>OU426955.1:205000-10205000 GCA_911387765.1 Pyrgus malvae | reverse complement strand
GCCACATTGTTCCTATAATTTTCCGGATTAATATTTTGTAGTAATTTCGAGGTGTTCCGATAAACAGTACTAAACGGCTGCCTTGAAAGTTTTCATATGAAATTAATTGTTAGTGTTAAATATAACAAACTATAAGTAATTCGCGCAAGTGCTAGTAACCAAAGAAATGCAACTGAAATATTGGCATGAAATAAATAAACACGAAAAAC
The DNA here is from genome assembly GCA_911387765.1 of Pyrgus malvae. Lineage (NCBI taxonomy): Eukaryota > Metazoa > Arthropoda > Insecta > Lepidoptera > Hesperiidae > Pyrgus > Pyrgus malvae. The sequence goes on along the minus strand of OU426955.1, from coordinate 10,204,791 downwards.
TTAGAACACCATTTTCTTACAAAAAAAAAACACTCTCTAACTAAAAACAAGGATTATGCATTTTTTTTATTGTAATATTTGTTAAATATATATTTTATAATTATTTAAGATCATTCCAAATTCTATTGACGCAAATCATGACATGTAATAATAGTCAACTGCTGGTTTTTTAACTAACTAATTGCTCGCCACTGTTTTTATCAGATCACGTTGTATAAGAATCTTATCTCTATTGTAAATAAGGACCATAGATTTAATAACACTGCAACAATAATATAACATGGAATATCTACATTCAATTTGCTTCATAAAAGCCATGATTTGGACATCACAACACAATAAATGCCGTCCGGAATCCAGTTACGTGAGCCTCGACAGTTGATAGAGAAACTGTGTGCAACGATGAAATTTAAAAAGTCATTTATATCGAAATGCTTTTCTCGGGTGCCCGCGGCACAGCGATATCAATTTTATTTTGTGTAACGGCTTCCTGCTACGGCGAACGCTTGTCGCATATACGTTGTGTATGTGTAAAGTACATGCTGAAATCGTTATTGGCTATTGCGCAACATGTTTTAGAATTAGTATCTACATTGCATAATAACGAACTATGACTTTATGTATTTTTTAACAATTATTAAATTCATCAATAATTTAAATCTTTGCTAAGGTTGGTTACTGCCTGTAACCCTCTTTTCCGTCCCACTGCTGGGTACGGGTCTCTATCCAATACGCGGAGGTCTGGAACATATTTCACAGTGTCGTGACAATGTTCCAAGGCGTGAGTGCATGTAGCAAAAAAAATTTGATCATTTATTATAACTTCATTTTAGTTAGTAATTTTGTATCTTAAATTACATATAAAACTGCGCTTCAGTCAAAGAAAAGGACCTCCCATTTTATAACTATTAAAAATAAACATTCACAACTAATGTCGTGAAGTATTATTATATTCATAAAGTTTGAAAAAAGTTGAAGAAAAGAAAAGAAAAAGAAACAAAGTAATACATTATTTAGCGACGGGCCTCATTTTTATTTTAATCCATTTTCTTCGTCCAAGATCACCGGACATCCTTCGCCGAAGCGCGGTCAATGCAATTAAGCTTTGATCACAACGACACATTTTGTAGACATTTTCCTTAAAAGGTTATGTAATATTATACTTTTATATCTTATCTTTTTTAATCTTTTTGTAAGTCACAAGTGACTGGTATATAGGCCATTGTCCACCACGCTGACCAATTGTGGATTGATGAGTTTGTCTCAGGCATGCACAGTGATGGAAAATATCGTAATTAATTAAACATCACAATATTCCCCATCATCGAAGAGCATTAATACGCACTCTGCTAAATGCCGTATTTATTAGAATCAAAATCTTTGTTAGAGATATGCGCAGAGAATTTGAATCAGCTCATCATACATTATCTTGTAAAGCTTAAAAATATTGAACTGCAACCCTATTTTGCACACTGCTGGACACTGATCTCTCCATTATTGGAGAGGCCTGGAGCTTCTTTCACCGCGCTGCTTCAATGCGGGTTACGGAGATACGGGTTATTGGTCAAGCCGCTGTCGATATTTTCAAACCATAAGGCCTCCAACAAGGTTTAACGACTGTTATGTATAGATAACATCCAGTTCCACAGTGTAATTTGCCCTTTGAAGAACTCAAACGCACATAAATTTTTAGACGCAGTTAAGCCAAGTAAAGCCTTTTGGCGTGGCTGTGTAGATCGTTTGCATACAACGTCAGTCGCAGTGCCATGAGCGCTTCGGTTTTTAAAAATTCTAAAAAACATTGGTATTGTATAATGTAAATAATAAAATTAGTAATAATATGCTAATTAGTTTGAGCAGCGATGGCCGAGTGGTAAAAAACCGCGGTCTTCTACGCGACCGATCCCAGGTTCAAATCCTCGGCTCGCACCTCTGACAATGAATTTGTAATGTGCGAATTTATCGCTGCTCCACGGTGATGGAAAATATCGTGATATGTATTTCATTGATTACGATGTTCTCCATCGCCGTGCATGCCTGAGAGAAATTCATAATTTCTCGAAAGCATGACGTCCACCAATCCGCACTCGGCCAGCGTGGTGGACTATGGCCTAAATCCCTCTCAATTGTGTGAGAAGGAGACCTGTGCCCAGCAGTGGGACATAAAAAAGGTTGAAAAAAAAAAAAAAATTAGTTTGCAACTCTTCTAACGTCACAAAGCAGCTTTAAAGCTGGTTGGTGAGGGTATGATTTAAAGACCAATCCGTGCGAGCTGTGGGAGCGCCGTGAGATGTTGATACACCGGCCAAAAGAATACAAAGCTAAGCTTTTATGATTGTGTATTGACAATAACTCTGAAACAGGGTAATCTGCATAAAATGTTAGCCTCTCTCCCATCGTACGTGCGAATTACCCCATTTTGCTTAGATGTATGCAATGTGTTTACGCAATTTGCTTCAAATTATTGTTAAACTGCAACAAGGTTTTTTGGAGACATCTACAATTTTTTTTTTGAAATGAAATGAAATGAAAATATTTTATTTGCAATAAATATGGGTACCAAAAAAGGTTTTACAAAAATATTTAGATCGCCATATTTACCCTTTAGGGTGTACAAATTTTATTGTAATAGTTATATAATTACAAGTTAAATTATAAACTAATTATGTACAGTAAACACTAAAACACACAGTATACTTAAATAATTTTACATTATTATCACTCCAGCTACCCAAACTCAATTTAACCCAAGTTTGTGCTTTTTTTTACAAATTTATTTTATTTTATTTGAACCATACGTGGTTGACCGTCATCAGCTTTGGGCACCCACCATGATGGGTTTTTATACGCTGAGAGGAAAAAAAGCTGGCGGAAAAAAAACCTCCCAGGTTTTTATCATTTTGGTTTTCTAATATCTTCCGTCAAGTCAGTCTTTAAAACGGTATTTTCCTTTTATTTTGAAAACAGCAACAAATAATATGGTGTTTACATATGGATGGTAAGTAAAGTTAAGTCTAAAGTTTTTCCTAAATCATTACGACCCCTTTGTAATTTAATTTAATACCACACAAAAAGTAGTTTAATCCAGCATAAGTGATACTTAGTAAAGGTTTTTTGATGTATGTTACGAGTTTGACTCTGGACTTTCCAGACGCATTAAGCGTTTAGGGGGTTTACTTATTGCGGGGTCGTAAGTGCCGCTAGCGAAGCGCGCATGGCCCGGCGGTTAGCGTAAAACGCAAATTATCTATGCAACTAAGCCAAACGGGCGCGGTCGGGTGTGAGATGGGTGACCGCTAGTGGCAAAAAATTTCATGCGCGTTTCCGTGCTTCGGAGGGCACGTTAAGCCGTCGGTCCCGGTTGTTGTCGATAGATAACAGTCGTTAAACCTTGTCGGAGGCCTTATGGGCGGTTTGAAAACATCCGACAGCGGGTTGGCCACTAACCCGCATCTCCACCAACCCGCATTGGAGCAGCGTGGTGGAGTAAGCTCCAGGCCTCCCCATTAATGGGGAGAGACCCGTGCCCAGCAGTGGGACGAAAAAGGGTTGCAGCCAAGTGCCGCTAGGCGGTTGGTAGTCTTACGTTATGTGTTTTAATAAAATAAGTTTTTAACAAAAAAAATAGAACCGACTTCAAACGGTAAAAAATAAAATTGTTCAGTACCTACTTCTTCTTGCTTATGGTAATGACTCTTAAAACTATTTTTGGAGTCGGGCCCTTACTAAAATGTCGTACCATTCGTTCTAAATGGGCATCGACAGTACAGACAGTGGGACAGTACCTACTTCTTCTTGATTATGGTAATGATTGTTAAAAATATATTGGAGTCGGTACCCATTCAGAACGACAGGTACACTATATTTACTAAGACAGGACATTTTACTAAGGGCCCGACTTCAAAAATAGTTTTAAGAGTCATTACCATAAGCAAGAAGAAGTAGGTACTGAACAATTTTATTTTTTACCGTTTGAAGTCGGTTCTATTTTTTTTGTTAAAAACTTATTTTATTTCACTCTTTTTAGTAATTTTAATAATTCTGCACATATGTATAAGCATAATTGGAATTTTATTCATTAATTTCTAAACGTTAAAGAGATAGGTACCTTTTATAATCATGTTTATCTAATAGCCATCTTATACCCTGAAAGAATACTACTATAAGTCCACCTGAACTATAAATTAATGAAAAAATTTGCTCTCAGCTCCTAACCGTTGAGGAGTTGTACCTTCAATCATCAGCTTAGCAACATGAGGTGATAATTACCGGACACAAATATTTGTATTATGTAAAAAAATATGACTAAAAGAATGTGTGTGCCTATTAAGTTTCAGTGTTTCCCTCGATTTCCCTAGTATCACATCATCAGATTTTGCCATGGTGACAGTTGGACCACCTCGGAAATGTAAGATTTCCAACAAAAAACCATTTATTGAAAGAATTTGCTCTCAACTCCTAACCGTCATAGTACCTTCCATCATCAGCTCAGCAACATGATATGATCATAATTACACACAAGTACCTGTTTTTATTTAGTAAAAATATGAAAATGATTTGTTGTGCTATAAAGTTTAAATGTTCCCTTCGATTTCTCTGGGATACCATCATCAGACTTTGACTTGGTGACAGTTGGACTGCCTCAGAAATGTAAGATTTCGAACAAAAAACCATTTATTGAAAGAATTTGCTCTCAACTCCTAACCTTCGTAGTACCTTCCATCATCAGCTCAGCAACATGCTATGATGATAATTATACAAAAATGCCTGTTTTGCTTTAGTAAAAATATGAAAATCATTTGTTGTGCTATAAAATTTGATTGTTCCCTTCGATTTCTCTGGGATCCCCTCATCAGACTTTGACTTGGTGACAGTTGGAACACCTCAGGAATGTAAGATTTGGAATAAAAAACTATTTATTGAAAGAATTTGCTTTCAAATCCTCACTGTTGCAGTAACTTCCATCATCAGCTCAGCAACATGAGATGATGATTACTATGCACAAATATCTCTTATGCTTCAGAAAATATAAGAAAATCAATGTGTGTGCCTATAAAATTTGAGATTTCCCCTCGATTTCCCTGGGATCCCATCATCAGATCCTGATTTGGTGACAATGGGACCACCTCGGGAGTATAAGCATACGAACAAAAAAAGAATTTTGAAAATCGGTCCACAAACGGCGGAGTAATCGGTGAACATATATAAAAAAAAAAAAATACATACAGCCGAATACAGTACCTCCTCCTTTTAGAAGTCGGAAAAAATAGGGGATTTAATACTACTATCTATATCCACGACGATGCCTTACTGTTGGATGTACGAAGACGTGGACAGCCAGCGGTCTTTTTTATTTAAAAAAAAGTAGCATTCACGTCTCACAGCACAAAGCAGGTAAGTCTGACTGGCAACCGCAATTCCCTGATTCCTCATAATCGAATTGCTTCGGCAGAAATGTGAGCAGCTTTGGTACTTTCCCGGCTAAACCAAGAACATTTAATCACTCAAGATTTTTATCTATCAATAAAACCAACAACTTAGGCTTTACCAACTGTATTTTGAAAACATAACTCCAAACATCAAGACTGACAGTAGTGGTAAGGCCGGTAAGTACAGTTTAGATTGTGGTAAACCGAAGTCAAGACGGCAAACACTAATTTATTCTCGCAAAATGAGACAACTCTGACAAGAACTACTCGTAAATATCTCTAGCGTAGTTCATTGTACAGTGATAACACACGAGGAAATTTAAGGATGATTATTTTAAATGCTACATACACAATATTGTAGGAGTTAAATTATATGAATGGATAGATAGCCCTTTATTGCAAAAAATATTGAATCAATCTACACAGTCATTAATAAATAATATAAACATTGTTATCAATTTTGGGCAAACATTGACAGAACAGCTTGAAAATGTAATTAAAACTTAAGACGTGTGGTACGTAAAAAGTCCGTGTAGCTTCGGGATTAAGAATAGAGCTACGGTATCCCTTGCCTGATCGTAAGAGGCGACTAAAGGGGGGTTTCTGGGGTTGCTGGGACGGTGAGAGTGGGAGCTCGACCCGTCCAGCCAGCAGCCCCGGGAAGGACGGCGGTGTGGGCGTGGCCGCATGCCGCTGTGAGCGCCTGAGGGTGCAGGAGAGCGAATCTGGAAAGATGCCGCAAAGATGGGAGACTCTCCTGTTATGGGGCGCCGCGCATGGAGGACACCAGTGCGTTCCAATGGAGATCCCGGAGTCCTCTCCAAGTGCAGAGGCAACCCACTGACGGGGTTTTAGTGCAGTACAAATCCCACATAACGCGGTATCCTCTCCCAAGGTGCTGGGTACCTTTTGAAGGTTTCCCCCCGATACCGAAAAAAGGTAATTAATTATTATTACAGATTTACTTTTCATCGCAAATTTATGTATTTATAAATACAACGTTTCTTGTCATCACGATATAGGAGTAATGGTAGTAGAAATTTATTTTTTAATGCAGACGACAGTCATATAGATACATTTTGTTGATCCTAGAGATGTAGCGTCCATTTTCATTAGACAAAATGGAAACACTGACATATTTTTAAAAATAGACATAGTTTCTGACTTTAATACAGGGCTCCACGACATAGACAAGACGTTATCTTACTATTATATACATAGTTTCGGTGATTCAAGTTACAACAAAAATATTCTGTTAAGTTCTTTTATTAAAGTGCTTTTTGTCGAACTAAGTTTGATTTTACTAACACAGTAAAACTTACAAACATGTTGGAAATTTTTATTTATTTACAGGGTTGTAGCAAAGGTGTCTCTCTTATTTATGACTAGCGACCGCCCGCGACTTCGTCCGCGTAGACTTTACCTGTAGAAAATTTCTAAAATAAAGCCTTAAAATAAAAGTAGCCTAAGTTACTCCACATTAAATCATCTACATGCCAGTGAAATTCCTGTTGAAATCAGTCCAGCCATTTCAGAGATTTCACAGACAGACAGAAAAAAATGGTACTAAAACTTATTTTGGTATATGCACCGTATAAACATTCATATGGATGTAGTAAAAAGAAACATACACTCCAATTTTAATTATTTGTATAGAAAAGAGAATAAAAATAAGCATGAAATTCACGTCGAGTTATGTTTCTTGAAATGTCAATGAAAATTCAGTAAATCCCTAATAGGGCATAAGTCTCTTGCTTATAATCTTTTTCAAGTTTTTCTTTATATTTGGCTGCAACCCTTCTTGCGTCTCACTGCTGGGCACGGGTCTTTCCCCATTATTGAGGAGGCCTGAAGCTTACTCCACCAAGCTGCTCCAATGCGGGGTGATGGCGATGTGGTTGTGTGACGCATTTTTGTATCGTAAATCAAAAAGTTTTGTCTATACATATCTGTATGTAGTCTTTTTTTACTTGAATGGAGTAGCAGACAAGCACGCAGGCCACGTGGTGTTAAGGAGTCGCTGCAGCCCATTGACATCTACATACAACCTCAAGCAAGCATAGGTAAGTCTTGTCTCAGGTCGTATGCAGTTGCGCTTCTACTCCGGAGGCTGGTGGTCGCCTCATGTAAGTGTGGCCGGCAACTGCACCTTTCCACCGAAACACAATAGAATTGGTTCACGGCAGAAGTGGGTGCAGCGGTGGTACTTCCCCGGGTGAACCATAATAGTTCTACCACCGACAAAAGCATATCAGATAGTTCGCTAAATTACTCTTAAAAATCAAAATTGTTAGTCATTGTTTTAAATTAATTAATTTCTTTAAAAAATAATAACAAGCTTAAGTTGGTAAACATAATAATAATAAGATTTAGTTTATTTATCACTCGAATACCGTATGAAATAGTTTTAAGTTTGACTAATTAATATCTATAAAATTACTAGTAGAAGTATTATCGATATTGACCGTTTTATTCTGCATTTTATTATAATAATATATAGGTCAGAACATATCAGAATATAGCATATATTTATAAGTTACAACCCTGAAATCTGAACTTAGCCTCCAAAAGAACTAATATTCGAGAAAAAGATACCTTATCTCCTACTCTTTGACTTATGTACCTTCGTATGAAATCGCCTCATAATATATTGGCATTTGCGATTGAAGTCGACTGTGAAATATTGCTTATTGGTAAAGTTTTATTGTACATGTCACAGGTGTGATGAGATACAGGGATTTTACTGTAATAATATAATACTTTTATTGTTACGAAGAATAAGCTGTGGGTTATGGAAAAATTTAGAAGTTACGCCTTTTGTTAGAATGGATCATAAAGATAGATCCCTTTGATAACATTGATTTTTTGAACTACGGTCTTATAGTACACTTAAGGCACTAATACAGGCATTTTAACTTTACTTTATGGACGAAAAGGAAGTATCATTTTGTTTTATTTTTTAGTGAAAACTCCTTTAGCGGCGTTGTGAATTTTTTTGGGAAGGGTAAAAAAAATTAAACTCGCGTCAGGACACGTGGCCTGATCGAATATTCGTAAGACGGGTGGGGGGGGGGGGGATGACAGCTGATGGCTCAACGTATATATACTTGTAAAATTCGTATACCTATATCAAATTTAAAATATGGAAATTGAACAAAGTGCATCTATAAATAAAAAAAGTGACGAAGAAATAGTGAAAAAAATGAGTGAGTACTTTATAAAAATACTACACGAAAACCTACTGAAAATACTAGATGAATAATAATTCTGATAATTAAAGCAATTTGTGCGAAATTATTCCCTAACCATTCCAAAATATCAAAACAACGTTAATGTTTTCAGTTCTGTCGGAACTCACGGAGTGCATCCCGTTTTTTATATTCTTATGTGTTTTAAGTATTTCTTTTGCGTTGATTTTGCTTATTTGCTGATTGTACTTAGACATAACCTTAACAGAAAAAGATAAAAATCTTCTTATTATAACAAAATCATAAAATAAGTAGTTTCAAAGAAACACTTTAGCAACAGTTATGTTACAGTTAATAACTAGTAACTATTGCACTATTATAAGAATGTTTGTTGCTAGCGGCCGGATTCCTATTTTTATTCCAAAAAAAAATTTACCAAGATCAGTAAAAGTTTGAGATTGAATCCCTAAAAATCACTTACCACCACTTATATTATCAGTACAATTAGCCCTCAAAATCTAAAAACGATTGTGGTTTTATAATTTTAAATTTAAACTCATATTTGTAGATAGGTATTATTCAGTGTTATTTCGTAGCATCTGACGCTACGGCGTAGCCGGAAGCCTTATTCTGAATAAGGAGTTTATCTCGACTACTATTTTATTCCAACAATCTCACAGGCACGTGTCGCCACCTGCTGGGAAGTGAGGGAAATAACGCACACCTGTGCTCTCTAGGGGAGGGCCGGACACCATTTGTGTAATCTTAATGGTGTTCTATTCAGTGGTAGAGCACTTTTCCGTTGATTTCGTGAGAGTGCCATACCTCTTCTTCGTGATAGTATTTTTAGTTGAGAACATAAAAATATTTTTTAAAGTTAGCCGTTTTTAAATAATTTCTTATTATGAATTTATCTGTTTTCAAACACACTTAAAACAATGGAAATAATATTAATAAAACCTTACGTAATAAACCTATTTTAATGACTTTATAAATGAAGTACAGTTATTACTATAATATAGTCGTCCAGAAAAAAATAACATTCGTTTCTTCATTAACAATATTGATCATCAATTCATTTTTAAATTCTCGTGGTTCAGGTATTAATAAAGTTACTGCGTTATATCAGAATTGAGAAAAAATTGGGTCTTAGACTAACATACTAGTCAAATCAAGTTTAACAGACAAATAAGCTTTCGACAATTTTCCATATACCTTTGGTATGTATGATGAAGTAGAATAGACTAAGAAGTAAGTTAACTGGTACTTTTTTTTAATTGCTCATTTGATTGATAATTCTTTGTCTTAACATCTGGATAATTACTACAATATAAAAAAGTATAAAAGTAAACAATACACTTCTTTAATAGGTTCAACGACCTCTAATTACATGTTTAGACGTAAACAATGTTAATAATTCCTACAATGACGTCTACAATGTAGAGCCAATTCACAACAAAGAAAACCTATTCGCTGCTAACAATACCTATGAAAATAAACTGTCGACCTTTATATGGTGTAAATTGCTTTTTAAGGAGTTACACAGAAACAGGCCGCGATATTTTCAATTTCGCGAAACAATTACTCCGCCATGTCATCAATCGGATTCCCGCTTTGATTGCGCGGCAAATTCGTTTTGTTTGAATACAAAAATTGCAATATAAAGAGTTGCCACATCATTCCCTTTTGGTTTAACGTAGATTGCTTCCAAAATGTAATATTGTTTGCAATTCATTTCAACAGGCGATCGCTCACTTTTCGTATTTTTTTTTTGTTTTTGGATGCTAACTGTCGAATCCTGTCGAATTTTTTAAATATTTGTTTAGCTGTCTGTCAGGGTGCATAACTGTTGATGAACTTCAAAAAGGGAGCAGCCATTTAAAATTAAATCACCGGTCACCGACGTGGAAGTTCTCGGTTTAAAACCCAACGCACACCTTACCTGACTTATTTGTTATCACGATGAGAGAAAACTTTGTACCGTATTATTACAATGGTTTTCGTTATCGTTCATGAGTGAGAGTTACAAAAAATGTCTCAAAGGCATGAAATGTACTACTAACCCCAACTTGGCCAGTGTGGAATACGGACCATTATCTCTCAAATCTGATATATCTGTGCCCAATGGAGAGAAATTAACAATTGAAAATGATAAACCACGGTAAATTTTATAAGAAAACTTTTCGCATATTTCGTATATTTATAATCTATAAAGGCTTTATGAAGCAATGGCAAAACAATCAAAGCCAATTGATAAATGTATTTTCACACATTGTGACACTAATATAAATAAAACAAAACGTATGTACATACATAACGTTTGTTAATATACTTCTTAACTTTTGACTGCTAAATATATATGTTATGCACTGTGACAACCCGCATTGGAGCATCGTGGCGGAGTAACCCAGTGGCCCTCCCAATAATAGAGGGAGACTACGTCCAATGGTTGGACGCAAAAAGGGTTGCAGTATGGTTGCAGTATGTAAAACCAAAGCCGATTCGCGGAGTCGAGGAGTTTATCAAATTTTTTCGCCTTTATCGAATTTTAAAGACACGTTCCAACTGAAAAAACTACTTTTCTTTATTGGCTCTAAGAAAAGCCTCATATATTACAACACCGCGGCACTCTCGAAGTCTGTATTACTGTAACTTTAATAAAAAAGAAGCCGGGCTGAGTACGCATAATATCTCTATGAAACAAGTTTGTTAAACCAAGAATTTTCTTCCGAGAAATTGTAAAGGAACTCGCAGAAGGCGAGAGTGAGTAAACGTCGAGGGCACATGATATTATAATACTCGAGATAAGGCACTTGTTTAACCACAAACAGTAGTAATCGAGGATAGAGTGACGAAGTATTTGTGAAAGCCGCTGTCTGATACAGAACGATACAATTGAAACAGTTGTGTTCTATAGATTTTAGAACGAAGTTCCTTATGGGGCGTTGCGGAGAGGTACCCTAGCCGGGAAAAAACTTCCGTTACGTAAGATTTTTATGTATAGTCTATGTATAATGGCTACGTGACGTCTGACGTGATGACTGTTATTATTTTATAAATCATTGTAAATACGAGTAAAATAAAGGTGTTAAGATAATTTTGTAAAGTAGTTTCTTTGCTTTTTATCGATAAAATAATCTTACTTAAAAATGTATACCCGAATAATTATTTTCTTTATACCTCGAATATAACATAAAATTGATATTTTATAATAAGGAACTTCGTTCCTATCCGGTGTCCCCCGACACCACACGACTTTTATTTTTGATGGAGTAGCAGATTATACAGACCACGTAGTTTTAAGTAGTCTACACACAAACTTAAGCAAACGAATTTGCGCTGTTATACCAGAGACTGATGGTCGTCTAATGGTTGTCAGACAGGCAACTGCACTGTTCCACCGAAACACAATAGAATTACTTCAAGGCAAACGTGAGTGCAGCGTTGGTACTTCCCGAGCCAAACCTAAGTTCTATCTCCTACCAAATATATCGTATATTAGATCTAAAGTAAAAACTACAACAATCTGCAATCAGAACGTATGATGGTGTATATTTTTTCCCTCCCTCCCATATAGGTTGCAACAATAAAAAAATGTGTACCACCGCCTACTACTACTTTTTATTGTTGTATGTGTATTGTGCATGTATCCTATGAGGGAAGGAGGGAGGTGCTATTGCACGAAAAAAGTATACACCATCATACGTTCTGATTCCGGATTGTTGCAAAGTAGTTTTTATCTAACTTTATAACAATGAAGTTCCCCCTGATTCTATTAATTATATATTATTAATATTATATATATGTTATTATATTAATATTATATATTATTACATATTATTATTAAATATTTGGTCGATATTCTGATAGATAGTTGAACTTTGCAGCATTCGATCGGGGTAGAACACCGCTCCTTTCATTTCTGTGGTGAATCAATTATATGTATTTCGGTGGAAGTGTGACTTACCTGACCGGGCTATTAGTGTCCATTGTATCAGCGATCTATATAACTACTTGCTGACCCAGTGAACTCCGTACCGCGTTTAAATGTTTGGGGTGGACCCCTCTTGTCATTTAGGGGGATAAAAAATAGATAGTAGCCGATTCTCAGACCCATTGAATATGCATATAAAATTTCATAAAAATCGGTCAAGCCGTTTCGGAGGAGTATGGTAACTATCATTGTGACATGAGAATTTTATAAGATACTTCAGTTACTTTTGTAACGGTAAGAAATATCCATCATCTGTAAAATGATGGTGCTGTTGTAGACGAACAACAGGGATAGCAAAATTACTCTTTAAATCACATCTTTTTGTGTTATTCTTATGATTATCAATGCTATGTAAGAACCCTGACAATGATTGCGAGTTTTCATCTTGCCTTTTAAGTTAAATTTTAATAACCTACAAATAATATTGATTGAAAATAAATGATAAAACCTACTACGTACATTATTAAAATCGAAACAAAGATAAATATAACGATTATTTTTATTTTTACTTACTGAAAATATTGGTTTCAATAACATTGCCCTCAGTTAACTGTTCGAGATCTAACAGGTAGTTTATTCTCGAGATAAAACAAATGTAAACTCACCTCGTTGTAACTCCTTTGTGGCGACAATACTAACAATTGTTTACGTTCAATGGAGACGGAACTATTGTGTAGTTTTAGTACTAAAGAATGAAATGTTTTGTTTTATTTGCGGCTGGCTACAACCTAGGTACATAAGTTCTATGTTGTGTATAAATAATGGTTAGAAATTTGGCTCTAATAAATGTGTATAATAAGGTCTATCTGTTTTTTGAGCAATATTTTACCAAAACTGTCTAAACTTCAAAATAATGTTCATGAAATGAACTTTCAGGATTCCGTACTTAAAAAGCACAACGTTAACATTATGACCTCATTATGTTATCCATTTATCCATATGTCTATCTCTGGAGACATTTTTTTCAATAAATACAATATTTCGGGCGAATAAACACAATTGGGGAACTTTCCGCAAACATCGTATCATAAAATCACGTCACCAGCGTTATGTGAGACGAATAAATCTGAAAACCGTAGTTTTACAGTTTCTTATACTCATACCATATATTATCAGTTTTGTGGTTAGGCGAATAATTACCTTTATGGAACACACATTTGGGAAAATTTTTAAAACTGTGATATTATTTTGTGAACGAATGGTAATAATGACAGAGGATATAATCACCATCAATTTTTGGTTGTATCTCGCTGGTATAATAGTTTTTGTTTATTTTTTATTTGATATTAATCGGTACCAAGAAAAAAATAAAAATATTTCTTACCCATGTATAAGTATGAAATTGTTATACTGAATCCCACTTGCATTCGCGTAACATAATTTAACCCACAATAAAAAATAGCATTTGCGGAGGAAGAGCCAAACATTAAACTTTGAAAGGCTGCCTCTTTAAACAATACAGTGAAAATAAAATAATTTATACAGGAAAGCTTAACTTCAAAAGAGTCTTTCACTCAAAAATAAAGCGTGTAGTACCTAAACAAGGTGGAACATTGTTTTGCATAACAAAGGGAAAAAAACACCTAAAGGAAAACATAAAGCCACACTTTATTCGCAGAATACTTATTCAAATGAGGCTGTCCCTTCTAAGTTTGTTTTCAATCAAAAACTCGAGCAGCTTTGTGCTAAACTTTATAAATGAGACGATTATCCGCGGCGGGACCGTGGACGGGCGATAGCGAGTGTGTGCCGCGCCGCTGACACTCGCGCCATACCTGAGGATACCAAACATCCCATTAGAGAATTCAGGACAAAAATTTTGCTCACTTTTTCATGGCTAATCAACATACTATTCTCCTCTTTATATCCTTTATTATTTACCTCCACCTACCCTCCTTGGAGCAGCCTGGTAAAGTAAGTTACATGCCTCCCCAATAATTGGGAGAAACCCGAGTGCAACAGTCAAAATAAAGTAAGCCTCGCCGTTATGTTTATTTCTGTTATTTTGTTGTAGTGGAGGTGTTCGTTTGCTGGCCAGACATGCTGATGCGATCTAGTGATATAGTAGAGTAGTAGATTTAGTGCCTCGGAGGTGACATTTAAATTTTTCCACTAGTCCTAGCTACGGTTAAGGAATAAATCGTGTTAGAATTTGCTATGACAGAGATAAGTATTATCGATGGTTTGTCCCTACGCATTGTGGAAGACATGGACTTAGACCTTGATGTAGGTCCTTCTAGCAATGTGCATAAAATACTGATCAAAGAAATAATTTGAAAATCTAATATGGTAAAACATCGTGATGAAACTTACAATTACTGAAATACATTTGGTCAAAAATGTGTCCTTATGATTTGTAAGCGACATGTAATATGAATCCAGTTCGTTCCTTTCTAATAAGCAATAAATATTATTATGTTTATTTTATCATTATAAATACTTTTGTAACACTAAGCTACATAGCTACTACTCACATAGTCTTCAAAACTTGAATATCCAGATTAACCCGAAACAGCTGGTGACCCTACTATTTCCGGCATCCCCACGCCCGCGCCGTCCTGCACTAGACTGATAAACCCCTGGTCACCTGCGCTGCATGAATTGAAACGCTTTTTAACTCTCCCTCTCCTTCAAACTTCATCCGGGATTTCGTTTTTAGTTATAGAATAGAGGCGTTAAAGGATAAAAAGCTGTTACGAAGATATTTTAAACTTAACTTACAATTTGATTTTCACATATAAAAATATTACTCTTAACGTACCTATTAAAAATACTTTTTGACGAGCAAAATTGAAAAATATGAAGCGCACATTATATTATAATTATAGATTGCCGTATCTATGCTAAAGGAAAACAGCGTGATGAAACTTGATATGAATGAGATAAACATTGTCGAAAGTACCTATGTCCTAACAGGTTGTAATCGACATGTGGTTCTAAAGAGCATAAATAAGATGTTGGCAGGACCAGGGCATAATAAAAAAATAAAATTTGTTCATTACACCGAACGAGACAAGCCTAGAATCCTTAATTTTGTGTGAATTTCGTACGGTCTACAAGTCATTGATTAAATTATTAATTATTTCTTTACATTTTTTTCTAAATCTACTTTCAGTGGTGTCGAAGCTAAGCGGCCCCCTAAACGGTCAATTATATTGCACAATATTGCGAATTGTGCAATATAATTGACCGTTTAGGGTTAATATTGAAGACTACGCAATGATTGACCAAAAGTTTGAGCGAGTTTAATTTTTATTGCACAATATTTTTTCATTGCATCGTGTAGGGTCAGTATTGCGCAATATTTTTCATTCTGTGGTTGGTCGTCACGAGGAGTACACGTACAAAAGAGAATCCAAAAGAAAACGAAAGTGAATTTATATGAGATTTTTTTAACTTAAATGTATTTGAATTATTTTGAATTTGAATGTTTAAGTTTAGCCACAAGCAACAAAACTACAGCTGCAGTTTTATCTTGTTCGGACATGTTTTTTATTTTGATTTTTGAAATGAAATGAAATGAAAAAAATGAAAATATTTTATTTGCACAAATATGGGTAGCAAAAAAGGTTTTACAAAAATATTTAGATCGCCATATTTACCCTTTAGGGTGTACAAATTTTATTGTAAAAGTTATATAATTACAAGTTAAATTATAAACTAATTATGTACAGTAAACACTAAAATACACAGTATACTTAAATAATTTTACATTATTATCACTTTAGCTACTTAAATTCGATTTAACCCAATTTGTGCTTTTTATACAAATTTATTTTATTTTATTTGAACCATACGTGGTTGACCGTCATCAGCTTTGGGCACCCACCATGATGGGTTTTTGTACGCTGAGAGGAAAAAAAGCTGGCGGAAAAAAAACCTCCCAGGTTTTTATCCCGCGAAATATCTTATTTATGTTATTTATTTTAGTTTATTATTTATTTTAGTTAATATTTTATTATATATTATTATTTATCGTTTAGAAACTCAGTGACCGAATAGTACGCTTTTTTAAGTAAATACATTTTAAGTTCTTTTTTAAATTCATTAATAGTTTTAGTTTTTAGGGAGTCTGGTAGATGATTGTATATTTTTGGTCCCATGCAAAATACACTATTATGATATTGTTTAGTTTTGGAAGGTATTGAGCACAACTTATTGTTGTGTCTTTTAGAGTTTAAGGTATCATACTTAGAGATGTCGCATTTGACCATTACAGATATTTCATAGATATATAGCGAAGGGAGTGTCATTATATTAAGATTTTGAAAGTGTGGTTTACATGTATCTATCTGCCGTAGTTGACAGATTGACCGTATGCATTTCTTTTGCGCTTTGAAAACTGTTTGTATTTCCGTTGCATTACCCCAAAATATGAGTCCGTATCTTAAGGTTGCGCCAACATACGCATGATAGGCGCTTAATACCGCCGTTTTTATTTGTTTGTATTACAAAAGCTCCTCTGGAATGACCAGAGTCCTTGATTGCTATGACATAATATCTGTAAATACTTTTAACTAACAATAAATTCCGAAAAATATGAATATGTAACAAAATCCCTAATAATAATAGTGCATAATAATAAAACAATAACATTTCAAAAATTTACATCCTACATGTCACAAAATTTATAAAATCCTTAATCGGACATGTTGCTTCGCACGGTGCACACGGGTTCAATCCTATTCTCCGACTGAACACGAAAACATTGTCCAGTTCGTATTATTGTGCAATATAATTGATCGTTTGGACTCAGAGCGCCTTTCAATCTTATTGTACAATAAAAATATTGTACAATGTTATTGTAGGTCTAGGGGCCGCCTAAGGCGCCTAAGGCGCTCTGAGTCCAAACGATCAATTATATTGCACAATAATACGAACTGGACAATGTTTTCGTGTTCAGTCGGAGAATAGGATTGAACCCGTGTGCACCGTGCGAAGCAACATGTCCGATTAAGGATTTTATAAATTTTGTGACATGAAGGATGTAAATTTTTGAAATGTTATTGTTATATTATTATGCACTACTATTATTAGGAATTTTGTTACATATTCATATTGTTCGGAATTTATTGTTAGTTAAAAGTATTTACAGATATTATGTCATAGCAATCAAGGACTCTGGTCATTCCAGAGGAGCTTTTGTAATACAAACAAATAAAAATCAAAATAAAAAACATGTCCGAACAAGATTAAACTGCAGCTGTAGTTTTGTTGCTTGTGGCTAAACTTAAACATTCAATTTCAAAATAATTCAAATACATTTGAATTAAAAAAGTCTCTTATAAATTCACTTTCGTTTTCTTTTCGATTCTCTTTTGTACGTGTACTCCTCGTGACGACGAACCACAGACTGAAAAATATTGCGCAATACTGACCCTACACGATGCAATGAAAAAATATTGTGCAATAAAAATTAAACTCGCTCAAACTTTTGGTCAATCATTGCGTAGTCTTCAATATTGACCCTAAACGGTCAATAATATTGCACAATTCGCAATATTGTGCAATATAATTGACCGTCTAGGGGGCCGCTAAGGCGGCCCCTAGACCTACAATAACATTGTACAATATTTTTATTGTACAATAAGATTGAAAGGCGCTCTGAGTCCAAACGATCAATTATATTGCACAATAATACGAACTGGACAATGTTTTCGTGTTCAGTCGGAGAACAGGATTGAACCCGTGTGCACCGTGCGAAGCAACATGTCCGATTAAGGATTTTATAAATTTTGTGACATGTAGGATGTAAATTTTTTAAATGTTATTGTTATATTATTATGCACTACTATTATTAGGGATTTTGTTACATATTCATATTGTTCGGAATTTATTGTTAGTTAAAAGTATTTACAGATATTATGTCATAGCAATCAAGGACTCTGGTCATTCCAGAGGAGCTTTTGTAATACAAACAAATAAAAATCAAAATAAAAAACATGTCCGAACAAGATTAAACTGCAGCTGTAGTTTTGTTGCTTGTGGCTAAACTTAAACATTCAAATTCAAAATAATTCAAATACATTTAAGTTAAAAAAATCTCTTATAAATTCACTTTCGTTTTCTTTTCGCAATATTGTGCAATATAATTGACCGTCTAGGGGGCCGCAGAGAGAATGGTAAATTTTCTAAACTCATTGGGTCCAGAATTTAAAGAGCAAATTATAGAAATCAGATTTTTACTAACCCTCAGAGAGATAGATACGAGTTTTTTTTCATATTATTAAAAAATCTTTATGCTTAAGAACTTTTTTTTTTCAAATTTATAATAAAAACTAAAGGTTTTAATATTCTGTGAAGAGGACTCGAAGAGGAGGATGCGCTGAAGAAGAAATAAACTTTTTATTTTAAGAAAAGAAAATTATTACAGGTTTTCCTGAAAATAGGTTATTCACTTGTAATCATTTTTTTAAATTTTAACTGAAATTTCGCTGTTAAGGGGGAAATGTTCATACTAATATTTTTCAATTAATTAGGTATTGAAGTTTCATAGTAAATTTGCCGTTTACTTATTACTTGCATTCAGATTAATACACAAGTAATCTTATTAGGGTTCCGCTCCGTTCCGAATTTTATTTGAAATAAAAACCTTTTTGTAGAATTTGCTTGTAGGTTAACTAAAAAAAGAACTTAAAGTAACCTCTAAAAATCTTAAAAGTTAAAACGTTTTTAAATTTTTTAATGAAAACTATAAGTTTTAATATCTACGCGGCACAATGACGGCGAGCCAAGAGCAGTTAGAGTACGTCAGGATTAGCTGGCGGCTACAGGCTGATTACTGCCATCTTGGAGGCTTTTCATAGGTTTATGTACCTACGTCTTGGCTTGCTACGTCCTTCTTATAGAAAAAGGGAAGGAGAGTAAAACACTTTTTATACACCGACCAATGTTTTGAGTATTACGTTTCTAGGTAAATAATTATAGAAATTAGAGGTAAAGTGAACTTATTAATATGATTTAATGGATGGTTAGATGGATATTACACCTTCGAGGATTATGTTTGATTATTTATTTTATAAAATATTTGTTGTAGTTTTAACTCCTGTACCTATAAAAATGGTATTGTACTATTATAACTTGAAGCAATCTCTTTTTTAAATAAGTAAACCGAACAAAAAGGCAGACGGGCCGCGTGGTGTTAAGCGATCACCGTCGCCTATGGACATGGGCAATCCCAGGGGAGCCCGAGCATTACCGGCTTTGGCGGAGAGCTTTTTTTACAGCTTTCTTGAAGAATCCTATGTTATAGTCCACTGGAAAAGCCTTAGCTGGAAGGTTATCCCATAACCTACACGTCCATAGTAAAAAGGAGCGTGCAAAGCGGACTGTGGAGGACCGCCACGAGTCCAGATGGTGCCGGTGGAACTTTAAACTTCGTCTGGTGGTGGTGGTATCTGATTCAAATTATCAAAAATTTTCAGTGGTAGAACTTTAATGGTTCGCCTGGGGAAGTACTCGTACCACGACTGCACCGTCTTCAGCTGTGAATCAATTTTATTGTGTTCCAGTGGAAAGGTGCTTATAGTAGGTGAGCATCAGCCTCCGGAGTAACATCGCAACTGCATATTACCTCAAACAAAACTCAACTATGCTTATGTTTAGGTTTATAGACATTTATTCTCAAAAAAACACAGGTGACTTACATGAGAATACATACAATTTACAGTAAAATAATTACATTCATGTTCGTCTTAAACTATGTACCCATTAAACGCGTTGACTTTATTTTTTATTTTTTTCATAGTTAATTTTCTATTATATATATAGTTATTATTACTTACATGAGAATACATACAATTTACAGTAAAATAATTACATTCATGTTCGTCTTAAACTATGTACCCATTAAACGCGTTGACTTGTTTTTTTTTAAATTTTTTTCATAGTGAATTTTCTATTATACATAGGTATAGTTAGCCAGTTTGGTTCTAAATGCATATAATTAGTGTACATTTTTTATGTGTGCGGGTATTTTATTGTAAAGCCGTGCTACTTCATGCTGACTCTTTTATTTGGAAAAAAGTTATACCTATTTATGTGCTTGCTTGAGGTTGGATGTGTGTAGATGTCCATGAGCTGCAGCGACCATTTAACACCACGTGGCCTGCTTGTTTTTCTGTTACTCCATTCGAATAAAACAATGGGACAGTTTAGTAACAATGATGAATTACAAAAGTCGTCAATCAGTCCTAACGCAGCACTACATCAATAAATCTACTTACTGGCTTTGTATATCGTAATTATATTGCAAAAAATAACACTAAATCCACACAAGAATTATTCCTGGTGACGCATGTCTTATATTGAGGCTATTATAGGCTTATAGTATTTCTAACAGATAAACTATGCTCACACAATTAACACACTAAGTCGCTGGACGCTAATTAGACAAGTTTTGCGCGCTTCGACTAATTAGTCAGCATGCGATGATTAGCGATGCTGCGTCCGGCGACTAACACCACCATTAGCAATGCGGTGTCAAGGGACCGCGGTAATTGGCTGTCTGATGATAATTTCTAGGCCATTTCCTGAAGGAATCTATAATGCAGGGAGGAAATTAGGCACTAAACCTCTTGTTTATTTAGAGTTTTCATTTAAAATTTTGAACTAATTTTACTAAAGTTCTTTTTAATAGGAAGTAGATTTCAACTGCTAGATTATAGGTGACACTCCCCAAATCTTAAAAGAAACAAAATGCACGGTTAATAAACAATCGAACCGTGCAACTAGTGGCCCCATGAAAGACGGCGGTGTGTGTGGCCGACACCATCATAAGCTCGGGAGACATAAGAGAGCCACGCTTCCCATAATGGGCCCGTATTAGGCGTTATGTAACGAGGGCATAAGGGCGTTACTAAGGTGGGTAACCGAGGGGGTCTTAGTGAGGTCCATAATACTGCGGTACTTTTAGAAGATCCTCCCCCGTTAAAAAAGGTCCAAAACAACTTAAAGATCCTTGAGTATACGATTATCGCTTCTCGTTGTTGGACGCTAATTAGACGAGTTTTGTGCGCTCCGACTAATTAGTTGGCATGCGTTTATTAGCGATTCTGCGTCACTAACGTGCGTGACTAACGCCGCAATTAGCGATGCGGCGTCAAGGGACATCGGCGATTAGCTGACTGATGTTGATTTGTCGGTCACTTCCTAAAGGAATTTATAACGCAAAGAGGAAATTAGTGATTCGATTCGACACATGCATTTGAGTTACTCGTAAGTGCAATTTTATGTGTCTGAGACCATCACTGGAACTTTGTTGCCTGACTAATGTGTGATCAGTTAAAAATCTTTTTGAAATAAAAATATTGACTGATCAAGCTAATATAAATTGCAAATTCAACTCTGCAGTCAAAATTGTCAAAAAAGTCAAAATCAAAATTGTTGATAAAAATATCTCCTGTTGATCTAGAATCAATGGATTTAATGAAAACTAGGTTTATAACTTGATTGTTAATTATATCGTATACTTAAGATATATCAAATATAATTGTGCTTCGTTGACTGACTACAGTTAGAGTAAATTAAGTAAATACTTTAGTTGGCTGCAACCCTTTTTATGTCCCACTGCTGGGCACGGGACTCTCCCCATTATTGGGGAGGCTTGGAGCTTACTCCACCACGCTGCTCCAATGCGGGTTGGTGGAGATGCGCGGGTTAGTGGCCAACCCGCTGTCGGATGTTTTCAAACCGCCCATAAGGCCTCCGACAAGGTTTAACGACTGTTATCTATCGACAGCAACCGGGACCGACGGCTTAACGTGCCCTCCGAAGCACGGAAACGCGCATGAAATTTTTTGCCACTAGCGGTCACCCATCTCACACCCGACCGTGCCTGTTTGGCTTACCTGCATAGACCGCTTGCGTTCTACGCTAGCCGCCGAGCCATGCGCGCTTCAATACTTTAGTTATAACTTCAAAAATATGTTGTTTGTCTATAACAACATTTCAAATATTGCTCGTTATTAAAACGAAGAATCGTTATATCGCTCCAACGTTACGTAATTAATTTTCCACCTTAATATTTTTTTGGCGTATCGCCCAGCACCGATTTGGCATTCGCCTCGCCCATACCGAGTGGAGGCCACAATCAGAACTTTACCTGGAAGGTATTTTTTGGCTAACCTTGTGGGTAAGAATAGGAAAATAGTAAAGTTTATTAGAGTGCATACTTTGTTAGTGTCTATAAAATTTCACTAAAAGGATAAAAACATAATCAAATATATCGAGTACTTCATTTGTTTAATGTTTATTAGTACACTTTCAGAAACGAAAGGTGTAAATTAAAGAAAAAAAAAACTGTTTTTTATCTCTTTTATCCAACGTTTAAGTTCACTTCTTATATGTGTACAGTGCGCAGCAGTGCGCACTGCCTGGGTGTCGTCGATCAATGGAGTTACATAGCAGATAAATTATTCAATTAAGATACCGTACTTATACGAAAATTTGCTGATTTCGCTGATTTACGTATGAGGTTTTGTAGAAATAATCAGTGTAAAGTTTTATTTACTGATCATTTCAATTGTGAACTATTAAATTGGCCACTTTTTCATTTTTACGAGTATTACGTTGTTTTGCTTAATAGACTTAATGACGGTGACAGTTCTGTGAATTTTACTGTAATAGAAATAGTGCTGCACCTTGTTTTGGCACTTTGAAGCGGCATCGAAATCGCGAGTTTCAGATACTGAATCGCTGCGTTTAGCCACTAAATCGCGGATCGCCAACGCTAAAATCAGCTAGTGTGGCTTGGCTGTGACTGATGATTGAAAGGTACTTAGATAATGCACAAAAGTGTACTCCCACACACATGGTAAATCTACGTTTTGTATATAAAAAAACTATAATGACATTGTTTGTTATTCGTATATTGGTACTGCGAGACTTACATAGGCGTTATAAGAAAACGCTCAGGATTTCTGCGTATTTACAACATTCTAACGATAGTTAATGGCCATGAAAAATAACAAGCCACCTAAAGGAATCCTTTTTAGTTCAGTATATTCCATAATCATACATTTATTTTCTTTTGATGAATAATTTTCCAAATTCACTATGCGAAATTCTTTCATTTTATATAATAGAAAACTAGAAAATAAAAAAGGTTATGTTACATTTGTGTCGAATCTCGAGACGAGCCTTGATTACCCGCGCCTCAACTTTCTTCGGATTTACGAGAACGTAAAAAGAGACGGAACCAATAAGCTGCGTAGGGCTGTCGCATTTCAATGGCCCAGATGTTGAAAATGATTTCTATGAAAATTCTTGCAATTTTCTACACGTAAAAAGGTATTGTGTTGGGTGAAGATATGGAACCAATATGCTGCACAGGGCTGACGTAATCTGCTCTCCATATATTAAATAGTATTAATCAATACGAGTAATAATTTTCATGAAACTTAAGTGGTTAATGTGACTAACATAAGTTCTTAATAAAGCTCAACAATTCTAAAAATTGTTTGAAAAACATTGTCAAGTTGGAATGTTGACTCTAAACTTTTTTATAAGGGAATGTACTATGTTCTATTATTTTTAAAACTACGAGCAGTAAGTTAATATCATATAGGTATTGTGTTGCCAAATATAAGTACGTACAATTCGGGTAACTTTGAACATTTTTTACGTTATTTTTATTATTAAAAATGATTTCAATTTATGACACCTTTATTTTATTGAATGAAAAGTGTCCTTTTGAATTGTTTTTCTTTTCTAACAAAAGAAATTTACGGAAGGAACATCAGAACTACCCATAATTTCCCTTAAAACTCGAATTTTAATCTATCATGAATTTTGGGTAACTTTGAATATTTTTTTTAGAAAGTAAAAACCTTAATATTTTAAGGATTAGGAAAAATAAAAAGAAGGCATTATTAAATTTAAAAACCATACAAGGAACTATAAAAATGACATCTACACTAACGTATATAAGTAACAAATAGCTTGGTTTTGCCATATGAATCAAAGTGGACTAGTTTACGATTCCAAATCAGACCTCAAAAACTTCCAGCAACTTCACCACGGAAAAGGCGGGAATTTTCAGAATTATGGCATTAACAGTTTATTTTTTAATTTTTATTTGGTACAATAACATTTTAGCAATCCATTATATACAGTTATTATATTGAAACATCAAAAAGTTTCGATGTAATAAATTGTTAAATCTTTTTTCCAACTTTGTTCAAAGTTAAACGTCAATTCAAAGTTACCCGGAATGACTGTATATTAAATATCGTTATTGTTATAACTTTTTATGATGTATTGAAATAATAAAAAAATACTCGAAATTGTTTACACAACATAGTTAAAAGATTTTAAATTATTACATTACATATAAACAAACTTACTCTAATTACTGTTACAAACTTAGAATTATTACATTATAGAAACCAAGTGCGCGCGCCCAAATTGAAGCATTTTAATTGGTGCCATTAATGGCACCAAACATCGGATGTGCTGTTAAATTTTGTCACAACACTCTTGAAAAACAAAAGAAGTCTAATAACATAACTTTTCACAGTGAAGTTTTCAATATTTTTTAGTATTTTATAGTTAATTTGGGGAAAATAAAAATATTTTGTTTGTCAGATGTGACATCAGTGTGAATTTATTTAGTGCTTCAGTTTTGACAGCGCGCTTATATGAAGACACTCATTCTATACGTAATTATTCTACGGTTACAAACTTGTGTCTCTAATAATTTCAATTCTTGGCCATAATAAGTTGCGCAATATCAACCAAAAAAAAAAAACAATAGTTCATTTAAGTTTCTGGTAGTGTTGTAAACTAATATGATGACATAGGTTTTTACATACACAAACACGATTTAAATCTATACTTAAAGACATCAATCATGTCGTCTCAACATAAAAAGCCGTCACTGTCAACCCTGTAGTGTCTACGTCTTTTCCTTCAAACAACTTACTTACGGTCGCTTTTAAGTAATATTTAATGAAGGGGCCGTCCCTCACATTCACAGCTACAATACAATTAGAAAAGATCAATATCGAACGTTCATTTATTTACACGTTCGTATTCAGTTCGTGAGGAAAAACCCAGGTAATTATGACATTCTACTACAATATCGAAGACACGACTATCAATCGATACTTGGTAATAGTTTCTTATGAAGAAACAATGTTTTGTTACAAAAGTCTTTGATTGGTTTCATGATTTAAATGGTATGGAAGTGACACGGTTTCTTTTAGCATTTTATATTAAGTTAAGTATTAATTAATAAGTGGCAGAGGTGGCATCATAAGGTCTTTTCTCTTGAAAATTCTCCTACAAGTATGTAAGTTATTTATTTACTTTGTTATCAATGTATTAGAAAGTTTACTTTAATATCCTAACGCTTCATATACGTAGAACTTCGAGCATAACGTCGTCAGCAGAATTAGACCTTTTTACCGAAGTTAAAAAAATTACACATTTTTGATCAATTCTGAATGACTGAAGTCGATCAAGAGGACCTGCGTGGCGCAATGGTTACCATGCCGGACTGCCAATCGAAGGGTCCGATTCACGACGAAATAGAAATTTGAATGATGAATTTAAATTTCTGTTCTCGGTCTGGGTGTTTGTGTTTCTTTCTTTGTGTGTGTCCACAGTGATACAGGGTATAATAATGTGGAGCTATGAGTGTGCAGAGTTATAAAAAAAGTCTATTTAGTAGGTATTCTCTTAATACCTATAATATTTTCGTGGATATAATACAGTGTTTTGTTATAATCACGATCACCACATGTTAGGTACTATAATGTCACAAATGGGGTGAAACGGTATTTAAATAGTATATTTCATTACAAGTGCGGAATGGCTGTCATTGCAAGGAGCTCCAACAAATGTCTACCCGAGCCGAGGCGCAGCCGAAGGTGAGGGTTGACAGTCGGAACTCCTTCCAATGACGGTTCCGCACGTGTACTGAACGACTATTTTTAATACAGTTGCGAAAAAATGAAGCAATTTAATAACATAATAAAAACTCGCAAAGAACATTTTTGAAAAATGGCGCCAACCTTAAAAGAATACCTATAAGCAGAGATTTTTTTGTTTTCTTCACCCAATCTGGGTAGGCAAAAGGAACTATGCCCATACAGCCAAGACTTCAGTAGAATTTTTTTATTGATATGAGATGAAAATGTTAATGAGATGAAATGAAATGCAACCTAACCTAACTCATTGAATCAAATCATTAAATCTGATATTGAAACAAATTAGTAGCTTCTTTTTAGAAATATTTGCATGAATCATAAAAACTTCTAAAACTTGGTTGGTTTTTCTTTTCTTTTTAATAGACATTATTTTGACAGTTGGGAAAGAGAACGCACGAGTGCGGAAAAGGTAAAGAAAAAGCACGAGTGTGTAATAGCCCACTTCCCGCACGCTAAACGTCCCTGCAATACGTCACTTTTTGAGCAACTGTATTAAAATAGTATATTTCATTACAAGTGCGGAAAGGCTGTCATTGCAAGAAGTTACGACAAATGTCTACCCGAGCCGAGGCGCAGCCGAAGGTGAGGGTTGACAGTCGGAACTCCTTCCAATGACGGTTCCGCACGTGTACTGAGCGACTATTTTTAATACAGTTGCGAAAAAATGAAGCAATTTAATAAAATAATAAAAACTCGCAAAGAACATTTTTGAAAAATGGCGCCAACCGTAATAGAATACGTATATGCAGAGATTTTTTTGTTTTTTTCACCCATTCTGGGTAGGCAAAGGGGACTATGCCCATACAGCCAAGTCTTCAGTAGAATTTTTTTATTGATATGAAATGAAAATGTTAATGAGATGAAATGAAATGAAACCTAACCTAAGTCATTGAATCAAATCATTAAATCTGATATTGAAACAAATAAGTAGCTTCTTTTTAGAAATATTTGCATGAATCATAAAAACTTTTAAAACTTTGTGGTTGGTTTTTTTCTTTTTAAAAGACATTATTTTGACAGTTGGGAAAGAGAACGCATGAGTGCGGAAAAGGTAAAGAAAAAGCAGGAGTGTGTAATAGCCCACTTCCCGCACGCTATACGTCCCTGCAATACGTCACTTTTTGAGCAACTGTATTAAAAAACTTTTTTCGAATTAACACAATTTTTTTTGTCAATTGCCCTTTGACGATTGATTGGAAAATTTCGTCAGTTCCATAGACGATACAGTTCCATTTCCGGTTCGAACAAGTGTTTGTATTTCGAACCAATATTTGATCCCGTTTGGGCTGTTGTCCTTGCGCATTTTGCTCACAACGATTGATTGTGTTACCAAATTAAAGAGAATGTTTTTATTTTCACTAAAATATCGTGTTGGTAAACAAAATTCGATTTTAGAACGATTCATTGTGTCAGATTGTATGTAACAGGACGTGGTCATATAGAAAAGTAGTAACTTCGGACACAAACGTTGTTTTTTCCCGTTAATTATTAGGTTTTATTATTTAAAAATAGTAAGATATGCGTTAAATTCAGATACGGCAATACTTATACCACAATAAAATATTAAAAGATAAAAAAAGGAAATAAATACTACATACTGTAAACCAATGAGGTTTAAATATAATAATTATATAGAGAAGTCATATGTATGGGGTTTCAGTTTAAAAGTTGTCCCTCGTTCGGACATACTACTTTGCGTATGATTGGCTCCCGAATATAAAAAAACTGTGATTGGCTATAATACGGTATCAAAAACAATGATGTTGCACAAGCGAGAAAACCGTAGATTAAAAGCTTTGATAGCGCATTCAATAGCTTGTACCTTCCTATTCGTTTCGCAAACCAGAATCCAACTGTGAGACATTAATAGATTGACGACATTGATAATGCTTTTTGCCCATGAAAATGCCATTAAATGTCAAGCTTTAAGTAAATATCAGCATATTATCTTCCCTCTCGCCCCTCTATTTTCAAGAAGATATCGTGAAGTATGTAACATTTAAATGACCAGTATCCAACTGTGAGACATTAATAGATTGACGACATTGATACCGCTATTTGCCCATGAAAATGCCATTAAATCTCAAGCTTTAGGTAAATATCAGCATGTTATCTTCCCTCTCGCCCCTCTATTTTCAAAAAGATATTGTGAAGTATGTAACATTTAAGTGACCAGTGTCCAACTGTAAGACATTAATAGATTGACGACATTGATACCGCTGTTTGCCCATGAAAATGTCATTAAATCTCAAGCTTTAGGTAAATATCAGCATAATAATATTGTCTTCCCTATCGCCCCTCTATTTTCAAAAAGATATTGTGAAGTATGTAACATTTAAGTGACCAGTGTCCAACTGTAAGACATTAATAGATTGACGACATTGATACCGCTGTTTGCCCATGGAAATGCCATTAAATCTCAAGCTTTAGGTAAATATCAGCATATTATCTTCCCTATCGCCCCTCTACTTTCAAAAAGATATTGTGAAGTATGTAACATTTAAGTGACCAGTGTCCAACTGTAAGACATTAATAGATTGACGACATTGATACCGCTGTTTGCCCATGAAAATGCCATTAAATCTCAAGCTTTAGGTAAATATCAGCATATTATCTTCCCTATCGCCCCTCTATTTTCAAAAAGATATTGTGAAGTATGTAACATTTAAGTGACCAGTGTCCAACTGTAAGACATTAATAGATTGACGACATTGATACCGCTGTTTGCCCATAAAAATGCCATTAAATCTCAAGCTTTAGGTAAATATCAGCATATTATCTTCCCTATCGCCCCTCTATTTTCAAAAAGATATTGTGAAGTATGTTACATTTAAGTGACCAGTGTCCAACTGTAAGACATTAATAGATTGATGACATTGATACCGCTGTTTGCCCATGAAAATGCCATTAAATCTCAAGCTTTAGGCAAATATCAGCATACCTATTATCTTCCCTATCGCCCCTCTACTTTCAAAAAGATATTGTGAATTATGTAACATTTAAGTGAAGGAATAAAAAGCATAATACTCATACAAACCTCTTAGATCGAAACCCTTTATTGACTAAAAAAGATTAGGTCACACATTTTTCTTCATGTCACAATGCATTGTGGCAATAGAGTCCAAAATCAAAAAGTAAAATTTGATGATTATATTTATAATTAACTGTAGCCCGTGGTTTTACCAATTTGAGAAAGTTTTAAATCGATACTTATTATTATAAATTCGAAAGTTTCTCTATCTGGGTGTGAGTCTAAATGACTGAACCAATTTAATGAAATTTGGTACACAGATAGACCATGAGAAAATTCACTGGTCTATTATATAATACACTTTAACATTTGTAATGTATGTACATTGTATAACCATATCGCGAATTTAAAGAATTGATTTTAACGGCATATACGTTTAAAGCTTTAAACCTAACAGAGCCTTCCCTTAAGGATATAGAACGAATGTGCTTTCAAGTCAAATGTAAAAAAACGTAATTATTGCAATATATTAATAGAACACGTATCTTTAATTAGAACACTGTGATTCCGGTGAAACTTATTATAAGTTTAAGTTGGTAGGCAACTAAATCACAGATAAGCGAGAAAATCCAATTATCACTTGCACAATGGGTCACGGAATAATCTAAACTAAGAAAATTAATCTTCTCAGTCCAGAGGAGCACTGTCTGTGCAAACTTAGACAATGGATTTATAGTTCATCGATTTCGGGCCATTCGGCAGCGGATATCATGAACGGCTGTCGCTTCAGGCTTCGTTAAAACCAACGAGTATTCTAGCAACAAGCGATTTGATGTGAAATATCTTAAGCGGCGGGCTACACCGATTTTCGGCGTGGCGTTAAGACTTGTCGAACTAGTTACACAATCTTTTTTTTTTCGGGGAGAAATCTTCAAACACGTACCCAACACATTGGGAGGGATACTGGATTATTTTTACACCACCAAAACCACCTCGGTGACCTGCCTCAGTGCTTGAGAACTACGGGATTTCCAGAGATACCGGTGCCCTTCACGCGTGGCGTTCTAAACGGGATCTTCTGCAATTCACTGTGCCTGTGACAGCAAGCGGCCACGCACCTACCGCCGTCCGGGCCTTCAATTGACGCCACCTGTAACCCCGGAAGGCTTCTTTTAGTTGCCTTTTATGATCAAGCAGGGCCTAGCCCTATTCTTAACTCCGAAACTGTAGGTACTATGCAGTGCATCGTTAGCGTGATTCAGAAACC
Source organism: Pyrgus malvae (assembly GCA_911387765.1). Lineage (NCBI taxonomy): Eukaryota > Metazoa > Arthropoda > Insecta > Lepidoptera > Hesperiidae > Pyrgus > Pyrgus malvae. Next base: position 10,174,011 of record OU426955.1, on the reverse strand, counting down.
GGAACAGTGCCATCTAGCTTGACTTATTGAAAACTATAAAATGAAGATTGCTTTGAAGCTTGCGTTATTAAATTTTCTTTAATGCGTAATGGACATGAAAATAAAATGTCACTACTTATTTCTGTTACCCCTTTTTATTGCTCTATATTTTTCCTTTCACAAACGATTAAAAAAATATGCAAGTTGTTTGTTGGAATTTCTTATGACATAATTTGTGCCCGTAAGAGGGTTGATGTCATTGAGGTTAATGATAATGACAGTGATGTCGCTATAAAATAATAATAATAATAACGCTACACGTTCATAGCCGCACAGTAGGGTAGATGTACCCTGTGTCGTGGGTACCATGGACATACACAAAATGAATTCTTCTATTATAAAAATTAGTTAACAAAGTTATTTAGGCATAATAGAAATAGAAATATCTACAAAGATATATATCAGCAACGATAAAAGCTTCTCCATAAAAAACGTAAAACAATGCTAATAAAAGTTTAAAAAGTAATATTTCGTCCCCAATATACCATTTGACGTTATTAAGTAGCTTTCGTATCCATCTTCATGATAGACTCTCACAAAATAACATTTTTATTGCGAAAAAGGGAAATGATGTACAAACGCCGAAACTTCTTAGCAATTTGACTCTTGTTTGAAATGAAACAAATAGAGTAAGACGAGTCCTCGAGGGTTGGACTAGGGTTTCGGTGGAAATTCTGAAAGATAATATTTAAAAACAAAGCCAGTTCCAACCGTGTTTAAGTGTTAAAAGCAACAAAAGCAAATTTCAAAGAATCAGCGAGTTGCATTCACTTTAATTATTTTTTTCATTTGTAATTGCGCAACAGTAACTATCGCCGTCGACGCTACTCGAGTTTCTTTTTGTTTTGAAATTTTAATTCTTTTTAATTTATTAAAACACTCTTTATTTTTAAATTTGAGATGAGTGTAGTGGTAAAAATCCACCCGAACAAATACATTTTTTTTGTTAAAATATTTAAGAAAGTCAAATAAGTTATCACGCTAGTTTTAACATCAACAATCTATGTGTATATTATTATATAAGTGAAATTATTTGTTGCCATCTGAATTTTGTTTTTCTTTTTCTAATTAATACTTAAGTAGGTACTTACGCCAAAACAATATCTAATACCTTTAAACGAGCAATTCTTGTATGTATCTAAATATATTTTTTGAATCTCGGAAACGGCTCCAAATATTTTGATGAAATTTAGTACCCTGGATTCGGGGGTGATAAATCGATCCACAAAATTTTTATTGTTGAAAATTTTTAACTGTATAAAAATATTTTCAATGATAATCAATTTAAATATAAACTGAAAATTACGACTCTTCCTGACATCTATTGGAGATTATTAATAATATTGTGGCGTAAACGCTGTCAAACGGGGGAGCCCACGAGGCTCATTGTGGATTTCCTCAAGCGTCATCAGGACCTTGTGCTTTTTATAGGTTGGGTGGTAGGAAGTTTAAAATATTATTATATTATTTAATATTATTATATTTTATGACGTTTTGCGTTTAACCAGTGGAGAGAGATTTTTATTATTTAAAATTCATGGTTTAACGGTAGCGGCGTATTCTAATCTGACTATTTTGACATCCGGAAGTAAGATAAAAAATTATTGTACCTATATAGAAGGTCTTTTTTAATCGTGGCAGTACTCAACAGGAAATGAAAAGAAATGAAATATTTATTTGCATAAAACACGGTACATTTTACGATAAAAATCTTACAATATTGTTCATGCGTGTCTTACCGACCTAGTCGGTGGGCAAATATTTATTAATAAATAAGATAAAGTCATCGTGTCTTTAGTGATAACAGTATATCCTTAATCTATAGGTTAAATCATTAATTTACTTTTTTTTAATTTAAGGATATTAAATGCAATTTCATACCCGAAGGTACATGTCAATTTTTTTTAAATAATAACAATAATAATTTAATAACAATAATATTAGATATTAATAGTAATGGTAATATTTGCATAATTGAATAAAAATTTATAATTTATTAGCCAAGCGTTTGAGGTGTCCAGCATGACAATATTCTATAAATTCCTTTGTGGAATAAAAACAGTTCTTAATCAATAATTTAAAAATAAAACCCTTGAACCGATTTAAGGTTAGATTTTTTTAACCGAGATGACAGCAAATTATAAATTTTGATGCACATCACAAAGCTGTTTCTCGAATAGCATGCCGTATAAGATAATAGTCTATGCAATTGACCCCGATGCCGATTGAAGAATGTATCATCTTTGGTATCAAATCGATTTTGATTATTTTTGACACCTATCAGACTTTCGTAGATGTATATTGATGGCAATGGCGGAAGATTTACTTTTTTTTTATATTGGCTTACAGGAGTCCATAGGTTCCGCACCTTAAATGGCCCTAACACATTTCTTTTGTATAATAAATGCTCTATTGAAATCAGTTGAATTCCCCCATAAGAGTAATCCGTATCTTAGGACCGAACACACGTATCCGTGATAAGCCATCAATGCTGTTTCTTATTTGCTACTTTTGAAAGATGGTGTAATGCGTATATTAATTTATTTAGTCTTTGGCATACTATTTCTACATGATTTTTCAATTTAAATTTGAGTCGATTTCAATGCCAAGAAATTTAGCTATTTTATTTTAGGATGCAAGGTGTACCCCATATCTTAATCTGACGCGCTCGAGTAAATCCAAAAATCCCCTCTTGGGCTCCGCTACTACCATCCGCCAATCCGACGTTCAAAGAAATGACAACGTCGATTTGAAAAAGCTCTATGAAAATTTCGTTCATTGAATTAAAGCTTCCATAGTCGAATGGTTGTGTGAGCTGACTGCGGAACTAGAAACCCGGGTTCAAACCTCGATCAAAACCATATTGTGTCTATTATTTATTTTTATGAAAATAACTTTTTTTTTATTAGGAGCTATTTCAGATGGCTTTGTTAAGTAACACGAAGCAAATGATTGTTTCGTTTTAAACTAAACCAAGAAACTATTTTTTTTAGAAAATAAACGATTTAATGTTATCTCATTGTATAAAATCTGGTGCAATAAAGTATTTTTGTATTGTATTGTATATATCCGAGCAACGCTCGGGCGTCCAGGTACTAAATTAAATTTGACAAGACTATACCAAACAAAACCTTAAATGAATCAAATAAAGAGACAGAAAATTCAAAATACAAATCGAAATGAAAATTCAAAACGATAAAAGGTTCGATGCGGTACCAAATCTAGCAAGCAATTTTAAGCAAACTCTCATGACCTTAAAAATCAACAGTTATTGTATGCTGTGGCACGTTCATTCGTAAAATTGTTTGGTTTCTACTCGTGGTGGCATCATAAAGGTTTCACGATATGTAAAATCTGATCGAATGAGTTTTTCGTAATGTATTTATAGACCTATATTATAAACAAACACAGTACAGTCCGATTCGGAATAAAAGATCGGTAATGAATAATAAAGCGGAACCGCATTTCGTTCCGGTTATTAATAAATAACCAATTTATTTTTAAAATATTGTTGAAGAACTATTTTGAAATGATGGGTTTCACGCTTTATTTGGCTTTTTTGGTGTTGGATTAACTGATCAAACTTACATTTTGATGAGAAAATCACGCGGCTCGTCTACCTTTTTGTCCGATTCAAATAAATATAAAAGAGACAAAGTAATATACAAAATAACATGGATAATAATGTACAAAAATATGGATATTACTTTGATATCCCTTTGACCTATATAACTGCATGAAAAATAGTCATAGTTGAGCTCTTTAGGAGTAGTGGGACTTCAGTCATACGTGACATTTTTTTCAGAATAGAAAGTTTTTGTAAAACTTTATTCAAAATATTTGCTCAATTTTACATTAAATAAACTATTTTACTGTAAGCGTCTTAATAAAACCCTCTTAGAAAGCAATCCGAGAATGTAACAGCTGCATTAAAGCTTATTTTAAAGTTTTTACTACAAGAAGTAATGATAAAGTTTTGATAATTTATCTAACTGTACACCATAAACAACTTTATAGTAAAAACTGAGGAACTTTATTTATCCACATAAAATTACAACTTTTAAAATCTGCATAATTTATTAAAATCTCATGGAATAATGGTGAGGAAACGGAAAAGTTTAAAGAAAAATCTTGAAAAGCTCGGCAAAAATATTACTGTCGTGTTTAAGACATCGCGTTCCAACGCAAAATATGTTTTATTGTGTAATGCATCGTCGCAATTCACATAGTTCATGGTATGCAATATGTGACGTTAAGAACACGAGTATTGTTTTAATAGAATTTAACAAAGAGGGGTTAGCACTAAAAGAAATCGACGCACGTATGTGTTTTTTGTTTAATTGAAATAGAGGCAGGCCACCGAGGGGGTTTTAGTGTGTTATAATTCCCAAATAAGCTGGTATCCCCTCTCCTAAGTTGCCGCGTATCTTTTGAAGGTTCCACCCCCATTACAAAAACAACGATGAACATACAGCAGAGCTGTGTTGTAACGGTGCAGTAGTACATTAAAACGTAACGCAGTAGTACATTAAAAAGTAAGAATCTAATAATTATTGAATTAAAAATGAATTCGTGATGTCTGTCTGTCTGTCTGTCCGTCCGTATGTCATAGCCACTTTTTTCGAATCTATAAGAACTATACTGTTAAAACTCGGTACGTATCAAAATTAAGATTTTCACACAAAAATAGAAAAAAGCAATAAATTTTGAGGGTTCCCCATACTTAGAACTGAAACTCAAAATATTTTTTCATCGAACCCATACGTGTGGCATATCTATGGATAGGTCTTCAAAAATGATATTGAGGTTTCTAATATCATTTTTTTCTAAACTAAATAGTTTGCGCGAGAGACACTTCCAAAGTGGTAAAATGTGTGTCCCCCCTGTAACTTCTAAAATAAGAGAATGATAAAACTAAAAGAAATATATGATGTACATTACGATGCTAACTTCCACCGAAAATTGATTTGAACGAGATCTAGTAAGTAGTTTTTTTTAATACGTCATAAATCATAAACCACAATTTACCTTTCATTCAATCTTCATGCAATGATTTCTGTGGATAATCAAAGACAAGTATTTCTGTTGCCGCTATTGCTATACAAATACTAAAAATCGAATAAAATAAATATTTAAGGGGGTTCCCTCACAATAAACGTGATTTTTTATGGATAATGGTACGGAACCCTTTGTGCATGAGTCCGACTCGCACTTTTTCGGTTTTTTTATCTTCAAGTTTGACTCTCAGCCTACGATTACCACGTTGACTGATCACTACAAAGCGGCGGTCTACTACACTCAACTACTTACCACGTACTACCATTACGAGGGACGACAAATCTTGGTTCGGAACGATCTCGGAAGTCAGTCAGAGGCCCAAAGAAACAGAGTTCTGTTGGAAAGCAATCCACCACCTAAGAATCGTCAGTCTCGGCTCAGGCCAGTGTTCCCTTCTTAACTATCTCAAACGGATTGTGACGTGAGGCGGAGGGTAAAGTTTATTGGGCAATAAACGATTCTGTTAACTATTTAACCCTTTTGATTATCGAACCCAAGTACCTTTCTACTTGTCGGTGGCACCACTTTCCGGTAAGGAGGGCTGAGGCCTACTACACCACTCGCTAGCCGCCGTAATGTTGTAGTTGTTGAAACAAAAAAAAAATCAATAACATTACACACACATACGGCAAACACTACACAAAATAAAACACAAAAACAAAAAACAAACGCATCTCCATCTAGAGTTATTTATGCACCAGCAGAGACTTATGAGGTTTGTACATTGCTTAAATTAAGCAATAAGAACCGCATTAAAATATTGCAGGTAAAATCAACTGAATATATCTTATCAAACTCAATTTAACATTGTTTATCTTTCAGTGCGATAATAGTATCAATCTAAATACATTTGCCCCGGAACATGATCCATTTTGACGCATAATACAGCATAAAATATCAAATTAGTTGTTCACTGTCCCACGCCGTCCCTTCATTCCGGCACGTTTAATATTTTAGCCATTCCGCTCACGCGCCATCTTCAACGGTCGTCCTGATTGCCGTTAAATTGAACTAAAAACTTCTTCAATACTCCTAAAACGATTCAATTATATTCCATATTTTCTTCAAATCTTAATCCCCAACCCATAATTTCTTTTCTTCTCCAACTGTCACACCATATTTTCAACAAAACTAAGAGCTTTCTTAAACGACCTGGAAAGCTACAAGTAGTGGATGTCGTAATTCCAAAATGTTTGCATTTGGAGATTAAATAACTTTACTCGATGCTACCAGTTTGTTCACCAACTATTTATTACACTAACGTATAGAAGTACGAATAGCGTTAAGATGTTTTCAATAGAACGCCAACGGGATGTAAAGTTTCGCAATAGTGCGCTCTCGGATCGTGCAATTATTGCCAACCGAGTCCTGATTGAATTCTTAGGTCAAGTTTGCGCTCAAAGTTTGCATAAAAGACCCAGCAAATTCTTCTTGTTGGAGATTTTTTTGTTTAATACATTTTCGCGGACCTGTTATTTTATTTAAACTAAAAGCGCTTTTCCGTTTCAACTTCGCTTCGAAATACTGTTTCGACAGATCCATTAGACGCGTTTTAATTTGTTACGAAAGCAAAGGTAAACTGTGTAAAATTTAGCTGAAATTGACCAAGCGCCAACATTTCGTTAACACGCATGTCATGTCTGGAAGTTCCGTCGGTGCTTTCGGTAGACTATTCGGACTTTAAAATGGATTCGTTTATAAAGGCATTTACTAGGGTTCGCATTTTCGATGAGGGAGAAACGGCAGGTGAGTGACTTGTTTGCCGGTGGCCCGTTCCAACACGAGCAAAACGTACGACAGTTTAGTCGACGCCGCCGCTGCCGTAGCGCCCTCTATAAATCAGACGGCGATTGACGCCTTCCTACAGGGAGTGATCTATTCTACCGCCTCGATGATGCAGCTCTTATACTTGCAAGGATTTTACGCCGATCGATCGTGAAAATGCTTTAAGTTCCGGGCATTTTAAATTCTGCAGCTAATGCGATTTTTGTATTTTTACCGACTTCCAAAAGGAGGAGGTACTGTATTCGGCTGTATGTATTTTTTTTTTTTTATATATATGTTCACCGATTACTCCGCCGTCTGTGGACCGATTTTCAAAATTCTTTTTTTGTTCGTATACTTATACTCCCGAGGTGGTCCCATTGTCACCAAATCAGGATCTGATGATGGGATCCCAGGGAAATCGAGGGGAACTCTCGAATTTTATAGGCACACTCATTGGTTTTCTTATACTTTCTGAAGCATAAGAGATATTTGTGCATAGTAATCATCATCTCATGTTGCTGAGCTGATGATGGAAGGTACTGCGACAGTGAGGAGTTGAGAGCAAATTCTTTCAATAAATAGTTTTTTATTCGAAATCTCACATTCCTGAGGTGGTCCAACTGTCACCAAGCAATGTCTGATGAGGGGATCCCAGAGAAATCGAGGGGAACTCTCGAATTTTATAGGCACACACATTGATTTTCTTATACTTTCTGAAGCATAAGAGATATTTGTGCATAGTAATCATCATCTCATGTTGCTGAGCTGATGATGGAAGGTACTACGACGGTTAGGAGTTGAGAGCAAATTCTTTCAATAAATGGTTTTTTGTTCGAAATCTAACATTCCTGAGGTGATCCAACTGTCACCAAGTCAAAGTCTGATAATGGGATCCCAGAGAAATCGAAGGGAACATTCAAATTTTATAGCACAACAAATGATTTTCATATTTTTACGAAAGTAAAACAGGCATTTGTGTATAATTATCATCATATCTTGTTGCTGAGCTGATGATAGAAGGTACTACGACGGTTAGGAGTTAAGAGCAAATTCTTTCAGTATGTATTTTTTTGTTCAAAACCTTATACTCCTGAGGTGGTCCAACTGTCACCATGGCAAAATCTGATGATGTGATACTAGGGAAATCGAGGGAAACACTGAAACTTAATAGGCACACACATTCTTTTAGTCATATTTTTTAACATAATACAAATATTTATGTCCGGTAATTATCACCTGACGTCGCTAAGCTGATGATTGAAGGTACAACTCCTCAAAGGTTAGGAGCTGAGAGCGAATTCTTTCACTAATTTATACGTTCAGGTGGACTGATAGTAGTTTCAGGCTATAAGATGACTATTAGATAACATGATTATAAAAGGTATTTAGAAGTTAATATTTTTCCAATTATGGTTATACATACGAGTATGTACAGAATTATTAAAGTTACTAAAAAGAGTGAAATAAATTAAGTTTTTAACAAAAAAATAGAACCGACTTCAAACGGTAAAAAATAAAATTGTTCAGTACCTACTTCTTCTTGCTTATGGTAATGACTCTTAAAACTATTTTTGAAGTCGGGCCCTTAGTGAAATGTCCTGTCTTAGTAAATATAGTGTACCTTTCGTTCTGAATGGGCACCGACTCCAATATAGTTTTAACAGTCATTACCATAAGCAAGAAGAACTAGTTACTGTCCCACTGTCTGTACTGTCGGTGCCAATTTAGAACGAATGGTACGATATTTACTAAGGGCCCGACTCCAGAAATAGTTTTAAGAGTCATTACCATAAGCAAGAAGAAGTAGGTACTGAACAATTTTATTTTTTACCGTTTGAAGTCGGTTCTATTTTTTTGTTAAAAACTTAATTTATAGTTTCCTTACAGACAATGTTCCTTTTAAAGTCCGGTTTACGTTATGTAAGCTTAGGATAAAGTTAGCAGACAGTTTCTCTTTTGTTGTGAGTGGCCACTATTTTAAAGTTTGAGACATAGCTTTTATTTTGGATGAATTTGTTGGACCTTTCAAAGTGAAATTTTGAGTTTCACCGTCACCATACGATACTTTTAACTAAGATTATAATAGCATTATTTTCTTTTGTTCTAGGTAATCACGAACTTCGGTGAACCACAAAACAAATCAGCCTGCCCATTAATAATTGAGTATACCTAACAAATAGCTTATTATTGAATTTTTCTTTAAATTTTTGTGATCATAGCACGTGGGTTGTAGCGTTCTCGAATGGGTTCGAGTAAGTAGATTTAATACAGTAAGGAAGCCCGGAAAGATAAATTTGAAGTTACTAAAGCGTCATAGTCCCTTTCTTGGATTGTGAAGATTAGGTCGTAAAACTACAAAAATATTAAGTTTTCAAAATTTTTATATAAAGGTTCGTAATATTTCAGTAATATGACTATTTTAGTACCTAATAATAAAAGGATGGATTGGGAACAAACAAATAAGAAAAAATACATTCAGTCTTTTCGAGTTTCTACGTTTATTATTTTTTCTTGTAAAGAAAATCGCCGAATAATGTGATATTTTAATCTGACAGTTTTGGCAGAGGAAAGTGAGAAAAAATATACAAAAACTCATAGACTTAGGATGTGCTAAAGTATACTAGAGTATATCCTAATTCTATGCAAAAACTTTAGCGTTCCTATATACATAGGATATTTAGTTCCTATATAGGGCTTTTTCGAATCTGGCAGAACTCAACAAAGTGTAAGGTATACTCTCTCTAAATCTGATGTGCTCGAGAAAATCCAAAAATCCCCTTTAGGACACCCGACTAATATTTTAGCAAGTCTCCTCACGCGCCGACTTCAACCGGTCCTGATTGCCGTCCGATCGAAATTATATTTCACTAGCACATTCAAACCTTGCTGGACAAGATTGCTTTTCGCTACAAGGACTTGTTAAATATTTGATTTTGTAAAATATTTTCACATAACGCTGTTAGTTCAACGTGGAAGTGGAATTCCGTAAAGGAATTATGCCGAGCTGAATTTAAAGCTACGCTATCTACGAGTTTAATATGTTGGAATGGGATCTATTTTTGTAACATTACTTTAGTTCAATAATAGGGGTCTAAAATATCCACATTATTTTTATAGCTATTTTAGAAAGATGAGATAAAAACCCAGCAAATTTTATTTATACTTAAAATTGTATATAACAGTTCAAAGTAAATGCAATGTTATTGTAATGCCATAAATCATTTACATTATTTTAAGCAAATCAGCTTTATTTATTTTTCAACTCTTTTACGTGCTGCTGGATCTCCTCTCGAATTGAGAGGGATAAAGGCCATAGTCTATCACGCTGGCCAAGTGCGGGTTGGTGGACATCATGCTTTCGAGAAATTATGAGTATCTGTTAGACATGCTTGGTGATGAAAAACAAAATAATTAAATAAAGAATTTACAGGCTTAAGAATAGAGCTACGGTATCCCCTGCCTGATCGTAAGAGGCGACTAAAGGTGTTGGCACGGTGAGAGTGGGAGCTCGACCCGCCCAGCCAGCAGCTCCAGGAAGGACGGCGGTGTGGGCGTGGCCGCATGTTGCTGTAAGCGTCAGAGGGTGCAGGAGAGCGCATCTGCTCTCCCGAAGATGGGCCCGTTCTGAGGCGCCGCGCGAGGTGGACACTGGTGCGTTCCAATGGAGATCCCGGAGTCCTCCAGGGACCTTCCCGCGCAGAAGCAGGCCACCGAGGGGGTTTAACAAATCCCACATAACACGGTATCCTCTCCCAAGGTGCTGGGGCCATTTGAAGGTTTCTCTCCCGATACCAAAAAAAGGCCAGGTGCCATTTGAAAACGCGTAGAGAGGTTTACGTATAATAATTGTAAAGTCAACTGTTGGTAATAAGTGAACTATTTTCCTTTTTCCGTTCATGAATAAGATTAAAATTATTAAGCTATTGCATAGCTTTTATCCCGGGCTTTGAGCGCTGCGACTGAATCAAGAAATTCCGTAGGTAACGAAAAAAACCTGACAATCGTGTAAGTTCAGCAGACTTCGCCACGGCATATAATGTCGCAGTCAGATGCATATTCCATTGTTTTACGTTACGGCTAGCTATTTCCTAAAACAGGGCTGTTTTGTAATGCGACGCATTCTCGTTCAGCCGGATTGCATTTCAGCTAAATTAAGGCGAATCTAGAGCGGTCATAAGAATGATGGGTGTCAACAAAGTTAATCAATGTCGAGTGCGGTCAAAAGTAGGATGGGTGGCCAATAATGGCCATTCAGCAAAATCTAGTGCGGTTATAAGGATGTGTGTCAACAAAGCTAAGCAATGTCGAGTGCGGTCAAAAGTAGGATGGGTGGCAATTCAGCAACATCTAGTGCGGTCAAAAGTAGGATCGGTGGCAATAAAGCTCAGCAATGTCGAGTGAAGTCAAAAGTATGTTAAAGTAATCTTAAAGGTTGCCCATTCAGCAAAATCTAGAGCGACCATAAGCAGGATGGGTGTCAATAAAGCTCAGCAATGTCGAGTGCGGTCATAAGTAGGGTGGGTGAAGAGGCTTGATTACAATGAGGCTAAACGTGAGCCGCCATATTATAGAACGTATCGCAATGACAATCCGGCTTATCGTGGACCCGCCACAATACAGAAAAGGCCGTTCTATATTGTGCCGTTTTATGAAACGGCTAGCCATAATGTTATACGGCGGATTATACGATCAGACTTCGACATGTATATGACGGCGTCGCCTTGACAACTTTGTAAACAAGAGTTAGTTACTCATTTTCGCTGTAAAAATTAATGTCAAATAAATAATAGAATTGAGATTTTAAAAAGGTGCAATTTGTGTTCTAATTAAATTTATAATACAATTGGTACTTGGTCTTTAATAAATGGAGGGACGTATGCCGATATTAGAAGTGGCGGATCCACCCCAGGATCAATCATTGGGCGGTTCAATGGTGGAATAGATGTCATTATTTTCCGCTGGTATGGAAGCAATTTTTATAAAGATCGCTGAAAATATAACCGCCTGTTGACCCGTTCAGAACGCAACAACTAAATTTGTGAATTTAGATCCGGATGAGCCAGAATCTGACATAGAAAACTGGTGTACGTTAACCGAAATGATCATCGAGAAGAAGAAGATAGAAGGTATTGATCTGATACTTGCAACTTACACACTCACTGAAAGGCCGCGCTGCTACGTGCTTAACTAAGTTACAGCCTCAACAATTATCATGGATGATGGATAATATCAAAAAAATACTAATGTCGACGTATTCTAAGCCAATAACAATGCAAGACTACTTCGATCAGATAATAAAGTTTCAAATGAACATCAATAAAAATAAAAAAATATAATTACATAAGTTGATAAAAAATGCTATGCAATAGCTTTACCGCGGCAGTCCCCGAGTGCCACTTATATTTTTTTTATTTTACAGTACTGACAAAAAATCCTTATTTGATTCCTGCAAATGAAATTAAATTTATAGGTATTTGTATAATAGGACAACACCAGATGAATATTACCTTATTTTATGAAGTAGATTCGTAGCAAATAGCTATGACAAACAGACGGACAGACAGAAAGGTACACGAGGGATCCCTAATAGAATTTCAGGAAGAATATTAAATTAACAACCAAATAGATAAGACGACCCATGTGGCGAAATGGTGACCATGCCGGACTGCCAATCGGAGTGTCCCGGGTTCGATTCCTGGCGAGGCGGAAATTGAAATGATGAGTTTTAATTCCTGTGCTTTGGGTGTTTGTGTTTCTGTCTGTTTCTGTGTGTCCATGGTACATTATTTATTATTCATTATTATTATTACTTAATTAATAATAATTTGTCTCATCATTACGAAATCATTATAATACAGAGCAGGGAATATATTATTATGCAATATTGCAGCGAAGTTTGAAGCTGCTGCTCCGTGGGGATGCTCCAATAACGTCGTCAATAAATTGCTGCCGAACATCCAATAGTCGATACAAGACAAGTTAACGTTAACTGTTTGCGCAAATTAAATTAACGACAAGCGTATTACGAAAATTTCTGAAACCAGAAATAAATTTCGAATTAAAGATGGAAATATGGTAGAAATTTGTTAAAGATATTATGTTTACGAAGGTAAAGCTTCATATTACTTAAACGATGGCATTTACATTTTTACGAAATAGGGAATAATGCACTAAAATTAAATTATTTGTCTCACCAACTCTGTCTGTCTGTCTGATACGCTTTTCCGCTTAAACAACTGAACTTTAATGAAATTTGGAATACAGATAGAGTGAAACTTGAGAAAGAACATGGATGATTTTTATCCTACGGGAAACTCTAAAACGGGTCCACGCGGGCGAAGTCGCTGGCGGAAGGCTAGTACTCTAATAATGATAGAAATAAGGAAAGTAACAACTTATGTAGTTGATTAACAATAACAAATGGATGTAGTTGGAATCTAATTGAAAATCATTTAGTTCAGTTAAATTCTTTGAGGCACCGTGAGGAAACTGTAGTAAACTGCTGGTAACTTAACGAATAATGATTGATAGCAGATTGGTAGCTTCTCAGGAAACTCACACAGAAACAGTATCCTCATGAATATACCCCTACAATTATAGGTTGAAGTACCCTGGGCTGATATAGCCCGAGCCCTTTATTCAAATTAAAAAAAAATACCCCTACAACCTTTGTAAACTGAAATATTAATCGTGATGTATACAATGATATAATTATCATCACGTAATATTATATCATGCTTCAAAGCTTATTACAATCTGTATGTATACAGCTATAAATTGAACCATAATGATTCAAGTGGCGGTTTCATTGTTCTGGAATATCCGATGATCGGAAATATGATATGGGTGTTGCCTACTTTAAAGTGTCAGAAGCCGATGCGGAAATTATTAACAATCAAAATGAAATAAGCATTAAAATACGTTCATTATCAGGAAAACGGTTTAATTACACCAATTAATAACTGATTGTACCAAAATTTTGGCAGTATTCTGCGGCATAAGGTAATTTTTTAATATCATTATTAAGTTAAGTTACTTTATGCAAAGCTTTATTATTTACTGTTTTACTAAGTGTATTTGGTTATTTATTGACAAGTACTTTTATATTATAAGCTTATATTATAAATGATTGGTACTTAAGTAAAAATACCTCTGTTTTATTTATAAAGAAAGTCGCTAACGTTACATGTGAATTATTACTACAGCAAGTAACAGATTAAAAATTAATTTTCCATATTGTATACAAGCAGATAATTTTAAATCAAAATATTAGATATAATATCTTAAAATAATGTCATTCATTTCTTTGGTAATTTGAGAAAGTTACCTCAAAATAACTATAAGGGCGAACTTAATGTCGGAATGTTTGAAGAGCGCATCGCCCGGCGGTTAGCGTAGAACGCAAGCGATATATACAACTAAGCCAAACCGGCGCGGTCGAGTGTGAGATGGGTGACCACTAGTGGCAAAAAATTCATTCACGTTTCCGTGCTTCGGAGCGCACGTCAAACCGTCGGTCCCGGTTGTTGTCGACGGATAACAGTCGTTAAACCTTGTCGGAGGCCTTATGGGCGGTTTGAAAACATTCGACAGTGGGTTGGCCACTAACCCACATCTCCACCAACCCCCATTGGAGCGGAGTGGTGGAGTAAGTTCCAGTCCTCTCCTATAATTAACCCCTATAATTAATAACCCGTGCCCAGCAATGGGACGCAAAAAGCTTCATAGTCCCTGTTGCTTCGGGATTATGAATAGAGCTACGGTATCCCCTGCCTAATCGTAAGAGGCGACTAAAAGGGGGCTTCTGGGGTTGCGGACGCTGAGAGTGGGAGCTTGACCTGTCCAGACAGCAGCCCCGGGAAGGAGGGAGGTGTGGGCGTAGCCGCATACCGCTGTGAGCGCCTGAGGGTGCAGGAGAGCGCATCTGCTCTCCCGAAGATGGGCCCATTCTAGGGCGCCGCGCGTGGAAGAGTCCCGTGCATTCCAATGAAGATCCCGGAGTCCTCCCCAAGCGCAGAGGCACGGTATCCTCTTCCGAGGTGCTGCGTACCTTTTGAGTCCCTGTAGCTTCGGGATTAAGAATAGAGCTACGGTATCCTCTGTCTGATCGTAAGAGGCGACTAAAAGGGGACTTCCCGGGTTGCGGACGGGGAGAGTCGGAGCGTGGCCGCATTCCGCCGTAAACATCGGAAGGTGCAGGAGAGCACATCTAACCTCCGAAGATGGGCCCATTCTGGGCTCCGCGCGTGGAGGACACCGGTGCGTTCCTTAGGAGATCCCGGAGTCCTCCCCAAGCGCGGAGGCAGGCCACCGAGGGGGTTTTAGTGCGGTCAAATCCCACCCGGGTACCTTTTGAAGGTTCTCCCCTGATGTCAAAAAAAGTAGTAGTAAATCTTCGTCGTCGTATCATATTTGATGATAAATACAGCTAGTGACTCCGTCTTTTCACTAAAATTACTTCGTACCAAAAGTACTTACAAATTAGTGTTATTACAATCCAGTCTTACGTGGCTCTTATGGGGCGGTATACGAATGAAGGGGCCGATTTCGCTGATTTACCTGACTCAACACATGAGGTTTTTCGGTTCAATTACAGTATTTCCATGAGTTTTATTGCACAATATAACTGACCATTTCATTAATAATCTACATATAACAATAATAATACATTACAACACAACACAAGCTAATAATACATTAGCCACTTTTTTAGCTTGCGTCAATAATTACAGTGTGAGATTTAGGTTACTTTAAAGGATTTTTAATGCCAAATTTTCATTATTAATGATTTTTTTTCAGGAAACGGATTGATTATGAACTAAAGTGTATTTATGTCAAATAAATTTTATGAAAGATTATTCCAATTTGCTAAAATCAAATGCAATTTCTGGCCCATTTTCTCTCAAAATTAACTAAGTTCAATGTTTAGATTTTAAAATGATCCATAAAAAAGTGTGATATTCTATACCTTTTACAGTAAAATTTACAAAACAATCACCGTCTTTAAGCGAAACAACGTAATAAAAATGAAAAAGAAGCTGATTTAATAATTTATTATTGAAATTATCAGTCATATTGTGCAAATTGCGCAAATTGCAAAATTATCAGTCATATAGTGCGCAAAAAATTGTGTAATAAAATTTATGGAAATACTGTACTTTAACTGCAAAATCTCCTGTGTAAAATCAGCGTAATCGGCAAAATTTCGTATACGGCCTCTAAATGGTTTTTCTAAGAAGGTGCTTGACTTGGACTAATGCTATTGAAAAAAAAAACAATATAAATGTCATCGCAAAACTTAAAGACGTGATGTCTGGCTTTGTTTAGTAGTTAATAACAAAGCAACTGTGGGTATTTTGGTATCCATTTCAATTCCAGGCAAGGGCATACCGAAACTTATCCAACTTCAAGTGAAGTTTACTAGAAACTCCGTCTTCCGTAGCGTTGTCTATTAAATCTAAAAGACAGTCGTAGAAACAGGAAACGTGTTTTAAAATGGATACGAGAAAATAATAAATTTAGAAAACATTTAAGATCTCAAATAATGCATAATAGTTGAATAACCCCTGATTGTAATGAAAATATGTCTATAGAAGCTTTAGAGTGTGTTCATCAAGACCTTTAATTTGATATTCAAATAGTGTAAATAATAATATGATAAAATACTTTTGAAATCTTCTTCTATACATATAAAAGAGGATGTTTGTATATATGACATCGCAAAACTTAGAAACTATTCGACCGATTATAATGAAAATTGGTATGTATGTATATGTATTTTTTCACGGAGAAGGTTTATATGCTATCCATTATTATTATTATTTACTATTTAAACGCGGTACGGAGTTCGCGGGGTCAGCTAGTTTATATATAATATAAGATCTACTTATTTACAGAAGTTTTATATGATCTGTTAGCCAGAGGGGATACAAGAATTGAGAATATTTAAATTCAAAATTGCGACATCAAATCGTATCGTTCAATACGCAATTAGGTATATACAGTCGACAACACATTCGTTTCAAACATTCAAACTTTGAATCCGGTCGTTCTAGAGTCGTTCTTGAACTGAGCTACAAGTTCTGATCAGAAATCAAACCGTTTCTACCGAATATCCCCGAGTCGTCCGCAAATAATCCCAGATGGCGCTACGTCAAGTTATATTTTGTGTAGGGTTGCGACACAGCTATTGGTATACAGAAACATTTTCGTATGACTTTCCCTGACAGAAAACATTAAAATATCTTGGCTTAGAAAGCAAGCAATATACTTACCTAATTAATATCGTCTGCGTTTATGAATTAGATAAGTGACACCTATTAGCAAATTACTAACAGATTTTCGAATTTCGGATTGAATTTCTAGATAATAACACCTCTCATTAAGAAATCTCTTTCAATCCCCAACCTGCACTTCAGAAAATACGCTTAGGGAATAGAAGGTGACAACCCTAAGCATTTCTCATAGACAAGTTGACTGGAAACTGCCGAATGAACTAGATATAACAGTTACTGAATTGTTTTGCTGCTCTGTTTAGTATTCAATACCTATTTACTGCCGCCCACATTTCTGTATCAGATTTATTGGCAAATTAATTTTACAGGAAATGAAATATTTATGAAATGAAATGAAAATATTTTATTTGCACAAATATGGGTAGCAAAAAAGGTTTTACAAAAATATTTAGATCGCCATATTTACCCTTTAGGGTGTACAAATTTTATTGTAAAAGTTATATAATAAAATTACAAGTTAAATTATAAACTAATTATGTACAGTAAACACTAAAATACACAGTATACTTAAATAATTTTACATTATTATCACTTTAGCTACTTAAATTCAATTTAACCCAAGTTTGTGCTTTTTATACAAATTTATTTTATTTTATTTGAACCATACGTGGTTGACCGTCATCAGCTTTGGGCACCCACCATGATGGGTTTTTGTACGCTGAGAGGAAAAAAAGCTGGCGGAAAAAAAACCTCCCAGGTTTTTATCCCGCGAAATATCTTATTTATGTCATTTATTTTAGTTTATTATTTATTTTAGTTAATATTTTATTATATATATTATTGTTTATCGTTTAGGAACTCAGTGACCGAATAGTACGCTTTTTTAATTAAATACATTTTAAGTTCTTTTTTAAATTCATTAATAGTTTTAGTTTTTAGGGAGTCTGGTAGATTATTGTATATTTTTGGTCCCATGCAAAATACACTATTATGATATTGTTTAGTTTTGGAAGGTATTGAGCACAACTTATTGTTGTGTCTTTTAGAGTTTAAGGTATCATACTTAGAGATGTCACATTTGACCATTACAGATATTTCATAGATATATAGCGAAGGGAGTGTCATTATATTAAGATTTTGAAAGTGTGGTTTACATGTATCTATCTGCCGTAGTTGACAGATTGACCGTATGCATTTCTTTTGCGCTTTGAAAACTGTTTGTATTTCCGTTGCATTACCCCAAAATATGAGTCCGTATCTTAAGGTTGCGCCAACATACGCATGATAGGCGCTTAATACCGCCGATATATTTACCACTTTTGATAATTTATAGAGAGCGAATGAAAATTTACTGAGCTTTTTACATACGTGCTCAATATGTGTTCTCCATGTTAATTTGTGATCTATGTATAAACCTAAGAATTTTGTTGTTTCAGTTTCACTTATGGTTCTTCCTCTATAGTTTATATTTATTGATTTTCCGTAAGATACTCGATTTTTAAAAGTCATTATATTTGTCTTATCAAGGTTAATTTTAAGATTGTTTTTATTTAGCCAGTCTACTAATGATTCAATGGAATTATTAATATCAGCCTCATAGGTATCAGGATTATCATTTCTAAATATTACCGTGCTATCATCGGCAAAAAGAACCATGGGATGTTCAATAACTTTCGGGAAGTCATTTATATAAATTAAAAATAGCAACGGACCAAGAATACTTCCTTGAGGTACTCCGTATTTAACTTCTTTGGGATGAGATACGTGTTTCTCCTCTATTTTCATTTTTTCATTTACTTTTGTTATTTCAGTTACCTGTTTTCTATTACTTAAATAAGACATTATCCAATTTAAAGCATTATCTCTTACGCCGTATTTCTCTAATTTATTTATTAATAATGCGTGGTCTACAAAGTCAAACGCCCTAGTCATATCCATATAAAGCGCTGTAATTTGTTTTTTATTATCTAGACTCATCATTACCTTTTGTAAAAAATTATACACAGCTGAATTAATGGACTTATTCCTACGAAAACCTACTTGCTCTTCCGCTAAAATTGAAAACTTTTCAAAATAAGTGTACAGATTGTTATAAAGGACTTTCTCAAATATTTTAGAAAAGATTGGTATGAGTGCTATAGGTCGATAACAAGTTATATCCTCTTTGTCTTGTTTTTTGAAAATAGTTATGTCCTAAATTTGCTTAAGGCCGCTATAGACGCACAGTTTTGCCTTCGCGCGTGTCATCGTTGGTTCTGCTAAATATTTACTAATGTTAATGATATTGTTTCATCGGTATAATTCGCACTCACGATTGTTTGTAAATTGAAATACTTGTTTGTAAATAGTATGGAATGAACTGTAAATTATAATGTAATAGCATGTAATTTGCCCACCTAGATAATGTAGTTGTCACATAACTGCACTAGTATTCCGAGCAAAGGGTCCTGTATTTCTATTTATGCGATTTCTTTTGGTCGTTGATTTTGTTGGGCTTACTGATTCCCACATGCACGTAAAATATAAAAGTTATCAGTCGTTCGAACATCAATTTTCGGCGTTTCTGATGAAAATCAGAATTCGTTGCATCGACTGTATATATATAGACTTTGCAGCTTTTAGGGTTCCGCTCCTCAAAAAAGTGATATTTTATAGAATTGCTTCGTTTTAATCTCTTGGTATGTATGTTAGTTTTATTTACTTACAGAATTTATTTTCACAGGGCTGCACTGTGGTGTGCGTCATGTTAAAATTTGCAAGCTGAAGTGGCAATAGACTGGTTACATTGCTAGGAGAATTGATAGTCAATGAGGAAGAAAGGTGACCAAATGGTGACCAAGTATCGGTAAAAGAAGCACAGTTCGCCCTTCTACCAGGTGGACTGAGACCTGAAATAAGCAGCCACTGGATTCATAGTTGGCAGGGCCGGACGGAGTGACGGTGGAATGGATATCGTGTATTTCATATATTATAGAAATACATACCTCTGGGTATTTAAACAAGGTACCTCCCCGTCGACATAGAATAACGAAGCATGGCATAAAGTTAATTCATAATAGTACAAGTAAAGAAAATATCTGAAAACTTTTTATTATTATCTGTGCTTGTATACAAGTAAATAGGTACGTTCTTTGTTTCGTGTTTTCGGTATTTTTTATTAATAAAATTATTATAATATGTACCTATTTAATCTTAACTAACATATAAAACAATTTTATTTATTATTTATAATTTGTTGAGAATAAGTAGCTTTCTTAATATTGTAGTATTGTTATATAAACGTAATTTCAATCAGACGGATCAAAAAAGAAAAAAGAAAATATATTTAAATAAATAAAAAATGAAGAATAATAAGTAAGATTCAAATTTAGACAAAAAATATATCGCGTTTTCATTTGTATTAAATATTTCTAGGTATGACACTATTTTCATGTAAGGTCAAATCGCGTTTAGCCAGCCTGTATCAATTGTAAGGTGTAGAAACGTGGCCACCATTACCCTCTGCGTAACAGTAACATATTACACTTCAGTTTACGGCCTTGACTGAAGACGAATAAACGTAATAATAACTTTATAGAAACTAGGAAATTTTATTTTGAAATTTGACTCATGCACAAAAACCGTATTCGCCTTTAAGCAGAATGTGTTCATTTTCGTTTTCAAATATTTTGACAACTTAATAATAAATATTTAAATCTACAGTGGATTGTTGAAAAATAACCTTTTTTATATTTTCGCATAGTTACATCAAAGTAAGTTTATTCAAGCAGATCATGAATAACAAATGAAATTAGAATTCAGGATAATCTTTAGGTAAGGAAATTTTACAACTTATTAAGAGTTTTTCAGATTCAAAATCTGAATTAATATTGAACAACTAATTAAGGTGGCATTCATACAAAAGACATGTTTTTTGCCATTTTCACAGATAATGGTACGGGACCTTTCGTGCGCGAATCCAACTCGCACTTGGCCGATTTCTCCCAATCTCAGGTGTAGAAACGCGTCAACCATCACACTCTGCGTAACACATTACACTTCAGTTTACGGCCTCGACTGAGGTGGGAGCTTCGTTTATGAATCTTTAAACGTTCTCCAAATCTGTATCGTGGTGCTTTTTACGGCTTCACGTTGTAATATTGCCCCATTAATTTATCATGGGACTTGGCGGGAAGTAACAAAACGAACTTGATTTTGGTTTGTTTGTAAAAACAACTTTTTTCTAAGGATAATAACATTTTTCGGAGCATATTTCTTTTGTTTGAATTTCATAAAATATACGCTCATTGAGATAGGTAATTTGAATATGAAGATACTATTTTTTTAAAACATTTAAAAATAAATTTATTTAAAGAAAAAGGGGAATTAAAAACCTATAGTAAACTGAAAAAATCTCTGAAAATGTTACAAGATTACACGGTAAAATATGTGTAAACCACCATAACACAGACTATAAGAATGTTCAAAGATTCATAAACAGGGCTCCACTTCAGTAAGAGCCGTAAAGTAGAGTGTAATGCGTCAGAATATCGCATTACGCGTATTATAGGGCAGTAACTTACGCGTAAGACCGGGTGTATACACCTGGGGACAACCATAAACTGTACAGCGGTTTTTATTAAACATTGTCGATAATTGTAAGCCGTAAGCCGTAAGACGAGCATTTTAAAAAAGTTTATAAATCATTTGCAACAAAGATTGAAAAAATCATTTACATCCTTTTCTTCAGTTTTGTTTATAAATATAATACTTGTAGATAGCTGCTCATTCAACTAATATATACATACATATTTTTTGCGACGTGTGAAGTATGCCTTACGCTTGCGTTGTGACAATTCATTTTTTTGTGTTTCTTTGAATGTATGTGTTTATTGACCACAATTACGACCAACTATCTACCTTAATTAGCATTTGAAAGTGCAAAAAAATATTTCAGCTTGTTTGATTCAGGTTTTCTAGCCGCTATTTGAAGGAAAATAGGAAATACAAAACTAAAGTCATGAAAAAATCTCTGTAAAGGTTACCAAATAACATTGTAGAATATGTGAAAAGTACCATAAGACAGACTTTAAGAATGTATAAAGATTGATAAACAGGGCTCCATCTCAGTAGAAGTCGTAAAAATTGAATGTAATGCGTCAAAATATCGCATTACGCGTATTATAGGGCAGTAACTTACGCGTTAGGCCGCCTGTGTACACCTGGTGACACCCGTAAACTATACCGCGGTTTATAGTAAACCTTCTCAATAATTAGGTGTAAATTACAGCTTTTGAAAGTTACTTAATTATTACAATAAGAAAATTAAGAATAATTTAATAAAATATGTTTTTAATTTACTGTAGGTGCTATCATCATCAACGTAGATGATGTAGCATATAGAAAATCCCCAATGCCTTAAATGCTACAGTTAGAAATACAAAATTAACGTATAACTGTCTTTTCGTAGCCAATTTTACTTTGCTACTTTTCAAATTAGAAACGAAGAAAGCTCGGAAAAGAAACATAAATCTAAAACATTTCTCAACCTGCAATGTACTGTAATTAAGTGAGTTTTGTGCATAAATAGTTTATTTTTAAATAGATACTTACCTTTTAATTTTAATTCGATGCTTAGAATAATATAAGCCAACAATAAAGCGTCTCTATATAAAACGTAACATACAATAATTTATTATGTGCATCCTGTTAGTACTGGTGTCTGTTCTCATTCACATTCGCGATCTACAAATGAATGGATGGAATAAAATTAGCGTCGTATCGTTGCCAGCTCATATCTCACGAAGACAGTAGCGGTTGTTGACAGAGATCAAGATAATTATACGGTATTACCTGATAATATATTATCTAATGCGACAATCGTCACTTATCATCGCTACTGTGACGCTAAACGATATGGATGCGACCGCATTTCCATAAGTGACGTAAAATCCGTTGACAATAGCTCCTCTTAATTGTAGCTATATAGCTAAATTTCTCCGTGTATATTATTAAATGTTATTATGGGGTATTGGTGAAATCAAGAAAGTTTTGAATGAAAGATTTTCGAAAAATACCACTGCCGTAGCCGTGATTTATGCTGTGATAATGGGAAGGTGCTTTTTGGCTATGTTTATTATGATAAAAACATTCCTAATCCATCAATTGTTGCGCTTGTATTTACCAAGATGATTAGATACTCTGCTTGGCTTGCAAAAATCACTTAACGTATTAAAACTGAACTATTTTAAGTGATAAAAGTTCATTTTTTTAAATACTGAAAAACCAATCTACAGTTTTTTTGCTGACATTTTTGCTTGTTATAATTTTAAGTCATTTAAGGTTAATTTATACATTTGGTTAATATAATTTAACAATGTTACGTTGTAACATAACATAACTCCTAAATGAATTACGTCATTACAAATAAGCTTATATACAGCTTTGAAATTATATATTTACTTTAATTTCAAATATATCAATAAATTATTACAAGTAAATGGAATACAGTCTGTCGTTGCGAGTCTGTGCTGGTGGTTGGAGATTAGTTGACAATGTCACGAGAAACAAAGTTCTCAAAAGTTCATCTCGGGAACTTCCACCGCTGTGTCCTTAAATTGAAACTCTAGAACATCTTTACTGCTTTGATAGTTATTGAGAATAAATTATAGCTGCTGGGTAAGTACATTTATGTTTTGCGTACAAAATCGTTTTTAAGTAACGTACTATCGTAAAGTACGTATAATGAAAAACTATTATTATCTTTCGAACTCAACATCAAAGAGGATATAACCACTACGTTTTACTCAACATAAACATTTTTTTAAAACTTGTTGTATGTCTTCTGTATGTCTAATATAATATGAGACCTCTTGCCCTTGCGCTTACCTCCGAAATGGTAGTTTAGTATTGTATTTCTTACAATAAAATAAGTGTTCATTCAAGTTAATAGCCAATGATTTATTATCATGTACAATACAAAGGTTACACAAAGTCCAAAGTCACCAACCCTTATATTATTATCACCTCATGGGACTAGCGTGTACAAACACATAATTGGAATTTGTCAAACAGCTTTTTCGATTTTTAAAAGACAAAATTTTCACGAAAAGTGTTATTAGCAAAACCGTAGTAGTTGGTAAAAAAATAGGCAGAAGTAATATTTTTTTGACTAAAAATACTATATTACTATTAATTCTCAAAATACGTACTTTGAGAATTAATAGTAATAAATTAATTGACAACTTAAAATAATTAATTCCCTACGTCGGTAAAAGTGATATAGTAGTAACGACTGCATGTTCAAATAGATAAAGCAGTCGGTTGTTGCGAGTCTGCGCTGGCAGTCGGAGATTAGTTGACAATGTCACGACAAACAAAGTTCCCAAAGTTCATCTCGGGAACTTCCGCCGCTGTGCCCTTAAATTGAAACTGTACAACATCTGCACTGCTTCGATAGTTATTGAGAATAAATTACCCATGAGCTAGGCGCGTGTATTTAATCTGGGGCGTTATATATTTAGAGAGGATAACGGTAGAGTGTTTTGTATGATCTTACAATACGGATCTGTTGCGATTATTGATGTAGGGATATTGCACCAATTTAAAATGCTAAGTTTCGTTATATGTTTGGAATATTTTACCAATTTCAATTATGTAAATAGCACAGGAGCAGCGTGATCGAAACTTGTAACAAATTGTTTTTGGATTCGTTTTTAAATAGGTAGGTACTCGTATCTTATTCCATTACAGAAATACATATATGTATATGCATTTCATAAAGTAAATATTATGCACACAAAATTAAATATTAATTTCACATAACCAAGAATGTAAACAAAATAAAACAAGCCTGAAACGTCTCAGTGATTTTCATAGCAAGTGATCAAAGGACACCCACGAGTCGCCTCTGCTCATCCAGGCGACTGTAGTGGACTATCTGTGTTCGCGACGTTAATATATTATTATTGAAGTTAATAATTAATTAGATGTATTCTGTGATCTACTACACCATCTTGCACTTGGCTAGTGTAGTGGACTATAGCTCAATAAAAAAAAAACCGGCCAAGTGCGAGTCGGACTCTCGCACCGAGGGTTCCGTAAAATATTTTTAATAATAATCGTACCTATATATGATTTCGCAATTTTTCCATTATCTGACCTATAAGCCGTTGGTTCGTACCAAATTTCAAGATTCTGAGTTCACGGGAAGTACCCTGTAGGTTTTGATTCCCTTGCGAATGTCGAAATATTGCGGAAATCTGCGTCATAGACGGCTGTATCTTTTGATTGCGCTAGTTTAAAAGTTTAATTTTTTCACTGCTCCAAGGGACAGTAGATTTGAGTATTATATATAAATTCCAGCTTTATACGTCCACGGGTTTTTGAGAAAAAGGGTCTTAATCTACAAGGGTTTCGTTTTTTCCTTTCGAGATACATAACCCTGAAAATATTGTAGTTTTAATATTTCATTTTCCGTCTTCCATGAGTTTTCCATTACTTAAAATTACAACGCTTATTCTCTTTCTGAACAGACCATTATAAATCATTATAATAGAAAAAAGTAGTTTCAATAAATTATTGCTTCCGGATTTTCATACAGTGTCAAGAGAGCTTTTTAAAAATTAGCCTTCAATACTATATATAAATTAAAAAGAAACATTATCTATTGTATTCCGAATGTACAGGAAACCTAGCAGCAATCCGGCTAAAGTGTTAATTACACCAACCCCCCTTATGTGCACGGTATTATTACAAAAAATATAATGCCGATTAAACATAACTCGTAATTACTTATTTGCTTTCCGATTCCCAGCCACGAGTACAACCAGCGGTCACATCGCCATTAAACACAAGCGTACTCGCACGGCCGACCAGCGGACAAAATCGTAAAAAACAATATACGATCGTGTACATTACGGGCGAATCTGAATGTGTCAGTGCGTAATTTATCGTTGATCGCGTTTTTTGCGCAGGCTCTCTTGACCTCATAAAAAACAGAGGCAGAGCCGCTAAAATCGCAGGCGAGGGCTCTCGAAGCGAGCGAGCCCGCGGCACCTATCGAAAGTGGGGAAACAAGCGATCGCCACTCGAATGAGACGCGCCCGATGACACTTCACACGTCGTCGTGATTTTTACAACGTTTCCTCTATACTCGGCGGCGTTTTTAGCGCGCAATCGCTTTGATGTGCGGGTACCTTCAAGAGTAAACTTCAGAACGATAAGGCTTTCACTCGAAGTCCTTTATCCATAACAATAGGTATGACTATCGAAGCAATCTTGTTCAGAAGATTCGTCAGAACTCAGCGTAAATCGGATTAGGAAGGTTATTTCGAAATTCAGAGCTAATTTTAGGCGTCGTACTGCGATAATGCAGACGCATTGCATCCGTGGGGTTGCATTGTTTTGTTTTGTTTACATCTCTACCCTACTATCACCCTCACCCTAACAGTTAAATCAGGCACCGCTGCACACCCGCTGGGATTAGCTTAGTCGTAAACCTAGCTGGCCAAAACTGGCTTTAAAGTTACTAAACCTTTCATTTTCAGACGACGAAGAAATTTTAATAAAAGGATATTAATATAAGTGAAATTATTTGAACATTGTATAACTGTGTGTCACCCATTTTCACCGTATAGCATTTTTTTTGCATTATGGCGAATTATTTCGTTGCCAGTCAAACTTACGAGTATATGAGGGGACCATCAGACAGTTGCAATGTTGCATAGGTTACGTGTATCTTGAAACACGACTATAGCTTGCTTGGGGTTGTCTTAATACCATCTCAAGAACTTGATGGAACAATGGTTACCATGACGGACTACCAATCGAGGTTCCTGGGTTCAATTCCCGGCGAGGCAGAAATTGGAATAATGAGTTTCAATTTCTCTCTGCCTGGAATCTACGACACAGGAAATCCTAGTATGAGGTAGGTCTGCTGCTGGATTTATATAAACAAAACACAGTGGGTTGCCAAATTATTACGAACACTCATATATTTTTTTTCGTTTCTTCGATTCAAACGTTATGTGGATTGCAACGTTAAGTGGAATAAGTATTGCTAGGATTATTTTTAATAAAAATAATATAATTTCAATTTTCTTTAATTTCGAGTATGGGTAAAGGGCGTGATTTATCGCCCAGAAAAAAATTGTATATAAAACTCTCCTCCTGAATACAAGCCACTCACAGAGGAAAAAAGCAGATATTGTAAGTCGGTTGTCAATAGAATTACATTTTTGCACTACTGTCCCTAATAATTTGGCAACCCACTTACTCTAATCTTAAGACGCAAATTTTAAAATATTGACACAGTGATTTTAAAATATTGACCTACTGATTGTAGTTTTCTCATAGTTAAGTTGGCTACATCTTGGTAGCAAAAAAAGAAAACGTATGAACCATTTGGTAAACCGCATGTAAGCTAGAATCTTCTCTGAGATCGTATGCAGTTGCATTGATACTTATGCCGAATATCTTTAAGAAGTTTCGTTGGCTGCACACATCCATCAAAAAGTATTGTCCCAACATTGCCCCAAACCTATATTGAGCGCAAAGGTGATACAAATACCAGTCGAACTATGCAAGCTCTACCACGATTTAGGTTTGTAAAGTGTTTTATTTATACGTGCAAATTTAATCAAAAATTTAACCCACCCCTGTAATTTCACATAATTTTTATAAAACTGTCGGTTGCAAAAGCTCAAATTTGCGTTCAGATGATACAATGCAGCATAATTGAAAACTGCTTTGGAATGAAAAATGTTATTTTGTGTCAATTTAGTGCAACCGTTGCAAAACTATTACTGTAGAACATTTTATTTGCTGACGGTAGTGAAAATTTGCGTCAGGCTAAGTGCCAAATTTATAACATTGGACTGTAGGAAGGTTTTTACGCTAATTGGTTGGGCAAGGATTGTTAAAGATAAAATATGCGATGCGGACTGTTTTCGTTTACATTTTGATTGATTGCACCATTACTATTGGAACTGATTGAGGGATGGACTGGCTCTTTGTGTCGGTCCGGCTAAGCAAGAATAATAAATAAGAGTGTTGCCAATGGCGTTCCCTTTTCCGGTTATATGTGCACTATTTTGACAGAAAGTAGCGTTGGATATCTATGATACAGTAAGTGAGGTGAGCAATATGGGCACTGGTCTATACTACAGTCTATCAGCTTTTCATAGTCCACTGCTGGACATAGGCCTCCCTTAACGTTCGCCACTCCTGTCCTGCGCATTCTAAATCCAGTGGCTTCCCGCCGTCTTCTTTAGATCATCAGCCCACTTGATTGGAGGGCAACCTGTTCTCCTTTTGCCGAGACGTGGTCATCATTCGAGGACCTTTCTTCCCCGTCGGTTGTCGGTCCTCCTAACTATATGGCCTGCCCATTGCCACTTCAGCTTGCAGATCTTGAGAGCTACGAGCATATTGGTAACCTCTGTTGGTCTACGGATTTCGTCGTTACGGATTCTGTCACGTAGAGAAATACCAAACATAGCTATCTCCATCGCTCACTGAAGCTTGAGATTATGGAAAAGGCTAACTGTAAAAGACCATATTATCATTACATTTTTACGATGAGTTTTTTTTAATCCTTTATACTAACTGGAACAGATAAATTATTTCGGCTAAAGGATAAATGAATTGGAGCGGATAAAGCTGAAAACGCGATGACTGCTGTTTTAATATCGATTGTTGCCATATGATACGGTGGTTGTTCGTGGGTTCGTCTAGTTTCCAATTTTATGGTGGTTGCACAGCTGCCGCGGTCGAAGGCACCGCGGTGTGTACCGGATAATAGCTACAACTTTGTTAAATTGAAGTGCGTGAAAAATACGCCTGGAAACGGATGTAGGTAGGGACAATGCAAAAAGTTTGGCGCAGAACGTAAGTTCTAAGAGTACGTAAAGAATTACAGAATCGTGATTAATTTAAAATTAAAGATTCAAGTCAATATTTTTTTTAAGAAAATTTTTGATTTTAGTGGCAATTTTTTTTCTTATTTTAACCAAGGTGTTTCCACATCAATAGACGTTAAATATTTAGTCAAATGAGAAAGAAATGCAAAGTAATATATTATTTCTCTATTGATTTATTCATTCTTCATTCACATGGACTTCAAATTTTTATTAAGCTATAGAATAAGAGCATGACATTTTGACTTACTGAACTAGTAAAATTTTATAAGTTGCTACACTTTAGATACATTAGAGATGTAGATGTATGTTATTCAACTAGAGTGAATCCCAGATGACTGGTTTTATTCTCTCTCATTTGAATAAAAGTCACAACGATAATCGAAATACGGCCAAATAAAGGCTTATTTCTTAATTATTATCGAAAATACATTAATGAATCTTGAATAAGAGGGTTTTGATTCATTTTGCCACCGCGACAAGTTGTTGAATTCCGCACAAAAGTTAGTAGATTAAATAATTTTTGCCAATTAGGGAGCATTTGAAGTCTAAGTTGTTTTAGAATTTCCGTAATTAGTCTTGGATGAACAATTACAGAATGAAAATGGATATTTCAGTTTATTTTATTGTTGTACGAAATATTTCTAGCATTTGCGCACATTGTTTTTTGATAAAATGAACATTATTTATTGGAGTAGTTTTATTAGCTAGTGATATGCAAACGCGTACATTATGTATTTTGAAGAAGTACTCGTAATGCTGCCAGCGTTCTGGGCACCATGCTTGTTCAGGCCTATTGGATAGCATACCTATAAATACATTTTGTAAAATCCCTACTAATATTATAAATTCGACAGTAAATCTGTCTGCTTAAACCACGGAAAAAAATTAATGAAATTTGGAACACATAGGGTAGACCTTGAGAAAGGACATAGGATGGTTTTTATCCTACGGGAACCGGGAATGTATATATTTTTTTCCTTTTTTATGTAGTTTTAAATGCGTTTGTGCTAAATACCATTTTAAGATTTTGAATTATATTTACATTGGTGGACCACAAATAACATAACACACATTATTACATCTACATAAAATAAAAATAAGCCTATAATACATTGGTAAAAATACAGTACATCAAGATAATGTAGATTTTAGGGTTCCCTAGCCAAATGGCAAAAAACGAAACCCTTATAGATTCGGATGTCTGTCTGTCTGTCTGTCTGTCCATCGGTATGTCACAGCCCCTTTTTTTCCGAAACTATAAGAACTATACTGTTGAAACTAGGTACGTAGATCTGTGAACCACATTAAGATTTTCACACAAAAATAGAAAAAAGCAATAAATTTTGAGGGTTCACCATACTTACAACTGAAACTCAACATTTTTTTTCATCAAACCCATACGCGTGGGATATCTATGGATAGGTCTTCAAAAATGGTATTGAGGTTTCTAATATCACTATTTTAATGTAATATAATTTACGAAGTCATATAATTTGTTGAAGATTGCTTATAATATGTACATATTATAAGATACTTTCGAAATTATAAGTCGAAATATTCGAAACTACGAGTCTACGATCAGAATATTGTTTGCGGTTGAGGATCAGGTTTAATAATATTATTTTCATTGACCATTGCTAATATGATTTCTTCCAAAGTGAGGTTCACCGATTTAATATACAATGCCGCAGTCATAATGACATATTTGCGGTTACACACAGCGAGTATTTTTAAGACATGGAGCTGAAATCTGCAACACACGAATGCATACCTATTAGCGATTTCTTGGCGTACGCCATTATCTAAACTGTAATGGTGCAGCGGTGACATGATTTTTGTTCTTATCTACGCATAATAATAATGTAATGATCTTTCTTTTATAAATTAAAAAAAATAACCTCTTTTACGACTCTACATGACGCTATAACTACTTATATTAGGTACTAAGCTTTTAACCATATCTGCTTATAGCCGTATCCGTCATCGGTTCTTCAACATATGACTAGCCTCTCGCTCTGCCTTAAAAATTTACCGAGCTATTATTATTGGTATATTATTGGTTCTTAAAAGATAATATATTATAATAAATTTCTTGCTACTGTGAACTTTACAAAATTGAGTGTATAAGCAACGAAAATACACCAAATGTGAAATCGTATTGCCAAAGTTTATGCATATCCGTCCACATCATACGATTGCTATCGCTCGCAATTGGTTCAGAAAAGCTGGTTCAATTTAATGGTGGTTGGGCATGACAAATGCGGAGCCTACCTACTCCCTACTTTCCCCACTGATTAATATAGTTGCAGGCTTCACATAATCCTTAATTAAATTACCATCGGAGAGCAGGAACTGTATTAGTCTTTCCTGATTTACGTTACTTCTAATAGTGCAAAGAGAATTAATTGCCTTACGGAATGTGTTTTTGTAGGTAAATGGAAAAAAATAATATAATTAGCATAACAAAATTTAAAAAGCGAAAAGATTATACTATTATTTATTGTATTATCTTTTACATTTTGATTAAGAATAATTATACATAAATTAAAATAGCCTCTGCTATTTCATACAAGCATAGAACTTTAAATTATCATTTGCATAGTTCGTTTTTCATCATTACGGTCTTCATATTGTTAAGAAAAGATTCCTGTCTTGAGATTATGTATTTTCGTTGAGATAACATAGGATTTTGAATAGAAACTTTTCATACAATACAACGAAAGGCGAACAATATTTTTATTTAAATAGAAACGATTATTTTTAAGAATGCAGAGTTTAATGCTTTCCTGAGATTACGCAAGAAGTCTAAGAAAATCTCGGTCTTTTAAAGAAATAGAATCTCAAGTCGACAATTCCTTTAGCGCGGTCGAATAATTCAGGTGCCTCAACTTGTTCGAATGAAACGAAGACGCCACGCGCCGACCAAATGCTAATTTTATGGTCGAACTGCACTATCGTACTTAATTTAGCTTTGACGTCTCCTAGTCGAAAATTATTACGAAGGTTCTATAACTGTTAAAATTCCATTATTTTAGATAACAAAAATATGGGAAATGATAAAATTTCAGTTACTTTAGCGGTAATTTGTACGATATTAGTGACTTTGTATGACGTAAGAAAATTTACTAATCAAAACCATTAAAATTCTCGTCGTATTTGTATTGAAGTTCACCTACCCTAGGTCATGCTTACTAGTTCTCAAGCACGTATGTAAACAAAAATCTAAGTAATAACAAGTAAGTAATATCAAATACAATTTAAACAATCCTATGTTGTGTTTTTAATAATAAAGTTTCACACTGATCAAGTATCATAATCCAAAGATTTACCGTTAAAGTCTTCTCCATGTTAAGAAAAGATTCGGAATAAAAATTTGGAAAAAAGTTTTTGAAGTGAAAACTTCTTTAGCGGCGTTGAGCACTTTTTGTGGGATGGGTAAAAACTATGAAACTCGCGCGAGGTCACGTGTGCTGATCGCAAAATTTCGTAAGATAGTAGAGGAGACGAGGAAGATCGACCTTCACCGATCTAATAATTCGATGAGACATATTGTTTACCAAATATAATTTATAAACATATTATTATGATAACTTGACTATCGAAAAGTGTTCATAGCTATTTTTAATTTAATTAATTTTAATCAATTTTCTTTCATATCACCTTCACTCTTGTAACAACCGAACGAGTGAATATCTTCACCGGCTCTTAGACCAAGACGGAGGGGTGACAGCTGATGACGGCTCATCTGACGGCTGTCTATACTTTTTTTCTTCAATTATGGCATCGCAAACTCTGCATATTATTATTGCCAGCGTCAAGTATAATTTTATCTTAAAATTCGTTTATATCAAGTATTTAAAATATGGACATTGAACAAAGTGCATCTATTAATGAAAAAAGTGACGAAGAAATAGTGAAAGAAAATGAGAGAGTACTTTGTAAAAATACTAGATAGAAATTAATAGGTACTGATAATTCAAGCAATTCGTGCGGAATTATTCCCTAACGATTCCAAGACATCAAAAATGCACAACGTTAATGTTTTCACTTCTGCCGGCACTCCCGGAGTGCAACCCATTTTTTTATGTAATACTAGTGAACCCTTAAAGCATCTAATCTAAGAGCGAACCCCGTAGACAACGCGTGGAGGTGTCAAGCTGGATTTACATCAAATACTCAAGTCTACTGTCCCTTGGAGCTGTGAAAAAATCAAACTTCTAAGGCAGCGCAATCAAAAGATACAACCGTTTATGCCGCAAATTGCCGCAAATTTTCGACACTCGTAAGGGAATCAAAACCTACAGGGTACTTCCCGTAAACTCAGAATCTCGAAATTTGGTACGAAGCAAGGTCTTATGTATTATAACATAGATAAAGGAAAAATTACGAAAACTGTAAATTATTATTTACACTATATGTATAAGTATATTACACATATTTTACGGAACCCTCGGTTCGCTGGTTTTTTATATATAGAGATTGTGATAAAAAACTCACGAAAATAAATATTTTTTAAACGGAAACAATTATTTTCAAGAAAGCAGAGCTTAATGCTTTTCTCAGAGGAAGTAAGAAGGCCAAGAAAATATAGAGTTCTTAAAGAAATAGAATTTCAAGTCGGCAATAATTCATCAAGTGCGGTCGAATAATTCAGGTGCCTCAACTAGTTCGAACGAAACGAAGACGCCACGCGCCGACCAAATGCTAATTTTATGGTCGAACAACTGCCGAGTCCGCGCTGTCGTACGCAGTTTTGCTTTAACGTCATTTAGCCAAAATCTGTTACATACATTCGATAACTGTATAAAGTTGCTTTTACATTTTATTATTTGTAGTAAAGGTAATATAAAATACTTGAAATATTTTTATTGTAGTGACAAACACCTTTTACTTACAGTGTTATCTTACTTTTACTAGTATTGTTAGTTCAATGACAAAGGATGAAGATAAAAACTTTATCCTTGAGATATTTAATTAAGTAAACTGTACATGTCAGTCAAAATTTGCTATCGGAATGGATGATAGCCCAGATCATTCTTACTTACAAAGAATCCAAGCACTGGCAGTGGGACTTGCATTAGTATTGAAAGAAAGGGTAATATCCTTAGGAAATATCCTTCAAAATCGTTATTTACTTATACTATACTTATACGTAGCAGTCATTTCGATCTAAAGAGTCATTTCAATACTTCAGAAAAGAAAAGGTTTTTATATTCCACTGTAATAAGTATTTATGTTCACCGATTTCTCAGCTGACTGTGTAATAAATTCAATGTTTACTTCTGTTTGGTAGGGTCCATATACGACCAATTTAGACCGAATCGTAATCAACAAGTAAAAAACTAGTAACCAACAAATCAGAAACTAATGATGGAATCTCAATAAAATCTAGCAACCCTCAAATTTAAAAGCACTTATTAGCAAACTAGACGAAGGGGTATGCATCTGAAAAAACCTAGGGTGCCTTATGTGGTGTAGTATGTATCAAGTTACATCAAGCTTAAGTTCTTTAGGTGGTAGAACTATTATCGCTCGCCCGGGAAAGTACCACCGCTGCACCCACTTCTGCCGTGAACCAATTCTATTATGTTTCGGTGTAAAGGTGCAGTTGCCGGCCATACTTACATGAGGCGACCACCAGCCTCCGGAGTAGCAGCGCAACCACATACGACCTCAGGCAAGACTTACCTATGCTTGTACCTATGTTGTAAGTACATGCCCATGGGCTGCAGCGACCACTTAACACTACGTGGTCTACGTATATGCTCGTCTGCTACTCCATTCAAATAAAAAAGCAACAAAATTAAACGCAGAGGAATATAATCATTTATACTCCCTGTCCTCACTTCATATTCCTTCTACCATACAAACCAAAGAACTCTAAATAAGTCGACATAACACTTCCACATGACTTGGCGCATTTTTATAGCGCATTAGTTTATTTTAAAAAGCAATAAGTACTTTAACAAGTAGTAGGGGTGATTAATGGCAAAATGGACATGCAATCGTTATTTTTCATTACTGTTTCGAAGTGCGGAACCGAAGGTTGGGTCTGGTTGGTCAGATTAGAAAAGTTCACTTCGAAACAAGTCGAAAATCGACTTTAAAAGCATGGCCTAACATTTGGTTTTAGAAGCGCGCTCCTCTCGAATCTAAGGCAAGTTTAAATTGGAATGTATCCCGCAATAAGCTTCTCGTGATTGGTCTGTTTGTTCTTAATTAGTATTAATCGAAAACCCTTATACAGTGGAGTTAATGTATCGCGAAATATTAATACAGTTCATTTTGTATTTTGAACACCTAACCTTGACCCATCATAATCCAGTATTAGATATAGTTTTGAGTTACGGTAATCGTTAATTAACAACATGAAAAGCTTTACAAACTTTTTATTAAAATGTAGAATTACGAGTTTTAAAATTGCTGTTACAAATGTGGTGACGTTTTGTAGTTACGTATTAACGACTTCCTGAAACATACATTTCCATGTTAATTTTTCAAAGCAACATACCTAATTCAGGCGAAGGAAAAAAAACAACCCTTTAGTTTCTTATCCCCTTCACATCAGCCCGATAGTAACGGAACACGAAGGAATTTATTTTACGCGTTATATTTGAATAACATCAAAATATTTAATCAAAATAATGTGTCAGTTACTGACCGGAAATTATGTAAAATAAGCCTAAAAACACGGACGTGGGAAATCAGAATATTCATTTTACGGAGCCTCCCACCCTATCCATTAGTGACTCATACAGGGGCACCGCAGACCGCGCTCTTCTTGAACCTCTCCTGATGGCTGAACAGATATTACGGGATTTATTTTTACAAGCAATCACGTTAAGTACATTGTAAAAAATTCATGTATGGGTCTTGACGTATGTCACCCAACAAACAAATACGTCGTATAAGTCTTGACTTGTACGGCCTAAAGTTGGATAGCAGTCTTACAATGGTAATGATATAACTACCAGGTCCTATATACGTTTTTAATGTAACTAATTAGTCGTGCGTCGAATAGGTCATACTAAACTGGTCTTAGCAACGTTTGGGTGACTAAACTATATGACGTTATATCACATCTTAGCTAAAACGTTTGTACGACAACGCAATAGTCATACTAACGTTATAGTCCGATAAATGTTTTGAACTGACCAAATTATGTCTTTGGAAAACCTTTATATGACATTTATATAACGTGCATATTGTATAGGCGTTTTCACAGAGACGTTTATATAACAATCACTATCTTGTTTTACAGCGGTCAATTAAATACTCTTAAATGACTTGGTTGTTTATTGACGACTCAAATATAACCTTTATATTATATGATGTCCGTTTAATGTCATGTCCTGACTTTAATCAAACTTGCAGTCGCATTTAAATCAGGTTTTGACTTTATAATGACTAGGCGGCCATATTTACGAACTTTTGATGAAATTTTGTTACGGAAATGGAATCAAAAAAATCGTGGAGACGTTAACGAGAATTAGATTAACGAGAATTTTGGTGAATATATTCACAATATGAAAAAGGTTTTTTATGTTTCTTGAGGAACCCTAATAGCTAGCTGTCATGGCGACCATTATCATCACCATCGGGTCGTATAGAGGTAAGTTTGCGACAAAAGCAACATGTCGGACATTTTTAGAAAAACACCTATTTTTTTTAATAAAAATCTATTGATTTTAACTCAAAATTACGAGGGGGCATGAAAATCTTAATAGTATTCACATAGGTATATTATCATAAAACTTCAGTTCCCAGTCGAACTAAATAGCATGAGAGACAGATAAAGTAAGATATGAAAATGACATAAACTCAGCTAGCATTTATTTCCTTGTAATTATTTATTTTACACTAAAATCTTGAAACGAAACCACAAACATAATACGAATAAGTCTTACAGGTATTGTCTCTTGACTCAAATAAAACGTTTTAGTCATTCAGTAACACCTGTACGACCACAATACAACAAAGCGTCGAAAGTTATGGTTATCCCATAACATTTGTACGACTTTTGAATGACGTTAACGAAGTTGGCTGGAGACTTCTGTATGACCATTATACGACCACTGAGGTCGTATAACTGGGGCCATTTTCGCGTTTAGTAAACGTTATTATAAAGTTAGTATGACTTAACTATTGCGATGTATGGTATTCAGATAACGTTTACTAAACCTTTATACGACGATAAATTGTTATAGGTACCTATTAATATACGTAAAAAACTCAATAACGGGAACATCATAGTAATGTTCGTTTAAATGATTTTTTAGCTAATTTTGTCACTGAAGATGATTTCTTAAATATTTAAATGTGGCTTAAGTCCTATTAATGTTAAAATATTGATTTAAATGTTTCTTTGTCAAGAATATGGTAGCTGCAACCCCGTTTGTATTTTTTTTCCATGTTTATTTTAGATAGTACTTCCTAGCATTAATCGCTTGATATGATTATTTCTTGTACAGCATGCATAAAATTTGTCTTTACTTCATTATTTTAATAAATAAAAACTTTTTATTATATTTTACTACATTAGAAATAACATTAAGATTACAATATCATAAATAAATAACGTTTCACACTAATAACCCATGTTTGTAAAATGTAAATAGTCGCATAAAATTCAATACTATAAACTTCCATACTCTTTCATAACAGTTGGCTATTGTTGAGCGGTATCAAGCATTCCTCGAGTCATTTGGAGAGGACGAAGCCTTATCGTCTTACTTCTATACATAAATTGATCGAAAGGCATTGCGTTACAAAACGCGACCCTTCTTTTGTTGCCGGCACATACTGCCGTGAACTTGCTTTGAAAGTAGCTTATTATGTTTGCCATGTAAGAATAAGTAATTTAAACATTGTTGAACATTGATGTCACAACGAGCTACCTCACAATGATGAATTAGACGACCCGTGATGCAACGTTTACCATGCCGGACTGCCGATCGTAGGGTCCCGGGTTCGATTCCCGGCGAGGCAGAAATTGGAATGAGGAGTTTTTATCGTGTCTATGTGTATCCATGGTACCTACCCACGAGACATGGTTTTCATTGGTATAGAACGTTAGAGTTATGTTTAGCGTTTTGGTATCAATGTAGCCAACTGTTTATTTCGTTTTTTATAGTACCTATTTTTACGACGTGAATATATTTTTATTACCTATGTTTGTTTTATCAAATAACTATTGCTAATATTATCAAAAAGCATTTAGGCATTCTTGGTTACTGGTTAAATTATTCTGAGTTCCCGAGTCTTTTGAAGAGAAGGACTCTTATCGTCTCACTGCTATGGACTGATCGAAAGTCTCCGCGTTACTAAACTAGACCCTTCTTTTGTTGCCGAGTAGCGTGAATGTACATGTAGCCTGGACATTTCTAAAGAGCCTATGTGTAAGCTATATGTGAAACAATTTGAGATTTCTCAAGTACTTTGGCAAAGGGCGATCTCCCGCCGGGCGAGGTGTTCATGTCCGGGGAGCGGCCGCGCTCCAACTGACTCACTTCGGAGCTTGTATATATGGTCGGATATTCCGAAAATTTATATAGCGTGATTCAGGAATACCCGTGGCGCCATCTCTTGATGAGTAGCGGAAGGTCACTACAGTACAAATATCTAATAGGTTGTACATATGCTACACTTGGCGTTAAATAGTGTATAATAGAAAGCACTATGAAATTTTGACGTAAAATACCAATCTTCTGATTGTTTGTAATGGTATCTACGGCCACCAGGTAGACTATTATTATATGGGTAAAATATTTGTGATGTTAATCGTAACAATAGTGGTTATCAATAGATAAGGGCCAATGTGTAACTTAGGTCCTTACATATGAAATTGCCGTTAAATATTAAAGAAGTGAAACAAGTTTTTTTAATGACGACCCGCGTGGCGCAATTATCAACTGCCAATCGAGGGGTCCCGGGTTCGATTCCCGGCGACACAGAAATTTGAATGATGAGTTTAAATTTCTGCTCTCGGTCTGGGTGTTGTGTGCGTCTTTTGTATGCGTCCATGGTACCCATGACACAGGATATTAATTACCTTATTGTGGGGCTATGATTATGTAACGTTTAGGATTTTAAAATGAAGTTATTATTTAATCAATCGAATTATGTGCCGTTATTATTGATACAGTTCCGCCATTTTATTGGCAGATCATTGATGCGATTGGAGTTTTTGTGTTCCTGCCTTTGTATGTGTCTATGGTACCCATGACACAGGGTATTAATGACCTTGCTGTGGGGCTATGTGTGTGTAGCCTTTAATTTATTTACTGTAATTGTTACTCAATCAATCGAATTGTGCGCCGTTGTTATAGATACACTTCCGCCATTTTATAGGCAGATCATTGATGCCCTTGGATAAAAATCCTGGGAGTGAGAGTTTGTGAAATATTTGAAGACCGATTTCACTGCCTCATCAGAATATTTGAATTTTTTTTCTTGCAAAAATTTATCCAAATTTTGAGAAAAAAGGGTAATCACCTTCAATCATTGGTCCACCAAGCATTAATCAGAATCTTCATTTTGGTCAGTTTTCGCTTGGGCAAAGTTTGCTGAGCAAAGGGCTGATGTGAAAACAAATGAAACAAGAATTTTTAAACAACATTTTTCTGGCTTCATTTCTAAATAAATTTGAATTTGTATTTTTTAATCAAACACAAGATATTTGATTTTAAATTTGCCAGGATTATGTCCTTACATATCCTAATACATAGTTTTTGTTTGTAGTTTTTGAAAGATCGGTATAAAAATTACTGTTCAGACTCTAGTTTTTAAACACCTTTGTAAATTTAAATAATATGATCATAAATAGGATAAAAAAGGGTACGTTGATTATTATTAATTAAAATAATTGATAATTTAATTTCAATAATGGTATGTATTTTTTATCTTTAATGTTATTATAACTATCGGAAAAGATATAAAAAATGGTACTAAGATTTTTTAGCTCTTTTGAACAAGTCACAGTATTATTTCGTTATTTTAATATAAGATCGCTATAATATCATAACAACTTGTGCCTAATTATATCTTTGCGATACCTTCGCACTACTGACATTCTCTGAAAGTTAGGAAATATATCCTCCAACTCTCATATTTCACAACTACATTAATTAAATTACGCTTTTCTCTTCCTTGCAGAAAGTCTTCGGGACTACTTTAACAAATTCGGCGAAATCACAGAAGTAATGGTTATGAAAGATCCAACAACGAGACGGTCGAGGTATGTTATTCTTTTTTAAATAATAATATACATAAATAGACGACCCGTGTAGCGCAATGGTGACCATGCTAGACTGCCAATCGAAGGGTCCTGGGTTCGATTCCCAGCGAAGGAGAATTTTGAATGATGAGTTTAAATTTCTTTTCTCGGTCTGGGTGTTTGTGTTTCTGTCTCTATACAGGGTATATTTACCCTAATGTGGGACTATGAGTGTGAAACGTTATAATCGAAATATAGTATTATAATAATATTATTATTATGTAGTGTAGAGGAAATGTCACGCATGCCAGAGAATCAGATTATATCCGCACTCGTCAACGACCCAAGATTGACTGACAGGCTAGAACCGCTTAGCTTGCGAAGAGACATGGCTCGCTCTGCCTGTTCTACCGACTTTGCTATAGTGAGTGCTCCAAGGAACTCTTCAAATGGATGCCTACATTACTATTCCATGATAATTCCACCAGACGAAGGTTTAAGTTCTACCGGCACCATCTGGACTCGTGGTGGTCCTCCACAGTCCTTTTACCAGCGACGTGTAGGTTATGGGACAACCTCACAGTTGAGGCATTGCAAATGGACTACGACATGGGGTTCTTTAAGAAAGCTGTAAAAAAAGCTCTGCTCCAAAGCCGGCAATGCTCGTGTGGCTCCCCTGGCGTTGCGCGTGTCCATAGGCGACGGTGATCGCTTAACACCACGCGGCCCGTCTGGTTTTTTGTTATGTTTATTAAAAAAAATAGATTTTTATGATCAATAATAATACCTGAATGCAAAAATAATCATCCATCCATCCATCAGCCTTTTAAAGTCCACTGCTGGACATAGGCCTCCCCTAATGTTCGCCACTCCGTCCGGTCCTGCGCCCTCTGAATCCAGCGGTTTCCCGCTATCTTCTTCAGGTCGTCGGTCCACCTGGTTGGAGGGCGGCCTGTGCTCCTTTTGCCGAGACGTGGTCGCCATTCGAGGACCTTTCTTCCCCATCGGTTGTCAGTCCTCCTAACTATGTGGCCTGCCCATTGCCACTTCAGCTTGCAAATTTTGAGAGCTATGTCGGTAATCTTCGTTCGTCTACGGATTTCATCGTTACGGATTCTGTCGCGTAGAGAAATACCAAGCATAGCCCTCTCCATCGCTCGCTGAGCGACCTTGAGCCTGTGGAAAAGGCTAAAATAATACTCAAATTAAAGCACGGCATGTGAAACACGGCCGCATGGCATTTTGGCTGGCTTTGAACGTGAGCTATCTACGCTACCAAGTGATACAGATGCGGTGGGGTTGCAAATTGGTGACCCCTATTGGTAATATTTAGAGTACACGTTAAGCCATTGGTCTCAGTTGTTATCGATAAAAAGCAGCCGTTAAACCTTGTCATCATGAGGGAATGTGTTCCACAGTGGAAAGTAAAACGGGTTTCTGAAATATTTCGTGATATCTAATGGATTTTATTAATAAGCCCATTATACATACACGTTAAGAATTCTTAAAGATGCAATTTTATTTAAAGTTTACGTTTATGCTACTACCTGCCACAGAGCCACATGTGCTTCATTCTAGAAATATCCCATGTTATACAAAAAAATTTGTTAATCCACGTAAGTAATATCAAAATCTTTAAATAAATATAAATTATTTAATATTTCAGATTAAAACAATACAAACTTCGATTGGTAAACAATAAAATTAGCTTAACAAAACTGAATATGAACACTATTCAAAGTTTAAACCATAATTATAATATCAATGATAAAAGGCAGAGGAATGCTTTTAAACATAGTTTAACAGTCGGCGGGTCCCGGGTATGGCGTGAACTAGCTAGCTCGTGTAAAAGTTATTGGTTTGCGAATAACTTTCATTCTATATAAAGCATACTCGTTTCAAATTTGTGGTTACCTTTGAATTGTAAGCAGTTAAATGTTGGACTCCAATTTCGGAACTTAACAATGGAAGTCGAAATTATTTCAACCAAATTAAGCGTTTAGGCGAGTCGAATGAGTTAGGATTTCAGTCGACTTTACAGGTTGCTCTGCTGAATTCCTTTGCTGAGTTGTTCGAAACATCGCTCAAATAATTCGTCCCGTATATCCAGATTAATAGAAATGTATTCTCCATTTCAGAGATGTACATGAATGTGGATTTTCAAGTATTGTCAATCTATAATAACTTTCGCAGGAAACACGACAGGCTGCAGTTAAGCACAAATCAATATTAAATTATAATTTTATCTTTATCTTATTTTATATTTATTTTATCGTAATAATGATCATCTAAATAAATTAAACAACAACAACAACCACAATGATACTTTATTGCACACCATGTTTTACAGTAAAATACCATTATAGATGTAAAGTTTAATTAGTGTATGCAATAGGCGGCCTTATCGCTCAGGCAGCGAGGCAGGAAAAATGGATGGACAGAGGGGAAGAAAAAAAGGTTAGGGTGTGCAAATATAACATAAAATAAATAAGTTACTAAAGAAACAGGAATAAAAGAACAAAACACAAAACAATGTCACACAGCAAAACAAAGTAGGTATGTGAAGTAAATGTACAGCATTACTGTTGATAGATAGTTCATGAAGAGGAAGGAGAAAGGTTTAAATAATAAGCTTTTAATTTACTTTTAAAGGAATCAAGGGATAACTTTTTAGTTATTTCTAATAATTTACTGTCCGCAAGCCCTTTCATTTGATACCCATATTGCAGAAGTGCATAAAAATAACTATTCCGCCATCTTGGATGTTCTGCCATATTGGATTTAGAATAACGTCACATTATGTTTCGAATTACTCTCAACAAGCCCTATCATTTGATACCCATATTGTAGAAATGCATTAAAAATAACTTTTCCGCCATTGGATGATCCACCATATTTGCTTTCGAATGACGTCACAAAGCTTATCCTGTATTGTCATCCAAATTTAACGTGTATACAAAGTTTTAGCTCAATCGGTTGAAGATATCTGCTTCAAAATTGAGTAGCAAGATCCCATCCGAACAAACTTACATTGCAAGTTAAATAGGAAAGTTTTAAAAATGCTCTGGGCAAACAAAAATCATCATCAGAGTTAACTATACTTAAAACGCTCACAAAAATATAATGAATATCCTCCTGTCCTTCCTCGAACAAATTAATTAGGTGAACTAATTTGGTGGAGTACTTAGTGTGTCTTTAAGTTGCATTCCACGATCAGTTACATCCTATCTCTAAGATTTGATACGGTTACAATGGTACTCCGGAAATCCAAGATCAATTAATGTTAGAGTGATTGATAAAATATTTTCTTCGAGACACAAAACATTGCTTTACTGCCGAATTTTGTGTCATCACAAACAACTTCTTTCTACGAACTACAAACCATGGACGCAACCCTGTAAAGGAAGATTTAAAACCGAAAAACAGTACCGAATATACCTTCCCTCCAATTCCGTTCCACTTGATAACACAATTTATGATATCTGTACTATCATAAAATTTGTTCCGAAAAACGGCAACACATGAAATGTAGCGCATATGTTTTTTGATATTTTTTCCCACAAAATATTTGCTAAAGATATATGTAACTGCCGTAGTACGAACTTTAGTAAAACGTGAAATAACAATAAATATTTACTTTTAGGAAAGTAGGTACGATACAGCTTAATAAATTTCACACAAAATTAAATGAAAAACAAAGAAGGTGGTTTCAATTTAGACATAGGAGACTGTATGAAAGGGACTTGTACATCCAGGAGCATCATAGTCGCATAGTCTTGCAGCTGATGTAAAGTGCAGGAAAATCAAGCATAGTTGAAATTGAAGACGTCAAAAATTGCAGTGCTTTATTGGGCATGTGAAACCATTTTTTATCAATATCGTAGTTAGCTGACGTTAAACCGTGTAGGTGATGTGCAAACATCGACAGCGAAGACCACTTCGGTATTCTATCGGTAGATAGGCAAATATATGTACAATATCACTCAATATGACACCGTTCAAAATTATTTTAATACTAGTGGACCCCGCAGACGTTGTCCTGCCTTAAATATATTGAAAGAGGATTAGTTTCTTTATCATCTCAAAGAGTTTTTATACTACTGCCAAATAAAAAATATAAAACAAATAGTGACAGATGTATTGTTATTCAGACAATGTCAAACTTCTGGACGGCCGCGATGGCGCGAAGAATCAATGATTGACAGTTACTAACAGAGCGAATTCGGCAAACATTGTCCTGCCTTAAAATATCAGAAATAAAATTATATTGCGACTATAATTTGAGATTTAAACTATCCTATCTCTCAAGTTGGATCGAACTGCACATGGTGTGCGAATTTTATTATAATCGGTTAAGTGGTTTAGGAGTCCATTGAGGACAAACATTGTGACACGAGATTTATATATATTAAGATATATTTAAAAAAAATTGCGAATATTTCTGAATTATTA
The DNA here is from genome assembly GCA_911387765.1 of Pyrgus malvae. NCBI lineage: Eukaryota > Metazoa > Arthropoda > Insecta > Lepidoptera > Hesperiidae > Pyrgus > Pyrgus malvae. The sequence continues at coordinate 10,129,345 of OU426955.1, read as the reverse complement.
ATGGGACCACAATGCGCCTCTTCCCACTCTTCCCGAGTACTTCCTTATTGTAAGCATTGCCACAATAAATGTAATCTGTTGATGTCATGAAAGTCATATACAAACTCGTACGATAAATTAGTCTCCAAAACATAATGTAATTTCACGTTCAGGTAAATCCCAATGTCTGTCTCTAAGATATTATTTCAGTACCTGAGCTGCGATATTGAGCTGAAACGTCTACGATTTGAAGGTTAAAGATAATGCTCGTTTGAATTATTAAAGCTATTATGCTAGCTTATTGGAAAAGCTATAGCTAGTTATTATAGGTAGGTATATCTTTTTATTTTTCATTTACAAAGTCAAATCCTTAAGAGCATTCGATTAGGTTATAATAAGGTAAAAATGTTTTTTGTAATACTTTAAAGACCGCTCCATAATCGCTTTGTCATTATGGAATTTGGATATTAGAAAGGTCAAAAATCAATCATTACAGATACAAGGACGTTACAACAAAGTGTACATACTCGTATTGTTTTATTTATTAATATTCGTGGCGTGGGGTCAACAGATGCTGATATTCGCTTTACGCAGAACTCATGGGGCGTTGCGTTCAGGTTCTAGAACCTCATTCAAAAATCTGTGCCAGTGATTCACCATTTGCAGATTTTATGTTGATTAGTCATGATATAAAAAATTATGTGTAGATTTAAGATTTAATTTATAAAGAATTACTTTCTGAATATAATAAATACTGTTTTTTTTCTATAAATTTATTAGAATACTTAAAATTCTCCTAAAATTTTAATGATTTGACAAAAACATTGTATTGGAATTAGTTCCAATTACATTATTATATTCCGGATCATACACCGCTGCGTTCAACAAAGCTCCAATATATATATATGACTTGAAGATAATATTCCGATAAAAAAAATCTTGAGATATCGAGCTGTGAAACCTACGATTTACCCAAAGTCCGTCGGTTACATTAACATTTATGAGTATACTTGACCTTCAAAATGCTTAAATTTAATTTTCTCTTACTTTTTATAAACGAGTAGACACACTAAAACTGTATTGCAACACAGAATGAAGTACGACACATTGCGTATTGATAGCAAAAAATTAACATACACAAAAAAGTAAAAATTAGCGACTTCGTCGTCAATTATTTTTGTTTTAAGTTTTTGCAACGTATGTACTAAATTATAGTATGTCTGTGACATATCTATTATTAATGAAATATGCGATATTGATTCTCAATATCTTTTGATTATCTGTAAAGCATATAGGACAATGATGCGATATTAATTCTCAATATTTATTATTATTTGTAAATGATATTAACATTTTCTGAAGATACTACTTTAGCCCCTCTGTACCAATCTGCACTTGACCAGGTCGACCAAACTAAACTTAGCTAGATTGGAGGATGGCCTAAATCCCTTGCACTTCGGAGAGGAATCTCTGCGCAGTAGTGGCACATAAAAAGGGATAAGAAACGAATTCTACTCAATACTCTTTGCATTCTTGATTTAAAGAAGTTATTGACAGTATCGGACAAATGGACGGCCAATCAAGTGACCCCGTAAAGATTAGCTTACCACTATTGAAGTACGGAATACTTCTAAAGATAAAGTTAGTAATTTATTTCTCTTCTATTTCAATACTCCTGACTTCCAATGGATGCATCTATCCTGAAGGATATTTCAGTGAAGACGCAGCAATATTGAGTTGTGAAACCCACCATTTACCTAACAGAAGACTTAGCGGAGAAACTCTGTCTCGACATTGACAACTTATTTCTTGTCTCGAGTCGCTAAGCCACTCAGTTTGTGTACACAGTGGGTTGATTGTTGTGCAGCTATAGTGATTGTAATAACGAAGCTTCAAAGCAAAACTTTCAAGGACAGTTGTTGTGTGCTAATAAATCCTTTGACATGGCACGAGGTGAACACTCTGTTTTGTAAGCTAGGAAATTTTGATATACAATGTTCAAATAAATTTTAAGTTCACCGACATATTAAAAGTAAGAAATTTTATCGATTGGTGACAATACGTTTCATGCAAAAGAAGATAGTGGATTTACAGGGTACAGGACCGAAATGTGTGATGAGTGAACGGTTGGCAAATGACTTTCAATGTTAAAACGTGTATAGCCTTTATGTTAATGATCTCATCTTTCATAAATGACATATTGATGACATTTCATCATCCTAGCTATTGCCGCCATCCAACCATTCAACTTCATAAATATACAACTATTTAAATTATAAACATTTGTATTAATAAATGTAATGCAACGTCCTCTTGCACGGACGCCTGCATGAAAATAAAAAAATCATTTTTTTTAAAGTATTGCATATTCTTCTATTTCAAACTACCGTCTATTTTATAGTAGCTGTAATACTAAAAATTTGTAAATATTTTTTTTAGGATCAAAAGTTGTTTGTAACTTAATTTCTGCTTAACTTTAATAAAAATAAATTAAGCGGAAGAAGATTCAGAACTGTTTTTCGGCTTTAAATTTTCCGCTCAAGTGCCGCTTCCATAGGAGCAGGAAAGTTTTTAGGTCGACACCTTATCGTAACCGTATATCAAGTGGACAACGCCAAAGCAGAGATGTACCGCCCGGCTGGAAGTGATAACGGTTTGGAAGTTGGCATCGTAAATATAAAAATTACGAGGATCCTACCTTACTAAGTTACCGTAGCATACTTGAGCATTCCACACTCAAACCTATAAAAAATACATACATCATGTCTTAGCCAGCTTTTATATGCGTGATCAATTATTTAAATAGTTTGGTTTGATATTTATTAATCAAACCAAAGATACCGTAGCGGGAGTGACGTTATTATTAAGAATATTTAATGAACTGCCTACAACTACATAATTTAATTATAAACTAAATAAATAAATCTACTTAGAAATAAAAAAACTATAAATAGTAACTTAAGAAAAACAAAATGAATAAAAAGTCAACAATAATATACAAATTTTTACAAAATGAGTTTGCCACCCAACAGGCAAGAAGTTATCAACAGTTTAAAAATTGATATAAGATTGATGTACTATAATATTCCCCTAACATTTCACAAATAAATTTAAAAAGTATGATATCCTTTAAACTGTACCAAATATTAAAGGTGTCGCGGTCTTTTAAATAAACGTGCACGGTGTTTTGGAACCGTGACAACGCCCGCAATGTATTGTGATAATTTTTACACCACGCTTTAATAAATAATAAGAGTATTTTTATTTCCCACCTAAATACTATCTCACTTTTAATTTATTTGATTATACAATGCATTTCATTTATTTTTACTTTTTAAACTTTAACTTTATACTTCTCTTTTTGCCTAGGTTGTATGTGTAGAATTCTAGACGCCTGAAAATTGTATAAAATATAGTTTTGAAGTTAGTTTCAGGTCTATTTCTGGTTATATAAAAAATAACAAATGTAAAACTGAACAGCAAGTGATATGAACAAGTCCTTGCGTTTTTTTAAACCAAAAATGTTCTCTTCTTACAGTATTACGGGTCTTCTAAATACGAAAGTAATTCGGGCGTTTTGAATTGAAATTTTAGAGTTGGTAGGTACGTACTTTATACGATTTATAGACGAATGTTCCTAGGAAGTTGGAGAATTTAGCTGTAATTGATATCAATCACATATGCGCCCGGGAGTTTTACTAGCACTACTTAAGCCTTGGAAAGCCAAAGTATTAGCTCGTACATATTAAGTTCCCTAGATTCTTTAAGTCAAAGAATCAAGTTTAAGTTTTCTCGCGCGAACTTCCCCAACTACAACTTATGCAAGCAAAGTAAATCAATAACTAAAGTCAATGAATCAAGAGTAATATATTCGGGTACATAATAAATGTGCGCTACCTGAAGGCAATATCTGAAAAATTTGCCTGCTCGATATTGCTTACAAGGGAGTTTCCTTTCTCCCCAAAATTTAATGCGTCGTTCGCATTTTTATAAAAAGAAGTAGGTAAGTGAAATAATTTGCGGTCGGCGCTTTATTTCCTTTTATTTATTTTAATGGTAGGTCGCCTTTCTTTGTTTTTCTTTAAGCCTCACAAGAAAAGAGGGTTTTCGCGAAAACGTGTTCAATTCGCATATCGTTATAAATGTCGAAATTTACATTGTTGCCGACGCCAGCAGAAAAAATGATTTTGCTTTAGTTGCAGAACAGAAAGTAACTTGCTTAATTAATTTGACGGAACAATCTCTGTTACATTATCATTTCCTTCACTCTAATTTCCTGCAAAAACAGTATAATTACTGATTTCGTAGGCGTTAAATGTTCAAACGTGACTTGGGGTAAATTATTTTACTCGTAAAAACAAAACCCTTTATCATAATTTTATGGGCAAAGTTTGTAAACTTAAGACGCCCATTTCCTGTTAGGGGGTTTCAGCAGATGATATGATTTAACAATTTTTTAAGTTTAATTGGGTTATTCAGAAGCTTTCCACGCGGTATGAAGATCGTTTTATAAATATAAAGAGTCGGAATCGTACAAATGTAGGGATAACGGTAGGTGTCTGATATATGTGCCGCTTGAATGGAAGTTTATATCATCGCGAGGGCTTACACCGGCTTTCAGAGAACGCGTCTCCATTCAGGCCGGTTTCATTCGTTTCGCTTTCCACTAAAAATCTAAAATCAATAAAGGATCACGGTATAAATGCAAAGATTACCGGGTTCGCTTTGGCGTAGCATGAAAAATGTACGTCCCATTACGCGAGCCGTCCGAAATAAAACCGCGTATCACTATGAGGCTGTAAGTAGCACCATAAAAGGCGGATCCTTTGCAGGGATCGCTTCGGCAAACACCTACAGAGGAATGGAGTGGTGTTAAATGAGAGGGATTGAGCGTCTCCCCCCTCGCCGTCTGCCATCCGCGGCGTCATATCTTAACGGATGCGAAAAGTGTTTAATTTATACGAGAGCACGGATCATTTACCACTTGAAGATTTAGACATACAAATTTTGTCAAGACTTTGTTTTATGCTCAGATAGTGTTGTATCGTTGAACATAGTATTACTGTTTCTGTTAAGATATTATTATACATATTCAAAATAGTATTTTTAATAGTTATATGGATTGTAAAGTGATTTATTTCTCAGTCATAACGTTACATCAAAAGAAATAAATTAAAATAAACGTTCCATTATACACAAGTAAATTGAAATTATTGTAAAAGTATGAATGATAGGATTGTTTATTTATGAGATAAATATTAAGCTCAATTTTTACCCAGCATCATATTAGGTACCATTGCAAAGCTAATATTATTTATTTGGAAATCTGTTATCTGTTCGTCCATCCGGCTGTCTGTCTGCGGTATAACTCAATAACTCCAGGATTGAACAAGTTTAAATTCGGCGCAGGTACTGGTTTTTCGTCTGTCAGGAAAAATATATTAAAAATTTTCCCATAAAGCATACCGACCCTATATTTTAGGTACAAATATTTTATGTAAATAACTCTATGTACCGAATACTGACAAGTACTTTTCGTTCCATAACATATTATTATTTATTTGTAAGGTTTATAGTAATAGTATCTCGATGACGACGATCAGCTGTCACGTGTGCCCAATATCAACCCATAGCCATTCTGTTATCTCAAATATATAATGTACTTTTTTTAAATGAGTGCTGCTGGGAGTTTATTTCCGCCGTCTTTTTTCTCTCAGCTCAACATCTAGCCCAAACGGGCACCTAAAAGCGATGACCGGGAATAAATGACATTCATTTAGCGAATATTTTGTATTCCTAATATGAAATATATATTTTTTTCTTTTTTCTTTTACAACTTACTTTAATATCATATATTTACACCAAACTAATAATAATAATGGTATTTCACTTTCTTTATTTCCATTAAATTTTCTTACTGTTGGTGCCTACCTACTAACGATTATCATAATTTATTACACGTGTTCTTGGGAGACAGAAATAACAACAAAAATTCTGATTTAAGAAAAAATCTGTGCATGTGTATGCTCGTTACTATATAAAATACATAATTATAATAGTAACTACTCACATCAACTGATGTGATATTATAATGCAAGTAAAACATGGATACAAACTAGTCCTTCTGATACATTAAGAGCCTCGTGATCCCATAATCAGCCATACACCCTAAGCTCCAATAGAACTGTGCAATCAGTCAGAATAATCCCCCGACATTGTATACTTACTCCGTTAACAACGTCGTTGGGCTCGGACTACGAGTACCTTTTACGCCTATACTAAAATGTCAATTTCGCAAACTTTATAATTTAGATACAAAAAGCCAAAGTAACCGTCCATTAAATTTCGCAAGCAGACATCTGGAACGTAAGAAATTAATTAAGCTTAAAGTTATTACTTGCGCTAATGCAGCTTAATACTTTATCGAATTAAAACTTGCCGTATAAAAATTAGTAAAAAGAGAATATTTTAAAAGTTGGTAAAATTTGTACGCGGTACCGTTCATTACTAGTTCGATAATCGGTCGGTAGTGTGCGATGCATAATCAAGTAGTCGTCTGTGGGAGGGGGTGGAAGGGAGGGCTTGAGAGGGGTAGTCGTAAAACTATTACGGCACCGTTCTAGCGGTGCACTACGTCGGCTTCATTAATCGGCCATCCTATGAAGCTATCCACCGTTATTATGATATGACGGTAGGCCGACGCAACTCAAATAGTTCGTGCCCTGTCGCTGGAAACACGAATCTTCTTGGCACGGCTCTCGAAAAGGAAACTACTTACGTACGGTATGGGTTCTGACTATCTTTACTGCGTTTTAAAGAACATATTTTTAGGAATACGTGCGATACTTCCAAGTTTTAGCGCATTTAAAATCTGCTTTAGCGTTTCTAAAGTTTTAACTCGATAAAGTCGCTTTTATTGGTACTAGTTGCTTTAGTTTTAGGTTCCCCGGGTCTGCAGAGATTTCGGATTTATAAAGTTGAAACATTTAAAGCTAAATTATGTTCATGTTTAATTTTATAAAAACAAGCTCTGCTGCGTTATCGGAATTTTGGATTATTTTTATTGACCTGTATTTGTAAATGAAATTCAGTCTCTGAAGTAGACCTCAAGTCAAGATTCCCCGCATTCATTATGTACGTATAACGTTAAAGTGAAGAAAAATATCGACAAAAAGAAATCCAAATGCATAGGAGTTTTTTAAAGCATGTCACTTGCTCTGTGTATAAACACCCTGTGATATGGTTACCGATCCCAAATTTAAATAAATAAATAAATATTTAAATGTATAAAAGGCGCAATATGGGACAAATAAAACAATAAAAAATAGATGTTAATGTACATTTTATAATTGAGTTATGTAACGAGAGCACTCAACAATAATATGAATCACTGCATGCGCACGCACACATCAATGGCTACGAGTGTCTACGAGGCAACGTCACATCTACATACGTCACCAAAGCATATAAAAAGGCGTGAACGAGCTCCAGCCAGTCAGTCGTTAGCTAGACGGCCACGAGTGCGATAGCCCCGCAGTCCACTCTGTGACCTGACCCAACTTGAGCGGTAGCCACGCAGCCCTCAAGGAAGGTACCAGCTAGGAGGTTAGGGGATGCGATAGCCACGCAGTCCATCCCCAGAACCACTAATAGGCTCACTATTTTCTTATGTTTCTGTATGATCTTGTTTATATATAATAAATGACTTGGATGTCAAACGCTGTTTCCTTCAAACCAACGTCACACCTGACACCCAACGTCATATCTGGCGCCCAACGTTAAAGAAAACATTTGAAATTGACATTTGTTATCTGACACCCAACGTCAAAGAACACATTTGAAATTGACATTTGTTATCTGGCGTCCAACGTTAGAGAAGACATCTGAAATTGACATTTGTTATCTAACGCCCAACGTCAAAGAAGACATTTGTAATTGACATTTGTTATCTGGCGCCCAACGTCAAAGAAGACATTTGAAATTGACATTTGTTATCTGGCGTCCAACGTTAGAGAAGACATTTGAAATTGACATTTGTTATCTAACGCCCAACGTCAAAGAAGACATTTGTAATTGACATTTGTTATCTGGCGCCCAACGTTAAAGAAGACATTTGAAATTGACATTTGTTATCTGGCAACAAAGGTCAAAACCACAGACAATATTTAACGAAAGTCTAAACCACAGAAGATATTTGACAAACGTCAAAGTTTGCGCTCGAATTATACAACTACCCTCAAACTATTTGAGATGTCAGACGAGGAACCAACTATGACGGAAGAAAAGGGTGACTATAAAATAATGGTTATGACACAAGACCAATTTAGCACCTTGATCAACAAACTGTCAGAAGTTAACCAAAACAATAGAAATAAAAGTTTTGCTCAGTGTCCTGTACGTTTTGACGGCAAGAGAAACTACAATAAGGTTGAAGAATTCATTGCGAATATTTCTGTATACAAAAAAGTGGAACAAATCAGTGACGAAGACGCATTAGAAGGGTTGACACTGTTGTTCACTGGCGACGCTTCAACTTGGTGGAGTGGAGTCAAATCCGACATAAAAAAGTGGTCTCAAGCCCTTAAAGCAATAAAATCTGCTTTTGCTCCAGTCATGCAGCCTCATGAAGTATACTTGGAGTTGTTCTCGAAGAAGCAAACGCGTGAGCAAGGTATTGATGCTTTTATTTGCGAGAAACGAGCTTTGTTGGCGCATCTTCCACCAAAAAGACACAAAGAAGAAGAACAAATCGATTTAATATATGGACTTCTCAATCTCACATATAAGAAAGAGATACCGCGTTCTGAGATTAAATCTTTCTCAGATTTGTTAGAACGGGGGCGACACATAGAAAATCTGGCTAAGGAAGCATTAGAAAAGCCGACACCGTCCACGAGTTATGTAACACAAAGAGGTAACAAACAAAGATGTGCATATTGTGGGAAGAAAGGGCACTCCTTTGAAGTTTGTCGCAAAAGGCAGGCTAATAACCATGATTCAACTCCAACCGAAAATAGCAAATTTAGCTGCTATGGTTGCGGTGCCCCCAACACTTACAGAAGCAATTGCGATACCTGTAAAAATAAGGAAACACCTCCAAAACCGGTAGCATTTTACTCGGTACAAACAAACATGGAGGTTAAATCAAAAATCCCAACCATCGAAGTAAAGATTAAAGGAGAAAATGGTTATGCTTTCATCGACACAGCGGCCCGGTCGAGTATCGCAAGTACAAAACTTTACAAAACACTGTTGCGAAAAGGAGTATCATTCATTCAAAAAACATGCGACATTACCCTAGCGGATGGATGTGTCAAGACAAGCAATTTACTCGTAACCACGGTCGATATAACTATAGGTGAACGAACATTGCCAATAACCTTTTCAGTCATACCCGAGGCTACTGACAATCGTACGCTGCTTGGGATAGACTTCTTAGAATCGTCGGGGATTGTTCTGAATTTGCCTCAAAGGAACTGGCACTTTATATCAGAGCCTAATAAAGTTTATGGCTTCATACAACTAAAAAATGAAGCTGTACCAATGAAGGCTGCCAAAAGAATAAGTTTTATTGAAGATACATCAAACTGTTCAAAGTCAGGTGATGAAACCATGTCGCAATTTTTAAAATGGGCAAATGAAATTAAAATGATTTCGCCAATACCCGAAACACCGCCGATGACCGACGCCATGAAAAAGTCGCTAGAAGGACCTCCGGAAAACAAAAAACCAAGATGGGTTCTGCACAAGTTGGATACACCGCCACGACCATCTCGCCCGAGGGAACCTGCTGATATAAGTTCATTTATAGATCCACGTGTTGAATATGTTCCAATAAATCCTACTGCTTTGTACTGTGTTGATATTAAATTAAATCCTAATGAGGGCACCCTACTAACAAATAATGAACGAATTATTTTTAACAAAATGTTGTTAGAATACAAAGACATTTTTAATAAAAATAACAAACCCACACACTTTGCACAACACAGAATAGATACAGGCAATCATCCTCCTATTAGTGTTAAGCCCTACAGATTATCACCCACTCGACAACAACAATTACGCGAAAAGCTTGATGAAATGATTAACAATGATATTATTGAGGAATGTGATTCACCCTGGGCAGCACCAGTTATTTTAGTACCAAAAGGGGAATCAGACGTTAGAGTGTGTGTGGACTATCGTCGGTTGAATGAAATAACTAAACCTGACCGATATCCTTTGCCACGAATTGATGATTTATTACACCAAGCAAAAGCCATGCCTTACATGTCTACAATTGATTTACAAGCAGGCTATTGGCAGATTTCGATACACCCAGATGACTATGACAAAACAAGCTTTGTATCACCGTTTGGAACTTTCCGTTTTAAAAGAATGCCATTTGGATTACGAAATGCGCCTGCCACATTTCAAAGATTAATGGATAAGTTCATTCAAGGATTACAAGCTAAATGTGTATTGTCTTACTTAGATGACTTAATTATTCGCTCTAGTTCTTTTACGCAGCACATAAAAGATCTAAGAGAGATATTTAATAAACTTAAAGAATACAATCTTCGAGCCAACAGAAAGAAATGTAAATTTGTATGTTCTGAAGTAAAATACCTGGGACATTTAATCGTACCAGAAGGCATCAAAGCAGACCCAGAAAAAATATCTGCTATTGCGAATCTACAGGCGCCTAAAAACTTAAAGCAACTTATTTCATTTTTACAAACTGCGTCATGGTACCGAAGGTTTATAAATAATTTTGCTGAAATAGCTCGACCTCTCACAAACTTGACCAAAAAGAAATCTACTTGGATATGGGAAGAAGAACAAGAAATCGCATTTAAGACACTAAAAAATGCGCTAACATCAGCTCCCGTACTTAAACAAGCTGACGTAGATTTACCTTATATAATCAAAACAGATGCTAGTCAATATGCAATTGGAGCAGCTTTACTCCAGGGGGAGGGAGAAGACGAACATCCAATAGAATACGCAAGTAGACTTTTAACTCCAGCCGAAAGCAATTATAGTGTAACCGAGAAAGAAGCCTTAGCTATAGTTTGGGCAATATCAAAGTTCCGTGGATATATAGAAGGTACAAAATTCATAACAATCACTGATCACCAACCTTTAAAATGGTTAATGAACCTTAAGACTCCAACTGGTCGACTGGCAAGATGGGCACTACAACTACAACCATATGATTTTAAGATCCAATATACACCAGGACGAACGAATGTTTTAGCTGACACGTTATCACGTCCACCATGTAAAAATCATGACGAAAATTGTACCATTTGTCGTATAGACATAGAGTTACCAAAACTAAGTGAAAGACAATTAAGGGAAGAACAAATGAAAGACGAAGCGTTAAAAGCTATAATTGAAATTTTAGAAGAAGGTAAAGAATCATCAGATTATGTAGAATGGATTAAAAAAGGGTATTTACTCCACAAAGGTGTACTGTATTTATACATAGCTGAACAAGAAGACGAAAACGCGAAACTTGTAGTTCCAAGCCATGAAATACCTAACGTTCTAAAAGCTTACCATGATGATCCTACAGCTGGTCATATGGGGATAGAAAGAACAGTTCAACGCATATCGAACAAATTCTACTGGAAAGGGCTACGAAGGGATATAATAAAATACATAAAATCATGTGTTGAATGTCAAAAGTATAAACCTTCTAATCAAAAACCGGCGGGATTATATCAGACAACCCCAAATTCTCAGAGATTTGAAATATTATCAATAGATTTATGTGGACCATTACCAAAGGGACCAAAAGGAGAGAAATGGATTTTAGTCATAGAAGACATTGCCACAAGATGGGTAGAAATATTTCCATTAAATGAAGCCACTAGCGGAAACTGTGCAATAATTTTGATTAATGAAATATTTTTACGTTATGGTTTACCACGAAAAATTATTAGTGATAACGGAGTACAGTTTATATCAGCAGTGATGCAGAAACTAGCATATTGTTTAGAAATACAACAAATTTTTACTCCAGTATATCATCCGGAACCTAACGTAGTAGAAAGGAAAAATCGTGACATAAAAGCACAAATAGCTATTATGGTAAAAGAGAAACATCAAAACTGGCCTTCAACTTTACCTGCAATAAGATTCGCAATGAACACGGCCAACTGCCAAACTACAGGTTTTTCTCCATCTTATCTTACATTTGGGAGAGAATTACGAACGCCTTATGAACTAACACATGACCTGAGCGTGATAGTAGAGTCTGAAAACTTTGTAGCAGAAATAACACCAAAGCTTAAACAATTGGTGCAAGACTTGAAGTTAGCTAAAAAAAATATAGAGCATAACTCAGACACAGTAAGACTACGTGCAAATATAAAACGGAGACCCAGTCCAGACTATAAAATTGGAGATTTGGTCTTAGTAGAGTCACACCATATAAGCAGTGACACTAAACAATTCACTGCAAAATTAGCTCCTCGTCGTGATGGACCTTATATTATCTTGAAAAAATTAGGGACCTCTACATATGAGGTTGCGCATCCAAATACTCCTAGTAAATCTATCGGAAAATATCATGCATCTGCGCTTACAAAATTTGAGAAACGAGAGGATCTGGAAGCATATCCCACATACCCAATACGTCGAAGGGGGAGGCCTCGTAAGCATCTTGATGCTGGTACTCTGTCGGGACGACTATAGAGTACCAGAGGGGGAGAATGTAACGAGAGCACTCAACAATAATATGAATCACTGCATGCGCACGCACACATCAATGGCTACGAGTGTCTACGAGGCAACGTCACATCTACATACGTCACCAAAGCATATAAAAAGGCGTGAACGAGCTCCAGCCAGTCAGTCGTTAGCTAGACGGCCACGAGTGCGATAGCCCCGCAGTCCACTCTGTGACCTGACCCAACTTGAGCGGTAGCCACGCAGCCCTCAAGGAAGGTACCAGCTAGGAGGTTAGGGGATGCGATAGCCACGCAGTCCATCCCCAGAACCACTAATAGGCTCACTATTTTCTTATGTTTCTGTATGATCTTGTTTATATATAATAAATGACTTGGATGTCAAACGCTGTTTCCTTCAAACCAACGTCACACCTGACACCCAACGTCATAGTTATAATTAACTTTTTCTAGTATTTGCATACCTCTAGAAGGTAAATATGACGAACTAAATATATATAAACAACTTTGTAAACACCCATATTGTGTAAATTAATTATAAAATAATTTTAGACAAAGACAAAGGCTATTTTGTCTTTGTCTAAAATTATTGGTCCGCTTACCGGACTATAGTCTAAAACTCTAAAAGTAAATAGGTGACATTTGTAGACTGAAATAAAAATAAGTATTAGAAGCTTGGTTTGCACGGTTTGAAAACATCCGACGGCAGGTTGGTTTCGCATCTCCGCCAACCCGCATTTGAGCAGTGTGGTGGAGTAAGTTCCAGGCCTCCCCAATAATGGGGAGAGACCCATGCCCAGCAGTGGGACGCAAAAAAGTTTGCAGCCATTAGATGCTTAATTTTTTCTATTGAAAAAAAGACGAGCTCAGTCGAGTGATGTTTAGCCTCTAGTAGTAGTGGAACAAAAAAGAGATAAAGCTAATATAACATTACTGCAGTATTTGAACTATTTGGATTAAATCATAAGATGGTACAGAAAGCGTGGAGGATGGTTGAAAGATGAGGTTAGATTGCAGATGGAAGCAATCTCCATGAGTGCTGGAGTTGTTGGAGCGATCACCGCGCGAGCTAACAATACTGATGCCGGCCATCACTACACTTTATCGGATTAAACCGAAACCACACCAGGATTGAACTATTTATTAGTTAAACTGCTATTTGCGTTTGACTGATTGTTGAAGTTCTTTAAATTTTCCTTTATTATCAAACTTGAATACTTCCAACTGCGAAATTTTCATAAATATTTTTATATCAGGTAAATGATACATAGAGTTCTAGCGACTTTAATGCTGCGTTTGTTAATGAAGATAAAATTTATTACTCTTCAGTAAACTATATAATGTACAAATTATAAGGAATACTGAATAAAATAATGAACTTAACGGTAGAAACATTTTTTTCCAATTTTATTTCTTACATGACATCTTACGTGACCAGTTGACAGATTGGGCTAGATTCTAGATGAAAGCAATCTTCATTAGTGTTAAAGTTGTTGGAGCGATCAGCGCTCGACGAGCTAACAATAACGATGGTGGTCTACTGGGTATACTTTATAGGATTAAACCTAAACCATCACTACTAAACTTTTTATTAGTTAAACTGATATTTACGCATGACTGCAGTTTTATCTCTTCAAATTTTTCGAAAAGTATACCGCTAAAGGATCTTCAATTTTACAGATTCTATGTACCTACTAAAATAGTTCTCCACAAATATGAATAGTTTTGACTTATTACATAAAAACCTCTCACATACAGTCGTATACACTTTCGTGGGTGCCATAGACATACAAAATAATAAATAAATAAATAACTCTTCACGCACATAGCCCCACAGTAAGGTAGATATACCCTGTGTTATGGGTACCATCGATACACACAAAGACAGAAACACAAACACCCAGACCAAGAACAGAAACTTTAAACTCATCATTTAAATTTCTGCTTCGCCGGGAATCGAACCCGGGACTCTCCGTTTGGCAGTCCGGCATCGTAACCATTGCGCCACACGGGTCATCGTCGTCGTCGGGTAGACATACAAAAACACGGATACAACCACCCAGACCGGGTTTCTCTAAACTCAACATTTGCATATCTAACCCACTGAGAATCGAACCCAGGACCTCTTGCATGGCATACCAGCAACCAACAGTGGTCACCAACCACTCCGCCATACGTATCATCAACAACCCATAAAATGTGATGGAAATTCTAAATGGTTATTGAAAATAATAAGGTACCTTTTTTGGAATTGGAATTTGTCTGGTTCTGGTTAGTAATAAACATAGCCCCCAATTTTTAAGTCTTCTGCGCCAAGAAATGGATTTTGTTGTAAGAGAGACTATGTGGATAAATCAAATAGACATGGGTATTTTATGAAATATTGAAAAATTCATAGTAAAACGATAGACAAAAATATGAGTAACATCAAGCACCGTCCCCACTTACATGCCTATTCTCTTTCTGAGCATATCTTTATGTTAAGCTTAAAAAAAGAAGACCTTTTTTGCAGGAATGTATTTTTAGAGAAAAATTTTGTTACAAATTCGCAAGCATCATGGATATTTTCGCTCCGTGTATTGTTAATATTGAATAGAACAGTTCTGCCTCTCGGTCGGAAGGAACGATGCAGTCGTTATATGGCAAAATCGGTAGTACGCTTACGATCCACTTACGTACGAGATTCACTGGTAAATTTAACCAAATAGGCTATAAGAGTGAGTGGCGTACTGCAGCGAATGCAACATCGTAGTACTACAGGGGAGGTCTTGTTAGACTGACCCAATCTGGTTCAGTACTAGGTTTATGCTACGTACAGACTAGGGAAATAGTTTAACGATCTAATTCTACGATTTAACAACGTTAGCGCAACCAATGCTTGACCTCGATATTTCGTCCGTTTATTATGCGATAGCTATTTATAATTTAAGTCATTCGGAATGGTAAGTTTTGGACTTAATTTTATTGTTTTAGCTAGGCAGAATGACCATGTTGGTGCTCAAAAAAAATTTGGAATTTAAGTAACTGCGTTGGTTTTTATAGATTTTCTCGGTTATCTAATCTTAAAAAAACTATTGACCATGTGGATTTTATGACAGATGCGTTATATGTAAACACAGAAAATAATTGTATTGAATATATAATATTAGATTGAGTCTTTTATTGTTTTAAAGACAGGACAACGTATTAAAAAAGTGACTTTAATAGTTCTAGGAATTTCCATTACATCAAATTGTTATAAACCTGTTAGCAAGAAAACAATAAGAGTGTAACATAAATTTCAAAGAATTGATAAATCCTTCAATACTGAAGGAAGTTGGAGCTTCGAGTAAACTTTTTGTTTGCATCAAGTTCCCTTCATAAGTTATTTAGAGCGCTATGCAGGTGTTGGAATATTTAAATAAATCGATTTGAAAGTTCTCATAACACCTTTATCCGGCTGTTTTCTTAGCAAAAGGAAATGTAAGTAGCTTTCAAAGAACCACATAGACAAACTACGTAGTTATTGTTTAGATAAAACGATTAAAAAAATCTGTGTGTCTGGTGTGATATAAAATGATTTCGTTAACTGTTCTAATTTCTCATTGCTAGACGCACTTGAGTGACAGAACATAAATTGCACGAATTAGATTCCAAACAGGTATTAGAAATTATTCTTCAATAAAAAATAACCACACTTTAAATGCATAACCTTACAATAGGATTTCTTATTTTGAGGGTACCATGGACAAGTATCAAGGCAGGAAAACAAACACTCAGACCGAAAATAGAAATATAAAATCATTAGGTATATTATTGAAATATAGAAGCGGCATTCTGACATGTTAACCATTGCGCCATACACGTTTATGTGAAATGCATGGAAATAAATATTAAATAATTATTTTTATTCAAATACTCTAATAATACAAAAAAAATCATGATATACTGTATTCTACAAGTTGAGCTTTTTTATATAGGCTTACCTGCTGTATTGTAAAAAAAATACATAGGTATTCCACCATTCCAAACCATTTGTATTGTACAAAATAAGCACTAACATAATGAGTGGGTCATACAAAAGTATGTACCTACATAGTCCGCCGTGTTGTTGTATCTACCATTTTGGATGTACAACGACTCTGAGTACATATATAATTACAGTGTATAGGTACACAATTTCAGCTCAATCGGTTTAAGGTGAGTTCAAATTTAAGTCGCAAGATTGCACTTGAACAAACCTAAAATGTAAGTTGAAAAAGCTTGAAAAATAGGAGGAGATACGCGACAGTGTGCGTACATTCTACTCGTAGTTGGAGAGATGGCGGATTATTTTATTCGTACATGTTGTTCGCGGTGTGCCAAGGATTAAACGTTGCAGATCTGGACACGAACAAATAGATACCATTACACATGACTGGGTGATTGATTTTCGCGTCAAAATCCTAAAGGTTCCGCTTTGTTCTAGTCCGTGACTTTGTTTTATATTTTACTAGGCGCCTCATGCGCCAGAATTTCTGTGGTTTAAAGCTTCGGGCGACCATTTTTTTTCTTTTTCCGCTGCCTGGTTCTCTTTTTGAAGCCCGAGTTGCTTGAGTTAAGGCCCCATCATCAGGAAATAATAATTCTTAATGCGAGGAGGAGTTTTTTTAATGTTGAAGTGCACCTGATTTATTTTTAACCGCCTTCAAAAAAGAAGAGGTTCTTTAATCGGGTGTTTCTCAAATTTTTATATTTGTTATCTCAATACTTGGCATTTGCCGATTTTTAAGAATTTTTTGGTTTGTTGTGTACTTTCTTACTTTTATCATCTCATTTAAGTAAAAATATCTACATATTGGTGGTCATAGTCATATATCATATTTTTTTTAAATAATAATATAATTAACCTAATATAATAATAATAATAACGCTTCATTCTCATAGCCCCACAGTAGGGTAAACATATCGTTAATACGTACATACTTGTTGAAAGTGCTTCATTTGAATAGCCAGAACCCACCTGAAGTTATTTCATAGTATTATTCATTAATTGACGTTAATTAATTATTAATTTATAGTAAGCCAATATGTATGCATCTCTCTCTTAACTGGTCTGGACTTACAACTGACATCAGGATTACTATAAAGTAAAGTAAGTTCAGGAAAGAAAAATATTTTATATTTTCACAGTGAATTATTCGTCGAAGTATTTCCTAAGGAGATGTATTGACAGATTCGGGATATCAAAATAAAGATTCCAGTTGCGAATGCGATATGGAAGGGAATATATTATCAGATTATGTGTAAATAAAAAAGATTGGATTAGGTTTCGTTACATTATTCTACAAATATGCTTGTTATTTTTATTCTATATTTACAATTTATGCGTGTGTTTGCATATAGGTACTACTTGTTAGTAGGATGCAACCAAAGGTTTGGAACACTTGGCCAGAATCTTAATGCTCATTTACACTTGTGCTGGATTTTAATACAAATAAATGCCTTTAATATTCGTTCCCTGCGTTTTTGTAACGGATTTCAGTGACCTTAAAATTTTCAAATTGAATAATACGCAGACGTTATCATTGAGAACGTCATAATACCATTCACATTGGAGCATTATGGTGGAGTAAGCTTCAGATTCATATGGATCATAAAGGAACAATAAAATTCTAAGAGTCAAATAAATCGATAAAGAAAATCGCTTTGGAGAATTAAAATTCCGCCGCATTGAAGTTAGCTTAGAATTGCGAATCAATGCATAAGAATACACGAACTAAGAATCAGGAGATTGCTCAATTCAATTCAATTCTTTTTCACAATGCGGACCTAAGATATTTTAGAGAACTGGCCAAATGCGAGCCAATTATATGAACACTGAGTTCCGTATATGCAATATATAATCATTAATTGTTACTTTTTTGGGAGAGAAAGGATTCAAAAAACACCTGGCACCTTGGGGAGATACCGGGTTATATGGGATTTTTACCACACTAAGACTTTCATGGTGGCCTGCCTCAGCACTTGGGAAAAATTTCGGGACCTTCAGAGTAATCACTGGAGTCCTCCACGCGCAGCCCATCATCCAGAAACCGAGTTCACATTTCAGTAACCCCAAAATCCATAAGTCATGCGTAGATGGAAGGTGAAACAAGCCAATTTGGGTCACCTCTTCCCCCAAAATTCTTATGTGACCCCCCCTAATTCTTTGCGCCCCCCCCCAAATCGAAGGCAGCGACTGCGTTTGATTACCCTGTAAAAGGTAACATTAAACCACTACTGTCCTACAATCCGCACTTGGCCAGCGTGGTGGACAATGGTCTAAATCTCACTTAAGAGAGGAGACCTGTGCCCAGCAGTCGGACATAAAAAAGGTTAAATTTTATTTAAATTTAGAATAATCTTCCTTAGGTGCGGAACTCTTAAAACTCTATGGAGAAATGCCAATAAAAACTTGTTAATTTCACAAGTGGCTTCTACAAAATGAAGGCTCGGACTCCGTACCATACATACGTCTCATGTTTTATTTACACATACCCATGTATAAGCAATCCACCCATTGGAAGTCTAGACGCAGTGTGAATGAGATGAAATGAAATATCGACTCCACAGAAACCGATTTTCAGATTTTTATTGGAATTTTTAAGTCAGGTCTCCTCAATATCTCCTTTATAATGCGTCATTCTGATTTTAAATTGCGTGGGGGAACTAAACGTCTTCTGAAGTAGTTGAAGAAATTCAGGTTGAAAATTGCAGAAGTACTTGTAAAAGATGAAATATCGACGAGGTTTGAATGCCTCGGAGGATTGGAATGCGGTAAATTTATAATTGTTTTCTCGTCCAGAATACCGCAGTGCCTGAAGTCGAAAGTTTTCGAGTAGTGTGTGTTGCCAATGATGACCTACGGCGCTGAGACGTGGTCTTTTACAGTTAGCCTTTTCCACAGGCTCAAGGTCGCTCAGCGAGCGATGGAGAGGGCTATGCTTGGTATTTCTCTACGCGACAGAATCCGTAACGATGAAATCCGTAGACGAACGAAGATTACCGACATAGCTCTCAAAATTTGCAAGCTGAAGTGGCAATGGGCAGGCCACATAGTTAGGAGGACTGACAACCGATGGGGAAGAAAGGTCCTCGAATGGCGACCACGTCTCGGCAAAAGGAGCACAGGCCGCCGTCCAAGCAGGGTGGACTGACGACCTGAAGAAGATAGCGGGAAACCGCTGGATTCAGAGGGCGCAGGACCGGACGGAGTGGCGAACATTAGGGAGGCCTATGTCCAGCAGTGGACTTTAAAAGGCTGATGGATGGATGGATCGAAATATAATTATGTGCAAAGCTTAGAGCATCAAAGTTACTGACTTCAGTAGAGACGGCATAGCGCCTCGCTGTTCGCGCCTCGCAGTTGATAACTGATAAAAATGTTTAAATAGTTTAGTTTAAATAGTATAATTTAGTTATCGGAAGCTTCACAATCTTATTATTTTAAATTATCTTTAACTACATCAAAACGGCAGACAGAAAAAAAATCAACATAAACGCCATGGACATACAGGGTTTGTGATTTTGGTTTATTTGATTCGGATCGCAATACATCTTCGCACATTCACATATACAATTCAACACTTGACCCGCTAATAAATATTGTGGGTACAAACATGTATCGTACAAAAACTGTCGCTTC
This sequence comes from Pyrgus malvae, assembly GCA_911387765.1. NCBI lineage: Eukaryota > Metazoa > Arthropoda > Insecta > Lepidoptera > Hesperiidae > Pyrgus > Pyrgus malvae. The sequence continues at coordinate 10,109,041 of OU426955.1, read as the reverse complement.
GGGAAACAGGGGTCGCGAGCTTGGATATTTCTTAAAACTGTACGGATTGCCGTAAATATATCACGGTGTCAGCGTGCGGGTACGTGCGCGTTTACCTGACCCGAGGAACTACCAGACGGTGTTTTAACCTACATAGTGTAATTTTTATACTAGTTTAGTCAAACTTTGGTGTTAAGAGTGTTTGATATGAAATTTTTGCTTCAATCATTATAATTTAATTTTAAGTACAGGCGTTCTTAAACATAGGCCATTTTCTACAACATTTTTTATTAGGTCAAATTGACAGGGTAGAGAATGTCTTTGTTCAGTTATCTAGCTTCCTTGATGTATGGCATTTCTGGGGCCTTTCCATAGAAATGGAATCTATCTATTTTACGGTATAATTAGGTGCAAAGTTGGCACTCCTTTTATCACCTGTTGATCGTGGAAGAAAAAACCTAATAATAATGGACATTGATAATATTTCCAAGTAATATATACCCTACTTCTTTTTTTATAGAATTTTCGATAATTTAATTTTAGGAATAAAAACCAGAATCAGAATACTTAAATTACCATTTAATTCACAAAGCCTTCTATACAATTTAAAGGTAACGATTTAAGGTTTCTAATTAAAATTTCCATATACAACTACAATTCAATAATAAGTAAGCACAAATACACAATTTCAGTACCGAAGTTGATTCCCAACATTAGTAACAATCGACTTTCTAAAAAACATTATTTTTGTCCAAAGAACAGAATTTTGTAAACCTTGACGGCAACTAAGACTAGTCTTCAATATATTAACGCGTGTCACCGGTAGAATCGTGTTCACCTCACCATCTAACTTTGTAAAACAGAACACAGCGGTCTTTTATCGGTTACGTTGTAATTTTTAAACACCAAGGTGGCCTTTACGTTTTGATAAAAAGGTTTGTGCCAATCATCGATATTATAGTTCCTAATATATTTTATCTTTTCTATTTTTGCTTCGTTATTGTCATTTATTCCAGTTTCTTTAAATTTACAGTTACAATAAATTAATGTTTTAATTCTGTCCTCCAAATTTGCATATATACCTCACTGAGGTAAATTTGGCAAACTAATAAATGTATTATACATAAGAATATTTTTTAATACCCATATTTGCGCAAATGACTTATTTTCATTTCATTTACCTATTATGTGTGCTTAGTATTTCAATGCTACAGGAGACGTAATCAAAATTCTGCAAATTATTAATCCATATGGATTTAGCCGAGACTAAAAAGTTTCCATAAATTGCATTGGCTACTTAACATCGGGATCTGCTTGTTCTGTAATGCCTTAGTATATTTATTTATAAAAACGTCGTTTTTATAGTGATTAAAATATTTATTTTTACAGCATTTACAGATAAAAAACCGGCCAAGTGCGAGTCGGACTCACGCACGAAGAGTACCATTATCTATAAAAATCACGTTTATTGTATGGGAGCCCCCTTAAATATTTATTTTATTCTATTTTTAGTATTTGTATAGTAATAGCGGCAACAGAATTGTGGTTTACCATTTAAGACGTATTAAAAAAACTACTTACTAGATCTCGTTCAAACCAATTTTTGGTGGTATTTTGCAAGAGGGGATTTTTGGATTTACTCGAGCATGTCAGATTAAGATGTGGGGTACTCCTTGCATCCTGTTGAGTACTGCCACGATTAAAAAAACTTTCTATATAGGTACAGTAGTTTTTTATCTTACTTCCGGATGTCAAAATGGTCAGATTAGAATACCCCGTTACCGTTGAACCATGACTTTTTATATAATAAAAATCCAAAACCGAGATAGCCAAATGCCTTTTTAATTCGCTGTTTTGTATAAATTCATACTAAAATCATCAGATTACTGAAATATGAATTATCATGCAATTTCAATTATTGAAATATGACTTACCGCGCATTTAATTTATTCTACTATTGATCGTTATTTGTCGTTATTTTACCTATACCTTTGTTATAAAATTTTTGTAAACCTTTAGGCGATCTCCCCACCGGTTGAACGGAAAACGTCATATTATAATCTTTTAATCTTCCTACCACCCAACCTATAAAACGCACAAGGTCCTGATACTCCTGATGACGCTCGAGTAAATTTGATGAAAAAAAATTGAGTTTCAGTTCGTCCATACTTAGAAGTATGGGGAACTCTCAAAATTTATTGCTTTTTTCTATTTTTGTGTGAAAATCTTAATGTGGTTCACAGAATACATCTACGTACCGAGTTTCAACAGTATTATATAGTTCTTATAGTTTCGGAAAAAGTAGCTGTGACATACGGACGGACAGACAGACAGACACACGAATCCATAAGGGTTCTGTTTTTTGCCATTTGGCTACGGAACCCTAAAAATGAAACTAAGACAACCTTTTGATATCATCAAAAATGATTTTATAGACAATCAATTTTGATTAAATAACAGAATTTTTATTTCGGCAACTTTGTAAAAAACTAAATTTTCCTTCAATTGGCGGAAGTTTGTATTTCTTTACGGCAACTTGTCGTAAATATATCACCGAGTGTCACCACGTAGTAACGTGTTAACCTCACCTTCCTTACTTTGTAAAACAGAATATAGCAGTATTTCATCGTCCTTTTCGTGTCGTTTTATACACCACGGAATCCTCAAAACTTTGATAATTTCCTATATTCCTTGTTATTTTTTTGGTTTTTATCATTTATTTCAATTTATTCTTTCGAATTTTTGTGTTTAATTAGTTTTGTCTTTTGTGACAGCTTTTCACAAGTTGCATCGGTCACTTTACATTGCGATCTGTGTATTCTATTATCTTCTTCTTATTTATTAAATACATTTTTCAATCGCCTGATCGAAAATTCGTAAGATAGTAGAGGAGACGTGGAAGATCGACCTTCACCGATCTGATAAATCGATGAGACATATTTTTTATCAAATATAATTAATAAACATATAAATATTATTATGTATAAAATATTCTTATTATTATTAAATATATATTTATTTATATACAAGAGTGAGGTGATGAAAGAAAATTGATTAAAATTAATTATATTAAAATTAGCTATGAACACTTTTCGATAGGCAAGTTATCATAGGCATGTATGTTTATAAATTATATTTGATAAAAAATATGTCTCATTGAGTTATCAGATCGGTGAAGGACGATCTTCACCGGCTCTTAGACCAAGACGGAGGGGTGACAGCTGATGACGGCTCGACTGTCTATACTTGTAAAATTCGTTTATATCAAGTATTTAAAATATGGGCATTGAACAAAGTACATCCATTAATGAAAAAAGTTACGATGAAATAGTGAAAGAAAATGAGTGAGTGCTTTATAATATAAATATATAATATTTTTACCGACTTCCAAAAGGAGGAGCCTTACTAAAATGGCCTGTCTTAGTAAAAATATTCGTAGTGTACCTTTCGTTCTGAATGGACACACACTCCAATATAGTTTTAAGAGTAATTACCATAAGCAAGAAGAAGTAGGTGCTGAACAATTTTATTTTTTACCTTTTGAAGTCGGTTCTATTTTTTTGTTAAAAACCTAATTAATTCCGTTTTTTATTTCCTTTTGTTTCTTCGTTTTGTCTTTGAGTCTAGTTAATTTTTTAGCGTGCTTAATATTAAAATTCCAATAAGTCTCAAAAATTGCAATGGTACTTTACGTACGTTCATGCAAAATTAGACGAAATTCAAAAGTTTCCAAAAGTTGTATTCTCATAATCCTACATGGCTGTAACCCTTTTGCGTCCCACTGCTGGGCACGGGTCTCTCCCCCTTATTGGGGAGGCCTGGAGCTTACTTCCACCATGCTGCTCCAATGCGGGTTGGTGGAGATGCGGGTTAGTGGCCAACCCGCTGTCGGATGTTTTCAAACCGCCCATAAGGCCTCCGACAAGGTTTAACGACTGTTATCTATCGACAACAACCGGGACCGACGGCTTAACGTGCCCTCCGAAGCACGGAAACGCGCATGAATTTTTTTGCCACTAGCGGTCACCCATCTCACAACCGACCGCAGCCCGTTTGGCTTAGATGCGTAGACCGTTTGCGTTCTACGCTAGCCGCCGAGCCATGCGCGCTTCGCGCTTATCCTACATAATAAATTAAAAAAAAAAAACACTTTTTGTAGTATTCTTTGTAGTAATTTCTAGTATGAACTCGTATGCATACTACCTGCCAGGCTTGAAAGCCATAATATTTTAGTACTTAATTTTGTTAATAGTTTTATCAATTTTTTTCTTGTACAAAATATTTTTTTTCTTATTATCAGTACCAAATTGGTGGACAAACTTAGCTTGGGGAGTAAAATAGCAAGCACGTTTATTAGGCTTCCGTACCCGACGCCAACGGGACCCTATTACTAAACCTGTGCTGCCCGTATTTCTGTCCGTCTGTCTGTCATCAGGCTGTATCTCACGAACCGTGATGGCAAGGCACTACAAATTTTCACAGATGATGTATTTTTGTTGCCGCTATACCAACTTATTACTAAAACTAAAACAACAAATACTAAAAATAGAATAAAATAAATATTTAAGGGGGCTTCCATACAATAAACATCTTTTTTTTACGAAGATGATGATATAATGGTACTCGCACTTGGCCGGTTTTATTTTACTTCTGCCTTACTTGTGATTAAAATAAAGTATTTTATCCTATATATTTATGACGACCCGTGTGATGCAATCGTTACCACGCCGGACTGCCGATGGGAGGATCCCGGGTTCGATTCCCAGCGAAGTAGAAATTTGAATGATGAGTTTAAAATTTATATTCACAATAATTGGGTGTTTGTGTTTCTGTCTTTGTATGAGTCCATGACACCCACAACACAGTGTTAAACGTATCTTATTATTTATTTATCCTTATTTTAGGACTTTTATTTTTCTTTAGTTTAGGACTTTAAAGTTATTAATTTATTGACGTTAACTGCAATACATAGTTTATCATGAGGATGACGATGTTGAACAAAATTTCTGCGAAGCGAAGTAACAATTTTTCAGTTTTAATTTTTTCAAAAATTCAGGGCCATAAATACATCACAAACGACATTCGTAAGCAGGCTGTTTAGGCTGGCCCGTCATTATTATCCCTGAGATAATGCCACTTTCAGGAATTTCAGCTAATTTTGAAGTTTACGATAGGACCCATAAAGATCCCTAACCTGATTTCTTTTGCCTCATTTTTCAGATAAAAAGAGTAAAATTATTTACAATTTTCTTAGTTTTCTGCAGTATTTTGCAAATAAGAATTTAATATTCATAAGCTAAAATAGTATTATAGAATTCGAGTATAAAAATATACTCCAGAAGTATTAAGTCGATTTAAATTCAGAACATTTGCGTAACGTCATTTCTAGATTTTCCCGAGACGCGTATTCGAAGAATATTCTTATCTTCTCAGGACGTAATAAGTTTTTATACAACTTGGAACATAAAATTAATTTTTCAGAAACATTCTCTACCTTCGAAGGGATCTTGACTAGAATATACGATTACGTGTCATAAGTTTTATGCCCCAAGAGTTTCAAAGTAAATTCAAACATTCATCGATAAATCTTGGCGACGCTCGGAACGATTTCATTTTCGAATTTCAGGAGCGATTGCCTCCACTGTTAAAGTTTGCCTGAAAAATGTTCGCGGACGATTGACTCGGTATAAACGGAAATAAAAAGTTTGCGTTAGAGCAATAGAGTTGTACATTGCGCATATAAAGTAAAGAGAAAGCTCCAAAGAGGATCACAATTTGAACGCTCCTGAATTTTTCCGGACTAAAAATGTCAGTCAACTCAGTTTTTTACACCAACTAGCTATCCCAAAACTTAGTCGTAGAACAATAAATCCGCATTCAACTGTACAGACTTTAAATTTGACTCGTCATTTAAAAATTTCATACCAAAGACATTTGTCTACATAGAGTAAACGAAACAACGCAAACACGGAGGATGGTTCAAAACAAACTAATTTGCCACAGCAATAAGAATAAACACGAAATTCATGGCCCACAAGTTTAATTCAGTTAGACTAGTGTAGCGTGAGCTGCGTTCTGCATTATCATTACTAAACAGCTTTTATTATTCCACGATATTTGGCTACAGGGGCCTCACACGAGCGCTAATGGAATAAAAAGTAAGGTTACAAAGTAAAAAGATACAGAGCACCTCCCGCGGCGGCGCTTCGTGCGAATTTCAACTGAAAATTTTATACGTTCAATCTATTTTGAGCGCCTTTATACTGTGTCTCGCGATCCCGCCTCCGCGCAAAAGAGTTTCGTTTTCAATTATTGCCCACTTGTGGAACGAGATTCGATGGAAAAACAAAAACCCGAGCGCTAGAGATGATATTTTATAGACAAGCCGCTTTATTCGATGTTTACTGCATCTGGATTTGTGCTGGAGCGAGATCTGTGATGTTCAAAGAAAATTATAGACAGAACGTGCCGGGAGTGTTGTTCTCGAGAAACGGGAGGTATTCAATGTCGAACCAGCAGTTTGCTTTTGTTACTAGGTATTCAAATGCTGAAAATGCCTGACGTACCAATTAAATTAATGCTGTAATTTAATGCCAAATCATTCATTTTAAAACAATACATTTTGAAGACTATAAAAATTTTATTGCTCGTCGTAAGTTTAAGCTGGTAAAGCTTTGGGAGAATTAAAATTCCGACGAAGAAATGAGGTCTGTTAGATAAAAATATCAACTTTAATGTTCGTTACAACATTTTTTTACTAATCTTTTTTTGATTAAATTTAATAAGCAATTCCTATTGACTATTAAGACAGTATTGCGTTGCAATAAAAATGTAAATTTCGCTTAGTTATGATCCCATGTGGGCAAAATTTTAAAAGAAAAGTAATAATAACACATTTTTTTTCTTTTTAGAGTTGGTTTCGAGTTTTTAGTTTCATGTTTGTAGTTAATCGAAGTATAGTGAAGTGAATGAAAAATAAATATTCCGCTGTTTTTTGCCCTTATGGTTAATAGAATCAGGCGTTACTTTGCGGAACTCCATTGTTATAAAGTTAGGTAAAAACCACAACGTATGATGGTGTATACCTTTTTCATGCAATAAGGTGCTCCCTCCCTCCCACATAGGACACATGCACATGCAACAACAAAAAGTATACACCAACATACGTACCACCACCAACACGTGTTTCGCCCCAAAACAGAGCATCATCAGGGTTATTGACTCTACGACGGTCACCCGCAAAGCCCTTATGGTTGAAATTTTTAAATATACATTTGTCCGCCTTCGAACTTTATATCCCAGCCATTTAAAATAATAATCGGGCTAGTGTTTAAAAGTATGACGTAGAATGTAAGAAAGTAGAATGTATGACTAACCGAAAAATATATACGCGACAACTTGTGAACGTTTTTATGACGACCAAAAAATATTCTTTTAAATATAATCAACTCGATTTATTACTTGTGTCGTAAATACGAGTAATACAAGCTGGTGGGACGTGGTGCGACAGCTACTACTGCCTACGAGTCACCTGCAATGTTCGACGAGCAACCTCACTATAGTGATTAATACGGTTTCGGTTCGTTTCACACTCATAAATACGAAAGTATAATATGTTTTTAAAATAATGTCTTTGATCTCGCGCCACAGGCTCTATTGGATCTTACAGAAACTAAAAAATATTAACAAAAATTTTATCCAAATATAGGTACTTAGGTAGGCAACCATATCAAATTAAATATAATTTTAATTTGTTGATACCTATCTAAGAAGGTGCAATATTTTAAAATATTCAGTAGATAAACTTAATGAAATATTGTTCGAAATTATGTGGTGCAACAAAGAAATTTTATTTGTCGCGCAAAATTCCAAACTGCTTTACCATTTTACCGGCTCATAAATATTAACCACAATGACAACAGCAGAAACGATTAAAAATTAAATTAGCATAGTTTTTACGGAAAATAAAAAATATTTTTCAGATTCATATATTTTCGAGTCTAGAGCGTAGCGAATTTGAATATTTTGATTTCACGACAACAAATAACCGTGGATTTTTACGCTACAGAAAAATGCAAAAGGAATTCCTTGACGCAAAAAGAATATTTCCATTCTTAAATTATAAAATACAAATACTTACACGAAATCTGCATAAATTTCACTTATCGTGTGTAATGTTTATGTTTGCGGCTATCGCTACCTAATATTTATGTAAATGCACCAACCCTTTAGCGTAAATTATTTCAAACGTTTGTTACCGAGTCGTGTTACCGTAGCTTTCATTAGAAAAATTTACTGCTACACGTTTTTGTGGGAATGTAATTTTAATGAATTCTGACACTAACCAATGTCTTTGTTAGTAAAAAAAGAATTGTAAAAAGTGACGGGTATTATTTATATAAGTACCCTGCAAACCCTGGGTTTCAGCCAATGTTTATAATTAATTAATGTGTTAATCAAAAACTCTCAAGCAGTTTCGAATCTTGCCTGAGATCGTTTGCATTTATGCTGCTAACTTATATGTCCAATACCCAATCTCCTTCGAGGCACACTGGTACTTCTTCGGTTTAATCGTGCAATCTCTGCTGTTAAATAATTTTATTGACTCTGCAATGACTTCGAAATTACTAAGTACAATAGTTTTATTTATTGAAACAAACATAGCATATAACATTACAATATCAAAAGAAATATAGGTAGAAAGACTTTAAAGTACAGAAAACGATATTCAATTAAATCGAAATCAGCATTCAAGCATCTCTTTTATATCGAACATTATACCGTTTACTATTCATCTGAAGTAACGATCAACAGTTTACTGCACTCCGACTAATAGCACTTTGTTCTGTTTTATTGCGAATGAGTCGCTAAAATCAACAAATTCTATTCGAAATCCTAGCAATTCCATCGTCAAAGGGTATTTGAAAACATCGTCTTTTATTCGAGCACCGACATTATATGCAAATCGTTGTCAAATTACAGAATTGCGCTGAACGAGTGCATACAATTCGCTATTTCATCGCATTTCGATCACAGGGGGAGAGTGCTAGCTAAGCTGGAAACAGTGGAAACCCACAAAGCTTTGTATGGAAGAAGTGCGCACACCAGTCTCCTGTAATTTACAGTTGATAACGTTCGGTCGGAAAGCTGGTATATACTCTAGGATTCCTTGGTATGGTTACGGCTTAAAATAAATATTTTGTCGGTATTCAATTTATTTTTTAGTACAAGGGCGTGAAAACAATGTGGATACTTCACTCGAACTATTTAACACTAGCTTTCCGCCAGCGGCTTTGCCCGCGTGGACCCGTTTTATAGGTCCTCGTAGGATAAAAAATAGCCTATGTGCTATTCCAGGATTCATTGCTACATTAAAATCATAGGAGTTTAGCCAGTTACTTCGACGGCATTGACCCTATTACCCGATTTCACGTAGGAATGAAGCATTTTCCCGCGGTAAAAAGTAGTCTATGTTACTCAGGATGAATGTAGCTTTCTAATGGTGAAAGATTTTTTTAAATTCAGAACAGTAGTTTTTGAGTTTATTCATTACAAACATACAAGAAAACAAAAATATAAAAATATAATTAATCTTTCCTCTTTATAATATTAGTATAGACTATCAAAGTATACTCAAAAACTCGCGTACATTTTTATACATAAAATAACATGTAAGTAGTTTTAACCAAGAAACCAACAACTTTGGAGCAACGATGGCCGAGGGGTAAGGATGACGACGCGGAAGATGACGGGTTCAAATCCACGGCGCGCACCTCTGGCAAAAGAAATTTGCAATGTGCGCATTTCATCGATGCTCCACAGTGATGTAAAATACTGTGATCTTTATTGATTACGATGTTTTCCATCGCCGTGCATGCTTGAGAGAAACTCACAATTTTCTCGAAGGTGGGATGTCCACCAACCCGCACTAGGTCAGCGTGATGGATTAAATCCCTCCTCTCCATAGAAGAAACCTGTGCCCAGTAGTGGGAAGTAAGAGGGTTGGAAAAAGTATTAATCGAATTTTTGTTGTTTCAGATAAACAGATCAAAAAATTCGTTGTATTAACCTTTCATTTAGCTAACCTAATTCACTCATACCTATAAAATAACTTGCAAAAACTTCAATGTTATCCGATAAAATAGAGGCGGATAAATCAAAATTGCAGTTTTGTGAAGGTCTATAAATACCCATATTAAGTGCAAACCCTAGTGCAAATGACACCATAATATCTTTGTTGCACCAGGTACAAACTACGCAGGCAATTCACTATAGCGATTTTTACTTTTTTATTTGAATGGTGTTATGGAGACGAAGCAGACGAGCAGGCCCTGGTGTTAAGTGGTGCAGTCCATGGACAACCTCAAGCAAGCATAGGTACCTTTTTGGTATTGGGGAATCCTGGTACCCGGCACCTTGGGTGAGGTATTATCGGGCTATGAGGGATTTGTTACCGCACTAAAGCCCCCTCGGTGGCCTACCTCTGCGTTTAGGGAGGATGGGATCTCCAGTGGAACGCACCGCTATCCTCCACGCGCGGCAACCCAGAATGGGCCTATCCTCTGAAGAGCAAATGTGCTCTCCTGTACCCTCCGATACTAACGGCGGCATGTGGCCACGCACACACCAACGTCCTACCCGCTGGCTGAACGGATCAAACTCCCACTTTCACCAGGCCTGTTTAACTTGTGTATAGGTTTCAGCGATTATTTAACCCGAGAAGTACTATAGTACAGTCACAACTATAAAATTTCCAATGACGTAAGTTATAACGTGAAAGGGTGATAGGACGAACTTTTGAAAGGAAACGATGCCTACGTATACCCCGTGCCTCCCCACTTCTTGCCAATATCTTCAAAGAGCTTTATACGTAAAAAATTGCCTTCTATTCAAATAAGGCTTGTGGTTGAGACCTTTGGTGGATTGATATACATAATTTTTTCATATGAAAAAAAAAAATCTGTTGATTCTTACCAGCGGTTGCAATTAATTATATGTGTATAATAATTAATAAGTACCTAAACCTTTACGGCAATATTAAGACTTATATCGTTATGACAAGAGAAACTGGTAACGAGAAAATATTTCAAAGGTCCAAAATATGGAATTCTTGAGTAAAAATTCGAAATAGTTTTCTGCGACGGGGAAATATTTCAATAAATATTGATACAAGATGAGCCGTGGATAGATATGCAGTTGATGAGCAGGACGATATCGATTTTGCGCGTCGCATCGGATCGAAGCCCCGCCGAACGTTGCAACGGCACGATCAATGCAATACGAGTACATTTTGCATAATTGATGTCCCTTTCACGAGAAACACTAATTCATATTCATGAATTTTACAAATATTTCAATTTACGCCGCCAGAAAGTGTATTTACAGTATCGCCAGGTCGTATTTGCTCCAATACAATCTCTGTAAAAGCCGGACTGGGACACGCCGCCGCCGAGACTAGCACACGATAAAGGTAGCCTCTAATGCGATATTTTTGATGCTAGTGCTCCTTTCGATCTGTGTTACCATTATTGCGACAATACACGCTTTAAAATTCCAAGAAGAAATTCGCGCTTCAAACTCTTATTTGTTACAAAAATAATATCTAATTTTGAGAAACGAAATCAGATTTGCTATCGAACTAGTATCACACTGAAATTACTCAAAGGGAAAAGTAGAAAAAACTGTAACGAAACTGATTCCCAGTGGCGAAGTCGTGGAGGTAATGGGAGATTGTAAAAGGAGGCAATAAAAGCTTAGTATTGTGTGTTAGATCCGTAGGGGAGTCCGTGTATTGTGTTTGGGTCCGCGGAGGCTTCCAAGAATCGTCGGACCACGGACGCGGTCAAATTGTACAGAAATGAAATTATCAAGGTACGCTGCCGATTTTCCGAACCAATGAATCAAGATCCAATTCCCTTTTGTAATAGAACATCGTCGCGAAACGCGCCATGGAGTTACTCTGTCCACTCACTGGACGCTTAGCTACTCGTACACTCCATACTTATATCCTCGTTTTATTCGAAAGTGCCTTTACTAGTTTCGTTGTCATTCAAATTTAAAAAAGTTTAGAATATATAATAATCACGCGAATAATATCATCACATCATTTATGTGGCTATTGATACTTTGTTTCTTAAAGATTTGAACTATGCTAACTATTCATCTTTATTCATATCAAAAAAGTCGACAAACATCACATTCGTATTTTAGTAAGATTTCCTTCAGTTGCTCCGTAATCTGCATCAAATTGACTTTTCCGGCGAAGAGCTGACGAGTCTTCCGTCTGTAATATGCTATAAACGACCCAAACGTATTGGAGCCACAGCTCGAAGGTTGATAAATTTCGAAGATATTTGAATGCGTTATATTACTTTCAGGTTATGGCCGCCCTTCTCCCTTCAATAAATACGCCGTAGTGTGGATAATTCATTGACGCTCCCTAAGCCTTTATTAATGAGAAAGGAAGGACACCTTATCTATTCATTTGCCACACGTGACATCGATTTTCTCGCAAATTAAATAAGGTTTGCTACGAAATAATTATCTCGATTTGGAAAAACAATCTTCTCAAAGTTATAAACCCACAGATTTCCATATCGCCGCTAAGTTGCTACAAAGTAATTCCAAAGGTTTTGAGATAAATTTTACGTCATTTCCTGTCTTGTGGAGGGTTTGCAAAAATTATCAGACATCGGCCCAGCTTAAAGACCATTAAAAATTAATGAATAGGTAATGTTATCTGATAATGATTTTGGGAAGTTTAATTAAAATTGCCTTTTCGTCATTTTAACTTAGTTTTTAATGCCTCGAATATCTTGATTATTTTTATTCAAGGATAAGCTCCTCTTAAAACTTGGGCCGTGAATAAATTTATCGTATCGAGGTACGTCCAGCTTAATGATATTGAATCTCGTTGAATGCTACGACTTGCTTATTATGGATATTCTTTCTGAGGATTCTATTATAATTTCTAGGCTCCTTTATAAAGTTATAATAAAATTATTTAAGTATGGAAATTTTTGCTCGTAACTTATATAAATGGCGTACCGTACAAAATTGCAGGTTTAAATTTCCATTGTTCATGAATGGAAGATATTTAGATCATCTACCTATCCGCACTTGACCTGCGAGACAGGCCTATAGTACTAAGTTGTTCTCAATTATTTCTGATGATGAATAATAATAATAACACTTTACGCGCATAGCCCCACAGTAGGGTAGTACCCTGTGTCGTGGATACCATGTACACACAGAATGACAAAAACACAAACACCCAGACCAAGAACAGAAATTTAAATTCATCATTCAAATTTCTGCTTCGCCGGGAATCGAACCCGGGACCCTTCGATTGGCAGTCCGGCATGGTAACCATTGTGCCACGCAGGTTATCAACGACGGTTACAATGGTTAATGAATAAAGATTAAATGCCTGAAGAATTGAGTACGTACTTAATTGTCAACCTACTACTGTTGTAATATTTTTGTGAACATTCTAATTGGCAGATTTTTTAAGCGACACTTGTTTCTGTATAGTAAAATACCACCATACATAAAAGGAGTGTATTATTTGTTGTCCCTTTAAAAGTGACTCCCACATTTCTGTACCGTGGGTATAAAGTCGATTTTTTAGCTAGCCTTATCGTTCCACAAAAGAATTGTGATGTGTGGTAGGAAAAGGCAGAGGCAAAGGCGAATATAAAGTATTTAGATCAAAAAGAGCGAAACATTTGGGAAATCGCGAGATAACATCACTCAAAGGATGAGGAATTGAGAGCTTTATACGCCTACCTTTGAGTGAATAGAAATAAATATCTGTGCATCTGCATATCGGACTAGCTTTGTGAATGCATCGCAAATAGGAATTAGAATTGATGTGGATGCTTATGGTGTTGTATATTACAGTGTTAGAGTGTCTGTGTATTGTGTGTGTATATCTTTGAACGGGTGTTCAATAGCAATAATAAGGTTTCGAGGTTTTAAACGAAGCTATTTTTGGATCTTTGTTAGTTTGTAAAAAGGTTAAGATCCTTTATACCTCTCACTCTAAGACATGAGTCTTTTGTAGGACATGCCTTAAGAAATTTTCGTGAAATGTGGAGAATGCGGGGTGCAAATTTTCTCAATGATATTTTTCTATACTCTAAAATTCCCTTTTCAATCTGTTATGTCATTTTCATGTTAAATTTTTCAAGTTAGTAAGTAATTAGTCTTAAAGGTTTGAAAACGTACAACGTAACTCCCAAATAAAATCTAGATAAATTTTTGATAATCCTACAACAAGTATTCACCGCACTGTAACAGGTGTATTTGTAACGATCTGAAGGACTAAGCTAGTACGAACTCGAAATTACAAGCACATGGAAAATTCTATTATAAACCCTTAATTTATAGACGAGGGTGTAATGTAATATATAATATTACATTATCCTTTTCTAGCTATTTACAAATTATTATATAATTCTATTGAATTTAGTCGTGAATGTCGGGTGGTTAAGATCTCGGAATTATACGTCAGGGGTCTGGGTTAAGTAATTTGTCTGCAATTCATTTTATTATAAACAGAGTAGCAGACAACCAGATAGACCATGTAATGTTAAATACAACTACTCACTGTAGTCCATGGACATCTCCACTTCCGACTTCCGATTACTAGCCTTCCGCCAGCAGCTTCACCCTCGTAGATCTGCTTATTGCTCTTGCTTTGTTCCCGTAGGATAAAAATGTTCTGATCTGATTCTACGAGTATTCTACGAGTATGTCCTTTCCCAAGGCCCACTCTATCTGTGTTCCAAATTTCATTAAAATTGGTTCAGTAGTTTAAGCGGAAAAGCGTAGCAGACAGAAAGAGTTACTTTTGAATTTATAATGTTAATATTATAAAAGGGATAATAAATAACCTATCATAGTTTTACCACCTACAAAACGTTTTCTTGCGTTCTACAGTTTTTTTAGATGGTTTAGAGCTTACTCCATTACTTTGCTTCAATAGATCGAAATAACGGTTATTGGTAATTCGTTATCAACCGCCTAGGTCAAAATTTATAAAAAATAAATAATAAATATATATCTTTTGACAATTCACACAACGCCATCTGATTCTAAACTAAGCAGAGCTAATCTATATATAATAAATAGAATACTATGCTAATCAGAAAGCTGATAAACATACTTATATAATTCTCAATACATAGTTAAATAGAAATTAACATCCAGACATAGAACAAAGAGTCATGTCGTGGGGGTCGAACCCACGACCTCACGCTTCGCAGTCGAGTCATCACCCACTACGCCACGGAGGCTGCCTACTTTTAAATATGGTAAGAGGCGTGAAATTAACAGTCACATTCTGGCCCTGGCACTTCCATCTTCAGGCATCTCTCTACATTGCTTAGGACTTTCGTCCTCATTTATCATTAAGCTATACAGGCCTCTATAACAATTTATGTTTATATTTTTCTGAGTTAAATTAGGTCACTAAGAAACTCGTTTGTCCATGACATTTGAAGCAAAATTGTTGAAACTTCCGTGGCTAAGTTTAGTTAATTTGTTGTAATCTAACTCTTCTATGTTGATGTAACATAACACGCACTACGCAAGCGACTATTATGAAATATTCTCTACATGTGTAAAAAACCGGCCAAATGTGAGACTAACTCACATACAAAGGGTTCCGCATACTGTCCATATCTATTTACTCTGCTACAACTGCATACAGCCAGTACAGTGGACTGCTTCTTGTACACATTTCAGTTGCTTCCGCACGCCTACGGTCTGGGGGCTGCAACTCTTTTTGTGTCCCACTACTGGCCGCAGGTCTATAGATTGCTTAGAGTTTTACTTACTAATAATAATACATACTAAATTGACGAAAGCAGAGAGATAGAGCATCGATGGCCTGGATGGATGGTGTAAAACCGCGATGGCGACCGATACCGGAATCCAATCCAGGGCTTAAAAAATAATTATGTGCGCATTTATCGCTGCTCCATGGAGATGAAAAATATCGTGACATTTATTTGAGTACGATCCTCTCCAACGCTTTGCGTGCTTGAGAGAAATTCATAATTTCTCGAAAGCATGCCGTCCACCTTGGCTAGAGTTAGGCGTACTGCGGTTTAAATCCATCCACTTGTGAGGAGACTTGTACCTTACAGTGGATCATAGAAAAGGTTGAAAAAAAATCGACTAGGACATTGATAGAATAGTAAAATGCTTCCGTTTTTAATTTTTTATAAGGAACTCTAAAAACTACTAGCAAGGGGAGGGTGTCATGATAATTGACGACAGTTAGTAATGACCGTCTGATTGGGGGGTGAAAGGAACTTAATAGGTATTTAAACGTACCTTTTAAATACTTAGAACAAAAATCAACTGATATTAGAAAGTATTGCAATTACTGAACTAGCCCAGCACAGATAGATAAACAGTGTAAGAATATTTTTTTTTTACATTTTATGTTCGGAACCCTAAAAATTATGAGGTACGGGAGGGTGTCGCAGTAATTGCCGGCAATTTGTAATGACCGTCTGATTGCGGGGCGGAACGTCGACTCTAAACTACGCTATTAATTTCGTACATTTGATTAACGAAACTACTTGTTATGAAAAATGCGGAAAGAATGCACGGTGGCGTTAACACGTTCCAACGCTCTCGGTGTTTTATCCCCCTCAATTTAATGCACTGCACATTTATAAGTATTTTAAAAACGATGGAAATTTTTGGAAGCCAATAGATTCGAATTTTACATACGAAACTAAAAATTATTAAATGTTTTCATTTGCAACTAAATATTTTCCATTTATTATTGAGCGCTTTGTCATTTTTGTATTACACTCGGAAATTAAACGGTACCAATTATACAGAATGGTACAATTTCAACCATTTTGGGAAATCATATAGCTTAGTCAATAAATTTACTTCATCAGTAACTTAGTTCTTTGTATTTAAAACGAATGTAACATCTAATTTCAAAACGGCAAGTCCATTTTTTACTGTGTTACCTTTTATGCTTCTTTTAAACAATATACAGTTATACCGACACCTAGCTGTGTATCTTATTGTAGTGTTTTTCCCATTAATTTTATGAACATTTGCAACAATTTTTTTCGCTAAAATTTGAACAAAATTTATTGAATTTTGTTGAATGAAAAAGTTTATAATTATACTGAATATTTTTTTAAACCCTGCTTGGGTTTAATATTGGCTTACTACAATAAATCTTAATGTATATTTTCTTCTTTTTTGCTATCTTAACAGATGTCAGTACCATGAAAAAGTTGAAAAGTTCACTTGCTCACCAATATAGCTATTAATGACTTAATTAATTTAAAGTTAAACTACAAGTAACTTTTTGGTATAACCAAGCCTTAAGTATTCCAGACTTAATAAACCTTATTCGCTAGCTCAACGACCTGTCAACACCTAGTCTTGTAACGTTTTCACGCCCGTAATTACTACGGAACATTTTAAAGTTTTCAAACATTATTTACAACGATCGTGTGAATTTTAAAAAAGGTCGCTTTTATAAAATTTACGCGGCTTTGTCACTTGATTTACGGTATTGCTTTACAGGCGAGTTTAAATTGTTAGTTTATTTTTAAATAGCTTTTCATATTCATAGAATAAATTTACAGAAGCTCTTTACAGGGATCTTGTTAGTTTGTGTTTGTTATCGCTTTGTGTTTCTTATTGAATACTTAAAAAGTAATGTTTATTCATATATGTACATTTGAATGAGAACAAATCGGAACTTATATTGTACTATTGTTATTTGAGAACCTGCGTGGTGCATTGGTTACTGGACTGCAAATCGGAGGGTCCCGGGTTCGATTCCCGGCAAAACAGAGATTTGAATGATGAGTTTGAATTTCTTTTCTCGGTCTGGGTGTTTATGGTTCTGTCGTTGTGTGTGTCTATGAGTGTGAAACGTTATTAAATTTAATGTTCTGAATCGGCATTAATGACATTCATATTTCAGTATTTGTCTTAAATATACATACGATAAATCTGAAAGACCTGTAGTGTATTTTATATATTAAGTCGAATTTATGTGTTGTTCATGATATAATTGTGTATCAAAAATATACCTACATATGTAATTTTTTTTTGTTGAATTGGATGTTATTTTTTTTAATGGAGTAGCAGACGAGCATGCAGGCCACGTGGTGTTAAGTGGTCGCTGCAAGTGTTGCTGTTAGTGTGGCCGGCAACTACACCTTTTCACCGACACACATAGAACTCCTTCACGGCAGAAATGGCTGCAGCGGTGGTACTTCTCCGGGCGAACCATAATAATTCTACCACCTACAAAAATATTTTTTATGATCCACTGCTGGGCACAGGATTCCTCTCACAAGTGAGAGGGATTTAGGAAAAAACCACTACGCTGGCTAAGTGCGGATTGGTGGACGTCATGCCTTCGAGAAATTATGAATTTCTCTCAGACATGCATGCATGCAATTAAATATCACGAAAATTTTCATCACCGTGGAGCAGGAGGAGAGGAAAGGAGAAAAGAGGAGAGGTACAGGAGAATTTGAACGCAGTATCGGTCGCTTCAAAGACCGCGGTTTTTTACCAACACTCGACTACCACAGCTCTAAATTTAAAAAAAATATAATGTTAAATAGTAATGTCACGTAGTGAGTCTTATTTAAAGTCAGGTTGGTATTCTACTAAAGCAAAATTGAGTAAACACAATCTGTAACATTTTATAAATTCATTACATAATTGACCAATTACCTATTAGTTATCGAACAAAATGCATAACAAACATTAAAATGATTTAATAACGTTACCCGCGTTTTTCGTACGTTACTGTCCAAACTCCACAGCAATTTCATTCTAACAAACCTCGCGCACAATATTCCGAAACGTACCGAGGGAAATGTCAATAATGTCATCTATTCTGCACTGAATAGCTTATGACAATATAGGGTCAATCTCTGACATCCATTGTTGATGTAAAAGCTTATTATTTCGCTAATCATAGCCTGTTTAATTTGTTTAATCACGTTCATTAACGTTTTAAGTGAAATAGATGGGATCGGGGAATTAGGCTGTTTAATCTGTCTAGATTTCTGTACGTAAGTGTATGTGGGCAGGTTATACTCGTAGTCACACATAATCGTAATGGTGCTAATATTGTAAATATCAGCTTGTATTATTTACTGTAAAGGTTAAAACGGAATGCCCTGAGGGACTTCGCAAACATGTTATTTGTAGCATCGGTGATCGGCGGTTCAGTCCCTTTTTAGTAGCCAACGCATTGACCATTTGGCTAAAACGTGCAATTTTGATATCGCGATATATTTGTATGTAAAGAGTCACTAAAAAACGATGGAGAATTGATACATTCGCAAAATCGCCGATCGCTGTTGATAAATATCATGTCTGTGGAGGCCTTAAGTATTTCTATAGAAGTGCAACTTTTATTATTGCAAGCAGCTATTGAGATATTATTAAGCATTTTGATTACATTCCACTAAAAATGTCATCTTAAAATAGTAGTGGTGATTTGCATTTGAATGTGCGAAGTGTAAATTCCGATCGTAGTGATAATATCAAAAGGACATAAACTAAATTATATTTTACATAGATATTTAGATTACTACTTCAAGAGATTGGTGTAATAATTTATATAATGTGAAGAACAAATAATCCTAAAAGCAACAACAACGTTATTTTTCTTAGTTATAACTATGATCGTAAAGGAATTATAGAATCTAGGTCATAACATTAATAACTAAGTGATAACCTGAATGAAACTCAATCTTATCTTAGGACAATTAATTGCGATGTAGCTTATTCAATATTAACGTTGAATCGTCCACCATTATTTATTTCGGTAACCATCTAATCTCACCTCTACAATAGCTCCAGTACATATTATACAGTACAAATGTTAAGGAAGCAATATTATGCAAATCCAACCACGGCTGCCGCAAATATAAAAAGCTCCCGTTTCTCAACTTTGCATCTCAAGGCTATGCATCTGATACTGAGGTGCCCCCAGAGAAAAAATGAAAAGGCCATTTGTAATTCTATGCCATTTACCCCGTATATCTGCGTTAACACTTCAACACTCTGAATTTTGTGCGAGGTAAGGCTCCTTCTATACTTATGTTATAAAAAGGAAACAATTGTTTTTTTTAATGAATTCACTAAAAACTACTAAACTATAGTACCTTTTTCTACATTTATCGAAAACTAGCAAGTAATAGGAGCCCTAATTTATTTAACTGTCCGTGGCTTTGCCCACGTGGAATTTGGTTATCATGCCATGCGATTTTTTGGAAGAAAAATTGTTTTCATACCTTACCGGTAGCCAAACTTTCCCCGTTCCTCCCACTGCCATGTAAATAAAACAGGAAAGTAGATCGTGATTTTTTTAACTGCACTTTAAAGCGAAATTGACGATGCATAATGTTACGTAACTACATAAGCCATCAGATAGATTCTATTAATAACAGAATATCTTGAAGTGTATTCTCAGACTTGAAGTCGATGTCAGTCGTCGACGTAGCTTTGTGTTGCCAACGAAGCGAACTGGACTACGGGTATTTGCATAACAATGCTTCAAATTTCATTCAAACCTAGCTAACTACAGCTTTGTAGGCTGCTAGACTTGTCTAAAATAAAGGTATTTGGATAATTGCACTACCAGAAAGAATCTCAAATTACTATGACATAAAAAATAAAACATGTACTAAAATAGTTAGCTTATTTGGTTCCCTCATAGAAATATTTGAAGTTTTTTTAATAAATAAACCGTACAAAAAGGCAGACGGGCCGCGTGGTGTTAAGCGATCACCTTCGCCTATGGACACGGGCAACCCCAGGGGAGCCACCCGAGCATTGCCGGTTTTGACGACCCGCGTGGCGCAATGGTGACCATGCCGGACTGCCAATCCAGGGTCCAGGGTTCGATTTCCGGCGAAACAAAAATTTTAATGATGAGTATTGATGAGGATTGTAATGATGATGATGAGTAATTTTTGTCCTTGGTCTAGGTGTTTGTGTTCTTGTCTTTGTTTGTTTCCATGGTACCCACGACACAGGGTATTAATTACCTTATTGTGGGGCTATGAGTGTGTAGCATTTATTATTATTATTTTTGGAGGAGAGCTTTTTTACAGTCTTCTTGAAGAACCCCATTTCATAGTCCAAGGAAATGCCTCAGCTGGAAGGCTGTCCCATAACTTACACGTCCGCAGTAAAAACAGTGTGCAATGCGGACTGTGGAAGACACCACGGGTCCAGATGGTGTCGGTGGAACTTTAACCTTTTTGAAGTTCTTCAAAACAGTTCTGTTTTCTTATATTCTTTTTAGTTATAATAAATATAGTTATTGGTAATTTTAGTTATAGTCGGCTGCAGCCCTTTTTGCGTCCCACTGCTGGGCACGGGTCCCCATTATTGGGGAGGCCTGGAGCTTACTCCACCACGCTGCTCCAATGCATGTAGGTGGACATAATTATAGCTACTAAAATTAAATTTACGTTTTAATTTTGTGCTCAAAATTTACATACCTCGCTGAGATAAATAAGACGAACTAATAAAATATGTACCTACATAAACATAAAACAAATTTTGTGATAACCATATTTGCGTAAATAAATTCTTTTCTATTTTGTTTAATATTCTCTTTTTCAAACCAAGCTTATAGTAGTTTTATAGACTACTATACTTGTTTGGTATAAAAACTTTTTTGCGTTCCTCTGCTGGTCTCGTGTGTATTTCCATTAATAAATTGGAGAGGTTCGCCATATTGAGATATATATCAGTTTTACTACACCGAGATTTATTCAAGTATATATTATTAAACCTTTGCAATTTTGCTATGAGAAAATAAAGACACATTAAAATAAAACAATCATTTAACTTCCAAAAGAACTTTTTACCGCAAAATATTCTACTAAATTGTTGTGGTGTATAGTAGGAAAAGCTTCATCTGTCAGATAAACGGAGATAATATAAATAATGTAGTTTAAAAAACTAAAAAAACACGCTTTTGAGAAAATACGAACTAAAAACTAAAAAAATAAGAAGAAAATGTATATTACTGTAAATAAAGCGTGGGGTGCATGGTGTCAATAGTATCTTAAAAACCACCCCACGCTTTATTTACAGTAATATACATTTTCTTCTTATTTTTTTAGTTTTTAGTTCGTATTTTCTCAAAAGCGTGTTTTTTTAGTTTTTTAAACTACATTATTTATTTTTAATTTTTTAGTTGGATTTTTATTCTCATATTATTGCATTGTCATCGGCCCTTGACCCCTATGCAAATTTTCAAGTTAACCAGAAAATTATATAAATTAACAAAAATCATATTTTGCAAATTGAAAAATGGAATAATTTTATCAAATTAGTGTATTGTCATCGGTCCTCAATAAATCTACAAAGTTTGTACGAAATCTGGCCGTTTAAAGTGGGTCAAAATCGCGCCCAAAGAAGTCGGTTACAAACATACAAACATACAGGTGAAGCTAATAAAAAGCGTGTAAAAAGTATACTGTGTAGTGTATTTTCAGACTTGAAGAACTGAGAAGATGTCAGCCGTCGACGTAGCTTTGTGTTGCCAACAGATCATACCGGACCAGCGGTATTTGCATAACAATGTTTCGAATTTCATACCTATTTAGCCTATTGTTTAGTAATCATAAAAATTCAAGAAAAAAAAACGGCAAATTGTTCGTAAAGTAGGTTTACGATCGAGATGTTTACGTGATAACGTCCGCACGAGAAAATCTCCATTCGTTTGTATGCCGCTAGAGTGAGAGAGACGGAAGATCGGTCCACTCACTCGAACGCTATGCCAGCCTCCGCTCGTGAGGATTCCGCGTGACAAGTTTCACGGAATGACTGGCAGCGCTCGAGATGAGACGGGAGATCGGTCCGTCTCTCTCTCGTTATACCTGCGATCGCGCTCGTGAGGTTTTGGTGTGACACAAGTTTCTGAACATGTCACCCGACTAAAACGATTTTAAAGACGTTATCACGTCAAAAAAGAATGTAAGATATACCTGAGCTAAGACCAAAGTAACTTAAAGCACTCACTTCTTCTTTGTTAGTGTATCTGTATTTCACTCTGATTTATAAACAAACTAGCCTTCCGCCAGCGGCTCCGCCCGCGTGGACCCGTTTTATAGGTTCCCGTAGGATAAATACCATCTTATGTCCTTTCCCAAGGTCTACTCTAACTGTGTTCTAAATTTCATTAAAATTGATTCAGTAGTTTAAGCGGGAAAGCGTAGCAGATAGACAGACAGAGTTACTATCGGATTTATTATATTAGAAGGGATTATATTCAAAGTTAAGTATTGATTACAGTCTATCAATAACGACTAGAGGGTCCCGGGTGCGATTGACGGCGAAGCAAAAATTTGAATGATGAGTTTAAAATTTCTGTTCTCGGTCTGGGTGTTTGTGTTTCTGTGGCACCCACGACGCAGGGTATATCTACCTTACTGAGGGGCTATGAGTGTGAAACGTATATTTTATTTTTATTATTGGTCTATTAGTAACAACTGGGTCTGACCGCCCTTTGAAGACGCATATGAAATTTGCCTCTAGCAGTCAACCGTCTCACACCCAAACATGCTCGTTTCGCTCAGGATCGTAGAACGCTTCCGTTGCACTCCAGCCGCAAGGCATACGAGTAAAGTCCGAAGCATTGTTATGCAAATACCCGTGGTTGGGCTTGCGTCGTGAGCAAGACAAAGCGGAGCTGACAGCTAACATCGGCTGTATCTGGATACATTGTAATCACCTGCTCAACTTTGGATATATTGTGTTCATAAATCATAGTGAAATGTGAGATACACTTACAAACAAGAAGACATTGATTTAAGACGATCAAGTTTTAGCCTCATTATCCTAGCCTCCGTCGATCTTTGTCGTCAAGTATCATTAATTGTTTTGGGCCACAAACATTTGTTAACATCATTTATGATATTTCCATATCCAAGAAAAGGTGACCAAAACATAAACTATATAGCCAAGATACTATCGTTTCTAAATTGCTATAGTATCGCAAATGCCCATGTCAAATATAATGTATCTATATAGGTAAAGAATGTCAACGTAACATTCTTAGAAAAAAAACTTGATTATTAACGGTGCATTTTTGATTTATTGGAATAGTTAGGGAATAATTTTGAACGAATTGCTTTTATTATCAATATAAAAGTACTATTATTTATGTCGTAGAATACAATATTTATTTATTGCTCTATCGTACACAAACATTACAATTTATATTTCATTTTCTAATTCTTTTCAATTTTTTTTTCATACTTTAAAAAAACTTTTTTTAATCCATTTTTTATGAAAATAGATTTTTAAAAAATCTATTTTTTTTAATTAATCGAAACCCTTACAATCGATTAAAAATTAACAATCGATTGTTCGATTAATCGATTTCGATGTTACAACACTACTCTCCAACCGTCTTACGGTTTTTCGATCAGTACACGTGACCTGACGCGAGTTTCACAGTTTTTACCTATCCCACAAAAGTGCTCAACGCCGCTAAAGAAGTTTTCACTTCAAAATTCTTGTTTACTAAGAATGTTACGTTATACTATAGGTACATCCACTATGTAGTATCTTTAAACCACTGCAGTGTAACAGTACGTTGGCAGTTGCGTCGTGCAGGGCCCCATAATAGCCAATTGTCTGTTACCGAAGATGTTATCTCGCAAGCAATTCGAGCAAGATCGTATTTGACGTAAATTGATTTAAGCGGCTGTATTCACTCAAATAATGACCTTTCTCTTCATATTTACGCTGAATACCCACTATAGAATTAAATTTAGTGAAATATCGCAACATTTTTTCACTCGCTGTAAAATTTCCACACTAATGATTTAGCCCATTTACACTAGCACCCTTATTTATGTAATATATAGAAAGATAAACCACACTTAAAGTGGACAAACTAGAATCTTCATCAAGGGTTCCGTACAAAACAGTATGGAGACCGTTTGTCTTTGTAATTGACTCGGTACTTTATTTAGTAATATGATCGGTGTTTAATTGTTTCTATCTTACATTTATTACTACACGTAAGTTGCTCCAATAAATATTGGATCCCTTTTAAAATATGTGGCGACCTATAAGGTTTATATGAACTGCGTTGAGATAGAACTATATTATATTCACGGTTCCTAAACTTTGCTGTTGTTGTTATTATTTACTTGTTATTTATTTTATCTTAATAATTTCACCTGCTTCTTATAAAAGGGGTCTTGCAAAAACAAAGCAGCGACAGTCAAGTGGTAAAGATATCGGTTTCCGATACTACATCCCGAGTTCAAACACTGGCGTGCACCTCTGACTAATAAATTGTATAATGCGTATCTATCGCTGTTTTATCATTATTTTTTGACAGCCTCCGTGGCGTGTTGGGTGATGAGCCGACTGCGAAACGTGAGGTCGTGGGTTCGATTCCCACCCAGGACAAATATTTGTGTGATGAACATGACTATTTGTTCTGTGTCTGGGTGTTAATTTATCTATATAAGTAATATATATAATATTTAGAACTATATAAGTATGTTTATCAGCTTTCTGATTACCATAGTACAAGCTCTGCTTAGTTTGGAATCAGATGGTGTTGTGTGAATTGTCCACAGATGTATATATATTTTTTTTAACTTTTTTTATGTCCCACTGGTCCCACCAAAGGTCTCCTACTCACAAGTGAGAGGGATTTAGGCCATAGTCCACCACGCTGGCCAAGTGCGGATTGGTGGACGTCATGCTTTCGAGAAATTATGAATTTCTCTCAGGCATGCACGGCGGATGTGGGGAGCATCGTCATCAATTGAATATCACGATATTTTCCATTACCGTGGAGCAGCGATAAATGCGCAAATTACAAATTTTCTTTGTCAGAGGACTCAGAGGTGCGCGCCGAGGATTTGAACCCGGGATCGGTGGCGTCAATAACCGCGGTTTCTTACCACTCGGCCATCGCTTCATCATTAAATACTATATCATTTTTCCTTGAGTTACGATAATGATGTTTTCTATCACCATGCTTGCATGAAAGATACACAAATAGACCTCGGATATCAGGGTAGTTTATTCTCTAAATTGTTATCAGTTTGTAGAGGCGACTTGTAACCAGCAGTACAATATTAAAAGCTTGAAAATACTGACTGTCGAACTTATTTTTACCTTTGATGTGCGGAACTCCAAAAATGAGCGACACGATGATGAGTACTATTTTACTTCAAGATACAGCAATAATCTGCAAGACCTACACGAAATCTTCAGCCTCCGCTGTTTCCTTAATTAGCAGAATTTTTCAAAGAGAAGAGGAGAAATGCAACAGGAAACACTGCAGAGTAATAAAAAAACGGTCCGCGACCATTAGCTCTCTGTAATTGTCACTTTACCGATAAAGGAGAAGATATAATCAAGTTTACTTTTATTTTAATTTTCCTTGATAAGATTTAGATGTCGTTGTTTTATTGAATATACGAGTATCCCCCTTTCTTGTCTCACCTTTTAATCCTAAACTAAATTTATTTTTTACTGCTTTGTCTTAATGTGTTTTTATCACTGATGTTTGAATAGAAAACGAAAGGTTATTATTATATAATTTAGTAGTAGATTTATCGCCAGTTTAAAACTTGAATTACGAGTAAGATTACGAAATACCAAATTATTACTTAAATAGACAGCTCGAACTCTGAAAACGAAAACAGGATTAAAAAATGTATTAACAAGGCGAATCAAAATTTATATATACCTATTTTTTATTTTGATAAACATTATTATAATAACTTTAGTTCGATATCTTTGAATATTTCTTCCATAAATGGTGTTTAAGTTAGATTTTATCTAACTCGCAGGTATGCACAATGGTGGCAACCCGCAGTCACGAAACATCAATAATATTTTCCTACGTGTAAGAGCATAATATTATTACATACACAGCTTATAAAACCAAACAAAAATCTAACAATCACACTAGTGTGTTCTACAGATCTCGGGATTTTCTACAAATTCTTATTCCGCTCGGTTGTACGAACGGCCTTGAACGCTATCCCTAGGGCGCCCCAACTTTTTTATGCTAGCCGCCGCGCCACGCCGCGAGGCTCGGGTTTCACTAAACCATTCATTGTGTCTCAATTTGTTATTGTAACTATCAAGTGTTATGTTTTTTATGTTAAGGATGAATGAAGCTGTATATTTAAGTGTTTTGTTTCTCAATATTAAACTACGGTGTAGAAATATGATACGCTGAACAAAGCAAATGGCCACATTTGTATCGGGTTTAAAAACGGCTTAATTTCGGCAAAATTTTTGTGTCTCATGCTGAAACCTTTATTTATATGTATTATTAGATAACTTACCTCGTAAATTCCAATAATTCACTGCAATCCCAACACTCAATCTTATAAATTAACACAACACAAATCACTATGCCACACCCGAACACGATTGCGCAACACAGACTACTGTCAACTTTATTTTTCTTTTTTTACGTCATGGCACGGATTTCTAACTTTTTGGTTTCATTGCATAGATAATTTAACGCAGAAACAGGATAGATATATAGAATAGACCTTAGACAAACAGTGACAACACTATTTCAGTTAAGACCGACCAGGATAGAGAAGGGAGCCACTCCGCCCCCTTGTCGCACTCTGTGCGACAAGGGCAATCTGGACTACAAAATTTTGTCGCACTGTGTGCGACCGGGCGTTTTAGGGCAATCAAGCGGTTAAGAACAAATTTTCCCCGGAAACAAAAGACAGTCAATGGTATTAGTACGGTTCTAATATAAAAATTGTAAAACTTAATAAATTGACTTAAAAACATCCTATAAAAGCTTAGAAATCCCGCTGTAAATTACATGATTGACTTAAAGGACGAAAAAGTAGGCACAAGTGTGATTTGTGACGATGCTGCCTTGCTTTGGCATTTAAGTCAAGCGTAAAGGCCTCGAATAAATTGTGGGTCAGAGGGGACAGATAAACTGTCCGACGCACTTCCAAAGATATTTCTCTAGATATTTGCTTCAGTTAGAAGTAGTCTTTTTTGTATCTTTTTCCTGTTTTCTGTAAAATTTACTAGTTGAAACTGTTAAATAATACCTCTTAGAGAGGCCATTCCATTTTTTATAAAACTTGCGTTTTGGTTCCCTTGAACACTGTATCTACTAGTAAGAAAAATATATTGTAGATTGATGTCAATAAGAAGTAAGTTTTTATATTTTTGTCCTGTTATTTATCAATTATCTAGGTAAGTACAATTATTATTGTGTGATAACTTTTTTCATTTTGGTAAGAAACCACTGTGGGATAATAAAAAATGTAGTTTCAGGATGATAATTATCGTATAGGTATGTATCTTAATAATCAGCAGGTATGAAAACGAAATATCCTGTAGTCTCATTATCAGTATAGTAGAAAGTAAGCATGCACAAATATTTAATTTTAATGATCCCCTTGAATAAAGATATTATTTTTAATTCTTTATATTGTAAAGAATATGTTTTTGCTACTAACTCTAATAACTTGCCACTAATTAGCCATTAACACCCCACTTATCAATTTCCCTAGTCAGTTATTCGTGCAGGTATTTGGACTCGGTTTCTTAGCATGAATGTGATGAATCTATTTTCAAATCAAGTTCCTAAATTGTCATTATTCCGGTGTTTCTAAAAACCTAGTATATATACAATAAAAACTTCAGATAATTAAAATTTATATTAATCACGTTACGCATACCTGCTTGATTGAATGGCCGCAACCCTTTCTGCGTCCCACTGCTGGGCACGAGTCTCTCCCCATTATTGGGAAGGCCTGGAGCTTACTCCACCACGCTGCTCCAATGCGGGTTGGTGGAGATGCGGGTTAGTGGCCAACCCGCTGTCGGATGTTTTCAAACCGCCCATAAGGCCTCCGACAAGGTTTAACGACTGTTATCTATCGAAAACAACCGGGACCGACGGCTTAACGTGCCCTCCGAAGCACGGAAACGTGCATGAATTTTTTTTTGCCACTAGCGGTCACCCATCTCACACCCGACCGCGCCCGTTTGGCTTAGTTGCATAGATCGTTTGCATTCTACGCTAACCACCGGGCCATGCGCGCTTCGCATGATTGATTGAATAAAAGATGAAAAAGTAGACACATGTATGATTTGTTAGGAAGCTGCTTTGCTTTGGAATTTAAGTCAAACGTTAAGGCCTGGAATAAATTGTGAGTCAGAGAGGACAGATACACCGGCTTACGCACTTCCAAAGCTATTTCTTTATTTGATTCAGTATGAAATTTATTTTTGATACTTTATACTTATTTTATTAGAGTTCGTTGGTGTTTAAGGTGTTTAGTCGTTTTTTTTTTATATCGATAACAGACGAAAATTGAAAAAAAAAATGTTTAAAAGGCTATCCAGATAAAACAGAAAAATAATTAAAATGTATAATCATTTTGTGTTTTTAGTAAGCAGCAAGTATAACTACATGTTTTGAACGAAATTTGAATTCGGGTTCCCGAAGTGATTGTATACTAACCGTTAGAACCCTACTTTACTATTACTACACAACTAGCACCCATTGTAAAAACTTCAAATTAATAATTGATAGCAATACTTTATTTAAAACATACTTGCTTAGGGATACGTAATAATAAAATTGTTAATGACTGATTCGACTTATAGGTCGAAAAAGTAGGCACAAGTGTGATTTGTAACGAAGTTGCCTTGCTTTGGCATTTAAGTCAAGCGTAAAGGCCTCGAATAAATAGTGGGTCAGAGGGGACATATAAACCGTCCGACGCACTTCCAAATCTAATTCTTTACTTACATATTTGTTTCGGTTTTAAGCAAAGCAAAGTTTTGGTTCCTTTTCCCCTCATTTACCGTAAAATTAACAGGATATTAAATGTTTTTTTTTTGTAACGAGACAAATTATTACTTATTACAAAAAGAAATTATGTATGTTCACTTGAAATTAAAGGAGTTTTGGCTACAAAAGTGGAAAAGTAAAAAAGGTTGATAAAATTATAGGTAATTAGTTAATAATCCTGTAAATGTAATGATGGAAGGAAGAGATCACATTTTAGTTAGTACAACCTTTTTCGATTTGTATTTGTTACTTGAGACTTATAAGCAGACTTAATTTTTATTCGGTGCTGTGTTCGAATTAAAATTTAATTTAAATTTTCTTACTTTATTTTCATATTTCGTATTGAAAGACTATTCAGAAGTCTTTCAATACTAAATATGAAATACTTCAAAACTGCATTTGAATGTCCATGTAAAAGATCTGATATGATTAATAAGCTGGTGTACACACGCCGAAAATTCCTAGAAGAATATTTCAAGCAGCGCTAAGTATAGTCCAGCCTTCATGTGAGTCCGAAAAATAAAAAATAAAAAAATTGTCAAATCAATGTTTTATTTAGTCTTGCTTCGGAATCGCGGATTTCAACGCAGACATCCAAACTTCATCCTCGAAATGAGTATCGGAAATTTACATCAACTCGTAATACCGAACCGGCTGAGCCTTTATTGTAAACGCCGTAATTTGAATTTCGTCTTTGATATTCAAATGAACCTCTACTTGAGACACTGCCTTAGATATTTGAGTTTTTGTAAAGCAATCAAGTTTGTTTATAGGAGCCTATGTAATTGTAAATCTCGCTCTGTGGTCGTAATTAATGCATCGAATCAGTTTTGAGACCTTTCAGACTCTGAACGTTGTTAAAGAGAATTGCTTTTTTTAAGATTGTTGAAACTGAAAGTTGAGTTTATTTCAGTACGAGTAGATTTACTTCTTTAGAAATTTAGTTAAATCGTTACAAATTACCGTACGTAGATTTTTGTAGGTGGTGGAAATTTTACGTTTCGGTCGGGGAAGGACCACTGCTGCGCCTACTTCTGGTGTGAAGCAATTTCATTGTGCTTGGGTGAAAAGGCTAGACTTACCCGAGGCGAAAATCAACCTCGGTAGTAGCAGCGCAACTGGATACGACCTCAGGCAGAGTTGCCTTGAGGACATAAACATTTTCACTAACCCATACGATAGGTCACGACTAATGACATTAGGCATAACCTTTTTTTAAATAATGGCATCGCAAACTCTGTGCATATTGCCAGCGTCATGTATAATTTTTGCATCACTTAGTAGTCATAGAAAAATCAGTAAGTCGTCAGGTATCAGTCAGTCTAGTCAGTCAAATGTTCAAGTAAAGTGATGGCTATTTTACCAGAACGTGTCTGATGCAGTTTTGGAGGCAAACTGAAAAAATATGTTTTTGCGTTGTTATTTTATTTCACAGCACTCGTGCACTGTCATTAACTTATATCGAACAAAATTCAATCAACTTTATCTGATATAACTCAAATATACACCAAGCAAATGAAAAAAAAAACAAGATCACAACTTGTCCCTTCATACTTCCCGCCAAAACTCCAGCGTAGAGCTTAGGTGCCCCTAAACTGACACATGTGACAGTCACTCAAATTGATAATAGATTAACGAAGTACAATGGACAACTGTCAAACACTGCGCTAGTCGTAAGATAGGACCAACATATTTTATACATCGATTGGTGAAACGGAATTTAATGGTAAGCATAGCCCCAAATTAGTAGTTACTTAGTAAGGCGTTCCCCTGTTCGTCATTAGTAAAAACGGGAAAAAATGTCTTACTGACATTAAATTTCGACCTATCTTTTACTTACGAAAAATAAAGTGCTCCAATCACTATTTATTTTGATGTTTATACATACGTGAAAAACCATTCTTTTCGTGAGTATATGGGTAACATACATGCTAATATCGAAGGCTATAACGAATATAACTGGATTTGCGTGCGTTCGTTGCCTTTCCGTGTTTACCACAACTTTCAGGTACGGTCTGACTCGAGATCAAATCGATAGACCTGAAATCGACAAGTCACGATATGTTTCTGAGCACGAAATGCGAAATTTTGTATCTGGAATCATAAATTCATGTATGTTTCTTTTGCAATTTTTTACGTAAATGAAGTAACATACGAGCTTATATAATCTGGCTGCAACCCTTTTTGCATCTCATTGCTGGACACGGGTCTCTACCCCTGATTGGGGAGGCCTGGAGCTTACTCCACCACGCTACTCCAGTGCGGTGGTTAGTGGAGATACGGGTTAGTGGCCAATCCACTGTCGGATGTTTCAAACCACCCATAAGGCCTCCGACAAGGTTTAACGAAGGTTATCTATCGACAACAACCGGGACGGACGGTCTAACGTTCCCTCCGAAGGACGGAAAACGCACATGAAATTTTTTGCCACTATCGGTCACCTATCTCACACCCGACTTGCGTTCTACGCTAGCCGCCGAGCCATGCGCGCTTCATATATAATCTACTTGGTGTTTATTTATCGTTCCTTAAGCAATATTTAATCTAATCTGAGGTCATACGCAATTGCACGGCTACTCCGAAGATATAAAGTGAGATACAAAACTTTAAAAGAACCAAAGGAGATGTTTCAATCTTGGCTAGGTATTGTACACAATCTCAAAAATTCGAGAAAAAACTCATGAATCCAAAAAAAATACTTAAAATTAGTTAAATCATGTACTTTTTCGGTACAAAACCAATTTAAATTAACTATTTTCAACATTTTTCAATATGGCGGAACAACTGATTTCACTGTCAACTAACTAAATAAATAAATAAATATCTTTGGACAATTCACACAATACAATCTGATTCCAAACTAAGCAGAGCTTGTATTATGGTAATCAGAAAGCTGATACCTACATATATAATCCGGTCTTGGACTTCCAAGTCAATTGAGATACTTTTAATGAGCTGTCAAAATGTGACGTCATTTATCATATATAGTCAATTGACTTCATTATTATTGATTTAAGCGGTAATAAAAATCATGTATAACAAAGAATCAACAATTATATTGCTTTCCAATAGTGTCCAAGACCCTATTCTAAATACATACTTAGATAGATAAATTAACACCTAAATTAACTGACACAGATTATTAATTTCAATTGTCAAAATGATGTCATTTTGTTTTTTTTTCGCCATTAAGTTTTACTAGTATAGGTATTGTTTTGCAATTTTAACTTAAAATTCTTGTTTTGTATCAATAACCCCAGTCAATTATAACAAAATGCTTAGTAAAAACAGCTCTATACTATATTTACAATTTCTTTATACGGTTTACAAATATCTGGCCAAACGTCCATACATTTTGAAACATCTCCTTTAAACTTCAACACCCATTTTCACTAATCATAGGACACGCCTAAATCAGATGCCTAAATATTTAAGAGTTGCTTAGAGGAAAAAACACTTTTCACTAAACCTTAAGTCACTACTAACGACGTTAGGCATAACCTAAAGTTACGACATCGATTTGGGATGGCGTAGTGCTTAGGGGTGCCCCTAAAGTCATTCAAATTTATAATAGATTGACGAACAAAACCATTGACAACAGTAACAAAACTGGGCTACTCATAAGATACGACCAACCTATCATACATCGATTGGTGAAACGAGTTTTTTTTTGTACATATCAATAGGCATGCGAACGGTGCGCGAAGGCCGCATGTTAATTTTAAAATATGACACATAAGAAAAGTAAAAAAGACAGTTCTCTTGTCAGTCGTGTACGTTTTGGTGGTTCAACTCGAAACATAAACTTTCAAGTCATTTCCGTTTTACCGACTATCAAAAGGAGGGGGTATTGTATTCGGCTTTATGTATTTTTTTTACTTATGTTCACCGATTACTCCACCATTTGTGGACCGATTTTCAAAATTATTTATTATTTTTGTTCGTATCCTTATGCTCCCGAGGTGGTCCCATTGTCACCAAATCAGGATCCGATGATGAAATCTCAGAGAAATCGAGGGGAACTCTCAAATTTTATAGGTAAGCATATAAATTTTCTTTTATTTTCTAAAGCGTAAGAGTTATTTGAGCATAGTAATCATAATCTCGTGTTGCTGAGCTGATGATGGAAGGTACTGCGATGGTTAGGAGTAGAGAGCAAATTCTTTAAATAAATGGTTTTTTTTTCGAAATCTTACATTCCCGAGGTGGTTCAACTGTCACCAAGTCAAAGTCTCATGATGGAATCACTGTAATCTATCTCTGTGTCAAATAATAATTCATCTTGATCCGTTCAGTCGTTCTTGCGTGAAAGAGCACCAAACATTCATCCAAAAATACATTGAAACTTTTGTATTTAAAAGATTAGTATAGATTGTGTTTTTATTTTTTAACAGTGACAACTATAGACACATACGATTTGCGACAAACGCTCACAATCACTGGCCCCGCTGTTATGATAGCCATCGCTATTAACCGATGCTATCTTTTAACCAACCGTGTAGGGGAATAACGTGATTTTATATGTCAAAGCAAAACAAGTGTAACTGTAATCAAAATGGTTCAATCTATTTTAAACGAAACATAAAGTTTCAAGTCATTTCCGTTTTTACCGACTTCTAAAAGGAGGAGGTATAGTGTGGCTTCATGTATTTTTTTAGGTATTTTCACCGATTACTCCAACATTTGTGGACTGATTTACATTTGTGGACTGATTTTCAAAATCCTTTTTTTTTTGTTCGAATGCTTATACTCCCGAGGTGGTCCCATTGTAACCAAATCAGAATCTGATGATTGATCCCAGAGAAATCGAGGGCAACTCTCAAATTTTAAAGGCACACACATTAATTTTCATAAAATTTCTGAAGTATAAGAGATATTTGCGCATAGTAATCATCATCTCATGTTGCTGAGCTGGTGATGCAAGGTACTGCGATGGTTAGGAGTTTAGAGCAAATTATTTCAATAAATGGTTTTTTGTTCGAAATCTTACATTCCCGAGATGGTCCAACTATTCCACAGTCAAAGCCTGACGATGTCCCAGCATCAGACCCAGATCCCATAGAAATCGAGGAATTTAACGGCAACCGACTAAACTAAGTGAAGTTTCGTGGTGTTCAATTACAGTGGATGTCTAATGTGGAATAGAAAGATGGTTAATGTTGTGCAATAAAGAAGTATGCAGTGCGTATAGTCCTGTGGCTGGCGTAGAACACAAGATATCTACGCAGGGAGCAGTCCGGAGTCAGGCATCGGTATCAGTTGTTACCGACAGATAGCGAAACTTGCCGGAGGCGTTATGGTCGGTTTGAAAACATCCGTTGACTACTAAGCTATATAGATATCCCCAATAAGGGGAGAGACCCATTCCTAGCAATGGAACGATAAAAGGGTTGCTACCAATACCAATATATTAAATTAAGTTTAACGGACCGATACAACAGGATACGGTAATGTCTCGCAGACGCAGTGTAACGGACTTGAGACTAAACTTGTTTGTTGCTACTTGGGAACTTACTCTGCAACTCGGGCAACCCAATATACGTGGAAATGGAATATTGATTAATTTGTAGATAGATTTAAATTATAATATTAGTTAAAGGGAGTTTGTATGATGAAAAAAGGGAATAACAACTTGGATGATTATCTGTACTTTGATAATATTACATAATTTTTACTAATAATCCGGATGAAACCGCTTGGAAACCGGATGGAATACTTAGTTATAAATACAATTGAATATTAAAATATTTGTTCAAATTAAAGGCGACAGTAGGGAGTTTAGCGGCCGTGTAATTTCTTAACTTACATTAATATAGGTACATTTCGAGTTTTCTGAGATAGTACAGTTCGATAACTAAAAGGTGGCTGCCGTAGTATAGTGTAAAGCTGCTGTGAAGACATACAAAGCACATACAAATATACAACACACATGCATTTAGCTTCTCTCGCTGGTCATTCCAAAAGGTCCATTCAATTTGTGTGAGTAATTTACTCACACAAATGTGTGTTGTGAGTTTGTATGTTCTTCACTGATAATACACACTCGCATTTGTGAGTGTGCTGTACGTGTTAGGGTACAGTAATTGCCTCGACCATACGTTAGCATTAAATAGACAAACATACAGCTATTATGGTTCAAAATTTTAAAACAAGACATGAAAGCAAATACAACCACACGACAATGATAATCGTCAAGGTTTTATTATTGAATCGCCCGCAGAATAAGAGTACATGATCTTACGTAGATCATGGCCGATGAAAATTGCAAACAATACTATTTGTGTTTAGTTTTCAGCTAAAATAATATAACTTTCTTAATATTAAAAATTTGGTAACTTTCCTAGTACTAAACGGGGTTATTCCAGTCTTTACCTGCAGTAAAATAATTTTCTATGCTTCAATGATAAAAACTTTTATGTTCTTTTCGCTGGAGATTAGAATCGAAAAAAAAATACGTTTTATCTATCCCGTATTACGAACGGAAAGAAAATCTAACTATCAATTTGCATAATATTGCTTCCTTAATATGTAAAGGGTGGGGTCCGTGAGGGGGAAAGGTGAAATTGCTTTTTTCACTGCGAGAAGTCAATGAATTTAAGACAATGGTAGATAGTGGGGGATGTTTGGTTAGTCAAATGTGATGGAGACGCGAAATCGGGTCTTTTTAGCACTTCTTTAGATCTGTCGAGAACTCACCGTTATTCTCAGGCGGAGCTTCTATCCTTGAAACTTTGGAGGCTATTTTAAATACTCGCTCTAGCTTCAAAGAAATCTTCAATTTACTTTACGATTTGAAATTGATTAAAAACGCTCAGCATGCAATTTGCAGCACTTCTTAGTTTTGCAATATTGTTTTATTAAACTTTTTTGAAATTGTTACAGAGTAATTAACAAGACAATATATTTAAAATGAATTATAATACTGTATCTTTTAACGCAGATGTTTACACCATCTTTCAAATTATTGTACCAATTTTTATCAAGGTAGACTTGTGTACACTAGTGAGTCGCCACTCGCCAGCGTAACATTCGCGTTTACTCAACAGAAAAAATGAATACTAAAAACGGAATTTCGAAAACTATGACCACAGACCTAGAATATACGGTAGTATATTATAAGTCTATGTCTATGACAGATTTTGTTTTGATTTTAATTCATTGCAAACTACATGTCACTAATCTACTCGGACATTTGGCGCCTAAATGATGAAATGTCATAAAAAAAATAATGTCAAAAAGCATATTATGTAGGTAATTAGAATTGGAGTTTGTCTATAACATAACTTTATTTATTTTATTTTGTAACAGGTCATATACGCTTATTAAAAAATATGTCATGTCATCCCAAACTTTGACATTGGCAAAATGATCAAAATACCGGGACGCCATTCGAAAAAAAAGTTATGACAGACGCCTCTTGACTTAATCCTTATCAAATTTTTGAATGAGGAACGAACTAACGACAGATGTATTAGACAGGTCGGAACAATTGTATGGAAAACAAAATTGTTGTTTTTTATTACTTAAATTGATTTAATATTAATTATAAATAAAATAAATAAATATTAAATATCAACGGCTGGAAATCTTCAAAATGAGACCACAAACAATTTTTTATGTGTAGCTATCATCGTCCCGTAAACACAGGGACAAAAATCTGCTTGTGCTGTTAATATACACGATTTTTTATTTCAAAAGAAAACAATACCCAGACAAATACCTATTTATAAATTATTCGTACATCATAATATTTTTTAATATTGTATTAGTTATTACCAATACAGCCTATCGACTTTATTATCTATACGGCACCCCTGATATTAAAAACTATTTCGTTACAATTTTTGGGCAATAATAATTTAGTGTTTACTGTTTAATGCTATTTGATATGAAAACGGCAGTGCTCATGGGATTGAGTTTCATACAATATGTAGCTGTGGCTTTACTGTAATGTGATTTTGTTTATTTACGTTCAATATTGTAACGAGATGAAAATGATAGCTCTTATAAAATTATACAGAGCTTGTTTATAATTTTGTAGGTTATGGACAATTTTATTTCAAACCCATACGATGTTTCGATGAAAAGGTAGAGATTACACAAGATGATCATATTTTTCTTAGAATGTGAGTAATTCACTCTTATTCTGATTATAATAATTCTTTAAACATGAATAATTAAAAAAAAAAACCGTCCCAACTTTATAAGCTTGTATAAAATTGGGACGTATTTTTTCCCAAATCCCACTTCTCGTTGTTATCATTAACAGCATACGCAATTCTGCTGATGTCTGAATTAGGACCTGGCCTTTCCATAATACGCTTATTTATACTGTACTAGCATTCCGCCCGCAAGTTCCCCCTCATGGTATTCGGTTATCGTTTCAGAGGATATTTTTATCTCCTATATCTTTCCCACGTAGGTCGAATCAAAAACTCTATTATTCATTTGTGTATTAATACAAAGTTTCGTGTTTTTATCTTCGAATATGACATCACTTCACACAAAGCATATCTTCAAGCCTTTTTTTTCTCTTCAAGCCCCTTTTTAGCCTATTTTACTTACTAACTTACTACACAAATAGGCACACAAAGTTACTTTTGCATTAAAATATTAATGTATGGATGTTATATGCAACGTGTAAGATAGTCAGTAGCACATCTATCTGTGGTCACTATAGTCACACATTGTCATTTATCAAAGATTTCAGAACCTTCTTTCTGTCATCATCATCTCAATTTATTTTCGAAACATTTTACCACTAAAATATAAAAAAAATACATAAATTCCAATTTTGTAAAATGCGACACTAAGCAATTCATATAAAATCAAGTTGTATAAGCCACCAAATAAATATTTTATTTCAACTTACAATTCCCAAAAACATTTAATATTTATTGCATTTTATTTCACCAGAATAATTCTAGAAATTTATACCTCTAAACGCAAAAGGGCGTTAATCTCACACATCTCACGTGGATGGTATATAAATCACAAACATACATTGATATAAATCATATCGTTCGCAAGGATTCGCCTAAGGTCATCCAAAATATATTTTACGGGAAAAATCCTCTTACGAAAATAGTTCCTTTCACCGTCAGAATTAACAATAGTCTGACTTTCCTTGTCATAGAATGTCATATCAGAGCAGGTGCTCTTTTCAATGACACCGATCGGCGCACGTGAAGGTGACGTCGTTATTTGCTCCCGGTTTATTTATTCGAAGCTTGTGCCCGTTTCGGATGACCACTGTCCACTCACAACCTGTCACTGTATTTTCCGACCCTTTATTTTCACTTGACAAGAATATTTCGAGCTGCGCCCTCTCGATATTACATTCCGATACGACTTTTTATTCGTGATACATTTTTCCAATTGTCTCCGTAGCGCGCCTCCAGTACGAACTAACGGAATAGAATTTTCAAACAGTTTTGATTGATAAAGGTAGACAGGTTTTCGCTTTCTTTGTTTGTGAAATTAGATTCGGGAGGTAGCGTGAAACTTCAGTTACACTTGATTAATGGTGATTCGAGGGGATCTGGGTTGGGACGCGATTACCGAAGAAAATCGCCTGTCCGATATCAATTTTCAATGGAATACAAAATAGTCAGCGGTGCTAAAGGCAAATTTTTATTTTAGTGAGCTCAGATTTAGATGCAAGAGCGATATTATCCAATTTTCCGAAACAACGCTTTTGCTTTGTTAATATTTGATATGTTCTCGACTTTTCTCGAATTTAACGCGCCGATTAAACAACGCAGGGCGAAGGATTATGTGTGAATATTTAAAATGCTATATTGGTTCTATTTCTGCGAAGAACATTAGCATTGTTCATGCAATTTATTGCAGAAATATCTTTTAAACGGACGCCGTGTCTGAATACATTTAAAATTTATGGAATCGTTCTCATATCCAGAAGGTTTGGCTTTTGATTTTCGTAGTTTTTGCCAAACAAAAAATTGTGAGAGAAATATACCATTGGTACTAAATTAATTAATATCAGACCTTTAATATATTATTTTTGAATGATATTCGTCAAATTATAAAAAGATCTGGATCAGATAGCTAAAAATAAAAGTCTATAAATGAATGTTTTCTTGTTGCTATTTATCTCTTTCATACTCTTAAAGTTTTTAAATATAAGAACTCTCAGTAAATATTTATCTCATTCATACTCTAAAAAGTTCGTATAATGTGTAAAATCTATGGGTCTAGTATAACAATTTAGTAGAGTAATTTTAATTTTACCTACGAATGAAAATTTTGACTTTTTACAGGCAAAGTTCTTTTCGGGTCCTAGAGAATTTTCTTGCGTTCCAACTCAATTCTTACCTGAATTGTATGTAGAAGTAAAAACTTTATGATGGTATCACAAAAACTTTTTCAGGGCACGTTAGGATGCTTACATGATAAGTTAGATTGCATGACATTCAAATTTTTAAGCATTTAGGTTTTCTTTTACTGTGTGAAATTAATATTTTTATCTTTCGTACAAATACAATAATAATAAATATAAACAGACTACTATTAAAAACAGTGAAATAAAATAAAGAATATCATTATACATTTTTAATATAACTTATACTTTTGTATACTAACAACCAAATTATTAAGAAAGTTGTTTACATATTTTTGAGGTATAGATGTTCTTTGTCCCGAGGTCCGGACAGCAAAGAATATGTGAGGTGAACATATACATTTTTTGTGTGCATAACCTTGAACGTTCAGTATAATACACTAAATATAGAAAAATTGTGTAAGTTAATACTTTTTAAAAGTTTTTTTTTTTGTAATTGACCGATTTGTTTAGAATTGTGTATTAACGCTTCAAAAGCTTACGCACACAATCGCGCTTGTACACTACTTTACATCACCATTACAACCAAAACCGATCGCATTTCATGAAATAGAATATCAGCTTTAATAAATATAACATGACAGTGCTGGTGTCGTGCAAACAAACCCACCATGTCACCAACCTTACGACGAGATTGCTGGCGTGCATCGGACATAGTTGCATCCCGCAGGTTGGACGACCATTAAAATAGAAGGATTACTTTTATAGCCCAGTTGGCCCGCTTGAGATAATATCAGTAAATTTTATGGGCGCAATAAACGAAATTCGATTATAGCCAGTCATCTGTATGTGATTATGTAACGTTTATATTATGAAATGTAAAGCAAGGCTTGTAGGGTCCGTCAGTTAGCGTAGAAAGCAAACGATCTATGCAACTAAGCCAAACGGGCGCGGTCGGGTGTGAGATGGGTGACCGGTAGTAGCAAAAAATAATGCGCGTTTCCGTGCTTCGGGGGGCATGTCAAGCCATCGGTTCCCGGTTGTTGTCGATAGATAACAGTCGTTAAACCTTGTCGGAGTTTGAAAACATTCGACAGCGGGTTGGCCACTAACCCGATTCTCCACCAACCCGCTTCAGAGCAGCGTGATGGAGTTAGCTCCATGCCTCCCTAATAATGGGGAGTCCCATGCAGTGGGACTCAAAAAGGGTTACGGCCAAAGCAAGGCTTGGCTGTAACCCTTTTCCCTACTGCTGTGCCCGTACCTATTAATGGGGAGAGACCCGTGTCTCTGTATTGATGCAATAAATAATTATGAATTATTATGAATATTATCATACAATCTTTATGCTGACTGTAACTGGTATTGAATAGTTCCCCATGTGCAGAGGCCATAATATCTACATAAAGTTTAATTTCCCATTTCGTGAAATGAATATTAGGCAGGTTGTGGTTAGCTTTTTGGGTATTAATTTTGAATGGCTATGCGGTTATTTTTGTTAATTTATATTACATTTGCAGT
Organism: Pyrgus malvae; assembly: GCA_911387765.1. NCBI lineage: Eukaryota > Metazoa > Arthropoda > Insecta > Lepidoptera > Hesperiidae > Pyrgus > Pyrgus malvae. Next base: position 10,067,369 of record OU426955.1, on the reverse strand, counting down.
TTTAAAGCTAGTAATTTTATATTTGAACGACATTTTAAGCTGATTTGTGTAGTGAGTTATGCTGTGTGTGTATTTTACTATAGCATAGTATAGTATGTATTTTACTAAAGTAGTATTACTTGTAGTTTAATTTTATATTACTGATTATTAAATACTAGCGGCTCCCGTGACTTCATCTGCGTGGATTTTTGATTTTTTAACACGCTTATATTAGCTTGACCTCTATCTATGTATGTATGTAATGGAATCTTTGAACTTTATTTTCACTTACTTCTAGGAGTCTGATTAACTTGAAAATTTGCACAGGGGTCAAGGGTCGATGACAATGCAATAATATGAGAATAAAAATCCTACTAAAAAATAAAATAAATAATGTACCTAGTTTCAAAAACTAAAAAACACGCTTTTGTGATAATACGAACTAAAAACTAAAAAAATAAGAAGAAAATGTATTTTACTGTACAAAAAAGCGTGGGGCGGTTTTTAAGATACTATTGACACCATGCACCCCACGCTTTTTTGTAGAGTAAAATAAATTTTCTTCTTATTTTTTTAGTTTTTATTTACCACCGAGTTTGTTACAAACTACCGCGGAATTTTACGGTCGGCCAGCGCTTTTCTCGCACTACTAATGTGAGGGATTATTTTAAAACTAAACTTCTTCCGTATTGGTTGAAATCAAATACTCAAGTAAAGGTCTTTTTTTTGACGTGATAACGTCTTTAAAATCGTTTTAGTCGGGTGACATGTTCAGAAACTTGTGTCACACCAAAACCTCACGAGCGCGATCGCAGGTATAACGAGAGAGAGACGGACCGATCTCCCGTCTCATCTCGAGCGCTGCCAGTCATTCCGTGAAACTTGTCACGCGGAATCCTCACGAGCGGAGGCTGGCATAGGGTTCGAGTGAGTGGACCGATCTTCCGTCTCTCTCACTCTAGCGGCATACAAACGAATGGAGATTTTCTCGTGCGGACGTTATCACGTAAACATCTCGATCGTAAACCTACTTTACAAACAATTTGCCGTTTTTTTGTTAAAAAATAAGTGCCTGTGATAAATGTTTATAGTTTTTTTTAGAACTTTTAGAGGGAAACAATTTTGAAACATGTACTTTGACTTTTGCGTAATTTTCGCCGTTTACTCAGCTCCCGCAAGGTGAACTCTATTTTTTAAATTCCCGTTTTCACAGCATTTTTTATTGTTACTTGTTATTAGCCATAGTAAACATTATTTCTTTTGCAATTTTTCCAGTGTTTTCTATACGTTATTGTTAAGTTTCTAGTAATTTACGACGGTCTCGCCCTCGTTGACATTTTACTTGTTCGTAGACCTTTATTAGATTTAAGGTTACCTAGATTAGATTTAGGAGTGAAGGTTTATATTTGCTCTATTTTAGGAATAGAAAGTAATTGAGATAGTACCTAAATGTTCATGTTGTAGAGTAATTGTTTACGATATTTCATTAATTTTCTTAGTGTGACACCGACGTCCAATGGTTATCTCGTGAATTCAATAGTTCATTAAATCCATCCATACTAATATTATAAATGTGAAAGTGTGTTTGTTTGTTTGTCTTTCACGTCACAACAAAGCTATTATATGTTACGGTTTTTGTGTGTGGAGATAGTGAGGAGGGTGGAGAGTAACGTAGGGTACTTCTTTCCGCGGTAAAATGTCCCCATGGGAAGATCGACATTTTATTTGCTACATATTTAGTTCTGGATGTTGTTAATAGATGGCGTTAGTATAATTCATTTGCAAGTTTTGAATCACGCTAACAAATGATACATGTAAATTAATTCAGTCATAGGCAACTAATAAATTGAATTGAATTTTGAATTCGCGCTGGATAAATTGTTTATTAGATTATTTATTTAATTAAAACTTTACTACACCACTTAACAAAATAGTATAAAAGGTGCTAAAAGCTCTGCCAGTCTACCTTTGAGCGAAACCGATATTGTTGTAGGCGGCATAACACGCTTCATAAGAACATTAAGAACAAAATATGAATACATAACAAATGATTATAAATAATATGATATATACATGCTTCCCGAAGCTTCTTCATTAAGCTGTCTCAACTTAGACTTATTGCCATCAGTGAAATGCAATAAATGCAAAAAAGGGTGAAACCCAATAGCTTTTATTCTATTCAAATTTGCGCAACTAAATTATTTTACTTCCTTTTTTTCTTTTATTTGTTAAAATGTGAGTCAATTGAAAACACGGATAAAAACTCAGTCCAAAGCGAATAAGAACTTCCTAAACTTTACATTTACACAATCAGAAAGTGGGTTAATGAGATTCGTTGAAGAAAAACATCTCTTTAACATACATTATTCAGCTATCGCGAAGTTATGCCGCTTTCACGCGTTCATTACGCGACAACAAACTTACAATTTTCAAGTGCCCGACACCGTCTACTTATCACCCGGACTTCAGAAACTATTCTCAAGTATTTCGAGGACTCGGGAAACTCCCTTGTTATTTAAATTTATCACTCAACTTTTATCCTCTAAATTCATTGTAACAGGTAATATTTCACGGGTTATTAATTACGCAGCGCCGGAATCCTCGGTGTAACTCTTATTACATTATGTCAGTTGTAAATTGAAAAATTCCCGGAGCGTGTGTCCCGTCTCTCCGAAGTATTTTGGCAAAATTATTCTCATTCATTAAGTCGAGAAGTGGAGGGCGCTCGCGAGATTGTCGACGTACCATTCACTTGTGAGTAACGAGGTGACTTCCTGTTATTAGTTATGTCGGCAAATTGTTTTTCTTACGCTTTTGTGCTTCACCTAACTCGGCCCGATCGTGATTTATTCGCGGCTATTACCTTCAGACATTAACACAATGTCGGTGGGCGATATCGTGAGCCATATCGTTTCGGATGTTTGTAGGTAAATCACAGGTTGCTCGGCGAACTCAAGGCAAAGTTAAAAGCTAGAGTTGCGCGAAGTTGCAAATGAATAAATAACAAAATCATCAATTAAGAGCTTAATAAGGATCTTTACTTGTATAATAATTGTTTAACTAAAATGTACAAAATTACGTTTTATTGTTTATAATTTAGAGTACAAATAAAGAACTAAAGCAAGCACAGTTTTAATCTAGGGTGTCATTGTTTTTAAGTTTGATATGAAAAAGTAAGAATTTTAATAAATTGACTTAAAAAAAGACCTGGCAAATTTCAGGTGACTAATATTTTCACCAGACATAAGCATATAACATTCAAGTTAAATTTAAATTACAAATGAGATTATTATATTCATTATTATGATCTTTGATATGAAAAAGTAAGAATTTTTATAAATTGACTTTAAAAAAAAGACCTGGCAAATTTCAGGTGACTAACATTTTCACCAGACATAAACATATAACCATTCAAGTTAAATTTAAATTACAAATGAGATTATTATATTCATTATTATGATCTAACCATTTTCAGGTTTCGCAATTCATTCAGATTTTAAACAAATTAATTATAATCAAAGCAGATAAATGTTAAGGCGACAAATCCTTTGTTCTACTAACACAATAAATTCCCCGGTTTGGCAGAACAAGCCTACAGGACCACCTGACATGTTTGTAACCGAACGTCCCCAGTTACGCATCTCTCTTAGCACCAATCCATTAATTAAAACTTATTTTGTCGCAGTATATCTGCGATAAATAGAAACTACGTGTGCGTATAGTGTGTTAATTGAATTAAAACGGTCAGCTATAGATTTATTGATTAAGAACTTTGTTGTGGAGATACAAGCAATAGTGCTATGTCATCGTGCTGAGAAGACGTAATGTAGATCTTTAAAAATATATTTTTTAACACGCTTTTATTAACTTAACCTGTATGTATGTATGAATGTATGTATGTAACGGAATCTTTTAACTTCATTTTCACTTACTTCTAGGAGTCTGATTAACTTGAAAATTTGCACAGGGGTCAAGGGCCGATGACAATACAATAATCTCATAACTTTATATTAAAGTCCTAACTAGGATCATCAGGATTTAAAAAAATATACGAGGAGCGGCTGATAAGTTCGTGGCCTAAGGCACTTAATGAAACAAATATAAAGTTTTTTTAACACGTCTAAGCGTCTGATTATCTTGAAAATTTGCACAGGAGTCAAGGGCCGATGACAATGCAATAATATGAGAATAAAAATCCAACTAAAAAATTAAAAATAAATAATGTAGTTTAAAAAACTAAAAAACACGCTTCTGTGAAAATACGAACTAAAAAGTAAAAAAATAAGAAGAAAATGTATTTTAGGTACTGCAAAAAAAGCGTGGGGTGCATGGTGTCAATAGTATCAAAAATCACTTTTTGTTAGCTTCGGTTGTATGTAACGGAAATTTTGAACACGATATTGACGTAATTCTAGATTTCGAATTAATTTGAAACTTTGAATACTTATCAAGGACCGAAGACAATGCAATAATATGAAAAAAAAATTCAACTATAAAATTAGAAATAAATAATAGCCTACAGAAATTAAAAAATACGCTTTTATAGCTAATCGAAATAAAAAGTAGAAATAAATTTTAATTACAATGAGTTAATATTACAGTAGTAGAAGATCTAACAAACATAATTAATTACTTCAAAATATCAAGTCAGAGTAAAAAGCGTGGGGTTCTTGGTGATGAGAGTTTATAAAAATGCACCCCTTTGATTTCATCTTCTACAACTGTAATACAAATTCTTTGTTATTAAAAATATGTTTCACTTTTTATTTCCATTAGTTATAAAAGCGCGTTTTATTAGTTTTTTAAAACTATTATTTATCGTGATTGATGATTTTTTAAACAAATTAATATACATAATTATTATTTATTAGGCTCGTTACTGAAATAAAAGTAATTGAACACTTAGGTACCTACATGAATTTGTGTGAAAACCGAATTGACGGCATTTTGTGAAATATTAAAAAGTCCAATAACAATATAAATCAATCCATAAGAAACAATCAGCCTAGCTCCATTCTGTTAAATTTCTTCAATAATCTTACAATTATAATTATATTTAGATGATATCGTTTTTAAGTACATCATTATACTATTTAAAATTTTCAAATGTAAATAACCCATTCTATCTATCAGCAGGAAAATATGAAAATAGCGCCCAAAGAGCTTTAGAATACCATTTTAAAATCCGTATAAAGGATAAAGGAGGTTCAACATTCAATACATTTCTCGTTTCAGCTTTAGAACAGTTGAAAAATCTCTCAAAAGGATAGCGCTTAATGCGAGACAAAGAGTGATTTAGACCTCTTACAGAAGGCCTCTATCGGGCCACTATTTACACTTCGCAAGGGCCGCACCCGATCAGCCAACAGAAGCTTTTTGCGTAAAATAAAACTCCGGCTTTTGTGCTGGTTCAAAGAATTCGTGGATGCATATTCAGTTAAACGAAAATACTACATACAGGCTACAGGCTACACTAGGTGTCACGAAACCCATGTCGTTTACGACTTTGTCGTCTATGCAGTATCGTTTGAAGATAATTCCTCCATATAATTTTAACTCGAAGTAATGAAGTTTATTCGCTACTTCATTACGAGTTCTTCGAGCGAGGAATGTAATCAGTTGAGAACTAATACCGCGTTCGCAGAGCCCCTTTCGCGTATGGAAACGCCTCATTGGAGAAGCCAGTTAGTTCTTTTGATAGCTGCCTCTTCTGTCGAATTAAAACGAACTTCGAGCCGATTGCTACAAAATTAAAGAGGCGGCTCATTTCCAACGAATTGTCTTTACGGTTAATATTAGTATGATTGTGCCCTGACTGCTTACAAGAACCCCTTATTTTGTCGCAAACGCTTGTTTTAATTAAGTGGACGTCTTATCAAGGTGTAGCAAGCGAGTGTGTGGGGTTGTCTTTTATTTGTGTCTGCGAAGTCCTTGTTTAATTTGAAATTCTTGGAAACATACAATTTTGAATTTAACCTTGCTTTAATAAAATATAACTGTCGCAGGTTTGTATTTGGCTGGAAATTTACTTTTAATGCTTGATAGTATGTTTATTTTGTCATTTGACAGTCCGCGTCAGTAATGTTATTAGAAAATTGAAAAATGTTTTCCATTTTTTTTCGTTTAAGGCCGATTTGTAGATCCCCGAATAAAAGTGTCCGTCGAATGTTAGTCAGTAACTTACATTGTTTTCAAAGCGCCCTCGCCGCCCGCCGCATAAGGCCTCCGACAAGGTTTAACGACTACGAAGCACGGAAACGCGCATGAAATTTTATGTCACTGGCGGTTACCCATCTCACACATCGCGCCCGTTTGTCTTAGTTGCATAGATTGTTTGCGTTCTACGCTACCCGCCGGGCCATGCGCGCTTCGATGATGATTATCTGAGTAAATATGGTCACCAACGTTTCGTAGAAACCCTAATATTGGTTCATGAAATAAAGGGCAAAAAAGGCGCCTACACTTCTGAGGAACTCAATATTTTACAATGCTTTTTGGGTATTTTTGACAATACTGTAATAAGCTAAAATTTTTGCCACTCGTTAAATATTCGCATATTATCAAGTAACTCGAGAGTGGGCGAAGTTAAAATAGTATGATTAATGCATTCTAAGAAACGTTTTAGTTGCAATGGAGGACTTTGACATACGAAGCGCGACGAAGTAGTGCTGGTTTGTGCCTTAAGCAGCGAACGCTCTAGATAGCCATTTTAGTTTTTGCTTATTATAAAAGGATATTAGGATCCATCCATAAATATTAGGATCCAAAGTGCTAGAATATTGCATTAAAATAACTTCAGCAAATTATTAGACAATACTTTTTTTCCAAGCCTTTTTATGCCCCACTACTGGACACAGGTCTCCTCTTACAAGTGAGAGAGATTAAGGCTGTAGTCTACCACGCTGACCAAGTGCATATTTTCCATAACCGTGGAGCAGCGATAAATACTACAAATTTCTTTGTCCGAGATGCGCCGAGTATTCAAACCCGGTATCTCGGGGATCACGGTCTTTACTGCTCGGCTACCACTGCACTACAATGCTTACTAATCGACCTAACCCAATTTCATAATTATGGAGCAGAGAAAGTATACTGTACGTTTTGTTACTTTTGTGTACGGTATGATAAAGTACAGTTTGCAGTTTTTTTTTATTTTCGTAGTTGTAAGGAATTTACTACTACCTACCTTTCTTTATTAATTTCTTTACGAATTTACCTACTTACCGTCCAAGGTTAATAATAACAATTAAGGTTTTTATTTTATTCTGTCATACATTATAAAAGCTAAGGCACAAGTTTCGGTATTATTACTTATGATCTAAACATCAAATGTAGCGTAAAATAATGTAATAGAAAAACTGACCTTAAGATCTAGGAGCGCGAGCTTCGAGAGCGAATGTTACAGAAGCAATAAATTGGTTACAAAAATCGGGGTTTTCTTATAACAAAAGAAAGGTCAAATGAAGCCTCGTCTAACCTAGAATAATACTAAGAGAATTACCGTAGCACTCAGTTAAAATTATTCTTCAGAACTTGTAATAATAATTGTCAACCTAGTAATAAAGCTGACGATGGTGTCTGTAAGATTAAGAAGTGAAAAAACTGTTTTTTTCCTGTGTAACTCTATAAGTGCTAAAAATATCTCTCTCTCACTAAAATTGTTGAGTGCGTATTAATCGCAATAACAACAATCAAAATTCTACGATACAGGAAAATATTGTTGAGAGATTTCAAACCTATACGTCTACATACCTGGTGGTATGTTAGCCAGCATTAAAAATATAGCCTGAATTCTTCTCATTTTAATTTACTTATCAATAACATAGAAAGGAAAAGGATACCGTACGCAACAACTTGTTTGTGAAGGTATTGTATATAACTTACAAAAAGCCCTAAGACATTTCGGGAGATTCATCTCCGAATATACAGAAATAATAATAATAAAAGTGAAGCAAAATTGTATCATCAAAAGTGGAAAAATTACAGGCTGACTTAACTATTTAATAATTCTGAAGTTACTAACTATACAGTGTTAAACATTGCTGCTGGTTCTTCCGCTGACGCTGTTACTTTAGTCCCCATGCAAATTAAATTACACTCAAGTTTCGCTGACTTAGCCACACTGGGCAAGATAACTCGTCGCTTGTCGCTTTGGCTGCAGACTTAGATTTAAACGTATTCATATAAGAATTAGGAAGCTTTCTCGTGTCTAAATCATTTTTTTTTTCAACCTTTTTTAATACGCTTTTATTAACTTGACCTGTATGTATGTATGTATCTATGTATGTAACGGAATCTTTTAACTTCATTTTCACTTACTTCTAGGAGTCTGATTAACTTGGAAATTTGCAATAATTTGAAATAATATATATAATAACTAAAAAAATAAAAATAAATAATGTAGTTTAAAAAACTAAAAAACACGCTTTTGTAAAAATACGAACTAAAAAGTAAAAAATAAGAAGAAAATGTATTTTACTGTAAAAAAGGCGTGGGGTGCATGGTGTCAATAGTATCTTAAAAACCACCCCACGCTTTTTTAACAGTAAAATACATTTTCTTCTTATTTTTCACTTTTTAGTTCGTATTTTCACAAAAGCGTGTTTTTTAGTTTTTTAAACTACATTATTATGTCCTATGAACAATGAAAATTTTCTTCAACTGCTGGGCACAGATCTCCTTTCACAAGTGAGGGTAATTCAGGCTAGTCCACCATGCTGGCCAAGTGCGGATTGGTGGACGTCATGCTTCCGAGAAATTATGTATTTCGCTCAGGAATGCACGACGACGGAGAACATCGTAATCAATTTAAATGTCACAATATTTTCCATCATCATGTAGCAGCGATAAATGCGAACATTACTTTCTTTGTCAGAAGTGCGCGCCGCAGATTTGAACCCGGTTGCGTCGGTGACCGCCGTTCTTTACCACTCGGCCGTCGCTGCTTCATGCATACATAGCATGTTTCAGTTAGTAAAATTAACTCAAATGTCGATTAAAAATTTCCCGACGCTTTATAATAGTCGTGCATGCGCCGGTGGCTGGCATATAACGCAAGATATTATTCAGCTAAAACGGGCGCGGTCGCTTTTGAAATGTGTAAGAACCGCTTTAACTAAAAATTCGCTTCGGGAACACGCATACAATTTTTCGCCTTTAAACCTTGTTGGAGGCCTTACCCGCATTGGAGAACAGTGGTGGTGGAGAAAGGGTTGCTGCCAACCTCAGCCACGAATTTCGACTAAGATGTAAAAATTATTAAGTAAAGGTCCCGTTGACTTAGGATATGTATAGTCGAGAAGTTGTGTAGAAATACATGGCTTTGCATGAGATTTCTTGTTGAAGTTATACTTCTTTTGGCGTGTTTCGTTGACAGTGAATTTGTAAGCTGCGCGCGCAGGAACGAAATGATGTAGTTAGTCACAGAATAGAAATAATAAAAACATATATTTTCAACAAGTACATTATTCTTAGTCTAAGTTTTCAACACTGAATATAGTTACAGTACTTAGTGTCCATACTATATAGTTTGTAGTAGATAGATATTCATAAGCCAGTCAAGCCGGTGTTGTGACATATAGTATTCAAATGAATAATTAATTTTGAATATTAATTTAAAATAATTATAACGTTAATAAAACGTTTTTATTATTAAAAGAAAATCTTTTTCATTGATTTTAATATTTATCGTTGATTACTACTGCGTTTGAGTTATTTTAAACTTTTTTCATACGCCAAAGAAGTATAACTTCTAACGCGTGTAGGTACATAAGTACACACACTCTTTTTTTTCGAGTGAGGGCCATATACCTAGTTTGTCCTAGCAATACTTTCTATAAAAATATATGACTTATATGCCTTTAACTGCCAAACAACTTAAAAAGAGGTGCATAGCGAGATTATAATAGTAAGATGTACATCCCAGGAATTGAACACGTTGTATCATATAATGTGGAGCTTTGATTTGATAGTTCATGCTTGTATAAAATTGTCTAAATTTCCTTATACGTAGAATTTTTCTTTTATAAAATTACGCTATATTTACTAGGTCCTCCACTTTTATGGTTAATAAACGATAGAGAAATTTTATAGTCCGCAGACTATGCACTTTTATTTTGCTTTAGCTTGCGTAAGCCCATATCAATTGTTAGGATAGTTCGAGAGTATTGCAGTATCGACTAACTTTGCTAATATAATGGATACAAATCCACTAAAGACTGCTATCGTGCACATATACACAAAATAATGTTGTTTGGGTAATATCCTTAGCAAAAAGCACTTTATTGACTGCACAGAATACTCAACTAGAGTGATAATACCCAATTTTTTTTTCGTTTTGCGTTTTCCGCCGGATTTTTTCCTCTCAGTGTACAAAAACCCAGCAAGATGGGTACCCAAATCCAACGAGCGGATCCGATCCGAAAAATGAATAAATAAATAAACACAAACACCCAGACCGAGAACAGAAAGTGAAATTCATCATTTCTAATTCTGCTTTGCCAGTATTCGAGCCCGGGATCACCGATTGGCAGTCCGTCATGTTAACGCACTACAAGGGTGACCTTCTTGAATATGATGAACGGTATGAATGCATTCTTTGCATGCTCCGCTCAGGACACCTAGGCCAATACGCCGAACTACGTTTGCTCGGAGGCATTTGGGACTGTAAAGCTCGCAACGACATTTCGTTCATTTTTAGGGTTCCGAAGCCAAATGGCAAAAAACGGAACCCTTATGGATTCGTGATGTCTGTCTGTCTGTTTGTCCGTCCGTATTTGTTTTTATTTGAATAAAGGGGGCTCGGGCTGTATCAGCCCAGGGTACTTCAACCTATAAAGATTGTTTGTACCCGTAGCCAGAGAGTCCGTCCGTATGTCACAGTCTTTTTTCCGAAACTATAAGTACGTAGATGTATTCTGTGAACCGCATTAAGATTTTCACACAAAAATAGAAAAAAGCAATAAATTTTGAGGGTTCCCCATACTTGGAACTGAAACTCAAAAATTTTTTGTTTCATCAAACCCATACGTGTGGGGTGTCTATGGATAGGTCTTCAAAAATGATATTGAGGTTTCTTATAATTATCATTTTTTTCTAAACTGAATAGTTCGCGCGAGAGACACTTCCAAAGTGGTAAAATGTTGGTCCCCTCCCCCTGTAACTTCTAAAATAAGAGAATGATAAAACTAAAAAAAAATATATGATGTACACTACGATGCTAACGTCCACCAAAAATTAGTTTAAACGAAATCTATTAAGTAGTTTTTTTTTAATACGTCATAAATCGTAAACTACAATTTACCTTTCATGCAATGCAATGTATTCTATGGATAATTAAAAGCAATGATGTATTTCTGTTGCCGCTATTGTTAAACGAATACTAAAAATAAAATAAAATAAATATTTAAGGGGCTCCCATATAATAAAGGTGATTTTTTATAGATAATGGTACGGAACCCTTCGTGCGTGAGTTCGACTCGCACTTGGCCGGTTTTTTTAAGTTTGACTATAAAATAATGGAACACAATAAATTAAACTTTATCCTACTTAAAATTAAACTTTATCCTTTATGACCTTTGCCTGGTCAAATAATAACGTTCTAATGGTTAACTATTGTCTAATGTATTTGGGCTAAATGGAATGATACTGGCGGGTTGGCCCGTTCTTGCCAGGTTAGACCGCACTTGCTTAGTATACGAGACAGCTGGAAATAAGGCGCTTGCAAATTAATTTATGTTCATGAAAACCTGTTCTTGATAACTAAATTATAGTATAGTTCGTGTAGAGTAGTTACCTATTGTGATTTTGCTTTTATTTACCGCTTGTTGCATCGTAATAATGTTTGTAAGTTTATTAAACCTCTTATCATAATGTATTAGATTGATTTTCTTTTAACTGGCATCACAAAAGTAAGTTCTCGAGTTAGTATCTATTCCGTTGTCATATTGAACATTTGTCTAATTAATTTGATTGATTAGAACTAACTCGATGATGATTGATGACAAATATAAATTTAGTGATTCACGAAACGATGTACTCACGATTTCAATTTCCGTCAATATATTATACTTGTGCAGAAGACGTTTGTAGATATGATTTGATAATAGTTTCATCTACAACTCATAAACTTTTATCTCCTCCTTGTCGGAGCTCTTAAGCGGTCCCAGTTAGTTTCCTGCACAAAAGCTGCAGACGTTTTAATATCAGACCGTCTGGTGTCCGTATCTATCTGCTAGTGTAAATTTCGTTGCAGTAAATGGCCGTCCGGCACGCCACCTTTGCCTGGTCAAATAATATCGTTCTAATATCGTAGCTCTAGCTATTGCCTAATGTATTTTGGGTAAATGGAGTAATACTGGCGGATTGGCCCGTTCTTGCCAGGTTGCGATTTCGACTGCACTTGCTAAGTACACGAGTCAGCTGCAAATAAAGTGCCTGCAAATGAATTTCTGTTTATTAAACGCGGTAATAAAACTTATTAAAATGTATTTGTGGTAGAGTAGCTACTTACCGAGGTTTTGCTTTAATTTACCGCTTGCAGCTTCGCAGTGGTGTTCTTAATTTATGAAACCCTCTATTTTAGTTTTGAAATTACACTTTCTTTAATCGACATTAAGAAACAGTCACTTTTTGATATCTTATTAGCATATCTTGATTAGCTGGTACATAATAAAGCCATTCGTAAAATGAGGTTCTTACGGTTTCAATTTCCACCACCAATTACCAAACATATTTTTAGACGACACTCGTAAATATGATTTGAAAATCGTTTTATGTATGATTCATAAACTTTTATCTCCTCCGTTTCCGAGTACTCTAAATGGTCCAGTTAGTTTTCTGCACAAAAGTTGTAGACGTTTTAATATCGGACCGTCTGGTATCCGTACCTATCAGCTGGTGTAAATTTCGTTGCAGTGAAATGGCCGTCCGGCACGCAACCTTCGCCTGGTCAAATAATAACGTTCTAATGGCTAACTATTGCCTAATGTATTTTGGCTAAATGGAATGATAGTTTCGGGTTGGCCCGTTCTTGCCAGATTGCAATTTCGACCGCATTTGCTAAGTATACGAGACAGCTGGAAATAAAGTGTCTGCAAATTAATTTTCATTTATTAAGCCCTGTTCCTGCTAACTATAGTGTATTTAGCCAAGCGTAACGTACCGTGGCTTTGCTTTTATTTGCTACTTGTAGCAGTTGTTTTGTTCTTTTATTTGCCGCATTCATAGATTGTAGCAACATTAAATTTTAACGATTTTTCATTTCTTTTACTTCATGGCAAGAAATCAAGTCATATTAAAGAATTAATGGTATTAACCTCACATTAAGGTTATCCCGTATGAAATTCGTTTTGTTATTTTAAGGTGCTTGTTTGATTTCGTCACGTTCGTTCACGAAATGGATCAAGATGCTCATAAATATGATTTGAAAATCGTTATATTTATAACTCATAAACTTTTATCTCCTCCATGTTCGAGCACTCTAAACGAACCCAGTTAGTTTCCGAAACGCCACCTTCGCCTGGTCAAATAGTAACGTTCTAATGGCTAACTATTGCCTAATGTGTTTTGGCTAAATTGAATAATAATGTGGGTTGGCCCTTGCCAGGACTGCGCACATTAGTACACAAGACAACTGCAAATAAAGCGCCTGCAAATGAATTTCTGTTTGTTCAGACTTTTCTTGCTAACGAAACTGTTTTTTGGGAAGCAAAAAATAAAATACATAAAAAATACCGAGATTTTTTTCTTATTTTATCTAAGTATACTAATATTATAAAGAGGAAAGATTTGTATTTTTGTATGTTTGTAACGAATAAACTCAAAAACTCTGTTCCAACTTCAAAAAATCTTTCTCCATTAGAAAGCTACATTCACCCTGAGTAACATAGGCTACTTTTTACCGCGGGAAAGTGCTTCATTCCTCCGTGAAAACGGGTAATAGGGTGAACGCGGTTGAAGCAACTGGCTAAACGCCTATGATTTAAATATAGCAATGAAGCCTGGAATACCACATAGGCTATTTTCATCCTACTGGGACCCATTAAACGGGTCCACGCGGGTGAAGCCACTGGCGGAAGGCTAGTATTAAATAAAGATATCGAGAGAAATTTTGTCACTAGTGGTCACTTGTCCAATTTCTAACATATTCTTGCTATACTTATCCCTATAGGAGTTATTATAATGCTTTATTTCTATATAACACGATGCCTACGCGCTTTTTATATTAAAATTTACTTTCATTTTCATTTCATTTATTTATTTCTTGCATCAAACATGGTAATACATACATTATAGATGTTACAAAACTTAAAAGAACAAACATATTTGGCAGATTTTAGCATGCAATGTCAATGTAAAATTTAAAATTATATAATGTCAAACTTATTATATCATAATTGAAATTTATAACTGAACTACAAAAGCACCTACACTCCTATAATAATATCAAATTCCTAAATCATTTAAAAGTTTTCAAATTATTTAAAAATTTAAAACATAAAATGTCAAGTACCTACAAAACAATTATTTCATTAATTTTTAAATGTCCAGAACAAAGCAATTATTTAATAATAATTAAGTATTTTTAGAGTGTTCAAAGAAGTCAACCAACGAACTCAGATAAAAAAAATGATCGTAGAAACCTCAATATAATTTTTGATGACCTATCCATAGAAGCCCATACGTATATATAGGGTTTGATAAAAAAAAAATTTGAGTTTCAGTTCTCAGCATGGGGAACCCCCAAAATTAATTGCTTTTTTTTGTGTGAAAATCTTAATGCGGTTCACAGAATACATCTCTACTTACCAAGTTTTTAACAGTATAGTTCCTATAGTTTCGGAAAAAAGTAGCTGTGACATACGGACGGACAGACAGACAGATATGACGAATCCAAGGGTTCCGTTTTTTGCCATTTGGCTACGAAATTCTAAAAAGTACTGTTTACAAAGTAACTACAAAGTAACTGTAACAAAGTACTTTTTTATTTTATCTGAGTCAACGAATAGTGTTTCTATTTTCAAACAAAATAAAATTAATTAATCTTTTTCTCAACAAAAATTGTAAATATTGCCAGTGTATACCAGAATAATTTGTAAAATATATCGTTCAATACGGCAACGCGTTTGTAATATACATCCATTAATCCACAATGGGCGGGCTTTCCGTTACCGGTCACGAATTAATTGCATTACATAGTAGATTATGATCTGAATATTACAAATATATTATTTGTATACTGTAGTAAATGGTCGTAAATCATCGCTTTCAGAGATATTGACTTATACCTGTACGCATTAATATCTTTGCCGTTTGATACCGACAGCCTGATAGAAAACACGTGTTTAGTCTGAAGGTCAATGGATAATTATTATGTCTATACCAGATCCGACGCGCAATATTATATTATCATTAAATCGAAAAAACACCATTGTATTTTGTCGGACCAACGAAAATTTTGCGAAACTTGAGAATTGAACAACATTTTATTTTAGTTGTAAACTGTAGGTAGTTATTTTATCCCTATCCCTACTAATATTATAAATTCGAAAGTAACTCTGTCTGTCTATCTGCTTCGCCTTCCCGCTTAAACTAATGAACCAATTTTAATGAAATTTGGAACACAGATAGAGTAGACCTTGGAAAAGGACATAGGATGGTTTTTATACTACAGGAACCTATAAAACGGGTAGACGCGAGCGAAGCCGCAGGCGGAAGGCTAGTTTTGTATAATTAAGATTAGTTCACTTATTACTTCAATCTCTGCTTCACTGTGAATCGAACCCATGACCCGTTGGATTCATGGCCCCTCGGATTGGCAGTCCAACATGGTAACCGTTGTGCCACACCGGTCTTCATAATAATAATATACTCGTAGTACCCGGACGACCGAGTGTTGCTCGGATAAAAACAATTTATTTTCTGTGCTAAATTTCAATCAAAATATTCATTGTCTTAGTGTTACATTACAACATTAGGTTATGAACCCGGGTCTCCGCAGTTACTCGTAGCCTACGCAACTATATTTAGCCAAGCCTTATAATTCAGCCAAGAAGCTTTATTTCGAATAAATTCTTATACCTTTTTCAAATCGACACTGTCATTTGTTTGAACGGCGGATGACGTTTGACGGCGTTTGTCAGGAAGAGTCATATTGCTCAGTTTATATTAACGTAGTGTTTAATTTCTCTATGTTTATATTTAAGTCGATTATCGCGGAAAATACGGATAAACAACAATTTCTAAAAATAGACAGAATGATTTATTACCCCTGAAACCTCCTGGTTACTAAATTTCATGAAAATCGTTGGCAATTCTTTCGTTTCCGAGATTTAAATTATATATATAAATATATACAAGAATTGCTGGGTTAAAGGTATTAGATGTCAAAAAGTTATATTGTACTGTAAACACTACTATTCCATGATCTGATTCTGTATACCAGCCTTCATAGGGAAGCGTACGAAATACTGGAGAACGTTTTGATATCATCATATTATTTGGCGAGGCTAGCGTCCAGTATAGCTGTACGTGTAATTGAGAATGACAGTTGCAGAGCAGTAATTCTATTTCCTCTCCAACCAAATTTGTTAAAATATTTTTAGTATGTTTTCAGTCACCAGTAAGTGCAGTTAACGCTCATTGCATTACAGTCGAATCACTTGCACGAAAAGCCAGTCACTAATGATTTTGCACGCGTCATGTATGGTGGAAACATTCATAGTTCTGCTTTTTTGGTTGCTTGCCCAAACATGAAGCATGGTTTGGAAAGTGGTTCTAGAAAAAATATGGCTTCAAGATCAAACAAAGACACCTCAGCGTGCCTTTTGGCTAATTTGACCGTCTAATTTTGATCCAATTGGATGGGATCTCACCCAGAGATCAATCAATAATCTTATCACTTATCACTCTTCAAAAGCACTAAACGTGACATCGAGAGTGCACTACATAAGGTCTGTAGTTTAATCCACTACGCTTCATGGCCTTAATTTAATAATCGAATGTAAATAAAAGTATATTCTACTTCATACGTTTACAGTGCCACTAAAAGTTACTAGATCAACAAGCACTATGCAGAATTGCAAAGCGTAACAATTTAATATTGGAATACTGACCATTTTATTTGAATGTGTTCGCATTGCAAGTTTGCGGTGTACGAGATTACTTTGAATTGCATACATTTATCAGTTAATCGTATTGAGGTTAGATTTTATCTTTTAATGTGTTCGTTTGTGTAAATGAATTCGGCGCGATAATTGTTATTGTTTACCTATAGATTTTGTGTTATTTGAAATACGCATTATAACAAAACCACAACATTAAATATATTAATATGCCTACATACATATCATTAAATTGTTATTATTGTGTGGCGAAAAAAATCTTTTAAAGTACGTTAAGTATGTACTGGGAACAGTGTTTAAAATCAGCATGATTAAAGTTTATATATAAGGAATCTAGAAAAATAAAATGATTTTAAATTTATGTTATATTGAAATGAAATATTTACTGGTACAGTAAATTCAAGGAGTAATAGCGGAGAAGATGATTTTAATTTTTGTTATAATCTCCACACATTAAAATCGACGATATTTTTGACTGAGTGACTTCGAGACTATTTAGAAATTTATCAATAAAGCGAAGTCCTATTCTCATGTTTTATCACTGGTAAGTGTGAACACACATTGCTCGAAAACTTTAAATTTCAGGTACCTACTAAGTTTTGCTGGATGAGGAAACACTTTGTATTTTTCAGAACACTGACCAACCGAGTTGGATTCTGCTAGTTATCTCTCACTCAAAGTTACCTTCATAACTATGACACTGATATGTATAGTAAATGATAATGTTAGTGATATGTTAAACCTGTAAGGATTTGCCCGGGAAAGTTCCACCGCTGCACTCACTTCTGCCGTGAAGCTATCCTATTATGTTTTGGTGAAAAGATACACTTGCAAGATTTACAAAGGATATTATCAGCCTTTCGAGTAGCAGTTATTATTATTATTATATAATGTGGAATTGTTGGAAAAACTACCAAAATTGTCCCTCAAGAAAGTCCTCTTTCATCAAGACAATGCCCTAGTGCACACGTCAGCTATTGCAATGGCCAAAATTCACGTGTTGGGCTTCGAGCTGGTTCCGCATGGTCCGTATTCCGAATGCCGAAACTAGCTCCGTGCGATTATTACCTATTCCGAAATCTGAAAAGATGGCTTGGAGGGCAAACATTTTTGACAAATGAGGACTGCATCGCAGGTGTAGACGGCTGTTTTGAAGACCTCAACAAAACGTATATTCG
This sequence comes from Pyrgus malvae, assembly GCA_911387765.1. Taxonomy (NCBI): domain Eukaryota; kingdom Metazoa; phylum Arthropoda; class Insecta; order Lepidoptera; family Hesperiidae; genus Pyrgus; species Pyrgus malvae. The sequence goes on along the minus strand of OU426955.1, from coordinate 10,049,089 downwards.
GGAGGGGATAAAAAAATTGGAAACTCGCTGGAACAAGTGTTTCGCCCTCAAAGGAGACTATGTTGAGAAATAAATGTAAATTGTTTAAAAATATATTTCTTTATTTTTTAAAACGACTTATCAAACAGCCCTCGTAGCTATATGACACTGATATGTATCGTAAAGCTGTGAGGATTAATGGCGAAGTTTTAGTTGGTTTTATGGCAAAGTTTCAGTAGTTGGTAGAACTTTTATGGTTTGCCCGGGATAGTTCCACCGCTGCACTCACTTCTGCCGTCACCCTAATATGTTTTGGTGAAAAGGTACAGTTCCCGGCAAGATTTACAAAGGATATTATCGGCCTATCGAGTAGCAGTGCAATTATTTACTACCTCAGATAAGATTCAGGTTTGTTTGAGATCGTCCATGGGCTGCAGCTATCACCTAACAGCACGTGGCCCGCATGCTGTGGCCGTCTGCATTAAAAATTCCATTAAAGCTGCATTCAATACTCCATTTAATGCAACTTTAATGGCAAGCCAATTGGAGCGCACATGGCCCGGCGCGCGGCGGCGAAAACGCAAGCGATCTAAGCTAAGCTAAATGGGCGAGGTCGGGTGTGGGATGGGTGACCGCTAGTGGCAAAAATTTCATGAGCTCATTCGCGCTTGGATGTCACGTTTAGCTGTCGGTCTCGATTGTTGTCGCTAGATAACAGTCGTTAAACCATGGCGGAGGCCTTATGGTCGGTTTGAAAACATCCGAGCGGGTTGGCCACTGACCCGCATCTACACCAACTCGCTTTGGAGCAGCGTGATGGAGTAAGCTCGTAAGTAAGAGTAGGCCTCCTTAATAAGGGGGAGAGACCCGTGCCCAGTGGGACGCAAAAAGGGTTGCAGCCAAATACTCCATTAAAAAAGTATTCCTTCGTTAATTAATATCATCATTAAACGTGAAAAGTGACGTGATATCTGCAAAATCCTTATCCACTTTCCTCTACCTTCACACTCTCATACCCACAGAGACATACATACGGGATGACATCCAAACATGAGCTAATTATGAGTCCGTATACGCAATTGGTGTAACAAGCTCAATAATTCATAGCATATTATTTGTTTACAGTCTACATCGAGTACTGTTTGCGAATGAGTACAAGGATACCGCGATGGAAGCTGTGTACTGTGTACATAGTTAATAATTCCATAGGCTTCAATATGTCACATTATCGATTTATCAGTGTGTTTAGCTTTATGATGACCGGATATAATATTGGATTGGACACAGTCTAATTAGCGCAATGTACATAAACTTTACGGTTGTGATCAACAATAACTAAATAAATAATATAATATAACGCTTAACACTTATAGCTCCATAGTAAGTCGTAAATACTGTGTCGTGGGTACCATGGAAAATAATGGACATTAAATCAAACACGCCGACCGAGAACAAAAATTAAAGCTCATTATTCCAATTTTTGCTTCGCCAGGTATTGAACCTGGGATCCCTGATTGGCAAGCCGGTAGTTATGATAACAATTGCGCTACACGGGTCGTTATTATGAAATGTGAAAAGAGACGTGAAACCTGAAAAACCCTTATACGCATTCCTCTATCTTCACACACACAACCGGATACAAGCACCAAGACATCATAGTGCATAACTTGAGCTTATAAAATTATGCGTCCGTATACGCAATTGGTGTAACAAGCTCAATAGTTCATCGCATATTATTTGTTTACAGTCTACATCCAGTACTGTTTGCGAATGAGTACAAGGATACCGCGATGGAAGCTGTATACTGTGTACATAGTTAATATTTACATAGGCTTCCATATGCCGCATTATCGATTATCAGTGTGTTTAGCATTATGATGACCGGATATAATATTGGATTGGACACGGTCTAATTAGCGTATTGTACATAACCTTTACGGTTGTGATCAACAATAACTAAATAAATAATATAATATAACGCTTAACACTTATAGCTCCAGTACCTGGACGCCCGAGCGTTGCTCGGATATATACAATACAATACAAAAATATTTTATTGCACCAGATTTTATACAATGAGATAACATTAAATCGTTTATTTTCTAAAAAAATATTTTCTTGGTTTAGTTTAAAACGAAACAATCATTTGCTTCGTGTTACTTAACAAAGCCATCTGAAATAGCTCCTAATAAAAAAAGTTATTTTCATAAAAATAAAAAATAGACACAATATGGTTTTGATCGAGGTTTGAACCCGGGTCTCTAGTTCCGCAGTCAGCTCACGCAACCATTCGACCACGGAAGCTTTAATTCAATGAACGAAATTTTCATAGAGCTCTTTCAAATCGACGTTGTCATTTCTTTGAACGTCGGATTGGCGGATGGTAGTAGCGGAGCCCAAGAGGGGATTTTCGGATTTACTCGAGCGCGTCAGATTAAGATATGGGGTACACCTTGCATCCTAAAATAAAATAGCTAAATTTCTTGGCATTGAAATCGACTCAAATTTAAATTGGAAAAATCATGTAGAAATAGAATGCCAAAGACTAAATAAATTCATATACGCATTACACCATCTTTCAAAAGTAGCAAATAAAAAACAGCATTGATGGCTTATCACGGATACGTGTGTTCGGTCCTAAGATACGGATATGGGGGAATTCAACTGACTTCAATAGAGCATTTATTATACAAAAGAAATGTGTTAGGGCCATTTAAGGTGCGGAACCTATGGACTCCTGTAAGCCAATATTTAAAAAAATCTAAATCTCTCGCCATTGCCATCAATGTACATCTACGAAAGTCTGATATGTGTCAAAAATAATCAAAATCGATTTGATACCAAAGATGATACATTCTTCAATCGGCATCGGGGTCAATTGCATAGACTATTATCTTATACGGCATGCTATTCGAGAAACAGCTTTGTGATGTGCATCAAAATTTATAATTTGCTGCCATCTCGGTTAAAAAAATCTAACATTAAATCGGTTCAAGGGTTTTATTTTTAAATTATTGATTAAGAACTGTTTTTATTCCACAAAGGAATTTATAGAATATTGTCATGCTGGACCCCTCAAACGCTTGGCTAATAAATTATAATTTTTTATTCAATTATGCAAATATTATCATTACTATTAATATCTAATATTATTGTTATTAAATTATTATTGTTATTATTTTAAAAAAATGACATGTACCTTCGGGTATGAAATTGCATTTAATATCCTTAAATTTTAAAAAAGTAAATTAATGATTTAACCTATAGATTAAGGATATACTGTTATCACTAAAGACACGATGACTTTATCTTATTTATTAATAAATATTTGCCCACCGACTACGTCGGTGAGACACGCATGAACAATATTGTAAGATTTTTATCGTAAAATGTACCGTGTTTTATGCAAATAAATATTTCATTTCATTTCATTTCCTGTTGAGTACTGCCACGATTAAAAAATACCTTCTATATAGGTACAATAATTTTTTATCTTACTTCCGGATGTCAAAATAGTCAGATTAGAATACGCCGCTACCGTTGAACCATGAATTTTAAATAATAAAAATCTCTCTCCACTGGTTAAACGCAAAACGTCATAAAATATAATAATATTAAATAATATAATATTTTAAACTTCCTACCACCCAACCTATAAAAAGCACAAGGTCCTGATGACGCTTGAGGAAATCCACAATGAGCCTCGTGGGCTCCCCCGTTTGACAGCGTTTACGCCACAATATTATTAATGCTCTCCAATAGATGTCAGGAAGAGTCGTAATTTTCAGTTTATATTTAAATTGATTATCATTGAAAATATTTTTATACAGTTAAAAATTTCCAACAATAAAAAATTTGTGGATCGATTTATCACCCCCGAATCCAGGGTACTAAATTTCATCAAAATATTTGGAGCCGTTTCCGAGATTCAAAAAATATATTTAGATACATACAAGAATTGCTCGTTTAAAGGTATTAGATAGATAGTAAGATAGATATACACTGTGTCTTGGGTACCATGGACAATAATGGACATTAAATTAAACACCCAGACAGAGAACAGAAATTAAAGCTCATTATTCCAATTTTTGCTTTGTCAGGTATCGAACCAGGGACCCATTATTGGCAGGCTAGTAGTTATGATAACCACTGCCCTACACGGGTCGTAATTATGAAATGTGAAAAGAGACATGAAACCTGAAAAACCCTTATCTGCATTCCTCTATCTTCACACACAAATAGACACAAACACCGTGACATCATTATGCATAACTTGAGCTAATAAAGTATATGCAATTGGTGTAACAAGCTCAATAATTCATCGCATATTATTTACAGTCTATATCGAGTACAGTTTGCGAATGAGTACAAGGATACCACGATAGAAGCTGTGTACTGTGTACACAGTTAATAATAATAATATAAGCTTCGATATGTCACATTATCAATTATTAATTAGTGTGTTTAGCATTTTAATGACCGGATATAATATTGGATTAGACACGGTGTAATCAAGGTAATGTACGTAATCTTTACTGGGCGTGAAAAAATGGAGAATGGCGTTAAAATCCGCAATTTTACAAGTGAGTAGGCATAAGTAATAGTTACAATTCACTACAACGGTACTGGTCTTGTTTTATGCACACTCAAATATAGACACGTAAAAAAATAACAAATAGAGTTGTTAAATATAGGGGTATTTTATAATTATATTTACTACAATAAAAGATGAATTTGGATTAAATTTTACTTTATTTGCACCGAGGACTCTAACTTTTACAAGATTTTTAGACAGAAGAGAAAGAGACATAGATAATAGAATGCACCTTAACACCACATATTACATACTACAGACATACATATAAAAAAAGGCGTAGCCACAGTGTAATGTCTATACAAAATAAGGAGGTGCTTACACTGTACATATTTATTGTCCCTAACAGAGTAACAGAGTTTTCTACATTATAATATGTGTTGGTCAACATAAGGTTCAAAGTGATATCATAGGAGCAGCAATTCACTGTCCAAGTGACGTTGTTAGAACAAAATAATAAAATAAATTGTTATTTTTTATTCAAATCGGGTAGCTAATATAATAATTTAAATTTTTTGAAGTGAGAACTTTTTAGCGGCGTTGTGCACTTTTTTGGGATGGGTAAAAATTGTCAAACTCGCGCCAACTACACGTGGCCTGATCGAAAATTCGTAAGACGGAGGGTGACAGCTGATGACGGCTCGACTGTCTATACTTGTAAAATTCGTTTATATCAAGTATTTAAAATATGGACATTGAACAAAGTGCATCTATTAATGAAAAAAGTGACGAAGAAATAGTGAAAGAAAACGAGTGGGTAATTTATAAAAATGCTAGATGAAAACCTACTGAAAATACTAGATGAAAAATGATACTGATAATAAAAGCAATTCGTGCGAAATTATTGCCTAACCATTCCAAAATATCAAAAATGCACGACGTAAATGTTCAAGTTTTCACTTCTGCCGGCACTACCGGAGTGCAACCCGTTTTTTTTTTATTAAAAAGTGTACAATAATAAGAAGTAGGTAGGCTTCATTTCAGACGAGTGTGAGTGACTCAAGGTGCTCAAATGATCTTGATCTTCAAATTTTGCACTCGATCTTAACAATAATAAACTGTCTGTAACTATCTGAATATCCAATATATTTATATAAATCTCTCAGCTCTTTTTATGTATCAATTTTAAGTACCTTCATTCTTCATAAGATTATATTGTGTAAGTCGCTAAGCTCTTGTGTACGTATAATTAAAATTGTGTACTTTTTGCAATTACCTCAAAATTGCTTTAAAAATAAAATTAACGTTGTAAGCTTCACAGCTTCAAGTGTGTTTCTTATTTAAATTTATGTCACTATACAATGCTTTTTCGCAAGTTGGGTTGTTTAAATAGGCTTAAAAATTCAGTGTAGCAAGCTTTAATGTTTATTATATTGTACATTTAGTACCAGATGATGATATTACATAGTCTCAATGTTTCTGCAGGCTTGTACTCTCAGTCAGCGATAAATAAACACTGCGTGCAGCAGCCGATAAGCCCTCGGTTGCGACGACATGTAGAAACGGGGAGTAATATGGAGTAGGGCTGTCAGGAACGTTCATGATTCTAGTTACATTATTAGAGGAGTTAGTTAATGCACTTAGATTTAAATGAAGTTAAAATTAGGTAGGCAGTCGCGGAGCAACTACACACGACCTCAGACTCAACAATAATATTAAACTACAGATTGTGTAGGGTAGAGTATGAATATAATGTGAGTCTGGTGTACCTCAAGGCAGTGCCCTTGGTGCTTGGTCCTTTCCTATTTTTGCTCTATATAAATTAGCTTTTTTAATGTGACCTTGCATCACACTATACTATTTGCTGAAGATAATATCAATAATTATGACATGAATACCTTTGGAACTTGACATTAACAATACAGTTAATTCCTTAGACTAAGAATAATGTACTTAATTCTATAATAACTTGGTTGACGTACTTTAATCTAAAAATAAATCTATTGAAAATAAATTACATACAATTTAAGACAAACAATAAACGTAGTTTAACATTAAATGTGAATTACAATGGACAAAAAATAGCCGAAGTAGACAAAACTACTTTCCTAGGAATAGATTTAGACTCATATTTAAGTTGGTAATACCATAGTGACTAAGTATGTAATAAATTAAATACATTTATATATGGACTATCGAGACTCAGAGAACCCGTGTCTCAAGAAACAGCATTAATGGCGTATAATGGTTAAGTTGATTCCATATTAAGATATGACATCATTCTATTGGTCTCAACGAATCATGTCAAAAACTTATTCTTAGCACAAAAAAATGTATAGGAGCATTATGTGGAGTAGCACCATTTGAATCGTTAAAAAGTGCAAACAAAAAAATTAAGAAGTTAAAAATACTGACACTACCATCTCTATATGTATATTTTTGAAGCTTTGCATATTTGTTAAAATACAAAAGAATCTTTCTTATTTGACTAATACTAATCAAGTATATTTATGACACACAAGAAACGCCCATAGACTAGTCTTAGATTTGGCACCACGGACCTCCCTCCTCCATCGCAATAATTATGGAATGATCATAAAAATTATAATAAATTGCCCGAACATACAAAAAATTTCATTGCATAAATTCGTAATTTGAATATAAAATTTGTTGCTTAAATTAAATACATACATATATATGTATATATATGTGATATGAATTATTATTTAAATAGTGAATTTATTAGATTCAATTAATATAAAATTAAATCTAAATTGGATTGTACCTAATGACATAAATAATAATAATTGTAATAATAAAAATGACTCTAATGTATGTAAAATATAATATGTTATTTGCATGCTAACTTTTAGTGGTTGATCACGTTATAACCTAAATTTAACACCTATTTATGTACTGTTCAAAGCAAATAATTAATCCATAATCTTTAATATTTACATCTCCCCTAATCTTGGCGAATAATATTGAATATTTATAATTCATTCATTAACAAATTACAGAGCTTTGATTAGTGCAAGATTCTAGCATGATATATGCCTTATATAGCGTTCTGCAATTTACACACATAAACGAAACTAAAAGATGTTAACCCTACCGAATGACTCTATCAGGCTGTTCACGCCTGCTCGAATTCAAGTTGCAACAGTGTGCCTTCATCTTGGCGAACCACGATAGATAGTCTACCTCGTCGCTTCGTCGTCATTATACAAAATTACACCAGCCTATTGTATTTTATTTGCGTCAGGTTCCAAAGTGCAGTCGAGCGGCGCAATGGAGATTAGGCTGTCTAAATTCGGGCTTAAATTTTAATCGCCGTTTAAGGCTTCCCTAACGGAACTCTGAACAGCATCTTTATATGGTATATTTTGGCAGTAGTTCCTTGATTGTACGCCAGAATTTAAATACGGATTTCAGCTCATTAAAAGAAATTTTTGTCAGAATGTTTAGTCCAGTATTTAAGTCTCGAGAGAGGTTTTGTCTTTCAAACAAAATTCAGCTTTGAGGATTATGCCATAATGTTTTAAAATCTGACTTCGGAATGGCATTTATAATGTCAAAGGCAAGTCAAAATGACAGTTGTTAATAACTGACTAGAAAGAAGCCTATTGCACTTAACTTTTTCTGAATGATATAATTAATTTACATTACAAATTCTTTACTTCTTATTGAATATTTGAAATATTTTCCAAGAATCTATCATGACATTGTAGACCAATCAATTCAATTTACTATAAAATTTCTGAGTTATTCATAAGTAGATTCAAATCTAGGAGAGAGCAGTATGAATATAATCATATCGATGTAAATAAGCAATGAAAAAGTTATAGGCAAAAATTCTTATAAAATACCTAAATGTAAAGGTCGGATAAAATTGAAAATTCGCTGCGTAAAAACGGGAGAAAATCATCCCACTGTAACTAATAAAAATCATGATCAGCTAGACGCGTTATTTTTCACTTGGCTTTATTTTTACGGAGCTACATCGGCCGGCATCGAACCGGGCTCTAATCAATTTAATTTATCAGGGATCCCCCTGAGGCAGCCATTCACTTCATTTAATGCGCGTATTTTGCGGCAGAGCTGATTGTTTTGAACCATTCGGTTGTACGGTCCATTTAGATTAATTATTGGATTACTTCATTTAGCTGCGAATTATTTATGAAGATACCTACGAGTACTTGCACGAATTTCGGATATCGTTTTGTTTTGTTGGCGGATTATTCGCTGTTTGTTTTGTTGAGTCGCTAGTTTGTGTCAACTTGTTGTAGCTGATACGCAATCTATACAAATAAATAAACTTAGAGTGTCTGTTTGTAATATTAAAAAATACCCCTTTTAACTACATATATATGAATGTATCTATATACGGTACATATACCGATACCGCGTTGAAATCCGCGCGCGCACAGTTGACAAAGTTTGTTATGTGTGCATTTATCGCTGCTCCACGGGGATAAAAAATATTGTGATATTTAATTGATTACGATGTTCTTTGTGCCGTGCATGCCTGAGAGAAATTCATAATTTCTCGAAAGCATGGTGTCCACTAATCCACACTTGGCGAGCGTGGTGCCCAGGACAGAGTAGGACATTAAAAAAGTTTAAAAAAAAGCAAAATAACATTTTATACAATTTTTGTCTATCAGTCCGTCTATATTTTCCGGCTTATCTCTGAAACGGCTAGACTGGTAAGTAGCTGATGTAATAAGGAGTAATTCAGTCTATATTTATTTCAGAAAAAATCTAAAACTAAAGTCCACGCGGACGATATCGTGGGCCGCCGCTAGTCCATACTTATATTATAAATTTGAAAGTAACTCTGTCTGTCTGTCTGTCTGTCTGTTACTCTTTCACGCTTAAACCACTGAACCGATTGTGATGAAATTTGGCATAAACATAGAAAGGACGTTGAGAAAGGACATAGGCTACTTTTTACCGCGGGAAAATATCTCATTCCCACGGGAAGCAAATGAAATGAATGAAATGCGCCGTGTAGTGTTATAAATACACTACAAGTTATTACTTACTTCATTCACGTCCATTATCATATTTTATAACTTTATCGTTTTGTTTTATTCTTATACTTTCCTTTTCCTTTATTATTTCTTTACAAAATTATTTACTTTCTGTATTTGTTTATTTACATTTTGACGCAGCTATCAAAATTGTCATGTCTGTCTTTTATGTTTCTTATTTTTTTTAATTCGTTTTACGGCATTGTATAAAAATCCTTTTAGCCATTCAATATTAAATGAAAATATAAATTTGATGTTTCTTTAGAACATCAAGGTATGACAGGTATGACACCAGGGTGAGTCAGTAACTTTTATGCTCTAAGTATGTTTCTTATTTCATTTCATCTCTATATATAAAAATGAATTGCTGTTCGTTAGTCTCGCTAAAACGCGAGAACGGCTGAACCGATGTGACTTATTTTGGTCTTGATATATTAGTAGAAGTCCAGGGAAGGTTTAAACGGTGAGGAAATATAGAAAAATTGCAAAATTGATAGTAAAGCAACTTATTTTCGCAGGACGACGTCTGCGGAGTCCACTAGTATCAAATAAATTAAATTGGACTTTAAATAATGTTTGCTCTATTATAATGAACTATCATTGCTTTACGTATTGATTTATAATTTAAGTGCTTTACATGTGTTAAAAAGCAACGTTGTTTAGAGTCAAATATAATAAAAAAACTACCAAACTTGGCCAAATGGAATGGAACTAAAAATTAAAAGGGAAAGGGAATATTTTGAAAACATGTTTTGGTTGCTCTTTGAATAAAGTTAAACTGACTTAAACACGATTTACATTACTGATATTTTTATTTTCATCACATACGATACTTCAGCATCAAACACGTTTTATACGGCACCACAGCACGTCAGGTCCAGATAACCCAACGGCGTCGGTCGTAAGAAATATTAATTACCGTCAAGATTAAATAAGAAAGGCGGCAATCGAAGACCGAAATAAGGGTGGAATTACGACGGCGGCAGCATTTGTCCCGGCAACTAATAAAGGAGACAATATTGCACTCGATACGTATAAATGTGCGAGCAACATTTGGACTGTGATATTAATTCCGCCAGTAATTGCTATCGGTTTCCCGAGGCTGCAGCCATGAGCCATGAATACGGGAGTTACCGCTATTTGTTCCTGACGTTGCGGTTTAGGGTTTTACCTCCCGTTCTATATTTATTTTCTTCGAGGATTGTCCAAACACAATAGCCGAGTGGATTATCGAACCTGTTCCGATTCGTATGCAGTGCGGGGACACTGAATGTAACAGTTGAATTTAAACTGAAACTCCCGGACTTTCGGCTAGTGTGGGATCTGTTTTATAAAGGTTTACAATGATGCATTGCTAGAAATGGCTGGGAGCTGAATAAGCGACAGCTAATGTTAATTAATTTTATGAACATCGTTAGCTGAGTGGTTATACGAGGCCGCGTGGGTACGCGATGATCCTGAGTTTAAAGCCCGGAGCACCTCTGACTATGAAATTTGTTATGAGCATAATAATTGCTACTAATTTCATAATGATAATAAATTTTATGACATCATCGTGCATACCAGAGAATTACACATATTTATTTTCATGATGTCCATCAAGACACTATGGCTGTGACTACGGCGTGAATGTCGCTAATTTCCGAAAGGGTACTTGTGTCCTGGTGGTTCTTCATAGCTTGTGAGCACCTGAAAAACATCCAACTATGAGTTGTTCATTCACTGGTATTATCATTAAGTATACATTAGAACAATGTTTCAGGGTGAGGTACATTTTGAAGAGCGAGTCATAGATGCAAAAAGGATTGCGAAATAATTTTAGAAGATTTTATTATTTATTTATTTAACCTTATTGTATCACCTTACACTAAGGATACAAGGGCGTGCTTAATGCCTACTGGCATTCTCTACCTCTTCTTCTATTTTCTTTGTTACTAATGAAAGGTCTGGCGTCAATAGCAAGCCGTTTCTAAGTGGATAACTACTCCGAGCGGCAGTATCAAAATCTCGTCATCCATAAATTAAGGCAGCGCGGTTACGCCTGCTACCGGCTGAGCCGTATAAGCTCCATTGTGCATAACCGAAGAGGGACAGGAAACCACAACACAGCTCCCGCTAAACTAGCACTTGTATCGTTAAGCACTTTGGTTAATTAATTACGTTACGAAGCCAATTTAAAATTCGATTAAGATAACGGCTTAGTTAGGCAAAAATTTACAAAGAAATTCGTCCCGCTATCTTTTACAAAACTTCCCAGTAATATTCAAACTAATAAACTAAGCCCACGTTAAAGAAACTTGTACCTCGTCTACAGGAAGAAAATAAGGCATCGTCCCCTAAAAGATAAGTAGGACGTAACTCCATTCGGTAAAGGGCCTCTCAACGTACGACGTAGTGCTACCAAGTTTATTAGAGCCCCCACGTCTCTTGTATTGGAAGGAAGATCGGTGGAAATGGCAAAGAATGAAAGGATTGCGGGGGTCGTTTATAAGTGGTCGCATTGTATGTAGTCGGTTCGATGCACGGTGTGAACGAAGGCTCTCGTTATTTTCAATTTCCATACGTGAGCGCCCCTCCTATACGTTTTCGTGTACAAGTACGAAAAGCGGGTGGATTAAGCTATGAATCTTGTAAAGACCGGAGTTGATTTAACACGTTTTAAACGAAAGTGTTTTACGATTCTTCATGGGAAGTTATTTTTTCATTAAACTTCAGAGTTTTAGTAAGCAATTCCAAGCGTTTGATAGTTTTAGGTTAATATTATGATCTTTATTAACGTAAGATTTCTAGGTAGGTATTCATTTATTTAATTCTTATTATATCACATACAATAAGGATATAAAAGGCAAACTTAATGCTAAACGCATTCTTTGCCAGTCTACCTTTGGGCGTAACAGAGATAGTTGTAGACAGGTTCACAACTTGCATAAAATGTTATTTAAAAATACATTATAAAGAAATGTAAATAAATAATGTGTATGTGTGTACATATGATTTTGGTACTATTGTGGTACTTTGCTTCCACGACATCGTCGGCGACTGCCTGCCTTGCGTGGCAGGCCCTACATGCTCCCCTTATGGGGAGGCTATAGGAATGACCAGGAGCGCCGGGTCATTCCTGTCCGTCGGTGATGGCCTGTGCAATGCAGGCGGAGGCACCCCCGTGCCCCCAGCCTACAGGCCACCACCGGGGGGAGGGAGAGAACGGTCGTATTGCCGTCTTCTCCTTCCCCTTCTTCGTTTGCGGAGCGGGGGTTGGGACGGATCGTCCTCTCGCTCCCGCTCCACCGCCTCTTTCTGCGAGATAACATCCTCGCAGAAGGAAGCAACGGCTTTCCAGCCTCTTTCGCTTCCGAGCATGGCCCTAACTATGCTCGGCAGCGAAAGGTCCCGGCCGACAGCGGTGCACAAGACTCGGCGCTGTTCATCCCAGCCCTGGCAACTCTCAAGGCTGTGCTGCGCCGAGTCTTCCGCCGCACCGCAATGGTGGCACGACGGGGACTCCTCCCTTCCGATTCGATACAGGTAATTGCCGAAACATCCGTGTCCGGAAAGTACCTGCACCAGGCGGAAGGTGAGGAATCCGTGCGGCCGCTCCTCCCACGCCTCGATCACAGGACCGAGGGCGTCGAGAGTGCGGCGTCCAAACTGCGCGGAGGCTAGGTCCTCCCTCCACAGTTGGACCATAGCCTCGCGCGCATCCCGCCTCACCGCGTTGCGCTCTTCAGGGCCTGGCCACTTACCCAGCGCCTTTTGCGCTGCCGTCCAATCATAGACGGTGGCCAGCACCCTGGCCTCCAGCTCCCATGGAGGAGTTGCCGCGAGCGCACATGCGGACGCGTACCCGACAGTGCGCGCTCATAAGGCCTCCCACAAGGTTTAACGACTGTTATCTATCGACAACAACCGGGACCGACGGCTTAACGTGCCCTCCGAAGCGCGGAAACGCGCATGAAATTATTTTTTTTGCCACTAGCGGTCACCCATCTCACACCCGATCGCGCCCGTTTGGCTTAGTTGCATAGATCGTTTGCGTTCTACGCTAACCGCCGGGCCATGCGCGCTTCACCTAGTGTAGGCACAAATATTTACCTTAATATTACTTGGTCCTAAAATGGCAATTATTTTTAAGGAATGTTCATTATATTCGGACCTTTATAAAGCAATACACATTTATTTAAATGAAAAAAATAATGCCTTACACGGCTCTAAAGAGGGCAAAGCTCTCTAACTTTGAACGTTATGGTTTTACCTGCTATCCTTGCAAAATCACGGTAAAGTTGTTAAAAATTAAACATTATCGTTCCGGGCATACTCGCACTTGACCTTTTTGCAACATGAAAGCTCCACTTAAAAATATTAGGGAAGACGGTGTTATTACAACACATTTCTGGCAGCACAGGCAAGATAGCGTGGGTGGGATACAACGAGAAAATTGTATTTCCATTTTTACAATTTCAATTTAGTGTTAATTTGAATTGGGAGCCCGGCGGGCGCGCCACCACATGTAAAATATGGATCGGCTAAGTGAAATTAAAATGCTCTATAAATTGTGATTTTTGCAAGTCCAAAAGTGGAGAAGGCTTTTTATTATTTATAGCCGGCGCGCTCGTGGCCAGCGCCGACTTACTGAAAATCACTGTGTTATTATTCAATTTACTTGTTTAAAATATTAAATTTGACGTTATATCGAAGCACTTTTTAAGCGAGAATTTTAAATGCTACATTTGTGATCTTTTGTACGTAGTGCATTGGTTTTAAATCATTAGATTGTGATGTTTTGTTTTGATTATATTCTATTTTTGGTTTTATGTATAGATAACTTATAACAGAAATAGGTGCATAAATTTACGTGAAATAAAAACATCGATATTTTTATGGATGGTTATCCATAAAAATATGTTTTAACGCTCAATATGCCACAATGAATAAACTATTGAAGCTCGCTTTTTTACTTATTACGGCTAAGTAGAAGTTTCTATAATCTTTTTTTATATAAAATTAGCTTCATATCCACTAAATAAAATATATAAATAAATAAACTCTCAAAAATATTCCAAACAAAAAACAAGTAAATTCACTATTTGTAACTGTTTTAAGACTGACAATTTTCCGTAAAATCCAATCGTATTGAATAAAATAAATACAAACGTGTTCCTGCGAGCAGCTTGCAATCAGCAAGCACCTCTGTACTCGAGTCACTGATTTCTCTCTTCACCTATTTCTCGCTACTTTAGGAATAAAAGATTTATCACTAGTTTTCGAAGAATATTCAATATCAACAAGGAATGTGACAGACAAAACTAAACAGTCAAAGAGCGAATGGCCCCGCGGCAAGCGTAAAACGCAAGCTATCTTAAAATCTAAGTGAAACAGGCATTGTCTTGTGAGAAATGGATGACCACTAGTGGTAAATTGCTCGTTTCCGTACTACGGAGAGCACTTTTAGCCGTCGATCCTGGTTGCTATCGATAGATTATGGATTATGGATGGTTTGAAAACGTCTTACAGCGATTGGCTACTAAGCTCTTTTCCAACCAAACGTCCAAGTCTAACAGTGAAACGCAAAAAGAGTTGCAGCCAGGCCCACGTAACATTGATCGGGAGGGACATCTCCTCTTCAAATATTAGCGGTAATCTTATGCAGTCGGACTCAATGTTATCGATATACAATATAATAAATCAAACGATGTTCGGTGGTATGAAGCTTCAGCATTTGCAGATTCAAATTGCAGAAAAACTCGCATAGCATGAGCATGACGACTTGTGTGGTGCAATGGTTACAATGCCGGACTACCAATCGAAGGGTCCCGGGTCAATTACCATAGAAACAGAAATTTGAATGATAAATTTAAATTTCTGTTCTCAGTCTGGGTGTTTGTGTTTCTGTCTTTATACGTCCATGGTACCCACTACACAGAGTATATGTACCCTACTTTAGGGATATGACTGTGAATCGTTATTCATTTATTTATTTATGCTTAAAATAAATTTCCGATTTAAAATCAGTGTCACGTCTCTTTATAAAGCAGCCTTGAGGTATTTTTTATATATTTTACTTCACTAAATAACAATTGCCGATGACGCGTTTTTGGTAAGGTCCTTTCAAAATAGTCTCAAGTGAGTATTATTCTATTTATCATACATACTATCAACTCATTAAGATTGTAAATATACTTAAAGTTCATGGATGAAGTTGAGTATGAAACCAACATAAGAAATCTTTTCAGGGCTCGTATCGGAATTACTATGTATGATCAATGCACTGCCAATACCGCCGCAGTCACTGATCGATTGCCAGCACTAGTTTCTAAGTTTGGATGCCTTCAGATATGTTATGATCGATACATCTGAATAAACACTCTTCGTTACAAACACGTTTTATAAAGGAAACGAGATTTCTCTGTTTTTTTTATTATCTTCAAATGTGAACCTAGATTCTACATTCATGGCCATTTTGGTGGTCATTTAGGTCTGTGGGATCTCCAGGGGAACACATTAGAGCATCAGTACTTATGCGGGACTATGTATGTATATTGGGAGAGTCTACACTGTTCTATTATATGGAGCTCATAAAAATGTGCCCTAATATACACATACGCACCCATGGCCCGGCGGTTAGCGTAGAACGCAAACGATCTATGCAATAAGCCAAACGGGCGCGGTCAGGTGTGAGATGGGTTACCGCTAGTGGTATCCACCATAAAGGCGCATCTTTTCAATTTACTAACTCTTCTATTACAATCACCTAAAACCAAATAATGCCTCGTCTCTGACCCAGAAAGCCATCCATAAAATATGCTAAAGCTAGTCTGCTAGAAGTCGAAGTCTAATTATAAAAAAAGCCTCATACATCGTAAACTTGACTACATCATTTCTTTCTGTAATATCTCAGTTCAAACAAAAGATGGCAGCCGTGCTTATCGTAATAAGCTTTGAAAAATAATGGCTTAAAAACTTTTCTAGGCGTCCTCTTTATAACGGCCCCCTCAACATCATTTACGTAATACTACAATTTTCTGCGGTCCCACTTGTGATTTTTCTCTGCCTTGCCTTTATGTTAGATGGTACTTTGAGCGAATGTTGCTAATTAACTATGAAAGTATTTTTAGAAATCATAGCAAGAACTGCTCAATGTTATTTGTGATATTGACAATATACAGGATGATTTATTTAGAATGGATAGTTAGGACAACTTTAGAATTATAAGAGATATTGAAATTTATTCTGAAATCGCGATAAATAGCTCTTAAACCCAAGTTAAAAAAATGCAGTCACAGATACTCATCGATTTTTCTTCTCTTTTCTCAAATAAAAAATAGTTAAATAGTGGTTTTTTAAGCATCCTCTATAAGGCCTCTGACATGATTTAAAAATTGCTATTACTCGTATTTATAACGACCGAGACCGACGTCTTACTGATTTGATACTGGCTGAGAAAAAGTATATAAAATTATTGAGCTGATATTTCTGTCATATCATTTTAAATTTCGGTCTGAGGTGTATTTAAGCATCAAAGGTACTGACTCAACGGGTGTCATACCTGTCAGTACCTGGTGGAGGAGGTGTATAAAGCCAAATTTCAATAATATTATTTTTATGAAACTTTTGAACTTTTCTTGTTACAGGGGCTTTGGCTTCATCACATTCAGCGACCCAGCTAGCGTAGACAAAGTTTTAGCGCAAGGCACACACGAATTAGATGGTAAAAAGGTAAGTTTATCTACTTTAAATTTATATATTACTAGCCTTCCGCCAGCGGCTTCGCCCGCGTGGACTCGTATAATGGGTCCCCATAGGATAAAAAACGCGTAGACGCGCTGACCTACGTTTTTACGTAGGAATGAAGCATTTTCCCGCTGTAAAAAATAGCCTATGTTACCCAGGGTGAAGTTGTAGTTTTCTGATGTGAACGAATTTTCGAGATCGGAACAGTAGCTTTTAAGTTTATTCATTACAGACATACAAAAATACAAATCTTCTCTCTTTAAAATATCAGTATAGATTACAACAAAGTCGTGAGCCCAACAGCTCTGAGTCTATTCTCTGAGTACAGTCCGGACATTCTAGAATTTTAGGGTTTTATTTATGGGCAATTCTGAATAAATCAAAACGATATTATCAATTCAGTAGAATCATTTGGTCAGGGTCTACATCAAACTAAAGAAAAAGTGTAAATTCCAAAGGTGACTCCGATACTCTCCGTATTACCGATTACCAGTGGATAAATTAGGCCCTAACACATCATATTCCCACACTGGGAACCGAGCTTCAACATCTTTGACTAAGAAATTGTGCGTATATATCACTCGCTCCACAGTGAAGGAGAACTGAGGGTTACACACGAATTACTTGAAAGCATGATATCTACGAACCCGCGTTAGGCTCACATGGGAAGCCTCAATTTTTCAGGCCATTTTAAAAATATTGAAAAAAAAACCCGTTACATAACAAGTGAAATATATTTATTTATTAATTAATGTTTTTGGGATTACACCTTTCTACAACCCTGTCGATGGTTTTCACCAGAGCTTGGGAAGGATCTCGGAATCTCAACTTATACACTCTGATGCCTTTAAGATAATTATACCTTCATTTTTCCATTGATCAGGCTTTGAAAGTCCACTGCTGACGTAGGTCCTCCTTTATGTTTCTACGCTCTCTGAATCCAACGGCTTCCATGATGATCATATACTCAGTGTTTAGAAAGCCACTTTTTCAAAAAAAATTCAACTTTTTCACTTTTTTTCACCTGAACACTTTAACCATTCTTATCTATGTTATCTGCACCTGAATGCTTAACGTAAACAAAACGATTATTATTACGATTTATTTTAAAAATAAGTAGCACCCTGTACATATATATTCTTCTTTTAACGTGTTTTGCTCTATGTCTTTGTGTACAAAATTAATAAATAAACGATGACCGATGTCAATCTAATAAATAAAAAGCGAAAGATCACGTTGACACGGTTAGCGTGCCGAAATCAAAAATACAAAAATTGTCTTTTTATCTCCGTGTATGAAATAAAACAATAATGTTTCATTAAATCCCAAGATCCTGTTATCCAAACATGTAATGGCCGTGATAAATAGCCAAATGCATAAACCATTTACCGCGGAATGCACGAATTAATAACAAGGAGGAAGCGTCTTGATTTCCTACCCCGGAATTTGTGTGTCTCAATATTAAACCACAAAATATAATGAAATACTACTGTTAAGAAGGAATCAAAAGTTTAAAAAGTGCAATTAATACTGAATATCTCATGAGGTAGATTATTGTTGTAGCGCTCATAGTCTGGCGACGGGTGAAGAATGCAAGCAATAAAACTAAGTGAAACGGATGTGATCATGTGTGAGGACACGTTAAGCCATCCGTCCCTGTTGCTATCGATATATAGTAGTCATTAAACCTTGGCCTAATGTGCGGTTTGGATACTTCCAATTACCGTGACACTAACCCGCATGTTCACATTCCTATATTGGAGCAATTTGGTGGAGTAAACTCCAGACCTCCCCAATAATGGGGAGAGACTCTTGCCCAGCAGTGGGACGCAAAAAGGGTTGCAGCCAATCCTAAAACTGGAACCGGATTTAATGATTTCACGGCGGTATAGGGTATACCACGTTACCCAGGTGCATTATATTTATTGTAACTACCACTAGTCCAGAATTAATTGGAGATTGTATTGTGATGGTTTTCATCTGACCAAATAAATTATAAGAGCTGGATAAATGAGCGTTTAATTGATTAAACTAGGCCCAATAAATTTTGATTCTTTAGTACCTACAAACCAGTTCTTAATTTATTGATTGCTTTCACAAACTTATCCAAACTACCACTTAAATTTAATACTACAAACAAACAATTCAAGAGCTCAGATCCGTTTTCGGTTTCCTCGAAACGTAATAGCTGTGATAAATAGTTAAAGGCATAAACCATTTACTGGGAATGCATGAATTAATAACAAGAAGGAAACGTCTTGATTTCCTACCTCGGCGTTATGGCACGAGATACACGACGAGCGATTATTTCTGAAGGTTAAGCTGCAAAAGCAGAAAATTTATACTAACTTTTATATACTTTCGCGTGGTGGAGCAAACTCCTGGTCTACCCACTAATGGAGAGAGATCTGTACCCTGCAATTGAAAAACACAAAACATTTTGGTAAAAAATATATTATTATACACTTACATTTTAGTTATATATTACAAGACTGTACTTACGTAAAGTTTATCGGAGTGCAATGTTAGTATACACTCACTATTCGTTTAGTAATAAAATATTATACACTTGTTTATTCACTTGGCTTGGCAATATTATAAATTTTTAGTTTATAATCCGTGCGTGTTAATTTGGACACATAGGCCAAATTATTACAAAAACCTCCTCCGACCTGCAATGGAGCAGAGTGGTAGAGGAAGTTTCTACTCACTATAATCATGGGGTGTGACTTGTGGCTAGTAGTGGGATGCATAGAGGAGGCATTCGTGCAGTGCTAAATGGCAAAAAACCTAAAATTTAAATAAATAACGATACACACTCAAGGGACTCTCTGTGTCTAGGATACCATGAACACACACAAAGACCTGAGCACAAAAATACATACGAAAACAGAAAGTACAAATTATTGCTTTGGCAGTCCGGCGTGGTAACCACACTAATCGTCAAATCCGTCGGTCGTCAGATCTTATACTACAGCGACATCCTTCGTGCAAGTTCTGATTCCTTGAAACTTTATTGTCCCATCTGAGATGACATAAATTCGCTTGTCCTCTGGGCAAATAACTCTGCAGCTATCATAAAGCGAGAAATCACAAGCAGTTCTAATTTTTCCACTTTACTGTTTGAAAGCGTTCGAGTAGGTTCGCCGGCGAAGAGTGAAATTGGTTTCATGGCTTACTTATCTGATTTGAAATGAAAATATATTATTCTTATTTAAGAATAATAGTTTCATATTTCTTGTGTAGAATTGATATTTCTCTCATTTGTACTCATTTATATTACTACAGTATTATAACCCGCATTGGAGCATCGTGGTGTAGCCCACATGGGCGGTTTGAAATCATCCGACAGCTGGTTGGCAACTAATCTGCATCTCTACCAGTCTTATTTACCTTTCTACCACTCTTATTTATTTATTTCAGTTTTAAATCGATCACAAGGGCCATATGGTGTTAGTGAATTCCTTAAAAACTATGTTAGTACTAGAAATAGAAAATATTACATTAGGAGGCTATTTAACATAAAATTTCACAATTCTCAAGTCCATGTGGCATGTATTCCAAAGCCGTACCAGAACAGTCTACTCTATTGAGAATTGTGTTGATGAGGCTGTTGGAACTGTCCTGCATTAGAGCATGTGATGGAATGAGCTCCAGGCATCACCAATAATGGAGAGACCTGTGACCGACAGTGAGACGCAAAATTGAAATGTGTACAAAAGCCAAGTACACATTTCAATAATTAAAAACCGTTAGTCTTACGAGTATTTCCGACTTCTTATTACGTTTTTACCAACAATATTATTCCTATTTGACGTTTGACGATCTACGAAGGGTCCCGGGTTCGACTCCCGGCGAAACAGAAATTTGAAAGATGAGTTTAAATTTCTGTTCTTGGTCTGGGTGTTTGTGTTTCTGTCTTTGTGTGTGTCCATGGTACCCACGACTCAGGGTATATCTAGCCTACTGTGGGACTATGCGTGTGAAGCGTTATTATTATTTACCAAGCGATACATAGAAATCAAATTATTTTGCTATAAAAAAGCTCATCTTCTCACTATCCGTTAAAACCATAGTTTTCTAAAAAGTGTTACAAATGTTACAACAAGTGTTACAAATCATTAATGTCAATAATATGAGAACTATAAAAAATAACATTTATTTATCTACACTTGTCGTATAAGCTATTATCATATCATAAAAGTTCAGGTAAACATCACAATGAACTCAGCTTTATGAATTTCGCAAGGCACATTTTATAAACGACTAGTCATTACTGCGGCTTTTTTCGCATAGATGTTGCCATTTCAGCAGTTCTGCTGTTCTGTTGGAAAACGTAAACGCTTATCTTCACTTTTTGCTCAGTTCCCTCTTTGCTTCGTAAAGAAAATGTATTATATTTATTTTTCGGAAGAAAATAGATAGAATCTTCGTATAATCTGTTACGTTTGGGGATTAGAGACGTTGATTTATTTTTCCTTATAATTGTCTGATTTTGTTGAAGTTATTTTTTAGTTCCGAGGTATTTTCGTTTTAGCTTTGTATTTTTTTATGTTAATGGATAAATTATCGAAAATATACCAAGACTTTTTACAATCTTTTGATTGAGCTTTTAATTTAGAATTCACTTCACAGAGGTAAACGAATAAAAATCGTAAACTAACGTTGTTTTTTTCTGTATTAGTATCTTTTTGTAAGATAAACGAGTAACTTTATTTTAGAGGGAACATTTACGGCGATGTTTTAATTAGTATCTCATTACTATTTTAGGTAGGTATGGGTATTAGAAAAATAATCAACTAAAATCATACAACTGAAAATTATTATTTTATTACGCTACAATAAGCTTTGCAGATAATAGTCATCTCCAAGAAACATTGCCAGCGAGTGTGTACAGATGGAGAAAAAAGTCGATTACTATCGCTCTCCGCGAAATAATCTAGATAAATTACTGTACCCGTCGTTGTTTGGTTTGATTAAATTGTAGTCGACTGGCGGAAGATTAGCCGAAGCCTCGCAAATCGAGCGAGAAGAGAGCATTTTCTCAATTTACATAAAACGAACTCGGAAAATCGCGATAGTATTTACTTTGAACGCTACTAGTTATTACAATTACCAGTATTACTAGTTCTTATGCTTTGTGCTGTGATCACATTTATTTGTATAGTAAACAACATTTTTGTTATTGTGAAGAGTCGAATTCTTTGCGTTCTTCGAGATTATTTCTCAACGTACCTAAATAGGTAAAATAGTGAGCAACAAGGACGAGTCCTTGCTCACTAGGTTCCAATGACAATCGTAAGAGGTGATTAAAAGAGAGTTTTTGTATTTTCAGGTTTATAATTTCGTTCACGGTTCATTATAAGCTCTGTGGCAGGCTACTCAAAGGGTTTTAGGAAGGTTGAAAGTGTTGAAACCCTTCATTTTCTCTATTTTAACGGTCTATTATTCTCTATTGTAACGGTAGCTTACCTACAGTTCAGTACTGTAAATTAACTTTTAATTTATAGTATTTTTTTAAGAATACATTGGTTGATAGACTAAAAATGAAAATAATGTGACTCGCATGAATATTCAAATTCAAATGTAAACTTTAAACACTATCAGTGTTATGGTATGCTATGTTTGTCTATA
Organism: Pyrgus malvae; assembly: GCA_911387765.1. NCBI lineage: Eukaryota > Metazoa > Arthropoda > Insecta > Lepidoptera > Hesperiidae > Pyrgus > Pyrgus malvae. The sequence continues at coordinate 10,026,178 of OU426955.1, read as the reverse complement.
TTGAATAATTTTAATTATTTTCTTACATTTTTATGTTTTTAAAATCAACTTTCATAATTATTAAGGGTTTTCTATAGGTTTACTTGCATGTTACATGTTTTACCCATAAAATAAGACGTCTTTCTTATACGCCTGTTATTTCGATAAATGTCGTATCTCTAGGCAAAATTAATCGCATGACTTAGCCTCGTAAATTGGCGACGTATTCGTAGATATCAGCGTTTTTCGGAGGTACTGCATTCATCAATATTTATGTAGATATTTAGGCAGCAGTAGGCAGTAAATTGTATTTATGTCGTGCGCTCTTACATACATATATGCATATAACATGAACTGAAATTATGATAACGTCATGTAGATTTTCCTTTATATCTACCTACCTCAAGAAAGGACAAAAAATTGAGACAAATAACCAATTATTATTTACTCCGCCTACCCAATAATGAGGAGAGACATGTGTTCAGCTGTGCGACACTAAAAAGGGTTGCAGCCAAAAATTCTCATGCATATGCAATAATAAAAATATACACCAACATATCGTATGTATCACCACCAACACGTGTTTCGCCCCAAAACAGAGCATCATCAGGGTTATTGACTCTACGACGGTTAAAAAAGTATATATCATCAGGCGCGGTCCCAGGGGAGGGGGGGTCACAGGGGACATGAACCCCCAAAATCCATCAGTTATATGTAAATGGGAGGCGAAACGAGCCAATTTGGGACACCTCTTCCCCCAAATTTCTTAGTGACCCCCCCCAAAATTTCTTAGTGACCAAATTAAAAGCTGTGACTGCGCCTGTATACCATCATACGTTCTGATTGCGGATTGTTACAAAGTAGTTTTTACCTAACTTTATAACTTCATATAACAACGTTACATACTCTTAGCCCTACAGTAGGGTAGATAATAACATTCTGTGTCGTGGGTACCATGGATCCATATAAAGACAGAAAAACAAACATCCAGACTGAAAACATAAATTTAAATTCATCATACAAATTTCTTTTTTTGCTGGGAATCGAACCCGGGTACCCCACAATTGTCAATTGTAGTCCGGCATGGTAACCATTGCGTGACACGGGTCATCATTAAATTATTATCCAAAAAAAATAATCGAATAGGGTCTTGGAGACTATGCACAAAAAATTCAAAATCCTTACCTTAAAAAGGTTGCACTAAATCACGCTTGGAAAGCAATATAATTGTTAATTCTTTTTTATACATGATTTTTATTACCGCTTAAATCAATAATAATGAAGTCAATTGACTATATTATGATAAGTGACGTCACTTATCATTTTCTCATACAAAATGTATGGGGATGTCACGTTTTGACAGCTCATTAAAAGTATCTCAATTGACTTGGTAGTCCAAGACCGGATTATTATTCACAGTTGTGTAGGCGTTTTTATATTTGTGTGGAGGTATGTTATCAATATCTAAATCACATGGACTAGGATACAGACAAATCCTAGAATGGGACTATCCCAGTCTACGATTTCTTGTGTACGATATACACGATCGTGGATCTTCTCACAAAGACAAGTAACTGTAAAGGAACATATTATTATCTTACGCCATTTGATTTCTCTTTAACTAAGAATCAAACTCAGAACCACTTACACAACATACATTTTGTACATGTACGATATGAAGTTTTTTACAGTTTAGTATTTTTATGAAAAAAATATAAAGTTTTGTAGCAGTAACTTGCTCATAGCTCTGCGAAAGCTCAAAATTGTCCAAACAATATTGCTATTGTCTATTGTGTGCAAATTGTATTGCAAAGTGACGCATGATAAAAACGCCTTAAAAATTTGTCCGCCGCCACTCAATAGCTCGTTGACAAGTCAATAGCTATTGAGCGCTGCCCTGGATCACAAAGAAGCTATCCGGCCTTGTGTCCTACTTCATGTGTCTTTGTATGTCGATTTATAACTTTGCTGTTCTTAAAAATATGCTTTGTTTTACAAACAACTTAACAAAATAAGAGATCTTTTTAAGTAATTATGTCAGAAGTATATAAAAACGACGGGTTGTACTCCGGGAGTGCCGGCAGAAGTGAAAACTTGAATATTAACGTTGTGCATTTTTGATATTTTGGAATGGTTGGGAAATAATTTTGCACGAATTGCTTTAATTATCGGTATTATTTTTCATCTAATATTTTCAGTAGGTTTTCATCTAGTATTTTGATAAAGTAGGTACTCACTCATTTTCTTTCACTATTTCTTCGTCACTTTTTTCATTAATGGATGCACTTTGTTCAATATTTTAATTACTTAATATAAACGAATTTTAAGATAAAATTATACTTGACGCTGGCAATATGCAGAGTTTGCGATTCCATAATTGAAGAAAAAAAAGTATAGACAGCCGTCAGACGAGCCGTCATCAGCTGTCACCCCTCCGTCTTGGTCTAAGAGCCGGTGAAGATATTCACTCGTTCGGTTATTACAAGAGTGAAGGTGATATGAAAGAAAATTGATTAAAATTAATTAAATTAAAAATAGCTATGGACACTTTTCGATAGTCAAGTTATCATAGGCATATATGTTTATAAATTATATTTGGTAAAAAATATGTCTCATCGAATTATCAGATCGGTGAAGGTCGATCTTCCACGTCTCCTCTACTATCTTACGAAATTTTTCGATCAGCACACGTGACCTCGCGCGAGTTTCACAGTTTTTACCCATCCCATAAAAGTGCTCAACGCCGCTAAAGAAGTTTTCACTTCAATAATATTTGACTTCAGGACTGTACTTATTATAATAAACATTATCATCCTTTCCTTTATCTTATTTTTATCTTGACGATTTATTTTGACGACCCGTGTGACGTAATCGTAACCATGCCGGACTAGCGATCGGAGGGACGAATCCCGGCGAAGCAGAAATTTGAATGATGAGTTTAAAAAAATTATTATCGGTCTGAGTGTTTGTGTATCTGTCTTTATGTGTGTGCGTGGTACCCACGACAAAGGGTATAACTACCCCACTGTGAGACTATGAGTGTGAAACGTGATTTTCACTCTCTCTTATCTGCAGCGATCAATTAACATCACGAGGCCTGCATATTACTTGCAGTTACTACCCCATTAAAAGAAACAGTTAAATAGAAAATCTAAAAAAATATTGTAGTGAAGAAAAAAATTTAAGGTAAAAGCAGTAAAAAAATAAGTCAATGATTACGCAGAGTATAATAATAAATATCTTTGGACAATTCACACAACACCATCTGATTCCTTACTAAGCAGAGCTTGTACTCCAGTAATCAGAAATCAAACTTAAGATCTACTACATATACCTAATTATTAATATTAAATCATGATAAAGCTTTCTTAAATACGGCAATAAAGAATACAAATATGAAGTATCAAACTTATTGCAAAAATATACGTCCGTCTTTCATAATACTTGATAATTAATTTAGATTCCAGATTTAAGGAGGCGTCTTGTTATCGTTGCTCCGAGCCATTTCATCCTTCAAATAAATATAAGTAAACTTTACCCATTTATATTTTATTAAGAAATATTGAAACTTCAGTTCTTCAATCAACTTTGTTCCAAGGCTCATCGATTGGAAATGTTTCAAAGGAATACACCTAAGTTATAGCATAAGAAAGAAGTTTATTTGCTGTTACTATTACGTATGAAATATTAATACGTCTGCTTCTGAAGTTAAAATGAAAATTGTATTTGTGATTCCCGTTATAACAAGTAGAGACGGAATTTTATTCAGTTTGTTTTAATAAAGTTTTGTTAAGTATATATCGCACCTTCGGTAAGACAAGGGCAGAAATGCTTATTTTCAAATTGTTCAGAACAGACGTTTTAAAGTTTTTTTTTAGATTATTATAGTGTTTTTCTACCAATATCAATTTAAAATAGTTTTTTGGCAGAAATATACCTTGTACTTTTGTGAATATAAATATTTAATTTAAACGTTTTAAGATTTAAAAAATCTTTTTACGTTTCATTTCTGTATATGTTGCATTTCGTATAACGTACGTATAGGATTCATTACTGTGAAACAGGATGCGTCGTAGCATTCAGGACTCGAGATGGCAGCGAATAGTGATTTCAAATCCTATTTTCTATGGTTCACTGTGAATTTTGTTTTGTACCTTGGTCTTTTAATTTTTTAAGTTTTGTAACTAATTATTAGCTAGTAAGCTAATGGGCCTGGTAATAGTTTTTTTATCCATCCTTGAATTTGATTTAGATTTTCTCACCTTTTAAGCCTTTCCCGGTTTTCTACAAAATTAATTATTTCATGGCAATCAGTAGTTACGTCTTTTAATCTATACATTTAAATGTAAGTACGAGTAGGTAGGTTACCAACCACTTTTCTTCCGAATAATATCCGATCGATTTATGGTTGTAACAATTTATACCTATTTCTATTGCCATCACTAAAATGACAAATACGACCCTGCTTTATAAGTCTAATAAATCACGTCAACTTCAAAGCATGTGACTTCAGAATTTTACTAAAAATTAAATTTTTCCCGCAGCGGCAAACTTTCCATATTTCATGCGGTTTCCATACACGAGCGCTGTATGAACGTGATTATAAGATGGATATTTGATTTAATGCATTTCCGTAAGTAAAAGCCCCGATGTTGCAACGAGATTACAGTATTTCATTTTTTCACTATCAACTCGGGGTCGATCTCAATTTGAGCTGCCAATTCGATTATACTGAAGGCTACATTTGGCTAAAACGGTACTGCAATATGTCGAACATTTTTCACTAATAAAATTGTTTCATGACGTAACAAGACAAAAAACCCTGCTATTTTGTTTACAGTTGGCTGAAACCCATTTTGCGTCCTACTCGTGGGTCTCTACCTACTATTTATTTAATTTTAGTCAACACAGTATACGACCAAACCCATACATATATGAATTTTTAAATATAAAAGGAAATTAAATTAATTGAAAAACTGATAATTAAAAATATGATTAATAATAAAAAAGTTTCAACAAAACAAGTTCAAGGAGCAATACTGCTGCTAATGACTATACTTTCTATCAGGCGACTAGCAGCTGTGCGAAAACTGCGAGGTTTGCATGCGAATAGGACCAGTTTAGAGTTGCTCTTAGTAATCGAATTGATCAGTCTTATCACTCTTGTTAGGGGAGTCCAGTGTCCATGGGCTACTAGCAGTGTCCAACTATTGGCGAAGCCTGGAGCCACTACGCATCTCTAATGCGGGTTTGTGGAGATGTGGGTAAGTTGTTAAACCGCTGCCAGGTGTTTTCGTATAATAATAATTATACGAAAATAGAATAAGGCCATTGAGAAGGATTAACGACTGCTATATTGCGATACCAACAGGGATGGGCAGTTTAACGTGCTCTTCGAAGCACGGAAATTCGCATGATTTTTTACCAACGGTAGCCCATCTCGAAGCCGACTACACACGCTTCACTTTGCTGCGTAGATCGCTTGCGCTCTGCACTAGCCGCCGAGCCATGCGCACGTGTTTACTGTAATTATTGTCGCGGATCTATACGCAGCAGTTCCGTGATATCTCTTAAATACCTTCCATGAGTATGGAATATAGTGACAAGAAGAATACGTTAGCGTAAATCTGGAGAACAGTCTTCTTACGTCGAAGTTTCTCAACTAAAAATATCAAAAATTCTCAGATATTTACCAGCTTGATTACTATTGCTACTATTTGAATTATTATTTTACTTTTTAATTATTATTTTTGCATCGTTTTCTACGCTAATATTATAAAGGGGAAAGATTTGTTTGTTTGTAATGAACAGCCTCAAAAACTACTGGACCGATTTAAAAAATTCTTTCACCATTCGAAAGCTACATTATCCACGAGTAACAAAGGCTAAATTTTATTTTGGAAAAAAATAGGGTTCCGTAAGATATTTGGGTTTTTTGGACACAAGGTGTAAAAAATCTAACAGAAAAGTTACTTATTTTGTGTACGCTGCCTAAACTATAAAAGATAGAACCTTAAAATATTCAAATCACCCTAACATAGGCTACTTTTTACCTACCGCGGGAAAATTCTTCATTCCTACGTGAAAACGGGTAATAGGGTCAACGCGGTTGAAGTAACTGGCTAAACGCCTATGATTTTAATATTGCAATAGAGCCTGGAATAGCACATAGGCTATTTTTTCCTACGGGGACGCATTAAACAGGTCCACGCGGGCGAATTACAAATAAAAATGATCTGCGTAGGCAAATACAAGGACACATGAAATCTGCGGAGTATATTCACTTCATGCTAATGATCCTTTTTTTAACGCGGGTGAAACCGCGGGGCACAGCTAGTTTCAAATAAATAAAAAACTATCATTTGTAAATTTTTCAAAGTTTACTCAAGAAAACATACAACGTAAAAAGCATGGGGACTTTTGGGGTATACGAATATCGAAATGACATTAAACACGACGTTCTTCCTACAAGCTACACATTCAAGAAAAATAAAAAAATCTGGCAATTTTTTTGTATATATAAGAGGCAAACCTTACTTATTTATTTCAAATTTATTTATTTAAGTACTTACTTAGATATCAACGCACAACCGAAACTACTGTACCTAAATACTTGAAATTTGGAACAGGAGTTCATTTTATGATGTAAGTAAGCATTAAGAAAGGACTGTTAGTAATTTAACCCGTAAGGGGAGAAATAGGAGGGTGAATTTATAAAGAATAATTTCTCGATTACAATTGGAAATGATCTGCGTGGAGAAATGTACAAAATTCCCCCTATAAGGCTAAAATGTATGAAATGTACAAAGTTTGTATGAAAATTTTCTCATTTCTGGCCTTAGCCGTATGAAAATTTGTATTTAGGGTCCTGATTCCAAGTTAAAATGATCTGCTTAGGCAAAGATGATAAAAATAAAAGTATGGGTTTCAATTGGGACGCATGAAATTTGCAGAGTAAGTATATCCATTTCACGCTAATCATCCTTTCTGATGCATGTGGAATGGGGCACAGGCAGCTAAATAATTGATAAATTTTAATTACAAAGCGACATAAGTACGCGACGTCCAGTACAAAGTAGTCAAGTACAAAAGCTCCTAATTAAATTCCGACGCGAGTTTCCGAATCACGTCCGAGTTCGACGCATTTAATTCGCATGATCATAAATTCGCATTACCGCCTAACATGTTCAGCGCAAATCTGTTCCAAAACGTACGTAGTCCCAATCGCCATAAAGGAAAATGCTTTTCAATGTAGTATCTAACGTATGATTACTTTTGTGCATACATTTTTACGATTGACACAGAATTAGAAATAATTTTAATTTACTAACTCCTTTTAATCTACAAACCGGCCAAGTGCAAGTCAGACTTGCGCACGTAGGGTTCAGTACCATTATCTAAAAAAAACGCGTTTATTGTATGGGAGCCCCCGTATTTTTTTTGTATTTCTTGTTATAGCGGCAACAGAAATACATCATCTGTGAAATTTTCTAATGTCTATCAATATAAATAAGATCTAGCCATCACAGTTCATGATATACAGCCCATTATCTAAAAAAACACGTTTATTGTATTGGAGCCCCATAAAATATTTATTATATTCCATTTTTTACTATTTTTGGTTATAGCGGCAACAGAAATTATAATTATGTAAAAAAAATAATGTCTAGCCGTCACGGTTCACGGACGGACAGCTTAGTAATAGGGTCCAGTTTGGCATCCATCAGGTACGGAATCCTAAAAAGTATAAAAGTGTATTAAATATTCATTGAACCTGGGTAGAATTTAAACTTAAACGGGCGCGGTCGGGTGTGAGATGGGTGACCGCTAATGGCAAAAATTTCATGCGCGTTTCCGTGCTTCGGAGGGCACGTTAAGCCGTCGGTCCCGGTTGTTGTCGATAGATAACAGTCGTCAAACCTTGTCGGAGGCCTTATGGGCGGTTTGAAAACATCCGACAGCGGGTTGGCCACTAACCCGCATCTCCACCAACCCGCATTGGAGCAGCGTGGTGGAGTAAGCTCCAGGCCTCCCCAATAAGGGGTAGAGACCCGTGCCCAGCAGTGGGACGCAAAAAGGGTTGCAGCCAGCCAGCCAGAATTTAAACTTATTTCAGATACCCAAATACTGTATTCTACCAAAATCTCGCAAAACTCTATCGTATCTATGAACAATTAACTAAAACTTGAACGTAATCTTGCAGAATTTAACGACCCGCGTAGCGCAATAGTTATTATGCCATACTGCCAATCGAAGGGTCCCGGCTTCGATTCCCGGCGAAACAGAAATTTGAACGATGAGTTTAAATTTCTGTTCTCGGCCTGGGTGTTTGTATGTGTCCATGGTACCCACGACACAGGGTATTAATTGCCTTACTTTTATATTTTATTTATTTGATTTGAATGGAGTAGCAGACGAGCATGCAGGCCACTTGGTGTTAAGTGGTCGCTGCAGCCCATGGACATCACACAACCTCAAGCAAGCATAGGTAAATTACTGTGGGGCTATGAGTGTGTAACGTTTATTTATTAAAAATATATCACAAATGCAACGATAGCCGTACATACTCGAGCCGTCAAATGTCGGTCGTCAAAGCTCTTAATTAAATACGGACGCGTATTCTCGAATAACGTCCAAATTCGACGCATTTATTTCGCACGAGCATAAATTAAAATTGCTGCCTAACATGTTTCGCGCAGTTTGTGCGAAAACGTAGGTCTCCATTAAAATAAATGGAAAATAATTTTAATGACAAAAGAAATTTTAAACTCATCATTCAAATTTCTGCTTCGCCGGGAATTGAACCTGGGATCCGATCGGCAGTCCGGCATGATAACCACACTTGCGTCAATTTAAATATGTATTTTCTAGAGTTAATCAAAATAACATAAAGTGATCTCAGCTTCTAGTAATTACGTTTTAAGTATACAGAATTTGAGAACATCAAATACTAACAGAACAACTAAAATTGTTTAGTAACAGCGTATGAGAATTCAAACGTAATTTTGCAAAACATATCACAAATGCGACGAAGTCGTAAAAGCTCTTAATTAAATTCTGACGCGTATTCCCGAATAACGTCCGAGTTCGACGCATTTATTTCGTATGAGCATAAATTGAAATTGCCGCCAACATGTTCCGCGCAGTTTGTTCAAAATGTGGCTATATAAGTAGTTAGCTTTTTTCGTGGAAATGAAATAGATTATAATCGAGCACACAATAAAGTAAGCATACACTTACCTACTCTATATTACGAGTATAACAAATATTGTGTATAAAGCCTTTTGATCACCCTAAATAGTTACTTGTCGGAGCAGTGATTCTCATGGTCAAGAAAACCAACTACAGATAGCTCGGTTATAGAATTGCTTTGAATTACTGCATAACTTCTGAAACACGTCTGAGAACAGTAGTTGCTATGTTAATTATTATTAATATTTTATTACAAACAATTACAAAAAAAAAACTCATTTCTAGGCATATTATTTAAATTTGACTGTGTAAAGATTAGTAATATGATAAAGGTATTTTTTAAAACTGATTATATTCATGGTATGAGTACTATAAGTATGTAATAACTTTACTTACCTTACTTAATCTTAAATGGTTAAAAACTATTATATTCTTTTACGATCATTGAACTTGGGCATTCATAAATTTTTGACAATTTAAATTAGCAGATACGTTGAGAGTATTCGGCGGCGTCCGTGGAAATAAAATGCTATCTGATGCAGCTATTGAAGTATGCAATCGTGCAACTGCATAAATTTGCTATACTACTACATAACTTGAATTAAATAATATCTTCACACATTTCGAAGCAGCGCTCGCTAAATTTTTTTCTGTCTAAGCTTTAAAACAAAAATTTTAACAAAAAAAATGACTTCAAAAGAAAACTATTCCAAAACAAATTAATGTGCACTAAAAGTAAAAAAATAATTGCGTATTCTTCTACAATTTAAATAAATAAATAATAATAAACGTTACACACTCATAGCACCACAGTTAGGTAATTAATACCCTGTGTCGTGGATACCATTGACACATACATAGACAGGAACATAAACACCCAGACCGAGAACAGAAATTTAAACTCATCATTCAAATTTCTGTTTCGCCGGGAATCTGACCCGGGACCCCTCGATTGGCAGTCCGTTGGTAACCATTGTGCCACGCGGGTCGTCAATTTAATAGTCAACTTACATCTTCTACTCATCAATATCTAGGTACGATCTGTGTTTACCATAATATAATGTAGTGCACTTATTGTTATTTTTGGAGTCGTGAATGATATAGAATGGTCTACGCATCTTTCTTCTTAAATTTTATCTTTCCTCATTTATTTCTGTAGTTTTGGAGTTGAAGACGTTAGCGCGTGACTTACAGACAGATCCATATTATTATGATAGTATGGAAAATTTAAAAATATTATAACATTTACGTAAATGAACCCACCGAATAAAACTAGTTAAAAATAAATGAATGAAAACGTTACCCTTGTGATACAAACGGGTAGTGGCACTCAGCTGCACAAATATTTTGAAATAACAGTACGAAACAAGTGCATAAATTTCTCCCGGGACTACTTACATTTACTCGTTTAACCGGCCAGTTATCTAAGCACGACATTGCCAAAAAAGGGTTTCGTGTTTCAAGAAAGGTCGTACGAAATAACGGGGACTTTACTGCACAGATAAAGCCGCCAAATAAACATTGCTTGCACGAGAATGTGGCTTACGACTGCGCACACTGTGTACTAAGCGTATGGCAAATCTAATCCTGAAAACGTATTTACATTTGAACAGATTATATCCAGAGATTGTTACGAAAACGCTAAGTGATTTTTATCGTCCAACAATTACCCTCGAGCATCGCAAACAACACACATTTGTGTGCCACCACTACATAATGTAGACTCGACGTGTTTTTGCAGTGGATTACCCGTTTAAACAAACCGAGCGGCCGGAACACCAAATAAAGGGAAACACTAACCGACGCCCGCGTTATTCTTCCAAAATTAACTCATAACGCCAAGAGCTGTTGATTTTTTTTTTCGACTGTAATCTGCTTTAACGGGCACGGGGCCAGTAGCTTTCGTAAATCGCCCGCACGCGAGTACCGCGAAATGGGAATCTTTAAATGCTGTACGTACATTTTTAATGTCGTTTTAATGCCACGCCGCGGCCGATTGTGGCTACAATTAACGTTATAACGAGTTCATTAATGATGTACAATTCAAATGCCGTTTCAGACCGAGCTTTCACAGTTGAGATAACCCGACAGTACAATGCTCGCAAATCTGCAAATCCTGAACGTAATTTCGATAACAGAATGTGCCTTTCATGCGAGCGAATCTCGTCATTCGCTCAATAAGCATGCAGCTGGAGTGAAATATAAATAGAAATAATACATTTAAGAACAGAACCACTCAGGGAATTTAATAAAGGGATGAAATATATGTACATATATAAGCATATTGCAGGCACAAGAAAAACAAGCACTTCGCATGCGGCCCGAAATAATAAGTTGAAGTTGAGTGTATGTCCCGCGCCCACCTGAAGAGATTGGGGGACAGGAATGCTTAATATAGAGCCCTTTACTAGCACGGGTCTCCCAATAACACCGCCGACTTCGCAAACGTAGACAAGTTTCTGTTTGTGGCTGATTTTATATGCGCTTGGGATGCGCGTCCTCATGATTCTTGTTTGTTTTCACTTCCGTTTGCTATATTGTAATACTTTTAGTATTACAATAAGTTACAGTTATTTTAATTTTACGTTTAAAATTTTCTTTGCACTTATTTGCACGTATGTCCGTTGTTTCGTCTGTCGAGATATTTTTGATCCATTTGCATCAAACTAAAATTGATATCAAGTAATTTAAAGTCAAGTTAGACTTTGGGCTCTAAACAAATTATTTTCCAAATAAAAAAACGAAAACTTTCGGCCGTTTTTCTCACATTATTTCATATGTTACTAGCTTTTGCTTGCTACTTCGACGCAGTGTACTTTACTTATCAGGGCATTAATACCTTTAAACGAGCAATTCTTGTATATATCTAAATAAATTTTTTGAATCTCGGAAACGGCTCCAAAGCTTCTGTGTCCAAAGATTTTGATGAAATTTAGTACACTGGTTGCGGAGATGATAAATCGATCCACAAATTTTTATTGATAAAAATTGTCGTTTTATTTAATGTTTATGCAGTTAAATATAAAATTACTCTTACTGACATCTATTGGAAAATATTAATAATATTGTGGCGTAGAAACCCGTCAAATGTTGTCCGTCAATCCGCCTTTCAAACAAATGACAATGTCGATATGAAAGACCTCTATAAAAATTTCGTCAATGGAATTAAAGCTTTGTTGGTCGAATGGTTACGAAAGCCGACTACGGAGCTAGAGACCCGGGTTCAAATCTCATGTAGCGTTTTTTATTCTTTGTGACATTTTTTTAAAATTTGGAGCTAGGTATTTTAAAAGGATTTGTAAAGTAACACTAAGTCAATGAATGTTTTGCTTAAAAATAAACCAAGTAAATAAATTGTTTTTAACCGAGCAACGCTCGGGCGTCCAGGTACTTTTGATGAAACCTCGTTATATAATTGTGACATGTGTGTCTCTGTGTATAGCGATGTACTGGCGTAAACGATAAGTAACAGTTTACCTACAACAGTATTTCGCCACAAATAACAATTTTGACCAGTTTTGAAGCCGATTGCTTATGCAAAATTTGAAGCAGATTGGACCAAGAAATCACGATGTCCCATACAAACTATGCCACCGTTTTTCATTCCCTTAGAGGTGGAATTTCAGAAAATCCTCTCTTATTGGATGTCTACGTCATACAAAGAACACACCCTGCAAGTTTCAGATCTCTACGATCAGCGGTTTAGACTGTGGCTTAATCCATCAATCAGTCATTCAAGACAAAGCATTTTATATGTATAGATTTCTGATATAAAATATTGAAGTATATGTTTTGAGCAATTTCGGGTTAATTATTTTATGGTGGCTCAGATAACTTTAATGCGATATTTGTCCACTCTTTGCTAATACTTCTTCTACTTAGAAATAATGTAAGAAACATTTAAGTTAAGGCTAACTTTATTATGTTTTAAAAAATAATACTTCAATCGCCTCCAAAGTCTTAACAGAACAATAACTTCATTTTTAGGTAGCCACAAAAGATTTGAATCGTGCATACAATTTTAATGTACGTTTCCGGACTTTACAAACAAGTCGGTCTAGAACGTCGCGATTTGAAAACTAAATAATACATCTACTTTGGCCGAGAGGTTATATCATGCACGAAAAGTTCTCCCGTTGTGTTATTCCGTAACTTCTGAACGGACACAGACATCGGAGAACGTAGATACAGCAGTACAATGAAATAAAATAGTGTCGGAAGTTAGTTGCGAGTTAGTAAATAATACAGCAACAGAGTGTCATGCGCAGAGAGCTCACCCTAAGTTCGTTTTGGCTACAAATATCTACGCTGGATGTCTGTCCATACTGAATGTTGCTTCTTAATCGATAAACGCTGGAAGTGAACAAGCTATTCACGTTTTTTTATATTCATTCATTCATTAAATATTTGATGTTTATTCTATCTTTGAATATAATTCAGAAATATTTTTACCAATAACAACAAGAACTAAGTAGTATCTTAGTTGACGCGAACATTTTTGTGTTTTATACCTTACAAGCTTACTTCTGTCGCTTGGAAAGCAATATCGAAATAATAATCTTACTTTTAGCTAGCCACAAAAAAAAATCATAGCGCAATTTAAATATGCATTTCAGGACTTTACAAACAAGTCAGTCTAGAATGTCACGATTTAAAAACTAAATAATACACCAAGTGTTTCTGTTTTGGCCGAGAGGTAAGTATTCATTCTATGCACAAAAAGTTATCCCGTCGTGTCAGTCTGTAACTTTCGAAATGGACCCAGACATCAGAAACTATAGATATAGTTGCATAATAAAATAATGGAGAAAGCTTATATCTGGATGGCACGTCAGTGCCCCGCCAAGTCGAGCGCAAAGCAAACACTGCCGTACCATCCTTTACGGGAACCATTTCGCCGCATTTTCAGGCCCCTATTTGAGAACTTCTGGATAAGACCAGAGCGCTGAAATTTTCATCATCCAGTAAGCTATAATCACATACTTAAAATACAAAATTTCAAGTCTGTAGGTTATTTAGTTCCGAAGCTAAGCGAAAGCAAAGTTTCGCATTTACGACACTCACTCACTCATGGATCATCAAAATAGAACTAGTACTTCCCATAAACTCAGAGAGCTGAAATTTGGTACAGAGTTAGAGTTTAATGGCCACATAAAGGGAAAACTATAAAAACTAGGATAACTAGGATTATTTAGTACTCTTGGTCCATCCTTTACTGGAACCATTTCGCCACATTTTCAGGCCCCTATTAGAGAACCTCTGGATAAGACCAGAGAGCTGAAATTTTCATCATCCAGTAAGCTATAAGAATAATCTTAAAATCCAAAATTTCAAGTCTGCAGGTCATTTAGTTCCGCTGTTAAGCGAAAGCAAAGTTTCGCATTTTCGTTCGCATTTACGACACTCACCTCACTCATAAAATCAAAATAGAACTAGTACTTCCCATAAACTCAGAGAGCTGAAATTTGGTACAGAGTTAGGGTTTAATGGCCACATAAAGGGAAAACTATAAAAACTAGGACAACTAGGATTATTTAGTACTCTTGGTCCATCCTTTACTGGAACCATTTCGCCACATTTTCAGGCCCCTATTAGAGAACCTCTGGATAAGACCAGAGAGCTGAAATTTTCATCATCTAGTAAGCTATAAACACATACTTAAAATCCAAAATTTCAAGTCTGTAGGTCATTTAGTTCCGCTGTGAAGCGAAAGCAAAGTTTCGCATTTTCGTTCGCATTTACGACACTCACCTCACTCATAAAATCAAAATAGAACTAGTACTTCCCATAAACTCAGAGAGCTGAAATTTGGTACAGAGTTAGGGTTTAATGGCCACATAAAGGGAAAACTATAAAAACTAGGATAACTAGGATTATTTAGTACTCTTGGTCCATCCTTTACTTGAACCATTTCGCCACATTTTCAGGCCCCTATTAGAGAACCTCTGGATAAGACCCGAGCGCTGAAATTTTCATCATCCAGTAAGCTATAATCACATACTTAAAATCCAAAATTACAAGTCTGTAGGTCATTTAGTTCCGAAGTTAAGCGAAAGCAAAATTTTGTTTACTTAGTTAGGTAGTACCTGGGGGCGTCCAGCGTTGCTCGGAATAAAACAATTTATTTACTTGGTTTATTTTTAAGCAAAACATTCATTAACTTAGTGTTACTTTACAAATCCTTTTGAAATACCTAGCTCCCAATTTAAAAAAATGTCACAAAAAATAAAAATGCAACTTGCCTTCTTGAGATTTGAACCCGCGTCTTTAGCTCCGCAGTCGGTTTTCGTAACCATTCGACCAAGAAAGCCTTAATTCCATTAACGAAATTTTTATAGAGGTCTTTCATAATTATCGACATTGTCATTTGTTTGAAGGGTGGATTGTCAGTTTATTTAGTTAGATAGTACCAGGACGCCCGAGCGTTGCTCGGATTAAAACAATTTATTTACTTGGTTTATTTTTAAGCAAAACATTCATTGACTTAGTGTTACTTTACAAATCCTTTTGAAATACCTAGCTCCCAATTAAAAAAAAATTGTCACAAAAAATAAAAAATTGCAGCTTGCCTACTTGAGATTTGAACCCAGGTCTCCAGCTCCGTAGTCGGCTTTCGTAACCATTCGACCAAGAAAGCTTTAATTTTATAGACGAAATTTTTATAGAGGTCTTTCATAATTATCGACATTGTTATTTGTTTGAAGGGTGGATTGTCAAACTTGTATATAAGACCCAGTGTATGAAACTTTTTAAAGCAATCGCAAATAAATGGGACTCGAAGTCACATCCTTTCTTCGACTCCGAGAATAAGTGACCCGAAGTTTTTTCGAACCTCAACCCCCTCTCCTCGAGTCCTCCAGGAGGCAGGACAGTAGGTAATTCCTTTGGTAGAAAGTTCATTGATTTTATTATGTAATTATTAATATTAATTATAATTAACACTTGTGTAATAATAAAGATAAAGAGTTAACGGTATGTTTATAGTTTGTATAGATTGAGTAGGTTCAGTATTATTTTCTTTGAGTTTTTTTTATTAATATCTAATTTAATCTAGCCTATTGCGTCCCAATGCTGGGCGAATGCCTCCCCTTCTGCTTTTAATACGCATATAAATAAAATTAAAGGAAAACTCTGGATAAGACAAGATTGGCTTTTATACTTATACTTACAAGTATACAAGAAGAAACAGTCGAACGATTAACTTTATTCTACTCGAACATTACATAGGTAAATTAAATAAACAAATTACACTAAAATATTAATTTCGCTCATTTGGTCAAAATATAATGCATTGGACTAAGAGTGGCGGTTATAGTGAGGTCGCTAGATGGCGCTGACTGTATTTTAAAACGCGCTTGCGGCCGTGTTACAGTCGACTCGTTTACGACATTCTTCTACTGCGCTTGAAAACGTTTGCTATGGATTAGGAGGGATTATTTGCATTTTGTTGATTTCGCTTATTATTTCGTGAGGTTTGCTAAGGTTTAGGGCATGCATCAATGCGAAATACCTAATCACAAGCCACGCCTCTACCCTGCGGCGGGGTGATGTTCCCCTTGCGGAGATTCGCCATCTATCGGTGACTTTAAGTAAAAATAAGTTGATTTCTAAATTACGAGCCAGCGTCACCTAGCGGAACAACGAAGAAGCTCTTATACAACGAAGAAGCTCAAATAACTGTCTTGCAACAATGTCATTTAGTAACAAAATTTTGAACAAATACGTATAATATATCAGCAACGTACAGTACTTAAACATTGCAAAAAATACGAATGTACAGCTTCGACTGTTCTACGATTGTATACAGTGGGCCGCAGCTCATATGTAAAATTATAAATAAAGTAAAAAAATCGATACTTAAAATAAATTCACAATTTTGTTCACTTTTTTAATGAATCAGAAACGGAAAAACGTTTTCACTGTAAAAAAAATATTTGTGGTTGAGGACTAATTTTACAAAAAATGTACAAGTGGGAATCGAACCCAGAACACTCCAACGAAATGCACGAGATTTTATTACGAGCTACGCTCACTATTTCACTAAGAGTGAAATAAAGGATCAGTATGGCTACACATTACCTACGTAAGGATTTCTCGTTGTCAGTCTATCGACTCAGTCGATATAGATAGGGGCAGTGTAATTGTAGGTTTTTATTTATGAAACAAAATTGATTACGGTGTAAAAAAAATTAACACCTAAAGTATATAATGAATCATAGCTTTGTACCTAGGTTACTTACGTACTTTTCTTTTGTTCATGTAGACTTCTTTCGGCCGTAAGAATTTCAAATATTTATGTTTTCAGTCTGTCTTTTTATAAGCTTTTTTATTGTAAAAAATATTTGTAATTTTAAAATAGTAAAAAAAAATTTATATAATATAAAAAACATATGCTACGCTGGGGATCGAACCTGAGTCGTATTGCAAACGTGAGTGAAACAAGACTTCAAAAACTTGACTACAGACGCTACTTTCCAAATCGTGAAATAAGGACCAAGTGTGACTACCGAGTAACCTAAATATTCTTTGCTCATAAATAGACAGCTAGCCTAAAATAAAATATATTACGAATAAAATTATTGTAAATCGATTATCGACGTAATCAATATATCGGGTATTGTTTCTAACTAAATATACAAGTGCAAGAGTTCTACTTACCTTTTTTCTTCGTTCATATAAGCTATTTGCTGTCGTTTGAATTGTAAATATTTCCGTTTTGATAATTTATTTTTACTTTTATTTCCCATTTTCTAAACTTTAAAATTACCTAATTCTTACTAAAAATAATAACTTATACCTAATACTTACTTACTAAGAAACAAAATATATTTTCAAAAACTAAACAAAATGAAATAAAATTTGAAATTTTCGTATTTCGCGGGCGATTCGGGCATAAGTAAGTAAAAAGTACGCGTCCATCGTTGACAGTGGTCACGGGTGGTATCATGATTCATGGTGGGATGGGATGGGAGTGGCGAAGAGAAGAGAGTGATAGCATGCGTTACTTCAGCGCTCGCGAGGAAAAGAAAACATCATCTTATTTTGAATGTCGTAAGCGCCAAATCGAAAAACATTTTTCGTTAAAAAACTAAAACAAAACATAGAAAACTGTTTGCATAGAAAGCTTTATAATAATATTAGCTTGTTGTAAAAAAATAATGATAAATACTTACATTCAAACTCGTTTTGACATAAAAATTGAAAATATTGTCCTAATTTTGAATAATAAATCTATCGAGAAAATTTTATGGCATCGTGTTTTCTGTTGCATAAAAACTTAGTAAATATAATGAAAATTCAGATTATGTAAAAACTATTCTCCAGTCGTTTCTACAAAATGAAACATATTCAATTACAATACCTACTCCTTTTTTATGCATGCCCTTAATTAGCAGGTTGTTATTATAACGTATAGATTAGTGACGTATTACTGATTATTACTTAATTATTAGATTTGAAAGACGTTTTAATTGAAT
Organism: Pyrgus malvae; assembly: GCA_911387765.1. Classification (NCBI taxonomy): domain Eukaryota; kingdom Metazoa; phylum Arthropoda; class Insecta; order Lepidoptera; family Hesperiidae; genus Pyrgus; species Pyrgus malvae. The sequence goes on along the minus strand of OU426955.1, from coordinate 10,007,531 downwards.
GCTTTATTTAATTGTTACTTATTTAGTACTCTTAGTTTTCTAGGTTTAATTTACAGTTGGCAGTACTTCGAATAAAAAGAAAAAAACTGTGTCAAACAAGAAAATCTAATAAAATAAATCAATATGCCCACGTTTCTACAAAAAGAAGTGAAATCCCACCAAAACATTCTGTAAAAAACTAGCCAAGTCTCGATGGAGCTGCTTGTTTATCTCTAAAAAGTAATGAAATCTAGAGAAAGTCGTGCCAAGTCTAAGGTTCCTTACTGCGATTTCTTTATTATTATAGTTAATGTTGTGTGACTTGGCCGTTGAAGGATACACAAGTGTTATTTTATGTTAGATCGGTGGTCGATTTGACGCTCCAAAAAGAAGTGAGCACAATCAACAACAGCCTAAAATGAGACACTAGCGTCCAATTACCAATACCAGTATGGGCTATTATCTCGCTTAACATGGTACATACATGGTACGTACATGAACATAGGTAGTTAAAACAGATATAACATTACGTGTAAACAAAAAGAATGTTCAACGGCCAAGTCACACAACGTTAACTATAATAATAAAGAAATCGCAGTAAGGAACCTTAGACTTGGCACGACTTTCTCTAGATTTCATTACTTTTTAGAGATAAACAAGCAGCTCCATCGAGACTTGGCTAGTTTTTTACAGAATGTTTTGGTGGGATTTATAGCTTACAAAGTCATGTTGGAACAATAACTTTATTTTTAGTTGATACAAAGTTGCGTATAAAATTTGAATGTACGCTTCCGGAAATTATAAATAATTCGGTCTAACACGTAGCGATTTCAAAACTAAATAATAAACCAAGTGTCACTGTTTTGGCCGAGATGTAAGAATATTTATTCTATGCACCAAAAGTTCTCCCGTCGTGTCAGTCCATTCCTGAACGGACACGGACATCAGGAACCATGCAGGCACAATGGAATAAAGAAGTAACATAGTTAGTTGCAAGTTAATAAATAATACTTGAAGCGCGCATGGCCCGGCGGCGAGCGTAGGTAGCAAGCGATCTACGCAGCTAAGCCAAACGGGCGCAGTCGGGTGTGAGATGGGTGACCGCTAGTGGAAAAAATACATGCGCGTTTCCGTGCTTCGGAGGGCACGTTAAGCCATTGGTCCTTGTTGTTGTCAATAGATAACAGTCGTTAAACCTTGTCGGAGGCCTTATGGGCTGTTTGAAAACATCCGGCGGGTTGGCTACTAACCCGCATCTACACCAACCCGCATTGGAGCAGCGTGGTGGAGTAAGCTCCTGGCCTTCCTAATAAGTGGGAGAAATCCGTACCCAGCAGTGGGACGCAAGAAGGGTTGCAGCTAATATATATTTTTTATATAAATAAACCGAAGAAAAAGGCAGACGGGCCGCGTGATGTTAAGCGATCACCGTCGCCCATGGACACGGGCAACCCCAGGGAAGAATAATACTGTTACTGAGTGTCATACGCAGAGAGTACATCCTAAGTTCGTTTTGACTGCAAATATCTCTGATGCTGTCTGTACTAAATGTTTCTTCTTGGTTGTTGTACGGCGGAAGTAAACATGCGATTTAGGTTTTTATCTGAGATAAGTACTCAGGAACACAGGGAGCATACAACGGCTATACAGATTGAAAGAAATACGGTCCTCTAATTTCCTTTAAAAACAATAAATTGGAAAATTAAATGAATAATACACAATTCCAAGATATTCGCTAGCTTAATGCGCTTTAAATTTAAAGATTTACTTTTTAATGTATATCGTTGAATGTTTGATAACTTCTTTGATTTTTCTGTACTTTGTTTGAATATTCTAATGCTAATTGTAATCCTTTTTTACATTTCTCTCCTAAAGGTTTTAAAGAAATCATAATCATTGAATATTGATTGAATATGTTTTCTGGCATAAAATAAAACTCTCAGAAGTTATACTTATAAAAATGATATCCCACTGCTAAATACGGATACGTTAAATAAGTATCACAATTTGGGCCATCATTATCAACCAGCTAGGCTGACAGGTGAAATAAAACAAACTTATATTTTAATGATGCAAAATTCAGAGGCTACATAGAAACTAAGCATTCATTTTTAACAGACCAAAAAGTATTTGCGCGAACGATATTCATCAACTTCTTTCATGAAGAATGGGTACATCCCTTTTTGCGTCCCACTTCTGGGCTCAGGTATCCATTATTGGGAAAGCCTGGAGCTTACTGAACCAGGTTACTCCAATGCGAGTCGATGGAGACGCGGTTAGTGGCCGACCCACTGTCGGATGTTTTAAAACCGCCTATAAGGGCCTTCGACAAGGCTTAAGGACTTTTGCTTATCGATCATAACCGCCTATGACGGCATAACGTGCCCTCCTACGGAAACGCGCGTGAAATTTTTGCCACTAGCGGGCACGTATATGTATATGTCTCGACCGAACGCGCCCATTTGGCTTAGTACGTAACGTATATGCGTGTACAATATTCATCAATTTCTTTCATGCAGAATAACCTTACCTTACTATGCCAGAAAGTTTTCGATCGATGTATCCGCTTCACGTTACTTATGCAAAAATTATGCAGAGTAACGATACCAATGGCTCGTATCTAGTCAGGCAACATAAATAGTTATTTAATGCAAAAATACACTGGGATAAAACTGGTTTTGCGCAAAATACCGCTACCGATTTAAAATGAGACGAAAAACTACAGGAATATATTCGGAAGTTAAAATTACATTTGTACTGTAATGTTCTTAGCCTTCGATAGAATGCTTTGATTTTATTGCAACATAAATATATGTAATATTTTACTTTTTACTAAATATTTTCTACAACAATACAAACATATATAGATAGAAATAGATTTAGTTCCAAATTTAATACAAACAAAGTCTACTCAATAAACATAGAAGCCAGGCAAAACCTTATCTGGTGTTTAAATCAGTTTGTGCTATAAACATTTAAGCTAGCTCAGCGGACCAAAAGCAAACAGTGCGCAGTCTTGGTCTCGCGAGACCATCGACCACATTCCTTGCCCCCGTGCTGGTCTCTGCCTGCCACACTCCTCAGAGAAGCTTTAACTTTGCCTCGATTTATCCTGTCAATTGTAATAAGCCCTTTAAGCGGATTAGTCTGGCTCCCGAATTCCCTAACTTTTAGCAAGACACTTTCCGAAAATCACGAAATCCCCCAACACTTTGCTTCCCAGTCGTCCCTCGCTCCGTATTAAACAACCCGCCAACAAAATTAACAGGGCAATAAGAAAAAAGAAGTATGCCGTTAAGTTTCCCGGCAATTGAAGCGGACGTGTAACACATAGTGCAGGAAAAAGACGATGAATAAAACACACGTTAATAGGCGGGCGTCTAACAACGCTGAGCCCACATTAGCGCGAGCGAATAAGGTTAGTCTGATGGATAAGATTACGTCTCTTCCCTTCCGTTTACGCTTTCGGTATTTAAGAGAAAGTAATATCTAACAAAGTGGGGGAAATATACTTCGGCTGCACTTAGGTGAGGAGGCTCGGCGGCCAGCGGGTAGGTTCCCACGCAATCGTGTGTCTCGCGTTACACCGACAAGAATCCCATTTTTTCTCACAGAATTAAACGAGCGATAAAATTCTTGCGACGTCGCATGAAAATGTGCGTTACCTGCCTTGCATATTTATGCGTGCCCCAGTAATGACGTTTGTAGAGCCTCCCTCGCGGGGTTTCATTACTGCTTGTCTCTGCGGGCGTTAAGCAAACCCTACTTTATAAACAATCTGTGTCAAGTGTTTTCCGATCGTGATGCAGGTTGTTTTCATTTGTTTTAGCATTATTTACACTATACTCACATGGAACGCGTAGAACGCAAATAATTGAAACAGCTCAGCAAAACAGGCCATGACGGGAGTAAGGTTATCAGTAGTCGCAGATTGTATGCCTCTTTTTGGGATTAAGAAGGCTCATTAACTTATTGGTGCTGAATGATATCGATAGATAGCAACCTATAAGTCATTTAAAGGCCTTTTAGATAATTTGAAAACATCTGATTGCGAGTTGGCCGCAGTTGTCTCCGCCAATACGGATTGGAAGAGTAATTAATTGTCGAATGAAGGATTTTAGATACAAATAATCTCAATAGGTTGTATAGCCCTAGGCTAGGGCACAAGCCACTAACTATCATAAAATATATTTACTTAAAAAAGCCTACTATTCGGTCACTGAGTTTCTAAACGATAAATAATAATATATAATAAAATATTAACTAAAATAAATAATAAACTCAAATAAATAACATAAATAAGATATTTCGCGGGATAAAAACCTGGGAGGGTTTTTTTTCCTCCAACTTTTTTTCCTCTCAGCGTACAAAAACCCATCATGGTGGGTGCCCAAAGCTGATGACGGTCAACCACGTACGGTTCAAATAAAATAAAATAAATTTGTATAAAAAGTACAAACTTGGGTTAAATTTAATTAAAGTAGCTAAAGTGATAATAATGTAAAATTATTTAAGTATACTGTATATTTTAGTGTTTACTGTACATAATTAGTTTATAATTTAACTTGTAATTCTATAACTTTTACAATGAAATTTTTACACCCTAAAGGGTAAATATGGCGATCTAAATATTTTTGTAAAACCTTCTTTGCTACCAATAAGTGCAAATAAAATATTTTCTTTTCTTTTTATCAATTTCAAAAATATATGACGAAAGTCTAAGGCTTCCACAGTAACAGAAAAAGAAAAAGTAGAGAAAAATACTTTACATTCTTTATGTGAGCACTCGATGACGTATCAGATTAATTTACACAGTTGCTACAAGAACACATTGCTTGAACATTAGAGGCTCTACATATACTTAAGTAGTTCTAATGAAGGCCGCGTACACTTAACAGGATTATTCTAAGAATGTGGATACATAAGTCGTCTAAGCATTAACCAAGACTTAGCTGCGCAATATCATATATCTCGGCGGAGGGTAAATATTGTTCTTAATTTAATTCCAGTTAGCGTACGTGGCTGACGGTTCGAGCCGCAAGACGCGCGTTGCACATCGAATATTTCAAGGGAATTGCGACCATGTTCCAAATATTACCAAAATATTCGCTGTTGCAAATCTTGCTCGCCCTAATCTTGAGCCAAGTCGAGTTGCACCTGGAGCCAAATTCGTTCCAATTAGGAGGAGTTAGAGTGCGAGCTTTGACTGAACAGCGAATGATGTGGTCCCTGTTAACAGTGTTAACGTCCTCCGACACTTACGTCGGTGCACGTAAATAAATTTACCAAGAGAGTGTGGCATTATACCTTGAGATCCACAAATTCAGTTAGAGAACGTGACATGAAACCTTGGACATGATACCTGAATTTAATGCACTCTTAGCGCAGAGTCAAACTAGTTACCTGCACGTGTAAAAAAGTCAAAGCTCGTGGATTCGTGCCTACACGCGTTTCCAAAAACTAATTTTACGAGCGCAAAATACGCTGTCGCCTTAGGTCTATGCAACTTTTATTTTCGATTTTTTTTCCATCTTCGTACTCGATTATTGAATTCACAATGTAATAATTGCACGTATTAGTAGTTACACTGAGCTATCAGTGCTAGTAGGTACATCTAACATCAGTAGGTACACGGTAATACCTATTATCGATACAATATCTTGCACTCCAGTGTCGATTTACACAGTACCAAAGCATTTGAACACGTTACAAATGGATTCCGTGATCTTCAATACATGATGGCCGCTACTTGATATCGGTTTTGCCTTTGTGTGTGCAGACGGAAGTAGTCAGATAATGGGATTATAATATATAGTTAGAAAGTGAAGTATAACTGGATATCATAGTATAGGACATAAATAAAGAATTACAAGTACGCAGGGACCCCGTTTTCCTTACCTATGTTATTTACCTATTTACCTTTGTATAGTAGAAACTAATGTAAAAAATTTATTATTTACCGATATGACTTAGAATACATGACTTAGAATTAAACAAAAATACTTATTATCTGTACCCATCAGCACCTTTTTTTGGTATTGGAGGGAAACCTTCAAAAGGTACCCGGCACCTTGGGAGAGGATACTGGGTTACGTCGGATTTGTGCCGCACTAAAACGCCATCGATGGCCTGCTGTTACGCTTTGGGAGGACTCCGGGATCTCCAGTGGAATGCACCGGTGTACTCCACGCGCGACGCCCCTGAACAGGCCCATCCTCGGGATAGCAGATGTGCTCTCCTACACCTTCCGATGCTTACAGCGGCATACGGCCACGCACACACCGCCGTCCTTTCCGGGACGGATAAAGCTCCCACTCTCACCGCCCAAAACCCCGGAAGCCCCCTTTTAGTCGCCTCTTACGATGAGACAGGAGATACCGTAGCTCTATTCTTAATCCCGAAGTTACAGGGACTACCCATCAGCACCTGGTGAGTGTGGTAATCCTTTCTATAAAAGATTTTTCAAAATTTTGAGAGCAGATCCGTGCCCATATTTGTATGTTTTTAAAAAACGTTGAAAAGAAAGTACAATTCTAGTAGTAGAACTTGTATTTGTAATCTTAATTCTGCCGTAAGCAGTGTAAAACCAAGCGGCATGCTCTGCTCATCTCCAATTTCACTTAAATATAATACCAAATGATATGATTTTACACAGCCTCTCTATTAGACGACAATGCATAAAGAAATCTGATTTCTGCAACTTCTATAAATCACGAACTTTCTAACTATGTGAGAATGACAGTGTGAAATTTTGTTTTAAAATCGAAGCGCTGTTGTACGTAACTTTGTTGCAGCTGTATCGAAGTAGGTAACATTTTTTGAGTAAAAGCAAATAGCTATTTGAAATGTCCTCTTCTTCAAGTTCTTAGGTGGAGGGTTTAAGACATATTTTACCAAGTTCGGTCGGTGAGTGCATCATGACGTTACATAAAATTGAGAAATTTCCATTACCGTAGTTATCCCTATTTTTTATTTTTTATAATACTACAATTTCGAAAGTAACTCTTGTCTGTCTGTCTGTCTGTCTGTCTGCTACGCTTTCCCGCTTAAACCACTGAACCAATTTTAATGAAATTTAGAACACAGATAGAGTGGACCTTGGGAAATGACATAGGATAGTTTTTATCCTACGGGAACCTATAAAGCGGGTCCACGCGGGTGAAGTCGCTGGCGGAAGTCTAGTACAATTATATTTTTAGTATCCAACATCTTAAATATAGAAGTTTTACGCCTCGAAGTACGTTCGATATGAATTTACAAGGACATTGTTTTAGTGTGCGTATCCTTGAGGGTTGTGCGAATTCGCAACGCGGGTCGTCATTAACGAACTATACTGCTAGAGTGATATAGAATCAGTGCTGGATTTACCAAAAGGATTCAGCCTATGCTGGCCGGAGCCTAGGGCGGCAAATTTTAGGGGGCGGCAAATTTGGCCCAAATTTTTATGTTTCACAAAATTAAAGGTCAACCTGACTGCGTAAAGAGGCTTTCAATATGAACTTGTTAAAGCTTACTGCTAGTTTTTTTTAGAGAATCGAATTTCAGGGAGGTTGGGGAGCCAAAAATGGAATAGCCTACTGGCGGCAAATTTCTATATCCACCACTGAATAAAATATCTTTACTAGTCCATAGCGATTCAACGCATTACACATTTTATTAATCTGAAAATACGTAGTAATCTGACTGTCATGTTTACGGTACTGTGGTTACCGTCACCGTTGACAGTCTTTAAACGATATATCAGTGAATAAAGAATCCAAAATAAAATTCTATTTTACCAACAAATTAAGAAATTATAATAATATAGAAGCTCGCAACTCATATAAAATACCTATTAACTTTTAGAGCTTAAATTTTTATACATTGTAAATAGTAGCACAAATCCTAAATGCCGCGATAAATTACGCGCGAAATGATTGTAGAGCAACACACGACATTACGTAGATTCTTTTATAATAAATGACAATCTGTCTGTTTTGACTCTTTTGTATCAGTTGAAAAAAGCGATATTTTTTTTATTCTTTGTTGGCAAAGGGTATTAAAATATCATTATTAAAAACTAGTGGATCCCGCAGACGTTGTCCTGCCTTAAAAGTTTTGTAAGAGGATTATTTTCTTTATCATCTCAAAGGGTTTTTATGTTACTGTCAAATAAAAAAATAAAAACGAATAGTGACAGATGAACTGTTATTCAGACTATGTCAAACTTTTGGACGATGGCGCGAAGAACCAATGTTTGACACCTAATGTTACTAACTGTTTATATAGGAAAATAAAATAAGTTATTTTACTATTATTTCGCAATGCTTCCAAATTTTCTCACCGTTTAAACCTTCCCTGGACTTCTACTAATATTTCAAGACCAAAATTAGCCACATCGGTTAAAACGTTCTTGAGTTTTAGCGAGACTAACGAACAGCAATTCATTTATATATACGAGTATAAAGATTCGAAGAACATTATATTCATTTATTATTTAAAAATAACAATTTATAATAATTATAATATGAAAAAACATGAATAACCCAAAGACTTATACTTATACTTTATTAATCTATGAAATGAAATAAGAAACATAATTTTTTTCTTTTCATTTAATATTGAATGGCTAAAAGGATTTTTATACAATGCCGTAAATGAATTAAAAAAACATTAACGTTGTGCATTTTTGATGTCTTGGAATCGTTAGGGAATAATTCCGCACGAATTGCTTGAATTATCAGTACCTATTAATTTCTATCTAGTATTTTTACAAAGTACTCTCTCATTTTCTTTCACTATTTCTTCGTCACTTTTTTCATTAATAGATGCACTTTGTTCAATGTCCATATTTTAAACACTTGATATAAACGAATTTTAAGATAAAATTATACTTGACGCTGGCAATATGCAGAGTTTGCGATGCTATAATTGAAGAAAAAAAGTATAGATAGCCGTCAGATGAGCCGTCATTAGCTGTCACCCCTCCGTCTTGGTCTAAGAGCCGGTGAAGATATTCACTCGTTCGGTTGTTACAAGAGTGAAGGTGATATGAAAGAAAATTGATTAAAATTAATTAAATTAAAAATAGCTATGAACACTTTTCGATAGTCAAGTTATCATAGGCATATATGTTTATAAATTATATTTGGTAAACAATATGTCTCATCGAATTTTCAGATCGGTGAAGGTCGATCTTCCACGTCTCCTCTACTATCTTACGAAATTTTGCGATCAGCACACGTGACCTCGCGCGAGTTTCATAGTTTTTACCCATCCCACAATAATAACATAAAAGACAGACATGACAATTTTGATAGCTGCGTCAAAATATAGATAAACAGACACAGAAATTAAATAATTTTGTAAAGAAATAAATATGGAAAAGTAAAGTATAAGAATATAACAAAAGAATATAAGTTCATCATATTTTATATGATAATGGACGTGCATGAAGTAAGTAATAACATGTAGTGTATTTATAACAGAACACGGCGCATTTTATTCATTCCATTTGCTTCCCGTGAGAATGAGATATTTTCCCGCGGCAAAAAGTAGCCTATGTTCTTTCTCAACCTCCTTTCTATGTTTATGCCAAATTTCATGAAAATCGGTTCAGTGGTTTAAGGGTGAAAGAGTAGCAGACAGACAGACAGACAGAGTTACTTTCGAATTTATAATATTAGTATGGATATATATGCTTAAAAGCTTCATTCATACATAATTATACGGAATTGCACTAGTGCAATCTACATGGTGGATGTATTAAATTTGTGTTACATTTCAGAATGTGATCCCAATTTAAATAAGCCCTTAACTCAGACAGAAGAAACAGGTAGACACTTCCCTTTTCCACTTCATTTTATAGTAAGCAAGACTTCTAAAACAGTGTGCAGACGATATCGATATCATTATTTACTTAATATAAAATTTTGCGGAATAGACGGCACTGCGGCAAGTAAAACGACCTGCTCTTTTCCTACCAATACTGATATCCCACTAGGAGCGTATCACACGAGCGATTTTACGACGCCACCTTTTGTTCTAACTCACTGTCGCATGGTCCTTGCTATGTTTCTTTATATCTCACAGAAAGATTCATATCTTATATCTATCTTATGGCAATATAATACATCTTCAAATTGGTATGGTAAATGTAGTACTTCCAGTTCTGAAAGATTCTCATATTGTTTATTTGTCACTTTAATAGAGTAAACGGGGACTTAATGCGTGGGAGATTGCTAGAGATTGTGTTAAAATGTACAAATTTGTTTACGTCTATAAATCGCTTGTGTGATATGGCTATAATGTGCTTTCTCCTGCAATCTTTTCTTGCGATGACACGCTAAAATGTCGAACCTGTTTTATAAAATTGGATTATATTGCAATTGGTTTAGAGTACAGTTTACGTTGTCCACTAGTATGGGAGTTAGGATAATTTCAAATTTCAAAGCCGCGATGTCAATCTTTATCGCAAGGGAAGTTGTAGTATTACGAGAGACATGTCACCAAAAACTGCAAACATTTTATAAAAGCTCTTTTTTAATATTGCAACACGTTCATGGACATAAAAATACGAGTAGTTTTCCATGGTTCTGATGTGTATTGTTGCGCTAGTGTCGAGTATAGTTTTTTTTCATTTCAAAAATATGTACTGTACCTTGTAAAACATATAAATTAAAAAAATGCGGTTATCAGTCATTAAATATTTATAAAGACGGTGTATCAATAACTGAAGAATTTGGTGAAAATGAAACGGGGCTAACAAAATTCAAAATAAAATTATTAATAATAGCGTACGTACCAAATAATTTTGAGGTTTTAAAATCTACAAAAATGTAGAAATGTAATAATGCTGCATGGAGCTATACTATGGGACTGGCGGTAAATTGTTCAGTGTGATGTAAAGTAAAATTTGTCTTTAGAAAATTGTTGTAAGTATTGATCGCATATCTCTCGGAATATAAGGGGGAGGCCGGTTGGCTAAGGAGGGTGCGCCACTGCGTCGATTGTAATCACGCAAATGGTTCCATATCAAAATGTCATATTCGTATGATATTGATGTTTCGTTGTCAATTTTGCGTGTGGGTGGTAGGTTTAAAGAGTGAGATAAGAGAACAACAAACTTAGGAGCAATCTTATTTTCACTAGATATACTCATAAAATCGTGTAAGATTTGCAAAAGTTTAAGTTTCACTAGCTATAGTGGAACTTGCACTTTAATGAGTATGTTTATTGGCCACACTTAAAGAAGTGGTGTGGTGGGCAAAAATCGGATCTTGTAACACCTCCTGGTCGGCACATTAAAAAAGGATTTTAGGAAACAAAAATACACTATATTGGCTCAGCCGAGTTCCAGTAAAAATCAAACAGTTTAAAAAAAAATGTTGCTTTTTATTCTTCTCGTAGTAATAACAACTAAAACTAAACATTGTAATCATCCCGATCAGGTTTCGTAGAACTACTTAATCTATAATAAGGTACATTCTCCAGTGCTATTTAAAACCTTTTAGCTACCGTAGTCCAGTTAACTCAAGAGTAATTATCATTAAAACTTTAAAAACATGTTAAATAAAGCCCCGAGTCACAAATGAAAGTCTGAAAGTCTTTCGAGCGCAGTTTTATTTTTCTATCGACACAGGCTGCCGCTCGCCTGCGATCGCTTCCATTAAAATAACTCGTTAAAATTTATCATCGACCCCGCTTAATCGCTTTAGCGCCACATCTGGGGTTTTATGATTTTTCTGCTTGCTTTGTATACTTCGTGGTCGTTTTACAACGCTTTTTATTTTCGTTTTCATCACTAGTTACTGTCTATCTGAGGTTGACTTGTTGAATCTTTTGGTTTAGACTAGTAATCGTCTTGTAAGCATTTTGGAAACTTTTTAAGCTCATTAGCAAATGCAGTTAATAACCCTTCACATTCACAGCCCCACAGTAGAGTAGATATAGGTACCCTGTGTCGTGGGTACCATGGACACACACAAAGACAGAAACACAAACCCAGACCAACAACAGTTTAAACTCATCATTCAAATTTCTGTTTCGCCGGGAGTCGAACCTGGACCCGTAGGTATATTGGCAGTCCGGCATGGTAGCCATTGCGCCACGCAGGTCGTCGTAATAACTATGTTTTATACGATGTGCTGGGAACCTATTTCCACTATCTAATAGGTACCTTTAAACGAGCAATACCTATACCTAAATATATTTATTGAATCTCGGAAACGGCTCAAACAATTTTGATGAAATTAAGTACCCTGGTTTTGGGGGTTATAAATCGATATAGCTTTTCTTCGATCCAGATTTTAGTTTTAGAAATTTTAAATTATTAAAATTTATTTTCAGCAATTATCAACTTAAATATAAACTGAAAAATACGACTATTCCTGACATCTATTGAAGAGTAATAATATTGTGGCGTAGAACGCCGTCAAACACCATCCGCCAGTCTAACGTTCAAAGAAATGATAATGTAGATTTGAAAGAGCTCTATAAAAATTTGGTTTATTGAATTAAAGCTTCCTTGGCCGAATGGTTACGTGGGCTGACCGAGAGACCCGGGTTTAAGCTTCATTCAAAATCATATTGCTTTTTTGTGTAAATATTATTTTGTTTTTGTTGGGAGCTATTTTAGATGGCGTTGTTAAGTAACAGTTGACATTTTCAGGTGCAAAAAGTAGCACGCCATGTTGTATCACATTCTATAATGTTAACGTTCGTTTTTATATGCAAGCTGTGGCAAACAATCTTGAATTGTAATATAAATTATAAATTAGTAAATTGAAATTACTTTTGTGTGAAATAAACTAATTAGGGATAAAAATTACAATATTATTATACGTTATATTGCTTGCAAAAACTATATTAAAAAACTAATTATTGTATTGTATAGGAGATGGTGGAGTTACAACCTGAGGCCTTAGTGTAAGTTTGCAAACGCGAAAACGTTACTATCGCGTCAGTGTTAAGTATTTAATTATCGACCTTATTCCTTTCAGATTAAGATCTATCTGTCCAATTTTAACTCGGACGCAGTAGTAACGTTTGCGCGTTTACAAACTTACACTAAGGCCACTGTATTATACTGATGATTTGATGTTTCAGCCAAGTATCGTGTCACGTGGTTTTGTCACGTTGTCGCTCATGTAGCTAAACGTTCTATTTTTGATGTAGTTATACCTTAAAATTCTATCAACTATATCGTTAGTAAATTCAATGAAACCTATTTACTATTCATAAGATAGCTTTACATATCTTAAGCACAGAATGCTAACTTTATATAGTTAGAATATTTGCACAAATTTTAATTTTTGCATTATCATTTTACCACTGAAATAATATTGCTAATAATATAAGGTTTATTATTTTTATAACAGCTCCATTTACGAGGCTTACAAAACGCTTACTCTAGCAGATGAAAGGTTGGCAGCAACATTTTAGCGGTCCTTGCGTGGCCACATAAAGATATTACTTTAACGCGAACAAACATTCACGTGCTAACCTTCGCTTCTAATTATAATATCATTACTTTAACCTAAAAACGAATATTCTCCAGAGTGAAAATCCAATTTTATCAAATTATACCGGATTTTCTGCAGCTGCGTTATTCCGCGGCGCACTCAAAAGATAATTAAATAATTAAGAATGTATGAATGACGCTGTAAAGCCGTTTCCCTGATATTGTAATAATGCAGTCCTCTTGGGCCAAATCTTTTAAATTATTCTCTCACGCTTGCTTCGTAATTACGCAGACGTAGACGCCTACGGTTCTCATTCATCGCGGATTACATTAAAATAACGCCTAAAGATTATTAAAATACCACTAAATTAACTTCGTTTCTGAAATAAATTAAGAATCGAGGTATGAAGTAAAGCCTTGCCGTTATTAAATTAGTACAAAGACGATTTTACCTACGAAGATCAACATAAAAATACAATAATAAAAAAATAACGGTTATACCGTGAGACTTTATTTTTAAATTGCCATTTAGCTGAGGAAGATTTTCTTATAAAACGAAAAGGAACTCTCCGATGCAGTCATAAATAAAATGCCACAAGTAGCTGCGAATGCAATAAAAGACGCGCTGAACAAAAGAAATGATTGGAACATCGCACCCAACCCCTGATAGCGATCAAAAAACTTCTATAGACTTTAGATACTTTTAAAAATGTCAAAACCTTTTTGTGTTTATATTTTCCATTTATAACGGTCAACGGCACATCGAAATCCAAATCCAAAAAGGACAAAAGCGTCCGGCCGCTCTTTGCCGGGAGAAAATCTGAGGCTTAAACAGTGCCACGTATGAAATAGTGGCGCTCGGTTACACGGAAAAGACCACAGGAGAAATCGAGTTACAGGACCATGGCGTAGAACTTTTTCCTTTTTAGGAGTTTTGGTAACGGACGATGCAGCGTGGTCGCAGAACGATGCGAATTTATCCGCACTTTCTACCAGTTTGATTTGCGGTATGTGATTAGTCGGGCAGAAACTGACCAATGATTCTTTTATCGTCCAAGTTCGTTCGGGTTAGGTCTATCGGATTTTGGGTTTTTTGGGCTGCCAAAATCTTTGTCAACGGTATCGTACGTTTACGCGTATATTGAATTTTTTTGACTGGAACTAAATCGCTGTATTCTTAAATGTAGGAAATTTAAAACCTATACGAAAATTTTAAAAAATCTTTAAAACTGGAAAACACTGCATCCTCAATACCTGGTAGCAAACAAAAAAAAATATTTTTAAAACCTCCTAAACAAAACGATTATTGCAATTAAAAAAGAAACGTTTTGCCTCTGAATTTTTTTAAGATAGCTTCTTTGGCTTAATATTTTGCGAAAATACTGGTCAGCGCGACAAGATACGAGCAAATAGAACAAAAGTATTCGGCCGTTCGTTGCCGGGAGAATAACTGAGGTTTAAACAGTGCCACGTATGAAAAAGTGGCGCTCGGTTACACGGAAAAGACCAGAGGAAAAATCGGGTGACAGGACCACGGCGTAAGACTTTTCCTTTTTTAGGATTTTGGGAGAGGACGGTGCAGTGCGGTCGCATAGAACGATGCGAATTTATCGCTCTTTCTACCAGTTTGATGTGCGGTATGTGATTAGTCGAGCAGAAACTGACCAATAATTCTTTTGTCGTCCAAGGCTCTCATTCTGAAAACGTCAAACCGGTTTTGGACTTTTTGTGTTAAGTCTGATCGATGTTATTGGAAATATACTCTCTGTGCTCTGTGCGAGATTTCGATTATATCAAGCCTATTTTTAATTTATTAATTTATTAGAGTAAATTCATAGAGTACCTTTTCCCGTTAACGAAATCTTATGGATTCCTAAGAACCATGAGTACACAAAATTGTTTGGTCTGTCAAGTTTATTTATCCTTTTCAATTTCCTGCTCTTAACAAAGGTATTATCTCAGAATTGAAAGAGTTTTGAGTTCATGGTTCACTAAGTACGACTTGGTATGCAAGATATACCTTTGAGAAATGATGTTAAACTTGCAGGCTTACGACAAAGGAAACAACGTTATATTTCATTACAGTATTTTCATCCACCATTGAGCAAGAGATGAATAGCACATCACAAGTTTTTGAGGTCAGGTCAAAATTTCAACCTGGGCTTTCGACGTGGCATTCTAATGTAGTAACTTAGTGGTTGGGATAGTAATAGTAAGTAATCCGTGCTTCTAATTCAAATTACCATAATTTTACTCTCTACATTAACAACTTTCACAATATTAGTAGAATAACTAACCCAGCAATAACATTATTACACAATAGTATTATACTCTGGCAAAAATATCTGCGGAATAACAGAACAGTGCGCTTCCCAAAAGGGGATTCCAACTTCAAAGTTTGAATACAATTACTGTTTAACATGAATCTAACTGTTTGTTTTACATTTCAGATTGACCCCAAAGTGGCGTTTCCCAGAAGAGCACACCCAAAGGTGAGTGTTCCGTGTATAATTTCATTGTGGACGGGTATAAATTGAAAATTATTCCTTGGTTTATTAGGCCCATTCAAACATTAAATGCCCACAAAACCACCCTAGAACAGCAAACTTACGACATATTCTGAATGTAAAATGTACCGGTTGAACACTGCTTGTTTATTTTCAAACATTTACACAAAATATTATTTTAGGCTGGACATAACTCGTGGTGGCTATTAAGATGTTGGCTCATGATGCATAAATAACTAAGGGCTTATAATTTAGTATGCGGGCGGTGATCTTAAGACCGACCGTGTTCTTGTTACCCCTCTGATTGAATTGCGTAAAGACATACTTAGTTTGATTCCTTATTTCATCTTACCCTCAGTAAGATTTGCATAAGTAAGGAGTTTGTTTGCTGTATTTTTCCTGGTGTTTTAAGGCGTATAAATAAATGCATTTTGTAATTTTTGAGCAGTCTTAAATAATACGTAGCAAATAAATAAATATATTTTGAAAGAAATGTAATGTTTAAACTTACGTAAAAACTAAACATCAATAAAAAAATATAACAGAATGTAGGTACGTTTAGTATCAAAAAGCCTGAGGTACTTGCTCCAAATTGCATTTAATAGCTTAATAACATTTAAATTACCTCAAAAAGAAACGTGTACAGTTTTGAGAGATAGCATAATCTGCTGAATTTTTGCCCGCCACGGGTATGAGAAATTACAGCACCAACCGCGTTTAATGTAAAGTGGTTTCAGATGAGCCAACTAGCTTATATGTATATTTGAGTATATTCTGAACTTGATCTGACCCTAATACATCTTTTGTTAATTACCTTTTTATACAAACCAAGTAACTAAATAATCTCTTTAACCTTAGGAGTTTAAAAATGTGAATATTAGCACCATAATCAATTAGACATTACAGAACGATTACCTATATTTATAAACAGGCATTTTTTAAATTTAATTATAAAGCGTTGAGTAACTAAAACAAACGTAAGAACGGCATGCATAATCACGCCACCCATAAAAAGTGTAAGGTAAAATGCTTACTTAGTCTGAGCGAAAAAGTAAGTTGGTCCAAATTAGGTACATTTAAAAACTACATGAGATTAGCTGAAAAGAAACGCGTACAGTTTTGAGAGATAGCATAATACATAATCTACTTAGTTGCTGACTGGTACTGGTATTAAGAATCACCGTGCCGACCCCATTCTGAAACCAATCTGAAACCAATTTAGGTTTCTAGAATTGATTAATTCTACAACAACTTTCGTGTTTTAACGATTCAGTAGCATTACTACTACTACTAATTACCTTAATAACATATTTTTTCAAGCAAAATAATAAAGAAAACATCTCGTCATTCTTATTATTATTTTCTTTATAAAGTGTTGAATGAAAAACGGCATAAGCATGCCATCCATAATAGCTGTAATATAAAGCGCTTAGCTGAGCGAAATAAGACTGTTGGCTCCAAATATCATTTAATAGTTAAATTAGATTAAAAAGAAACATGTACAGTTTTGAGAAATAGCATAATCTACTCAGTTGCTGCCTCCCGACTTTATGGAATCCAAGTCTGAGGTATCGTCCCGACGCGCCGGCCGCATTTAATGTAAATTGGTTTTAAACGCGCCCGCTTGTCATTGCTATGTTTTTGTATTTAACTCGATACTGGGTTTTGCCACCAGCTTCTGTGTTTCAACTGTAAAATAGCAAAAACCAAGGTTTACGGCTTGAATTGACAACATTATTATTTATTGAAGAAAATTTGCTCAAAAGTAAGAAAGTACAAAATAATTTGAAACGAAATATTTAATATCGAACAGAAAAAATTACAGTAACTGACTTCTGCAATAAATTGCTTTTGAGTCTATAAATATCGACTTGAATTAATTTATTCAATAATTCCGACAAAGCTATAAATAAAAAAAAGCGAGCAACAAATTCGACTCACGAGAATTCCTCTCGTTTTTATTTAATATAAATCGCAAAGTATTGACAAATCGCCCGTAGGACTGCAGAGTTAAACTTTGTAAAGGTTTTAATTATCGTGTCTAAACTTCGTACAGATTTATGTTTTTCGCATCGATGCGAAATTGTTAATGTAAATAAAATTCGTATCAAATTATAAAGTTATTTGAAAAATCCGCGGAAACACTCGGCACGCTAGCTCCTTCTTTTATATGGACATTAAACGTGATGGATGGTTTTAAAACATCGTTATATTACTCTATCCGGGTAGCCAGTGCGGTGTTGCGTGGCCGGTCAAAGGGGATGCCGGCTATGCGAATTACATGAATACATTAAGGGAGCACTGCCTCATACATGTTACACTATAATGCCCACGAATAAATTTATAGCATGTTCCTTCATCACAGTAGTATCAAACGGCAACTATGTATGTAAATTTCGACGGTCTATAGATGCTTTGATAATAACGATGGGCTCTTGATTCTTAATGCGATATCGTCCGTCCAAAGATTCTCGAGCGACGGCATCTCTGAAGGTAAATAACGATGGAATTGAAATAAAAGCCGAAGTAACTTCTAAATTGCGCGACCTGTTGGGTGACGTAAACAATTTTCTAGAGAGTGGAGATAATAACTTTTTGTTCGCCTAATTAATTGCGATGATAAACGACGCACGAAATCGGATGATTCCATCAGTACTTGCGGGGCCCAAAATTCAAATTCGTGATTATCATTGCTCGCTGCTCCTGCTTCCCTTCTTACGCAAACAATAGAAAAAAGGGAACACCGTTTTCCAGGCCCGAGCTAAGAACAAAACAAACGAATTTTTAATATCGTCTTTATCGATAATTGAGACTCTCGCGAAAACCTCTTATTTTCAAAACTTTTAGAGTCTGTGAAAGAGGAATCGTGAAAGAAAATGGAACTGGAAGAAAAAACTTTTTTCATCTTCTTTGTTTGACATTGACAGTCACTAAACTTTGTATTTTCACAGTGAATCTATTTAATTTAGAATTGATTCAAGAGAATTTAATTGTAGAGCATCTGGCAGCTGACTTCATCAGATATCGAATTTTTATATTAAAAATCTTTCGGATCTGGTTACCACATTTCTTGTCATAATTTGTAGGGATAAGGATAATACATAAATTTATTAAAAGGTCAAGATTAGCATTAATGTAACTTCATCGAAAGATGTAGTACATCGACTTCTCTACCCATCGTTACCAGTTAATGTTTCAATTTTTATAAATTGCTATTAAGCTTTTGTAGATTAGGCCAATAGGATCTAAACCCCGTAGAACATTTGGTAGGTACTAATAAACCTATTTTTTAGGATGTAATCAAAATTAACCTTATCAAGATTGACTACAATATAAACACATAAATACACGTGTTGATAATTAAATCCTTATAAGTGAACACAGGATAGTGCAGGGAGTCAGCGGTGAACAAAGGCTAATATGTCATCGAGCAAGTTAATTGACGCGGTTTCCGCTCCGACGTTGCGGAACGCAGACGTCAGTGTTTCCTCTACTAGTATATTTATATGTAGTTTCTACACTGAAATGCTTTGAAATACGCTATTTACGCATATAAAAAAGAACTTTAATGTAACAAAAGCTAATATGTCATCGAGAAAGTAATTGACGTGGTTTTCGCTCCGTTTTTGCGGAATGCAGACGTAAGCTTTTCTTCCGCTCGCTTATTTATATGAAGCGTCTAAAGTAAGTTGCTTCTATATAATAATTATGCAAAAATTTCTTTAAACTGTCTGCGGGTACAAATCTAATACATATTATGTCATTCAGCAAGTTATGTAGTACGTGTTGACATGTTTCCGCTCCAACGTTGCGGAACGCAGATGTTAGCATTTCCTCCGCTTAAATTTTTATATGGAGTATCTACACTATATTGCTCTAAAATAGTCCATAATCATAAATGAGAGAGAAAATTTAATGGAAGTGTTTTGCGTTGAATTCTCATAAGCAAGCACTGAGTAATGCATGGTGCAAGCGGTGTACAAAAACTTATATGTCATAGAGAAAGTCGATTGACGTGGTTTCCGCTCCAACGAGGCAGAACGAGATTTCAGCGTTTCTTCCACTGTTAATTTGGAGCTTTTACACTTTTCCATTACTTTGTTTCAAAGTTGTCTATATTCATTTACGAAAGAGAACTTTCAATGAAAGTTTTTGCGATAATTCCTCGTAAGCAAGAACTAAGTAATGCATGGAACAAGCGGTGAACAAAGGCTAGTATGTCATCAAGCAAGTTAATTAACGCGGTCTTCGCTTCGACGCGGCGGAACGCAGTCCTCAGCGTTTCTGCCGCTTACATATTATGCAGCCAGTATACAAAATTGCCTCGAAATACGAACCCAAGTTTCGTATTTCATAACTCAAACAAGCCTAAGTATGTAATAATTTAGAAAAGTAGGAACCCAAGATTCATATACACTTTTTAAAATTTAGACGATATTTCGTGAATTTCAATTTCGTTGCTTAAAAAATTTATTTATTTATTTAAATTCATCACCATAAAAGTAATAATACAAATTTAAAAAAATACTATAAAAAGAAAACCCCATCCAAAAGCTGCAATTGTGGCATTGTGCCCAGAACGCTGGCAGCATTTCCCCTCTAAACTAAATAAGAAAATTAACCTAATATTATCAAATAAATTGAAATAAGCATCTTTTAAAAACCTATTGTATCTTACCACTGACCGCGGGTCTTTCAGGTAATTAGGTAGGACTAAAGCATACGTATCCAAATATTATAAATCTATAAATTTTTATCTCTGCTATTTATAGGCAATAACCAAAATCGCCAGCCATCGTATCCTGTAAAACACGAAAGTGCGCCCGTAATTTGCTGCTAAATTCGATTATGTAGATGATAGCTTAATTTTCTTTTAAATATTTTTTTTTGTAATAAGTTAAAAGTTAAAAAAATAACTATGTTCAACGTAATTTGGTTCTAACATTACCACCACCTTTCAAATTAAACATGGAGTACTGCTCTCATCTCTGGGCAGGAGCACCAAAATACCAGCTACACCCATTTGACTCCGTTGAAAAGCGCGCAGTCCGAATCGTAAAAGACCCAAGATGACTGACAGGCTAGAACCGCTCAGCTTGCGAAGAGGCATAGGCTCGCTCTGCGTTTCTACCGACTTTACTATGGTGAGTGCTCCGAGGAACTTTTCAAACTCATGCCTATATTACCATTCCATGATTATACCACCAGGCGAAGGTTAAAGTTCCACCGGCACCATCTGGACTCGTAGCGGTCCTCCACAGTCCGCTTTGCACGCTCCTTTTTACCACGGACGTGCAGGTTATGGGACAACCTTCCAGCTGAGACATTCCCAGTGGACTATAACATGGGGTTCTTCAAGAAAGCTGTAAAAAGAGCTCTCCTCCAAAGCCGGCAATGCTCGGGTGGCTCCCCTGGGGTTGCCCGTGTCCATAGGCGACGGTGATCGCTTAATACCACGCGGCCCGTCTGCCTTTTTGTTCGGTTTACTTATAAAAAAATATAAAAAATTTATTACATTATGTACTTAGGCTAGTATGAGTTATGATGACAATTTGATCTAGCTTCAAATAGAACAATTCGAGCTTATTAATTTCCACCTTTAATACTTAACAGAAAGGGGTTATAATAAGATTATTGTTTTGCAATAACTAAGCATTAATTAGTTTGTTAAGCGTCATGATAAAGACGTTATAAAACATAAGAAACAATAAGTGAGAAAATATATTCAGACCAATCGTTTATTTAACAAGAGTAGTTACCTACAGTGGAACTGCGTAACCCTACCTTTGCCTTTAAGGGTTCCGTACATCGACAGGAATAAACGTTACACTTATACGATCACTCTGTTGTCCGTCCGTCCGTCTGTCTGTCGGTCAAGACCCTTTTTCTCAGGAACGCTTGGAGGTATCAAGATGGAATTTATATCAAATACTCAACTCTACTGTCCCTTGAAGTTGTGAAAAAATCTAACTTCGAAGCCAGCGCAATTAAAAGATACCGCCGTTTATGCCGTAAATTTCCTTAAATTTTCGACACCCGCAAGGGAATGAAAACCTACAGTGAACTTCCCGTGAATTCAGAATCTTAAAATTTGGTGCGAAGCAACATCTTATAGCACAGATAAAGAAAAAATTGCGAAAACCGTAAATTTTTAGTTACATCATTTATAAAAAATATTTTACGGAACCCTCGGTGCGCGAGTACGACTCGCACTTGGTCGGTTTTTTTCAAACCTCTTATGTTCCACTCCTTGATTGAGATATTCAGTAGTCCAGATTTTAGGCTTATGATTAATTGAGTAAGAAAATATGTACATCTTATAAAAGTTTCAGCGTCTTCAAATTGCTACATATAAAATTGTATTTAAAACTAAGGCACATAAAAATGCTGAAAAATATTTGTATTATATATATGAATATTTGAAAAATTATTCCCCAAGACTAACTTTGCCGTTTCTGACCGTACTAGGCATAAATATGGTACCGCGAAACGTGTTAAGAGTTATAAAAAGTACAATAAAAGCATTTCGAGTGCGATTTCGTGTAACCAAGACAAGCGAATCGCCTATTTCGTAAGGCGCTATCGCATAAAAAGCCTACAATTTCATTAAAACCACCCTAAATAGTTACAAAGTTTGTTATTTGGCTGTCAGTCAGCTTTTAAGGCCGACAACAAAGTTAAAACGAAGTAATTAAAAAAGAAAACACAAAATACTTACCAAGTCGGAAGCTCGACTCTCTTCAGTTAAATTACTTGCGATTACACCGACAAAACGTTTAATGAAACACGTTAAATCGCACCAACTGGGCCTGCCGCGCTCGCCATGCTACATCTTAAGGGGCGCGTAGACGGGCCACTGAAATCCATCGGTGGATGGCACGCTCCCGGTAGTCTCAGCGTCAAAACAAATACGATATGGCTAGTTATTTTTTTCTTCTTTATGCTGAAATGCATTTTTCTTGACAGACTGGAAGCAAATCTCTTTTGAACACTCTTTTGTCACTTGGGCATGACGCACTCGCACGATCAAAATTAGGGAGGCTTAGATTACAGTGCATATTGGTGACTTCACGTGTTCCTGGCCAGCCCATTGTTATACGACTTTAAACTGCATATAAGTCCTTCGACAATGTTGAATTGCTACTATCTATGGTAAACAACCCTCTCATATCGAACGTCCTGGCTGAGACATACTAACACGTGTACGCATATAAAATCTATGAAAAATCATGGTAAATGATTGAGGTGCAGGTAACTCTATTCGTGGCCCGTTTGCACTAAGCCTTACATCTGCCATAGTTTCCTAACTTCACCACTTGAAGGCGCTAGTTTTTCCTCAAATATCTTACCAGTAAGGAGAGTTGGAACTACTTCGACCAAGTCCATTAAAGAGTATGAACTCGCGCTGAGGTGATTACTAATGCTACCGATTTCAACCGTTACGACGTCGATTAAGACATTTTAATTGAAAATTTAACCGAAAAACTTCCGACTGAATAACATTCTCAAAACCTCTTCTAAACCGTCATATAAACGCGGACCGGAGTATTGGAGATTTATTGTAGTCGCTCCACAAATCCAACTTTGAATAAAATAATGCAATCGAATAAACTTCAACTTTGTTCGTATTCGCTGAAGAATATCGTTATCAGGGGAACTTGCTTTCATTGTATTGTACAGCAGTAAAATCTAAGTTTATATTAAGTCTTTTTCTTAAGACGCTTACAGTTTTCTTAGATTGGTTGGGAAAGTTCTAGAATAATAAATGAGTAACGGAAATTATTTTGAAATATCATATCTATTTATCCTCAACTATCCATGACTATGCGTTTGTTTCATTCACTCAACTTAAGAATCCATCCACATTTCAAACACCTTTTCAAATTTAATTACGTAAAATTAAATACGCCAATCCTTTTACAATTAGGTACTCCAACATCGAGAGAGTAAGAGCGGTCTTAAAGGAAAAGTTCTACATAAAACGGGAGCATACTTCTTAAAGAAATTGCATTTAATCACGTTGGGACCTTCATAACTTAGCTTTCTCTCATATATTTTATGAATTTCTATGAACATACTTCTAGTCAACAATTACTTTAATATATCGTATGAAGCCATTTTATATGCGTCTTAGAATGTTTATTAAATAAATTGAACGGTGATCTCGTGTCATTCATACCGTTTGTTTGTTATATTATCAAGAATAATAACATTGGTAAGCAAGTTTTTCTTGAAATTAAATTTTAGGAAACAAAATATGTGATATTTTATGAATGTGAGTTTAAAGTGCCATAAATGCTTTTTCGTGAACTTTTCAACGTCACATTTATTTCAGAGATATTTAAACGATACTCTTATTAATGAATTATATCTGTATTTTATAAGTTAAGAGGACATATATAAATATATTTTTATTTACAGGTTTTTCCTTTGTTTAATGACAACCTTTTGTCTTCGCCATAATAGGGTAAAAATACAATGGTTCTTAGTGCGATCCTTACAACCTACCCGACCCCATACCAATTCCATATTGCCACGGGTATAGAATTACCCGTACATACGAAGTAGCGTATGTAAAATCCGGGGTTAAATATTACACGAGTATTTATATAAAAATAACGCATTGTTGTGCGATTGCAACGTATGTACTTTATGTTATTATGTTTTGTTTGTTAACGATGTTACAATTTTAATTAAAACCTGTCTGTACCCGCAAAAGTTTAATACTTAGTCATCGATATAAGTAGGTAGATTCACAGTCGCCGCATAAAAGTGGCACCGGCAAAAGAAGGCATAACGGCAGCAATATGCCTTCTTTCGCTTTCATTTGTTAAACCGCCACGCACGTGTCGCACGTCAGTGATGCCAAAGTCCGCAGTAAAAATTTGTAAAAATTACACTCTAAAAACGCAAAAAAAAGTATGGAGTATCATACTTCCAGTGAGTACATCTTTATCTTAATTTAATAACGCATAATTATTATACTTTAAGACTATTTATTATTATTTAAAAAAAATATTGTTTGGTGGTGTTAATATGGCGGTAAATTAATCTTGTAAACGAATTTGTGCTTTATTGTAATGCTTTTGGTTTCATTTCTCAATAAACTCCTATTTCGTAAGTCTAAAGTCGTAAAATTTTATTGCCGTATTATAAACATCGAACCAGAAGGTGATAAGTAACAATTTAACATGGACTTATAGTCTTACTTATGTCAGTACCATAAGGTTTAAAATAGATAAAAAGTTAAAATACCTTAAAATATTTTTTTGTTTAGAATACTTGTATACATCTATAATAAGTACGTTTTTACGCGGGGCCACCTTTTGACTTAATTTTGTATGGGAACCTTGCATCTACCTACTTATATTATATCGATGTACTTAGTATTACATTTTTTCACAATCACACTATAATGTTGTACTAGGTACTCGTATAATAGGTTTTTATTATGTCAGCATGAAAATTGGATTACAGAAGTTCATATTACTTGCTTTTTAAAATATAAAAAAACGAGACCTTTATTTTATATCGAAACAAACATGTATCGTTGCAAAGCAAAGCAAAGTAAATTTCTGTTACGGGTAGTCCTTAGTCATTAAATATTTTTTAAACATTACTACTGAACTAAAACGTTTTCACTACCGCAGTAGTTCTTGTTCAAAGAAATTAAAACAGCAAAACGGAGTGGAGCTTAGAAATGATTCCCTGCGTAGTTGCATGGCATTGACAGTCAAATCAGGTGTTCTCAACAGTTAATAAGGTAGAAACAAACTGACACCTGACACTTTAGGATTTCTACAAGATCATACAGCAAGAATGACATAAACCTATTATTATTCTGATTCCAGTAACGTACATTCTATATTGATACTTATGCGTCTATAAGATATAAATAATCAAAATATAAATAATAATAACCCCGCAGGGCGGCTTAGGGCGAGCCTTAACTTAGAGGAACAGGGCCCCACTTCTGGCTTGCCTTAATGAGTCGTCCAGAGTGGAGTCGTTAGAGCTATTTACTTGGGGGGAGGGGATGTAACCAAGTAATTGGCCTAATAGCGAGGAAACAAGCTTTTGGTTGGATTTATCCTCCCGCGATGGTAAAATCGGTGCCGCTCCTCTCGACACCCCTAGCCATAGTTATGGGGGCCATTCAGTGAGTGGTGAGTCATCACCTGCTTCACTTTAGATTATTTTCTAATCTGAACGGCAGGTGTCCCATAGTGGGAAATCCTAATCAAATGCAAGATATTTGATATTAAGGTTACCAGTATTAGTAGACTTATATCTCAAGTATAGTTATAATTAGAAACTTGTGATATAACAAATAAATTCTGCATAATGCAAAAATGAATAAATACCTAGTTAAATGAGAGATATGTAGAGTGAAAAGCGAGCGTGTTTGTCTATACACTAATTTCTTATTACGAAACTTTAAACGTTTACGAATGTTGTCGCCGATATTTTGTTTCTACCTCTACAATATCACCTTGCGTTCTTAGCTCGTGATCGCTTCATGTTATGCATGAGGAATAAACTCGTTTCGTATTAAATTTGAAACTGTTTATAGCTCCTGATATCAATTGACATGAATCGAGGATAGATACTGCAGCGTTTATTTATTTTCACTTTCAAAAAAACGAAAAGCTGTCACAAAATTTTCTTTTGTATTGGATTGAAGTGAAGCTTCACATCAGTTACATCAAATTATTCACATAAAGGTCGCGAGGCTTTTTACGAGTATTCTCGTAATTAACAGAACTCGATAAAATTAAGACAATTAGATGTGCAATTTCAGTTACGGTTCAGTCGAAAATAAACATCATGTATTTTTTTCCTGATTGTCTGTATCTAACTATCTGACTTAAATTGAGCTACGCTGGATTGCCAATCGAGGGTTTCGCGTTCAATTTCCGATACATCAAATTCCAGTTATCAGTCTGGGCCTTTGTATTCTTGTAGTTGTATTGCAGTTGTGTTGCAGTTGCCGTCCACACTTACACCTGGCGACCACCAGCCTCCGGAGTAGCAGCGCAACTGCATACGACCTCAGACAAGACTTACCTATGCTTGCTTGAGGTTGTATGTAGATGTCCATGGGCTGCAGCGACCACTTAACACCACGTGGCCTGCATGCTCGTCTGCTACTCTATTCAAATAAAAAAAACAGCCATTCCATATTTTTCCTAACTCATAAAATCTATTTTTTTATTTTTTTATTTTAGTACAATCTCAGGCTATCACTGGTTTAACGTGGCTGCTACTGAGTCTGTAATGATATTTGTGACAAAATAGACGTGTCATCAATTCACGAATTTAACATGGCTGCCACACAATTATTGATTACGATATCTTGGAAGTCAACATTCACCTTGTCATAAGTTTCATAGTAGAGTATATTAATCATTACTCCCGTTATCGCACACGACATGGTACACCTAACTTCATCTCTGTTTGGGTAAAGTAACCCTTACCCAACCAAACACTTTTTAGTGAATTTATAGCTGTTTTGAAAAATGTAACCTGACATATAGTGGGTACATAAGAATACAAAAGATTATGTTGATTTGGTGATAATAACGTTTCACACTCATAACGTTTCAGACTCATAGCCCCATAGTTAGGTAGATATACCCTGTGTCGTGGGTGCCATGGACACATACAAAGAGAGAAACACAATCATACAGACCGAGAACAGAAACCTAAACTCATCATTCAAATTTCTGCTTCGCCGGGAATCGAACCCGGGACCCTCCGATCGGCAGTTCGGTATGGTAACCAGTACGCCACGCGGGTCATACTTTCATACAACCATACCAGATTTATGTAAACTTACAAAATACTTTTTTTTTCTTTTCACTCTTTTTCGAGGCTGTTATGAATATTATAATCATATTGCTGACATAATAGATGTATCATCACGTCATGAATTTAATAAAGCTACCACAAAATAATTAATTAATATCTTTGAAGTCAACATTCGCCCTGTCATTAGTTTGAACACAGCAGAGTAAATCAATCATTACTTGCGTTATCGCACACAACGTGTACAACCAACTTCATCTGTTTATGTAAGCCAAACCTTACTCTTAATACTTTTGAATGAATTCATAGTTTGCTCGAAAACTGCGAACGAACACATGGTAAAGAGGGAAAAGGATTTTGGAGACTCTGACACGGGGAGAATAAATATTTTCAAACTTCTTTCATTCGACATCTAAAGAGTGAATTTATGCCGATAAATATTAATTTGTGACTTTTAGCATTTTCATGCATGTCAGCTGCCCATTATTAGGGAGGCCTGGAGCTTACTTCTCCACGCTGCCAATGCGGGTTGATGGATCATGTATGACTGATCTACATACGTCATACTGATATGACGATAGTCAAAATAAACAGGCTATGATCAATTCGTCTGTTTTTAATACTTATAGTTAATATTAAATGATAAGAAACATTAAGACCTTTTAAAATCTGAAAAGCTTCATGATTCTTTCTCGTACACAATTATAGTATACACAAAGTGCAATTTGCTTTATAATTTTACACTAATCGACTGTTACTTAGCTCATAGAAACACTAGTTTTATAAAAAGTAATGTTACTTCCAACACATCTACACACATCTATTAGCGACCAGCCTTTCAGGAAGTCTTCCATCTTTAACGTCTAAGAGCCCGTCCGAAAATTGGTACGGAATTTCGCCCGCGTCACTGGCACCCAATTTAAGTATTAATAAAATGACAAAACGTGACCCGTACGAGCCGCCATCCATCACTGGCGTACGTCAAGTGGTGTCCAAACGATTAAAAAAACCTAAAGCCTTTACAGATTGCGAAAGTATTTTGGGATACAACGGTCAGTAAATGCTGTAGACAAGGGTGAGGTTAAATATTAAATTCGCGGTTAGGAATTTCGGGTTGAAAAGTAATGGTGGCCTAACTCGGTACAGTGGGTTTGTACAGTAAAGGTTAGATGCCGCTTTTGTTCTGTATGTTATTTTTGTTGAACAACCTAAAAATTTAAAACGAGAAAATGGAAAATTTGAGAATATTTTACTCCTTTTTATTTTTTTTATCACTTGTCATAATGAACTACAACGGTCATACATTTGACTGTTGTAATTAAACACACTTGCATGAGGCGACCACCAGCCTCCGGAGTAGCAGCGCAACTGCATACGACCTCAGACAAGACTTACCTATTGCAACCTTGCAAACTTTGATTGAATTGCAACCTTCCACACTAGTACTAATAGAAGAGTGATTATACGATTTTTAAGGTTTACGAATCTTAAAAAAAACTTATGGCCTACCGGTCTGTCTGCTTATAAAATTTTTCTTCTCAGGAATGCGTGAAATTGAACGTTATTTTGAGCCTATTTTCGTGTTTAAGGGAAACCTTCCTCAGGCCATTTCGACTCTAACTGGTTTTTAATAGCTTTTCTTTATTTGCTACTAGTCCCCCTAGCCCTAGCCAGTGGCTTTGCCCGCGTGGACCCGTTTTATGGGTCCTCGTGTAATGAAACCTTTGTCCCTTTTCATGGCCCACTGTATTTGTGTTCCATATTTTATTTAAATTGGTTCAGTAGTTTAAGCGGGAAAGCGTAATAGACAGATAGAGTCACTTTCGAATTTTTAATATTACTAGTATGGATAGTATGGATGATACGTTCTCTATAGCAATAAAATTTGAAATAAGGTTTAATAACACAGGAATTAAATAAACCTTACACAAAATTTCCTAACGTATACGCATCCCACGTCCGTTTCAAAGCCGGTTTTAAAGGCCGCATCCGGACTTCACAAGAGTGTGTAATATTTATTACGCCTACGATCGCACCCCGCTCAGATTGCGAACGAGCCAGCCAAAAATAATTTGTACGTGCATACCGAATGAAAACTGAACACAATTTATGTGTATTTAGCTGAAAAGAGCGAGCCCAAATTTTTTTTAAGGTCTTTCTACGTTCTCATTACGTTATCATTAGGTTTTGTTTACTAAATATTTCTTGTTTGTTAACGGTCCCTTAAAAGACTATTTCTGCGTCAGCTATTAGAAGCTCGAAAT
This sequence comes from Pyrgus malvae, assembly GCA_911387765.1. Lineage (NCBI taxonomy): Eukaryota > Metazoa > Arthropoda > Insecta > Lepidoptera > Hesperiidae > Pyrgus > Pyrgus malvae. The sequence continues at coordinate 9,977,532 of OU426955.1, read as the reverse complement.
TTTATATTTATTTTCTTTGCTTGACTCTTGACGGATTCATTAGTTTTATATGAATAACCAGGAGATTTTATACTGAAATTTTCGATTGTTTTATAGATTTTTAATGGTATATTTAATTGTAAATTGATATTAATTTAATAGTTTATGAATTTTATAGCAATACCTACCTATCCTTCTTCTAAATTATCTTAACGCTAATTACAAAAGTTATGTTAATACCCACGCGTGATACACGACTATATACCAGTATTTTAAATAACAGGAGTGAACCAATCCGTATTATTTATTTTATTAATATTTTTATACAATTCTTACTCATACATATGAGTGACAATATTAAGTAAGAAACATATTTGTTGCCATTTTATTTAAGTAAAATGTCAGTCCTTAAATCCGAAAATCTGGTGGCAAAGTGAATATAATACAGCGTGATGTCAAATCGCGAACATAAAAATAACACGAAAAATCTGCGTAATTTGGGAAAAGAAAACATGAATTCTGGCCGGAGGTCTATAATTTTACTCACCTATTATTTAAACTGAAAAAGAGAAGCGTGCCGAACTGAATAAATAACTACAAAGCTCATTCAAAATTCTAGACATAATGTTTGTAGCCTACGTAAATTATTTCGTTACTATGCATTAGTGGTATACCTTACAAAATATTCCAGGCTCTATATCTCAAAATGTTTTTTTTGTCTGTTTGTTTTTTCTTCCTCGAAATTTTATTCAAAGTAAACATTTTATGCTAATTATAATCCAGAAGTATTTAAATTGATAAACTGTTAAAGTCGTGAAAATATTTTGCATTTTTTATAATTTTTTATATAAAATAGTCTAAATTTACGCTTTATTACATTTACTTTCTTTCACAAGGTTAAGAATACTTCCGGATCTACCATATTAGTAATCTCATGTATTATCTTGATCAATCGATGAGTCTTTAGACATCAACAGTAACATAATAATATAATAATAATAATAATATAGCTTTATTCAATTCCATACAGATTGGATACCATGCGGTGCAAACATTGATAAAATATATTTATGTCACGTTAGGTAAAAAAATGCCTTTAATTTAAATCTAAGATTCAGTCAAGACTCATTTTTTGGCTTAATAACTTAAACTAACGTATAAGCTCAGCTTGGGGCCTGTCAAGTATTAACTGTTAGTAAGTTACGTTCAAGAACATTTCAGCGAAGTAAGTCCGCCGGGTAATGGGGTGTCATCGCCCACGATAGGTCGTCGAGTAAGTTGCTGTCTCATCAGCACTGCGGCCACGCTGACGTCCTTATTGACTCTCGTTATATGAATATGTTGGAGCAGTTCTGACCTAACTTAATAATGAGTATAGTTACTATGGACTTTGGAAGCTTATTTTACTACCAATAAAACGTGTGGTATTGATCTTCCTATACTAATCGACATACAAAACTGGTTACATCGTTAAAAATATTTTTGAGTGGTAGCAACTTTTCAGAGTAATAAGTAGATTACTGTTGACTATTTTGTTTACTGGTTGGAATATTTTATGCTTATGACTTAAATCAGACGAATCATACGAGTATTATTATTATTTATCCAAATATTAACATGTGATGCATATCATCACTACATACATATAGTAAAGAAAACAGTGTCACCCACCGCGTCTGTATATTTTTTGCAGCAAACTTAAGCTATTGAACCGATCATATGGTTCAGCTTCAGCATCACCGAGAACAGGGTAATTCACGAGGAACATTTGTTTATAAAATATACGCAATGATAGAAAAAAAAGAACTGAAATTTGAATCTGGAACCCTAGATCAGCGAGTTATTAACGCTCAAATACTAACCAAAAGAGATTATTTTGAAATTAAAATGAAGTATTTTTTAACATTGAAACTATGAATGTAATTCACGAGGAACCTTTGTTTATAAAATATACGCAATGATGTAAAAAAAATGAGATTCAAATCTGGAACCCGAGATAAGCGAGCTATTAACGCTCAAATACTAACTAGAGATTATTTTGAAATTTTAAAATTAAAATTAAGTATTTTTAACACGCTTTTATAAGCTTGACCTGTATGTATGTATGTATGTAACGGAATCTGTTAACTTCATTTTCACTTATTTCTAGGAGTCTGATTAACTTGAAAATTTGCACAGGGGTCAAGGGCCGACGACAATACAATAATCTAATTACTTTATATTAAACTCCTAACCAGGATCATCAGGATGAAAAAATATACGAGGGGCGCTGATAAGTTCGCGGTCTAAGGTACTACATAATGAAACAAATATAAAGTTTTATATTTTTAACACGTCTAAGCATCTGATTAACTTGAAAATTTGCACATGGGTCAAGTGCCGATGACAATGCAATAGTATGAGAATAAATCCAACGAAACAAAAAAAAATGTAGTTTAAAAAACTAACACGCTTTTGTGAAAATGTGAACTAAAAAGTAAAAAATTATGAATGTAATTCACGAGAAACGTTTGTTAATAAAATATACGCAATGACAGAAAAAAAAAGAGATTCGAATCTGGAAACCTAGATTAGCGAGTTATTAACGCTCAAATACAGTTTTTTTTAACATTGAAACTATGAATAAGGTGTAATTTTTATGTTTTATTAAGGTGTAATTTTTTTTATGCTTTATGTTTGTTATTTTAATAACAACAAACCATGAAGATGCCTGAGTAGTTTCAGCAAGTCTAGTATCTTTAGCGCCGTGTCTGTCCTAGGGTTTGTTTGGGACAGTTTAATTATTTTATATGAGCCAACTTCAGTTTAAGCTATTCGATAAGTCTTGTGTTTATGAACAGCTATTTTGCTTGAAGTCCATTTTCATCTAATACGAAAACCGGCCAAGTTTGAGTTGATGCAACAATCAAGGTGTTCCGTACTACCATTGTTTATGGTTGTAATGTGATTGACAAAATGAACCAAAAACGTGTTTTTTTTTTTGTAATAAGATTATCCTAATAGGGCAAAAATATTCTATAAAAGTATCGAGTCCTAAAATGATGCATTACGTTATAATTTTTCTTATGTGTAAAACATTTCATCAATGACAAATTGATTTTAAAGTTTACGGACTTTCTTCGTGTCATTCTAAAATTATTTTCATCACAATAACTTACTTGCAAATCGACAGCAAAATCTCATTATAGAAATAAAGTTAGTAGAAAATTGTTTCTTTTTGCTCCTCTGTATAAAAATGCACGGCGAGAAAGCCGACAATTCCTTTTTATTTCTTAAACGAGATTTAGTTAACGGCTATTAGATTTGGCAAGAGTTGGATTGTCTGTGTTAACTACAGTGCAAGTTGTGTTGCGTAGACGGAGAGTAAAGATTAAATTAAGTAAATGGAAAAAAAATGTATTTTATTCATGGTTCACTATTAAAACTTCAAACAATAGCGGTCTTTTTAATTTAGGCGGCAAAAAATGTCTCTTTTATTTAAATTTGTTAAAGAGTTAAGTAGTATCTTAATCCAAATTAAGTTTTGAGGGTATCATTTTCCAAAATCATAATATCAAATATCGTTAGGCCGTAACAAAATCACTACGAGTACGCTGATTCCCTAAACAATCTTTCTAAAATACCTAGTTTCTATGTATTAACTTCTCGTTCGACAACTTAGTATACTCCGAATACGAACGCCTGACTATTTAAGCAATTTGTTAGAATTTCAAACTTACTAAGAAGGCATGTTTTACTATGTAAAAAGGGTTTTATTTAGAATTGAGAGAACTGTGTAAACAGACTGATAATAAGTATGCAATTCCATATTCATATTTGTTTTGAAAGATACCTATATACTGATGTACCTACAACAGTTTTTGATACACGACGAACGCACTCTCTCTATTGTAACTTGAGAACATTCTACATTAGAACACTTCCCTATGTACTTACAAAGTAACATTGCGCCACAAACTAACTAGTTTTACTGATATACTATATGAAAAGTTAATAGAACGGACATTTTACCATTTTTTCCAATATCCCACGAGTTTTAGCTGTCAATTTTTACGTTTTACATACATTATTTTTTTATCACCGTCGGACTAGTATGAGCGTTAGAATGCAAAATGTGTGAACAAAGTTTATTTTGATATTGGGGAATAAATTTTATGTGATTCGTAAAATCTGTGCTTCGTCTATAAAACTATGATTTTTATTAGAAAACTAACGATTACATGAAAAAGACAGACTGTGTAGGTAATTATTTAGACCTTTTTTGGTATCAGGGGGACCTCCAAAAGGTATCCGACTCCCAGGTAGAGGATACGTCCCGGCAGAGTTCAAGATATGTACACAGCCAGGCAAAATTAGCGCTGTTGGGAATATGACGGGTGACTGAAAGCGACAAATTTCACTCGAGCCGCGTGATGGAGTATGCATGGTCTCTCTAATTTTAGGCTCAGACATGTGACCCAAAAATAGGGGACAGAATGGCTTTAGTTCAGATCGTTGATAAACTATTATCGTTCGTTGATAAAGTATTAGTCATGTGTGAAGCGCGAATGACCAAACGACTGGTGTAGAATGCAGCTAACCTGTACGGTTGCGGTTGGGACTCAGAAGGGTGACCGCTATTGGCAAATTTCATGCGAGTTTCCGACCTTCAGATAGCACGCTAGGCCATCGGTCTCAGTTGTTATCGATAGAAAACAGTCGTTAAACCTTGTCGAATGCCTACTGGATGGTTTAAAACCATCTGACAGCGAGTTGGCCACTAAATCGCATTCCCACCTATTTGTATTGGGCTAACATGGTGGATATAGATTTAAACCTCAATAATGAGGAGAGTATCGTACCCAGCAGTTGGACATAAATGCTTGCAGCCAAGTTAAGCCATGAGTCATGTAAGATTGATATAAATAATTGACTCCGAGTTTGGGAACCTAAATATGTATCTGCAAGGAAACTTAATATCTGAGAGCAAACATTGGAAACAAAAGCGATGCTTTGTTTCAAAACATACAACTTTGACATCTGCCAAACCAGGACAAACACAATCCAACGGAAGGCGGGGTACACAGCCGACTTAAATCAAATAACTGTATTGCTTTTAGCTGGCTTAGGGTGGATATACATTATTAGAATTGACGCCGTGAAATAATAGCGAAGGATTAATGCTGTAGAAGGTTTATTTACTTACGAGTTAGTCTTTCTACATCATACGCAGTGACATAATATTTCAAATATTTTTTATAGTTACTCGTATCTCATGATTCTGTTCAAGACTATTTTTTGTTTCACTCAACTACGGTAAAGTAGCAGGATCATGTTTTTTTCAGTTTGTGTAAATTTTGTATAATAATATCACATCGGCCTAGGAATAAAATTAAAGGGTTTTGAACTATTATTCCAGTAGGTCACTTCTGCTACGTATTATGCATAGTCCTGGTAATAAAACCAACAACCATCCTCCGCGTTCCCACCGTATCACAAGAACAGAGCCTAAAGTGTTATGAGCATCACGTGCAACACCGTAGCGACTTTCTATCCAATCTGTAGTCCTCGATGTTGGTACCAAGCTGTATGTGTGGCTGCAACCCTTTTTGCGTCCCACTTCTGGGCACGGGTCTCTCCCCATTATTGAGGAGGCCTGGAGCTTACTCCACCACGCTGCTCCAATGCAGGTTGGTGGAGAAACTGTATGTGTAATCACTATAAATTACTGAACCTACCCAATTTTTAAAAGAGACTACATACCTTATGTTAAAACCGCGTTCGCACCGCCAAGTGCGAAGGGGGCATGAACCAACACGTTCAATACCATAGCGGCTGATGTTTAGCTTCGTCTCCTGTCTGTAGTTTCTATAAAACTAGAAAGTTATTACTATATTTATATATTAAAATAAACAATAGACACATTATTACTGAAGCGACAGATATTTGAACACCATTCTCACCACCGAGCGCGAACGAAGCCTAAACGACCAAAAGCAATATTTTCCAACCTACGTATTTCTATCCAATTTTGGATAGCAAGATTATTTTGAACCGTATCTCGACCGCCGAATGCGAACGGAGCCTAAACCGTCAAGTGCAATACCGTCGCGGCGGATGTTCCGCTCCGTCTCCAGTCTGTAGTCTATGATATTGCTCCACGCCCTTTGCGTGTTGCGGGGCTTTAGCCACAGTATATGTGTTATCGCTAGTTTAAGTTAATAGACTGATGACGCACAGCAGGAATAGTTTTAATTGTTTTTTTTCTTTTGTGTCTGTGAAGGAATGGAAAGAAATTGGGATTTTCTTGGCGCAAAAATATTTTTTGCCTTTTATTATTACATTCAACTGTTCAATGATAAGTAGGTGCGGATTGCTTATTTTACGGCTCAGCATTTTTTTTCGTTTGGTAAAAAAAATAACAATGCGATTAGAAGTCAATACAGTACAAATTTGAGAAATAAATATTTCCATACATAATTTCTAATTAATTTAATAAATACCTTACAGGATTCAGTGCAATTTTACATTATACTTACAAAAATTAAATGATTATGATTTCTAAAGATGACCTCGCTACTACGGTTTTATTCTATGAAAGCGTTTATTACTTGTACATAAAGGAAGCCATCTTAATGAAATTTTAAAGCAGGAAAGAAAACCAATCTACTAATATATGAAAAAACTGAGGTAATGACGGTATTTTTAAACAGTCTACTCATTGCATCTAGAATCTAGTAGTACTTAAGTAGCTTATATGATGGTAGATAATATTAAAAATAACTATGAATAAAATATATAATAAATAATATACAAAGTAAGCTTCATAATTTTTAATATATCATACATTATTTTCATTATATTATTATAAATTCGAAAGTAATTCTGTCTGTCTGTCTGCTACGCTTTCCCGCTTAAACATCTAAACCAATTTTCATGAAATTTGGAACATAGATAGATTAGAACTTGGGAAAGGACATAGGATGGTTTTTATCCTACGGAAACCTATAAAACGGGTCAACGCAGGCGAAGCCGCTGGTGGAAGACTAGTACATTATATTTACTTAAATCTCAGTCACGAGACCTTCTCCTCTCAAGATACCGCGAGCGTGACGCGCGACCTAACTGCTCCAGTTTATCCCTTTAATTGCCTTTTTTCTGGAGACTGGCTCTAAGTGCCTTCATATCTCCTCACGTCGCAATTACGGATGTCTTATGATAAATCTGCGGTAATTTGCATGAGATAGCATACGCTCTCAACTTTTATGCGAATTAAGCTTCCTACTCTTGTTGTTTTATTAATAATAATAATAATAATTCCTTTATTTCAGGCATCAAGGCCCATACAATAAATACCTTACAGACTAGCATACATAATAATTATAACTTAAAAACTACGTCACACTTTTTGCGGCGATGTGAGCGCGGGTCCGGTGACTTCTGGCGGTCGTCGACGTCCATGATACTTTCGGAACACGACCCCCTTTGGCCACAACTTCTCGTCCATAAAAGTACTGAGAAATTCAGTGGGGTCACGCACCGCAAACGAACTAAAGTTCACTGCGTTGCGTGACTCCAACTTCTCAACACTTAATACGAATTTCGTCTTCATCTTCAGGTACTCCACGACATCGGAGGCCTTCGTAGTGAAGTGAAGTCGAGAGACGTAGATGTACGTCGCTGGGATGGCGGGACGCAGCAGATTGTTGTGTCCAGTCGGTGCAGTGCCGCACTGGTTGCGACAGGGAGGCCTCCTCTTTTTCCGCTCCACCTTGATGAAGCCGTCCCTATCGGTCTGCCCCTTAGGCACTGCACTACGAGGGGGTTCCTTGCGAATATTTTCGCTCCCACTCTCGATCCTCAATTTAGTCCGCTTTTCGGGTTGCTGGCGGGCGGCAGCGACGGCGTAGTCACGTTGAGGAGGTAACGTAACTTGCGCAGGCGAAACCTCCGCGGGGGGAGGCAGCGGGCGGGCAGCGGATGCGACACCGCTGTCACGTGCGGGAACAGCGGCCGGTGACGCGTCAAGTTTCGCTGACTCGACGCTTGACGGCGAAGCGATGCATGCCCCGCGACGCGTGTTAATGTTAATGGCCTCAGGTGACCTAGTTACTGCCAAAGTAATGCGTATTGTTTCAACTTCGGCCCGCAGGTCACTGATGGTGTTCTGAGACGCCTCTAACTTTAGCACAACATCCGCCAGGCTCGCCTTCAGGGATGTAACCTCCTTCAGCAGCCTAGTGACGTCGACGTGGTCGAACGTGACGGGAGGCAACTTATGTAAGTTCCTTGCCACGAAGGTCGGCACGTCGTCAGGATCGGTCACCTTCAGTATGTTGATGATGTCCTGAAGGCTTCGCTCCCCCTTTTCATCCCTTCTGCGGGACTGCATCTGGTCGATCTTGCCTATCGACTCATACAGGAGCGTCTTCGAATCGATGATCTCCTCACATGAGTAGTTAGACGAGCAGATCTGGATGATACTGACCTCGTCCATCGTATCGATAGCGTGCTGGAGAAACGCCAACAATTCATTGGCTATGAGTTTTTCAGAACTCATAGCCATTATAACGTGTCGCGGCAATCGCCGCGCAGATCGCGAATAGTAATTTATTCGTTAGTGCACTGTATACGTACGACACCGAGCGCGTACAGCAATGCACTGATTATTATTAAGAAAGGGATTGTTTTAAAGAATGCTAATGAGCCGTTTAACTATTTATTATTACTAATAAGTGGTTAATTCATCGATCTACAAAATAGGGGCCTATAAGTTACTCAATTCTCTTAAAGTCTGTCAAATAGATCTAATTACGTAGCAGCATATTGCTTAATTTTGTGGGGTCAATTTAAAGATATATTTTAACGCTTATGAAATTAAATATATCTTCTTATTATATATTCCGCACACTAACTTACTTTCGTAAAATTTACACAGGCAATGCTTGTAAATTTTTATAAAAATTTAACTTCATACATTATTTTTACTGTTTTACTTACTTAACCAAAAAGCACAATACGGAGTTTTCCCTCTCGAAAACCGCTAGCGTGACGCGCGACATAACTGCTTCAGTTTATTCCTATAATTGCCTTTTTACGAAGACTGCCTCTAAGTGCCTCCGTATCTACTCACATCCCAATTACATACATCTTATGATAAATTTGCGGTAATTTGCATGTTATAGCATACGCGGGATTTAAGCTTCATACTCTTGTTTATTTAGAAAGGGAAAGTTTTCAACAATGATATTATGCATTTAACTATTAGTTGGTATTTATAAGTGTTAAAGTCGTCGGTTTCTGAAATGGAGGCCTGTAAATTACTCTAATTCTCTCAAAACCTATCAAGTCCATATATTCACGTGATAGATATTGCCTTTTTAGGGGATCAATTTTAAGTGATATTTTAATGCTGATGCTGATATTTCATATAGTACCACTTGCGTTAATATGCGCAGGTAATGCTTATATTTTATCTGAATATTTAGCTTAGTAATTTCTTTAAAAAAATACTCAATAAAAAAGCACGACCGTAGTTTACTACTCTCGCGATGTCGCAAGCGTCACACGTAACCTAATTGCTTCAGGTCATCCCTTTAATTGCCTTGTTTCCGGAGACCACTCGTCTTATTTTGAATGAATATCAAATCTAACGCATTGACGCGACAAGACTGCACCTTGTTTTTCGCCGAATTGTCCCAGATCTTTCTCATTCTTACGTGGATGCACAAGGAACTTCGAAGTAAGTAATTGAAATAAGGTCTCTTGAAAATTTTAATGTTTAATGAAGAACAACATTAATAAACGATTTATAAAATAGAGCGATATAAAATCTGTAAAATAAAATATTTTTTTTACAAATCCTGATTTAACACAATCCCATTTAATATACCATTTTGAAATCGTAGTACCTACTAAGATTTCCACAGAATGAATCATTAAGTCGAAGTAATTTTTCTTCTAGATATTACATGCTTAAATTTCTTTGGCGAATCAAAAAACTTGAAAATGCACTATCGCGCGACAATGACGTTGCAGCTTTGTTTTTCGTATCAAATTGCCCCCAGAACTTTCTAACTCTCAAGTGGATACACCAGGAACTTAGAAGTAAGTAAGTGTACAATATTTGAAACAATTTGCAAACAACAATTTCGCGTTCATACAATTTTTCTGTGCGGGAATAAGACGGTAAGAGGCAAACAAAACAGACGCAATCTCCGTGTTGCAACGCGGCGGATCGTCCGACACCCCAAGGCTCCGGTGCGCTCGCCAATCTCGAAATTTTTTCAGAGTATGCTTGTAGAGGTACGAATTGTAGAGTCAGCGTACCGCCCTAGGGTGCTTTCATGTTGAGGCAGGTTGCATGACACCATCTTGACACCGTCAGGTGGGTAGACGTGTTAAAATAAATTAGAACTCTTAAAAGTCTTAATGATCCCATTAATTAAAAAAATCGAATACGATGGTAAAGTCTAACATACGGTTAAAAACGGTTATGTCAAAATTATTCAAATGTCTTGGTTGTTTTCAGTCAATGCAATTAAATTTAATAACATCTAACAGACTTATTATTAACTAACAGAGTCGCATAAATTTTGCATATTGTACAAATATATATCTGAGAAGCGTAGAACATAGAAAACTCTACCTACTCACTGCTACTACCTACTAACCCAAACCTAACTACCTACTCTACAAATAAATTAGGTACTTATCCTTAAAATTCCTAGGATAATCATAATCTTAATAAAAATACTATTTCACTTAAATGACAGACTATTTTTAAGTGAACTGTATTAAAGACTAAACTAATCCCGAAAAAGATCACTTTTGGTGATAAGCAGAGGCGGCTCGTGACATTTTTTGATGGGGGTTCACAAAAAAAAAAACTTAGAGCTTACCATTTATTTTATTTATACAGAAAATTCATTCGCCGGTCTTTTTGACGAGCGAAGACATCTATGACTTTCTTGTGAAAATCAGATATAGAATTAATTAATCGTTTTTCAATGCTTATCATACATAATTCATTGAGACGTTCTTGCGCCATAGTTTTTCGTGTCAAAATGTCAAAATTATTAAATAGCTAATTAAATTTATGTCATGTCAGAATATCATGTTGTTTCATGTTATAATCAGATAAATTCAATAATAATAATACACATTTCACAATAGATAAAATTAAAAATAAAATAATACACAATTAACCAAACCTCTATAGATTCCGGGATTCAGGGATTCCGTAGATTCATCATGCCCTCGTAAAGCAACTTGAAATGCACCACAAAATACCACACAATCTCTCAAACGCCGTAAAATATATCGATTTTCATCAACGCGTTCATTGAACTCTCGAATAGATTTTCGATACGCAGAATCGAGCGCTTTATGAATATCTTGTCGGCCAATCGATGCCAATAATTGCACTTCACATAACATATGAAATCGAGATTGCGAATGTTTTTTCAGTTTTATTGAAAGATGCGCTAAATCGTCAACACCCGTTGTGATCCATGCAGATTCACCTCCACTGCCGGTGTCAGTTTCCAAACACCAGACACGGAAAACAAAATAATTTATTGGTCTCTTTACAACCACACAACCAAGGAGTTTTAAAATATTGTTCAAACTTAAAAACACGCGTAAAAGATTTAGTTTTTGTATTACATTTTTGTGTAAGTGCAATTTGAGGACCCTTTAGCTTTTAGTTCAAGCCGTATTTCTATAGTTTTTGACACTTTTTAATAAAAGATACACTGTATTGTTCCATTTTTAAAACAAAATGTCGCGCATAAACTATTTTTTAATTTTAATTTAAAGAAAAACTGCGATATAACTGTCAAAGCCGACGACACGTTTGTTTGTATACATAAGAACGGCAACATCGCATAGGCAGGTTGAGGCCACGCCCCACGGCACGCGTCACGGCCGAACCCACGGTTTGGCACGTCGCGCGTGAGCGGCGCTCCAGATTAAGTTAATTTCTCATACTAAATCTTTTGTTTCACGCGTCGGCTATGTGCTGCGATGTTTCTCTTTCGCACTCATTGAATACAGCGCTAGGAATCGTACTAAACTTCGTTTCATTAGGAGCGCAATCGCTGGCGCTCCACTCGTACAATATGACGATAAATGTACGCGTAGATATAATGTAAGTAAGGATAGATGATAGATGTAATGTAAGGATAGTATGTATTATGAAGGAATATAGATTACCTATGTAATTTTCCTATGTAATATTTAAATTTTAAAGTGGGAGTGCACTGCACCAGCGCTCTTTAGGATGAGCCGCCACTGGTGATAAGACCGCTAAATGTACATTAATACTACAACCTTTGTGTATGTTTTTTTATTTATATGTTGGTGTACCATAAAGATAATTTTTATTGTATTGTAATTGTAATCCGTCAGGGTAGTCGCGACTGAAAAGTTTCACGTCTTGCAACCAGGCACAATGTGCAAGCACCCTGCGGACCACGACGGCTATTTGTCGAACGATGCGCCAAAACATCGCATCGCAATCGCACGGAAAAATTATTCCCTGCTAGATTGCTACTCGCCTTTTTTGAAGGTGCATTTACTTTCCAGGTTGGGATTTCTGTATTGTGCGGTGCACGGGATGGAGTTTGTATTATCTTTTTGGCAACCGATTCGATGCCGTCCTTCAGTCCATTCAATGCGAAAATATTTTAATGGAAAACCGAATCTCTATAAATGAGGAAACAATATACCTACGATATAATAAAACGCTTTATTAAACTTCGTCGTGCTTTTCTGCATGTATAAACAATTTTATTTTAAAAGATTTTAAATAAAAATAGTTTTTGAATATTTTTATTCGGTAAACTGTTAATAGAAAACAAAAGACGCTTGGAAATAAATTTTATATTACGGTTAAAAAGAGTATTTATAACTTCATTAGCATAAAATATCAAAGTGTGAAAGTCTAGCGTATCAAAGTGTGAAAACCATTTCCATTTAGCTTCGAAAATGGTTTCATATTTGTCAGTCTAGAAATCGCTTCACATGCTTTGTTACAAAATTAATGTTCTACGAGAAAGCCATTGTGTGCCGTAATACCGGCTGTTATAGTTTTTGACGTCTGACTGGCCAACGTCATCTTAAATCCGAATTCCGGTTATATTCAGACAAACCCTGTAAATGCTTTTAGAACTGTTTTAAATTGATTAAACATTTTCTTGTGAGTAAACTGTTGTTTAAAGGCCCGTGCTTAAAATCTGTTATCATCATCATATTATAATTTTGAATACAAAATCATTAACTTATTTCTTTTTGATTGCTGTTTGACTACGGTTTAATAAATGGGTGTTACCCTTTGGGGACGCCTGGATATTATTCTACCACTCTTGCTCCAATCCAATGCGGGCTGATTTTAATTAATACATTTATTTACAACAAATATGTTATTATAATAATTTACACTAACATTAAATAACTAAATTAATACAAAAATTAAAGTAAAAATAAAACATACAAAAGATAAAGGGCTTACAATCCTACTTCCTACTAATATTACGCGAAATTTTGTAAGTATGGATGTTTGTTACTCTTTCACGAAAACTACCGAATTCATTTTAATGAAACTTTACAATAATATAGCTTATACATCAGAATAACACATAGGCTACAATTTAGAAAGATATTGTGTGAATTGTCCAAAATATGACGATAAGTGTCAAGTAAGTAGGAAAAAATCTACCATCTGCGAGCTATTCTGGCGTGCGCTGCCAAATCCGCTAGAGTTACACTTATTATTATATAATGTATGATGGAAATGTTTATCTTAAATAGTCCTACAATAAAGCCGGTCCAGGGGCACTTCAGACGGGACTTCACTTTATGCGAATGATTCTCTCTAACGCGGGTGAAACCGCGGGGCACAGCTAGTTTTAAATAAAATAGATATAATTACCTATTATATTTTGTTTAATATTCGAAATTCCATAAAACATTTTTCTTCCGTAATAATTTAATATTAGAAATGGCAATTTCAACCCTTTATTAATATTTTACTTCTAGACACAAAACTATTCGATTTTGCCACGTTAAGAAATTGAGGGTTTGTTCACATCAAAAACATTATGTTTCGAGGAATTTTGTATGATTCTTAGGTATACAGGCATAATTAATGAAAACATCGTAAGAAAATATCATGTTATTTTCATACCTTAGAGCTATCCGTATTGACTCTTAGATAATACAGAATCTTTAATTCATGAGCAACTCGCACTTAGTAGGTTTTTAATTTCGAATGTACCTCCAACACAATATTTTTGTAGAGCACCGAGAATATCACGTTTACTCACGTCTTCTTTTACGTTCAGGCAATTCAGCTTTTGCTAACTGTTTGCTTCACTAAAAGCTTTTCGATTCAGTTTAATACATCGAGCGATCGTTTATAATCAAACAGTGAGTCCATCAAATAATCATTAGCTCTTTGAAGACATTTTTAATGTATGGCAGCATTTGCTTGTTTCGACCGCAAAAGTATCGCGGCTGCAACCATTTACTATGAAACAACTAAGGTCAAAAGAAATGACAATTAGCCTTCGGAGGGGTAATAGAAGATTCAAACATTTAAGAGGATAGGTGCTTATCAAATGGATAATCCATAATGATATTGTGTTGAACCCACAAAGGTTTCTGAGTTGGTGTCTGTCTGTCTGTCTATTCAGGCTAATCTCTGAAACCGGTGAACCGATTTTGATAGCACTTTCACTGGCAGATAGCTGAGGTAAAAAGGTGTAACATAGGCTACTTTTATTTCAGAAACAAATTAAAACTAAAGTCCAGGCGGACGAAATTGCGGGCGGTCGCTAGTAACGAATAAATTTTACCGGGAATACACCTAATTGTGAATTAGGTATACTTTCTCAGTTTGGGTGTTTGCTTTCATGTATTTATGTGTGTTATTAGAATCCACGAGTTATGAAGAAAGGGAGTCAAGTAAGCACCTACGAGTATGTACGGTGATTGCAGTTACTATGTTTGCTGCATGCTCTTATGATAGAACCTCAAAAAAAAAACTAACTCAATTGTCTTCCTGAAACTAACTCAATTCCAGTCGAATACATCGAAGGATAATTTAAAGTCAAACAGAGAGTCCATCAAAGGAATAATTGGCTTCATGAGGATATAACGATATGTGACATTCGCTTCGGTAATGAATGTAAAACAGTGGGCGGGACGTGCGATTGATTCTGGGCTAGCGGAAAGCTGATCAATTACGTTAATAAGCTTCGAGGATCCGTATAGCTGATGTTTTAATAGTTATTATTAGTATATTATCCATAATGTTTTGTAACATGACGGTCGAAAAGAGCATGCATGCATGGGTAGCATCCGACTACAAGAAGGTTTGCGTCTACTAAAGGATAATGGTGGGCGATATATTATGTAAGAGTGACTGAAAAACACACTTTTCCACTAAAACGAAAACTTTTTTTTTGCGGCAGATACCTAGCAGGCAGTTTATCGTTTCCAAGTCTATTATTGAAGACTCGAGTCGAGGGTCCTAGAATTAGTACGCAGTAAGGCAAACATTTGAATGATTTGTTTGAGTACTGTCTGTGTGAGGCGATGGTGCTCACGACATTGGTGATTCCAGTGTAGGGCTATAGGCATGAGGCGTTTTCAATTATTTAGTTCTTACCGGAGAGTTAGGAAGAATTGGTAACCAAGTAGCTTCAACAAATGATTCTATTTTATAAACTTTGAGAATAAAGAAGAGATTAAATAACAATTTTCTATGCAAGACCAGGCAATAACAGTTACTTCAATTTGCTATTATTTTGCGGTCGATCGGTCGTTACATTCCAATAAAACGTGGACTCTGTCGTAACAAGGACTTTTCATGAACGGTTTATTATCGACGATTATGCGGTAAGAATTAATAGCAAACGGATTAAAAGTTCAATATATTTCTGAAAATTGCAATAAACGTACTGAAAGTGTTATTATTTATTTATTGTATTTTATAAAGGGTGTATTCTATTGGTATTCTAAATCAAAGAATTAATTCAAAGGGATACCAAATAGTTACATAATTTAAACAAAATAATTCTGCTTTGCTTTCCTAATGTATTTTAAAGTTTTTCACGTTGCAAGAGGCCATGGTAAGATGCTAATTGTTTTTAAATATTGAATTGAAAACAGATCGAGCCAAAATTCAATTATAATTTTTTAAATCTTTTCGTTTTGTTCATTAAAAATTATAATTATTTTAAATAAATAAAAACATTTAATTATTTCTAAAATGTGCTGATTAGCCATAAATGTAATCCTTAAGTCATGATAGATACATATATGTACATACATGGATTACAGCCTACATAATACAACTTAATATTAAAACCAATGATGTATAATAAACAAATAAAATCAAACTAGATAGAAACCATTACTGATCTGATATACAAGTACATATATAACGATTTAAATTGATACCTAGAGGCGTAACACCACGAGATAAACGGATCATCAACTAATGAGTGACTTTGAGTGGTCGATCAATATTATGCAAATGCTATCATAGAGTTGCTTGCAGGCTTCCAATCATTATAGAGTCATAGATACTGATATAGAAGCTTAAAGTAGATAATTTAAGACAGTGTGTGTTGTGTCATTGTTTCGAACTACTCATGTGTAAGTGATAGTAAATATTTGTACCACACATTGATATTTGTGTATCATTTAATTAGAGAAGTAGCAAGAATCTTACAGTATATAGTAAGAAATTTGTAGATCCATTGCAATACGCAGGAACTGTGGTTCCAAATTTCAAATAATATTCTCCATACAAATTTGTAGGGAAATATTATAAATGAATTAATTTTCTATAATGCACTAGTTGTGCACTGCGACATTACCCACGTTACAAAGGATCAGTAGCATGAAGAGAATATTCTCTCACACTTTATGACTTCTCACACTGTATGAAAACATCGATAATATAACCCATATTATCGATGTTTTCATACAGATTCTTAACGTTTTTTAAAAATATTATTTCTCTATGTTCATAAGGTAATATAATGTAGAATTCTAATGCAAAAAGTATTATTTAAATCAATCCGTAGTTTCAGAGCCTATTCAATCCAAACAAACAAATTATTGTTTTATTACAGTATAGATACTGCCCGATTCCTTGTAAAGAATATCCTATCTGAATCCTACATAATAGAATCGAGATTGTTACAAATATAGTTAAGATTTTACTTTTAAACTAAATCTAACTACAATCAGTGAAAACCTCGCCATTTGGGGGCGCAAGTAATTGTGATACCGAAACCAACATAGTTGTACTTCAAAGGCTTCAGTTATCTTACCAACCCTACCCTTGTTTACACTCCATCCGCGTAGTTTTTATGACTACTAACGCAATATTACGTCCAACAAGTCTGCTTATGGTAGTCCTTTATTTGTTTCATACAGTTTATTGCACATAAGTGGAATGCTGTAAGTGAGCACAATCGTGCAGTTTTGAGATGTTTGAGATGTTGAGTTTGAGGTGTTTTGTGTACTCCTCTTGTGTATTGTGTATCTATTGATTGTAATAAGGCTTGTAAGACATTTTTTGACGTGATAACGTCTTTAAAATCGTTTTAGTCGGGTGACATGTTCAGAAACTTGTGTCACACCAAAACCTCACGAGCGCGATCGCAGGTATAACGAGAGAGAGACGGACCGATCTCCCGTCTCATCTCGAGCGCTGCCAGTCATTCCGTGAAACTTGTCACGCGGAATCCTCACGAGCGGAGGCTGGCATAGCGTTCGAGTGAGTGGACCGATCTTCCGTCTCTCTCACTCTAGCGGCATACAAACGAATGGAGATTTTCTCGTGCAGACGTTATCACGTAAACATCTCGATCGTAAACCTACTTTACAAAAAATTTGCCGTTTATTTTCCATATTATGTATTTAATAATAATGATAGAGATGCAGTAGCTTTAAAACTTTGTGTGTATAATTTGTCAAATATGTTTCTTAAAAAGATTTTTTGTTTTTAATTTTAGCAGCAATTTTCAAAGAGCATATTATGTTGCCGTTTTATTTTCTATTTCTTGTTTCATTTTTTAATTTATTTGTTTCATATATGTGCATAGTTTTGAACACTGTCAATATGTATAAAGCGTATGCTGGCATTACTGTAAAAAGTTAATTTCAGCACATGCGAAAATTGTTGCGAAACCCTGTAAGATGAGTAGAACCCCTTGATAAAATAAATATAGACACATTGAGACCGATAAACTAAAATTCATAAAAAAACGCAACTTAGCCTCAAGTATAATAAATATAAAGAACATAATTGTTTTTGCATATACAATACACATTATTGTACTTTAATCAGCAATACGTACTTATAGCAAATGCCCATTATTTTGATGATTCAAAAGTTTAAAAGATACTCAAAGCTCTTATTAGTCCTTACGTCACCTTATGAATCTTAAAACTTACGATAGCAAAAGCTATACAATACACAAGTAGCTAGTGGTTAGTTTCCTATGGTCGGCTTGCGTACTGACAGCATTTGCATAATACTGAACGGCAATACACAAGGCTCGTTAGCTGCACTTATCCGCTTATCGGGCTCAATGTGATCAGTGCACGCATCATAGCTATTAGAGTAACGTTACCAATATGTTAGTTATTATCGTTGGTTCATTCGTTTATTCGTTAACTGTATCATCACTTTTTTGGCCTAATTTAGTAAATGGTATGGTGAACTTATGTCATCTTATTAAACAACGACTTTTCAATGAAAATTGCAAGCATTTTATCAGCCATTAGTTTCAAATTGTATGCTATTACACTAAAAAATTATATGTATTAAATTATTTATAATATAAAATTATATATTAAGAAAATACTTCATTTTAACTTCGATGTACTAGATACATTCATAATATTGGCTAGCATTTTTAAATTATAATCGCGTCAACTTTTTTATGAGCACATCATATATACGTTTAGAACATAGATAAAATATTTGAAGCGTGTAGTCGAAAATAGAAAAAAAGAGGCTGTATCACTTTTTGACCCTAAATAAGCAAATGACACTCAACTAATGTCCCATTACTTGCACGAGGTTTTGATTAAAAACTAAATAGACACTCACCGCGCTCCTTATTATTCCTCAGGTCACCTTGCGAATCTTACAGCTTACGTTATCAAAAGCTGTACACAAGTAGCCAATGCTTAGTTACCATTGGTCGGCTTATGTACGTATTGACAGCATTTGCATAATACTGGACGGCAATACACAAGGCTCGTTAGCTGCACTTATTCGTTTATCGGGCTCAATGTGATCAGTGCACGCATCATAGCTATTAGAGTAACGTTACCAATATATTAGTTATTATCGTTGGTTCATTCGTTTATTCGTTAACTGTATCATCACTTATGTCATCTTATTAAACAACGACTTTTCAATGAAAATTGCAAGCATTTTATCAGCCATTAGTTTCAAATTGTATGCTATTGCACAAAAAATTATATATACTCGTATTATTTATTTCTTTTATAAAATTATAAGTTCAATGTACTAGGTACATTCATAACATTGGCTAGTATTTTCAAAATAAAATCGCTTCAGCTTGTTGGTGGCACAAAATAACATTATTTCATAAGCACATCACACACGCTAAGAACATAGATATTTGAAGCGTGTAGCCGAAAATCGACCAAAAGAGGCTATATCATTTTACGACCCTAAATAAGCAAATAACACTCAACTGTACATACCTCAAGAAAATTCCTCATTACTTGCACGAGGTTTTGATCAAAAAATTAAATAGACACTCGCTGCGCTCCTTATTATATTATATACTCCTCAGGTCACCTTGCGAATCTTACAGCTTACGTTATCAAAAGCTGTACACAAGTAGCCAATGCTTAGTTTCCATTGGTCGGCTTATGTACGTACTGACAGCATTTGCATAATACTGGACGGCACAAGGGCTCGTTAGCTGCACTTATCCGCTTATCGGGCTCAATGTTATCAGTGCACGCATCATTATAACCTAATTGTATTAACACTTTTTTGATTTAATCTATGGATGGTGTGGTGAAATAATTGCATGTTATTAACGGATGACTATTTTATAGCAGGTCAAAATCGTATTATATGTCGTTGGGTCATAATTTAGCTATTACACTAAAGGAAGTAATTTCGATTTGATACGATTTCGAATTTCATATCCTAGAAACATTCATAACATTACATTATACTTCGCATCTCATCCTCATGATCACTTTAATTACTTGTAGTCGTGCTTATCTGGACTACTACGCTGCACAAAGTTTAAAAATAAAAAGGAAAAAACCTCTTCACTCCAATGTCATCTGTCCACATAAACGTCATTGTGTTTTTTGTGCTCCTTCGCTGCAATACATTTAGCGAAATGCTTTTGTATATTTTGTGTTATAAATACAATATAACTCATTTTACATTTAAAATGGATAATAATCGAAGTGCAAAACATCCGGGTTGAGTCGGAAAATCAAAGAAAAATTTAATAAACCGGCAAAGAAGTTGGTAAAATTACGAACAACACTGACGATCCCGGTAAGAAAAATGGACTAGTTTATGTTGTTTCAATATATGGAACAATCAGTCTCTGAATACGTTATGTAATAAATAATGTACATAACATACATTTACAATTCAACACGGGAGGTTAAATTGTAAGAATTTGTACCATAATCTAATTTTTTACTTACAATGTACTTATATCGAAATCTAACTACAGAATTATTCTTGTCTCGACCCACTGGAGTCTTCATGAGAGGTTGACCTGGGTAAATAATTAAGAAAACACGATAAGCATGTATGTTTCCTTTAGAGTCTTCACGAGAGGTTGACCATGGAGTATAAATTTGAAAAGTACGTATCTTAGAGTCTTCACGAGAGGTTGACCACGGAAAATTAACTTGAGAAGAATGTATCCTAGAGTCTTCACGAGAGGTTGACTGACCATGAAGTGTAAATTTTAGATGTGTGTATTCTAGAGTCTTCACGATAGGTTGACCATATAACATAAACTTGAGAAGAATGTTTGCTAGAGTCTTCACGAGAGGTTGACCACGGAAAATTAACTTGAGAAGAATGTATCCTAGAGTCTTCACGAGAGGTTGACCATGGAGTGTAAACTTGAGCATTATGTATTCTAGAGTCTTCACAAGAGGTTGTCCATGGAGTTTAAATTTAGGAAGTATGTATCCTAGAGTCTTTACGACCATGGAACACTCACTAATCGCTATCCTTTTTTCTTGTTCATAAGTATGTACTTATGTACTTATCTCAGAGTCTTCTTGAGGTTAATCATGTACAAGTCTTAGTACAAGTTGTTAGCTATTATATACATATATAAAACAGAAAAATACTTTCGTACATAAAGAGAACCTTGTTCTTTTCAAGAAAACTATGTATAAAATAAGCCAATCTTAAAAGAAACCGAAATGAAGGGTTATGTACTGGAAAAACTTTTTATGAATTGTCTTGTTAGAAGATCATACCTTAGATGAATCTATGGTTCAATCTATTCTTATCCTTTTAAGTAAAGTAAATAAAGAACAGAAAATTATATCCAGTAACTATATTACAGGACTAATTTTATTCTTTAAGATGGCTCAACAAAGAATCCGGGAAACTCTGATAATAAAAAGGTATCTGATTTCGAAAATCTGTACAGATTGAACACCTCCGTTAATAGATGATCTTATAAAATAAGTATTTAACGGTGCTGTCATAAATAAAGGCATAAGAATCGAAGAGAAATATTTTTTTCAGCTGTGGGTACAACTATATATAAACTGTTAAACTGTAACTCGCAAGAAAACAAGGAAACTATTGAAACCTTAAGGCTTAAGTGATTCTTACCCCTTGCTATGAGATGTTATTCTTTCAGACACAATTACTGGAAGATCTCTTATTGGATCAGTTCTACTAAAGATATAAAGAGTCGCTTTGGTAAGGTTGGTAAGGTACTAAATATGTTTGTTAATGAATTACGAGAGATAATTAAGGCCACAGCGGCAAAGGTTTTAAAAACTATCTCACTCTCTATCCTTTAGTAAAAGGCCAGTTGCTTTAAACTCAAGGGGGGGGAGAGGTTAGCAGTGCAACCTTGTCCAAATGGGCCTCCCTTCCGTCCTGCAGTACAACTACACCGGCGCCGCCGTTAACGCAGCAGTTAACGACAACAGAGACGTGGCTATATAGGCTGGCAGGCTTTCATTTTTTGTTAATTAGTGAAAAGCCCTGTGACCCTGAAATCCTGTTATTATGAGAAGCCCCAGTTTCAACAATATTTTTAATTAATAAATTAATTCATTTAAAAGGAATCTTACATATTTTTTGAAGAAATTACATAAACTTTGGCTTTACAGGCCAGGCCATAGAGCTTGCAAATGCAATGCAGTGCAAGACAGTTTGTTTCTAGTTTTTTCTGGTTCCAAAACTAGCCTACTAAAAGGCTTATAGCCATAAAAAATACCTATTTATTCCTACTAACCACTCTATTTTAGAGGATATTATGACAGATTTAAAATGATTAAGCCTTGCTGACGACCTGTTTGGCGCAATGGTTGCTATGCCGGACTGCCGATCAAAAAAAAAATGGTTATTACGTGGCAAAATAGATTTAAAGAATACATATTTTTAAATTTCTGTATCTATCAAAAACAGAAAAATACTTTCGTTTCCTCTAGTATAGAAAATTTTATATTTATATGCATTAATCTGTTTACCTTTTGGGTTAAACACAGCCCCATTATAATATATTAATAAAAATATGAAACCAGTAGTGTGTCACATATAAATATGTATTCGCGGGACTTCATTTTGTGCATCTACTTAGATGACATTTTGCGACTAGGGGCTACCTTAAATCCAAGTCAAGAAAACAGATGTTTACTGAATGTGATATTCATAATAAATTTTATTAAAAGTTTGTTACAGGCATCGCAACAATGTCAGCATAGCCTTCCTTCTTTATAGCCTTCTCTACACAAATATGTTTGAAAGGTTTGAAATGAAACTAAGATAAAAAATATTGGTAATATTGAAAGCCGTACGCAATAAACTTTGTGTTTATTTGTATTTTCCACCATAGTGAATTGTAGAAGAAAAGTGTTTTAAAAACAAACAATTCCATTCAAACGTTTTATTTTGCTGAAGAAATTTACTCGAATGCATAAAATTTATATCAGGATGAGGTTTTCTTTTTGAACAACCCAACTTTAATTAGGTAATTTATTAACTCTAGGTAGAGTTATTGGCCGCATTGCATGATTGCGTGATTTTAATCTTAATCAGAATTTATTGATATACCTATTGTAATCGCATTATGGCAACAAAATGGGCGGTACTAGACTTCTAGACTTACATATGTAATTTAGCTTTAACTTATGGCAGGGTTCGAAACTAAAAATATATGGATTTATGCATTGTGCATTCCACTGTAAGAAAACAAACGGAAATGTCTAGATATTCTTGTTCTGAAGTTAATTTAAAAGAAATTACCATATTATATAATCAGTTTGGAGGAAGATATATTTGTCATCAATACTAACTCCAAAATGTACATTTTATGTATCATGACATACCGACCCAGAAGCTAAATTTATATAGATGCATTTACTATTCATTGGTCCAAGCATTACTTTATTGCTTTTTCCTCATTCGCACTTATTTTACGCTAAAAGCTACACATAAGTTTGATGATGTGATTATGCACGAAAAATAATGGTTGTAACAGATTGACCATCTCGGCCATTGTACCTTTGGTTGTTTACATGATTAACTGAAAATAAAACCGAATACTAATTAATTACTTTCACTTTTCAGCGGTTTTATGTGGAAATCGCTAAGTCGACTAGAATCGTAGAGCATGCTTAAATGGAATGTAAGCCTCAATTTCAGGAAAAACTGATACAGTATATTTTTACAAAACTTTGGAATAAGTTTTATGGGAAGAAGGACGTCGAGGATCGGTTACTATAGTTATTATTGTTATTTCTTTTTGACATTACTTTGTAATTATGAAAGTGATCTACGCCATAGGTCTCTTAAAAGGTGTAGATCTGCCCTTAGATTAATATCAGGACAATGATGACAGATTCAAACGTTTTTTCAAGTATACAGCAAAGTTGACGCCTCGTGCTCCTAAATAATGATTTGGAATCGAACGAACGGATTGCAAACCAATATTATTTTAAATTACCTTACTTCTGAGTTTCCAAATGAACGTCTTAGTCTTCAGTCACTTACAAAAAAAAAAAAACCTATCATCAATCGCTTTATGTACTGGCCCCTAAATTTAAACAATAGCTTTATTAGAAGTGTCAAATGTTGTTTAATTATGTAACGAGATCATTATTTAAATTGGATAGATATGAATATCGAAACATTCGTTTCATTAATATTTTTACCAAACTATTATACATATGATAACAATCTAATGATTTGTTCAGCATTGTTCTTCAATAACATTCAAGTTACTGAACTTTCCAGGCGAAATAACGATACTTCTTATTTTTAAGAAGCCTTACCACGCCGCTTTACCCATCACTATCAGCAGATGGATAAAGGATTTTTTGAAGCTTGCGGCGTTTAAATTTCTATGTTTATTTCCTGTAGTAGTACGCGCCATGCGTGTGTATCATGAATATTTTTTCAGTGCATAAATATTGCTATTATATAAGTATAAGAGTCAACCAGTTTTTGACCCTTAAAAACTAATTTATTCTATTTCCTCTTTAGCTATTCTTGACAATTACTAAATGATTAAATTAGACATTAACCCATTTTCTTTATTTTTACTATTAATATTAACAAAAATAAGGCTTTTATATTTAATTAACATATTTTACATAATTATGTTACTTTGTGTTATTCAGCAATTTTATAGTTTCTTTTAACATCCTACAAGTAATTAAAGTGATCATGAGGATGAGATGCGAAGTATAATGACAAGATCAGACGAGGTTACCTGTAACTGATGTCCGATCTTCATTATACGAGCATCTCATCCGAAGTTTTTTTCCGCCGCCTTTTTTCTCTCAGCTCAACACCTAGCCCAAACGGGCACATAAAGGCGATGACCGGGAAAAAATGACATTCATTAAGCGAATATTTTGTATTCCTAATATGAAATAAATATTTTTTCTTTCTTTCTATCGATAAAAAAATCATAATTAAAAAAAAATTACCCGAATAATTATTTTCTTTATACCTTAAAACCTAGAACTTAAAATTATCTTATATATAAAATTCTCGTGTCATAATGTTCGTTCCCGTACTCCTCCGAAACGGCTCGACCGATTCTCATGAAATTTTGTGAGCATATTGAGTAGGTCTGAGAATCGGCCAACCTCTATTTTTCATCCCCCTAAATGATAAGGGTGGCTCACCCCAAACATTTGAACGTGGTACGGAGTTCGCGGGGTCAGCTAGTTATTTTTATAATAAGGAACTTCGTTCCTATCCGGTGTCCCACCATACCACATGACTTTTTTTCGTAACTATTTCCATTATTTCAAACCTAAATATACCTACCTAACCTTAAAAAATAATCTATAATCACTTCACGGTATTGATATTTTCCGACGTGAATTTAACAATAAGGTACAGACAGCTAGTTACGCGACATGTTTTAGTGAATAAAGGCACCATCTGCTTTTCCAGTCATTAATAATAAGTCCATAAAATGTAGTTTTTTAAGTTGCATACTTTCTCTCTCAGTCTCCATTTCGTTACTATGTCTTTATGACTTCAGTCATATTACTTAAAACCGCAATGCAGCAAAGTAAATGACGTAGCTCCTCGGGCGACACTGACGCTCATTTATCAAAGTCAATATCGGCTGTCGACACTCAGCCGCACATATTGTAGCAAAGTGCGCTATTACTTGCACGCGGTAACGTGGGGCCAAGTTCATTGTATCTTTGTATTGTAATATAATTGGCATCAAATCGTTAATAAAAACAATTTCATAAGGACTTCCTATACGCTTTTGGTTCAAAGTATCTACGTAGTAACTACAAAGGTAAACTTTTGAAAATAATTATTATGTCATTCATTATACTGCAGCCAAAATCTGTTCAAAAAATAATCGCTTGGCCATTTTGTCAACAAATGAGGAGCTTGCAAAAGAAAAGAAGAAACTATGAAAAATTCAAAGAACGTCCCCAGTTCCATGTCTATTCTCTTTTTAAAACCGAATCTCATAGCCCTTACGCAATTTTTTATCATTTTTTAAATATTCTTGCCAAGTTTCTTACTGATTGTTTGCTAGAACTGTACGACCAAATTATTTAATATCCTTAAGATAGAATCCGCACTACATCAAAGTTAATGACGTAGCTCCTCGAACGACACTGACGCTCGTTTATAAAAGTCAATATCGGCTGTCGACACTCAGCCGCACATATCGTAGCAAGTGCGCTGTTACTTGCACGCGGTATCACTGGGCCAAATTCATTGTTCCGTTGTTTGTTATTGAGATTAGTCATAAATTTTTAGTGCTGTCACTGCATAAATACCTTATATTCATATAGTTAAAAGTATTTAGGTATGTAGTATCTATAAGGATATTTTCCAACAGGACTAACATAGTCCATTCATGAAATCCGTTCATAAAAAAAGATTATATAATATCATATAACATAAAAAAGATAAAATATGTATATTATTAAATTATATTTTCTTTTTGAACACTTTCTACACAGCACAATATTATGCTCATGACGTATTTTCTTTTTTGCATTTTACACCCTTTAAATTATATTCCTCCACCAACCCGCATTGAGCAGCGCGGTGGAATAGCTCCAGGCCTCCCCAATAATGGGAAGAGACCCGTGCCCAGCAGTCAAATTTACCTGATAATTTCTAATATTATTTTCCTAAATAAATTTTTCAGAAAAATTCGCCATCTGTTTTTTTACCCAATTAATATTTGTTTTTCATTTATATCACAATAAAATAAAACAATAAAGCTCTTAAAAAAGCTCTATTAATGAAATACATATAAAAGTTACAAAAAGGTCAAACGTAGGTCAAATTGACCTACAAAAGCAATAATACCGTCTTCTGTAGGCTCTTGGTGGGTACTTAGTTAGTTCAATCAATCAGAGCAATCGAAAGAAGTTTGTGAGAGTGGAGGCAGATATTTGTTTGCTTGTGGGTAAAAATAACCTAGATTGGGCTTCTAGTATTAACAAAAAGCTTTGACTGCTAGTCATATGTTTCCTCTAATAGGTCGCCACTCCGACCGATCTAGCCGCTGAATCCAGACAGCATCTCCTTTAAGTCGTCAATCGACCTGGTTGGCTGTGCCAAGGACCAGTTTTGAAATTTTACCAATTCGCACTTTAACAACTTTGTGGATTATACAGCTCTGGACATCAAAATTATGATAGAAACACCGTAAAGTAAGGAGCAGATGTGTGGAATTTACAAAACACAATCTTTTCGTCTTGTCGGTGGCACATAACAACCTTTATCCATGAGCACATCAGGCACGCTAAGAATATAGATAACAACGCTTTAACAGATCAGGACAAAATCAACCAAAAGAAGTTATACCACTTTTTAATCCTGATTGTATATGTATATATAAATAAAACTCAGTTGTATGTTATTGCAAATGCTTTATTACTTGCACGTTGTACTGTTGGGGCCAAGTTCATTGCGCCGTGGTTTATGGATTTTAGTTTACTGCCCTATTTGCGCCTATTGCGCCTATTTCTAATTTATTACGTTTAGGGATGCTTGTACTTGGAAAATGGAGTGTAACACTATTGAAATTGGTCGTAAATTGTTAATAGTCAATAGGCTTATAGTTTATAGCTATAAAACTTTGCGTAAGACAATGTTAAATTGCTGTGCGTTATTGTATTATGCTTCACACTCATAGGGTAGATATACCCTGTATCGTGGGTGCCATGGACAAAGACAAAAACACAAACACCCAGACCAAGAACAGCAATTTTAAACTCATCATTCAAATTTATGCTTCACCGGGAATAGAACCCGGGAGCCTCCAATCGGCAGTCCGGCATGGTAACCATTACGCCACGTGGGTCGTCAGCAAATTTGTCATATTGTACTATGAATAATCGCCCCGTAACCTTAGATATAATCTCTAAAAGGCAGTCAATTTAATATTTTCAACTTTACCAAAGATGGAATTTTGGTAATGGCATAATAACGACAGCATTTGAACAACATGGAAAAGCAAATAGCCCCGCAAGCAATGTGTACTTACTCGTAAGCTCCCTTCGATCATGTTTGGGACCCCTCGCTGACTTGTAAACTTGCCAGACTTTTACCAAATACGAACAAATTGGCAACTAAGTTTTAATACATTTACCTATATTGAATTTTCCCTCAGCTTGTTGCTCAATAAAGTTACATAGTTAGATTCCGGCATATCCTACGAATATGGATGCAGTGGAAAACTTACGAGTATTTGAATACACGTGAACAATGTAAACACGACCGTGCATAACGAAATGGAGGCATTTTGACAGAAACAGAATAACCCCGCTCAGACGAAGAAACAATACAACGTGCAATACTGACATAAATCAAATTTTTGTATTCGTCCCGCCTCGATATTTCTAATATTAAACGCAAGTCATGTCGTATCCCGCGTCTAATAAGATCGCCGCCTGTGTTGTAAGATGGCGACTATTAAAAATAGAGAAACTTGGAGAAGTTCGGTTGTCATATTTCACGCTTTGGTCGATGTATAAACACGTTTCGCGTTCAATCATACGCCGATACGCGGCGCCGGTATACGAATAAATCAAGCCTCTCACTTTTCACCTGCCACACACAAAAGCCTCGCATTGAAACTTGATTCGGGTTATTCCTGACGAAATATCAGCCTATTTGTTATTTATACTACTGATATGGAGGCACGTACGCCGTAAGTTTGTACTTGTTGACGAAAGGGATTGAGTGGGAATCGCTCCCTACAATGTGCATAGAATTTTTGTTAACCATCCAGAAAACATTTAGTCGTTATCACGTCGACCGTAAAAGTGTTGCGTACTTTAGTTTCTCATACATTATTTTCAGAGCTTGAAGTGAGAACTTAAATCAAATTCACTACCTATAGTTAAATGAATATCAAAGTTAATGTTCATAATCAAAGTACTTAAGTTTTACATCCAATTAATTGGTTATTTTGATTAGTAGACTATAAAAATGTGTTTTAATTTAAAAATACACTGTGACCAACATAGTCTTTTCTTTTTAAAATAAACCAAAGAAAGTGATTACCACACTACCAACAGTACTTAATATATTTTTTGGGTTACGTACCTCGAAAGAAAAAAACCGGCCAAGTGCGAGTCGGACTCACGCACGAAGGTTTCCGTACCATTATCTATAAAAAATCACGTTTATTGTATGGGAGCCCCCTTTAATATTTATTTTATTCTATTTTTAGTATTTGTATAACAATAGTGGCAACAGTAATACATCATTGCCTTTGATTATCCATAGAAATCATTGCATTAAGATTGAATGAAAGGTAAATTGTGGTTTACGATTTATGATGTTTTAAAAAAACTACTTACTAGATCTCGTTCAAATCAATTTTCGGTGGAAGTTTGCATCGTAATGCACATCATATATTTTTTTAGTTTTATCATTCTCTTATTTTAGAAGTTACAGGGGTGGGGGGGGGACAAACATTTTACCACTTTGGAAGTGTCTCTCGCGCAAACTATTCAGTTTAGAAAAAATATATATTAGAAACCTCAATATAATTTTTTTGAAGACCT
The DNA here is from genome assembly GCA_911387765.1 of Pyrgus malvae. Taxonomy (NCBI): domain Eukaryota; kingdom Metazoa; phylum Arthropoda; class Insecta; order Lepidoptera; family Hesperiidae; genus Pyrgus; species Pyrgus malvae. The sequence continues at coordinate 9,947,757 of OU426955.1, read as the reverse complement.
ATCCATAGATACCCCACACGTATGAGTTTGATGAAAAAAAAATTTTGAGATTTAGTTCTCAGTATGGGGAACCCTCAAAGTTTATTGCTTTTTTCTATTTTTGTGTGAAAATCTTAATGTGGTTCACAGAATACATCTACGTTCAACAGTATAGTTCTTAAAGTTTCGGAAAAAAGTGGCTGTGACATACGGATGGACAGACAGACAGACAGACAGACATCACGAATCCATAAGGGTTCCGTTTTTTGCCATTTGGCTATGGAACCCTAAAAACGGAACGCTTATAGGATCACTTTGTTGTCCGTCCGTCTGCCTATCTGTCGGTCAAGACCCTTTTTCTCGGGATCGCGTGGAGGTATCAAGCTGGAATTGATAACAAATAATCTATGCCAGCGTAATCAAAAGATACAGCCGTTTATGCTGCAAATTTTCGATACTCGCAAGGGAACCAAAACCTACAGGGTACTTACTTCTCGTGAACTCAGAATCTTGAAATTTGGTGCGAAGAAACATCTTATAGTACTTGCAGATAAAGGAAAAATTTCGAATACCGTTAATTTTTAGTTATATCATATTTATATTAAAAATATAATTTACGGAACCCTCGGTGCGCGAGTCCGACTCGCACTTGGCCGGTTTTTTTATAAATAAATAACGTCACAGACTCATAGTCCCATATTATAAATTTTGCTATGTTGTTAAATTTATTGTAATTTAAACTCGTTATTCAAATTTTTGCCACACTGGGAATATAACCCTTCAATTGGAAGTCAATTAACAAGTCAGTTTAAAAAAATTAAATTCTAACAAGATTTAAGAACAAATTGAGTAACAATTCAATTAAGGCTAAAGTCAGGATTTGCAGTGATAGCATAAACGTGTACAATCAGGTAGAGAAGCTACTCATTGCAGTGTGGGTAAATGGGCACCTATTTGAGCCACCATACCCACTTGTGTGAAGCGGCGATAGGACGATCCGAGCGACGTAGTAAGTACATAGTGCGGTACCTACGCTTTGTCAAGAACCTTAGCATTGAGTAGACTGTTCAAGCCTATCAAGTTCCTCTTACTTCTCACATCACTACTGCTGCTTAGTAGTAATTTATAATAATCAGGAGATAATTAAGTTACAGCCTGGGTATTCCTTTCCTTGTATATGACATGTGTAGTGCGTTAAGTCGAGAACAACCTTTCTAGATACCTTGCTATCGGACTTATATTGGTGACGGTTTTCTGTAAACTAGTAGCTATTAGTGTCTTATTAGCCATCAAGAAGAAATTACATCCCGAAATTGGAAAAAAACGCATGCCAATAGTATTGTTAGTAACTTAACAAATTCTGTTCGTATTAATTTATTAAATCTACCTGTTGTATTATTTTTATAACTATAACTATAATATACTTATATATTGTGGAGTAATGGTTACCATACCGGACCGCCGATCGGAGGGTGCCGGATTCGATTCCCGGCGAAGCAGAAATTTGAATGATGAGTTTAAATTTCTGTTCTCGGTCTGGGTGTTTGTGTTTTTGTATTTGTATGTAAAACTTTAAAATAAACTTGAAATTTAAAATTTAAATTAAGTTATAATTGTTATTAATTTAGTAAATAAATAACTGTAGGTTAATTTAGTGATTATTGGATGCCTGAATAAGGTAGACTGTTTAAATACTATTGTTAGATGCAAACACCAAAATTTTTTGTAAACAGTCATCAATAAACGTTTTTCATTTCATTTCATTTCATTTTCATTTCATTTCATTTCATTTCATTTCATTTCATTTCATTTCATTACATACGACATAGGGTATATCTAGGGTAGATATACTGTGGGAATATGAGGGTGAAACGTTATTTATATATTAATATACGATGATGGGTCCAAAACTGTGCCTAAAGTATGAGATGCAAGGACTAGAATCTTCATCAATGATTGAAAGCTGACACTGACATCACATTTATATCTGGTGAATCATCAGATATTGCTAGCAATCTCACGCGATCAATGATATGATGTTTAGATTGTGCAAAAATATAAAATACTAGCGGCCGCCCGCGACTCCGTCGCGTGGACTTTAGTATTAATCATAGCTTGATGTTATACTCATATAGCCTAAAGCCTTCCTTGATAAATGGACTATTAAACACAAAAATATATTTTTTCAATTCGAACCAGTTATTCCTGAGATTAGCGCGTTCACACAAACAAACTCTTCAGCTGTATATATTCGGTTGTGAGATGGGTGACCGCTAGTGGCAAAAAATTCCATGCGCGTTTTCGTGCATCGGAGGGCACGTTAAGCCGTCGGTCCCGGTTGTTGTCGATAGATAACAGTCGTTAAACCTTGTCGGAGGCCATATAGGCGGTTTGAAAACATCCGACAGCGAGTTTGCCACTAACCCGCATCTCCACCAATCCGCATTGGAGCAACGTGGTGGAGTAAGCTCCAGGCCTCCCCTACAATGGGGAGAGACCCGTGCCGAGCAGTGGGACGCAAAAAGGGGTGCAGCCAATTGCAGTTACTATCATATTTTATTGGGTGCCTCGTGAACCTCCACCAAACAGAAGTTAAGGTCATATTATATATTTTGACTCTTGAGCATTCCAAGTTCAACAATTATTAGATTGAGTCAAAACGAAATAGTGCTGTTAGTTTACTAACAGGTGTAGTTTCGGTATCGCAAAATCTTATTTAATTGAATGATAACAACCGCAAGACACCACTCTGTTTATGTAAATTTGATTCAGTTATTAGACCCTCCTCAGACGATTAGATGGTTCTCATGAAATATTGGATGCTTCGTTTGTTAATTGATTGTATTCGAAAGTTTGTACTTTCATGTTCGTAATATTTATGCTGTATTTTTAGACATATAGTCAGGAGAACTGACAACCAATAGGGAAGATAGCCTTTGAATGGCGACGACATCACTGCAAAATGAGGGACAGTGGCGAAAATTACATAGACCTATGTCCATTCCCAGCAGTGGACTTTTAAAAGCTGATTGATAGATGGATGAATATTTATTTTAGTATATAGACAGCTACTTTTCACACACAAACTGCTCAGGTTGAACAATTTATTGATGTTATATTAAAATCCTAAAAGTTTATTTAAATTGGGAAACTTTAAACAAAAGTAAGTAAAAACTAAGGCAATTATTTCTTAGTAACAGGTTACATTTTTTATACAGTCTATTCATTTCTAACGTTTCAATAAAATCTTTCTCACAAAACAAATAAAAAAGGTAAGAATATAATAAGAATCATTAAAAACAGTTTTGCTTGATAAAAATACAGTAATAACATACGATGGCGCTCCAGGCAATACGAACATGACCTACCGCACCACTCTATACAGTAACTTATTAATTCAGTATCTACTTATCATCTATTATATTTCTTTTGTTGTAATATTGTTAAAAACACGCATGACCTTCTGACAGGCTTAAATTTTATGTCCCACCAAATTAACACAGGTTTCCGCTTGGTACTGAAAAGGATTTAGGCTCTGAACTCGAACATGGTCAGACTATCTGACTAGAAATATTATCTGACAGAAAAAGGCCTTACCACCTAAAACATACCAATTAAAATTAACACAGTGTATGGCTGGAACCCTTTTTTGCGTTCCACTGTAGGGCACGGGTTCCCCATTATTGGGGAAGCCTAGAGTTTACTCCACTATGTTGTTCCAATACAGGTTGGTTGAGATGCGGGTTAGTGGCAAACCCGCTGTCTCCCATTAGAATAACAACCGTTACCTATTGATAATAATCGGTGCCCTCCGAAGTACGGAAACGCGCATGAAGTTTTCTCACTAGGGGCATCCATCTCACAACCAACCCTGTCCGTTTGGATTAGCAATCGCATTCTACGCTAGCCGCTGGGCCATATGAGCTTCAGTTCCGCTCTATATCGTACCTTATTAGTAGATTATCCGTCCAATGTCATGTTTCTGTCGGTGTAATGTTATTAAAACGTCGTGTTATGGCCTCGCAAAAGTAAACCAGGCGTCCACCCATAGAGTTAAACCCAACTGGCTCAAATTAGACCGTATAGAAAATCATGCATTTCATGTTGAATATAAACTACTAATTTACCAGTGTAAAGGTGATTTGTAATATAATTTGTTCAAAATCAGAATAGGCGTATCTATAGAGGAAAAGTGGGCTTTTAATTTGTTCCTCCAATGGCGTACAGCTTAGTTAGACCATCAAAGATAGACACACGCTGTTATCCTTCTTAACTCAAGGGCGTATAACCATTTTGTAGCATAATGAAAAACCTATATAGAAGAATAAGAAGCTTTTTCTCTCCTTTATCAATGATTGCTTTTTCAACCGCCAAATAAAAGTTACTTTTTTCTGAACACTTATTAATCCGGCTGATTTACGAATGAATATTTCTCAGCTGCGTCTATGAGGTATAATAATATAGATACTCGTAAAAGTACTTGAAATTTTATTTGAAATTTATTTAATAATTTTACCACTCGTGATCCGGTCCGGCCTCGTTCTGGTGATTTGAGCTTATAATAATACTAGCTGTGCCCCGCGGTTTCACCCGCGTTAGAGAGGATCATTAGCATAAAGTGAAGTCCCTTCTGAAGTACCGTGGACCGGCTTTTTTGTAGGACTATATAAGATAAACATTAACATCATACATTACATAGGTGTACCTCTAGCGGTTTTGGCGGCGCATGCCAGAATAGCTCGCAGATGGTAGATTTTTTCCTACTTACTTGACACTTATCGTCATATTTTGGACAATTCACACAATATCTTTATAAATTGTAGCCTGTATGTTATTCTGATGTATAAGCTATATTGTGGTATAGTTTCATTCAAATCCATTCAGTAGTTTTTACGTGAAAGAGTAACAAACATCCATACATCCATACTTACAAACTTTCGCCTTTATAATAGTAGTAGGATCATACTGAGTTTATAATGATAGTGCCACGGGCAATGAACCGAATTTACTTATCTATTCCACGGGAATAGTACATTTTTTCGGGATAAAAAGTAACGTATGGAAAGAACATAGGAATTCCCAATTTCCAATCTATCTGTGTTCCAAATTTAACTTAAATCGTTTGAGTAATTTATGCATGGAAACGTAAAAGATACACACAAAAAAGATACGTTTGTATTTATATATAACATTAGTCTCCTAAGGAAATATTGAATGTATTATAAACCGAACAGTGCATGGAAGCACTAAAGTACAGGGTAGTCTGAGAAACAACGAATGGCGGTTTTAAATTTTTCCTTCATTCGCCTCTCGAATTAATGTAATATCTACGACGAATCAGCCTCACTTACTCCGACCAGGTAATATGAGATTATCGTCAAACCTATCAAAACTATTCGAGATATCGTTTTCATTGGAAAAACAAGGACTCGGCATTTTTAGCAAATGATTGAATTGAGAGATTACGCTCGAGGTTTATCTTTTTACATCTTTTTGTCCCCAACAATGCTACAAATACGTTGGAAAGAAATGAGCTTCTTTTTCATATATATTTATGGCTTACATGTAAGGCCACAAAAAAGTCAGACTATAGTGATAGTAAGATTTGAATGTCCACAACATATGTTAGGGGTTTCACCAATGTACCTGTTCAATATAATGGTAGCTAAAGAATCTACGGGTATTTTTAACTTCTGACATAAATTGCAAAAATGGTCTACTAGTTGTGGTGTACTTTATAACGTGCTTAAATTTTACACATAGCTTAAATTTTATCGCATTGTTTTTCAGTGAATGCATTCAAGAAGATAACATCGAGCTGTATTGTTAGTCTTAAATGAGATTTTGTATGACAAAAGAAAAGTTAGATAGAAAGAGTGTTTTATGAAAATGTACTACGGTATTTCTTCTAATACTCTTAAAGGAGATGTTTTATTAATGGACAGCTCACGTGCATTGTGCTAAAAACGTAATTAATCAGAGGAAAGATATATAATTAAGATAGTATAGTCAAAAATTAAGCAAAACACGAAGATAAATGATGAAGTTGGAAGTAAGGTGGGATAAAGAGACTGTTAATAAAGGAACTTTCTATGCGTTCACGTACGACGAGAGTAAGGTATTGAACGTCCGTAATATCGTCGGTTTTTTCAAATCAAATCAATATCATTTATTTGCTTAAAAGTTATACAATTATGTAGGTCTTCAGATTAATGACGAACAGTCGACTTAAACCAAAATTTGGTAAGCAAATATAAATTTATTAAAATACAATCTGTTCGTGCCAATATGGTCTGCCCGCATAAATAAATAAATAAATAACGTTTCACACTCATAGCCCCACTGTAGGGTAGATATACCCTGTGTCATGGGTACAATAGACACACACAGGGACAGAAACACAAGAAGCCGAGAAGAACTGCTGCAAGGCTGACCACATGGCGTAAATACCTGCTAAGGGCTCCTGGTAATCGTGGTGTTCCTTCACGCACTGCGCTCCTAACGGGCCCATCTTCGGGAGAACAGATCCCACTCTCACCACCCACAACAACGGAAGCCCCCTTTTAGTCGCCTCTTACGATCAGGCAGGAGATACCGTAGCTCTATTCTTAATTTCAAAGTTAGAGGGACTACTATTACACAACCTATGGATTTATAAACCTAAACGCTCACCGCTCTGTGGAATAGCTGCCGCGTCCACATTCTTTCTGTTCCTTCGAAGCCTGATTTAATTCGCACCAGACATTCTTCCCGGTACCTTTGAGCCTGATTCCTTCTGGCTCATTTAGATAAGATACAATAGATATATTCAGGACCCATATCGCATTATTTCTGGTTCCTCTGAGCCTGAACTGAATAGCTACTTACTATATGTTTTGTTTAATTATGATTGTTATTTTGCTTTTTTATTGAAAAGTGACTGAAAAATTACCTTTTTGTCAAAAATAAAAATATAAATAGATATAATGCAAAACGACAACTACTCCTAATTTTACGAACCATATGGCACATGAATATTGCATGACGCGTCAGTTACTCGTACCTTTGAGCCTGATTCCTTCTGGCTCATTTAGATAAGATACAATAGATATATTCAGGACCCATATCGCATTATTTCTGGTTCCTCTGAGCCTGAACTGAATAGCTACTTACTATATGTTTTGTTTAATTATGATTGTTATTTTGCTTTTTTATTGAAAAGTGACTGAAAAATTACCTTTTTGTCAAAAATAAAAATATAAATAGATATAATGCAAAACGACAACTACTCCTAATTTTACGAACCATATGGCACATGAATATTGCATGACGCGTCAGTTACTCGTACAATATTGATCCTCCCCTCATAATAGTGGAGCACTAAAATAGCTAATTACTGCACACGAGTTACGTGTGTACGTCTTGACACTTGTCACTGTTGCGCTCATAGAAAATTAATCCTAAGGCCCACCGCTGACAGAGCAACATTATGTTGCCGACACGGGACGCCGATTGATAGGTTGCGGAAACTAAAAGAGCAATGAATGCTAGTTTCGTCTTTTAAAAAAAATGTCGTCATTAAATACGGTTTCATTAATTCAAAATAGTTGCTAAATTTCCTAAATTTAATTCTTACAATTTTTCTTTATACGTTGTGTTGAATACTATGTAAGTTCAGACTGCGTCGTCAATCTCCACGAATTTACAAGTATGTACGAGTATGTATGGTAAGTAAAAGTTAATTTATCTTCCATATTCCATGCTACTAATTTACTAGTAAAGTTAATAACTAAGTACAAATTTAGATTTTATACATTAATCCTGATTATTTGAAGAACGTGATAAATAAACGCTTTTTTATACACACTTGCGTAGTTGGTTACAAGTAACATATTTATTTTTAACGGCTAGTAAATTAAGAAAATATATTTCTTTAGTGGCTATGTGCAACATACGACACAAAATTGTTCAAGTGTGTGCATTACGTAGGATCGCAGTTCCTCTAATTCCGTCCCTCCATAATGCAGTTGCGGACTTTAAAATGCAAATAGACATATAAATGAACGCTGATTTACTGATATTAATATCATACAAAGTCTATACCAACTTGATGGGTTGGAGCAATCACTTCTATGCAATTTTTTTGCTAATGGAGAGATATTATTAAAAGTAAAATCAGTTCTATGTTATAACAGTTTTGACCTATGTCTGTAGTACTAAACAAATCCGTTCAGGTTTAGGAATCATTTACCTCCATTAAGGTATATAAGAAGGAGGGCATCATAGCAGCCAGGTCTCTTAGGGATGGGTAGAATTTTTCTCTAATTAATTTATGAAATAAGTGTGTTAACGATTATGTTGCAATGCAAATATAACTAATAGGGTCTTGGACACTATGCACAAAAAAAATCAAAATCCTTACCTTAAAAAGGTTGCACTAAATCACGGTTGAAAAGCAATATAATTGTTAATTCTTTTTTATACATGATTTTTATTACCGCATAAATCAATAATAATGAAGTCAATTGACTTTATATGATAAGTAACGTCACTTATCATGTTCTCATACAAAATGTATGGGGATGTCACGTTTTGACAGCTCATTAAAAGTATCTCAATTGACTTGGTAGTCCAAGACCGGATTCAATAGTTTCAATTATATGAACACTTATTTTTCATGATTTAAGCAATTAATAATTTTAAAATACTATTCATTATTAATCCTCGAGGTACATTTATAAAATAAAAGCAACCCTTTTAATCGTCACCATTATTGAAAAGTCCGAAAGTCTTAACCATGATTACCTTAGCGTGGCTTAATGGTTACTATGCCGGACTGCCAATCGAGGGTTCGATTCCCGGTGAAACTGTAATTTGAATGATAAGTTTAAATTTCTGTTCTCGGTCTGGGTGTTTGTGTTTCTGTCTTTTTGTGTGTCCATGGTACCAACGACACAAGGTAAATATACCCTACTATGGGGCTATGAGTGTAAAGCGTTATTATTATTATTATTATTATTGAAGTGAAAACTTCTTAAGCGGCGCTGTGCACTTTTTATGGGATGGGTAAAAAATGTTAAACTCGCGTCAGGACACGTGGACTGATCGAATATTCGTAAGACGTAGGGGTGACAGCTGAAGACGATTCGACTATCTATACTTGTAAAATTCGTTTATATCAAGTATTTAAAATATGGACATTGAACAAAGTGCATCTATTAAATAAAAAAGTCACGAAGAAATAGTGAAAGAAAATGAGTGGTACTTTATAAAAATACTAGATGAAAACCTACTGAAAATACTGGATGAAAAATAATACTGATAGTAAAAGCAATTCGTGCGAAATTATTCCCTAATCATTCCAAAATATCAAAAATGCAAAACGTTAATGTTCAAGTTTTCACTTCTGCCGGCACTACCGGAGTACAACCCGTTGTTTTTTATTACATGAATGAAAGACTGGATTCACACTTTTATACCTGTCACTAAGAAAGTATTTTATGCGTGTCTGCGATCTTGATGTAGATAGCTACATATAAACTTGGTTTGGTTGTCGCGATGTCGCCTAGACAGACAGCCTTTCAGGTTTTTGATTATCATCGTCAGCACTCGCAGAGTGTAAAAGTGTGCGAACTACAGTTTCTGTTCACAGGTTTCACTACTAAGCCCTCTACGTACTTAACTATTAAAAATCTCAAAAGATGTTGATGTCTAGTGACAAAGCTATTATTACAATAGTTTATTTTTGATACAAATGAAAAATTCTGAATTTGTCGGACGTTTGTGTTAAGATCCAGTGACATTAATTTAAAACGATAGGTATAAATATTTAGTTTGCAATTTACTAAGTTACCAAAATAAATACGCTTCACATGCTTAGAAATGACATTAGTAAAATAATTATAACAAAATATTTTTACGAGATATTGCGGTAAAAATGGCGTTAATTTCTTCTTCTAAAAAAGTCAGTTAGTAAACTTAATCGCAATGCAGAATCGTTACTGTTCTTGCAAATCACTCAAAAGAGACCACTTCTTTTTCACTTCTGAAACTGAACTTATCTCAAGTCATTTCGCCAAAAATTCTAGAATAGTATAATCCATGCTAATATTATAAATTTGAAAGTAACTCTGTCTGTCTGTCTGTCTGTCTGTCTGCTACTCTTTCACGCTTAAACCACTGAACCGATTTTCATGAAATTTGGCATAAACATAGAAAGGACGTTGCGAAAGAATATAGGCTACTTTCTACCGCGGGAAAATATCTCATTCCCACGGGCAGCAAATGAAATAATGAAATGCGCCGTGTAGTGTTAAAAATACACTACATATGTTATTACTTACTTCACATACGTCCATTATTATATTTTATAACTTATATCCTTTTGTTTTATTCTTATACTTTGCTTTTCCTTTATTATTTCTTTACAAAATTATTTACTTTCTCTGTTTGTATATTTACATTTTGACGCAGCTATCAAAATTGTCATGTCTGTCTATTATGTTTCTTATTTTTTTAATTCGTTTTACGGCATTGTATCCTTTTAGCCATTCAATATTAAAAGAAACGAAAAATTGTATGTTTCTTATTTCATTTCATAGAATAATAAAGTATAGTATTGTCTTTGGCTTATTTATGTTTTTTTTATATTAGCCCGTTAATCAATATTTTAATCTATAAATAAAGCTGAAGAGTTCGTTCGTTCGTTTGTATGTTTGTTTGAACGAAATTATCTCAGGAACTACTGGTTCCAATTGAAAAAAAATTTTTTGTTGGATAGTTCATATATCGGGGAAGCCTTTTTTTAAAGGCATACGGGCCGCGTGGAGTAATGTAAGCTATCACCGTTGCCTATGGACACGGGCAACCCCAGGGGAGCCACTAGATCGAGGTATTTAGGCTATTTAACATCATGCTATGACTAATACCAAAGTCCACGTGGACGAAGTCGCGGGCGGCCACTAGTACTTTCATAATTTGGAAACAGTTTATCTGTTCAGGCAAGGCATAGGTAGGCAAAAGTGCACCTTGCGTAAAGAAAAAATGGTTCAATATCCAAGACGGTCGCACATAGTACCTACTGTAGTAATCAGTGCATCATGATACATAGATTCTAGAAAGCACGTGGCACTGTCAATGGCTATCTAAATCTTTCTAGATCAACAGTAGGATCTAACATTTAATTAAACGATTTGGGATTTCATTACACTATGCTTTATTTCCTCAAACTAGGGACCGAAATTTGTAAAAATATTAATGAAAATAGCAAACATTTAAGCCCAGTTTCGAAAATAACGTTACATTTTGTAGGAATTCAATTATAGACATTATTTATGTAGATAAGTAGCCTTCCACCAGCGGCTTCGCCCGCGTGGACCCGTTTTATAGGTTCCCGTAGGATAAATACCATCCTATGTTCTTTGTCAAAGTCTTCTCTATCTGTGTTCCAAATTTCTTTAAAATTGGTTCAGTACTTTACGCGGGAAAGCGTAACAAACAGACAGAAAGGCAAAATTATAATATTATTAATATAAACTTAAATTTATTATATAAATAATAATATTTATGCTTAATATATTATAATGCTAAAGAGTTTGTTTGTTTGAACGCGCTAATCTCAGAAAACACTGGTTCGAATTTAAAAAAAAAAAGTGTTGGATAGTCCATTTATTGGGGAAGGCTTTAGGCTATATAATGGCATGCTCTGACTAATATCAAAGTCCGCGCGGACGAAGTCGCGGGCGGCCGCTAGTAAGTATAAAATACGTAGTATGGATTGCTACAAATAAAAATCTAAATATCTATCTACATAACACTTTTACTTCCACAAGACAACCGCTTGATAGCGTCTATTTCGCGTAAAAGAACGTTCAAGCTCATTGAAATTTTTATCGCTTGAAGCATCAGTAAAGATTCGTTTGTCGCATTTGCAGTTTGAGGTGGCATGCATATTCATATTGGAAAAGCGACAGGAGTATTGCATTCTTTTATTATTGAATTCAGACATTTTGTTCTATTGTCTGTCGTGAAATTTTATACGCTACTATGGGTGCAGGTGAGGGTAAGCTGCAATAAAAATAAAGTTATATTGTAGACGGTTTGATGTAATGAAAAACTTGTAAGAAATTTCAGATAATTGTATGATTTTTGTCTTACATGTTAGATAGAGGAATATATTATAAAGTATATAACTAATCTGATTCTTCTAGTATTAATTTATTGCATTCGGAAAAAATATCTCAATGATATGCATTACGCATACTTGTTCAATTGTGTAGATTATGTATTACGTCTTTCTTAAGTCGGTGAGGATTGCTGACATAGTAATAAATATTGTAATTAAGGTACTAAAAAAGTGTCTGTATTTTTTAATAATTGCTCAAAATGGTTAAATTCATAGCAATTCTGTCCTCGATGAGAAAAAATTATCTACATAGAATTTTATTGGCTATCTCATATTATTAAAAACACAGAGAGTAAACGGTGTTCATACCAAAATTATTATGCACTTATATCATCCCATAATTATACGTTTTTCAATTTCCAAAATTTAATAAAATTTTACTAACAACTTTAATTTCCCTTGATTACGGCAATTTCACGTCAAAGGAAACACCAACCCGCGTAGCAATCCAAAGCGCATATTAATATTATTTTGTGCTATGTTGGATTCAACACGCTACTCCAATAATTACAAATGCACGCAAAAGTCAGATCGCTACAAGACTAATTACTCTCCTATTTACTGAACTAGAAATGACGTCGAAATCGGGCCGCACGCGCGCATTCGTTCCGATATACCGAATGAGTTTCGCAAACCGCAACGCTTCAGAACATCGGCGTCGAACACGGAATAGGTAGACGGACTTCGCCATGAACCTGTAATCAGCTACAAGGCACAGATATCGCTCCATCGTAGTCGGCCGACGCTATACTCCTACGATGCTACCATTAATCTTATCTATTCACAACGGGAGCTTAACCCCGGTAGTTGGATAGAATTTGAATACTGTCGATGTTGCGAAGGATATAGCGGTTGATCTATGTACTGCTACGTGTTTGCAATGCGTAAATATGCCCAGACCTAATTATGACTAGATCGTAATGTGTGTAAGTACTTATCCGGCTAGTAAAATGAATCGCAACAACGAAATACTAACTCACGCTGGTCGAGAACCCCTAGAAACATTCTGCTCGCAATCACTAATAAATTTGCTTCGTAATGTACGGATTTTGGTGACTTGCTAAACTGATTTTCTTCTTATTCAAATAATAAACACGACCGATGTTAATGGGAAGGTCTTATTAAGCCCCAATCCAATTGCTACATACGGCATTCAAGTGTAGTCTAAAATGTACAGTGGCAGGTAGATGGGGCACTGGCACGTGGAGAGGCAATCAGATCTATTTACATTTCTGTAGTCACTATTATAGTGAATATTGCCTCTTGAAGCTAAAATGTAAATTAATTTCCGATAGAAATGTATATAAAGAGTTCATTCAGTTCATTCCGAGATTCGTATTGAATAATGAAGTATTTGGTATTTACTAATTCGTTGTTTAACCTGGTAGTGGCGGTGCAACTGTTTTAAATCGACATTTTGTACGTACAGTGCTCATGAATAAATAATAGCGCTGCTGATAAACGTATCATTTGCTGTCATAGCCGGACAAAGGGATTTAATTTATCGCTACTATTATAGGGAGGAGACAACAAAAGTGCTTAAACAGTCCCCTATTAATACTGGGAACTGCGCATAAATATCTCAAGTAATTATAATAAGAAGCGAGATCTTGGAAAATCACTGGGTAGCGAGATCGCAATTAGCGGGCGAACACCCAACGGAAATAAATAAGGATATTACCTCTCCGCTCTGTTCCGAGTGGGGATAAAAACTGTATTATCGTATTGATTATGGGATAAATAAATGTAATAATGGTCTTATTGTCTTACACAAAAACTAAATAATCTATCTCAAATACATGATGCCTTATTAATATAAACGAGATATGCGAGAATAATCTTATTAGTAGGCCAAATGTTTACCTACGAGTATGACAAGTCAAGGCAAGCCTTAGTCTCGATTGGGTTGGGATTTATACTAAGATTAATAAAGGAGTAAATTGAATTATTTAATTTATAGCCTTGAAAACTATAAATAGGAAGTAGAAAAGTCAGGATGTACGAACCAACTTTCTTAAATATAATGAATTTTTTTCTCACATCTAATAAAATAAAATTTGTGTCTTTTCGTAGATTGGCTACGTAGTAACTACCTATAAACTGTTATAGGTTACTTTATGCTTTATAGGTTATATAGGTTATAGGTACCTAAACAGTTTGATGATTCAATTATGTTCGGTTACAATTATCATATAAATATATTATTTCTGTAATGCTGTACTTTTATTGGAAAAATATATCATGTTCACACTCGTTAATTTTCATACGTTGAATATTTTTGATGAAAGTTTCATCAAAATGTTCTACATTAAAAATAACTGTGAGCATCAGATTATACCACCAACATAGCGCCAGATACAAAATTTAAGAAAATATTCATTATATTTTAGCAATGAAAACTTATATTTAACATAATAATATATGAATAAGCCTTTTTGGCGATTTATATTAGGTTTGGCGCATCGATCACACAACCCGTGTGGTTGATGGTATGGCGCAATGGTTATCAAGATAAATTGCTGATCAAGGATGCCGCGTTGATTTCGGGCGAGACAGAAATTTGATATTATTAGGGAAATTTCTGTCCTTAATCGGGTTGAGAGTGTCTTTGTTTGTGGCTATAGCATCTTTGACACAGGTTATCTTAGGACGTAGCTATGATAGTAAAGCTTAAATAAAAAAAATCGTTTAGAAAAAGCCAGATTAAAAATGAAAACTCTTTTCGAAAGTGAGAATTCAAAAATGCATAGAAGATTACTAAAACTATTGAAATATAAAACTGATGTTCCTTACCGAGTGGTCCGGCATTTGGAGGAAGCCGTTCGTGATTAGTTCGGGGACTACACTGAGCGCGGCAGTGTGAACTTGTAGCGTGAGAATTATTGTTTTTGGATTTATATATTGTATTTTATTGTGATTTTCGTTAAAAATAAAAATAAAAATAAAACACACAAAAAATGTTACTAAGTTTCCAAGCATTTTTTATTATATATTACATAAGAGCATACATTTTTGAGGATAATTAATATAGCGCAAACATCAGTGTTGGACCAATATAGAGTCCGGGATTATATTTTCGGTGAGATGAAAATTTAAATGATAAATCTATTTTTCTGCTCCGGGTCTGTGTGTTTGTATCACTTACTTTGTAAATATATATAGTATTATAAATATACCTTTTGTAAATATACATATTCCTGCCATTAATGAATTATATAGTGTTTCGGATACCACTATGACGCGATGCGACCAACGGCTTCCGTTGTATTTGTCGCAACGGCGTACTCCCCCTTGTACTACCCCAGGCAAGGTTAAGGCTTGAAGTAGTCTGTAGATGTTCATAGGCAGTAAGCAAATTTTAAGTATAAATATGTCAACGTCATTAGTTTTATATTGATTTCGTAATTCTTAAATGCGTGTCTTTGACTTCCATTCCTCACTAGAAACGGAGCTATTAAATCATTGTAACTAAATGTTCAAGACTTTAAATTAAAATTTCTTACGTTCGCTTTAAAAGTAAGTTGCGTTAAGAGTTACTGAGCTCTTATTTCGTAAAAATGTGCTGTTAAAGTTAAACGAAGTGCATTTAATACACTTACATTACTTTGGAATAAAGCCTTTTAATCACGAGCGACACGCCTCAACACCGCATTATATATTTTAGTAGTTGCAACGTTACTTTATTCGAAATGTGAATTTATACTTAATTATTTTGTTATACCGCAATTTGAGCCAACTTTTGAATGGCTGACTTGATTTTACGGTATTAGGTGCAATGTATCATAGATCCCGTTTTCTCTAGAAGTGGCGTAGAATAATAGGTTAGGTTTAATCAGAGAGTCCCTGTAATAAAGAATAGAGCTACGGTTTCCCCTGCAACCGCTGCGACTGCGACTAAAAGGGGGCTCCCCAAAGGATCCTGGAGTTTTCCCTAACCACAGAGGCAGGTCACCGAGGGGGTTTTAGTGCGGTACAAATCCCACATAACCCGGTATCCTCTCCCTTTACCACGTTCCATACCATATATTTACCGTACCTCCACCACCAACCCGCATTGGAGCAGCGTGTTGGAGTAAGCTCCAGGCCTCCCCAATAATGGTGAGAGACTCGTGCCCAGCAGTGGGACGCAAAATGGGTTACAGCCATATTTACCGTATATGCCATCAAACGAGTTGTATGATGTAATATAGTAACCATTCTAGACTGCCTTCGAAGGGCAGTGTCGCGGTGGCAGAAATTTAACGACGAGTAAAATGTCTTGCTTGAGCTTGTATGTCGATATCATTGGACTGCGGGACCATTTAGCACCACGTGGCCTGCATTTTATTCTACTACTTCAATTAAATACTATAAAATTATACTTAAGTCATTGACATGGTTCTATTTTAAGGTAGTCAGTAGAATATTTACTTGTCTTCTAAAACTATCATTTTTTTCTTATTAATAGGTCCGTTAATTAGACGTTAAACATTTTATGTTTAATTTGTTAAAAATCAGCCAAAGAACTCTTGGGCTGATTTTCATTGTTTCCTTTCATTGATATAGAAAAATCATTCCGTTATTAAATTATCTTATTATGTAAGTGAAAAAAATATTCCTGTAGTTTTTTTTATAGAAGTGTAACGGCGTAAAAATAACATTTGAATACTCATTAAATTATTAAAATAATTTGCGAATTGCAAAATAAATTATTTATTTCGCAATACGCGACATTTACGAATGACTGCTTATAAAAACATTATCCGAAACGCGAGTAGGTAGCAGGTTTTATCCATACTTCAGTAAGGTAACCGTTATTACCTCACAATGCTTCCGTTTTATTCAGCAGCTCCCTGTCGCTTCTCTACGCTAAAACCGATTCCTTGTAACTTGATTTCTGCATTTCGAAAAAGCGTAAATATTTTCCTCTTGGGTGCTTCCGCAGAAATGAAGAATTCATCGGACGGTCCTGTGTTGTGAATTTTTAATTGGTAAAAAAAAGAGATAAAGTAATAGGGACGCCGCAGTTTAAAAAAATAAGTATGTGTGTGCAGAGCATGACATTACTATGTCACTACTGTGAGAAGTCGGGAGACGGGTCTCTCCCCAATACTTCAATACCGATTGGTAGAAATACGGGTTAGTGGCCAAATCGCTGTCAGATATTTTCAAATCGCGCTAAAAATCTACCTTAACTTGCCGTTCAAAGCACGAAACCGCCCATGAAAATGTGTCCTCTAGTGGTCACTTACCTCTCACATGACAACGCCCGTTCCCCAATCTATCCTAAGTTGCCCTTCAAAGCACGAAAACGTGCATGAAAACGTTTTCACTAGCGGTCACTTATCTCACACCCGACCGCGCCCGTTTGGCTTAGCTGCATAGAAATGCGGGTTAGTGGCCAAATCGCTGTCAAATATTTTCAAATCGCGCTAAATATCTATCTTAACTTGCCCTTCAAAGCACGAAAACGTGCATGAAAATGTTATAAAATTAATAGCAAAAAATCCCATTAAATATACACCCAGTTTGACCTACCTTGGTCCACTAACAGAACGTATAGCTAAAACCTTACGTCGTAATAACATCCACGTTGCATTCAGAACAAGCAATAACATTAGATCTATTTGTAATGCGAAAGAGCGAAGAGAGAGACACAAACAGTCCGGTGTCTACAAAATTGCTTGTTCTGATTGCAACGGAGTATACGTGGGTCAAACTGGTAGGACATTCGATCGTAGTGCTGCTTCTTGGTGGTACCATATACGTTCTACAACCTATAAAACCCTAACCATCTAATAATTTACGAGTATATCACGTTCACCCGGTTTAGATTTCTTATCGCGCAATACTTTTAACTTCTGACAGTGAACTATGTTTGATGATAAACTCTAAAATGGTATGGTTTGGATATATTCCAACAATTGACAAATATATTTTAAAAAGTGTATTGCAGCCACTAACGCTCCGACACCTAAAGGACATTTGCAATTCCCATAGACAATGTTTGTCACATATTTTTCTGTAAGATTATTTCTCTTTTTTAAAATATAGCAGACGATCCCATGGATGTAACACCTAAAAATTTTTAAAGTTTGAAATTTTTCAGAAGTCTTGTTACTTAGTTAGGGTGGTACTCCAGAGTGAAATGGCTTTAGGTTATTTTGAATGTTATGTTATCTACTACTGAGACTTATTAACACGCTTATATTAGCTTGACCTGTATGTATGTATGTATGTATGTATGTATGTATGTATGTAACGGAATCTTTTAACTTCATTTTCACCTAATTCTAAGCGTCTGATTAACTCGAAAATTTGCACAGGGGTCAAGGGCCGATGACAATACAATAATATGAAACAAAATCCAACTAAATAATAAAAAAATAATAATGTAGTTTAAAAAACTAAAAAACACGCTTTCGTGAAACAACGAAATAAAAAATGAAAAATAAGAAGAAAATGCACATAATTTAATGTAAAAAAAATATAAACTAAAAATTAAAAATTATTTATGTACCTACATTGTCACACATATGTCAGAAAACACAATAAATAGGAAGTCCCTTCATGTAGGCCTACGACTGGTTACCCGGTGACAACTTACTTATACTTAAAATCAAATTAATGTTTTAGACACGTTTCTTAAACAGGTTGAAACATTGACTTTCACATGGAACTCTAACTTAATATTACCTTGTGAATGATGAATGACTTATCTGATAGTTATCTTATAACATTTTGAGTCTTCCTGTCGATTGCTCTTATAAACCGATTTTTTTAAAGTTAATAGGCTGTATTTCTTATTGTTCGTATGTTATTTATCGTTCATATCGTTCGTATTGTTATTATTGTCGAAGTCTTGTCTCCTATCAAAGTGGTTTGGCAGGCTATTTACTACTTTTAATTTAACTAAATAATTTTTATTATTTTTAAAATACTTTGAATATTTTTATGACTTCCTACTTTGTCCTCCTAAGTTTAATATTAAATTACACTTGAATCGAAACAATTGCAAACGAGTTTGAAAAAAGTTTTCACTCAATGTTCAAGGAGTAGGTATATTGATGTGCTATCATCAATTCCATTTATTTTTTCGTTTTGTGCATTTTGTAAAATTTGATAAATATAATATTTCTATTCCTGGTAAAATCAAAGTGCGTTCGGGGTTTTTTCCATGTTTTAGTGTTCCGTGTGTATGGGATCTTTTTGCCAAGCCTGTGTATCTATCCACTCTCTGTCTGCCTTGTTATCTGTCATAAGATTATTAAATCTAGTAAAAAGTTAAATTCTTGTTTAGGTTGTAAGTATTGTTGTGGATATGAACTTTGGCTTAAGGAACTCTCAATTCCGAGAGGACGTTTGTAATATTTGGTCTTTTTTGAACTATTCTTCTGTGAACTCCTTTTTTGAAAAATAAAATATGTTAGAAAACAGTTAAAAATTTAATTTTTAACTATCCTACTAATATTATAAATGCAAAAGTAAGTTTGTTTGTTACTCTTTCACGCGAAAACTACTCAATCGATCATCATGAAATTGTGTACATATATTCTTGGAGTTATCAGAAGTAAAATAGGATACCTTTTTTAAAAAAAACACGCGGGTGAAACCGCGGGGCACAGCTAGTACTAAATAAACCTAAACCTTTATGTATATTTTTTGTTAAATACGGCGATAGGGAACCCTCTTGGCCGTTGGATATCTCACTTCGCCATTTTTTTGGAGATTGCGCTAAGTGATCACATTTCGATATTAACCATTTACCGAAGGCCGTTCCCGGTACGTATTTCATTTTACTGAGTGTCTGACGTAAGTTTTGGAGACTTGCTTTTTGTTGGAATTATTTTCCAATCCCGTATTACATCTGTGTCAGTTTTCTGTCTCCCTACTTCCTGCTTTTGTTACCTTGTCTAGTCCCGTATCGCCTACTAATATGGCTATTAAAAAGTAGGGGTTGGTGGTAGGGTAAAAATTTAGGACTAAATATATTTTTAATGCCACACTATAAAAAAATTACTAAAAAAATAACCAAAAAATTTTACTTATGCGTCAATGAACTGCCATCATGTTTCCCTAAATTGCCTGCATTGTGTTTAGTGTCGTTAACTCGTTTCTAATATTCTGCCTTAAAGTGAAATTTATGTGAGCTGATGCTGAAAACATGTTTCCGAGATTCAAATTATATACATATACTAGCGGACCCGACAGACGTTGTCCTGTCTTAACTATAAATAAATAAATTTCGTTTTTTACTCATATTCCCACAGTAGGGTAGATATAGCATGTATCGTGGGTACCATGGACAAACACAAAGATAGAAACACAAACACCCAGATAGATAACAGAAAATTTAACTGATCATTTAAATTTCTGTTTCGCCGGGAATCGAACCCGGGACACTTCGATTGGCAGTCCGGCATGGTAACCATTATGCAACGCAGGTCGTCTTAACTATGAATATTGATTTCTGGTAAAAAAAATATGGTATAAGTACTCTGGATTTTCTAATTTTCTTATTTTTTTTCGTGAAAACCTTCTCTTGACAATAATAAACACAACAAATAAAGAATTAGCGAAATCGGTCCAGCCGTTCACGCGTGATGCCGTGACCAAGGAAAATAGGGATTCATTTTTATATATAGAATAGAAAGATAGCTATATACTTAGAATTGCTCATTTAAAGGTAGGTATTACTCGTAGATAGTTCTGATTTGTGATAGTTATATTTTTCCGTTACTATAAATATAGGCTTATGAGGCTGGTATACCTTCCACGTTCACAATACATCGCTTCGAGTTGGCATCCAATCAGACTTTGCCTCCAGGTGTTGGTTTCCAGTACTATTGATGTAATATCTGTCGATTACTATATAATGTAAAATTTTAATACTTTGGCAGGCAGTGGCGCCATCTATTATAAATGTAAATAATTTTTCGTCATTATCTTTTAAAGAAATTTATACCGTTTTAGGCATGCGCGAATGGTTCCGTATAAGCGCGCCTTAACTTGCAAGTGAAATAAACTCGGGAATGAGTAAACGCTCCACGGTTTGTTCTATTGTGATGTTAATGTACAGACAGAAAAGGTATTATTTTACATTGCATTTCATTTTGTTAGGAAACTTGTTCTAGTGTAACAACTAGACATTGAAACTTTTAAGATGTTCCAGGAAGTTTATTCATACATAGTTGTATTGCGTTTTTTATTAAGTTTATGATTACCTTGAGTTAATGAAAATGCCTATATCATAAGAGAGATATGGTAAGTTTTGGGATTTGTTATAAAAATTAACCTTTTTAGAATCATGCTTGTATTTAAATTGTGAATCTGTCATGTATTTATACCGACTTCCAAAAGGAGGAGGTACTGTATTCGGCTGTATGTATTTTTTTTTTATATATGTTCACCGATTACTCCGCCGTTTGTGGACCGATTTTCAAAATTATTTTTTTGTTCGTATGCTTATACTCCCGAGGTGGTCCCATTGTCACCAAATCAGGATCTGATGATGGGATCCCACGGAAATCGAGGGGAACTCTCAAATTTTATAGGCACACACATTGATTTTCTTATATTTTCTGAAGCATAAGAGATATTTGTGCATAGTAATCATCATCTCATGTTGCTGAGCTGATGATGGAAGGTACTGTGACGGTGAGGAGTTGAGAGCAAATTCTTTCAATAAATGGTTTTTTGTTCAATATCTTACATTATTGAGGCGGTCCAACTGCCACCAATTCAAAGTCTGATGATGGGATCCCAGAGAAATCGAGGGGAACATTCAAATTTTATAGCACAACATTGATTTTCATATTCTTACTAAAGCAAAACAGGCATTTGTGTATAATTATCATCACATTAAGTTGCTGAGCTGATGATGGAAGGTACTACGACGGTTAGGAGTTGAGAGAAAATTCTTTCAATATATATTTTTTTTGTTCAAAAACTTAAACTCCTAAGGTGGTCCAACTGTCACCATGTCATAATCTTATGATGTGATACTAGGGAACTCGAGGGATGCACTGAAACTTAATAGGCACACACATTGTTTAAGTCATATTTTTTAACATATTACAAATATTTATGGCCGGTAATTATCACCTAATTTTGCTGAGCTGATTATTGAAGGTACTCCTCAACGGTTAGGAGCTGAGAGCAAATTCTTTCAATAATTTATATGTTTAGATGGACTGATAGTAGTATTCTTTCAGGCTATTAGATTAACATGATTATAAACGGTAAATCTCTTTAACGTTTAGAAGTTACGTAAAAAAACTTCCAGTTATACATATATATACAGATTTATTAAAATTACTAAAAAGAGTGAAATAAATTAAGTTTTTAACAAAAAAATAGAACCGACTTCAAACGGTAAAAAATAAAATTCTTCAGTACCTACTTCTTCTTGCTTATGGTTATGACTCTTAAAACTATATTTGAAGTCGGGCCCTTATTAAAATGTCCTGTCTTAGGTACACTATATTTATATAGTGTACCTTTCGGTAACTTTCGGTCTGAATAGGCACCGACTCCAATATAGTTTTAACAGTCATTATCATAAGCAAGAAGATGTAGAGGTACTGTCCCACTGTCTGTATTGTCGGTGCCCATTTAGAACGAATGGTACGACATTTTACTTAGGACCCGACTCCAAAAATAGTTTTTTACCGTTTGAAGTCGGTTCTATTTTTTTGTTAAAAACTTAATTTATTACAAAACTGATAAAGTTTAGAACTTTTCGGCACATAAATGATTTAAATATTTTTGTTTTATTTTTTAGCGGAAGTAAGATGCATTTGAACATTTTCTTGCAATAAATCTCAAAATTCAAAATTAATATGGGTACCTAGTTTCCTAATTTTAACTACCTACAAATGTACCTACCTATATTAGGACAAAAAATAGTGTAAAATTAACGATAGTCTGTTATTATCAAGTTTTAATCATACGGAACAGTCTACGTTATGTTCAAACTCGAACGTGTCCGATTATTTTGATGTTTTCCCGTACCCAATATTTTTATTCGCACAAATCACTTTGTTGAACAACGTCTATCAGTAGAAATATTCGAGAAACGCTTTGAATGGCGATGTTTTATGTTCGAGGCAAATAATTTAAGCACTTGTGAAAACTTTGCGTTCTTGATTAACGGAGCTCAATTAGGTGATTCAAGTTTAACATTTTCAACGGCGCTTCGTTGTAATTGTTTAGCAATGTTTGTCAACAGAGGAATTTATTGCGCTGCATAGCTTCGTTAGGTAAAATAATTTTACCGGAAACAGCAGAAAGAATCTTGTCTTGACACAATTGCCGATTTAAACTCGAATTTTAAGATTTTAAATATTACAATGTACTTCGTCGAACTGCAGCGCAGGCTCTGTAAATTCCATTTAGCTAAATAGCTTTTCGCGAGAGATAAGAATCTAGCCATACAATACTTAGCTTGAAGCTGGAAACTAAGAAAATTGAAAAGAAAGTCGCCTAGCCGACTCGATAGTCCGATTTCAGGAAACCTGAGTTTCGGAATTACTGACGTAAAAATTTAGCGGCGGTTGAGAGATTCGAAGTTTTTGTGATACAGCTTCGGTCTCGCAATCTTGGTTTTAATAAGTATATAACGTTCGCGAGATGTACCTGCGAGGAGGGGATTTACATAATCATTACCATATTTGGCGCACTGGCGCGAGTATTATGCCCGGGAGGTTAATAATGCTATTTTCTCGCCACGTTTTCACCTTGCTATTTCACGTTATCGACCTACTTTATCTGCCTCGTCATTGTAACTAGCCACTCAAGGAGCGACGGTGCGGCGGACTCTATAGAAACAGGTATAATATACTTTCGTACTAAAACGATTTGATGGATTTTTTAGTGTACTGCAGTATGGGCTTGGCTTTCTTCCTACTACTTTCAGCTCTGGAATTGGAAAAGCATAGACTAAAGTAAAGCATGTAAAAGCAATATTTTACGAAAAAACTATCTAGTTTGAAAACCAAGCCGAAAATTAAGTTTGGCACTGTAATTTATCTGTTAAACATAAATAATTATGCACTCTGAGCGCTACTCAACTTTTTATTTATTTATTATTTAATAAAAGTTTGAATGCTCCACTGTTCCACTGATTGGAGATCCCGAGTTTGATTTCAGAGAGACAGAAATTTGAATAATGTGATTTTATGTTCCTGGCTTGAATTCTGTAGTGCAATTCACACATTCATAAGAAAATTTGGTTACTTCCTAGGCATGTTTCATCACAATATTTTATTCAATTTAGAGCAAGTGATAACATACGTAACACATTTTCCTAGTAATTTATACGCATCAGGATTTGAACCTGGAACCCTGGCCTTCTCTAGTCTTCATTGCTCACAAAACACATCATTATGAGGCCAACGCAGTAATTTTGCTAATATGAAGCAGATTACGGCATAATGAGGCTAATGGTACCCAGCTACTCAGCCCACGTTCACCTTATCTTCAAAGGGAAGCCTCTATTTAAGGGTGGTCGCAGGTGCGTTATCATCCGAGGACTGAGCGGGAATGCCTTATAATTATAACCGAAAAAATGTTACTATTAAAGTCATAATAAACATTTCCCGCCCAAATGCTCTTCGAGCAATAACTTATACTAGCTTAAGGCAAGGCGTTTGTTGTAGCAATACTTCGAGCACTTTTACAACTTGAATTGGCAAATTTATTGTAAAATTGTATTAAACGTATGTACAAATTAATGTTAGCATTTAAGGTTTTTTTTAAAGTGAAGGATGTTTTGTTATTAGTAAAATTATGTTTTAAAGTTATTTTACTTTCGATTTTTTTGTAGTGGTTATCCTAGATTTCTCAGTAGGATTATTATTATACTACTTTTATTTTAAGCTGTGTCTCATAGGGGTTGTCTGACGGAATGGCGAACATTTTTGTTGTTCAAGAGACCCGTTGGGTTTGATACTCAATGTCATGGACATTTTAAATAATGCGTTTAAAGTTTATTTTGAAGTCTGGGTATTTGAATCTTTTTCTTTCGGTGAAGATTATTCCATCCTCTACAAGTCCACATCTGGACATATGCCACCCTTAACATTCGCCACTCTATCCGTTTCTGTGTCTTCTGAATCCAGTGCCTTCCTGCTGTCTTCAGAACAGTGTTTTTTTTTGTCTTTCTTCTTTGTAGTATATTAGAACGATGTTTTTTTTACAAAAAGCCCTTGAGTTACTCGTCAAGACATTCTGTTTATCCTTACCTACTCGCATTATAAACTTAAACAGGGAGCGTGCGGCCATGCGTGCCATGCGCATATGCGCGGAAGTTGGCTCTACTCGCTTAAGTCTTGTTTTACGGATCACGGAGTCCATCTTCGTATAAACAACGGGTAAACACATCTTAGCATTTAAATTTTCTAGCGTTTTAAGATTCTTAAATTAAATTAAATAGATTCTTAAATAAATTCTTAAATTAAGTGGGATTTTGTCTGAATGTGATTTAAGGCGGAAACATATTATTAAAACGCGACGCGACGCAACGTGTCGACACCCGATATACTAACTACTAACACCCAACGTCACGACATAGTAGCAACTTCTGAATATAGTTAGCTAACAGATGTATCAACTTGACTTGACTTGAGCAGGTTGAAGTGGGTTGATAGTGTCTCACACGATCAGCTGTCACGTGTGCCCATTATCGACCCATAGCCATTCTGTTATCTCAAATACATAAATGTACCTTTTTAAAAGAGTGCTGCTGGGAGTTTTTTCCGCCGCCTTTTTTCTCTCAGCTAGCCCAAAGGGGCACCTAATAGCGTTAAGCGAGAAAATAAAATAAAAAAATCATTAAAATAAAATATTTTGTATTCCTAATATGAAATAAATATTTTTTCTTTCTTTTTTTTTCGTTGTGGTATATGGCCTATATCCCCCTCACTTGTGATAGGAGAGGAGGTGTGCCCAGCAGTGGAACATAAAAAGGTTGAAATAAAATTGCGTAGCACTATACCTACTTACATTATTTTACTCAGGAAATTGAAATTATTATACTGAATGAAATGTTTTCTTTTACTTAGAAAATTCTGAGTACTTATTTACGCGGATTTTTGTATTCATATTATATAGTATCTGGCTGGCTGCAACCCTTTTTGCGTCCCACTGCTGGGCACGAGTCTCTCCCCATTATTGGGGAGGCCTGGAGCTTACTCCACCACGCTGCTCCAATGCGGGTTGGTGGAGATGCGGGTTAGTGGCCAACCCGCTGTCGGATGTTTTCAAACCACCCATAAGGCCTCCGACTAGGTTTAACGACTGTTGTCTATCGACAACAACCGGGACCGACGGCTTAACGTGCCCTCCGAAGCACGGAAACGCGCATGAATTATTTTTTTGCCACTAGCGGTTACCCATCTCACACCCGACCGCGCCCGTTTGGCTCAGCTGCATAGATCGCTTGCGTTCTACGCTAGCCGCCAGGCCATGCGCGCTTCAATATAGTATACCTACAGTATATAGTATATAGTATAGTATATAGTATAGTACAATATAGTATACCTACTCAATATTTTCGAAGTAAAACAAAACATTCAAGTTTCATTTCACAAAAATTAAAGCAAAATTTGACAGATCATAAAAACTTTACGCTACGTTTAACACAGTTAATTTATGTATCAATAATTAAATACAAGAATTTAACGTAATATAAGAAAGAAAAATCCAAATCAACATAAACAAAGAAAGGTAGATAGAATTTAGATAATTATGTTTACAAAGTAAAATGCTGACAGATTAAGAGAAAGCACAGCTTTTATATTAGAAATTGTAAATACACAACACTTACAACAACACGTTCTTGTTTTTTTTTTTTAATTTAATTTAAACTCTTTTTACAGTCAAATGCTCATTCCTGACAGCACTTGGAATTTCTTTCTTCATGCTACAATGAGTAGAAAAATTGAAAGCAAATCGTGCTTGTACACATCCCATTTTCCTTGTGGTATTTTAACATACTTATTACGAAGTGCGTTTGTCGTTTTGTTAAGAAGTAATACGCATTTGCTAAATGGAAATATGAAGGTTGGGGGAGAATTTTTATGTTGGGTAGTGTATATATATTTATGATCAAAGAATATTTTGATAATTTTCTTTTATTAATATAATACAGGAAATAAACACAATATATACAGAATAGTATCAAATACCTTTAAACGAGCAATTCTTGTTTATACCTAAATATATTTTTTGAATCTCGGAAACGGCTTCAAATATTTTAATGAAATTTGTTTCGGGGGTGACAAATCGATCCAGCTAGGTTTGATTTTTAGAAATTTTGAATTATAAAAAAATATTTTTAGCGATAATCAACTTAAATTTAAACTGATAAATACGACACTTCCTGACATCTATTGGCGAGTATTCATAATATTGTGGCGTAGAACGCCGTCAAACGCCATCCGTCAATCCGACGTTCAAGGTCGATTAGAAACTGTCGATTATAAAGAGCTCTATAAAAATTTCGTTCATTGAATTAAAGCTTTCTGGGCCGAATGGTTACGTAGGCTGATTGTGGAACTAAAGGCCCTGGTTCAAACCTCAATCGAAATCATATTGCGTTTTTAAGCGCTATTTGTGTTATTAAGTAACACCAAGCAAATGAGTGTTTCGTTTGAATTCAAACCAAGAAAACAAATGATTTTATCCGAGCAACGCTCGGTCGTCCAGCTACTTTTTATTTTGATGAGCATTCCGGCCAGGTGTTATGGTGTTAAGTGGTCAGTGCAGCCCTTACTCGTAGATATTTACATAAATTCTCAAGCAAGCCTGAGTCGGATTGTATGCAGTCAGCATGATGACTGCATACTTTGACGGCTATTGGCTACCTAAAGTAAGCCGGGAACCGGTCCTTTCCAATAAAACACAATAGAATATTATCTATTTGTGACTTAAAATATTGACGTATTCAACTTACGTCAATATCTTAAGTCACTTATTTTACGTCAATATTTTCAATGTCAATCAGATTTTTCCACGTGAAACGAGTGATTTGTTAGTTCAGTTGTACATAATATGTTACAGTTACATCTCCCAACGTATGCTAGTTGATTTCCATAGAATCAATAAACGGTACTAAGCCATATTTACGATTTGTTTCGCATGGGGTGCGGCTTCCATATAACATTCGATGGAATTTTATGATGATTAAAATATGTATAGAACATTGATAAATGTATAACATAGTATGGTTATATTGTAAGAGTTTTTTTAATAAGAAAATAATATTTATTTTAGTAAAATTAATTTGCATTACGTTTCTAACACTCACTTTGCAAGAAGTAGATTAACCTACACCTCTGAGACGAGACCTGGGCCCAGCAGTGGAACATTAAAAATAGATGAAAAAATAGACATAAAGATTCAACATCAATCAAGATCATTATGATATCGAACGAAGTTTCGCCAGCATTCCACAGACTAAAGGAACACCGTAAATATGACTAAAGGACACTCTTCCATAGAAACAGGCAACGTGTCAATTTCAACCTTTTAACTACGTCTACTTTCAAAGTTTACATTGCATTAAAACAGTTAAACAATAAATCCAAATACAATTTTTATTTATGTTCCTCTTAGTTAAGTCGCGTATAATATGTACTCGTATAAAACCAAACAAATAAATTTGTAACACGTCAGTGGAGATACGATATTTGTTCGTCTAGCTCACCTTGTTTTTATCGGACAGCAATCAGTAATCTTACAAATATGATTTAGTATTAAGAACAACTAAAAGCTGCTGAACGAACTTACGCGATGGCCAATAAATCTAAACTTTGAGAGAAAGTAATTCTGTCTCTATGCTTATACGATATTCTTGTCCCCGGGGATACCTACACTTTGTTATCTGTTGTGTGCGATGTGACGTCATCATAACTATTTGTTTTGCCATCGTAGTTTTGTTTTACCCGACGTTACGATGTTACTACGCTGAATATTCTTCCTCAAATGTTGCGTTATATTTCTTGGCGTAACGACGTTAAAGATTAGATTTTTCGTCGAGTAAACAGGAAATCTTTTAGAATTTTCACTTGGGTGGCTAAAGGTGTGCTTTGTCACAGAAATAGGAAGTTTTTCAGTGAAACAGTTACCTTTATAAGGACTTAACGTCGTAGGAAACGGCCGAGTAAGTATACGACCGCGGGGGCGCCCTTCCAGTGCTGATAACAGAATTATCCGAACGGCGTCATCTATCTTTTAAATGTGGACCTTACTTTTGTTACCTTTGCCCGCGATGCGTTACCAGCGATCCGGTATTACAAAAAGAATTTCGTTTTGCCAGAAAATAAAGCCTATTTTAAAAAGGTTTTTTCTATTAATGTTCGTAGATAAAACGTATGGTTTGTTTTACGCCATTTTATTGTTATTCTGTCTTTTATTGGACTCTGTTTTCCTAAGTTAGATAAAAGTACAAAGAACCTAGTTAGAGGCACATGTTTAGTAACAATATTTATGACCGATATTTACAAAACATTATTTTTAGCTTAAAAATCAAGTACGTAACCAGAAAGTGGTGTTTCTTGTTCAAACCGTGCAAGTTCTTACACTTACCAAACATGCAAATTCTCCATTAAAAGAATTTAACAAAGTAATAAACTAACCAAACGCGATGTCTCTATATATTAAATGAATCCCTTTTTCCCTTGGTCACGGCATCACGCGTGAACGGCTGGACCGATTTCGCTAATTCTTTTTTTGTTGTATTTGTTATTATCAGGAGAAGGTTCTAGAAAACTAGAAAATTTAAGGATATTTAACCACCATAAATTTTTTTTACAAATTCGATTTCAATATTCATAGGTAGCTAAGACAGGAAAACATCTGTCGGGTCAGCTAGTACAGAATATAAATATTTCGAATTAGTATGCATTAACTGATTGTACCTGATACATCTTGAATCATCCTACAAGTGCTTTCAGCGTCTTGAGACCTGCTTTCCTCGTGTTTGTGTTCCAACGCGAAACATCGTTTTTCTGTATTAGGTATAGGGAAATAGCCCCGTATAATTATATAGATATTACATAATTTTTGGACTTTAGCTTGACGATCCATAATAACGTGTAATGGTTATAATGCCGGACCACCAATCAAGTCAACCCATTCTTAGTACTCACTAACTTCTTAAAAAGCACTCCTGTACCAAATTAAATGTTTCTAGGTACAGTAGTTTCGGCTGTGCGTAGATATTTAAGTCATTGAGGCATGCCTTTTGTTTATTCAGGAATTCAGATCTGTTATAGAAACTGTATCGAATTTATTTTCTGACCTTCCTAGTAATGCCGCCTGGTACCTTGAGACTCGTTTACCTTATTAGCCGTTTAATATTACCTTCATAATAACGTGGTAAATGACATGGTTACACATATCATATTACGAACTAATGCTAAGTTCGTTGTGAATCAGCGTGCAATTACTGATTGCTTTCAATCTATCTTCTGAACAGTGCCTTGAGATCTGTTCTTCTTGTGTTATGTGTTATCTTGCCTTGATAATAAAATTGAAGGTGGACACAGTCAAAGATTTCATTGATTCATTGTGAATCAGCGTGCAATTACTGATTGCTTTCGATCTATCTTCTGAACAGTGCCTTGAGATATTATTATGTTCTTCTTGTGTTATCTTGTCTTGAAAACAAAATTGAAGTCGAAGATTGAAGGAAACAGTCAAAGATTTTATAAACTAAAAGTTATTGTGAGGTAATCACTAATTTGTTGTTAAGCAGTGTGCATCTTATTGCACATAATTCATCCAAATCTATAAGAGGCCGTTGTAGGTTGTGTGTCGAATGTTATGAGACGGCTTGTTTGCCTTCCTTACATAAAGAAATTATATATAATTGTCTACAAATAATTACTTTAAAAAAATTGAACTGCCGAAAAAACTGAAAGGCAAAAAATAATAAAATAATGTAATACTTGGCATATAATACTTTTTCTTGCTAGCGGTAATGACTCCTAAAACAAGTTTTGAGTCGGCTCCTCAGTAAAATGGTGTACCTACCTTTGATTCTGCACTAATGGACACCAACTCCAAAATAGTTTTGAGATATTTTTTTAAAATTTATTTGTAACCAATGTCACCCTTTATAATAAAAAAAAGAATTATCATAATCAGACTACTATCTAAAATATATGCGTGGTTAATCATAAAAAAATATACGTGTCGACTTGAGAATCTCCTCCGTTTTTTTCGTTAGTTAAAAATTTGTTCATTTCTTAACCATGCATTTGGCAATTACACCCATTCAAGTGGCATCAAGTGTCTTCCAACTTTTCCCTTTTGTTTATCTATTTGAAACCTTACCTAGATGTTATATAACACTATACCTAGATGTTCATAACGAAGTAGTTCGAAGCTAGAACTAGCTTATTGGTAAGCCGTATGTGTTAACTGATTGCACCCAATCCATCTTGAGATTGAGGGCCTACCTTGATATTTCTTTGAATTGGGGCGTTGTCATAATAATATGGGCTACATTTTTGTGGCTGATAATAATGATATTTTCTTACGCAATTCAATATCTTTATTACTACTAAATATAGACAAGTAACATAAAAGTTACTTGACCTCCACCAACCCGCATTGGAGCAGCGTGGTGGAGTAAGCTCCAGGCCTCCCCAATATGGGGGAGAGACCAGTGCCCAGCAGTGGGACGAAAAAAAGGGTTGCAGCCAACATAAAAGTATAAAATTTTGTTTAGTAATATTCAGTTTATAAAAGAGAAAAGAAAAGTAAGTTTTACCTGTGCTGTAATAAAGTTCACTAATTGCTTCATTAAAGACGATTAAAACAAAAATCAGACAAAAGTCTATAATTTGTTTAAACTATTTATTTCACTTACTAATAAAAACCTTTTGAAGACTTTTAAATCCTAATACTGTCTGAAATCCGAAGTTTCCGTTACTTGAAACCGCACACAAAGTCCCCCAGGGACATTATAAAATACGAATCCGCACGAGAGAAACTGGGAGAGAAACCTAGTCCAAAATAAATCTTGTTTGCGAAATGAGATAAATTACCACACTTTTAACGTAGATAAAAATGTCAGTTCTTAGCAAGGTAAAGCAGCTTATTTTTCCCCAAGTATATGAAATAACTTGATAAAAGTTGTACGTAAATGAAGATGTTTATAAATTCCTTTTGCGTAGCTACTTATGATTTAGTTTTGAGATTTTTTTACTTCTTTTTCTTGGGTTTATGTCTTTTATTTAAGAAGAACGCTATTTTAAATATTATCCTTTAACTTGCCGATCTGTTCAAGTTTTACGGATATTTTAATTTTCGAATTTCGTAACAAAGGTATTTTAGGTCAAACTTTTTTTTTAAACGATTTATTTAGTTTTGTCGTACATTTACAACTCTAGTAATTATTCCCTTGAAATAACACATTTATGTATATACGTCAGCTATGTTTAAACGCAGCGCTATGTTTAAAGAAAAATATGTAAAACACGTAGAAGACATCTTTTGTTGTTGAGAGACGTATTTGGGACATGATTTTGTTTCGCGCCAATGAGCACATTTTCTTCATCTCCGTGAAAATCAAGTTCGTAAAAACATTAAAACCTTGTTCTCTTCACGTACGCACCTTTATTTTTCATACACAGATTTGAAAGCATATTTTGTGACAAATCTAGACAGGTATATAACCTTATATTATTATTATAAGGACAAGAAGTGGCGGTGATAAATCAAAAATCCGAATTTTATTTTCTCCGTAACACCAATACACACCTGCATTAATATTTATTACCTATTAAAGCCAGTAGCAATTCATTAAACAGGTTTTACGAGTTATTCAAATGAGATTTATTATTCAGAAAGCGAAAAATGTTTTATGTTCCTCGCCGCAAATCGACCTAACAATATTATTCGGGCAATCACATTTGTCCGATTTCATTTGGCTTTAGTATTGAACAAATCGAATACCTTTAATAAACGATCCCAACGCGCCACAAAAGTTCACGGGGAGTGTTCTTATATTTAATAAAATGACTGGTGTTTGTGGAACTTATCCAGCTCACAAATTATAAGTAGGAAACACAAATAATAGTTGACGTAGGGCCACAGGAGGGTGAGGCATGCGGGCAGGGGAGCGAGGGTCGCGGGGAGGGACCAGTAATCAGTCCGGACAGTAATTCGGGAGCCTTAAGGGTGTGATCGGTTAGCGCAGACAAGGGTACCACCACTAGGATCCTTAGAGGGAAGAAATACTTTAGTTCAACATTTCCAATGTGGTTTTGTTTTGTAGCTCTTCGAGATTAGGTAATTTCTCAATAAACAAGCGACTTTCCCGGGCAGCTGCTATTGCTTAGTTCGAGATGTCTCGGGAGAAATTAATGTAATATGGTACATAAGTTAGGGCACCGAAATAAGATTAGGTTCGATGTTCCTGTCTTACTTCTTGACTTTGCTAATACCAATCATATCAGGAATCAAACTAATTATGATACTGACTTTCTTCTCGGTTCAATCCTTCTTTGTAACAATCAAATCAAACAACTTAATAATCTTATCTCTCGAGGATCGTTCTGTTTCAATAAAAAGGAGCTAAAATATTATTGCACATAATAATATAAGCCTTTTTTTGGAATCGGGGGGGGGGGAACCACCTTCGGAGAGGGTGCCAGGCTATGTGGGATTTGACCGCACAAAAATCCCCTCGGTGGCTGCCTCAGCGCTTGGGGAGGACTCCGGGATCTCCAGCGGAACGCACCGGTGTCCTCCACGCGCGACGCCCCAGAACGGTCCCGTCTTCGAGAGAGCAGATGTGCTCTCCTGCACCTAGAGATGCTTACGGCGACATGCGGCCACGCACACACTGCCGCCATTCCCGGGGCTGCTGGTTGGACGGATCAAGCTCCCTTCAGACCGTCCACAGCCCCGGAAGCCCCCTTTTAGTCGCCTCCTACGATCATGCAGGGGATACCGTAGCTCTATTCTTAATCCCGAAGCTACAGGGACTAATAATAATAATCCAGAAATGCACATAATATACTCCGACGTCCAACAACAATATCCACCTAGACTTTCACATTTACAGTATTAATTTAAATTATTTAAACAGCAAATATCACTTACGATACTGCTGGCTTATAAAATTGTGAATTGACTTTTCTTGCAAATTTTTGCTGTTCTTAAAAATGTCTGAAAAATGCTAAAAAGATCTTGCTTTAACCCAATTAATTTTACTTTGAATCTTTGAAAGTACTGAACAGAGAAATAACGGCTGCCTACGCAACACTCATCTGTTTTGAGTACA
Organism: Pyrgus malvae; assembly: GCA_911387765.1. Taxonomy (NCBI): domain Eukaryota; kingdom Metazoa; phylum Arthropoda; class Insecta; order Lepidoptera; family Hesperiidae; genus Pyrgus; species Pyrgus malvae. The sequence goes on along the minus strand of OU426955.1, from coordinate 9,913,336 downwards.
CAGCCGACCACTGAAGGGTCCTCGAGGCTCCCCTAGTCGGCAGACTTCGAATATCTTTGCACCTTAATTACGCTCGGCTTCGGCAAAAGTACGACACGTATAGTCTCCGAAGCTCTATCCAAAAGGGAGTGAAAAAATTTGAAGATTGAAAATCGAGACTCTTTCACGCGAAACACGAGAGCCTCTCTAAAGGTAAAGTATTCTTAGACACAAAAAATTCCCCTGAAATTCAGATGGTCGGCTGTGATTAGCCGTAATATACATAGATATATATATTGGGGTCGATAACTGTGTCATCATTTTTAACAAGGCCCCGCATTTTTAGGGTTCAACTTCGTTAATGAATAAATGAGGTTCTTAATTGTTCTATCAATGTGTAAAATATTTTTCTTGGGTACTTGTAGAGGCATTATTTTATTTGAGATGAGGTGGATCGGGCTATGTAGGTCCCAGGGCATATTTTTTTAATGGAATAGCAGAGGAGCATGCAGGCCACGTAGTGTTAAGTGGTCGCTGCAGCCCATTTTTTTTTAAAGTAGGGAATGCTATTACGCACCGTCTCGACCTCTGTCGAGGGGACAGAAGGAGGTGTGTGGGACTCCCCCCTGCCGTTACGAGGCAGGGGTATACCCACTAAACCCTACTGCGCTCCTCCATCGCCATCGTGACGATGTCGTGGGAAATCGGCAGAGCCTTTGCTTCCACAACATCGTCGGCGACTGCCTGCCTATCTCGGCAGGCCCTACACGCTCCCCTTATGGGGAGGCTACAGGAATGACCGGGAGCGCCGGGTCATTCCTGTCAATCAGTGATGGCCTGTGCAATGCAGGTGGAGGCACCCCCGTACCTCCATCCTGCAGGCCACCACCGGGGGGAGGGAGAGAACGGTCGTATTGCCGTCTTCTCCTTCCCCTTCTTCGTTTGCGGAGCGGGGGTTGGGACGGATCGTCCTCCCTCTCCCGCTCCGCCGCCTCCTTTTGCGAGATTACTTCCTCGCAGAAGGAGGCAACGTCGCTGCAGCCCATGGACATCTACATACAACCTCGAGCAAGCATAGGTAAGTCTTGTCTGAGGCCGCATGCAGTTGCGCTGCTACTCCAGAGGCTGGTGGTCGCCTAATGTAAGTCTGGCCGGCAACTGCACCTTTCCACCGAAACACAATATAATTGGTTCACGGCAGAAGTGGGTGCAGCGGTAGTACTTCCCCGGGCGAACTATAATAGTTCTGCCACCTACAAAGCATATCAATCTATGTGGATTGTTTGTACCCGCAGATCACTGTCCAATCCAATAGCCCTGAAAAAGGCTAAGATTTTATTGACAGCAATCTGTTTGGTTTCATCTGGCTGCTGCCTCCTTTGATGAATGATACGTTTTTATACACCACAATTTATAAAGAGGTGGCATACGAGTAATTTCTTGTTCTATTTCAATTTGTAGAGCGCATATGCTAAGATGCATATGTAAAATAATTATAAATGTGTCGCATAATACGGCCTTGGACTAACAAATCAATTGAGACTTTTAATGGCTTGTCAAAACGGACGGTCTAATCTAATATCTTTAAACGAGCAATTAATGTATATGCCTAAATATATTTTTAATCTTGGAAACGGCTGCGCTGTTACTCCGGAGGCTGGTGGTCGCCTCAAGTAAGTGTGGCCGGCAACTGCACCTTTCCACAGAAATACAATAGAATTGGTTCACGGCAGAAGTGGGTGCAGCGGTGGTACTTCCCCGTGCGAACCATAATAGTTCTACCACCTATCAAATTACCACCAACCAAGAATTAATACTTTTTACATTACAAAAAGATTAAAACATTTCTAAAAATATGTGTGCAAGTTTCTACGTAATCTTTGGTATGAGTCATACTTGTACTACACCCGTTTCTTAAATTCAGTTATACAGTGGGGCTTTAAGCTACATTTCAGTACTCTCACAAAATTTTCAGTTTTCTAATGTATGTGCATTATTTGTAACTCCCTCTTTGCTACGTACAGGTTTCTTCTGAAAATATGATGCCATTACCATTGCTCCGCGGTTTCACTCGCGTTAAAAAGGATCATTATCATATAGTGATCTATATATATGTATGTATATTTAGTCGTATGTGACTTTTAGTTCTTAACATACATTTATATGTCGAGTAATACAGCGGCACTATTCTGAATCTTTATATTGTTTTGTTGTAATTTAAAAAAAACTATTTCTTGCAATTAATTATTACCTATACCTATTACTTTCATTCAGTTTATTGAAACAATGATTCAAATAAGGCCGTACTTTAGGCGTAAGTAAGTAAAAGAAAGAAATTCACTTAATAATATTTATCAAATATTATATTTAAAAGTTACACACTCATAGACCCACAGCAAGGTAATTAATACCCTGTGTCGTGGGTACCATGGACACATATAAAGACAGGAACACAAGCACCCAGACCGAGAACAGAAATTTAAACTTATCATTCAAATTTTTGCTTCGCCGGGAATCGAACCCGGGATCCCTCGATTGGTAGTCTGGCAAGGTAACCTTTGCGCCACGCGAGTCGTCGAATATTCGAACATAACGTAGATATGCCTATAGATAATACTTAGTCTGTGCGCTCAAAGCCGGTAAGCTGTTCTTATCTAGCAACTTTCACATTATCTGACGAACTGTTACATAAATTTGAGCGAGACTACTTACGCTTATCGAGTCAAAACTACTTACTAAAGTGTATATTTATTTGTTTCTATTTTCCAGCTGATTGACTCTACAACTTCTCTGCCTACCTTGCAAACTTATTCGCCCCGATTCAAAATCAGTTAATGCAAAAGTTTATTTTTATAAGTAAGATTACACAGGAGTTAGGATAGAAGTTTTACGAAGCAGCTTTCTTTCGGAAATCCTACGAGTACAAGGTAGGAACATTTCATGGTAAAAGATTTTTGGATTAATACGAACTTTAAAATTATATTGCTTTTCTTGTAGCAACTTGTTTCTTACGAAAAGATGCTTTCGATTAGTTTCTTTTCAGTTTATAGTGTATGCTAATAAATGCATTGGTTTTAAATTATATTTATAAATTAACTTTATTTTAGTCACTATATTAAAAAGGAATGGAAGCAGTTTCTTTTAGAAATAAGCAGTACACTGTACATAATTTCTACTTTTAAAGTGTTTTAATTTTTTTTGTGTACTAAGTAAATGAGCAGCGATGGCCGAGTGGTATGGATCCGCGGTCTTCGACGCGATCGATCCCGGGTTCAAATCCTCGGCGAGCACCTCTGACAAAGAAATTTGTAATGTGCGCATTTATCGCTGCTCCACGGTGATGGAAAAAATCGTGATATTTAATTGATTACGATGTTCTCCATCGCCGTGCATGCTTGAGAGGAATTCATAATTTCTCGAAAGCATGACGTCCACCAATCCGCACTTGGCCAGCGTGGTGGACTATGGCCTAAATCCCTCTCACTCGTGTGAGGAGACCTGTGCCCAGCAGTGGGACATAAAAAAAAGGTTGAAAAAAAAAACTAAATAAATAAATAATAATAATAAACTTTCAGTCAAAGTTTATTTTAGTAACTAATGACGTATATATATAATACCTACGTGCGTTAGTCCGATATCAGATAAAGAATTTTAAAATTTGACGATGTGACCTTAGATTCGAATAAGGATTCTGTTTCTTAGAAAAAAAAAATAAGTGGTCGTTATCAAATAACGATGCCTTTCTATAACGGCCAAGTGCGGGTTCTATCAATTTGAGATTCTACCAATCCAAACTTGTCAGCGTAGTGATCTACGGCCAAAGTGCCTGAAAATTCTAAAAGAAGACCTAAGAACTTAGTGTGAGTCTGCACACGCGAAAACGTTACTTACGCGTTTGCGTTAAAAATTTAATTATCGACCTTATTCCTTTCAGGTTAAAATCTAACTAACTTGGCTGCAACCCTTTTTGCGTCCCACTGTTGGGCACGGGTCTCTCCCCATTATTAGGGAGGCCTGGAGCTTACTCCACCACGCTGCTCCAATGCGGGTTGGTGGAGATGCGGGTTAGTGGCCAACCCGCTGTCGGATGTTTTCAAACCGCCCATAAGGCCTCCGACAAGGTTTAACGACTGTTATCTATCGACAACAACCGGGACCGACGGCTTAACGTGCCCTCCGAAGCACGGAAACGCGCATGAATTTTTTTTGCCACTAGCGGTCACCCATCTCACACCTGACCGCGCCCGTTTTGCTTAGTTGCATAGATCGATAGCGTTCTACGCTAACCGCCGGGCCATGCGCGCTTCTAACTTAACTAAGCTAAAATTGGAGAAATTTTAACTCTGACGCAGTAGTAACGTTTGCGCGTTTACAAACTTACACTAAGGGCTCTGGACTCAGTCTCCCTGCTGAAGGTTTGAATATCCGTATATTAAATAGTGGTTGAAGCCACCAATCTACCAAAAATATGCAAAATTTTATTCTCTCTATCATAAAAATGCTGACATTGCAGGTGAAAAGCTGGAATTTTATAACATTACAACACTTTTTGCACCCACAGGTCAACGTTAATAGAGATATCAGATTAACAATGATTTAATTAACTAAATGAACGCTACACGTTACACGTTATTCTAACATTACGTAGATTTTTGTAAATTTTATTTTTAGTTGACACGAATTAGTACAAAAATTCAGATCCCTTTTTGCGAAATATTTGCGTGTTACTGAGAAGTATTTAATGTTTAGCATGCTATGAAATTTATAATATCTACTGCCATTTTATTTATTACCATTTCAATTCTATTATACTGTTAAATATTTGTAAAATACGTAAGTATAATATTTATTTTGACGATTTGCGTTGCGCAATGGTTACCATACCGGACTGCCAGTCGAAGGGTCTCGGGTTCGATTCCCGGCGAAACAGAAATTTGAATGATGAGTTTAAATTTCTGTTCTCGGTCTGGGTGTTTGTGTTTCTGTCTTTGTGCGTATATCTACCCTACTGAGGGGCTATGAGTGTGATGCGTTATTATTATTATTTTCGTTCTTCAACACGTTATATTAAATAAAAAAACTTCTTCTTAATGCCAAATAAATCTCCTAAAATACACTAAAATCTTCCTATTTGTAGTATTTACGAACCTAAAAACAAACCTATTAGGCAATTATTATTTTAAATGAGTAGAATAAAGCAACCTCAATTACAAAACTAATAGTACCTGGAATATATCCCAATGATTACCATGTAGGATAGAACAATCTCTGTTCTACAACAATCTCTGTTTCTCCCAAAGGTAGACTGGCAGAGAATGTTTATAGCATTAAGTCCGTCTTTTATACCATTTTTAAGTGGTGTACTAAAGTTTTAAATAAATAAATAAATAAAAGTTGTTTGGTTCGATTCTTAACGAGGGCGATTTGGATGATGAGTTTAAATTTCTATTCTCGGCCTGGCTGTTTTATCTTTGTGTTTGTGTGAGTACATTACCCGTTGAGGCTGAATGTAAAGTTAACTAACTTGTCACAATTAAATCCATACGTTCATACTACTGTAAACTATTGTAGACGACTCAACTCACAAGATATATACTTAATATAAATGCAATATATATTGTTGTGGACGACGAGCCCAGTGATTAGTTATAAGTTAAAAATACTTAGTTTGTACTTAGTTTGTAGGATAATGTGTTATATGTGTGAGTTTTTATTTAGATTTTACATTATTCTATCGTTCTTTCTAGATACTTCGTACTTTTATGTCGAGTTGTTGTAATAATACTTTAAGTACGTAAATTGTAATATGTAAGAGAGAGACAGACAATGAGCGAGATAGGGATACTGGCGATAAGCGGCTATCTCACAAAGACGCTCGGCCTTGACGAGCTTTCTGGAGTGCGCGCTGATTGGTCGGCGTGCTCGCACGTGATTGGTCGACCAATCAGCGGCCGGGAATTTTTTTATATAAAGATGGGGCCTGTAGCCGCTTGTCGTCAGTTCCAGCCCGGCTCTCTCCTAAAGAAGAAAATACGAAGAAATAAATCAAGAAAAAATCGAAGAAGCGTTTTATTCATACAGTCCACTTCAGTCTGGTCCATCGCTGCCGGATTAAGGAAAAAAGAAGCCTGCGCTACAGTAATCGCTGCCGAATGAAGAAAATGGTCGTCACAAGGAGTCAAGCCGACGCATCCGAACAACGGGAGGATATGCCGCGTCAAGAACAGGATGACCGCGAGCGGGAAAGGCGAGAATTTCTCATTCAGAAAGAACGTCAAATACAAAAAGAACGTCAAATTGATTTAGAAAGACAACGTAGATTCTCGCTAGACCCGCCAAGATCACCGAGTACATGTCAGGAAACATGGACTACGACCGACGCCGGCAGGGCCACTCCCGGCACGTCCTACACGGAGGCTACAGTCAACACGGCGGTTACTATGGAGAGAGCAGGGCAGACGGCCGTGAAAGCCGCCCGCGGCACACATGACGGAACTCCGGGCGGCACAACTCGCATAACGCGACCGGCGGCAACTGATGAGGCCGCCCGCGGCTCCCGCGACAGAACTCCGATCAAGGCGCTACCGATGGCTACCACCCGCGGCACCAACGATGGTACAACGATCGACGCGACACGGCAGGCGGCTACGAACGACGCCCCCCGAGCCTACCGCATGAGTACCACTATCGAGGCGACACGACCGGTATGGCCAGCAGCCACGAGCGAGGCTGCCCGCACCTTAGGAGCTGGAGCTGCAACCGACGAAATACCTATGGGGTTACCGACGTCTACGAGAGGAATGACTACGAGCGACTACGCGCGCTTCGTAGACGTCTGGCCAAAGACTACGAGCTTCGTAGCTTCGAACAACGAGATGCGTGGGGCGTGGCCAGCGGCTATGAACGACGCCCCCCGCGCCGCCCACTTCAGAACTACGACCGAAGAGGCATGTGAAGGATTACCGGCGGCTACGAACGACACCGCCTGCAACATCCGCTTCGGGACAATGATCGACGAGACATATGTTGGGCTGCCGACGGTTACGAACGACACCGTCCGCACCACTCATCTGGGAGCTACCATCGAGTCACGTGGGGCGTGGTCAGCGGCTACGAACGACGCCGCTCGCGCCAACCGATGGGGAACCACGATCGACGGGGCACGTATGGCGTGGACAGCGGCTACGAACGAGGTCGCACGCGCCACCTACGCTGAGGGTCATCGAGGGAACGCACGTGCCAGATCGCCGGCACGCTCGATGCGGTCAAATAGGAGTGCAACCGCAACCCGAATGCGCCTCGCCGAGATGGAAGCAGAGAAGAAGCTCGCCGAAATTAGGAAGAAGCAACTCGAAATCGAAGCCGAACTTGTGAAGAAAAATTTAGCGGCAGAACTCGCGGCGCTACGAGATGATGAACAAGAAAGCGACCACGAAGAAACTCCTTCGGAACACAACCGAAAGGTCGACGCATGGCTTCGTGCTCATCCCCTCAAGCCACGGGGGGAGCCGCGCGTCAGGGAAGACAGACAACTACAGTTCCCAGTTGAAGAAAGGCCGTATCCCGTATCCGGAAGAACATTAGAAGCACTCACGGAGGCGATAGAAAAATTGAATACACCGAGGTCCAAGTGCCCGGACCTACCTGTCTTCTACGGGAACACCAACGACTGGCTCATCTTCAAGGCGATGTATCGGGACACCACGAAAATGTATAGACTGCTGCCAGCGGAGAACCTGCAGAGACTTAGAAGCTGCTTAAAGGGAGAAGCACGCGAGAACGTGGCTGCCTCGCTGCACTCAGCTACGGATCCGGAGATCATAATGAAGACCTTGGAGCAGTGCTACGGACGACCGGATCTCATCATCAATCAAGCAATGGCCGAGCTAAGTAAACTGCCAAGATGTGGACCATCAGCTGTGGAGGTCAACCAATTCGCCGTGAAGCTGCAGAACACTGTGCACGTCATCAAGAGCGTCGGTCGTCACGCCTACCTCTACAATCCAATGCTGAAGCAAGAAGCGCTGAATAAGCTAAGCCCGCTTCTACAAGCAAGATGGAGCGACTACGCCAGGGACAACGATGGGACGGAACCAGAGGTTGTTATGCTTTCACGTTTTCTGATGCGCGAAGCCGACCAGATGATGCGATACAATTACACAGCACCCGCTACATCGACGACGAAGCGAGAGGTCAAGCCGGCACCAGCAGCTGTCTACAAGAAGAAAAGTAACGCCATCTATAACGTCGCCGAAGAAGAACGACCGGACGACCAATGCCATAGCTGCAAGAAGAATCACAAGCTACCCGAGTGCCCCGCATACAAGGCACTATCGATCGATCAACGGTGGGACTTCGTGCGAAAAGAAAAGTTATGCTTCAAATGCCTAATGAAGAGACACCGCCGAAGCTACTGCAGAGCGAAGCCTTGCGGCATGAACCAGTGTCGTCGCCCTCACCACTCCAGTCTGCACTACGCGTACAAGGAAAGAAATCAGGAAGCTTCAAAGCCCTCACCGCCTACAAAGAACAACGGCGCCGAGTCGGTACTAGCACTAAATACTTCGAACACAACGGTGCTACTGAAGATGTGTCCTGTCACCGTCGTCGGTCCACGGGGGGAGGTGAAGACTTACGCACTACTGGATGAAGGGGCTACAATCACGCTGATCGACGAGGAAATAGCGAGAAGCATCGGCGCAAAGGGGACGCACTCACCGCTGCACATGCAAGGGGTCAGCACTATGCAGCAAGAAGAAGACAGCAGATTGGTCACGGTGCACGTGAAAGGGGAGGATGACTTCTACAAGATACGGGCGCACACCATCAAGGATATGAAGCTGCGACAACAATCGATTCCAAGCTCTCTGCTGAAGCACGAACATCTACGTGATTTGCCCGAAGATCAGGTCTGCTACGGCTCCAGTAAACCCGGACTTCTGATTGGAGCGGACCATTGGGAGTACATCGTGTCGCAAGAGCTGAGGACCGGCAAGCCGAGCCTACCAGCCGCATCCCGAACACAACTGGGCTGGGTCATCCATGGGACAGTACCGCGCAGCATGATAAGGAACCGAGATAGTGTGCTGCATGTATACACCGCTCAACAAGGCGCAGACGAAGAGAAACAGATGCAAAGCCTGCACAACCTGGTGGAATATCATTTTTGCATCGAAGCCTTGGGAATCGCACACAAGCCGCGAGTGAACGACGCAGATGAGCGCGCTATCAGGATCGTAGAGCGAACGATGAAGAAAACAGAGAAGGGATACGAAGTTGGGTTGCCATGGAGAAACGACAACGTGAAACTGCCACCCAGCTACGACGCAGCACTACGACGCCTGACGAAGATCGAGCAGAGAATGGACGCCGATCCGAGCTTCGGACGAGAATACACGAAGCAGATTGAGAACTTACTGCAGAAAGGGTACGCCGAGCCTTGCGACGGGAGCGAGATAGCCAGTCCCGTCTGCTGGTACCTACCACACTTCGCAGTACAGAACCCGAACAAACCAGGGAAGCAGCGACTAGTATTCGACGCAGCAGCGAAGAATCGGGGAGTCAGCCTGAACGACTATCTGCTAGAGGGACCCGACCTGCTGATGTCTCTACCTGGGATCCTGTTCCGGTTCAGAGAGAAGCCAGTTGCAGTCACGGCTGACATACAAGAGATGTTTCTGCAGATAAAAATACGCAGAGAAGACCAGCCAGCACAACAGTTCCTGTGGAGGGGAGCCGATCGGAAGATACCACCGCGCCACTACAAGATGACGAGTATGATTTTCGGCGCCGCAAGCTCTCCCTTCATGGCGCACTTTGTGAGAGACTACAACGCGAGAAGACATGCTGACTCGCACCCTCTAGCCCTGGAAGCAATCACGCGGAACCACTACATGGACGACCTGGTGGCGAGCTATGAAGACGCGAACGAAGCCCGCCGCGCCGTGGAAGAGCTCCGCGAGGTACACACTGCAGCAGGATTCACACTCAGAGCATGGAGTACTAGCCACACCGACGTGCTGCAGGACGTGCCAGAAGAATTACGAACAACCACGCCGACACAGCTTGGAGGAGACAGCGTCGAGAACAAGATACTGGGGCTTTACTGGAATCCCGAGAAGGATGAGCTGGGGTTCAACACGTCCATGAACAGGGTCCCGGCAGAAGTGCGCGCTCAGAGCCGAGCGCCGACGAAGAGAGAAGCACTAAGCGCCGTGATGTCCATCTACGACCCACTTGGACTCCTCAGCCACTACACCATCAGAGCGAAGATAGTACTCCAAAGTCTGTGGCGTCTGAAGATTTCGTGGGACGAGCCAATCCCGGAAGAAGAAAACGAACTCTTCGCCTGCTGGATGAAACAGCTATCCAGTATATCTAACCTGCGACTGGAAAGAAGATACGCACTGCACGACTGCCAGAACTTGGAGCTTCACGTACTGTGCGATGCCAGCGAACAAGCATATGCAGCAGTGGCCTACTGGCGCATCGCCCGACCCGACGGAAGCTACTATCTGAGCCACATAGCAGCCAAAGCAAAGGTGGCGCCGAAAAAGACTCAGACGATACCGCGCCTCGAACTACAGGCAGCAGTCATCGGTGCAAGACTCGCAGAAACAATTAAGAAAGAACATCGCGTCGAAGTTAAGAGAACAACGTATTGGACGGATTCCATGACTGTGATACACTGGGTCCGGCACGACGCGAAGAGATACACGCCGTTCATCGCGCATCGCCTGGGAGAAATATCGGAACTCACGCAGAAAGAAGACTGGCGTTGGGTCCCGACTCAAGAGAACGTAGCAGACGATGCCACGAGAATCGTGAACACACCCATAACGGCAGAAGATCGATGGTTTCGGGGGCCTGACTTTCTACGACTCCCTGAAGACCAATGGCCAGAAGAAAGAAATGGGTACGAAGACAAAGAAGAAGAGGTGGTGCTGCACGTCACAGAAGTCGCAAGAGAAGAGTGGCTACCCGATCCTAGCCGCTTCTCCAAATATGAAACGCTGGTGAGGACGACAGCGCGCGTGCTAGCCTTCATCGACATATGCCGACGCCGAGCGACACGCCTGGAATGCAGACACGTGGAAGAAGCGGAAAAGGCACTCATCCGACGAGCACAGCGAGATAGCTTCCCAGATGAGATACAACGACTCGAGAAGATGAAGCCAATTCCGAAGACCAGTCGTCTGTTTCGGCTAGATCCAGTGCTAGAAGACGGCATACTGAGGGTTAGAGGTCGAATTGAAGCAGCTACAGCGCTCGCAGAGACGAAGCGACCCATCATATTGGACGGTCGCCATCGGGTCACCAGACTTCTAGTACTACGAGAACACTGCGTCGCGGGACACGCGAACCGAGAACGCGTGACGAACGACCTACGGCAGAAATACTGGATTATACACCTGAGGCCCACGGTACGCACAGTAGAAAAGGACTGTGCCATGTGCAAGAGAAGAAGAGCAAGACCGCAAGTACCGGCCACGGGAGATTTACCACGACAGAGATTGGAGCCTTTCAAGCGCCCCTTTAGTCACTGTGGGGTGGACTACTTTGGGCCCATGATAGTGAAGATCGGACGACGACGCGAGAAGAGATGGGGAGCACTCTTCACCTGCTTGACGACCCGCGCCGTGCACCTGGAGATAGTACCTTCACTCTCCTCGAGCTCAGCAATCATGGCACTACGACGGATGGCAGCGCGACGGGGGTGGCCACGAACAATATATTCAGACAACGCCACCAACTTCCGTGGAGCCGATAAAGAACTGCGAGCTGCCTATGCTGAGTGGGCACCTGTGCTGCGAGACGAGGGACTGCTACATCGGATGGAGTGGCGCTACATAACTCCGGGTGCGCCGAATCAAGGGGGAGCGTGGGAAAGGCTGGTGCGCTCCGTCAAAGTCGCACTGTCCGCCACCCTGAACGAGAGAGAACCGACGGAAGAGGTCCTGTACACCTTGATGACCGAAGCGGAGTTCTCCATCAACGCGAGGCCTCTCACCCACGTCAGCGTCGATCCCAGAGATCCTGAAGCATTGACTCCGAATCACTTCCTACTGGGGTCATCGATGGGGTTGCCTCTCAACGGTACGTGCGAAGAAACAGATCGAAGAACCTGGAGAGCTAGCCTAGCGCTCGCCGATCACTTTTGGCAGCGCTGGCTTCGAGAGTACCTACCCACACTGGTACCCAGAGGAGAGTCTTCGGGCATCAAGCGACCACTACGAGTCGGGGACGTCGTGATCATCGTCGACCACACCTTGCCACGAAACGTGTGGCCAATGGGCATCGTCGAGCGCACCTTCCCGGGTCCAGACGGCGGAATACGAACGGCTGACGTCCGCACCCGAACTGGAATCTTCAAGCGGCCTGTAAGGAAGCTCGTCGTAATGGAGACTACGCAGGCTGCGTCGGGGGGAGGAAATGTTGTGGACGACGAGCCCAGTGATTAGTTATAAGTTAAAAATACTTAGTTTGTACTTAGTTTGTAGGATAATGTGTTATATGTGTGAGTTTTTATTTAGATTTTACATTATTCTATCGTTCTTTCTAGATACTTCGTACTTTTATGTCGAGTTGTTGTAATAATACTTTAAGTACGTAAATTGTAATATGTAAGAGAGAGACAGACAATGAGCGAGATAGGGATACTGGCGATAAGCGGCTATCTCACAAAGACGCTCGGCCTTGACGAGCTTTCTGGAGTGCGCGCTGATTGGTCGGCGTGCTCGCACGTGATTGGTCGACCAATCAGCGGCCGGGAATTTTTTTATATAAAGATGGGGCCTGTAGCCGCTTGTCGTCAGTTCCAGCCCGGCTCTCTCCTAAAGAAGAAAATACGAAGAAATAAATCAAGAAAAAATCGAAGAAGCGTTTTATTCATACAGTCCACTTCAATATATAATATAAATAATATTGCCTATAATATAAATATATATTTATATTTTATTTAATTATATTATATTTAATATAAATGCAATAAATAAATAATAAACAAATTAAAAACTAACTCCGTTTGTGTGTATGTGTTAAGTTATTACGCCTAAGCTACTAAACTAATTTTAATGAAATTTGGTACATATATAGTGGACCTTGGGAAAGAACATAGAACCGTTTTTTTATCATAGAAAATGCACTGTTCCCGTAGTATAGATTAATATAATAAATATTAAATAACCTCAACTCACCAGAACAAAGCCAGGTCGGACCACTAGTACGTTAAATGATTGGCACAATGAATCCAAATATCAAATATTAACCTTACGGGTATTTAAAAAATGTTTATAGGATAGGTTATGTATGATAGGTGACTTTATCCCTAGCCTGATGTAACTCATAAATACTAAAAAACTTCCGGCAGATGATGACCGCTACCCGATTATACTGTACATCTATCGCACCGCGGTTTTTTACGTTACAAATTACAAGTAAGACCGTAAAAATATAGGTACAAAAATTATAAGTTAAACATTTTGGTAGAATTGCTTTAATTGCAATAAATATTTATTTATGTTTGACGTTTTATACGTTATGCCCGTGATGTATAAATCCGTAAGTAATGTTTTTCGAATAAAACAATATTGACTTCAGATAAGGTTTGCCTATGCTTTTTTCCCTCATAGATCCCATAGTCAGAACTCAACCAAATTAGTATGGGAGCAATCCAGAAATAGGATAAGTTTATCCCTAAAAATCGGTGAACACACACACAACAAAAGTACTTAGATCTTGACGAATTGATAACCTCCTTCTTGATGAAGTCTGTTAAAAATTTTGCCATTGAGTCTCTTGTAACTGGTAGAATGAACGTTATAATCAGGACGGGATGAAAAGGCAACAATACGATCGCTTTCAATTTTTCTATATAGATTTTCAAATTTAAATGGCTTATGACTTGTGAACGCTGACTCTGCAAATATCGAGAGTTCGGTTAAATTCATTCACATTTTCCGATAAACCGCATATAGATAGGTACATCATAAAACTTTCGGCAGATGGCGCCCAGTGCGATATTTTATGCCTTTGATGCACAAACCATTTTCAACTTTCATAAAATCCGGCCACACTTACATGAGGCGACCACCAGCCTCCGGAGTAGCAGCGCAACTGTATACGACCTCAGACAAGACTTACCTATGCTTGCTTGAGGTTATATGTAGATGTCCATGAGCTTCCGCGACCACTTTACACCACGTGGCCTGCATGCTCGTCTGCTACTCCATTCAAATAAAAAAAATCTATGCTCCCATAGTCAGAATTCAACAAATTATATATGGGATAGATCTAGAGTAAGCACTTTTTAGGGTTCCGTAGCCAAATGGCAAAAAACGAAACCCTTTTGGATTCGTGATGTCTGTCTGTCTGTCCGTCCGTATGTCACAGCCACTTTTTTTCCGAAACTATAAGAATTATACTGTTGAAACTCGGTACGTAGATGTATTCTTTGAACCACATTAAGATTTTCTCACAAAAATAGAAAAAAGCAATAAATTTCGAGGGTTCCCCATACTTATAACTGAAACTCAAAAATTTTTTTTCATCAAACCCATACGTGTGGGGAATCTATGGATAGGTCTTCAAAAATGATATTGAGGTTTAAAATATACTTTTTTTTTTATACTGAATAGTTTGCGCGAGAGACACTTCCAAAGTGGTAAAATGTTGGTCCCTCCCCTGTAACTTCTAAAATAAGAGAATGATAAAACTAAAAAAATATATATGATGTACATTACGATGCAAACTTCCACCGAAAATTGGTTTGAACGAGACCTAGTAAGTAGTTTTTTTTAATACGTCATAAATCGTAAACCACAATTTACCTTTCATTCAATCTTAATGCAATGATTTCTATGGATAATCAAAGGCAATGATGTATTTCTGTTGCCGCTATTGTTATACAAATACTGAAAATAGAATAAAATAAATATTTAAGAGGGCTCCCATAAAATAAACGTGATTTTTAATAGATAATGGTACGGAACCCTTCGTGCGTGAGTCCGACTCGCACTCGGCCGGTTTTTTAATACTTATATTGAATTCGGTTAAGGCTTACCCTTTAAAATCCGTGAACACTCTTGAGGGAGAAACCAGTCATGACCATGAAAAAAGCGTAGACGCTGACGAATTAAAAACCTCCTCCTTGATGAAGTCAGTTGCAAAATCCAGACCACCACCTAGTCCAATAGTTACAAACTAATACAATGATCGTTACAATCAGTACGTCATAGGCGAACTATACGTTCGCCTTCACAAATGCTCCACAGATTTTTAAATTTACATCGCTTATGGAATGTTAACGCTGATTCTGCAAATATCGTGCGTGCCGTTAAATTCACCCACATTTTCCGATAAACCCCATATACATCGTAAAACTTCCGGCAGATGGCGCGCGGTGCGATATGTTGTGCCTCACAGTGATGACTTGCACAAGCCATATTCGACTTTGATAAAATCTATGGTGTAATAAATATTTAAATAGGCTGATGTCATTGTGATGATGAAAGCCGTGGACGAACGAATATAGTTACAACCGATGGCGAAGAAAGATCCTCGAATGGCGACCACGTCTCTGCAAAAGAAACACAAGTTTGTAGGTGGTAGAACTATTATGATTCGCCCGGGGATGTACCACTGCTGCACCCACTTCTGCCGTGAAGCAATTATATGAGGCGACCACCAGCCTCCGGAGTAGCAGCGCAACTGCATACGACCTCAGACAAGACTTACCTATGCTTGCTTACAACCTGTATGTCCATGGGCTGCAGCGACCACTTAATACCACGTGGCCTGCATGCTCGTCTACTACTACATTCAAATAAAAAAAATAACCAGGTAGATGACCAGATGATGATGATGACCAGAGGGCGCAGGACCAGACGGAATGACGAAGAGGCCAATGTCCAGCCCTGGACTTTAAAAGGCTAAGGACTTCGTTCACCATCTCCAAGTAAAGTGTTAATTAGTTACGTCCCACGTAAATTTAATTGGCAAGTAAAAGCTATGAGTACGGGTCAGTTTATCATATGATTAGTACTACTCTAACATCGTAAAATTGAAATTTAAGTTACGGGTGACTTAAACCGACAATTAGCGTGCTTGTCACTTTACTTGAAGGTGGTGAAAGAGACCCTAAGAGATGCTTGATGATGACTTTAAAAGGGTATTGATGGATGCAATGTACATTCATAAAATTACGTATAAAGAAATTACGTTATGGGTTATTTATTTGAGTAACATAAGCCAAAAAGATACTCTTTTGACTTTTCATTAGTTTATCTATCTTTTTGGAAATTTAATATTATTATAATACTGTAAAATACTACTGCATAAAATTTAATACGGTTATCGCAGGTATTAATTGCATATGTGGTAACTTAAAATAAAGCTTGTTTATAAAAGCGTGACATGTTGAAGATAAAACCATTTTATTTTAAATTATGATTAATTACTAATATAGCACAATATAGGTATGTATAGGATAATAATAGGAAAATATCGATCATCTAGATAGTATGATGGCGTTGTGAGTGGACTTTATCCCTATTCATTATAGCTAAAATTAGTGTGAATTAAGATTTTTTTAGAGCGTATCGGACTTATAATATAGGGTTCAGTGCCCAGATCTGATATAAATTTTAATGTTCACCTTCCATTTTGTATACTTTTATCTTTTTGTATACTATATAATATTAGAAAGAGGAAAGTTTTGAATTTTTGTATGTTTAAAATGAATAAATTCAAAAAATACTGATCCGATTTCAAAAATTCTTTCACCATTAGAAAGCTACATTTACCTTGAGTAACATACTTTTTACTGCGGGAAAATGCATCATTCCTACGTGATAACGGTTAATAGGTTTAACGCGGTTGAAGCAACTGGCTAAACGCCTATGATTTTAATTTAGCAATGAAGCCTGGAATGCAGGCAATTTTTTATCCTACGAGGACCCATTAAACGGGTCCACGCGGGCGAAGTCGCTGGCGGAAGGCTAGTTATTAATAAACAAGCTATCCAAATGCTATCAAAATGGAAGTAAATGTGTTTAAACCTAATAGATACAAAATGGAGTAGGAAGAATAAAACTTTAATAATGGATATAGTTCTTTCCAAAGTAACTGCACTTTGATTGAACGTTTGATTTCATTTTATAAGTTTTAGGTGTCTATTTGCATACGCCTACAGGCAAGGTACGTTTCCAATTAAATATTAAAGTATAAAAATTATTGTATATATATTCCTTATATTGAAAATAACTAACACTTTTTGACGTGATAACGTCTTTAAAATCGTTTTAGTCGGGTGACATGTTCAGAAACTTGTGTCACACCAAAACCTCACGAGCGCGATCGCAGGTATAACGAGAGAGAGACGGACCGATCTCCCGTCTCATCTCGAGCGCTGCCAGTCATTCCGTGAAACTTGTCACGCGGAATCCTCACGAGCGGAGGCTGGCATAGCGTTCGAGTGAGTGGACCGATCTTCCGTCTCTCTCACTCTAGCGGCATACAAACGAATGGAGATTTTCTCGTGCGGACGTTATCACGTAAACATCTCGATCGTAAACCTACTTTACAAACAATTTGCCGTTTTTTTTCTCTGTATCAGTTTTAACCCTTCGGTTACGGAACGCTAAAACCTTGGACTAACTACCTAGCTGTAACGGGCGATCCACTCCGTCATAATACGCCATTAACGGTTGAGCGACGCGGCCTCTAATTCACGTTTAAAAGCCTGCACTCGAGTCAAAGTCAGCTGTAATTTCGTCTTAGCAATACCTAGCAAAAATCTAATTTGTCAAGAATTACGCTGTGGCTACTAGGACTGTCGAGTGAAGCGGTGTTTTAGCGTTCCGTACTCTAACAGTGCTTCTAATACTAAGATCTTCTAATAAAAGCCATATCATACAAGCGATTTCTTAGCATAAACACAGTGATAATGCACGCTCCTTAGAGGAGGGTCCACTTTTATAGACGTTTTCCCCTACGTTGTCTACGTTGTTTTTTATTCAACTACCGACTTTGATTCCGAACACATCGAAATTATGCATGTCTTCTCCAATTTTTATACTCTACATCGAATTTCCGATAATTTACCTACATATCGAAGCATCAAAGCAGTGGTGGAGTAAGCTACAGCTAGGTACAGCAGTGTCTCAAATACAATACAACCGCGCTCTAGCGCAATACGAGAAACGCCTAGAAAAATTCGCTAGTGTATTAAACCAGTTTTGTGTCAGTCACAAAGAGTGTTTTGAACCATGAAAGTAGTTATTTATAAATTTCACATCGTTTTTATTAATTTAACATCTAAAATATCTAACAATCAAGCATTTGACACCAACAAGATAAAATTAAATGTAAATTTTTTTGGACGTATCTTCAATACCATAAGATTATTAAACACAATCGTCTTAGAGAATATCTTACTTTGGATATAGTAATAAAAGAAAATTAAAAATAAAGTGCATAAAATATTTGTATAACATATCTATTGAGGTATTTTTATGAGTTATCAAAGCGTGACTTCCTAGTACATTTTGTATGAGAAAATAACCACTAATCAGATATAGTATGCTGATTTTTTTATTGAATTAAAAGGCAGTAAAAATCATGTATAAAAATTAATTGACAATTATCCTGCTTTCCAAGCGAGGTTTGGAAACTTTAGATTTTTTTGTGCATTGTGTCCAAGACTTTATTTGTACGGAACTCCTCGTACGTGAGTCGATTGGTACTTGCCTGTTGATTTTATTATACCACTTGCTTCCCGCCCCGTAGATTCGGCAGAGCATTATTTTTTTACGGCGCTGAATTGCGATTATCCTGTATATTGTTTTCGGGTCACTGACAGAATTGAATATATAAAATTTGTATGAGAATTCGCGTGAAACACGCTCGCGAATACGAAATCCATGCCTTCATGAAAGTTTCAGAGGCGCCAGGAATCTAATATACTTTGCAAATATAATTAAGAATGTTTTGTGATATGGCTGAATGTAACTTGGTGTTTTGTTAGATAATAACAATGTTAGAGGAAAAAAGTGCGTTCATATCATTAATGCTTGTGTCCCTATTAAAACTGTGGCCGACCAAACAGAATACGCGTTGAAATACTTTTTGTTTGGTGGGTAATTAGTGTCTTTTATAAACATGACGCAGTTTTCAGCGTTACGTATCTGAAAAACCCTAAATGATCCCTAACAAGATTTTTGAAGTGAAAACTTCTTTAGCGGCGTTGAGCACTTTTGTGGGATGGGTTAAAACTGTGAAACTCGCGTCAGGTCACGTGTGCTGATCGAAAAACCGTAAGACGGTTGGAGAGTAGTGTTGTAACATCGAAATCGATTAATCGAACAATCGATTGTTTATTTTTAATCGATTGTAAGGGTTTCGATTAATTAAAAAAAACTATTTTTTTAAATCTATTTTCATAAAAAATGGGTTAATGTTTTTTTCAAAGTATGAAAAAAATTATTGAAAAGAATTAGAAAATGAAATATAAATTGTAATGTTTGTGTACGATAGCGCAATAAATAAATATTGTATTCTACGACATAAATAATAGTACTTTTATATTGATAATAAAAGCAATTCGTTCAAAATTATTCCCTAACTATTCCAATAAATCAAAAATGCACAACGTTAATAATCAAGTTTTCACTTCTGCCGGCATTTTTTAATGAGAATACTTAAAAATCTGTCTTTCTATTATTTGTGTAAAATATATTGAAAAAAGAGTTCTAATTAAATTTATCGGAATGAAAACATAATGTTATTATGCTGCATACTACTTAATAATTTCACACGTGAAAAATATAAAAATCGAACTCGCCATTATAATGATGAATGTATGCTTCACATGCCTCACAATTAAATCAAATTAAAACGAAATCAAACACCCATATCAGATATTATTTTCACATTTCATTTTCGTGTTAAATATTGATCCCGCGGAACCTATTCAGTACCGCACAGTACAGTACAGTACCACACGCAGTGACGAGCGCACCTAGTCATTATGCCAATTTCTTTTCACTGTGTGAAATAAAATCTGCAGGCAGACAGGGGAATTCGCGTCGTAAAGCTTAGTGTAAATGAAATATAAATTGCCTTTTTAACACAGGTACAAATAGGATTGGAATAGGTTGTAATATCCTTCCCCTGAGATTAAATTAGGGCTCCCTTTTGGGTTGTTAAAGCTCATATATTCCTGTTTTAACTATAATGTTTAAATGTTTAATGCAAATGGAAAGTTTTGTGGGGGTTTCATTAAACAGTTGTTTTGAATTTTCTTAATCCTGTGATAGTCGTTGTGGGAATAAACTGTATATATGTGCAACTTATACAAGTGTTAGTCCTGAGTTCCAATTTCAACCAATAAAAAATAACATGAATCTAGATGAAATTATGTAATAAAACCTAATATCTAGAATATACAAATATTCTCAATTATTCCTGTTATTTCCACTGTCTGTTTGTTCCCATATTAGTACTAAGTTAAATAATTTTTAAAATTGGTCTAAATCACGGTTTCCTACTCTGTAAACAAAGTATGAATGGTAAAAAATATATGTAATAAAAGTAAACTGTAAACTTAAATAAAATATTTTTAATATAAATGATGTAACAAAAAATTTACAGTTTTCGCAATTTTTCTTTTATCTGTGCTATGCTTACGTACGTTGCTTAGTACAAAATTTCAAGATTCTGAGTCCACGGGATGTTTTGATTGCGCTGGTTTAGAAATTTGATTTTTTCACATATCCAAGGGACAGTAGACTTAAGTATTTCATATAAATTCCAGCATGATAACTCCATGCGTTCCTGAGAAAAAGGGTCTTGACAGACAGACGGACGGAAAACAAAGTGATCCTATAAGGGTTCCGTTTTTTCCTTTCGAGGTACTGAACCCTAAAAATGGTTGATTGCTACTGTCAATTAGCATTTATTTGACAAACTAAGTGCCTACAATAATGAAACTTAACTAATAATCCTCTCTCTTCGAGCTATTTATAAAACGTCTTGTAATTTTTACACTGTCAGTGCAGGGTCCAAACTGACCCTTCTTGGGGCTCTTACACTTCATTGCGTATTTCACCCTCAATGGACTCCTTCCTGAACCTTTGGTGAACCTTCGATGCATTATAAGAAACATCTACTCGTTATATATTACTAGTGGACCCTGCAGACGTTGTCCTGCCTTAAAATATCAGAAATAAAATAAAATTGCGACTATAAATTGAGATGTTACCTATCCTATCTTTCAAGTTGGATCAAACTGCACACGGTGTGCAAATTTTACTAAAATCGGTTAAGTAGTTTAGGAGTCCATCGCGGACAAACACATGACACGTAATTTATATATATTAAGAAGATAAAGGAACAGTAATAGTTGAGTAGTTATATTTTAACATACTGATTGTAGTTCTTTTTTTTACAGGTAAGACAATACTTTGATTGGACAAGGAGAAAATATTTGGTAATGTATCACTTTGGGCCTCTTTCACCACCTCCAAGTAAAGTGACAAGTACGCTAATTGTCGGTTAATGTCACCCGTAACTTCAATTTCAACTTCACGATGTTTGAGTTGCACTAATCATAATAATATGATAAACTGACTCGTACTCATAAATTTAACTTGCCAATTAACTTTATTTGGGACGTAACTTATCAACACTTTACTTGGAGATTTGGAGATGGTGAATGAGGCCTTTAAGCGTATTTTTTTTTTGAAACGAGCATGTAGGCATTAACAGGCATACGACCTCAAGTCCTCCACCTCACGTAAGTCTAGCTGACTACCACTTTCCACAGAAACACAATAGAATTGCTGCAAGACATAAATAAGAGCAACAAAGAAGGTACTGCCCCGTCAAATCAAGAAAATCTACCGCCTAAAAATTTATAAAATTTTTGTTTATCTACCATTAATTTTTTTTACGATTGACGACCTGCGTTACCATGCCAGACTGCCAATCGAAGGGTCCCGGGTTCGATTCCTCATGAAACAGAAATTTGAATGATGAGTTTAAATTTCTGTTCCCGGCCTGGTTGCTTGTGTTTCTGTCATTGTATGTGTCCATGGTATCCACGACACAGGACATATCTACCCTACTGAAGGATTACGAGAAAACGTTACCTTACTTAACTACTTTATTTCAGTTTTACACAAGTTAATTGACCCTGTTATTTTGAACTCGTATAAAAATATGGTACAGCTATAAAAAGAAAATCAATTTAAATATTCATAGATTCCACTGCAAAATTGACGTTTGAAATAACTTCTTTAGATTATTATATGTTTTAAGCATGTAAATTCCACTATTACACAATGTAAATACAAGTTTTATGCAGCTCATACGTGTTTTAAGTACATTACTACGGTTCTTTTGTTGAATGTTTTAAATAAACCGTTCTTTAAAATGAGGGAGCATTTAACTTTTGAATGAAAATATATCTTCTGAAGTGTTTAATTACTGACTAGCGAGCTAAAATGTGTCTTCACGTAATAAAAATAATTACACTCGGTATAAAGTAGCAAGCGAAGCGTGTTAAGTAACAAGGTTTTAATATGTGGAGAATTGTTTCAGTTTTTAGTATATAAATAAATAATTTTGGTTTTGCCAAGGCAACAAAATAATATGGTTCGTATAACTGACTAGTTTTGGTAAGCGTTTGTCTCATTCAGAGATGAATGAACAAAACATATTATTATATTTTTTGACCACGTCAAATGAGCTATTTTACTAAATAGGATTCAAAATAGATTCTAAGTATGATTTAGTCACTGAACCTAAAGATAATAATATGAGTTAAGGCTTCACGGTTATAATGTTGGGCAAATTACCTCCTGTATCAGGGGCAGAATGGATGGGCAAGGAAACAAACATTGAAATTTTAGCCTCACTGGGAAACGAACTCCGGTTTTCTCAAACAGCAGTTTGGCATGCCTGCCATGCCATATATCATAATGCCGTATGCTTCGTCCAAGTACAAAATAAATTAATTTATAGCAGGCATATTAGTGCTGGTGGTGTATTTCGTGGTCGAATCATTATATCACTTACGAAATCTGTGACCTTCGATCCTAAACTACTATAGATAGAAACATAATTTATTATCAGCGAATTTCTTTTATTAGATAGGCAATTTCTAGGGTAGTTTTTTTAACCTTTTACTACTAAAAGGGTTAAATGAAGGTAGATATTTTATTTTTAAAGCTTTTAATATTATCGTGGGCCTAAGGTAAACGTTCATAATGTCGACAGCGTGTTAGCGTCATTTCATTGTAAAACGGCCAAAAATTACACTTTTTATATGAATGACGAGTACCAGGACACTGATAAAAACTGACGATAGTACAGACGTTTCTCCTTCTTACCCAGAAACACTACGGAATCAATATGAATGTTTTTTCTATTCCACTATTTTTATTGCTTTTAAAATATGCATGTTGTACTCAGGAGGTAGTCTTAAAACATTGGCTATTTATTAAAAATAGATATTACAATAAATATCGTTATTATAACTAAAAAGCTAATCAACGCTTTTGAAAGATTAATTAACTTTATTTTTATTTAAAGTCGCGGTCACAAAGTAGTGCTATATAAAATAAATAGGCATCAAATAAAAAAATATTATAATTTCATAACGCACTAAGTTTGCACCGCCGCTGAGCCAGACCCCTTTCATTTCCTCCCCTCTGTCTGCGATTATGGCGATCAGACACAGAAAGTTATACATTGAAATATTGCTGTAGGTATAGATTAATTTGTGAATTGGTTGAGGAGGCTAGACCTGATTTACGATGTAAGCGCATATTTACGTTTAAAGAAGATTATTTTTCTTTGTGAATGGCATCTCAGTCGTTTGAATATTTTGACAATGTAAGTATATATTTACATTTAGTTTTTGACGGTTTCTTTGAAACTGGTAGGTATTATACCAGTCAAAGTCAGTCGTAAAGTTGTCAGTCAGCTATCCCAGTGAAGCGATGGCTTCTTTACCAGAACGTGTTCGATGGATTTTTGTAGTCAAGCGGAAAAACATGTTTTCACACTGTTATTTCACTTCACAACACTCGTGCAGTGTTTTTAAACTTAATGGTACAAAATGCCACTAACTTTATTTGATGAAACTCAAAAATACACTTAAAAATAAAATATTAACAAGAGTACGAAATGTCCTTTTAAACTTTTCGCAATTTTTGCGTGTTACAAATATTAAAGTGCTTATTGGTACTGGTTCCGGCAGGTCGTCGGTTCAGGTTGCTGAGTGCCGACTTTATGTACTTTGTACGAATCAGTTCTGACAATTTACTTACTTTATGTACCGAAGTATCAAATATTCGTTGCGAATAAGAGCATAAGGACACTCATAGCCGCTTTTTAGCTAAATAAGCTCTAACACAAGAAATAACATTTTATCAGAATATTTTTTTATTATCTGAAAAGTTTGTCAAACTTCAGATGAAATCTGTTAAAAAAATGATGTATATTAACGATTAAATATTAAAATATACTTTATATATACAATGTTATGTCTATTTTAATGATTGCTAAGTTTCTTTTCGTTTATTTACACAATGAAAAGTAATAATATCCCTGATATTATTTTTGAGAATTATTTAGTTTCATTCTATATTTATACTGAAACTTTGCAAAAACTCCTAAATGCACTCTCACATAAAATGTGTTAATCAAATTTAGATTATATTACAGATCTACGGTTCAAATAATCGCATCAAGCTTGACAAAGTAACTCGTGAGAATTATATCATTCATCCTTAAAATGGATTCCAAAGGAGGAAAGCAATTTCATTTGTGAAAACCTGCTCCTGCTTATAATCCGTCCAAGGTAATAACATTTCATATTCGTAATAGAATCATTCCGCGTCGCCCGGAAACTTTATAGTCTCATTTTCATTGAAAGCGTTTAGTAGACATAAACTTGCAGAATAATTTTGATACACGGCCCAGAAATGGAAAGGCCCAATCTCCGGAGTCCCTACTCGCCTAATCAACACGGCAGTTTTGATGACAACGTTTCTTTATTAAAATATTACTCGGAATGTTTCGAGTTGGGTGCCGTAACTTTAGTTATAAGGTGTTATAGACCGATAACTGGAAACTACCGTAAAAGATTATTACTGTTAATCCATACTTCCATACTACACTACACTATAAATGTGTTTGTTTGTTTGTTAGTTGTACTTTCACATCGCAACAAGGGTGCCACGGATTGACCTGCTTTTTTTGGTACGAAGTTCCTTATGGAGCGTTGCGGATAGCCGGGAAAAGACGTCGATAACCTAACATTTTTCTGTGTATTCTATGTATGATGGCTATGCAGTGCCTAATGTATAGTCTACATAATGACTGTTACTATTATTATATATTTTTATAAATAATTTTAAATAAAATGAAGATGTTAAGATAATTTTGTAAAGTATTTTCTTTGCTTTTTATCGATAAAAAATCATAATTAAAAATGTATACCCGAATAATTATTTTCTTTTTACCTCGAATAGAACTTAAAATTAATATTTTTTTATAAGGAACTTCGTTCCTATCCGGTATCCCACGACACCGCACGACTTTTTTTGAACTATTTCATCTGATTTAATATTTTTACAACAGCGATTTCGTTTATTTTAGAAGCAGACTTTAAAAAGGGCTACGATTAAACTATCAATAGTATGACACTTTACCACGGGGGTCTTGAGCAAAATAACACTGACATATCAAACTATTTTTGGCGAGAAATAATATTACGATATCATTTATTTTGAAAGCTTAGTTGTTGTCCAATACTCAGACCGTAGAGCCGATAATAATAACCTATTTGTAGGAATTATTGAAGGGAATAGTACACTAAGTGGTATTTATGGGTGATATCGTCCAACGTTATCAACAAACCCTTAGGTTCCTTTTATAAGTTTGTTATTACACTATTACACTTAAGTATAATTTTCTATGATTGCGTTATTTACTTACAGCCTGAATAATAAGTCCTAGTAAAATTAATGTAAGCAATATTTAAACGAACGTTTAAAAAAATTAAGCCTTTTTTGTGTGTCGATCACTGTTCCATTAAGCGATTATTTAAATAATGCTTATTATTCAAACATACAATGATTTTTAATTAGTTTAGTTAGATACGTTGAAGTTTTTTTAAACCTGTTCTTTTCTTCGGCTCATGATTTTCATTCAGAGCAGATGAAACTGTAAGATAACGTCTATTAAGCGTTTGTCAAAAGGCGTAGAGTCAATAAAGTACCTTCATTTCAATTCAGTGATTTCTGTAGCTCATGAACATCTAACCCTAACCTCAAAAACAGCGAAAGTCTTATCTTAGAGGTCATTTGCAGGTTTAGTGGTTACTTCATAATATATGTGGATATGTGCATCTTTCGATCGAAATATTTACAATATAAATCCTGCACGAAAGAAAAAAACACTGCAAGAAGCACGTCTCCTCCGAACTTTAGAGAGAGTGAGGTCTAGCACGCTGGCCAAGTGCGGGTTTGAAGACGTGAGATGCTTTGAACATGACGTGACGTGATACGTTGACCTGTTTTGTGCAATGGTCATCATACCAGACTACCAATCTGGGGTAGCAAGATTGACCGGTATCTTAACCACTTGAATATCACTGTAATATCCACATTATCCTGATTAAATTATTACTCATCACATTATACATATTTATATGGGTTTTTCTCAAAGTGTATATTTGCAAAAAAATATTTTGTCCTAGGAATTAAACCTAACAAATCTCGGAAAGTAGTTCGCACACAGAAAAATGCTGGCGAATATCAAATAGTTAAGAAGCTTTCCTTGCTGATGAGCGCAAAAACTTATCGAAAAAGTGAATTAATTGGGATCTTTACTAATTAATTGTGTACCATTTTTGTTATCTTCATACACAAAAATACTATGTCCTCCAAAGGTTCTATGTAACATAATATAAAATAAATCTAGTATTTCTTTTTTATGACTAATTACCTATGAATTGAAAATAATTAACAGAATAAATTAAGTTTTTAACAAAAAAATAGAACCGACTTCAAACGGTAAAAAATAAAATTGTTCAGTACCTACTTCTTTTTGCTTATGGTAATGACTCTTCAAACTATTTTTGGAGTCGGGCCCTTTCTAAAATGTCATACCATTCGTTCTAAATGGGCGCCGACAGTACAGACAGTGGGACAGTACCTACTTCTTCTTGCTTATGGTAATGACTGTTAAAACTTTATTGAAGTCCGTGCCCCTTCAGAACGAAAGGTACACTATATTTACTAAGACAGGACATTTTACTAAGGGCCCGACTCCAAAAATAGTTTGAAGAGTCATTACCATAAGCAAAAAGAAGTAGGTACTGAACAATTTTATTTTTTACCGTTTGAAGTCGGTTCTATTTTTTTGTTAAAAACTTAATTTATTTCACTCTTTTTAGTAATTTTAATAATTCTGCACATATGTATAAGCATAATTGGATATTTTTTCACATAACTTCTAAACGTTAAAGAGATACCTTTTATAATCATGTTTATCTAATAGCCATCTTATACCCTGAAAGCATACTACTATCAGTCCACCTGAACGTATAAATTAATGAAAGAATTTGCTCTCAGCTCCTAACCGTTGAGGAGTTGTACCTTCAATCATCAGCTTAGCAACATGAGGTGACAAATTACCGGACATAAATATTTGTATTATGTTAAAAAATATGACTAAAAGAATGTGTGTGCCTATTAAGTTACAGTGTTTCTCTCGATTTCCCTATTATCATATCATCAGATTTTGCCATGGTGACAGTTGGACCACCTCAGGAATGTAAGATTTCCCACAAAAAACAATTTATTGAAAGAATTTGCTCTCAACTCCTAACCGTCTTAGTACCTTCCATCATCAGCTCAGCAACATGATATGATGATAATTATACAAAAATACCTGTTTTGCTTTAGTAAAAATATGAAAATCATTTGTTGTGCTATAAAATTTGAATGTTACCTTCGATTTCTCTGGGATACCATCATCAGAATTTGACCTGGTGACAGTTGGACCACCTCGGGAGCATAAGTTTTTGAACAAAAAAACATTTATTGAAAGAATTTTCTCTCAACTCCTAACCATTGTAGTACCTTCCATCATCAGCTCAGCAACATGATATGATGGTATTTATTCACAAATGCCTATTTTGCTTTAGTAAAAATATGAAAATCAATTGTTGTGCTATAAAATTTGTATGTTTCCTTCGATTTCTCTAGGATCCCATCATCAGACTTTGACTTGGTGACAGCTGGACCACCTCAGGAATCTAAGATTTCAAGCAAAAACCCATTTTTTGAAAGAATTTGCTCTCAACTCCTAACTGTCGCAGTACCTTCCATCATCAGCTCAGCAACATGAGATGATGATTACTATGCACACATATCTTTTACGCTTCAGAAAGTATAAGAAAATCAATGTGTGTGCCTATAAAATTTGAGAGTTCCCCTCGATTTCCCTGGGATCCCATCATCAGATCCTGATTTGGTGACAATGGGACCACCTCGGGAGTATAAGCATACGAACAAAAAAATAATTTTGAAAATCGGTCCACAAACGGCGGAGTAATCGGTGAACATATATAAAAAAAAAAATACATACAGCCGAATACAGTACCTCCTTCTTTTGGAAGTCGGTAAAAATAAACCTAGTTTCTGTGGCTCTCAATTGTATTTTGCTTATTAATTTGATATTTTACACCATATATATTTGTCTTCGCATTTTGACATGCACATAACGGCATTGTTCGTGCATGTCATTTTCTTTCAACTTCATTTCAAACTTTTTATTCAAGGCACTTTTAATTAATAATTAAGTAGATAAAACAGGTGAATAATTTTAGCTTGGTCGGAGTACCGAGTTTTTAATTAACAACAGTCATGACCATATTTCGATACGCAAAACATTTAGGATATATCCATCTATGTATTTAATTTGATGGGTATAGGCAGGTAAAGTAACATTCCAATTCTAAGTTAATTTTAACGGACTTTTCTCCGATTTTTCTCAATACGACACTATATATGTTTTTATGTGTGTTAGCGGGTGACTGTGTTATATTTTTTATTTTTATTTTTGAAGGCAGTTTTTATATATAAAATATTTTTACTGTAAGATTTGAAAAACTATTACTTGATTCATAAATTATTTTTTTACGTTAACATGAACGTAACGTTTTGTACATGTGCGTAATAAAATATGTTCGTATCGCTAATTTACAAGTACTTAATGATGAATTATTTTCAGACAAATCCATATGAGATCTTATAAATATTAAATTATTTGATTCCATTTCGTTGATATTAACAACCACAGTCATTTGTGACTTACGAGTATGTCAAGATAAATAATATACAAGTATTTACCCGTCTAACATATTCACCCTACTGTCAGTAAGTTTCAAATTACAAATTTGTTAATATTTCACCACCATGACACCGAAGTTTAATAACAACTATTAGTTGTTGGTTTATTTTGATGTCTTAGGAGAAGGGAGGTGTTCTACCTAAAACGAGTTATTGTTATAATCGATCTGTGAATGAAATATAAAGAGAGAAATTTACTAAAATATGAAAACTTGGTTCTATTTTATGGTGGTAAGTTAAAGTTGTTCTAAATTGCTTACTAAAATCTTTTACATAGCTTTAAATTTGTGAAATCGTTAAGGTCTGTTTGGTTTAATTTTGTTTTAGATCTTCTTTGGACAGTTATTGTAGACCAACCAGACCTAGCAGACTGATGAGTACTAAACATAAACAGAACTAAAAATAAGGAATAATTTCAGATAGAAGAGTGCATGACCCTTTGGCTGTCGTATAAAAGCGCATATGCAGCTAAGCGAAATGGGTGTGGTCGGTTGTAACATGGGTTATCGATAGTTTTATGAGCGTTTTCATGCTTCAGAGAAGCAATTAGTCCAGATTGATATGAATAAATATTTGTTTTAAGCCATTTCCAAGGCCTTATCGGTGGTTGAAAACATTCGACAGTGGGTCTGCCGCTAACCCGCATCTTCATCAACCCGCATTGCAACAGAGTGGTGGAAGATTATTTTTTTAAGCTTTTGTTACACTGCTAGGCAAAGGCCTTCACTCGAAAGAGAGAGGGATGTAGGCTACAGTTGGCGGTACCTTCGAGAAATTATAAGATTCTTCCAGGCATACACTGTGACGGAAAACGTTGTTTAATTAAATATCACAATTATTATCCGCGGAACAGCAATAAATACGCACTTATTTAAATTATTAATTTGACTACCTGCGTGGCGCAATGGTTACTATGCCGGATTGCTAATCGGAGAGTCCCGAGTTCGATTCTTGGCGAAACAGAGATTTGAATGATGAGTTTATATTTCTGTTGTCAGTCTGGGTGTTTGTGTTTCTGTCTTTGTTTGTGTGCATGGTACCCACGACAAAGAGTATATCTACCCTACTGTGGGGCTATAAGTGTGAAGCGTTATTATTACTTATTTATTATTTGCAAAGAGGTGCGTACAATTGGTTTGAAATCATTATCTCCATGTTAGAAGCCATGGTTTTTTCCGCTCGTTCATCACTGCTTTCTAGGAAGAGGATTTTGGCCTGCCTAAATATAGACTGGCCCAGCAGTAGAATGCAAAATATATTACAGCCATCCTCTTAACAGGCGTTACATAAATTTACTAAAACAATGCCCTGGTATGTAGGAATGTTCCGGTATATACTTATACCGCGACTGCTAAATATTCAGAGAATAACTTTTACGAAGGTGAGCCGCGCTGCTTGCCCGGATTTAATTAACGATTTCCTACGAGCTCTTTGTCACTTAGTCCGCAGACAAGTCAAACGTTGAAGCTGTTGTTAAATTTAACAACCCGAAGTTATGAAAACGGATGACAGAGAACTATTTTTACAAAACAAATGAAGTAAGAAGCAAAGATTTTTTATTCGGAATTTAGTGCACGAAGTCTCTATTAAGTAAAACCTTATAAGTAAAGTAAAACTGTCTATCTACATGTTGTATTACAACTAATTGCGCACATTTTGCTTGGTCGTATAGATCGTTTTTTTTGTCTTCGTCTGCCACGGTGCTATGTGAATTGATTACTTTCCATTCATAGCTTTGTACTAGAATTGCTTGATTGAGAACAGAAAAGTTTTCAATCAAATGTCGCTTGATATAAAAGTTTTCATAAGAATATAAATCATACAACAACTGACCTAGTGTGAACTGTGTAGTGATTGGTCTGATCAATGATTTTCATGTTTTAAACAAAACAAAAAAAATCTCCTTGGGTGACATAAATGAGTTTATTTTTCTTTTTTATGCTCAAGCGAAAATTCTTAAAGTTATGTTGAAATAGCATTTTGGGGCTAATGACTATCTAGATTACGTGAAAGTACGCGGCTCGTTGATAATATTTACGACTTTAAATACATTTTCAGCGTACTTATGGCCAAAAATGTTAAAGTAACAAGATGTTTACGCTGAAAACGTAATATTTTATGGAATGAATAAATGATGTCATAAATAAGGAGAGAAAAATATAAATTTGATAAACAAGATAAGCTTTACACAATAAAACGACGAAGCCAACGTAATACCTAAAATCGTGTAGGCCGTTAGATGCCGGCTGTGACATCAAATTTTTATTCGCTACATTTGTATCATATTGAGGGAAAGAGCAAAGTGAAATTGTAATTTGTTGTGTTATCGAATTCATAGGAGGGTGGAGTGCGTACGCACCTTCGGAGGTGAGTTGGCGCCGTGAGAGCTCTCGCAGGACAAGATTTATTTAAGGACTTTTGTGTTTGTACGAGTAGTTAAGCAGGGGTGGCGGGGATGGCCCCGGTAAGGCTCATCTACATTTACTTTTGCTCACGCCAGATATCTAACAATGTACAGAAAGCCTCCTTTTGTCTTTACTTTCGCATCCGCTACAGTTTTCTTCACGAGAAGAAGGAAAAAACGTCTCGTTTTAAAATTTCTCTCGTACGTACATAGCACGTATAAGTTACTTTTTACTTTTTTTGCAATTTCTCGCCATAGACACATCATCTGGCGTGGATGAGTTTTTGTTGGGATGTAGGAAGTCCCTTTGTCTTCGCTATGAATGTCAGAACTGTTGTAAGGAATATCCAGCTCTCGGGAAAGCCGTATATAGGCATTGTTTGGAGAAAATCTAAACTCAGACTTTTATATAGCGGTAGTACGTCTGTTCGAGCAACACGTGGCCCGGGAGCGCTAAGTAATGAATTCGCTGTGGCTTTAATTATAAAGTTGTTACAACGCCAAGCAATAAAGTGGAACAAATCATGTTGCACAATATTTTAGCGTTGTACCCAACTTCAAAGATTTTATAGATGCTCTTAAATATTAAAGAACATACCACTGCCGTCAGAGGAACAGCTTATGAATAACAAAGTCGTCAAATACAAAATACAACGCTTATTTGAAAAGGAGTTAAGCATATATTACCACTACTTTTGGACCCTTAGTTATTATATTTTATAAAGGTCTAAATAATACAAACTCCGGGGTTAAATTTATAGAGGTTAGAAGCGAAAATAAATTTGAAATGTAGGTAAAACACTTTTGTCATAGCCAGGGTTACAACCCATTTAGATTTCTTGTTAATGGGATATTTAATGAGATGTGGAAGCCAAGGGTTACTATAATACTTGGTGAGTCTTTAAATGAGGATTTGTGAATAACTGAATATTCACTGGCCTCCATTATTTTTAATGATCTCAAAAGGGTAAATTAATTTGTAACTCTTGCATAAAATGTTGGTAAACATAGTTTATTTTAATATTTTACCATTTTAACTAACTATTTACTAAAATTATACAGTTTATAAGCAACTTATTATTTCCCGTAACGGATTAAACCTCTTATTTATTCAAATTAATTTATGAATTACATCATTCTGATGGTTTTAAATTATGAGTAAAATAACATTGGCTTGATCATTTTTGTTACAGTTACATATTATATTGGCTGCATTTTTTTTGCTACCCACTGCTGGGTCTCTCCCCATTATTGGTTAGGCCATGAGGACTCCTCCATGCTGCTCCAATGCGGGTTGTTGGAGGGTTCTTATATACTTAGTATAAATTATTACAATTCTGTTGTCAAAATAAACTTTCATAACTAAATATAATACCTAAACGCAAAAAAAAATTGTGATATTAAAAGAAACAATATCACGAAATAAGATGCCCGTGTTCTATTTGTTGAGACCTGTGCCCAGCAGTGGGCCATAAAAAGGTTGGAAAAAAACAATTAAAAATAAAAATAATGTTCTGTATCAACCACGGGGCTATGTACGGTACCAATTAATCATAACTTTGTGTTAGTGAAATTTCTCTGTTGGGTGGACCATTGGTGCATGAGTTCACGAAGGCATGAAATTGGATCGCAAAACCTTACGTCGCTCTTACAAAACTGAGGCAAAGCTGAATTTTGATAATAAGCTTTTAACATTTTAACATGATAATTATCCAGTTAGAAATGCAATAGCTTATTATCGTTAAATATCTTTTAATTATTAATATAATTACCCTCTAATTACATTAGAAGAATGCCCGTTTGGTTCTAGGAAGAATAAAAAATACCATGCATACATCCATATCCATACTAATATTACTAATTAAAGTTAAATTGCATATCTATTACGATCTTAAGTCTTAACTTTGGTGCCAACACTTGACATGATGCAAGTCGCGTGGCGCAATGGTTACTATGCCGGATTGCCAATTGGAGAGTCCCGAGTTCGATTCTTTGCGAAACAGAGATTTGAATGATGAGTTTTGTGTTTCTGTCTTTGTTTGTGTCCATGGTACCCACGACAAAGGGTATATCTACCCTACTGTGCGGCTATGAGTGTAAAACCTTATTTATTTATTCATAACACTGGGCCACTCTCCCCAAGATTGGAGAGGCCTGGAGCTTGCCTCACCAGGTCACCAGATTTAGGCTAGTTGCCAAGCCGATGTCATATTATGTTTTTAAACCACTTATATGATAAGGTAAAGCGACTACTATCTCTCGATAACGGGACCGGCGTGATGGCCTACCGTAGTCTCTGAAGAAAGAAAATGTGCATATTTTTTTCACTATCGGTTACCCGTCTTAAACACAACCGCACTGATTACGCTTAATTGCGAAGATTGCCTGAATTTTCCCAGCTCTTCAGTGCAATTCTTAATGTTACCAAGATACATTTCTAAGTTCATTTCACATTAAAGTTACAGAATGTAGTATAATTTAAATCTAAAACTTGCCTTCTGTCATTTCGTAAATTGATTCCGTGAGAACTGGCCCTAAAGGTCATGAGCGCAGAAGTTACATAACTCTATTACGGACGTCACCGAATCGAATACCGCATATAATTCGCGCATTAAATCTGCTGTGGTCTTTTGACCATAGCTCTATACCACACTTCTTTTATCAGTTTTGGAAGTTTGTGGGATCAGAATGAGCATGATGACAGATTTTTAAATACCTTTCCTTATTGTAGGTACACGTTTCCTAATTTCGTAAAAAAGTTTATTTCAATAATAAACTCAACGTTTAACGTAAATTTATGTATTTTCTGCTATGTAATTTGAATTAAGCGCGAAAACGCTAGTAGGTGTCATGGCGTCGGCTTGCTCGTGAAACTTCAAGCAACACGATGACATTAACTGAGACGTGACGTCATTCCTTTTGATTGGCGTCAGATAACATGGCCGATTGCTGTATTTAATACTTTTATTTTATTGAAAATCTTATTAATCTTAATGTTTATATTAAAACGGGATTTTTTCTGTAAAACCGTTTATTCTCTGATTCTTTAATAGTGTCATCATGCCTATCGCGTTTTAGCGTTTTCGCGGTGCAGTGTTCGGTCGCTGCGTTTAGCTTATTACACGAAACAATCGTCAGCCTACGGAATAGCAGTGCATATGATTTCGGGCAAGAGTGTTTGTCTTAACTTTGGTGGCAACAAAATGTGCGTACATTTTTTATTGTCGTTTAGCTGTATTATACACGACCGCACTGGTTCCGCTTAGCTGCGATGATCACTAGAACTTTACACCAGGTGCTGGAAAATCAGCTCTTCAATCCAATATTGTTGTTTTTTTTCAACCTTTTTTATGTCCCACTGCTGGGCACAGGTCTCCTTCTCACAATTGAGAGGGATTTAGGCCATAGTCCACCACGCTGGCCTAGTGCGGATTGGTGGACGTCATGCCCTCGAGAAATTATGAATTTCTCTCAGGCATGCACGGCGATGGAGAACATCGTAATCAATGAAATATCACGATATTTTCCATCACCGTGGAG
This sequence comes from Pyrgus malvae, assembly GCA_911387765.1. Taxonomy (NCBI): domain Eukaryota; kingdom Metazoa; phylum Arthropoda; class Insecta; order Lepidoptera; family Hesperiidae; genus Pyrgus; species Pyrgus malvae. The sequence continues at coordinate 9,877,987 of OU426955.1, read as the reverse complement.
CAGCGATAAATTCGCATATTACAAATTTCTTTGTCAGAGGTGCGCGCCGAGGATTTGAACCTGGGATCGGTCGCGTCGAGGACCGCGGTTTTTTACCACTCGGCCATCGCTGCTCAATATTGTTGTTACTGAAAGTAAATTTCTAAGTTTATTTCACATTTAAATTGGAGAACAAAGTTAATTAAAATCGAAAACTTGCCATTCTTTCATTTAGCAAATTGATTCCGTTTGACGACCCGCGTGGCGTAATGCTTACCATGCTTTGTGTGTGTCTATGGTACCACGACTTAGGGTATACCTATCCTATTGTGATGCTATGAGTTTGAAACATTTATTTATTACTAGCTGTGCCTTGCGGTTTCACCGCGTTAGAGAGAATCATTAGCATAAAGTGAATGTACTCAGCAGATTTAATGTGTCCGGATTGAAACCCATACTATTATCTCTTATGAGTTAATCTTAAAAGATAGACATATACTGTTGCCGACATTTTCTTAGATTAATTAAAGAAGAATAATTCTTTAATACATATTTTTGAGTAAATTGAACTGTTTACGCAGCGCACGTAATGGAAGCCCTCAAATATGAATAAAATTTTCCCCGTTTTTGCAACATTTTTCACTGATGCTTCGCTCCTACTGGTTGCAGCGTAATGTTATCTAGCATAAAGCCTTCCTCAATAAATGTGCTATCCAACACAAAAATAATTTTTCAATTTGAACCAGTAGTTCTGAGATTAGCACGGTCAAACAAACAAATAAAAAAATCTCTACAGATTTATAATATTAGTATAGATTATTTATATATTTTAGACTCTCAGAGAACATGATTAGTTAACACAATTCAATTGTACTGCAAGTAGTTCAGTAGTTATCTTAGTATTTCAAACTTACTTTACGTCATTGAAAAGATCGCTTCTGAAAGTATAATATAATTTCTTTTTAGCTCTAATAACTTACACATCCTCCCTTGGAAATTAGTCTGATAATAATCTGGTCTTCAAGAAAAAAATCATCAAGACCGTAGTCGGATGATGTAGACCAAGAACAATCACTGTTGCCGTAATAGCAGACTCAGACCGAGTAGCCCTAATAACCGGTTATTTTTATGTTAATGTGTTTTAATTAAAAGAAGCATTACTACTGGTACCATAGTATATTCGGATGTGGGTCGTGATTACAGTATAAAATGATAATATCCCCTGCACTGCAAGCTGTAATACATATTATTTAAAACTGCACACCTGCGATAGCAAAATGTGTAAATAGAATTATGGTAGTTTAAAGAGTTTAGAGGTACCGAATTACGGAGCGCGATGTCACAAGTAGCGCTTGCTACGCTTACTACGAGTACGTAGATCGCTACGTTGCAGCTACATTGCTACGCCGTAGTCGCCCCTTATTTATTCCTCGGCATAATTTAAGGTTGTTTTTGTTTTTGGAAGTTTATTTTCGCTAACAATTTAAGCTAAGGATTATGGAAGACACATTCAAACTGTAAAGTATCCGAATGAACACTATCTAGTCGGCATAATACGACTTTTGCTTCAATATACGAGTATGAAAAACGACTTAATCTCGCAGTATTGTCATATATCAGAATGTAATAACCAAGCCACGTTAATGTTGTTCTAAATATCGTAATAATTCACTACTAAGCATAAAATACGTACGCCTGGTCAGTTCAATTAAGAAGGTATTTGAATATTCGAGGCAAAATATATATTTCGGTATGAAAGTTATCTCTTCGGAAGCAGTAGGTAGGTTGCAATTAATTGGGATTAGTGTGTGAGGTCGTGCGTTCCATTCCCTACTTATTTTCACGTTACAGTAAGAGATACCACGAGGAGATTTTGTATTTACTTGAGCAAGTCAGGGTGTAGGTTCGTTTATTCATGTTTACCATCGACCCCTAACAGTTATAACATTTTATACTAAAATATTTTAAGAGTCAAAATCAGTCACTGAATATCCAATTTTACTGTTGAAATAAAAAAAACACAGTGCTACGAAATTTCGTACTAAATAATTTGCAGATTTGTATTTTTTTTTTATTTCTTATTGGACGCAGGCTCAAATAGTAAAATAACAAAAAAATAAGCATTGAGTAAACTATATTTTCTATATTTACTATATTTTCGTAGATTTGAGCATTTTGACGACATATGAAATTCATGACTGTATTTATCAGCTGTAGTATGAATTGTCATTAAATTAATTGTGATTCTATGGATCAAAGTGACTATTTACACTGCTCTACATGAACTACTTATTCGTCGAAGTCGTAATTCAAACAAAAAACTTCAAACCTCACTGGAAGCATCCCGCGCTCGATTAAATCCACATTTAGCATCGTGGGCTTTTGATAAAAATTCCAGAAAAAATTGCGATATTTATTGGAACCACGCTGCGCTCGAGTAAATCTTTATATAGCATCGTGGGCTCCTTACGAAAAGTCCAGTAGCGAGGTCCAGCGCGAGCGCCGCCTGATTATTGAATTAAAGTTGATAAGTGTATTAGCCAGTGTTGTTGCTCCATTCTCTTGATTAATGGCCGACCGTTGCTTTTTCTCTCTCATTTATATGATAATGAGTCAGCAGCCGCGACCGAACACAGTTATTAAGTGTAAATGAATGTAGTTGGAAGCGAAATCGCTTTTGAAAATTGGACAAGTGATAATCCTAATCGAAAGGATCGGGTTCCGTACCATCTTCCTATAATTAATTAAAAAAAAATAACGAAAAATGTCTCATGATTTATGATCTAACTACAAAATTGTGGTGTTTTCGTTTTTTTCTTTTCAATGTCAAATGTAAAATAGTGGTCTGTTTAACTAAAGAATTATGTGTAAAATTCAATAGCGTTGACGTAAAAGTTAGATATTTAGTCTAGAGTCTTAATTCTTGTAACTGTAATGTTTCAAATAGTAACTAATTCAATATTTGACACTTATATATTTTCTTGATTGTGAATAAAATTTTGACAGACAAATGCAGAGGGACTGACAAAGTAGGAATTTTACAAGGGTTCCGTTTTCGGACATTCAGGACCCTGAAAATGGCTACAGACGGACTGAATTCAAAATGATCGGCCTGCGTCCTCGACTCGAACTGTCTGAATTTAAAACGGAATATGTTTGAAGTTTATACAAAATTGACTTTGATTATTTCCAAACCGGATTATGTTAATTAGGCAGCTGCCGTTCCTACGGTGAAATCGTAATCGAAAATGCCTGTAGTGTTAATTTACCTAATCAGTTTGTTTTGTAACTCGCACTTAAAATAAACCAATTTGCATTGGATGGTATCCAAAACGCATTAAATAAAATTGAAAAAGAAAATACAGTGGAGCACATTTCCTTTTGTAGCGAAAATTAAAATATATGATAAATGTTAACTCGAGTGTAAGGATGTGTTTCATATAGGGTGTTACCAAATGGGCAATTCGTAAGCTCGTTCTGAAAAAAGTATAAAAGTATCGGTATGCAATTTGAGTGAATTTTATCATTTCTTTCTACTAGGTCTTCGATTGACCATCGAGTTGTCGCGTCCCTAGTATGTAAGCGCACTAAAATAGATTTTTTTTCTCTCCGTGGTGATGCAGTGGGACACGCTATTATGCTACCCGGATTTGCTACTGAACAGTGCACGGAGTTTAATCTGAATGTAAAAGTATTTGGAAGAAAATACTTCATTATTTTACTTATTTTTTAAATCTTGTTAATAAATATAATCATAAAGAGACGTACAATCTGGAAATAAAGAGATCTTAGGTTTCCAGTTTCACTGATACTAAATCCAAACAATGACTACGGACCAAGCGAATTCAAAATAATCAACCTGCGTTCATGACTCGAACTGTCTGAATTTTAAACGGAAAATGTTTAAAGTTTATACAAAATTGACTTTGCTTATTTCCAAACCAGATTATGTTAATTAGGCAGCTGCCGTTCCTACGGTGAAATCGGAATCGAAAACGCCTGTAGTGTTGATTTACCTAATCAGTTTGATTTGTAACTCGCACATAGAATAAACCAATTTGCATTGGATGGTATCCAAAACGCATTAAGTAAAAGTGAAAAAGAAAATACAGTGGAGCACATTTCTTTTTGTAGCGAAAATTAAAATACATATATTTATGATAAAATTTATCATACATTTTAATTGTAAGTTAGTTTAATATCATATCAAATATTTTAGTTTAAGTTAACATTCATTGTTAACTCGAGTGTAACGATGTGTTTTATATAGGTTGTTACCAAATGGGCGATTCGTAAGTTCGTTCTAAAAAAATGTAGAAAAGTATCGGTATGCAATTTGTGTGATTTTTTATCATTTTCTTCTATTAGGTAGTGTTTATATTTGACCATCGAGTCGTGGTATCCCTAGTATATAAGCGCACTAATATAGATTTTTTTTTCTCCGTGGTAATGCAGTGAGACACGCTATTATGTTATCAGCTTACCGAGTTTAATCTGAATGTATGTAAATGTATATGGAAAAAACCTACCACATTATTTTACACTTATATTTTTTCTTTTTTTTATCTTGACAGTTATATTATGATAATATAATCATAGAGGGACGGGTTCCATTTTTACAAGTACTGAATCCTAACAATGTCTACGCATCGAGTGAATTAGAAATGATAAACCTGCGTCCATGACTCGAACTGTTTGAATTTAAAATGGAAAATGTTTAAAGTTTATACAAAATTGACTTTGCTTATTTCCAAACCGGATTATGTTAATTAGGCAGCTGCCGTTCCTACGGTGAAATCGTAATCGGAAACGCCTCTAGTGTTGATTTACCTAATCAATTTGTTTTGTAACTCGCACATAGAATAAAAATAATTGTTTGGACGGACTGACTGACAGATGGATGACTGGTTGGAGGACGTGGCAACGTGGCGACGGGTCGCCACACTCAGTTGATAAAACTGGAAATTAATATTGAGTTTCTGTATTAAATGAAAATAACTGTTTATAAAATTAATAGTCGTCATTCACATAAGACGTGGCTGTATGAGCACCCATCCTGCACTTGACCACTCTCGACATAGCTTAGTTTTATTGACACCCATACTTCTTACGACCGCACTCGACATTGCTTAACTTTATCGACAGCCATCATTGTTATGACAGTAGCAGTTGTTGCGTATTGGTCACCTGTCCTACTTTTGAAAGCTTGACTCAACGACTCGACGTTGCTTAGCTTTAATGACACCCATCCTTTTCATTATGCTGTGTTTAGTTCCTGTCGTAATCTTGTATTTTATACATATTATTTGTACGATCACGATGTTTCACATCTATCAGGTGTCCCATGATGACTCACGGTTTTTCTATGGTTTTTTTTCTTTTTATAGAGCAACCCAAGGAAATTTACGTCTATCTCCAGAAAAGCTAAAGTTCTTAGTTTTATGCATTTACTCCTAGAGGTAGATAGTCGGTACGTAATAGTATGTGTTGTGCTAACATTATTTCTATAAGTGGCAATACTTTCATGGTTTGCTTACGCGGTGACACCGTTGTGTCCATTTTTGACGTGACGATATACCAGTGTGTCACTTTCTCGGGTGGTAACTCATACGATAATTATTATTGGTGTTACTTACACATGAGTCGTAAACGAAGGTCTTAGTTCAAACTTCTAATTTTCAATTACTTTCAAAGTTAATCTTAACCTTCAAATATGATTTAGAGTTCAAGTCGCTGTCATTAAAACAAGCACTGTACATGGCTTTTGGGTCAAACCAATCGATAATTAAATTTCAAACTTCATAATTTTCGTTACTACGCCAGAACTTAAACTCGATCTTTAAAACATCAGATTTTATACCTGTCTTCAAAGCAATTTGCAAGAGTGGGCGGGTTCTAAATCTTTTGACGGGGTTTCAAAGTTGATAAAGCGTTGTAAAATTCCATTTAGTCTGTTGGCCAAAGCCGTCAATCTCTATAGATTCGCTGACAGCCCTCGATAGCTCAAAGCCCCGAGCAAGCCAGTACTCACTGACTAATACACTGCGGCGACAAGAGATTGGCTGTGTAAAAGTCTTTCACATAGACAATTGATAAAATTTAACCTGTTTTATTGCTGTTGTAGAAAAGTATTCTTCGGATATTGGATATTTACATTTCGAATTAAATCATTACAATGGTTTGATAAAACAACTATTTTTTCATTGTTACTGAGTAACGTCCTTGTAAATTTTAAATTTTTTGATTACATTCTGAAACATGAAAATGAAAGGTAAACCAGACACTAGGTTAATAAACCTTTGCAAATATTCGATAGATTAACAACGATAAATATTCATAATAATATACGGTTTACACCATACTATTGAAGCTAGTAACAGAGATCGCCAAATATTCGGCTACTTTCGGCGCTAAATAAAACACGAAAAAACAAACACATACAAGCTTATACTAGGATATGAACTCAAACTAGTAGAGGTAATATCATTTGCGTCGCGTTTATACAAACTTACCAGTGGTCCGGCCCAGCTCCGTCTGGGCGCAGACGTTGTCCTGCCTTCAAGGTGTTGAAAGAGGATTTGTTTTTATTGTCTTAAAGTAAGGAGTTTTGGAGGAGTTTAGTGACATAAACACGAACACAACAAATATATATTTGAGGTAAGCACGTCAACACTCTGATTAGTTATCGTAGCTAAGATACATATACACATATATACATACACACATAGCTATGTGGCAAGGGCTTGTCTACACTCTCTTCCAAAAACGAGCTTATACTAGCTTATAATATCACTTATTAATACTATAACAACTCCAGTTTTAACCAGCGCTAAATTTCAGTAAATAAATAACCCTTACCGGTTTAATACTACTGACGTGGTACAAATTTGATGAAGTTTGGCTGCAAAAGCTTTTGAATCTCGATAGATTAGCTCTCTAGGTTCCACAGACATCAATAGCTCAAGCTCCGGCCAACTACTCACCATAGACATGAGGGAACGGCCGCATTGCTTGTACTGATAGAATAGATGCTCCCTAAATAATTTTATCGGATGGTTTATTTTTTTATATTACACGTTCATCATAGCCTAGGATTTCCTGTTTCGTGGGTAACATGAACACACGTAAAGACCAAAAGACAGACACTCCGACCGATAACAGAAGTTTAAATTCATCTTTCAAATCGGTTTATTAAATAATCAACTCTACGCCAGCAGCAAGGTTGAGTAAGCTCCAGGCCTCTCCAGACCTGTGCCCGGCAGTGGGACGCTGCAAAAAGGGTTGCAACCATATTCTGTAGCATTGGATATTACGCACTAACCATCGTTATTTTTTTACTTATGACATAATATAACATAACAAATATGGCACAAAAAGATAAAAGATACTCTAATTCTAGATAAAAGTAGTACATAGTTTTTCTCAAATTTTGTATGCATACACTTTATTACACTATGTATATTACTTTGCTTACTCGCCTTCACAAAAACAATTCTATTTTTAAAATAATACCTAACATAAAATAATATTTTCATGTTTTTATAAGTCCGCAAAAGTGCTAAAAAGAAATAAAGGTTTATTTTTCTCCCAAAGCTAATCCGTCAAATATTATCAAACTTTCATAACAGAACTAAGAAAAAGGCTAAACCCACGCCAGAAAGTCCCATACAATAGGAACTTTATTTGGTAAACCGTTTGCTCGGAAAATCGTTACAAAAAATATGACGTCTGAAAAATTACACGCATTCACAATCATACGGGCCCCTTTTGTGAAAAGTTTCCAGGCTTACAAAGAAACCCTACTCGTCCTTAAGACATCAAATTCTTCCTCGCCCGCATGTTATCTGTTGTTTGTTTTTGTTTACAATTAATGGGCATAGACAAACATTGTAACTATGAGTACAATTCCAAGGAAATGTTTCTTTGAAAGTAAGTTTTAATGTAGTAGCTTGAGCATGCGGGCCACGTGGTGTTAAGTGGTCGCTGCAGCCCATGAAAGCCTTTTTTTGGTATCGGGGGGGAGGGATAATATTATAATAATATATAATACCTTCAAAAGCTTGGGAGTAGATACCGGGTTACGTGGGATTTTTACCGCACTAAAACGCCCCCGGTGGCCTGCCTCTGCGCTTGGGGACGACTCCGGGATCTCCAGTGGAACGCACCGGTGTCCACCACTCGCGACGCCCCAGAACGGGCCGATCTTCGGGAGAGCAGATAATCTCTCTTACGCCTTCCGCTGCCACTTGATCGCCTCATGTCAGTCTGACCGGAAAGCGCACCTTTCGAAACACGGCAAAAACTGATGCAGTAGTGGTATTTCCTGATCGAACATTACAATTTCATCAATTTCATTGCATTTTATTTTGCAGATTGAAATCAAGTTTTTAATATCATCTATAATAATATGTACAGCTGAAGAGTTTGTTTGTTTGAACGCGGTAGTATCAGGAAGTAATGGTTCGAATTGAAAAATTATTTTTGTGTTGCATAGTCCATTTATCGGGGAAGGCTTTAGGCTGTATACGAGTAACATTATACTATGCCTAATACCAAAGTCCACGCGGACGAAGTCCTGGGCGGCCGATAGTTAAAAATAAAACCGGAATAAGAGATTCTACGGTTTTGCTTTATTTTTGTGCTATATTTACTGATTTGATAGTTTTTAATGATCTGATTTTAATTTGCTAACAGGTTGGCAAGTTATGGCATGTTATATTGAGTTCCCACTCAAGGTGAATTAAGTTGTTTAATATAGTGTTCCGAAATAAGCACAGTTCTTTAATATTTTAGGATAAACTTTATTTCTCATTTTACCGGTAGTTATTCATTGGAAACTCTCCATATTCAATTAGTATACAACAATTCAGCAAACACAAACATAATGTTCCCTAAAACTCGAAAAGCTGCAGTAAATTAAACTTTTTTGGTTAAATCGCATGTATTTACGAGTAAATTGGCGTATCCGCTTTTACTTACAATCCAAAGTGTTAATTAAGCTTCCAAAAAATCTATTTAAATGTACAGTCGTAAATCACGTAGTAAAGCACACCTGAACGAGCGAACAGTTCCGAACAAAAATTGCGTCCCGAATCGAAGTACAAAATTCCATTTGGAGCCGTCTAGAGGAAATGAAGCAATTAATTCGGCAGATGGCGTCGCAGTGCGAACATTAATCATCGACTAATCGTAACTGCAGTCTTCGATTAATCCGCGGTTCGTAGACATCGGTGACACTGGTCTATCTACTATGACGTATCTATTCTATTCCGTCGGCTAGGGTTGAAGAGCGTTTTAGTTGTTTAAGTTTTATTTAACCGACTTTAAAAAGGAGGTTATAAATTTGACTCATATGTGTTTCATATTATTAGAACTGTTTTACTTTCACATTTTGTAATATTCTAAAGAATTTGTTGTATAAGGTTTGATTCATTGTTTTATTTATTGGAGCAGCTTGGTGGAGTAACCTCCAGGCCTCCCCAATAATTGGGAGAGACCCATACCCAGCAGTGGGGCGCAAAAAAGGGTTGTAGCCAACATTTACTTTGGTTTAAGCAACAGTACAAGTTTTATCATAGTCGGTTTAGTAATTTTCATCAAAAAGATTGACTGTCAAAATCGTAATGCGCTTACCTAGCAATATTAGCGACGAACTAAAAGTTACATTTTTCGTCCAATACATCAATAATTATCTCTATTTCATCAAAACAATAATTATAATATTACAGCATAAATGAGGTTATACATAATTACGTCATGTGGTATTAAAATTCGCGGCTATCGGCAGAGCTAAAAATTATTTCGTCAATAGTGCGTCAATTTCATTAATATCTCATGCGTGCTGGTATAATTTATATAATTATTTGTAATATTATGAGCTTACCGAGCACAAGCTACCACGAAATTATTACTGGAAATTTTCCATGATAATGTATCGAAAATAATAATTTCATTTGATGTTTTGTACCGGTGTGGAATAAAAATGTAATGTGGCCATCAATTTGATTCATGTTACTGCAGTAGATTTTCTCAAACAATAATGCGACGGATTTAAGTTAAATTATATTTAAGAATGGTTTTTTTCTTAAAGTTTTAATTTTAATACTTATTATGATGTAAAGAAATATATCTTATGGTTATGTTTTATTTCGAGCAAAATATAACTTTCATATGTAGTAAATTTTCATGCAACAATTAATTTCATAATATATTTATGTTAACGCGATCGTATTAGTAAAATTATATATGAATGTTTTTGAGTCGCATCTATTATTACACTTTGATTGACTTTTAATTATAAAATGATACGTGTTTTATCTACATTTATGCGTTGTGATCACACAGCGTACAATCATTTGGCGAGACGCCAAACTGCAATGACAGCTGTCTAGTACCGGTATGCGCGCCAAGTGCTGTTCCTACTCATATAATCCTTTCTTCTAAGACTCTTCATTACGATTTAGCTTTGATTGCCTTTAAGTTATAAAATTACATATTACATTGTGTAAATTCGTCGTAAAGGGCGTTGTGTTCGTGTACAATCATTTGGCGAGATGCCAAAGTTCATTGACAGCTGTCTACAGCGGCGGTAGGAACGCCGAATGCTGTTCTGCCTTCTTTCTTCTAAGACTCTTCTTTATGATTTAGCTATTTTATTGGTTTTAAGTTATACAGTAATTATTGGTTTTAAATATATAAAAAATTAGCAGTGATTGCCGATTGGTAAAAAGCCGCGGTGTTCGACTCGAGGTTCCCGGGTTCAAATCCTTGGCGCGCACCTCTGTCAAAGAAATTTGTAATGTGTGTATTTATGGTTGCTCCACGGTGATGACAAATATCGTGATATTTCATTGATTACGATGTTCTTCATCGCAGTACATGCCTAAGAGATATTCATAATTTCTCGAAAGCATGACGTTCACGACTATGGCCTTAATCCCTCTCACTTGTGAAAGGAGACCTGTACCCAGCAGTGGGACATAAAAAAGTTTGAATTTTTTTTTATAAAAATTACAATTTATATAGTGTAAAGTTGTCATAAATGGCGTTGCTTGATAGCGTACAATCATTTGGCGATATGCCAAATTACAATGACAGCTGACTACGGCGGCGGTATGATCGCCAAATGCTATTCCACCTCAAATAATCCTTTCTTCTAAGACTCTTCCAATTATTAAAACTATGATTTCCCTATAGATATAACATCACTAAAGCTTTGATTTCCCTATAGATATAACATGACTAATCATATTTTATTATTATATGTAACCTGCATCAAAATTTTTGTCCCTGTACTTTTATATTTAACACATGAGAATAATAGCTATACGAAATTGAGCGGCGATGGCCGAGTGGTAAAAAACCGCGGTCTTCGACGCGACCGATCCCAGGTTCAAATCCTCGGCTCGCACCTCTGACAAAGAAATTTGTAATGTGCGATTTTAACGCTGCTCCACGGTGATGGAAAATATCGTGATATTCCACCTCAAATAATCCTTTCTTCTAAGACTCTTCCAATTATTAAAGCTATGATTTCCCTATAGATATAACATCACTAAAGCTTTGATTTCCCTATAGATATAACATGACTAATCATATTTTATTATTATATGTAACCTGCATCAAAATTGTTGTCCTTGTATTTTTATATGTAACATATGAGAATAATAGCTATACGAAGTTGAGCGGCGATGGCCGAGTGGTAAAAAACCGCGGTCTTTGACGCGACCGATCCCAGGTTCAAATCCTCGGCTCGCACCTCTGACAAAGAAATTTGTAATGTGCCATTTTAACGCTGCTCCACGGTGATGGAAAATATCGTGATATTTCATTGATTACGATGTTCTCCATCGCCGTGCATGCCTGAGAGAAATTAATAATTTATCGAAAGCATGACGTCCACCAATCCGCACTTGGCCAGCGTAGTGGACTATGGCCCAAATCCCTCTCAATTGTGTGTGAAGGAGACCTGTGCCCAGCAGTGGGTCATAAAAAAGGTTGAAAAAAAATACGAAGTTAAAGAAGTAAAAGCTAACCATACACGGACATCACATTCAATTCTATTCTTTAATTTTAATTATATTCGAACCACTATCAATAAATATCTGTAAATAGTATCTGTTTAAAAAAAATCCTTCTAACCTAAGATATTGCTGTCATCCACCTTTAATAGTGTTATAACTATTTTGACTGAAAATTACTTATAACAATTCAAAACTTATTGTAATGTAATTAATGTAAATGTAATTAAATACATACTTGTAATAGACTTATGCCACAATTACTTTCGTCGAAACACAATTTTAATTACAAACTATAGAAACCCTTGCTAAATCGATTAAGCTGGGATTTTATCTAATCTCCTGTCGTTGACGGGCTAATATCTTAAATCTTAATCGAAGAATTACATCAAACAGAAACAAAGTATTCTTAACTCTTTCTTAAATAAATTAACAACGATATCATCCGTTGTCACATCAGCGGCTTTTGAAACTTGTTTTTGTAATTAATTTCTGTTTAAAATTTAATTATGGTTGGGTGAGGAGGCAATTAAAAGTGGATTATACGTAAAAATGAAGCAAGTTAAAGAGTTGGAATCAAACCGGGCGCTGGTAGATTATGGCACTTGTCCGGTCTGGATTACAGGACGAGCTAGTGGTAATGAAATTTGCTCAGAGGAAATGGCGGGATACGAGCACATAAGCCTAGGTTTAAGTCCTGTTCAGGCACCCGCCGATTGTATTTGATGAGAGTTTTATCTGTTTTGCACTATCGGACTCGCCGATCGTCGCGTAATGCCGACTTAAGTTCCCGGATTCTTGCTTAATTGCTTGTGTTATTGAAGCTTATAAACTTGGTAAATTAATGCTTATCGATGGAAAAATGGATTTCGTTGTAGCTTACTCTGCAATATTTTAGGGTACATTTAATTTAATTTCTTGTACATCTATTTTAAAAGCACAAAACCTTAGTCGATTGTACGAAATGAGACTTTTTCCTTTTACCTTGCTACACATTAACGTGTTCCCGCTCGTAAACTTCGCCGTTTGCTTTACGATTTTCTGAACAAAATCTCTTTAAAAAGCTCGCCATCATTGTATACAATTAAATCTTATGAACATCTCTCTGAAACAAATTAAGAATCACAATTTCTAAGTTATTCACTTTGGTATTTTCAAATCTTTCTGTAGTGATTATTTTAACTAAGTTTGTAGTGAAGTGTAGCACAAATACGTATTTGACTTGATTGCATGAAATAATAGTGAAGTGGAAAATAATTAGTCTGAAAAGTTAGATTAAATTTATTTCTAGGGAAGAATCAAACTTATTATTTATTATATTTATGCAGCTTTGTGTTTTCGTAGTTTTCAATGTTAGATAAAACATTATTGATAAAAAAATACAAGTATTTTCTTACAAGGTTTTTAAGAAGTCTTAAACGTACTCGTATATGAAAAAAAATTGGACAAACAAGGTTTTATGAAAATTTCTCTACAATAAAGCACTAAAATTTTCAATCAGCATTGGTGACTGGGTGTTTGTTATATAAGGTGTGTAAATACCTATCTATTTATTTTCCTGTATCTTTGTGGGCTTGTTCCCATTATTGAGAAGGACTGGAGCTTACTCCATCAGGCTGTTGCAAGGCGGATTGGTCGAGAATTGAACACTACTTTATTTTAATTTGAAATAGGTGACTTTTACCATTTTCAATAACTTTTATTGGCTCTCTTTCTGATAATAAATATTATTAAAGCAGATTGTCACAGTGCAGTTTATCAAATTCATTGTTAAATTTATTGAACTGCCATTAACAATCTATTAATAATATACTAAGAATATTGAAGAATAGCCTACGTCCTACAGCAACATCGCATCATAACTGCATGAGTTTCCATCAAATTATGTAATAAAGAGGTATATCCCGCCTCACTTTCACTCTGTAAACAAGACTATGCAACAAGATTGTAGAATCTTACAAGCTGCCTCAATTTGAGATTGCCGGGGCGCCTATTGTTTGTGCTGTAGGCATGATTAATGACGCAGTACACGCGCTGCGTACTGCGGAAGCCATCTTGCTACCTTGAGGAAGGATGTGATGTATGATATTATGAAAAATTACACTTAATCACTAAGTAGGTACCTAAATTAATTTTTATATTTTTCATTTAGTATACGAAATTAATAATCTACACATATAGAGTATTGTATAGAACGCTTTATTAAATCTACTATCTATTCTTTCATTCATTCATCTATTCTTATAGAATATAAAATTAGTTAACAATATGACTACAAACGATTGTTACATAAAATATTATCAAGAACATTGATTGTTACATAAAATATTATCACTCTGCCCTAACCGGTTCCTGCTAGTAACTACACTTCTATATAAACTGAAAAAATTCTCTTATAAAACATAATACTGAAGAATGAGAAGGGTCATATGCCATAGGCCTAAAAATTACACTTAAATACTAAGTAGGTACCTAAATTATTTTTCATTAAGTATACGAAATTAATAATCTACACATATAGAGTATAGTATGGACAGCTTTATTAAATCTACTATCTATTCTTTCATTCATTCATCTATTCTTATAGAATAAAAAATTAGTTAACAATATGACTTCAAACGATTGTTACATAAAATATCATCAAGAACAATGAGTTGTCACTCTGCCCTTACCGGTTCCTGCTAGTAACTACACTTCTATATAAACTGAAAAAATCCTCTTATAAAACATAATACTGAAGAATGAAAAGGGTCATGTGAAGGGTCAAAGTGGTGGCTACTTTCATGCCTATGCTTTTACTGAATTTAGTTATAAAATTACTAGGTCTTTGCGGAATGACAGCATATACACTGCTCAATTGTAATACCTATATCTTTCCTAACCTCCAATGTGCAAATATGATGCATACCGCATCACATCGCTTATTGCATCCCGTTCGCCGCGTAGCGTCATCACCGAGCGAATGTGCTATCATCGCAGCAAAAATGGCGATACGATCCCGTTTCCACAAATGCAGCCTTCCACGCAGTTTTAAAAAACATCATGAATTTAACATAGTTCCTACTTCGAACATAGATTGTAGCTAGGTTAATCATTTTATATATTAAATTCAGTGAAAGTAAAATTGTATTTTGACTATCCTGCATCCTTCTACTGCAGCTTACATAACTTGTGTGTAAACAAGTCTGCAGCCACAGTCTTACGAGCTACCTCAAGTTGAGATTGCAGGAGCACCTATTGTTTGTGCTGTAGGCATGATTAATGGCGCAGTATACGCGTTGCTTAGGTACTGCGGAAGCCATCTTGCTACCTTGTGGAAGGATGTAACGTGTGCATGTACTGTAAAAATTACGCATGAAATAAATTAAATTGTTGTTTTGTTGTGGGTAAAATAATAATACGAGTATATAGGGCTAACATACGCCAATGTTATTGCATGCCTGCATGAATAATATGTTTACTTTAATTTTTAATTATTTATTTTTAATACAGTTGTTCAAAAAGTACGTATTGCAGTATTGCAGGGACGTATAGCGTGCGGGAGGTGGGCTATTACACACTCGTGCTTTTTGTTTACCTTTTCCGCACTCGTGCGTTCTCTTTCCCAACTGTCAAAATAATGTCTATTAAAGAAAAAAAAACAACCACGAAGTTTTAGAAGTTTTTATGATTATATCGAATATATATCAAGTATATATGATATTAGCTCGGTTATTTTATTTTATCTTCATCAAATATCATAATATAATTGTTATAAAAATGGCTCAGATATTTAAATACCACATATTAATTAATAAAACATAACACGCCCCTGTGTATCGTTCACGTATTAGCGGATAAATCCTAAATTATTTTTATCGCCTGCGCCTTCCAAGGTACGAACGCAGCAGAACTTGTTGCCGGTTTAATCTAGCCACCACTTTACTTCTTATAAATCTTCGCGACTACCACACGTGACAACTGGAACAAACTAAACTACCAAGAACGATCGCAGTGGACAAATGATCGCCGTCACGTCGTCTTAAAGTCGATGCGAAATAAACTCGTTCTCGTTGACGGTCCGGTGACGGAGGCGGTGGACAAACGCTCTAAGGTTGGGAAAAAATAAAATTAAATTCACTAACAGGTTTGATCTACTGTTATGTTTTACTGAGTATCTTAAATGTTTTACAGAGGAATTATAAGTATAAGTATAATACTATTATTATTTATTTTGTTGTAGCTATTACGTCTTTTTAATGAATTCCTAATTTATAAAGATTTATTATTTTCGTTGATCTAACTTCAGAATCTATTTAAACTTAGTAATATAATCCCGAAGTCTGAGCTCCCGTAAAGGTACTGTCTTATAAGTATTTACGTCCATACTCAGAATAGAATGCGCCTTAAGACCGTTTTCAGAATACTATTTCCAGAGCACTGTTCGGGTTACAAGCTTGTCAGTATATGGGTCAGATGAAGATGTAATCGTTTCCAGCAGTAACAGCAAATAACTGTGTCATAAAGTTTACGAACGTCTGTAACGGAAGAAAAATCTTGCGGTCAATAATGAAATAATAATGACACGTTTTCATTTTATATGACACGTGTAGAGAATCGTTACATCAAAGCGCCGAAGTAGTACGGCGTTCATTAAAAAGAGCCACAAAACAGTTTGTACGACATGCTTTCCGACGAAATATTATTATTTAGAGAGGTAAGCGACCACAAATTGCAAACATTTTCTGAGTATATTGTTTACTTTATCAGTTGAATTTCATTTCCTTTTTTTACTACAGGGCACTTCATTACTACTTTCGAAATCGGGTAATCAAGTAGCGCGAATTTGTCTTTTATAAATTACAAATAAAGTTTATGGTCGTGAAAACCTTGAAATCAGACACGTTACTCAAGTTGTAAAAGTTTCGTATTTATCGACAGCCTCCGTGGCGTAGTGGGCGATGAGCCGACTGTGAAACGTGAGTTCGTGGGTTCGATTCCCACCCAGGACAAATATTTGTGTGATGAACATGACTATTTGTTCTGTGTCTGGGTGATAATTATTTATTTAAGTAGGTATGAATTTAGAATATTTAAGTATGGTTATCAGCTTTCTGATTACCAGAGTACAAGCTCTGCTTAGTTTGGAATCAGATGGTGTTGTATGAATTGTCCAAAAATATTTATATTTATTCATAAAACTCCTGCAATATTTTTATTAGATCAGAAATTAAGTCTACATATGAAAATTTTGCGCAATTTAAATAAATTTTTTTTATGATCATTATTTATAAAAACTAAATTTAAGCAAATAATTAAAAAAGCAAAGACTTAAACTTGCAACCACTTTCGGTTGCAATTTTGGTTCACCTGCATCTCGGTGCAAAACGGTAGAAATTAAAAATAATCACCGGCGTACGGGCACGGAAGGAGAGATATGAAAAATAATAGGCGTGTCTACCTGCCGACCGGGTCAGGATGTGCGGACGACGATTACGCCGGCCTGAAATCTTACATGTTTTATAGGAACGCTTAACGGACTTACGGAGAGGGTTTTAGATATTAAAAGCTGCTTTATTTATAGGTAGAACGAGTGAAAGTTTTTCTGTAAAAATTGAAATGAATGGATTCTGACGGAAAGGAATAAATTTGAGGTACACTGCCTCAAATGTATTGTATGAAAGATACGTAATGAGGCGACCATCATCTTTGGGCCGCGTAGTTACGCGGTCATCTAGTTAGATGACCATGCACAAGATACGAACTTATTAGATCCAAAACAGAGTCTGGTTTTTGAAAATACTTAACGGACTTGCGGAGAGAGTTTTAGTTATTAAAAATGCTTATAGATAGATAAGGCTTATTTATAGGTAGAAGGACCGAAAGTTTTTTCTGTACAATATGAAATTAATCAATTCTCGTATTAAGGTATTTAAGACAGACCTGAACTAAATGAGGCAACTATCGGCTAAGATTCGCAGCGTAATTGCAGATGATGAGGTCATAAAGATACGAATGTAGATTGCTTTCTGTTGTAGCAACCATTGCTTCCTTTTGGTATAAATAACGGTGCCTGAGATATCTTAGCCACTACAAAAACTTCAGTGACTACCTAGCACTTAAACGGAGAATCAATGAAAATAAACACGGCTCCTATTGCTATCAAAACTAGAATCATAAAAAAAAAACTTTTGCATTATTGTGTAACTGCTCGCAAGTTTCATTAGAACAACAGAAAATAACAAAAATCATTCATCAGTTTAGCTTATAATATTCACTAGACAAAGGTATACTTCACTTTTGTCACTAATAGATAATAAAATATTTATTTTCAATATTCAGTTTTCAGCTTGGTAAAAAAACAGAAAAGAGGTCCTGTTAATTCAAATTATCATAATACAAAATCAAAATATTAAAAAAAATTACTAATTAAAAACTGATTAATTGATATTACAAGTCTGTTTTAAATTTTATTGCATATTATTTATAATATTACACAAAGTTTTAATTACTTTTATTTAAAGCTTCATCGTAAAATCATCATTCGTAAATATAGTATGCATTGGACAGATTTGAGCAAAACATCGTACATAGTGAATATATATCATTATGAGTGCCTCTTTACTTGCCAGCAGCGCTGTACTATTGGCAATATTGTTTGTAATAGAGAGCCATTAATAGTTAGGGGTTGTAGCGGCGACAGTTACGACTCGACGTAGGAAGCCTTAAGTCGGGATGATGAATGCTGTGAGATATACATTACTTCTTAGTTAGGTAGCTCCTGAAGCGCGCATAGCCCGGCGGTTAGCGTAGAATGCAAGCGATCTATGCAAATAAGCTAAACGGGCGTGGTCGGGTGTGAGATGGGTGAACGCTAGTGGCAAAAAAAGTATCATGCGTGTTGCTGTGCTTCGGAGGGCACGTCAACAATCGCCAAACCTTATCGGAAGCCTTATGGGCGGTTTGAAAACATCCGACAGCGGGTTGGCCACTAACCCGCATCTCCAAAAACTCGCATTGGAGCAGCGTGGCGGAGTAATATCCAGGCCTCCCCAATAATGGGGAGAGACTGGTGCCCAGCAGTGGGACCTAAAAAGAGTTGCAGCCAGGTAGCTCCTAAATTAAATTAATATTATAAGTTTTGTGGAAAAGTTGATAAAGTAGGTAGGTAGTACTACAACGATTGGCAATATTGTATGTATAATAGAGATCATGAATCGTTTGGGGTCACAGTTACGATTTCACTAGAGAAAGCCTTAAGTCTGCATGAGAATATTAGGCAGTTTTTCAGTTAAGTTTATACTATTGGCTATTGATTGGTAAACAGTTCGTTTTTCACGTGTCTACCACGAACATGCAAACTGAAGAACAAGCTAACCTATGAGGTATTCACGTTGGGCTACGACATGGGGTTCTTTAAGAAAGGCGTTAAAAGATCCTGTGAACATAAAGCTGGTAACGCAAATGTCCATTGGCAACGGTGGCTACTTACCATAAGATGGCGCGTATGCCGGTTTGCTGTTTTTTATATAAAAAGTAAGGTAAGTAGAACCAACTGAAAATAGTTATTATACAGAGTTTTGGTAATATTGTTTGTTGTAGAGACCCATTAATAGTTAGAGGTTGTAGCGGTGATAGTTATAACTCGACGTAAGAAGTCTTAAGTCGGGATGATGAATGCTGCAAGATATACGTACCTCACTTTATATTTAGATAGCTTTTAGGTTAATATTGTAGGGCAATGTTAGGAGGAAGTTAGGTACATGTGTTCCGCACCGGTATGTTCCATTGGAGATGAATGAATGATGCGGATTCTTCCATAAGCTTTGAAGCACACCACTGAAGAGATTTTACTGCGGTACAAATCTTACATAACAAAGTATCTCCAGTACCCAGGCTGCTATGTATATTTTGAAGGTTTCCACCGATAGAGAAACAAAAAAGTACATAAGTAGTAATTCTATATTATTAGCAATAATGTTTGTAATAGAGACCTATTAATAGTTGGGGGTAGTAGCAGTGACAATTACGGCTCGACGTAAGAAGCTTAAGATATTAAAATAAAAAACAAATCCTCTTTTAATACTATTAAGGTAGGACAACGTCTGCATCCGGGCGGAGCTGGGCCGGACCACTAGTATAAATACATAATATATAATCTGAATCTTATAAATGGCTCCAACGAATTTCATGAAATTTAGTAAGTTGGTGGTTTCGGGGTCGATAAATACATTTAGCTAGATTTCCCTTTTGGAAAACGTTATTTTACCAGTATTTTGCCTATTATACAATTGTTATACGTTCTTTATAAGTTCATGTTTATTTGTAATAATTTTTATATTACAATATATAATGATTTAATTTTAAAGTCTTAAGCTGTACTTATTACCCTTTACAGTGTTAAATTACTATAATGTTAATAATAAGAGTCATAAATATTCCCTAACGCTACGTGCGAACATAACTTTAAGTAATTACTTGTAATTCACAAGGCAATATAAAACATTATGAAGAAATTACAAAATTTGAAAATATCAAGTTGTTGTAAAATAAAAACGCTAATAAATATTAAAATATAAGTTCCAAACACAGATTATGTAAATCGTATAAATTTAACAAATTTTCGTTGAAATACATTTAAATTTTAAAACATGAAACAGTTTTCAAAGAGCTACTTTGAATTAAACTTAGTCCAACGTAAAAATAGGAAAAGAAACTTTAATACATTTTGGCTAACCTCATATTGCATCCGTCAGTGTCTTAAAACTTTTATTACAGTATATGCAACCACCACTTTACAATCTTGACTACCATCATAGCTCTTTTCGCATCAAACTAAAACGGAACCGCATAGCGACCACCAAACAATTTCAGAATGGAACAAGGGTGCCTTATACTTTGCATGAAAATACCGAGACTTCAACGTTTACAAATAACTTCTTTCCCCGTTGAGATAGTTTTTATTTTCCTCTTTACGGAAAGTTATGACACAAATATGAAAACATTAAAATTGAATCGCGGCCAAATATGTTAGTGGTTGAGATGCAGAAGGCCGAGTGGCCAGAGAGCAATCATTGGACCGCGTGCATCTTATTAGCTACGCGGAGGCACCGCTTGCTACGCCGTACTCCGCGGCTACGCAGCGGCCGTGCATTCTAACTTAATTGATACTTGTTTTGTTCTCGTTACTGATGTTTAATTAATTTATGTTTTGTTAAAGTAATAAAGGGTGATGACATTTTAAATATTACACTTGTGTAATTAAAATAAATATTATTTTTACTAACCGTAACCTTTGAAAGATAAATTAAAGAAGTCGGTTTTAATTAGTGAACAAACTTTAATTTTACTTTTTTTTTCATAAAATTTTTTCAGGCACATTCATCATTTCTGTTTTCGTTAACTTACAAAATTATTTTACTAGACGATCGCTAATAATTTTGGTAAATCGATGTTAATCAGAGGTGAGAGTTCGACAGCCGGTACCATCGCAAGAATATTTCAGAGTCGCTGCGGTGATAAATCAAACTCGAAACCGTAATGAAAGCGAACGGATCGCGTCGCGAGGAGAGGGAGGAAAAAATATCACGGAAAAAATCAGGTGCGTCCCCCGGTCGGTGCCGAGAGAAAAACAGTCGGGCGTCGCGGCGCTGGGCCGGGGGGGCGGTGGCGCGGTGGGGTGGGGGTGGCGGTCGATGCGGGGCGGGCCGTGCGCGCGCTGGCAGGCGCGTGGGGCGCGTGGGGCGCGTGGGGCCTCTCCGCTCGCGCTCACTCGGCCGCGCCGCTCCTCTAGCGCCGACGCCGGCCGCGCCGCGCGTTTCTATCACGTGTCCGCTCCGACTTTACATGTCCAAAGTGCTCAAGTCAGTGCTCCCGATCGCAACCGCGCGAGTGCTCCCGCAACCGATCTCCGAGCCGGACCCGACCCGTACGCCGATCAGGGTTAGTACGTCAGGAGCGTCTTCGGCGTGTTTAGGAGCTTATGCGTTCGGTGATCGATAGCGCGCGTTGCGAAAAGTTTATTTCGGGAGCGTAAAGTTTGTCGAGTGGAGTGCGCGCTTCGGATGCACTTTGCGGCACCGCGAGTGGCCGCCGTCGGGCGCGCGGCGCCGTCGTGTCGCTCTCCGCTCGTCGTTCTCGACCCTCGATAAAAACAACAAACAGATTAATCGACCTGCCCCTGCGTTAACTCCGAGTGTGAATCTCGTCCGATTCCTTTCCGTTGAACTGATCCGAAATTGTCGAAGTACGATCGTAATGTTTTGTATTTATGCCCGAATTTCGCGATAGAATAAGAAGCACTACGCTAATAGCTCCAAATAAAATTGTAGGATCGCATGCAATAGTGATGTTAGCTGTGTTGTAATAATTCAAGTTTGCCTAGTTGTAACTATAATTCATCGGCAGTTTTTGATGGGAGCCTAAATTTGGGGAAAAATTCTGCCACACTATCAACAAATGCAACAGATTTAAAGTTCACGAATATATAGTGCGATAACGGCTCTTGAATGCGAAAATGCCCGGATTTTTAAGAGAGGTGGCATTTTGATTAAAGTTTAAAAAAACTGTGTTGTGCATTTCTGTGGTTAAAAAATAAAATAAAGTTACCTTTGAATTGCTTTTAGGTAGCCGTATCTAATAAATCCAAATAATAACAACACAAGTGTTACTGCAGTTATGAACATTTGGTGCTGTGAAACGAATTAATATTGAATTTATCTTGGTTCCAGCGTCGAACTTTCTCAGTATGGCAAGTAAGGTACGATAACAGTTAAAATAATAATTTCAAATACTTTATAGCTAAGTATTACTTCGCTATCGTTCATATCAGAAGGAATCATTAGCCGTAAATATTTCTGAAACTGTTTCAACGCGCCAAATTGCAATATAATAAGTTTTTACGATCCATCATTACTTTCTAAGTTATTTTCGTAGACAAAACGCCACAGAATTTTAATCATAACTTGTTTTATTTCTGTCTGTTTATTTATTTTCGAAAAAAAAAATGCTGACATTTATGTTTAGTCATGTATGCGAATGATTTTTTTTATTTCGTAGCACTGCAATTCATCGAGAGTAAAACGTTATTATCGTGTTTATTTTAATATAAAAATATATATGACGTAAAAAGCCTTAAATACAGTGTATACAGTAATAATATTTTTGAAACTCGTAGATTATCGTTTGAAACTATTCCATACTACGAGTAATTTTATAAATTGTTCTTAATACATGTTTTGCGTGACTTCACCCGAAGTCAATCAGAAAAGGCGTATCTGTAAACTTTTATTTCGTATCAACCATTGCCTATTCAAATTTGTGTTAAATAATAACCAAATTTTCCAAAAAAATATTAAAATCAAGATATTTTCATAACGCGAGGCTAAAATTCTACGCGTACCTGTTGATTCCTCAGACACTCATAGGTTTTTACCACGTTCTTTCGGAATTGTTTATAAATATTTTGATAATTCAATTTAGGAACCCATATTTTTTAATCACGGCACATACAAGTTAAGAGTTTTGTAATATGAAAACCAAAGTTTTATCAAAAATGATTTATTTTCTAAGTATACACTTATCGCATTAC
Source organism: Pyrgus malvae (assembly GCA_911387765.1). Classification (NCBI taxonomy): domain Eukaryota; kingdom Metazoa; phylum Arthropoda; class Insecta; order Lepidoptera; family Hesperiidae; genus Pyrgus; species Pyrgus malvae. Next base: position 9,854,419 of record OU426955.1, on the reverse strand, counting down.
ATACAAATCCATTGAATAAAACATAATGTTTACCGACCGAAATGTGATAAGCCTAACAGGAAAACATCGGTAAAGCGGAAAAACCCCTAAAAATTACGATTCACACTTAAAATAGCGAAAGACAAAACGAGACCGAAATCATAAATGTTAATACGTGTCTGGATAAAAGAAAGAAAGATATAAAAATAATGGCAAAAAAATAACGACTTTCGACTTGTACGAAATGACCGACGTGAGGGTGAAGTTCACCCTCATTCATCTGGCGCGGCCCTCTAAAAATAATCCTTACAGCCGACAATCTCTAACATCAATATCAATAAATATATATATAACTGTATCTTAAAACAGTAAATTACGGTTTAACTAGGGATGATTCTACCAATAAACAAAATTTCCAAACCTTACTACTAACTCAAAAATGCTGAGTTAGTAAAAATCTCATATTGATTAATCCTCAAAAAATACACAAATTTATGACATAAGTGTGAATATTTTATACATTACTTTTTTACCTTACCTATTTTTACACTATAGTTGTTTTGCCTGCTATCTAGATGATTATTTTATTGTCATAATTGTCAGAATGATTCCAGAGAGAAACAAAAAAGTCGTAGTATGAATAAAAAATAATTCGATAGTGAACTTTTTTTCCTGGTCATCGCCATAAGTAAAAAAATATTTAACACGATTAACTGTTTAAAATCCCGACAAATAAATATACATAGTATTTAGGCATATTGCACACATTATAACTAACGTGTAAAAAAGACTAACGCACATTTTAATTTTATTTAACTTGTTTATTACTGACTTGTTGACTGTCAATTTCCATAGCAACAAGCTGAGTACAATGTGCATATGTATCAATATACCACTATTTTTTATGCATGAGGACATTATTGATATAAAAATTGAAATTCAATATAAAAAAGTTGTGGCTAAAACAGTACTAAAATTAAGGTGATTCAATCTAAATTTTATATTTTTTAAAATAAATTTATACAATAAGTACTTACCTACAATAATCAAAAACCAAAATAATTTATTTTTTGTATTTTTAAATTTTAATATTTTTTTATCGAGATAAATTGTATGATTACTTCTAATAAAAATACACAGAAATATGAAAAAAAAATCTACTTATATTACCTATTACTTTTTCTATGAAACGTTAAAGATTATATTTGTATATTCCAAAACTTTTTAATGAAAACCAAAGTGTAGTTTGCTGTTATCGTTAACATTTTGATCGCGTGAGCTTTGGCTCGTTTGTCACTTGTTATCAGAGATTACTTTCCGTTTTATTGCGTTACGCTACTAATAGATTAGTACATTAATCTGTAATTAAACACCGAATACTCGAAAACACAAAATAAAACACAATCGTACCAAAGCTCTTTAAAATTAGTAAACTAAACCTCTAACCTTCTAAACCTGCTTTACAAAATTTATAAACCTTCTCATTATAAAATACATTCAAAACATTAAAAAAAGAATCTTGAAAAATCCAATAAATTAATTGTTTACACGAACAGAAACATGTATCTCAGTACTCATTTATTAAGATCCTTGACTGGAAATATCAATAAATGACACGAGAAACGCGACAAAGATATTTATAATCATTGTATTCTATGTTCTCAAAGTAGGATATCACAATTGTAAAAAAAATGTATATTTATTTTTATAAAATAGCAACTAGAATCATTTAGTAAGGATGTTGGTGTAACAAGTGTAAAATGTATATAAAAACTTCACTTCAAGGAATCGTTAAGGCTATAACATAAGGTAGAAAGTCACATCTTCCTTACGGCAAAATGTAAAACTACGGTGGGGTGACATGGCTCGAGTAGCTTGAAGTTACGGCTTAAGTTTTTGAGCCTTGACAGAAACTTCGATGTTTTTTCACTTTTTAGTTCTGTCGTGTTACTGAGAAACTTCGGTTTTTTATGGGGAGGTCTTACGCGCGGCGATAAGGCCTAATGGATAAAACTTGGATGCAATTTACGTTTGTCACTGTTCATTGTTGTTCACAAACATTACAAAGTGATAATGCAAAGACGTAAACGAGATATTGTTATTGAAAAAGTAGAAAACCGATTAAGTAAAATGTAAAACTGTATAAAAGTATAGATAAGTACTGATAAACAAATAGAATTACTATTCAGGTTCTGGGTAAAAAAATCGTATACCCTCACAGGGAACTTATTAGAAGAAAACAGTTTTTTTCACTATAATATGATACAACTACTATACGATTTTTCATTGATACTCGTAATTCCGAACTGACAAAAGTAATATTTTTAAATTACAAATTATCACACCGACCTTAGAGGTCTTAAAAAAATTAAAATAATGTCGCGTCGCTTAGATAAGGGTTCAATTGATAACAATATTTTTTTTAATCATTTACGTAAAAAAAACATCAATACGCCTTTAAATTGCCCTGTAAAATAGTCCGCAGGGCTATTATCTTTGCCGTGATCCGCTTGAGCAACATTGACGTATTTTTCCAACCTTCTACATTTCTGGACGAAAATTTATTTCCAAGCCAAGATCGGACGTCAAATAAAGTAAAAAAATCTTTATTGTCGAATTCTGTAGCTTCACACTGAACAATTCTTCTCTCTGTTGTGTGTGAAATGCTATAGTAAAATACTGATACCAATGACATACAGTTTCAATTCAAATTATTTTTAAAAATTTTAAGCTTTTTGCTAAGGATCTGCCATCTGTTATTTTTAAGCCATTTGTTTAAAGATGTAAATTCTTAATGTTTGTCTATTTTAACGTGTCAAAAAGTATGTATGAGAAAATGTCACCAAATGTATTTAATATCGCTTTATAATATATAAATTACATATAATATATTTATATTAGCTTCACTTGTATGTTTGTTTGTATGTTTGTAACCGACTCCTTTGGGTGCGATTTTGACCCACTTCAAACGGCCAGATTTTATTCAAACTTTGTAGATGTATCGAGAATTGATGACAATACACTAATTTGATAAGATTATTCCGTTATTCAATTTGCAAAATAAGATTTTTGTCAATTTATATAACTTTTATCTTTAGTCGATAAGGCAGGAATTGATGTTAAAATTAATTTCCAACTATTATCTTTAGCCATGAGCATAAATTAATAATAGTATAAATAAGAAAAAAAATTTTTATTTAAAAATAATAGTTTAAAATAACAGTTTAAAATAACGTGCTTTTATAAATAAAGCATACAAAAAAGTAGAAAATAAGTAATAGTAAATAAAACGAAAAACACGCTTTTATAAGAAATCCAACTAAAGAAATAGAATATTTTTTTTATTAAAGCGTGTTTTTTTTTGTTTTTTTTAACTATTATTTATTTTCAAGTTTTTAGTTTGATTTATGTATAAAAGCGTGTTTTTAATTTGTTTTTAATAAATTCACTTTGTGTACCGAAAATTCAAATCCTTGTTTTTTTTAATTATGTCAATAAAATTTGCAACAGCCGATGATAAATCGTTCATCAACAAAATTAGGCAAATCTTGTGGTATAAGAACCTGAAGCGATCTTGGACAAGAGTGAACATGATCGATACAACACTAATAGAACTTGTTCCGCGCTACGAAACATGTTCAGTAAATTAGTTCCAAGCTTGAATAGCACTTTAGAGCAATATCTTGTAATCCTAATGTACCTAACTTGATCTTAGGAGGAGCTAATATGTCTTGAAACAGAAAGGGCTTCCGGAGTTATAAGAATACTAAAATGGGTGCCGAAAAGTTAGCTTTTTGTCTTAAAGCCATTATAAGTCTGTATCCATAAAATTCATCGCGACAATAATGTAATATAGTTCTTATATTTTATGTAAGCGTTACCGATTAAATATCATCCCAAATGTGTCATAAAAAATATTATAATATCTTGCAGAAAAATGTCTTTGACGGCTTAGTTGGCTGTGATTTTATATCCTTATTACGAATTTGCAACCACACATTTAATGTATAAGGTACTCATTTCTCTAAATATAAAACGACACTTAATTTTCAATATTAAAGGTATCGAGGGAAACAGTCTCTAATTGATTACCCGATATCAAAGGACGTTGGTCGTTAAGCATTGCAATGATCAATCATAATCGTTAGTGAAAACTCGCTAAATTTATTCTCCAGTAAACTCAAAACGTCAACTTGCCATTACGCTCTTAATATGTTTTAAAAACCGGCCAAGTGCGAGTCGGATTCACGCACGAAGGGTCCCGTACCATTATCTATAAAAAATCACTTTTATTGTATGGGAGCCCCCTTAAATATTTATTTTATTCTATTTTTAGTATTTGTATAACAATAGCGACAACAGAAATACATCATTGCCTTTGATTTATCCATAGAAATCATTGCATTAAGATTGAATGAAAGGTAAATTGTGGTTTACGATTTATGACGTATTAAAAAAAACTGCTTACTAGATCTCGTTCAAACTAATTTTCGGTGGAAGTTTGCATAGTAATGTACATCATATTTTTTTTAGTTTTATCATTCACTTATTTTAAAAGTTACAGGGGGTGGGGGACACAGATCTTACCACTTTGGAAGTGTCTCTGGCGCAAACTATTCTGTTTAGAAAAAAAATTATATAAGAAACTTCAATATCATTTTCGAAGACCTATCCAATATCCATAGATACGTATGGATTTGACGAAAAAGAAAATTTTTGAGTTTCAGTTCTAAGTATTGGGAACCCTCAAAATTTATTGCTTTTTTCTATTTTTGTGTGAAAATCTTAATGTGGTTCACAAAATACATCTACGTACCGAGTTTCAACAGTATATTTCATAGTTTCGGAAAAAGTGGCTGTGACATACGGACGGACAGACAGACAGACAATCATCACGAATCTAAATCCGTTTTTTGCCATTTGGCTACGGAACCCTAAAAATGAACTTGAACAAAATGGTATACCGTAATAATACACAGAAATTGTCACACATTTCTGTACGTTGTAATTAACACTGTAGATATGGCACATGAACTAAAAGCAAAGGAATATTTCAAAGCTTTGTAAAAGCGCATTGTCATACTATTTGTATTGTGTATTCTACATTAGCTCAGACTCATATAAAAATAAACCTATGATTATGAGCATCTCTAAAACAATGCATTTTTCCTAACTATGATTTTTCCTCGATTTTTCTAGTGTTTGATCTATGTAATAAAGAAAAAAAAAGAGAAAATTGCCGAAAATTATTACTCTTTTTATTTATGTATTATTTTTAGTATTAAAAACTTTCGACTTTTATCGTCATTGAAGAGGTGACAAACGACACGTATCCTACAACATCATAAACAAACAAAACCTCAAAATGTAATATTAAATCTTCAGAACAAAATTTATTAATATCTGATAGTGACTAATATGTTTTTAACTTCGCCGAAAGAATATCCAACGAATATAAAATGAAACTGGTCAACTAATTAAAATATTTATTTGTATAAATTTATCGATGTAAGTTTTAAGATAAAAGAAGGCATTTCTTTTTGTCACAAATCTATTCTAGTATCTAGTAAGTAAATAATAATTAAGCGCGCATGGCTCGGCGGCGAGCGTAGAACGCAAGCGATCTATGCAGCTAAGCCAAACGGGCGCGGTCAGGTGTGAGATGGGTGACCGCTAGTGGCAAAAATTTCATGCGCGTTTCCGTGCTTCGGAGGGCACGTTAAGCCGTCGGTCCCGGTTGTTGTCGATAGATAACAGTCGTTAAACCTTGTCGGAGGCCTTATGGGCGGTTTGAAAACATCCGACAGCGGGTTGGCCACTAACCCGCATCTCCACCAACCCGCATTGGAGCAGCGTGGTGGAGTAAGCTCCAGGCCTCCCCAATATTGGGGAGAGACCGTGCCCAGCAGTGGGACGCAAAAAGGGTTGCAGCCAAATAATAATTATAATTTACTAATTGTAAATGAAATAAATCCCACGACCGCCTCTGTCTGTATGAACGCGCTAATCTCAAAAACTACTGAACAGAGAGAGGGCCCACTCTGTAAGCATCCGTCCGTAAGTTCTAACATTTTCGGAATCATTTTTAGCATACTCAGATCGCTTCTTTTTCATGAATTAATAAGATAAGCTTTGTCATTGATGACATTAAGCTATTGAATGAATAATATTGCTAGAATTTCTTCAATCTAATCCAAAAATAAGGCCCGAAAATTCACTTAGTTTCGGATACGGGCGTACAGAGTGGGACCTCAGATGTTCGTTTTTCACTAATTGCGTGATTCATCTCTGTATAAGGCGGATGAAACCGCGGGGCACATCTATTCTTCTAGTAAAAGTGTTTTCTGTATTATAATTAATCTACTTTCTTAAATTTTACACGACTACGTTTCATATACAAATCAATCTCAAGAGTTAAATCGCTACTATATAAGTGCAATCTTGTGTTTGTAATATAATTAATAAACAAATATCAGTAGCTCAAAGAACTCACAATCATTAAGGATTTGTCATCATAACTCTTAATTAATAAATTGACATTAGCCCCAGAGGCTGAGTGTAGTCGAATCTTCACTTAAACAATAAGACGACTATTAAATCAGAAAACATGCTAAGCAATTTGTCAGACATTTTTAATAACATGGAAATTTGTATTTTGGTGTTCAATTCTCAACAATGTTTTATTTATACACTGATTTTACGAAGCTTTCGATAATATTTGAAATAACATCAAATTACTTAAAATTTAAAAAAAATCAGGCATTCAGGGCATTGGAAAATAGGGAACATATCGTACACATAAACTGACTAAGCAACATAATATATCAAGCGTGACAGTAATTTATTCTCCAGTTTTAAAAATTGATATTTCAATATGATGCGTGCGTATGCGCATCTTTGCTTTAACTTTTTGTAAATGGTACATAATTATAATATAATTATCATTGTTATACACAAATGAATTGACGTTGGTGATGCGATTTGTTAACTCATGAAAAACAGTAATGTGTTTAGAATAATTACAATTACATTATAGAAACCAAGTTTGCGCGCCCAAATTGAAGCATGTTGATTGGTGCCATTAATGGCACCAAACACCGGGCCGCTCCGTAAGACTTAAGGTTAAATTTTATCACAACTCTTTTAAAAAACAGAAGAAGTCTAATGAAATGACTTTTCACAGTGTTTTCAATGTTTTGTAGTATTTTATAGTTAATTTTGTCAAAATAAAAATATTTTGTTTGTCAGATGTGACAGCTCTATTTAGTGCTTCAATTTTGACAGCGCGTTTGTATGAAGACACTCATTCTATACGTATTTATTCGAAGGTAACGTGGTTTTCGTAAATCGTTGTTTTACCACAAACATAAAACAATCTTTATACTATTAAATTTTTATTATTATTAAAATAATATAAAAAGCTAAAGAGTTCGTTTTTTGTTTGTTTGTGTGAACACGCTAACCTTAGGAACTACTGGTACGAATTGAAAAAAATATTTTTGTGTTGAATAGTCCTTTTATTGAAGAAAGATATTGGGGCAAAAAACTAAAGACCAAGCAGACGAAGTCACGGGCGGCCGCTAGAAACACAGAAATAAACTTAAGGATCTATTTACATAAGGGTAGATTTTTTCATACAGTATTATTATCCTTTTCATATGTCATAAGAGTAGGTAACGATGACAGTTCAAACATTATTCGATGAATATTTTTATGCGGAGATTGAAAAATCTTCTCTCAACATTTAGAAAACCTTGAAAAAACATAGTATTCTAGTAAATGTACTCTAAAAGAGACATTGCATTTGTAATCTATGGCGGGTGAAAAGGGCGCGTGAAACCGTAGCGCCATCTACCAATGAATGCATCATAGATTGCGAATAAGAAGAGAAAAGCGATTTAAATTATATTAATAACTAGCTGTGCCCCGCGGTTTCACCCGCGTTAGAAAGAGAAGTGAACCAAACTTTACAGGATTACTCGTTGGACCAATCTAAAGATTCTCCGAGAATTTCATTGAAATCGGTCCAGCCGTTTCGGAGTCTATAAGGAACATACATACACACTTTCTCTTTTATAGATATGATGATGATTAATTATAGTTATGTTGTATTGATTAATTGATGTTTTTTTAAATCAAATTAGTAAAAATCCGGTGTAAACTACTTTTTATAGGTAATTCTTAACTCCGTTTATAGTACCTACGTATTACATACAAGCCTGTTTGGGTAGGAATCAAGAAGATTCTACTAACAGCAATGCTGTGTTCCTGTCTCGGTCGCTGAGTAAACAGTACTAATGATCGAAGAGGGGAGATGATGATAGATGAAACTTAAATGCCACGCACAACCCGCTTACGGCATCGTCCAGGATGTGATATATCATCCCTAGTATTGGTATCCTCGTGCAGGCTGGTCAGTCTTGCAAATAAAAAGTGTTTAGTTTCTTGCGTCGAAAAGAAAAGGGATGAATGTACGAAAAACGAATACGTACAGTACCTACATGTAAATTGATACGTGTCATGTTATTGTATTTAACATTATAAGAGATAACCACAGGTCTTTTAAACTATATTTTGATTTATAGAATGTAGTAAGAAGTTTTAAAAAATTAAATTCAAAATTAAAACTCCACGCAATATAAAGAAAAGTATAGGATGATTTTATTATACACTTCCAGATATTTACAGAGTAGACCGATTTTGTTTAACTGATTATAGTAAAGCGTCTATAAACTACGTGCCATATAATATTAAAACCATAAAATGTGTGAACTCAATTATAAACAAAACTAGCCTTCCGCCAGCGGCTTCGTCCACGTGGACCCGTTTTATAGGCTCCTGTAGGATAAAAACCATCCTTTGTCCTTTTCGAAGGTTCACTCTATCTGTGTTCCAAATTTCATTAAAATTGGTTCAGTAGTTTAAGCGGGAAAGCTTTACAGACGCACAGACCGAGTTACTTTCGACTTTATAATATTAGTATGGAAGTATGGATCGGGAAGATATATCTTGCAAATCTGAAAACTCTAGGGTCAGTGCTCAATTAGAAAGATGAATTTGCCATCCATACCTACTCATATAACTTTAATCTCAACTAAATAAATGTAAAAGTGTTTTTTTCTTTGATTGTTTTTCGTTTACGTCAAAATAGTGCCACAGTATTTTTGTATGAGGTAGTTATTATGGTACCTACTTGTTACATAAGTAAGTCTATATAGTAAGGGGAATGTCACAAAATAATGTTTTAGAGTGTTACTACTATTAACAAGAAAAGGTATACAACATTTTGAAGCCGGTTAAAATTTTTGTTTATGCAATATCTTAACACCAATGCCGTGTTTCCGTCGTTTAATGACAGAAGCGTGGAACAATGATAAATGATACTTGAACTTACTCGTAGCTCTGTTAGTTAATCCTAAAATATAATAATATAGTAGGTATTGTTTTTGGGAAGAAACATATTTAAAACTTAAATAGTGGGAAGTTATCTTGCTCAGATAAATGGCAATAAAAAAATTGTAGATTCATGGACATTAAAACTATACTCTCGCTTAAAGTTTGGCCTAATAATATACAACGTTGAAATTTTCTCAGGTCAAATAGGTCTCAGGTCATGAAGAAGAATTCTTAAAATATTATGTAGCATACAAAAAAGCATACAATTAACAGTATACTTATACCTTAAAAACATTTTATTTCAAAATCCAAACAAGATTACATGTAAATATCTGTAAAAATGTTTATAAACGCTGTTATAAAGGTAAGGATGGAGTAAGAAAAAATTCAATTTAATTCACGGCAATAAATTAAACACCGTATATAAAGTATGAGTGGTATTTTTCAAACGTACTTATGATAAATTTTCTATGAGGAATTATTTATTACTCGTTGCGGCTTTTCTAAGAAGCTACAATAAAAATCTTTGTTGTTACTTAAGAATAATAGAAGATAATGAATTTTCCATGATCTTATGATCTTTTCTTAGCTGTATTTGGTGAGGAAAAGGGTTGTGGTGTTATTACTACAACTAATGGTATTTTAAACAGATTAATTTTCAGTAAAATAATCAAAATTAGTCCGATTATCAAACGTAACAAGAAAATCATCACTCGGTATTTCTTAGTGACCGGCCCACATAATTGAATGTAAAACAAGACCATTGCCTCGGGCTATTTGACGAAGTAATAGTGGTTGTTCTTGTTGTAATTACTTGTAGTTTGTTTAGAAGCTTATTATAACGTGCCCACTACTTCCCCTTGGGAATTAAGGGTTGCCTCTATTTATTAATTCACAGGTTTGCTCAAGCACCGATACCTTCAACTCCTTATGTCGATTCACCCCGATTTTCTAGTTCGTTTTATAATTCAGAGACTACCGTAATATTGATAGTTTTAATTTGTACTATCTTGGCCACAACCCTTTATGCGTCCCACTGCTGCGCACGGGTCTCTCCCCATTATTGGGGAGGCCTGGAGCTTACTCCACCACGCTGCTCGAATGCGGGTGTACTATCTTAGTTTATTCATTTTGTATTTAGATGTATTGACTATAAGTCGTCCAAACTGTAATTATTTATTTATATACAACACTAGCCTTCCGCCAGAGGCTTCGATCGCGTGAATCTGTTTTAAAGGTTCCCGTAGGATAAAAATCATACTTTGTCCTTTCCCAAGGTCTACTCTATCTGTGTTCCAAATTTCATTAAGATTGGTTCAGTAGTTTAAGCGGGAAAGCGTAGCAGACACACAGACAGAGTTACTTTCGAATTTATAATATTAGTAGGGATTATAGACAAAAAAAATATCATATAAACAAAAACGTGAAACCAAAGTTATTAACTAAACTTAATAATATATACAAAACTTAAAGTAAAAATAAAAAACATACAAAATCATATAAATAAAATATTTCATCTAAAATGTCAGTGTGAGTCTTACACTGTGAGGCATGGTACCGAAGACACTGGCGGCATTGCCCCTTTGTACGGCTAGACTAAGCCGTTGGGCAAAGTAGCCGCCAGCCCTCAGGTCACAGGGCACGACCTCAGGGCAGGACACAGGCAAGGACATGACATCAGCAAGGCCTGAATTTCTTCATGTCAGAAGACCATATTCCCATAGTCTCAACTGCTAGCGCCGCAAACATCGTCCGAACTTGTTATCAAATATTGAATTAAATATATAGTTTGGTAAATGTTATGAAACAAGTGCTTTGTTTGGTACATTATAATATTTTAGACGCATTCTGCTGAAAACTCTTGAGTGATCAGCCACAATTAATCCTATTATAATATTTAAACTCGTATTAGAGTTGAACGCGAGAAGCTCTCGCCTCGCTCGTAACTTTCATACTTATGTAGTTTCAATACTCACAGTTGTAAAACTTTCTCTATGATGGCAGCACATTAATTACTAACCTTTGGTGCGAATAAAGCCCAATAGAACCCTGTAATAAGTTTAAACATGTAGATTTACGATCAACCCTTTCATTAAATAGGTATCAAGGAGACAGATAAGCCAACACACTTCAAGGGAGAGTACTTTGAAAGCTTAAAGCCTTACGTATATAACGAATACGCAGAGTTGTGGTTTTTGTTGTATATTATATGACAATAGTAGTAACTTCGTATAAGCAAAATTCAGAGAAGATATATTGCCGATTTGTGTTTCTATTTCGAGGAGATTAGAGGACGAGCACACAATTGTTCTAAGCGAATAACGCTAGTAACGCGGGATGGGACATTTATGTTTTATTAAGCTCTCTTGTTTCGCCTATTTCAGTATGATTATCGCGTAACACTCACATGATTTTTACTGTGTTTTTATAACATGAACGGCGGAGGATAAAAATGTACTACTTACTAGTTTAGTTTTGCACAAGATTCTAGAATAGATTTAATGCTAAGCCTATGATGGATTAATTTTAAACTACTCATTGACTTTGATCAAAGACACTTTATATTCTGAGCAGGAGGAGCAAGATTTACCTACCTAATGGGTAAAATATACTAGACTAAGGCTTAAAGATTAACTGTCTACATTGACCACTACCATGTGGCCATTTAAAAAAAAAGAGATACTATTTATAAACCATTCAACATTCTAAATTACAAAAGCGAGATCATATACAAAAAATAGAAGAAATTTTATTTAACTAATTTTACAAAAACTCAACCTAGTGAAAATATATAAACACAAATATCTTAGACGCCTTCTACGGGCGTAAATTAATACGCTGCGGTGCACGGCACATTCCGCCCCTTGTTTCGTTTTACACTTACAAAGAGCAATCGATTTTAGAGCTCGCTGGATTGAAAATTATATGAGAAGCCTTAGGTGCCGCGTTCGTGAGCCGCCAATGCGCTTGTCTTTCGGCTCACTGGGCTTTCTTTAAATTGGCGACGGCCAGCTCCGCTTATTGCATCTCCAGCCCGCAGCGTCGCGACGTCCACAATATTGCCTCCATTCGACCTTTAAGCAAATAGAATTTCCCAGTCTGTAAATAGGATAGCATTATAGGTAAATCTCCCCAAGCATCGTTTGCGAAAGGTAGAAATTCAATTTTTATCGAACGCCACTCCAAGTACTCGATTATGACCGCCTCAAGAAACGCTTTGTAGGTTCACCTGACTGAATACGTGTACACAAAACGTTTTCGGGAAAATTTGTGCGTGATGAAGTCCAATCCTTCAGCACTTGTCAAGAGATAGTCTTTAGGGCCGCTCTTTATTCATATTCGTGCTTACGGCTCCGAGGTCATCCTTGATAACGGAATATCACATTATATTATAGTTTTTATTCTGACGAGTGAACGCCAAGAAAGTTGCGTGACGCCTGGATTAACATTATGGGACCTTTCAAATAATAATGAGGTCATCTTGTTCCGACGACTCGTCGATATCGTGGCTCGATCTATTCTGTACTAAAAGTGACTTTGTAGTTGTATTTAAGTATATTTTATGGATGACGGTAGATACATTTTGGCCTTTCCGAAGTTTGTTTACTTTATTTACATAATTATTATTTAGGTATAGGATTGATTCGAAAACTGCTTTTCTAAGATTAAAAACCTACTTATTAAAATTTGCTACGTAACTTACGATATAAAGGTGAAAGAGGATGATAATGATTTAAAAAAAGTAGGTATCTATTTTAATTAGAAATTGTCAATGGCTACTCCATTTAGATTAGTTATAAATTTGGTTACGTCATAGAATAATCCGAAATTTTGTTTATTATTATGACTTTATAAATATTGTTTTCATTAAATCAACAATGCTATCAGTAATTGATCAGTAAATTTAATACTGGTATCCCCGGATAAAAAACCGCATCCGCCGATAAGGTCGTTTAAATAAATGGGGGTATCCGGCGTAATCGACGAGATATCTCTATATCAGTAAAATGGTTCGGTTAATAGGTGTCGAGAGCTCACATCTGTAGTATCAGAGCGGACCGTCCTGAGCCCATTGTCGAAGCACCATAAAGGCGAACGCACGGAGGCATCACGAATTCTGCCCACGATCTACTCCACGGTTTATTGTAATTTACAAAACTGACGGAGGTTTTGCTCCTATCGTTCTGGTGCACATTTATTTTCCAAATCTATCTTTCTGTCCCTTTCCCACTTGTGACGAGGCCAGATTTCAGGATTAGGCTTGCGAGCGAGACGAATTAGATACTAAGTTGAACCGCAAAACAAATTTGTCTTTTATCGCCCGCTCTCCACGACGATTTATTTCCGTAAATAGCGTTTTAAATCCATGCAGATTTTTCTTCGTAGAAACCTGTTTTCTAGTTACATTTTAGATTAAAATACGTACGTAACATTTTTCCGCTTATATAATAGCCCTTTAGGTAAAGTAACAGTACCTATGTAACCTATGTGATATAAAATTTCATATATTGTAAATAATGAGTCAGCACACAATTAACGATAAATCAAAACATAAGTTCCAACGAAATCTAAATAAGATAGAAAAATTCGACAAATATTTCAAATAAATACTTTTTTTATCAAATGACGAGCGGCGATATATATAAGGCGAGAGAGGTATATAGAAACCAAGTATGCCTAAGGGTCGAATCACACCGCCTCTTAGCGACTTGCGCAAAAATAAACCTCAAAACCTTAATCCTTTTGAAATTCTTTACTCTGAACAAATTTTACTCTATGATTATAAAATTCACATATTCCATATATTTTACAACGAGCGTAAGGCCACTAATGGCATAAATTGAAGAGCGAGCGTTGGAAGTAAACACGGGATTTTGCGTATTTGAAATTCAGTTTCTCCCGCAATGAAGGTTCGAGACGCATTCGCCTGTACAGTACCCAGTAATACAAATTTATGTGCAAAAAAGATATGTATCGCTTTGAAATGTGATGGTTGTGGGAACTAAAAAATCACATTCGAGAACCGACACGTTAAAATCACTGCATCGCAAGTAGTATCATCCTGAAATATGACCGTTTTTACGGGAATATTCTGAATCGTCGATTTCGGAACACATTGAATAGATAGCCAATACCAACGATAATTGAATCCGTTTTTGGAGCATCATATTCTACGATACAGCACCATGATTCACGGTCTGTTTGCGCGGATGTCTATTAAATATGGTGTTATTTGAATGGAATCAGGGCTGGAGTATCTCGGGGCTTATTACGAATGCATCGAACCGTCTAGGCGAGTGACACAGGCGGGGCAGGGGCGGGGATGCTCGGTGTAGCGTCATATCAATCACCATTGCCGCGAAGCAGCCCGATCCCTTGGCAGTTGGCCTAGATTCGAAATTACACAAATTTACGTTGTAGACCCACTACTAACCGGCGTTAGGCGAGGAAGAGGATTAGACGGGCCGGAGCTTACACCGTATAGCCGAAGCTCCAATACCACGCTCAGTCGGTGCCCAATCTCTGATTCTGCGCTTTTATATTTGCCAACTTGATTTATTTGACGCGAACGCCGCAAATAAATCCTTAATAGTGAAGTTAATAAGTAGGAAAGTTTGAATAAACTCGCTCAGCTCGTCAGTGCTAAGAGCCATCAAACGACTGTCTACTTTAGTGGAAGTTGCCGTTAAGAAGGATTTGTGCTAGTCTCCGTTCCACGAAAGGATTATAGGAAATATCGTAATGACATGTTTATCGAGATGTGATTTTGTGGATAGAATGTTGATTTCATCGTTGGCGAACAACGCAGGATTCTTATGTTATCAAAACAAGATTTATGTTAAGCGAAGTTGAAGTTTGAAAAGGAAATTTTAAACCAATAAGCTTAAGCATGCCCTAATTGGATTATATCTTTAAAAGGTTGTGACTATTTTGACCTTTATTGCTAACAGGTCAAGTTTATCTCTATAAGTTTATTCCCAACATTAAAGTAAGCCTCAAAAGACTAATGGACTTACCCGTGATTGTCCACTTTAGGTCGCCTTAGGCATACCTACATAAATAGTTTTTGAGTGACTAGCCTACTGAAGTAGTATCTGTTACAAAGTAAAATTGGGAAAGTTTGTCATAAAACTGATTACATTTTAGATTAAAAGAAAAAAATAGTACTTGGCCAATAATATCTCGTAGGTATTGAAATAGTATAAATTATTGTATCCATTATTGAATATGTTACGTACGGACAAATTGACTTATTGTATAGATAAGTTAAAGTGCTGACGTTGGTAACATCTCATGCGTTGCAGGTGTCGCGCATCGTTCCAACATACGTGCATTCCCGTACCTAACTTTAGACAGATCTCACCCACCTTAGGTATAGTTCAGATTTAAATAATTATATAAGAAAGTATGCTTAAGATAGGCTAATAGTATAGCTCACACTTCGAGTACTTAAAAGTATTTTATAAGTGATGTCTACTTGCTGATTTCACCCTGGCTGTGGCTATTTCTTAACTAATATATAAATGTTTAGATAATAAAAGAACACTATGTACCCTGTGATTTTGCCAGCGTTTTATTGTATACTTCCAAATGGTTTTCCATGTCGGTACTCCCAAAAATACGTGTATATATGTATATTAAATCTCTTTAGTAATTAAGATGTTGATAGCGTGACAAACAAATACAGTTTTTTGTGTAAAACATGTTCATATCTGCCACAAAACCTTCCTATATATTACTATAATTATTCGCCTCATATTGCAATGCGATACATCGTTTTCAGATTCTTATTAAAAGTTCACTTCAAAAGCCATGTTTACTAAACACGACGTTACACAAATCGGGACGTACTCTACTCGTTTTTCATATACCGCTTGTAACATTGAACGCTGTAATACCCTTTCATTTATAACTCTCGCCGCGGTTCTTGATATAGGCTTGCCCTTAATTCCGACTTAATTAGTGTCACGCAAGTTCCGTAATCCTAGGCTTGAGGATCGTACGACCGTTCTTTAAATGGAGATTAGTACGGCAAATATCTCGAACTAAGCCATCCGCCCATAAAGCCACTACTACACGACCCACTGATTACACAAAAAATCCTCTTAAAATACGCAACCGTTGCAATTTATTTCGCGCTGTGGCTTTTAAATTTTCTACTTGACGAGTTTTTCGGTTTTACCAAAAGCCGGTTAGCTTGGTTCGAACACCAAAATTGTTACTATGTTTGAATCAAGCTATGTTTCAATGTTATAACGAGAAATGTTTTACCGAGTTTTTTTCAACTAAACTTTTTCATTGACTTAAACTTTAACTGACATTTAGATAAACTAAAATCCCATTAATGAAACGATCTAGCGAATTAAAGTTGCAGAGACAAAAATATTTCAGCCACACCAAAAATATCATTTAAATTTCATTATCTATAGCCGAGCTTTTTAAAGCAAGCATACCTATATTTTGCACGCCCTGTCACGACATGTCGGCACGAAGACTCAACTGCGACGAGGAATTCTAAAAGAACTGAACATAAACATCGTATTTTGTGTACGGAACTCCTTCCGCGGCCGCGTACAACGGATGTGAAGGAAGGCGCTCGCATACTGAGTAGGCGTTCCTAAAAGACACTGCGGACTTTAGCTACCACGGATTACACTAAACTTAAACTTGTCACCTAAATTCACAACAAACGGTAGTACCGAAGCGTTAGCCTGCCAGCTTAGGAATCTTACGCAATACAAAATTAGCGGAAGGCTTTCGTAAATGATGCGTGTACTCGATTCAGACGTGACATAATTTTCAGCGCACAAAATTACAAAATGCGAGGTAAAAAATGATCGTCTTCCAACACGTCTTAGCCGGTACGTTCCCATCATTCCTCGCTAATCTCATTAAAATTTTAATCATAATCCTCCATCCTATCGAACGCTGAAAATTATTTCGAGAATGTCCCTCAACGTCTGTCGACAAATTAGTAACGTTACGGATTTATGCGTGTCAATTTACGAGCGATTTTATTTTTAACGAGACATCAAACATTATCGAGGGCCGCGTTAGGAGTTGCTCAAGCGCCTGTTTACAAATAAGAAAGTCGAAGAGACGAGTGCGTAATAAATTTTATAACACGGCATCGATTCAGATTCGTACGTAATAATAATATATCGGATCGGATATTGGAATGTTTCGGTGCGCTCGGCGGGCATCCTAAAATAGACCCTCATCAAAGACAAGCAGGTTTGCAGCTGTAAATCCATTTCAGTGTGGCTTGTCCGCATTATAAATTGGAACGTACTGTGTACATGTGCAAGATAGTTTGTATGGCATTTATACAGGGTGAGACGCGTCCTGTGACCCGCGTTGCCATCTCATGTCGCACCGCATTCGTTTGCGTTTTCTATTAACGTGTCCGGGATACTATTAGGGCAGCTAGATGGATGTTGTAATTTGATTTTGTATACGCTCGGCGAATTAGAGGAAAGCTAATAGGATACGTAAACAAGGACACGTACTTACGTCGACTGTTAGGTATTACATTTCAATTTGATTACGGTTTGAATCACGGAATTAGTTTTGCTTGTCCTCTGAAAATCCAAACTTTCATATCCATACTTATGTATATTACAAACGCGAAAGTAACTACGAGAAAGTTTGTATGTGTGTGTGTCTCTCTGTTGCGTTTTCACGGTGAAACTATTGAATCAATTTTAATGAAATTTGGCACACAGTGGGAGTAGATCTTTGTAAAGGACATGTAATGATAGCATACCGGAATAATTTACTGATCCAGTGCGATGGATTAAAAATGATAATGGATGTGAATGAAGTAAGTATTAACATGTAGTGTATTCATTACACTACACACTCTGTAGTCCGCATTTTTGTTTGCTACTTCCCTAGTAAATCATCACTGATACGACACTCAGAGACGAATAGGCGAGAAGCAAAGAAAAATCTTGTAAAACTAAACGCGAGAAAATGAGAAATAAAAACTGGCATTACTTTTAACAATGTCACTCGCCTGACTAACTACTTGTGTATGATAATTCGAGTCAGATTGCATTTGATGAAACGTTGTGCGGGAGGCGAGCTGAGCACTCTAGACGACCGCACTGCATAGATTTGCATATTACGGTTTTGATACGTGAGCGAAAATTCAGTACGGTGTCGGCGTAGGTATCTTTTCAATTCGACGCGGTGGGAGCCGAGTGGCTCTCGAGAGCGCTTGACAAGCGGCGCGTGCTTGAGTGCCCGACTCGATGCGCCTGCGCAACAACTCACCCCCTACCCCCTCGCCACTCCACTCTCGCCCTCGCCCGAAGGTTATTACAATTAACTGCAGCCCCGACTTAAGCCTCAATTTGGCACTAGCTACAGCTTCCTCGACGCGAAATTACACTTTTTTATACAAATAATAATTTTCTAGTTACATTTTACGGTATTATGTTTTATGCGACGCTCTGATTTTATGGTGAAAGTTTGTGAAGCATAGATCATAGTTTGTAATGAAAAGTCTAAATTATTGTCTTTCAGCGATCGGTTCGTTGCTTATTCTACGAATGCTTACTTATCAAGTGTATACTTGAGCAGCGCTTAGTTTTATGTCTTGGTTTACTTAAGAGCTGTTTCCTTTTACGGCATTTCACTTTTGAAAAACTTTTTTACGTTCTCCTTATACTTTTAAATAATTCATTTATATATTCAAAATAATATTAATAGCTTTTTGCTTGCATCTCTTGGCCAGAGAAGTATCACTTCTACTATTTTTATGTCACAACGCTTAACTTGGGTTGCCGTGAAATTGTTTTGATGATGTCCACACGTGAGACAAATACCAGACTCCAGAGCAGCAGCGTTATTATAGAAACTTTTCGTCACTGTAGAAAGATTTAAGCTTAACGTTTTTTACTTTTTTTAAAAACCCTTAGAATACTGTGCGTAGTAAAAATGTTAAAGTATTTTTATACTGACAGCCAATAAAGCGACGTCATCTTTTTATAAGCGTTCATGCATAACGTCATCCATATAAATGACACTCTGGTACGTAAAAAGTTTGATCGACTTAAAATTTAAAACTTGGGGCGGCATTATGCAATAAGACGTCCAAGTTGCACCGCTGGAACAGTTACGTAATTTTACCGTATCACATTAAAATAATAATGTCTACAAATAATTTCAAAATGTTTTAATATTTATTTCTTAAACTTGTTTTTGAATTTAACTTAAATTGTACATTGATGTCCTATGGTTCAAACCGTGACGCGCGCCGCTGACTGTTTTGTTATTTGTTATTTTCTTTTTGTCAGTTGCAATACGGTAAACAAAAATTTTAATATTTCATTACCACATTTCCTTCATCGTGCTTGACTCCATCGACCTGAGTATGTTCTGACTTCTCCTAAGTTACGTTATGTCCAGTGTGGAGCATTCAAGGATTTTGTTTCAGATTTTTTATGAAGGGAAATTTGAACTATGACTTTAAATATGTATATCTGTTTTTGAATAGTCATATAGGTCCTTATCTTTATCGGTGACATGTGAATCGTTATTTATTTTCTTATTTTATTAATATTTACATCCTCTTTATCCGATACTAAGAAGACGCACAAAATAGAAATAATTCACTTTAAAAACTAAATTCAAGTTTTATAGTTGGGCAAACATCATAAATAATAGTAATGAAAATTCGCTAATAGCACTAAAATGCTACAAAGATAGACAAGCATTCCATGATAGCCATAACGGTCGTATTGACGAAAGTTCCAGATATCCGGCATAGTTTCTATGATTCATTTGTCTGAATAACACCGCAGTTTCAGTGGCTACAAATTGAACGGTAAATCTAAATTTAGCACCTGTTTTAGTCCTCCAAAATAATTGATATGTATTTTTGAAATTGTTTATATATAAAATTTGTAGTATCGAAATGTTCGGCTTGAATATTTTAATGATTTTTTAAAAGTTAAAACGTGGTCATATGTCTATCATTACAAACAACTCTTATGTCAGTGAAGTAGGATACTGGAAATAGATGCACTTTGTTCAATGTACAATTATCATGTTAAATATATACACGAATTTTACAAGTATAGACAATCGAGCCGTCATCAGCTGTCACCCCTCCGTCTTACGAATATTCGATCAGGCCACGTGTCCTGACGCGAGTTTAATATTTTTTACCCATCCAAAAAAAAGTGCACTATGCCGCTAAAGAAGTTTTCACTTCAAAAAAAACAAAGTCGATACATTAATTCTTATTGTATCATATAAAAATAAAATTTAAAAGAAAAAATCTGAAGATCAAAACTTTAATTTATTCAACGAACTGCTAAAGATTTCAATCGTCGGGCTTATGTGTATGGGGACTTATAAACAACCAGATAATTCTATACAGTTCCCTAACCAGGACCGGGAATAAATCTTGCGTCAAACACATACGCCGATAGGGAGAGAGGGTGCAAATCTGTCATAAGGGGAGCTAGGACAAACGTACTTCGGCCCATTCATTCATCCCGAGATTGTATTGAATCACATCAGGGCTTATAGGCTGAACAATTAGTGCCACCGATTCATTTTCTTTCTTCTTTTTGGCATTTATTGAGTCAACACCGTCGACGTTCGCAGGGTAACGAAACCTATTGATTTCTGGAGCAATTCATTTTGCTTTGTCGTCTCGACGAAAGAATTTCAGTTTTAGGGACCACAGACAATGTCTGCAATATGCCCTGTTCGAAGCTTTAGAAGATAGAATTTAACAACTACTGGAAAATTGCTGATATTTCAGTTAGAAACATATTTTAATCGCTCATCACAATTTGTTCTAAAGAAAATAGGAAGCACTTAAGAGTGAAAGAATGGAAATTTCTTACCGTATGATCCCTTTTATTAAATTTCTAAGGAGATTACGATCCCCTAATCTTGAAATATAACGTTCTATTTTACTTAGTCAGCTCGTTTTAGAAGAACGTTAAAAATTTATTGACGCTGGTATTCCCTTGCTATAAAAGCTTAAAAGTTTTCCACGGACGCACAATTTACTACAATTCAGAAACAAACTAGTTTCAATACCACTGACACGCACACATGCAAGATAATAACGTGTAAGTAATTATTTTGAGCAAAGTTTAATTCTGCAATGCGCCATCGCCGAAAGTTTATGAACTCAAAATTTTACACGAACCCAATAGCACTTTTAGTACTTTGATGTTTTACATAAATTTTGTTGTTTAAAGGGAGTTTTTCTTAAGAATTAACATGCTCATATCATTCTTCGGTGTCACTTTCTACAAGTCTAATTTTATATTCTATTTGCCACTTCGCTCGGAGTAAGGGATATAATTAACTAATTTCTAACTTATGTGACAGAGAAACAGCACATTTTCGCAAGTGGTACGTGAGTACATACCTTTTGTATAATTAAACTGCGGCCAAACCCAGTTTAAGTTTAATCCTATAGCCTCTTGACACCACACTCCCACCCGGAGGGGAGCTATTTTGTTCGTCAACACTATCGACCGATGTGGAGACGAAAACGCTCAACCCACGCCACAAGTGTCATACGAATTTCTACTATTACACGTATGTAGCACGACTCATTTTGCATTGTATTTTATAGGGACGTCGTTTTCTTTTAGTAGGGATCCCGAAAAATACGGTTACAAGGCGTATAGAGTTCAGTCAGACGGTAATCATTCATAGGGATTGCATGTTTTGTAGGCAGACTCCGTCATACATGATACTTGTTTCTGGAGTCCGTATTTACTTACTCTCGCGAATGGTGCGCTATAAATTTTCTAGTACATTTCTGCGTGAGAGTGAGCTTAAAAGTCTTTAGAGACATCAAGAAGTTGTTTAGTGATAGTATAAGAACTTTTTGAGTGATATGCGTGTAACGGCGGTGAGTGATACATTTTAGACGAGCTCTAGTGAAACTGAAATAATTTTTTCAGTCAAATAGATTCTAAAAGAAAAGAAAAGTAACCTACTTCATACGGATAACATAATATCTAGGAATAAATAAGTAAACAATAACACTTATAAGATTGCCAAACTATTAACGATATTTCAATAAATTTACTTTTACTAGCAATATATAATATAATATAGCGATACAACTGCACCAACCTTTTTAAATGGCTATAGTTTAACTATCTTATGATAAAGAATGAATTATTTGTCTTCCGGTTTCCAGCCATTAGTCATACAGACAACGCCATGCTTCTTTTTCTACGAATATTATTGTTTCCATTGTGAACTTATTTCTTGCATTTTAATAAACTACACTCTATAATCTGTTTGATTAAGCACCGTATCATAAACAGCAAAATTCCTTTTCTATTTTCTCTAGCTTTAGAGATTGTGGTACTTATCATTCTCTAAGTACAAAATTTGTGTTGGAAGGTTCTCGCTACTTAGAGTAATTACGTACTTATAACGGTTTATGAGCATGTCGAAGGTCACAGGAAACGTATCCGATTGTCCAGACCCTCCGGTACAAATGCGACCCCACGACGGCTTACAACATTTAGGTCCTTATTATGCATTCTCGACATTTGCTTAATGTATGAAAATTTGAAAGAACCATGTTGATGGTACTCGAAACAAAATAATTGCTACGGCCGCGCGGTCCCGGATTCGGCCTCCACATTCATTATTCACTTTTTATTTCGCCCTCCCCTCAGCTTATAATTTGACTCGAAACATAAAATCAAGTTTTATTTGATTATGCGTGACAAAAAAAGAAAAATCCGGAATATCTCGTACTTATTCTTCACTTTTAACACGAGGAAAGTAAGTCTCTATGATGAGCCTGCTATTGAGAAAGCCAACTTTTTTCAATTGAAAAATTTCGTTCGAAACACGTCAGTGAGAAGTTACTTTGGCTCTTATCTCGATGGTGGTAGGTTTTGAATTCGCACAACGAAATTTTACATTAGTCTGCGCTTCCAAAACAAAGCCGTCAGAGCCAATCTTAACAATAGCCTAGGCGCGGTACAAGCATAGTTTTTGCATTTAGTAAGAAGGGGGAATAAGCGACAAGGCGAGTCGCAACGTCTCGCTTTCATACACTCTCTAGGCGCGACTGCAGAAAGGAAAGTAAGTAGGCATGTGCCTACTACATAAATGCCAAACCCTTCCGTATAGAGTCACTCCGATGTGTTTCGAATGGCTTTCGATGACAAGTGCGCCGAGCCATTTCTCTTTTTAGACGGCTAAATGTACCTATTGTTTTGTGAACGTTGTGGCGTTGTGAAGTAGCAAGCTCACATCTGGGCACATTTTACTTGCGTAAGTGATTACTGTGTATTTTCCGATCTGTAAACTTAAGTCGACCTGAACTGGGATTGAAATAATAAGGAACTCCAATATGTTATAATTTTCCTGACGCGTATTTCTGATTCGTTCCAAGATAGATAATAAAATGTATTTTATTGTGCATATATCTGATGAAAGACATGAAAAAGTGGCCCTTTGTTCGCGTGCCGAGGGCTCGGGCACGAGTAATAGGACGTAAAAAACTGAAAGAAGCAATACACTCGTATAAGCCACTTCGTATCCACTTCATCCATTTCTACGATTGTACGAATCCTCTTTAAATTTTTCATGGGCTTATCAACGCATCGATCACGCTTTATTTATTCAGCTCACGACGTAATTCTGAGAAGTATGTTCATTTATATGCATTCGCTTTTTCCTTCGTATTTACTTGTTTGTGCTCGCTTTATCGGATGTTGAATGAAAACATACCGTCACTCCGATGAATTTTTATTTACCTCTGCACGTTTTATTAAACTTTCCTCGCGTAATTGAATATTTCATACAGATTAAAGCGATAATATTTGCAATAAAATCATGTTAGGATGTTGCTTTCCTACCAATCTTCACAGACTTGTACCTACGATTAATTTATTCCGATGACTGCAGTATAGTACAAAACAAATACTTGCCGGATGCCGCAACAGATTCCATTTAAGCCAGCAGTTTGAGTTATTGAAACACATATCTGTCTCAATAATTTAAATCATATCGGTTCCTGAATAACAATGCTAGGTGGAGCCAAGTCTAGTTATTCTCGGAATGAACAAGAGTACAAAGCGACAGACATCGAGCATCAGAACGAGATAGAGATTAATTCTGTACAAGTGTTGGTGAAGCCGAGAAGCAATAACGTTCCGTTAATGTCTGCCATTTAGAACGTACGCGGTTACTGTCTTGCGTCGCCTGACGTCGCACCGCAGCAAACGAAGTACTTATTTTACATCGCATCGCGAGTTAGCGACTAAACTTACGAGACTGGCAACCTAAGCCCTGGAATCACCATTTGCCATCCGTGCGGTCTTTGTATTGTTACAAATGGGATAGATCTGGCAGCCGCCCCGTGCGAGACCTAATGAGCTGTGAAGTAGATAAGGTGTGCGACACGAAAAGACGGGATCATCCCCTATCTATGCGGAATGCTCGCTGCGCTGAAGTAGAATGCTACAGATATAACCATTCGTATAGCTCTGCCAGATAATGCCCTTTAGGTTATAATGGTTGAATTATCAGTATAGATTCTCGACAGTGTCGCAAATGCGTTTGACATTAACGGATGAGAAGAGAAAGGGGAAAGAAAAGGCAGACGTTAAGTTGAAATAATCTGATTAAAACAGTGATGAGTAGGGTTGCAAAAATTCTTTCCGGAGTTTTTCCCTGAAACAAAAACAAAGAGTTATCAGAAATACTCATAATGAAAGAAAGGAATGCAAATCAAACAAAACAAAAATTTAAGAATGAAAAGGAATAGGGCAGATTTGAACAGAAAAAAATGGAATTAAATGCATAGAAAATTTCGCGTGGTATTTACTGTTGAGTAATCAACCGTTACAATTTACTCAGTGCTTAATGGCATTTGTTACTGTTAGTGAAATACCTATACTGGTCCGTGCCCCAGGAATCAAAATGAGAAAATGGTTGTAGCTGAAATTCGCTGAGTGTTATTTATTTTTTACGCCAGAGACAGAGTGGATTTTAAAATAGAAAAAAAAAACTGCTGCGACGTAATTGTGTGGATGCTGACGTTTGGTGCGTTCGTGTTTTAGAATACTGTTCGTTTACCTTTAAATATCGGTACTATTCGTATGTTGGAATATGAGTCGGTCGCACAATCTATAGGTACATAAGTTTAGAATTTAAAATTCATAGGGAATTTTGTGTAAACAACGAACGATTTGAAATGACGGTAGTCAAATATTTATTGCACTTTTTGCCGTTTACCTCATGGGACCTGATACAAATTGCAGTGGCATTTTTAGGCACAAAAATACATACAGTATTGTAGATTGGAGAGTGGATGAAAATAATAAAAAACGAAACGAATTGGAAATGTTGCGATGAAGTTTCATAATGTTATTAAAAATGCGATAAACATGAAAATGCGATAATCATCCTGCGTAAGGATTACCACTCACAAAGTCAGTCAATCATAGGAAGATTTAATTTCCATGGATACACAGGTTTAGCGACGTAGAAAGGGTAGTGTGCAACTACATGCGTACGAGTGCGGAAGGCCTGGGCTTTCCAAATATCGGAGATGTCTAAATTTGACATTTTTCAAGAAAGCATGTATAAATAATGGCCGAAAATGTCAAGTGATATTTATTCCAAATCAATTAATGGCCATAAACGTATATGAAGACATAATGACAAAGAAAAAAAAAATTTTTTCTGACCATTATGGACACGAGACGATATGCGATTTCTCGTGTTCTTAAAGTTTAAATGTTTTAAGGTATTACTTAATATACTAGTAAAGTTTAAGTTTATGCCCTGAAGCGCGTATGGCTCAGCGGCTAGCGTAGAACGCAAGCGATCTACGCAGTTAAGCCAAACGGGTGCGGTTAGGTGTGAGATGGGTGACCGTTAATGGCAAAAATTTCATGCGCGTTTCCGTGCTTCGGATGGCACGTCAAGCCGTCGGTCCCGGTTGTTATCTATAGATAACAGTCGTAAAACCTCGTCGGAGGCCTTATGGGCGGTTTGAAAACATCCGACAGCGGATTGGCCACTAACCCGCAACTCCACCAACCCGAATTGGAGCAGCGTGGTGGAGTAAGCTCCAGGCCTTCGCAGTAATAAAGGAGATGCAAAAAAGGGTTGCAGCCAAGTCCATATGCCCTGAAGTCTACTTCTATAAGCATCACTGTTGGTGGCAAAAAATGTTGCAACTGTATGTGCGATTCGATTTAAAAACTGTACGATAAAGGAAAGCAGATTAATTTTCAATCCCCCAGAAGTATTACGACTCTTGAATTGTCGGCTAGTAGTGATTGAAACTAAAGGTTTAAGAATTAAATCTTTGAGTTCGAGTATAATAATATTTTAACTGCTAATTATAATGTTAAACCTGTCACGCAAGTAACATAAAAGTCGTCTAATGTCATAACTCTGTGCAGCCATTTGAGGTGAATATATTATACTAAATTAATTCGACTACAAAAATGAGTACAGAATACATAACCGTTAACGAGGGGACATTTTAGCGTCCTTTAAACGCCAGTGCTACAGTCAACCGACAAATTAAAATTTTGAATTGTGACATATTCCTGTCGTTGAAATTTTACGAAAAAATATGAAGCGCTTTATTACCACAGTACTTCAACACAAACAAATTGTTTTGAACATTTTTGACATAAAGCTTTTTGAAAATGCTTTTACTGAATTTCGACACCTCTTAGGGGAAAGGATATCAAAAAAATATTAGTGTTAGTGGTGCTGTTTAGATTCTGCAATGATGAATTGATCAGTGACCTATATCATATTGTATGGAAGAATGTTCAAAAATTCCAAAATTCATGTCTTGCGTTCTTTGATGTAATGTTGTCAGAGGTCAGTCAGTTTTGTATGGAAGACCTTCGCAACGATACTCCCATCCCCACATAATTGATCTGTGTGGCTTTTGTCGCGCTGTGGCACGTACGTACCAAACAAGTTGGACTAAATTAAATTGTTGAATTTTTCGCAACAAAACTACCGCAGCGAGCTGTTAACTAGAGGGCGGATTGGTGACTGTTAATTTTTAAGGTTCCGTAACTGAAGGGAAAAAACGAAATCTTTGTATGTCTGCCTACCTGTTTGTCTATTCGTCTCTCCGTACGTTACAGTTACTTTTTTCCAAAGCCTTTTAGATAACACTATTTAAACTGGAAGGTTACACCATTTTCATACAAAATTAAAAAAAAAAGATTTTTTCAAAGCTAAGTTTGAAAGATTGATACTTCCAATATGGTATTTTATTTATTTGAACGGTATAGCAGGTGAACATGACGGCGACATGGTGTCAAGTGGTCGCTGAAGCCCACGGTCCAACTAGTCACTACAATAAATAAACTTATAGTCACCTTTTTAACCTGCGTCATTAGCGACTAAACAATTTACCTGATATTGTCGCAACGGCTATTAATTTAGGCAATCACAGGTTCCAATTTAGAGCGGAGCAAAAATTGGATATGCGGTGAATAATAATTTTCCCTGAGGACTAAGCTGCGTTGTCCACATTTAAGGTAATTGCCAACAGTTTCAGCTGACGTGGTCACCAGTTAACGTGACACTCGCTCCCGAGGGGCCTCCCTTTACAATCCCATTAATAAATGCCCCTTATTAATTTTTTTATCGTTATTCCCATTTTATCTTGTTTATTGATCATTTCCAATCACAGTTTAATGCTATAAAAAGGCTTTGTGATTTGGAAGTTCGAATTGTACTTTTAGTTTTGAAGGCAATTAGATTTAGCAAAGTCTAATGATTTACTACACTGTTATGCAGAGTGCACTTAGAGAGTTCTTGCTTGTAGATGTTTATTTGTAAAGTTTTTTCCACCGGGTTATTAAATATCGTAGGACTGGATTGCAAAACTTTCAAAATATGTCTCTCATAATAACATTTGTATGCTAACTGCAACCCTTTTTGCATCCCACTGCTGGCCACGGGTCTCTCCCCTTTATTGGAGAGGCCTGGAGCTTACTCCACCACGCTGCTCCAATGCGGGTTGGTGAAGATGTATGCATAAATATTTTAATCACATAATGATTTTATTTTAGGTGAACCTATAAGAAAAGATAATCGATTATACTTGTTTACAAAATTGAAAATGTAATTACAAATCAATTAGTGTTGTGATTGAAACAAAATAATGTAATTATAATAATAAATAAATAAAAAATAATCAACGTAATAAATAAAATATTAAAAAATATGAAACAAAATAATCGTCATGACATGTCTTAAAACAACGTAAAGAGGAGACTAGGCAATGTTGTCACACCCGGGATTTGCAAGGAAAACGTTCGGAACGGGAGGGGAACACGCCACTTGGACACGTACCACCTCTCCCCACGCTACGACACTTATTCATCATTTACGTATATTTTGAGTGTGATTTCGTTTGGGATCGTAGAAAACGGACCACTCACTTATATTAGTTACATCAGACTTTACGAATCTTGTTTTATTCAATTTCCACAAAGCTATTATCTTTTACCACTCATAGTAATAGGGTTTTCCTTCTGAAATGTAATAACATTTCTCGGGTGTTTCTGCTGACTGAAAGAAGTGTGTAATTTCTCTCGGCCGCTGTACGGATTAATTTATTCTATACAAATGGTTGCCATAAACCTCGCTGAGAAAAATTGTTCCCTTCTCTGATTTTCTTACTCTTTGTGTATGACAGATTACGAGGTCGTAACAACAATTACATTAAAGGATTTAAAAATTACTTTCGCGCCCAAAATTAGGTTATCAATTAACATACTAATAAGAGCTGACTGAAATAGAATTTTCATTTCAAATGACACAGGTAATTTTGATTAAAAATGTAACTCATTAACTTTTGTGTAAAGGGTTCTCCTTGCTCATCAGTTTTGTTAATTTAATGTCGGGTACGTTTTCCAAAGCGCTGTCGGGCTTAGATACGTGGGCAAAACTGTTTGACTTGTCGACTATATTGTCCAGTTGGTACTTATACGCCCTATCTACCCTCCCGATATCAAACACGCTTTTAGCTAAGAGAACCTGTCCATGTTTGGTTTTTGAATATATATTGTAAACACAACAATTGCAAAGAAAATATTTAACATTAAAAGTACCTTCCATATTTTTTTATCTGGTGTCTAAAGCTAACGGAATCATTAGTCTTCTTTATTCAGACTAACAAGTGCGCATTTCTTGTGAACGAGCGCCACTTCTA
Source organism: Pyrgus malvae (assembly GCA_911387765.1). Classification (NCBI taxonomy): domain Eukaryota; kingdom Metazoa; phylum Arthropoda; class Insecta; order Lepidoptera; family Hesperiidae; genus Pyrgus; species Pyrgus malvae. Next base: position 9,824,823 of record OU426955.1, on the reverse strand, counting down.
TTTTTTTCAATATCAATGTAATCCGGCTCTAGTCGACGTTTTATACAGATAAACCTACCCCCATTATCCCCCAGACTCGTCAGGACGCAACATAATTACAGCACAGCAGTCATTTTCCTTCGTTACCGATAGAATCCTGAAAAAATCTCGTCAGCCATTGTTATCCTGTCGTGTGCTTTTTGCATCGTTATTACCTCGCATAAATATTCAAGAAACAGGTACAGTCTTTGAGATTGAGCGGCTATATTGACATTATAATGGGATCCACTTAAACGTCCATGCCTTGATTGTTAAAATATGCATTAGATAAATAAATCTTCCTTTAGATTCGAGTTCTCTAAGTCAATTTACTGAGACGATGAGAGAAATTTGGAGCGTTGATTTAATTAAGGCGTTATTAAAAACTAGGTAACGTAAGAATACTTCGGCGCTCAGTTGTAACAATATTAAATAGCTTAATTTCGGCCTTTGAAAAATGTAATTCAATTTGTAACACGATAAAGACCTCCCAGAAATATATTTCTAAATACGAATGTGAATAACGTTACACACTAGAAATTACACACAATGGAATTTTCTTAGTGTTTTGTAAAAACAAAAGTGCCAAAACATGTTTACCGTTATAATATACTATTACTATAGAAATCCAATAGCCAAGCGAGACAAAAGATATTAAGTGAAACCTTTTATAAATAGAGGACGTATAGGTGTATAAAGGCGTTAGTAAACAGGTATTTATTAGGAAAACAATCCGCAGTCTGGCGTCGGTCTGTAGCCATTATGTAGTTATTATGCGTTCTTCAGAAATATCCCTTATCCCGCTAACCTCTGGGTGGATTGCATAATATATTAACAGTAATTATTCTTACATTTCGACCGCCTGGTGTTCGTTTGTTCATCTTTAATTATTTTCCCATTACAGCGGAGCGTATCAGGATTTATAAAGAGTTTATTATTTTGTTTCATCATCACCGTTGTTTGATTTTTACGATTTAAGTTTACCTCCTGTTTCTCTCTGTCCTATCGTAAAATTTTTTCACCTCGTAATGATGTTCTAATTAGTTACTTATTACTGAAGTTTTAAAACCAATGATTTTGATGAGGTTTTTTTCCGATGCAGATGGTGACCAGGACAAAGAAAATCTTCGTTGGCGGGCTATCAGCACCCACAACGCTGGAGGATGTGAAGAATTACTTCGAACAATTCGGACCGGTAAGTAATTTTTTTTACCTCTTTACTACGACTGACTTTAATTACATGTGAGGGTCTGATGATGTCTCTACACATCCATCTACCCAGATCGTCTTTTATTTCACGAATATTTTAAGATTGACATAGTTTCTACTGAATGAATAATATTGCTTGCTCTCTTTAAAATAGACGTGAGGTGAATGATCGATTTTGACGCGGGTGAAACAAAGGGGCTCAGCTATATAACACAAATATTCCAAGGTAGTACGGAACCCTCAGAAAAAGATTTTGACTCAAGCTTAGCCACTTTTATAAAAGAACAAGGGTGACAACGTCACCGCTTGGTAGACTGCGTCAGAGTTGAGTGCGCAAATTACGGTAACTTTTCCTTACGTGAAACATAATTTACACGGAACTTTTTTCAGGAATTTACGCTGAATTCATATTTCATTCTGTCATGTCACGACTGGTATTAGCCGAACGGTGGCTGTTTTCTAAAAACATGATGATATTGTATTAGATGTAATGTCTTTTGATGAAATTAAGTGACACCTTTTGTTGTATGCTTTCTTTGTAATTATAAACCCTTGATTGGCAAAAAACAAAGATATACAGGGTGATTTGTAAAAGGTGTAATTCCTTTCAAGGGGTGAAGTAGTAATAAAAGTGGACATTTTTCTATAAAGTAAGTCATGTAACACCCTGTCCGTTATTTTACAGCAAGGTGAACACCTATGAAAAATCACCCTGTATAACTTCAATCTTTTAATTATGAGTCTGTCTAAATAGTAACGGGACTCAACGTAGCTGTAACGATTCCTTCCCAGAAGTAAAAAACAAACATAACTTTTCAATCAGGAAACAATTCCTTGAACTTCGATCGATATTGAATAAGAGTCGCTTAAGCACCAATCTATTGATTCCTTGATTAAAGTCAGTGTTTGAAAATCAATCTTATGTGCACCTGGTAGAGTAGATATTCATTAGACGGGGTGACCGAGGCTGTAGGGCTGCGATAAGTTGGGCCTTTGTCTCCCGAGCGCCAGTCAGAACAGGTGTCTATCTACAAAGTTCCTTAGTAATTAGCCCCATATCTACTATGGACGCGGACTAGGAAAGTTCTCAGAACTCGACATTGGCTACAACCGAGTCATTGTACCAGCTTTCAAAGTACGGCGATCAAAACCTTCATTACCTAAATTATGAGAGTTTAGAATAAAGCCAACCAGTTTTTCTGAGCGAATGTGATTGATGCCAAGAAGAAAATATCCCGAGAGATAAAAGGAATTTAATGAAGACTCTTTAAGAATAATGATTAAGGGAATGGTTATTCCTTTTGGTCGGCGCCTAATGATGGGGTCTTGGATTACTTTTGTGACTACGAAGGACTGTGTAGTAGCTATTATACTAATTAAAAAAGTGATGTTGCTTTTATCTAACTTTATAATGGTTTAGTTATATTGATGACGTATTATTTTGCTCAAATAAAATATGTTCCGCCAGTTGAACGATTGAAGCGGTTATGTTTAGGTACAATATCATAAAAATAGAGTCAACATACTTATCATTTATAGATAAATTCATAAAAAAACATGCACAGTTTTTGTGAAAGATATGCCAATTTTAGCAATGTAAACAGAGAAATAAAATTAATATTTTTTATGACTCCTACTTAACTTAACTTTTACCTACTCTCTCTATTCTCTACTACTCTATCTATTTACTCTGATAATATTTACTTAACTCAACACTTTTATGCCGCAATAAGTTGATTTAAATATTTTTTATACATAGAAAACAAATCTAGTGTTTAAAACTATATACATTATTTCACTTATTATTTATGCACACACAGAATAAGTACAGGAAAACTTAAGTCTAAGGAAAAGTCTGTACAAAGGTACTGCTTATATCTAAAGAAATCTCTCATAATTAATGCGGATGGTCAATATAACTAGAACCATAATTATTTGCTGTTATAACATGAAATGAGTAATGACGCTGAATTACTTTTACTGTTCTTCAACTAGTAACAACAATCGGGCCACGTACAGTTACAACTACGAAGGTAAATCGAATCCCTGGATTACCATAAAACGGGCACGTGATCTAACTTATCCCGCCAATTAACAACCTGAGTCAGAACCAATCAAAACGCGTAACCTCACATAAGAAGCATAAAATGTATAACATAGTGAGATAAATAAATTAATTATATTATTGAATCCACTAAGAACGCACACCGAGAATTCTGATTACAAATTAATTCAATAACATTCAAGCCGTGCACTGTACTCTCGACTCGGCATCATTTCGTAAGGGTGTCACATTTTGAGCAAGTTTAATTAACAATCTAGTTGCTTTTGTAGGTGCCTTCATTAGTGTATTTGTGGATAAACATTGCGCAAACTCAGCGGAATCCAGATCGTGCGTGTGCGTAACTTAGGGCTGCTCACGGGATCCCGGATACGTTTAACTCTGCGACGTAAGCACGCTTGATATCCAATCGTTCCGTACGCCGCAACTAGCAGCGCCTCTAGCGAAAATAGTGACGAACTACTGTCAAATATATTTACATCTTATCAAGCGCACAAGGATACTTTACTTACAGACCTGTAATGCTGTACGTACGTTGTCGACGTGCGTGCGCTCCGTGATTTCGATTTCTCGATACCGATTCTCCTTACGTGCGAGCTTTCCGAATGCAAACTGTCTCAGAATATCAAATGAGCCACTTAAATAGCGAACACAATGACTACGCCCACCTGAAGCAAAGGCCGCGGGTACGCGTGCACGCAACACCGTCGTAAATGAAAGCCCGTCGGGTTGGGGCCGGGTGGGCGAGGTTGAACCCCGGTAACGATTTCCTTCAGATAATGGAGAATTTTCTGATGAAAGCTGCTCAACAGTGCCCTTTCAAGGATTTAGGAAACGTTGGATTTATGGCCCGAACGGTCGGCGCAAATTTTGTTCGTCACGACACAACGGTCCCTGTCGAATGAATAAAACGGATAGACGTGAGTCGTCCTCTGAGCGTTCGTTCATAGAATCTCCCCGTCCCGAACTTTAAAGTGCTGTTGCCTTTGTACTAATGAGTTATAAAGATAACGTGCCCTCTGTAGCTTTAATGTACTCTTTAAACAGCTGCCGAACAATAAAAATACTATAAAAATAAAATTTAGATCTAGCTTAACGAAATTTACTCACAATTATTTAAATAGAATGTATCGGCTTCTTTACAGATTAGTCAATTCTAAAAACCTTTTAAATAATATTTGTGTTCCTTAAATTGTAATATGTAGTATGTTGACAATTTGTTTTAAACAAAAAAACTTTGTAGATTAATCACTTAATTCATACTTTAAGGAATGCAGCGCTTTTAGTTTTATAACGACTGTATATAATATGGCGGCGAGATAATTTCATAGCGTCAGACGATTAAGCTAAAACAAACACGTATTATGTGTGAAGTACTCGTGGCAATTTCGAGCGAAAGTTTAAAGGTAGTAAATTAGTTCTACAGCACGTAGCACCACATATTCGCTTAATTCATGTCTATCAAATTGTGTACATTCTACTATATCCTTACTTTGTACGATACAAAGTGCTAATTTTGATATCCAACTATGCAAATTGAAAATCCAAAATTGTATTACGTTTCTTTTAAACAAACACTTAAGAAATTAAACAAGTTTTATAATTGTTTCTTTAATTTCATATCCAATATTATAATGGGGCTTGCTAATACAATTAAATCTACAGGTAGCTTTGTTCAACAAAATCGTGCCGTCAGCTTACCAAATATTAATATGTAAATCGCTACTGAATTCACTCTGGAGTCGAATGCCACCCGGCACCGCGAGATGCCGACTTAAAAATTAATTAGCCGAACTACCGGTGTAATTTCTGAAGCCTACAACGATTAGGAGGTTTGTGGTTCTCTAATGTCAATTCTAATAACTGCGTGAAAAGCGCTATTTTCGTTTACTCCCTCCGCGGCGTATACGCCTACGACTCCCTCGGACTGCCTGCCAATGTCGGTCCCACTCGACTACGCACACTTGGACTCACAATTTTGCCGCGGATTGCTTATATATTTTATTTTTTCTGTTCTCATGAAAATGTATGCCGTCTTTATCTGTCTATCTGCCTCGCTAAAGCGATCTTATATTTAATGTTAAGCGGACAACTTTATTCACAAGAATTTTGGCTTAAGTAAAAATATCTCGTTCTTCGCGAATATTATTTTTAGATTTATAAACGGAAGCAAAATAACCGTATCCCTTTATTCGGGTGTTTTATTTGGAGATTTTTTCTTAATGTTCTTCAATATTGACTCTCGTTTATTCGGTAGGAATTTAAAAGTTAAGGGGAAGTTTGTTTGTTACTGAGTTTCTGAGTGTGCTCTCTGCAATCTGATGCCTTATATTGCTGGATGGAGACTTCTCGAGTAACGATGAAGTTTCCTAACCAATATAAAGTTAGTGAGCTTCGCTAAGCGTCGCACGCACTAGAGGGTGTCTTTGTAAAGTTCCGTTGCATGCTTGATTCGCTATTGTTTTAGAAGTCGGGCTCCCAACTCTGACCGCCTCCTTCCGATAACTACCTCCCCAGACGTGTGCTTCCTTCCATTGCAACTTGTACTAATACTTGTTATTATCTTGGCATTTGCTTCCAACTTCAAAACGACTATCGACGTACGCCACCGATGGCATTTACATCCTATTCGAATGAATTGAAACGAACGCTTAGAAAGATTATCTTTCAGGTAAAAAGAAAACATCTCGCTTAATTTATTTAATTGATGGAGGCATTTCTTTAAGACGTGAAGAGCGCAGACCTTTCAAAAAATGTTTAATAAATGTACAGGAGTGGGTACATTCATCTAAAGTGCGGGTGAAATTGAAGAGACTTAGAATACGCTGCGAGTTTATTTAAAAGGGACGGTAAAGAATGACTATATAAAAAAGCACCAGATATACAAACCAGTAATTTAGGAAATTGACATTCATTTACTTTATGAGGATTATTATCTTTTTGATTCTCAAGAATTAAAGAAGGTCAATAAAATTTGACTGCGTTTCACACAGAATTTGACTGTCTTACCCCATAAATGTTCAAATAATAATGTAAGTTGGTACATATACGGTCTAGCGAACAATCTGCTACTTTTTCATACCGCCCAACATAAAAATCTAAACTCATGCTGCATCCCTTTTTGCGTTTCACTACTGGGCACAGGTCTCTCCCTATTATTGGGCCTGGAGCTTATTCAGTGACTAACCCACTTTCGGATGTTTTGAAACCGCTCATAAGGCCTCCAACTAGATTTACCGACTGTTATCTATCGATAACAACCGGGACCGATGGCGTAATGTGCCTAAACGTTATTCATAACAATATAATAATAAATTCATTAAATATAAGGAATATGACTAGGGTATAGAATATATCTTTTTTGATTTACCTAGAAGTAATAGCATTGCCACAAGTCACCCATCTATGGACTTAACATTACTTGCCTAGAAATAGTAGTTAACAAAGTAGATGTAAAATATTTCTAGGGATCTACATATATCGCCTTAGTAAGACAGCAGATGTCTATCGTAATACCAGAATTTGGCAATAAATCGCGCAATACAAACAAGTGCCGATTGTTGTGTTTCCAGCTAGGGAACTACGAGTATATAAATGCCAAACAATCCACGGTTAGATACTCCTACGCGTTTGCATCGCTAACTAAACATCGTTTACTGTCAGCAGCCCTCGGACTGTAACTGAGGCGGGTCCGGAATTTGGCTAAACTACACTATAGGTACGATATCATCGCAGGCCGTATATCAATCAGTTGTTACAACGCTCCACGATTGTCGTTTATCTTCGGGGCCGGTCGGATCTGTCTGTCCAGATTCGTGCATTGTTTCGACATTAGCTCGGGTTGCCGAAACGGTGGATGTCTGAAATGCCAGCGGTGGTTGCAACGACGCAGCGCCCGATAGCATTTCCAATTTCCTGACTTAAATTGCTGTAATTTGGTTATGCGCTGACGGGTGATCAAGGCCCACCGAACCCTCCACCGGCGACGGTGACTAGCTTTTTGCTCCATTTCGACGCAGTTTCATGTTCATGTTTCTCTTAATTCACGTGAAATAAAATTTGTAAGCTTTGACCGCTGTAGCTTTGCGAAATGCAAAGTTAATCTTTAAAGCTCGTTCTTCATAATGTTCGCTAAAATTTTGTAGACTACAAATCCTTTAATGCTGGTTATATGAATCTCATATTTAATTTCCCTGCTTTTGCGTTAATAACTAGATTAAAATGTGAGATGGTTGTATCTTCTTATGATTTTTATAAAGGGAAAATTGTAGAAAAATTTCAAGTCACATTTTTTTATTCTAAATGATTAAGAGAGATTAAACAGTCATTTAAATTGCTATTTGAATCTTAAGCTTAATTTAGTATTGAATCAGTCTTCGTCTAGAAATGGTACTGAAATTCCGTACCAAATGTCGTTACGATTTGCTCTAACAACGTGCCGTCATACTTGTATTTGTTCATATATTCCGAGAGTTTCTCTTGCCTTAGAGTAAGTTTTGTAGACTTTGGGAATAAATTTCTGATCCTTGATTTAGTTTCTCTAGAGCTGTGACAAAATATGTATAACATAATTTGACTTTTCCAACTTTAATGTATTAGAAAGTTCTCTAGGGAGTCGTGTATAGTAATGGAACGTAAAATTTAGATATATTTATGTTTCTGTGCTGTTCGGTTGAGTAACTAAATAAAATACATATCGATGACGTTGATAAAATAATGGATAAGTTGATAGTCTTTTATCAATTACTATCATTACAAAAATAAAATTGTTCTAACAAACAACGAGTGCAGTCTAAAATGTTAAGTCAAGCGGCCATCTTATTATAAAATTAGCCTAGAGCCTTGGAATTTTCAAATCGAGAATTGACTTTTTTATATTCCCATTGGAGCAGAACGAACTGCAGTAGAGAGGCAATATATTAGCCTAATGGCAAACTAATTACTCCTGGAACTGCTCTCTAGGACCACGTACAGACTCCTTAAGGACTTTTTTTATGTAATTTAGTACAGCTTCACCAGATTTTGTTAGTGTAACACGCAATAGTGATATGTATTAGGCTGTGTTCTTCAAAATGATATTTTATCTTTTCTTTCTCGTCGCACAAAACATCGCAATATTTAATATTTTAGTTAAGTTTAAGGTTTAATCCACTGTCAATTAGATAAAAATATTTTACTTATGATGTTAAGTATTCCATCTTTATTAAGCTATCAAACTATAATGAATAATCAGTTTTCGTTCAAAAACTTCAACAGGAGAAGATGCGCATAGTGATAACATAAAGTTCAACATTATTACAATTCATACCATATAACCGCTTATCATTTTTTTATAATTCTATATAAACTATAAAATAATAATATATGTTTTAGATGATACTTCATATTATCTAAAACAGGCCTGAAGTTCGGGTACCCAAGTAGAATTGGTAGGTACTAGCAAAAACTCATTAAATAAAATCTGAAATTCACATTTTTTTTTTATTTGCAGCTATTTTGATTTAACACTCGTTTTTTGTATAAACATTGAGAAGGTCAAAGGTAACTCAACATTTTTCCAATGAATAGTCTCATTTGATGTTATGGGAAAGATCCGTCCCGTCAGTAAGGTGCAAAAAGATTGCATAAAATTCTTAATACATATTTACATTACACGCAAAATATTTTTTTGACGTGATAACGTCTTTAAAATCGTTTTAGTCGGGTGACATGTTCAGAAACTTGTGTCACACCAAAACCTCACGAGCGCAATCGCAGGTATAACGAGAGAGAGAGACGGACCGATCTCCCGTCTCATCTCGAGCGCTGCCAGTCATTCCGTGAAACTTGTCACGCGGAATCCTCACGAGCGGAGGCTGGCATAGCGTTCGAGTGAGTGGACCGATCTTCCGTCTCTCTCACTCTAGCGGCATACAAACGAATGGAGATTTTCTCGTGCGGACGTTATCACGTAAACATCTCGATCGTAAACCTACTTTACAAACAATTTGCCGTTTTTTGTTAAAAAATTAATTTATTTCACTCTTTTTATTTGAATGGAGTAGCGGACGAGCATGCAGACCACGTGGTCGCTGCAGCCCATGGACATCTACACAAAACCTCAAGCAAGTATAGATGTCTTGTTCTTGGTTCTTGATCGTATGCAGTTGCGCTGCTACTCCGGAGGCTGATGGTTGCCTCATGTAAGTGTGGCCGACAATTTCAATAAATAAACAATAAACTAAATTCAATGCAGTCTAGTCTAGTCTATGAATAACGTAAATATTCTGTCCCGAAACAAATGACTTCGATAACGATAAAAATCTTCTTTAAAATTCCATTTATGAACTGCAGTCAAAAGCGCGGTACAAGTAAACAGGAGAGCAATATAAATGTAGAAACAATATTGCAAAGTATGCTTGCCGTAGCATTGTAGAGGCAATCTGATGGACACAGAATCGAATGCAGCGAATGAGTACAAATTTGTGTCTTATACTTGTCAGTGTACGGTCTATTTTCCTGCGCCGATAGGAGCGAATAAAAATCGAAATGCGGCGGAACAATGATGTAATAGTTTCGCTCCGAGAAGGAGGGATAAACGTACCCTCGGGTGAACGATTTGTATTAGCCGTCTAGTACGTACGTGTAATTGTCGACGCCCGGGGCTACGTGGTTGCGTCGTGCACTCAAACACGTAAGGGGCAAATCCGAAAAAACCGGTCAAGTGTGTGGCTGACTCAGGCTTAAAGGACTCCGTAAAATCTTGTCTACAGATATAATATTGATCGTAGCACTAACATTAAAAACTAAACTAATTTCTTATATTATTATCGTATTGTGATGCGTTTATTCTTTCGGATCGACCTAGGCAATCAATTTAAAATAAATGGATTTTGAATTCAACGTTGCGTTATATTTACGGCGTCTTAAAGTTAAATTGCTTCATGTAAAATTTCATGATTATGGGTCTATGGAAAGCGCATTATGAGTTTTTTTTTTTGGGAATATTTTAAGCCACATTGTCAACGGTAAATTTTGATCGCGTTCAACTAAAAGTACAATTTTTCACAGCACGGACATAAGTAATTAATAATTATTTTAACTTGATACTATTGTCAATTCCAGTAAATAAAAGTGTTGAAAGATATACGACTGAACTCCTTGTATAGGGTATAGGGTTTCAGTTTTTCGTTGAAGATACAGAACCCTAAAAAGTAATGAGAACCTTGAATCGATAGGCGAACTCCACTTTGCTCTGTTTGCTTTGCCCCAATTCTTGTCATTCGGTTTTCTGAAAGCATGATAACGTTTTACAGTCACACAAATGGCGTGGAAAAGTCTCTGGACAATTTTCCGATTTGTGATGCAACGACTGAATAGTGTAATAAAATGGCTACTAAAAATGTTCATATAATTTTAAAAGTGAATGTACAACTTTTTACTTATAATTGTTTTTTTTTTTTTTTGAAAAGAATATACATTTTATTAAACAAATTAACATTTAAAATAAAAAAAAATTGAACATTTAAAAATTATAAATAAACTAGTACTAAATAATAATAATAATAAGCTATAACTAAAAATAAAAGTATAAACTAATTAACGTAAAAAACCGCATCCAAATTACTGTCCTGAGGGTGTGTGCCCAGAATGCTGGCAACATTACCTCTTTGAATAGCCAAAGCTATTCTTTGACCGAGGTAAGTGCCAGCCTTCTGGTCACCTGTTGCCTGGATCAATCGTCTGGATAAATGCTTAATAAAAACTTTAGCATCTGAGCCCCATGGTCCGATCGTTTCAACGCCAAAGGGCAGAAATATGTAGTCCTCAGCTAGAGCTGCATATTTCTGAACTTTGCGTATCTCAGCGTCGGTCGCTACCAAGCCAGCCACCCTGGATGACATGTGGAGATGGGAAGGCGCCAAAGTGTCGACGCAAGTAGCATCCCACACAAGGCACCTTCCATTCATCCAGGGTATTAAAGATAAACCATCTGGTCTCTTGCCATCGCCACGCACAATACCATTCGGCTCAAGTTGAGCCGGTACGTTGACGGTGACAAGAGCCCTCCGGATAATATCATTCAAAGCAGCCTGACGAGAGAAGCGACCGGCACTGCGAAAACAAGAAAGACCATGGTGCCCCAAACGGTCGACCTGGGTCCCACAAGGACAGCAATGAGGATGGTTGAGATTTGAACCAAGTCGCAGACCAACAGCTATTGAAAAAGACACAAATAATATATTTATAATTTAATATTTATAATATTCACAACACATTTAGTTTTTTACAGTAATTATAGGTAAATAATATATATTTCCCGTAAGTATTTAAAACAATATATAAAGCTCTGGCAATACCAGATGAGAAAAAGGGCACAGGCAGACCACCGGCCACGTGGTGGACAACGGTTACCAAAGATATGGAACGGGCTCAGCTGCGTATACAGACAACCGATCCAGAAGTAGAACGTCCTGGCGCCAAAGAACGAGGAGAGCCGACCCCAAATAAATGGAGCAGGCAAGGAAGAAGAAGAAGAGTATTTATAACATTTTGTAGGTGGTAGAACTATTATGGTTCACCCGGAGAGGTACCACCGCTGCACCCACTTCTGCCATGAACCAATTCTGTTGTGTTTCGGTGGAAAGGTGCAGTTGCCGGCCGCACTTACATGAGGCGACCACCAGCCTCCGGAGTAGCACCGCACTGCGTAAGACCTCAAACAAAACTTACCCATGCTTGCTTGAGGTTGTGCGTAGATGTCCATGGGCTGCAGCGACCACTTAACACCACGTGGCCTGCATGCTCGTCTGCTACTCCATTCAAATAAAAAAATAGACTGTACGTACATCTGATATCACGTTCTGTTTTTATGCTTCTCTGGAGGCAGATTTTGCCTTACGTAAGTGCGGTCTGGCAGTTGGCTACTGAAAAGCAAAGGCATTACCTCACGGCAAATTTGCTGCAACCATTGGTGCTTCTCGAACTATGAAATCTACTTATCAAATTCTGTGTAAGCAACAAAACACAATTTAAAAGTGTGTTTTAAAATCACTCTTAAAATCTAAAAAGTGTCATAAAATCTAAAAACTCAGTGTCTTAAAAACGGATGACATTTTCATTATGATAACCTTAAGTCACATTCATATTCCATCGTTTTAGAAATTAAAAACTTTTTCAGTAATATAACATCGGTATAGTTAGTAGCTTCATAATAATAGACTGTTTATTGAGAAGAGTAAGTGCTGTTGTAAACCTTTTTATTTTTTAAAAGCCGGGGTATTAAAATTAACTTAATTGATATTTTATAGCCGTTCGTTCACGCGCCAACTGGCTTATCTTTTTACAGTGCTGGATTCCATGGCTGGATTCGATGGACGATATAAGCCGCTTTATGAAAAGCAAATTGTAATGCAACATCTGATACGGGGTAGTTCCGTGCAATAAATGTTTACGGTGATTGACGGTATGGTTAAAAAAGACGTTTAAATATGTTGGTCATTATAAATAAATAAATAACATTTTATAGAAAATAGACCTGTGACCAAAAGTGAGACGTAATACGAGTTGCAATGCAACCAATAGCCAAACCAGTGGTTTAACAACTTATAATAAGTTTATGAAGTACATATTATTATGTATATCCAGTTATTTAAAAAAATAACGCTTCAGACTCATAGCCCCACAGTAGGGTATATAACCAGTGTCGTGGGTACCATGGACGCATACAAAGACAGGAACACAAATACCCAGACCGAGAACACAAAATTCAAACTCATCATTCAAATTTCTGTTTCGTCGGGAATTGAACCCGGGACCCCTTGGTTGGCAGTCCGGAATGGTAACCATTGCGCCACGCAGGTAGTTGTATATGTAATAAATAAAGATTTTCCCTGATATTTTACAAAAAAAGAATTGACATTACAATTCAGTACTATGCTGTAGTACCTATACTTACCAGTTATATTTGAAGGTGAAAAGTTCTAAAATTTTAGTAAGCAGTAAGAATAAATTATGACAAAAATCCGTTTACTCTTTAAGTTGTACATTCATACATATTTTATAATATCCTTTTCTTTCTGTCAGTAACAAAGGATCCCTGAAACACCCTTATTACGTTTCATTTATCTTCATCATATAATTTTACGAAAGGATTGCCTTTGAAATGAGAAAATCAAAGTAGGCATTTGAATGAATTCACAACGGAGCATCGGCGGCGTCTTACTTAAAGCTCTATCTGAATCAAATGAGGTTCGTTTCACGCGTGTGTGAATACTTCCCAAGTCGACATCGCGGACGCGACTCTGTAAGCTTGAAAACCCGATTTAGGGTCGGCTAATTAATATCTCCACTTTTTCTGCGTGACGTTAATTAAAATATTTCAATCTCCCTTTTTCTCGTCTTGCGTAACTTTTATTCCTGCGTTAACTTTCCCTGTTCTAAAAACACGACTTTGCATGTGGATCGAGATGTTAAATTATTCCTAAATTTTGATTGCCTCGTAGAAAACCGCCCGGATTCTACTGAGGGGCTCTTCATTTTTTGTTCCCATTTCAAGAGACAATTAGGTATGCTAATTCATTAATTTCGTGACGGCTTTGAAAAAAATTGAGAAGAAAAGATCAGTTTTGGGTTTACGCGAAAATATTGTCAGAAAAGATTATAGAAGAAGAAAAATATTCTACAAAAGAGTTGTAATAACACTAGGCCCGACGAGGAGGTTAAGGAACACCGTGTTTATTTACAAGTAAATTAAAGAGAACAGCCTAAGGAGACAGCTTTGGCAAAATAAAAGGGAAACTTTGTCCTAATATTTACGAGACGTTTTGACTCGCGAGGAAACGAGCGACATGAATTATATTGTTAACGCAGACTCAACAGTATTCAAACAAGCGCATTGTAACAAGTTACAGTTAGTTTTATTACTCACGCATTTTCCACTGACGTGTAAGGGAAATGGCGAAAAATAACAACAGGAACAAGCGGGCGGTGACAATTCAAAGTGTCAAATAATTCAAGGTGCGGCACGACGTATCTCACAATCAGTGAGATCTACAGCCATTTCGAGGGAGACTATACGTTTTTTCCATCCATTCGGTTTCTTTATTTCGCTTTGCTCCTTATAAATATAAGAGTTCGGCATCTCCACACGAATTCCCCAGATGAAAAGGTATTTTTCACGTGAAGTCGGTTGGGCCATGCGGCGCGCGTTGGCTAAACTCTATTCGCTGCATGGCTTATCGGAATCGATGCATGAGTTATCACAACATATTTATTTTTACCCCACCGCGCTTCGTAGGCTTACCGCGCCTCACGTGTATATTGGAAATTCATAAACACGTTCGACGAATAACAACATTTAAGTTTGTATTTTCAACGATTATCGTGGAATTGATAGATTTTAGTTATTACGTTTGTGCATTTTATTATTATCTGTTAAATTGTAAATAACGCTTCACACTCATTGCGGTAGTCCGGTATGGTAACCATTACGCCACGCGTGCAAAAATTACTAGAAAGAGCTGTACAATATATAGTTTGAATGAATGAATGATGAAGTATTTAGACTTCATCATTATTCAAAGGCCGTGTTTGACTGCCATTATTAACCTAAAAAATATCTTGTGTGAACGACTGTCGTATAAATCAACCTATATAACACCTTCTACTATTCAATACACGAATCAAATCAATTAATTACCAACTTTAATTATAATTTCAACAGCCATTAAACAAAATTTATTTCCAAAAAATACCTAGTCTAATAAACAGCAAAAATTCCACCCCAAAACAGTGTCGTAAGACCCTTTTTTATATTGTAAAAAGGAAAACAGGCCTCGCCGGGCGCAATAAAGCAGCTCGATTTCCGCTATTTAGGACAGACGAACTGAATTAAAGTTCTTTAGGGAAAGTGACTTTGGTATACACGAAATGTATCCAAAGCGAGTGAGTAATAATAGTCGGGAAGCCCACGAGGGGAATTTACTATTTTCTAGAGCGCATTAGATCTTAATGGGGTATACCTTGTACTCCATTGAGTGCTCTCAGAAAATTTTCTTACTTCCACTTTTCAAATTAAGCAGATTAACACTTATCGTTCGGCGATTTATTTTCAAATAAAAATATAAGCATTGGACCTCGCCCGAGAGTGTTTTAATGTATTTTTTTATTTATTTTGCAAGTTAGTGTCCAACCCACTCTCTTATGCAAATTAAAATCTTCAGCTTACTAAAATATTAATAACCCTGCATTTTAATCTATGAGACCTTAATTTGCAACGTATCTTTATTACCCTTTCCATTTTTATAAAAATTTTGACAACCTGTACATGCTCTCCTCTCCACAAAAATGACAAATTCTACTTATTTTTTTTTTTTCGTTTTAGGACCTAATTTACAATATAAAATTTGTAAATTTTAATTATATGTTTAATTTATTGTCAAATTTTGAAACGCCCTCACGGGCATAAACTATTTTTGGAGCTCTAAGTTACTATGTAAATTATAATCAATTGTAACTCAAAAATACATTAAATAAAGATTATGATTATGATTAATCTTCATATTCAATAGGTCCCCATGATACTTTGGTAATTACAAATTTAGCATCCCGGGCTCCCCTACTATAAGAATTCCATGGCAGGGCAGGGCACTTTGAAGAAAAAACGATGATGAAGCTCCATCATGTCGAGATCCCCGCCTAGCTGACTGACAAATTGTCGAACATTTTTTTCGCTAAAATTCTTTCCCTTCGAATCCAATTATTGAGTCTTACCGATAGAATAGCCGTCTTCATTCTGGTCTGCTCAGCTTATTTCCTTGTTTCAGTGCTTGTTGTTTTTGTATTAAGGGTACAGTAAATAGGTAAATTAGTACTAGATAAAAAAAATTGATAATCTTTTACGTTTATGCCATGCTATGAACCGTACCTGACATAGTTTAATAAAATGAAGAACCTAAAGAAAAATACAGTTTATTTTAATTTTACTCATACATAAAACATGTTAAGGTCATAGGTACGACCGAAATATGCTATGGATACGACTTAATGAGTATCACTGCATGTAACCTATAAAAAAATTCAAATTAAATAACAAAACGGCGTACGTCATGCCATATTATTATATGAAAAATGTTAATGTCGCGACTGTCAGACGATTTTGAGAATGACAGACGACTTTTTCCAATAAGGCAACTACTCCGTACGTATGACGTCATTTACCGTTTAGGTCTGTTTCGAATGAAAAGGATTTGAAGATCTTATTATTTTAAAATGAGGAAGGAAGTATTTTGTTGAAAGGCATAAAATAATTGATATTTTATACATCCAGTTTCAAATAAGAATTATTTGTTAAAAAATGTAATATTATAAACAATTTGACCGCTCTTTAAATTTGTGTTTATTTATTTACGTTCATTTACGTATAATATAATAACATAGGTAACAATAATTTTCAGCTTTGTTTACAGTTTTATCATAATAACAGTTAAAAGCATAATTTTGCGATATAAGTGATGGTTTTTGCTTAAATAGATAATTTTAATGTTAAGTTATAAGGAACTCTTACTACGTAAAATCGTCTTCTTGTGTCGTTGTAATGTTCGCTCGCGTGAACATTTGTTTAAAAATATTTACTACTTTGCAAATATGAAAGTATGTTGTCAGAAAACTGTTGAAATTTTATTTCATATATAAGAACTGAAGTTTATATTAAAAATAGTTCAACAGAAAAGTGTTTGGCATAATTTATCTGTCATAATTTCAAGTATAGGGTTTTTAGAATGATATTATTTTTATGAATTGGCTACCTTTTTGCGTCCCACTGATGGGCACGGGTCTCTCCCCATTATTGAGGAGGCCTGGAGCTTACTCCACCACGCTGCTCCAATGCGGGTTGGTGGAGATGTGTGTTAGTGGCCAACCCGCTGTCGGATGTTATCAAGCCTCCGACAACGTTTAACGACTGTTATCTATCGACAACAACCGAGACCGACGGCTTAACGTGCCACCGAAGCACAGAAACGCGCATGAATTTGTTTAGCCACTAGCGGTCACCCATCTCACACAAAAAAATTTGAAGAATCAATGGCAAGGACAGCGAAATATGAAAAAACACGGATATACGAGTAAAAGTAAACCGGCAAACGTTTTCAATTTTTATGTAACGTTCCTTAAACAGAACATACTTCGAAACTCAGTAACTCGATACAAACCGTATAAAGGTTCGATTGTATGCAGTAAATAAAATATGACTTGGCCATATTTCCACTTTCGTTTCTTTCCACTTTATTCCCCTTTTTTCTGGTCTCCCTGAAAAACCGTTCATACAAAATACCTTCCCGATATTGCCCAACTTTATTAGCCTCGGGCACGTGTTTTTATATCTCAAATATCTTTCACTTCTGCGGCACTTTTGTGAAATAGAGATTGCCACATGTGTTCCTTATATGTATATTATGAAACTTATTTCGCTTCATAACTCATTGTATAAATAAAATTAATGAAATAAGGAAAATTACCTTTTTTGCAATCAAGACATGTTATTTGGTTTGAACGAATAAATTGTTGTCATGTGATATAACGAATCGGTGTGCTTATTTAATAAGGCTGCCATTTTTCGTGATGCACGTAAAGGATATTATTTCAGACTACTCAATCCATAATTTAAACTACGTCGGAGCTGAGCGGCCGCGAATTGAGCTTACGGCGCAAATAAATAGCTTCTTCGAAAGCTATCGTGAAAGCGAATTAGAATAATGCGCTGCGATTTGGCGTTTCAACAAACGAGAACTCCGAATGGCCCTCGGTGGATTATTCGGGCGTTCGGGTGGGCTCGGCTAAATTTGTATATAAATGGAGGTGTCGTGACTGTAGCGAAGGTCCGTCGGCCGAGGGATTTGATTCAAACAGTAAAGTGCAACCCAATTGTGTTCGAAAAAATTGTTTTTGATTAAATAGCTTTTAAGACTAGTATTAAACGCATAAATATCCGGTTTTTGTGTTATTAGTATTGTATTGGTAAAGATAGATTGCACAGAGGTACTGTAAAGATTCCAGAACAAATTCTGTTTTTCGTTATTTACTGTTCTACGTGCTTAATCCATACTTTACTTAATATTATTATTATAAATGCAAATGTAAGTGACATTATAAGTGGCTCTTTCTCTCTGATAACACTTCATAAATTACTTTATTTATTCTTACATAAAACTTGAGAATTTCGTTATTAAAAGATCAAAACTCTTTGTCTATGTCTACAAGACCTAAATGTCTAAAGTGCTGAGTCGGTTTATTTTGGATCCCTGCTAAGTGCTATGTAATACGATAATTCATTATTTATGTTAATATGAGAAGCCGTAAAAAGCAGAACGATCGTGTCTCTAGAACGAAATGGCGCCGACTTGTCTCCCGGTGTTGTACCAGATTAATAGAATTACCTACAAGAGGTAGAATAGAGAAATGGAGAAAGGAAAATCTAATGAATTTTTGTTTCAATACACATCTTACTTTGAACGTATCTAATATATGTATTAAAATATTTGATTCGTATTAGAATATGATATTTGGAAGTAACAGGGCTGGTTTTTTCACACGCATTTTTCTCTTATCCCATAAAAGCCTTAACGCACCTCAAGCGGATGACGGTCAACCGATGACCATTCAAAGACAAACATCAAGTGTATTTATACATATTTTTACCAAAAAAAAAAAACATCATTTCAAACGATTTCATTTCGTTTTAATAAACAGTTTGGGTGCCATGTTTTTTTTTCTATAGCTCTCATGGTGACACCACCTATAAATTAGCCTTGTAAGACATTTTAAAAATTAAGATAAAACATTTAACGGGACTTTGAGCATATTTTGGTTAATATACAGAAAATAGTTCATAATGATAAGCCTACAAACAACATACCTAATTTCAGAGTGGTGGCTGGCTTGTTTTTTGCGAGGCATATGAGAAGACTCATACTAAACTCTCGTTTTAATCTTTGAAGGTCGACTAAACCCACGTAATTTTTTTTCAATTAACCCAACTTTTAATTTACCCTTTATTACGCATGTTGCTAACAAAATGCCATATCATGGAACATAAAAAATATCTGTGAGCTATTTTATTTTCCAAATGTTTCGTAATATTTGTTTCAAAATTTTTTGTTTTCGTCAAACCCGATTATGCCTATATTTTTTGATATTACAGGAAAAAAACTTTGTTTAAAGTGTTTGGATTATACAATTTATTTTAATCTTTGACACGTACATAAGTAGCTGAAGTTTACGGCTGACTACTATTATTAAAATAGTAAAAATGTCAGAAAGTTTGTTGATATTTACTAACGCATAAAATTCTCATAAAATATAAAGAGATAAACCTATCTCTACACACCAAAACGCTTTGAAATTTATCAAAATTCACAAAGCATCTTTAAAGAAGCGTTTTGTTAGAAGGTTTTGAAGAAACGTATTTTTGTTTATAAAATACTTGCTTGTTTCACCCGCGTTAATTTTTATTAAAGTATCTTATTTTACTTCTGATAACTCCAAGAATATAATGTACAAAGTTTCATGATGATCGATTGAGTAGTTTTCGGGTGAAAGAGTAACAAACAAACTTACTTTCGCATTTATAATATTATAGTAGGATAGGATTACTTTGTACCTTTATCCATAAATTAATCAAACCTTACTTCACCTCTACATCAGTGGTAAGACAATATTTCACTGAAAACCGACATGTTTTCAAAGTGCAACCCTTACAAAAACTCGCGTATAAATAAAGTTAGAAGGTAACTCCCAAGGGCCGTGTAGCGGATCGACCACCATCACGGTCCGTTTGTGGGTAACGTCCATCAACTCCTGTCAAATGCAGAAAACCCGACCAGGATTTGTTTATTTTAAGGACCAGCGATAAAGCACTCATACTACATATCTAATGTACTTCGAGTATATCCCTATATAGAGTCTGCGTAAAAACTTTATACGAGTTAGGGCCTCTTTCACCACCTTCAAGTAAAGTGACAAGTACGCTAATTGTCGGGGTAAAGTCACCCGTAACTTCAATTTCAATTTCACAATGTTCGAGTAGCACTAATCATATGATAAACTGACTCTTACTCATTCAGCTTTTACTTGCCAATTAACTTTATTTGGGACGTAACTAATCGACACTTTACTTGGAGATGGTGAACGAACCCCTTAGAGTTTAAAATTGAGTTTTTCTAATGTAAACTGACTTTACTAAAATAATTTTACGACAAAAAAAATATTTTCGACAAAATATTTTTACATGCGCAGGTTTGTTTTGGGTGTTTGTAAAGTTGTTACTTGAATACATGTCAAAATTAATATCTCACACTAATCCATAAGCCATACAGGTATTAGATATATATTTACTAGTAAATACAGAGTAGTATATTTAGATGACAATAACAATTTTGGAACTTTTTTAACGTAGTGACATTTATACTGAGCCTCAGTAAGATTAAGACTCAACCGCTAATCTAGACAATTCATACGAATTGCATTTTTATTGATGAAGACTCTAGCTAACATTATATAAAGTAAATGTTTCGATAAAATAAATGATTTTTATCACTTGTTCTTTACAAATGCGTAAAAGATTGTATTCCATTTCCAAACCAAACAAAACTCTATACATAAATGATAGCCCATAAACCAGATCTGCAATAAACTATTCCATCATAAGGAGACTGATCTCATTTTTGAATTATTGGACGCTCGGAAGATCCAATACGGCGCGCAACACGTGTTTTATATCATCTCGTCCCTGTATTTCGTAACGTCAAGGTACGTTGCCAGATTGAATACAGCGACATTGCACGGAGGATTTAATATAGTGAAATGTACTTGGACTCGGAAGCTGCACTGTATAATAATCTCGATAAAGCTTTCTGTCGTCACATACGTAACGTACAGGTAACAATCATGTTGACAATGTATTGTACTAATTATAATAAATCTTACAATCAAAAGATGATTGCGTTACTTAACAGATATTGTGGTATTGCGGTAAGAATGACGTCGCTCAGTAAGTTTCCATGTGTTTTTAGACCTCATCTCCTAATTTGATCTACCACCAATTTTTTCTTTATCCCCAATCATGTATACAAATCGCAATATATGTAAAATAAAATTTTAAGATCCAAAACGGCGCGCAACACGTGTTTTATATCATCTTGTCTCACTATTTCGTAACGTCAAGGTACGATACGTTGCCAGATTGAATGTTGTGACATGGAGGATTTAATATAGCGAAATGTACGCGAGATTGGAAGCTGCACTCGTGTTTTGCGCAGAGTAGAGTCAGAGTTTCAGTTGGAATAGATGTTTGTATGTCATATATACTTCTTAGCATATACTATATTATAATTTTGACACAAAAAACGTTTAAGTGCTGTAGATTTATGAAATTTATAAAATTTAAAAATACGTATACAATATTATGAATTAAGAATGTCAATCAAGGCTACCAAAACCTATGCTACAAATCCTGTCAAATCTATAAACTTTGAAATGTTAGTTTTTTATTATGAACACTTGTAGTATTAGAGTTTTTTATTACGCAGTCGATAGAGAACTTAGAAATAATGATGATAATGTCTTTAAACTTATATTACAGCATTTTTTTCATTATTTGCAGTAATAAATTGTCATTAGAATAGAATGTTGAGATCCATTACGGCACGCAACGTAACACGTGTTCATATTATCAGCTCGTCGTTGTATTTAGTAACGTCAAAGTACGTTCGCGTGAATACAGCGACATTGTATGGAGGATTTAATATAGCAAGATTGGGAGCTGCACTCGTGTTTCGCGCAAATGCAGAAGTAAGAGTTTCAGTTGGAATTGATTTTGCTGTTTTATTCTGTTCAAGACATTTAAAGTAGGTAATACCCATCGATAATTTTGTAGCCGTGATAAACACGTGGAATGTAATAAGTTATAAGAAGTTTCTATTACGCATTATTTTATTTTTTGAATTGATAAATATATTGCGGTCGGTTTTGCTTGATATCATTCGTGTTGTATCATTACCAACTTTTATGTCAAAATCTTAATAGATTTAGATATAAATTAAGTTATCACGAACAAAAATATGATACAAACCTACAAAACTTCAGAAAATTGTTGCACCTCCAAAATGAAAAAAATATACGTGTTTTTATCCTTTTTATAAATGTTGCAATGCTACCTGCAATCTACTATAGGTGCAATATAATGCGTTATTTTGAAACTAACATCACTGTATTACGATAGAGTTTACATCAATATTACAACGGCATCGTACAATATCCTGTAACAGAATGGTTCACTACCCAAATTGTAAGAAAAACCTTTTGCAGGGATGTAATTCTTGCAACCGAACAATTCGGGGTTCAAAAAGTGACAAAACAAAAGCGGTGCACGTACTTGCCGAAACAGAGAGAAAATGAATACTCGGGTAAAGAGAAAAACTATTTTGGTTTCGGGAGGGTTCTCGAAACTCATTGTAGTTCCTTGCGCTTCAGTTCCGCGCTTAATGAGCATGTACATTTTTGACGTATCCAGGAATTTCTTCTTCGTCGTCATGCTGATAGATAAACTGCGCTATATAAGTTTATTACATTTGTTTTTAAACAAACTCCTCTCAACGAAAAGCTACATACTTTTTCATTTTCATGAAACAAGTGAATTCACCCATTATTTAAACAACTGCTTTAATATCCGCAGCTTTGTTTTTAAATGGTTACCTATATAGACTGAAATACGAAGAAAAAACTATAAATCAACAAATACAAATACAAATACAAATATGCTTTATTGTACACCATACATAACAGTAAAATCAACACATACTTACCAATTTATGAATTTTAGTTTCTAGTGGACAAAAGGCGGTCTTATCGCTTCTAGCGATCTCTTCCAGACTACCTCAAGGTAGAGGAAAAGTCGGCAAGGTACCGTGTGGGTGAGGTGCACATAGATAAAAAATTTAAATATACATAGACATACATAATAATAAATAATAATAATAATAAATACATAGTAGATACAAATGTTGCAAGTATCCTATGATTCCAATAGGTATTTAGGATTTGAAGATGTTAACTTTTCGTGTTCCTCATTCAATCAACCAGAATTTACAGCGAATATTTTACTTTATTTTCGAATATTACTCTCCTTAGGACAAATATAAGGCTTAAAAGGAAATTATTAGGTTCATAGGTACATATGAAATAGCCGTTCAGTATAAAAAAATGAAACAAGTTTTTTAAATGAAATTATTATTTAATTAATCGAAGTATGCGCTTTTTTTTACCGATACACTTCCGCCATTTTAAGCAGATCATTGACCCCTTTGGAAAACAATCGTGGGGGCGAGTGTATATGAACTGTTCAAGGGCGATTTTGACTGCCTCATCAGATTTGAATTATTTCCGCGCTAAAATTTATTCAAATTTTTAAAAATAGGTTGACGATTGAGCAAAGAAATGCAGCAAGCGACGCGTGTTTGTTGGCTTGCTTCAGATAATTCGTGCGGTAACCACCTTTCTTATTTTTTGACTTTTCGGACTTGGCACAAATGGATAAGTATCATTTTGTCACTTGCGCTGAAGGCTGCTGCTAATTCAGAAGTAGTTTAAGATGGATCTGTTTTTCACTATCGACTTTAATTCTGTATTCGTCCACTAGGATCCCCTAACCCGATCCCCAGGGGAACTCATGTGTTCATCAGAATCCCCTTTAAATAAGCAGAAATAGGTGTAGGGAATCACCAACAGATTCACTGATTAAACAACCCAAGTTCTGCAACTTGCATGGAGTTATTAACAATTTGGAATTGTGATTTCTTTTTTATGTTTAGATAACTGTTCTACTGGTTTAGAGGTATTGAAGATGTCCGTAGAGTTTAGTTAGCTGTTTCGTTATTCACTTTAATATCAGGTCGTCCACGAGGCTCATTGTGTAAATCGCAATTTCCAGAACGGAAACATTGAAACCAAAAACGCACCGTTCGTTCGTTAGCAGTGCCTGGTCCATCCGTACGTCGTCGTACCGCGAATTTTCAATTTGTCCATAGTTGTTGTAATAAAAATGTTGAAGCTCAAACAAATGATGTGAAAATAAATGAGATACAAATTTTAAAACAATATTTTTCTGGCTTTAATCCGGAATAAATTTGAATTTGAAATTCGTAATCAAACGCAAAAATTTGATTTTAAAGTTGCCAGTATTGAATATCGGCAATTTTATATGTAAGGACCTAATACAAACAAACATGTTATTTATTATACCTATGAATTTATTATGCAGCATCACTGTCTCGGACATGAAAGAAAAACTTTGTCACTTTTATATTCTAATAGGCTTACCTTAATAACTTACTCAACAAGTCCTTAGAGAGTTATTAGGAACAAGATACCCAAACAAAATTTAAAACAACTACATTAGGTATTTCCTCCGATTTTTAAATCTTGAACAATCAACTGTAACATTAAAGTTTAATGGCTCTCACAAACCTTTAAATACTTTTAAATGCTGTCTTTAAAATCAATAAAAGCCTACTTTCATCACAGTAGGAGTAATAAAATTTTCTTTACTGTTACCCGGGGCAATTGAATTAGATAATGTGTCTTTGAAAAAAGTTTATAGCAAGTTTATAGTCAGGAAATCCAATAGAAGTCAATAAATATGTGCTAAATAACGGTCTAATAGCGTCCAAGCTGTTCCGAATTTGAATATAGATAGCGGGGTGGATTTAGTACCTAATGCATGCCAATTGGATACTCACTTAGGCAATGGTAACCAAGCTTTATTTATGCAATAGTTGCAAATATGTATTCAGGTCAATAATTTTTGGGCCTTTTTTGGAGTATATATTTTTTAAAGATATAATCTAAGGAAAACATACTTTTTAAAAGGAATCTTCGACGTCACCTGCTCAATCCCACTGAAAGATTATTTTTTCTCCTTCTTCGAATTGGGATCGTTAATGTCACTTTAATCATGTTTATACATATATTATATGAATTTATTTATTTTTATATATAGGCAAATATATGTTTATATATTAATATTATATTTGTGTATTTAATATTATGTGTGTATCTTTTTGTGAGTACCTATATATTACATATTATAACAATCTTTTTCTTCACGCCATCCAAACCACCTTTCGCCGCTTCTCAGACTGCCTTGTGGTTGACTGGCAGAGAATGATTTTAGCATTAAGTCCGCCCTTGTTCTTGTACATTAGTATAAGGTCAAAATGATTAAATAAATAAAATAAATTAATATCTTGTTAGCTATTAGCTAGGAAGTTCGTAAAGTTAGAATACCTATCAAATTTGCACTCGCCAAATATTGTTGTTATTTAAGTTCTTGTATAACCAGTTTACTCCGCTTTAGTTTGCGAGAGTAGCCTCCCAAAGGTTCAAACAATGTTGATGATTGTTCACTAAGCGACTAAAAGCTTAACGGTCCCTACAAAGTACCTACAAGGATGTAGTGTCGTAATCGTAAACCATACCATAAACGGTCACTCAGTCTGTACAAAGGCAATACAATCTTAAAAAATTCAATCATACCTTCAATATACTTATTTCGATATAAAAAAAGAAAGATTTTTTTCTACTTGGCTGCAACCCTTTTTGCGTCCCACTGCTGGGCACGGGTCTCTCCCCAATATTGGGGAGGCCTGGAGCTTACTCCACCACGCTGCTCCAATGCGGGTTGGTGGAAATGCGGGTTAGTGGCCAACCCGCTGTCGGATGTTTTCAAACCGCCCATAAGGCCTCCGACAAGGTTTAACGACTGTTATCAATCGACAACAACCGGGACCGACGGCTTAACGTGCCCTCCGAAGCACGGAAACGCGCATGAAATTTTTGCCACTAGCGGTCACCCATCTCACACCTGACCGCGCCCGTTTGGCTTAGCTGCATAGATCGCTTGCGTTCTACGCTCGCCGCCGAGCCATGCGCGCTTCTACTTACTCAACACTTATCGTCATATTTTGTACAATTCACCCAATATCTTTATAAATTTTAGCCTATGTGTTATTTCTGATGTATCAGCTATATTATTGTAAAGTTTCATTAAAATTCTTTCAGTTGTTTTTACGTGAAAGAGTAACAAACATCCATACTTAAAAACTTTCGCGTTTATAATATTAGTATGATATGATAGACAATACTATCTATACTGGTCACGAGTTACGTGAAAGGAGTTACCTATCCATAAAATTTAAATTGTTTATAATGCTCTGTGAAACACTACCCCCATAAATTAAAAATCTGCATTTATTCCACTTATAAAGCTAACGACACTCATATAAAATACTAAGCAGCGATGTAGATATCGGGTAACTACTAGGGATCATTGAATTTATTGCATATTAAGCATTTAAGCATTTAGCCGCTGGCGTTGTGAGCGAGCTATAAAAACTACAACACTTGGGGCTATCAAAGGCGGAATAATAAAAGCAAATAGGAACAAAGCAAAATACAATAGAACAGCCTGTAACATTGTATACCGTACTGTTTTTATCGATGACTTTACCTCTCTTGTGTTTTTATTAGCTGCCATAGCAGCTTGTGACGTAATTTTTTTATTTAGCCCGCTCTTTTGTCAGGTCTGAACGTAGTTGCAGGTTTTATTTCACTAAGTAAGGCTTTTGAACGGACTGATATTTGCTTTCTGAATTTCAAAATGGGAATAATAAGACCGTAGGTATTTTAAAGGGAATTAATTCTGATACCAGATACAGATAATATTAGAGACGTGTGACTCAACGTTTAACATGCCGTTCGATGGGTTCCGGGTTCGATTCCCGGCAAAGCAGATATTTGAGTTGAGTTGAAATTTTTGCTCTGATGGTCTGGGTATTTGTTTTTCCGTCTTTGCGTGTGTCCATGGTACCCACGACACAGGGAATCCTAGTGTGGGACTATTAGTGTGTAGCATTATTAAAGGCCGATTTTCAGTCTCCAGATAAAAATAGGTATTAGTAAGTTAATATTATCGTTACTCTTTCATAGGAGTAAATATGACAGCGCTAACATTTATCCGACAATAAATCAAAAATCGGCTCTTCAACAAAAACAAGGTTACAAACATTATATGAAACCTTTATAAAGTTTGAACGTAATCGTATCAAGTAAAAATACCATTAAATTAATAGAATCTATTAATTTATATTTTAAACATAAATCAAACATGAAGCGCACATGGTTCGGCGGCTAGCGTAAAACGCAAACAGTCTATGCAGCTTAGTTAAACGAGCGCGGTCGGGTGTGAAGTGGGTAACCGATAGTGGCAAAAAAATTCATGCGCGTTTCCGTGCTTCGGAAGGCATGTTAAGCCGTCATTTCCGGTTACATTCAATAACAGTCGTTAAACTTTGTCAGAGGCCTTATGGGCGGTTTGAAAACATCCGATAGCGGGTTGGCCACTAAACCGCATCTCCACCAACCCGCATTGGAGCACAGTGGAGTAAGCTCCAGGCCGCCCCACTAAGGAGGAGAGATCCGTGTCCAGCAGTAGGACGCAAAAAGGTTACAGCCAATCAAACACAGGTCTGAAAACGTAAAAATATACAAGTCAAGATGAAACCGGATATTGAAGGCGAAGATATGGAGACTATTTATTTTTTCAACACTTTATAAGATATTACGACCGGGCACAGGTTTCCTTTCGAGTTAAAAAGGATTTAAATTAATTAAATCTTAGTTGGACAGTTAAAAATAGTTCTAGGCTAGTATTCTAGTCGTATTCGAAGCATTTCTGTGCGCATAAAAAAAGAAAATGAAACGTAAATGGCGTTGTTTTAAAGTTAACTTATAGCTTCTTAAGACAATTCAAGATTCATGTTATTAAACTTACAAAAGGACGTAAGATTAATGGTCCTAATAAGTACCAAACAAAATAAGAGAAAGAAATCCTAAGAAGAAAATCAAAGCCTGTGCGACGTCTTGCAATGTTAAACGGTGAAATCGTTGAATATTTTGCAAGATGCCCTCTGTCAAGCCTAATTAGTTTTTTCTCTCTAAGCGATCGTAACAAAACATGCAATGCTGTAGCCTAATTGAAAACACCCTTAAGCGCCTGTGTTTGTTTTTTTCTGCTTTTTTGCATCTTTCCACTTATAATGCTTATAAAAGAAACCATGATAATAAAATCCTTGGCTTTCAAATTACTATAAGTAGGTAAGTCAACATAATACATATATTATGTCAATTATTTACTTATTATTATAAATTTGAAAATGTGCTAAGTAGTTTTTTTGTCCTTCTTTTCAAGTTGTTTCGGTATATGCTACTTTTTACCGTGGGAAAATATATCTTACTAATGAGAACAATAGTTTTAAAAACCAAAAAATACGCTTTTATAAGAAATCCAACTAAAAAAATGAAAATAAATTTGAATTAAAACAGTGTAAAAATGCATTTTATTGTAAAAAAAAGCGTGGGATGCCAGATCTGACAGATATGATTAGAAGGATAATTATTTTGGTAATATCTTAAAAAGCACCCCACGCTTTTTTTACAATAAAAATGCATTTTTACACTATTTTAATTCAAATTTATTGTCATTTTTTAGTTGGATTAATTATGAAAGCGTGTTTTTTGGTTTTTAAAAGTATTAGGTATTTATTTTCTTCGTTTTAGTTTGGTTTATTTTTAAAAGAATGTTTTTTTTTTTAAAAAATTTTAAACTGTTATTTTTAAATAAAATACATATTTTAATTATTTATATCATTATTAATTTGTGTTTATGTCTTAAGATAATGGTTGGAAATAATTTACAAAAATTGTATAAATTGACAAAAATCTTATTTTGCAAATTGAATAATAAAATAATCTTATCAAATTAGTGTGTTGTCATCGGTCCTCGATAAATCTACAATGTTTGAATGAAATCTGGCCGTTTAAAGTGGGTCAAAATCGCATCTGAAGGAATCGGTTCCAAACATACATACAAGTGAAGCTAATATAAAGCGTGTAAAAAAAAGGGTGTAGTCCACGCGGGTGAAGCCGGGGAAAGCCAGCTTTCAGCACACGCTATTACTAGTAATATTAGGTTATTATATTAAAATTAAAATAAAATAACGTTTAACAGTCACAGTCCCACATAGGGTAGATATACCCTGTGTCGTGGGTACCATGTCCATACACAAAGACAGTAACACAAACATCCATACTCAAAACTCGTCATTCAAATCTCTGTTTCGCCGGGAATTGAACCCGGGATCCTCCGATTGGCAGTCCGGCATGGTAACCATTGCGCCACGCAGGTCGTCTTGTAATAGCTTTTAATAATATCATATGATGATAATATAAAATTACATTATAATATAAATTATTATATTAATATTGTATCTATATAAATATTATATTATATAAATATAATATACTTTTAGTTAACCTGAATTTGTTGTACCTATACCATACCGTAAGAAAAAATGTCCTCGATGTAATTTTGTCATCACTATCGAAAACTATACCTACCTTGACTTTAATAAACCTAAGCAGTTACCAGGTCATCAGAGTTGTATATCTATGAATAAGAAAATTGTTCAATTCAAAAATTAAGTAATATTTTTTTGTATTAAATTGTTTCGTAGCAAAATTAGGCTAAGCCTGGTGTTCATGTCTATGTCGGTATAAAACAATAAATCAATTCGCCATTTCTGTTCCTCCTACCAATTTCATTAAACGCTAATAAAATCCAATTTGCGTAAATTAATAACAAAACGTAACTTCAACGCTTCACCGCCGTTCATGTCATTGGAACTTTGCCGCCGTATTTTGAGAAATAACGCTATTATTATCCCGTGAGATAATACTCTGAGGTATATAAGGTGTCACCTCCTTTGCAGTCAAACTGTCTCCTCTGGGGACGAGATGAGTGGCAAAAAATGAGGGACCATTTTACCTCACACCGCAAAATAAGCAAATTTTTACTTTCCATATGGCCCGAAAGGAGAGACCTTTTAGCTTTTTAGGTTGGTTATTTTATTACATAAATGAATTTCACTCGACGAAACAAGTCCAAAAGTAAACATGACTCTTTCTGTTGACGGCACCCGGCGGTTGAAAGTCCATAAACGCCTCACCCTAGTTAAAAGATATTCAGTGTGTCCTCTGAGTAACAGTTGTTTTTTTATTCAGTGGGTTTTGAGACCTCGCTGAATCTGCAATTGTTTGCTCTCGCGCGCCGAAAAACAATAATACTGTTGCCTCGCTGTCTTTAAAGCATTTTTAATTAAGTAGGATTTGCTTACTAAGACTTTGGGGATTCTTATTTAGAATCTTTTAGAGTTTAACGGCAGATTTGGGTAGGATTACGCCAGAGATTTGTAATTTATCTGAAATTATAAAATGTAGTTGATTTAAGTTTGCGTTAAGATTGACACGTTTTCCACTGCTGTGCCTGTCGCACGGTGTCTAGCGCCCCTATTCAGCCGCGGGGCTAATGTGGCGAGGCGACGAAATTTATCGCGTCGCTTGTAATTCCGCCCTGCTGCCACCCCGCGCGTCACCCTGTCAGTCGACACACTTATAACGTTTTCTAATGAAATTGTCCACAAAGTCCCGCTCGCCGCAACCCCCGGGCCGTCGACGCCGCCGGATGAACCGAAAAAAGTACAGCTCGCGTTACTAATGGCTTCATTTATCACAGTCACTAACAGTGATACACCGCAACGACGTTTTATATTTAATTTGGCTCTCTGCGGAATAAATTACACCAGAATCGGGCCTATAACGATAAAGGACAAACACAGTTGAGTTATCGACGCGGGTCACCGCGTTCGGACGTAAGCTTAAGGATTAATTTGTGGCGGCTAAGTGATAAGTTGGCGATGCGTTGGGATCAGAACTTACAGCGTTCCATATAAGGATAAATAAGGGAAGTTTCACAATATTTGTTTTAGCTTAATCTTATTCCTTAAGTGAAAACGTCGTACTACTTAGTAAGTTTGAACGAGCTAAAACAAACGTACACTAACAAGTTTTAACTTTTACTGAGCTTATGGACTTTATTATCGCTACAAATACATTCAATTTATTAAACGATATCTTCAAGTTGACAAAGGACGCGAACAAATCATGCGATTCATAACATAGTAGATACTTAATATAAATTTCAAAATAACAAAGTCACTTGAAATAACGGCACGTTCAAAACCTCAGCCAAAAGTTAGTTTAACAATAAAGATAACAGTCATGTGCA
Source organism: Pyrgus malvae (assembly GCA_911387765.1). NCBI lineage: Eukaryota > Metazoa > Arthropoda > Insecta > Lepidoptera > Hesperiidae > Pyrgus > Pyrgus malvae. Next base: position 9,793,318 of record OU426955.1, on the reverse strand, counting down.
CGTTAGTGAGAAGTGTACTAAATTAAAACGAAAAGCTACACCGGTACACTAAACGCGAAGCAAGCCAAAATGGTCCTTAAATATATGGTACGTCTGTTCTTCTGGTAGCACGTTTGCCGAGTATGGTTCAAGTTAACGGGTAAATTTACCTTTACAGGGTTAAAGACGATGTAGGAAGACTTATCCTACAGGTTTACGGCGAACGATAAACGCGTACCGTTGGGTGCAAACCTATGTTCCGAGAGGTGAGCTACCAAAATCTGCAAGAATTTTCTAAATGCTGATGTTTTGACTCATGTTACGAGTACAATCTACCGTCAGTTAGCAATATTCCTTAAAGTTTGGCACTACACTCGTACCATTTCCATTCTGCGAAAATAAAAGAACACGATACAAACTTGTTACTAGGCGAGTCAGATAAATTAAATTCATAAAAAATGGTACTATAAAACATCAATTTTAGTTTGCTATTGCAGAATTTGCGTAAAGTAAGGACTATTTTTGATTGACAATCGTAAAACTTAATTTTTATGGTGAATTGCTTGGATTCTTGATCAAATGATAAAAATGTAAATATTACGTAGATATTTAGTTTAATTAATCTCCGCGACAAACGGTAAGGATCCAGCCATCTGATTTTACCTCTACTGCACTAATGTGTAGTTCTAAAAATCTGGCTTATAAACTGGTTGCAGTTTTTAGTTGCTAGCCTCTCTCAATATTACGTTTCTGCATACGTCCTCTGGACTATGGTAGGCTTATCTAACGAATTATTTCTACTCTCGACGAAGCTTAGGTGGATTCCACGAGGAAAACCGGATTCACATGTTTGAACTAGCAATATAATTGGAAATTTGATTCGAATATGGAAAGCTTTGAAAGGATTGTATTTGTCGAAGCGCACATTTTAATCTACTTCCATTATTACATTGTAATCCTTATGTCTTAGGGCTACATCACGTTTTATAAAGCTTTCTATCAGTATTAGAAACATATTATTATATATGTTTCTGATATTCATTGCAGAATTAAATCTCACGACATAACTTCCTTTATAGGACTTAGCTAGCAGTTACAATTAACTTTGTGTTCATACAGTACCAATCGAATATAATTGGTTAATAAAATGAAACCTGTCATAACATAACCATTGTAATATTCTTAGCGGGGATAATAACATAATGGAGAGCATTCGTATGAGTTTGTTGGTTACAGTAGGAACGAGTACATCGCGTGAGATTAAAGCAAGCCCACATTTAAACAGTGAACCGCGTAATTTGGCAACTGAGCTGTGATTAGATAGTGCTTCAGCCTCGTTAGGATAATGAGAATGGCTTTGTTAGCCTTTGCTCGCTCTAACATGATTTCACTTCGAGATTCCCTTTTTTTGATTAGACCCGACGTACTGAGGGAGGTAATAAAAGGGGTCGTGATAGCTCAGTGCGTATTCAAAATGATGTTTGTTGCCAGAATGCAGTAGTCGGTGAATATTGTGTGAGAAAAGCTTTTCGAAATGAGTGTGTAGGGGTTTATTTGTAGCAATAAAATGAGTACGACATTGAATTTATAACGAAAAATAAAAAATAAAATTAAGGAATAAATAGACTTTTTTTGTCATGTATGTTTTATTATTTTCCATACTATGGAATATGGAATAACATACTATACATATTATGCTGTTGATATAAGCTTTTCGTATCGTATTGAAACGGAACTCAAAGTACGATAAAAAAGGACTTGGTTTAAAGTAAATATTTGTGTGAAAACTTTACTTTTTTGTAATAATGTATGATATTATAAACGTAGATAAATGAAGTCCAGAGTGTGTTTACATTGGAAATGAATTCCTTTGCGTTTTGATCAAAAAATGTAGTTAAATTAAGCGACTACCAGCCTCCAAAGTAGCAAAGAAAAATGCTTAAAATAATAATAATAACGCTTCACATCATAGTCCCACAGTAGGGTAGATATACCCTGTGTCGTGGGTACCATGGACACACACAAAGACAGAAACACAAACACCCCGACAAGACCCCGAACGAGAACAGAAATTAAAACTCATCATTCAAATTTCTGTTTCGCCGGGAATTGGCAGTCCGGCGTGGTAACCATTGCGGCACTGGCGGCATGCGGCAGGTCGTCACTTACTAGTCAGGTCGTGCTTAAAACGATATATTAATGACCTGAAAAGCTCGATTAATAGTACACACTCGTCTGCTACTTTATGTATTCAGAAAACTTTGATAAAATATTCTCTGACGACTAATTTTCTTAAATTTACAAAATTACTTACTGCAAAGATACAAAGAGTAGTTTAATTCTGTACTAAAATGTGAAGCAACGGAAAGCAAAATCGGAGTTTTCGTCGGAACTTGCAACTATCTGTAATGCAAAAATAGTTCGAGCAACATTCGTGAATCCTGCAACGTCCGCGTCGTTCTTAGGTAGAAGTTGTTTGGAGTTCTCCTTACTGTTTCAGAGTGCGGGACCTTAAAGTCTTTCCGATATTACCGGAGGATCAAGTGTACTGAAACTTTTTTTATTGGGAACTGAAGAATAACAGTTTATTTTTTATTCGAATTTAGTTTGCATTACTCGTAAGTAATTTTGTAATGTTTATGAATGGCGTGTTGCATTAAAGATGCAAGGTTAAGTAAAATATTACTAAAAATCTAAAATTATTTTTATCAAAATAAAAAATTAATGAATTTCTTTGAAAAGTGGTTCTTGTCGTCCACAATAACGTAAAGTATCTTAGCCTCCATGGCAGAAAAAGCATGTTTAAGTTATGATCAATTATATTGAATACATATTGGCTTGTTTTTATTTCACCAAATTTCTACAAGTTCCTAATGTTTTAGAAGAGTAATGTAGAAAGCGTGTCCTTATAAATACAGGCTTTTTTTCAATCGGCTTAAGGAAAAATAGTTTAAGCTTGCTATATACTTTAAGGCTCGTATTTCGGAAGTAATGGAAGTCGGGGCACGGCAAACTTGCTGAGATATCACTAAAGGACAAGACGCTAATATATGCGCAATTCTGCATTCTACGTATTGTTCCTTAATGCACCAACTTTGTTGGCTGTTTCTATTTATACCTCTCAACTTGCTGATTTGTGAACATTTTGATCCGTTATTAATCCACGATGCTAGCACTCTCATATTGCAATCAGCTAAAATCACTCGTATATTTTAATACATTTCTATACGCAGAATTGTTCGAATATAATTTTAGTTTTGACTCTCTGTAACGATTCATGACACGAAAAATCAATTTAGATAGCAAATATGATTGCAAACCGATGGTATTAATGTACCGAATATTCCAAATATAAACTTTTATTTTCATATTCGTAAATATTTGCATTTATAAAATTGTTCAATGGAACCTCTCAACGTACGAGATTTTATTTGACAGTTATAAAAGATGAAAAACGGGTGAATACATACCAGATGTAAAGCAAATTAATAACACGAAAATTTCTGGATAAATTGTAAAATGTAGGGACAAAGATATACCCACGTAGTGGTGTAGGAAACAATAACACACCCCAATCCTTTGTAACAACACCTTTGTCCCGACACCGTTAAAACACAGACGCGGTTCCGGGGCTGGGCATTTCTTAGGCCCACTTCCCTTAGCTAATTTGAATTAATTTATCCCGTTGAACCCGACTGACGAAGTCCTAAACGGAAGCAAAACGTGGAATCTCTATCCACACTTACACTAATACCACATTAGAAATGATTAAATAACGCTAACATTACCTACCTTTTCCTCCCTCGTGGGCGTGCTTGACTCTCTTCCTGAACAAATACCCGCTCAGATTTTCCTTACAAAACGCTGCACCGTTAGTCGACTAAAGGATACTATTTGTATTTCATTATCAACAAAAGCTTTGTTGAAAAGATGACGCCGAGCGCAAATTCGAGCTACAGAGCAGCCACCTACAGACCGCACACTGCCGACGCCCGAGCAAAGATATTTCGCAGTCGTATTTACTCAGGCGTGCCTAAATTGTTTGCTTACATGTTTGACGCGCCGCACGCAACGCTCATTACGGCGAACGGGCTTTGTTCAGACTTAGAAAACATATTGTTCCACCCGATAGAGCAGGATGTTCTTTATACGTTTTATTTATCATTTCAGGTAAGTTACGGGAGCGCTTGTGAGGGTGTAATGGCTACGGTCGGGTGAGAATTTCTCCTTAAATGTATTTACAGTTTATCAGCAATAGGCTAGTCAGGAAAATTTAAAGCAGCCCTATTTTATTCTCGAATTAAAACACGGTACGTTTAAATCTGTAGTCAACAAGTTACCTCCGGTTTGGAGTGGGCGGGCGCCGCAAACGGGACAGTAGGTACTATTTGCAGCGTAACGATACGGACATTAGACATAGCACTTAGCGGCACTAAACATTCATTATGTTTCTTCCCGCGCGGGAGCAGGTTGGCACACTTAATTGTTCATACAACAAGCCAGCCGGGAATTGGCTCTAAATGTTCCGTTGTCCGGGACGTGGTTACACCGCAAATGCGCTATGAGGTAATAGTCCTGAGTATTTTACGCCAACGGCTAGAATGGACCTCATTTACTTTGCCTTAGAACAGATTTTTGAGTAGACGTTGCCTGGGCACGTAGGCCGGAGAGGCCGCTGATGGAAAGCGCAATAGAAGGCTATTTACACCTGCGATTCTTCTTCATCTTCCCTAAATTGGCGCACCGTTTTGTCTGAAGTAATTATGCCACATAACGTATTAGTCTTCGGGGAACCAACACATGTTAGAAACGCTTAATCACTTACTTTACATCGCCGTACGCAAATAATCCGTTAATTTAATTTTGGCTGGTATTTGTGGCGTTTATTTAATTTATTATCATATTAAAGTGTAGGCTACGTTTGGAAGGTTTTGTGTGCGTGCGAATAAACGCTAATTATACTAGTATAATCGTGCCGAAACTGTACACAGGGGAAAATTTTTAACGTTTCCATAACGTTAACTGTAAAATGAATCGGTGTTTTTGCTTGCGTTCGTGACTATTCTGATAAACATAACATCCATTTTTGTTAAATGACTCTACTAACCGTTGTAGTCGTTTAGCGAAATAAACATTTTTATTTCATGTCGTACAAGCTTTATTTTAGTTGAGGATAACACATTTTCATTTGATAACTTACTGTTGGACAGAATTAATACACCAATAATCAAGAGGTAAAAAAATTTAAACACAATTGACCTGATGTACCTATGAAAGATGATTTAATTTATTGAATATTGAAAATCAGTTGCAGTAAAATTTTATTGAAGTTTTATAGCAATCTAAAGATATCTTCAGTCTGTGCGAATTACACGTACTTCTTGTATTTTATATACGACTAGCTGTGCGATTATTTATTTGCATTGAATAAGTAGTAGGTAGATTATTCTTACATATAGTGAAATCACTTATAATACAATGTTCATATGTTCAGAAGAAACCTAATGTATTTTTTCTAAATCCTTCAAACCTAAAACAGTAAGGAATGCTTACTGTACTGATCTTACTATCCACTTTTCTCACGTTTCGCTTTTCTCGCGCAATCAGATTCTCTTTACAAATATGTACCTCGTTTATTAAAGTTAAGAGATACTGCTGTGCCCGTGGCTTCATCTATGTTAAAAATTGTATCTTTAGTAAATTGGATGAATTTATACTGCAAAGAATGTAGAGGCAGAAAAGAGGTGCACTATACAACTACTTGTAGTTGGGAGATAAAATTTCTAAACATACATGTGCTTAGGATTAAACAATCGGTAAAATAATTGTAAGGTCAATTAATAAAATATAGGTTTAAAACTTGCGGACAACATGTCCAACATTTGGTCATAAGTCATAACTCATATAACATTGTGAAAACTAAAGCAGAAGGCAAGGTGCTATCTGTATTTGGAAATAAAGAATATTTTTATAAAGAATCTTTAAAGAATCCTTAATATCTCCATCAACCAAAGTGTGTGGATGAGCCCTCATCCCGTACGCAATAAAGAGACTCAAAAAATGAGTTAAGTTATTATTGGTCCAATTAACAATGTTCAGCATCATACGTATACCTACCCAACGATGGGACAACCCGCGTGGCGCAATGTTTACCATGCCGGACTGCTAATCGAACTGTCCCGGGTTAGAATCCGGGGGTCTGGGTGGTTGTGTTTTCTGTCTCTGTGTGTTGATGGCACCCACGACACAGGGTATATCTACCCTAATGTGAGGCTATACGTGTGAAATGTTATTTTTTATTTTTTTACACTATGTACTTATTTACTTTTATTAGACTTAAGGCTTTTATTTGAAATTATCTCCATCGATTTACTTTGGAGAAGAAATGAATATTGCTCAATAACGCCATCTACCGTATGGGATGTAAACTTTGTGGTAGATAAATCGAATGTCAAATTACCGAATAGGTAGATATTGAGATTAACAGTTGGTTCACTAAAAGTTAAACTATTCGTCACCTAGATGTCTGCAGTAGTCTCGTTTTGTTAAGGCTTTGTATATTCTGTATGAAGGTTTAGATTCCGAATCTTACAACCTTAATGCTGGATGCATTGAGATTGTAAGATTTGGATTTCGGTTCATCGGAGCTTGAGGCCTCCTGAATATTGGGAGAGCTCCATGCTCAGCAGTGGAATGCTAAAAAGGTTGCAGCTTGATATAATGTAGCGATAATAATCGTTTCAGCTGCAGCCTGTTCATAATCTTCCACCCCAAAAGAAGACTAATAAGCTGAGCAACTAACTCAATAGAGCCTGTGATGTAAGGTTCGGCGGCGGTAAGGCTCACGATGCGCTTATTAGGTACCTATAGTCTAGCCATACTCGGCCAACGAAAGAAAATACAGTAAGCTGATCTAAGTATATTTAATATAGTCGACAATATTAGTGAGAGTTCAAAATAATTTTACTTAAATTTAAACTTTTATTTATGGTTTTGAATGGGCAGTTACCGAAACTTTCATACAAATTCCCCAAAGTGCCTTTTAAGTTTATGTCGCGTATTGTGTAAATGAACATAACTTTTTTGTTTATCACCCGATTGATATGAAATACACACTAATGTTACGGAAATTCATTCAACAATATATTAGTAAACACATCATTCAAAGAAGGGAAAAGAATTTGAGAATCAAAAAATTAAGTTAAGGTTAATTATTGTACGCTTGAGATACCAACTTTCGAATCCATTTTATTTGCTATTGAGGGGTAGTTTTGAAAAAAGCTTAAATAGAATTCTTACTATGTCAGTAAAGATTACAAATACAAAATTATAAGTATATTACTCTGCACAAAAATTTTCTGTACATCAAGTTTCGACACTCAATTTTCAAAGAGTTTCAAAGAAAATTGACATTTTAAGGGTGAATTTCGAGAAATGCTGAAACACGTATTCTTTTATTTTGGTTAGAAAATATTTATACCAAATTTCAAGAAAATCTATTGAAAAAATCCAAGTTTTCCATACAAATTTTCATCGCTCATTTCACACCCTTAAAGGGTGATTTTTAAAATTATCTATAGCTTAAATGTTAGCAATGACCAATATATATAAAACAAAAAAAGTTTCATCAAAATCCGTCCAGTAGTTTTTGCGTGAAAAGCTAACAACAGACAGACAGACAGACAGACAGACAGACAGACAGACAATAATTTCAAAACTTATATTTTTAGCTTCTGTAACTTATAAAAAGACCCCTAGAAGTATTTTTTTAAATTTCTATGCAATGTACAGAATTGACCCTGCTTACAGTTTTATTATATGTATAGATATATAGATAGGCAACTGTCATTTTAGAGAAATATATGTACATAGGATTATAGGAAACATAAAGTTTTTAGTCTAGGTAGAAGTAAAAGAATCATCCTATTCTTTAAAAAATCTTACACGTTTTATCAAAAGGACTAAATCCTTTTTCAATTTTATAATATCAGTCTGCTACATTTTCCGGTTGTAACATTTTTATCTAGATAGAAGTTTCTCGGATGGAATATGATATTGATCATTTCCGAATCTGTATGATCCGTCGTAAAACGCATTTCAGTGCCCGTACTTTTACCGCTCAAATCGGTTTGAGCCCTCCTAACCATTGATATTTATGCTTTTTCGGGATTCCTCCGAAGGGTGAGTTGTTTTGAAACTTTCCTTTCGGAGAAATGGCTGGGTTCGTTGGATTAATGTAACTAGAGTGTTGTAATTGGTTGAGAAGTTATTACTTTTCTGTTTCTTTTCGTGAAAAACATAAAGCAGTTGCCAGCTTCAGACTGATTTATTTTATGCTGGGAAACATCTGACCGTTTTAAGTCTCAAAACATATTGTGAAAGATCGAGATTATTTGTTAGTTATGTGTTGTTTGTTTCACATTTCACGTCACTTTTCTAAGTTGACATTATTTATTATTGCTTTAAGAACTTCTTAGTTATTAGTTTCGACACTTAGTTGTTGTTGTACAGTTTCGAGCGGAACAAGTCTCCCGTGACGTCTCATTTTGTTGGTATGTTTTTAAGATATTAACGAACTTTTAATTTCTAAATTGCATTGTCATTTGCTTTTCTGTTTTCGTTTTGATAAATCAAATATAAATAATGTTCCTTCAAACATTGCATAAAAAGTAGCTGTAAAAATACAAAACAAGAACAATCAAAAAACTAAAATGTATGCTAAATGTAACATTATGATAGTAACTATTCTTATATTATTGAGTCCCAGTTAATACCCGTACGTCGGTAAATATATTTAGTAGTACGAACACCGGCTGGCATTTGTTTCGACGCGTATTATGGCTTCTAAAAATATCCGGACCAGAAAATAAAGCACAAAAGCCATTATATCTGATAGTGCCTTGTTTGAAATCATAACAAATAGCTTTCAGAAAACCGCATCCCAACCCGAACTGTCGTGGATAGGTTGAACCCCTTTTCACATAACAAATCTTTGCCGCAGCATCGCCAGTTAAGAGGCTGTCGATGGAATCTCTCCCTTTTCCGACTATTCGTTATGTGACTTAATGGATTACATGAAATAAAGTAGACATCGGCAAAACAAAAGGCCACGCTCCCCGAAAATCTCTGACCACATAGTTTGTGGGCTAAAACAAAATTTATTACGTTTGACCTTAGTAATTCTCGTCGAAGGTTTTCTAACCTAAATGCGTATGGGTCCGCCTTTCAAAGGTTGTTGGTCGCGGTTTTATACTGAACGAAATAATTGATGAGTTACAAAATAGTTTACGACGAAAGTATCCAATGCGATGAACCCAATCACATTGATAAGTTTATTTATTTGCCAATATTGGCAACATTTAGTTTGTTTGTATGGTTTTCGGGTGCGTAAGTATGCGTAACTATTCGAAATTCATTGGCCTGATTTTCCAATTTCGAGTAGTCGATATAATGACTACAAATAGTGATGTAGGTAATTGAAACACTGCAATGCAATTTGAAACTCAAACAGATATCTGAACTATTTGATAGGGGAAGCGTAAGGGGATTGCGTTACGGTTACTGGTTAGTAGCAACCAAGCGATATAAATCCGTGGTTTAAAAATTAAGGGATAGTTTTCATTGATAAATAGATACCGTCAATATAATAATTACATACATTTCTATTTACTAATCCTATAAGTACAAATAAAATAATAATTCCTTTCAACAAAGTTTAATTTTATATCCTTCCTACTAATATTATAAACGCGAAAGTTTGTAAGTATGGATGTTTGTTACTCTTTCACGTAAAAACTGCTGAATGGATTTTCATGAAACTAATAATAATATAGTTTATACATCAGAATAACATATAGGCTACAATTTATAAATATATTGTGTGAACTGTCCAAAATATGACGATAAGTGTCAAGTAAGTAGGAAAAAATCTACCATCTGCGAACTATTTTGGCGTACGCTGCCAAAACAGCTAGAGTTACATTACATGTAATGTATGATGGAAATGTTTATCTTAAATAGTCCTATAAAAAAGCCGGTCCAGCGGCACTTCAGAAGGGACTTCACTTAATGCTAATGATCCTCTCTAACGCGGGTGGAAGCGCGGAGTACAGCTAGTAACATATAATTTTGTAATAATTGTAACAACTCCAAATGTATTTATTCAAATTTTGTTATTTGTAAACAATGTAACTTGAAATCACTTTCGTAACAATCTTTAGAAACATCTTTTTACAAGCTTTTATTTAATCATGTTATAATAATACGTAGACAACCTGTCATGTTGTTTGTAATAAAATTTAAGTTAAATTTGAGTCACACCCCGATTACTGAATAAGCTTTTTTTTTTATTTAAATTTCAAAGCACAAATTCATTTATCTTACTTTTTGAGGGGTTCAACCATCTACACAAAAAAATGTGTGTGTTTATACTACGTCCATATGAATGTATATTATTATTTATGTATCAATCAGGCAACAGAACCCATATAACAATAAGTATCAATCAAATTAAACATTAAAATATACCTATGGTACATATACCTAAATGACATTTTTTACAATTTTTGTCTGTCTGCCAGTCTGTTTGTTCCGGCTATGGTCTGAAACAGCTGGACCGATTTTGACGGGACTTTTACTAGCATGTAGCTGATATAATAAGAAGTAACTTAGGCCACTTTTACTATAGAAAAATTCCACGCGGACGAAGTCGCGGGCGGCCGCTAGTTATATAATAAAATCTCTTTTACGACTTTCTGTTGAGCTAATCTGTAATCGGCTGCAGATAAAACCACTAAGCATATTTCAGTATAGTGGTCACTCGAACACAAATAGAAAAGGGAGTTGTGGTGTATCCCTAAAATACGTAAAGTTGAGTTGAGTGGTGAACCGCCACGGTTCTTTGATCAAAGGATATCGCGTGGAATACAAATTAATTCATCAAAAGGTAACTAGCTATAGGAGTTTGGGACTTGCGTGTGTGTCTGTTTAGTGTCTAGCTACCATTAGCTTTGAATTACAGAGGCATTCCCAAGTAACAATTTATCGTCGTATAAAGGTTTAGTAAACGTTATCTGAATACCATACATCGCAATAGTTAAGTCATACTAACTTTATAATAACGTTTACTAAACGCGAAAATGGCCCCAGTTATACGACCTCAATGGTCGTATAGTGGTCATACAGAAGTCTCGAGCCAACTTCGTTAACGTCATTCAAAAGTCGTACAAATGTTATGGGATAACCATAACTTTCGTCGCTTTGTTGTATTGTGGTCGTACAGGTGTTACTGAATGACTAAAACGTTTTATTTGAGTCAAGAGACAATACCTGTAAGACTTATTCGTATTATGTTTGTGGTTTCGTTTCAAGATTTTAGTGTAAAATAAATAATTACAAGGAAATAAATGCTAGCTGAGTTTATGTCATTTTCATGCCTTACTTACTTTATCTGTCTCTCATGCTATTTAGTTCGACTGGGAACTGAAGTTTTATGATAATATACCTATGTGAATACTATTAAGATTTTCATGCCCCCTCGTAATTTTGAGTTAAAATCAATAGATTTTTATTAATAAAAATAGTTTTTTTTCTAAAAATGTCCGACATGTTGCTTTTGTCGCAAACTTACCTCTGTATGACCCGATGGTGATGATAATGGTCGCCATGACAGCTAGCTATTAGGGTTCCTCAAGAAACATAAAAAACCCTTTTCATATTGTGAATATTCACCAAAATTCTCGTTAATCTACTTCTCGTTAACGTCTCCACGATTTTTTTGATTCCATTTCCGTAACAAAATTTCATCAAATGTGCGTAAATATGGCCGCCTAGTCATTATAAAGTCAAAACCTGATTTAAATGCGACTGCAAGTTTGATTAAAGTCAGGACATGACATTAAACGGACATCATGTAATATAAAGGTTATATTTGAGTCGTTAATAAACAACCAAGTCATTTAAGAGTATTTAATTGACCGCTGTAAAACAAGATAGTGATTGTTATATAAACGTCTCTGTGAAAACCTCTATACAATATGCACGTTATATAAATGTCATATAAAGGTTTTCCAAAGACATAATTTGGTCAGTTCAAATCATATATCGGACTATAACGTTAGTATGACTATTGCGTTGTCGTACAAACGTTTTAGCTAAGATGTAATATAACGTCATATAGTTTAGTCACCCAAACGTTGCTAAGACCAGTTTACTATGACCTATTCGACGCACGACTAATTAGTTACATTAAAAACGTATATAGGACCTGGTAGTTATATCATTACCATTGTAAGACTGCTATCCAACTTTAGGTCGTACAAGTCAAGACTTATACGACGTATTTGTTTGTTGGGATTACTATTCATTCGATTTCCTTAAAAGCGCAGCGTAGATTTTTTATTTGGTTCGGAGTAGGATTGATAATAGGACGTTTTGTTTAAATGAAAATAAAGTTTTCTCCCTACAAGTACAAGTTATTATTGAGGTAACGAAAGAAATTTAGTATCTCTGAATATGAATAAGTGGTGAGTAAATGTAAAGACTCGACTGATTAGCTTCGCGTGCTTTTATAAGATCTGAAAGATATAGAATTATACACCAATTGACACCAATTTACAATGTTTACAGAAGTACATAATAATCCCGGGGTACGATTTTTTGTCCAAATTATACTATTAAAGTATTCAACCGAGCCTAAGAAATTTTTAAGTTTAGTATTTTAATTGTGGTCATACTTAAAATCAGGACATACAAATACAAAAATAACTGGGCCAGGTCGAAACATTACTAAAAAAATCGGTTGTCTGTAAAGTCGGTTTACTGATGATAGTTGAACGTGACAACGTCATAAGGAAATACTTGTTGCTATAAACAATTTTCACTGCACTTCATACTTGACGAAAACATGTAAATGTATTATTGTATAGCAGCTGTCCACGCGGACGCATCGCTCACTCAAGTAGGAGAGAGACAGATGTCGAACGCTGCCGAACACGGAGGCCGATTCGCTCTTTGTCGCTCGTTCCGCTCTCTCGCTTGCACTTCAAGCCTTAAATGTATGTTTATCAGCTTTCTGATTACCATAGTACAAGCTCTGCTTAGTTTGGAATCAGATGGTGTTGTGTGAATTGTCCAAAGATATTTATTTTATTTTTTTATTTTAAATGGAACGCCTCAAAGCGAGGTAACGCCGCCTGAGTCATGTTTTTTCGTGCGTGCAGCCGGCTCCATAGAATTATAAGACGTTGTCACGTCAAAATCTAAGACAAATGACTGTAACAGTGGATAGTATAAATTAGTTTAGGGTACGAGAGTTTAGAATACCGCATTATTACTCTTTGACGGGGCCCCTAGTTATACTAAAAATCATTGAGCTGTGTTATATGAAACTCAATTGACATGCCTCGGTACGCACGCAGATCTTGCATAGTTACAGTTACGTACGAACTTGGTCCTCAATAAAATTACAATCCTTGTCTCATAGGTCATCAATTTAACCCAGGTATTAGGTAGCGAGTTAAACTAAATCTAATAACGGAATTCACAGAGAACACACGTCTTGAATTTATGATTTAAACGATAGAATCTTTGTCTTTATGTTAGTTCCATTTTATTTTAGGAAGATGTATGCATTTTTTTGCGTCCCAGTGCTGGTCGCGGGTCTCTCCCCATTATTGGGGAGGCCTGGAGCTTACTCCACCACGCTGCTCCAATGCGGGTTAGTGGCCAAACCGCTGTCGGATGTTTTCAAACCGCCCATAAGGCCTTCGATTAGGTTTAACGACTGTTATCTATCGACAACAACCAGGACCGACAGCTTAATGTGTCCTCCGAAGCACGGAAACGCGCATGAAATTTTTGTCACTAGCGGTCATCCCCATCTCACACCCGACCGCGCCCGTTTTGGCTTAGTTGCATACATCGTTTGCGTTCTACGCTAACCCCTAGGCCATGCGCGCATTTATGAAAGGGTGTATTATTATGTTAATGTGCACAAAATTTAGGCAAAACCACGTATTAATTAGTCGTCTTTCCATCTAATACCTTTAAACGAGCATTTTTTGTATATACGTATATATATTATTATAATTTAAATCTCGGAAACGGCCCCAACGATTTCATTTTTATTCGTTTCATTTTAAGAAATTGTAGTTTTTCCGTATTTAGCGATAATCAACTTAAATATAAATTGAAAAATATTACTCTTCTTGACATAATTTCAGAATAATAATATTGTGGCGAAGAATGCCTTTAAACTTTATCCGCAGTTCAAACAAATGACAATGTCGATTTGAAAGAGCTCTATAAGAATTTCGTAAATCAAATTAATACTTCATTGGCCGAATGGTACGTAGACTGCTCGAGGAGTTACCCGGATTTAAGTCTCAATTAATAATATTATTGTGATTTTTTATTTTTTACGATATTTTAAAATTTGGGAGCTATTTCACATGACGTGGTTAAGTGATACTAAGCCAATGAGTGTTTTCTTTAAAATTAAACCAAGAAAATCAAATTGTCCGGGTGAAGTTAATATAACGTAAAAAAATAACATTTCTATAGCTTAAAAGTACAAGGACTATTACGATGACTACAATCTTTCGTCTCGCAGACAAGCATGAATCTCTTCTCAATAACAAGGAAGCCCTTTTGTATTGGAAGGAAACCTTCAAAAGGTACCGGGTTATGTGGGATATTTTTGCACGAAAAACTCTTCAGTAGCCTGACTCACGCTGCTCTACGGGTTGGTGGAAGTATAACTTACTGACTAACTGGCTATATGGACCGGCTATAAGGCCATTAAAATACTTTAATGACTGCTAGTATCAACAAAAGCGGAGTGTCCTCCTAAGTACGGCAATGCATTGAAAATTAGACTGACTAAGTCAATCTCAACAGCTATGATATTTATTCATAAGGTTAGTGAAATAAAGAGAGTCTAAAGAATAATGTGTGGCTTTTTCATGCAAAGAATAATCAAACGTCTAATCGGGCATCAAATGTATCAAAGAGCGATGCGCGCTCAAAGAGCAATGCATTCGAATGGGCAACGAACAGGTAATTGCGCTCAATGCAGAAATATCGTCTAATGTGATCTAATGCGCTTGAAACTCAATTGCTTTTGAAAAAGTATTTTTAAACGATATTTCGTATGATACGTTTTAGTTTTTCAAGTAGAACGTGAATGTAAACACTGAAAGTTGTGTCATTTACCGATGCTCATAATTACTCTGTAGAACTAGTTTTTTTTTTTTGTAGATTCACACGATAAAATATTTTTTACAGTGATATCTTAAAAAAATGTATTTTAAGGTGACTGGAGACGTTAATTAAAAAAAAACATTTGATAGCTGGCAGTTAATATTTTGTGCTTCATAATATATAGGTATTATGTGCATAATACGGTTTCCAAAAATCCATAGAGTTTTATTTCATAATAATAATATATATATAAATTCTACAGTATTAAAAAAATTATGTTCTGAACAGTTCTAAATTTACAGGCAGATACGGAAAAACCTTGAAGATTGAAGAGACTGTCTCATAAAAGTAGAATTATAATAGACAGTTACTTTTGCACTAAAATTCACGTAAACATCGCACTTCTGAGTCTTTGCATTTCGAAACAAATGATGGGCCGTACGAGGAAAAATTTTTAATTCGCCTAATGCAACGAGACAGCTCCGCTACTTAGTACTCTCTTTATGTCTTCGCAATCTTCCTACTAGAACGTTCTGTCACATTGACTTCCCTATTGTCAGTAGTTTATTTTAGTTCCGTCTTGAATACATCATGGAAAGAAGAACATTGTCACACATTTTTGATTTAACACCCTCCGGATGCACATGCATTGACGTTATGACGTTCTTATGTGCTTTCTCTATTCGAAACTCTAAAACTCTCGATTCTTCGCTCAGCTTTCAAAACTGGAAGACGAACGTAAGCAATCCTTACTAAACTTGAACAAAGAAAATATAACAACGGCAATTTGTAAGATGCTTAATCAGACTTAATGATAACTTTGATTTTCATCTCCCGCCCGACGAAACGAGAAAGTTAATGAAAAGTCAAGCAAACTCAGTCGAATACAAATTTTAGCATTAGTATGCAAGAGTAAAGTTTTTATTGAATATAACTTGCAGTTTTAAGTTTTGTTTATCTTTTCACATCGGACACACGATTTATTGTTACGTTCAATAGTGCTATAAAACAAATTAATACATACTTGTTATGAAACGCAGTGTTTATTTATTTTATAAACCGTTTGGTAACAATGTTTTGAAATTTGGTTATTGTGCTAAAACTGCTTTATTATTCAGTGACAATACGTTGTTAATTAAACCAGTACAATCACGTTAATGTCATTTATTAGAGACTTTAGACTCAAAAAGTCGATAATTACTACTTTAATGACAATAATGCCAGTGTTATAGAATATAATTGTTATGACAGTAGAGATTGTCAACTGTAAAATGATACGTTAATTTATCCAACTGTATAATAAATAAAAGTCAAAACATAAAAGTTGAGCAATTAATGATAGAGCTTTTACACTTTATTCGAAAATTAAATGAAATGAAATATTTATTTGCATATAACACGGTAATTTTACCATAAAATACTTACAATATTGTTCATGAATGTTTTACCGACCTAGTCAGTGCGCAAATATTTATTAATTAATAAGCTAAAGTCAGTGTGTCTTTAGTTATAACAGTCTATAGGTTAAAACATTGATTAACATTTTTTTACCTAAGGATATAAATGCAATTTCATACCCGAAGTTTCATGTCAATTTGTTACATTATGGAAAAGTTTTTTTTTATTAGTACCAATAACAATAATAAAAATAATAAGGTGTCCTGCATGACAATACTCTATAAATTCCTCTGTGGAATAAAAACAATTTTTAATCAATAATTTAAAAATAAAACCCTTGAACCGATTTAATGCTAAATTTTAAAAGATGCTAAGGAATTCGTTTTATACAAAATATTTGCTTTCAAAAATGTGTATACCTACAACGACAACCTAACCTACGACAAAATAGTAATTTCTGCTTTTACTGAATTCGGAATTTATTGAATTCTCCACCAACCCGCATTGGAGTAGCATGGTGGAGTAAGCTCCAGGCCTTCCCAATGACGGGGAGAGACTCGTGCCCAGCAGTGGGACGCAAAAAGAGTTGCAGCCACTGAATTCGGGGCATGCAAAATGTTTTGCTTCGGTATAATTTACAATAGATGAATGGCAGTCGTTTGTCTGTCAATTTAGCGAGCTGGATGGTCCCGTCCCGTAGTCACTATCTACTAATACTTCATACCTTATTCTGTATGAGTATGAACAACTAGACGAATCGTTTCACAGTTAATACAAACTAATTTTGTCAATAAAGAATAATAATCGAAATGGAGTGTATTTACACTCTATTTCAATATCACTAATATCAATATCACACGGATATTATTATAAAACCTTCAGTCGATTTATGGTTTAAGAATTTTATTATTTCTCTAAGATTAAAATCACTTAAGTACAAGAAATAAATAAAAGTACATACAGTAGTTAATAAATATCGTTGAGAGCAAAATTTGCAGACATGAGGGTAATTGACAATAATAAAGCAATACAATGTTAGTCACAGTGAATAAAGCCATCTGTTCATGGCAATTAATAATGATATATCGTGTTAATTTAATTTATGATATTAATATTTTTGTTTTAAGGCAACCGTTCCAAAATGTAGCATTTTAATAGTTTTTTGAAAATTTGTAAGTTTTTAGCCTCTTTTATATTTTTTGGCAGATTATTATACATCTTCGCACCCTCAACATTATACTTTTTTTACCGTATTGTGTCCTAACCTTGTCTATGTAAATGTTTTGTGCCCGTCTCATGTTGCGTTTATGAATGTTTATATTTTTGGAAAAAGATATTTCTGATTTTATATAGTTATTTAATATTTTATATATTAATATACATATATTGTATTCGTAAACTTGAGATAGCTGCATTAACTTAGTTTCTGAGTATATTGTTTTTGTCGGCGTCAAGTAATCGTAATGAAATAAGGCTTTTATCAGTTTGTTTTGGGTAGTTTGTAGTGTACGTATATTATATTTACATGCTGATCCCCATATTTCTATCAGGTAGTCAATGTGCGATTTATCTACCTTATCCTATCTACCTATAAATGAGCAATTCTTTCTATATACCTTAATTTATTTTTTGAATCTCGGAAACGGCTCCAACGATTTTGATGAAATTTAGTACCCTGGTTTCGGGGGTAGATCGATCCAGCTAGGTTTTAATTTTAGAAATTTTAAATTATAAAAAAATATTTTCAGCGATAAGTAACTTAAATATAAACTAAAAAATACGACTCTTCTTGACATCTATTGGAGAGGATTAACAACATTGTGGCGTTGAACGCCGTCAAACACCATCCGCCATTCCGACGTTCAAAGAAATGACAATGTCTATTTGAAAGAGCTTTATAAAAATGCCGAATGGTTACGTGGGCTGACTGCGGAACTAGAGACCATGGTTCAAAACTCATTCAAAACCATATTGCGTTTATTTTTTATTTTTAGTAAAAATATTTTTTATTGGGTGCTGTTTCAGATGACGTTGTTAAGTAACACTAAGCAAATGAGTGTTTCATTTGAAATTAAACCAAAAAATAAATTGTTTTTATCGGAGCAACGCTTGGTTGTCCAGGTACTTCAGATATAACAAAGGTAAAATGTAAGATACTCGTACCATCTGTTTGAAAAGTGTACCTACTCGACGAATTTCATGTTTTATTTTTCGGCGGAACCATTACCAAAATGATACAGGCTAAAATGATGTGAAGGTCAGTTTAAAAAAAAAACTTTCTGTAAAACTTATTATAAAATTGGTTCAACAATTCCTCGAATGAATCTGATCTAACAAACAAATAGACTCGACGAACAAAAATCATAGACTTTATTTTAATGAGAGCCGTAAAGTACTTCATTTGTACAAAAGTTCTCATGTTGCCACTACAAACTGATACTGAATTTTTATTTAATTTATGATATACATTTGTAAATTTATTTTAACAATAATGAGATTAGTATCGTTCTTAAAATAACCAAATAACTTTCTGAAGCTCCATACATTGCGGCGCATTGTTAAAACACAACGTACAAGCACGAATGGGTGTCGGTTTGGCAATTACAATTCGTGTAAGGGGTCGGAACTCGTAGGTAGAGTTCATATAACGTGGTTCTCGTACGGGAGTGTAACGAGTGCAATATCACCTAACTATGTTCGCTAGAAGCACCCCTTCTGTTTTAAACTAGAATCCATTTCACTACAAACTCCACAAATGTGCATTGCCGAGCGAAGCGCACCGCAAAGTCAAGTTTTACCACTTGCCATAATTACCAATAAACTATGCTCGTAGACGACCTGAGTGCCACGTCAACCGTAATCATTTAGACAGGACGCTCGCCGTGATTTTATCTTTAGCTGTTATAAGTACTAAAAATGAGACTATATCTGCGATATTGAAGTCGACAAAAATTACTACGCGAATAGAATTCGCTTTACTTTTCTTTGCTTCTGATTGCCTTGTAAGAGATAAATGCAACCTATCGAGATGGATAAAGCGACTATATAGTAAACTTATTTCAGACTCATTTCACATAAGCATACTTAGTAATAAATTGCACGTTAGCCTAGTGACAAATTTCACATTAGTCAAATGACTAATTTCACGTTAGTCAAGTGACCAATTTCACATTAGTTGAAGTGACTAATTTCATATTAAACAAGTGACTAAAAAGACATTATTTAAAATTACCCCTATACTCATTAAGACAAAAAGTCACCAATGAGCGGCGGTCCTTAGCATTCTCCTTCGTGACACCGCGTTATTGCTGACGGTTTAGTCTGATTATCTTTAATTAAAAAGTTGTTTCAGGCGTCCTCAAAATTTCAACTTATTAAAAGAAATTGCTCGAGCCTCGCAAAGTGGTAACTCAGTTGTCGTAATTAGATTAAAAGCGGTTAGAGAGTCAACTAGAATATTGGACGGTGATTTTTATCGCGGTAGGCTTGTTAATTCAATTTTTATCTCATTTTCATTGTTCTGGCATCGCAAAATAGCTTAACGCATAGTATTCTCGGTGAATATTGACAGATATGATCACTTCTCGATTGGAGTTCGGCCAACAAGCGTCTAGATTTTCTGTACGATTTGTAACTCGATACTATTTTAGCTTCCGTTTAGAATAGATATGCCATTTTAGAGTGTTGTGTCTTTCTCGTATTCTACATGCGTCTGCGATATTTATGACAGTACAGTCGTCTACATTACTCAACCTGCTTGAAAGTATCAACCAAGTCGCGTTGTACGAAGACATGTAGTACATATGTTTTTATTTAATCTTAGCTATAAGAAGTGTTTCTTAATATACAATTCTTTTTTGGTCCCACTGCCGGGCACGTATCTCTCTCAAATATTGGGAGTCTTGGAGCATACTCCAACACGCTGCTACAATGCGGGTTGGTGGACAAGTGGCCAACCTTCTGTCGGATGTTTACAAACCGCCGATAACGCCTCTGACAAGGCTTATACTATTACCTACAGATAACAACAAAGAGTTATAGTTCACATGCCCTTCAAATCAAGGAAACGTACATGTTTTTTTTTCCACTATCGGTCACCCATCATATACCCAACTGCGCCCTTTTAACTTAGCTGCGTAGATTTTTTGTGCGTTCGATGACCTTGCGCGCATCTTGTGCATACTTTTATCACTATTATCACATTCATACATTTTCACTAGAATCTTATAATACATGTTTTATAAAATCTTCTCTATTGTACAAAATAGCTGTTTCGATTTAAAGAATTTTATTCAATTGATTCCAGTGAGAAGCTGACTGAATTCAGTTTAGTTGGATTTATTTTAAACAGGGAGACGATGTGTGCACCGATACGTTAGTGAAAATTTCGGGAGCACTAAATGCAACGCCGGATGGGTAGCGACGCCACTCGCCATATGATTCCTTTTATTTATTTTAATCAAATGTGGCACTCGTTGTTTTGATGCGGTGAGGTTTGCTCTACCGGCAGTTTTGTGTGCTCCATATTCGTCCATGAATTCCGGTGTACGAAACTGCGGGCAGATGAATGTTTTAACATTTTACATATCCGACGAATGAATTCGTTCTCGCAACGGAGGAATTTTTTTTCATTTTATTCAGTTATTTGATACGTTTATGTTTGTGTTGCTATAACGTGTTTCGATGTCCCTCGTTGGGCGCCACGATTGGGAATTTGCATGAAATAATAAATGCTACACAACGCCGCTAGGCTTTCTAAATAAATTTTGTCTATCGAGAATTTTGAATAAATACTTGTGAAACTTTTAATTGGGAGAATGCAAGTATGTTGTGGTAGTTTTCAAGTATACTGCAACAAATTTCGGTACTTGGCTTGGTTCGCGACTCTAACTAGAAGGTCGGTATTTCGTAGTATCGCTGCTACGAATTTTCTTGTTCGTGTCGTGAAAATATTGCATCTAAAATTGTAAATATTTTATGATTTAGTGCTTACCGACGTTCTAGTAATGCAGTAGGTATGCTTAAATAAATCAAAAATCGTGTACATTTCAACGATAAAGCAAGTTTGCTGGAGAGTAGTGAGTACCTAGGCTACGTAGGGATATTACGAAGTCTTGTAGATCGTTTTTCTTTTATCTAATTGATTGAGTCTTTGTGAAGGGGCAACGCGTGAGCTCTGCGGTCCGATTGTGCAGAGCAATCAATGGTTATGAGTCGAGAGCATCTGCACGGCTGGGGTGCGAGGGGTCGAGGGTCGGGGGTCGGGGATCGAGAGACTGGGGGACAGTAATCATTTAAAAATGGCGTGCATTCACTGTAAAACGCATATCTGCGATTGCCGCTTACGTCCTACAATCAGATCGTCCTCTCTCATATCGACTTTTTCTACTTCAGTTATTGCAGCCGGTTCGGGAATAGTTTTTGTTTCTGCCGTACTAATCAACGCCTATACGTGGCCATCCGAGTGAGATTTTCCATTTTGCGATTCTCAATAAAATGTTCGCATACCGACACTCAAACGCGCATCGCAAATTGCCCAGAATTGATTTTTATTCGCTTCATCACGTGAATAAATCTCGTTTAGAACTGTAGAATCAATCAAATCAAGAAATCAAACCTTAGTCTCTATAGATTACTATGTATGTATAGGTATATATGCATCTATCTTCGAGCATTGTACGTTTTTGAAATACAGTAAAATTTTGAACGTCAAACATGTATGATATGTAATAAGAAAATTGGGAGCCGTATAATATGTGTGCGTACGAAAAAAGAAATAGGTACAGAATTTGGCCAAATATTCAACAGTCGTGCCGCTAGCAATGTTGTAAAAAGCAATTTTGCCTAATGAAACTCAAAACCATTCGATGAATGTTAGTTTTGTTTTTACTAAATGGAACTGTGGTTTTTGATATGCAGATTTTTTTAAAGGAAACACGAATGAAAGTGATCATGTAGCTCGCCACGACTCAGTGTCCCTTTGTAAGGCCAGGAAATAAATATGTACCTAGATACAAAACAAAAAGAACGGATGAGTGTGATTCTATTTTTCGTTTAATTTTTTTATTTGAATGGAGTAGCAGACGAGTATGCAGGCTACGTGGTGTTAAGTGGTCGCTGCAGCCCATGGACATCTACATACAACCTCAAGCAAGCACAGGTAAGTCTTGTCTGAGATCGTATGCAGTTGCGCTGCTACTCCGGAGGCTGGTGGTCGCCTCATGTAAGTGTGGCCGGCAACTGCACCTTTCCACCGAAACACAATAGAATTGCTCATGGCAGAAATGGGTGCAACGGTGGTACTTCCCCGGGCGAACTAATAGTTCTACCACCTACAAAGCATACCATAAACGGAATCCTAAAATACTGAGGTGTTTTGGTAATATTTTGAGAATCGAACCATTATAAGACCAAGTAGAGAATGACTGCAACGCGTTTTATATCCCACTGGAGCATGCTTCTCTTCCCTGTAACTGGGGAGACCTGAAGATTGCTGCAAAACGCTGCTACAATCCAATGTGGTGGCACAATATAGGTTAAAACAACCGGTTTAGTGTATTTAACCTTTTACCTTACACACAGACATGGTCGTTTCGCTTAGCTGCATAGATGGGCTTATGTTCCAAGTAGTACCCGCCAGAAATAACTCAGATTTTTTAAAATCTGAATGGAGTGGCAGAGAAGCATGTAGGTCACGTGATGTTAAGTGGACGCCCACGGACGCCTGAGTCTTCCCTGTGATCCCATGCAGTTATAAATAAAAAAATAAACGCTACACACTCATAGCCCCACACGGGTACCATGGACACACACAAAGACAGATTCAAATTTATGCCTCGCCGGAATCGAACCCGGAACCTTCCGATCGTCAGTCCGGCATAGTAACCAATGCAAAAAACGGGTCGCCAGTTACGCTGTTACTCCGAAGGCTGATGGTCGCTTCATGGAAGTCTAGCCGGAAACTAGGTACACTTTTCCACCGAAACACAGTAGAATCTCTTCACGGCAAAAGTGGTTGCAGTGATGGTACTGGCTGTTACCCTTTTTTGGGCTCTGGTCTTTTCTGGGTCTCTCCCCATTGTTGGTAAAGCCTGGAGCTTACTCCACCACGCTGCTCCAATGCGGGTTGGTGGTTGCAGCGATGGTACTACTTCGGTCGAACTAACCACTAACTTTCGCTTTAGCTTACCCTCTGAATACCTGCTGCAAACTATCTAAACCTCACAAATCCTCAGCCATAATTAATATCTATCAAACAATTACGGTGATTTGCTCCCCTCGGCGACAATTTCGCTCATTCTGCGAATGATTCCGTCGGCAGTTGTGGCTATGCGGTGCAAATATCGATTTACATGCCACTGTATAATTCAAAGGTTGAATAATGTATTACCTTTCATTAGCACATCGGCCAGTCCCGGAGCGTATTTGCACATAAATTCGTAACCCACACCCTGAGAAGCCGTACGTGTGAACGATTATCCTTTATGTTACGAGAGTTGAGTAACAAAAGTTGCAAGTTTTAAAAGTTGAATTTTTTTAACCTATATCCGAGCAGGAACGTAACCTGTTGATAATAAAATGGATTCTTTAAATGTAACATATGTGTGGCTTCTATTTAGTATTCCTCAATTATTGTACTTTCTAAAATCTGAACATTGATTGGCTTTAGTAATAAGTACCTGGACGACCGAGCGTTGCTCGGATAAAAACAATTTATTTTCTTGGTTTAGTTTCAAACGAAACACTCATTTGCTTAGTGTTACTTAACAACACCATCTGAAATAGCTCCTAATAAAAATAGTTATTTTCATAAAAATAAAAAATACACAATATGGTTTTGATTGAGGTTCGAACCCGGGTCTCTAGTTCCGCAGTCAATTCACGCAACCATTCGACCACGAAAGCTTTAATTCAATGGACGAAATTTTCATAGAGCTCTTTCAAACTGACATTGTCATTTCTTTGAATGTCGGATTGGCGTAATAGGGGAGCCCAAGAGGGGATTTACGGATTTACTCGAGCGCGTCAGATTAAGATATGGGGTACACCTTGCATCCTGTTCAGTGCTGCCACGATTAAAAAAGACCTACTATGTAGGTACAGTTTTTTTTTCTTACTTCTGGATCTCAAAATGGTCAGATTAGAAAACCCCGTTACCGTTGAGCCATGAATTTTAAATAATAAAAATTCGAACTCCTCAGAGTTTGCCAAAATTCCGTTTTTTTATTTCGCTGTTTTGTATACATTCATACTTAAATCTTCAGATTACTGAAATATGACTTACCATGCATTTAAGTTACTGAAATATGACTTAGCATGCATTTAATTTATTCTACTATTTTACCTGGACCTTTCGTATAAAATTTTTGAAAACCTATAGGCGCTCTCTCCACCGCTTAAACGCAAAACGTCATGAAGTATAATAATATTAAATAATATAATATTTTAATCTTACTACCACCCAACCTATAAAAAGCACAAGGTCCTGATGACGCTTGAGGAAATCCACAATGAGCCTTGTGGGCTCTCCAGTTTGACAGCGTTTACGCCACAATATTATTAATACTCTCCAATAGATGTCAGGAAGAGTCGTATTTTTCAGTTTATATTTAAATTGATTTTCATTGAAAATATTTTTATACAGCTAAAAATTTCCATCAAAAAAAATTTTGTGGATCGATTTATCATCGCCGAAACCAGGGTACTAAATTTCATCAAAATCTTTGGAGCCGTTTCCGAGATTCAAAAAATATATTTAGATACATACAAGAATTGCTCGTTTAAAGGTATTAGATTTTGTAAAAAGCACTGTATACTTGTGCAAATTTTTCGTCTGCGTAGTCAATAAATTATAAGTTAAATGGTAAGATATTATTTAATTTTCATACATAACTGAAGAGCTGGGATAACACATTTTTAGATTTTAGAACTACTGCAAGGTTTTTTTTTTCATCATAACTTGCCATTAAAACCTTCACCTTCTTACAGTAAGCGCTTGGAAATGCAGGTGACTGATGGAAATATATTTCGTAGCTTTACCGGTTTTACATAATAATAATAATAATATAAAACCGTTAAAAAAGCTTGTAGTTATTGGTTGTTCGCTTCTTGGAATATGGCTGCTATTCGTGACAATAGTACTGTAGTAAATTTAAAATTTTACCTGTTTTATTCTCACATAGGCAGGTAAAAGCATTTTCCTCCCTCCTGTTTTATATCATACAAATACATAAAATCATATTTAATATCATAAAACTTTGCTTAAAGAAAAAATCCGGTATTTTAATCGTTTAAAGGGCTGTAGCGCTTGAACTGACAGAATGACATATAAATTCAAAACCTAACACCTTCCTTATAAAATAAAGCGATTCTTAAATGTCTTGGCAAAAGCATGAGAAGTTCGAAAACAATATATATATCCATAAAAATATATGTAGTAAATTAAAGGGTACCTAAGTATATAAAAAATAAACTAAACTGAAGAGTATTACTAACTAATTTAATGCAAAATTAATGTTAAAGCTAAAGATCCAAACGTATTAATATTCGCGTCTTTAATACTTAATACTACAAGATTGTTGAATTTTACGACCAAGCTATAACTTAAACCTGTCTCAAAGAGTTATAACATCTTCCCATCTTTACATAATTACATTACCTTACAGCCCGCGGGCAATATTTCACATTGTTACCACAGATAATCTACATGCGTTCGAACTTCCCGAGACCTGGTTCTTTGTCTATAGTCTAATTTGGGCAAATCCGAGCCCGAACAAAGGTAACAAAGCGGCGCGAGGTTACAAGATTAGTTACACGCACCGCGAAACCCAGTATTGCTAACCGAGTTCCAATGCTCGGGGAAACTATTGTCGACACTAATCAAATCCAATAATTACTGGCTTAGCGCATGTGCTTATCCCAGAAATGCCCTCAATTGTTTTAATAAAACTTTTTCATGGTCAAGCTAGACTCGACTCGATACTTTTCTCAGTTTGTTATGAACTATTCTGCGGCGCGAGGTTACAATATTAGTTACACGCACCGCGAAACCCAGAATTACTAACCGAGTTCCAATGCCCAGGGAAACTAGTGTCGACACTAATCAAATCCAATAATTACTGGCTTAGCGCATATGTGCTTATCCCAGAAATGCCCTCAATTGTTTTAATAAAACATTTTCATGGTCAAGCTAGACTCGACTCGACACTTTTCTCAGTTTGTTATGAACTATTCTGCGGCGCGAGGTTACAATATTAGTTACACGCACCGCGAAACCCAGGATTACTAACCGAGTTCCAATGCCCAGGGAAACTAGTGTCGACAATAATCAAATCCAATAATTACTGGCTTAGCACATATTTGCTTATCCCAGAAATGCCCTCAATTGCTTTAATAAAACTTGTTCATGGTCAAGCTAGACTCGATTCGACACTTTTCTCAGTTTGTTACGAACTTTTTGTATTAAATTATTTTTTGTGGATCTAGCTCAAGAATTTCATTGATGGCAAAGAGTGTAAACATTAAACACCTGGAAATTACCGCGTGACGTTTCTTTCTTTTGTATCATCCAACTGTACATAAGCTTCAACCAAATTAGCCAATTAGTGTAAATGCGTTTTTTTTTCAACCTTTATTTTTTTATGTCCCACTGCTGGGCACAGATCCTCACTGTACTCACAAGTGAGAGGGATTTAGGCCATAGTCCACCACGCTGGCCAAGTGCGGGTTGGTGGACATCATGCTTTCGAGAAATTATGAATTTCTCTCAGGCATGCAAGGCGATGGGAAACATCGTAATCAATTAAATATCACGATATTTTCCATCACCGTGGAGCAGCGATAAATGCGCACATTACAAATTTCTTTGTGCGGTTGAGAGGTGCGCGCCGAGGATTTGAACCCGGGATCGGTCGGGTCGATGACCGCGGTTTCTTACCACTTGGCCATCGCTGCTCTTATGGCTGCTTAATGCGTTTAAGGGACTCATAAGTTCATCTTCGTTTTCTCTTACTAGAAGAAAAATGCCGCGATAACACAACAAAGAATCGATAATTGGATTGAGAAAGCTATTAAATGTATTAGCGTAGTCGATTTAGTATTAATTAAGCTACATAGGGCAGTTAAGCGGTACCGCAGTAAAATCGAATTCGTGCGACGCGTTTATAAGCCCGCGCGAATAACTCCGACCGTGAACCATAAATGAGTATCGCCAATAAGTCCAACATAATAATAAACATTAACGTTATTGTTTCTCGTCAAACTCCTTTTCCTCTCCAGGTGTGGCCTGAGCAATGGAATTTAAAATTTATTGAGTGACCCTTTGGGCTTCTCAAGGGACGAACAGTCGATTTTGGCCCACTAATACTCGACGCGATAAAAAGTGACCATTAAGCCACGGTATCTCTCACTTCCCGTTTTAAGGGATTTGGGAATTTAATTTGGACTGCCCGAAATCTTAACGGACCATAAAACAGCAATACAATGTGATTTAATTCCGAATCTACTCTTATTAAGCCCATTGAATCCAAGTGTTTCAACGACTCACCCATGTTGTTTATTGCTTACTTAGACCTCCACATAATGTCTATAGAAAGCGAAGTTATAATATTTTATTGTAGCATAATATTAAATTTGAATCATATCGATCATTAATATTGCAGTCAATCCAATCTGATCAATAAATAAGGCATAAGAATAAACATTAACGCTATGGAGAATTACTGCTTGCCTTTAAACCCCACTCCAGGCTAGGCCTCTGCAATGCGTTTGGAATTTCAGTGACTGAAATAATTATTGAGTGCGTAACTGAACCCTTTTGAGATTCTCAAAGGGGTCCGAGCTGTCCATTTCCCTAACAATAATCGTCAGCAAACAAAGGATAGCCATTAAAAATTATTGTATTTACGTCATTTTCCTGACTTTTTTGCCTTTTTATAAAATCACAATAAAACGTATTATAACTTCGAGTCTTTTTTAATCTTACCGATATCCACCTTTTTACCTTCATTTCCAAAAAACGAATGAAATTTAAAAATCCCTTCTAATATTATAAATCCGAAAGTAACTCTGTCTGTCTGTATGTCTGTCTAATACGCTTTCCCGCTTGAACTACTAAACCAATTTTAATGAAATTTAGAACACAGTTCGAGTAGACCTTGGGAAAGGACATAAGATGGTTTTTATACTACGGGAACCTTTAAAATGGGTCCACGTGGGCGGAGTCGCTGGCGGAAGACTAGTATTGAAATAAGGATCACAATTAAAGAAACATAATATCTTACGGTGTCATTTTTTCCATCACTTTGACTTGCAATTGATGAATCACGATCAATCACGATCAATATAGCCTTATCTATTAATTGGTCATTATATTAAACATTAACATTATTGATTTCCGTTAATCTCCCAACTCACTCCAATGCGGCCCCGGCAATGCGTTTGGAATTTCAGTGACTTCAAATATTGAGTGTCCAAAACCGAACCCTTTAGTCTTCTCAAGGGGCCGCTCTGTTCATTTTGCCAAGTAATAATCCTCGTTACGATTGTACCATTAGGCCATTAAATCTCTTACTTTTCTTTTTTAGGAGCTACATACTCGTAATTTTTTCAATTTAAGGTGCCCAAAATCTATATAGACCATGAAATCGCAAGACATCGTGTTTTTTGAAGTGAAAACTTCTTTATTGGCGTTGTGCACTTTTTTTGGGATGGGTAAAATATTGTTAAACTCGCGTCAGAACACGTGGCCTGATCGAATATTCGTAAGACGGAGGGGTGACAGCAGATGACGGCTCGACTGTCTATATTTGTAAAATTCGTTTATATAAAGTACCTATTTAAAATATGGACATTGATCAAAGTGCATCTATTAATGAAAAAAGTGACGTAGAAATAGTGAAAGTAAATGAGTGAGGACTTTATAAAAATACAAGATGAAAACCTACTGAAAATACTAGATGAAAAATAATACTGATAATAAAAGCAATTCATGCGAAATTATTCCATAACCATTCAAAAATATCAAAAATGCACAACGTTAATGTTCAAGTTTTCACTTCTACCGGCACTACCGGAGTGCAACCCGTTGTTTTTTTAAACTACTTTTTAGCTACTAAATGGTTTATCAAAAAGTATAAAACGTGTTGTTACTTTATTTACACCTCCACATAAAGGGAAGAGTCAATTAAAATATTTTAATAGCAAAAGAATGAGGCTAGCGTGGCTCATGTCAACCTAAATAGTCTTGTAACAGATACGTCACGAGCATTCCGTGCCCATTAGACGTCCGAGAACTAGGGACGCCTAATCAAATTGAGTCTCTGCATAATTCGCACCGGCCTACGCGTCGCTTCTACTAATGGCTGTATCACCATTAACGTAGATACTGGCTGAATACACTGAGATAGGGCTTATTATTGGAAACTGGAAAGTAATTACGATTGCGATCACCCAGCTTTCTCTCAACTAATCTTGCTTAAACTATTGCTTTTATGTTATAAATTTGAGTACCTTATAATATTAAAGTGACATATTATGTCACTTAAACCCAAACTCACTAACTACCCTCCAATGTTAAAAACTTAAAGGTAAGTTTATTTCTACAAAGCTTATAATAGGTATTTTTTGACATAAGTCTACAGGTACATGTAACCTATATTTATCATTCTAAATGATCAAACTTTAGTTGATTGAAACCAAAGCAATGATCAAAAGAAAATTGAAACAATCAGATAAAAAATAAAACGGCAAAAGCATTTACAGCTAACGTTCCCAAATTAAGCAGCTTACACACACGTCACGTTGTCACTAATCTGGACTCTTAGCGCAATCTCGCGCGATTCGACGAGAAAACAATACAGCCACCTTTCAAAGGCAACAAAGAGGAAATAACAAAGGAATGGACCAGTCGAATCGGTGCACGAAACATTAGAGACCGCGCTGTATTGTGTACGATTAAGCAATGGCCGAAACTCGCTGAAAGGTGGAATAAATTCCAGCTGCTTTTTAGCTCTCGCCTAAAATCCTTTCCATCCTATTTTGGAATGAATTTTATGAACAACGTAGCCCAAAGCCGAATTATACTGTTATAGTTTAGTTTTTTATGTAAGATTATTATTGTTACTAAAATATTTCTTAACATTTCTCTTTCACAAAATCCTCCATAAAAATATTGTTTAAAATCATAAACCTCTTTCATATTATTACAAAATTATATTATGCAGTAATGGTTACTTTTATTTTAAGAAAGCAATAATACTTGTGTACTAAACTATGTTTCAATAGTCTGCTTAGTAATATAATATTATAAAAATTCGTAAAAGCGTCGCCAAAAGCTGAAATGATAACAAATTGCGATCTGAGTGTTGTCAAATTATTAAGTAGATAAAGCCATTACGATAATTTACTCGTTTTACATTATACACGTTCCATTAACAAATTTCCAATCATCTCTACTCGTAATAATTATCACGATGAGAACGATTCCTAGCTCCAACACAGACATGTGCCTGCTACTGACTGGTTAAAAGCGAACATTAAAAAGAAAAAATCCACAATACAATTCAATTCAAGCAATGCAGCATTACGGTTCAAAGGAAATGACGTCACTTTCATATAAATGTCTGAAGACTTTTTTATTCGTTTTAATCAAGTTCCGTTCTACGTCCGATACATTTCTCGGCTTTTTTCTCGGAATTTTTATGGAAATAAAGTGGCAATCAGCTCTTAGTACACCTGGCCGCTGCAGTTTAAATACTTCCACGACAATAAAAGTAAAAGGAAATCATATTTGCACTGAAAATAAACACGAACTCAAAGGTCATGAAATGCAATAAAACCATACTAATGCCCGCAGTTTAGCGCATTTAAAAATTGTGTTTCGAAATGAACTTTATATCTACCTGCATTCCATTTTTTATCTTTATTTTACAGTATCGACGGGACTAATGCCGTGATTTTTCGTGCTTGTATTTTATGTGTGACAAAAGGTTTACACATTCGGATGCATCCACACTAAGCAGAGTCACCTGCTGGAATTGGAGCGACTTTTTTTGTTTTTTTATGATTGACAGCACACAAGCCGTGTTCGGTCGCGCGTTCATATCCACCGGGCCGTGATCTTCCGCTAAGAGACCTACTCGTATGTTTGACCTATCTGTAGGATGGTTTGCCCACATTGTCGCATGTTGCATACTATATTGTAGTTTGCCTACTTCACTCAAATATCGAACTTACGTCACACTTCAAATCATGACCTGCTCACGAAAACCATCCATCTCAAACGACTCACAATAAGTAGAAAAAAGCCCGCTACTTAATACTTACACGTGTCTAATTAAGAAAATGAAAGAGACGCTTTCGTTTCGACTCCGAATGTAAAGAAAAAATGTGTTCATCTCGTTAAAACTTTCGTCTACAAATATAAAATTCAATTTCTGAATGAGCACAAAAAATCTTCTACCTTGTTTTTCGCGTTCATTTTGCATCAACCGACGTAGAATCCTAATTATCTTTCCCAGTTAAGCTTAAGTGAATTATTCCGGCCGCCCACTGTAGCGCACAAACAAAACGGAGAGTTCACAACTCAGTCGAAAATACTAAAACATTAAAGATAATTCCGGGCACACGTATAATATTCGCTAAACAGCATGTTCGGGGCGCATAAGTTAGCTATCTTACCCCGCTGCCTATAGAGAGATTAAAGCGGCGAAGCGATGCCGCGATGCGATGTGTCCTATTGCAAGTATAAAATGTACGCTATACTAGTAATAGCGTAGATAAACATCAACGTTCATGTGTCTTGCATAGAAATGAGACTCAAAGTGTTGCATCGAGTCGCATCGCGTCGTAGAAAACCGTTAACATGTGTCTCGCACAGTAATATCACATCGCATTTCGTTTGTACTTTTTTTGAAAATTATTGTATCAAGACCAATACGCAATTTGTCAGTGCTGCATTTAGAACATTTACTACTATATACCTATACATAGATGGACATATTCTAATATGTACCATATTGGCTGCAAACTTTTGCGCGTCCCAGTGCTGGACCCGGTGTAGAACGCAAGCAATCTACGCAGCTAAGTCAAACGGGCGCGGTAGGGTGTAAGATGGGTTACCGCTAGAGGCAAAAAATGTATGCATATTTCCGTGATTTGGAGGTGGAGTTAGTGCCCATAGTCATCCTTGTCAAAGGCGTTATGGGCGGATTGAAAACATCAAGCATGGGTTGCCCAGTAACCCGCATCCCCACCAACCCGCATTGAAGCAGCGGCAGCGTAGTGAAATAAGCCCTTCTGAGGTCTCCTATATTGTGTGCCAATATTAATATGTTTCATCAAATTGAATTATGCACGGCATAATATTTGGGAACTAACTTACGGCGTAACGGCAAACTGTACGCCATAAAATTTCCTCTTCACTTTTCTAAAATGTATTCTTAAATTTTATTTTCCTACTGCTAGAGCAGCGATGACCAAGCGGTTAAACCCGCAGCCTCCGACACGGAGATACCAAATTCCAACCCCCGGTGTGCATCTCATTGCTGGTCTACGGTGAGGGAAAATGGCTGCAACCCTTTTTGCGTACCACTGCTGGGCACGGGTCTCTCGCAATTATTGGGGTGGCCTGGAGCTTAATCCACCATGATACCGCCCATAAGGCCTCGGATAAGGTTTTACGACTGTTATCTGTCTACAACAACCGGGACCGACGGCTTAACGTGCCCTCCGAAGCACGGAAATGCGCATGAATTTTTTGGCACTAGCGGTCACCCATGTCACACTCGACTGCGCCAGTTTGGCTTAGCTGCATAGATCGCTTGCGTTCTATACTAATCGCCGGGCCATGCGCGCTCCGCGGAATATTTTTTTTTTCAACCTTTTTTTATGTCCCACTGCTGGGCACAGGTCTCCTCTCACTAGTGAGAGGGATTTAGGCCATAGTCCACCACACTGGCCAAGTGCGGATTGGTGGACGTCATGCTTTCGAGAAATTATGAATTCCTCCCAAGCATGCACGGCGATGGAGAACATCGTAATCAATTAAATATCACGATTTTTTTCCATCACCGTGGAGCAGCGATAAATGCACACATTACAAATTTCTTTGTCAGAGGTGCGCGCCGAGGATTTGAACCCGGGATCGATCGCGTCGAAGACCGCGGATTTATACCACTCGGCCATCGCTGCTCTGCCGCGGAAAATATTATTATTTAATTAATTACTATGCTTTCCATTCTCATTCCAGGATGAGATGTATAAAATGTTGGAAAAAAAACATGTTATAACATTTCTGTTGCAACTTTCATAGATGCAGCCATATTTCGTTTCTCTATCGCCGCGTATCGCTCACTCATCTTTGGCAGACCCACAAGGGCCAAGCCTTGCGTTTAGCCGGCTCAACTTTTAATAACCTCCACAAAATCGCCTAATTAATCTGATTACGGACGGACCCGCACAAGCCGACACTCGGCACTAATGCGTACTTCCGAGCATTAAATAAACTTGGTCCATGCACTGCCTCAGGATTACAGGGAAACAGTCTCCTCTAGATAAGAAATCCTCTATATCTACTGCAGTGACTTCGTAGATGCTGAGTTCATTGTTATTTTTTGATACTGCATGAGCTGATAGTAATCGTAGGTTATAAACAGCTACTTTAATAATATTGTTACGAATTTGTGTACCTATATCTCGTAAACCAAGCGTCGTACAGCAAAACCGCAAAAATGCATACATACAAACCTATTTGAGTCAAAACAAATCAGTCACAAATGTTTACTAATTAGCGCCTGGATGTTATCGTGATTATCATAAGATAAATAAAGTATCAATTGACAACCCGCGTGTCGAAATGGTTACCATGCTGGACTGCCTATCGCAGGGTCCCGTGTTCGGTTCCTGGCGAAACAGAAATTTGAATGATGAGTTTAAACTGTTCTTGGTCTGGGTTTCTGTAATTGTGTGTGTCTATGGTACCCACGATACAGGGTATATCTACCCCACTGTGGAGCTTTGAGTGTGAAGCGTTATCATTATTTGTTTTTTATTACTATTGCAGAATATATCAATGTCCTATTTTTAAATCTTAATTTTATTCTTTTTCAGCGTCGTATGACAATAACAATATGTCCTCAAATAGTGTTTTCGCGATAAAAAAACCGCTTTCAGAGACCTTTATGGATCAATATGTGTATAATTATCCTTCACGGGATAGGTCGTTAAAGCCTTAAAAGGCGAGCATATCAGATTTCGGAACCGCTTGTGTGTTTTTACCCCCTATAAGTGTAATTATGTGGCCAGCTCCTTGAACGAATTCCACGCACGATATATGTACTAATGAAGATCTTATCCGTACCCGAGATGGAGTAAGGTGGTCACCCTTCGCCATTGAGTGTACTCGGCTATGTATAATACTGAGACTTATCTTGGCCGAATAGGACAGCCGAGTACAGGTCATAAATAAAGGCCGGCTTTGATTTCTGAAGGTGACCTCCGCTTTATACGTTTCTTAGGGTCGGAGATCGTGCGATCCCTTTTAATAGTTTCTAAGGAAATCTCGCTTAATTCGCATAATGATCATGCTATGTCTGGTTTAATACCTACCTGATTTATGGATGTATATAAATGCCTTATTTTGAGTCGTTAGAGCCCATTTGGGGGCTTTTACGCAAGTTTGTGTTCTATACGATTATTTGTCAAGGGGTAATTTGCTAATGATGTTCATTAAATTCCGGATACTTGTTATCTCACAAATTAATAATAATATATTTATTTCCATAAAATAACATGTACTTACAGAAAATGGTTTACACATAATCACATTGTAATCATAATAGTAGGAATACATTTAAAAGAGTATGCATCGTCAGTTGCCTAAACTGGGCAGAAACCTGTAATATAGGCAACCAGACTCTCCCTAGATTGATTCTGTTTTACTATAGCCCATGATACTTGATATAGGTATTAATGTGTAAATTCATGTTATATTTCAAATCCAAAATTATAACTAGGTAAGGAATACTAAACCTACCATGAAATTTAGAGAAAAATAAAAAATATATTGATATTAATATCTGCAACTTAGCAAATTTTAATGTATAACTATAATAAATGAGTGATAGCGTGTGTGTGTGTGTGAGTGAGTGTGTGTGTATGTTTGTGTGTGTGTCACCAGTGCCAGTAAGAGCGTTTGTGGTAGTCATTTTAGAACTAAAAGGAGATTTTCAGTTTCATCATAGGTAAGATTATTTAGAGCTAGTGTGACTGTCTTTTTTAAATTAAATGAATTTAGATGATATATTCGAGTGTCTCTAGAAATTTTGTTATATAAAAAACTGCCTAAAAAGCAGGGGAATCTCTTAGAAAAAGCAGTTTTAAATTTTTCTGTATCGTAAACTTTATCCGCTCTACGCTTGAGTGGAACACTTACGTCAGATATAAATGTAGGAATGCGCTTGTGCTGGTTTAAAATTACCTTCAATATGAAAAGTTTACGAACAGATAGCACACCACATTCTTCATACAATAGTTTTGTTGGGTGTGTGAATGGTAAAAAATTGCTGACTTTTAGTATAGCACGTTGTGCTCGTTCCAGCGGTAACAGATGAGTTTTAGCTGCACCACCCCAAGTGTCAATGCAATATGTAAGAATAGATTGACATAGTGCGTAATAAACAGTTTTAAGGATCGTCTTGTCAGCTACATGTCTGATTCTTTTGAAAAGAGCTATGAGTTTTCGACATCTTGAAGTGAGGGTATTAATATGTTCTTTAAATTTTAGCTGGGAGTCTAAAATAATTCCTAAATACTTTGCTGTGTTTACTCTTTCCAATCTGCCACAGTCACAATTGTTATCGGAACAGAGTGGACTTTTGATGGGAGTGTGAGCTACTATGTTGTATGAATCCATGTTCGGTCGTTGGCGATTTGATAAAATTGTGAATGTCAAAACTTTAGTTTTGTTAACATTAAGACTAAGTAGGTTCTGATGTAGCCATGACGTTACTATGTTGAACCCTTTTTGAGCATACGCATAAACTTCTTCCCAACTCTCTGCATGAAATATAAGAGCAGTATCGTCTGCAAAACATATTATTTTTCCATTTTCTAGTTTTAAGTCACACAACTCATTTATATATATCAGGAAGAGAGTGGGGCCAAGAATGCTGCCTTGAGGTATCCCATAAGTAATTTTGGAGGGAGTTTGTTAATGTTAGTAAATTTATTTGTAGAGTTATTGTTGTACACTTTACTGTACACCTGTTGTGATGCTGAAATAACCTTAGCCAGATTACTTATTAGTCAATACATTGGTTTCCTCTTTAAGTATTTTAATAAACAAAAATTTTAACAAAATAAAAACCGACTTCAAAAGAAAACTATTTAAAAACGAATGGAACGAACGAAACGGGAAAAGCTGTCAAGTGGACACGCTGACACTGACTCCAAAAATAACAATAATTGTACCTACATACATGTAATACATTATATTATGTTAAAAAAAACGAATTCGCCCAACGATTAAGAAATAAACATAAAATAATCTTACCAAGAGTACGAACTACTTACGGAAGGAAAACTGTATTATTTGAGGGAGTACAGCTTTACAATAACTTACCTAATGAAATTAAAGAATGTGAAAAGATAAATATTTATAAAGTAAAACTTAAGAACTACTTGCAAGAAAAATCCAGTACTTAAAACTTAAACTATAAATCTTCTTTTTTTGTTTTTTTGTTTTGTAATGTACCTAGATATGAAATTATATTGTGAATTTAATGTGACCTCACCCTTAACGCAACTCGCATAATTATTGATGTTTTATACTTTTATCTACCCTCAAATTAATGTACTTCTTTTGTCTTCCACAATGCTCCAGAGGTTAATATGAATTACTATGTATCGTATGTTGTAACGTGTATCTCATTTTATGTAAAACTTTGTGTTTTTATGAGAATAAATTCTTTAAACCTAAAAACAGATCGTACCGTGATGAGTAAAAAATGTAAGTTGACAACTGTTAACTTACATTGTCAATTTAACTAAATTGAAGAAGAATACTCGTAAGACAGCGCCGTTTAAATTAAACAGTTAGAAATTTTGTCACAGATCTCACCCTTAATTTAAGCCGTTAACGAATTTCATTGGTCATCATATTCAATTAGACGATTACTTGGCCATAACGTCGTTACTGTAGGTGACTCAAATATCCGGATAGCCTATAAAAGATTATATTTTGTCATGGATCTCATAATCAGAACCTTACCAAACTCTTATCAAACCTTGTAGTACAATAAAAAAGAATCATCCAATTCGGTTGGCGTGATATTGATTTATTCGTACATTTGTCGCGCAACTACTAAATTAGAATTTAAGACTTATAATAATATGGTTATTTCATGGTTATTTCATGGATGCCATTATCAGAACTAGACCAAATTGAAATGGGACCGTAGGAAGTATCAGCTTTCAAATAAAAAAAGAATTATCAAAATCTGTTCACCCAGTCGAAAAAAACGAACATGAAAAAATACAGTAAAATTGAGTACCTCCTCCTTTTTCGGAAGTCAGTTAAATTAAAAAATTTATTAAAAAATTCACATATTTGCTTAATATGCACTAAAATTCGTCAATATGATGTATTATCATCAAAACTGTATATTGTATACATCCCAGTGGCTAAAAATTACTTCTCCATTTATATAAGCATAAATGTTAAACAATTTCATTAAAACATTAAATACGACCTATATAGAATCACAGAAAAAGATCCTTACCAATTAACATTAAGGAGACAGACAAACGGTGCATTATTATATCTAGGGAGGAAAGGAATGAATACTCGCTAATCCGTTTTCTCCAGAAATTAAATATTTAAGTCGGCAATTTGTGGCGCTTCCGTTCTACGTGGGGCGGTACAAAGACGACTATTTGTTGAAAGTAATTTTCGAAATTATTTTGTTACTTCGCCTTTGGATCTTTTAATAATTATCTCTACTCTGTTTAAACAAGCAGTTATTTTGAGTAGGAAATTTAGCTACGCGTTAAATTAAATTGATCCTTAGTTAATTGTAAATGTCCAATTATCTTTTCAAATCTCATTTTAATACGTTTCAAGTGAAATATTTGTGAAATCTACTTACACTTGGCAGAAAGCAATTATAGCACTCCTCGTCAGAAGTCGAGAATCAGCCTTATTATGTAGTATGCTCCTTAGACTGAGAGCCATATGCATGCTTAACACTTTTGTACCTGGACGACCGATCGTTGTGCGGATATAAACAATTGATTTTCTTGGTTTAATTTTAAGCAAAACACTCATTGGCCCTAGTGTTACTTAACAACGCTACCTGAAATAGCTCCCAATTAAAAAAATGGCACGAAAAATAAGAAAACGCAACATGCTTGATAGAGGTTTGAAACCGGGTTTCTAGCTCCGCAGTCAGCCTACATAACTATTCGACCAAGGAAGCTTTAATGCAATCAACGAAATTTTTATAAAGATCTCTCGATACGACATTGTAATTTGTTTGAACGGAAGATTAGCGGGTGACGTATGACGGTGTTCTACGCAATATTATTATCCAATAGATGTCACTAGGAGTCATTTTATTATGTTTTAATTTATATTTTACTTGATTATCGCTGAAAATTGAATAAAACGACAACTAAAAATGAAACCTAGCTGGATCAATCTATGAATCCCAGAAACCCTGGGCACTAAATTTCATGAAATCGTTGGAGCCGTTAGGTATATAAAAGAATTGCTCTTTTAAAGGTTTTAGATTTATCTTTACTAAACTTTAAAAAACTAATACGTCTTTGACTGTCTCAAAATCAGCTGATACTGTCATATACCATTATGACAATTTCTACATGAATGAGGATTCAGGGTACTTAAAAAAGTAACCTGGTATGAACGCAATACCACGCACGTTGTTTCACTACATTGCCGTGTAATCGACTACATACCTTTTTGTTATGGTTTATATAATAAAGCGAAACGCACATGGCCCGGCGGTTAGCAGGGCCGGATTTAGGGAAGGGTAACCGGGGCTACAGCCCCGGGGCATCCACAAAAGAGGGGCACCCAAATAGAGACTTCGGAAAGACAATCAAATTCAGACTAGTATTCACTAGTAAATAACCTTTCCTTTCATATTTTTTCGCGTTTTACGGTACTTTGTACCATTATGATTACATTAAATGTTAACAAAAATCATCGATATATATTTTTCTCTCTAATCAGGCAATGAGTAAAATATCACAGACTAAAAAAATTGACCATTTTATTTGGAAAATAGTTTTGGGCCAAGAGGCCTCTACTCCTTTGCTGCCCCGAGGCCTCAAGACCTCTAAATCCGGCCCTGGCGGTCAGCATAGAATGCAAGCGATCTATTGAGCTAAGCCAAACTGGCACCATCGGGTGTGAGATAAGTGACAGCTAATTGCAAAAATTATATGCGTGTATCGGTTGTTGTCGATAGATAACAGTCGTTAAACTTTGTCGCAGGCCTTATGGGCTGTTTGAAAACATTCAACAGCGGATAGGGCGCTAACCCGCATCTCCACCAACCGGCATTGGAGCAGCGTGGTGGACTAAGCTTCAGGCCTCCCCAATAATGGGGAGAAACCCATGCCCAATGGTGGGACACAAAAAGGGTTGCAGGCGATACAATAAATATATTATATACTCAGCATACTAAGCTTACAAAGGTCTTTTTTATTTTTGTTTAAAGTTAAGATTGTTGATTCCAGAGATGACTAAACACAACGTTATTTTAATAAATCATTCAAGTAAAAACCATTTGAAGATTTAATAAATCAAAATTAAAAATTAAATGTAAACAAACTAGGCTAACTTTTGCCACCAAAAATTGCATCCAGGCCTTCTAAAGCTACAACTTGGGTAATTTTGCACATAGAATTGTAAATTTAAAGCACTACCGTCACATAGGCCGAAGTAGTTTTGATAAAAGGTAAAGCCCATCGCTGTTACGAGCAGGAGCTGAAATGCAGGAGAGTGACAGCGAGCGGCAGCTGAGAGACACGAAGGCGACATTTCAATTTGAGTATATATTATTCATGGTAATGCGTTAAAGCGTACGACACTCGTGCGAGCTTGGAGTGAATGGACGTGCACGTGGCATGGATGTTTCAATACCTCGTGCATATTAGTTACAGGCTTTGTAGTAAGATTCCAGAATCTTATAAACGTAAATTACGAGTACTTTCCACAGAGTGGATAAAGAACTAACGTTGATTCTTATTATGAGGTGACTATATACACTTACATTTTTTTCATTAAAAAGTAGCTCCAAGATATGGACGGCGCTAAACAGCGACTTTCCTATAATCGGGCTTTGGGCCTACCACACATTCATATCGAGCTATCTTCCTGTTTACAATCAAAGTCAAGAACAAACCGATTTGGGTCATTTGTCATATTTTTTTGATATATGAGCCAGAGCTCCCAAAATCACATCTATCTTGCTGCGTTATAAAAATATAATGCACGCATATGTAATAGGCCGAAGTAGTTTCGATAAAAGGTAAAGCCCATCGCTGTAACGAGCAGGAGCTAAAATACAGGAGAGTGACAGCGAGCGGCAGCTAAGCGACGCGAGTGCGACATTTCAATTTGAGTATATATTATTCACGCACTACGTTAAAGCGTACGACGCGTCTGCGAAGTTGAAGCGAATCATCACGCACGTACGGATGCGGTACGGACGTTTAATGGCTGTTAAATATGCATATTTTGGATTGGCTTTATGGACATATTTCGAGATACCCGTGATGTTTACTGATTTCATTCGTTGCTATTAGTTACTGTTCTATGCTCCTCTACGTTTTCAAGCGCCCAAAAAGGCCTCCATATAAGTTTTATTATGGATTTTCCAATAACAAATTCACAACACGGACTGTTGTTTTAACCTGGCGTGCATAGCACAGAAACGTACATCACGTTTGCCGAAAGCGTCACATCACGTCACCCATCTTATAGTCGACCTTGCTCGTTTCAATGATAAACGTAACTGATGTTATAAGTGTTGTTATTTTAAATAAACTCCAAGTGATTGATAACCTTCCAGCGGTTATAGATTAGGTAACTTTATTTTTTAGGTTATTGTTGTTAATTGAATTGTTGTACTTAAACAATCAAACATTACTTTCTTATCTAATTAATTAGTAATTAGTACATAGTTTAAATCAAGACCTTAATTTCTCACAATATGTATGCATTGTAAAAACCTACACGTTAAGTATGCGGTTTAATTGTTTCCCTGTGTTTACAATCTAG
Source organism: Pyrgus malvae (assembly GCA_911387765.1). Classification (NCBI taxonomy): domain Eukaryota; kingdom Metazoa; phylum Arthropoda; class Insecta; order Lepidoptera; family Hesperiidae; genus Pyrgus; species Pyrgus malvae. The sequence continues at coordinate 9,751,434 of OU426955.1, read as the reverse complement.
GATTAAATGTACACTGGATATGTATAATATGTAATATTTACTTTTGAATAAAGATCGTTGAAAATTAAATTGAATTGAGTGGTTATAGATTATGCTTATTCAGTTCATGTAAAACTAATTAGGCTATGCATAAACTGACAGCCTACATGAACGCACGACTTTTGCGTCCGTTTATTATTTGTCCGTGTATTACCAGCGATCAACAAAAAAAGTCGTTTCGCGTTTCGCACCATTTACAGTGCCTGTTCAATGTGCTTCGCTTATAAAGTAACAGCACGAAATGTAGGACTCTTTTTTATTTAACATCATTTCCACAAAATCCTTTTGGATTCCATACGAAAAAATGTAACACGACCCTGTCTCCTATCTGTTTTTTTGTCATCCATTTTGTCATAGAATTGTTTCTCGTCGTTCTTAATAAAAATGTAAGTACAAATTGTTTTTAAAGGCAGCTTATTACAAGCAGATATAAAAATTACAATATTGGACAGAACATCGGCAAACGTTATCTGTATTTCATTTTCATCCATTTCCTGCCAAAATTACGTAAAAAAATTCCTACTCATCACACCGATATTTATGCCGTTAATTTGCTCGGTGTTGGTACAGAACCCCTTGTATGCAAAGCCGACTCATACTTGCCAACTTTAATTTATCTTCCTGCATTCAAAATCGACGCTTTTCACCTATCAACGGAGAATTCGTGATGCAAATAACACCGAGTTTCGAAAATTCACAGATATCTATCAATGTGCTTGATGTTTTCGAATAATGTAATTGCTTTCAAATTAACTTTTATTCATAAAATACGCAACTGTGTTTTTCGCCCAAATTACTCGTTAAATGTATGGACATGTAGTCAGAACACTTCTACGTGATTTATTCGCTTTATATAAGTTGTAATATGAATTAACAGGACAATACAGAAAACAATTCGTCCAGATTACGCGATGTCGAAATAATTACGAAAATGGCAGACACCGTAAGGCTTCTTTAATAACATGCCGAAATGATAATGAAACAGAATCATTATAATCAATTCTTACTGCAGATAGATAAACATTGACATTGGTTCGTAGGTATTTAACATTGCAACTCTCTAGCAGGTTTCATGCTGTATTTTTATGGAAACTGTGCCATCTTTACGTATGGCCTGCATAAAGCAATAAATGATTATGATCATATCCATAAAATATTTAACTCTAAGAGTCTGAACTTAAGCCTTGTGAATAAACTTTCGTCAATTTTATGAACAGAAACTATGCTGTGTGTTTTCCGTATGATAGAATTATTCTAAACAATAATACAGAAATTTAGACATTTCATCCTTTCACACATTTGATAATAATATAATGTATACTATTTTAGGAATTTTGGTATTTGACAAGATTAATGTGACCTAAAGTTCATAATTTATTTAGAATTTTCGGAATGTGTAAAGGTCTCTAGTTCAACGCTGACTATTATCGAAAATTGTTTTAAATTCACGAAATTATCGGATATCTTGTGATTTAATATTATATGTTCGTAGGAAGGTAATAGCATAAAGGTTATGGATGTCTAATATAATCCACCTACGTTGGTATATCCATTTGCAGAAAAATAACACCAAAAATTAGGTATAGTGATACAAAAAGTTAATGGTATCGATGTGTTAGTGTTACAGTTAGTCTCATATGCCTTAGGTGTTCTAGGGCTTATAACTAGGGCTTAGACAAAATAGTGCGAAAAAAGGCAGAATTGACTCAGGCCCTACTAAACCTTAGATTTGTTCTTAAACTATTAAAATTTTATCTAAATCGCGTTGCAATCTCTACCATAATTTTCGATTATAGAAATAAATCATATAGGTGGTGAAAATTATAAAAGTTTAACGCGAGTTTTTTATTGGATAGATGTGATTTTCGGTCACAGTTTCATGAAGTCAGTTTTCAGATAAGCAGAAACTGCATCTCAGAAAGACTATAACTTTAATGAGGTACACTTACTTGCTTTCATGGGTTGTACTGATTACTTTACACCACGTGTACCATAATGCTTGCTTGCTACATTTTTTTTAAATTATTCATAATAAATATATTGTTTATAGAAATCCCTAAAGGTCGAGCTCCTCTTGCGGTCGACATCTATTATTCACGGCCAAAGACATGGGAACGAAATTTGTGTAAGTGCGTTGTGATCCAACCAATCCTCGTCATCTTTATTTCATTCGCAATAAATGGATTACTTCGTTCAGTGCTTGTTGCGTCTGAAGTCTTAGCTGACGAAAGTCTTATCTTAAAGGGTGTTTTGTACTTTTTTAATTTATTTATTTACTCTACAACTCTTCTGGCATAACCAAAGACCTTATAAGCTATTAATATAATTATTTGTCTACAGAATAAATATATTTAGGTGTTTCTTACTGTTTTGTTTACAACTATAGGCAGCTAGCTAAAATTTCACAATTTTATTAACTTTTAGGTATTTTTATATTAGGTACGAGCTTTTCTGATTTTTTATAAAACACAAATCTTTTTAAACACTATAGGTGCATAGACAAATAGAAAGATGATTTGTTTAAATAAACAACAAAGCGATAAAAAAGCAAGGTACTGTATCGTAAAGTATATTATGTATCAAAATTCGATACCGAATGTCAAGTATCTACAAAAGCTTCAAGTTACTAAACCTGTGTAAGCAAAATCCGCAACAAAATTTAGTAATCAATAAAATATCGAATATCTTAATCAACATGCTTGTTAGCGGTTGCAATTTACTGAAAACGTACTGCAGTAATAAAATTCTGTACGATATTCTGATGGATTACGCTTTCTATTTAACTGACATCAAAAAATGTATGAGGTTTTTTTCGTATTTTAAGTATATTTCCCTCCATCAACCCGCATTGGAGCAGCGTGGTGGAGTAAGCTCCAGGTCTCCCCAATAATGGGGAGAAACCCGTGCCCAGCAGTGGGACGCAAAAAGAGTTGCAGACAAGTAATTTTTACTTTTTTTTTGTTACTGAATGTAGAGTTGAAATTATTCATGACTTAGAGCGATTCAACAGTCTAGCGTTCGCGCGTTATTTGTTTGTTTTTTGTAGCGCGTGTACGCGCGAAACAGTGAGGTGTGACATTTTCCGGTACAAAAAGCAGCGCGCGTGTTAAGCGTGTTTTTCGAAACGACCGTATACGCGCGTTAAAATAAGCTAGTCTGAAACCGCGCTTATCTATACAAGGCTCCTGTTAAGCGCAAATAATAATATGCAGTATACCAAACAGCAATTCCTTTTTTCAATATTAAAATAATTAATTTGAAATTATAATATGGCAGAACTTTCACTAAGAGCACAGGTACTTTACATAAATTTATTATGGTATTAAGTAGCATGTGCGTGGTCTTGACAATTAGTAATAGTAAATGTTTGAAGAGATTCTCCTTAATAAGCCGCAGTTTACTGAGCGACCGCGAATGCGTGGATTGTCATATTTTACTATAATACTACCGCTCTGTATAGCACATTAGTAACTGTATTTACATATTTCTTACGTATAAGTCTTCAAAGTTATGAGCAATGGAATATTTTTACTTTACCTTTTGTAATTGAAGACATTTACGGATCTCTATTTAAATTATTGTCAATTTAGACTAAGTTTTTTTTGGATCTATGCAAAGGGGCATCATCGTCATCGACTTTATTAAATTCTGATGAGGTTGCAATGAACTTCATGCAAAAGTTAACATAACCTGACTTTTAAAATAACGTGTCCATAAAAGTATAATAAAAAATATATGTTCATATGACTTGTTAAGAGGAATAGCCAACCATGGCTATTTTTTATGTATTGAAGCTAGGTACCATACGGCTTTTCGGGGTTGTGCGCGGTGTGAGTGGGAGCTCGAACCGCCCAGCCAGCAGCTCCGAGAAGGACGGCGGTGTGTGCGTGACCGCATGCCGCTGTAAGCATCAAAAGGTGCAGGAAAGCACATCTGCTCTCCCGAAGATGGGCCCATTCTGGGATCCGCGCGTGGAGAACACCGGTGAGTTACACTGGAGATCCCGGAGTCGTCCCCAAGTGCAGAGGCAGGCCACCAAGGGAGTTTTAGTGCGGTCATATCCCACATAACCCGGTATCCTCTCCCAAGGTGCCGGGTACCTTTTGAAGGTTTCCCCCCGATACCAAAAAAAGGTGCCTTACGGCTATACTTATACATAGCCTGCTAAAATCATAACGCTTACGCTTTGCCGTAGTCGGATAATAAATTTAAGCAGTTCTTTTATAGCGCGAAGTGAGCGGCATAGTTTATAAGCACCCCATGTAGCAACCTAATTTATAACAAAAGTACGCCTAACCCAAAAGTATTTCAGCACCGAAAAAAGTTCCAGGGACACCCACCTGTGCTCAGTCCCATTTATTGGTGGGCTGGCCCATAAATTGCAAAATAAAGTAATTGTTGAAACTTTGCAAACTCAAGGAAGCCAGCCACGGAGTTTGAGTGGAAATACTTGCCTGTTTTTAAGGTAATTGTCTGATTGATTCTATGAACCAAACTAATTTCAAAGCGAAGAAATTAAAAGCTAGATTTTTATTAAAAAGTGTATGTTACAAATAAATTGGTCGAGAAAACTTAAGGAAAGACTGGTTTGTTTGTTTTGTGTTGTTCATTTGTTTGTTTGCATTATATGTTAGTAAATCAATTTAAACATTGATCCTTTTTAATAGTTACTTTCAATGATACACTCCTGGTTATAGGGCATAACAAAGCCGTGCATAAATCAGAAAAATAATGGAAAAAATATACTTAAACACCATTATGGCGACCCGCGGACCCGAGGGGTCCCGGGTTTGGTTATTGGCGAAACAGAAATTTGAATGATGAATTTAAATTTCAGTTCTCAGTCTGGTTATTTGTGTTTCTGTCTTTGTATGTGTCCATGGTACCCACGACACATGGTATATCATACCCTACTGCGGTACTATGAGTGTTGTGGCATTAATTTTTAAATTAATTTACTCTTAATTATATTCATTAAATCTTCATAATAGAAAATTATACTTTTTTTTTACAATAAACCTTTATTGTTGGTAGTAAATAAATTATTCATACAGCGGCTAGCTTTCCACAGGCGGGATGCATCAAATGCTGCCACGGGGGATACTTTTTGCCTGTCATTTGCCGCTTTTTCGTCGGACAAGACGGTAAGACTCAATTTATCAGTCGATAGGCGCACCTCGCCCGGAAAATGGGGTCGTATCGTTACTTTGAATCGGGCTTTTCGCTAAATATAGATTTATGCATTTTCGAACTAAAAGGTAGTTATTGTAACGAGTTTCGTAGTACATATACATATACATTGTACCTTAAATAAGAAGCTTAGAACACTGAACGTATTGTATAACACAGACTATGCTAAAAACTGTATCTACTGAATAATGAAGCACCATTTGTGCCCCTATAAACTGGCTATATACTAACACTCCTAAATAAAGTATTTATCGACTTAACGTATTCTATACCCGCGCCGATGCGAGCCTTCCGAACGTTACAAAAAGATTTTCCGCAACCGAAGCGACCGTTAGAAAATAAAAACACATAATAAAAACATTAGGCTAAGTATCTGGCTGGTTTTGTGCGTATATTACGGTATCTCGCAAAAAGGCGGGTTTTGATTGACGCCCGCAATCGGCTTAATGTAACCTCGAGGCAAGTTTTGTGGCACACAAACGACTGGTTAAATTCAGAGGTCGACGCAAAACGACGCAATCTCTCACGCGTCACGCAGAAGCTTTCCATATAATTCATTTCCCTATTCATATTTGTCTTAGAAGTTGATTCCTGTGAGCTTCCCAGCAAAGAACCAAAAAGGATGTAAAATGACATGATATTTTACGGCTCGAGTGTTATTGAAAAAGTTTCGCGATAATATATTTCCCTCTCACTTTGCCATTCATACAAATTGAATCGAGTCCCTATCCGAGTATATAGGGAAAACTATGCTAGGCGTATAGTTTATATTCGTCGTTCAAGATTACGTGACTGGAAATAGTAAAATCGGATGATGATGTTGATAATGTAGGTCGTAATGGCCATTGCCAATAAAACCTTATAGGTAAGCGATGGATTAAAAGGAACTGGGTCAGGGCAAGGTACGGGCTTTACCCTTATGAAAATAAAGCGCCTTTCGTAGACTACTGTCTTGTAAGTAGACAAAAACGTTATATTTGCCTAATAATTGATTCAATACAATCAAACAATCTACGCTCCACTGTTTCACCCTCATTAGAAAGTATTAGAACCTTGAAGTTAACGCGAGAAATTTCATTCCCAAATTCACCCTTTTAAACTAACTTAAGTATGAGTGATGAAAAATTATACCTTTGTAGATGACTAATATTCGTCGTTCAAGATTACGTGACTGGAAATAGTAAAATCGGATGATGATGTTGATAATGTAGGTCGTAATGGCCATTGCCAATAAAACCTTATAGGTAAGCGATGGATTAAAAGGAACTGGGTCAGGGCAAGGTACGGGCTTTACCCTTATGAAAATAAAGCGCCTTTCGTAGACTACTGTCTTGTAAGTAGACAAAAACGTTATATTTGCCTAATAATTGATTCAATACAATCAAACAATCTACGCTCCACTGCTTCACCCTCATTAGAAAGTATTAGAACCTTGAAGTTAACGCGAGAAATTTCATTCCCAAATTCACCCTTTTAAACTAACTTAAGTATGAGTGATGAAAAATTATACCTTTGTAGATGACTAATAATAAAAGAAAACCACTAAAAATATGTAGTTTTGGAATAATTCAGGCTACAATAAAATAAAGGAATAGGAGTCATACGTATGCATATTATAAGTAGAAGTTTCCGTGAAAAGATATATTTACTGTTGGCGACATTCAAAAAAGACATTTTACAAAATTTTAGTCAACAGCTGAGTGAAACGACCAGGCGCCTAAACTTTTCATTCCGAACCCCCGGCTAGAACCTCTCGGTTCTAAAAGCAAAGTTACATATAGGAAATGAAAGTCCGCTTAAAAAAGTTGCTCCAGAAAACATTGATCGAAGAAGTACCTAATCTTGAACTTTGCAATATCGTAAGCTTGTTTCGAGTAAATAAAACATAATTGTTATTTATCAATTTTTTATTCGTACTTCGTAGAATTTCAAATGACGAAGTTAAAATTATGTTGAATATAACATTGACACTTTCATGCATACTAATATTATCTGGAATTTATAAGTGACGTCGCAAATATCAATTAATCGCAAATTCAATTTGTAAAGCTCAATACTACGTGCTACCGATTGTTACCAATATGAATGGAAAATAAGAATGAGTTGCCATTTTGATAATTGCTAAAATTGACTGCTGATTCTTTGAGGCAAGTTGTATTTCAATGTTTGTTATACTTTTATCGCCTTACGTGAATTAGTGCTAATCTAGAAATAAAATATTGGCTTATCTCCTTCAGATTAAATAACCCAGTTGTAATGATTTTTTTAATAGAAATAGAGCAAGCAAAGCGTAAAACGCAAGAAATCTACGCAGCTAAGCCAATCGGACGTGGTCGGGAGTGAGATGGGTGACCATGGTTGATCATCAGTTAAGCCATCAGTTCCGGTTGTCATAGATAGATAACAGTCATTAAACCTTGTCGGGTACCTTATGGGCGATTTAAAAACATCTGATGACCCATGTAGGCCAATGGTTACTATGCTGGATTGCCGATCGGAGGGTCCCGGATTCGATTCCCGGCGGGGCGCGAGAAATTTGAATGATGAGCTTTTCTGTTCTCGGTCTGGGTGTTTGTGTTTCCAGCAGGCTGACCAGTAACCTCTCTCTAACTAGCATTGGAGCCATGTATCTCTGCTAAATAGCATTGAAGCCATGTGGTGGAGCAAGCTCCAAGCCTCCCCAATTGGAAAGTGACCCGTGCCCGACGTTGGGATAAAAAATAATCTTATACATTGGAATTTGAATCGTAGCTCATAAGCAAGCTAGCAATTGCCTAGAGCACCACGTCTTTAGGGGCACCACAAATCTACTGCACGTATCTCATTCGTGTTATCAACTTATTTTCTTTTTTGTCTTGCATACTTAATATAAAGTACACTAAGATAACTCTTGTAATAAATTATTTTACTTATGGATAAGAGGCGCGGTGTGGATTGCTTAGGGCATCAGATAGCGTTTTTTGGTCAATGTAACTAAGGACTTTACAATGTAACTAAGGATCTTTACAAGCCTTAACTTATAAAACGTATCTTTTTGTTTATTTGATAGATGGATTTAAAGTAATGCAAATACTAAACGTTGTAAATATTTCGCAAACATGTATTTTTTTTATTTATATTCTAGCGAAATCCCAAAAATGGCAAATACCCGCGAATTATTTGTTACACGACTATTAGGTACATAAACGTTAACAGTGACGTCATCCGTACAGACCGGACGCGGTCATGTTTTGTGCTCGGGTCATTTACGTCCGTCGTTACCAGCAGCAGGCGTCCGACCCGCGCACAACGACCTCTTCATTTTCACAGGATTTTACTTTAGTAACACTATTCTATTGTAGGTCCCAGCACTAAACTCGAACTATGCAAGAATAGTTTATTTGTGTCATCCAAGTGTGCGTATACACTTTACATATTTACCTACTTGTATGTATTAAGCTACAGTAATCATAAAATGGAGAAATTTATAACTGTCTACGCAGTCTCATTGATAACCCGGAAAATTATCTAGTTACCAAAGTAGGTTTGTGGTCTCATCCTATTCCATTAACAGTACACCAGCTTGGATTTTCCGAAAGATACGACCGTAGATCAATATCGTAACTTTTGCCCGAAAACTTAGTAGCCGCAGTGGTCGACCAAAAGTTTCATGTGGCTGATAATTTACATAATAGAAGACTTAGGTCTATCTACTATCGGGGTCATCCAAACTTTAGGATTAGGGCTTTCACCGGCAGGGCTTATCGGATTTTGAACGAATTTCGGGATGCTTGCGATAGGTCATTATGGATATCCGATTTATATGCAAATTGGAAGCGAAGGAGCGGCCAGTGCACGCCCCTTCGACCGCGCAAGATGCACTGTCTCGCTACCGAACTACGTCAAGTGCTACACTGAACGTCGTAATCTATGTCTTATCTGCTGTGTGATATCTACCTATTTATGAAGAGAAATTCCATTTTCGGGCGAAGACGTAACTAGATCTGATTTTAATTTTGTTCTGTAAAGGAATAGAAAATGGCGTTAAAGTATTTAGTCACTAGCTGTGCCTCTCGGTTTCACCCGCGTTATTTTTTTAAAGTAGGTATCCTATTTTAGGATAACTCCAAAAAAATATGTACAAAGTTTCATGATGATTGGTCGAGTAGTTTTCGCGTGAAAGAGTTACAAACAAACTTACTTTTGCATTTTTAATATTAGTAGGATTATTTTTATACTAATACTACGAATACTTCGTTCGTAGTAGAAATAAAACATGTAATTTTATTTTATTTAACCGCGAAAACGTAAGGCGTGAAACTTTATATAAAACTTTGAAATTTTCAACATAGCGAGGATTACAATTTCACAGAAATCTACATCCAAGCGAACAAAAAGCGGGTAGGATAGTAGGAGATTAAATTAAGACACAATTTATAACATGGTCTTATTTCGAGCAAATGTGAGGCGTTTTTAGAAGACTTGACCTGCATAGTAACATAAAAATGGGTGCTGTATTTAAAAACTTATATGTTTACGATGCCTAGATAAAAGATTTGTTAAATTATACTATTTTAACCACTCTACAGACCCAAAGGTCTCCTCGTACCTCGTATAACTTTTCCGCACTCTACGCAACGAAGACACGGCCTCTATTATAAGGATTTAAGAATGTCACCGCCTCCTTGCATTTCAAAGTTATAATAAATTATCACAATGGATTTCAACTCTATTCAGATAAGTGGCCAAGATGGAGAGCGTCAGTAGCATAATTCACGAAATCAGATGACAAATGAATTATTCCATTAGAGAAGTGTTTTGAACTTTGCTAATTTACATTTGCCATTGTTACATTTTGTTGAGGCCAAATTGATAATTGAAACTTAAGAGTGCTTTTGGTACGTATAAGCTTATTTCGACTGACTTTCAAGACCATATTAACAGCGAAACGCGCATGACTCGGCGGCGAGCATAGAACGCAAGTGAAGTGGCCGCCTTCGGTAGTTTTAACGTGCAATAAATATGAGAACACGAACTTAAAAAAACAAATGGTGGAATTTTCTTTGGAATTATAAAAATATTGTGGTACACCCCAAGATACCAAAAGATTGTGGTACAATAGACGAATTTAATCTCAAAATATGGAATTAAACAGAGAAATTTAATGGCGGTGTTAGGATAAAAAAGAGATGAGATGAGAGTAAAAAAAATTAAATATACAATAATATGAAATTGATAATGGTTGCAACCCTTTTTAGTAAAAAGTTTTTACGTCCCACTGCTGGGCACGGGTCTCTCCCCATTATTGGGGAGGCCTGGAGCTTACTCCACCACGCTGCTTCAATGCGGGTTGGTGGAGATGCGGGTTAGTGGCCAACCCGCTGTCGGATGTTTTCAAACCGCCCATAAGGCCTCCGACAAGGTTTAACGACTGCTATCCATCGACAACAACCGGGACCGACGGCTTAACGTGCCCTCCGAAGCACGGAAACGCGCATGAATTTTTTTGCCACTAGCGGTCACCCATGTCACATCCGACCGCGCCCGTTTGGCTTAACTGCATAGACCGCTTGCGTTCTACGCTAGCCGCCGAGCCATGCGCGCTTCATTCATTGATAATATTAATGATTTATTTTTATACCGCAATTTGGTGAATGATATTACATACGAGTCCTCCTATACGAAGAGGGTCATTACCTACTGAATTACTGGCAACAGTATGCGAGGACTAACGACTAAAACTTTGGTACCGTCATTACGGTCGTATCGCTCGCAACCAGTTTTCTTTTCCTTTACCAATTATTAATACGTAACGAAATACAATGTTAAAATCAAATGTCAAAAAATTAAAGATGTTGTAACATTAATAAAGTGTCTTTCTAGTCTGGGACACAAATTTCTTCAAAGGTGTCTTAGTGTGTATCAATGGCACGTACCACACTGTGTGTAGTGTGAGTATTTTTTTTAAATACATCGTTTATAAGCCTCGTTCACCGTCTCCCAGTAAAGTGTTGATTAGTTACGTCGCAAGTAAAATTAAATGGCAAGTAAAAGCTTTGAGTACGGGTCAGTTTATCATACAATTAGTGCTACTCGAACATCGTGAAATTGAAGTTACGATGACTTTAACCGAAAAATAGCGTACTTGTCACTTTACTTGAAGGTGGTGAAAGAGGCCCTATGTCATTCTTCTTATACTCGAAATTGATGGAAGATAGAAGCGTACGAGTTCCTATACGAAGAGGGTAATGACTGGCAACAATCTACGAAGACTAACGACTAAAACTTCGGTACCGTCATTACGGTCGTATCGCTCTCAAGCAGTTTTCTTTTCCTTTACGAAGAATAAATACGTAATGAAATATAAGTACTTTAAATAAATGAAGCGCGCATGGCTCGGCGGCTAGCGTAGAACGTTAGCGGTCTATGCAGCTAAGCCAAAAGGGCGCGGTCGGGTGTGCGATGGGTGACCGCTAGTGGCAAAAAAAATTTCATGCGCATTTCTGTGCTTCGGAGGGCATGTTAAACCGTCGGTCCCGGTTGTTGTCGATAGACAACAGTCGGTAAACTTTATCGGAGGCCTTATGGGCGATTTAACAAACAACGCAGCAACGGAAACATCCGAGAGCGGGTTGGCCATTAACCCGCATCTCCACCAACCGCATTGGAGTAGCGTGGTGGAGTAAGCTTCAGGCCTCCCCTATAGGGGATAGAGACCCGTGCCCAGTAGTGGGATATAAGCATAACATAAACATATATTTAACTTTTTGATGTGATTTTAAAGTAAAAAAAAAACAACATTCTTTTGTATCTCTGACGCTATTTGCACAAAGTTTCGACATGATAAGACTGAAAGAATTTCAATTAAAAAAATAATGATTCGTATTGGAAAGGATTTTAGAATTTATCACCAAAATTTGACTCATATTGTTTGCTGAAACAAAGCTTATAGAATATTAAATTCAAAACAATTAATTGCAGTGATATTACCTCCTGCAAGTCAAATGTGTAGTAAAGTTTAGAATGTAACAAAAAATCCCGTCTGGAAAGCTCTCTAAAGGAATATCGTCGCTCAGAAATAGGCTATTGAACGGCAAAGGAGATTGTACCTGAATTAACTAAACGAATTTACGTTCACTTCGGCTGCACTGCGCTGCGGGCTTACATAAGATGCAGTTGAATGGCTCTAGATGCCGCTGAGATGAATTTCATTGCAGATTCGTGTACGCATTTTTACTTAGTAAATTGTTAGATGGACTAAAGCCTTGTTCGGACTAGGCTAGTATTTTAGTCTACTGGCGAGTAATTTAGTAGCTAAACGTGTCTGAACACCAAACAATTAGTCGAGTGGATTAGTAAGTAATTTAGTCGAGTCAATCCATTTTATTCTATTTTTTTTAGTAGTCTAGTAGCGAGTAGCACCCCCCAACACGCGTCCGTGCTCACTCGGCCGCCGGCTAAACAAGTCCGAACCTGTCGATTTAGTCGAGTTCATTAGTTGACGTGAAAATGTCGTTTCGCTGAAGCGAGGAAACTACTTTAAAATTTGTTTCCATTTATATTGAACATGATTGCTTATGGAATATTAAGTCCCCGTGTTATAAAAACACACAGAAGAAACAATCCGCATACTTGGATATAGAAAATAAGATAGATTAGCTTTATCAGTTTATTGACTTTATTACGCTGTAGGCTGTTCATCTTGCAGAGTACCACTGACTTGTGAGCTTTACTCGACTGTAATGCGAACGATTTTTATGCAGTAGCGAATAGTTTAGCTACTAAATTACTCGCCACTAGACTAAAATACTAGCCTAGTCCGAACAAGGCTTAAGATTCATGTGAAATTAAAAAAAACGGCCACGATCAAGTCGGACTCGCGCACCGTGGCTTACGTAAAATGTTTTATATATTTAAGATATAATTCAATACATTATATAATAAATCGTATTTTTTCCTTTATCTGTGCTATAAGACGTTGCTTTGTACCAAATTTCAAGATTCTGAGTTCACTGAAAGGACCCTGTAGGTTTTGATTCTCTTGCGAATGTTGAAAATTTTCGGAAACTTGCCGCATAAACGGCTGTATCTTGATTGCGCTGGCTTATAAGTTTGATTTTTTCATTACTCCAAGGGACAGTAGACTTGAGTATTTGATTTCAATTCCAGCTTGATACCTCCACGCGTTCCTGAGAAAAAGGGTATTGACAGACAGACAGACGCAAGGACAACAAAGTGATCATATACGTTTTTCCTGTTGAGGTACGGAACCCTAAAAATCGATGAGTATCCATGAATAGTGGTATATTATCTGATTCTTATCGTCCTTATGTCAGTAAGTCTGTCATATACATACGTTGAAGCTAAACATAAAGAGAAAAATAAATTTATAAAATTTTGCACCTCTCAGGTTACAGGAATAAAAATAATGTTTATACCTATAACGTTTATTTTAATTTCATTATAAATTTATTATTAAAATACTTTAAAAATTATACTCTAGCACAGCCCTGTTTATAATCATCCATGAAACCCATTCATCCTAACACGATGCAACCCTCGAGCCCTTTCGGGTTTAAAAACTGCCTGCCATCAAATTCAACTTGTTTTTTGTTCGGCAATTTTTCCAAAGTTTCGCGGAAAATTTAATGAAAAACCCCAACACGTCATTCATCTTTCACCCCGGCTGTCTATTATGAGTTGCACTTTTTAAAAAGTTGGTAATTAACATCAGCCTGCTGTTGAAGCCAGGTCCTAACTTTTAAAGTGTTCAAAAGTTCGAGAAATACTCTAATCATTGGAGTAGGCTTACTTCGGTGATAAGTTTATTACGGGTCGCGTGATAGGGACAAGTGCAATCAAAAGGTATTAAGTGTATAAAGTTCTTTGCAAAGTTTAATGGCCCCTCGTCAACTGCCTAAGTTCCGTTTAAAATTCAGAGCCACGTTTTTAGAATTATACTAATTTTTAACACATTTACAGCTAGTTTTGCCACAAATTACACTACTTACACTACCAGATCTACCTAATGATGTTGTTAAAAGTTATTTGAAAAAAAAATTCATTTGCAAAAAAAAATACTTGAAAATCTCCAATTTACTGAACGTAACTATTGTCAGTTTGTAGAAATCAAAGTAAACATTAAAAGTATTGAAAGCTAAATGTTTGCCTGTTTTCCGACCTACCTACTTTTCGGCTCTTTTAATATTATATTAAGGGAATTGGAAATCTTTTTTGTTGGTCTCTAGGTTATATTTCTTTCACGAAATAATTATTTAGAATAGGTACAAAAGGCAATAATATTGTTGTAAATAGATCTTCAAATTTTCAATTATTACTGTCCTTAACGTTCAATACTCCAAGAAAATTCTTGAAATCAGTAAAATATCTTATATAAAATCCACAAAAGATGGATCGTCTATAGTAAAATCTAAAGATCTCCAACAATAAATCGTATTATGAAATACTACTTCAAGATGCTGTCATTCGAAGTCTTTATCTATCCAATACCATTATTTATTCTTTAATATTCTATCTGCTTCCTTTAAAATCTTCGACTTCTAAATCACAAAGGGAATAAAAGTAACCCTATGAAGAGTATTACAATTCGATTGTGAAGACTAGACTCCCTTATATTTTGTTTGTCCCGTGCTCAAGTGCAGGTTAATAAGTAATGAAGCGAATCCGGTCGAATTTTGTTTGTTAAAGTGATTATTCAAATACCAAAACGTTTCTCTAGTATTCGTAAACTTTTTTCATATTTTATTCATCGAACCTTCACGGTTTGAGCCTCGTAATAATTGTTAATAGGAGTTGAGATAGTTAATTCGCGTTAATAAAGTTACTGGATGTATGCGAAATTTGTTGCTGGTTTTAATATTATAAATTACGAGGTGAAATTACTTGTTTTAAGAATAGTTGTAATTTTTGCAGTTCATTTTGTTTGTATGTTTTATATGCTAAGAGGCTTCTTGATCTTACATGCATAGTTTTATATTGTAAACCAAATGGTTATCATTATTAAAACCCTTGTGGAAGCTAAATTACGATGAAGATGTATTTATCCTGTAGGTACATTTTCTTCCTTATTAGGGCAAAAATATAGCTACGAAACTATATCAGAACAGTAACCTTCCGTAATTCCCTCCGAAAGTACCGAGAACTAATCTGGCGCCCTTATTATTCCTTCTTCCCAATCAATCCACCTATAAAAACATTGGGATAAAATGGCATAGTAACTCGGCTCCCGAGAATTCCCTCCTTAGAGAATCATTACGTAAATACGACAAAATTGTAGACCGCCTGTCCTCTGGAAGGGGTGTTATTTATGGAGGGCACAGGGTGAAGTGTATCTGAGTGGGTCTATTAGCTCAACTAATATTTTCTTCTTCAAGTTAATTGTTAGGTTATCTTAAGACCAGGTGGCTCGTCCCATTAGGCCGCCGCGGGCGCCAAAACACCACGCTTCTTGAGAACCACCGAGGGAGTTCCGACCAGCGGAAATATTTAAACAAATTAAAAACTTTTTCTTTATGCCATTTGCCGAAGTCTCCTTATTCTGATTTGTTTTTATTGAGTTTGCTTCTACTTAGGAACGACTTGCCAACAGTGGGAGGCTCTAATTTGATTCTGGTGTATAATGTTATGTGTCCACGCATATTCTTAAGCGACAATTTCGTTTTGGTTAGCATTTCATTGCAATTGTTCGTGATGGTTTTCGTATGTAAAACTAAGAGTCGATAAAAATACAGTATCTTTAAAAATATTTTTTTATATAAAATGAATAGCAAACAATCTACCAAGAGACGTGTTGTTAATGGTGCAAAGGCTATGTGAATTATTTACTACACTATAAACTTCCAAAACATTTACAATTTATACAAGAAAAGAATTGGGTTTTACAAAAGTAAAAATCATATTTCCAATAGTACGTACATTGGGATTCATGCATACAGCGTGAGTACAACAAAGCAATACATCGTAAAACCAAAATTCAATTTTAACCTCGCTAGATATTGAAGCTGCTAAATCTGTTTGTAAACACTTTCGAAACATCCACTCTATCGACGTCCGTTAACAATTTATTTCTTATCTGATTTCTGAAACCTTCGTGAAACTAATTAAAATAAGGTTAGACTCCTCAGCCAATTAAAAACATTAAAGTATATAGTCTCTATTGATGATCCCTATTCCATATACGTTTCTACATATAAGGGGTACAAACCTGTTGTAAATATACATAAATTAAGCTTTCATACATACTGATAAAGACTTTTTATTTTAAATATTATGTATATTGTCTTTACATGACAATATAACATTTTTACAAATAAAATATACTACGATAGCGAAATGCAAAAATCCTCTCAGCTACACTGACTTTGACTGCAAGCTTATTCAGTCGGGTCTGGCTTCTCCATAAAGTCTGAAGTCGAACTTAATATATGCTGAACTGCTCCAACTGACAGACAGATAAGAAGCATTGTTCTAGAAACTGTTGGTATTTTGATGGACAGGAACCTGACCATTACGACCGGCCAATGGTTCGAAACTGCCAAAGTAACCGCTAATCCACCAAAGGAGGGAAACAATTGCATGCTTCGCAAATAACTTTTAGCAACTGACATTTCTAATTTGGCAGGATGAGCGATTGTAATCATTAGACGCTTCGTAAGGCGCCGTAGCGAAGCTTAGGGGAGTAATGTATAGCTTCATTTCCGAGGGTGATTTTGGGTAAGATTTTACGAGTAATTAGTGTCCGAAAATTGGACTTTTAATGTTATCAGAACCCAAGACTTTCTTTTTCATGCCCTCAATATACAGTTAGTAAAAAACCCGCCATTTCTGTTTATTGGCACATAACAGATACATTAAATGTAAAGGTAATTTATTTTATTTTGGTCTTTTATATTTAATGGATGGAAGTAGAAGACCTCCAAGAACATAAAATGTTAATGAGAAAATCTCTGCCAAAATTTCCGATTTACTGATTAAATCAAATTTTAATTGAAGATATCTAGACACTGGCTTGTAAAAAGGATTTTAGAAAGAATTAATTTATGAGCGTTCATGTCCACACATGTTTTTAAAATTTATAATAATAGATATTTCAGGAACCTACACGGTCAATTAAGTTCATTTTGTTAACAACATTGAAGCAACAGGAATTCAAAACATTTTTCAAAACGTGGTAAAAATAAAATTCATTTTATAATATTTTTTTAAGTATTACCTACCACGAAACTTTTTGTTTTTACTAGGACAAGCACCCTTCAGTACTGCGCGCTAATTAAAACTTCACGCAGTATGTTTGCGTTGCTATGTTCTACTTTAATAGCTAAATACAGATATAGGTATACAATGGTCACGATGAAATTATGGGGGAATGTATTGAAATTGTTTTGTGGGGCCCTCAGGACCGAATGGGGAATGTCCGTTCGCATAGTTCAATACATTTAGATATTACCTATATCTAATCTATCTTAAGGATAGATGTTAAAAAATTACGTCACACCGAAATACTGTTGCCTATGATCAGCAATCATACTTAATATTATGAACGCAAAAGTTTGTAAGTATGAATGGATGGATGGATGGATGTTTGTTACTCTTTCACGTAAAAACTATTGAATGGATTTTAATAAAACTTAAATATAATATAGTTTATACATCAGAATTTCGCATAGACTACAATTTATGAAGATATTGCATGAATTGTCCAAAATATGACGATAAGTGTTAAGTAATTAGGAAAAAATCTACCGTTTGCTATCTATTCTGGCGTGCGCTGCCAATACCCCTAGAGTTACACTTATGTAATGTATGATGGAAATGTTTGTCTTAAATACTACAAAAAAGAAGTATATACAAGTATCTTTAATTCATGTGTAAGACATTATAACCAAAATAGTAATAAAATTGTAATAGTAATAGTACCATAACTACAATAAATTGATAATTAATTTCAAATGCACATTTGGTATATTAAATTGATTCATAATTGAAAATAGATACTTTTATCGCTTCTGGTATTCAAAGTCGATAACATATGTCTTTCACATTACATCATAAAATATGTACTACGGTGCGGTCCAGCGGAAAGACTAAAAGACTAACACAAAAGTCCACGCGGACGGAGTGGCGGGCGGCTTCTAGTACATTTACTTTTATTAACGATAATTTTTAGATTGTTGCATCCCTGACCGTTTTCTCATGCTTATCTTATACTTTCTTTCTAACATACGAGTAAGATACACGAATTTAAAGCTGATTTATAAAATGATTTTTTATTTGTTTGATGAAGCTTGTAGGCGTACCAATATACGCAAAGCGAGCGAACTAAACCAGGGAGGCACGAACGCACGTTGTTTGCAAATCAATGCGTCAGAGCCGACCGTGTAGACGAGCAAACAAACAGACAAACAAGACATGCTTGCAAATAACCTAAAGCGTACGAACGTCCCTTTTGCCTATCCACACCATGATAAATGATGCAAAGTAACGCGCTTGCGTCCACAACAAACGCCGAGTCATTGGGATACTTTATATAAGGTATGTTAATAAAGTAACGGTTGTGTTTTATACACAAATTATGTTTGCTTAAAAATATTGCACATTTTGTAGGTGGTAGAACTATGATCGTTCAGCCGGGGCAGTACCACCGCTGCACCCACTTCTGCCGTGAACCAATTCTATTGTATTTCAGTGGAAAGGTGCAGTTGTCGCCCACACTTATATGAGGCGACCACCAGCCTCCGGAGTAGCAGCGCAACTGCATACGACTTCAGACAAGACTTACCTATACTTGCTTGAGGTTGTATGTAGATGTCCATGGGCTGCAGCGACCACTTAACACCACGTGGCCTGCATACTCGTCTACTACTCCGATCAAAAACAAAATGCACACAACATCATCATGTATGAATGATAATATTATGATTTAGAAAATAGGTATTGTATCAAATATTTGAATTCCTTCTAGATTCTGGAATTATCATGTTTTTAAGGAGTATTATAGAGACAAAGGTGCTTGATTGATTTGCTCGTGAACAGATTTTTTTTCAACTGATCTTATTTTCCTTTCAAGAATCTAGATAGACTTTAGCTATTTGTAAAATGATGCCTTATATTTTTCTTTGTATTGTATTTTCAAGAGTAAAGACTGGGTTTTTTCTCTGAGGCCTTAGAAGATGCCTAAATTTAGTAACGGACTAATGTCAAATTAGATTATGTTTCTTACATCGTAAGAAATTCATTTTATCCTTGTAATATACGAGATATTACAAAAACTATACCTACAACGTTTTTGTACTCTATTCCATATTTAGATGAATATAACAAAAAACAAAGAACTAGTGGCATTCAGTAAATAACGTGACATTTGATTTTATTTTTCGTTTCCGCGCACGGATAGTCCCCCGGCCGGATCGTGCGTAAGCCGCATAACGATTGTTCTGATATTAGTTCCACTGACAAACGTTGGTGTACGATAGCGATATCGCATGCTGGCTTGATGGATTGCGGCGAATGGTCGTAACTCAAAATTCGTGTACTTGTACTCGCGAGCCAGTATTGCCATCTGGTTTATGAACGAACGTTATATTTTGTAGGAGCTTCGAGGTAGTTGAAGATCGTTTTGGAACAAAACGTCTATATTCTAATTTAAAAAAAGTTGTTTTTTTTTTTAAATTACATTGCAAATAAAGTAGAATAGACAAACATAATACGGAAATATTTATGTTGAAATGCAAATTTTCTTATAATGCATACTTTCAAAATTCGTATATAAATTTTGAATGTATTTATGAACGAATTTTATATACCTACATTCTATCGAATCTGTATCTAGGCAGGAATATTACCATCAACCCTACCAATTACTATTAGGTATTAGAATCGTAAATTGTAAAAAATAAAATTAGATATTCAAAAAAAGTAAGTTGTAAAAAAACACTGAAGTCGTCTTCTTTAAAATGTAAGTATAATAAAAGCTATAACGTAACGTAAAAGTAAAACATTCTAAGTAATATCTTGTCTGAAATCAGTAACAGAGTTGTAAATCTTACAAAACGACAAAAAGGAAAGAGAAAATTTCAGTTTTAAGGGACCTGAAACCTACGTGGCGCAAATTAATGCGACAGGCACCTCAAGGGACGTGGAAGACCCCCACAAATAAAGTGCTTAATAATAGGGAGTGCTTAGTAGCGGCTCATGTTAGAGAGAATGGTGCGAGCCACACTATTGATTACAATTAACTTGGTTTTTGTGTTTTCAACCAATTAAATCGTGGTTGAAGTGCATTTGAGTAAATTTCTGTAGGCATTATATCTTCTCAGGTACGTGAGTCTGGTCACAACATCGTGATGAAATAGTATAGCGATGCTATCACTGCGATGAATACGCAATTTTTAGTACAATGTGCGCGCTGGAGTTTGAATTCAAGACTGAATTGCATTGTATCGGAGATCGGTCTCTTAAACTCTCGACAAATTAGCAATTGGAAAGCACATAGTACAATGTAACTGTTCTACACATCTAAGAAAAATATAATGACGAAAAGGATGTAAAAAGGGTGCAGTCGCTTTTATCGGATGACTTGTAGGTGGTTTGGAACTTGACAGTGAATTGGAAACCAACCACATTTGTACAATAATACCTCTCCACTGAAGTAGCTGTTTGTTTTGAAGATCAAGTTAAATAATAGTTGTGCTTTTCTGTACATCGATTATGTTTGCGTGCTAGTAACCTAAAATGTTTTTAAAAATATTTTTCTATTTAAAAAAAATGCATGTCTTAAAAGAACAAATAAAGAATATTTACATCGATACGAACGAAACGACGGGCAAAAGCAAGTAATGCCTATATTAAAATTAATGATTTTCCTTATTGTTTACCCAAAGAAAAGTTATATCTTAAAAACACTTCGCAACTTCTGATACAAAAAAGAATCCAATTTTAATTAAACCCTAAACAATTTAACAACCCCATAAATTTTCGCGATAAACAACATTACAGCGATAGGCAAACGCGGAAAGTTGTAAACAATCAGTAAAAACTTGTTTTATTTTGACCGAATAAGATATAAAAATTCTGAACGCATACATTGTCTTCAATTCATCCAACTCAAATGCTGCTGTCCTAGTATGTTCAGAAATAATAAGTGTGCTTGTATGTTTAACGTAACGCTGTTGAATTGCTTTATCTACGAAAAATCACATAAACGTGACGAAAGTTTACTTAATACTTTTTTTATTACATTTAATATACCCGTTTTACAAAAATTGAAGAAATACAAGTATCTTCTAATAATATTGACTCTACAAAGAAAGTCTAATCAGTCTTAGAACTGGGCACCAACAAACAGACACATAAAATCTTACTTAATGTTTGTTATTAGTTTTGCTTAGTTAGTAACAAACGACGTTAAACGTTTAGTTACATACGACTTATAGAGTTTATTTTAGGTAATCATATACTCTGAACCATACATAAAAATTGAAATAGATACATAAATATCATATATAAATAATACAAAAATATCTTGTCTATAGGGTCAAGTCAAAGACGATATATTGTTTTCGCTATCGCTTAAAATTGTTTCTTGAGCATTATACTTACTAAAAGAAGTCACACTCAGAAGCTAGTGAAACATATTTCGCAAGAATGGAATTAATAAAGTTGTTGGAAATCCCACACGAGGGCGCCACACATCGTCCGAATATTAAAAGGCGAATTAGACTGGTCACGCTCAAATGTGTTCATAAATGATCTTATTAGATCTCAACTTGTCAGGGGACTCTCGAATATACGTGACTGTAGAGCTAGGAAGTTTTTTAGGTACATATGCTCAATTTTAACGAATAATTATAGTATTTTTGGATCGTTAAAGAAGTTAGACTAATCTATGACTAATCTATGACAGCACAATCATGTCGTTGAGAGCGTGAGTGAAGTGAACATGATAGGATGGAACCAAAGTATTGATTGCGTACAAAATTTAACAAGTATTAGTAATAACTCCGTTAATTTCTTTTTTAGATAGTATTCCAGTGACGATCATAAAGGTATTACTAAGGATCCGCGTAGCGCAATGGTTAGTTTACCGCACTGTCATCCAAGAGAGCAGAATCAAGAGTTCCGAGTACTGTGCCCGGCGAAGCAGAAACTGAAATGATTTCTGTTCACGGTCTGGTTGTTTGTGTTCATATTTTCTATGTGCGTCCATGGTACCCACGATCTGCTTCGGAGACACTAGTACGGGACTGCGTATCGTTATTTATTTATTTTTGTTTCATATTTTTATAGTGTAACTATTTCTATAGTTATGATTTATGGTTCTTAATGATTTTAAGTAATTTTCATTTGAATTTCACGATTTTCCTTGCGTAAATGTCTTACATTTTAAGCGTCATTGTAGCAAAAAAAGGACCGCGGTTATTCCCAAGAGCCAAACAAAACTACGCTTCAGCTACATCATAATATGTCTCCAACGTCAGGCGTTACAAATAATAAACCACCGAGCACTTCAACTTAGATACAACTACAATAACTTGCGCCATAAACAATATAAAATAGTTTTCGTTGTGAAACGGGGCGAGACTCGAAATTAAATACAAGTTGCTAAATTCAACTTTTACGAAATGTTTTGTACTGCAGTAACGTGAAGGACGGGCTTACTTAGTGATGACAAAACTGATAAAGCTATCTAGCTTGTTTTATTTGTGAAAAACTATATAATAAAACTTTGGGATTTTACACACTCTTTTATGAGTGTAATTATAACAATGTAGTTATATATTACACGACTGTACTCAAATATGAGTTTAAACTACGAGTATGAAAATTAAATTCTAACAAAACAACGAATCTCAAAATTCGATATACATACTTTTATGACCACTTTAATTTATGGGCTCAAATATTCAGAACAAATTAATTCTACAAAACCAAAATAGGTATCGAATGACACCTCGGAGGCCACACATTGATCATCGGGCGAAACTTCGGTTTCGCCGTAACATTGCCCTAGGGAGTGACCCCTGCAAGCTATATGTCCCTGTCTTGCGTATAGAAATATGCAAACGAAAAACAATAACGTAAAACTTTTTCGACGACCTTCATGATGAAATGAGTACTAGCTAGATTGCGGACTGACGGTCCTGTGTTCGATTACCGGCCAAGCAGTAATTTGGATGGCCGCAACCCTTTTTGCGTCCCACTGCTGGGCACGGGTCTCTCCCCATTATTGGGAAGGCCTGGACCTTACTGCACCACGCTGCTCCAATGCGGGTTGGTGGACATGCGGATTAGTAGCCAACCCGCTGTCGGGTGTTTTCAAACCGCACATAAGGCCTCCGACAAGGTTTAACGACTGTTATATTTCGACAACAACTGGGACCGACGGCTTAACGTGCCCTCCGAAGCACGGAAACGCGCATGAAATATTTTTTTGCCACTAGCGGTCACCCATCTCACACCCGACCGCGCCCGTTTGGCTTAGTTGCATAGATCGTTTGCGTTCTACGCTTACCGTCGGGCCATGCGCGCTTCAAAGTAATTTGGATGATGATTTGAAATTTATGTTCTCTGACTAAGCGTTTGTGTTTCTGTAGTTGTGTATCTATGGTAACGTTAAAGGTACCCTAGTGTGGGTTTATGAGAGTGAAGCATTATGTGTGTTAAACGTTTTTAGGGTTTCTACCTCAAAGGGAAAAGAGAATTCACTCTCGCATTGTTGTTCGTCCGTCTGAATACGTATTATTTTATTAATATTGTAGATACAGAGTACTGACTTTTTAGCTTACATATGTAAATTATTCAGGCTGTAAAATTAATCAAACTAATTAAAACTAATAACTAAACAAAAAGTCAAACTAATTAAAAGAAACATAATTAAACAATTTGGATACTTAGCGTGGACTTATAAAAATAGAGAAGTACGTTTTATAACGTAACAGAAAAATATATAACCTACGCCTACCTATCTATACCTTTACCTTTCTGGTCTTTTGTTTCCGACGAAAACAAGGCCCATAAAATCGAAATCAAAACATACCATGTCATATTTAGGTACTGTAAAACTGTTAAAACTGGATGTGACGGGCAATCACACAAACATTTTTAATTGAGTAACTGGGAGTTAACTTTTTTACTACAATAGTGGGCCGGTCCGGCTTCGCTAGGGTAATTTGAGTTTATATGGATATGAGCTATCCTTTCTTTCAAATTGGATCAAATTGCACACGGAGTTCGAATTTGATTAAAATCGTTTCTGTGGTTTAGGAGTCCATAGCGGACAAAAAACGTGACGCGTAATTTATATATATATTATATATTAAGATTATATCAATAATTCAGAAAGTTCAAATTTCCTAGTGTTCGTAGGCGATGGCGATCGCAAGATATAAAATAATAATTCGTGAGACTAATACCCATTTAAAATTGTCAGCGTTCCCAATAAATTACAATATTTGGCAAAGGCAACGCCGTTTATTTTTATGGTACCTTACTAAGCACTCTGTACCTACAGCTTCTTTAAAGTAAATTAATTTAATTGTCTCAAGTCTTAAAGAGCTCATTAAATAAAATGGAGATACCGACAAAATTCTTAAGAGTAGGAATTTCTCAGAACGTACGTATATTTTTGAGACTAACGATTCTAAATTCGTGTTCAGAATACTGTACGAATTAATTATACAAACGTTAATGCGATAAGTGTGTGTATATACGAAACAAGCAAAATTTCATGACGGGTTAACATAAATGATCTACAAAAATAACAGTTTTGGTCGCTGTTGTAAATTGGTGGGTAAGCCAGTCATCCTCCCACGGCAGCAATAACTTTGTTTGCGTTACTGTGGAGGGGATTTTATGCTCTTGAGTACTTAGTAGGACCTTACTTTATTAGCTATCGTATATTGATGGTTGTTTTCTAAA
Organism: Pyrgus malvae; assembly: GCA_911387765.1. Lineage (NCBI taxonomy): Eukaryota > Metazoa > Arthropoda > Insecta > Lepidoptera > Hesperiidae > Pyrgus > Pyrgus malvae. The sequence goes on along the minus strand of OU426955.1, from coordinate 9,726,291 downwards.
CTCCCGCTAAACTTTTGAGATTGTAATAAAATTCGTCATAGCATTCTCTGGCTGGCGTAAAGCGCAAGCGAACTAGCTATGTGAAATGAGGACTGTTTGGACTAAGCTGGGTGACTAATAGATAGGGTTGCCATCCGTCCGGGTTTCCCCGGATTTGTCCTAGTTTAGAGGGCGTCCGGGGAGCGTCCGGGCCGGACTTCATTTGTAGTCCGGGTTTAAAAAAAAGTGAAATGAAAAATAAATGCCCGAGACACACGCACTGTGCCCGCACATCGCGATCAACTGACGAACCCGAACCGACTCGATAAATTCATATCGCTGTTGAAATGTCCGGGTTTTGAGCTCTAAAATCCGGTGTTTTAACGCATCTTGTCCTGGTTTACAAATTTTAGAGATGGCAGCCCTACTAATAGAAGCAATTTTCATGAACGTTTTATTTCTTCGATGGGTACGCTTGCCTGTGTCGGTTATTTTTGATAGCAATCGTTAAACCATGTCGAAAGCCATATATGCGCTTTGAAACATCAGACACCGGGCTAGGCCAACTCACATATCTATGCAATGTGGAGTAAGCTTCAGGCCTCCCAAACTATTCAAAGAAACCCGTGCCCAGTAATGAAACTCAAAAAGGGTTACCTTAGTACATACATAAGTACATATTTCTGAAGTCTATAGAACTAATGGCCAGGAGTTTTCACCCACCAAACTCTATAAATAATTATAATACTAATAATAAATAAAGTTTATTGCCTCTATCTCACAGTAATTTACAAATTACAAATTAGGCACATATACATTGTTACAAAATGTCTAAAAAATATTACATAAAAGTCAGGCACTAGGCAAATGGTAGCGACTCATCTATTGCTATCGCGAGCAGATAACCTCGTGTAGCACTGATTTTTAGTCGCCCCACCTCCCTGAGCTGTTGAGCGGGAGTAAAGAAAGTTTGTACCCCCGTCAATTTGTTACATTTTTCAGATGTACACTTAGTTATCTGTATATATAAAAATGAATCCCATTTTCCCTTGGTCACGACATCACGCGTGAACGGCTGGACCGATTTCGCTAATTCTTCTTTTGTTGTGTTTGTAATTGGCAGAAGAAGGTACTTATGTAATAAAACATTAAGGAAATATCACGAAAACTTAGAAAATTTAAAAACTATTTTCCAATTCGAATGCAACATTAACATTTAAGACAAGACAGCGTCCTTCAAAAATGTGACTCACATGAAATATTCAGAGAGCTAAGCAATGAAAACTCGCAACCATTTTCTAATATTTTGTTTTAATTACGTCACATCAGCTAAATTTCTTAGTGTTTGAAATCCATCATGAACTGTTGCACGGTATTAAAAAATTAAGCGTTGATCATCAGTTATGGAAAAGATTTTGATTTTTTATATGAAAACTCTTGAACTTGCAAAATGTTAGTTACTATTTTTATCGACTTTCACACGTGAAACACCGAGTTACAAGTTTTGCATGACTGAACACTGTGAAACTTATCATTAATTGACTGCTTGCTTCTTCTTATTTTTTATGGTTTTAGAAAAGTTACTGCAGTGAATATTTATTTTTAAATTGAGGTAAGTACCTTCTACGCCAAACGTTAAGAAATCCTGCTGACTGACAAAAATATTTCTATGCTCCACCAATTTGACGGAATATAAAAAAAAATCTATTTGAAAATGTTTGTACTTTTTTGTCGCTTTCTCTCGAAATAGCTCTCGGAATCAAACGTTAAAACGAGATCTGTCATTATTTTATTTTCTTCCATGACAGTTTATTGGACAGTAACCTAAAAACTTCATAGATAATATAATATGAATATACTTAAAAAATACTCTTCATACATTTGTTGTAGGTTTCTGTACAATGTAGGTAGTTTCTTCAAGAAGCTAAACTGGCTAGCTCGGGATTGCTCTCCGTAAGTGGAAGTTATGAATATGAGCTACAATAAGACTAGATACAGTAAGAACAGATCAGCTACCTAATCGTAAGAGGCGAATAAATGTGAGCTTCTGGAGTTGTGGGCGGCGATTTGGAGCACCGCGCATGGAGTCCTCTGAACACTCAGACAGGCCACTGAGGAGGTTTTAGTGCTGTATAAGTCCCACATAACCCGGTATCACTTTTCAATCTGACACGTACCTTGCGAAGATTCCGTCCCGAAAACATAAAAGTTACCTCGGCATTAACAATATGAAATATGATGTCCTCCACGTAATCATAAAAAGCGACTAAGTAGAGGCTTTCACGGCTATACTGGGAGTCGGACCAACAGCCACGGGTAAAACGACGGCGTATTCGGCCGCACGACTCTTGGCAGAGTTACCTACATTGCTCACCCAAGAGCCCATTTGTAACGCCGCGCCACAGAGTACATCGCTGCGCATGGAAGACATTGGCAGGTTTCGCTGAAAATCCTATTCAGTTGGTTTTAGTGTGGTTGAAATGTTAAATAATTAACTCGCTGTCTCTCTCGGGCGTAGCCTCAGATACCGTAAGAAGGTAGATTTAAGTGAAAATAATTAATTGTTGAATAAAGTTATTAGGTAAATCAGGAGCTGGCTCTGCAACACGATACTAGATTTACTCAAAATATTTTTGAGCCTTTAAAAAGTAAACTAACTCCTACGAGAGTGAAATAGGAGAGTGAAGTTTACATGGAATTTTCTCATTTCTGGACCTACTCTATATAGATATACCTACTCTACTTATACTTCTAATAAGTAGAGTAGGTAATATACATACGAGTATGTGATTGATTACAATTTAAAATGATTTGTGCAGGTGAAATGGATAAACTTCCGCCTAAAAGGGTAAAAAGGCGGGGGAAGGGTTAAGTAAAATGTATAGAAATTAATTATCATCTCATTTCTGAACTTAGCAGTATAAACATTGGTATATAGGGCCTGACTTTCTTATTTCTTAAAAATATAATTATGACAACCTTTATATTTCGTCGCACTAATTTAAAAAAGGGCTGTTTTTCTCACGGTCAGGTTTATGTGGCTTGCTAGCGGGTTAGTGCACCAGTGCAACTTGGTCATTTTAACACCAGCTTCAAAACGAAGTACCTAGGTACTGTAGTAACCTGTTACCTATCTTTTATAGCAGTACCTACTTGCAGACGCAGAACAGATACGTATGACACAATTATAACGGGGTTAATTTAAACTGTGTCCTGATAACTAAAGTACACGCGGAAGAAGTCGCGGGCAAAACATTTCTCCAACTCTATATGTATAAAACTGAATTCCTATTTCCCTTGGTCTCGGCCTCACGCGTGATCGGTTAGACCGATTTCGATAATTCTTTTTTGTTGTGTTTGTTATTATCAGGAGAAGGTTCTTATCAATGAAAAAAATTAAGAAAATTGATAATTAATATATATATTTTTTACAAATTCGATTTTAATATCCATAGTTAAGACAGGAAAACGTCTGTCGGGTCAGCTAGTACAATTATATAACTTAAATTATGTCAAAAGTAAAATTTAAAACAGATAACTAACTAATCAATCTCTCCTAATTTACAAGAATTATCTTAATTAAGCAGGGTAGGTACAAACTGAACCCTCTAAATCCAATGTTCACATTTAATCTTAACAGTATGTGCATAAAAATTTAGTACTTACGCAGGATTAAATTTCATATTTCAACTTGGAATACATTTTAATAACTGCACCGCTAGAGAAATTGTGTATTCCACATCTTAAAAACCACACACATTTTCTCTTCAATCTATTGTGTATGTGGTTTGTGTAATACCGCAGCCGGATATAATGAAACGCAAAGAAGAATGCAGTAAGAATTTCATTTCTTACTAAGCGTTTATTGCATACTAGGTATATAGAAATTTTAATAACTGAAAGACGATGTTTTAAAGCAAATTCCAATTAATTAATATCTGAGTTTATTTAAAAACTTCGTTTGTCGTGGTTTGTACACAGTAAAATTCAAATTCGATGGATAGAATACGTTATCCCCTGCCATGCCGGACTGCCGATCAGAGGGTTCCGGGTTCGATTCCCGGTGAAGCAGAAATTTGAATTTCTATTCTCGCTCTGGGTGTTTGTGTTTCTGTCTCTGTGTGTGTCCATTGCACTCACGACACAGATTCTATCTTCCCTACTGTGAGGCCGTGAGTGTGAAGCGTTATTTATTTATTTATTTATTTATATCAAGATAAATCATCATTTATTTATATATAACGAAATTATTATAGTCCGTTGATTGTATTTATAGTAAGTGAGTCTTATATTAAAGACCAGATAATGGCCACTAGGTTTGCTACTAATATCTTACCTACTGCCATTTTAAAATAATGTTTTTTCTCTGAGTAAGAAAATCACTAATAATTTTTATATAGATTTGTATACTAGTATAGAAAAAAAACTTGGTTGACTTAATGTTGTGAAGATAGCAACAAAAATATACAATGTAATACAAACATTTCTGACCCGGATTCGGGCACAATATATCAAGGATATAATTCATGGCAATCCATTTCATGAGTAACATTTCGTTTCCCAAACGTAAAAAAGGTGTGAAAGCTAAAAAATTGGCAACTCCATCCTACTCAATATTGTATCAAATTTTTTATTCACCACAAAAGAGGGTCGTCCAGTCCACGCGTGCCCAAACAAAAGCTGAGCAATTCTCACTCAAACAAATCACCACTAAACAAACGTTTCTACAGGTAAGAATAATTCAGGGAAAGGTCACCTGTTACGGGCATTCGACGTCGATCATCGGGAGTGCGTTGCGTCGAGTTTCCACGTAATGTCGCCCCAGGGACGCCCTGGCGACTACGAAGCCAGACAAAACCCTAGAGTCCTCACCTGTCAAAACGAACCTAACCCGCTTTGGTACGAACGCATTTTTAACGTGGGTCATCTCCGCTTCCCGAACCCCTCCCGTGACACGTCTCATACGCGACGCCTGAAAATTTGATAAGGAACGAATTTATAATTACGTCACATGTATATAAGAGGCGTGCGTGACGAAGACATTAATATTACAATGCAATTTCGCGGGTTCGGTTTTACCGGGCTTTCGTTGGCGGACGGGGAGTTTTAAAAACGATCCTCCGTGGCTAAATTTAGGTGTACGACTGGTCGGGTGAACGGTGACAGCGCATCTCTGTTCGCGTGTCCTAACCGCCGACTTTCCATTTATTTCTCTATGAATACGTTATTACCTGCTCGCCCCCGCTTATCAAAGTTTATTTGCAGCGTGTGGTTTACTCTGTACCGGTGCTTATTCGTTATTACAACGCCGGAGTGTTTTATTGCCGGGGCGGGGCTCAAATCGCGCACGACGCCCTTGTTTTTCGCTATTTTTCCTCGCGATCTTTTCAGGATTTGAACTTTAATTTATGTGTCTCTTTTTGTTGCAGATTGAGGACGCCATGTTAATGTTCGACAAACAGACCAATAGGCACAGAGGTAAGTGAAACATTATTTTACTTATTTTATTGGCTACATTTATAAGCTATGAAGTAAAATATTCAGCGACACAAATATTTGATCGACTTAGCGCTAAAGTACGTAGAGCTAGAATTTAATTCAAAAAACATTTTCGCAAAATCATTTTTCACAATTGCAAACTCGGATGAGAATGATAGTTAGAAAAATAGTCCTTTTTAATATCACGGACAGGTATTCAGGCTACAAATAATTTATAAAAAGTAGCAATGACGTTTTTAATCCAGCGTCTGTCTCTGCAGACTGTTCATTTTACTCATGATGATTTGTCCGTACTGTGATGAATGTCGGAACCAGCGCATTTCATGTCGCTATTTATTTCAGAACTCTACCGGGTAGCTACCTACATACTCGTATCTACCATCCAATGCCATTTCCAATTCTATAAAAGCTCCTCTCTTTTTGCTATGAACTGCGTAGGCAAAGCTCAATACTCATTGAACTTCGGTTTCTAAATGTCATTGATTTGTTAGCATGTCAGAAAATGTTCGATTTATGTTTAACATTTTGTCGTAGCTATTAATATTTTTATTACAATTCATGGTACTCCCAAAATTTGTTACGACATTTTTAATAGTCATATTTATTGGTAGAATCGTTGAGGCTATTAAAACGCAAGGCAATAACATACAATATTATTTACCTCGTAACTTATCTGAAAAGACACGTGCGAGCCGCTATGTCACCAAGGTTTTCCTTGCAAGCGTAACTTCCGAAGGTTTAGGTTAAGGCGTGTCACATAAACAATAATATCATTTTTGTGTTACGCGTCGTTTCCTTTACTTCACGCTGTAATGAATACGGGGATATCTGACTTATTCATGATATACATAGTACGTGGCCTATTATCCGATAGGCGAAAACCAGTGAGGATGTTCCGTACCAACTTCCTTTTTATCATTCATTTAAAATCTTAACATATACCTAATAAGTATGGTTCTTGCTTGAAACCTGGAAGGAGAAAGACTTTGGCGCTAGTTCACTATCCTCACCAAACCAAACCAAAAACTATACCAAATTCGGTTGATGGTAAATTACGAACCATATAATTCAGTAGTTACTATGCTGACCCATCGAAAGTTCTGAGATAGATTACCGTTGAAAAATATTTTTTATGTTTTGCCTTCCTGTCTTCTTGTGTTCATGGTACCCACGACATGATTCACCATATAAATACCGTGATAAAATTTGCGTATCCAAAACAGTGTTTTGTTTTTCTGTATTTATACACAGATACCCAAGATAGTCTTAACTAATATCACTGCTTATTTTTAAATAATAAGTTCGATAGTTTGGCATAATAAACGGGAAGGTAGGGTTCACAACAACATGGTGGTGAACCAAAGCGTAAAGCGACTTTAAGACTACGCTATAATATATGCTATGAGCTATATCATAGTATATAGCTCATAGCATAACAATATCGCGCATCATACATTGTTATGGACACGTTTACACTGTACTATATGTATATTATTGGCTTACTTTACGCTATATATAGCGATGCGCTAAGTTCATGCTGTGCTATAAATTCTCTTCGCGGTCAAATAAGCTTGCTATATAATATAAATGCTAGCGATTATTATCGCAAAATATAGCGTAATGTGAACGCCATACTATAAAGTATAGCTTTTTTATATTCTTTGATATACTATATTGCACAATAGTATAGTGTAGTATGAAATGAGCTTAACGTACTCGTAGGTTAGTGTCATCGTCTCTTACGGCAAAATCACACTAACTACTTTTAGAATCGGCGATCGGTGAATTACGATACATGTACATCAATGCTGCTTCGCGTTTTAGCAACTTACGTTTATACACTAACTCGCCGATCACCGATGCTAAAATTAGATACGGTGGCTTGAACGTTAAGGAAGCTGATTTCGTGACAGCCTAAATAAATAACGCTTCACACTCATAGCCCCACAGTAGAGTAGATATACCCTTTGTCGTGGGTACCATGGACACATACAAAGGCGGAAACACAAACACCCAGACCGATAACAGAAATTTAAACTCATCATTAAAATTTCCGTTTCGCCGGGAATCGAACCCGGGACTTTTCGATTGGCAGTCCGGCATGGTAACACGCAGTTCGTATTGTTGCCTAATATAGTAAATTCGAACCTGTTAGCGGAATCGCGTATTTTATGTTTTCAAGGGTTCATGGTGCAGCATCCGGTTGCTGCGTTAAGCTTCTAAAACGCGTCTAAATCGCCGATGCTAAAAGTAGGTAGTGTGGCTTGGCTTTAACAGATTCACCGTTTTCATGTTTTCCCCTCGTGTTCATACTATTCCCGACTAATAAATAACAAATCGACGCCCGAATAAAATATATGGTTTCTACGCGAAGATTTCTCGGTATTGTTGCCTAATATAGTGAGGTCGAAAGTGAATTCGCGTAAAATGTTTTTACTTCTTTTCCTCTGATAAAAGTGCTACAGAGCTACTGTTTACTTTGAGGTAAATAATTTTTGTTTTGTAAACGAAAACTTGAAGCGCGCATGGCCCGGCGGATAGCGTAGAACGCAAGCGATCTATGCAACTAATCCAAACGTACGCGGTCGGGTGTGAGATGGGTGACCGCTAGTGGCAAAAAAAATTCATGCGCATTTCCGTGCTTCGGAGGGCACGTTAAGCCGTCGTACCGGTTGTTGTCGACAGATAACAGTCGTTGTAGCGACCTTCCGCTATCCGCTTCCTGAATCACGCTATCGAAGTTTTCGGAATATCCTACCATATATACAAGCTCCGAATTGAGTCAGTCGGAGCGCGGCCGCTCCCCGGGCATGACCACCTCGCCCGGCGGGAGATCTCCCTTTGCCAAACTGGTGACCCCGGACAAGAATACGTCCCTTCTGACCTTCATCAGTCGCACCTTCACTCCCTGGATGGACTGCAGCATCACTTCACCAGCTCGTCAGGTTCATCGCAGCGCACCATGTACACGCTTCCTGTTCCTGACACAGCTGCCTCCAAGGACTTCATGGACGGCTTGAGTAGCCATTACTCGCCTCCACATCCTACCCTCACATCCCGACTCACCGTGGATAGAGGGCATCTCCACTCTTCGCTTCACCCTCACATCCCGACTCACCGAGGACGGAGGGCTACACAAGGTCTGCACCCTCACATCTCGACTCACCGCAGATAGAGGGCATTCCAGGCGCTTGTAAGCGAAGACTACACTTGGATTACTGAAGTCATCGACCTCCGGTCTGAGCAGGGGGTGATGTAGCGACCTTCCGCTATCCGCTTCCTGAATCACGCTATCGAAGTTTTCGGAATATCCTACCATATATACAAGCTCCGAATTGAGTCAGTTGGAGCGCGGCCGCTCCCCGGGCATGACCACCTCGCCCGGCGGGAGATCTCCCTTTGCCAAACTCGTTAAACCTTGTCGGAGGCCTTATCGGTGGTTTGAAAACATCCGACAGCGGGTTGGCCACTAACCCGCATTTCCACCAACCCGCATTGGAGCAGCGTGGTGGAGCAGGCTCCAGGCCTCAACCAATAATTGGGAGAGACCCGAGCCCAGCATGCGTGGGACGCAAAAAGGGTTTCAGCCAAACGAAAACTTTGGTTGAACAAAAGTCTATCTGAATTTTTTCTTTTAGTAGAAACAAAAATCCATGTTGACTCAGTTTAGATTTTGCCTTTCAACGTTAGAATTTTGAGGGTATTTTTTGTATCTATTGTAAATAACAGATATAGTCGTGATCAAATACCGAAAGTCAAATCCATTAATTATCATGAAAAACAAAAGCAATATGTTGTTATTTATTTCGTGTAATATTACGACCTAAATAGGTTATTAAATACGTTCCCGCTCAATAATATATTCCAATTAGATATAGCGTGCGTTAATCAATTTATCCGGCACACAGAATACTTGAATAATTCTCAGGCAGATGGCGTACCTTAATCATTTTGACATAAGCAAGCAAATAAATTGTGCTTCTAAGCACCACAAGCTAAGGCTGCTGTAATCAGTTGCCTTCATTATCCTCACAACGCGTAAGATTTTAATTAAATTCACGGAAATCGTATCAACGACGACCATCTTTTGTTGCCGACGAAGGTTCCCTAGAAGCAGTTACAGCAAATACAATGTTAAATTTACTTTTGTTATCCCTATTACACAAAAACAGGTTGACCCAAATATTCAGCCTGGGTGAAATATCGTTGCGCCGTCATTTATGCAAGTTCGCAAAAACGAATCCTGTTTTATCACCGGGCAAGGTAAAAACGACCGTGTCACAATAGCAATAATGGTTAGACTGCGTCATCGGCTTCCCCTCGTTTCCAAGTTTCACGCCCTTTGCGTGTCATTTGGATGATATTTGTGGTCCCTCACTTTGTAATTAGGAAAAACAAAGAAATAAAGTGCCTTGTCATATTGTCTTTTCCAAATTATACGAAGATTTTTGGATTAAGATTTTCTTAAGTACCTAGATATATATTTGATTTGATACGTTTCATAAATAACAATATACATTTTTAAAATCCTTTAATGTACTTCTAACTACAAATAGTTCAAATTTAAATTAGATAAGAAGTACAAAACCAGCAATGCTTTAAAGTATTTTTTTTAGAAAAAAATAAATTTTCCTCAATATCCTTAGTCTTCAAATATGCATTAGGCAATAGGCGTAATTTTTTTAATATCAAAAGATATTGTCGGGTTATTATCCCTGAAACGTAATCAGTTGGGTCGGGTTATCCTGGCAAGAAATGTAAAAATATCCGCTGTTTATTTGTATCAAACCCTGGCAGAGGCAACCCAAACGCGTATTCAGGCTGAATATGAATGCAAACTGCCCCGGCGAACGGCCGGAATGGGGAAAATCAAATTAGGTATGGCGTGAATACTTCACGGCGACGTCGGGAAAAAAATTGAAATCAAATATTCATTGACTTTCAACCGGATAAGCCGGCCCACAGCCATTTCAATACATTTTATTATCTATTTTTCGCTGGCGACCGGCCCACAAGACGACGGCTTCACCCGTTCAATTATGAGTCCCAATAATGAAATCGCTGTTGCTCTATTAACATTTCAAATTAGCTTTACCGATTTTCGTTCGACGCTTGCCTCCATACGGCACATAGACCCATATCTACTGTTTCCATCGGAGCCACCGCGTGCCAGGTACAATCTACAAGTGCCTAACAATACCGAGTTTTATTTTAGGCATGTTACGTTCCGCCCGCAGGTCTACGTGCGTAAAATCGCTTTTTGTGACGAGCAGGCGGCCATACTGAAAACTGATAATACGATTTTTTCAGAGTTCCGTCAATGTATTGTACGATAACTTTCACGTTATGTAGCACGAATTCTTCGCCCACGCTCTCTATAGGGAACATCTAGATAAAAAATTTGTGCGATATTCAAAGTACGGGCGTTCGGATAAAATAATCGCTGCCGAAAGCTTTTAATCCGACACTTTTTTCGAAAGCTATCCTCTTCCCTGATCGGGCTGTTTTGTCTATAAATCAGGTGTTGAATAAGTTCTTAATTTAAAGGGTGTTTTTATATGGAGCTGTTGAATCTCATGAAAAATAAAAACCTTTTAGCGTTTTCAGTACATTAAAATTAAATATGCGCGAATAATGCGTTTAATAGCACCCTTTGCTTTTATTTATGACTGCTTTTGGTTAAAAAAATAATTAACGGCGCTCCCTCGCCAAATCTGCCGTTGTCTTTCTCACCCTCAATAAATTATTTTTTTGTGTTAATTGTTCCAAATATTAAATTCCTATATGAATAATGAATATTCCAACCGTATGTAATGTTATCAATATAACCATAACAGCTAATTTTGTAAAGGAATTATTTTGAGTTTATCATAAAGTTAGTTTTTTGCTTTAAAAGATACAGAAGTTTCTATGCTGGCCAAGTATTTAAGACCGCGGTCCGGATTTTATCGACGCAAAATATTTTATTGAAAATCATCCAATTAATGTAGATATGCTAGGCTGTAAAAACCCACTTTCAAATAGAGTCTGTCTATGCCTATCGCAAATTTAAAGATCTAATAATCTACAACGTACCTATCTATCTTAAAAAAATTATGTAGGTTCCTGTTAAAAACCATTTTGTTATCATTTTAGCTGGAATTCTTCGGCCACAAATAACACGCAACTTTGCTGACTATATTTTATCTTTCTTTAAAATATTATATTGTAATATTGATAGGTTTCTATAGAATCTGGATTGCGTTTGAATTTGTACTTCATTTTCACAACAATCCAAATTTCTTACAGTAGTGTAAATCTGCAAGTTTTCATTACTATGTATTAATCCTTACCTGTAGTCAGATCCACACAATGATTGACAATCATTGTGTGGATCTGGCTTGACAGCCTCCGTAGCGTAGTGGGTGATGAGCCGACTGCGAATCGTGAGGTCGTGGGTTCAATTCCCACCCAGGACAAATATTTGTGTGATGAACATGACTATTTGTTCTGTGTCTGGGTGTTCATTTATCTATTTAAGTATGTATTTATAAATACAAGTATGTTTCTCATCTATATGATTACCTAGTACAAGCTCTGCTTAGTTTAGAATCAGATGGTGTTGTCCAAAGATATTTATTATTATTTAATCATAAGCTGCGGACAATGCATTTGGTTTAGAGTAAATTACCTATTGCTACTGTTTTCTTTGTATGCTAGTTTGAAATATTCACCTTCGCCACAAAGTCCAGAAAAGTACCCTCTTCAAATAAAAAGAACCAAAAAACATCCATAATAAGACTACTTGCGCTAAAATGCCCGGAAACGGCCAAAACGCCTAAAACATTCGCGCGGAAATTCACGTGCCTCCCAGAAAATGGTAGCGGGGCTTGAAGCGAACGCCATTACACGAAGGTAAAACGCGACATGTGAGACTCAAAGTTCATAAATATTAAACAAAAAAAAACTAGCGGAACCAATCTCGGCGGAGCGGATTCCATTTGGCCACACGCCTCCTCGCGCGGTGGGACACATTTCTTCCTGCGTGCCTTCACTACCGTGAAAAATTCACCTCTTTTGCATACTAGCGTTATCTATATTTCATTCTAGTTTCGTGATGTGTAAAGACACCCATTGCGTGAATCATAAAAGGCGATCGTTTTCGCCCGGCCTCGTAAAATTTCTTTTAGCACATTTCAAAAGTCGTCCGCCTATTCCCACGCGCTCGCTTTTATTTTTTCTTCATAAGACGCTTTATGTTGGATGAAATGAATATTTTCTTACATCGAGCAGAGACTTAAAACTGTTTAAAAAATCACTTCCGAGTTTTTACTTCATATTTTTGTAACGCTGGCAACACTTAGATACATAATATGTACCTGTATTGACGTTAATGACAGAGAGATCGTTACTGACAATAACATCATTATACATCTATACAATAAATAAATATGGATTAAAGAATGCAATCTCTATGAAAAAAAAACTGTTTTATTAAAGTAATTTAGATTAAGAGACATACTATCATACGAACCATAATAATATAAAGAAGAAAAACGTAAATGAAAAACGTTGAAAACACATCTCCAAATTCGTTTCAATAAAGTTTCATCGAAATTATAAAGCCCACACACGTTAAAAGTTCGAATTTCTCAAAACAATAGTTTGAATGTTTAATGCAGCTACATTTATTTAAATCCAAGTGCATCTGTATTTGTTCGGAACAAAATCTTCGGAGCACTTCAATTCAACTATTTTTGTACACGTCGCGGCAATTCTAATACGTACCGTTAAAACGTGAAGGAGCTCATGGCCGAGGCACTCAGTCTGTCTTAGCCTCTTAGAAACAACGGATTTTGATCCTTGTGCCCTTGAGATAAGAGTTCTGTAGGATTGTGTGTTTAAATGTATTCAGCGAGTGCTAAGTGGCAGCGCGTGGCGGCCGTGGGGAGGGATATCTTGAGCTTAGATGCATCTTGCGGGGACCGACCCTGTTAATATAACGTGTATTACACTTAATTCACTTTAAAACAACCGCTTCGAGTTGACCAACTTGATTTTAAGCAAAATTAAGTTCTCTGGTCTTTCTAAAATCCTCCCTGTTACATGTAACCGTGTTAAAAACCGTCGAAAAATGTTTATCAATAGTAGAACTATTATGATTCGCCCGGGGAAGTACCAGCACTGTACCCACTTCTGCTGTGAGCCAATTCTGTTGTGTTTCGGTGGAAATGTGCAGTTACCGGCCACACTTAAATGAGACGACCGTCAGCCTCCGGAGTAGCAGCGCAACTGCATACAACCTCAGACAAGACCTACCTATGCTTGCTTGAGGTTGTATTTAGACGTCCATGGGCTGCAGCGACCACTTAACACCACGTGGCCTGCATGCTCGTCTGCTACTCCATTCAAATAAAAAAAGGAAGTAAATGACACGATTGCTTTGCCTGTCTTAATGTCAGTGCAATAGAAATACTCTTAGTTCAATGATAGTGGTATCGCTTATTGATTTAATTTAAGCTATTTAGGTATTTTCTACATCAATTTTATTTAATCTACGCTTTCTTATTTAAAGGTAAGTAGATATTCACAGTACCTACTGAAGAATTAGAGAACGTTCTTAAGTAACATCTCAGTTATTTACGTCCTTGTTGTGTTTCCTTTTCGAGTACAGTTGTAAGTAAATAATTTGGTAATGTTTAGTATGAAACTTTAGACGTGTCAGTATGCTAATTCAAGCTACGTACAGTATTAGTGTGAATTTTAACAATAAATTTGCATGTTTTAGAATAAGTATAACTGTATTTTGTTTTAACAACTTAAACGGTGCCTTACATGATTATATTAGCACCAGAACGAGAAACTGAAACTCTTCATTTCAATATTTGCTTCGCCGGAAATCGAACCCGGGACCTCTGATTGGCAATCAGGCACAGTAACTGTTGTGCCACACGGTTCTTCAAAGTTGCGGTTACAGGACACACTTACATGATCCTTCATCATTCACATACTTCATCATACACAGCCTTCGAAGTAGCAACCCCACTGCGTGTGATAGACGAAATTCGACCCTTCTTGCTATGTCTGCATTTGATATGAGTTTATAAGTAATAAAGAGTAATGTAATCATAATGTTAAATTTCAATGTTAAACATGACTGCAACCCTTTTTGCGTCCCACTGCTGGGTACGGGCATTATTGGGGAGGCCTGGAGCTTACTCCACCACGCTGCTCCAATGCGGGTTGTTGGAGATGCGGGTTAGTGGCCAACCCGCTGTCGGATGTTTTCAAACCGCCCATAAGGCCTCTGACAAGGTTTAACGGCTGTTATCTATCGACAATAACCGGGACCGAAGGCTTAACTTGCCCTCCGAAGCACGGAAACGCGCATGCAATTTTTTCCACTAACGGGCACCCATCTCACATCCGACCGCACCCGTTTGGCTTAGTTGCATAGATCATTTGCATTCTACGCTAACCTCCATGTGCGCTTCAACAAACAATCAGATGAGTTAAGATATATCTGTCAAGTATGAATGTTTCTGTAGTATGCTCATTGTGAGAAATGTATGGGATGTTATTTGACGTTATGAATGTGAAGCGTACAAAACTTATTTCCGAATAACAGACAGCTCTTCGTTATTTTAAAACTCGAACCTGATATTCTACTCTGAAAACTCAAGCGAACGGAAAGTAAGATATTTATATATTCCAACGTAAAGTACGTAGTACCGCTCTGTTGAACCGACGAACGCGGGTTCCTATGGGACGACGCGGTTGAGAATGCATCTGGCGTGATGCATATGAGATAAAGTGGGAACCGAACCTCTCGGGACCTCTCGGTAATCACGCCAGCCGCCAGGCGTTTGCATAAACTATGACTTCCTAATGTATACAGTAAATGCATTTGAGGTGACAGCTTAAACAATAATAGTATGTAGATGTTAGAAGTAAATGTAAACTTCCTGTTGCTCTAAGAACTTTGTTACTCAAACAGGATACCTAATTCTTGCAATATTACGTGTCGAACTACAAACTAAATTTTCTTTTGAATGAAGACTTAACTCTCCACCAATTTTGATTTCGACACTAACATTAACTCCTATTTATCATATATGCTCAATTTAAAAAATTGGGACATAATAATATGGCGACCCGTGTGGCTCAACGGTTATAATGCCGAACTGCATATCGGGGGTCCCTGATTCGATTTTCGGCAAAGTAGAGATTGAAATGATGGGTTTGAGTTTATGTTTTCGGTCTTGGCGTTTTTGTTCTCACATTCGATATATGTATCATACATATACAGATATATGTTTGTCCATGGTACCAATAATATAAACTTCTTGTTGCTTTAAGGAAATTGTTGTAGAAACAAGTTTTAGTAACACATACGAAAAAAGAGTAGTTCCTGCACTCTCTTTGTCAAACTACCAGGCAAATTTTATTTTGTATATACAGAGGCCTTAGTGTAAGTCTGCACACGCGAAAACGTTACCAACGCGTTCGCGTTAAGAATTTAATTATCGACCTTATTCCTTTCAGGTTAAGATCTATCTGTCCAATTTTAACTCGGACGCAGTAGTAACGTTTGCGCGTTTACAAACTTACACTAAGGGCTCTGTTGTATATTACTTAAGTCTCTACCAAATCTTCGCTGGCGATTCTTACATAAACTCCTATTAATCAATGTGATATTTATGAACATGTGCGTTAATCCTTAAACTAAGCCCACTCTACTTCCTTCATTTAAGCCGTTTTAGTTAAATAAGGACCAATTTATTATTTTACATTTATGAACTGCCTTTTGTCCCCTTTTGCGTCTTACTGTTAAGTACGGATCTTTCCCTTTAAGTGGGAAAACCTGGTGATTACTTCACCACACTACTGAAATGCTGGATATGTGTACCTACGTACCTCAAGAGGAAGGACGAGGTTAACTTTAGAATATTATATTTCATGGCATTTTTTAAATCATTGATAGGTAGTAAATGAGCATATAGGACTTGTGCAGCTCACGGACATCTATTTCCAAAACTCAGGCAAAATGAGGTTTTAAATAACGGTTCACACTCCTATGAGTGTGTGAGAGTGTGAGGCTATCCCCAAAATAGGGTAAATATACCCTATGTCGTGGGTACCAGAGACACATATAAAGACAGTAACACAAACACCCATAACGAGAACAGAAATTTAAACTCGTCATTCAAATTTCTGCTTCGCCGGGAATCGAACCCGGGACCCTCTAATTGGCAGTTCGGCATGGTAACCATCACAAACAGGTCTTCAATCGTCAGGTTGTTTGCAATTTGCTCTGCAACCAGAAGAATTTTTTGTAAGTCTGACCGACAAACGTCTATTTTTACCGAAACTCAATAGAAGTGCTGTACAGTAGAAATAAATACAACAATAGTACCTACTTTCCGGTTGAACCACATAATTTCTACCTACTGTTTTCCTTCACAAACAGATTATTTAACAGTGTGCAAATCCTCATTACTGGAATTGAACAAGTATCTTCTCTCTGTTTAACAATATCGGTAACAAGATTCAGCGCAATAAAAATTCCATATATAATTTTTCCATGGGTACAATGTAGTTTGCATTAGGGGAAGCTTTGAGGCGTACGTATTATAATGACACCCGTTTCAACAACAATTGTCTCTTATTTGCTTCTTTTTACTGCGTACGAATTGCAATAAAAAAGATATTAATCAACGTCAGTATTTTATTCAATAACATTGTTGTTGCATAATGGTTTATTATTTTAGAACGTTATCCGTTTTTGTACATTTTTCAATAAACATTTTGGAGTATTATATACAAACTAGTGGACCCCGCAAACGTTGTCCTGCCTTAAAAGTAATAAAAGAGGATTTGTTTTCTTATTATCTTAAAGAGACTTCATGTTACTATCAAACAAAAATATAAAACAAATAATGACATACGAACTGTCCAGTTATTCTGACTGTGTCAAAGTTTAGAACGACACGGCACGAAATACAAAACGTTTGACAGGCAGGAACAATTTATATGGGAAAACTAAATAAGTAAAAAAAGTAATTAAAAAACATTTCCAGTGGCCCAAATTGTGAATCTAAACCATCCTCGAATCCATTTGAATACACATAAAAAAATTCATTAAAATCTGCCCAGCCGTTAAGGAGGAGTTCAGTGACATACACACTCACAGAAGAATTATATATTAAGATAATACAGATACTTCAACTCAGTTGTGCGCGCGGCGCTATGTGTGGATAAACCTGTATATACACAGTTACTTTGTGTGCGTGACAAGAGGTACAGTGAAGTTGCTCGGACGATCACGGCCGCGTCACTGTCACACAAATTAAAGCTGTATAATTACTAGCCCACGCACACATAGCGCCGCGCGCACAACTGAGTTGAAGTATCTCTAATATACTAAAAGTATTCGATGTGAAACTTACTTTTTGAAATGACATTATATTGACTTACAAGGGTCTCTTAAACAGCTGCCTAACCGATTTCATAATATTTTATTTAGAAAATATTTCCTCCCGATTACCAGATTCAAACAAGTTTTCCATACTAAAGATTGTAGTTCCATTTTGGTGTTGCAATTGTAAGGTTGGATTAAATTCAGCTGCCTGGGAAAGTCTAGCTGCGTAGCTCTCTTTACAATTAATACATCCAAAACAAGCCACTTATTTATTTACGTCATAACCCGCACTAAAATATTAACAGGTCGACGGGCAGCCATATCTCCCTCTTGCAATAAGTCTATTTACACGTTAGTGGAAGATTGCCGTCCCAGAGGGTTAGCGGCGAGAAGTGGTATAGAAAATGCTCTAAACATTTTACCGTCTCTGTTTTCCACGTTGGGTATCTATCGTACGCGAAATTGTCCAAAGTGTACGCCGATATTTACGTCCCTTTGAAGATTTAGATGTACCCCGGATTTCAATTTAGATATGTTCAGGTTATTTGGGTCTGTATAAGACGCTATACCCTTAGGTACTTTATTTTATGAAGTAATAAATGTAGTACGCTATAAAGCAATGATTTTAAGAGTATTGGTGATATGGTTGGAATTTAGATTTTTTCAATAGTTTACAAATGGAATAAGTTTATTTTTCGATATTGGAACGTCCGACTTTCATTCAATTTGTGTCTATTCGTAAATATGGAGAAATATATTTACATTACTCTTTTTTTAAGATAATTGAATTGAAAATTTTTTGTTATAAAAACAAAAATATTTTGACAAAAACGTCGGAAAAGTATAAATGTACCATATTTTAGTAGTAATATTATCTATCCCAAAAGGAATTTTATTCCGTTTCGCGCCCGATAGCCTATAATTCCTTTGGTACCAACAACAATGGCTTCTTAAGAACGGATGGCAATAAATCGAAGCCTCGAATTGATCGTCAATGAGGCATTAAGGAGCTAGCGCTTTCACAATGTACATTAGGAGTGTGTTTTAGCAAATCACTTCCTACGGACCTGCCTTAGAAAAGGGATCGTGAAAAGCGCGGGAAATGACACAGTGGAAAGCTCGACGACATACTCCGAGGTGAATGGTGGATACGATTGAAAAGTCATCCATTGTTAGGCAGCTGTTTAACTGTGAGTGGGTAATGAGAGCGACATTTACGACGAGAAAATATTGAAGTGGGGCTAGCTGAAAGAATACTTGAAAAGTTGGAGTAAGGAACTTTTAAATGTTTCATTAGATATTAGTTTCGAGGTTAAGCATTCATCTACCTTTATTGCCAATACTTAACTTAACCGGTAGCTGTTAATATAGTCATTATTGTTAGGTATATCATTATTTGTCCACAAAATATTGTTTAAAATAATTAAAACCAAGAAAATCATGAGTTCTTGTAAAAGGATGGTAGTAATGGAAGTTCTGTATAGACAACCAGGTTCATCATATCTAATATAAGTTTCTTATTATCTTTAACAACTTTTATTGCTGTTGTGGATCTCGTATATATGTAGTGAAAGTTTGTTCATTTAGTTTTGTTTTGATTTAAAATTATTTATATGTCATTTAATGAGGTGAATAATATTGACTTACAGCATGGCAATTCATTGCTACCGCATACGCCGCTATGCTATAAAACTGTAAGAAACACGAATAATATAATATAAATTTGCGTAATTATATTATTGAACTCTGTAGCCATTTCCAAATAACCTAATACGTGGTAACAAATTTAGTGCAATTTAGAACCTACAGCGCCATCTGTTTCGAGCTCTTACGAAGAACTACAAGTTTTTTCCCATGGGAAAGAGATATTTTAATCAGGGTAACAGTAACCTGAGCAGCGATGGCCGAGTGGTAAAAGCCACGGTCTTTTACGCGACCGATCCCGGGTTCAAATCCTCGGCGCGCACCTCTGACAAAGAAATTTGTAATGTGCGCATTTATCGCTGCTCCACGGTGATGGAAAATATCGTGATATTTAATTAATTACGATGTTCTCCATCGCCGTGCATGCCTGAGAGAAATTCATAATTTCTCGAAAGCATGACGTCCACCAATCCGCACTTGGCCAGCGTGGTGGACTATGGCCTAAATCCCTTTCACTTGTGAGAGGAGACCTGTGCCCTGCAGTGGGACATAAAAAAAAAGGTTGGAAAAAAAAAAACAGTAACCTACGTAACTCTCTAACAACCAATCTATCTCCATGCAAAAATCAAGTCAATCCACGGTATCTTTGTGACGTGAAAGAAGTACATACGAACAAATAAACAAACAAACTTTCACATTTAAAATATCAGTATGGAAGTATGGATAAAATCGCTCTCTTTCACCTATTTGCTATGTGACAACTGAGCAAAACCGGGGAACAAGTTGCAGGCACATTGTCTGTCGAACAATGGACGAGGCACTCGACAAATAAGTGTATGGTGTCGTAATTATGGAACCGATGGCTCTGTATTAGCTTTGTGTCGATAAATGACGACCATTGTAGTTATGATGGTTACTTCGTGCACCCTATAATGACATATCGCTTAGTATTGGTAAGATAGATTTACGACGCTTTTGGCTGTCATTTCTTTGAGCATCGTAGTTTAGAACTGTGACGCATTAACTTGTAGACAGATTAAGAGGATTTGTGCCTTGCTATTGCTGTTACATTTAGTCAAGATATATAAGTAAATCGAAGCTTTTTTCTCTTGAACTTATTGTACTCTAAACAAAAAGACCGATTTAGATGTTTTTTTTGGTTGTTTTGGTTTATCGATTCGAACGTTTCTTTAAAGAATATTCTATTTTTTTTAAGACGACGTTTTAACATCAATCTGGAAACAAATGTCTATGTACTAGCTGTGGACCAAATCATTAATTATATACATAATAATCATAACAAACCGTACATAAAAATGGAAGGACAATCCTTTAGATGCAAATATACAAGGAAATGACACCAGAATATATTTTTTAAGCCCAAGCACTTATGAAGTTCCCCTAAATAGCCTCTGGTCAAATCCGGGCCCCTTTCATTTATATCCCCAAGACATTCGTTCAAGTTTCGCTGCAATAAAAGTTGGAAATGGACTTAATAGGCACAGCCGTAAGTTCCCTCAATGATTTAGTACACGCCATCAAGAATGAGCATAATTTCTGTTATTACGGTCATATTTGCTTTAATTACCTACCGACACACTGCTGCTAGCTTTAGTACTACATTCTAAATATGATGGACGTGAGGTAGGAATTACACGTTGTATAATAAATTTAATTCGCTCGAAAGAAAGTAGGTATTTAGGTCTTAGTGAATGTCATTTTGGTTTATTAATTAATCGCTTAATTTTTATTAACAGAAGACGACACGAATCAATACTCTACTATAACATTTTGTTTCTTTCTTTTTTATCGTTTGTTCCTGTAGCTTGTTTATTATAAAAGCCTACCTCACATTCTGAACATCACCCAGGGTCGAACGGGAGACAATGCTAATAAGCATTAGGTTTAACCCTTTGTGAATCTTAGTTTTAAGGTGTTTCACTTAAATAAATAAATAAATAAATAATAGCCGAAACGATAATGTTGAATGTGTCTGTGCTATAGACGGGCTTAAGCTTGATTTCGAAAAAGCAAAATTGTAATGTAATAGTTTGCATACTATTTTTATAATATTATTATTTAAGGTTTGTGCAAGAGAGTGAGTCTCAGGTTTGTACTAAAATACTATGAATAAAATTTCACAACTAACTTTTAACGTTACTATGTGCATTTTAAAATAATAATATTCTTCTTCTTCTCGTCTTTTCAGCCTTTTGTAGTCCACTACTGGACGTAGGCCTCCCCTAACGTTTGCCACTCTTCCCGGTCCTGCGCCTTCTGAATCCAGCGGTTTTCCGCTGTCTTCTTTAGGTCACCATATAATAATGATATTAAGAAACTATTTTTATAGTAATGATTGAATAAACGTAATGTTTTTCAAAATTCAGATTATTATAACATTTCCTGCAAACACAATTTAATAGTGCCCTTCGCAGAATTCACACAACGATAACCTTGTTCAGATGTTCAGTCACGAGAAAAGATTTCTTAGTCGAAGAGATATATCAGATTAAACTACCGTAACGAATCTCACTAAGACATAACTTGAGTACTTTCGACACGCCAAAACCGCTTGTTTTGCTTGTATTAAAGGATTCCTGGCATAATTATCTCAAAGCGACTTACTACGCACCCATTTATTAACCATCTTAATAACTAAGACCAAGTTAATTACAGCGGGAGAACTTAACGCCTAAAGAGCGTTATCCTGTTAATTTAGTACAAAGTTGTTTAAACGAAAATCTCCTTATGTCATACCCTGTGGGATATCGCGAAAGTTCGTTCAGACCATTCGAAATGCTACCTCTAATCGTCCCCGTAAACTTTTTCATAATAAAATTATGGAAAAAATCCCGACCCACTTGGAACAATTACTTTTATTTATGGGCTCAATAATTTACTGTCGCAGGCAATGTCGTTATATGGGATAAGGATATTTTTCTCCTTATTGGATTTTCTCGGATCTATTGGTTAGTTTGAATAACTTCGGATTGTCCATGCCAAACTTTAAATGTCCTTACACTTCGGAACACAGAAGAATTATGCCACAAGTAGTTTAAATAACAACTACCGTTAGGAAAGCGTTTTGGCGCAATCCAAGATATATATTATATTGAGATGTATTTAATTCATTAGTGAACTTAAATAATACATACATTATAATATATATCACGTTACCGAAATGGCTCTCAAAATCTGCAAGTTTAAGTGGCAATTCGTAGGCCATATAGTTAGGAGGACCGATAATCGATGGAGAAGAAAGGTCCTTGAATGGCGACCACGTCTTGGCGAAAGGAGTACAGGCCGCTCTACAACCAGGTGACCATGACCTAAAGAGACATCGGGAAGTCGCTTGGTTCGGACGGCGCAAGACCGGAAGGAGTAGCGAACGTTAAGGGAGGCCTATGTCCAGCAGTAAACTATGAAAGGATGGTGGATAGATGGATGGATGATTTATCAGGGTAAAAAAGTATCGGGATCTTTCATTGCAGCGTTTTTCCTCACATTTCACACCTATACATAGAGGCATTTCCAGTGGACTATGACATGGGATTCTTCAAGAAAGCTGTAAATAAAGCTCTCCTACAAAGCCGGCTCGGCTTTGTAAGCTCGGGTGGCTCTCCTAGGGCTGCCCGTGTCCATAGGCAACGGTGACAGCTTAACACCACGCGGACCGTCTGCCCTTATGTCCGGTTTATTTATAAAAATGTAACATCTCTTTTTAAGATTAATTATAAAAATGTTAATTCTAAATCATAATAATATCACATTTTCAAACTTGTTATCTTAATTGATTTTTTTAAATTCATTATTGAAGAGTTATTATTATGTTGCCCTGATGAAATTCACCATATAAAACAATCGTAACATATCAAAAATTCAATACAATTACTTAATAACTATTTAAATCTTTTACCAACGAGTTTGTAAAGCATTCTGGCTGATACCGACGTAGGATCAGCCAGAATGCTATTACAATCAACCGTATGACCACAACACATATTTCGGACTTGACTTCTAAAGCTAGCGAGCTAGGACACATTCCATCACTATATGATCGTGATATACATCATCTATTGTATCACAAAATAAACAGTTTGGAAACGTTGATCTTATATAATTGTTCAATATTAGTTTCGTTTCAACCTTTTTTCTGTCCCACTGCTGGGCACAGGTCTCCTTCTCACAAGTGAGAGGGACTTAGGCCATAGTCCACCACGCTGGCCAAGTGCGGATTGTTGAACAATAAAAGCAATACGCATTGGTACAAGTGAATTGCTATTCTTTGTTCCCAGTACTACTTTGATCTGTATGTTGGAGTATACTTCACTTACCATTATTTCCTTTAAAATAAAATAAATTTAATGAAAGTACGCCACAAATCTTTTCGAATCAGATTAAACAAAGTAGCAAATTGGTTAGTGTGAAAATGCAACCATATCACAATAAAACTGCAGTGCATTTCGACAAAGAGAACGCATTTCAAACCCATCTCATTACCTCGGTGACCACATTGTGATGTAGGTAGGTTATACGTTCAGTGATTTAGGGTTCTGTATGAACAGCGTAGAAACAGGATTCAATACTAACGCTGCGCTCCCTGTAAATTTCTCTCGCTGCCTGTCCATCAGATTTTATTTGCCTTTTAATTGAGTCACAATATATTTAAAAAAAACGGCAAATTGTTTGTAAAGTAGGTTTACGATCGAGATGTTTACGTGATAACGTCCGCACGAGAAAATCTCCATTCGTTTGTATGCCGCTAGAGTGAGAGAGACGGAAGATCGGTCCACTCACTCGAACGCTATGCCAGCCTCCGCTCGTGAGGATTCCGCGTGACAAGTTTCACGGAATGACTGGCAGCGCTCGAGATGAGACGGGAGATCGGTCCGTCTCTCTCTCGTTATACCTGCGATCGCGCTCGTGAGGTTTTGGTGTGACACAAGTTTCTGAACATGTCACCCGACTAAAACGATTTTAAAGACGTTATCACGTCAAAAACGGCAAATTGTTTGTAAAGTAGGTTTACGATCGAGATGTTTACGTGATAACGTCCGCACGAGAAAATCTCCATTCGTTTGTATGCCGCTAGAGTGAGAGAGACGGAAGATCGGTCCACTCACTCGAACGCTATGCCAGCCTCCGCTCGTGAGGATTCCGCGAGACAAGTTTCACGGAATGACTGGCAGCGCTCGAGATGAGACGGGAGATCGGTCCGTCTCTCTCTCGTTATACCTGCGATCGCGCTCGTGAGGTTTTGGTGTGACACAAGTTTCTGAACATGTCACCCGACTAAAACGATTTTAAAGACGTTATCACGTCAAAAAAACAATGCCTACAACATGTATTTAAGCTGCTTGGTGAAGCGGCATGGAGGAGGCCTGATTATAATTGTAGTACGTACAACATAGCTCCAGGATTTTGGCAGATTGTTTAAGAGATGTGACGCGGTCAGTGGTACTGATATCATTGCTACGAGTATACCGATAACGAGAATACTAAGGATAACTAATTGTCATGAAATAATTTATTACAAAACGCACAACGAATTCTCAGCACACGTGGTGAACACAGGTTACTTTGCCGTCTTCTGCATACCAACAAACCCAACGACAAGACAGCACAAAATACTTAAAATAAAAATAAATAAAGATAAAAAGTGACAACAGAAATGCCATATAGATGACGGGCGCTATCGATTAATGGATCTACGTTACAGAATAAAGAAGTTATTATTTTTGTGACCATACAGATTTTATGTTTCTGCTATATTTTATAATTTAGTCAATCGTCAATTTAAAAAAATGTTTATAGTTTATTGAAATGAATAAAATTTTGGAAGCACTACTACCAATTTTGTATTTAATTTTATTTTTATGTTGGATTTAATTTGAATGAGAGACCGAATTTTTAAAGTGAATCGAAATGCTTGTTGAATTGTCAGCGATGCATTTTTAATTAACCGCTTAATAAGTACCTATAGTTTTCCTGTTTGTTAGAGAAAACATTTCTGTTCAATTAAGCAAAGAATTGTCGAAATCACTAATACAAATAATAGTTACCATCCTGTTCTTTATGTCCCAAACCTAGTAAATAGGGCAATACGTATAATCTTGCGCGAACAGCGTTGACAGAACGCGTGTGGTTTGATGGTTCTTAAATTTTAGTCCGACTAGGCTAAAAAAGATTGAAGTGTCTAAATTTGACATAGTTTCGAACAATTGATATTATAATTAATGAAAATATAATCAAATAAAATTTTAATATTTTATATTTTAGGGCATTTTTAACATTTGTGATACTGTCATTATTTAGTCGCCGCGTCAACAAAGTATCGTCATCCGTCAAGAAGACATCTGCTAAAATCTTGGAGCTATGATGTACTGACCTGCCAGTGGAGCAGCGTTGTAGATTAAGCTCTAGAACTCAGTAGGGAGAGACAGTGCCCAGCAATGGAACGCAAAATGGGTTGCAGCCAAATTAAGCTAGCTTACGGCAACACTGCGTACAACGATTGTATCCCGGTCGGACTACGAAAGTTCCACAACCAAAAAAACTAAAGAAAATTTTTCTTCCAAATAGTAACCGTACGCATATTGCATTGCATTTCGACAAAGAGAGCAATTGAATTTCAAACCCATGTCAATACCTCGGTGACCGAAGTACAATATATATGATGTCGGTTACGGTGCTACGCTCGCATAACTTTTTGGGTTCCGTAAAAGTAGTGTAAAACTAGACCACTTTAATATAAATCTTCACAGTTTGTAACATTTAAGACTTGTCTTATTCAATCGTAATTTTCACCGAATATTTTTTTCTACGATCCTTAAGAAGTGCTACAATAAAACGATTCCAAACTGAAGACATGACGTATATTTCAGTTTAATTTTATTACCTCAATGACCGCAGTACAATATAAGTTGTTGGTCACGGTAGCACTCTGGCACATACGAATATAGGTATCATTGAATATTTTTTTGGGTTTGTTACAAAAAGTTTATTTTATATAAATAATGTAGTTTAAAAAACTAAAAACACGCTTTTGTGAAAATACGAACTAAAAAGTAAAAAAATAAGAAGAAAATGTATTTTACTGTAAAAAAAAAGCGTGGGGTGCATGGTGTCAACAGTAACAGTGGTAAAAACCACCCCCCGCTTTTTTTTACAGTAAAATACATTTTCTTCTTATTTTTTTACTTTTTAGTTCGTATTTTCACAAAAGCGTGTTTTTAGTTTTTTAAACTACATTATTTATTTTTAATTTTTTAGTTGGATTTTTATTCTCAAATTATTGCATTATCATCGGCCCTTGACCCCTATGCAAATTTTCAAGTTAACCAGACGCTTAGACGTGTTAAAGTACCTTAGGCCACGAACTTATCAGCCGCCCCTCGTATATTTTATTTTATCCTGATGATCCTAGTTACGACTTTAACATAAAGTTATGAGATTATTGTATTGTCATCGGTCCTCAATAAATCTACAAAGTTTGAACGAAATCTGGCCGTTTAAAGTGGGTCAAAATCGCGCCCAAAGAAGTCGGTTACAAACATACAAACATACAAACATACAAACATACAAACATACAAACATACAGGTGAAGCTAATAAAAAGCGTGTAAAAAGCTTACGACAAGGGACTCTTTGACCTATACATCGCTGTAACCTGAATAAATTTCCGCTTAAAGTTTTTTTCCGAGACTTCCCCTTGTTTGACAATGGTAAAACATAAAAAAAAACAAATTGCGCAACATTTCTGCGAAAGATTTTATCAGCGTTTTTTAAAGAATTAATAATAGATTAGACACATTAAATAATCTATACACATGTTAAAAAAAACACCGGTTAAAAAAAACGAAATAGGTTAGGTCACGTCAGGTTTAAAAGAAAAATATAAAAGGTTGAAAATATTAATCAACTTATTTCTGAACCGGCAGACTCCCGTGTGTTCAAATCTGATTCGCGCTTGGCCAGTTGTTTATTATGTAATCTGATTAAAAGCCAAGTTGGTAGGTTAGTAGCTTAAGTTGATTTTTCGCAGCATTAATAAGCTTTACGTTGAGCCTTCGTGGTCATATCGGCACTTTTTTAATTCATACGAAGTTGACAGTCTGAAATTTTAAGCACTGCGATAAAGTTTATTCGTAAGCCGTATCGCGCTTTAACCGATAAGAGCTAATGTAACATAGCTGCTACTTTTTTTAGTTTTCAGGGAACTGTCATATAAAAAAAACAATTCCACAAAAAAATAGAAGCCCTTGGTTCAAATTATAAATCATCTTTACACACATAGACAGAAACGCAAACACCCAAATTGGCAAGAATTTAAATTTTCGTTTTGGATATCGAAGCCCCTTTAGCAGAAGTATGTACCTTTGAACATTGAAACCTATGCACCACGCTGGCCAGTAGGCAGATTTTAGATTAATAAGGAAAATATGCTTGGAATCCTCACCAGTTCCACAGATTATGAATATTGCGGCTATCTTTTAAATTGGCATTCCATGACCACATTCCGACACCTGTCCCTGCGTTTCAATAGGTCCGTGCCTACAGCACACAATTGCAATCAGTCTAATATTATGTTGAACAGTAGGTCCATCTCATTATCATGGGCGACCACAGGTGAATGATGGCGCGGCGCGACTACCGCCCGTTTTGTTTGCGGTCGATTTAACGCCGAGGACAAATTGCGTGTTTGCCGCCGCAGCCGAGAGATCATTCCAGAAGCGAAAGGTATAAATCGACTGATTACTTTTGCACAATTTGAAATATAAACCGAATTGTTTCGTCGATCGACCGTGCTGTGCGTATTGTTTAATTCGCTCCCCGACTGCGAATAATAGGTTTTTTTACGGTTTTATTATGACTGCGCCGTAATGACGGCATAAATTATTTTCTCGAGAGAAATTTATTTCGGGCGGACGCTCAAAAATCTTTTGTCATTTCATTCCGGTATCGGCAACCACTCCGAATATAGAAAAGTCATTTAAATATGCTTTAAGCAGTTTTTTTTAATCGAAAGGTCTTTGTGTTTTAAAATTTATTTTCAGGACAAATGCTAATTGATACGATTTGTTAATTATATTGCCAAGGAAACAAAATCAAAGATTCTCGGCAACGTCAACAACTTAGGTAATTAGCTCCGAACACTCATTTGTACGTCTCTTGAAAAATTTCTT
Organism: Pyrgus malvae; assembly: GCA_911387765.1. NCBI lineage: Eukaryota > Metazoa > Arthropoda > Insecta > Lepidoptera > Hesperiidae > Pyrgus > Pyrgus malvae. Next base: position 9,697,585 of record OU426955.1, on the reverse strand, counting down.
CGCCCAAATTTTTCGAATAAAGAAACTCGTAGCACTTAAAATGTTCATATTTATTATTTTCTTCGTCGAAAACGAACTCTTGTTTTCATCCTCTTAACAAGAAAGTAATCTGTCGACCTCGGCCGTGGTAACTGGATTTTTATGTAACAAGCCCGAATCACGCCTTCCCTCACCTAGCCTGGGGCGCTCTTAAGAAATCCTCGCATTGTCAGCTTCTACTGAGGATTCGGAGTTGTATACATTTTCCCGTATTGGAATTACAGCTGTATTTCGCTCATATAACATAAAATTGGCGTTAAGACGTCGACCGAGCCAGGCTGAATACCTATAGTTGGCTTTCATGTAACAATCCACTGAAAGTTTCGTAGTTTCATAAACGAAGCAACGTAAACTGTAACAGAGCTACCGCTATGCACCTCCGAGCGGAACAAATTCGTCCAGTCCTGATATATTATGTGTTCCAGTCGACAAATCCGAAGAAACGCTCACGGAGACAATAATTTAATAAGAAATTGCCTTAGCGAAAATGTTTAAGGGGTATTTCTTAGTGCATTTTATTGTTTTGGAAACTTAAACGCATTTTCTACTTTGTTACTATCTTTCTGTATCCAATTTCCATTTAAGATTAAAGAATAAAATTAAACATTCTTTATTTCCAAATACAGATAGAAAGCATGTGTAGAAACTCTGCCTTCTGCTTTAGTTTTCACTGTGTTGCAGAAGTCAGTTCCTTCCCAGATGTGGTATTATTACATCAAGATTATTGAACTAGGAGCCTTAAGAATAATGAATTTACCTTAATACAAAACATGACGTGCTTGTGTGTGTGTGTGTGTATGTGTGCGTGCATGTATGCGTTGCGTGTTTGTACGCGTAAGTATACACGCGCGCGTATATGAATGCATGTTGTTATTATATTATGTAGTAGGCATTGATACGATAAGATCTCAGACTTTACCATACGGGGTTCGAGTCTTCATAAACAAAACTCGGTGTAAATGATTACAATCAAAAACTTAATAGGTAGTACTTTAGTCTTATCTAACTAATCGCTTACTTTACAAACATTTTATCCGAACAAACATTATTTGAAACCTAAAATCGGACTAAAACTTTGTGGATTTCCCAAACCCCAGATTAAATACATAATCAAGATTCCGACAGTAAGGCGAAGGAATATTTAAATATACGCTCTCGGATTTTGACACGTGTATTGTATTGTGTTTAATTATAGGATATACATGCTAAGTCTATGGTTTAATTATATCAGTAACGTGATAGTTGATAAATTAAATATTTTCGCCGTTTTTCTATGGAATGACGAGTACTCGTATGCTGTCGAAATTATGAACTTTTACCCTATTAATTTAATTAATTATTTTTTTTACTTATCAAATCTGCACACACCTAGTTAACTCAATGCTTTTATCGTTTTCAATTATGGGAGAAGACGCTTAAAAGTTTGACATAAAAAACGGTTGGACATACGTTTAGTAGATTAGATGCGTCCCCAGCTGCATAGTATCGGCTAACCGCTCAAAATTATACCCGAGTGTCGGAGGCCGTAGGTAAATGTGCCTGTGTACGTATGATACTAAATTTTAGTTTGTTGTTTAGGCAACAGGTGTACGGGATGAGATCGTATAAGATGCGTTATTAAAATCCGTACGACCGCAGCCGCTCAAAATTGAAAAGGATCTAATCTACAGACCTACATGATAACCAAGTACATTTTTAGTAGATATGACATTTTTGAGAAATTTAACATAACTTTCTTCCACCGCGCAAACCACGATGAAAAAGCAGTAATAAAATGCGTACATAACTAATGTTTATAACCAACCTTTATTAGATTATTAAATTAAATGTATTTTACAGTTCCACTGCAAAAAATATAATACATAAGAAAAGTTTGCACCCACATTAGTCATACAGTATCCCTTTGTAAGACCAAAAATGGCTGTAACTCTTTTTTGCGTCCCACTGCTGGGCACCACGCTACTCAAATGCGGGTTGGTAGAGTTGTGGGTTAGTGGCAAACGCGCTGTTGGTTTTTGAGTGCCCATAGGACCTCCGACAAGGTTTATCTACTGTTAAGTTTCGATCACAACTTCGGTGACAATTTTTGTCACTAGCGGCCATCACATACTCGGACCGCGATCGCTTGGCTTAGCTGAGTAGATCGCTTGCATTCTACGCTAGCTTCCGGGAAATGCGCTCCTCAGACTGTACCAAATAGCTTAGAATAATATAGAATGAGTGGTCTTCATACAAGCGCACTGTCAAAATTGAAGCACTAAATAGATTCACACTGTCACATCTGACTAACAAAATATTTTTATTTTCACCAAATTAACTATAAAATACTACAAAATATTGAAAACTTCACAGTGAATAGTTATGTTATTAGTTTTTTTTTTTGTTTTTCAAAAGCGAAATGACACATTTTAACACCACAAACGGTCTTTTTTTCGGTAGATACGTTCGGCGTGCTTTAACCTTGAATACAACGAAGCGGCCGGTGGTTCGGCGTCAATTTGGCCGCGCGAACTTGGTTTCTATAATGTAATTATTCTAAGCCAAATAGTTTATCGCGAAATGAAATACTGCTCTAAACTATCACTGCTCTAATTTCGGCCAACCGCTCCAAATTATACACAAGTGTGGCATAAGATGGGCCGCTACACGTATGACACTAAATTTTAGTTGCTGAGGCAACAGGTGCACGGGATGAGGTCACCCGAGACGTGTAATTATCATCCACGCGGCCGCTGGATAAACATTAAAACAACTGCGTATAGGTAACTTTATTCCCCTAGTGTTGTTGAGATTTTATTAGTCTGTTTAAAAGTAGTTCAGTGAAAAAGGGACGATGAAAATATTGAGTCATTTAAAAATAGATTAATACATATTATGTACAGTCAGTTTCAAAGGAGGAAAATAATTGTCAATGTGAGAATGTTGGATATTTTAAGAGTCAGGAATCCACAACGATTAAAATCTACGATTTATTTAACAACCTGCAATTTTTTTATGAGCAGCAATACAGTATCATTTTAATTCAATCAAGTTAGGGTTACCCTGTTAATTACATGTACTTGTAAATAAATAAATATAAGTCTCTGTCAACAGAAAATAGAAAATGGTATATTTTTTAGGTGCACATTTATCAGCTGCTAAATAAACACCTATAGGTAAATGGAAACAACGCAATATTCTATCATAATGTAAATTTTTTTTTCACCGCAAGCATCGCAAGTGTTATACAAATATTTCTTAGATTCCCGTTGACCAGCGTAGTGAATTTAAACACAACAATATCAATTCTTACATGAAACACGTGCGCAAAACTACAACAGCATTAAATATGTTTTTTAGGATATTTCTTAAAGATTTATTAAGATACAAGTAAATTGTAACGCTACCAAACCACACGTGTAAGGTTATACTTACACTACAACACTAAATTTGACAATGTTGCGACTAATTAGTGAATTCATTTGTGCTTTATTACCCAATAAAAACAGTGATCCGATAACCACAGAATATTAATCTCCCAATTTGAACGTACGGTTTCATAAAACAATTTTAATTAACTATTTTCACCAATGCGGCCTATGATCGCATCAGCCCTTTAGCTGGAAGAATTAAATTATTTAAGTTTGTTGAATGTATTGACGGATGTCGCTGGCATCGCCCGGGTTCATACATTGGAAATATTGACTTGCCAATATCAGTACATTTTTGCATTTTACTCACTTGTCAATTAAATGTCACGGGCGATTCGTCGCGAATTTACTCGGCGGGTCGCGAACATTAAGCGGGCAAATGAAATTTGCATAAAAAACACATAGCTTCACCAGAATCTGTCGGCCATAGCGGCGCATAAACACGAACGTGTAATTCCGGTATATAAATTGAAAACATGTACGAGTTAGAGTCGAGTGTCGCTGTAATGTTATTTAATTTGAAAAGGCACTAAATTTCCCATTATAAGCATTTTCAGTCTCTGTATTTTCAACCTTTGTCAAACAATACAGTTTATGTTTAAAATCGGTTCTATTCAACATACGTTATTGTTAGATTATGGTCCATAAAGTTTTAATAAACTAAGTTTTAAATAGTAATCAAAATGGTTTCCAAAATCATGTGGATTAATAAATCTAGAAACCTTACGCCTTTTCAGTACTCACTAGTTTAGATAGGAAGTAAATTAAACAAAGTTCTGATTAGTCTATTTGACGTACCAAGTTATGGAATAGGGCCTGAGGGTATTTAAAAATCACAGCATTGGCGGGATGTGATGTATCAATCGAGAATTAATTTAAACTTTGCTGGCCAAAGCGAGCAGCGAACAGCCCAAGGGACCAAACGGGCATCAAATCGAATAGAAGGTTATAATTGACTTGTATCAAGCGAATAACGACCTAACCACCTCGCCTGTTTCAATGAAATATAAACCCTATATTGTTTAATGTACGAACCAAAATCGTTTCAAAATAACTCATCTCCATACTTCATTCTCTCGCAATTATAAGAGAGCTGGTGTCGTGGCGAGTCTAACACTCACTTAGTAGATGCTTCACAAAAGTAATTTGCGAGGTTCGCGGCCGATCATTTTAGATCTTGTCGCATTTACATATTTAATTAACGTTTTGTTGTATTATTGCCTATGAACGCTAAACAAGCCTTCAACAGGCTACTGGTAAGTGAATTTATTGGCAGTAGAATGAGAAGTTGCTCGTACATTCGCGATAATGGTTTTGTAAATTAAACCCGTTATGTGAGAGTGGTTTGACGTTATTGTTATGGCGATGCCGTTGAACGCTGGCGTTAATTTAACAGTTTACCCTTTTTGTTTCTATCAGTGATAACGCAAGTTGATAGATGTGTTGCCTATAAAGCTGTTATGGAATATTCTGTGTGTAAAGCTGTATTTTAGGCCCGAAATTTAACTACCCGTGTATGAAACGCAAGCCCCGAGGACCTGACCGTTTGCTGTCGAGTTGTGACAGACCCAGGCGCCTACTACACTTCAACCTTTCAACCCTTCTACACCTTCCTCACGGAAAATTAAAACCGTCAATCAGACCTAGTAGCTATTACTGATCAATCACCGCGTTTCATTATTTGCGCCTATTAATTACATCCAGCTTAATTGCGTTCATTCGTTGTTGTTTTATTGTTACTAAATTAATGAATTTGCCATTCCAATTGTATAGAATAAATCCCGTTGCCGAAACACTTGACGTGTCTCATTTATTACGTTTTTATTCAGATTATTCGAGGACGAAAATAATTGTTCTGAAATACCTACCTTTACATGTTTCAATTCTAAAGAAAAGGCACCAATAATTCAGGAGAAAAAAAACAAAAACGGTGGCGGCCCCGCTCTAAAAGACTTCGCCGTAACAACAAATACTTCAAAGTGCGTAATAAATGAGTATTTCTGTAATAAAAATTAACATTTGCTTGAAAAACATCCTTGTAATCATTCCTAACAATGGCCTGGGGTTTTATTGATGTCCGCAAAGGCCCTCGATTAATTTCGCCTTAAGTAAGAAAAATATAGAAAATTTTTACTCAAAGAGCCCCTATTCAGGAAAAGGTTCCGAATTTTGCAATAGAATGCTAAGTAATGAGCAAATGTTTTCATGCGTAACGATACACGTCGAGTACTAAATAAAAACTGCGTAGTTAATTATTTAAATCGAATAGAGTCTAAAGGCGGCTACTACATTTTCATGTAAAATTCCCTATTTTTTCAAACACATTAAAATTGCTGTAAATCCTCACAAAATGAACCCGTAAACGGCTAACGTAATGATTAAATAGTTTACTACGTCCATAACGCCGCATAGGGAGGGCGCTATTTTCAAATTTGCCACTGAAATATATGTAGATCTAGGCAATAAATTTCAGTATGGCTGTAGAGAAGTCGAAATATAGAGCACTATTCAAATAATAAATTATAGCCACATTCTATTTATACGCCAACGCACATTTGCCCTCTTAACAAGCTTTACCATCATTGAAATCATAATACCGACTCATTGAAATGTAAATTGTAGAAACATGGATTTCGATGAAGAATCATAAAAGATATTTTTCGTTCAGACTTTTATTTAATGTGAAACTTTATTGTTCACTTTTACTACCTAACAAAAATTTAATATAGTTTTAAATAAACGGCAATACAATCTTGAATATAATGAAAATTCAGAAACGGTATAACACACTATTGTACCCCATATAAATCAATGGTTTCAAGTCCATGTAAGAAGTTACTACAAAATCTGATCGTTCCCAAAAGCTTACCTACCTTGTATACTCTATATCTAGTATAATAATAACTTTGTACATTTATTTTAGGCATCATGCAATGGTATTTGAAGCTGTATCTGACGCTAAAAGCGATTCTTTTAAGTGCTCTGCAGTTCACGGCTTCAAGTAGCTATATCCGGAACAGATTCTTAAAGTCATCAGTTTAAAATCGAATTGCAAGGTGCGCACGACCGCCTCCCATCGAAAGCCATTAAACATTTACGCTTTAAGATAACTCCCTACTTTTTGTGCTACAACTGCACGATTTTACGACTTCTTTATTGTTCTCTGATCTGATCGACACTGGTCGTACTTACCTAGTTATTTTACAAACAAAGCCGATTACAGCATTTGATTGGCTCGCTTAGAAACTTCGGTGCTCACTCTCAAATGTTTGTTACGAAACACCAGCAACTTCCTAGTTTTACTGCCATATTATAGTGACCCAGAAGCTTGTTTGCTACACAAACGCATTTCAAACTATTATCAGTAATTCTGAGAATCCGCTTGTTGTCTGATAAATTAATATAAAATACTTCCATTATTCTACGTATAGTAATCTCGTTTGGTACAGGCCAATGCGTGGCTTTTAATAGGTTGCTGGTTCTGTTCTACAAGAAGATAGTTTGAAATTCTGTCATTCGTATTTCCATGGCAACTACGTGACAGTTAATTACTTTTCTAACTAAGTTGTTCCTGTGGTTAGGTGCAAATAAATTAACTTTCCCACCAGTGGATCCAGGCTTGAGCCTCCGCACCCCCCATACTTCTAATATTACGTATCTTGATTTTACCCAAGGCGCGGATTTCAAGTACATTACACGTGATGTGTCAGTCACCCCACCCCCTTGATCTGTAATGAGCGGCGATGGCCAAGTGGTTAGGAGGGAGAGGAGGGAGATGCCGGGTTCAAATCCTCGGCGCGCACCTCTGACAACTATTGAAAATCACCATAAGCATTTTCCAAATCTAATACCTTTAAACGAGCAATTCTTGTATGTATCTAAATATATTTTTTGAATCTCAGAAACGGCTCCAAAGATTTTGATGAAAAATAGTAGCCTGGCTTCGGGGGTGATAAATAGATCCATATAATTTTTTTTGATAGAAATTTTGAACTGTATAAAAATATTTTCAGTGTTAATCAATTTAAATATAAACTGAATAATACGACTCTTCCTGACATCTATTGGAGAATATTAATAATATTGTGACGTTCAAACGCTGTCAAACGGGGGAGACCACGAGGCTCATTGTGGATTTCCTCAACCTTGTGAATTTCATAGGTTGGGTGGTAGGAAGATTAAAAGATTATATTTTATGACGCTTTGCGTTTACTATATAGGGTTTTAAAATTTTTATACGAAAGCTAAAGGTAAAATAGTAGAATAAATTAAATGCATACTAAGTCATATTTCAGTAATTTAAATGCATGGTACGTCAAATGATTTTAGTATGAATGTATACAAAACAGCGAAATAACAAAACGGCATTTTGGCAAACTCGATAGAGTTCAAATTTTTATATTTAAAGTTCATGGTTCAATGGTAACGGGGTATTCTAATCTGATCATTTTGACATCCGGAAGTAAGATAAAAAAGTGTGTATCAGCTCCGACGCACGACTGGAGTTTACTCATTACGAACGATAAATTATGATATATATTGAATAGAAAAAGAACCCTCTTTTTCTATTTCATTCATTTACCCAAATGAACGCATTTTTTAAAATAATAAGAGAAACTGTTTGGAACTTTGTTATAAAGGAAACACTGGAGACGTTTGGATTTAGTATATTTTCTCTCACCCACCTTCGTGACAATTTTGTAATGGCCGCTTTATCGACTGTGGTTGCTAAAAGCAAGCAGGACAGCGCTGAGAATTATAAAACGATAAAATTTAATGTCATGAATTATGAAAGATAATGTAGGCACATAGTTGACTTTCAAATTTAGTAGTATTCTACATAACGCCTCAACTTTTCGAGTGTCACACTTGATTTTACTCCTCATAAAATTTCCGTACCGGGCCATAAAACTCAAATCGTTTCTTAAGGAGTAAACTCCAAATTACTGTACCTACCTATATACAAGGTCTTTTTTAATAGTGATAGTACTCAACAGGATTCAAAGTTTCTTATCTGAATCTGATGCGCTCGAGTAAATCCAAAAATCCCCTCTTGGGCTCCCCTACTACCATCCGCCAAACCGACGTCCAAAGAAATGACAATGTCGATTTGAAAGAGCTCTATGCAAATTTCGTTCACTGAATTAAAGGTTTCTTGGCCGAATGGTTACGTGGGCTGACTTCGGATCTACAGACCCGGGTTCAAACCTCAAGCAAAACCTTGCGTTTATCTAATACCTTTAAACGAGCAATTCTTGTATATATCTAAATATATTTTTTGAATCTCGGAAACGGCTCCAAAGATTTTGATGAAATTTAGTACACTGGTTGCGGGGATGATAAATCGATCCACAAATTTTTATTGATAGAATTTGCAGTTTTTTTTAATGTTTATGCAGTTAAATATAAAATTACTCTTACCGAAATCTATTGGAATATATATATTAATAATATTGTGGCGTAAAAAGCCGTCAAATGGTCAACATTTGACAATCCACCCTTCAAACAAATGACAATGTCGATAATTATGAAATACCTCTATAAAATTTCGTCAACGTAATTAAAGCTTTCTTGGTAGAATGGTCGAGAAAGCCGACTACGGAGCTAGAGACCCGGGTTCAAATCTCAAGTAGGCGAGTTGCGATTTTTATTTTTTTGTGACAATTTTTTTTTAATTGGGAGCTAGGTATTTCAAAAGGATTTGTAAAGTAACACTAAGTCAATGAATGCTTTGCTTAAAAATAAACCAAGTAAATAAATTGTTTTTATCCGAGCAACGCTCGGGCGTCCAGGTACTATACTATTTTAACTCGAAACAAAAAGATGCCGTGTCTTCCACAATAATAGAACAGAAAGCGTCTTATATTGTACGTACACCCATCATTCTTAGGTTATGAGTGGCTACATAACAAACAACAAAGGCGAAATAATGAATAGCTTACAAAAACGGTGGTTCTTGTTACGAGCTACATGCATAAATGATACGACGAATCTGACAAACGGCTCGGCAGAATATAACAATGTTGGTGCCTTCAAGTGGCCGTTCAATTATGCAAATATTCACAGAAATGTCTGTCCGGCAATAACAAAACTGTTTAACAGCTGACAAACACTGGCCGCATGAAACATTACTGTATTCAGTCTCCCGAGCAATAAAATGAAAGCATCCATCGACCACATGACATGTCCGCTCATATTAAATTAGACCGCCTCCGGTCATCCAGTTTATTTTTATTTGAATCCCATGAAAATATGGAACGTGTTTGCTCGTTCACGTTTGGGAGAACGAAACGCCGCCGCTTTATGTGAGAGTCAATGTTTATGAATTTGTCAATAAACACCCCAGTCGACCGTTACCTTTGCAATTTTGTCGCCGCAATATTTGCTACAAGTCTCATTCCGCCTACCCGCTGTTATCGCTAATTATCCGGAGTGGGTAAGCGACTCGAATAAAAAGTAATCTGATAGTAATTTGGATAAAAGAGTCTCTTTTATGATCTCCCTGGCTCTCGATTGTTGTATGTGTACTTGGTCTTTAAAGGAGGTTATCATGCAAGGAGCGCATAAAAACGATTGCGGGGCGTGTGTCGCACGAGCGTTATCGGAGCACCGCTTTATGTGTGACAAAGCTATTCAATAAAATTTCCAAGTAACTTTCTTACTTGTACGTCTACAACATCTTAGAAATTTCATAACGCAGAAGCATTACGTAAATTATGAGGGAGATAATTACGAGGCAATTAATGGCAGGCGTTAATAATGGAAATGAGATTATAAATTAATCAGGAGCAATTTTTCGTCGTAACTCCTCATTAAACTGATCCAGAGCTCTAGGTGCTTTATCACTCAGTCAAATTGCGTTTCGCTTAATTTTCTTTCGCCGGCAGGTGTGTTCGACAGAGCAATTATTTACACCGTCAGCCGTGACGTCACTTCCTCCCTCCCCGCGCCCTGTGTGTATCCTCAGAACTTTGTATACTTGTGTCTAGATAGTTTCAAACTGTAACTGATATATTCCCTTTTAAGTTTTCCTATTTCGTTTCGTTCGTACCATAACGCCTATCGTAACTTTGCAAATTGTACGTCCGTCATCATATTTCGTGATAAATATTTTTTTCTCCATTTCCCCAGTCGTGAAACTTCTTACATAGTTTTCATATTTTTATCATTTGAGTTCGTACACGAAACGAAATTATTTTTCTGACACAAATGTCATTTCTAAATGCGATGTCTAAATTGGACTTATTTTATGCCTCTTCAGCATTATTAAACATAGAAACATGTAAAACGAGCATAAACCTAAGTATTATGTAGATACAAATTGTATGTAAATATTTTTTAATATTATCTTTAAAGACTTTTAATTTTTTCTATATTTTTAAACCTACCTATTATTATATCAAACATAAATTAATTGTAAGATAATATTAAATCTTCAAACTACTACACATGTGGTAGGAACTTAAAGTTTAATGTAATGTTTTTCAACTTACTAGCTCAAGACAACATTAGTTGTTAAGGAAGCTAACCCCGTAAATATCAAACCAACACAAAGTAATCAGAGAGTAGCGACGAATAATAATTATTAAAACGATGTCACTCAATCACGTCGAGTGGTATTATTTCGCTGACTCGTCACAATGGAAGGAATATATATTATTACTATAATTGGAGACGAAACCCTTCTGCGTACCCTGCATTGGAGCCAAGGTCGCTTAAATACTCACTAAATGCCAGATCCATTTGTTCCCCTCATGTTTAGAAATGTCACTGTGGTTGATACGCCTATGGTTTAGTGTCTCTAATTTGACAGTGACATAAAGGATTAAATTAATATGTCATGCCGACGTTACAGAACATAAATTCGCAACGAAACGACTGTGTTGCTGGTATTTCACTACAAAATTTTCCTGCTTAATTGCTCAAAGCCTTGCAGATTTCGAGGCCGATCTTTCTTAGCGATCGTCGCGTACTTTGACTGCTGATTAGTCACTGAAATTCTGAAGAAAAAGAGATACTAGAATTAAACGTGCTAATATTATTTGTTCAGAGAATTTGGGGTTCTGCTTTCGGATATTGAAAGCAGTTCAAGACTCTCAGTTCTTAGATCTGAATACACGAAACACAAATGAGATTGATTGATACAATCTAATAACAGAATCAAAACTGAGCTTTGTCGAAATATTCACTAAAACTCATAGCAGTTAAAAATCATCAAAAGGGCTTTGATTTGGTTACCCATTAAGAGAAAAATATGAATTTTTCAGTTGATGTTTATTGTACAAGTATTTAATGTACATTATTGATTAATTCGGTAAGTTACTGTGAAATCGTCTATAAATTCCTCGCTTTATACGTAAAAGATGAAAATGGGAAAATGAATTTAACCAGACCGCTATCTTTTGTGGATAATCTATTGAAAAAGCGTCCGTTAATAAATTTATTAGTATCATTACAACGATTCCCTTGGTACCGGGGCTTTATCGTGTGGCATTTACGCAGGTGGGTATCTGACATTCTGTACCAGAAGTTTTAGTAGGGCCACGTTAAAATCGATATCACTAAATAACCTTTACGTAAAAAGTACCTATTTGCTCTTTTGTATTGTCACGCGATCTTTGAAGAGGTTTCGTGTTCTAACGCTATGCCTTCGGTTTATTATGTCTAATGTTAAATGTATTTTCTCGTGTGTGTTCACAATTCTTTGTTAAATTGAAGATATTGTCAATGTATTTAAACACGCAATAAATAAACAGCAAAGTAATTTTAGAATGTATAGCTTTTAACTTTTAACTTGCAAAATACTAAAATAATCCACATGTTTTTTACCTTTTTCATCCTAAACTATTCCATGGCCCTCTCTTTAGCGTAAATTTATAACCAGCAGTCCCCCAACACGCGCACTGCTTTGTAATTTCAAACATTTTAATAAGCGTTCCGGATTATCTTCTACCAAAATCCCAACGAGCATTATTATTAAATTCTATAGCCTAAACATAAATTCCCACTTAAAACGTATGCATTGCAGTATAATGCTCGTTCATTATGAAATCAAATTGGTTGATAAATCAACTCCAATTATCTATAGGTACTTATAATAAAACTGTAAGTAGGGCCAATTTTGTACATTGCAATTAAATTTAAAAAATACTTAAAAGCAGCTTAAAAGGTGGTTACGTCCAGAATATTTCATTGGTATCGACCTTATTTAACAGGCGACGCGATAGATGGCGTTGTTGCCCAGTAACATTATTCCAATGCCGATCCGCAGAGATAATTTATTGTCGACTCGCGTGGCGCAATGGTTACCATGCCGAACTGCCAATCGAAGGGTTCCGGGTTCGATTCCCCGCGAAGCAGAAATGTGAATTATAAGTTAAAATATCTGTTTCTATCTCTGTGTGTGTCATGGTACCCACGACACAGGGTATATTTACCCTAGTATGGAGCTATGAGTGTGAAACATAAAATAAAACAAAGTTATTTCGAATAAAGTAGCAATTGCCTAGGATCTAATAAAAATGTTATTGAAATTAACAGACGTTTTCAGTGGCAAATTTAATGAGTACGCGGTACTGGCACTGGTGTTACAATAATATGCTAAAGCGTTACGTCGGCAGCATGGCACGGTGGTCACGCCCAGAATATTATTAGTAATCGATATATCGAGGATTCAGTTTATTTCCGATGCTGTAGGTGGGGTTCTAAATAGGACCAATTTGACAACTAAAATCAAATTTACTTCCTTCTTTATCGCTTAGAGGCTGATCCACTCACGCTGGTCCAATGCAGAGTGATGAAGATGAGTTAGTGGTCTAACTGCTGTCGCAAGTTTTAAATCGTTCAAAAGACCTCCACTAAGTATGAACGTTGGTATGTTGACAACAATTGCAACCAACGTGCAAGCAACCAAGAATTTGTCTCCCAACTAATAACCACGCCAGACATAGCGTAATTGAATAAGTTGTATAACCACCTTTCTGCAATAGATTTAAGCTACATAATTATAATGAATGTTTGCATTCTTTGCAGCACAAATTATTTAATTATAATGGTTCTTTCCGTGGACACATCAGTTCTATCTAAACACTTTCAAAATAGGTTATTGTAACAGGTGTATTTTGTAAAGAGAGACTAATGATAGCGAGAGAAAAGTGGATATTAAAAGTAGAGTACAGTAAGAGCTGTAAGGACTTAGGAAGAATGAATTTGGTATCTACTTAACATAAGAATACGATATTTTATTTATTATAAGCAATTTCACAGAAGATAACAGTAATTCAACTCTTTTGTGCAAGTATATCCACGCAAACGACGTCGCAGGCACAGCTAGTAATAAATAAGTCTATTTTATTTTAAAGTCAACCTCTTTTAAAAATCGAATTAACAGGCTTTGTAACTATTAAAATAGACTAGATTCTTTAATAAAAACTAATATCTTTTGATGACATACTTATATTTAAAAATTCACTATACCTATTGCATGAAACGCTAACATAAAGTTAAAATACATTTTATCAAAGCCGTGAAACCTTTGAGCTAAAAACATAATTCTTATAAACCCAAGTGCTCGCATCTAATGAAAAATTCCTACACCACATATAACGTACAGGTTAAGAATAGGTGCTCCAAAGCCTCGGACGAAACCGTTTTATAATAAATTCTCTCCCGTACCCAGAGGGATTAATCGTCTTACTTTTCTCTCCGCAACGATCCTCACAAGGGATTGTGTGGCCAAGATCTCTCTTGATCTCCTACTACAAGATTCATATTCGCTACGGACTCGACGAAAATATGAATCAGTGTTTATTTCTCGCCGTATTTGTTAGCGAATTTAGAGGTAGAAAATAGAATAAGTTTCCCGAGGTCCCATCCTTTTTGTTTCTTGTTTTGTTACGACTTCACGTATAGAAATTCATCAAGCTTATGTTGCTTTATAAATGTTTCTATTATGTTGTAGGTAACATTATTCTTTTTTCATAAAACTATCGCTGTACTGTTCTTAAAACTTTAATGATGTAGATAATTAAAAACGTCTAACGAGTAATTTTCTAAATTAGTGTCGTTGGAGGACTGTAGTCACAGATAATGTTCTAAAGAGACAAGAAAGGATAGTTGGGAACTGTGCTCATAGGATTTACTGCATCACTAGTTGCGCTGAGATAACTATCGTCAGTAAAGCTGTAACTTATGAAATGGTCTCTTTGTGCGATTCCCTTCAATGTCTTTGTTGGCTGAATGCGAATAATTGTGTTCGCTCTGCGGGGATATGGATCGCGTTGTTTTAATGGAATAGAACAGTTTGTATTCTTAGCTAATGGCTTCGGCAAATGACGCTGTCTTTGTTCTATTAAAAACGTATGTATACCTACTTTTATTTCCTTTGCGATCTCCTTTTACCATAACTAGCTGTTTATTCCGCTTAGTTACAGCGTTTTATTTTATGGTGTGCCTAATAAATTGATGGACGCTAATCTCTACACTAAAACGTCGATCGACACCAAAATGCTGTCAAAACAATGTTGCAACCCTAGTATAAAGCAAAATAAAATTAAGCGAACGGCTACTCACTAAACAATATTAGATTGGGGAGGCTCGCACCTGATGGGTTTTACTGGTGGCAACAGGGTTTAGTTCATGTCACAATCGGCCACTACCGCTGCAGAATTAACCGCGCACCGCCAGCCGCTCTAAATGTCACTCTTATTATCATCTGACACTCCGGGATTACCTAGGATAAATTGTTTTAACGTTTTGGAGCGGCCATTTCACTAGACGTCGACGAATGTTATCCTTTCAAATTAAAACTCGACTCGTTGAATCCATCCAGCCATTGCTTTTCGGCTCGGATTTTTTTAGGTGAAACTAGTTTAGCAGTTTAATTCGGACTCTGCGAGTCGAGTTCCGCCAATTAAGCCAGCGTTTGATTGGTAGCAACAATCACTTACGAGCAGCAGTGTCAACTTTGACGAACGAATGAAGTTTCACGGGAGGACGGACGGGTGCGAGAGTACGTCTGCTAATGCCATTTTCCGTTTGGCTAATAAGTTTAGCATGCGCTATTACCAATCGGACGTCGAGATTGGCGCCTGCCGAGTGCCTGCACGGCAATCAATTTGTTTTACGTTCGGACGTTTTGATTCTCTGAATTTCACGGCCCCACGCCACTCACTGGATGTTCGTTGTGGCGTGCCTTCATTTGCAAGTTTAGGATTCTATGTTTGCACAGGCGCACCTGGCCCACCGAAAGTAGGTACTAGATGTCTACTCGAAAATACAAAATCACTCCCAAATACTTTAGCATAAGCTGGCTCCGTTTAATATTCTAGTTGCTTTGGCGCACAGGAAATTTTCCATCTTCTAATTGTTATCGATACAAAATCGCAATATGTAAATGGCGGGTCAAGCTCCCGGCAGCGAGGGTCTAAGTGAGGGTGTCACTGGAGTTCATTTTACATTCGGATCACGAGCGCCTTCAACGATGTCCCATCTAAGCTCGCTCTCGCCGATTGCATTAATTTCGCCATTTTATAAACGATTTAATAGACAATCTTCAGATTCAGCTATTTGCGAACCGCCAAAATGTCTTTCGCTCGACGTGGCGTTAAAATAAAATTTATTTCGTCTCCATTTTCATCTCAAGAAATATTGAGATAATTATTATTCATTTACTGCCTAAATGTCACCTGAAAATTGAAATTTGTTGGCTTATATTCCTCGTACATGATTGTGTTTCTACTAACTTTCGACGGCGCCGAGGAAAATTTAATTTATTTATTAGCGTCGCAATTTTTCATGAGGTTCCTGAGTTTCGTGATAGGTATTCGGTTTTCGAGATTACAGCGTCCACAGCGGATATATCCTAGGTGGTATTCAAATCAATCTGAACATTTTCAATTTATTTCAGTTCCCTTATCTGTGACAGCGTCGGCGTTGAATTAATCTGAACGGACTTTCCCCGCGCCGTTCTCTCTCACCGGAAATTAAACGAATTAACGCCGTCCAAATGTACATTTTTCACTTTGGGACTCGCGCATTCTATCGATGGATCTCCAGTCTTTTTCATCGTGAACGATCGCCAGATCTGTGCGTTTATCTGTCTTCTCGTAGATTGAACAATTGATACGTCAGTGATGTACGTCGGATTGTAAATTGAATTTGGGTTATTGATTTGCTAACGCTCCATTTATTCGAAAATCGATTTGATTAAACGCGACACGGTTATCGCAACTAAGCGCGGTTCAAATAATGATGTTGATAATGGTAATAATTGAGGAATAATGTGGGCGAATTTAAGGTAATTTTTGTACGATTGTGCATACGAATGTAGACTCTATTGTTTAAATGTCTTATCTAAATGCTACGTATGCACATAAAAGCTTGAAACGCGTGCGGTCAATCGCTCAGGCGGCCCAACCCCCATGTATTTCGTAGCGTAATGGCGCTGTAAAGCCCCGTGCACACCTGCCCCGGTTCGTACGATGCTCGCTAATTAATTCAGCGGGGCCATTACGGAGAATTCGATACCTACCTACGATTATTGCGTCGTGCTCCAAATCTGTTGCTTGTTCGGCTAAAGTTATTTCTCATTTAGTGATGGCCAAAGGGATTAAATAACTCAGAGCGGCTTTCTTATTTCTCTTTTAAAACTAAAACGATTTATTTTAACGTTATTTACGGCGCGGAATTTGCTGTCTTAGAAAAGAGGGAGATTTTAAATTTCCGCTATGTTTCATTGGTAGTTTCGTCATAAGAAATATAACTATTATAATATCAATATTCATAACTATTATACTTATGCAAATAAATATATTATGCAACTAAAATATTATAAAATTAATAGAATTAGGCGTTACTTTGCGGAACTCCGTTATAAAGTTAGGCAAAAACAATTTTGCAACAATCCGCAACCAGAATGTATGATGGTGTATACTTTTTTCATGCAATAGCACCTCCCTCCCTCCCACACATGCACATGCAACAATAAAAAATATACACCAATACGTACCACCACCAACACGTGTTTCGCCCCAAAACAGAGCATCATCAGGGTTATTGACTCTACGACGGTTACTCGCAAAGTGAGGCAATGGCCGATGCAGCCCTTTAATAATTATACGTTTACAACTCCCCTCTACCGGACTCGGTGAAGTAACGTTTGTGTAACGTCAAAATGTAATATGTCAAATGTCAAGTTTATGTCACTCGAAACGTTATATCTAACATCGAATGTCCTAAGTAAAGTAGTTCTTGCCTAACTTTATAAAATATAATACACGTATTTCGCATGTAAATGATTAACCAATGGTTTTAATTACTTCAAAAGTGCAGTAAATTCTATGAAACGTAATTTGTAATTGACATTTTCAATGCCTAGATGTGAAAACATTTACAAAAATCATGATTTCGGATATACTTCCGATAGTGTTGCATTAAATGATATACGCTTGAACCGGGAGCTTTAGCGTTCATCCTTTTAATGAGCTTGCCGTGTTGGATAAATTGCTTGGAACTATGTAGATTTTGATTAATAAAACTAATTAATTTTATCGTTTGGGTGCAAATTTTAAATATGGGAGCTTATTACTCATTATATCGGAAATGTATTTGTTACTGTTCAGTTGTTCATTGAATCAGTGATTATCGACTTTGGGTGTTGTGTTATGAGTCTTATCTTGCTCGGGTAAGAAATCGAATAGTTTCAATTTTGATTACAGTTAATGACAATTAAATTACTAAGGGCCTCCAGTCCTCCGGTCACCATCTCCAAGTAAAGTGTGGATTAGGTACGTCCCAAGTAAAGTTAATTGGCAAGTAAAAGCTATGGGTAAGAGTCAGTTTATCATATGATTAGTGCTTGTCGAACATCGTGGAATTGAAATTGAAGTTACGGGTGACTTTAACCGATTAGCGTACTTGTCACTTTACTTGAAGGTGGTGAAAGAGGCCCTAATTGTCATAGTATCCAGTAGTCAACCTCCAAAACGGCTTGACCGATTATTATGAAATTTTATATGCATACTCAGTAGGTGCAAGAATCGGCTACTATCTATTTTTCATCCCCCTGAATGATAAAAGGGGTGGGCCACCCCCAAACATTTGAACGTGGTACGTACGTACAGGTACACGTACAGTACGATAAATATAATTACCTATGATACAACCAAGTAATCATATTACAGACCCGTAAAGTCAGGTCCTCAAATGACTCAGCTCTGAGAGGAAGTACGCAAAAGATGATCTCGAACAAGTCTCTTGAACAGACTTTTGCTGGGAGCATTTCGAACGCTCTCGGGTAGGGTGTTCCAAAGTAGTATAGCCTGAACTGTAAAATATATGAAGAAGTCACTTCTATGTGGAGGAATGTCGAGCATAAGGTTATCGGAGGAACGTAAACCTCTGTCATGAGTGGAGCAAAGGAACTGATTTTTTTCCTTTAAGTAACATTATTGTAGGTGTATTGTGACGATGCTATTTATCTCAAAAACTGGTTTAGATTCCTGATTTTAATTGATATTCTGCCATTATGAATCGAAATCGGATCAAAATTAAGATCGAAAAATGAATCAAACTCATGTGCACCCTTGTGTAAATACGGCGAAAGCTATGGTAAGCCAAAATGTTCTTTATATCGAATGAATACTTACCTACTGGTTTTTTAAAAACTTGAACTTATTGCTTTTTACCGAATAAAGATATTGAACAGCTCAATACTATAATGTTCAAATATACACAGCGTTCTATATTTCAGTGTTATAAGGCAAAAGTTTTCGGAAGATAGGTCCTATCATAAGAATATGGTACTAATTTTACGTATAAATTCTAAAACTAAGCACATTGGTTCATTGAATAAATTAACAGATTAAATTTGTTACTAAGTTGTGGCAATTATTTTGTTTTGCAAGAAGCCTCTTGAATATTCCCTCATTCTAATTTTAAAGGCCACATTTTCTTCCATTTTTCCTTTAACGCTAAACTTTGGCATTTAGCTTTACCGACAAGGTTTATCAACTGATATCTAACGATAACAAACAGGACTGATGGCTTAATGTGCTCTCCTTAGCACGAAATTTTATTACTAGCGGTCACCCACCTCTCACTTGACCGTGTCTGGTTCGCTTAGATGCGTGGATCGCTTGCATTCTACGCCAGCCGCAGGGTCATGCACGTTTCTATCTTGTAATATTAAATAAAGAAAATCAGCGCTCCCTAAAATCTGCATAAACTTCACTACGCCACAAAATCATATCAACTTGCAACATGCACTAGACGCCCGACGATGGGAGAGAGTTAGCGGAAACAACGAAGAAGTTCAACTTACTTGTTGCGAGCAACTCACTGCGCACCTTGAGTGTTATCGTCCGGGAGCAGCTGCCCCTAACTAGCCGCGGTTGCTCCCCGGATAGCAATTTGGTAGGGTTCCGTAATCTTAATGAGAAAAAGGAACCCTTATAGAATATGCAATTTATCCTTCTTACTGTATCTCTATCTGTAAGGACATCTTTACTCATAGATGCATTAGGTATTTCAAGAATATACATTTTACATTCCTTATTTATTTAGAGCAACTACAACCACTACCAAACACAACACCAAAAAGTTTTATAAACAAAGAATCGAACTTTACGTACGTAAGCAAATACTCTACAAATATGTACGGAACTCATATTTCGTATGCCAGGCTCACTAATTTTTTTCAACCCTCTCCAGACTGCTGGCTCAACGTCTTGAAATTGCTATACTTAGCATTAAATTGTGAGGATCTTAAAGGGCGCTTGCAAGGATTACGACGGGTGCGGAATTTTTTTCATTGCGAGCACCTAGATTGCGCTCGCTTAGCTGTTTCGTAAATACCTTAAAGGTATCAGTGGACGTAAACTCCCGTGAGATCCGCGATGACGTTAATGAGCCCTTTCCTGTCCCTATCTACAAAACGTACGGTTATTCTCAACAAAACCCTCCATAGTTATGAATTATCTTCACCCTTATTCCACTTTCTTTTCAATTTTCACAACCTCTTATTTAAGGAATTCAGCTCATTAATAGGGTATCCAGTTTCATATTCGACAACATAATTCCCTCTCATCAAGTAAATTATGACTTTAATCTCATAGAAAGTTCTGCTGCGAGTTTACCCGACTTTACTTTAAAACTTCTCCTTCTCTGGTATTCAACGCTCGGTGATTTATGAAAACTAGAAAATTGTGAAGTATATAAAGTATTTTTCATTGCCTCGGCCAACGTTAGTGTCATATTTAAATGTGTTTCAATACCCGCTAACTTACAGAACTTAAATTAAACTTACAAAACTAATTTATTTACTTTTGTTAAGGACGCGTTTGCAAATCACACCACAACTTTCAAAAATAAGCAGTTTCTCGGTGCATTTTGCGGCAAAGTGAAAGTAAATCAAATTTAACTAATCATTACCACAGATAGATTACTTCTTCATCTATAAATGTTATAAACTTATATTTGCAAATTTTGGTCAATTAAATTGTAAAAAAAAATCCGGTGCCTCTCAACGCAAAATTAACGATATCGTGTTGACTTTAGGAACATTTCTCTTCTATTTAATAACATAAATTTATGTATTAAAAATATTTTATGTAAACAGACATGTTAAACTCAAAAAGGCACAAAAAACTGTCAAAATGTTACAAAAAGTCTCAGAAAAAAAATCACGTCTAGTTTTTCCACAAATTTAGCTATAACGCATGCATCTTAGCGGCTTGAATATAAGGGTTATTTTACTTGTCACTGTCTTGATTTATTGCACAAATATTTACAATGAAATATTTGCGAATAAAAGTTTGTACCATTTATAGATGAAGAAGTAATCTATCTGTGGTAATTATTACTTACTATTATAATTTTGCGGCAAAATGAAAGTAAACCAAATTACTTTCATTTGGCCGCAAAATGCACCGACAAACTGCTTATTTTTGAAAGTTTTAGTGTGATTTGCAAAAGCGTCCTTAAGAGTCCGAATATACTAGATAGAGACATTATTTCTTTTAAGGTTGGACTGTACCTACGTCTATTTTATCGTACAATGAAACCCAATAATATTGTACGTAAGAGTGGGTATAAAAACACGAGGTGCCTCATAAATCGACTTTCTTTCCGAGACGTGTACAAATAATGATAAAAATCACAATATTTTATTGTGGCGGATCTTCTCACGTCTATCTCACAATTATATTATGCCGGGTGGAAGGGAGGCGATCGAGCATTAATATCGGCCATTCGTTGGATAGTAGGTGCTTTAGACTTATTTACTCTGGGTAATGCTGTCCATTTTGGAAGATAAAAGAAGTTAATTTTATAAATGGGCTATTCTCGTATACGTAGGTAATCTTGCGTGGCCTGCGTTATCTGGGTCCTATCGGCCAGAGACAGATAGGGCGGCCGGCACGCGAATGCCGATTGATTAGACCGATCCGTACTAGCCTGACGGGTTAATAAAGCTCTGTCTGCTGATTGCCTTGTAAGCTACCCGCTCGCCTTCCGCCCGAATTCCATGAATCGATTACTTCATGCAATTCATCATATTACAGATGATAGCTTACTAGGAAATTCAGTCTAACTATCTATCTAGAGAGCGTAATACACTTTTGATGATATCCGTCTGTAAGTAGTTTCTCGAAGTTTGGAGGTTCGTTTTGATGGTATGAAAATACTCGTATACGAGAATGAATTATGACGTAGGGGTTTTTTTGCATTAAAATAAAATAAAACTGATTCATATTTTCAACTTTTAAGCTAAACACCTGTTGCTCTATGTAGATTTTGAAGAAAGTTTGTACCAATAACTCGTAATTCTAAGTTTAAAAAATTAATGTTTAACTGTATAAAGTCCCTTAGATAACTCACCTTGTTTCAAAATACTTCTATATTGTTAAATAATACTTGCTTTATCTTTTAGTATCATCTATCAGATCATAAGAATTATATAAATTACTAGCTGCCCCCGCGAACTCCGTACCGCGTAGAAATGTTTTGGTGGGCCACCTTTTTCAGTTGGGGGGGGGGGTGAAAAATAGATGTTGGCCGATTCTCAGACCTACTCAATATGCTCACAAAATTTCATGAGAATCGGTCAAGCCGTTTCGGAGGAGTATGGCAACGAAAACTGTGACACGAGAATTTTATATATTAGATGTTTTGTAACTTGTTTTCGCAAATAATCGTTTTAAAAAAATTCTGCATTGTGAATAGGTTTAACTGTATGATGTTTCGTCGGTTTAATTAATATTACTTACCCAGATAAGATACGCTGTCTACGCCGTAGACGTTTGTATCTAGTGTTGTATATGTTGTCCTACACATGACGTTTTACACAAGCTTTTATGATAATATAAATTGTGTATAATGAGGTTATAAATATTGATAGTTAAAATTTTAAAGGAACATTTTATTATCTTCTTTTCAGAGCATTTAAATCATTTTAAAAGATTTATTTTATGCTTTTAGTTTATTATTTTACTTATTTTAATTATTCTCTGCGAACCCTTTTATTTGATACCCATATTGCAGAAGTGCATGAAAAATAACTATTCCGCCATCATGGATATTCCGCCATATTTGATTTAGAAAGACGCCACATTATTTTTTTAGTTACTCTCAATAAGCCTTTCATTTGATACCCATACTTTAGAAATTAATTCATTATTTATTTTGTCACCCAGCGCAAATTATCGCACCATTTTTCAGGGACGTCCCACTCTCCATTAACCTAAACATATAGTCTCCATTCCAAGGGCAGTCCACTTCACTGATTGTCAGCTCTTTGATAAATGCAATTATGTAGCCACTTCAGGTTGCTGACTAAAGGCTATGTGGATTATTTTGGTCCTCATGCGGATCTCTTAAACACGAATCCTATCCCTGAGGGACACACCGAGCAACAGTCCTCTCCATGGCATGCTGTGCGATTTTGAGCTTGTGGAGTACAGTATTTTAATATGGGTTTTAAATGGCTGCAACACTTTTTGCGTCCCACTTCTGGCCACGGGTCTTATCGGAGAGGCCAGGAACTGCGCCAAGCGGGTTGGTGGAGATGCGGGTTAGTGGCCAACCCGCTGTCGGATGTTTTCAAACCGCCCATAAGGCCTCTGACAAGGTTTAACGACAGTTATCCATCGACAACAACACGGACCAACGGCTTAACGTGCCCTCCGAAGCACGGAAACGCGCATGAAATTTTTTGCCACTAGCGGTCACCCATCTCACGTCCAACCGCGCCCGTTTGGCTTAGTTGCATAGATCGTTTGCGTTCTACGCTAACCGCGGGGCCATACGCGTCCCATGGGTTTTAAATATGAATATACGTATCATATCGAATATATCGTACTCATAAATGCCTAATATAAAACGATGAGCGCAGGCACCTGTCCAACGCACCGATATCACACTAACACGCAAATGACGGGTATCACCGTAATGTTTTCAATTTAATTTGTTGCAACTACCTCGGGATTTCATTTAATGTCACTTGCACGGTAATATGATTATCTATTTACATGGTGAATCCATTTTGTTTACGTGCACGTACAGACAAAGACTTTATATTAGGTAATATATGAAGTTCGCCATATTTACCTTCTTGAGATATGCAAATATTACAATGTTAAAAATATGTATAAAGGAGAAAAACTTAATTATAACACAATTATAAAATGTACATTAACATCAATTGTTCATTATTTTATTTGATCCTTTCTAACGCGGATGAAACCGTAGGGTACATGAACTCATGTATAAGAATAATAATTATTTTTATTGAAAATGTATTTCGAAGCAACATAATATTTTATTATCATAATTTATTTATTTGTATTTCTGCATAATACAATGACAAATTACAACAATATTTCTTTCACAACCTTCAAGCGAGGCTTCTATAGGCGATTACTACGTCGTAGGTATGAACTTATTACACTACTATCACACCCACTGTACACTACAATTTATTGCATTGAATATTGATTATCTTTCCTTACTTTCTACAGCAGATGTGGGGTTACTTTAATTATTTTAATTAACCCGCTTTAATTCAATCTTTTTAAAATGTGCCGATAACGAAACACAATTAATAGTTAAGCCGGTCGAAAACAACAGTCGCTTCAGATTAACGTTAAGCCCGGGCAATTGACGTAGGTACCTAAGGGGATTAGAGTTGATACATCACTTTCGTTTTAGCTCGTTCGAGTGTGGTGCGAATTAATTAAAGTATTTCTGTACGCGGCGATTATAAAATGGAGTCAGAACAACTTTCCGGAGTTGCTACCGCGGATCGGATTAGCGCTGGCTGCTCGCGGTCGCTTGCAGGACTCGAACACGGTATACGTTTCATGGAGTTCCCGGGAACGGAATTGGGAAGTCAGTCTTGCGACAAATCTACATTTTCTCCCGAAAATGTCGCTGTAAAGTTTAATGTCGACTTCGATCGATCCTGCATGATGTGCATTACCCTTAAGCCCCCTCGTTGACTGGGATTATGCGACAAAAAACGTCCATCAAAGCAACCCCTTTTAGGGTTCCATTTAACTTAAAAAGAAACCTTATGATAAAAGTTTTTGGTCTGTTAATTTTTAAATTACTGGTCCCAAATCTAAAATTACACCATATAAGCGTATTCAAATATAATGATTTATACACTGACCAATACAAAGGTCGTTAAAACGCTTACTTTTTCGCCGTACTGAACCCTCTTCATAATATGACGCGAAGTCTCTTCCGCAGAACCGTGCCCCCCTCCACGAGCCCCTGCCTAATTGTTTGACGAAAATAAATGAATGCCGAAATAAAAATAAACGAGACTCGCGTTTCGTATGATTTTTAGCATTACTTTGCTTTTGGATGTTTCGCTTAAAACGCAACCTAATGGTTCAAACCAGACCGGACTTTTAACAACCGGTGTAATTAATGGTGAAGCACAAAAATTATGACAAAAATGCTTTTTAAATTTCTCTGTAGAACTTTATCTGCGATGATTTAGAAGATTAAAAGTTGGGCGTATGTAGCAAGTTCTAACTGGGCTAGAAGACCGATTACAGCTTAATTTTTGAAATCTTAGAAAAATGCATGTAGATCAATTTCTTAACGATTTAATTTTTTTCTGTTGACCTTAGAATTGGTAACTGGTTAGCATTAAGGACGAGGCTTTTATTCCTATTAAATCAAAACAAAAATCTTATAATCTACTAGTGGGCCAGCCCGGCTTCGCTTGGGTAGTTTGAGTTTATACGGATATGAGCTATTCTATCTTACAAGTTGAATCAAACTGCACACGGTGTGCAAATTTTATTAAAATCGGTTAAGTAGTTTAGGAGTCCATCGCGGACAAACAACGTGAGACGTAATTTATATATATTATAAGATTAAGATAGATCAGATTAAATACAATTTTTAACAATGGATAGAGTGTTTTTTGAGGAAGGTGTACGTGTATACATTAGTTAAGGTTGTGTATAAATTGGTTGAAATAATAATTTGACGATATTTGTTCAGCATGTCGGAAAAAATTAAGCCAATTGGGAGCTTTTACCGAAAACACTGCACCAACCTTTTTCAGTTATAACAAAAAAATTAAGTTTTTAACAAAAAAATAGAACCGACTTCAAACTGTAAAAAATAAAATTTTTCAGTACCTACTTCTTCTTGCTTATGGTAATGACTCTTAAAACTATTTTTGGAGTCGGGCCCCTACTAAAATGTCGTACCATTCGTTCTAAATGGGCACCGACAGTACAGACGTACCTACTTCTTTTTGCTTATGCTAATGACTCTTAAAACTATATTGGAGTTGTCCATTCAGAACGAAAGGTACACTATATTTACTAAGACAGGACATTTTACTAAGGGCCCGACTCCAAAAATAGTTTTAAGAGTCATTACCATAAGCAAGAAGAAGTAGGTACTGAACAATTTTATTTTTTACAGTTTGAAGTCGGTTCAATTTTTTTGTTAAAAACTTAATTTATTTCACTCTTTTTAGTAATTTTAATAATTTTTCACATATGTATAAGCATAATTGGAAATTTTTTCACTTAACTAGATACCTGATACCTTAAAGAGATACCTGTTATAATCATGTTTATCTAATAGCCATCTTATAGCCTGAAAGAATACTACTATCAGTCCACCTGAACGTATAACTAAATGAAAGAGTTTGCTCTCAGCTCCTAACCGCTGAGGAGTTGTAGGTACCTTCAATCATAAGGTTAGCAACATGAGGTGATAATTACCGGACATAAATATTTGTATTAAGTTAAAAACTATGACTAAAAGAATGTGTATGCCTATTTCCCTCGATTTCCCTAGTATCACATCATCAGATTTTGCCATGGTGACAGTTGGACCACCTCAGGAATGTAAGATTTCCAACAAAAAACCATTTATTGAAAGAATTTGCTCTCAACTCCTAACCGTCATAGTACCTTCCATCATCAGCTCAGCAACATGATATGATGATAATTATACACAAATACCTATTTTGCTTTAGTAAAAATATGAAAATCATTTGTTGTGCTATAAAATTTGAATGTTCCCTTCGATTTCTCTGGGATACCATCATCAGACTTTGACTTGGTGATAGTTGGACCACCTCAGGAATGTAAGATTTGGAATAAAAAAACTATTTATTGAAAGAATTTGCTCTCAACTCCTAACCTTCGTAGTACCTTCCATCATCAGCCCAGCAACATGATATGATGATAATTATACAAAAATGCCTGTTTTGCTTTAGTAAAAATATGAAAATCATTTGTTGTGCTGTAAAATTTGAATGTTCCCTTCGATTTCTCCGGGATCCCCTCATCAGACTTTGACTTGGTGACAGTTGGACCACCTCAGGAATGTAAGATTTGGAATAAAAAACTATTTATTGAAAGAATTTGCTTTCAACTCCTCACTGTTGCAGTACCTTCCATCATCAGCTCAGCAACATGAGATGATGATTACTATGCACAAATATCTCTTAAGCTTCGGAAAGTATAAGAAAATCAATGTGCGTGCCTATAAAATTTGAGAGTTCCCCTCGATTTCCCTGGGATCCCATCATCAGATCCTGATTTGGTGACAATGGGATCACCTCGGGAGTATAAGCATACGAACAAAAAAATAATTTTGAAAATCGGTCCACAAACGGCGGAGTAATCGGTGAACATATATAAAAATAAAAAAAAACATACAGCCGAATACAGTACCTCCTCCTTTTGGAAGTCGGTAAACAATATAATGGTGCGATTGTTTATTTCTGATGGTGTCTGTTTATGTTTTCCGGATAACATACTATACTTATTACAATAATAACAAAGGGTCACATAACGCCAATTACATTTTTTGTCTTTATTCGCATACTAGTGTTATTTACAAGATAAGCTCTGTTTTTTTACCAAATAAAAAAATGATGATATTATTTGCAATATCATATCTCTTTTATGGTGCTTTATTTCAATATTATCTATCGATATTATTTTATTATTGTATATTGATTGATGTAGTCAACTGTCGTAATAGTAACTAGTAATTAGACAATATGCATGTCATTCTACAATATAATTATGTTTACAAACATTCAGTGTAATGTTTATTTTCCTTGATGACTTCTGCGAATAGCGTGAGCATGAAAATCATAATTAAAATGGAATATAAAATCTGTTAAACGCTTAATAGAGCCATAACTTATTTCGCGCTGGGTTGACAGACACAAAAAAGGTAATTAGCTACATTATGTGTAAACAGGAGGGCGTCTATCGCCATGTTTACACGCACGCAGTAAAATGTAGGACCGCTTTACACGAATATTTTAATTGAAATTAAAATTCCTTTTAAATTTATAATGCCTAGATTTTTGTTGGAATTTAGCTTAGGGGTGACGTGTACATTTTTTAGATAATTGAACTAATCCTGCTTGTTTCTTTGAGATATTTTTTTTCTTGAAGATGCTCAGTAGGCTTTCGTTTTTTCACATTTTGATAATACTCATGTTACCCATGCATATCGCTTTGGAGAATGAATCGTCTCTGATTATGACTTTTAACCTTTAGCTCCGCATATATCTAATAGAGAAAATGACAAAAGATACAAAATTATGAACCTGAGGGAGAGTGTAGAGTTAATTTAAGAAAAACTTTCACTTTATATCAATATTTCAAAGAGTAGGTCGAATAATCCGCACTTCGCTAGTTTAGTGGAGTATGGCCTGAACTTCATTTCTTAGTAATCATGAGTTAAGAAAACGGTTGAAAAACAAATGACCATATAATTTATCTTGCTTCAAAGCCTCTAGCACCTCTTCTCTCTTACAACGTCAGTAATTTCAGAGCGATACAACAAATAAAACCACAAGTACAATATCTTGCAAAGAAACAGTAATATATAGCTACGCTCTCTAAAAGATATATTACGTGACATCAAGAAATACTGCAGTAGCCAATGCCCCATTTTACGTCCACTTAACCAATATACGTCATACACAGAACGATATTTCACTCCCAAGGGAGTTTTAGACCTTATAAAATGACATGATATAGCGTTTGAACTGCACTTATGATACATTTTGATTAAACGGACTGTGGTCTCGATTATAAAGGTATATAGGATTATAAAGATTTTGTCCAACAATAGATTTTTAAATACAACTTATGTTATTAGTATGCTTTTTTCTCTTCATTATTTTGATAAAATATTTTAGGACTCTTCCTAAGAAGGCCTTGTTAACACATTAGATGCTCTTTAATCTTAAGCGGAATACGAATGACGTACAGTTCATATCCTTTTATATAGTTTTGCAATGTCTGCAACCCTTTTTGTCTCCCCACTACTGGGCATGGCTCTGTCTACAATAATGGGGAGGCCTGGAGCTTACTCCACCACACTACTCCGATGACGGTTGGCAGAAACTTTCGCAATAAGTTTAAAATATTTTACGTTTCAGAGAAGATATCAAGCGAATCTTTTGATCGTTTAATCATTTTGAGCGTAGGTTGATAGTTGAAAACTGAAGGCGCTATCAACGCCAAATGTTAATCCTATTATCCACTTAGTTCTATAGCAAAGTAAGTCCTTTATTTTCTGTAGTGTACGTATTTCTTAAGACAAAGGTCATACTTTAATTATAAACTTACAATACTTCGTTATTTTTAATCAAAGGTCTAAACTTTATCTACCGATTTTCACTAGGACTAAGTTGGAAATGTTTTTTAAGAGAACATCATATCAGCTACCGGTTTTATTTATGTCGTCCTAAAAAATCATTTATTCTTAAAAACTATGAAAATCCATTCCAACATAAAAGCACCTGACATTTTACTTCAGTCCCCATTTTACAACGCCAAATTATTTTTCTAACTACGGTACTCATTCGAAGCCGCTTCGGCAGGCACGTGTGACTAACCCTCTCCACTCTGTATACTAAAGTCAGTAATCAAACGTCGGATTGGTTCATACAGGCGACTAATGAGTAAAGTGCTGTACATGCGAGTGTCATGACCTGTAATGGGTAAAGCCGTACGTCACTGATTGTTCGCAGCCTGCTTCAATTTAGCTACGATTGGAATTTATTAGCTACGTCACAGCTACCACTGACTAATGAGCTATACGGTACGTAGAGTTTAACGACGTAGTAACCGCTGAGAATTTCGAATTTGTATAATTTTGTAGCATCATTTAAATACTTCTTATCAAGGAGTCTCTGTAGCCCATGGACATCTATAAACAAAACAAACATTATATTTAATTCACGACAAAAAAGAGTAAGTTTGTTTTCTAAACAAGGGTCTTAGGGCTTAGGATTTGTAAGAAAAGTGGTAAAAATTTCTTATAAAATAATACTGTTCATTTTGAAATAACATACATACATAATACTATATTATGTTTAGGAAGACTGACTCTCATCCGCATATTGAGTCCACTTATAATTATATAAGATGACTTTTCTATTATTTTAGTCTCATTTTTGAATCTCAATTCAGCGCGTTTATAATAACAAAAAACACAGTCGAAGCGGACCGATGAAATAAAAAATATAGAGCAGTAAATTACTAAATTACCACGTATCCAAAATATACGGAACACATACAAAACGACAACTAAATCATCATGAGTTTTATAACAATTGTTAAGGAACCAGGACAGGTTAAAGCAAAGGACTACAATGTTTGTTCACGAGCCGCGGGTCGCAGAGTTGCCGTCAACCTTGTAAAGTCACGCAAACTTAATCTGTCTTCATTTCCTATCTATCAGAATAACGGTCGAGCCCGCGGAACGAAGTGGCATTAGCCTCTATCGGGCGACTACTGGTGAAAAATGATTATCCACCACACCTCACCGTATCTTTTCGCCATCTTTCACTGTTTACTTTGTATTTTCGGACGTTATCTATTGTTCCTGTTTAATGGTTTGCGTGCCTTGCTTAATCACTATTCTATATTTATCAACCTCTCTTTGATTACAGGTACGTACAAGCACACCTGGGGGTAAAATATTGGACCGCACTGACAGGTTTACATGACTGATAATAGTTAGAAACGCAAGATTTTGTGGACGGTTGCGTATTGTGTTTCGTAGACAACTATCTATTTTGTTGACGAATTACAGTCATACGTATTGTTGGAATTTGTTGAATGAACATAAAATTGAAGCAGTGCTTCTTACTTGAAACGCCCTTAAAACAATCATTATAATACGAATAATTAATTAATGTAATCGCGTCTTTGAAAACAGCTTAAAGGTTCATAAATTTAATTTAATTAAAATACAGTTGGTTTTGTGTTTAAATAACAAACGTAATTGGAATTATTAAAATAGATATTTCCTATGAAATTAATCCCTACTTGCCTACTATGAATATTATGAATTCGAAAAGTAGCTCTGTCTGTCTGCTACGCTTTCCCGCTTAAGCCACTGAACCAATTTTAATAAAATTTGGAACACAAATTGACCTGGGACCTTGGGAAATCCTACCTCAACCTATAATACAGGTCCACGCGGGCAAAGACGCTGACGGGAGGCTAGTCTATTGTTAAGTTAAAAATATTTGGTAATTCTGAATAACATGTTTTAGGATTGCTTTGAGGTTAAAAATAGGGATATTTGGAACTCTCTAGAAACACAACAAACATTTAATTTTCAAGCGTGGACATTTTAAAACAATGCGGTAGTTATCTCTCCGCTCGACAAGGGGTCGGATGATGTGAATTTTAATTACATTTTTGCGATACTAAAGCGGGTATTTAAGTATGTATGAAGGGTGGTACCCTGCACATTGGAACTAACGCTTCCGGCCTACGCATACAAAAAACGGGCTTAAAAGCCATTTCCCGAGTAGCTATAGACCGTAGGAACATTGTCGGATGTCATTTATATGAGCTGTAGTTCACTGCTTTTGTGTGGAAGATATTAGTTTTCTATTAAAGTCTGATGACTGTCAAACTGTGCTCAAAACCACTGTATGGTTTTATCTGTGCTTTTAATGTAGCCGCTGTATAAAATTCTACAATTTTATTTTAGTTTTCACACCATTCCAGGTTAATTTAAGTCATTTTTAATGCATGAACAGTGTACGATTACATTTACACTTAAAGAGGAATTGAATTTCAGCTGAAATCTATTTATACGTTTCATCTTTTATTTAATGGGCTGTTATCCACCGCGTTTGCCTCGGGTTGATAAAGATATGAGGAAGTACCTTTTAGGATCTTTTGTAATAGCCTACAAGGCCTCCTACGTGATATCATAATTATTATGTATTGATGATAACTGGTACTTAGGATTGAATGTGTCGGCAGATTTTCAGTTTTTACTACGGTCCGTGTAACAATTTTTTATAAGGCCCTTTTGACGTAATGACGTCTTTAAAATCGTTTTAGTCGGGTGACATGTTCAGAAACTTGTGTCACACCAAAACCTCACGAGCGCGATCGCAGGTATAACGAGAGAGAG
The DNA here is from genome assembly GCA_911387765.1 of Pyrgus malvae. Lineage (NCBI taxonomy): Eukaryota > Metazoa > Arthropoda > Insecta > Lepidoptera > Hesperiidae > Pyrgus > Pyrgus malvae. The sequence goes on along the minus strand of OU426955.1, from coordinate 9,665,186 downwards.
ACGGACCGATCTCCCGTCTCATCTCGAGCGCTGCCAGTCATTCCGTGAAACTTGTCACGCGGAATCCGAGCGGAGGCTGGCATAGCGTTCGAGTGAGTGGACCGATCTTCCGTCTCTCTCACTCTAGCGGCATACAAACGAATGGAGATTTTCTCGTGCGGACGTTATCACGTAAACATCTCGATCGTAAACCTACTTTACAAACAATTTGCCGTTTTTTTTTCTCTATTAAATACCATATTTTCAATAAAGTACCTGCCTTTATCAGTTATTGTTTATATTATATTAAAATTAGCGTCAGTCACTTCCAACGCCAGAAAAACAATAAAAATTGCTAAAGGAACGCAAATTATAACGTTATCCTAAAACAATTTGGAACGTGATCAATAAAAGTCCCTCCTTGACATAAACAAGGAAAATAAAACTTTTTTCAATTGACATCAAGCCTTGAGAACATAATGTCGAAGCGATCCAATACAAGATGGAGCCGTATTTCACTTAAAGATATGTGATAGCTGTAAAATCTCGGATTCTATGTGGAAGTGGCCATTCATATCTTATTTCGTCCGTTCGGTTTTACATCCCAATGTTTTATGCTTACACGGGAAGATGTATTGGCAATGCAAATAAGCGGTATTTTCCAGTAAATCACCTCGGTTTTATGGCAGGGCGGCGGCAAATGGGCATTATCCTTCTTTACATAACGCAAAACAACCACATTTCTTCGGCACGCATTAGTCTTCCTTTAACGTGATCTATATCATCCCGTACGTACATGTAGTGCCCACTACACTGCATAAATCACATCACAGGAACTAAATGCGTCGGAAGAGCACCGAAAAAACAAATGATTGGGGAGGCTCCGGCGATCTCGAAAACACCATAAACAGAAAAAAATTAAACGTTAAAATGAAAACCGACAACAACAATGAAACGCGGCTTTCCATAAATAACGGAGCAGGCTTTCGTTACGGATGTGGGTAGATTTTGAGAGTTTATATAGCGGACCGAAGCGTGGCCGGTAAACAACAAGAGAAATTTGAATTATGAGATTTAACACTGAAATTGCCCGCTTCTGTTTTATTGTGAATAGATTTTACCATTTGAATTACGTGAGGGCTGACGCGCCGTGCCAATACCGATATATTGACCGAGAGGAATTAGTATGCCGCCCTCGCGCCTGTTTTTGCTCGGTAAATTTTTGCAAAAAGGGAAATAATGATATCGTCAAGGGGAGATAAGCCTAAGCGTGCCGTATTGTTTATCAAGTCGCGATTGAGATTTTATTTTCAACGCTGGCTTAACGACTATATTAAATATGAGTAATATCCAATTTTTTAGGGTTTTGAGGTACGAAAGAGGAAAAATAACCTCTATTGAATCAGTTAGTAAATTGTCCGCTTATTTGTATTTCTTCTTAGGCATACGTTAATTAGGCAAATTAAATTAAAACCTAATACATACTACATGTACAGTCTCTTAAAGCTGTGGAAAACCTAAAAAATTCAGGATTAACTCGTGAGGGAAAAAGTTATTACTCGAATCGTAAGTGTAAATCAACATTGTAGTTATCAGAAGAAGAAATTTACCGTATATCATGACATATTTCTTGTAATATTACTGAATCTGCATTTCTGTATTTTTATTTTTCTATATTATTCGAGCATTTCACTCCCGTAATTGAAACATTTCGTCATGTCTTTTTGCAAACGTATGGGTTGTAATCGCCGAGCCCACTTACTAAACATTAGGCGCTACGCACGAAGATGACAATAGCTTTATGAATTTTTAGCACGTAATCGGTTTACCTTGAGTTCTGGCAGACAATGAGGGTTCATACTATATGTACGCGACCGGATGTGACTCGTGTAGAGGACCGTCCTTCATACATAGTTGAGTACACCCTCCCATTGAATTTAAAATTCACCCTGTAATGACGATGAAATGAACCCTTTTGTAAGGATGCTATCGCGATGATTTTGTAAACGTAAGCAATTCGTAATTTATGGGGTGCAAAATCGACTTTTATCGGCTTGAATCTTTAAGTTGTTAAGTATAATAAAAAAGTTGGAATGTATATAATGTTTTAAAGTTTGCCAAGTACAGGTAAAAATTTACGTATAGCTTCACCTTACTCAAGCGTTACCGTTGGTGGTCAACCCGCTGTCGGATTTTTTAATCGCCTAAGACCTCAGACAAGGTCTAACGACTGTTATCTATCGACAACAACCGGGACTGATAGCGTGACGTGCCCTTCGAAGCACACAAATGCGCATTTTTTTGCCTCTAGCGGTCACCTATCTCACACACGACCGCGCCCGTATGGCTTAACTGCATAGGTCGCTTGCGTTCTACGCCAGCTGTCAGGCCTATGCGCGCTTCAATATCATCATATTTAATTCCTTCGAATATATGTGGTTTAATACTACTGCTGCTAATGCTACTACTGTGGTTTAATTTTTGGATATCTTTGGATACCTCATAGCGACTCTGAGTATGTAAATGTGGCCTATAAAGACCGACGGACAGACCATGGAGCGATGATCTGTACCTGGGTTTGATTTTTTATTTTTTTATTTTCAACCTTTTTTTTATGTCCCACTGCTGGGCACAGGTCTCCTCTCACAACTGAGAGGGATTTAGGCCATAGTCCACCACGCTGGCCAAGTGCGGATTGGTGGACGTCATGCTTTCGAGAAATTATGAATTCCTCTCAGGCATGCACGGCGATGGAGAACATCGTAATCAATTAAATATCACGATATTTTCCATCGCCGTGGAGCAGCGATAAATGCGCACATTACAAATTTCTTTGTCAGAGGTGCGCGCCGCGGATTTGAACCCGGGATCGATCGCGTCGAAGACCGCGGATTTATACCGCTCGGCTATCGCTGCTCGGTTTGATTATCAAGTAGAAATTTAATTCCTTGGTACCTACAGGAAGACAATTCTAAAACCTAAACGCTTAAAAACGACGAAAATGGTATACAAAATCTGAGCACATTACTTATCGAGTACTTCGTCTTATCAAGAAAAGCCCTCCATTACATTTCTTATACAGCTCTTTATGTGTCCCCGACGGGCAGTAATAATCTGCATCGTCGTTTACATGGACAATATTTTTTCATTCCTCGCAAAAACACAACCCGAATTGCTTGCCGTCGGCACAATTTTTTTATATAGACTTATATTACAATTTTTATTTGAATACCCTAAATCCAAATCGTTAAAATTCGTACATTGGTTTTGAGTACACGGAAAACAATCATGTTTTACTGTACTGAGTGTAATAGATGTTTTTAAGTTGCCATTCCAATTATATCAGCTATCCTGATTTTATTTTGCCATTTTAATTAAACTATAGTGATTTTAGAGGCGTTCTTACGCTGTTTTAGTACAGAATTAGTTTGCCTGTGATTTCGCTCATGTTTAAAAATATCAGTAGTCGTAAAAAGGAATGTATTATTTGCATTACTCTATAATATTTAAGTATGAAAAAATTTTTAAGATTTTTTATTTTTATTTTTATCTATCTAAAGTATCTTAATTGGTAGAATGGTAGCAAATTGTATTTTTTTAAACTTCTTTATGTTCTACTGCTGTGCTAAACAAGCCTCCTCTTGGAAGTGTAAGTAATTTAGGAGATAGTCCACCACGCTGGTCGAGTTTTAATTGGTGGACTATATAACTTAAGTTATTAAAATCCAACATGTTAAAATATTTCCCTAATCTTAATAATGAATTTCTTCAACATGAAAAATGACGAGCCCCTATCTATGATACGAGTGTAGTGACGGTTGAACGAAGCCCTTACAAAGATTTGACCTAACTCATTTATTCTGGGGCCGGTCCAGCTCATTTTCGGTCGTTCAAAATGTGCCCTCGATTACGTCTCCTTACGCTCCGATACGAAACTTTGTTTCACGCTACACTACGTACGATAATTATATAAATTAACGTGCCTCATTATCCGCGCTCGGGAATAAATCATGTACGAATAATGGACTCCTGCTCGTTCGTTGAATTTTCATCCCTTATCGAATGTTCACGAACGATCGGGTAAGAAAAGATTTAAAAAAATGTACCTTCCGTTCCTGGAATGGGCATTGAGAATTATTTCTATTGTCATAATAGAAAGTTCAAGGAGGATATTTTAAGTATAACTCGCGCGCGGCACCTTAAAACCGTAGGTAGACTTTGCACTCAATTTTTGCTTAACGTTAGGATGTTGCATTTAAGCATGATGAGAACTACGTCTTAAGAATCGTTAATATAATTGACGTAACCTTACAAATCGCCTATAACCCTTCAAGCTTAAAAGTTTACATTATTAAATTTCACTGTGCATAACATGTAAATAATAAATTCCACACTCTTTTATTCGATCGTTATATTATAATCATGTGCAAATTTTTGCCTTTAATGTTCAATAGCTTGTAGTCGCTTTCTGTACCAATATAATTACATATTTTCTTCCATCCAATCTAGAACACGAACAAGGTTCCGAGAGTGCTCGAATAGATCCCCATTTAGCATCGTAGGTAAACTATAAGTACGCCACGGCACGATAGCCGCTACATTATATCTTCAATGCCCGTATCCGTTATCTTTTGTGCGGTAAGAGCTGCATTTGATCCAATTTGCCAATACAATCGGATCCCGGCATTCAATGGCATTATCTCAGCTATGCCTGTGCAATGTAGTATCTAATGCGATCAGACCTAAGAACATTCGGTCAGCTAGAGAACATTCTTATACAGGCTTACGTGGTAAGTCGACCTAGATCCTAGGAGAGATTGTAGTTATCATCATTCCTGACTGATTTTACAACGAAATACTGTCATTGGGTACAAAATTGTTTGTTTGGTACAAAAAAAAACAGAATTGTTTTCAAGATATTCGACTTTGATATTTATATAAAAAATATATTTGATTGCCTATTGTCTATTTATTTCGTAATTCTTTTAAGTTCTAAAATAGTATCAATTGATACAATTTATTAAACAAAAATTGTATACACATAATTTTAATATTTGTTCTTAATCAGTTTAAATGTTTCTAAAAGTACAAAACATCCAACTCATCAAATTATGAAACTAATTATACTTGTACAACCCACGTAACCGATACCGATGATGTTAGCTAAACATAGCTGAGTATTTTGAGTGACAATAAATTAGGCTGGTTTGGTAGGGCAGTGTTAAACCTATAAATAAGTAAATATGCTTCCATTCCCTACAGTGCGTTACCCAGTATCGTGGGTATCATATCCAAAGATAACGACATAAACACCCAGAATGGGAACCTCTAATATTTATCATTTAGATATCTCCCTCGCTGGGAATTGAACCCAGAACCTCTTGCATGCCACACTGTCGTGATTGCCACTGTAATGCGTGGCTCGTCAATACTTTTACGTATTACTTTACAGTTTTACGTACGACTAGATGTCCCTTCCGCAATGAAAGCGATGTTAAAAATGCATGGGTTTTACACGCATAATAATTCGAAATCCAATTGGTAAACCTTGGCTTTTCGCTGAGGGAAATCCTTAAAGGTGCGAGGCCGGACAGTGGAAAATCTTCCCTCCTTCCTCCCTGATAAGATTGTCCAGTGCACTCCCTGCCAACTCCCAAAACGCAAAGGGATTGAAAACTTGTACCGAAACGAAACCAAACACGGCTTCCTAGGGGATCAATACGTTCGGAAATATAATATCCCGATAGTTCCCGTTCAATCGCGGACCCCTATATTTGCTACATTTCTTTATACGTTATTGTAATTAGTTCTGGCCGCAATCTGGTTTCTTATTCACCTTTGTGATTTGATTATACGGCTGTACCTGTCCAATCTTCTTCCTTATTCTGTAGTTTATTAGCTGAACCAATAAATGTTTTGTTTTCGATATTTTATACGACAATAATATTTTTTGTGACTTTATTAAAGACCTAAGTACTTTTTCGCGAATCGGTCAATAAGTTCAACACAAGAGAATATACGAGTACATTCATCTTCAAGTATTATTTAATGCATGTAGTCAAAAGAGGAAAAACTATCATAAGAGAAATATACTACGATTTATTTTTAATTTGTAATTATGTTATACAAATTATTATATTGTTGTAGCCGTTGTAGATTATTGTTATAGATTAAACATATAAGTAATATATAAGTTACTAGTTGGCCCTGCAAACGTTGTCCTGCCTTAAAAGTACTGAAAGAGGATTTATTTTCTTATTTTTTTTTATTTTTCATGTTACTGTCAAACAAAAATATAAAACAAATAATGACATGCAAACTGTCCTGTTATTCTGACTGTGTCCAAGATAAGAATAACACGGCACGAAATACAAGCGTTTGACAGGTAGGAACAATTATGTGGGAAAACTAAATATGTAAATAAATTAAGTTTTTAACAAAAAAATAGAACCGACTTCAAACGGTAAAAAATAAAATTGTTCAGTACCTACTTCTTCTTGCTTATGGTAATGACTCTTAAAACTATTTTTTGGAGTCGGGCCCTTACTAAAATGTCGTACCATTCGTTCTAAATGGGCACCGACAGTACAGACAGTGGGACAGTACCTACTTCTTCTTGATTATGGTAATGACTGTTAAAACTATATTGGAGTCGGTGCCCATTCAGAACGAAAGGTACACTATATTTACTAAGACAGGACATTTTACTAAGGGCCCGACTTCAAAAATAGTTTTAAGAGTCATTACCATAAGCAAGAAGAAGTAGGTACTGAACAATTTTATTTTTTACCGTTTGAAGTCGGTTCTATTTTTTTGTTAAAAACTTAATTTATTTCACTCTTTTTAGTAATTTTAATAATTCTATTATGTATAATCATAATTGGATTTTTTTTCAGTTAATTTCTAAACGTTAAAGAGAAACCTTTTATAATCATGTTTATCTAATAGCCATCTTATACCCTGAAAGAATACTAAGTACTATAAGTCCACCTGAACGTATAAATTAATGAAATAATTTGCTCTCAGCTCCTATTCGTTGAGGAGTTGTACCTTCAGCTTAGCAACATGAGGTGATAATTACCGGACACAAATATTTGTATTATGTTAAAAAATATGACTAAAAGAATGTGTGTGCCTATTAAGTTTCAGTGTTTCCCTCGATTTCCCTAGTATCACATCATCAGATTTTGCCATGGTGACAGTTGGATCACCTCAGAAATGTAAGATTTCCAACAAAAAACCATTTATTGAAAGAATTTACTCTCAACTCCTAACCGTCATAGTACCTTCCATCATCAGCTCTGCAACATGATATGATGACAATTATACAAAACTGCCTGTTTTGCTTTAGTAAAAATATGAAAATCATTTGTTGTGCTTTAAAATTTGAATGTTCCTTTCGATTTCTTTGGGATACCATCATCAGACTTTGACTTGGTGACAGTTGGACTACCTCAGAAATGTAAGATTTCGAACAAAAAACCATTTATTGAAAGAATTTGCTCTCAACTCCTAACCTTCGTAATACCTTCCATCATCAGCTCAGCAACATGCTATGATGATAATTATACAAAAATGCCTGTTTTGCTTTAGTAAAAATATGAAAATCATTTGTTGTGCTATAAAATTTGAATGTGCCCTTCGATTTCTCTGGGATCCCCTCATCAGACTTTGACTTGGTGACAGTTGGAACACCTTAGGAATGTAAGATTTGGAATAAAAAACTATTTATTGAAAGAATTTGCTTTCAACTCCTCACTGTTGCAGTACCTTCCATCATCAGCTCAGCAACATAAGATGATAATTACTATGCACAAATATCTCTTATGCTTCAGAAAGTATAAGAAAATCAATGTGTGTGCCTATAATATTTGAGAGTTCCCCTCGATTTCCCTGGGATCCCATCATCAGATCTTGATTTGGTGACAATGGGACCACCTCGGGAGTATAAGCATACGAACAAAAAAATAATTTTGAAAATCGGTCCACAAACGGCGGAGTAATCGGTGAACATATATAAAAAAAAAAAAAAATACATACAGCCGAATACAGTACCTCCTTCTTTTGGAAGTCGGTAATAAAAAAAATAATTAAAAAAACATTTTGCAGTGGACCGAATTGTGAATCTAAACCATCCTCGAATCCACTTGAACACACACAAAAAAAAACTTTAAAATCGGTCCAGCCGTTTAGGAGGAGTTCACTGTCAACTCACGTACAGAAGAATTATATATATAAAGACTAGTGGTCCCGCCCAGCTCCGCCCGGGTGCAGACGTTGTTCAAAGAGGATTTGTTTTTTATTATCTTAAAGAGACTTCATGTTACTATCAAACAAAAATATAAAACAAATAATGACATACGAACTGTCCTGTTATTCTGAATGTGTCAAAGTTTAGAACGGCACGGCATGAAATACAAACGTTTGACAGATAGGACAATTTATATGGGAAAACTACTTATAAATAAAAAAATAATTAAAAAACATTTCCAGTGGCCCAAATTGTGAATCTAAACCATCCTCGAATCCATTTGAATACACACAAAAAAAATCATTAAAATCTGTCAAGCCGTTAAGGAGAATACACACTCACAGAAGAATTATATATATTAAGATATGTAATATATGTATGTTAAACATAATATGTTTTTAGGTTAATCATAATATACTCGTATTTGTAAAGTATGTTTAATTTAAGAATATAATATTCAATAACATTTCGCATACACATCACAATTCCTATTTATAGCAAAATAAGCAGCTCAACCATCCAATAAAAGAGAAAGACTAGAATGAAATCCTTAATCATTCTTTATTATCTTACCACTCAAATGCAATAAGTGTATTCTGCAGCATTTTCTACTACGTGCTGTGATTTTTACCGATCGCAATACGAGCCTACAATTGCCATCTTTAATAAAATAATCACGTCTCTAACTTAAGATTGTATTTCTCTCTTATTGTTCATTTAAGTTCAATAGAAGGAAATTCAAATACCTATAAATATTTCATTATTATCAGTGGAGTGCAGAACCGAACTATTATGAACGTTAGTTCCTTAATGAATATAATGCTTTCACTCAGAACATTTTACCGTTATTTTACCGGTACTACAGAATTCGAATTTTAATCTACTAAATTAAAGTCGCCGAGACGAAATAAATAACCGCCAACCATGAGTCCATTCGAGGTTTTAAATATTTGCTTTGAGGATGAATAAGAATGATTTGAATCTTCAGGAAGGTTCTGTCTCGGTAAATTCTGAGAAATGTCTCTAGTGCTCTTACGTGACATGATATTGTTTTCGCGATGGTATACCACTGAGAGTTAAATAATTAGATTAGCGAATTTTTCTTGGTAAACTTGAGTTGTTTGTACTGAATGTAGAGTCGTTTACTTAGGGTGGGATGGGGTAAAGGGGATCACTAACGCAATTAACGCAGTTGGTCGTCGACGACCGGAGCGGTCTCACGTCACCTGGGCACACTTCTAGCGTTTAAAGTACAGGCAAACAGAAGTGTGCGAGCACGTTTAGTCAGGTATCTCTCGCTACACCTTTTATTTGTTCGCTTCTTTCGTTCTGATTAAATTCTGTACGAGTGCTGGCAATGATAGAGATAAGGAAAAAGCTAGTTTATATAAATTAATTATTTAGTTATTTTGTTTCATTGATTACGATGTTCCCCATCGCCGTTCATGCTTGAGAGAAAATCATAATTTCTCGAAAGCATGACGTCCACATCTGCACTTGGCCAGCGTGGTGGACTATGGCCTAAATATGGGAGACCTGTGCCCAGCAGTGGGATATAAATAGGTTGAAAAAAATTATATTATATTAGAATAAAGAGTAGAACTGGCCACGGGTAACGTTGTGTTCAGTGTTCACTACATTACCCAAGTTGAAATTCAACATCCAACCAAATTCAAGCAAACTCGAGTCTTGACTCAGATGGCATGCAGTTTCGCTGTTACTCTGGAGGCTGAAAATTCCCGCATGGAGCTCATGCCAGCATCCGAATTTTTTTTACGTAGTATTACCTTGGTTGAACCATATTTTTTATCATCTACGCGAATGCAAGTTAAATGAAAGAAAAGGCTAATTACCCTTTCTATGGCTTCAAAATGTGGTATGTTTTGTAAATAGATATGGAACGTCCATCATTGTGATGCACGTTGCATACCAATTTGAAGGAATTGGAACCACCTGAAATCTCCAATTCGTAAATGGGTACATTCCAATCAATCATTAACCTCATCGATGACATTCAAATACGTATGCACAGTTCGTGCAAGCCAAACCATCTCGGGTTACAAATGGCGAGTTTATTTCTAAGCTTCAGTGAGACATTCGATTACATCCTTGAACGTTTCTAATTTCCTGGTCCGCAAAGGTGGGTAACGCAAGCTTCGAGACTGGGTGAAGTATGAGGATGTCCGTACTCCTTTTAAGGGTTCAGTAACCGAAGAATGCCAATGGGATCCTATACTAAGCCTCCGCTGTCCGTAACGTCATAAACGTAAGCGTCCGTCTGTCTGTCATCAGGCTGTATCTCATGAACCGTCATGGTTAGACATTAGAAATTTTCACAGATGATGTATTTCTGTTGCCGCTATAATAACAAATACTAAAAATAGAATAAAATAAACATTTAAGGGGCTCCCTTAGATTCGTTCGTGAGTCCGAAATGAAATGAAATGAAATAAAATGAAATAAAATGAAATATTCTTTATTCACTGTACGGTTCCTTTACAAACTCTTAGTGAACGTTATTTTTTTTTATTCTGTCTGCTCTGGGTGCGCTTAGGCAATGCTGAGCTGAAGAAAAGAGCAGACGGAGAAAAACATTCCGACTCGCACTTGCCCATTTTTTTATTTGAAAGGTGTAGTGGATGAGCATGCAGGCCACGTCTTATTAAGTGCCCCGCCCAGCCCATGGACATCTTATCCAACTTCGAGCAAGCCTTGGATTTGCTTGAGGTCATATGCAGTTTCGCTTCTACTCCGGAGGCTTATGATAGCCTCATGTTAGTTTGGCCCGTCGATCGATAGGTCGTCGATTTCATGCAAGTCTCTCGGTAACAAAAGGCGCGATTATTTCTATGCTTCAGAGAGACATTCGATTACATCCTTGAACGTTTCTAATTTCCTGGTCCTCGAATGTGGTTAACGCAATTTCCGAGACTGGGCGTGGAGGTACCTGGGGACGTCCGCGCTCCTGCGCCATTATCGTAAAATCAAATAAAGACTCGTAGTTCCACTACTCAGTTCGATCGTGTATGTCTGCTGTTCGATAGTATTATGATATCAGGTATTGGAATAGAAATTTCTTTACAATAATTCGTTTTATTTGATAATATAATTAGATTTTAAATTAAACAGGGTAACTAAATAAGTTATAGTTATATTGTCTAATTTTACAATTTTGTGCAGTGATAGCTGATATCTATACTAATAATATTTGAGTTGAATAAAGTTTGTTTGTTTGTTTGAAGGCCATAATCTCAGGAACTACTGGTTCGATATGAAAAAATATTTTTGTGTTGAATAATCCATTTATTGAGGAAGACAATAGGAGCAAAAAGCTAAATCCAAGCGGACGAAGTTGCGGGCTGCAGCTATAGAAGATAATAGGCTCCTAAGCTGGATTTAAACCCCCGGGATGACTCTGAATAATATTTGTTAAATACCTATTTTTTATTTGTTAGCGCTTAGTAAGAACAATACAGAAAAGTTACTGATCCTAAATATCAAGGTTAAAATGAAGTTTAAAAGTTCGCTAATCGCGTGCTTTACAAGTAAAGCAAGAAATTAACGCAAGCACGCAGCTCCTATTGGTGCCCTACCGAGGTCCTTCCTCATCATAGCGTTTGCTTACATTACAACATTGATTATACACCTGAACGTTTCTAATTTCCTGGTCCTCAAATGTGGTTAACGCAATTTCCGAGACTGGACGTGGAGGTACATGACGACGTCCACGCTCCTTCGCCATTATCGTAAAATTAAATAAAGACTCACATTTCCACTACTCAGTTCGATCGTGTATGTCAATAATACGTATTATGATATCAGATATTGGAATTTCTTAGCGATTTTAGAAAAGTTACATCGAGTTATGGGCTAATTAAATTTTTATTGAGCTGTGATTATCTGATATAGACTACTTGCCTTTTCCTTTCCTTTTTACCCGAGGTTACTCTTAGAAATAGTCGCGGAAAATATTGTAATGAGAGACTACAATGTTACAATGTTTTCCTTTATAGTGCGTGCTTGAGAGTTTTACTTGAGTTCTGAAATGTTATCATATCTACCAAATTATGCTTTGTCAGTGTTGTGATCTTTTTTCTAATTCTCTAATCAGTCACATTTATTCAGCAGTAGTATTTTAAGGAGAGTATGAAAAAAGAAATTAATTTATAATAGTAGCCGAATTTCTGTTCTTCGAAGTTCAGTTCTAAAAAACAAATTACTTAAAAATCCAAGAAACTGCTCATAAAAACGAATCTCGAGTAAATTTATATAAATAAAGAGACGGTTGAATGATGAAAAAATGTTTATTGTGAAGGCAAATCTTTGAGTAACTTGCAAGGGAAAGTCTCAATGTCCACATTCCGGGATTTCAGAGGCATGATATTGACGTCACGAGCGTCGATCCAGAGAAGTACATTTTTGACATTTCGTTTGTATTATCGGAAGGTTTTATTTTTATTTTATTTTATTTGAAAGCTGTTGAAAACTTTTTAACTCACTATTAAAAGTTACAAATTTCTGTATACGGTCTGGCACAGACACACACAGTCATTTACGTAGGTACAATCAGTGTTTAAAAGTAATGTTGCCTCATTTGATTGATTTTCGCCTGTACTGCCACCACCACCACCTCTTCTGCATCTTACTGTACATGTGTCATAAGAAAACCTACTGTAGGGCTATAGCTGTGTAGCATTAACTACTTTTTTTAAATATTGCCTTTTCAGTTTCATCTAATATATAAAATTCTCGTGTCACATATCGTTGCCATATTCCTCCGAAACGGCTTGACCGATTCTCATGAAATTTTGTGAGCATATTGAGTAGGTCTGAGAATCGGCCAACATCTATTTTTCACCCCCCCCCCCCAAACTCATAATGGTGGCCCACCCCGAACATTTAAGGGCGGTACGGAGTTCGCGGGCACAGCTAGTAATAATGTATAAAGTAATGTGACTGTTTTACTTACTTTATTGCTAACTTAAAAGCTAAGGTAAAATATTTTCTATCGTAATTCATTTATCGGTATAAGTTTAGGGATGACGGCGGTTAGCGTAGATGAAGCGCACATGGCCCGGCGGTTAGCGTATATCACAAGCGATTTATGCAACTAAGCCAAACGGGTGTGGTCGGGTGTGAGATGTGGTGGCAAAAATATCATGCGCGTTTTCGTGCTTTGAAGGACACGTTAAGCCGTTGGTCCCGGTTGTTGTCGATAGTCAACAGTCATTAAACCTTGTCGGAGGCCTTATGGGCGGTTTGTAAACATCCGACAGCGGATTGGCCACTAGCCCACATCTCCACCAACCCGCATTGGTGCAGCGTGGTGGAGTAAGCTCCAGGCCTCCACTATAATGGGAAGAGAATTGTGCCCAGCAGTGGGACGTAAAATGATTGCAGCCAAATATTTTTAAATTCACGATAACACTTTATTAAGAACACGATTTTTAGTAGAGTCTTCTCGAACCCCTCAAGACGACAACTCAAGCTGCTTTACGTATATCGAAGGCCTTATTGCTGAGCTAGACTCAACAGAGGACAGCATTTCGCGTATTCGTCCCATTTATCATTACCTTCATTTATTTTTGCGCCTCAGAGATATGATTTATCACGCGGCTGCGAGCGTAGGTTTGTTTTTGCCGCGTGAAGATATTAATCGTTATCGTGCGAGGACCACCCGTCGTTTGTTTTCGTTACACTGGCACCACCCATTAATTATCAATGAACTTCCGCTGATGAAGGTACCGCTATATCCCAAGCTTTTCAGGTGACAAGGTTATTTGGCATCAACCCTTTTTAAGCCGCCGAGTTTAGCGTCGAGTGTCCGGTGTCATAAAAGTGTCTGATTTGGATATCTACGTGTGCCCGCTAACACTCCCGATTAACTCGTTCCTTTTTGCTGCCATATTAAAAATAAATAAAGGGATTTAATGTATTTTGTGAATTTTTTGTACGCCGAAAATTTTGCTAAACGTAAACGAATGTAATGAAAATCCTTTAAAATAGCAGAGGCATAATAAAATATTGAGGGTTTTTGATTTTGAAACAGATTTAATCCACGCGAAATAACTTATCAATTTTTTGCGTCACCCGATGCAGCAAAATATGATCAGATTTAAAATATCATTGGATCAGATCATCACTTTTCAATTAATACAAAAAAATATTTTGACGTTAAAAAATTCGATATAAATTGCCTCCGCCGAAAAAAGTCATCAGCGAAAATATTAATTCGTTATAAAATAGAAGTAGCTAGTTGGAAATTGATTTTTAATTTCGGAGCAGCAGTGCTGCCATCTGGCGTAGGCCGTCACCGTGACGTATTGATAGATGGTATTAGTCACACGGCTGATTGATCGTTGACGGCTCCACAAGAACGTCCATCTCTCATCCTGGTGTCCCAATATTGAAACTGCTGATATTTTCGATGCCAGTATTTTAACTTTATAATGAATGCTGCATACGTCAAGATGATAGAGACTCTTCATATGCCTACGAAAAGTTTTAGTATTACTAGTGAGATTAGTGGTGCATGAATTTTAAATTTGTATACCCAGAGGGGTTGAATATAGTGTTACATTGTAATTAATATGTAAGACCTTTTTGACCTATATTCACAAATAAATGGATTGAATTGAATTGAATTAGTATTTAGTACTACCACTGAGTCAATCTTAATTACGTTTCATACATACAAATTAAAATATTACATGTTATGATTAATTTATGCTTAAAATAGTTTTATTTATATAATACTAGCGGCCACCCGCGACTTTGTCCGCGTGAACTTTGGTATCAGTCATAGCATGATGCTATATAGCCGATAAATGGACTACACAAAAAGAATTTTTCAATTCGAACCAGTAGTTCCTGAGATTAGCGCGTTCAAACAAACGAACTCTTTAGCTTTCTTTATATATTAGTTTATCTTTATATATTTGTATAGATTTTCCCTGATATTGCAACATTGTTCATTGGTGCTTCGATCCTATTGATCGCAGCGTAATGTTATATAGCCTAAAGCCTTCCTCAATAAATAGAGTATCCAACACAAAAATAATTTTTCAATATGAACCAGTACCGTTCAAACAAAGAAACAAACAAACAAATAAACAAACTCTTCATATATTAGTACAGATTAAAAACTACAAATTTTAAATGAGCAGCCTACTGGAATCAGTCCAGGTCACACCTATAATCGGAGAGACACGTGCCCCGCAGTGGATCACAAAAAGTATGGCAGTCAAATGTTATATAATAGTATTATATATTTTGTAGCGTTACTTATTTTTTTCATTCAATAGCACCTCCTTCCTTCCCACATAGGATACATGCACATGCAACGATAAAAAACTTTGTGAGCAACCGTCGTACAGTCAATAACCCTGATGATCCTCTGTTTTGGGGCGAAACATGGTTGGTGCGTATGTAAAAATATATTGTTTTATCTTGCATGTGCATGTATCCTATGTGGCAGGGAGGGAGGTGCTATTGCATGAAAAAAGTATACACCATCGTCGTTCTGATCGCGATAGCAAAGTAGTTTTTACCTATCTTTATAGTAAAATTTTAAATAGCAAAGTTTTAATATTATAAAAATTAAGTAGCAAAACAAAAAACAGTTAAATTAAGAACATATCTCTTTTTATCGATAGTTTCCTAATTGTAAAATCGCTCCTGATTTCAAGATTCTAAAATGGCGTCGAAGGAGGGTTAGCCACGAAACGCAATTTCGCCGATTAATGACGCGAATATAATCCGACTAAGTACGGAGACGGAAGGCGACACGACTCATCTGCAAACATATATTCTACCAACTATTCTCGAAACCTCTGTCGAAACTTACATGACTCCGGTTCGAATTCAGCTCAAAATCGCATAAATTTCCGCTGATCATGCAACCGAGATTTAAGTTGTAGGGACTCGTTGCCATGCGCATAAAATTCAGATTTCCTTCCGCGATATTTCTTTACGGCACGATTAAGTTATAACCATCACAGTTTTACTGTAAACTTCAATAATATAAAGTTAGCGATACAAATAACGTTAACAAAGTACGAAATGAAACCGTACTTACTGTGTGATAAGAAGGTTAGATAAAACTTGAAAATATAGAACAGTAACACAAAAAGTCGTGGGACTATCGTTCTGGCTGGTTATGTTCCAGATACTCAATTTGCGACTAAATTACTTGCTTCTGTCAACTACACGCTACTGAGAATCTGCCTTGAGATGTCTACCAAGATAATTGAGGAAGGGAGACTCGAGTTATCTTAGTAGGGGCGTAGGACACCCCGCTTCATTAGATGAACCGTATTATCTCTTGCCTTAATGATTTCACGCTTGCCTTCAACATCGTTCATTTCGACAACTTTGATGCCTACCGAGGTTACCCTGTAATCATAACGTGAATTACGATTAAACTTTCGGTTTTATCTATCCTTGTTGATTAACCAACCAGAAGTTTCGTTCGATGTTATGTATTTAATCGATACGTACCATCTAATCTTTGAAAATTAGTAAACTTTGATTACATGCTCTACATCTGCATTCGATTACGACGGCATAATTAATAATATTCTGGTAATTACGACTTGATTAATATGCGGCCTATTTCACCGAAAGTGTCAGCGATAAATAAGGACGTTTTACGTACATTCGTTACCGCAAATCGCTAGGCGTAAATAATTGGACAATACTACTAATTATAAAACATTAATATTCGTTTGTGAGGGTATCATTAACCTGATTTTGTTCGTTTTTATTAAAAAGACGTTGAATTTTGGACAACAAATATGTGAGAAAGTACTTTTAAAGTTCAGTTTGGGTACAAAACTGCTATTAGAAATGGCTTTAAATTTAATTAAAAAGTATTTTAACCATGCAAACTATCCTACATACGAAAGCATATCAAAATGTCTCTTATAATTCCTAGTATGTTAAAATGAAATCGCTTTACTGCAAAAACTTAATAACATTTCTCATAAGCCACTTATAATAAGTTACGTAAAACAAGTATATCAAGAGTAAGTAAGTAATCGGATCCGCGAATTCATTGTTTTAAACGTACTTGGATACAGCAAACTAAGAGGAGATTATCTGCATTTAAAGGAAGCTTAGAAACCGAAATAGCTGCGTACAATAGAACAAAAGCAAATTAGCGTTTACCAGCATTATATAGTAAAGTGAAAACGTTAGAATGCGTGGGAAGACCGCACACGGCACCAGGTGATACAACTGTCGTATTACTTTATTTGCTTACCTTCCCTCATCACACAATCCTTATATGAGGAGCAATGTACTGTGTAGAAATTCTTATCGAATAAGCATTTATTTTATCTGTACAATGTTAAGCCATCTTAACATAATCTTTGACTTATTTTTCTATTCTATTTTATACTCATTTACTTCAAGACTGCTTATAATAATACCTAACATTCTCTAAGAGCAAAACTCACTTTAATAAAGTTCTGAAATTTTATTTTATACATTATTGTTCCTACGTTACACTAAAAGATCACTAACATTAGATATTTTTTCACTAACTAAGCAGTAAATGGCCTGCGAGTTGGTTTTTGATAAGAACCAACATGCTTCAGCACCACATTTATCACCTAATTTCAGCAGTTTTACCGCTTAAAAACTACACCTTGAACATGCGACGGAACAAAGTAGTGAATTTAAATCTTCCACCAAATAGGGTCTTGGGGTTCCTTTATAGTGTAATATTGTGTTTTAAATAGACAGGTGAAGTTATATTTTATACGGGCGGCGATGTAAAAACCGGTGTGTCCCACATTTTGCTGGTTTAAGCCGGTCTCATTGTACGTCGTAGCGTGGCATATATGCTACGAAGGTTATGTACGGGCTACGAACCGTAGCGTCGTAGAACCGTAGACCGTAGCCGCACAGTTACCTACGCGATGTGATAATAAATCTCAGTGGCGGATTAAGCGGATCTACTAACAAGTTCTTGGTGCCTCTGAGGATATTAATGTATAGCAAAAGTTCGATTAATATATATTTAATGAAACAAACTCCCTATCAACTCACAAGGGACCAAGATACGTGTTCAGTTTCCTACATGAAACTTTGCTATACAGAGAACCCTTCAATAATATAAGATATCCAAATAATGAATTCCGCGAATGATCTCTTCATAAACAAAATATTAGGCACTCATTTTTCATTTTGGTTTCGTCAAATATTTATTTTAATCTCCTCGCATTGTCTACGTGACTATTTCGTGTTATTCAGATGAAATCTTACTCTGTACAAACAAAAATTCATTCAGTCGCTGTTTATTTAACAGAATTACTGAGTGGATCCATTAGGAGATCTTTTGGTTAGTCGATATCTTTTTGACGTGATAACGTCTTTAAAATCGTTTTAGTCGGGTGACATGTTCAGAAACTTGTGTCACACCAAAACCTCACGAGCGCGATCGCAGGTATAACGAGAGAGAGACGGACCGATCTCCCGTCTCATCTCGAGCGCTGCCAGTCATTCCGTGAAACTTGTCACGCGGAATCTTCACGAGCGGAGGCTGGCATAGCGTTCGAGTGAGTGGACCGATCTTCCGTCTCTCTCACTCTAGCGGCATACAAACGAATGGAGATTTTCTCGTGCGGACGTTATCACGTAAACATCTCGATCGTAAACCTACTTTACAAACAATTTGCCGGTTTTTTTAAATAAAGTACATCTAAGTTAATGTTCAATCCTTAGCAGTACATTTAAAATATCAACTAACGGCTCAAATCAATATGCAATATATATTATTATGATATTGAAAAGAATCCTTTCAAGATGATACTGCAATATGCTTGTAAATACTAAAATTGATATTGTAATGAAATTTGTATAGATTTAAAACCAGCGGATTGAATTTTGGAACGACTAAACTGTCAAATACGAAAACTTTTATAGACCCAATTGCAATTTCTACCAGAATGTCAAATATAAAGGATCTGATTTCAGTCTAATGCTAAGATATTGATACATTTTAGGAAAAGAAGTAAAGTAAGGAAAAAAATATAAATATTTTATTGCTGACTGTTTACATATCGTACATACAATTAGATGTTTAAAGTTATTATAAGAGTTTAAGCAGTCTACCGTGTTCTGGCATACAATATTATGTTGTGAATTAAAATTAAAATAAACTAAAATAGTTTTAAGATCTGTCAAGAATATTCTTAACAGATCATCAGCTTTTGATGCCTACCCACCGCTGGGTCAATGAGAGAAAAAAAGCCGACAGAAAAAAAGTAAGAAATTAATTGATTTCTCTGCCAAACTTATATGATCGTGCAAGAAAATTTTGCGACTAGCGGTCAGCCATCTCACACCTGATTACGCCCGTTTGGCTTACCTGTACATTTCGCTTGCTTTCTACTCCATAAGGGTTGCAGCCTCTCCAGTAGTAGAACGCACAAAGTTTGCAGCTATTTACTCGTCGCTCGCCACTAATAGAACTTGCTGAATCAGTAGCTGAAAACATAGCGTCTTTATAGAGATGTTGAAACCACTCAGTTATTATTTACACTCGTCTGCGGCGGGTTTCCTTTAACTTTAATGGACTCTCGGTTACTGTCAGAAACATCTTTAACTGCCAACGTCGGTTAATGAGTGTTCTTGCCGAGACACTCGCCTCTTGTTAATATTTGATATTAAATATAAGAGGATATTGAGGTAAACTTTTATCGGAGAATATTGCTCGCAAAGTTTCTGTGAGCGAATACTTAATTAAAAGCGGGCAATTTATTATAGATGTTACTAAGAATGGAGTATTTGATGTAAGTCATTATTTGATAAATACTATGAGTGGTGAATTGATGATATATGATGAGTATTAAGTGACCTTTTAATTTCTTTGCCTCTTGATATATGACTAGCTTTCCGTCTGCGGCTCCATCCACGTAGGCTGCACGTTCTTGTCCCAAATTCGTTAGAAATGAGACATTTTCCCCGGTGAAAAGTAGGCTATGTGCCCCTCTCCAACCCCCAAGCTATATCCGAACAAAAATTTGGGCCAATCGGAAGCACCATAGCGACGTGAAAGAAGGACAAACATACTCTCAGATTTATAACATTAGTAAGGATTGCATTAATGACATTTTTGGTAATGCATTAAAAATTATTTCATTCGTAGCTTACAATCTAACAAAATATAAATAGGATAATCTTACAATGTCGATTCAATCTAACAATTTAAGGTTTAATTAAACTATCCCGGTAAATACTAACAAATCTTTTTACACAACCGAGTCTGAACTAATTAGTGGATATCATAAATAAAGATGGTACTTTCATTGGGATTACAACACCATACCGGGGAAGGGTCACGCGAAACTTCCCAATATAATCCCGGATTCAAATGTAATAGTTCGTGTTCAATTACTGATAAACCTCTCCCTGATACAAAACGAACTAAGGGAACATTCACAATGTTATTATTACTATTGTACAGCCATGCCGATCTTAACTGTGTTTATTTACTGAAATATACGATAAACCCGCTTCGATTGTAATTGGATTTACAAGTACCACGTTAATTAAATGGGATACTAAAATTATACTACTCCGAGATTATTGCGCTAGTATTGCGCGATAATAATGTAGATTCGTTTTACATAAAAAGAATGGATATGCATTCAGAGCGCTGTCATTTATTCATAAAAAATTATAGTCACTGCAAATATATTACTGTATGAGTGATAGCTAATGGTTCAGACTACATACTCACATGCTGGTTTAACCTTCTGAAATTTGGCGTTGCGGGTCAATGATCTGAATAGTTCTTAGTTCTACGGTTGTTAAAAGTGACAATTTTGTTCTTGCTTAGCCATCAGCAACATTTAATAATGAATTAGACTGATCTCAGTCTTATGTGTAAATCAACTTTTTCCAAAAAGTAAATAAAAAGTGTTTTGTTAGATTTAAAGAAATTTGCACAGTTCATAATCGCTAGTACTATTCTTAAGTAATTAATTACAAAACTTAATTCAAAAAGTTTATCTTGTTATTGGATAAGATACTGCCGAAACAGCGCAACCCGCGGCCCGACAATCGGAGATAAGGCTCATTTAAGCAACTACGCACAAGTTTGTTAAAGAGATCCCCTGAAACTATGTAGCGGCATTGTTCCCTAAATTTTACATTCACATTAGACGGAAATTTCGTCTCGTACTGATTTACGATCGGGTCTCGTGAAAGCGTATAACGGCGCGATTATTTATTCGCGTTCGTCTAACACCCAGGCGTGGTGTACCTAGAAGTAGATGATCAAAAATTGCAAGCATTTTTGAGAGACTTTTTTAAACTTACGCTGACTGACATTGGAAAGAAAAGGAGCGCAAGCATTTCTTAGATTAAATTGTTTGAAATAAGAGTATCTAGAGCAGTAATCCTCATGTCGCGATTGCGTGAAAATTCTCACAATCGTTTCACTTTAGCCTCCGCTGCACTGAAACTCAATGTCCTTGAAATTGGTCACGTAACCTACTTCAATAGAAATCGATAATTGATTGTATTGCGTGTACGTTTGATCACGTTGAACATCGTTTTAGTCTTTGGTGAGAAGGTGTGGTTTATTTTAGTGGTAAATTTCACTATCATTAGGCAAGGAAAACGTATAACATGCGTTTTACCGGTAATTAAAGTTGTAAAAAACATTTTTTACCGTACCGATACGTTCAAAAACCCGAAATGTATTGATTTAAAAAGTACAGAAATGTATAAATACAAGATTACAGCCATCCAAAAATGAGATGATTCAACTACTGAAAGCAAACCCCTATGCGACCGATCGTAGTGACAAAATTGTAGAAATTTAGTTTCTAGAAAATGCTTGCAGTTTTTGGTCGCTCATCTTTCGAACTATAGTCGGAGTGCGCGAACAACGACGCCGATTTGCTTATGCTAAACAACCTGCAACCGAACTCCGACGCCGCACACTCAAAAATGATTTGCATATTTAAATAGAGCTCGACACCGCAGCTCGCCAGCCGTCGACCGACATAAACTTGTTAATTTTGATCAGTGGACCACCGCCGTCATTATTTTTGTAGATTGAGGAATGCCTCAATAATGCAAGGCAATGGCCTTGCATTATCGGTAGGTATTCTGTATTGCATCAAGAAGTAATAACCGAGCGATGAAGGCATAGGTCTCCGATACGGGTCCACTTGTAATCTCTGTATGGTATAACAAAGAGTTCGCTATTGATATCATGAATATCATGTTATTACTCATTCAGAATTTCTGTGTAGATTCCTGGAAACTTTTTTCAAATGCCTAATATTTGGTTCATTACAACCTTGATCCATTTAAATATACATATAAGGCAATAAAATAGATTAAGTAAACACGTAATAATCATATTTCAGTGTCCAGCAACCTGAAGTGCGCATAGCCCGGCGGTTAGCGTAGAAAGCAAACGATCTATGCAACTAAGCCAAGAGATGGGTGACCGCTAGTGGCAAAAATTTCATGCACGTTTCAGTGCTTCGGAGAGCACGTTAAGTCTTCGGTCCCGGTTGTTGTCGATAGATAACAGTCGTTAAACCTTATCGGAGGCCTTATGGGCGGTTTTTAAACATCCGACAGCGGGTTGGCCACTAACCCGCATCTCCACCAACCCGCATTGGAGCAGCGTAGTGGAGTAAGCTCCAGGCCTCCCCAATAATGGGGAGAGACCCGTGCCCAGCAGTGGGACGCAAAAAAGGGTTGCAGCCAATCGTATTCCTGTTAGCAATTTTATACGAAACCCTGAAACAGTTTTAGTTGCTATAGCTCTATTTGTTACACGTTTCCACTGCACTAAAATTTCTAGTGTCATAAATCGAGCCATAACTTGCTTTCAAGCTACTTAACAATGTAAACAAGGTTCAGCAAAAAGAAAGGCAGTAAAATGGAGTGAAATGAGTGAGATCCGTAAAACTCTTTTCATATAATATTCAATAGAATTTATTTTATTATACTGAGATTTCCACAATTTCCCTGTAAATTCATGCTGTATCTTCGCTTTTATATCCCGCCATAGGGCAAATTTGTTTCTTTTTCACGTGATTCAGTTATAAATCTAGTGAAAAGCGTACGATTCTTTGGTTACGAATCTATTTTATGACCGCATACGCCGAAGGTTAACCAATAAAACCTTTTAACAGCCGTAACTATTTCGTTATAAGATCTGAGTACGCAATAAAAACGAGGAAATAGAAATAAATCTAGGGGCACAATACGGCGGCTGCGTTTGGGGAATCAATCACGGGAGGGCGCTTTAATCGCTCCAATTTAAGTTTTCCCTTTCTTCATACAACAAATTGATGGAAATAGTTGAACGTTAAATATTGCGATTTGTCGGGCTCAAGTGTACAAACTTCCTCCTACGTACGGTTACGGCGGGCCAATAAATCTCACTGCTTTGTGTTCGCGACGCCCGCGACATCTTCAGCCATAAACGACACGTACGCTGCTATCTGTATTTTTGTAACGACGTACAAGTAAAAAATTGTTGTCGCTTCAGCTTCCGTTTCCCTGTTTATCCTTGCAGGTAGATTTGGATTAGCGATGGCGCCGTCGTTCCGGTCGGCTATATAAGTTTGCGACTCATCGTTTGTATTCAGTTATTCACAGGCAGCGCTTTATCTTCCCTTCGAAAACGCGTCCCTGAATTAGAAATAAGCCGTCGTCCGCGCGGTTCTGTCGGAGACAAGCTTCGTACTCTAAACTAACCCGAAGATAAATTATTCCGGCACATTTCTCATCACGATCCATTCTTTTTCCCCGACAAAGCGGTGAATCCCTGGGCCGTGTGAGCTTTCTTATCTACTAAATAAAATGAGCAGTACTGGCGCATTCACTAAGTAATATTGCCACTCTTGCGGTGTGTGTACGAGTGTTTTGTCGTTGTGTACGACGTAAGTATGAATCAGAGCTGATAAGCATAGTGCTCAGATTTGCAAGATCGTGCGGCCGCTAGCTCGCTGCCAAGTTTCTTGCGCCCCACCCACACATTTGCATGTTATGAACGCATCCTGGTATTATGGTGCTTTAGTGTGTTGATGAAATTATTTGGGCTTTTGAATTTTATCGCTTTTAAACTATTGACCAGATTATGAAAGTATGAATTAATTGATTATGACACGTTCTGGAGGAGTTTAGAAATTCGAGATTGTACTTTTTATTTTTTTTAAGTGTAAAAAGGTTAAAATAGTAGTCGACTTTTCACAGAAAACTGTCTGTACTTTTTAAAACTGAAATTTTATAGAGGAATAAAATATGAAACAAAACCGACCAATTGCGAGTCGGACTCACGCACGAAGGGTTTCGTACTATTATTTATAAAAAATAACGTTTATTGAATGGGAGACCCCTTAAATATTTTTTTATTTTCTTTAGTATTTGTTGTTAAAGCGGAAACAGAAATACATTATCTGTGAAAATTTCTAATGTTTGGCCATCACGGTTCATGAGATACAGCCTGATGACAGAAAGACGCACAGACAGCGGTGGCTTAGTAAAAGGGTCCCGTTTTCACCCTTCGGGTACAGAACCCTAAAAGTGAAGTAGTCTAAACATAAGCTAAACATTATAGGTAGTAAAATAATAAGCTGAAATCTAAATTACAATCAATAAATATCTAATAAAAATAAATAACATATCCACATCCCATCATAGTTTTAGTTCCTGAATCACCAAATATAATAAATATATTATTATCGTCTGATGAGAGTATATTCAATGAAATATGCGAAAGCATTATTCTGCGAATTGGAAATATTGGCTTTTTCACAGGCCATTTAGAAAATTAAATGAAAGACGTCATACTTATCGATCTCAGTTATAAATCAAAGGATCTGATTTTATTAAATGGCAAGGAAATTATGAACCTCTAAATAGCGAGTAGTCGAACTAAGGAGAGCAATAAATCAGCGTTTGTTGTGAGCGTAAACAACCACAAGCGAGCTCGGCATCCAATCATTAGTCAAAACATCGGAGTGCAGTAAAAACTGGACTAATTGCGTACTCCAAGGACAAGGGCCACTCCGTTCGCTCTGTCGCAAACCTACTTAGTCACGTTTAATAGTTTTTCTCTCTCCAAAGAACTACCATCTTCAACTGTATCATTACTGTATTCGGAACAATTTGTTTCAATTACACTCGAAAGAACTCGATTCCATTAGTCGCACTTCAGATATTTCCCTTTAAATAAACTCGTAAATATCAATTACTAACAAAGACGACGTAAGAATAGACCTTCTTAAAAGGAAACGTTTCCATTCAAAGGAAATGAAATATTATCGCGACGACTTTAATCATTCTTCTACGAAATCGCTTACTTGACTTTCTATGCGAAACTTATAGCAAATATTTTTTCTAAGTTGTTTAATTTAAAAATTAAAATTCCACGTTAAAGTTTTCGTTCACATTTCCCCGTCGCCAGGACGAAGTAAACACTTCGCAACTTGCCCTCACTCTAAGTTCTAAGAAATTGATTTTTAAACTGTGAACAACTCGACGGAGAAAAAACTGTGCAACACGAAATAACTATTCTAACGCAAAGTTGGAAATGAAATTAGTTTAAGCGACAAGTTCATTTAATTTTTTTACCGGCGACTACCCGCAATCGTCGGAAGATTCTCGAGAAAGTTTTCCATTGCAGATTTTGATTACACACGCTCCTTCAAGAAACTTCCCATTTGATAGGAATATTAAATCTTATTTATTTATTTATTTATTTATTTATTTATTTATTTAGTACACAAAGATATCATAAGACACGACAACAGAAGAGAAAAATATGTACAGGGTACTGCTTATTTCTAAAAGAAATTTCTTCCAGCAGCACCAGGAATGGATAGAAGATGTGAAAAAAAAGACAAATTTAGTGTGTACAGAAAAGAATAATAATTAAATGTAACCGTACCAAAGTAAAAAAAAAACAATAATAATACATACAAACATAAATACATATATACATTCACATGCATACATACATACATACATACATACATACATACATATACATACATACATATAAATATATACGTACAATTTGTGTAAATGAAAAATAATAAAGTACAACTAACCTAACACTAGGTCATCGACAAATAGTGTTCCTTAACTTTTCTTTTAAAGGAAAAAATTGTTTCTGACTGCCTTATATGCACTGGCAGTGAATTCCAGTTTTTTTATTTAATTATTTTTTTATTTTCTTATTTAACTTAGTCGTCCACTGCGGTCGCCGTTGTTTCGAATAAGGTGACTTATAAACTACGAAAGTGTTTGCAAAGTCCCCAAGAACATTTTAGCCTTGTCGCTGAATACTCGGCTTCCCTCTAAAGATGTTATTTTCCATATTCCGTTGCCCGACAATAATTCACTCTATTCGTTATTCCACATCAAGTTTCATCTGCTAATGGCTTGATATTTTACCTAGGCATTACGTTGAGTCTTTGAACGACTAGCTACCAAATTTACGTTATATTTATACGCCCTCCACTTTCCGATTTAACGAATATCCTCTCGGAGAGTTCGTTACGCTTCGTTGAAATGAAATAGAGTACCGCACAATCTTCCGTACAATTTTAGGAACGGTTAAATTTTAATTGTGTAGTAAAAGTACGGTTATATAATCATTACGGGGAACAATACGGGTTCGTGGCCCGCGCTCCGACTGCCGACTCGCGTTACATGCTGCATTTGCCTAATTACAACTCAGTTCACTGGTGTGACAATTCGTGATTACCGAAACGGTTATTACGGGAGACATCTCCTTCATTTAGGATGTTTTACAGAACTTTGCTCAAATATAATCTCAGATCATCTCTGTGATATTTAATTATATTGTATTTTGGCTGTATCCCTAATGGAGAAGTCGAGAAATTAAATTTCAAAGGATTATCGCTGTCTCTTAAGCCGACGCTGTTTCCCGGAAATGTTACGAGATACTGTCTCTCTTTCAAAACTTCCCAGTACTCTTTTCTTACTTATCTCATATTTCTAAAAGTTGTGTTTAACAAGTTATGAAGTTAATATAAGTCAGTCGTCCGACCGGCAGGGCGGAGGAATTCGAAAAATAGAGTTAGTGCAAAGAGGGGAATCGATGAATGGCGCCGTGGAGGCGGTGAGGCCTCAGCCCGAGGGTACCTTTGTAGGGATCCGTACCTCAAAAATTCTAAAGTTAAACCAATAAGAGATTATTAAGTTCCTTGTCTGTCTCTCAAGGTATCATTTCTGAGGACGTCTAGGAGCTACTTGTTAGAAGCGAATATTTTCTCTCAGATCTACAATTCCTACTGTCTACAAGACATAATAAAATTTAAATTTATAAGAAAATGCTATTTAAAATTATATTTTTTTATATCTTGTATATTTCATAGATTTTACAATACTACCAAATCCTACAAAATCTTTGATCATCATGAACTTTGTAAAGCTAAAATAAAGAAGAAAAAAATATATACTTTAATGTTTGAAACACTTTGAAAACATTTCACATTAATAAAATATCTCTATCCAACTTTGTACTGAACCCTGATGCACGAGTGAGACTCGGTTTTGTCCGATATCTTATATTTTAAGAAACATAGAAAACTTTGCCCGCGCCGGTGCATTCTTCCAACCTGCCTGACATGATCCAAAATGACATTCCGAGCAGAAGCTAGCGTACTTTCTAAATCACCTTGACATTCTCGATCAAACTTTAAAATTGATCCAATTCAGTAACACAAACAAAATTTCGAGACTCGGAAGATAAAGTTATAGTTTGATAGGGGAATGTGTGTATATACTAGTTAAAATTGAGTAACCACATCTTTGTTAGCTAATATTTAGTAAGAAAAGATCAAAATGACGTTGGTAGATTAAAATAAATTTGTATTTGAGAAAAGGTTGGAAGTGGTAGAACAGGCTTGGTTTGATCGATACCAATGCTGTATTAAGTAAAGTACCATATCTCAATAAGTATCCCCTACTTTTTGATCCCTGGGAAAAGGTGTTCATTGGCCAGACTTACGTGACCCAACCATCAACCTCCGAAGTAGCAGGCAGATACATACTATCTGATACAGAAGTCGATTTAACTTCATAAAGCGAAAAAAAATGCCACTAAAAATACTGTTGCACAACCATAAATATTGTAAAGAGGCTCTTCTCAGACTCAGACGTTTTAATTTTATTAAACATCTCCTGGTGCCGAGATAAAGTAGATTTCTTTCACTGCCAAGTAAGAATTTCGACTCGTATAATAATTTAGATTACGTAGCAAGCAGTGAGCCTTCATTATCGTTCTTTTGTACCTGATTTCGTAGAGATCTCATTCGGATAGAGCGGGAGTCCGCGACGGCGTTCTCTCGAAATGGAAAGTGCGAAAATGAAATTATAAAGCCCCACGATAAAAATAAATTAAATCGGATTTCACGTTTCCCAGTAGCCAGGGATGAGGGGCATTTTGTAGTCTGCGAATTCCTTTCTCTTTTTAAATATTTGTTTTAACAGTTGATTTGTGGTGTAATGAGAAAATTCTCACTTGGCGTTTATTTTTCCTCGCTCTTTTGTATTACTTAGTTATGTGCGTTCCGTTTCGGATTTGCGTAGCTTTGTTTCTGTAAAAGGCGATTTAGAGGACAAAATATTATAGTAAGATATGCCTCAAAGGTGTTACTTATTGAATACCTGCTTATCCGTTATACATGTCTGTTTGCAAAGGCACGTAGATATAAATTATGTGAAGTTCCAAACATGTAGGTCAGTAATACCTAAGAGTAAAGTAAAGATGTAAAATTATTCAACCACTCTTAGTAAATACTATCATTTTTGTCCCGTTTTTAATATAAGATCAATTTTGCAGACCTCAAAATTAAAAAAAGAACATGTAGTCCCGATGGCATTAGAAATTATACAAATTTGCGTTTGATTCTAAGAACCATTGACATTTTTCTTGCGGTGTATTATGTACATTTTTTTTCATATATAATTACCGTACAAAATCATTTATCTACGACTACGTCTCACAATAAGCCCATTCTTACAGTTTTCCTTGAAGAATTGCAGCTAATCACTCTGAATTCTCACCTTACGATTATTCAAATGAGAAACCGTCACGACAAAGACGGATGGCGCTAACATCGTTCGGAACGCGATCGCCGAGTGCGATAGTGCGCGCTGCGTACTACACACGCGCAGATCTTGTCCGTTGATAGCCAACAATGTATCGTAGATGTGGTGATGCGGAAATAGCTCCTCGCGTTGCTTTCTATTATTAGGTAAATTCTCGATGCTATGCTTTATTTGACCTTAATTACAATTAAATGGTTTTACCACCGATTGAAACATCTATATATTCCATATTAGGAATATGAATGTGTGGCTGTCAGTTTATTTGTTTGTCCTTCTCTCACATCGCAATGATACTATGAATGGGGATACATTATTGTTTCGGCAAAACGTCAAACTGTACACCTAATTCCAAACTTTTATGTCTAAACACACTCAACTGGTTCGGTTTTCCACGGCAAATCACATTCTCAACCACCGAACGAGATCAGGGTATGTGTAGTACGCAGCGCTGCTACACACGCACAGATCTCGTCCGCCGATAGCCTAAAATGTATCGCTGATGCATTGTGGCGGAAATACCTCCTCGCTTTGCTTTCTATAATTGGGTCGAGTCACGGATGCTATGCTTCAGTTAATTATTATCATGGATAGCTAGTTAATGGCTATAAATTATTACGATTTATTTTGCTTCGATTGATCTTGACTGCAACATATAACATTTTCCTTTAATTACCTTATTTTATACTAACTTTCCGTCTGCAGCTCTGCCCACGTGGATAACACGTGTTTTCCCGTAGGAATAAGATATTTTCCTTGGGTAAAAATCAACCTCTAAACCAACTATCTCTGTACAAAATAATCAGATAAAAAAGAAGGACAAACAAACAAAGTAACAAACACGGATACATATTACATATATTTGTTTAGATGAGTTTTTGATGAAATATGTATATAAATTAATATCATTCCTTCTTATTGCCATTGATTTCATGACGTTGATGACGAGTGTGCCACAACTTTTTTTTCTTCAATTATGGCTTCGCAAACGCTGTGCATATTGCCAGTGTCAAGTAATATTTTTGCATCACTTTTTGCCAGTTTCGTTGAAACTGGACGAAGTAGTAATAGATAGATAAAAAAGTAAGTCGTCAGTAATCAGTCAGCTAAGTCAGTCAGATGTCCAAGTAAAGTAGATGGCTACTTTTCTAGAACGTGTCTAATGGAATTTTGGAGGCAATTGGAAAATGCATGTATCCGCACTGTTATTTGCACAACATGAGTCTTCCAAGTTCCCTCCAAAACTAGTGTCAAACTGAACGGTAAAATCTGCGTATCAAGAAATTGCAGTATTTTTTTATAAATTACCATCAAAGCTTTCATATAATATTTTTTTCGGGTTATCATTCCCTATAATTTTCACTTTTTTATCTTGAAATTTTCCTTTCCCTTTTATTGTTATCGTGACCGTCTTAACCTGTTCTTTATTAGTCGGTGGAGCAAGACCCTAATTCGCAGAACGGTTACTTTAGGATAATTATTATTTTTATTGCTCATTCTAAGAGTGTCCAGTAAATCGGGTTTGCGATCTCAAGGGCCACTTTAAGAGAGCCGACCTTATTTAATAGACTTCGTATAGGCACAAGGGTCAACTTGAAGCTCCGTTTATGTTTTTTGACTCCCTCGGGCCATGTAATGAGAAAGTACTTAAGTTGTAAGTTTGTATTACTCATATCAAATAGTCCATAGTCCAAGTATGGCCTGGTGGCTCGCGTAGAATGCAAGTGATATACTCAACTAAGTGAAACAGGCTCAGTCGTTTATGAGATAGGTGACCGATAGTGGCAAATCACGTTTCTTGTTCATTATTCCGTAATTCGGAGGATTGTGTAGTGGGTTCCAGTTGTTATCGATCGATAGCAGTCATTAAACTTTGTTCAGCATGTCATGGAAGTGCGCATGGCCCAGCAGCTAGCGTACAATGCAAGCAGTCTACGTAGCTAAGCGAAACAGGCGCGGTCGATTGTGAGGTCGATGACTGCTCTAGTGGCGAATTTCATGCGAGTTCCTCTACTTCGGAGGGCAATCTATGTCGCTGATCTTGGTCGCTATCGATATATAGCAGTGGCTACACCTTGTCGGAGTCCTTATAAGCGGGTTGGCTATAGACCCGCATCTTCACCAACCCGCAACACAGCACCCTGGTGAAGTAAGCAATAATGGAGCCCAGTTATAAGCCCGCAATGAGCGATACAGCCAAATATATCCTAGTTTATGACAATAACTTAAATGCAATTACGCTAATTTCTAATTTCCGATCGCTCACCAAACGATTATTGTAATGATGCATTTTACCTAATTTTGCTGAAATTCAATTGCTTTCATAACAGCGTTATGCGCATTTGTAATATCAATATTTAATATTGGACCAACTAAATATCAAATAGCATTAATCGGATGGGTAATTAACTAATTAATGTTTTAATCTAATACTTAAACCACAAGCGCTCAAGCGGTGAGCAAAATGAAATTTCGATAACCGCAAACTAATCTAAACCGAAAAACTGAGGTATCGCTGATTGCACTAAATGCGAGTGCTATAAAATAGATTTTTTCTTTTACATCGTCATGACGTCACTCATATAAAATCAATAATGCTTTTTGGTCAAAAACTGTATTCAATACTTTAATATCTTCAGTTTTACAAAGTGAAATGAAACGTAATTCTAATATAAAAATTAAAATTTTAGGTTTTTTATGATAAATGCGCTGTTTTTTTTAATCTGAAGTGGAATAAATAAATACTTGCCATTTGGCTGCAACCCTTTTTGCGTCCCAAAGCTGGGCACGGGTCTCTCCCCCTTATTGGGGAGGCCTGGAGCTAACTCCACCACGCTGCTCCGCATTGGAGTAAGGCGTGGGGCGGAGAAGCTCCAGGCCTTGCCATTTACCTCTTTATGTATATCTAATTATTAAAATAAATAAATGATCTTACACGGCTGTGTTTACATATTATAAGAACATCTTAATCAACACTTCCTTTTCAGCATCACATATTATACACATATCCTTACTTCCGTGCTAGAGGCACGAACACATTACTAAATTGTTCCCATACGCTGTTACTGCAGACGTAATTTCTCTAAAGTGACGTTCCGTAATAATTTTTGGCTAGAGATCCATCCAGAGACCGTGCTATCACATCTCGGAAATTTCTATTCGCCTTTGGACACGTCATCTCGGGATATATTTTAAAATTGTACGTGATACCGACGTCGATAACTCGATATACCTAACGTGCCCACGGAGGAATAGAAGATAATAGAGGTGGGCTGATTACTCGTACTAGGTTTATTGTTGGCGTTGTTACTCTTTCGCGTACTATATAATACGAGTTACTTAATTAAATATATTATTATAGCTGTATCATAAGCTTGATGCAGCCATATTGTTGCAATTAAGTTAGTAAACGTAAGCTGATACAGATAATGCTGAAGAACGGCTGGTCGTAGCCCGTATGTAAATTATTATTTGAATCATTGTAAATGTAAATTTGTTTGTAAGAGTCATAGCATTTTATTGTTTCAATAAATTCAAAATTCAAATTACCTAAATAGTTTTATCATCAGACTGTGGCTGCCTCTCTGACTCGAGCAGTTTGAGAGAGCTCTGCAATTATTCTCATATTTGTAATACGCAAGAAATAGTTTCATGGCATCTCCACTGAGTGCTGCCATTTGTTCCTCCTTGCTCGTGCCAATACAATATAATAATATTTTACTCCTTGGTTTGGAGGGAAAATAGAAACATTCGTTCACTTCCGTTGTCTGCCTGAATCGTCAAAAACGCGGATGACACATTTCAAGGAAGACATTTTTGCAACAGTACATTGAAGCTTCAATTTTTAAAATGCAACACTGGAAATTGGTTAAGAAATAGGTAAAATAGAAATATTTCTTGCTAATCAATTAAGTAGTAAGCAGAAGTTCTGTTTTTAAACGTAACGTGTTTATGATGAGTTAATTTCTATGTAAGGAGCAATATTAACAAGTATATATGTAAGAAAACTGATTCATTATCGAGAGGAACGTAAAGCTCAAACTTAAAACAAACTTCAAACTTAAAATGTTTTTGCTATCACAACAAACATATCACATGCCATACATTTAACACTTTCCTTATATTAATTAACTAGCCTTCCGCCAGCGGCTTCGCCTGCATGGACCGGTTTAATGGGTCCCCGAAGGATAAAAAAATAGCATATGGGCTAATCCAGACTTTATTACTATTATTAAAATCATAGGCCTTTTAGCCAGCTGCTTCAACCGCGTTGACCCTATTACCCGTTTTCACGTAGGAATGAAGCATTTTCCCGCAGTAAAAAGTAGCCTATGTTATTCAGGGTGAATGTAGCATTCTAATGTGTAATTTTTGAAACCGGAACAGTAGTTTTTGAGTTTATTCATTACAAACATACAAAAATACCAATCTTTCCTCTTTATAATATTAGTATAGATTTGGTACGAGACCTGCTGCCTAAGCCAAGCCGTGGCCTACATTTTAGCATACCAGGATTCAGGAAGAAACAGAGAACTGCAATAAAAAAGACAACATCATTCTCGGCACACACGTGGAAGAACGAAGCGGAAGAGTGCCCGGCACACTGAACTGCTTCCTAATGAAAAGAGATGGTGAGTGGGACACCATCACGTGATAGCTAACGAACGAGGCGGCCACTCGACTCGAGCACACCTACTCGTATTTACGTGTCTTCGCTCGTGTCTTCAGCGGCTGATTAGGTTTGCGAATCAGTTTAAAAATAATAGGTGTGATGGAGAATTCTAAATGCTCGGTATGAGGGGCAGAACTTAATAAAAAAATAGTATTTTTATCAAAATTTCCACTATCATTTTTCAGTCGTAATGAATCTTCTTACGCTTTCTTAAGCGATGTTACGCTTACGCGTTTTACTGTTGAAATTTTGTTCTTTCAAGAGTAACTGTGCCGTAGATTTTTTTAATTAAATATTTCTATATAAATCACAAAGAAAGCATGCAACCGCTTATCAATACCGTTGCATTTTCATTAGGCAACTGAAGTCCTTATTCTAAATTTAGAACGCGGAGATACGTCCGAAAATCTGCTTCTTTAATCTTGTCACCTGATTCAGTGAAGCCACAAGCACTCTCGGCACAAACGTGGAGGAACGAAGCGGAAGAGTGCCCGGCACTCTGAATTGCTTCCTAATGAAAAGAGGCGGCGAGTGGGACTCCATCACGTGGTAGCTAACGAACACGGCGGCCACTCGACTCGAGCACTTCTACCTACTAGTACGTGTCTTCGCTCGTATCTTCAGCAGCTTATTAGGTTTACGAATCGCTTCCACGGTAAATATTTTTTTTTATTTGAAGGGTCAGTTTTGGTATAATTTTAAAATTCAGATAAAGTAGTGAATTCGAGTATAACTCTCATAATAAAATGGATTTTCCTATGGGACTGAGACCATTTATCGCGGTAAAAACTAGCCTATGATAATCTCCAGACTCCTGTCTATCTACACACATAAAATCATTCTATAAGATCACTCTACCTTGACTTAAAAAACGGACGCACAAGCAAACAAGCTTTATGATACCGTTTGCGTCTCTGCTAGAACTACTAAGAATACTATTAGCTTTTTCATGAAAATAGATTATAAAGATAGCTTTACTGGAATGTTCATTGAAAAATCCACCTTCTTTAACCTTCGACATCAACTTTTCTCCTTATTCTTCAGCTACTTTTCTTGTCTCGAACAGTTTTTAAGTAAATATTTACCTAGCTACCTAGCTACCTAAATACAAATTCACAAGTAAGGAATAAATTTCAACTGGTAGAGGTTTGGAAATAGTATGTCTCGTAATTATTATGCAAATAGTTTTCTATTTTAGGAATGAAACATAACCGTGACTGTGTGGTTCAGCGAAAAAATATTGTTGAGTAATTAGTAAAAAAATCTTTATCAATTACGTCGCGTAATAAAACCACAATCAACGATAATATCACAATCTTTGTAGAACAAAACATGAAATAATTAAAACTCACGCAATTTTCCGCTATAGCGCTAATACAAGCGCTTAGAAACATTATAGACACCGGGTTTTTGCCTTACTCAGTACCTATTCCAATGAAGTGGAAATTAGAAAAAAGTTCGACACCTGCACTTCCGTTCGAGTTTTTCTCTTTTTCAAGTGCTTTACAAAGTTCGCTTTGTCTCGTTCCTCGATTGTCTGTTGTTGGCACAAAAATATATCTAATTCAACCCGGATTTAGAACTACTGCGGAATCAGATAAAAAGCAACCCGAGCTTCTATTGACGTTATCAATATTTTAAAGCGGAAAGTTCAAATATGCGGACGATGAATGCTTCTGACGTTTTACTATAAGTATAAATGGAGAGTATTAGCAACTCGCAACAAAACGATAGTCCAATTTGTAGTGAGTCGAATCGTTTCGATTGCATAGCTTCGGAATCTTCGGATTATGCATATTTAAAGATCTCTATTTCTTTCATTTTTAGGGGGATGTTTAAATCGTGTAATGATGACAGGGCCGGGTATGAACACGTTTGCTTTTACCATCGGGCTGCAGCAAACTCCTATATAAATAAGATTTTTTACCCTAATAAAAATCAGGGTACGTCACTCTGATGGGTCCAGACCCATTATCCTGGGCCTGGACCCCAGGGTCTACAGCCCCCCAAATGTCTTGTTATAAAAATCAGGCCAGTCCGTAGCACCATTGCGAACTGAAAGTAGAACAGCACGAACAGAACAAGAAGCAAACAAACACACTTTCACATTTATATTATTAAAATATGGATACTAAAAATTGTTCGTACTGATACGCACAAAAAAGTTTCGAAATGGCACGACCTTTAGGTCACCGGTACGTTTCTCATCGCAGGTATCTTTCAAGTAACAGTTCCTTCCAATAGACACCATCTCCTTCTTCGATCCAAAAAAACGCATACGTGGTAAAATACGGAACAAAACCCTCGGCACAGGAATCGTAATCGCACTTGAACGACTGTTATTTGTTTGCCCATTCAACCGCACGGCTGCAACTAATGAAGAAGAGTATCTATTAAATTAATACCGGTTTTATTCAGCGCTTTTACCGTCAGACGGGAGCTTTTTCCACGGCCAATATTTCGGCTGATATCCGATAAATATAGTTCATTAATTCTGAACACACGATGTTTCTATTTGCCACTTATTTCCACTTGTTGTGCACGGTTTAAATACTTTAAAATGCTTTAATTCGTTCTGTTTTCTTTTATTTGTATCATTGTTATTTTGGTTTGGTGAGAGGCTCTATTCAAAGAATTTCAATTATATGTAATGATTTTCTTTTTTGCATAGATTAAAATAATGTTCATAGAATAAAAACAAAGAACTACGATTCAAATTCTAGAAGCGTTTGGAGCGGGCGGAAGCTTTAGAAACGGCGCAAAATTATGCAAAACAAAGTGTGAATAGTTACAAGACTTACAAGTGTTAATGGGTACTCGTAAGCCGCGGTATAAGTTGAAGGTGAAACGAAGTTTAATAAGCGGTAACCGCTGAACCTATTCGTGTTAAGATTCCGAGTTGAGTTAACGAGGTGTGCTTCAGCTGGTTTAATAACTTTGTGTAATCACCAAAGCGTGCTTTATTGTCTTGTCGTGTATAAATTGTTGGGGAATTTGCTCGGATACGATAATGTTTAGTGTTTTCGAATCATAGAAATTTCGTTACATGTTAGCAGTGTCGTGCGCTGTTTCTGCTATCATTTTTAGCATATTCGTGCCATTACTTTGAACATGGCTCTTTTTAAAATACCCTTTTTCTTAAAGTATCTTCATGTCATGCAGTTGAAAATAACATCAGATAATAAACATCAAAATCTTAAATAATTGATTGACTTAAGACTCAATCTCAGTAAAAATGATACCTACTTCTTCTTCGTGGACAAATATCTTATCGTATATTACCTGGACAATCGAGTAAAAACAATTGATTTTCTTGGTTTAATTTTAAGAAAAACACTCATTAACTTAGTGTTAGTTTAACAACGCCATCTGCAATAGCTCCCAATTTAAAAAAAAATTGTCACTTAAAATAAAAAGGCGTTGCATGCTTGACTGAGGTTTGAACCCGTGTCTCTAGCTCGTCAGTTAGCCTATGTAACCTTTCGAACAAGGAAGCGATCATTCGAAGCGATTATAGAGATCATTCAAATCGACATTGCCATTAAATTTGTTTGAATGGCGAATAATGCATCTATCTAAATAATTGCAATAATCGTATGCTAGTTGAAAAAACTGAAACATCATTCAAACTCCATATACGATGACGTAATCTCATACATACATATTTCATTGGTACGTTCACACAACAATTTTATACTTTCCACAAAAGTCGTAATTTTATTAACGGTGTCAATGCATTTGTGTTTCGTCAACCGACACAGATGCATGAATTGCACGTGACACATTGCGACCGGAATTTTGCCATTTTGAAAACCGTTGACAAATGTAGTTCACGCCATTTTTGCCTACCGCAAAGTTAGCCCTCAGTCACAGGGAATAAATAAACTATACGCGATTCTTTTTGAACACCTCATTGTTTTAGTAATCCCTACTAATATTATAAATTCGAAAGTAACTTTGTCTGTCTGTCTGTCTGTCTATCTGCTACGCTTTCCCGCTTAAACTACTGAACCAATTTTCATGAAATTTGAAAAACAGATAGAGTGGACCTTGGGATAGGACATAGGATGGTTTTTATCCTACGTGAATCTATAGAACGGGTCCACGCGGGGAAAGCCGCTGGCGGAAGGCTAGTACCTATGTATTTAAATCTGAAGAGTTTGTTTGAACGCGCAATTTCAGAAACTACTGGTTCGAATAGAAAAAATATTTTTGTGTTGAATAGTCCATTTATCGGGGAAGGCTTTATCTAGTCGGCTCTATCTGTTTTAGGCTATATAACATCATGCTATGAGTAATACCAAAGTCCACGCAGACAAAGTCGCGAGCGGCCGCTAGTTGCATTATAATTGACATACTTCTAATCAGGAATATACGAGTATAATAAAAAGATACTATATCACGCGTTTAGCGTTTCCAAGACCAGATGAAGTTTTTAGCCATTCACATTCGTTAGCTACTAATAAATAATGTTGAATTTGGGAGCACATTAAGGAAATATTTATAACTATTCGGATGGATAGGCTCTTCATACAGCGTATACCATATCTTATGTAAACTGCGGATTATATCACTGTAGTACTCGATTTTAAATATCTAAAACACTCTCTAATTGAGAAACAGCAAACTTACCCAAGCTCTACAGAACCAATTCCTTATAATGCAAAATTGGGGTAAGAGTGAACCCGATTTATGGTTTTGATTTCTGTTACTGAAATAAATGTTAAAGTGGTACATTACTTATGTTTGTATATATGTTTTTGTTTAAATTTGCGCTTATATTTATGTTTACGTCACTTTTATGGAAAAATTATATTCATTTACCAACTTATATACGAGTTCAATATTTCCGACTTTTAAGAATAATTAATTCTTATTGTTGTATAATTTCTTATTGTACTGTACTTACTGTGCACTAGAAATTTTAGTGTATAAACATTTTGCGTAAAGTTACCTACATCCATTTCAAATTAAAGACACAAAATCATGAAATTGTGTTAAATTGAAGTGATTTGTTACATAAAGTTAAAAAGCATTACGTTGAATTGTCCAAAACGTTGCATTAGTTGACCAAGCTGATGAGCACTTCAAAACTGTGCTATGTGCATGTGAGCGTTGAATTGCAAAATACCATGCAAATTAAAGCCCGTTTCATAATTATAATAATCAAACACTTTCAAGCCTCAAATTGCTACAGATAGCATAATGTTGCATTAAAATTAAAGTGTTCACATCAAACAAAATCGTATAGTGCCTTCATTTTCATTCAAATACTAACGACTTCGCATTGCCCGCTATTTTATCTCAACTTTTTAATATTCCATTTCTTTTTCGAATTTGTCGAGTTCTTACGTCAATTTTGTAAACGAACAAAGGATATAATAAAGAAAATCGGACCGAATCGATGATTAGATCGCGTAACAGCATTTATTGATCTCATTAAGCACAAGTGCCTCCCGCTCTGGCGTTCTCAATTTCGTCCCCGCATTTTCGAATGATTCAATCGCAAAACCGTGATATAGAATTAAAATTTCTGTTGGAATCTTTTGTTCGTTGAAATTTCACGGGGAGCGACAGATCGATCAGATCTGGCGGAACTTCGTGCGAATCGAACAATCGTTAATGAAACTTCTCTCGCGCAATTAGGTAACCGTCTTGGTTTTATTAAATTTAATCAAGAACTTGTGTAATATTACACAGATTGGGCCAATCGAGCCGTGTACAAGTTTCGATAACGCTGTAGTTGGGAACTAATTTCGGAAATAAGCGGAGTTATCTCGGTTGAACGCGATCGCCTTGGTAGGATCGGTTTTCTTTAATGATAAGACTGTTAATAGCTTACCTATTGGAAACGTCATGCTTGAACTCTTGGTCGTAAGGTAATTAAATTCTGTGGAAAGTAAAACAATTCATTTTCTCAGGACAGTGCCATTACGTTACGTTAACAAGAACCCAATAATGAAACACATTCAGCAAAACTGGGTATATCTTTTACGCGGTATCCTTTTCAACCCCTTCAATCCGCTTTATATTGAAATTTTGTTACATATTTGGGTCAAAACGTAGCTATATGTACAATAATGTTAGTAACATATGTAGCGGGTGTTATCGGTTGTGATAAGCCGGTCCGGAAGCTCGTCGTCGTCCGCAACGCTGCCGGCAGCTATATCTGTGTTACATTACAGTTGCCTCGCTGCAATATCATTTTAATTACACACATTGCAGTCCAACGAATTTAATAGTGGAATAATCTACAAATTTTTATAGGCGGTTGAACTTCCATCATGGCCTTCCATCAGGGCTACAACCCTTTTTGCGTCCCACTGCTGGGCATGGGTCTCTCCCCATTATTGGGGAGGCCTGAAGCTTATTTCACCACGCTGCTCCAATGAGGGTTGTAACGGTTAGTGTCCAACCCGCTGTCGGATGTTTTTAAACCGCCCATAAGACCTCCGACAAGGTTTAACGACTGTTATCTATCGACAACAACCGGGACCGATGGCTTAACGTGCCCTCCGAAGCACGGAAACGCGCATGATATTTTTTTGCCACTTGCGGTCACCCATCTCACACCCGACCGCGCCCGTTTGGCTTAGTTGCATAGATCGTTTGCGTTCTATGCTAACCGCCGAGCCATGCGTGCTTCACCGATCATTTCTGCGGTAAAGAAATTTTGTTATTTGTCGACGGACAAGGGCCTTTGCTGGAAAGACTGAAATGAGGCGATCGGCAGACTCCAGAGTAGCAACGCAAATGCAACCATCCATAGACTACGGCATCTACTTAACATGGCTTGCATGTTTGTCAGTTAAAAAGCGGTTACCCAATAGCTGTCACTACTCACATAATGCATTTATATTTATTTATTATTGTGCTTACTGTACGTGTGTTGTAAAATGTGTACTACATAGATAATACACATCATATGTGAACGTGTTACACACGCAACCTTTCAGTATTCATTCTAAAATCCATTATATAAAAGGAACCTTTCCATGACGAAAACTTTTAACGCGAGCAAAACAAACATATTTAGAGCGACAAAACCGAAAATCAGTTCGCGTTCCTTGAAAAATACACGAGTTATTTCAAGCTGTATCCGGTAGCCAAACAAAGATTCCGAAACCAACTTCCCCTGCTATTGTGTAAGGCACGTGAAAACCTCGAGCTCAGTTTAAAACAAGTATTGCACAGTTTTAAACAAAGCTATAGACGGGACCGTGCGCATTACCATAAACAGTGGGGTAGAAGCGCGAAATTGCTTTTTTGAACTCCCACAACGTTACCACTATTAAGAGTTAGAAAACATTGAATAAAGGTGTGGAGGAGACTGTTCTGGGGCATAATCACATTTTGAACCGAAGTTCGGCTGTATGCAGAAACCCTATACTTTTTTGTATATACAAGCAGTGCTTCCAACTTTTCTCAACAGCCAAAAGCAAGATTAGATGTTTTGTAACTTTGTCCATTGATGCGCTTTTTAGCAATTCTACTACTTTGCCCAACTTCAGTATAGGAACGAGACCTAGTGCATTGTTCTTTATCTTAAAAGCTGCGGTTATAAATAGAAGCGATTCTTTTAACGACTTCTCCACACTTTTGTTCTTCCAATGTCTCTGGTTTCCTTTTTTATGGTAGCATTATGACGATGACTACGTTTTCGAATACTCAACACAATGAAAGCCGTAAGATAAGAAAAGAGATGATTTGTAAGAATTTTCATTGCTCATTTTTAGATTAGTACCTGGACAACCGAGCGTTGCTCGCATAAAAACAATTGATTTTATTGGCTGAATTTTAAGCAAAACTCTTAGTGCTACTTAACAACGCCATCTGAAATAGCTCCGAATTAAAAAAATAATGTCAAAAAAAACCAACATGCTTGCTTGAAGTTTGCACGCGGGCCTCTAGCTCCGCAGTCAGCCTACGTAACCATTCGACTCAGGAAACTACGATACGAACTACGATAATCCATTGACGAATTTTTTTAAGAACTCTTTCAAATCAACATTGTCATTTGTTTGAACAGCGGATTGGCGAATGACGTTTGCCGGCGTTCTACGCCACAATATTATTAATATTCTCCAATAGATGTCAATAAGAGTCATATTTTTCAGTTTATATTTAATTTGATTATCGCTGAAAATTCAAATAAAATGACATATTCTAAAAATAAAACCTAGCTGGATCAATTCATCACCCTCGAAACCCTAGGAACTAAAATACCTGAAAATCGTTGGAGTCGTTTCCGTGATTCAAATTATTTACATAGGTGTTAACAATAATTGTTCGTTTAAAGGTATTAGATAAAGGTTAACACTGCTGTATCAGAGTATTTTCCAAAAACATACCTCGTAATATCATAGAAATAGAAAATCTCAGGAAAATTGATACCAAACATCAGTTTTGGACGCTTATCATTAGTGAATTCATAAATATTTTATTCATACAGTATTTCTGTGGTAATTTACACAAATTTTCATAGGGGCGATTCGAAAAGTCTTAACATGGCCATGATCAATCTATACCCACATGTAAATAAATAATAGGTAAGGTAGGCTTGGCGGATGGTCTGGCGGTTAGCGTTCAACGCAAGCGATCTATGCAACTAAGCCAAACGGACGCGCTCAGGTGTGAGATGGGTGACCGCTAGTGGCAAAAAATTTCATGCGCGTTTCCGTGCTTCGGAGGGCACGTTAAGCCGTCGGTCCCGGTTGTTGTCGATAGATAACAGTCGTTATACCTTGTCGGAGGCCTTATGGGCGGTTTGAAAACATCCGACAGCGGGTTGGCCACTAACTCGCATCTCCACCAACCCGCATTGGAGCAGCGTGGTGGAGTAAGCTCCAGGCCTCCCCAATAATTGGGAGAGACCCGTGCCCAGCAGTGGGACGCAAAAAGGGTTGTAGCTAAGGTAGGCTTAAACTTTCAATTGGCATGCACATAAATGCCCACCACCTATATAATGTCCAGCTAAAGTTTCACAAACGTAATAAACATATTTTATATCATATTTATTATCTGTTGCTGATACTGTCATTAAATGGCATATAATTAATATTTTACAATTATTTAGAACACGCAAGAAATTGTTTAATATAAAAAAACGGAATCTGTAACTTTGATTACGATTCCACTGTCATTCCATTTATTAGGCGAAAAATAATTGTTCATAAATACTCGTAAATCTATCATCACGTGAAAAAAAAAACAATGAAAATGTATCATTTACATATATTGTAT
The DNA here is from genome assembly GCA_911387765.1 of Pyrgus malvae. Taxonomy (NCBI): domain Eukaryota; kingdom Metazoa; phylum Arthropoda; class Insecta; order Lepidoptera; family Hesperiidae; genus Pyrgus; species Pyrgus malvae. The sequence continues at coordinate 9,621,918 of OU426955.1, read as the reverse complement.
AGAATCCTAAAAGTTAACGTTACGGTTTACCGTAAAATAACAGCAAACGGCACTAACGAGTCCGGTTAAAACCGGATTACGCATAAACTGTAGACCTCGGTTCCGCTCAGCTATCGAGGCGTGCGTATATTTTATCTGTTTCCGGCGCACCGGCCACCGGCAATTATCACAGGCGTGCCCCATGCTCATAACAAAGCCTCTCGACCCCTTTCAAAGACTTATAGATCAGATAAAAATGCTTTCATTAATACAAACTCTGTGATTAACCCCTCCATAAATCAGCGAGCACACAGTCAATGGTTTTCCGGTAATTCACTAGCATATCTATTACGTGGCTCTACGATTATCACTTGAGGAAATGCAGGTGTTTTAAAGCGGTTTAATTTTATCGGTATGATAGTGATAACGAAAGGAAATGTTGAGCTTATTACTGACTGATGTTCATCAAAAATTATTTTGTTTAATAATATTACCTATACTCATAGGTACAAAAAATGCATTATTTACATTTATTCATGAAATTAATGGAAGAATTATTCTGTTAATCTTAACCAAAGAATAACAGATCATTTTTTCTTTAATCAAATCACGAGATTTACAAAATATGCCTATATGTATATAGTGGTTGCAAAAAATATAGTAAGATAAAACAATGAACTCAACTAAATATTTTTTTTACACATGTATACAACTAAGTATACATTTTTATTATTTGTAACCTACGACAGTAAATATTTTTTTGTTTATTCAATTCTAAGATTTACTCGTACTTATGCTGTATGCTTCAGAAATTATTATGTTTTTTGCTCTTTAGTACCTAATAGTACCTGGACGCCCGAGCGTTGCTCGGATAAAAACAATTGATTTTCTTGGTTTGTTTTTAAGCAAAACATTCATTGGCTTCGTGTTATTTAACAAAGCCTTTTGAAATACCTAGCTCCCAAATTTAAAAAAAATGTCACAAAAAATAAAAAACGCAACTTGCGTACATGAGATTTGAACCCGGGTCTCTAGCTCCGTAGTCAGCTTTAGTAACCATTCGACCATGAAAGCTTTAATTCCATTGACGAAATTTTTATAGAAGTCTTTCATATCGACATTGTCATTTGTTTGAAGGGCGGATTGACGGTTGACATTTGACGGCTTTCTACGCCACAATATTATTAATATTCTTCAATAGATGTCGGTAACAGTAATTTTGTATTTAACGGCATAAACATTAAATAAAACGACAATTTTTATCAATAAAAATTTGTGGATCGATTTATCATCCCCGAAACCAGGGTACTAAATTTCATGAAAATCTTTGGAGCCGTTTCCGAGATTCAAAAAATATATTTAGATATATACAAGAATTGCTCGTTTAAAGGTATTAGATATGACACTTTTTTATGCGGTCAATTCTTCCGAATTGTAAAATATTTTTAGTATGGTTATACGAGTAGGATTTCATTTCACCTTTAACATACTGCTAAAAATATAATCTAATATAATAATATAAATATTTTGTACAATAATTTTATTAAGCCTACAAATATAACGTATCAACTACGTAATCTTAGCCATTCATCATACTCCATCCTAACGAATTTTGGATTTATAACAAAAAGTATAACATTTCTTTATTAATCCACAGAAATGTATGTGATTATTCAAGAAAACCTTTATTTCTCTCGTACAATTTTAACAATTTAGTATTATAATAGGTCAGAAAATATCTATTTCGAGTTCATTAGTAACGCGACTCGGCCTGGCCTTGCAATTAGGAAGAAATAATAATTATTTACATAAATATTGGGTTCACGGTATCCGAGCATGTAATATTTAGAGTCGTTTGTATTAAGTGGTCTATTAGAGTAATTGGTTTACGGGTTTGCCTGGTAATAATTGAGTCAAGATCGTCATTACGCCCATTTAGGGAGGAGCGTAATGATCTTAAATAATATTATATACCACTTTTTTGGTATCGGGGGGGGGGGAAACCCCAGAAGCCCTCTTTTAGTCGCCTCATACGATCAGGCAGGGGACGGACAATCAGTTTTTATCTTTTAGAAGAGAACCCTAAAATTAAGTACAACACAAATTAAATTTCCCACGGCATCCCAGTTCTTAGCTCCTCGTTATAAACAAGATTATTTTGTCTGGGCAAAATTTTCCCGGTATTGTATGTCGAGTAATCGATGTCACTATCACACAGTATACGCTTTTATCGGCAGCATTTTGTTAAAACACTTTTAACATAGATTGAATATTTGTCAATGTCGACAGCGTCCAACAAAAATCGTTTTATATTTACCGGATTCAGGTTAAAGGAAGTTTATCGTTTTATAGTGAACTCATAAATCACGTTAATGTAATGACAGACTTATTTGTTTTTCGCACGTATATAGAAATTGTGATTCGGCTCGGTTTCGTTTGGGTGATTTGAGTTTATATGATTATTCTAATATACCTCACGGGAACAGTACATTTTTCAGAGATATAGACCAGTAAACTATCCTATGTCCTTTCCAAATATCCACTCTATTAAGTATGGATATTGTCAAAAATATTTGAACCTAAAAATATCACTGCTTTCACTTAGTCCAATTGGATTGGCTGCAACCCTTTTTGCGTCCCACTGCTGGGCACGGGTCTCTCCCCAATATTGGGGAGGCCTGGAGCTTACTCCGCCTCGCTGCTCCAATGCGGGTTGGTGGTGATGCGGGTTAGTGGCCAACCCGCTATCGGATGTTTTCAAACCGCCCATAAGGACTCCGACAAGGTTTAACGACTGTTATAAATCGACATCAACCGGGACGGACTGCTTAACGTGTCCTCCGAAGCACGGAAACGCGCATGAAATTTTTGCCACTAGCAGTCACCCATCACACATTTGACCGCGCCCGTTTGGCTTAGCTACATAGATCGCTTGCGTTCTACGCTAGCCGCCGAGCTTTCAATTGGATTGAAATATACAAAATGCAGTACATTTTATCTAGGTTAAATACAATGCCCGAGAGTTGTGAAATGAAAAAAAAAACTGTGAAAAAACATGACTTTTCGGATTGCCTTCCAAACTCTTTAAGAAACCTCGCAAAGTTTAAACTTCGTCGGAACTGACGACTAAGTGATTTTGGCTATTTATTATGTTGCTGGGTTTCATCGAAGAGGCGAAAATTTGATTCATTCATCTGGTGATTTTTTATTTGAATCTGCCAATATACGCAAATTGTGCGTTGCCGACATTAAAAAAATATCGATGAAACCTGAAATACTTGCACGATATTTTTTTTGTGTTTTAATGTGCTAACTGGTTTGCACAGATAAACAACTAAGCATGACTGTGCGTGGAGGCAAGGTATTAAATCACCTTTCTGAGTAATAATGGGTTTATTAACACGCTTTTATTAACTTGACCCGTATGTATGTATGTAACGGAATATTTTAACTTCATTTTCACTTACTTCTAAGAGTCTGATTAACTTGAAAATTTGCACAGGAGTCAAGGGCCGATGACAATACAATAACCTCATAACTTTATATTAAAGTCCTAACTAGGAAAATCAGGATAAAAAAATATACGAGAAGCGGCTGATAAGTTCGTGGCCTAAGGTACTTAATTAAACAAATATAAAGTTTTATATTTTTAACACGTCTAAGCATCTGATTAACTTGAAAATTTGTACAGGGGTCAGTGGCCGATGAAAATAATATGAGAAAAAAAATCCAACTAAAAAATTAAAAATAAATAATGTTGTGTGTTTAAAAAACTAAAAAACACGCTTTTGTTAAAATACGAACGAAAAAGTAAAAAATAAGAAGAAAATGTGTTTTACTGTAAAAAAGGGTGGTTTTTAAGATATTATTGACACCATGTACCTTACGCTTTTTTACAGTAAAATACATTTTCTTCTTATTTTTTTTACTTTTTAGTTCGTAATTTCACAAAAGCGTGTTTTTTAAACTACATTATTTATTTTGTTTTGTCTAATTCATCACCAACCGATCAGTTTTGTAATTTTCTAAACACATTTTAGTCTATACTTACAGTAATAAAAGAAGACTTAAAACTGTCAGAAACTTTTATACAAGTACATGTCTTCGCTTAAAATAATATTTATTTTGTAAACTTGTATCACACGAGTTCTACTAACAAGTTAAACTAAGAGATAAGATATTCTCAAAATGGGGCTTATTCGCCAAAACAGCAGCGGTAATCCAAATAGCAAAATACCTCTAATATCTACATTATGAAGATAAGAATATTTACACAGTGTAGGTATAAGCGGAGAACAAATTGTTTACCCGTTGCTCTCTTTACTTTCGGTACGGGTTTAAGTTCTGCACTACTTTAATACTCGCTGGAACACTTACTTACATTTTGTATTATAAAGGAGTTAGCAGCTGACTACTTTTTTTTTAAATCTTTTTTTTCCTTCTGAAAAATGAGTAGGTAATAGGCATGATGACACTATTGAAGAATTAGAGAATAAACGGTTTTATAGAAAAATATATGCTAAAAAAGTTCTAAAATATGATCCCGTTTTAATATAAACATTAAGATTAATAAGATTTTCAATAAAATAAAAGTATTAAATACAGCAATCTGCCATGTTATCTGAAACGCCAATCAAAAGGAATGACGTCACGTCTCAGTTAATGTCATCGTGTTGCTTGAAGTTTGACGATGAAGCTGACGCCATGACACCTACGAGCGTTTTCGCGCTTAATTCAAATTACATAGCAGAAAACACATTAATTTACGTTAAAAGTTGAGTTTATTGCTGAAATAAACTTTTTTTCGAAACTAGGAGACGTGTACCTACAATAAGGAAAGGTATTTAAAAATCTGTCATCATGCCCATTACAATGTTTGTTAATAGGTGATAACATTCATTACTTTGAATTACACCTGGGATGCGAATTTGATCGGGACAACAACTATTTATTTGTTTGAGCAGCGATGGCCGGACGGTTAAGAACGCGGCCTCCGTGACAAAGATGCAAAGTTCTAACACTGGCGTGGGTCTCCGACACGAAGATGTCAAGTTTAAACACCGGCGCGTACCTCTGACAAAGAAATTTTTTATAAGCATATTAGCGCATGGCTACTTCACAGTACGTAGTAGCGTATCGCTACTTCACAGTGAGGGAAAATGTTGAAATATTTAATTACTTATAATGTTTTCCAGCCATGCATGCTTGAGAGCTAGTTATAATTTCCCGAAGGCATGATATACGCCAATCTGCACTTGGCCAGCTTCGTGGATTATGGCCTACATCCCTCCACAAAACGCACCCATTTCATAGGTAAATGGGCTATATTTACCGTTGCCTATAGACATATGCAACATAAAGGGTCTATGCATAGCCGGCTTTTCAGGAAAACCTTTTTACATCTCTCTTAAAGCTTTGGTGAGTAACCAAATGGTTTAGTCACCAAAAATTGCAACAAAAACAAATTCTAAATTGGTTGTTCCTAATGGAATCTCCACCTTTGTCCGCATGTATACTGTTGAAATGGTGACATGAGTATAAATGTGTGTTTACGTCATCAGCAAAAGGGTTAAATGTCATGAAAAATAATGATCAAAAATTCGAATTGAATATTAATTTTTAATATTCACAATTTGAAATACGAATTATTTCTTAAAACCGATAAAGATATTTATTCCATGTTTAAATTGTTTGCTTTACCTGGGACCAAGTTTCATAACACTGCGTACCCGCGGGCGTGTCGACAATTTGTGCCTCACGGCTGAGGGTTTGCTGACGAGCGGGTAAACATGTTGCCAGTTATGACAGCCTGGTAAACGTCTTGACTTCAAAACTTATTGAAACATGGCGATATTTATTTAAATGCTTCAGGATATTATTTTTAAGGATGTCGTATGGTTAGTGGTTTTTAAATATTGTCGATCATAGAATATTATGAAAACTGTTTATTTTAATTGATGTTTCTTTTGAAATATTGATTATCAAAAAAATACTTAGTATTTTTATGAAAGAAAAATGACAAACATTCAATTCGTTTCTTTTGAAGTGAACATTATTAATGATTATTGTCGAATAGCGTTTGGTATCAAAGAAATACTTTATTTTACTTATTTATGTACATAAAATGTGCGATACAACGTTTACACACACAAAAGACGGTATTATTGTAAAAATAATTCCATCTCGGTCATAGTAATTAAGGCTGATTATTGCTGAATAATCCTGTCAGTAAAACGAATCTAGCAAACTAAACCACTACCTATTTATTCGCATCCTGTATATCGCTAGTTATTAAAGCAACGCTGGGTACGAGTCGCGACTGCAATTAAGTTCGTAAAGCCAATATTAGTAAAGCGACTTAACGTACATATATAGTCATGATACATACATACGGGATCCTTCATTCCAGCGCGCCACATGCTGCCAGCAATATCAAAGTTTTGATCCAGTCGTACATCTTGTGCTGCATGCCAATGACCGAGTGACGTCAGAGAACTCAATGCGTTCTATTTTTAACGTAAAATATTGACGTCACAATTTCTGGATAGTGTAAACTCGACGCTAAAATCCAAACGCGAACAAATTGTGCTGCTGAGTTTCGCCTGTTCTTAGAGCGTTGTCAAAAGCAAGACGAAACTTTCCGACTCGTCGTAAACATGTTTCGACGTCGTGTCATATTTTCCACTGTATCTACATCATTTCGGTGTTTGCGCTTTTAAACAATACTCGACAAACCGGAGGCTTGTTTGTGCAGAAAAGGATTTATACACGAAAATTCCGGAATAAAAATTACAAACGATTCGTATTATTAGCATTGCGCTTTGTTGTGCACTTCGCAATATTTGCGCATAATATGAAAAGCGGGGTTTTTCACGGATTTCAGCTGTTTCATCAAATTTTATTCGTTTATTTGACGATCATTAAGCTTTTGTATTCGAAAAATGAACGAATATAGATCGACATCAAGCTAGCTTTTTAATCAGGTTCATCAAAAGATTGTTGATTAGTATTCCAATTTTTACATCTATGCCTAGTCAGTACAGTTGATTAAAATGTTATTATGAATGTACACGCTAAGCAAAATAATACACTTTTATACTACTAAATAATATATTTATCGTAGTATTAAGTAAATTATAGAAAATTTCCGTAGAGCAAACTAAACTCTGCAAAAAAGCAATGACTCACGACAAAATTCGTTCGCATTTTCTTGATTGTACTTTCCCTCCACCCTTTACCCGTCCGCGATTTAGAGAATAGAGTAAATTTACAGAGAATCGTTCAAACGAGAGAATGCTCATTCACCTACAAGTTAGAATTGTTCGTACCGTTCGCAAGTTTTTGCCGTATTTGTTTCTCCCTAGTGGGATCAGTTGGATTCGGCGCAGCTGCGTGCGTTCGAGCGGCCATATCTCATCTCTTGATATATTTCGTCTTGTGATTTATTCTCGTATTAGCATTTAAAGAAAATATTAACGCGATCCAACTTCTGCTGAGGTTTGAACTTTGATATGAATGTTGTTGGGATCAGTTTTGCAACAGGATTAATGGCTGTGAAAGCTAGGATATGATGCATATTTGGCTGCAACCCTTTTTTGCGTCCCACTGCTGGGCACGGGTCTCTCCCCATTATTGGGGAGGCCTGGAGCTTACTCCACCACGCTGCTCCAATGCGGGTTGGTGGAGATGCGGGTTAGTGGCCAACCCGCTGTCGGATGTTTTCAAACCGCCCATAAGGCCTCCGACTAGGTTTAACGACTGTTATCTATCGACAACAACCGGGACCGACGGCTTAACGTGCCCTCCGAAGCACGGAAACGCGCATGAATTTTTTTGCCACTAGCGGTCACCCATCTCACACCCGACCGCGCCCGTTTGGCTCAGCTGCATAGATCGTTTGCGTTCTACGCTAGCCGCCAGGCCATATGCATATTGAAAAATTAAATAAGTCTCAATAATAACGTTTAACGTTTCACACTCATAGCCCCACACTAGGGTAGATTTACCCTGTGTCGTGAATACCATGGACACAAACAGAGACAGAAACACAAATACCTAGACCGAGAACAGAAATTTAAACTCGTCATTCAAATTTCTTTTATTCCGGGAATAGAACCCGGGACACTTCGGCTGGCAGTCCGGCATGATAGCCAATGCGCCACGCGGGTCGTCAATAAAAAATCAAGATAAATCAATAATTAAGTTGATGTAGATAGGCACACTTAGACAAATTCAGTTTTTTTTTTCTAGTCAAATATCGTAGTAGATTCAATGGTTGAAATTATGGTTTATTTCGAGTAAGAACTGTACACTGATAAGTTTTCAGGGTTACTTAGAAAGTGTCTTCGCATATTCTTTCAATTTTCCAAATAAAATCGCGTCGAATTTCATAATATACGAATACAAAGAGTGAATAAAATCGCATTAAATCAATGATTCGAAAGCACTCGCTTATTGAGCTTCAACCACAAAACGACGACTTAACTTATTTCGCAATTTCCATTTGTATTCAGTATGGCTGTCTCCTAGCTCACACATTTGTATTGTAGTTTCCTGATTTTGCTGTAAATACTTTTAAGTAATATTTTTCACGTCTTCCCACCAAAAAGCAAAAAGATTCGATCATGGTAGAAACAGATGCAGCGGTGACGCTTCGTCGGTCAAACCACACCAACACCTGTACATAAATAACTAGGAGTATGTATTCATCTTCTGAAGTTATACTTCTTTTGGCTCGTTTGGATGAGAGTGAATTTGTGAGCTGCGCGCGCAGGATCGACACGATGAAGTTAGCCACAGAATAGAAATAATAAAAACATATTATTATATTTTCAACACTGAAAACAGTTACAGTACTTAGTGTCCATACTATATAGTAGATAGATTTATGAGCCAGTTAAGCCAGTGTTGTGAAATATAGTATTCGTATGAAAAAATAATTTTGAATATTAATTTAAAATAATTATTCCGTTAATAAAACGTTTTTTATTTAAACAAAATATTTTTGATTGATTTTGATATATTGTCGATTACTACTGCGTTTGAGTTATTTTGAACTTATTTCATACGCCAAAGAAGTATAACTTCTAACGCGTGTAAATAAGTACTTACACACACTCTTTTTTTTTCAATCTTTTTTATGTCCCATTGCTGATCCCCTCTAACGACTGAGAGGGATTTAGGCCGTAGTCCACCACGCACTAGGCTAGTGCGGATTGGTGGACTTCATACCTTCGAGAAATTATGAGTTCTTTCAGGCATGCACGGCGATGGAAAACATTGTTATATCACAATATTTTCTATCACCGTGGAGCAGCGATAAAGTGCGCACATTACAAATTTTATTTGTCAGAGGTGCGCGCCGATTATTTGAACCCGGCATCTCCCGCGTTGGAGACCGCGGTCCTTACTCGGCCATCGCTGCTCAACTCATACTCGGCTCATAATTTTGATATCTCAAAGACAACCAATTATGGTTAAAGTAAAAGCAATTTATTGCAATGATAAGGATTTCTTAAGCATCAAGCAAAACTATTCACGTAACTAAACTAAAAATGTTTTATTCATTCGGAAAGAAGGTAAACATGCGACAACCCTTACAATTTGTTCTTTAAAACAGAACGGAGAGTATTCTTAAAGCATTCGTGTTTGTAGTGGCAAGACAGTAAGAGTGCCTTTGTAGTCGGCCACCGGGGGCTTCATTAGGCGCCGGATCGCGCGCCCGGGGAGTGCAACGTCACTCCAACTCGGATCGCGCACCGCATCCAATGCGAAATATATTATCTTGAACTAAATACGCGAAGTCTTCTTGAACTAAATATACCACCAATTTAGTACAATACAACTCGTTTGTTTACATATTAAATTAACGCTTAAAAAGGAATGTTAGTGTTGCAGTGTGGGAGAGTATGCGGTTATTTTTGTTACACTATCATCATTATTTTGAGTATTTTAAAAATATTGTTCTACCTTATACACTGTACACCAATGGCAACCACGTCTCGGTAAAAGGAGTACAGATCCGGCCTCGAATTAGGGGGACTGTTTAACCTAAAGAAGACAGCAGGAAGCCGCTGGATTCAGAAGGCGCAGGACGGGGACGAGAGGCGAACGTTAAGGAAGACCTATGTGCAGCAGTGGACTATGAAAGACTGATGGATGGTTACTTATTTTTTTTATATATATTATAATAAAAAAATGGTAACTTAGCAGCAACCCTCAATCTGCCCATGAAGCTTTGCACAAGTTTTAACGACTGTAATCATCGAGAACTACCGGTACCGATGGCCCTCCAAAGCACAGAAAAGGGACTGAACTTTTGCCACTTGCGGTCACCCATATCAATAGCAATAATATGTCAGATGAAGCTCAAGCTAAAGCAATCACCCTATGCCAAACATTAGACAGATGTTTGAATTAAAAGTTTAAAAGATACTGTTGTAACAGTGTAGTTAACTTTTAATATTTAGATAATCTTTCTTGCTGAATAAACTACTTCAACCCCCAACGTTTATTGTAAATACTTTGCCACTAATGAGTGCAAAGTCGCTGTGCATAATGAGAGCTTAAAGTTGTGTTATAAACTTCGAACTTTTATTCCGCATTAAAACTGAGTATTTGGTAATGTTTCAAAGTATTTCTGCGCTAACTTTCTTTCATTGCGAAAGAGTTTTCAAGAGCTTTATTTGTCGTGTTAATGGCAACTCATCAAATTATCGTACAACACTTTTTGGTGAATAATATTTTGATTTATTTTATTTAACGTGCTAATAGTTTTGGAGCAGTGTGGTGTAGTACCACAGAGACTGATGATAGGAGAGAAGTAACACCGTGTGGGCCGAAAAGATTCAATTTACCATTATTCCCAAAAAAAATCCCATACTAACCTCTTCGTTTTGTCAATGTTAAATAACGTATAGTTTAAAAAACTAAAAAACACGCTTTTGTGAAAATACGTGGTAACGTAATAACGTGGGGTGCATGGTGTCAATAGTATCTTAAAAACCACCCCACGCTTTTTTTACAGTAAAATACATTTTCTTCTTATATTTTTACTTTTTAGTTCGTATTTTCACAAAAACGTGTTTTTTAGTTTTTAAACTATACGTTATTTATTTTTAATTTTTTAGTTCGATTTTTTTTCATATTATTGCATTGTCATCGGCTCTTGACCCCTGTGCAAATTTTCAAGTTAATCAGACGCTTAAAAGTAGGTGAAAATGAAGTTAAAAGATTGCGATACATTCATACATACATACATACATACATACATACAGGTCAAGCTAATATAAGCGTGTTAAAAATATGAAACTTTATATTTGTTTCATTCAGTACATTAGGCCGCGAACTTATCAGCCACCCCTCGTATATTTTTTTATCCTGATGATCCTTGTTAGGACTTTAATATAAAGTTATAAGATTATTGTATTGTCATCGGGCCTTGACCCCTGTGCAAATTTTCAAGTTAATCAGACTCCTAGAAGTAAGTGAAAATGAAGTTAAAAGATTCCGATACATACATACATACAGATCAAGCTTATAAAAGCGTGTTAAAAAGACTTAAAATGCTGACAAAAACTGGCAGAATTGATAATATATACATGGATGTACTTTTGATATAGCTTAAAAGCAATGTTGCAATTTAAGTGGATAATTCATTTACCGTTTAAGAATTGCATTAATATATTACATAGATTTAAAGAAGTTTAATTATCCTATAAAATATTCTCTTTACTCAAGTGTTTGCTGTCATGATAATTTATTCTTTTGACCGCAGGGATACTTAAAAACTCAAAATAAAAATAAAATACGATGAACGTCATAAAATATTATTTTACATTGCCGCAGTCAATACCAATCGAACTGAATTTTGTACATCGTTCTGCATTTCTTATAAGGGACGCATAAAATGTGAGAGGGGATTTTCTTTTGAAAATTATTACGTAAATAAAGTATGACTTTAGAAGTAGAAAATTATGTAGGCAAGGTGCATGAAATTGTCGCTCGGCAACTGTCCTCCGAACGACACCTGCGAATTAAACCAATAGGACTGATAATGAGTATGTGGTACTTAAAAATAAAATATTAGAACCAAAATTACTACTCTTTAGAACTCAACAGAAATTTAAGTATTTTCAGATTATTTTCTTCCACTCTATAGCAAAAACATAACATAAATACATATCTACTCGCAGCATTAACTTTTTTAAATTTAGGTAAGATAAACTTTCTTTAGAAAAGGTTAGATATAATTCATTAGTCTCTTAAAGTTAGACAGCATATTTTATCTTGAAAAGTACGAAAAATAGTACGTAGAAAAAAATGGCTACATTGCAAAGAACTATTATAACGATCTGTGTGGCGCAACGGTTACCATACCGAACTGCCAATTGAGTTCCTGGGTTCGATTCCTGGCGAAGCAAAGGTTGAAATAATGAGTTCCATTTTCTGGGTCTGGGTGTTTGTGTGCATGTCTTTGTGTGTATTAATCCATGGTACCCAAGACACAGGGGATATCTACTACGGTGGTACTATGGTGGTATGAGTGTGAAACCAAACGTTAACCATTTCAGAAACGACCGTAATATGTCTACACCTTATTACTTTACGACATCGTTGTAAAAAAACAACATTTTCTTGGCTATTATGCGGCGTGGCGTCTCATACAACTTATTATACATTATACAAATGTGTGCGTGTCCACGCATGGAGGGTGTAACAAGGGACTGTGAAATTGCAAGGCTGCTAGTTTTAGGCTTGCATCTTTCGAGACACGTCATTATGGAGGCTAGACTCCCCTGTGAGAGCTCGAGGGGCGAGATAAGGGCACATTCATAACCTGTCTCGTACCTACCGCAAAAACGTATTTTTTCGAGTTCCGTACCTAAAATCAAAATAGAGACCCTACCTCTAAAATCTCTGTATTTTGGGGAGCATTTATTTCTAGAACCGTTTTATAATATATCATTAACATTTAAATAAAACTGTTGGACTCGCTCTAAACAGAAGGCGTTGCCATTTTTGACCTATGAAAAAAACCGTAGAAACCTATTTAAGAGATGCGAGTTTCTTAATTATTCTCTATTCGATGGGAAGAATGGAGGCATGGTAGTTGAAGAAGTCCTGAGTAAGCCCGAGGTTGGATGCTACTGCTCGATGGTCGCCTCAAGTACGTCTGACGCTAACCGACAATTTCTATCGAAACACAATAGAATAGTTCTACTGCGTTCAAATTTAAATAATAAAGTTAATAATATAGTTTCCCAATAAATGTTTTCTCGCGTTTCTCACCCAATTTTTACACGGAACCCTCTGTACGTGAGTTAGAGTCGCACTTCACCGGTTTTTCACACCGTGTTTGAGAACAACACGAGGCACGTATACCCCATTCACTTATTTATTATTCCACATCGCTCAAAAGGCTTCTTTCACGAAAGTGTTGAAGCCGATTTATAATACGTCTATAGATTTTAGTCGATCTATTTTATTTATGCTCTGTTCTTTCGGCGCAACAGTTGTTGTTTCGAGAGGTAGTGACTCAAAATTACCAACATTTTCCAAAGATGGCGTAGAATTAAGAGATGGCCCTTGATTGGTCAGGTAGATTACTAAATCTAGTCTACTTTCTAAAAATTGGAAATGAAGTTATAAACAAAATAACACCCGACATTTTATGATTATGTAAGCTGATGAGTTAAGAATTTGTTATTAACATGTAAATTACTAATTTCTGATTTTGAAAACCTCTTGTAGTTTGAATATATTGATGCTCGCTAATTAATTTTGTGGATTCAGAAAGTTGTTGTGAGGGAAATTTCTTTATGAAGTAATTACCTAACGAATCTCATTGACGGAAGGTTATTTCTCTATTTTACCAACATAAACCTAAAAAACAAACATTACAAAGTCGTCGTTGTTGTTCGTACTAGATCAGATACATTGTAGACACGTGAGTGATGGATACTCTTCAGTTTTCGTCGAGATATCGTAGTGAGTTGAGTGTTGAGTACTTATTAGACTATCATTTACGGGGTGTAAAGCATCATCGATGCTATTTAATCATTTATTAAATAACAAATATATATTAAACGATTCGAATACAAACTTATAAGATCGATTACTTTAAAAGTAACCAAATTTTGATGTATCAAAGGAGGATAATAATTTAATACCCTTATCTTTCTAGTTTCTTATACGAGTAAATAAACACTCTGCAAATCCTTTACTATGCCTTATTTTGACTGTGTCTGAATCTCATACGCTCTGTATACAAATATAGTATAAATAGGTTAAAAATTTCAATATAATCTAGACAAAATAAATAAATAAATAACGATTCACATTCATAGCCCCACAGTAAGGTACATATACACTGTGTCGTGGGCACCATGGACACACACAAAGACAGAAACCGAAACACCCAGACCATGAAACAGAAATTTAAACTCTTCATTCAAATTTCTGTTTCACCGAGAATCGAACCCGGGACCGTACTATATCAGATACATTGATACGTTTGGCAGTCCGGCATGGTAACCATTGCACAAGTAATCCCTTAGTTTACCCTTTTTAAGCAACTCGCTATCAGTATTATGGAAGAGGGAATTAAGACCAAGATTAACCGTCCAGATATCTGTCATCTCAATTTTTCAAGATCCCGCCCGGTTTTTTGTACCCAGCAATATACCCTAAGAGTTAAGTAGGATTAGAATTATGGTAATGATAATATTCGTGATCCAATTTATACTGCAGAATTAAAGCATTGTTTAATGGTAGAATGACTTTCGTTTGTTTAAATTAAATAATTCATGTTTTATTGACTGTGTGTACCACATTAGTGTCACGTAACGTTCGCAGTAATACAAATACACTGAAATAGCGGTATACAAACATTTTATTATTTAGCACGTAGCATAGATTATTATATTCAACGTACTATTCTTCAAACATGACTGATTTGTATACATTCTTCACTAGTGATATATCAATTATCACATTTGTTTTAATTAAATTTTATTACTACTCGTAAAACACATTAAAGAGTCTTCGTAAGTTACTACCAAATAAACAGTAACTATTTAAAACTTTATTAAGCTTAATAAATTAAGCGTTATTAAAAATGAAAACCAACCTACCTTTAAATAATCACATGCATATCAATCAAACATTATTACACCGTTAACAGTGCGCAATTAATTTATACAAAGGTTGAAAAGCTATTACTATCAATTACTAAAATCACCTAGAATTTCACTGTAACTTGAAAAACTTAATAACAATTATTATATATAATGGCAGTATGTAGGTATGTACAACGTATAGATAAACATTTACTTTCCGCGTTAGGTTACGACATTAAGTAATGAGTAGGTGCTCGGATGACCGAGGGTTGCTCGGATAAAAATAATTATTTTTCTTCAGAAACTTATTGAATTACTCAGGAGGAGTCATACTTTTAGTTTATGTATAAGTTATTCTTTGCTGAAAACACTGATAAAACGATATTTTCTAAAAATGAAACCTAGCTCGATAGATTTATCGCCCCCGAAAACTCCTGCACACCAAATTAAAATCATTGGTACCGTTTCCGAGCATCGGATTATATAATATAGGCATATATAAAAGAAACTTTTATACAACACATAACGTGCATTTTATGTGTTGTATAAAAAACCTATATGTAATTTAATTAAAAATGATTAATTAAATTTAAAATAATTAACCAAAATAAACGTTATAACAATGTACTCGTATTATTATATGGCGTACATGAAACGGATTAGAGTGATACGTCGGTCTGGTTGCAGACGTGATATCGTATCAATCCGAGCTCGGTCATTATCGTAAATGTTAATGTCCACGACAATTACTCGACGAAGCTTTATCGAGAGCCAACCTCCGAAATTGAACATTCCCTATCTATAGTCTCTCGAACGATTTGTCCCTCTATAAACTCCTTCCGATCGGCCGGCTTTAATTAAAATAGTTTCACGGGAAAAATTGTATAAGGGAGTAGCCGCATTTGTTCGCCGTGACCTCCACGATTTTTCGTAAGTTCGGGAAAAATGAGACCCGGCCAATCAGGGCTTAATAGCAGGCAAATAAATTTGAAACCGACCCCGCCGGCCTTGGTACAGCTTTTTTCGGTTTCCCGAGCTAAATAAAAGTATTTAGGTGTTGCCAAGATGTCAGTTTGCTCAAATGTCACACGGACTTATACGTTTAACCCCCGTCGAGATTTTAATTGGATAATGCTATTTATTTTCTGGCTTCGAATATACCACGTAAAGTATGTACAATGCAATGACTTTTAAGCCTGCAGAATATGATATTAATACCCTCTTATATTTTCTGAACACTCTACAACTACTGAGACCTGTCGCCGTGGCGTTGAGTACTGGTTCAAAATGAAAAAAATAATCTATATTCTACATTATGAGAATTATCTCTATACAAAAAAGAGTGTGTGAACTTATGTACACGCGACAGAAGTTATGCTTCTTTGGCGTATGAAAAAAGTTTAAAATAACTCAAACGCAGTAGTACTTAATCGACAATAAATATCAAAATCAATCAAAAAGATTTTGTTTAAATAAAAAAAACATTTTATTTACGTAATAATTATTTTAGACTAATATTCAAAATTAATTATTCATATGAATACTATATTTCACAACACTGGCATCTATCTACTATAATATAGTATAGACACTAAGTACTGTAACTATATTCAGTGTTGATATTATTTCTGTTCTGTGGCTAATTTCATCATGTCGTTCCTGCGCGCGGAGCTCACATATTCACTCTCATCCAAACACGCCAAAAGAAATATAACTTCAAAAACTACATCCGTAAAAGTAAAATTTCTTTTAAATAGTAAAAGTAAATTTCTGTTTAAAGAATTGTTTTACTTTAATACTATATAGTCATACAGTTATCATATTGTATCCGTCTCTGCCAGTGCTTTAATGATGAAGGAATAAGTCGCCTTTTGTCAAGTTCGCATTTGTATAACCTAAGAATACAATGCAATTTTGTTATTTTTTATACCAATGGAATTATCGTCTTATTAGTACTTTTTTATTATTCTTTATTTATTCACTCGCCTCTTATAGTAAATTTTATCGGTCTCGCTTGCTGACAATTTGCTCAATTCTTTATTTCAATATCGATTTGTTACGATATGATAGCAAATGTTGAGTGAGCAAATTTGTTATTCATGGGCCCGTGAGTTTTGGGGAGCACAATCGGTCCCGTAATCATTTCATTTCCTGTCGAATGCGCCATGGAGATGAAGTATGTTATGCACATGTCAAATCCATATACGAGTTCATAAACTTCAAATAATTTTATTTCAGTGCCGTTGCACCAAAAAGTTTTTAGTAAATATGTCGATAGCGCCAAAGTGCGACTATTTTTGTTGACTTTTATGTTACCGTAACATTTGATGGACAAAAATGTGATTTTTGTATTTTGATTCATAGTCTTGAAATTGCGCATTAGCGCAAATGCTTTGTTATTAACTACAACAAAAATAACAAGTTTTACTAGGGTATAAAACAATCTTATAGCTACTTTCTAAACAGCAACAAGGTTTTGCTAAAACATGTATGTGTAATATTCATAGATTTATTATGACTTTTTACGAGCCAAATCGTACATTCTTCTGCTTCTGATGCAGCGATTTACATAGGACGCGTGATTTTAAATCGACATATAGTTCGGCGATCGCGCGTGCTCACGTCATCAATCATTAAATCATTATTAGATACTCGTAATAAATAAATACATAGTTAATATTCGCGAGTGTTATTTCATGTACATCCGTAGCTTTAAATAATCATACACAACACGGCAAAGAGTGTAGGGTTAATCAAGGACTCCACAAGTATATATTAAAAATCTATGGAGATATTTATTTTGTAGAAAACCCAAATGACCGAAATCGTTTCTGCTCCGTTAGTTTTTCGGTTGTAAGTTCGGCCGAAGCTTCGGTCCAGGACTTCTTTGTATTTATGTTGCACAAGGGAACAGTAAGTCGAACGAAAGAAATCGTAAGTTTTGCCGCCCAACAAATGACAACATCAATCTTACCAGCTGAATATGTACTTTGTAGTAGTTTTGGTTTTACTTTATGTGTCGATACATTGGAGAAATAGCGGAATATTGTGAATATTGCTGTTATTTGCAAAAGAAGATAAAGGTAATTTATTACGATTTACGATTTTCAACGATTTTAAACATGCTGAAAAGAACACTTTTCGTGTCCTGTTAAAAAAAGACCTCTCCACATAATTGGGGAAGCATGGAGCTTACGTCACCATGCTCCCAGTGGGATTAGTAGCTATGATGCTTACGTTCAATAAAACTCATAAAAATTCAAAATCCAAATCACAACTGCCAATAATATACAACGACACTGATTCTAATCGCTTAACGTAACCGCGTTACGGAGGCGAAAAAGGGAAAATGCGAATGAAATATTTTCTACTAAGAGCCAACCCATTTTAATTTCGACCGCGTCCATTTTGCTTAACCGTGTAGATTGCTTGAATTTTCCACTAGCAGCATCGCAATTTACTCTTCTTTAAAAATGATTAATTTGCAATGCAACCAAATAAAACGTAACAAATAATACAGAAAATCTTATTTTTTTTTTCAAAATTTCTACAACATACATAAAGTAAAGGATTTACTTGGTAAGGCTACCTGCCCGTGTTATAGCCTCAATAATAGGTAATAATATCAATGCTGGTACCACAGCCTCGTTAGCAAGTTATTCCGGCTGGCATAAATAAAATTTCCACATTTTTCGCCCTTTGAAAACTTGTTCGTAGTGGATGCTTACTTCATGAAATGAATGTACACTCCAATTTTTAGATTTCTAGATTCAATGAGTTATGCTTTGCGCTGATGATTCAGTGAGCCAGGATACTAGGTTTTACAATAATTATGTCTTACATTCGGGATTTCAGTTTCATCATTTTAAATGTTATCTTTCAATGGCCAAACTAAATAAAAAGACTTCTAAACATTAATTTAAAGAAATTAAATAGTATGTACTTATGACGTTCATTTTCAAGAGCATTTATGTATTCTTTATATATGTACCTACCATAAACTAGGTGTACAAAGGAGAAAATGAGCAAATATGAGAATATGAGCAATATGAGCATTCTCTGCCAGTCAACCTTCGGGTAGTGACAAAAGCAGCGAAAGGTGGTTTATTTTGAAAGTAAGAGAGAACATACATATAAAATAAACAAATATATATTATATATTTTCAAATTTATATATATATATATATATATATATATAAAACATATTCAACTACATATAACATGTATAATTACAGAAAGCTGCACTATGAAACATGTAAAGATAAGAATTAGATGATAGGAGAAACTAAAAAAGAAAGAAAGAGGAATAACATAGACAAAGAAAAGATTCGTTATAAAAGTTTAGCTTTTATGACCCTGACTGCTTTTGAAGAAACAAATGTTTGCGTACATTATTTTTAAATGACAATTTGATGGCTGGTTTTCGAAGATCATCACGAAGTGCATTCCAAAGTCGGGCAGCTTGAATAGCAAAAGAATATGAAAGGGAACCGGAGTGGTGAAGAGGGATAGAAAGACAGTGTCTCAGAAGAGGTGTCTTTCATTGGTATTACTTAAAAACTAAAACATGTATTTCAAGTACAAGTAGTATTCTCAGTTTGTTTATGTACTAATTTTAGTTAGTTTTTTTTAACTGTACTACATACCCATATAATAAAGATAACCGTTTTATATTTTACTAGCCATCCGCCAGCGGCTTCGCCCGCGTGGACCCGTTTTATTGGTTCCCGTAGGATAAAAACCATCCCATGTCCTTTCCCAAGGTCCACTCTATCTATGTTCCAAATTTCATTAAAATTAGTTCAGAAGCTTAAGGGGAAAAATGTAGCAGACAGACAGACAGAATCACTTTCGAATTTATACTTTTAGAAGGGATTTGAATTTGCTTAAGTTTGGCACTTATTAATGACTTATTCATTAACTGCAACTAACAACAATGTACAGTATTATAATGATCGTAAACAGTGACTATAGTACAAACTGTGTCTGTATGATTAGAAAATAACAAAACTTTTAGTAATTATCTTAACCAATAATGTAGTTACGATTATTACTGTATGAAACAACAAACGTTCAGAATACAATGTGTTGACCGCAGCGCAAGCAGATAGCGTCACTCACAACACAATACCAGAAGCGAGTATAAGGTAGTCAGGTTAATTTCAACTCCCGAGTACCGCTATCCTACCCACAATGCACGTTCCAAATGGATTAAAATGGCACTTTTTACACAACAATTCTCTACACATAGCCAAGAAACTCACACTCACAAAGTAATAAAAATTTGTAAATATGAAGAAAACGCTATTAAAGTTCCTTCAAAAAAAACTCCCCTCTAGCGACATGAAAGAAAATAATAGCTAGTCTCGACTCAATATAATATTGAGGCAAACTTTTGACTAAAGGAAATGAGTAGTTCGTTTGGGTAGTGGACGTATAATATACAAAGAGAGGACCACTCGAAAGACAATGTACTCGGAGTAACTTTCAATATTAATGATGCGCCCAGAATGCACAGAGACTGGCGAGTTTCAAAAGCTTCATTGATGCTCATTAACTATTGATTCATAAGTAATACCCTTTTACCGGTGCAGGCTCAAATGGAACGGCCAAATTTTCAAATTTAAATGTGAGGGAGAGCTGCATTTTTAAAACAGCAGACTCCTGCATTTAAATTCAGCATTCTGCTTAATATATCAACTCACCAACTAAAGTTCTTAGATTGCAAAATTTAAATGTGTTTCAATTGATTTATAGTATCATTTTATTACCAACAAATTCTCACCATCACCATGGGTTGACTGGTAGAGAATGCCACTAGGCATTAAGTCCGCCCATTGTTAGCCTAGTTTTTAGGTGAACAATTAAAGAATAAATAAATAAATAAATAAAAATAGTATCATTTTGGGTATGTTTAATTTTTCCCAACTAGTTTTATTACAAAAATATTGACAGAGGCTGTGTTGCCGTACCACCAGCCTTATGCTACTTTAACGGCTTATTCATTCGGTTTAGATTAAACTTAACTGTAATACCAAAATAATTTATGAAATTATCGTTTCGTTTTAAACCCCTTTTCATGGCTCCACTCCTGAGCACGATTTTCCCTGAGAATTGCCACAGTATTTAGCCCATAGTTGACATTAGGTAAGTTCGGATTGGTGGACATGAGTATTTTATTTTCTTTCAGAACATTTGTATAACTTTCAAGTATTTACAGCAATTTAAAATGTTTTATTAATGCTTATTTGTGTAACAATTAAAAATAAACTTCGTGAACAACCGTAAAATATATATGGAGTTTATTGTCGCAGCATCTGTTGGTATGCAAAGTCGAGCCCATAAAACGACTCCCACGTTACAGTGGGTAGGTAGTTAACTCTTACACCCATCGTTATGAACCCTTACCTGAGAAGATATGATTTGATTCGATAATAAATACAGTTTTATTGGAGTTACATATTTTTTCTTGCCACTGACTTCCAGATTTCAGAGCCTATATAAAGAATCGTGAAGTTAGTGTGTTTGCTCGTTTTTTTTATTATTCTTGCATCAGCTACACAAATTGAATAATTTTATTGAATTATATAATTTCGTTATTAATCCTGAGTTAAAATGTAATTATAAAACTATAATTACATTTTGTTAACATCGTCTATAAAAATATAGCAGATATAAAAATAAATTTCTCATATTTTAATACGCTATTTGCTTTTTTACGTGTTTATTTTGAAGTGAAAACTTATTTCGCGGCGTTGTGCACTTTTTTTGGGATAGGTAAAAAATGTTAAACTCGCGTCAGGACACGTGGCCTGATCGAATATTCGTAAGACGGAGGGGTGACAGCTGATGGCTCGACTGTCTTTTGTAAAATTCGTTTATATCAAGTATTTCAAATATGGACATTGAACAAAGTGTCTGAAGACCCGCGTGGCGTAATGGTTTCCGTGCCGGACTGCCGACTGTCTCGGGTTCGATTCCCGGCGAAGCAAAAATTTGCATGATGTGTTTAAAATTTCTGTTCTCCGTCTAGGTGTTTGTGTTTCTGTCTTTGTGTGTGTATATGGCACCTACGACATTAAGGTGTTACTACCCTGATGTGGGGGTAAATTCTTCTGGTTGAGCTACCCAATTTCTACCACAAATTAAAGTATCGATGATTTAAAATTTGTTGGAACAATAAAAATTCAGGCAGAACATCTGCAGCTTTTTTGTGATTCGAGTCAATAAAGTTAATACTTTCAACCACACTTTAATCATTATTAACACGAATACTTACATACATACTACCTGGCCCCGCGAACTCCGTACCGCGTTCAAATGTTTGGGGTGGGCCACCCTTATCACTTAGGGGGATGAAAAATAGATGTTGGCCGATTCTCAGACCTACTCAATATGCTCACAAAATTTCATGAGAAATGGTCGAGCCGTTTCGGAGGAGTACGGGAACGAACATTGTGACACGAGAATTTTATATATAAGACTAGCTGACCCCGCGGACTCCGTCCCGCGTTTAAGTGTTCGGGGTGGGCCACCTTTATCAGTTGGGGGGGGGATGAAAAATAGATGTTGGCCGATTCTCAGACCTACTCAATATGCTCACAAAATTTTATGAGAATCGGTCAAGCCGTTTCGGAGGAGTATGGCAACGAAAACTGTGACACGAGAATTTTATATATTAGATAACTACTCGCACGCGAGCACTACTGGAGTAAACGCTGTATGGGGTAATCAAACTGCAATTCATACTTCACCCGATGTCCTGAAAATCAAGGACACCTGCTGATTCTCATTCTATGATTTCAGCCCTTTGTACTTAACGTTGCCTTTTGTTTAAGGCCCATTTTCCTAGTACCTTTTACGAATGGAAGCAGCAGAAATTGAACGAATAACTAAAGAAAAGTTATTTCTATAGGAAATTACTTTATAATTACCCTTTAATAAGGTATTAAGAACTATAATGAAAAGGAATAGAAAGTTGTCAATTTCTTTGTAATGTATTTTTGAAATATTTCTTTGTTATTTTATTGTATTGGTGATTTGATGAGGCATAGTGATTTGTACTAATATTTTTAAAATTTAAACTTTGTTACAGTATACTTCTAAAATAGAATAACATTAACATAAAAATATATGGAGAAAAATCAAGGAGTAGAAACTTGGAAAGAAAATGGAATATACTAAAAGCTATAACAATCATAAAACTTTATAAAGTAGGTATTAGATTTGTCAAAACAATTTAAGATTATAACAATTCCATATTAAATTAACAAAATATAAAACGTGAGGCAATATCTATTATTGTACATTTTCATGACATACTTGTTTGTTGTAACCACTTGATTTTTTACATTTGAATACATTATAATAGAATACGACCAAAGGCCTAATAAGATCTTTTCAGTAAGAAAATCTGCCCTGTCACAGGTCCTAAAGAACAATGGAAGTTATAGCCTTTGACAGAATTAGGAAGATGTCTAGAGTCTTGTCATGAGCCATGAGTCTCTATCTCTTTTATTTTCTGAGGGTTTTCATTTCCTCGTCCCATCTATTCTGTTTCTTAAGAATCTCAATTAAATAACTCGCAAGCACTCTACTCCAGATATAGGCACTGCAGAATACGGAAGCTTAATAAGAATGTAATCCCGCGTCAGCAGTAAGTACCACCGTCAATCGATCGCCGCTCTCGATGTACAAATACGTAATACTACACTCGTTGCTCCGACAGGTGCGTGTGTGTACAGGCCGGGAACAATGGTGCTTGGGGCATCCGACTTTGAAAGTGGGTTTCATTTTGGTAATAGGTATATCTGAAGGAGTAACTAACGCCTCACACTAAATAGCCTAGGCCTATGATTTTTTACGTCATAGTCATTATGGTTACGCATAAAGATCGGAACACATGCCTAGGCCGGGAAGAGAATTTTCTATTCGTCTCGTCAGAAATTGAATCCAGGACCGCTCCTTCAATCAGCATAGAATTCAACATAGAAACTTTTGCGCCTTACGGCTACATTCAAATTTCATCTCTTGAGTCTGTTCAGAAAGAGGATTGGCAAGAAACTGGAAGTGTTGCTTTAAGTTTTCTATAGTTTCGTTTTTAATTTGCTATAGTTTTCTCGTTAGTTCACAAAACGAACACACATATACTAGTTATGAATATATTCTATCGCCATTGTGCAGCAATACAACAAATGCCTAATCCTACTTATCTCAATATGTAACAAAGAACAAAAGCTTAATACGAAAGTAATCCGACGTCAGCAGTAAGCAAATCCGTCAGTCGATGTGGCTCTCGATGCGAAGTGTAATCACGCCGCGCAAATACGTTCAGCACTCGTTGCTCCGACAGGTGCGTGTGTGCAATTGTGCTTGGGGCAGGCTTTGAAAGTTGATTTCATTTTAGTACTATATCTGAACATAAGATACGATTTAAAATGAAATGCTTTACACTAATAAACCGACACTACTGTCGGTCGTCTCTACCATCTTTACGCAAACCGGACGATACTCTGGCTCACACGGCAAAAGGGAAAGCCGATCTCCTGGGTACCCTGTTTGCCTCAAACTCGACTCTGGACGACGGAGGTGCCACACCGCCGACCATCAAGCAGTGTGAGAGCTCGATGAAGGACGTGCTTTTCACTCAAAAGGCCGTCAGACGAGCTCTGCTAGCCCTCGATGTCAAGAAGTCGAGCGGGCCGGATGATATCCCCGCGATCGTATTAAAGACGTGCGCTCCCGAGTTGGCTCCCGTCTTAACGCGCTTATTCTCGCTTTCCTACACCACTAGTATAGTACCGTCTTCGTGGAAGGTAGCCCTAGTACACCCAATCCCGAAAAAGGGTGACCGCAGTGACCCGTCCAACTACAGGCCCATTGCGATAACCTCCCTGCTCTCTAAGGTGATGGAGCGTGTTATAAATACGCAGCTCCTTAGGTACCTCGAGAAGCACCGGTTGATCAGCGATCGTCAGTATGGCTTTCGCCAGGGCCGGTCGGCCGGTGATCTCTTGGTATACCTCACACACCGCTGGGCTGAAGCCGTCGAGGGCAACGGGGAGGCTCTGGCAGTCAGCCTGGATATCGCAAAGGCCTTTGACCGGGTCTGGCACAGGGCCCTTCTCGCGAAGCTTCCATCTTACGGTCTTCCCCTGAGGCTATGCAACTGGGTGGCAAACTTTCTGTCTGAGCGGCAGATTAAGGTCGTTGTTGACGGATGCTGCTCAGATATGAAACCCATTAATGCCGGTGTTCCCCAAGGCTCAGTACTGTCTCCTACACTATTCATTCTGCATATCAATGACATGCTGCAACAATCACGCAGTATACATTGCTATGCAGATGATAGTACGGTAGACGCACTATACACCTGTCGAGCCAATGCCTCTCGGTCACAAGTGGAGGAAAGTAGAATCAAACTTGTGTCTGAAGTCGAGAACTCTCTGGAGCGGGTCTCGAAATGGGGTCGACTTAACCTTGTCGAGTTTAACCTCACGAAGACACAAGTTTGCGCGTTTACCGCTAAAAAAACCCCATTTGTTATAGCGCCCAAGTTCCAGGGTACCGCGCTCACCGTCGGTGAAAGTGTCGGTATCTTGGGAGTTGACATTACGAGTAAAGTGCAGTACCGGAGTCATTTGGAGCACAAAGCCAAATTGGCGTCCAAAAAGCTTGGTGTCCTCAATAGGGCGAGGCAGTACTTCACTGCGGGGCAACTCCTGACGCTGTACAAGGCCCAGGTCAGACCCCATATGGAGTACTGCTCTCATCTCTGGGCAGGAGCACCAAAATACCAGCTACACCCATTTGACTCCGTTGAAAAGCGCGCAGTCCGAATCGTCAACGACCCAAGATTGACTGACAGGCTAGAACCGCTCAGCTTGCGAAGAGACATAGGCTCGCTCTGCGTGTTCTACCGACTTTACTATGGTGAGTGCTCCGAGGAACTTTTCAGACTAATGCCTACATCACCATTCCATGATTATACCACCAGACGAAGGTTAAAGTTCCACAGGCACCATCTGGACTCGTGGCGGTCCTCCACAGTCCGATTTACACGCTCCTTTTTACCACGGACGTGTAGGTTATGGGACAACCTTCCAGCTGAGGCATTCCCAGTGGACTATAACATGGGGTTCTTCAAGAAAGCTGTAAAAAAAGCACTCCTCCAAAGCCGGCAATGCTCGGGTGGCTCCCCTGGGGTTGCCCGTGTCCATAGGCGACGGTGATCACTTAACATCACGCGGCCCGTCTGCCTTTTTGTTCGGTTTACATATAAAAAAAAAAAAAAAAAAAAACTACGATTCCTGTATGGTGGTTAACCCTTGGCACCATTCGTTATTTCAAGCCACACATATACATTCATGGGGAAGCTGGGTCCCCCATGAATTTGATATATATTTAAATGAGTATTAACAATATTTTTATGAAATAGTTGAAAGGTATATAATAAATCAATAAAATATTAATTTTATTGAGATTTATTACAAAATTTAAACTATTCTTACCTTTTTACCAAGAAGTGATGTTAAGGGTTAACGTAGACTTACACATTGACAAGAACACAAACTTCCAGATCGGGAAAAAAAAATTCAGCTCGTCATTTCGTATTTCCTTCGCCGGTAATCGAACCCGGGACCACTGGATAGGCAAACCGGCAAAGTAAATATTGCACTTTATGGGTCGTAGTTCGAAAACTGCTCTCTGTTCTTTGGAACGAAGGGCATTGCTTGACGTTTTTCTTATTTCGGCTATTTTCTTAGAGTTTTTTTCATTAGTTGATAAAACGGCCACTCAAATTCTTTATCACTAACGTACAACAATCATACTAGTGCCTTCTCCATCTATGCCCGATATAGGTACCGTAGACCAACGAAGGCGTATTATGAAAGTAATCCCCCGTCAGCAGTAAGCAAATCCGTCAGTCGATTGCCGTTCTCGATGAGCAAATACGTTCTACACTCGTTGCTCCGACAGCTGCGTATGTGAACAATGGTGCTTGGGACGGCCGACTTTGAAAGTGGGTTTCGATTTTAGCGCAGTATCTGTACTGATTTAATTGATTAAAAAACCCAGGATAAAGTTCAAAATTCTGTTTTTACATGAAAGGAATATCAAACAACCTGTTGTTAATTGGTCGCTGCAGCCCATGGACATCTAAACACGTCTTCATGCGCAGTAGCGCTGCTATTCCGGAAGCTGATAAACAACAGAGTTGATTTACGACAGAAGTGGGTGCAAAAGGCAATTATCTGCTATTAAGTCCTAAAATCCACCAATTTATTAAGTCCACCAATCCGCACTTGATGGACTATGGCCTAAATCCCTCTTACTTGTGAGAGGAGACCTGTGCCCAGCAGTGGGACATAAAAAAGGTTGAAAAGAAGAAGTCCTAAAATGATTTTGGAAACCTTTTTAAAGTTCTGCTGTGCATGTCTTCTTTAAGAATTAATAGCAATGGACGCCATAGTCCACCACGCTGACATGATGATCATAATATTGATACATTTTCGTAACTCTTAGGAATATAAGCAGTGATGGAAAACGTAGTTATGCTTTTTACTATAGATACGAGATAGATTTTAGTCTCATTAACGAGTCTCTTTTATCATATTGGTTGTAAAAATAGCTTCCTTTTGGGCAATTTTGTCCCGTTTTCTTCTTCAACAAATAAAACCAAACGTAAACATGAAAGAGACTTGCAATTATCTTATGAATGTATCATAATGGCAAGCATTGAAATTAGCGCAAAAACAACAGAGTTAGTTATTTAATAAGCAAAGAAGACAATAGAGCCTTAGCAATCTAGCAATGAAAAGAATTTAAAAAATAGCGCTAATTTTCTACAATGTAATCCCACGCTAACATAAAAGATACTAGCGTTACGTGTGAAAGAGAGAGATAAAAGATATGAAAAATTATATGATCAGAATAAGGCGTTCTGAGCTTTGTTACCGCTCTTCTATTTGTATAAAGCGCGCAAATTGAAAATTTCAAATGTTCAATTATATTCAAGAAAAATCTTTTCATTGAATTCAGCGAATAACAACGAAGTATTATTGTATGAAAAGATTTCATAATTGTTCTGCTCTGTTGTTTATTAATCTAGGCATAATACTAAGTTAATATGAACTGCACGATCGTGTTATCTTATTGTTTTGCATTTTTGGAGCTAATTGGCCAACTTAATGATTGTTAATATATAGCACTGGATATTTATAATCCTACATTAAAATTCACTGCGCAGTGAGTACCATAGACTCACGAAGCAAGAGAGGAATACAAACAACCAGACCCACCACAGAAAAATTACCTAACATTCAAATGTGTACTTCGCCAGAAATCGAACCCAAGATCCAGATTGTCAGTTAGGCATGGTAAACATTACGCCGTAAAGATCTTCAAATGCCATGGAAGATACGGTTCTCATATATTGCCGAAATCAGCACTAAACAGTCGTGTAGTGTTCAGCAAACAACGTAGTCTCAATAAACCAAACCGGACACTCGAGAACAAGGCGAGGACAACTCGAAATACGGTCCCAACTTCCACTAGCAACTTTAAGATGGCTCTTTTTCGAGCAAAAAGTTTTGTATTTGGGATGCAATAGTAAATATTTGGTTTTCTCACTGCGGTCTTCCTAACAAGTGAACCGTATCGTACGTGCAAGTAGCGTCTTCATTCTCAATCTGGGCGAGTCCGCGGTTCGCGTCTTGCATCCAAATGTCGACGCTGGCACAGCTCCTCCCTTATATACGCAATTAAAACCATATTATCGGCACCCTGCCGTTTCCGTCGCAGCTTTTCAAACAAGTTTGCAACGAGTAACAAGTTTATACGGCTACTACACCATTTATGAGCACACAATCTGTTAAAGCACTGAGATTGCCGACGACTAACAAAATAGCCGGGTGTCGATAGTCGGTTATTAATAACTATTACGGAGGTCGGGATACTATTAAAATATACCGGCGATTTGGTAGTTTCCGAAATCGATTAAAGTAGTTTAGGATAACGTTGGTAGTTAGGAATCGCTTGAGCTGTTTGCTAGTTCGTTGCACAAGGAGTATTGTAACCGCAACAGGGGTATTCTAGTCTTGTGTCCGATGATCTCGCAAATCCCGTCCCTCGCGGCCCGAGCACGTCTTCCCAGCGGGATTACGCGTCTCACGCGGCGATCCCGCAGCGATCCCGAATGACCACAACATTCATACCGCACTGTAGACAAACTGTCCAATGGACTAACAATATCGCTCTTGTCGTTCGCTTTGTCAAAGCGTTCGTGGGGTGAAAGAAAATTGAACTTCATATGGGAACGGCCCTCTGTTATTGGAACGTGTCTGCTTTTGAATTTTAATCGAAAGCGTTTCGCTAAAGGAAATATTATTATTGCGGACCGGACACTACTGTGTTTATTCTAAGCTGCTAGCTGAATGTCGTGTGTGGGTTACTTGTGGAAAATACTACTGCAAATAACATAATTGTAGTAGAGAACGTATTAAAATAAAATATAAAGAATTTATTTGATAGCGTTAAATTATCAATTAATTTTTCAGCTTCAGGTCATTTAATATGAACTTAAATTACATTTTTAAGCTATCACCAACCCACCCAATTCCGAAAGCTCGTTAATTCCTTCGTTTTTTGTTTCCATTTCATGTTATTTTTCATGAAGCATTAGAACCGGTGAACACTCGAACTCAGATATTTCCTTGATGCAAACATTAATAATAATAATAATAAATAACGCTTCGTACTCAAAGCCCCACAGTAGGGTAGATATACCCTGTGTCGTGGGTAACATGGACACACACAAAGACAGAAACACAAACACCCAGACCGAGAACAGAAATTTAAATTCATCATTAAAATTTATGTTTCGCCGGGAATCGAACCAAGGACCTTTCGATTGGCAGTCCGGCATGGTAACCATTTCGCCTCGCGGGTCATCGTATACATACATACACTATTGCGTATTGATATAACATATAGCATTAGGATTTATGTTTTGATTGCCCACATGTTCAACCAGATGTGACGATAATACGCCTAATTGCACTGATTAGTGACAGCTTCCGATTCAATTACAAACATTATTATGTGGTTATCTTTAAAATTATACAAATACATGTATTGTACTTTCCGTTAGTCTGTTACCCGCATTTAGTTGTATATTGGCATTAGAAGTGAAAATACGTGGACAGCTTTTAACTACGAAATTTTCGTTTGACAACTGTCCACCGTAAGGACTACTACTACAATTATGTTCCAGGCTTTAAGTAAGGCAGCATTTTCAATGAACGCCGACGCGTGTGGCGCAATTGTTAAATTACCAAACTGCTAATCAAGGGTCTAGGGTTTCATTCCCGACGAAACAGAATACAATGATAAGTTTAATTACAGTCCTGGGTTTGGGACTTTGTGTACATGTTTTTGTGTGTGTCCATGTTATCCAAGACACAGGGAAACCTAGTGGATTTATGAGTATACACTTAGCGTATTTATTTATACTACCAAATTTGACTAAAAGTATAACGAAATACCATATTAAAGTTTCTTAGATATGCGCGCTGGTATTCGAACTTGAGACTACCGCGGAAATCGATGTATTTACAACACATCTATCGCTGCTGGTTGATATGACCTAGTTTCGTACAAGTCTTAGTAAATAATTTATTTATATCAAGATATTTTACGTACGTTACAGTTAGAATATTAGTGTAGTTAATATTCTGTCTGCGTCATTCTTATAAATGTGCGTGGGTTTGATAATAACCAGTACTTTACTAATCCTGAAACTGAAATCTCTGTTATTTTATGATATAAGAAGAGTATTTATATTCTGATTTGACTATATATTACGTAGTATAATATTATTGTTATAAAACAGACCGAGAACAGAAATTTTAGCTTACTCTTATTATAAATACGTATAGAATGAGTGTCTTCATACAAGCGCGCTGTCAAAATTGAAGCAAGAAATAGAATCCTACAGTTGTCACATCTGTCAAACAAAATATTTTTATTTTGACCAAATTAACTATAAAATAGGTACTACAAAATATTGAAAACAATGTGAAAAGTTATTTTATTAGACTTCTTTTGTTTTTAAAAAGTGTTGTGATAAAATTTTACCTTAAGTCTTGCGGAGCGGCCCGGCCATTTATGGCACCAATCAACATGCTTCAGTTTGGGCGCGCGAACTTGGTTTCTATAATGTAATTATAATTATTATAAGACCTTACCATTCTAAATTCTTTGGGAATCAAATCCGGGACCCTTAGTTGGCTGGCTTTATAATTTTTGATAACTTTTGAAACACACGAATATAAAACGTACACGTAAAACCCATACGTATAGATCGAAACAAGAGGGAAACCCGGAAGTAAGTTAAGCGCAAATAAGTTAGGCTGCTATTAGCTTAAGTTACGGGATCCTAAACCAACATCTAAGGAGGATTCAAGCTCTCCTTCAACAGAACAAGAGCCTCTAGACAACGCGTAGGTAAGGTAAGGTACATTATACTAACAATATCATTATTCCTTTGCGGAGAATGATAAAAGGGTTAGAATCGTTGACAGCACTGTTGTGATATCGTATTTCTGTTTTTGAAAGTAGAATGTTTCTTGTAATGAATAAGCAAAATTTAATTTCGTCCGACATTGAACCCTGAGAAATACGTTAGTAATTTTAAATTGAATTCATTTGTGCTTATAGGTAAATATTGTTTAGAAAGGGAAACAGACACAGCTCGGCAGCTAGCTTAAAACGCAAGCGATCTACACAGTTAAGCCAAACGGACGCTGTCAGGTATGGGATAGGTGACCGCTAGTGGCAGAAAATTTCATTCTAGAGCTTCGGAGAGCACGTTTACTTGTCGGTCCCGGATGTTATCAATGGATAACAGTCACTAAACCTTGTCGGAGGCCTTATGGGCGGTTTGACAACATCCGATATCGGGTTGGCCACTAATCCGAATCTCCACCAACCCGCATTGGAGCAGCGTGATGAAGGCCTGCCTTAATAATAGGGAGAGACCCGGACCCGTCAGTTTTTCGTCTCACACACAAAAGGTTGTAGCCTAACCCCAATACAAGATAACTCTAATTATTATGCTGCTTCACTTGAATTTAATGCATAAATATATATTTTAGTTCAATGTTTAGGGGTAGTAAAAGTTTCAGTACCCTTATAGAAACTATGTAAATTACGTGACGTGCGTAGCTCTGATTTTCTACTACTAATTTACCCAAATACCCGTAATAACAACTCTTACCCTGTTTTATAGCTTACATTGTTACTGCATTGGTAATTAGGAGAGTAATTTTGGAGGGTTTACCCTCAAAATTATATTTTTTTATTAGAAAAAATATGGTTATAGTTAATTTAACTGCCTTATACAATAATGTACAATTTCGTTGTTTTACGGCAATACTGACACTAAAAAATAATGCGCATACGCCTGCCAGGTCGCGTAGAACGCCAAAGTGTATCGTAAAACAGTGTCGCGAATAAAAGGGACGGAATCTTATTAAAGTAAATATTTATGGCATTGACATCAACCGATTGGACGAGGGTTTGGTGCTTGATAAATTGTTCCACCGGTTGCGGCGTAACAGCTAGTCGTGAATATTCCCACTATTCGCTGTAGCTAAAAAAATCGATGTGTTTGATTTATGACATTATTTCCTTTCACGCCCTTTCGAAATTTCGCCACGAGTTTTGATGAAATAGAGTCGGCTGGCAGACCATCTATCGACAAGTTTCCAATTGGAATGGCACTTGCGTAAGACTTTTACTGTTACAAATCAACTTTTTAATAAAAAAAAGCGTAAGAGAATACTGTTACCACTTTTGTTATACAATTTTTCGAACAGGCAAAACAAAAAAATTGTACTAAAACTTCCTAAGAAACACCACACTTTCATCGCGCTTTTCTTTAACAGTATACTGGTAAAGTGGCAATGTTGCTAAATAAAACTTAAGTTTGTGAATTTAAAAGTTGAGCAGGTCGACGCACAAAGTAGCCAATTGTGTTTCTTCCTTACTTACCTGAGCGTAGACAATAAGAGTGTCTCCACACAATCAGCCCGAGGAACTTGATTGTTTGTGTTCCATTCAACTTCACAATAGAGAAAATGAAGAGGAGCCAATTCTTTTTGCAACAGCTTTTATCCGCCATTTTGTTCGCCAAAAGTTTGCATTTAGACAGTTGTTTCAACACTAAAAGTAGCTGTTTCGGCGAGGGAAAAGTGACGAGTCGGTAAAATGGTTGATTTAGTTGTTGAGTAAGACAACATCAGTAACAATAGTTTGAATTTTTTCAAAAACATTAGCACTGTTGAAATACGAGTAACAATAATACTAATAATATAGTATTCCGTAAGTAGAAGTAATACAGAGATGATTAGTATTATGTGCGAAAAAGAATATTTTCTTAGAATAATTGCCAAAAATACAACAGGGCGCGATAGTGCCCGCGAGATGAGCTACAAGTTCTTTTCTTTTATAAGAAACATATAGATCATACGAATTAGATATTATACGCGGTATTGTATCTTATGAATAAGACATTTTACGCGGCTAAAAAGTGGCCTACAGCACTCTCCAGGCCCCTAACTATATCCATAAAAAATAGGTTTAGCCGTAGCACAGTTGCAACGTTAATAAATAGTAGTTAAAAAAACTAAAAAACACGCTTGTATAGTCTAATCGAAATGAACCTAATAAAAGCGTTTAAAAAAGGACGAACCATGATATGATTTTAGGAATATTCCGATAAGGTCACCTTATATAGTTTTCATTTTGCTTACATTTGATTGAAATCGGTAAGAACGCACTGGATTTAGAAGGGCGTAAGACAACAGAGTGGCGAATGTTAGAGGAGGCCAACAGTCCAACAGTGGATTCATTAAGATGAAATTTGGTTGAAATCTTAGAGCATCACAGGTACTGACAGGCATGACACTCGTCATAGGAGTTTCCCTTTACGGGCGAACCCCTCGTCCCAATGTGCATGCACAAATGCACAATGTGCCTTCTAATTATTTACAACTAGTGTGTGTTTGTCTTATGTTGTCGGTACATAGATAATGACGTTGTTAATTGAAATTTACATATTTAGATATGTATGCGTCTGTAGCGATGAAAAAATATTTGTTAATGTGTGACAAAATTTAAATGTGTGCGTGCTTCCCCCCGCACCAGCGAAAAATTATGTATCGAAGCGAGGCGCAATGCCCTCTCTACTGACGGGTGAGTCAGTACCGTTGATGCTTTAAGGTTGAAATGGTAAGCCTAGAAACGTGTCAGAAAAAAAACTTTGAACCACCAGTAAATGCAATAGGCTGTACGGATACATTTGGTTTTGAATTGAGGCATGTTTATTATTTTTCGAAGCAAAATTTCGGTAAACTGTTTGCACATATTCCTAAACATGAGTTCATAACTTTTTGTTACAA
Organism: Pyrgus malvae; assembly: GCA_911387765.1. Lineage (NCBI taxonomy): Eukaryota > Metazoa > Arthropoda > Insecta > Lepidoptera > Hesperiidae > Pyrgus > Pyrgus malvae. The sequence continues at coordinate 9,587,357 of OU426955.1, read as the reverse complement.
TGTTTGGCTAAGGGCTCAGCCGAACCCAAATTGTAATGTACGCAAATATTTGATGTTACCGAAAAATAACCCTGTGATTACACAATGACTTTGAGATAGTATTTCTAAAACTTCTAAATTCGTAACGATTTGGGTAACTTTGCAAACGCAATATTATATTAATGTAAACCATTTTTTTCATTTGAATGGAGTAGCAGACGATCATTTAGGCCAGGTAAGAGTGGTCACTGCAGCCCATGGACATCTACATACAACTTCAAGCAAGCATAGGTAAGTCTTGTCTGAGGTCGTATGCAGTTGCGCTGCTGTTGCCTCCGGGGCTGGTGGTCGCCTCATGTAAGTATGGCCGGTAACTGCACCTTTCCACCGAAACACAATAGAGTTGGTTCACGGCAGAAGTGGGTGCAGCGGTGGTACTTCCCCGGGCGAACGATGATAGTTCTACTACCATGTTCTTTTCTTATCACGTACAATGTACCAGATTAATTAATAAACATAGAAGGGATTTCGTTGTACACATTTTTAACCGTGGATCAATTCGGTTGTGTTTTGGTGGAAATGTGTTGCTGACAATACTTACATTAGTCGATAATCAATCTCCATGTGTACTTAACATGCAAATGCACATCACCCGACATATTACTTTAACACTGGTTACACTCTTGACTTCACATTACAACTTGTTGTTGTTCTTTACTGAATATTCTATCTAATTTCATAGTTTACAGCAATCCTTTAGCATTGTTTGGGCTGCATGTTTCTTTACTACGTTTTATATTTTATATAAAAAAATTAAAAAATCAACACCTTTAATGTCTAAATGCTGGGTATTGTCAATTGCAATTTGGTGCCCATCCCTTGGTTACTTTTTTAAAATAAAATTTGATTTAAGTTCTAAATAATACGCATTACGACCCCGATATTAATTACCACCTCATATTACATTATTTAACATTCCTAATCCATACAAAATTCTTATAACCCTGGCTTCACATATAATAAATAATATTGGAAATACAATTTAGGGTGTAGATTACGCGTGAGATTGGTGTAGTGAACACAACAAAACAAATGTAACGGTAATTGGTTTCTAATAATCATTGATCGCGTGCGAAGGGTTCGATTTCGTAGCCTTCGTAGCCTGCGTAGCGTTCGTTAGCGCTCGTAGACGATTTTCTTCTCTCATAACTATCAATTAACTACGATGAAGTTATAAAGTAGTAAAGCTTAGATATATAAAAGCCTCTCTCGAAACAGCAACTAGAAATGTAGCTTGACAAGAATCATAAGCGTGTCCTCTGATTTTTGACGTACCCTTTCTTTCAACAAGTAGTCAAAAAACTGGTGAAAATACCGTTTGATTTAACTTTATACATTTCTGTAATACTATTTTAAGTATACTAGCAACATGCAAATTTTAAATATTTTTAAATCATTCGAAAAAAATACAAATCAATTATTTATTTCATTTATTTCGTTAATGCATGAAGATTATAAAATGGAGATGTACTTTCTCTTTTTCGCTCCTTACAAATCTTACTCTTATCATCGAATGAATAACTATCATGCACGATTAATTTATTATCATGAGATGATTTTGAAAACAAGAATCCAGCAATTATTTATGTAGCAAACATTTTGTTGTTACGAGAGCTCGCAGATAAAACTTTCGTCCAACTATTACGTAGACAAGGGACAATTCCCTAGTATCTCTTAATTATGGCGCTACGTATTTCGTATTACAATAATGAAGCGAACAACAACAAAAGTTTGGACGTCGGAGCGCGGGCAGCGGGCAACTTCAGCGATGCTCAACTGAGTGCTTGTTGAGCTCCCTCCTAATGAAAACTTGTTACAGCGAACATAGAACATAACTTTTATTTCATACAAAACAAGGGCAAAAATTGTCGCGACGTTTACTTGATTCAATCCCCATATTGCTATCTCATTCAATTAGCCCGAGCGGGGTGAGAGAGTAAATGGACGTGAGTATACCTAGCTGTCTACACGCTAATGGTAGGACCCTCTCTCTCGGGATTAGGATGCCTATATCCTACCTATATGCATACCACAAACCTCCGAGTTTTCGACATGGTTTAACTGCACGATTAAATTATTGTACACATAAAACTTCTTAACCGGTAAACAACTCTCCGGTACTGACGGCGCCTGTTTCTTTAACTGTAGAGCAGTCAAAACCAAACGAATTTATTCAAAAATGTTTGTATATCGTATATCTGTATATATATTAACAAACCGTACAATAGAAAATAGGAAGCCATCGGCAGCACAGAAAAATGTATCACTACGAAGTTGAGGCCTACGGTTGTATAACGTCCGTTATCGACGCCTACAATAAGTCGCGTTTTATACGGTTATTATAGCGTCATAAACGCCACCGGCCGGTGTTTCATACAGTGCCGGGGCAGATTATACTGCTTGTCGGGAGCGGGGCCCGCCCACTGTCAGCCCCACGTGTCGGCCGACAGATGTTGGGATATTCGATATCGGAGACACATTCATAATCTTTGCTTCAACCTCTCGCTTCTTATATTAAAAGTGACGATTGTCATCACAGGTGCGATCACAGTTAATATTTCAGTGGAATACGCTTTCTTTGCAAACTCCGCGATGTTTCTCTCAAAATAATTTGAGAATGTTTGACTATAAGGTAAAATTTTGTAAGCAAAAAAGCAGTAAATTATCGACCGTGATTAAATTATAAAGAAAAATCAACCGGAAAAAAACTTTCCGGTACCGATAGCGCTTGTTACTTCAAATCACCCGTAAGCCTGCAGATTTTAATTAAAGTAACTATTGCTTCTAAAAAATAAAGGTACTCTAATTGAAGCCGGGAAAAATAAAGTTAATTTCTCGAACGTCGCTGGAAAACTTTCATTAGCGCACTTCCACTGTAACAATTGCGAGTTCGAATAATTATGTTTACGGAATCCTTTTCTTACGCAGAGATTATTTATCTTCCCCATTGTTACGAGAAGTGACGCGGACGAATTTCGCGAAAATGCCCCATTTATCTGCGGCGAACACACAAAAGCAACGTGAAACCCAAAACTTTTTATGTGGTCAGTGACAATGCTATTTCTCTCTATTCTCTTAACGTTTCATTTCCAACTTCTGGGGCCATTGTATTGACGGTTTCCGTTCTCGATTGTTTCTGGAAATCGATAAAATCGTAGCGCAATCTCCGCAGCCTTTTATTCATTTTTTTTTTATTTATCTAATTATATGTTTAAACGAGCCGGACCCGCAGATAACTTCACTCGAGTCCTTGTGCTTACTTCAGTAAGCTCGCTTTATTCAGTTTACACACCCGCATAAATAAGGGAGGCAATCGTTTCCACTCGCCACGCAACTACATAACTGTCCGCCGACCCCCGAATTTCTATTTCACTTATTATCTGACTATGACAACGCTTTTTGTCGGTCCACAACAATTTCGACAAATACCCGTACGGCTTCAAATCACATTTGTATAGAAAGACAATACAGCTGAAACGATTTACTTTTTGTAATATTTGGGACCGACCTATACTGCATAAAGAAAATACTGTCATCTACGGAACTCAACTGAACCCTTATTTGCCTTTTGGGGTGTTACTATCTTTGCCTCAATTCCTACGGAAAGCCCGGTCGCGCGTGAAATACCAAATGCGCCCTAGTTTCAGAGCGGATTGCGCTGTTTGTTTAGGTCATCTCGTCGAAATCGCGAAGGGTGATGGACTAAATATTAACAAAGAGGCGTCGTCAACCTTCTAAATATCAACCGACGTGAAAGGTGTAACATTTGCGAGGCGCGGTGTTTACGTGACGACGAGGGTCGGGGATATGGATCGTAGCTTCTTTGTCGACAAGCATAAGGGTCGTAATGCTGATTTAAGTTAGCCTTAATCCATAAATGAACGTTTAATCATGACACGTGACTGTACTGGGTGGGAACGGGACGGAAGTTAAAGTTTTTGCAAGCGAGGGCATGGCCCGCTATTTCCATCATAGGTGTCAGCACCACCGCCTTTTGTTTACGGGGCATTATTACTGTTTGCAGTAGAGGGTGGACATATCACGTGTGTGTCTTAATCGTTAACAGCAACACACCTGCTCATCGCTTCGTACTGTTCGCCACTTTAAGCAGAAACTTCGGAGCCAGGTGATTACGTGATTCGAGGAAAAACGTAGAAGCTTTACGAAGTTGAGGGATTTATTTGTGTGACAGATTGTAAGCTTCAGAGTAACTTGTTGTTGCTTCGGTAAATATCGGAAAACGATTCCGAATTTCGAGTAGGTAATTCCAATTTATAATTCATGTACTGCATGGAGGAAACTTGGTCGTAAGCATGGAAACGAGTGGATCTAAAAACTTCTATTGTATCATTTGGGGGAATAAAATGCATAAAATAAAGGGCGCGTAGTGGCGTAGTGAGAAAGCGATCCAAAAATGTCAACAAAATGGGCACTATTGGCAGTAATTTTCGTGATTCAGATTCCTTTTAGCCGTTAGTCTTGGTGATTTCATTAATACAAGAGGGGGATTTTAAACCTTGATGGGGGCCCTGAGGAACCTATTGATAGTTTGAAAGTAGGTAGTAGCAGATTGACCCTTATCTGGTATTAGCACCAACCCACATTAGAAAAACGTAGTAGAGTAAGCTCCAGGCCTCTCTAGTACCTACTTAGCAGTAAGACGTACTGTGTAAGAGTTGCAAATAAATATTTGAGTAGAAAGTAATACTTCATTTCATCAATTTCAAACTGAGTGTTTTAAGTTCTTCTAGTTGCGTCGACTGGGCCGGCTTACATCACACGAAACAGTAATGCTGTTGTCGAAAATAATTGACGCGCCTTTTGAAATTGACTTGACGTCGATTGGCTTTAATTAAAACAATATCAAAGGTTTTCGTTACAAGCTAACGAGGTAAATTCGTTGAGTTCTTTGTTCGATTTTTAAACTGCCGATTTAGAGAATCAGATGAACGGCTTAGTGATTTTTTCCTAAGAAATTTTTTCATATTCTTTTTTCTTTCCGCAGTGCGGGCAACGTTGGTCCCTTTCTTTATAGACCTGACGTCATGCCGCATTGATCGTAACGGACTTATGCAAAAAAATAATGAATCCTGAATTTCGTCCTTTTAAAACAAAGACTAATTTTCTATTCAAACAGTTCTTGCCTTTTAACTTTCTCGCAAAATCCTCTTTATTTTACCCCTTCTCGACGTTCCACATAAAAGCAGGACTGTAAGTCTAAGGATAAACTTTTAATTACTGCCGGTGCTCTGGTGACGGCAAATAACTCTACTATTTGTAAAAAAGGAACTGTTTTAGATATGACTATTATAGGAATTATGACTATTACTTAACTATCTTTCAAGGTTTCAAAATCTTTTTGAAGTTATACTTCTTTTTTGTTTGGATGATAGTGAATTTGTGAACTGCGCGCGCAGGATCGACATGATGAAGTTAGCCACAGATAGGAATAATAAAAACATATATTTTCAACACTGAATATAGTTACAGTACTACTAGTACTAAGTATTCATACTACATATTTAGTACATAGATATTCATAAGCCTGTCAAGCCATGTTGTAAAATATAGTATTCATATTAATAATTAATTTTGAATATTAATTTAAAATAATTACTACGTTAATAAAACGTTTTTATTTAAACAAAATCTTTTTGATTGATTTTGATATTTATCGTCGATTACTACTGCGTTTGAGTTATTTAAAAAAAAAATACGCCAAAGAAGTATAACTTCTTACGCGTGTATATAAGTACACACACTCTTTTTTCTTACAATTACGTATACATTTTATTGGTCTAGTTAAATTAACACGTAAATTATTGGTAGTCTCTTTTGAAATGAAATGAAATGAAATGAAATATTCTTTATTCACTGTACGGTTCCTTTACAAACTCTTAGTGAACGTTATTTTTTGTTCTGTCTGCTCTGGGTGCGCTTAGGCAATGCTGAGCTGAAGAAAAGAGCAGACGGAGAAAAACTTCAGCCCTGTTTTAAAATATGGGGTATACAATAGCTAACTTTCTTACAGAGTAGCTATGGGCCGATAAGGAACATACGTGACAGCTACCGCATGTGTCAATGTCGTCCCACAGCCATCTGCTAACATTGCAATTTAATTCATTTAAGTCTATTACATCAGTTATAGAAACAGCCTTGTGGGACTACACCTCAATCCCAAGCTTTTTTATCAATTAAATAGTCCTTAAGATCGTAAAAAGCCTTGCGGCACAGGACTTGTTTGACTTTTTTTAAATCTGTGAAAAGGAAGGGATTGAACATTTTCCGGGATTGTATTGTATATTCTGATCGACATCCCGATAAAAGAGTGGCTCTTTTTGCGGAGCCTACACTTGGGGAATGCAAGTTTGTGGCCATTCCTTGTCGAAACACAGTTCGAACTATGTAGATCCAAAAAGGTCATAAATTCGTGTTTGTTTTTACGAACATACATTATATTTTCATAAATATATTGCGATGCAAATGTTAGTATATTAGTCTCCTTAAATTTTTCTCTCAGTGATTCTCTAGAATTTAATTTATATATTGCGCGAATAGCCTTCTTCTGCAAAATAAATATTGTGTCGACATTAGCTGCATTTCCCCACAGTAAAATACCATACGACATTATACTATGGAAATAACTAAAATAGACCAATCTGGCTGTATCGACATCTGTAAGTGATCTTATTTTTTTAATCGCAAAGACGGCAGAACTTAGTCTATTCGCTAACCGAGAGATATGGGGTCCCCATTGAAGCCTAGAATCAACAGTTAATCCAAGAAATACAGCTTCATCAACAAAGCTCATTTCCTCGCCATTCAATTGAGGCTTTTTAAGACAAATTCGTTTATAATTTTACATGTGTCTTGTCGCCATACATGTTTATGTATAGTAGCACTAAAGATTTCAAGTCTTCAAATATACGCATTTATAAATAATTCACAAAGAGTAATTGAATAATAATAAAACAATACAGCTGTCAGACACATTAGATTTACACGTAGATCCAAAAGCATGTAATTTGTAGCAATGACAAGCAGACAGATCAGAAATTATATTTCTCTAAATAGAACTCACAAGAGCTTTTGTGTTTTAGATTACACTTACTATATTTATCACCGTATTAAAATATCAAATCATGTATTACGTTGTTTGCTCTCAAACAACTACAATAACAACTTTTTAAAAGTTATGTATAAAAATCCTATTACAAAGTTAGATACAATAAATTCTTCAGAATATTTGGTTGATAGAAATACTTAAAAAATCATAGAGATAAGTTTCATTTAAAAAATATTTCGATAGATAGTTACAAATGTGAAATTTCGGTGAACATTACAGTTGCGTGTAAAATAATATTTAGAAAAAAGAAACGTTTGGCTGCAAAATTATTAAGCAAAGTATGTCTTCTGTTCTTAGATAGAATGCCAACCCTTATTATTACGTGCCACTTTTTTATTTTCGTCCAGATGAATGCATGAATATTATTTCAATTACTTATCTATGTTTTATCTTGTTTCAGGTTTCGGATTTGTCACATTTCAAAGCGAGGATATTGTAGATAAGGTGTGCGAAATCCACTTTCACGAAATCAACAACAAAATGGTAAGTGTTACTTTATACTTTTAACGTTCAAGTTATAAGTTCTAAATATTACAAACGTGTGATGTAGAAACAGCAATGAACTACAAGTCCACAATAGGAGAGCATAATAATCTGTATACATTCCTCAATAATAAATTCCAAAAAAATGGTACATATTGCCAAAAACTAATAAAGCTAATACTAATGAGCAGAGATGGGCGAGTGGTATAAATCCGCGGTCTTCGACGCGATCGATCCCGGGTTCAAATCCTCGGCGCGCACCTCTGACAAAGAAATTTGTAATGTGCGCATTTATCGCTGCTCCACAGTGATGGAAAATATCGTGATATATAATTGATTACGATGTTCTCCATCGCCGTGCATGCCTGAGAGGAATTCATAATTGCTCGAAAGCATGACGTCCACCAATCCGCACTTGGCCAGCGTGGCGGACTATAGCCTAAATCCCTCTCACTTGTGGGAGGACACCTGTGCCCAGCAGTGGGATATAAAAAAAGGTTGAAAAAAAATAAAGCTCTAGATTAGAAATTATGCTAATAAGTCAAAATCATAGCATTTTTTTTTCATTTATTCATAACAATATATTTTCACAAGTTTTTATTGATTGCAAAAATTATATCAGTCTGTCCGTATGCTGGTAGTCTCGCAATATAACAAAACAAAAATGTTATAGTATCCTAAGTTTAACATTAAGTATATACAATTATATACTTTATAAATGTCTATAACAAAAACAATAAGTAACTAAGTGGCAAGCAACAAAATGTTATGTATGACGTATGCTATGACGACCCGCGTGGCATAATGGTTACCATGCCGGACAGTCAATCGAGGGGTCCCGGGTTCGATTCCCCGCGAAACAGAAATTTGAACGATGAGCTTAAATTTCTGTTCTCGGTCTGGGTGTTTGTGTACCTGTCTTAGTATGTGTCCATGGTACTCACGACACAGGGTATTAATTACCTTACTGTGGGGCTATGAATGTGTAACGTTTCTTTTTATTTTATTAATGCTACTGGTGTTACCGGTCTTTATTTATGCATGTAAGCGCTTAAGTGAAGTATGAATTACGAATCAATTTTCCATAATAAATGCAAAGATATAATGCAATCGTATATTAGATAATTTTATAATTGAAAAAGGAAGTCTATTTTACGAGAAATTTAGGTACTCAACTGACTTTAATACATAAATTGCTTTTTAGTAAAATGTTAAACAGATTATCTTCCCAAACCTGATATGAATATTTAGTTTTTATTGCGTTATTCAAGGGCAAAATTCTTACCTCATTCGCCCATAAAACTGACGCTTAGACCACAGAATAAGTCAAACACTGGTTTACAGTAATAATAAGTGACGAAAGTGCCGCGGGACAGACCATTCTGTAGATATCAATTAGGAGCGAAGAGCCGCTGGCGGCGGTCCAAACAGAGCCAATAAAATGTCACTAAAACGCGCCTTTACTGTGTTTTGATTTTCTTTTTCCCCGCAACCAACGAGAAAACCGTCAAGTGACATGTATTCGAGATATACTCGGATAATCTTGAAGAAATTAAACACAATGTCATGACAAATTCGTTGTAACTTACAAGTCGTAATTCGAATTTTCTTTTATTTAGGTATTTGTTTGGATTTGTTTTCGATAACGCAGTCTTTCTTAAATTTGAGCATAGATAGATGCCTTATCAAATTGATCTTTCAGCTGGATGTAATTATTTTGTACTATAAGTATATAAAAAGCCGAATAGGTATTTCACGTCGTTCGTAGTGAATTTCAAATCCTGCATTTGAAAGTTTAGTGGTTGTAAGAGTACCAACATGGGTACAAACGTTAATTTAGTACACAAGAATACATCAAGAAACTATAGTAATGTGCTTATTCACCTACGCTAAAAAATCTAGTTGTTACCTTCAACATTTACAGCTAAAACAGACTCAAAAGGAGAAACATTATTTTCCTTATAAAAAGAACTTGCAATATTCTTTTTCTTTTCTCACATGGTGACTTACGGGCAATTATTTACTACTATCGGACGCTAATAATACTTCAATAGCTTCAATGCTGCATTATGACTCGGAAAATATAGTTCAACGTTGCAAATAACTGCCTTTTTCTTTAATTTCGCACTCCGTGAACACTTCTTATGTTATTAAATTGTGTAGCTGTAGTAATAGTTTGTTGCTTTCTTGTAAAATGGTAACGTCATTTATGGTCATCACAATAATACGTCAATTTTTAAATTTGTTTTGAAACACAGAATTTTGTGAGGCTGTTTGTTATCCTAAATTTTGTTTTGACAAAAACCAATAATAATCTTAATTCAAATAAGCTCATAGAAAGTTAATCGTTTAAATCAAAACACAAACTATATATAATGTAAGTATAAAGTTTAATAAACTTTAATTAAGTGTAGGTTTGTGGACTACTTTCCATGTTTTAACATGTAAATCAATTAGACTATAATTTATCAAAACAATAGCCACGCCATATTGAATAACACCATTCATTTGTCAAAACACATGAACGATGGCCCTTACAAGACCATTACAATCATATGCCGCCGTAAACCCCGTTCCAGACTAAGGACGCTTTCTATTTAAACGTTTCATGTCGCATTTCTGATGTTAGCTCTGAACGTAGTATGTTTTGATAGTGTTGTGACCCAACCCTATTCGATTTTAAATTTCTTCAATTGTGATGTCGTCTAAAGGCCAATTTTTAAATCCTCGGAAAAAATTATAATATTAACTATCGACGAAAGATGAAAATATGGTATTTACTTATGGGTAACACATATCACAATTATTCTGTATTTCACTAGCACAAATGTAATTCTAAAGGTTATAACGCAACTAAATTAATTGTACCATTTACGAAGCATTTGATAGCATCAATAAAAGTAATTATGCCACAATTACAACGACAATGAACGCCAAATTTCAAAGTCAGTTATTAACTGTATTTGTTATAAGCTCATTTATTAAAATTAAATGGCTTCTTTAATACCATTTGAGACCGACGAACCGCAGAATACAAAACGTACAAACAACGTTTTGCGCTTTATTTCCGCGCGTTCATTTGTTTCATGCTTCAGGAAATATAACAGTGTCACGGAGCATGTGTTGCTGTTCTTTGAAAGTAATATGAGAGATTATTTTTCTGGTGTCATGTACAGATAACACGTTTCACTTCAAGATCAAGAACGTCGCTTTACCGACAAAAATTACATGTGTTTCAATTCCGTTTCACTGTGCAGCAATCTGCACTCAAACTTCAGTCAGTGATGATGATTCATCATCATCATCATCAGTGATGATGTCTTTGGTCAATCGAATGAAACAAATTATAATGAGGAGCACAGACCACCACACAACAATTTTTAATATCTATCCTCAATCTGATGTTGTGTTTTCCCGTAATTCAAAGCCAATATCATGGGCATCAAAACTTATACCCCTTAAAAGGGGCTAAAACTGCCTCACGAAACTGCCTAAAAGCGAGTTGGCAGTAAAAAATCGATACTTTAGTACTCATAGAGACGTCGGAGCCATTATCTACAACGCCACTTGAATCTCTCTTTATACTGAAACCTGGGGCGCTGATATCACCCTATGTCGATTCATATTCGTGATTATTAATGCTTGTTTTTTGTCCCGCGCCATTGTCTAGATGCATAATGGGTATACGAATCTCACACCATGTGTTAGGTGGGTATCGCGAGGGTGATGTTTGCCCTAAGTGGAGCAAACAACGAACAAAGACATCAAACAAATGGGTAGTGTTTTAGAGTAATTACGGTTCGCTTCCGTGCAAAACGAGAGGTGTGCAAAGAGTTTCTCCCTGCAGCGGCAAGCCTAATGTACGTATACGTCAGCGTTCTCTTAATACAAACCTCCCGTTCCGTTACAACGTGTAGCGGCCCAATGACTAGAAGAGTAATCAAAGTCTTAGGCATACATTTCTTCGTGCGTACTCGTATTGTGCGGTTTTTATGTCAGTACACGGCTTGCATGACGTGCCTTTAGCTATCTGGTATTTTTGATTTTTGAAAGATAGAAAAAGTGAAATAGTTGATATTTTTTGAGGTTTTGAAAACAGTTATCTATACACGTTGTTGTCAATTTCTAAAGTACTTAGTAGGTACTTGAAGTAATTTACAAATCTAGTTAATTAAAATCTGAAAAAGTTTTCTGTAATTGAATAAATTAGCAATGAAAGATATCTTCGGAGATAAAGTGAATTATAATTAGAATATTTTAGTCGATAATCTTCTACGCCTGAACTTAGACTGAAATTTAAAATGCTGCCAATCATTATTTTTACATAACACTTTGATCTATAAATAAATAAATAAATAAAAATCAATTTCAAACATGTACCTGCAGCACGGTATAAGAAACTAATTGCTTATTAGTTTGCCTCAATCTATGCATACCGTTGCAAGTATTTCTCCAAATAATTCAGGGCAAGTTACAAAGTCATAGTTGATATATCGAAGATACATTGTTTCTTAGCGTCACACAGTTTATATGTGTTTGAGACTGGAGTATTAACGGCCCATCATGGATATGTTATTGAAACGTGACTCGTAAACAAAGCCAACCATTAAAAATTTGCCTTGGCACATCATAAACTGTTCTGATAGTTATATTTACGTACGCAATAAAGAAGACAGAGGCGTCACGACAGCACCGAAGTTTACGCTATGAGTAGCTAACGTCGTAAATTTAATATGTCATCTCTTATATTAAAATGGTCGTTAAGCTAATAGCCGCTCCGCCTCCCGAGCCGAACGATAGGGTGATGCGGCTCACTTTGAATGGCAAAAAATATCTTCATTTTTACCCGTAATATCATGCCTATTGTATCTCGAGATTTTTAGCCTTCCGTAAGTCTGGTAAGCAGAATGACGCAGTCTGGTAGGGTCTGAAAAATCCAATTATCGGAACTGTATTTTACAGCATATGAAAAAACAGTTTATTTTTGTAAAGGTTTAAAACCTGCTTAATATTTAACGTGTTCGATGTATACTGGACTGCGAAGTGCCGAAACATAAATATTACCTTGCCAACTATTCGATGTAAAACACCTCATGCTTTTTAACATTTCATTACTCGTGTACTCTTTAAAACAACTTATGTTATTAAAATTATTTGATAAGATAAGAACTATACTGTTGAAACTCGGTACGTAGATGTATTCCGTGTACCACATTAAGATTTTCACACAAAAATAAAAAAAGCAGAAAATTTTGAGGGTTCCCCATACTTAGACCTAAAACTCAAAAAAAATTTTTCATCAAACCCATACGTGTGGGGTATCTATGGATAGGTCTTCAAAAATTATATTGAGGTTTCAAATATCATTTTTTTTCTAAACTAAATAGTTTGCGCGAGAGACACTTCCAAAGTGGTAAATTGAGTGTCCCCCCCCCCCCTGTAACTTCTAAAATAAGAGAATGATAAAACAAAAAAAATATGATGTACATTACGATGCAAACTTCCACCGAAAATTGGTTTGAACGAGATCTAGTTAGTATTTTTTTTTAATACGTCATAAATCGTAAACCACAATTTACCTTTCATTCAATCTTAATGCAATGATTTCTATGGATAATCAAAGACAATGATGTATTTCTGTTGCCGCTATTGTCATACATATACTAAAAATAGAATAAAATAAATTTTTAAGGGGGCTCCCATGCAATAAACGTGATTTTTTATAGATAATACGATACGGAACCCTTCGTGCGTAAGTCCGACTCGCGCTTGGCCGGTTTTTTTTTAATTTCCCATAGTGACACACGGTGAGTACAGAATTTAGGGCCTGGCAAACACGCTAAAATGTTTTCTTTCGATAGTAATATTATCGTAAGATGTATTCAAAAAAATCATAGGTTGGACTTCTAAGATGTCGCTAGGCTTTTTAAAGATAACAAAACAACAGAACCTCTTATGTTTTCGTTCTCAAAACAGAAAAATAAGCTTTTAAAGCTTTTTCACACAATACCGTTTGCCCTTTACGTGTAAACACAGGAGTATTGCGCATTTTGTAACAAAAATAAGGGCCCCGTTATACCGCTTCTACTAAATTCTTGTCACTGCATTACGTCCTCGCACATTACTACCTTAATTATTTCCGCTTACCGTGAATTTAACAAAGCGTTTGTCGCAAAATGTGAGTGCAGTTTAGATTTTACCTAATAACATCAATTCCTATTTACCGGATTTCACGGCGCCCTATTCGCACCTGATCCGTGCTCGCCTTCTGATCAGTCCCGCAGATTTGAACCATCTTGCATTTCACAAATCACATCTAAAATCATGTTTAAATATACATTAAACGTCGTAATTATTGTTAAAATTTAAAAATGTTTAAATTTTTTATAATATGTTTTAATAATAGATACTTATATTTATAGCTTTTTCTGTGTCAGATAATAGCTTTAACGGACTAGTTGGTAATAATAAAGACTGACATCTGCCCTCACTAACAAAAACTTTGATCTTAGGATTATTTCCAATATCGCTTTACAGTAAAGGAATAATATTAAAATCTGAAACATAAAAGTTTAAAATCGATACACTATGCTAATAATATGTTTTATTTCCCTATACTTACGTATCGAAAACATGGCAAAATGAGCAATGACACAAAAGTGCACTTTCCTTCAAGTAATCGTCCCACATAAGCACTTCTGGCGAAAGCATTTGGGTATTGCGAACATTTTTCTCCTCGATCGTACATGAGGCAAACAAATGGTTTCCGTTTAGGAAATAACACTAAAAGTAGGCACGTTTGAAACTGCCACTTAAATCTTGAGATCCTCGATCGCCATTTCTCTTTGCGTCTTAACTGGTATAAGGTCGTATAGCGCACCCTTGTCGGTACTACCATTAAGGAATGGCCTAATAACCTTTTTGATAAGGGGAGGAATTTCGGACTTGTCAAAGCGGATAACATTACTTTTTTGGTATTAGAGCGAGGTTCTATTCATGGTTCGACTAGTGGCAGCAGCGTATCTTCGTCAAATAGACATTTCTGTAACTAAGTTCCGCTGTCCGATCATCCCCTTCCAACGTCCGCATCGGACAATCAATCACGTGTTCCTTCGCAACCGTGATTACCATAAACTTCCCGTTTTAGCAGGTCCCAGCGCTTCTTCTAAGCTTTATCGATTCGTCCGCCATTTTTGTGCCTTCTATATATCAAGAGCTTTTTGTGACAGTCCCTTTTCATTGAAACTTGCAATTGGCGACTTGTAAGGCGAAATTTGGAGAGATTTTACGTAGACCTTTTTCTTTAAGATTTTCAGGGACTAAGTTTTTATTGAAAAGTTTGTGGGCCATTTATGCGATTTTTGCATGTTCGATTTAAATGGGGTGGCTAGATGGAATAGATGGAAATGGAAGGCATAAATGAAAAGTTTCTATTTCGTCATGTTAATAGAATGCGAGAGAGTAGGAAGCGTTCCCGCCACATCGTGTCGTCGTGTCATTAATAATACAAAACCATGACGCTTGCGTCGAGTTCACAGGATGCAAGCATTGCTGTTAATGAGATTTGGGAGCGCTCTGCAGTCTTTGCCGACTCAACAATAGCGAATGATTTGAATTAAAAAGGAGTAGCAACAGTGACTTTGTAACTGAGCTTTACCGAATTCAACGATACAATAGAAAAGTCATTTAAAAAAATGACATACATAAATGTTGTTATTAGGCAATAATTAATAAAATCTCTATATATGAAAACGAATCTTTGGTCACACATCGCGCGTTAACGGCTGGACCGATTTCGCTAATTCTGTTTTTGTTGTGTTTTTTATTGGCAGGGGAAGGTTCTTATGAAAGAAAAAAAAATCAGAATAAATAACCACCATATTAAATTTTGTTATGATTTTCTAATGTAACCTTACGGCGTTAGCGCTTTTGACAATATAAACGTTGTTAATGTAATCTTATGGCGTTTGACATGACATTGACAGAATATGTGCTGCAAATATCGTTAAAGAGGATGTACACAAACTGAATATCGTTTAAAACAGATGCTTCGGTATACCAATTCGAATTCAATATTCATAGTTAAAACAGACATTGTCTGTCGGGTCAGCTAGTACTTAATAGATTGCTGAGTAGTTGTTTTTTAAACAACACGCGTAACCATGACTGTTTCATACTTTATAACTTAAAATTTATCCATCTGATTATAATCTAAAGGCAATCACTATTTGAACGGCTACCTAATTTCCTATGTACGTATACAATATAAATTTAATGGTTATAAGGTACACACGGCACGCAACTCCCAAGTGACGCAACTGGCTTAAGTCGAACGCAAAGACGTAAATTATGGCTCAACAGGCCTTTCCGGCCGTTAACGATTTTGACTGGAACTTAAATTCGAAGCGTGAAAGAAAATTAATTAATCACACGTGCGTACACGTCACTACACTCAAGTAAACAACACTCCCCAGAACGGTACGCACGCAATAGGCGAATCTAACACACGGTGAAGTAATCTAATTCTGCCCGTTTTCATTTCGCCGTCTCGTATTGTTTCTTAACCTATCCAGTTCACCTTCTTATATCAGAAGTTTTACGTGGAATAAACCTCTGGGATTATCGGCTCACGTCTATAAATATCGATCCCCGAGTAGTTAGCAAACTTGCTTTATGATTGTCGACCATTGTAAACGTAGTACGAATAGAATACGTAAGTACGAAACGCCCACGCTGCTCTCTGACAAAACAATCGGCAAGTGTCACTTCCACGTGACTAATGTTCTCCGCGGTTTATAATATTTTAATAATGCTTTCGGCGTCTGTAATTGAAACTGCGGAGGTGCGAGGGGAGACAATAAAACGGCGACAGTGTCGAGGGCGCAGCAGTGATCAATAAAGGCCATACGTTAGGGCAGGCCGGTTCATTACGGGGCTCGTGTCGCGTCTCCGCGTCCCCATTACGGAGGAGTTAGGAGACGCGAGCGGCGATAAATAGCGGCCGAGGAGCGCTGCTTTATTTCTTGCGCACAATTTCATTTACATTAAAGGTGCTGAACTGAGTATCTCCGGAGAGTCATACGAAAGTCGCGTACAGATTCATGCAAAACAAGTTACGAGCGCGGAGACCGTGCAGACCTTAATCTCGACGGTGGCGGGTGACAAGGCGCTGCCGCTACCGCCCGGCGCCCCTACCTACTTAATTACTACTAATTGCTACAGCTTATATGTACGTGCATCATAAACTTCCCCGTGGGGTTGTATTAATTCAGAATAACACCCAAATTTGTCTTTCACTTTGTTTTACATGAGCTTTGCGTAAATGGAACCGGTATTAGTATTTCGTTCTACGCATAACTTGCTCGATTTTCCCGTCGTTAAATTTATTCTAGGAGAGCAATTTCTTTACCCATAAAGCAAATGAAAATAATCAACTAAATAGCGCACAGAGATATGTGTTTAAATAATTAATGATACCGTCCGATAAGATCGTGATTTGCCTTTGTAATTTCCTCCTTACTCTACCTGGCCGAGTTTTATTACATTATGGAAGCAGAAAACGTTTGCCAAGGGAAGACAATAAGACATACATTTGCCGACACGAAGAACGTTCAATTTTACAAATTGTAGCTACATTAACGGATATAACAGATACTTGGATGTTCAACAATTAGGCACTTAAATGCAAATCGTTCTCTTAGGTGCTCTATAATACCGCTTTTTCAGACTCAATACATCGTTTGCAGTTTTATTTGAATTTTGCCGATGAATTTTTCTCGGGGCATTTCAATTCGTACATGGAAATACTTTTATAGAGGCGCCGTTCCAGTCCCGTTTAATATTATACAAATTGCATTGTACGCGTTTCAATTGGTTAAACGGCGGTCGCCATCCTCGGTGGTCATTCACAAACGTTTTATTCTCTTTCCAGAACATTCTAGTGTCTCTTAAGCTTGATACGAATTAGTTAAGCAACGAGCCGGTAGTAATTACACCCGCTTACAATTGCAAACGGCTACTAACGTTGTTGAGTTGGCAGTACATCCACTATTTGTTTTTTTTTTCAGACCCACTTGCTTTTACCAAAAATCTCGCTCGTAGCACGAGGTCTTTTTAAATTGCTAAATGGGGACGTCGAGGACAATTAATTCTGCTTTTTTGTCCGCTTTTGAGTATATTATAGAAATGTTACCTCTTTCACTGTATGAGGGTGATTGTGTAGAAAGGTGAATTTAAGCTTTTCGTTTGAAGGATATGAAAAGAAAAGCCTTGAAAAGGCTAAATATATTGAACGTTTATCCGCAAAAGAAAGAATTTTCTTGGCTATTACACGATATTTGATTTTTGGGGAAATAAAACTCAATATTTTATGACGTAGCGTTCGATTAATGTCAGTGGCAGAAGAAACTGTCTTTCGTTTTCGGTCCCGTTACCCACCTCACGACAATTTTAGGAAATGGCCATCAAAGCAGTTTAATAACTTATATTTTACACATAAGGAATCAAATGTTGTTTTGGGAATAATTTCAGCACACACGATTTTTGTAACTTATTGGATTTTAAAAAAAATGCTAGCTATCAAAAATTTGAGTTTTTGTTTATTTTAAATCTACTTCAATATTTACAAATACAAAAGCAATTCACTCATCATTTGATGATAAAACTAATTAAGACGCCAAACACACCGCCCCGGTGGTCTGAGTTCTACGGTCGAGGTCCGCCTCTAGTCCGTTTCTAGACCGCTTGCTGTGTGGGCAGCTAAGAACTAAGAACGCATAGTTCTTAGCTGCCCACACAGCAAGCGGTCTAGAAATCTAGAGTTAAGTACCCCTTACCAGTGGCAATATCCACCAGTCTGTATGCATAAAAAATGTCTCTTGATTCACTCGATCATGACAGTACTAAACTTCGAAAAATTCTATTACTATTGATACAGTCTAAAAAAAATTATACTGGGTGCATCCTATTAATGAATTAAGAGAATGTGATATTTTTCCCTTTATTTACCCAGGTATTTAAAAATAGATTTAAAATTAATTAACTGATATCATTAAATGTCTTAATGAATTTTATAATGGTGTTATTGCATCAATTGTATAACATAACTGTAGCAACGACAATGGGAGAAGACGCAGGTCTCTGAAACACAGTTTCAACTATCTCAGCGACCAGAGAAATATATAACATATCTTTTGGAGTTTTGGCAGGAAGTCGAAAAAGACATATTGTGCTCTTATTTTATTTTCATTTTCTTGGTGTATTTTTCAGTTATATCGAATAAAGTTGATGGCATTTTGTTTGATATAGGTTAATTACAGTGCACGAGTGTTTGTGAAATAGAATAACAGTGCTAAAAGTGTTTTTTCTGCTTGCCTCCAAAATTCCATCGGCCATGTTCTAGTAAAGTAGCCATCGCTTTACTTGAATGTTGGACTGACTAGACTGACTGATTACTGACGACCTTACTGACTTTGTTATTACTTCGTCCAGTTTTATTGAAACTGGCCAAAAAATTGATGCAAAAATAATACTTGACGCTGGCAGTATGCAAAGAGTTTGCGATACCATAATTGAAAAAAACCATATATTTTACAAATGTTATGACAGTTAAGATTATTATATTATTATTATTATTGTTATATACGAAAAGCAGCCAGAATTATTAAAGGGAAAGTAGAGACTATAAAGAAGAGCTTATATTTTTATATTACGTAAAGAAAATGTTTGTCTCGTTAAGTAACAATAGATAAATTGTAATTCAATAAACTTTTAAATTTCATCGGACTTCGTGACCATCTAGCGTTTCACAAAAAATAGAACTCTGACAGAACGCACGTTCACTTTGACCGCCGCGGTCACGTGTGTAAGGTTTTAAGAAACCGCTTGCAAAACAGTGAACGTGGAACGCAGAATCAGAGTTCTGAGAACTCTGACCGCTTGACCATCTGCAGAGGGCCCGATGCCTAAGTAGATGCTTTTGGTACCTATAGATGTTGAACGAATTTTTGATTTGGAAAAAATACATTTCATCAACTTTATATTAACAGCGGTAGTTGTTTTATTATTTGAATTTGATTTTTACTTTTGACAGTTGTTTTCTGCCCATATTTTTTTTCTCTTCCGCGTTTAAAATTGTAGACTGTCACCTGTCTTTAACTCAAAGAACGTCAAAGTTAGGTAGAATGTAATTCAATCGATTCTTGGAAACAGCTGACGGCGTTCGACGGTTCCACGAGGCAATGAATGTTGCAAGGCCTCGTATGCCTCGTATACCTCGTCTTAATATTTAATGCCTCACTAACATTTCTATGACGAAGAATAGGCCAATATGATTTAAAATTCCACACGAACGTCACACGTATAACGTCTTTGGTATAAAATTGTATGTTTCTTGCCGTCATTATGTGTTATTTGTGTTTGTTTCAATAGAATTTGTTATGCAATTACCGACTTTGTTCTTTCCTTTTATTTGTTTTGTAATTTAACATTTAAAATTTATTTAATATTATAGGATAGGGAACTCGTAAATAGAAGCAACTGTTTGTTTTTAAATTTAGTATTGTTTGAAGTGCTTTGCCATAGAAGGACAAAAAACGTCTTCGAATTTATTTTATTGTTCTACTATTTAACTACGTTCTTGTTTATAATGTAATTACTTAATTTTCATATCTTTTCACGTGCAAGTAGAAGTAGAAGGTAGACAATGGCATTTTTGCAAAATAAAGAAAGAAAGAAAGAAAGAAAAATGATTTATTTGCGCAAATATGGGTATTACAGATGTTGTTTTATATATTTAAAATCCGCCATATTTACCTCAGTAAGGTATGCAAATATATTTAAAGAAATAAAAAAATACTATTTTATATTAAAGAAATCAAAATATACTTAATTCTATCTATATAACTAATTGACTTAAATCTAAATAACAAATTTATTTGTTACTAGCTGTGCCCCGCGGTTTCACCCGCGTTAGAGAGGATCATTAGCATAAAGTGAAGTCCCTTCTGAAGTACCGTGGACCGGCTTTTTTGTAGGACTATATAAGATAAACATTAACATCATACATTACATAGGTGTACCTCTAGCGGTTTTGGCGGCGCATGCCAGAATAGCTCGCAGACATCGATATAAAAAGTAGGTAGATGCAAGGTTCCCATACAAACTTGAGTCAAAAGGTGGCCCCGCGTAAAAACGTACTTATTATAGATGTTTACAAGTATTCTAAACAAAAAAATGTTTTAAGGTATCTTACTTTTTATCTATTTTAAACCTTATGTTACTAACATAAGTAAGACTATAAGTCCATGTTAAATTGTTACTTATCACCTTCTGGTTCGATGTTTATAATACGGCAATAAAATTTTACGACTTTAGACTTACGAAATAGGAGTTTATTGAGAAATGAAACCAAAAGCATTACAATAAAGCACAAATTCGTTTACAAGATTAATTTACCGCCATATTTACACCACTTGGAACATAGACAGTGGAGTGGAGTTTCTTTTTTATTTATTTAAAATTCTAATGCGAGCAGACAACAGAAAATTTTTAGAATCTATAAACATTATATTTTATGAAATGAACACAGTGATCATAATACGCATCTGTGTGTTAGGGTCCCGGTTTCTATTCCCAGCAAAGATTTAGGTACCTTGATACAAAAATATATTAAATAATTGCCTTTTCAATCTGCGTTTGATTTCAGCGGTTTTTAGTTTCCCGGCATAATAAGGACGTAATGTATGTCAATATATTTTTCAATAACAGCCTTTAACAGCTCGATCTTATGGCCAAAGTTTGTTCCCTGACAGTGTTCAATTATATCTCCAAATACATTTTTTAAAATGAAATGCACATTTTTTTATACATTCACCAGTGTGTAGAAATTTCCTAACAACATATTCTCTTTTTTCATATAATAAATACACATCTTCTGATGCATGACATAATCCGCCTAAATCTTTAATATCTATCAATATATGGAACCGTAGTTTTTGTTTCGCTAGCAAACAGTTTTTACAATATTCACATTTTACATCTATACATATGTAAATATAATTGAAGTGTCTGTTTGTAATATTAAAATAACCGCCTTTTACTACATGCATATGAATGTTTATACACTACATATACCAAAATATATTTTTTTACAATTTTTGTCTGTCTGATTCCCGTCTATCTGTCTGTTTGTTCCCACTAATCTCTGAAACGGCTGGGCCAATATTGACGGGATTTTCTGTAGCAGGTAGCTGATGTAATAAGGTGTAACTTAGGCTACTTTTATTTTTGGAAAATCTAAAACTAAAGTCCACGCGAATGAAGTCGCGTTTGGCTGCTATTATTTATACGCTTCTCCCACCTACGAATCATTTCAATTAGGACATATGAAATCGGCGGAGTATATGAATGAAATTTATTATGTCCGCCGTGGGTTTTAAGACACTTCCACTTTTCTTTTTGAATTTCATTTTTCGGAAAACTAAAATAACAATACGCCTTTTTTAAATAAAAGACAAATGGCGACTCCATTACTGACTTTGTTCTCTAGCGCATCAGACGTGCGACACGTCCGTGGCGGTTTAGCAAATGAAAGCGAAAGAAGGCATATCGCTGCCGTTATGCCTTCTTTTGCCGGTGCCACTTTTATGCGGCGACTGTGAATCTACCTACTTTTTATATCGATGCTCGCAGATGGTAGATTTTTTCCTACTTACTTGACACTTATCGTCATATTTTGGACAATTCACACAATATCTTTATAAATTGTAGCCTATATGTTATTCTGATGTATAAGCTATATTGTGGTAAAGTTTCATTCAAATCCATTCAGTAGTTTTTACGTGAAAGAGTAACAAACATCCATACATCCATACATCCATACATCCATACTTACAAACTTTCGCCTTTATAATAGTAGTAGGATGTTGACAAACCATGTTATTTATTTATTTATCCCATATTTTGCGTTTTTTTATTTAGTAGTTATGAATTTATTTAGACGGTGTTTTTCCCGCGTCGTCTGCTTTGGGCACCCAATTCATTGGGTTTTTATACGCTGAGAGGAAAAAAACAACTCTAAAATTTAAATTGATTTGTGGACAATATTTGAAATAAATAGATAACTTTTCACACTCATAGCCACACAGTAGGGTAGTAGTACCCTGTGTCGTGAGTGCCATAGACACACACAAAGGCAAAAACACACACACCCAGACCGAGAACAAAAATGTTAAACTTACTCGTATCATTCAAATTTCTGTTTCGCCGGGAATCGAACCATTACGCCACGCGGGTCGTCAAAGGCTTCAAATAAATGATTTGTGCAGAAATTTCTATAACGTACCATACGTTAAATTTTGTTCTTAATTTAAACAAAAAATGAGTTTATACCCATTAGTAGATACAAGGCCCAAAAAGGCTTCTCTCATCACTTAAGTACCAATTTTCTATTGATGATATGCTGATAGTGTTATTATAATCATTTAGCAAAATATGCTTTTGGCTATCACTTATCGACTATTTTCAATTTAGCGCATCCTTCCCAACATCAGTTAAACCAACCAAAATTTTATTTCCGATTCAATATAAAACGCGAGATACGAGTGGCTGGGGGCTATCTTGAGCGTTGCAGGTACCGTCGCTTATCACAGCGCGACGCTCGATCGCATATCTGATTTGAATTTCGCGCATTACATCCCAGACTACCCCAGCCTCCCCAATGTCGTCAGAGTAAATACACCAACACTTTAAACAACTGAAACTCAGCGAAAAACGACGACTCCCGCTTATCTTATTCGTTCGTATAACAGTTACGTAAATATGGAAAGAACTCCTGGGGTGCCACAGAGTATTTCATTATCCGTGACCTGTTGAGCGCAAGATTTGTGACTCATCTCTTTACGTAACCGCCGTCGTGCGCTCCCGACGCCACTTTTTCGCTCGGTTATCAAATTTTTATGAACCCGGGTGCGTACACTATGAAATTGTTTTCAAATGATACATCGCTTTGAAGAAGGAACAATATGCGCGTAATAAAATTAAAACGTTCTACCGACCCGATAAAAATCATAAAACTGCTGCTGAAATCTTTATAAATTAGAGCGCAGACTATAAATAGACAGTACTCAAGAAAACTGCTAGACTTTACAGTAACGGCGCTCTTTAAAAACGACTCGATTTTCTCGGAAACTTTTTATCATATTGGAGTGGGAACGCCACTGTTTTCCGAACGTTGCCGAAAATTAGATAAAAGGAATGCGCCTGACATCGCATCGCTTTTTATCTACAGCTACATTTGCCTCTTACCTAGTCTCCGGTTCCCACGCTCCGACTTCCGTTTAACGGCAATCAGGACAAGCTTGCGACGCTCTGTCAATACGAAGGCAAGAGCTTTCTCTGATAAACTTATCTAGCGCCCTCTCCACCAACCCTTCCCCCTGCCGTCTTCGTTTATCTCGCGTACTTACGTATGTAGGCGTACGCTCAAGCCGCGTACAATATGCTGAATTCTGTCCTTCAGATTCGAGACAAAATCGTGCTTCAAATTTAACATGGATAACAAAATCGACTCGTACCAAACGAAGACATAAAGTTAATGGTTCCGTCCTAAGTGAGATAAAGCATGCAGGGGCCGATTCATATTCGTTCAAAACGGTTGCAATATTTTAACCACTTTAAAAGTTGTCTGTTTGGCCGGCTGCCCGCGCTTCGCAAGATTTGCAAAACAGAAATTCTGTGCGGTGAAACAAAACGCAAAATCTTATAAAATGCAGTTAACGTCAACACACAATGCGAACCGCTTCAGCAAACATGTACTGCTTTTGCGGGAACTTACTGTATTTTGCAGTTTCTTCCAAACTCGAGGGGCATCCGACGGCATACAAAGGTACAAATGTTAAAACTTCCTCCATTTAGTAATCCCACATAAGCATTGAAATACAATTGTTGCGACGCATGTTCTAGAACGTCGTATTGTGTACGATATTTACCAATATATGCTATAACTGCAAAAGTTTCATGTACGAGGAGCTTAAATTTATTCTATATCTTTGTACAGAAATCCAAAACAAGATAGCGACATAACGCTTCTTGCGTAATAGAATATCGAGAAATTCTGTATTGAGAAAAATAAAATTGAAATATGAAAAGTATAATAAATTCAATTCAAAATTATTTATCAATACCAAAAGGAATATTCAAAGAGAGCTCCAACGAAATCCATATTGAACTACAGAGTTATGAACATCCAACGCCCAATTTAAAGGAACGCATCGGCCGTTTATTTGCAATATAATGCCGTGTATTTTATGTTTCTTTTTATATTTCGGCACTTTTTACACGCGCTTAAAAGATCTGTAAAGGTGAATTAAAATAACATCAAACCGCGACCGATTGTTCCTTTGAGCGCTTCGCAAGGAAATTGGAAATCACCAGAATTTCCACGCGACTTTTATCATCGTTATGCCACATATAAGATTTTCTATTCGAACGATAATACTTTTGTAAAATCCAGCTCGCTCGCGCTCTTAAATTTATGACTTTCACGTATGAATTTGTTTTACCTTAAAAGTATTCGGTCGTATGCCATCGGGCGAAAATTTAATGACTGCTTTCATACTCGCATTAATTCACATCCATTCGCGAATGATCAACTAAGGTGACGAAGCATGAACTCGGTGTTTTCCAGCGAAACAATTAAATTTCTCATACATCGATAGGATTAGGAGAATTTCAAGCGAGAAAGATCGAGGCTGGGGTATAAGTCGGAGCGTATTGAAGTAGATCTTAAGTCCGCTCGGTTGAACCGAAATCTTTGCGTCGGTGTCGAATACTCCTCGATCCGAGACGATCGATATATCGCCCCCAGAGCGTGCCTACCTAGTGGGGCTAAATACAATTTACCTTTGTTATTTTTCGTGTCATTAAACTGCGTCGCGATTTCGAACGCTTGATCGGGATTGCGAACTCCAATGCGAATTGTTTGTGAGCTTTTGTTTCCCACTCCGCTCGCCAGCGACGCGACATCAATTAACATCGGATCCCCCGACTGAATTTTCTTCATAGCCGTTTGGATTATTGTAGGTAGGTTTAAAGCGGAATTACTTCCCGCTGCAGAATAGAATTGAATATCGAGGCTTCAGTGTTTCGGGTCGACTTCGCTGATCTAAACTGATTTCCGAGCGATACATTTAACAGATTAGTTTGGGACGTAGAAGTTTACAAATTTCAATGTCGCGCTATCAGTTTGGAAGTAGATACGCTGGCATTTGTCTGTCCCCTCAGTTGCGTGCGACTGAACAAATGAGGGTGGCCACGTAGCCGGCCCCGCTAGCGTAGGCGCCGGTTCATTTGTAAAGCTTTATCGGCCCTGACAAATTGCGACACTCACTATTTTTATGTCGCGGACGATCGAGGAACGCTCGAGTTATGGAACGACTCACCTCCCGCTTCCATTGTGAAACTTTCGTATGGAATAAGTTTTAATACGAGCCTCAAGAATGAATGTAGGTCAATTCCGAAAACAATGCTCCCGTTCCGAAGAAAAAGACGGCAGTCTTTACGACTCATACGTAGTCACAATCTAGGCTTCCAACTTCAGCTTCAAATGTTGATTATTCAGCGTTATCTAGGTATAAAAGTTTGCGGGAAGACACTCGGCGCTCAAGCCTCGCTCGCTTCCCCACGTTAATGCACGAGCACGTAGTTTCATGTCAGCGCAGAAAGTTGTGCAAAGTGCACAAAGTGCGGCAAAGCCTTCATTTGTCGGCTCGTGACGTCCGCTGACAAATGTGAACGGGTCTTTATGTACCCTCGTATTCACACCCGAGCGCGGTACGATTATGCATGACTATGAAAAATGTAACATTGTCGCGTGGTTTTAAACGTCCGTCAAAATATATCAATTACGCTTTTCTTTTCAGTTTTATCCTTGTATTCTACGACACTAAATCAGGATGAAACATTGCGTGTGCATCGAAACGAGTAGCCATTAATGAAGTTATCTATCTGGTTTAAACTGGTTTTAGCGTAATTTAAAGCCTATGTACTTTCTGTAACGATTCTGCTCGGTAGCGAAATTTCTATTGCTAGAGGGTTAGCGTAGATTGGGTAATTTATACTTGCCTCCTGCCCTCCCCCTTCGGCACGGGGAGGAAGATACAAGTACCATACTGTTCGCTAAAATTGCTTAATGGTTCGATTAAATGTACCATCTAATTACAATATACATCAATATTCCAGTGGCTTGGAGTCATTATTCTAAATCTATTTCATTATAAGAAAGACGACGTTTTCCACTAATGATGGTAAAAATATAACGATAATAATGGGGTTCCGAAAAAGATACCAAATAATTATTTCAAAGCCCGTAAAATTTGTCCTTCTGTATAATAAGTATTCAATAATAAGCTCCTTGACTTGGCTAAGCATATTAAAATTCAATTTGTGAGTCGAACCGTGAAGCATACCGGATTGTGAACCGATTTCGTCGCCCCCTTTCTTCTACAATTTTGCTACTCACCCAATCTTCAGATAGTATTTGTTCAACTCTCTCGAATACAATAATAGCAATCAACTCGGTAGCATTATTATTATAATAGCAATTTATATTACTTTGTTCTTGTGTAAATGCTCTTAAAACAATATCAAAACTAACTCTAAGTTTTATAATTGATGATGAATTAGAAAGTATTCTTAGTTTGTTGGAAAGGCTTAATAACTTTGTCTGAAATTGGAACGATTTTAAGATGTTTTCTTAGTTGGTTACTTATTATTAGTTAATTACGTAATTTGTAGAATTCTCATAATCATTTAACGAATATTGTAGCTGTTCTCTAGAATCTGTACATATGAATGTATATATGAATAACTTAAACAAACAGCTAAAGTGCTAAAAATGACGTTTATCAAAGATGCACTTTGGCCACATTATATACTGGTTGAAGTTCAAGTTCGATTTAACCATAAAAATCAAATCTCTGTCAGTAATTGCCGCAATTATGTAATGCTTTGACAATTTTATTAACATGAATTTTAATTGTTATAGGTGGAATGCAAAAAAGCACAGCCGAAAGAAGTGATGCTACCAGCGAACCTGGCAAAGACGAGAGCCGCCGGACGCGGCGCGTACGGTGAGTTGTTAGGTAGCGCCGTGGCGGCCGGCGCCGGCGTTCGGTACGCTCCCTACCAAGTCCATGCGCCGGCGCAGCTCTTGGTCGCAGGCGCGGCGATGGGTGCGGGAGCGAGCGGTGCGCACGCAGTCTATCGCCGCGCGCTTGCCGCACTACGACCTGCGCCGCGCCCACCCCGCCCCACTCTCGCACCGCTCACCATCCCGCCCCTTGCCTACTCCGTCTCCGAACTCCTCGGCGCACATGCCCTCGATATCCCTACCATCTATTCCCCCCTCACTCACACCACCATTCCGACTCCCTTGCCCCTCTGATCCGCATTCTTCTTGCAACATCCTCACCATCCCTTCTGAAACCCGCAATCGCCTATCGTTTCCAAAATTCCGGAGCATTTTGCACCCACGCTGCGCTGGCAAACTTTCCTACCCATTCCTACTTTTTCTTACATTCCTCTATTCTCTCGCGTCCTGTGTAGGCGACTCTTGTATTGTACTATAAGGAACTTGATAATATCCAAAGTGTCTTATTTTTAGTAATGCCATTAGACGATCAGTTAGCTAGCAGATTTTCGAAATGTGTATCGACAATTAGAGAAACTATAGTATCAGATGTAAAGAATTATACATAAATTACATTTTATTGATCAGTAGAAGAGAGATTCTGGAACAATTTTACGTAGGGTTGATAGAGATCGATATTTTTCTACCAGGTAGTAGGCGCTTAATTCCGTATAATTTCGAAATAGATAGATCAAATAGTACTGAGCCTGGTCTTTTTCTTATTTCTAAGTAGCGTTTGATATGAAATATTAAAAGGGGTCTAAAGGCTCTGCTGATTCGTGCCAGTTTTGCTACATTTCCATCCATGATATAAAACTAATCCGTTTAGCAAAGCAAGTCTATATTGTCATTGCGGCTAATTTGGTGAGGTGTTCTAAATGATATTTTCTTAAATGGTATTATATTCTTTAGCTTTTTATTATAAACTAGCTTTACACTTGATGTCGGCTTTTCAAAAATGTTATCAGTGGAAGAAACGAGGTACCTATTAATATTGGATGTTATTATGAGTTTTGTGATACTTAGTTTACTTATTATTTATTTTATTTGTCAAGAAAACAAATAGTTTAGGCTAAAAGAAACTTATTATGTATCTTTAGTATTTTATAGATACTTATTTGTTTTTCTTGAATTTTTCCTTATTATATTATATTTATTTGTTTTGTGCCAAAAAGACTTAACACAGTTCACTATTAGCTATATTTAGTTTGTGTTAATTTTACATGATTAATAAAGTTTTATTTGTTAATGTTTACGAACCTAAGGTGTTAATAATGCATTCGAATTGTATTATCAATCATAGCTCTCGTAAACTAATAGAATTAATTGTATTAACTTATTAAGTAAGTAGGTGAATTTTCGTAGAATTTAGATTAATAAAAGTCATTTCTAAAATATTTAAAAACGTCTGTTTGTTTAACATGTTTAGATATAGACTAACACTACGTAGAATAGATTAACGATTCAATGGAACAAATATAATTGTATTTATCGATGGTGATAGTGAACTAACATACCCCATTGAAATCATTCTAGTAAACTTTTTGATAGTAGATTTTGATTAGAAATTTGAATGTTGTGTATTAATGTAATCTAAATATATAATACTCCTATATATTCAATATTATGCAATTCACACGAAACATTTTCGCCAAGCAAAATAGTGTCTCACGGCACACTTTTATCAAGTTTTTAATATTATACTCCATTATACTTGTAACTAGCACACACATAACTAAATGTAAGGTGTAAGGATCGATCAATTTATGTAAATGTTTTTACATTTCTAGATTTCATGTGGTCATTGGGTGCTCTTCCTGACGGTAAGTTTATATCTCATTTTATTTTTAAAGCCACTTCATATCTTGTCCCGCATTCAGATCATTCCCGATGTCGGAATGAAGGCTTCCGATATAAGTTTTTCCGAATGGCATTGTTTTGTAAATAAGGTACCAAAACGGATCTTAAAGGGATTAGCGTAGACGGATACACTCTAAAGTTATAGGTGACGTCGACAGATCTAATGAATTGATTATATGAAACACAACGCTGTACGTCATGTAGAGCGGCCATCAGTCGCATGATGGATCGCGTGGCCAGACAGATACACTATTTTGATTGGCAATAATATGATAAACGATCCGGTGTGGTAATCATATCAGCCTCCGTTGACGGTCCGGCCATCATTCATTTTACATTTTTATACTGAACTTCATATTCATAGAACTGATACTGTTAAAATTATTGCATATTTTTTGATATAACACACACTAGTGTATTGTATTTCGATTTAGACACTTATATAGACATGTTTGAACTAGCATAGAATTTGGTTTGTTTCATAAAATACAGTAATGAATTATCCTAGATACGTATTATAACGTCTACTAGGTATAGCTGCACCGTCGTTCCTCCACTCATAGTGTGCTACATCAAACGATGTATACAAAATATCATCTGCTGGACATAGTCCAAAGCTATGTCGTATCGAGCTTGTCCGATATACTTTACCTACCTTTTATGTGACGGCTCTATTTTCGAATTGGGGCATCGGCACGTTAAACATCAAAAGTTTGTGTCGATCAGACGAGGAGCCTAATAAACAAGCCATCGAACAAGAGCATGCTATTTTGACTTGCCCCGCTTTTTAGTGTGTCTGATGCTATATCTAACATGTGCTTTTTGTTGTACAGGTTTCCCCGCAGCGTACGCCGCCTACGCGGCAGGACGTAGCTATTCGGGCTATCCTAGCTTCGGGCTGCCATACCCTGCAGGTAATCCCCTGGCGAGCTTGCACCACCAACTGTCCGGCAATCATTACCACCACTTGGCGACACTCCTGCCATACCACCCACTCGAGCTCAGTGGGGTTTACAATGTACACGCCATGCATCTGTGAACTCGTGCCAGCGACAATGCATTCCACTAACCGCTAACGACTCGCAACCGACACAGATTCGCTAACCGATATCTCTACTCGTAAACCATTCGTTAACCTAACGATGCATACGCTTTTCGTATCTATAACTCTGGTTCTGGACTGTGTTCTAACTTCCGATTTCACAAACTCGCGCCAAGGCATCGGCAAAAGTTCGTGTTAACTCTCACTAACAGCTTTACTAACAAGTTAACACCTCTAACAATGACTGAACCATCTAGATAAATCTGCCACGGCGTCGATTTCAAAACATCCAAGTTTTGAGAAACGCTATTTATCATTTACCTTCAGAATTACGTGGAGAGGATCCGGCCAAATGCGAGCGCTTCGCTCTATGTTTACAGATGATTCGCTCTAACGATTCTCAAATGCTACGCGTCAA
This sequence comes from Pyrgus malvae, assembly GCA_911387765.1. Taxonomy (NCBI): domain Eukaryota; kingdom Metazoa; phylum Arthropoda; class Insecta; order Lepidoptera; family Hesperiidae; genus Pyrgus; species Pyrgus malvae. The sequence continues at coordinate 9,556,201 of OU426955.1, read as the reverse complement.
GCAAACACTCTAGCGCAAATACCGCTTGCGTCTTCCCGCCCGCCGCTCCGCCTCCGCCCCGCCCCGCCTCCGCGTTCCGTCGTCACCTAGTATCACGCTATCGCGCACTCCTCATTAACAGTGAAAGCTTTTAAAAGAGATTTAAACAGATTCAAACAAAAGTACTGAAAAAAGTGACGTCCTTTCTGTGGTAACTTCTATGTAAATCTCGGGACAAACGAAAAGAATTTTCACTAATTAAACGTAGGTTTTACGGGCGGCTTTCTGCCAATTCGGTCGAATCTGGCAAAAAAATTGTATTTTTCTAGCGACTTTTCTTTATTTTGGGATTGCTTGTTTCTTATAATGAAGGACTTACGAATAGGATAGGCGATCGGACGCGGCGCGGTTCTCTAACCGGTGCGGGCTGGGACGGGACGCAGCTGCTCAAATAATCTCACACTTTGTCTACAATACATCTTGAGTCATCTCTGTTCTGCCATAATTGTGCCGCTAACCATTGGATACAGACAATTAGTAGATTTTCAATGGTTTTATGCGTGCGGCAACAGAATTTGACACGCTCTTTGAGTCGCTCGCAATCGATGTTATCGCTGTCGATTCAGTGACCACGCTTTACTACGTTTTTCTTTCAGAGTAGTGGTACAAATCGTTCTGCGCTAATTACTTTACCAGCGTTTTGCGGCACGCAAGACAAACGTTTCAGGCGCCCTACTACAAAAATAACTACTATGTCCATTTATTCAGTTGTAATTATAATTAAACAATGAAATAGTTACACAAATGAATTCAAGCGGAAAGTTTAAATCAATATAAAAGACGAAGTGAGTTATGAGCTGATTCTAGATAATCCGCCCACGCTAGAATACATACACCATTTATAAATGCTGCAAAGTTTCCTACTCTTGAAATGCATTAAATGTATTACCATAAAGTAACTAAAGCATAAATTGTATCATATTTATAATCTAAACTAGGAAACCACAATTTTAAAGCAAATAACTCGTGCCGCATCGATATTTGAATAAATGTTGACAAAACAGTATGACTACGCTTCGGAGAAACCGCTTAATATTGCCTTCAACTAATTTGACCATTTCAATATAATCTCAAGTGTGTATACTTGTACAACGAATCTACATTTGACAAATAACGAATAGCAAACTTTACCCACTCTAACATCTTTGTAACAATCATACTATCGTAAATTGACATTGACATATTGTATGCTCTTTTAATAATAATATATGATTTTATCACAAAATCAAATCCGATTTCTAGCTCCAGATGGTATGACAAAGTGCCGCGTCCGCGACCCACAAGTTCGTCGAGCCTTTAATATGAAGTAGTCTCTTCCTCGAACTTGGAAAACGATCGCACGTACTGTCGGAAGGAAGACAGTTCTCGAACTTATAATACACTATTTCAAAGTTGTTCAGCAGAATGAGCATTAAATGAAAATATCCGCTACATATTTCCGCGTGGTGTTGATAAAACAGCGAAGATTTTAAAAGTAATCTAAAAAGATGGTTTTCTCGTAAATTCAGCGTTCTCTTGAAATGTGCGAGCCACCAGGGCACAGTTTACACATAGTTTGCACCACGTCGACGAATAAATCTGCTGAATTCCCCAGACCAACTATGATCCGGGATAAAAACGTATATACGGAAACTTCGGAATACAATTACGGGCATAGTGAAGATTATCTAAGCGTTAGATCGTACAGGCTTTACGATAATAATAATTGTATTCCGCGTATCGAAGTATAGCCCGCGTAGGTTATAGCGTTTTTCTGATAGCGTTAAATTAGACGTAGGATTTTCCTGTCTTTCATATTAGAATTAGGTATCTTATCCTCATAGCATGCTGTAGTGTAGCGTTTGAATTTCTATAGCTTAGAGTTGACTGAACACAGTAACAATTAAATAATTCTGTCGCATTATCTTAAGATTTTTTATTCATTACTACTATCATTTATTTTATCCACATTAACTTAAAATTATCAACTTACGGATGATTAATTTAAGAATAATAAATAACATGAAAGCTGTGGCAAACTCAAAAGTATAAGTAACCCGACAGCCTCCGTGGCGCAGTGGGTGATGAGCCGACTGCAAAGCGTGAGGTCGTGGGTTCGATTCCCACCCAGGACAAATATTTATGTGATGAACATGATTATTTGTTCTGTGTCTGGGTGTAAATTTATCTATTTAAGTATGTATTTAGAATTATATAAGTATGTTTATCAGATGGCGTTGTGTGAATTGTCCAAATATATTTATTTATTATTATTTATTTATCACTGGAAAACCATTTTACTTAGAATATTTATATATTTTCTATGCATATTTATAACAACACTTCATATCTATTCACCTGAATAGATATGAACTACAATAAATCTTATTATTACTTTAATATAAAAAATAATCTATCCAAATTACGTTGTACAAAGTCGTATTTCACTGTATTTATAACGGTTAATTAATAACCTGTCCATCGTCGCTATGAAAATTATATTGTAAAATAAATACAAGGAGCACTTTGTTCGTAATAATACCTATATGTGATTAATAAAACTTTAACGCATGTCAGAGCAAAGCTTCATACGTCGGGTCGTTCATGTAATGGCCAGATTATTTATTCATGAAAGGAATAAAATTTTACCTTTTCCTAGTTTTATGTCATCTTTTGACAATATGACGGCATTTACTGGAAAGCAATTATTAAGAGCTCTACTGTCTGCTTATATCAAGTTTTTTCCCACTGGCAAACTTTCTATTCTTATTACGAAATAATATGTCAATTTAATTCAATTTCTTTTTTTATTACTTATGGAAGAAAAACGTCTTTGGTTGAAAAAAAAACCATAATAATCAATCAAATATTCGAAAACTGATGCCTTTTATCTTTCTTATTTCAACAAAAATTACAAATTATACTTTTAGTATTGATTGCTAAACTGTGTTCAGTCATAAGGTGGCGGTTATAGAGAATGCGATCCAAAGGTTACCTTATTAGGAACTTGACTTAATGTGAGAAAATATTATTTGAAATTTAATGTTTTTTAAACTTATTTTTAATTACATCTTTATCAGAATGATTTAAAAAAAAATTATCACTTGACCACACTAAGTAAATTGTGACCATAAACCGATATTCATAAAAAGCAACTCGTATTTAAGAGTTGTAAAGACAATGTTATTTAATTTAATTTTGACTTCATTTGTGATACACATAATACATGGTTAACCAGAGAAGTACTTGAGGTTATGGGAATCCTGGCAAATATAAAAAATCTAATTATTTAAGCGTTAACGCAATCAATTTGCTTAAATAGATATTTATGGATGAAAATAATTATGAATGAATCAAAAATAAAAGTTGTAAAAGAATTAGGTAAGTAGATACATTCCATCTTTCTTCACCTTGCACGCGTGTTCTTGTTAATAACACAAGCTAGATGGCGCTGTTCTGGTTTCTGAATTACGCTAATACTACGTAGGTCGTATACGTAGTTTGTCAGAACACGTCGCCACGCTGTAAATCGATGTTACCCACCCTATTAGATTAAATGTTTCACATCAAGAAGGAAAATATTAGGATGTCACTAAAATCTATACGTTTAAATGTACATCCAACGTCATTTAGGTCTCAAGTCTTGGTAGGAATCGTAAGCAGTTTCGATGCATACGATAACATATTACATATAAACGAACTTGAAGACAACTGGTCACCATAGGTGTGAGTATTCTTTAATTCAGACTTTTGTACTACCAATCAAATCAAATTCTCTATCGCCGCACTGTTTAGCTGTTTGTAATCTAAGAGTAACGTTTAAACTAATATCAAATAGGTAGTAAGAGGTAGACTAGATATTAATTTCAAATTACTAAGTTTAGAGGATGAGTAGGAATTAAAGACATCATAGACATTTATTTAAGTAGTTCATATTTACTATCTATCTAATTAGAATTAGTTTAGATTCTCGATTTATTTCATCCACGAAAATAAATTTTAAATACTATAATCGAGCTTGAAATGTGTTATTTTAATACCTTATTGAATATTCGCTATTATTAATGATATGTCGTATACTTAATTATGTAGATTATACACTTGCTTTGTGTTTCAAACTTATGTCTCTTTTATATTTTAAATATTTACACTGCTTAAGCAACGACGTTATTGATAATAATATTTATTGTTGTTATTGTGTAATATTTTTGGATGCAACTGTTTTATGCATACATTCTTCGTGTTAATGTTATTGTGAAAAATTTCAAAAGTTTTTGAATATGAAAGCAATACTGAGGTCCTCCTCCGCAACGATTTGATATCACTGTCGCCTTCGCATTTTGTCTAAAGCGATATTGATATATCGTTGCAGCATCGCCACGCCTCGCAGTAATTTATTTCTCAAAATTAAGGTTTTGTATCTAAATTATTATATGACGTATGTTAATTCGAACATAAAAATCGCTACGTTTGCGACCGTCCTTATCGCCATCCTCTAAACTAGTCATACATAAATAAGCTTGGTAATAATATCGCGTAATGTATCTTTAATGTGTGGCTACCGTTTGATATAAAATAAATATTAGATAATCGTGTCGTTCACATCGTCATTAAAATAATAGGTTCACATTAAAAAATATAGATCCATAAAGAAACGAAATATGTGACCAGACATTACGCATTCCGGACTAGATTGAAATCTAACCCTCTATCTGATAACCTCGCGTGATTAGTTATACTAATACTAAATGAATTATTAAGTAAATAACACGGTGTTCATCAAACGAATTTGGTGGTAGTATCAATGGGAACGATATCATGTAATGGTCCCTCCCTTGCATCGTGTGCGTGATACAAACGGGGTTGCCTATACAAAACAAAAATCATAAACCAGTCCATCATTCTGTGCGTGACAACAGTTTTAAATAGCCCGAAAACAGCAAACAGGAAACTATCAATTTCAAGTTTCCCCATAAAGATTCGACGGGGACCACGGGATCTTCGTTCTGTTCGCGCATTATTTTCTTTTTTGCATTTTTTTATTTATTGTACTCTGTTTTAAACAATTTTTATCGGGGCTCCGTAAAGTAGTGCCTTTAAATACTTTTTGTTTGTTTTGTTTTGCGGCCCGGTCGGCGGAGCCCTTCTCAGTTCCGTTGCCGGCTTTGTAGCTTTTTTATTTTGTTGCCGCAGGTTTAGTGGGAGTTATACCGGCGGAAAGTCGTCTGTTGGTCGGTGTGGAGTATGTTAACCCGGGCGCGCTCGGGCAGGCCTCGTAGGCCGCCGCTACGCCGCGCCGCCCCGACCGCCACACGCCACTACTTTACCTCTTTACCCGGAACACCCGATAACGGCTCCCGGAATTTCTTACGAATACAAATAAATATTTTCTCAAGCGAACATCTCTTTGGTATCACGCCCCCGTTCCCACCCACCCCCGTTTCGTAACCGAGGAATGCAATGTCGCCAGGTCGCTCCGTAAATTATAGAAACCGCGAATTCGCAGATGCTAACGTGCTTACGCCCGACTAGGCTTGCCCCTATAGCTCGATACTATTGTAACGAAATTGTATTTTAATTTGGAACCAAAATTGTTTGAAATGCGGTATCCTTCAGGAAGCTGTTCCAATAAATTCATTAGATAAATAATTTTAGGTTAAATTAATATTACTCTTTATGCACACATTTTCGGTATTGTATTGTATCCCATGTGTCAAATATTTAATGTATTTTAATTATAATTAAGTCAATAATATTGTTCTTATCGCTGTTCGACATATCGTCTTGCATAATGTAATCGTAAGGTTATGATATTGTGAAGCCGCTCTATTTTAAAATAAAGGATTTTGCCGTTGTATAAGCCAAACGTCTTATCGTTTACTGTCCAATTGATCGCTTAGCAATCGAGGTCGATCAGGGCCTCACTTATTTAACATTCGTTCGCATATCGATTGCGACTGAAATAAACTGGAAGAGATAGTGTGTAGCGTGGAGTTGGCTAGCGTGCGGTAAAGTTTGATTATTCCTCGTTATTATCGAACTTTATTCGAGCGTTCACCCTCGGTTTAGACGCATTTTAACGGTGATTTTTCGTTTTCTGACTCATCCAATGCGGCACATGCAGCGTGGGCTCCACGGCGTCAGCAAGCCGATAACCGCTAAGTCAGCTTCGCGGGATAGGTGCCGCTTGGAGTCGCCGGTCGCTCGTGCGGTGTGCCTTGCTTGTGGCCGAGCGCACCGGACCCCGGTGGAGGCGGGCACGTGCGACCGCGGGCCACCCGCCGCCGCATCTCCGACATTCCTCACATTCAACACGCTCGCCCTCAGAATGCATCCCGCGAACCAGACACACCCACACAACTATTTTGCATAGTTTGGTGCTATTCACCTGCACTTGGTCGCCGTGGGGAAAAATGCGTACGAGTTTGTCTTGAAAAGCGCAAAATCCTCCGCTCACTGAAGTTTCGTGCAAATTAAATTAGCAATTACAGGAGTCAGTTGAAAACAAAAATAAGGAAACGATGTTAGGACAATTTAGCGCTATGAAACGAAATTTCTTAAAGGGTCGCAGCCGTCGGTTTGAATCCAAATAATTAGCTGGCGAGTCGGCGAGTGGCCTCGTCGCGGCCGGTGCCAACTCTATTTGTAATTTAAGATATTTGACCGTTAATTGTGTTAGTAACTGTTACGTTTAGTGCTTGTTGCTTAGGTTTTAGGTTGCGAAGTGCGACCTCGTTCCGCGCTAATCTCGAGCTCTTCTTAGATACAGATGTAAATACTAGAAATAGAGTACGTTCTAGCGTTCGGCGTACAATGCCGACTTAGATATGAGTGCTGTGTTTGGATGGGTCAGATCTTTCCTTATTTACTTTTAGATAGATTTTCTTGGATGTCTAGATTTGACTACCTAACCTTTACGCTAGTCTAGCGAGCTCCATCGCCATAAAGTTTTATAGTAGTATCATCACCAGAAACGGGTCTAAAAGCCCATACAATCAGTTCTATTAGCATACTAATCTCTTCTAGATTGCGATGAGTTGAGCTCAAATCTCTCGCATTCAATCTGATACGTGCATTGTAAGTCTTTACTTCTTCTGAATACCTGTTTAACTTCGAGCAAGATTAAATTGATATTTAAGACATCTGTAATTTAAAAAAAACTTTTTAACAAGGAGCAAAGGCTTGCCTGCCAATAATACGAGTACGTACATAATATAGACACGTATAAGTTTCGATTTTGAAACGATTATGGTAGTGATACCCGATAACAAGAAAATCAGCTGTCTGGTGAAAGGAGAGTCGTCCGCAACAACACTAGGGCGAGTAATGTTTCTATTTGAAAATTAATAAAGTTTGATTCGTAATGTACTGTAGGTACTACGTTGAAAAATTAGAATAGTGTTGGTAAAAATTTGCGAGTAAAATTGTGAAAATATCAGAGAAATGAAGTGTGGTAGACGTTTCTAGAATTTTCAAAATTTATATAGAAAAGCATTAGACCTATGTTAATAGACATAGCATAGATAAAGATTAGAAAGTCCAAAACGATTAAAGTAAGCAAATTTGTAGAGTCGATCTGGCCATTAACTATGTTTAATTAGCAAAGTTTCCAAAATAGAATAGACTTTTAGCAATTTTAAAACTAACTGAGAAACTTTTTCAATTGTTGTAATTACATATTAGTTTAAGCTTTCGAAATAGTCGACTAAATATCACTGTGGTTTAGGACAGTGTCGGTAAAGTTTGAAAAAGTGGATACCGCTTAAAAGTACAAAATTTTTAGTCAGTAGAAATGTAAGCGTTAATAGAAAATTTGTGGTAAAAAGTAAAAATTAAATTGGTGGTGCAAACTCTTCATAGCCGTAATTCTGATTATTTTTAAGATTTAGTATAGTTTTTTTATTGTTACTTAAAATGTTGTGCCTTAGGCAGTTTGTATATTAGGCTCCAAGTGAAATGGTTTTTTTAATAAATTGTATCTAAATTGCCATTAGAATATTATGGGTAGCCATATTTCTCTTATTCTGTACATAGAAATAGACTGCGAAAAATTGTTGTAGAACATAACGTAGTTGTAAGCGGAAATAATCCGCACGTAAATACAATTTGTCATACATTTATGAGTTCAGTAATCTGTAGACCTATTTCAAATGTTTTTGACTGTGTGTTTATACAATTTATTCATAATTTTCTTCATTCTGCTTCTCTTAATGTCGCTTTATATGTTTAATACACTACACGTTGCTATCTATGACTGAACCATGACATGCGCATGTTAGATTTAAATCGATTTTTCTGTTTCTAAATACTTTCAGTTGAGATCCTTTAGGGTTTTGTTCCAAAGTACCTGCCTGATTGAGTAACATATTGTAGTGTGACAGAAATATAATATTAGATTTCAGAGAGGTTCAAAAAAGATACAAGGAACCTTCTTTGAATTACAAATCCGAGCGATGAGGCGTGCGTGTCGGCCGGCAAACAGAATAGATATTCGATTAATTTGCAATTGTGATAAGTCCTAGTGGTTAAGCGATCGAAAAACAGCGAAAACGTATCATCTTCGCGGGTTATTGATGGCACCTATTAAATATACATTTTCGGTACGATCCCCGTGGGGTCGGGATCCACCGTAAACGCTGAAATAAAACATTTCAATCGCGCCGAGTGCGAAATGAAGTATTGCGATCTCATAGGTGAGAGATGCGAGCGCCGAACTTACGGATTTGTGAACGTTTTCCTTCTTAGCTCCGCCAATGGTGCGTGAAATACATAATATCCTTCACGTCATGTGTACGTTGTATAAAACCCTTTGTGGGAGAAAATACAATGTCACCACCGCAAAACTTTATAAATGAAGCGAATGACAACATGGGACAAAATTCCAGCGGTATACTTGGAGACTATTGTGTCGCCAAAGTAACAAATTTTTAATACATAAATTTTTAACAAGGTATTTCATACCCTTTGTTCACCACACAAAAAGAACTCGTGCACCCGCGTGGCGGCGTGACGGATATGTTGTACAAAACTCTGAATAATACTTAACAAAGTATTCGGTTGTTTCCTTTTCAGAAAACTCGAAAATTATATCCCTCCACACATGTAAAAAGTTGCAAGATTTTTCAAGCAAAGTTGAATATTGTTACACGTAAAAAGCCACGCGTAATATACTCGTACTGGCTCAAGGGCGGGTCTTATGACAGGAGTACGCCCCGTGAATATTTCGTACGGCCGTCATCCTACTTCTGAAGAAGAATTATTAAGTTTTCCCGAACTTCGCAATTATGAAAGTTGGAATAGCTCTCGTAAGACGGCCTCTGAATTTATAGATGAATGTGTGCTTTTCGTGAGGTGAGAGGGACCCACGGTGCGAATCGTCATGTACCTCGATAAGAGGGTTATTGTGACTTTACGGATGACTACTAAAATTTTAGTCTGGTAACCGTCATTTTTTCATAGCCAATCCTTATTTTTCTCTCGCTCTCGGTGCACTTTTTTATATTAGATTAAAATTGTGCCTTAAATCTCACTTTTAAAACACTATCACAACATTCAGTGGGACAGTAAATTCATGAGTCGGTTGTGAAGTTTCATACCTACTGAATTCGCGGTTCAAGTGATGAGAAACTTGAGTGATTACAAGCACAAATTACATTCTGAGGATGTGTTATAACATGTCTGTACAAACTGAACACTTGAAGTGGCGCAGAGTTAACGTCAAACGCAGATACAGTTGTATCCGTAGATAACTACGGAGAAGCTTCTCTTGAAAGTGAACCGCGAAAGTCGTAAATTACTGTAGGTCAGACACATGCCTTTGGCCCAGGTTCTAGCGGGCCTGTTTGTGACTTTATTGGTAACAACCCAGCTGTGAAGTACGATTGAAACTATAAATATGCAAATTGCTCAATAAATTGCAGCCTCCACTACACAACAAATCCGACCCCTTTCAGTGCGCCATGTATCCACTAAACGAAATTAGGGACTGCTCTTCAGTAGTCAATATATCTTCATATATTCACAAACATCTACACTCTCTTTGGTGAAATATTACGAACGCCTGACTGAATTACTTAATAAATATAAGTGAGATAGCGGTCCGTTAAAGTAATGGGAAAGGAATGAGGTATACGCGTTCGACACGTTAACGATCCGTAGACGTGTCTGCGCCACTACTCAAATTCTTATTTATTACTACCCTCAAATAAATAGCCTCTCACATCGCACGGTAATGTTATTAAAATGTGTCAGCATTTTGCCGCGGGCCGAAGCGGACGCGGGCGCAGGCGCGGAGGCGAAAGCGGCGCCATCTATCATTCATCCTCCATTACTTATATTGTACTTTTTTTGCGAAGTCACTCGCAGGCCGGTAATCACCTGGTGCGACCGCGGACCTCCATTTTTCACACTAAATCATAACTCGCGCATCTGACAAAAATAAAATTTGTCGTACAAGCCAATAGAGCTAATGGTGTCACTATGAGCAAGCAAAAACGTGAACGAGAATTATTAATCCGCTTCTTGTTAGAATTTAAAGGACTTTCAACTAAAAATGTTTCCCTTTTCGCTGCAAATAGGGTTAGAGTATTATGGATTTTATAATGTTTTTTTGTTATAGTTTTACTAGATATTTAAAAACACTTTTATTCATACGAGTGTTAGATAAAACTGTTATAAGAAACAATTTTTAACATTATTAGGGATCAAATTAATTAAATTTAATTAAATTACAACATTAGACATTACCTCTAGAATCAATTAAGTTAGGAAGATTGAATTGACCTTTATTAGTTTTATCATCTGTATACACTAGACTCTTTGTTACATTGTTGCGTGTAGACTTGCTGAGAGTGCCGAGCGGGCAACGGGTAGAAGCTCGGGTTCGAAACCCGCGCGACGTGCGCCGTATGCTAATCCCGCTCCCTATTCAATAAGCGGACCGCGCCCGCGAGAACTCACGTCACATAATTTACTGGATATTTTGTAAAAGTTATTTTCGTCCTCCGTGATTTATACGCGCGAAACTTCGGGCTTTTTCATTTGAATGCACGTGACATACGTGATATTTTCTGTTCCGACATAATCTCGGTCTTGACTGTCTTCATTCGTCAACATAGCATCCGTCTCTGATGGTTAAATTATTCATACATTTTCCCGCGAACTTTAATATGGACTTGGATTACATCGATAGTCACTTAACCGTTCAATATGCTAAGGGAAGAGAAGGCTTGTTGCGTCAAATTTTTAACGATACGATTTGCCAGAAAGTTCTCATTTCGAATCTATTTTAAGTATACATCACGAAACTTCGAAATACCTTTTAAAACTTTCTTCTTTTTGTTTAATATGCAAAAAAATTAAATACATTTCATAAAAATTTAAGGAATGATGATATTTCGAGTCGATGAGACGTCTCAAATACAAATTTCAAACCTTCGAATTTGTGTTTGTGACGCCATTGCTCTGCTAATTATTATTATCTGATTTCCATTGGATAATTTCTTCCTTAGTTTGGTAGGTTATCTTTTCGGTTAGGTCTTTAATAATATTAAAAATTCTCGTCTGAAGGGAACAAATCAGGGAATAAAATTAAAATTTTAGTATTTACTACGCGATCACAACGCCAATTATTTAATTTTGATTTGGATGGTTCAGTCATGGATGTGTGCGTTGAGTTATCGAGTGTGCATCACTCGTGTACGTAGCGAATGCGAACCGTGTGTATGTTTCCAGTTGACCTGACCAACGGACAACTGACTCCGAATAACAACACACCGCTGCTCGCGCAAGCGCTCTCAGGTACGATACCATTTCATAATACTATCACTCATCACATCTCAAAGTACGTGGATACAGTACCGCCGTCTTACCAATACCAAGATGTTATCGAACAGAATGCCTCACCGCCACCTCGGTATCTCTACTGGAGTTTACACTTACGTTACATAACAAGCTTGTCACAATCAATACATACTGCGTGACCAATTAATGTACAAAAAAATATGTGGAGTTTCGTAACCACTGCAATGGAGTAACAAAAGCATTGCGGTGATGGTGCGGCACGGTTCGTTGTCATAGGGAAGCATCGTGATGGCGGTGTGGCAGTGGTACCGTAATCACGCGCTTCTTGGCTTGAATTCCTTCTAACGTTCTAGTCACACTGACTCAACAAGTCAGGACTAATCTAGTCTTGGGCTCCCACTGGCGTTTTATGAGTATTGACGTCTCTCTAACGTAGTCGCTGCGCTTACGCGACGATTCTCTAACTACAAGCATTCACGCTGCGACTTCGCAACATCAACATCGATTAACGCGATGTCAACTCAGCGTTTTTAGTAAACTGGTACAATGAAGCCATTTCACTCTCTCCAGAAGAACGGGGGTGGGATTATAGCCAGCGTTTAATCGCAGCCAGACCGTTAACGTTGCGCATGCTTTGAACGCAACGTTGACGTTGAGCCTGCGCAGACGTTGAAGAGTCGTCAACGTTCATAAATCGTTGGTGGGATAGCGCGGCGTAGGTCTATAAGAAACTATGAGACTAACTAAATTTTTACGCAATCAATTATTATTATGCATTAGCACGCTTTACAATCAGCGTAGCAGGAAGACAGCCATAATCACACAAACAACAAAACACAATGACATATCATTCACATCACATCTCTCCTTTACACGATTTGATGAAAGCAACTATTCTACTTCCAAGAAAATGACATCACTTTACTTATTAATATCTAAATGTGCTTCTGTGTAATCGTGTTCGTTCGCTTCATTTGTGTCTGTATTGTTGTTGTGACATTGTTGTATGTCCTATAAAATGACGTTTAATGCAATTTAAATATTAAGTACATTTCACTGAAGATTGACCTCCACGCTGTATATTTTTATCAGAAGTTTAAACGTGGGTAAAATGAAAGTTTAATAGGTTTTAAAATCAACTATTCGTCTTAGATTTAGGTGCTTATGTCTATCTTAATGAAACACTTTTATTTATTTTTAATTGAAAAAACCCCCAAATACACAAAAATATAGTGCGCAAATACGCATTTTAATTTGCACTTGAGTTTCATAGAATTAAAAATGCATCTTAAATAGATATGGCTTTTGTAAATTTTAAAATATAAATCGCTTGCTGACTTATTCTCAAACAAAACAGTCAAGCTTGGTTTAAAGCCTTTATACCTATTATTTATATATAAGAACTTTTTACACCATGTATTACCTATAAGAGCGTTTGCAAGCTATGACCGTATCTTACAACTTCCAAATCGGCGTCGTAATAATGAATAGTGATAACCAAATGATCTACATCAGCCATATATCTGACAAAAAAATCTTAAATGTATATTTTATAGCTGCTTTAAAGTGAGAAAATCATTGTAACATTTCATTACAATGTTTTCCATCACCGTACTAGCCTAAGAGCAATACAAAGTGCTTCAAAGGCATATTGTACTTTGCCGATTGATGAGTTATGGCCTAAATCCCTCTCGCTTTCGAGAGAATTGTGTCCAGCAGTGGGGCATTTAACGAGTACTAGTAACATGAGCCGTGTGACCTCCGCAGTGATGAACAACTACCAAGCCGCGGCTGCCGGGTTCGGGCCGCCGGCCTCCCCGCACACTGCCGGTGGGCGCGCCGGGTTCCCCGCGGCCAGCTCCCCTGGGCCCGCGCTCGACGTATACGGCTCCGCTGCAGAGAGCGTGGGCTACGTGCAAGCAGCCAGCCCCCAGCCCTCGGGCTTCCCAGCCATCGCCGTTAGCCGCGCGCCCCTCAACTACACCCCTGTAAGTGTGAATGGAATCTTAACTTAGCAATATCGATAAAATGTTTTGATTTTGGAAGAAAATTTTGAAAAGCACGAAGTGAAACTCCTTTTTTTTTGTTTACAACCGTTATGATAAACGTCAATAATGTAATTTTACTAGTACTCGTCATTTCAAAGAAACGGGTCATAAGTTTATAATTTTTGTATTAATGATGGGTACTGAGATACGGACAAAAACTGACGATTGTACGGAACCAACGTTAGATACATAAAAAGCTAGCTATGAAATTGTTTAATTCGCAACTTTTTCTCATAATTTGCCCGCTTATATATAGAAAGGTGACACCCTTTTTGTAACCCGCATTGGAGCAGCATGTCGGAGTAAGCTCTAAGCCTCCCCAATAGTGGGAAGAGACCCGTGTCTAGCCGTGAGATACAAAAAGGGTTTCAGCCGTACAAAAAAAATGATTAAAGAGTAAAAAACAATTAAAATTCTATTCAAACGATTAACTATTTCATATTTATTTCTTTTAATAATTTGGAGTAAGTAAAAAATTTAACATTCTTCTAGAAAAGGGAGATTTCGCAAAAAAATATTCATTACGTGTATATTGTCCTTTATTATATTGTGCATAAATTATAACAAATAAAACAACATAACAAACTTCACAAAGTTTCTTGCTTTAGCACCACCAATTTACTAACCGGAAATTCCACTGCAATAAAAACCTAAGTATAACTTATACGTATTTTATAACACAAAGTACTTCGTTCACGATGGAGCAATTAGAGTTGAAGCCATTCGATAGACTAACGATTATTTCCGTTTCTACGTACTGGTACTCTAGACGGTAGATGTAATTTGCTTTGTACATTCAAATACAAGGTCTATCGTTACTCTATATTTACTCTATCTTGAACAAATGTTTTAGCTTTGTCAATAACAACGTTAGATTTAATTTAGTTTGGGTTAAATGTTTCTGTGCGTTTAAAACATGTAAATGTTTTCCCTAACCTGTGAGTAATAATTTAAAAAAAACAACGGGTTGCACTCCGGTAGTGCCGGCAGAAGTAAAAACTTGAACATTAACGTTGTGCATTTTTGATATTTTGGAATGGTTAGTGAATAATTTCGCACGGATTGCTTTTATTATCAGTATTATTTTTCATCTAGTATTTTCTGTAGGTTTTCATCTAGTATTTTTATAAAGTACTCACTCATTTTCTTTCACTATTTCTTCGTCACTTTTTTCATTAATAGATGCACTTTGTTCAATGACCATATTTTAAATACCTACTTGATATAAACGAATTTCACAAGTATAGACAGTCGAGCTATCAGCTGTCACCCATCCGTCTTACGAATATTCGATCAGGCCACGTGTCCTGACGCGAGTTTAAAATTTTTTACCCATCCAAAAAAAGTGCACAACGCCGCTAACGAAGTTTTCACTTCAAAAATTATGAAAATTTATAAAAACTAAAGTGACTTAACATGTAGTTACTAGTTGTTGACAATTTTTAATTAAGTTCTATGTTCTATACTAATAATGGCCTTTCCATCTGTTTCTACGCAGCGTCTACGTGAATCTTTCGTAGCACTGGATTCAGTCCCATTGTCTACGACGCGTAGACATCGTAGTCTGTACCTTTGTACGATTTAAGATATTTCAGATGCAAAAAAAATATTGCGCAATTATAATTTTTAATAGTAGTTCGTGCTAAGGTAATCATAATCATAATCATAATCTTTATTGGATCTATTTTTGGGTTACAATTGATTATAATTTACATAGGTAACTTAGAGCTCCAAAAATAGTTTATGCCTGTGATGGCGTTCCAAAAATTGACAATACAATTAAACATATAATTCATATAAATAAAATAAAATTACAAAATAAAATTAAATTAATAAATTAATGCACAAGGTACATTAATTTTGTGCCTTAAATATTGTTTTACGAGTATTTGGTTACAGTAATTATTTGTCGTTTTGGGAACTATCAGTGAAACTAGGACGAATTCATTATATTCTAATAGTTTCGCCCGTTTTGTTTTACATTCTATAAGCTTAAAATATTTTGGTACTTATTGGTTTTACTCTAATTTTAATATTGGTAGGTTAATATAATACGAGTATTAACACTGATTAATAAGCTTAACAAAAATGAATGAATTTTATCAGGGGTCTACTCGAGTGTAAATTTGAACAGTAAATTATTTTTTAATTCGACGTTGGTAAGTATAGTAATATTAATATGATGTTGTTTTCTTCCGGTGTGTGCAGATTATGTAAATTAATGTATTATAATACGTAGGAAGTTATTTAACATTAATAATGTAGATTAAATTTTATGTCATTTTTTTATACGACATTTAAGTTAAAATGTCCAGGTGTTAAATAAGAAACATTATGTGGCATTATACATAGCCGGAGCGCACTGTTAGATTATTAATGAATTTAAAAATAAACATACGTAACGTACTTTGGTATTAGAATTAACAAAGCTAAATTATTTAAGCTAACAACTTTATTAGTATAGTCAAAATAATTACTTACTAACCCTGTAACCTTTAACAAGTCTTATCTAGATTAAAGGCTTCCATTAGGTAAAGTTTAACTGCCTTATAAAGTCTAGAAATGAAGTTGTGCTGTATGGTGTAAAAGTGTTAAAAATACCGAAAACAACATTCGTAAAATTAATTGATAAAGTTTAAAAAAGTTACTTAAAATGTTACGAAGTTAACCTTGAACGTTATCATAAAAGAACTTCAGTTCAAAAAACTTTACGATAAAATAGCATTTCGCACAATGAATATAAGAAAAGTTGAATACTTATTTTATTTTGTGATAAATGGGATGAAGTTATTAACTTTCGATTCCAACTTTTTTCATTTATTACGTCATGTTCAAAAATGCCCATTTCAGTGAGTATCAAATGAAGGCAATTCACAAAATTGTCCTTCTTGAGAAGTTTCAACTGTCATGGAATTCAAATTAATGTTTGTTCTGTTTTGTTTCTCATCGGAGTGGTCGATTTGCGCTGTAGATGTTAAAATTATTTTAACTACAACTTACGCTTAAATGCGATCATGGTGAAAATTTGTGTGATGAAACTAAGTGTCAGGTCGAGAGGTGTTAGTTCAGGAGATAGGAGATAGTTCGCGGAGACGCAGGCAGCGTACACCGCAGACGCAATTAACAGCCGACGACTAAAATTTTAGTAAGACGGTCCAATCTCATTACGGAACCGATCTTCCTTGTCGCTCTTAAAGCATAATCACCATAAGTTAGCGAGCAAGTGAAGTGTGAGAGATGCGATTATAAAGTGTTCCGAAATATGAGCGAGGCGACAGCGATGGCGGCGGCAATCTACGCGGTGCACTGCTTCGTGTAATGGCCTTTTAAAACTGCGAGCGAGCTTCATAACTGCTTCCCGGAGACGCTATCAGTCTTCATTGCTTGTCGGCACCCGCCAGCCATCGCCACGGGATCTCAACTCCTCACGTCATCTTGTTTTACTAAAGATTTTTCTAGTTCGATGCGTTCCTATGGTTTTATTTGCCGCAATATCATTAGCTACGCTTACCGCATTTAGTCGGATGCAAAAGATATTTAAGCAATTATAGCACGAGTGAGTTTTACGCTTAGTCGAGCACTACAATGAGCTCCCTTCCGTTTCAGGCGATTCATATATCAAACGGGATATTAACTCAATCGTCCGTAATCGCTGGGGTAAAACAAATACGTCGCTAATGAGAGAATGAACGGTCCAGCCGCCGGCCGGTCCGTAGCGGCACATGTGGTTCCCGGGTGTAAAACGATCTTATTAGGTAACGGGAATGCCCCCACGGGCAATAACCGTAAATCAAGGAGAACAAGCGGTGTAATTACCGCTGCCGAGCGGTCGCGCGCCGCTCTAACTCATCCACTCGCTGTTTTTATTTTGTTGGCCACCGAGCTTCTACCGCTCTATCGACTGCGAACGAGAACTTACTACCTTTAAATCTGCCCCGAGAGGTTAACTCCACTCGACATTTTATACCGTTCAATATGATTTGCATACTCGAAATTGAATCCCACTTGATCGCCGATTTAACTTCTAATAGATTAATCCAAACTCTCTAATGCTAGATCGGCGATGGAGTTCACACGGCTTAAGCGACTGACCCTTTTACTTTTCTCTGATTCCAGGGCCCCCTGATCCCCGCGGCTTTTACCAACGGTTATCATTGAAAGTGTTATAGCACAAATATTAACGTGAGTATTATTTTTTATTGTGCACTCTCATCCTGCCTTATTAAAATGTCGTTATGCGAAACGATGCTTAAAAGAACGCGCGATATCGTGGATAATTGTTGCCACCGCAAATGTGAGCGCTTTAACACAAATGCAAACATTTTAAGTTGAAAATTCCTTGCTTAGATTATAGTTTAGTTTCCTAAAGAGGTAAAATTAGTCATAATCTTATTAGAAGCTGAGGTAGGTGGGATTTCATGGAATGAAATCATCTTTTGTATTTTTTATTATCATAACGTAATTGTTTGTAAATATTTTTTGTAAATTTACCAAAACACAATCTACAGATATCTGTTTAGCAAAACTTGTAATTTATAATTATCTAGTTTCTAGTTTAGTAGTAAGTATATACCACGTCACTTGTGAGAGGAGACCTGTGCCCAGCAGTGGGACATAAAAAAAAGATTGAGAAAAAAAAGATATATCACGTAAATCTAGTTTAGTAAAATTTGTCTCCCTCCTGATAATATGCGATTGGCGTATGAACAGTTTTTTCTATATGATTTAAAATATTTTTATTTTAGGTAATCAATTACTTTATTGAATTTAGTACTAGAAATCATTGTAAAATCCATTTTTAAAGTATCTACATTTTTTCATGGGGGGAAACAGCAGAAGATAAGATCAATGTATGCAAAATAATAATTGTTGTACACAGGTGGCGAGCGGCGTGGCGGTGCGCAGCGAGCCGACGCAAGCGCCGGCCTTCCGAGGCCCCAACGACATCGCTCCTGGGGTCCTCGTCGCCCCCGGAGCCCTCTTTACCCCTGGCACGGCCCATTGCGCGCGCCCGCTCCGCCGCCGCGACTCCCGCGCGCATGCCGTGCCAGCGCATCGGCGACGGTCGTCTAATCCGTCCGGCCACTGCGCGGACCGATCCGTCGACCGCGGCATTTCAATCTCGACCCGCGACCCTCTCCCGACGACCTCCTGCACCCTACCCTACCCTCCACTCCCCGATCCCGACTCGCCTACTCTATTGTAAATAACGGTAACCATAAACTTTTGTCGTGTGAACGAGAGATAGTTCTAATGATTAAACAGGTATTTTTTCAAATTATTCTCGCTTTCGACTGTACCGTAGATGTGTTGTCAAGTAATAAACGATAAATTAAAAAAAACGTAATAATATAAAATGCATCTAGCGTTTACGTGCAGGGAGGATATCTTAAAGTACTTTTATTCATAGATAAACTTACAGTATAAGGTTTAATAGGTAACTTACATGTCTCCAATTTTCAACGTGGGAGACGATAATTTCTTAAGTAGGGTCGATCTCTGACATATACGATATTGTCGTCTGCATTTCGTATGTTAAAATTTTTGATAAAAGCTTATCTGTTTAAAACTCTCCGACGTTTTGTTTTCTCGGTTCTGCCGATGCTTTGAGCATTTATTTTATCGTCATCAAACGTATCCCTCCCTCGTGTTCCGCGTGTACAGAGTTGATTGTCGGTAGCGGTATAAGGTTGGTGGAGGCCGATCGGGTCGAGTCGCGATGGCGACATCCGGCGACACCCGTCGATTAGCGTACGGCCCGGATACCGGAAGCGGCCAGACGGCAGCGGCCGGTGCCTGGCCGGACCGGAGACAATAACACGGACCGCACGTGCGTCCGCTGCGCGCCTCCTCGCTCGTTAACCAACACATATTTTATTC
Source organism: Pyrgus malvae (assembly GCA_911387765.1). NCBI lineage: Eukaryota > Metazoa > Arthropoda > Insecta > Lepidoptera > Hesperiidae > Pyrgus > Pyrgus malvae. Next base: position 9,536,453 of record OU426955.1, on the reverse strand, counting down.
TATCTATTTTTAATATTAATGTCAAATATTAACGTAATTACTATAATACTTCATATTACGCATATTTTACCTATGAATGTAATTATTTTCGCCTAATTCGAATTGTATAAAATCACCTCTTTGAACAGCTGATCTATTTCAGTAGCGGACTTTCTCGATTATAATTTCTGTACTTTATTATTATATTCCGTATAAGACTATGTTAGTTACGCGTATACATACTTTCTAATAATATGTATTATGGTATAAATTTTTATCCTAAGGATAATATGATCATATTTACGATTCATAAGGACGTTTGGAAGCTAAGTCGGAACATTTCATAATATCTTTTATCGCGTTAAGATAATAATTCGTTTCTATCTTGTACCTTCGAAGTAGGTATTGTAATTATAATAAATAACATTTTGTGCATTACGTAATTAATATTTCATTGTTTCTTACGATTGTATTTACCTTAGTAAGACCACTGTTGGAAATTACGCGACTCCACTTAAAACGCGGAGTCACACAGTACTTAGTCGTATTTAAAGTTTTAATCGAAGTAATATTATAACAATACCATTTTCGTACAGAATGTTTAATGTAGTTTCACGAAAAATCATTTCAATAAATTGAAGACAGGGATTTTAAAATCACAGCCAAAACGCGCAGGTTTGAGGTAATAGAGTAAAACATGAAGTCAATTCATTAATCATATTGGTTAGGTACTCTTTTACTGTGACGTTTCGACCTTCGACCACTTGTCTATGTAGCCGCAGCGGGGCGCCCACGCGTGCTCTCGGTTACCCATTCGTTATTTACAACTATTATAATTATTATTCATTACCTACATCAATTAAACATTAATATTATTAATCTAGGTATTAAATTTTAGGTAATAATAATGAACAATCTTTTAAATGCTATTATTATATAAATACGTTATGAATATAAATGTTTCCTGTTACAAAAAAAATATTGAAAATGATACGAAGTAAATCAATATTCTTTTTAATGGTAATTAATTACTTATGATTAATTACGTATGTAGTTAATTGAATGATGAAGTGTTAAATGGAGCGCGTCCGTCGCCGGGCGGCGCGCTCGCTTCGCGTTTTTTGTTTATTCGTGCCGAGACATCGTTCGTCAGGGCCGTATAGAGCGACCAGCCACGCGATCTCGCGCGACTCCGCGCTACCACCGCGCGCCGCGCTGCAACGCGCGACCTGCTCGCGAGCCCGCGCCGCACACACCGCAGGAGACGCGACCGCGATAATCTTGTTAAATGTTAGCTAGGAAATTGATAATGAAATCGAAAGGTGTGAGTCTATTATGACGGTCGGAAAATTCGATATCATACCTAACAAATAACGTAATTATTTGTTTTATATTTACGGTGTTGTAGGTATTTAAGACATTTTTTCTTAGAATATTTAATTATTACGATGAAATGTTACAATCGTTAGGCCCGGACCGGCGGCGAAGCGGCGCGGTGCGCGCCTCGTCGCCGGTTGTCTCATTCACTCTCACATCCTCACTATAATTATATTTTCTTACCGACCTTTTTAATGTAGGAGAAGCGTACACGGCCGCTTATTCCCGTGCGAGTTCGAGTACAAATAAGCAAACTAACATTTTATAGTGAGAGACGTTATTATCGCCGCGTTCGTGAGAAGCCATCGGTTCGCCGCGATTGCACCGAGACGTAATAACAATTACTATTGTATATATACCTAGTTAGCCGCATGTGTAAAAAGACGTATTAGTCGATACCATCTGATCAATATTATTAGACTCATTCGAGCTGCAATCAGGATTAGCTTGACGGAGATTAGTTTCATTATTGTTGTTATAATTTGTTGTTACGGTTTGTAAGTTTTTTTAGTATCCTCCTTTAGAGCGACATGTACGGGCCACGGCAATTAATAAAGTCGTTAGGCATCAACTTGACGTATCAACCAGTATTGTCACTAATTATTTTCTTAAAATTCGTAAGTAATAAAATATACATTTGAACATCTCCAGAAAACGGAAATATGAATAGGGTAAATTATATTTTCTAGAAGATTTCATTATTTCTTGGTTTAATAATGCTGTTATTGAATTACGATCGGCTTGTTGTTTATAAAATTGTTGTTGATACAAGCTGGGTATAGTATTGTTAACAGCTAGGTAATATAAAGTAGGTAGGACATGCTTTGGCCCGTGTGTGGAGCACAGTCCGACGCGGCCGGCCGGCGCGGTTCAACGCGACCGCCGAAGTCGCCCGGTATAGCTCGCTTGTTTATATACGCGTTAGTTCATTTTATTTCAGTCACCATTTTAGAAATATGTTCTATATCAGAATAAAGACTACGTAATCATAAGCGAGATCTCAAATTTATTTTAAAAATTCTTTATGTGATCCTAACTGCGAGTTATCGTATAATATCCATCTATATAATATAAAATTTAAAAAAGATAATTTATTATATTTTGTATAATGACATTCTATATTAATTTACACTCGATCTACTTTATAACGTTATTAAAGATAATAATTAATTTTAATCTAATAAAGTGACAGACTGGTAAAGTTCGTAGAGTCGCCGTGGCGGCCTTAGATCAGTAGCTTTGCATACTCGGCGATGGCCAACTTAATGTTTCAAGGACCAAAGGTATACTTAGTCGCGTAGAACCGGACGCGCATTGGCTCCGCACGAACCGAGTTCGACCGATCGGTTGTTTGATATCAGCATCAGAGCGTGTCTGTGAGAATAGCGTTTGAGAATTCACGGCGGGCCGAGGCGGCCGCGGCGTCCGTCAGCGCACCATCGCGAGCATTCGCGTACAGTCGCGTGCAGTCGCGGCCACGTGCGCACCCCGCCCCACCCCGGCATCCCTCGCCCCGCGCAACGCCGCCCGCTTCGTTTCGTTCTCGCGGTTCTTACTTCTCGATTACGTGCTTCGCGTGCTGACTGATTTTCTATAGCAATAAAAATCAATTACCTAAGAATTTTACATTAAAGTAAATTTGGATTTATATACGTTCGAATTTGGTGTCATGTACATTTAAATTAGAGAAAGGAGATAACGATAGGCGAACGAACCGCGACGTGTCTCGTCGCGGTGTCGGCGCATTATTTTCGTCATTTCTTCGTGTATAATATGTTACATGAATCTGTATACAATATGGATATAAATCGTATTGATGAATAAAATTAGTTTTTACGGCATCTCTTTATTAAATAATTATAATAATATTAATATCATAACATTTTGTAACAGCGGCGGGTATGTCCGCCGCCCGATTCCGTGCACCAGTGCACTTTATCTTATTGGAATTACATTATTATAACGTACATAATACTATGATATATATAATCATACAGCCCTTCGAGGCACGCGTGTATGGCGATGTATGTATACACATTGTGCAATGTACATATACCTATTATAATACAATGATTTAAGACAAGGTTCACATCGTGCCGTGTGTATGTGGTAATAAATATAATATGGACATTGTTCAAACAATAATCAGTTGTTTCATTTACCCTTTTTTCCTTTTCCTTACAATAAGTTCATTCACATAAGATAAGTCATATTAGTTTTAGAATTAAAATCAGGCATATTTTCTTTTCGTTTTAAAGTACAACGAATGTAATAAGTAAAAAAAGATCCTCCTACTATATATAAAGTAGGAGGATTTTTATAATATAATACAGATATAATATAAACAGATAATATTATAAACGCGAAAGTTTGTAAGTATGGATGTTTGTTACACTTTCACGTAAATACTTCTGAATGGATTTTGAGGAAACTTTAAAATAATATAGCTTATACATCAAAATAATACATAGGCTACAATTTATAAAGATATTGTGTGAATTGTCCACAATATGACGATACGTGTCAAGTAAGTAGGTAAAAATCTACCATCTGCGAGCTATTCTGGCGTGCGCTGCCAAAACCGTAAGAGCTACACATATGTAATATAAATGATGGAAATGTTTATTTTAAATAGTCCTACAAAAAAACCGATCCAGCGGCACTTGAGAAGGGACTTCTGTTTATGCTAATGATTCTCTCTAACACGGGTAAAACCGCGGGGCACAGCTAATATTTAATAATCTGAAAACTACAAAAGTAGCAGGACACTAAACCTACAACTAGAATATGCCTCTATTGAGTTGAATATGCCTCTATTCAATAGACCAATAGGTAAAATAATCATGTTACTAGCCAGCCAAGCCTAGTCAGACTAGTTACTTTTCGCATCGATGATCGGGGATTTAGGGTTTGATAGACGTAATATGTAGCGATAAATAATAACGATTACTACACCCAAACTTCCCGTCAAATCCTCGGTTAAGCAACATTTGCGTTGTACCATCTAAGCTATGGCTGTAATAACCTCATAATTTAACGGTAAAATTAATTGCTCTATTTTTGGCCCGTTAAACCTATTGTTAGGTCAAATATCTTCACTTCACCGCCTATTAACTTTTATGTGGCGTAATGGTTACCATGCCTGACTGCCGATCGGAGGGTCCCGGGTTCGATTCCCGGTGAAACAGAAATTTGAATGATGAGTTTAAATTTCTGTTCTCGGTCTGGGTGTTTGTTTTTCTGTCTTTGTGTGTGTCCATGGCATCCACGACACAGGGTATAACTACCCTACTGTGGGCTATGAGTGTGAAACGTTTATTATTAAATGTTTATTATATATGTATATCCTTCAGTTGGATTACCACGTGCCCAGCATTGAGGACACCATTACCTGTAATATCGGACCGCCTTGTATTACACGTGACTCCATTCGACGTCGATAGCGCTATAGTCACTATGCTATGCCAATCGAGGGTCCGGGTTCGATTCCCGGCGAAATAGATGAGTATATTTTACTATAAAACGTCTCGTGAGGATACGTAAACATGTTTATAAAGTCCCGGCATACCTCAAGGATTACTTCGGGGGCGCTCGACATGTTTTGGACCGTAACAAGGACCTTCATCATGAGCCATCGCGTGCGGTCGCCGCTTCTCGCCGCGTTCGCCGAGGCCACCTAGCGGTATAGTATATATTATATATTTACGATGTCTATATATATACGTTTACGTATATATATTATCATACATAGTAAATATAAATATTTAAACATGTCAGCGGGCGCAGAAGAGGGTTGCAGACTTTTATACAAATACATCTTTTAAATTAAATACGAGTGCAATGGAAAACAAAGTTTGTTGTAAACGAAATCCAAATTCAAATTCTTTATTTATCAAAAAAAGTAGTTAACAAATTTTGGAATTACTTCCTATGCTTTAGCTTTCGCTGTGTTGCATAAGGCGCAGTTTCTTCCCCACAAGCGGTCTTAAAACTAGTGTTAAGTTACAAAATTTTTAAAACAGAACAGTAGTTTTTATTAATATTATTAGTGGCAGAAATGCATAGGTCGTTTCGTAGTAAACTCATATATTCCAAATTACAACTACAAGTATCCGATAGTAATGAATTAAATAAACCTTTAAATAATTCTGCATCTTTAAGGGAGTGTAAGAAAACAAAGTTTGTTGAAAACGAAATGCATAAGTTCACAACCCTTTATGCTGAAATGAAATATCAAACGAGTGGAGGCGATTTCATTCAACATACAACATATTGGATCGCTCACGTGACCGGCAGTGAGTGCGCCTTTACCTGTAATATTGGTCCGCCTTGTATGATACGTGACTCCATTCATGGTACTAAGGACTTTAATGGAAATAGCTCCTTGGAAAATTCTGTTACTTTGCAAATAACCAACCAAGGACTATTTTAATGATAAAAAGGCTTGGGATTAAAATCAATCAAACATTGTATATAGAAACAGGCTGTTTCTATATACAATGTAATAATTTTAACCTTTTTAAAATTTGTGAGCGGATGGCAGTGTGATAGCATTGACACACACGATAGCTGTCTCGTGTGCTCCTTGTCGCTCCACAGTCATGCTGCGCGCATGGCCCGGCGGTTAGCGTAGAACGTAAACGATCTATGCAACTAAGCCAAACGGGCGCGGTCGGGTGTGAGATGGGTGACCGCTAGTGGCAAAAAATTTCATGCGCGTTTCCGTGCTTCGGAGGGCACGTTAAGCCGTCGGTCCCGGTTGTTGTCGATAGATAACAGTCGTTAAACCTTGTCGGAGGCCTTATGGGCGGTTTGAAAACATCCGACAGCGGGTTGGCCACTAACCCGCATCTCCGCCAACCCGCATTGGAGCAGCGTGGTGGAGTAAGCTCCAGGCCTCCCCATTAATGGGGAGAGACCCGTGCCCAGCAGTGGGACGCAAAAAGGGTTGAAGCCAAACTATTTCATTTCATTTCATTTCAAAATGTTAGGCTACTTTCATACGCATATTTATACGTTTATGAACATTTTGATGTCACGCAGAAATTGGACTAGTTTTTGTTTTTGCGCTTGAGTATCCAAAGGCGCAACGCATTTATCGCTGCTCCACGGTGATGGAAAATATCGTGATATTTAATTGATTACGATGTTCTTCATCGCCGTGCTTGCCTGAGAGAAACTCATAATTTCTCGAAAGCATGACGTCCACCAATCCGCACTTGGCCAGCGTGGTGGACTATGGCCTAATCCCTCTCACTTATGAGCAGGAGACCTGTGCCCAGCAGTGGGACATAAAAAAGATTGAAAAAAAAACAAAGGTAGTGTTTGTTCAAAAAGAGAGTAGATTTAGCAGTAGAACTCAAAAAGGTTGTAGCTAAGCCAGTAGGCACTATCCAAATCGATGGCTCAAAGAGTAAAAAGTGATGAAATTCCGTACGAAGGGTCGTTTTATTAAATGCTTGCTATGCAGTTTCCTGCGCCCGCATCTCCACCAACCCGCATTGGAGCAGCGAGGTGGTATAAGTCCCAAGCCTCCCCAATAATAGGGGGAGACCCGTGCCCAGCAGTGGGACGCAAAAAGGGTTGCAGCCATGCTGTTTCCTAGATAGTAGTGACAGAATACTCGTATCTTTTCAAGAGTTTTACAAATAATAATAGAAGTAACGAATGTAAGATGACGGAAAAACTTTATTTTCATTTCATATGTTCAGTAATTTTGAACAAGTTAATGGCAATTAATGAGAGTCATTGCAATAATTATTTTGCTGTTTTCAAATTTTAGCTCTATGAGCATAGTTTTCTTTTACTTTTATTATAGGTAGTTGCACCTTATAGGTTAAAAACTAAAAAACTAGGACTATCCAAACCGGAAGTCCAATCGCATACAGGTCATTATTATATTGACAACGATAATCTCTTTTCCCTGTAATATAGAGCCGTCTCATACAATACGTGACTGTATTGAGAGCGCGAAAGGGTATCAGAAAGAATATCTATACTAATAAAGAGAAAGGATTTGTTTATATAAATTTATGTCTGTTATATATAAATTATAAATACACATCTTTTATTTAGTCTTATTAGATATTAACTTTAAGCACATAGTAAACTGCAATAGGCATGATGACAGATTTTTAAATACCTTTCCTTATTGTAAGTACACGTCTTCTAGTTGCGAAAAAAAGTTTATTTCGGCAATAAACTTAAGTTTTAACGTAAATTAATGTATTTTCAGCTGTGTAATTTGAATTAAGCGCGAAAACGCTCGTAGGTGTCATGGCGTCGGCTTGCTCGTCAAACTTCAAGCAACACGATGACTTTTACTGAGACGTGACGTTATTCCTTTTGATTGGCGTTTCAGATAACATGGCCGATTGCTGTATTTAATACTTTTATTTTATTGAAAATCTTATTAATCTTAATATTTATAGTAAAACGGGATCATTTTTTAGAACTTTTTTAGCATATTATATTTTTCTGTAAAACCATTTATTCTCTGATTCTTTAATAGTGTCATCATGCCTATTGATTTAGTATACTTAAGATAGTTATTTACCACTCGCTGTTTGAACTATGCGAATACCGACAGGCTGCACTGAAAATCAGTGATGTAGTCTTTGGCTGCAAGGAGGCTGAGTGCAGTCCTTTTTCTCAAATAGACTACAACAATGCCACTTTTATATTTGTGACTCTATTTGATATTTTTAATTGTAACCATTTTGTACTTTTAAGAAGAAATAAACATTTTTCTATTCTATTCTATTTCTAATATATAAAGCTGAAGAGTTTGTTTGTTTGAACACGGTAATCTTTTTGTTTAATTATTGTATGTTTAAACTGGACTAGTTTCGTTAAAAGACCACTTATTTTTTCCTTAGTATTTTGGTACGTATTGAAAAATACAATTAATTTTACATCAAAAGATATTAATAGTCTACAAATAATGTAAAAATCTCTACAACCAGTCGCAAACTAAAAGAAATTTAATTTAAAATATGTGAAGCAAAGGTCAAGGCAATTCGGTTCAACATATATTATGTCCCTTATTCACAGCAGCCCACGTCTTGACATCGAGAGGCGACTTTACTCGAACATAGAATCGCCTTACGTGACTCTATTCAAAAAAGTTAAGAGATTTTGAATAAGGTTATCTAGAAAATACGTTCACGTTAGGTAAAAGATTTTTTTAAGATTGCTAACAATTATTGTACACATTATTGTTATTTTTCATTTAAATGGAATAACAAGAACATGCAGACCAAGTGGTGTTAATCGCTGCAGTCTATGGACTTTTAGATAACGTCAGGCGATCTTGATTTTTACTTTAAATTATTTTCTATTATACAATAATACACATACAAAATATATAATTTATATACACATATAATAAACTGTATATAAAAGGAAAAAAAATATTTATAAAAAAATACTTCTAAAATACACGGATATTTCGTCGGCATGGTGCCTAAGATGCTGGCAGCGTGTCCCCATTGAACAGCGAGGCTCAGTCTTTGGGCGAAATACTCACCAGCTCTCAGGTCATGCGACATCCCATACCAGGGGATTCTACGATACTAAAGTCATACCATCAGGCTCTTGCCATCGTTTCTTGATAAACCTGACGGTTCTAACGAAGCCGGCAAAGAAGCGGCGATAAGAGCCTGACGAACCAAATCGTTAGGTGTACTATGGCGATATAATCTGCCAGCGCTCCTGGTCAAGCCTTTCCGTCAAAAATGGTCCTCTTGCTGCCCACACGGACATAAATGAGGCTCGCATATTTGAGCACCGAGTTGGAGACCTGCCACGATACGAAAAGTGGCGGCATCCATCCCCTTTAAATTATTATATATACAATAAACTACTAGGATCAGAGTTAGCGCTGCTACCGTTACACTACTGCCTACTACTATATTGCAAGTTAAATTATCTCTCCTTAACTAGCAATATAAGATCTTCAATACGCTTCGCGATGCCATTCAAAACGCTCTTGTAGAAAGAATCAGTCGAAGAGCATTATGCGAACACTATTGTAATGTACACTGTTTACTTGACAATACTTCTCCTTTGTGTTTGCGAAAAATGTTCATTGGCCAATGGACCCAGGCCGAAAGACATCTATATTAAAATTCCGTTATCTAATCTAGACAGAGGTAAGCTTACTACTCTATTATTAAACTACTGACTATTGTAGCATAATTCCCCTTTACTTGCAATATAAGATCGCAGCCATAACATAAGATCATAAATATGTCGCAGCCATCTGGTTATTTATTTTATTTATGTATTTATTTAACCTTATAGTATTACCTTACTCTAAGGATACAAGGGCGTGCTTAGTGCCTAATGGCGTTCTCTACCAGCCAACCCTGGGTGATGAGTAGAGCTTGTTAAATCAGCCACTCAATTAAAAGGCTAGCTCGTTCATTAAATACCGGCTTTCAATGAAGTGGCGAAATGACAGCCAGCCAAGTTGTTGTAACATCCAACGACTTGGCTAAACGTCACTTATTCAACGTCACGTCGTTAAATGGAATATAAAGTAATGAACGGGCTAGCCTTTTAATTGAGTGACTGATTTAACCAGATGGCTGCTACATATACACCACGTGACGCCATTCACAACGCTAAGGAGCTCTTGAAGAAAGAATCTATTGAAGGCAGAGCATTGTGCGAACACTATTGTAATGTATACCGATTACTTGATTATTGTACCGTATTGAGTGTGAGATAAATAGAAACAGTAGTTACCTTACATCTATGAGTATCTAATCTAATACCTTTAAACGAGCAATTCTTGTAAATACCTAAATATATTTTTTGAATCTCGGTAACGGCTCCAACGATTTTGATGAAATTTACTACACTGATGTCGGGGGTGGTTTTATTTTTAGAAATGTTAAATTATAAAAAAGTATTTCCAGTGATAATCAACTTTAATATAAACTGAAAAATACGACTCTTCCTGATATCTATTGGAGAGTATTATTAATATTGTGGAGTAGAACGCCATCAATTCAATTCAATTCAATTCAATTCAATTCAATTCAATTCAATTTATTTGCAAGAACATAGTGTACATACATAGGTCTTAATATAACATTCTTTCCTTATGTCCTACCCGTTCGGGTGTGCAAAATAATTATTTAAAATTTACAATATTTCAATTTCAATGTCAAAATCAATGTTATATTACAAAAAAATATTTCAACCTAATATTACAATAATGATAAAATGTCAGCTAATATACATCAAACGCCATCCGCCAATACGATGTTCAAAGAAATGACAATGTCGATTTGAAAAAGCTCCATAAAAAATTCGTTCATTGAATTAAAGCTTCCTTGGCCGAATGGTTACGTTCGCTGACTGCGGAACTAGAGACCCAGGTTCATACCTCAATGAAAACCATATTGCATTTTTTTGTGTTCTTTTTTTTAATTTTATTTTGTTTGTTCAGAGCTATTTCATATGGCGTTGTTACGTAACACTTAGCAAATGAGGGTTTCGTTTGAAATTAAACCAAGAAAATAAATTGTTGCTCGGTCTTTCGGGTACTATATTTTATTACGATAAAAGCATGGTGAGGTCTGGCCATTGCGCACACATTATTGTAATGTACACCGCCGTCCATTTCCGTCTCAACAAAAAAAAATAGATACCTCTTTTATCGTAAACTAAGTAAGCCAGGAAGAAGTAAGAAGTCTATGGTCCGGTGTTGAACAGTGATAACGCTAGTCAGTGCTCTCCAGAAAATTAATTGTTACCTCTGTGAAATACGATTGAAAACTAATAAACTGTGTAAAATTCATCAAATAAGACGTTCTATAGCAGAAACAATATAGTGAAAAAGTGTTTAGATCAAAAATATTAAACGAAACTGTGAACTTAAAGTGCAAATTAACCTCCAAACTGCAGCTGTCATCTCCATTTTTAAACTTTGAAAGACATTCTCAGTGTTGCCGTTATGAACTATGCCATTAAAACCATAGATTTACAATATTTCTCTGCGTTCCAAATCTAATTACGTTCCACTGCAAGAATATATCCGTCTCATATCCGACCGCCTTGTCACCACTATATAATCTGTGAATATGTCAGCGTCGGAAGAAATGTCATTATCTGTGCTCTATACCATGATGAAGCAAGAATTAGAAAAACAAAGTAATTTGATAAAATTTACGTCCGACAAAATTATGAAAACTATTGACGACAAAATTAATCCTATAATTGAAGAAAACAAGCATCTGCGATCTGAAATTGAAGTGCTAAACAAGAAAATAAGTAGCTTAGAGAACCTGTGCAAGAAGAACAACATAATAATTCACGGATTAAATGAGTCGGACACAAATTACAACGAACTACACCAAAATATCAAAGAGCTGATACAAGAAATGGGTGTCAAGATAGACGACTGCGACATAAATAAAATACACAGGATTGGTAGACAATCGTCAGGAAAAATAAGGCCAGTATTACTTTCCTTGACAACACACAACAAAAAAATTGAAATCTTAAAGAACAAGAAGAAAATGCCAGAGAATACATATATAACGGAAGACTACTCCAAAGAAACGTTAGAGAAACGCAAACAACTCCAACAGCAAGTGCAGCAAGAAAGGGAAAAAGGAAATAAAGTTTACATTAGAAACAATAAGATAATTGTGAAACCTAAAGAGATCGAAAAAAGGAAAAGAGAGGACTCGAAATCTCTTTCTCCAAGTACACCACAACAACAACAAGTGATTAGAGAAAATAAGAATATATTAACCCCCGCTAAGTTACACAAAATCGATGCATTCGCATATATGAAATCGAGATCGAATTCCTTGACTGACATAACTAAAACAAAATCATAGGAAAATGTAGACATCGGTAATAGACAAACAACAGCAATTATAAACAATAATTACACCATCAAAACTTCTCACCCCAAGCCGGCTGGTCACCGTGGGGTTAGCGACCAGAGCCCCCTAAGTTTGCCAAAAAAGGAATGTACAAAGAATTGCTTAAATAAACAATTTATTAAAAAAGAAAACTTCTACATAGCAACCATCAACGTGCGAACATTAAGAACTGATGAGTCACTCCAAGAATTAGAACATGCTTTAAATTACATAAATTGGGACATAATTGGACTAAGTGAAGTTCGGAGAATGCATGAGAAGATAGAGCAACATGAAAACTACATATTTTACCATATTGGATCAACACCCGGATTACATGGAGTAGGATTTATAATCAAAAAACAATATTGCAAATACATACAGTCATTCTCAGGAATTTCAGAACGAATCTGTCAGTTAAACTTTAACCTGCCAGGATACGAACCTATGTCAATTATCCAAATATATGCACCAACAGAGATTGCATCACCGGAATTAAAAGATGAGTTTTATCAAGACCTAGAGAGAACACTTGCAGAGGCACACAAGTCAATTATTATCATGGGTGACTTTAATGGACAGATAGGTGAAAGATTACCTACTGAACACATAATATTAGGTAACTTTAGCTCAGGCAAAAGAAATAATAATGGGCAAAGGTTAGTAAACCTAGCACTAACACATAATTTGAAGATCCTAAATAGCTACTACAATAAAAGGAAAAGTAGAAAATGGACCTGGCTATCACCCGATGGGCAAGTGAAAAACGAAATAGATTTCATACTCTCCAATAAACCAAAAATTTTCAAAGATATAGACACAATTAACAATTTGAATTTTAATACAAATCACAGAATGGTGAGAGGAACAATTTTTTTAAAAAAGCCAAAAAAAAGTAGATCCCATATCAGAAAATTAATTCAAAGAAACCAGATCCTACTTCACATCCCAGAAAGCTTGCAAGTAATGCTTAATAGTACTGCCTCAGAAATCAACATGCATTCTTCTACCCAGGAGAAATACAATGTTTTGGAGGAGAGACTCCAATTAATATCCACTAAATTAACATCAAACATATGTAAGGAAAAGGACAAAATAGGAGAGGAAGCACGGTTGCTTATGGAAAGAAGGAAAATTCTACTAGAAAACAAAAAACAACATTTAAAAGAAATATCTGAACTAAGTAAAAAAATAAATGAGAAGATTAGAAAACACAGAAAAGATTTAAGAAATAAGACTATACATCACCACATTGAAATTTCAGGAGGCATTAAAAGAGCTTTAAAGGAGTTAAGAGAAAGTTCCAACTGGATACCACATATCAAACAGAAAACATCTGGAAAAAATGAGGTTATACGTTCCAATATAATGAGAATAGCTACAAATTTTTATAGCAACTTATATGATGATCCAAATTATATTGATATAGAATATCCATCAGAAGACAGTGATGAAATGGTACCTCCAATATTAGAAAGTGAAGTAAAGAATGCAATACTCTCACAAAAAAATTATAAAACACCAGGTGAGGACCAAATAACAAACGAAATATTAAAGTCATGTTTAGAACACATCATTCAAGCTATCACCAGCATTTTCAATGAAATACTTACTACTGAAACTATACCAAAACAATGGACAGCGTCCACTATAACTTTAATTCACAAGAAGGGTAGCAAAGATGACATAAACAACTACAGACCTATTAGTCTAATATCAAACTTATACAAAATATTTTCAAAAGTTATTCTGAAACGATTAAACACAGTATTGGACGAAAACCAGCCTAAAGAACAAGCAGGATTTCGAAGTGATTTCTCTACTATTGATCACATTCATGTCATAAAACAAGTGATAGAGAAATGCAATGAATATGGGAAGACATATTACATAGCATTTGTTGATTATAATAAAGCATTTGACTCGCTCCAACATTTACACATATGGGAAGCTCTTAGACTACAAGGAGTGAATCCCAAATATATAAGAATTGTAAAAAATATATATAACAAATCCACTGCAACAATTCGGACAGAAAGAAAAGGAGAAGCATTCAAAATAAAAAGAGGTGTACGTCAGGGTGACCCTCTATCACCAAAACTATTTTCTGCAGTATTGGAACAAGTTTTCAGGAAAATGGATTGGGATGTATTTGGAATAAATATAAATGGTGAAAACCTGAACCATCTAAGATTCGCAGATGACCTAATATTGATTAGTGAAAACCAAAAACATTTAGAGCAAATGTTGATCCAGTTGGAAAATGAGAGTAAAGTAGTAGGCTTAACAATGAACACTGAGAAAACTAAACTCATGACCAACCACATAAAAATACCTATCTTGTTAAGCGGTAAGCAAATACAATATGTTGAGGAATACACTTACTTAGGCCAAATTATTTCACCAAAAAATTTGATGCAAAAAGAAGTAGCCACCAGAATAAGTAGTGCATGGAACAGATTTTGGTCCCTAAAAGAAATAATGAAGAATCCACAAATACCAATTAGGGATAAGACTAAGGTATTTAATTCATGTGTACTACCATGTATGACCTACGGATCACAAACCTGGGCTCTTACTGAAAAAAACCGAAAAGAACTTGAAATATGTCAAAATAAGATGGAAAGAAGTATCTTAAATATCAAACTTAAGGACAGAATCAAACTACACAAAATAAGAAACAAAACTAAGGTAATTGGTGTCACTTATATGGTAAGAAAACTAAAATGGAATTGGACGGGTCACATGATAAGAAATAAGAGAAGCAAGTGGACAAAAGATATCACAATGTGGTACCCCCGTGATGGTAAAAGAAAAAGAGGACGTCAAAGAAAGAGATGGGAAGATGATTTTAAAATAATGGCTGGAACAACATGGACAAGAAAAGCAAGGGATAGGGAAATATGGCAGGCTCTAGGGGAGGCCTATGCCAAAAGGCAAGCTGATACAGATGTTACCGATGTCAAATAATATTGAATATACAAATAATAATTAATATTTCAAAATTGAATTTAAAATAGGTTTAATATTTGTTATAATATGATATTCGATAAAATTTAATGATATTAGAATTCAATTATAAAATCTATAATAAATTGTAATTTAATATGTATATTATTAAGTATCAGAATAAAGGGCTATTATTATTATTATTATTATTATAAGTAAGCCAGGAGCATACTTCAACATTCTGCGTTGCCGTAACATGAATGTCACGCCGGTTATTTTGTAGCTTTGTAAGTATTGGTTACTTATTCTAAAAGCATAGGCCTTGTACACCGTCAAGGTCGTAATTAATAATTTAAAATATATAACTTCGACATTCGTAGCCTACGTCTCAACATGAAGACGCACCTTTACCTGCAACATAAGATCTTATATATTATACGTTACGTGACACCATTCACAGCGCTAAGGGGCTCTTGTAGAAAGAATCTATCGAAGGCTGAGCATTGTGCGTACACCATTGTAATGTACATCGTTTACTTGATTATATTGCCCTACTGAGTGAGAGAGGAATAGTGACCTGAAAGCATCATAGTATGACAGGTATGACACCCGTCAGAGGAGTGGCCTTTACGGGCAAACCCCTCGTCCCAACGTGCATGCACAATGTGCCTTCTAGTTATACAACTAGTGTGTTTGTGTGTGTCGGTGTCAGTGTTGACGGTGCATAGAAAATGCCGTTGTTAATTGAAATTGACATATTTAGAAATGTATGCGTCTGTAGCGATGAAAGAATATTGGTGAATGTGTGACAAAATTAAAATGTGTGCGTTCTTTCCCCGCATTAGATTTGGCACAAAAATTATGTATCGAAGCGGGGCGCTACGCTATGCCGTCTCTCCTGAAGGGTGAGTCAGTAACTTTGATGCTCTAAGATAGTGATAATATTAAGATCACTACGAACAGTACTTCTTTGTGTTAGTTTCAAAAATTTGTTTTGTTAATTGGTCAACGAATACAAGCCAAAGAACATCTATATTCAAAATTCCGATATCTAATCTAGTCAGCGTTATCCCTGCTACCCTATCATTACACTACTGCCTAGTACTATATTATTAACACGCTTTTATTAGCTTCATCTGTTTGTTTGTGAGTTTATGAGCTTGTTTGTAATTAATTATCAAGAATCGGTGGCAATACAATAATTTTATGAGTTTTTCTAATACCGAGAACTTGAAAAAAAATCTTTAGCAATAAAACGAACTAAAAAATTAAAAAATATATAGGTAAAAACTAAAAAACACGCTTTCGAAGCACATAAAACTAAAATAGTGATATGATCATAGCAATACTCTATTAAAGTACCCTTAGTATTATTGTGATAGAACGTTGCTCGATATACGAAAGACATGGCACAGAGCGCTCTACGCTTTTTTCACACTAACACATATTACTATCTGCTTATATTAATGATTATTTTTTATTTTTATGTGCTTCAAAAGTAGTTGTTGTATATAATTATAAATTTAAGGCACCTCTTCATAACTTGCAGCATAAGATCTTTACGCTACGTGATGCCATTCATCTGCCGAAGGCTGAGCATTATTCGAACACTATTATAATATACACATATTACACATACTTGATTACACTGCCGTTTTATGCATGAGGTATATTTTATTGAATTGAACAATTCGTAGTGATGATATGAAAGCCGTATAGTCACTAAAATTTTGCAGGTAGTAAAACTATTATGGTTCGCCCGGGAAAGTACCACCGCTGCACCCACTTCTGCCGTGAACCAACTCTATTGTGTTTCGGTGGAAAGGTGCAGTTGCCGGCCACAGTTACATGAGGCGACCACTAGCCTCCGGAGTAGCAGCGCGACTTGCGGCGGTTGTATGTAGATGTCCATGGGCTGCAGCGACCACTTACCACGTGGCCTGCATGCTCGTCTGCTACTCCATTCAAATAAAAAAAACAAATGTTTTCCAAGTTTCCAAATGTTTTCCAACAGGACAGTAGTGACTAATGGTTTACCCAGTTTACCCAAAATAACAATTTGAACTGAAACAGCTAAGTACAAGTAGGTATCCAGACCATATTCAGCTCGTTTTCTTTTGAGATGACCTAACATCTAGCATTAAAAAAGCGATGAGCTATGTTAAAATATACTTTCGAGTAATCGAATCTAAACATATGGTTACACAGAGTTTCAAGTTGGCGATGTTGTCTTCAACAATTAAACCTACGCCGTAACATAGTTACAGTGAGTATGAACCGACTGCCTAGCTTGTCTTATAAGAGAGAAAATAATATATTATTAATGCGTTGAAGGGGTAGAAAGATTTTATTTTATTTTATTATGCTTGGAAAACATACAGTGTTTTAACAATTTATACTAACTAAATAAATATCTTAACACAAATTATTTCTTTTCGCATATCGAATCTGAATGCTTGTTCGCTTGCATAACAATATTATAAATTTTTACATAATTCAATGTATAATAAAAGGATATAAAGAAGAGAGAGAAAAAAATCACAAAGATAGAATGTATCTGTTTACCTATATTATATTTTATTTAATTTCAATAGAATTCCCTGTCATAAACTATCCTCGATACATTTTATTTGTGCATAGTTAAGATATTTCACATCTTTCAAACATCCCGTAAGATCTCACATTTTTCCTAATGGCACATTTCTGTGAGGTACAATATGTTTAAAACTTCAAATCCCACGAGTCTGAACAAAACATATTTCTCACAAAAATCTTTCAGTACGGCAAATAATAGGTAAGTATACATAGAGTATGTATTATACAGAGTATTTCAAAGAAATGTAGATTCATCCACTGAAATCTCAACTTCATATAAGTCCGTCTTACACGTGTTCGTATTTAGAACGTCGGCCCTTATTCAAAGAATCTCTTCAAGTATTGTTCTATAAGCAACGTATATAACTTGTAATAGAAATAAAAAGAAAAAGTTTTCAGGTCAGATGCCTTTTCTTCTCAGACGAGTAAACATCTAGGGGTTGTAATCGGAAAAAAGAACACAAATAAATAGCCTTATGATATGTTTATATTTTGTATGAATACTGTATTAACATTGTAGAACTTGCAATATTTGAATAAAGAATAATCGCTTCTTTGGCAATTCCCTTGTGTTTCGTTAAATATAATTGTGACAACACATGAATCTGTAGAACTTATAATAATCAGAAATCTGAAAAGAAGAAAAAAAATCATATTAATTTACATTCGAACATTTTTGCCCAATTTTATAAAAATATAATGTTCAGCGTTACAATAGTACAACTGCCTTTTTAAAATCACTTTTTCACTCTTTCATATCCCACTGCTAGGTACAGGTCTACTCTAACAAGTGAGAGGGATTTAGGTAGTAGTCCACAACGCTGGCCAAGTGCGGATTGGTGGACATCATATTCACGAGAAATTATGAATTTCTGTCAAGCATGCACGGCGATGAAAGACATCGTAATCAGTTAAATAATAATAAATAAATAAATAAATAAACGGTACACACTCATAGCCCCACAGTAAGGTTATTATTACCCTCTGTCGTGGGTCATGGACACATACACAGACAGGAACACAAACACCCAGAAATTTAAACTCATCATTCAAATTTCTGTTGATTGGCAGTTTGGCATGGTAACCATTGCGCCACGCGGGTCGTCACCGTTAAACAGCAATAAAATAAGCACATTACAAATATCTTCTTGTCAGATGTGCGCGTCGAGGATTTGAACCCGGAACCTCTGAGTCAAAGACCACGGGCATTACTTCTTGGCCACCACTGTTCACAGTTTAAAAGTGTTAAAACTTGCAGAAATTATTCATCAGTAATATTTTAAAAAAATCAACATTTTTTATATCCAACTAATATATTACTAACATAAGTCATCTCTCACAAGTAAGGGGGATCTAGGCCATAGTCCACCACGCTAGCCAAATGAGGAGTGGTTGAAATCATGCCTTGTAGAAATTATGAGTGTTCTCATCTCAGACATGAGCGATGATGTTGTTTAATTAACTACGATGTTTCCATCAATGTACAGCAGCGATAAATACGACATAATTTTAATTTAACAAGTAATAAAAAAACAATAACTTAAAAATACCTATACCGGTCGTTGTTGATGGCGCTACTCTCGAAGTTGTCGACGAGTACCTACATCAACCTTGGAAAAGCGATCCGTATGGGTAATTCCAGCTTCTAGAGAGAGGTACCTAACTCGTAGAATCCAACTCGGTTGGGCAGCGTTCGGGAAATTACAAAGTGTCTTCTGGTCCAGAATACCTCAGTGCCTGAAGTAAAAGTTTTTGAGCAGTGTGTGTTGTCAGTGATGACCTACGGCGCTAAGACTTTACAATTAGCCTTTTCCATAAGCTCAAGGTTGCTCAGCGAGCGATGGAGAGGGCTATGCTTGGTATTTCTCTACGTGACAGAATCCGTAACGATGAAATCCGTAGAAATACGAAGTTTCATAGCTCTCAAAATCTGCAAGCTGAACTGGCAATGGGCAGACCATATAGTAAGGAGGGAAAAAAGGTCCTCGAATGGCGACCACGTCTCGGCAAAAGAAATGCAGGCCGCCCTCCAACCAGGTGGACTGATGACCTGAAGGAGACAGCGGACAGTCGCTGGATTCAGAAGGCCCAGGACCGAGAGGAGTGGCGAACGTTAGGGGAGGCCTATGTCCAGCAGTGCACTATAAAAGGCTGCTGGATGGATGGAACTTAAAAATATAAGTTGAAAAATTGTATATTCTTCAAATCTTTTGCATGCAAACTGGCTGGTAGCATACAAACCACAAAGTTGCTTTGGCAACTTTCAAGCTCTTTTAACCTTCTTGAACAATGCAACACTCACTTAGTTTACCTTAAATATAACTGCAGCTGAACAACCTGTAACGTGTCGAGTCAAGGCGAGGCGTACAAAGTTTTGGCGGCAATTACAGAGCACGTACTGTCTTATTGAGAGAATAGAATAACACACTCATTTGTACTAGTTTCAGTTTCTTGACAACTTTATGTATACTCAGACAACTGAATATATTTTTTAAATTAAATTAAATTTAAGATCGCATACAGTTCCATTGTAGATGCTATGCAGAGAATATGCATAACATCTTCATGTTTCTCATACTTTATTATTCATTTTGTATGTTTTTTTTTCACTTTCTCTCAAAATGTACGCGTCTATTCGGTTTCTGAATAGATTCCACTTTGAAGATTGAAAGTCTCATGATTGCCTTGCATAATGTGGTTTGCGTAGCACATTTCCTTTAGAAAAAAGTTGCGCTTAGTTTCTCACCTACCATTTAAATAAAATAATATTAAAAATATTTAAGGATAAATGGCAAAAGATTTTGGTTTTCGTTTGCCATATTATCCTAATAATATAATAATATACTTCTAGTACTTCTTAGTCCATAGTCTACAGACAAGATTCGAATGATAACTAGTTAAATAATTTGATACTTTGCATCTGACCAATTTAACGATTAATGTATTAAAGCGCAAAAAATTTACAAATGCCCAAAACGAGCACGTAAATACATTTTTGCAATCCTCGGCGCACAGTCAGAAGTAAATGTGTCAATTTCATTGCTCTTTCAAATAAAAACATAGGCGATAACACAGCAAACGAAGTCGGTAAAGCTGTCAAAATTGTTAGCAAAATGTGTGGAAAATGGCAGAAAGTACGCATCATTTAAAATTATCGCTCTGCAGCGGTTGCACTGAAATAGCACTAAGCAAACATAAATTCCACTGCCGGTGCCATATTTGGAATTTTTGTTTGCAATAAAGTAACTGGTATTTCATTCGAATAGGAAGAGAGGATTTCATTGACACTGAACATAGGAAGGCTATTAAAATTTACTAATGATTTTATAAGCTTAATACAATTTTCAGACTATAAACGCTACAAGCAGAATTCAGGATAAAGTGTAAGTTTCTAAATATGTAAAAATTGGAATCGCGAAAAATGCTAGGAGAAACGTATTTGACAAATTAGTCAAAATGTTAATGAGTATGTAATGCCCTTCATTTTGCTAACCTCGGTGAGCTGCTGAAAGTGGAAGTTTCAATTTCATCGCGCATCAAAAATACACCTTAGGGCCATTAAGGCAATACCGCGGCAAACGGGGATAGTAAAATTGTCAAAATTGTTAGTAATATGTGAGAAAAATGGCGGAAACTGCGCATCATTTAAATTATCGCTCTACAGCTACAGCAGTACGTAAATAACACTAAGCAAAGATAAATTCTGCTATGGATGCTATTTCATTCTTTTTATTCATAAAAAGTAACTAGTAGGAAATATGCATAAATAATGAATGCAGTAGATAATCCAGTAAGAAATTACTTGTGACTTTATGAATAATTTATTGGATATCCTATGTAACAGATATAGCTTTATAATCATTGTTTACGATTCATTACTTTTTTACATTATATAAGAATAACACGTATACGCATTCATTAAATAAGCAAAAAAGCAGCGGGCATTCTGAATCTAAGGTTAAAGTAAACAAGGTAACAAATAACAATATAAATAGTTACATAAAATTCAGCAACGTTTTACTAAATCTACGCAATGAAAAACTACAAAACTAGCTTAGTCTTACATTTCTCAAATCAGAAATTTGGTAAAAAAAATGGGCCGAATCCAAACTACCAAACGAATCAAACTAGTGTGTAAGTACGCTTCAATTTTCCAATTCTCGATCAAAGTGGACGGGTGAATTCATAGTTAATTTCATTGCACGTAAAAATAAAAACGAAATGCAATACCGCGGCCAACGAGGACGGTAAAACTGTCAAAATTGTTAGCAAAATGTGTGAAAAATGGTAGAGACTGTGCATCATTTAAGATTATTGCTTTAGAGCGGTAACACGAGAATAACACTAAGCAAAGATAAATTTCTACTGCGGATGCCAGTTTAGAAATTTTGTTAGTATAAAAATAACTGGCAGGAATTCTGTATACATTGTTATAAATAAACTATAGATATAGATAGACTTACGACTTCATGAATTTAGCAAAAACTGGTGACATTATTATTTCCGTACTCGTACTCGTGCCTACTGCATGTATTCGAAACCATACATAAACCATACTTCTATAATGAGGTTTAATGCAGTTTAAACTATTACTCCCAAACCTCTTTTGTCAGAAACCACGTTTTCTAATAGTGTCTTATAATCAACTTTTCTACTTAATCTAATAACTGATTTAACTCATTACGTAGAAATTATCCCTCTTATTACGTATTAACCTAGTCTTATGCAGACAAAACCGGCAGTCCAATATTCCATTCAAAATTCAGTGATTAAAAACTCTCATGATATTAAACTATTAATGTCAAACATTAACCAAAAATATTGAATTTTGCAGAAAAAAGCGCAAATTCTGCATCATTTAAAATTATTGCTTCAGCGGCTGGGGAATAGATAGCACTAAGCAATGGAGATAAATTCTGACGTAAAATTTTATAATAGTCTGTTAACTGCGAGCTTGAGTGCCTCCGCTCCCTTTAAACCGAATAATTATTGGACGCCGGAGATTTTAAGTTCGATAAAATTATAATTATGCTGGCTGGCAGGCCGCAATCAGTTGGTTTAGTCACATAGCTTCAAAAGAAAAAGAAATTTTTTACTAGTATTAGTCTGATGTTTTTTGTAACTGAGTATCTGTACTCAAATTATGTAGTGCTCAAAAGTGAAAACCGAATTGATAACAGATTTCAAATTGGCTACAAAGACTTATTTTTTCGATACTTTTTGTTGGAATCCGGCTCGACAAGGACCGGAATTGATGGGTAATAAAGGGGGGACCTCCGGTTCGCTATGACCAAAAATGGTGGTGGAATAAAGGGTGGGAAGGAGGGTGGTCCCCCACTGCGGGTGTAGGAATTGTGGACTGTAAGTTGCGGTTTGAATTAAAGGTGGAAAACGAGAAGGATTGATAAAGGGAGCGCACTTACTTGGTGTATCCCAGGGGCTGGAGCAGATGGTATGCTCGTGTGCTGCTGAAGTCTTCATCAATCCTCTCTTGCCCGGGAACTGGTGTTGTCCTTCACTCTCACTATTATAGGTACCTATTCTTCACTTGACTATTAACAGCGGTGATGGTGGCGATGCGGCGAGTCTGATGACCACGTGTTAGGTGGCTTGCGGTGCGGTTGTCACTAGAGGACTTGCATACGAGTCGGCGGCGTGCGCGTCGGCGGCGGGACGAAGGCAGACTGCATTGATACATCTTCCTGATCCATATTATGTAATAGTGCGCTTGCGGGAAAGAGAGGGAGGGTGAAGGGGAGGGAGGTGAAATGACTTAATTGGCGCGAACATCCCCCCGGCCTTGAGGTCTCCTCAAATAGCGAATTAAAAAAAATAAAAAATAAACATAAATATATACAGCGGAGTTAATATCATGTAGAAAAAACTATATATGCGGTGAACAGAGGCGATGCGATGAATATAATTAGTAAATTAATAAAAATATTATAATAGCGGGATGAGAATTTATACTTAAACTATAACTTATAAAATATAAACTACAATATTATTGTGTTGGTAGAGGGCAAAGTCTAACAATGGGCCGCTGCAAAGTGGAGCTCTTAGTCTTCACTTGTGCAACGCGCACCACACCATCCCTACCAGGAAACAGTTCAGTGACGACGCCTAGCGGCCACTGAAGAGGCGGAGCGTTATCCATATCGATAAGAACAACGGTTCCTACAGAAATGGAATTAATAGAATGTTTATTCCACTTTTCTCTTGCTTGTAGTGTATGCAAGTATTCTGATCTGAAGCGTTTCCAGAATGACTGAACTATCGAATCAAGCAATGAAAAACGTGATAAAAGATTAATGCGTTCTTTACTAAGATCCGCGGCGGGTAAACATCCAAGTGGATTAACAGCGAGGAAATGCGCGGGCGTAAGTGCAGTAGGTTCCGCCGGATCGCTACTTAACACGTAAAGCGGTCGTGAATTTAATATGCGTTCGACCTGAGTGAGGACAGTAAGCAATTCCTCGTACGTGAGGATTTGCTTACCTATGACGCGAAATAAATGATACTTTACTATCTTTATATTTGACTCCCAAAGCCCACCAAAATGCGGAGCGTTTGGAGGGTTAAGTTTCCATGTGATGCGGTTATCAGAAAGGACCTGATTAAATACTTTGTAATATTCGTCTGAACGTAAAAAGGAATGAAGTTCCTTCAAGTATGAACGCGAAGCAATAAAATTAGTAGCGTTATCACTGGTGACTCTGGTGAGTCATCATCATTAACGATCTGCGAATAAATCACGCAGCCATATGCCCTTTCACTGGCGTCGGCGAACGCGACTAGCGAGACTTGCGAATTTTTATTTATACCCATATGGCGAGGAAACTTTAATTTCGATATCAAAGGTAACTCTGAAATATATTGTTGCCATACAGTAACAACGTGAGCGGGCGGAGCCTGGTCCCAGTAAAAGAATTACTGGACCCACGAGCCCCAGAACATCATACAAGCGAGCGGTTGCGGATAAAATAGAACGCTTGGTACAAGCGAGCGGCGGCGGCGAAACTAGAAAAGAAAAACAATCAGTTGCGGGGTGCCAACGAAGAACCAATATTTTAAAAATATTTTGGTCGTCGAATGAGACCTCGTCAAGCTGACGGTGCGTTGCAGGGATGTGCTGTAAAAGCTCTGAACTGTTGCTAGTCCACTTAACCAATTCAAATCCTCCACGCTGAAACATTTGAATTAGTTCAGTGGCTACGTCAACGGCGCTGTTGACGCAGGGCGCGCAGGACGCGATATCGTCCATATAAATATCTCGCTCGACCACCGAAGCAGCCAAAGGATAGGACTCCCTCTCCTCGGAAGCCAACTGACGTAATGTGCGTAGCGCAAGAAAAGGAGAAGAGCGTAAACCAAAAGTCACACGATTAAATTCGTATGTTTGTATGTCTTCCTCATTAGAAAAGCGATAAAGAATGCGTTGAAACGTGCGGTGCGATTTTTGTACTTCAATGCATAAATACATTTGCCTAACGTCGGCAAAAAAGGCGATGCGATAAACTCGTACGTTTATTAAAATATTAAAAATATCAGACTGTAAATTTTGCCCACTATGTAAAATATCATTTAATGAAATGTCATTATCTGACTTAGCGCTTGCGTCGAGTACTATTCGCAATTTAGTTGTACTTTATCATTACGTATGACAGGGTGGTGCGGGAGATAAAAGCAAGGTTCCGTAAAATTATTTGAAACAACCAATGATAAAAAACCCTTGTTGATGTATTATTGAATGACGTCATTGTAGCGGGAGCGAAGATCGGGACATTTATTAAAAACGTCTCTCTAGGAGCGAGAAGCGTTTTTTAGCGGTTATAAAAGAATCACCTAACTTATCAGGCGTGTCCTTGAAGGGCAGGGCGACAATACATCGTCCGTTCAAATTGCGACGAGTAGTGGAATTATAAATATTCTCACATTTCTGTTCATCAGGACTCAAATAAGTTTTTTGCGGCAGCTCCTCTAACTTTAGCGACGTTTGACTTTTATCAATACGAGTAGGATAAGAAACTAAAGAACGCGGCATGCATGTAGGAAAGTCGATATCTGCGTCTCCCATTATTATGTATCCTAGTGACGTTTCTATGGCACTCGGCGATTGCGAATTAATTATTTTATCAGTTAACAAAATTTGTAAATAAGTATTAACCCCTAATAAAACGTCAATGTCACCTGGTGTATGGAATTGATCGTCAGCTAAACGTAAATTATTTATATAATTAATTTTCGAAACGTCTATTAACGACTCGGGTAATTGTCCAGTTATAGTGGGAACGACTAACGGTTCAATATGATAAAGTTTATTTTCATCAAAGCGGGAGCTAAACTGCAAAGAAGTAACACCTAAAATCTTCTGCGACACCCCACCGATTCCTTGCGCCTCCCTAACTGGTGTTTTATTGGAGATCGGTAGGTACAAACGTTTGCAACACTGTTTCGTGATGTAATCACATTGCGAGCCAGGGTCCACTAAACAACGCAACAAATATTGGTGACCGTATTTAGTACAAACTTTAATTTTCGCAGTCCCCAATAATGTAGTGCAGTGCGGCGCATTACCGCAATCGCGCGATACGTTACATGACGTGGATGCATTTTTTTCTCCTGGACCTTGTTCTACCGAAGGCTGATCGACCTTATTCCTACTACTAACAAAATGAAGTAGCGTATGGTGCGAGCGGGAGCAATACCTACATCTACGCTGTGACTTACAAAATGGAGTGGCGTGTTTATTACTTAAACAATTAGTGCAACATTTATTTCGTTTTACAAAATTGTACCTGTCCTGTGCATTTATTTTTAAAAAATGCGGACAGACAAATAGGTGTTCGTGATCACCCGATTCACAGAAAATACATGACCGATTCGAATCTGTATTAATAAAAGTTTTGCTTATATTTTTAGCGGGAGCGGGAACAAAATTACCTTTAATTTTATGGTTGTTAGACGTATGCGAAGTATTTATTGTATGGCATAAAGCCCTATTCTGGTCATGTAAAAACTGAACCAAAGCGGAATATTTCGGTATGTTTACGTTGCGACATGACATTTCGAACGACTTTACGGTATCGTTATCTAATTTTCTAAGCGCGATATTTAGAAATAGAAAATCAGATATGTCATCAACATTAAGTTGCTTAAGAGCGTTAATAGAAGCATCAAATTTATCCATAAATATTTGATAACCAGCGGATGTGTTAGTGTTTACGTTCTTCAGTTCTAACAGCTGACTGACGTAGGTAGTCGCGAGCGCACGCTCGTCGTTATATCTACGTATGAGCGCGTTCCATATCACAGAATAGTTTTCAGCGGTAGGCATTAAGCCTGAGCAGATTGATAATGCCTTATCACTAAGTTTACTAACAAGATAATAAACGCGTTCAGCATCTGTTAATTGCTGATTATCATGAACTAATGTTTTAAATTGTTGGTAGAACATAGACCAGTGTCGTATGTCACCATTAAAAGAAAGTAATTCTATGGGCGGAAGCGACGGTATAATTTTTGTAGGTAAACTATTCTGTAATTTACTTGAAGATGAAGATGGAGCGTTTAATTTGGACACTTGACTTTTAATACGACTATATAGATCATGAAAAGATTTCCACGATCCGAAATCGACTTGCGCGTTTGGATTTAATTTTAAATTTGTAACATTATAAGATTCTAACGTGTCCTTGAACTCGGTACGCAAGTATTCAAGGTCAGATGCCGTGTCAAGAAATGCGTCCTGTGCGTCTGACGAACTTAATGCACTTATAGATAAATCATAAATTTGTTGTAAACGTTCGTAAATAGAATTTCGTTTTGCAATTAATATTTTCAAACTAATTTCGTCATTTGAAAGCGTTTCAGATTCAATTTTGCCTTTAGTAGACATTTTGTCGTGAACAAGATAAATCAGTTAAAACAGTTAAGATTATAAAAATTATGTGTGGCGTAATGAATGAATACGTAGGTAGTTGCTAGCGAAACAACGATCGCCGGTCGCGTCGGCTCCGGCAACCACTAATATGGCGGACTTCAATTAATGAAAAATAGAATGCGTACCTATGAGTAGCGATGGCAATAACGGCTATTTTAAAATAATGAATAACACTGTTAAATTATTTACCTATAACTGTTATTGTAAACTGTTATTGTTATCCTGTTATTTTTGTGGCGAGGTGTTAATTCATTTTTAGATAACAGCTAGCTAATTCTGAAATAATCAAATAACGAAACAATGTATGTCAGTTATGTATCTGCATGCGACGCGCGCGCGATGCGTTACGCGGACGCCCCACTCATTATTAATTAACGATAGCACATACACGGCACGGCAACAGGGCGTAAGATACATTAACAATAACAGGCATTAATGATAGCTCATTATTTCAGTATCCAATAACAGTGTTATTCATTATATGAAAATAATTCATTAAATTAACTGTTATCGCAATAATGATCACCACTGCCTATGAGGTGTAATTTCGATTACAAATATAGGTAAATAATGGTGCGAATGGTGCGGTGCGTTGCAAAAATAATAATATACCTACGTGAGCGGTGCGTTATTAATATGCGGGATATAAAATAATCGTAGATATAATACTTATTTGCAAAAATAAATATGAATAGGCACTTATAATATATTACATGAAATACATATGTATGCGTATTTATGAGATTAAATAATTAACCCGGGTGAAGTTACTAAACTATTGATTCGAAATCAGGCTCGACTGTACCAAAAAAATTGGAGGATATCCGGATCGACAGGACCAAAATTGTTGGAATCCGGCTCGACAAGGACCGGAATTGATGGGTAATAAAGGGGGGACCTCCGGTTCGCTATGACCAAAAATGGTGGTGGAATAAAGGGTGGGAAGGAGGGTGGTCCCCCACTGCGGGTGTAGGAATTGTGGACTGTAAGTTGCGGTTTGAATTAAAGGTGGAAAACGAGAAGGATTGATAAAGGGAGCGCACTTACTTGGTGTATCCCAGGGGCTGGAGCAGATGGTATGCTCGTGTGCTGCTGAAGTCTTCATCAATCCTCTCTTGCCCGGGAACTGGTGTTGTCCTTCACTCTCACTATTATAGGTACCTATTCTTCACTTGACTATTAACAGCGGTGATGGTGGCGATGCGGCGAGTCTGATGACCACGTGTTAGGTGGCTTGCGGTGCGGTTGTCACTAGAGGACTTGCATACGAGTCGGCGGCGTGCGCGTCGGCGGCGGGACGAAGGCAGACTGCATTGATACATCTTCCTGATCCATATTATGTAATAGTGCGCTTGCGGGAAAGAGAGGGAGGGTGAAGGGGAGGGAGGTGAAATGACTTAATTGGCGCGAACACTTTTGTAGATGGTAGAACTATTATGGTTCGCCCGGTCAAGTACCACTGCTGCACCCACTTCTGCCGTGGAGGAATTCTATTGTGTTTCGGTGGAAAGGTGCAGTTGCCTGCCACACTTACATGAGGCGACCACCAGTCTCCGGAGTAGCAGCGCAACTGCACACGACCTCAGACAAGACTTACCTATGCTTGCTTGAGGTTGTATGTAGATGTCCATAGGCTGCAGCGACCACTTAACACCACGTGGCCTGCATGCTCGTCTGCTACTCCCTTCAAATAAAAAAAGGATTGTACAAGACAGTATATATTGTCTATGTTACATAAAGATCAATAGAATAATATTTAAAATCAAGTTAATACCTATCATAAGAATAAGTGATCGGTAAAGTCGATGCATACCTAAGCTCAGATAAACTTGGATACTACATGTATTTGATACTAGTTGTGCCCGCGACGTCGTCCGCGTAGATAAAGACTTGTACAAAAGGCTTGATTAGACTTGGATTATTTGTTCCTCCTCCTCCTTAGTCGTTCACTCTTGTCAGAGTGGTCGTTGCTGATGAGGTTGCAATTTCGTTCGTGACCGCTTGCCCTCCACTGTCCCTTGGATTATTTTTACCTTTTATGAAATTACTTATGATACAAAAGTTCATATTATTATGTTGAGTAGATACATTCTTCCTGAGTCCTTACAATTCTTACTGTACTCCTCTTATAATATCGACTTTTCAGTCGTTATCATCAGTTTCTCTTTACAAATTAAACGTATTATAATAGCCTGTTTTTAAAGTGTTTAGATAGTACTGCTGTGCCCGCGGAAAGGATCATTATAATTAAATAATTTGTGCTGCAAATAATGCATAGATTCATTATCATTATGTAACTTAAATATATTGCAGAAAGGTGATGAAATGTCTACGCTATGTCAGGCGTGGTTAGTAGTTGGGAGTCAAATTCTTGGTTGCTTACACGTTGGTTGCAATTGTCGTTAACATACTGTCGTTCATACTTAATGGAGGTATTTTGAGCGATTTAAAACTAGCGACAGCACTTAGGCCACTAACAATGAAGACTTCATCAACCTGAATTGGAACAGCGTGAGAGGATCAGGCCCTACGCGATTAAGAGTCAATTGGTCCTATCCATAACCCTTCACACAGCATCAGAAATAAATATATCGATTACTAATATTATTCTGGGCGTGACCACCATGCCGTGCTGCTGCCGTGACGCTTTAGCATATTAGTGTAACACCAGTGCCAGTACTGCGTATGTATTGCTCTTATTAAATTAACCACTGAAAACGTCTGCTCATTTCAAAAACATTTTTTTTAGACCCTCGGCAACTGCTTATTCGTTTATTCGAAATCACTTTTCTTATAAATAAACCGAACAAAGAGGCAGAAAGGCCGCCTGGTTAAGCGATCACTGTCGCCTATGGAAACGGGCAACCCCAGCGGAGCCACCCGAGCACTGCCGGCTTTCAAGAAGAGCTTTCTTTACAGCTTTCTTCTTTCCACCTATGTCAAAGTCCACTGGAAATGCCTCAGCTGGAAGGTTGTCCCATAACTTACACATCCGTTCAAACATCAAAAGGAGCGTGCAAAGCGGCCTGTGGCACTTTAATCTTCGACTGGTGGTGTAATCATGATATGGTGACGTAGCTATCATTTTGAAAAGATCACTCAGCATAGTAAAGTCGGTTAAATACTTTGATTTTTTTACGTTTCACACTGATAGCGCCAGAGTAGGGTAAATATACACTGTGTAATGGGTACCATGAGACACACAGAGACAGAAATACAAACACTTAAACACTCGATTGGCAGTCCGGCATGGTAACCATTTATTTATTTATTTATTTATTTATTTATACGTACATGTAATTAACAGGCTAAACCTAAAATATTACATGCTCCACTTAATAATTACACTAAAACATAAAAAATTACAAATAAAAACTTAAAAATATTCTACATAAAATAATAAAATTACTTAACTTATTATGGAATATGTCAGATTCTGGCGTCCGAGTAAGGAAAGTATTGAGCAGGGCAGGTGCCGCGCAGTGCGGTGCTGCGGCCGTACGGCGCGTGCGCACCGTACCGTTGCGCCACGCGAGTCCAGGCGCGGTCACAGCCTTCAATTTTGGGCCACCAAGCCGCCAAGAAATTTTGATGGGGGGTCACTAAGAAATTTGGGGGAAGACGTGTCTCAAATTGGCTTGATTCGCCTTCCATCTATCTTCGCATGAGTGTGGGATTTTGGGGGGGTCATGTCCCCTGTGACCCTGGGACCGCGCCTGCGCGAGTCGATAATTATTATTGTCTATTAAATAAGGTCGATACCAATAATATGTGGATGTAACCACCGCGCCGCGCCTCCATAATGCTCTACCACAATGAGTACAATATCAGCGCCAGTTCCAAAGCTCTCTAAGTTGTTAATTTTTTATTAGATACTTTATTAAGTAAATATACTCGTAATTAATTATTTGAAATAATCTCCACCTATCCACTTTGTATTAGCGTTATTGGGTAAAATAATGATTATGTAACACCACCTGTAAATCTACCGGTAAAAAGCAATTAAATATGAATAAATGAATAACAACGACATCTATCGTATAGCGTGTAAACTAAATTGTCGATATACCTAATTTGTAACAGATTACTAAATAGTTCTGAATGTGAACATAGATGTCGGCAGTAGCCTCGTTTTGTTAAGGTTTTATACATTTTGTATTGAGGATTTCTTTGAATATGTGGTGATATGTATGGTTTTTTTAAATATTTAGAGATGAAATCTAACATAAGTGATTGACAACTTGCTATCAGAATATTAAGAGATGTTAGTAGTTATCGAAACTTGTGGTGTGACCGCTCGCATTAAGTTTATTATAGCGTGCAGGCGTTCATCCATTTCATCATTCTTGAAATTGATGTAACTTTTTTGTTTGTGAACCGATTTAAATAAAACAAACCCTAAATGTTAATCCAAAAAAATACCAATACTTCAGTGAAAATCGCATCCTTCTTCGTTAAGCCGTTCCTGAAATTAGCACGCACAAACGAACAGATAAACAGACAAACAGACAAACAGACAAACAGACAATAATTCTAAAAATCATTGTTTTGGGTTCTATTACGCTAATAAATAGCCCTAGTGACAGTTTTTTTCAAATATCTTCAATGTACAGAAACGGACTTGTTACAGATTTATTATATGTATAGATAGATTTAGCAACAAATGTGTCACTATAGTCCGTGCATTATAGCTCCAGCATTTTGGCAAATGTCGTCTTGTCGGGTAATTTGAATTTGACAAAAAGGCTAAATAACGCCGATATTGCAAATATTGAAAATTCACTTAAAATATAAAAGATTATGACTTCATTTGATTATATTTTCATCCTTACTTATATCTTATCTGCTACGCTTTCCCGCTTATACTACTGAACCAATTTTAATGAAATTTGGAACACAAATAGAGTGAACCTTGGGAAAGGACATAGAATGGTTTTTATCCTTCAGGAACCTATAAAACGGGTCCACGCGGGCGAAGCCACTGAATTTTACACCACATAATCTTCTTTAGCCTTTTTTTTTAGTATCTGGGAGGGGGAAACCTTCAAAAGGTACCCGGCACCTTGGTAGAGGTTAACCCGGGTTATGTGGGATTTGACCGCACTAAAAGCCCCTCGGTGGCTGCCTCTGTGCTTGGGGAGGACTCCTGGATCTCCAGCGGAACGCACCAGAACGGGCCCATCTTCGGGTGAGCAGATGTACTCTCCTGCACCTTCCGATGCTTCCGATGCATGCGGCCACACACACACCGCCGCCCTTCTCGGGGCTGCTGGTTGGACGGATCGAACTCGCACTAACACCGTCCACAACCCCGGAAGCCCCCTTTTAGTCACCTCTTACGATTAGGCAGGGGATACCGTAGCTCTATTCTTAATCCCGAAACTACAGGGACTAATCTTCTTTAGCCTAGCCGGCCTAGAATTTAAAAAACATAAAACCGCACGTGTGACTGTGAACCCCGTTGTGTAAGGTTATATTCGTTCTGGTCATAAATATCAAGACGGTAAGTAACTATTATTATGTATTAGACTTAGTAATACCATTTTCGTAATCTATTAAAAGGTAACAATAATCCAAGGGACAAGTGGAGGGCAAACGGTCACGCGGGCGCTCACCTACGCATTAGACAGACATTATCAAAGCTGCAACACAAACCTCCATAGTCCAGAGTTTTGGAGATGCTACAAATCGCAACAAATGGAGACGCATCGCGAGAGTATCACTATCCAACGAAAATGCAAAGTCATCAGCCACGACCACTCTGTCAAGAGTTAACGACTAAGGAGGAGGAGGAACAAATAATCCAAGCCTTTTGTACAAGTCTTTATCTACGCGGACGACGTCGCGGGCACAGCTAGTAAGTAAATAAATAAACTTTTCGTAGATCCTTATAGTCCTACAGTAGGGTAGACATATCCTGTATCGTGGGTACCATGGATACACACAAAGACAGAAATACAAACAATTAGACGCAGACGAGAAATTTAAAGTCATCTTTTCAATATCTACTTCGTCGGAAATCAAACCCGTAATCCTCCGATCGGTAGTTACGCGTGATAGCCATTGCGCCACATGGTTTTAATGATTTATTTTATTGAATTCTTTGTATAATAAATGGAAATGGTTTTCTTTATTACTTCGGAAATAATACTTTCTGAAACTGTCTGTGTGTGTCCGCGGGTGTTTGTGTCCGTGTTTTTGTGCGTATCCATGGCACCGATGACACAGGATATCCTACTTTGGGCCTACCTATAATTAACCTTCTTGTTATTTATTTCAAGTAAAAAATAGATAAATTTACTTTCTATTTTATTTGTAATTAATTATTTCATGATAATTAATTATCCTGATACCAATCCTGGTAATGAGTATAGCGGTGATACCTACTTGTAACAGTCAACGTGTCACATCCGTTAAGTAAAGATTATAACTCTTTATAGATATAAACCTCCATAACATAAAAAATACTTATAGCAGAAAGTAACGCGCAACTTAAGTAACTTCAGTTTCAATGAAATACCATTGAAAATAATATTGCAACAATAAATTTCCAATTTAATTCAAAGAAAGTCACAAATTTTAGTCGCTAATCTACTAAAATTAAGGTTTCTACGATCTAATTTCAGTTTCTAATAGGATTATGCAACGGCAAATAAACCAATATTACATATTGTATTCTATTAAATTACTGTTGGAATCGAAACGGACGATATCGTAGTATTTCTTAAGGATTATTCGGCATCGAGGGAGTATTACCTGCGCTGCAACTTCGGTTATTATTGCGAAGCGTCCAGTTTTAACCGGATAATGGGAACGATACTCCGCGGGAAGAGATTATCTTGGATTTGCCGAAACAATTTAGCCGTCCGATAGATAAAAGCACAATCGATTAAATACTCGCATCTGCAACATCATGTTATCCATTATATTTACTCTAAACTGCACATTTTATTGGAACGACTGTTCGAAGCCTGTAGGATTACCATAGCACGGTAATGTTATTTGAATCCGATTTGAAATACTAGCAGTAATTTCGTTATTCAAAATGCTATACCGATTTCTAACAATGATAAAATTTTGTTTCCGTATTAACGTAAACCCGGGTGATATATAATACCACTTATTTGCGGTTACGCGACGTAACTAAGCTAAATATGTATCGGATTGTAAAATTTACTTTGGAGAGCGAATGTGTTTCATATAAATTGAGGAAATACGAAATTATTTCAAGTCGGTTACAGGCTTAGCAAACAAATGGAAATTAATGCCAAAGCAAAGTAATCCTCATTATAGTTGAGTGCCTTCTCGATGTAATCGCGGTATTTCACGTTCGGTTGATTCAGAATCTCCCTGTGAGCTGTTAGCTGGTAGTACTGCGCGAGTACAACACGACAGCGCTTTTCGATATCCTGTAATTGACTACTTATGACGAGCTGATCCTTTTTTCCCTTTATTATTCACGTGAGTGATTGCAAAGCTCATATAGTTTCCAACTTTATTTATTTCAAAAAACCACCGTAAAGCAGAAAAAGAGCTATTTTGACTGGTAAATATGTCGGTATGAATTTTCGTATGTTCTCCCATAATTTTTAAGCCGCTCCTATGTGAAACACATTAAGAAGCCGTATACGAAATTTTGCCGATTTCCCTGATTTAGCTAACTTACATATGATATTTAGCAGTTGAAACACAATATTTCCATAAGTTTTATTGTACAATATGACTGATCATTTCAATATTTTCATTTTTATTAAGTTGTTTTGCTTAATAGACCTGAAGACGGTGACAGTGCTGTGAATTTTACTGTAATTGGTATAAAATATTACAGTACCTGGACGCCCGAGCGATGCTCGGATAAAAATAATTGATTTTCTTGGTTTATTTTTAAGCAAAACATTCATTGCCTTAGTGTTACTTAACAAAGCCTTTTGAAATACCTAGCTCCCAATAGAAAAAAAATAAAATTGTCACAAAAAATAAAAAACGCAACTTGCCTACTTGAGGTTTGAACCCTAGCTCCGTAGTCAGCTTTCGTAACCATTCGACCAAGAAAGCTTTAACTCCATTGACGAAATTTTTATAGAGGTATTTCATTATCGACATTGTCATTTGTTTGAAGGGCGGATTGACGTTCGACATTTGACGGCTTTCTACGCCACAATATTATTAATATTCTCCAATAGATGTCAGTAAGAGTAATTTTATATTTAACGGTATAAAGATTAAATAAAACGACAATTTCTATCAATAAAAATTTGCTGGAACGATTTATCATCCCCGAAACCAGGTTATTAATTTCATCAAAATCATTGGAGCCGTTTCCGAGATTCAAAAAATATATTTAGGTATATACAAGAATTGCTCGTTTAAAGGTATTAGATATTACCGGATCATTTTAAAATCTAATCGGATCGAAAACATGATATCGTCCCTTAGCTAACAACACCGCATAAGTCATATTTACCAACTTTTCAGGAGACGAAAAAAACTGCCTATTTTAAAAAATCGGTGGAATTTTGCTGTTTTTTCGTAATAAATACCTTAGTTAGTGGTTGAAAAATAAATATCTATACTTATATCGACGATTTACTTTATTTTAACTGTTATTTTATGACTTGAGCGGTGTTCACTGATATTTTATTAGATTAAGGCGGTGTTGTTTGCGGAAATGTTAGGGAATAAGGTATTAATAGATGATATTAATAGATGACAAAGAAATGTTTTTATTAAGAAATATTTCAAGAATAATTTAATTATCGTTTTAACATAGGCAGTGGCGGATTAAGACCTTATGTCGACCCTATAGCACACCCTCGACTGACTAAACTGAAGAAGACTAGTAGGAACGAGTGACACTGAAAGCTCAAACGATATGGACTATACGGAAACGAGGATCAACCTTTTACCCAGGCAGACTCATGATGACTGCCTCAAGGTGATTTCACTCCGACCACTACCGTTATCCGCCGGCCGAGTCTGTCTGGCAGTCCTCCTTATTATATAACGGGGTGCCTTTATTCTGAGGGTGATATTATTTGTGGTGGCATGATAAACTTCCACCTGGAAAGTGTTGCATTCGTTTTTTACCGACGTTAACGGTCATGCCACCTATACAGGCACACGGGCAAAACATCATCATGAATTTTCCTGAGCTCGGCTCTACAGAACGATGCGAAGTATGCACTGTCGTCTGCGAACAAAGCCAGCAAAACGTTATCTTTCCCCAAGGGTTGCGGTTTATAGCACTCCACCGAGATGTAGAATGATAGAAGAGCTTCTCTCACGGGCGTCTCCAGCAGTTTGTAGTTGGGCCCTGGGTGCATACACTGTCGAATGCCTTCTCTATACCTATCGAAAAAGACACCGACAGTGTGTCGTTCGTTATTGGACTCATTTGCCAGCGCATGCAATAAGTCCCCTGGTTCTGGGAGAACTATTATTACCCTTCCCGTCTTCCAGATGGTAGCGAAGTGACCCGGGCGCAGATTGCCGTTAAAGCGATTAGTCACTGAGGACAAGGCTCTCTTTCGCAGCATGGTCTTCGCCACGTTCGGTATGTTGTCAGGGCCTGGCACCTTACGCTTAGGTAAGACGACCAAGACGACCTTCCGCGTCTCTGAGTGAGAAATAAATTCCACTCCTTCGAGCGACGGTTTCGGGCCATTGAGAATCTCCCCTACACGATCTTCTACGTGCAGGTGGTTGGCCATTTGCGGAGCGAACTGCTCTTGCCTCAGCAAGTTTCATCTGCTGCGAAACAATTCTATTGTGTTTCGGTGGAAAGGTGCAGTTGCCGGTCAGACTTACATGAAGCGACCATCATGACATCAGACAGATTCAGAGTGGCAGCGCAACTGCATGCGATTATAATTATCACGGAGCGCAAAGTATTTTCACGAAAAATGTATGACAGACTAACGACTTGTGCGGTGTTGAGAGGCCAACCGACTTGCGCGCTGTCACTACTTTTCGAATTACAGGTTCTAATTGGCGGAAAACGATATAATGTGACCAATGGTTAGACGCGCAATGAGCAGCTTCATCCAATGGCATTAAAATGTAAAAACCGCCAATTTTCGACTTGAGCGGTGTTGTAAGCTAAGGGACGATATGTGAGTATTGTTGTAAAAATCTTATATTAAGCGCAATATTAGTAAAAAAACATTTAGCTTGTAAGTGGTTGTCGGGGTAGATGGATCAATCACGTTAACCCTTTTTGTATAAAATATTATATCGAATATTACTATTGTAGCGACCTTCCGCTACTCATTAAGAGATGGCGCCACGGGTATTCCTGAATCACGCTATCGAAGTTTTCTGAATATCCGAGCATATATACAAGCTTCGAATTGAGTCAGTCGGAGCGCGGCTGCTCCCCAGGCATGTCCACCTCGCCCGGCGGGAGATTTACCTTTGCTAAACTGGTGTATATATGGTAGGGTAGGATATTCCGAAAACTGTCTCCCTTTGCCAAACTATCATTAATAGTAGATGCAATAAGGGCTGTAGTTGTGAGTTCTGTTAATTTATTGTTGATAATGTTCAAGGAATACGCCTTTACATTTGATATATCTTTATTAAACATAATTGTATTTTTCGTAACAAACATCCAAATAGAAGAATGGATGTCATGGCCATCTAAAATATATGCTACATAAATAATTTATCTTGAAAGCTTTACAATTTTCAATTAAACTTTGTTTCGGATTCCACAATAAGACAATCCACTAAATAAGATGTCTGCAGTTGCACTTAGAAGTATTTAGTATCCAGAGCCTTTAAGAGACTAAAGTTCAAAACAACTGACTCGAAAATCCAATCCTAGTTTCACATTCTCCACATATCTAAATACTGCAATTTGTTTGTATATCACTCGTTCCCACTTGTTTCATGTACAAGTTGTGCGTTTAATCTTATTAGAAGTTGAGCGTTGGCTTACGGTATCTAATTGTATTTACTTGCAACTCAATCTAACTGTTTTAAGTTCCACACATTTCCAACACAAAAACCTATTTAAGTTCAGTACTGTAGGATTTGACGAATGATTCAATTTGGTGTCGAAAGTTCTCTTTTTGAATATCGGATAGATTCTTTTCACGTAAGAAGAAAGGAAGAAATTATTTTTATAGCGATATATTATACAAAAATAATTTCTTCCTTTATGTTTGATGACACGTGTGGTGTAATGTTTACCATGCCAGACCGCCGATCGGAGGGTACTGGATTCGATTACCGGCAAAGCAGAAATTTGAATGATGAGTTTAAATTTCTGTTCTCGGTCTGGGTGTATGTGTCCATGGTACTCACGACACAGGGTATATCTACCCTACTGTGGGGCTATGTGTGAAACGTTATAACTGTAATTATTGTATATGGAATGCATTGAAATAAAAATTAAATTTTATCTATGTACAGATTCTAGCGCACTCTGTGGGACTTTCTTTTATATCATGTGTTCCATATTGATTTGAATAAAACAGTTGTTGACGAAACTCTGCGGTGTTTTAATAATAACGACAATATCGAATACAGCCTACATTTTTTTATTTGAACGTATTGGCAGACGAGTATGTTACTCAACTGCTGTTAAGTGGTCGTTACAGCCCATAGACACAAATCCTCAAGCAATCCAAAGTCTTGGCTGTGGACGTATTCAATTCTGCTGCTACTCCGGAGGCTGATAGTCACCTAATGTAAGTCTGGTCGGCAACTACACCTTTCCACCGAAACACGACAGAATTGCTTCATGGTGGAAGTGGGTGCAGCGAAGGTACTTCCTCGGTGGTACGTCCTTCCTCACACGTTGAGCTGTCACATGTGCCCATTTTCGACCCATAGTCATGTTGTTATCTCAAATATATAAATGTGCTTTTTTTAAAGAGTGCTGCTGGGAGTTTTTTTCCGCCGCCTTTTTTCTCTCAGCTCAATATCTAGCCCAAACGGATACCTAAAGGCGATGACCGGGAAAAACAACATTGGTTAAGCGAATATTTCGTATTCCTAATATGAAATAAAACTTTTTCTTTCTTTTATTTCTTTCAGTAGAAATCTTAAAGTTCCACTATTATTAGTATAACACTTTATTCAAGAATACGACTAGTCCAATCATAATTACATTTTTAAGTTTGTAATCATGAAAACAATGCGGATACCATTTCATCATTCATCTCTCATTCATCTCATCATCAGAAGTATCAAATTTTATATCCCCCGAAGTCACAAATGCTAGCAATAAAATAAGTTAATGAAACCGAATCAATTTCATAAAATCAGAAATCAAACGAAAAAGTGATATTAAATCAAGCGGTTGCCATTCGATTTGTAAGATGAGAAAATATTTGTACGTCTGTACATTAAAATGTCATGCGTCTTTGAGTTATAGCTATATTTTTTCGATAACGAGCAGTTTCATAGGCGAAAGGCATTAAAATAAAAAAATGTATATCGCGGTATGATTTACTGCTGGAACTTTATAAACAAACGATTGGGACGTAATTTACGTACAAGTTTCGGGTAATTTACGACCTTAACAAAAGACATGTTCATACCTACAAGGTTATTGTGTTTGGTGTTGAATAAAATTTTGTGATTGCAGCTTTTTTATCAAAAGCTAAAGGATGGTTATAATTTTAACCAGTAAGTATGTGAATGTTTGCGAGTGTGAATGTGTTTCATGATTTGTCTTTATAAATAGTAATGTCATAAATTTGACAGATGTAGATACCTTTAGCAGCTATCATTATTAACTCACTAACGGCCGCCTACAACTTCGTCTGCGTGGACTTTGGTATTAGTCATAGCATGATGTTATATAGCCTATAGCGTTTCCCAATAAATGGACTATTTGAAACAAAAATAATGTTTCCATTCGAACCAGTACTTCCTGAGATTAGCGCGTTCAAACAAACTCTTCATCTTTATTTATTAGTATAGATATGTCAGACAGACATTAGTGTCTACATGGCACCTCTCACTTTGCCGCTCCTTGCATTGCCTTGAATGCTAAAACATGCGGCCTTACACAGAATACTAACTATTACTAACATACTTTAAGTGCCTCACGTGCTGAAAGAACTGCTGGTCAAATGAGAGTTGTCTAACAAAAAATTCATACAAATATAAATCTGTCTACGTATTTTTGACTCCTAATATAATTGCTGCTAAGCAAAATAATATTATGGCAATATGTGATTTGGTTAGTAGCGTCCTAAATGTTCGCTATTTAGAGATCCTGTTTCACATGAAAATGCAACATCATCTATTAGAAAATTAGTAAGGCACCTTCAAAATGAATCAGAGTTTTTCAGATTTTCGAATCCAAATTAAAATATATAATGCAATGAAACATGAAACCGTCAACGAGTTATTATTAGCAACAGCGAAGTTGATCTTTTTCAATAATTATAAATTACTCATCGAAAACGGTATCGAATATTGGTCAGTTTCACTTTTTTTACAAACTAGAAAATTATGTCAATTTATTTAAACGACAGTAATGAAAAAAAATTAAATTACAAAACATTACTACCAAATCTAGCAAAAATAAATCATCCATTCAGACTTTCTTTAAACTTCTTTACTTTTTGGTCCCAAAGATGTCAAATTCACGTATAGATTCAGAATATCTAAAACTAGCTTTAGCATTTTACGTCGGAAACAAGTGGCTAAATAACATTCCCAGAACATGTTGTACAATAGAGTACTGCTATTCATGTGTCTGTCAGTTTGCTGAAAAGTAGAATTATTCCATTCGGATGTTCATATGGTTTTCAAAAAGGACTGTTATTGTTTACGTACCTGTTACTGTAGCTTAATTAAATTTGTTGTTCCTTTTACAACTTTGCTTAAAATAACATAATAATGGCGAGTATTTTGTTATTCATAGTTTGAAAACCAATTCATATGAATATAGGTACTATTTTTCATTTATATTATACACCAGAAAGTCGGCGTTTAATAAATATGCATTTATCATTGCTAATAATTCAATTCAAAGCAAAAAAGCCTCAAGGTTTTAAAGTTCACTTTACTCCTTGACTAACGCAGAGCACAAATGTTCTGTAAAGCTACATTATAATATTGGACAGATGATGGTTAGTGGCATAATTTTGTGCTCATATTTGCCTTTCTGTATCACTTCGACTATTTGTTTGCAGTAGTACCAATCAGTAGACCTGTTGAGGCTTACAGTTATGCTAGGTTTAAATTTGTCATTAAGTTGCGTTACTTACTAGTCTATTTTTATACTAATTTGCACTGTGCCTGTACTCTCGACATTCGTTACTTATCGATTGATAGTGGATTGCTAAGCTTACGACAATCATCGGAAGTTTGACGTTTAAATTCGTAAATACACTATTGATTGGCAACATTTTAGACAGTCGAGACTACCAATTTTTGTTAAACAGCTATCGATATCGAGTTAACGACCGATTTCGGTCGCTAAGCCGCCTTAGCGATTGTCGAGACTGCCGCTGCAGATATCCTATATATCCTTGAGAAACCATTAAAGAATAAAAAATTAATAACAGCCACGGAGAAACGAAGTAATAAATTACCATTTTTACACACTTACAATGCAGTTAATGCAAACTTAGTCCCGTTAGTTGAGCAAGCCGAGTTGTTGGCTGCAAGCATTCAACTGGATTAACCAACTTCCTCGCAATCTTCCCGCGAGACAAACTTAAAATTCTGACATCAGTTTCGGGTATTAAAGGATTCTTCATTTCATAAATTTATAAAGCCTTCCTTCGACTTAATCTTGTTGTTAAGACCCTTGTATTAACGAATGAATGGATACATTATTCTCTTTTCGGTCAAGCTTCATTAGAATATCCTGCCCAGATGGACCCGTAATTTGATAATAGCTCCTACCGAGAATTGGGTTCTCTAAATTTTGATCGCTCATTCCTTTTGTGGAGTAAATCAGGTAAGCTCGCCTAATTGGGAAAAGAAAAGGTAAATAAATGGTAATTGTCTGACTGTTGTCGCTCGAATCGGGTACTGGAAAGTTCAAGGATTATTGTCTTCCAGTAAAATAGTAGGTGCTCTTGTATTTCTTACCTTTGCCTTTGAAATTTCCAGTTAATTTTTAATTTAATTGTCACTTCGTTGAAACGGTTGACTTTCTTATCTCAATTTTGTAAGTGTATCTTTGATTAAAGTTAATATTTTGATAAAGAGAATTTTGAAT
This sequence comes from Pyrgus malvae, assembly GCA_911387765.1. Classification (NCBI taxonomy): domain Eukaryota; kingdom Metazoa; phylum Arthropoda; class Insecta; order Lepidoptera; family Hesperiidae; genus Pyrgus; species Pyrgus malvae. The sequence continues at coordinate 9,493,531 of OU426955.1, read as the reverse complement.
TGATTTATTTTTTAAATAAAATAAAATTTACTGACAGTTTTGATTTCATCAGGTTACATATAGACGGCGACATTAGAGTAAGTTAATGAATTCTTTATAGACTAGGCTCGACGTTTTTTATTAACAACGCTCTATTGACCTTTTATTTATACATATATTTAAACTTCTACTATCTTGTTAGGTAACCTTAGAGTAGTGGCACATCTTTGAAGGAATAAAAAAGAACAGTGATTAAAAAGTAACATATTAATGTGACAGATGTGAAGTGATCATGATGACCAACATTAACGCATTTGTTTACATGACCGAGTGACGTCACCATAGAATAGCGCTCAGTATAGAGTAACGTCAGCATGACAGCTAAACGTAGAATTCCCGTAATATTTATAAAGGGTTTTTTTAATGAAAATTATGTTCAGATTTCTTTGCTAATGCTTCAAAATATTATAAAAAATAGGCACACAACCGCGACAATCGTCATGTCTTTCGTCAGTTGTTTTTACATATCACTATTATTACCAAGCCCACCGGTCTTCGTGAAATAGAATTAATACGAAAATATCTACTAAGCCACAACATATAAGGTTAAAACTCTCTGAAAATTTTTGAACTTAATGAAAATTATAATGATTTCCACACACTTAGAAATATATATGTGGTAATACAACTAATACACGCATAATATTTAGGCCTATTTCTAAAACCGTTAATACTTAAAGGATTAAGTAAGTACATCATGGAGGAACATTTGCGTAATTAAGGAACAATTTAATCGCTTAGAGTATTAAGAGGCAAATGTAAGCATAATAACGTTTAACACTCACTATTATAATTATTTCTCTATACGCAGATAGGGAAAGATGTTCGTAATGTTCTCCTTAGTTAACAGTTATTATCAATAAAATTAAATGCTTTAAGGATAACTATAATCTATTCACATGCTTGCAATGTTTCGTAAGTATATTTATTTATTTAATCTTTTTGAACCCATACCAAGGTACCTAAACAAGGGCGGAGTTAATGCTAAAAGTATTCTCTGCCAGTCAACCGCGAGGCAGTCTGAAGACGACGAATGGTGGTAAGGATAGCACAAAGGAAAGTATATACTTACACATAGATACATAATAATATTTAAACATGCAAATAATATATGAATATACTAGTGGCCTGGCCCAGCTCCGCCCGGGTCCAGACGTTGTCCTGCCTTAAAAGTAATGAAAGAGGGTTTGTTTTCTTATTATCTTAAAGAGATTTCATGTTACTGTCAAATAAAAATATAAAACAAATAGTGACTTACGAACTGTCATCTTTGTCAAAGTTTAGAACGACATGGCACAAAATACAAACGTTTGACAAGTAGGCACAATTTATATGGGGAAACTACTTAAAAATAAAAATAAAATTAAAAAAATAATTTCCAGTGGAACTAATTGTGAATCTAAACCATCCTCGAATCCACTTGAACATACACAAAAAAATTCATTAAAAATCGGTCCAGCCGGTTCGGAGCAGTTCACTGTCAACACACGTACAGAAGAATTACATATAAAGATAAACATATATACCTCGTATAAAGATAAACATAATTATATACCTCTATAATTTCTCGAAAACATGATTACCTACAACCCGCGCTTGGCCTGAATGGATTTGGCCTTTTCAATTCCAAGAGGACTTGCCCAGCAATGGGACATAGAAAAGGATTGGAAAAATCCGACTGTATCAAGCAATTGCAGTTGATATTCATTATCTCGCCACTTTTCACCGTTCCAAAGAACGGTGGATTGACTTACAGAATATGGGTAAAGAGATACCGACTAATAAATTGTTCTTATCAAAACAAGTCTATGTAGGTATGTATTTCAGATTACAGAATTTATAAAAAAGTTATTTCGGATAAGGAAGCAAAAAAAAAACAAAAGTATTTATGTACTTACTAAAATCTATATTCCCTAAATATTGCCTCTCAATATTCTAAAATTTTTTTTTCTTCATTTCATCGTGAAAGGGCATTGAGGAACAGATAGTTCATGAATATAATCTTTGTTATCAAGGCAAGTCAATAAACTTATGAATTTACAAAAAAGTTATATTGTATATCTAAGATCGTATACTAAAGCCCTAGAATCGTATATGAAAGCCCTAGATAAGAATATTAAAGTAGTCTATATTCCCTTAATCTATTGCCCACACCATTTCTCAATACAGTACAAAGAAAATACTGGCTGCCTACTAAATTGCCAAATTCATGCCACAAATGGCTCATCGTATTACGCTAATCTGGGCATGTGAAGCATTCAATTCACTTGTCCGGCTTTTTCGTATTTCTTTTAGGAGGACGCAACAGGTCGTAGCAGCATTAAGACTTTTGGCAGTTCAACGCATCGGGGAATAAATATTTTTAGCGTCAGAAACAGGAACGCATAAACAGGGCCGTTCCGAAAACTGGGCATACGGTCATCATACGGTGCACCTAAATTAATACTGCCAGCAAGCGAGATATATTGTCATTTTTTTGAGTTCCATGGCAAAAGGATAATAACAATGTCCTGTTTCTAAGTTTCTATTATGTGTTTGTTTATCTGTCCGTCAGTCATGGCTGCCATTTTGCTACCAACCTTTTTTTACAGAAAGTGCATGTCCAAAAATTTATAGCGAAAGATCGCTGCGATAGGAATTAAAAAGTTAAATGCAATTATAGTTTTAAATCTTTGTCAGTCTCTTAATGAAACCGTAATACGTGATAATTAAAAAATACCACAATAACCCACGTTCAAAAGTAGTTTATGTACTGAAATTAGTAAACTAATATTAAAATGAAAACGAAAATTCAAATGTTAGGTACTTTGACATGGAATTAATTTCTTTCGCCGTATTTTGTCTAAATCATGCTTACGTATGATAAACTAAGTTTAAATGTTTTCCTTTGGCACGGAACCCTCCGTTTACACTTGACTCACACTGGGCAGGTTTTTCATCCCCTGCTGCGCAAACTCCTTTAAAATCTATTACAGAAGCCACTAATTTCCCCAGAAAACCCTTGTAACCGGTTGAGCGTAAGCCCATAAGGTCCTTGTACATCATACCGGCGCAGCGCTCTGACATGAGGCTTTGCAACATGATAAAGCACCTGTTCATATGTTTTATAGTCCGCACATCGAGTTAAAATATATTATTAGACGCACACTCCCGGCTTTATGTATGAGACGAGTCGCATTTATAAATTAGCGGTTTGGACTATTTTCGGAACATAAATTCTGTGTGGCAGAAAATAATAGCCGTACTAACCAAATACTCTGTTACAACATGATAAGTTACGACATCATTTGTCAATAGCGTAAACCGTTTTATACTGGGTCTGTCTATGAGTAAAAACAATGCAACGTTGCCGACGACCTGCGTGGCGCAATAGTTACCATGCCAAACTGACAATCGAGGGGTCCCGGGTTCGATTCCCGGCGAAACAGAAATTTAAATGATGAGTTTAAATTTCTGTTCTCGGTCTGGGTGTTTGAGTTCCTGTCTTTGTATGTGTCCATGGTACCCACGACACATGGTATTAATACCTTACTGTGGGGCTATGAGCGTATAACGTTGTTTTGTTGCATTTAGGTTTTGAAATATATTCAATAACTGTACTCCGTAGCACATTTGAATTGCTGATTATAGAGACGGTCACCTCACGTTTTGGTACTATTGACCAAAAATAATGTATTATTTTACTTTATAACAACAATATTGGTTTTGAGCACTGAAGTAGGGATACTGCTTGGTAATCAGTGTATTTTTTAAGCAATTGATTTACTGTTTCTTTTGAAAGTGAAATTATGTTCGTTTATTTGCAACTTGATTGTAACAGATAGCTAAAATAATAAATCCTGTATATTATGTGACAGATTATGACGTAATGATGAAACAAATTCCATCGAAGAAATAGTATATTGTATTCTTGAATATTACCCACTATTTCATTTTACAAAATTTGTTTAACGCTGCCCAAAAATAGCAACCTGTTTCATATTTCAAAGACGTGACAATGTATTGTTATACAGATGCATACAAACTTCGTGGTTGGTGTGAGAGTAAAACTAGAACAAAGGCAGTGCGGCACTTCAGTGATTACCGCGACCTCATGATTAGTCTTTGCAGCGCATCATTGTAATGGTGTTTGTTGTTTGGTACGCCAAAATATGCTTCATTATAGGATTGAATTCAATGTAGCTAAATCATATAAAGGTCTTTAGCGTCTCTCATGGCAGAGGTTAGGATTTCGAACGTTAATAATAAAAAACCTTATTGATTACCAAAAGTATTTTTAATGCATTTAAAAAAGGATAAGTGCGGATGTTATTTTTTAATGACATCTTTGCGATACCTTCCTCACGTCGCACGCACTCGTGAAATCTCGTTATTGCATTTTACGTGTCATGATTGATATTTTCTTTGAGCTCAACGATATTCATTAGATTACTGTTATAAACTATGCTCTTAACCCAAATCTGGTGACCGTGGAAGCCATGCAATATCACCAAAGCGGGATATCAACTGTTGAGGAAACAACTCACAAAGCTTGCCCGTGGTGGCTCTTGCAGTGTAGGCATTATCCTGCTGAAACCACGCCCGTGCATTGTACGATGGATCTCTGATTCTTCTGTTAAAGTTATGGAGGCATTATTAGAATAAAATGTTTGTTCTGTTCTTATGTATATCAAGATTTTTGTTTTGTTTTGTTTTGTTTTCTTGGTCTGCTAAGATTAATATAATTAATATCAATCTGCTACGATTGTCTGCTACGCTGATGTCGGAATTAGGACAAGTACACCAACAGGTAAATACATACATAGTTGTTAAAGCATCGAAATATAATAGCAAGTTGCAGTTTGGTATAATTTAGAACAGATTAATGAACGAAAACTTTAAAAACAGTTTTGCACGAAATTTTAGCTAAAAGAGTGTCTGAATTTTATAATATACTAGCTGATTCCGCGAACTCCGTATCGCCCACTAATATGGCTATTAAAAAGTAGGGGTTGGTGTTGGAGGGTAAAATTTTAGGACTAAATGATAAAAAAAAATTGGGTGAGCCACCCTTAACACTTAGGGGTATAAAGATTAGTTATAAATCTATTCTCATATCTACTGAATATACATATTTTTCATCAAAATCGGCAAAGCCGTTTCGGAGGAGTATAAACTGTGACAGAAGAATTTTTTTATATTCAATTTTCTTAAATCAAAAATAACTAAATAGGAGCGTGTTAAGTATCCCTATTAAATGTGATTAATTAGTACTTGTCCTTCATACTATATAATTAAAAATAATATCTCCGTCTTAATCATTGCAAGACTGAAATTATTCCACCATTTATTTATAATAGATTGATTTTTTAAACCTTTCACCATAAAAAAATATTCTTTAATTGTAAAATTGGTTACGCTTTTTATATATTTTAAATTTTCCAGTATACAATATAAATATCATCTAGTTACAAACGACTTAGTTACATAAACGAAATATTATCGTAATAACGATGTCTAATTCTACAAACATGGTCTCGAAAATGGAAATGTACCCTAATACGAGTATCTGTGGCCTCTAATCGGATTTTGATGTGCTGTTCGTTCTTTCATTTCCCTGTTCCTACACAGTTTACTGATAATATTAGGTACGTACAATAAACATAAAGATGTTGGTGAATTCTTAGGTGTTAGAAGCATTTTGTTCAGGTTCTTGAGTTTTAAGGTTCCTGAGTTAGGTTCTCGAGTTCATATCTAGTCACTCGTGGTTTTGATGGCCATGAAAATAAATTAATATGCATTGATTAAAGGAGATGTTTCTATCTTGGCTAGGTATTGTACACCATCGCAAAAATTCGAGAAAAAACTCATGAATCGGAACTTTAAATTAGTTAAACCATGTACTTTCTTGGTACAAAACCAACTTAAATCAACTATTTTCAATATGGTGGAACAACTGATATCACTGTCAACTGATTGTCACAGATCATTAATTTCAATTTACAAAATGACATATTACCGCCATTAAGTTTTTCTAGTATATTGTGTTGCAATTCTAACAAAAAAATTCTTGTTTTGTACTAGTAACCCCAGTCGATTATAACAGAATGACAAGTAAACAGCGCTATATTATGTTTGCAATTTCTTTATATGGTGTACAAATACCTGGCCAAAGGTCCAAACATTTTGAAACATTTCCTTTGCTATATGTTTAGATTTTAAATATATAGTTATTTTATCTGTTAGAAATTAATAACAATTTAATCTTATTTAGGTAAATTGAAATAAGTAGTCCCATCCCGAGACTCTCCAAGAGTGTTTAACATTTCTGTAATATTATTCCACCATTCCTACGCCATGCTTCAGCGATTATCAACAAATTATGTGCCAAAGCCAAAACCCCTACGCTTAAAATTGGAATCAAAGCGATTCCAACAAGTGTAAAACACATCGAAAGGATGTGTACAAATCGTTTAATATATTCGAAAATCACGTTCAAATCACACCGTTTCTGGAAGCACGTACACTAACTTTAACCTTTAACTGTGATCATCAGGTGTTTTAATTTGTAAGCTCCTCGCGAGCGAACTCAGATTTAATATTTCACACGAAATATAGCAACAGCTGCAAGTTTAAATCTTCCATTTTGGTAAGGAAAAGGTGCTGAATTTCGTGTCTGGGTGATATGTTGCTCCTTGATAGAAGGAATTTTAAGGACGTTTCAACATCTTTAGAAAAAAATAAGTTAATAAAGTTAATTAAGAAGCGAAGAACGCAAGCGATCTACGCAGCTAAGCCAAACGGGCGCGGTCGGGTGTGAGATGGTTGACCGCTAATGGCAAAAATTTTATGCGCGTTTCCTTGCTTCGGAGGGCACGTTAAGTCATCAGTCCCGGTTATTGTCGATAGATAACAGTCGTTAAACATGATCGGAGGTATTATAGTCGGTTTGAAAACATCCGACAGCGGGTTGGCCACTGACCCGCATCTCCACCAACCCGCATTGGAGCAGCGTGATGGAGTAAGCTCCAGGCCTCCCTAAAAATGGAGAGAGACCTGTGCCCAGCAGTGGGACGCAAAAAGGGTTGCAGCCAATAAAGTTAATAATTAGTTACTTTAGTTTAGTCCAATCCGCACTAGGCCAGTTCCTCTTTATAAGAGGAGACATGTGCCAAACAGTGGGACATAAAAAAGTTTGGAGGAAAAAAAATTCTAACTTTGAAAAGTAAATATTATTGTACCATTTAAGTTAACAGATACAAAACCCAAATGAATTTTATCAAAAACACATATATAATTTACATTATTTTATATTTTCAAGTACCTAAATAAAAACTCAAAGTTATAAAATTTATGAATATGCAAATAAAAAGGGCCGTACTTTTAAATACTCCCAATTGTATTTTGATATCAAACAATACAATGTCATGGAATTTTAAATTCTGTTTCCGAAATAAAGACTGGATATTGGCAATAGGCATGTAAATAGTGAATCAATTAAATTCTATTGAATAAAATAAATCAAGTATATTTACACTGCAGGATTTAACTAATTATTTGGAAAATAAATTTTAGTATGCTATTAATCTATTAAATTACCTGCTACGCTGACTACGGTAGGACATTCGTAGTGTTTACTGTAACCTTCGTAGTCATTGCAGATATATTTTTGTAATTTTAATCTGTAGTCAACAATGATTACAACAGAAGTACATCGGCGACATCGGAAGATGTGTCTAATAAATTATTGACTGGTCGCAGTGGTTCTAGGGTCAACAACCTTTCCCACCTTATCAAAAAAGTCATTGCTGTTAATAATTGTATTACAGCAAACAAATCCAGCGACAGCAGTGTGGTTTAAGTACCGGTATCCAAAAGAAGGGGATTGGTCCAAACTTCGGCAAACACTAATCTTGTGACTAAGAAATTTGTAATATGCAATTAATTGAACATAATAATGTTCTCCACGGTGAGATAAAACATTATAGTATTTCATTAAGATCATCATTACCATGCATATAATTAAGAAGGTTGGTAGATATTCTCGTAAATATTATTATATACGCACTCAGCCAGCGTAGTACACTATTGTCTAAGTCATTTTGACATAATATTAAAGTAAATAATTTAACATTTCTCGCTACAACCCATTTTTGTAAGGTGGTAGAAAGTAACTACTATCGTTCGCCCGGGGAAGTACCCCCGCTGCACCCACTTCTGCCGTGAACCAATTCTATTGTGTTTCGGTGGAAAGGTACAGTTGCCGGCCACACTTACATGGGGCGACCACCAGCCTCCGGAGTAGCAGCACAACTGTATACGACCTCAGACAAGACTTACCTATATCTGAATTGTTACTTACGGGATATATACCACGATTCGCGTTTACATCCACCCGTAATATCCAGTTCATCCGTGATCATGGTGCATGCAACTGCGCCGAAATATCGGGAGCTCAAAAGCGACGCGAATCGTGATATATATTCCGTAAGTAACAATTCAGATATAGTGAACAACCGCGATAGTCTCAAACAAGACTTACCTATGCTTGCTTGAGATTGTATGTAGATATAGACAGGCTGCAGCGACCACTTAACACCACGTGGCCTGCATGCTCGTCTGCTACTCCATTCAAATAAAAAATTAAAAAATCCGCAACTCTCTGTATTATTGGGGTCTCCCCAATCGTGAGTCTGGAGAGCTTACTGCCTCACGTTGCTGCAATTCTGGTTGATGGCGGATTAATTTAATTTTCATCAAAAATATTTGTGAAGCTTCATTCTATTCTCTGGTTTTATGAGGCACGCGATCATGTAAAAATGGCAAAGAACATTTTAAGTCTTGATAGGTTTAAATAAAAAGTGATATTTGACTTGACTCTGTAGTTTTATTTTAACTCCAACCAACACATTCACAAAAAGCAAGTAAGCGCAGTACAGTAGGTAGTAGCCATCTTAATTCTTTTTCTTTTTTTTTACATAGATAATATAGAACAAAGTTGCCAGATTAATTTTACTTTCATTGTCTTTGTCCAACACCCCCTTTCAATGTAATAATAATTAATCTAAATTTTACACCCCTTTTAAGTTACACATATTAACAAACTTTAACAATGATATAGAATTCAACGGTTTAGTCAATGCATCTGCTAACTGATCCTCTGTTTTAACATACTTTACAACAATCTTTTCTCTATTAATTAACTCTCTAACATAATGGTATCTTATATCTATATGTTTCAGTCTTTTTAAACAATCTGTACTGGCCACTTTAATAGCAGATTGATTATCACATAACATTATAACAGGACACATGTTTTCATTTGGAAAGAAATCTTTTAATATGTTTATCAGCCAACAAGCCTCGCTAGCAGCCATACTCATAGATATATATTCTGACTCCGTGGAAGAGAGACTAACACAAGATTGTTTTTTAGAACACCAAGAAATCATACAATTTTTAAAAAGAAAACAAAACCCTGTTGTGGATTTTCTATCAACCAAATCCCCACCCCAGTTAGCATCACAATATCCAATTAACTTTTTGTTACCATCACATTTATAAACAAGTTTATAATCTAACTAGCTGTGCCCGCGACGTCGTCCGCGTGTATAAAGACTTTTATAAAATGGATTGATTAAAAATTAAAGATTATTTATTTGCATTGAATAAGTAGTAGGTAGATTATTGTTACATTATAGTGAAATCACTTATAATACAATGTTCATATGTTCAGAAGAAACCTAATGTGTTTTTTCTAAATCCTTCAAACCTAAAACAGTAAGGAATGCTTACTGTACTGATCTTACTATCCACTTTTCTCACGTTTCGCTTTTCTCGCGCAATCAGATTCTCTTTATAAATATGTACCTCGTTTATTAAAGTTAAGAGATACTGCTGTGCCCGTGGCTTCATCTATGTTAAAAATAGTATCGTTAGTAAATTGGGTGAATTTATACTGCAAAGAATGTATAGACTCGTTCTATATACATAGCTTTAACCTACTGCAGAAAAGAGGTGCACTATACAACTACTTGTAGTTGGGAGATAAAATTTCTAAACATACACGTGCTTAGGATTAAACAATCGGAAAAATAATTGTAAGGTCAATTAATAAACTATAGGTTTAAAACTTGCGGACAGCAGTTTGGTCATAAGTCATAACTCATATAACATTGTGAAAACTAAAGCAGAAGGCAGGGTCTCTACACAGTGTGCTATCTGTATTTGGAAATAAAGAATATTTTTTATACAATTCTCCATCAATCAACGTGTGTGGATGAGTTGAGTTATCATTGGTCCAATTAACAATGTTCAGCATCATACGTATACCTACCCAACGATGGGACAACCCGCGTGGCGCAATGTTTACCATGCCGGACTGCTAATCGAACTGTCCCGGGTTAGAATCCGGGCGAAGCAAGAAATTTCAATGATGAGTTTAAACTGTTCTCGGTCTGGGTGGTTGTGTTTCTGTCTCTATGTGTGTTCATGGCACCCACGACACAGGGTATATCTACCCTAATGTGAGGCTATACGTGTGAAATGTTATTTTTTTTACACTATGTACTTACTTTTATTAGACTTAAGGCTTTTATTTGAAATTATCTCCATCGAATCACTTTGGAGAAGAAATGAATATTGCTCAATAACGCCATCTACCGTATGACATGTAAACTTTGTGGTTGATAAATCGAATGTCAAATTACCAAATAGGTAGATATTGAGATTATAACAGTTGGTTCACTAAAAGTTTAACTATTCGTCACCTAGATGTCTGCAGTAGTCTCGTTTTGTTAAGGCTTTGTACATTCTGTATGAAGGTTTAGATTCCGTATCTTACAACCTTAATGCTGGATGCATTGAGATTGTAAGATTTGGATTTCGGTTCATCGGAGCTAGAGGCCTCCTCAATATTGGGAGAGCTCCATGCTCAGCAGTGGAATGCTAAAAAGGTTGCAGCTTGATATAATGTAGCGATAATAATCGTTTCAGCTGCAGCCTGTTCATAATCTTCCACCCCAAAAGAAGACTAATAAGCTGAGCAACTAACTCAATGGAGCCTGTGATGTAAGGTTCGGCGACGGTAAGGCTTGCGATACGCTTATTAGGTACCTATAGTCTAGCCATTCTCGGCCAACGAAAGAAAATACAGTAAGCTGATCTAAGTATATTTAATATAGTCGACAATATTAGTGAGAGTTCAAAATATTTTTACTTAAATTTAAACTTTTATTTATGGTTTTGAATGGGCTGTTACCGAAACTTTCATACAAATTCCCCAAAGAGCCTTTTAAGTTTATGTCGCGTATTTTGTAAATGAACATAACTTTTTTGTTTATCACCCGATTGATATGAAATACACACTAATGTTACGGAAATTCATTCAACAATATATCAGTAAACACATCCTTCAAAGAAGGGAAAAGAATTTGAGAATGAAATATTAAGTTAAGGTTAATTATTGTACGCTTGAGATACCAACTTTCGAATCCATTTTATTTGCTACTAGCTGTGCCCGCGACGTCGTCCGCGTGTATAAAGACTTTTATAAAATGGATTGATTAAAAATTAAAGATTATTTATTTGCATTGAATAAGTAGTAGGTAGATTATTGTTACATTATAGTGAAATCACTTATAATACAATGTTCATATGTTCAGAAGAAACCTAATGTGTTTTTTCTAAATCCTTCAAACCTAAAACAGTAAGGAATGCTTACTGTACTGATCTTACTATCCACTTTTCTCACGTTTCGCTTTTCTCGCGCAATCAGATTCTCTTTATAAATATGTACCTCGTTTATTAAAGTTAAGAGATACTGCTGTGCCCGTGGCTTCATCTATGTTAAAAATAGTATCGTTAGTAAATTGGGTGAATTTATACTGCAAAGAATGTATAGACTCGTTCTATATACATAGCTTTAACCTACTGCAGAAAAGAGGTGCACTATACAACTACTTGTAGTTGGGAGATAAAATTTCTAAACATACACGTGCTTAGGATTAAACAATCGGAAAAATAATTGTAAGGTCAATTAATAAACTATAGGTTTAAAACTTGCGGACAGCAGTTTGGTCATAAGTCATAACTCATATAACATTGTGAAAACTAAAGCAGAAGGCAGGGTCTCTACACAGTGTGCTATCTGTATTTGGAAATAAAGAATATTTTTTATACAATTCTCCATCAATCAACGTGTGTGGATGAGTTGAGTTATCATTGGTCCAATTAACAATGTTCAGCATCATACGTATACCTACCCAACGATGGGACAACCCGCGTGGCGCAATGTTTACCATGCCGGACTGCTAATCGAACTGTCCCGGGTTAGAATCCGGGCGAAGCAAGAAATTTCAATGATGAGTTTAAACTGTTCTCGGTCTGGGTGGTTGTGTTTCTGTCTCTATGTGTGTTCATGGCACCCACGACACAGGGTATATCTACCCTAATGTGAGGCTATACGTGTGAAATGTTATTTTTTTTACACTATGTACTTACTTTTATTAGACTTAAGGCTTTTATTTGAAATTATCTCCATCGAATCACTTTGGAGAAGAAATGAATATTGCTCAATAACGCCATCTACCGTATGACATGTAAACTTTGTGGTTGATAAATCGAATGTCAAATTACCAAATAGGTAGATATTGAGATTATAACAGTTGGTTCACTAAAAGTTTAACTATTCGTCACCTAGATGTCTGCAGTAGTCTCGTTTTGTTAAGGCTTTGTACATTCTGTATGAAGGTTTAGATTCCGTATCTTACAACCTTAATGCTGGATGCATTGAGATTGTAAGATTTGGATTTCGGTTCATCGGAGCTAGAGGCCTCCTCAATATTGGGAGAGCTCCATGCTCAGCAGTGGAATGCTAAAAAGGTTGCAGCTTGATATAATGTAGCGATAATAATCGTTTCAGCTGCAGCCTGTTCATAATCTTCCACCCCAAAAGAAGACTAATAAGCTGAGCAACTAACTCAATGGAGCCTGTGATGTAAGGTTCGGCGACGGTAAGGCTTGCGATACGCTTATTAGGTACCTATAGTCTAGCCATTCTCGGCCAACGAAAGAAAATACAGTAAGCTGATCTAAGTATATTTAATATAGTCGACAATATTAGTGAGAGTTCAAAATATTTTTACTTAAATTTAAACTTTTATTTATGGTTTTGAATGGGCTGTTACCGAAACTTTCATACAAATTCCCCAAAGAGCCTTTTAAGTTTATGTCGCGTATTTTGTAAATGAACATAACTTTTTTGTTTATCACCCGATTGATATGAAATACACACTAATGTTACGGAAATTCATTCAACAATATATCAGTAAACACATCCTTCAAAGAAGGGAAAAGAATTTGAGAATGAAATATTAAGTTAAGGTTAATTATTGTACGCTTGAGATACCAACTTTCGAATCCATTTTATTTGCTATTGAGGGGTAGTTTTGAAAAAAGCTTAAATAGAATTCTTACTATGTTAGTAAAGATTACAAATACAAAATTATAAGTATATTACTCTGCACAAAAATATTCTGTACATCAAGTTTCGACACTCAATTTTCAAAAAGTTTCAAAGAAAATTGACATTTAAAGGGTGAATTTCGGGAAATGCTGAAACACGTATTCTTTTATTTTGGTTAGAAAATATTTATACCAAATTTCAAGAAAATGTATTAAAAAAATCCAAGTTTTCTATACAAATTTTCATCGCTCATTTCACACCTTTAAAGGGTGGTTTTTAAAATTATCTATAGCCTAAATGTTAGCGAGGACCAATATATATAAAACAAAAAAAGTTTCATCAAAATCCGTCCAGTAGTTTTTGCGTGAAAAGCTAACAACAGACAGACAGACAGACAGACAGACAGACAGACAGACAGACAGACAATAATTTCAAAACTTATATTTTTAGCTTCTGTTACTTATAAAAAGACCCCTAGAAGTATTTTTTTAAATTTATATGCAATGTACAGAATTGACCCTGCTTACAGTTTTATTATATGTATAGATTGAGGGGTAGTTTTGAAAAAAGCTTAAATAGAATTCTTACTATGTTAGTAAAGATTACAAATACAAAATTATAAGTATATTACTCTGCACAAAAATATTCTGTACATCAAGTTTCGACACTCAATTTTCAAAAAGTTTCAAAGAAAATTGACATTTAAAGGGTGAATTTCGGGAAATGCTGAAACACGTATTCTTTTATTTTGGTTAGAAAATATTTATACCAAATTTCAAGAAAATGTATTAAAAAAATCCAAGTTTTCTATACAAATTTTCATCGCTCATTTCACACCTTTAAAGGGTGGTTTTTAAAATTATCTATAGCCTAAATGTTAGCGAGGACCAATATATATAAAACAAAAAAAGTTTCATCAAAATCCGTCCAGTAGTTTTTGCGTGAAAAGCTAACAACAGACAGACAGACAGACAGACAGACAGACAGACAGACAGACAGACAATAATTTCAAAACTTATATTTTTAGCTTCTGTTACTTATAAAAAGACCCCTAGAAGTATTTTTTTAAATTTATATGCAATGTACAGAATTGACCCTGCTTACAGTTTTATTATATGTATAGATGTATGTTTAATATATCTTAGCACTCTCTTCAATGCTGACAGTAACATTTTATTAGCTTTATTCTGATACCTACTTAGAATTGATACAGATACAGACAAATCTGGCCTTGTACCACACACTGCATACATAAGACAACCTATTATTTTTCTACATAAATTTTCTATACCTTTATCTGACTTTTCATTACAATCCTGATTAAATTCAAAGTTTTGATCCATAGGGGATGATACTGGCTTACAATTTTCCATTTCAAAGCGTTTCAAAACATTTTCTAAATATTTCTTTTGTGACAATTCAGTTACACCTGACTGTAAATTTTGTTTTACATTAATACCTATGAAATCTGACAAGAAACCTAGATTTTTCATTTTAAATTCTTTACACAACATATCTTTAAATTTATTAACACTGTTTTCCTCTGTTCCAAAAGTTAAGATATCGTCTACATACAATAATACATAAATTTTATCTTTACCATTGCACTTCACATAAAGACAAGAATCACACTTAGACTTTATAAAATTCTCTTTCATCATTACTGAGTTAAACCTATTGTTCCAATACTTAGGGGACTTCTTCAAACCATATAAAGATTTATTTAATTTTACAACACTTTTATTGCCACTAAATGCTCCTTCTGGTAATTGTAAATATACATTTTCATTAATTTCTCCATAAAGGAATGCTCCAGTGACATCCATTTGATGGATTGGCAAATTTAACATAGTTGCGATAGATACAAACAATCTAAAAGTGGTTAGTTTTGCCACTGGTGCATAAATATCATTAAAATCTATATCATCATTTTGCTCAAAACCTCTTGCTACTAATCTAGCTTTAAACTGTTTTACCCCATTAACATACTTAATTTTAAATACCCATTTACTAGTAATTACCTTACAATCATTTGGCTTCTCACAATACTCCCATGTCCTGTTTTCTGCTAGAGTGTTTAGCTCTGTCTTAATCGCCTTTTCCCATTCTGATGCATTTTCATGTCTCATAGCTTCCTGGTATGTTCTCGGTTCATCCTCATCTAACAAGACTGCATTGTTGCATTTGTAAAATGATGTTTTCTTTTTTATTCGCTGGCTACGCTCTCTAGGCTGTGTGGTGATGCCTGCCTCCTCAGCACTACACTCTTCACTTGAACATGGTTCATACACACTGCCTATGTCTGAACCTTCAGAAATAATGCTTGACTCCTCTGGTAAAGTAATATCCACATTTTGGTTTGACATTTCTTTCTCTTCTTCATCATCTTGCATTACAATATTATGATTTATGCCATTTGAGTTTTTTAAAAATATTACGTCTCTCTTTATCTGAACAGTGTTGTTTTTCTCAAAATATATTCTATATCCCTTTGTTTCGTCTCCATAGCCAACCATGATGCCATTTTCACCTTTCGAGTCCCATTTTGTTCTCTTTTGATTTGGAATATGTACGAATACAGGTGTACCAAAAATCTTTAAGTCTTGTATATTGAAGCTTTTGCCCGTCCAGACCTCATATGGAGTTTTGATTTTATCAACACTAAATCCTGTCCTATTCAATACATAACATGCAGTATTTATTGCCTCAGCCCATAATTTCTTTGGTAGTCCTTTAGCATATAATAGTGATCGAGCTGCCTCCACTAATGTTCTGTTTTCGCGTTCAGCTTTACCATTCTGCTCTGGGCTGTAGGTGACTGTCGTCTGATGTACAATTCCACAGCGGGCAAACAACTCTCTCATTTCCTTGTTAGCGAACTCCAAGCCATTGTCACTCCGGAAGTATAAAATCTTATTACCTGTCATATTTTCACTTAATTTTATAAACTTCTCAACATAGGTCTTGACTTCATATTTCCCTTTCAAAAAATAGACAGTTCTAAAACTTGAATAATCATCTTTCAGAAGAAGAAAATACTTTGCTCCTCCAATAGACGTCTGCTCCATGGGACCGCAAACGTCGGCGTGAATTAATTCGCACGTCCTTGAAGTCGTTGTTTGACTTGTATTAAAAGGCAAACGGTGTGCTTTGCCCTCTAAACATCCTTTACAGTTACCGACAAAATCATTGGTTGCCTCAATATTATTGTTTGCAAGCACCTTTTTCACATGTTGTATGTTTTGGTGTGCAAGTTTTTCGTGCCACTCACTTAGGTTCAATTTCACTTGAGTTGTATTTACCGTACTGCATTTCAGGCGCAAATCCATAATATACATGTTTCCACTTCGATTTGCAACTGCACAAAGCTTTTTCTTTTTGTAGAAATAGCATTTATTTTCATCGGCCTTCATAATATAACCTTTACCTGTCACTCGGTTCACAGACAATAAATTAGTCTTAAGCTCTGGTACAAACAGCACATTTTCGAACGTGGTTTCGATCCACTCATGTCCACTGAACAACTGTGCTGCCACCTGTCCACAACCCAATGCACTAATTGCCGATCCGTTTCCCACTATTACAGATTTCTTATCCAGGGATGAATATGATGTAAACAATTGTCTTTCACGGCACATATGTTCGCTCGCACCTGTGTCTACCACCCATCTTGAATGTGTATATTGTTCCACCATGCTATTATCAGCTGACCCTGACACCACAAATGCATTACTTTCTTTATTTAGCCGATATCTGCACTCATGTTTAAGATGTCCAAGTTTATTGCAGTAAAAACATCTTTTACCCGATCTATTTACCATATAAGTTTTATTGCTTTCTTTCACCTTACTTCTACACTCCGACTGATAATGTCCAAGTCTATTACATTTATAGCATTTCACATTTTTCTTGTTTACTGTATTTTTCGCAACAAATGCTGATGTTTGCGGTATTTCTTCAGCTTTTTCTTTCATACGTTCCTCCTCAACTAATAATCTAGCCACCAGATTGTTGTATGTTTGTTTTTCATCCGGGGCCGACTCCCAGGCAGAAACAAAATGCTTATAGCAATCAGGCAACGACATTAGCACTTTTGTCACAACAAACTTATCGGATATTTCTTCGCCTAACTGCCGCAACTGATTTTGCATTTCTTTAATTTTAGACAAGAATAGAGACATCTGAATTCCCTCTTCATATTTAAACTGGAAGAAACGTTGCTGTAAAATGTGTATGTTGGTTTCGCTTTTTTGTTCATATACGGCAATCAACTTATTACACATGTCAGCGGCCGTGGTGCATGTAATTATATGTATCATAACTTCTTCACTAATACGTGTGACTATTATAGTTTGAGCTTTGGCATCTTTTGTATCCCATGCCTTCTTATTTTCTTCAGTCTTTTCTAATTTTCCTTCGACCACACTTAGCAAATCCTGGCCTCGTAATACGACTGTTGTTTGAAACTTCCATATGTTCCAGTTTTTCGGACCCTCCAACTTAATAATGCTTAGATTTCCGTCCATTTTTACTCTCGCCTCCTTGCTTTCCTTCCTGCTCGTGATCGCTTCTTCACACCCGTGACCCGCATGCAATTTTTCTTAACCTCAAAAAGCAAATGCCGGGTGCCGGTAATTTCACGCGCAGTATTCTTCTCACTTTTTATTTTATATCCCGTTATTTACGAGCCTGGGCCCATAACCTCTTGATAGGTTTAAATAAAAAGTGATATTTGACTTGACTCTGTAGTTTTATTTTAACTCCAACCAACACATTCACAAAAAGCAAGTAAGCGCAGTACAGTAGGTAGTAGCCATCTTAATTCTTTTTCTTTTTTTTACATAGATAATATAGAACAAAGTTGCCAGATTAATTTTACTTTCATTGTCTTTGTCCAACATTAAGGTGGCGATAAAAAGGGGAAAATATCTTCAAATAACATTTATAACATTAAGTTTCTTCAAACTCTTTAATCCGTTTTTATTTCAATAGAACTTTTCTCCTTTCCTATAGCCAATGATTTTTTTTCCGCTTTAAAATAGCAAATAAAACTGGAGCAACTTTTTTTACTGTATCTTCAGGCTGTATATTTTGCCTTATGAAAATTTTCGAGGGCTGAAAATGGCAAACAGAAAAAATATTATTCCCGACTCAAAATTCCGTCGACATTTCTGTACTGCGATATTTCACGTCTAAGTTTGAAACCCCGTGACCTGCCGTGCCCAATTCCGGTATTAAGACCATGAAATCTGTCTCCGTCAGAGGCCGGTGCTCACCGTTTCGTTGTACCAAATTAATGCCTGCACGGCCCGGTTTTAATTTCGCTAGGTGGCGCTGATTTACGATGTCCATATGAAAGAGAAGTATGCGTACCACCTCACAATTAAGAGCTGCACCTTGACACATAGCGCTCCCTATAGGGGAGAACAAGAGGAGAATTTTCGATTTCCTCGAGTGCGTCAGATTAAGATAAATGTGGTTTACCTTGCCCTGTTGGTAACTCATATAGCTAAAGAAGCCCTTTTTATTTCGAGATATCTATGCCCAGCAATTACACATAAAAAGGCAAAAAAATAGGAACGCTAAAGTTTTTTTTTTTATGTTTTTGCTAAATTCCGGTTACTCTGATATCGCTTGACGATTTGTTAAATAAAAAAATATGGACAATTCAGACGCACCTGAAATGAGTTTTTTTATTATTTCGCAGATTTGTGTCCATCCCGCCCTCATAAATCATAGAAAATCGTCATGTTACTGAAATTGTATTTAATCTTCTACTGTAATTTACCAAGTTCGATATTTTACCCTTAAAAAGACGAGTAAAACATCAAGCTTTTCAATTTCCCTCCTCGGATTTCCTGTCTATGAAACGGAAACATCTTTTATCTATCCAATCTATTATTATACTAGATCTTCATGGTGCTCCAGTTATTTCAGATTTAGCATCGTGGGAGCCCCTACAACCAGGCATGCTGGCGGAACGTGCACGTTTCTGTATAAATATGGCGATATAAATTTTAAGGTGTTTGTACACGGTTCATGCTTCATCACAGCCATTTGTAAGAACTGTTTAAATCTGTTTAAATCGTGACTCATGTCATTTTAAATGCGAATATGAACCTTATAGCACAGTGGTCACCACGCCTCGCCGGTGTATTGTGTAGGAGGTCTCGGCTTCAATTCTCAGTGGGTTCCCGACTAAATGTTTTTTATCTCAATTAAATTCAATCCCATGTCTAATCAAAATTTAGGGCCATTTCGTATTTATTTTTAAAGAACTTACCAATCGAAGTTTTTAGTTATTAATAACTTTATTGCAAGCCAATAAATTGCTCAATATTTACTCTCTAATAAGTAATCAACGATGTATACCTAAAGTAATGCTATGATTTGCAGAGCCTTACATACATACATACATCGAGACTAAGACACTTATCATGATTTTAACAGATTAAACAATGCTTGATTATAAGATATTGTACATAATAATAAGCCCTAGAATAATAAAATAATAAGTCTAAAGCATTGCTACACGCTTTTTTTGTACATGTAATATCGTATTTAGTACTATTTACTTCTCTCATATTGTTAAAATTGTTTCAGAAATGTATCATTTAGAACATAACGCCTGTACGTCTTAAGGTGGGCGTAAGAGGTTGCGACAAAGTCTCAACTATTTTAGCTGATTACGAATTTTTCAGTTGTATATTTTTTTATTAATATGTTCAATAAATTTTTAGATCTTTAAATTGGCAGTAGAAATTTAAATATTGCCTGTAGAAAAACGTATGTTTCCAAATATTGGCATTTAAGGCTATGCCAGTACATTACCAACGCAATTATTCCGCTTTAAGGACATTTATAGAAACATTTTTAATTTCCTCTGCTGTCAATTAAAGTAACCGTTACTGCGAGCAACGGTACATTAAAATATTTATTATCACTTTGCAACTTTCACAGAGCAATAAATTCTTATCTTACGCAATTAACGATTAATTGCTGAAAAATGGTAAAGTTGGAATGATGCGTACACTTTAAGCATGCAATGAAATAATTGCAATTAGGACTACTGTGCACGGACTGATAAACCAAAGATCTTACATATTTAAAAATGCGTATATAATATAATGTAATAATAATCATAATTATATATAATATCGCTTCACACTCATATCCCCACAGTAGAGTATATACCCTGTGTCGTGAGTACCATGGACACACACAAAGACAGAAACACAAACACCCAGACCGAGAACAAAAATTTAAACTCATCATTCAAATTTCTGCTTCGCCGGGAATCGAACATCGGCAGTCCAGCATGGCAACCATTACGCCACGCGTATATATTATGTATTTTATACATACATATGTCACAAGTATAATACTTCAGTTTGATTACTGTCCCTCGAATGTATGGATATGGCTGCTACTGTCAGCGAGAGCACTCACAATTTCATTCGTATGTATATTTCGCATAAGTATTGATGCAAACTAACCTTGTAGCATGTTTCTATAAACCTCCGTTGGTTTTTTCAAATGCTGCTAAAACTAATGTTTTTTGTAATTGATTTTTCATATGATAAATAAATTTAAAAAAATGATGGCATTGCATACTTTTTAAGTTTTGCATCACTTAGTAATCATAGATAAAATCAGTTAGTCGTCAATAATCAGTCAGTCTAGTCAGTCCGATGTTCAAGCAATGATAGCGTTTAATTAACGCCGCTTTTCTCCGAAAAACATTTAAAAATATAGATCAAGACTTTGATCAAACTCCAAAACACCATCAAGCAAGGTCAAGGCTCGCATGAGAGGTGACTCTCTCCAGTTGAAACCTACAACCCGGCACTGCGCATAACGAATGTCGACGGACTTTTTGGTATGCTCAGATTGCTCAGTGATATCAGCCTTAGCATCGGTATTTTATTATGCCTGACGCCTGTGTATGGCAGCCCTTATCGCACTTGTAGTGGTGCGCTGTGTACGTTGCAGTACAAGTCAATGTAATTAAGCTCGTGACGCGACAATGAGTGATTAATTGGTGGATAATTGTAACATGATGTTGTTGATGTAAAATAACTATTTATTGCACAAATTACTACTAATTATTATTATAAAAAATAGTTAATTTAGTCAATAATAAATGTTTTTTACAGCAGAACTTCATTGTTTCAAAATTTCTGCCGTAAAGCGTTTTATGGGAAATTTTGAGTCTTCAGGCTTGTTCAAGAGGAAAAAGTTGGTTATGGACGCACTTTACCCTAAACTCAGTAGTGGAAACCTAACGTTTTGAGACCTCATACAGTGATTTGACAAAATGCAGCGACCTCTGTGTAGGTTAGATGTTTGCTATAAAAAATATACGTATCAAACGTGTATGTGTATCACCTTTATCTCAATTTTTTTAGTTCCTTTGAGCTGACATAAGTGGTTATATTAAATAAAATAAAAACTTGAACTAACTACTTAAGATTGTTTAAATAAAAATAATGACACACACAGCGGCGCACACTGTAAGGAAACCGTAATCTAGCAGGATTTAGTTCAAAATCTCGTGTTTGCCCAAACTATTAATTATTGGTGTCTAATTATTCCTTAGAAAGTCTTTAATATTCTGGCATATATTTTGACGTGATAACGTCTTATAATTCGATGGAGCCGGCGGCACGCACGAAAAACATGACTCATGCGGCGTTACCTCGCTCTGAGGCGTTCCATTTAAGGCTTGAAGTGCAAGCGAGAGCGCGGAACGAGCGACAAATGCAGTGGAAAATGAATGTGGTGTCAATTGTTTTTAGCATCAAGTATTTTCTTATGACGTTGTCACGTTCAACTATCGTCAGTAAACCGACTTTACAGACAACCGATTTTTTTGTTGTGGAAAGGTTAACAAAAATACGAGTAATGTTTATGTCGATAGTAAAGGTGACACACTCTTTCTGTGCGTTTTGCAGTAATCTTCTTAATCTTAACTGCAACTTACAAAAATTTACGAAGATATTATTATTACGCAGCAGCATGTCAAGCCAAGTTCAAGCAAAGGAACTGGCTGGCCAGCGCCGAATGTAATATTACACGAACCACTTGGTGCCACTTTTGACCCTTCAATAACTCAAAACTTATTTAACATAAACACATAAAACTATGTGTGTTTAATTATATTTATAAGGATATCTAGATACCCAAATTTCATGAAGCTAGCTCAAACGGAAAGATATGAAGGTCAAAAAGTCGTGAATTTAAGCACTGACTGACTGACATATAGTACCTAAACCTAATCTATTTTGCAGATGACCTAGAAGGATGAAATTTGAAATCCAGCTCGGTAATTATATGTAAATATAGGAATAAATCTAAAAATAAAGAAAAGTATTAAATAGAGGGGGGGTCCCCATACAAAAAAAAGTTTTTTAATTGTAGCGTTGGAATCGTTACAAGCAGATATATACATATACACATATACACTATATATATATATATACGTATATACCTATACAAATATATATACACCATTATCCCTAACATTCAAGAGAATATAGACAATAGCATAAAAAAGAAAACCACGCAGCGGAAACGCAAGAAAAACATTAAATCTATACCTAGCCTATACCTGCCTAGTTTTCTTTTAAAAAAGTAATAATATCCCACCAAAAACATAAATGTAAAAAAGGAGAGCCAAGTTCAATACAAAAATTATGCTTGGATGTGGGCTTCGCCGCAAAAAGAATGGAATCTAAATGAGTTCCAAGTTCTAAGCAAAATCCAAATATGTATTTATAGGAACAAAATATCATTATAAACAAGTATTAAACTCTATTTATTTGCATTATTGGATAGGTACCTTTAACAATTGCTGTTATTTAAAAATGTGAGATCTTAAAGTAGGTTAGATTTGACTTGGCCAGTTTTTATCAGATATAAAAAATATATATGTTGAATAATTTTATAAAAATACTAATGTAATAAAAACTGGCCAAGTCATATCTAACCTACTTTAAGATCTCCTAGGCCTAGGATTTTACCAAAATTCATCCTTATTACAACATAAAATTAAAATATGTTTAGTTTCAAAATCACATATTATTACTTTGCAGTAAAAATATAAGAGACTAGCGGCCGCCCGCGAATCGTCCGCGTGGACTTTAATTTTAGACTTTTCTGAAATAAAAGTAGCCTAAGTTACTCCTTGTTACATCAGCTATCTGCCAGTGAAAGTCCCGTCAAATGTCGGGGATTAGCCAGAACAAACAGACAGACAGACAAAAAATTTAAAAAATGTTATTTTAGTACATGTACCGTACCGTACAAAAAGCGGTTATTTTAATATTACAAACAGACACTCCAATTTTATTTATTTATATAGAAAATTATACTGCTATCACTTGCAAATCCAGTAAATCATAAGCTATCTTGCTGCATTATTTATTATCTCCAAACTAATTAAACATTGTGATAATGACCATTAATCAATTAAAAGATAATTAACAATGAAACTGTAATTTTATTTTAAGCAATACTAAGTATTGACACCATACATGGTGGGTTAAAATATCAATCCTCGTTATTGCCTGTCACTGGGGCTGGAGCTGAGGCTCGATTCTCTGAAGGGGAAACGATTCTTTAAAAAAAATGAAATTCTGTGTTCTAAAACAATTGTATTATCATTGTGTAATATATTATAGAAACGTCTTTCAATGTTAAAATAGGCTTATCTTTAAAAGAAACATCTCTTCTTAGTCAGCTAGTGTACTGGATACACGCATTTCACTACATATTGTATGTTCAATCTGGTTTATATCATTAAAGTAACTCTGTTCAAGAAAATGGACGGTTTTATCCAGTAGAGTCCACAGGTGCCCGATAAGCGCAAGATCACTCCATTCCCCGCTTGATGGAATTGCCGTCTTGGATGCGTCATGCATAATATCATCCTCGTGCAATCTTGTTCTAAACAATAGTTGAAAAGTTAGTGCGGACGTACGTTACTTAATTCGAACAGAATTTTAAACTAGTTTCTGTTCTGCAACTTTGCTTTGCTTCGTTTGTGGGAGGAAAGGGTAAAAAGTTGTGGCGAAATTGTTTCTACAAAAAATTATACGTTGTTAATTTCAACGTTGAATAAGGAACTAGCTATCGTGTTCATTACCACGGCCTGCTGAATGCAACCACCACTGTTTAAAAAAGCAACCTCAAAAATGATAAATTAGTCTGATATGTATTCCAATTTCCAATCTACTGCTGGACATATGTCTTCCCTAACATTCACAATTCGGGTCGGTCCTGCACAACAGCATACTTACTATTACTAACTTACCTGGGCTCTCTGTAATCTGTACGTGTGCCCACTTTCTTCTTTGGGTAGAATAGTTTTTCTTAATCAGAAATCCTAGTAATATTTCACTTCAATTCAATTCAATTCTATATTATATAAAAATGAATCCCTTTTTCCCTTGGTCACGGCATCACGAGTGAACAAAGTACAAAGTACAAAGTCTGTCGGGTCAGCTAATATTTAATATTTAAATGCGCAAGTTTGTGAAGATGGATGTTTAATAAGCTACTAACCCGATCAGGATGAAAATTATCACAGAGATAGATTATAATCTAGAACAGCAAATATGCTACTTTTTAGGGTTCCGTAGCCAAATGGCCAAAAACGGAACCCTTATAGATTCGTGATGTCTGTCTGTCTATCTGTGTCTGTCTGTCCGTCCGTATGTCACAGCCACTTTTTAACGAAACTATAAGAACTATACTATTGAAACTCGGTACGTAGATGTATTCTGTGAGCCACATTAAGATTTTTACACAAAAATAAAAAAAAACAATAAATTTTGAGGGTTCCCCATACCTACTTAGAACTGAAACTCAAAATTTTTTTTCATGAAACTATGTTATGAAACTGTGTTCTATGGATAGGTCTTCAAAAATGATATTGAGGTTTCTAAACTGAATAATTTGCGCGAGAGACACTTCCAAAATGGTAAAATGTGTGTCCTCCCCCTGTAACTTCTAAAATAAAAGAATGATAAAACTAAAAAATATATATGATGTACATTACGATGCAAACTTCCACCATAAATTGGTGGTTTGAACGAGATCTAGTAAGTAGTTTTTTTTGTAATATGTCATAAATCGTAAACCACAATTTAATTTTTTTTTTGCATTAAATCTTAATGCAATGATTTCTATGGATAATCAAAGGCAATGATGTATTTCTGTTGCCGCTATTGTTATACAAATACTAAAAATAGAATAAAATAAATATTTAAGGGGGCTCCCATACAATAAACGTGATTTTTTATAGATAATGGTACGGAACCCTTCGTGCATTAGTCCGACCCACACTTGGCCGGTTTTTTTGAAATAATATACTTTTCCTTTGAGGTAGATATCGAATTTTTCAATATTTTTTTTATTTGAATGGAGTAGTAGACGAGCATCCAGGCCACGTGGTGTTATGTGGTCGCTGCAGCCCATGGACATCTACATACAACTTCAAGCAAGCATAGGTAAGTCTTGTCTGAGGTCGCATCCAGTTGCGCTGCTACTCCGGAGGCTGGTGGTCGCCTCATGTAAGTGTGGCCGGAAACTGCACCTTTCCACCGAAACACAATAGAATTAGTTCTGCCGAAGTGGGTGCAGCAGTGGTCCCTCCCCGGACGAATCATTATAGTTCTACCACCTACCATATATATAGGAACGCTCCGGCCCACTGTTGTTAAAATCAATCGTCGTCTATTCACTATGGTCCAACTGGACTTACTGAATCTAATACCTTTAAACGAGCAATTCTTGTATATATCTAAATATTATTTTTTTATCTCGGAAACGGCTCCAAAGATTTTGATGAAATTTAGTACCCTGGTTTCGGGGATGATAAATCGATCCAGTAAATTTTTATTGCTATCAATAAAAATTTCTATAAATTGTCGTTTTATTTAATGTTTATGTCGCTAAATATAAAATTACTCTTACTGGCATCTATTGGAGAATATTAATAATATTTTGGCGTAGAAAGTCGTCAAATGTCGACCGTCAATCCGCCCTTCAAACAAATGATAATGTCGATATGAAAGACCTCTATAAAAATTTCGTCAATGGAATTTAAAAAATTTAAAATTGGGAGCTAGGTATGCTTCGGAATTAAGAATGGAGCTACGGTATCCCTGTCTGCCCTGCCTGATCGTAAGAGGCGACTAAAAGGGGGCTTCCGGGGTTGTGGACGGTGTGAGTGGGAGCTCAATCCATCCAACCAGCAGCCCCGGGAAGGGCGGCGATGTGTGCGTGGCCGCATGTCGCTGCAAGCATCGGAAGGTGCAGGAGAGCTCAGCTGCTCTCCCGAAGATGGATCCGTTCTGGGGCGTCGCGCGTGGAGGACACCGGTGCGTTCCGCCGGAGATCCCGGAGTCCTCCCCAAGCACAGTGGCAGCCACCGAGTGGGTTTAAGTGCGGTCAAATCCCACATAACCCCGGTACTCCCTCCCAAGGTGCCGGGTACCTTTTGAAGGTTTCCAAAAAGGTATTTCAAAAGGCTTTGTTAAGAAATCTAAGTCAATGTATGTTTTGCTTAAAAATAAACCTAGAAAAGCAATTGTTTTTATCCGAGCAACGCTCGGGCATCCGGTTACTTCTAATAATAATGCAACAATAATTTTGACAGCATACATCTCATATTTCCGCATTGCGTCGCATCGTGTTGCTCACTAAGACAAAGGATAATATCAATGGCCATCGGAATCCGCGGTATTCATCTAATACATTATTACTAGGAATCCTCTTAAGTCATTAGTCATGTATACAATCGACGTGCATTTCATGCTGAGACAATATTGTCATTCAATATGAAATGTATTACGGGATTAATTAGGAACCTATATGTTCATTATGTACTTTAGCATGAACGTGATTGGAACATAAGCTGGCAAATCAAACCATCAAAAGCCAAACTTCAAATACTCTGAATGCTTACTTCTAATTTCAAACAATGATTTTTAAAATGTATAATGTATATATAAGTGTGGTTAAATATTAAATAATAGATGACAACTAAGAGCTAGGAGTATTAATGGCTTCATTTCGAAATAAATTTGAATTTGGAATTCCTAATCAAATGCAAGTTGTTTGATTATAAAGTTGCTAGTAGGAGTTTTGGCGGGAAGTCGAAAAAGACATATTGTGCTCTTGTTTTATTTTCATTTTCTTGGTGTATTTTTGAGTTATATCGGATAAAGTTGATGGCATTTTGTTTGATATAGGTTAATTACAGTGCACGAGTGTTTGTGAAATAGAATAACAGTGCTAAAACATGTTTTTTCTGCTTGCCTCCAAAATCCATCGGACACGTTCTAGTAAAGTAGCCATCGCTTTACTTGAATGATGGACTGACTAGACTGACTGATTACTGACGACTTACTGACTGTAAGTAATAACAGTTTCATTGAAACTGGCAAAAAATTGATGCAAAAATTAAAACCTATGCTGTAACATAATGTTATTCAAAAACCAGCGCTACGCGGTCTAGCTCCTGTTTTAGAAAAATACGCACACAAGGTATAGAAAGATAGAATGGACACAATTGTTACTGGTTACCGATGGTGAAGAAAGGTCTTCTAATAGCTACCACGTCTCGGTAAAAGGGGCACTGGCCGCCCTCCAACCAGGTGGACTGAAGAAGATGCGAGAAGCGGCGAGAAGCCGCTGATTCAAATGTCACAGGACGGGAGTGGAGTAGCGAACTTTCGGGGAGGCCTATGGACAGCAGTATGTACTATGAAAGGCTGATATATAGATAGACTTACTTTTATTATTTTTTAAGTCATTGTCCAATCCTAATTCCTATAAAGAATAGAATAATTTGAAAACATCATCTCCTATGTTGCATGTACAGATATGAATTTAGAAAAAAAACTGGGTTTAATATTCAAAGACAGAAAACAGTATCATACACAATTTTCTCAAACGGATGTTGTGCCTTTTAACCCATATTTGGCCAGCGTACGAGTACTTCGCAGGTATATCTCCCATTTATGATAAAACGCGTATAAAAACTAGACTTCAAAATTTTACAGGTGCATCAGCAAAAAGTTTGATACATTATGAAAAGTTGATTTATTAGACTTTCAGCTTTTAAATGGATAAAACCATAAAATCCATTATGAAATTGACAACTGTCGATAGGTTTGGAACTCCGCTGTAGTTTTGGCTTTGGCTAAAAGCCGGGATGACGTGCCGGCGTGGCTTTGTGCCGTATCGGCTTTTTAGTCCCAGTTCATTAAAAATGCTTCGCTGTAGGCTCTGATTAAAAATTTTTCGCAACAAATAAGTAGGTTCTTATTACGTGTACATTTTTTAATATTAAGTATGTATGGTATTAGCTTACAATTGCACATTTATCCTGTTATCGACCATATGAAGCGACAATGTACCTCAATATATGTATAGAATAGATTTAAAATTTACTAGTGGCCCGGCCCAGCCCCGCCCAGGTGCAAGCGTTGTCCTTAAAAGTATTGAAAAAACATCGTCGGGTAGCATATTTATTTTAATTTAATTCTCTATGGTTTAATATTAAACAATTATTTATAGCTAATCTAATACATTGGACCTGAAATATTAGCACATATCGGAAATCATTTTTGTTCGTACCTAACCCGAATACATGTATAGATAGCAAGCGAAGGACACACGATTACGGCTGACAAGGCAATTAATAAGGGCAGATGGCGATTGAGCACGAGTCACCCGCCTGACCGGTATTAATCATAGGCATGCTGCTCAATTACGTGTCGCTATCGGCACTGATCGTCTTATCGGTCCATTGAAATTCAGTTGATAGCTATCTCGTTGTTAGGAGATAGAAAAGGAAAAATGTCTCAATAAGTAGGTACTCAAGGAAAGTATAAGTTTAATATAAATTCAAAGTGGTAGTATAGATATTCTATTTCGTCCGAACGTCCGTTCGGCTCTGGTTGTTGTAGTGATATGTAGTGACAAGCACACATTCGTGCGTAAACTTTTAAAGTAACGCTTTAAAAGTTTACGCAGAAAGAAATATGAACATGTCTGTCATTAACAAAAAAAACTTTTTAAATACATGCTACCTTTCTCACATACCTCTTCTAACCTTTAGTTGTCATACTGACCGCATTTGCAACCAGTGACGCCGTGAAAAAATTATGTTGCATGTGCGCATTAGCACTGTGAATTCATGGGGTGCATTTACAGCGCGAATTCATGGCAAAAATTGTCAACTGTACATTCACGGGTTCGTAGTTGAAACCTGCTGCGAAATGGATGTGGAAGCTGCTGCTACAATTACTTTGTTTACTGTGGTAACTTGTACTTTCAAAGAGACTTTACAGAAAGCCTCGGAGAAGAAGAAGATTCTGATGGTTGATGACTGAAATACATTGTAACAGAAAATACGAAAATGCGCGTGTGCCATGAAATGCCGTGAATGTGGATGTGACGCGAGAACATTGCGCAAACCCTTAGTCTCGGGATAAATAGCCATTTTGATTGGAAACTGGCATGAAAGCGTGTAATGCCCATGAAAACCATCCACATTCACGTTCACGGCACTAATGTGGAGCGGCCATAAAACACAACATGGCCGCTCCACATTTTGTGTTTTCGCGGGCTCATGGATAATGTTGAGCCACCAAAGAATAATTCAGCAGAATATCCAACGATAAAGAAAGAAAGGGTGTGGGAAATACCTGGTTCAGGTATTTTCGCGTCTCGGTGGTAGATACGCGCGCGTACTCCATTCTTCCAATAAATATCCTTCATATGTTGATTTTCTAGTTAAATGTTGATGCGTATGCACTTGATATGAGACACACATAATAAAACGTTGAGATTGACGATGATAGCCGTACTAAATAGCGTAGTTGAAGGGAACTTCGGTAGCTCGACCTAACTCGGCACGGTGCAGTTAGGAGTAACTGGCGGATGGCGGTGCATTCAGCCAAAGGAGCTCCACGATGGTGTAGACATAATTATATAGGTTTAGACGATGATAATTATGACAGCACATGAGTGAAAGTTTAGCCAACATTTAAAATCGAATTTCTTACATAAAATATTTTAAAATTGATATTAAAGCATTTTTAGTATCAATAATGTCTTGTAAGATTCGACTACTAGTAAGACAAATGATTAGTCAACGAGCTCATAACGCAATAAAGAATAAAAACACGCCTCAAACGAACTACGAAAACAGTCTCATTACACCCTATAAAACGTGACTCATAAAATTGCCGTCAGATTTTCATATCTCAGTTGTGCTCGAAAATGAAGCCCTAAACACAGCAGCATCTCGGTCTGGTCCATAAACTAAATGCGATCTGTGATATTTGCGGAGAATGAGAAATTCCCCTCGTTACTCGTGTCACTCGGAGTCTGCGAACACTTATCATCGACGAGATAGTACGAGTACGTTGAAAGTAACATAATATTATGTGGTGAAATACCTAAAGATTTGCCCCTCCCTGACCAAGAACCTAAAAATTTGCTCCCTGACCAAGAACCTAAAAATGTGTCGATTTGCGGACATTTGCGGCATAAACGGCTGCATCTTTTGATTGCACTGGCTTAGGAGTTTGATTTTTTCAAATCTCCAAGGGATAGTAGACGTGAGTATTTTATATAAATTCATAAAATAAAGTATTTTACATAAAAAGAAAAAGGGTCTTGACAGGCAGACAGACAGACGGACGGACAACAAAGTGAGTGAAGCCTGAAGGGTTCCATTTTTTTCTTTCGAGGTACGGACGGACAAAAGTAAGTATGTGTGTGTGTGTGTGTGTGTGTGTGTGTGTGAGTGTCCTAAATCACAGAAATGGCTCCATGAATATTCATGTAATCTTGTATGCAAAGAGTTTCGGGAGCGATAATCGATCTAGCAAGGTTTCATTTTTAGAAAATTTACTCGTAATTTTCATATTCATGTTTTTAGACCATAAAGTACGGATAAACTGATATTTTGTACACTGCTATCACATCTCAGTAGATAGCGTCGTCAAACAACACTACGAGTAAGTCAATTAATGTTTGGTTTTAGTTTAGACCGAGAAAATTATTTTTTTCTCATATTATCGAGCAAAGCTCGGTACTCCAGATGCTTACAAACGAGACACTTTACTACAAGGCCCCCTAAGTAACGTTCACATTTTATAAGTATACTCTGTGTCGTGTATACCATGAATAAATAAATTATTTATGTCTAAGTACATGTATTTAGACATAAACTGAAACACCCAAACCGCCGACATCAAACACACTGTGAGAAAGCTACTGTAAGTTGCATGAACAACTACGTAATCGTTATTCAAATTCCTTCTCATTATTCCTGTCACTCCAAGCCTGCAAACACTTATCATCGACGAGATAATATCTTCGTTGAAAGTAAAATATGTGAGAACCTCAGTCAACTTGGACTCTACGATTACCTAGTATTGAAATGTTTTTGTACTAAAATGCCAGTAAAGCGAACACTCGGGAAGTTTGAAAACCGAATCTGAGTGTTTGGATAGTTAGATATAAAATTGAAAAAGGCTACGTTGAGTTTGCATTCAATTTTTGGTTTTGCTGATGTTCGTATTTTTCGCTCAGTGTTGCAACTGATTTTAGAGCAACTAACAATTTTTTTGACGAGGAACAATTAAATCATAACCTTTCCGTTGCTGGTATGATTATACTATTAAATCCCTCGGGAGATTTCTGTTTCTGCTTTCCTCGGCACGGGTTATCAGTAGCTAAAAATCTAATGACTTGATTCTTAAGATATTAAAAATATTAAAGTATACATAAAGGCGTTGATTTAATTACTGGTTGAGTTATTTTCTTTCAATCATACTATAGATAAATTTAGTGTTAAGAGTCATGGTGTGACCTAGGTCTCCGACATGGAGATACCCAGTTCAATTCCCACCGCCCACCTAGACAACGGAATTAATTTGTTATGTGCTTATTTATTTTTCCTCCACGGCAAGGTAAAACATTATAATATTTAATTAATGAAAGTTATTTATAGTATAGAAGGCATGATCTGCATCAATCCGCACTTGGCCAGCGTGGCAGTTTATGGCCTACATCCGTCACATTTCGGAGACCTGTTCCCGGACATAAAAAATGGTTATGGCAACTCATAGACATTACATCTCTCCTGTGATAGAGATTGCTGTTTACGTAATAAAGGCACACGTATTGAGCTCCTTAATGACATTTTACTTGCTTGATTGTTGCTGTCACGGTGTCAAAGTAGGGAGTGGTTAATTGAAACTTCTATAAGAGGACGTAGACGTACTCCTGGTCCGTTACAGTCTCGACTTAGATGCATTTACCTGGATGAGAGGGTTATATCCAGTTGTTGTATATTATGTGTCTTAGTATTTTGTTTCAAATCTTTATTAGATGCAGTTGCTTGCAGTTTTTCTTTTTTATTATCTAGAGTGTTAGTTTTGATAGTTGTGTGTTACCGGTTGGTGAGAGTGGGAGCTCGATCCGTCCAGCCAGCAGCCCCGAGAAGGGCGGCGGTGTGTGCGTGGCCGCATGGCGCCGTAAGCATTGGAAGGTGCAGGAGAGCACATCTGCTCTCCCGAAGATGGGTTCGTTCTGGGGCGTCCGGAGCGTTCCACTGGATACTCCGGAGTCCTCCCAAACGCAGAGGCAGCTACCGAGGAGGTTTTAGTGATGTCAAATCCCACATAACCCAGTATCCTCTCTCAAAGAGCCGGGTACCTTTTTTCTTAGACGTGGCATATGTATCTCTCGTTTTGGATGCCGAATCGCTGCGTTTACATACTAAATCGCCGATCACCGATGCTTAAAATTGCTACTGTGGCTTAGCCGTTACAGACTTTTTTTAGCCTTTTATCCTACGTGTAGATGAAAGACTTTCAATGTTTTATTTCTTTTTGCATCTAACGGTGTAAATTGTTAATTTATTTGTCATGAGGATAATACAGATTTGTTTAATGAAGCAATAAGATACTAATATTCGATAATGAAACTGAAATGAAAAAAAAATTAAATAGCTTGGTGGCGACGCCTATCTTGCGTTAAGCCATAGCTACGCCGAAAATTGATGTAACACACCGCATTCTCTGTACGTGTGTAGAACTCCTAGTTCTCTGGAAAGGACGAGTATTCTCCATTATCAGCATTCCATTTGGACTCTAGTAGAGCTATATAAGGGTTGTAATATCAATGCTACTACGCATGGTACAAATATCAAACCAATGAAAAGAATAGCGGATAAATTGACCTTTTTAAATGCACACTGGGCGAGTTCACAAAGGTCGTATCTAATGTGATTGAAAATGAAAAAAATATTTAACCGACATTTGTATATTTTTTTTTTTGTTTGTTTAGTATTTTTTTCTGATTTATACATTGAATTTTTGAAATAATTGTTTATATTGAAATGTGTTATTTGTAGTTTAATAAAAAAAATGACATGAAATGGACATAATATATGATATTATTATCTAATTGTAGTGATATTTTAATGTACTTATATTTTATATTTGTATTGAGTTTTATATAAAATATTATTAAATAATGACATGTAATAATTTAATCTACGCTAACGCATTAGGTCAGCCTATAATGTTTGCTGTAATGTGTACTTTATAAATAAATAAAATATAGATGGGAACTACATCACTTTTCCAAATAAAAATGAAATTGTTTTGTATTTAAATAAAGCCTTTTGATCCATTTGTGGACCACACCAAAATGCACTGATTAAGAACTTACGGTACTACTCGAGCATAGGGAATGCAATCCCGCAACAAAATTTTAATCCAAGTACTTGCGGGACTGAGAGGTCTAAGTCCTGCGGGATCCCGGTATTTGAGGAATTTCATCAATAATCAGAAGATGAAGAGAATCAGCAAGAAGAATCAGATCGCGCGCTTCCGCGTGCCGAACAACACATGGCGTTTACCGTTGCGCAGTCCCCCTAATCCCGCGGGATCCTGCCCGATTTATGTTTGGGACTGATCCCGCAAAAATAGTGCGGGATCCTTGTATCCTGGTATTGCATTCCCTATTCGAGCACAATCATTAGTCCGAATACTCGCAAGTAATGCAATTAATTGCTTGTCATCTGTTGATTATACCGCTCTTGCACAAATCATTAGTCAAACCATTTACCTGCCTATAGTTTGCTAAATTGTAGCATAATTGAATTAAATGTAAATGTTAATATAATGCCGATTTTTAAATACATTACATTAAAAAGATGCAATGTAAATTAGAACAAAGAGATAAAACAGATCTTAAATGTAATTTTTACCAACAAGTGTTTCACAAAACAATATTATAATAAAGTATTTGGAAAGCCACGGTAAATTACGTTGCACCGACGTAAATGCAAATTACTGTAAACTTACTACTTTGTCCAGTTTGAGTTCTGAGGGAACAAACAAGCATGAAATACTAGGTTACAACGTGAAATGTCAGTATAATGTTATTATACAAGTTTAGTACACCTGGAAAGCGAGGTCTAGTCCCTCGGGAATATGCGACCACTTGAGCGCGTACGTCGGTCCGACTGCCGCTATTAATTCAATTAATTGCTCTTCATCTGTTGATTGCGTTGCTCTTGTACAAGTCATTAGTCAAACGCACGATTTACGTAACACTTGCTGTGCCCCGTGGTTTCACCTGCGTTAGAAAGGCTCGACGCAGATTATTTTTATTCGTAATCAGAAGCATTTATATCATTTTTCATACTGCTAAGTTCAGAAATAAGAAATTTCCCGTACATAATTTACGTTCCCTATTTAATGGGATTAAATAGGGGACGTTTATTAGGGATTAAAGGTCCCCTCTTTACGGTGGAATTTCTAAATATCCTTTCATAGTGCTAATTAACATAATTTCAAGTTTCTAGGTACAGCGACAGCGAAAGGTACTGGTCGGCCATGGCTTCCTTTTGCGAGACTGTACTGTCAGCAAAAGAGGCTGCAGAAAGGCACCATGAACGTGACGTGCTCGCGGACCCGATCCGCAGAAGACATTCAGGGGGAAGGAGACGGCGCTATGCCCCTCTCCTCCCTCTGCCATAGAGGTGGGATCTACATGTATCCCCCCCCCCTCCCTCCGAGATGTGGGAGTACCGAATATGTATACGGAGCACTCCCAGATGGAAGGTGACCATTGCCATTTTCGCCGAGACTCTCTGGTAGCATCAGCAAGCGGATCCCATATTGTCTCAACAATGGCGTTGAGGGTACCGTTGGGTTTTAGTGGGTATTATGAAATGTCGTCATCGATTCCCACACGCCTCTTGAATCCCTTGGGAACATCGAGAGGTGAGCGTAAAAGCATTTCCCAGCGTCAAGTACAAGTACAAGTCAAGGTACAGTAGTTTCAGCTGTGCGTTGATATATAAGTCACTGAGTCTGGTTTGCCTATTATGCAGATTGTGAAAATGAGTAACAGAATATAATTATAATTACTAGTGGTCCGGCCCAGCTCTACCCGGATGCAGACTTTGTCCTGCCTTAAAAATACTGAAAGAGGATTCGTTTTTTAGTAACTTATAGAGATTTCATTTAAATTGAGACATTTCATTTTCTTATAGAGTTTTAGTTTCTTATAGAGATCCTAGTTTTAGACTTTTCCTTGACTTAGGAAAGTTCAACCAAAGTGCACATTAAACAGAATACAACAAACGCAGTAAGTGTCTGTAAAAATATAAAACTGCCAAATGCCCATGATCCAACTACGAGCAATAAAATAAATGAATTGCTTATCAACTGTTCACTGCTTTGCGATTGGACAAATCAAGTAGCCAATCAATTCATCTTAGTTAAGCTTAGAAGTAGAATGATATTACTACTAAAAAAGATATTGAACATCTATTGTAAGTATTTTATACGATCAGCTGTCACTTGTGCCCATTATCGACGCATAACCATACCGTTATCTCAAATATATAAGTACTTTTTTTAAAACAGTGCTGATGGGATTTTTTCCGTCGCCTTTTTCTCTCAGCTTAACATCTAGCCCAAACGGTTACCTAAGTGCGATGGCCGGGAAAAAATGACATTGTATTCATTAAGCGAATATTTTGTATTCCTAATGTGTTAAAGTTATTTTTTAACCCTTTTTATGGCTTACTTAGGACACACGTCTCCTCTGGTAAGGGATGTAGGCCATTACCCACCAAGCTGTCCAAATACGAAATGGTGCACATGTTGCCTTAGAAAAATTATAATATGTAACTTCATCAGGCATAAACGGTGATGGAAAACATCGTAATTAAATATTACAATCAGAGGCCTTAGTGTAAGTCTGCACACGCAAAAACGTTACTAACGCGTTTGCGTTAAGAATTTAACTATCGACCTTATTCCTTTCAGGTTAAGATCTATCTGTCCAATTTTTAACTCGGACGCAGTAGAACGTTTACGCGTTTACAAACTTACACTAAGGGCTCAGTTCCTTCATCGTACAGCAGCATTAGTAATATTTTTACCAGATGTCCATGCCGGCCTTTAAACTCGGTAGTACCATATCAGAGACCACAATCTTTACCGCTAGACTAGCCAGCGTCAAATATCAATATTACCTTCTATGCTTATAACAATAATATAAAACAATGAAATCCTATCTATGCCTGTATTATTTCATTACATTGCTCGGGTTCCAATCCCTGCGGCCTGCGCACGACTTCAGCGCCCCGTCCAACTACCCGCAATTAATTCAATTAATTGCTTGTCATCTGTTGATTGTGCTGGACTCGCACAAGTCATTAGTCAAAACGACATCCTCACTCATATTCATATATCTAGTACTCTGGTACATGTGCAATTTAATTATGTACTAATAAGTCAAATCCATAACCTCGAATATGATTAACGTGGCGTAGGTTTCTTGTTATT
The DNA here is from genome assembly GCA_911387765.1 of Pyrgus malvae. Lineage (NCBI taxonomy): Eukaryota > Metazoa > Arthropoda > Insecta > Lepidoptera > Hesperiidae > Pyrgus > Pyrgus malvae. The sequence continues at coordinate 9,456,145 of OU426955.1, read as the reverse complement.
AAAGTAACGGACTATTAATTATAACTCATTATTAAGAATAGACTTTATAGACTTATAATTAATGCATTACTAAGAATAGCTTATCGCTTACTTATATTCTATACCTTTCATTTATGTATATCCTATATGATCCTGTATTATCATTCCAGGCTACCAATCTGGGTCTCAGGTTCCATTTCTGGCGATGCAGAAATTGAAATGATGTGTTTCAAACTCTGTTCTTTTTTATTAAATCTACTTATTCTGCTTCCAGTAGCACCAGGAATGGATAGTTCTTGGGCTTACTTATTTCATTTATCGTCTAAGATATGTATGATCATTCCAGACTACCAATCTGGGTCCCAGGTTCCATTTCTGGCGAAGCCGAAATTGTAATGATGAGTTTCAATATCTATTCTCGGTCTGGGTGTTTGCGATACTATCGTTGCGTGTCCATGGTACCAACGACATAAGGACCCAATGTGGAGCTATTAGTGTTTAGCTTCATTAAAAAAGATAGATCTGAGTTTGGCGCTTTAGCTTTGCAATAATTAGTCATAAAAAAAATTGAGAAGTTTAAGAGCGGTTTCGAAAAAGCTTATTTTTCAGCGCGGATATGGTCGTTTGTTCGTTTTTTGTAGGGCGTGTACGCGCGAAACAGCGATATTTGTCATTTTTAGGTACAAAAAGAAGCGCATTTCAAAACGCTGTTAAGGAGCATTTTCATAAAGCGTGTTTTTTAGTAGTTTAAACTACAGCATTTTCTTTGATATAGGTTATTAACAGTGCACGATTGTTGTGAAATAAAATAACAGTGCGGAAACATCTTATTCTATGTGTGTAAATAGTCACAAATAAAGTATTTTCATTTCATATTTTTTCCGGTTTACTCCAAAATTCCCTTAGACACGTTCCAGTAAATTAGCCATCGTTTACCTTGGACATCTGACTGGCTAGACTGACTGATTACTGACGACTTACGGATTTTACCGATTCCTACTTCGACCAGTTTCCACGAAACTAACAAAGTGATGCAAAAACTATACTTGACGCGGGCAATATGCACAAAGTTTTCGATGCCATAATTGAAAAAAAGAGTGTATAATTTGATTAACTGTGTTGCGTAACGGTCATCAAGCTGGACTAACGATCTAAGGGTTTGATTGCCAGCGAGACAGATTTAAATAACTAATAAAAATCCCTGTTCTCGCTGTGGGTGTTTGTGATTCTCTATTTTATCTGTGTCCATATTTGTGTGTATCCCATGGGAACCACGACACAAGAAAACCTAGAATTGGAGATTGAAACGTTATTTATTTATTTAATGTGAGCTACACAGATGATACTTAAAACACTCTCGCATTTGATATTGTGTTGCACGTACCAACAGTAATCGACATATAAGTCATTCATAATATTACGAGCATATTATATTCTACCAACTCGTAATTAGAGTTGCCACCTGATGGAACAGTGTTGTGGAGTATGCTTCGAACCGTATTAATTTTAGCCAGCAACGCATAATTATATTTTCTAGTGGCACTCATGCTTGCATGTTTAAAAAAAGCGTATGCGAGTGAAAGAAGAAATTTTTAAAAATATAATCAATATGACTTTATCAAATGCATCCTCTAGTAACGAGCTCATAGATGATAGCTTTTCATTTCTTAAAAGAAAAATAAGTTTCTACGATTACTTTGTTGTCCTTCGTTATTCTGTATGTCTCTTTGTCTATTTATGGCTTCAACCCTTTTTACGTCCCACTGCTGGGCACGGGTCTCTCCCTATTATTAGGGAGGCCTGGAGCTTACTTCACCACGCTGCTCCAAAGCAGGTTGGTGCTATGCAGATGATAGTACGGTGGACGCACTATACACCTGTCGAGCCAATGCCTCTAGGTCACAAGTGGAGGAATGCAGAATCAAACTTGTGTCTGAAGTCGAGAACTCTCTGGAGCGGATCTCGGAATGGGGTCGACTTAACCTTGTCGCATTTAAACTCACGAAGACACAAGTTTGCGCGTTTACCGCTAAAAAAACCCCATCTGTTATAGCGCCCCAGTTCCAGGGCACCGCGCTCACCGTCGTTGAAAGTGTCGGTATCTTGGGAGTTGACATTACGAGTAAAATGCAGTACCGGAGTCATTTGTATAAGGTATTTGTACGCTGTATAAGGCCCAGGTCAGACCCCACATGGAGTACTGTTCCCATCTCAGGGCAGGAACGCCGAAGTACCAACTACACCCATTTGACTCCGTTGAAAAGCGCGCAGTCCGAATCGTCAAGGACCCAAGATTGACTGACAGGCTAGAACCGCTTAGCTTGCGAAGAGACATAGGCTCGCTCTGCGTGTTCTACCGACTTTACTATGGTGAGTGCTCCGAGGAACTCTTCAAATTGATGCCTACATCACCATTCCATGACTATACCACCAGACGAAGGTTAAAGTTCCACCGGCACCATCTGGACTCGTGGCGGTCCTCCACAGTCCGCTTTGCACGCTTCTTTTTACCACTGACGTGTAGGTTATGAGACAACCTTTCAGCTGAGGCATTCCCAGTGGACTATAACATGGGGTTCTTCAAGAAAGCTGTAAAAAAGCTCTCTTCCAAAGCTGGCAATGCTCAGGCGGCTCCTCTGGGGTTGCCCGTGTCCATAGGCAACGGTGATCGCTTAACACCACGCGGCCCGTCTGCGTTTTTGTTCGGTTTATTTATAAAAAAAAGATGTGGGTTAATGGCCAACTCGCCGTCGGATGTTTTCAAATAGCCCGTAAGGCCTCCGACAAGGTTTAACGACTGTTATCTATCGTCAACAACCGGGACCGACGGCTTAACGTGCCCTCCGAATCACGGAAACGGAAACGCGCATGAATTTTTTTGCCACTAGTGGTCACCTGTTTCTGCCACTAATTTGCCTTAGTCACGCGCGAGCGATCGCTTGCATTCTACGCTAACCGACGGGCCATGCGTGTTTCACGGTTAAAGCAACGGTTAAAACACGGTAACACGGTTAAAAAAATACAAATCAGTATGTTTAATACACTTACGTAGTAATCTTATTTTAAACACGTAACTTTCTCAAGTCAAGGCTTGATAGTACGGCGTGAGACTAGATTGCTTCGTATAATTACAAGAGTTTTGGACTACAGTATAGTTGTAGAACAAGGCGTAATAGTTTAGGATAACATAATCATGGAGGGTTTAATCTCGCGTTACTCAAACATTAACAACTTAACTGTTTTATAACTAGTTTTGTATATTTTGTTCATTTGCTTCTACTTACCTATCTTACATTATGGTAAGTGGTAAATCTTTCGGCGTATGACCGAGGAAGCACTTCTGGTGTCCAATTTCTGCCGTGTAGCAATTCAATTGTAATTTGATTGAATCATTATCTTATATAGCGGCCGCCCGCGACTTCGTCCACGTGGACGTTGGTATTAGTCATAGCATGATGTTATATAGCCTATAGCCTTCCCCAATAAATGGACTATTCTATACAAAAGTATTTTTTAATTCGAACCAGTAGTTCCTGTGACCCCCGTTCCCGCGCGTTCTAACAAACAAACTCTTCAGCTTCATATATTAGTATAGATGAGGCGAACAACAGGATCTGGAGTTGCATAACAACTACCTACAAGCTCAGACAAGATACAAGCTTGAAGTTATATGTAGATTATCAGGGGCTGCATCATTTCACACAGTACGTAGCATACATATTATATTATTTTACATTATATTATTATATTATTTTACATATTATATTATTTTTTTACATAAGTATCTGTTACGTTCGCTTTCACTCTTCTTTCTCTCGTTACAGCTGCTTTATTATTTTTTTTTTCCCTTTTGTCACCGCCTTCATCGATCTCCCACTACCTTAAGGTTGACTGGTAGAGAATGCTTTGAGCATTAAGTCCGCCTTCTGTCCAATACTTTTGTATGGCGTAAAGTTTAAATAAATAAATAAATAAAATACATATTCGTATATTACTCATTAAAATAAAAGAAGATCTATCAAATAGTTCTGCAAGTGTTACGATATTTACATATCGTAGATCGTAGATTTGGGAACGTAGATCTGTATACGATCTCTTTAGATGCTGATGTTCTGTTACTAGTTTTGTAAAATAGAAAATGGCCATTGAATCTGATCGAATATTCGTAAGAAGGAGGGGTGACAGCTGATGATGACTCGACTGTCTATACTTGTAAAATTCGTTTACCTATATCAAGTATTAAAAATATGGACATTGAACAAAGTGCATCTATTAATAAAAAAAGTGACGAAGAAATAGTGAAAGAAAATAAGTGAGTACTACATAAAAATACTATATAAAAACCTACTGAAAATACTAGCTGAAAAATAATACTGATAATAAAAGCAATTCGTGCGAAATTATTCCCTAACCATTCCAAAACATCAAAAATGCACAACGTTAATGTTTAAGTTTACACTTCTGCCGGCACTACCGAAGTGCAACCCGTTGTTTTTTTTTAAGAGCAGCGATGGCCGATTGGTAAAAAACCACGTAGTGCCCCGCAGTGCAACACATAATACTTGTCACTAGATAGTTAGGTAATTTTTAGGGTTCCGTGGCCAAATGGCAAAAAACGGAACCCTTATGGATTCGTGATGTCTGTCCGAAACTATAAGAACTATACTGTTGAAACTCGGTACGTAAATGTATTCTGTGAACCACATTAAGATTTTCAAACAAAAATAGAAAAAAGCAATAAATTTTGAGGGTTCCCATACTTAGAACTGAAACTCAAAACTTTTTTTTTCATCAAACCCATACCATACCATACTGTGAGGTATCATGGATAGGTCTTCGAAAATGATATTTTCTAATATCATTTTTTTCTAAACAGAATAGTTTGCGCGAGAGACACTTCCAAAGTGGTAAAATGTGTGTAACTGTAACTTCTAAAATAAGAGAATGATAAAACTAAAAAAAAATATGATGTATATTACGATGCAAACTTCCACCAAAAATTGGTTTGAACGAGATCTAGTAAGTAGTTTTTTTTTAATACGTCATAAATCGTAAACCACAATTTACCTTTCATTCAATCTTAATGCAATGATTTCAATGGATAATCAAAGACAATTATGTATTTCTGTTGCCGCTATTGTTATACAAATACTAAAAATAGAATAAAATAAATATTTAAGGGGGCTCCCATACAATAAACGTGATTTTTTATATATGACGTGATTTTTTATATATAGATAATGGTACGGAACCCTTCGTGCGTGAGTCCGACTCGCACTTGGCCATTTTTTTGGTGGATAATACAGAAAGGAAAGTAAACTATGTTACATTTTCTAGTCTAGTTAATGTTCTATAAACGAGTTATCGTAAAATGTTGATTTTTCCATTAAGTAGTATACTACCTATAAAATAAAATATGAATAAGAGAAAGTGTTTAGTAACTTAACTTTTATTAGATAAATCAATAAATTAAATGAATCAATAAATTTATTTGCTTTATGTTAGCACTTTTCTATACATAGAAATTCTATACATAGATTCTTATACTAAAAAAATCAGATCATGTCAAAGTCCATGAAGACACATCTTTCGCCCAGGAACAAATAAAGTCTTCAAGTGGATTCCAACTCTGCAGTACATGTTGGTCAAGAATCGTTAAATTAAATTGACGCTTCAACTCATAGCCACAGAGTATAAAACGCTGTGTCATCCCACACAAAGTGATAGATACAAATATCCAGACCACCTGGTCTAGTACATCAAGCCCTACCTAATGAACTCTGAATTCATCATTTAGATACCTACCCGTTGCAAATCGTACAGAGATTGTTCGCCGAACAGCACACTAGCACAGTGTGGTGACAACTAGTCTATGTCGGTTTCATTGTCACTTAGCGTGGAGGGGGCTAGATGTATCCTTCAAGAATATTATCAGTAAGTAAACCCCACATGAGAATTAAAGTTTATAGCTAACATAGTCAACAAGCCAGCTGAAGTGTCATTGAGCCTATTACATCTGTCAAACCACGACGGTCGCTAGGAGAGTAAGTAAATCGGTAAGAGACAGCTAGTCTCTTTGTCGCCATAGTAATGGGAGCAGATTGGATTAGGTAGACCTGCAAAGTTATGCAAGTAATGTATAAACCCTCTTTATGTTCTTATTACAGCTTCTGCCTTGTGTCAAACCTCTTTTTTGTATTGTTGGGGAGGGGAGGTTTACAAAAGATAATCTTAGAAGAAATACCAGGGCATGTGGGATTTGTACCGCACTAAAGCCCCCTCGGTGGTCTGCCTCGGCGCTTGAGGGTACTCCGGAATCTCCAATGAATGGATGGATTCTTGTCGCTGATTCAACTCTGATTACATTTAATAATTGACTTGTTACCGAAGGCTATCTCGATCGTTCAGCTTTTTGATGTTTATTATAGATAATCAATCAATCCTTTAACCAAACATACGTATAATAAGCTCAAGGATAACATATAGCTACAAATATTGTTCTAAAATCAAGATCACAAAAGTAAATGATAACGATTACCTTCAACAAGTCAATTATGATTATAGCAACAACTAGAAACAACATTCCTGTTTCAACCCGCCCCATATTGTATTATGTTCTCTGTCTGAAAGGTCAAATAGTACTAGTACTGCAGTTCAAGGGGCTAAAAGGTAGTACAGTTCCAGAACAATCTCTTAAGAAAGCTGTTTTGCGTTAATATTGTAATATGCTAAGATTATTACTTACTATTATTTTTTCAATTTGTAACTCGAAAAAAAAATTTTTCAGTTAAAAGAATAAAAATATTATTGGAGATCGCAACTCAAATGAAAATAAATTATTAAGTGTGTATTAATATTCGGTATCTGTGAAGGAATACGTACAATGACATCTTGATGAAAAAAGCTTTAAAAGGTGTTTAAAATCAATTAACATGGCCAGCATAATAGATTAATAGACTATATCCTACACAACAACCGGAAGTGAAAGTCGTAGTCCCAGATTCTTTGACAGATATCTGAATGATGAGTTTAAATTTCTTTCTTGGTCTGAATGTTTATCTCCTTGTCTTTGTGTGTTAATACTTAAATCATTTTATTCTTAAGCGAGAACCGTGACTAACAGTAAACAGTATAACGACTTTTTATATACCTACCATGAAAATTCATAACTTACAAGTATTTTTTTTATTCTCGTTAAAATGATTCCTAACATTCCCAATACTAAAAGTTCCATGTAACTAAAGCAACTACGAGTAGTTCAGATTGTGTTGCATAGCCCGAGGGCATAATCATCTTAATGCAATTGAAATTGCTGTAGGAATTGTAGGAGGTTGCTGATAAACAAGAAATGAATCAAATAATGGTATGAAATAAATGAGAAATCGCCCTGAGATCTCAACAAACGAGATGAAACGAAGAAAATTGATCAATCACGCGGATAAAGTGGCGCTTTAAATAATTAACGCCGTCACGAATAATTCCATACCTCAGGGAAATATTGAGCTTTAATTTCAGGTCTTGGTCTCTAGGTAATTATTCTAAAATACATCAATAGCTCGAGCCGAGCTGGTTCAACCGCCATATTTCACTTCAATTTTGAATATTATTTTGCGCAATAATTAAGGCTCCGAAGTAATCCCACAATAGATTGTCGCCCGCTCGGTTTTTGTAGTCATTATTACTTTTTCCTAGAATTTTCGCGCATTTTACTTTGGAGTGCAGAAAAAAATTACGATAGTACGCGAGTAATTTCAAATTTACTTTTATTTAAATCACAAAAAAGAAAAAAATGGGTCACCACAAAAACACTTTTACGACCTAGTTAAAAATTACAAGTGGTTATTCAGCGTAAAATATGCAGATGTAAGTTTCAGCAGGCGGCGAAACAATGGAGCGCAAGTTATATTTAAAAGAGGTGCAATCTGCGATTCAAATCGAGTTTATCATCTGAGAAGGCAACAAAGCGTGTGTAGAAGCTACTCGTCCAAGTTTTCCAGCCCGTGTCACACCTGCTCCGTTCCCACAAATTGTAACCGTTTCCAACTCGCAAGTCGCCCGTTCCGCCGCCAACTTAGCCTTCTCTACTTCATAATTAATTCTTTATTCGAAACAACTTGAACTTGGACAGAAACGGGCCGCGTTAGCACTTAAATAGTCTAAATTGTGTCGAAGACGCGCCCATTTTTAATTAGTTCAAAAGCGCTTCAATTGTTAATGGCCCTATTCTGAACTTCGTGCAGCGGAATAAAATAAATTGAGAGTAAATCGGAAACTCGGAGGAAAGTTCGAATATTGTATGACTGTAATTTACCACCTCCTTTGCTAGAAGTTATTAGAGAATCGATAACTCAACTCTCGTAAATGGGACACCAATTTTGAGTGTCAAAAGATTTTGTTTATGATAAGTGGCCGGGTTTATAGGAATCTACTTTCCGGTGTTTGAAGCTACGAGGACTAACAGTTTATTATTATTTATTGCGTTAAGTACTGCTATTTATTTACTTATAAAAATCACAAAGGAACATGTAAGCATTTAGAGTACCCACATCAAAAAAGTGTTGGAAAGTAATTAACAAATTTTCTTTTATCCTATAATTTTATTACTTATTCTTAATATATAATAATAACTCAAATAATCCACGGATACGTACATGAATAACTTATGGACTATACTATCAGTGTCCAGGTGTGGGATAGTGGTTGAATTTTACGATTTTATATATACTTCAAGTGACGAACAATTCTATTGTGCTTCTGTAGACAAGTGTGGTTGCCGGCCACACGTTGAATTTCCGGAATAGCGACCAAACTGCATGCGACCCCAAAATAAACCGAGATTGATAGAAATTCAGTGACTTCCTTGAGGTATAGCATCTTAGGCCAGACTAATGTTATAAAATAATAATTAGCAAATAATAATTTGCTAATTTTATTATTATTCAATTACTGTACCTTATACTAAACACTTCCATTATTTAGGCACTGAGTCAGCATAACTCAGTAACTAGCGCGTATGAAAAGGCACTAACTCTGCGTGTGTCAGTACTAATTAGAGCCATTCAGATAGCTGATTAATATGCGTGGTCTATGCGCGATGCTGCATTGTGGGGTGACGGGTAAATTGTACGCAAAGAGCCATGATACGATTATGTCCAATATTGTCAATGAGGCACGTTTTTAGATGGTGGTGTATTGGACAATATGTCATATTATATTGAGCATAAATTGTCAAATTTAGAAATTCTATAGACTGCACCTTGTATAATAACGAATCAATAACGGATCAAATGCATTTTTCTTTGATTTTATGTATTTACTAGCGAATCCGGCAGACAATGTCCTGCCTTTAAGTGTCAGAAATAAAATAATATTAAAATATAAGCTATCCTATCTTTCAAGTTGGATCAAATTGCACTCGGTGTGTAAATTTGATTAATATATGTTCAGTAGTTTAGGAATCCATAGCGGACAAAAAACGTGACGCGTAATTTATATATAAAAGGAAACTAGTTTTCGCATCTTGTTGGTTAAGAACCTTACAGCGGTTTCAAATGATCGTATTTTTCGTGTGGCTGTGTCTAATTGATGGTTGATGGCATGAAAAACAAATTCTGCACGCCTCATAAGCGAAGCGTTGAGGTGGGTACTACTGTCACTTTGCGCAAAACATCTGATTTTTCAAACTTAAAATGTATCTATGTATCATATATTGCACTTGTAAGATAATACATACACACACATATCAAGAAAAAACACTATTTTTAACACTCATGATATTTTTGATGCCATTTTTGTTATATAAAATAGTTAAAAAACAGTTTAAAAAAGTTCTGTCTTGGACGTCCGTGTGTCTGTATGTGCGGAAGTTTTTCTTGTAAACACGATAACTACCGAAATACTTTACTAATCGAATCGTTTTTTTTTTCTCTTACGCTTCGTTATACTTAGGAATAGAACCCTTTCACTTTTCAGGGTCTGATTCGATGTGGTTTAATTGTTATTAAATAAACAAAAAAAATCGACTGTTCTTCATAGTTTTAGTATATCTATATATTAATCAATTTTATTTTGAAGGATCAGATTATGAGGCGTGCACTTTTGGATTTTCCAAACAATTACTCTTTATTTCGCAATTTTTCCATATTTTCGTTTAAATCTTCCTTAGACTTCTACTAATATTTCAAGACCAAAATTAGCATCATTGGTCCAGTCTCGAGTTTAAGACAGGCTAACGAACAGCATTTCATTTTCATACATAGAGATATAGATTTTTTTAATGTAGCAGATTCAAAATGCCTGTGATAATGTATTTCACACAAAATCTTCTCAATATTTTCATAATCCAATGAACGAAGTCACCGTAAAATCAAAATTAAACTACAAATGTAAAAATCCAGTGAAAATGACTCTTCGCCGTTCACAAGTGTGTTCGCCAGCCACTTCCGTACTGTAACCGACTGGAATTTTAATTTAGTCATGTAATATATGACTCCATATACACGGTAATTTGTAAAATGTGTGTTTGTTCACCCTTTTTTTATTTTGCTTAGCTGACAAATAATTTCATGCAAAATTCGTGTTTTTTTATTTATTTAAATGGAGTAGCAGATGAGCATGCAGACCACGATAAGTGTTCGCTGCATCCGATGACCTCACCGAGACACAATAGATTTTTTCACGTCAGAAGTGGGTGCAAAGATGATACTGCCGTGGTTGAACCAATAAGTTCTACTTCGTGTATTTTACCTTGTCTAAGAATATAACGTTTTTATCTTAACGTGGACTACGCCGTAGTCAAAGAGAGTGCATCCGCCCTGCTGATAATAAGCTACGCTCCGTTGGTTTGGCTGTTTAACAGAGGCCTTAGTGTAAGTGTGCACAAGCGAAAACGTTACTATCGCGTTTGCGTTAAGAATTTAATTATCGACCTTATTCCTTTCAGGTTAAGATCTATCTGTTCAATTTTAACTTTGACGCAGTAGTAACGTTTGCGCGTTTACTAACTCACACTAAGGGCTCAGTTAGACAGTGGAATGCGTGCCACATGCACTCAAGGAAACTAATGTTTAATCCCTACTAATATTATAAATTCGAAAATAACTCTGTCTGTCTGTCTGCTACACTTTCCTGCTTAAACTACTGAACCAATTTTAATGAAATTTGGAACACACATAGAGGGGACCATGGGAAATGACATAGGATGGTTTTTATTCGAGAACCTATAAAACGTGTCCACGTGGGCGAAGCCGCTGGCGGAAGACTAGTGTTAAATAAATTTTAAATTAAAATTAAAATCAATCATTTTACAATTATACTAGTATACCTTCCTAATTTTAGTTTTTTTTTTTATAAATACCTAAATAACGCTTCTCACTTATAGCCCCACAGTAGGGTAGATATACCCTGTGTCGTGGCTACCATCGACACTACCATGTACACACACAAAGACAGAAACACAAACACCCAGACCGAGAACAGAAATTTAATCTCATCATTCAAACTTCTATTTCGCCGAACCCGGGACCCTTCGATTGGCAGTCTGGCATGGTAACCATTGCGCCACGCAGGTTGTCAATTTTTATTCGAGCAACGCTCGATTGTCCAGGTACTTTATTTAAATGAACCCATCAGAGACTTCTCATATTCCCCGCCATAAGCACTATATTTTGCGTCACATTGTTAAAAACCTAGACAAAGTCTGGAGCATTAGCTAACTATAAATAAAGCCAGGGGAGCGGTAACGATAAGTACTCTACACGCTATTCCACAATGACACTTGTTTGTCAACTTTTTCACATCATTAATTCGAGAGCTCAGCAGTCTACATTCACTACACTTGGCGTCTAATGTAGACTTCTCTGTCGCGAACGATGCGACGAACATGCGACCGACGAACAACGATAGAGTGATCTCTTGTCACCCTACGTATTCGAATGACTATTTGAATTCGTTGACGTTATGAGTCTGAAATTTGATTCGAAAATTACACTCAAATGTCTTGATATAGTGAGCGACGTCAATATGACGCCGTGTGTGTTGTGTACCAAATTTCAAGAGGGCATTTTTTGAACGACCATTTTATTTATTTAAATTTATTTCAGGCAATAACTTATATCCATTTAAAACATAAGCATAGGCCCATAGTATACCTAACTGTATTTTCAATTACTATTATATAATATTTTCAAAATTCTTATTATTATTAAGTACTATTGAATGCTCGTACCCGAATCAGCTGTTCACCATTCCACTGGAAATGGCGCAACAGTGATTAAGGTACGGGTAGTCCAGTCAACACGCAATCATGGCGAGGAGGCTGTTGTAGCTAGCCCTGGCCATGCTCGCGTAAAAGCAGTCCACCCGCGCATCGGCGAATATCCTCGACGCACTGCAGGAGCGTGACTATAAAATATCTTTACCTTTTCACCCAACTGCGTGACGCGAAGGTTATTTTTTTTTATTTCAATGGAGTACAGACAAGCATGCAAGCCTCGTGGTGTTAAGTGGTCGCTGCAGCTCATGGACATCTACACACAACGTCAAGCAAGTATAGGTAAATCTTGTCTGTGGTCGTATGGAGGTGCACTGCTACTTCGGAGACTGCATTGTCGCCTCATGTAAGTCTGACCACCAACTGCACCATTCCACTGGAACACAATAAAATTGATTCACGGCAGAAGTGGGTGGCGGTGGTATTTTCCCGGGCGAACCATAAATTTTCTTGTGTTTATTAGTCCTTATTTCTATGTGGCGGAATGGAGACCAAAATTGTTGATAGATTTTCAAGATTCAAATGACAAACGATTTGTCTAATGTAGACAGACTTAGGGCCTCTTTCACCACCTTCAAGTAAAGTGACAAGTACGCTAATTGTCGGTTAAAGTCACCCGTAACTTTAATTTCAATTTCACGATATTCGAGTAGCACTAATTATATGATAAACAGACGCGTACTCATAGCTTTTACTTGCTAATTAATTTTACTTGGGACATAACTAATCAACACTTTACTTTGAGATGGTGACCGAGGTCCTTAATACATATAAGGAAATAAAATAGTTATAAAGACTTCAAGTATTTTAAATAACGTTAAAAATGTAACTCAGTTGAAAACAATTCTGAGTAATATAGATTTTGATGGATAATAGAATTTTATAAGTAAAGATAAATAAAGCCTGAATGTAATCAATCACTTTACAACTATACGAGTAGCTTCCTTTTTTGTAATTAAATAACACTCATAGCCTCACAGTAGGGTAGATATACCCTGTGTCGTGAATACCATGGACACACACAAAGACAGAAACACAAACACCCAGACCGAGAACAGAAATTTAAACTTGTCATTCAAATTTCTATTTCGCCGGGAATCGAACCCGGGACTCTTCGATTGGCAGGCACGGTAACCATTGCGCCAAGCAGGTCGTCAAGTTTTGTCCCTGCGACGCGTCGTTCTCACAGAAACCTACCTTAAGGGTATCATGATGACATTAGAAAATTTTGAAATTGAATTCTAAATGTTGTTCACTTGAATTCACAATTTTATGTTTAAACACAGACCTACTAAAAAAAAGAAGACGGATCGTCGCGAACATCAAAAATGAAGCCACCTTTTTATCTGTGTGTGTATCATAGGGTTGCCATTTCTTAAAAATGTTTCCCTATAATTTGGGGAAACTTGTGCAGCTAGGAACTAGTATAATATTATAAGTACGACTAAATTATAGTGGAGTATGGTATTGTACCTCAATAACTAAATGTTTAGAAGGGCTTCTATTAAAAAAACTCATATTTTCAATAAAATTTATTAAATTCAGAAAAACCACCTTATCAAAATCAATGACTTACTTTACAAAAAAAGTAATCTACAGACAGACAAATAAAATTTGAAGTGTTTGTTTGTAGCTCCAAGTTTTCACTAAATGCATATGAAAGTTTTTATTATTGTGTTGATGAAATTTTAATTTTTTTATTGTACATACTTTATTAGGATATCCGCTTTTGACCACACGGCGAAGTCCACGATTGGTTGTGTAGAGGTGATTGCCATCAAAATGGTCGGAACAAACCACGCTGGTTTTCGATGGAAGCCAATCGAGATCACGCCGACTATTTCTAATAGCTTCTATCCATTTATTTTTTATTTCAGTATTAATTGGAAATCTAAAATATTAAATACATAAAAAAAGAAAATAAGAATATAGTTGGAAGTAAGGCATCCTATTTTATATGCATATTATTATATTAATCGAATGGGAAAATTTTAAATCGTATTATGGCAGCCCACGCACTCTATGTCACTGATAACGTTCGTTGAGGTTTTGTGTTTCAAGTAACATAAAATTCGTAGTTTAAAAATGAAAAAACGATGTTATTTCAAGTACTTACAAATGAAAAGTGATTCCGTGAGACTTTTTATGTGTTTTGCTGTTGTTTTTACAACTTTTTACTACACACGAAGGCATAATTATATTTTTTAAATCTTTGTTCACTTGAGGACGACTCGTGACAGACTAAGAGCGATGAGCATGGTTTTAGCGTAGATGTGTGCGTGAGCGTGTAAGTTTACTTGGAGGAGCATGGTTTTATGGCTTCACTTTTGATGTTCGCGGTGAGCTGTCTGCTTTTTTTAGTAGGTCTGTGTGTTTAAAATGAAATTTTATAACATTAATAAATTTGGGTTTTGGGAATATATTAAAGATTATTAAATACAAATAAGTGTTAATCAGCATCAATATAAACGATGCCGCGATGGTTAAAGGGGCTGAAAAAAGCGAATTTTATATGTAACCTAAGCTTGCGACGGCATGCAGCCATGCACATACCGTAGTCCTTTCCAAAGCCGCTGGATTGAACGGTGGTTTGAGCTCCCACTTTTGCTACCCACGACCGCGGGAGCCCCCTTTTAGTACCCTCTTAATAATCAGATAGATGTTACCGTAGCCCTATTCTTAATCCCAAAGCTACAGGGACGTATATTATTATTATTATTTATTTATCAATCAGGTAACAGAACCCATAACAATAAGTATCAATAAAATTAATAAAATTGAGATTAAAATTAAAATAATATAATAAAATAAAATAAAATTCGATTCAAATTAAATTACAAAAATTAAAATAATAATGGAAATAAAAATGAACATAACAATAAGTATCAATAAAATTAATAAAATTGAGATTAAAATTAAAATAAAATAATAAAATAAAATAAAATTCGATTCAAATTAAATTACAAAAATTAAAATAATAATGGAAATAAAAATGAACACAATATAAATAAAAGAAAACTAAAATAAAATAAAAGAAGACTAGTTGCCCGCACCATTCATGACATGTCTGTCACAGCAGAGCCTGATATACGGGCTAGATTGATCAGTCTTTCCGCGATCATCGCCAGGACGGCGTTGGCCGCACCCGCCGCACCAAGAACGTGGCCCGCTTCCGCATGATAGCGTGGAAGCAGTCGGTGCGCGTCGCGGCGAACATACCCAAAGCGCTGCAGAAACGGGTCAGCCCCACCACCGCCCTAAACGCATTGTTAAACTGGATGCGGAGGGCACTGTAGCATTTCTTTGTATAGTTAGCCCACAGAGCGCACGTATACACGGAAGTGCAGTACGCCCTAAAGAGCGTAAGCTTCACCCCGACCGAACACCGCGCAAATCTGCGGGCCAACATGTTCGATCTTTTTGACAGAGCATACAACAATACAACAGTATAACAAGGCCTATGCATGAATATTATTATACTTCCGATTTCCAGCACCGTAAATCCAAATCGAGAAGAGCCGTGTGGTGTCCGGCGGCGAATAGCACCACTCCGATTCTTCCCAGGAGGTCGTAGGAGGCGACCAAGGGACACATTCCAGGAGATGGGCAGCAGCGTCTTCCTGAGTAACGTATCATCTACTGCGGTCACCAACCCGCAATGCCAAACGTGGTGACTATGGCAAAAACCCCCTATGGCAGTCACAATTAAACCTCGGCCCCCAGTCCCCGGCGGCCCCGCTATCCCTGGTTACGACAGCGGCCATGGTAACGGCGGGGCAGGGGGTGCTAAGAATCTCCGGCAGAGATTCGGCTGTCACAAGAGTAAACGACCTCTGCACCTGGCAACATACAACACCAGGACACTGAGGACCGACGAGAAGATACATGAGCTGGAAGCAGAGATAGATAAGTTACGCTGGAGTATCATAGGATTATCTGAAGTCCGAAGAGAGGGGGAGGACACGGTAATCCTTAAATCCGGTAACTTATTCTATCACCGGGAGGGCGAACATCTGTCCCAAGGTGGTGTCGGGTTTCTCGTCCACAGGTCCCTCGTCAACAACGTGACGAAAGTTGAAAGTGTGTCAGCAAGGGTAGCGTACCTTATACTCAGAATATCAAAACGGTATTCGCTGAAGGTCACACAGGTATACGCGCCGACCGCGACACACCTAGACGATGAGGTTGAGGCTATGTATGAGGACATAAGTAGAGCCATACATGCCTCTAAGACTCATTTCACGGTGGTGATGGGGGATTTCAATGCAAGACTGGGCACGTGAGACGGCGACGAGCAAAAGGTAGGGCCCTTTGGATTTGGTCAACGGAACCACCGAGGCCACTTGCTTGCTAACTTCTTGGAGAAGGAGAACCTCTTCATGATGAACTCCTTCTTCAAGTGGACTTGGATAAGTCCCAACGGTTCCACGAAAAGCGAGATAGACTTCATTTTGGCAGACAAACGGCACATATTTAATAATGTCTCCGTGATCAACAGGTTTAAAACCGGAAGTGATCACCGAATGGTACGAGGCACATTAAATATCAACATCAAGCTGGAACGGTCACGCCTAATGAAGTCTACGCTTCGACCAACACCTGTCCAAATCCAGAGCTCCGAGAACTTTCAGCTTGAGTTGCGAAATCGTTTCGCGGGCCTAGAAAAATGCGAGTCTGTGGACGAATACAACACCAGGATGGTACAAACTGTCCACGAGGTAGGGTCCAAGTTCTTTAAGACCCCCTCCAGTAGTAGACCCCAAGTGCTCTCTGAACAAACCCTCGGTCTTATAAAGGAAAGGCGTGAACTATGCGTTCGGTCCCCGTCTTCAATGTCGAAATACAGGCAGCTCAACAAACAGATCTCTTGCTGCAGACGACGCGATCTGCGTGCTCACAACACACAGCGCATCAAAAACACTATTGAGCGCAACCAAGGCACAAAAGTGTTCACAAGAGATCTGAGTGTAGGGCAAAGCCAGTTAACGAGGTTGAGGACTGAGTCTGACGCTGTAGTTTCGTCTAAGCCTGAAGTTCAGAGAGAAATTGAGAGGTACTACGGACGGTTGTACAGCTCCTCAAAAGCTCCCGTTACCGATGTGGTAAACGATAAGAGAGCCAAATTGACCCGACACTATACCGAAGATATCCCGGACGTCAGCCTATACGAAATTAGAAGGGCCCTTAATCAGCTTAAAAACAACAAAGCACCGGGAGATGACGGTATCACATCAGAGCTGCTGAAGGCTGGAGGGAAACCCCTCCTAGTGGCGCTCCAAAAACTGTTCGATACCGTCATCAGTAGCAAAACTGTCCCGGAGGCGTGGAGCAGAAGCGTGGTGGTTTTGTTCTTCAAAAAGGGTGACAGAGCCCTTTTGAAGAACTATAGACCCATCGCGCTTCTGAGCCACGTCTATAAGCTGTTTTCAAGGGTTCTTACTAATCGTATTGCGCGCAGGCTAGACGACTTCCAGCCTCCCGAACAAGCCGGATTCCGAAAAGGCTATAGTACCATGGACCACATACACACGCTGCGACAGGTTATACAAAAGACCGAGGAGTATAACCTGCCGCTATGTATTGCGTATGTGGACTATGAGAAAGCCTTTGATTCTATCGAGACCTGGGCGGTGCTAGAGTCTCTCCAGCGATGCCAGATTGACTATCGGTACATCGAGGTGTTGAAGTGTTTGTACAAAGCCGCAACTATGACAGTCCGAGTTCACGACGGAAGCACTGGACCTATTCCACTGCAGCGCGGAGTACGACAAGGGGATGTTATATTCCCGAAGCTGTTTACCGCTGCTTTGGAAGACGTGTTCAAGCTGATGGAGTGGAACGGGCTGGGTATTAACATCAATGGCGAACACCTCACACACCTTCGATTTGCCGATGATATAGTAATCTTGGCGGAGAACCTGGAAGAGCTCAGCATTATGCTAGGTGACCTCCATAGCGCCTCACAAAGGGTGGGTCTTAAGATGAATATGGACAAGACGAAGATCATGTCTAACGTCCATGTCACACCTATACCGGTCGTTGTTGATGGCGCAACTCTCGAAGTTGTCGACGAGTACGTATACCTGGGACAAGCGATCCGTATGGGTAAGTCCAGCTTCGAGAGAGAGGTAACTCGTAGAATCCAACTCGGTTGGGCAGCGTTCGGGAAATTACAAAGTGTCTTCTCGTCCAGAATACCTCAGTGCCTGAAGTCGAAAGTTTTCGAGCAGTGTGTGTTGCCAGTGATGACCTACGGCGCTGAGACGTGGTCTTTTACAGTTGGCCTTTTCCATAGGCTCAAGGTCACTCAGCGCGCGATGGAGAGGGCTATGCTTGGTATTTCTCTACGCGATAGAATTCGTAACGATGAAATCCGTAGACGAACGAAAGTTACCGACATAGCTCTCAAAATTTGCAAGCTGAAGTGGCAATGGGCAGGCCACATAGTTAGGAGGACTGACAACCGATGGGGAAGAAAGGTTCTCGAATGGCGACCACGTCTCGGCAAAAGGAGTACAGGCCGCCCTCCAACCAGGTGGACTGATGACCTGAAGAAGACAGCGGGTAGTCGCTGGATTCAGAAGGCCCAGGACCGGGAGGAGTGGCGAACGTTAGGGGAGGCCTATGTCCAGCAGTGGACTATAAAAGGCTGATGGATGGATGGATGGATGGAAATCCAAATCATCAATTCACTTTGTAAATAAACTGAATTTGGACGGAACATGGATCACAATTTAAAGTTTATTAAACAACCAATAGTTAACAGCATTGTTTGTGTAAAAGCTTGTACAACAACAGACATTGATTGCTCGACTGTTAACTTCGGAGCTAATTAGCGCTATTTAGATTGTTTTACGTAATTATTACGCAATAATAGACAAATTTGTTCAACAAATAACATATTGTGTACGGTTGTAACGAAGTGTCGGTGAGCCGTTTCTGATTTTATTTTAACAATATCATTAATTGTTTGTGGCTGTATCTCTTTAAATCAAAGCCGCAGTTTTTAAACATTTTCACACGGATTTACCGTCAGGCACCATATTTTTAAAAACAAATAATTAATAAATAATAATTTTTATTTAAAAATAAATAATAATTTTATGGTAGAATAACGTAACCATAAAAATATTTTTGCTCAAAAAAACGTAGATGTAAAGATGTTGCTCAAAGATATGAACAAAAAAATTCAACAAGCATAACTAAAAATGGTTGCGCACTAAACCAAACTTGGAAAACATGATAATTGTTCAGACATTGTGTACTCGATTTTTTTGCCTTTTAAATCAATATTTTTTTCTATCAATTGACTTTAATATCATTTGAGACGTCACAAATCATTTTCTCATACAAAATACATGTAGATTGTCAAGTTTTAACAGCTTATTAAAAGTATCTCAATTGATTTGGTAGTCTAAGACGGGAGTCTTCCAGCTTTCCCGAAAAAAATGACAATGACCCTACGGATTTAGTCAGAGAAACTCAACCAAAGAAAGAGGTTGGTAGAAAAATAATTAGACTTAACTTTTAAGCGTATTTTTGTGCGTGCCTAAAGTCGCTTTGAGGTAAGCGCTATCAAGCGCCAAACTTTTTGCACTTTATAAACCAAACGCGCATACATGGGCTTACTTCGGCGCTTTCACACTGGTTTAGGGGTAGCATAGTTCATTATAGCGTTGCTCCGATAAAAACAATTGATTTTCTTCAGAGACTCATTGACTTACAGAGTGTTACTTAACAACGTCATCTACTGTAGTAGCTGCGCAAGTAAAAAAATGTATTATACACGTACTCGTAACTAATATATTTCACGAAGAGTCATTTTTTCAGTTTATATTTACGATGATTATCGCCCGAAACAGCAGCGATGGCCGAGTGGCAAAAGCCGCGGTCTTCTACGCGACCGATCCCGGGTTCAAATCCTCGGCGCGCACCTCTAACAAAGAAATTTGTAATGTGCGAATTTATCGCTGCTCCACGGTGATGGAGAATATCGTGATATTTCATTAATTACGATGTTCTCCATCGCCGTGCATGCCTGAGAGAAATTTATAATTTCTGGAAAGAATGACGTCCACCAATCCACACTTGGTCAGCGTGGTGGACTATGACCTAAATCCCTCTCACTTGTGAGAAGGAGACCTGTGCCCAGCAGTGGACATAAAAAAAGGTTGAAAAAAAATCGCCTGAAACATTATCTATGATTCAGGCCATAATCATCTCATAACTACATTTTCTAAAAATTAATCCTAATTAGATCGATTTATTGCCGCCGATATCCCCTTCATACTAAATTTAATAAAAATCATCGCAGCTATTTTCAAAATTCAGATAATAAGATAATATTGTAAATACTTATTATATTTTAATGTTAATTTGATTATATATCACCAAACAAAAGTGTTGATATTTAAAAAAGATTCAGGTTCTATTCTTATGTATAAACAAGAATTGCTCGTTTATAGGTATTATATATAGATAGATAGATAAGCACGTCAACGCTCGTACGAGTTACATGTGATGGAATTAATTTATTCATTTATTTATTCATTGACTTAAAACTTGTATGAATAATTGTGTGACTACCTGAACTTAAACATGGCAGCACGAGTTTTAGCATTGTCAATTGTGCACGTTCCAGCATTCGTACGCTGCGTTTACCTTCTAAAAAAACGGCAAATTGTTTGTAAAGTAGGTTTACGATCGAGATGTTTACGTGATAACGTCCGCACGAGAAAATCTCCATTCGTTTGTATGCCGCTAGAGTGAGAGAGACGGAAGATCGGTCCACTCACTCGAACGCTATGCCAGCCTCCGCTCGTGAGGATTCCGGGTGACAAGTTTCACGGAATGACTGGCAGCGCTCGAGATGAGACGGGGGATCGGTCCGTCTCTCTCTCGTTATACCTGCGATCGCGCTCGTGAGGTTTTGGTGTGACACAAGTTTCTGAACATGTCACCCGACTAAAACGATTTTAAAGACGTTATCACGTCAAAACTTCTAATTAGCCGATCACCTATGTTAAAAGATGTGATGCCTGGTCGATAGTCGACTCTTACGACACGTAGTGAATACTGCTTGTAGGTACTTGGTAATACGAGTTGCTTGTATAACTCGTTGGAATATTTGTGTTCATTATAGTAATAATAATATCCCGTTAATTGAAATAATTCCTGCTATGCCAATAGGTGCCAATATGCTGTGACCCGAATGGTATTTAGCCATTGTCAAATCCAATTAACGTCACTCAAATTGTCTAATCAATACACGATAATGCAATGTATTGTATGCAGATACTGGTATCTAGGTACTATAATGTATAATGTAATTGTAACGACAAAATTATTACCTATTAAAAATAAACGCAGCTACAGACTTATAGCATTGTCAGAAGTAAGTAAGCGTAGTATATGTTTCCATCTGTTGCATGCAAATCTATATATATAATAATGTATCTTTCATGGATTTCGATTACGGCGACGACCCTATATTCGTTATTAACACGCTTTTCTTGCTTGACCTGTATGTATGTATGTAACGGAATCTATTAACTTCATTTTCACCTACTTCTAAGCGTCTGATTAACTTGAAAATAAATGAATTTGCACAGGGGTCAAGGGCCGATGACAATGTAATAATATGAAAAAAAAAACCAATTATAAAATTAAAACAAATAATGTAGTTTAAAAAAACCAAATAACAGCCTTTTGTAAAATACGAACTAAAAAGTAAAAAATTAAGTTTTTAACAAAAAAATAGAACCGACTTCAAACGGTAAAAAATAAAATTGTTCAGTACCTACTTCTTCTTGCTTATGGTAATGACTCTTAAAACTATTTCTGGAGTTGGGCCCTTAGTAAATGTCGTACCATTCCTTCTAAATGGGCACCGACAGTACAGACAGTGGGACGGTACCTACTTCTTTTTGCTTAGGTATGGTTATGACTGTTAAAACTATATTGGAGTTGGTGTCCATTCAGAACGAAAGGTACACTATATTTACAAAGACAGGACATTTTACTAAGGGCCCGACTCCAAAAATAGTTTTAAGAGTCATTACCATAAGCAAGAAGAAGTAGGTACTGAACAATTTTATTTTTTACCGTTTGAAGTCGGTTCTATTTTTTTGTTAAAAACTTAATTTATTTCACTCTTTTTAGTAATTTTAATAATTCTTCACATATGTATAAGCATAATTGGAATTTTTTTCACTTAACTTCTAAACGTTAAAGAGATACCTTTTATAATCATGTTTATCTAATAGCCATCTTATAGCCTGAAAGAATACTACTATCAGTCCACCTGAACGTATAAATTAATGAAAGAATTTGCTCTCAGCTCCTAACCGTTGAGGAGTTGTACCTTCAATCATCAGCTTAGCAACATGAGGTGATAATTACCGGACATAAATATTTTTTTTTTTTATAAATAAACCTAACAATAAGGCAGACGGGTCGCGTGATGTTAAGCGATCACCGTCGCCTATGGACACGGGCAACCCTAGGGGAGCCGCCCGAGCATTGCCGGCTTTGGAGGAGAGCTTTTTTTACAGCTTTCTTGAAGAACCCCATGTTATAGTCCACTGGGAATTCCTCAGCTGGAAGGTTGTCCCATAACCTACACGTCCGTGGTAAAAAGGAGCGTGCAAAGCGGACTGTGGAGGACCGCCACGAGTCCAGATGGTGCCGGTGGAACTTTAACCTTCGTCTGGTGGTATAATCATGGAATGGTGATGTAGGCATCAATTTGAAGAGTTCCTCGGAGCACTCACCATAGTAAAGTCGGTAGAACACGCAGAGCGAGCCTATGTCTCTTCGCAAGCTAAGCGGTTCTAGCCTGTCAGTCAATCTTGGGTCGTTGACGATTCGGACTGCGCGCTTTTCAACGGAGTCAAATGGGTGTAGCTGGTACTTCGGTGCTCCTGCCCAGAGATGGGAGCAGTACTCCATGTGGGGTCTGACCTGGGCCTTATACAGCGTCAGGAGTTGCCCCGCAGTGAAGTACTGCCTCGCTCTGTTGAGGACACCAAGCTTTTTTGATGCCAATTTGGCTTTGTACTCCAAATGACTCCGGTACTGCACTTTACTCGTAATGTCAACTCCCAAGATACCGACACTTTCACCGATGGTGAGCGCGGTGCCCTTGAACTGGGGCGCTATAACAAATGGGGCTTTTTTAGCGGTAAACGCGCAAACTTGTGTCTTCGTGAGGTTAAACTCGACAAGGTTAAGTCGACCCCATTCCGAGACCCGCTCCAGAGAGTTCTCGACTTCAGACACAAGTTTGATTCTGCTTTCCTCCACTTGTGACCTAGAGGCATTGGCTCGACAGGTGTATAGTGCGTCCACCGTACTATCATCTGCATAGCAATGTATACTGCGTGATTGTTGCAGCATGTCATTGATATGCAGAATGAATAGTGTAGGGGACAGCACTGAGCCTTGGGGAACACCGGCGTTAATGGGCTTCATATCTGAACAGCATCCGTCAACAACGACCTTAATCTGCCGCTCAGATAAAAAGCTAGCCACCCAGTTGCATAGCCTCAAGGGAAGACCGTAAGATGGAAGCTTCGCGAGAAGGGCCTTGTGCCAGACCCGGTCAAAGGCCTTCGCGATATCCAGGCTGACTGCCAAAGCCTCCCCGTTACCCTCGATGGCTTCAGCCCAGCGGTGTGTGAGGTACACCAAGAGATCACCGGCCGACCGGCCCTGGCGAAAGCCATACTGACGATCGCTGATCAACCGATGTCTCTCGAGGTACCTAAGGAGCTGTGTGTTTATAACACGCTCCATCACCTTAGAGAGCAGGGAGGTTATCGCAATAGGCCTGTAATTGGACGGGTCACTGCGGTCACCCTTTTTCGGAATTGGGTGTACTAATTTGTATTATGTTAAAAAATATGACTAAAAGAATGTGTGTGCCTATTAAGTTTCAGTGTTTCCCTCGATTTCCCTAGTATCACATCATTAAATTTTGCCACGGTGACGGTTGGACCACCTCAGGAATGTAAGATTTCCAACAAAAAACCATTTATTGAAAGAATTTGCTCTCAACTCCTAACCGTCATAGTACCTTCCATGATCAGCTCAGCAACATGATATGATGATAATTATACACAAATACCTATTTTGCTTTAATTAAAATATGAAAATCATTTGTTGTGCTATAAAATTTGAATGTTCCCTTCGATTTCTCTGGGATACCATCATCAGACTTTGACTTTTTGACAGTTGGACCACCTCAGGAATGTAAGATTATTTATTGAAAGAATTTGCTCTCAACTCCTAACCTTCGTAGTACCTTCCATCATCAGCTCAGCAACATGATATGATGATAATTATACAAAAATGCCTGTTTTGCTTTAATAAAAATATGAAAATCATTTGTTGTGCTGTAAAATTTGAATGTTCCCTTTGATTTCTCCGGGATCCCCTCATCAGACTTTGACTTGGTGACAGTTGGACCACCTCAGGAATGTAAGATTTGGAATAACAAACTATTTATTGAAAGAATTTGCTTTCAACTCCTTACTGTTGCAGTACCTTCCATCATCAGCTCAGCAACATGAGATGATGATTACTATGCACAAATATCTCTTATGCTTCAGAAAGTATAAGAAAATCAATGTATGTGCCTATAAAATTTGAGAGTTCCCCTCGATTTCCCTGGGATCCCATCATCAGATCCTGATTTGGTGACAATGGGACCACCTCGGGAGTATAAGCATACGAACAAAAAAAGAATTTTGAAAATCGGTCCACAAACGGCGGAGTAATCGGTGAACATATATTAAAAAAAAATACATACAGCCGAATACAGTACCTCCTCCTTTTGGAAGTCGGTAAAAATAAGAAGAAAATGTATTTTACTGTAAAAAAAAGCGTGGGGTCGTTTTTAAGATACTATTGACACCATGCACCCCACGCTTTTTTAACAGTAAAATACATTTTCTTCTTATTTTTTACTTTTTAGTTCGTATTTTCACAAAAGCCTGTTTTTTTTTCAAATGAAATCACCAAGGTAAGCTATATCTCAAAGATTTAATTGCTAAAAACGCAAGAAGCTCTAATTCTGAATCGTAAATAATAATTTTGAAGCGACCCGGTTACCACGCCGGACTGCCAATCAAGCGTCCCGGGTTCGAATCTCGGCGAGGCAGAAATTGGAATGATGCTTTTAATTTTTATTTTCTTCTAGCTGTTTATGTTTTGTCTTTGTGTGTGTCCATTAAAGAGGATCTATATTTATTATCTTAAAGAGATTTCATGTTACTGTGAAACAAAAAATAAAACAAATAGTGACGTACGAACTGTCCTGTTGTTCTGACTGTGTAAAAGTTTAGAACGACACGGCACAAAGTACCAACGTTTGACAGGTAGAAACAATTTGTATGGGAAAACTTTTTATAAAAAAAATAAAAAAACATTTTCCAGTCGACCAAACTTTGAATCTAAACCAATCTCAAATCACCTTGAACATACACAAAAAAATTCATAATAATCCGTCCAGTCGTTTAGGAGGAGTTCAGTGACATACACACGCACACAAGAAATATATATATATACTAGTGGAACCCGCAGACGTTGTCCTGCCTTAAAAGTAATAAAAGAGGATTTGTTTTCTTATTATCTTAAAGAGACTTCATGTTACTATCAAACAAATAATGACATACGAACTGTCCTGTTATTCTGAATGTGTCAAAGTTTAGAACGGCACGGCACGAAATACAAACGTTTGACAGATAGGAACAATTTATATGGGAAAACTACTTATAAATAAAAAAAATAATTAAAAAACATTTCCAGTGGCCCAAATTGTGAATCTAAACCATCCTCGAATCCATTTGAATACACACAAAAAAAATCATTAAAATCTGTCCAGCCGTTAAGGAGGAGTTCAGTGACATACACACTCACACAAGAATTATATATATTAAGATATATATATATATATATATATATAATTAAAATACATGATTGTTTGCCTACTCCATTTAAGTAAAAAATTCCGCTTAATCAGCTTAAGATGTCTGTTTCAAATTGAGAAGTAAGATTCCACCTTAAAAACATACATTCATACATACTTACATACAAGCAAGTTAAATGAAAGCTTTTAAAAATAATTTATAGCAGTTGTGATTTGACTTAATTTTTTTCTAAAGTCAGATCGCTACTCCTAAAGACAATTGCAATCCTCATTACAGAGGCCGTAAAAATAAAGTCAAAGAAATTTGGCGAAAGCGAGGCCATAAAATGTATTTCGCCTTAAATTTAAACATCTACGAGTACGTCAAATCAGAATGGAAGGTTCATGGACAACATTACCGTATTTAAGCAAAGTAAACAGCAGAGTAAATCAAAGCGCGCATGGCTTGCGGCTAGCGTAGAACGCAAGCGGTCTATGCAGCTAAGCCAAACGGGCACGATTGGGTGTGAGATGGGTGACCGCTAGTGGCAAAAAAATTCATGCGCGTTGCCGTGCTTCGGAGAGCACGTTAGCCGTCGGTCCCGGTTGTTGTCGATAGATAACAGTCGTTAAGCCTTGTCGGAGGACTTATGGGCGGTTTGAAAACATCCGACAGCGGGTTGGCCACTAACCTGCATCTTCACCAACCCGCATTGGAACAGCGTGGTGGAGTAAGCTCCAGGCCTCCCCAATAAGGGGGAGAGACCCGTGCCCAGCAGTGGGACGCAAAAAGAGTTGCAGCCAAACAGCAGTGTACAGCTTATAGGTTATGTCATTGGTTGGCTGCAACATTTTTTGGGTCCCATTGCTGGTCTTTCCCTATTATTGGAGAGTCCTAGAGCTTAGGATTAAGCGAACGCGCTTTTCGAGCGACATGGTGGATAACACGCTGCTCCAATGCGCGTTCATAAAGGTGAGGCCAACGCTAGAGGCCAACCTGCGTTGGATGTTTATAATCATCCATAAGGATGACGGTTGTTACCGAGACTGTCGAGCATCGTAGCATAAAATTTTTGACACTAGTAGTCACCCATCTTACAAACGACCACGATTGTTTCGTTAAGGTGGTAAAAAGCTTACGTACTACGCCAGCTGCAGGGCCAATTTTAACATCTTTCAGACAGATCATTAATACACTGTTAATCCAGTTTTATTAGGTATCAACTAAGTTCAAGTCTTATTTCGTAGTCAGTTGAACGGGATTGTCTTCAGAAACGGTAATGAAGGCCTGTAATTAAAAGACAGTTCGCCCGACTCCGCTTTACAATCCTGAACTACTCAAACCGTTATTTTATTGCTTCCATTTACTTTTCTACTAGAACTGAAATAATTACTGGGTAAATAGAATTTTAATATAACGCTATACACGATACGTATTCATAGCTCTAAGCTTATATTCCCTGTGTCGTGAGTACCGTCGTCACAAACAAAGAAAGACACACGACTCACACCAAGAACAGTACTCGTAATTTAACTCATCATTCAAATTTCTGCCTCGTTTGGAATCGACGTTACAATCGACAGTCAGGTATGGTGACCATTGCGCTAAACGGGACATGAGATATAGGTGTACCTAATCTTCATAGTTCGATCGGGGAAGAACTCCTCCCGCGCTCCATTCTGTCGAGAAAATGAAAATGAAATGAATCAAGCAATCATGAATCATGAAACAAATGAAATCAAGCACATTTTGACTTACATTGGTATAAAGTTTGCTAATGCCAACGCCAACGAAACTAAAGAAGGCCAACTTATATGGGGGAATCATCAGTCTCTGGAGTAGAGAAGTCGCCGGATTATAAGAATATATTGTGCAGAGAATTTGGTATAAGAATTTGGTATTAGTCATAGCGTGATGTTCAGTGATCGGAGTAGGTAGAGTGATTTTATGTACTTGCGTCACATTTTGAGCACGAAATCTTAGTATGGATATGCCTTATGCCAAGAACATTTCGGGACTTTATAATTGGAGTAAACGCTACTTATTGTACCAATGAAATAAAATAAAAGTAGCACAATAAATTCTGTTCTTTATTAATACAAATAAAAAACATAGTATAAAATATATTAAATATAGGTAAAGATAAGACGCATATTTCTTACTTCTTTGGGTTTATAGAAAGTTAAACAATAGTTTGCTTAATTTAAACAAAAAAAAACATGCTGAACAAATAAAGCGTAAACAACGACTAACTTCCAAGAGAAAATGACAATTTAAATCTACGGTTGCAAGTTTCAAAAATAATGCAGTTCTGTTATATACCTAATGTGCTCTTAAAATAACAATTAATAGTAATTTACATTAAAATATACTATAAACTTTTAAAGTACAATATATAGTATATTTACCTTAAATTTAAGATAATTAAAATATGCGGTATTTGTTGATTTGAACTTCGTCGAGTACATACCTCCAATTGATAATATATTATAATTTTAACATGAACTGATTTTATTTTTAATTATATTTTGTAACCGATGTAGCAAATAAATTAATTTGATTTAATTAATATTATTTATACGGCAGTACCATGATTTTCTTCGTGATTGCTTTTGTTTGTGATTTAATATTTAATAAATCCTTGCGGTAAGCTAGTAATCTACGCAGTAATTCGCAACTTAAGTCCGACAAACTGTGAAAAGTTTACGTAATCCTAAGTTTCGGTAACCCGCGGGAATGTCCGTACATATTTGCTCACATATTTTGATTTTATTCACTTACAAACTAGAATCACACTTTAATTAAAATTTAAATATTTTTGAATTCCGGAAATTCCGGAGGCGTATCCATATTAACACATAATTGACACGTTAATATTCCGATTTCACTCTACCTACTCCGATCACTGGTGATGTTATATAGCTTAAAGCCTTCGTCGATAAATTGACTATTCAACACAAAAATAATTTTTCAATTCGATCCAGTAGTTTCTGAAATTTGCGCGTTCAAACAAACAAACTCTTCAGCTTTATATTAAGTATAGATTTAGTGCTATTAATCCCCCCCCCCCCATGCAATAAGAAATTAGTAGATAATTAACAGAATATTATAAAAATGTATCGTTTACACTAATTACAGCCTAAGTAGTGGAAAGTGCCTATTTTTACGACGGGTAAGTCTAGGTCAGAGTTGATTGACAAATGATTGATGATTGGCAGGGTCTCCGATTCTCAGTTCAGCACATTTATCTACTCTTGTAATATTGCTAGAAATTAAGTGATGACATTCACTTTATTATGGACAAGAATCTTGAAATTAAAATTTAAACGATTTGCATTGTTAATAAATATGAATGTACATTTGAAGAGTATAAAACACTAAAACAAATATCGCTTTAAGTTCTAGTGATAAGCAGCTATAAGGGAGATCTCCCGCCGGGCGAGGTGGTCATGCCCGGGGAGCGGCCGCGCTCCAAGTGACTCAATTCGGAGCTTGTATATATGGTCGGATATTCGGAAAACTTCGATAGCGTGATTCAGGAATACCCATGGCGTCATATCTTGATGAGTAGCGGAAGGTCGCTACAGTATGTATATATCTTACTAATTACTAATATGTCTCGACTATACTAATTACAGCTTTAGTAATATGATGAAAGAGAATGTGGAATTGCTAAAAATAATAAATAATGGTTATTAATCTGTACCATTCGATTTATTACTACTGATAAGAACTTGAAATTAAAATTTCAACATTTTGCATTGTTATGAGGTATGAATGAACTTTTAAAGTATTCAAATACTTAAGTAAAAGTTAGTAAGTAAAAGTATTCAAATACTTTAAAAGTACATTTTAAAGTGTTTGAATACTTTAACTCATATTCATACTCATACCTTTAAATAAATATATGACTTTTAGTTCTACTAATTAGCAGATATACTTTACTAATACTTACGTTTCGATCATAGTAATTACAGCTTTAGTAATTAACTAGCTTTCCGCCAGTGACTTCGCCCGCGTGGACCCGTTTAATAGGTTTTCGTGGGATAAAAACCATCATATGTCCTTTTCCAAAGTCCACTCTATCTATGTTCCAAATTTCATCAAAATTGGTTCAGTAGTTTAAGCGGGTAAAATAAATTCGACGCGCTATTTATAATATTGCACGCACCGCCGCCGGCTCCCCACCCCCGGCCGATACCGGCACAACCGCTAAGTCCCTGCATTTTAATATTTTAAATCTGTAATATGTTCGAAAATATTCATGAGCCTGTGCCGAGGTCAGAGTTGATGAACAATTGATTAATGATTGACCGGGGCCCACAAACTACTCTTAATTTAACAAATAAAAATATTCGTGTACTGGCATGTTCTTTAAAATTATTCATAAACACTATTCTATAATTTTTTACAGCTAAAATCGCATTCTTAAACGTTTCTCTGTTGGTCTCGCATATTACTTTTCAAGTATCAGTGTTTTTATTTTTAACATATTATGCTCTAGCTGCTAGGCACAGAGGCCTTAGTGTAAGTCTACACACGCGAAAATTTTACTAACGCGTTTGCGTTAAGAATTTAAGTATCGACCTTTTATTCCTTTCAGGTTAAGATCTATCTTTCCAATATTAACTCGGACGTAGTAGTAACGTTTGCGCGTTTACAAACTTACACTAAGGGCTCAGATCTACTCATGGAAGTGAGAGGGGTTTGGGCTTTAGTCAGTCATCTATTATTGGTTACATAAAGTAAAGCATCAAAAACTGATATAAAATAAATATGTATATTTCAATAATAATCGATAATAAATTGACGACCCGCGTGGCGCAATGGTTACCTTGCCAGACTGCCAATCGAAGGGTTCCGGGTTCGATTCCCGGCGAAGCAGAAATTTGAATGATGAGTTTAAATTTCTGTTCTCGGTCTTGGTGTTTGTGTTTCTGTCTCTATGTGTGTCCATGATACCCACGACACAGGATACCACCCTACTGTAGGGCTATGAGTGGGGCTATGTTTATAAATTAAATGTTTTGATTTCACTAATTACAACTCCCATAATGAAACAGTGGAATGAGCCTATTCCTTACGGCGGCTAAGTCGAGGTCAGACTTGATTAACAATTGATTGATAATTGTTCGAGGCTACTTACTCCCAGTTCAACAAAGTTATGAACTTCTATATTACTCGTATTACTAGGCATAAGAAAGGTTATAAGCCTGAACGGCTCTCGGTATTGCCATGGAAAAAATCTTCCAATAATATATATAAGTATGTAATATATAAGTATAGTATAGTATAGTATATAAGTATAGTCAACAATGGAAATGTGAAGTCAAAGTAAATATTATTACTCCTATTCAGCAATATTAAAAGTAGCTTTTCTAAAATCTGTTAAAAACTTAAATATTTAACTTTTCACTTTTTTTTAATTATGAACATATTTTCTTTTGAACTATTTTTTATTTAATTGCTATTACGTAATAGACTTTTTAGATTTTATATATGTTTTCTTCATCAAATTTATATGTACGCTTTTCAAGCTATATCTATTTCTGCACTTGTCTATTCTTTATCATTTTTACATCATGTAAATGAAAAAAACTTTGGATGGCTTATTTGTCATCAAGTACGTTACTTGGCTACTTTTACTTTACTGTCACATATTTCTACTGAGATAAAGGCTTAAAAATGGCTGTCACTCAGAGCACAGTCTCTGGGACGCCGCTTGCCAAACAAGTTTGCGAAATTATTTTTAATATCCCTGGAAACAAGAGAGAATATATTGCGGTCTGTCCTAACAAAGACAAACCGTTATTTGAAATGCCTAGCGTGTATTGACGTGTAATAAATGGTCCAAGTTTGCGAACTTTGCACATTTATTTATAATAATTACGTCGAGGTATTTGCCGACAATGCTCCGATATTTGGGGGATGCCTATTCATTAATTTTATTAGAGTGATATTTTGAATCGGTGTATCTAGTGGTCTCACCGATTTGGAAAGCAAATTTACGATATTGAAATGAAAGCCCGACAATTTTGCGGGCAAGAATGCGAAGTAAATCATGGCCTTATGTAATATCTTTTATAAGTTTCGAACTAAAAAGTTTCAACTATACTTCATCAAGAGTAGCTTGGGAAGAATTTCGAACCGGTTGTAGATCACTTAAAGTTTCGTACTCTCGTTGTGATAAATATCAGTATTACTTTATCGAATAGAGCCACTCGATTTAAACAATTTGGTATAAAGAGTTTGCTTGAGTCATGTCTTGATCTGTTCTGGATGGTTATGAGAATCTTTGATTTATTTGAATGTGCAGTTTTATATATTATGAAGCAGACAGTATAGCGATGGCCGAGTGGTAAACGACTTCGGTCTCCCACGCGACCGATCCCGGGTTTAAATCCTCGGCGTACACCTCTGACAAAGAAATTTGTAATGTGCGCATTTATCGCTGCTCCACGGTGATGGAAAATATCGTAATATTGAATTGATTATGATGTTCTCCATCGCCGTGCATGCCTGAGAGAAATTCATAATTTCTCGGAAGCATGACGTCCACCATTCCGCACTTTACCAGCGTGGTGGACTATGGCCTAAATCCCTCTCAATTGTGAGAGGAGACCTGTGCCCAACAGTGGGACATAAAAAAGGGTTGAATAGAAAAGAAGAAGACAGTATACATGTTGTAAATTAAATAGAAATGAAACATAACATAAAAATAACCCTATTTTCCTTTAATTGCAATTTTTATTAATACGTGCATGATATTTTCTTTAGTGAGGAATGCATCTCGGTATTGGAACCTAAATTTCAGCGGTAAATTCTCTTTATCACTAAGCTATCACGCCATTTAAAGGCAGTCATCTATAGGTACTCTATTTTGTCAAACTGTAAGGTACGACAATGAAAGACCGCGGTCGGTTGCTAACTAACTTTATTATAGTTAAGAGTACCCACTATATACTGTACACTCCATACCTCTCCCCTATACAAAAGAGCCAAAGTACATTTTTTTAAATTCATAAATTTCTCTAAGTTATTTTAAAAAACAACAAAAAGTAGGTACCAACTATCCCTCAACAAAAATTAATAAATAATAAGTTGTAAAGTAAATTGATAAGTTACCTTTTACAGTCAAACACATGAATACAAATTAAACCTCTATCAGCCACCCAAAACCTAACACCTTTTACCCAATTGAAACACTTATAAATAAAAAAAACAATATTCCTTACTTATTTCCAACTGCACCCATCCCTTTCCTTTCATCTCTAAGTAAAGCTCTTCTAGTCCTTCCTGAAAGTCCTAGTGGTGGTCCTGGCTGGGCGTTCGCCGGTACTTCGACTTGGCGACCCCCGCCGGTGTTTCCGGGTTCCACCGACGTGTCGCGCTCCCCCTCTCGATGCGATTTGGCGCCAAGCTCGCCCTCTGTCTCGCCCTCTGACCAATGCTCTTCCCGGTATTTCCTACCTCTAGGCTCTTTATTAACAAATTGATCGCCCATGCTACCTCTTGTCTCGCTATCCGGTTCTGGTTCCGAGCTTTCCCACGAGAACAGGCTATTCTTTAGAGGCAAAATTTGATCCAAATGCCGACGACAGACGTCACCATTCTTTAATGCCACTTTATATGATACCGGCCCTGTTTTGTCCACTATGTGACCTCTGACCCATTTGTTGCGGCTCGCCGTATAGTCTCTAGCTAAAATAGCATCCCCAACACCAAAATCGCGATCGGTGCCGCCTTTCCTCTCCATTTGCTTACTCTGCGACTCCGCCACAATACCAGATGTGCTCGGCCGCATCGCGTCTAGTCTGTTGCGCAAGCGATGTCCCAATAAGGCTACCGCCGGGGCTACGCCCGTCGTAGCATGTGGACAGTTACGATATTGAAACAGAAATCGACTTAAGCTAGTGTGGATATCCACTCCCTCCAAAACTGCTCTTTTAATTGTCTTTTTGATTATTTTAACCGAGTTTTCTGCTGCTCCATTTCCTTGTGGTCTGTACGGGGATGAGGTAATATGTCTTATTATGTTTTTGTCGCAAAAATCTCGAAATTCTGTACTCTGGAAAGGAGGACCATTGTCAGTTACTAATTGCTCGGGCAACCCGAATTTTGCAAAGAGACCTCGGAAAAATTTTATAGTCTGTAAAGCCGAAATACTTTTTATTTCCTCCGCTTCTAGCCATTTACTATGTGCATCTACTACCACAATATAATATTTGCCATATATTTGCCCGAAGTCAGCATGAAGGCGCACCCACGGGCGCGTGGGAAACTCCCAAGGGTGCAGCGTGGCCCTGGGGGGCGCATCGCGCACGCTTCGGCACGCCTCACAACGTTGTCCAATTGCTTCTATATCTTTGTCTAACGCCGGCCAAAAAACATAATTCCGAGCCATCGACTTCATTTTCACTACCCCTAAGTGTCCCGAATGAATTTCTAATAAAACTTTTTCTTGTAACTTCTGTGGAATTATTAATCTATACTTATACAGAATGCAACCATGATCAATAAACAACTCCGAGCGCCTAACATAAAAGGGTTTTTCTTCATCTGTAACCTTTTCTGGCCAACCGAACATTACATATCCGTAGATCCTACTTAATAATTTATCTTTAGCTGTTTCCGCGGCTATTTCTTTATGAGTCACCGGTAAGGTTTCATCTACGTACATTAAATAGTGATGCGGCGCGGGGCGCATGGAGCGGGGAGGCGCCGCCGCTGGCGCGCCCCGCTGCTCCAGCGGCAAGCGCGACAGTGCGTCCGCGTTGCTGTTACAAGATGACTTTACGTAACAAATAAATGTCAAAATCATATGCGGCCAATTTAGCCGCCCATCTCTGAAGGCGACTCGCCGCCGTCTGCGGAATTCCACATTTAGGTCCCAAAATATGCACCAACGGCTTGTGGTCCGTCTTTAATGTAAAACGTCTCCCAAATAGGTATTGGTGATGCTTTTGCACGCCGTACATGATCGCTAGAGCCTCCTTGTCTAATTGACTGTAATTCCTTTCGGCGTCCCCTAGTGTCCGAGAGGCACAGCTAATAGGACGCTCCGAGCCGTCGGGGAAAGCGTGCGCGAGCACTGCGCCCACTCCGTACGCGCTGCTGTCCACGGCCAGCACGAGGGGAAGCGCGGGGTCGTAGTGACACAAAACCTTATCGCTAGCTAAAACTTTTTTTATGTGTTCGAAAGCCTCTTGACAGTGTCCAGTCCAATTCCACGCTTGGTCCTTTTTTAGAAGGGCGTATAAGGGATGGATCAGTGAACTTAAGTTCGGGACGAATTTACCATAATAATTAATTAAACCCAAAAAAGCTTTCAATTGAGTAACGTTCGTGGGCTTTGGGGCTTTAACAATGGCTTCTACTTTTGAACTGTCAGGATGTAACCCTTCCTTATCGATAACGAAGCCTAAGTATGACACACTAGGTTGTAAAAATTTACATTTTTTTATTTTCACCGTAAGACCCATCCTCGCCAACCTTTCGATTACAGCTCTCAGATTATTTTTATGCGTTTCTCTGTCTACTCCTGTAACACAAATATCATCTAAAAAAACAACAGTATGAGGGAGACCCCGTAGCGTCTCCTCCATGATTTTTTGAAACTTCTGAGGGATGCAACATAACCCATACGGGGTCCGCCGAAAAGCAAATGAAACCCACATGTGTCGAAATGGCCGTGCATGCTTGTGAGTCCGGGTGAAGAGGTACCTGCATATACGCGGTCGTGAGATCGATTTTAGAAAATTCTTGACCTCCACTTAATGCTGCAAACAATTCCTCAATGCGCGGTAGTGGGTAATGATCCATTTTTAATTTAGAATTAATTGTGGCCTTATAGTCCCCACATATACGTATTTCCCCCGATGATTTAATAACTGGAACTATAGGTGTACCATAATCTGAATGTTCTACCGGATAAATGGACCCCTCCGCCTCGAGACGCTTTAATTCTTTCTCGACAGGCGCTCGTAATGCTAACGGCACGGGCCGCGCGCGAACAAAAACCGGTTTGCTATCTGTGAGCTGCAATCGAATGTGTTGTTTACATTCCCCGAGCTTATCCGTAAACACTGCTGGAAACTCACGCTCCAACTCGCGAATGAACCGATCTCGATAATCATCTACCATCGATAAATTACTCTGTGAGGACTGTAATAAGTTGTTAATGCACAATTCATTAATATTAAATTTTTGAATCCAACTTCTACCGATCAACGGCCGACTACCATTTTTAATCACGTATAATTGTAAGTTTTCCTGAAAGTTATTTTCAATGGATGCGTTAACTACTATAAAGCCTACCGGTTCTATTCGCGAGCCCGAGTATGAACATAACTTAATACTATCCGCGAACAATGGATACTTCGAAAACCTAGATCTGTAACAACTTTCACTTATAGCCGAAATTTTACTTCCCGTATCTAACTCACAGTTTAGGACTTGATCTCCGATTTTAACTTCTACGAAAAACGGTTTATCCCCACTAGAAAATGCGCGTATATTAAACATCTCGTTCTCAGAATCGTCACTAATGTAATTATGTCTTTTCCCTACACTCTTATTATTGCCTGCCTTGCACATGGCTTTTAAATGGCCTTTCACATTACACCTATCACAATTATATTGCTTAAAACGACACTTATCTGCTCGATGTGGTTTACCACATCTCCAACATTGCACGGCGGGCGCGGACCCCGACGCGCGCCGCCGTCCCGCCGCGCGCGCCGCGCAGCGCGTGCAGCGCCTCGCCCGGCGCGGCCGCCGCCCCGCCGCCGCCGGCTCCGTCCCGGTCTCCGAAGCCCTCGGAGCGAGCACCACCCATGCTCATGCGGCCGCTCACTCTCTCCACGTGCTTCTCCGCCGCTTCCAAACCGAGAGCTAGCTCCACCGCCTTTTTATAGGTCAACTTCGTATCAAACAACAGTCTGGATTTAATCTCGGCGCTTCTTAGCCCGGTCACAAATTGCTCGCAAAGATTCTCTTCGAGGTTTTGGCCGAAATTACATGTTGCAGCTAAGTGTTTCAATTGTTGCAGAAATTCCAAAATACCTTCGCCTGGCATTTGTCTACGTTGTCGAAATATTTCTCGTTCGGCATAATCGGACCTCTGGGGCTCCAAATGCTTCCTTACGATCTCGATCAATTCCGCAAACGTTTTATTCTCCGGCTTATTTGGTGCACACAAATCACACATTAAATTGTATGTCCGCTCACCCACTAGCGTTACCAAGGTGGCCACTTTATGAGTGTCCTTGATGTCATTTAAGAAAATGAATTGTTCGACTCGTCGTATATAAAGTGACCACTGGCCGGTAAACGGGTCAAAAGGTTCGATTTTTCCAAAAGGCATTTTTCAAATCACTCAATATTGCACTGCACACACGCGTTGCGAATTTAAAACCCACCTCGTCGCCAATGTAAGGTACGACAATGAAAGACCGCGGTCGGTTGCTAACTAACTTTATTATAGTTAAGAGTACCCACTATATACTGTACACTCCAAAACTACCCATGGTTTAGTAGTAAAGTAAGTGGCTACAGATAAGGAAACGATATAATGTCACACGCACGTAAATACCGTTCCGTTTCGCACGTGCGTACCGTTACTTCTAATTACGACAAATTACTCATTAATAAGTAGGTGTTTCAAGTCAATGGCACATAAACAGCAGCTGGAGGGCCGTTTATCAACAAAAGGCAATTTCATAAAATGTCTTGCCTATTTTTTACCTATGTTACATCTTACATATGCGCCGCAGTTTCACTCGCTTCAAAAGTGATATTGGGTACTAAAACTCATTATACGATATAAATCGCATAGTTATATTAAAATTATATAAATCACCTATTAATAGAGCGACTTTCTATTACCTTCAATTCAGTTTCCTCATGTTCTTAATGTTTTATTATATAACAGATTTTCAAGTTCTGGTCTCCGTTATACTGATAAAATTAGATGAATTTACTCGGCTGAAGTCCAACACGCGAGGGTAGTGCGAATTGGTAAATACAACTTATTTTACTTTTTGACGTGATAACGTCTTTAAAATCGTTTTAGTCGGGTGACATGTTCAGAAACTTGTGTCACACCAAAACCTCACGAGCGCGATCGCAGGTATAACGAGAGAGAGACGGACCGATCTCCCGTCTCATCTCGAGCGCTGCCAGTCATTCCGTGAAACTTGTCACGCGGAATCCTCACGAGCGGAGGCTGGCATAGCGTTCGAGTGAGTGGACCGATCTTCCGTCTCTCTCACTCTAGCGGCATACAAACGAATGGAGATTTTCTCGTGCGGACGTTATCACGTAAACATCTCGATCGTAAACCTACTTTACAAACAATTTGCCGTTTTTTATTTTAACTATTCATTTCATTTTTACGGTCCAAATATTTTCTCAGCCAGACGCGTGGCGGGCTTTGAAACCAGGACTTAGCGTTTAATCTGTAGTCGGAATTACAAGGCTATCAAAGCATTTTATAACGGCGATATAGCAATATATTTTTCCAAATTTTTCAGAAATTAGGTAGCAAGGTAGCTATAAAAAATACCGGCCAAGTGCGAGTCGGACTCACGCACGAAGTGTTCCTTACCATTATCTATAAAAAATCACGTTTATTGTATGGGAGCCCCCTTAAATATTTATTTTATTCTATTTTTAGTATTTTATAACAATAGCGGCAACAGAAATACATCATTGCCTTTGATTATCCATAGAAATCATTGCATTAAAATTTAATGAAAGGTAAATTGTGGTTTACAATTTATGACGTATTAAAAAAAACTACTTACTAGATCTCGTTCAAACTAATTTTCGGTGGAAGTTTGCATCGTAATATACATCATATATTTTTTTAATTTTATCATTCTCTTATTTTAGCAGTTACAGGGGACACACACATTTTACCACTTTGGAAGTGTCTCTCGCGCAAACTGTTCAGTTTAGATAAAAATGATATAAAACAACCTCAATATCGTTTTTGAAGACCTATCCATAGATACCCCACACGTATGGGTTAAATAAAAAATTTGAGTTTCAGTTCTAAGTATGGGGAACCCTCAAAATTTATGGCTTTCTTCTATTTTTGTGTGAAAATCTTAATGTGGTTCACAGAATACATCTACGTACTTACCGAGTTTCAACAGTATGGTTCTTATAGTTTCGGAAAAAAGTGGCTGTGACATATAGACGGACAGACAGACAGACATCACGAATCCATAAGGGATCCGTTTTTTGCCATTTGGCTACGGAACCCTAAAAACGATATAACGTCACACGCACGTAAGTACCGTTCCATTTCACACTTCCAACGGAAGGTTGAACACACGTGCACCGTTACTGCTAATTACGACAGATTACTCATTAATAAGTAGATGTTTCAAGTTAATGGCACATAAACAGCAGCTGTAGGACCGTTTATCAACTAAAGGTAATTTCTACAAATGTATTGCGTTTTGTGGTAGGATTATAAGACTTTTATTGTAGTTTTAGCAGTTAGCGTACGACATCGTAGATGTCACGTCATTAATTTAGCTCCACTTACAGGTTTGGTATCTTTTCAAAAACTTTATTCAAATAAAATATAGATTTATACGTTGTAAGAATATTGCAAAATCACATATTTCTTAATTTATAGGTTTTGTAGGTGGTAGAACTATTATGGTTTGCCCGGGGAAGTACCACCGCTACACCCACTTCTGCCGTAAACCAACTCTGTTGTGTTTCGGTGGAAAGGTGCAGTTGCCGGCCACACTTACATGAGGCAACCACCAGCCTCCGGAGTAGCAGCGCAACTGCATACGACCTCAGACAAGACTTACCTATGCTTGCTTGAGGTTGTATGTAGATGTCCATGGACTGCAGCGACCACCTAACACCACGTGGCCTGCGTGCTCGTCTGCTATTCCATTCAAATATTTGTTTTATCTGTAACACGAATCTCACTTACAATCCAACGTAAAGTACATATATTGATGAAATCATTTACAAATTTCGATTACAGCCTTAAAGTTATTAGGACCATTTTTTTTGTTACTCTTCTAAATAATATGCAGTTTCTAAACACAAACAAAAAAGCCTGGAAACTGCTTATCCAAATAGTTTCTAGAGATTTTCTATGGTTTTCTATTTCAAAACTTTAATATTAACTCAATTTGCCACATTGACAGCAAATACCCTCAGTATAAACTAAAACTAATACAAAGTTTTTTGAAAAGCCGTCATGTAATATGAATTCTCTTTTACCTACCAGTGGGTTTTGAAATTCCCACCTTTGGCCATTAGATGCGGAATAATAACTTAAAAATTTAAACGAGCGTCAGTTACAGAAAATTCGTAGCGCAAAATGTAGAGTCAAAAATTATCTCTCTCACATTAGGGGTTAAACAGCGCGAATCTCCTAGGAAATGGCGCGGTGCACTTTTTGGAAAGTTACATTAACTCCATTGGGTATGTTTTGCTTACGTCGTAATGGCTAATAAATGGTTTGATGCAACCCCTTTTGCGTCCTACTGTTCCTCTTATTGTGAGCTCTTATTGAGGAGCTTACTCAACCACGCTGCTCCAATGCGGGTTAGTGGAGATGCGGGTTAGCGCCAACCCGCTGTTGGATGTTTCCAGCCGCCTTTAACGTTTTTGACAAGGTTTATCAACCGTTATCGATCGACAACCGGGACTCGGAAATGCGCATCTCACACCAGACCGCGCCCGTTTGACTTAGCTGCATAGCTCGCTTGCGTTGAACGCTAACCGAAGGCCCAGTTGCGCTTCAATACGGGAAAAAGATATACGGAACAAGGCTAATAAATACGGAAATGGTTTTATATCATGAAGACTGCTTGCTTCAAGCTTGGCAACTGTATATTTTGTAGTTTTTTTTTTTTACTTTTTTTCAATATCCTCTCGTAAATGAAAGTGATTAAATCCATTATGCTAGTCAATGTGATGCCCTCACATGCCTTTAAGAAATTTTATAAGACTCTTAGGAATGCATCATGATGGAAAACAAAGAAGTACAATGTTAAAATGTCAAATTTAATATGAGTTGCAAATTGGGCATTTTGGGTGGTCTAAAAATATCACAGTCTAGGTCACTGTAGCTAAATCTCTACAATATCTCTATCAAAAATACCAGTAGCGCCTCAGTGAAGGAACCCATTCTTATATAGTAGCGTAGCAAAGACTATTGATAATACAACAACATTTTATTAGGGTTCCGTACCCCAAGGGTGCCAACGGGACCCTATTACTAAGCCTCCGTTGTACGTCCGTCTGTCTGTCCATCTGTCTGTCATCAGGCCAACTCATGAACCGTGATGGTTAGACATTAGAAATTTTCACAGATGTTCTATTTCTGTTGCCACTATAAAATAGAATTGAATATATTGGGGCTCCCATACAATAAACATGTTTTTATAGATAATGGTACCTAACCCTTCGTGCGTGAGTCTGACTCGCACTTGGCCGGTATGTTACTAACATAACTAAGTACGTTACGCTGAAAACGTATACAAACAAAGTCTTATAAGTCTATACTAAGTTACATTTAAAAAAAGTCGTATGGTATCGAAGGACACCGGATAGGAACGAAGTTCCTTATTATGAAAATATTAATTTTAAATTCTATTCAAGGTATAAAGAAAATAATTATTCGGGTATACATTTTTAATTATGATTTTTTATCGATAATAAGCAAAGAAACTGCTTTACAAAATTAACTTAACACCTTTATTTTATTTACAATGATTTATAAAAATATATAATAATAATAACAGTCATCACGTAGACTATACATTAGGCACTGTATAGCTATCATACATAGACTATACATAAAAATCTTAAAATACGGATGTTTTTTCCCGGCTAGGATACCTTTCCGCAACGCCCCATAAGGAACTTCGTTTCAAAAAGAATTCTACAGCAATCAAAACCACAAGCTCACATACCAGTAGTAAAACTACGATGCAGTGTTTATCAGTCCACTTGTAGTGCTAAATTCGAAGTGTAAGCTATTTAATCAACTCATGAAATATGCATTCGCCGAAATTCTGCCTAAACCAGTCCATCAGGCGAAGTCTTATCGACGACGCTTATCATCAACAGGTTCCACTGGCGGCTCGTGTGCTGTTATCTCTTACTACAAATACTCGTTCCTACTCTCTTCCATAACGTCCTACATCACTACTAATGTACAAGAAAAATAGAACTTTAGTAGTCATGTGTAAGGTTCGTTTTCAGTTGATCTCTGAGCGGTGGTCTCGGGTAATCAAGGATAAACGCATTGTCACAGTGTATTACGAGGCCAGTCTCCTAATGCGCCTAATTCACGACAATGTAGACAAGTCTACAATGCCTGATGCAGATCTCACTGAATTTAACGTTGTTAAATTTTCATTCGCTTCAAATACTGCCGTTTTTACGACTATCGTTTTCTGTACATTCAAAAGCATCATCCTAAACGTTGCTTTTTATTACTTTACAACGGAGCAGAATGACAAAATTTAGGAATATTGGTTAAAAAAGTCGTATGGTGTTGCGGGACACCGGATAGAAACGAAGTTCCTTATTATAAAAATATAAATTTTAAGTTATTCGAGGAATAAAGAAAATAATTATTCGAGTATACATTTTTAATTATGATTTTTTATCGATAAAAGCAAAGAAACTACTTTACAAAATTATCTTATCACCTTTTTTTATTAACAATGATTTATAAAAATATAAGACTATACATTAGGCACTGTATGGTTATCATACATAGACTATACACAAAAATGTTACATTACGCACGTTTCTTCCCGCCTAGGTACCTCTCCGCAACGCCCCATAAGGGACATCGTTCCAAAAATGTCGCAAAATGTCTACATCAACTTCTTAAAACTAAATGTTAATATAATATTCTGTATATTAAGGAATTGCTACTAGTTTTAGTTTATTTAAATGACCCTTACGGATAATTATGTTGTTATAAAGTGTCAATAAAATAAACGCTTTTTAACGCAGTTTGTTCCATGATAAAACTACATTTTTCAGGTTTAACTACTTTTATAAAGCCCTTTCATTACACGCTACATTTATTATTGCGGCTTAACATCGCTGATAAATGGTATTTAACATATGGCCCAATAAATTACTTACATAATTACTTATACTCGCTCCAAGACTTAACAGATTTAACAATAACTAGGTGTAATAAATTATTTTACCGCAATTACTAGCTGCGGGCAATTTTTCATAGATTTTTTCCTCATATTCATATGAGAATATCACT
The DNA here is from genome assembly GCA_911387765.1 of Pyrgus malvae. Lineage (NCBI taxonomy): Eukaryota > Metazoa > Arthropoda > Insecta > Lepidoptera > Hesperiidae > Pyrgus > Pyrgus malvae. The sequence goes on along the minus strand of OU426955.1, from coordinate 9,412,701 downwards.
GTGGTATGTCCTTAATAAATAAATCAGTAGTAAATAAATCATATAAATAACAGTAAAAAATCTCATTCAATAATACAACAAACTACAAAATTCCATCTTTTAAGAGCTAAATAAACGGTACAATTCGGAAATTGTCACTTCAACCACGCTTTCAAAAGCTATTGTCATAACTTACCTTTTTCTCTCAAATCCTAATTCGTTTAGATGAAACGGTAACCAAAATATTTTTACCATCCTACTTCCTACTATAATATTAATAAATGCGAAAGTAAGTTTGTTTGTTACTTTTTTCATAAGAAAACTACTCGACCGATTATCATGAAACATTGTACATTATATTCTTGGAGTTATTAGAAGTAAAATAGGATCCTTAAGAAAATTAACGCGGGTGAAACCGCAGGGCACAGCTAGTTAGATTATAAAATTGAAAACGTTTGAGTTAATAAGTATGGCCCTTTTTGCATCTCTACGTTCAGTTTTGTATGGGTCAATCCTCTTAGTAAGGAAGGCTGAACTTACTTTTCTATGCTGTGTCAATACATTTTTGTTTTGGTATTCGAATTTTTACCCAACCCGATATCGGATGTTTTCAAACCAACGTCACCGTCAACGGCCAAACTTGTCACACGAAAACCGCGGAAACATTCATGAGAAATAATTTTCACATATAAGAGATAATACTACACTCGTAGATAACAACATTGACAAAGGCAATGCTAGTAGTATTTCAGAACGATTAAATCTCCTATTTCGGCCGTTCTATTCCATTTGCTTTGTGAGGCCAGTGGGAACCCTATTATAAAGTCTGTTAGAATCACAGCCGTAATCCAGTCAGGTCTTGCATGGCGTTTCATCAGCTGAATCGTATTTAGCAATCACTTATTACTTCCGAATATCAAACTAGAGGGATCTGAGTATTGTTTCATCTAAGTTATAGTTTTGCAGCCATAATAAATGCAATTCTCGTGACAGGTTTTTTAATTTACTAGGAGTCTGTTTGTTTATTTTTTAGTCCCTGTAGCTTCGGGATTAAGAATAGAGCTACGGTATCCCCAGCCTGATCGTAAGAGGCGTCTAAAAGGTGGTTTCCGGGGTTGTGGACAGTGTGAGTGGGAGCTTGATCCGTCCAGCCAGCAGCCCGGGACAGAGATGATTAGGTACAGATTACAATACTTTCCATCGCCCTGAGCAGCGATAAATAAGCACATTACAAGTTTTTTTTTTGTCAGAGGTGCGTGCCGAGGATTGCACCTGGTATTTCCGTGTCGAAGACTGCGATTAATGCTTAGCCATCGCTACTCACTTGAAAAATATCGTGGCATAAATTAAAAAGCCTTTTTTTGGTATCGGGGGGGAGGGGAATCTTCAAAAGGTACCCGGCACCTTGGGAGAGGATACCAGTTTATGTGGGATTTGACTGCTCTAAAACCCTCTCGGTGGCCTGCCTCAGAGCTTGGAGGCTATCTCCAGTAGAACGTGCTGATGTCCTCCATGTACGGTGCTCCAAAGTCCAAAACGGCGCCCACAACCCTAAAAGTTCACTTTTACTCGCCTCTTACGATCAGGCTTATCTGTTATTACTGTATCTAGTCTTACTGTAGCTCATATTCATAATTTTCACCTACAGAGACCAATCCTGAGCTACCCAGCTAAATAAAAAGTTCATTCTAAACTCAACCAACATATTGACCTCACGTGTTAGCTCGTACTTGTTGAGCAAATAATAAAAAAGTTGCAGTGGAGTTTCACGTCATCGCCATGTTGCAGTGTTATGCGCCACAAGCGCGCAGCTATCGGACAGCGTAAACAAAGTTATTGTTACGCGTTTTTTTTTACAAAGTCCTCAATGCAGTGTCATTGTGCTTTTAACAGTCTTTAGTGCATCCAATTCATATTACACTATACGTATACCATTAATATTGTCCTATACTTAATCATGAAAATTTATAAACAATACTCAAATACCTTATTAAAAAAAATGGTACAAATATGACTCAAATCATTCTAAATAATCTATACTAGTCCGACCTTAAAGCTGTGGCCTGAAGCTTCGAAACGCCGTGGTAATGCCAAAATGGCAATAAGAGTAACTAAATATCTAACAGGTTTATTTTTTCTGTTGAAAGAATCAAGTCAAGTCAAGTCAACGTGTACAATTCTACCTGTTGAGCAAAATTTAAGTTAAAGTCGCAGTTGAGTTTTAAGTCGTTGCCGTGTTGCAGTTTTACGCGCCATAACTGGGCAGCTATTAGATAGCGCAATTAAAGCTTACGGACGTTATGTTTTGCGTAAACTGTTGCAACTCTTCAGAGCAATTTCATTGGAATTTTGCTTGGTTTCATTCTTTTCTTTGGATGGCTGTCGCTGCCTTCTATTGTTTTATATTTTTAACTTTTATTTAAAATTTCTGGGTACAGCTTTGAAGTGAGAGGGATTAAGGTCAAACTCCACCATGCTTGCCAAGTGCGGATTAGTGTACATCATGTCTTTGAGAATGATGATTTTTTTAATTTAGCGAATGTTATGGGAGATCAGTCCAAAAGAAAAAAAGTATCGGAAATATCTATATCTGGGTATGGAATTCGGCTGTACATAATATATATCTGCCTTGAAGACTCTGAAGTTTCGGTGTAAAGGAATCGTACCTGAGACCATTCGTAAAGCTCCAAGTAAAAGTGTATTTAGGAGACTTGTTCGAGACCATTTCTTGAGTACTAACGGAATCATTTGAAAATCTGTTTATCTCTCAATCTCAATATATTTTATTTGTTTGACATACAGTTCATTATATGTATGTTTATATATTTATTAATTATTAATTAAGGCATTAAGCAAACCCTTGTATCCTTAGAATAAGTTTATACTTAAAATAAATAAATAAACCGTGGGCATTAACTTATTTTCCTTTACAAAACTAAATAGTTGCATGAAATTAATTGCATGATACTTACTAATTTTCCCCTAAAATTGCACGAGTAAACGTAAAGCCTAGTTAACTGGCAAAACTGGTTCTGTGAAATTATTTTCATGAAACTTTACGTTTATATGTGAAATTCTAGGTGAAATTTGTGTCATGAAATTAATTTCATGCAACTAGTTTCGTGATGTAAAATTATCGGATCGGTTTATATCTACTATATAAAAATAAGTCGGGTTTTCCTTCCTGACGCTATAACTCCAGAACACACGAACCGATTTCCTCGGTTTTGCATTCGTTGGAAAGGTCTCGGGCTGCGTGAGGTTTATAGTAAAGAAAATTCAGGAAAAATTTCATACCAAAGTTCACGCGGACGAAGTCGCGGGCGGCCGCTAGTACTGTCCAAAATCTTTATCTACATAACACTCTGTATAAACTCTATATATTTTTGCATTTAAATGAAAATAGATTCAACCACTTTCATGCTTATATTAAAAGTTTTTACTTTACACTTTGGATCCCTTTTTTCGAAAGTACCTGGACGACCGGCTCGGATATCGGATAAAAACAATTAATTTTCATGGCTTAATTTTAAGGAAAAAACTCATTGGCCTCGTGTTTCTTAACAACGCCATCTGAAATAGCTACGAATAAAAAATATTGTCACAAAAATAAAAAAAATAAAAAAACGCAACATGCTTGCTTGAGGTTTGAATCCGGGTCTCTGGGTCGGGCTCCGCAGTCAGCCTACGTAACCATGGACCATTACTAGGAGTCTGTTTGTTTATTTTTTAGTCCCTGTGGCTTCGGGATTAAGAATAGAAGAATAGAGCTACGGTATCCCCAGCCTGATCGTAAGAGGCGTCTAAAAGGTGGCTTCCGGGGTTGAGGACGGTGTGAGTGGGAGCTTGATCCGTCCAGCCAGCAGCCCGGGGCAGAGATGATTAGGTACAGATTACAATACTTTTAATACGCCCTGAGCAGCGGTAAATAAGCACATTACAAGTTTTTTTTGTCAGAGGTGCGTGCCGAGGATTGCACCTGGTATTTCCGTGTTGAAGACTGCGATTAATGCTTAGCCATCGCTACTCACTTGAAAAATATCGTGGCATAAATTAAAAAGCCTTTTTTTTGGTATCGGGGGGGAGGGGAATCTTCAAAAGGTACCCGGCACCTTGGGAGAGGATACCAGTTTATGTGGGATTTGACTGCTCTAAAACCCTCTCGGTGGCCTGCCTCAGAGCTTGGAGGCTATCTCTAGTAGAACGTGCTGATGTCCTCCATGTACGGTGCTCCAAAGTCCAAAACGGCGCCCACAACCCTAAAATTTCACTTTTACTCGCCTCTTACGATCAGGCAGCTTATCTGTTATTACTGTATCTAGTCTTACTGTAGCTCATATTCATAATTTTCACCTACAGAGACCAATCCTGAGCTACCCAGCTAAATAAAAAGTTCATTCTAAACTCAACCAACATATTGACCTCACGTGTTAGCTCGTACTTGTTGAGCAAATAATAAAAAAGTTGCAGTGGAGTTTCACGTCATCGCCATGTTGCAGTGTTATGCGCCACAAGCGCGCAGCTATCGGACAGCGTAAACAAAGTTATTGTTACGCGTTTTTTTTTACAAAGTCCTCAATGCAGTGTCATTGTGCTTTTAACAGTCTTTAGTGCATCCAATTCATATTACACTATACGTATACCATTAATATTGTCCTATACTTAATCATGAAAATTTATAAACAATACTCAAATACCTTATTAAAAAAAATGGTACAAATATGACTCAAATCATTCTAAATAATCTATACTAGTCCGACCTTAAAGCTGTGGCCTGAAGCTTCGAAACGCCGTGGTAATGCCAAAATGGCAATAAGAGTAACTAAATATCTAACAGGTTTATTTTTTCTGTTGAAAGAATCAAGTCAAGTCAAGTCAACGTGTACAATTCTACCTGTTGAGCAAAATTTAAGTTAAAGTCGCAGTTGAGTTTTAAGTCGTTGCCGTGTTGCAGTTTTACGCGCCATAACTGGGCAGCTATTAGATAGCGCAATTAAAGCTTACGGACGTTATGTTTTGCGTAAACTGTTGCAACTCTTCAGAGCAATTTCATTGGAATTTTGCTTGGTTTCATTCTTTTCTTTGGATGGCTGTCGCTGCCTTCTATTGTTTTATATTTTTAACTTTTATTTAAAATTTCTGGGTACAGCTTTGAAGTGAGAGGGATTAAGGTCAAACTCCACCATGCTTGCCAAGTGCGGATTAGTGTACATCATGTCTTTGAGAAATTACTCTCTCACCACGGGGTATTGATACGACGTACTTTACAAATTCCTTTATAAGTGGTGCGTGCCGAGGGTTGAAGTCGGTATGTCCCTGTCGGAGACCAGAGGAGGAGAAGAGAATTTTACCACTGGCCATCATTTCCCTATATCAAATGATGTCATTTTATTCATAGTTTTAAATAAGACATAATAACGTTTACGAATTATTAATGTTTAGCTTGCTTAATACATTAATCTTGCTTGTAATATGTATATACATGACTTCTTAAAACATCAGACCTTTCACTATTCATACGTATTGGTTGATTTTTAAGTTGTTTGAGAAAAGAAAAAGAAATTTTACACAGAACTTACATTAGTTGTGTGTAAAAGAATGAAGTTACTACTTCACGTTAGCTTGTACTATTAAATAACAATAAAATTGCTGTAAGTTTTATGGACCTTGCCACCATGTTGCACTTTATGCTCCATAACTGTGCAGCTATCGTAGAACGTAATAGGATCTTATGCACTATGCACAAAAAAAACAAAATTAATATCTAAAAGAGATTGCATTTAACCACGCTTGGTAAGCAGGATTTTATTTATTTATGATATAACATGAATTTTTATTCCTTTCAAATCACAAATCATTTTTACCGACTTCCAAAAGGAGGAGGTACTGTATTCGGCTGTATGTATTTTTTTTTATATATATGTTGACCGATTACTCCGCCGTTTGTGGACCGATTTTCAAAATTCTTTTTTTGTTCGTTAGCTTATACTCCCGAGGTGGTTCCATTGTCACCAAATCAGGATCTGATGATGGGATCCCAGGGAAATTGAGGGGAACTCTCAAATTTTATAGGCACACACATTGATTTTCTTATAGTTTCTGAAGCATAAGAAATATTTACGCATAGAAATCATCATCTCATGTTGCTGAGCTGATGATGAAAGGTACTGCGACAGTGAGGAGTTGAGAGCAAATTCTTTCAATAAATAGTTTTTTATTCGAAATCTTACATTCCTGGGGTGGTCCAATTGTCACCAAGTCAAAGTCTGATGAGGGGATCCCAGATAAATCGAAGGGAACATTAAAATTTTATAGCACAACAAACGATTTTCAGATTTTTACTAAAGCAAAACAGGTATTTGTGTATAATTATCATCATATCATATTGCTGAGCTGATGATGGAAGGTATTATGACGGTTAGGAGTTGAGAGCAAATTCTTTCAATAAATGGTTTTTTGTTGGAAATCTAACATTCCTGAGGTGGTCCAACTGTCACCATGTCAAAATCTGATGATGTGATATTAGGGAAATCGAGGGAAACACTGAAACTTAATAGGCACACACATTCTTTTAGTCATATTTTTAACATAATACAAATATTTATGTCTGGTAATTATCACCTGCTGTTGCTTAGCTGATGATTGAAGGTACAACTCCTCAACGGTTAGGAGCTGAGAGCAAATTCTTTCTTTAATTTATAGGTGGACTGATAGTAGTATTCTTTCAGGCTATTAGATAGTGAAATTTTTTCCAATTACGCTAATACATACAGAATTATTAAATTACTAAAAAGAGTGAAATAAATTAAGTTTTTAACAAAAAAATAGAACCGACTTCAAACGGTAAAAAATAAAATTGTTCAGTACCTACTTCTTCTTGCTTATGGTAATGACTCTTAAAACTATTTTTGAAGTCGGGCCCTTAGTGAAATGTCCTGTCTTAGTAAATATAGTGTACCTTTCGTTCTGAATGGGCACCGACTCCAATATAGTTTTAACAGTCATTACCATAAGCAAGAAGAAGTAGGTACTGTCCCACTGTCTGTACTGTCGGTGCCAATTTAGAACGAATGGTACGACATTTACTAAGGGCCCGACTCCAGAAATAGTTTTAAGAGTCATTACCATAAGCAAGAAGAAGTAGGTACTGAACAATTTTATTTTTTACCGTTTGAAGTCGGTTCTATTTTTTTGTTAAAAACTTAATTTATTACGAATTTGTTTTATTTTGGTCTTTGATTTTTTTAATTTAGCGAATGTTATGGGAGATCAGTCCAAAAGAAAAAAAGTATCGGAAATATCTATATCTGGGTATGGAATTCGGCTGTACATAATATATATCTGCCTTGAAGACTCTGAAGTTTCGGTGTAAAGGAATCGTACCTGAGACCATTCGTAAAGCTCCAAGTAAAAGTGTATTTAGGAGACTTGTTCGAGACCATTTCTTGAGTACTAACGGAATCATTTGAAAATCTGTTTATCTCTCAATCTCAATATATTTTATTTGTTTGACATACAGTTCATTATATGTATGTTTATATATTTATTAATTATTAATTAAGGCATTAAGCAAACCCTTGTATCCTTAGAATAAGTTTATACTTAAAATAAATAAATAAACCGTGGGCATTAACTTATTTTCCTTTACAAAACTAAATAGTTGCATGAAATTAATTGCATGATACTTACTAATTTTCCCCTAAAATTGCACGAGTAAACGTAAAGCCTAGTTAACTGGCAAAACTGGTTCTGTGAAATTATTTTCATGAAACTTTACGTTTATATGTGAAATTCTAGGTGAAATTTGTGTCATGAAATTAATTTCATGCAACTAGTTTCGTGATGTAAAATTATCGGATCGGTTTATATCTACTATATAAAAATAAGTCGGGTTTTCCTTCCTGACGCTATAACTCCAGAACACACGAACCGATTTCCTCGGTTTTGCATTCGTTGGAAAGGTCTCGGGCTGCGTGAGGTTTATAGTAAAGAAAATTCAGGAAAAATTTCATACCAAAGTTCACGCGGACGAAGTCGCGGGCGGCCGCTAGTACTGTCCAAAATCTTTATCTACATAACACTCTGTATAAACTCTATATATTTTTGCATTTAAATGAAAATAGATTCAACCACTTTCATGCTTATATTAAAAGTTTTTACTTTACACTTTGGATCCCTTTTTTCGAAAGTACCTGGACGACCGGCTCGGATATCGGATAAAAACAATTAATTTTCATGGCTTAATTTTAAGGAAAAAACTCATTGGCCTCGTGTTTCTTAACAACGCCATCTGAAATAGCTACGAATAAAAAATATTGTCACAAAAATAAAAAAAATAAAAAAACGCAACATGCTTGCTTGAGGTTTGAATCCGGGTCTCTGGGTCGGGCTCCGCAGTCAGCCTACGTAACCATGGACCATTACTAGGAGTCTGTTTGTTTATTTTTTAGTCCCTGTGGCTTCGGGATTAAGAATAGAAGAATAGAGCTACGGTATCCCCAGCCTGATCGTAAGAGGCGTCTAAAAGGTGGCTTCCGGGGTTGAGGACGGTGTGAGTGGGAGCTTGATCCGTCCAGCCAGCAGCCCGGGGCAGAGATGATTAGGTACAGATTACAATACTTTTAATACGCCCTGAGCAGCGGTAAATAAGCACATTACAAGTTTTTTTTGTCAGAGGTGCGTGCCGAGGATTGCACCTGGTATTTCCGTGTTGAAGACTGCGATTAATGCTTAGCCATCGCTACTCACTTGAAAAATATCGTGGCATAAATTAAAAAGCCTTTTTTTTGGTATCGGGGGGGAGGGGAATCTTCAAAAGGTACCCGGCACCTTGGGAGAGGATACCAGTTTATGTGGGATTTGACTGCTCTAAAACCCTCTCGGTGGCCTGCCTCAGAGCTTGGAGGCTATCTCTAGTAGAACGTGCTGATGTCCTCCATGTACGGTGCTCCAAAGTCCAAAACGGCGCCCACAACCCTAAAATTTCACTTTTACTCGCCTCTTACGATCAGGCAGCTTATCTGTTATTACTGTATCTAGTCTTACTGTAGCTCATATTCATAATTTTCACCTACAGAGACCAATCCTGAGCTACCCAGCTAAATAAAAAGTTCATTCTAAACTCAACCAACATATTGACCTCACGTGTTAGCTCGTACTTGTTGAGCAAATAATAAAAAAGTTGCAGTGGAGTTTCACGTCATCGCCATGTTGCAGTGTTATGCGCCACAAGCGCGCAGCTATCGGACAGCGTAAACAAAGTTATTGTTACGCGTTTTTTTTTACAAAGTCCTCAATGCAGTGTCATTGTGCTTTTAACAGTCTTTAGTGCATCCAATTCATATTACACTATACGTATACCATTAATATTGTCCTATACTTAATCATGAAAATTTATAAACAATACTCAAATACCTTATTAAAAAAAATGGTACAAATATGACTCAAATCATTCTAAATAATCTATACTAGTCCGACCTTAAAGCTGTGGCCTGAAGCTTCGAAACGCCGTGGTAATGCCAAAATGGCAATAAGAGTAACTAAATATCTAACAGGTTTATTTTTTCTGTTGAAAGAATCAAGTCAAGTCAAGTCAACGTGTACAATTCTACCTGTTGAGCAAAATTTAAGTTAAAGTCGCAGTTGAGTTTTAAGTCGTTGCCGTGTTGCAGTTTTACGCGCCATAACTGGGCAGCTATTAGATAGCGCAATTAAAGCTTACGGACGTTATGTTTTGCGTAAACTGTTGCAACTCTTCAGAGCAATTTCATTGGAATTTTGCTTGGTTTCATTCTTTTCTTTGGATGGCTGTCGCTGCCTTCTATTGTTTTATATTTTTAACTTTTATTTAAAATTTCTGGGTACAGCTTTGAAGTGAGAGGGATTAAGGTCAAACTCCACCATGCTTGCCAAGTGCGGATTAGTGTACATCATGTCTTTGAGAAATTACTCTCTCACCACGGGGTATTGATACGACGTACTTTACAAATTCCTTTATAAGTGGTGCGTGCCGAGGGTTGAAGTCGGTATGTCCCTGTCGGAGACCAGAGGAGGAGAAGAGAATTTTACCACTGGCCATCATTTCCCTATATCAAATGATGTCATTTTATTCATAGTTTTAAATAAGACATAATAACGTTTACGAATTATTAATGTTTAGCTTGCTTAATACATTAATCTTGCTTGTAATATGTATATACATGACTTCTTAAAACATCAGACCTTTCACTATTCATACGTATTGGTTGATTTTTAAGTTGTTTGAGAAAAGAAAAAGAAATTTTACACAGAACTTACATTAGTTGTGTGTAAAAGAATGAAGTTACTACTTCACGTTAGCTTGTACTATTAAATAACAATAAAATTGCTGTAAGTTTTATGGACCTTGCCACCATGTTGCACTTTATGCTCCATAACTGTGCAGCTATCGTAGAACGTAATAGGATCTTATGCACTATGCACAAAAAAAAACAAAATTAATATCTAAAAGAGATTGCATTTAACCACGCTTGGTAAGCAGGATTTTATTTATTTATGATATAACATGAATTTTTATTCCTTTCAAATCACAAATCATTTTTACCGACTTCCAAAAGGAGGAGGTACTGTATTCGGCTGTATGTATTTTTTTTTATATATGTTGACCGATTACTCCGCCGTTTGTGGACCGATTTTCAAAATTCTTTTTTTGTTCGTTAGCTTATACTCCCGAGGTGGTTCCATTGTCACCAAATCAGGATCTGATGATGGGATCCCAGGGAAATTGAGGGGAACTCTCAAATTTTATAGGCACACACATTGATTTTCTTATAGTTTCTGAAGCATAAGAAATATTTACGCATAGAAATCATCATCTCATGTTGCTGAGCTGATGATGAAAGGTACTGCGACAGTGAGGAGTTGAGAGCAAATTCTTTCAATAAATAGTTTTTTATTCGAAATCTTACATTCCTGGGGTGGTCCAATTGTCACCAAGTCAAAGTCTGATGAGGGGATCCCAGATAAATCGAAGGGAACATTAAAATTTTATAGCACAACAAACGATTTTCAGATTTTTACTAAAGCAAAACAGGTATTTGTGTATAATTATCATCATATCATATTGCTGAGCTGATGATGGAAGGTATTATGACGGTTAGGAGTTGAGAGCAAATTCTTTCAATAAATGGTTTTTTGTTGGAAATCTAACATTCCTGAGGTGGTCCAACTGTCACCATGTCAAAATCTGATGATGTGATATTAGGGAAATCGAGGGAAACACTGAAACTTAATAGGCACACACATTCTTTTAGTCATATTTTTAACATAATACAAATATTTATGTCTGGTAATTATCACCTGCTGTTGCTTAGCTGATGATTGAAGGTACAACTCCTCAACGGTTAGGAGCTGAGAGCAAATTCTTTCTTTAATTTATAGGTGGACTGATAGTAGTATTCTTTCAGGCTATTAGATAGTGAAAATTTTTCCAATTACGCTAATACATACAGAATTATTAAATTACTAAAAAGAGTGAAATAAATTAAGTTTTTAACAAAAAAATAGAACCGACTTCAAACGGTAAAAAATAAAATTGTTCAGTACCTACTTCTTCTTGCTTATGGTAATGACTCTTAAAACTATTTTTGAAGTCGGGCCCTTAGTGAAATGTCCTGTCTTAGTAAATATAGTGTACCTTTCGTTCTGAATGGGCACCGACTCCAATATAGTTTTAACAGTCATTACCATAAGCAAGAAGAAGTAGGTACTGTCCCACTGTCTGTACTGTCGGTGCCAATTTAGAACGAATGGTACGACATTTACTAAGGGCCCGACTCCAGAAATAGTTTTAAGAGTCATTACCATAAGCAAGAAGAAGTAGGTACTGAACAATTTTATTTTTTACCGTTTGAAGTCGGTTCTATTTTTTTGTTAAAAACTTAATTTATTACGAATTTGTTTTATTTTGGTCTTTGATTTTTTTAATTTAGCGAATGTTATGGGAGATCAGTCCAAAAGAAAAAAAGTATCGGAAATATCTATATCTGGGTATGGAATTCGGCTGTACATAATATATATCTGCCTTGAAGACTCTGAAGTTTCGGTGTAAAGGAATCGTACCTGAGACCATTCGTAAAGCTCCAAGTAAAAGTGTATTTAGGAGACTTGTTCGAGACCATTTCTTGAGTACTAACGGAATCATTTGAAAATCTGTTTATCTCTCAATCTCAATATATTTTATTTGTTTGACATACAGTTCATTATATGTATGTTTATATATTTATTAATTATTAATTAAGGCATTAAGCAAACCCTTGTATCCTTAGAATAAGTTTATACTTAAAATAAATAAATAAACCGTGGGCATTAACTTATTTTCCTTTACAAAACTAAATAGTTGCATGAAATTAATTGCATGATACTTACTAATTTTCCCCTAAAATTGCACGAGTAAACGTAAAGCCTAGTTAACTGGCAAAACTGGTTCTGTGAAATTATTTTCATGAAACTTTACGTTTATATGTGAAATTCTAGGTGAAATTTGTGTCATGAAATTAATTTCATGCAACTAGTTTCGTGATGTAAAATTATCGGATCGGTTTATATCTACTATATAAAAATAAGTCGGGTTTTCCTTCCTGACGCTATAACTCCAGAACACACGAACCGATTTCCTCGGTTTTGCATTCGTTGGAAAGGTCTCGGGCTGCGTGAGGTTTATAGTAAAGAAAATTCAGGAAAAATTTCATACCAAAGTTCACGCGGACGAAGTCGCGGGCGGCCGCTAGTACTGTCCAAAATCTTTATCTACATAACACTCTGTATAAACTCTATATATTTTTGCATTTAAATGAAAATAGATTCAACCACTTTCATGCTTATATTAAAAGTTTTTACTTTACACTTTGGATCCCTTTTTTCGAAAGTACCTGGACGACCGGCTCGGATATCGGATAAAAACAATTAATTTTCATGGCTTAATTTTAAGGAAAAAACTCATTGGCCTCGTGTTTCTTAACAACGCCATCTGAAATAGCTACGAATAAAAAATATTGTCACAAAAATAAAAAAAATAAAAAAACGCAACATGCTTGCTTGAGGTTTGAATCCGGGTCTCTGGGTCGGGCTCCGCAGTCAGCCTACGTAACCATGGACCAAGGAAACTATAATTACAACGACGAAATTTTTATAGAGCTTTTTCAAATCGACATTGTTATTTGTTTGAACGGCGTATTGGCGGATGACGTTTGACAGCGTTTTACGCCACAATATTACTAATATTCTCCAATAATAGATGTCAGTAAGAGTCATATTTTTTAGTTTATATTTAAGAGGGTCTTAGACACTATGTACAGAAAAATTCTAAATGCATTCCTTTAAAAGGTTGCACTAAGCCACACTTGGAAAGCAGGATAACTGTGAATTCATTTTTAAACACGAGTTGAAATTAATTTTTATTACCTTTTAAATCAATAAAAAAATTGTCCATTGAGTATGAATGATAAGTGACGTCACAAATCATTTTCTCATAATAAATGTATGAGGACGTCACTTTTTGACAGCTCATTAAAAGTATCTCAATTGATTTGGTATTCCAAGACCGGATTCGAATAAAACGACAAGTTCTAAAAATAAAACCTAGCTGGATCAATCTATCACCCCCGAAACCCTGGGCACTAAATTTCATAAAAATCGTTGGAGCCGTTTCCGCGATTCAAAGTATATATAGCTCGTTTAAAGGTATTTTAAAGATTACGCGGACGGAGGAGTATGAAATTTTGCATAGTTAGTATAGGTATATTCTAAGTTCTTTTCTTTCTTCGAATTCTAAATTCTATTCTAAGGTTTTCTTAAGGTCGAATGTCGACCTTTAGACGTACACTAGTTTAGTACAATAGATTCCTGAGTGCACTCTCGATCTCACCATCCATATTAGGTATATTTATCTACATAGTTATCATTTATTATTTCTTATGAGTATTTTATAAAAACGAATTGTATAGTGGATGCTTACACTTAAACTTTAAACGAATAAAGTAAACAATCGTACAAAAACAATCAGGCGCGGATCCAGCCCTCAATTAGTCTTGTGGGCACAGCCACCCAAATATCGGTCAAGTACAAACTCGTTAATGAACAATTATAGACATACCTGAACGATTTTTTCGCATACACCATTTTATATCAAATAATTTTATCAATAATTTTGAAAACAATAGTTTAAGCGTAAGTGTAATTTAAAATTGTTTTAAGCTTATTTCAAAAAATATTTTTAACTTTTTAGATTGATGTGTTTTTTATTCTTTTTAAACTAAGTATATATTTATCTCGTAGAAAATGTATGGGGATGTCACGTCACGGCAACTCAATAAAAGTTCATTCTAAACTCAACCAACATATTGACCTCACGTGTTAGCTTGTACTTGTTGAGCAATAATAAAAAAGTTGCAGTGGAGTTTCACGTCGTCGCCATGTTGCAGTTTTATGCGCCATTACCGCGCAGCTATCGGACAGCGTAAAATGTAAATAAAGCTATTGCTACGCGTATTTTTTTACAAGTCTTCAATGTAGTCTCATTGTGCTTTTAACAGTATTTGCTGCATCCAATTCACATTTTCTACTTGATTTAGTAGTCCAACCTTTACAACTCCCCTACTATTGGTTGATTATAATTTTATCATTCGGCTTCTTTTCTTTGAATGATGTATTCAACATATTGTCCCTTAAATTTGTTGTTAGATACAATTAAATCAATTCTCAAGTCTCTTTCGCTTAGCTACGTAGATCGCTTGCGCAAGTTACGCCAGCCGCAGAGCGCTTCAAAGCTGAAGATATCCTAGTTCATTATTATGAGTTAATTAAAAATGTATGTAGAGCATATTAAGAAACGCAGACGACCCATAAAGCTCATTTACATGTTAATAGCACGTACGCTTAAAGACGTTCGAGAAGTTTCGATAATGCATACATATTGATTATGCAGTATTTTAATCGTTAAAAACTTATGCTAGCTTTAAGCCTAATATGCGTTGACTTAATTATTTTTTCACAATTTTCAAGTATAGGAAGCTTGTTATTAAAATTAATTTTAACTTGATACCCGATCCTGAGAATAGTGTAAGTAGTGTATAGATGATTATAGTGATTTTATTTTGTTCTTGTAAATCTATCTCAAGGTCCCCCAATAACCAGGAATAACTGTTTAGTAGACTTTACCAATAATGATATGAGTGACATGGCAAGGCAGGTTCATTAGGAATGTAGGGCATGTTAAGAAACGCATACAATTCATATGGCGCTTATTTACATATTAATAACTAACGCCTTTGAGATAGTTCGACGCATGCACGTCACCTTCTTTTTAAAATCGTCAATGGTTAAGAGGGAGATGAGTTAAATCTGTTTTTTACTTATTCTGGTAATAATTTAGCACACAACTACCCGTTTCAAAGAGCAGACGATGATATTTTAAAAAGTCTATTGTGTATTTAAGCAGTAACGACAATAACTACTTTTGATACCACGTTCTTACTAATTCAATGAGTTGTAATTATGATGAAATAAAGTTTCACATGGGTTTCTACGTTTTTGCTGGTTGATTAAGTGGTGCGTAAAAAATACCGAGTAATTTATTAACAATCTAAGTTCTCATAATGAGAGCATCTAGTTTTCAAACGTCCTGTTAATTATATTGGTCATAAGAGAATCTACTGAAAAATCAAACAATTCTATCTGTTAAGCAAATAATAGTAAAGTTGGAGAATCGTTTATTTGTGTAGTCTGGTCATCATATTATTATTATCTTCATAATTAACATGTCTGCATGCACAATCAAACCTTTGCAAACGCCTTGAGTACGCGCTGTTAACAAGTAAAAATTCCTTGTCTGCATTTCTTAGCATGCCCCATATTCTTAATAAACTCCGCTTTGACATGTTGATATTAACTATCTTAAGTGATAAAAATACCTTTACAAAATGTTGCACCAGTATGTACAATCCAGAAGTTCTGACGACAGTCGTAATGAAACAGTTGTAGAATATACTCAAAGAAAAGAAGGAGACCAATAAAATCACAATGTAACCGTACCGAACTGCTACTCAGTATACGCACAACATGACAGTACCTTTAATTACGTTTTCCGATATCTGCGCGGTTATGGCGCGTAAAACTGCAACATGGCGACGACCGTAAAACTATACTGCAACTTTAGTGTTATTTGCTCAACAGGTAGAATTGTACACGTTGCGTCCTGTATAGAATGGACTTTTTCACCATTGAAAAGAAAAAAATAATCGATTTTGAATGTTCAGAAGATCGTCTTATTGCCTACAAAATATAACATGCTGGGCGTTTGAAACCTAACTGTCAGGAAACGACAGTAAGACTACTATTTTATGACATTTACCGCTAAGCCACCGGTCCCGGTTGCTATCTATTCATAGGAGTCGTTAAACTTTGTCGGAGTCATAAAAGGTGCATAAAAACATCCGATAATGGGATAGCCACTAACCCACATGCGGTAAGGTCCAGGCGTCCTCAATTATGGTACGAAACACGAGCCCAGCAGTGGAACGCAAAAAACGGGTGACAGCCAAGTAAGTGTGGGATCTCTAACTACCCACCCTTTATCTCCATCAAGTCCCTACAAACGTCATGTGGGTTACATATATGTTACGATCTATAAAAGGTTTTAACGATTTACGCGACTTTCCATAGCTTTGTCAATCCCATATGACCTAGAAAAGCTCGAGTTAATTACGACCAAAGGACATGATAAAAAAACACAGACAAAATTGGCTCGTAGATTAAAGGCAATCAAGACGATTCATCAGCGCACTCACATCGAATTTTAAATTTTCTATGTAATATTTTTATTAGAACTCATTTATATATACTTCTATACTTATATTATAAAGAGGAAAGATTTGCATTTTCATATGTTTGTGATGAATAAACTCATAAACTATTGTTCCGATTTCAAAAATTCTTTCACCATTAGAAAGCTACATTCACCTTAAGTAACGCTAAGGCTAAACGCCTATGATTTTAATACAGCAATAAAAAAAATTATCCTACGGGGACCCATTAAACGTCCACGCGGCCGAAGCCGCTGGCGAAAGGCTATATGTTAATAAATAGATAACAAACATAAAGTTTACTTATATATTTGATAAATACGTCTCGTTTACCTACAAATAAATTATACTTTCAAAAGCATTTGAGACAGTTCGATAATGCTTACAGTATATCATTAATTTTTTTAAACATTTATAAATTTTGAATTAACACTTATTTAAACGATGATGCTTTTTACATTTACAAATAAAAGCATTTGACTAAACTCAATGAGTACTTAAAAGGCCTTTATTTCATCTTAACATTTTACTAATCACTACTCAATAAGTGCTGAAATGTGACAATAATTCGACTCAAACTGAAAACTTTTTTCACTTTTTTGATTCACTCAAAGTACTTTGAATATCGTTTTGTATATGATATATATCTCTATCTTTGTATCTCCATTCCATTTACATTTTAATCTGTATCAAAACCACAGAAACGCGAAGGCTGACCTAATTAGTGCCATTAGTTAATGATGACAAGTTGGCAGATGCAGACTTTTCCATCTAGACCAATCATTAAAGGGCTGAGCTTCGAAACATGAAACATACTTTGAAAATGGCTCTATCTATGTATTTTCGTTCCATTTAGATTAATCTATATGAAAACCATAGAAACGCAAAGGCTGGCCTTTATTATTGCCATTAGTTAATGACGACAAATTGCCAAACGCAGGCTTCAGCAACACTGAGCAGATAATGTTCACGCTCATTGCAACTTTTCAATGCATTGCGACTTTTATAGCTTTGTTTGGAAAAACAAGGGATTTTACATTATATCCGCATCGAGAGCAAAAACGTAAAAAAATTATTCATTTACAGCTTGTTGAAGTTTATATCTGATTTCACATGAAATAATGTAAGAAGTTGACAGATGCTAGCTTCATCAACACCGAACAGATAATGTCGTACGCTCATTGCAAATTTTCAATGCCACTGTTAACTCTATGTTACAGACGGATTTTCCTACCTTTGTTTGAAAATAAGAATTTTTATTTTATTTTTTTAACCGGATGGGCAGACTAGAGAATATTTTATGTGTTATTTGTACTTGTTTCTATCTGATTTTACGATGAAAGCTTGATAAAACTAGAGAAAATGATTTTTTAATTCAGTCTAATTTGCTTGTCCCTTATTATCCCATTTTTTAGCCGTCGGGCCATGCGCGCATATCTTTTCAAAGTACATTTTTTTGTTGTGTTGCTAGAAAAGACAAAAATATAGTTACATATGTCAGTTACAAGTACTAAAATTTTTAACAGAGTACTTAACACAAATTTTAATTTTAAAACTTACTTTTTTATAGTAGTTACTATTTTGTGCTATTTTAAAGTTAAGGTAGGAACATAATTTTTTTTTAATGAGCATAATAGAGAACTTAATTTGCTTCAAATTTGAATTATCTATTTAAAACAAGAGCAACAAAGTTTTCGCGACATCATTTGCGAACAACAAAGTTGGTAATATTTCGGAAAATATTAATTTATGAGCGGTATATCATCACGCTATTGAAGACAATTACGCGTTTTGTCATGAACCAAAGTGGAACAGAGTATTATGAAAATTAAATACCCAGTTAGGTTCGCACGAATAATGTTTTGCGCTAATAATTCACTTTTATTGTACCTGCCCCACGCCCTTTGCTATATTTATTGCTCACCTTCCTTGTTCGTAAAATCGACATAAAATATGATGTGGTGGGTATAAATAAGGTGCGTAAATATCAATTAATATTTTTAATAGTTAAACTTTTTACATGAACACGATTGAATTATATATACCTGCAAACTCTTTACGTAAAAGTCTTCGAGTTCTAACTAAAATTTTCTGTTTGTAACATTTTTGTATTAGGGGAAAATCTTCAAAAAGTGCAAGACACTTGAGAGAGATACCGAGTTTTGTAGGATTTGTATTGCACTAAAACCCCCTCAGTAGCCTGCTTTACTGCTTGGCAAGAATTTCGGCATCTACAGAGGAACGCACCGGTGCTTTCCACGCGCGGGTGCCCCAAAACGGGTCCATCATCCGGAGAGCGATGCGATGGTGCTCTCTTGTAAGTTTCAATGCTTGCATCCGGCTACGAAATTTCAGGGTCTATCTATTTTTCCTTTCCTTGTCCTTGTATTTTTAAAATTGAGCTACAATTTGACATTGTAGCTGCAAGATTTTATTCGTATGATTGATGTTTGATTGATCACAGTTGAACAATATTGGTAATCGTAACACAAATTTCAGACAGTGGTAGTTCATGCTAATACCATCACAGATATACTTTACTAATGCTAAATAACGTTATAAATTTCTTTTAATGATATGAAATTATGAACTTTACAAGTAAATAGTCTCTTATTACGCTAATATCTATGTTAAGGATGATGGCACAATGTTAGATTTTCGGCCATTTTCGCCATAAGTGCCTGAACACAATGTCGTTTTGTCCAAATGGGGGTATTGTGTACAATTGATTGACGCAATGTGGCAGTGAGAGCAATCACTCGGAGGAGTGTGCCTGACAGTCTCGATTAGGACACTAGTTTAGGCAGCAGTTTAGGCGAGACAGCAAAATTAGCGACAAGCGATACACGTGCTTAGTGACGTATCAAGTAAATATTTATGGAATAAATTAGATATTTTCAATTCGGATGCTTTTGTTTTCAAATGAGCTTGTTCCATGTCTTGGACTTCATAAAAAAGGAACTTTTTTGTTGAATTTTGTGTGTAAAAGTACTTATATTAAAAGACCGTTTCTTATGTGCGGTAGTATCAAACTGAAAATAATAGTTAATATTGTTGCATGCAGTTACGTAGTCTAGACACTT
The DNA here is from genome assembly GCA_911387765.1 of Pyrgus malvae. Lineage (NCBI taxonomy): Eukaryota > Metazoa > Arthropoda > Insecta > Lepidoptera > Hesperiidae > Pyrgus > Pyrgus malvae. Next base: position 9,392,801 of record OU426955.1, on the reverse strand, counting down.
GTTTCCATCCATTAACCCGTTTATAGTCCACTGCTAGACATAGGCCTCCCCTAATGTTCGCCACTCCGTCTGGCCCTATGCCCTCTGAATCCAGCGGTTTCCCGCTATCTTCGTCAGGTCGTCAGTCCACCTGGTTGGAGGGTGGACTGTACTCCTTTTGCCGAGACGTGGTCGCCATTTGAGGACCTTTCTTCCCCACCGATTGTCAGTCCTCCTAACTATGTGGCCTGCCCATTGCCACTTCAGCTTGCAGATATTGAAAGCTATGTCGATAACCTTTGTTCATCTACGGATTTCATCGTTGCGGATTCTGTCGCGTAAGACATTTGTTAAGTCTATAATTATACTAAATATGTTTGTATTACTATTACTTATTTATACTCAGTTAATAGATATTAACTAAGTATAAATTTACACAACTTTTCGCTAGTAATAAGATTATTACTAGCGAAACCGGCAGACGTTGTGCTGCCTTAAGTATCAGAAATAAATTAATAATGCGACTATAAATTACTTATCCTATCTTTCAAGTTGGATCAAACTGCACACGGTGTGCAAATTTTATTAAAATCGGTTAAGTAGTTTAGGAGTCCATCGCGGACAAACAATGTGATACGTTATTTATATATGTTAAAAATATTTAAATAAATATTACATATGAAACATTACCGAATAAGCTTTATTGTATTTAGGCTGAATATTCAATTCAAATATTAAAACATATAATATATTATTAAAAAAAAAACGACAGGTATCGTTGTACAAATATTGTATAACGAAACGCGTCGTTAACATTTTAGTGAAATTATTAAAAAATGTAATGTAATAAGTGGTAAATGTGGTAATGATTTTATAATATTCTTACCTACATATTGAGTTATAGAAATCCTTTTAACCTTGCAGTTCAAGATGTAGACGCTAAACAACTTCCAACGATCTAACCAACTTCTATTCGACTTCCTAAGTCAAGCTGCGCTTTAGCTCTAGATTTCGCTCCGGAAAATACCCCTAAGACAAACTTATAGAACCGTAGGTAGTCAAGAAAGGCTTCCATAAATTATTAAATGACTCCATTGCGGAGGTTTAGCGCAAACGTAAACTTATGTGTGCTTACGTGCACTTATGTGCAGAACATTCAATAGCCCCGGGTTCTGCATATTGTCGCGAGAGCATTACCGAATTGTTGCATAGGGAACGATTAACGATAAGCGATGAAAATTACTTATAGTGAGAAAAGTTCAAAACAATATCCCGACGAAAGAAACAAAAGGGCAAATTAAATCAAAACGTCAAACACTGCTCTAAATCCGATAATGCAGTAACGTATTTATTTTTTCATAATGTCAAATCCTGCTCCAGGTCTTATAATGGACTTTGTATTAAATGAATTTTAAAGACCCTGGATTGTTTTAAGTTGTGCGTAGACTTCGGTGGGCTGCAGTGAACATTTAACACCACTTACCCAGTGTACTCGTATAGTAGTATACGAGTTTCAAGTAAAAAAATGTTTTTTATGTGTATTATAACTAGTGGCCCGGCCTAACTCTGCCTGGGTGCAGACATTGTCCTGCCTTAAAAGTATTTGAAGAGGATTTTTTTTCTTAAAGAGATTTTATGTTACTATCAAACAAAAATATAAAACAAACAATGACATACGAACTGTCCTGTTATTCTGACTTTGTCAAAGTTTAGAAAGACACGGCACGAAATACAAAAAGTTGACATGTAAGAACAATTATATGGGAAAACTATTTATAAATAAAAATAAATAAAAATTAAAATATATTTCCAGTGGACCAAATTGTGAATCTAAACCATTATCAAATCCCCTTGAACACACACAAAAAAATCATCATAATCTGTTCACTTGTTAAGGAGTTCAGTGACATACACACGAACACAAGAAGTAATTATTAGTAGTAGTAAGAATAATTAAGGTAACTTAAATTGTAAAATGTAGCTTGAGTTTCAATAAAAAAATTGACATATTATATGAATAGGTTATAACCTATAATAACATGTAGTCTGCTTGTTATCCCTAAATCAGAAACGGTTCCCGGGGGACAACATCCATTTACGGTACTTTATTATGTTCAAAGAAGAAATTTCCCTTTTTATTTCTCTTTACTAAACTTTATAAAGATAATAATTTTAACAGAGCATTGATAGCTGATTGGTTCAAACACCAGTATTCGACATAAGGTCCCAGGTTCAGATCTCGTCACACCCTACTAACTAAAGGATAAACGGAATTAAAACTACATAAAAAAGGATAAAAAATGAGAAATTATACTTTTACTTTGGGTTAAAAAAAATACTTGACAAAAAAACTAACTATTTTTTACGTGCGTATTTATCGCTGGACCACGGTTATGGTAGACATCACAATGAAATTTTACCAAACATTACCAAACAGTTTCTCAAAATTTTCCATCGTATTTCATGACCATAAGCCTTCACTTGACCAACATAGTAGACTATGCCTTAATCCCTTTTAGTTTTCTTTTTTAATAGAGTAGCAGACGAGCATGCAGGCCACGTGGTGTTAAGTGGTCGCTGCAGCCCATAGACGTCTACACAACCTCAAGCAAGCATAGGTAAGTATTGTCTGAGGTCGTATGCAGTTGCGCTGCTACTCCGGAGACTGGTGGTCGCCTCATGTAAATGTGCAATTGCCGACCTTTCCACCGAAACACAACAGAATTGGTTCACAGCAGAAGTGGGTGCAGCGGTGGTACTTCCCCGGGCGTACCATAATCGTTCTACCACCTACATATTTCCGAGAGGAGCTCCATGCTCTGAGATGCTAAAATTTTAAATAATGATAGCAAGACTTGACATATTATTTACACAATAATCTAATACCTTTAAACGAGCAATTCTTGTATATACTCGTATGTATCTATATAATCTGAATTGCGGAAACGGCTTCTACGATTTTCATGAAATTTAGTATGCAGGGATTTTTGGGGGCAATAAATCTATATATATAATCAACTTTAATAGAAACCGAAACATATGACTTTTCCTGACATCTATTGGAGCGAAGTAATAATATTGTGGCGTAGAATGTCGTCAAACGTCATCCGCCATTCAAACAAATGACAAAGTCGATTTGAAATCGAATAAGAATTTCGTTTATCGAATGGACTTAACTTCCTTTGCAGAGTGGTTATTGGCCGTAGAATAACTGTGGAGCTAGACACTCAGGTTCAAAACTCAATGATTTTAAATATTTTTCACATTTTTTTTATTGGGAGCTATTTCAGATGGCGTTGTTAAGTACCTAAGACTACGATATGTCAATTAGTGTTTTGTTAGAAATTAATCCAAGAAAAAAAAATTAAAAGCTCGTTCAATTGTTTTTATCCGAACAACGCTCGGTCGTCCGTGTACTTCAAAAATACCAAAACACTGATTTTTTACAGTTGCTCAAAAAGTGACTTATTGCAGGGACGTATAGCATGCGGGATGTGGGATATTACACACCCGTGCTTTTTCTTTACCTTTTCCGCACTCGTGCGTTCTCTTTCCCAACTGTCAAAATAATGTCTATTAAAAAGAAAAAAAAACCAACCACGAAGTTTTAGAAATTTTTATGATTCATGCAAATATTTCTAAAAAGAAGTTACTAATTTGTTTCAATATCAGATTTAATGATTTGATTCAATGAGTTAGGTTAGGTTTCATTTCATTTCATCTCATTAACATTTTTATTTCATATCAATAAAAAAATTCTACTGAAGACTTGGCTGTATGGGCATTGTTCCCTTTGCCTACCCAGAATGGGTGAAGAAAATAAAAATATATTGTTTAGTCTTATATTCGTGCCTCGTGAAACCAGTTCTTTACTTTATACTACTCCAAGTTTACATAGATATGCTTGATTGCAGACTACTCTGGTGGATCTAACCTATAATTTTACATTACGTACTTAGGTATAATAAGTGACTATCAAGCCTATAACAAAATGTATGTAGAAGAAGTGTATAATATTTTTCATTCACTACAAGAACATTCGTTCATGATAACGTCTAGAAAGTTACGTACTTAGGTATAATAAGTGACTATCAAGCCTATAACAAAATGTATGTAGAAGAAGTGTATAATATTTTTCATTTACTACAAGAACATTCGTTCATGATAACTTCTAGAAAGTTTATGAGCTCTTATCATCATAAACCTACAGAATTTAATCTCACTAGGGTATTTCCAGCTGTGTTTGTTATAAATACGTACGTTGTTAAAACTTTCATGTTCGACCGTGATTCAATTCCTATTGTGAAACAATGGGTTTTGCCTGAGGTCGTAGAATAGAATATAATATGTCAATTCACTAATATAAATAATATAAAACGCAATTGATCTGTTACTCAGGAGGTTAGCAGCCGCCTCATGTCATCTAACTGGTAGTCCCTGTAGCTTCGGGCTTAAAAATAGAGCTACGGTATCCCCTGTCTGATCGTAAGAGGCGAGTAAAAGGGGGCTTCCGGGGATGTGAGCGGTGAGCGGTGAGAGTGGGAGCTTCATCGTTGAGCGTTCAGCCAGCGGCCCCGGGAAGGATGGCGATGTGTGCGTGGCCACATGCCGCCGTAAGCATCGGAGTGTGCAGGAGAGCACATCTGCTCTCCAGAGGATGGGCCCGTTCTGGGGCGCCGCGCATGGAAGACACCGGTGCGTTCCACTGGAAATCCCGGAGTCCTCCCCAAGCGCAGAGGCCACCGAGGGGGTTTTAGTGCGTTAAAATCCCACATAACCCAGTAACACCTCTCCCTAGGTGCCGGGTATCTTTTGAAGGGGGGGAAACCCGTTACTAAAAAAAGGTGCCTAACTAGCAACCAAACAGTTGAACAGAGACAAAATACAACTGCTTAGTGGCAGAAATAGGTGCGATGGTGGTACTCGGTCAAACATTAAAAGACATATGTATATCACCTGTAAATGTGATGTTACAAAAACCTAATTTTCTTTTTAGGCCCAAACACTTTATCCACAAGAATTAATAATTTACGAACTATTAACTTAACTTCTAAATGATTTAAAGTCTTCATAATTGACTTCTCTGCACTATCGAACCTTCTCGAAGGCGTTTGAGCGTTCGCGCTATTAACATGTAAATGAGCGCTTCATGCCTTGTCTGCGTTTCTTAACATGCCCTACATTCCTAATGAACCCGCCCTGCCATGTCACTCATGTCATTATTAGTTAGGCATGTTATGTCATTATTAGTCTGTACATTGATACTGAGTTTATTATCTACTAGTGGCCGCGACTTCGTTCGCGTGGACTTCGGTATTAGTTATAGCATGATGTTATATAGCCTAAAGCCCATGGGTGGCTCCCCTGGGGTTGCCCGTGTCCATAGGCGACGGTGATCGCTTAACACCACGTGGCCCGTCTGCCTTTTTGTTCGGTTTATTTATAAAAAAAAAGCTTTCCCCGATAAATGGACTATCCAACACAAAAAGATTTCTTCAATTGGAACCAGTAGTTCCTGAGATTAGTGCGTTCAAACAAACATATAAACGAACCAACGAACAAACTCTTCAGCTTTATGTATAGATTAATTAAAATATTTATTAATTATTGTCGACGTGTGGGAACAGTACGAAAAAGCGTGAACCCTATTTCGTACAGTTCACCATATTATTGCCAGCTCATCTTATGTTGGTTTATTTTACTATGTATTATCTATTTTTCTTTTCATTTATAAGTTTCATGTTATCAATGTTATCATTTAAGAGACTGTAAATTATAAAACTTCAATACATTAACTGAAGTTTTCGATAAATCAACAACGATACTTCCAAATTGACAAACACTGATCGATAAATTCTTGAAATGGACGTAACTTTTTTATTTGTGAACCGATTTAAATAAAACAGACACTAAATGTTAATCCAAAAAAATACCAATACATCCGTGAAAACCGCATCCTTCTACGTTTAGCCGTTCTTGAGATTAAGGCGCACAAACACCGACTTGTTACAGATTTATTATATGTATATATATATATATATATATATATATATATATATATATATATATATAATATAGATATAGATATGTAGCTCGATTTTAGAATGCAACCTTAGGTATCCTCAGTCTGTTGTTAAAAATATAAAAAGGGTAGGTCGCAGGATTACGGTCGTCAAGAGTGGATTAGTTTCAACTGTCCATCCAGTTACCTTCATAAGAACAACGATGTGTGTGGATTATCACTCCATCAAAAGCTCTTTTTTTAAAGAAATTTTAAACTCTTCATTCAAATTTCTGCTTCGCCGGGAATCGAACCCGGGACCCTCCGATTGGCAATCCGGCATGGTAACCATTACGCCACGTGGGTCGTCAAGATGGCACCGGTAGATTCCTTTTGCATCTAGAAGACCTCCACGTGCGCTTATAAATCTTCGAGGGATTTAATTGCGGGAACCATTTCAATTTTAAAAATAAAGCGTACATTTATAGCTGTCGAGCACGCAGGCCTTGGCGGTCACTGCAGCTCACAGACATACGCATCTCAAGTACTGTCTGCCCGCATGTACTTGCATCTCTCCTGTGGAGGCTGTCAGTCGTCAAATAGGTAAGTTTGTCTGTCAGCCATATCGTCCCACCGAAATCATGTTGCTGTGTCCATCTTTTTCTAAATTACCACTATTTTTTTTCTTTTTCAACCAAAGGGCATTGGAATACCATAGAAAAAAGCACAGGAAAAAGCTCCAGGCTAATAATGCGGATAATAATGCGGAGGGACCGCCCACCAGTGGAATGGAGAAAAGGGTTGCCATTCTTCTTTGACCTTAAGCTAATAAGTATGACAAGAGATATGCGTACTCGACCGAATGGTATGGTTGTGAGCCTGAGATCCAGTTCTCCCTGTCCCACCCTTCCCTATCCCTATATTGCTCCGTTGATGCCTCTTGGGTTTCCGTTGGATTCAAGGCGCCTTTGCCCTGGTGGCCGTGGTGTGTCGGCGCGGGGGCCAGGAAGACCCGGTGAAACGGCTGTCCGCTGGCCGCCCGCTGGTCAGTTGGGGACCCGAACCCAGGCCTCACTGCTAACCTCTGGCCTGGGAGGCTGTCCCGCCAACCAGCGAAAAATCCCGTTGTGCGGTGCCGTGCCGGGGTAAGAGACCGGAGGGGGGCCCGGCATCTGCGCACGGGGGGGACCGGGGGCCCTTTCGTCCCCCGCGCCGGCAACCCACGTCCTACCATCGGCTTGGCGTTAAGAAGCCTACGCCAGGGCCTGAGGGGCACCAACGGAGCAATTCCCTTCACATTCCCCACTCCTTTTTTTTACAGTTTTTCTTTATGGGCAGAGTCAAAAAAAGTAAAGTTCTTTCAGCGGCCATCCCCCCACACTTACTGTGGACATGTGCAATATCAGGGGACTACATTCCAACCTGAATGCTGTCCACCAACACCTAGAGACAGCAAAGCCGGCTTTACTTTTCCTCACGGAGACACAAATTGCACCACCTGACGATACGTCGTACCTGCACTATCCCGGTTATATTTTAGAACACGCGTTTAGGCGTAGGGCAGGGGTATGTATGTACGTCAGGGAGGATGTCTGTTGTCGCCGTCTAAGCTGCCTTGAAGACAAGGACCTATCGGTGCTTTGGCCACGTGTAGACGCTGGGGCTAGAACCCGAATCTACGCGTGCCTCTATAGGTCCTATAGCGAAGACGCGGAGACGACTCGATTATTTGAGCACGTCCAAAAGACTTCCGACAGAGTGCTGGAACAGTCTCCCTCGGCTGAGCTGGTGGTTCTGGGTGACTTCAACGCTCACCACACCGAATGGTTGGGATCCAGAATCACCGACTTTGCTGGCAGGGCCGCTTACAACTTCTCCTTGGCATATGGGTTGACGCAGGTGGTACACACTTTCACCAGAGTAGCAGATATTGAGACCCATACTGCCTCTCTGCTGGACCTTCTGCTGACCACCCATCCACCTGACTACCGGGTAACGGTTGGGGCCCCACTTGGGACTTCTGACCATTGCCTGGTAAGTTCTGCCGTACCATTGCCGCCCCCAGAAGGTTCTCGACCCAATGGGAAGCGTCAAGTCTGGCATTACGGGTCAGCGGACTGGGATGGACTCCGGGAATTCCTGGCTTCCTACCCCTGGAGGCAGCTGTGCTTCACCTCGGGTGATCCTAGCACGTGTGCGGAATCGATAACCGATGTGATACGACAGGACATGATTGGTTTTATTCCCAACTCTGTAGTATCCATTGGCGGGCGAAACAAGCCCTGGTTTAATGGTTCTTGCGCTAAGGCTTCTAGCCTTAAGCAAGAAGCTTTTAAAACCTGGGCTCATGCGCACACGCGCAAGGACCCCGAAACGTCTAAGCTTCGGAAAAATTCAACGCTGCCTCCCGTTCGGCAAAGAAGCAAATAGCCAAGGCGAAGTTTAGGCACGTCGGCAGAATTGGCCAGCGTCTATCAAGCTACCCTTGCGGGAGTCGAGCTTTTTGGTCGCTTGCCAAGGCTGTCGAAGGTAACTTCTGTCGGTTGTCTCTACCATCTTTACGCAAACCGGACGATACTCTGGCTCACACGGCAAAAGGGAAAGCCGATCTCCTGGATACCCTGTTTGCCTCAAACTCGACTCTGGACGACGGAGGTGCCACACCGCCGACCATCAAGCAGTGTGAGAGCTCGATGAAGGACGTGCGTTTCACTCAAAAGGCCGTCAGACGAGCTCTGCTAGCCCTCGATGTCAAGAAGTCGAGCGGGCCGGATGATGTCGGAAGACGTGCGCTCCCGAGTTGGCTCCCGTCTTAACGCGCTTATTCTCGCTTTCCTACACCACTAGTATAGTACCGTCTTCGTGGAAGGTAGCCCTAGTACACCCAATCCCGAAAAAGGGTGACCGCAGTGACCCGTCCAACTACAGGCCCATTGCGATAACCTCCCTGCTCTCTAAGGTGATGGAGCGTGTTATAAATACGCAGCTCCTTAGGTACCTCGAGAAGCACCGGTTGATCAGCGATCGTCAGTATGGCTTTCGCCAGGGCCGGTCGGCCGGTGATCTCTTGGTATACCTCACACACCGCTGGGCTGAAGCCGTCGAGGGCAACGGGGAGGCTCTGGCAGTCAGCCTGGATATCGCAAAGGCCTTTGACCGGGTCTGGCACAGGGCCCTTCTCGCGAAGCTTCCATCTTACGGTCTTCCCCTGAGGCTATGCAACTGGGTGGCAAACTTTCTGTCTGAGCGGCAGATTAAGGTCGTTGTTGACGGATGCTGCTCAGATATGAAACCCTTTAATGCCGGTGTTCCCCAAGGCTCAGTACTGTCTCCTACACTATTCATTCTGCATATCAATGACATGCTGCAACAATCACGCAGTATACATTGCTATGCAGATGATAGTACGGTAGACGCACTGTACACCTGTCGAGCCAATGCCTCTCGGTCACAAGTGGAGGAAAGCAGAATCAAACTTGTGTCTGAAGTCGAGAACTCTCTGGAGCGGGTCTCGGAATGGGGTCGACTTAACCTTGTCGAGTTTAACCTCACGAAGACACTAGTTTGCGCGTTTACCGCTAAAAAAACCCCATTTGTTATAGCGCCCAAGTTCCAGGGTACCGCGCTCACCGTCGGTGAAAGTGTTGGTATCTTGGGAGTTGACATTACGAGTAAAGTGCAGTACCGGAGTCATTTGGAGCACAAAGCCAAATTGGCGTCCAAAAAGCTTGGTGTCCTCAATAGGGCGAGGCAATACTTCACTGCGGGGCAACTCCTGACGCTGTACAAAGCCCAGGTCAGACCCCATATGGAGTACTGCTCTCATCTCTGGGCAGGAGCACCAAAATACCAGCTACACCCATTTGACTCCGTTGAAAAGCGCGTAGTCCGAATCGTCAACGACCCAAGATTGACTGACAGGCTAGAACCGCTCAGCTTGCGAAGAGACATAGGCTCGCTGTGCGTGTTCTACCGACTTTACTATGGTGAGTGCTCCGAGGAACTTTTCAGACTAATGCCTACATCACCATTCCATGATTATACCACCAGACGAAGGTTAAAGTTCCACAGGCACCATCTGGACTCGTGGCGGTCCTCCACAGTCCGCTTTGCACGCTCCTTTTTACCACGGACGTGTAGGTTATGGGACAACCTTCCAGCTGAGGCATTCCCAGTGGACTATAACATGGGGTTCTTCAAGAAAGCTGTAAAAAAAGCACTCCTCCAAAGCCGGCAATGCTCGGGTGGCTCCCCTGGGGTTGCCCGTGTCCATAGGCGACGGTGATCGCTTAACATCACGCGGCCCGTCTGCCTTTTTGTTCGGCATACATATAAAATAAAATAAAAATGTATGATAGTTTTACATGTTATTATATCAGGCTTTCACGTTGTTTTTACGTCCTTTATACATTTTCGATTCGAATTTTCGAATCGATCGATTTTGTACATTTTTTTACACTTATTTTTATGTGTTAATATATGTTTATATTAGCTTGACCTGTATGTATGTATGTATCGGAATCTTTTAACTTCCTTCATTTTCACCTACTTCTAAGCGTCCGATTAACTTGAAAATTTGCACAGGGATCAAGGGCCTATGACAATGCAAAAATAAGAAAAAATCAAATTAAAAATAAATAATGTAGTTTAAAAAACTAAAAAACACGCTTTTGTGAAAATATGAACTAAAAGAAAAAATAGGAAGAAAATGTATTTTACTGTAAAAAAGCGTCGGGTGCAGGGTTTCAATAGTATGTCAATAAAGAGATTCTATTGAAACCATGAACCCCACTAAAAAAACAAAAAAACCTAAAAAGACGTATTTAGTGTTTAGTTTTTTTAACTACATTATTACAAATAAAATTTATTGCTTACCTACTCTACTGTACTTTGTATGACGCACCATTGTAATTTGTGAAACAAGATGCAACAAAACATTATAACTAGTTAGGTTTATCAACAGAATAAACAGTAACAAATGCAGAACCTGGTACATTGTGCACCGACCTGTCACCGGCACATCTAACTGCCGCCATTCATATTGTCTGATTAATACGCGTATTGTCTTCTCATTCAACTTGCATTCTATTGATTGTTTATGATGGGATAGGGTTTACGTATAACGTTTTTTTCTTCCGAATCAAGGTACAATCAATAATAATCTTTTTTGTTAAGGGGGCATTCTATAACAGTTTAATTGTAATATCAATAAAAAGTAAAGATTTCAGAACGATATTTTGAGTTACAAAAATTAATATTATAATATTTTTATACAATATTCTGCTAACATACCTGTGAAAGCGGGAGTTAATAATGGTCAAAGTTACCCTTAATTTTAGCCCTGTTAGACTTTTTTCTCATATAAATGGATTAGCAGACGAGCTTGCAGATCACGTGATGATATGTGTTCGCTGCATCCGATGACTGTCCACCAAGACACAAAGGGTAGATTTTCTTCACGGCAGAAGTGAGTGCAGAGATGGTGTCGCGGTTGAACCAATAAGTTCTACCTCCTAAAAATTCTCTCTTTATAAATCGTGTATTTTACCTTGTCTACGAATATTATGTTTTTTTAACGTGGACTACGCCGTAGTCGAAGCGAGTGTATCCGTGCTACTGATAATAAGCTACGCTCCGTTGCTTTGGCTGTTAAACGAACGTTATCTGACGTATACCTAATCTCATTACACAGTCCACAAGGAGATGAAACTGCAAAAAAATTCAATGCTCTGCGAAACTGTCCACACTAATATTATAAATGTTAAAGTGTGATTGTTTGTTAGTTTATCCTTCTTTCACGACACCACGGTGCTACGGATTGACCTGACTTTTTGTAAGGAGATAGTAGTGAGGCTGGTGCGTGACATAAGGTACTTTTTATACGGAGAAAATATTGTATTCCAATGTGATGAACGATGTAGTCCTCCCAAGTGGAGCTGCAGGCGAATAGACATTTTACCATGATGCGGTCATGGTACTTACGTGCTAGCTAGACAGCCTGGTGCATAATGGGTGGGCCTGTCACCAGCACACCTAATTACCGCCATTCAGATTGTCTGATTAATATGCGTATTGTCTTCGTCTTGTCTGACTTGTGTGGTACAAGTCGATTGTTTGTCTTGTCTGACTTGTACCGTATCGATTGTTTGGATGATGATGATTCGCAGATGAATTTTATGGATTGCATGCACAATCCACAATCTTAATCTTAATATATATATATATATATATATATATATATATATAAAGTAAAGGGTTTTCTTTGTATGTAAAGACACGGTTTTTTCTATTATCGTTAACTTCAATCAATTTCCCGTTTGGGTGGTAAATACCCCTTAGTACGTAGATGATAGTAAGGGAATTTGATCGCGGTGGGTGGAAGTGGGTGGAAAAATCTTTTTTTTTTTGTGATATAAAACACCTTATAGGCACTTTATATTGATTACAATCTAGTCTATCTATATGACTAATAAGTAATTTTACGCTAACTTAAATTGCTACTTAGAGATACTATTATTGAAGCGATCGCCCACTGACACTGCACTTCTTAGTTCTAAGACATAAAGGTTCAGACACACTGTTCTTGTGTTCTTGAAGTCACTGTATTACTATAACTGCACTATACTATAACTATAACACTAATTCAAACGGTTTTTTACGTTTGAGTCTTCGCACTAGGTCCGTGGTGTCGAGGAGCTGGATAGCCTCAACATTCACGTGATGATGAAGTCTTTGTTGGTGAGCTTCTGCGTAGTCTTTAATAACGTTTTTAACGAAGTCTATTTTTAGGTCCCGATGTAGATCTTCGTTTCTTACGTACCATGGTGCATTTGCAATTCCCCTTAGTACTTTGTTTTGGAATCTTAAAAGAAAAAAATCTGAAAAAAAAATATCTTTACTTTTCTAACCAATAGGGACTTCTGGGTGGATCTCAAAATTTCTGGGATGATCCAGCAAACTATTTTAATTTTAATTTTATTGAGAATGTTCGAAAAAGTTCCAGAAAATTCCCGAATCATTTGGATTTTTTTAAATAATTGAGAATATTCGAGAAAGCATCTCAAATGATCTGGAGATTTCTAAAATAATTGCATTTTTTTTTTGATTAATTGAAAATATTCGAGAAAGTTCCAGAAACTTCTCGAATGATCTGAAGATTTTTAAAATGATTGCAAACTGTTTTAATTAATTGAGAATGTTCGAGAAAATTCCAGAAATTTCTCAAATGATCTAGAAAATCCTACTAATATTATAAACGCAAATGTTTGTAAGGATGGATGTTTGTTACTCTTTCACTTATACATCAGAATAACACATAGGCTACAACTTATAAAGATATTGTGTGAATTGTACAAAATATGACGATAAGTGTCCAGTAAGTAGGAAAAAATCTACCACCTGCGAGCTATTCTGGCGTGCGCTGTCAAAACCGCTAGAGTTACACATTCGTAATGTATGATGGAAATATTTATCTTAAATAGTTCTACAAAAAAGCCGGTCCACGGCACTTCAGAAAGGACTTCACTTTATGCTAATGATCCTCTCTAACGCGGGTGAAACCGCGGGGCACAGCTAGTTAATTTATATTAAAGTTTAATATTTTAGGTTATTACATTACTTTACCGTACGTGATTATCAATTTGTATAAATACAGACCAAATAATCTGAGAATACAACCAAATAATATATGGCCTGGCGGTTAGCTTAGAACGCAAACGGTTTATGCAGCTAAGCCAAACGGGGTCGGGTGTGAGATGGGTAACCGCTAGTGGCAAAAAATTTCATGCGCGTTTCCGTGCTTCGTAGGGCACGTTAAGCCGTCGGTCCCGGTTATTGTCGATAGATAACAGTCGTTAAACCTTGTCGAAGGCCTTATGGGCGGTTTGAAAACAACCGATAGCGGGTAGGCTACTAACCCGCATCTCCACCAACCCGCATTGGAACAGCGTGGTGGAGTAAGCTCCAAGCTTCCCCAATAATGGGGAGATACCCTTGCCCAGCAGTGGAACGCAAAAAGGGTTGCAGCCAAGATATTGCAAAGCCTCAAACTACGTTATGCCTGACCTGGATCTAAAAAGATATCTTAATTCTACATTAAAAACCTTGTCTAAATTCGCTCAATCAATGCTGGTAGTCATGTACATGACAGATAGCTATGTCAACCGTAGGGGTTGCAACGTGATTCAAGAACAAAGTCAAACAGATCGTGGATGGATCGCGTGACCGTTCAATTTGATTTGATTTCCGGGGTCAATGGCATTCCCCAGCCCTTTGATGGGTAAAGTTTTTAGTAACCCATTGTTAGAGGCAGTGGGTTCTACAATATATCACAGACTTTTATTACTTCATCATATCTATCAGTTAATATTGTTGATTATATTTCTATGGTGTTCCAACTTAAATAGGTACATATTGCAAACGTCATCGAAAAATAAAATTAGTGTTATATAATTAACAAACAGTTCTCTATAAAACATAAAAAATTAAAAACGAATCAATATTAAAATTGTATTATTATGAAGTGAGCATGCAAATGTATAAGTTCACAAAGAAAAAAATATTTACGAATTCTTGTTATATTAGGTCTTAAAATTGCCGTTTTGTATGGAATAAGTGAAGGTACTTATTTTTTTAAACTTTTTTATTTCTGTTATTCAAAGTAATCACCCATGCAATCGACGCATCTTTGCCAACGCATTGGCAATTTATTGATGCCCTTCTTGTAAAAATCAGCTGGACGGTAGGCAACAAACTCTTCAAAGGCATTTTGTACTGCCTCTCATGAATTAAATTTTCTACCCACTAAAAAGGTGTCTAAATTTTGAAAAAGTAATAGTCGGAAGGTGTAAGGCCTGGTGAGTATGGCGGATGAGGGAGAGCTTCCAACCCCAGCTCTTGCAGCTTGGAGACTGTCTGTTGTGCAGTATGGGGTCGCGCGTTGTCGTGAAAGAGCAGTGGGGACGACCGATTGACCAAAGCTGGTTGCCGATGTGCAAGCTTCTCCAGCATTGTCTCCAGTTCTTCACAGTACACATCTGCAGTAATGCTCATGCCGTTTTGTAAAAAACTGTGGTGAATCACACCCGCACTAGACCACCAAACAGGTCACAGGTCACCTTTTTAGGGGTCATTATTAGTTTAGGGCAATGCTTTGGTCCTGAACCAGGATCTCACCAACTTGCGGAGCGCTTTCGATTGTCAAACAGAATCAATTTTTCATCGCACGTAACAATTCGGTTCAAAATTCCTTCATTTCTTTGCCTATTGAGCAGCGCGAGGCAGGTCTCGACGCGTACGTTGCGCTGGCGATCGTTAAGTTCGTGGGGCACCCATTTATCAAGTTTTTTACCTTGCCTATTTGTCGCAAATGGATCAAAATTGTTTTGCTAACATCAAAAGCTGTTGCTAGCTCAGCTGTAGATTGAGTTTCGTCATCATCGTCACAATCGCCTTTATTTCATCATTGTTGACGAAAGTCTCCGGACCACAAGCTTCATTTTTCAAGTCAAAATTTCCAGAACGGAACTGGGAAAACCAAGAACGGGTTGTGCGTTCGTTTGTACAGTTATCTCCGTAAACATTTTTGATGTTACGTGCCGTTTTTGTCGCGTTGGGTTATACAACGCTAATCAATAAACAAAAGATTGAGTTTGTCTTGAGAATGTCATGTTTTAAAACAACATTAATTTGAATTTAGAATACAAAGCAATTTTTTTTCTATTTGAAATGACCAGTACTGAAGAACGGCAATTTCATAGGTAAAGACTTATTTGCATTGTGTATGATAATATTGATCCAGTCCTTACAATTGGGAAGTTATCAATCAAAGCAATTTCATTAGACAACTTGCACATAAAAATATGATAATCTTGATTATAGTTCTAGATTATGGGTATTACAAAAGTTGTTTTATACATTTAATAGTCTGCCATATTAACCTCAGTAAGTTATGCAAATATTGTTGATAAAAAAATTACTGACTAAAATCTTACTAATCAATTTATTTAAGTAGTACATTTACGATCCACATTATTGATCTCATATTTGCGTTTTTTTATTTTGCGTTTTTGATCATTATTTATACGATATTTTTTCTGCGTCATCGGCTTTGGGCACCCAATTCTCTGGATTTTTATACAGTGAGAGAGAAAAAACCGGCGAAAAAAAAGCTCCCAGGTTTTTAATTTCTGATAGTGATAGTGGATAGTCAAAAAGTTGAAAAGGTAACTTTGTTAGAAAAGGGCAGACAGACAGAAGGAAGTATTTATTCATATTTTACTTTTTACTAATGAATTCCATATCAGTGAAGTACTCATTTCGGTTCAGGCTTTAATTTGTAAGTATTGATTTATGTTTCTATATACTTACTTATTTATTTTATTTTTCATTTTATTTTATTTTTATTTTTTATTTTATTTTATGATCACACTCATAGCCCCACAGTAGGGTATATACCCTGTGTCGTGGGTGCCATGGACACACACAAACAGAAACACAAACACCCAGACCGAGAACAGAAATAAACTCATCATTTAAATTTCTGTTTCGCCGGGAATCGAACCCGGGACCCTCCGATCGGCAGTCCGGCACTGCAACCATTACGCCACGCGGGTCGTCATACTTATAAATAATTATTCTGGAAACTAAGTATAAAACTAGCATTTTTGTAATAATATATTTGTAAAAAATTAAAATAAAGTTAACGCATAATATTTGGCCCGTTTATTTTATTTTACCCCGGGGTCAATGGCACCGGCATGGCGGTCGGCCCATCAAAGAGCTGGTTTCACTAAAAGCTTTGAATGGACGTTCTGGAAAATTCCAGTACACATGTCTAACTACTGAACTTTCACACGTCGCTGGAGGATCGTTTATTTTTAATTGACGATAAAGTGCTATAAATACAAAATATGGAAGAATCGTCAAATTTTTAAGTTGTAACAAATATATGCCCGTTTTCACTAACGACGTACAAGGGAACGCCTTACCAAGTAACTCCTAATTTAGGGCAATGCTTAGCATAAAGTTTCACCAATCGATGTATAGTAGGTTAGTCCTATCTTATGAGTAGCCTATTTTTGAAGTGAAAGCTTCTTTAGCGGCGTTGAGCACTTTTGTGGAATGGGTAAAAACTGTGAAACTCGCGTCAGGTCACGTGTGCTGATCGGAAAACCGTAAGACGGTTGGAGAGTAGTGTTGTAACATCGAAATCGATTAATCGAACAATCGATTGTTTATTTTTTAATCGATTGTAAGGGTTTCGATTAATTAAAAAAAATCGATTTTTTAAAAATCTATTTTCATAAAAAATGGGTTAAAGTATGAACGTATAAAGTATGAAAAAAAATTTAAAAGAATTAGAAAATGAAATATAAATAGTAATGTTTGTGTACGATAGTGCAATAAATAAATATTGTATTCTAAGACATTAATAATAGTACTTTTATATTGATAATAAAAGTAATTCGTTCAAAATTATTCCCTAACTATTCCAATAAATCAAAAATGCACAACGTTAATAATCATGTTTTCACTTCTGCCGGCACTCCCGGAGTGCAACCCGTAATTTTTTTGACAGCTGTACATGGTTTTGTTCAATCTATTATCAATTCGAGCGAGTGTCACATGTGTCAGTTTAGGGGGCACCTAAGCACTACGCCATCCCAAATCAGTGTCGTAACTTTAGGTTATGCCTAACGTCGGTGGTCGTGACCTTAGAGCATCAAAGTTACTTACTCACCCTTCAGTAGAGCTAGAAGGCATAGCGCCTCGCTTCCATACATAATTGTTGTGCCAAATCTGGTGCGGGGGAAGAACGCACACATTTTAATTTTGTCACACATTCACAAATATTCTTTCATCGCTACAGACGCATACATTTCTAAATATGTCAATTTCAACTAACAACGTCATTTTCTATGCACCGTCAACACTGACACCGACACACACAGACACACTAGTTGTATAACTAGAAGACACATTGTGTATGGACGTTGGGATGGGACGAGGGGTTCGCCCGTAAAGGCCACTCCTCTCTGACGGGTGTCATACCTGTCATACCTTGATGCTCTAAGGTCGTGACTTAAGGGTTAGTGAAACGTGTCTGTCCTCTAGGCAACTCTTAAATATTTAGGCATCTGATTTAGGCGTATCCTATGGTTAGTGAAATTGGTTTTAATGTTGTTATACATAACTGGTTTTATTTTCATTTTCTTTGTTTATTTTTGAGTTATTTTGGAAAGTTATTTGGCATTTTATTCGAAATAGGTCAATTACAGTGCACGAGTGTTGTAAATAAAAAAACAGTGCTAAAAATGTTTATTGAGCTTTCCTCTCAAATTCCATCGGATTGCGTCAGCACTGCATTTCCTTAAATACTTCAGATTTTCACCTCAATTTAGATACATTGCAGGCAATTTCTAAAAATAAATCGAAGACGAAGATCACAATAATGTTTCTGCAGTACAAAAGTAGTCATAAGTTTCGCTTACCGCCGGAGAGCCGTTAGCCGCAAGTGAACAATTGATTCTAGCGCTTGCATCCGACGATTTGCTAGATAAAAGACGCTTCGCGAATTTTATCATATTTTATTTTGTTAATAAAATTTGCGATATAGGTTTCTGCGGTATGAAATCCTAAGACGTTTTTCCACGTTTAAAAACGGCTCTTACCGAAAACTAATTTAAATACTGATTTAATTAAGGTTAATTTCACTTAAAATAATCACTTAGTAGCCTATAAATATGATACTGATTATATAGATATACAAGCTATCTGCTATGTATCAAATATATTAAAATACCTCCACCTTATTTAGCATCAAAGGCAATATACAAAAAATCTAAAGCAAAGATAACAATAAAACACTCGATACAAAAGAAGTCATAAGTTTCGCTTACCGCCAGCGAGCCGTTAGCCGCAAGCGAACAATTGATTCCGGCGCTTGTTCGAATACATTCGCTAGATAAAACTCGCTTCGCGAATATTTTTATTTACTTTAATAACAATAACTTAGTTCTCTATAAATGGGATACTGAATTATGAGCCTACCTATTTTGCATCATTTTACAAAAATTATTGGAAGAGTTCCAATATCAAAAATATTTAAATATTGCCTCAATTTCATCAAAAAAAAGTTACAAAAAAAGAATCTAAAGCAAAGATAACAATAAAGCATATACAAAAATAGTCGTAAATTTCGCTTACAGCCGGCGAGCCTTTAGCCGTGAGCTAACAATTGATTCTCACGATTGTATCCGCATATTCACTAGGTAAAAACCGCTTCTAGAATCCGTACTAATATAATAAATTTAAAATTTTTCTTTGTTTGTCCTTCTTTCACGTCGCTATAGAGTTTTCGAAATGATTTTTGTGTTAGTAGAATTAGGAGGCAGGATCATTATAACTGCAGACTTGCAGACTAGACATACAGCGATACAGACATAGAAAGATTCATACATATGAATACACTCATTTTTGAAGTCTGTTACAACTAGACGAGTCAACCCTTCACCAGAGAATCTGTACAAACTACCAGTGAACTGCCACTAACAAATAGTGGTCGAGAGTCCCAAGCCATTGAAATGTACAATATTTAAGCAGGCTTAGCGGGAAATTAATGAGCAGTCACGACGTCCATTTATTTATGCTAAAATTGTAGATGGTGAATATATTTTTAACTTTCACTATCACTTTCAGCAAAAGGTTCACTTTTGATCTGTTCTTAAAGGGATTAGTAGCGATGTAAACTGTAGCCTAAAACGTCGGTAACTAAGCCATATTTTGTATTTTTTTTTATTTAACCCCAAATATTAAAGATATAGACGTGCGTATGGCCCAGGGACTAACGTAAAACGCAAGCAATTTAGCATCGCAGCTTAGCCAAACGGACGTGGTCGGGTGTAAAATGGGTGAAAGGTAGGGATAAAAGTTTCGTGAGCGTTTCCGCGCTTTGGAGGACATGTCAGGCTTCATAAATTTGTCGTGGTTGATATTGGTCGTGGTTAAATAGCTAACAATTATTTAACCTTGTCGGAAGCCTTATGGGCAGATTGAAAACATTCGACAGCGGGTTAGTCACAATTCGCATCTCCACCAACCCTTAATTTTTTTTGTATTTGTTGTTATAGCGACAACAGAAAAACATCATCTGTGAGAATTTCCAATGTCTAGCTATAACGGAGCATGAGATACAGCCCCTTATCTAAAAAAATACGTTTTTATATCAAATGCATTGAAACAGCGAGTTTTGATCTCTGTTTTGCCAGTCGAAATAAGACAATTTCAAACCAATGCGAATGTGTCAGTCAGAAACAACGTTGTTTCTACACGGCACCTTCATTAATTACGTCGTTATTTCAAGTCTGTCAGAATCGCATTGACAATTACTGTCGTCAAATCGTTGTCAAAAGATATTACTGCGCTATTTGTCTGAAATAGTCTTATGTACTTCGACTGGCTACAGAAATCAAAACTCGTTGTTTCATTACATGTTATATGAAAAATACAGTGTGTGGCACGGGATGAAACAAAAACGATTTCAGACCAGGGCGATGACAGCCCCTCGTCAGAGATCGTCTTTTTCACCCCTTGCCACACAATATACTATTATTTATCATGAATCTTATAAGGCAATGCAATACTGCTATAGGTCGATTACTTTAAGCTGGCACGAAGCACAAATTCACAAAATGCGTGTGTGCAGTATCTGTGAAGCATATCTTAATAGAACACAGGCATATTAAACGTCTCATTACTTTGACATTGTACTCGACGTAAAAAAAATAACCTTTTTGTCTATGTCACACGTACACAAGTCTACGAGAGTTTTGGCGGGAAGTCTGAAGGGACAAGTTGTGCTCTTGTTTTATTTTCATTTTCTTAGTGTATTTTTGAGTTATATCGGATAAAGTTGACGGCAGTTTGCTCGATATAGGTTAATGACAGTGCACGAGTGTTGTGAAATAAAATAACAGTGCGAAAACATGTTTTTTTCGGCATGCCTCCAAAACTCCATCAGACATGTTCTGGTAAAGTAGCAATCTCACTTTACTTGAACATTTGACTGACTAGACTGACGACTAACAGATTTTTTCTACGATTACAAAGTGATGCAAAAATTTTACTTGACGCTCTGACAATAGGTATGCACAGAGTTTGCGACGCCATTATTAAAATTGAATAGTAAATATTGAATGGCTGAAAGGCTTTTTATCAAATGCCGTTAAACGAAATAAAAAACACAAGTCTATGGGAGTAACAGAAATAAAGAAAATAAATGGGCGTGGTGACCTTCAATTATATCATTGTTCCTTTTTAAATATAGTTATTTTACAAAATTCATTATTTAAAAATTTGTATAGAATATTTATTACTGACAGTGTAATATGATTTTTAAATTTTCTGCTGTTGAATTTTTAAATCTAATTTAATAAATTTTGTATTTTTCACGCCGTATTTAAGGTAGAATATAGAAAAACTTAAATTGTTGTAAGACCATCTATGTCAACCTATATTCACGCAATATTTTTTTTAATTGAATTTAATTGAAAAAGAAATAAAGGATAAGTTTTTTGTGCATCAGGGTATCCGCCTCGACACGGAGATAAATTATTAAAAAGTAATTTAATTTAAAATTAGATATAGGTAAACTCCATAGAAAATGTTATAATATTATGTACCGATGCACAGAATCTTTTATTGAAGCCATGGGAAGCGTCACTAATTATATTTTTTAATAAGATAAATATGATAACATTAGTACATTAGCCCTAACTGCGACCTTTCTTACAAGCTCCGTTAGTGTTGCTGTGCGCAGTGCCCCAAACGACCCGATCTTGGGAAAGCAATGCAGCTCTTAATCAACCTTAGGCACAACACAAAGAGATTGTCTATTGTGCCATAGGTGCTTACGACGGCGCGGCGGCGTGCAGCCACGCACACACCGCCGTCCTTCCCAGGGCCGCTGACAGGACGGTTCGCTAGTCGCTTCTTACGATTAGGCAGCGAAATACCGTAGCTCGTATCGTAAATCTCCAGCTGCAAATACTTTTCTTCTTTTTACCTATACTCTAACACATACAAATAATATGAGAATAATATGAGCTTAATGCCTCCAAAGCCATCCTTTCCGCGGCGCGGATATCTGCCGGATGTGCGCAGATACGGAGCGCATTAGCCGCAAATGATACTTTGGCAACGGTCGAAAAGAGTTAGGTAAAAAAATGTACCCTTCTACATAAATTTTTTTACACGTGCTTATATTTACTGCGGTTTTACCATACTCAGCTCAAGATGTTTTGTCCAAAAAGTATAGCTTCCAAATTTTTTAGTTCTTCCGTAAGCTCTATGATTTGTTGAACACTTAATGCTAAAAATATGTTCAATATTTATTTTTTTGTAAAATCGGAACGACTGCAATAGAGCCTCGTATGCAAAACTACGCAAAAATCACTGTTCCAGATTATACTGGTCGAAACTTTTATAACACAAGCTCAGATCAAATTAATTGATTTGAGAACGCAAGAAAAAGGTATGTGATACGAATATTAATTGCCTAATGCCAAATTCTATTATTCTAAATAGGTAAAAGGGGAGTTGTTTGTTAAATGTATAAAATATGCTTCATAGCTAAATATTTTAACTAAGAAGACGTGAAAACATTAGTTTGTCAGCCGGCTTCGTATCTTAAAAAATATATGCTGCCCTGCGGCTGAAAAGGTTGATATCAATATTTTATGCGCCATTCGTTATTGAAGGGCTCGAAAACGATCCAGGTTTTATCGATAGATTGTAGTCATTTAACCTTATAGAAGTTTAAGCGATTTTGCCAATCGTAGCATATCTATAGTTAATTCAATCTTAATGCAATGTATTCTATGGATAATCAAAGGCAATGATGTATTTCTGTTGCCGCTATTGTTATACAAATAATAAAAATAGAATAAAATAAATATTTAAGGGGGCTCTCAACAATAAACGTGATTTTTTATAGATGGTACGGAATCCTTCGTGCGTGAGTCCGACTCGCACTTGGCCGGTTTTTTTTAAGTTGTTGTACGATGCATGGACCTGTACTGTATACAGAATAATACTTATATAGTTGTAGTCTGTAGATAACCTGTAATTTTAAGTTAATCTAATGTATACTAATATTATAAATCTAATCTAATTTATACTAATATTATAAAGAAGAAAGATTTGTATTTTTGTATGTTTGTAATGAATAAACTCAAAAACTACTGTCCGGTTTCAAAAATTCTATCACCATTAGAAAGCTACATTCACCCTGAGTAACATAGGCTACTTTTTACCGCGGGAAAATGCTTCATTCCTACGCGAAAACGGGTAATAGGGTCAACGCGGTTGAAGCAACTGGCTAAACGCCTATCATTTTAATATAGCAATGAAGCCTGGATTAGCACATAGGCTATTTTTCATTCTATGAGGACCCATTAAACGGATCCACGCGGGCGAAGCCGCTGGCGGAAGGCTATCGTATATAAAATTGGAATCATGTAGTTAGCCAGGTGATTATCCATTGGCCATCATTTAAAACTTCTATTTTCAAAATTTCGTAAACATGGTTGTTGGAAACTCCTTTCGAATATACAAACAAACCTATTTTGCTATGAACTTATGTCATTGTAAATAGAACGAAAAATAAATCAATCATTGATATGTCATTGAACCGTGGGTTTGATTTTCAACGAATTATTAACAATGGTTATATTAGTATACTCCTTTCGAATATACAAACAAACCTATTTTGCTATGAACTTATGTCATTGTAAATAGAACGAAAAATAAATCAATCATTGATTATGTCATTGAACCGTGGGTTTGATTTTCAACGAATTATTAACAATGGTTATATTAGTATTTTACTCTAAAGATATTCATTTATATGAACACTAACACAGATTACGTCAACAGTTCCCAAGCGGCCACGGTGCGTCAAGAGGAAGGTCAAGACATGCCGCGTTGACTTAGCACTTCTCTGTTCAATAATGCTAATGGTTTCCGCTTCTAGTATTACCTGACAGATGTGTAACGTCAAATAGCTTTTAATTATCCGCTAAGATGTGTCATGTTTTTCTGTAAAGATGAATAGATTGGATAATCTATTAATCGAACAATATCGACAACTTTACAAACTCTATTAATAGATTATAGTATTGTTGATCAAGCTGATATTTATTATATGTGAAGTGAAGTGGACTGTAATTGAAAAGCGTCTTCTTCGATTTAGTATTCCTTTATTATCTTTTGTTTGTTTCTTCGGAGAGGGCAGAGCTGGATCTGACGATAAGCGGCTTCAGGCCCTATATTTGTATGAAAAAATTGCTGGCCTCTGATTGGCCAACCAGTCACGTGCCGGAATTTCTGACCAATCAGTGCGTAGTCTAGAAAACGCTTTAAGATTCGAGAGTCCTCATAAGACAGCCACCTATCGCCAGTATCCCAATCTCTTTCATCGTCTGTCTCTCTCTAATCTTTATTACAAGTTCACATAATTACAAACTTAAAGTACAAACAATAGACTATTATAAACAATAAGACATTATAAGTACAAATAAAGTATCTCAAGTAAACGTATGATAAAAAAACATGATATCCTAATAAAACATAAGGTAAAATGACATATTATCTTACGAAACTATGTACATTAAACTTATAACTAATAGTTGAGCTCGTCGTCCACAACATGAAGTAAAGTGGTTAATGCAGCCCAGGGAGACACATTTTTCCATGAACTATGAAGGAATTCTAATCTTCTGTAGTTACTGTTGCATTGCTACTCCTTAGACTATTGGTGCCTTTATGTCAATCTGACCTCCAAATATTTACATTTTACATCTGCATCACTCTTTATATAGATATCTCTCTTATTTACTTAAAACCTTTTTTTTAATACAAAATCTTTGATCTTGATCGATTCGAAAACAGATCTCTAAAGGTACAGACCTTAGTACTTGTATTTAATGTTAATTTCAACTTGGTAGGTACCTTTACGGCAGTCCACAATCGAGCAGATGAACATCAAAGTGATCCTCATCCTTAAGAGTTCCTTTGTTCGTTAAAGGAAGAGAATTCTAAAAACTTATCAACCGCCATATTGCCCCGCTACTTAAAACTGTCGCCACAAAACCCCGGCTTGTACTTGTTTGAACGATTTCTTTGTGCACCAGTATCAAAGAGAGAAAAAGAGGTCGAGGAGCAATTTTTCGAGCTATAAACATCAATATAAAAAATCTCTCGATCTAGACTGCGGTCCGTACAAATAAAGTTGTAGTGCCGTGTCCACGTCGGAGCGCATATATCATTTTTATCGCTCGCACTCGGCCCGACCGTTTATTCATTGCTTACGTATTGCACACACGGTTGTATGATGACTAGCGTGCAACCAATGGTTTTCGAAACTCTTTCCGGAAAGTTCAATGAGTTTATTTATATTATTATTCTTATTTACTTACTACCGGCTTTGCACAGGGTTTTTATGCTTATACTGGCATATCATACATTTGTTCATCCTGAACCCTTCAGCCGTTCTTTCTTGATTGAGCAACAAACATCCAAACTTTCGTATATTAATACAGATTAGTTTTATTTCGCTAAAAATATTGGTATGTACGTATTATACGTAACGTGTGTGTGTAAGTTAAGGACTCTGAAAGATGTCTGATCACGCAATATTCGGCTTACTCAATTTTCATTAAAGAGCGAGAAAAATTAATACAGTCTCCTACTACAAATGTAAATAGGCGTGCTTCACAAATCCTTTCTAACATTCAGATAAATTTTACACGTTATAATAAAATATAGAGTTCAACAGGATGTTTGTATACTGTGTAGCAAAAATTCACATGATATCCTAGAAATAATTTTCGTGCAAAATAGCGCTACAAGAAACATAAATATTACTACTCAAAAATTTTAAATATATTGTAAAACATACTCGTAGTAAGGACCACGAGGCGATCGTATGACCAACGGAGTCACAGTTTCTTTTTTACGGACTTTAGTGGTTACGAGTTAGTGAGAAAATAAGCAAATATGAAATGAATATTTAGTAACGTTGATGAGAATCAATTACGACGTTATGATACCTACTCCACCACTCTACTTCAATGCGGGTTGTTGGAGATATGGGTTAGTTACCGACCCGTTGTCGGATGTTTTGAAACCGATCATTAGGTCACCGACAAGGTTTAACGGCTATTTTATCTATCACAATAATTTAAAATTTTTAGCTTAAGTCTACCTACATTTATATATATTGTACTTTCGTGAAATAATTTATCATTTACACGGTTTCTGTATTTCACGCTCCTGTCCAATAAAGATAGCGAAACCTTGAAGTTGCAAATAAATTTTACTGTACCAATTCTAGGACTTATTCTTGGCAAGTTTCGCTCTTTAAAACCTTGATAATGTTCAAACAGTAAACAAGTTATCAACACGTGATTTTGAGATAAATAAAGTAACTGTAGCTGAAATGATATATCGTCAATAAATGTATAAGCTACTCAATTTACATTTGTATAAAATATAATGTTTGGGTCCTTACCTTAAAAAAATTAGATTTAGAACTCTTGTTTACCTTTTAGATCTCATTGCAAGCACTTAATCTAAGATATAGGTATGTTAGGTATGTTGTTGAGTAGTCACTTAACAGCTATTAGTTAAAACTTATGATACTATATTATAAAAATAACATATTCATTCAGTTGTAAGTGTTCATTACACTCAATTCTGATACGTTTATCCCTCATTTAAGTGCGTATATAATGATAATTTATTTGACATTCAGCTAACGTTTTAAATTTTCATACGAATTGTCTTTCATTGCACAATGTACCTATGTCACACATAATCTGATATGTGCCCTAATGAATAATACACATAACTTGTAATTTTTTTTCTTTTGTATATCCAAAAACTCAAACTTGAATACAAACAAAAATGTTTGAGTTTGATTTTATTGGTTACTTTTGGGTACTTAGATTTGTACTATTATTATATTGTATGCCATGTATGGCAGTATAGGTAGGTATGTCATATTTTTATACAGCATCTGTAATTGCACCACTTTTAACAATAAATGACATTTGATTTAATTTGATTTGATAACATCTATTTTATAAACTTACCACTCAATTCAATATATGGCACTATACATGTGACTTTACACTTGGAAGCGCGCATGGCCCGGCGATTAGCGTAGAACGCAAACGATCTATGCAACTAAGCTAAACGGGCGCGGTTGGATTTGAGATGGCTGACCGCTAGTGGCAAATAAAAAATTCATGCGCGTTTCCGTACTTCGGAGGGCACGCTAAGCCGTCGTCCCGGTTGTTTTCGATAGATAACAGTCGTTAAACCTTGTCGGAGGCCTTATGGGCGGTTCGAAAACATCCCACGGCGGGTTGGCCACTAACCCGCATCTCTACCAACCCGCATTGGAGCAGCGTGGTGGAGTAAGCTCCAGGCCTCCCCAATAATGGGGAGAGACTCGTGTCCAGCAGTGGGGCGCAAAATCTACACTTATATTATTTATAAAAGTAAGATTTGATTGTTTGTTTCTTTATTTGTATTTTGTATTGAATAGCCTCCGAAACTACTTTAACGAATTGAAAAACTCTTTTACCATTAGAAGCCGATATTATCTTTGATAAACATAGGTTACTTATTACCGCGGGAAAATGCTTCATTCCTTCGGGAAAACGGGTAGGTAATAGAGTCACGCGATCGAAGCAACTGACTAAACGCCTATGATTTTAATATAGCAATATTATATCGTATTGCATCGTATTTCAAATGGATGGAAGAGAGTTAGAGATATAACCTGGAATAGCACATACGGCTACTTTTTATCCTACAGGGATCCATAAAACGGGTCCACGCGGGTGAAGCCACTGGCGGAGGCTATATAAAATAAAGTTATTAGCCTATTTACACAAACCGGTACAGATTACATAGCGAGACAAATTTATGTGATGGTATGGAGCATTTAACAACACATGAGTCCTTAATTATTTGCCCCCGAATAATTTTAAATGCCTATTTAACATAAGCATGTACATAAATATATAATTTCGCCGTAATTGATTTTGTCCGCGTGACCCTTATTAAACCGTTAAAAAGCTAAATAAATCAGGAAACATGCGAACTGCAGCGTAATTCGACCCGACTGCCAACAATAAATCTGCCAAAAAATATTAAACTTTTTAATCGGCTGAATTAACAGTTCGAGTCCCTGGTAATATCATTACGGGGCCGCTCAAGCGGGAACAAACTATTTTCAATTTTCAACTTGTTAAGCTTTTTACTGAAACGACTCCCGCGACTTGCGATTTTGAATTTGCTACGGCAGCAAAATAGAAATGAATAATGAATTAATACATTTTCGAATTGTCTACACTGAAGGATTTGTATCTGTGTAGAACATACCAACAACATTTGCTTCTTTAAAAATTTCATACTTTATACTTTACATACATCTCTATACATTCTTGTTATCAACACGTGATTTTGAGATAAATAAAGAATCTGTAGCTGAAATGATATATCGTCAATAATTCTATAAGCTACACAATTTATATTTGTAATGTTTGGGTCCTTACGTAGAAACAGAAAAAACTCCGAGGCTCGGAAACGCGCATGAAATTTTTGCCACTAGCGATAACCCATCTCACACCCAACCGCGCCCGTTTGGCTTAGTTGCATAGATCGTATGCGTTCTACACTAACCGCCGGGCCATGTGCGCTTCATATCAATAAAAGGTTAATAAAGATTATTCAAGTATATACTTAGTATACTTACCTTATAAGCACTCTAAAAACATGTCATGATCTAAGAATACAGTACCTATTCCTTAGCTCAATTTGCCACTTCATGTGTATTTTTATTTTTTGTAAGTAATACTCGTATTTCCGTAAGAAATATACTCTCTTTACTCATAATGTGGCACATAAAAACTTGTTGCAGGTAATCCACCGAGCATTACGTTTTGTAAGAGTTTTGGAAACGGTGGAGCCTACGAGAAATATGACAGAGGGCCGGAAATGTATCCCGTAAGCCTTTTATGAAATCGTTAATGACCGCGTGGATAGGCTGCGCGTTTTTTAAACGTTAAGAGTTATTTTATGAGGCTGTAAGGGATTTAGATAGGAGTTAAGGATTGTTTATATCAGCAAAAGTATTTTAGGATTATAAGATCCTAACTTGACTTTCAGGAATTTTGTAATTTGATGCAACCAAGGTGATCAAATAAAACATCTGTATTAAAAAAATGTGTAAGCTTACAGTCGACTAAAACGAATCATATTTATGTAAGGCCTTGCATTAAAATCATAGTTCTAAGCCATTGTCATCAATCAAGTTGTACTGTACCTTCGGACTGTAACGTTTATCATTCGACTGCATAGTATCAATATATATTATTATTATGTATTATGTGAAAGCATTGCTTTGAGTTTTATTTGACTGCAACCCTTATTGCAGCTGCAGTGAGACTGCAGGCAGTAAATTGCCACTAACCGTCACCCATCTCAAAGCTGACGGTGCCCGTATCACTTAACTGTATAAATTCTTTAACTTAAACTTATGACAGCGTCTAGTGAAATAAACATTTAAGCTAAGTTTGCGTTTAATTACTTTAATACGTCGAGTGTCCGGAAAACCTGGCTTCATGCTCATTTAACGCCTTAAATGAGTCCTCAAATTTGGAGCTGGATTGCACCATTTTTATATATGGAACTTTTAGAAAATTTTGCTGAATTTGAAAAATGGATGGTGTACACATCACACAATCCTAATAGTAGGGTAACCCAAGAGGGGATTTTCGGATTTACTCGAGCGCGTTAGATTAAGATATGGGGTACACCTTGCATCCTGTTGAGTACTGTTTCGATTAAAAAACCTTCTGTATAGGTACAGTATTTTTTTATTTTTTTATCTTACTTCCGGATATCAAATGGTCACATTACAATACTCCGTTACCGTTGAACTATGACTTTTTAAATAATAAAAATTTGAACTCTCCTGAGATTGCCAAAATGCCGTTTTTTATTTCGCTGTTATGTATAGGACTTTCATACTAAAATCATCAGATTACTGAAATATGTTTAGGGATGCATATTCGAGTGACAAAAGTAATGTTTCCTAATAACAAACAAAAAATAATAAAAATTTCAGATTTAAAAAAGTCTACCCAAAACGAATCTCTAATTTCAAGGGCGAATCGCAAAAATTTCATTCACAAAATGTTGGTGAAAATTTTGAAAATGAAAAAACATATACAGAATAACACCAACGTCACAGAGAGGAGATTTTTCAAGTGACTCGGCACCTTATTTTTCTCGAGAAAAATAAAAATAATAGCGGTTTGAGTTGGCATGGTCGTACTTGACATTCGCAAGTTTTAATTGGCTCACTTGACACCGCGTGGTCTGAGAAGCCGTCACCGCGACAATTGTGCACTAATCATACTATCCACAGGTACTTACTAGTAACAGTACTTTTTTTCATTATTTAAAGACGAACATGCAGGCCATTTTTTTTATTAACATTCGCTGCAGCCCTTGGACACTTAGGGCCTCGTTGACCATCTCCAAGTAAAGTTTCGATCAGTTACGTCCCAAGTAAAGTTGATTGGCTAGTAAAAGCTATGAGTACGGGTCAGTTTATCATATGATTAGTGCTACTCGAACATCATGAAATTGAAATTGAAGTTACGGGTAACTTTAACCGACAATTAGCGTACTTGTACTTTACTTGAAGGTGGTGAAAGAGACCCTTAGAGTGGTTTTGAACCTGTCGTTTTGGAAAACGCCTTTACGCGCGTGCTTCTTTTTGCATTTGAAAATGCTTACTTTTTCGCGCGAATACGCATTTGAAAATCAAAATTTATGAGCGTACAATAAGCTGGTTCGAAACCGCTGTTTCACACAACTTCAAGTAAGATAGGATCTTGCCTGAGGTCATACGCGATTCGCACTGTCGCACCTGCATACGGCTTCAGGGAAGATACCCCGAGGCTGATGTTTAAGTCGTATGACAATCGAACCACCTTTCGACCGAAAAAATTGAGACCATACCTGGTAATTATTCTGAGAGAAAACATAATTAACATTTTTTATTACTGCCATCTCCGTGCATTCCTAAGGGTTACACAAAATATTTCTCATGGGCATGTCATGTTCACCAACCTGCTTTTGGCCAGCTTGATGGACTGTGGCCTAAATCCTTCTTAACTCTGAAAGGTCTTCTTTCATCCCTCCTATGCTCAGCAGTTGGACATTAAGAATAATTACAATTGCTCCACAACCTAGAGGTTACTAAATAAAACTAACGCAACATTAATTTCACTGCGAAGGAAATAAAAGTCACTTGAAAGCGTCGATATATCGATATAGCGGAGTCTGCAGGACCAAGCATGCAGTGAAAAAAATGACGCATCTTATCACCGCGATCAAGAGCTGCCCGCGACTTCGTCCCGTGAACTTTATTTTTTTGCCCCTATAGCCTTTCTCAATAAATAAACTATTCAATACAAAATATTTTTTCAATTCGAACCAGTAGTTCCTGTATTTAGCGCGATCAAAAAATTTTTTCAGCTTTATATTATTTGTATAGATTTTATTAGTTTATTACTCCAATAAATCTGTACAGTAACAAAATAGTTTTGGGTGCGCCATTCAATAAGTAGTATTCAATCATTTAAAACAGTAATTTGGTGTTGCTCGGTTTAATTTGGTCTTAACTTAAATCGTTTGTTTGCTGGCTGGCTGCAACCCTTTTTGCGTCCCAATGCTGGGCACGGATCTCTCAAGGTTTGACGACTGTTGCCAACCCGCTGTACAATGTTTTCAAACCGCCCATAAGGCCTCCAACAAGGTTTAACGACTGATACCTATGACGAAGCACGGAAAGGCGCATGATATTTTTTGCCACTAGCGGTCACACATCTTACACCCGACCGCGCCCGTTTGGCTTAGTTGTATAGATCGTTTGCGTTCTACGCTAACCGCCGGGCCATGCGCGCTTCTATGTCGCGTAATATAATATATCGCGTATAATCGTTTGTTATGATCGACTAATTAATTCGTAGTTATGGATTGAAAACAGACTTAGTACGTAAATTATATTCTGAGAAGCCATTACTATGGCGACTACGCTTTGCTGAACCATCAACAGGCGCATTTTCAAGTAAACTAAGCTTCCATTTTGCGATTTAAACTAGTCACAAACGAAGGTTTTCTGATGATAAAGGGTTAACCTCCATAATGTTAGTATGGTCAGATCATAATGTTTTTTTCAGTCTATCTGTTTTTCCAATTGTACTCTAAGAAAATAGAAATTTTATCCTGCTTTAAATATGTTGGAGAAAGGGGGGGACCTCCGGTTCGCTATGACCAAAAATGGTGGTGGAATAAAGGGTGGAAAGGAGGGTGGTCCCCCACTGCGGATGTAGGAATTGTGGACTGTAAGTTGCGTGTCGAATTAAAGGTGGAAAACGAGAAGGATTGATAAAGGGAGCGCACTAACCTGGTGCTGGAGCAGATGGTATGCTCGTGTACTGATGAAGCCTTCTCTTGCCCGGGAACTGATGTTGTCTTTCACAATACACTATAGCACTTATTTATCACTTGAAGTCAGTTAAATCACAAACTATTGACAGCGGTGATGGCGGCGATGCGGCGAGTCTGATGACCACGTGTTAGGTGGCTTGCGGTGCGGTTGTCAATTGTCACGAGAGGACTTGCATGCGCGTCGGCGGCGTGCGCGTCGGCGGCGGGACGAAGGCAGACTGACTTGATAGATCTTCCTGATCCATCTACGTTCGTTGAGGTGCGAACGAGGCCGATATAATACCATAGTGCGCTTGCGGGAAAGAGAGGGAGGATGAAGGGGTGGGAGGTGAAATGACTTAATTGGCGCGAACATCCCCCCGGCCTTGAGGTCTCCTCAAATAGCGAATTAAAAAAAAATAAACATAAATATATACAGCGGAGTTAATATCATATAGAAAAAACTATATATGCGGTGAACAGAGGCGATGCGATGAATATAATTAGTAAATTAATAAAAATATTATAATAGCGGGATAAGAATTTATACTTAAACTATAACTTATAAAATATAAACTACATAGGCATATAGAAATATTATTGTGTTGGTAGAGGGCAAAGTCTAACAATGGGCCGCTGCAAAGTGGAGCTCTTAGTCTTCACTTGTGCAACGCGCACCACACCATCCCTACCAGGAAACAGTTCAGTGACGACGCCTAGCGGCCACTGAAGAGGCGGAGCGTTATCCATATCGATAAGAACAACGGTTCCTACAGAAATGGAATTAATAGAATGTTTATTCCACTTTTCTCTTGCTTGTAGTGTATGTAAGTATTCTGATCTAAAGCGCTTCCAGAATGACTGAACTATCGAATCAAGCAATGAAAAACGTGATAAAAGATTAATGCGTTCTTTACTAAGATCCGCGGCGGGTAAGCATCCAAGTGGATTAACAGCGAGGAAATGCGCGGGCGTAAGTGCAGTAGGTTCCGCCGGATCGCTACTTAACACGTAAAGCGGTCGTGAATTTAGTATGCGTTCGACCTGAGTGAGGACAGTAAGCAATTCCTCATACGTGAGGATTTGCTTACCTATGACGCGAAATAAATGATACTTTACTATCTTTATATTTGACTCCCAAAGCCCACCAAAATGTGGAGCGTTTGGAGGGTTAAGTTTCCATGTGATGCGGTTATCAGAAAGGATCTGATTAAATACTTTATAATATTCGTCTGACCGTAAAAAGGAATGAAGTTCTTAAAGTATGAACGCGAAGCAATAAAATTAGTAGCGTTATCACTAGTGAGTCATCATCATTAACGATGTGCGAATAAATCACGCAGCCATACGCCTTTTCACTGGCGTCGGCGAACGCGACTAGCGAGACTTGGGAACTTTTATTTATACCCATATGGCGAGGAAACCTTAATTTCGATATCAAAGGTAACTCTGAAATATATTGTTGCCATGCAGTGACAACGTGAGCGGGCGGAGCCTGGTCCCAGTCAAGTTTGAGAACCCATAAGGTTTTAATGAGAAGCTTAGAGAAAAGAATTACTGGACCCACGAGCCCCAGAACATTATACAAGCGAGCGGTTGCGGATAAAATAGAACGCTTGGTACAAGCGAGCGGCGGCGGCGAAACTAGAAAAGAAAAACAATCAGTTGCGGGGTGCCAACGAAGATCCAATATTTTAAAAATATTTTAGTCGTCGAATGAGACCTCGTCAAGCTGACGGTGCGTTGCGGGGATGTGCTGTAAAAGCTCTGAACTGTTACTAGTCCACTTAACCAATTCAAATCCTCCTCGCTTAAACATTTGTATTAGTTGAGTGGCTACGTCAACGGCGCTGTTGACGCAGGGCGCGCAGGACGCGATATCGTCCATATAAATATCTCGTTCGACCACCGAAGCAGCCAGAGGATAGGACTCCTTCTCCTCGGAAGCCAACTGACGTAGTGTGCGTAGCGCAAGAAAAGGAGAAGAGCGTAAACCAAAAGTCACACGATTAAATTCGTATGTTTGTATGTCTTCCTCATTAGAAAAGCGATAAAGAATGCGTTGAAACGCGCGGTGCGATTTTTGTACTTCAATGCATAAATACATTTGCCTAACGTCGGCAAAAAAGGCGATGCGATAAACTCGTACGTTTATTAAAATATTAAAAATATCAGACTGTAAATTTTGCCCACTATGTAAAATATCATTTAATGAAATGTCATTATCTGACTTAGCGCTTGCGTCGAGTACTATTCGCAATTTAGTTGTACTTTTATCATTACGTATGACAGGGTGGTGCGGGAGATAAAAGCAAGGTTCCGTAAAATTATTTGAAACAACCAATGATAAAAAACCCTTGTTGATGTATTCTTGAATTACGTCATTGTAGCGGGAGCGAAGATCGGGACATTTATTAAAACGTCTCTCTAGGAGCGAGAAGCGTTTTTTTCACCTAATTAATCACCTAACTTATCAGGTGGGTCCTTGAAGGGCAGGGCGACAACATATCGTCCGTTCATATTGCGACGAGTAGTGGAAGTATAAATATTCTCACATTCCTGTTCATCAGGACTCAAATAAGTTTTTTGCGGCAGCTCCTCTAACTTTAGCGACGTTTGACTTTTATCAATACGAGTAGGATAAGAAACTAAAGAACGCGGCATGCAAGTAGGAAAGTCGATATCTGCGTCTCCCATTATTATGTATCCTAGTGACGTTTCTATGGCACTCGGCGATTGCGAATTAATTATTTTATCAGTTAACAAAATTTGTAAATAAGTGTTAACCCCTAATAAAACGTCAATGTCACCTGGTTTATGGAATTGATCGTCAGCCAAACGTAAATTATTTATATAATTAATTTTCGAAACGTCTATTAACGACTCGGGTAATTGTCCAGTTATAGCGGGAACAACTAGCGGTTCAATATGATAAAGTTTATTTTCATCAAAGCGGGAGCTAAACTGCAAAGAAGTAACACCTAAAATCTTCTGCGATATTCCACCGATTCCTTGCGCCTCTTTAACTGGTGTTTTATTTGAGATCGGTAGGTATAAACGTTTGCAACACTGTTTCGTGATGTAATCGCATTGCGAGCCAGGGTCCACTAAACAACGCAACAAATATTCGTGTCCGTATTTAGTACAAACTTTAATATTCGCAGTCCCCAATAATGTAGTGCGGTGCGGCGCATTACCACAATCGCGCGAAACGTTACATGACGTGGATGTATTTTGTTCTCCTGGACCTTGTTCCGAAGGCTGATCGACCTTATTCCTACTACTAACAAAATGAAGTAGCGTATGGTGCGAGCGGGAGCAATACCTACATCTACGCTGTGACTTACAAAATGGAGTGGCGTGTTTATTACTTAAACAATTAGTGCAACATTTATTTCGTTTTACAAAATTGTACCTGTCCTGTGCATTTATTTTTAAAAAATGCGGACAGACAAATAGGTGTTCGTGATCACCCGATTTACAGAAAATACATGACCGATTCGAATCTGTATTAATAAAAGTTTTGCGTATATTTTTAGCGGGAGCGGGAACCAAATTACCTTTAATTTTATTATTGTTAGACATATTATGCGAAGTATTTATTGTATGGCACAAAGCCCTATTCTGGTCATGTAAAAACTGAACCAAAGCGGAATATTTCGGTATGTTTACGTTGCGACATGACATTTCGAACGACTTTACGGTATCGTTATCTAATTTTCTAAGCGCGATATTTAGAAACAGAAAATCAGATATGTCATCAATATTAAGTTGCTTAAGAGCGTTAATAGAAGCATCAAATTTATCCATAAATATTTGATAACCAGCGGATGCGTTAGTGTTTACGTTCTTCAGTTCTAACAGCTGACTGACGTAGGTAGTCGCGAGCGCACGCTCGTCGTTATATCTACGTATGAGCGCGTTCCATATCACAGAATAGTTTTCCGCTGTAGGCATTAAGCCTGAGCAGATTGATAATGCCTTATCACTAAGTTTACTAACAAGATAATAAACGCGTTCAGCATCTGTTAATTGCTGATTATCATGAACTAATGTTTTAAATTGTTGGTAGAACATAGACCAGTGTCGTATGTCACCATTAAAAGAAAGTAATTCTATGGGCGGAAGCGACGGTATAATTTTTGTAGGTAAACTATTCTGTAATTTACTTGAAGATGAAGATGGAGCGTTTAATTTGGACACTTGACTTTTAATACGACTATATAGATCATGAAAAGATTTCCACGATCCGAAATCTACTTGCGCGTTTGGATTTAATTTTAAATTTGTAACATTATAAGATTCTAACGTGTCCTTGAACTCGGTACGCAAGTATTCAAGGTCAGATGCCGTGTCAAGAAATGTGTCCTGTTCGTCTGACGAACTTGATGCACTTATAGATAAATCATAAATTTGTTGTAAACGTTCGTAAATAGCATTTCGTTTTGCAATTAATATTTTCAAACTAATTTCGTCATTTGAAATCGTTTCAGATTCAATTTTACCTTTAGTAGACATTTTGTCGTGAACAAGATAAATCAGTTAAAACAGTTAAGATTATAAAAATTATGTATGGCGTAATGAATGAATACGTAGGTAGTTACTAGCGAAACAACGATCGCCGGTCGCGTCGGCTCCGGCAACCACAAATATGGCGGACTTCAATTAATGAAAAATAGAATGCGTACCTATGAGGTGTAATTTCGATTACAAATATAGGTAAATAATGGTGCGAATGGTGCGGTGGGTTTTGCAAAAATAATAATATACCTACGTGAGCGGTGCGTTATTAATATGCGGGATATAAAATAATCGTAGATATAATACTTATTTGCAAAAATAAATAGCGGATGGTGCGGTGTGTTTTGCAAAAAGAATAATATACCTACGTGAGCGGTGCGTTATTAATATGCGGGATATAAAATAATCGTAGATATAATACTTATTTGCAAAAATAAATATGAATAGGCACTTATAATATATTACATGAAATACATAAATATGCGTATTTATGAGATTAAATAAATAACCCGGGTGAAGTTACTAAACTATTGGCTCGAAATCGGGCTCGACTGGACCAAAATTGTGGTCAAAATCCGGATCGACTGGACCAAAAATTGTTGGGAATCCGGCTCGACAAGGACCAGAATTGTAGGTGGAATAAAGGGTGGAAAGGAGGGTGGTCCCCCACTGCGGATGTAGGAATTGTGGACTGTAAGTTGCGTGTCGAATTAAAGGTGGAAAACGAGAAGGATTGATAAAGGGAGCGCACTAACCTGGTGCTGGAGCAGATGGTATGCTCGTGTACTGATGAAGCCTTCTCTTGCCCGGGAACTGATGTTGTCTTTCACAATACACTATAGCACTTATTTATCACTTGAAGTCAGTTAAATCACAAACTATTGACAGCGGTGATGGCGGCGATGCGGCGAGTCTGATGACCACGTGTTAGGTGGCTTGCGGTGCGGTTGTCAATTGTCACGAGAGGACTTGCATGCGCGTCGGCGGCGTGCGCGTCGGCGGCGGGACGAAGGCAGACTGACTTGATAGATCTTCCTGATCCATCTACGTTCGTTGAGGTGCGAACGAGGCCGATATAATACCATAGTGCGCTTGCGGGAAAGAGAGGGAGGATGAAGGGGTGGGAGGTGAAATGACTTAATTGGCGCGAACAAAATATTTATTGTTTTTATATTCGATATTTACGGTAATAGATATATAAGTGTTCAAAATACTATATATCGTAACCTGATTAGGTTTTTAGGTAGATTTTACCAAATTAGTAAAGACGTTGGCAGGTTGTTTAATTCGTATATTCGCTACAAAATTATAAATTTTGTCCTGCTTTATAAATTTTGAAACGTTTATATTCTTATCATCTAATATTTATAGTATGTTATAGTATGTTTAAGATACTATTTTACTAACTAAATTAATGAAATCTTTTTCTTACAACTCGAAAAATTTAATATTTTCTATTTTATATCAGGGTCGTTTTCTGATTACAATTGTTCAACAACGTAGAGGCTACTAAATAAAACTAAAGCAACATTCATTACACTGCGAAGGATATAAAAGTCACTTGGAAACGTCGATGTAGTGTAGGTGTAGGTTCGTAGGTACCACGCAGTTTAAAAATGGCGTACCTTTTTTTTGATAGCATACCTAGCTTAAATTTAATACGAACTTGCTAAGAGCAATAACTAGAAAATTCTGTATTGCAACTTTTTGCGGCAAATATTTTTTCTGTAATACTCAGGTCATACAAATCCTGGTGTGTGCAGGGTATTTACATGGCGTTCTCCCGAAAAGAAATGTATGTGGCAATTTGTTGTGTGGTAGCGGCGCGGTTAAGATATTCGGTTCGGTACCATTCTTTTTGAGATTGAAATTTATTGATTGAGGTTCTATGTGTAATAAAACTCAGATTCGACTTATAAACTTTAATTTATTCTCTTGTGCTTCACTTAAATTATCTCACAATTTCCCAATCTGGGTTACACTCAACAGAAATTATCACTTTACATTTATCACCATTACGCACTCCTTAAACTGTTAACTTATTGAAATTCCTAGCAAGACTGAACCCTGTTTTTCTGTTACAATCGTTTTTATATCATTCCCCTGGTGGGTAGGCCAGTCGTTATTTAAAAATAATTATTTGTCTACCCACTATAAATACTAAATCGAACCTAACACTCGACCGTCCTGACCCCGTGCATGTCCTCATGCACGCAGACTAACAGTGAATAACCTAACACTGGGCCAGCTTTCAAATTATACAAAATATAGAAAAAGTTCCAAAAATACACATATACTAAGAACCAATTTATACTAGTATTGTAATTATAAATATCTAATAACTAAATTCAATTTAATCATTATTATCATATACAAAACAGCTAAGTTGCTTCAATTGTTCTATCCTTAAATTTTTGAATGGTACGACATTAAAGTTCCAAAAATACTGTAAACATATAATTATCAATTTATACTAGCATTGTAATTAACAATTCAATTTATTCATTATTATCATAAAATTATATAGATACACAAAATAGATGAGTTACTTCAATTCTTCTATCCTTAACTTTTAGAATCCATAAACCAATCACTTCTTACGGATAAATATAGTCGCGTACCAATCAATTCACGCAATGAAAAATAAATGAACTATTAACCGTAAACCATTCAATTCTTACGGTTGATAGAAAATTCTAGTATTGCAAACCAATCACTTCTTGCAATACAGTAGGCGTTGCAAACCATTCACTTCTTGCAACCCCTACCCTAGCGTTGCAAACCATTCACTTCTTGCAACTCCTACCCCAGCGTTGCAAACCATTCACTTCTTGCAACTCCTACCCCAGCGTTGCAAACCATTCACTTCTTGCAACTCCTACCCCAGCGTTGCAAACCATTCACTTCTTGCAACTCCTAATAAAGTCTTATATGTAGTGAAGATGTAGTATTAAACATTGCAAAACATATTTAATATTATTATGAAATTATTATAAATGTTAATTCATATGTGATGATCTGTACTTGACATGAAGCCGAAGATCCGTTAAAATAAATTTTAACTTTAATCTTTCTTCAATTATATAAAACTTTTAAACTTTCAAATTTAAATTAAATATTAATTGAAAGTTATTTAGTAAATAAATAATAACTTTAGTTGAACTTTATGGTAATTGTATGTCTGCATAAGGTAGACTGTTGAAATACTATTATTAAACCACCTAAATTTTTTTGTAAACAGTCATCAATAAACGTTTTCATTTTATTTCATGACAAACAATATTAAACTTAAAAATATTTTATTCTCTATTTATTGGTAAAATTAGAAAGGCACAAAAATATAACATTGATGCCACATAAGTCTATACGCCAGTCCCAATCGTATTTTTATTTCAGAGTTATAAAGGGACTTCTAAAATGAAGTACCCCCTGGTACAATCAAATACTTAATTTACAAAATTCATTTATTTAAAGTTGCAATATTAATAAAAAATTTTGATATTGATAAAATTCTCCAATGTTATTCTAGGGTAAACGAGGTAAATGTAAACAAGGTAAATTATATGAATACGTTAGTTAGGAAAGTTAGAGGAAGGCAAATGGAAATAAATTTCTTTCTGACAGATAATTGTGTAAAAAAATGTTAATTGCATTATATCTTTGGAAGGTATAAGAAAACAGATTTATAATCAAAATATACTGAACTTCATCATCTATGAACACTTATTCTGTTTCTTTCCATATAAAGCTAATAAATTTATATTTTTAGAATCATAAAACACAATTAACATAATTTTGATAGTAAATTTCGTATACAACGACATGGGGTAATTCTGTGAAAGGCTGACCTATAAATAAACAAAGAAACGTTAAGATATCCATCACCCACAATCATCACATTATCACCCGATCAATGGGCAACAATTCTACTAACCGTAGGCACTTTATCATTTTCGAAAACTAAGAATTGATGGAACATATTCACAAGCTAGACCTAATGAAGATACGGTTGATTGGGTCAGCAGCGTTACCTATCTGTCAAATACTACAAAGCTTTCAAAGTAATGGTACTAACCCAAGACGTCTTTGCAAAACTTTGAACTTTGACTAGAGCTAGTAATACACATAGTCTTTTTGATTTAACCTTCTCTATCACTATGATTTTCTCCTTTTATTTTACATTGTTCCTCTTTATGGCCTAC
Source organism: Pyrgus malvae (assembly GCA_911387765.1). Taxonomy (NCBI): domain Eukaryota; kingdom Metazoa; phylum Arthropoda; class Insecta; order Lepidoptera; family Hesperiidae; genus Pyrgus; species Pyrgus malvae. The sequence goes on along the minus strand of OU426955.1, from coordinate 9,351,524 downwards.
TCGGAAACAAAGGGAACATTTAATCAATGGTTTCTGGCATCCTAGGAAAGGATGCCCATATTCTTTGCAATTAAAACAGAATATTTTATCATTTTGAGAATTTCCAGAGTTGTTATTAAAGTTAGACGGAACACTGTTAACATTCGACCCCGACTTGTTATAGATAGAGCGATCCAAAAACTGGGAAGTTTCCTTATTACTAATTAGGAATTTCAATAACTGATCCGGATGTGTACATCTCAAAGCTAAAGCACTAGACTTTAATGATTTATCACCTAACCCGTGTATTATGCAATCGACCGCACGTTTGCCTTCTATATCACACTGGTTCAATAGAGCTAGTTTGTCATAGTAATACAATTCTATCGGTTCATTATATCTACTTCTCCGTTTAAGCATTTCCTCCAAGGACTGGCCATAGTTTTGTTCGTATGGAAAAGCATTAACCAGTTTTTGTTGCCACTCTACCCACGTAAACAATATGGAATTCAAACTCTCATACCAACTCTTGGCCAATCCTTGCAGTTTCTGCATAGCGAAGTGTATAGTAGTTTTCTCATCCCAGCCGTAAACCGTGGCGCACTCATTTACCTTCTTTAACCAAATATCAATTCTTTGATTCTTTGATGAAGGATCAAAATTAGGCAATATGTTTTTGTGATTAACAGAGTTAGTTAAAATGGGTGCGACATTAGTGGACGGCAGTGACCGAGAATCTTTAATAGCATTTAATATGTGTACTACATCATTAGGGGTAAAAGATGGACTACGTGACCTTTTTGACCGCGATGGACTCCCCTCAGCGGTACCTGTCGTCACTGGGCGCTGCTGGACTTCTTCTCGATTTCGTGAGCTCCTGCGGCTCAGCGGCGGCGCATACAGTGAGCAAGAACGATTCCGTTCTCCCGTACGGCCGTCAGTGGAGTGTAACTGGATCCTCTTCTGGCTTAATTCGTCCTCCATTCTTCGAAGACGCTCCCTTTCTTTGTGAAGTTCCCGCTCGCGTTCTCGCAGACGATCCTCTTCAGGAGTGCTGCTGCGATGGCGAAGCCGGCTCCGACTTCGTTGGCAGCGTGCACTGCCACCATCTCCTCCGCGACTGCAGCTCCGTTGCGCCACTTCTGATAGTCTTGCAGAAGTTCGTACAGGCGTCTCCAAACGCCTTGGGGAAGATTCCGTTGTGAGTCTCAACATCTGGAACTCAGAAATAACAAAAATGTAACCGTTCTTATGTTAACCTTTGTGTTTTAGTTTATGAAGTAAATTGAAAGATTTCATGTAATTTGGAATATTGTACGTAAAGCAAAATTAATTATAAAACAATTATAATCAGTATAAAAAGTCCATGTAGGTGCTAGAAGGTATGATAGCCTCAAAATAAAGTAATGGTAAACTTACAAAAGTAAAAATGAACTTGTTTAAATTAAACGCATTATTGTTTTAAATAACTAGTTATGATTTATAACTTGATTTAAAAACATCAACAACATTTAAAGATGACAACTACTTAAAATAATCCATAATTACGTTACTTATAAAATATATTACCTAATAGTGTAAGGCACATCAAGAAAATGTAAATGGGTACATATTTTATCAGCAGGTAGGTAGTCAATAGATTATTTCAACTATAGTTTCATTTCGTAAATTAATACTGATCGTATGACAAATAGATGGCCATTAAATCACTAGATTTAATTTAATTTTTAAACTAAAACAGATATTAAATGCATATACAAATAACCTTTAAATCACGGGTGAATTATTTTATTGTTGACTGTCAAACACTTTGTTTAATTAATAAAACATTTCTCTTTGTCATTTTACATTTTAATCAATAGGTACTCAAATAAGATAAATAAATGTAGGTACTTACCACTTCTGATATGTAATAAAACTCAGATTCGACTTATAAACTTTAATTTATTCTCTTGTGCTTCACTTAAATTATCTCACAATTTCCCAATCTGGGTTACACTCAACAGAAATTATCACTTTACATTTATCACCATTACGCACTCCTTAAACTGTTAACTTATTGAAATTCCTAGCAAGACTGAACCCTGTTTTTCTGTTACAATCGTTTTTATATCATTCCCCTGGTGGGTAGGCCAGTCGTTATTTAAAAATAATTATTTGTCTACCCACTATAAATACTAAATCGAACCTAACATATGTATATGATAAAAGGTTATATGTATAGATAATGCGCGCATGGTCCGGCGGCTAGCGTAGAACGCAAGCGATCTATGCAGCTAAGCCAAACGGGCGCGTTCGGGTGTGAGACGGGTGACCGCTAGTGGCAAAAATTTCATGCGCGTTTCCGTGCTTCGGAGGACACGTTAAGCCGTCGGTCCCAGTTGATGTCGAAAAATATCAGTCGTTAAACCTTGTCGGAGGCCTTATGGGCGGTATGAAAACATCCGACAGCGGGTTGGCAACCCGCACTCGAGCAGCGTGGTGGAGTAAGCTCCAGGCCTCCCAAATAATGGGGAGAGACCCGTGCCCAGCAGTAGGACGCAAAAAGGGTTAATATAAACCGAATAAAAACAATTGATTTTCTTGGTTTATTTTTAATCAAAACATTCATTGGCTTAGTGTTACTTAACATAGCCTTTTGAAATACCTAGTTTGAAAAAAGTGTCACAAAAATAAAAAAATGCAACTTGCGTTCTTGAGCGATTCAACCAAGAAAGCTTTAATTCCATTGACGAAATTTTTATAGAGGTCTTTCATATCGACATTGTCATTTGTTTGAAGGTCGGGTTGACGGTCGACATTTGACGGCTTTCTACGCCACAATATTATTAATATTCTCCAATAGATGTCAGTAAGAGTAATTTTATATTTAACGACATAAACATTAAATAAAACGACAATTTCTATCAATAAAAATTTGCTGGATTGATTTATCATCCCCGAAACCAGGGTACTAAATTTCATCAAAATCTATGAAGCCGTTTCCGAGATTAATAAATTTATTAACATATATACGAGAATTACTCGTTTAAAGGTATTAGATGTAATAGGATTAGTTTGGTAGAACAGTTAAACACTCCGTAAATCAGAACAGGTCGACAGTATTCTTACTACGCAATTTTATACCGGCAATCAAATAGAGACATTCCCGTCTAGAAGTGATAACCACCCTTTAGAGTAGCAGTGCCATCACTCATGACTTCATCAAAGTTTTTTTAAAGAAATATCGAAACATTTATAGCGTCCAACTAGGATTCCTTGTATCGTGGACACCATGGAAAGAAAAAAAGACACGTTGGAAATCGTAATTAGGATTGAATAAAAATCGGATTGTAAGTTTGGCATGGTAACCATTATGCCTCACGGGTCGACGAATTTGAGTATTGTTTGAGATAAAATGAACTGCAGTAACCCTAAACGCTATGTAACCAGCATGTTTCCACCAACCCGCATTGGAGCAGCGAGGTGTAGTAAGCTCCAGGCTTCCCCAATAATGGTGAGAGATCCGTGCCCAGAAGTGGGACGCAAAAAGGGTTGCACCCAACCAGCATGCACATCTACTGCTTCTTTACAAAAGAAATTTCGTTCATACTATTTGTGTAAAGCTTACCGAGGGCAGGCGTAAAGGGTGAGGGGAGGGGGCGCAGTTTATGGAGCGAACTGATACCGGGGAGCAGGGGAGTGCTGCAGCTTACTGAAGATTTGTGTGTGCAGGGTATTTACATGGCATTCTCTCGAAAAAACATTATGTGTTGTGTTGCCTGCGGTACGGTAAAGATACTCGCTCCCATTTTTTCAAATTTTCAATATTTCTATTTTAATTAATGTATTTGTGATATGGACAATTTTATTGCTTAACGGTTCTATGTGATTATTGATAATTCTTTGTGATACAAGCTTGGAAGAGAGGTAAAAGAGTGCCAACATTTTGACCAGAATATAAATTTTGAATGAAACATATTGTAACACATTCCCATTTAAAATTGTTTATAATCCTTCGAAGTTGCAGCGTCACAACATGCAACTTCAGAAAAAAAACGAAAATTGCCAAGATTTATAGCCTACAGTGGCCAGTTATCACCATGTGACATGACCAGCATTTTTCTCTGCTAGTTTATTAAAAAAAAATACATTCAAGCGAATTTCTTTCGTACATTTCTCGTAAGGCTTAACGGGGGCAGGCGTGAGGGGCGAACGCAGTTTATGGAGCGAACTGATACCGGGGAGCAGGAAAGTGCTCCGGCTTACTCAGGATTTGTGTGTGCAGGGTATTTACAGGGCGTTCTCCCGAAAAATACGATGTGGCAATTTATTGTATGGTAGCGGTGCGGTTAAGATACTCGTTTCGATTTTAACACTTTTATTTTGGTATTCAAATTTTGGTATTTATTTTATTTTATTTTATTTATTTATGGTCTACCAACGATTGTTACATTATATAAGCTTAAAGTAGTTACATTGCATAGTATTAAGAACTAAATGCACAATCAATTACAGGTAAACACTACATGCAAATTTAACATGATCCTAGGTACCATTATTAAGTTATTACATTACAGCTTATATCTTAAAACATAAAAACAATGGAGTAAACTGAAATTAATCAGGGATCTTTTTAAACAAAAGTGCACGAAACTGGTGAAGTTTAAGGGAGAAAACATCTTTGGGTTCGTTAGCGAACCAAGTATTCAGTGTGTTACACAAACGAGGTATTGGTGATTTTTTTTTCAAAACACAGTCCTGCGGAAGGTCGGGTAAAACAGAGCAATGGGTTGCCGTGGAATCCTACAGGGGGTCCTGAATTTAAACAAATCTAGAAGCTGAGGGCAGTTAATGTGATTATTAAAATTTTTATATGAGAATGTAAGGTCCAACAAGGTCCTTCGCTTGCTTAAGGAGGACATTTTAAAATATTTAAGTTTTTCTTAATAAGATATCTTTTTCTTTGCAATTCTGGCGGAATAAGATAAATGCCATAAAAATCGTTTTTGGACCCGTTCTATTCTTAATATATGGGTAGCATAGTGTGGCCTCCAAACAACAGGGCAATATTCTAGAAGGCTGCGAACTAGAGCGTTGTACAAGGTTATACGTGTCTGTGAGCTCCTGAACATTTTACTATTCCTAATAATAAAACCCAACATGTTAGATGAGCGCTTAACAATATTTTCTATATGAGGAACAAATGTTAGCTTGCTTATAAATATTATACCCAGGTCCCTAATTTTATCAAGTTCTCGCAACAGTTTACCATCGATATAATATTTAGACTTTGCTGAATTGCGTTTACGTGTAAATTTTATAAAAAAACATTTGTCTACATTTAGTTCCATTCCATTAGCACAACACCAATTGAATAATCTATTTAAATCTTCTTGCATCATAAGAACATCGGTTTCAGATTTTATTGTTCGGGCTATTTTCAAATCATCGACGAATAAGTAAGGCGTTGATGAAAGAAAAGTATGGATGTATGTATGAACTATCTTTATTGGTTGATGATTGTACGTGATTTTAAATGACTCCGAATAATTGTAGTTTGGACAATAATATTATTGGTTGACGGTTATTAATACAATTAGTTTATTCGAAAGGTTCCACAAGTTCGTTCCAAAGCGTTCCACAGTTTTTCTTCCTCACAATATTACTCCGGCAATCATGTAGACACATTCCCATCTACAAGTAATTATCAACCGTCGCAATGCTATACACGAGAATTCACATAAGTTTTTCAAAGAAAGCTAGAATCATTTATATTCTCACACTAAAATTCCCTGAGTTGTAGATACCATGGACACAAACTATGACATTGAAATGTATCATTCCAACTTTGCCCCACCGGGAATTGAACTCCGGACCCTTGATAGTAGGTTTGGTATGGTAAACATTGCGCCACACCGGTTATCGAGTGGGAGCGGTGCGGTAAAGATATTAACTAGTTTTTATTTTTTCAGCAACTTTTTGGGATTTTTATGAGGGAAATAATACAGGACGGAAGAGGAAGGAATCTAGTGCCCTGCGATCGATTTCGGTGATTAATAAAATATTTTGGCACTCACGTAGACAATATCATGCCTTTGAATGATTACGAACCCCAAAAGTAGCACAACGCTATCGTATACACAACATTCAGACAACAGTAATGACAGAAGACAGATCTATGTTAGGGCTAAAGTGGGATGCAGTGGGCACTTAACACTACATGATCAGCATCCTCGTTTTATACTTCATTTTAAAAAAGAAAGTTAATTGAGAATATAATTTTTATTTCTAAACGAATTTCGTTCGTACATTACTCGAAAGGCTTAGCGGGGACAGGCGTTTATGGAGCGAACTGATACCGGGGAACAAGGGAGTGCTGTAGCTTACTCGGGGTATGTGTGTGCAGAGTATTTACATGGCGTTCTCCCGAAAAAATATTATGAGGCAATTTATTATGTGGCCTGCGGTGTGATCAAGATTCTTCGTTCCATTTTTTCAACATTTTTGTTTTGAAATTGAAATTTATGAAGTGAAAATTATATTTTTGGAATTAAAATTTATTGGTTTACGGTTGTATATGACATAATTGTATTGTTGCAACCCTTTTTGCGTCCCACTGCTGGGCACGGGTCTCTCCCCATTATTGTGTTAGAGGAGCCCAAGAGGGGATTTTCGGATTTACTCGAGCGCATCAGATTAAGATATGGGGTATACCTTGCATCTTATTGAGTACTGGCATGATTAAAAAACCTTCAAAGACAAAGACAAAGACATTTATTTGCACAAATATGGGTGTTTACAAAGTTGTTTATATATATTTAGTTCGCCATATTTACCTTCATGAGGTATGCAAATATACAATGATAAAAATATAAAAGGAAAAAAACTAAACTATAATACAATTACGAAATGTACATTTACATCTATTTTAATATTATTTTTATTTGTCCCATATTGCGCCTTTTATAAATAAAAATAAAAATATTTATTTATTTATATTTCGGATCGGTTCCGATCGTCAGCTTTGGGTACCCATATCACAGGGTGTTTGTACACTGAGAGGAAAAAAAGCCGGCGGAAAAAAAACCTCCCAGGTTTTTGTGGAATTCCTTTATGCCGTTTTATCGTTTATGAAATCAGTGACTGAGTAATACGCCTTTTTCAGTAAATACGTTTTAAGTCCTTTTTTAAATTCCTATTCCACCTTCTATATAGGTACAAGTTTTTTTTTTATCTTACTTTCGGATGTTAAAATGGTCAGATTAGAATACCCCGTTATTGTTGAACCATGACTTTTTAAATAATAAAAATTCGAACTCTCCTGAGATTGCCAAAATGTTGTTTTTACACGCTTTTTATTAGCTTCACCTGTATGTTTGTATGTTTGTTTGTAACCGACTTCTTTGGGCGCGATTTTGACCCACTTTAAACGGCCAGATTTCGTTCAAACTTTGTAGATTTATTGAGGACCGATGACAATACACTAATTTGATAAAATTATTCCATTTTTCAATTTGCAAAATATGATTTTTGTTAATTTATATAATTTTCTGGTTAACTTGAAAATTTGCATAGGGGTCAAGGGCCGATGACAATGCAATAATATGAGAATAAAAATCCAACTAAAAAATTTAAAATAAATAATGTAGTTTAAAAAACCTAAAAAAACACGCTTTTGAGAAAATACGAACTAAAAACTAAAAAAATAAGAAGAAAATGTATATTACTGTAAATAAAGCGTGGGGTGGTTTTTAAGATACTATTGACACCATGCACCCCACGCTTTATTTACAGTAATATATATTTTCTTCTTATTTTTTTAGTTTTTAGTTCGTATTTTCTCAAAAGCGTGTTTTTTTAGTTATACATTCATATTAAAATCATCAGATTAATGAAATGTAACATACCATGTATTTAAATTACTGAAATATGACTTACCATGCATTTAATTTATTCTACAGTTGATCGATACTTGTCGTTATTTTACCTAAATTTTTGAAATTTTGCATTTTCTTTGCATACAATTTTTGAAAACCTATAGGCGCTTTTAATCTTCCTGCCACCCAACCTATAAAACGCACAAGGTCCTGATGACGCCCGAGTAAATCCACAATTAGCCTCGTGGGCTCCCCTACTATTGGGAGGCCTGGAGGTTACTTCACCGCGCTGCTCCAATGGGGGTTGGTGGAGATGCGGGTTAGTGGCCAACCCGCTGTCGGATGTTTTCAAACCGCCCATAAGGCCTCCGACAAGCTTTAACGACTGTTATCTACCGACAACAACCGGAACCGACGGCTTAGGTGCTGCGCAGACGACAGACTGTGCGTGACGCACTTTTAGTCTGTGAAAAATAGAACCTTTGAAATTATATGCAGTAACGCATACGACGCACAAATAGTCCGGCGCACAAAAAATCTGTGTAATTCGGGCAGACCGCGCCGCACCGCGCCGCACCGCGCCGCGCAGCGTCGCACAAAAAGTGTGCGAAAGAAATAGAACGTTTGCTTCAACGCGCAGTAACGCAGACGGCGCACACTTTAGTCTGCAATCTGCATTTGTTTTGGGCGTAACGTACACGATATTAGCATGGTACCAGAGATCGATGTAACGATATTAATACATGAAATACAAAACAGACCAACTCTTTATGATACTTCTAAGGCAGAATATCATGATAAATAATAAAAAAGAAAAATGTGGGAATTTATAGAATTTGAAATTTTTTTCCGGATATTGCTTCAGAATTGAATGTTTAATATGGAACTGTTCTTTTTGTAATCACTCCGAAAGTATAGGATGTACCCAAAATTCTCTATTTCTTCTTTTTCTGTACTTCAAGTACAAAATAATACATCGCGATCTCTGCGCGATTTCCATAGCGTGTACGTCCCTACAGTTTTGCCGACAAAATGATCGAAGTAGAGGTGTGTAGGTCCGGATGGAAACGGAACCACTGACATGCATCACACTGGTTATTGATGGATGTACAACCCAAAAATATTTGGATACCAGTCCTCGGACACGATTGGTACTGAATCAGAACAGTTCTCACAGTTCTCAACGGCGAAACGGAACGTTCGGAACCGATACGCATTACAGACCCGCGGGTGTGCGGGGGCCGAGAAGGGGACCTGCAACTGATTTGAGTGGAATTGAATACAGTCCAGAGGGGAGCGGTGCGCAGGGGGCGGGCGGCAGTAGTACGATCTGTGATCTGTGGTCGTGGATGTGCAACGTTCTTCGTACAATGTCATTCATACCTATGTACATTCCATTTTCCATTCGGTCGGTAAAGCGCCAATGATGCCAGAATATAGTCGTCTTCCCGCCAATTAGGATAATTACTTAATTAGTAGTAAAAATGTAATATGTAATTATATTTAATTAATATTATACATGTTTGGTATAAAACATATTTTTTTATTCCCAACAGAAAACATAGTTACAAATTTTTTTTTACATACTGACAAGTCATTGGTCACTTCAACGATTCTCTCTTTTCTTTGACAGACCGACCACGTATTTTTCAATTTGGGACTGTTTACTACTATTTCAAAAAGCAATACCTACTTACATATATTTTTTACGATACATAATATCATTTTGTATTTTTGAAATAGAGTTTAACCATAGAAAACAATAAGAAACACATAATATAGTGCATACGTGTCTTGTGTGATCATCATAAATTTTTTTATTGCAGAGTGGGTAAATATGCCTATTTTTAGTAAATTTAAAAAGATACCGAACATGTATTTTTAAATCTTTTAGCGTGAACTATTTAGGTATAAATCAATTATCATCAATAACAGGAAAAAAGGGAGATTTATTTATAACACGTTGTATATTTTTATAATAAAGGATAAATCTCCTTTTCCATATAACTTAATAGAATAAATGTCAAGAAAAATAAAAAAAAGGATGGATGGTACGATGATTACTTTACTGTCTATTATTTTAATGTCTATTTTTGACAACATGAAGCGTACTTCATATGACAACTCTGATCAGTGCGGGAATGATTTCATTCATTCGTATCGGTCGTTTAAAAAGTTTATGTTAGTAATATTTGAACTTTTTAAGCGTTTGTTTGTTACAATTACAAATTGTTTACTTATGTATGTTCCGCTCGGTACATATATTTGAGTTTTATAATAGATTTGTTATAAAATATTGTTTGTTATAAATACAGATACTTCCTAAAAAGTGACACGTATTTCGTGCTATAGAGAATTCTAACTAATATGATGGTATAAACTATTTTATACATAATTGTCTGTTGTTGGGTTATGGCCGTTTCGGGGCATGATGGCACAAAAATACATAATACACCACTGAATGAAAATATTTAGTATGAATATTTTAGTTTGATGTGTTTGCATTTTTAATAAGTTTTGTTCTTTGTTTAACATGCAATTCTACCGTGAAGAATTAGGGCAATTGACAATGATCATTATAAAATATGAACCCTCAATTAAATTAACTTTTTTATTACAGATATTTTTAAATTAATTTTTATCAAAATATTTTTTTTGCGTACTAATTTTTGAGCTACGTGTCACGGACTTAAATTGAAACAAAAAAACTAAAGCTTGTGACGCAATACTTATGTATGTCTCAGTGGTAAGTGTTTTACGATATATACTTTCCCTTTTACCCATAAAAAATACAATAGATAGAATAGCTATAAGCCTATTTTAAATAAAATATCAGCGCATCACAGGCATTGACTCTCGCGAGTCCATACCTTTGATGCCACAGGGCCCAAGCTGACAGGCTGGGCCCTGTAGCAAACGTAATTTACATATCACTGTTTGTATGTTTAGCATAAACGGATTACATAAATTATATTTTGCCTACAGTATCGTTGAAATAAAGCTTTTGTTAGATAATACTATAAACATAATAAATACCTCAACTTCATAAAATTTATTCACAACATAAATAAATATAAGTGAGTAAATAATTCATCAAAAAAGGCCATTAAAGCCATCTGCAACAATTTCCATTAGGAAATAAATGCGAGCGCAATTTTTTTTGAAGTGAAAGTAAGGTCAATATATGTATGTAAGTATTTCATACAAGGACAACATTAGTTTTACTATTTAATCGCGCTGTGTGCTTAAACACACAACTAACTTTACCTAAAAGTTTATAGCATTGTACTCATAGAGAAATTAAACACTACGTTATAATTTGTACTACGCATTCCGACTCCGCGGTCCTAAGTAATGTGAGTCCGGCGGACCCATGCAGTACCGCCGGACACGGGACCTGGATGTACATCACTAGAGCTGGTCATGCATCCGGATTCCACTCCGAATTTACAGCGGACCTGCCCATCTCTAGATCGAAGGTGTGCGTCGTGTGCTTTGAGTCTGCGAAAAATCCGCGACAGACTTTTTGCGCGCCATGTAGACATTTGTGCGCCCACAGACTCGATCGCACAAAAAGTGTGTCGTCTGCGCTGCACCTTAACCCTCCGAAACACGGAAATGTGCATGAATTTTTTTGCCACTAGCGGTCACCCATCTCACACCCGACCGCGCCCGTTTGGCTTAGCTGCATAGACCGCTTGCGTTCAACGCTAGCCGCCGAGCCATGCGCGGTTTTTTTTGCATTTGAGTTTACAACTTAATTATTTCTAATAAGATATGTTCAATTGGTTCCTATGATCCATTAAACTGAGTAAGCTATCTCGGAGCGAAGGGTAACGGCGGGTGCGGGGTGGTTTCTGCAGCAGACATGATTTATTGCAGCACCAGGATACGACCCTACATCGCTAATGACGCTCCGCTCTGAGCCCTTAATTTCGATGCTCCACTATTTTTATTAACGCTTCCAAGTAGCGCGCAATTTGGGTCAAGTTTATTGCTGGTTTCAATAGGCATGATGACACTATTGAAGAATCAGAGAATAAATGGTTTTACAAAAAAATATATGCCAAAAAAGTTCTAAAAAGTGATCCCGTTTTAATATAAACATTAAGATTAATAAGATTTTCAATAAAATAAAAGTATTAAATATAGCAATCGGCCATTTTATCTGAAACGCCAATCAAAAGGAATGACGTCACGTCTCAGTAAAAGTCATCGTGTTGCTTGAAGTTTGACGAGCAAGACGACGCCATGACACCTACGAGCGTTTTCGCGCTTAATTCAAATAACATAGCAGAAAATACATTAATTTACGTTAAAACTTAAGTTTATTGCTGAAATAAACTTCTTTTCGCAACTAGGAGACGTGTACCTACAATAAGGAAAGGTGTTTAAAAATCTGTCATCATGCCTATTGCTTGTTTGCACTTTTTGTCCTCTAACCCATGGATTAGTGCGTACAAAGATTTCTATTTCTTCATGAATGTTGTATATAGAATGAAATTTCTTTACAGCAAACGGAGGATAAACACTGATTAGAATAGAATAATCGTGATTCATTTTCTAAACCAGAAAAAAACCCATGTTAAATAAAGACGAAATTATGAGAAAATAAAACAGCGCTTCACGACCCATGTCTATTTTCTTTCTGAACAAACGCGAATATCTTCTATGTTATTAATATTTCATTAATTACAGATGCACTGCATTGCATTTACATAGGTATAATAAGGTACTGTAATGAATCTAACCGTCAATCATACTTAACTATCTCAGCTAGAAGGGTAATGGCGGGGTCATTCCTGCGGCAGACATGACTTATTGCAGCAGCAAGATACAACCCTATATCGACAAAGATAAAGATAAAGATTTTTACTTGCACAAATATGGGTTTTTACAAAAGCTGTTAAAACATATTTAGTACGCCATATTAATAAGGTATGCACATTTTACAAAGATAAAAGAAAAAACTTCATTCATAAACCAATAGGGAATATGCATAAATGTTATTTCAACGTAAAATTTATACATAACAATTAAAAAAATTCAAATAATAATGACAAAATGCAAAACTCTAGGAAACATGAAAATGTGAAACATTAAAATTTTTGTTATTTGTTACACCATCCAATATTATTTTCCAAATCCTTATAACTTAACAAGGAAAAAAATTTATAACAACGATATACCTACTTAACACAGTTTTTAACGGTTAAGATTGCAATTGTTTTTCCTTAGTATTTGGTACTGCGTTCGTGGACGGTGACGTCATATCTTTCGCTTTGTTAGTATGAGCCGCTTTTCACTACGCGGTGACGTTTAATTCAGCTCATATTTCTGTCTTTTTGGGTGCTCCAATCGATGTGGTCTTTTAAGGACACTTGATTCCTATGCCAAATAGGATCGTATTATAAAATAAAAATAAAAACATGCAAGTTCATCATAACAGTGGTGTAGCTTGCAATTTATTTGAACTTTTTCCTTACATGTCTTCATTAGTTCGAGATAATTAATTTAAAAATCAATAATTTTGGCTATTAATGTGTACAATATAGGCCAGTTATGTGAACTTATTAAAAAATCAAGTATATAAAAATAAAACGCCAATCAGTGCCCACTTTTTCTAAACAAACTCTAAATATTGATTAGTGCAAGAAAATAGTAACAATTTTATTTTTAGCATTAGTGAGAATAAAATCCATAAATTAACCATAGATTAAATTTCTCAATTTTTAATGTAAGTTACTATAAAATCAATCTATATCTTAGAAATTAACTACAAACTAATATCTTAGTAAGAAGGGTAACGGCGGAACGAGATGACTTATTGCAGCGCCAGGATACGAATACAACCCAACTTCGCTAATGACACTCCGTACAGAGCCCATTTCGACGCCCCACTATTTTTATGGACGCCTCCAAGCAGCGTGCAATTTGGGCCAAGTTTATTGTCGGTTCGTATCGCTTTTGATTAATTCGCACTTTTTGTCCCCTATCCCACTAATAAACATGTTCGAGATTCTACATTTCGTTCGTAATGTCACATATGTAATTGACTTATGTTAATATATCTAATTGGAATATTGACGCAAATAAGACCATCTGGCTGGCTATACTTTTTTGTCGATGCACATCTTTTCGGTAATCTTTTAAAGCGCATAGCTTCCATCATCAGACAATGAAGCGGAAATTAGATGACCTCCAAGTGTTACGATTTACTACCATACTGTATATTTTGAGCAGTTAAGAGTTTAACTTTTATTTCTAATAGCCAAGTCACACTAGCTACTTTAAGTATTGGCGATTGGTGATTTGATCGCTTTTTAGAAGCTAAACGCAGCGACCGAACGTTGCACTGGGCGCACATGTAACGAGAAATCGTAGCGATTTTAGACTGTACAGATAGTTTCCACAGAAGTTTGTGCAATAAACACGAGTCATCCACGATGGAAAATGATGACGCACTTGTGTTGTTGTGCCTAATTACGAGTATGTGCTTAAAGAAAAAAGTCTAGAAGTATACATATTATTGCATAAAGCGCGCTTTGTGTCATACGCACGTCCGAACACAAGCGGGATCCGCGTCCGAGGCGAACTCAGTGGCGTAGCTATCATAGGGCCAGGTGGTGCAGTGCACCAGGGCCCCGGAGCTCAGGGGGCCCTCTAACCTCTCTTTCTCAGCTTTGAAAAAATAATAATAAAATATAATTAAAAAAATCGAAAAAAATATCTTGTGGAGTCTCGAGCCTGCTCACAAGATTTTATTTTTTTTTCAATCGGAGGAACATTAAATGTTAATTGCAATACTAAATGAGGCGGCATCATACTTGGATTTGAGTGAAATTATAGACGAATTCGCAAAAATTAAAGCAAGTAAGAGATTGTGAATTGGACGGGGAATTCTGTTAAAAATCCTTTTTTCTCTTAATTAATCTTATCTGTATAATCAATATTTTATATTATCTTGTGCGTAGTTTTTTTAATTTATTCCCTTTTTCTTCTATTAAACACATGGAGATTCTTATAGAGACGACCATGAGACGACGTATGGATTTAGCCTACTAGAGATAATTCAACTCACTGTTTCCTATTCTTATTCCTATCAATAATTGTAAAGACCAATATAAGTTCAAACTACGCGAAAAGAGGGGAGGAGGGCCCAATTCTCTCCCTATGCACCAGGACCCTTGTCCCCCTAGCTACGCCACTGGGCGAACTGCCGTACTGAGCGATTACAACCGCCATCCACACGTAACGATAAACTGTGCAAACGCAACCGACAACGACTTATCTAGCGTATTTTGCAACTGCCGCTAACGAGCGATTATCTGCAACGATTTATCATACACATAAAACAACAACAGCAAACAGATCTGTATAGATAAATCGCAACGGTTTCTCGTTACGTGTGTGGCGGGCATTAACCCTCAGTTAATCTGGTGCCTAAATATACTCTAATTTATCTGGTGGAGTCCAAGGGACTCTACCAAAATTTTTTTGGTTTAAATAAAAACACATTTACAAATAGTAACAAAATTAGGTATTTATTTGAGTATCAATTAATACACTATTAGAATTTTAAATCAGACTTTGGTATTTATAATCACTTAAGTTTTTAACAATAGAAACAAAATTATCTTCTAAATTTAACTATCAAAAAGTAGTGCCAACTTCTGGCTGTCATAAAAAATATAAACTTAAGTATATTTTAACTTTTCGCTTATGAATAATAATAACAATATAGTAAAATTTTAGGAAAATTAAAAAAAGATAAGTTTTTATATAAAAATAAAAAACGTGCAGCTGTTAGTCTCTAGTTGAGGCGACAATGGGTACAAATTTTTCTATTTTTCTCTTTAAGCGTGAAAGACATAATTATGTGACAATATTTTCTTTGGTTTCTAGGCAATTTGTCATCATCATCTTGTTCTTCGTTCACCAAAGGTACTTTTGCGATGTCAGATATCAACTCGCGCAGCTGACGAGGAAGTCTATCATTGTATAGACGCAATATCACAATAGATTCAGCATCTGGATGATCTAAATTCACTATTTGTCTACTGGACGCCATTTTGTCATAAAACTACAAAAATACAAAGTTATGGAATTAGTAAAAAAGTAACACAAACGCTCTGGTGGAGTCCCATGGACTCCATGAACGTAGTAACTCACCAATAAATGAGCGCACACGCACGTTTTTCCGCTCCCGCACGCCGCGCGCTATTGGAGTAAGGTACTGAGACGCATGAACTTATAAGTGGAATAACAATATTTTTACAACGCTTTGAAAATTCTGTGGAGTCCCTGGGACCTAACAGATCAATTAAGGGTTAAAGTCACTAAAATGCGTGATTCCAATGGGACGTTTAAGTTGCGAAAACGCAATGCAGCATCAATGCATACGCAAATATAACTATTGCCGATGCTAAAAGTAGCTAGTGTGGCTTAGCCCTTAGAAATAAAACGTAAAGTAAGCAATTTAAATTAATCCTCTTTTTTCAACTTTTTTTTACGTCCCACTACTGGGCACAGGTCTCCTTCTCGCAAGTGAGAGGGATTTAGGCCATAGTCCACCACGCTGGCCAAGTGCGGATTGGTGGACAATTAATTAATCCTCTTAATTTTCTTCAAATCTTACAGCCTTGATTGTTCAAGCAAGAATAAAAAAGAAATTTATAGGCCCTCGCTGCTGTACCACAAGCAAGAATGCATTAGACAAAATACGTATCAGCCAAACGTAAAATTAATTATATATAAAAATCCTTTATTTACTCCCTATTTTGTCCATGGATAGACAAAATCACTTTGATGGACTCGCCGAAAGGTCACAGAAATGTTATTCGAATTATGGCCCATTTCGGTATATTACTTTATACATTGAATCTGTACATAAAGGGCAAACAAAGAGGGAGGCCTTATACCTTCATTCTTCAATTTGATCATCGTAACAGGTACTAAACAATTTATGATGTGGCTTTTGGAAAGGTTAAAATTTATACTAACGGATAGCGTGTATATGGTTGTAACATCTGTATTACAGTTGCTTAGTGGATTGTAAAAAAATAATTCACATTAATCCATACCATTCATCCATACTACCCATACTAAACCATAATTAACAATATTATAAATATGAAACTCTGGCTGTGTATGTGTGTGTGTGTGTTACATTTTCACGCCTAAACTACTGAACCATTTTTAATGAAACTTAGTACATTGATAAAGTGGACATTGATAGTGGACATATAGTTGTTTTTGCGAAATAGGCTTGGAAGGGGTTGACAAAAGTGATGAAAATTTGTATGAAATGGTTTCATCGTCAAAGATAATTGTATTTAGACACTGGATTTAACTTTTCGACCTACATGGAAAATAAAATAGAAGATAAAAATACATATAGAATGACCGAACCCCACGCGAGTAAAGCCGCGGACGAAAATCTAATGTATAATAACGCTACAAATAACGCTATAAATAATGCTTCACACCGATAGGATGTGGGTACTCTATTGTGGGTACAATGGGCACAAACATGAGAGAATCACAAATACTCAAACTAAGAACAGGCGCTTTAAGTCATTTTTCTTTTGTAAGGAATCATAAAGAAGAAAATATATTTTGTTTTCCTTGATTAGGATCAAGCTTAGGAGCTGGATTAAAAAGTAACAGGTTTCAACTATCTGGTACTTATGGTAATTATAAATGCGATAGGCAACTGCCGCCATTGCATTAATGATTCCAATTCGAATTGATTCCTCGTTGTCAATGCTTCAGTCAGTGCGCATTAAGTTAAGTTTGGATAAAAATTCTTATACAGATTTCTAGGCACAAAAATGTTAAGTAATCTTTTCTGTTTAAGCGTTACTCTTACTTATTCAAAATTATATGTAGCAATGTTAAAGCATATCAGAAAACTCATTTAATACTATTTACTTACTCTTATAAGTATACTAAACGACAAACACAATATGGAAACAAAACAAGACAAAATAATTATGTGGTTTTTTTACAAAATAATGTATGCAAACTATCTTTGTGCTTATAACTCAACACATTAATGAATATATTTAATAAAGTTTTAAAATATAGGTCACCTTATATTTCAAAACAGACTTTATTCTATCAATAAAATTATTCAAACGATACCTCCCATGTAATTCCGTACGCTTATTAATTAAATATAGAAAGCATCACGAACATCACGAATTTGACTTTCCTATACAGCTATAACAGCGTCGATTCAAATTTCGAATAATTTCAATTAGAATTTGCACTAGTGTCGTCCGCACATTGCGCAATACCGCGAGCTGCGATAATGAACCGTTAAAACGGTAACCAAAACTAACTTGTATCTTTGGCATTTACAATCTCACTGTGAAAGCATTAGTATAATTTCATACTGATAACCTGCCGATTATGGCAAATTTCAGAAGAATGTACATCGATTAAATGTTTATGCTTTATCATTCTTAACAACAATATGTTGCCTGCCTCACTTTTAATAAGCCTATTTCTGTTATCATTCTTATCTATTATGACTAAGGCGTATACCAAATTTCCTTATTATTTTATAAATTTCCACAACTGCACTATTTTTATGTACTGTACTCTTCTTTTTACGTATCCGCTGTAAATACAGGACGAATTTCGAGCGTCACAAATTTGAAATTCTAACGATATCGCCATAGCAGCATCGATTCACATTTCGAATAATTTCAATGAAGCGTCGAACTATTGACGTCCACGAGTAGTTCAAAATTACCGTGACGTCTGTAAGTGAACTTGATGGGCCGTTAATAAGATAACATAAATTAATTTGTGTTGCATATGCGTTGCACTTACATGACAACTCTGAGTGCATTAGCATAATATAAATATTGCTAATTTCAGCTCCAGCAGACTTAGTATAATCATTACGTCTTATCATTACGGCTTATCATTTCTTAGTAGAGTCATTTCCGCAAATCTACTAGTCTCCATTTACGAATTTGCTACAAATACAGAACGAATTTCGAACGTCACGAATTTGAAATTCTAATCGATATCGCCATATCAGCATCGATTCACATTTCGAATAATTTCAATGAAGCGTCGAACTATTGACGTCCGCGAGTAGCTCAAAATTACCGTGAGTGAACTTGATGGGCCGTTAATACGATAACCAGAATAAATTTGCATTGCACTTACATGACAGCTCTGAGTACATTAGCATAAAATAAACATTGCTAGTTTCAGTTGCAGCAAAGATGGGAATAGGTTGTTTTGGAGATTAATATTGAATCACCAACTGAAATGAAAGTTTAGCAGTAGTAGTGTTAACATCCTTCCCACAGTTTAACTTAATCAATAATAAAGCGTAAGTCATTCAAAACATTCGTCATGCTCCGTTTCATTCAAAGCTTTTTAGTTATAGTTTTCACATGTACGCACAAGAAAGATTTATGGTTCTTCGGTAAATGATTGGACCTTCCAAATGAGTTTTTCCGAAGTGCTCAGACCGCTGCCCAAATCGTTTTCGAGCCCCTTAATATCCTAGCTCGCTCTAGTTGGTCTAAATTATAAGGGTCTGTTTGAAGGAAATAAATTACTCAGGAATACAAAAATTACAGTTTTAAGAGGGATTACAAGGCATCAAGAATCTATTAGCTTGAAATGCGTAGAGAATTCCTTAAATGAAAAGGTTTTTTCTTAAGTATAACTAAAAAGGACGGAAAATACGGAAGTAGGTCACGTGATATTTAGTAGTCAATAGAGCCTAAGAGCATCTCCATCTAACCTTCAACAGGACTTATCCTACGTTTTATACCTACATAACTTAGTTACGTTTTTTACATTATGTTTCTTGCGCGACAGAGCAATAAACATCCAAACAAAAATACATCCAACTTTCGCATTTATAATAATTAGAATATAGATTATATTTTTCATTTATTTCTGATAGATTAGTGTAATCATAAACTCAAATCACCCGAGCAAAGCCTCGTCAGATCACTAGTACTTCCATTTACTTCATTTTCGTTTTTCGTACATGTGCGATAGTCATACAAAATTTACTACCGTGTTGAACCATGACCTAAGATAAACTCTGTTCAATTTTGAGAGTGGGACATGAAAAAGCTTAGAATAAATACTTACAGAATGAGTGTCTTCATACAAGCGCGCTGTCAAAATTGAAGCACTTAATAGATTCCTACAGCTGTCACATCTGACAAACAAAATATTTTTATTTTGACGAAATTAACTATAAAATACTACAAAATATTGAAAACACTGTGAAAAGTTATTTTATTAGACTTCTTTTGTTTTTAAAAAATGTTGTGATAAAATTTAACCTGAGCGGCCCGGCGTTTGGTGCCATTTTAAATTGGGGCGCGCTAAATTGGTTTTTATAATGTAATTGTAATTATTCTAAGTAAATATTTAAATAATTATTATATCTTCTTATCTCTCTTGATCCAACTTAGAATTGTCAAGCTAGATTTTTACATTTCATTCTCTAAAAATATACCAAGTTACGCAACCCAAAAGTTAATTACGTTCAAGACGATCTCGATAGTGGACCTAATGGGGTCCCCTTAAACAGCTATAAGGGATTCCTCTCATCGACCCTAGCGGATTTACTTCGACTTCCGCTTTCCTTATCGCGCCGAGTATCGGACCCGAAGGCATATATCTGCCAAGGTCCGTATTGTTTACGCTGCCCGAATTTTTATATCAAATTTCATCTCATAAATACCTACCATAAACCTAAAACCTTTAATTTTCCTTTTTAAGAATAGTACTATAATCATAAATAAGTATTTCTTCTTTAATTCAAGAACTGGCTGCAACCCTTTTTGGGTCCCTCTGCTCTAGCATGTGTGCATGGGTACGAGTCTCTCCCCCTTATTAGGGAGGCCTGGAGCTTACTCCACCACGCTGCTCCAATGCGGGTTGGTGGAGATGTGGGTTAGTAACCAACCTGCTGTCGGATGTTTTCAAGCCGCTTTTGGGCGGCTCCAGCGGCGCGGCCTCCGACAAGTTTTAACGACTGTTATCTATCGACAATAACCGGGACCGACGGCTTAACATGCCCTCCGAAGCACGGAAACGGGCATGAATTTTTTTGCCACTAGCGGTCATCCATCTCACACCCGACCGCGGCCGTTTGGCTTAGCTGCATAGACCACTTGCGTTCTACGCTAGCCGCCGAGCCATGCGCGCTTCTTATTTCTTTCTTAGTTCCTAATTTAAGAACTATTTAGTTTAACAATATTTAACCTAATTGTCAAACTGTTGAAGAAAGATCTTTTGGCATTCACACAATCTTTATTTAAGTTGGGTAGTATGGTAGATTTGAAATTGATACCTACTTAATTTGCCTGCAAAATCACATTTCAATGTAATTAACACGCTTTTATTAGCTTCACTTGTAACTAACTATGTATGTAAGAAAATCTAGGAATCTTAATTTCACCCACTTCCCGGTCTCCGATTAGGATGAAATTTTGCACACGCTCAGAGTTCTGATGACAATACATGACTAAGAAAGGTCATTACAAATCTAATGTGGCGGCCTCCCCAAGATGGCGGACAGGTTATATGAAATGGGGTGCATTTATGTGGGTATCAAATGAAAGGGTTTGCTGTCAGAAATACGAAAAAAATAGTCTCGTGACTTAAATCCAACATGGCGGATTGGCTATTTGAAATGCACCCCCATGATATGGGTATTAAATGAAAGGGTTTGCTGAATGGGAAATGGGAAAAAATCCAACTAAAAAGTTAAAATTAAATAATGTAGTTTAAAAAACTAAAACACACGCTTTTGTGAAAATATGAACAAAAAAGTTAAAAAATAAGAAGAAAATGTATTTTACTTTAAAAAAAGCGTGGGGTGGTTTTTAAGATACTATTGACACCACACTACGCTTTTTTTACAGTTAAATACATTTTCTTCAAATTTTTTACTTTTTAGTTCATATTTTCACAAAAGCGTGTTTTTTAGTTTTTTAAACTACATTATTTATTTGTCGTGTAACATTGACAATCAATCACATTATATTGCAATTTGACTAAACCAATGCACTAAATTAAAAACGAGGAAGAGTAAGTTACAGCGCTGTGGCTCAGTTTATATATCAAATCCGAGTGTACTCTCAATTTGTATCTAAGGAAAATAAATAAATAAACCTTACACACTCATAGCCCCACAGTAAGGTAATTAATACCCTCTGTCGTGGGTGCCATGGACACACACTAAGACAGGAACTCAAACACCCAGACCGAGAACAGAAATTTAAACTCATCATTCAAATTTCTGTTTCGGGACCCCGAGACCCCTAAATGTCAGGTACACACCATATAGAGAGAATAAACATTGCATTGAAACCTGCAGGGCCAAAATGAAATATTTGAATCAGCCAACATTTACAAGTGTAACATAAAGTTTAATAAATTGCGCCAGCCCGATTTTATCAGGAATAGAGCACAGTCTTTTTAATTTAAATAAATACATTAAAATCAAAACATTTTTAAAAACGCCAATGTTGCAATGCCAAAGCTAATTCAATAATGCAGCATCAAGTATAAGTTGAGACAATGCAATATTCTTAAAATAAAAGCTTTGGGTCATTCAGAATAATAAAGATATCGCCGAAACTTGTTCGCCTAAAGTTCCGAATATGTAGTGTAAATAAAATTCTATCTCCTAAAGTTGATATTGACCTGGTTCCTGTTGGCATCAGTCAGACATGCGATGTCATAGTCATTTTTAATTTTTAGTGTTCTGTTACGAAATTTTAAAACGAAACATCATACTATCAAATTGTTATATTTTGTACTTCGATTTAGCTAAGAATTTTAAAATAAATTATAATTATGTCTCGCAGCTGATTTTATATTAAAGGGATTCGATTTTGTGAATCTTATCAAAACTGATCGTTAAAGTGTAGGCTTTAATACCCTTTTAAGAGCTCTAATCGTCTTAACGATAATGAAGTAAAATTATAAATTTTAATATATATAATAATAATAAAGTTTCACACTCATAGCCCCACAGTAGGATAGATATATCCTGTGTCGTGGGTACCATGGATACACACAGAGACATAAACACAAACAGAGAACAGAAATTTAAACACATCATTAAAATTTCTGCTTTGCCGGGAATCGAACCTGGGACCCTTCGATTGGCAGTCCGGCAGGGTAACCATTGCGCCACAAGGGTCGTCAATCTCTTTATATACCTTAAAATATTAACCCGTAATAAAAAGCGCCCAAATTGCAGTTGTTTAAATTATTTTTAATCCAATTGGCACATTGCTAGTCACGAAACTTTTCGATTTATCGTATTATGCCAACTTCAAACTTTGTAATTTTAAAGTATTGCTAAGCATATTTTAAGATTTTTTGTTCATTTATTTCATTACTGTTTCTGTTGACATCTCTAGAGTTCAATCTCTGGAATGGTTTGATACAACATTCTTGCTATTATATCGCAAAATATTTCAAATGTATTAATGATTTGAAAACGCTACATTTAAAGTTTGTTAATAAAGTAGAGCAGCGATAGCGCCTCAGAAACCGATGTCAACCACTCGGTTGACATCACGTTCTGAGGCTCCACATTCAAACCTCTGACTATAAAAGTTAACCCTGAGAGAAAACATTAATAATATATAATATTTCATTCTTAATAATATCCAGAACCGGGAAATTATCGCGATGAAATATTGTAAATCCCAAAAGAAATGCATCAGTTCCATATGTCAATTGAAATCAACCGAATCATATAAAACTCACTTCCAGCGGTTAAATATTTTGACACTCCCTTCTCTATGTATTCTCGAAATTGCTTTAATTAGAAAAAATCTTGCGACATAAAAAAAGGTTCAAAATGTATGTTCAAAGTTGTACCACAATAGTGTCTTCTGCATGGGGCCTAGAATCTATAATGCTTTACCAAACAACAATAAATGTGAAACTACGACCAAAGCAGTATTTAGTAAAAAATGCTATTAGTAAATGATTTTTGGAAGATAAACCCAAAATACATTACATAGAATCAAATTGTAATATGAATGTAATTTAGATGAATTGTGTCATTTTTATTAATATGGTTATGAAATTATTATTATATTTATGTTATATTTTTATGAATAACATTTTTAGTACTTAACATGATTATTATTTGGAATATTGCATTATAATATGATTTTAATTGTATTATAGATTTTATCTGTAATTAATATTGATGGAATATCTTATGTATATGATAATTTAATGATACTATGTTTAATAACTAGTACCTGGACGACCAAGCGTTGCTCGGATAAAAACAATTTCTTTTCTTTGTTTAATTTCAAACAAAACACTCTTTTGCGTAGTGTTACGTGTAATAGAATATATTATGTGAGTTCAAGTATTTTTATTTTCCAAGCTTCGTCGCGTCGGGGGACCGGGGGACGCTTGGAAAATAAAAATCCTTGAACTCACATAATATATGTGACGATGATAATTATAATAGGTTTAAAATATTTTTGTTAGTTTTTAGATTTTTTTTTTTTGGTGAGGTTTTAAAATTTTTAAATTTAATTTTTATTTCAAACTTTTTAAACGGAACTGATCTACTGTACATAAGTTACAAAGAACCACAATTGACAGCTGTAGTATATTTGGGCAAAAAAACTTTTGCAAAAGGCCAAGCCTAAGTACGTGGCTTTAAGCCGCGTAAAAAGTTTAAATGGGGTCGCTACTCGAATATGCGATCTCGACCAAAGGAAGCTGTTTAACAATCCTCATGACAAACTGGCTCTGGAAGAGTTTCACAGATTGAGAAACAATAAAGATTAAACTTTGGTCATTCTAGATTTTCAGGAAAAATATAAATTGGTTTATCCGTTTCATTCCGGCATTCCAGGGTTTCATCCGCCACATCCCATTTCCAGCATCAGGTCCTCGTCAATTAGAAACATGAAGAGAACTAGTTAAGACAAATCTAACGAGCCCAAACTCGATGGGTTTACTAAAAGGCAGTCCATGGTTACGTCTCCTATCTTCGAGCCCTTACAACAGACCATCTCAGTGGTTCCAGAAGACATTAGTGTTTCAAATGTCAGATCAGATCCCACATATGCTTGCAAGTAAACTGAGCGTGTAACATTCCTATCACACCTAACAAACGACCCACCATTCCACCAAACATAGCTAAGAACACTCTCGACTAATATACCTTTCAAACAAAAAAAAACCGCATTAAAATCGGATCATCTATTTGGGAGCTACGATGCCACAGACAGACACATACACATACACACACACACACACACACACACACACACACACACACACAGACACGTCAAACTTATAACACCCCGTCGCTTTTGCGTCGGGGGTTAAAAATAAGGCGTATCGTTTATTTTATTATACTTAGGTAACAAGTCTAACAGTAAAGTTATATTCTTCCTGAAGTTCCTAAAACCTCCCTTATAGGTATAAGTAGCTAAGAGGACAAATCTCCATTACGAAGAGCACAAAGAAGGCGTGCGTCGCTTTCCAATGCTTTAATTGCGAGAGTTTATCGCCGGCATCGCTCTTAGACCGCCTTAAATAGCGGCAATACGTCACAGACGCTGTGTAATTATTTTACACGGAACGCTCGAAAAACCTGCACGCTTACGTGTACCCATAATTTGTCTATTGGTACCCATTAAGTTAATACTCCAATATCTCTCGCGAAACACCGCCAGCGTCTTCGCGACGATTTGTTTCTCAAACAAGATTTACCGCCCCAGAGGTTTCATTATACCTCGCATAATTACAAACGTAACCTTTCTCCTAATTAACCTAACCTAACCTCGCCTAATTTAGCCTGCTGAGGGTCCAAGTTACGAATAAACAAATTAAAGCGTAGTACATTCTATGTTACGATATCAATCCAACCTAACTTATTCGGTTTGTAAACTTTGCTTTTTACGTCAAATAAATGTCTTCACAAATTCCGAATTTTGCACGAAATTTAAGGAGTCCCGCTGACATCGAATTGGACGCGCCGGTCGACTTCAAAGATGAAATCAGTCCCAGAATAAAGAAAGATATGAAATTTTTATACTGTTATGACGTATCTCTGGCGTTATGAGCTCTTAAGCTTTGACCACTATTCAGTAAAATACTTATAGCGTCTTCCGCGGGGTATTTTGAAGATTAGATCTTGAATTATATGTTGAATAAACAAGTTCCACTATTTTTGAGCAATGGACCACGTTTTGGAAGTCTTTTCAAAAGAATTTTCAATGAACGCTGCAGAGACTTTTGAGTCGTTTTAGCAACGAACTTTAAGAAAATTGTTAATAACCTATACACTTTTTTGGAAAGCTAAAGGTATATCTGATACGTTGGAAATGTTTGAATGTATGTAGGTACATCGAAGAGTAAGTAAGAAATCAGCCATTTGTCTCTACTATCTAAAAAACCAATACGTAAAAACACTAGGCGTAAGCGAGTCCCTGAATAAATAAAATCGTTTTACTGCGCCAATTTTTCTGACTTGTAGGCGGTTTGGAGTGGAATCACTACAAAGTTTAAACTAGTATAAATAACCACGACTTATGTACATGGCATTATACTCGAGAACTCTTTGCTTCTTAACAGTCGATACTCGTTGGCTTTATTGCAAAAGTTTTGCAGGCATTCCTCTTTTATTACTCCAATTTCGTACGACTAAGCCCTACGGAGGGGATGGGTCTTTATTATTTAGATTTCGATCGCCGCGACGTCTGCAAAGATAATAGATTGCGTGCCACTTGCGACGGAATCGAGCTTTTGATTCGATGAAACTCGTAATGAGTTACATGCAAAATCACTTTAATTTTTAATAGAATAAGAATATAGTACATGTAGTTTAACTGAATCACAGTCTCAACTAACTCAGAGACTGTATAATATATTCTTAATGTTCAAAGTTTATGTCAATAAAGATTATATTTAAAAAAATAGTAAAACATTTAGAGAAGCACAAGCATATTATAATATCAATCAACTTTGTTTCGTCATACTTTTTTATAGACTCATCATCATAAAAATGTACAAATTTTCAATGCACTTAAAATCTTACAATTAATTTACAGTCACATTACATTATTAACTTCTTAAAGTAATAACCAAGGATTCGCTTTGAAAAGTAAAATTAACATTATAAAATTATACCAGAATGTGTATCGACTTACAACACACAGCTTTTCCTCTATTTACTTATACAACGATAATATTTGTTTAAAGTAGATTTACGAGAAACAAGTAAAAAGACCAAAATAAAAAAAATATTAAAAAAGGGGCTTATATATAAATAACCGTATCGCTTCCACTAAAAGCGGAACCTTCATGTCTATTCAGGTATAGAAAATTCGCAATTCCATGCATAATATCAAAGCCCATCATTAGGCAATAGTGGATGCAAATCGCTTTGTTGACAGTGGACGGCGTTCGTGGAACAGAATTATAAAGTAGCCGCAGTGACTTCCGAAGGCATTAGAATAGTCCAGCAAGTTCATTCAAATTCGTGTGACCTAAAACCTACCAAACCTTTTTCATGTAAAATGTTACCGACGCGTGCAATGGCGTAAACTGTGATAAAGATATCAGATCTCATGCAGAGCCAATCTCCTAAATCTACACGCTCTAACTTTACCAGCCTCAACTTCAACATTTCTATAGCTCAGTCAAGTGTCAGTCAGTCAAGTACCTAAGTTTGACTTCGCCATGGGCGTACCCAGGTTCTTGGTCAGGTCTTGGTTGGTTTTCAAACTGGGAACCGCGCGTAAATTTGCCTTCCACGTTACACGAAGACACGCAGACAAAATATTAAATATATATATACAAAGAATACAGCAGGAGGTAATTCATAATTCATAATTATTTATTGCATCAAATACGGTAGGTACATAAGATGTTACAATAATATTAATCATCTTCATATTTGGCCGTTATTGGCATGCAATAGGTAGCATATCTAGCTTATTCTTTATAGGTTTCTTTTTTCCTTTAAGAGATCTTTTGGGATTTTTTAATCCTTGATTCTCGACCTTGTGCCAGAAGCCCTTGCCGGGGCTGCTTCGCCGTCTCGCTATATTTCGAATTTTCACTAAGTATGTATCTGATATATTTGAAACCAATGTTAAAAAGGGGTTCAAAAAAGACGAATCTCTTCTAGAAAATTTAGCTAGTGCCCTTGCGCTTCACTCGTTCGTTTTGCGGGGTCCCTGTGGCCCTAACCTACCCCCAGATCACAGCTTTAATAAATAAAGTTTTTAACAAAAAAATAGAACCGATTTCAAATGGTAAAAAATAAAATTGTTCAGTACCTACTTCTTCTTGCTTATGGTAATGTCTCTTAAAACTATCTTTGGAGTCGGGCCCTTACTAAAATGTCGTACTATTTCGTCTTTTCGTCGTATTTTTATTTTGTCGTTCTAAATGGGCACCGACAGTACAGACAGTGGGAAATTACCTACTTCTTCTTGCTTTTTTTTTTTTTTTTTTTTTTTTATATGTAAACCGAACAAAAAGGCAGACGGGCCGCGTGGTGTTAAGCGATCACCGTCGCCTATGGACACGGGCAACCCCAGGGGAGCCACCCGAGCATTGCCGGCTTTGAAGGAGAGCTTTTTTTACAGCTTTCTTGAAGAACCCCATGTTATAGTCCACTGGGAATGCCTCAGCTGGAAGGTTGTCCCATAACCTACACGTCCGTGGTAAAAAGGAGCGTGCAAAGCGGACTGTGGAGGACCGCCACGAGTCCAGATGGTGCCTGTGGAACTTTAACCTTCGTCTGGTGGTATAATCATGGAATGGTGATGTAGGCATGAGTTTGAAAAGTTCCTCGGAGCACTCACCATAGTAAAGTCGGTAGAACACGCAGAGCGAGCCTATGTCTCTTCGCAAGCTGAGCGGTTCTAGCCTGTCAGTCAATCTTGGGTCGTTGACGATTCGGACTGCGCGCTTTTCAACGGAGTCAAATGGGTGTAGCTGGTATTTTGGTGCTCCTGCCCAGAGATGAGAGCAGTACTCCATGTGGGGTCTGACCTGGGCCTTGTACAGCGTCAGGAGTTGCCCCGCAGTGAAGTACTGCCTCGCCCTATTGAGGACACTAAGCTTTTTGGACGCCAATTTGGCTTTGTGCTCCAAATGACTCCGGTACTGCACTTTACTCGTAATGTCAACTCCCAAGATACCGACACTTTCACCGACGGTGAGCGCGGTACCCTGGAACTTGGGCGCTATAACAAATGGGGTTTTTTTAGCGGTAAACGCGCAAACTTGTGTCTTCGTGAGGTTAAACTCGACAAGGTTAAGTCGACCCCATTCCGAGACCCGCTCCAGAGAGTTCTCGACTTCAGACACAAGTTCGATTCTGCTTTCCTCCACTTGTGACCTAGAGGCATTGGCTCGACAGGTGTATAGTGCATCCACCGTACTATCATCTGCATAGCAATGTATACTACGTGATTGTTGCAGCATGTCATTGATATGCAGAATGAATAGTGTAGGGGACAGCACTGAGCCTTGGGGAACACCGGCATTAATGGGCTTCATATCTGAGCAGCATCCGTCAACAACGACCTTAATCTGCCGCTCAGACAAAAAGCTGGCCACCCAGTTACATAGCCTCAAGGGAAGACCGTAAGATGGAAGCTTCGCGAGAAGGGCCCTGTGCCAGACCCGGTCAAAGGCCTTTGCAATATCCAGGCTGACTGCCAGAGCCTCCCCGTTGCCCTCGACGGCTTCAGCCCAGCGGTGTGTGAGGTATACCAAGAGATCACCGGCCGACCGGCCCTGGCGAAAGCCATACTGACGATCGCTGATCAACCGGTTCTTCTCGAGGTACCTAAGGAGCTGCGTATTTATAACACGCTCCATCACCTTAGAGAGCAGGGAGGTTATTGCAATGGGCCTGTAGTTGGACGGGTCACTGCGGTCACCCTTTTTCGGGATTGGGTGTACTAGGGCTACCTTCCACGAAGACGGTACTTTACTAGTGGTGTAGGAAAGCGAGAATAAGCGCGTTAAGACAGGAGCCAACTCGGGAGCGCACGTCTTTAATACGATCGCAGGGATATCATCCGGCCCGCTCGACTTCTTGACATCGAGGGCTAGTAGAGCTCGTCTGACGGCCTTTTGAGTGAAACGCACGTCCTTCATCGAGCTCTCACACTGCTCGATGGTCGGCGGTGTGGCACCTCCATCGTCCAGAGTCGAGTTTGAGGCAAACAGGGTACCCAGGAGATCGGCTTTCCCTTTTGCCGTGTGAGCCAGAGTATCGTCCGGTTTGCGTAAAGATGGTAGAGACGACCGACAGAAGTTACCTTCGACAGCCTTGGCAAGCGACCAAAAAGCTCGACTCCCGCAAGGGTAGCTTGATAGACGCTGGCCAATTCTGCCGACGTGCCTAAACTTCGCCTTGGCTATTTGCTTCTTTGCCGAACGGGAGGCAGCGTTGAATTTTTTCCGAAGCTTAGACGTTTCGGGGTCCTTGCGCGTGTGCGCATCAGCCCAGGTTTTAAAAGCTTCTTGCTTAAGGCTAGAAGCCTTAGCGCAAGAACCATTAAACCAGGGCTTGTTTCGCCCGCCAATGGATACTACAGAGTTGGGGATAAAACCAATCATGCCCTGTCGTATCACATCGGCTATCGATTCCGCACACGTGCTAGGATCACCCGAGGTGAAGCACAGCTGCCTCCAGGGGTAGGAAGCCAGGAATTCCCGGAGTCCATCCCAGTCCGCTGACCTGTAATGCCAGACTTGACGCTTCCCATTGGGTCGAGAACCTTCTGGGGGCGGCAATGGTACGGCAGAACTTACCAGGCAATGGTCAGAAGTCCCAAGTGGGGCCCCAACCGTCACCCGGTAGTCAGATGGATGGGTGGTCAGCAGAAGGTCCAGCAGAGAGGCAGTATGGGTCTCAATATCTGGTACTCTGGTGAAAGTGTGTACTACCTGCGTCAACCCATATGCCAAGTAGAAGTTGTAAGCGGCCCTGCCAGCAAAGTCGGTGATTCTGGATCCCAACCATTCGGTGTGGTGAGCGTTGAAGTCACCCAGAATCACCAGCTCAGCCGAGGGACACTGTTCCAGCACTCTGTCGGAAGTCTTTTGGACGTGCTCAAATAATCGAGTCGTCTCCGCGTCTCCGCTATAGGACCTATAGAGGCACGCGTAGATTCGGGTTCTAGCCCCAGCATCTACACGTGCCCAAAGCACCGATAGGTCCTTGTCTTCATGGCAGCTTAGACGGCGACAACAGACATCCTCCCTGACGTACATACATACCCCTGCCCTACGCCTAAATGCGTGTTCTAAAATGTAGCCGGGATAGTGCAGGTACGATGTAGCGTCAGGTGGTGCAATTTGTGTCTCCGTGAGGAAAAGTAAAGCCGGCTTTGCTGTCTCTAGGTGTTGGTGGACAGCATTCAGGTTGGAATGTAGTCCCCTGATATTGCACATGTCCACAGTAAGTGTGGGGGGGATGGCCGCTGAAAGAACTTTACTTTTTTTAAATCTGCCCATAACTAAAAAACTGTAAAAAAAAAAGAGGAGTGGGGAATGTGAAGGGAATTGCTCCGTTGGTGCCCCTCAGGCCCTGGCGTAGGCTTCTTAACGCCAAGCCGATGGCAGGACGTGGGTTGCCGGCGCGGGGGACGAAAGGGCCCCCGGTCCCCCCCGTGCGCAGATGCCGGGCCCCCCTCCGGTCTCTTACCCCGGCACGGCACCGCGCAACGGGATTTTTCGCTGGTTGGCGGGACAGCCTCCCAGGCCAGAGGTTAGCAGTGAGGCCTGGGTTCGGGTCCCCAACTGACCAGCGGGCGGCCAGCGGACAGCCGTTTCACCGGGTCTTCCTGGCCCCCGCGCCGACACACCACGGCTACCAGGGCAATAGCGCCTTGAATCCAACGGAAGCCCAAGAGGCATCAACGGAGCAATATTGGGATAGGGAAGGGTGGGACAGGGAGAACTGGATCTCAGGCTCACAACCGAAACACGCCAGAGGCACACCAAGGCAAGCCAAGGCAAGCCAGAGGCATTAAACGGTTGACTCCGACCCGAGGGTGGTCGCCACCCAGCCAGGCCCCAGGAAGGTACCTTACCACCGAGCAGTTGTCGGGCTTAGTCGCCTCTTACGACACCCTGGTATCCCGACATGGGGCTGGGGTTAGTATTCTTAATCCGCCCCAGCACGGAAAAATTATATATTATGCTTATGGTAATATATAGGCTTATGGTAATGACTGCTAAAACTATATTGGAGTCGGTGCCCATTCAGAACGAAAGGTACACTATATTCACTAAGACAGGACATTTTTGATTTTACTAAGGGCCCGACTCCAAAAATAGTTTTAAGAGTCATTACCATAAGCAAGAAGAAGTAGGTACTGAACAATTTTATTTTTTACCGTTTGAAATCGGTTCTATTTTTTTGTTAAAAACTTTATTTATTTCACTCTTTTTAGTAATTTTAATAATTCTGCACATATGTATAAGCATAATTGGATTTTTTTTCACTTAACTTCTAAACGTTAAAGAGATACTTTTTATAATCATGTTTATCTAATAGCCATCTTATAGCCTGAAAGAATACTACTATCAGTCCACTTGAACGTATAAATTAATGAAAGAATTTGCTCTCAGCTCCTAACCGTTGAGGAGTTGTACCTTCAATCATCAGCTTAGCAACATGAGATGATAATTACCGGACTTGTGTGTGCCTATAAAGTTTCAGTGTTTCCCTCGATTTCCCTAGTATCACATCATCAGATTTTGCCATGTTGACAGTTGGGCCACCTCAGGAATGTAAGATTTTTAACAAAAAACCATTTATTGAAAGAGTTTGCTCTCAACTCCTAACCGTCATAGTACCTTCCACTTCCATCATCAGCTCAGCAAAATGATATGATGATAATTATACACAAATACCTGTTTTGCTTTAGTAAAAATCATTTGTTGTGCTATAAAATTTTAATGTTCCCTTCGATTTCTCTGGGATACCATCATCAGACTTTGACTTGGTGACAGTTGAACCACCTCAGGAATGTAAGGTATCGAACAAAAAACCATTTATTGAAAGAATTTTCTCTCAACTCCTAACCTTCGTAGTACCTTCCATCATCAGCTGAGCAACATGATATGATGATAATTATACAAAAATGCCTATTTTGCTTTAGTAAAAATATGAAAATCATTTGTTGTGCTAAAAAATTTGAATGTTCCCTTCGATTTCTCTGGGATCCCCTCATCAGACTTTGACTTGGTGACAGTTGGACCACCTCAGGACTGTAAGATTTGGAATAAAAAACTATTTATTGAAAGAATTTGCTTTCAACTCCTCACTGTTGCAGTACCTTCCATCATCAGCTCAGCAACATGAGATGATGATTACTATGCACAAATATCTCTTATGCTTCAGAAAGTATAAGAAAATCAATGTGTGTGCCTATAAAATTTGAGAGTTCCCCTCGATTTCCCTGGGATCCCATCATCAGATCCTGATTTGGTGACAATGGGACTACCTCGGGAGTATAAGCATACGAACAAAAAAATAATTTTGAAAATCGGTCCACAAACGGCGGAGTAATCGGTGAATATATATAAAAAAATACATACAGCCGAATACAGTACCTCCTCCTTTTGGAAGTCGGTAAAAAATTAAAATTTTCACGAGCATATCCAAAAAATCCATACCCATTTAGTCCTACCATGACACAGTCTGTTTTAAAGCCTTGGCTTGATGATTGTAAGATATCACGATATGCTTCTTTGCTGTTATTTTGAAAAGAAAACTTCTTTAGCGGTGTTGTGCACTTTTCTTGGGATGGGTAAAAAATGTTAAACTCGCGTCAGGACACGTGGCCTGATCGAAAATTTGTTAGACGGAGGGGTGACAGATAGTGACGGCTCGACTGTAAAATTCGTTTATATCAAGTATTTAAAATATGGACATTGAACAAAGTGCATCTATTAATGAAAAAAGTGACGAAGAAATAGTGAAAGAAAATGAGTTAGTACTTTATAAAAATACTAGATGAAAACCTACTGAAAATAATAGATGAAAAATAATACTGATAATAAAAGCAATTCGTGCGAAATTATTCCCTAATCATTCCAAAATATCAAAAATGCACAACGTTAATATTCAAGTTTTCACTTCCGGCACTACCGGAGTGCAACCCGTTTTTTTTTTTTTATTAATACAATGTGCCAAGTAGACTGAAATAGTATGGATTTTGAGATTCGTAAAGACTTAATATTCTCCCCAATTAATAATTTTAAATAATAATAAATAGATAGGGTGCAACGCACACCATAACATGGTCATGACTAGATCGCTGTTTTATCTTTGCACAATTTCTTCCAAATTAAATGGAATAGTCCAAGTTGATTTAAATACGGTTAATTAAAGTTAATTTATATTCTAAAACGGAATCGCTCCTGCTACATATTGAGACTGGTTCCGCAGTAGTTCGTCAGCGTCAGGCAAGGCCATTCTATTGAGGTGTAATGGTTTATACTGTTTCCAATACCTTAGCTGAACCTATTGGCTGGAAAAGCTATTGGAATACCTTAATTCCAATAGCTTTTTATTTATTTTAGTACTGACTTTCCGCCCGCGGTTTCTCCAGTCTGGAATTCGGTGATCATTCCATACAAATTGTCTCCTATGTTACTCATGTAGATCGAAATATCAAAATCTCCATTACACATATTTATTTATTTCTTATCCAGTACCTCAATACAAAGATTCAAGTTTTTATCTTCGACGATGACAACTCTTCATACAAAAGTTCAACCCTTTTTGAGCTTAGTTTTCGCGATAAAAATTATATTTCCTTTCCACTTCCACTCTATCTGTGTATTAAATTTCACCAAAATTTGTTCAAGAGTTTCGGCGTGAATACATAGGAGACATACAGACAAAGTGTTATTTTCGCATTTGTTAAAGTTTCACACTCATATCCCCACAGTAGCGTAGATATACCCTGTGTCGTGGGTACCATGGACACACACAGAGACAGAAACACAAACACCCAGACCGAGAACAGAAATTTAAACTCATCATTCAAATTTCTGCTTCGCCGGGAATCGAACCCGGGACTCTTCGATTGGCAGTCCGGCATGGTAACCATTGCGCCACGCGGGTCGTCAAACGTCGCATTTATAATATTAGCATGGATTAAACCCAAAGCGATATGCTACGTAGGTATATCTCGCAGCCCCATTCAAACTCATTTGCAATACCTACTCAATATCTTTTCTCCGTAGTCTTTGTACTGAGTGTTTAAAAATTGGCGCACGAGGTATAATCAAGCATTCACTTACTTACAAAAGGTAGGTCGGTAGGTTTTACCTAAATCAAAATTATATCTTGTTTTAATTTTGGGACGAAGACATATCTACGAGTACATTCATACTGACCTACATAAATTTTAATGAACTGCTATAAACTAAACATCAAGTAGTTGATTAAGAGCAAAATCAATGAATCTATTTTAAATTTAAATTATTTTAACCAAATTCTTGAAGATGTGCAGAGTACGATTAATTACTTTATATTTTTGCGTCTTAATAATATGATAATGGCTGGCTGGCTGGCTGGCTGCTACCCTTTTTACGTCCCACTGCTGGGCACGGGTCTCTCCCCCTTATTGGGGAGGCCTGGAGCTTACTGCACCACGCTGGTCCAATGCGGGTTGGTGGAGATGCGGGTTAGTGGCCAACACGCTGTTGGATGTTTTTTCAAACCGCCCATAAGGCCACCGATAAGGTTTAACAAATGGTATCTATTGACAACAACCGGGACCGACGGCTTAACGTGCCCTCCGAAGCACGGAAACGCGTATGAAATTTTTTGCCACTAGCGGTCATCCATCTCACACCCGACCGCGTCCGTTTGGCTTAGCTGCATAGACGACTTGCGTTCTACGCTAGCCTCCAAGCCATGTGCGCTTCTGATAATAATAAAACTTTTTAGTTCCGAATATAGTGAATAGGTGATAGAACTTATATGGTTTTAAAAAAATTGTATATGTTTCTTGTTACCAAATAAGCAAAATCAGTCGTTGGTCGCTCCAGGTTTCTCAACATAGAGAGCAGCCGTGTCATTTTACACATTAATGAAAATAAGAATCATTATTATTAATGATAATTTTAACGACACGTCTACAGCATTAATAGAAACCCTTATTATATAAAATGGGATACATCACGAGGACATTAATCGACCGTTCGGAATGTCCGCTTTGTCCACGGGCATGGGACGTCTCTTCGCAGTCGCGGAGACAGTGACGCGGGTTGCGGCCCCCTTGATTATGATGGACGACTTATGAAATTAAAACGGTCGGCACTACAAGTTGCTATTCAAATGAACGAGCCTTTGTTGAAATTCGCTCCCTTGACAAATCGCTACGAACTATATTTTACTTAAATGGGTAATCCATAAATAACGCTTCACACTCATAGCCAGAGAGTAGGGTAGATATACCCTGTGTCGTGGGTACCATGGACAGACACAAAGACAGAAACACAAACACCCAGACCGAGAACAGAAATTTAAACTCATCAGTCAAATTTCTGTTTCGCCGGGAATCGAAACCGGGACCCTTCGATTGGCAGTCCGGAATGTTAACCATTGCACCACGCAGGTCGTCGAACATAGAACGTAATTTCTATGTTCGACGCGATGTATTAAATCACCCATAGAAATCAAAGAACGAATAGAAGACAACAATGCGTCAATCGTCCGCGTGTCCAAACCTTAGAGCATCAAAGTCACTGACTCACCCTTCAGGAGAGACGGCATAGCGCCTCGCTTCGATACATAATTTTTCTGCCAAAACTGGTGCGGGGAAAGAACGCACACATTTTAATTTTGTCACACATTCACAAATATTCTTTCATCGCTACAGACGCATACATTTCTAAATATGTCAATTTCAATTAACATCGTCATTTTCTATACACCGTCAACAATGACACCGACACACACTGACACAATAGTTACCGTTGTATAACTAGAAGGCACATTGTACATGGACGTTGGGACGAGGGGTTCGCCCGTAAAGGCCACTCCTCTGACAGGTGTCATACCTGTCATACCTTGATGCTTTAAGGTCCAAACGGATAACAGAAGTGGATTGGATTAAAAGAAGTTTTATTACTACTTCTCATGGATGACTCTTCTAAGTTTTTATATTCGCACCTTGTTTGCTACGGTTTAATACTCGAACAACTTACACAGTAAAACTTGAAGGGAGGTTATAGGCCTAAAGGAATCCTAGCTTGTAGGCAGTGTGCGGCCTTGTTTATAAAAATAATTACCTTTTTGGTATAGTGAGAGAAAAATTTGATTTTATCCAAGCTGTTTTCTTACTAGTAACCTAGTTAACAATACTTTTTAAGTATTGTACTCATTTTCTTTGAGAAGTATCTATACAGAGCCTACCTTTTATTTTAGATTACTTTCGTGTAACTTAACCTGTGAATGGACGACTTCTATTCATATCCTCCGAAACGGAAGTTCCTTGCACAGCGGAAGCAGGATGAGAAAAAAGTCGGAATTTTTACACTGGACATTACACAACGAAACGCTTTTGCCAGCACCGCGGGAGTTATAATAATAATTTTACTGGCAACGATACCTTGCAAGGAAGCAGTGCAAAGGTAGATAGATATCCGCTCCGAGCGATCTCTGACATCGTTCCAATAACTTTGACGTCCGCTATCTTTTCGCCCTCGCGCGCTTCCTCCTACCACCTAACAAATTTTCGGCCGGTACGAAGTGTAGTTTGTTTTCTTCGTATCATTTCCTTATCGTTCCACTGAAAAACGTTTCATGACAGAATGTCACCCAAAACATATTTAAGTTACAACGCAATCTTGAATGTTTCCACCATAAAACAAACAACACACAATAGTTCGTTAAAACAAAACGACTCTGTCCACTCCATTACAATTTTTTAAAAACAAAAACTACGTTACGACTCTCTCAACGCTGCACGCACACAGTCAAATCCCGACTACAATACAAAAGCAATTATTTACAAAAATCTCTTTGGAAATACCGCGCCACTGCTTGTCGCAGGTAACCGCAATATTACCACAAATATTTTATGTTGTTACGAGCACTTTCCCGTGCATTTTCGTGTGCTTTTTCACAAAGGTTTAAAATGTATTTTGACCTTAAATTAAATAAATTCTGTTACATGTTTTTATTGCAACGCGTCCACACGAATTAAGGCCATTAAAATATTTTGCTCAGATTCATGGTAGAAATGTATTGCCCGATGAAATGCCACGAGCGGTGTTGCGGAGGCCATACATATTTAAATAAATCGGATAGAGTTAAAATAAAATTGAACCTCGCAGTTAATTAGGTAATAATATTGAGCCGATATCGCAGGTGGATAAATCATACAGTATTGTTATTGTGATGGTGTTTAACACTCAACCCCTGCCAGACATCTCATAGATCTGAGATGTTGGCGGCCTTTTTTTAGACTAACTGATAGGAGAGACATACAAGTCAGATAAAAAGACTTAGGTAAAAACAATCATCTATTTAATTCTTAATTGGCCTGTAACCTATAACTACTACTACCCCCGTTTCAAAAACGTCAGCATGCTTAAGAGTGTTAACCAAATCTGCACTAGAATTACAATTTCTCAGCGGCAAGTGTAAAGATGTTGACACATTTGTCGCCGCGTGCATATGCTCTCACAAGCTCTGTGCAGCGGAACTATATCTATTTGATTCTTATCTCAACCCTCTATCCCTAACCTATCTCTTCTCTGACTTTAAATTTATACCCTTACTTAATTTATACCTTAATGTTTTTTGTGAAGACTAGAGCGCTACTCCACCACGCTGCTCCAATGTGGTTTGGTGGAAAAGTGCATGTGAAATAGGAGTAAAGATACTGAATAACTACAAAATTTTAGATTAATTAAAGTAATATTACGTACTAAGATACTTTTAGGAAAGATTTGACTTGAGAAATTTATTTATTTATTTTAACATAAATTAAGCCATAAAACATAACAGAACACATCTAATTCGTTTTAAAGCTTTGCAATGCATGCTCCTGCCGAGCTGCGAACTTCAGCAAGTAGTGTGCAGAATATATCAGTACTTGGATCCCATGACACTAACCCATTGAGCAAAGTCAGTGCTCGCATCACAGGAGACTCCTTCACAATAAGAAGTCTGCTCTGTGGCACTGCGAACAGCTTCCGATGTCGAGCTCCAACATACTTGTCCAGAACATGTAACGATATCAGTTCTAGTACTGATGGGTTCGATACCTGCCTCGTATTAGTACTATAAAATAGTCTATTAACGCAACATTTCTGCGATATTCGAGCGTATTGTATCCCAACATTCCCAATATGAAAAGGCTGGGATACAAGTGGAGAATGTCCATACACCCGGAAATATAAATATCTCATAAATTTTCTTTGGAGCTTCTCCAACATGAGTTTATACTTTGCTTCTTTGCTCTATATTAATATTATTACATTAATATTACAATACAGAGTACAGACAATCAGTGTAACATAATGGTAAAAAAAAATCGAAATTCCCCTTAAAATAATACTGATATGGTTATTAAAAAAAGACACACGCCCGTAGGACGTACGTTAGTATCTATGTAAGTAAAAACACATCAGTCACAGACAGTGCTTAGTTGTAACACAAATATTGTACCTTAGTATACGTAATCTGCACTCGGATCACAGTTCCACAGCAGCAAGTTCTTCAGAATTACAATTTCTCAGAGGAAAATATAAAGATGTTGACACCTTTGTCGCCGCATGCATATGCTCTCGCGGGCTCTGTGCAGCGGAAGTACATCTATTTGATTCTTATCTCCACCCCCTAACACTACTGTCCTTGCTCCAGAATGGCGAAAATATAAACAGGTGAAATATATTTGTGAAGGAAAAATTGCTCAACTTTTATGGTTCCCTATCAAAAAATGCCAAGGGT
Organism: Pyrgus malvae; assembly: GCA_911387765.1. Classification (NCBI taxonomy): domain Eukaryota; kingdom Metazoa; phylum Arthropoda; class Insecta; order Lepidoptera; family Hesperiidae; genus Pyrgus; species Pyrgus malvae. The sequence goes on along the minus strand of OU426955.1, from coordinate 9,311,675 downwards.
TGCCTGTCACAGTTTTTTCAGCAGAATGTTAATTGATATCCAGTTAGAACAAATCCCATGACCAGTATACATAACCTAATGTAAACCATTAAACGAACGCGGAATAGGTACCATTAGCCGAATGTTTAAGATAACGGTCGCCGACGCGAAGATCTCCGGTTCAAACCCCGACGATCCCCTCTAACAAATTTTTGTCGCTGTTTCACAATAGAAGAAAACAGGTGCGTGTTTCATAAATGTATGAATGTTTCATTACTACGTTTTCAATCGCTGTGCATGCTTGTGAGTTATAGTATTTCTCAAAGACTTGTGTAACATGTTTTTGCCCACACTCAGCCAACGTGGTGAACTGTGGCCTGTCTTTTTTTTAATAAACCGTACAAAGAAGGTTGACGGGCCGCGTGGTGTTAAGCGATTACCGTCGCCTATGGACACGAGCAACCCCAGGGGAGCCATCCAAACATTGTGGGCTTTGGAGGAGAGCTTCTTTTACAGCTTTCTTGAAGTACTTCATGTCTTAGTCCACTGGAAATGCCTCAGCTGGAAGGCAAAAAAATCAACATCTATCAACATCTTGGCCTGTCAATTCCGAAAAAACCTGTGCATAACAGTGGGACATTAAGGTGAGGGTCAAAAAATTACAATCAGTACTAATCAAAACTATCAACTGGTCTGCCTTTCATAAGAGATCTTCCATTTTAGATGTTTAAAGATAGGTAATAAAAAGTCCTTTTTATTTTATTCTATGTTTTGACCTAGATTCAGTTTTTTTTTATTAGAACTTAATTTCAAAGATTTTCAGTAACAAATTATTTACCAAATTGCATTCAAAGCACATTTAAGTTAAGTTAGGCCTAAATAGGAGTCATTAAGGATATTCTACGCGTCCGAGATAATCTCGCAAATACCTTACGTTATTTATGATTTTAGTTCCGTATATCCCAAAACGTTAAGGATTAGCATTAACAAAACGAAACGTATTCGTAAACGACTGAATTCCAACATCTATAGAGCAAAGAATAAATTATGTTCCCAGTGTAATATTTACTGTTCAATTCTTTTGTCTTCGAAGCAAAAAGTATTTCGAATAATCGTCAAAGGAAGGAGAGAATGAAGAGGGCTGAAGAAAAATTCCTTAACGCCAAAGTAGTAAAGCTTAGCTCGGACGTCAATAAAGTGCAAGAATTCATCAAAACTGTCTAAATAAAATAGGATTTTTATAGTAGTCATCTCGCAAAATGTTTCCAAAATCATAGCGGGTGATAAAAGTTTTATTGGCTCGCTATTGTCTCTGGGGAGGGCATAGGTGAGTAGTGTGGGCGGACGGCAGCGGAAGCGGAAGCGAGTCTGCCCCCGCTTTCTTTCGTCCACTAGAAACTGTAACAAACGCTGAACCAAAACAATTGCCACTTTAGACAAGTTCCAACTTTGCTAGCAATGTTTCGAGCGTAAGTTGAATTCGTTTTAAAACGCTCCGATACATAAGCAAGTCCAAATTAGGTAGCATAGTATAAAAAAAATTGCAATAAAAATTTTGAAGAAGCTTGCATCGACTTCTATATTAATTTTCGAGGCGGCACTTCGCAGAAAGAATCTAAATTCATCAAACCCAAATAAAAGTGTACGGGAAGTTCTACCATGCAATTAAACCACACTTTGCCGTACAATCCCTTGAAATAAAGGACTTTGAGAGGGTGTCCTTTTTGTACGGACTCCTTTATTTCTTGTCGCGCTGTTCTCTGAAAATAACGTGGACCAGTAATGGAGATACCTGGACGCAATTGTCCGAGCTCGCACATTTCTTGCAGCATTATTTTTAACGGCCAACTATCATAATCCTCTCCTTTATTGCTACAGTCCAACTGATAGAACTCAATTTTATTTTGTTCAACTGCAAGAAAGTTTTGCGCTTGTGGTACTATGATAAAGATTTGATAAACATTTGTGTCTGCAATTGTACTTGAACACTGGCACATGTCCCAGTGATAAAAGGTTACACACTCATAGCCCCACAGTAAGCTAATTAATACCCTGTGTCGTGGTTACCATTGACATATACAAAGACAGGAACACAAACACCCAGACCGAGTACAGAAATTTAAACTCATCATTCAAATTTCTGTGTCGCCGAGAATCGAACCCAGGATCCCTCGATTGGCAGTTCGGCATGATAACCATTGCACCACGCGGTGAGTGGCATTTAAACAGGATGTCATGAAGGCTTAAGTTTGTTTATATATATAATAGCTGTAGAATTTATATAAGCTAAGTAAAAGGCATAACAATAAACTATTAGAAACGCTAAAAAGCTCACAACTATTGGGTAGTTGCCACTATGGACAGTAAAATTCAACATCCATACCCCAAAAAGGTTGCAATAAATTACGTTTGGAAACCAGGAAATTATTAATTAACTTTTGAAACTATTAGAAACGCTAAAAAGCTCACAACTATTGGGTAGTTGCCACTATGGACAGTAAAATTCAACATCCATACCCCAAAAAGGTTGCAATAAATTACGTTTGGAAACCAGGAAATTATTAATTAACTTTTGTTATTAATTTTTATTTCATTTTAAATCAATAATAATTATGTCAATTGTGTGTATACACATATTTATGACGTCACAAGGTGGTATCACCTTGTGACGTCATAAATATTTTTCTCGTACAAAATGTATAAGGATGTCGCGTTTTGATCAATTGATTTGACTGTCAACTACCATATTACTAGGCCATTTTTTAAACTTAAGCCGTAACCTTGTGTCTTATTTAGTTACTTCTCTATACACCTATACTAGTTGAGCACGCTATCTGGCTAGTCAAACTTAAGAAACATAATATAATCTTTTAAATAACATATCAGATTTTTTGCCTTAATTTTAGTATCCAGATTCAAAAAGAAATCTTGAGGGTTAAGTTTTCTTTTAAGTAAAAAATTTGAAGTTTACCAATCTCTTTTCAATCATATACAATAATTTTAAAATTCTTTACTACATTTATAATAAAAGAGACTCTTGAATTTATACAATAGATAAATGTCATGAATATTATTCTGAAAATGTAGGGATAAGTTTTCGCAAAGTTACAGGTCTGCTAAGTCAGCAATATGTTTGAAACAATATGACGGTTGGCACCTGTCTGAAATGAGCATTGGAGAATGTTGTAGCAGTGGACGTATTCCTAACAGTGGGTGCGGTTATATAGAAACTGTTCACTAGTACTGACTAGCAGGCCTGCTTATCAATAAAGAACTTCGGTGAAAAAATTACTTACAAATTTTCTTTATTTCATTAATTTATCTGATGATTCGTGTTGCGCAGTGATGAGTGGTGGCAAGCAGAAATAATGATAACTTTAAATTTTTGAAATGAAAACTTCTTTAGCGGCGTTGAGCACTTTTTGTGGGATGGGTAAAAACTATGAAACTCGCGCGAGGTCACGTGTGCTGATCGCAAAATTTCGTAAGATAGTAGAGGAGACGAGGAAGATCGACCTTCACCGATCTGATAATTCGATGAGACATACTGTTTACCAAATATAATTTATAAACATATATGCCTATGATAACTAGACTATCGAAAAGTGTTCATAGGTTTTTTTATTTAATTAATTTTAATCAATTTTCTTTCATATCACCTTCACTCTTGTAACAACCGAACGAGTGAATATCTTCACCGGCTCTTAGACCAAGACGGAGGGGTGACAGCTGATGACGGCTCATCTGACGGCTGTCTATACTTTTTTTCTTCAATTATGGCATCGCAAACTCTGCATATTGCCAGCGTCAAGTATAATTTTATCTTAAAATTCGTTTATATCAAGAATTTAAAATATGGACCTTGAACAAAGTGCATCTATTAATGAAAAAAGTGACGAAGAAATAGTGAAAGAAAATGAGAGAGTACTTTGTAAAAATACTAGATAGAAATTAATAGGTACTGATAATTCAAGCAATTCGTGCGGAATTATTCCCTAACGATTCCAAGACATCAAAAATGCACAACGTTAATGTTTTCACTTCTGCCGGCACTCCCGGAGTGCAACCCATTGTTTTTGTTTGTTCTCGCCACAACACCCACAGTGTTTGTGTTTTTGTTTTATATATCTATATACAAGATATATCTATCATTTTTTGGGACTATGAGTGTGAAATGTTATTATTATGGATTTTTGTATTTTGGAGAGTAAAAGTCTCGGAATAATTCCGGTGCTAAAATGGCTTTCACGAGCCTTAGCTAAATGAAAGTCTGAGTGATTTAAGTTAGAGGTGCTTTCTATAATATTGTAAAATCATTGTCAGTTTGTATTATTATAACTATTATTATTGAAACTGCACCCCTCGACTTTTTTATCGGGATGTCAATCAGAATATATTGTAAAATCCCAGAAAATTTAAAATTAATATTCATACAAGTCTAGTGCTCCCTTATGATGAAATTAAGGACTATTTAAATTATAATGATAGTTTAAAAAAACTTATTTTAAAAACAAGCTTTTATTTAATGCAAAAAAAACATGATGGACCCTTAATAAAATGTCGTATCTTTTGTTCTGAATGGGCACCGACTCCAAAATAGATTTAAGAGTCATTACCATAAGTAAGAAGAAGTAAGTACTAAACAATTTATTTATTACCGTTTGAAGTCGGTTCTATTTTTTTTTTTTTTTTTTGTTAAGAGCTTAATTATTTTGATATCCATATCGGTTCTCCGTATCCATTTATTAGTTGCTGCCATCTAGCATTTGATTTTAAGAGTGTATTTTATTCTAAAAAATAAATTATAATTCCTTTTAATTATTTTTATTATTTATCTGACATCTGATGATGAAATATTGACATTTTAAATAAATTGTAATCGATTTTATTTCTATTCGATTCGATTCATTTCTGAAATTAAGCCCTTTATTTTGATACCAATAATTCTAGGTCATTGGTAAATGTAATGGTCGGTTATGTAAAAATATGTCCACCATTTATTGTGGCGTTAATTTTGTATTTACAACGTTGCATTCTCATTCAAAATAATCGCATGCATACAAAAACATATATGACACTACGTATACAGTATACAAAATATCAGCTAAATCGATTGAATCGAAAAATATGCTTTCAAATTTTGTTGCAAAAAAACCGCTGAAACTTACGAGTAATAAAAACCTTGTAAAGAGGCTTAAGATTATGCTACAAGCATTATACAGCCTTAATTTGTGTATATATAGGTAGTGAACTTAGTAGTGACGTGAGTAGGTAGTTTAATAATAATTTGCAACAAAATCGTAACCAATAAGCAGAAAAGGAACAAGACTTTAATTGGCTCTGTGTTAGTCTTTGGGCTCAAGAGCCAATTAAAATCGAAAAACTTTGTCTATAACTGCACCCAAAGACAAAATGCGTCATTCTGCGACCTCGGAGTAAGAGAAATGGAAAATCATTTCCTTTCATACTATGGTTACTGTTGTGTAACAAAGCAAAAAGCACTCCTGCATTCCGGCATTTAACTGGACTTTCTACTTAAACGTTGAGTTCTACACATTCTATGCAAATATACGTAGAACAGTGCATCGCAGAGATTTCCAAAAGAAAATTATTCGACATCAAATGGATCTTCTAAATTGAGATCCACCCCATTGATTCATGGTTCAATAGGGCCCTTTTTCCCCTCTTTCAAATATCAAACAATAGTTTTAAACGGAACAAAGAAATGCACTCATTGGAAAGCTTTCTTTGATTCGTCTCCACGTTGGAAATTGTTAGTAACGGAATAAAGGAGAAAATACACTGAGATTTTAGGACACGAACGCGATTCCGTGAAAGAAAATGTAGTTGTAAACACTATAGCGGATCTAGATGTCCTAGTTAGATGTACGTATACACATATCTTTGAGAAAAACACCAACATTTCTCACTACAACATTTTACTACAATACTATTAGTTTGTAAAATATATAGCTGGCTGCAACCCTTTTTACGTCCTACTGCTGGGGACGGGTCTCTCCCCCTTATTAGAAAGATCTGGAGATAACTCCACCACGCTGCTCCAATGCGGGTTGGTAGAGATGCGAGTTAGTGGCCAATCCGCTGTCGGATGTTTTCAAACAGCTCATAAGAACTCAGAGACAGACAAGGTTTAACAATTATTTTCTATCGACAACAACCGAGACCGACGGCTTAACGTGCCCTCCGAAGCACGAAAATGAGCATGAATTTTTTTGCCACTAACGGTCACCCATCTCACACCCGACCGCGCCCGTTTGGCTTAGCTAGATAGACCGCTTGCATTCTACGCTAGCCGCCGAGCCATGCACGCTTCGTAATCGCGTTCGATATTGAAATCGACCAAGGAATAGTTAAATCAATAGGTCAATCAGGGAACTATAAAAATGTTTTAAGATACTTGACTTCAGTAATGATTTCAATCATGGTAAGTTCCTATTAAGCAAAAGAATCCGTAACGAGTAATTCTGTAGACGAAGGTTACCGACATACTCGTAGCACTCAAGATCAGCAAGCTGAAGTGGCAACGGGCAGACCATATAGTTAGGGGAACTGACAACCGATGGAGAAGAAAGGTCCTCGAATAGAAATCACATACTGGTCTGCCCTCCAACCACTGGACTAACGATCTAAGGAAGACAGCTGGAAATCGCTGTATTCAGAGAACGCAAGACCGGACGGTATGGCGAACATTAGGGGAGGCCCAGGCCTAAGTCCTAACGGATGTATGGAATTTCTATTGATGAAAATGTATTCACAAATATTTTATTCAAACTTTTTATTTCCTATTGAGAAAGAATTGTATCACGAATTTTTAAGAGAGCCCAAAACTTCACATAATGTTCCATAAAATGGATATCCATCGTAAGTTTGTTCCGTGGTTAAGTGGTTTCGTATTCTTAAAACAATGCGAGCTCGACCTTAACAAGGAAAGAACTAAGCAGATTACACAACTGGCACCGCACAGCGGCAAGTGTGGTTCAGTGGTACGAATTTAGCGGATTTGTGGCAAGTGTAAGGTAGTTCGTGGGACAAGAATAGGTCTATTTCTACTTTCTGAAAGTTTCTGTAGTATTCTACCTCTGCAGATATTTCACAAAATTGTTGTTAATTTACTTTCAATAGCAAACTTCGTTTTATGGCATTGTTGTAGCAGATTTTCACTCGGTCGTCTTAATAAGTTTCTACTTCCTGAAAGTTTTTGTAGTAATCTACCGCAGTACATATTTGACAAAATTGTTCATCGTCGTTCATTAATTGTTTAAAGCAGTGGTATTACAAAGGATCAGATAAAAAAGATTTAGTTTCCATGTTAAATACATTTACATACAAGTTTTTTTACTAAAGAATCAGGCTTTACTTTGCGGAACTCCATGGTATGTGTACTTACGTATGTACGTGCCACGTATATAACGTACATACTTGTACATCCACGTATATAAGTGGGCTACATCGGACATTGCCTCACTTTGTGAGTAACCGTCGTAAAGTCAATAACCCTGATGATGCTCTGTTTTGGGGTGAAACACGTGTTGGTTGTACGAGTACGTATGGTGATGTAGATTCTGTATCCTATGTGGAAGGGAAGGGAGGTGCTATTGATTGAAAAAACACCATTATACGTTCTGATTGCGGATGGTTGCAAAGAACTTTTTACCTAACTTTATAAATAATCAAAGTTTTAGACTGAAAATGAGACAAAGTGTGACATTATTTTATAAAATTTAACTTCAAGTTCCTTGATGTTTTCTCATGAAATAAGTAGTATGCTTTGCAAGTTTGTTTATTGGTTTCGTATTCTCAGTTTCAGTTAAAACAATTCGAGTTCATGTAACAAGGAAAGAACAAAGCAGATTACACAACTAGCATGCAGCGGGGAGTGCGGTTTTGTGGTGCGAATTTAGCGGATCTTTAGCAGCTCTGAGTAGCTCGTAGTGGCAGGAATAGGTCTAGTTCTTATTTCTGGTATTTTAGTACAATTCTACTGATATTTTAAGACAAAGACTTTTATTAGCACATATATGTGTTTTACAAAAGACGTTTTTATACATTTGCCATATATAACTTCATGAGGTATGCTAATATTACAATAATTAAAAACTTAACTTATCAGTTATATAAAAATGTACATTGAAATAGATAGTTCTCTAACCTTAACCAGAAAAGAACTAAGCTGCTTACACAATAATACACTGATATGCAGCGGTAAGCGTGGTTTTGTGGTGCATATTTAGCAGATCCATGGCTACATCGAGAGTTTTTTAAAACAATAATAGTCATATTTCATCGTATACCTACCTAACAACTTATAAAATTGTGTCGTTATATTCTACAAATAGTTAACTAGTAATAATAATCATGGCACAAAATATTTTTTTTATAAAAATAGCACGATTACTATTCTGGACCATTACGTAACTTTAATGTGTTTAATTATTGTTGAATCTTAATTAAAATAAATATTTAAACCATTAAGAAGTAGAAACTATTTTTTAAACTATCATACGCTCTGCATGTTATTAAAAAAAATCTAAAAAATATTGATAAATGAAGGTATTTATCGGGAGCATGCAAGATAAATATGGTTAATGGTCTGAACTCTACTTGTAAAATAGATTTATTGTTTTATTAATACGTATTAAAGTATATATACTATATAATAATATAATAAGTAATATTACCTAAACTGATGGTTTTGTGTTATAAGCTTAACGGACGTGTGTACGAATTCTGTGCTACCTAGTTGTATTGTACTACAAAGAATTGACCACAACTTACCCCCGTGTGCTTCATACAGCACGTTTTCTTTTGAAGCAAAACCATAATCTTTTCAGTATTCAAACCCAAATATTCATATTAGTTACTAAGATTATTCTAGAATAGGTATATTTTGTCAACGACGTAGTTTTAGGAAAGGGTCATCTAAAATATTCGTTGAGGTTTGAGAGGTGAAGAATTTCGCATTTATATTTCTTGACGCAAGCTAAAAAAGTGACTAATGTATTACATTATTAATGATATGATCAGTTATATTGTGCAATGAAACTTATGGAAATACTCTAATTTAACTGCAAAATCCATGTGTTAAATCAAGTAAATTAGCGAAATCTGCAAAATTTCGTATACGGTCTCTTAACCTTGATCTAAATTCTTGTATTTTATCCATAGCCATGTAGTCGACATACACACTTTGAAAGAAGTTTCTTTTCAGACAAATGAGTGCCGCGGTAGTACTTCTACGGTCGGGCCCGGTATATATATTAACTTTATTTACAACTCAACAAAACTAAAGAGTCATAAACTGTACAATGAGGTAACAAGTAGAGCCTGTGCACATATACTGCGGCCTGCGGAATTGTGGGCAACCGCGACACTCTGGAGTGCTTCTGGAGGACTGGCGGATTTAGTTACTGCGAACAAATTCTAACGTCGTAAGTTAGGATACGTGTATCATACTCTGTGAGCACCACTTAAAATTTTAATGATATTCCAATGTAATAAGCTATTAAGCTATTAATGTGTAGTGGAGAATACAGAGTCCCATCTTCATATCTCTATTCCTATAGCTATAGAATCCTATAACCATAGAATAAAGAGAAAAACTCTCAAGTAGAGCTCTGAAGACTACTCCTGAGACTTCATCAAGTCATCAAATCAGGATTTTAATTTACAGTCTATATGGCTAAATGATGTTTAGTAAGTATCTAATTATAAACTGGCTGGGTTGTGAACTGTAAGTTTTTTTTTATTTGAATGGAGTAGCAGACGAGTATGTAGGCCACGTGGTGTTAAGTGGGCGCTACAGCCAACGGACATCTACATACAACCTCAAGCAAGCATAGGTAATTCTTGTCTGAGGTCGTATGGAGTTGCGCTGCTACTCCGGAGGCTGATGGTCGCCTCGTGTAAGCGTGGCCGGCAACTGCACCTTTCCACCGAAACACAATAGAGTTGGTTCACGGCAGAAGTGGGCGCAGGGGTGGTACTTCCTCGGGCGAACCATAATAGTTCTACCAAGTAGGAACTGTCTGGGTAACCCAGCTTTCCTCGGATCTTCGTTAAATACGATAAGATAATACTGCCTAAATAGCTATAAAAAATCCCTTCCCTTGATGAATTTAATTTTTTTCATCGGCTTTGTGCTCTATTGGCTTAATGTGTTAAGCTAAAAGACCTCCTGGCAGCATTATTACTTCTGAAACACAAAAGAATTGCATTAAAGCATAGATTTGCATACATTACAACATAAAAAGGTGTAACAATAGTTTTCAGGTAGGTAGTGCATTCATACAAATCCTACCTCTTAAAATTTACCTTGTTTAGTTTTATCCTCGTCTTCTGGGCTATGATCTGAATTAATACGGGAGTAGAGTGTCAAATCAATGTTAAGCTATCAAAGCGGGCTTCTTTATAAGCTTTTGTTTTAAATCCATTACTTATAGCTATTATTATTTAACGAATCTTTTTTTGCTTTAAAAAAACTAGTCGTGCTGCTCCGCGAGGTTGAGGTTCCGTCCGCGTGGACCACACGTTTTTTTTTATAGAAATGTGGCATTTTCCCCGAGTAATAAATCGTACCACAGTAAAACTGTATGCAAACAAAAAAAAATTTTGGTGTCCATTTAAAGCACTTCTTACTTATTTTGATGCTTTTGTCCGTATTCAAGCCGTCCGAAGTCCGTATTCTCTATTTTCAAGCACGAGTTCGGTCACAGATGTAACAATATATAACCATTTAAGTTATAGTTAAGTATACAAAGGGTTTATAACAAGCCAATTCAGATTAGCAGTAACCTTATTTGCCATAAACGTGCCCTAAGGAGCCATCATCAGCATCGGCTCAGCAATTACATTTCATGTACCACATTTACATACTGCTCATATTAAATTTGTACTCAAACCAAATTTAATCTATTGTTTCAGTACCAGGTTCATTAAAATAATTGAAAAGGGATATTTCGACTATTATTTAATATTACTATTCTCACGGAGCATCCGTTATACCAATAGTAAGTACTTAATTTTTCAATGTAATCTTTCAAAGTAATGTAAAGTAAAATTTCGTACCTTTCGTTCTGAATAGGCACCCACTCCAAAATAGTTTTAACAGTCATTACCATAAGCAAGAAGAAGTAGGTACTAAACAATTTTATTTTTTTCCGTTTGAAGTCGGTTCTAATTTTTTGTTAAAAACTAAATAAATTTCTATCCACGTTGACTATTTCGCGGATTGCAGCTAGTTATACATATACCCAAGATCAGTGAAGCATGCTCTCTTATAACGAATTTTTCTCTACATTAATTTATATTTATGTATCTCTATTGGTTAGGAACTGTAAGCTCGTACACTTACTTTAAAATTTCAACATTATTAAAAATTTATGACACCATTAGATTGGCCAAATTATATTTAAAAGAACAATTACCAATCAATTGTCAAACTTGGTCTTGCACTCCATTTAACTTACACTGCGCCTAAACTATTACATTTCCAAAATTCTACAAAGCTTCTGTAGAAATAAAATAAGTAAACATCCATCTCCTGCAAGAAAACAAATTTGAAACAACCAGGTACTACTACGGCTAGCCAAACATCAATCGCAATACATTTGTCTGTCGCTAACGGCACATCCCGATTGGCGATAATCTACGCAATTTGGCGCGCGTTCGACCCACATTAATTTTCTTTGCCAAAAAATTATACCGGCAACGAATAATAGTACCTATCATAACGGTAACAACCTCTTACGTCGAGTGGCGTGAGCATAGCACAATGATATGAGAAGTAAAAAAAAATTGACAAAATTATGTAGCCAGCTATTAGGTGCCTTTATATTGTGATTAAGAATATGAGCTGCGGTATGCCCTGCCTGGTCGTAAGAGCCGACAAAAAAGGATATTCTAGGGTTGCGGGCGGCGAGAGTCGGAGCTCTAACCGTCCAGCCAGCGGCCGTTGTAAGCATCTAACGGAGAAGGAAAGCTATATCACTCGTCAAGATGGGCCAGTTAGAAGCACTGCGAATGGAGGACACTGGTTCTTCTAGGGATCCCAGAGTCATTCCCAAGCACTGAGCCGAGGGACTTTTGGGACATTACAAACCAACATAGCCCGGTATCACTCCCGATCTGCCAAATAACACTTGAAGGTCCGTCCGTCCCCCTCCCCCACCCACAGTGACATAAAAAAGGTATATATATATGCAATGAAATTAGAAGAAAAATATGAAGGTACGTTTTAAGCGGAAATAAGCGCTTAACATAATAAAAGCTACAATCGCACTATCGATAAAATATTGTACGTCAGTAATATACTAGTAGAATGACGTTATGAAATTTCAGTTCGACAAAAAATTTGACAGAAATCATTATGAATCAGAGTTCGAAATCGAAATCGAGATGACCTTTAATTTATTTCAGGTATATTCCAACTTAGAGAACGGTATAATCATTATCATTATCATTATCCCTACTAATATTATAAATTCGAAAGTAACTGTCTCTCTGTTTGCTACGCTTTCCCGCTTAAACTACTGAACCAATGTTAACGAAATTTATAACACAGATAGAGTGGACCTTTGGAAAGGACATAAGATGGTTTTTATCCTAAGGGAACCTATAAATCGGGTCCACGTGGGCGAAGCCGCTGGCGGAAGGCTAGTATATAATAAAACTAAGTTGATAAAATGTGCGTGCCGATAAAACTTAAAAAGGAGTCCCGACACGATAAAGGGACTTATATAGTGCGATAGCCCTTTCTTCCCCCCTCGAACAAGAAAGTTTCCGTTTTAACCTAAAGGGCGTGTTTTTAAAGATATAAGGGCTTTTCCAAACGTTCAACTTGGAAAATAAGTGTAGTGGCGCCATCTGTTGTCGAGTATTTGAATTTCATTCAGAACAACGATTATTTGGGTTCATGGGCGTACCCAGGTTTTTGGCCAGCAAATGCTTGGCCAGGGAGGGGGGCGCAAATTCTGGGCCAGGGGGGGCAAGTTCTTGGTCACGGGGGAAGGGGTGCAAATTTTAAGGTTCTTATATTAGGGGTTTCAAGCTGGGTACCGCAATAACGTACCGCAGTTTTGCTTTCCACGTTACGCGATGACAGGACACGCATACAAAATCCAAAGTCCACGCGGACGAAGTCGCGGTCGGCCGCTAGTAGCATATAATAATAAAAGCAATTAGTTCAGTAGTTGTATGGGCATCTATGTATTTCTGAAGGCTTGTATAATATAAGATACGAGTACCTAAAGTTTCCTGGTATTTAAAAACGGTGTAATTTTTTAAGTTACTTTTTTACTTTATAATATCCTTCTTGCTTGGTATAAATATCCTAAATTATTTATAGGATAGGAGCCTGACCCTAATCCGCGTTGAGATATCGCTACCACCGATTCAAGTGTTGTGGAGTGTTCCTCGGTGTGGGCGCCATTGTCGCAGTAGAACAAAGCGAAGGGCCCTTCGCGCCGCTGCGGCCTCGTCGCTCTCTCCCGCGATACTCTTAGTGATAGCACGTTTTTAGGCTGAATATTGACATTGTTAGATGAATTGACTGTGTTTATTACAAGACGCGAGCAACTCCGACGGTTAATAAGGTGCCGCACTAGCTACGGCTTAGGTGATCAGATTTCTTGAGTCCGCAAATTATTCAAAGTGTGACGAAATAAAATGAAAAACTGTATCAATAGAAATATCAATTAATATAAAAATAGCGTAAATAACTATTTTAAAAGTGTTTTGCTAGAAATGTGTGGAAGGAAGGGTTGGCAGCTAGACTTACAAGAGGCAAACATCAGCTACCCGGGAGGTAGCAACGCAATAGCATACGATCTTAGAAAAAGTAAAGGCTACCTTGAGTATGTGTATAAATATCCATGGATTGTAGCATACGATCTTAGAAAAAGTAAAGGCTACCTTGAGTATGTGTATAAATATCCATGGATTGTAGCATACGATCTTAGAAAAAGTAAAGGCTACCTTGAGTATGTGTATAAATATCCATGGACTGTAATGACAACTTAAAACCATGTGGTCTGCGTGATTGTCTGACAGTTCATTAAAATATAAAACTATCCTATTTCTATTAAAATCAGTTCCGTAGAATTTGGACCTATGGCTTTACATGCATTTTTGTAAGCAGCATGTTTAACATAGAAACGTAAAATTGACATTTGAAGTCATTTAAAGTTTAAATCTTTGGGGTTCTCCAAGAAAGCTGTAAAAAAACTCTCCTCCAAAGCCGGCAATCTGGTGGCTCTCCTGGGGTTGCCCGTGTCCATAGACGACGGTGATCACTTAACACCACGCCGCCCGTCTGCTTTTTGTTCGGTTTAGTAATTTTAAAAAAAAATCTTGGTTTTTTCCTTTAAATAGTTACATTTTATAAACGTAACGCGAGACCCTAATCCGCGTTACCATCGCTAGCATCCAATACAAGACTAAGTTTTGTGGAGTGTTCCTCGGAGTAGGTGCCATTGTCGCAGTAGAATAAAGCGAAGAGCCCTTCGCGGCCGCTGCGGTCTCGTCGTTCTCTCCCGCGATACTCTTTGTGATAGCAATTTTTTAGGCCGACACCGTTTCGTGGACTGACGACTGTGTTGATTGAAGACGTTCAATAAGATGAACTTGATGACAAGGACCCATCGCTGAGGTGTTCAGATTTATTACAGTCTAAAAAATGTAAAAAGAAATATGACGTTGTAAAATATTTTACAGATTTTTTTTTCATAATGAAAACAAAACAAAATGCATATGAATTTTTATTTTGAAAACTGTCCGTAGAATTTCTTGAATGTAGTGTGTGATACACATCAACATGTGGCCATGTGTGTGGGTGACGCGATAATTATGAGAGCAAATATCACAGCAAATATTGTAAAGCCTACTAAATTTAGCGGCCTTTTAAATTTATTTAGTATTGATAGCAGCATTCGCTGTTTTTGGGAATATGACTCAAGGCACTCTGTAACTCAATAAATTATTAAACTCTATCTATCACATGCTTTACAGTATCGTATGAAAATCAGAAGATTTTTGATTTAATGTTTTCTTAAAACCACTGAGACTGATACAGTCAGAATCTTTTAAAAGTCAAGACTATTTCTAAGTCTCAAATTAATACGAAAACATTTTAGAAATACTTTAACATCTTAGAAACATCTGAGTCAAGTTTTATTTTTGGTTTTAACTTAAAAGTATAACATCTGTACCAATTTGTCGTATATCTTGTACCTCGTGGAGTAACCCTTAACCTACCACGTGTTATTATAAATAGCACAACTTGGACTAAGCCTCGAGGCCAGAAGTCAACAGGCCAGTAAAATCTACGATGTACTACATTTTCAACTCTATCACTTCCATACTAAGGTTTAAATCAAATCCCACTCGTGCCCAATTAAAAAGAAATTTATAATAGAATTGTTATAAAATGAACAGAAACACTCTATTCAATTTGTAGTGAAAAATAAATATTGTGGGGTGAATCTTTTCTAAAACAAGGGAATAAACATGAAATGATAACTAGAAATAGAAAGCATCAATGTTCCTAACATTTTTATTGTGTTGCTGTAAACAGGAAACTCTTTCATAATTTAAACTCTATGTTAATGGGATTAGTACAATGTGAAAAATAAGCTTATCAAACATCTGGTTACAAAATGCGTATTATATTTTATATTCTACTGTAAATAGCTATACTCTACTCTACGCTAGACTCTTAAATTACTCTAAAAACATAAGATTTCGTGTTATATTGATATACTAATATTTTTCGAGTAATTAAAGTGTAAATTTTAATAAATAGCTCAAAATTGTACATAATTATTTAAAATAAATCGGATTCGAGTTTTCATTATTTGCATTTTCTGAAAACATTTACTAAAATAATGTATTTTTTTTCGGTGTGCTATTTCAACAAATAGCACACCAGATTTTCAAAAAAAAAAGAAATTTTTTGACGTGAGAATTATCCATTGATAACTAGGATCATTTTTCGATATTAAATCAAAATGTGGTGAATAAAATAAATATTTTAAACCGAAAAATTACTGTGTGTTTGGGACATATAAAGGTAAGTGCTTACCAAATTTTTTAGCAAAAGATAAAACAGAAAAACCAAAAACTTAGTTATTTGAATATTTCACCTAAGTTTTGAGGTTAAGTGTAAATATAAAATTGTAGATCTTTTTATTACCTACAACTTTACTATTTCACTTTTTTTCATAGGACTTGTAGTTTTGCCGGA
Organism: Pyrgus malvae; assembly: GCA_911387765.1. Classification (NCBI taxonomy): domain Eukaryota; kingdom Metazoa; phylum Arthropoda; class Insecta; order Lepidoptera; family Hesperiidae; genus Pyrgus; species Pyrgus malvae. The sequence goes on along the minus strand of OU426955.1, from coordinate 9,295,438 downwards.
AATCGATATCGACATAAACCGTTATTTACCCTTAAAAACTCACCCCCCCCCCCTCTTCCCGATCTCAGATCGCCCGTACTTTACACGCTTTTTATTAGCTTCACCTGTATGTTTGTATGTTTGTTTGTAACCGACTTCTTTGGGCGCGATTTTGACCCACTTTAAACGGCCAGATTTCGTTCAAACTTTGTAGATTTATTGAGGACCGATGACAATACACTAATTTGATCAAATTATTCCATTTTTCAATTTGCAAAATATGACTTTTGTTAATTTATATAATTTTCTGGTTAACTTGAAAATTTGCATAGGGGTCAAGGGCCGATGACAATGCAGAGAATAAAAATCCAACTAAAAAATTAAAAATAAATAATGTAGTTTAAAAAACTAAAAAAACACGCTTTTGAGAAAATACGAACTAAAAACTAAAAAAATAAGAAGAAAATGTATATTACTGTAAATAAAGCGTGGGGTGGTTTTTAAGATACTATTGACACCATGCACCCCAAGCGTGTTTTTTTAGTTTTTTAAACTACATTATTTTTTTTTCCTTTCATTTTTGTTATATTCGCTTCCTTTTTCAATGGGTTTCATCCTACTATTTTTTTTTCACTTTCTACCATTTTCAAAGTTATCGACCCTGGTCTATAATACCTATGACATATGTAATCGTACGGTGGTGTTATGAATATACTAGTAAAACCCTAAAAAATGAGTTTTAAAACTAAAACCCGAAAACTAAAAAATCATGCCCTTTTACATTCAAGTACCTTGCTTTTTAAATTCATATCCCTTCTTTTGCTTTGCTGTAGTCGGCAAAAAATACACCTTCTTTTTTAGCTTAATCCTTTTACTAGCCTTACTAGGAAGTACTTTCTTTTTTCTGTCGATAATTGCTTGTTGCCTAACGACTGCAACAAATGCACCGAAGTGCAGATATAATTTACATGTTTTTCCGTATCGTTTCCCATTCACATTTTACAATTATCTTTTGTCTGCAGCCCGTGCGAGTTAGATTAAAGTAATCGTTTGAGTATGCTTTTCATGGTGGTTATACATATCGATACGTTCGATTGACAACCCATGTGGCGCAATGGTTACCATACCGGACTGCCAATCTGGTTCGATTCCCGGCGAAGCAGAAAGAATGATGTGTTTAAATTTCTGTTCTCAGTCTGGGTGTTTGTGTTTCTGTCTTTATGTGTGTCTTTGGTACCAACGACACAGGGTATATTTACCCTACTGTGGGGCTAGGAGTGTGAAACGTGTGTTCAGGACAAACTTTGAAACTATTTAACACGTTCGTGGACAGTACTGCCTGTGGGCGTCAATCGAGTCAAAAGTAATACGACAGTACGCCTGTTGACGTCGAAATTTTTACTTACATAAAAGCAGTACGCTTGTAGACGTATAATTTTAGAGTCTTTCATAGGAAAGGGCAACATGTACTGTCACCGCAGACATACTTTGGACTTTGTACTGTCACCACACAATGTTTAAAAAAATGTTCAAAGAAGGTACCTACACACACACATTCCCATTTTTTTGGTTCCCTCCTTACATACACTACGCCCATAGCCGCCGTGTTTTCATACAAACTGTCCAGTAGTGTCCAGTACTGCGCAGTTGCGGGGCGCCGACAGGTTTTCGCGCGCAATCATTATTGCAAAAGTAAGTATTGCTTGATTTCACCGTAATTTTGTTATTTTTATAAATACTAAATACTATTATTAGTGTAGTTACATATCTAAATTATTTATTTATGAGGCTAAAGTATGTTTATAACGTGTTTTAGTCGTGCTAAACTCGAAACAAATAATTTTCAGATGGCATCTCGCGATTCATACGAAAAAGAGCAAAAGCGGCTCCAGGATCTATTTGATGCAGTGTCTTCTCCTGAATTATGTGAAGACCCCTTTGCTGATGATGGAGGCCTTGGATCTGACGTAGATTATGAACCATCGGGTGAAGGATGTTCACCCGATGGTTCATAACCTATGTTTACGTCTATATCCGTACTGTCATATCACGTGATAAAAAAAGTTCAGTTATGACACTACGCCTATGGGCAATGTATGAAAAATAGTACTGTCATAGTACCCACGTCTTAAAGGAAAGTACTGTCCATGAACGTGTTAAACGGTTGTGATAAAAATCAGCATAATTAGGTCAAATTTAAAAGAAAAGTTATTATTTCAGGGAATGAAGTTTAAACGCCGACAACATTGCGGGGAATCAGTTATTTCAATATAAAATTTGGTTACGATAATATATCGATGTTGTCAATGCCTATTAAAAAGATAATGATGCTGTAGTCATTTCATTATACATTATTTTGTGGAATAACCATAAAAATTGCCGCCAATAACCTATTATCATCAAACGACTATATCCGTGGCCGATAATCGGCTTTCCTATTAAGCACTTCAACATAACTTGTCTATATAACTTTTTACAGGTGGCTTTTCCATCTCATTATTAATTGAGTTTTTAAAAACATTATTTTATAAATCATATCTTAAAATATTAACGTAAAAAACAAGGCAGGATTAGATAGGATAACTATATTATCACATGAATTTTGATATTATCTCGTTTGTTTATCATATAAATATTTTATTCGAACAAATAATATAAAGATATAACGTTGTGGCTGGTTATTTTATTTATTTCTTTATTTATTTATTTATTTGATTCTGTGGCTCATAATTGATACACATTAATTTTAAAACAATCACCACACAAAAATACAATTATAGTTATTATACTTATTATGCAAGTCCATAAATAAAATTAAAACAATAAAAAAAAATTAAAAAGAAGATAAAAAAATTAAAAGAAATTAAATATACAATCAAATTAGATTAAGATTATTAATTAAAATTACAATGAATTGGTCAATTTAATTAAAATTATTATACACTAGTTATTATATACTAGTTATTGTTGCTTTTTGAAGGCAGATCATTTATTTACCACAAAGTGAAATAAAAGGCGGACTTAATTCTAAAAGCATTCTCTGCCCGTCTACGCCTACTGTTGTAGACGACGCAACACGTTACATAAAATGAAATTAATAAAAAAAATAACTAAAAATCCAGGAATATATAATGTCAAAAGACAAAGTTAAAGATATCAATTTAATAGTATAAGTAAGTACTCGTATTTATTCTATATGAATAAATCCATAATCAAGGGAGTTTTTAAAATTCCTGTTAGTTTTCGCCAAATGCAAAATAATGTCAAATGCCTCCATGTTTTTGCCGTAAAGTACCTACTGCTGCCAATTTTACGAAAGTTTGGAAAAAAACTCTTTACGAGGCCCAATTTCACGATATCGATAACCTCGACAAGTCTGTTAATTAGTTTCCAATTTAAAAAGTAACGATGTTACACTGAAACTCAATAAAGTAAAAATTCTCTAAGCATTTTAATTTCTATTAGTGGTGATGTAAATATTTTTATAAAATTTTGCAAATAAACCCATATTTGTGCAAATATTATTTTTTTCTTCTCTTTCTTTTTTTCTTTACCTTTCTGTTTGTATTTCTAAATATTGTTTATTTTTTTACCAAATGTAGCAACTCAGTTTTAGTAGTAGGTATGCGGGCACTCAGCAATGGTTTTCAATCGAAGGCTTGATATATTTTATAATTTTCTTGGAGACTTTTTAAATTAGTTACCAATTTATGTTATACTTAAATAATCATTTTACTACTGTACAATAGATTGCGCTTTTTACAATTTTACAATTTAACGGAAAATGACTGTTTAGCCAAATCACTATTGAAGTTTCTATTGAAATGTTGCATTTACCAACCATATCAGTTTAATAGTGAACTAGTACAAATAAATAGTTTCAATATTATAAATTTAGAGTTAAAAACAGTGTATCAATGTAAATAATCATAAATTTTCAATATGAATATAATTTAAACGATAATTAACTGCGCACAGCGCTGTATCTCTTGACCAAATTATTAACAATAAATTTTAAGTATGCAAATATAGTATATTACGAGTACTACTGGAAGCAGCAATAACCAAGTGATAAAGACAACTGATGGGGAAGAAAGGTTCTCGAATGGTGACAAGGCCTCTACAAAAGGAGCACAGGCCACCCGCAAAACAGCTGGATTGACGACCAATAGAAGTGCCGTGCCGTACCGTGCAGGGCCGTATGAAGTGGCGAAAGTTAAGGGTGGACTATATCAGTAGGTATATACAGTATACTTACTAATTGTTGTTCGCTAAGAAACAAAAATGTATAAATGTAAAAGCTACACTCGAGCCGCCTCGAGCGCCCTAACACTGCCCTCCAGATGTACCGCCCCTCTTAACGCAAAATAGAAACGCGACGAATTTTACGACGACTTGTATGGTGCAATGGTAAATAAGTAAAACAGAAATTAGAATGATAAGTTTAAAATTACTTCGGTCTTAATGTTAATGTTTCTGTCTCTGTGTGTGTCGATGGTACCCACCCACTTGTGTACCCTACACAAGAGTGACACGTAATTTTATTTTCATAAGTTTATCAAGGTTAAATTTCGAAAATTTATAATAATATTACTAATATATATAATAATACTAAACAAAGACATTTTTTATCCAAATATGTATTTCGCAATTCTCAGAGTTCTCAGAGTTCTTAAATCCTAACTATATTACAACCTATTATACTAATGTTGCACGCAGTGCTGCTTTTTAGTTTATCCCTTGAGGAAATTAAGACATTTAAACAGTTAACAATAAAATTAACGTATGTAAAAAAGTTAAATTTGCACAATATCTAACAACACAGTGTTTACTATCTTATGTTGGCTAAAAACAAAAATATATATATCTAAAAGCTACTATACAAGCAACTCACCGCGGCACTCGAGCCGCCTCAAGCGCCCTCACATTGCCCTACAGAGGTACCGCTACTCTCAACGCAGAATAGAAACGCGACGAATTATCAACGTTAACTAAAGTTCTACAATAATAAGGAACAAAGACATTTCTTTATTCAAATTTCAATTTTAACAAAATCTCAGAGTTTGTTACTCATAAATTTAGACCAGAGATAGCCAAGTAAAAATTAGAAGTCCCGATTTTTTATGTCCCGGCACGCACCTCTGTAAAAAAAATCGTAAACTATGCATTTGATCATGTCATGATCTTCAGCAACGTGTTGTACATGAGCCCACAAAGGTTTCTGAGTTGGTGTCTGCCTGTCTGTTCAGGCTAATCTCTGAAACGGCTGGACAGATTTTGACGGGACTTTCACTGGCAGGTAGCTAATATAATAAGGAGTAACTTAGGCTACTTTTATTTTCCATGCAGACAAAGTCTCGGGCGCCTGCTGGTAATAAATAAAAACATTATAAGATTTTATTACGACATTATCCGTCAAAGTACAATAAGATGCAGAAGTTTGTAATTTTTTTTTAAATGTTCGCGTAACTTGTTGGTCGCAAATATTATGACCTTTTTCTATAAGCACACCATACACGGTGAGTATAATGTACATATATATAAGAATGCTTAGAGAGTTCAGACTATCAAAAAACAAACTATCAAAAAATGTCGGCAGATCCGATAAAAACTGACGTGAGTACAGTCGTTTAATATATAACTATAAACTATCAAAAGATTAAAATTTAATCTTATGCACACTGCGCTGTTTTTAACACGCTTATATATTTATTTAGCTTGACCTGTATGTATGTATGTTGGTATGTATGTATGTAACGAAATCTTTTAACTTTATTTTCACCTACTTCTAAACGTCTGATTAACTTGAAATTTTGCACAAGAGTCAAGGGCCGATGACAATGCAATAATATGAAAAAAAAATCATACTAAAAAATAAAAAACAATGTAGTTTAAAAAACTAAAAAACACGCTTTTGTGAAAATATGAACTAAAAAGTAAAAAATAAGAAGAAAATGTATTTTACTGTAAAAAAAGCAAGGGGTGTTTTTGAGATACTATTGACACCATGCAGCTCACGCGTTTTTACAGTAAAATACATTTTCTTCTTTTTTTACTTTTTAGTTCGTATTTTCACAAAAGCGTGTTTTTTAGTTTTTTAAACAACATTATTTATTAAATTGATTTCTTGATCAAATTAAGACATTTAAACATTTAACAATATATTTCACGTTCGCATTTATAAAAAATGTTTTATTGACACCATTTCTAACCACAGAGTATATTTACAAATTTTTGTTGGCTAAAAACAAGAATGTAAAATGTAATAGCAACAAGCAACTCTCTGCGGCACTCGGCCGCCTCAAGCGCCCTCACTCTGCCCTCCAGAGGTACCGCCCCTCTCAACGCAGAATAGAAACGTGACGAATTATCAACGTTAACAAACTTTCTAAAATAATACGGTCTCTTACAAGACATGATGAGTACAACTGCAAGCCACAATACCCAAATGATAAAAACAAGTTCTGATATTAAGCCCCGACGCGAACGGCTGGCTAGAAATTTGTTATGTGCGTATTTATTGCTGCTCAACTGATCTAAAGGAAAGGTCCTCAAATGGTGACTACGTCTCGACAAAAGGAGCACAGGCCGCTCTCCAACCAGGTAGACTGACGACCAAAAGAAGATAGCGGGAAACCGCAGGATTCAAAGGGCGGAACGGGTGAACGTTAAGAGCGTACACGAAATTTTGCCAATTTCGCTGATTCAGCTGATTTTACACATGACAGTTTGCAGTTAAAATACAGTATTTCCATAAGTTTTATCGCACCAAAGTTTTATGACAATTACTTATGTAACTCCGACCTTACAAACAAAATAACAACTGACAACAACTAATAATGTTCTTTCTTCAATTATGGCATCGCAAACTCTGCATATTGCCAGCGTCAAGTATAATTTTTGCATCACGTTTTTGCCAGTTTCGTTGAAACTGGACGAGTAATAATAGGTAAAGTCAGTAAGTCGTCAGTAATCAGTCAGTCAAGTCAATCAGACATTCAAGTAAAGCGATGGCTACTTTACCAGAACGTGACGAATGGAATTTTGGAGGCAAGCCGAAAGTTATATTAATTCATAACACTCGTGCACTATATTAACCTATATCGAACAAAATGCCATCAAATTTATCCGATATAATTCAAAAATACACCAAGAAATTAAAAATAAAACAAGAGCACAAAATTCGACTTCCCGCCAAAACTCAACTAATAATGTACTTATTTTACTAATAATAAATTTATTTTATTAATATAAAACAATATAAATGTATTGAATTGCTAAACTTAATTTCTATTTCATTTTAAATTTGCGTACCTACCAAATTCTGGTAAATGTGAAGAAACTGTCAATCTATAAACATCTAAGTTCTTTATACCAAATTTCAGCAAATAAAAAATTACATTAATTCATTAATTCATTCATTCGTTCATTCGTTCATTTATTCATCCATTCATTTATTCATTCAACTCATATTCGTAAATATAATATAACATTAGATAAGGTACATTTTCGGGCAAATATGCAAGACTTAATAATGTCATCATCTAAATCGGCTTTGCTGTGTCATTTTACCCCGTCACTGCAGAAACTCGCAGCCAAGTCAAATTGCAGTCTGCCCGAACAAAGAATCTTAATTATTTTAAGCTGAACAAGGTCTTCTGAAATTCGTTGTTCCTGACTATTTATTTATTGTATCTTGAGCCCGGCTTAACTAGTGCGGGCGTATTATTTTAGAGATTTTCACAGAGACTGCACATCTGAGGAGCTTCGTGACAATCGCACTTGTCTTAAGTTTTAAGACCCATTCTTTTTTAATCTTCTCATCGGAATTAAGTTATTCCACCCGCTGTCGAGATTCTCGAATCTATTCCTTTATATTCAAGCTTAAGTAACGATATAAGTCAAGAGAAATTCTTTCGCAATAAATTAAGATTTATACACGTTAAACGATGGCACTTGGAAAGCGAAATCGTCTCGTAAAATAAAACGTCGACGAAAATTTGCTGTTACTCCTTTAATATATTTTTCTTCTTTTACTAGAAATAAAATGTGACCTATTTCAGCTTTAAACCGTGATAAACAGTAAACAGATAAATAGTAAACTACATCGACGAAACGTATTTTCAAGAGATTTGTCAACATGGGAATATTTTAGGTACCTACTCGTACTGTTAAGAATTCAATTGCAAAAAAAATATTAAAAAAAAACCGATCAAGTGCGAGTCGGACTCACGCACGAAGGGTTCCGTACCATTATCTATAAAAAAATCACGTTTATTGTAAGGGAGCCCCCTTAAAAATTTATTTTATTATATTTTTAGTATTTGTTGTTATAACGGCAACAGAAAGATTGAATGAAAGGTAAATTGCGGTTTACGATTTACGACGCATTAAAAAAAATACGTACTAGGTCTCGTTCAAACCAAATTTCGGTGGAAGTTTGCATGGTGATGGACATCATATTTTTTTTTACTTTTATCATTCTCTTATTTTAGAAGTTACACTACACCCTTTTTTCCACTTTGGAAGTGTCTCTCGCGTAAACCATTCAGTTTAGAAAAAATATATATTAGAAACCTAAATATAATTTTGAGGACCTATCCGTAGATACTCCACACGTATGAATTTTTGGCATGGGGCACCCCCAAAATGTATTGTTTTTTTTCTATTTTTGCGTGAAAATCTTAATGCGGTTCACAAAATGCATCTACTTACCAAGTTTCAACAGTATAGTTCTTATAGTTTCAGAAAAAAGTGACTGTAACATAAGGACGGACAGACAGAGAGACAGACATGACGAATCCGTTTGCCATTTGGCTACGAAACCCTAAAAATCTGTTATTGATTTGAAAATCAAAAATTAAACGATCGTGCTTATTGATTTGAAAACCCTTAACGATCATATAGGCATAAATCGAAATACATTTTTTAAATTCTCTCTTCACATCGAGCACTTGAAAAGAAAAGCAAAAATCGAAAAATTAAAAATAAAGACAAACACAAATGATTTATTTGCGCATTAAGGCGTGAGTTTTATTTAATGCTCTACTGCTGGACACATTTCTCCTTTCAAAATTGAGAAAGATTAAGCTTAACATGACCAAATTCGTTATGGTTGGTTACCTTTAGAAACTCTTATAACTCTAATTCGTTTTCGGCGAAATAAATTATTATAATGGAATTGAAACGTGCATGGCCCGGCGTTTCGCGTAGAACGCAAGCGATCTATGCGACTAAGCCAAACGCCCGCGGTCGTTTGTGAGATGTGTGACAGCTAGTGGCAAAATATTTCATGCGCGTTTCCTTGCTTCGGAGGGCACGTTAAGCCGTCGGTCCCGGTTGTTGTTGATAGATGATAACAGCCGTTAAATCTTGTCGGAAGTCTTATGGGTGGTTTGAAAACAGCCGAAAGTAGGTTAGCCACAAACCCGTATCTCCACCAACCTGCGTTGGAGCAGCGTGGTGAAGTAAGCTCCAGGCCTGCCCAATAATGGGAAGAGACCCGTGCCCAGCAGTGGGACGCAAAAAGGGTTGCAGCGATTAGGGTATGTTGTTCACCGTAAAGCAAGTGATAGATAAGTAAGCATATGTGTACGGTACTTGCTGGTTTTATCAGGAATCATGAGGGTAGTTGTACATGCGTGCTCCGCTGGCCGACGACACAAGCCGTGCTTAGGTTGGTCGGGACAGAGACGTTTGAGCGTTCGTCAGGTGTAGTCGCTACTGCTACATTGTAAACCGTGTTTATCCCGAGCAATATCCTGTGGTCATCAAGTCTACCACAAGTATTGTGACTCTCCACTAGTGTTGACGTTCAGTGCTAGTGTCTACGTTATTATTCAAACTTTGTGAGCTTGCAATTGCCAGTGTGACGTTCACCTTGGAATACCAGGAGTCCTGCCGTTGGAGCTGCTGCGCCGCCGTCACATGAGCAGCGTGGGAGTGTTCAAAGTTTGGTGGAGTACATTTTACTTCTCTCCTTAAATATTCTTGGTGTGTTGAAGTGCCTACATAAATTCATTCTTTTAAACGAACCAAAACCGGCGAACCTAAAGGAAACCTTAATACAGTCCCAAACAATATGATTTCAAAGCCATGATTCAAACCGGAGTCACTAGCGCACGAATCGGTGCCTTGACTACTCCACTATTAGATTATTGCTCAAGCAGTGAGTTGTACATCCTAAAATTCTCAATCCATTTAAATAAAGTTAAAGTGGTTTAACGACCCATATGGCGCAATGGTTAACATGCTGAATTACCGAACCGATTTATTCCTAAACAAATTTAGATTATTAAGTTTCAATTTCTTTTCTTCTGCTGTTTGTATGTAGAACCCACGACACTGCGAGGCCTAGTGTGTGACTAAAAGAGTGAAGCGTTTTGAAGTCGTACGTGAATAACCAACCTTAAGTCAGCCATCACTAAGCGGCAAATTGAATGAAAATTCCGATTCAATCCATCTATAACTATAAAGTACCTGGACGACCGAGCGTTGCTCGGATGAAAACAATTTATTTTCTTGGTTAAATTTCAAACGGAACACTCATTTGCTTAGTATTACTTATCGACGCCATCTGAAATAGCTCCCAATAAAAAAAAAAACGCAAAATGATTTTGATTGAGGTTTGAACCCGGGCCTATAGTTCCGCAGTCAGCCCACGTAACCATTCGGCCATGGAAGCTTTAATTCAATGAACGTATTTTTTATAGAGCTCTTTCAAATCGACATTGTAATTTCTTTGAACGTCGGATTGGCGGATGGCGTTTGACTGATTCCGTTCTACGCCACAATATTATTAATACTCTCCAATAGATGTAAGGAAGAGTCGTATTTTTTAGTTTATATTAAAGTAATTATCGCTGAAAATAATTTTTTATAATTTAAAATTTCTGAAAATAAAACTTAGCTGGATCGATTTATCACCCCCGAAACCAGAGTACTAAATTTCATCAAAGTCGTTGGAGCCGATTCAAAATATATATTTAGGTATATACAAGAATTGCTCATTTAAAGGTATTAGATATAATAAATAAACAAATGAATAACTAACGTATAAGGAAAGAAACTTATTCGAGTGAAAATCTAAAACCAAACATGTCGGGCGGAAGAAAAGAATGTATTGTAAAAGTTCCGTGACATTTCTCGAACTTTCTGAGTCGCGCAGGACTAGTCGTCCGATCCCTTTGCCGAACTTTTTGAATAAGACATCCCGTACTTTTAAACTGTGCTAACAGTAATATTAGTTTAATAAATAACGAAGTGAAACTTCACACATTACGTTGTATGATGAATAATGATCAGTAAAACAAATGTATAAATAAGGCGTGATATTTATTTTGTTCGAACCTTTTTATAAGACTTTAGACCACGCTGACCGAGTATGGTTTGGTGGTTTGAGAAATTTCGTATAAACAGTGAAAAAAAATATCGTGTGAAAGTATAATTTCTTTTACCGTGGAGTTAGCGAACACTGTTTTCTTTTACCGTGGAGTTAGCGATACCTAAACATGAACATACCTCTTTCAGAAGAACACACAGGGATACAATATCGATGAAGCAGCGTGAGATTTGGTGTCCTAACTATTACTCAGATAGCTTAGAATAAATACGTAAAGAAAGTGTGTCTAAATAGATTCCTACAGCTGACAAACAAAATATTTTTATTTTGACCAAATTAACTATAAAATACTACAAAATATTGAAAACACTGTGAAAAGTTATTTTATTAGATTTCTTTTGTTTTTAAAAAGTGTGATAAAATTTACGGAGCGGCCCGGCGTTTGGTGCCATCAATGGCACCAATCAACATGCTTCGCTTGGGCGCGCGAACTTGGTTTCTATAATGTGATTGTAATTATTCTAAGTTAGATAGTTAAAAATCTGTAATTTAAGTAATCTCACGACCTCAAATCTTATCATCTATCACTGATCACCATATTATACTTTGCACTTATACTATGCACTGAGCACCATATTACATAAGTATAACTATAAGTAAAGAACAAGATAAAGAAAAATTCCAATGAAAATCGAAAACCAAACATATTGGACGGAAGAAAAGAATGTATTGTAAAAGTTATGCGACATTTATCGAACTTTCTGAGTCGCGGCGGACCAGTCGACCGATCCCTTTGCTGAACTTTCTGAATAAGACATTCCGTACTTCTTAACTGTGTTGTACAGAAATATTAGTTAAATTACTGACAAAGTAAAACTTTATAAATGCCGTAACATTAAGTTTCTGTAAAGAATCATGAATAACGATAAGTTAAACAAATGATGATAAATAAGAAGTGAGTTTTTTATTTTATTTTAATGGAGTAGCAGACGAGCATGCGGCCCACGTGATGTTAAGTGGTCGCTGCAGCCTATGGACATCTACATACAACCTCAAGCAAGCATAGGTAAGTCTTGTCTGAGGTCGTATGCAGGTCGTATGCAGTTGCGCTGCTACTCCGGAGGCTGGTGGTTGTCTAATGTAAGTGTGACCGGCAACTGCACCTTTCCACCGAAACAGAATAGAATTGGTTCACGGCAGAAGTGGGTGCAGCGGTGCTACTTCCCCGGGCGAACGATAATAGTTCTACCTAAAAAAGGTTTTATATAATTCAAACATTTGTAGAAATGTTGCGGCCACGCTGACCGAGTATGGTTTATGGTTATTTCAGTAGTGCACACAGTGACACACAGTGACGAGTACGCAGTTTGAGATTTGGTGCCCTAACCATTCGGCCATCATTGCTCAAGGAGTTTCTGTAATTTGTGTAATGTTTTGTCTTATTGAATCAACCATCACAAAGCAACAAATTTAGTCAAAGGAAATTGAAACTATACGTAGGGGATAAAATAAACGTATTGGCTGCAACCCTTTTTGAGTCCCACTGCTGGGCACGGATCTCTCCCCATTACAGGGGAGGCCTGGAGCATACTCCACCACGCTGCTCCAATGCGGGTTTGTGGAGATGCGAGTTAGTGGCCAACCCGCTGTCGGATGTTTTGAAACCACCCATAAGGCCACCGACAAGGTTTAACGACTGTTATCTATCGACAACAACCGGGACCGACGGCTTAACGTGCCCTCCGAAGCACGGAAACGCGCATGAATTTTTTTGCCACTAGCGGTCACTCATCTCACACCCGACCGCGCCCGTTTGGCTTAGTTACATAGATCGCTTGCGTTCTACGCTAACCGCCGGGCCATGCGCGCTTCGCTTAAATATATACGTATACGAACTTTAAATCCAAGTATGTTGGTCGGGTGCAAAGAATATATTATTGTGACATTTATCGAATTTAAAGTCACACAGGGCCAGTCGTCCGATCCGTTTGTCGAACTCCCTGAATAAGACATTTGGCACTTTTTGAACTATGAGTATGTGTTCCAAACAATATTTATAGGCCGTGTAGAACTATCACGGTTCGACAGGCCAGATGCACCCTTTGAACATATTCCTTTTTTTATTTGAATGGAGTAGCAGATGAGCATGCGAGCCACGTGGTATTAAGTGGTCGCTGCAGCCCATGGACATTGGACATCTATACACAACCTCAAGCAAGCATAGGTAAGTCATGTCTGAGGTCGTAGGTAGTTGCGCTGCTACTCTGGAGGCTAGTGGTCACCTCATGTAATTGTGGCCGGCATCTGCACCTTTCCACCGAAACACAATAGAATTGATTCACGGCGGAAGTGGGCGCAGCGGTGGTACTTCCCCGGGCGAACCATAATAGTTCTACCACCTACAAATTCCATTATATTTTATTTGCTTTGAGCTTTTAGCAAACTGTGGAACAATAGTGGAATAGCAAACGTTAAACTTCGACATGGATTACTTCAAGAATGGCGTTTAATAAGTCCTTGAAAACAAAGCTGGCAACTCTGGTGTTGCAAATGTCCATAGACGACGGTGACCACTCATCATCAGGTGGCCCGAAGCCTGTTTGCTATATTTTTTTACTTTAAAAAAGTAGATAGGTGTGTTTACCGGATAAACTTATATTAGACGACTGTCAGCCTTTAGAGTTTTTTTTTTATTTGAATTGGAGTAGCAGTCGAGCATGCAGGCCACGTATTGTTAAGTGGTCGCTTCAGCCCATGGACATCTATATACAACCTCAAGCAAGCATAGGTAAGTCTTGTCTGAGGTCGTATGCAGTTGCGCTGCTACTCCGGAGGCTGGTGGTCGCCTTATGTAAGTGTGGCCGGCAACTGCACCTTTCCACCGATAAACAATAGAATTGCTTCACGGCAGAAGTGGGTGCAGCGGTGGTACTTCCCCGGGCGAACCATAATAGTTCTACCAGCTACAACCTCATTAACTCAGTAATATCGCAACCTCATTAACCTCAGGTAAGACTCAGGATGCTTGAGGTTCTGTGAAGATGTCCATGAAGTGCGGCGACCTCTTAATACCACGTGGCCTGCATTGTCGTCAGCTACTCCATTTAAATAAAAATAAAATTTATTATTACGCAGTATTTGTAGTTATGAAACTATTCTGTAAAACTTTACACTTGATAAAGAAAATCGTTCAAGTAAAAATCTAACACTAAACATGTCGGATTGAAGGATAGAATGTTTTGTAAAAGTTCGACACCTTCGGCAAATACGCTGAATAACACATTCCGGACTTTTTAACTGTTGGCTCTTTTCATAGTAATATTAGGGCCTCTTTCACCACCTTCAAGTAAAGTGACAAGTACGCTAATTGTCGGTTAAAGTCACCCGTAACTTCAATTTCAATTTCACGATGTTCGAGTAGCACTAAACATATGTTAAACTGACCCGTACTCATTGCTTTAACTTGCCAATTAACTTTACTTGGAACGTAACTATTCAACACTTTACTTGGAGATGCTGAAAGAGGCCCTTAGTTTAATAATTAAATTAACGAATATAAATTTTGATGCATGTCATTTAAAGTAAATAGGTAATTCAAAGTAATAATAAACTCAAGGTTAATAATTGAGCTTTTTTCAACTCAATTAGAAAAAAATAACGACATAAATGTCGACCCGCGTGGCGTTACGGTTACCATGCCAGACTGCCGATCGGAGGGTTCCGGGTTCAATTCCCGGCGAAGCAGAAATTTGATAGATGAGTTTAAAATGTTTGTTCTCGGTCTGGGTGTTTGTGTTTAGCCTTGGTACCCACGACACAGGGTATAACTACCCTAGTGTATGTGAAAAGAAACGTATTGAAACGTTTAAATTCAATCATAATATAGTTGTATACGTTGTATGATTATCCATACTTTTATACTAATATTATAAGCGTAAAAGACCTGAAGCAGACAGCGGAAAGCTGCTGGATTCAGGGAGCGCAGGACCGGAATAAGTGATAAATATTAGGGGGTGGGAGGGGGCTGTTTCCAGTAGTTCTTAAGGCTGATGATTGATTATTTATTAATGTGAACAATGTGTGTTTTTTGATCTCATTCTTATGGTAATATACGTGCAGCCCACGTGGGCGAAGCCACGCGGGAAAAATAAGTGTTATGTAAAACTAACATTTTTTAGTGTATAAAATATCTTGGCTGCAACCTTTTTTACGTCCCACTGCTGGGTACGGGTCTCTCCCCATTATTGGGAAAGCCTGGAACTTACTCCACCACGCTGCTCCAATGCGGGTTGGTGGAGATGCGGGTTAGCGGCCAAGTCGCTGTCGGATAATTTCAAACCACCTATAAGGCCTCCGACAAGGTTTAACGACTGTTATCTATCGACAGCAACCGGGATCGACGGCTTAACGAGCCCTCCGAAGCACGGAAACGCGCATGAAATTTTTTGCCACTAGCGTACACCCATCTCACACCCGACTGCGCCATTTTGGCTTAGTCGCATAGATCGCTTGCGTTCTACGTAAACATACGGGCCATAAGTGTTTTTAATTTATTTCTGTACATACAAACAAGGCATAAAAATTGTAAATTAAAGAAAAAGAGTATAGAGGTACCGCTTATCCCTACATAGGAGTCCCTTCCAGCGGACCCGCATGAAGGAGAGTTCAATCAGAGAGACAAACTTAGTGTGTACCGGACTTCAAACATAGAGATAGGATATTTTCATTTATAATATCATTCGTATTTAGTCTTTTTATACTAGCAAATCCTGCGATGCCTTATGCAAGATATTTGTAGCAATACAGGACATTAAGCTTAAAACGTGTTGGTAGCATGCGAAACATTCGCATTTATTCAACAGATTGTTTTTAACAACTTTGACATTGGCAAAATGTTCAAACCACTAAGACGCCTTTTGAAAAAATATACTTCATACTTGTCTTACCATATTTTTGAACTAGCGGCCGCCCGCGACTTCGTCCTCGTGGACTTTAGTAAGAGCCAAAGTTATTCCTTAATACATCACCTACTTGCCAAGTCCCATTAAAATCGGTCCAGCCGATTCAGAGATTAGCCGAAACAAACAGACATACAGACAGACAAAAATTGTTAAAAAATATTAATTCGGTATATGTTTCGTATCTGCATTCTTGTAGTCTGCATGCTTGTAGTAAAAAAGGTTATTCTAATATTACAAACAGACACTTCAATTTTATTTATTTGTATAGATGAGGAACGAACTAATAACCAATATTTGACAGGTCGAAACCATTGTATGAGAAAATAAAAATTGTTGTTTTTTATAATGCCAATTCATTTACTATTAAAATCTTTATTTGTCCGCTCATTTGCGACTGGAGCTCTTCAAAATGATACTATAACCGATGTTTTATGTGCACCTATCGTCCCGTAATCACTGGGACAAATATTGGCTAACGCTAGTAATATATAGGATTTTGATTTTCAAATTACGATTTCTAAAGATATGCTTCTGTTAGTTCCAATTATTATTACAGTTGAGCTTTACATTTTTCTTAGACTTTCATTATGAGTCGGAATTACTACATGACCGTAGTCGTAGATTGCGGTGAGCGCTACAAGATATTCGTAGCAGCGTAGCACATAATATGTCGCGTAAACCGGAGCTCCTACAAGTTGCGGCTACGTAAGGTCCACCATTCGTAACTGCGTAGAATGCACCTCTACTACCTGTACTAATACTGGGTGCCACATATTATACTACTTTAGTACCTTGGGTCTGCTTATCCGCCGTAGAATACCAAATTATTTGGAAGTATGAATAGGGTAGAATTTTTTTGTAGATATGCAGTTATATTACTTAAAAAAGATACTATTATTGTGCTTATCTTGATAAAAAACTGAGAACTTGAGAATCTTATTATAATAATTTAATATTATTTAATTGCCGCATAATTTGCAGTGGAGTAAGTAATTCAAAGCGTGATGACGTATGACCCTACGGCTATGTTGGGTGCAAGCGATTACGCAACTAAGTGATATGGGCTCGGTCTGATACAAGATGGGTGATTATTATTGGCAAATTTTTGCCCGTTTCATAGAGTACTTTAAAGGTCCGATATTTTTGGTAAATAGCAATAGTTAAGCCCTACTGAAGGTGTTATCTGTAGTTTAAAAATATTCGAAGGCAGATTGATCCGCTTTTCCACCAACATGCACTGGAGCAAAGAGATAAAGTAAACTCATAGCTAATGGTGATTGCAGATAATTAAGAATTATTTTTTCTCCTCATTATAATTTCCTCTTTATTATAACATTCCTCGTTATAACAAAAAGTAATATTTAATACATTATCCATACTATCCATACTAATATAAATTTTAAAAAAAATGCGAAGCCGCTGGCGGAAGGATAGTAATTAATAAATACAGATATTTTGTCATCACATTAAGTCCGCCTGCTAGACGCTTAAACATCTTGTATCGTCCTCAATTTTAGGAAGCAACCGACAGCTTCCCGCGCACAAACAGACATGTGTCCAATTTCGTGTATATACACGAAGAGTAATTAATAGCGGACGTGCAGTGGACGATGCGGCTCGCCTGCCAGCGTGGGCAGCCAAATGTTAGAGGTTACATGGTTTGTGTCGTAAACTGCCCGCGCGTAGTAAGAAGACGACTGTTTTCGGTTCTTATTGATGAAACGTTTGTATTGACAACAGAAATATGCCCAATTTTGTGTATATTTAGTAATTTATAGCGGTTTCGCAACGTGTAGTGGACGATGCGGCTCGCCTGCCCTCGTGTGCAGCCAGATGTTAAAGGTTACACGGTTTATGTCGTAAACTGGCCGCGTGCAATAAGGAGACCTATGTTTTATTTATTTATTTATTTATTTATTTATGTGAAACACCTTAAAACTAAGATTCACAAAGGGTTAAACCTAATGCCTATTGGCATTGTCTCCCGGTCGACCCTGGGTGATGTTGAGAATGTGAGGCTTTTAGGCTTTTATTAATGAATATTATGTTTTGAAGAGCAGACGGAAGACTATTTTACTAGGTAATAAGAAATAAGTACTAAAACTAGAAAAATAATAAGAAATAAGTACTAAAACCAGAAAAAAAATACAATGACACTGAGTAGTAAGATCTTTGAGAAGGTCTTATGAATTTGAAAACATTTGATAGCAGGTAAGACCAACCCACATCTCCACTAACCCGCATTAGAGCAAGGCGGCGAAATGAGCTTGACTGAGACTCGTGTCCACCATTGAGATGCAACAGAGGCTGTAGGCAGGTGATTAAAAAATAAAAATAACTTATTCATTTTTTTTGCTTGTTCTTGCATGTGGCGACCTGCGCTCCTTGTATTGTGCCTGAGAGCTGGTGAGTATTTCGCCCAAAGGCTCAGCCTCGCTATTCAACGGGGAAATGCGGCCAGCGTCTTAGGCGCCATGCCGAACACGGACATTTTAGAGGAAGTTTTTTATTTATAATTTTATTTTTGTTTTATTTTTGTAATTACAATATTTTTATACAGTTTTTTTATTCTTATTGTATATAGTTAAGTCTTTTTTAATATAAATTGTAAATAATAGTTTGGTATGTTTAATTAAATAAATAAATAAATTTCTCAATTTATTTTATTAATAGCAATAGTTGTTTTATTATATACAAAATTTTTAATAATTGAAGAGAAATATTTTGTCATCAACGTGCTGGGCCTTTAAATACGAATGTCTTGCATTCTTCTCAATATTGGTATATTACGGTCCACTTCATGCAGACAAGCAGAAATCTGTCCAATTTTATCGCATTTAAAATAAGAAGTAAGAACTTATTACTCTATGTATTACATGGCTATTTCTATAATCTATACGGTATTTAAGTGATAAATTCAATTCGAATTGCATTGTCAGCAAGGCTTCGCAAGAGGCTGTACACTGTACATCTCGGACAAGTACACAACTTGTAACATGTAGACTATATCTAGTAGCCGATACTGCGTAACTACCAGTATTGTATTGACCTAGATGGATATCTGAAGATGAATGTCATTAATATTACCTTAATTAGTTTTAGTGGTATGTTGTAGAATCAGTATAGTTGGACCGGAAAAGTAACGCTGCTTCCATCCATCAGCCTTTTGAAGTCCACTGCTGGACATAGGCCTCCCCTAATGTTCGCCACTTCATCCGGTCCTGCGCCCTCTGAATCCATCGGTTTTCCGCTATCTTCTTCAGGTCGTCAGTCCACCTGGTTTGAGGGCGGCCTGTGCTCCTTTTGCCGAGACGTGGTCGCAATTCGAGGATCTTTCTTCCCCATCGGTTTTCAGTCCTCCTAACTATTTGGCCTACCCATTTCCACTTCAGCTTGCAGATTTTTAGAGCTATGTCGGTAACCTTTGTTCGCCTACGTATTTCATCGTTACGGACTCTGTCGCGTAGAGAAATACTAAGCGTAGCCCTCTCCATCGCTCGCTGAGCGACCTTGAGCCTGTGGAAAAGTCTAACTATAAAAGACCATGTCACAACGCAGTTTATTATTGTTTATTATGCAATTATTTATTATTATACTCAAAGTAGTGGCTGTCTGTCTTCTGTGGTTGGAGTTTAGAGAAGTAGCACGACTCCATACTCCTCAGTATTTTGCTATATAGGCCATTTTCTATCTATACAGAACTTATGGACCAGTTTCAATCAAAGCGGATTGTAAGCAAGGCTTCGGAAGTGGCTGTACGCTGTACTGCTCAGACAAGTACATATCATGTAGCATGTAGTCGCTACGTGCCTACATAGCACATGCTATCTTACAATAGACGGGATCGCACTCAAGTTTATTTGAGTCCTATTTTTCTTATATACTTGATCGCAATTAGATTTAAATTCTCTAGACAGGCATACAACTGGGACCGCCATAAAATCTGCCAAGAGCAGGTATTCAACTCATACACGACCATTCCCGTTTTTTTTATCTGCGTAGAAAGCTTGCATTCACGACAGCAGCAGGGCCATAAGCGATCCATCACCAAATTTTCTTCAACAATACATTTATGCTATTTAGGGAATTGAATCTATAATCTATAAATGAAATACTATTTCTTACTCCTCCTCTCTGTGTAGATCTATTATAGAAAGACGATTTACGTTGTTACGTATATTGTATTATTACGACCGCAATAACAAAAAATACTAAAATATAAAAAGGAAACAAAAAATACAGGCACTTTCTATTATCTGTTAATTCAATATCATTATAACTGTTTTGCTATATACTCGTATTATGTTAAGGCGATTTTAACCCTTTTTGTCGTCCCATCGATGGGCATGTGGCTCATTTATTACTTTATTTCCACCAACCCGGCTTGGAGAAGCGTGGTGGAGTAAGCTGGATGCGTTGCAGCCACACTCCGCCTTCGAACGATTTTTGAGGTTTTTCTTCACCGTGAAGCAGCGATCGTAGTTAAAGTTTTGCCCCGGAAACTGAACTGGGTGACCCTCGCGTTGGAAACCGATGTCTCATGTACCACTCGACTGCTAATGCTCAAGCCGTTGTATGTGTGTACCAACATTGATTTCACGAAAAGCTACTTTATTCTAGCTAGCTAAATAAATAAATAACGTTTCACACTCATAGCCCCACAGTAGGGTAGTTATACCCTGTGTCGTGGGTGCCATGGACACACACAAAGACAGAAGCACAAACACCCAGACCGAGAACAGAAATTTAAACTCATCATTCAAATTATGCTGCTATGCCACGCGGGTCGTCTATAAATAAAGCATTCATCACAAGCATAAATGCGACCTAATACTAGCTCTAGCGAATCCTGCCACGGATGTGTAGAATCAATGTGTAATGCGACGTGATTAGGGCACACATGACGCTTATTGCGACGGAGAGCTCAAACATAATCAGACTCCTAGCATGTAATGAGAACTAGTCAACTATGTAGTTATAGGCTTAAGTATAATTATAAGCTGTAATAATATTCCTCTCAAAACAGGAACAGACAGACAAAAGAAATTTTAAACTCATATTCATCATTCAAATTTCTGCTTTGTCGGGAACCCAGGACCCTACGATCAACAGGCCGGCATAGTAACCAGTGCGCCACACGGGTCGCCGATAATAATTGTAATAATGATGCTTTCTATCGCAGATCAAAAACGCGAAACTCATCAATTTTATACATAGGTATATAAAAATAGTACTTTAACCTTAGAGCATCACAGGTACTGACAGGTATAACACCGAGCGTCACAGGTACTGACAGGTATGACACCCGTCAGAGGAGTGGCCTTTACGGGCGAACTCCTCGTCCCAACGTCGGCACAATGTGCCTTCTAGTTATGTACAACTAGTGTGTGTGTGTGTCGATGTCAGTGTTGTCGGTGCATAGGAAATGACGTTGTTAATTGAAATATTTAGAAATGAATGCGTCTGTAGAGATGAAAGAATATTTGAAATGTGTAACAAAATTAAAATGTGTGCGTTCTTCCCCCCGCACCAGATTTGGCACAAAAATTATGTATCGAAGCGAGGCGCAATGCCCTCTGCACTGACGGGTGAGTCGGGTGACCTTTGATACTTTAAGACTATAACCATAAGGTAATCTCAAAAGTTTACTTTTCACGTAACGCATGAATACATCAAACGTGCCCATTGAATTCCAGGATATTTCTTCTATGATGTATCTAACTGAAAAGTTGACAGCTGTCGTAACAATTAACATCACATAGGCCAATTGAATTCCTGGATCTGTCCAGGAAGCTTTAAGCCCTCACATTGTCAACAGCATAGAAATATCACGGCATTTTCAGTCCAGCAAGCGCTTTACAGGCACGAGAGTAGGATTTTCTTCTTACACTGTTTGTTGACCATGTTGCAAACGTTGTACAAAATGGCAAACTTAATACTCGACAATACTATAGGAAATAGTAGATTTTTTACTACATTTTATAAATGAATTTTTGCATGCTGGATGACATTGCAAGGACCTTTATGATGAGAAATATTTGTTTAAAATAACAAATTTCGTGTAAAGTTTAAACGTTATGTTAAAAAATTAAACTGATAAACAAAAATTGTGAATTAAAATAAAATAGAAATTATTTTTCTTTTAGCCATTTTTTGTATTCTATTTTAAAAGCGTACGGAGAGTTTTTTGCGTGATTTTAATCCGCATTTAACCGGTTTTACAAAAAAATAAGCCATTGTAATTTCTTACAGAAAAGCTTATAAGCTCAATAGTCTACTGCAGAAGGCATTTTTCTGAATATAAACGTAAAAAAATCTGTGTATTTGTATACTCTCGATACTGCTGACTGCTGAGTCTGCCTTAACAAATGAGCACATCATATGTGCCAATTGAATTTCAGGAGCTGTTCTGGAAGTTTTAAACCACCCATTGTCAACAGTGCATAGAAATATCACGGCATTTTCAGTTTCCATCAAGCGCTTTACAGGCACGAGAGAAGGATTTTCTTCTTACACTGTTTGTTGACCACTTACGTGCATAATGCTAAATGTTTTACTATATTTTATGAAAAACAGAGGCTAAAAATACCAGAAGTTTTTGTCTCCCGCTTTTCTACTTATGTTTTTGTATATAAAGAAAAATAAATTTACGTATTTTATCATAAAAGTAAAATTACACTAATATTCCATTAATAAAGAGGCTTTTATCGAAACATAAATGCCCTGTAGCTATTCTTCACGCTTACGTCTTCGTTTGTGGGCGGTAGGTATTTTCCTTACATTAGATAGATTGTATTATATCTGACTCTTTTTATAAAGAAAACACCATTGTATTATAAAATTTTTCGTGAGGATACATAAATATGATAACTAAGTTAAGAGCTATAAGTGACATTTTACAGTATTTGCCTGAGCCACCTAGAGACCGAGCGATGGTTTGTGATGAAGAGCCTCGGTACGGCTTGGAACTAGTCAAATTGTTAGCTGCAAAGTAAAAAACATATGCAAGTACGTAACTTCTTAACCAGCGCGGCAGTGGTACGCCAGGCAGGCCAGGATCTAGGGCAGGACTCACCAAGGAACGTTGACAATGCTCAATGTTGTCCTTGCTACGGAAACTGGCCTAGATTTATTTTAATTCCCGCTGGCTGTATTTCGCAGAGCAGTGGGCGAGTACATACAAAAATTTTAAATATGTACACCTGCAATGTTTATATTATAAGTGCTAATAAATTAATTAATCAATAATAAATGCATATTTTTTAGGCAGAGATACGCAAAGATATCCACGTGCGGTGGCAGTATTACCAAAATACCTAAAGCCACTTTTACTTTGCCATTTATTTTTATAGACAAACAATAATTTAGTCCTTTGCGGTTCAAGTATTTGTTTAATAGTGGCTATTTACATACGTAAATACACGATTATAGCACTTGTGTACATATTGTTGAAGTGGCAGTAAACTGCTGACTGTCAGCAGGTGTGTAATCAGCGTAAGCAAACAAGATGGCTGGTTGTATACGTTGGGACTACTTTAAGTGGTATAGTGCTCAAATTATAACTTAAATTATCACAGGTGTTTGGAAACTATTTAGAACAGATTTCCAGTACTTAATACTATCTGCAAAGTTAAAAAAGCTAAGTAATTTTGCGGGTTTCACGATACATTACCCACTTAATATACATTTAGAAGGATCGGCTGCGAGTGGTAGGGTGTAAGTATGTGTGCTTCGGGGTTGCGGACGGTGAGAGTGAGAGCTCGACCCGTCCAGCCAGCAGCCCCGGGAAGGACGTCGGTGTGGGCGGGGCCGCATGCCGCTGTGAGCGCCTGAGGGTGCAGGTGAGCGCATCTGCTCTCCCGAAGATGGGCCCGTTCTGGGGCGCCGCGCGTGCACCGGTGAGGTCCAATGAGATCCCGGAGTCAAAAAAAGCATGTGTGCACTCGTTACGTTTAATTAACGGAGGTATAATGCATTTCATGGTTATCTTTCTGGCTTTCAGCTTTATTCATAAGACAACAATAATTTTCCTAAATAACTAGCTGTATGAGGTAGAACTTTTAAATTCATATGGAGAAATTTTATTTTATTTATCATTTGTAGCTTCTTAAAGTAAGGGTTACAGGGTAAGACTTAATGCCTAATGGCATTCTCTGCCAGTCAACCCTGGGTGATGGTTAGAGTTTACGGTAGGAAAATGTTTATGTACTTAAAAGATTTTTGAGTAGAAAAAAATATTAATATATATAAATAAACATACCTAAATATACACAAAAGAAACACACACATACATATATTATTATGTATATATACAATATATGAATGTCAAAAGGTGGTTAATTATTATGACTCATTCGTTACTAGCTACTAGGTGTTAACGAAGCAGCCCCTTAAATGCAGTCTTTGCTCTCGCCTTTCTGATATTTTCAGGCAGAGCATTCCAGAACAGTATAGCCTGAACATTAAATGAGTATCGAAAAAAATTTGGACGACACTTTCCCGCAGTGGAGAAGTACCACTGCGGGAAAGTGCCATCGATGCGCTGGCTTCTGCCGTGAAGCAATTTGTTGTTATAAAGTTACGTAAAAACTGCTTTGCAACAACCCGCAATCAGAACGTATGAAAGGTTAAATTAACCTTTGACTTTGCGAGTAACCATCGTAGAGTCAATCAGGGAGGTGCTACTGCAAAAAAAAAGTATACACCATCATACGTTCTGATTGCGGATTTTTGCAAAGTAGTTTTTACCTAACTTTATAACAACGGAGTTTCGCAAAGTATCGCCTGATTATATTAATTACAATTATGTAGTATTTCGGTTAAAAGCTGCAGTTAGTGCCGAGAAGGAATGCTGCGGTGTTAAGGTAAAAAGGTGCAGTTGCCAGCTAGTTCAGCGTAGTGCAACCAACAAGATGACCATGGGAATGCGCCGACCACTTAACACCACTTTGCCTGTATGCTTATCTGCTGATATTTTCAAATAAAGGCAAAGGCAATCCTTTGGAGGTAAAGAAACCTATTAGAATTTCGCAATACATTACCCACTTAATGTACACAGTTACATCGGCTGTGAGCGGTGCGGTGCAAGTATGCACTCGTTGCGTTCAATTGTGACGTAATTAATGGTTATCGATCAAGCTTCCGGCTCTATTCATGGAAAGGCAATATTTTATTAAATATAAATAACTATAGGTAGCAGAGCTTTTAGGGTTCAACCATATAAGTATTTACCACCACTCCCACTTTTGCCTTGAAACAATGCTGTTGTATTTATGTGGAAAGGTGCAGTTTCCGGCCAGACTTACATGAGACGACCATCAGCCTCCGGAGGAGCAGCGCAACTGCATACGACCTCAGACAAGACTTACATATACTTGCTTGAGGTTGAGGAGGTGTAGATGTCCTTGGGCACCAGCTTCACACCACGTGGCTTGCATACTCGTTTGCTACTAAAAATAAAAAAGGTAAGGGAACTTTCTAGCTTTTCACAATACGTGCGAAGGATCGTACAAGTGGTACGATGCATGTGTGCACTCGTTGCGTTTAATTACCGGAATTGTGACGTAATTAATGGTTATCGATCTGGCTTCCGGCTCTATTCAGAACACATTTTAGCGAGCACTTGGATCTGTTAAGAGTATTTTATGCAAGTAATTGCTAGAAAAGGAGATTGAAATTACAAGATTTTTTATTTCTGTTTTACGATATTATACACTGACATAGTAATATTATTAAGTAAAATATTTGTAAACGTTTTAAAAACAGAAACTATTTTATAAACATAAGTAGTTAACATCACACCACTAAGGGTTCTATTAACTGCTACTATCTGCTAACTAATAGGTTAAAGGTTTCACCTGTATAAATCCTTTTCTTTTGACTTTAGTTTTAAATCACTTTCTTCTAGTTTGCAAAAAAAATTGTAAATTGTGCGAGTATTGGTACAATTACAGGCACCCCAGACAACTTTTGTATAGAAAATAAGCTATTCGAGCGGACTATGTTTCTCTATAGCGTGTTTAAGTCGCAACTTTCACTCAAATCCTACTATATAGGTACGGAAAACTCCGCCATTGTATCTTATAACTTATAAGTTATCGCATAAATGATGGCAACGGGAATCGACAATCGGATTCAATGTAAAAACTTCGGCCTGGTCGGGCTTTGAAATTTCTCGCGCGAGTTTCAAGCAAATTTTGAAAAATATGATATAACAGCGCGAGAGGGCGGAGGGTCCGCTCCAAGTTTGAAGAGGAATAGGTCCCCGGGGGGCTATGATGAATCTTTCACACGCTTTATCGCCCTGCATCGGGAATCGAACCTTGGAGCGCTCTTAACTCATATTCACGCTGAGGAATAAAATTGAAAGCTACACACAAATCACAATGGCTAGCTGTTCGGTATACTGTTTAAAATTTCGTCAGTTATGCTTTTGTTTAAACAATTTAATGCTATTGAAAAATGGATTTAAAGTTGATGTGTTTTACTGTTTTTTTAGCGATCAATAAACTAAGGAAAATATTTTGTGTTCATCATTCATAATATCTCTTTCTATAGTAATCCGATTTTAATTATTCTTTTATATTGGCTAGGATATATAAACTACCCAGAAAGATACCTAAAAAATTGCAGATAGTGGTGACTATTTTAGTAGGTTTTTAAAAGGTAGGCTGATTTTTTATCTACAAAACACTGTTAATAAATTACAAACACTTAAAAGCAGGTAATAACACTTATATAATTTACATTTTATTTTTTAATTTACATATTATTTTTTATATATTGAAGTATCCACCACCATCTTCTTCCAAAGAAAAATTTAGAATACCAAGTCAATTAAGAAAACCTAGTTTACTTTTTAACGTATTTAAATTGGTTGATACGGGGTTAAACAATTTAAAACGTGAACTACTAGATTCAACACAATGTACTACAATACATCGTCTATAGAACTTATCTTGTTTTTGCTATATCAACCCTTTTAAAGAGTTACTGGAGACTGTAGAGTATTCCAAGGTACCCGAGATGAGACTTTGCAGCTTGAAGTAATGCAGCTGTAATCGGTATCAAGTAACAATTCACTCAAGTACATTTACTTATTTTTTGCTCACACCTTAAACTAGGAGTTACAAAGGGCTTAACGCATAGTATCATTAAAATATTGGAAGATTTAATCTTAACACTTAAATTCTAAACAATATAAATAGCCTTATTATTTATATTATATCTTAACAACTCGGCCATCGATGTCTGTATTTTAATTATTACTTAAATTTAAATTTTATATTATTATGTTAACATTTTGTTTATTTATTTTTACAACATTTATAATTTCATTAAAATGTTACTTAACACTAAACTAAAATCAAACAGTAATCAATTGAAAATATCGCAACATTTAAACTAAATTACGCCATCAATTCGTCTGTATTTAAACGTCTTTGCAGCGCTTGCATTAATTAGTGAGGACGTATTTCCTGCATTCAGAACTAGAGTACGTCCATTATAGAACGTCTGCAAGTAACCAATCACAGCTCAACAACACTTAGAGATCGATCGAGGAATTTGTCTAATGGTCAATGTATACTCTAAAATGGCGCTGACCAACTGGCTTCGGCTTCTGTTTCGGTTATTGACTTGATTGACGGTAACACCACCGTGAAGACAAAGTAAGACCTTTCATGAATCCTAGGAATTAGGTGCAGTAGTACTTCTCCGGATGAACCACGATTCCCACTCTAGGAATTGTTTAGAAATGCGGAGGTAAATTCTTGGGTGATAGCATAATCTGAATGAAAGGACCTAACTAGAATCTGTTCATAAAGAAAATAGATGTAACAATTTTGTACGACGACCCGTGTGGCGTAATGGCTACCATGCCGGATTGCCAATCAGAGGGTCTCGGGTTCGATTCCTGGCGAAACAGAAGTTTGAATGATGAGTTTAAATTCCTGTTCTCGGTCTGGGTGTTTGTGTTTCTGTCTTTGTATATGTCCATGGTACCCACGACACAGGGTATATCCACCCTACTATGGGGCTGTGAGTTTAAAATGTTTTTTTTTGTGAACTAATGAAAAACCCTTTACAAAAGACGAAGCTATAAATTACGCAATCGATTCTGTGATCAAATTTAATGACATCATTGATGACGTATTTGCACCGATCACAACAATCTTCTTGTGAAACTGCTTCATGAGCATTTTGTGCGCCCGGTAGATTGTAAGCATAATCTTGTATTTCACATTTCACATTTCGTATTTCACACTATTATATATATAGATAGCGTGGCGAGGCATGCTGTGACGCTCATAATTTTCCCGAGAACAGCTGTAACTAACCTGTAACCGGGAACTAACCCACTAAATGCTTCAGATTAAAAATTACTCTGTCTAAGTAGCCTTGTGATTAAATTAACAATTGTGAACTACAATTGTTAATTTAATTTAAAGTATTATTCATCTGAGCATTAATAACAGTATATGACGCACACATCGATATTCTCGTGTCTTATAATCACTGTAATTGAGTGGGTGCTAATAAATTCTAACAGTCAATAGTCGAATATTAGGCGGTATGCAGGCTGTCAAATTGCGCACAGATTGAATATAATTAACAGGCAGCTGTCAAGTTATGGCTCCGGGCAATTGCTGCCGACTAAGCATCGTTGTATGAATTAGGTCTGTTTATAAACACTTTATAGTTAGTTGGAATTAGGTAAATTTTGAGTACTTATAGTACTTTTTACCGACTTCCAAAAGAAGGAGGTACTGTATTCGGTTGTATGTATTTTTTTTTTTTTTATATATATGTTCACCGATTACTCCGCCGTTTGTGGACCGATTTTCAAAATTATTTTTTTGTTCGTATGCTTATACTCCCGAGGTGGTCCCATTGTCACCAAATCAGGATCTGATGATGGGATCCCGGGGAAATCGAGGGGAACTCTCAAATTTTATAGGCACACACATTGATTTTCTTATAGTTTCTGAAGCATAAGAGATATTTACGCATAGAAATCATCATCTCATGTTGCTGAGCTGATGATGGAAGGTACTGCGACAGTGAGGAGTTGAGAGCAAATTCTTTCAATAAATAGTTTTTTATTCGAAATCTTACATTCCCGAGATGGTCCAACTGTCACCAAGTCAAAGTCTGATGAGGGGATCCCAGAGAAATCGAAGGGAACATTCAAATTTTATAGCACAACAAATGATTTTCATATTTTTACAAAGCAAAACAGACATTTGTGTATAATTATCGTCATATCATGTTGCTGAACTGAGTATGGAAGGTACTACGACGGTTAGGAGTTGAGAGCAAATTCTTTCAATAAATGGTTTTTTGTTCGAAATCTTACATTCCTGAGGTGGTCCAACTGTCACCATGTCAAAATCTGATGATGTGATATTAGGGAAATCGAGGGAAACACTGAAACTTAATTGGCACACACATGCTTTTAGTCATATTTGTAACATAATACAAATATTTATGTCTGGTAATTATCACCTGCTGTTGCTTAACTGATGATTGAAGGTACAACTCCTCAACGTTTAGGAGCTGAGAGCAAATTCTTTCTTTAATTTATACGTTCAGGTGGACTGATACTATGTCTTTCAGACTTTTAGATGGCTATTAGATAAACATGATTATAAAAGGTAAATCTGTTTAAAGTTTAGAAGTTAAGTGAAAATTTTTCCAATTATGCTAATACATACAAAATTATTAAAATTAGTAAAAAGAGTGAAATAAATTAAGTTTTTAACAAAAAAATAGAACCGACTTCAAACGGTAAAAAATAAAATTGTTCAGTACCTACTTCTTCTTGCTTATGGTAATGACTCTTAAAACTATTTTTGAAGTCGGGCCCTTAGTGAAATGTCCTGTCTTAGTAAATATAGTGTACCTTTCGTTCTGAATGGGAACCGACTCCAATATAGTTTTAACAGTCATTACCATAAGCAAGAAGAAGTAGGTACTGTCCCACTGTCTGTAGTGTCGGTGCCAATTTAGAACGAATGGTACGACATTTACTAAGGGCCCGACTCCAGAAATAGTTTTAAGAGTCATTACCATAAGCAAGAAGAAGTAGGTACTGAACAATTTTATTTTTTACCGTTTGAAGTCGGTTCTATTTTTTTGTTAAAAACTTAATATTTACATAGTGTCACACATCAAATGTGACGACAAATAATTTAAAAATGATTTTTTTAAACAGTAAAAGTATGTACAATTACGTGCACTGTACCACATTACAGGCGTTATGCATTTATAATTTATACATTATAATATAATAGTGTCTACGAAGTTTTACATTTCACGCTAAGTTTTGCAGGATGGGGACTGAAGCTGAAGTTGAATAGCTACATAGAGGTGATTATAGAGGAATAGCCTTAATTCAAACGCATACTTAGTCAGCAACGGCGGCGCTCCCAGTTACAGTTATAATTAAGCGGAGTAGTACCACTGACTTATGCTGAACGATAACACTTATGTGAACAAGGTTTACTTAAAAATAAAAAAAGAATGGCATAATGTAAAACATAATACAGTAGAAATTTTAACTATACAAGATAGATTAGATGTTTTGTATTTTTGTCAAAGTATCCTGTGCTCAACAATGAAAATTTAAAGCATACAGCCACTTAAGCTAAAATCTTAACACCAGATAGAATTTGACTTTTGCATTATTCCAGCTTAAGCTGAGTAGCCTATATGAGATATTCCCTTAATTTAAACGGGTCACTTAGTCCGTAACTGGCGGGTCTACAACTCACAGTTGAGGTTAGTTATAATTGAGCGGTATTTCCACTGACCTATGCTGAACGATAACGCTTACGTAAACAACGCTATCTCTAAGAAAATTTTTAAAAAAGGTTCCAGCTAAGTAAAAAATAATGCAGTTAAAACTCTTTTGTATTTTTGTCAAACTATTGCATTTTGCGGGGATTCGAGCTTTAGCAAAATAGCCTTATATGCGTAATTACAGAGAAATCCCCTTAATTTAAACGGGGCACTTAGCAACTGCCAGTAAGTTATAACTGAGTAAAGAGTAGTTCCGCTGACCTATGTTGAATTTTGGTTACTGCTCACGTCAGAAAATTTGTTATCGGACGTTTTAGTAGAACGTTTGGAACGTTTTTTTCTTATAAAGCAAGTCAGGCCGTGCAATGTAAATAACGTAGGAACCAAACAAATTTTATTAGGTACTACCTTAAACCTACCAAGCCAAATACACTTCCAATTAGTACTAACACTTACTTTTGCAATATGCGATGACTAAATCTCAAACTGAATAACCATATATGGGTAGTTACACCGGAAGCCCCTTAATTCAGACGTGGCACTTACGGCAACTATTGGGTCGCAGTTCACAGTTACGAGTACAGTTAGTTATAATAGCGTGGAGGGGTTACCACTTTAATGACTTCATTAATCGAACCATTTTCTAGAATATTGGTTTCCTTATTTAACAAGCTAGGTCGTACAATGTAAATAATGTAGGAGCTAAGCAAAATTTTTCATGTACTAACATACTTTAGCCAAGCATAAGATAAGTTTCCAGTGTTGCAATTTCGCACTAAGTTTTGCAGCATGCGGGGACTCACTTGCGCTGAATATCCATAGCGTGATTACAGAGGAAGTCCCTTAATTCAAACTCGCAATTATAACAAACTGCAACAGTTCGCAGTTGCATTTAGTTATAATTGCGTGAAGAGCAACACCACTTAGTTCTGATAGAGGTTTGGTTACTACTTTCTTGAGATCATTAATGGAATTTACTTGAATATTTTTCCTTATTTAAGAAGCAAAGCAAGTGCAATAAAGTCAATAAGCACTCGTTAATTCAAATCAAATCAATACTTACTGTGGAATACAGGCTACATACAGATGTCATAAAAAATAGCCTATATATTCCTACCGTACACTTCTTAACGAAACAAAACTTTAAACTATAATACACTAAGTTCAACATATTTTTTAAAGAATAAAAATTGACGGACTTATTAATATAAAAAAACGTTAATTCAATTTGTCATTTAAAATGTCGTTAAATCCATAAAAATGCTTGTTAATTTGTCAAAAATCATTCAATTTTCTTTTAAACTCATCTACACCAATAATCAAACGCGCGGCAATCAGTCAGCAACTGTCGGGTATGGGGCTAGTAGTTAGTTATAATTGAACTTGCTATCTGCTCATACCATTGACCTCTACTAAAAGTTACCGCTTACGTGGGCACATTGGAAGATTTACTTCAATATTCGCTTTTTCGTTCAGTGTGTTTTAATAGTTTAATTGAACCAACCTACTCAGCAAAGTAATTATGGACACAGTCCACTGTCTAAATTTGGAATGGGGTATTAGTAGTTTGATTGGTGAATTAATTATTATTAGCCCAATTTTATACAGTATTCATGGACTCGGTTTAGGATTGACTTTCTGAAAATCTCGATAGCATTTGCATTAAACCATTTGAAAATATGTCCAAAACAACAACTACCAGATATTAAATAGCCATATGAACGAGATTACAGAGGAGGCCCTTATTTAACCGTAACGCTTAATCGAGTGAAACTCGCCGTCGCAGATGGTTATAATTGAGCGGTGAGCAGTTCCACTGACGTCTCCTGAACGTTATCGCTTACGAGGAAACATCGGACGATTTACTTCAATATTCGCTTTTTCATTTAGTGGGCACTGTCTGAATTTGAAACGATAATTTAGTAATTTTAGACGTGAATTAGTTAATTACAATTAATTACAATTAACTTGAGTATTTTAGGACAATGTTTGGCGTTGAAATCTTAAAATATATCTCAAACTAAGATATTTTGGACATGAACGTAGAACAGTTCCACTAACCTAAGCTGACCGTTATCACTTACGTGGGAACGTTAGACGATTTACTTTAATATTCACTTTTTCGTTCAGTGGATATTAATAGTTTAATTGGATCCACCTACTCAGATCAGTAATTTTGGACGTTGTCTAAATTTGGAACACTTAATTAGTAGTTTGTGACCGCATACATGGGAACATTGGACGATGTACAATTTACTTCAATTTTGGACGCTGTCTAAATTCGGAATAGTGAATTAGTGATTTAAGAAGTGAAGAGTTACTATTAGCACAATTTCTTTAAGTAAATTTAGGGCTCGGTTTGGAGTTGAATGAGAAACCGCTAGTTACGATATTTTCGTTGCTTGCTGAAATTTAATGACTTTAAGTTATTAAGATGATGGTTTGTTTAATAAAATACATAAAGAAACGCATTGTCCAATCCTTAATACATTAACGTTGTGCAGTATGCTCTATTCACTGTGATCTCGACATAATGACGATAGCGACCAAAAACGATAACGTTAGTCTTTTTTATAAGCGTTTATTTAACTTACAACGACAAGTTTATAAGAACGTTAATAATTTTTGTCACATATTCAGTCCACTCAAACGATATAAGTGAAGCAAAAATAAATAAATAACGCTTCACACTTATAGCCCCACAGTAGGGTGGATGTATCCTATGTCGTGGGTACCATGGACACATACAAAAACAGAAACACACCCAGACTGAGAACAGAAATTTGAACTCATCATTAAAATTTTTGTTTCGCTGGGAATCGAAACCGGGACCCTTCGATTGGTAGTCCGGCATGGTAACCATTGAGCCTCGCAGATCGTCAACAGTAAAAGTTTGTAGAAACGGCTATCATTATGAGTACCAATATCGGTCGAAATCTGTCGCGAGACTACGAGGGCAGGTCTCTCTAATTATTTTAATAAGAGGCACATGCCCAGCGTTATAAACGATCACCGGAGTAAGTATAATTATACTTACATGGGACATTTATTAAGTAAGTAAAATACAGTAATATTTACTTAATTACGATGTTTGCCACTACCTTGCATGTCTGAGAGACTCATATTTTTCGCATGCATGATGTCCACCAATCCGCTTTTGGCGAACGTGGTGGACTATGGACTATTATTATTTTTTTTACTTTCGAGAGCAGACCTGTGCCCAGAAATGGGATCAAAAAGGGTTACAAAAGCAAGACACCCGTGTCCAGCAGTGGCAAATGGTTAGCAACCAAGTAAGATTTTGAAAGATTTGCTAGCAAGCAGGTAATCATGACCATCAAGTGTACAAATTGGTCTCTATAGCTTCATTATAACTAAGTGTCGGCTGGGTCATAGCCCACGGCAGCCGTTGCTACTAAGGATCGCCGTATGAATTTAGGGTGTACTCAACAGCCTATTACAGTTAAGGTTGCCACCTTTGTAAAACGTGTAAGTTGTTGATTTTTCTTATAATTGTGTGTTTTGGTTATAATAGTGGATCCTTATTGGAGCCTTTTTGAATTTATGGGTTATTTGTTTGGCCCGGCAGTTAGCGTAGAATGCGATCTACGCAACTAAACGGGCGCGGTCGGGTGTGAGATGGGTGACCACTGGTGGAAAAAAAAACATGCGCGTTTCCGTGCTTCGGAGGGCACACTAAGCTTTCCTGGTTGTTGTAGATAACAGTCGTTAAACCTTGTTGGAAACCTTATGGGCAGTTTGAAAACATCCGACAGAGGGTTGGCCACTAACCCGCATCACCACCAACCTGCATTGGAGCAGAGTGTTGGAGTAAGTTCCAGGCCTCCCCAATAATGGGGAGAGATCTGTGTCCAGCAGTGGGACGCAAAAAGAGTTGCAGCCATTGTGTATTTTGTTCCATTCTTAGCCTGTACCTTATCTTCCTAGCCTTACCTAGTGACCTACTGCTAGGCACAGATATACATCATCAGCCTTAATCCATCACGCTCAGTCCGAGACGGAATAGTAAATTCAAACCGATCAAAAACTAAAAAATGCATTTTAGCTTCGTCAACTCTCATATTGTTTAACATCTGAGTCAGATATAAATCAAAAACATAAAAAGAAAAGTATAGGTATTCTTCTTCAGATACTCCCAAACTTTTGTAAATCGCTTTATCAAAAAGTTATCAAAACTGTACAAGTCTACAGTGAACAATCGACTCTATCATTGTTATAGAATCATTTCATAAAAGAAATAGACGTCGCCATTTTGGGAACCAATGAAGGACCTATATAAAACAAAAGTTGAAACTCTATAGATCACAAAACACCTCCATGTCTATACTCTTTTCGAAGAGAGCTTAGAAATACCTGATCATGAAATCATTCTGAACAAACACTAGACCCTTAAAATTTTCAAGTCAAGCCCCAAAATTGGCAGCCCTATCGGTTACACAGGCGGCTAGCAACGCCCACTACAATCGCACAAGCGCTAATACGAGAAATCTAATGTAATCCCAGCAAATACGTAGATAGTGCCGCAACGGGCAGTAAATAATCAAATCAGTTTGATTTATTAGTTCAAGCCCGGTATGCTTATTAAACGGCAGCTGGACAGCGATTTGATTGTGTGCACTCAGCCATATTGGAGATATATTAGTAGGATATCTGCTCTGCATTGTGTACTCTGCAGACTCTGCTTCATATTGTTCTGTTGCTTCATGTAGGTAATACTTGCTTCAATAAATCAGATCTCGCGATTCAAAAATTCTATCTTGCTGAATTCATAGCAATTTATAATGTTCTGATACATTTATAACACGCTAAAGGTGTTAGAAAGGGTCAGTAGCATAAAGTTTTATTTAATATTCTCTTTATGCTTATCCACATCATCGGAGTTTCCATTCAGATCCCTATAATTTTTGAAACTTTGCTATCGCTTATGTTCGTCAGGGATAATGTAGGAATCTAATGTTAAAGGTTTTTTTTTCAAATGATATTTTTCCTTTATTTTACTGTCTTCCTTAGATTATCAGACCATCCAATCGAAAAATGACATGTTTTATTCATATACATACATTTGAATAGAACTTTACAAAAATATTATGTCTTTCCCCATGGGCGTACCTAGGGGGAGGGGGCAGGGGGGGTAGCTGATCAAGGTCCACATTCAGGGATCCAGGAATACCAAAAGATCTCCTAAACAAAAAAATAATAAACTTGATATGCTACCTCCTGCTGTGTTTCTTTGCATATTTAATATTTTGTGTGTGTCTGTGTGTCTGCGTGTAACTTGGAAGGCCAATGACCAAGAAATTGCCCCGCCCCCAACCAAGAACTTGCCTCCCCCCCCCTCGACCAAGAACTTGCTTCCCCTGACCAAGAACCTGGGTACGCCTATGCCTTTCCCAGTCCGAACAGTTACTTTTGTTAAACCATTTCGTTATAAGATCAAAAACGGTAACTCCATCGATTCTGCTTCTCTGTGTTCAAAAGCGATCATATTATTATGCACGTCTAATCAAAATCAGAACTAGTTTTCGTTATTCAATCCTTTTAAACATTTGCGATGTAGCCTTGCAAATCATGGTTAAGCGTTTTCAATAAACAGAGCATTTGTGGCCACGCTATATAATTGAAAAATAGCTGTGTTTTACCGCACTTGCATACATTCGCCAAATGCGCCGTGCGTTACCGGTTTACGATACGGCTACTAAAAGTGCTTGAATATTTTATTTATAACGCTTTTCATTGGCTATGAACCCGAAATACAGTATACTGTTTGGAGATACTGAATCTTTTTTGCGTCTCTATTCAAATGAATTGACGTGCACATATCTGGACATGCAATGTGAAATGGAAACTATTGAATGTGAAATACGAATTTTTACGTATATGTATATTTAACTTTTTTTGTTAGTTCTTTTATGTTGGTTTCCAATTTTATGTGCTGTGTTAATACGAGAGCTTCATTTGGCGAGATTTTGGACAGTTAACAAATTAAATAAACTAATCTATAACATCTTTAAGGTTGCGCCAGGATAGCCGTGGTCACTAAAACGGGATTTTAGAGTTTCGAAGGGTAACAGTGTGAGCTGAAACCGTCCAGGCAGTGGCCTCGAGAAGGTCATGTCATGTGTGCGTTACTGCACGCCGTCCGTCGTAAGCACCGGGGCTAAGGAGACCGAAATCACTCTCCCAAGATGAGTGCATTAGGGACACCGCGTGTGGTGATCTCGAAGTCCTCCCCAAGCCCTGAGGCAGGCCACCGAGAGGGTTTTAATGCGGTAAAAATTCCATATAGCCTTCGAAGCTTTTCCTCCTATGATAACCATTTGGCCCACTTGGCCCTTCGACGTATACCGTTTTAGTACACCGTAACAGCACGCTTAATGTTGAATGGGTGGACAATATTGCGTTATTTACTAAACGAAAATATGATGGTGCTAAAGGTCATTTATTTTACTCAAACTTTGATGTTTTACAACTACATTGTAGATGATAGAAATAAAACCACAAGATTTAATTTAGTGATAAGAGCGATTGACCGTCTCGGTTCGCGGCTGCTCTAGAAAGACACTGTCAATTTCCCTTTCAAATTTATTTAAATTACTAATTCTTTTCATTACAATAAAAAGTTTCGTATCAAAAAATAAATATATATAAAATATGAAATTATGTAGTGCGTTGCCTACAATCTGCCTCCTTAGTGCTGACTAGTTAGCACTAACAATCCCGTGGTGACAGTAAGGCAACGCGCGTCACCGGTCGGCGCAGCACACCCGTGCGTGTGCGAACATCTACCACTCGTACGCGGCCATCCCTAGCTGCGTGGGTCGCACTCACTACTCCGTGACGCCAGCAATTTCTTTCCAAATTAGGATCGACAAGAATTACATAGTCACCTACCTCAAGAGGTTTTGTATCCTGTGACCATTTCTGGCGTGGCAGTAAAGTTGGTAAATATTCTTTGAGCCAGCGGGCCCAGAACATATCCGCCAGCCTCTGCGCCACACGCCATTTCTTCCGTAAACAAAGATCAGAATTATCATAATTTCCAAATTGAGGGCTCGTAGAAGACGTGCCTATTAAAAAATGATTAGGTGTAAGGGCCTCGGGATAGTTCGGATCATTTGACACGTGGGTGATAGGCCGGCTGTTAACCAGCGCCTCCACCTCTGCTATGAGCGTAGCTAACGTATCAGGATGAGGTGCGCGTTCTTTAAGAATGACCTTTAAAGATGACTTGACTGTACGAATC
The DNA here is from genome assembly GCA_911387765.1 of Pyrgus malvae. NCBI lineage: Eukaryota > Metazoa > Arthropoda > Insecta > Lepidoptera > Hesperiidae > Pyrgus > Pyrgus malvae. The sequence continues at coordinate 9,257,091 of OU426955.1, read as the reverse complement.
ATCCTCTCCCAACTGCCTCCCATTTCGGGTGCTCCTGGGGGAATGAAGCGCCATTCTACTCCGCGTATAGCTCCTGCCTCCCGGACTGCCTCCTTGTCAATCTCAGCCAAGCTACGTTTGAGCTCCGCATCGGTGCCTCGAAGGTTCGTACCATTATCTGATATTATAACCTGAGGCATGCCACGACGAGCTGCCATTCGTCTAAGGGCCATAATTGTGGAGTCGGTTGATAGATCCTCGGTTAGCTCGATATGGATAGCACGAACCGTAAGGCACGTGAATAACATTCCATAGCGCTTGAACCGTTTACGACCTACTGTGACCTCCAGTGGGCCGAAAAAGTCAACTCCAGAAAAGCTAAAAGGACGTCTATTGTGCTGTAGTCGAGCAGCGGGCAGGTCAGCCATCCGTTGCGGTTGAGGCTTGGCTCTCCTATAACGACAAAACAAGCAACGTGCAGCAATAGTACGGACAGTTGGTCTGAGTCGTAAAATCCAATATTGCTGTCGCAAATTATTAACGACAAGTTCGTTTGCGCCATGCATTGCTAGTTTGTGTTGATGTTCAACTAACAAGCGTGTAATCCTATGTTGACCGTCCAAAATAGCTGGACGCCGAGCTTGGTATTCCACACCGACTACCCTGTCTATGCGGCCACCAACTCGCAATATGCCAGACTCATCAATGTATGGGGACAGTTGTAGTAAACGGCTGTTAGATGGCAGCTGTTTACTTTGCTTTAAATACGATAATTCGGTGCCGAAACTATCATATTGACACTTTTTTAACAGTAGGTCCTCTGCCTCCTTCATTAGAAGAATGTCTAAGCGACACTGCTTACGCTGACATTTTCTAATGAAAAGCAAAACTCTAGCCGTTGCGCGGACAAGTGTTATCCAACTGGAGATGTTATCTTCGCTAGGCAAAGGTAAATTTGACCCATTATTGATAACAACAAGAACAGATCGCTCCTCACACATTGCTTCTTCCAGTGGGCTAGCGCACTTCAGGTCCTTGGGCCACTGATCTTCAGAACGGCGCAAAAAAGAAGGACCCTGAAACCAGTCGCTACCGTAAATAAGCTGGGGAGCGTCTTCGCGCGTGGCTACATCTGCAACGTTAAGACCAGTAGGCACGTGTCGCCACTCACATGACTTACATAGCTCATCAATTTCGCCTAAGCGGTGAGCGACATAAGGCTTACAATTACGCGGGTCACTACGGATCCACTGCAATACGGTACTGGAGTCTGTCCAAAAATACCGTTTTGTAGGCTGGATGTCTTTGTGCTCGCGTTGAACAGTAGCCGCGAGTCGCGCCGCTAACAGCGCACCTTGTAATTCCAGCCTCGGGATAGAAATTGGGCGTAAAGGGCTTACGCGGCTTTTACTGGACACAAAACCAATAAGTACACGACCGTCAGAACGTGTGAAACGTCAATAAATTACAGCTGCATACGCTTTAGAGGATGCATCACAAAATATATGCATTTGAGTATCAATAATACAGTTATTATTACTGGTTATCGAGTGTGATGCAAGCCACTGCGCATCAGTGTAGCACTCGACCCATTCATGAGCGTGAAAATAAAATCGTGGAATTCGAAGTGAGCGTAGGCTTTGCAAGTCGTCGAGCCACCTTACGAACAGGGAATGCTCCTCGGGGTTGATGCGGCAATTCCATTCAACTCCGCTACGATGCACGTTTTGAAAAATAATTTTGCCTTTAATTATGAATGGAGACAGAAAGCCATGTAAGTCGTAAACAGACATAATAATACTTAACATTTGCGCTTTTGTCGGAGGTTCCGTTCCATTCATAACATTAGGTGAAATCCGGTCTGTAGCAATTTTAAATCCAAATGAATCCTCGCTAGGATGCCACATCTATCCAAGAGTGCGCTCAGTAGTGTTTGTAGCTCCGTGTTTGAATTCTACAGCAGTCGGAGCGAGTGAATCGGAAGGAATAGACTGCAAAACGTACCTACTATTGCTCGACCATCGTGTTATTTCAAATCCGCCCGATTTATGAACAGCGGTTATATCCTGCACTAATTTTATAGCCTGATCTTCATCGTCACATGAATGCAGACAATCGTCCATGTAGTGATTGTTTACGATGACATCGACGGCTTCAGGATACAAGTCTTGGTATTTTTGAGCGTTTTTATTTTTAATGTATTGTGCTATGAATGGTGAACATGTAGCACCAAATAACAAACTCTGCATAACACATTTTTTGACAGGTCCTTCGGAGTTCTTTTGCCATAGAAAGCGAAGGACGTGCTGGTCTTCGTCGAAGAATTATATAGATCAGGACCAGTCAGAAGGAAATCGTTTAAACAAAGGCCTTTTACCTTTCCCGCACAATCAAATACTAACCTAAGTTTTTCAGGTTTATTGGGATTCAGAACCCCAAAGTGTGACAGATACCAAACGTGACTCGCCGAGAGTTCGTTGTCATCTAGTTCTCGGGCGAAGCCGTGGTCGAAGAGCTTCTGCATCTCTTTTCGGTATCTCTCCGCATAGTTACTGTTTGCCTGAAATTTTTTCAAAACGCCTTTTAATCTAGTATATGCGTACTCATAGGTGTCAGGCATACAAAACTCATCCTTGACAAATGGTAAGCCAACCTCCCATTGTGTTCCTATTTGACGTGACGTTTCGTCGAGAATGCGTACCGCTCTCAAATGTGCCGCATTCTCGCGCTTTAACGCCGATATTCCAATGGAATCTAACTCAAAAGATTTTTTAACTAAATCGTTAAGCACATTAATAACAGCTGATACCTCTTCGTTTGTCCCTGAGTTAGCGAGATGAAATGTGTGTGCATTCACGGATGAGTGAGTGAGACCATAGCAACCATGAATACACCAACCCAAACGGCATCTCGTAGCGTACGGTTCCTGCTTATTACCATGCAGAATCTGTAAGGGCGCGATTAAGTTATAGTTATCCTCACCGATTAGTAAGCGAGGCACTACACAATCATTACAAACAATATCTTTTATAGGTATCAAATGTTTACATGTCAAGTTCTGAACGGGTAATAAATTTTGCTTAGGTAAATTTAACTTATCAACCTGTCGTAAAGTTACATCAAAAATACTATTTTCATAAAAGCCGCTTATTTTAGTACATATTTTTGGAGCATCTGATTGAAATACTTCAATACCAAATGCGTCAATAAATTTAATAGAGCTACTTTCGGATGACATAAGACCTAACTCATGTACTAAATTCTTATCAATCATAGAAATTGAAGCACCATCGTCTAATAAAGCGTAGCCACCTTTAGAAGCACTCCACCAGTGGCGGACGCGCAGGCGCGGGACGGATCCGCAGGACGCGACGCCTTGCTTCTCATAGCGGTGTGGGAGTGGGCCACGATGGCGCGGCCTGCCGATGACGATTCGCCGTGTCCATCTGCTGGCGATGTCGTCCCGTCCGCTCTCCCTCACATTCCTCGGCAGATAAAGTTTGTGTGGTGTTAGGCATATGATAATGTAACAAAGGATGGTGAGCACGCCCGCAATTGTCTTTATTGCAAACTGGTGCCGGGCAACTGTTTCCCTCATGGCGTGCTTGTAGACAACAGTAGCATAAATTTCGTGACTTGACATAACTCCATCTGTCCCTTCTCATTGTCCTTTTGAAGAGACGGCAGTCAGTTAACAGATGAGCTGACTTTTTACAAAAATGGCAAATGTTAGGTCTCGTAGCCGTAGCTAATAATGGTTGACTATAACTAGGGCGAGGCTTGTCAAACTTCCTGCTAGGCTGTACAACTTCAAATTTTCTGTTATCTTTTAAATGTGTCACTCCAACTACAGAAACCATTTCAGCCTCCTTTTTCAGAAATGTTGCTAATAGTTGTAATTTCGGTTCGTTGGACCCTAGTCTAGTGTATGCATACTCTGTCCACTTGCTTAGCAAAATACTAGGCAGCTTTGAAATTATAGCAGTTGACAGCTCTGGACTACGAAGATAATCATGTTGATTAAGTGACTGTAACGTAGCCACGCAATTATTTACTCTCATAGAGAAAACAATGATATCATTTTGGTAATTGTTATGTAATGGAGAGAGCCTTTTTAGTTGTGCAGTGAGATGTTGAATAATTAAATCAGAATTGCCAAACCTCAATTGCAATGCTTCCATGATGACAGCTGGTGCAGTGTTACCGATAAGCAAGTCCGTCACCGCCTCCTTAGCTTCACCTTTGAGGGCTCGTCTGAGTCTCCATATGTTCTCGGTTTCACTAAAATTGCAAACACGGGAAGATTCTTCATATGCATTTTTAAAGTGCAGCCATTCTATGCAGTGACCGCTGAAGACAGGTAATTCGCGCGGTGTCGCTAATCTCGTTAACAAGCGTTCCTCTTGCGTACTTGTCGATGATGCCACGATGTCTTTCAATGTTTGTGCGAGCAGCTGCATGCTGTCGACAGGAGGGCCCTGGGCTTGTGCGCGAATCGGGTTATCAATAGGTATCCGCGCTGCCTCCGTCGTTGTCGCTACTTCGTTCTGCTCCATCCAATCGTTCACAGTTTTATTGCCGTGAGTGACATTCGAAAGACATTCTGATGGTTGCTTGCCGTGAAGTTCTATTTCATCTTCCACAGCTAAATCGTACTCGAGCTTTTTATCAATCAGTTGTAATTGAATTTTAGCTTTTGCTTCGGAAGCTGCCAACTCGAGTTTCTTGCGCCTTACATACGATGATGTGGACGACATGGATGCAGCAGATGTTTTTTCACATTTTACATCCAATGTCGTAACATCCGTCGGCATTTGTTCTTCTAGAACGCGGTCGGTCGCTTTTTTCAATCGTTCACTAAGTTGCTCTCGGGTTTTCAAGGATATGAGTCTATCATGTGGTGGTGTATGATACATAGCGCTGGTGATGATGTAGGTCGAAGGAACAGAATTTTGTAGATGATAGAAATAAAACCACAAGATTTAATTTAGTGATAAGAGCGATTGACCGTCTCGGTTCGCGGCTGCTCTAGAAAGACACTGTCAATTTCCCTTTCAAATTTATTTAAATTACTAATTCTTTTCATTACAATAAAAAATTTCGTATCAAAAAATAAATATATATAAAATATGAAATTATGTAGTGCGTTGCCTACATACATACATAACTTCTCTCCACCAACCCGCATTGGATCAGCGTGGTGGAGTAAGCTCCAGGCCTCCCCAATAATAGGGAGAGACCCGTGCCCAGCAGTGGGACGCAAAAAGGGTTGCAGCCACATAACTTCTACATCCAGTCGACCAGTCATGCAGCCACTTATTTCGACTAAGTATATTAAGTTTCATTATAAAATATAAAAAAGGATATTATAAAAACTTTAATAATCCGCTACATAATAGGTACCTACTGAGTTTCCTGAGTTCAATTCACAGTAGGAAGAAATATCAAATGATTAATTAAGATTATTTTACAGGTACGTCCCAATGTACTGTACATTGTACGTTCTTGTCTTTGTCTCTGCCCATGGTACCCATATATGGTACCATAGAATTGACTAAATAGTTTGGGAGTTGGATAGGGACATTTGCTACTTACCCCACAAAAATATCTTATTTCCGGGCTGAAAGGTCAACATCGTATAACATTTTAGTTTAATCCAAAAAAAATGCTACTTACTGTACATGTCTGTTCATTATTATACTGTCCATTTTTCCAGCATTAACTTTTACTATCTTTAAAGCAAATTGCGCTTTAAAAATCAGTTCAATTATGTAATTATGATATAGTAACACGTTTATTAGGAAGAGAGCTGTAAGTAAGTGATTTGCCACATTACTGTGCCGGTCCGTAATTACGTGCTACGAAATGTGAGCTAGCGCTTAAGCTGAACTGCTTAAAATTAAAGCGAACATCACCAGGCTATGGTCATTTAATTGGTGTTGTTGTTATGCCGCGACGAGCTAAACGCCTACATTTTTGTTGTTACATAATTTTCAATGTTTGCAATTTTAAATACGATTTTATAATGCAAATATCATATTTAGGAGAAAAAATCAGCTACTACAATTACATAATGTTGTTAATCAAAAAATTTAAACATTAATTTTATTTAAAAAAACTGTTTTAGAAAATGATATTCAAGTACAGCAAGCAAGCAAGTTTAAAATCAACGGGAATCATAATAATCAAGAAATAAATAAGTTGTCAGTATTTAAATTATTAAAAGACCTAGATTAAACAAAACTGAAGCGGGCATCACCAGGCTATATTTATTTAATTAGTGTTGTTGTTTTTCTACGACGAACCACACGCTTGCACTTTTATTGTAACTCAATTTTATAGAAAAACAATTCGATTTTATAAAAGAAATATCACATCAAGAGGAAAATAGCTTATGTTATAGAATATTAATAAGCTTCTTTTTTTCAATTTGACTAGCTAACAATTAATTCTAAAAAATAGTTCGTAGAGATGCTACAAAACGTAAGCTAGCGCTTTAGGTTTTGCACTGCTTAAAATTGAAGCGAACATCAACAGGACATATTCATTTATTTGTCGCTGTTGTGCCGCAATAAACAAGCAGTTTTACATTTTTTAAAGTTATAAATGAGGATTAAAAAAATCTGCTCATTTATCTGTTCTAGGAACATAAAAAATTCCGAATAAGCGATTTGCCATATTGTGTTAAGAGTAGCTTGCGCTTAAATCTTGGACAGTATAAAAATTAAGCGAATATTACGAAGCTATGTTCATTGTTTATTCAAATTGCTGTCTTTTATTTGCTGCAAAAAACAAAGCATATTAATTTCTTATTTGTTTTAATTCTTATAAGAAAAATGCGGGTATGGCAATGTGCAGCACATTCTTATGTTTTCACTTTTAACGCTCTGTTCTTATTACATTTGGCGTACGGGCTTAAGAAAACGTGCTTATTTTATCTATTATGGTCCCTTTTTAATACGATCTTACAGATCAAGGTTACGTGGGCCTAGTAAATCACTTCAAAACGAGCGTGCGGGGGTCGAAAAAGGACGTTAGTGGATGCCCATTTATATTCTTCCTCGATGAAGGTGAATCCATCCATCGCATTAGACTACCAAAGCTGAACAATTTAATGACGATTGACTATTCATACCACATTCAAGCGGTTGACCGCTTTGCTACTCTTGATTTAAAGTCTAATTATTCTGAGATCTCAGCCGTGGCGGACGGTAGCGGAGTACGTAATGAGAGGGACGGCAGAAGAGGGAGGAGGGGCGGAATGCAAAATGTTGCAATTGCATTTTCCCGTCAGAAAAACAGCTTACACTGGCAAAAATAATTAAGAGCATTAGTGGAGTCGGGAACGGAGTGTCGCGCAGTAAATAGTCTGCTAAATACCCACCTACATTTATTGGCGCGGGGACTCTGCGAAGGCCAGCGTAATAGCGGAAACAATTCTGCCTTTTAAAACAGTGTGGGGTGCTTTTGTTTACAAATTATTTAACGGTAGCGTTGAATTCGGCTTCGCACGCATTCGCGTTTCCTATTGAGTTAACGGGGCATTGTGATTTCCCATAAGGAGGTATTCATTTTAAAATAAATACGTATATACTTACTTATTTTGTTAACTCTTTCCAACGCCATTTCCAGCACGTTGGACCTGAAAACGTCGTAATCAAAATAAAGGTACCTAGCTAACGAATATAACTCCAGTTGAAATTGATTGATTTAATCTAGCTCTACATAAAAATAAAAGTCCATCACTGCACCTTAGAGTACATAAGGCAAATTATGTGCAAATTCATCACATGATGAGTTCATGTGAAAGTCAACAATGTTTTTCTTCATCATACTTATATACATACAAATCCGCACCTAACCTGACACCTTCTCAGTTCTGTGAGAAAATTAGTGTCATACCGTGGGGCTATACCTAAAAGGTTAGAAAAATAAAAGTATAAGGATATGTTATCCATGTTTATTATCGGAACAATCATAGAAAGAAAGAAAAATGTTTATTTTTCCTATAATATGCAATAGTATATACAGTATCTACAGTAGGTACATTTCTATCACGCGAAAAAAACTTATCAACTACACTGAATTCGACAACTTTACTCACTGTTTACATCGATCGCAGCGTATATGAGAACAAAAAAGCGACCAACGTATCTAAACTCTATCACTCACCCTCAGCAGTTGACATGTCAATAGAAGTGACTCAGGTTTGAGTGTTTAGGAATCCTGAAACCTTAATGTAAAATGTAACCGACTTCAGATAATTTCCGATGCATCATTTGTACGCTGTCACTGCGTGACGACGGTACCCAAACCGACGGGAAAGAAGATAATCCCCCAATTAAATTGAATCACTGCCCGTGAAATTGTTTACCGTTTGAGGTAAGATTTTTTGGATTTCCCATCGAGAGGAATAATTTCTCGGCTTCAACCCTTAAGTTCGAAGTTGAAATAAATTTCGTGGTCGAGAAAAGACGCAATTCATTATGTGATTTTAGATGCTTCGAAGTTTATTTTCCTCTTTCGAATTTATTTAGATTTTGTATTGTCATTATTTAATTTGTCATTTCACTTGTAACGGCAGTCGGCAATAATACATTTATTTTCCCCTTTTCCAGCAAAAAATATAATATCAAACTGTTCGTATAATCAAACAACTTTGGAGACCATTGGATTTTTATTTGATACTACACCTAAAATTTTAGTACTATTAAGGTTATCCAGTTACCCAGGGGCTTTATGAAACCTCAAACAGGTCTAGAGCTTTACTCGAACCATATCTTGGTTGATGTATATTAGTCCCTGTAGCTTCAGGATTAAGAATCGAAATAAGAATAAGAAAAGCTACGGTATCCACTGCCTGTTCGTAAGAGGCGACTAAAAGGGAGCTTCCGGGGTTGCGGACGCTGAGAGTGGGAGCTCGACCCGTCCAGCCAGCAGCCCCGGGAAGGACAGCTGTGTGTTCGGACACCTGAAGGTGCAGGACAGCACATCCGCTCTCCCGAAGATGGGCCCGTTTTGGCGCGCCGCGCGTGTAGGACATCGATGCGTTCCACTAGAGATCCCGGAATCCTCCCCAAGCGCAGAGGCAGGCCATCGAGGGGGTTTTAGTGCGGTACAAATCCTACATAACCCAGTATCCTCTTCCATGGTTTCCCCAACCCCTCCCCCCTCCCCACATAACCAAAAAAAGGTTGATATATATTATGTAGATTATGTAGGTACCTACTATCTATACTTATCTTAGGTATGTTAAGTAGAAGAATTGATTACCCATTACAATCAGTCAGATATCGTTTATTTCAAATGCATAAAGCAAAAAAAAACTAAACTATTTTAATAGTTTTAAATGCAACAGAATAGCTGCTCTAGCATTCTGAATTCTGTCAAAAAGATTGTCACAGACAATAAAACGTTCGTCTCTCCGTTTCCCTGACAAGGTAAAAGCGATCAGCGTCTGCTCATTGTGCTGATCGCCATTTATCAAGTTGCATCTGACGCGACCCTGGCAGCGCAGCGGTGAGCAGCGTCAGCTGCTTTCAGTTCAACAAATTTCAACGAATAAAACGGAACAGAACTAATTTGTTCTAAATAGAATCGAGGTCTGATGAACTAACAAACCCTTTGATAAATCAATTTCTTGTAATCAGGGTTTAAAAGTCGATTTCCGAAGGCGATTTTCGTTCAGGCCCTAAGATCTATCTACACATCTTGTGTGATTAGCGTGTATAATATTGTCATGGAAGAAGGTCATAGCTATGCTACCAACAAGTTCATGCGATAGTTTTCTTTTTTAAATAATGCACCAATTCAGCACCTTACTGTACACACTTATTCTCTTCTTCTCATCCGATTCGCTCTTGATAAAGCGGTCGTGGTCGTCATGCCTTATTACATGATGACCACGAGCGTGACCGCTGTTGGAACATCAAATTCGCCTCACGATCACGACATCCCGCCATCTCTCCTTTGACCGTCCTCCTAGAGCAAACATTTAAAGGGCTACCCACTGCATCTTTTTACATAACACCATAACTATGCAATGCAAACATTATGTCTATTTCAATATTTAACTCAACAGTAGAGCCATCAGATATCGCACAGCCAATTAGCCCGTATTAAAACATTCCTAAAGAGACTAAAAACTCGTGATACAGAGCAACGATAGCTACAAATAGTTCGTAGCTATTGCGACGGATTTTTCAAAAGCCAACTATAATTTAGTTAAAAGGCCAATAAACGTTAAAGCTCCCAATTGAGGAAATGGAAAAGCTTTAGCGAATGTACGCTATCTGAAAAAAGTCCCAGGTTTCTGTGTCGTCTGCAAGAATACCCCATTTATCGGAACTCTAGCAATATTGGCCAATCTAAAATAACCGAAAATGATAAAGATCATACTCGTATTTCTTAAAAGGTTTAATAAATAATAATATACCTATGTAGTCGGAAGAACTTGCAATTTAGCCGTAAAGATTTTGTGTACTTATTAGTTGAAAGTAGCAATTGCCGGCCATATTTATGTAAGTAGGTAACAAAGCAACTATCGGTCTCACATGTAGCGTAGTGTAATCGGGAAATCAATACACTCGCCACACTGCTACTCAGGAGGATGATAACCACCTAATATAAATGCGGCCAACAACTGTAGCCATCCACCGAAGCATATCAAAAATGCTTCACGGTAGAAACACTTGCATCGATGCTGAACCATAGTTAGGGTACCTATGACATTTTGCTATTCTGCAGTTTACGAGCTACTGGGACACGAGGTACTACACAATTAAATTGCTTTGAGTTAATAATAGTATGTATAATTATACAATATAGTAGTTAATAGTCGGCGCGAGATTGAAATTTAGTGTGGGCAAGATACATATTAATATGTAGATTATGATATGAGATATGTAGTATATTTTGGGATGCGCTCGAACCTTAGATTAAGAATAATGTTTGGTCTATGGCTCGAACTTTGCCAAGGGGACCTTTTGGCGAGTAGGTATACTTATTTTATTCAATTATGGTGTCGCAAACTCTATGCATATTGCCAGCTTCAAGAATTATCATTTTTTTGCCAGTTGCGTTGAAACTGGATTAATCATAGATAAAGTCAGTAAGTCGTCTGGAATCAGTCAGTCGAGTCAGTCAGATATTCAAGTAAAGTGATGGCTACTTCACCAGAACGTGACCAATGGAATTTTGTTATTTGGTTATGGCGAATTAGGTTATTTTATTTCGTGCACTGTATTTAACCTGTATCGAACGAAATGCCATCAACTTTATCCGACATATGTATGTATGTAACTCAAAATACATATGTATGTATGTAACCAAGAAAATAAAAATAAAACAAAAGCACAATGTCCTTTCCGACTTCCCGCCAAAAAACCTGGAGAGTACTTTTTGATTTTCCATTTTTTACGAGACGCTCGTGCCTCTTCACCGCGAGAACTGCGCTCTGCTGAGTGAAGGACCCACCTTCTCTTTATGGGGAGTTATTTAAGAAGGAAGGTAAAAAATTTAAAACCTTGCCAATGATTAAAGGCGATGGTATGGCATGATGATGTGGCATATGGCATTCCATAGTATTATTCCATCGCATTAATTGTAAATGTTTTTTCGCATCGATCTCGAGCGCTATCCTAGAACGATAGTAGTGTACATAGGTACTTACTTTAGGTGACTATATAACGTGTTCTTTGTGTTAGCAGCATAATAAAACAGTGCTACTCTACTTTACAAGATAAGTAATTATGTATGTATGTCCATAGGCTCCAGTGACCACTTAATCAATGAAATTACAGACGAGCATGCACCACGTAACATTAAGAGGACGCAACAACCTATGGACATCTAAAGTATCTCAAGCTAAAGCAAGCTTAAGTCTTGCCTAAAATCATATGTAGGTGCTGCTTATCCAGTCCCTTTAGCTTCGGGATTAAGAATAGAGCTACGGTATGCCCTGCCTGATCGTAAACTAATATAAGCGACTAAAAGGGCTTCCGGGGTTGTGGGCGGTAAGAGTGGGAGCTCGATCCGTCCAGTCAGCAGCCCCGCGAAGGACGGCGGTGTGAGCGTGGCCGCATGCCGCCGTAAACACCTGAAGGTGCAGGAGAAAACTTCCGAACATGGGCCCGTTCTGGTGCGCCGCGCTTCGAGGACACTGGTGCGTTCCACTGGAGATCCCGGAGTCTTCCATAAACGCAGAGGAACCTACCGAGGTGGTTTTAGTGCGGTACAAATCCCACATAGCCTGGTATCCTCTCCCAAGATGCCGGATACCTTTGAAGGTTTCCCCCCACTCCGATACTAAAAAAAAGGTGCTGCTAATCCAGAGGCCTCATTTAAGTCTGGCCGCCGACCGTACCTTTCCACATAAACACAAGCAATCGACGACCCGTGTCACACGTGTGGCGCAATGGTTACCATGTAGGACTGCCAATCGGAGGGTCCCAGGTTCGATTCCCATCGAAACAGAAAGTTTAAATTTCTGTTCTCGGTCTGGTTGTTTGTGTTTCTGTCTGTCTTTGTAAGTGTTCATGGTACCCACGACACAGGCTATATTCACCCTACTGTGGGGCTATGAGTGTGAATCGTTTATTTATTTTATTTATAGTCGTGGTACTTCCCCAGTTGGTAGGGACGATGGTGAGGAATTATCGTTTTGAAAACATGAAAGTATTAGCACCTATTATACTTATATTGTTGTAGGTTTTATTTTTTCAACATCACAAGTAAATCAACGAGCGCAGGATGCATTTAGCGTTAAAACCAGAGATAAAACGGACAGAGCTTTTGCATTTTTTATTGACAAGCTGAATGACACAGAGTAATGGTCTCAATAGCAGACAACTCCCTCCTTATTGGCTACGGCTTGGCTAGGTTGAAGGGAGACGTCAATATGGCATGGCGGTATGGCTCCGATTGGCTAGCTGGCTGACACGTTCGTCATGAAAGGTTATGATGATATGGATAATTCCCTTGTTATTGTTTTGTTACTTATCACAGATTTAAACAGGAACAATAGAAAAAAAAGACATACTCAATTCAATAAATAACCTTTATTAACAATGATGTAAGGTACATTTTATTGCTATACAAATCTCTTTGATGGAATGTTTTCTAAACTGCTATTAATGTTTTAATATGAAATCATTTACTTCATCAAATAGCCAATAAATCTAATTTATAAATAAATACTAAGCTATATTATAATACAGATTGTGATATGTTTAATTAAGGCATTAACAATGGATAAAACATTAATGGGATGAACACTTCCATTCGTGCAAAGGAGTATTTAAATGGAAATTGGAATTGTAAATTACGACTTTCTTATGAGATTTCTACGAAAAGGGACGTATTTTATATTTTTAAGTACCTTTATTTAAAAAATGTATTACATAGGTGTAAAGGTAGCAACGCTTGTGCATTGTTCGTTCATCTCACAAAATAACTTCACTTTGAGTGAACTATTCAAACATGCTTGCTATAATGTAAAATATTATAAAGAAATGCAAAAAATTTATACACAATTTTTACTATTAGTACCTTTGTGCAAATCTATACAAACAAGTATGTAGATAAATATTAATCCTTTATTAACAAACGTTGCATAAGCTTAATATTTATGTTCTGTCTTTCTTTGGTATATGTTATTAGACCACGTTAGGATAAGACAAAAAGAAAATTAAATATTACAAGTTTATACATCGTTTCGTCCGCGTGGACTTTGGTATTAGTCAAAGCATGATGTTATATAGCCTAACCAGTAGTTCCCGAGATTAGCGCGTTCAAACAAACAAACAAAACAAACTCTTCAGCTTTATATATTATAATAGTATAGATAAATAACAAAATTAACTTAAATATTCGTCGAGTCTAACATTATAAATAGGAACCTATTTAAATGTAGCAACACAGAACTAATAAAAACAAAGAACTAACACTGAAACGACAATAATGTTTATGAAAAAACATTTACATAATATTTCTATCCACAAGAATGTTTATGATAAAACATTTACATTATTATTTGTATTAATATTATAATTAATAAATGAAATTTTAACTAGGTTTAATTTCATTATTTTTTTCATTTTTAATAATGGCATCGCAAACTCTGTTCATATTCCAGCGTTATGTACAATTTTTGGATCACTTGGTAATCTTAGAAAAAAATCAGTCAGTCTAGTCAGCCAAATGTTCAAGTAAAGTGATGGCTACTTTACCAGAACGTGTCCGATGGAGTTTTGGAGGCAAGCCGAAAAAACATGTTTTCTCACTGTTATTTTATTTCACAACACTCGTGCACTGTCATTAACCTATATCGAACAAAATGTCATCAACTTTATCCAATATAACTATTACGACCAGAAAGAAAATGGACAGAGCTTCTGCATTTTTTATTGACAAGCAGAATGACACAGAATAATGGCTGGCAATGGCTTATATAGAGACGACTCCCTTCTTATTGGCTAGGGCTTGGCTTGGCTTAAGGGAGACGTCATGGTGGCATGGCTCCGATTGGCTAGCTGGCTGACACGTTCGTTACATACACAATAATACACCAAGAAAATGAAAACAAAACAAGAGCACAACTTGTCCCTTCAGACTTGCCGCCAAAACTCAGGCTTCAATTAGTAGCTTTCCTGAATTTCCAATGAAATTTGTTTCGCCTACCACAATTTATCGCCATCAAAGGGTTAACTGGCAGAGAGTGACACTAGGCATTAAGTTAGCCCATGTTTTTGTAGATTTACGAAAGAATAAATAAATAAATAAATTTCAATTACAATTTGTACTTGATAATTATATCAAGTAACAAAGTTCATTACTGTATAATATCATGATAAAATTACATTAACTATAGGCACGTAATAGTAATAATTTAACTAATATAACAGAGAATATTTTTTGCTATTTAATTATTTTTTAATACAGTTGCTCAAAAAGTGACGTATTGCAGGGACGTTTAGCGTGCGGGAAGTGGGCTATTACACACTCGTGCTTTTTCTTTACCTTTTCCGCACTCGTGCGTTTTCTTTCCCAACTGTCAAAATAATGTCTATTAAAAAGAAAAAAACCAACCACGAAGTTTTAGATTTTTATGATTCATGCAAATATTACTAAAAAGAAGCTACTAATTTGTTTCAATATCAGATTTAATGATTTGATTCAATGAGTTAGGTTAGGTTTCATTTCATTTTATCTCATTAACATTTTCATTTCATATCAATAAAAAAAATCTACTGAAGACTTGGCTGTATGGGCATAGTTACTCTTTGCCTACCCAGAATGCCTAGAAAAAAACAATCTCTGCATAATCATATAGGTATTCTTTTACGGTTGGCGCCATTTTTCAAAAATGTTCTTTGCGAGTTTTTATTATTTTATTATAAATTGCTTCATTTTTTCACAACTGTATTAAAAATAGTTGTTCAGTACACGTGCGGAACCGTCACTGGAAGGAGTTCCGACTGTCAACCCTCACCTTCGGCTGGCTACGCCTCGGCTCGGGTAGACATTTGTCGGAACTCCTTGCAATGACAGCCTTTCCGCACTTGTAATGAAATATACTATTTACTAATTCCTGCAACTCCGGTTACTTTCCAATGTAAAATGAATTACTCTTATTTTCTAAGAACTAATGAGAAAGACCTTTTATGAATAATGTAAAGTATCAAACACACCTGACAAGTTATTTATCAATTATTTATTTTCTTGATGATTAATAGATATTATAATGAGTTTCTTGGACCGACCTACAAAAGAAGAGTTAGAAAAACTGCAGAGTATATTTTTTTTTGGCGAGTACCTATACACATATTTCTCTAGTCACACACATTCACTTCCCAAAACATTTACAATGTATCATTATATCAGTCTACATTACATTCATTTCATCACATTCAGAACCAATAGTAGTTACCAAAAATAATACTTCATTTACTATCTAAATATAAAAATAACTTTATATTAACAGTTGGGTATATTTTCCTAATATATTTTCTATACAATTAACCCTAAATGCAACCATTATTATATTGAGACAAACAGGACCACCAAATATAAATTACAATGTATCAAACGTTGACTTTTTTGGAGTAGGCACCCTTGGAGAGTTTGAGTATAACTTCTTGAATAACTCTTGTATGTTGTTATCCGGAAACAGATTGCACAGAGTAGCTGAAAAATATTAAAACGTTATTAAAATATCCAGACTGGATAAAAAAAGGTTACCGTCGTTATGGGGATGTAGACATATGCATATAATTTCTATATTCGTTACCTAAGAAGCTGTCATCAATCATTATTTAATGCACCAGTATATATAAATATTTAAATTAGAAAGTAGCTCTGTAACGCTTTCCCGGTTAAACTTCTGAATCAATTTTAATGAAATTTGAAACACAGAGAGAGTGGATCTTGACCTTGACCAAACTTTAAAACGGGTCCACACAGGCAAAGCCGCTGGCAGAAGGCTAGTGTTATTATAGTTCCGGCCATCCATCAGCATTAATTTCATAGTCCTCTGCTGGACATAGGCCTCCCCTAATGTTCACCAATCCTTCGATCCTGCGCCATTTAAATGGTATTACTTCTAACTTTAATAATATGGTCTGCCCATTGCCACTTTTTGAGAACTATGTCGGTAACCTTCGTTCGTCTACGGATTTTATTATTTCCCATTCTGCCGCGTAGAGAAATACCAGGCATAAACCTCTCCATCACTCGGTGAGTAACTATGAGCATTTGGAAAAGCATGACGGTAAACGACCACGTCCCAAGGTCGAAGGCAACACACATTGCTCGAAAACTTTCAACTTCAGCAGCGGCAGTCTCGACAATCGCTAAGGCGGCTTAGCGACCGAAATCGGTCGTTAACTCGATATCGATAGCTGTTTAACGAAAATTGGTAGTCTCGACTGTCTAAAATGTCGCCAATCAATAGTGTATTTACGAATTTAAACGTCAAACTTCCGATGATTGTCGTAAGCTTAGCGATCCACTATCAATCGATAAGTAACGAATGTCGAGAGTACAGGCACTGGCATTGAGGTATACCGGTTCAGAAGATAGTTGTAGTTTCCCGAACGCTGCCTAGCCGAGTTGGGTTCTACAAGTTACCATTCTCTCTAAGTTGGACATATCCATTCGGATTAGTTGTTCGACCATTAACAACGAACGGTATAGGTATGACATTAACGTTAGACATGATTTTTGTGTTACTATAGTTTTATGCATTTATTTAATTAATTAAATTATAAAAGTAAACATAACAGATATTTTACAATCCAATTCGCTTACTTAGTTAATACACAATTTTCTACGAAACCTTTTGCATTTGCTAGAAATACAGCAGGTATGGAATAAAAAATGTCCAAACTAAGACATTTACTGGTAACTTTAGTGTCCCTACTGGTCGCACAAGTTTAAGACAAATTAACATTTCTTATGTATCGCACACGAATACAATGCGCAAGATACTACGAGTATAATAAAATCCATACATTATAATAATAATAATAACTTTATTCATGAAAAAATAACTATTTTAACAGGTTACAAATATTAACATCAGTAATTAAGCAATACATCGATGCGTTTCCTGAACTAGGTAGTATTACTACCTGTATTTCAGTGTACAGCACCTACCCCCCATGAGATTACTTTTAATGTACTAAATGTTACAATAATTATTATACTAAATGCTTTTCCAAATTTGTATAATAGTCTATAGTTATAGTGGTACCTTAAATTTTTACAACATTAAAATATGTCAATGGTATAGCTATTACAACAAAAACACCCATACATACACACATGCCCAAGCCAACACCCAACACATACTCACTCGCACACACACTCAAATATACTAACACAATCTAACCTCTAATCTCTCTACACGTTCTCCTCATTACTAATTTTTAGTGTTCAATGTCGAACATCCATACAATTCATTTAACAAATCCAGAATTGTGGTACCTTAAATTTTTACAACATTAAAATATGTCAATGGTATAGCTATTACAACAAAAACACCCATAAGCAAGCAAGTAAGCAAAGTATTCGAAAAAATTCTTCTTAACCAGCTATTGTCTTACTTCACAATTAACAGACTCTTACATAAGAACCAATTTGGCTTCACTAAGGGTCGTTCAACAACCGATGCAGGTGTTGAGCTTTACACAGTTATTATAGAGGCTTGGGAGAGATCACAGGATGCCCTGGGTGTATTCTGTGACCTATCTAAGGCATTTGACTGCGTTCAGCATGAAACCCTTATCAGGAAACTCAACCACTATGGCATTAAAGGTACCGCGCTCAAACTCCTGTCATCCTATTTGAGGGATAGGACTCAGAGAGTTGAAGTGAATGGTAAAAGGTCGTCTGGGTCACCTGTAGAGATGGGGGTCCCGCAAGGTTCCATTTTAGGACCTTTTCTGTTTCTGTTGTATATAAACGATCTTCCTTTCATGGTTGAAAACAGTCATGAGATTGTATTGTTCGCAGATGATACTTCTTTGTTATTTAAAATCGATAGACGAATTTCCAATTATGACGATGTGAACAATGCTCTCTCTAAGGTAGTTCAGTGGTTCAATGTAAATAATTTACTATTAAACAACAAAAAAACTAATTGCATAAGGTTTTCACCCCCAAATGTTAGGAAAGAAAATGTAAATCCTCAATTAAATGGTGAGGATCTTGCCATTGTTGAAGCAGCTCCTTTTCTGGGAATTACAATAGACTCGAAATTACAGTGGGGACCCCACATCTCTCAGTTGGCGAATAGACTTAGTTCTGCAGTTTTTGCGATAAAGAAAATTCGTTCCCTCACAGACATTGAAACAGCCAGATTAGTTTATTTCAGTTACTTCCATAGTTTAATGTCATATGGCATTTTACTGTGGGGTAATGCGGCTGATATTGAATCAATTTTTATTTTGCAGAAAAGGGCTATTCGCGCAATTTATAACTTAGGTGTTAGAGAATCACTTAGAGAAAAATTTAAAGAGATCAATATTCTTACATTTGCTTCGCAATATATCTACGAAAACATAATGTATGTACGCAAAAATAAAGAGAAATTCACAACCATATTGGACTTGCATAGTCCTAACTGTGTCTCAACTAGGAACGGCCACAAGCTGGCATTTCCGAAATGCCGGCTCCATAAAAAAAGCTCTTCTTTTATTGGGATATCCATTAGGATATATAATAAAATCCCAATAAAGATTCAATCCCTGCCTTTAAAACCTTTTAAGAAGACAGTCAAACAAGTCCTCTGCCGCAAGGCTTACTACAACACTAAGGACTATCTTAATGATAAAAGAGCGTGGGAATGAATCTCGCCCACACAAAGCTATTTCTAAATGAAATGTAATATATAGTTTTAGTAATTACTCGCAACTGTGAGCAGCTGGAAGTGGGTTTATAGTGTCTCATACGATCAGCTGTCACGTGTGCCCATTATGGACCCATAGCCATACTGTTATCTCAATTATATATGTACTGTTTTTTTTAAAAAGAGTGCTGGGAGTTTTTTTCCGCCGCCTTTTTTCTCTCAGCTCAACATCTAGCCCAAACGGGCACTTAAAGGCGATGACCGGGAAAAAATGACATTCATTAAGCGAATATTTTGTATTCCTAATATGAAATAAATATTTTTTCTTTTCTTTTCTTTTCATGTGTGTATGTATGGGTGTTTTTGTTGTAATAGCTATACCATTGACATATTTTAATGTTGTAAAAATTTAAGGTACCA
The DNA here is from genome assembly GCA_911387765.1 of Pyrgus malvae. Lineage (NCBI taxonomy): Eukaryota > Metazoa > Arthropoda > Insecta > Lepidoptera > Hesperiidae > Pyrgus > Pyrgus malvae. The sequence continues at coordinate 9,237,344 of OU426955.1, read as the reverse complement.
CAATTCTGGATTTGTTAAATGAATTGTATGGATGTTCGACATTGAACACTAAAAATTAGTAATGAGGAGAACGTGTAGAGAGATTAGAGGTTAGATTGTGTTAGTATATTTGAGTGTGTGTGCGAGTGAGTATGTGTTGGGTGTTGGCTTGGGCATGTGTGTATGTATGGGTGTTTTTGTTGTAATAGCTATACCATTGACATATTTTAATGTTTTAAAAATTTAAGGTACCACAATTCTGGATTTGTTAAATGAATTGTATGGATGTTCGACATTGAACACTAAAAATTAGTAATGAGGAGAACGTGTAGAGAGATTAGAGGTTAGATTGTGTTAGTATATTTGAGTGTGTGTGCGAGTGAGTATGTGTTGGGTGTTGGCTTGGGCATGTGTGTATGTATGGGTGTTTTTGTTGTAATAGCTATACCATTGACATATTTTAATGTTGTAAAAATTTAAGGTACCACAATTCTGGATTTGTTAAATGAATTGTATGGATGTTCGACATTGAACACTAAAAATTAGTAATGAGGAGAACGTGTAGAGAGATTAGAGGTTAGATTGTGTTAGTATATTTGAGTGTGTGTGCGAGTGACTATGTGTTGGGTGTTGGCTTGGGCATGTGTGTATGTATGGGTGTTTTTGTTGTAATAGCTATACCATTGACATATTTTAATGTTGTAAAAATTTACTGTTCAAAGTGTGTGTTCAGGTACCACAATTCTGGATTTGTTAAATTAATTGTATGGATGTTCGACATTGAACAGTTGCTAGTGAATAGTAATCTATGAAGTTAAATTAATAAAGAAAGTAATTTTGTCTTTGATGCCTTGATCAGCACTGGATACATATTAAATTTTCTGTATCATCGTATGATAGAGATTTTAAATAATCAGTTACTATAGTCTTACATTTATAAGAAGTGAATGAGTAAATTTTTAGCTTGTTATTAATTTTGTCATATATGTAAGGTCCTAGAAAACAGAAATATCTTCGAAGGAATGCCGTCTTATGTTGGTGTAACTGTTTTGTAGCAGCGTGTCCTCTACGTTTATTTAATGATTCTGGGTCGTATGGCTCTAATTTATGCTGTTTAAGAGTTATATGCAAAATAAATAGTTGACGTACAGTAAGAACACTCCACGTCTCATAAACTAATTTAGTCGGATATCTAAAAGGCTTAAACATGCAGGTCTTTAGTATGGCTCTTTGAGCAATTTCTAGTTGTTTAATCGTAGTTTTAGGAACACCTCCCCATGAAGTAATGCAATAGGTTACCAATGATTGGCAAAGTGCAAAGTAAACTTGTTTTAACCTTTTCACGTCTAATATATGTCTTAATGTATATTAATTTACGTATTCTATTACTCAGAGTATCTATATGGAGTTTATAATTTTTTATTTATTTATTTATTTATTTATTTATTTATTACATTTAACATACAGGCTATAAAACATTACAGAATTGTTAAACTCTAAAGCGTTCTATAGCTGTGAGATGTATTCTCCTGCCGTCCTGCGAACTTCGGCAATTGGAGAATAGAATACGTCTATTTTTGTATCCCAGGTCACTAAGCCATTAAGTAGAGTCAAAGCTCGCATCAGGGGAGACTCTTTTACAAGAATGAGTCTGCACCCTGGCACAGCAAACAATTTGTGACGCCTAGCCCTAACGTAATTGTCAGGGACATTCAGATCAATTAATTCTAGTATTGATGGGTTGCAGGTAATTCCTCTTAATAACTTAACAAAATAATCAATTAAGAATATATTTCTTCTATATTCTAAGGTATTATATCCCAGCATTCCTACTAAAAATAGGCTTGGATATATGTGTGGGTAACTAATAACATATCCGTATACCTTAAAATACAAAAATCTTAAGAACTTTCTTTGGAGTTTCTCCAACATGAGCTTATATTTTGCTTCATGCGGACTCCAGATAACTGCGTTACTCTCAAGCGTGCTCCTAACAAAACTATTGTACAAAAGTTTTATAGGAGCGGGACTTCTGAAGTGTTGTGCTATGCGCATCACATAGCCCAAGGATCTATAAGCCTTCTGGCATGTCGTCGTTATATGGTCAGAGAAATTCAAATCTGCTCTCATCAAAATTCCAAGATCCTTAACCGAGGAGTGACGCGAGAAACTAACTTCGGCTAATTTGTAGCTATATAAAATTGGACTTTGTTTGCGAGTAAACGTCACTACAGAACACTTGCTCTCGTTGAACATAAGCTTGTTCCTCATGCTCCATTCCAAAACTCTATGTCCGTTTGAAGAAATTGACAGTCCGTATGATGTTTTATTGTTTGTTTGATTTAGTTGTGAGTCAATGACGACTCCCAAGTATTTAATAAAATTAACGCATTCAAGAGGAGCACAGGAGCATTTTTCATCTTTAGAGTTTACAATAATGAACGAATAAATTGTGAGTGTCAGGAATGAAAGGTTGTTGCCGAATAGAGAATTTTATAAATTTAGTTTTATTTGGATTTAAATTTAGCAAATTATTATTAAGCCAGATATTTATCGTATTCAGGCCCTCTTGAGCAGCATCATAAACTTCAGCCCAGGTAGTTGCAGAAAAAAGAAGAGCGGTATCATCTGCATATGAGATAATTTTGCCCTGGCGAAGTTTAAGACATATCAGATCGTTTAAATACACGAGAAATAAGGTAGGACCTAAGATGCTGCCCTGTGGGACGCCCTGAGTTATTAAAGCGTCAGCGCTCCGATATTTATCGATTTTAACATATTGTTTGCGTTCCGACAGATAGTTTTAAAAAAGATCCAATTGAGTTCCTCGGATGCCAATTTTTTCCAATTTATTGAGTAGGTGCGGTACAGATACCGTATCAAAGGCCTTTGCTAAATCTAAGAATATGCATATATAGCCTCTATCCAAGTTAATAGCCACAAAATTTGTAAGTGAATTAACTGCATCTTCTGTGGATTTATTACGCCGAAAACCAAATTGGTTTTCAGCAAGGATACTATTTTTCTCCAAATAACTCACGAGTCTTCGGTTTATGATAGTCTCTAGCAATTTAGATATCGAGGGTAATATAGAGATCGGCCGATAATTTGACACACAGTCTTTAGACCCCGATTTGTGTATTGGGCGTAATTCGGATTTTTTTAACGGACCAGGAAACTTGCCTTGTTCAAGACAAAGATTAAAAATGTATGAGAGTGGGCCAAGTAGCCATTGTTTACATTCTTTTAGAAAATTGTTTGAGATTCCATCCCAACCGACAGAGCATTTAGTTTTTAATCTATTAATCCTACTACTATTATAAAGGCGAAAGTTTGTAAGTATGGATGTATGGATGTATGGATGTATGGATGTTTGTTACTCTTTCACGTAAAAACTACTGAATGGATTTGAATGAAACTTTACCACAATATAGCTTATACATCAGAATAACATATAGGCTACAATTTATAAAGATATTGTGTGAATTGTCCAAAATATGACGATAAGTGTCAAGTAAGTAGGAAAAAATCTACCATCTGCGAGCTATTCTGGCATGCGCCGCCAAAACCGCTAGAGGTACACCTATGTAATGTATGATGTTAATGTTTATCTTATATAGTCCTACAAAAAAGCCGGTCCACGGTACTTCAGAAGGGACTTCACTTTATGCTAATGATCCTCTCTAACGCGGGTGAAACCGCGGGGCACAGCTAGTTATACTATAAATTTCTTTTTCATCGGTATTAAGTAAAGCAAATGAATTATTTTGTAGCTGTAGGGTAACTTCTGTGTTTGGTATCATTAGTGAATCACTCTGAGGTTTAATATTATATGTATTGCTCCTACCTACTTTCAAAAAACAATTGTTAATTTCTTCTACCGAATCTTGCTTACATGGTAATATCGCCAAAAGTTCCTTTGGAAAATTATTCTCCTTTTTTGTATGTGTTACTGTTTTGATTACATCCCAAAGTTTTTTGCAATCGTATCCTGCATTATTAATCAACTGCCTTTCAAAAAGTCTTTTTGCCCTGACGTCATCCATGGCTTTAAAATTCGATTTCTTCGTTAATATAAATTAATAAAGTTTTTATGTGTTGCCTAATAAAAGTTTTCCTATTAAGTTAATACAAAATTATTTCTGTACGTACCCTCAAGTAGCACAAATATGAGTCGCCTGTTGATCTCCTGAGTTTGGAATAGATCGAAGACGGTCAAAAGGCCTCTACGAGCTGCGTCCGTTCCTACAATATGCCTGAGATCATCTGAAACAAAATTATATACCCTATCATTCAATGACTTTTTGCTTTCCAATGTTTTAAAAAAGTTTTTAACTACTTATTAATCTCTCAGATGATAAACACTAAACAAAGCTGTGAAGATTAAAAAAATACTGAAAGAAGAAATATAATGTATTGACGGCGCTGTTTCACCTTGAGCGACGTTTTTTTCTTATATTTTCCATGATTATTTATTTGTTTGCAAAATGGCCCCCTGTTTTTTATCCTCACGGATTTTATCATTGATCATGATAAATATTAGAACTCAAATCAACTACTGATTTTTTTGTACAAGAGTTGAAATATACGTGAAAAAAACGTGTCAGAAACTTTTGTTGATCCAAAATTTCTTTGCATTTCTTATTATTATTTGCAATTTCTTGTATGAAGATATTGCAAGGATGCAAAATATATGGCAGAAATAAAATATCAAAGTGGTAAGCGATAATTTTTTTGCTGTAAGTTTTTAATTTTTGTTGTAAGTTTATTGTTGAAAGGATCAGTAATACAGTTGGAAGATAACTAAAGGGTTGGAAATAGTACAGGCGCAATCTATTCTTTAGTGTACCTGAAGCGGCAGATAGCAAGGCGACTTTGGCAGCGACTCTCGTCCGAGCTTTGGTCGCCGCATCCCTGTTCGCTTGGCTCGGGTTGTTGCGACTGGTCAGCCATTGCCTGTATTCAAAACAGACAGGTTACATTTTTGTAAGTTAAGTAAGTTTTATTACCATTTTCTTGGCCCACTTCACTCTTTTAAGTAAGTAACATAATTTTTATGGAAAATTAACAGAAAGAAATCAAGGTTTTGATAACGGCTTTCAAAAGTCTATAAGAGTGGAGTTTTTGGCGGGAAGTCGGAAAACACATGTAGTGCTATTGTTTTATTTTTATTTTCTTGGTGTATTTTTGAATTATATCGGATAAAGTTGATGGCGTTTTGTTCGATGTAAGTTTATTACTGTGCACTGCAGTGTTGTGAAATAAAAAACAGTGCAAAAACATATTGTTTCCTAAACTCCATCGGACACGTTCTGGTAAAGAAACCATCGCTTTACTTGAACGTCTGACTGATTAGTAACGACTTACTGATTGTTTCTATGATGTAGAAGTGATGCAAAAATTATACTTGACGCTGGCAATATGCAGAATTTGCGATGCCATTATGGAAAAAAAAAGTCTATAAGAAAACTTCTGTTGGGAAAACTTACTTAAAAGTTTTTAAATATTGCACAACGTTCCGTGGCGAAGTTAATGATGATACCAGCTCCAACACTTTTCTGAAACCAACATTTTTTAAATTGTAACATTGAAATAATTAAAAGACTAAAGTTCGACGGATAAATAGATAGATAGATAAATTAACTCTTTATTGTTTGTTAATACACATTTTTTACACATTTAGTATATGTAGGATATATAACATTTTCTATATCAAATTTGTATGTGTGCATTTCGCAAACAAATTATTCTTATTTTTATTCTTATACACACCAATCATAATGACATAAAATAAAAAATAAATATAAATAAAAGTATATAACATATTATAGCCTCTTGAAAATCAATACACTGATAAAACTGTTTTATCACACGAATGGATACCATGGTTGTGGGTATTGCACGTGCACATTCTGTGTGTGCGTTTCTTAGTGCAACGCACGCACCATTTAAGCTATGATGGTTATGAAGACCTCATACCTCAACGGTAATGTTAACTGCTTGATTTTGACCGGTTAAAGCTATTGTTATGATTAAATATCAAAGCAACTAAGTATTAACTTCACCGCCTACTAACTTTAACAATAAAGAAAAACGTAATTGTGAAACAAACTATTGTTAAATTCTATTATCGTTAAGTTAGTTTTTTAACGATAAGTAAATTTAACGACGACACTATAACCAGGCCTATGGTGTAATTCACCGTAACAGTAACAGTAATTAAAATATAAGCTTCAATGTAAAAACATACATACCTATTAACTCGATCTGCTATCAGCGTTCTAAGCGGTGCCAACAATCTTCGCCTTAACCAAAGACCTTTGATACCGAGAACCTCTTCCAATAGTCTTAAAGGGACACTTTCATCGCCATCCTGCGAGTAAATACAACAAGTTTAAATATGTTATAGTACCAACGGAAACACGATAGTTTAATCTAATATATAAAATTCTCGTGTCACAGCTTTCGTTGCCATACTCCTCCGAAACGGCTTGACCGATTCTCATGAAATTTTGTGAGCATATTGAGTAGGTCTGAGAATCGGCCAACATCTATTTTTCATCCCCCTAAGTGATAAGGGTGGCCCACCCCAAACATTTGAACGCGGTACGGAGTTCGCGGGGTCAGCTATAATGTAATAAAATACATAATGATAGTCACTTACGTCCTGGCCATCTGAAGAGTTACCGCTTTTGAAACCTTCAAAATTCTCACCGCTTTTACCCTGGAACACCTTTGAAATACCTGAAATGGAAAAAAGTAATTATCCGATCGAGTCTAAAACAGTTTCACATTATAGTTTTGCCATAACTAGAGCAAAGAGCATCATCAAAGCCCAAAGTGGGCGTACTAAGTTACCGATTGTTTTTCACGTGTTCAATATTATCAAGTCCTCTAACCAACTTGTGTCTGTAGTCGAGAACTCTCTGGAGCCGGTCTCGGAATGGGGTCGACTTAACTTTGTTGAGTTTAACCTTACAAAGAGTCAAGTTTACGCGGTTACCGTTAAAAAAAACCATTTGTTATAGCGCCCAAGTTCCAGGGCACCGCGCTCGCTGTCGGTAAAAGTGTCGGAACCTTGGGAGTTGACATTACGAGTAAAGTGCAGTACCGGAGCCATTTGGAGTGCAAAACCAAATTGGCACCCAAAAAACTCGGTATCCTCAACAGAGCAAGGCAAGTACTTCACTACGGGGGAACTCCTGACGCTGTATAAGGCCCAGGTTAGACCTCAGACCTTTTTTGTGGTATCGGGGGGAAACCTTCAAAAGGTACCCAGCACCTTAGGAGAGGTTACCGAGTTATGTGGGATTTGACCGCACTAAAACCCCCTCGGTAGCCTGCCTCTGTGTTTGGGAGGACTCCGGGATCTCCATAGGAACGCACCGGTGTCCTCCACGCACGGCGCCCCAGAACGGGCCCATCTTCGGGACCCTTTTAGTCGCCTCTTACGATCAGGCAGGGATACTGTAACTCTATTCTTAATCCCGAAGCTACAGGGACTAGACCTCAGACCTGGAGTACTGCTCCAATATCTGGGCAGGAGCACCTAAATACCAGCTACACCCATTTGATTCCATCGAAAAGCGCGCAGTCCCAATAAATCACGCACACACTTTTCGCACACAAATTTCTTTGTCAGAGGTGCGAGCCGAGGATTTGAACCTGGGACCGGTCGCGTCGAAGACCGCGGTTTTTTACCACTCGGCCATCGCTGCTCCACCGTTCACAGTTGTGGTATAAAATAACAGTGCGTGAAATATGGATTTTCGGTTTTCTTTCAAAACTCCATCTTCTGACTTGACTGACCTATTTATTGACCACTCACTGATAATAAAATGTAAAAGAAGTTATGCTCACTTTACTAACTAATTAACTTCACTTTAGAAGAATGAATTCCAGAATAAACGAACAAGAAATATCTAAATATCATTAAATAATTTAATTTACCATCCATTACGCCGTCGACTGTATTTGCAAATTGGTCTGGCATGTTCTTTAACGTCCGCATACCGGCTCTCAAAGAATTTACTAGCAGAGCGTCGATCTATAAGAAAACAAATAGATAATTATTTAAAAACTGTACTTTTTTGGAGATCAGATGAAAAAGAAACACTACACACAAAATAATATGTAAAGCAATACCGTTGACTTCTACTAAAATATTAACCTAAGGTAATGGTTTTTGTATCACAATTTAAGATAAGTATTAACTCCATTTAAGGCCACTTGTTCTTTCCATAGTTTATTTATTTTACTGTAAATTAACTGCTACGGTTAATTTTTGTGGTAGTCATGGATCATAATTTATCATCGTCTTCTGACTTTGACGTGATTTATGTAAATGACATATTAATCGATTTTCGCAAAAATCGTTTTGATATTTTTTGCTATAAGTTTCAGGCGACTTAATAACACTCTAACATAGTACCTCACATTAACACATCCATGAAATAAATAGGGTTTCTCTGAAAAATTCTAAAGAGGTTTCTATGAATATTCAACTCAAATACTAAATACGTAAATCATATATTTTTCTCAAACAACTATCACTAGCTAGTTCAAGTCAAGATATATTAAACTTTTAAAACGTAAATCAAAATAAAATAAATCATAAAACAAAAATGTACTTTCATACTTTTAGAAAACGATATAAATTAATAATAATATCAGCATAATAAAATACACAAACTTACCAGATATAGTACTTACATGGAAAATATTTTATATTAAAAGTATGGGTATGTAAGTACCAGCATGGTATTATAAACGCCTATTTCATGCAAAATCTCTTAAGACATACCTTCGGCACTTTGCGGTATTCCAATTCGACAGGCTATGAACAACAAGATTGTCATACAAAAAATAATAATAATACGGGTTTTAACATATAGTTTTTCCACATTCAAAACACGATTAGACTATACAGTGTACAATAATTTTAACCATAATTTAAGATTATTATTTCGTGGATTCCTAATTTTTTTATTATTTGAACTATGCCCAAAATCCTTCACTCTTATGAAGAGAAAAGATGTTGATACGTTATGGATTGGCCTAGGAGAGGGATGACGGAATTTTAAATAAGGGAGGTATTTTTCGTAGGCTTTTGTTCTTCTCAGATAATAATCAAATTTATTAGTTGCCTAAGCCGGTGATGTAGGAAAAATTCAAAAAATAATTGCATACTTCATGTAAGTAAACATGGCGAATTATTAAATGTTTGTATACCTACATTTTACAAAGCAATTTTCTTTCTTTCAGTCACACAACGAAAATAAATGAATGTGTGAATGAACTGAATAAAACCGTTAATGATAGGGTACGTCAGATATAAATTTGAATGACGAGTTTAAATTTTGCTCTCAATCTGGGCATTTATAATCCTGTCACACACAAAGATGTGTTCAGGGTACCCACGACACAGGGAATTCTAGTGTAGAACTGTGAGTTTGTAGTGTTATTTATTTAACTACGAATCCGGTTACGCTAGGATGTTTTGAGTGTTTTTATCGTCGATGATGATAATAGAGCAAGAGCCCGCGAAGGCCAGACTTTCGTCTTAAAATAAAAGTTGAAAATTCTTCTATGTGTGCCTCTAGTACAGGTAAGAACTATCCCCACCCATGATACCTGGGTAGTGGTTCCTTCAGCAGCTAGGAGGTAACAAAGGTGTATAAAATTCCATCCCAAATTTGTTAATCTGTAAAACTCAATTTTTTTTATATTTCATTCGTAACAATATCAAAACTCGCCATGCTCAGTCCCAGATACTTAGTGTGGTTCCAACCCCCAGCCGGACCCCCCTAAACTTTAATGTTTTGTAATTCTATTTACGTTATTTTGTAAAAGCTGAATTAAATATATATTTTTTGGAGAACTATTAAACGACGTTTCCTTAGTAGACAGACATTTTTGACGGTTCTATCATACTGCCAGACGCATTAAAGTCGGCGAGAGAGCTATATGCGGTTATAACCATATGCTCCGTTCTAACTGGTTCGAGTGAAAAAGAGCGTTCGGTTCACTGCGAACCTTTAATATACATCAGCTGTCGTTCATTCTGTGATATTTTTATCAAATTTATCAAAAAATTTAATTAAATAAAATTATTACAGCCTGGATAAAATATTTGCATAACAACATTTATTAAAAAATTATAATGAAATATCAATTATGCAACCCATATTTGTGCAAATAAATGTCTTTGTCTTTGTACTTAGGAGTACCAAAGTAGGTATATTAGTTCTCGATTGGTTAATTAAAACATATGTCCTAATAACTAAAGTACACGCGGACGAAGTCGCAGGCAAAAGCTAGTTTGCAATATAGTACTGATATATCGTACGGATGTACAAAATTTAAGCTCAATTGGGTGAAGATATGATCTGCGTTAAAATAAACATAGGCAGATGTAAACCAAACTTTCAAATCATAATATAATGACACTCCCTTCGCTATATATCTATGAAATATTTGTAATGGTCAAATGCAATATCTCTAAGTATGATTCCTTAAACTCTAAAAGACACAACAATAAGTTGTGCTCAATACCTTCCAAAATTAACTATATCATAATAGTGTATTTTGCATGGGACCAAAAATATGCAATAATCTACCAGTCTCCCTAAAAATTAAAACTATTACTGAATTTAAAAAAGAACTTAAAATGTATTTACTTAAAAAAGCGTACTATTCGGTCCCTGAGTTTCTAAACGATAAATAAAAATATATAATAAAGTACATTATTAGAATAAATAATAAACTAAAATAAATAACATAAATAAGATATTTCATGGGATAAAAGCCTGGGAGGCTTTTTTTCCGCCAGCTATTTTTCCTCTCAGCATACAAAAACCCATCATGGTGATTGGGGGTGCCCAAAGCAGATGACGATGAACCACGTACGGTTCAAAAAAAATTTGTACAAAAAGCACAAAATTATGTTAAATTTAATTTAAGTAACTAAAGTGATAATAATGTAGAATTATTTAAGTCTACTGTATTTTAGTGCGTGCGTGCGTATTTTAGTGTTTATTGTAAATAATTAGTTTATAATTTAACTTGTAATACATAACTTTTACAATAAAGTTTGTACACCCTAAAGTGTAAATATGGCGATCTAAATATTTTTGTTAAACCTTTTTTGCTACCCATATTTTGTGCAAATAATAGTATATTTCATTACAAGTGCGGAAAGGCTGTCATTGCAAGGAGTTCCGCCAATGACGGTTCCGCACGTGTACTGAACGACTATTTTTAATACAGTTGCGAAAAAATGAAGCAATTTAATGAAATAATAAAATCAAAATACACTCAACTAACTAATCATCTAAACACGCAAAGAACGTTTTTGAAAAATGGCGCCAACCGTAAAAGAATATAAGCAGAGATTTTTTTGTTTTCTTCACCCATTCTGGGTAGGCAAAGGGAACTATGCCCATACAGCCAAGTCTTCAGTAGAATTGTTTTATTGATATGAAATGAAAATGTTAATGAGATGAAATGAAATGAAACCTAACCTAACTCATTGAATCAAATTATTAAATTTAATCTGATATTGAATCAAATTAGTACCTTTTTTTAGAAATATTTTCATGAATCATAAAAACTTCTAAAACTTCGTGGTTGGTTTTTTTTTTCTTTTCAATAGACATTATTTTGACAGTTGGGAAAGAAAATGCACGAGTTCGGAAAAGGTAAAGTAAAAGCACGAGTGTGTAATAGCCCACTTCCCGAACGCTATACATCCCTGCAATACGCCACTTTTTGAGCAACTGTATTAAAAAATATTTTATTTTCTTAAGTTGCAAGAATCCACACGAACGTACCTACATACATACATTGCAAATGAATAAAAGCATGTAAAATATAATAATATTATATTTTAAACAATATGTTTTATTTCTTAACGGAATATTACACACATAGAATAAAAATTTACATTCAATCGGAACTTTTACTTTTTGTAGGCACTAACCCTAGCAATCCGCACAGTCAATTGTTGAAATTTCAAAAATTTGGCTGAGTTACACTACTGTTGCCCTTTGTATTGTATCCACGCTCTAGCAACTACCGCCAACTTCAATGCGTCTGGCAGTATGAGAGAACCGACAAAAATGTCTGTCTACTAAGGAAACGTCGTTTTATAGTTCTCCAAAAAATATATATTTAATTCAGCTTTTACAAAATAACGTAAATAGAATTACAAAACATTAAAGTTTAGGGGGGTCCGGCTGGGGGTTGGAACCACACTATGTGTCTGGGACTGAGCAAGGCGAGTTTTGATATTGTTACGAATGAAATATAAAAAAATTGAGTTTTACAGATTAACAAATTTGGGATGGAATTTTATACACCTTTGTTACCTCCTAGCTGCTGAAGGAACCACTACCCAGGTATCATGGGTGGGGATAGTTCTTACCTGTACTAGAGGCACACATAGAAGAATTTTCAACTTTTATTATAAGACGAAAGTCTGGCCCTCGCGGGCTCTTGGACTATAACACTTCATACCATAGGCAGATTTACCCAATCTATTCTATGTCCTTCCCCAAGGTCTACCCTATCTGGTGTACAAAATTTTATTAAAATTGTTTCAGTACATTAAGCGTGAAATTGCATTTATAATATTAGTATGGATAATAATGGTTATGAATTTATAGACTCCAACCAACTCACCGTATTCCCATGCCTCTCAGTCTGAATCTCCGGGCTGAGGAAGCCGCCGAGGTAGTCCGCGGACAGCAGCGCCATGTACCGCGAGTCCCGGGAGATGTTGGTCAAGCTCTGCAGGTAGTTGTTCAGCATCCGCTTCCGGTTCTCCAGGACGGAACGGGACGTGTTCTGGAACGTCTTCTTCGCGGGGAACGGCAGATTTGATAATTCTGGCCACTAGGGGAGTAATAGGGTCGTCACAAATCCGGTCTTGGAATACCTTATACATTTTGCATGCGAAAATGATTAGTAGCAAGCGCAGGTCACGTGGTAATAATAACGTTCCACACTCATAGCCCCACAGCAGGATAGATATACCCTGTGTCGTGGGTACCATGGACACATACAAAGACAGAAACACAAACACCCAGACAGAAAACAGAAATTTAAACTCGTCATTCAAATTTCCGAAATGATGTTGTTTGGTAATGGTGGTGATAGAAGCTTGTGGACTACGGCGACCATTCAACATAACGTCACCTGCATACTGCTACTGGTTTATTCCATGCTACACTCAAACAAACTACAACAAACGAAAAACTATGCTCTGCGGAGTTGACAGTATGTAAATAAAATTATTGACATCATTTACTCGATAAATACGAATCAAAGTAGTTGCCATGCTGGACTGCCAATCATGGGCTCCGAGTTCGATTCCCGGCTAAGTAGAAATTAAAATAATCAACTCCTATTCTCGATGTGGGTTTTTCTGTTCATGTTTTTCTGTGGTATTTATTACCCTACTGTAGGGTTATGAATGTGAATCGGTATTTATTATTATTTGTCTTTCCGTGGTATTTATTACCCTTCTGTAAGGTTATGAATGTGAATCGTTATTAATTATTATCATTTGACTTTCTGTGGTATTTTTTACCCTACTGTAAGGTCATGAATGTGAATCAGTATTTATTATTATTTGTCTTTCTGTGGTATTTATTACCCCACTGTAGAGTTATGAATGTGAATCGGTATTTATTATTATTTGTCTTTCTGTGGTATTTATTACCCTACTGTAGGGTTATGAATGTGAATCGGTATTTATTATTATGTGCTACATTCGCCAGCAGTTTTGATGTAATATCCAACAAAAACAAAAAATAAAAATTCACCTTATCCTTAATAGCTGAATGCAAGTCATAGAAGTCACTGTACCGCCTATAGATGTGCCACACCTCATTATCGCTGGCTCTTGTCACTGCGATGGCGTATATCCCGAACGTACGCCCTTTGTCTTGGACCAAAGCTGCAAAGTAAATTAGCTCGTTTTGGATTCGTGGATTGTGAATAGGCATAATAACAGATTTTGAAATCTTTAATATAGTTTAGTTATAAACATTTAACGTTAACATTGTTTCAAAGACAAAGACAAAGAACTTTATTTGCACAAATATGGGTGTTTACAAAAGTTGTTAATACATATTTAGTACGCCATATTTACCTTCATGAGGTATGCAAATATTACAAAGATAAAAGAAAAAACTTAATTATAACACAATTTATAAAAAATGTACATTATTATCAATTTTATTTTTATTTTTATTTGATCCCATATTGCGCATTTTGAAAATTTAAATTTTTAAATTTTATTTCTTCAAGTATGTATTTATTTAGCTGTTTGTTTATTTAATTATTTATTCATATTTATTTGTTCTTCGGATCGAATCCGGTCGTCGGCTTTGGGTACCCATATTGCAGGGTTTTTGTACACTAAGAGGAAAAAAAGCCGGCGGAAAAAAACCTCCCAGGTTTTTATGGAATTCCTTTATGCCGTTTTGTCGTTTAAGAAATCAGTGACTGAGTAATACGCCTTTTTCAGTAAATACGTTTTAAGTTCTTTTTTAAACTCGTTGCCCGTTTTGATTTTGAGGAATTCCGGTAGACCGTTATATATTTTTGGTCCCATGCAAAAGACACTATTATGGTATTGTTTCGTTTTAGAAGCAATTGAACATAATTTATTAGGATGCCTTTTTGATAAAGGGTTTCATATTTAGCTATTTCATTTTTGACCATTAAAGAGATTTCGTAAATATATAAAGAAGGAAAAGTCAATATTTTTAATTTTGAAAGTGTGGCCTACAAGTATCCGTTTCCTTTAGCTGACATATGGCTCGAATGCACTTTTTTGGGCCTTAAATATGGTTTGTATTCCCTTCGCGTTACCCCAAAATATTACTCCGTATCTTAATGTGGCACCAACGTACGCATGGTATGCGTCCAGAACCGCCGTTTTGCTTACAACTTTTGTTAATTTATATAAAGCAAAAGAAAACTTATTTAACTGTTTACAGACGTGCTCTTTATGTGATTGCCATGTTAGTTTGCTATCTATGTATAGTCCTAAAAATTTTGTTGTTTCTATTTCTGATATCAACTTTCCTTTATAGTCAATATTTGCTGTTTGCCCGTAAGTTACGGATCGGCCACAACCAGGGTGAAATCAGCAAGTCGAGACGTCACTTATTGAATACTTTTATTAACTCGATTTGTGAGTTACATAATTAGCCTAATTATGGAACGATGCGCGACACCTGCACAGCATCAGATGTCGCCAACGTCAGCACTTTAACTTATCTATATTTACTGAGTCACTTTGTCCGTACGTAACACGTATGATACTCTGTTTTTAAATGACATTATATTTGTCTTATCGAGATTAATTTTAAGATTATTACTGTCTAACCAATCTATTAGGGATTATTTATACTTCTTTCGAAAGAGTCTGTGTTTTCTTTTGTAAATATTACTGTACTATCGTCAGCAAATAGTATCATAGGTTATTTTTTTACTTTAGGAAAATCATTTATATAAATTAAAAAGAGTAAAGGGCCTAAAATACTTATCTGAGGCACGCCATACAGTACTTTCCTAGGGTTAGAAAGATGTGTCTCTTGAGTTTTTGTGATTTCATTAAATATTGCTATTTCTGTAATGTGCTGTCTGTCAGTTAAGTAGGAGTTGATTAAGTTTAATGCATTACCTCTGACTCCGTATTTCTCTAACTTAACAATCAACAATTTATGATCTACATACTGAAATGCCCTTGTCATATCCATATAGAGCCCGATCACCTGTTTCTTATTATTTAAACTTGTCATTACTATTTGTAAAAAATTGTAAATTGCAATGTTTATTGATTTGTTCTTTCTAAACCCTACCTGTTCGTTAGCGAAGATAGAAAACTTTTCGAAGTAATAATACAATCTGTTATGTAGTACTTTTTAGAATATTTTGGAAAAAATTGGTATTAATGCAATGGGTCTGTAACATCCCATGTCATGTCTATCTTGTTTCTTAAATACTGGTTTTATAATGGTTACTTTCAGTTTCTCCGGAAATATGCCGGTTTCAATACTTAAATTAATGATGTAAGCTAATAATGGAGCAATGATTTTTGATATCCGTTTAACTATATTCGTGCATATACCGTCGTACCCTGTACTATTTGTATTTTTAAGATAATTTATTATAGTTATAATTTTTGTTTAATGTTTACCACAGTTTATTGCATTAATTATATTAACCGCAATTAATTAACCTAAATTAACCGCAAAAATGCTCCTAACTATCATAACATCATATTATATGCTTGTGACGTCATGCCTTAATGAAGAGAAACACAATTTAAACGGGAAGAATTTTCTTTAAACACGCGATATTTACGGAGGCGGGACGTGACGCTCTGATTATTGAAAGCATTTTATAATTTTATTTTATTGGACTTCTTTATAACATTAATAATTTCAAGAAAATCGTGAAACTGGTCCGGTGGTGAAATTTTGGTAGCCACCAAACATGATGTATATTTTTATTTTTATTTAAGGCAATTAATACTAAAAATTATCAATAATAAAGTGAATAATTAAAAAGCGTTGAAAAAATATTTTTCAATATAATAAATCATCTATAGCTTACCAGTCTCGATGATAAATGCGGACAGCGGCGACATTATATTTTTGGCCCTTTCACTTATTTCTGAGTGTGAAAACGATAAAATGTTCGAACTAGGCGACGATAAATTCGAAGGACCTGTAAAAATATTATTTTTACGCAAATTAAAAGATAATAGATTTATGTCCTTAAAATTATTGAATAATTAAAGTAACAATAAAATTATAAACTCAATAAATAAATGGATATAAAATTGATCTGAAATTGATACAACATTCGATGCAATTTTTTGCATCGAGACGATTTTGGAATCGATTTTAAATTCAACATCTCATCTTCAACGATCCAACGTCACCAAGGCAATGTCTCCATTTGATGAGAAAATAACTGGCCTTTATAGCAGGTGGTATTTAATTACGAGTTCTTTTAATATATTTGAGAAAAAGCGGTCTGACTGTATAACATACCAGCACTATCATTCATCATCTTATGCGCAAAGTTGCCAACAATATCCGAACGCGACCGATTATGCCTCGCGCCTGGAACCGGCAACGTCGTATCACCTGAAAATGTCACAGAAAGTTACAAGAGTACAGCAAAACATTAACCACATCACACGATTCAAACTCTCAAAACTACTAAGCCTACTTTTTTATTTATACTTAGAAAAATACGAGTAAATTTCTAATGCAAAAAGAATACAAAAACGAATTCTCTTACTAAAATACGGACAGAATATAAGAAATAGAGATTATGCTAACTAAAAAAAGAAAACTTATAAATCTTATAATACCTATTTACTGAGAGAGACTTTTACATTCATTTTGTGTTGTATTAATATGTGTTATGCCGTCAATTTATTGAAGAAATACTTGTAATATGACGTCAAGAGAGAGAATACTTTGTGATTGTTACATAGAAGTAAATACAATAATCTCAAACTCTTACCAATATAGCTATCTAATGAAAACCACTCTATCTTAACCATTCTAAATTTCTATATAAAACCTAACTATCCAAGAAGCACCCAACTCTATACTATGCACAAAATGAGACTCAGAATCTTATCAATACCGCAATGACTGCATTTAGGTATAGTGTGGTTCTTGTAACACTGAACCCTTCGGCTGAAGGAGCGTGGAAAAGTCGAGGACTTGTTCTGAATGTCGTATTTATACTTGGATTTGTGGAACAACCTCGGTAACTGGTTGAGACATGTCTTCATAATACGCTTGCATTTGTCTGTGTGTGGGTAAATCGTGTTATACATTGCAGTGTTAGTAATGAAATAATAATACGTGGTCAAATTATAACGAATTGGGTAAGATTATGTAACAAAAAGATATATTTGAGTGCAAATATTCGATGAGATGTTTGTCATGCTTATGAATTTTCACAGCAAAAATCCTATTTAAAACATCTAATACGGCAGCAAATTAATGAATATAAAATAATAAAAACATTTTAAACAGTGTTCAGTGTTATAAAATTAAAAGTTACTGCAAAAACTTACCGCCATATTTCTTTTCTGTTTTCACATCCCTTTTGCTATCACTGAAACATAAAAAATATTTTTTAATATTGGCCCATACCTACTTTGCAGGTTAACTTAGAATTAGAAAATGACAATTTACCTGCTATTTTTATCGGAACCTTCCTCACTGTCCATCATAAAGTCAGACTGCCACGAAGGATCATCCTGAAAAATTGACAGCTTGCTTTAAAATTTACAGAGAAATGTTTTTATACAAAGTGAAAACAGAAAACAAATTTTTTGAACAATATTAATACAATTCGACGACCTGCGTGGCGTAATGGTTGCCGGACTTCCGGAGGGACCCGAGTTCGATTCCCGCGCGAAGCAGAAATTTGAATGATGAGTTTAAAATTTCTGTTCTCGGTCTGGGTGTACGGTCTGGACGACACAGGGTATATCTATTGTGGAGCTATGAGTGTGAAGCGCTATAATATCATGGGGACTACAATTTTACTGTTATGTGCCACAAATTCACACACAGAGTTAAACAAAAAATTTAAAGGCTTAAATAAGAAAATTATTAAAGAACACTTTCTGCTGCAAAGCAGTCAAAAATACACATCTTTTGTTACTCCACGAGATCCACAAACCCACACTTGGTCAGGGAATCCGGTCTTGGACTACCAAGTCAATTGAGATACTTTTAATGAGCTGTCAAAACGTGACATCCCCATACATTTTGTATGAGAAAATGATAAGTGACGTCACTTATCATATACAGTCAATTGACTTCATTATTATTGATTTAAGCGGTAATAAAAATCATGTGTAAAAAAGAATTAACAATTATATTGCTTTCCAAGCGTGATTTAGTGCAACCTTTTTAAGGTAAGGATTTTGAATTTTTTGTGCAGTGTCCAAGACCCTATTCCTCTTAATTTCAGAGGAGAACTGTGTCCAGTAGTTGGACTAGAAAACTTTTGACTTACTCCCACCATGTTGCTGCAATGCGGACTGGTGAAAATGTGGTCTAGCGGCCAACGCGCTGTCGAATGTTTTCAGACAAATAAAACAAGGCCTCCGACAAGGTTTAACGATTGATATCTATTTATATCTATAGCAACCAGGTCCAGGTCGACTAAGGTGC
This sequence comes from Pyrgus malvae, assembly GCA_911387765.1. Taxonomy (NCBI): domain Eukaryota; kingdom Metazoa; phylum Arthropoda; class Insecta; order Lepidoptera; family Hesperiidae; genus Pyrgus; species Pyrgus malvae. Next base: position 9,218,133 of record OU426955.1, on the reverse strand, counting down.
CCTTTAAAAGGTTACGCTACCATACAAATGTATTCTCCTATTTTCTCCGAGAATTTTTTGTGACAATGACTGTCTACGTCTACTAAAGCTATGCCCCTATGTTTTGTTTTTTTTCAATCAACTAATTAGATCAGAAAATATGACTTCAAAAATCGTAGAAAATGCCTCTTTCATACAGCCCTAATCCAACTGCAAAACAAGTCAGAGGCAAAACAAATTTGAAAGATTTTAACAACCAACATAAACATAGGTGCATAGACTTATTCCATTTCTTGATATTTGTGTTTTTTTTTTTAATAAACTCAATTATGAAGGCGGAAACGGGAGAATTCGAAACCTCGATTTAGTCAGAAAGTTTGTAGGTAGGCATAATCGGTATGAACTGCATCTATCCCTATCGCACGCGGTGGATAGCACAGGGTGCAGCGTGATAGCAATAGTTACTCGAAAATACCTATTTTTCTAATTCAGCTGAAGCGACGTTTAATCTTGAAGCACGGAAACGCGCATAAAATTAGCTACTAGAGGTCACCCATTCACAGCAAAACGAGCTCAGTTGAGCCGCTTTAAATTGCGTACTACGAAAGACGTTGGGCCTGGCGTGCTTCATATTGGCGGTGTCTTAATATTAAGAAATGCAGACTCACCTCCAGAGCGTCACACACGCACTTCTGCAACTCGTCAAAGCACGCAACGGGGTTGTTGGTGAACTCCTCGCCCTCCGTGGTGATCTTCCTCACCAGCTCCGCGTGACAGTTCTCCGGGACACCCATCACCGCTGGTCTATTCGGTGCCAGGTACATGTCGCAGAGTTCCAGCGCGGAGGAACGTAGGTTATCGATGACGGCTTTGGATGTGTTGGCGGCGTCTAAGGAAATAAGAAAATAAAAATTAAGCTACAGCTGGTATAGAACCAAAGACAGATTCGGAGGCACCTTGGGAGATTGTCCGGGTTATGTGGGATTTGTATCACACTAAAACCCCTCTCGGTGGCCTGCGTCTGCGTTTGGGGAGGACTCCGGGATCTCCAGTGAAACGCACTGGTGTCCTCCACGCGCGACGCCCCACAGCGGGCGCCTCATATTTGTTCAGTTGTGCTCTCCTGCACCTTCCGATGCTTACGGCGGCACGCGGCCACGCACACACGCGGTTCTTTCCAGGGCTGCTGGCTGGACGGCTCGAGCTCCCACTCTCACCACCCGCAACCCCGGAAGCCCCCTTTTAGTCGCCTCTTACGATCAGGGGGACGATTAGGGGAGGAGTACCGGTCTATCGGTTTTGGGCAGAAGGAGAGAACTTACTTTACACATATAGTCTTGTGACGTCCGCAATAGATCAAATCTCGTTTAAATGACGTTAAATTTTATGGGGCAATCAACAAACCATTCATTATCTGTCCGTCCCTAAAAGTAGCTTTACTACTAGTTGTAGATATACTTGTCCTATATTATCTATTACATATAATAAATCCTAAATAAAACTGTTCTGACTATTACACCGTAATCTCTACTAAATGGTAATTTTAAGACATAACATATAATCATACATAATTTAAAAGTCGTTCAAAATCTGATTGTCGTATGTTAATCCTGTAATAAAAATGCATTGAATAAAAAATGTCGAATTTCCAATTAAGAGTTACTATATTCTTACCAGCTTCGTTGAGTTCAATTTCCAGTAAATACTGAGCGTTGGACCGCCAAGCAGTAGTGACCCGCAAGAACTTGAGCGATCGCATCACCTCCTCGGATACTTTCTCAGCACTGCTCGAATTCGATGCTCCTGTAAATAAATATAAAATAGAATGAAGAATAAACGTGGATTTTAGAGGCCCCTATATGGCTAATGGTCAGTCCTTAAAATATAGAACCTAAAGCAAGAATTAATTCAAACAAGACCTTAGAGGACCGACAAATGCCAGCATACGCATGCAGTCTTGCAATGGAGATGGCCTTCTCTCGACAAAGAATCACGGTAAAAAAACTTGGTCTGTGATATAAAACTCGTTGCAATTGGCAGCAATTAATGTAGGACATTCTTACAGATAATAGAACTCTCTTCTTAACTCGACCAGCTGTTCACGCAGAATGGCCCGGTACCGATTAGACTTACAAGAGGCGGGCGACCAACAGTCCCCGAATTAGCTAGCCAACTGCATACGACCTTAGGTTAGACTAAGAATTTATTAAACTTCCGTAAAAATGACTATACGGTGCAGCCATCTCCTATAGCCCGTACATAACGTGAAACTAATTTCAGACTACGCTATACTATTTAGCTATACTAATTAGCTACGCTATACTAATTAGCTAGGCTTTGTTCACCATTATTATTAGACTGATTTTTAATACGTGAACCGGGCAATAAGGAGAAAGATGATGAAGTGTTGAAGCGAACACCGCCGCCTATGGGCAACTCCAGGGGAGTATTCTGAGCATTGCCGCTTGTGAAGGAGAGTTGTTTTTTGAATATTATTATGCCGTTCAAGTTCATTTAGTAGTAAAATGTTTTTTTTTTTGGAAAATTTGAATATCCTTACGCACACTTCCATACGCATACTTGGCTGCTACTTCATTTAAATAAGAAATAAGACGCCTAAAAGGGAAAAAGCTCGAAGTAGATATAGAGAAAAACAACGAAGTCTGAGCCCAAGTAGATGGGATAAGGTCTAGACCAGAAGAAGAAAAAAGCTCTGTTAATCTACCTTCTTGAGGTCCTAAGGTAGCACGGCGGGCCTGTATTATCCTAGTCAAATATTGTAATGATGACAACTTCTGGCGGTCATGTAATTCCCACTCGCCAGCACTGTCTCTTGAATGCTAGAAAACAAAATTAAACAATAATTTAAAAAAATATATCATCTGAACATTAAAAGTATAGTCAGGTTTTAGAGCCTCGTTCACAATCTCCAAGTAAAGTGTTGATTAGTTATGTCCCAAGTAAAGTTAATTGGCAAGTAAAAAGTATGAGTACGGGTCAGTTTATCAAATGATTAGTATTACTCGAACTTGAATCAAGAAATTGAAGTTACCGGTGACTTTAACCAAAAATTAGCGTACTTGTCACTTAACTTAAAGATGGTGAAAAAGGCCCTTAGAATGGGCGGCCTTCCTCTTAACTCAAAAAGGAGAAATTAAACTTACAAGTTTTTGAATATCCTTTTGCACTAGTTCCAAAGTGGCATCTAATTCCTCTGCATCCCCACAACATCTTATTACCATCAGAAACAATTCAGATGACAAACAGTTGTCCCGGCAGCACTGAAATATTGATTTAGGGATTAAACAGAAAATATTATGAGAATCATTCTGTAAATGGTATAATGGTTTGAGGAGATCAATGGAGGGCATGGTTGGACTGTATAAGTACCCCTGCTGAATCTTTTTCCGCCCTTAACAAATTCTGTTATATTGATTTCGAAATCAGTCTCCAAAGATGTCCATCATCCTGAAACATCAGCTGAAATGGTCACTCAGCTCTATGTGAATGTAGAAAATGGAATGTAATGTAAATATACACTGTTATACTAAAACCTTCCATGATAAAGGAAAATTGAACACTAAAAGAATCTTTTAATTACAACCAGTAGTTTCTGAGCTTGAGCTTTATAATATACATGTATAAGTATATAAAGGTATATCCTACTAATATTATAAATGCGAAAGTAAGTTTGTTTGTTACTCTTTCACGCGAAAACTACTCAACTGATCATCATGAAACTTTGTACATATTCTTGGATTAATCAGAAGTAAAATAGGATACTTCAAAAAAATGAATCCAGGTGAAACCGCGGAGCACAGCTAGTATAATATGAAAAGGAATGTAAGTATAGGAAAATAACTAAATAAAAAAACTATGTATGCAATGCATGCAAAAATATCTTTTTTGCATTCAAAACATTTGTGAATGCATGCAAAAATATATTTTTTGCATTCAAAACATTTAATTTTGTGCAATGAGCACTTTGTTAAAATTTGGTGGTAATTTAATGAATCACCACTATCAAAGTATTCATTAAAATCTGACTTATTTTTTATTAAACACTTTCTTTTTAACCAGCAAAACAAAAAAACATATCCTGTGCAAGAAGAATAATGAAGTTAAACACTTACAGTTCTTATTATCGCTCTGTTAATAATATCAGGGTCACTTAATAAATTAATTAATGGTCGCAAAACGACGGATGACAGTAGTTCTATGAGAATCATCTTCAGTGCATGACATCGCCATGCTTCTTCAGGCGTGACAAGGTACAAAACAGCCTCAGACACCTCACATAGCAAGGCTATAATAGAAAAATAAATAAATTTACACCAACACACACAAACATTATACTTGTTTTAGTAAACAAAATTTATTTCCTTTCAAAAATTGCAAAATAATATACCTATTATTATGTCTTTCTATCTCGATTGCTATTGTATATAGGTTTTCGTCATAAGGAGGAGATCATAAGTTTCTTACCATATTCTTTTTCAGAATCTATGCAATACATATCACGGCATATTTGTTTGTTTTCTATTGAACACTCAAGATCAAAAAATAGATCTCTTAAATTTTTACTGCTCAAATGTTCAGAGCTGTCATAAAATTTTGATTTGCCAAATGTCTGTGTATCTGAAACAAATATAAAAGTCATTTATTTTATGAATTTGGGGAGCCCTGATATGATAATACATGTTATGTGCTTTCGTGCCACTGGTTCTACCACCAGTGGTACAGTGGTTTTTTTTTTATTGCAGATGGTATCACCAAACAGTAATACAGGATGTAAAATTTTGTATCCCACTGGTAGGAGCAGATCTTTCTCTATATTTGAGAAAGCCTAGAGCCTACTAAACTGATCTGCTACTTGAAAACTATAGTATCATGACTATAATTTATAAATGGAATTAGGGGGTTAAGTAAGTATATTTTTTTAAAGTCAGATGTTTTAAAACCACCCAATAAAATAAGCCCTCCAAAGTGATTGAATCAATCAATAACTAATAAATAATAAGCACGGAAATGAGTGAGCAATTTTTGCCTCCATTGTTTACCCATATCACACCAGATAGCATCAGTTTGGCTAAGCTATGTAGATCACTTCTGTTCTATATTAGCTGCCAGGCCATGTCCAGGTGCCAGTCCATGACCAGGCTAGGCTGCAACCCTTTTTATGTCCCACTGCTGGGCACTGGTCTCTACCCATTATTGAGGAGGCCTGGAACGTACTCCACCACTCTGGTCCAATGCGGTTGGTGGTGCAATAAATATACCATATCAAAAATAAATTCTCCATTTACCAACAAAATTTTTTGAACTTTAGTTACTTTCACAATATAAAAGACTCAAAAGCTTTGTTAGGTACTAAAGAAAATTCTAATTGTCAAATTATTTGTGAATTAATTAAAAAATATATTCAATACTAGTGGCCGCCCGCGACTTCGTCCGCGTGGACTTCGGTATTAGTCACAGCATGATGTTATATAGCCTAAAGCGGGTGGCTCCCCTGGGGTTACCCGTGTCCATGGGCGACGGTGATCGCTTAACACCACGCGACCCGTCTGCCTTTTTGTTCGGCTTTTATTTAAGCCTTCCCCGATAAATGGACTATCCAACACAAAAAGATTTTTTCAAATGGAACCAGTAGTTCCTGAAATTCGTGCGTTCAAACAAACATACAAACAAACGAACGAAAAAACTCTTCAGCTTTATGTATAGATTAATTAAAATATTAATTGATTATTGTCGACGTGTGGGAACTGTACGAAAAAGCGCGTGAACCCTATTTCGTACACTTTACCATATTATTGGTAGCTTATCTTATGTTGGTTTTTTTTCTATGTTTTATCTATTTTTCTTTTCATTTATAAGTTTCATGTTATCATTTAAGGGACTGTAAATTATAAAACTTCAATACATTAACTGAAGTTTACGATAAATCAACAACGATACTTCCAAACACTGATCGATAAATTCTTGAAATGGACGTAACTTTTTTGATTGTGAACTAAACACTAAATGTTAATCCAAAAAAATACCAATACATCAGTGAAAACTGCATCCTTCTATGTTAAGCCGTTCCTGAGATTAGCGCGCACAAACGAACAGATAAACAGACAAACAGACAATAATTCTAAAAATCATTATTTTGGGTTCTATTATGCAAATAAATAGCCCTAGTGACAGTTTTTCTCAAATATCTTCAATGTACAGAAACCGACTTGTTACAGATTTATTATATGTATAGATATAGATAGATAGATTGTCAATGTACAAATAACTTCAATATACCTGGAGGCCAAGAAATATCTGTTTCACTCTTATTACGCCTATGAGTTTTCTTGTCCTCAGTTTGTTTCTTTGGACTTTGTCTTGTGCTCCCGTTTACCTCCTTGGCGCTAATCAGTTGTAAGTGTTTCAGCCTCACTCGCGACTGCTTGAATAATTTCAAATGCATTGTCAGCTCTTCAGGAAATTTTGTCGACAGGAGATGGATCCAGTCGACACTTTTTACTCTGAAATATGTTTTAGTGATTAGAAAGAGAAAAATTAAATAACCACATTGAAGAAATAAAGCACTAAAGTAAATCATTACATCTGTGAAATTCTTAAAAAGTATGTAAAGTAGATATGTAGAAACTAGCTGTGCCCCATGGAAATGAGATGTTTCACTGTGTTAAAAGCTTTATCTTAGCCTATGGTATACCTATATATCCAGCCTCCTAACACACACTACACACTGTTACAAAAGCAACAAGGTAAGGTATAAACATGCATAGCTACTCTGTAAGAAAGTTAGCTATTGTATACCCCATATTTTAAAACAGGGCTGAAGTTTTTCTCCGTCTGCTCTTTTCTTCAGCTCAGCATTGCCTAAGCGCACCCAGAGCAGACAGAACAAAAAATAACGTTCACTAAGAGTTTGTAAAGGAACCATACAGTGAATAAAGAATATTTCATTTCATTTCATTTCATTTCATTTCATTTCATGCATATTTCTTATTCAAAAGTGTAAACCAAAATTTCAAGGCAGGACTCTTTGTGAGTAACCCTACAGAGACTAAGAAATTAGAATTTAGAATACAGGAAAGGTAACTGGAAGATTGGACTTTTCACTTTTTGCATGTATTGTTGCAACTTTGGAACTATACATTAATAAATAAGAATTCATGAGAAAATGAAAATTTAGCAAAAACTATTGTTACCTATTTGCAATATTGGCTCCAGCAGACACAACCAACTTCTTGATGGCATGTGATGTGAATTCCTGGTCATCTGTCAGTATCTCATACCACGGAGTCACATAGTCACCAATGATGATTGCTATAATTTCATTGAGAAAAGAGTCTACAGTCTCACTACCTGTAATTCTGCTATCAAACTTGGGTAACGGAGCATCATTTTGAAACAGTTCCAACACCTGAACCAGAAAAAGTATAATCAAAACTAAATTGATATTTGTTAGAAATTGTGTAGTTTGTATATGTTAATGAATTTTAATCTCCCATCTCCCTCAACCATTTGGGATCACCCTTGAGAAGCACTGAAATAGATCCACTACTCTACTACTAAATCATTATAGCATTTTAAAATGTGTGTGTAAGTGTGATACTTTTTGTACAGAAATTTTAACCATTTTCTGAGCTATCTTACCTTCGAGGATTGTATAGAAAAATTTGTTTGCTGCAATGGATCATCTAAACAGTCTATGTCAGCAGGAAATATTTTCTTGTTATCGTAATTAAGAAACAGAATAGTTGCCACTCTGTAAAGGATAAGAGTTGCATTAACGTTCGGAGCGTTTAACTCTGTAAATAATATGTATACACCCATTTACTTACCCAAGTATAAATGATACGATAAAAGTAATAAGTGTTAGATACAGTCCAAAACCTAATAAGGCAATTGTTATAATGGAAATGAGGGCGAACCACCCAAGAATTGTAAGAGTCATTGCTAATGAAATTTACTAGCAGAAAACAAAAATTTTCAAGATCAAGAAACAAAAATAACCATTTTTATGGAAATACACGATCACGTTCACGAATATTTTCTAAAAAAATAAATAATAAATTTGCTGTCAAGTTTCACTGCTGTCACGTCACATTCGTCTATTTGACATTGACAGCTACCTGACATATCTTTGTACGCTCCACTCAATAATAATTTCTATCAAACTTAGGCTGTTGTACTAGATTACGCGTTTTTGTTACGCGACCTGTCGGGTAGGGCACATCAGAGCCATATTTACTAATAAATCACTTCCTGACTACCGACTCGAATGTAATCAAATACCTTTAAACAAGCAATTCTTGTATCCTATAATTTGAATCTCGGAAAAGGCTCCCACGATTTTTAATGAAATTTAGTAATATGCAGGGGGCTTCGGGGGCGATAAATTGATCTATTATAGCTTGATTTCCTTTTTAGATAACGTCACTTTATTCATGTTTTCAAGCAATGAAAAACTGCTAAAATATCATTAGAATACGGCGGAAAATTTCAACTACATCTATAACCCTTAATTGCCACCTTAATCTTGTCATCTGTAAGCAAGAAGGGGCAATTTTAATCTAGGAAATTACCCCTGCTTGCCTACACACGATAGGTGAGGTGGGAAATCGGGCGGTCCCGATACTAGAAGAGATCCCAGCTAGAGTCATATTCAACCATTTATTTCTCTTTTTTTAAATTTCTTTTTGAGATTAGATCAAGAAAATCAATTGTTTTTTATCCAATCAAAGCTCCAGGCACTTTTGTTTAAACGTTGAACATTGGAATCAAATATTTTAAATCTCTTCCTGCTCCATGGCACTAATTTTCGAAAAAAAATATTGAAGAATGATCAATAATTATCAAACTTATATTTACTGTGTTGATGAATTTTTTTGTATAAATTTTTAGATTTGTTTTTATTATTGAAATAGAATAATAGTTATATTTTGCTTTATTTCAGTATTTAATACAACAAGATAACGTATAATATATAAATTTTCTTTCAAATTAAACAGCCAAAGGTCTAGGACAGTCTAGGTTTTGAGTTTAGGCCACAATTATTTTCTAGGGGAACGCAGCTGACCTTTCATTTTTAATAATGACATCGCAAACTCTGTGCATATTGCCAGCGTCATGTATAACACAGATCACAGTCATAGAAAAAATCAGTAGGTAAGTCGTTAGGTATCAGTCAATCTAGAATCTAGACATCTAGTCAGTCAGATGTTCAAGTAAAGTGATGGCTACTTTACCATACCAGAAGCAGAACGTGTTCGATGGAGTTTTGGAGGAAAGCCTAAAAACATGTTTTCGCACTGTTATTTTATTTTTACAACACTCGTGCATTATTATTAACCTATATCGAACAAAATGCCATCAACTTTATCCGATATAACGCAAAAATACGTGAAGAAAATGAAAATAATTAATGAGCACAACTTGTCCCTTCAGACTTCCCGCCAGAACTCCCAGTCAGCTGACCAAAGAATAGAATAAAGCTGACCTTATGATATGAGTATTATCTATAGACACAGTAGACAGTATGATCATAAGAAAATAATATTTATTCTTATGGTATGATGTTTCTGTTTTTATTAGGTATGTAAAGATGGCAAAATATAATATTGCTTTTGTAGGGCGGTTATTATTTGCAAAAACCTGAATCTGTAATCCTTGAAAAGCAATAAAATCGTTACTTTGTATAGTGTTGACTATTGACTCATAATAATGAGCTTTAAAAATTATGGAATTTCCCGAATCATTAACGGTAAAAATAACACACAAGATTGTAACAGCATTTGAATTTATTTAATTACAACACGACCACATGAACTGTTTTTACGCAATATAATAGTCTTTAGACTACCTAATTCTTTAATACTAGATTATAATTTATTGTCGAACGTGTTAAATAAACTAAAATGGTCATTTCCACACAAAACATCAACACACTTTTTGTAAATACATTACGTAAATCATATTACACATTACAAAATGTAAACTACTTTTGCACTAAGTATATAAAATAGCAGCACTTCGGAATATTGAAGAACATAATTTATGTCTTTATAAATATAAATTGTATATCATAAGTAGATACATGTATTCAAGCAGTTATTCTTACGATAGTATAATAATACTAATGGATTTTGTCCGATTGTGCTTAAATCTTAAACATTAATATAGAAAGCAGAGTGCAGAATATATAAATATAAAGTTAAAATATCCAATTCCATAAATAGTCAACTGATTCAGATTTTTTTAAATAATTGAAATGCATATTTAATTTATTTTTGATAAAATACAAAATATGTTACCTAATTCAAAAAACTGTTTGTATTACCTACTGGCAATAGTAGGTATTGTGGATATTGCTTCGATTCGAGTTATGTTGTTAGATATAACAAGCATGTTGAGTCTATTTTTATTATTAGTCACCTTTTCTTTTACATTAAAGTTATAATTAATCCACAACTTGGAAATGATTAATACCACCTATCATTACTATCACATTTTTGCCAATGTTGTAGGCTATTTTATATTTAACAAAGGTATTTGGTAAATAAATAAAATATGGCTATTAAAAATAACACAATGATTAATAATGTTCTACATATTTGATACCGTACGATAAAAAATATACATAGCATGTAAACAAAGAGCAATGAAAATTATGTTTGTTTAAATTTTGTATGAAGTAGTTGCTAATGCGCGTTTTGACATGAATAAATAAATAATTACGCACTAACATCTGATTGCTTTTATTAAATAATAGATAAAACACAAATTGAGTCTAAACAAATTGACTACACTCTCTTTCAAATACTTTTGATGGATCTACAATCCCTATTATGTTAATCAAAGGCAATGGTGATTGTTCTTATATAAAACAGAATTAAATATACTTTCAGATCTATCCCAATAAATTGTGCAGTAATAGAATAAATAATCCTAAATGTTCAATAAATTAATGTCGTCTTTTTTTCTACTACTAAATATACATATTTATAAACAGAAGTAGCCTATTCTTGTAATAAATTATTTTCGGCATAAAATTTTGTAAATTAACTTCGGGATTTTTTTTTAAATAATGGCATGATTAAAGTTGTGTTTAGAACGAATAACATGTAAATTAACTGAAATCATAAAAATTACAGCTAATGACAAATTTTATAAAGCGAATATTTGATTCTTCCTTTAAACTAAAATGATAAAAACGCTTATTCTTGTGTCAAAGTAATTGACTACAATTTTATAATAGACAACATTAGTTACGTTTTATAGAAAATCTATATATATTTCTTAAAATTACGTATTTTTAAATTTGAACAGGCAACAGGTAATAGTAATATAGAATAGGAAACAGTAAAGATTTCTTTGGAGAAATTCAATTAGTTTAAATAGTTAATATTACAGATCGTTTATATACCTAATCGCATTCAAAGTTGGGTATACTCGGCCGCAAATAATTAAAACATTACTAACTTAGTATGTTCATAATAAATTATTGAAATACCTACTTTGTTTACGTAACTATAGACTGAAATAAACTTGTGTTTCCTGGAGTGTAAAGAAATTCATATCAGTTTAAGTTCTTTAACAATAGCAACACAAGTATAAATATAATATAGCTATGAAGCTATGTTAGCTACTCAATATAATATATCGTTAACTCTTGCAAACATTACGTCTATGCATTTATACATTTTGTTTACAATATGTATATCTAAATATTATTTTATACACTTTACCTATACATTATTTTACAAATGTTAAAACATAGTCAACAAGAATATCAACAATGGACTTGATTACTATTATTAAATAAATACACATACATAGTAGTACAGTACAAATATTTGTAAGTAGTATACATTTTAATACACATGTCAACACCGCAAGCATAATCTAGCTAATTCAGTACAAATAAATTACCTATATTTGGAAATAATATCTATATTATATAGAAGTATACTTTTTTTTTAAATATAGACCTCTTATTTAAGTCAGTTACTAGTTATTGTTTTCTTGATTGAAAAACGTAAATAAATGCAGAAATTTTTATTGTTGGTATTGACAAATGTATAAAAATGTTTGGGAGACAATAGAAATTTAGTTCAATACCATAGATGCAGATCTTGACCCAACTGTGAAGTCTTTGTATTGTGAGAAGACACAAAGCTGAAAGAAAATTAAAATCCATTAAGGAACAAACAAAATCATATTAATTTATAATATTACGGGCCTCGTTCACCATCTCCAAGTCAAGTGTTGATTAGTTACGTCCCAAGTAAAGTTAATTGGCAAGTAAAAGCTATGAGTACAGGTCAGTTTATCATATGATTAGTGCTACTCGAACATCGTGTAATTGAAATTGAAGTTAAGGCTGACTTTAACCGACAATTAGCGATCACTTTCCTTGAAGGTGGTGAAAGAGGTCCTAAGGAGAAAATAAATATCACATGTTTTGGAGTCGCCAACATGCTCTTCAAAGTTTGTGATAACAGCCATCTTAAAATATATCTATTCAAGCTTTACATTTAAGTTATATTACTAAATGTATATAGAGTCAGAAACAATTTTTATCTGGGCAAATATAAATCAATACATTACTATAATATAATCAATGCGAAACTTTGAACAAGCATTAGATTTTTTTCATACTAGGTATTATATATATTTTATTTTATTATACGTATGTATTTTCATTTTTACATGTATTCTGCGTTGTTATTTTTTGGAGTACAGATTATATTGATTTATAAGAACCTATTGTTACCCAAAAATAATACCCAATACCCAAAGGAATTATGAATTTTATAGAAAGATTAAATATTAAATTTTATTCTTCTTTAAAATCCCTTAGAAAAACTTTCAACAAAATAATCATTTTGCATATTATTATCTACTTAACACAATGAGGGCTTAAACAATGAGCTTATTTCTTTAACTATATTACAAGCGACCTAACCTTCTCGTTATCTATATTGACAACGTTATCAATTTATCGCCAATGTAATACAGTACTACACTATTATAGTACCGTAAATTTTACAATTGCCGAAATCTTATCAGCGGATGTCAACACATCATGATTATCTTGAAGTATTCCTCTAAATCAATTACTACAAATATATGCATTCTTCCTTTACAAATCCCTAGGTAACTAAAATTACAAATTACAACATATCTCCGTACTAAACACGAGAATTTAAATAAAGGTAATTTCTAACTGTGTTATCATGGTAATTTGAAATTTTGTTTATTTTTCCTCATCCCATATTTGTCACATATCTTCTGGTAAAGATTACACTTTTTAAGTAAATAAAGGCAAGATTATTTGAAATGAATACCTTTATTCATAAAGTGTTGAGCAAGAGTAAAAATATTATTGGGGACTTTAGGTATAAATGAAACAAAATTGTACTTCTTAATAAATGTGGTAGTCATTAGTCCCACACTAATCCCAACAAAAACTTATCTAGAGTAAATTTTGTATGTCTAGTATTAGATCAGATTGACACATTAAAATTTAATGGTTAGTGTAGCGTACAAATGAATCTACATTCGATGGCACTGGCTCGGTCACTCGATGTGCGCAGGCGGCACGTCCGCTCTCACCCCCGGTTCGCACGGTACTAACGCTGCACGCCCCGCCACACCATGAGCACGAGACAGTGTTTATAGCTATTTCAATAGTTATAGTTTACTACAAACACTACATCCCTTTCTTATCAAAAACTTTATTATTTTTACTTTGTAAGTAAACATACTCCCAATGAATAATTATTAAATTTGTTTGATCCGTTCAAAATCTCATTAAATTGTTTTCAAGATTTCCAGTTTCACTCAGTCTTCACCTACAGCTTCCCATTAGCCTTCTATTCTTTTTATATACCCCTTGTCTTCTTCATTCAAATCCGAGTCTCATGTCTTACATCTTCTACCTCCATAATTCCTTGTCTTTTTCATTCAAATCCGAGTCCCACGCCTTACGTCTTCTACCTCCATAATCCTTTGTCTTCTTCATTCAAATCCGAGTCCCACGCCTTACGTCTTCTGTAATCTTACTTTCTTAATTCTTCTTTTTTTCTTAATTCTTAATGGGGTAAATTTGTACAGAATATTTCCAATTTAATAGGGGTACTTTTGTACCATGCATTTCCAATTTAATGGAGGTACCTTTGTACCAAATAGTTCCAATTTAATGGAGGTACCTTTGTACCACATATTTCCAATTTAATGGAGGTACCTTTGTACCACATATTTCCAATTTAATGGAGGTACCTTTGTACCACATATTTCCAATTTAATGGAGGTACCTTTGTACCACAAATTTCCAATTTAATGGAGGTACCTTTGTACCACAAATTTCCAATTTAATGGAGGTATCTTTGTACCAAGTTTTCCAATTTAATGGGGGCACCTTTGTACCAAGCAATGTTTTCAAATTTAATGGGGGGTGTTTTATTATAAACAACAATGGTGTTGTTACGACTTTGTACACCCAGATCCCGCCAACCAAGCGTCGCACAGCAAACTTCAAAACGCGTAAACAGGTACCAAGTCCACCATCGGTGACAAGATCGCGGCTTTTGTTCACGACTTACATAACCACACGTGCACACAACGCAAGCAGTAGGTTCGGAACGGGCCTACCGTATCAAACAGTTCGGGAAAACTGTAGAGAACCATGGGCAGCCGCAACCAAGGCACGCAGACCAGCTCCACAAGTGAAATCGAAACGGTCTCTGCCCAGCGACAAGAAGAAATACTTCTACAACTACAGCAAATAAACTGGGCCATAGCGACTGCGCTTGGCGATTTGGATTCCGCTAAGTGGACCCTTGCAAAAGGGGACAACAAACGCACTCTACATTACAACGGTATCATAACACCCATGCGCGCAACTGTATGCGCACTTTGTTCTTTCTCAGATGTTTCTTTAAATACTTGCCTACTTACACAACCATAGGCAGCACAGAGATATTCACCACAATACTACGTGTAAGAAAACTACGCACAATATTACATATTAGCATTTAGATAATCTTTAATTTTGTAGAATCGACCCCATATTATTTATTTTTTACGGGTATACTCCGTTTGCCCCCATGGCGGTGGCTCCGGCAATGATCCCGACACTGCTACATTGGAATATAAGTTCCAAATCAATCATTAGTATATTGTACCTTTAGTGGAACAAGATTTAAACTTTATTTACTGTATACCCAAAATAAACTACATAGTGGTTTACAAACTAAAAGCAATAAAAAAAACCCTGTACCCCATAACTAAACTGCCCTGTTTGTTTCAGATAAATAATAAATATCTTTTATTTAGACTTATCAGATATTAAATTTAAGCATATAGTAAACTGTAATTGATTCTGTATAATTAAGTTATTTACAGTCATAATGCTCACTCGCTGTTTGAACTACGTGAATACCAACAGGCTACACTGAAAATCAGTGTTGTAGTCTTTGGCTGCAAGCAGGCTGAGTGCAGTCCTTTTTCTCAAATAGACTACAACAATGCCACTGTTATGTTTGTGACCCTATATTATATTTTTATTGTATGCATTTTGTAGTTTTAAGAAGAAAGAAACATTTTTCTATTCTATTCTATTCTAAAATGAGTTGTTTTCAAATCCTTCCATTCAATCTCCATTCAATTTCCGAACCACAATTCTCAACAACAAGACACTGTACGGGCGTATACCAAACTGCACGCGAAGAATAAACGGCTTATTGACTGTCGTTACTTTGCCGTGTGCGAGTACCTAACGAGTTAAGCTACCTAGCTTAACCAACTAGTAACAAATGTAAACACTTAACTCGCATACTGTATCAAACTCGTAACATCATAACCAAAACGTATATTAGTTTTTCGCTTAAATTCCAGAATTTCTAACAAGATTTAAATATTTTGACTGTGCCTTATCTAATGCCCTATTGATATGTAAATAGATATTACCTTTGTTACCTTGAATCTCATACATTTATTTAGTTATGAAAATACTTTGTACTATTTTTATTTTATTTTTTATGAACAAGCTTTAAATATTTTGAGAGTGTTTTATCTAATGCGCTATTGATAAATAGGTATTACCTTTGTTACCTTGAATCGCATACATTTATTTAGTTTGAGAATACTTTGTACTATTATTGCCTTGGGTAACATTATACAAATCATTTGTTTCTAGACAAATTTTGTATTTTATACATATTTCCGAAAATTTGATTGATTTAATACAAATAAAATCAATAAACTATTCAAAATTTTTCATTGTTTGTTAACAGATATCTTTTTAGAATTTCAGCTAGGTATATTATGTTATGAATAAATCATTTTAATAAAGGTGTAGTTTTTTATTTATTTACTTACCAGCTGACCCCGCACCACGTCAAAATGTCTGGGGCGGGCTACCCTCAACACATAGGGGTATAAAAATCTGTTATAAACATATTCTCATACCTACTGAATATAGGTATATATTACATATTAAACCTCACCAAAATCCGTCAAACCGTTCTGGAGGAGTACTTAATAAACACAAACTGTGACAGAAGAATTTTATACCCACATTAGATTATGAGTTTGAAGACATTTGTCAATAACCATTGCACTAATTTAAAGAGTTAATCAACTGACAATACAGTTCCCTGCTATTATCCTTTACTTAATAGCTTCTTGTGATTAGCACCTAATCAGTACGAGCTAACAGAACACTCACTCACTCAGCACTGTCCGCTTTCATCTTTTCCGAAAACCAGTTTTGATTTATGACATTGTTGCTATGTCCGCTTAAGACATACAGTAAAATACCATGGACACCATCAACGTCTCCACCACTAAGGGAAATGTTTTTATCATATTACCTTGTGATAAATGGTATTCATTACAGATTTCCACTTACCGCCCTTGACAGTCAGTATAGGTATTAAGATTTTAATAACCACCGATCTCCGCTGACAATCTTCAAGGTGCCTTTTGAGATATTATCTTTCACCAATCTACTCACGTATACGTAGGTGCATTATAGCCTATTTAGTGCCTGTAAAGACTCATCATAGTTAATATAAAACCTTTATAGTAATTTAAGTTTAATTTATTAAAGCGTATGCTTTGTATATGAACATGTATATGAACTCTGTACATCTTTCATTCTATTAAGTTGGTTCACTATTTTGGCTATAATGGCTTACACACTTTGGCCACATTGGCCTACACATGAGATACACTGCGCGGGCTTCCTTGCAGGACTATCCAAGACAACACATCCATCACACACCACACATGTACAACTCCAGCGGCTTTTGCAGCGCACACCAGAATAGATGGTAGACTTTTCTTACCCTCCTGTCACCCATCATCATACTTTGGGCAATTCACAAAACATCTTTATAAATTGTAGCTTATATTTTATTCCGTTGCATAAGCTATATTATTGTAAAGTTTCACTTAAATCCAATCAGTCGTTCCTACATGAAAGAGCAACAAACATCCATACCTACAATCTTTCGCGCCTGCAATATTAGTATGAAGAATGATTCTCCATTTCTTATTGCTGATCATTAAAATTTTGTAATTTCGTACACCCTAATATTTATTTTAGCAGGTGTTTAATGTTCAAAAGCTAGTCACCATACCGTTTCTTACCCGTGATATCGAATATTAATTATATATAATATCGTAAACGATATTTTAATATTGTTATACCTACATGTTATGAATGTTATGAATTCACGTTTAACCAAAAACCACAATCTAATTTGTATATAGATCGTTATAACATTATATTGTTTCTTTATGAGTTAGGTATGTGTAATTTGTAAGCTTATATATAACGCATTACCATATTGATTGGTGATAATTAATGATGAATAATTATAGTGATTCTAAAAGATTATTTACATCATTTATTCACTCAAAGGTACATCGACTTACGTACCAGTTAAAGGTTAGAATGTATTCGTCTAGTCTTACTGATTGAATCAAACAATATATATTATATATTTACGACCTATATTCACTGCTGCTGTACTGTGTACTGTACAAATATCCCACAAAATAGCTGTAAGACGAATTAGAGCTCTCATGAATGTTGTAGGTATTTAGTTAGTAGTACGACATTCATGTAAATTAATTATTAACACATTCACGAAACCAACTCATAATGATACCAGTAACTTGAACGATATATGTAATTATTTTTATATCCAACCAACCAGAAGAAAATACATAGATTTACTTACTTACTTGCAATATTCATATAATTAAACTTGTCAGGTGTTATTCCATACAATTCCTGAAATACTTTTTATACCGGTTAGAAATAAGATCATTCTCTTGAATAGTAACTATGTCGGTTTCTTTTGTGAGCCATACACTGAAATTCTTTTAACAAATTGGTAAATTTTCAAATCCAAACACTTTAAAAATAAATATTGTAAATAAATCGTCATTTTAAAGTTAATATTTTATGGGTAACGTACACCGGTTTTATACTTAATACATAATGACAGTGTATAACAAAAAGAAAGTTAATTATGTCACGACAATTATGTATTGAAATTGAAATTGTCTTTTAGTTTTAGATAAATAAGCTTTTTTAGTTAAATTTTTGAATATAATGTAATTAATGGACTTACTCCCGTTATGATTCTTCCAGTTATAAACCAACAATCCAATGACTGTATTTTATGTTTACTTACAATTTTTTCCACTTCCTTGTTTCCTTCCCCTTTTTATTATTTCAATGTCCAGGAGGGAAAAAAAATATATACTGGTAGGATTTATACTCGTCGCCATTTGTAGCGTACAAATGAATCTACATTCGATGGCACTGGCTCGGTCACTCGATGTGCGCAGGCGGCACGTCCGCTCTCACCCCCGGTTCGCACGGTACTAACGCTGCACGCCCCGCCACACCATGAGCACGAGACAGTGTTTATAGCTATTTCAATAGTTATAGTTTACTACAAACACTACAGTTAGATACTTAGATAAGTTTAAAGATAATTCGGTAGTTGACTGCCAAATCAATTGACATACTTTTAATGAGCTGTCAAAACTTGACATCCTCATACATTTTGTACGAGAAAAATATTTATGACGGCACAACGTGGTACAGTCAATTGAATTAATTATAATAATCAATAATAATTATAATAATTATTATTGATTTAAAATGAAATAATAATCATTAACAAAAATTATTTAACAATTATTCTGGTTTCCAAGCGTAAATTAGTGCAACCTTTTCGAGGTAGGCATTTTGAATTTTCCTGTTCATAGTGTCAACTACCCAATTCTTTAAAACTCCACAACTGCATCTATTTATTAGGTAATTTGAATGACAACAGGTTTTATTTCAACACTTCAATTTACTATTATGTTTTTTTTTTCTTCATGTTGGACGGGTTCAGAATTTCAGATTAGCATGCTATAAACATTTAAGTTATTTAAATTCTAACACATCATTGAAGAGGGTTGTATAAAGCATGAAAACTATTAGGTACATAGTTTTGCTAACACTATTTACCTAACTCAGGTACAAACTTAGAGCATCAAGATATTGATAGGTATGACACCAGTCAGAGGAGTGGCCGTTACGGGCGAACCCACAGAACATATTTAAAAGAGTAGAATGGAAATGTGGGCGGGCCAGACGCGCCAAGGAATTTTGAGCAAACGCTCAAAACTTCAAAATCTCTACAGAAATACGCGATCGTGCTACGATATGCGTGCTTGTGTGCGTGCTTGGGTGTGATTCGTTCATTTGAAATCGTGTGATTGTGCGGCGCTAAGATTGGCTAGATTTGAAATTGCAAATATGTGCGTAAGCTTCGTATTTATTTAAGTACAGATGTAATGGAGGTGAAAGGCGGGGCTTGATCGGCGATACCATTGATGCTCTAAGGGTACAAGTAAGTCTGAGTCTTGTTTGAGGTCTTTAGCAGTTGTGTTGATCATGACCTCATGTTAGCCTATATTTTTATTTTTAATCAGGGGGGGTGCTGGGTACCTTGGGAGAGGATACCAGGTTATGTGGGATTTGTACCGCACTAAAACACCCTTGGTGACCTACTTCTGCCCTTAGGTAGGTCGGACTCCAAGATCTCCAGTGTAACGCACCGGTGTCCTCCATGCGCGGCGCCCCACAATGGGCCCATCTTCGGGAGAGCAGATGTGCTCTCCTGCACTTTCAGGTGTCCACGGCGGCATGCGGCCACACGCACACCGCCATCCTTCCCGGGGCTGCTGGCTGGAAGGGTCAACCTCCCACAATCAGGGGGTACATACATACCGTACTAAAGAGCTACTAAAAGGGGGCTTCCGGGGTTGCGGACGGTGAAAGCCACTGCACCTTTCCACCATTACACAATTACATGACTTATTTCACTGTAACTTGTTTTTTTTCTACTATCAAATTTGTGGAGCTGGCTGTTAAAACATATGGTCTGACTCTGTGTGTATTTAGCGAGTAATTTATAATGGATGGAAGCAACTCACCTTATCCTTCAACTGCTGGCACATGTGAAGCGCTGCAGTCAACATGAACAGAACATCACTAAGCCAAGGCACTGCGCAGTCAGCCTGGCATGAGTCTATACGCATGGTGCCGTGCACTGAGCTCAGCTGGTATGACACAAATATCAGCTTGTGAGACTGAATGTAGAAGGAAATTGCTAGGTCTTCCGGCAGGTTTGGGGAGAGGGCCTTCTGTAAGTTAATGATTTTATGTAGATTGCATGATATTCGTGAAAATGGGACTTATGGAACATATAAATGGGTTTCTAAGAAATTAATTGTGGGAGCAACTAAAATGAGCAATGCAATTTTTGTGACCCTTCAGGATTTCAACATAAAATGAATTAGTTTTTATTTATGTACACACAAAAAAAGATTCGAGAAATTAATAATACATGAGAAATCTTAGTTGTGTTTATGTTAGAAACTTATTTTGTGGTCTCTAATTTAGTCTGTTGTAAATCAGTTAACTCCATCATATTCATCTGGAATAATGTAAAGAAATATGACTGTTAAAGATTATCATAATTATGAGAGTCACAGAAATTACTTATTAGAAGATAATCTAATCAATACCTAAGACTAACATCTTTTGCGAAATGATTGAATAACACTTGAAGTTATCTGTTAATAACAAGCTTTATTATTATCATTATGTCTTATGACAACATTGCAAAAATATTGGTATTTCATATAATTGCATTCATGCTACCAAATAAAAAAAAACTAGCCATTTTTGTATTATTTCAATGTACCTCCTCATCACCTCATCAATATCAATATTAATTGCAAAATTAATTAAATTTCAAATATGACATACCATGTTTCTACTTTTCATTAGTTCATCTATAGTCTTTTTCTTAGGCAATACTAAGGCAGTGCGAGCTCTTTGTAAGGAACCAAGCAAGCATTGTATAATGTGCAAAACCTCTTCAGAACATCTGCAAAACAAAAAACAAAAATTTTCACCATATCATTACATTATTATTATCACTTTAGGCACACAGTTTTATAAAACAAATTTATTTTAAAATTGAAACAAGAAACATTTTACGAGCTAGCGACTTCATTTGATTTTCCTTAGGTAACACTAATTACCTATTGCCTATAATCTGGCTGTATGAAACAAAGGACTTAAAGTATGTTTCATACAGCCGGGATTATATTCTCAGACATACTGAAAATACACACAAAATTTCATAAGAATTGATCAAGCTGTTTCAGAAGAGTTTTGGTACAACATTGTGACATGAGATATATTAGAAGAAAGTGATCAATATGTTTACTTTATTAATTCATTTCTCCAGAGAACTATCAAAGTAGTAATACATGATGGGATTATACTAATATACTTAATATTACATGTAAAGAATATTAGGAAAGCAAATTTATTTTTATTACTTGTTAATCACTATAATTATGTATTTATCAATCATAGTGTGAATGTCTTTAAACTTTTATTTTTAGTGAGTACAATTATAGAATAATAAATTGTATGAGTTATTACTGGGTTCATGTTATGTATTTTAAAATAAAACACATGATTAAAAACATTGAAGCATAATAGCTTGTATCAAATCATAATAAAGTAATACCTACTTAAACACATAGTGCTTATCTACATTATCAATGTAGCCAATAGCCTGTTGTAGATGATTAGCTGCATCTTGAATCTGCTGTAGTTTCCAGGGCCCATCCTGATTTATGGATGTTCTGCATAATGTGTGCATTTGCCGCAGGACTTTGAAGCTTATGTCCTAAGAAATAAAATTGTATATTTAACCAGTGCTTTTAAAAGTCAAGTCAAACATCATTGACATTATGCCATATTAAAAAACGCTAGATAAAGCTTTGTTTTGATGAGAATTATAATATAAATAGTATAATAATTATACCTACTTACATAACTAAAATCATCCTTAAAGGTTATACATTTCCCTACACCATTCAGATGAAAGTATAAAGCATATATTGTTACTAGGTCAATTGTAAGTTATGCATGTAAGTAAGTAAGGCATGTAAGATAATTTATGTGTATAATTTATATGACATTACAGCACTAAGAAAAATTGGCAAATAAGGATGGCCACACCATCAGTGGCACCTCTACTAAAGGGTTTTCTAAGAGCTGGGATTAACCAAAGTGAAATGGATCATAAGTAGTTGCATAGATACCACTGGAGTGATGTTACTTTTGTTTTTATGTGATACATACTGCATACTGTATGCTGTTTTTCTTAGAAGATAGTCGTGGTAAACAACATCAGTAGTAGGTGGTATTTACTTTCAGTATTAGATGACCATTTGTTCTCAAAACTTTTAATATTGATACTATCTTATTTTATTCATTTAAATACCAATAATAAGACACATAACATTGCTTATGAAAACTATATTATTATATGGAGAAAAATCAACGTTTAATTATAATATCAAGAGAAAAGGTTAAGTAAGCACTTACTGCATGTGTGATGCTGTCGCCAGTCAATGTGACAATGCATTTTAACTGTTCTGGCTGTGATGTTAAAATAAACTTATCCTGCTTTTGACCTTCATTGCCATATAATGGAACTGGAAATCTATGGGCACACTCCTAAAAGAAAATAAGTATGCAAAATGAAAATTATGTAATGCTGTATTGCATGTGTATTGAAATTATGTTATACTTATAGGCTCTAAATATAACAGTAAAACTCTCTTGACAGACCTACTTAAAGTATTGTAGTGGAACAGCCAAAGTATTCCTGAAAAAGCTAGATAATATGTAGCTGCTGGATGAAGGACAATTTGATAGTAATATGCATTCCATACCATGAAATTAGAAAACGAAGAAGTGAAAAACTGATAAAACTCCAAATAATTTTGACTGCCATCAAAGGGAAAGTCCCAGAACCCCTTCCAGACTCGTTACTAATATTTTAAACAAAATTTCACTTACCACCAAAACCGTGTGAAGCTGATGTAATATCGCGTGAACCTCTTCACGAAGAACCCATTCAAACTCTTCCTTCTAAAACCAAATTGCAGGCATTGTTTAAATGAAAAATAATAGGCCTTCAATTACCATCACAATAACATCAATTATTTACAAGTATATAAAAAGATTCACACCAAATTAGCAGCCTCTTCTTTTCCGTTGTCGTTCATTGCAATATTTTTGGAAATGGTTACCTTAAAAGTTTAATTATACTTTAATGATTTTAGTAAAAGAACAAAACTGCGAGAATCAGGAATCAACTCAACCTCAAGTTGATTGATGATTGACCGTATATAATAAAGTACTCTGTGATGATTGATGACTGACTGATCGTCACGTCATTGACGGACGAGCGAGTTTGATGAGTTTGAGAGTGAGTGTGATTGATTGTCTGTCTGACGGGACTTAATGAAAGTGTTGCCATGACATTACTTACATTACAGGCGTTTATTATTTATTCTTATGGCGTAGAATGGCGTAGGCTTAAAGGGCTGATTACATTGGCAAACCAGCAATGTAAGCTGGGTCGGCCCCTGCAGACCCAGCTTACATTGCTGGTTATCTGAGTACATTGTAATAAAATACTCAAGATAACCAGTAATGTATGCCAAATCAGACCCTGCAAGTTGGTCAATGTAATCAGCCCATTATTTCATTTACTTTGATTGAATCAAGAAATTCTTTCGATCAAAGTAAATGAAATAATTTCTTTCAGAATTACAAAATCAGCCCTCAGGCATAAGAATAATTCTTATGCCTCAGGCAGGATTGATTTGTGTGTGTGTGTGTGTGTGTGTGTGTGTGTGTGTAAAGCTTAGGCGGCAATCAATACCTTCGATGCTCTAAGGCCACAACACAACGCCCACAACAAAATCACAAAACCTTAAAGCATTAAGGTATGACAGGTATGACACCCGTCAGAGGAGTGCTGGAGAGTGAAGGAGCCTTTACGGGCGAACCCCTCGTCCCAACGTGCATACACAAATGTGCCTTCTAGTTATACAACTAGTGTGTCTGTGTGTGTCGGTGTCAGTGTTGACGGTGCATAGAAAATGACGTTGTTAATTGAAATTGACATAATTTAGAAATGTATGTGCTGTAGCGATGAAAGAATATTTGTGAATGTGTGACAAAATCAAAATGTGTGCGTTCTTTCCCCGCACCAGATTTGGCACAAAAATTATGTATCGAAGCGAGGCGCTATACCGTCTCTCTTGAAGGGTGAGTCAGTAACTTTGATGCTCTAAGCACAAAACAAACGGAACAAACTTCAATCGACTACGGAAGACGGCAGCGTCGGCGGCTTAATATTATCGCCGTGAATTCACAGCTCAAATCGTCCCCTCTACATTCACGCGATAACACATTCTTGACTGAAACCTGCCGCGTAATGGACATGGAAGCTGCTGCTGCAATTACTTTTGCGGTGAAATGCAGCGAATGTGGATGTGATGCGTGAAATTCGTGTGAACTTTTTGTCATGGGACAAAATGCTGATTTTGATCGTGGAATAGGTGTGAACGGGCGTGAAGCCCATGAAAACCATCCACATTCATGTTCACGCCAGTTCGTGGAGCTTTACTGCGATAATGTGGAGCCACCATTAGAGATATTATGTATTACTCATAAGGCGCTGCGCTAACGTGTGTCTTCAACTGACGACTTTTTCAGCACAAACTATTAGAGATACTACGCTTCCAGTTTCATACACAACGCTATTTTGATCGACAACGACTATACAAGTAGAAGCAACTGGACATAGGTCTGCGCGAGGAGGAGGAGGATTTCATACTGGTCCTATAGAAGTCAAATATTCATTGAGCTTGCGTCCGACACAAGACACAAAACTGTTTGTGTCTTGTGTCGGACGCAACGTTTACGCAGCGTCAATAGCGTCTAAAGTGTAAAGCACATGTAAAGCACAAACTTTATTATAAGAGACACAACTTAATACTTATAATGTTTTTAAAACTTTTTAAATCTCTGGTAAAAAAATATAAGAAAATAAAAGGAAAACCGTCATTTCAGTCAAAATTTGATTTTACTTTGTAACTTAAAGAAAGGATTTAGAACTTTTCTTGTAAATCAGACATTTATAATAGTTTCCTTAAATAACAATTTAACGTAATACTGCGTTGCGGCTAAAACTGATTATGGTTTTCCCGAAACAACTTCAAGCCTTATATACTCAGATGGAAAATGCTCTTCGAGATGCAGGATTTATAGCCGGGTAAATGATTATAAACGTATTATATAGTATTTGTATTTGTACATCAAAAAGATGAAGGGAGAAAAGAGGAGGTCAATTATTTGTTGCTCCGTGAAAAACGATTTAAATTTATTTGGAAAGCCAGCATTTTAATTTCTTAAATTGCACCCTGATAGATATAAGCCTACTTTACGTTTTGCTCCATGTTAAATGGGGAACTAATAAATTGTGTGTTGTTTCCGATGGAAATTTTCAATCCAAATAACGAAAGAATTATTTTATTTTCATTTCATTTTTCAAATGTGTAATTTTTGTCAAGTTTGTAGTAGATAGGTATATACTTGTTGAAGGTACTACCTTTCTCTGATATTACTCTAGAGTAACGTGACGATAGCTTTATGTATTATTCTGCGTAGTATTTAATTGCATAATCAAATCTGTAGGTATTTAATTATCATCCACCTTCAATATTATTTTTATACCGATACTGTTTTAATTTTTTAATTAATGCCTGCGACTTTTTTGTTAACAGAAAATCTGGAAGACACATGAAGTACCCGTATACTATATCTGCTAAAATAGCCCAGTTTCCATTTTTTTTCTATTTGAAAAATAATTATATTTGGATGTATTATCCCGTCGGTTTCGTAGTCGGTTTATACTTAATAAGTAAGATTCACGCCTTGGCTAATTCCGAAGACAATGTAAGAAACTGGGCTGAAACACAAAGAAGAATTGCTGAAAAAGAACATCATCACTAAACTATGTATTTGTATTAATGCCTAATTCATTAACCAAAAAAATGTTCACAAAAATTAAATAATAAAAAATCTATAAGTAACTTTTTTGTTTCACTTCGTAACATTTGAATCTTCTTATCCCCTTATTCATAAAAAATATATTATATTATTATCTAAAATAAAAAAGAACCAATAACGAGACAATATATTTTGGTTTAAATAGGCTTATAACGTTGATGTATATTTTTTACGGATTTAATGAGGATCTTTGTATGCAGAGATGTCCAACGCGGAGACAAATAAAATTATTTTTCAACTTATGACTCGGCCTTCCTTCACCTAACGCGAGACAATAACAAAAGTACTCTGTGATACGAGTCGTTTATCGTTACTCATTGGATACGAGACGTTTAGAGCATCAAAGATACTGACTACTGTACTGACTCACCCTTAGCATAAGAATTTATTCTTATACCCTTAGGGAGTTTCCGTTCTATGTAAAAAAAAATTTCAATTATTTCATCGCAAACACTGTGCATACTGCCAGCGTCAAGTATAATTTTTGCATTAATTTCTGCCAGTTTCAGTGAAACTCAACAAAGTAATAACAAAGTCAGTAAGTCGTCAGTAATCAGTCTAGTCAGTCCAACATTCAAGTAAAGCGATGGGTACTTTACTAGAACAGAACGTGTCCGATGGAATTTTGGAGGTAAGCCGAAAAAATATATTTTAGCACTGTTATTCTATTTCACAAACACTCGTGCACTGTAATTAACCTATATCAAACAAAAGGGCATCAACTTTATCCGATATAACCTGGGGATTCGTTACTCATTGGATATAACTCAAAAATACACCACGAAAATGAAAATAAAACAAGAGCACAATAATGTCTTTTTCGATTTCCCGCCAAAACTCCCCAAACAGTTATGTCTCCCTGCATGTCCCTGCTGCCCCCTTAGTTAGCAATCAATGTCAAGTTTTGGCGGGAAGTCTGAAGGAACAAGTTGTGCTCTTGTTTTATTTTCATTTTCTTAGTGTATTTTTGAGTTATATCGGATAAAGTTGATGGCATTTTGCTCGATATAGGTTAATGATGGTGCACGAGTGTTGTGAAATAAAATAACAGTGCGAAAACATGTTTTTTCGGCTTGCCTCCAAAATTCCATCGGACATGTTCTGGTAAAGTAGCCATCTCTTTACTTGAACATTTGACTGACTAGACTGAATGATACCTGACGACGAACTGACTTTTTTCTACGACTACAGTGATGCAAAAATTTTACTTGTAGCTGGCAAACTCTGTGTTGCGACGCCATTAATAAAATTGAAAAGTAAATATTGAATGGCTGAAAGGATCTTTGTCCAATGCCGTAAAATTAAAAAAAAAAAAAACAATCAATGTCAATGTCAACATTGTCAACCACCATGTCAATTATTGTCAAAGTCGCACAGTCAAATTTTATGATCGTACTTACGTTTTATCTCTTCGTTGTTTTGTTAAATTTCTAAAAATCTAGTAGAAATAATGAGACTATGGAACACTTTCGTTGCACGCATCACGAGTTAATGTAAACATTGTCCGTGTTAATACTTAAGATGTGGATCAAACCTCAAGAGGTTTTTTTAAAGACTGCATTGTGGTAATTTACCTATTTATTTCTTATCTATAACAGGTGAAAGTTTTGTTTGTTGTTCTAGTGATGAAGTGAAAATTGTTTCTGTTGTTTATTTAGGGACAATGATGAGGTGACGTTATATTTTGTGTTGCAAAGAAGGAAGGGGCACGGCAAGTCTAAGGGACTCTCGTCTCTATTGGTCGGCACCCTCGACAGTGTTCGAGACACAAAACCGGCTCCATTTAGAATATTGCATCAAACACCTAACTCGGAAATATACTATGGTACAGTAATCATACTAAAACTACTATTTTGTTACTATTGTTTGTAATTGTTTAATAATTTATTAAATTTATTTGTTTTATATTAACATATGTTTTATTAAAATAAATATGTGTGGAGGGTAAAGAAATTTGTCGTTACGAAACATCTGACTTTGTATTATCCTTGGTCGGAGTGTCTCCTTAAAACCAGACATCTCAGTCAATAAGTTTTAATAAAAATAAATTATTTTAGTCATAGCCACAGCTCTAACTGAAGAAGAAATTAAACAAGACTGGCATTGGCTGTTTGAGAATGTGAGCCCAACATTACACTCATTTGACACCGAAGAGGAGATTACAGAATTTGTTTGTTGCAAAATCAATTCTGTCATAGCTACAGAGCAGGAGAACTTTACTGAAGGTATGTATTCATAACTAATGTATGATGTTACCTTCTTTCTAACATTTTACTGCCACAGCTGCCACTATTCTTGAGTTACTGCCTACCCTCACCTACTACCTAACTGCCCACCAAAAGCATAATTTTTCAGAAATTATTATAAGTCAATTTCTAACACATACTCCAGTTGGTATGTGACCAATAAATAAATAAAAAATGTTTCACACTCATAGCCCCGCAGTAAGGTAGATATACCCTGTGTCATGCGTGCCATGGACACACAAGATGGAAACACAAACACCCAGACTGAGAACAGAAATTTTAAAATCATTCAAATTTCTGCTTTGCCTGGAATCGAAACCTCCCGGTTTCCTCCCTCCGATCGCCAGTCCAGCATGATAACCATTGCGCCACAGAGATCATCATTAACAGCCATAGAGCTGTTTAAGACCAGCATACTTTATGCTCGTAAAATCTTGTTTTTGGAAGCTCAAATAGGCATGTATCAACAAGCTTTTGCCACATACATAACTTGTATGAGTGATTTTTTTTTGAAGTGCAAAAAGTAGAACATGCTTACATGTTTGCTGAAATGACTAGAGTTGCCATGAATACTCACTATTATTTGGTATTCAGCATTACTCAACGTTTTTTTTATATTCATCTAATACCCAATAATAGCTAGTATTATTTGGCTTTCAGTGAATAGTTGTCTAAAATAAACTTTTAACGAGCTAGCTAAATAGTGAGTAAAAAATAATCAAGTTTTATTATTTTCTTTAATAAAACAATACACAGTATCTATTATTATCTGTAATATGTGCCTGTGCCTATCATATTCATGAAATTAAATTAGTTAGGCTTTTTAATTAATATTTAAAATCCAACAGAGGCAGATTGTGGTGCAAATAAACTATTTTTTCTGCACGTTCGGGAGCAAGTCGGTTTCGCTTTTCCTCGTTTTGCAAGCTTACTTAAAATAGCAAATCTATTCTTATTGGTACTCAAAGCCCACCATTCATATGGGTTTATTTTTCTGTCAGGCTTTGCTAACAGCAATTGTCAATCAGTATAGAGAGAAAAAAAACTTCAACTAATGTCGATAAACAAATTACAAATGTGTGCCGCCTACCCTAAACAGAAGGGTATTGATTGAGCGAGAAATCCCCTACAATAATAAACGCTGGGTTGTACAAAAAAGGGTATTCCCCGTAAAATATGTACAAGAAAAGGGTTGCCAGCATTTAAAAATCAAAAATTTAATTACTATATTATATATATGTAGGTATGTATAACATGAAACAGATTTCTTTGACTTTATTGTTTTCTTTTCTCACAACCGTAGAAGAAATTAGAAATATTTTTAATGTGCCTTATTTATGTTGAATAGTAATGTCGAGTTATTCAACTATTCGGCAAAGTGAATGGTGATTAATCGGTATTCGACTATTCGCTATAACAACTATTCGCGACAACTCTAGAAATGACCATACATGCGCAGATAATTTATGTTGGTTTTTAAGCGCTCTTAAACTAAATCTAATAAAATGAAAAGCAAAAATTGTGTAGTTATAGAACTACAAGAAAATATATAATTAATTCTTATTATGTCATGCAGACTGACATGAAAACAAAGCTTGAATAATAAATGTTGCATAATGATAAGGCAATATTTGTTTACATTAATGTTGCATTTGAATGAATGTCGAAGAGAATCCTCTAGTAATCTATAATAGCATAAACAATTCAAGAATTGGATTAATAGCAGGCAAATAAATATACAAAGTTTGCTACTTCTTTACACAGTACTCAAGTGGCTATATTAGGGAACATACCCATACTATGTGAATTGTTTTTAATCCCCTCCCTCCCTTTGGTGACCACTCACAGTGTTTGCTAACAATACCACCCATAGTATTTTCTAATAATGAAAATTGATAGTAATGTTATCCTTCTAACGATTTTTTTTTGTATTTATATTTTATTTTATTTTATTTCAGATGAAGATACAATTACTTACAAAAATGTTGATTATGAATTTCACCAAAGATTTAATATGCCCAAAGATGAAAAACTGGTCTGTTATTACTCGTGCAGGTAAGTAATACAACTATAGTGTAAAATATAACTAAAATTTCTGTGTAAGTAACAGAAATTCAACATTACAGTAGAACGCCAAATTGCCAATTATCCGAATTGGTCCTAAGTGTAATATAAAAAATAAAAACCAAGTAATTTTTGTTTTGTTTTGTTGTAACAAGTTGGAACTCGCTGGAGTCCAGATATATTTCACTACACATTTTGAGTATCTGTTTTTTTTTTTCTACTATTAGTCCATTGAAATGTTACATGAGGTTTACATTTCTTAGAGGACGCAATTTTATTTTTGGGACATGTGTGGGGGTCATTAAAAGCTTAACCCCAAGTTTGTGGGGTTGCCGCCCTTGTCCCCCTGCTGCCATCTTGGAAAAAGGGGTGCAAACACCTTTTTCGCGATATCTCGGAAACTATGCGTCTTACAAAAAATTCGTCATAATTTCAAAAAAAGTCGACATAATTTGTAGCAAATCGCTGTGCCTACAAATATGTTTATATTACTTTTTGTCCTAAATTTAAAATTAAAGAAGCTATAAGCAAAAAAGTGAGAAAATTTCTATAAAAATTTTCTTTTTTTGTCTATAACTTTTTTGTTATGCATTTTACAAAAAAATTACCTCAGACCAATTTTGTAGATGGTCTTTTGAGGAAAATTGTTCTCTATAAATATTTTTTAATTTCATTAATTTGAAACGCTATTACAGCACTCCAAAGTTGACCGGGTTCGTCAATGCTCATGAGAATCCGGTCAAAACGAAATGTTTTACTTAGTTTTATGATTTTTTTTATTGTAAATACATTCTTAAATTTTTTTAAAAAAAAAAATTCACAATAATTTTGTTAAATCCCTACCTACAACTTTACTTATTCAGTGCTAACTCCTTTCCCCGCCAACTACGAGGTAGAGTCTGTAGGCGCGTTTGCCGATGAGGTAATTCTCGACATAATCATATTTTCAATCTCTTATTAGCTAGCTATTCTATTCAACTTTTCTTCAATGGTCCAGGCTATGGCTCAGAATGAAATTCAACGTCGAATGTGAAGGTTTGGGAAATGACACCTGAGTTAAAATCGTTTTAAATGTATGAAATAAAAAAATATATAGAGAAAAATGTTCCTCAAAAAACCATCTACAAGATTAGTCTGAGGTAATTTTTTTGTAAAATGTGTAACAAAAAAGTTATAGAGCAAAAACGAAATTTTTTATAGTAATTTTCTCACTTTTATGCTTATAAGTTCTTTAATTTTAAATTTAGGACAAAAAGTTTTAATATTTGTAGGCAAAGCAATTTGCCACAAATTATGTCTTTACGAATTTTTTATAGGCGCATAGTTGCCGAGATATCGCGATAAAGGTGTTTGCACCCCTTTTTCCAAGATGGCGGCCGGGGGATAAGGGCGGCAACCCCACAAACTTGGGGTTAAACTTCTATTGAACCCCCACACATGTCCCAAAAATAAAATTGCGTCCTCTAACAAATGCAGTATTCGGCCCTTAAATTGTAACATTTCAGTGGACTGTATGTACCTCTAATATTGTTGTGAATTTTTATACTTTGTATTTTTGTTAAGGCCTTAGGTTGCACCTTACTCTGATCAAGTTGTTCAAGTGAGCTTTATTGTTGAACTGTATTTGTTACACGTAATAAAGTTTATTCTATGTGTGATAGTTTTTATTCATTCATTAAGCAAATACTTTGTATTCCTATAATAATATGAAATAAATATTTTTGATTTGATTTTGATTTCATTTAATTTTGATGTGTTTATTAACATTATTTCTTTGTTTCTAGTTACTGGAAAGGAAAGATACCCCGGCAGGGATGGATCTACCTATCAGTACACTACATGTGCTTCTTTTCCTTCATATTTGGACGTAAAACCACAATTAAGATTAGATGGGCTGATGTTACAGAGCTGGCTAAAACCAATAGCTTATTGTTTCCTGACTCCATTAAAGTTGTCACGAGGGACGGAGAACATTACTTCACAATGTTTCTCAGAAAGAATGAGACTTTTGCCTTGATGCAGCAGCTAGCGAATATTGCTATGAAACAGTAAGTGGTCTTTAAATCCTTATAAATGTAGTTTTTTACCAGTGTATTTGTATAATATGGCCAATATAGCGCACCTAATATATTAACTCGAAAATGAAAATACTTTTTAATACAGTTGCTCAAAAAGTGACGTATTGCAGGGACATATAGCGTGCGGGAAGTGGGCTTACACACTCGTGCTTTTTCTTTACCTTTTCCGCACTCGTGCGTTCTCTTTCCCAACTGTCAAAATAATGTCTATTAAAAAGAATAAAACCATCCACGAAGTTTTAGAAGTTTTTATGATTCATGCAAATATTTCTAAAAAGAAGCTACTAATTTGTTTCAATATCAGATTTAATGATTTGATTCAATGAGTTGTTAGGTTAGGTTTCATTTCATTTCATCTCATTAACATTTTCATTTCATATCAATAATTCTACTGAAGACTTGGCTGTATGGGCATAGTTCCCTTTGCCTACCCAGAATGGCTGAAGAAAACAAAAAAAAAAAAACTCTGCATATAGGTATTCTTTTTTTTTTTTTTTTTTTTTTTTAACGAATGGCGTCTCGGTCTCTTGACCATTTTGCCAATGACAAAGTTAAGGAAATCGGATTTACAAAACAAAATATTTATAAGATCGGAAATTTTGGAGGATATGAATCAGGAGAGTTTACAAGTATAGGATTTCACAATAGTACGTATATAATATTATTATATAACAATTAAATATTTCTACACTAAATCTTTATGTTATTTTTGGTTAAAAAGGATGCCAGAATACGATATATACAAGGATTTTTAAAAATCAATAAAGAAGAAATACAGATAGGAAAAGGAACGCAAACAGAAATTAAGGAGTTCATAAAGGAAGAGCGGTCATAAAGAGGGCAACCGAAAAAGATGTGGTTTAAATCCCCCATCTCTTCGCCACACGTACACATAGGACTATTGATAATGTTAAGTCTTGCTAAATGTTGAGGAGAACAAACATGGCCCAAACGAGATCGAATTAATGTAGACGTGATACTTTTACCAAGTCTCACCTTAAAGAACCAGGGTTTTCTGGGTATCCTAGGTTGAATTAAAGAATAAAATCTACCTTTTTTTAAACAAGTTTCATTCCACATGTTTTGCCATGATTCTTTAAGGTATTTTTTAGGTAAAGCAATCAAATCAGTAGCATAATTATGATATGGAAACATGTCGCCACATTCTATTGCTTCAGACGCAATCTCGTCAGCCTTCTCATTGCCCTTAATACCCCTGTGACTTGGTATCCAAGCAAATGTCACAGTATAATTATGTTCAGAACACTTCAGAAGGAAATTTCGGATTTCAGTAATGATGGAATGGTTTTTTGATTTAAATGGTATTGATTGTAAAGCTTGTAAAGAGCTTAATGAATCTGTAAATATTACAGTTTTTTTCAATTTCATTATTAAGACATATTCTAAAGCCTTTAAAAGGCCGAAACATTCACCTGTGAAGACGGAGGATTCAGAGGGAAGTTTAATTTTTTGTACAATGTTGTACTGCATGTGATATACACCCACACCGACACATCCACGGCTATTCTTTTTTGAGGCGTCTGTATATATATGATTCCAACCATTCCATTTGCTTTGTAAGATATAATTAAATTGCGTATTAATAGCAGTGTCGTCTTTATAAATACCAGTGTTAAAACATACAACAGGTGATAAAATTAGGGACTCGTACTGATGTTGATAAATTGGCAAAACATTTGATCGATAAATAGGAGATGGCAAAGATTTTAATTTAAGATAACTTTTTACAATACAAGGTAACGATTTGTGTTGCCAAAATGATGATGAAAAGATTTTAGTAGAAAGGGTTTCTAATATTGGAAATAGCATATGGTTTGAGAATTGCAAAGATCTACATATAAAGCGGTCTGATAAGAATTGACGACGTAAACTTAGAGGAGGATCGGTGCATTCAACTTGAAGAGCGTTGATAGGACTAGATTTCATACTCCCTGTTATTATCCTGAGGCATTTGGCTTGGATATTTTTTAGTTTTTTAAAACCAGCCACATTTCCAGGTTCTAATAAGAAAGTTCCGTAGTCAAGTATGCTCCTAATCAGTGCATTGTATATTAACTTCAACGAATAAGGATGTGCACCCCACCATACTCCCGACAAACATCTTAAAATGTTTATACTTCTTTCACATTTCGCAGCTATATATTCACAGTGAGGTAGACCAGTGAGTTTTGAATCTAAAATTAGTCCAAGAAATTTGGTTTGATTTTTTATCGGAATTTCATGATCGTTGAAATGTATTTTAACCAAAGGTAAATTCCGTTTTCTAGAAAACAGTACTGCAGTACTTTTTGAGGCTGACACTTCTAATCCGTTTAAATGGAACCAAGAGCTAAGCGAATCAAGAGCTAAAGACAGGGTGTCGCACGCTATGGGAATAGATTGATTTGTTACATAAAGGAGGAGATCATCGGCATATTGAAGAATTTTAACAGGTCTAGGAACGGCAGAAGCTAACTCGTACGTGTAAATATTGTACAATAAAGGGCTAAGAACAGAACCTTGTGGAAGACCTTTCCACAAAAATCTTTCAATAGTGTGGGTGCTATTAATGAACAACTTAATTTTTCTCTCTGTTAAAAGATTAATGACGAAATTTAGAAGCATTTCCGGGACATTTAGAAGTATCATTTTATCGCGTAATAACGGAAGAAGGACACTGTCGTATGCGGACTGAATGTCTAAGAAAGCGGCTACTACAGACTCGTTGTTAGTAAATGCGACTCGAATATCTGAACAAAATATGGAAATACTGTCAATTGTGCTTTTACCCTTCCTGAAACCAAATTGAGTACTAGATAGTAAATTATTATGTTCTACAAACCATTCTAAGCGGTTCTTTACTAAGTGTTCTGCAATTTTAGCCAAAACAGACGAAAGAGCTATTGGTCTATATGAACTTGTACAATCTGGCGGTTTTCCAGGTTTTAATAATGGTATGACTATTTGCGACTTCCAAGATAAAGGAATGTTCCCTGACAACATTACTGAATTAATTAAATCTAAGAAGTAACTGATCATAGGTTCGTTAAGGTGTATAATAAAAGAATACGGAATTAGGTCTTCACCCGGAGCAGAGTCCTTAAGGTAAGACAGAACACCTTTCAGTTCATCGATGGTAAACGCAGAGTTCAGGCCAATATTATTAAAAGTTTTATTTAAAGGAAGAAAACACTCGCTTTTTTGTGGAACATACGGTGGAGCTAGTGTATCCATGAAACTATGAGCGATTGTAGGCGATAATGATTTTGAGGATTCCTGGAAAACTGATCGATAACGTTTAATATTTTGCCAAACGACAGAAGACGGAGTATCTGGAGAAATTTTTGAGCAATATGATCTCCATCCTTGCGACTTTTTCTGCTTTAAAAATTTATGTGTGCTAATAATTGTTTCAGAGAGTTTATTGAAATTTTCAGGCGTCATATCAGCGCAATATCGCTTTTCGGCGTCCTTGCGTTTTCTAACTGCATCTGTACACTCTTCGTCCCACCAAGGTGGTGACGGTATTTTACGTTCGCTATTGCTATTTCTATTAGGAGAGACTAGTTTTGCTGCACTTTGTAATGTTGATACAAATAATTCATTACAATGAGGTTCATTATTGCTAGTAATTTTTGGAAGAGACTCTATTTTAGACAACATATAATTTTTATAATCTGTTATGTTACTCTTATTTAGTCTGTATCTAGGCCGAGAAAATTTACTTTTGTTGTGACAGCAGCTGATTAAAGATAAGGGGAAATTTATTATAATGGGGAAATGATCACTTCCATAAGTGTATGAAAGTGTATCCCAAGTTAATAGAGAGGCGAGATTAGGAGAGCATAAAGATAAATCAACTGCGCTTGTTTTCTCATGAGGATTAGTGCGACGAGTAGGTTTCCCGGTATTTAGGATACATAAATTACTATTGTCAATTATATCTAACATTATTTCACCAAGGTAATTTGTATCAGAACTACCCCAAGCTTGGTGATGGCAGTTAAAATCTCCCATTATTATAATTGGTTGGGGGAGAGAACAGAATATTTGCTTTATATCATTTAAAATTTGTAATGATGGATGTGCAACATAAACTGTAACATAACATACATTATCCACTGATACTGCTAAAATGGGTATATCAAAGTTACTAGGAATGGGGACAGAAGAGAAGTGTACAGAATTTTTAATAAGGGTGGCTATGCCACCATATCCATCAGATCTATCCTTTCGGAGACATGAATATCCAGGTATTCTAAAAGGAATACCCGGGACTAGCCATGTCTCCGAAAGGGATATAATTAAAGGGTCATACTTATTAATGATGTATATAAGGTCACTTTTTTTGTTCACTACACTCCTGCAGTTCCACTGCAGTATTTTGGCGTGGTAATCCATTGCTTACCGCGATTTGATTCAGTATTTCAACTAAAGGTGCAGCGTTGTACGGTGAGAGAACATTATTTTGAAGTAAAAGATTAATTAAAGAAATAATTGTTTCAGTTATATTAGGTTCTTTTTCAATATTTGCTTGTTTATTATTGACATTACTATTTACATTGTTTACACACATAATACTGCCATTCCTGGAAATGGGCATATCATATTCCCTGATAAGTGCCCGATGGGCTGCCTGGTCATATCCATTCTGTGGGATAGTTGGAGAACGGGGTCTTAAAAATACAGTCTTTTTATATGATGTTGGCCTCATTTGTTGAGTTGGGCGGGGAACTGATGAAGAACTACTTGTTGAATTTTCAATAACATATTTTTGCTGGCTAGATTTTAATACATCTGAGTACAGTTTGGAGATGGGCGGGTGCATTTTGGATGCCTCCGCATAGGAAATGCAGCTTTGGGCCATTGTTAGCTTAATTTGCTTTTGCCTTACAAACTCTGGGCATATTTTATTAATAGCAAAATGAGTACCAGTACACAAGCAGCACAGAGCACAATCATCCTCTACATTGCAGGAATCACCAGTATGAGCCTCACCACACTTAAAACAGCGTGGCTTGGATCTACATTGTGTTTTTGTATGTCCATACCTACAACACTGATAGCATTGGATGGTCGGGTAAGCATACAACTCAACAGATAGTGCATTGTAACACATGTAAACATTTTTGGGTAAAACTTGACCATCAAAAGTCAGAACCACAGTTTGTGATGGTTTCCAAACTGGAGAGCCATCCATTATTACTTTGTAATTAAGCCGTCTTATTTTAATGATATCTCCACATCCATAAGGAACTGTAATATTTTCTTTAATATCATCTGGGGACCATTCTGCTGGTACACCCTTAACCAAACCCATTCTAGTAATACTAAAGGTTGGAATGAATGCTTTTAAATTATGTGTAATTAAACTTGAATGATTTAAAAATAGGTTAGCATCAGTGAAATTTGAAAAGGCTAACGAAATCCTATTGCGACCAATCTTTTTAATACTTCCATTGATAATATTTCTGAATGAATACTTTTGTAAATATTTACCAAACACAACTGGATGGAATGTACTAGAGTCATTTGGGGATGCTAGTTCTCGCTGTACGTGTATAACATATGGTGAAACATCAGACTTAATGAAAACCTTACGGAAAATCTGATCGGGTTGAGGTGTATTTGAAATAATCGTTTCATCTCTTTTCTGTTTGGGTTCCATAGGGTTTTCATCGCTATCACAAGTGCAGTCGTTTTTAGAAGGTACAGAGTTATGACTGCTTTTCCTTTTTTTATTACATGTCTTACAGATCTTTTTGTGTCTAATACGTTTTCGTTGACTAATTGTGGAAGAAGCATCCGTATCCATGCTTGAATCATTATTTGATATTGTTACATTATATGCTACAGGTGGGATAGAACCCCCAGGATCTGGGGGTTCCTCCATTATGAAAATTTATAATACAATAAAACTTACCAATATATACAGGAACTACTGCTACGAAATAATAAAAAGTATATACAAACTAAAAGAAACTTCAAACTAGAACTCCTCTGATAGATATCTATAAAAATCAATTATTTCAAAATTTGCGCCGAAAAAATACGCCCGCCAAGTTCAAGATTTCCCGCGCTTTTTTTCACACCATAGGTATTCTTTTACGGTTGGCGCCATTTTTCAAAAATGTTCTTTGTGAGTTTTTATTATTTTATTAAATTGCTTCATTTTTTCGCAACTGTATTAAAAATAGATGTTCAGTGTTCAGTACACGTGCGGAACCGTCATTGGAAGGAGAAAATTTGAAATGACAGCCTTTCCGCACTTGTAATGAAATATACTATATTGTATACGACTGCGTGGCGCAATGGTTGCCATGCCGGACTGCCCATTGAAGGGTCTTGGGTTGAATTCCCGGTGAAACAGAAATTTGAATGATGATTTTAAATTTCTGTTCTCAGTCTGGGTATTTGTGTTTCTGTCTTTGTGTGTGTCCATGTTACCCTCGACACAGGGTATATGCGGGGCTATGAGTGTGAATGGTTATTTTTGAACTATTTACATACTTACATAAAATAGGACTAGTATTATTATGAGTATTATTGCAGACAAGTGTTCATTATGAGACGTGAGTAGATAAATTTTTTCTTCAAAATTTTATGCCTCATAATTAAAGCCTACCGCACATTCTCACCTTCACCCAGGGGCGGCTGGGAAACAATGCCTATAAACATTAGGCTAAACCCCTTTGTAATTCCTAGCTTAAAATAAATAAATCCCTACTAATACTATAAATTCGAAAGTAGCTCTGTCTGTCTGTCTGAATTACTGAACCAATTTTAATGAACCTTTTTTTCTTTTTTTCCAACTAGCTGGGCACAGTTCTCCTCTCAAAAGAGTCGCAAGTGATTTAGGCCATATTTCACTCTTGGTGAAACTCACAAATTCTCTCAGGCATGCACGTTGGTGGAAAACATCGTACTTAATTAATAAATAGCACAATATTTTCCATCACCGTGTACAAACGATAAATACGCACACTAAATTTCTTTGTCAGAGGTGCGCGCCGAGGTCACCCCATGACTGAGACCGCGGTCTTACAACTCGGCCTCGGTCATCACTACTCCATTAAAATAAAAAACATGTGTTCAAAAACCGCTGTACGTTTTCATAGGCTTATCGACGACAAATCAGGAAGCTTCAACATCGACAAGGAACTTCTGACGAAGCTAAGCAAGAACGTACCCAAGAAACCGTCCTTTCTGAAGCGAGACCTGGATGCCCGCAAGCAGTCCAACTTGTACACCCTGAGGTTCAGACTGCCGCATAATGAAAAGCTTGATGGCACTGAGGAGTGTACACTGTGGACTCCATACAATAAGAGGCACAATTGGGGAACGTTGTTCCTGTCACAGAATTTCATCTGCTTCGATAGTCGGGTGAGTGTTTTGATTTGACCCCTTTTTAGCCCTTTTAAAGCCCGGACGCAGCTCTCCTCTCGGAATTAAGGGGGATTTCAATTATTTTTGGATGATTCAATTGTTAAGAGAACTTTGAATTTTCTTTCAATAACTTGGTTTTTAGATGCGATTACGATGTCAAAATTACTTAACCGCTAAGCTTAATCGTAAATAATGACCGCACAATTGAGTCTAAATTGCATGATGGGTTTGAGAATAATATGACTTTTTTTCTGGATTGTGTCCCTTAGGCAATGATTTTTTAATAATTTTTCTTATGTCAATTTACTGTAAAGAAATCCCATCTTTTGTCTGCTTCGATATTTGAACAACATAGCAACAGATCGTGCGATGAAAGAAGAAAAATACCTATTATGCAATGAGTTTAAAAAGGAACTCAAAACGTTATTACTGGAAAAGGCGTATTACACGGTCACTGATTTTTATATATGTAACGGCATAAAGGAATTCCATAAAAACCTGGGAGGTTTTTCTTCCGTCGGCTTTTTTTCGTCACCCAAAGCCGACTAATATAAAAATAAATAAATAAAATTAATCAAATGGCGCAATATGAGTACAAATAATGATAAAAATAATATAAATTTAATGTAATAAATAAAACTACTTCAAGGTACATTTTTATATTTGTAATTAGTTAAGTTTTAAATTATTATGTATAAAAACATCTTTTGTAAACAAACGCCCATATTTTTGCAAATAAAATTTTTTGTCTTTATCTTATTACGAGTTAATTTGCCTAATAAATATCTTTATCGATATAGAAACAATTTACGATCTAACAAACAACAAACGAAGAGGACAAAGGAACAAAATGCGTATAAGGCCGTTTATTGTTAGTGCATTCGCGTGCATTGATAACCCGTATTTAACGATTTGACCAACTTTGTTAAACACATTCCATTGCATAAGATATCGGCTTAACAGCATGCGATACGGCAGATACTTGGTGAGTCATTGCCAAACAGATGCTCTATTTCGCAATTATTTGTAACAACTACCAAATTTTGTTTATCGCATAAGTTTTTGCACTGTGAAGAAATAAACAAGACTGCTTTACGAGTTAAGTATGATAAGAATCCATACTTAATTTATAAATTCAAAAGTAACTCTGTCTGTCTGTCTGTCTGCTACGCTCTCCCTATTAAACTACTCAACCAATTTTAATGAAATTTGGAACACAGATAGAGTAGGCCTTGGGAAAGGACATAATATTATGATGGTTGTTTTTATCCTACGGGAAATTATAACACTGGTCCACGTGGGCGAAGCCGCTGGCGGGAAGCTAGTTCATTATAAAAATGTATGTTGAAAAATAAAGCAATCATAATATCGACCAAAAGAAGCGCGCATGGCCCGGCGGTTAGTGTAGAACGCAAACGATTTATGCAACTAAGCCAAACGGGCGCGGTCTAGTGTGAGATGGGTTTTCTTGTTCTGGGTATTTATGTTCTTTACGTTTCTTACTGTGGGACTATGAGTTACCATGCCGGGCTGCCAATTGGGAGCCCCGGGTTCGATTCCCGGCGAAGCAGAGATTAAAATGATGATATTTAGTTTCTATTCTCGGTCAGGGTGATTGTGTTCATGTCTATGTGTATGTCCATGGTACCCACGACACAGGGTATATCTACCCTACTTTAACTTTATTTGTCATTCAAATTTATATCCCACCGGGAACCGAACTCGGAATCCTGCGATTGGCAATCCAACAGTAGTTATTACACCTTCCAGGTACCTCATCTGGTTCGACTGACGATACCGCTACGCAACGTGCACCAAGTCGAGCGAGCCGACTCCGGAGGCACGGGTAGTTCGGGGGATACGGGGAGTATACTCATCACGACGGCCCACCGCACCAGCTTCCTGTTCGGGAACATCTCGGACAGGGACTTCCTGGTCATCAAGATATCTGAACTGCTTGCCAAGTTGCCCAAGTAAGTAAAGGGACGATGGGCGGCTTGGTGCTGAGCTTAGAAGGGAATGTAACTTGGGAGGTTTCTTTGAATGGCGTTTGAAATTACCTGAGATTTATTAAAATATGCATGGGATGATGATTTTGCTAGGTTAGACATCCATCCATTTAATCAGCCTTTAGTTTAGAGGTCCAAACGGCCTCCCCTAACATTCAATACCCCGTCCGAGCGAAAGATATACTTATCCATAATTATTACATGTTTGTATAAATATAAAACATTATTTTAGTGAATGCTGGTACGTGCAACTGATTCGCATTTGCGAGTGTGCACTACATTTAAGTTGGCTGTCTGATCGTAAGAGGCGACTAAAAGAGGGCTCGCGGGGTTGTGGGCGGTGAGAGTGGGAGCTCAACCCGTCCAGACAACAGCCCCGGGAAGGACGGCGGTGCGTGCGTGGCCGCTGCCGCCGTAAGCATCGTAAGGTGCACGAGAGCACATCTGCTCTCCCAAAGATGGGCCCCTTCCAGGGCGCCGCGCGTGGAGGACACCGGTGCGTTCCACTGGAGTTCCCGCAGTCCTCCCCAAGCGCAGAGGCAGGCCCCAAGGGGGTTTTAGTGCGGTCGAATCCCACATAACCCAGTATCCTCTCCCAAGGTGCCGGGTACCTTTTGAAGGTTTCCCTCCCGACACAAAAAAAGTGTACTCATGTGACTGGTATAACGTATATGACAAATTTTGCCCTATAAATTGATTATTTCACAAATAACCTTCAAATACAGATAAATATGAAAAATATATAAAAAGATATATAAAAATAAATAGAATATTTTTAGTAGCGATAGGGTAACAGGAAAAATGTATTCGAAATTCACAATTTTTGCGTATTGTAAAGCAAGTTTCTTCCTATTGAAATGTTCTAACATGTAAACTATGCTAATTTGTTACAGCTGTAATGCAGATGAGTTTTACGTGTTAGTCGTAATTAGTTCGTTTACTGTGACATCACCCTGTACATGTATTTTCATAGATTCTACATGAAAATGCGGATTCGGTATTGTTTTTGAGCAAAACTCTTAAGTACTAAATGATACTAAATAAAAGCGTGTTAAAAAACATACAGTCGAATTGATAACCTGATCCTTTTTTGATTGAACTTGGTTAATAAGAAATCTTTATAATAGAAGTAGGTCAATAATATTGACGTAGGACTAATTTCTTCTAGCTTTATATTTATTATGTACAATATTGCATTGTTTGTTTCCTAAATGTAAGTAGATAAAATAAATTTAAATATTGGTACAAAGAATAGTATTGAAACATCAATATACATCGCAGTAAAAAATCAAAACTCAATTCTCAGATAAGGCAATAGGGAACATTGTGATTTAAGACAAAAAAATCATAAAATCGACTGAAATTTTGAATATTTCGTTTCATCATTGGACAGCCTCTGTGGTGTAGTGGGTGATGAGTCAACTGCGAAGCGTGAGGTCGTGGGTTCGATTCCCACCCAGGACAAATATTTGTGTGATGAACATGACTATTTGCTCTGTGACTGGGTGTTAATTTATCTATTTAAGTATGTATTTAGAATCATATAAGTATGTATGTTTATCTGCTTTCTGATTACCATAGTATAAGCTCTGCTTAGTTTGGAATCAGATGGTGTTGTGTGAATTGTCCAATAATAATGTAACATTCTTATTATGATAAATATAAATAAATAAATATATATCTCTTAAGTTATTGTAAGGTATTTCTAGATTTCTAATCTTAATCGAATGTAATCTTCTTGCAACCTACTTTTAACTTTAACCAACCTTCTGTCATTCATGACTTCTTAACTTATTATGAACTATACTAACAAATCACGATTTGGGTGCTTGCAGCAATTTCAAAAATGGTTTTAAATTTAATGATTTCCTGTTGAAACCATTTCTAAATTGTGAGTACAGTGACGTGTACAGGGAGAAGGCGACGAAGGCTTTACCAAGGCATGAGGAGGAGGGGGAATGGACGCCGCAACCTCCACTGATGACGTTGTTCCGGACACATCAGACCTCCACCATCAAGCAGATACAAGAGAAAAAGGTACGGTACATATTTCACTTTTATTAACGCAATTGCACCTCTCAGAAAATTAACGCGTGCTATATCCAACCCTAATCTGCATAAAGGAGATGTTTCAAAATGTATGGACCTTTAGCCAGGTATTTGTACACCGTATAATGAAATTGTAAATATAGTAGAAGTACAGCTGTTTTTTACTAAACATTTTGTTATAATTGACTGGGGTTATTGGGACAAAACAAGAATTTTAAGAATTGCACCTCTCAGAAAATTAACGCGTGCTATATCCAACCCTAATCTGCATAAAGGAGATGTTTCAAAATGTATGGACCTTTAGCCAGGTATTTGTACACCATATAATGAAATT
Organism: Pyrgus malvae; assembly: GCA_911387765.1. Lineage (NCBI taxonomy): Eukaryota > Metazoa > Arthropoda > Insecta > Lepidoptera > Hesperiidae > Pyrgus > Pyrgus malvae. The sequence goes on along the minus strand of OU426955.1, from coordinate 9,173,446 downwards.
GTAAATATAGTAGAAGTACAGCTGTTTTTTACTAAACATTTTGTTATAATTGACTGGGGTTATTGGGACAAAACAAGAATTTTAAGAATTGCACCTCTCAGAAAATTAACGCGTGCTATATCCAACCCTAATCTGCATAAAGGAGATGTTTCAAAATGTATGGACCTTTAGCCAGGTATTTGTACACCGTATAATGAAATTGTAAATATAGTAGAAGTACAGCTGTTTTTTACTAAACATTTTGTTATAATTGACTGGGGTTATTGGGACAAAACAAGAATTTTAAGAATTGCACCTCTCAGAAAATTAACGCGTGCTATATCCAACCCTAATCTGCATAAAGGAGATGTTTCAAAATGTATGGACCTTTAGCCAGATATTTGTACACCGTATAATGAAATTGTAAATATAGTATAAGTACAGCTGTTTTTTACTAAACATTTTGTTATAATTGACTGGGGTTATTGGGACAAAACAAGAATTTTAAGTTAGAATTTTGCAACACTTTATACTTGAAAAATATAATGGCGGTAATATGTCATTTTGACAGTTGAAATGAATAATCTGTGACAATCAGTTGACAGTGAAATCAGTTGTTCCGCCACATTGAAAAATGTTGAAAATAATTGATTTAAATTGGTTTTGTACCGAAAAAGTACACGTTTTAACTAATTTTAAGTATTTTTTTCGGACTCTTGAGTTATTTCTCCAATTTTTAGAATGGTGTACAATACCTAGCCAAGATTGAAACATCTCCTTTGCCACTTATTTTCTTGTTATTCCTTAAAGGAAAAGCAATGGGAAGACCACATGGCAGAAGTAGGTCGAGGTGTCAGCATGTATCAGACTACCGCCGGCAGCGAACTAGTGGTCAACGGCATTCCGGAGTTCCTCCGCGGAGAGTTATGGAGTGTTTTCTCTGGATCCATTCTACAGAAGACACAGAATAAAGGGCTATATGAGAAGCTGGTTAATGAGGCCTTGTCGTCGAAGAACCAGGCCAATGATGAGATTGAAAGGGATCTGCACAGATCGCTGCCGGAACATCCGGCTTTTCAAAATGATGTTGGTAAGTAGTATGAATTGCAAATGTTTTTGCCGCTCTAGACAGGCTATAAAGCTAACAATGCTAAACTTGTAATAAAATAATTCTTTCAGTTTCTTGATATGATTTTCATAAAATATCAGAAAAATAATTTCTTTAATTTTCTAGAGCCACACTTTTAAAACTATCAATATCTTTTCAAATTTCCTAACGTTCATTCGTTTTTTTTATTAGTTACAATGTGTTGATGAGTTTTTAAAGAATTTTAATGTTTTAACATGGACAGTCGAACGGTGCCAGGTGTGACGCTATGGTTACTGTGCCTGACTGCCAATCGAGGGTTCCCGGGTTCGATTCCCGGTGAAACAGAAATTTGATTGATGAGTTTAAATTTCCGTTCTCGGTCTGGGTGTTTGTGTTTCCGTCTGTGTCCATGGTGCCCACGAAGTAGGGTATGTATAATATTGTATACTCTACTGTGGGGCTATGAGCCGTCGGTCGTTGATAGATAACAGTCGTTACACCTTGTCGGAGACCTAGTAGGCGGTTCAAAAATATCCGACAGCAACGGGACGCAAAAGGGTTGTAGCCTTTAATGCTACAAATGGTATTCTCATCTCTCCAGATATTGCCTACCATTAATAGTCTACCATTCGTCCCTAATCTTACCCCTTCTCATTTGACAGGTATATCAGCTCTTAGGCGCGTACTATGCGCGTATGCTCTAAAGAACCCTACCATAGGCTACTGCCAAGCTATGAATATAGTTGCTTCGGTGCTGCTTATATACTGTCCAGAGGAACAGGCCTTTTGGCTGCTTGCAACGATATGTGAAACGTTATTACCAGATTACTATAACACCAGGGTTGTTGGTGCATTGGTAAGTGAAGATTTTAATAGGTACACCTACAAAATTCAGCAATTTTGTAGGTGATAGAACTCGCACGGTTCCACCGGGTATGTGATGCCTACAGCATCAATTTTTCCTTAAAATATTTAGTTGTGTTTCGGTAAAAAAACTCTCCTTCAATTGGTTGCCTATGTCCATCAATAGATAGGTGACGGTGATCGCTTAACCCCATACGGCTCGTCTACTTTTTTGTCCCGTTCAAATTTAAAAAAATGGATTTGGTTAGTAATATCGGTCATGTAGATTATGCCCATTCTAATCATAAAGTTACATGTGTTTAATTATGTATGAATTAATATAGAGCTTATTTAGTGTTACACAAATTTTATACAAACTTCTAAATGAGGAATATTCGATGGTTTTGCTGTCTCTTATTTAAAAACTTCTCTTCTCACTGAACTTTTTACATTTCACAATTTACATGTCTTATAGACATACAGATCTATTACTACTATTATAGATATATATCTATAAAGCGTTCACCATTTCTAAAATTTATAACAATGAAGTTTATATCTTATTGCAATATATTTACTTTCTAGGTAGACCAAGGCGTCCTAGAGGATCTGACCAAAGCCCATTTACCCGAACTGCACGCGAAGTTGAATGAGCTTGGGATGATGAAGATGATCTCATTGTCTTGGTTCTTGACTCTCTTCATCAGCGTCATGCCGTACGAGTGCGCCGTCAATGTAATGGACTGCTTCTTCTACGATGGAGCTAAAGTTATATTTCAGGTACCCATACAAATAATTTCTCTCAAGACTCATTCAAATTGTTTTCGAAAGAGATGTGTCAGAGAGAGCTTCCAGAAGTACCAGGGCAGCACGACCTACTAAGTTATTATGTCAATGTGATGGTCTGCTTCTTCTACGATAGCGCTTAAGTCATCATTCAGGTACATACGAGTATAAATGCATTTTCATTTTTTCATTCCACAATAAGAGGAAGAGAAGCCTTCCGGCAGTATCAGTCCAGCCTTACCTAGTTAGGCTGCTATCTCACTGACATTTTACAAGCGTTGTCATTTCTTAAACGCAATCGCGTCGTTGACGTCGCGTCAACGTGATATCGACATCGCGGTTTAAGCAAACTGATACAATCACGCCATCCCGCTCTAACAAGGGCTAACTAAGGCATAACTCCGTATGAGCGGGGGAGGGGCTACAGCCAGTTTTCAATCGCAGCATGAGTTATTTAACGTTATGCAACTTTAAACGTAACGTTAACATCGCGTATAATTCAGCGTTATCGCTGTGCAGATGTTAGGGAGTTGGTAACGCTCGGAAAACGCCTGTGGGATAGTGGCCTTAATGCACTTGTGTTATTGTAATGCTACTTGCCTGAAATGCACAAGAAGTTGAACGAGCTGGGGATGATGAAGATGATCTCTCTGTCCTGGTTCTTGACTCTCTTCATCAGCGTCACGCCGAACGAGTGCGCCGTCAACGTGATGGACTGCTTCTTCTATGATGGCACCAAAGTGTTCTTTCGGTACTCATATAAATGCATTTTCATATTTTCGATTCTAAGAGAGGGTATCCGGGAGTACCAGGGCAGCATGACGTTTTAAGTTATTAAAGTGAAAACTCAGATAAAAGAAGTGACTTTAATAGTTATATGAGCTGTATTTCATTTCAACGGTTTTTTCCAGTATGTATTGTGTCTTTACAGGTGACTCTAACCATATTGGACATAAACCGGGACAAGTTATTAAAATGCTCAGAAGATGGACAAGCAATGCAGGTGCTAAATGACTACCTCGCGGGAATTTACAACGAGGAAGCCATGGCTTTGTCAACTGAACCCAGAACGGCTGAGCGGGTATGTAAAAAAACAAGTTTTTGATGCCTAGCACCAATTTTCATCATAACGACGCGTCGCCACGGCTTACGACACCACCCGGTATAACATTATAACACCAAGCATTTATCAATACGTGTGATGAATAGGCATGATGACAGATTTTTAAATACCTTTCCTTATTGTAGGAACACGTCTCCTATTTTCGAAATAAATTTAATTTCAGCAATAAACCTAGGTTTTAACGTAAATTAATGTATTTTCTGCTATGGAATTTAAATTAAGCGCGAAGACACTCATAGGTGTCATGGCGTCGGTGTGACGTAAACATCGCATTGTGTGTATTGCGAGATTTGCGAGTGTATGCTAAATTTCAAGCAACACGATAACATTTACTGAGACGGACGTCATTCCTTCTGATTGGCGTTTCAGATAACATGGCCGATTGCAGTATTTTATACTTTTATTTTATTGAAAATCTTATTAATCTTAATGTTTATATTAAAACAGGATCATTTTTAGAACCCTTTTAGCATATATTTTTCTGTAAAACCATTTATTCTCTGATTCTTTAATAGTGTCATCATGCCCATTGTATTGTTTTCTTCACAGACAATAAAAGTTCAAGAGCTAGTGTACCAGTCGTACAGATCGTTCGGCGCCAGCGTGAGCAGCGAGAACATAGAGCACTTGCGGCTGAAGCACCGCTTGAGGGTGGTCAGGCAGTTGGAGGAGAGCCTCGAGAAGAACACATTGCGGGCACTGCAGCAGGATAAGTTGTTGGAGCCTAATGAGTTGCAGGTAAGGCCGCTTTCCCACTGACGTTTTATGAGCGTCGGCGTTTCTCCAACGTTGTCGTCGCGTGTCTCTAGCCACAATAGCGACTTCGCAGCGTTATGATCGCGTCGACGTAACGTCGAAGTTGCATTTTTTTGTTGCGTCTGTCGTTATAAAATCGCGACGTTAACGTCGCGTTAGCGCAGCGGCAATATTGGAGCAACGCCAACGCTAGTATAGTGCCAGTAGAATAGGGGCGTAAGAGTTTGTGATTTACCTACTGAGTAAACTAGGCTAGTGAATATAATATATCGGTATTGTTACGACTTTTACACGACAGTGAAATAAAGCTTCTTGGTGAAATTGAAATCATATAGGTACTTGCATAATCTACACCTAATCTACCTACTACCTCAATACCTATCTACATACCGAACCTTCTGAATCTGTATAGATCACCTTAATAGTTAATATTTAAAAAAACAACGGGTTGCACTCCGGGAGTGCCGGCAGAAGTGAAAACTTGAACATTAACATTGTGCATTTTTGATATTTTGGAATGGTTAGGGAATAATTTCGCACGAATTGCTTTTTTTATCAGTATTATTTTTCATCTAGTATTTTCAGTAGGTTTTCATCTAGTATTTTTATAAAGTACTCACTCATCAGCTGTCATCCCTCCGTCTTACGATTATTCGATCAAGTGTATGTTCTGACACGAGTTTAACATATTTTACCCATACCAAAAAAAGTGCACAACGCCGCTTTAGAAGTTTTCATTTCAAAAATATTTTTTATATATGATGTAACTAAAAATTTACGGTTTTCACAATTTTTCCTTTATCTGTGCTTGTCTATAAGACATTGTTTCGTACCAAATTTCAAGATTCTGAGTTCACGGGAAGTACCCTGTTGGTTTTGATTCCCTTGCGGATGTCGAAAATACGCGGCATAAACGGCTGTATCTTTTTGCGCTGGTTAAGAAGTTTGATTTTTTCACAGCTCCAAGGGACAGTAGACCCCTATTTCATATAAATTCCAGCTTGATACCTCCACGCGTTACAGAGCAAAAAAGACAGTCAGATGGGTGACAGTAAATAATTTCTTGATCCTGCATCCGACTGCATTGGAAACTGAAACCTTTATAAATGTTCGCTTCGCTTTCGCTGGAACCTGTTTACATCGCGACGTTAATTTACAACTTAATTAGAAGGTTCAAATCCTCTGTTCTAAAGTTTTCCTAGTAGTTTCATAGATAGGCTTTTTCGCGGAGATTGGGAGCTGGCATTTTGCACTTAGGTATAGGTTTAACGGGTACCGGTACCGGGAATTACGACAGATTATCAATAACAATCTCTTTATTCCATTTAACTTCGCAAAACGGTTAATCTAAAAAAACGTTTTCAAAAAGCCGATAAAGGACAACAGTGATTTCTAGAATGTTCTACATCCTGCGATCCGATTGCATTCGAAACTGAACCCTATTCTCTTTACAAAACTTCGATTCGCTTTTGCTTACATAGCTAATTTAGTTTACAGCTGTATCGGTAGCGGGAGTTACAGATCGATTGACTTTGATATTCAGTTATTGCTAATGACATTCTTTTTATTCCGTTTAACGTAGCAAACAAATTGTCTCATCTACTGCCGTATTCCAGGAGTTGCTAAGCGCAATTCGCGAAGAACTCCTCTGGGCGAAGCGGGTACCATGCGAGCGGTTAGAAGCTCCGTACGAAGCGTACCGGCTCGACTACGGCCAGTTCAAGACGCTGTTCACTGCACTGTCCCCTTGGGCTCACGGTGACTACGCAGAGACCATCACCGCCAGGATGTTTAAGGTATTATTATCGTATTTATCACAGGAGTTCCGTGCGAGCAAATCTTTAGTAACATTCCCGTAGCTTGCGAGATACGGAGCCGAATGGCAGCGGGTGGTGACATCAAAGCGAGAGAAAAAATGTCCAAATAGAAGCGGTCAGTTACGCACCATCATACTAAACAGTCCACCAAGTCGCTGTGTAAGGAGAAATCTAGATATAGATTGATATTTCTTAAATCTAAACAAGATAAGCCTAGGTCTTGAAGGTAGCCTGTATCAGTATGCATCACTTTCGTCAAAAATTTATTCTACTTTTAAAATTTATTGCGTGAATATGTATTAACATGTACATTAAAAGTTGGCTGAAATTAACATACGTAGTATCAAGCATAAAGAGCACTTTATTCAACAATATTAATTAACAGTACGCATACTGGTGCATTATATCTTGTACGTTTAACAAACACTACTTGCACATCTGTCCCTCTGAAGTTAGGTGCAACAAACGACTGCAGAGTGCACGTGTACTAGTTTGTGAAAATTGTTTTGACTGGACGCCCTCCAGCGGCTGCGAGCGCAGTAATGCGCGTACGCAACTCATTTAAAAATAATTAATTGAAATAAAACAAATATTTAAGGGGGCTCCCATACAACATACATATTTATTTTTGCCTTTTTTATAGATAATGGTACGGAACCCTTCGTTTGCAAGTCTGACAAGTTTTTTAAAACCAAATCAAATTTTTACCTCAGCTAGTAGACAATGACGACGACGGCCTGGTATCGGCGCGGGGGCTGAGCGTGGCGATAGGGCTGAGCGCGCGGGGGGACGCTCCCCAGAGGCTGCGAGCGCTGTACTGCGCGCACGCCCCCCCGCTGCTGTCCCCCTCGGACCTGAGGCCGTCTCACTTCACTGAAACGGGGGAGGAGGTCGCCACTGATGCCATATCTTTCTTTGAAAGGTAAGATTCTTTTTTTTTTTTCAATGTCAAGTGTAATTTTTGCATACATTTTTTACCAGTTTCAATGAAACCGGATGAAGATGTAGAAAATAAAGTTAGTAAGTTGTAAGTAATTAATCAGTCTAAATCAGTCAGATATTCAAGAAAAGTGATGGCTACTTTACTATTTTAACACTATTATTCTATTTTGCAACACTCGTGCACTGTAATTAACCTATATCGAACAATATGACTTCAACTTTATCCGTTATAACTCAAAAATGCACCAAGAAAATGAAAATAAAAATAAAACCAGAGCACAATATGTCTTTTCCGACTTTGGCCACATTGGTCCACAAGTACATTACAATAAAGTGAAATATTATTTCAGCATGGAAAACTCTTCCACCCCAGAACCCGGTGCTACCCCGGCCATGGCACGCTCGATAAGCGAGGTGTGCGATGGATCCAATATGGACAAGTCCAGTGATAGCGCTTACAGCCAATCTGGTGAGAATACTTAATTTTATACTAACTTAATATTTTAATAAATGTTCTCATTTAGCAACAAACTTAAGCAAAGGTTGAAGGGTGTTTATTATGAAAATCAGCCGTCAGTTACTATAGTTACCAGCAGATTACCGGTAGATTCTACCGGTTACTAACGGTTTTATTTGGATGGGGGGAAAACCTTTAAAAGGTACCCGGCACGTTAGGAGAGGATACCGGGTTATGTGGGATTTGACCGCACTAAAACCCCCTTGGTGGACTGCCTCTGCGCTTGGGGAGGACTCCAAGATCTCCAGTGGAACACACCGGTGTCCTCCACGCGCGGCGCCCAGAATGGGCTCATCTTGCACCTTCCGATGCTTACGGCGGCATGCGGCCACGCACACACCGCCGTCCTTCCCGGAGCTGCTGGCTGGACGGATCTCCCACTCTCACCGCCCACAACCCCGGAAACCCCCTTTTAGTCGCCTCTTACGATCAGGCAGAGGATACTGTAGCTCTATTCTTAATCCCGAAGCTACAGTAACTAACCTGAATGGTACCTAGGATGTCACTAATTGTTTGTCAAAAGTAACGCACACATTCCCAGCGAGCATAACGTGCATGTACATGTACATAAGTACTATAGTTTTACCACAACTATGGTAAACCAGTATTCGTTAGGTAAAATAATTACTATGCTTGTGAGGTGTCTGTTGGGATTACTCTTTTAACGATCAAACATGTCTTAATTTCTACTTCCTTAGGTAATCTTTGCAAATGGTAAACTTTTAGATTAATTAGTGTTATGCAAATTTACATACTGATTTTACATAGAAATTATTTTATTTAAAAATTATTAAAACGCGTAAAATTATTAAAATGCGAAATTCTTATTTTTATCTCCCTTTCCCAGAATGGTCACAAACCGGCATCAACCTAGCGGAGTCGGTCCGGGCGTGTGCCCTCTCAGGCCTCCCTTCAGGCGGGGCCTCCACGCCCAGCTCTCCAGCGGCCCCGAGGACAGCCCCTCCACTGCCACGAGCCCACTTCTTGAGGCTACTAGCAGCATTGCACCACTTGACTGAACATTCCACGCAGTTGTATGAGGCTGTGGCTAATGCCGGTAAGAAATAATTTAAAAAAACATACATAATATATCTAAATTTTCCTTAAAATGGCTGCAACCCTTTTTGCGTCCCACTGCTGAGCACTGGTCTCTCCCCCTATCGGGGAGGCCTGCAGCCAACCCGCTGTCGTATGTTCTCAAACCCAGGTTCTCAACCCATAGGGCCTCCGACAAGGTTTTACGATTGTTGTCTATCGACAACAACCGGGACCGACGGCTTAACGTGCCCTCCGAAGCACGGAAACGCGCATGAATTTTTTTGCCACTAGTGGTCTCACCCATCTCACCCGACTGCGCCCGTTTGGCTTAGCTGCATAGATCGCGTGCGTTCTACACTAACCACCGAGCCATACGCGCTTCAAATTGCCTTAAAATAAATACGATGATATTGAAAAAGCTGGAAAGAATATTAAATTTACAAGAAAGAAGTACCAGGATGGAATGACCACCTGCTAAGGTGTCAAGGTAGGGTACGAAGATATTTTCATACAAGCTCAATGTGTACGATGCTTAAAACCCTCCAACATTAATAAACTTCTACATGGTATGTTAATGATATATAGATATAAGTCTATTCGCAGTTTGTGAAATAGATATTAGACTATTTCATGAAGTCAGATCAGCACTCGTTGTAGTTCTGATGTGTACATACAAAAATGCTTATGTGCGTAAGCTTTCGAAGCGTTAGCAAAGAAACCTGAACATCTCTGTCATTAACAAAAACTAAGAAAATGACATTACTAGACACTGAGCACTCTCGAGGTTACGCACATTAAAACAATGTGCATGTTCACGTCTCATACTTTTTCAACATTCAAAGCCGAATAGACCTCATGACATAGAACATAGACGAAGTCTTTATGTAGTGAGTAAGTTTCAAGTAAAAACAGTTGAATTAATTTTAGTCAGTTATGTTGAATCAATCGATAAAGCGACGACCACTTTACCAAAACGAATGGAAAGAATGGATGAAAACCGAATTTATACATGTTTTTGCATTTTTTACCGACTTCCAAAAGGAGGAGGTACTGTATTCGGTTGTATGTATTTTTTTTTTATATATATGTTCACCGATTACTCCGCCGTTTGTGGACCGATTTTCAAAATTCTTTTTTTGTTCGGTAGCTTATACTTCCGAGGTGGTCCCATTGTCACCAAATCAGGATCTGATGATGGGATCCCAGGGAAATCGAGGGGAACTCTCAAATTTTATAGGCACACACATTGATTTTCTTATAGTTTCTGAAGCATAAGAAATATTTACGCATAGAAATCATCATCTCATGTTGCTGAGCTGATGATGGAAGGTACTGTGACAGTGAGGAGTTGAGAGAAAATTCTTTCAATAAATAGTTTTTTATTCGAAATCTTACATTCCCGAGGTGGTCCAACTGTCACCAAGTCAAAGTCTGATGAGGGGATCCCAGAGAAATCGAAGGGAACATTCAAATTTTATAGTACAACAAATGTTTTTCATATTATTACAAAAGCAAAACAGAAATTTGTGTATAATTATCGTCATATCATGTTGCTGAACTGATGATGGAAGGTACTACGACGGTTAGGAGTTGAGAGCAAATTCTTTCAATAAATGTTTTTTTGTTTGAAATCTTACATTCCTGAGGTGGTCCAACTGTCACCATGTCAAAATCGGATGATATGATATTAAGGAAATTGAGGGAAACACTGAAACTTAATAGGCAAACACATTCTTTTAGTCATATTTTTAACATAATACAAATATTTATGTCTGGTAATTATCACCTGCAACAGCAGGTGATAATATACCATACCTTCAATCATCAGCTAAGCAACAGCTTAGCTGATGATTGAAGGTACAACTCCTCAACGGTTAGGAGCTGAGAGCAAATTCTTTCTTTAATTTATACGTTCAGGTGGACTGATAGTAGTATTCTTTCAGGCTATTAGATAAACATGATTAACGTTAAAAGTTTAGAAGTTAAGTGAATTTTTTCCAACTATGCTAATACAGACAGAATTATTAAAATTATTAAAAAGAGTGAAATAAATAAAGTTTTTAACAAAAAAATAGAACCGACTTCAAACGGTAAAAAATAAAATTGTTCAGTGCCTACTTCTTCTTGCTTATGGTAATGACTCTTATAACTATTTTTGAAGTCGGGCCCTTAGTGAAATGTCCTGTCTTAGTAAATATAGTGTACCTTTCGTTCTGAATGGGCACCGACTCCAATGTAGTTTTAACAGTCATTACCATAAGCAAGAAGAAGTAGGTACTGTCCCACTGTCTGTACTGTCGGTGCCAATTTAGAACGAATGGTACGATATTTACTAAGGGCCCGACTCCAGAAATAGTTATAAGAGTCATTACCATAAGCAAGAAGAAGTAGGTACTGAACAATTTTATTTTTTACCGTTTGAAGTCGGTTCTATTTTTTTGTTAAAAACTTTATTTTACGACAATCATTGCTCACGACAAGCGTTGCTCAGATAAAAACGATTTATCTTGGTTTAATTTCAAACGAAACACTCATTTGCTTGATGTTACTTAACAACGCCATCTGAAATAGCTCCCAATAAAAAATAATAAAAATATATAAAGTTAAATGCAATAAGGTTTTGATAGAGATATGAACCCGAGTCTCTAGTTCCGCAGTCAACCCACGTAACCATTCGGCCAAGGAAGCGTTAAATCAATGAACGAAATTTTTATAGAGCTCTTTCTAATCGACATTGTCATTTCATTTCTTTGAAGTCGGATTGGCGGATGGCGTTAGACGGCGTTCTACGCCACAATATTATCAATACTCCAATTGTTGTCAGGAAGAGTCATATTTTTCAGTTTATATTTAAATTGATTATCGCTAAAATATTTTTTAATAATTTAAAATTTCTAAAAATGATACCTAGCTAATCGATCTATCACCCCCCAATCCAGGGTACTAAATTTCATGAAAATCGAGCCGTTTCCGAGATCCAAAAAATATATTTAGGTATATACAAGAATTGCTCGTGTAAGATAAAAATTAAATATCGTTTTAGGTACGATACTACTGCAACTGGGTGAACTGACGCACAGGCCAGAGCTGGGCCGCGAAATGTCCCAAGACAGCCTGTACTTAGCTGCTGCCGCACAACCCCATGTCATGGTAAGTTTACTACGTACCCCGCAAAATTCATTGAGAAAATTTCCGATTGACGTGGCAATTAGCACAAATATTGAAAAAAAAAACGACTTTTCATACGAAGTTAGACATATTCTTAAAATGAACGGATGTGATGTACAGATTAAAGCTTAATCTGTACATCACATCCGTTCATTTTAGCAGTTCAATATACCTTTTGTCTGTTAATGACATTAATATTTCATGTTGCATTGTAATGATGGAGTGCATAATATGTACGATAAAAATAAATGTATATTAATAATATTTGATTAAGTACCTATACTGGATATTTTAACAATGTTATGCAAAACCTGTTTACTTGACTTACGTGTTTTAACAGCATGTTCGTGCTCGGATCCATGTTAAACATATAAAACTTAGCCAGTAAAGAATAATCTATGTAAAAATAATAATGTCATAGCACTCTATGACATTGTAACTAACTTCACTAAGTTATTATAGTTTTTCGTTCTTAAAAATATAAATAAAGACACATTTAACATGGCTGGCTGCAACCCTTTTCGCGTTCCACAGCTGGGCGTGCCCAGTGCTGGTCTCTTCCCCTTATTGGGGAGGCCTGGAGCTTACTCCACTACGCTGCTCCAATGCGGGTCGGTGGAGATGCGGGATAGTGGCCAACCCGCTGTCGTATGTTTTAAAACCGCCCATAAGGCCTCCGACAAGGTTTGACGACTGTTATCTTTCGACAACAACCGGGACCGACGGTTTAACGTACCCTCTGAAGCACGGAAACGCGCATGATTTTTTTTCCAATAGCGGTCACCCATCTCACACCCGACCGCGCCCGTTTGGCTTATCTGCTTAGATCGCTTGCGTTCTACGCTAGCCGCCAGTCCATGCGCGCTTCTTTAACATTTTAAGTCAGAACTTAAATTATTTTGTATATTCAAATCGAAGTCGAGAATTCTACGTCACTACTACTGATTGCAGGTGGATCCCAACGGCAACCCCACAGACCCAGATCAAGAAAGTCGTCAAGCGCCACCTTCGCCGTCAAGGGAAAGTGAACCTTCGTCCGACGGCGTATGGTCCATCACGCTAGAGCAGTTCTTGGCCACCATGTTAGCCGAGCCACCCCTAGAGGAGTTCTTCAACAAGCAGTGGCCACTGATGCCCAAGCTCGAAGCGCTGAGACAAAGAGATAGACTTCAGTCTGTGTCATAGTAGCTGGAGGGAGTCAGGGTAATAAATACCCCTTGACAGGTACGAGTTTTACTTAATAAAGTTTTTGCGTGAAATATTCGTCTTCGATATATTACGATTTACCTCTAACTTTATTAAAACTGTTATTTTAATAGTTTGTTGATAAAATATTTTGCATAGTATCGGATGATTGTAAAAATATACATTGACAAATAAAGTGTTGTTATCTCTAACAATATATATAAGTGAATACCCAAGCGTTCCACGATACTAAATTATCTGTATCAACCTTTTTCTTGGTTTTTGTTTTTTTTTTGTTTTTTGTTTTTCGTTCCAATTGGTCAAAAATCAAGAAAAAGGTTGATACAAATAATTTAGTTATCTCTAACCGTCAAGGAAATATTCGATTTGTCAAATAAAGTGTAACATAATGTTTTAATTAGTTTTAATTAGTTACTTCTGTTTTACCCAACAAAATATCTACATAGAAGAAAAATTGCAAAAATATGTTGAAATATTATATAGGTAAGAAGGAAAATATAATCATATTAATTTTGACTAGGTAATAGTGTTTAAAAAACTTTTTCTTTTCGCTTTATATAATTCACTACGATGGGCATTAAAAATTGGTACCTACTGTTAAATTCATTCAATACATATACTATTCTAAGCAGCTAAAAATTGTTAGGCACTAAATTTTAACTGTTTTATTGCTATGAATTACCACTATTTTGGACAGCCACAAATTTTTTCGAATTGATATTTATTTTTTTTATAAAATTTTATTTGAAAATCTCCCTGTAACTATGTATGTACTATAATATAATGTAGTTCAAAACGTAAAATAGGAGCTTGAAAATACAATAAATACTGTACTGTTAACGTCTAGTAAAAAGTTGCGATTGCATTGGAAAGTGTATTTTTGTATCTTATTTATAAGCTTTCATCGATTTTCATTTTTTATTCAAAATTACATTCCAATATCGGCAACGACTTTATTTCTGTCTCTAAATTTTCTGATGATTTTATATACTACTCGGTCAAGTTTACATGACACCTGGGAGGCTGTCTGTATGCAACCGTTTATAATTTCCTATTTTCGAAATCATTTTTGATATATTTAGACAATTTTTTTTTCATGAATTTATAAGTTGTCGTTGATAACATTAAGCTACTGAATGTATAAAATTGAAAGAATTTCGACAGCCTTACTAAAAAATGAGGCCCAAAAATTCACGAGATTTCGGATAAGGGCGTACGCGTAGCCTCCCAGGTGTCATGTCAACTTGACCGAGTTACTACTTACTATTATAATAAAATAATAAACTTGTAGCCATACTAGTTCGTAAGTAAAGAATAATATAAATAATAGTTTCGTTATCAAGCAAGTTCTGTATAGAATGAATAAACTAACAAAGACTAGTAGGTAAGGTATATTTTTTAAGTACAAAATAGCATTTCCAAATATATAAGTATATCTCTTGATTGTCTCAAAAATAACATATGCTGGCTCAATATGATGCTTGCAACATTACACATCACTTTCGTTCAATGGCCGTGTTAACTAATAATGTATTTATTGTTCATCGCACTGTTCTGTTAGCAATTGGCATACAAATTTACGTTTGGTATGTAATCGAAAATGTATAATCTAATATTATGTTATGACCCTGCTATCAGATAATATGTTGTTCATCAGGGTTTGCTTGTGAACATATTTAATTTCTGATCAAATATCTAAACGTGTTTTACTGAAATATACATGCATTTATACGTCATCTATACTCAATTTTTTCTTTATTGATGATTGTGGTAAACAACTAAATGTAAAATAGTAAATGTGGTAAACGAAAAATTATATAAGGGCCGATTTTTCAAACCTCAGATAAAGTTATTAAGTCAGTTAATATTATAGCTATCCTTTTTTTATGTCATACTAGCGGCCCACCGCGACTTCTTCCGCGTGGACTTTGGATTTTGTATGTGTGCCATCGCGTAACGTGGAAAGCAAATTTACTGCGGTACGTTTTTGCGGTACCCAGCTTGAAACCCCTAATGTAAGAACCTTAAAATTTGCAACCCTTCCCGCCGTGACCAAGAACTGCCCCCCCCCCTGGCCAAGAATTTGCCCCCCCCCCTGGCCAAGCATTTGCCTCCCCCCCCCTTGGCCAAGAACCTGGGGGTATGCCCATGAACCCAAATAATCGTTGTTCTGAATGAAGTTCAAATACTCGACAACAGATGGCGCCATTACACTTAATTTTCAAGTTGAAGGGTTGGAAAAGCCCTTATATCTTTAAAAACACGCCCTTTAGGTTAAAACGGGAACTTTCTTGTTCGATAAATAAGTTCGATTCGGGGATAAAGGGCTATCACACTATATAAGTCTCTTTATCGTGCCGGGACTCCTTTTTAAGTTTTATCGTCACGCACATTTTATCAACTTAGTTTTATTATATATAATGATGTATAAGTGACGTTGACAGCGCTAACATTGATTCCACGAATAGTTTTATCCGGGGATGGAATAGTCGACACTAAGTCATTTATAATTTGTTCTCTATTTTGTTTCTATAGCTCAATGAAGAACACGAAGTTTAGTGACTATTGTATTATAGGTACTAACTTGTCAAAAATTGTTATTTTCAATTTTTAAATGTTTGTGTTGTGAAGCTAACTTCTTAAAATTTCTAGCACTAAGCACAGCAATACAAATAAAGCAATATATTTTTGTACACAGCTAAAGTATATTTATATTAGCGTATGATATGTATTTATTTTTATATGCTTCGATGTACCACTTAGGGATAGGCTAGCTAAGTATATTCGTGTTTGGTAGTTCTATTATTCAGTCTATTTAATCAATAAATTAAAACATGTAACACATCGGTCTGATATTGTTTCTTTATATTTTTCAGTAAAACTCCCATATTTAACTAATTACTATCTCTTGGAAAGGTATAACTATCTACTCAATAACTAATATAGCTGTATTCTCACAATGTATGTCATAGAATCTTTAATATCGTATAGTAAGTATAAACCAGTAAAAATGTTTTGTAACCCTGTAAAATGGCAACACCTTGGGCATTTCCACTCACTCTGTTGACTATAAAAAAGAGTTACGACTTGTAATTTTTGTTTTATCATGAATACACTAATATTATTTATTTAGCATCAAGTATTGTAATATTAAAATTCGTGTAGCTATATATTGTTATAATACATATATTATTTATATTTAAGCGTAATAAATACTTATACGTAATTTTAGGCCACTATACAGCAATACAAAAACATAAGACAATATAATAAAATGTAAAATGCTTAGCTTGTTGGCATAGTATCTAATCATAAACTTTTATGAGAAGCACTTTTTTGTGCTTTTAAAAATATAAGTGTACACATTAATACCAAATTAATTCTATGAGCGTCTAATACTAGCAAACTAAGTTAAGTTTGCGTTCTATTTAAAAACCATGCTACCTCTGAACATTCGTTTCTTTTTTCTGTGAATCAAAGTCAAATTATTTACATGTAGGCGTATACATATATACCAAATAAATACACACAACGATGCGGCTCAAAATGTTATGCTTGAAATTTAAAATTTATTTATGTAAAATTTTGGGTTATTAATTTTCTACTGATAAAACCAATTTGAAATTAAAATAAAATGTGGGTTTTATAAAAATAGCAGTAGAATATGGGTTGTATAGTGTTTCTTTCGACGTGTAATTTATACGAAACCATGTACTTAAATAAACACAAATTATATGGTTTAGCTTCTATATATTCTATATATATATCTTTTTATTTAAATGGATCTTTTAATATAACCATTATAAATAACGCAGTATAAATCGTGCTTCCCCAATAATTCGGAGAGACCCGTGTCCAGCAGTGGGACGCTAAAAGGGTTGCAGCCAAATCGTGCTTATCACACTAAACTAAACCAGTGTGGTTATGGTAATAAAGCATTTATTACATATGTATATTATATCCTATTTCTATGTATTTTTGTAACTACATATGATTCATATTATATCTTAATCGCGTGAAATATAGATATACTTGTTATAGCATAAATAAGTTCTAGTTTCAATGTTTATTTGTAAAATAATTTACTGCACAATAAATTTATTGTCTCAGTATCTGTTCTGCTTAATAAGTTAAGACCATGAGTATCCATGATAACAGTGTAACTTGATTATGAAATAAATACCTGTTCAACGTTTTATGATGTGTTTAATTTGGGTCGGCTTGAATATTAACCCGCAATTGGACCTATTTACGCAAACCGGAACCAATCCACACTCATGCCGAAATTGAGTTAAGTACACAGAAAAGCTAAAAATTGCACCTTCTATCGACCCTGTAAAGATCAAAATGATATGACAATTTTGACAGAACAAAACATTTTCATGACATGTTTACCAATCCACAAAACATCAGTCGTCTAATACATTAAACAGCTTTTTCTCAAAACTATCATCATCATCATCATGTGTGGGTTGGTTCCGGTTTGCATAAATAGGTCCAATTGGCAGTGGGACTTAAATAGGGGTTAAAAAAACGACAAGAATAGTTACTTATTTTTGTCTCACTAATGCGGGTTTAGATTTACATTGCCTCATTGTGAGTTAGTTAATTTAAAAAGCTATCAATCAGTCATCAGGCACTATAGTTACCAACAACGACAACAGGTACTATAGTTCGCGAAAATATATTTTTTAGTTATTATTTATATTAAAACGCTTTAAAGTTGAAGGCTTACATTAAATATTCAAATATTTTATCTTTTGTTTTAGTCATACCGCTAATGTGTTTAACAATTAACTTACTTGTCTATATACATAGAAAGTATGGGTATAAAGTGTTATTGATAAAATTTTATTACAAATTATGTATTTCTTATCAGTAACAGATATTAGAGCCGGTAGCCTCATTATAATAATGTTATACAAGAATTTATTATTTTCTTTATTTCTTCTTCGTAGGCAATTGTGACAAGCAACTTCAACCAACAACCCACAGATCAAATTATGATTCCAATTTAGTACATCGTAACAATTAAATTTCTGCCAATCAATAAAACGAATTATTGGAAATTCGTGAGCAAAGTTTATTTACCCCGCGTTCGATTCCTATACCTACCGGTTTCGTAGTGTGTTTAGCGATGAGGGGAAATCTTATTATTACTTACTTAGAATTTGAATGCTTAGTAGTCGTAAACAAGATGTTACGTGAATATGACGTGTGTAAAATAAAATATGAATAATAATATATTCTAACGAAAACATATTTATTACAAAATTATTATTTTTTATATAAAAGTGTTTGTGTCATAACATAAGTTATATAATATAACTTCTATTTATTTGAGACTAATTAACGGTAAGTTACCTATTCAAATGTGTTTTTATCCAAACTAGTTCTAACATTTTCGTTTTAACATTTACAAAATATAAATTTTTATATGAAAGTTTTTGTGTGATAATTATATAACTTCTGTTTATTTAAAACTAATTAAAGGTAAGTTACCTATTCAAATTTATTTTTATCAAAACTAGTTTTTTAACATTTTCGTTTTCACACTTTGTTGTTACTGTTTATTATTTAAGGTCTAAATACTTTTTGAATCCGAAACGTTTTCCTTAAGCGATGACCGACTTTTGTTTTGATTTATCAAAGTACTATGTAGGTATTGCAATAGTTATTGCAATAGAATGGAACTTTAACTGATAATTAAATTTATTGATACCCGATAGCCCTTTAAGTGTAATTTAATCGAGGTACAGATAGATTCACGAAAGATGACCATTTAGAGAAGGCATTTTTAGGTCCCTTTAGTGTGGGGTGAATGTGAATTATTTTTATAATTGGCATTTACAACACACATCACATATTAAGTCGTACGATACACATCACAAGACGACCCGTGTGACGTAATGGTTACCATGCCGGACTGCCGATCGGAGGGTCCCGGGTTCGATTCCCGGCGAAGCAGAAATTTGAATTACGAGTTTAAAGTTGTGTTGTTTGTGTTGTTGTGAGTGTTCACAGTCTGGTGTTTCTGTCTTTGTGTGTGTCCATGGCACCCACGACACGGTATAACTACCCTACTGTGGGGCTATGAGTGTGAAACTGAAACGTTATTTATATTATTTATTTATTATATTGTTTCTTAACATTAAAATATTATTTTGTCTTAAGTATTTTCTTCATGAGTTTACATGCACAGACAGCTGCCATTTGTGGTCATCTTTCGTGAACTGTACTATAGTTTGTATTATAAGAAACATTCATAATAATAATATGTAATGTGATACCTATTACCTACATACTCATAATGTGCTTATGGTATTAGCTGTAACCTCTGCGTTCAACTTCCGTACACCTGGGAAGAACCTCACTACACTCTCATTCAATTACTTGTAGACGTCGGTAATAGTATGATTTAATTAAAGTTTAAAAATAAAACACAATACACACACGCTATAGACCTTCTTTGTATTTGCTTATACAGTAACTTCCAACGTACTGATGTATCCAAATTGCAGGAAATGAAAATACCGGCGTTCTTGCTTCTAATATGTACTGTGAACGCAAAAAATCGGACCAAACGCGGTGTGTTCGAAAACGATTCAGTCCGGGTGTACGATAATGATGGAAGGCGATATTCACCCAAATGGGAGAGCTTGGACAAGCGGCCGCTTCCCGAGTGGTACGATCGGGCTAAGATAGGCATCTTCGTCCACTGGGGGGTATACTCCGTGCCGGGGTATGGTTCTGAATGGTTTTGGAAGCATTTAATAGGTAAGTTTAAATCTTAATTTGAACTGACTGACTAGTTTTAAATATTGTTCCGGTCATGTCACTTCACAAATAGCTTGTCGAATTTTTCGTATAAACTTATGATAAAATTTACCTTGTGTGATTTCGGATGAGGTTCACATAAGTAGCAAAGATTTTTTATTTGTCACAAGAAATAAAAAATTTTTTTTAGGTAATTTTATTAGAATACATTTTAAAATTTATCGATTGTAGTGCATTGATAATATTTATATAATGCTGACCAATGTATCTTATATTAGTCTTTTCTCAATTCGTACCCTACAGAATACAAATAGCTACAGAAAGTATTGGTATTGGGATCTATCGATATCTTTTACTTTTTTAATTTTTTAATCTCTACATCAAGTATTATCGCTATACTGTACATATATCATATGAGTAACGTTGACAACGCTAACATTTATTACCGACTTCCAAAAGAAGGAGGTACTGTATTCGGCTGTATGTATTTTTTTTTTTTTTTATATATGTTCACCGATTACTCCGCCGTTTGTGGACCGATTTTCAAAATTCTTTTTTTGTTCGTATGCTTATACTCCCGAGGTGGTCCCATTGTCACCAAATCAGGATCTGATGATGGGATCCCAGGGAAATCGAGGGGAACTCTCAAATTTTATAGGCACACACATTGATTTTCTTATAGTTTCTGAAGCATAAGAGATATTTACGCATAGAAATCATCATCTCATGTTGCTGAGCTGACGATGGAAGGTACTGCGACAGTGAGGAGTTGAGAGCAAATTCTTTCAATAAATAATTTTTTATTCGAAATCTTACATTCCCGAGATGGTCCAACTGTCACCAAGTCAAAGTCTGATGAGGGGATCCCAGAGAAATCGAAGGGAACATTCAAATTTTATAGCACAACAAATGATTTTCATATTTTTACAAAGCAAAACAGACATTTGTGTATAATTATCGTCATATCATGTTGCTGAACTGATGATGGAAGGTACTACGACGGTTAGGAGTTGAGAGCAAATTCTTTCAATAAATGGTTTTTTGTTCGAAATCTTACATTCCTGAGGTGGTCCAACTGTCACCATGTCAAAATCTGATGATGTGATATTAGGGAAATCGAGGGAAACACTGAAACTTAATAGGCACACACATACTTTTAGTCATATTTTTAACATAAAACAAATATTTATGTCTGGTAATTATCACCTGCTGTTGCTTAACTGATGATTGAAGGTACAACTCCTCAACGTTTAGGAGCTGAGAGCAAATTCTTTCTTTAATTTATACGTTCAGGTGGACTGATAGTATGTCTTTCAGACTTTTAGATGGCTATTAGATAAACATGATTATAAAAGGTAAATCTGTTTAAAGTTTAGAAGTTAAGTGAAAAATTTTCCAATTATGCTAATACATACAGAATTATTAAAATTACTAAAAAGAGTGAAATAAATTAAGTTTTTAACAAAAAAATAGAACCGACTTCAAACGGTAAAAAATAAATTTGTTCAGTACCTACTTCTTCTTGCTTATGGTAATGACTCTTAATACTATTTTTGAAGTCGGGCCCTTAGTGAAATGTCCTGTCTTAGTAAATATAGTGTACCTTTCGTTCTGAATGGGCACCGACTCCAATATAGTTTTAACAGTCATTACCATAAGCAAGAAGAAGTAGGTACTGTCCCACTGTCTGTACTGTCGGTGCCAATTTAGAACGAATGGTACGACATTTACTAAGGGCCCGACTCCAGAAATAGTTTTAAGAGTCATTACCATAAGCAAGAAGAAGTAGGTACTGAACAAATTTATTTTTTACCGTTTGAAGTCGGTTCTATTTTTTTGTTAAAAACTTAATTTATTTGATGAATAGTGATTGGATATGCGGGGATCGAAAAATCGATTCTGCGGTTTTGAACTAGCGTAATTTTTACCGCGTATAGGTGTACGGTTGTTTCGGAAAACGCTTTTGCACTTGGTAAATGTCAAATTTCTCTGTTTCGCTCGGTGTACGCCGAAAAAACGGTAGTACGAAACAGCTCTAAGTCCAATGAAATTCAAAATTTGTAAATATTCGAATTGGCTACATACTACATTACCTACATATCTACGTATCATGATAAAAATCAGCATTTCCCAAAAAAAAAAAAGCTACACACTCATAGACCCACAGTAAGGTAATTAATACCCTGTGTCATGGCAGTCATGGGTACCATGGACACATACAAAGACAGGAACACAGACACCCAGACCGAGAACAGAAATTTAAACTCATCATTCAAATTTCTGTTTCGCCGGGAATCGTACCCGGGACCCCTCGATTGACAATCCGGCATGGTAACCATTGCGCCACGCGGGTCCTCAAATGGATGAAAATTGCTCGTCTATCTGCATGATCGAGATAAATCAGCTTACTTGTTATACTTATATCTAGAGGTTTAATTTTAGATGGCGACACGAAAATCACAGAGTTCATGAAGAAAAATTACCCTCCGTGGTTCACATACCAGGAGTTCGCGCCCATGTTCAAAGCAGAGTTTTTCGATCCTGATTTCTGGGCATCACTGTTTGAAAGAGCTGGCGCTAAGTAAGATGTTATATTTCTTGATGACGGGCAAAAAGAAGAGTGTACAGAACAATAGTTTTGAGGTTGCAAAAGGCCACGTTATTTTTTTTTAAATTCAAATAGAGTATTCGACGAGAATGTAGGCGTAATGGTAACGGCCGCTGTAAGCCATGGACATTTACTTAAAATCTCAAGTAAGCCTCTGAAACTTGCTTAAGGTCATAACGTCATAAGCAGTTGCGCTCTACTCTGGAGGTTGAAGGTCGCCTCATTACGGCCGGCAACCGCAATTTCCACTTAAACTCAACAGGATTTTTTTACTTACCCCAGAATTGTGGCCAGATACTAAAAACTAAACCACACAAACTAAAAACACAAAAGGATGGCTTTGCGACATAAAACATAGATGTTCAATCGTAATGCAAATTCTACGCCTTCTTAAAAATTTCGGAACATGGGGAGATGTTTATTTTCAGCTACAAAATATCTTATTTTTAATAAAATCCATTACAGGTACGTTGTCCTCACTTCCAAACACCACGATGGTTACACACTGTACCCATCCAAACGATCCTTCAGTTGGAACTCCGTAGAAGTCGGTCCTAACAGAGATATTGTTGGAGACTTAGCCAAAGCTATTAGGAAGAAAAATATGAAATTCGGTGTTTACCATTCTCTTTACGAATGGTTCAACCCCTTATACTTAGAAGACAAACACAATGAGTTCAAAACTCAACGTTATCCTAAAGGAAAACTATGGCCGGATATAGAACAATTGATCAATGATTACAAGCCTTCAGTTCTATGGTCAGATGGAGATTGGGATGCCTTGGATACTTACTGGAATTCTACAGATTTGTTAGCTTGGCTCTATAACGACAGTCCCGTAAAAAATGAAATTGTCGTCAATGATAGATGGGGCATCGGATCTTACTGCCATCATGGCGACTTCTTCAATTGTGCTGATGCGTATAATCCTGGTAAGTTTAAAATTCAGTCAAAATCACAACAGTTCAATTGTCTGGTTATTTCAGAAAGCAACATCTGTGTGCAACATGTGACCAATTTTAAATGAAATCGAACCCCGTATTCTGGAATTATTCAGGAGGAAAATATACTACGTCTACCTTATTATCGGTAATCTAAATTATAATCAATAATTTTATTATAGCTCGAATTCTCAGCTTTCAGTAATTCACATACGTGTGAAAGTGTTACTGAAACGCGCGCGTTTGTGTGTGTGTGTATGTCTATGAAAAACACATTGCACAATAATTCAGCCGTGCATCATTGTGAAGTCGGTGGCGGTTGTTCGGAGGCCTTTATGAGAAGTTTGGAAACTGTCAAACTCATAATCCCTACTAATATTATAATATTATAAATTCGAAAGTAACTCTGT
This sequence comes from Pyrgus malvae, assembly GCA_911387765.1. Classification (NCBI taxonomy): domain Eukaryota; kingdom Metazoa; phylum Arthropoda; class Insecta; order Lepidoptera; family Hesperiidae; genus Pyrgus; species Pyrgus malvae. Next base: position 9,149,445 of record OU426955.1, on the reverse strand, counting down.
CTGTCTGCTACGCTTTCCTGCTTAAACTACTGAACCAATTTTAATGAAATTTGGAACACAGATAGAGTGGACCTTGGGAAAGGACATAAGATGGTTTTTATCTAAGGGGATCCTATAAAACGGGACCACGTGGGCGAAGCCGCTGGCGGAAGGCTAGTAATTTATAAACCTATACCTAAGTATTTACAAATACTTAACTGTTTTGTTTCCAGGTGAACTTCAAAGTCACAAATGGGAGAACGCTTTTCCGATCGACACTAAGGGATGGGGATACAGGAGAAACATAGCCATATTTGAAATACAGAGTATCAACAGAATAATCAAAGAAATCGTTACTACCGTCAGTTGTGGAGGTATTTTGTTAAATCTCAAGTTAATTAGTAACTCTACATGAAATAATTTTACTGCCAGGTTTATTCATATTGTTTAATAGGATCGGCAACGATCAATAATTCGCACCCTAAGAATTATAGGGACCCAATCCAAAAATTTATTTTGACTTTGTCATGAAAATACCTAAAGTGACTATCTTCATCGACTCTCACTAAAACAGGGCTTGATTTTGGTGTAGAAAGCTACATAACGTACACTTCGGTCTTTTTTATAATATCAAATATTCTTACCCAATATTCAGAATCATAGAGACCTAGAGTCTTGTAGTGTTATTAATATCACTACATGTTACTTACTTACTTCATTCACTTCCATTATCATTTTTTATAACTTATATCCTTTTGTTCTATTATTATATTTACTTTTCCTTGCTTATTTCTTCATTACTTTAATACAAAGTTTGTTTACCTATCAAAATTGTCTTGTCTGTCATTTATGTTTCTTATTTAATTTCATAGATAAACACATTTTAATGTTGTCTTTGGCTGATTCATGTTTTTTATATTATAATTTTAAATTGTTATTTTTATATAATAAATTAATGCAAAGTTCTTCTAAATTAGTAATTTATTATTTATCGTTTTAAATAAATTTACGACACACGCTAAAATTATGGATACTGGAAACTCTTTGGATAACCTGCTGGTCGAATGCAAGAATACTTATGCATAAAGGAAATCCATGGAAGAAGTAAATTCAAATTTAAATGATTTTGATATATAAGGGCCGGACGGCCGAACACGAGGTTCTCTGTTCTCTGCTTTCTGGTTCTTTCTTTGAGCTCTTACTCTTAGTTCTACAACATCTTCCTGCTAGTCTATCTGGAAGTATTTTCAAGTGAAAGTAATGTAAACCTACCTAACCATATACTACCTATACCTATGCGAGCGGATACTGGACTTTTGGTGATATCTACAATATTGCCTGGATTTGTCGAATGTGGAATTCTATTCTAATAAAGAACTGAAGATTCTGGACGTGCACTGGACCATCCACTAAAGGAGGTACCTTCTAATAATCTTACTATCGTTCCGCGAGTGTCTTAGGGACATTAAGTGTGCTAGTTTTAAAATTAGTTATACGCTTAGTGTAGTATATTCTCTGTAACCACTAGGTTATTAAATAAACCCAATTTATCCCTTAACTCCCTTTTATTTCACTACAATTGGCGCCCAACGTAAATTATTACTAAATTTCTTTCTAAATTCTAAAATTATACTTCCTCAAGTATGTAATTATCTTTGGCTCAACATTTCGGCAGATTTCTTTTAACTTCTAAACTTCTTTACACTATACATTACACGTATTCTAATATATGTATTTATTAATTCCTACTCAGTGGAATACGCTGACGTCCAGACTTCCTCGTGTAAGTTTGGGTCGGGAATTATATTTTATTATTATATTTATAGTTTATGTATATATTCCTACTCAGTGGAATACGCTGACGTCCAGATCTCTACTCATTCTTTGAGTCAGTTGATCTGGGTTGGGAATTATCATCTACTCGACATTACATATTCACACTGCACCTCTTGCTTTCTTTCTATCTTAATTTATTGTAGTGCTTTTACGACCCTGAGATCTACCTCAGAGGGTTTATTTTTTATCTTGTGGTTACAATGTTACTCTGATTGTTCTGCTGCTGTAACTGCTAAAGAACTATTAACTACTTCTAACTAAAATGATAGAGAACAATTTTATATTTTTTATTCTTTTATTTTTTATACTTATTGTGAATTTTCTATTCCAATTTGTTTCATCATTCATTAACTTCAATCTTTTGGCTTTGCTGGGGTAACTAACTTTTTCTTCTTTCCTGGAATTAAAATAACTATTTTTTATTATTGAACTAAATGACTAGATTTAGTTCCTACTTTTTTACTTTCTAGTGGGCACTTTTAGCCTCTCTTTTTTTACTTTATGGGCGCTCTAAACGCTCATACTTTCCTATATAGGCGCTCTAAACGCTTATACTTAATGGGCGCTCTAAACGCTCCTACTTTGCTTTATGGGCGCTCTAAACGCTCTTACTTACTTTTGTGGGTGCTAAGCCTTCTGCCTTGTGGGCTTCAGCGTCTTAACGCTGTATGAGGATTTTCTTATGAGAGCGGCTGACAACTCTCTAAAAATAAGCCTTTGTCGTGAGCGGCTAACAACTCACTAAAAATAAGCCTGTGTTGTGAGCGGTTGACAACTCATTAAAAATAAGCCTTTGTCGTGGGGTTTTCTATTAGAGCGGCCGACAACTCTTTAAATAAGCCTTTGTCACTGGGTTTTCTACGTGAGCGGACGACAACTCACTAAAAATAAGCCTATGTCATGTATCTAGTGTTACCTTTGGAGTAGGCGTCATTGAATGTGAACCCTAGCCCCTTCTTTTGGATGATAGATGTATGGTAGAGAAGTATGATCATGATGTATGATTGCGTAAGGTATTCACTATTGTTTTCAACCTCAAAATTTTTTGACAGCCAAAAAATTTTAACTTGGGTGGGGGAAATATGTAGTGTTATTAATATCACTACATGTTACTTACTTACTTCATTCACTTCCATTATCATTTTTTATAACTTATATCCTTTTGTTCTATTATTATATTTACTTTTCCTTGCTTATTTCTTCATTACTTTAATACAAAGTTTGTTTACCTATCAAAATTGTCTTGTCTGTCATTTATGTTTCTTATTTAATTTCATAGATAAACACATTTTAATGTTGTCTTTGGCTGATTCATGTTTTTTATATTATAATTTTAAATTGTTATTTTTATATAATAAATTAATGCAAAGTTCTTCTAAATTAGTAATTTATTATTTATCGTTTTAAATAAATTTACGACACACGCTAAAATTATGGATACTGGAAACTCTTTGGATAACCTGCTGGTCGAATGCAAGAATACTTATGCATAAAGGAAATCCATGGAAGAAGTAAATTCAAATTTAAATGATTTTGATATATAAGGGCCGGACGGCCGAACACGAGGTTCTCTGTTCTCTGCTTTCTGGTTCTTTCTTTGAGCTCTTACTCTTAGTTCTACAACATCTTCCTGCTAGTCTATCTGGAAGTATTTTCAAGTGAAAGTAATGTAAACCTACCTAACCATATACTACCTATACCTATGCGAGCGGATACTGGACTTTTGGTGATATCTACAATATTGCCTGGATTTGTCGAATGTGGAATTCTATTCTAATAAAGAACTGAAGATTCTGGACGTGCACTGGACCATCCACTAAAGGAGGTACCTTCTAATAATCTTACTATCGTTCCGCGAGTGTCTTAGGGACATTAAGTGTGCTAGTTTTAAAATTAGTTATACGCTTAGTGTAGTATATTCTCTGTAACCACTAGGTTATTAAATAAACCCAATTTATCCCTTAACTCCCTTTTATTTCACTACAGTCTTTTGAAAAACCTGTGGCTTTAACATTACAGAAACATAATATCGACACCTGTTTTAAATAATTATAAAAAATACCTTATTTACATTTTCTTATTAAAATGTCTTATGTCTTAAACATTTTGATAAATAAGTTAACAATATAATAAAATTATATTATGAGTTTTATACATTTTTACTCTAATAATATTTATTTATTAGTTCTATTACAAAAAGTTTAAGCGTACAAAACTATTTACCGTTTTCGAAAATTTATTTGATCTATCTAAAGTGGGCGTGTAGATAGGTTAGATTATAAAAATGTAATTAAATTTAGAATATCGTCCTTTTATGAAGACTTATTCAAAACCTCCATACTAATATAATTCAATTAGCACACACAACCAGTTCCATGCTTATTCAAACTCTGAATAGACTAAAGTTTTATTGAATTATGATTATTTAAGCTATGTACCAACGTGTTTCTTCCCTACGTTACAGGCAACGTACTAATCAACGTGGGCCCTACCAAGGAAGGCACAATATCACCTATATTCCAAGAAAGACTAGTTTCTCTCGGGGACTGGCTCGAAATAAACGGAGAAGCGATATACGACAGCTCGCCCTGGTTCCACCAGAACGATACCGCCAACGGCGATGTTTGGTACACCTGCACTAAGACAGAGTACAATGCTGCCAACCCGACGGAAAGACCGAAGAGATCTGACACCATTACTGCTATCTACGCAATTTTCCTCAAGTGGCCACTTAACAATGTTCTCAAGCTGTGGGACATAGCATTTTATCTACAAACTGGCAATTATCACATTGAAATGTTGGGCAACAACGACACACACTTGAGTGTAAGTACCTTATTAGGGTTAATTGTTCTCTGATTGCTTTTTTGTTAAGTATGTAACTTTTGAAATGAGGCCAAGATGAGAGATTGGTTTCTATCATAAAGAAATGCTCTGGTCATAACATTCAAAATGCAGAACGTTACAATTTAAGATGCAAGTATATTGCTGTTACCTAATTTATATATTTAGATTTAGGTAGAAAAAAGGAATAATCTCTGTTAGCATAAAACGCTTGTGTAAACCGTAGTTAGGTCGCCGTTTATGTGATGCTACTGTGGCGACCTTCCGCAACTCATCAAAAGATGGCACCACGAGTATTTTGAATCACGCTATCGAAATTTTATGAATGTGCGACTATAAACAAGCTCCGAACAGAGTGAGTGGGAACGCGGACGATCCCCGGGATTGGCCACCTCGCCGGCGAGAGATCTCCCTTTTGACAAACTACTATCAACAACTAATTAGGAATAATTAATATCTTCAATATTACAAAGTACCTAATCGTATTATTTAACTTATATATTTTTGTTCCAGTGGACGTATTCTAACGGCAAAGTGATAATACAACTGCCAGACAAGGCAACAGCAAAGTCTCACATAGCGTGGTCGCTGAAGATATCTCCCAAGAAATAGGTGGTCCATAATATATTTGGACTACATACGAGGACCGTTACATAGTTATATAGTATGTAAATAGATATTTAAAGGCTTTGAAATAAAAATGACGTCCCATTTACTACATACCTACAATAGAAAGAACAAACATATACATATATTATGTACGTGCTTAGAATTACATATACTCATTTGTGTATTTTAACCACAGATAATTTAAAAACATTTTAACCTTGTTTTACGAAACATGCTAACGCCATAACATAACACACAATATGTGTGAAGGCCACAGTATTCAATTCATTGATTTTTATTCATAGTGAGAGTCTAGTCAACATACTTCTGAACAAACATGGGCGTGATAAGGCGTTTGTCTTTGGATATTTACAGCTCAATTTTAGGCGTGAGATCTAACTCGTATGCGCGCAAGCTTGGAGGGTAGATGAAAGTAGCCGTCTAACATAGGAGTAAGTATAGTTGAAAGTGTCCAGCTCTAAGGAGCAAGTAATAGTTAAAAAAAACTCTCCATAACAGCGCCAGAGTTGAATGGTGCATGAAATAAACTTAGTTGTCGGCGGAGTGAAATGTGCCGAGTTGATATTTTTGGCGAACAATTTAAAAAAAAAGTATTTGCACAGTTTAAAATGTTTTGAAAAGAGCACGATCTTTCATTACTGACATCTCAAAACCATTCATATATTTTTCGGCGCATTCTATAAAGTTTATCCTCCAGTGGCACTACACTACAGTGGCACTTTGTGTGGTACTTTGTAAACACCCATATTTGTGCAAATAAAAGTCTTTGCACTTTAATACACAGTTACTTTACTCTCCATGCGCGCCAAATTTTCTTCTGTACAGTAAAAAACCATTAATAATACAAAAAATACTATAATGCTATAAAAATAGTAGATTATTTTTAAATTTTTATGAAAGGTACCCGTACCAGTGAATTGAAAAATTGTGACTTGTTTATTAGGGTAAGGTAAATAACTTGATAAATAAAAAGCCATTTGTATAGTTAAGAATAAAGTTTTATTTCTGAGTTAATTTCAAAGCCCATGCATGCCTTGATGCAACAGTATTCTTGTCCGGAAGATGGATGTAGACTATGCCTTTGTTGATTCTCCACTGCAAGAAGAAAAAAGTTATTGCCATGACATTACATTTAACTTTGCATTATACATGAACAAAACTTCCATAGGTTGTGTGGGTTAAAATAAAAGTATGAATAAGGTCATTCTCCATGTAAAAAATTTATTCCACTTTGGCAAAGGGAGATCTCCCGCCGGGCGAGGTGGTCATTTCCGAGGATCGGCCGCGCTCCAACCGACTCAATTCGGAGCTTGTATATATGCTCGGATATACAGAAAACTTCGATAGCGTGATTTAGGAATACCCGTGGCGCCATCTGTTGATGAGTAGCGGAAGGTTGCTACACCACAATACTGTTTAAAGGAGTTTTGTGGAGAATAAGTGTCCAAATGTCTCATATATTTAATGAATTTACTTAGGAGGAAATGAATGGCTTATAAATGTCAATAAATCAAGGTACAGTGTAATATGAAAACAAACTCACATTCAAGCTGGTTCCATTACTCCCAAGCATTTCAATTTGATAAGTGCCTCTATGTAGGTAGTTGGCAATATCTTCCACCTTCAACACATTATCAGGGGGCCAGGTCAGCATTATTGCATATATCGCTGTAACCTCATCTAGCACAAGAGGTGGTGCTGTGGGCTGCAAAGCATTGAACTTGGTCTTGTTACAGGTGTACCATACATCTCCGTTGATGGTGTCATTTTGATGGTACCAGGGTGATGTTTCATATATAGCTTCACCATTTATTGAGAGCCAGTGACCAAGGGCCAGGAGTCTTTCTTGGAATATTGGTGCAATGGTACCCTCTTTTGTGGGTCCCACATTGATCAAGACATTCCCTGGAAATTGAATTTATGTCAGTTGATTTTGAGAATGAAAAATAAGAGTGTGTGATAAAGACATTGATCAATTTTAACTCTTCCTGTAATATCTTAATATATCATACTGTTTAAAGTGTTTCTGAGTGAATATCATGTTGTGTGGATGACATCTGTCATGTCATTAATCCACAGATTAGAATCTTAAATATAATTTACAACAATAATATCACAGTGAATTGTATACAGCTTGTATTTTTTGTGTTAAACAGTTGCAAAACAAGGACTAAACAAACCTCCACAGCTGACTGTAGTAACAACTTCTTTAAGTAGTTGGTTAATAGTCAATATTTCACTTAAATTCATGTTTCTTCTGTAGCCCCATGACTTGGAATCAACTGTGAAGGCATTCTCCCATTTGTGATTTTGCAGTTTACCTGTTGATGTAACCATTAAAAATCGTAATGAGACATTAATATTTCAATGTTAGACTAGCACTAACAGCCTATCTATGTATGTAACAGGCCGACATAATTATTTGGGTCTGGTAGAATAATTGATAGTACAATAAAGGATACATATGTATGGAATGGATGGAAACACAGTAAAATAGTTGCATTCTTATATTACTACCTTACTTTACTTTTATGGCTTTCCATAATATAATAGTTGTGTAACATTATTTTATTATGTAACTGGCCTGCTGCCAGCGGCTTCGCCCGCGAGGACTCATTTTATGGGTTTACATAGGATAAAAAATAGCCTACGTGCTATTCCAGGTTATATCTCTAGCTTTTTCCATCCATTTATTTATTTATTTTATTGTTCAGGTACACACTAGAAAAATACAGGAGAAATTAATATTCCATTAATCCATTACAGTCCATTTGAAATACGACGTATGAAGGTATTAATATATTAAAATGAGAGGCATATAGCAAGCGGCTTTGACAGCCTAGGTCTGTTTTATATGTCTCCATAAAACCATCCTAATCTTTTCCCAAGGTCCACTCTGTGTTCAGAATTTCAATTGGTTCAAAAGTTTAAGCAGGAAAGCGTAACAGACAGATAGACAGTTACTTTCGAATTTCTAATATTAGTGTATAACATTTCACACTCATAGCCAAACAGTAAGGTAGATTGTAGTAGATACCTTGTGTCTTGGGTGCCATGGACCCACACAAAGAGAGAAACACAAACACCCAGACCGAGAACAGAAATTTATTGACTGGAGAGAGAGAGACAGAGAGATTTATTAACTCTCTGAGTGGCAGTCTGGCATATTGACCATTACGCCACATAGTTGTCTATGGTCTATCTACGGGAGTATATGGAAATATGGATTTATATTCCATCCAAATTTTCCACACATTCTGTTTACAATTATAATATTTTGCTATCATAAAATGAAAATGATTTACCAGGATTATATCTGTCAGCGCAGTTAAAGAAATCTCCATGATGGCATGGTACTCCAATACCCCATCTGTCATTCACAACAATTTCATCCTTTACAGGACTGTCATTGTACAACCAGGCAAGGAGGTCAGTAGAGTTCCAGTAAGAATCAAAAGCCTCCCAGTCTCCATCAGACCATAACACTGAAGGTTTATAATCTGTGACCAGTTGCTTTATGTCTGGCCACACCTTTGTTTGAGGGAAGTTGTGCGTTAAAAATAATTTGCTTTTATCCTCCAGGTAAATGGGGTTAAACCATTCATATAGAGAATGATACACTCCAAATTTCAAGTCCCTCTTCCTCACAGCTTCAGCTAACTCCCCAACAATGTCTCTTTTTGGACCAACATCTACTGAATTCCAGCTGAAGGAGCGCCGTGACGGAAACATAGTGAAGCCATCATGATGTTTACTTGTGAGCACAACATACCTGAAAGAAAGCAACTCTTTATTTCTTATTGTTCTCTTATAAATGTTCACATCACAGAAGAAAAAGTGTAATACAAACATTGTATTACATGGAAAATGTAAGAAATCTTACAAAACTCAAAGTAAAGTTACTTGTTGGCAGTTAAACACACTTACTTAGCACCTGCATCAGCAAACAAATCAGCCCAGGCATAAGGGTCAAAGAACTCTGCTTTGAACATAGGGGCAAACTCCTGGTATGAGAAACCTGGTGGGTAGTTCTTGTTCATGAAATTATTAATTTTTTTGTCACCTCCTAAAAGAAACATAGTATGATATTAGACAAAAGCACACTTTATCAATCCATTTAATGAAACCAAAAAGAGAAAATAGATCTTATGTGATTTACTTTACCTTTCCAACTACTCCAGAACCATTCAGAGCCAAAGCCAGGCACGGAATATACTCCCCAGTGCAGAAAGATGCCCACCTTAGCACGGTCATACCACTCGGGCAGAGGCCTTTTGTCAAGATCTTGCCATTTTGGCGCATATCTCTTATCCGGTTGAGGTATTTCCTTGACTATAGTATTATTGAAATCATCATTCTCAATAATTTTGTTTAAGAGGTCGTCAACAGTTAACTCAGTCCTTTCAGGGAGCTTTTCACGAATCTTACCTTTGCGTATTTTTGCACTAGCCCCGAAGCCCACCAAAATTAAAACTAATAAAAGCTTCATTATCTGAAAATTTAAATTAGCATTAATTATCTGGCGATAGTAATGACATTAGTATTAGTTACATTATTCTATTATTTGATTTGATAAAATTATTTTCGCACTTGAATTGAACTTCACCGCCGAAAACTGATTTGAATTTTTGCATTTTGATATTTTTGATTAATATTAACAAAACGTCAAAATTGTATAACGAGGGTTTTTGGCGGGAAGTCGAAAAAGACAATATTGTGCTATTGTTTTATTTTCATTTTCTTGGTGTATTTTTGAGTTGTATCGGATAAAGTTGATGGCATTTTGTTTGATATAGGCTATTACAGTGCACGAGTGTTTGTGAAATAAAATAACAGTGCTAAAATGTGTTTTTTCTGCTTGCCTCCAAAATTCCATCGGACACGTTCTAGTAAAGTAGCTATAGCTTTACTTGAATGTTGGACTGACTACATAGAGAAATTAAACACTACGTTATAACTGACTAGACTGACTGATTACTGACGACTAGTGACGACTTACCTTCTGACTTTGTTATTACTTCGTCCAGTTTCATTGAAACTGGCAAAAAATTGATGCAAACATTATATTTGACGCTGGCAGTATGCACAGAGTTTGTGATGCCACAATTTAAAAAAAATTGTATGACAAATACTTTTTTCTTCCAATACTGGCTTTGCCTGCTGCCAATATCAAGTAAACTAACATGAATAATGGAATGAGACCCGTGCCCAGCAGCGCAACGTTTAAAGGGTTGCAGAAATTGAATTTGTGAAATAGTAAATATTAATTTAGGAAATCCTATACCAAAAAAGTAAAGAAATCTTATACACGAAAAGCAAATTCAGTTATTCGTAATTTTTAATGAAATTAACAGTATTTATCGAAGGTATCTGGCATCTGGTAATCGTTCTTCGTTCCTCAATAGTTTTTTTTTTCTTTTTGCAAATGTATTTTGTTTATGAGCTTTACTCGTTATTTGTTAGATTAGAAGTTTTAGATTTTATTTTCAGGTAAGTAGGTTTATCTGATACCATTGGATAGTTAGTAGTATAAGTCAGTCATTCAAGTGAAACCATTACTACCTCGCCTCAAAAACAAAGAAAATACGCGCGAACGCGTCGAAAAATACCCGGGTGTGAAATAGCTCTATGTTTATGAGGCAATATGAAAAGCATTGTTTTCAAATTGTAATTCAGTTTCTAAACAGTTAGTACATAATAACTCAATGTTCCTAAATTTACGGGGACTGAAGGTACGTTATTAATCTATCGAACGTTAAGAAAATGAAAATATATAAATAAAAAAAACGGCAAATTGTTTGTAAAGTAGGTTTACGATCGAGATGTTTACGTGATAACGTCCGCACGAGAAAATCTCCATTCGTTTGTATGCCGCTAGAGTGAGAGAGACGGAAGATCGGTCCACTCACTCGAACGCTATGCCAGCCTCCGCTCGTGAGGATTCCGCGTGACAAGTTTCACGGAATGACTGGCAGCGCTCGAGATGAGACGGGAGATCGGTCCGTCTCTCTCTCGTTATACCTGCGATCGCGCTCGTGAGGTTTTGGTGTGACACAAGTTTCTGAACATGTCACCCGACTAAAACGATTTTAAAGACGATATCACGTCAAAAAGACAGCACTTTAACTGAAATCTTTGTTTTGTTACGTTACGAATGTTCGAAACGAATAATTTTGTTACCTACCTGGTGTTTAACTGTAATGTTTTTTCAGTAAGTAGGTACCTATGCACTGAAACATATAAATTTAAAACAAGTTATGGAAGATAGCTGCACAAGTATACTGTTCCGCAAAATGTAACGAACTAAACACCTATAACTACATAAATTCCATTCCAACAAAAGACACTTATCGATTAAAAATGATTCACATTTCATGACGCTCTTACATGCTCTTACCTTTAACTAATGTTACAGTTTTGTAAAATTGTGAATAGCACCATTACAAATGGATTGATTTCGTACTATACAGTATAAATTTTACAACGAATTAAAGGAATTCAAGATATATTTAATAATGACGTTGTTTAATATTGATGTTGGACTGACGCAAGGTAAAGGTAACCTTTGTTTATTCTTATGCCTTAAGAAAGCGTTTTTCTTCGGGTAATGAGAGAAGAGAATTTTTATCTGGCAAACTATGTTATACTGGTTACATTCGTCGTGTGAGTTAAGAGCGAGGCCCCATTAGTGCGTTGCGCTGCGTAGCGTCGTCGCAGCGTCATCGCTGCCTCGTTTTACATATATTTTTTAAGACATGCCCCATGCCCGTCGCGTTGTCGCGCAGCGTCAACGCAACGCGCCCGTGTGGCATACAATGCGTTGTTCCTTTGCGACGACGCGAACGCAACGCACTAATGGGGCCTCGCTCTGATACGTTACATTCGTTGACTTTTTTTTTCACATAGTAGTAGTATTTTCAGTCCCCAAAAATTTTCTCATTACCTACTAAGCATCCTATATTATATCACGTAAAGGATTACCTATATTATCTACTTAACAAGATGGACTTTACCGAGTTGAATACCTCGGTTATAAGGTAGGGTGGAGCTTCGGAGGGACCGTGCCTGATCGTAAGAAGCAACTAAAAGGTGGCTTCTGGGGTTGTCGGCGGTGAGAGTGGGAGCTTGATCCGTCCAGCCAGCAGCCCCGGGAAAGACGGCGGTGTGTGCGTGGCCGGATGCCACCGTAAGCATCGGAAGGTGCAGAAGAGCACATCTGCTCTCCAGAGGATGGGCCCGCTTTGTGGCGCCGAGCGTTGAGCGTTGAGGACACCGGTGCGTTCCACTGGAGATTCCGGAGTCCTCCCCTAGCGCAGAGGCAGGTCACCAAGGGGGTTTTAGTGTACAAATCCCATAGCCCGGTATACCTACTCTCCTAAGGTGCCGTTTGAAAGTTTCCTCCGATTCAAAATAGTAGGTACCTACCGGTAGGTAGTCGGGATAGGGATATTGATTAATTAGCCATACATCTACTGTACATACAGTAGATGTATGGATTATTCTTATAATTTTTTCCTTACTTGTATGCAACTTGTATGGGTATACTTATTACGTATATGTAAGCCCGATGTGAAATGCAAATATAATACCTACCTAAATAGGGTACTTACCTACCTTCTTAATTAGCCGTTGGGTTTTTACTCACTGATTTATAAAACATGGAGGTCAACGTGCGACTCTATACACGATTAGAGGGTAATAAACTAATAATTATCTAACAAAATGTTTACAAAAGCTGTTGAAGTAGAATACGAGGCGCGGACGGCGTGGATGATAACGTACACAATATGGAATGGTAAAATATAACATGGTAAAATACACATAAGCGTGGGTTTAACATTACGCCACATTAGCCGTCATACTTACACAAAAGGCATTAATGTTATTGTTGTCAAATATGTATTTTTACAGTAGGGAGTACCTAAGTGGTTGCAGGCGGCTAGAGTGGGAGTTCGAACCGTCCAGCCAGCGGCCTCGGGAATTTCGAAGAAATGAAATGAAATGAAATGAAATATATATAAATTTATATAGACCGGATTCCGCCTTAGCTCTAAACCTTCTGAATTTTGTAAGGAACAAGCTGAAAAGAAATGGGTGATTTTCTTTGAAGCATGCAATGACAGCACGGTCAGCACGGAATTTTCTGAATTAAGTACTGAAGATTTGTTAGTACTTTTTAGTATCATACCCATACCACTTCATTATAACGTGGAGGACTATGGCCTAAATCCCTTTCAGTTGTTAGAGGAAACCTATGCCCAGGGGAACCCTATGAGGAACCCTATTCCGAGTCGTCCCACGGTCCCACTGTGGCAGGCTCCCGAGGAGGGTGTTAGCGGTAGGTACATATCCCACATATCCCGGTATCTGCTTCCAATCTGCCGGGTACGTTTTGAAGATAACGTATTAATGGTTATATGTAGGTACCTACTACATTTTTTTATGGATTTTTATGGATACGCAGAAGCGGCGGAATGAGGCTAATTTTGACTTGCGGTTTAGTGGACTGTATTATGGTGTTTGGGTTGCTGTGGGCTAGTGGTGTGAAGGAATCAGAAGGATGGAAGGTCGGGTGGTCGTGGGGCAAATCCAGTTTAATCCCACAGTTTTCTTCACGCACACACACCCACGGATGGCCCTGTTCCTGTTTCTGCCCTTTTGATATGACACTACACCATTATTACGCGAAATATTTGCAAGGATACCTACTTGCATGCGATGCGAGCGGCGCGAAAGATTATCGAAGACCTACATAGTAGGTAGGTACATACCTCGGACCCTCAACTGAGACCCTCAGAAGCACAGATCTCGCATTTTTCGCTACGATTATTGTTTTTATTGGTATTTTCCTTTCCAAATATTCTCAATTACTTCTGTATATGTAGTCTGTTCACAAAGAGAATAGGCTTGGTCATAGGTTGGTTCGCATATAATTTCCGTATAGTAGGTAGGTATAGGTTAACTTTGTTAGATGAGGGTTTGAAATCCTCAGAATTTATATGCGAACCAACCTTTCATGCATGTCTTGTTAGTTTTAGCATTGATCAACAGTCACCACCATGGAGAATAGATATTTTAATCAACACACCGCGGTAGGTAAGTACTTACGAGCAGAAAGATGGGGTGATCTCATTCAGTTTGCAGTTGGAAGTCCACCCGTCCACCTGTGTTCTTCATAGATTCGATGATTTTTTTATTTATGTAGACACAAAAAACGCTGTTAAAACGGATATACGTGTTCTAAACTTTATTAATTCGCAAAGAGCACTGCGATCAAATGTAGTAAATAAACTCCAGCGTAGTGTTATTATCAGTTATCACTATGCTACCCGCTAGTCGCCACAAACTCATTTATGTATTTACCATTTTGTAATCGAGGATGATTTATTTATACTATCTGTATGACTGTATACATATGTACACTGAACTGTTGGTAATAAACTCGGGCGGTTTCAAGCTAGCGCATTTTTCGGCGCGTTTACCGAATTCGACGACCGTACTTCAGTTAGTACGGCAGCGTGTAATTTTGCACCTGAAAATGTCAAATCTTGACGTCCACGAGCTTCAAAAACCAAACGACGGCAACGCGCGAATGCGTCGAAAAGTACTATGGTTTGTAAGCGCTCTTGCACAAGTTAAAACTTTAAAATCGCGAGTTCCCCGTGGACCAACCAATAGACCAACTAGTTGGACCACGGGGAATTTTTTTTCCCAGAATCTTCTTGGAGTAAATAAATATAAAATTATCATCAGCGGCTACCTGTCATCAACTGTGTAGGTACCGACATTGTGTGATGCAATACGGTACAAAATATTACATGATTTTATTGAAACAAAATATTTACTTAACATATTTGTTTATTCAATCAACCATTCTTCCATTCTGCTTTTATTCCTTTATACTGAAAAAATAAGAGATCAAAACAATACTTAATACTGTTAATAAGTAATACGAATAATACAGACGACAATCTAATATCAACAATAAATTAAAAACGAGTATAATTAATAGCACATACAGAATAGTCTAATGCAGTGATTTTTTTAAAACATCCACCGGCCTTTTATATGCGTTGGCGTTTCTCCAACGTTGTCGCTGAGCAAACATGATGTTGACGCCGCTTCAACGTAACGTCGACGTTTCGGTTTTTAGTATCACAGAACACCTATACTTGTTTGGCTATTGGCACAGTCCAATCGCACTGTTAGTTGATGTTGCGCTTGCGCATGCTGTACACGCAATGCATCGCGTTTGCGCAGCAACAACGCCAACGCTCGTAAAACGTCAGTGGGGAAACGGCCTACAAAATGATGCAATCTATACTGGCTAATAGCCTATTTTGTACATTGCCTTAATTAAAAATCAATGTTGACAATAACTTGTTAGCAATGTTTACTGAGTAACGAAATCAGTTAAATAAATAATACACTTGTTTTTATGACATCCATCACAATGCATGATGTCATGTTTTTCACTCGGATCATCGATCAGAGGTTTTCAAATGCGAACACTTAGGGCCTCTTTCACCACCTTCAAGTAAAGTGACAAGTACGCTAATTGTCGTATGTTAAAGTCACCCGTAACTTCAATTTCAATTTCACAATGTTCAAGTAGCACTAATCATGATAAACTGACCCGTACTCATAGCTTTTACTTGCCAATAAGTTTACTTGGGACATAACTAACACTAATAGGAGATGGTGAACAAGGCCGTTAAGCCAACATATGCAGCAGAATTTCGTTTTTGCTATGCTATTATATGCAGGCTCTCCTGTATAAGAAAATAGTTACAGATTAAGCAGTAATATTGGTATGTGTAATTTATAATCATGAAATTTGTAATTTTTTTGCTTCCTAAACTTCAGATATCAGGATGACTAATGGTCACCAACATGGGTTGGTGACCATTAGTCATCCTGATATCAGCTATAGCATCCATAGGTTGTAAGTAGATACTTGCTAATTTTTTATCTTAATTTCAATTCAGAAAGAAATAGGCAGCTAGTCACTACTGTGTAGTAGCAAAAACATTGTTAGGTAGTATAATTATTTCATTTTATCTAGGTGAAAAAATATATATTATATATCTCAGCTATATCTCAACATGTAAAAATAACATTTGAAATTCAATGATCTTACATGCTAACTTTGACTAGACTTCTACATTATATCTTAAAGCAAATGGAATACACATTGTTCGTTGAGCTTAGAGCCATAGTGATAAGTGACATTTGAAAAAAAACATGCTTGTGTTGTCAATCATTATGGCTTTTAGCTTCCTAATAGGGCCTTGGTCACTAAGCACAAATAAATTTGTGATGTTACAAATCAATTTCTCATACAAAATGTATGATTGATATTTTGACAGCTCATTAAAAGTATCTCAATTGATTTAGTACTCTGAGACAGCATTTGTTGCAAATATTTATTTATATTGCTGTACAATAAATTCTTATTAACATGATTAAATATTATGTAATGGCACTAGAATGAGCAATGATTAATTTCCAGATAAATAGATGTCAGTTCTGTACATTATTTAAAATCAACATAATGCTAACTTAGAATAATTTTATACATAATTTTACCTATGAACAAACAGAAAAAAATTACTACTTAGTACTTAGTAACTTACATTAAAATAAGTATAACATTAAAGAATTCATGTTATATGAAATTATGTATCTGTACATGTACATTTTATTGTTTGACTTCAAATATCAAACAAGCTAGAGGAGCAAAATATACAATGCTGTAGCTGTGTACAAAAATGTTGAATAAATTTTTGTATTGAATCCTATATGCAGAAAGACATTTAAATATGCTTGAAAATTAAATTTGCAATATTAAAATATTCTGATTTGTCCACTTCCACTGCAGGAAGTGGCAGGTATACCTATTGAGTGTCTACTTTAAAATTTGTGTAGTGGCACGCACCATTTATAATAATTTCACTGATACCAGATGTTGGTGGAGTGTGTGTGTTATTCAGTTGTTCTATGTTGGCTATAGAACTCATCACTGGCGTTGTGAATATCTTCCCGCTGTGGATGGTAGTAGCATTAGGTGGCTGAGAGGAATGAGTGTAAACCGTACAAGTAGAACCTTGCTCCCGGGAATCACTTATCATTCCCATTTTGACTTCAAATATTACATCTTGAATCTTTTTCTTGGCAATCAGCAAATTCCTTTCTCCCCTCAATGACCTTAGCTCATTCGCTATGTACTCTCCAAACACTGTAAACTCGTCCCTATTGATCGAACCAGGTGTGTACAAAATTTCAGGTTTAAAGTTCTGAAATACTTTATGCTCTGGGGGGTCACTGGCAATTCTGTTTTCTGCTGGAGCAGTAGCGTCATTTGAATTTACTGAACTGTTTACTTCAGCATTGCCTTCCTGAAAAAATAAAAATGAATGTTTAAAACGAACTAAATACACAGGTATATTTCATTACAAGATAACTAAGCAGTGAAGTCTTCGGTAGCAGTTTTAATCATCAAGATAAGCTATAGTATTTCCATAAAATAGGGTTGGCTACAATGTTTTTTTGTCTGTAAACATTTTACACCTTGTATTCCCTGACTAAATATCATTGTATAAATTTCACTTAACTTTTAATTGACTTACCGTCTGAAACACTCTGTATGGCTTACTTGAGTCCTTCATGAAGTGTAAATATTCGAATGCATACCAGTTACTCACATAATTGTAGTTAGGCTCTTTTGCGTTGAACCTCGTTTCCCTAGAACATTCTCTGTTGTATTGCGTCCTTAAATGCTGTATTTTCTTGGTAACATCAGGGATAGTAACACCCAACACATCAGATATAAGTCGCAATTCCTCTCTGCGCTTTTGTTTATCTCTTCGCGTATCACTTAGTGACGGATTCCACAGGGGCGCGTTATGTTGTAACAACTCAATCAACTTCAGAGTCTTCTCTTTCGACCACTCCATCGGGCGATTTGTTAGGTAGGTAGTACTCAAGTATGAACAACAGAATTAAACATAAACAGTCGACTTCGACTTTGAGGAAAATAACATATCGACCGACAGATCGGCCGATCGTTCGACAAACAAATAAACATTAAGTTTTGTGTGTGTGTGACAAATAGTGACAATGACAAGTCGAGCATCGCAAACTCTATGCATATTGCCAGCGTCAAGTATAACATTTGTATCACGTTTTTGCTAGTTTCGTTGAAACTGAACGAGTAATAATAGGTAAAGTCAATAAGTCGTCAGTAATCAGTCAGTTAAGTCTTGAAACCAATGGAATTTTGGAGGCAAGCTGAAAAAACATATTTTTGCACTGTTATTTTATTTCACAACACTCGTGCACTGCAATTAACCTAAATCGAACAAAATGCCATCAAATTTATATGATATAACTCCAAAAAATACACCAAGAAAATGAAAAATAAAACAAGAGTACAAATTGACTATCGACTTCCCGCCAATACTCCAAGTGACAACCATGTGACAACACTGTCTGGGAGTTTTGGCGGGAAGTCTGAAGGGACATGGTGTGCTCTGTGCTGTTCGATATAGCCTATATCGAACAAATGCCACCATCTTTATCCGATGTAACTCAAAAATACACCAAGAAAATGAAAATAAAACAAGAGCACACATTGTCCCTTCAGACTTCCCGCCAAAACTCCCAGACAGTGTTGTCACATGGTTGTCACTTGGAGTACCTATTGGCGGGAAGTCGAAAGAATCATATTGTGCTCTTGTTTTATTTTCATTTTCTTGATGTATTTTGGAGTTATATAATATAAATTTGCTCATATTCATAGAAAAAATCACTAAGTCGTCAGGTATCAGTCAGTCAAGTCAGTCAGATGTTCAAGTAAAGCGATGGCTATTTTACCAGAACGTGTTCGATGGAGTTTTGCATGCAAGCCTAAAACATGTTTTCGAACTGTTATTTTGTTTCACAACACTCATTAACCTTTATCATCGAACAAAATGCTATCAACTTTATCCGATCAATATAACTCAAAAATACGCCAAGAAAATGAATATAAAATAATAGCAGTTAAGAGCACAACATCAAAGTTACTCGCGCGCTTCCACTTACAATGTTTCCAATTAAAAAAAAACTTGTTCTTTATGAATTACGTCTCTCGGTTGTTTAACCATTTAGCGAGCGATTTAATAAATAAGTACCTATATAAAGTCAAATTTGTCGACACTAATCAGCGAGTCAAGCCAGTCAGGTGTAAATCGATGGCTACTTTTTCCAAAACGTGCGAGATGAAATTTTTCTTCAATTTCCCACTAAATCTCCCCAAAATAAAGTCAATAAAAAATCTATTCGACTGTTGAATTTAATCAGACATTTGAAATCGTGTCCTAACTTTTCTGGAATTATGTAATGATATATAAGTACATCAATTTATTTTACAATAATCATTTTTTAATTTCATCGTAGAGTTAATAAAAACTACCCTATGTTTTTTCCCAAGTTCCATTTTATCTGTGTATCAAATTTCATTAAAATAAGTTCAGTAGTTTATGCGAGCGTATGACACACACCGACAGATACTTTTTAGATTACATTCTGTATAAGTGCTTAAGTGCCGTTGGGTAAAACTGGCCGGTGACACGGCGACGAATGGGAGTTGATATTGTGCACGCATTTTGGTAGAGAGAAAAAAAAAACCACACATTTCTAATTCATTCTCATTTATTTACAGACTACAATGTGAGAGACTATCACATTATAAAACAAGACAAGTGTTCTCTATTCTTAAAAATAACTATGTACAATATTTACAAGAACCGTTTCCGTAAAAATGCATTAACTCAAACATTACAGCTAAGAATTCTCTATTGATAAGAGGAACCAAAAATATAACAATAGGAGATAAGAAGCGCATGGGCGTTCAAATCTTAAATAAACCTTAATTGCAACTGCACTAAACAAAACAATCAGTTCATTTCATAAACCAACAGTATTTATTTGAAACATTGTCAAACGCATATTAATGTTAGTGACTAACCATTTCGTGCTACTTCTTCTGTGTAATTAATAAGAAACAACCTTTTAATGCCCATGAAAAAAGTAGGTGGGTAGACACAGAGTAGTTATGTTATTAACTCTTTGTAGGTAATTCAGAAAACAGAATAAAATAAAACAGAATTTAATGGTGAATCCTCTGTTTTACATGAATATATGAATGTACAAGTTGCTTATTATATATGTAGGGTTTGTTTTATATAAATTTTATTATTACATTCATAATGCATTTGACAATATTTCAATTTTACATACAAAAATACACCATTGATTTATTATTCAAAATAGCTAATTCAGAAATAATATATGGATTGATTTTTACTGAATATTATGGTAAAATATATTTAAGTATTAATTTTAATTTAGTCTATATATTTGGGTAGACTTTGTCCATTAATTCGAAATTATATCATAGGTAGGTAGATTCATAAATAACTTATAATAATAATAATATAAAAAGTGACAAATAGTGGAACATTAAAATAAGTTTACATAAATAACAACAACAAAAAATAAAACAAATTAAATGAATTCTTCATTAAAACGGTGTTGTCACAACACATCAGGATTAATGTTGAACTTAAGTATAATATATTATGTACCTATAGGACAATGTATAAATTCCTGTTTTATAGGCATTGTCGAGATTCGGATCATTATGGTAAGTTTAATATCATTTTAGTAAAAATTACAAGGTAGGTAGGTACATCATGATAATAATTATAATTCACTTTTAGGATAAATTCTATCAGACTAATATTCTGTACAAAATTCTTATTAAACAAGTAGGTACGAGTATTATTGCTGCTCATCATTATGGTAAGATATTTGAAAAGCTGCAATTTTTATTTAATACAACTGCTAGAAATATAAAAAAATATCTCGAGCTTCTATACTTTTTATCTTGCGTAAGAGTATAGCAATATTTAAGTTCACTGGAGGCACGGCGGCCAGTCGGTCGGCGTTAACAATACTCAACAAATAATAGACAATCTATTTTTAACAATTGACAATAATCTGCCTACGCGCGAATAACGTTGGTCACATTACAATCTTATAAGAGAATTCCTCTCGTTCCACGACGAGTACAATGAATGGACATTAAATCGTTTAGGCCTACAAAATTCAAGGTACCGAGGTCGCTTCGGTGGAGTGCTCGACGCATCATCACATCACGCAACGTTCAAATAAATACTAGCTAGTTAGTAGCTACCTACAGGAGGGTCTATGTACAGCGTCCGGGGGCGCGGGGGCGCCGCGGGCGAGCGCGTCTTACGTGACATCCAGCGGGCGGGAGTCGCGCGCCCGGAAGAAGCCCTTCTCGGTGCGGCACTCCCTGATGGTGACCGTCTGCAGGTTGACGGTGACGTCGGTGATGAAGATCTGGTCGGCGACCGGAGATCGCGCCATCCAGTAGGCGGCGCCGCGGCGGGGCGGTGGCGGTGGCGGCGGCGGTGCGACGACGGCGGCGGGCGCATCGCCCCACGAGTCGTCATCGTCGAGTTGCGGCGCAGGCGGTGGCGGCGGCGGGCGGGCGCCGCGCGGCTCGGCGGGCGTGGCGGCGGTGGCGGCGGCCGGCTGCGTGTCGGAGCGGCGCTCGCGCTCGGGCGGCGTGTGCGCGGCGGCCTCCTCGGGCGAGTGCGGCGCGCGGCGCGGACCCGACTTGGGCGCGGCGGCCTCGGCCGCGGGCGAGGCGGGCGCGGGGGCCCCGCCGGGCGGCGCGGCAGGCGGCGGCGCGGGTGCGCGGGCCCCGACCGGCCGCGCCGGCTCTGGCCGCCGCGCGGGCGGGCTCATGGTGATGGTGACGCCAATTTTGCCGGACTCGCGCGACAGCACCTCGGCCTTGCGCTTGCCGGGCGCCGGGTGGCGCTCTTCGGAGCCGCTGCGCGCGCGCTCCGGCGGCGAATGCTCGCGCTCGCGCTTCCGCCCCTGCCGCCGCAGCTCCTCGCCGCGCTCGAAGCTCTGGATGAGTCGCGGGTCCAGAATGTTCTCCTCCGGCTCCCACGTGTTGTGCTTCGGCTTCCACCCTTTCCATTTCACGTAGTACTCCACCTTGTTCTGAAATTGAGAAAATTGGCGGTTGAGAATGGTGCGAGGGAGCGGGCGCGCGGCGCGCCGGCCTTCCGTGACTGCCGGTGGCGTGCTCGAGGGAGGGCCGCGGGGCTACCTCTTGCAAATTAGTTGCGAGTCCCGCAACTAACGTGCAACCGACGCACCGTTTAGAACGGCGGTTAATTTTTTTCCGTAATATTTGAGGATAAAACGTGTTAACAGAACATAGGTACAGGTCGAATTTTAATCTAACATAATATTTGCTTATTGCAATTCCCAAAAAAAAAAACAGCAGGTAAAAAAGTTTGGAAGGGCTTAAAAAGGTCGGAGCGCCAGACCGAGCGTTCGCGAACCATTTCGGGCGCACCTGCTCCGGCCAGCTGTCGCGGTATCTCCCCCCGGGATCGAACCCGAAACATACCCCCAGTAACCACATAGGTAAGCCGTTATTCTTATATTATACCTACCTATGCATGCATTGTGAATAAGTACAAGTTAAATAAATGTTAGGTACTTATTATACGAAGTTGTCCTTAAAAATACCTATCCTGTAACGAACTCTATCTATTAAAGAGGCGCTAACTCCATTACGGGTTGATTGATGCAAAGCAAAATAACCCAACATGCTGCTGTTTCATACCTATACCTAAGTGCTTATAATATCATAACATGCAATTACTTAAGAATAGCAAAGTAAAAATTACTTAAGACAATTACCAATGCAAAATATAGGTAGGTATACATACTAGGTATAACTATGTAGCTTGAACCTGTCAAAAATGCGATCGGTGCGCGTTATTTGCAACTCCGTGATCGACGTGATACCTATTTTAAATATCTTCTGTCCAAACTTCTGAGACCCTATTACTTGAAAATAACTCCATAAACGTACCATCAAGGAATACGAAGCACAGGAAACTCATAAACGACACCTGTGGCGATGAAACGAAATACAACCGACTGGGTTCAATATAAAACCGCATAATTTATCACCAACCTTTCACTTATAATGAACACACTCGAATTTGCACTTTAACTTGAGCCGCCAAAGTACAAATTTAGTTTATGTACCCACCACTTAGGGCGTTTGTTGTCTAAAGAGCACAACTCAAACCCTCGAGTCTTATTGGTTTTACTGATGAGGGGTGAGTAGAAAATTGGTTCGTTCGCAGTGACTTTGAACCGACGTCCGCTATTTATTGCGTGAATTTCAGTGTTTTTAGTGAGAACGTACAAATTTCGAAATAACATCAAAATTGAGTAACGATGTTTCCGATTGATTGAATTACAGCATCACTATTTTCTAATAATTTACTCGATGACACCTAATCAGCAACATGAGACTGAAGTTCCTAAAGAGACCTAAGTAAAATACTGCTTAATATGATGTAGCAGCAAAAACCGGGTACTAATAAAGCCGGACTGGTTTTCAGTCAACAATAAAATTGTCTTGAGCCAAAACCGAATAAAAAATTTACGTATTATAATAAAAAAAAGTAATAAAAGGACCCGTTGGTACGTGTGGGCAAGGTGAGTTCGTGCGGCTGTCGAGCTACGATTGGACGACGGGCGGGGCGAAGGGAGAGGGGCCCCGCCCCCGCCGCGTCTCCCTCCACCCTCGACCGCCCGAGTCGAACTTACCACTTTAACTTTATCGTCGACACCGTTCTTATTACAAATACGTAAAGTATAAAATGGTTTGATCAACCCCCGCCCATCGACGTCGAGCCTACCGCGGTAAGTTTGCCTTCAACTCCGAGCTTATTGCTAGGACGTAAGGTTTAAGTTTCGTCGTGGGAGGTGTATGTGATAAGTGGGAGCTTCGATGGTTATAATCGCGCCATGGGCGGACCATGCCTCGGGAGCATAGACGCCAATTACATTCGATCGGCTGCTCGCCGGGTAATTAATGCGAGAGATAATGAAGCTTTTTATTGCAAAGGAGTAATCGAGTTTGCAGGCTACCTGATGATGAGTGGATAACCTAGCCCATGGAATTTTATATGATAATTGACAACAGATAGAACCTTTAGTACGCTAAATCAAATTTAGTGCATCAACAATATTCTACCCTATCCTTGTAATCCTTTTTTTCTCTTAGAAATACAATCTGCCAATGCACTCTTCATATACATTCTAATATAAAGTGCTTAGAATTTAGACACCTCGCCTTCAGTAAAATTCACGCACTGGATCATTGTTCATTTGGCCTACTTCGTCAATCTGAGGTCTCTACACAAACTGCCTACACAGAGGCAGTCTTCACCATCACTGCTGCTATTTCCTATCTTATTAGTTTTTCCTTATTTTCTTATTTATCAGGTTTCGTCGGTACTTTGTTTTTGCAAGTTTCTTATCCAGGTTTAATATGCAGGTCTTTAATTTTTCTGCTTTCTTTTGGTTTTAATAGCAACTACCTAATTTGTAATTCACTGGTGCGTCAGTTAAAATGACATAATTTATCTTCCTTTGTTTTGTGTATTTCCTCAAGGCTCTGCTTTTGGTAAAGGTCGGATTATTTCTGGAGAAAATAAAGTGGTGGCAAAAATTGATCTGACTACATCAGTTGTAGGCTTGCAGCAGAAACAGGTAAAATTCGAAGTTATTGGCAAAGGGTAAACAATAGTGTTTCTGTGGTAGTGTTTGAAGGGACTGCACTGGTTGCGTTAGAAGAAACGTACGATGAAACAACATTTAAACAATGGTCAAACCATGCAAGTCCTCAAAGCTTCTAAACTCCGTATATAGAGAATAGATAGTACCCTAGTTCGGGATTCTCTAAGTACAGGATGTTCTAGGATTCAGCGTCAGCAAATGTACAGAAGGACCCAAAAGCTTTATGTTTGGGGTATCACGTACCTATACCTATCTTAATTCGTCATTGCTGCTGTAACACCTAAGCTTACGTTCCATTCAATAGAAGTAAGTAATCTAACTACTAGAATACGATGGTTTAAGCTTACATAAGAATCATATTTTATTGTTAGTTGTAGTTCTTTGCTTGTAGTGTAGGTACCAATCCCAAATTCAACTTGGCAAGTCCGAAGCCAAGACATTGACTCTAGACTAGTGCCGCCTTTTCGCGTGTGATCTTCAGAAGTAGAGAATTGTACTTCGAATTCATATATTTTTTCCAACCTTTTTTTATGTCCCACTGTTGGGCACAGGTCTCCTACTCACAAGTGAGAGGGATTTAGGCCATAGTCCACCAAGCTGGCCAAGTGCGGATTGGTGGACGTCATGCTTTCGAGAAATTATGAATTTCTCTCAGGCATGCACGGCGATGGGGAACATCGTAATCAATTAAATAAACGATATTTTTCCATCACCGTGGAGCAGCGATAAATGTGTACATTACAAATTTCTTTGTCAGAGGTGCGCGCTGGATTTGAACCCGGGATCGGTCGCGGTTTCTTACCACTCGGCCATCGCTGCTCACTCATAGGTATAGTATTGAATTCATATTATTAGGTAGGTATGTATTTCTAGAAACCGTAACCCGTTAGCAGGCAATCAGTTAAGGTAAACGGCCCAGTAACCGTGAAGTTTTGAACTTCACTGACTTTGCAGGTCTGCTATGCTAAAACTAGAAGACTTACAAAAATAATAATAACAGGAATAGAGAGATAATTTAAACTAGTTTTAGTGTAATATTCTTTTTTTATATAAGTATAAATTTTCCTTAACAATAATACAAAAAAATTAAATAAAGGTCTATTTGTACCAGTACCCGGTAGATTTGTACTAGTTGACGTTAAATTGTCCCTAAATCCGGTAATTTTCACCCCGAATTTGAACTCTATTGCTTTACGTTAAAGGTCACAAAAATAATAATTTTTCATTTCTGTGTAAACTAAATAAAAAAGGGCTCATTCAAAGAAAATATATTTTTGATAAAGAAAAATTTTAAAATGTATTTTATACAAATTATAGGTAATAGTTAACGTTAGTAATTTGTTTAAACTTAAGTTTTTAAGTCGGATATCGATATAGTACCATTATGAATCACATTATTTTGCACGCTTCATAAGCGAAGCGTTGAGGTGGGTACTACTGTCACTTCGCGTACAATATCTGATTTTTCAAACTTAAAATGTCTTTATGTATCATATATTGCACTTGTAAGATAATTATATACACACACATATCAAGTAAAAACACTATTTTTAACACTCATGATATTTTTGATGCCATTTTTTTATTTAAACTAGTTAAAAAACGGTTTAAAAAAGTTCTGTCTTGGACGTCCGTGTGTCTGTATGTGCGGAAGCTTTTCTTGTTAACACGATAACTACCGAAATACTTTACTAATCGAGTCGTTTTTTTTCTCTTACGCTTCGTTATACTTAGGCATAGAACCCTTTCACTTTTCAGGGTCTGATTCGATGTGGTTTAATTGTTATTAAATAAACAAAAAAAATATCGACTGTTCTTCATAGTTTTAGTATATCTATATATTTACAGTGAAACTATTTGCTGGGATTTTAAATTTACATGTTGCTTCTTTATACTACGTACACTATAATTGTCATTTGGATCTCCTTAACTCCATTTATTACTGTTTAAATTTTCAATTTAATTTACCATCCAATTCAACAGTAGTGACACCTTAAAGATGATCTTGAAACAATACAAGAGCTTTGGCACATGAGAATGAGTGTATCTACATACTTATATTATATACATCTTTATAAATAATCAATTTTATTGTGAAGGATGAGATTATGAGGCGTACGCTTTTGGATTTTCCAAACATTTTTTTAAACTACGCTTACAAATTATTTGAAGAATATTTTGGTTTCACTTTTATATGTAACCCTTAAAATCTCTTTTTAGTTAAGAGGTCGAAAAACACACATCCATCGGTTGAATTAGATGAGTCGCATTAGGATATAGTGCAACCAATTGGATGTTTTTTTTTCGACAGAAATTGCTCAGTGGCAGCGTCGTGTGTGAGCAATATCCATCTAAGAAAAAAAAAATTGGGATTTTTATATTAGTTTTTATCATCCAGGGTTAGAAGACATTTGTCAGGTACTCATAAAACGACTCTCCTGTCATCTAAAACCCTTTGGCGTAAATCCTAATCCCCAGTCCTTCGGTGCAGTTTTTGAAATTATGTGTGGTATTGATTTAAGCGATTTTGATTTATTTCGAGAGAGAGGTAACTCGTAGAATCCAACTCGGTTGGGCAGCGTTGGGGAAATTACAAAGTGTCTTCTCGTCCAGAATACCGCAGCGCCTGAAGTCGAAAGTTTTCGAGCAGCGTGTGTTGCCAGTGATGACCTACGGCGCTGAGACGTGGTCTTTTACAGTTAGCCTTTTCCACAGGCTTAAGGTCGCTCAGCGAGCGATGGAGAGGGCTATGCTTGGTATTTCTCTACGCGACAGAATCCGTAACGATGAAAATCTGCAAGCTGAAGTGGCAATGGGCAGGCCACATAGTTAGGAGGACTGACAACCGGTGGGGAAGAAAAGTCCTCGAATGGCGACCACGTCTCGGCAAAAGGAGCACAGGCCGCCCTCCAACCAGGTGGACTGACGACCTGAAGAAGATAGCGGGAAACCGCTGGATTCAGAGGGCGCAGGACCGGACGGAGTGGCGAACATTAGGGGAGGCCTTTGTCCAGCAGTGGACTTTAAAAGGCTGATGGATGGATGGATTGATTTAAGCTTGAACAACACCATCGAAGGTGCCAATTCACCTGCTGCGTTAGCCGTAACCAAGACGGTCACGAACTCTTTTTTCCCGCTGGGAATAACGTTGTAAACGTTTTTTGCGCCTCGTTTTGCCAGAACTCTGTTCTAAGATGGTAATAAAAAGAAAGCGCTTTCATCGCAATTAAAAGTCCTACATGGATCTCGAGTTACTCTTTCGAGATGTGTCTTTATAAAATATTCTTCCACTTCTTTAAACCATGCTATTATATCGCTTTACTTGACTAAAGCACGGCTTTGTGTTAAATTTTAGGCCACTCGCTGGCCTACTTCAGGGTATCGCTTTATAAAAGCTTCAAATCAGTGACGACCTGGTCTGTCATTTCGAAATGGGTTATATCGCTTCATTCGTCAAAACTGTAGCAGGTCCCCTAGAGCATTCAACAGAATAGCGGCCGCGTAATTTGTCATCCAACGTCGACCGTGGGATACCGAACTATCTGGCAGAACTTGAGGTTCCTTTTTTTACGGCCTCCATGGCCTTTAACATGTTCTTCTGCCTATCATGACTATCTGAAATAAAAACATAAATTTGATAAAAAAACGGACATGCCATCGTGATGAAAAGAACAAGTACATTTAGTAGAAATAGTAGAAATTTCTACTAAATGCAAGAGAGCCAAAGTCGGGTATCCACAGATCGAGTCATGTAAGTTTGCCGGTCTGAAGTTTGCTTCAAATTACTGCGTGGTTATCAATTTATATCCTAACTAAAACAGCAGCGCACCACACGATGCGCATCGTAAAACCTGGTTTCAGATCAGCATAGCAGCTGAGAGCAGTAACGCAAAATGTGCAAAAATTAGGAAATCATAAAAAACTATCCACAACGAGGCAATCGAATCCAGGTGATTACAATACGAACAAGGAACATAGAAACAACATTCTATTGATTCAATGGAAAAGAGTACTTAACACAAGGCAATAAGGACTATGTCGGTTTTAAATGCAACTGTTAATGCAAGTCCCAATATCCGGCAGAAATGTATTCTAGTTTTAAAGGAAAATGAGACCTATTTCAAGGCAATAAGTACACAATAACGGGTTTTGGTACAACGTGTATTAGCGGGTTGATCGTGTACCAATCTCCGGTAAAAAAAAATACGATTTTAACGGGTATTAGGTCAAGTAGGGGTTTGTTAGTACCAATAAATGTGAACGTCAATAATATTTATTTCTCAATTAGATTCACCTTAATTTATAGGTTATATCGCAAAATAATATACTTAAATATTTTAGAAAATTAACACTCTTAACTTAACGTTATCTGTTGCAGTATGGCTAGCTGATCAATGCGACGTGGTGGTTTCGTAGTTCACTGACAGAACTTTGAACTAACATAACATTTTCTTAGAGCAAACTTTTGTAATAGCATGGTTTTTACGCCATTAAACTTTTTGGTCAATGTTGTCATTATAATTGTATAAAATATTACCGAGAAGGTATTGCCATTCGCAAACTTTAATTTATTATTAGAAGAAAAGTGCAATACTAGAAAAACTGACTTGTTAACGGGTACTGGTACACTAACGGGAATACGTACTTTTACCTTACCTATCCATAAAGAGATTTCACATTGTATTCTTGAAAGAGCACAACTATTGAAATTACCCTCTACGTACCTAGTGTACCTACCAATATCAACATTGAAAATCCAAAAATCTGCAATAAGTATACCTAAGCTAAGTTGCTGTGACGCAAACATCATGTTCTTGGTTTTATTGTTTTTCTGCTAGATACCTACATAATAAGCTAATACTATACCTACCTAGGTAGGTATGTAAAAAGCTGGTCCACCAATCCGCGCTAGACCAGCGTGGTGGACTACGACCTTTAACCGTCTCACTTGTTAGAGGAGACCTGTGTCTAGCAGTGGGACATATAAAATGGTTGAAAATAATAATAAAAGAATATGCTAATACCTATGATATAAGAAGTACTTTTGAAAGTAAGATTGCAAGTTTCACCAAGAATCTCTTCAATCTAGCTTTGATTTTTTAAATACGTGTGTGCGTGTCGCCGTAAGCATCGGAATGTGCGGGAGAGTACATCTGCTCTCCCGGAGATGGGCCCGTTCCGGGACGTCACGCGTGGAGGACACCGGTGCGTTCCACTGGAGATCTTGGAGTCCTCCCCACCAAGCGCAGAGGCAGCCACTGAGGGGGTTTTAGTGCGGACAAATCCTACATAATCCGGTACCCTCTCCCAAGGTGCCGGGTACCTTTTGAAGGATACAAGTTTTAACAGGTACTTGTTGGACGCTAGATACCTACATATAGCCTTTATTTCACGGGAAATTGCTTTTAGGGACACAGTACCAAAAAGTTTTTCAGGATTTGAAGTAAAGTTTTTTAACATTTTCAGTTATTTTAAAAATTTCCATGTTTTAATATTTTACAAAATCTGAAACAATCGTGTACAGAAGTGCAATTTTCCCGTTTCCATAATTCACGGATAGGTGAGTTTGTTCAGACAATATCGGCACAATTTGCTTTGGATTTCCATATTCAATCGAGATCGAACTACCTACCATTATACAGTAGCCGCGGATTAACAATGGGAACTAAAGAAAGGATTTTTTAATACAGTTGCTCAAAAAGTGGCGTACTGCAGGGACGTAGGTATAGCGTTCGGGAAGTGGGCTATTACACACTCGTGCTTTTTCTTTACCTTTTCCGAACTCGTGCGTTTTCTTTCCCAACTGTCAAAATAATGTCTATTGAAAAAATGAAGTTTTTATGATTCATGCAAATATTTCTAAAAAGAAGCTACTAATTAGTTTCAATATCCGATTTAATGAGATTCAATGAGTTAGGTTAGGTTTCATTTCATTTCATTAACATTTTCATTTCATATCAATAAAAAATTCTACTGAAGACTTGGCTGTATGGGCATAGTTCCCTTTGCCTACCCAGAATGGGTGAAGAAAACAAAAAATCTCTACAGGTATTCTTTTACGGTTGGCGCCATAAAAAAAATTTTCTTTGCGAGTTTTTATTATTTTATTAAATTGCTTCATTTTTTCGCAACTGTATTAAAAATAGTTGTTCAGTACCTACACGTGCGGAACCGTCATTGGAAGGAGTTCCGACTGTCATTTGTCGGAACTCCTTGCAATGACAGCATTTTCGCACTTGTAATTAAATATACTATTTAGCATAATGTCTTAGTAACGCTGATAATCTTATCGAGTTAGATAGTTTGGTGCCATCGATGCAATAGGAAATAGGTACAGGCATCTTTTTACATTTTCCCAGTTGCTCAGTCGAATGGAGCCAGGGGATATTTACCCTGGCTCCATTCGACTGGCTCTAAATTAAAACATGCTATCTTACTTTTAAATAGCCAGCAGGGTTGCCAACGTTTTTAATTTTTTCCTCGTATGGCAGCAGGTAAAAATCTCTTATCGATTTTAGCCTTTTTTTTAAATAAACAGACTTCAAAGAAGGGGGGTTGAATGTAATACTGTCGCAGTTGCATAGTTGCACTGAACGATTACACGTATAACCTGTCTTCATATGTTTTACTTCTTATGTCATTGTTTCCATTTTGTTCCCAATTTGCGGACGGGTAAAGTTCAAAGGACATCGGCAGTATTCCCTGCGCCCGTGATTTGGCATATTCAATCAGGTACAACCATCACCTACCTACACCTATCCTAGTGTAGGGCACTATAAAGGTTTCGTGCATTTAGATAAAAGGATCTGTAAAAGTTTAATTATTTAACACAGAAGTTATGTTTTTGCTTACAAAAACGTGAACTTTAGAGAGATTTGAGAGGTAGATTTTTAGATTTGCATAGCTTACTGAAAGTAAGAAGACCTTAAGACCCAAGTCTCTTATCAGATCGGTTTGTTTCCACGTCGGCAACATTTAGACCAAAATCCATAAATCAGTTGAATATTTTTCAATTCTAATTCATTTAGACCAACATTAGATGTAATAAATCATTATAAGTGAAAGCCGTGGGCACTGGTTCCACAGATAGGGCTTGGGGCCCGCATATTTAAATAATGTAGTTGATCTGCATTCTATGGGAATAAATCAGTCTCCGCGCTCCAAGCCAGAGGTCAATAATGACTAAAGTCAAGCAATAATTTCAATCAGCGTTTATTAAACATAAATGGAGTAGGTATGTAACAGGGCTAAAAATGGGGGGTAATTACAAATCAAACGCTTAAATAACCGTTGGTCCATATTTTTGATAATGTCTCGCAAGTGGGGATTTTTTTATTTCAATTGGGGACTGAGGAACGACAGAAAGAACACCTACGAAGATTTGCAAATAAGAAATCACTCTATGAATGTTAGAAACATCCAGAACAAAATCAATTTAAAGTTAGATAGGTAATATAAAATCGAGTCAAAGTACTAAGGACTTTTTACTCGTATCAAAGCCACAATCGAGATAACGAGATCAGATTCAGACCTCTTGAATTTTGGAATGTTTTCAAAAACGTACAAAACTTCGCGACTTGCGTCGATATTTCCCGTTTTTCCCTGCGACGAAGGATAAAGTTTCCATCTCGGTAACGGAATATAACAGGATACGGGGTTGCGAAGAGACTCAAATAAAATTTTATGCAATTACTTGAAAGCGATGCAGACATTGCAGACTTTCGCAGACAATGCAGACTGCTGTAACTATAAACTTATAGGAAACGTTTAGTACGGTGTGCTATTGGGTAAAGGAAGTCACACAATGTAATGAATAGATAGTAGGAAATAGATATATCATTCGACTTAAGCTTAGGTAAGCTTGAATTCCCAACTATCCTCATCAGGCAGTTGTAATTCAACTGGTGGTTCAACGTTCAATAGTGTAAACCAAGAACGTGTTAAAATAATTCAAATGATAATCCTTAACTTAACCTACTTATGTGACTTATGAATTCTTCAAAATGCCTTATCATTTTCGGATCTTTGGACACGGAAACATGAACACGCGTAGGTACCTACTTATTTTATTAAAAAATAAGTAACGACAATGGGATCACCAATTGAAAAGGCTTTGTTGCTAAGAATATCCTGGCACAAAATAGTAATATAGCTTTTTCTTCATCAGAAATACTTACTTCATCATTACTTTACATTACATTCATTACTTCATCATACTTGCTTGGTCCATTCACCCAATCTTTGTCAAACATTCTGCACAAGAGCAAAAGTATGGCTGCCACAGCGGCTGGGTACGCAAGGGGCCGGTTGCGTTGCGTGCCCAGCTCGTATGCGTAAGCGTAAGCGTAGACGTATGCGTAACCCGGTGTGTCAGGGGTCCACGTGCGTCACTACGCGCGTGTCTACGTGTACGTGCTGCACACGGAGGCGGTGTGCTCTGGGCTTAACTCTGGACTACCTGCGTGGCGCAATGGTTACCATATCGGACTGCCAATCGAGGGGTCCCGGGTTAGATTCCCGGCGTAACAGAAATTTGAATGATGAGTTTAAATTTCTGTTTTCGGTCTAGGTTTACCTATGTGTTCCTGTCTTTATATATGTTCACTGTCCATGGTACCCACGACACAGGGTATTAATTAACTTACTATGAGTGTGTAACGTTTAACGTTTATTTTTACTCTCATATGCACCTTGTCTTGTATTTAATGCTTAACATCCGTTGGCACTACTAAACGTTAGGACAATAATGTAAAATTAACAACTTTTAACTCATCTTTTACCAAGACTAAACCCAAAAGTCTAAGAATACAGATAGGTAATTATTGCAATTTACACTATACTTGTACTGAACTTAACAGACCAATATGTGAATCATAGTAATATGGAGCTAACGAGAAACCTGTTGGAGACATGCTATGATAAAAAGAAGATAAAGAGAAAATAAAAGGAAGATCTGAGATTAAACAAGGACGCTAATAATTTGTTGTCTCATAGAACTGCTTGATTGCAAATAGTAGGTACGGATGATGGTGACAGGATTTGGATGAAAGGCAATTCTTAAGCGTTTTTTTAGAGGAGCCGTAAAATAATAATGCGGCAATATAGATGCGTGCTATATATTCTTATAATGTTAAAACAACCACTCAAGGGCAATCAAAGCAGTAATTTAATATTAGGTATCCAATATACCTACCTATGTAATTTTATTATATAAAAAATTCATTATCCCTACATTACAATATGTCGGCAAAAATAAGAGAAAGAAATATATCTAAATATATATCTTGGTGGAGTAAGCTCCAGGCCAATAATGGGGAGAGACCCGTGTGAAGCAATGGGACGCAAAAAGGGTTACAGCCATATCTTAAATAAATTTGAGATTTAAAAAAGCATGATAATAAATCTCTTTTGTCTCATTCTAAGAACTGTTTGTAGTGCAAGCTGGCAGTAGGTAAAGGTACAACTGATGAGAAGATTTGGATGAAATCCAATTTTTGAACTGTTATGAGAAAAAGAACTTGACGATAAGTGTGCCGTATCGATTGAAAAGGAAGTGTTATTTTAGAGATAGTGATTAGATAACTGAAGAGGAAATACGGACAGATGAACCCACATGTCGGTGTTTTACTGAATTTATCTAGATTCTAGAATATATATGTAGATGAAAGGGCGGAGTAATTAAACCTTTGTATAATATGCCGGGAAGTGCAAAGTCAGAGAGGAAAAAAAGACAGGTTGGCTGCGCGCCAACAGCGGCAGTGTCGGTAATTAACTGCTGCAAGGGAATGTACGCGTACGGGAGTTCTCTGACGGAGCAATACCTTTGAAGCTAGGATTACAATAGCAAGTGCAATAGACAGACACAGAAGGACAAGACAAGTTGGCAGAGGGCCAGTGGCGCTGCGACGACAGTTCCCTGCAGGAAATACACAAGGGCGGTGCCAGTACCCGCAATATTTCTGAAGTTTTTAACATTTAAACTCTTGAAGCAAGAAATGCGCAGGTAATTGCAATATGCAGAGAGGGAAGGACACGTTAATTTGGCAACGTGTCATCGGCAGCTGTTTAAAATGCTAGTGGCTGGAACTAGTGTCTGCAATATGCCCGTAGTTTTACAGATTTATATTGATTCTGGTTATGTAATTTTCAGTTTGCAACACGGCTGTGGTGCTAATAACTAAAACTAGTAACTATAATGTGATGCAGATGCATCATCAGCTTTACTTTTAGATTGTAAAAGTGGGGCGGCTATTAGTAGAAATTTAAGTAGAATTTTGTGACTAGCCTATCTCTGGATTTCAAAAATCGCAAAAAATAAAGTAAAATATATTTAAAAGGAAATGATTATGTGGCTTTGTTAGATAAATTGTGGCAATTGGAAAAAATACAAACACAGCTTTTGTGGACCTGCTGTCACTGAATATTTCGCTTTATAGATATAGGATATTTTATAAGTATTTTAAGCGTGATTTAGCGCTGTTAATATTACGTATTTTTATTCAAATAACCTTAGGCACTTAATACTACCTGCAAAACCGCATTCATTACTATACTTAGGGCCCATAAATCTTTCCCAACTTCACGCTTAACTGACGCCTATGTTTAAATGGGTCCTTAAAACTAATAATCTCTCCATCTTTGTTCCGATTCCCGTAATAATATGCCCATAATTATCTTCAAAGAACGCCATAAAAAGACAACTCCGAACACAAGTCCAGTTTTTATGCTCTGGTCTGTGAAGTGTCGTAAACATCGCCTTTTTTAAATCGGTTCAAAATAAAGATAGCTATTGTTACAGAAACTATTGTTTAACTGTGTAATACGAGTGGATTATTTAGATAAATCAATTAGGTAAATTACGGCAACTTGGCAAAATGGAGTATGGCCTTACTTCCTCTTTATTTCCAGAGAAGAATATACCCAGTAATAGCTTTATTAAAAAAAAAAAAATATGACTAGTTTATTAAGTAGCATTAAGTATGTACTAACAACCATTTAGGTCCGGGATGACCAATTCTTAATATACCTAAATTAATTAGTGACAAAAATAAAAGCGTCGAAAGCAACAAATTACAAAATAGATAAAAGTTGGTAGTAAACTTCAGTTTTGTGAGGCCGTGACCACATTTCATCGTCTATCAAGCTGTCGCAAATTGCTCGTTCCTCTTCCCGGTCCGGGGTGGCGGGCGAGGGTGGAGATTAATGGCGGGGCTGCTGCCCACGGGGACCGATCACCCGTTTAAACAAGATCCTCGCAAATCGCCCGCTGCAGCGATGAATTATCCGTGAAACTGCCAGTATTGCGAGGTAAATGGTCGTGAAATTTGAGCAATGCGCAAGGTTGTTCACTAATTATGGAGACTGGTCGGCAACAGTTGCAAGGAAAACTCCAAATGCGATACTACAACTTTCAGAATAGATAGGTAAGGGAATGTTAGTGTTTGGCTGATAACGACTGAACAACATTAAAGAAATGAAATGTTCTTTGTAATTAATTTCTTCAGACATTTCTATTCCATATACCTATTACAAAGATGAACTATCGAAATTCCCGAGCTTTTTTTATACTAATAAGAATCCGTTTCTGTACTATAAACTTCGAGATTCATTCACAGTGAATGAGAAACACTTCTAAGTGATAATTATAATGTCTGGTAACGGAGCTAATGAAGCAGAGCGGCGAAAAATGTTCCCACAACATTGTTCAACTGTCGTCAAATGAAATTAGTAACGATGTTTTTATTCGTGTTTAATGGAAACTTTAAAGAAAAACGATAACCTGATAAGCTAACTACTTCAGTAGATGGCAACCCAATGATTCTCTGAATAAAATCAATTGTTTTATCCGAGAAATACTCGGTCATCCGGGTACCTACTAAGTTTAAATTTTAGGATTACCTACTAACTCAGCTAAACCTATAACAGACCTATTTCAATTTTTGACGTTAATAGCGAATAATATTTCGTTAAAGCTTTAACTAGCAGGCTTTTTAATTGCAGTACTTTAATCCTTCAAGCCTGGAACGATGCTTTTTGCTGGTAGAAAAAATGACAATATTTTGGCTGCAACCCTTTTTACGTCCCACTGCTGGGCACGGGAATCTCCTTATTATTGGGGAAGCCTGGAGCTTACTCCACCACGCTGCACCACGTTGGTGGAGATGCGGGTTAGTGGCCAACCCGCTGTCGGATGTTTTCATACCACCCATAAGGCCTCCGACAAGGTTTAACGCCTGTTATCTATCGACAACACTTTTTTCACTTGGTGTTTGTGAATATAAGTTTGGAATCGCGTTTTCGTTTTATTTTAATCATAAATTATCAACATTAATCGTGGTTTTCCAAGGCGTGACAATCGCGACCCTGTTATATTAAAATTTGAGCTGGTTGTGATAAATATAACCACAAGTTGACATGCTTGTCCGTGGTGCATGACGGTGCTATGCTGCGTGACTGTGAACTGTCACTTGAATAAATTGGGATCACTTCGAATTAGGTAGACGTAGATAGTATAAAATTGACACAATGTCTTTAAAAAATGTATTTAAAAATATTGTTGTAGAATATGTCGATGCAACGAGGTGGTCCGTAGCGTAAAGTTAAAGAAACAAAGGTCTTGATTTTTCTTAAAGTCAAACATTATGAGATACCAACTTAGATCAAATATAACATTTTGATGCTTATATGGTTAAAATTGTCTATAAATTCAACGACTTTGCTATCAAACTGTGGGGCTATGACACTATTCATCGCAACACCATTCTTTAAAAGGTTGGAGAGAATTTTATAACTACTTATCTGGCGGAGCTTTGTGCGGAGAGTCATCCGG
Source organism: Pyrgus malvae (assembly GCA_911387765.1). Classification (NCBI taxonomy): domain Eukaryota; kingdom Metazoa; phylum Arthropoda; class Insecta; order Lepidoptera; family Hesperiidae; genus Pyrgus; species Pyrgus malvae. Next base: position 9,111,632 of record OU426955.1, on the reverse strand, counting down.
TAGGTGATAAAACCGAATTCTAGGCCCTCTGCACTTAGTTTAGCTTTGCTACTATAAATTTTTGTTATTACCTAATGTTTTTTAGAATTTATTAAACATATTATGACATTTTTTTACTAACATTAGATATGACGGCGTAGGGAATGGCGGAGCGGTGCCGTTGACAATTAAATGAGAGATAATAATATTCCATGATATAATTAATCCACGACAGACACATATATAAATTTCTTACTAACAATCAAATGGATCATGGTTATCTGAAATAAATGGAATTGTTAATTGAATATGAGTATGAAGAGTAATCATCGAAGGACGTGAGACCTAGTAACTCTATCTGGTAATGTAATGGGGTACCATAGTACGAGTAGCTTGGAAGGCTGTGGCGCGTGACCGTTGAAGCGCATTGTCGCGACGACGAAAGCGTGACGCGGCCGACGACACTGCGTCAATTAGCGTCATCCTTTGACACTCACTTCACAACTATTTGAATAAGATATGACGTATGATAACTTCAGAGGCGTTGAGAACAACCTATAAGTGGCTCGAGTGGCAGTTACAAGTACCAAGAAAGCGATTGGTTGAAGATAAAGGTAAGAAAGATAAAACTATGGCAAAGGAGTAATTCTGAAGTACTTATTGAGTTTTAAAGGGAATATGTATTAGAACAATGCTTAGCTATAGTATAATTTCTACATTTTGTATTATGTGAAACCACAACTCTAGAAGAAGACGTTAGGTACCATACCATCACCTCATTATCTTAGGTATCAATCTAAAAAAACGTAAACATTTTAAACCTCAAATTGACTTTAAAATCTGATTCCCTTACCTGCTTTTTAACGGTCATAATATCGCTTTTCGTTTTACTTATTTTCAAACCCAATATGTGCTCACTTTAAGGAATCATCTCGTTTCAAACGATACCAATCTCAATTTCGAGTGGCTGATGGTGTATATTCGAGTATAATTCAACTGTGGCGTTTAATTTCAGGCCCAGAACGACCCTCGCGAGGTGTTAAAAGGGCGCTGGAGGGTGATCCAGGGTGGGTGGAGGTGGAAATACGTCAGATGAATCTCGGGTCGGAGTGCCCGGGGTTACCGTGGCAGTGACGATCTTGTTATTAATTTTTTGTCTACTCTACCGTATATGATTAATAAACGACACAAGCGGGCTAAATATTTAGTGAAAATAAAATTAAAACCCGTCATTATATCCGGTTTTACTAGGTTAGTAACAAATGATATTGATTTTAGGAAACAAAATAAAAAAATAATTCGGAGGAGCACTCAAATTATTCCTCAACTGATAGCACTTTACCTTAGGTATGCATATGTAATCGAACCATGTTTTAAAAAGGTTTGACTTATTTGTATGATACGAATCTATTTATTATGTATCGCGGCTAAAATTTCAAGAAACAGGTTATTAATAAAGCCAATGTAAATAAAATAACCAAATTGTTCAATAAACAGAAACTTATTACTCCGTTTCATGTAGAGATGTTCGTCGATACGATGAGCTCGTCTGAAGTAGTGCCAATTATGTTCGTCTAATGATCAGTGTCATTTATTATTGAGTTGTTATAGATAATTTGCCACTTATCAATGTCAAGATTCATGTAAGTTTATAAAGTTTAAAAGACAGTCTTTGACACAATTAGCTAAAATTAAAATAGCTTCGCTGAATTTAAAAGTAACAAGTTTAAAACTGAGTAACTAGTTAAATTCATATTGGTCCTTATCTAGTTTACACAAAACCAACATTCCCACCTGGTTAATTTGAACGAGTGTACACACCCTGCGGCCACTGATAAATATGCAATACACGTACGGACCTCCGCCGAGTCATACGTGACGGGTCCTTAGGACACCATTCTAGTCGTCTACGAGTGTCTCTCTCAGTATGTGAATAAAGCGACGCGGTTGCTAAAATTAAGGAATACACTACAGTATAATGAACACAAATTCAAACTCTACAACGAAAATAAAATACCTATGAATCCAAAAAAATATGCGACCGACGAAATGTTTTCCTTTTTTAACAAAGGTTTTGTTTTTACCTCTCTCAAATATGTATTTCCAAATGAACGCGAAATGGATGAGCGTGGCAGAGAGTATTTTTTTGTTTTCAGCCCTGCATTATCCGCGTATTCTTTCGTAACAAAAATACCAGGAGTATAGAAGCGGCTAGGCGGTCGGTAGATACGTTTGCAACCGAAGCAGTGTGCGAGGAGAAAATTGATACGTCAGACAAGGTAAGCAAGCGAGTTCGCGACCGGCGAGATGGCATGACTCGCAGACAGACGGCACCGGTCGCACCTAGCTCGTCGCGTCGCCTGACTCGGCGCGGCCGTGCTCCGAGATAGACGTGTTTGACGTTAAATGAAAGTAATATATTGTTTATGTATGCCAGATTCATTGAAGTGTAACGACTTGTGCGCTGCATAGTGATAATACAATACTCACGCCAACACGAGCTATTTGCATTTACAACATCTGAATGATATTGATTAGTGTAAATAAATTACCTAGGTGAAATAATATCGCTAAACATGTGCTGTTAATGAGCTTGTGTTTATAAGTAGTAAGGAATTTGTTTGCGTACACTATTAGTGTAGCTCCTAATGGATGATGGCGATCAGTTTGGTAACGGCAACACACTTAGCGATCCACGGTCATCGACTTGACAATTAAATCGATGCACTGTCAGGCGCGCGACTCGGTTCGCTGATGGTCTCTTGAGAGATATCAACTGCAGAGAATACTAAGCGCCATGCATTATTTTTATTACAGCTGTACGAATAAAACCACACGATTACCCTAAGAATACCTAATTGAAAGCTAAACATATTAAGTTATTAAAAAAAACGTAAAGTTAGATCAGGAAGTAAAATTTAATTCATTGTACGTCACTGGTTAAAAAGTTCATCCGTGTATTACGTAAAATAATAACGCTTTAAAAAAAAAGAAAAGAGTGAAGTGACAAATTAATTTGAGGAATAATAAAGTACCTACCAGCGCCAGAACTCCTATAAGGTTAGATATAATAGAGTTCTATTTGAATTACCTATTGTTAATTTTGATAACATAGAGTATTGGCAAACACTTAAAGGCAGGAAGAAATTATAGAACCTTTAAACCCACTTTAAATAAATTACGCTATAGGTACATGAACACAATAGGTAGGTACGCCAGTCCATCCATAGAACATAAAGTGATAAATTAGGATCGAACGTAAGAATTCAGTAGGTCGCAGCCATAGCATTACGAATTGAAAATCTCTGGTTACAGGACGAACCTGTGGAACCTCTAAGCCCTTAAGTGGGATATTTGAACAAATTACGCGTACATGCAAGGTAAGCCCTCGTGCAGCACAAAGGGGCCCGGACCCTCCACTTGTGGCTAAGTCTGAGAGCAAACACTTGTGCGGACCATGTTACCCGCTCCCTTTCCAATGGCGTTTCTAATCTAATGAGCAAAAGTATTAGTCGTTGAACTTAAACTGCTAGTAACGAGGTCGAAAACGTTCCTTTGAGCACATTAGCATTTGCGACGGTAGACGCCAGGAGTAGTATTCTCACAGTAGAACCGTACAAGTTTTATGTTCCATAATCATTATAGTGCCATTCCAGTTACCTCTAAAACTTCTGCTCTTCAACTTTCGCAGCAAAATCTAATTCAGTGCGAAAGCGGCTCAATATTAGCGAATCAATATTATTTAATTTAGGGTTTTTTAGCAAAGGGCCCGAAGAGTGACGAAAATTAAAGCAGATTTGGTTTAATAAGATTTTGGACTTTCAAAGGTTTTTTTTAGTATAAATTTGCATGCCGCTGACCGGCAGACTAAGCTGGAATTATGTTTAGACTATAAGACCTATGTAAAACCTTATTCAGGCAAATAAAGCTACTTGATTTGAATTGATAAGAAGTTCCATAAGATACTTGTCGTCTAACAATAGAAACAGTAGCGTTCTTCAGAATTCTGTAATCATTTATCGTCTGTTGCATACAATATTTAACAATGAACAAACAATACAATGTTTGAGTATAAAAGTATAAACACAAAGTCTTTACAAGTCGTCACGTTTGTCGATTGGACGAGTCATCACATTAGCGCCCCAACAAAGATGGATAACCTAATTAGAGATGTGTTCATAGATTTTCCCCGGAACGACAGATACAGTTAGAATAATCCCGAAATAAATACGTTACTAATAACTCAATTAAGGGGATCGCGCCCCGCGGCGGTTGATCGCCGGGATGCTAGGAAAAAACCGAACGATGAAAAGACGGGTGCTCCTGGCATGAGGGAGATAATACAAACATTTCCTGATACCCTGACCCTTACCCGACCCTTAATAACAATGGCGACGCTGATTGCATTCCGCTGTTATTGGAAATATTAAACAATATACAAACAATGTTATTAGTGTTATTACACACAACATCCGTTATGTTCCTATGAGGTAATTTAAGTCCTATAGAACCACGTGGCTGCTTAGTTGTTGGATAAATTGGATTGTCGTTGGGATTAATCCAATTTCATCGCTTCCTTTGGGTTGGGATTATGTATGTATTTCTTCAGTGTTATGTTTTCATCGTGATCCAATTAAGAACAGTAATCGTAAATTTAGATGCAAAGGTCAGTGAAAGACAACTTAATCCTTAAATAATTATGAAAAATCTGTCACGTGGGAACATGTCACCTGCGCTATCCCCCTTATCCTTCACTAATTACAAGTCTTATCTTGATCAGATAGCGAACCGTATAAAAACACCGACCTTTCCTTTTCGTTTTAAGTATATTTACATAATAATGCGTGGGGCATGACGACCGCCAGCGAGGCAACCGGCGGCGGCGCATTACTATAATGACGCCGGCTCGGAGAGACGGAAACTCGCCTCCATCTTTTTAGTCGATGTCAAAATTCTCTTGCTGCAATAAATAATAAATAACGTTTCACACTCATAGCCCCACAGTAGGGTAAATATACCCTGTTTCGTGGGTACTATGAACACACACAGAGACAGACACACAAACATCCAGACCGAGAATAGAAATTTAAATTCATCATTCAAATTGCTGCTTCGCCGGGAATCGAATCCGGGGCCCTTCGATTGGCAGTCCCACCATTGCGCCACGCGGTTCGTCGCATTGCAAAAGAGTTTCAAAAATGGAACGATATTTAAAAAAAACGAGATCAGTGCCGCGGATAAGTGTCGTATTTCAAATGCACCTTATCTGAATGAGTGATCGAATTTCAGCTCACGGTTAAATGTTACTACGATTGAGATTTGAATTTGTGTCTGTAACATCTGATCGTTTGTTCACAGCGCCAGTCTAACACGCGGTAAGAAAGTAGTATAAAAATATTTTGTAGTTCAACAACATATTGTTCGCTCTGATATTTAGTGGTAAATATGGTATTGATTGAAGGCTGTGATGCGTCTTTTTACTATAAATTCAGAAAATTCAAATGAAGAGAATCATCGAAAGACCAATGTACAAATTTAACGTTAGAAGTACGTTTTTTATGTACTTGATTTACTTTAACACGGCTGAACTAAAAATGGAAAGATTGTAGACGCCATCGAATACAATTTGATAAATATATTTTATAGCTCTGGAAATTAGAGCAAGCAGACTAAGAAGCTAGGTAGATAGCTCACAATATTACGTAAATATTATATAATTTACTAGTCTTCCGCTAGCGGCTTCGCCCGCGTGGACCCGTTTTAAAGGTTCCTGTAGGATAAATACCATCCTATGTCCTTTCCCAAGGTCCACTCTATCCGTGTTCCAAATTTTATTAAAATCGGTGCAGTAGTTTAAGCGGGATAGCGTACCTAGCAGACAGACAGACAATCAAACAGAGTTACCTTCGAATTTATAATATTAAGTTTGGATGTGCATCATAAATTAAATGAAATTATTATATTGATTCTCTGTAGCTCTACGCACAGGCCGCACAGACAATGCTGTCTCTGCTAAAATTAATAATACACTGTAATATGATTATGGTGTTTCCTATTCAACCTTTAGATATCCAATTTTAATGGTGGTTGGATGGTTGGACGTCTGTTGTTGTTTTTCAAAGAAACACGTTAATACTTACGTGTGATAAGTAGTGCTAACTGAATTCGACGGTCACAATGGTACAGAATTGCAAATGCATTGGACAAGGCAACGTGTTTCTTGAGACTGATTCAAAAATTTCATGATCTAACCAAGTGGCCTTTACTTAATTTAAAATAAAATTTAAAAAAGGAGAGTGTGTGTACCTACTTATGTACACGCGTTAGAAGTTATACTTCTTTGGCGTATGAAAAAAGTTTAAAATAACTCAAACGCAGTAGTAATCGTTGATAAATATCAAAATCAATCAAAAATATTTTGTTTCAATGAAAAACGTTTTATAACGTCATAATTATTTTAAATTATTATTCAAAATTAATTATTTATATGAATACTATATTTCACAACACTGGCTTGACTGGCTTATGAATATCTATCTACAATATAGTATGGACACTAAGTACTGTAACTATTCAGTGTTGATATTATGTATTTCTATTCTGTGGCTAACTTCATCATGTCGTTCCTGCGCGCGCAGCTCACAAATCACTCTCATCCAAACGCGCCAAAAGAAGTTTAACTTCAAAAATACCGTTAAAACAAAAATGAAACTGTTCTATTCTTCAACATCTATGAACCTCAACGGTATGTGCCAAAACATCTATACCATGAAATAAATGAGAATAATACTGTTCTATTCATTATCTGTCCCTCTTCTAACGGAATGCGTCGAGTGTGTGACAGACAATGCTGTCTCCGCTATAATTGTACGCGATATGACATTCCCCATTCACTCGTTCGTTCACTGCTTTAATATTCCAAGCGAACGTATGCGATTAAGAATGCTCTTTAAATATAGGGTGAGTCCACATAGGAAAGTTTTTATGTTCCGAGCTTGCGAGGGGTAGTGGGTTACCTACGCAACGGGTACATAGGGTGGTATAATGATGGTATGAGTTTAGAATAACGCCGGGTATGGAGACGACTTGTTAGTTAGTTTGACGAATTGAAAATTTTTAAGTTGCGGAAATTATTAAAGAAGCAGTATTAATAAAACCCAAGATGGTATGTTTCAGCAAATAATTATGAATTGCTGAGAGCAAATGAGGTGTTAATATGAAATGCGAACATGAATGTTATTTTTCGAATTAAAGTACAAATAGGGTCTTGGACACTATGCACAGAAAAATTAAAAATGTATACCTCAAAAAAGTGGGACTAAACCTCGCTTGGAAAGCAGGATAACTGTTAATTAATTTTTATACATGATTTTTATTACCTTTTAAATCAGTGAAAATTTCGTCAATTGACTACAGATGAGTTATGACGTCACAAATCATTTTCTCATATAAAATGTACGAGTAAGTCACGTTTTCATAGCTCATTAAAAGTATCTCAATTGATAGGATACTCCCGGATTGGCAACTGTGGTCATTAATGGTCGATTTACATTGATCCAGCGCAGGAATTTAGCGTCGGTACTAGATCAATGTAAACATGTTTCAATCACATACAGTGGCCAGTGTCCAGCACTGGATAAGAATAGAATCGTTCCTACTCGTTAGATTTTTTTCGCGTGAAGTAGTAGTATGATACAATTATTTTTTGACTGTATTTTATTTGCCTGCGCTTTCCAATACGCGGAATACTCATTTTTGCTGCAAACTTGTTGTTACCCTAACCAAGTAAGAGTGTCTATTGGATTGAATGTAAACGGCCTTATCCAGTAGCAATGCCAATCCAGCGCTGGAATGCATCGACGCTGGATCTAGCCATTGGATCAATGTAAATCAGCCCTAATACGTAAACGCTTTTATCGCTACAATCGTTACGTTTAATACTTTATTCACGTTTAATAGGGACAGTTTGATTTTAATCTAGTGTGTAGAGTAAAGAAACCGTAGGATTAGAAGTTCTACTCTCCAACTCAAGTTACAATTTTTTAGTTTGGGATTATCCCTGCAGAGACTTTGGAATTAAGATAGAGCTACGGTATACCCTGTCTGACCGTAAGAGGCGACTAAAAGGGAGCTTCCGGGGTTGTGGGCGGTGAGAGTGGGAGCTCGATCGTCGATCGTTAGTGCGTGGACCCATGTCACAGTAAGTATCGGAAGGTGCAGGAGAGCACATCTGCTCTCCCGAGAATGGGCCCGTTCTGGGTCGCCGCTGCTGCACACCGGTGCGTTCCACTAGAGATCCCGGTGTCCTTCCCAAGTGCATATACAGGCCACCGAGGGGTTTTAGTGGGTTACAAATCCCACATAACCCGGTATCCTCTTCCTAGGTGCCGGGTACCTTTCGAAGGTTCCCCCGAATCCCCCGATACAAAAAAAGGCGTAACGAGAAGGTAGGTTTTCTTTGTCGGAATCTGGATAATTGCGAACTTATGATGAACCAATGTTTAGTGTACCAAATCATACGAAGCTCAGATATAGCCATTTCTATTATAGCTATCATATTATGTTTGCAGGGAAAAAAGACAGCCTGAATTTGTTTATTTTCCGAATTAATAAAGTCCTAGTAATTTAAGGTATATTCCCGAAAAAATTTTACGCATGTTTTCTACCCCATGCATGGACTTGTTCTCTTACTGTTTTTTTTATCATTGCGATATAGGGACGGATAAAATTACAGCGAGGTATTGTCAAGCGATTATTTATAGAAAATTTGGCTTCTTTGTGCCCGTTCCGAGCGTGTTTTGTAGATGCGCGGGTCCTTCTAATCGTCCCTTTTAATGTCTTTGCCACGCGTGAACGGTAACCACTTTTTTTGGATAGTTCTTTTTTCATAAGATAACGGAAACCGTTAGAATCGAGGATATTCGTGTGAAATTCATTTAATTTCAGATGTATTAAAATGTTTTTTGTACTTTATTACATCCAAATATCATAATCATAAAATTTACCTCACAGAAAATCTACAACTACATATTATGTTGTGTTAATGCTTCAATTACCTATAAATATTGTTTTGATAAAAAGGCAAGTTATGACCCAAGCGTCATCTACAGTTTCCTACTTTTAAGATATTTTTAAGAAGAATCATAACAACAAAAACGTATAATGGAAGTTTACTTACTGAAAAAAATTTGGTAGGTAATAATAAGCAAAATTTTCACATTAGCTTATCCATCTTAGTACTTATTATAGCAGTGCTATAAATTATAGCCTATATATAGCCTATAATAGCACCCAAAATACGTAACATTATCTAATTCAACAAATAAAAAAAAGCGCCATCTAGTAGCGTTCCTCTGAATTATTTGGTAAAACATCTGACTACGAGGTTTAGTAAAATAAGTGAAATGCTTGTAACACAAATCGTGAATATAAATACAAAAATACTTTACATTTTATTGAATGAAGATTGAAAAGTTATATTTATACAGGTAAACGCTAAATCTAATCTTAGATAACATTTGTTTACGTGTGATAAGCGGCGGCGAGGTATTTTAACTCGGCCGGGGACTGCTCGACGCTGATTGGCTGGGCGTAATGGCGGGGAGCATGCGCTCTCGATGCGTGTTCGACCAAAGCCGAATACTGGCGGGTTTGCGCTAAGATACCAGGGCCACAGCACTACGTAGGAGTTGCTCGCAACCACCGACGGGTACTCAATATTACACCTAATTGCCTCTTGAATACAGTTAAAAATTGAATACGAATTGTAGACCATTTATGTCAGGCCGGGTCGGCTGATAACAAGGCAAGGAATATTCATTGCAACATGGTCTTTATTCACCTATAGCATAATACACACATTTGATTGAAAAAATTTTGTGCCATTACTTAAGTAGTTTCCTAAATTTGACACGGCGCTAGAGAAGCCATTGGAATCGTCAGTTTACGGGTTGACATAGCAATAAATGAGGTAAGAGAACACTTACTTATTGGGTAGATACTATTAGGTACACACTTGTTTCAATTCGTACTTAATTTTTGGAAAAAATTCAGTTTCAACGGTACTTATTAGGATTTCTATAAATATGATTTCTGTAGGATGATAAAAGTGAAGTTTCCACATCCGTTAAAGCAATCACATACTACCTATTACCTTTAAGTCCATACGTTTTGTGACCAGTCAAAGATTTAGGAGGTTTTATGTAGAACTGACCTAACACTGATTATAGTTTGAATGCACTGTAAATTTACAGATAAGAGGATAGTAACACTTTACAATTTCAACAATTAAAAAGAATAGATCAAAATTTGGCTCAGGATGAACGTTTAAAAGCGTTTTTGTCAAAACATAATATTCATAATAAAACATCCCAAAGTACTGTGACTCATCTGCATAAAATGATATTATTGGGGGCGAAACAATTTTATCTACACCCATATTTTTATATACATAACCTATAAGCAGGTGAGACACGTACCTATCGTGTGCTATATGGATTCCTAGTGTTTTATATCATTATACATACCTAGCATATTCCCCAGGTAAAAAGTAGCTTGAGTCTCTTAACTCCCAAACTATCTCCATACTCAAAATCATCTCAATCCGTATTTCCGTTGCTATGTAAAAGAATACAAAAAAAGACACTAACATTTATAATTTTAATTAATTTTAGTATGGATCGTAGAGGGCATGAAGTTCAACGTTTAGTGTTTAGCCAGATGATTGGCTTAAATGCCGAATATTCTAATTTTGGGGGATTACTTAACGCAAATTTAATCAACGACTAAAGATGAAAATCACGTCAGTCAAGTGAAGTCAAGATAAGCGTGTAAGGACCTCAATTTAATGTTTCTAAGAGAAAGATCTAAAACACATTGTAACCGATCCGATTATCTGATCCGAACCGATTAACTGTAAACAAGAATAACGAACAAGGTTTAGCTCAGAAATTGAGCATTTTATCAGTTCAATCTGGCAAGTGCTCGTTCAAAAAATATTTGATTCGTTTCAAAAAGCCTAGGTAGGTATGTACATTCTAACATCGTTATTCATAAAACTCGTTGAATAGCTTTCTAAGCGTTACCTATTTAATTAATTGGCCCTGAACAACGTTACAAGTGAATAAGTTTGATTGGACAGATTACGTGTCCAGAAACGGACCTACCTATATTTCTGGAAGTTTAAACGTCTATGAATAAGGCTGTTAGGCAGGGTTCATACTACGCCGGACCGGCAGATACCTATGCCGGGCCGGTAAAATAGACGGAAGGGCTAGTGGCTGTACGATTAATATAAAGCTATTCACGTTATCCCGAGTCCGGCATTTTTACCTAGCGTTTTGTTGCTACGATATGCCGGTAGAACCACCGGACTGAAGTAATATGAACGAATTTTTGCCGGTATCTGACCCCCGCTCGCTCCGCTCTCGTCATTTGGCTCGCATTTTCTGGTAAAAGAAGACTTGTAGCATTCAAGGAGAAACTTTAATTACGCTTGTCCAAGAGAGACCTGTTCTGTGGGATAAGATAATTTTCTTGTGGGATCCGGTGTAATGTGAACATTCTGTCCGGTGTGCGGTTTCCAGCAGATCTACCGGTCCGGCATAGTGGGACCCCGGCTTAAAACATCTGAATATTAAGTACAAATGTAATGAGCTGTCTATATTGTAGGCAGTATAAATAACCGTTATTTGACTTCTATTCCTCATCCTCAAAAGGGAACAACAATCATGGGAAAATATGGAAATATTTCGGAGCCGGCATGAGACATACAATCAAGGTAAACGGTGCAATGTACTTAATATTAAATATCTCAATGTAATATTTAACCGTGATCACTGCCACGGTTACATTACACACGAAACAAATTTTCTTAGTCAGAGGCGCGGGGCAAGATTGGAACCTGGACTCCTGTCATGGGTCTTTGGTGTCTTAACTACTCCACTATCACTGCTCTGTGAGCCCTATAAGTCCTCTTACGTTGAAAACTTCAAAGGTAGTAGCGTGGGTAGATAATAAAAATAGAAATAGATAGAGAAAAATACAAATTGTCAATACCGCTGAAATGAAGTCAAGTTAGGTAGGTACCTAATTTTTACGAAAATTGTTTTCACACAAGCCGCGACCACTTGAATAGTACTTATCTACCAACTATTTCTTACAGAAGGTACTCCCTAATCAGGTTTCAACATTAAGCAATCACAGCTTATACCTACCTTCCTAAAACATATAGATACAGAATTAGTTTTTTATTAAAAAACTAATCGACTAAAGATTATCGAGGGTTTTTATTCCAATGTAGGTAGGTAGGTAGGTAATGTTCGGATTAGGAAAACACTGAAAAGATACGAAACAGAGCATTCGGAATATAATATTTAAGTATCTTAATCTCACCTATAAACAGGTAACAATGAAATCTATTATCATTATCAATTTATCATACATTGCTATTTACAGGTCTTGAGCTTTATCGAAAAGATCGAATTTAGTTTCAGATTGCAAAGTTTGATTACGAAAAATCCTTAGCACAACAGCAAAACCATTTCTGTTTGTATTTTTCTCGTGTTTTTTCTAATAGGATAAAGTGAATTACACGAACCAAAGGACGTGTAATTCACTTTATGTGAACGTAACGACGTTACGGTACGAAAGAAATATCTTGTATTAACGTTTGTAAATTTTTTTAGTATCCATAACTCAAGTTAAATCTTATATTGGACACCAGAGTTCAACAAAACACTTCTGTTCGAAAATAATTTATCAGTTACTGTAATATTATAAGTGTATATATGTACAAGTTATTGGAAAATAAACGTTATTATTATCATCTTAAAAATCTCAGCAATACTCTTTTAAATCCAGTTAAAACTCAAAATATACTTACTTATTCAACTCTAAAAGTAACCTTATCTCTTGCTTCAATCCAATAACTTATACAAATAATTTCAAATTAAATATACAGGTACATTTACCTACCTTCTCCGACGATATGGTTATGTGTTGGTATGGTACAATAATACCATTAACGTTAACAACACTAATACAAAAAAAATACACATAGGTAAATTTAAACATAATAATATTAAGGTGGTTATAAATTCCAAAACAATTTCAATTTCGAAACTTTGAAACTTGGTCAGTTCAGCGCAGATGGTAAAGTTAAATCGATAATTTTACATATTATTCTCTTTGCTGCAAATATATTTTTATATAATATAGCGACAGCACATGAATTGATTATATTTATTATGTACATCACGCCTTCTGATCCCCTAGTATCAAAGTTTGGTAATTAGAAAAGTTTTAGCCGGGATGCAGGGTGTGAGAAAAAAAACATAACTTGTTTCAGCGTGCTTAGCATGTTAGTATTTTATTAGGAAAAAGAAACACGTGCCTTGTTAGTCAGATTTAGTAGAGATGAAATAAAAAAACACGTAAGGCGGTTGTTACCGCTCTCCTGTCTCGCCTGGCAACGGGAAGACTAAAACATGAAATGGATTCAAAGCACACAGTCAAACTATACAAGGTTACCCCTTACACTGGTCTTATGCGAACTTGTTGACTGTCAAAAACTTAATTTGATCTTAAGAAGGGCACCATTCATAAAGACGTATTCATTTTCTCACTGCGGCCCTCGGAACATAAGCCGGTATAAGGGGAGCCCTGATAATAATAAGGGACGAAAACACGAGTGAAAAGGAACCCAAAAAACCCTTGCGATAGTAGAACAGCTGCTCCCGAACAATGCTTGGATTAATACACAAATTCCAAATTAAAAAGCCATGCGATGCATAATTTTATTTACCGAAGCGATATTCGAGCGTATTTAGTGCAAACGTTGCAGCCGGGAGTTTGTTGCCAAACATGCAGTTACAAAAGGCGAACAAAATATATTAGGCAGGCGATATGTGATCTCGAACGCGTTTCGCAAGCGGGTAGTATTGCTCTCGCAAAAGAATTGAACCTCACCTTTCTAATTCTCTTCTTCATAATTCGTTCGGCGGCATACACGCTGTCGCCGAGTTCCATCTTGTGCATCCCCAGTTTGGAAAGGTTTTTGTAAGTCCCGGTGCCCAAAATCCAAAAAAATCACTGCAATCCGATCTCTGTGATCCAATCACTGCATCCAATGTGTGGTACACCGCAATCCGATACACATTTAATCACAAGAAACACTGTTTGCACTGTCACTGTTTAAAGTTGGCGCGCGAACGATCCTGAATCCGGACCGCAAAGCGACACGTCCTCTCCTCGGAATATTGCGGCCGAACTGAAGTAGGGGGAGGATGCCCCCGCCCCGCGCGTCCCGCCGCTTCTTTCGCCAAACTCCGACAGAGCGCGCCACTGGTTCACAAACACCCGTTCGATATCTGTAAACAAGAATTATTTTCAATGATAATGTTTTAAGTGTTTCAGTCTAACGATAGTGTTCATCGTGGATTTAACTTCTGAAATGTTTATCCATTTGATTATTACGTCATGTAGCCGCTATGTTGGGTATAATTATTACTTTATTATATACAATAGAAGTACATAATAAAGTATATAAAGAGTTTAATAAAGTTTGCTAATAACAGGAGTTAACAAGTATTTAATTACCTACGTTTCGTAAGCAGATTTTACAACTATTGGCAACACGACAAACAGTATCGTCATTGAACTTCGTGTCGGTGCGGTAGGTATATTGCGTCGGTGAATGCGTCTTGTTCGGCCGGCGGTTCCCCGCGGTGCGGAGGCACGGCGACGCGCGACGTTGCCGCTCTGCGCCAGCTGCGAGAGAAAGACCGAGCGCCTACCCTATTATTTACGCGCGACGTTGCCGCTCCGACCGGCCTACGTTGATTACGAGGACACCGCTTTTACGTTCCATCATCCGGCATTAAAACGTTGCTATATTACGCGGTTTTCTCGTCGTGCTGTTGATTTATGCTTATGGTTGGATATATTTTTAGATTCCCCTGCAAGTGAAGAGTATTATTAGAGAACAAGTACCTTTATACACCAAAAAAAAGATTTAATCCTCAAAACGCTTGTGAAATCCACACCGGACACACTGGGAACCACAACCGGCGAGTAAAAACCAGTTTTACGTAATTTCGGCGAAAACGTCAGCGAAAGCGTCTATCTGAGAGAGCGCGCGTGAAGTAACTAAGGCATTTTCGGTCGTATCGAATCGTGAAAGGTCGGTGTTTTGGGGTGTGCGGGGAGCGAGGAGCGTACAGCGTTCGCGGTTGCGATTGGTCGGTTGGAGCAGGCGGCCGCCGATGCGAGCGTTGGGCCAATGGGAGCGGGGCAGAGCCCGCCCCGTGCGCTGCGTTCTGTCCGTGGGGTATGCGCGTCTCGCTCTGATCGAACTCCGGTTGAGCCGAGCGTAATTTTTTGTGCGACTCACATAGAAAAATAAACGGACATTTTGGATTAATGGCACGAAGGGTCGCCGGATCCGGGCGAGGCGCATTTTATTTATTCTGTCGCTGTAGGGAGATATGGTGCGATAATGTACACAGCTTGCCGGCGCCCGATGGAGCGATTCTGATGCCACGTTTGATTTATGAGCCGGCATTATGAACCTTTTATGTTACAAAAGTGGCGAGCGAATGGAATTGTATTCCGTCTCACATTTTAGTATTTTTATAATACGCAGAAAGAAATTACCTACCTACCAAATTAAACTTACTTACATTCAATATACTTATACATATTAATTTTTCCGTTCCCCCTTGGTATTGATTTTATGTGGCCTGCTTAAGCGCTTGGTAAGAACTCCGGGATCACCAAAGGAACGCACCGGTGTCCTCCATGCGCGTCGCTTCAGAACGGGCTCATCATCCGCATAGCGACGGTGCCGACGGTATTTTCCTGCACGATTTACGACGGCCAAGCGATCACGTACACACTGTGTCACGCCCCACGCTTGCCATCCGCAGCTCCCAAAGACCCCGCGTCGCCTTTGAGTGTTGAGGTCGTCAGTCGTTTGGGAAGTTTAAGGAAAAGATAAGAATAGAGCTCTCACTTTGCTTTTAAATTACGATTAAGTAGTTAGTCGGATTCAGTATTGAGATCATCGGTCGTTTGGGAGCTTTATGAAAGTGATATTAACTTTTACGTTAAGTTAGTCAGTCTGTCAGTGGCAGTCTAAGTCGGATTCAATATTGGGATCTTCGATCATTTGTGAAGTTTGAGGAAGTGGCTCTGTCACAGTGGTTCTAACATTGCTATTAGGTAATACCTATGATTAGTCAGTCGGGCAGTGGTGTTCTAAAATCGGATTCAGTGTTAAAATTATCGGTCATTTGTAAAGTTTAAGGAAGAGACACAGCATTTATTTTTCTTTTAGGTGCAATGAATTAGTAGTCAGTCCGTCAGCGGCGGCCTAAGTGGGATTCAGTATTAGGTAAGATCTTCGATTGTTTAGGAAATTCAAGGAAGTGATATAGCTCTAACATTGTTGCTATTACGATTAGTCAGTCGGTCAGCGGTGTTTTAAAGTCGGATTCAGTGTTGAAATGATCGGTCGTTTGGGAAGTTTAAGGAAGACATAGAGCTGTAATTTTGCTTTTACAATGAATAATTAGTAGTCAGTCCGTCAGTGGCGGCCTGAGTGAGATTCAGTATTAAGATCTTCGACTGTCTAGGAAATTCAAGGAAGTGTTATAGCTCTAACATTGCTATTACGATTAGTTAGTCAGTCGGTCAGCGGTGTTCTAAAGTCGGATTCAGTGTTAAAATTATCGGTCGTTTGGGATATTTAAGGAAGAGATAGAGCTTTAATTTTGCCTTTAAAATGAATAGTAAGTCGGTCGTTCAGCGGCGGCCTAAAGTAGGATTCAACGTTGAAATCATCGGTCGCTTGGGAGTTTTAAGGAAGTGATAGGTTAGAGCTCTAACTTTATAATTACTTTTAGGTAACATAAGTTAAACAGTCGATGTATTGTCACTTTGTCAGTCGGTCAGCCGCAGTTAGGGTTGCCAGGTCGCCAAACCTAATAGCCGGACAGACCAGCCAGTTTGGCCGGACATTTGGATAGAAAGGCCGGATACCCTACATTATTGAGGATTTTGTGTCTAAGTAGGTATTAATAGGTACGACAAAATTGTTTTATGTAAAATCAAGCTTTTTTAATTGTTGTTATAAATTTTGTTAAATTCTAACGAATATAAATAAAATCCAATCCGACCGACAGTCGACGCGCCTGCGCTGGGCCACGCTCGGCGCTCGCTCTTTAGCGTAAAAAGCCTAACAAAAGCCGGACATGCCGGACACCGTTTATTTTGGCCGGACACGCAATCAAAAAGCCTACCTATGTCCGGCTTTAACCGGACGCCTGACAACGCTAGCCGCAGTTCATAGTTGCGTTCAGCGTTGATATCGACAATCGTTTCGGAACTCAGAATTTTTTCACACGATTTGAAGAAAAGTTTATAGATAAAAAGAAGGTGGCACTTTTTAATGTGTTTAATCAAGTGACCCAGTAATTAACAACATTTGTTGTAATAAAAATGACAAAATTAGCTTTGAATAAGTGTAGATAAGAGGATTCGAATTTACTGCGTAAGTTTTATTACAGTAACATTTGTATTAAGTAATTATATCCAATAGAGAGAAACGACTCAGAGGTGATCTGATGTAATTGTCACCTCGCCCTGTATGTCATTTATAACACTTAGGTACATCGTTGATACACTTGATGTACCTACATATGTAAATTTGTTTAATCACGGCGCGGACATTTTAAATTAGGTAAATTATTACGTTAAATATACCTACCTAACTTCCGCGTGTACCTACATAATAGTACACACACTCTTTTTTATTTAAAAACTTATACCTATTCCAGTGGTATTCCCAACAGTCACAAAGTCAAAATCTGATGATGGGATGCCAGGGAAACATTATCGGCGCAGACTTCAGTTCCGTAATACTTATGAGAATATAATTAAAAATGCGAAGCGCGCATGGCCTGGCGGCTAGCGTAGAACGCAAGCGATCTATGCAGCTGAGCCAAACGGGCGCAGTCGGGTGTGAGATGGGTGACCGCTAGTGGCAAAAAAATTCATGCGCGTTTCCGTGCTTCAGAGGGCACGTTAAGCCGTCGGTCCCGGTTGTTGTCGATAGATAACAGTCGTCAAACCTTGTCGGAGGCCTTATGGGCGGTTTGAAAACATCCGACAGCGGGTTGGCCACTAACCCGCATCTCCACCAACCCGCATTGGAGCAGCGTGGTGGAGTAAGCTCCAGGCCTCCCCGATAACGGGGAGAGTCCCGTGCCCAGCATTGGGACGAAAAAGGGTTGCAGCCTATAAATAAAAAACGATGGGTTGATTGAGTAAGGTTCGTTAGGTAGACAGTATACCTATAATAAAAACAAAAAAGATCTCCATTCCGCTGGGTGTCGACATAAGTGTCATTATCCCTGCTTTTATATCTTTTACATTACATTAATTTCAAATTTTTCATTAAAATTGGTTTTTCAATTAAACACAGAAAGTTCGAAAGTCCCCGTACAATGTGTGATTAATACAAGTACAATAAGAGCCGTTAGCCGCTATGTAACGTCCCAATGACAATTCGACTAATCGTTGACCTGACAAAAAAAGTGCCCTGTTTTTGGAAACTGCTAGCCGTAATTTAATTTGGCGAGATTATATAATCCGACTGCGACATAGACACCATCGAAAAATTGGAAAGTTAATTGGAGTTCGGAAATTAACGAGCTAACTTTGCTCTTACGATTTGTTTGTCAGTCGTTTCGTTCAACGGCAGTCTAAAGTTGGGTTTAATACTCATGTCATATTTCGTTTGGGAAGTAAAATGGAGAGTTAGGTTACGTTATTTGTTGGTCAGTTGATCAAAGGCGGTCTAAATTCGGGTTAGGTGTTGATATCTTTATTTCTTTTCGAATGTTAAAAAGAGAGACAGTCCTCCATAGCCATTCTGTTATCTGAAATATATAATGTACTTTTTTCAAAAGAGTGCTGCTGTGAGTTTTTTCCGCCGCCTTTTTTCTCTCAGCTCAACATCTAGCCCAAACTGACACCTAAAGGTGTCACGAACATTTTGTATTCCTAATATGAAATAAATATTTTTTTCTTTTTTTTTCTTTCTAACTTTAGGTACTTTTGCATCTGCTAGACCAGGGGTCGGCAACCTTTTGAGTCAGAAGAGCCAAAAATTACTATTTACAAAATTTCAAGTTTTTAAAGAGCCACAAAAAAATTTCTCGCCAACAATACAAACGAGTAGGTACTTTCACGGTCGAACCTTAAAAGTTATATCACATATAACTCGTGACGACCCGCGTGGCGCAATGGTTACAATGCCGCAATGCCGGACTGATAATCGAAAGATTCGAAGGGTCCCGGGTTTGATTCCCGGCGAAGCAGAAATTTGAACGATGAGTTTAGGTAAATTTATTTTCTCGGTCTGAGTGTTTGCGTTTCTGTCTCTCTGTGTGTCCGTGGTACCTACCTATGACACAGGGTATATCTACCCTACTGTGGGGCCATGAGTGTGAAACGTTATTAAGCGTTATATAAATCTAAATATATAAAAGTGAAAGGTGATTTATTAACTTATTCAACACGAAATATCGAAAACTGATTCACGTAGGTATAGGTAAATATTTGATTTGGCAGAGCGGTAGTTCAAAGTTACCTAGTAGGAACTGTAGAAGCGGATTTTGCGACAGGACCGGAATTAGATGTCATCCCAAGTTTGTTAGAAATTTCGTAATTTTTATGCTACAAACATGAAAATGAGCCGATAATTTAGGTAGCCAATAGCTGTTGGTACTTGTAGTTAGATGTTTACTACGAACGGATTTTGCGACAGGAACGAATTAAGATCTCACGCGAGTTTGTTAAAAAATCCATTATATTTTTGCTACATACAAACATGTAATTTAGCGGGTAAGATTTAGTTAACAGATGTTCGCTAAAACGGATTTTGTGACAGGGTCGGATTAAGGAGGTACAAGGGCTCTCACAAGTGTGTATGAAACTCCTTCATTTTTTGTACTACAAACTTCAATATTAATAGGGAAGTCCCATGAAGAATATTTACCTTATGGTCATGATTTTTTAACGCCTCTGAAAGTGCGGGCACGGCTAGTATAAATACAAACGCATTGTACTATAAATTTCATTAAAGAAGAAGCTCTTTGCTTTAACTAGGTCCCAAATTAACATATTGAAATAATCTGCCTATATTGTAAACCTACCTAAACTAGTTATCGAAGAAGTCTTACGCAGTAACTGATAAAACAGCAATTTGTTATTTGTGGGGATTATCAATCACTTTGAAATGGCGATAACTGACTTATCTAATTTGCGTCAAGGAGTACCTACTTATACGTTTATTGGAAACTCGAATAATCAAATGTTATCTTTATTTTTTTAACAAGTACATATTTCAGGGTTTTTTAAGTACAAAAAAAATAGGAATAATAAGATTAGGTAAAGTTGCAAATGAAAAAATACATCCATTTTGACTTTTACTTGGATTTTTAATTTTTTATTGTACCTAACTCTTAGTAAGTACCTACCTAAGTACGTACCGAAAAAAGAAAATATCATTAAATTTAACCATGATGTAGTAAATAATTTATGAATAATAATTGAGTTCCTGTAGTTTCCTGACCTGCCTGATCGCAAGTATCTACTAAAAAGGGGCGTCTGGGGTTGCGTGTGGCGGGAGGAAGCGCTTCTGTTGGCGCCTCCGTGGAAGACGGCGGAGCGTGCGTGACCACATGCCGTAAGCACTGGTAGTTAAAGGATATGTATAATTGGTGAAGATGCGGGTTAATGGCCAACCCGCTGTCGGATGTTTTCAAACCACCCATAAGGCCTCCGACAAGGCTTAACGACTGTTATCTATGTACAACAACATGAACTGACGGCTTAACGTGCTCTCCGAAGCACGGAACCACCACTACCTATACCTATCTATATTTTTAATAGTGGCCGCCCTCGACTTTGTCCTCGTGGACTTCGGTATTAGTCAAATAAAAATAAAATTGATAATAATGTACATTTTTATAAATTGTGTTATTATTAAGGTTTTTCTTTTATCTTTGTAATATTTGCATTCCTCATGAAGGTAAATATGGCGTACTAAAAATATGTATAACAACTTTTGTAAACACCCATATTTGTGCAAATAAAGTTCTTTGTCTTTGTCTTTAGTCTTAGCATGATGTTAAACAGCCTAAAGCCCTCGGGTGGCTCCTCTGGGGTTGCCAGTGTCCATAGACGACGGTGATCGCTTAACCTCCACGCGGCCCGTCTGCCTTTTTGTTCGGTTTAAATAGGTTTCGGTTTAAATGGACTACCCAACACAAAAAAGATTTTTTTCAATTGGAACCAGTAGTTCCTGAGATTAGTGCGTTCAAACAAAGTTACAAACGAACGAACGAACAAACTCTTCAGCTTTATGTATAGATAAAATATTGATTAATTATTGTCGACGTGTGGGAACTGTACGAAAAAGCGTGAACCCTATTTCGTACAGTTTACCATATTATTGCCAGCTCATCTTATATATTGTTTTTTTTCTATGTATTATCTATTTTTCTTTTCACTTATAAGTTTCATGTTATCATTAATGGACTGTAAATTATAAAACTTCAATACATTAACTGAAGTTTTCTATAAATCAACAACGATACTTCCAAAAACTGATCGATAAATTTTTGCAATGTACGTAATAACGTATAGCGTACGATAGAAAAAGAAGATAGATAGATAGGTAGATAGATATAGATAGAAGATAGATAGAAGAAGATAGATATAGAAAGAAGAAGATAGATGTAATGATGAAAGCTTAGCTAACGCATTGCAAACAAAACTGAAAACGTAAGTTCCTATACCTACAGCTGGTTTTCCCTTCGAAGCTCCCTTCCTTGTCAGTTCTACAAATGTTTAGTTGCATATTTACCTATTAAGGGCGGAGTCCCAGTTCTATCGCTCTCCATTTTTAGGGTTCCGTAGCCAAATGGCAAAAAACGGAACCATTATGGATTCGTCATGTCTGTCTGTCTGTCCGTCCGTATGTCACAGCCACTTTTTTCCCAAACTATAAGAACTATACTGTTGAAACTTGGTAAGTAGATGTATTCTGTGAACCGCATTAAGATTTTCACACAAGAACTTAAAAAAAAATTTTGGCGGTTATATCATACTTAGAACTGAAACTCAAAATTTAAATCGCCTTTTAATTAAATTTAATTAAAAAAATATTTAATTAATTAATTTTAATTAAATTAAATCGTCTGTCGCTCTACATTTTTTATTAGCACACGCTCTGTCGCTCTATATTTTTTTAGAGCCGCTAATTCTGTCGCCAAATTGCAAAATTTGAACGATAAACCTGTAGGGGATATGCAATATTTGTGTGTATGAGTATTACACACAGGCATTACATGTTAAGTGTGTCTGTTTCCTAGAGTCAGTCGCTCGCCAATAGTCATCGGGTCAGTCCGGTAATAAATGTGTAACCCTCAAGAGCTGTATTTTATTTTGATGACTTCACCACTTGCCAGTATCCTACACTTTGATATCACGTCGGGGTCACTAGTGTGGCATACTGGCGAGTGGTCGGGTAGACGAAATAAAATATAGTTCTTGAGGGACACACATACCGGACTGACCCGTATGAGAATTGGCGAGCGACTGACTCTAGGAAACAGACACACTTAACATTTAAATACACATACACAGAAACAGTACATATCCTCTCCAAACCTTTACTAGATAAGCATGGTTGAATCGATGTACCTAGTTACTTATTTATAGTTTTAAAGCGCGCATGGCCCGGTTGCTAGCGTAGAACGCAAGTGGTCTACGCAGCTAAGACAAACGGGGGCGCTCTGGTTGGTTGGATGATGGGTGACCGCTAGTAACAAAAATTTCATGATTCGGAGATCAAGTAAGGCATCTTGTAGACACGTTAATGTAAACACGGTAAGCACGGTTGTTATGTTGTATGAAACTCAGTGGGAGCTTGTTGACGATCGCGAGTTACGGCACGGCGCCAACGCCGTATGCACCGGGAACGTCAACAAGCTCTCAATAAACCGTATATTTTTACGCCAAAACAAAGCGTATGTCTACAAGAGGCCTTGCTGTCGCTTCTGTTTGTTTTTGATAGGTAACAGTCGCTCAACCTTGTCGGAGGCATTTTGGGCGATATGAAAACATCCAAGAGCAGGTTGGCCACTAACCCGCATCTCCACTAAATCGCATTGGAGTAGGTTGGTGGAGTAGGCCCCAGGCCTCCCCGATAGGTAATGGCCGGTGCCCACCAGTGGAATATAATATTGCGCCCCATTTATGATATACCTATTTTTCGATAGTACGTTGTACGTACGTATGTACTTACTGCCAATCATCAGGTAGATAGATATACTCGTAGGTACTTTCCGCGCTTTTGCCGTATGACGATTAAAGGTAAGAGAAGTGAGAAGGACTGTATTGATAAAATATAAGAACGAATCTCTACACGCATATTATGTACACTTGCTTTATTTTTTTATTTTTAATAAAACTTGCTTTATTTTTAATAAAATACAAGAACGAATCGCTACACGTTGTTTTATTTTAATGCCTATCTTGCTTTCTGTCAAACTAGTACCTGACCACGCTTTATTCCTAAGGCGATATTTATTTCATTAATCGTTATTTCCTTAACAAAAATCAATATGCGGCCTTTACATACATACCTACAGGTTCAATAAAACCAGATAACGTGACCAAAAAGAGATGGGTTTTATTATCTGTGGTTAATACATGCAGGTCGCAACGACTGTCCGTCGGAGCGTCGCAAGATCCTTATCGAGGGTCGTTATATCTTTCCTTGCGGTCTGTTTTGTATTTTGACTTTTGAAATAATCGTACCGGATATGCTTATAACGGTTTTGGACAGATATTGATTGGTTTCTAATGAGTAGTAATGAGTGTGTAATCTTATCTTAACAATTGGACTTCCTGAGGCAATTAACGAAGTAATAAATTAATACGTTACCTACTATCTATTGTAATCTAATCAAAATTAAAGTAAAGTAATAAATAAATACGCTTCACTCTTATAGCCCCAAGTAAAGTAATGGACACATAAAAACACAGAAACACAAACACTGTAAACAAACTGTGCTCCTTTTGCTATGACGTGGTCGTCATTCGAGGTCCTTTCTTTTCCATCGGTTGTCAGTCATCCTAAATTCCTAACTAAATCATCAGCATTACCTATCACTTCAGCTTTTTAAGAGTGATTGATGATAACTGAATAAGTTATCATAGTTAGTCTACGCAAGGTTACTACGTATGTCTAGGGTTGCCATCTATAAAATTTGTCAACAAGACGCGTTAAAATCCCGGATTTCAGAGCCCAAAACCCGGACATGTCAACAGCGAGGGGACAGTGAATTTAGCGAGTCGGTTCGTCGGTTAACCGCGGCGTGCGGGCACGGTGCTTGTGTCGCGGGTGGTTAAAGACTTTATTTCTTTAAACCCGGACTACCAATGAAGTCCGGCCCGGACGCTTCCCGGACGCCCTCTAAACTAGGACAAATCCGGGGAAACACGGACGGATGGCAACCCTACGTATGTCGCAAGCTTGGATTTCATTTCATGGCGTTCCTGACGAGATCTGTCGTTTAGAGGAATACCAAGCATATCGATCACTGAGTTACCTGGCCTGACTCTTCAAATAGTTACTGCTTTCCTAGATTTGCATCAGAATAGAGAAAATTTCCAGCAGAAAAATGGGAAGGGATCTATACGAGGCTTTTGTAGCTGGGGATTAAAGTACCTGCAAGTTACAGTAGGTAATCTTGGGCCAATATTCACAAACGAACAACAAGCGCACTGCAGTAACAAAATAATTAGGATATCTCTATATCTACATTGTAGCTAGCTACACCTGCTAGTTGTACCTACATCTATGCTATGTGTAGGTACACTGTTACTCCGCATCGTGTCGCATCGCTTTTTATCATTCGCATAGGATAAGGGGCTTAGAGGGATTTAAAAAGGTAATGAGAAGCTGGAATGAAATTTTGATCCGTGTAGAAGTACCTCGGGAAGACCGCATACCTACGTTCTTTCTGTTGAGATGACAATAAAATATTTAAAAAGTTCAATTTGTCTATGCGCAAGCGGAAGCATCTAAAGCTGTTTCCGTCCTCATTCATTCTGTTAGAGAGATGTTACTTGATCTGCACTCTGCGTTATAATGGCGTCCAAGTTGTCTCTTAGTACTCTGCTGTGTGACTGTAAAGTAGTAAAGTGTGCCTGAAGATAAACTTTTCAACCGTATTCCATCTTTTATTTATACACTGCCTAACAGGTTATGGGCCCAGTGTATGAAATACGGTATAGGATTAAAAACAGAAGAGTACCAAAGTCGGCCGGTAGCCGGTAACCTAAAAGCGGCGTGGCGGCGTGGTCTGGGAGTTGGCGGTGTGGGGAAATTAAAGCACTGCGTAAGACTACACACTACACAAGTACACGATGGAGACTACGGTGGGCGTAATAAGACTCGAGGGTCATCAAAACTGGAGCCTCTGGAAATTCCAAGTCACCGTTTTATTGAGAGCGCAAGATGTGCTTTCTGTGGTGGATGGCACGGAGAAGAAAAGTGGAATTAATTCTACAGAGTGGGCAAAGAAAGATGCGAAAGCACAAGGTTTAATTGTAACCAGGCTATGTGAAAGTGCCATGATACATATTGTCACCTGCGAGACGGCTGCTGAGATGTGGAGTAAGCTACATAGCATTTATGAACAGAAATCAAGCACTAGTATTCATTTACTCCAACAGAAGTTTTTCACCCTAAAATTTGAAGAGAATATGGAGATGGCTGTTTTCTTCTCCAAGCTCCAAGAAATGAAAAATATGCTTAAACAAGCTGGGGAAACAGTACCCGAAAATTTGATAATCACTAAAGTGTTAATGTCCTTGCCGGATAAATACAGTCACTTCATTTCTGCGTGGGAGTCAGTAGATCCTGCTAAACAAAAATATGACGAGCTGGTCGCAAGATTATTGATAGAAGAGGAAAGAATGAAAGCAAAAAATAGTGACAGTGATAACGTGGCTCTATTCACGAAAAATAAAGATGATAAGAAGTGCTATAAATGCGGACGTGTTGGTCATCTTATTAAGCAGTGTAAAAGCAAGCTGGAAACTAGAAAATGTTTTTTGTGCCATAAAGTCGGGCATCTTAAGCATCAATGCTTCAAAAATAGACAGAATGATAATTTTCATAAAAATACTCTTAATTCAAAGAAGATTTCAGGCGCCATGACAGCTAGTGCAATGTCTGCCAATAAACCGGATTTACCTATCGACAAAAGTTTTCGCTCAAAGTGGATCATAGACAGTGGCGCTAGTGAGCATATGACATCTGACAGGGAAATTTTTACGTCGTTCAAAGAATTGTCAAATCGCCATGTTGTTGTTGGTGATGGACATCGTTTACCGGTTCTTGGATTTGGAGATATTAAATTCGTAGAAAACGAGCTCCAAGACGTTCTATATGTGCCAGACCTTAAATTAAATCTATTCTCCATATCAAAAGTGACTGGCAAAGGCTTCAAAGTGAATATAACAAAGAACAAGTGTTACATCAGTAAAAATAAGAAGTTGTGCGCTTTGGGAAGAAGAGAAGACAGTTTTTACGTTCTTAATTTGACTAAACAAGACATACTGTGTGCTTCAGTGCTATCGTTAAGTGAATGGCATGAAAGGTTGTGTCATCAAAATTACAACCAAGTAAGGTCAGTACTAAAAGCCAGTAACGTAAGCTTTATCGAAGATGATGTGACATGTACTGATTGTATACAGGGAAAGGCACACAGATTATCATTTGAAAATAGAGTGAGCCATAGCAAGCAACCTCTAGAGCTTGTTTACACTGATGTATGTGGTCCATTTGAAGAACATTCACTTGGTGGTTCAAGATATTTCCTGTTGCTAAAGGATGACTATACAAAGTATCGGCAAGTTTATTTTTTAAAGAATAAATCAGAAGTTGTAGAGAAGGTATCACTATACATAAATGAAGCAGAAAGACAAACTGGTTTTAAGTTAAAGGTGCTTAGATCAGATAATGGTGGTGAGTTTGTCAACGAGAAAATGAAACAGCTTTTAACTAGTAAAGGTATTCAGCATCAAACGACAGTGGCATACACACCAGAGCAAAACGGTCAAGCCGAGAGAGACATGCGCACGTTAGTGGAGGCTGCCCGCACAATGTTACACTCAAAGAATTTAAATAAAAACTTGTGGGCTGAAGCTATTAATACCACTGTTTATGTCCTCAATAGAACCAGTAGAAGTAATGTTGATAAGAAGACTCCTTATCAAGTATGGAGTGGAAGAGACTTTGACATACATAGTCTAAATAAAGTGTTTGGTATGAAAGTGTGGACTCATATACCTAAAGAAAAAAGGTGCAAATTAGATTCGAAGGCCAAAGAAGGGATGTTTGTTGGATACGACAGTACTAAAGGTTATAGAATTCTATATGAAAAAGAAGGGAAAATCGAAGTAAAGAGGGACATCTTCATAGCATCTAATGACAAAATACCAGACATGAGAAAAGAACAGGAAATCAGAAATATAGATTTGCAAAATGACATATTTGTTACACAGGATACAGAAGGAAATTGCCAAGAAGAGAACAATGTCCAGGAGATTGAGGAAGTACAAGAGCAGGAGTCAGAAAATGAACATGAAAACTCTGAACCGTTAAGTTCAGAATACTCAGATGCTGAAGAAGAGCTAATCAAAAGAACAAGAAGTGGAAGAGTAGTAAAGAAACCAGGGTGGTTGACAGATTATTCAGGAATGATTGTTCATGAAGGTGAGCCTACAAGCTACAAAGAAGCAATGGAAAGTGAGGAAGCTGATAGGTGGAAAAAGGCCATAGATGTAGAGTTAGAGCAATTACAGGAACATAATACATGGACAGAGGTAAGAGAAGTACCAGAGGGCAAGGAAATTGTAACAACTAAATGGGTCCTAAAGAAAAAGAAAGATCAAGAGGGAGGAACAATCTATAAGGCAAGGTTGGTAGCGAGGGGCTTTCAACAAAGTGAGTATGACAAATATGATCTGTACTCTCCTGTTATTAAATTAAACTCATTTAGAATTTTTACAGCAGTTGCTACCAAAATGAATTGTCAAATTTATCAGTTAGATGTGTGTAATGCTTTTCTTAATAGTAAAATATGTGAAGATGTTTATTTAAAGTTACCAGAGGGTGTAGCGTCAGAATTAAAGTATTGTAAACTAAATAGGTCAATATATGGTTTAAAACGGTCTCCTAAATATTGGAATGAAACATTTGATAAAGTCATGAAAGAACAGGGTTTTAAACGTTCAGATAAAGACCATTGCCTTTATTCCAAAATAGATAATAATACTAAAACTTTTTTATTGTTATATGTTGACGATATATTGTATTTTGGTACTTGTGATAAGCAGTTGGCAAGCTTGAAAAACATCTTAAATAGTAATTTTAAATTAAAGGATTTGGGTTATGCATCTAAATTTGTTGGCATAGATATAAAACAAGATTTGTCTGCAGGGTGTACTATTATTAGTCAAAAACAGTATTTAATGTATGTTTTACAATCATACAATATGACAAATTGTAAAAGTTTGTCATTACCAATTGATAAAAATTTTAAATTTGATTTGTTAAAAAGAGATAGGTCCGAAAGTGGGGAAATAGAAAATAAATGTAGAAGTTTGATTGGAAGTCTTATGTATGTAGTGACAGGGACCAGACCAGATTTATGTGCTGTAATAAACATTTTGAGTAGGTATCAAAGTTGTGCCAGTAAACTTTTGTATAAGTTATTGTTAAATGTGTTAAGATATATTAGGGGCACTTTAGATTTATGTTTGAAATATTACAGGGATTGTAAGGAGGATGTCTTGGGTTATGTTGATAGTGACTGGGGTGGGAGTGATGACAAAAGGTCTACAACAGGGTATTGTTTTAAAGTTTTTGGGAGTACTGTTATATGGGTGTCTAAAAAGCAACAGTCAGTAGCTTTATCATCTACCGAGGCTGAATATGTAGCATTAAGTCATGCTGCAAGTGAGGCGTGTTGGCTTAAAAGTATCTTACAGGATTTTAATATTGATTTGGGACCAATAATTATTTTTGAAGATAACCAGTCTACTATCAAAATGGCTCATATGGCTACTGGAAATACTAGGGTAAAACATTTACAGATTAAACAAAGCTTTGTTAAAGAGAAGTTAGAAAACAACATAATTGATATTAAATACGTTAATTCCAGTAACCAAATTGCAGACATTCTAACTAAACCATTAGGGGGAACTATGTTTAAGACATTCAGAAACAAAATGTTTAATATCTAGTATGTACTAAACTTTAATTTTCATATAATATTGTGTGTTTGTGTTGGATTGTGTATAGACAACTTGAGGTTAATATTTATGGGTAGTAAGTATGAATGGGTAGTGTCATAGAGTAGTATACAAGTAGAGATTAGAGTCATACATAGTGTAACTTCACAACAGAGATAATTTTTCATAGTGTAACTTCATAACAGAGATAGTTTGGGAATTATTTTGTTTATTTGTAGTAAAGTTTAATAAAATATTTTATTGAGGGGAGGTGTTGAGATGACAATAAAATATTTAAAAAGTTCAATTTGTCTATGCGCAAGCGGAAGCATCTAAAGCTGTTTCCGTCCTCATTCATTCTGTTAGAGAGATGTTACTTGATCTGCACTCTGCGTTATAATGGCGTCCAAGTTGTCTCTTAGTACTCTGCTGTGTGACTGTAAAGTAGTAAAGTGTGCCTGAAGATAAACTTTTCAACCGTATTCCATCTTTTATTTATACACTGCCTAACACTTTCATCGTGTGTGTCGAGGAGCTCTGTGAGATTTTTGCGGCTAAACTTAATAAGTTACATGGTCTGGTGTCTGTGCCAAAGTAGACGGATCCATTTGAAATATTGGTACAGGTATCTAAAAGTGCTACGAGTAAATATTATGTGTTTTTTGTAATTAAAGTTAGAAGAGCCCTAGGGCCTTTTTTGGTAACGGGGGGAATCCTTCAAAAGGTACCCAGCACCTTGGGAGAGGATACCGTGTTATATGGACTTGTACTAAAACTCCCTCGGTAGCCTGCCTCTGCGCTTGGGGGAGTACTTCGGGATCTCCAGTGGAACGCACCGGTGTCCACCACGCGCGGCGCCCAAGAACAGGCCCATCTTCGGGAGAGCAGATGTGCTCCCCTGCAACTTTAGGTGTTCACAGCTCTTCCGATCAGGCAGGGGATATCGTAGCTCTATTTTTAATCCCGAAGCTAAAGGGACGCTATACGAAGCCCTAGCCCGCGAATTTTCGCCACGATACAGGAAAGCCCCAATTCGGAAAGTCTGCCGGTCCTCTCGAAGGACTCGCCCTCGGTAAGGACGAGGGTATCGTCGGCGTAGCAGACGGCGCTCACACCTGGTGGAAGCGTCGTCCTCAACACCGCGTCGTATGCGAGGTTCCACAGGAGCGGCCCTAAAACCGAGCCCTGTGGAACACCGCACACCACATCCCTCGTATGTACGGTCCCGTAGCGGCTCGGGCAGCAAATGGACCTGTCCGAGAGGTAGTCATCCAGCACATTTTGTAAATAGGCAGGCACTCGATGGTAAATAAGTGCCATCTTTATCACATCCCAGGGCAAACAGCAGGAGGTAGCTTATTCTATAAAGGTTTCTTTTTTCGTTTAGGAGATCTTTTGGGATTATTGAAGCCCTGAATCTGGACCTGACGAGTGAGATGATTTTCTGATAATTTAACCAGTTTTTCTAGAAAACCTGTACGTTTTCACTACGAAATACTTTCAATAGAGAACTGTTATTGGACTTGTTCATGCAATATAATAAGAAGAAGAAATAAATGTTTTTCTATTCTATTCTTCAATACAAAATTGCTCCGCCCCGAAAGTTTTTAATTCTATGGGCCTCTATGAGATTGTATATGCTTCTGAAGAAAAAGCACGAATGGTCTTCTATCTTAATTTATACCGAGGTACATTTTGCATGCAACTTAAATGAATTCCTTTGGAAAGTTACTGACAATTAGAATACAAGTGTAGACGACAAAAGAGATAGTCACATGCTGTCAGATACACGAGAACACGTGACAGAGAAACGTGACTCGCGTGTAGGTACTTTCTATTCCGTTTTGTTAATGGCCGACACGGTTTGCTTTTGGGCTTTGGCTAACCTTTTGGCACGTAGTGATAATCTTGCGAACGATACAAAATTTGTCTGTCTGTCTTATTGAATGTTTCTGTTCAGGCAAGTTCTGTTTATAAGCAAACAATATTAACAATACGTATACCTGACTTAAGTGCACTTTATATACTTAGGTACAAAAAACCACAACAAGTTTACGTTAAAAAACCAATTCATTAAGCTGAATCGTCGGTAAAAAACAATGCCCACACAAAATAACACGGGAAACAATACCTCATCATTCGTAATTATCTGTTAACAAATCATAAATAATGGGTCCGCCTTGGCAGCCATAAAAAATATCCGTTTCTTTATGGTAAGCGCCCACACAAAAACTTGACTATACTTATGTATGGACAAAAAATCAGCGTTCAATTTTAAATACCTACTCTACAAAACTGATTCCAATTTCAAAAAGGGAAAAGGTTCAACAATGAAGCTGAAAAGCACCCTGGCTCGCCACCTTTTCTATTGGAACACAAAACAGCTGACAAGCGCTTGATCTTTTTATATTGATTAAACGATATAGACTTTAAAAGCGCTGTAGCGCTCTAAAGTTTTGAAAGACCCTCAGTCTTATAAAGGGTATCAGTATTTCGATCAACACCGCACAATGAAAAATCTACTTTAATGCAATAAGTTTAAAGTTGAAATTCAAGTGTTCAGATGCACCATTGTATTAAATCTTACATAGGGGACTTGTACAAAACTGCTTGTCGTAACGATATTGACAATGGATGTTCTGAGAATGAGCCGGTTTTTGCAATGCTGGCGAATTTCTCAACGTCCCATCACCATGTGGCGCACAATGGAATGACTAAGGCTGTTTGCATTGCAAAACAAGATTTGGCGGTTTAACAATGATGTGAAGTTAGACCCAACAATTAGAGAACAAAGTAATAAGTAGAGCGAAACAAAGTTGAACGAAATTTTACTTAACAATTAAAGCAAACGGTTTTTTTATTAGTACATATATTATTAGTACATACATGCGTTGGAGCAGCGATTGTGAAAATCAAGCCGTACTAATAGTGCGATGCCAAAAAGGGCTCAGCTAAAAAAACTAACATAAATTCTGTAAAACAATTTTATGTTCGTGCGGAGTCCGTACAAAATAAGCTGAATTTCAAATATCCTTGCTCCATTCAATACAACAACCCACCCCAAGCTACCCCTCGATCTCCCCCTCTACGTTTTCGTTCCGCCTGAGTCCCTAACTACCCTGTTGGTGATGTGGCGCTAGCTAAACAAGATTATAGTTTGCTTAGCAAATATCCAATAAAGTATTGTCGGTAGCAGCACCTAATCTATAGGTACTAATATTATTAACTATCCACCACTACGTCCTAGAAACCTAGTGTTTTTATAATATAGATCTACGAACTAACTATGAGTATGTAGTTGTTAGGTATAAGGATTTAAATATTTTTTTAATAACATCTCCTTCAATCCGCATAGAAGTAAAGTGTTGGTAGGTGAAAGATAATTCCTTTCATTGATTTACCTAGATAGCATAAAAACATAGGTATTAATAAATCAATTAGTGTTAAAATGCACTGCAGTCAGTCTGTGGAAGGTCAAAAATTGAACGAAATAATTTGCAATAGCAATGAAGAGGTTTTTTGCTATAATTAAGAACAAATACTTAGAATAGTTACAATTACATTATAGAAAACAAATTCACGCGCCCAAATTGAAGCATGTTGATTGGTGCCATTAATGGCACCAAACGCCGGGTCGCTCCGTCAGACAGGTAAAATTTTATCACAAACCTTTTAAAAAAAAACTTGTATTATATTAAAGAAATAAAAAATACACTTAAATCTACCTATATAACTTTTGAATTAAATCTAAATAACTAATTTATTTATTATGTTTACAAACCATGTTATTTATTTATTTATCCCAGATTTTGTCGACATTTTAAGATGAAAAAGTTAATTTAAAAACCCTGTTATATTTACATTGACGTCAATAATTGATTAGTACCAAATCATTTTCTGACTTACATTGATAACTATATAGCTAATTAGTACTAAATAATACTTAGAAGTTAACGACTCTGATGTCATTGATAAACGGAATACAAATACGTAGATAATAGTAGATTGCTCAGTCTGTTAAGGAGAAACCAGGTTGGCATTTCGCCAACGCGTTGTGCTAGTACGCAGTGTCTGGCACTCAATTAATAGTCGATGCCTGGAGCTCAACAAGCTACTTTGATAAGTTTAGGAAAATCAACAAACTGAAGTTTCTAATCCTGAAGAAGAACTAATAGAGAGTGAGAGAGAGAGAGAGAGAGAGAGAGAGAGAGAGAGAGAGAGAGAGAGCGTGAAATGAAAGAGAGAATGGAAGATAGAAGTAGGCTCTGTGACCCCGAAAGTAATTCAGGAATCAACTAAGTAGACATAGAAGGCCAGACTAATAGAATGGGCATAATAAACCAGATATAACACACCAGAAAACAGACCAGTAAAAATACATGTAGGTGAAATGCTTGAAAATATCACACGACGAAAAAAATATCATTATTGTATGGTTCAATATTTCCAGTGCATTTATCAAGTATATTATCAAGTAAGATCTATATATTAACAAGTAATATTATCAACTAATATCATATCTGTCAGTTGTCTCTTTAGCATGCAGATATTAATAAATGCTGTCTGTTTGTCGACATGCGTCCGGCGCAGAAGACGTTTTATTTTGATCGCCACAAAGGGGCCGCCCACTAATAAATAACACGCAGGCAAAAGCGTCACATCGATTTATTTTAAGAGATTTCTGAGATGAATTCTTTCAAAGTTTGGTAACCTGTCGTAGTTTAATCGAGGAAGTGCCACTGCTGAACCCATTTCTGCCATGATGAATATTGTTCGGTTTCAGTGGAAAGGTGCGGTTGCCGGCCAGGCTTACCTATTTGAGGCGACCAACAGCCTCCGGAAACAAACTCAGGCAAGACGCTTGCTGAAGGTTGTGTGGACCTTTTTTTTTGGGAGAGGACACCGGGTTATGTGGGATTTGAACCTTACTAAAACCCCCTCGGTGGCCTTCCTCTGCGTTTTGGGAGGACTCCGGGATCTCCCATGGAACGCACCGGTGTCCTTCATACGCGAAGCCCTGGAACGGGCCCATCTTTGGGAGAGCAGATGTGATCTCCTGCACCTTCCGATGCTTACGGCGGCATGCGGCCACGCACACACCGCCGTCCTTCCCGGGGCTGCTGGCTGGACGGGTCGAGCTCCCACTCTCACCGCCCGCAGCCCCGGAAGCCCCCTTTCAGTCGCCTCTTACGATCAGGCAGGGGATACCGTAGCTCTATTCTTAATCCCGAAGCTACAGGGACTAATGTAAATTAGCCTTAACAACTTTCTCAAATAATGGACTATACTTACAACACAAAAATAATTTTTCGATGCGAACCAGTAAGTACTTTCCAAGATTGCTTGCCAGCTTTATAATATTAGGTACTAGAATAGACATTCCTACTTTGCATGTTTTATATCTTTAACATAATATAGTTTACTATACAATATCTTAAACATAAAGGCACTTTTCTCAGAAATCTCCTAGAATAAATCGATGTGACTTTTTTGACTCATCAAGGCCTACCTACCTATATAAAGATGGATAATTCGGTTAATAAACTTACCTCGATTCCTAGTTTTGGTATTCTTTAGAAAGAAACATGTGCTGGCTTAAGTTTTCTTCATAATAATATGACCGTAAATAATATTACCTACTTATTATTACTTAGTCGTCACTACTGACTCCAAATGACATCTGAAAAGAAGAATTTAACAAGTGGATCTTAAATCGTCGTCATAATTATAAAATACTTTTTGGTATAAAAAAGTATGCACTTATCTAATTTATTGTCTTTTCTCTTCATACTGAGTTCTTCACATCCAACATAAATTAAATTCAAAGAGAAGAGCCCCCAGCGCTTTTACATTATTGAAGTAAGTACCTAAGTTATTAAAGAATATTACTATATATTAATATTATGGCTTAAGCTTAAATAATAAAAACAGTTCTCTTAAGAAATATAAAAAACAGAGTGGATGATATAGCTACAAATATTAAGGGTGTCAAATCAGATACACCGACTTCAAAAAGCGCTAAAGCATCTACGACATACGTAATAAATAACTCCAACGAGTCCTTACAACGTTCAAACACTTATTAAAAGAGCGTGATAAAAGCAAATGAAGTATTTAAAGGTGGCAGTTATCTGCGGAACGGCAACTGATGACACGACTCTACAATAGAGTTGTAGAGTGCTAAGGGGCTCTACAATAGAGCCGGGTCTTGACTCGACCGATTAATTCTGATCAGCGATGCATAGAATGGTGTGGCTAATAGTCGCCACATGTGAACCATGTGGCGCAGTGGCGGAATAATAAAAAATATCAAATTTAAAAAAATGATATGAAGTCTCAAAAACACCATTAACGTACACCTAAAAATATCTTCCTCTTAATAAATCCCATTTCACTTATATTTTCCTTAATCTGGGGGACACCACTAAGTTGGCAGCCCTGGTGCCGAATCACACAAATAATCCTATAAGTGCTGAAGTAACTATGACCGATCTACTGAAGCAATTTTAGCATTCAAACATACGAGTAAAACGTAATAAAAACAACCCCAACGAGTCCTTACAACATTCAAACACTCATTAAAAGGGCGTGAAAACAGAAAATGAAGTATTTAAAGGTAGTAATCTGCGGAACGGCAACTGATGTCACGACTCTACAATAGAGTTGTAAAGTACTAAGTTGGTCTACAATAGAGCCCGGTCTCGACCGATTAATTCTGGTCAGCGATGCATACAATGGTGTGGCTAATAGTCGCCACATGTGAGCCATGTGGCGTTGTGGCGGAATAATGGCTGCTTGTGGCCGGATAGTACCTAATTGTGGTAATAGCTAAGTGATTGGTAATTACAGAGTGAGATTCGGTTGGTGTAAACGCTCCCTTACTTTTCCGTGTAATACGGTATAAGGATTGAACTTATTTGTTATTATCTTTTCTGTAATATTGTAGTTATCAGTTATTAATTTAGGTAAAATTATATCTGACGTAAGGATTCCATACTATGTTTTGCCACATTGACTTGATCGACGGCATTCTATCTGGAATTTTGCTCTACATATTTCATTAAACAGTTTTTTGGGAAGTATAACTCAAAATACTCTTTAGATTTGTCTCTATATTTTCTTTCAAGAAGTCTGTTAATACCCTTAAGGGCACCTTGTTCCCAAGATTTGGAATTTCACTCACTCAAGCAGTAGACTTGTAAGTGTCTGCGTTTCGCGGAAGCCGACTGGATATGAACTCCGCAGACCTTATTCGGCAGGCGAGAACGCCACAGAATAACATCATCAAATCCACGTGCCCAAGGGTAAGGGCACCTTGTTCCCAAGATTTGGAATTTCACTCACTCAAGCAGTAGACTTGTAAGTGTCTGCGTTTCGCGGAAGCCGACTGGATATGAACTCCGCAGACCTTATTCGGCAGGCGAGAACGCCACAGAATAACATCATCAAATCCACCTCAGCGATTTGTACTACAAAAATGATTTATCTAAAGATTAGTCTAAAAATAATGTTAATAAGTTTATTATTTTAGACACAGTATTGAAAATCTTAATCTAATCTAATATATATCCATACTAATATTATAAATTCGAAAGTCTGTCTGTCTGCTACTCTTTCACGCTTAAACCACTGAACCGATTTTGATGAAATTTGGCATAAACATAGAAAGGACGTTGAGAAAGAACATAGGCTACTTTTTGCCGCGTGAAAATATCTCATTCCCACGGGAATAAATGGAATGAATGAAATGCGCCGTGTACTGTTATAAATACACTACATGTTATTACTTACTTCATTGACGTCCATTATCATATTTTATAACTTATATTCTATTGTTTTATTCTTATACTTTACTTTTCCTATAGTATTTTTTTACAAAATTATTTAATTTCGGTGTTTGTTTATTTATATTTTCACGCAGCTATCAAAATTGTCACGTCTGACTTTTTTGTTAGGTACTTATTTTTTTAATTCATTTTAAGGCATTGTATAAAAATCCTTTTAGCCATTCAGTATTAAATGAAAAGAAAATTTTATGTTTCTTATTTCATTTCATAGATTAATAAAGTTATATTCTTTGGCTTAGTCATGTTTTTTATAGTATAATTATTATAAATTATTATTTTTAAATAATAAATGAATATAATGCTCTTCGAATCTTTATATATATATTATACCTATAAATGAATTGCTGTTCGTTAGTCTCGCTAAATATCAAGAACGTCTGAACCGATATGGCTAATTTTGGTCTTGAAATAAACGTTTAAACGTTTCACACTCATAGCCCCACAGTAGGGTGTATATACTCTGTGTCGTCGGTACCATGGACACATACAAAGACAGATACACAAACACCCAGACCGAGAACAGAAATTTAAACTCATCATTCAAATTTCTGTTTCGCCGGGAATCGAACCCGGGACCCTTCAATTAGCAGTCCGGCATGGTAACCATTGGGCCACACGGGTCGTCAAATCAAATATTAGTAGAAGTCCATTGGTTCTTCGCGCCATCGTCCAAAAGTTTGACATAGTCTGAATAACAGTTCATCTGTCACTGTTCGTTTTTAATTTTTTATTTGACAGTAACATAAAAACCCCTTGAGATGATAAAGAAACTAATCCTCTTACAAAACTTTTAAGGCAGGACAACGTCTGCGGGATCCACTAGTATATATATAAAGTAAAGGGTTTTCTTTGTACGTCAAGACACGGTTTTCTCTATTATCACTAACTCCAATCAACTTCCCGTTGGGGTGGTAAATACCCCTTAGTACGTAGATGATAGTAAGGGAGTTTGATCGCGGTGGGTGGAGTGGGGAGCTGATGATGGAAGGTAATGCGACGGTTAGGAGTTGAGAGCAAATTCTTTCAATAAATGGGGTTTTGTTCGAAATATTACATTCCTGAGATGGTCCAACTGTCACCAAGTCAAAGTCTGATGATGATGATGGGATCCCAGAGAAATCGAAGGGAACATACAAATTTTATAGCACAATAATTGATTTTCATATTTTTACTAAAGCAAAACAGGCATTTGTGTATAAATATCATCATATCATGTTGCTGAGCTGATGATTGAAGGTACAACTCCTCAACGGTTAGGAGCTGAGAGCAAATTCTTTCATTAATTTATACGTTCAGGTGGACTGACAGTAGTATTCTTTCAGGCTATAAGATGGCTATTAGAAAACATGATTATAAAAGGTAAATCTCTTTAAAGTTTAGATTAAACATGTGACGTATTTTTACCCGAGCAACGCCGGGTTTCGCAGCTAGTATTTATTTAAAAGAGGCAACTTTGGATTTCTTTCTAAAGAGCGAAGTTCGTCTGATAGTGTAACTGTAAGCGAATTGTACTCTGTAAGATCCTCAACTGAAACATATATTTTTTTCAGAATTTCACGTCCAATTTTGGCTGATTCATATTGATTTTTAAAACAGCATTTGCGGTACAAGGATCCCTTAAGAGTAATTTAATATACAAACGGAAGAATCTTAAGACAGATGCGGTATAAATGATTCATTGAATAATCAGCATACTCGTTAGTGTCGTCCATTCACGCAGTTGGGATTGGTCGCACTCATTATTATGCGAGCCCTGACTTCACACCTTCAGGTTCGTGATTAGCAAACAGGAAAAAAAGATTGTCTTGCTTTGACTTTGACTAGCTTTGCGACGACAACCCGTGTAGTACAATGGTTAGTTAGTTGGTCGATCGCAGAGTCCCGGGTTCGATTCCGGTCGAGGCCGAAAACTAACTGATGAGCTTAAATTTCTGTTCTTGGTCTGGGTGTTTGTGTTCCTGTCTTTGTGTTTGTCCTTGGCACCCACGACACAGGGATTCCTAGAGTGTGTAGCGTCGTGTAGCGTTATTTAAAAAATCGCCGTTTTAATTACTTTTAGAACAGTGGTACACGAGCATGCACTGTGATGTTTCTATTTTAGTCTGTACTATCTATGAAAAATACCAGCTTTCATAGTTTGTGGTACGTACCGTTTTCTTTACGTACGTACTGTTTTTACTTAAATCATAGACTTATCCCTACTTAATATTATAAATTCGAAAGTAGCTCTGTCTGTCTGTCTGTCTGCTACGCTTTCCCGCTTAAACTGCTGAACCAATTTTAATGAAATTTGAAACACAGATAGAGTGGACCTTGGAAAAGGACATAGGATGGTTTCTATCCTACGGGAACCTATAAAACGGAATCATGCGGGCGAAGCCGCTGGAAGGCTAGTATATGATATACTAGGGTATATTATAAGTCTATGA
Source organism: Pyrgus malvae (assembly GCA_911387765.1). Lineage (NCBI taxonomy): Eukaryota > Metazoa > Arthropoda > Insecta > Lepidoptera > Hesperiidae > Pyrgus > Pyrgus malvae. The sequence continues at coordinate 9,071,995 of OU426955.1, read as the reverse complement.
CTAAGATGTATAGTTTGCATTGTTTGCTCTATGGATTTAGGATGTACTTACGGTAGTACATATATCCTAAGTCTACGGTTTGATCTCTTCCTGTCTTTCTTTCTCTCAATCTCTCCATTTGGACTGTGACACGATGAAGATACTATAAAAAAGGTAATACAAATATTAAGTAAGATTCTACAAAATCGAGTATACTACGCAGACCACGTGGTGATAAGTGTACGGTGTTGCCCTTGGAAATCTACACACAACCTTAAGCAGGCGCGGTCGCAGCCTTAAAATTTGCGGGGTCACTAAGACATTTGAGGGGAAGAGGTGTTCCAAATTGGTTTGTTTCGCCTTCCATCTACGCGTGACTGATGGATTTGGGGGTGGGGGGGTGAGTATCTTGTCCCCTATAACCGCCTGGGACCGCGTCTGACCTCAAACTAGTACCTATGAGTCTTGTCTAATGACCTTTTCAGTTGCAGTGCAATTAGGGAGACATACTCAAATGATTCATTGAATAATTAGCATGCTCGTTAATGTCGTCCATTCACGCTTTTGGGATTAGTAAGTACTATTCATTAATTACTACGCATACCCCGACTTCACACTTTTGTGTTTGTGATTTGGTTTCTTCCTTATTCTTATTCAGTGGCAATGTCTGTCTTTCGATAGCTCGCCACAATGATAAGCCGCGCGTATTATTATGCTCATTCCAATAACTTTGATTATGCTAATCCCGGATTGAGGATTCGGTATAGAAAAATCATAACTCAAAACTGGTAAAGTAAAGGTCATTATCACGTTATTCCTTGCCGTTTTTCTATGACTGACGAGTACTGGGACACTGACGAAAACTGACGATAAAACATACGCTTACCCTATTAATCCGTCTTACCGTTCTTCAGATTTTTAAAAATATTTTTTTTATTTATTTTAATAAAATAGCGTTTACAATTAGCACAACCGATAGTTTTTGCCAAACTGGAGGTCAGTTAGTCGGCAAATTTCGCTTGACTTATTAGCACTGTCTTTGTCTTTTGATAACTCTCCAGCCAGATTAGCCTCGCTTATTATAATGCGAACCCCGATTTGTCACCTCCGCGCCCGTGTCCACAGCAACCCCTATTTTTTGTCGCTTTTGTCCTTCTTTGAATGACATTGTTATTCGGACCACGAATTAACACCTTACGTTCGTGTTCTGAACCGTGAATGTTTTTTAATGTTTTCTAACTTAAGCCTTTTTTGCTTCCATAGGTATACCTATGTAGGTATGTACTGCTTCTTGATATTTCTTGAAATATTAGTAGAAGTCCAGGGAAGGTTTAAACGGTGAGAAAATATGGAAAAATTGTGGAATTAATAGTAAAACAACTTATTTTATTTTCCTATATAAACTAAATAATTCGCCCTATCGTCTAGAATTTTGACATAAGAATTCATCTGTCACTATTTGTTTTATAATTTTTATTATATTTTTTATATTTGACAGTATCATACAAACTCTTTGAGATGATAAAGAAACTAATCCTCTTTCAATACTTTTAAGGCAGGACAGAGTCTGCGGAGTCCACTAATACTAGATACTTTAAAAATTTAGAAATACCTCTGAAAAACATCCCTCATTTAGTCTACATATTTTAGATTTTAAAAATAAGACATTTAACACCAAATAATAATAACAATTACTGCGTTGGACATTTCAAAACTCGAATGCATTGCAGATTGCAGTATTGTGATGTCTAACCTATTAGAAGTCATGTGATGTTCAAGTCGCCGGTTATCGGAGGGGGCTGCCACAGGACTCGCAAGTCTCACAAATGACGTCACAATGCCCACAACCATGATGGATCGACCCTGCGCCCATTGTCTTGTCCCGCGGCGGCCACAGTGATTGGCAACGCTTTCATATTGTTCGCGGTTTCTGTTCGTTTTGTGTTCGATTGGCGTAGATAGTGCTAAAATGGCCTTTGAAGGTAATTGGAGTTATATTGCCTATATTGGTGAAGCATGATTTATGGAAGATGGTGTTTGACTATTAGTCAAGCAATAAATCATCAATGAATGAATAAATGAAGTCAGATACGAAACGAAGGACATATTACTGCCAACACCTCACCTCAGTCATTGACGAACAAGTAGTCCCTAGAACATAGAACACCCTCACTGCCAGTAGAAATAGTAGTGGCTAGAGATCCCACACACATTTTTCTGTGGTCGTCATATTTCAAAATCTTATTTTAGGTAAGTACAACCACTAGTCTTAGCTAATATTTTTTTCTGATACACTTATGCCCGTTTCCACTAACGCCGAACAAGGGAACGCCTTACTACTCGTAAGTAACTCCTAATTTAGGGCAATGCTTAGCATAAAGTTACGTTTCACCAATCGACGTATAATAATAGGTAGGTAATAAGTAAATAAGGTATAATAGTTTGGTCCTATCTAGTAGCCTAGTTTTTTGACAGTTGTCCATGGTGAGTTCGTCAATCTATTATCAATTTGAGTGATGTCACATGTGTCAGTTGTCAAGGGCAACTAAGCACTACGCCCATCCCAAATTGGTATCGTAACCGTCGTTATTCGTGACTTAAGGGTTAGTGAAATGTGTTTTTCCTCTTGGCAACTCTTAAATATTTAGGCATCTGATTTAGGCGTATCCTATGGTTAGTGAAAATGGGTGTTACCTAACTTTTATATTTTAGGTTTTACTATCTAATATCAAAAAGTTATTTACAAGACCATTACGCATTCACTACAGTGTTATACGATCTTATGTAGAGCCATACCTGCAGTTCTAATAGGTCGGACTGTACAAACATTTTGGATAAATAAAATTAAAGTAAACGTCTATTATATAGTCAGCGTACTTTTCGTTAAACTATAGAGAAACGGTCAAAAGTTATACATTTTCTTGGAATGACGAGTAATGGGACACTGACAAAAACTGACGATTATACGGACGCTTACCTTATCGTTGATTTGATAAAACTGCATGTGCCTTGGGATTTTAAACGAGTCTGCATGAAACTGACAGACCAGTCTATAAATAAATAAAAAATAATGCACACTCATTGCCTCACACAGCACACTAGGCTTCTCTGTGTCGTGGGTAAAATAAAAACACAGAAAGACATGAACACAAATACCCGGACTATTATTGGCTGCAACCCTTTTTACGTCTCACTGCTGGGCACGGGTATTTTCCCGTTATTGGGGAGGCCTAGAGCTTACTCCACCACGCTGCTCCAATGCGGGTTAGTGCTGATGCGGGTTAGTGGCCACCCGCTGTCGGACGTTTTCAAACCGCTCATAAGGCCTCCGACAAGTTTGAACGACTGTTATCTATCGACAACAACCGGGATCGACGGCTTAACGTGCCCTCCGAAGCACGGAAATGGGCATGATTATTTATTCACTAGCGGTCACCCATCACACACCCGACTTCACCCGTTTGGCTTAATTGCATAGATCGCTTGTGCTCTACGCTAACCGCCGGGCATTGCGCTATTTTATTTGTGTCTTTAAATGACTCCTCACCCACAGCAGCGGATTTTGTCGTACAGGCAATTTCCACAAGTGACATTTCAATATACGTAGCCGTGACAGTTAAGACACCTGTGCCATTGTATTGTAACTATTTATCACACTTGAGTTTCACAAGCCATAAGTGCCGTAAGTACGAATTCATGTGCTATTTTGAAATTGTAATAGACGCAAGCAAAGTTCCATATTTCTGGCTGCAACAATTTTAGGCGTTCCATTGCTGGGCACCACATTACGATTATTGGGGAGGCCTGGAGCTTACTATCCCACGCTGCTCTAATGCGGATTGTTTTTTTTACTTCTCTGAATAATTTATACTATTTCCTGGCAATATTATCTCGTAGAGCCTGATGAAAATGAAAATAGGGCATAACTTACGCAGCGTGCCCACTGTCCCTTCTTATACTTACATTTTTCATTTTAGATATAAGGTATAAATGTATGTAAACAAAAGTATGTCTATTCTTTCGATCAATATGAATAAATACATTTGTTTGTATTTTTTTACAGTTAGGATAGGCATATTTTTTGACGATCTGCGTAGCGCAATGGTTACCATGCCGGACTGCCAATAGATGGGTCCCGGGTTCGATTCTCGGCGAAATATAAATTTGAATGATGAGTTTCAATTTCTGTTCTCGGTCTGGGAGTTTGTGTTTCTGTCTTTGTGTGTGTCCATGGTACCCACGACACAGGGTATATCTACCCTACTGTGGGGCTATGAGTGTGAAGCGTTATTTATTTATTGTTTATTTACTTATATTGCAAACTCAGAAATCCCAGTGAATTTCATTTTCTCTGGTTGGGTTCACTTCCGGATGAAATCTATAGACGAGGTTTCATCCGAAAGTAATGAGGATCGTTTAAGAAAACGTGTCCAGTAATAACGCTTTCTTAAAGATATTTACAGTATACTAGTGGACCCCGCAGACGTTGTCCTGCCTTAAAAGTAATAAAAGAGGATTTGTTTTCTTATTATCTTAAAGAGACTTCATGTTACTATCAAACAAAAATATAAAACAAATAATGTCATACGAACTGTCCTGTTATTCTGAATGTGTCAAAGTTTAGAACGACACGGCACGAAATACAAACGTTTGACAGATAGGAACAATTTATATGGGAAAACTACTTATAAATAAGAAAAATAATTAAAAAACATTTCCAGTGGCCCAAATTGTGAATCTAAACCATCCTCGAATCCATTTGAATACACACAAAAAAATTCATTAAAATCTGTCCAGCCGTTAAGGAGGAGTTCAGTGACATACACACTCACAGAAGAATTATATATATTAAGATATGTACATACTTATATGGTTCTTATTAAGTTTGAGGTTTTAATTTATTATTAGGTCTTTTACGAAGATGTGCTAATTGCTGAAACTTTCTTTCTTAGAATTCAGTGTATCTAACTCTGAATTATTACTTCTATAATTTCTTATAATTGCTTGAGTAATTTGACTAGTCACTTAGTGTCGATTGGAACTTTATTATTAACTTAATAATAATATACTGGAGGTCTCATACTGAACTCCGAAGAGGTCTTATCCTGACAATACTTATATATTACACAGCAGTCGCAATTTTTCGATATTTTTTGCATCTGCGTAATTTATATGAGCTAGGTATCCGACAATACTTACATGCGTTCCCCGTGGACCAATCGGGGAATTTTTTTCCCGATGGACCAAGGACCAACTAACTACTCGGTAGTCCGACTAAAATTATCCCCGGTAGTACAACTAAACAAAAGTCAATCGTAAAAAAATTGGTCGTCTGTAAAGTCGATTTACGGACGATAGTTTAACGTGACAAATTCATAACAATTCAATGAAAACCACATTAACTTTTTACTTCACTTAATATAAACAGTCGACGAACGGCCTCAATGTAACGTTACGTACTAGCGCCGATCGTAACGTACCTACAGGTACGCTCAGTAATGTACAATGAGCGTAACGTACAAATCATAATCATACGTGCAGCCGGCTTTCATCGATTTATTAGAAGTTGTCGCGTCAAAATCGACGATATGAGCCATTGATGTGCCAGTAAGTACAATATTACGAATCTATTCTGTCCTCTCAAGTACGAATTGTACCGAGAGTTTATTATTAAGTCGGATCAGACGCTGCGTTGACAGCACTGTCCTCGGGTTATGGTCGGCTGGTATCTGTCGGGTTGTTTGATAAACGGCGCGTACGCATTGATTAATCGCCTTTGTAGCTTGTAGCTCTGTAGTTTCTAACGTGTTGCAGTCGTATTAGTCTGATTGTAATATCTAGTCTATTTTAATTTGCAAATAGTATTTTAGAATAGTATGCAAGAATATCGCGACAATTTTAGTATCAGCAATCATTGGTCTAAATAACTAAAAAATATACGGTTCAAGACGTTATTCCACAACTAACGGTATTTCAAGTATTTTCGTGTTCAATACACTGTTGATTCTATAGGTATTGCTACTATAGAGTTTATTGTTAGGTCAAGACAGACGTTAACAATACTGTCCCCGGATTATAGTCAGCTGGAACTCGTATCTGTCGGGTTGTTTGATAAACGTCGCGCACATATTAAATAATTACCTTTGTAGTATGTGGTGGTGGTGCAGTCTGATTGTAATGTAAAAATTAGCTAACAGTATATTGTATGGTACCACAATTACCTACTGCTGTTATGGTTTAAAGAGCTGAAACACTACGGTGCAAAGCATTCTTTAACGACGTTACCTTCGGGGTTTTCGTGTGTTGAAATGTAGCTTCAAACAAAGGTCTTATAAATTTTACATTCGAGCTGGCTTAGTTCGTAGCTTAGTTCCATATTATCAGATTTGAGGACCAATTATCACAACTATTTCCCTAGAAAAGCGGAATCTAGTCAACCTATTTATTTCCTACAAATAGGTTGACGTATATTTAGCGGGTGTATTTCTACTGATTAGTACTGATATGGTAAATAATTAGGCGATACAGTAAAAGTACTACGTACGATACGACTAAGTAAAATAAAGAAAAGTGAAAGGTGTTCAGCCAAAAATATACTACCCCCACAAAGGGGGATACAAAAAATATTGCAGCATTTCACAAAGCGTGAAAGAATGTTAATTAAAAGACTACCAACAAACGAAGCAGTGGCCATGAATCACAAACCACACTCCATTGAACCCATAAGAGTGCCGAGTGCCGAGTGTGAGCGATAAGGAGGGTAGCGAAGCCGCGTTTTCAATTTCCGTCACCCCGGCATCCCCGCGACCCCCCACCGCCACCCTACCACCCCCTTCCTCCCCATGGACGCCGCTGTAATTTTATTAAAAACGCGACCGGGACTGAATTTTTATCTCCGCATTCCGCTTAAAGGGTGAAGCGATGTTTTGAAGTTCTTGAACATCGATTGGAACTTGTTGCTTTATTTCTTCTTAACCGAAATTTAATTTAACCACATTCTTTTCGAAACTGTGTTACAATCTGTGTGTCTACTTAAAGTATTTCATACAAAAAAAAAATTATAACATCCAGGTACATTTTAATAATAAATAAGCTACAAACTGACTCATAAAATTATCAAAGAGAAAATATTAGGTTTGCTTTCAAAGAGTTTCGGATAGAGATAAGTCTTTTCCTTGTCAGAAAGTTCTTAAAAATCAAGAATGAGAATGAACTCTTAACTATCGATTACTGAAAGCCCACAACTTTCAAAGAACCCGACATCCTAGAAGAAATACTGAGTTATGTAAGATTTTTAATGTACTAAAATCCTCATAGAGGCCTGCTACAGCACTTGGGAGAACTCCGGGATCTCCAGAGGAACGCACCGGTGTCTTCGACGCGTTGCGCCCAAAACGGGCCTATATCCGATACGAATACGTTACGAAGAATAGAGCTACGGTATCCCCTGCCTGATCGTAAGAGGCGACTACAAGGGGGTTCCGGGGTTGCAGGCGCTGAAAGTGGGAGCTCGATCCGTCCAGCCAACAGCCCCGGGAAGGACGGCGGTGTGTGCGTGGCCGCATGCTGCCGTAAGTATCGGAAGGTGCAGGAGAGCACATCTGCTCTCCCAAAGTTGGGCCCGTTCCAGGGCGCCGCGCGTGGAGGACACCGGTGCGTTCCACTGAAGATCCCGGAGTCCTAAGCGCAGAGGCAGGCCACCAAAAGGGCTTTAGTGCTGACAAATCTCACATAAACCGGTTTCCTTTCCCAAGGTACCTTTTGAAGTTTCCTTACAGGGATGATCGTCTGCTACACCTTCCAATTAAAAAAAACCAGCCAAGTGCGAGTCAGACGGGTGCACCGAGGGTTCCATGAAATATTTAAATATATGATGAACTAAAAATTAACGGTTTTCGCAATTTTGCCTTTATCTCTATAAGACGTTGCTTCGTACCAAATTTCAAGATTCTGAGCTCACGGCCGGGAAGAACCCTGTAGGTTTTGCTTCGATATCCCTTGCGAGTGTCGAAAATTTACGGAAAATTGCGAAAATTTTGATTGCACTGGCTTAGAAGTTTGATTTTTTCACTGCTCCAAGGGACAGTAGACCTGAACATTTGATATAAATTTTAGCTTAATACCTCCACGTGTTCCTGAGAAAAAGGGTCTTGACAGACAGATAGACGGACAACAAAGTGATCCTATAAGAGTTCCGTTTTTTTAAAAATGGATTTTCATACTACAACTATCTGCGACATCACACGGTATGCGCGCGTGTATATAGTGTATTGTAGGCTCCATAGTCAACATATACATACGCACATACCCAGATGAATGTGTTGAACCGATAAGTTATGCCTATGCCACATAAAGAATTTCTAATCACTTTTTAAGTCAATTATTGTAGTATTTGTATTTACTACACAGTATTTGTATTTATGTAGAATTGAGAGCAAAGTTCTTATGTTACCGGCTAATGTAGAACTATTAATAAGGCTATCATTACCTCGGTTACCCTCGTGGTTCATGTGGTAACTTAATAAGCTGCAATTTACACCTATCGTAGTCGTTCTAATTTATAATAACTTCTTTACTTACTTATTGATCAGGACTTATATTGTGCTAGTCCTAACTGTAGGTAGGTATTCAGGGATTAGAAATAAAGCTTAACACAATAATACTTATACCAAAAAAATAAAAATTATCTGTCTTTAAAAATTCTCTGCTGGACATAACTATGCCTCTCCTCTTGAATCCTTGAAGACATTGAGCTTGTGAAAAAGGCTAATGGTAAGTGCGGTTTCACACAAGCGTATTTTTCGGCAAGGTCTTTTGTTTCTTTTTTAAAAAGCGTATAGCAGCGAATCGTCAGGATTTAACATTTTTCGATACAAAAAGTAGCACGCGTGTACGCGCGTTTTCCGAAATGACCGTATACGCGCCAAAAAATACGTTAGTTTAAAACAGCTCAGAGGGCCTACTCTGTAAGCATCCGTCCGTAAGTTCTAACATTTTTCATGATCCGTTAAGAATATTCTTAGCGGATCTTAAAATAAAACTATTTTATACTTTAATTTTAATTAGTAATAAGTATAATATTGTATGCCAGAGCATGGTAGACTGTTTAAACTCTTATAATAATTTTAAACATCTAACTGTATGTATGTAAACAGTCAACAATAAAGTATTTTCATTTCATTTCATTTCATTTTCGGAATCATTTTTGGCATACTCAAATAGTTTTTTTCACGAATTACTAAGAATAAGCGTTGTGATGGCTAATGAATGAATGAATAATATTGCTAGAATTTCTTCAGTCTTATCCAAAAATGAGGTCCGAAAATTCACTTAGTTTCGGATACGGGCGTACAGAGTGGGCCCTCAGAACCACGTATCAACGCCGCTCGCGCTCGTAGGTTATTACTGGCATGGCAACATAGGTATACTTAACGAGAAGATACTTTGTAATTTCCCGAACGCTGCCCAACCGAGTGGGATTCTACGAGTTACCTCTGTCTCGAAGATGTCCCATCCATCCATCCATCAGCCTATTATAGTCATAGGCCTCCCATAACCTTCACCACTCCTCCCGGTCCTGGGCCTTCTGAAGCCAGCGACTACCTGCTGTCTTCTTCAGGTCATCAGTCCACCTGGTTGGAGGGCGGCCTGTACTCCTTTTGCCGAGACGTGGTCGCCAATCAAGGACCTTTCTTCCCCATCGGTTGTTGGTTCTCCTAACTATATGGCCTGCCCATTGCCACAGGTCCCCAGGTTCAATAACAAATAACATCAAAGAATTTGTATAATCGTACCTATGTTTAAACCTTGTATCACGTCAAAATCAACAAAGTAAGTGCTATTTTCAAAACGATTTCTTTTAAGTATCTTATGACCTTTAGTTGTATTAAATACTGTTTATTCAGCGCGTAACGACCACAAGCTTCAATTATCCGACTTCTAGGAACGGCGGGTGTATGCTTGTTAGTAGTTTGAAACATTCATGTACTTCGGAATCCAGTTCTCAACTACAAGTTTTGATATGAGTTTAGGTAACTTGCCGTGCTCTAATCAAGAAAGGAAACTTATCGTATTAACTGCAGTATATATTCGCATAGTCGTTTAAGAAATTTACAGAATATTACGTAAAGGCCTTAAAATTTTATGCTTGTGCCGTTTTTTAGGTACGGACGGTAGTATAATCGGGGGCGCGCTGAAAGTAAGGAAGACTGAAGTGCTGCTTCTGAAGTTAGGACAACGAGATTGGCTAATTGCCCCGTCAGCGACTCTGGGAAGGACAACAGAGTGTACGTGGCCGAATGCCTTCGTAATCACCTGAGGGCGTAGTAGTGCTACATCGCTACATAGTTTGTATGTTTGGGATACTGAGCATGGTCATCAATGCGTTCCGCTGGAGATCTCGGAGTTCTGCCTAAGCGTGGGAGAGCCAAGGTTACACAAAAATACATGATACCAGATATGCTTATGACTTTAGTCGCGGTCGAATAAAGACTCGTGTTCACTGGGACATCTAATGATATTGTTCAAATAAAGATGAAATCAAAATACATAGCGTAGGAACACTAAAAAACAGTTCATAAGTGTATTTGGTCCATAACGATTATCCAACTTCTAGGAACGGCACTGCGAGGCTCGGCGACCGGAATCCTGTTCTCTGCAACCAGTTCTGTGCGGGTTTGGGCAACCCGCCGCACCAATTTAGACTTGCCACGTTTCTACTTAGCACTTACATACCAATGTTGTTGATATGGAACGTGAGCGGCCTTTTATCCATACACACTATCTCATTCGATCCTTTCCTATGGTTTATGACATTGGTATGTAATAAACAAAAATTTTTACAAAAAAAAACGACTTCAAGAGAGAACTATTTCTAACAAATTAATATGCTTTAAAAATTAAAAAATATAATTACGTGTTCTTCTATAATTTAATAGTCAACTTACATTTTCTACTCATCAATATGTATGTAGGTACGATCTGTGTTTACCATATAATGTAGGTACAATTATTGTTATTTTTGGAGTCGGCATCAGCTACCGTAGGTTTGTAACTACACACATACATAGCAGGGATGTTAGGGAGGTCCGTAACCGTAACCGTAACCGAAACTATCGGATATACGATACTATAAAAAAATATCCGTAACCGTAACCGAATCCGAAACAAAAGTTTCGGTTAATATCGGATCACGCTCACGATCACACTATTTGTATTTTTCTTTGAAATTACTTAAACATTTAATATCCGTAACCGAAATTATCCGAAACTAACGGATAATCCGAAAAAAATTCATATCCATATCCGTATCCGTAACCGGTACCTATAATAATCATTCCTACATCCGTAACCAATGCGTATTCAAAATTTAATATCCATAACATCCCTGATACATAGCGATAGGTGAGATGTGCTTGTGTCGCACGCGCGACTTGACGAGGCGTGAGTCGAGAGCAGCTGCAGCAGCAGTAGGGAGCTGTCAATGGACACGTTTACATCGATTCCAAAAATAACAATAATTGTATCTACATTATATAGGCTAAGGCTGTGTGTGCTCCTTTTGCCGAGTTGCTTTTGCCGTGGTCGCCATTTGAGGTCCTTTCTCCCCCTCGGCTGTCGGTTCTCCTAACTATATGACCTGCCCATTGCGATTTCAGTTGCCACTTCAGTCAGAAGTTGAAGCAGTAACAATAAAAAGGCTCTTAATGATGCATAGCACGCAGTGAGATTTTGTTGTCTATCTATGAGTGGCTGTGAGTGTGAAACGTTCTATTCTTTCCTTTAAGCTTCAATGCTGTTTTAATTTCAGAAGCACATGAACTTAATCGGTTCATTGTACGTGGCACTACTGCTTCGCACTACCAGTCTCCTTGTTGCATTCTCATTTCAGTGGAATAGGGCCAATAATATCATGAAAACACTTTTTTCGTCGTGCTAGTCCTATCGTCACATATCGCTGTGGAGATTCTAACACCGCCAAAGTCTGTAAAAACTCTTACAAGCCGACTTGGATCTATATTTATCGAATGATTCCTTTAAACTCAGTTGGCCGTAAGTGGCAAGTAGAAGGCTGAAGAGAAGGCAAAAGAAAGTAGACGTCAAGAAGATAACACCGTATACTTTTTATAGTAAATAAATCTAGACTACGGATCCATGATATCGAATGAATTTTTTAAATAAAACACGAATGATATATAGTCCTATTTTATTATGAACGATTTGATGGCATCGATCTTCTTAAAAGTCCTACAATTTGAACGGTAAGAAGACGTTACGAAGCACAACTGGCGCATCCAGCTTTACGGTAACATTTAGGTTTGATGTGGTTTCAATCCAAGCCATAACTCCCCGATTTCACCTTGCTTGATGTAGAATGCACATATCCATCCATAGCGTATATAGACTACTAAAAAATTGCATACAGGCCATTCTCGTGTAGTCTCTGTAGCTTCGGGATTAGAAATACCTAGGGCTATGATATCCCCTACCTGATCGTAAGAGCCAGTAAGAGGTGATTAAAAGGGGGCTTCAGAGGTTGCGGGTGGTGAGGCTCGATCCGTTCATCCACCGGCCCCGGGTAGGACGGCGATGTGCGCGTGGCCGCATGCCGCCGCGGCGCCGCAGGCACTGGTAAGTGCAGGAAGCCACCATCGTTTTCCAAATAATGGGCCCGGTTTAGGGCGTCGCGTGTGGATGACACCAATTTGTTCCACTGGACACTCCTGGAGTCCTTCTCAAGCGCTCAGGCAGGCCATTGTGGGGGTATTATCTATAAATCCTACAATACCCGGTATCTCTACCAGGGTGGGCGGGGTACCTTTAGAAGGTTTTTTCCAATACAAATAAGTCATAAGTGTATGACTGCAACACCACTTTCAGACATGGAAGTATTTCCATGTTTTCAAAAAATTGTAAAGATCTTCCGAGCCTTATTGATTGCTACCCATGTTTCTTTCAATTAATAAAAAAAAACATTTCTATTGAGATGTATTATCTAAATATGCCTTTCAAAGCTAACCAACGTCTTCATTAGGCATAGAAATCGGACAAAGGTGAACCAATCACAAAGAAATGCACACGATCAAAGGATTAGCTCTAACTCATAAATAATGGTCGTCATAAGTCGTTCCCACGTCACGACATCTTTATAGGAAGTAAAGCTGCGTCCACAATATTGGGTTGGATTCTCATTTTCTCGTAGATGGCTACTCGAGATGGCAAACTTTTCTTTCTATGTTTTCTTTTGGATTAATCATTTTTAGGGTTCCGTACCTCAACAGGAAAAACGGATCCCTTATAGGATCACTTTTTTGTCCGTCCGTCTGTCTGTCAAGACCCTGTTTCTCAGGAACGCGTGAAGGTATCAAAATGGAATTTATATCAAATACTCCAGTCTACTATCACTTGGAGCTGTGAAAAAATCAAACTTCTAAGCCAGCGCAATCAAAAGATACAGCCGTTTATGCAAGAAAATTTCCGCTAATTTTCAACACTCGCAAGGGAATCAAAACTTACAGGGTACTTACCGTGAACTCAGAATCTTAAAATTTGGTAAGAAGCAACGTCTTATAGCTCAGATACGGGAAAAAAGCGAAAACCGTTAATTTTTAGTTACATCATATATTAAAAATATTTTATGAGCGAGTCCAACTCGCACTTGGCCGGTTTTTTCGATTAATTGTTTTTGTTTTTCTAACTCTTTAAGTGATAGACATAGATATTTATCACTTTTGGTGACAAGACCGCCAAATGATTAACCTAATATACTTATTAATACTATCCTCTAATCCTAATACATTAATACTAACATCTATGTATGTTTCTAGCGTTTCTTCTTGAATGTGTGATCAGTTACAGTAATAAATCAAGTCATGCCTTACAGTTGTTTCTTTAAATTACTGCCTTACCGAAGCCCTTTATTTCTTTAATAGATTTTTATAGTTCATAGGACCTATAATGTCAATTTCTTCGGCAATGAAGGTTGGTACGCGAAAGTGCCTTTAGGACTTTAGAAATATAATTTGTAATATGTATATGTAATAACTTAGAAATATAATTTGTACCTAAGTAGGTATGGTAATTACGGTAATTTTTAGCCATAACAAACTGTCCATAATCACAGTGATTTAGGTAGCTAGTAATCAAGCTATTTGAGGCTAATCCTAATTATAAATATCATCTGGTCTTCGCTGCAATGACGGGAAAGATGGAGAGATACCTTTTTACCATTTTATAAACCCTGATTTTATTAATAATAATCTACTATTAAGGAGTGTCAACATTCCTGTTTTTAACTAATTTTTTTGCAGCAATCTACAATAGTATGTATGTAATAGTACGATAGTAGTATGTAATAGTCATAATATCACGTCAATCCTTCATATATCAGTTCTAACATCTGTCATTCTAAAATACCGTATTCATAATACAGTAATACGAACTTGTACTCATCCCGTACCAAATTTTGTGAGTGGGGACTCAGCTTTATCAACGTACTTGACCCTTTCAGTGAGAAACCGGGACGCCGAATAAAATTATTAAAACGAATAAAACCAAACCCTCGCTCTATCACGCACACCAACGCTTGATAACCTCATTCGGAACGCACACACGTGAGGCAAACAAACAATTTTTACGCAACACAAGGTTACGCTCACCAACACAAGCGCTAGAATTATACGGTCTTTATTGACATTTCATTTTAGCATGTCACTTCACTTGCACCTTAAGTTTTACTCCATAAGGTTGAAAATTACTTGAGTTTAGCGTCAGCAACAAAAGCAATTTGTAGAGTCGGCGTTATCGCAAGCACACAGCCGACGCCGCCGCGCCGACGTGCGGATATGTCGACACGCACACACGAGTCCCCTAGTGAATGCATTGGAACTCTACCGCGTGTACGGTCGGTAGAGTCGAAGGCGGTATTAGCTTGGAGTGTTTGTGAAGTATATTTTTAGAGTTGATGCGGTGTTTTTGCCACGCTTGCTGCTTTACCGTTCGTTCGGCGTGATATGAACGAGTATTACACGTTGTAGTCATCACAATAATGTTACAATTATGTCATTTATTTGAGGTATAGGTACCTATACAATTAAAAACTGAGTCGTTTTCATGTCTACCTATGTTTCATGTATAATTTATACGATAATAACTAAGCAAGACTATATATTAAAATGAAGGTTACTAAAGTTTCTTATCTCCCTGATCTGTTTATGATTGATGAGTCAAAATCATGGTTATTAGTAGAAGTTTCGTAGTCACCACGATAGAGTCCAGTGTAAAGTTTGGACGATCTTTCTATAAGTTAGACCACGGTTGATCCACGGAGAACGCACGAATTTGTTTAGGTGAAAAGGAGTGGTCGACGCCCATACTTATGTAACGTAACCGTTAGCCTCCAATGTAGCAGTGTAACTTACCCGGCTTACCTTTGAATCCATATTACCTAAAAATTCTTATTTAGAACCCAAAGATGGACAATTCTCAATGATGGATCTCATATAATGTATATAGGTTACGTGATTTTCTATGCGTCGTCTACTGCATCTGCTGAAGGAGAAGCATTACATACTGGAACTGTGGTACTTACGAGTATGTTGTCAACAACAGGCATATTCTATCACCTTACCACTCACCTTAAAAGATCAATCTATTTCCACTACAGCATAACACGCCGTAAAACGGTTCTCATGGTGTCTTCTGAATATTTATCGTAATAGGGGAATAAAGGAGGCTTCCAGGGTTACGTGCGGTGAGAGTCCCACTCTCTCCCGTTCCATCCGTTTAGCCAGCAGCCCCGGGAAGGACGGCGGTAGGACCTTACCGGTTGGCAACTTAATCCTATAAGCCAGCCTCGGTATGGACATCATTGTGTGCGTGGTAACATACCGTCTTGAGCATCTGAATGTGTAAGAGAGCCGTGTTTGTATCCCAAAATGGGCTCCTTTTAGAGCGTCGCCGGAAGGAATCGGTGTGTTTTTTTAGGGAATCCGGAGACCTCCGAAAGGCTGAGGCAGGTCACCAATTTAGTATTAGTGCGATATAAATCCCACACACCCCGGTATCTCTAAGGTGTCTTTCATATGAAAAAGATACGGCAAACGGAGCATATCTTGTTTGTTCGAGCAGGGAAGTATCTCGCACCCTTTTCTGCCTTGTAGCTAATTCATTAATCCATTGTATTTCGGTGCAAAGGTCTGGTTGCCAGCTTGGCTGCAACCCTTTATGCGTCCCACTGTTGGGCACTGGTCTCTCTTCCCTATTGAGGAGGCCTGGAGCTTACTCCACCACGCTTGAGCTTGCTCCAATGCGGGTTTTTGGAGATGCGGGTTAGTGGCCAACCCGCTGTCGAATGTTTTCAAACCGCCCATAAGGCCTCCGACAAGGTTTAACGACTGTTGATCTACTACAACCGGGACCGACGGCTTAACGTGCCCTCCGAAGCACGGAAACGCGCATGATTTTTTTTTTGCCACTAGCGGTCACCAATCTCACACCCGACCGCGCACGTTTGTCTTAGCTGCATAGACCGCTTACGTTCTACGCTAGCCGCGCGCTTCATTTGTTGCCATCTTACCTAATACTAAATTAAGACTCACAGAATAGAGTTGGTTGATTCGGTACCACTCAACACAAGAGACTTGCTTCGAACAGTACAATATGTGCAGGGTTTTTAAATTTCAATACTTATCTCACAGATAAAAAGCATTGCCTGTGTCTATTTCTCTGATAGCATTTCGCGCATTAATACATAATGTGTTATGTAACCAATGCGCAATGTATCCACGCAAGAACCGTTGCGTCATTGCGATAGCTCAACCAACTCTAGCGTTGCGTTTGCGTCATACAGCACCAGTCCATTTACTGTGATGTATAGAGATTAATATTCAATGGCTGCAGAGGTAAGTAATTAAAACAATGGTAGTAATTGCAGTAGCAATTTGTTGTGTCGAAATAATCGAGTCGGTGAAGGTTTTGTATTTCTAGAGAGCTGTTAGTAATTCTGATTAACCATAAAGTTTGTTAATTTGATAATATGAATTGAGATAATGCATTTTTGAATTTATTTATTTATACAAAATGTTAATTGGCTGCAACCCTTTTTGCATCCCTGCTGGGCACGGATCTCTCCCCCTTATTGGGGAGGCCTGGAGCTTACTCCACCACGCTGCTCCAATGCGGGTTGGTGGAGATGCGGGTTAATGGCCAACCCGCTGTCGGATGTCTTCAAACCGCCCATAAGGCCTCCGACAAGGCTTAACGACTGTTATCTATCATCAACAACCGGGACCGACAGCTTAACGTGCCCTCCGAAGCACGGAAACGCGCATGAAATTTTTCGCCACTAGCGGTCACCCATCTCACACCCGCCGCCGAGCCATGCGCGCCTCTACAAAATGTTAACATTGATAAAATTCAAGAACGTTTAAAAAGTGTTTTCTCAAAAGATCACCCGTCCTTATTCTCTAACAAACAAAATTTGATTTCTCTGTACATATCAGATTACGCGGCTTTTTAAAAACTAAAACCATCTCTGACGTTTACGTTGACAGCGTTTTACATTTCATTTTCTTCGTCAAAATTAAAATCCTAATCGCTAACATAGAAAACAATAATATCAGATAAATTTAAAATACTGTTGGGTTCATAAATAGTAAGGTTAAAGTTTATATTGGCAGAGTTCGTAGAAAGGCGGCAAGTTTCTCCAGTGCTTGCATCTTCTTGCTTCATCATCTTGCTTCATTCTTGAAAAGTGATTTTTGTACAACTTAAGCTTGCACAGCACAGCTTAACTTAGCTTAACTGCCTGGTTTTTTTTATTTCAATAATTAAACTCCACAGACTTGGCAATTGGCATCCGTGCCTTTCTTGCGTCAAGTTATTTTGTTTGCTTTCTTAACTTATTTTTCTTTTTTGTCGCGATTAATTGCTCCTGATTTTTTTATTAAGTTTGTTAGTAATTTTTTGTATTTTTTTAAACTATTAGGTATATTATTGTTACTGGTGTTAGTATTTAGGACTATACCTGGGTTAAGTAACTGTAGAGTTATTCACAAATCTAGTTTGCTTGATATTAGTGTGCTACTAATATGACCTAATAAAAATGTTGTAAGACAATTCCAGTTCAGAACATGCATCGGGAGTCTAAATCGTGTGATATAAACCTTCCTGGGGTCTCTCTCAAGCTAGTGCTGCT
The DNA here is from genome assembly GCA_911387765.1 of Pyrgus malvae. NCBI lineage: Eukaryota > Metazoa > Arthropoda > Insecta > Lepidoptera > Hesperiidae > Pyrgus > Pyrgus malvae. Next base: position 9,053,820 of record OU426955.1, on the reverse strand, counting down.
GCACTGATCTTGCTGATCGAATAAGATTTCTCGATATGCCTGAAGTTAATAATGCTTTACTGACATCACAATCATCCATGATTTTAGGCAGTGGGTAAAAATTCTAGAGAGGGAGCAACTTTTAGAAAATATCCTGAACGGGCATAGTGATAAAAAGAGGCCAAATATATAGGCAAACAATTCCTTTACTCGTCTATTTATATGTTAATAACTATTAATTTTCCCAGAATCGAAGTATTTTCAAATAGTAAATGCAAACAAATATTCTATTCCTAGAGGCGTGAGATTAAAATACGCAATTTTTCTAAACGTCGTGTTTATAAATGAACGTAACATTCGTGGATTAGATAATTTTGTCTAACAGACCGAAATCAGTCAGATGGATTCCTTATCATTTGATAAGCAGGTGCCTTAAGCATTGATTTTTGTATTTTCGGGAAACTTATTGTTGAACTGGAAATTAATTACGAGCAAGACTTTAAAAATACCTAATTCTTTCGGTCGTCTTACGCGTAGTTTGAAATCATGTCAGTTATACATAAAATACTTATATTGTTGGCACATTGTGTAAATTCTTTATGCCCGTATAGGTACTTGTTAATATGCGATGTTATTCTGGCCTCAAACGCTAACTGATGGAAGACTTCATTTCAAACTTTACTTACGGGATACCTATACACCACGATTCGAGTTATTATCGAGTTCCCAATATTTCGGTGCAGTTACATGTACCATGATCACGGCTGAACTCATGTGGTGTGGTTAACAACCGCGATAGTCTCAAACAGTGTGATGGAATACTTGAAAAAATGAAGCTTTAGAAAATGGTTGCCGTTTACGGTCGCTCCTCTTGCAATATTATGTTGGAGTTCAGAAATAGCTGCTATTATGACTAACTTCATGTTTTGTTTGACACTGGCTTCCGCAAGCCGCAAACTAAATTTGTGTTCAACTAGAAATTTATTTTTCCTTGTACTTACTTGCACATACTTGTAACAGTGTATAACAACAAATTTCGTAATTATTAGCTCTCAAGCATACATATAAAAAAAATCTTAGTCAGAAGTACGTGCTGAAGAAAATTGATGACTAATACATAGTATCAGAGTAAACTTTCTGTATTTAAATCATGCCGAGCACACTAATCCGACTCTGGGTGAACAGAGATACCAACAATATTTGATTTTTACGGGTCATTACTTCAAGCACCTTATTACGCACGTTGGAACCAGTTCCCAGTACCGTCCAGCTTGTTTATTTACCCATCTTTTTAGACGCCGCCAAGACCAATTAACATCCAACCGGGAAGACGACCCGGTCTTAGTGCGTGTACCGCCTCTGTCCTTCGACGGATCTTTTTTTTGGAATGTTTTAGGAATACTTTTATATTCTTTTATTGCGATGGAAATATAGTCATAACATTTAGCATTTCTCTTTACAGAACTGTAGGCAATCAACATGTCCTTCACGTTTTATTTTCTGCGAAAATAAGCGTTCATGGTTTACGCATCCGCAAGGCCATATGCGCAATCATCCGCGTGAGCTAAATGGAAGTACCTTCTTGGTAGGTACTTGAAGTACTACTTTTCTTGCCCGTGGACCAACCTTTAGGCTTTAGGTCTATCAGCTAAGCTAGTAGTTGTACCACAGCCGATTATGGGACCTTGGTCCGACCAGTTGAGCCGTTGGTACAATTAATCTTGTTTAAGTATTATTTCCCACACGATTCCTTCTGCAGTGAAATTGATTTAGCTTTTATTTACTCATCTCGTTACTACGAGTAATTTACAATAACCCGGATAAGCGAATGAAGGCTTTGTTGGAGTTTACCGCCTCTGTCCTTCGATGGATATATTTTTGAATATTTTCTTGTAGAATTCTTTTGAAGTAACAATTAATCAAAAGTTTTGTACACTAATATAACTAGCTTTCTGGCCACGGCTTCGTCCGCGTGAGCTAACACGTTTTCCCCTAGGAATAAGATAATTAACCAACTCTTCAACCCTCAAAATATCTCAATACAAAAATTTTGGTCAATCCATTGCACCGCTTTGACATGAAAGTAGGACAAACAAACAAACAAACAAACTATGAAACGAACACGTTTTTACATTTATAATAAAAAGTATGGATTTTTTAAGCCCACATATCGTGTTACCTAGTTAACTAGTGAAAAGTTCATGACTACTTGCAGGACATTAGTATTTCGAAAAGCATAGTGATTGCACAGAAAAACGTCAAAAATAAAATTAGTAAGAAAGCCCACTTACCTACCTATGTCGAATGGTATTATCTACTATTTCATCAGTAAATACTATATCCACTTACCTACAATTTCTCTGTACTTCCGTAAACTCTCTATCATAGGTGAGCAGCTCATTACTCCGAACACCTTATTATGCATTCGTAGGGAGTACTTCGAACCAGTTCCCAGTGCCTTCCAGCGCCGAGTTTATTTACCCACCTCGTTAGACGCCACGGCCAATTAACATTCAATCGGGAAGACGACTCCACAGTTAATAGCTTTGGATTTACGACATCTGTGCTATCGTGGAGATGTTTTAGGTTTATTTTCGGGTACTTAGGTAGGTACGTGATGTTTTTACAGTAGAGATAAAATCTTTGCTAATATTAAAAAAGTTACAAGCGTAACGTTACAGTGAGCGTAACGTTACAAAGAGTCATCCTTTTTCGTGGGTGCAGCTGGCGTTTATTAGACGTTGTCACTTCAAAATGTGAAAGTGTCTTTGTTTGCTTGATTTTTGTCCTTTCTTTCACGTCGCACGGTGATACGTTTTGATGTGATTTTTGTTGGAAGGTGGTTGGGGGACTCCAGAGTGACATAGACTACTTTACCAGAGAAAATTATCTCATGCTTGAAAATTATCTATCAAAAACATTCCTATTCCACGCCGCGAACGGAAAGCTAGTCTACGACATAAAATTAACGGAATAAAAATTAAAAACGTTTACACTAAAAATAACGAAATTGGGTTAAAATTGCAACAATCAAACTTAAGAAAATCCGATTAAAAATACCAACCATTAAAATGTACCTTATATGATAAGTATCTGATCAAATTTAACATGTAGCGACCTTCCGCTACTCATCAAGAGATGGCGCTACGGGTATTTCTGAATCACGCTATCGAAGTTTTCGGAATATCCTACCATATATACAAGCTCCGAATTGAGTCAGAAGGAGCGCGGCCGCTCCCCGGGCATGACCACCTCGCCCGGCGGGAGATCTCCCTTTGCCAAACTGGTGACCCCGGACAAGAATACGTCCCTTCTGACCTTCATCAGTCGCACCTTCACTCCCTGGATGGACTGCAGCATCACTTCACCAGCTCGTCAGGTTCATCGCAGCGCACCATGCACACGCTTCCTGTTCCTGATCAAGCTGCCTCCTGCGACGTCGTGGACGGCTCGAGTACCCACTCTACTCGCCTCCACATTCCAACCTACCCTCACATCTCGACTCACCGAAGATAGAGGGCATCTCCACACTTCGCTACACCCTCACATCCCGACTCACCGTGGACAGAGGGCGACACAAGGTCTGCACCCTCACATCTCGACTCACCGCAGATAGAGGGCATTTAAGGCGCTTGTAAGCGAAGATTACTCAAGCATGGATAGAAGTTATCGACCTCCGGTCTGAGCAGGGGGTGATGTAGCGACCTTCCGCTACTCATCAAGAGATGGCGCTACGGGTATTTCTGAATCACGCTATCGAAGTTTTCGGAATATCCTACCATATATACAAGCTCCGAATTGAGTCAGTAGGAGCGCGGCCGCTCCCCGGGCATGACCACCTCGCCCGGCGGGAGATCTCCCTTTGCCAAAAACATATTGTGTCCGACAATAAGTTAAATTCAAATCTAACACCACATTTAACTTATTGTCGGACGTAGGCTCTGAAACTTTAAGCAGTATTTTTAATCGTGTTTTCAGAAGTTTGAACAAGTCATATTTTTTCTTTAGACGTTAACATTATTTGGAAGTTTCATGAGTTCGCAGGATTTCTTAGTCTTTGTGTTCAAAATCTGATACCGGATTGGGTAGTGCTCCTGCCTAGGCGTGGTCCTATTCTAAGAATTTCGACCCAACGGTGGTCTGTCCTTTTCAATGTCGATCTTTTTTGTAACCTCTGGTTCCATATTCTAAGAAAGAATTGCTCTAGTATTTGTGTTTAAAAATTAAGGTGATCGTCACATATTTGAAATACCGAGCATGATCGTCGAGCGTAATGCAATGATATGGAGATTTAGGGATTTAATTCAAAGAATGTGAAAAAAATTACTACACTCACACAGTGTATAGTCGATTTATCATTTGAACTCTAGCTTTAACTTTAAACTCATCTCGGAGTATATCGCGAAGCGCATTTCTTCAAAATATTAAAAAAATAGTAACCATACTAGGATATTTTCCAGTTTAAGTTATCTTTATGTTGAAATTTGTGTCAGTACCGTTAGTCAATCGTAATAAGCATTGTAAGGTTAATAAGTTGGGCATCAATAGGATTAAATATACCAATGCAAATTTTAAAATATTTCGCAATAATCCGTAAATACGAAAAGGCCACCAAATTTGCGTAAAACTAATATGGTGAGCGGATTATAAGAGATCGAAACAGATTAAGAGATTATAATGTCTTTGACGAGACAGCTCGTGATTACAATATAATTAGTACAAATAATTCTTATTGTTTAGTTCCATATGTTTTAGTTATATGATTTTTGTTCGCATATCTTTGAAGTGATAACTTCTTTAGCGGCGTTGTGCACTTTTTTTGGGATGGGTAAAAAATGTTGAACTCGCGTCAGGACACGTGGCCTGATCGAAAATTCGTAAGATAGTAGAGGAGACGTGGAAGATCGACCTTCACCGATCTGATAACTTGATGAATTTATTTTTGAAGTGAAAACTTCTTTAGCGGCGTTGTGTACTTTATTTTTGGGATGGTTAAAAAAGGTTAAACTCGCGTGACTCGCATCAGAACACGTGGCCTGATCGAATATTCGTAATACGGAGGGGTGACAGCTGATGACGGCTCGAATATACTTGTAAAAGTCATTTATACCTATCAAGTATTTAAAATATGGACATTGAACAAAGTGCATCTATTAATGAAAAAAGTGACGAAGAAATAGTGAAAGAAAATGAGTGAGTACTTTATAAAAATACTAGATGAAAACCTAGTGAAAATACTAGATGAAAATAATACTGATAATAAAAGCAATTCGTGCAAAATTATTCCCGAAGCATTCCAAAATATCAGAATTAAATGCACAACGTTAATGTTCAAGTTTTCACTTCTGCCGGCACTACCGGAGTGCAACCCGTTGTTTTTTTTCCTGATCTTTGGCCGTAATTGTGGCAGGCTACGAGTTGTGCACAGGGTCAGAGTTACGAAGTCTGAAGTTTTACATGGAGAGTGTAACAAATGCATCAAAAAATTCTGTTTTTTTTTTAATAAGCATCTGTCAGTTCTCACTAACTGTAGGTAGAGTTCCGAATTCAGTTAGTTCGGATCGGAATCAGTGGCACTTTCATCCACTTATAAAACACAAGTGCCATATTGGTAAATTGGTTACTGCGGAGATGTAAAGAAAGCATATAGTAAAAAATACAATTACAGTCTTAAATTTCTTCGTAAAAGGTACTTTCTACAGACAGAGATAAAGGATCTAAGCCTACTAACTAAAAAGATCAAATACGAATCCATTCATACTAATACAATAAATATTAAAGTTTATAAATAAATCGTACAAAATGCAGACGGGCCGCGTGGTGTTAAGCGATCACCGTCGCCTATGGACATGGGCAACCCCAGGGGAGCCACTCGAGCATTGCCGGCTTTGGAGGAGAGCTTTTTTACAGCTTTCTTGAAGAACCCCATGTCATAGTCCACTGGAAATGCCTCAGCTGGAAGGTTGTCCCATAACTTTCACGTTCGTGGTAAAAATGAGCGTGCAAAGCGGACTGTGGAGGACCGCCACGAGTCCAGATGGTGTCGGTGGAACTTTAACCTTCTATAAGTCTATCTGTTTGTTACTTTGTCCTTCCTTCGACCTGCATAAGCTGCTTTTTACTCTTTATTTCTGTGGGGAAAAACTTCTAGCCCAGCATGTGGGGAGTTAAACGATGAAGTTTATTTAATTCATTCGCTTAGCGTATAACGAGACACTTCGAATACAGTATCTATTTATATAATATATATATTATATTATACTGTAGGTGGAGCACGGGCTCGGGCTCCTTTTATCAGAGTATTTTGCCAGTTTTCTACAGGTCACAATGCTGGAAGATTTAATCCGCATTTGCGTGTTGTCAATGTTTCCTCAAGTAAATAATTGGCATTCCAATCTACTACCCTTTTCATAGGTAGGTATCCTCTATTTAATTACATGTTTTTAACAGTTACAAACTATTTACATATGACACACTTAAGCAGCTATTTTTACTTTCTTGAACAGTTTTATTTACATTTGTTCTTGTGACGCCAGTAGGGCAGACTAATATTTTGTCGACGCATGATCATCTCTTAAGAACCCGTGTTTACTAAAAACTGGTCATTAAACGTCTTTCAGGGCCCAGGGCTATATTAAATCGTTTTCATGTAGTACGTAAGTATATTATTCTAAGTCTAAGTTCTCATGCTAGTTTAATCTTAGATGCTAACACACAAATAAATAATTCATGTCATTTACGGAACCAAATATTATGTGTAAGCGTGTTATGTTTATGGATTAAAATTCATAAATTTTGCAATTTAGATGATGAAGTACAAGAAATCTGCGATAGCGAAACATCTACATATTTATTGTGTAGTGTTCGGAGACACGCGATGCAGTAAAGTGGCAGAAGGTAGCAGGAAGCGAATAAATATTCAACAGTTGGTCACCGTGTCGATTGATTTCAAAGTTTAATTTTTATTATTTCCAGAGCCAGAGACCAATACTGCAAGTATTTTAAATGGCATTTTTTATTCATTGTGAGGTGTTTTTTCAAACTCTTAGCGAAAGTTATTTTGTGGTGTACTTTGGGTGTGTATTGGCATGGGCATACCCAGGTACTTGGTTGGGGGGGAGGGGACAGGTTCTTTCTCAGGGGGAAAATTTTTCAACGAACCAAATGCCTTCCACGTTACACGAAGACACGCACACAAATAAATACACAAAGGAAACAGCAGGAGGTAGCATATCGAGCTTATTATTTATAGGTTTCTTTTTTCTTTTGGGAGATCCTTTGGGATTTTTTTATGTCTGAATCTGGACCTTGATCTAGTAGGACTTCCTAGTAGGACTTGATCTAGTAGGTCTTTCTAGTAGGACTCTATATTTTAATAACTAGCTATTTTTATATTAAGACAGTGACTTCCGTTAGTCAGTCGAACCAAACAAAGAGTTCCTTTCGTTGAACTTGAAAATCTACACACAACTTCAAAAAAGCCTCAGACTTGCCTGTGCTTGTATGTGGTTGCTGCTACTTCCATCTGATTGCCTCATGTCCTCATGTACGTCTGGCCTTACAAAAATCCTCGACAAAATGCTTGGAATTTTTGGTCGTTGCCTCTTGGAATGTTTTCTGTGACCTCACGCAAGCGTGCCGTGATTACACAGTACATCAAGTACACAAGTAGTTGAGTACACACGGTTCGTACTTTCCGCATTGTCTGTTTATCGGACAAAGAGAATCTCGACGCTCAAGGCGGCAACGACACGGAATGACAATTTGTCGGACGATCGACGGTGCATGACCACGAAATCTCGCCGGGTTCACGACACTGCAGATTTGCCAAGCTGCTTGGTACATTTTTAACTTGCGTGATTGTATGTCTGTATGAAGATATTTTTAAGTAGTAGGTACCTACTTGACGTGACTTGCGGTTTAACCTGCGTTATAGCGTGATATTTTATAGCCATCACCTTCCTCGATACATATCCAACACAAAAATACTTCTTCAATTTGAACCAGTAATTCCCGAGATTAGCGCTTTCACACAAACTTTTCAGCTTTATAACATTGGTACTTATAGAAATTGAATAAAAAGATAAATAAATCTAACACCTTTAATCGAGCAATTCTTCTTTGTACCTACCTAAATATATATTTTGAATCTCGGAAACGGTTTCTCGGAAAATTTAGTACCCAAGGGCTTAAAATCGATCCCGCATTTTTTTATTTTTAGAAATTATAAATTACAAAAAAAAATATTTTCAGCGATAATCAACTTAAATATAAACTGAAAAATACGACTCTTCCAGACATCTATTGGAGAGTATTAATAATATTGTGGCGTAGAAGGCCATCGAACACCATCCGCCAATCAGACGTTCAAAGAAATGGCAATGTCGATTTGAATGAACTGTATAAAAATTTGTGAAAATAATAATATGTTTCTTATTGGGAGCTATTTCAAATGGCGTTGTTAAGTAACACTAAGCAAATGAGTGTTTCGTTTGAAATTTAACCAAGAAAATAAATTGTTTTTATCCGAGCAACGCTCGGTTGTCCAGGCACTGAATATTGAACTGTCGTCGTGTTTTTGTACGTAAAATATAAATCGATGTGAGTTGTCTTGTGTATTACGCACTAAGAACTACGAGGAGTTATTGAATGCTAGTTTGTAATGTAGCTATGCCAAAACTACAAAATTGTTCTCAATATAAAAGAGAGGAGACGCGCCCTTAGAAAAGAAGCAGAAAAAAGGCAGAAGAACGATTTTTACTTATTTTTGTAGGGCATGGATATCTAAGCTAGTCGTTACACCTAAATTTACGGTCATTTTATGTACTTGGGCTGTCATTCTGTATGCTAAAGCTCATTTATGTAAGCGTGGCTAGCAACTACACATCACCATTCACAAACACAAAAGCATAGCTAAGCAGCAGAACGAGGATGAGCGGTGGATTAGCAAACCATGCGAGGGCCACCACTTGCATATGATTTCTCGTACAGAATGTAGCGTATCATGTTGTTTGCACAAAATTATTGATTGTGAATTCCTGTCATGCATGTATTTACGTGAGTATCCAGCTTCATTGAATTTCCTCTGGCGCCGATATCGCGCTCGTCTGCATCTCACATTTGAATTTGTAATCAGATTTTGTATCCCTTATTCATCATTGCCTCGAAACCTACGCTCGACGTTTCAACATTCGCTAATCAATTAAGGTTTTGTAAAAAAAATGAAATCGTCGGAGTCGGCTCGCCAGTAACCGCTCATTATTTCTTCTCACACATTTTTTATTGCGGCAACATTATACGTGGGTGTGGTTGTAGTTTCCTTTCACCGACGTAAGGGCACACACGCAATCAGGATTTGTGCTGATCTATTTCGTACTTTAAGTTCTAAGTGTAAGGGTTTAACTTTGATCGTTGATAGCAGCGTTGATGAGGAGATAACTGATAAAATATTAAGTTTTCGGTCCCTTTCCGTCCTGCGGTCGGTCTCGGTCGCTCTCGCCCGCGCGCTGATGTTTTTACGCGCGCCGGGGGGCAAAATGTTCGTTGTTTTGGCGGCAAAACGCTTCGGGGATCACGTAACTCAATAATGCGAATGCTTCGAAGGGACCGCCGCATGTTTTATTTACGGCGTTTCAATCGGGTTTATGTCGGTTTTCCGAGACGCGTTAGTTCGTGAGTCAGAAGTACGCAGCGTGTTCGTGACAGGCCGGATGGAATATTGCTTATTTGTAAATGATGCCCTTGGATATTATGAGGAAAGTCTTTCGTCACGCTACGCTGTTCTGTTTTCCGTGTTGCAACATACCTATTTTCGTGGTTTTATGCGAATTTTATTAGATTCTGGCTTTGAGCTATTTAGCAGATAGGTACCAGTGCGTGAGCATTGATTTGATTGATTAATATAGCGTTTAATTTCTATAAAGTTGGTAAAATCGTTGTCTGTAGGTAGGAAGGTATTCCGACCAACTATTATATTATTTTGCCTAAACTCCACCGCAGGCATGCATAGGAAATTATCCAGACAAGTTCCAGAGTATTAATTAAACTAGAAAACCCCACACAAAACGGCGCCGACTAATTAAAAATCAACAAGTCTTTATAAAACTAGAAAAATGCGACCAAGCTATCATGAATATTCATGTGGTTTGAATAAGGCGTTACACGCACTAGCCTTGCTCTTATTAAGCACGTAGGATTACGCTAGACAAGGAAATCCTTGCTAACTAAAACGAATAGTCGCTTTGATCCGGCTTCATACTTTATTAAAATCCCGAGCGAAAGCGTTCCATGCATTACCCCAATTTAGGCGTGCAATTAGTGTACGCGATCCCTCAGGGGGTTATGGGGTCGGGGGGTTGCCACCCCTCGCAAGGGGGAGCCTGCGGGGGCCGAGGGGCCACGCGGATAACCTGCGCCTTTGTTCTGTGCCATTTCCAGCGGACGAGGAAATGAAATTGGAAAATGATTTCGGCTTTTAGCTGATTGCGCTGAGTTGGGAGTGTTGCAGGCATAGGGAACGAGGAGCTTCTAACGATGTTAATGTGGTGGCTGTTTTGTAACGGGTGATTACGGGTGTAGACACGTACGGTGAATGGGATAGGTACATATTGTTCGCTTAACGATGTTACTGTTATTTTATTGTTACCTATAAACGACTAGAATCATTTTTCGTCGATAGGTACGGCTGTAGGTATATTTCATAACTTAGTAAGCGGATTGTTCCTACTATAAATGTCCCTGTATGAAAGATATTGATTTGTGGTTGTTATAATCAAATATACAGCACCAAAAATCACAGACCGTTAGTAAAACGATAGTGATAGAAGCAGGTAGATTAGTACTATTCGACTAATTCGACTGAGTAAGGGTCGTAAACTCGTAACCGCCACCGCCACACCCATTAGGTATCACCTCGAAGTAAGAGGATCATTGAAGAAATGTGCTATTTTTTGTATCTGGGAATTTCAAACCTTGATATCCTCTATATCAGGTTATGTGGGATTTGTACCGTACTAAAACCCCCTCGATTGCCTGGATCTGCGCTTGGGGAGGACTCCGGGATCTCCAGTGTAACGCATCTGGGCTCTCCTTCACCTTCCGATGCTTACGGCGGCATACGGCCACGCACACACCACCGTTCTTCCCGAAGCCGCTGCCTAGACGGATCAAGCTCCCACTCTCACCTCCCGCAACCCCGGAAGCCCCCTTTTAGTCGCCTCTTACGGATCAGGCAGAAGATACCGTAGCTCTATTCTTAATCCCGAAGCTACAGGGACTGGATAAATGTCCTGTCATTTGTTGAAAAATATATGCATAGGAAAACCATCAAGGTGTATGACAGTATGACCAACCACGATACAAGATACAACTAAGTATGCGACATATTCCCGATGGTAATATTTCATCTCCACGTTCATACGTCTCAAAGATCTAGATTTGCTTATACATATATACTACGAACTAAGCCCTACTTACAGACTGCGTAGTCGTTTGTCCCTTCCATAAATTAAAGAAAAAACCATCAATTCATATAGGCACAGCCCCGGTATTATTCCGGAGCGAGCTTCCGAAGTCAATATTGAACTCCGCTTGGCACGGAGCCAGCGTGATTACTGTATCAAAATACCTATATCAACAATAAAGAAAAACATCAGTGCCTCTCCGGATATCATTGTTGATTGCTGCGCTACTGACTACTGAATTAAAGAAAGAACAGATCTTTGTTGCTTCATAACCAGACCATGTTAAGACAGTCAGTTCTGGTAATTAAATGTATGACTTTGAAGTTAAATTGTGAATGTATATGTAACTAGGATATCTGTTTATATTTACATCAAGCAATGGTCAAAACAAATAAAGCGAATAAATATTTGATTGATTGAATCAATAAGTCACAAGCAAATGGAACTTAAACCATTATTATTGCCTTGAATGCATAGATAGATATTATGTCTTTTTTAAAACGATGGCTGTCCCAGTTACAGAAGCGCTCATCTGGAGTAGAAGCATGTCCTCTGATCTACTTCTGATAACTGATAGGCGCTTCTGTAAGTTGGACACAAATATTTTTCCATGGGTGAAAAATCAAGATGGGAGTTGAGTCACAAAAAAATTCTTGAGAGTTGAGTCTTAAAATAAGGAATACTCATTTGATGATAATTAGATGATCTATATCGTTTGAAATGAGAGAAAAATACAGTTAATTAATAGGTGGTGGAACTATTATGGTTCGCCCGGGGAAATACCACCGCTGCACCCACTTCTGCCGTGAACCAATTCTATTGTGTTTCGGTGGAAAGGTTGCAGTTGCAGTTGCCGGCCACACATACATAAGGCAACCACCAGCGCAACTGCATACGACCTCAGACAAGACTTACCTATGCTTGCTTGAGGTTGTGTGCAAATGTCCATGGGCTGCAGCGACCACTTAACACCACGTGGCCTGCATGCTCGTCTGCTACTCCATTCAAATAAAAAAATAATAAAAAAGTTGGGGTAGGGTTGGGGTAGCTTCACAGTGAGCTTCGGAAGTCAATATTGAATCTCCGCTTGGCACGGAGCCAGCGCGGTTACTGCATCATGTTTCATGAAAATGTAACAACGATAAAAAAAAAGATCAGTTCCTCGTCGGATATGGTCATTGTTGATTGCTGAGCTTCTGACGCACAAGTTTTTATCAGAACATCAAGAGATTTGCATATAAATAGTTGTTTTGCTCATGGAATGTTTCCTCTGTATCGAATTCCTGTATTTTAAAATATGTACATAGTTTGAGTTAATATAGTGAGTTATATATAGTTTCCAGTAAGAAATAAAATACATGCGCCTTAAAGCAACATGAACATTGTAGAGAGCTTGATATAGAAACTGAGAGAATAGACGAGGTGCGTCTTATTTATATACTTTTAAAACGTTCACTATTATCGCCTAAGGAATTACAGCCACGTGGTCTTGGAGTACCTAATTTGGGACATTAGAGAATCCTTAACATCTTATGACTTAAACTTCTAGGTACTATCGTAACATTTTATCTCAGTGCAAGAGCAGAGATAGTATTTACAATTACAACCCTAGCTATTATCCTTCGTTGCTCAAAGGTCGTGGTAGTTTTAAAAAGTAAGTTCCGATAAGTTATATGCAAAATTGGAATTTAATCGATCATGACGGCCTTGAAGTCATAGTTTTATCTTACGTTGCTATATGTTGTTGTTACACTTACTAGAGGTGGCCAGAGGCGCTCATCTGCAGTGAAATTCTTTACCTTCCTAAGTTTGACAGCAAAATTTTTCCCTCGCACTTGAGACAAAAGATGAGGGCTACGATTTCAAGTGCTAACAGATGGTCTTTTACGGCGAAAGGCTCATAGTCGCTCAGCGAACAATAGAGAGAGCTATGCTTGGTGTTTCTCAACGTGACAGAATCAGAAAGAAGTGAAGAAGACGAAAGGGCATCAACATATAGCTCTTAAAACTTGTAAGTTTAAGTAGCAATGGTCTGAGCTCATACCTAGGAGGACCGATAACCGACAGGGAAGAATCTTCGAATGGTGAGCACATCTTGGCAAAAGGAGCACAGGCCGCTCTTAGCGCTCTTCAATGAGGTGAACTGACACCAGCTGACTTAGAGAACTCAAGACCGGAGTGTCGAATGTTAGTACCTAAAGGTCTATGTCCAGCAGTGGACCTGTAAAGAATGAAGGATGGGTGAATAGAAAATGATTCAAGCGCTTTTGACTATTTTACGTAAAAGGAGATAAAATATTGAATAAGGTAGGCAGGTACAACTCCGCAGCGAGCATTCGACGTCAATACTGAATCTCCGCTTGGCGCAGAGCCAGCGCGGGTACTGCATCATATTTCATCAAAATATAACAACAATTAAGAAAAAATCATCAAACCATACCGGATATGATCATTGTTCATTTCTGAGCTACTGACGCACAAGTTTTATCAGAACATCAAAAGATTTGTACTATAGAGTTGAACGTTGCTTCCAAAAATATGTTTCCTTTGTCCCGAATTCTTGTGTTTCGATGGTTCGATTATACTAAAGAGACAATTGCTTATAGCAAAATAGAAAATAGCAAATAGAAAAACCAACCAAATTTGTAATTCTGCATACCTTTACTACTTAAAAGACGTCGAAAAAATGTTTTTAATGTAGACTGCGTACGGTACGGTGCAGCAGAGGGCCCACTATGTACGCCCGTATCCGAAACTAAGTGAATTCTCGGGCCTTATTTTTGGATTAGATTGAAGAAATTCTAGCAATATTATTCATTCAATAGCTTAATGTCATCAATGAAAACGCTTATCTAATTAATTCATGAAAAAAGCGATCTGAATATGCTAAAATTGATTCCGAAAATGTTTGAACTTACGGACGGATGCTTACAGAGTGGGCCCTCAGCGGTGTTCGTTAAACATTATTTGGTGTCAATCTCCTAAGGTAAAGGCAATTGAAGTAGTCTAATAGAATTTTTGGATTGGAATAAGTATAGAAATATAAACAATTTTGGCCATAATTTCTGCGCTGTTTTTTGCTACACTGTTTTTGTTATCTCTAATAAGTAGTAGTACTTTGACTTTGTTCGTTCCGCTTTTTTCTTTTTAAGGTACGGAACTCCAGAAACGAACCAAATCAGCCACCAACCAGCTCGACAAACGCAAAAATTCATATATAGGGCTAGGGACGAAATTTATTTTTCCCTGCATATCAAGACCACGTGTAGGCATTTCAGGCCGAAATGTCAGCAGTGTATCTCTATCTATGGTATAAAATGAGTACGAAATTACCATACCTTATCGGTTTAAATGATGTCGTACTTTTACAAAGACAAAGACTTTTATTTGCACAAATATGGGTGTTTAAAAAGGTGTTCTTATACATTTGGTTCGCCATATTTACCTTCATGAAGTATGCAAATATTACAATAATTAAAAACTTAACTAATTACAAATAACAAATATAAAAATGTACATTGAAATAGTGTTATACAATGTATTTCATTATATTTATACTACTTTTATCATTATTTGTACCCATATTGCGCCTTTTAGTTTATAAATTTTATTAATTTTTATTTTTCGGATCGGATCAGATCGTCGCGCGTCGGCTTTGGGTACCCATAGTGCAAGGCTTTTGTACACTGAGACGAAAAAAAGCCCGCGGAAAAATACCTCCCAGGTTTTTATGGAATTCCTTTATGCCGCTTTCAGCTTTCAGACTTTCAGTCTGCCTTTTTATATTTGTCAAAAGTTGTAAGCAAAACTATTATGGTTATACTTACGTCGATATTACATTTGCTCAGTCGGCCCTAATAAAACGTCAAGTTTTGCTGGTTATTTAATTTTGCTTATACTTATAGACCAGGTACTCATGTACATATCTACTCAAATACTTTGATTCTTTTTAAACAAGTAAATAAATGAGCAAGTAAGTTGCGCACTAAAATGTTTTAACTACTTATTCCGAAAAAGAGCTTTTCCAAAGGGTAAAGTGTGACTGAAATCTTACTTTATTATACACCAATTATTATACTTAAAATATCCATTCACTACGGCAGAATAAAAACTTCAATAAGTACAAAAACAAAGCAATATACCCACTCGTACTAATAGGTAAGGATCTTATCTATAGTAAAACTAGTGGTCCGGCCCAGCTTCTCCCGGATGCAGACGTTGTCCTGCTTTAAAAGTATTGAAAGATGATTTGTTTTTTTTATTATCTTAAAGAGATTTCATGTTTCTCTCAAACAAAAATATAAAACAAATAATGACACACAAACTGTCCTGTTATTCTGACTGTGTCAAACGTTAACAACGACACGTTACGAAATACAAACGTTTAACAGGTAGGAACAATTTATATGGGAAAACTAAATAATAAAAAAACACCATTGGACCAAATCCCCTTGAACAAACACAAAAAACTTTATCATAATCCGTCGTTTAGTAGAAGTTCAGTGACATACACACGCACACAAGAAATATATCATTTATCATGATATTGTGCCGCAGCTACTCGATTCCGTAGCCATCTGACAGATTCTGACGTTGGTCTGGCAGAATGCCAACACTAGGTACTATATAGCGCAACGCTACGGCATAATGGGAGTAATTACGACTTACGAGTAGATCTCTACTTCACCGCACCTATTCATACTAGATCTGCAAATAAATAAATTTCAGATGTATCGGATAGGTTTTAATAGGTATAAGCTTTAGCGCACCCAAAGCGGATGTCAGTCGATGGCTGTAGAACAATGATAAACTCCTGTATATTATTACCCAGGGCGTTAATAAACTATTTCATTTCAGTGTTTATGAATTCAAATTCAATTATCATTGAGTTTTTTTTAGAGGTGGCTGTTTGGTGGCTGGTGGTTTTTGAGAGGAGGCACTGGCAGATAACCTGACTTATAACTTAATAAAAGTCGTTACCGTTAAATTATATAAACAAATATAACATCTAAACACTTTACTTCACTATCTAAACACTTCTTTATTTCGAACAATAAAAATGACGGCAAAAAACATTAACCAAAACGTGTTCAGGAATCTGTGTGACGTCAATAACATTGTTAGCATCTGCTTGCAAATTAAAATAACAAGCGAATGTGTTGTATTAAAATTGATCATATTAAAACAAATAACAGACGTGTACATGCCAGGCAATAATTAGTGGCGTGGCAAAAACCCGGTTTTGCTAAAAGTGGCAACACCATTGGGCTAATTGACAGGCGTCCGAGGCATACTAATGGCGGGTTAAAATAGCTTTACGGCCATAAACGTTCCTCCACGTTCGTCCACGGCCTGAATAGAGCGCTTTACCATTAAAATATTTATCCATTCACATAAAAAGTCTATGGTGTTCTATAGTGGCAAGACATGGTAATGAAATGTCAGGGACGAACAAATTCGTAAATTCCTCCTTAATTACCATTCAATGGTATTGTCTGCTGTACCTATTCATTAATTTTTCATTCATTCATGTGTTATCTGTGTACTAATAATAATATGACTCATTAATAGTACAAAGATAAAAAAGCTTTTTCAATATACTATTAATATATACCTACTTATATACGAAGTACCTATATACATCAATATTCTTACATACTCACATCGTAATTCAAGACAACATAAACTTTTGCATTAAGTAAATATAATTTATGTTTATTTTAAGACATAGGTACTCTAGTCAATTAAAATATTATAAGGATCATAAAATAGAAATGTTATTTTATTAATAATATAATAAATATCTTTGGACAATTCACACAACACCATCTGATTCCAAACTAAGCTGAGCTTGTGCTATGGTAATCAGAAAGCTGATAAACATACTTATATAATTCTAAATACATATTTAGATAGATAAATTAACACCCAGCCACAGAACAAATAGTCATGTTCATCACACAAATATTTGTCCTGGGTGGCAATCGAACCCACGACCTCACGGTACGTTTCGCAGTCGGCTCATCACCCACTACGCCACGGAGGCTGTCGAATTATTAAGCAGTACTTGTTTAATTCATTAAATTAAACAGTCGTTCTGGTCACAAAACAAGGTAACAAAATTCTTATTAACAATAGGTAAGTACCACTTTCTAAATTAAATATTGACGTTAACCTAACAGAGCCGTGGATCGCAGGTATACAAATAAATATCTTTGGACAATTCCACCCACTACGCTACGGAGGCTGTCAAATATGTAGATGCATGGCATGACTTAAATTGGATCTTATTTCTATTTAGAGAGAATTAGTTAAAGCAAGCATGGTATATCTGAGAAATTTAAACATTAATTAAGTTTTTAACAAAAAAATAGAACCGATTTCAAACGGTAAAAATTATAATTATACTGTAGGTAGGTACTTCTTCTTGCTTATGGTAATGACTGTTAAAACTATTTTGGAGTCGGTGCCCATTCAGAACGAAAGGTGCGAAATTTTACTAAGGGCCCGAAGTACAGATTTTTTTTTTCAATTCTAACCAGTAGTTCCTGAGATAAGCGTTGTTCGTGGTTAAAATACAAAAGTACCAATAGTAATCGTTGATTTCTCTTTCAATAGATTTGTCCAAGTGCTTTCTAAGGTGGATAGGTTTAAAGGCAAATGTTTGTGTATTTTGAAGTCTCCAAAGCAAGGATGTCAAACCCCAGGCCCGCGAGCCACGGTGGGGCTCGCCAAACCATTTGAATTTGCCCGCCAAGAGTAACCCGCTGATAGTCGCCAATGGCATGAGTGGCTGATTCCAGTGCTTAAGCGCTTGGTTAACTACGCGTACGGAGCGAAAATCCATTGCAGTGGCTGTGTCATAAGTAGGTACTAAGTACTGCTTATTATTGATTAGATACCGACACCGATACTGATACCGACAATAATGAACTTGAATGTGTGTGATGAAGCCACGGAGTTTAAAATCAACTCCCCGCCCCCCTTTCGAATTCTCGCATCCGATGAAGGCTTAGAGGCCCCCGGGCCAAAGCCAACAAGGTGGTGTTTAGTGGGTAGGCACGTAGGTTATAGTGAGTCCCACATATCCAACACAGCCGGCTGCAAAAAAACCCTTCGAATAAAATTTTTTAAATTGTAATATACAATATATTGTATAATAACTACGCAATATATATACTAATATATATGGTATACTGTATAATAACTACGCAAATTTAGTCCCGGACATAGACATTAATTTCGACAGACGCGCCAATTTTAAATCAAAACTTTTAAATTATGACGTACCTCTACCCTAAGGGTAGAGGTACGTCTATTAAATAGCTTCGAGGTACAGCTATTAAATAGCTTCTGAATGCAGCTTCCAGACAAGCAAATAAACCTAATAATTGTGAAATTACAATAAGAACAAAAAACTCATAATTTTTGTAACACATAGCATGCTGTGGTTACCTTTAAGTGTAAGAACAGTTAATGATATGCATTGTATACCTTATAGTTGCGCCAACTGTTTCTTATGTTGGTAGCCCGTAAATAAATAAATTAATATTTTCATTTTTTATTTGGCCCACAGAAGAACTTTGATATTCTTATAATTATTTTAAGTCTTTTTGGTTTTGTTTATATTTTTATGTTACCTACGTGACCCATCGATAAAATTTGATTATTTCTGGTACTTTCAACGCGAAATAATAAGAAACTTTACACACTCATAGCCCCATAGTAAGGTAATTAATACCCTGTGTCGTGGGTACCATGGACACATACAAAGACAGCAACACAAACACCCAGACCGAGAACCGAAATTTAAACTCATCATTCAAATTTCTGTTTCGCCGGGAATCGAACCCGGGACCCCTCGATTGGCAGTCCGGCATGGTAACCATTGTGCCACGCGGGTCGTCGAATAATGTCTGCTATATACGTTAGATTTCTCTATTTTTTTGATGAAACTCCTACTACGCACTACGCACAATATGGGAGCAACCTTTGCTCAAAGCCATTAATTTCACATTATCGTAAAAAGCCCACGAGAGGCATGACACGGGCATACATCGTGGCCAACAGTTATCTGTCGTAAGCCGAGCGATAATGTCGCTAAATTGCCACCACGAAACCGTTTCCATTGCCTTTTTTTCCTCACAGTGATCCATCGCATTAAATCCGATTCTAATTTCTTAAATATTTAATTCCATCCATCAGCCTTTTACTGTCCACTGCTGGACATAGGCCTCCCCTAACGTTCGCCACTCCTCCCGGTCCTGGGCCTTCTGAATCCAGCGACTACCCGCTGTCTTCTTCAGGTCGTCAGTCCACCTGGTTGGAGGGCGGCCTGTACTCCTTTTGCCGAGACGTGGTCTCCATTCAAGGACCTTTCTTCCCCATCGGTTGTCGGTCCTCCTAACTATATGGCCTGCCCATTGCCACTTCAGCTTGCAGATTTTGAGAGCTATGTCGGTAACCTTAGTTCTTCTACGGATTTCATCATTACGAATTCTGTCGCGTAGAGAAATACCAAGCATAGCCCTCTCCATCGCTCGCTGAGCGACCTTGAGCTTGTGGAAAAGGCTAACTGTAAAAGACCACGTCTCAGCGCCGTAGGTCATCACTGGCAACACACACTGCTCGAAAACTTTCGACTTCAGGCACTGAGGTATTCTGGACGAGAAGACACTTTGTAATTTCCCGAACGCTGCCCAACCGAGTTGGATTCTACGAGTTACCTCTCTCTCGAAGTTGGACTTACCCATACGGATCGCTTGTCCCAGGTAGATGTACTCGTCGACAACTTCGAGAGTAGCGCCATCAACAACAACCGGTATAGGTGTGACATGGACGTTAGACATGATCTTCGTCTTGTCCATGTTCATCTTAAGACCCACCCTTTGTGAGGCGCTATGGAGGTCACCTAGCATAGTGCTGAGCTCTTCCAGGTTCTCCGCCAAGATTACTATGTCATCGGCAAATCGAAGGTGTGTGAGGTGTTCGCCATTGATGTTAATACCCAGCCCGTTCCACTCCATCAGCTTGAACACGTCTTCCAGTGCAGCGGTAAACAGCTTCGGGGATATAACATCCCCTTGTCGTACTCCGCGCTGCACTGGAATAGGTCCAGTGCTTCCGTCGTGGACTCGGACTGTCATGGTTGCGGCTTTGTACAAACACTTCAACACCTCGATGTACCGATAGTCAATCTGGCATCGCTGGAGAGACTCTAGCACTGCCCAGGTCTCGATAGAATCGAAGGCTTTCTCATAGTCCACATACGCAATACATAGCGGCAGATTATACTCCTCGGTCTTTTGTATAACCTGTCGCAGCGTGTGTATGTGGTCCATGGTACTATAGCCTTTTCGGAATCCGGCTTGTTCGGGAGGCTGGAAGTCGTCTAGCCTGCGCGCAATGCGATTAGTAAGAACCCTTGAGAACAGCTTATAGACGTGGCTCAGAAGCGCGATGGGTCTATAGTTCTTTAAAAGGGCTTTGTCGCCCTTTTTGTAGAACAGTACCACCATGCTTCTGCTCCACGCCTCCGGGACAGTTCCGCTACTGATGACGGTATCGAACAGTTTTTGGAGCGCCACTAGGAGAGGTTTCCCTCCAGCTTTCAGCAGCTCAGATGTGATACCGTCATCGCCCGGTGCTTTGTTGTTTTTAAGCTGATTTAGGGCCCTTCTAATTTCGTACAGGCTGACGTCCGGGATATCTTCGGTATAGTGTCGGGTCAATTTGGCTCTCTTATCGTTCACCACATTGGTGACGGGAGCATTTGAGGAGCTAAACAACCGTCCGTAGTACCCCTCAATTTCTCTCTGAACTTCAGGCTTAGACGAAACTATAGCGCCAGACTCCGTCTTCAATCTTGTCAACTGGCTTTGCCCAATACTCAGATCCCTTGAGAACACTTTAGTGCCTTGGTTCCGCTCTATAGTGTTTTTGACGCGCTTTGTGTTATGAGCACGCAGATCGCGTCGTCTGCTGCAAGAGATCTGTTTATTAAGCTGCCTGTATTTCAACATTGAAGACGGAGACCGGATGCATAGTTCACGCCTTTCCTTTATAAGACCGAGGGTGTGTTCAGAGAGCACTTGAGGTCTACCCCTGGAGGGGGCCTTAAAGAACTTGGACCCTACCTCGTGGACGGTTTGTACCATCCTGGTGTTGTATTCGTCCACAGACTCGCATTCTTCCAGGCCCGCGAAACGATTTCGCAACTCGAGCTGAAAGTTCTCGGAGCCCTCAATTTGGACAGGTGTTGGTCGGAGCGTAGACTTCATCAGGCGTGACCGTTCCAGCTTGATGTTGATATTTAATGTGCCTCGTACCATTCGGTGATCACTTCCGGTTTTGAACCTGTTGATCACGGAGACATCATTAAATATGTGCGGTTTGTCTGCCAAAATGAAGTCTATCTCGCTTTTCGTGGAACCATTAGGGCTTATCCAAGTCCACTTGCGCTGTGGCTTCTTCTTGAAGAAGGAGTTCATCATAAAGAGGCTCTCCTTCTCCAAGAAGTTAGCAAGCAAGTGGCCTCGGTGGTTCCGTTGTCCAAACCCAAAGGGCCCTACTCTCTGCTCGTCGCCGTCTCGCGTGCCCAGTCTTGCATTGAAATCCCCCATCACCACCGTGAAATGAGTCTTAGAGGCTGGCTCTACTGACGTCCTCATACATAGCCTCAACCTCATCGTCTGGGTGTGTCGCGGTCGGTGCGTATACCTGTATGACCTTCAGCGAATACCGTTTTGATATTCTGAGTATAAGGTACGATACCCTTGCTGACACACTTTCGACTTTCGTCACGTTGTTGACGAGGGACTTGTGGACGAGAAACCCGACACCACCTTGGGACAGATGTTCGCCCTCCCGGTGATAGAATAAGTTACCGGATTTAAGGATTACCGTGTCCTCCCCCTCTCTTCGGACTTCGGATAATCCTATGATACTCCAGCGTAACTTATCTATCTCTGCTTCCAGCTCATGTATCTTCTCGTCGGTTCTCAGTGTCCTGGTGTTGTATGTTGCCAGGTGCAGAGGTCGTTTTCTTTTGTGACAGCCGAATCTCTGCCGGAGATTCTTAGCACCCCCTGCCCCGCCGTTACCATGGCCGCTGTCGTAACCAGGGATAGCGGGGCCGCCGGGGACTGGGGGCCGAGGTTTACTTGTGACTGCCATAAGGGGGTTTATTGCCATAGTCACCACGCTTGGCATTGCGGGTTGGTGACCGCAGTGGATGTTGTTATACACAGGAAGACGCTGCTGCCCGTCTCCTGGAATATGTCCCTTGGTCGCCTCCTACGACCTCCTGGGAAGAATCGGAGTGGTGCTATTCTAACGCCGGCAACCACACGGCAATATTTAATTAGATTCATTAATTGACATATTGATCTGAGTACCTAATTATACTGTAGAGTAACCAATGTAAGAAAAGTATTTTTCCAAATTATTTATACTACGCTTTTTCATAGGGGATAGTTGTTGCTTACCACAACCCTCTCCTATCTCCTAAGGAAAAAGACGCATACAGATATATTTTTCGAAAAAAATGCAGCCTCGTTATCGAACAACAATCGATTCCGAGGTATCCTGATCTACATGAACCGATTATGCTTGTGAAGAATTAACAAAACGTACAACAAATTGTTTAATTGTATATATATAATTGGTAAACATACGTAGTAACACTCAAAATTAATGACTAATCAGTCAGTCAAATATAACTGAAAAGTCGAGTCAAGTCAGTCAAATATTCATGGAAAGCAATGACCGCTGTACCAGAACGTGTCTAACAGGGTTCTTTCTCGGTTATAGGTAACCCGAAACACTATTTTTTCGCTTCGTTATTTTATTCCGCCCTTAAAGCATCAAAGTTACTCACCCTTCAGTAGAATCGGCATAGCGCCTCGCTTCGACACATAATTTTTGTGCCAAATCTGGTGCGGCGAAAGAACGCACACATTTTAATTTTGTCACACATTCACAAATATTCTTTCTTCGCTACAGACGCATACATTTCTAAATATATATATATATCAATTTCAATTAACAAAGTCATTTTCTATACACCGTCAACACTAAAACCGACACACACAGACATACTAGTTGTATAACTAGAAGGCACATTGTGCATGGACGTTGGGACGAGGGGTTCGCCCGTAAAGGCCATTCCTCTCTGACGGGCGTCATACTTGTCATACCTTGATGCTCTAAGATTCCGCCACACTCAAACTCTGCAATTAACGTATATACCCAACGAACAAAACGGTTTGTTCGTTAAACGACTGAAAACAAACTAAAATAATGATAAAGTACGATTCGTTGTCTCTATAGAATTCTCGTAAGAAATATGATTGTTTCTTTTCTTTATGTCATTTATGTATTGTTGTAGGTGGTAGAACTATTGTGGTTCGCCCGGAGAAGTACCACCGCTGCACCCACTTCTGCCGTGAACCAATTCTATTGTGTTTCGGTGGAAAGGTGCAGTTGCCGGCCACAGTTACATGAGGCGACCACCAGCCTCCAGAGTAGCAGCGCAACTGCATAAGACCTCAGGCAAGACTTACCTATGCTTGCTTGAGGTTGTATGTAGATGTCCATAGGCTGCAGCGACCACTTAACACCACGTGGCCTGCATGCTCGTCTGCTACTCCATTTAAATAAAATAAAAAACCGTACGAATACGAAAGAGTTACCATGGAAACAGTTCAAAATATGTACTTGCACGTTCCCGGTGCGTAGTTTGCGTGTGACAGAAACTTTATGGGGCCAAAATGCGATATATTTGCATTTTACTAAAACACATTAGCTACTAAGTCGGTTATTATCTTTTTTCTCACGCTATTTTAGTATTTAGTTGTAATGTGCGAATTTATCGCTGCTCCACGGTGAAGGAAAATATCGTGATATTTCATTGATTATGATGTTTTCCATCGCCGTGCATGCCTGAGAGAAATTCATAATTTCTCGAAAGCATAACGTCCACCAATCCGCACTTGGCCAGCGTGGTGGACTATGGCCTAAATCCCTCTCAATTGTGTGAGAGGAGACCTGTGCCCAGCAGTGGGACATAAAAAAGGTTGAAAAAAAATTGTTTATAGAGTGTTTCACATGAGTTTATTAACAGTTCTTGGGATAAGAAAGGAGAGGCATCGCATCGAAATTATCGTCATAGCTTTAACAATATCGAAGACCTAAGTTCAATTTGGGCTTTCTAATCTATACATATAATAAATCTGTAACAAGTCGGTGTCTCTACATTGAAGATATTTGAGAAAACCTGTCACTAGGGCTATTTATTAGCGTAATAATACCCAAAACAAATCTGTTTGTCTGTTCTTTGTGCGCGCTAATCTCAGGAACGGTAACGTAGAAGGATGCGGTTTTCACTGATGTATTGGTATTTTTTGGATTGTTTGTTTTATTTAAATCGGTTCACAAATAAAAAAGTTACGTACATTTCAAGAACTTATCGATCAGTGTTAGGAAATATCGTTGTTGATTTATCGAAAACTTCAGTTAATGTATTGAAGTTTTATAATTTATAATCCCTTTAATGATAACTTGAAACTTATAAATGAAAAGAAAAATAGATAATACATAGAAAAAAAACAACATAAGGTGAGCTGGCAATAAAATGGTAAACTGTACGAAATAGGGTTCACGCTTTTTCGTACAATTCCCACACGACGACAATTATTAATCAATATTTTAATTTTAATCTATACATAAAGCTGAAGAGCTTGTTCGTTCGGTCGTTTGTATGTTTGTTTGAACGCACTAATCTCAGGAACTACTGGTTCCAATTGAAAAAAATATTTTTGTATTGGATAGTCCATTTATCGGGGAAGGCTTTATTTTTAAAGGCAGACGGACCGCGTGGTGTTAAGCGATCAGGATCACCGTCGCCTATGGACACGGGCAACCCCAGGGGAGCCACCCGAGGGCTTTAGGCTATATAACATCATGCTATGACTAATACCGAAGTCCACGCGGACGAAGTCGCGGGCCGCCATTAGTTGTAAATAATAAAGGAAAAAGCTTAAATAGGAATCTTTACCCCACACGTAATTAACGCATTTGTGCATGATTAAGTATAGACTGTTTATAGAATTGTCTTTAGTATTGGATGATGATAATATATGTATAAATTTAATCAGCAAAAATATTAAAATGTAAAATATTTTTAAGAAATGTATTTAATTTCATCGTAACTCATGGATCTAGAAACTGTTGGATTCATTCATTCCTTCGATCGCTCTATAACAGTTCTTGAATAATAAACTGATCTTAATACCTAATTCCAAAAAAATGTGAATATTTTTTGTATATTGAATTTGTAAATTTGTGTTTTTTTTCTTTGAGGCATCCCCCATTAGGATTGCGGTATTCGGTGGATTAAATTTCAAATGTAATATTTTCTTTCTCCTTATGACCTTTCCAAAAAAAACAGTCTTTCGTTGGCATACCACGCCAGAATGAAATGAAATAAGGCATTTCAGTCTACCCAGAACTATTCCCAACAATTATCGTAACAAAGATCATTAAGCGCTCGTAACCCGGTAACTGGCAACCGGCAACCCTCAGTATTGCCACCGAAAAAACCGCGCGGCCGCCGGTCCGACCAGTTTGAGTTTCGCAGAATCCGCGGCGAGAAAAGAGAAAAAAGCAATTGCTATTAACTGGCGGCACGGGAATGTCGTCAAGGTTTTCAAGTCGCACGCACCACGCTCTCGGTAGTCTCGGTACTCGGTACTGCGTGCTCTACTGAAACACCTTCGTTGTTAGCCTATAAAATTTCTGATACGTATTTGTACAATCTTCATAATAACGTACTGTTCTAAAAAGATAAGAATCGATATCAAGCTTGCGCCTAACCCTTAGCATGCTTTTTGTGAGACTCCTACTACCCGGGAGCCTCAGAAAAAGTTCTCGCAATCTGACGCGACCCCGATAGCGTTAGTCCCGACCATTTTGTGGAATGGACTAAGTTTTTTCTAATGAACTAGAACTAGAACTAGTTTTTGGTCCTAGCGACCTTTAAAGATTCACCGTATTTTGGTGCCAATCAAGAGAAACTTAGCCGCAATCAAAATCAAGATTTTTGTCCCAGTGATTACGGGACGATAGTTACACATAAAAAGTCGGCTATGATCTCATTTGGACGAGCTCGAGCCGTAGATGTGCAGAAAAATAAATATGTTAACAGTAATTAACTCTTATATTAATTAAATCATTTTAATATATAAAATAAGAATTTTATTTTTATATCTAACAGTTACGAAATATTCCTCATTCAAAAATATGACACACTAAAAAGTTTAGTTTACAAATTATAGTTTTGGCGGTTTTGGCGCGAAGTCTGAATGTTGTGCTCTTGTTTTATTTTCATATTGTTGGTATATATATTTTTTTTTATTTGAATGGAGTAGCAGACGAGCATGCAGGCCACGTGGTGCTAAGTGGTCGCTGCAGCCCATGGACATCTACATACAACTTCAAGCAAGCATAGGTAAGTCTTGTGTGAGGTCGTATGTAGTTACGCTGCTACTCCGAAGGCTGGTGGTCGCCTCATGTAGATAAGTGTGGCCGACAACTGCACCTTCCCACCGAAACACAACAGAATTGGTTCACGGCAGAAGTGGGTGCTGCGGTGGTACCTCCCCTGGCGAACCATAATAGTTCTACCACCTACAGATTTTTGAGTTATATCGGATAAAGTTCATGGCGTTTTGTTCAATATAAATTAATTACAGTGCACGAGTGAAGTGAAATTAAATAACAGTTCGAAAGCATGTTTTTTCGGCTTGCCTCCAAAACTCCATCGGACACATTCTGGTAAGGTGGACATCGCTTTACTTGAATATCTGACTGACTAGACTGACTGATAACTGACGTAAGTCGTCTGATTTTTCCTATGACTACTGATTGATGCAAAAATTATATTTGACGCTGGTAATATGCACAGGGTTTGCGACAACCGACATTGAAAAAATAAAATGCAAATGTTTCGCTGGCGACCCACTGATTATGATTTACATTCAAGTATGTAATATAGCTTACTCTGAACCAAGTTGCTTATCTGCAATAGTATATTAGCTTGCTATTATTGATGAGGATGAAGTGGTGAATTATATTTATTTCTTTTTTTCAGAGTGAAGAATAGTCTGTCAGTCAATCGGATAGTAGGTAGTTTGGCAGTGGTCCCTGTAGCTTCGGGATTAAGAATAGAGCTACGGTATCCCCTGCCTGATCGTAAGAGGCGACTAAAAGGGAGATTCCGGGGTTGTGGACGGTGTAAGTGGGAGCTCGATCCGCCCAGCTAGCAGCCCCGGGAAGGACGGCGGAGTGTGTGTGGCCACATGCCGCCGTAAGCATCAGAAGGTGCAGGAGAGTACATGTGCTCTCCCGGAGATGGGCCCATTCTGGGTGCCGCGCGTGGAGGACACCGGTGCGTTCCACTGGAGATCCCGGAGTTCTCCCCAAGCGCAGAGGCAGGCCACCGAGGGGGTTTTAGTGCGGTCAAATCCTACATAATCTGGTATCCTCTCCCAAGGTGCCGGGTACCTTTTGAAGGTTTCCCACCAATACAAAAAAAGGTAGTTTGGCAGTAAAAATGCTGTTTATAATGGCCACTTTACTATAAATCGTACGTTATTGTGAGTATCAATACATTTGCTTAAACATAAATTATTTTTGTTTTCTTTCCTACGTTATTTGTGTAAGGCATTGGAACATTATAGTAGCTAGACTGGAAAACTCAGTAGTTTGGCCACAAGTGCACCTGATAAGATAGGAGAACGCTGTAGGTTGATTACTGAAAACTGACTGTGTATAGTGCCTGTGAAGCATACCTACATTATACAACAAATGCCGTATACATTAAGGTTGCGATTAAGGCGAGGACAGTAAACGCCAATTCTGTTACTCGTAACCATTTTTAAATAAATTAACACATTGTTAGCATCATTGCGTTTTTTTAAATAGTACATATAGTACTAAATATTTTGACAGGTCGAAGAACATTTTCTAAATGAATCATACAACTTCATCAAAGAGATAATCGATAGATAATCACAGCGGACATGACCCCCCCGAAATCCATCAGTCATTCCAATTTGGAACACCTCTTCCCCCAAATTTCTTGCCCCCCCCCCCCCAAATTAAAGGCTGCGACCGCGCTTGTGAACTACACTTATTATCTGCTTAGTCGAAAATTTAAAAATGGCTTCTTTAATATGTCTAAGTACAAAAATCGTACTAATATCTGTTTACTGCACAGACTTGTCTGTGGTTTTCTGCTTCTAGAATTAAAATTGTGTTTACCAAAAGAGAAAAGCAAAAAAACGTAAGTACGATACGATACGTTACGATAACAAACCCTATTAACAAAACTATTTTATTAATAACAAAACTATTTTAGTCTACGCAATTTTCAATCCAAATCGGGTCAAAACAAAACTTGGGCTTACTTTTTGTACTAAACTTTTTGTCACCTGTAGCATAATGCAAAGATAATTATCACCTTGGAAGGGCTGCATAAAAAGTGATGGCAAGATGTATGGCGCTTTTTACAAGGAGATTCGGCCGAAGAAGTTTATTTTTACGACGGCGACCATATTTGGTCCCGTCGGTCAGAAAAGGCTATGATTAACCAGGAATTTATGTCAGGCCTTATCTATATAACTACTGTGGAATTGCCATAAAGTAAGTCCAGTATGTGATTTTTAATTAACCGTGTATGGCACATCCAATCTCATTTCTATAAAACTTCCTTTACTAAGGTTATCGTAATCGACTAGTAATAAACTTGAGATCATGAAGCAAAGCAAAATACTGCGATTGTCATAATTTTATAGCAGTTGTATATATATATATATTTACAATTTTACATAGGTACATAATTTAGGTAGGTATTTCCTTTTCATCAAATTGTATTATGGTTGCATGGCAGGTATAATTAAATAAAACAACTTAATTTTGAGGACCCGCGTGGCACAATGTTTACCATGCCAGACTGCCAATCGAGGGGTCCCGGGTTCGATTTCCGGCGAAACAGAAATTTGAATGATGAGTTTAAATTTCTGTTCTCAGTCTGGGTGTTTGTTTTCCTGTCTTTGTATGTGTCCATGGTACCCAAGACGCAGGGTTACCTTACTGTGGGGTTATGAGTGTAAAAAAATATTTACGGAATTATTATAAAATATATATACATTCCCGAAGTTTCTTTAAGAGTAAAGTCGCCGTCAAATTCAGGCATTGTGGTGTTAACATACAAAGCATACAACTAGTACTTATTTACCTACGGCAGGTTGATGACGGTATTGGTGCAATAAACAAAAAAAAATGGAAAAACCAAAAGTGCACGCCTCATAATCTCATCCTTCAAAATAAAATTGATTAATATATAGATATACTAAAACTATGAAGAACAGTAACAATTAACCCACATCGAATCAGACCCTGAAAAGTGAAAGGGTTCTATTCCTAAGTATAACGAAGCGAACGAGAGAAAAAAAAAACGACTCGATTAGTAAAGTATTTCGGTAGTTTTCGTGTTAACAAGAAAAGCTTCCGCACATACAGACACACGGACGTCCAAGACAGAACTTTTTTAAACTGTTTTTTAATTAGTTTAAATAAGTTTAATAAAAAAAGTTATTTAAATTAAATAGTTTAGTAAAAAAAGGCATCAAAAATATCATGAGTGTTAAAAATAGTGTTTTTTCTTGATATGTGTGTGTGTATATATTATCTTACAAGTGCAATATATGATACATAGACATTTTAAGTTTGAAAAATAAAATGTTTTGCGCGAAGTGATAGTAGTACCCACCTCAACGCTTCGCTTATGAGGCGTGCAAAATGTTGACAGACCTTATTTGAAATTATTCAACCTCCGACATTCTTACCGAGACACACATAGCTAAGATGATATTATTGTTCACCACTGACATCCTAAAGAGGTCCTTTTCCAAGAATTTGAAAAATCGGCACTTAAATAGAGCGTTAGATAAAAGGTTTTCACAGGCGCGGTCGCAGCCTTCAATTTTGGGGGGGATCGCCAAGAATTTGGGGGAAGAGGTGTCCCAAATTGGCTTGTTTTGTCTTCTATCTACGCACGACTGATGGATTTGGGGTCATGTCCTCTGTGACCCCCCTCCCCAAATTTCAGGGTTTTCATCACTTACCTACTGAAAGCAATTACCTAAATGTGTGTACATTTCGTAATTATATTATAGTTTAGTTTTTCCTTTTATATTTTTATCATTGTATATTTGCATACCTCATGAAGGTAAATATGGCGAACTAAATATATATAAACAACTTTGTAAACACCCATATTTGTGCAAATAAATGTCTTTGTCTTTGTCTAAAACTAAGAAGTGGCTACCGAATAACAATAAATTCTTCTTCTACTTTTAATCGACATTTAACTTCGTAGTTACTGTTGGACCGTCGTTAATTGAACACAGCTATTGATCTTATCGTGAATGTATGTTGATGATCTCTACAATGTTGTTCAGTATGCACTCAGGTTAAATGTTACAAGAAAGAATTTCAAATTCGATTTTAAGACATTCAGAATGTTTCGTACATTTTTGAACTACAAATATTCACTAATTGAACATTAATTTAATTCGTTTGATGTCATCTGCTCTAGGTGCCCTTTGGCTCATTGTGTTCAGCTTTAATAAATTAAGTTTTTAACAAAAAAATAGAACCGACTTCAAACGGTAAAAAATAAAATTGTTCAGTACCTACTTCTTCTTGCTTATGGTAATGACTCTTAAAACTATTTTTGGAGTCGGGCCCTTACTAAAATGTCGTACCATTCGTTCTAAATGGGCAAAAACAGTACAGACAGTGGGACAGTTTTGGAGTCGGTGCTCATTCAGAACGAAAGGTACACTATATTTACTAAGACAGGACATTTTACTAAAGGCCCGACTCCAAAAATAGTTTTAAGAGTCATTACCATAAGCAAGAAGAAGTAGGTACTGAACAATTTTATTTTTTACCGTTTGAAGTCGGTTCTATTTTTTTGTTAAAAACTTAATTTATTTCACTCTTTTTAGTAATTTTAATAATTCTGTACATATATTTATAAGCATAATTGGAAAAATTTTCACTTAACTTCTAAACTTTAAAGAGATTTACCTTTCATAATCATGTTTATTTATTAGCCATCTTATAGCCTGAAAGAATACTACTGTCAGTCCACCTGAACGTATAAATTAATGAAAGAATTTGCTCTCAGCTCGTAACCGTTGAGGAGTTATACCTTCAATCAAAGCACATCATCAGATTTTGACATGGTGACAGTTGGACCACCTCAGGAATGTAAGATTTCGAACATAATACCATTTATTGAAAGAATTTGTTCTCAACTCCTAACCGTCGTAGTACCTTCCATCATCAGCTCAACAACATCACATGATGATAATTAAACACAAATGTCTTTTTTGCTTTAGTAAGAATATAAAAATCAATTGTTGTGCTATAAAATTTGAATGTTCCCCTCGATTTCCCTGGGATCCCATCATCAGACTTTGACTTGGTGACAGTTGGACCACCTCAGGAATGTAATATTTCGAACAAAAACCCTTTAATGAAAGAATTTGCTCTCAACTCCTAACCGTCGTAATACCTTCCATCATCAGCTCAGCAACATGATATGATGGTAATTATACGCAAATGCCTGTTTTGCTTTAGTAAAAATATGAAAATCATTTGTTGTGCTATAAAATTCGCATGTTCCCCTCGATTTCTCTGGGATCCCATCATCAGACTTTGACTTGGTGACAGTTGGACCACCTTAGGAATGTAAAATTTCGATCAAAAAACCATTTATTGAAAGAATTTGCTCTCAACTCCTCACCGTCGCAGTACCTTCCATCATCAGCTCAGCAACATAAGATGATGATTACTATACACAAATATCTCTTAAGCTTCAGAAAGTATAAGAAAATCAATGTGTGTGCCTATAAAATTTGAGAGTTACCCTCGATTTCCCTGGGATCCCATCATCAGATCCTGATTTGGTGACAATGGGACCACCTCGGGAGTATAAGCATACGAACAAAAAAAGAATTTTGAAAATCGGTCCACAAACGGCGGAGTAATCGGTGAACATATATATATATAAAAAAAAAAAACATACAGCCGAATACAGTACAGACCTCCTTCTTTTGGAAGTCGGTAATAAAAGGGCCGGATTGTTTATTTTTTTTATATAATAGGCACAAATAAAAGGCAGAAAACAAAAGTTATTTATAATAGTAAAAAGCACTTGAAGATACTTCGAGCGTTTCTTACGAAAGAGCCAGTTTCTCAAAATCTGAACTTCTAATTCAGTACCATCAAAATAGAAGAAGAGAAAATCGCAAGAGCCAAGAGTGAGAAAAAAATTAACGTGAATTAGGTGACCTATAGATATTTTAGGTACCTTTTTATTTGTATCGCGGCGCCCCAGAACGGGCCTATCCTCTGGAGAGCAGATGTGCTCTCCTGCATCTTCCGATGCTTACGGCGGCATGCGGCACCGAACACCCCGCCATCCTTCCCGACGCCGCCCGCAACCCCGGAAGGTAGTAAAAGGTACTCGACTCTTACGATCAGGCAGGGGATACCTCTATTCTTAGAGCTCTATTCTTAATCCCAAAGCTACAGGGACTCTTTAAATTAACCTGAGGTAAAAAAACACAAGAAGTTGAAGACGATTAGTACCTACTAAAGGTTTTTTAATAATGTTCTGTACGTACAGTAAACAACACGTTACTACATGCCAGTGTGACCTATACATAGGTATGCCGGCATATAACCACGTCTAGACAGTGGGATAAGTAACTATAAGAATACTGGAGCGGAAGGCTAACAGTAGCTGCTCAGCTAGGGCTGTCACTTGATAGCAATGTCGTTATAATAAATTCAACTATAAGAATAGACGATAGCCGATTGGTGTTTTCCAGAGTTCATACTCCGGCACGTACATACCTCTGACTAAGAAATTTGTTATGTGCGTACCTGTTTATCGCTGTTCTATAGTGAAGGTTAACATTGTTGTAAATATTGTAAACATTGTTGTATATTTCACTAAGTACGATATTTTACATTGCAACAACAATATGCAACATAAAAATCTCAATAGTTTTGGCCACCAACCAGCACTTTACCAGCGTGCTAAAATTTCTCTGTCTTTCGAGTGTGCCCTGTACTGACTAAAAAAATGGTTGAAAATAAAAACTTATTATTAGGTACTTAAGTGATTCCAGGTAGTTTGATAAGAGTCCTGTGCTCACCACTTAGACATTTTTAACATTTAAAGATTGTAGGTAGTAGGTAGTTGTACATGTAATGATCTTCAAAACACAAATTTTCTCTCAACTCCTAACCATAGTTAACCATCGTTGTACCTTCTATCATCAGCTCAGTAACATGAGATGATGGTAATAACACAAATATTAACTTTTCTTCAGAAAGTATAAGATAATCAATGTGTGTGCCTATAAAATTTGCGAGTTACCCTCGATTTCTCAGGAATCCCATCATCAGATCTTGACTTGGTGACAATAAGACCACCTCGGAATTATAAAGAAGCTTTCTAATAGAAAAATAAATTTGAAAATCAGTCCACAAACGGCGGAGTAATCGGTGAAAATATATAAAAAAATACATAGCGTACAGTCCATAACGATACATAGAATATTTTATTTTAATTTGATTTTGCCACATTGTTTTATTTACTACTAGCGGCCGCCCGCCACTCCGTCCGCGTGGACTTTTGTTTTAGAATTATTGTAACATAAAAATAGAGTACCTGGACGCCCGAGCATTGCTCGGATAAAAACAATCTATTTTCTTGGCAAACGAAACACTCATTTGCTTAGTGTTACAACGCCATTTCAAATAGCTCCCAATAAAAAAAAGTAACAATAAATAAAAAATAAACGCAATATGGTTTTGCTTAAGGTTTAAACCCGGGTCTCTAGTTCCGCAGTTCCGCAGTCAGCCCACGTAACCAATCGGCCAAGGAAGCTTTAATTCAATGAACAAATTTTTTATAGAGCTCTTTCAAATCGACATTGTCATTTCTTTGAACGTCTGATTGGCGGATGGCGTTTGATGGTGTTCTTCGCCACAATATTATTAATACTCTCCAATAGATGTCAATAAGAGTCGTATTTTTCAGTTTATATTTAAGATGATTTTCGCTGAAAATTTTTTTTTTTAAATTTCTAAAAATAAAAAATTGCTGAATCGATTTATCACCCCCGAAACCAGGGCACTAAATTTCATTAAAATTGATGGAGCCGTTTCCAAAATTTAAAAAATATATTTAGGTATATACAAGAATTACTCGTTTAAAGGTATTAGATTAAGTGAATCCTTATTACATCAGCTACCTTCTAGTGAAACTCCCGTGAAAATCGGTCCAGCCGTTTCAGAGATTAGCCGGAACAAACAGACAGACAAAAATTGTAAAAAAATATATTTTGGTATATGTACCGTATGTAATTCATATGTATGTAGTAAAATTAGTTATTTTAATACTACAAACAGACACTCCATTTTTATTTATTTGTATAGACTATTCAGATTTTTTAAATACCTTGCCTGATGTTGTATCCAATTATGCTGACTGCCAATCGAGGGGTCCCAGGTTCGAGTAAAAGAAAAATAAAAAAGAAAAGAAAAAAAATATTTATTTTATATTAGGAATACAAAATATTAGTAGTTAGTACATTTATATATTTGAGAAATTTTGACATAACAGAATGGCTATGGGCGTATGGGACACGTGACATCTGATTGTGTGAGACACTAAATAGAGATTCGCGGCAAAACAGAAATTTTAATGATCTCAATAAATTAATATTCTCGGTCTGGGTGTTTGTGTTTCTCTCTTTGTATTTGTCCATGGTACCCACGACACAGGGTATTAATTACCTTAATGTGAGGCTACGAGTGAGTAACGGTTGTTTATTATTGTTTATTTAATGACATACACAAGCTGCGCCCTCCATTCTACCTCTGCTATCATTCTGAAGTTTCTGAACAGACTTTTACAGAATATTTTCCAATATTATGCAATTTCTGTGAGTGTCACCCATAGATGTGTCACCCCTAGCTATCGATCGATTTCCTACGGGCATTGGCTAGCGTATTATGTATCGGTGGGCAATTCCCATTGCTACCAATAGTTATGCGGTGAAACTATAGCACTGTTGTTTAGGGCTCCGTACTGTTTTCACCGCAAACGGTAGCAAGAAAAAAAATGAGTAGGTACTACCATACTGTATGAAATCGAGATGCAAGAGACGTATAAAGTGTATAGGTATTTTTTTTATTTCTATTTTCGCATTATTTATACTCTTTCCTCGTTGTTCCGTTTATTTGATCACATTCCATAACGATAAATAGAATATTTTCTTTTAATTTGATTTTACAAAGTTGTTATATTTACCACTTTTCAGATTTTTTTCTTTTTATTGCGAATCAGTGTACAATGACATCGTATTTAGACTTGGGTATTTTTTTATGATATCCTGGTATAATTTGACATTTTAATTTGATTATTGTAAGATAATTTTGATTATTGTTAGATAATGTATAATTGTTTTTTTAATGTTATTTATTGAACGTAATTTTTTATTGTTATTTATTTTTGACCACCCGCGTGGCACAATGGTTAACATGCCGGACTGCCAATCAAGGGGTCCCAGGTTCGATTCCCGGCGAAACAGAAATATGAATGATGAGTTTAAATTGCTGTTCTCGGTCTGGGTGTTTTTGATCCTGTCAACCTATATAATTAAATGTTATATTTAGATATAAAGATATATATGGAGATTGAACATATTGAGGCACGTGACGGCGGCAACCATATTAGTAGCAGCAAAACTGTGATGAAACACCCGTGCCTAGCAGTGAGCCGCAAAAATAGTACCAGCCTGAATCGTAAGTCCAGTCTTGGACTACCAAATCAATAGATATACATACTTTTAATGAGCTGTCTAAACATAAACATTTTGTATGAGAAAATAATACGTGACGTAAATTATACATAGGTATATTTTTATTATGTATATATATATATATATATATATATATAAATATATAAATTTATTTGTGCATACCTAGTATCCAAGACGCTGTTCATACGAGTTTTATTTTTTATTTGAATGGAGCAGCAGACGAGCATACAGGACACGTGGTGTTAAGTGGTCGCTGCAGCCCATGGACATTTACATACAACCTCAAGCAAGCATAGGTAAGTCTTGTCTGAGGTCGTATGCAGTTGCGCTGCTACTCCGGAGGCTGATGGTCGCCTCATGTAAGTGTGGCCGGCAACTGTACTTTTTCACCGAAACACAACAGAATTGGTTCACGGCAGAAGTGGGTGCAGCGGTGTTACTTCCCCGGGGAACGATAATACTTCTACCCACCTACAATATTGTATGAGTATTGTTTTGCAATAAAACGTAGGCATACGGAACCCACACTATGCTCCGACCCGCGCTTGACTAATAATTATGC
Source organism: Pyrgus malvae (assembly GCA_911387765.1). NCBI lineage: Eukaryota > Metazoa > Arthropoda > Insecta > Lepidoptera > Hesperiidae > Pyrgus > Pyrgus malvae. The sequence continues at coordinate 9,016,843 of OU426955.1, read as the reverse complement.
AGCAGCCGCTGCGATTTCCACCGCTTTACGGTAGCTCCAATTGTTATTGTTCACTGAATTTGTGGTCAGTTCCCGACCCAGTAGTTAGCGATCCTGAGCCGTCCTCGGTGTTTGTAGAATAATAGCTGGTTTAGATAGGTAGGTTTATTTTTAAGCAAAACATTCATTGGCTTAGTGTTACTTAACAAAGCCTTTTGACATACCTAGCTCCCAATTATAAAAAAAATTGTCACAAAAAATACAAAAATGCTACTTGCTTACTTGAGGTTTGAACCCGGGTCTCTAGCTCCGTAGTCAGCTTTCGTAACCATTCGACCAAGAAAACTTTAATTTATTGACGAAATTTTTATACAGGTCTTTCATATCGACATTGTCATTTGTTTGAAGGACGGATTGACGGTCGACATTTGACGGCTTTCTACGCCACAATATTATTAATATTCTCTAATAGATGTCAGTAAGAGTAATTTTATATTTAACGGCATAAACATTAAATAAAACGACAATTTCTATCAACAAAAATTTGCTGGATCGATTTATCATCCCCGAAACCAGGGTACTAAATTTCATCAAAATATTTGGAGCCGTTTCCGAAATTCAAAAAATATATTTAGATATATACAAGAATTGCTCGTTTAAAGGTATTAATGTAATAAAATATAGGTTCGTTATGAAGTTAGGTTTAAACTACTTTGTAACGATCCGCAATCAATACGTATGTGTTCAACTTGATTTTGCAATTAACCTGTCTAAAGTCCATCTATAACCCTGGTTTTGCGTTTTTCTGGGTTGAGCTCTTTTCAGGTTCATTCGGACAGTAGCTTTATAAATAAACGTGTACCCAAGTATTTACAAATAAATCTTATGAAATATTATTTGTTTCATATTTTGGTACGCTTTCAAATTTTATAATGACACGATAATTGTGATTTTACATGTCCTATGTAACAAATAAACAACAACATAACACCGCTCAACGTTTGCTACTCCTCCCGGTCCTGAGCCTTCTGAATCCAACGACTACCTGCTGTCTTCTTCAGATCATCAATCCACCTGGTTGGAGGGCGGCCTGTACTCCTTTTGCCGAGACGTGGTCGCCATTCAAGGACCTTTCTTCCCCATTGGTTGTCGGTCCTCCTAACTATATGGCCTGCCCCTTGTCACTTCAGCTTGCAGATTTTGAGAGCTATGTCGGTAACTTTCGTTCTTCTACGAATTTCATCGTTACGGTTTTATTTCAAAAAGTTGCATAGACAATGATACTAATTTTTTTTAAAAGGGTTGGCACTGTACCATAAATATATACAGACAAAGACAACATTGCACAGGAGATGGCATTACTAGTAGCAAAAATAATAATATACTTTTATTTTGATACATCATTACAACACATTCATTGGCTTAGTGTTACTTAACAAAGCCTTTTGACAATAGGCATGATGACACTATTAAAGAATCAGAGAATAAACGCTTTTACAGAAAAATATATGCTAAAAAAGTTCTAAAATATGATCCCGTTTTAATATAAACATTAAGATTAATAAGATTTTCAATAAAATAAAAGTATTAAATACAGCAATCGGCCATGTTATCTGAAACGCCAATCAAAAGGAATGACGTCACGCCTCAGTTAATGTCATCGTGTTGCTTGAAGTTTGACGAGCAATCCGACGCCATGACACCTACGAGCGTTTTCGCACTTAGTTCAAATTACATAGCAGAAAATACATTAATTTACGTTAAAAGTTGAGTTTATTGCTGAAATAAACTTATTTTCGAAACTAGGAGACGTGTACCTACAATAAGGAAAGGTATTTGAAAATCTGTCGTCATGCCCATTGTCACAAAAAATACAAAAATGCTACTTGCCTACTTGAGGTTTGAACCTGGGTCTCTAGCTCCGTAGTCAGCTTTCGTAACCATTCGACCAAGAAAACTTTAATTTATTGACGAAATTTTTATACAGGTCTTTCATATCGACATTGTCATTTGTTTGAAGGGCGGATTGTTGGTCGACATTTGACGGCTTTCTACGCCACAATATTATTAATATTCTCTAATAGATGTCAGTACGAGTAATTTTATATTTAACGGCATAAACATTAAATAAAAAGACAATTTCTATCAACAAAAATTTGCTGGATCGATTTATCATCCCCGAAACCAGGGTACTAAATTTCATCAAAATATTTGGAGCCGTTTCCGAGATTCAAAAAATATATTTAGATATATACAAGAATTGCTCGTTTAAAGGTATTGGCTGCAACCCTTTTTACGTCCCACTGCTGGGCACGGGTCTCTCCCCATTATTGGGGAGGCCTGGAGCTTACTCCACCACGCTGCTCCAATGCGGGTTGGTGGAGGTGGAGGTTTAAAGGTATTAGATGTAATAAAATATAGGTTCGTTATGAAGTTAGGTTTAAACTACTTTGTAACGATCCGCAATCAATACGTATGTGTTCAACTTGATTTTGCAATTAATCTGTCTAAAGTCCATCTATAACCCTGGTTTTGCGTTTTTTTGGGTTAAGCTATTTTCAGGTTCATTCGGACAGTAGCTTTATAAATAAACGTGTACCCAAGTATTTACAAATAAATCTTATGAAATATTATTTGTTTCATATTTTGATGACACGATAATTGTGATTTTACATGTCCTATGTAACAAACAAACACCAACATAACACCGCTCAACGTTCGCTACTCCTCCCGGTCCTGAGCCTTCTGAATCCAGCGACTACCTGCTGTCTTCTTCAGATCATCAATCCACCTGGTTCGAGGGAGGCCTGTACTCCTTTTGCCGAGACGTGGTCGCCATTCAAGGACCTTTCTTCCCCATCAGTTGTCGGTCCTCCTAACTATAGGTATGGCCTGCCCCTTGTCACTTCAGCTTGCAGATTTTGAGAGCTATGTCGGTAACTTTCGTTCTTCTACGAATTTCATTGTTACGGACTCTGTCGCGTAGAGAAATACCAAGCATAGCCCTCTCCAACGCTCGCTGAGCAACCCTGAGCTTATGGAAAAGGCTAACAGTAAAAGGCCACGTCTTAGCCCCGTAGGTCATCACTGGCAATACACACTGCTCGAAAACTTTCGACTTCAGGCACTGAGATATTCTGGACGAGAAGACACAATACATATAAGAAACATAAATTTATATATACCCGTTTTACGTCCTTAAATGACATCTATCATCACTAGCTAAGCCGCGAGCAAAAGCGGTATCGAAGTAATTAAACGATAATATTAGAAGTAACAGCTTCTGTCACCAGTCATGATTAATCGATTTAATACGACGGCGACGCGAGAATGTCATTTTCGCTAAGTAAAGGCTGATTTATATCGATCCAGCAACTGGATCTGGTGTCACTGGATTCCAGTACTAAATCGGTACTGGATCAATGTAAACATGTTCCAATCCAGTACAGCGTCTAATATCCAGCGCTGGATCCGAATAGACTCGGTCCTATTTTTCAATCCTTCCCTTCTCCCCGCCTGCTGAGCACCCCGCGCCAGTGGCACTGGAACCGTGTAACCGTGTAAAACCGTGTAACTGGCAATGGGCCAGCCTCCGCCGCGTACTCGCATAGTGACTACACTTCTGTTTGTCTGGTATACAATACAAGTTTTCCAAAAATGTCTAAATCAAAACAGGATCTGCTTTGACATTTTTTGAAGAACTCCGTCTATTACTAATAAATTTTCTTAAATTAGCTTTTCCTTTAACCGTTCTTCTTCAAACAATTCATTCACATCGGGAAGCCATAGATTTAATTTCTTTATTTCTTCTTTTTAATATTTTTTTCGCGTGAAGCAGTGTGATACAAATATTGAGAGTAAGTATTTTTAATTGTCGGCGCTTTCCAAGACACTACGTTATACGTTAAGTTATACCGAAGAGTTGGAGAGTTGGAAAGTAATGGATAAAAAACGGGTCAATAGTCAACATTCCATCATAATTTTTTTTCGTCTAACTCTCCGCGGCATCCTGTAGAGCTCTTTTTTATTTGATCTGAGGTGGAGATGTAGTTCTTTCAGTAATACTAACCTTTGAAAAGCCAAGCCAAGCAAACAACAGGTTTGCGTCAAACTTAAGAAAAACACTATATATAATCCTAGTATAAAAAACCTTGCTTTATCAACTCGTTGTCGATTTTAAAACTCGTTGGCTCTTAAGATATACGGACGCCTTCATAAATATTCATGGATGTTGTTTTTACACTTTGATTAAACCATTATAAGGCTCTTGGAGTTTTTGCATTCATAATTAAATATATTAATAGGATAAATTTGTGAATATAATGATCCTTGAATTAATGTATATTTACGTTATACGATGTAAAGCGCACAGCTGTCTCGGAAAGACATTTTAAGAATTTTCCTACTTTTTCATACGAAATTAATATTTGCGCAACATTGTATTTTAGCTTAATTATTAGTAAGCTTAATTATTAATCGGTAGGTGGAAGAACTATTATCATTCGCCCGGGGAAGTACCACCGCTGCACCCACTTCTGCCGTGAACCAATTCTATTGTGTTTCGGTGGAAAGGTGCAGTTGCCGGCCACACTTACATAAGGCGACCACCAGCCTCCGGAGTAGTAGCGCAACTGCATACGACCTCAGACAAGACTTACCAATGCTTGCTTGAGGTTGTATGTAGATGTCCATGGGCTGCAGCGACCACTTAACACCACGTGGCCTGCATGCTCGTCTTCTACTCCATTCAAATTAAAAAAAGTAGAATTTAAAATGTGACTCAAGAAGACGAAATAAACAAGAACCGATTTCTAAATAAGTTGTAACACGGGGCAATCTACATTGCGCAGGCGCCGATCAAATCACACTCAAGGCTCGAACAGTAGCATTAAAACAACATTAGGTGCATGACAAAGCCGACGGTAGCCGACCACCCTGTTGGTAATTGACTCAACAGTGGTGACTCAGCAGGAACGGCTAGTTGGAGGTGACGCAAGACGATTCAATAAACGGTATAATAACCAACTTATTGATGTGGTTTGGCCATTACCTACCATGCTTTATTATGATAAAATTAATTGGTGATCTAGAATTTATGTCGGTAGGTAGGTATTCTACGTTTTTCCTGTACTATCATTTTAATCCCTACTTTCCTACTAATATTATAAATTCGAAAGTAACTCTGTTTCTCTGTCTGTCTGTCTGTCTGCTACGCTTTTCCGCTTAAACTACTGAACCCATTTTTAATGAAATTTGGAAAACAGATAGAGTGGACCTTGGGAAAGGACATAAGATGTTTTTTTCCTACGTGAACATAATATAAAACGGGTCCACGCGGGCGAAGCTACTGGAGGAAAACTAGTATTGTATATATTGACGTCAATTGAACATTTAAAATTATTTCGTTATTTTAATAAGTTGTTAGGTTAGTTCTTAGGTTATTTCTATTGAAAATACAAAAAGCGTGGCGACACGAAAAGTTTGACACTGGTCTCTTCTCTCAATTGATGTGGGATTAAGGCCATATTATTTCACCACGCTGGCCACTTAGCCCATAGTACTTACCGATAGGTGGACATTATCACTTCGGTAATTCGGTATCATGTAGCGTGTAACTCGCGGACATGAACAATGATTCAATCACAGTTCAATGATGAAAAACATCGTAATGAAAAAGTGTCTACGTGGTTTTCCCTCACCGTGGATCGGCGATGAATAAAAACGTAACAAATTAATTTTTTTAGAGGTACGGGCCGGATCTTGAACACGGGACCTCGGCTTCGGATAACGATGTCTTTAACAATCGGCTATCACCTCTCTGTTTAGTTTTGCCAAACCGAAACCGTATAAATAATGTAACCTAATTAAATAGGTTAGGTACCTACGATGTACTTATGATGAGGAAAGAATCTTGTTTATGTTCTGGTGAATTTGTTACAAAATTAATGTTTTAGAACGTGAAATAAATGGCATTTACACACCTCATAAACACAAAATTAAAAATCAATTTTGATTTAATCCGAGGCCATGATTCGGCAACATTCCGAAGGCCAGCGATGCAAATCAATAAAAATAAGATTCTTAACTAATTAAAATTTTTGGCTTTGACTTTTAGCGGCTACCTTATTATGAATTCAATTTGCGTATAAATTATAAAATAGGTGTGAAAGAGAAAGATGATCGCAATTTAGCAATCTTTATGATGCCTACAAAAATGTATGTTATTTCGGCAGTACGGCAAAACAAAAATATTCTGGCAAACTTCATAAAATTATCATAAGGTAGCAAAGGTTTTATGATCCTTTAAGAGTAGTAAAAAAGTTGTAGAAATATAAAAATTAGCAGTCAGTATGCGTTTTTTGTAATGTATTCGCGTCACATTTATCGTTTTTAGGTACCTAAGTGCTAACCGTTTTTCTGTGGTTCCGTCAGTTCAAAACATGAGTGGAGTGGAGGGGGAAAGAGAGGACTCGCAGAGATTCTCCCAAGATGGTTTCGTACTATTGTGTGCCAGTTTCACAAGTGCTGATGGGGTTTCAGTGTGGTAAAAATCTCACGTAACCCTGTAACTCTTGCATAGTACGTAGTTCCTTCTCAAAGCTTGATCTCCAGAGGAACGTGCCGGTGTCCTTCACGCGCGGCGCTCCGATACGGGCCCACATACGAATGCGGAGCGATGGTATTCTCCTGCAACTTCGGATGAAGGGATTTATATACCTATAATACCTACTAGGGATTTTAAAGGATTCTCAACCTACTTATGTATAAAAAAAATCGTTTAAAACGTTTGCAAAAACGGTTAACAGACAATAAAATAACCTTAAACGGAACCGTGACTTTTGCCTCTGATTAACATTTTAATCAGACGTTTAAAACATTATCAACCATCATTTGGTAGTAGACAACCAATTTGGAGGGCCGTGACGCCCGTGACTCAGCAGTCCGAGGGGCAGTGAAGCCAGACGTGTCAATAAACATTCGACGTGTGGGTCGGGAACGTCGTGATACTATCGACACGTACACGTTATTTTTTTTCAATTTTGTTTCTAACACTGCTGGGTACCAGTCTCTTCTTTGAAGTGAGAGGGATTTACACTATAGTCTACCACGGCTAATTAGGATATATACCTATACAGCCAGTTAGGTTAGGACATAATGCCTTTGAGAAATTATGAGTTTCTCTCAAGCATGCACGGTCCACGGTGATGCAAAAAATTGTGATTTAAAAAACACATATTACAAATATTAAGGTCCGTATTCATCTACTTGAAGTGTTTGTAACTTCTTTTTTAATCGACGAAGAAATGGAAGAGGTTCTCTAGTTTATGCGTATATTTTTTATCATAAATCACGTATAGCTCTTTAGAAAGTAGGTTATACGGTTTTGATAATTTTCTGTTTAATCACCCTAGAGGTGGACTTCTAAATTTGTAAAACAATTCCTATTACACGGGTACAAAATCAGAACACAATTAAATTAACTGTTCACACACTGATTGACGTCATTTGCATTTTCAAACTGCAAAAGTAAAGACTTTAACTTACTACTAGCTGCGAAACCCGGCGTTGCTCGGGTTAAAATACGTCGCATGTTTAAACTAAACTTTAAAGAGATTTACCTTTTATAATCATGTTTTCTAATAGCCATCTTATAGCCTGAAAGAATACTACTGTCAGTCCACCTGAACGTATAAATTAATTAGTGATAATAGAGAAAACAGTGTCTTTATGTACAAAGAAAACCCTTTACTTTTTATATAGGTATATATTAAGATTAAGATTATTACTAACTAGCAGCCGCCCGCGACATCGTCCGCGTAGACTTTAGATGTAGAATTTTTCTAAAATAAAAGTAGCCTATGTTACTCCTCATTACATCAGCTACCTGCCATTGAAAGTCAAAATCGGTTCAGCTGTTTCAGAGATTAACTGGAACAAACAAATAGACAGACCGACAGACAGACAAAAATCGTAAAAAATATTATTTTGGTAGGTATATATGTACGTATATCGTTTCCGTCGTCAGTAATCAGTCAGTCTAGTGACTAGTCTCTAGTCAAGATGTACAAGTAAAGCGATGGCTAATTTACCAGAACGTGTTTGATAGAGTTTTGAGGCAAGCTAAAAAAACATGTTTTCACACTGTTATTTTATTTCACTACACTCATGCACTGTAATTAACCTATATCGAACAAAATGCCATTAACTTTATCCGATATAAAACAAAAATACACCAAGAAAATGAAAGTAGTACCTAAATGTTCTCAGAAAATGCAAATAATGAAAACTCAAATCCGAATTTTTTGGAACCATTTTGTTCAATTTTAAGCTATTTATTAAAATTTACACTTAAATTACTCGAAAAACATAAGATTTCATGTTACATTACATTGATATACGCAAGATAAAGCTTTAAGATAAAAAAATCCTATATAGAATTTAAGTGTAAATTTTAATAAATAGCTCCAAGTTGAACATAACGGTTCAATATCTCTCTCCACCTTATTTGTAAATATGTATTATAAATCGGAAAAAAGAATAGCGAATCTGTTTTCCGTTCTTAAATAACAATAACATTTTTAATATTCTACTGACAAAATATTTAGAACAATGGCGTGACCATCAGCGATTGGCTACTGTTTATGACGAGACATTGAGTTCGACCCTCGGCTATTCAGCCTTTACCCCTTTACACGGTTTTTTCTTAGGCGATAATTAATGAAGCGCGCATGGCCCGGCGGTTAGCAAATAAGATAAACGGCATGCATTGCAAAATGCAACTAAGATAAACGGGCGCGGTCGGGTGTGAGATGGGTGATCGCTAGTGGCAAAAAAATCCTGCGCGTTTCCGTGCTTCGGAGGGTACGTTAAGCCGTCGCCCGGTTGTTATCGACAGATAACAGTCGTTAAACCTTGTGGGCCTTAAGGGCGATTTGAAAACTTCCGACGGCGGGTTGGCCACTAACTCGCATCTCCACCAATCCGCATTGGAGCAGCTTGGTGGAGTAAGACCTCTGACTCCAGACCTCCCCAATAATAGGGAGAGACCCGTGCCCAGCAGTGGGACGCAAAAAGGGTTGCAGCCAGCCAGTAGCCAATTAATGGTAAACAACAAACACTGGCCATTGGTGAATTCCGCAGTCGTTTGGACTAAGAGGGATAAGACATAGCCCAATTAAACCGTTTCGTCCACTAGGATGCCCTAACCCGATCCCCCAGGGATCCCCGCGAACTCATCTGTTCATCAGAATCCCCTTAAACAAAAATAGGTATAAAAAGACGGGTAAAATAAAAATAAATACTGGTAAAATAAAAAAATACAAACCCATTAATAGAAAATTAATAAAAATTCGTTAATAGGAAATTACCTTAATTATTAAATTACCATTTAAAAAATTTAAAATTGCTTGTCAAAACTGTCAGTAGTTAATACAAAATTACTTATGTAAGGAAGCGAAAATGTCATTGACATATTATTATCTAATAGTAAGCTACCTAAAATAATTATCTTTAACTTCGAATGGCGATCATTGGTCGTTAAAAGGAGAACATGGTGCTTTCCAATTCTGTGTAACTACTGACGAGCTGAAGAAGACACGGGTAAGCCGTTAGATTCAGAGAGCGCAAGAGTGGGATGGAGTCACGAACATTAGGGGAGGTCTATGCCACAAAATAAAAAATTCTGGCGCGCCGCCGCCTTAGAGCATCAAAGGTACTGACTTACCTGGACGAGATTTAACACCTGTGATGCTATAAGGCCGCCGCCGATTCGTAATTTGTGTCTATGCCCTGCAGTAAATTTTCAAAGGCCGATAAAGAATTTAATGGACGTCGCGCGTTGATCACTGCTCATTGTGGAGCTGTGAAATGAAACGGAAATGATACTTTGATATTAAGTTCCTAAATAAAGTGTAGTGTACATAAACATACATTTAATTAAATTTGGGTTAAAAAATATAACAACGATTCTTTTTTTCATAATAATATTAAATAAAAGATAATACTTATCCAATTTATAGGTACATGAGATAAAATTAAATGTTTACAAAAAATATTTAACCATTGAGCTCTACAGCTTTTCTAAAAAAAAACTGACAAAAAAGTCAAGACAAAAGATTGAAAAGATCTCTAAACAATGGCACCACCATCGGCGATTGGCTACTGTTTGTTCGAGACAATAGGGTCGACTCTCAGCTATTCAGACAATAGCATAGTAGGAAGAGGATAAAGTTAGCAATTTGTATGAAGAGACCGGCAATAGAGGATGGGTTAACCGAATAGGTCACAGCATTAAAATGTAATAAAAATTATAATTGATTATTTCAGAGTGAAGCACGCATGGCCCAGCGGTTAGCGTAGAATGCAAGCGATCTATACGACTAAGCCAAACGGGCGCGGTCGTTTGTGAAATGTATGACCGCTAGTGGCAAAAAATTTCATTGAGCATTTCCATGCTTCGGAGGGCACGTTAAGCCGTCGGTCCCAGATAGATAGATAACAGTCGTTAAACCTTGTCGGAGGCCTTATGGGCGGTTTGAAAACATCCGACAACGGGTTGGCCACTAACCCGCATCTCCACCAACCCACATTGAAGTAGCGTGGTGGAGTGAGCTCCAGGCCTCCCAAATCAGGGGGAGAGACCCGTGACCAGCACTTACTTATTTAATAACTGACTCTTTGTAAATGTACTGCGAGCATTGCTCTTCGACTGGTGTATAACGCAAGTGATATAAGTAAGGAGTAGAACCACGTAGAACGCTCCCGATCGCATACTGAATTGTTCGCGCTAAACAAAAGCCGATCACCTATCTTACTACCGTCATTGTTTACTGTACGTCTTTACAATACGGCCGTATTGTACGCAGGTTCCGTATCTTCGTCCCTGTAGCGAAGATTCAGAATTCAGAATAGAGCTACGGTATCCCCTGCCCGTAAGAGGCGACAAAAAGGGGGCTTCCGGGGTTGTCAGAGTGGGAGCTTGATCCGCCTAGCCAGCAGCCCCGGGAAGGACGGCGGTGTATCACGATGCGCTGCATGCCGCCGTAAGCATCGGAAGGGGCAGGAGAGCATATTATCAGCTCTCCCGAAGATTGGCCCATTCTGGGCGCCGCACGTGGAGGACACGGGTGCTTTCCACTGGAGATCCCGGAGTCCTCCCCGGATGCAGAGGCAAGCCAACGAGGTTTTAGTGCGGTCAAATACAACATAACCTGGTATTCTCACCCAAGGTGCCGGGCACCTTTTGAAGGTTCAATCCAAAAAAAGGGTCCGTATCTTATTCATTTTACTCTTAACTATTTTATAAAGACGAGCAAACGAACATGTATGCCTCTTGCTTTTAGGGAGTTGTTGCAGCCCATAGACATCTATACATAACCTAAAAGAAGGCTCGAGAACTCTGACTTCAAATGCAGCTGCGCTAAGGTCACCGCATGTAGGTAAAAAGATACATCAGTCGATACTGCAATGCATTTTTGTGGATCGAGCACATATCATTGTGCTGGAAACCGCACTTCTTCACCGAAATATAATTAGGTAATTTATTTGGCAGTAAAAATGAGAACAGCCATGATGCTATCCCGGTAAAACTATACAAATTCTGCAACATACATTTTTGATGTTTTGACGTACACACCAGTAGGTTATTCAATATACACAAACTTTCAAATCCTCCTGAGATCTGCCATGCCAGCATATAATTTGTCATTAGTGAACTTCCATCTCAAACCTGAACTCGCCGGTTTCGTATTGCGTGGACCGCTTGCGTTGTACCTAAGGTACGACAAGAAAACCAATAAAAATCTGAAAGTAACGCTAACAAGGCTATTAAATCGACTCTCAACAAACAGTTTTTCATTCGACCTCGTCATTATAATAAGATGACTGCTGCCAATTACTGGAAAATGTGCTTACCTGTTTAATTTAATTGCAACACTAATTAATCTCAACCGTTCAAATGCTGGTAACAAATTATAACGTCTAACACGCAATGCCTTATCTGATATGCATTTCTATGCAATTAAGAGTAAGGCTATTACTGTTCCCGTGGAATGTGTAAATGCATTATAATGACATGTGTGATTAAGAATGTATTGGACGACTTATATGGCATACCTGCGCTGGTGACCCCTCGCTCGGCACTACTTCATAATGCTGCTCCGTTATTATTATTTTTCTTTTATGTAGGTATTACAAGGATACGATGTTTTTGTTGCAGCCAGATTTTCATGAGACGATGATTATTATTAGAATGGCTGCAATTGTCTGGAGTTTATAACACCATGCTTTTCCAATGCAATTGATGGAGATACGGGTTATTGGCCAGCTGTCAGATGTTTCCAAACTTATAAGGCCTCCGACAAGGGTTAATGACGATTATCTATCGATAACAACCGGGAAACGTGCCTTACGTAACACGGAAACGCATTTTTGCCACTAGCGGAGTAGCGGTCACCCATCTCACATCGGACCGTGTGAGCCAGTTTAGCTTAGCTGCATAATCGCTTGCGTTCTACGCCAGCCGCCGGGCCATGCGCGCTACAATTAGAAAGTAGTGTAATATCGTACGACGTAGAGCAGGACTTATACTAACAAGCTAAGGTATCCATAAGCTGTAGGAGGTGTTAAAACCATGGCTTGTATTGCATGCAAGTGTATTACTGCATAAAACAACGTAATTAAATCAATGTACCTAATACCTATAGTTTTTTGCTTCGTGGACTATTGATAGATACGAACACAACCACAGAACACAACATAACTTTTAATAGTCACATGCCTATATTTGAAACGGAGTCATCGAAGGCATAGTCTGATGTTATAACCACTATCTATAGCTTGTAATTATTGTACCTCTAAAATTACCAGGAATATGTCACAAAGATGTTCAAACAAGTGAATGATCTGCCTCAAATCCAGCTGTCTTCTGATAACGCTATCGCTTATCGCTTCCGCTGTGACAGCTGCCACTGACCTGTGAATTATTCCGAATTATCATGTTACAAATATTAAGGTACGTATTCATCAACTTGAAGTGTTGGTAACTTCTTTTTTAATCGACGAAGAAATGGAAGAGGTTCTCTAGTTTATGCGTATATTTTTTATCATAAATCACGTATAGCTCTTTAGAAAGTAGGTTATACGGTTTTGATAATTTTCTGTTTAATCACCCTAGAGGTGGACTTCTAAATTTTTAAAACATTTCTTATCACACGGGTACAAATTAACTGTTCACACACTGATTGACGTCATTTATTTGCATTTTCAAACTGCGAAAGTAAAGACTTTAACTTACTATTATTACTAACTAGCAGCCGCCCGCGACATCGTCCGCGTAGACTTTAGATGTAGAATTTTTCTAAAATAGAAGTAGCCTAAGTTACTCCTCATTACAACAGCTACCTGCCATTGAAAGTCCCGTCAAAATAGGTTCAGTTTTTTCAGAGATTAACTGGAACAAACAAACAGACAGACCGACAGACAGACAGACAGATAGACAAAAATCGTCACTCTATCTGTGTTCCAAACATTAAAATCGGTTGAGTAGTTTAAGGGGTAAAGCCTAGCAGACAGACAGACAGACAGAGTTACTTTTGAATTTATAATAGGTATTAGTATGGATTGAAATACCTAGTATCATAGGCACTTGAAGTACCTAGTAGGTACCATAGTTATTCAACCATATCATACAAAGTGTACAATAAGTACGGTACTGCTTTATTTTAATCAACTACGAGTAGTTAAGAATTATAGTTTGAAGTTTATTATATTTGCTTTTCATTACTTATATTACTTCATATTAATATTAATAGGTACATATTAGAAATAAATGTAATAATAAAAGATAAGCAAGCGAAGCCCATGGGCACTAACTTGCCTCGAAGCGGACCCGATTAGTTGAAATGAAATTCTCGAAATATGACGACTTCAATAATAATAAAGGACTAATTAAACATTTTCTTTATCTTCCACTGCTGGGCTGATAAAAAGGTTGACAAAAAAAATTAAACAGACTGATGAAGATTAGGGTACTCCTACAATGAACAACAAACATAGTATACAAACTACCAAAAAAATCAAATACATGTAACTTTTACTCCATAACCTACAGAATTGAGGGGAGGGGAGGATGGACGGACGGACATGTCATTTCAAACCAACAAATAAGGTCCAATTAAGTGCTTAAACATTTTCTTTATCTTCCACTGCTGGGCTGATAAAAAGGTTGACAAAAAAAATTAAACAGACTGATGAAGATTAGGGTACTCCTACAATGAACAACAAACATAGTATACAAACTACCAAAAAAATCAAATACATGTAACTTTTACTCCATAACCTACAGAATTGAGGGGAGGGGAGGATGGACGGACGGACATGTCATTTCAAACCAACAAATAAGGTCCAATTAAGTGCTTAAAAAGCTGACGTACAAGAAATTGTTTTCATGTCATTCATTCATGACTATTAGCATAGGGTATTCTGATCTGATAGTGATTCGAAATAGGTATGTGAATTGGACGTTTCGTTACTTCAGAAACCACTTAGATATTTGCATAATACAAAAGTAACCAACGCGTTTAGTGACAGTTTGTCATGGTCGTTTCGGAAAACGCGCTTACGCGCGTGCTACCCCTGTACCGGAAAATGTCTAAAATAGACGTTTCGCATATACGCGCTTCAAAAAACAAACATGTTACGGCGGGAACTTGGAAGATTCATTTTCAAAACAACATCTAGCCCAAACGGGCACTTAAAGGCGATGACCGGGAAAAAATGACATTCATTAAGCGAATATTTTGTATTCCTAATATGAAATAAATATTTTTTCTTTCTTTCTTTCTTTCAAACATGTTTTTTTCGGTTGCCTCTAAAATTCCCTTAGACACGTTCTAATAAAGTAGCCATCGCTTTACTTGGACATCTGACTGACTAGACTGACTGATTACTGACGACTTACAGATTTCACCGATTTCTACTTCTTCCTGTATCCACGAAAATGGCAGTGATGCAAAAATTATACTTGACGCTGGCAATATTATGCACAGAGTTTGCGATGACATAATTGAAAGAAAAAAAAACAAACAATAGGCGCGAATGCACTGAAAAATTCACTGGTGTGAAACTGTGAAATCGCACTGTAGATTTGGTTATGTTAGTGCTGATAAGAGTTAGCCTGTGTAGATTCAGGACATAGACTCTACATGAAATCTGATATCTTTTTTACTGGATAAGTACCTACATAAGTCATTCAAAAATGTTTTGGCGGAAAGTTGAAAAGGGCATGTTGTACTCTTGTTTTATTTCCATTTTCTTCTGTAGTTTTATAGCAGGTTAAGTTGATGGCATTTTTTTCGATTTAGGCTAGTTACAGTGCACGAGTGTTGTTAAATAAAATAACAATAACAATGCTTAAATAAGTTTCTTTCCGCTTGCCTCCAAAACTCGATAGAATACGTTCTGGCAAAGTAGCCATCGCTTTACTTAGATATCTGAATGACAAAATGCCATCGTCTGACTTGCTGACAATTGCCAGTAACAAGTAAGAGCTTTTATCTAATATTTGCTCGTTTCTTTAAAATCGAGGTAGGTACCTACGTAGTACTTACGTCGTCAGTAATCAATCAACCAATTCAGTCAGAGCAAAATCTCTAATATATTATATAAATCTCGTGTCACAATGTTTGTCCTCAATGGACTCCTAAACTACTTAACCGATTATAATAAAATTCGCACACCATGTGCAGTTTGATCCAACTTGAGAGATAGGATAGTTTAAATCTTAAATTATAGTCGCAATATTATTTTATTTCTGATAGGTATTTTAAGGCAGGGCAACGTCTTCCGGATTCGCTCTGTTAGTAACTGTCAAACATTGATTCTTCGCGCCATCGTCCAGAAGTTTGACATTGTCTGAATAACAATACATCTGTCACTATTTGTTTTATATTTTTTATTTGGCAGTAACATAAATACTCTTTGAGATGATAAATAAACTAATCCTCTTTCAAAATAGGTATTTAAGGCAGGACAACGTCTGCCTGGTTCACTAGTTGTGTTATATATTTAATACCTTGGGAGAGTTATCGGCTTATGTAAGATTTTTATTGCACTTAAACCCCCCGGTGGTCTCAGTGCTTCGGGAGAACACCGAGATCTCCAGAGAAACGCATCGGTGTCCTCCATGCGCGCGCGGCGCCTCAAAACTGACCTATAATACGGAGATCATCGTGCTCTCCTGCACCTTCAAGTGCATACGATGGAATAGGGCCACGCACACACTGCTATCCTTTCCGGGGCCGCTAACTATAGGACTGAAGCTCCCACTCCCCGCTACCCCAGAAGCCCCCCTTTTAGTCACCTCTTACGATTAGGTACAGGACATCAATATCATCTGTCGCGGTATATTTATTCATTGTTTAAGTGTATGACGATACGATATGACAATGTTAACATCCCGGTGGTGTAGAAGCATGAAAGAAATGTACTGTTTATCCCTCTTTTGTAACATAAAACTGTTTTTCCCCCTTTTTCTTCGATTTTTACAGAATTTAAAATACTTACCTATAGAAAATTTTCGATCTATGTATAGGTAGCTTTTTATTTGGATGTTATTAGAAGATTTTTTAAATTAAACGACTTCAAAATAAAGCCGAAATGACAGAACAGTTTAGACTATTTATTTTGAAAGCAAAACCAAGCCCAACAAATATCAATCTGAATCACTGTACAGAATCAGTATTATTATTGGGTTAGATTGATCTTAAAATCCTACTTGAAATATCATTCGTGGCGCGACCGAGGCGAGGAGTCAATGACTGCGTCCAGATTAGAAACGGCTTTCTAACGGCGGCACTAGCTTGGATCCAGTGCGACGTTGCCAGCTCGCACTTTCAGACGCGGTTTTGAAAATTTACATTTTGATCGCAGTAGTGGCGTGTTTACATTGATTTTTCTTTGTTATATTATTAGTCGTATCGATACCTACCTCACTGTTTTATATTTCAGTATGTAACGAACGACGTATAAATCATGTTTAAGAAATCTCTTGTCTAACGTATGGCTATTGGCTGCAAGTGCTGCAACCCTTTTTGCGTCCCACTGCTGGGCACGGGTCTCTTACCATTATTGGGGACGCCTGATGCTTACTCTACCACGCTGCTCCAATGCGAGTTGATGGAGAATGGCTACATTTATATGATAGATTGGCATTTCATTAAAAGAACCTATTAAACAAAATAGGCGTAATTAAATCTATTTTATAGTTATTGTCTTCTACTAAATTTTCCAGTCTCAATTTCTAGTTGGAAAGTATTATTCTGATTTATTCGCTCAGCGAGCGATGGAGAGGGCTATGCTTGGTATTTCTCTACGCAACAGAATCCGTAACGATGAAATCCGTAGACGAACGAAGGTTACCGACATTGCTCTCAAAATCTGCAAGCTGAAGTGGCAATGGGCAGGCCACATAGTTAGGAGGACTGACAACCGGTGGGGAAGAAAGGTCCTCGAATGGCGACCACGTCTCGGCAAAAGGAGCACAGGCCGCCCTCCAACCAGGTGGACTGAAGACCTGAAGAAGATAGCGGAAAAGCGCTGGATTCAGAGGGCGCAGGACCGGACGGAGTGGCGAACATTAGGGGAGGCATATGTCCAGCAGTGGACTCTAACAGGCTGATGGATGGATAGATTCTGATTATTTAACAATCATCTAACTTAAATTAAGTGGAGTAATTAAAACATAAAGGCGGTCTTACCGTAAGCAATTCATGATTTCATAAATAAGAAAAAATCTTTTTAATAAGATAGTGGCGAATACTGTGAATTTTAAGACTTACCTACATACACGACTGCGATCAAACGAACCGAGTACCTATTTTTCTTTTATTATCAATTTCTTGATTAGTTTACCGATTGTTATGTAGTCTTTTTAAACTATTCAAACATGCTATAAGACTATACATATAATGGCATTTAAAGCCATTTTGGGCGCTCAGATCAAATAAAAAAGCTAATATTGAATCCTATGAACAACGTAGTGAGGCCCAGTGGCGGCTAGTGACATTTTTCGATGGGGGTTCACAAAAAAAAACAAAAAATTTATTTTACCACCCGTTGATATCCAAGCAGATTCACCACCACTGTCTGTGTCAGTTCCAGTTGATAACCACAAGACACGGAAAACAAATTAATTTATTGCTTTCTTCACATCCACACAACCAATGTGTTTTAAAATATTGTTCAGATTTAAAAACACGCGTAAAAGATTTAGTTTTCGTACTACATTTTTGCTTTCAGTTCAAGGCGTATTTCGAAAGTTTTTTTCACACCGCTTACTAAAAGATACAAATGATAAAAGAAACACTGTATTGTTCCATTTTTAACACAAAATGTCGCGTATAAACTATTTTTTTTTAAACATTCATTTAAAAGAAAAACTACGAAATAACTGACAAAGACGACGACACGTTTGTTTGTATACATAAGAACGGCAACATGAGCAACATCGCATAGGCAGGTTGAACCCACGGTTTGGCAACGTCGCGCGTGAGCGGCGCTCCAGATTAGCTTAATTTCTCATACGAAATCTTTTGTTTCACGCGCCAGCCTGTGTCGATGTTTCTCTTTCGCACTCATTGAATACAGCGCTAGGAATCGTACTAAACTTCGTTTCATAGGAGCGCAATCGCTGGCGCTCCACTCGTTACATCTTGACGCTAAATGTACGCGTAGATATAGGTAATACTTAATATAATATACTATGTATAGGTATGTTAGAAAAGAATGAATGTAATGTAAGGATAGTATGTATTATGAAGGGACATAGATTACCTATGTAATTTTTTTGGGAGTGCACTGCACCAGCGCTCTTTAGGACGAGCCGCCTCTGGTGAGGCCGATTCATACTGCACCATACTGTATATATTAGATAGACTGTGATAGACAACTTCATCTTGATTTGACAGTTGAATATCGCAGCGCATCGATCAAAATGATAATCAAATATAGCAAAATACACCAGAAAATATGCTGATTGAAAAGTAAAAGGGTGGAATGAAATAATGTCAGTAAATATGTACAATAATAATTGTTTGAATTATGATCGCAAAAGCGGCCCAAGCACATCTGATTACAAAACCGGCATCACTTTGTTGTTCGCAAAGTTACATCTTTACTTTTTTATTTGATAAGAGTTTTTGCGTTGGTAATTTAGGTAGGTACTTGAACCAAATATGTTTTTAGGTAGAATATCAAAGTATGTTGTAATATCATAAATAAAAATGTAAATATTAAGGATAAGTAAGATAAACAACAGGATTTCAAAACCTCACGCAAACGAATAAGGAAACCGAACCGTCTAAGCATCAGAAGAAATTCATCGCTGCTTCCCGTTAAGCAAATAAGTCGAAGGTAACATCTGTCGGTTGTCTCTACCATCTTTACGCAAACTGAATGATACTCTGGCTACCACGGCAAAAGGAAAAGCGATCTCCTCTTTGCCTCAAATTCGACTCTGGACAACGGACACACCGACGACCATCAGGCAGTAAATAGTGTGAGAGCTCGATGAAGGACGTACGCTTCACTCAACTCAAAAGGCCTTCAAATGAGCTCTGCAAGCCCTCGTTGTTAAGAAGCCAAACGAAGAAACGAACCCAATAACGGAGCAAGAAAAAAATGAAATATAGATAGATTCCTACTTGTTCCTACGACACAACACTTTCATGAACTGTCTAAAGTAAATATCATCATCATCTATAGCCTGTTCTGAGCCTCAGTCTGGTTTAGATTTTTTTTTAAATTTTATTATTTATTCAGTCTACAATTTGTTTACAGTCCAGATGTGGAAAAGAGATTTATTAGTTATTAGCCTTCCGCCAGCAGTTTCGCCCGCGTGGACCCGTTTTATAGGTTCCCGAAGGATAAAACCCATCCTATGTCCTTTCCCAAGTTCCACTCTATTGTAGTTTCAAATTTCATTAAAATTGGTTCAGTAGTTTAAGCGGGAAAGCGTAGCAGACAGACAGACAGAGTTACTTTCGAATTTATAATATTAGTAAGGATATTTTTTTTATAAAACTGATACTGTGTGACATGTCCAGTAAGGACTATCTCTCGCTCATTGCTTCCACCCTCGAACATCGATAGCCCTTAGGTCTTGCTCAACCCCGTCTAGCTACCGTAGTTTGGATCTTCCACGACTTCTTCGGCCATCAGGTTCTTTCTAGGAGACGCTTAGAAATCCTGGTTTCGATCATGCGTTCAACATAGTTTAGCCAGGTGAGGCGTCCGATGTAGAGAGACACTTTTCAAAATGTTTGGCTCAGAAAACATTATTTTTATGCTATGCATCTGGTTCGCCAACATTCGCCACCTAGAAAAGCCCCAAATACGTTTAAGAGATTTCCTTTAATTTTGCTCAGGGCTTAGTTGCCAACTAAACATGATAAACGTATCACTGTTTTCCTATTATATATACTATATGACAGACATATGAAATGATATGAGACAATAATATGAAAGTAAGCTGAGTCATGCAGAATTCGCTGATTTACTGAAGTAGGCACTTTTTGTCGATTGCTTCAAATCTACTCAAGATATGAAAATAAAAAATAATAAAACGAATGTGGGCTTTATAATTTCAATTCATTTATGTCACAAATGTATATCAATACTGCCTATGTTTTTTAAGAATGGCCCGCCAAGGGTTGACCAAAAACAGCCGCTTTTAGAATCAGTTTTTAGCTAGATTTTTTTAATTTTACGTACTTAAATGATAAAAATTAAGTAAAATATCTTAATAATAATGGATAGCATATAAACCTTCTCCGTGAAAAAATACATGTACATACCAATTTTCATAATAATCGGTCGAATAGTTTCTGAGTTTTGCGATGTCATATATACAAACATTACTTAACACCCCCGCAACCCCCCCTTCCGGGTGGAATTTCGTAAAATCCGTTCTTAGCTGACCTCTACTCGGCGAAAGGAATATTCCTACCAAATTTGAAGTCGGTAGGTCTTATAGTTCCAGAGATAATATATGGGTGGAAATACCCCCCCTTCCGGGTGGAATTTCGTAAAATCCGTTCTTAGCTGACCTCTACTCGGCGAAAGGAATATTCCTACCAAATTTGAAGTCGGTAGGTCTTATAGTTCCAGAGATAATATATGGGTGGAAATACCCCCCCTTCCGGGTGGAATTTCGTAAAATCCGGTCTTAGCTGACCTCTACTCGGCGAAAGGAATATTCCTACCAAATTTGAAGTCGGTAGGTCTTATAGTTCCAGAGATAATATATGGGTGGAAATACCCCCCCTTCCGGGTGGAATTTCGTAAAATCCGTTCTTAGCTGACCTCTACTCGGCGAAAGGAATATTCCTACCAAATTTGAAGTCGGTAGGTCTTATAGTTCCAGAGATATCGTGATGAGTCAATATATGGGTGGAAATCTCTTATATATATATAAGAAGATTAAGCTTAGGTAAGTACTACAAGTTAACGCTAAGCTAAAGTTAATAACGAGTAGGTATAATATACAGTATAGAGTTTATTTGAAAAGTGCTTAAGCTAGTTGCTTCGGAGATCTTGAGACCTGTGTAATCTGAGTAATTATCAAATACAAAAATAAATTCATCCAATTTCAAATAGTGTTAAAAACTTTATATTGTACAAAAAAGGAAGCAGCACAGGTTCCATTATTTTTCCAAGAAGAATTTATATTTTACAAACATTTTACAATCATAATTTTATATTGTTTCCCTTCCAGGTATGTTTCTTTAGTTTTTACTTAGAATATAATTTTATTTTTTAAGACTAAGATTGTCAATACAAATGACTACAAGTATCAATATACTGGTAGTCATTTTGGCCGTTACAATTTATCCTACGTAACACCTTATTATAAGGATGAAGACGACAGAAATATTAAATTTATCCTGGTTATGATGTATTGTCTAAAAAATAAAACATTTATTTTATTCATTATTATACCTATTTTATCAACCTCTAATTATGGCAACCTTTACAGTTGTAGGAGTACATACTTATAGGTGTAATTCTGTCTGGTTTTCTATCATAAAATCAGCAAAAATACTCTACAACTGTCATAAAATCCTCTTCAGTTCTTGTAATCATAATGAAAAACCTTTTCTTTGTTTAAAAATAGACCTTGATGAACTTTTCATATAAATTGATTCAATTCATGAATAAAAATGAAACGGAAGGTAAATTTATTCATGTAATCACCAAGACGAGGCCATACTAAACATTAACTAGTGTTGCGTCACAGTAGGTATGTAATGTATTCATGAATTCCAGTTGCCTTTTAAATAAAACCTTCACTCATACAATATAAATAATTAATTACGTCCTACAAAATGTCCAGCTTAAGACCGCCGCGTGATATTCAGAACGTGTATTGAACGCCACACGACTATACATAGCCACCTGGACGGTCACATAGAAAAATCCATTACGAAAACAAAGTCTTAAACCCAATTAGCTAATTCTAATGTCAACTCTACTCACACAAAAATAGAGTCTAATTTGAGCTTCCCTTTGTAGGGATTGGAACCCTATCAGCCTAAGTGTGCGTCAGTATTCTGTTAGTATACAATAAATATTCGGCGCCAGTTGTGCCAGAAGTACACACATATACATAGGAAAGCAACGCTGTGGACTGCCAAGAGCGGCAACGTCGCATCGCTCGGCGACGGATTCCAAGCTAGCTTCAATTTATTAGCGGTTAAAATTACACAGTTCTTATTTCGAACATTAACTTTAACATAGACTCTATCTTCATAGATTTAAGGTTTCAAATAGCTCATAATTCTTTGAAAGCTAGTACTTTGTCACATTAATTGTTTAGAAATCTCATGCCGAGGGTAGCGGGACGCGCAGTAGCAGAACGTATTGTTCGTTTTTTACGAGGCGCGATAGAATCGATGTCAGTTGGCAGATTTTTTATTTTACCGTTTTTTGGCCTTGTTTGTGATACAGCGTAGCTGCCGAACAATATGCGTGGAATTGTACCAAGGTCCTCGCTACTAGTCTAGTTTCAACATTATTATCAGTGTGTAACTGTCAAAAGACGTTAAGTAATGCCTAATTACCCAATTGTATTGTAAAATAGTTATGTTAAAAAACTATGTGATATTCCTACAATTCGTTGTTAAAGGTTATAACCAATACGATTATTTTCGGGGAATCATCAAAAGTTCCTGTTTCTTGTCAACCAACCAAATCAAAACAATGCAGTTAAATATTCGTACCACCAACATAAGTAAGATATTTACTTACTTAACAAGCAGCAAGCAAACTGAAGAAGTTACGAGTATCATCATTTTGTACAATGAATCCCTTCCAGACATTTATTGGACAACGTTATCATGACGAATGCATATGGCTTACCCTGTGAAAAATATACCTATCAGATTTCATTTAGAGCTAAGCACCTGAATCTACACACCCTAACTTTACTAGCTACCTTCATCATCATCTACATCTCATTATTTAATGGCATCGCAAACAATACGCACAATATTGCCAGCGTCAAGTTTATAATCTTTGCATCCCTTAGTAGACATAGAAAAAATCAGTAAGTCGTCAGTTATCAAGTTATTAGTCAGTCAAGTCAGTCAAATGTTCAAGCAAAGCGATGGCTACTTTATCAAAACATGACTGATAGAGTTTTGGAGGCAAGCCGAAAAAACATGTCTTCGCACTGTTATTTATTTAATTACACTGTTACAAATTAACCCATATTTCATTTCCTTTTGAGAGAGTTTATTTTTTGTTTGTAGAAACTCCAAAAGTATACCATATTTTAGACCTCTAGTATGAAAATTAACAAACTTCTCATACTTATGTACTTCCGCTCACAATTTTTGTGGCTGGAGTGTAAACTAATCAATAACATAACGTTACTAGTTTTCCGCCAGCAGCTTCACCCACGTGGACCCGTTTTAAAGGTTCCCGAAGGATAAAAACCATCCTATGTCCTTTCCCATGGTTCACTCTATCTGTGTTCCAAATTTCATTAAAATCGGTTCAGTAAGCGTAACAGACAGACAGAGTTACTTTCGAATTTAAAATATGAATTATGGATTGATTGGTTTTGGTATTTGTATAGTAACATAAGCTTATAGACCGAATGACAGCTATCTAGCAATTCAGAAAATATCCTAACAATTTGGTTGATCATCAGTGTGTCAGAGACAAAATCGATTTAGTTTAGATTATTACGATTTGTTTAATAAAATCGTTATCTTAAAAAGTCGTTATCGTAAAGTATTTATCAGAACTATGCAGTTGAAACTTTGCATGTTTAATAATTAGATAGATAGATAAACTCTTAATTGTTTGTAATGCACAACAATCATTATGACATAAAATAAAAATACAAAATAACATTTAAACAAACAATGGGCGGCCTTATCGCTTAAAAGCGATTTCTTCCAGGCAACCCTAATAAAAAGCATAAGAACAATGTATTAAAAACATACAGGTAATGCAACATTACAAGTAACATTAAAATAAAATATAATAATTATTATAATAACTTGAATACACACACACACCTGCTATTTTATGATAGTATTCATTCACAGAGTAGCAAGGTAATGCTCCTTAACCAAGTTTTTAAAGGAAGCGAGATTTGGTGCTTTTCTTACCGTCACTGGTAAGGAGTTCCACAAGCGGATAGCTGAAAAGATTTATCGAAAAAGGATGTAAAGTGTACTGGAACATGTAAGATCATGTTGTTAGATGAGCGAAGCAAACGGCTGTGAGACTGATCAAGAAATTCAAATTTGTTCCGAAGATAAAATGGAGTGTTTGGGTTAAACAGAATGTTGTACAGAGCGGAGAGTATATGAGTATTCCGGCGAAGTCGGATTGGGAGCCACTTGAGCTTTGCACGAAATTCGTAAACGTGGTCATACTTGCGAAGGCCAAATATGAACCTGATACAGAGATTTTGAAGACGCTCAAGCTTATTAAGTTGCTCCTCACTAAGATCAGAATGACAGATATCCGCGTAGTCAATAATGGGTAAGAGTAAGGAATTGACAAGCGCAATTTTAGTGGACACCGGAAGGAAGTTCTTAAGCCTACGAAGACTTCCAGTTGTGGAGAATAGCCTTCTGCTGACCTCGTTAACCTGAGGAGACCACGACATCGTGGAGTCCATCAGGATACCTAAATTTTTGACAACTTGGGAATAAGGAATATGAACACCATCAAAAATTACCGAAGGAAGCTGGGGACAATCAACTTTAGAAACCAGCCTCGAACTGCCAGTTATAATAACTTGACTTTTGATTGGGTTCACTCTAAGTCCAAATGAGCGGCTCCAGGTAGAGATTCGAGTTAGGTCCTTGTTAATTGTGTCGATAGCGTCAGAAAGCGAGTTCAGTGAGGCCTGACTATAAATTTGTAGATCGTCAGCATATAGGTGGTAGGAAGAAGAGATTTGGGAACAAATTGAGTTAATGAAAATTGTAAACAGGAGCGGGGACAACACGCCACCTTGCGGAACGCCGGCCCCCACTGCAGCCCAGTTCGAGAAACTACCCTGAACCTGGACGCGTTGCCGACGCCCATGCAATTGTGGTAAAGTAATGGTAATTGTGAAACCAATCAACAGCGGCCGGAGATATGTTGAGAGAGCGTAATACCGCAATCAGTAAATCAAAATCAACACAGTTGAAGGCATTACTAAAATCTAGCAATGCCAACACTGTAAGTCGCCGGTGGTCCATACCGAGACGAATGTCGTCAGTTACTTTTAAGAGAGCAGTTGTCGTGCTATGACCACGCCGAAAACCAGACTGTAAAGGATTAAGGAGGTTGTTCGTTTGTAGGAAAGAAGTAACTTGTAATTGAACTAACCGTTCAAGGATTTTGGATAGAAAAGGGAGAATAGAAATAGGTCGATAGTCGGACAAAGAAGAAGGCTTGGACTTTTTAGGTAAAGGAATAATTTGGGCATATTTCCAAATGGAAGGAAAGGAGCATGTGGAAATAGAAAAATTAAGGATCGAGGTGATAACTGGTAAAATAATGTCAAGAATGGGAAGAATCATATTTCGACTTATACAGTCTGAACCGACGGCATTAGACTGGATTGAACGTATACTCACTTCAACATCACGGTCCGCAAATTGTTTAAAAACAAAACTAGGATAGCTGTGGGTGGGAAACATTGAAAGATTATTCAGTGTTGTGGATTTTATGCTTGTGGTTATATTACAAGACGAAGTAAAATGCTGATTGAGATTATTTAAATCTACAGAAGTTGACGTAGAAATGGTGTCACGAGGTTATAATTAGTCGATAGTAGTATTAGTATATCCCGAGAATTTTAACTATCTTGTATCGCATCGAAACCTAAATTCAAAAAGCGACGAAGCGCTTAGAGAAAAGGTCTGTTCTGATTCAGTGCTAGTTCAGTCTCTGTTTCTAGTAGTTGCTATAGATAGATGCCAGTTTCATTATTAAGAATAAGGCTACGGGATCCCCTGACGGATCGTAAGAGGCGACTAAAAGGGGGCTACCGGGGTTGCAGACCGCAAGAAGAGCTCGAACCGTCCTATCAGCAGTTCCGGAAAGGATTTCATTACAGACAGACAACGGGACAGGTGAAACTAAATAAAAGCTTATAAAAATGCGACATAATAATATTTTTTTTTTATATGTAACTGAACAAAAAGGCAGACGGGCCGCGTGGTGTTAAGCGATCACCGTCGCCTATGGACACGGGCAACCCCAGGGGAGCCACCCGAGCGTTGCCGGCTTTGGAGGAGAGCTCTTTTTACAGCTTTCTTGAAGAACCCCATGTTATAGTCCACTGGGAATGCCTCAGCTGGAAGCTTGTCCCATAACCTACACGTCCGTGGTAAAAAGGAGCGTGCAAAGCGGACTGTGGCGGACCGCCACGAGTCCAGATGGTGCCGGTGGAACTTTAACCTTCGCCTGGTGGTATAATCATGGAATGGTGATGTAGGCATGAGTTTGAAAAGTTCCTCGGAGCACTCACCATAGTAAAGTCGGTAGAACACGCAGAGCGAGCCTATGTCTCTGTACTGCACTTTACTCGTAATGTCAACTCCCAAGATACCAACACTTTCACCGACGGTGAGCGCGGTACCCTGGAACTTGGGCGCTATAACAAATGGGGGTTTTTAGCGGTAAACGCGCAAACTTGTGTCTCCGTGAGGTTAAACTCGACAAGGTAAAGTCGACCCCATTCCGAGACCCGCTCCAGATAGTTCTCGACTTCAGACACAAGTTTGATTCTGCTTTCCTCCACTTGTGACCGAGAGGCATTGGCTCAACAGGTGTATAATGCGTCCACCGTACTATCATCTGCATAGCAATGTATACTGCGTGATTGTTGCAGCATGTCATTGATATGCAGAATGAATAGTGTAGGAGACAGTACTGAGCCTTGGGGAACACCGGCGTTAATGGGCTTCATATCTGAGCAGCATCCGCAACAACGACCTTAATCTGCCGCTCAGACATTGAGTTTGCCACCCAGTTGCATAGCCTCAGGGGAAGACCGTAAGATGGAAGCTACATTTATTTTAATTTTTTTATAAATAAACCTAACAATAAGGCAGTCGGGCCGCGTGATGTTAAGCGATCACCGTCGCCTATGGACACGCACCTATGGACGCTTCGCGAGAAGGGCCCTGTGCTAGACCCGGTCAAAGGCCTTTGCAATATCCAGGCTGACTGCCAGAGCCTCCCCGTTGCCCTCGACGGCTTCAGTCCAGCGGTGTGTGAAGTATACCAAGAGATCACCGGCCGACCGGCCCTGGCGAAAGCCATACTGATGATCGCTGATCAACCGGTGCTTCTCAAGGTACCTAAGGAGCTGCGTGTTTATAACACGCTCCATCACCTTAGAGAGCAGGGAAGTTATCGCAATGTGCCTGTAGTTGGACGAGTCACTGCGGTCACCCTTTTTCGGGATTGGGTGTACTAGGGCTACCTTCCACGAAGACGGTACTTTACTAGTGGAGTAGGAAAGCGAGAATAAGCGCGTTAAGATCATCCGGCCCGCTCGACTTCTTGACATTGAGGGCTAGCAGAGCTCGTCTGACGTAAAGATGGTAGAGACGACCGACAGAAGTTACCTTCGACAGCCTTGGCATAGCAGGCCGGGGACAGACAGCTCCCTTGTGGGACACCGGCCTCTATGTGACGTACGCTCGATAGAGCCCCGTCTACCAACACCCTTTGTGAGGCAATGTCCGATTCAACCCCTTATATACGCTTACAACTCCCGTCTACCGGAGTCGGTGAAGTGACGTTTGTGATACGTCAAAATGTATTATGTCAAAATGTCAAGTTGATGTCATTCGAAACGTTAAAAAGAATCGAATGAAATCAATTGACCGATTGGTTGGTAAAAATATGCAATAGAGGAGAGTTGGAAATTTTGTATATGAATATTTGTTCATTCAGCAGTGTAATACAATCGTCACAATACAAAGAGCGCCTTTCCAGCTATCGTTGTTATTGTGTTTAATGATTTCCAACTGCTCAAGCACGCTGAGTCTTAGGCCCTTCTCGCAAGTGTGTGATGTTGTACGTGTGGTGGTTATTCGGTATAACATGCCCCGTTTCTATTAGATGTTTTGCAAAATTTGACCTATCGCTGTGGCCATGTCTGTAGGTACGCAGCAATATGTTCGCGATATCTACAATCGAATGTCCTACCAGTTTGACCCACGTATACTCCGTTGCAATCAGAACAAGCAATTTTGTAGACACCGGACTGTTTGTGTCTCTCTTACATACATACATATCTCTCTAGCATTACAAATAGATCTAATGTTATTGCTTGTTCTGAATGCAACGTGGATGTTATTACGACGTAAGATTTTAGCTATACGTTCTGTTAGTGGACCGAGGTACGAGTAGGTCAAACTGGATGTATATTTAATGGAATTTTTATCCCTTGGTACCGCGTACAGTTGACCAAGCGTAGTCAAATCCTGCTTTTTTCGTACGAGCCTGTCCACCATGTTACAGTCATATCCGTTGGCAACAGCAATATGGTAGATATTGTTTAATTCTATGTTATAGTTCTCGTGTGACAACGGTATGGTCAATAATCTATTTATGTATGGTATGAGTGGAAAGCTGCTAGTTTATGTTGCCAGGGGTGACAGGAAGATGATAGAACGACTGTGTCAGTATGTGTTGGTTTGCGAAAATTTCCAAAGGAATGCTTATTATTTATTCTGCTGATACTAAGGTCCAAAAAGTTTAAGGTATTGTGTTCTTTAACTTCTAATTTGAATTTAATTTTAGGGTGTATTTTATTTAGTTTATTTACGAATACGTCCAGCTGCCTTTGTGTCCCTGTCCAGCACATTATTATGTCGTCAACATACCTATAATAGTACAATATAAGGCTGTCACCCACAATATATCTATTCTCAAAATTATCCATAAATAACTCGGCCAGCAATGGACTCAAAGGTGAGCCCATTGCAAGGCCTTCTCTTTGTTTTATTTTGCTTGAAATAAACACGTGCGACTTCACAACCCGGTTTATACCCGGTTAATTGACTAAATTATTATTTTAATTTTTGGTACCTACATCTTTAAACAATTTGGTCAATGTTTCTTTTAAACATTGATGTTCACCCCGCGTCAAAACCATTCTATGTTCATTCCCAAGGTCCACTCTACCTGAGTTCCAAACTTCATTAAAGGTTCAGTTGTTTAAGCGGGAAATCGTAACAGACAGACAGGCAGAAAAACTTTCGAATTTTTATTATTAAATAGGGAAAGTATGGATTGACGATACGAAATAGGTAATTATCAAAAAAATCTTAAAGATAAAGAAAGTGTCAGAGCACTGTAGCATGACGATTGTAGGCAGCGGCGCCGATGATTCAACAGCAATGCTAAATGATTCCTTCCTGCGTGTCCCGTATATTGTGCACTTCGAGGAACAGATGGTGAACTGACTAACGATGTCATTCGTTGCTAGTGTAGAAACGTTGATTAAATAGGAATGCTGGAAATGTTTAAAATGCATGACCTTGTTTCGGTGCAACTCAAGGGCAAAATATCAAATCTGTAGGTATACGTCTACCAGTCCCTGACGGTATCACTTGCCTGGTCGTAAGAGGCGACTAAAAGTGGGCTTGCGGGGTTGCAGGCAGTGAGCGTGGAAGCTCTATTCGTCCAGCCAGCAGCCCCGGGAAGGACGGCGGTGTGTGCGTGGCCGCATGCCCCCGCAAGCATCGGAAGGTGCAGCAGAGCACGTCTGCTCTCCCGGAAATAGGCCCGTTCTCTGGCGCCGCGCGTGGAGGACACCGGTGCGTTCCACTGGAGATCTCGGACTTCTCCACAAGCGCAGAGGCAGTACCGAGGGGGTTTTAGTGCGGTCAAATCCCACATAAACCGGTATCCTCTCCCAAGGTGCCAAGGTGCCGGGTGCCTTTTGTAGGTTTCCCTCCCCGATACCAAAAAGAGGTAGGTCGATACTGCGAGAAGGTAACCAATTAAGAATATAGGTATTATTATGTATCTTGTATTCTCTATAAGTAGATAAATTACCTTCTTAATAATAAAATAATACTGTAGCACATTACGTTACCATTTAAAATACTCGTATGTGTTAAGTACCTACTTTTATTACCTATAGAAGAACAAGTTACAAGTCATAGAAATCGCAATTTATTGTCAGATGCCAGAGTGTTATTGAAGTAAACTGTTGACAATGGATCGTAAACATACTTTATAATGACTCTTTCACTACTAAAGTTTAAACTAACATGAGGCTATAAGCAAGTCGCAAGTAGAAATAACGAAATTAATTAACGGAACAATTACTAAGTAACTTCAAACAACATTTCTAAGAATAAGACTGCGAATTATATTTTCCGGGTATACTGTTTCTCTAGTGCTTTATCGGTATTAGAGTGAGGAGCAGATATACGAATTGATTAATTAAATATGTATAACAATATGTATGTAATAAACTAAGGACCATTCTACATGTACTAAGCACATTCTGGTGCATTTTATTTTCTTCTTCATTCTTGCAAATATCCACATTAGCTTATTTACGTTTATTTCTGCATGATAAAAATATTTGAGTTTACAAATTTAAATATTAATTATTTCATACTTTTGGGTCGCCTGCGACAGTTTAGTAAAACATGAAAACAGTTCCGTATTGTATGATAGGTTTTAATTTGATTTAAGTTCATTGCAAACTGCAAGTCATTATGTACTTATGTTTGGCGCCAAATTGATGAAACCTTTTGATGATGTCAATTTTAATGTCAAATAGTACAAATACAAATACAAATATGCTTTATTGTCAAAGACCAATAATCCTAAAGACAGCGGGTCGGTGTAACCACTTTGTTGGCATCTCTTTTTCGCAGCCAGTGTTACCCACTTATCATATTTTCCCCCAAATTTGGTAATCTACAATATCAAGCAACTATAAACATTGGCAGACCAAACTGTGAAAGGATTTATATGCTTGTGCATTATGGTTGGTTGTGAGTTTAGATTGGTTGACTGGCATAAAGTTAATTGGGTCAGCAAATTACAGGACATACATATAGGATAAAATAAAAGACAAAGACAAATACAAAGATTTTTAATGGCACCAATATGGGTGTTTACAAAAGCTGTTAATACATATTTAGTACGTCATATTTACCTTAATGAGGTATGCAAATATTACAAAGATAAAAGTAAACACTTAGTTATAACGCAATATATAAAAATGTACATTTATATCAATTTTATTATTATTTTTCTTCTCTTTATCCTTTTGGTCAATAAATGGCTTTCAAAATAGACCGAACAAATTCGGAATTATATTGATGGTTGCCACTGTTGCCAGTCAATACGTCCAGTGGCCTGAATCCATTTATTTTCGGCAAGAGCTTCAGTTGGAAAACTGAAAAAAATATGACAGCAACATGAGATGAAATTCGTCTGGTAAACTTGTCATAATGTCTAATACCAAATACCAAATGTATTTAGTGTAATAGTCTGTCTGAGTGAAATTTAAGGGCATGCATCAATAAAAAAGGGGTATTGTAATTGAATATGTTTCATTTTGTAGAAACGACTGGAGAATAGTTTTTACATAATCTGAATTTTCATTATATTTACTAAATTTTTATGCAACTGAAAACACGATGCCATAAAATTTTCTCGATAGAATTATTTTTCAAAATTAGGTCAATATTTTCAATTTTTATCATTTTATGTCAAAACGAGTTTGAATATATTTATCATATTTTTTTTACAACAAGCTAATGTTATTATAAAGCTTTCTATGCAAACAGTTTTCTATGTTTTGTTTTAGTTTTTTAAAGAAAAATGTTTTTCGATTTGGCGCTTACGACATTCAAAATAAGATGATGCTATCTTTTCCTCGCGAGCGCTGAAGTAACGCATGCCATCACTTTCTTCGCCACTCCCATACCACCCGTGACCACTGTCAACGATGGACGTGTACTTACTTATGCTCGAATCGCCCGCGAAATACAAAAATTTCAAACTTTATTTCATTTTGTTTAGTTTTTGAAAATATATTTTTTTTCTTAGTAAGTAAGTATTAGGTATAAGTTATTATTTTTAGTAAGAATTAGGTAATTTTAAAGTTTAGAAAATGGGAAATAAAAGTAAAAATAAATTATCAAAACAGAAATATTTACAATTCAAACGACAGCAAATAGCTTATATGAACGAAGAAAAAAGGTAAGTAAAACTCTTGCACTTGTATTTAGTTAGAAACAATACCCCTGTAATCGATTTACAATAATTTTATTCGTAATATATTTTATTTTAGGCTAGCTGTCTATTTATGAGCAAAGAATATTTAGGTTACTCGGTACTCACACTAACTTAGTCCTTATTTCACGATTTGGAAAGTAGCGTCTGTAGTCCAGTTTTTGAAGTCTTGTTTTACTCACGTTTGCAATACGACTCGGGTTCGATCCCCAGCGTAGCATATGTTTTTTATATTATATAAATTTATGTTTTATTTACTATTTTAAAATTACAAATAATTTTTACAATAAAAAAGCTTATAAAAAGACAGACTGACTGAAAACATAATTATTTGAAATTCTTACGGCCGAAAAAATCTACATGAACAAAATAAAAGTACGTAAGTAACCTAGGTACAAAGCTATGATTCATTATATACTTTAGGTGTTTATTTTTTTACACCGTAATCAATTTTGTTTCATAAATAAAAACCTACAATTACACTGCCCCGTCTATCTATCGACTGAGTCGATAGACTGACGACAGCGAGAAATCCTTACATAATTTGTAGCCATATCCTTTATTTCACGACTAGAAAAGTAGTGAGCGTAGCGTAGCTCATAATAAAATGTCGTGCATTACGCAGGAGTGTTCTGGGTTCGATTCCCACTTATATAGTTTTTGTAAAATTAGTCCTCAATCACAAATATATTTTTTACAGTGAAAACGTATTTCCGTTTCTGATTCATTAATAAAGTGAACAAAATTGTGAATTTATTTTAAGTATCGATTTTTTTACTTTATTTATAATTTTACATATGAGCTGCGGCCCACTGTACAATCGTAGAATAATCGAAACTGTACATTCGTATTTTTTTCAATTTTTAAGTACTGTAGGTACTAAGTACTTATAATAAATATCAGCAAAGGTGACGAATTACTAAATTTTTCAAATTTATCTTTGTCTATCTGTGTGTAATTCAGAGCTTCAAATACCGATACCGCTATAAAATTATAACGTTATTAACTCCTTGTGCCTGTATCGTTATAAAAAACAAAACGTTTTACAACTAAACGTTATTTGTAAATCATAATAACGCTATATCAGTAAACGCTATTTAGAAAATAACGTTATAACCGACTGCTGAGTGCGAAGTTGTCAAACTGTGCATTCTTCTAGGTATATGTTTTGTTGAGCGGCGGATAAATAAAAAGTAGGTACACAGTAACTAATTTATTGTATTGGGTGTGTTTTATTATAATTTATAATGCTTTAGGTTTCTTTATTCAATACACTCATATTTCGTATCGCCTTCTTGTCATGGAACCATATGGTGATAAGTGATAAGTGACAATTTAACATGGATTTATTTTCTTACTTATGTCAGTACTAAGTATAAGGCTTAAAATAGATAAAAATAATTCATTTCGAATACTTGTATACGTCTATAATAAGTACGTATTTACGCGCGAGGATAACTTTTGACTCGATTTTGTATGGAACTTTGCATCTTTTTTTATGTCCCACTGCTGGAAACAGGTCTCCTTCTCACAAGTGAGAGGGATTTAGACCATAGTCCACCACGCTGGCCAGGTGCGGATTGGTGGACGTCATGCTTTCGAGAAATTATGAATTTCTCTCAGGCATGCACGGCGATGAAGAGCATCGTAATCAATTAAATATCGCGATATTTTCCATCACCGTGGAGCAGCGATAAATGGGATCGGTCGCGTCGAAGACCGCGGTTTTTTACCACTCGGCCATCGCTGCTCTGCATTTCATCGTGCTGATTTGCATTACCACTAGTATATTATAATCGATGAACCCAGGTATACCTTCATAGTTTACCTACACTGCCGAGTAATACCCGTTGAGCTGAGTTAGGCACTCAGCTCAAAGAGGATATAAATTATTCTTACTAAATATTGACATTGGAACAGCGTGGAGTAAGCTAAGGCCTCCCTAGTAATGTGAAGAGTACCGTGCCGTATTGGAATCTCTCTCCTATTCCCCCCAAATTTCATAGTGCCCCCCCCCAAATTGAAGGCTGCTACCGCGCCTGACTATAATCCATACTTATAATAAAATCGTAGACTAAACAATAAATGTTTTTAGAAAATTCTTCAATAAAGAAAAACTGATTTAATCTAGAGAATAATGCGTAGGGAAGAGTTTTATGCAGTGAAGGCTGTAACTTCGGGAGACTAATAAGGTCTGAAGTGCCGCTGGACCGCACCGTTCTATCGCACACTCGGTTTGTCATCGTCGTAACGTTAAAAAGTAACAAACATCCATACTTACAAACTTTCGCGTTTATAATATTAGCAGGCAGTAGGATCTATATAAATTGTAGACTATGTGTTATTCTGATGTATAAGCTATATTATTGTAAAGTTTCATTTAAATCCATTTAGTAGTTTTTACGTTAAAGAGTAACAAACATCCATACTTACAAACTTTCGTGTTTATAATATTAGTAGGAAGTAGGATATCGTCATATTTTGGACAATTCACGCAACACACTGCACTATTTACCCGAACCGCTTCGAGCCACTTTTGACCCCCCTGTATCTTCTTACCTGATTAATAGATCTGGATGAAACTTTACGGACATAATAACACAATTTAATATACTTTGAATAAAAAGTTTCAATATTGTAGCTATTACAGAAAAAAAGTTATAGACTCGAGAAAATTGTAAATTTGGTACTCACTGACTCATGTCATCAAAGCAACAGCTCATCAAAATGTTTGACCACTTCTAGTCGTCAGGGTAAGAGTAATGGGAAAATTCGAATATTGGAAATTGGTCAAGTGCGAGTCAGGTTTCAATCTATTTAAGATAGAAAAGAGTTAATGCATATTAGGTAACATTTCAATAATCTGACGATTTTTTTAAAAGTAAATGTGTGGGATGGACACAAAACTGCAAAATAAAAAAATATCTTTTGGCACTCTTGGTCGAGTTCGCATTGTTATGATATTTCTATTCAAAAACAAATTATCAAACGATAACGTCGTATTCTAATCTGCCGATTTTGACAACCGAAAGTAAGAGAAAATATCTAAAAACTTTAGCGTTCCTATATAGACGATATTTTTAATTATGTGGGTACCCAAAAGATGCAAGGTTTACCCGTATCTTAATTCTGACACGCTCGAGTAAATCCAATAAATCCCCTCTTGGGCTCCTCTACTATAAGAACGTAGTTCAAACGGCGGGAATGGGAGTGCTAAAATACAAACTACACAAAACAAGGTTAGGATGCAGCGAGCTGACAACGTCGCGTAAATATCGTAGTAATGGAAATAAAATAACGATATTATAACGTTATTTTATTTCGATTTCGATA
The DNA here is from genome assembly GCA_911387765.1 of Pyrgus malvae. Classification (NCBI taxonomy): domain Eukaryota; kingdom Metazoa; phylum Arthropoda; class Insecta; order Lepidoptera; family Hesperiidae; genus Pyrgus; species Pyrgus malvae. Next base: position 8,980,735 of record OU426955.1, on the reverse strand, counting down.
TTCTATAACGTTATTCTTTTGATACCGTTATTGGTCTATAACGTTATATAACATTATATTTTGATATTTTTTATAACGTTATGAAGCTCTGGTGTGTATATCTGTTTGCCAGTGCGCGCATCACGCAAAAGTTACTAAACCAATTTCTTGAAATTTGGTGTGCAGCTTCATAATTAGCCAGGTCAACATTTAGGATTTTATTTATACCGGGAAAGTGTAAGGATAATAAAACAACTGCCACAAATCTGAAATCCACATGGACGAAATCGCGGGCAGAAGTCTCCGCGTTGCTGATATATTATTATACGTATTTGTTCAAAATTTTGTTACTAAATGACATTGTTGCAAGACAGTTATTTGAGCTTCTTCGTTGTATAAGAGCTTCTTCGTTGTTCCGCTAGATGACGCTGGCTCGCAATTTAGAAATCAACTTATTTTTACTTAAAGTCACCGATAGATGGCGAATCCCCGCAAGGGGAGCATCACCCCGCCGCTGGGTAGAGGCGTGGCTTGTGATTAGGTATTTCGCATTGATGCATGCCCTTAATATGTCGGGAAAATGCTCATAATGTCCACCAAGCCTATAACATTTTACTGGTCTCCACACTCTCCACTTAAATAGTTATATATAAACAGGTGGGATTTGAGCCTCCCGCTTGAAATGTAACTAACTACTAATGAGGTAACACATAATCTTTGATTTTATTATTTATGGTCACTGTTTTTGTTAAAAATTATTATATTTCAATAAGATGGTTAATTTTTTAGTAATACGGGCAGGATATTTTGATTCGAGATCTGACAACACAATTTCGAATTTGACAATGTTTGAAATGAACAAATATAAGTTTATTTTCACGAATTTCACTATATTTACGTTGAATGACTAGTAATAAGACAAAAGTAATTAAATATCTATATATAAACAATACATATTTAGTACATGTTTAAAAAGAAATATTGAACTTACGCGTAAATTGTAATGCCTTCCGGCAGCCTTCCTGTTTACGCTCACTGCGGCTCTTACAACCTAAAATACTGCAGCTCACCATATTGTGAAACACGAAAAATGTTATTTGCTTTTAATACAACACAATTTACAGCAGAGAGAATCGATTTTAACACATAAATATGATAAAACAACAATGTCACCCCGACTTCCACAGTTTGTCTGCCACTTAATTAAAGGGCAATGTCAAAAAAACTGGTTACACCGAAAAGGACAGAAAATCTCGCTCCCATCTCTTTCTAACAAGTTCATTAAGTGTATTTCAATCTCGCTTTAGCGTGCCGTAATGAAAAATAGGACTCTGTCTATAGTACGTAAGTACATTATTCTTAGTCTAAGTTTATTGTACACCATACATAACAGTAAAATCAACACATACCAATTAATACATTTTAGTTCTAGTGAACAAAAGGCGGTCTTGTCGCTTCTAGCGATCTCTTCCAGACTACCTTAGGGTAGAGGAAAAGTCGGTAAGGTAGCGTTTGGGTGAGGTGCACATAGATAAAAATTTAAATATACATAGACATACATAAATATTTATGTTGAAAAACATACATATACTTACATTATATAACTGTACATATATAAATAAATAAATAAATACATACATACATACATATGTTGCAAGTATCCTATGATTCCAATAGGTATTTAGGATTTCAAGATGTTATTTTTCGTGTTCCTCATTCTGCTTCTTGATAGTGATTGTAAAGACGAGTCTTGAAGGAAGCAAGGCAATCGAACAGTCGGATAGAAGAAGGAAGAGAGTTCCAAAGACGGATAGCAGACACAGTGAAGGATTTTGCAAAGAAGGAAGTAGAGTCCACCAATTCGTACTTTGCGGGCGTGGTGAATTATGGTCTTAATACCTCTGACTTCAGACCAGTGCCCAGCAGTGTCACATAAATAACGGTAAAAATAAATTTTGACTCAGTAGGCATCCTAGTCACCATCGTAGTAGAGTCGGGCGAATCGTTAAGCCCAGGCCCTTCGGTATCCATGAGGTTCTCCTCCCGTCTACAAAAAATAACCATTACCTAAAGCCAATTAAGAGTCCCGGGTTTGAGTCACGGTCATGCAGAAATTTGTATGATGAGTTTCAATTTCTGTTCTCGAACAGTTTAGTAAAACATGAAAAATAAATACCTAACAATCTTTTTCTGAATGTCATATAAATTTGTAATTGTAACTGGCACTAAGTTATTTCTTCTATAACTAACAAAAACATTTTGGCAAGTAGGTTATCTAAGCAACAATATAATTAAAAAAAAACCGGCCAAGTGCGAGTCGGACTCACGCACGAAGAGTTCTGTTTTGTATGGGAGCCCCCTTAAATATTTATTTTATTCTATTTTTAGTATTTGTATAACAATAGCGGCAACAGAAATATATCATTGCCTTTGATTATCCATAGAAATCATTGCATTAAGATTGAATTAAAGGTAAATTGTGGTTTACGATTTATGATTATGACGTATTAAAAAAAACTACTCACTAGATCTCGTCCAAACCAATTTTCGGTGGAAGTTTGCATCGTAATATACATCATATTTTTTTTTAGTTTTATCATTCTCTTATTTTAGAAGTTACAGGGGGGGGGGGACACACATTTTACCACTTTGGAAGTGTCTCTCGCGCAAACTATTCAGTTTAGAAAAAAAATATATTAGAAACCTCAATATTATTTTTGAAGACCTATCCATCCATAGATAACCCACACGTATGGGTTTGATGAAAAAAATTTTTTTGAGTTTCAGTTCTAAGTACGGGGAACCCTCAAAATTTATTGCTTTTTTCTATTTTTGTGTGAAAATCTCAATGTGGTCCACAGAATACATCTACGTACAGAGTTTCAACAGTATAGTTCTTATATTTTCGGAAAAAGGTGGCTGTGACATGTCCGTATGTCGGACAGTCAGACGGACAGACAGACAGACAGACATCACAAATCCATAAGGGTTCCGTTTTTTGCCATTTGGCTACTGAACCCTAAAAAGAGATAGCTCGATAGTTTGTTCAAGTTTTTGATACAATCGAAAAACACAATTTCTAAAAGAGTACAATATTGCTGCATTATTAAATAACGAATGAATGTATTGAATAATACAGTTACGAGTACATATTTATATTATGTCTGATGATTCGAAGAAAAAAACATGGTGGACGGTTTGCGCACCACGTTACCGACGAATCGCTGTTAGTCCAAGCAATCCCGAGTGATATCTAAGTGATAATTATCTAAGTAACAGAATAATATTAATCTTGTCTAATTGTGTGTAAGCGAATTAATAATGATTGTTATAATTTTCTGTCAACCGTCTTTTAATTGTCAATTTCCTCGCCCACTTGATAACTTTGATGTATGGCCACCGCTGGCCAACATAAAAATATAATTATTATATTTCTTTAGGAAACAGATAATTTATCTACTAACTTAAAATGAAATTGCGATCTCGCTGGTCATAACATAAGTAATAAGTACTTATTACAATAAAAGAAAAACAACTGTGTAGGTAGTCATAGGAATCGCAGTTTATGGCCAGAAACCAATCGAGCTCGACTATCGTAACTTTTCACAATGGATCGTAAAAATGGTTTATTATGAAGTCGTCACTGCTAAGGTTTCAACTGGTTTGAGATTATAAGTCGCATGTTCCGTGTAATTCTGAAATTATTTAATGAAATACTGTACGACTAACATCTAAGGTTATAAGTTATAAGTAAGGTACATTGCGGTATACCGTCACGCACTCGATTCAGCCCTGGATTTTCTGCCATTCCCACTTCAGGCTTCAAATTTATTGTTTTTTTTTTAACTCCCTCTTTTGAGCATTCTGGGCCAAGTACCTTTTTTGTATCGGAGGGAAACCTTCAAAAGGTACCCAGCACCTTGGGAGAAGATACCGGGTTATGTGGGATTTGACCGCACTAAAACCCCCTCGGTGACCTGCCTCTGCGCTTGGGAGGACTCCGGGAACTCCATTGGAACGCACCGGTGTCCTCCACGCGCGGCGCCCCAGAACGGGCCCATCTTCGGGAGAGCAGATGTGCTCTCCTGCACCTTCAGGTGCTCACGGCGGCATCATGCGGCCACGCACACACCACCGTCCCTCCTTGGCTGCTGGCTGGACACGGGTTGGTGGTCTCTCGCCGCTTAATCTGATTTTGTGACGTTGGCGTTGGCAAACTACAGCATGCTACAACCTTTAATATCCTAATGCAAACATAAAAAGTACCTATACTTACACTGGTTGTCAGCATCATTCCGGAATTTGGGTTCCGTACCGAACAAGTTTGCAAGTTGAAATTATTTTTCTTTAATGTTTGTATAAAACCTTAGTTAACTATTTACTACTCATGTTTTTGAAAAATCGAAGACTAAACTAATACTAAAAACTAGAGAATCGTACTTTAAATCAATGTATAGTAATTGTACTTACAATTAAAGAAAAAAAATAGGGTGAGTGGGGGAAAGATGAAAAACGGGGTAACACAAAAAAACATCAATAAAGACAGATTTTGTGTAATTTATCCAATGCAGGCAACATTCATAAGACCGCCATTTTCTTACGTCCCACATTTCAGTCGGCACTTGTCGTTTTAAAGCATAAGTAATTGTTGTGTGTTATAAGCAAATATCTACGAAGTGACCTTTACGCGAGCAAGTCGGGTTTTTAAATCTTACCCCGGGTCGTGTAACTTCATTTACGAGGTAGGTAGGAGTTTTTTTATTTGTATACGTACTTATTATTTTTAATTGGTAGTTATGTTGCTATGTCTAAATATCGCTACTTTTTGTATTTTAGGATTTATTGTAAAATTCCATCTTTACCCGCCAATATTTGACGGGGTAAGATAAACATATAAAAGTTTCCATCTTGCCCCGTTTTCAAAATTCATACAAATGGTCTCATGTTCTCAACTGAAAAAAATGTTTTGTTTTGTTACAGCTATTATATAAATTGTCAGCGGCACAATTTCAGCTCATATTATCTAAATGTATTTATATTATAAGAGAGGCAAAAACAGCAAGCGGGTCACCTGTTGGCTATGAAAATTCACCGCTGCCCACACCTACATAGACACAAGAAACAACAGGAGTTTTACATGTGCGTTGCTTTCTCATTAGGTATAGGAACAGGATTCGTAGGAATGGGAGTATAAACTTAAAGAAAGAGTAAAGACCACCAGACACTGGTTAGTAAATGCAACATCACAGCACAACTCCTAGAAAAATGCAACGTAACATCGGTTTACCTAGCAATATTAGATATTAGCCGGAACAAATAGACAGACAGACAATAATTATACACGTATGTTTACATCAGTTTTTTAATGTTACAAACAGACACTCCTATTTTTTTTATTTGTAAAGATTGAAGATAAATAATATTTTTTAGAAGTTTTTCTATGTTTGTAGTTATGGCATTTTTCTAAGATCTTATTAATTGGTTAGCTGTTTAATTTTGAAATATTTAATTTTTTACGTTTTGTGCTACATATTTTGTTGACGAAAATGTCCTTTTACCATTTTCGTGTACAAGTAAGTACGTAATTGTGTTTAAAATTATCTTGGCATTAACAATAAAAGATTTTATATGATCGATTTTTTTCATTTTCTGTATAATCTTATCGAAGTAAAGTGAAAAGTTTGAGAACCTCTGGTTCAATCTTTCCCCGGCGGGGCAAGATTGGAATATAAAAGACAAATAATTTGTGTTATCTCTGTTATTAGAAGGTATTTTGATATTATGGACAGTTCTGAAGAATCAGGAAAATTAAAACTATAGCATATTGACCGTCAATATCGTCTGACATTAATTTGAACGATTTTAGAAACTACTTCGATCTTTCCCCATAACCCTTTCATCTTTCCCCTGGTTTTTCTTTTCCGATAAACACATTGTAATTATTATTTTTTGCTTTCTAATAAATATAACAGGGATTTATAGATATGACATGAAAATATGCTCTTTGTACTTTATTCACTATAGATATCTACTATATAAAAATAAATTAAGTTTTTAACAAAAAAATAGAACCGACTTCAAACGGTAAAAAATAAAATTGTTCAGTACCTACTTCTTCCGGCTTATGGTAATGACTCTTAAAACTATTTCTGGAGTCGGGCCCTTAGTAAATGTCGTATCATTCGTTCTAAACTGGCACCGACAGTAGGTACAGACAGTGGGACAGTACCTACTTCTCCTTGCTTATGGTAATGACTGTTAAAACTATATTGGAGTCGGTGCCCATTCAGAACGAAAGGTACACTGTATTTACTAAGACAGGACATTTCACTAAGGGCCCGACTTCAAAAATAGTTTTAAGAGTCATTACCATAAGCCGGAAGAAGTAGGTACTGAACAATTTTATTTTTTACCGTTTGAAGTCGGTTCTATTTTTTTGTTAAAAACTTAATTTATTTCACTCTTTTTAGTAATTTTAATAATTCTGTATGTATTAGCATAATTGGAAAAATTTTCACTTAACTTCTAAACTTTAAACAGATTTACCTTTTATAATCATGTTTGTCTAATAGCCATCTAAAAGTCTGAAAGACATACTATCAGTCCACCTGAACGTATAAATTAAAGAAAGAATTTGCTCTCAGCTCCTAACCGTTGAGGAGTTGTACCTTCAATCATCAGTTCAGCAACATGATATGACGATAATTATAAACAAATGTTCGTTTTGCTTTGTATAAATATGAAAATCATTTGTTGTGCTATAAAATTTGAATGTTCTCTTCGATTTCTCTGGGATCCCCTCATCAGACTTTGACTTGGTTACAGTTGGACCACCTCGGGAATGTAAGATTTCGATTAAAAAACTATTTATTGAAAGAATTTGCTCTCAACTCCTCACTGTCGCAGTACCTTCCATCAACAGCTCAGCAACATGAGATGATGATTTCTATGCGTAAATATCTCTTATGCTTCAGAAACTATAAGAAAATCAATGTGTGTGCCTATAAAATTTGAGAGTTCCCCTCGATTTCCCTGGGATCCCATCATCAGATCCTGATTTGGTGACAATGGGACCACCTCGGGAGTATAAGCATACGAACAAAAAAAGAATTTTGAAAATCGGTCCACAAACGGCGGAGTAATCGGTGAACATATATAAAAAAAAATACATACAGCCGAATACAGTACCTCCTTCTTTTGGAAGTCGGTAATAAGTCTGGTTTTCCTTCCTGACGCTATAACTCCAGAACGCACGAACTGATTTCCACAGTTTTGCATTCGTTGGAAAGGTCTCGGGCTGCGTGAGGTTTATAGTAAAGAAAATTCAGGAAAAATTTCATACCAAAGTTCACGCGGACGAAGTCGCGGGCGGCCGCTAGTAAATATATAATTTTAGCTAAAGTTAATATTATTATGCACTGTTCTACAAGACGTCAAACACAACACTGCTCATTAATGCTCATCTCATCAAAAAACCTTTCCATCTTCCCCCCACTCACCCTACAGTTATATTAAATACACATTTTTATAATAATGGGTTTGTAGTCTTTGTAGGCAGAGATGAAATATTTTCATTCGATAACCTCTGACATGACTGATAATAAAGCGTAGCCGAAGATCGCGCCATTTTTTATTATTTGTGCAAGTTGATAAGAAGAGTGTTTAAATGATTTTATTGAGTTAAATTAACTATCTATGTAGCTCATAGAAGACAGTTCTTATTATGTACTAAAATATAATTTGAACGCGCTTGTCTCAGGAACTACTGGTTTGAATTGAAAAATTATTTTTGTGTTGAATAGTCCATTTATTGGGGAAGGCTATAGGCTATTATATACCCATAACATAATGCTATGACAAATACCAAAGTCCACGCGGACGATGTCGCAGGCGGCCGCTAGTAACAAAGTCATCTAACAATAAGATGGAATATTAACTATAATATGTTCCACACTAGATACTAAAATTTTGTTCATGTTTACTGTTTCTTTAACATGCTTTTTGTTTTCAAGGAAGTACTTAGGTAGGTAACTGATGTTATGCTGTAATTCAATTAAAATCTGAAAAAAATGGCAGCTTACTTATAGGTTGTTTGCTATAAACATAAGGATAAAAAGTAAAATAAAAACGATCTTATAACAATAACAAAAATGATAGATAATAAAATACCAACCAATGAAACATATTATTTACCGATGACGGTTAAATCCGCTGATAAGATTACAAAGAACTAATTGGTTGGGGAATAACTATGACGCTTACGACGGTCCTTGGATTTTTTAAAAGGTATCTCAAATAAAATCTCTTACGGTTAAACTGATAACAAATACGGTACTGCCAAAACAATGCCAAAAATATATCTAATTAACTTAAATCTACATTTTGGTTAGTCTTCTAGTTTTTGTAGTCATAAACTCATAAATTAAAGCTTAATTAACGTTCTATTAATATAAGTTTTTTATCTGTTTTGTGTCTGTGCCGCCCTTGACCATAACTCTTGAAAAATAAACATAATAACTCACTGATAAGACAACATTACATTAACACAAGACTTTAAGATAAAGGAAGTTGTTAAGTATGTGTAAGACAATATTAAAATAGGTACTTTGTTAGTATAAAATATACATGACATTGTGTTTGAAAGATAAAATCGAAGGTCTTGCAAGCTGTGCCATAAACTACGTATAGCTACTAAGCTGCTATTTATATATCCGGAATCGGCCACTTACATAAATAATATTTAAAAATAATAACTACATTCAAAAATAGAACTTACTGGCTGCAGAATACAGTTTTTTTCACAACTCTCCACTGATTCCTTAGATTTCGGCGCCATTTTTAAAGTTGAGTATCATCATGAGAATCATCAATATCGATTACACACGTGAAAATTTTCGTTCGATTATTTTTACGATTTTCGACAAAAATAGTGGTATCCATAATCTCATTTCGCCTTTTGATGACGAAGGACCATTGGTAACCATATTGTAATGGTATTATATCCAATGGTAACCGTGAGAGCTTTAATGAATTGTAGCTTGTAGGTACTCACGGACGAAATTAAAGAATGTCGTAAATCGGTTTTTAAACCAAGAATCATCGATAACCAATAATCGCAAGATCGTCATGTTTATACATCACGAGACTACCCAGGGCATAGGTATGATGAGCAAACCTATGATTTTATATAAATATGTATCTATAAAATAAAATTGTTTGCGTTGGATCTCACACAAAAATCTGAAAATTTATCAATAACACGACCCTGCCGTGATAAAATTGTTTGCGTTGGATCTCACACAAAAATCTGAAAATTTATCAATAACACGACCCTGCCGATTGATGCAAAAAAAAATGTTAGAAAAATTCAACCGTGGTTCGTCAAAAGCGGTTTATAATATCAATACAGGTGAAGTATCTTGGATCTATGTGTATGACTCAGAAACAAAACAGCAGTCGACAGTGTAGGTGTTTCGAAATTAACCAAACTCAACAAAAGTTGATCGTGCAAAAACATTTTGAAGCCTCTAAGAATATGGTTGCCATTTTTTGGTAAGTATAATTTTGGTATATGGTCTTGGAGCTACATTGTTAATAGTGAATTTTAGAACGTCTAATTCTGAAGAACATAGAACATTTCCTTTGCCACAAATCGTTTAAGAAATACGAAAGAAAAACCCACAACACAGTATCATTCTTGATCATTTAAATGAGAGCCTTCACACGTCGGCTGATAAAACCTAGATGAAATTCATGGGCCATCAACCGTACAATTTTGACTTGGTACCCAACAACTTCTGTATATTGCCAAGCTTGAAGAATTTATTACGTGGTCAACAATCTTCGGCCCGCAAAGATCATTGATGCGTTCAAAATGCGAGTTTTTGAGATGTCCCAATCAGAGTGGCAGAAGTGCTATATAAATTAAATTCTTCAAAATCTGTTTAAGAGTTTAGGCAAAACCCAGCATACAGCATACATAGACAAGAATACTGACGAAAATGGGTTTTTACGCCATTCTTATAGAACTCCAAATCTACCAGAATGCCGAAGAAAATATTGTTATAAATATTTTTAAAGTAACAAAAAAGGTGTGCTAAATTACGTAGAATTGAAACATGTCCAAATCTAGTGCATACTTGATTGGTATAGCGAAGACCGAAGATTGTAAGCGTCTTATGATAGTATCTACAATACTTAATTTACATGAAGTGGCATGGAAAAGGCTAAGGAGGTGACCGACGACTAACGTATAGCCTAACCGAGCATTTAAACCGGCAAGAAACACCGGTGACAATGGATTAATGTGCCCACAGAATTACAGAAACGCGCATGATTTGCCGCTAACGGTCACCCATCTTAAACTCGACCTCTCCGGTTTCACCTCTCGGTTTCTCGTCCGTACAGTATAAGTAATACCTATAACATAAATTATTATCTGATTCAGGACTTATAGATACTTTTCCAGAGAGCGTTTAACAATTCCTCAAAATCCTATTTTGAAAATAATTTACTTAATTTATAGGTAGATATAAAAATATATAGGTAGTCATCCAAGTAAGAGTAGTAGTCAGGATGACGTTATATATCACGAATGTTATCAGAGGACGATAGCGGAGGCGGCGTGATAACGTGACGGGTGACTAATGTACGGACAGACGGACGTAGTTCAATGAAGATGATTACAGTTGATGATATTTTGTGTTGTGCATACATAGCAAAAAGGTCTGTTAAACAGCAATAAGAGTAAAAGTTTAGTAAGCTTAAATTTGGTGATGATTTTTTTTATTTTATAGCGCCGTCCGCGACTTCATCTGCGTGGACTTTGATATTAGTCATAGCATGATGTTATAGGTATAGGATATAGCCTTCCCCAATAAATGGACTATTTAACAAAAAAATATCTTCTATCAATTCGAACTAAAAGTTCCTGAGATTAGCACGTTCAAACAAACAAACTCTTCAGCTTTTTACATATACATATTAGATTAGATATAGATTCAAAGATGCAAATAACAGTACTCACCACAGTTTAGAAATACGTATTTGATGAATATAATTCCGTAGATTTAATAAAATAGTCCCTGTAGCTTCGGGATTAAGAATAGGGCTACGGTATCCCCTGCCTGATCGTAAGAGGCGACTAAAAGGGGGCTTCCGGGATTGCGAACGGTGAGAGTGGGAGCTCGACCCATCCAGCCAGCAGCCCCGGGAAGGACGGTGGTGTGGGCGTGGCCGCATGCCACTGTGAGCGCCTGAGGATGCAGTAGAGCGCATCTGCTCTCCCGAAGATGGGCCCATTCTGGGGCGCCGCGCGTGGAGGACACCAGTACGTTCTATTGGAAATCCCAGAGTCCTCCCCTAGCGCAGAGACAGGCCACCGAGGGGTTTTTAGTGCGGTACAAATCCCACATAACCCGGTATCCTCTCCGAAGGTGCTGGGTACCTTTTGAAAGTTTCCCACCCGATATAATATTTTACTAGAGATCACCTCTTATCTATTAATATTTTTTTTCAATTATTGCATCGCAAACTTTGTGCATATTGCCAAGGTCAAGTAAATTTTTTGCATAACTTTTTTGCCAGTTTAGTTGAAACCGGATAAAGAAATAAATAATGAAAAATAGAGAAGCCTATAAGTCGTCAGTAATCAGTCAGACAAGACAGTCGACAGGCAAAAAGTCAAGTAAAGCGATGGATAATATACCAGTACGTGTCCGATGGAATTTTGTTTGTTTTTAGGGCAGAACAACATCTTTATGCCTACTAGTAAATTATAATGATGAAGAATTAAAAAGTTGTACGGTACATTTCTTTGTTGCTTAACTTACTCTAAGTATGCATAAGAATAAATAAATAAATAAATAGACTCATAGCCCCAAAGTGAGGTAATAAATACCCTGTGTCGTGGATACAAGAACACATACAAAGACAGAACACAAACACCCAGAGCGAGAACAGAAATTTAAACTCATCATTCAAATTTCTGTTTCGCCGGGAATCGAACCCGGGATTCCTCGATTGGAAGTCCGGCATGGTAACCATTGCGCCACGCGGGTCGTCAAACGTTACTTTACGTTAACGTAACGTAAACGTAACAAAGAATACATGGAAGCATCGCTTCGGTAACTGATCATTAATCTATATTCTCCACTTACCCAAAGAACCGCTAGCGCAGTGAAATATTAGAAGCGTGGGAAGGAATTCGACGCCGCGCTCAATCTTTGATCATTTGTTTGCTGATAGATTCTGAGTTTAAGTGTTGAAAGATAACATAACTTGTAAATCGTGGAATAGATTTGTTGACTTCTTTAGACAGTGATTTTCGTTGTGTACCCACTAGCTATAAATAGGCCGAAAGGAGAGCATAATATGAGAAAAGGCATATAAATATAATGAGACCACAGGAAATTAGTTAACAGGCTATATTTTTAATATCAGCAGTAAATAAAAAAGTGGACAAGTCCTAGCCAATAACAAGGCTACCTTTCATTCTAACAATTTAAGCAGCCTGTGAAAAAGGCTTTGGTCATATCTAAATTATTGATGCTCTTTTCTCCTAAAAACCAGTACCGCATTAAAGTAATATACCTATGCATCCTTATAAAAGGTTTCTTTGTGTCATAAGACATCTCGACGTTTATCAACTAAGCTATCCTATTCATGTGATCAAATCTCAAATAGGTATTGAGAAAATAGCAAACTCGGTCAATAAAATTACTTATGTTCTCAATCGACTCAGACAAAGCACAAATATAAAGACAGCTCTAACGGCATACTATGGATACTAAGATCCCACATTAAGATACGTATGGTGTAATCCTGTACAAAATAGTTTAAAAAAATACAAAAAAAATAATACTAACACACTAAATAAAAAAAATCTGGAGCAATTAATCGTGACAAAAAAAAAAGAAAAATAAACTAAAAAAGCAAACAAAATATCTTGACGCAAAAAAGGCACGGACGCTAAGTCTGTGGAGTTTAACTATTGTAATTTAAAAAAAAAACCTGTAGGGAAAGTGGAAACTCATCGCACATTCTCGTAGTAAGAGCAAAAGAATAAACAAAGCGTTCCGAGACCAAAAAAAGTGTGTACGTGCTTTATGCGGTGCAGCTCCGTATCACTATTGCAAAATTGCAAACAGCTTTTTAAGAAATTAAATATCACAGACCCTGCCACTAGGTATGTACGTCTTTGAATTGAAGTATGTATATTTGTTAAAAAGTAATGGTCCCTTTTTAAAACGGCAGCGGAAATATACCCAAGAAATACAAGGAGTCCCCAAAGATTAGTGGTAGCTGAAACTATAAAATACACATACATCACTATTAAAAATAATGCCTATAGTATGTGCACAGGAGTAGATATGTGTATCAAAATAGCAAAAAAAATCCTGACAAAATAAAATCCCTGCCTGCAATACAAAATAAAAATTTAAAAAATGTTAATGAATTATAATTAGGTTCTACACAATAATTGAATCTTTAAATTATTGAAAATTTGAAACATAAATTACCTATTGAAAAATTATACCAAATTTGAATTGTTATTTTTTAATTTGGTTTATTATATTATGTTGTTAATAATTCTAACTAAAGTTAAGTTAATTAATATATACGATAGGTTATACACTGAAAAAAAATCCTTATACCTAGGACATAACTTAGGTACATTATGCTAAGTCTATGCTAAATTCTAAGTTAACTGAATACAAAACCATATGTACCAATATTTTTAAGACCTTGAATGTAATCTGTGTTCAATGCAAATAAATGAAATGAAAATAAATATACAAGTACCTGCACTTGTAAAACATTTTTTTTAAATTGTATGGCCGTCAGGATCTCCCAGCTCGAAAAGGTTATAAGGACGGAGAAATGTCATAAACGTTTCATCATAGCCATTATGTGCCCGTAGTGTCTAATCTCCACCAACCCGCCTTGGAGCAGCGTGGTGGAGTAAGCTCCAGGCCACTCCAATAATAGGGAGAGACCCGTGTCCAGTAGTGGGACGCAAAAAGGGTTGCAGCCAGTGTTTAATATTTCTTTCATCATACGACTGCTGTATTTGCATGGTGTGTAACAAAGGAGCTGTCAAACACGATGTGTGCGTGGCCGCATGTCGCCGTAAGCATCGGAAGGTGCAAGAGAGCACATCTGCTCTCCCGAAGATGGGCCCGTTCTGGGGCGTCGCGCGTGGAGGACACCGGTGCGTTCTGCAGGAGATCCCGGAGTCCTCCCCAAGAGCAGTGGCCACCGAGGGGGTTTTAGTGCGGTCAAATCCCACATAATCCGGTACCCTCTCCCAAGGTGCCGGGTACCTTTTGAAGGTTTCCCACCCGATAACAAAAAAAAAGCACACTGTTCGGAAGCGAACAGTTAAGTTACTATAGCAACTGATAAAATTGGTTAACAGCTTCATACGTAACTTACACAGAGACAATGAGCTCATCTTAATACACACATCAAAAAAGTCTAAGCAACACATACTATTTCAAATTATTTATCAATAATTTACTATATCATTTCTTGCCAAGTAGGTAATACCTGTGTAAACTTTTTTGATCTAGACGACATACTGGCTGGTTGTAAAAAAAAATCGAGTATCATTTTTTTTTACAAATTCAAAAGCGAATGCGAATTCGAATTTTATAGCGTTTCCTTTGCTTATTAAAATGTAGTATTCTGTATCAATTTTATGATTATAACAATAATTTGAAAAAAGTGTTGAACAAATTTGGATTTTGAGACATTTTTTACGTCATGGAGCGACGTCATTTGAACGCAGATGAAATGCAACGAGCTGTAGGGATGTTGCAAGCGGTAAGAAGTCAATCTCAGGTATCTCGGTATTTCGGTGTCAACAGAAGGGTTATTTGCCGTCTTCATCAGCGTTACACTAACACGGGAGAGCCTGCTGAGCAGCACCCAGGTCGAGGAAGGTGTACAACCACACGGCAAGATCGATACATACAACTGACTGCAAGACTGATACTAGAAGGGTAAGAGTGTACCATCGTCCTGGAAATACTGAAAGACTGAGGTGCGTTCAGGAAGTGCATCCATACAACGGCTCAACAGTTATGGTATGGGCGGGTATTATGAAGAACAGACTAACTGAGCTCGTTTTTGTAAATGGTAACATGAACGCTGTAAATTACGTTGAGGATGTTCTAAGGCCTTATGTCCGTCCATTCGCACAAACGCTTGGCTCTGATTTCACGTTGATGCATGACAATGCCCGTTCGCATACAGCTTTGCACACACTGGAGTACTTGGCAAGGGAAAACATCCTGATATTACCTTGGCCTGCATAATCGCCAGACCTCAACCCCATCGAGCATGCATGGGACATGCTCCAGAGACGTGTTTTAAAGGACTTGGATGGAGTGATAAAACCCAACAACTGATGGACTTACTAAAATTTCATTGGGAGCAATTGCCGCAGGATAACGTTAACAGTCTCATCGATTCCATGAATAATCGGTGCCAGAAAGTTCTCCATAACAGAGGAGTCACACACAGGAGGAGCCACACTTTGTATAAATTTATGCAATTTTTCTACAACCATTTAATTTTAGTTTAAGTTTAGTTGATTATGCACCTTACTTTGTTCTACGTACATACAGTACTTACACGTAGGTAATTATTGTTAAGATTATAAAAAAATAAAAAAATAAAACAATTGTTGTTTAATATCAAAAAAGCATTAAAAATAATATAAATAAGAAAATACTAAGGATTTAATGCGAAAACACATTGTAAAATTCAAATTTGTATGTGTTGCTTAGACTTTTTTGATGTGTATATATATAAAATACGTGTCACGTTGTTTTCCGCGATGGACTCCTAAACTATGAGTACTTATCCGATTTTAATAAAATTTGCACACTTTGTGAAGTTTGATCCAACTTGAAAGATAGGATAGCTTTCATCTCAATTTATAGTCGCAATATTATTTATAAAAAAAAAGTAACACTGCTGGCACTGCTGGCTAGCACTTAACAACAATATTGCTCTTTAATTGTTGTCTGTGTAATTATTGTCTCAAAAGTTTTAATGATTAATCAATTAATTAATATCATTCTGCTATTAAAAGTATAAAACTATGTCAATCCACGTATAGAAAGAAGGTGATTCCATACTCGAAAATTTTATAGTATGTAAAAAATGGAAATCTGTATGTATTTCATTGTGAAAGATACAAATTGTGAACCCTTTAGAACTCTCAGGAATGTGCAGAGACGATGGCAAGACAATGGGACTACGGTTGTGCCATGGCGACTTCACCGGGCCCTGGTATGGGATTTTACTTGTGTAGATACTTTGGCCCCATCACATACATATAACGCAAACATCTAAGAAGGCGGGGGCCGCAGCCGACCATGCAGTTTCTCCGCAATTATCAGTACAGTTCTTCCGCAAATATTCATCCATGAATGTTTATGAATTTGCGGCGCTTGCGATGGAAACTATGGGTCCATGGTCGGCTGACATGAAATCATTCATGCAAGACATGTCGACCAGACTGATTCTAGCCTCGGGTGACCGGGACCGGCTCGGGGTCGGTACAGAGGGGAAATGCTGCCAGTGTTCTGGGCACAATGCCAGAAGTACAACTTGTAGATGGGGTTTTCTTTTTATAGTTAATTGTTTTAGTTTTATTAATACTTTTAATTTATTTGTATATACATTCTACTATGATATTCCTAAGATATTCCGGATTTACGGAATTCCTAAGATAAATTTACATATTTTAAAACTTACGTATTAAGTAAAATGGTCGTAATTGTGATATGAGGATAAGAGAATGAACGTAGAAACAACGTCCATGGATAAGAGTATAAACAATATTGTTAAAAAAATTTTTTTCTTTTTCTCCATTCATTTACTCAAGATCAATGAGAATTTTTCATTTCATATGACACATTTGAGTCATTTCGAATAAAAATCTACATTTGCTTGCTTTGCGAAACAATAAAACAATTGTAGGTAAGTATAGTAACATGAATTCTTGCGTTGATTCCGGATGATGTCACTTACCACATTTCACATGTGCCAAGTCCATATGTGCAAACATGTCTGCCATGTAAATTGCATATTTAAATGTCCTCCATCGCGAAATTAAATAACAAGCGAAACAAAAAAATACGGACACGCTTCATTTTAATAGCTTTCAAACCCCACCCGCCTTAGGGAGTCAGTTTGAAAAGGGCGCACTACCCTTTTCAATCAATTGGAACCCTCGTCTATTACTATTCGCTGTCTCTCTTCAGGCTACATTACTTCCTACAGTTCGTCCTTGTCTAAAACCCGACTTGACTCTCGCGAAACATTTGGAGCGACGCCTCGAGCCACGTTCGAAATTTGAAGACGAAATTTTTGGAATCGACTATCATTTTACGTCTGCGGCTGTCCCGAAATCACATAATCTTTATTATTACAGTCATAAAGTGCTTATTCGCCTGGGATAGGTAAAAGGAGGTACGAATAAAATTGTATAAGGGTGATTGATATAGAAATCGCAGTGTGATGAGAGAATTATTGCATCGCGTTGACGCTTTGGGCGGGAAAATGTAAATTACAATTTATTGCTTTAGCAATATGAAATCCATTAGGCTGCTGAGGTGTCATTGAGCATTTTCTTTAAGTAAAATTGAAAATGTCAACTTAATTTCACCTTTCTAATTGCCTACTATTAGGTACTTTGCTAATAGGTATCAATCGTAGTATGATTGATAACCCGAGCAGAACATTAGCATAGAAATTTTGAATGTGTTGTTATTTCAAGACTGGATGTGACAGCGATATTTAATTTTTAATTTCCATTTCTTCATTCCTTTCGTTTTATATTCATGCCTCCGTTTTCTTATGTAAACATTCTATGGAATGATGTCATGGTAACACAGTAATTCTATCGTAAAACGAATTACTGCTGTAGTCACTGATGGTAGATAGATAATAAGGTTTCAAAGTTAGCAGGGCCTGTGTTTTATCCTACAACTTCTATTTTTGAAGCGGTAATTTCGAGTTCTAATATACGTTTTCAATTTAATTTTCTATTACATTATTTATGCTCAACATGTAGTATTGCTACATATTGAGCATTTTCTTCAACCGATATATAGTTCTAAATAATACGGTAGACTTTTCGTTTCATTGACTGTTGACTGATGTTATCAACTTGAAGCATAATAACGTATCGTAGAAATTATATCTCAAGCTACAATTAGCGTAATCCAAATTGTCTAAAATGACCACAGGTCACAGATATCAAATTAATGGTAATAATGAAGAACATAAAATGAAAAGTGCCACCAACTAGGTACAACAATAACATCGTGCGATTCAACTAAAGTGTGCCGCCGTCAGAAACTCTAGTGTGGTTAGGAAATTAGAATTCGGCATCAACCTCAAAGGTGTGCCTCAAATATACAATTTTGTTTAAAGACAAATTTGTCTAATTTAACGTCGAACATATTGTGCTTGTGATTTAAATTCCGGTAGGTAGGTCCTGTAGGCTTAGTCCCTGTAGCTTCGGGATTAAGAATAGAGCTACGGTATCTCCTGCCTGATCTTAAGAGGCGACTAAAAGGGGGCTTCCGTGGTTATGGACGGTGTGAGTGGGTTCTTGATCCGCCCAGTCAGCAACCCCGGGAAGGACGTGGTGTGTGCGTGGCCGTACACCGCATGCCGCCGTAAGCATCGGAAGGTACAGGAGAGCACATCTGCTCTCCGAAGATGGGCCCATTCTGGGCGCCGCGCGTGGACGTCACCGGTCCGTTCCACTGAAGATCCCGGAGTCCTCCCCAAGCGCAGAGGCAGGCTACCGAGGGGGTTTTAGTGCGGTCAAATCCCACATAACCCGGTAAAGGTCCTGTAGGTTTAATTGCCGTTAATAGAGATCTGTTTAGACACTTAATATCTGTGCTGCATTTGCTTATTCTGAAATACAAAGCTGACAAATATTTTACGCCAATTGAAAAAGATCCATAGATAAGTACATAATTTTTCCTATGGTATTCCCCACACTAAAGATCAATTATCATTTTTTAATATAAGCTAACGTGCCTTTGTTTTACAAATTCTGCGTATCTAAGACGATACCTAAATGAAAACCGGTAATCGTGAACATTTGTTAGGGGTACCAACTACCAACCTGTTATTAATTTACTGCCGGAGATTTTTTTGTAAAAAGTACGAAATGAAGAACTTAAATATATTTGCCGATTAATAAATAAAAGAGAAATAGAAAATAAATATTGTGATGGTAATAAAGCATGTATTTTATTTTTATAATAGTTACAAAAAATGTAACAACTAAAAAAATTATAAAAAAATAAAAAATCGATATGATGATGATGATGATGAGATGAGAGTTTTTTTTCCGATGGCTTATTTTTTTTTAATGGACCCAGTGGTGGGTAGGCATCAAAAGCCGATGATCCGTTAAGATTATTCTTAAGTTCTTCTTATCTTAAAACAATATAATAATATTTTTAGTTAATTTTAATTAATAATACCTATTGTGGGTATGCCAGAATATGGTAGCCTGTTTAAAACTCCAATCACCTATAATTTTAAACATCTTATTCTATGTATGTAAACAGTCAACAATAAAGTATTTTCATTTTCATTCATTTTCATATGAATGTCTATCGATAGGAAAGTTCAATTTAAGGCTAATTACTCAGTTTGAATTCAAGCCCAATAATTTTCTTCAGTAAATATATTTTATCATCAAACTTCGATAAATTTTTATTTCCTTAAAGTAGCTTCTTTCCGCTGTTACTTCAAGACTAGAGAGCACATATTAACAGACATGGTTTAAATTAAATCCAATTAAGTAATAATCAACAACGTTCGTGTGCGATGTAATGTTTTGTGAGGTAGTAAAAAATAATTAATTATTCTGTAAGTCACTTTAAATGGCTACAGTCTTAATAATATGTTTGGCTATAAAAGGGCATAATGTCTTTGGTCGTGTCATTCTTTCTTTTGTCTAAAATTTTAATCATCTTGTCTTTGGTATCGTCACGAACATAACTTTGTTAGTTTTTGTTTATCCAATAAATATCAACAGTGCAATTAATTAAGTGGCTCATATTTAATGGAAGTGTCTACATTACGTTGGTGTTTTCATTCGAAAATGTTTATTGGAGTTTATATACTTACTCCTTAAGAAACGATTTGAGTTATAAGGCCCGGTACGGGAGGAGTAAAATCAAGTGTAACACTCGGAAGCTTGAGGCGTTATGTAGAATATTACTAAATTTGAAGGTCAACTATGTGCCTGCATTATCTTTCATAATCCATGACAACTTATATCGTTTTATAATGCTCAGTGGCGCTATCTGTGATGGTTTGCATCGAACATTTGTTTATGATGAGCCTAAATTAAAAATATACGTTTTAACTTGAGATGTCAAGAAAATATTAACCATCATAATTTAGTCGAGTTTTTTTGTTGTGGAGTTGTGCAGTGTCAAAGTTGTGCAGTGTTTATCATCAAGTGATTAAAGTTAAAAAAGTAAGTATTTGAAAATATGGAAGAAATTGATTTAGATAATGGACGCGGTTATTTTGGTAAGCTTATCGTTTACATTTATGAGTAATATACATTTCAAATACGAACAGCTAGATCTTTTATTTAGTGTTTCTATTATCTTTGATTAATTGATTTAATATTTAAATATCACAATATTTTTATTATTATTTTATTATTTTGTCACATACTTTATGTAACCTACGCATTTATTGAAGTAACATAAATAATCCGAATATGTTTGTTTCTCTTATTATTTTAAAAAATGCGTTCATTTACCCTCTTTTTCTATTCGATATATTATTATGTCAATCATAATTTTATTATTATTATCGTTCGTAAGGAGTAAACTCCAGTCGTGTGTCGGAGCTGACACACACACAATTTTTTCCTTACAGTATCGCGTTGAATTACCTACGGCACACCAGTTCAACAACATTCACGATTTTTTAAGAATTTTAGTGTCTAACACTAACATCAGGTATTTTTGAAATAAACCTAATCTTTTGAAGATTTGTCGTCATAGAAAAATTATCCTCGTGCTAACGTACAATGGCGGGCGCGGTCCGTGTACGGTTGCTCGGATACGGTTGAGCACCGCCGCGCCAACCTCGGCCGATACGCAAGCGATCTCACGTACTAGGCTTTCATAACCTTGTAGAGATGAAACCACGTGCCTTAGCGTGCCTTGCCTATTCCCCGACCCCACTTATAGCTCTCTATCTCCATCACTTTCATTACCACTTACTCAAATATAGTTCCGTTCCTTTCGTTTCACGTTAGCGATAGCTTTGAACCCCTCAATAGGCAGGGCTTATTCGGATCTTCTCTTTCTTTGAACTGTTTGATTACCCTCAGAACAACCCAGCTAAGTTTTCTTTTATCGCCGTCACACTCTTACTTTAACATATCCTACAGAGGGTAAATGAGATGCAAAACATCTGTTATGCGATACTAATAAAACTTTGGCTGTAGCACGTAATGTATTGAGATAGAGTCTTTTTTATTGGGAAGGAATTTGTGTTTTAATAGCCTGTGTCGCATCAGCAAGGACCCGTACTACGCCACTTGGTCGAGTTTTCTAAAGCGTTCGAGGAATTTGTGATAATACTTACAGTTTCATGATTTCCTGATAGAGTTGATGCTTAAGGATCATTTTGGCGTGGTTGACATTCCTTTTTTGTAGAATGTGTCTCAGAAACGCTGGTCGAGATTTCTATACGTAGGAAGGATGGCATTGCAAGTTTGATTGCAAGCATACGATATTAGGAATAATATTGTTTATTAATTTTGTTGGTATTTAAGTGTACCGTCAGCTGATTCCCGTGATTTTTAGCTTGTTTATTCCGTTTCATTTTAAAGTTTTGCGTCACGTATTGGTCTAACAGTCTAACTTGATATTAAGATCATCAAAAAAATACAATTCTTATAATCCCTTCGTTATCTAAATTAATGTTTTATTCCATCACCTACTTTACCTAAAGAAAGTAAATAATTAGCTCTGAGACTGTTTCACTACTCACGCACGACATTATTTTATCTTTGTAGTGTGCGACTATGACGATGACGCATCGCGGCGGCCGCGGCATCGGATTCGGTTCGGTACACATTTTTTTTTAATCTGTACAGTAATGGCGCGTGCCGCGACATAGCGGGCATTTGTACCAGAGCCTCATGAACATGAAAAGGTTATCGACGTAACTGGCCTCGCTATGACTAAAGTGCAATGCGCAGCGTGATTAATTTTATCAACTTCAAAAAGATTGAAAACGCCAAATCAGTAAATTTGTTTTTAAGCTCTAACACATAGGATTAAGGTATATTGTTGCTTGCGGTTAATTTTTATCATTTCATTCGATTTTTCCATGTCTTAACGTTGTAAGTGCCATTTGTACTTTAAAGAGACTGTAACAAAATGTGATAGGATTGAATATAGATTACATTATCTTGTACTATGAAGCACGAGGGGAATGTGGTTGTAGTCGGCAGAGTGATATGGTCGCCTGGTAATCAGCGCGCACTGCGCAACTCCCCAGACATACGACGTCACACACGCTTCACACACAAGGCAATCGGCGAGAGCGGCAAAATTTATGCAAACTTCTTCACCCGTCGCCGAATGCGGCTTATGAGAACGCGGTGAGCATAGCACAGAGTAAAGTAATAAGAGCTTCCAAACTTATTTAGGTGCGCAATTTAAGTCATCGTGAATCTAGTGAAGCTGGCAAGGCAAAGGAAATCGTATCAATATGTGATATACTATTTTAGGAGTACTTTATAAAACCTAGTCGTGGTAAATCTAGTGAAGTTGCCAAGCTGGCAAAGAAAATATATGAAACAATATAACAACATACCAATATATAAACATTATAATAAATGAGATTACATACGAAAAAGAAAATGTAGAAGAAGATGGGGGAAAACCTCAGATATACCACTGAATTAGTATTATAATGCCTTTACTAGAATTTAATTTGGTTAACTTTGTTTCTGTTTGTTTATAGTTTTGTAAATAAAAATACTCATAATGAAGGTCAAAGATATAATACCTATATGCAGAAAAAACAAAACATTAAAAGCTGAATAAAACAGTATATTGAATCTAAAGGAATATTTGAAATACATATTTTATGCCTGATTTATTATTATGGATAAAAGATTAATGTTTTACTATAGTAGTCGATATCTATAATTATAAATTAGGTTTAATGATGTAAAGCTGAAGAGTTTGTTTGAAATAACAATAATCTCAGTAACTAGCTCGGAATTGAAATTTAAAATTGATTTTTTTGGGCTGTAATAACAACACTGGAAAAACCGCGTGGCACATCTAGTTGTTTTTAAAGACAAAAATTTACCAAGAAAAGATAAACGATGAAAAATGTTTATTGGGACAATGACTGTGAGAGACACATGGGTTGAAGGAAGAGGATATTTTATTTTTTCAAGTGGATTTTATTTTTTCAAGTAGATTCTCTCGTTCCATGGCTTGTAAAAATATCATCAGTTCTTTTCTCATCTACAAACGTATCGGCTCTCATTGAGCCAAATGATGTTGGCAAGAGACTAGATGAAATATACTTAATATCCTGGATGAATGGAAAATTGAAGGTGCCTCGTGGACGATACTCCTTGCATCGACATTTTGGCACTTTCTGATCATCACAATACCTACATCTTAACCTGGATGGCTGACCAGGATTCCACTGCAGGGGTGCGCAAAGTACAAAAATATGTGGCTCTATGTGAGGGGTATATACTTATTTCTGCTCTTCTACATCGTATTAGTAGTCTAGGAAATGTAACAAAGAAGTTGCCTAGCAACGGGTTGTTACGCAGACGGTCAGTGGAAAATTAAGAAAAGGGACGGTGTGTGCCTTAAATTTTTTTCCTTCTCACAAGTGATAGGGATTTAGGCCATAGTCCACCACGCTGGCCAAGTGCGGATTGGTGGACGTCATGCTTTCGAGAAATTATGAATTTCTCTCAGGCATGCACGGCGATGAAGAACATCGTAATCAATTAAATATCACGATATTTTCCATCACCGTGGAGCAACGATAAATGCGCACATTACAAATTTCTTTGTCAGAGGTGCGCGCCGAGGATTTGAACCCAGGATCGGTCGCGTAGAAGACCGCGGCTTTTACCACTCGGGCATCGCTGCCTTAAATACATTAAGCTAAATAGGCTCAGTTTATATTAGAGAGAGAAAGAAGAAAAATAGACAAAATAATGTATCTATGGAAAAAAAATGTTTTATATTATAAGTACAAAATATTCGCTTAATGAATGTATTTTTTTCCCGGTCATCGCCGTCATGCTCGTTTGGGCTAGATGTTGAGGTGAGAGAAAAAAGGCAGCGGAAAAAAAAACTCCCAGCATCACTCTTTTAAAAACGTACATTTATATGTTTATATAGAGATTATGTTTAGCTTGAGAAACGTTTGGAATATAAATAGGGTGTAAAAGACGGAAAACAGGGAATAAAAAATTCGTAGCCAATGTTTGAATATGAACATATCTAAACGCCCAACCCTTTTTCATTCAACAAATGTAATGTTAACGGGGCTCATATGCAACAGTATACAATTAAGCAGCTATCCAGACCATCGATCTGGAGCTGCTACTTACCTCGATTAAAGAAACGCTTTGCCTATTTTACGAGAATCAAGGATCGAATTATTGAATATATCGATCGATTGCGTTTATTTTCATAAACATTCGTAAGAATTTTTCTCTCATTCTGTGTCTCTGTCGATTACCTAATTTACCAATTCTTCAGCGAGCACATTGTATTGTCTAGTTTTAATTTTTCTCCATAACTTTATTTTTCTACGCAATCGATTAGTCAAAATAAAAGGGAAAAATAAATATTTAATGTATTATACATATATATAAATAACACTAATTTTTCAGCGTTTGGGACTATTTGGAAGTACAGTGTTGCATGTAAAATTCCCCTAAAATTCGTCGCCGTCTTCTTAAGGTCGGCAGTAAACCTGGTTGAAAGGTAGAATTAGCCGAGCGAAAACCTTTCATCACCATGGTTATTTATCAATTCTCCTAATAGTATCGCCTGCAGGTTGCCACTGTATCTTAAATTTTTTGAGGATTTCTTCGTTTTCGATTGTGTTTTTTATGTTTTATTATAATGAAATTTTAAATTTAGCCAGGTAAGAAAATCTTAAATTCGTAAGCAATTCCTAGTCTGCATATGAGTCACTTTGAGCTACAAAAAGACAAATTGCCATCGACATCTTTTTCATAAATGATTGTGTGCTTCAAAATGGAGATTTTCGATCGAGCAAGTCTGCCTTGAAGCAATTCTATTGTGTTCCAGTGGAAATGTACGGCTGCCGGCGAGACTGACGCCTGATGTCAGTCAACATCTAAGAAAACCCTCCAATAAGCACAATTTTAAAAGGAATCTTCGAAGGTACTTTATCAATCACGCTTGGTGCTGTAGTTTCCATTTCCAGATGATTTCCATCTTCGCGTTGGGATTACTTGGGATCGTTAATGTCACTCCAATCATCATCGATACATTTATTTATGTATATGTAAATATTTATTTATTTAATATATTATATGCACATCTTATTGGTAATTATGTGTTTATATATTATTGTTATGTTAATTATTGTTATCTATCTATTTGTAAGTTTATTTTTTTAGATATTTCAACGATCCTACGCTATCCTCACCACCATTCGTCGTTTCTCGTGGTTGAATGGTAGAGATTGCTTTTAGCATTAAGTCCGCACTTGTTCTTGTACTTTAGTATAGGTTCAAATTTATTAAATAAATAAACGTCAATCTTCGGGATTTGCTTGAGATTATTTTGTTGATAAATATATGGTTTACGAGTACTGTCACGTGACCACGTGGGTCAGATGCTCGCCTGCATATTTCAATCGAGTATGCAGGCCACATCTTATTCAGAGTCGCTGCGGCACATCAATATGATAGGAAGTCGTGTCTAAGATCGTTTGCAGTTGAGCTGCTACTGAGGAGGTAGACTTGTAAATGAATGCACAAAATAAAAGGACAGAAGTTTAAGAATATGTACTAAATTGTTATTTTGTTCTCAGTCCAGTCCATACATACCATATACAATGTACTACTTTTGAATTAAAACCAATTTTCTAACTAGCAGATACTTGTCAATAATTGGCTGTTAAAAGCGATTTATGATGAATTGTCCAATGGTTCGCATCATCGAAGTGAAGATGCAAGGTGCATTACAATAGGTACCTACCGAAATGATTGGTACAGCTACGTTAAGTTTACGTTAATAGATCGGAAAACGATGTCTTTAAAACTGACCACTGTCTTCTACATGTACAATTTCATTTGTTGTTAAGGGTCATTATACGAGATGGGTAAGATTAGAATAAAACTGACAAGTTGACGTTCCTGGACTACCTTTAATCTTTCGATGATGCTTCTTCTCCTGCAATAGGTACTAGTAGATCCTAATCTTTCCTTGTGGAGTAGATTTTACATTGACTTGAATAAACGTACAGACAGAATAGGCAGGCAGGGGAAACATTTTTATCGGCTATTCACAGCAGAAGAAAGCCGAACGACCAGTCTACGCAGAAACCCCGCGTTTATAACGAATACAGCGTGCCTTGTGTATTTATGATGGGAAAGAAGAGCGAGGAAGCTCAACGGTACTGGTCAGTCACAAACAGAATTAACACGTCCAATTTAAGAAGAGCTCTAATGTTTGTGTCAGCGGCGTTTGATAACGTCATTTCAAAATAGAGATAAGAGGGACGAGGTAGGTCTTTAAGATCGGTTAATGTGATCGGTACTTGTCCTCCTTGCGTGTTCTGCACTCCTAGTACGCTGCGTATAGCGTGGCAGGTTGCGACCGCATCGGCGGGTCGCGGCGGCGTCGCCGCTACCGTCCTCTCCGGCCTCCGCGCGGAGGTCACGTGGAACGCCCTGGGAGGGTCCTAGACAACGGCCCCCCGACCTCGGTCTCGATCCAATTAATCTTGGCACAGAACACGCACGAACAGAGTCGTCTTTATATGACAATGTACGTTGTATCGATTATTGAGTTGTGTTGTGTTATGTTATTAAGATTAAATTTGGTACGAAAAACTTGTCTGTCTTTTATGGGTTACAAAATGCTAACGTACTTAACAAACCAACTTAAGGACAGATCGCAAGGACCTACCTACATTAAAATTTTGTTGATTTTTCATGGCAATAAAACTTTATTATTATGCGGTACGGTTCAAGCACAGGTTCAAGCACGTAATTGGAATTAAAAATTCTATTACCGTCGTAATTAACTTTTTAAACGAGTCTAATTGCTAAATTGATTTCCTTTTAAATTAAAAGCGAATTATACAATTTTCGCGGTTGTTTAATTATGTTTCAAATAGGCCTAAACGAACACGGCCTCGCGGCATTTGCCGTTTTTGCCAAAAATATTAGAGTTGTGCCAAAAATTCTTAATTCGACACTGTTTCTTGCGAGATGCGAGTATTTCCTGTATCTCCTATTGCATTTTTTAAATGTATCTTATATCATTTACATATAATATATTATATTTATTTTCTTAAGTAGGTATCTGATTCTTTAAATTATGTACTTAAAATTATCTTTGTACAGGCCTAAGTAGGTATTATATATGACGAATAATAAATACTAGGTTATACCCCGCGATTTTATCCGCATAAGAAAGTATCAAATATACATTTTAATGGTTCTTCCTATGAGAATGCGACGTTTTATCACGGTACTAACCTTCTCCTTTTTGATGAAGTCGGTTAAAAAATATCTAGTCTATGTATGTCACTCTCCAGCCACCCAAATATCTTCACACACAAAAATCATTTCAAAATATAGCGACGTGAAAATGGGACAGTTCATCCATCCATCCATCAGCCTTTTAAAGTCTACTGCTGGACATAGGCCTCCCCTACCGTTCGACACTCCTCCCGGTCCTGGGCCTTCTAATCCAGCGACTACTCGCTGTCTTCTTTAGGTCATCAGTCCACCTGGTTGGAGGGCGGCCTGTACTCCTTTTGCCGAGACGTGGTCGCCATTCGAGAACCTTTCTTCCCCATCAGTTGTCGGCTCTTCTAACTATATGGCCTGTCCATTGCCACTTCAGCTTGCAAATTTTGAGAGCTACGTCGGTAACTTTCGTTCGTCTACGGATTTCATCGTTACGAATTCTATCACGTAGAGAAATACCAAGCATAGCCCTCTCCACCGCGCGCTGAACGATCTTGAGCCTATGGAAAAGACCAACTGCAAAAATTCCCATAAACCGATGTATCTTATATTTTCAAGAACCCGCGATTTTTTATTTACGTAGATTTTATGCGTACCTAAGATTAGAGTGATGGATGTATTAGCGCATAATCTTTTATTTTACGTAAGTATTTGATTACGTCATGCACGTTTTAACAGAGATTAATGATGATTAAAACTTAATGCGCTATTATCAGCATTGACACATGCGGTAGCTGTCACGTATGTTCCTTATCTGCCCATAGCTACTCTGTAAGAAAGCTAATTATTGTATACACCATATTTTAAAACAGGACTGAAGTTTTTCTCCGTCTGCTCTTTTCTTCAGCTCAACATTTCCAAAGCGCACCCAGAGCAGACAGAACAAAAAAAAAACAAAAAACTTTCACTAAGAGTTTGTAAAGGAACCGTACAGTCAGTGAACAAAGAATATTTCACTTAATTTCATTTCATATTAATTAGCTTTACCTACGTAAATAGGTACTCATGGAGAAATGAAACAAAGCCATGATGTTTCTGTGATATCGTTTTTTGCCCACTAACGCACTTTGATTCTATGATCGACAAATTTTTACGATGTTATATGATTATGCTGGTACACACCTACTTGGAGCAATATGACACTGTAGTGTCTGTTCGTATCAGTCGTTCTATAAGCCCTAAGGGTACATAATACAGACTTTAATGTCAAAAGTTATAAAAAAAAACTTGTGAGAAGGAAAAAAAGATTTGAAAATTGCACTTATAAGAAGAGTTTCCTTACAAGGTCTGCCCTGAAAGAGTGCTTTCGGATTTGCAAGCTGCAAGAGTGGGAGCTGAGGTGTCCAGTCAGCTGCCCCGAGAAGAACTGACAGTACGTGTAAGTAGTGGCACTCCGTCATAAGCTCCATATAGTAGATAAGGATGAATTCTCCCAAGCACAAGATGAGCATCAGTACGTTCCAATGGAAATACCGGCGCTCTTGGTAACTGTTGAGGAGGAACAGTAAAGCCACACTCTTTGACAGAGGTTAAGAGTTGATTTGGGCTGGTAGAGTTAGGGCATATACAATCAGAAGCGGCTGTACAGCAGATCTGATATATTTTTTCAAGCGTACCTAACCCATATGCATTCGTTTTGGCAACATTTCACATGAAAAAGTTTTTGGTGGAATCCCATTTAATGACATCATGAAATCAAATTCTATCGGCAACAAGTACACAGGAAAAGGTACTCGTACCTTGGACCACGGAATTGTGTGATCAAAACCGAATTTGACTTAAGACAGGTTACCGCATTTAATTTAAGTAAGTACTTATATCTATACCTACCTAATCTAGAGTTCTATACCTAATCCTGAGTCCCATTTTTATTTTACTTACAATGTACCTGGTATTATCTCGAGACTTGACTTTTAAATTAGGATAATTAGATAATACCAGTTCCCTACAAACAAACAGGAAACTACATTCTTTATTTAGATAATAACTGTGGATGGACGTTACGCAAAAAATTTAAAAATTGGTTGTCTGTAAAGACGGTTTAGGGACGATAGTCGTCATAAAAAAACTATGAAAACACATTAACTTTTCCCTTCACTTTATAAACAGTCGATGAACGCCGCAAGCCGAACACTCAAGCCTCAATGTAACATTACAAGCGTAACGTTACAATAAGCGTAACGTTACAATTAGCCTTAATCGTGCGTGCAACCGCCGTTCATCGATTTATTAGATGTTGTCATGTCAAAATCAGTCCTCATTCCTACGCAACGTAAAATGCTTCATTACGCATATTCTAGAAAGTTTACAATTATATGTTCCAAGTGCAGATACGTAAAAGGGATCTACGGTAAAATATCAAAATCGTTCCAATTCATTTCATACGTGACTTGGTTTGCGGCAGTAACCGACAAACTGGAGTTGCTTACTTGCCGCCTTTTTACGAGTTGAGCTATGTAATGTAAATTTGGTCTTATTATAATATCGGCTTCGGTCTGCTTCTTAATTTAAATCTAAGATTAATAAGTTCTCATCAGAAACCATTTAATACTGAGATTACACCTTTTTGCAGGTGAAAATAAAATAATTGCATAACGTGAAAATAAAAATAACATGTATTTTTATGTATACATATATGTAGACTTATTAGTATGTATTTTTGTGTATACAATGTACGATTGTATGTAAAAATGTACATTATTTACTACCTTTAGTTTCTTCTCCTGTTACAGTTCTTCTGGAAGAGATTCCTAAAGAATTAAGCTCTGCCTTTGTACAATACCTATATATACCTATATATTGTTACGTGGTATATATACTGTTGGTTAATTTAGGTGCTTTTGTAAATAAGTACCTGATTAAGTATAAATAATTTTCGTCACTTTTTCGTATTCCGGCAAACTCTTAACGACGGTGAACTTTTGACAGTCGGAGATTTGTTGTCTGTTACTAAAATCGTTATTATAGGTAAGGTAGGTATCATGAGAACGGTAAAACTTAGAACTACCTACTAAGAAGTTTTGGACGTTTGAAATTGCAAACTTATTTATAAAGCGAAAGTACAATCTGATAATTTCATAAGATAGAATCATTCCTACAATAACTGCATTTTAGTCTACAGACCGTACATAGCGATAATACCAATACGATACAAAATACTTAGATCTCTATAGAATAGAGTTAATGCCAAATAGTTTAAGTAAATCTACCCCCTACAATACCTACCGCCAATACTTATACATATTAGGATAGGTCCAAGGTAGTCCCTGTAACTTCAGGATTAAGAATAGAGCTACGGTATCCCCTGCCTGATCGTAAGACACGAATAAAAGAGGTTTCCGGGGATGCGGACGGTGAGAATGGGAGCTTGATCCGTCAGCCAGCAGCCCCGGGACGGAGGTGTATGCGTGGCCGCATGCCGCCGTGGACACCTGAAGGTGCAGGAGAGCACATCTGTTCTGGGGCGCCGCGCGTGGAGGACACCGGTGCGTTCCACTGGAGATCCCGGAGTCCTCACAAACGCAGAGGCAGGCCACCGAGGGGGTTTTAGTGCAGTCAAATCCCACATAACCCGGTATCCTCTCCCAAGGTGTCGGGTACCTTTTGAAGGTCCCCCCCCCCGATACCAAAAAAAAAGTATCTCCCAATTGTATTTTGCCCAGTTGGTAGGTATGTAAAAAGTACTTACCTACCTATAACCGCCCTATAACTATATATGTATAATTATTGCAGATTAGATCAATTACAGGATAAGCTTTTAACATATTATTGAATGAAGAGTAACAAAACAAAAATGAAATGCTCTGACTCTACATTGAACTATAATGTACTATTAACGTAGTAATAATATCTCAATGTAACATGTAACTCTATCTCAAATGATTTCCAGTTTAAGTCCGCCCTTTGGAAAGTATTTCGAGTACAAAGACCCAACGTCGCTTGCCAGAGGGGCAGTGCGGCAACCTCGCACGGCTGCTATCGATCCGCGCGATCAACCTTCCAGCGCTTACATCACTTTAATATTTTCAACCCTTAAACGATCAATCAATGTTCAGCACTGAACGCGCTTTAAATTTGGAAAAGGACGCCACTCACACAAAGGAACCGTTATACCGGTGATACTTTACAGCGCTTCCTCTTTACGTTCCTTTAAACGTTCATTTAATACATAGCGCTAAAGCAGCTTTTAGCACGACGAAGAATTTTGATTACACACAGATACAACTAAGTTTACGTATAAGAATATTGCGGTTGTTTGCGTGGGTTACACGTTTTGTTTTGGAGCGAGGGCGTTTGGCTTTTAGCAAAACTGACAGGTAAAGATGGGGACTATTTCGTAAATAAAACAAATAGGTACTTTATTTATGTACACGACAGCTGCAGACCGAATGCTATTTTAGGCACAATGGAGGTAGGGGGTAGGTAGTTTGGTTAGAATCTAATTTAGAATTTTGGCTAGTGGTAGATGCTTACTGACATTCATGCAGTATCGACTGAATGTTTGTATTTTTACAAATGGTGTTGTTTGTATTTTTACAAATAGTGGATAGGTAGTTATTTTACAATGGATAGAAGGAAACTTTTGCCCAGCAGTGCGATTTAAACAAGGAATACCTACTAATTAAGTATCTACCTACAACTTAGAAGCAAATTTCCTATTTCAAATTACGTAAGTACGAATGTTAAAATGGAAATGATAATGACCAGAAACCAATACCTACATTATACAAATCCGCAACCAAGCTCTAGGATCGATATACATAAATGTCTGGTATTCGGCAATTCCAACAGAATTTACTTCAAAAAATATTCTTCTAAGTTTGGCACAATAACTTTAACCTAGGACTGACCTGCGTAAGTACCTAGTTTTTAAGATAAAAAACCGGCCAAGTACGAGTTGGACTCGCTCACCGAGGGTTCCGTAAAATATTTTTAATATATGATGTAAAACTAAAAATTTACGGTTTTCGCAATTTTTCTTTTATCTGTGCTATGAGACGTTGCTTCGTACCAAATTTCAAGATTCTGATTTCACGGGAAGTATCCTGTAGGTTTTGATTGCCTTGCGAATGTTTAAAATGTGCGGAGATATATTTTATACATTATATATATATATATATATGATGCAATTAAAAATTTGCGGTTTTTAGAATTTTTGCTTTATCTGCTACCGAATTTCAAAATTCCGACTTCACGGGAAGTACCCTGATTTTGATTCCCTTACGAAAATTTGTGGAAATTTGCGTCATAAACGGCTGTATCTTTTGATTACGCTGGCTTAGAAGTTTGATTTTTTCACAGCTCCAAGGGACAGTAGACTTGAGTATTTGGTTTAAATTTCAGCTTGATACCTCCACGCGTTCCTGAGAAAAATGGTCTTGACGTCAGTCAGACGGACGGATAACAAAGTGATCCTATAAGGGTTCCGTTTTTTTCCTTTCGAGGTATGGAACCCCAATAACGACCATTTATTCAGTTGTGTATTAAAAATTCAGGCCACAGTCTTACTTTTTTTACTTACTTGCTGTATGATACTATTGATCGATAGATCTTCAAAATTGTCAATGTTTGCCAAGACTCAGTTACTTCTGTTCGTGTAATGGTTCGTGCAATTTTCCAGATATACTAAAAACCACAAATTATGTACGTATCGGCGGCGGCATAAGAAAGATTAAGTTTAAAAGGAAAATATGAAAGTAAGTTCTTCTAATCTATAGATTTAGTAGCAGCCGTAGCAGGCGAACATGCAGGCCACACGGTGTTAAATTAAGCTGCAGCCTATAGACGTCGTGTCATAGAAGGCTGTGTGCAGTGGCATTACTTACGCTGAAACTTCGTGGGCTGCCTCATGTAAATTTGGCCAACAGCCACATTTCCACCGAAACACTTTACTTAAACACAGAATTGCTTAGTTGCAGAAATTGTTGTAGCGGTGGCACTTCCTTGGTTAAACCATGAAATTTCTAGCACTAATGGTTTAGTTGGTACCTACCTACTCACGTTCTCATTCAATTAATTAAATGTCTTGAAATTGGCGACCTTTTCTCGTATCATATTATCTAGAAACGCGGCACCGTGTCAAGCCAAGTTCAAGCAAAGGAACTGGCTAGCCAACGCCGAGTGTCAAATCTAACCTACTTTAAGATCTCACATTTTTAAATAAGCAATTGTTATAGGTATCTAATAAAGCAAAGAAATAGAGTTTAATACTTGTTCATAATGTTATTTTGTTCCTATAAATACATATTTGGATTTTGCATTGAACTTGGCACTAATTTAGATCTCCATTCTTTTTGCGGCGAGCCCACCGCCAAACATATTTTTTGTATTAAACTTGGCTCCCCTTTTTACATTTATGTTTTTGGTGGGATTTCCTTATATTTATTTATTACCTTATTTTAAAATATAATAGCCTTCACTGACTCTTGACAAATAACCATTTCATTGTTCGCTATACAGCTTTAGTAATAGCAACACTGTCTAGTCTAATCTAGTCAAAATGCCGGACTGCCGATCGGTGGGTACCGGGTTTGATTCCCGGCGATGCAGAAATTTGAATGATGAGTTTAAATTTCTGTTCTCTATCTGGGTACTTGTGTTTCTGGCTTTGTGTGTGTTTCCATGGTACCCACACGTTCCATGAACACAGGGAATCCTAGTGTCAGGTTATGAGTGTGTAGCGTTTATAAAATTTCGGAGGTATTTCGAAGCCAAGTGTTTATTGTGTCTTGCTTTTTCAAGTTACCGTCAAACCTACGAACAAATACCTACTTTAAGAACAATTTGCCCAACAACTTGAACGCAGATTCAGAAATCTAGTCTGTAAAACGAATATGAGAATTCACAGATATTTAATTTACCTTTGAGAAGTTATTGGAAAGTGGTAGTGTCTGTTCGTAAAAAGAAGAGACGTCGTTATTGATGATTTGTAGAAAAAAACCTACAAAATAACAATAGGCGCAACCATAAGAAAGTTGAAAATGCGCTCACAATTCTATGCCTGATCGTAAGAGGCGATTAATAGGGAGTTTCCAGGGTTTCGGATGCCACTAAGCTCTACTATGGCTAGTGGAGCTTAATCCAGCGGCTCAGTGTGGTCGCACGCTTTTTTAAGCACGGAAGCCTATCTGGAGAGAGCATCATAGCTCTCTCCAGATAGGCCCATTTTGGGGCTCGGTTAATGGAGTACACTGATGCATCTTGTTGGAGACTGCCCAAGCGCTGAGGCAGGCTACCGAGGAGGTAAGTTTCTCCAGATACTAAAAAAAGTCACTGACTACTGCAAGATATTTTTACATTCGTAGATACGAGATTTTGCTTTTAATGGAATTGTCTATAGTAGCGTCTTAATCTAACTGTTGATTGTTTAATTTTAAAATGTCTTTAACAGTTTAAAAACAGTATTACACATATTTTAATATTGTTTTCTGTAATAGTAGTTACCTCAAGAACATCAACGTCGAGAAGCATTGCATACTGCCTTATTATAAAGAAAGAAAGAAAGAAAAGAACATTTATTTCGTCATCGCAACAATAAACAAGCTTACAATAAAGTAACAAACAAATATGTAATCGGACGACGAAATGGGTCCATGCTCAGCCTATGTCATGGATGACCATAACTGCTGGTTTTCAGCATGGGCCGCATTTTCGTGTAGTTAAGCTGGATGGTGACACGTACTGAGTACATACATAATAACTTATTATTTCTATACAATAGCAAGAGTGGGTAACAGTTTTAAACAAACAAAAAACAGAAGAAAAAAAAAACATACCTATACAGTTACATAATTTAACAAACGGCTGCACAGTAAGAATTATTATAAATAAAGGAAAACCAAAGCCAAAGAAAAAGAAAAAAAGGAAGGTGAGCGTTCCTAAACATGAAAACAACAGCAAAAAAATAAAAATAAAACAGTAAGTATATAGTGCTACTGAGTGATTGTCAGGTGATTGTGTGCGTGTGTGTGTGTGCGTGCGCGTGTGTGCGTGTTCGTGTGCGTGTGTGTGTGCATGTGTGTGTGTGTGTTTGCGTGCGGGAGAGAATTAGAGACTATTTTGTAGTTTAAATAAATATGCTTTATACTTTATTTTAAAGTTTGTGGCAGACTTCAGGTTTCGAATAGGAGGTGGAAGGTTGTTCCAACATTTTGTAGCACTATACTTAAAGCTACCGCGGAACGCTGGCGTACATTTTGTCGGAAACGTAAGACGATTGGTTGTTATGGCTCGTGTTTTGTGACCTGAATTAATATGTTTATTATATTATATTAATATGTTTAAATAGGGGGGGCATTGTTTTGTTACAACACCAAACAACAGGGACGCGAAGTGTAATTGCTGTCTATATTTCATCTTAAGCATGTTAGCACTGTTGATATATGGTGTTACATGAGTACGAGGTGGAATATTGAAGCAGTATCGAGCGCAGGCGTTTTGTACGCGTTGTATAAGATTCTGGGAGCGGGCGAGAAGTCTGGGTCCGAAAACTGAGTCAGCGTAGTTAAATTTAGAGAGTATTAGCGTTTCACAAAGCTTCTGCCTTAAATCGCTTCCTATATACTCTCTAATACCATATAAAACTTTAAGGCGGTAAAAACAGTTACGTACTATGCTAGATATATGATTTACAAATCGTAAGGATTCGTCGAATAAAACGCCTAAATTACGGGCCTCTGATACTCTTTCTATAGATTTTTCACCAAGAAGTATAATTGGATCATGAGCAATTACTTTTTTTACAATTTATAATTGAGTATTTATAGAAAGGTAGATAGCCTTACGGCTTGCCGTAATAAGTAACGTGATTAAATGAAACCTTTCAAATTAAAGTAAAACCAATCAACCTTCACGACTTTCATGACCCGCTAAAACAATAAACACACAGTATTATTGCCACCCAGCCCGAACTTTCGGTACCCGATAACTTACACACATTAGGCGCTATCGGCACACTATCGTGTCTCGCCCTTAGGTAGAATCTCAAAATAAATTATCATTTTATTGCTCGCGCTGGACCGGCTATAAACACGTAAAATGCATGACCAATCAAAATACCACGCACACACCCGACTCCGTGTACAAACGCTTTGTGTTCGTGTAAGCACGTGTTGTCTGTGTCTATGTGTGTGCGAAGTGCATTAAAGTTTGCGCGTGTGCGTGCACACAGATGTCGGAACCGCTGCGATGGAACACGCTCAAGGGATAACGCAGGGCTTACATTTATTAAAGAAAGCGTAACGTGGATACGACGATTGGTGATATTCTTTACATTTTTAGTTAAGATTTAAAAAAAAAAGTGTGTACATTAAAAGTAATAACGTTAACGGTGCGAGTAAATTAAAAAAAAAGTACGAATTAATTTGGCGTAGAGAGGGTGAAATCGTTGATTTTTATTTATGAATTCACCGTTTTTTTTTAAATTTTTTACAGGTTGACATAATTTTTGAGTGAAGTACTCGTTTTTTATCAAAGCCTCAGTAGTTTTAGGAAAATAGGA
This sequence comes from Pyrgus malvae, assembly GCA_911387765.1. NCBI lineage: Eukaryota > Metazoa > Arthropoda > Insecta > Lepidoptera > Hesperiidae > Pyrgus > Pyrgus malvae. Next base: position 8,943,446 of record OU426955.1, on the reverse strand, counting down.
CTTACTGCAATTTTTAATTTGTTTCAGAAAATTTCTTCTCTTTTTCTTTCTCTCCTTATTAATAAATTTGAAAAACTTCTATTATAGAACGATTATAAAAATATTATTGAGATATCTATCAAGAGTCGTTAATTTTTTCTTCACACAATACATTTACAACCTGTTTTTTATTTTTTTTCTTTCCCTCTCCCGAAAGACAACTCCAGATAAAAAAGTTATTGTTATTATTTATGTTCAACTTTGGTATTTGGGTCACGAAACGGCTTATAAGTAATAAATTACAACTCGAATGATCCATTAATTTTGCTAATTTTCGTAAAAAAACAAAGAAATCTATACCAATATTATTGATAATATAGAGCTGAAATTTTGTTTGTTTAAACGCGCTTAGTAGTTGAATAGTCCATTTATAAAGGAAGGCTATAGAGGAAAAAAACTAAAGTCCACGCGGACGAAGTCGCGGGCAGCTGCAAGTCTGTCTATAAATTATAAAAATAAATATATGATATTAAAAATAATTATAAAAGTAAATAAAAAAAATATCTACCAATATTTTTTTCAGTTTTGTGTATTAAAACTATTAAATAAGGTCAAATATATCAACTAAAGAGAAGCCATAGCTCATAATCAACTACTTAGCTCATCGAACACCCACAACGGAAGTGCTTAATATCCCAACCAAATGTTTTTTGTGCATATTTTATGAAGAGTGGAGGTGGAGTGTTGTGGGATTTTGTATTATTTCATATCGATGTTTACTTTTTTGCATAAGAACTTGAACGTTACGAGTGTGATTGTTTAATGTAGTAGAGACCTCTGCCTAGTTGGGAGTTTTAAAAAAGGTTTAAAATCAAAAATATTTCCAAGTTAGTCGTATCCTCATAGTCTTTGGGCACACCTCACAACGTGCCTCCGCCCACATAAAAAATGACATCTAAATAAATCCATTAAGCCCGGCCGTCTTCCTGTCTGTAGGACCCTTTACTGATATCCAACGCGTGTGGAGGCGCCTTTATTTATGTTTTGACAGCGTCTGCAGAGCCCGTGATTTGTGATGGGAAACACTCTTAAATATTAAATCATGATGAATAAACAGACACCGAGAGACAGAGTTGTTTGAATATTAATGTGCTTGTTGCCTTAATTGATTATGTGCTTTCTATGCTGTTTTAACTTGAACTGTCTGCATAAATTAACAAATTTCTTTCTGTTCGCGTATCGTAGAGATTCGTACAAGATCTAACTTTGACCAAGTTAAGAAATAAAATTTTCACACTCACTCCCATCTCACACTCATAGCCCCCCAGTAGGGTAGATATACTAACCCTGTGTCGTGGATACCATGGACACACACAAAGGCGGAAACACAAACATCCAGACTGAGAACAGAAAAAAATTGTACTCATCATTCTAATTTCTGCTTCGCCGGGAATCGAACCCGCGACCCTCCGATCCGGCATGGTAACCATTACGCCACGCGGGTCGTCTGACCTTTACTTTATAACCACCTCTAACTAAAAACATTATGTGTGTATCTCGCTGGTACACGCACACTGGTGAGAGAAAATATTGTAATATAAGAAGTACGAAGTACCTCAGTGGTAATTGTGGTAATACCAATCTTTCTTTACGATGTTGTCCGTCACCGTGGATGGCCTTCAAATTTCTCTTTTACAAGTATACTGTGGAGTTAGGGCTACCTGCAATCCTTTTCGCGTCGGGGATCTCCCCTTTATCATTGAGGAGGCCTGCTTACTCCAAGTTTTGCGTCCCTCTTGTAGTCACGGGTCTCCCCTCATTATTGGGTAGGTCTGGACCTTACTTCACCAAGCTGCTCTAATGCGCATTGATGGAGATGCGGGTTAGTAGCTAACTCACTGTCGGATGTTTCAAACCGCCCATAAGGTCTCCTACAAGGATAACGACCTTGGACAAGAACCGGAACCGACAGTGTTATGTGAATGCGTTTCATGCACGGTTCCGTGCTTCAGAGCAAACGCTCGAGTCAACCTCAGACCCGACCGCCCCCGTTTTGCTTAGCTGCTTAGATTAATTGCGTTCTACACCAGCCACCGCGAGCTTGTAGTTCACCTACCGGGTAGGTCCTACCCACATCAGGTGCGGTCGCAACCTTCAATTTGGGGGGGGGGGGGGTCACTAAGAAAATTGGGGGAAGAGGTATCCCAAATTGTCTCGTTTCGCCTTCCGTCTACGCATGACTGATGGATTTTGGGGGAGGTCATGTCCCCTGTGACCCCCCCCCCTGGGACCGCGCCTGACCCGCATATTGTCAACGTGGAGACAATGGCCTAAAACCCTCATTCTGATATGAGACCTGTTCCCAAGAGATACTATTTTGAAATTATTGGTTGGTAAAAAGTCCTGTCCTAATATTATGAGTACTTAAAGAACGTAATACTAATATGGCAGCTAGTAACAGAAGGCATAATAGTACACTTGTACGTAGTTACACATGTGCGTCCCGATCTGTAGCAACTATGATTTGTGATGGGAACCGCTCCGGAGATTCAATTAGCTCAGTGACGTCATACGGCTGAGATGTCGCAGTTGCTCTTCGACTTCGAGTGGTCGATGTGATTGATGCTTTGTAAATATTTAGACAATCGGAGTGACTACATACTAGACTAGTCATACTAAAATTTTAAGTGTTATATTGGCCTAGGCTCTCAGTTTTTTAAATAAACTCTGGTTCGGACTTAAGGTTAGAAATCCATACTAAAGTGAAGATGTGTTTGTTTCTCCTTCTTTTATGTTACAATAGTACTGCCATTGACCAGATTTTTTCTATGGAGCTAGTTATATAGGATACTCTTTATTCGGGGAAAATATCTTATTCCTATGGGAAAAAAGGATGCAGGCAATCGAAAAGACTTTAGCGTAAAAATCCCACATAATCAATGTTATTTTTAATCTAATTAACTACATATAATAATTAAGTAATTATACTTTTCACATCAAAAATGGTTAATGTGAGATTCTGCGTTTATAAAATTTAATTATTTCATCGTTTGTAAATTAACATTTTAGTAAATAAACGATTTATATTTGTATTTGTACTTTTTTGTTTGACTTGATACCACCGCTCATGGAAGAGGGTACGTACCGTTGGAGATCCCGTAGTCCTCCCCAAAGTGGTGAGGCAGGCCAGCGATAGGTTTTTAATCCAGCACAAATCCGACAAAACTCTGTAAGTATTGTAATAGTAAATTTGGTCTGCAAGAGTACAAAAATTGTTAATGTTCAGTGCCAGTTCGGCAAAAAGATCGCATCCATACGGGGAACTCGATAATTTTAGTAGTTTTTTAGTTTATTTTAGTTTCACGCCGTAGTGCCTGTAGTAGATGAGTGTCACTAGCGTGCTACTAGCGTGGGGCGTGGGGCGTGTGTAAATGTAAATTATTATTTTTTTAAATAGGAAAACCTCTAAGGTAACGGTGTTATCAATTTTTGAAAAATAGTACTTTTGGCCTTTTTGGAATTGTCAAGGAAAGATTATTAGTGAAAATTTTCTAAGTGTCTATGAGTTTCCCGTTTGGATGCGATCTTTTCGCCGGACTAGCACTGAGCCGTAATAATTTTTAGGGTGGGGCGTGTAGGCGACGCGAAATAATATTTTTTTAAATAGGATAACCTCTAAGGTAACGGTGTTATCAATTTTTGAAAAATAGTGCTTTTGGCGTTTTTGGAATTGTCAAGAAAAAATTATTAGTAAAAATTTTCTAAGTGTCTATGAGTTTCCCGTTTGGATGCGATCTTTTCGCCGGACTAGCACTGAGCCGTAATAATTTTTAGGGTGGGGCGTGTAGGCGACGCGAATTAATTATTTTTTAAAATAGGATAACCTCTAAGGTAACTGTGTTATCAATTTTTGAAAAATAGTGCTTTTGGCGTTTTTGGAATTGTCAAGGAAAAATTATTAGTGAAAATTTTATAAGTGTCATGAGTTTCCCGTTTGGATGCGATCTTTTCGCTGAACTGACACTGAACAGGACATCTACGTTATATGAGATGGGCAGAACAGTACAATCTTATACCTTTTCTTAGTGAAATTCATTAGTGAATGTACTCCACCACTATTCAACAAACTCTGTAAGCCTTGTTCAAAACTATGAATTGACTTCTGACCAAAGTTAAATGGAAGTTAAACGACAAAACGACTTCGACGAAGTTCACCGCTGCTGCATTTAACAGTTGCAAAACCAACGCTTAATAGACTTTGTGAAGCTATTCGGAAAGAACGAGAATGTAGTGACTACGTTAGTGGGACGACTAAGTTAGTTTAGTCTGGAAAATGAGTAAAAACTCTGTAAGTATTGTATTAGTAAATTTGGTCTGCAAGAGTACAAAAATTATTACTGTTCAGTGCCAGTTCGGCAAAAAGATCGCATCCATACGGGGAACTCAAATAAACTTAGAAAATTTTCACTAATAATATTAGTAGTTTTTTAGTTTATTTTAGTTTCACGCCGTAGTACCTGTAGTAGATGAGTGTCACTAGCGTGCCAATAGGGTGGGGCGTCGGGCGTGTAAGTGACGCGAAATGATTATTTTTTTAAATAGGAAAACCTCTAAGCTAAGGTAACGGTGTTATCAATTTTTGAAAAATAGTACTTTTAGCGTTTTTGGAATTGTCAAAGAAAAATTATTACTGAAAATTTTCTAGGGTTTTGGCGGGAAGTCGAAAAAGACATATTGTGCTCTTGTTTTATTTTCATTTTTATGGTGTATTTTTGAGTTATATCGGATAAAGTTGATGGCATTTTATTTGATATAGGTTAATTACAGTGCACGAGTGTTTGTGAAATAGAATAACAGTGCTAAAATATGTTTTTTCTGCTTGCCTCCAAAATTCCACCGGACCCGGACACGTTCTAGTAAAGTAGCCATCGCTTTACTTGAATGTTGGACTGACTAGACTGACTGATTACTGACGACTTACTTACTGACTTTGTTATTACTTCGTCCAGTTTCACTGAAACTGGCAAAAAAATTATGCAAAAATTATACTTGACGCTGGCAGTATGCACAGAGATTGCGATGCCATAATTGAAATAAAAAAAATCTAAGTTCCTATGAGTTTCCCGTTTGGATGCGATCTTTTCGCCGGACTAACACTGAGCCGTATTAATTTTTAGGGTGGGGCGTGTAGGCGACGCGAAATAATTATTTTTTTAAATAGGATAACCTCTAAGGTAACAGTGTTATCAAATTTTGAAAAATAGTGCTTTTGGCGTTTTTGGAATTGTCAAGGAAAAATTATTAGTGAAAATTTTCTAAGTGTCTATGAGTTTCCCGTTTGGATGCGATCTTTTCGCCGAACTGGCACTGAACAGTACATCTACGTTATATGAGATGGGCAGAACAGTACAACCTTATGCCTTTTCTTAGTGAAATTCACTAGTGAATGTACTCCACCACTATTCAACAAACTCTGTAAGCCTTGTTCAAAACTATAAATTGACTTCTGACCAAAGTTAAATGGAAGTTAAACGACAAAATGACTCCGACGAAGTTCACCGCTGCTGCATTTAACAGTTGCAAAACCGACGCTTAATAGACTTTGTGAAGCTATTCGGAAAGAACGAGAATGTAGTGACTACGTTCGTGGGACGACTATGTTAGTTTAGTCTGGAAAATGAGTAAAAAGTTAGCTGCATCCTTGTTTCGCCCCACTCGCATGGGACTCTCGAGGTCTGGAGCTTACTTTAGTAAGTTACGTACTTAAGTAAGTTAAATGGAAGTTAAACGAAAAAACGACTTCGACAAAGTTCACCGCTGCTGCATTTAAAAGTTGCAAAACCGACGCTTAATAGACTTTGTGAAGCTATTCGGAAAGAACGAGAATGTAGTGACTACGTTAGTGGGACGACTATGTTAGTTTAGTCTAGAAAACGAGTAAAAAGTTAGCTGCACCCCTGTTTCGCCCCACTCGCATGGGACTCTCGAGGCCTGGAGCTTACTTTAGTAAGTTAAGTACTTACGTAAGTTAAATGGAAGTTAAACGACAAAACGACTTCGACGAAGTTCACCGCTGCTGCATTTAACAGTTGCAAAACCGACGCTTAATAGACTTTGTGAAGCTATTCGGAAAGAACGAGAATGTAGTGACTACGTTCGTGGGACGACTATGTTAGTTTAGTCTAGAAAACGAGTAAAAAGTTAGCTGCATCCCTGTTTCGCCCCACTCGCATGGGACTCTCGAGGCCTGGAGCTTACTTTAGTAAGTTACGTACTTACGTAAGTTAAATGGAAGTTAAACGACAAAACGACTTCGACGAAGTTCACCGCTGCTGCATTTAACAGTTGCAAAACCGACGCTTAATAGACTTTGTGAAGCTATTCGGAAAGAACGAGAATGTAGTGACTACGTTCGTGGGACGACTATGTTAGTTTAGTCTGGAAAATGAGTAAAAAGTTAGCTGCATCCCTGTTTCGCCCCACTCGCATGGGACTCTCGAGGCCTGGAGCTTACTTCGCTATACTGCTCCAATGCGTGTACGTAAAGATGCGGGTTAGTGGCCAACCCTCTGTCGGATGTTTTCAAACCCCCCATTAGGCCTCCGACGAGGTTTAACGACTGTTATCATGGGCGTACCTAGGTTCTTGGTTATGGCAATTTTTTTCAAGCTGGGTACCGCGCGTAGTTTTCCCTTCCACGTCACACAAAGACACACGACACACACACACACACATAATCTATTACTTTTTATTTTTGTCGGTCTGTTTTTTCGGCTAATCTCTGAAAAGGCTGGACCGATTTTGATGAGACTTTCACTGGCTGGTAATGAGAGGGACTGGGTGGTGAGGAATAACTTAGGCTACTTTTAGTTTAGAAAAATTCAAAAACTAAAGTCCACGCAGACGAAGTAGCAGGCGGCAGCTAGTATTAAATATGCAAAGGAAACAGCTGGAGGTAGCATATTTAGCTTGTTCTTTATAGGTTTGTTTTTTTTTGTTTGGGAGATCTTTTGAGATTTTTAAGTCCCTGAACCTCCTGGACCTTGATCCGGGGGGGGGGGGGGGCTTGGGCAGCTAATCTCGGTACGTCCATGGATGACTGTTATGTCTCAATAACAACCGAGTCCGACGACTTAACGTCCTTTCCGAAGCATGAAAAAGTAGGTATCGAAAATAAATAATCCACCGTTAACAACAAACTATGTTAGTCTTGTTCAAATCTATAGATCGACTTCTGACCGAACTGAAATAAAGTCAGTATTTAACAGTTGGAAAACCGACGCTTATGAAACTTATTAAGCCACTCGGAAAGTTTGAAGTCGTCTACGTTATTGAGTAGTGGACGAATGTATTAGTCTTCTCTGGAAAATTATTAAAAAGTTGGCTGCAAATCTGGCAGGCACGGGTGTCCCGATTTAGGGAATCCTGGACCTTAAACTGCGCTAGTCCTAGTGATGGGACTCGTATCATATTTGGTTCGAATGATTCGAATGATGACTGTAAAAACTTGATACGAATGAGATTCAATGTTGATTCGAGTTGTCGAGTTGATTCGATACATCTTTACAATTCGAATCAGTGGCTGTAACATATTGTGGCTTAAATTTGGAACATACGTAGAATATAACTAGGATTAAGACATAGGATATTTTATATTGCGGTATACCGTCGGAATGGGATTTACGCGGGTGAAACCGCGGGGTACAGCAATTAGGTCTATAAAGTGTTCGAAAACGTATCTAAATATGTTTTATCTATTAAACGATTTTGTTAATTCGTATCAACGTATAAATTCGTATTGATTCGAATGTATCAATTAATTCGAATCATGGTTCGAATTTTCGCCGGGTTATTTGAACTGATTCAAATATTCATTTTCGATTCGAGTCCCATCACTAGCTAGTCCAATGCATGTAGATGGTGATGCGTGTTAGTGGCGCATACGCTGTTTTTAAATCGCTTGAAAAGGCCTCCAAAAAGGTTTGACGACTGCTATTTATCAAAAACAACCAGGACTGATGGCTTGAGAAACGTATTGGAAGTTCTCCATCACCACTATACAAAAAACTCCGTTAGGCTTGTTCAAAATTGACCAAAGTTTAATATAAGTTCAACTCGATAAGTTCACCGCGGTCTGCATTTAACAGTTGCGAAACCGACGCTTAATAAACTTTGTTAAGCCATTCGCAAAGTTTGTAGTCTACCACGTCAGTGGGCATTATACTAGTCTGGATAGTGGGTAAAAAAATCTTGTTTTTAATTTCTTTCTTAACTTGAATCAGACCAATAGGCAGACCGCAATTAAAATACAGATTCAGTTAACTGGAAAAAAATACCACTGACGTCTTCGAGTATAAAATCTCACTATCTCCTATCAACCGCTCAATTATATCAGAGTTACAATTTTTTTTTCTCTAGAAAGCTAAACAAGGCGTTCTGTTACATGGGCCAAGCAGCGTCTTCAGAATGGAATAACCGAGATACACTAGTTCACAGTTATTCTACAAACATTGTTACTGTAAGTCTTGTTCTAATCTGTATATTGACTTCCGAGCGAAATTAAATGGAACTTTAGTTTAAGCTCACCGCAGTCCGCGAATAAAAGTTTCAAAACGACGATAAGTAAACGTTTTGCCATTCAAAAAGTTTAGAGATGTTCGTTTTTTCTAGGAAAGTAGCATGCACGTACTGAGAGAATTAGCAAATTCGTTTAGTATTCGGCGTATTCGGCATGTTTTTCACTATTTATATTCAGCCGAATTATTCGGTTTCGGTGCAGAATATGTTCCGTTCGGGTATTTCTATTTTATTGGCTTGACGACACGATATATAACTAAAAGACTTAACTTCTAATAAATAAGATTTATGTTATTTTATAAATCGAAGAAATCCTATGACGAATATGATGAATAAAGCAATTAAACTTCAAATCAACATTTTTTTTATTTACACTTAAGTGGCTCTCATATTTCAAACATAATAAAATTAAAAATTTCAATAGCTTTATAATAATAAGCACCGTTGTGCTTTAATAGTACTTCTCCCAGGCAGAACCTGTTTACGTGGCAAAACAATGAATGAAATGGTACCTACCTAAACCGAATAATTCGGCCGAATATCCGTTTAGGTTAAGTATAAATAGAATAGTAGGTATTCGTGATTCGGTTGTTCGGCGAAAACACTATTTGGTGCATCTTTAGTTATAGCATAGTGTTGAGATGAGCGGTAGGTATATGTGTACCTATCAGTTCGTAAAGTGGCGCTGCTGGCGGCATCGCGAGCACTCTGCGCGGAAATTGCTGTTAATTGCTTCTCTCCGTTCAACGACAAATCATTCACTCACTAGGAATGCTCTGGCTGTGCAATGCTTGGGCAAGAGGGGACACAGTGACACAGCACAGCCCGATTTGCATTTTTTAGCTGAGCCCTGCACTTTCACTCGTGTTAGAAGGGATCACATACATTTTAATGGATCTTCGGGTCCTTGATCTTAGGAATTAGTTGAGGTACTCGTACTACTTATATAAAAAATGATCCACCATGACGTTTTATCCAGTTTTACGTTTTTTTAGATAAATTCTTGGATATCATTGGTGATTATCGATTACTACTGTGTAACCGATCATTAAGTTGGCCTATATCATCCAAATTGTTTCTTTTCTAGCACCTCAAATTGATTTAGAAAATAATTATATTATAAGATCTTTATTTTATCGCACTTTTATAAAAAAATCATAACATAAATAAAATATAGTAATTATCAATTTCAAATGAAAATTTCAAGTGGAATCGAAGGAATGAAAAAAAGTGGAGCCGATATTTTAATAGCACTTAAGCCAATTGAGATAACAAAAGAACGTTCAGAGCAGATAATTGTGCCGATTTAAAATAATTGGGGTCCCGAAACTCCCGGGAATCGAAAGGGAAAGAAATCAGTTATCGTTTGATAACCTGAGATCAATCCTATTGTGTACTGATGGTGCAATTGATGTTTCTTAGGGGAAACGGAATTCTTGGAAATGTTGGCGTAATGAGATAATATTATATATCTCATTTGTAGAGGTTTTTGCCGAAATTGAATGTTTTGATAAAAGTAATTTTCTTTTAAATATCTATTACCTTTAAACGAGCAATTTTTGTATATACCTAAATATATTTTTTTAATCTCTGAAACGGCTCCAAGGATTTTAATAAAATTTAGTACCCTGGTTTTGGGGGTGATAGATCGATCCACGTAGGTATTATTTTTAGAAATATTAAATTAAAAAATGTTTTCAGCGATAATCAACTTATCTATAAACTGAAAAATACGACTCTTCCTGACATCTATTGGAGAGTACCTATTAAAAATATTGTGGCGTAGAACGCCAATCTGGCGTTCAAAGAAATGACAATGTCGATTTGAAAGAGATCTATAAAAAAATTATTCATTGAATTAAAACTTCCTTGGCCGAATGGTTACGTGGACTAACTGCGGAACTAGAGACATGGGTTTAAACCTCAATCAAAACCATATTGCGTTTATTTTTATTTTTTGCGTTTATTTTTTATTGAGAGCTATATCAAATGGTGTTAAGTTTTTACTTAAGTAAACGAACAAACGAAAGTTTGAAATTAAACCATGAAAATAAAACGTTTTTATCCGAGCTACGCTCGTTCGTCCGGGTACTGTACTTTTATTTGACTTAAGAACTTGTTATTGATAAGGAAGTTCTCTTAACAATATCTCTCCTAAGTCCGCTTTTAAATAAAATTTACAAAGACCAAATAAATATGTAGGTACACTGACTTATCTTAATACTCAGTCTTAATATATATATTTCTCGTGTGCGTGTGTATGTCACTGAACTCCTCCTAAAACGACTGGACGGATTATGATGAAATTTTTGTGTGTGTTCAAAGGGATTTGAGAATGGTTTAGATTCACAATTTGGTTCACTGGAAAAGGTTTTTTTAATTAACTTTTTATTTATAAGTAGTATTCCCATATAACTTGTTCCTAACTGTCAAACATTTGTATTTCGTGCTGTGTCGCTCTAAACTTTGACACAGTCAGAGTAACGGTTCGTATGTCATTATTTGTTTTATATTTTTATTTGACAGTAACATGAAATCTCTTTAAGATAATAAGAAAACAAATCCTCTTTCAATACTCTTAAGGCAGGACAGCACCCAGGCGGAGGTGGGCCGGACCATTGGTATACCTAGTAACTATATATTTCGTTTTATCAGACTTTGTTTAGCAGTCAGCTTGAATAACATTACATTTGACACAAAAATATCACAGGATTATACTAAAATTTTTAAAATAACAAAAATAAAGATTTATGTACTAACTCTGGAATTTTAAGTCGTGTAAGTAATTGTGAAACAGAAAGTACCTAACTTTATAACAAAGTACTAATACTAATACTCGTAATATGACACAAAATTCAAATTACATTACATTTTCCTTTAAAATAATCTTATTTATAAAAGAGCGATAGGAAATTATTGTGTCGTATTCGTTTTATATTCAGAATGAAGAAGGCAAAGAATTCGACAAATTATTCACTAATGGCACAGGGGTCAATCTTATTGTGTACATTGTGAGATAGAAATGCCTTTTCCTTAGGGGCTTGTATTCGGACGTCAATAGTAAATACGCATTATGTTGTTCAATGGTATGTTAACAACATTTGCGGCACATTATGGGTTTTCATTAAAATGTTTACGTTTATCTAATACCTTTAAACACGCAATTCTTGTATAGGTATACTTAAATATATTTTTTGAATCTCGGAAACGGCTACAAAGATTTTGATGAAATTTTGTACCTAACCTGTATTTGGGGGTGATAAATCGATCCAGCTAGGTTTTATTTTTAGAAATTTTAAATTATAAAAAATATTTTCAGCGATAATCAACTTAAATATAAACTGAAAAATTTGACTCTTCCTGACATCTATTGGCGAGTGTTAATAATATTGTGGCGTAGAACGCCGTCAAACGCCATCCGTCAATCCGACGTTCAATCAAAGAGATATGGCAATGTCGATTAGAAAGAGCTCTATAAATTTCGTTCATTGAATTAAAGCTTCCCTGGCCAAACGGTTACGTGGGCTAACTGCGGAACTAATACCATAAGAATAAATAATAATACATAGAACGGAATCTCCTTTGACCGGGTGGAAAACGCCGCTATTTTTATACCTACTTCCCCCTTCACCTCGTTACGCCCCTCTATCGCCCAGGCGTGTTGACAGGGTTGTCAACTGTTAATACTGCTTTTTTATAGTTATTATAGGTAGCTAAAATATAAGTTTTCCTTTACTTAAAAATCATTATTTTAGTTTAGTATTACAAAGTATGAGAATTATAAATACTTACCTACACTATAAATACCTGCTCATGAATAATAAATTATTATGAGTACCATACCAAATGAAGCCATTTAAGTAAGTATTACTTACCTACATAGGTGTAAGTACTTACGTAGTGTAGGTTTAAAATAAACGAATTACATATTAAGTATAACGTGCGTGCGCCAGTGCCGCGGCGCCGCAATCGCGAGGCAAAACAATCGAGAAAGGTTCAATGACCGATGGCGGGGGCTATTAAAAATATTTTGGCGACATGTTAAAATGCTGTAGTTATCTAACATTTTTTTTTATAATTGAGTGAAAGTGAAACAATTGGCTACACAAAAAGAACTGGTCACATCCTTTTGATAAATTAGGTACGGAAAAGGAATAATATTTAAAAATATTACTTATCTCGCATCATCTTTGGGAAAACTAAAAGAACTTAAGTTTGGCATTGTTTTAGAATTGTTTGTACAACCAAACACACCACATTAACTTGGCGCCGTTATTGTAATTGACGCGCCCGTCCGAGACAGCCCTTCTTCAGTAGTCGGTTTAGCCGAATTTAAAGTGTAGGCTAATATCGTGACCTTGAGCCCGTTTTGAGCGGGAGTTTCCATTCTACGTAGTATTATTTATTCTTATGCTAATACTCGGGTTCAAAACTTAATCAAAACCGTATCGCGTTTATTTATTTTTTTGTGATTTTTTATTGGGAGCTATTTCAGATGGCGTTATTAAGCAAATGAGTGTTTCGTTTGAAATTAATCCAAGAAAATTAATTGTTTCTGAGCAACGCTCGGTCGTCTAGGTACTTATACAATTAAATTCGGTTCGTTTTTAGTCTGAAGTGTTATATTAATCAAATTAAAATTAACTAAAACCTTTTAAATTATTTTAAAAGGTTTCACTTAACTAGCAAATAAAAACTGTAATTGTTAGAATTCGGAAGGTTATAATTAGAACTCACATTATTCTAATTTGGTATGACAAATTACAATAATGAAGAAAAGAGAATGCTTGCAGTGGGATGTAATAACGATAGATTTGGTAAGCTAATGTTTCTCTACCCATAGTCATCCGTATATATCCGTTCATAAATCAGCAGTGTACAAAGGGGTTAATTCTATGGTTTAAAGAGCGACGCAAATAGACCACGTCATTAATGATTAAGATAAGATCACTTCACTTCAGATAGATGATAAATTTGTTATAGTAAATAAGTAGAAACTTCTTGTTCCAAATTACGTTCTGATAACATTGGCTTAGTTTTAGATTCCGCAAATTTTATTTCAAAAGAGCTAACATAAAGTTAAAAACCAGCATATGACGTGAAATTTAAATGCCTACGGAAACATCATTTATGCATGGCTAGGTCACGGAACCGATGTGCGCGTAGAAACCGTAACTCAACACTAAATCGCTGACAGAACTAAAACGTACAGAAGGCATGTACGAAACCTCAGCAAATAGCTGTTCGCGCAATAACTTTGTCCACTTTAACTTGCTCCCTCCCCCTCTTTTGGGTTCAAGTGAGCAGGCGATTGCGGGGTTGATGTATGGGTACCAGGGGGTCAGGAGTGGCTGGTGGTGGTCTAAGCGCATTAGAGCGCGCGGCGTCGCGTGACGCGAGGTGCGTTGACCGCTCGCATTGCCCCATTAACAGGGCTGTCTCTGACACGATAGACTCATCAAAGAACGGTTTCACGAGATTACGACAGGCTACCTGAAGTTTATCGGTGAACCGTGAATCCTGTTGTTCGGTTAATAAGTAGGTAGATTCTGTCTACTTTTCAATTAAAAGTTACTCAACAGAAGCCCTGTAAATGTATTTTCTTTAATAACACAAGTTAGATGGTGCTATCGAGTACCAGGTAGTCTTTCTATTATCTGAATAAATAATTTTAAAAAAAAGTAGGTAAGTAAGATGGCGTTCTACTGGTTCTTTAATCACGTTAAAGATGTCACTGCATGTTGTTTAAATAGTTTGACTAAACAAGACGCCATCACAAAAATTGGTGTACCCCACCACATTTGTAGTTTCCCAAGAATTACAAATAGTCGTTACGAAACATACAAATTCTTCTCTTCTCATTCGACAGTAGGATAGAAGGATTAATAAAGATTAAGATTAGACGTAACGTTTTCTAATTTGATTAACGTCTCCGTTTGAAGAAAAGAGAAAAAACATTATTTTATAATATCCGCAGTCTAAAAATCACATTATAATGTGTTTCATCTTGTTTAGTCAATAATCAAATCTGTAATAAGTAGTAATAACTGTCAGTGACATCAGAATCCAATAATGCTGAACTGTAGGTAAGTAGGTAAAAGACCCATTTAACGGTCATCGGTTCAATTAGGCACGCACTGTTGTAAAAGTATTTATAATCAAACAATATCAAAACATAATTTTAAACATTTAATCGGTATAGTATTCAGGTCTTGCGAAGCGAAATAAAATTTCCATTTCTCCGTTAAAATTGTCGATTGTCTTTATAAATATCGACTAAAACAAATAAATAATGCTTCAGACCAAAATACCGTAGAATTCCCTATGTTGTGTGTGTGTGTTCATGATAACCCATTAACACATAAACACAGAAACAACAAAGAAATTTTTGTCATCATTTAATTTTGCCTCGTCAGGAATAGAACCCAGGCGAGACCGATTGGCAGTAAGGAATGGTGAACATTGCGCCACACAAATGGATGCCAAAATATACAGTCCAAGAATTTGAAAAAACTTGAAACTGATATAATGTTATCGCAAAACATAACGGAATTTTACTTTCATCACAATTTCAACACAACACAATTTGATATTTTTACTTGTGAATATTTTTGTTTTTGACAACATTTTGCTCAATGCGCGTCATTTGACTAGCAAAGCGAGGAGCAATACATGACGTACAGGGCGAGGTTCAGTTTATACCGGCCTCGCTTCGTTATTCGCATTCTATTTTCCATTTTTATTTAATCTGAGGTGAAAACCCTAACGCGTAGAAACGCCAAATCTGCAAAGCGATTTGCTCTCGCCAATTCGGGGCAACGACCGTCAGATGCAAACCGATAACGGTGCGCGTCGTGCATTCGGCTCTTGAAGGCTGATGGCCTTCACGTGACGATCATCAAGATCTTCTTTATTACAATTTCTATTTTGTTAGATTTATTATGATTTTGAAAATAAATTAAAACTCCAGCTCACTGGCGACATTCTTGAGTACACCTATGAAGATTATGTCGCGCCACTCGATCTTACGCCAAACTCTAAGAAAGTTTTAGCGCCAACTTTTAAATTTAACAGACATACAGACCAATAAATGCAGCGCGAATGCGGGATCCCGTATTGCGGGGTTGCAATCCATACGTCAGATGCAAACCGATAACGGTGAGCATCGAACATTCGGTTCTTGAAGGCTGATGGCCTTCACGTAACAATCATGTACAATAATGTACATCATCTTCCTTCAACTATTTTTGTATTGCCTGTTCCCTCAAATCTAGAACAAATTGTGATTTTAAACGAGCACTTAAAACGTTCAACCGTAGTGCGTTCAACCGAACAAGTTTCAGCTTTATATTATTAACTAGTGGACCCCGCAGACGTTGTCCTGCCTTAAAAGTAATAAAAGAGGATTTGTTTTCTTATTATCTTAAAGAGACTTCATGTTACTATCAAACAAAAATATAAAACAAATAATGACATACGAACTGTCCTGTTATTCTGAATGTGTCAAAGTTTAGAACGGCACGGCACGAAATACAAACGTTTGACAAGGATAGGAACAATTTATATGGGAAAACTACTTATAAATAAATAAAATAATTAAAAAACATTTCCAGTGGCCCAAATTGTGAATCTAAACCATCCTCGAATCCATTTGAATACACACAAAAAATTCATTAAAATCTGTCCAGCCGTTAAGGAGGAGTTCAGTGACATACACACTCACAGAAGAATTATATATATTAAGATTTATTAAGTATAGATCACAAATAAACTGCTTCGCAGCAAAAATACTTCACCGGTCGAACCATGAAAGATACTATTTCCACCAATTTTTGAAAAATAAATAAATACATGATTTCTTTTAAACCAAAGGCGATTTAAGTATCTGTTGCTTGAGTATGTATATTGATTTCATGGTGGTGCCGTTTTCAATGCGAGTGAAATAAAGGGAAACAAGTGGTTGTGAAATCTTATGTTCAATATAATAATATGGCTATCAGTAAAATGTAAATGTAACTTGTACGTAAATTAAATTTGAACAAAACCTGGCATACCCGTATACGGTGAACGACCACGGTTACCACTGGAGAAGTTTATGGTACCAGATACCACAAATGGACGACATGCGGGCACACACCACCGTACATTTTGTTGCCACCTAGATATATAGATGAATATGTTATTAAAAGAAGCCCACAATGCTGAATGTGGTCTTACTCGAGCAACGCAAGCACCCAGTTAATTTTGCAGATAGTAATATTTGTCATATGCGTATTTATCGCTGCTCCAAGTTAATGGAAAATATAGCAATATTTAGGATATTGTTACTATGTTTTAATTCACTCTACTTGACCGAGAGCGATATAATAAATCTCAAAGTAATTGCAGCAATTCGCATCTGTGGACAGGTTGAAAAACATTTTTGAAACAAACATGAGTGACGCACATTTTGACGGCAAGAGAAGCGTCTACGTATTAATTACTTCCTGAACAGTATAAACTTTCAATAAAATTATGACGAAGGGTAAAGTTCAAAAAAGTACCTACTTCTTCGTTCTTACAAATCAAAGAAATAATAAGTGCAAGAGAGTCATTTTTCTTTTGACAGTGACGACCGTAGTGGTAGTGATAGTAGTTTGGTATAAACTGGTTTAAAAAAAAATTAGTAACGGGAATCAGGATATTTGGCCAACTTTTACAAACTAAAATAACAAGAATCATGAAAATACCTTTGTGCCCCTGCCCTTATACTCGTAGCAAGATAAATAGCTTAAATAGAGTTTTAAGAACACTTAGCTTTAACCGGGCGCAAGATTTATATCCCAAATCAAAATCTGATGTCCTTGAGAAAATCCCACAATCACCTCCTGGGCTCTCCCCTTTAAGGAAAATTTTCATATTATTATTACGTCACTGTTTTGTTGTCGACAGTCACATCTAATTTGTCGGATGAATAGACAGTTAAAATCTCTTTATGGCGCCGCTCTGGAGTCATCAACGTCCTAACGTTCTATTATTTATTAAGCTTAAAATAATTTATGACCAAAACAAGTTATGAGCAGGATTTAAAAATAGTTTTTAAGTCTTGGATGGAATTCTAACAGAAAGAAAAAAACTTGGTTTGTTTGATGTCTTCTTGTTCTTCGTATGTTGAAGTATAAAGGCTTTGTTATGTATATGTTTTATTTTTGCACAGAATAAAGCAGTAGCAGCGTATGTAGTCCACATGGTGTTCAGTGATCTCTGCAGCACAGATACACATATAATAATATGCTTTATAATATCTTCGTAAATAAATTCAAACGGTGCTTCTATTATGGAATACAATTATAGGCTGTTTTTGACGTGATAACGTCTTTAAAATCGTTTTAGTCGGGTGACATGTTCAGAAACTTGTGTCACACCAAAACCTCACGAGCGCGATCGCAGGTATAACGAGAGGGAGACGGACCGATCTCCCGTCTCATCTCGAGCGCTGCCAGTCATTCCGTGAAACTTGTCACGCGGAATCCTCACGAGCGGAGGCTGGCATAGCGTTCGAGTGAGTGGACCGATCTTCCGTCTCTCTCACTCTAGCGGCATACAAACGAATGGAGATTTTCTCGTGCGGACGTTATCACGTAAACATCTCGATCGTAAACCTACTTTACAAACAATTTTTTAGTTTTATTTCTGGTTTTTTATTACTTTAAACTCTCAAATTATGATATAAGGTTTACGCTACGACTGAACTTTTATCGGTTTTACGTACATGTGTAGTAATGATTTTAATATAGGTACTTATTAATAAAAATAAATGAACACAAATCTTAACTTCAACTGCCAAGGCTATAAATTATGTAAAATTATATTATTTGATTTCATCTTCAATCAATTTCAACGTCTTGATATAATATAAAGACACTCTTGAACTTTAAAATAAATTTTATTTGAAGATTTTTAATCATGGTTAAAAGTACTCAACAGGTAAAACTGTACTTAAATGGGCTAACCAATAATGACACTGTCATTAACTAATAATGACAGTGTAGCTGGCTCAGTCTCATTAAGTACCGTACATTACTAGTGGACATGACGTAGGTGGTTCCGGGTTCGATGCACAGCATAGGCAAATAGCGCTGCGTTCGGCAAATATTTGTTATCGAAGACCGATTGTTAGTAATTTAGCCTTAACTAAACCTACCTACTATAAAATGAAAATATATTGAACAATTTTTTATTCAGTGTCCAAACCCCAACCTGAGGTCCCAACGTACAATAATTTACCGTTGATTGAAGTACCTACTCCTGAAATATGAGTCATATTTCAGGAGTACTTCAATCAACGGTATCATATTATAATATGTATCATAAACTGTATCATAAAATAATATCATATTATATTATTATGACAGAATTGGTATGTGTGTCAAATACATATGTACCTAGCTCTAATTTTAGTGTTTTAAGAAAAAAATGTGGCTCTAATTTAAGGAAAATCTTCATTTTTCCTTAATATACTAAAATTAGGTAGGTATAGAAATCACCTCGGTAGAAAAATCTGGATAAATTAACGATTTTTAATAAAATAACGTAACGTAAAAAAGTAAGATATCTTTAACATTGGTGATTTAATATGACAAATAGTATCGGGAGCGCATGGCCCGTCGGTTAGCGTAGAACGCAAACAATCTATGCACTATGGGCGCGGTCGGGTGTGAGATGGGTGACCGCTAGTGGCAAAAATTTCATGCGCGTTTCCTTGCTTCGGAGGGCACGTTAAGTCGTCGGTTATTGTTGATAGATCACAGTCGTTAAACCTTATGGGCGGTTAAAACATCCGACAGCGGATTGGCCACTAACCCGCATCTCCACCAACCCGCATTGTGGTGCAGCATGCTGGAGTAAGCTCCAGGCCTCCAGGCCTCCCCAATAATGGGGAGAGACCCGTGCCCAGCAGTAGGACGCAAAAAGGATTGCAGCCAGTATGACAAATTGTAAAAAATCAATTAACGATTCGACAATTGTTGACATTTTATTTACGTCACAGGAATCCGACGCGGGACAAATCAATTATTCGTATTCGCTCGCTGGTACTTCATTCCTGTTAACTTAACCAAGGAAGACGGAATTCAGATAATTGCTCTGTTCTTGCGGCCAGCATTGAGTTTATATTAAAAACTTTGATTACCTTGAGTTCATTTATGTTTAATATAATATGTAATGTTATCGAGAAAGGACAAGCTCAAAAATGGAGTTTTGGCGGGAAGTCGAAAAAGACATATTGTGCTCTTGTTTTATTTTTACTTTCTTGGTGTATTATTGAGTTATATCGGATAATATTCATGGCATTTTGTTCTATAGACGTTAATTATACGGCACGAGTGTTGTGAATTAAAATAACAGTGCGAAAACATGTTTTTTCGGTTTGCCTTCAAAATTGCATTGGTCACGTTCTAGTAAAGAAGCGAAAATGCAAAAAATATACTTGACGCTGGCAATATGCAGAGTTTGGCTGCAACCCTTTTTGCGTCCCACTGCTGGGCACGGGTCTCTACCCCTTATTGGGGAGGCCTGGAGCTTACTCCACCACGCTGCGGGTTGTTGGAGATGCGGGTTAGTGGCCAACCCGCTGTCGGATGTTTTCAAACCGCCCATAAGGCCTCCGACAAGGTTTGACGACTGTTATCTATCGACAACAACCGGGACCGACGGCTTAACGTGCCCTCCGAAGCACGGAAACGTGCATGAAATTTTTTGCCACTATAGCGGTCACCCATCTCACACCCGACCGCGCCCGTTTGGCTCAGCTGCATAGATCGCTTGCGTTCTACGCTAGCCAGCCGCCAGGCCATGCGTGCTTCATGCAGAGTTTGCGATGCCATAATTGAAGAAAAAAAAGCTCAAAAATCCGCGCTCGTTTGGTTTAAGCATTGGTCTCTTGGGCTTGACGTAGCGTCATGACGCAGCGTTTAGCTCCGCGTTCTCTGCGGAGAAGTGGTCAGTTGATTTTGCCGCAGCTACCAAAGCAGACGTGTCAACATGAACAATATTATTATTAAGTTTTTAACAAAAAAAAAATAGAACCGACTTCAAACGGTAAAAAATAAAATTGTTCAGTACCTACTTCTTCTTGCTTATGGTAATGACTCTTAAAACTATTTTTGGACTCGGGCCCCTACTAAAATTTCGTACCATTCGTTCTAAATGGGCACCGACAGTACAGACAGTGGGACAGTACCTACTTCTTTTTGCTTATGGTAATGACTATTAAAACTATATTGGAGTTGGTATCCATTCAGAACGAAAGGTACACTATATTTACTAAGACAGGATATTTTACTAAGGGCCCGACTCCAAAAATAGTTTTAAGAGTCATTACCATAAGCAAGAAGAAGTAGGTACTGAACAATTTTATTTTTTACCGTTTGAAGTCGGTTCTATTTTTTTTTGTTAAAAACTTAATTTATTTCACTCTTTTTAGTAATTTTAATAAAACTTCACATAATAATATGTATAAGCATAATTGGATTTTTTTTCACTTAACTTCTAAACGTTAAAGAGATACCTTTTATAATCATGTTTATCTAATAGCCATCTTATAGCCTGAAAGAATACTACTCAGTCCACTTGAACGTATAAATTAATGAAAGAATTTGCTCTCAGCTCCTAACCGTTGAGGAATTGTACCTTCAATCATCAGCTTAGCAACATGAGGTGATAATTACCGAACATAAATATTTGTATTATGTTAAAAAATATGACTAAAAGAATGCGTGTGCCTATTAAGTTTCAGTGTTTCCCTCGATTTCCCTAGTATCACATCATCAGATTTTGCCATGGTGACAGTTGGACCACCTCAGGAATGTAAGATTTCCAACAAAAAACCATTTATTGAAAGAATTTGCTCTCAACTCCTAACCGTCATAGTATCTTCCATCATCAGCTCAGCTACATGATATGATGATAATTATACACAAATACCTGTTTTGCTTTAATAAAATATGAAAATCATTTGTTGTCATCGATATAAAAAGTAGGTAGATTCACAGTCGCCGCATAAAAGTGGCACCGGCAAAAGAAGGCATAACGGCAGCGATATGCCTTCTTTCGCTTTCATTTGCTAAACCGCCACGGACGTGTCGCACGTCTGATGCGCTAGAGAACAAAGTCAGTAATGGAGTCGCCATTTGTCTTTTATTTAAAAAAGGCGTATTGTTATTTTAGTTTTCCGAAAAATGAAATTCAAAAAGAAAAGTGGAAGTGTCTTAAAACCCACGGCGGACATAATAAATTTCATTCATATACTCCGCAGATTTCATATGTCCTAATTGAAATGATTCGTAGGTGGGAGAAGCGTATAAATAATAGCAGCCAAACGCGACTTCATTCGCGTGGACTTTAGTTTTAGATTTTCCAAAAATAAAAGTAGCCTAAGTTACACCTTATTACATCAGCTACCTGCCACAGAAAATCCCGTCAATAGTGGTCCAGCCGTTTCAGAGATTAGTGGGAACAAACAGACAGATAGACGGGAATCAGACAGACAAAAATTGTAAAAAAATATATTTTGGTATATGTAGTGTATAAACATTCATATGCATGTAGTAAAAGGCGGTTATTTTAATATTACAAACAGACACTTCAATTTTATTTACATATGTATAGATGTAAAATGTGAATATTGTAAAAACTGTTTGCTAGCGAAACAAAAACTACGGTTCCATATATTGATAGATATTAAAGATTTAGGCGGATTATGTTATGCATCAGAAGATGTGTATTTAATATATGAAAAAAGAGAATATGTTGTTAGGAAATTTCTACACACTGGTGAATGTATAAAAAAATGTGCATTTCATTTTAAAAAATGTATTTGGAGATATAATTGAACACTGTCAAGGAACAAACTTTGGCCATAAGATCGAGCTGTTAAAGGCTGTTATTGAAAAATATATTGACATACATTACGTCCTTATTATGCCGGGAAACTAAAAACCGCTGAAATCAAACCCAGATTGAAAAGGCAATTATTTAATATATTTTTGTATCAAGGTACCTAAATCTTTGCTGGGAATAGAAACCGGGACCCTAACACACACATGCGTATTATGATCACTGTGTTCATTTCATAAAATATAATGTTTATAGATTCTAAAAATTTTCTGTTGTCTGCTCGCATTAGAATTTTAAATAAATAAAAAAGAAACTCCACTCCACTGTCTATGTTCCAAGTGGTGTAAATATGGCGGTAAATTAATCTTGTAAACGAATTTGTGCTTTATTGTAATGCTTTTGGTTTCATTTCTCAATAAACTCCTATTTCGTAAGTCTAAAGTCGTAAAATTTTATTGCCGTATTATAAACATCGAACCAGAAGGTGATAAGTAACAATTTAACATGGACTTATAGTCTTACTTATGTTAGTAACATAAGGTTTAAAATAGATAAAAAGTAAGATACCTTAAAACATTTTTTTGTTTAGAATACTTGTAAACATCTATAATAAGTACGTTTTTACGCGGGGCCACCTTTTGACTCAAGTTTGTATGGGAACCTTGCATCTACCTACTTTTTATATCGATGTTTGTTGTGCTATAAAATTTGAATGTTCCCTTCGATTTCTCTGGGATACCATCATAAGACTTTGACTTGGTGACAGTTGGACCTCCTTAAGAATGTAAGATATCGAACAAAAAACCATTTATTAAAAGAATTTGCTCTCAACTCCTAATCTTCGTAGTACCTTCAATCATCAGCTCAGCTACATGATATGATGATAATTATACAAAAATGCCTGTTTTGCTTTAGTAAAAATATGAAAATCATTTGTTGTGCTGTAAAATTTGAATGTTCCCTGCGATTTCGCCGGGATCCCCTCATCAGACTTTGACTTGGTGACAGTTGGACCACCTCAGGAATGTAAGATTTGGAATAAAAAATTATTTATTGAAAGAATTTGCTTTCAACTCCTCACTGTTGCAGTACCTTCCATCATCAGCTCAGCAACATGAGATGATGATTACTATGCACAAATATCTCTTATGCTTCAGAAAGTATAAGAAAATCAATGTGTGTGCCTATAAAATTTGAGAGTTCCCCTCGATTTCCCTAGGATCCCATCATCAGATCCTGATTTGGTGACAATGGGACCACCTCGGGAGTATAACCATACGAACAAAAAAGAATTTTGAAAATCGGTCCACAAACGGCGGAGTAATCGGTGAACATATATAAAAAAAATACAGCCGAATACAGTACCTCCTCCTTTTGGAAGTCGGTAAAAAAAATTGTGCTTTGCCAGTGGCGGATTTATATTTTTTATGAGTGTAGGCCACTTTATTCCCACCATGCCATGTACAAACCTAAGTTACCTAAGGAAAGCGGGGGTTGCTACGTTGCCACTGCCGTCTGCTCTCATCTATCACTCACACAATAATATGGGTTTCGATAGGAATGAGTTTCTATAGGAATTTTTTAAAGTATAAAAAACCATGAGAAAACCAGTGAACGTGTTTGACTTTTATCCTCTGAAATCGAGGGACCCTCCTATGAAATCTGCCGCCCCTATTACGCTGCCGCCTCTAGGCCGCGGCCTATAGGGCCTTTTTATAAATCCAGGACTGTGCTTTGCTTGAGGAGAAGGAGAAAGAAGAATTTCTATTGCTTTTGAAAAGACAAAGAAGCAGTCCGAGAAACATGTATTTACAACGGAGGCGTAAAAGTTGTTTCGAAACTTTAATAAAAAGGCATTTAATTGATTGTGAGGAAAACTTTTATGTTTCTTTACTTTATTTTTATTTAAAGAAGGATATTTGCGGATTAATTCAATTAAATCTTCTTAAATAATTTTCCTAAATGACCTTCAAACAAATCCGTTGTCACGACGCGACGCACACCGCAGCGTATGAACGAGAATTTAGCCGCCGTATAAAGATATTTTGTATTGATATTTTTTTAAGTTCAATCGGGTTAGGTACTCTAAACGTGGAGTGCAGTTTGTTACATTGATAGGGAAACTTATTTTTCTGGTTCTGAAAAATCAGCTCGTTTGACGACCCCTTTGGTGCAGAGGTCACCACGCCACTCTGTATATGGACGTTTGAGTGCTTGTCTTTGTATGTGTCCATGGCACCCACGACACAGAGTATACTATTGTGGCCTGTGGAGCTATGAGTGTGAAATGTTATTTAAGATAATCCCAATGAGTGTAAAATTCCGTACATAAAGGGCGAGTATTATCTTCTGTTGGATTTAGTACAATGTTAATTTGGTTCAAAGGTTTGATGCGAGATCCTTCATGTTGAATCGGGAAAATGCTTTCACTGTTATCCAGATATCTTGGACGAGATATCAGGCTACGTAGGACTAAAAGCACGCTCAAATCTTTTTGGTAGCCTTTTTGTTCCAGGATTTTCAGCGGAATTCTTTGGAGGATTTCATTTGACTTGCAACAGTGGCAACTACACTTACATTATTCTTCCCGGGGCTGCTAGCTTCCATTCTAGCCCATAATCCGGGAATCCCGCCTTTAGTCTGAGGATACTGTGGCTCCTATTTTGGTCAAGAGATGCAGAGATAGTGCTGCGGGTCCTTCGTTTCTGTCGTTTCGACAGATTTCCGAAGTGCGATTTACTTACAGGTGCCTTCTGAATTTTACGCGCTCGAAAATTCATCTTACACACATCGAGATTCCGGTTAATAAAAAACGCAGCTTTGACCGTGAAGTTCAGATCTGAACGTTTACTGTCTTGTTGTACTAGTTCAACACTACTATATATATTTACACTTCTAAAGTTAGTTATTTAGATACAAGCAAACCTTTAGAAAGATTTTCCTTGTTTTCTTGTAGAAGTAATTCTATTGTTGTCACCTACTTAAAAATTCTCACCATCAGCCAGGGTTGACTGGTAGAGAATGCCTCTAGGCATTAAGTCCGCCCTTTGTACAACACTGTTTAAAGTTGTAACAATAAAGAATAAATAAATAAATAAAATAAATACTAGTAAGCAGTACTTAACTGTAGTACAGAACTTGTTTGCACTATCCATGTAGGGTTGCCATCTCTAAAATTTGTAAACCAGGTCAAGACGCGTTAAAACCCCGGATTTTAGAGTCTTGTGAATCCTTGTGAATCCTGTGAGTCTTGTGAATTGTCCGTGAATTTACCGAGTCGGTTCGTCGGTAGATCGCGAAGTGCGTGTGTCATTTTTTTTAAACCCGGACTACAAATGAAGTCCGGCCCAGACGCTCCCCGGACGCTCCCCGGACGCCCTCTAAGTTCGTTATTTATGCTCATTTTGATACATGAGAAGTATGACGTGAATGAAATAGTTTTTGGACAATAAAACGACTTTATTTCCGAAGAATGCGTGTGACATTTTTTTATAAAGTCAGATTTTATGATTTGACTAAGATATTAGCGGGTTATTCCCAGTGGTCAGATTGGTTTAGCAGCCTAGAAGAAAAGAAGACGTTGATATACAATGGATTTTTACGAGGACTGTTAATGGAAAGATGTTCAATAAGCTTAGCGCCATTCTGCTTACAACAAATTTGCTATATATGATGGTAATGCAGGAATTTAGAGCTATGACAACACTAGACTACACTACACTACTACAACACTACTGTTTGATGTTTAATAGGTATACTTGTGCGTAAGGGTAATGTAATCTGCATTACATTTCCTTTATTTATCATAAAATAAACAGAAACCAACCAACAATAAAATACCGCTACTGAAATTACACTCCAACACGACTACTGTACAAAAGTGGTTCTTAACAGACAATCTATCAGAGGTCACTCCAAACTGGTTAACCGCAGGCCGCAATCGCCTTGTGTCACCGTCCTCGGACACGGGACAGAGCGGAAGAGAACTACTCTACCAGTGTTGGTCAGAACGAGACAGAAACCCTCGGGACAATCCGAGTAAATTGCTCATGATTGGATAATTATTTTATTGATACAGTTAAATGCCATAGCTGCAGTGGAGGGACAGTGTGGTGATGACGTTATTTATGGGCCTATTTTGTTTCTCATTGTTTGTATTGTTTGAACATGTTTGAGTGACTATAGAATAGGGCGTGGGTGATACTGATTTTGTGCTTTGGAGTTGACTGGATCCATATTTTTACAACTTAAAGTTCTAAGTTTATAGTCGGTATAATAAGGAATATCTGATCGTAAGTGACGCAACTAAAAGGGTCTTCCGTTGTCGCGGCTGGCGGGTCGTAAGCACCTGTGGGTGCAGGGGAGCTACCGTATGTCGCAATATACTAATGGGCTCTCTTTCGCTCCGCGCAAAGACGACGCCAGTGTGTCCCGCTGGCTGGAGATATCGAAGTCCTCTTCAAGCGCTAGGGCAGGCCAAGCAATCGTTTCTGCATTTTGGAACTAAGAATACGACTTATGGTATCTTCTGCCTCATCGTAAGAGGCAACTAAAACGAGACTTTAGACTAGAAAAGGAGGAGGATAGTCGTGGGTGGTGTGTGCTGCTGCATTTTTTATGTATCTACCTTTAAAAGTTACCCAACACCTTGGAAGAGATACCGGTTTATATAAGCATTAAAACCCCCTTGGTAGTCTGCCTCTGCGCTTGGTGAGAATGAATGAATTTATTTTATTTGTTTAAGTATGCGTACATATTTGGTGTTATAACAAGGTTTTCCGACATACTTTACTGGATACACCAGTGTACAAATCCACCTCCAAACTCCAGGAGTTGGAGTTGTTTGACCGGTGTTGGAGCGGGCGCCCCAAACTGGCCAAATCATCCGGAAAGCGATGGTGTTCTCCTGCACTTTCCAGTGCGTATGACGGCAGGTGCTATGCACATGCCACCGTTTTCCTACGTTGGAGCTCCCACTTCCGCCGCCCAAACACCGGAAGCCTCCTTTTAGTTGCCTCTTATTATCAGGCAGGGAATACCGTAGTCCGATTTTTAACCCTGAAGATACAGGGACCATCGTGTCGTAAGCACCCGAGGGTGATCATGGTGGTTTCATTTCTATGGTTTTTCGGTGGAAACACCGTCTGCTTAACGTGCCTTTTTTTCATGGGAAAATCTATCATAGATACCCCTCTGCTACGAGGAAAGAGAGGCAGAGTGGTTATGCCGGAATTCAACCGGCTAATACCCCACGGTGATCCTCAGCACACTTTTTGTTAGGCTCACGGGTACGCTCTCGCATTCTTCCGCGACCTCATTAGCGTAAGTCTCTTAAAACTCCTGAGATCTTGTGGAATCGAGCCATCGGTCAACTTTTAAAGGGCCCACAAATGGAAAACGCGCGCATCACCTCGAGGTCTTCATGTGAGACGATGAACGCCCCCGCGTCCACCGTCTTGATCTCAATCATGTGGGTTGGAGGAGGGCGAGGTAGTCCTCCTCTGACGCCCTGCTCTCCTACTGCGGATAGGAAGGTCCGTTGTTATTTATGTACCCCTCTCGCTCTGCGACATTACTTGCTCGCAGAAAAAAATCCCCAGCACTCCGTGAGAGGTGCGAGGAGTCACGACTCCTATCATGTGCTTAGCGTGCCCTACGAAGCACGAATATGCGCATGAAATTCGATGCTACTAACGGTCACCCACCTCACACCCCAACGCATCCGTTTAGCTTAGCTGTGTAAATTGCTTACATTCTACACCAGGCCATGCGCGTTTCTTTAGGACGTACATATATTTATTGCTTATCGTTTTTATTAGACAGGTTCTTTATACCACTTTGTTCCAAATAACAGATAACAAGACAGATAGGGACATTTTTACACATTTAATTTTATTGACATACTAATAAGGCTTGACGCATAGTAACAGCGTATCGAATCAAACAAAAAAGTTCTGTTCATCGCAATTCAGATTAAGAGACCATAATTTATTGATGGGCTCGTAATAGTACTGCAATATCAGCATTAATTCGCGATTCGTATGCGCAGTAAGAAGTACTCGTAACCCACGTTTTTGCTTTTATGTTTTTTTTTATTTGAATACACTTTACGGTAAGTGAAATGAAGGTAAGTTAAACGTTATAAGGCACGCGTTGTCGCCACAAAAAGTTGAATTGATATTGTTTTATTGACTTAAACCCTTTAGTGTTCAAAGACAAGAATGGGGCACTTACGTATAATAATGTTATTAGGTATGTAGTTACATACATTAAAATACATTACTACTAAGTACTTTTAGGTTTATGTGTCATGTGTCATAGGTATGTTTTTTTCCCTTCCAATATGTGTGGTCGGTAACCGCATTTGATTAACATAAAATAATTGCTTCTAGGCAGAATCGGGTGCAGTCACGATACTTTCCCCATGGACGATTCCCGTTCCATAATTTTAGGCCTGGGGCTTTTCCTACCATAAAGTTCTAATTAGTTAAAGTAACTGCGTAATGTATGTATTTTAAAATTCCTGAAAGTAATCCGACACGTTTTAGTGACTAACTTCCAACCGTAGGTAACAAAACAATTGAGACCAAAGGCACAGAATACTAACTATGCCAAAGGTTAAACGTGCCCTCCGAAGCATATTTATAAACGCAGATGATTTTTTTCCACAGCCCGTCGTGCGATGTCTATGCGATTTTAGGGCAGATGTCTGGAAGGCAGGATAGTCTGAAATGGAAGTTCTTATGCTCGGAGGCCAAGATTGAATTTGGGTCCTCGTTTATCGTAATTAGGGCTTGAATATCGGACGCTTTTTCAATTCCGGAATTGGGTTTCGATATTCAATATTTCAATTCCGGAATTCCGGAATTCCGGAACTCTAGTATCTTTTTGTACAAAATAGTGATACGTAAAAGTTGAAATTGACTCTAAGAAGACTATAAGTGTAAAAAAATTGCCAAAATGTCATAAGGTAAAAGCACCAATGCCCGACAGGTAACCAAAGGATAACACTTTCGAAAAAACTCATATAATAAGAATGTTCTTGTTTATATGCCAATTATTTTGATGACAAGAGACTCCTAGCATCATCGGTTTCAAGATAAAGCAAGAATACAATGCAGTTCTCCTTTGAAAGTTACAATACAAACATTTGTTATTTACAATGTGACAGAAAAATACATATTTGCTGCCATTTCTTATTGTTTTAGTTAAGGAGGCTTGAAACTCTCAGGTATCATTTTATCCTTTTTGTTATAAAATTTCTCCTTTATTTTTATTTGATTGGAAACGTTGGATCATTTCTGAAGAACACAATAGATTTTTTTCTTGGTCCCATTAGTTATTTCTAAAAAAAGAGTGTCTATTATTAGTTCTAAAAACAGTCTGAAACCTAAAAGGTGACATGCATGTCTACTGTTGGTGTTACAACAAAATTCATTTCTAAGTTATTTTGACTATGCTCTCACATTTTGTTACAAAAAATGCTACCTATAAAAATTTAATAATCAGTTACACTGAAAAATTAAATGGTGTGCAAGCACTAAATGCAGACAAAGTGTGCCGCGGTACTGCGGTAGAAGATGTTTAAATTAAAAAAAGTCTAGATCAAGCCCACAAACTTAAGACTGCCAAACAGAGAAACCAAGATTTTGAAAATAATTATAGGTACTATAAAGCCTAAGTACTGAATAGGAGAGATTAGATTCTGGAGATAATATAGACAATATATTTCACGATTTTTTAAGGTTTAGATGTAGATGGGCAAAAGGATGATATAGTAAAAAGAGATTTATAATATTCTGATACTAAAATTTTGAATGTTTATGATAATTTACTAAGGGTAGATTTTTTTATCGCTATATGTCCTTCCATCCATCCATCCATCAGCCTTTTATAGTCCACTGCCACATAGGCCTCCCCTAACGTCCTGAATCCAGCGACTACCCGCTGTCTTCTTCAGGTCATCAGTCCACCTGGTTGGAGGGCGGCCTGTACTCCTTTTGCCGAGACGTGGTCGCCATTCGAGGACCTTTCTTCCCCATCGGTTGTCGGTCCTCCTTACTATAGGCCTGCCCATTGCCACTTTAGCTTGCAGATTTTGAGAGCTATGTCGGTAACCTTCGTTCTTCTGCGGATTTTATCGGATACTGTCGCGTAGAGAAATACCAAGCATAGCCCTTTCCATCGCTCGGTAAGCGACCTTGAGCTTATGGAAAAGGCTAACTGTAAAGGACCACGTCTCAGCGCCGTAGGTCATCACTGGCAACACACACTGCTCGAAAACTTTCGACTTCAGGCACTGAGGTATTCTGGACGAAAAGACACGTTGTAATTTCCCAAACGCTGCCAAACCGAGTTGTATTTTACGAGTTACCTCTCTCTTGAAGCTGGACTTACCCATACGGATCGCTTGTCCCAAGTAGATGTACTTGTCGACAACTTCGAGAGTAGCGCCATCAACAACGACCGGTATAGGTGTGACATGAACGTTAGATAGATCTTCGTCTAGTCCATGTTCATCTTAAGACCTACTAGCCCGTTCATCACGTTCGAACACGTCTTCCAATGCAGCGGTAAACAGTTTCGGGGATATAATATCCCCTTGTCTTTCTCCGCGCTGCAGTGGAATAGGTCCACTGCTTCCGTCGTGGACTCGGACTGTCATGGTTGCGGCTTTGTATAAACACTTCAACACCTCGATGTACTCGTACCGATAGTCAATCTGGCATCGCTGGAGAGACTCTAGCACAGGCCCTTCTAATTTCGTACAGGCTGACGTCCGGGATATCTTCGGTATAGTGTCGGGTCAATTTGGCTCTCTTATCGTTCACCACATTGGTAACGGGAGCTTTTGAGGAGCTGTACAACCGTCCGTAGTACCTCTCAATTTCTCTCTGAACTTCCGGCTTAGACGAAACTATAGTGCCAGACTTCTTCAATCTTGTCAACTGGCTTTGCCCAATACTCAAATCCTTTGAGAACACTTTAGTGCCTTGGTTCCGCTCTTTAGTGTTTATGACGCGCTTTGTGTTATGAGCACGCAGATCGCGTGATCGCAGATCGATATGTCCTTAGTGATAAAATATTTTTTTTTCAATATCGAAATTTTGATATTGGTCTCGCCAATTCCGGAATCGGAAACGATATTGGATTCTACCGGAATTCCGGAATTATGCGAATTCCGGAATTCCGGAGCTCAAGCCCTAATCGTAATGCTCGTAATTCTCCGGATCCTAGGTACTTGGAAGTCTTGTCTGAGGCTGTATGTAGTTGCGCTGCTATTTAGACACTAACACGTAGAAGTTTACCTGTTTTCAACATTCCATACTATAAAACCAAAATTTAAGAAAAAACAATAAGCCTGTCAATCAAAACATCTACAATAATATTAGGCTAAATAATATATGTATCCAATCACGTGTGTTTAGGGTTTCGGTCACGGGATCCGTTTCCGGGAATTCCCGGGAATATTTTCATTCCCGATCCCGGGAAAAGAGGGCCGGGAATCCCGGGAATTAATAATATTTGTAGAATCGTCCGATTGCATTATTTGGTACGCCAGGGCCAAATCATTTGCAGGCGAATTGAATGAGGCAATAATAAATGCTTATAAAAAAGTACGAATACCGATTTCCCGACTAAGTAGTGCGGTTGAACAAAGATTTTTAACGCCTAATCTGGAAGTTTTGTACAAAGCTCTTTTGAGTATCCAGCCTGCTTCTACTGAAAGCAGGCGTGCATTTTCGGTAGCTGTAAACTTAGCCACGAAAATTCGTAGCAGCCTAAGTGATAAATCACTTAATGCATTGACCTTCCTCAAAGCCCACTTTTGTAACCAAAACAATACTTAGAAAATAAATTATGTGTAATTAACTTAGAAACGACAAAATTTATGTTGTAAACATCTTGAAATCTTATCACTTTGTTTGTTTTTATCATGCATGTCCAAAACATTGTTGCTTATTATTGTTACATTATTTTAATTATAATGATCTCAATTATTGTAAACCAAAAAGAAGTTTTGAAACAAAACTGGTATTAAAAGAAACTGTAATTAAATTAACGTAAATAATTATAATACTGTTTTCTTAGGGCTTACTTTTTCTTTAAAATATTGAAGCCAGACACCAATTTTAACAAAATGTTCAAATTCCCGATTCTCGGGAATTCCCGGGAAATTTCCAAAAATTCTTGATTTC
Organism: Pyrgus malvae; assembly: GCA_911387765.1. Lineage (NCBI taxonomy): Eukaryota > Metazoa > Arthropoda > Insecta > Lepidoptera > Hesperiidae > Pyrgus > Pyrgus malvae. Next base: position 8,910,816 of record OU426955.1, on the reverse strand, counting down.
CGGGAACGGAATATACTCTGGAATCCCGAAACACTACTTGTGTTGTGTGCTTACACACACTCTCTCTCTCTCACACACACGCACACTCTTACTTAAGTATATTTTATAATTTCATCCATGTCTTAAGGATTGTTTAAGCAATAATAATATAATATGTAATAGTTTGTGTTTCAAATTGTTAAAATTTGACTGTTGGAAGAGCGGGGTACCCCGTAACACAGGTTTCATCAACCCAGTACATGGGCCTTGCCACTTGTTTGTTACTACCTTTTTGAAACCAAATAAAAAAAATGATTTTGATTATTACGGATGCTGATAGTCGCCTCATGTAAGTTTGGCCGGCAACTATACGTTTCCACTGGAGCACGATAAAGTCGGCGGAAGTGGGTGCAATGGTGGTCAAACTATGTATAAAAGTTCTAGAGTGTAGATCGCTTGCTTACTACGACAGTTACGGGAATATGCTTGTTCCTTCTAGGGTTTTTACGGAATACTATGTTCTCTCTAAACTTAGAATAATTATATTATGGAAGCCAAGTTCGCGCGCCCAAATTGAAGCATTTTAACTAGTGCCAATAATGGCAGCAAACGCCGGGCCGCGCCGGCCGCATGACAGTTTGTGGTGTTAAAATGTGTCACAACACTTTAAGAAACAAAAGATATCTAATAACATAACTTTTCACAGTGAAGTTTTCAATATTTTGTAGTATTTTATAATATTTGGTGAAAATAAAAATATTTGTTATTCAGATGTGACATCTGTATTTATTTAGTGCTTCAATTTTGACAGTGCGCTTGTATGAATACACTCATTATATGTATATTATTCTAAGTCTAAAATATATTTTGCCTAGTCGCTCACTTCACTAGGTGATTTATACAGTAGGCATGGACGTAGATAAAATATCCTCAGCGCTAAATTCCTGGCCTAAGAGGTAGGTACTGTTATCTTATCGCGGAGTAGCTGCGCTTATCATGTTTGCGGTGACGCACTCGCCATTAACTTGATCCGTCTTGTCGCCACTTTTAATGTTGGCAGATATTGAATGTCTGTAATGATTGTTGTTGACGAGCAGCGATTGCCGAGTGGGAAAGACCGCGGCTTCCGACACGGGAATACCGGGTTCAAATCCTCGCACTACTTTCAATGAAATTTGTAATGTGCGTGTTTATGGCTGCTTAACCTCAAACAAGATAAGTTTTGCTCGTGGTCGTACTACTAGCCCGAAGGCTGATGGTCGTCCGTCTCATGTAAGTCTGACCGGCAACTATAATAGATTTTTTTCCTAAAACTATATTTTATCAATGTCGTGGTAAATCATGAATGCAGTACTCTGAAACCATTTGAGACTCTTTAATTTGAACCACTCATTACAGTCATTAGTGTCATTACCTATTGTGTTTCTCTGTTCCTAATAAGTAGGTACTTATTAAAGTATTATACCTAATATCACTATCCATACTTAACTCCCACTACACAATTATATAAGAAAACTAATGTATTTAATTTAGGCCAACTATATATTTATAATACTTGTGTTTTAATTCGGAAAGTTACTACCAAATCTATTAGGAAAATGCTATTATTTGAAGGAGCACATCTTTATAATAACTTGCCTAACTATATAAAAAGTTGTAAAAAAATAAATGTAAGTATACAAAAATAAGTTAAAGAATCATCTTTTTACAACCTAATCATAATGAATAATTTTCTTGTATTATACATTAACCCTAATTCGTATTGACATTGCACTAATTGTGATAACTTTATTTTAATTTAATTGTCATTATCCTTATTTGTATATTATTTCTGCATGGTACAACAATTATTAACTGTTTTATATGCTTCAATAAAGAAAGTTATTTTATCTCATTATAAATGAAACTATGTTTTTTATGTGAATAAAGTTCTTTAAACCGAAGTTAATGAGCAAACCCATTTTTGACGATTAAGCCACAGACCATGCAATAAAAGGAGCCCTGGGTTATAGGGGCAAAATCTGAATGATGTGATGTGGACTTTTCCTAGTCTCAGAGTTGTGTGTTTGTTGCTTGTATATTTACGGCAACAATGGGAAGACTCAAAATTATTGTAGTAATTGTCATTTAGCCGAATTTTTTTAATTTTTTTCAGGTTTTTTCAAGGTGCGGCGGTACCCCTTGGACCTTCCCCCCCCCGCCGGAACCGCCCATTTTTTGTAGGTTATGTTGGTGTCTTTTTTTAAATTATGCTCCGCCCGAGCGAAAGAAAATGAATTGTACCACGTCGACGGAAACCCGCTGCGCCGAGTTCGAGTTTTTTTTATGTTGATTTAAAAAATCAAACCTAACCGTTTAACATCTATACACAACCCTTTTTTTTAATTACTCGTTAGCTCATTACTTACCATTTTAACGCACAACTACCGTCAAACGGCGCTATATTTATAAACGGCTGCAGTGTTTATAGCCGCACGATCGATGTTATTAATTCAGCGCGCATTCCTCGTTCCAAAACACGCATCGACCACCGCCCGCCATCACTCAATGGAATGGATATGTACTTCTCGTGTACAAACATTATGCGCTATTGCAAACCAGTGTATTTTTTTACAAAACACACGCATAGACCACAGTCCACAGTAAGGTGTCGTGGGTACCATGGACACATACAAAGATAGGAACACAAACACCCAGACCGAGAACAGAAATATAAACTCATCATTCAAATTTCTGTTTGGCCGGGATTCGAACCTGGGACCGAGGGGTCCCAGGACGGACTGCCAATCGAGGGATTGGCAGTCCGGCATGGTAACGATTACGCCACACGGGTCGTCACGGGTTATTATTAGTAACACCTATTTTAAAATACGTTTAAGTAAAGTATAAGTTGTATTATCCTCGTGAACCAAGTAGGAAAATACCATTGCATTTCTTTATACCAGGAAGCAATTCCATGGGATTTTGGTGAGTAGTTCGTACATACACTTGTACGTACTTTTCGTATCATCAGTTCGCCTGTTTGTTGCATTTGGAGCATCTTTGAAAATAAAAAACGTTTCATTTACTGCAGTCAACTTAAAACACGTGGCAGGCGTCCATTATTCACACACGTTCTTGTGGCGCGATTGGGAAGAATGATGAGAGTGAATTTTTTACGATGCGCGCGCACATCGACAGAAAAAAGCAACAGTCTGAAGTTAGTTGCTATTCAAACCGATAACTATGTTCAAGTTGTTGTTGTCAGTACAATTAAACAATGTGAATAAATAAAAAAATATATTGGTGTTTTTATGAAATCAATTAGAGATACTTCAACTCAGTTGTGCGCGCGGCGCTATGTGTGCGTGGGCTAGTAATTATGCAGCTTTAATTTGTGTGACAGTGACGCGGCCGTGATCGTCCGAGCAACTTCACTGTACCTCTTGTCACGCACACAAAGTCACTGTGTATATACAGGTTTACCCACACATAGCGCTGCGCGCACAACTGAGTTGAAGTATCTGTAAGTATATTATATATACGACGGTGATAGATATTTGCTGATAATTTATTAGTATCCATCCATCCATCCATCAGCCTTTTACTGTCCACTGCTGGACATAGGCCTCCCCTAACGTTCGCTACTCCTCCCGGTCCTGGGCCTTCTGAATCCAGCGACTACCCGCTGTCTTCTTCAGGTCGTCAGTCTACCTGGTTGGAGGGCGGCCTGTACTCCTTTTGCCGAGACGTGGTCTCCATTCAAGGACCTTTCTTCCCCATCGGTTGTCGGTCCTCCTAACTATATGGCCTGCCCATTGCCACTTCAGCTTGCAGATTTTGAGAGCTATGTCGGTAACCTTAGTTCTTCTACGGATTTCATCATTACGAATTCTGTCGCGTAGAGAAATACCAAGCATAGCCCTCTCCATCGCTCGCTGGGCGACCCTGAGCTTATGGAAAAGGTTAACTGTAAAAGACCACGTCTCAGCGCCGTAGGTCATCACTGGCAACACACACTGCTCGAAAACTTTCGACTTCAGGCACTGAGGTATTCTGGACAAGAAGACACTTTGTAATTTCCCGAACGCTGCCCAGCCGAGTTGGATTCTACGAGTTACCTCTCTCTCGAAGCTGGACTTATCCATACGGATCGCTTGTCCCAGGTAGATGTACTCGTCGACAACTTCGAGAGTAGCGCCATCAACAACAACCGGTACAGGTATAGGTATAGGTGTGACATGGACGTTAGACATGATCTTCGTCTTGTCCATGTTCATCTTAAGACCCACCCTTTGTGAGGCGCTATGGAGGTATTAGTATATATACCTAGTTATTTTGAATATTTGTGATAAAAGTGGTTTTAATAAACTGTTTTAAGTGCATTTATAGATTTGGTTAATTGTCTGTATGTATAATTTATTTACCTACATCGTAAATTATAAATTATTAACTACTTCATATCTATCTAAGTAGCTGTAATCTTTTGCAGGTTTCTCTTAAACTAATAACAAGTATAACTTCTAACGCATGTACACACACTCTTTTTTTTCATATTTTACTTTTTGCACTCAGAAAATCTATACATATTTTAATGAACATTTGTCATAAGACAAATTTGAAAGTAAGTACCTACTCACCGTCTAACCGCGGTATATTTACAAACCGCTGTAGAGTTTATAACCGATCAATGTTATTAAATCAACGCGCATTCCCCGTTCCAAAACACGCAGCGAACACCGCACCGACGTGACTCACTGAAAATGTCCCTCTCTTAACACATTATATTATGCAAGTAACTGCCAATTTTTTCCTTTTTTTAAACATTGATTACATACCTACTACCTACTAATTGTAGTAACTATTGAAATAAGTATTTGGAAACTTGGACTATTTATTACTTGGAAAAGTTGTATACCTATTGAAACCTTTCTTCCCAACGGTGCTATTACCGATTACATTTCGTGAGACGACCATAATTATAGGTCTTCGGAAAAGCTGCAAAAAGAGCACTCGAAGTTTTTGCTGGGTGTAAAGAAAACAAAAACCAGCTACTTTCTGCGTCCTGGACTGGATTTAGTTGAATTCCAGACGCCTCATGTAAGTGACGGACAACCGCACCTTTTCGCGAAATATGGTTGAATTATTTCACAGCATTTCGTTGATCGCTTTCTCTTTGGGAAAGAAGATCCAGCCTATCCATATTTTATTTTTATAAATTATTTTTAAAATCTTGGTGAATTAACTAGCGACTAAGCTCAAGAGAAGAACACGTTACTTCACATCAGTATCCCGATACTCTGGGATATTATACTAGAAAGCACCAATGTCCATCCTATCTTTTTAACAACTACAATGGTTTAAGGATACAAACAGCACTCACCTTCTTGCAATTCCGGCACGATGCACACCAGCCTTCCGAGGAAGCTTTAAATATAATGCTACTAAGTGCTGGAACAACCTTCCGCCACCGATCCGGAACCTGGAATCAGAGATTAGTTTTAAAATCAAATATAAAGCATACTTGTTAGATTTACAGAACACATATTAAATTCCACACAGGCTCACTCTTTCTCTCTCTCTCACATACTCATACACACACACACACACACACAAACACATGCACACGCACACACTCACTCACACTATACTTGCGCTACAATCGATGATGATGAGATGGTCGAAGACGTTACCATCTCATCAGTTGTATTTTGACTGTGAACTATGACCGCTTGGTTGCCTTTTCTTGGGTGTCGTAAGCACCTGAGGAATCTAGATTGCTCTCCCAAGATGGGACAATCTGGGGCACTGCGCATGAAATACTGCTGGAGTCCTGCCCAAGCGTTGACGTTGACCACAGAGACAGCAATTTTTGTGCTTACAAATTCCACATAACTCGATATCTCTCCCGAGCTTCCTTCCAGGTAACTTTTAAAGTTTCACCATAATAACCAAAAAAAGTTTTTATTTCATGAATGTCTGCCCACTACCTGAATATTTTTGCGTTGTTACGTAATATTTATTGATTTTGTTTAATATACAATATAGTATATCAAACAACATATATACAATATAAAAAACATACCCAATATACAATATAGTATTGTTTAATATACTATATTGTATATTGGGTATGTTTTTAAGCGCGCATGGCCTGGCGGCTGAAGCGCGCATGGCCTGGCGGCTAGCGTAGAACGCAAGCGATCTATGCTATATTTGATCTCAGCTGAGCCAAACGGGCGCGGTCGGGTATGAGATGGGTGACCGCTAGTGGCAAAAAATGTCATGCGCGTTTCCTTGCTTCGGAGGGCACGTTAAGCCGTCGGTCCCGGTTGTTGTCGATAGATAACAGTCGTCAAACCTTGTCGGAGGTCTTATGGGCGGTTTGAAAACATCCGACAGCGGGTTGGCCACTAACCCGCATCTCCACCAACCACCATTGGAGCAGCGTGGTGGAGTAAGCTCCAGGCCTCCCCAATAAGGAGGAGAGACCCGTGCCCAGCAGTGGGACGCAAAAAGGGTTGCAGCCCATTGTTTAATATACAATATAGTTTGATGAGGATATATTAATCTTTTGATTAACAATCAACAAACATCGATGGTTTCGTCGACTTTCGTGTTTATAACTTTAAGGGCCTCTTTCACCACCTTCAAGTAGGTACGCTAATTGTCACACACACTCACATTGTCAGTTGTTGTTTCACGATGTTCGAGTAGCCCAAATCATATGATAAACTTACCCTTACTCATAGCTTTTACTTGACAATTAATTTTACTTGGGACGTAAATATCAACAATTTACTTGGTGGTGAACGAGGCACTAAGTAGGACTAATTACGGAGGAAGTTTAACTTCAGGCGTGGATCCACCCATATGGGCACTATGGGCATGCCCACAACACTAATTCACTAGTTGTAACTGGAAAAGTCTCACTTTCACGGTCTGTTGAGAAACGATAGTCTGATGTACATATAAAGCAAGTTGCTAGTTTTTGATAAAATTATTTGATATTAAGTTTTTAACAAAAAAATAGAACCGACTTCAAACGGTAAAAAATAAAATTGTTCAGTACCTACTTCTTCTTGCTTATGGTAATGACTCTTAAAAAAAACTATTTTTGGAGTCGGGCCCCTACTAAAATGTCGTACCATTCCTTCTAAATGGGCACCGACAATACAGACAGTGGGACAGTACCTACTTCTTTTTGCTTATGGTAATGACTGTTAAAAACTATATTGGAGTTGGTGACGTTGGTGTCCATTCAGAACGAAAGGTGCCCTATATTTACTAAGACAGGACATTTTACTAAGGGCCCGACTCCAAAAATAGTTTTAAGAGTCATTACCATAAGCAAGAAGAAGTAGGTACTGAACAATTTTATTTTTTACCGTTTGAAGTCGGTTCTATTTTTTTGTTAAAACTTAATTTATTTCACTCTTTTAGTAATTTTAATAATTCTTCACATATGTATAAGCATAATTGGAAATTTTTTCACTTAACTTCTAAACTTTAAAGAGATACCTTTCATAATCATGTTTATCTAATAGCCATCTTATAGCCTGAAAGAATACTACTATCAGTCCACCTGAACGTATAAATCAATAAAAGAATTTGCTCTCAGCTCCTAACCGTTGAGGAGTTGTACCTTCAATCATCAGCTTAGCAACATGAGGTGATAATTACCGGACATAAATATTTGTATTATGTTAAAAAATATGACTAAAAGAATGTGTGTGCCTATTAAGTTTCAGTGTTTCCCTCGATTTCCCTAGTATTACATAATCAAATTTTGCCATTGTGACAGTTGGACCACCTCAGGAATGTAAGATTTCCAACAAAAAACCATTTATTGAAAGAATTTGCTCTCAACTCCTAACCTTCGTAGTACCTTCCATCATCAGCTCAGCAACATAATATGATGATTATTATACAAAAATGCCTGTTTTGCTTTGGTAAAAATATGAAAATCATTTGTTGTGCTATAAAATTTGAATGTTCCCTTCGATTTCTCCGGGATTCCCTCATCAGACTTTGACTTGGTGACAGTTGGACCACCTCAGGAATGTAAGATTTGGAATAAAAAACTATTTATTGAATAAAATTGCTTTCAACTCCTCACTGTTGCAGTACCTTCCATCATCAGCTCAGCAACATGAGATCATAATTACTATGCACAAATATCTCTTATGCTTCAGAAAGTATAAGAAAATCAATGTGTGTGCCTATAAAATTTGAGAGTTCCCTTCGATTTCCCTGGGATCCCATCATCAGATCATGATTTGGTGACAATGGGACCACCTCGGGAGTATAAGCATACGAACAAACAAAGAATTTTGAAAATCGGTCCACAAACGGCGGAGTAATCGGTGAACATATATAAAAAAAAATCATACAGCCGAATACAGTACCTCCTCCTTTTGGAAGTCGGTAATAAAATGGTGTATAATTTAGTTTGTAATCAATTTTAATATTTGAAGATGTAAAAAATATGAAAAAATCTTTCAGCTATTAGTCTATGATCGTTCATTAATGAGTTCATTCTTGCACTTGACCGATTTTTGGGTGGGTGTGCCCACAACAATATTTGAAGGCTGGATCCGCGTCTGTTTAACTTAATAATAATATCTGCGAAGACACTTCATAGGATCTTATTAATGATCTAAAGTTCTGTCTAAGAGTAGTTCCAAACTGCCGTATTTTTCTTTGACGTATTTTTATTTATTTTCGAAGCGCGCGTTCGCTAGTTTTAAACCGCCCTAAGATCAAATAACGTTAATTTGATTGGAATAACGTTGAGAAATCTACAGGCATTCATCTATCTATACAAGTAAAGCATGAACTTGTAGAATCACTGTTTATCTATTTATTTTATGTAAATATTAAGTTAGCTACGTAAGCTATTACAACAACATTTAGTAAAACATGCCTAAATAATGTTACTTCGGATTTGATAAGGTTCATGTCGTTTTCGTTCATGTTTACTCGTTCATACTACTTTAAAATCTATGACTTCGTTTCCATGAACATTTCCAAAAACAGGAATCATGCAAGATAATTGAGTTGAGCTCAACGGCATTATCAAACAATCTGCGGTATCTATCGTTAATGGCGCTAAAATATGCGTCTGTTCTGATCAAAATATACCGGTAATTGGCGGCGATGAATTCACGTTGGGCGCGCGACGCGACTCTAATGGCGTGGCGAACATAATCGCTCTTCTAGCGTGTGGACCTAGGGTTGTCAATACTTTGAAAAATAATTAAAAATATTAAACATTAGGTGTGTTAAGAATTTCAAAATCTTAAGTAAAAAATGTGTTTAGTAGCGAAATCTTGAAAGAAATCGTCCTCTTATTTTATTTTCATTTTATTGCTACATTTTGAAGAAGTTTGGTGTTATTTTGTATGATACAGGTTAACTACAGGCACGTTAAACATTACACTTGACAAGCTGGAAACGAAGAAAGTTGTTGTGGTTATTATTACTCGCTAAGCACTAATTAATAGGGTCTTAGATAATATTTTTAAGTACCTTCTAAAAGTTGCATTGCACTTGCACAGAACCACGCTTGGAAAGCACGATAATTATTGTTAGTTGCTTTTAATTCATAATTTTTATTACCTTTTTAAATATAATTTAATTTAAAAATGTATTTAGTTGAATATAAAATTATAAATGATTTATCATGTCTCAAATAAAAATAAAAGTCACGTTTTCAAAGCTTACAAAATGTTGTAATCCAAAACCGAATTGCTACCATTACTCGATATATGGGATAGCTTTATCACAGTGAGGGTCTTACGCAATAGAGAATATGCATTAAAATAAATTAAAAATAATAATGAAAAAAAAAAGTTTCTTTTTACATTACGCAACAAGATGTAATCGATAATTAATTAGCGATATTTTTAAGGATATAATTATCAATAATAGAAATATATATATCGATATTTTTTACGATACGATTTATTACGATATTTTAGTCCCTGCCTGATAGGACAGGATTGAGTGAAACTATAAAAATCATGCATATTCCGTATTCATTAAATCCGCATATTCCTGGGAGGTAAGTTTATCAGTGAGTGAGCTCACCACACAGAGCAGTACATTCAGGATATCACCATCGTAGCGGTAATATGATTAAAATTACCGGTAGCGCTTCATAGCTTTACTAATAAAAAGCGTAAATCATCAGTGATCGACCGTTTAATAAAGTTTCGTTTAATCTTAATCTTTGCCTCTGAAATTTGCTTAGTAACAGGTGCTAAAACCCTATAGTAAACTGTGCATTGAATTAATCAATTCCAGTCCTTATTACCTCTCCAATAAAAGCACAAATTCTCATAAACATTCTCCGGGAATGACTTCGCGTGTATTACTAATGGTGCATGAAATTGCGCGTCGCCGTCCAATGTTAAACGTTAATTTTATTTTTCGATCCCATTGGCTGAGTGACTTGAATGAATGACCTGAACGTAGATATTAGTGATTCGATTTTCAAATTTTATTTTCGTGGATTTCTCTTACATAATCTATGCTATGACGGAATAATTTTAAACTTCGAAGGATTTAAAAATTTGCTTCAGACAGACTTCGAAAGAAGAGCTGAACAGTGGTAAAAGCGTGATCAAGCGTGTCACATACACGTGTCTTTTTTCATTTTCTTGATGTATTTTTTGGTATAATTGAATCAAATTAATTTGTTTTGATTTTGGTTAAAATAATTACAATCTTGAGAGTTGTTTAAAACAGATTTTTTTTTAAAACGTCTTGTTTTTTTTATAAATCTTTATTTGACCCATAATGGTAGGTATCCAATTACTTAACTATATCTTTAGGGGCCTAAACTTCAGTATCATTTAACAGTACACAGGTTCAAATCAGCGTGCAAAAAGCACTTTACCTGTCCCTAACTGAGATTACCGGCGTTCGAGCTCCGCGGTAGGGTGAGCGCCCCGGGTAGATTGAGTGCGGCTTTATTAGGCCCTTTTTATTTTAATTGAGTAGCCAACGAGCATGCATTGTGTTGTGAGGATAGAAATCCCATAAAATCAAAATAAAAATATTTTATTTCTGGAACTAGCCGCCTGTGACATCGCCCGCGTGAACTAAAACTAAAATAAAAGTAGCCTAAGTTTCTCCTTATTAAATCAGCTACTTGCCAGTGAAAGTCCCGTCAAAATCGGTCTGGACCGATTTTACGATTACGGGCGTTTCTGAGGTTAGCCGGAACAAACAGACAGACAGAAAGACAGACAGACAAAAATTGTACCGTATATACATTCAAATGCATGTAGTAAAAAGCGGTTTATTAATATTACAAACAGATACTCCAATTTTATTTATTTGTATAGAAAATCCCATAAAATCAAATCCAAATCAAAATATTTTATTTCTGGAATACAGGTATTCTGTCAATTAATAATTTCGAGGTTATCGGCTCCAAGTGCCATTATGGACGATAAATTTGAGCTGAAAGAAGAGAGCCGAGGGAGAAAAACTCTCACCAGCACTTTTTTAATGCCAGTTGTTACATAAAAATAATGTTCTGTATGACTATGGGTCGACAATGAACATACGTGACAGCTACCGTGCATAATAATCACATACCTACTAGGTATGTCTCCCAAATTTGGGTACTTTATTAAGATTTCTTCCCCGATGGCAAAAGAGGGACAACTACAACTAATATAAAGCTCTAATTATTCGAATTTTTTACTGCTTAAGTTTTACGTCACAATAGGCATGATGACAGATTTTTAAATACCTTTCCTTATTGTAGGTACACGTCTCCTAGTTTCGAAAAAAAGTTTATTTCAGTAATAAACTTAAGTTTTAATGTAAATTGATGTATTTTCTGCTATGTAATTTGAATTAATCGCGAAAACGCTCGTAGGTGTCATGGCGTCGGCTTGCTCGTCAAACTTCAAGCAACACAATGACATTTACTGAGACGTGACGTCATTCCTTTTGATTGCAGTTTCAGATAATATCGCCGATTGCTGTATTTAATACTTTATTTTATTGAAAATCTTATTAATCTTAATGTTTATACTAAAACGGGATCATATTTTAGAACATTTTTAAGCATATTATTATATTTTTCTGTAAAACCATTTATTCTCTGATTCTTTAATAGTGTCATCATGCCTATTCCGTTTGATTCGTATTGCAAACGTAAGATTAAGAATAACTATAGTATATTTTAACTACAATAAATATTCCCCATTTACCGTTTGTAACTGGTTTCTCAATAAAAACTTCAACCTTTATTTACAAAACATGCCAGGTTTTTGTATTTTATAAGAAATTCTTTAGCATAATTAAGCAATCTATCCTTGAATTAATTCGACAAGGTTTCTAACTAAACAAAATAAATTGCCAATGTTCCATTGTCATGCTAAATAGTATCACTCTAACTTATAAACATATTTTTTTGGAATGTTTACTTACTTCTATTTTATTTTATACCTAGACGTAGAAAAATTCTACATAACTATTTGTTTTAGCAGATATTTTGTGAACAGAGAACATAATATAGAGGTACCAAATGCGCGAAGGTACACAATTTTATTGATAACGTTGCTACAATTTTATTTTTTCGATTTGTCTTTACTATTTTTAAATTAATCAGCAAAATGTAATGCTAGTTGTGACAATAAAGTCTAGGTTCTAAACCCGGCACGCACCTCTGATTAAAATAGGTAAGTACTTGTATGTGCTTTTTTATTCCTCCACGGTGAGCGAAAAAAACATTGCAATATGTAATTACCATGTTTTCCGTCACCATGCATGCCTGAAACACATCGATTACTCATAAAATTTAAAGGTACATAATAATATGTCATGTACTTATGTCATGACCGCAAACGTACATATGGCCTATATCTACGGCTCAATCCCAAGAGTGAATAAAACTATAAAGAGAACAAAAAAAAAATTAAGGCAACAACATTTTGCTTTTACTATAAATTCGTCCTAGCGAGTCCGCACTTACGACCCCACATTCCCTCCCCTACAAAGTGCTGCATCCCCTTGTTAGTTGTTGCGAGTATCCCCGACACTAGCCGACATGTGCGCCGTGAATAAATTATTATTTACATACGCTTTCCATTATTGGCGCAAATACCTTAATTATTGTTTACACAAATCCAGGGCAAGATGTTATCAAGAGCTTAGTAAGTATATAATAAAAATTAGATAATATTCGGATTTAGGTACTACAAAATTTTATAAAAAGTACCTTTGGAAAGAATCTTTAGTCTGTTGGTAAACAATCATGCAAACCACAAAATATTACGAGTAAAAATAATGTGTAAAAAAATAAGAAAAAGAAAAGTATAGATAACCTGTGGGGTTGGCTTCATATTATTCAGCTACAACAATATTTTTTCTTGTAGCTTTCTCACTAAACATTTTTGTTCAGTAGGTAAAGGCATCATAAGATTCATAAGTCAACCACACAAATATTTTTAACACGCTTTTATTAGCTTCACCTGTATTTTTGTGAGTTTGTGAGCTTGTTTGTAACTCTCCTTTGGACTCGACTTTGACCCATTTTCAATGCAAATATAAAATACAAATTTGCTTTATTGTATACCATAAAAATAACACAAAGAGTATAAAATAGAAAAATTACAGTGAACAGGCGCTATAGCTTCTAGCGATCTCTTCCAGACAACCTTCAATGGACAGATTTAATTCTAGCTTCGGGCACTTATAAATAAAGGGTGGTAATACAACAATTTCATGAGTTTATCTAATTTCATATACTTGAAAAAAAAATTTAACAATAAATCGAACAATTCCGGATAAGATCTTAAAACCTATTTACTAGAAAAGGTGTATTACTCGGTCACTGATTTTTTATCGGTAAAGCGACATAAAGGAATTCCATAAAACCTGGGAGGATTTTTCCGCTGGTTTTTTCCCTCTCAGTGTACAAAAACTGCAATATGGGTGCCCAAAGCCGTATAATGTAATAATGATATAAGTATAATCTAATAAAAAAATCAATTTCAATGTACATTTTTATATTTGTAATAAGTAAAATTTTATAGCGAACCAAATGTACCTAAAAAATTCATGTTAATCATCTACCCAAATCTTTATAACTACGTCGAACAGTAATTAAAAGCTATCTTCAAGCAACAGATAAAGAATATCAATAAAGAGGGGTGTTAATTGCGTGCTTAGTGCGGGATTGGCAATTACGGGGCGACACGGGCCGGAACGGGACGTAGGGCTCAATGGGACGTTTCCCTCCTTTTTCAGCAGTGGCAGTAGGTTGCGAAATTTATACCTTAAAATATGTTAACGTTTTGTTCAAACGGACGTTTGATTTTCCGACTTTAGAAGCTAAAGAAAATAAAACGCAACACCCAGATTTATTATAGACTACTTTTTCGCCCGGGCTCCACCCGCGTGGGCTGCACGTTTTTTCTGATAGGAATGAGATGTTTTCCCCGGGTATAAAGAAGCTTAAGTCGCACTTTAATCCCTAAAGTATCTGCATACAAAAAATAAGGTCACTCTGTAGTCCCGTCGCGACGTAAAGGAGGACATACAAACACTCCTTCGCATTTTAATATTAGTATGGATTTTCATGCTACTCACCTAACGTTTTACCAATCTTCAACGTTAGTTAAAATCTACCATCAAGCAGCAGATAACAAACATCAATAGAGGGATGTTAAATCGGTACTTTTTTTTCAATTACCTATGGCATCGCAAACTCTGTGCATACTGCCAGCGTCAAATATAACTTTTGCATCAATTTTTGCCAGTTTCAATAAAACTGGACGAAGTAATAATAAAGTCAGTAAGTCGTCAGTAATCAGTCAGTCTAGTCAGTCCAACATTCAAGTAAAGCGATGGCTACTTTACTAGAACGTGTCCGATGGAATTTAGGAGGCAAGCAGAAAAAACATATTTTAGCACTATTATTCTATTTCACAAACACTCGTGCACTGTAATTAACCTATATCAAAATGCCATCAACTTTATCCGATATAACTCAAAAATACACCAAGAAAATGAAAATAAAACAAGAGCACAATATGTCTTTTTCAACTTCCCGCCAAAACTCCAAATCGGTACTTTGCGGGGAATCGGCAATTAAGGGGTGACCCAGGACGTGGAGCCGGGAGCGATGGGCCCTCCTTTTTCGCAGTTGCAGAAGTTGCTAAAATTACATGCATGTGTAAAACTATTAAATTAAGGGCAATCAAGTCGGTTTTTAATTGTTGCTTAAAATTAATGATATTATTGTTTACAGAATATTTTTGGCAGGCACAGTAGTTTTAATTAACTACCTATGTGTCAAGTTTTAAGTACTAGGTATAATATTGGACCTGGTGGTAAGGCAAACGTTCAAAATGTCGACAGCGCCAGCGTAGCGTACTTCTACTCGTCCTTCCATAAAATATGGCAAATAGTTACACTTTTTATTAACACGCTTTTATTAACTTGACCTGTATGTATGTAAGTATGTATGTATGTAACGGAATCTTTTAACTTCATTTTCACTTACTTCTAGGAGTCTGATTAACTTGAAAATTTGCACAGGGGTCAAGGGCCGATGACAATACAATAATCTCATAACTTTATATCAAAGTCCTAACTAGGATCATCAGAATAAAAAAATATATACGAGGAGCGGCTGATAAGTTCGTGGCCTAAGGTAGGTATTTAATGAAACAAATATAAAGTTTTATATTTTATCACGTCTAAGCGTCTGATTAACTTAAAAATTTGCACAGGGGTCAAAGGCCAATGACAATTCAATAATATGAGAATAAAAATCAAACTAAAAATTTAAAAATAAATAATGTAGTTTAAAAAACTAAAAAACACGCTTTTGTGAAAATACGAACTAAAAAGTAAAAAATAAGAAGAAAATGTATTTTACTGTAAAAAAAGCGTGGGATGGTTTTTAAGATAAGTACTATTGACACCATGCACCCCACGCTTTTTTTACAGTAAAATACATTTTCTTCTTATTTTTTACTTTTTAGTTCGTATTTTCACAAAAGCGTGTTTTTTAGTTTTTTAAACTACATTATTTTTCTATAAATGACAACCAGACACTGACAAAAACTGACCATAGTACGGACGTTTACCTTACCTACCTAATTCTAATTAAATTAAAGTACCTAAATCTTAATAATCAGGTTAAAAAGGAACCTAAATACAATCACAGAAGCGGCATTCTCATTATCACAACTTTAAATACAGTCCTTATATCCTTCCTATCACAACCATCCTTACAATCCTTAGTCGGGGATACGTATCTTAAAAAATATACTTATATTTTCACAAATCCCTACTTCCCTACTTATTATAAATTAGAAAGTAACTCTGTCTGTCTGTCTGTCTGCTACGTTTTCTCGCTTAAACTACTGAAATAATTTTGATGAAATTTGGAACACAGATAGAGTGAACCTTCGGAAAGGACATAGGATGCTTTTTGTCCTACGGGAACCTATAAAACGGGTCCACGCGAGTGAAGTCGCTGGCGGAAGGCTAATACCTAATATGAAAAAAAAAGATACTAATTATGTTTTGGTTAAAATACTTTAATACGACGTTGTCCGCGTGGATAGATAGGGATATAATTAAATCATTCGAATATCTCGCAAAGTAGGCATGGTGGGCTTCTCTACTTCGCTAATCACGCTTCCAAACGACAAACAAACAGCTTAAATAAAATCAAAATTACTTCAAAAATTGTATTACAAAAAAAACAGGAAACAGTCATATTATTTATTAAGGACGTCAATTTGCTAAATACCCTTAATAAAGCAAACAAAGTCAAAGTAACGGCGCAAATAACTACAAGTTTTCGCACTTATTCCCGTCAAACGTCTCCAGAAGTTCTATTAAAGTTGCTCGGGACTCGAACAGCCTATCCGAAGTTTGCAGTCGACAAAATCCCAACTTTGGCCCTTCGGGAATTAAGGCCCCTCCTTCGTGATGTTTCTATTATAGATGCTATGGAAAGGAACTTTTTATTATTAAAAAAGTTTGAATCAGATTTTGTTAATACCAAGACAGTTTGACTACCAAATTTTAATTTTTTTAAATTTTTTATCTGAAAAACATTGAATCCTGGTATATATACCAATTTTTTATGTCGAAAGTTCTCATGCAGGACTGTGTGTTGCCAGTGATGACTGCGCTGTACTGAGATGTATGGATGGGAAACACACAGTGGAGAGTGATTTTTTACGCGATAAATTCAGAAAAGATTTTATCCGTAGACGAAGAAACTGACTAATGCCGCAAAAATGCAAGCTACATATTTTAGCTACGGCAATAGGTAGGCCACATTTCCGGAAGACTGAAGACCGGTGGAGAAGAAAGTCCTCAAACGGTGACTACGTCTCGGCCGCCATAAGCCCAAGTGGACTGAAGAATTAAGGAAGATAAAGAGAAACTGCTAGATTGAATTGCTAGATAAAACTGCTGGAGCACAGGACCGGACGAAGTGGTGAACATTAGAGAGGGCATATATCTAGTACTTAGTGGATTTCTATAGGCTTATAATAATAATAATAATAATAATAATAATAAATTTATTGCGCGGCCATCACATTAGTTACAGTAAATAATAAGGTACATAAAACAACAAACTTAGAGAATCAAGAAACTACATACAATAGGAAAAAGCCAGCTTGGGAAAAACGTTTAGAAAAAAGGATATTAAAATTAAGAAAAGAGATAGGGCAACTAACACAATACCTAAGAGGAAATTTATCAGAAAAGAAACAGATTAAACTCATTCCAACAAACAAAACAAAACAAGAGGTAGTAGATAAGTTAGACGAACAAAAACAAAAACTTCAATCATTATGTAAAAGATTAAAGCGTTATAAAAAAACAAACCAGAGGTATAAACAGAATAAATTATTTGAAACTAATCAAAAGGTAATATATCGTAATTTCAACCCGCCACAAAAATTAACACAACTTCCCGACATACACACAGTACAAAAATACTGGGAGGACATCTGGTCAAATCACGTAAATCATACTACACACCAACCATGGATTACAGTTGAGGAGAAAGAGTCAGAACGAATAGAACCTATGCCAGAATTTACTATAGATTTAGAGGACATTAAAACAGCTACAAGCAAAATGCTTAATTGGAAAGCTCCGGGCCCTGATAAGATTCAAAATTATTACCTCAAATATTTGACATCTACACATGAGACCATCGCAGATATTTTCAACTCTCTTATTAAAAACCCTGATAAAGTTCCCAAATTTTTCGTTCAAGGTGTAACATACCTAAAGCCGAAAACGTCCGATACATCACACCCTGCTAATTACCGCCCAATTACGTGTCTCTCCACTCTTTACAAACTACTCACACCCATCATAGCAAACAAAATAAATACGCATATAACAGTAAATAAAATAATCCCAGAAGAACAGAAGGGATGTCAGAAGGGGTCAAGAGGATGTAAAGAGCAATTGATAATCGACACAGAAATTCACAATCAAATAAAACAGAAACACAGAAATCTTTACTACGCCTACATTGATTACCGTAAAGCTTTTGACAGTATACCACATTCCTGGTTGATCCACACTCTCAAAATGTACAAAGTTGAGGACAGTTTAGTAACTTTCTTACATCACATAATGTCCCTATGGTCCACAACCCTAAATATAACAGCAGAACGTAAATGTTTACTATCAACACCAATAAAAATTTCACGAGGTATCTTTCAAGGTGATTCGCTCAGCCCGCTTTGGTTCTGTTTAGCTATTAACCCTTTGTCTAAACTGCTCAACAACTCAGGATATGGATATACCATAGATAGAACTAATAAAATTCAAATATCGCATCTGCTGTACATGGATGACATAAAACTATATGCAGTAACCAGACAGCAACTAAACTCACTTCTTACCATAACAGAGTCATTTAGTGCAGACATAAAAATGGAATTCGGAATTAGTAAATGTAAAATCAACAGTATAGTAAAAGGTAAGCATAATCTTACAGAACCATATAATCTTGTATTAAACAACGAAAAAATTACCTCAATGGAATTTTCTGAATATTACAAATACCTAGGTTTTCATCAGAATATAGGAATAGATCACACTAAAATTAAGCAAGAACTAACAACGCAGTATAAATATCGCCTGAATCAAATTCTGAAGACCCATCTCTCAGCTAGAAATAAAGTAAAAGCAATAAACTCCTATGCAGTCCCCATCCTAACTTACTCCTTTGGGGACCGACACAGACTTAGATGCACTAAATACTCTTACTAGAACTACTTCATACAAACACCACATTCATCACATCCACTCAGCAGTTGAAAGGTTTAGTCTAAAGAGAAAATTAGGAGGCCGGGGTTTTATAGATGTAAAAAATCTACATTACAGCCAAATAGAAAACCTACGTTCATATTTCTTAAACAAAGCTAAAGATAGCCTAATACACAAAGCAATTACAGACTTACCCACATCAGGAACGCCTCTGCAATTCAAAGATAAAGATTATAAGCCCGAAAATAAGATTGTAAAGGAAGATACAAAGATAGATAATTGGAGAAAAAAATCACTGCACGGTAAGTATAGTAATAG
Organism: Pyrgus malvae; assembly: GCA_911387765.1. Lineage (NCBI taxonomy): Eukaryota > Metazoa > Arthropoda > Insecta > Lepidoptera > Hesperiidae > Pyrgus > Pyrgus malvae. The sequence continues at coordinate 8,891,250 of OU426955.1, read as the reverse complement.
TATAGAACAGAACTATATAGACTCCGAAGTTTCTTTTGCCTGGTTGACACGCGGAAACATATTTGCAGAGACTGAAGGGCTTATTATAGCTATCCAAGACCAAGTAATAAAAACAAGAAATTATGCAAAATATATTTTAAAAGACTCAAATATTACTAATGATAAATGCAGATTATGTAACCTCGCAAATGAAACCATAGATCACATTATTGGTGGCTGTAAAGTCCTATCGAGCAAAGATTATATAAACAGACACAACAATGTAGCAAAACAAATTCACCAACATCTTGCATTCAAATACAAACTCGTCGACAGTAAAGTTCCCTATTACAAATACCAACCAAAAAATGTACTGGAAAATAACATAGCTAAATTATACTGGGATCGTGATATAATAACCGACAAAACCATTAACTGCAATAGACCTGACTTATCTCTTACATTAAAAAATACTAAGACAACATACCTTATTGATATATCTGTACCGAATACCGATAACCTAAAACAAAAACATTTTGACAAAATCCAAAAGTACTTGCCGCTCGCTGACGAGATCAAAGAAATGTGGAAGCAAAATACTGTCAGAATCATACCAGTCATACTTTCCTCCACTGGCGTTATTCCGAAGAACTTACATACATCCCTGAAAGAATTACAATTACCGAAGGCAATCTTTAGAGAACTACAAAAATCTACACTTCTAGATACATCCGCAATAGTCCGTCGATTTCTAAATTTCTCATTATTAGTTTCCAATTACTAAAATTATTCGTTTGAGTAACAAGTTACTTGGCTACTGCCCGTACTTGTCCTCAATAAAACACCCGGTGTCAAAACCGAGAAAAAGCAACCGCTATCATATAATAATAATAAATCCTTTATTATCAGGCAACAAGGCCCATAGCATAAATACCTTATAGACTAACATAGGTACATATTTATTATATCTTATAACTAAGTCAAATTATTTCGCCGATGTGAGACGCGGTTACGGTAACTCCCGGCGGTCGACGACGTCCACGATATATGCGGAACACGACCCCCTTCGGCCACACCTCCTCCTTTAAAAAGGTACTTCGCATGTCGGTCGGGACGCGCACCACAAACGAACTAAAGTTCACCGGGTTGCGCGATTCCAGCTTCTCAGCCAACACTGTGAACCTCGTCTTCGCCTTCACATACTCCACGACATCGGTGACCTTCGTAGCATGATGCAGACGAGACACATAGATGTACGTGGCTGGGATGGCGGGACGCAGGATCTCGTTCTGTTCCGTCGGTGCAGTGCCACATTGGTTACGGCAAGGAGGCCTCCTCTTCTTGCGCTCCACCTTGATAAAGCCGTCCTTGTCCGGTTGTCCAATAGACACCGCACTACGAGGGGGGTCGTTGCGGGTGTTCCCGCTCCCACTCTCAGTCCTCACTTTTGTCCGTTTTTTGGGTTGCTGGCGGGCAGCTGCTGCAGCGTAGTCACGTTGAGGCAAAGACTTCTTGCCACGAAGGATGGCACGTCGTCTGGATCGGTCTCCTTCAGGATGTAAATTATATCCTGGAGGTTCTTCTCTCCCTTTTCATCCCTCCTGCGGGACGGCATCTGATCGACCTTTCCGATCAATTCGTACAGGAGCGTCTTGGCACCAACTATCTCCTCAATCGTGTAGTTGGACGAGCAGATCTGTATGATGCTGACCTCGTCCATGCTGTCAACTGTGTGCTGCAGAAACGCCAGCAATTCATTGGCTACGAGTTTATCGGAACTCATAGCCATTGTGAAGTGCGGCGGCAGACGCCGCGCAGAACGCGAATATAAATGTAATAATTATATTCGTAAGAGCAGTGATTACGTACAACACCGAGAGCGTACGGCACTGCACTATGATGAAGATACCAAATTAACCAAGTTAAGTTAAGTAACGGTTAGGTAGAGTCCCTGTAGCTTCGGGATTAAGAATAGAGCTACGATATCCCCTGCCTCATCGTAAGGGGCGACTAAAAGGAGGCTTCCAGGGTTGTGGGCGGTGAGAGTCGTAGCTCGATCCGTCCAGCCGGCAGTCCCGGGAAGGACGGCGGTGTGTGCGTGGCCGTATGCCGACGTAAGCATCGGAAGATGCAGGAGAGCACATCTACTCTCCTCTCTCTCTCTCTCTCCACTCGCTCGGGTGCGTTCCACTGGAGATCCCGGAGTCCTCCCCAAGCGCAGAGGGAGGCCACCGATGGGGTACAAATCCCACATAAACCGGTATCCTCTCCCAAGGTGCCGGTAACTTTAGTAGGTTTCTCTCCCGACACCAAAAAAATAAAACTTCACTTAGGAATTTCTTCCAATTGAATCTGGTCTTCTTACTGATGAGCTTTATAGTTATTAAAATCATGGGTAATTTTAAGAACTATAACTATAAACCATAATCGTTGATAGTACAGTGCGATCACTATTCTCATGTCGGCAAATGGATGTTATTATTGTGAAATTCACAGATAATAAAAGTAAACACTCATTATATCTTCGTACATTTATTGTACGTCGTTAGCTGCCTGGCTTGTGTTAATTATTACGCGGTTGAGTTGTCTGACAGACTGTAGCGAGTATAGTTCGTGCAAAACGAGAATGAGCATACCTAACACTTTTTAAAATTAAAGGACTAATTAAGCTATATTTCAGTTCACAAAATTGCCTATTTGCGGGACTTGAAAGAGTTAAGTTAAACGTCCGAAATGTTGTCAACGTACTAGTCGTCGTAATTCCATAGAAAATTGGACAAATGCCGCTTTTTTATGAATGACGAATACTGGGACACTGTCTTGTCTTATTTTTATTGTCGTATGGTATTTTTGATATGGTATATATGGTAATTTTGATAGCTTTTTGTTTACAGCTATCTTGAAGAACCCCGTGTTATAGTCCACTGGAAATGCCTGAAGATTGTCTCATAACTTACACGTCCGTAGTAAATAGGAGCGTGCAAAGCGGACTGTGGAGTACCGACACGAGTCCAGATGGTGTCGATGGAACTTTAAACTTCGTCTGGTGCTATAATCATGAAATGGTGACGTCGGCATCAATTTGCATAGTTTGTAGTAGGTACCGCAGAGTGAGCCGATGTCTCTTCGCAGCCAAGCGGCTCTAGTCTGTCGGTCAATTTTGGGTCGTTGACGATTCGGACTGTGCGCTTTTGAACGGAGTCAAATGGTGCTCCGGCCCAGAGATGGGAGCAGATGTGGGGTCTGACCTGGGTCTTATACAGCATCAGGAGTTGCCTCGCAGTGAAGTACTGCCTTACCCTGTTGAGGACACCAAGCTATTTGTTGTTCTCCAAATGACTCCAATACTGCACTTTACTCGTAATGTCTACTCTCAAGATACCGATAGTTACACCGATCGTGAGCGCGATGCTCTGGAACTTGGGCGCCTTGAGAAATGTTTTTTAGAGAGTTAGACAATCGTTATAAAAGCGTCTTTGTATGGGAAATAACTGACCTGCGACTAAATGACAGTAGCTATTAGCTAAGTATAGTATCATCGCCGTTAGTTCAACAATTACCTACAGCAATTCGATTTAATGGCACATTATAGTGTTAGGTAATTGAAAGTAACTACCGACAATAATAATTCTATGGTATTTTAATTGTATCCTTAGTTATAATAATAAGGTGTTTCCGCGGTTAAATCGGCCCATTATCGCGATTTGTAGAGTTTATTAGCGAACTAACTGCTACTTGAGTAATATAATTAGGATTTAACAAGTTCTTAGTGTAATTATGAATCCTTAATTACTGTTTTTGTTCAAATAGAAGATTTTTTGTTCAACTAAAATGTGGGCTACCGTTGAATAGTCAACAGACTGTTGTATTTTACAGTTTTTTTCAACTATTAAGTAAAAAAAACTCTGTACTATTTCTGTTCGATTAATATCGATACCGCATTTTTACTTATTTCAATAAGAAGTCCGTCATTCAAAATAAAGCCATCATCATTGAATAAAAACGGCCTTATCTTATTTTTTTCTCCTCGGGATTTTCGTCTATTTACTTTTGTCGGTATTTGTTTCAAAATAATTGTAAATACGAATATTTTTAACCGACTTCATTCAAAAAAGGAAGAGGTTATCAATTCAACTGTATGTTTTTTTTATGTTTGTTACCTCAGAACTATCGACTGGGTGAACAGATTTTGATGATTCTTATGATGATTCTAGTTTTAATTGAAAGCTGATACTTCCACGTGTGGTTCCATTTTAATTTGGTCTAGTTCTGATAATGACATCCATGAGAAAACCATAAAGTCTTAAATTCGCATTAAGTAGCTTGGACGCAGAACTCAATATCACGCCAACCGATTTATATGATTATTTTTTAAAGGAATGGATGTACTTCAAGGGTAGTTTAGTAAAAGTTCTGATTATGAGATCCATGACAAAATATCGGAACTCTTCAATTCTTAGGAGAAATTAAACGATACTCGGCCGAATCTTTTATGGGCTTTCTGGATATTTGAGTCACCTACGGTAACGTCGTTATGGCAAAGTGATTGTCGTAGTTGAATATGGTGACAATCAATGAAACTCCTTAACGGCTTACAGTAAGAGTTCGATCTGTGGCAGAATATCTAAGTGTCTATTTAAACGGCGCTGCCTCATAAATATGAGCAGCACGTTTAGTAGGTCTATCCATATTCAAACAAATTTGTTAGTGTACTTCAAACTACTAACTAAAAATCAAAAAATAAACAAAATTTTTAACATAAACCAAAACCGGCTTCAAAAGAAAACTATTCCAAAACAAATTAATATATGCACTAAAAAGTAAAAAAAATGCGCATTTTTTAGAATTTAATAAGTAATCAACTTACATTTTCTACGCATCAATATGTAGGTACGATCTGTGTTCACTATATAATGTGGGTACAATTATTGTTAGTCCCTGTAGCTTCGGGATTAAGAATAGAGTTACGGTATCCCCTGCCTGCCTGATCGTAAGAGGCGACTAAAAGGGGGCTTCCGGGGTTGTGGACGGTGTGAGTGGGAGCTTGATCCGCCCAGCCAGTAGCCCTGGGAAGGACGTGGTGTGTGCTTGGCCGCATGCCGCATTCCGCCGTAAGCATCGGAAGGTGCAGGACAGCAGATTTAATCTCCCGAAGATGAGCCCATTCTGGGAGCCGCGCGTGGAGGTCACCGGTGCTTTCCACTGGAGATTCCGGAGTCCTCCCCAAGAGCAGAGGCAGGCCACCGAGGAGGTTTTAGTGCAGTCAAATCCCACGTAACCCGGTATCCTCTCCCTAGGTGCCGGCCGTGCCGGGTACCATTTGAAGGTTTCCTCCCCAATACCAAAAAAGGTACAATTATTGTTTTTTTTTGGAGTCGCAAGGATCAAGAAGGAAGGAAGAGGTTACTCAAAACAGTTGGGTAAGTTGAGAAAGAGTCCACTTCTAGGTGTTTTGAACAAGCAAGAACGGAGATCGTGTAAAGTAAAAAATCCATAAATGTTATTCGACCCGTATCTATCCACTGATCCAATATCAAATCAAAAGCCTTCAACGGAAGTGCGCTAGAATGTGTTGGAAGGTTCATTCATCATAATTAATTTACTTCCGAACAAAAACGGGTAACGGGCTGCATGGGAAAAGGCGGGGGATGATAAAAAATAAATAAATTGCCTAGCGAGATGGACGAGAGTGTCACCGCACGTTTTGGCTTTACAGAGACAATATTTTTAACGTATTATTTATAATATTTTTCGTCTGTTTTTATTTTTACTAAGTAAGTACTTAATTTCGTTTGACATTTACATACACACATTATAACAAAGTATGTTTCTACTTAAAACAGGAAAATACATACAATTTTTTAAATTAATGATTAAAATAACTAAGACAATTTTATTATCTGCACAACCTAAATTTTAATCGATTCTTAGAGCAACTCTGTTCCGTTTGTGCAAAAAAATAATACTCATTGAAACGCGCTGAAAAATGATAACAGCGGCCCTAGACCACCACCATTTTGTTGTGGTTTCATTATGATTTACTTGTTGTATTTTTGAGTTATAGTTATAGCTATATCGGATAAAGTTGATTGCATTTTATTCGACCTGCCTAAGTGTTGCAAAATCAAATAATAAATAGTGCAAATACATTTCTTTCGAGCTGACTCTATAACCTCATCCGGTAAAATGAAACAGGAATATTACAATAAAATATTTTTACTTAACATGCATAGATACGATTTCATTATCAAAAGAAAAGACCTAATTACAATTGCTAACTTTTTGGTGTCTTTTATTTTGCATATCTAGTTTATATGTATTTTTTCAAATAAATTTTATTTAAGTCTTAAGTTTTATTTCAGTAGTAGTATATATATATGCTATAATTTGTAAACTTATTTTGTTATCCCACATATTCCATCTGTATTCATGGTAGCCCTCTACCGAAGCACGCAGCGCCGCCATGCATTTATTTCATTGAGACCATCGACTGGAATTTCGTTGCACTCGACGACGAAACAGCGTTCTGGTTCAGGGAATTTGTAACATTTCACTGTTAAAAGGCAATAAAATTGATCTTTTAGGGCTTTAGTTATGTTGTCTCTTTTGTTGAACTTTTTGTTTGGACGTTCCAAGCTACTGAGCCCAAAATAAATGTTGTTACTTACTTACCAGTTTTCATGTGGTAGGAATTACTCGTATTCGCCTAAATTTTTCGACCATTTCCACATTATTTTATGTTGGCTACCTGAAATGCAATATATCTTTGTTCTAGGCACTTGGATAGTTTTCTCTATTGTGGCCTAAATTCTTCACAAAATTTGAGAAATAACTAATGGCTGTAAAGGATCGGATGTAATTATTATATGAATGTGTACATGTAATCCATATCATAATATTATAAATTCGAAAGTAACTATGTCTGTCTGTCCGTCTGTGACGCTTTCCTCCTTAAACTACTGAACCAGTTTTAATGAAATTTGGAACACAGATAGAGTGGACCTTGGTAAAGGACATAGGATGGTTTTATCCTTTTTTTGGTATCGAGGGAGAAACCTTCAAAAGGTACTCGGCACCTTGGGAGAGAATACCGGGTTATGTGGGATTTGACTGCACTAAAACCCCGGTGGCCTGCCTCTGCGCTTGGGGAGGACTCCGGTATATCCAGTGGAATGCACCAGTGTCTTCCACGAGCGGCGCGGTGGCGCCCAGAATGGGCCCATCCACAAGCGGCACCCAGAATGGGCACATCCCAGGTCCACAACCCCGAAAGCCCCCTTTTAGTCACCTCTTCCGATCATGCACTGCCTGAAAGGCAGGGTATACCGTAGCTCTATTCTTAATCCCGCAGCTACAGTGACTAGGATGGTTTTATCCTACGGGAACCTATTAAATGGGACCACGTGGGCGAAGCTAAGGAAGTCTAAAGATCGAATAAAAGAAAACCCTGATTTGCAGTGCATGAGCGTTGTGAAGAAAAATTACTTTGAGAACATATATACACATATACGGCGGGTTGCCTGATGCCTCCAAAACATCATCCATCACGTTCTGGTGAAGTGGCCATCATTAAAGTAAGTATTTGGATGTTTGACTGTATTGACTGACTGATTACTGAAGATCTGTGCTGATGCTGACGAAGTACCTACTATTTGTGACTGTAATTAGGTATGTCAGTTTCTACGAAATGGAAACGGACAGATTTGGATTTAAATGTTTTTACTTTACACTGGCAATATGCATAGGCGCACTGTCTGCCATTTATGCCATTGCTGAAAGAAAATAAAAGTACTATGACGATCGTTCAGTACAAAATACCATGTTTTTAGTTGGGAGTATCCAGAGCGCCTTACAATGATATTTGGAAGTTCATTCAACGCTTTACTTTAGATCAAAGCACAGGTATTGGATTAATTCGTCAGGAGAAGAATGTACAAGCACGACCGATAAAAATGAGGTCAGGAGCGACTAATATTTAAACTATTGTTGACATTAACCGATTAGACGAGTGACTCGCATGGCTGACTCGAATGAATGAGGATAAGTAGTTTATCAATATACTACAGATTGTAGAACTAAAGGTACAGTTGTCAGCCAAGCATGAGGCGATCATTAACCTCCAGAGTAGCAACACAAATGCTGCAGCGACTCTCTGACACGACATAGACTGCATGCTTTACCTACAACTCCATTGAAATGATACAGAAGCTGCAGTAGAAACCGGGTGCCTCCTTTTCTTATAAACCAGGCTCTCTAACTCCAGGTACCTACGACGTTTCATATTTAATACGAGTAGGTACATGAATGCTAAACTGTGAATATAAGGTAAGTTCCTATGCGTGATGAGTCATTGTGTCCATATAGTCCTCAATGAAAGGGGGACGAAAGATTTTAAAACTTCCTGTAACTGAAGTAGGGATTTCCGACTGTTTTGTGAATATCCGAGTGTTCCTGGCTTCTACAGGGATATTATCATCTTCTTTCAGCATGCATTAATCGATCAATAACACATGTAAAAGTTTTTATTGATGGATTGTAACAAAAACGGACTCATATCGCTTGTGTTGTACTCCCAGAAATTTATAGTAAAAAAACTACCTAATATCGTTTTTTGGGCAAGCAACTCTATCAACTTAATGCTGCATATCAGTGTAGTGCGCAAGGCCCTGCGGCTGGTGTAGAACACAAGCGATCTATATAGCTAAACGAAACGGGCGTAGTGGAATATGAGATGGGTGAGTTTATATAAAGATTTTTTAGGGATATTGTTGGATTGAAAAGATCTTTTGCTACTATAATTTTGGTATGTCTTGAGATTATCCTCCACAAAATATAATCCATGAATGTGTGTGTTTGTTAGTTTACCCTTCTTTTACGTCCCTGTAAGGTATGCGTTGGAGACAGCTGAGTGACAATCTTCTTAGCCCACGGTGAAACAATTATTCCAATGAGAAAATCCATTTAAGTATTTGATTTTTTCAAACACGTTTGAAACCGCGGGGTACATATACATAACTATAGTACTTAGTTGGTATTAGAAAAAGCGTTGATTTCTTTCAGAATTTTCCATTTTTGTTGAATATCTTACCTTTCTTACATTTAATCCTGTTAAAAATACTTAGGTATTGGGAATATTAACGAAAAAATATTTCATTAATTCATTATGATGCTCTTGCTAACGAACGTCTAACAACATTACCTACTTTAAAAATATGTACCTCTAAGATTTCAAGTAGCAAATAATTTCTCTACAGTTTATAAATAACGATTCACACTCATAGTCCCACAGTAGGGTACATATACCCTGTGTCGTGGGTACCATGGACACACACAAAGACAGAAACACAAAACCCAGACCGAGAACATTTAAACTCATCATTCAAATTTCTGTTTCGCCGGGAATCGAACCCGGGACCCTTCGATTGGCAGTCTGGCATGGTATCCATTGCGCCACGTAGGTCGTGGGTTTATTAAAATGTATGTCCAATCTTATCGACATCGTTAAATGCATGTTTTTGGTATTTTTCCTGCAACAGGTGGTGCGGCCAGGCGTTCTACATAATGAACAATGAAAAAAATGTCTTTATCGCATGCATTATTGAAAAGAGTAAATGAATTACAATTAATTACAACTTAACAGGATCCCATAACAACGTGCTTAACTGCATATTTAAACGGAATCCTTACCCACTTACCGTGGATGTCTAGGGATATCGATTGAGGAGTGAGCGAGAGGGAAATGTACTGGGGTCTCGAGATTGAGAGAGATGGAGGAAGCCCTTCTGAGAACAAGATAGCATCACGAATACTTGAAGAAGAAACGGGACGTCGTTGGCGCACATCAATAAAGTTTTTTTTGTACTTTTTGTACCTTTGTCCCATTGTTATCTGCTTATTTATTCATTACACCTTTGTCGGTTGGTCGCGCTCATTAAGTGGAATTAGTTTGGGGCAGAGGTGCTCAACGTTGAAGGATGTTCCTTAGAAGTTGTGTTGATAATTTAAAAATGTATAATTAAAAACCGGTCGGAAATATTATTTCCTCTCGGAACATGTAGTCTTGTTTTATAGCTTTCCTAGTTAAACAGTAGAACTATAGGTACTATTTAGTAATAATACGAAATAGATTTTTTAAACAGCCCAAAAGCAGAGAAGAAAAGAAAAAAATAGAAATACTGACGCCTCCTAGAATAGGTACTTCATATGTATCATATTTTTAACGTACCTACCTACTTTATGTCATGTACCTTCATGTAGATATGAAATAATGCAATTAGGTAATTTTTTTTAAATTATTGTAATAACTCAAGACACGATGACTTTAGATTGATTGTCAATAAAAATTTGCCCACCGAGGTCGGTAAAACACGTGGAAACTATATTGTAAGACTAAGGGCCTCTTTAAAGTGAAAAGTACGGTAATTTTCGGTTAAAGTCACCCGTAACTTCTATTTCCATTTCACAATGTTCAAGTAGCACTAATCATAAGATAAACTGACCCATACTCATAGCTTTTACTTGCCTTAACTTAATTGGGACGTAACTAATCAACACTTTACTTGGAGATGGTGAACAAGGCTCTTATGCCGTGATTTATGCAAATAAACATTACATTTCAATAAATGAGGTCACACAACCGTCAATCAGTTGACAGACCGCTTATATGGACAAATAAAATTGTTAAAGTATTAATAAACCTAAGATTTCTTTAATATTTTAATGCATATTATGTTAATCAGGACAACATAAATATCCATAAATTCAAAAAACATAAAATTAAATATGGTCCAGCCATTATTGAGTTATGTACGAGTATGATGTTACTAACTTAACTTTCTTAACACTTAAGGACTCGCTAATGGGTCCAGTGGACCCAGTGCCTTGTATTTTGTTGAATTACTTAAAAACTACGAAGTTTGCGACTTTGTCGATCTTAGTACCTTTCGACAATAGTATGAGGCGATAGATCGCGATCTTAACGATCAGTTAGCGCGCTGTGTCTGAGTGCTACGGAAGTAAAAGATGCGTAGGACCCGGCAGCGACTAAATAGTACGTAAGTGTTTTTTTCATCTAGTTATTTATGTTTGTTTACTAATTTTGTTACTTCATTTCGTAGAAAATGGCAACCAACCGGCCTTTGAGCCACATCTACGTGTAAGAATTTCTATTACTAATATTCCACAGCATATCAAAACCCGTATCGAAACATATTACCAGAAGTAGAACCAACTGGAACATCCAGCGCACCCCTGCCAACGAGTCGACGAAAAGTATGTTGCGGTCTCTGTAACTGGAAAAAAAGACAGAAAAACCAAGGTTTTCTGCGTAAAATGTTATACACCAGTTTGTGGGGAACATATGAAACAAACTTGTGCAAATTGATATAGCTTTCTTTTTATAAAGAATAATGTAGAACTATGATGGAAAGTGATTATATACCAAGAATTATAATCTTAAATTAGTTGATTTTTAAAATTGATTTTGCTTATTCCTATGATAATTGATCTCCTAATTATATTTTGTCTTAGTAGACATATTATAGTAGTATATTAAAGTAAAGAAAATTTTGTTAAAAATGTATCGTTACAGCATTTACAGCTTTATGTTTAAGTTTAGTCATAAAAATATGCCAAAATTCGTTATATTTTTGTATTGGCTATTTGAATTAGTAAAACAATAAATAATCGTATTATATTAAATATTTGTTCATTATTTGGACATTATTAATGATATTTAAAAACACCAACCACTTTCATTGAGAAGTTTTCGAATAAACACGTAATATTTTCTGGGTCCGCAGTACCCAGTAGCGAGTATCAGAGTTGCAATTTGAAGCGCGGGTCCTTAAGGTGTTAATAATATATAAATTAATATATAGAAATATAGAAGAGACATAAAAGATTGAGAGCCTCTGACAAGGCCTTCAGACGCAATCGTCATCACAATGCTATAATTATGACGTTTTTACTGCCGCCATTTGATGAGGGTAGCCGCAGAAAAGTGAAAAAATGTACATACAAGTGGTTTTTGTGTTTTATGTTTTTATTACATCTTCACTACCATTCATCCCATTGGAACAATAGGTAAAAAAATATTGAAATCTTTTGACCCAGAAGATTTAGGTAAGGAGTTTTCTTCCATTTTTTTCTGAATTTAAAGACAATTTTAGCATGTCTGACGGAAAAAACTCTAGGTATATACACACATTGTGTGACTCCGACTGACTAAATACTTAAGACTTGGCGTATTTTCATGCCCATTTAACGTCTTTAAATGTAACTTGAGTCAAACGACTTCTAAACTGTGTGACCATCTCAAAATTGGCAAATCTGCCACAGCCTGGGCCTAAATTCTGCCAAATCTGCCACAGGTTGGGCCAAATTCAGTCAAATTCTGCCAAATCTGCCACACTTGAGTTTTTCGGGCTATTACAGGGGCGGGAGGGGGCGGGGGGTTAACAATATACAATACTAATATGTTACAAATTTTCTTCAGTAATAAAAACAATAACAATTAATGATCAATAATGATATAAATCAGTGAAATGTCAATTAGATATGTCAATAAAATAAAATTAAAGTCAGTGATAATAATATGATTGAAATAAACGTTACACACTCGGTACCTTGTCTCGTTACCCTGTGTCGTGGTTACCATGAGCACACACACAAAGACAGGAACACAAACCTCCATTGGCAGTCTGGCATGGTACCCATTGCGCCACGCGGGTCGTCGAAATGAAATGAAACATTATTTATTCACTGTATGGTTCGTTAACAAACTCTTAGTGAACGTTATTTTTATTTGTTCTGTCTGCTCTGGATATACAAAGGCAATGCTGAGCTGAAGAAAAGAGCAGACCGAGAAAAACCGCAGCCCTAAAATATGAGGTATACAATAATTAGCTTTCTTACAGAGTAGCTATGGGCAGATAAGGAACATACGTGACAGCTACCGCTTGTGTCAATGTCGTCCCACAACCATCTGCTAACAAGCTCAGAAGCAGGCCACCGAGGGTATTTTAGTGCAGTAAAAATCGGTACCATAGGCCTGGTACCTTTTGAAGGTTTCTTTCCAATACAAAATAGTACCCACATTTATATTTTAATTACCATGATCAACTCTACTATAAACTTAATTTACCTTTCCTCCTCTATTTATAACACACCTTCACCTCCGATGGTTTCAATATTCGTTGAACTGTTAATAATCTGCTTTGCTTTGTGCAATCACTCGCTTGTAATTTCATTTTACTATAAATGCTTTTTAACATTAATTTCATGACGCTAAGTAGGTACATCTAGAATTTCACGAATAAACGGAAAGTTTCATTGAAGTTATGATGCCCGCATTATAAAACTTTACACCTTAAATTATAAATGAAATTAGTGTCATAAAATTTACTACATAAACTACAAATTCTGTGACGTAAATTAGGCTTTAACGGATACCTATTTATAAAAGTATCAGTTAATACATACATAGGTAGGTTTAAAATTAAGTGTGTGTATGTAATATTTATTTGTTTGTCTTTCACGTCACGATAATGCTGAAAATTAACCTGATTTCTTGTATTTATTCGGCGGTTGGAAAGTAACATAGGCTACTTTATACCCGGGGAAAATTACTTATCTCATTCCTATTGGAAAAGACGCGTAGTCCACACGGGTGGAGTCGTGTGCAAAAAGCTAGGCATTATAATATTTTAAGTACTCTATTACGTATAGTGATCCCGAGATTTTTGAACATTGTTTGGTAGATCTGATGCAAACTCTTTAAACCAAATTGTGGTTTCGAGAGTAGTTGTCCAATTTATTATTGAATTTTTTTCAACTTGCATACTCTTATAAGACCTCCGGCAACTATAAACGAAAAATACTGCTAAGCATTATTATTATCTTAATCAATCAAAAACGACGTAAACATACTTTCTGAAGCAGGGAATCGGTCATTAAATTTTGCAACTAACATTCTCCATCTTAACGTCAATCTGCGCACAGTACGCCCTTTGTCATATTTTGGCATATGGAGGAAACTTTCAAAATGTACCTCATACCCTGGGAGAGATACTGGATAATTTGCGATTTCTACCGCACCAAAACCCCCTTAGTGGCCTTCTATAGTGCTTGGAGAGAACTTTGGGATCTTCAGCGGAGCGCGCCAGTGTTCTCCAAGCATGATGCCCCAATAATATTTATCATAGGAGAGCAGTGTAACTCTCTCGTGCACTTTTAGGTTCTTATGACTCAGCTCAAGTCGTCCAGTGAGTTGTCGCGAGAAGAAACGGCCGTATTTGTAAGTGATGGCTCTTCGATTGAGTCGAAGATACTTACAGTACTTCCAAGGGCGGATACAGCCGTCAAGACGGGGGGGTCACGGTTATAAAGTTTATTACAATTGTAACGATAAAACAAATTAGCATAACATATTGATATTATGTCTTTGTTTTTGTGTATCTATCAAAGAAACCTTTATTTTGACAAATTGGAGACCTTTTCTAAAAAAACTCGACTGGCCTAAGGGTCATGATACCTATGACCTAGATCCACCACTGGGTATTCTATGGGATATAACTTATACGCAAAGATAGGCGTTCTTGTACTCTACTGGAGATGGAGTCCTAGAGCTCAGCTGAGGAAGCTACCAACGAGATTTAAATGGGGTAAAATCCCGTAATATCTAATTTGAAGGTTCCCCGTTACCAATACTTACATATGTACGTAAATATAGAATTCTATGGATACAGGCTATTGTGGAACCCTTTCACATTCAGTATAAATGTAATCGCAATATAGGAGAATCGGTAATATCTCTCAAGTTATATTGTAACTTTCCTCGCCGACACGCACATTTCGCCGCACGAACCGAATAACTGTCGTCAATCTTGTCCCTGCCGCAATGCAACACTGCTACCAATGGAACTCGATTTTTGGTCATTTTTCAATATGTAATATTGAAATTTACCACATTACCATACTTTAGACCTGTTCCACTTACCGACCAGCAGAGTCTAAAGACTATAACTCTAAAAGAGTTACATAAAATTAAACATCGTATGTAATAAATATTTGCTCTCCTGACTTCTTACCACGTAACTTACTTGTTCATTAGGTTGAAGACAAACATTTAGGTTAAAAAGTGTTAGAATGAAACTTGAGTTTGTTAGAATGTGTACTCATTTTAGCTTTTTACTGGCACACTTGAAGGGTTTAACTTTTTTTCTAAATTAAAACCCATTTAAAGAATGATCTTTACATCATTTTGAACGTTTCAATAGTATTAATATAAATAATATAGCGAGCATTTACAATCATAACTTTAATCATCCCAAAAACAAATCGATACAAAAATAGAATTAATAATGCATCGATACGCGTAATTGCATCAATTACGCGTATCGATTACGTAAAGTAAAATGCACTTCAAATCCTTTCCAAGGAAACACAAGCCAATTGAAACATCCGTGTTCGTAATTCGAAAGCTTAATTAATCCTTCCATAAGGTAACTTTAATAACTCAAACTAAAAGTTAGTGGTTACAACAATACGCGATCGAGTTTCCATGGTAACGCGGAGAAACCGCAGCTTTCTATCGGCGCTCACGACTCGTAATTATTTCTATTCGTTGTGGTCGTGAAACTGCGTCAGCAGACACTGATGTGAATGAAGAAAACAATCATTTTGTGAGATTTTATGTAGGTATATACAGCGTCTATTTTGCAAATTATTTAAGGGTCTAAAATTGCTTACCAGTCAATGTTACCACTAGTCCCTGAAACTATTGAAACTGAATCGTAAGAGGTGGCTAAAAGGGGCTTCCAAGGTCGCGGGCGGTGAGATTGGGAGCTTGATCCGTCCAGCCAGTAGCCTCGGGGAGGACGGCGTTGCGTGCGTGGCCGGTTGCCGCCGTAAGCATCGGAAGGTGCAGGAGAGCACATCTACTCTCCCGAAGATGACGCACCACGCGTGGATACACCGGTGCGTTCTACTGGAGATTCTGGAGTCCTCCCCAAGCGCAGAGGCACGCCCCCGAGGGGGTTTTAGTGCAGTACAAATCCCAGAAATCAGGATCCGATTTTTGTTACTATCAAGCGTAGCATTCAACATAGCAAAACGTAAAATGTATAAATCCGTAAAACGTAGCAAAAAGTATAACTACGAACTACGGGCTGAAAATTAAAAGAAGTCATGGTAAGTGATGAAAATTTATTTAAAATTAACATTTTACAGGCGCAGTATGAATAATGAAATTAAAACGTAAAAAATTGAAGCGTAAAATGTATTATAGGTACTCGTATACTTTTTAAATGGAATAGCCGACGAGCATGCAGGCCATGTGGTCACTGCGGCCCATGGACATTTACACACACCCTGAAGCAAACCTACATGTGGATGCATGTGGTCATATGCAGTCGCGCTGCTACTCCGAAGGTCGGTTCATGTAATTCTGGCCGGCAACTGAACCACTAACGATAAACATCCAGACCGAGAAGAGATATTGAAATTCATCATTCCATTTCCGCTTGGACGGGAATCGAACCCGGGACCCTCGATTGGCAGTCCGGTTTGGTAACCACTGCGGCAAATGGTCGTCGGAAGTTAGTCGAAGATATGAAATTACGGAACGTATTACTGCGTTACTTGTTACTTTAAATTAAGTTAAAAATTTAAAATCTGCGTAAATCACATCACAACTCACAAGCTACGAGTATAAACAAGCAACTTAAACAACTATTTTATGCAGAAGTGGTGGATGATTGACACGGTAATAAATGAAGAATGTGTTTTAAAATTTTCAATATTCATTGCATAAGTTCTACCAAACATTAAGAATTATGATATAAACAAAGAGTGAAATCGGACTCTAATAGGATTACTCGTCGCAATTTCATTCGGCCGTGCGACTGATTCGTTTCACTCACGGAATGTAATTATAATCGTAATTAATGGGTTACTTTTAATACGAAACGGTACAAAAAACCTAAAGTCTGTATCCCCGTGACATTAGCGATAAACAAGCATGCATTAAATAATTCAGATCTACATAATATTATTTTATATTTCGCTTTTGAATACCTATGGCTATGACTTTTAATTACTACTCTGAAATAAATAATACTGTAATTGACTACAATGTGAAATTGTGAAAATGTGAAAGTTTTTATTTGCCAGAATAAAAGTAACATTTTTCACAATTTTTTTTACAATAGGTATAGTCACTCCAATTTTATTTATTTGTACAGATACCTAAATTAATAACAGGGTCAATGCAGATTAAATTTAACGTCAATAAATTCAATAAGTCAATAACAGATACATAATATTATTTATTAATTTGAAAATGTCGTTACTTATAAGTAAGTTACATTTATAAGATAGCTCATTAAAAGTAATTCAATCGCACAAATAAAATAAATTAGAGCGTTGGAAATTTTGTTTTCTTTACAACTTCAGATTGTCAAACTGACAGCCGTAGTATGTTTAAAAGCTTCATGAAGAAATTCTGTAAGCCTCTCACTCGTAATTTTGAGTTGGTCAAGTCTATTGTTACTAAAGCTTACTGAATCTTGTAATAGAATTGGAGCATAAATAAAGATAACAATATAACAAATAAGAGTTTCCCAAGGCCCACAGTACCTAGTGCAAATTATAACCGGAGGCCGTGAGAAAGAAAGTGTTTCGATGACAATAGTAATGATGTATTCCTGTTGTTGTCTGCTTGATGATGTTCACAAAAGTTAGGTACTTCTTTTTATATTACTTAATTAACGTCTAATTAAAAAGGCTTTATAACAAATATCTTTCATACCTATTTGAAAAAAAATAACGCTCTGCATTTAAGTGAACTTTTCTAACCATCGATCTTTTTTAACTGACGATAAACTGATGTTCCGAAGTCAACTAGTATAAATATTATTTTTATGTTTGACTAGCCTTTCGCCAGCGTCGTGACCCTATTACCTCTTGTCACGTAGGAATAGGAATGAAGCATTTTCCCGCGGTAAAAAGTACTTAGCCCATGTTACTCAGGGCAGAATGTAGCTTTCGAATGGTGAAAGAATTTTTGACATCGGAACAGTAGATTTTGAGTTTATTCATTACAAACATACAAAAATACAAATCTTTCCTCTTTATAATATTAGTATGGACTACCCATAACTTTTTACTTGGTTTATAATATTCTTATTTTGTTGTTTTGACCCTGAAATGCTCAATTCTCTCAAGTCTCGTCCTCTCATTACACAAAAACTTCACAAAAACTCTGAAGCCTTTTGTTATTTTCATTTTAAGGCTAGCGCTTCAAACAAAAAGTTCTCCACCGAGCAAGGCTGCGTCTCAGGGGGCTGAAATAGAGATCGTTTCATATTTGTAACCGTAATTATACTATGGCATGACTCTTTTGTAGTGCTATTTCAAAGGAGCGTATGTTTAAATCAAGGCTTGGCATATTATGTACAATAAACATCACAGGCTTTGTTTGCAGTGTTTTTCAAGGATTAAACATAAATATAACGGATGAACAATTTTTTTACATATTATATTATACCTTCACCAATGACTAATTTAATAGACTTCGATTAAATAGGTTATCATAGTGGATGTTATATTACAGTAGGTATATGCAAAAAGGCATTTTGAAATACATAATACAGGTAATATTTTTAACGATATTATCATGAAAATTACGTCATATTGATTGGATAACAAAAAGGCGTCACTTGTAAAAGTGTAATATTTTTAAATATTTTATACGATTCATTTAAGTAGGTGCTTTATTACCTACATCGAAGTCATAAGCAGTCTTGTCTTTTATTTTGATACTTACACGTATTATGTATGTTAATGACGTTACACTAATTAGAATCAAAAAGCCATCACGTAATAAATTTTTCATTATTTTCATTACTCGCAATTGAAGTCCTTAGTTCATTACTCAAAAAGACTTCCAAATCCCAACTCTGCAAACATTTTGATGCCTTTTGTTATTTTCATTTAAAGCCTGGAAGGTATTGATGCTGCTTCAAACAAAAAGCTCTTCACCGAGCAAGGATGCGTTTCCGGGGACTGAAATGGAGATGGTTTCATGTTTGTATTCGTAATTATGCAGCGGTACTTTTTTGTAATGTATGTTTTAAATAAAGCTTCATAACGTTTCCTTTGTAGCGACCTTCCGCTACTCATCAAGAGATGGCACCACGGGTATTCCTGAATCACGCTATGGAAGTTTTCTGAATATCTGAGCATATATACAAGCTCCGAATTGAGTCAGACGGAGCGCGGCCGCTCCCCGGGCATGACCACCTCGCCCGGCGGGAGATCTCCCTTTGCCAAACTGGTGACCCCGGACAAGAATACGTCCCTTCTGACCTTCATCAGTCGCACCTTCACTCCCTGGATGGACTGCAGCATCACTTCACCAGCTCGTCAGGGTCATCGCAGCGCATCGTGATAACGCTTCCTGATCCTGATCCAGCTACCTCCTGCGACATCGTGGACGGCTCGAGTACCCACTCTACTCGCCTCCACCTTCCAACCTACCCTCACATCTCGACTCACCGAAGATAGAGGGCATCTCCACACTTCGCTACACCCTCACATCCTGACTCACCGTGGACAGAGGGCGACACAAGGTCTGCACCCTCACATCTCGACTCACCGCAGATAGAGGGCATTCAAGGCGCTTGTAAGCGAAGATTACTCAAGCATGGATTGAAGATATCGACCTCCGGTCTGAGCAGGGGGTGATGTAGCGACCTTCCGCTACTCATCAAGAGATGGCACCACGGGTATTCCTGAATCACGCTATCGAAGTTTTCGAAATATCCTACCATATATACAAGCTCCGAATTGAGTCAGTTGGAGCGCGGCCGCTCCCCGGGCATGACCACCTCGCCCGGCGGGAGATCTCCCTTTGCCAAACCTTAACTATAAAAGACTGAAGTAAAATTCGAGGAAATAACGAATGAACACAATTTCTTACATTCGATTAGAAAGCCCTTCGCCAATACCTGTTTGACAACATGTTATGTTTCATAAAAGGTTTTGCAGTGAAATTGAAGAATAAAACTTCTCGAAATTAATTCGTAATTTATTCGTTATTAAGAATTCGGTTGTTTCCATATTTTTTTCATCGAGTACAATAAAAGTCCTTCGTCATTATCAAATGAACCCAAGTGTATTTTAATATTAGGTACAGGATTTGCTTTATATTCTCATATTACCTATGATATTTTTACCGATATTCGGTAAATTTGTCGAATTAGGGCTCCACCTCTAGGGCATGCAATTCGGATATCCGGATATCCATATTATTCGGATATTCGCCAAATTTACTATTCGAATAATATCTATAGAATTATTCGGTTTTTTCGAACATTTCGAATACTTAATTTTTAATTTTGTTTGGTAAAAATATCCGAACTCAAACTTTACTAAATGGCGATTAGAACACGCATAACCGATAGTCCAGCAGCCCCCGAACATTTTTTTTAGTGATTAATAACAGGCTGAATCTTCGTGAGTTCGTTCAGTTCGACGAGACGCCCAAGTTTTTCCTGTTCCCAAATTCTGAAACAGGTATGTAATGAACTGCGCAGCTGTAAAACATGTCGATTTGGTAGGGTGTTAAAATTGTCTGACTAACAGTAAATTTTGGATTGAAATTTTGAGATAATATGATAATAAACTCGGAAAAACAGTTGTCCTACAAAATCGATGGTTTTAGTCGGAGCGTCCTCCACGCCGAATATGTCGAAATAACGAGATCATAAAACTTATTAATAACCAGCAGATTTTTTGTATGCAGCTTAGTAAATATTAGTATAATTGAATGGCCACAAAGTCCTACAAATATAGTGGTAGGTTTTCCTAGTCCTACGCTTGGAGTTTGTTGATTCCACGGTAACACTTTTTTCATTAATAACAACCTAGATTTGTGTTTATCCTATCGGGAATAAAGGGTAGAACACAATTTTACCACTGTCCTACACCAAAAGTGGTATGTATTTCCAGGAATTGATATATTTTGTCCACATATTCAACTTTACATTTCGATACAGAGTTAAATTCTAAAAACAATCCCGAGTAAATCACATTGTCGTTACACATTAAAAAAGAGGCCCAAATACAATTCTCTACTCCCTAAAACTGTAGTATATGTATATCAAGCGGCCCTGATAGGCAAGTACTCTGCTCTCACCTCAGAGGCACAGTGTTCGATCCCTCGGAGGAGCGAATTTATTTTTTTATCTGCTGAAAATAAATTGTTAATAATGTTTGAACAATTGATATTATTTAAGTATTGAATAAATTAAGAACCATTAGTTAATTATTAATTATTTTTTATTAATCAAAACATGCGCGTTTCCGTATTTGGAGGGCACATTATGCCGTCGGTCCCGGTTGTTATCGATAGATAACAGTCATTAAACCTTGCCGGAGGTCTTATGGGCGGTTTGAAAACATCCGACAGCGGGTTGGCCACTAAACCGCATTGGAGCAGCGTGGTGGAGTAAGCTCCAGGCCTCCCTATAATGGAGAGAGACCCGTGTCCACCAGTGGAACGCAAAAAGGGTTGCAGCCAATCATTACGTTTAATGTGTCCAATAAATTGTTTAAATAAAAATTAAATTTAAAATTAAAAAAAAAAACCCCGACCCTAAAAATGAACTCTAAAAACTAACAAATAATATATTAAACCTATTATAATTATCATCGTCCCATAATTATATTATGTTAGTTCAAGTATTTTTATTTTCCAAGCTGCGTCGCGTCGGGAATCTACACCTTTTTTCTCACTTAGCGGTCCCCCAACGCGACGACGCTTGGAAAATAAAAATACTTGAACTTACATAATATATGTTGTATGTGACGATGATAATTATGATAGGATTAAAATATTATTTGTTAGTTTTTAGAGTTTATTTTTTGGGTCGGGGTTTTTTTATTTTTATTTAATTTTTATTTTAAGCTTTTTAAACGGAACTAACCTATAAGGCAATACATAAATATAGAAACGTAAGCCAGTATGATAAATAACGATGACATAAGCTGGGAGGTACTTCCAGCGGCTGGCTGCAGCATCAGGTCAACGTGACCGTGTTGCAAGATCATAAACTGCAAGAAAATTACTCTTTAAAAGTAATACACTGAATCCAAACACGATATGTCTGCTGTAAGTTTTCGAGGAGTTGGATTCTCTCAAGACCATCCAGCTTGTTACTAGGTCAACGTGACCGTATCGCAAGATCTTAAACTGCAATGTCTCTGCAACTCATTGAAACTAATATATTGAACCCAAATACGATAAGTCTGCTGTGAGTTTTAGAATAGTTGGGTTCTCTAGAGGCCAGGTGACCAGGACTCTGATGGTTGCAGCATCAGGTCGAAGTTATCAATTAATTGTCATTTAATGATGATACTGGCCACAAAAAGCACATCGAGTAATCGTACGCCAAAAATGCCTTCCAACATTTTGAAAAAACGCTGATACTCTTAAACTGCTGGACCGATATTAACCAAACATGGCTAAGAACCACCGGGCGGAAACTGGCTTTCAAATAAAAAAAAACCGCAGGGAAATCGGTCCATTCGAGTCCATCGGTCCATTTGAGAGTTACGATGCCACAGACAGACGCACACACAGACAGACAGACATCGACGTCAAACTTATAACCCTCTTTTTGCGTCGGGGGTTAAAAATCAACAATATTAAACGAATAGTTGATAATATGAAATTATTGAAGAGATTGAATACTTTTAACTAATAATTATTATTAATTGCTCATTTTTTAAATATTTTTAATGAAGTCAATAATATGTGCATAATTGACTCGATTCAATCTTCTCAAAAAAGTTGTTGATATTCAACGCTAAACTGATAAAACGTCGACGTTGGAATCCGACGATGATTAAGATTGTATTTACCTATAATTATATTTATAATTGTATTTTTTAGTTTCACTTTTGCCAATTATATACTTAATACAATTCGTACAACTACAGTTATTTATGTTACAGTTGGTTAGTTATGTTTAAAAAAACCGGCCAAGTGCGAGTCAGACTCACGCACGAAGGGTTCCGTATCATTATCTATAAAAATCTTACCGTGTGGTGTCTGGCGTTAGAATAGCACCACTCCCACTCTTCCCACGGGACGTCGTAGGAGGCGACCGAGGGAAAAATACCAGGAGATGGGCAGCAGCGTCTTCCTGAGGAACATACCATATACTGCGGTCACCAACACGCAGTGCCAAGCGCGGTGACTATGGCAAAAACCCCCTCATGACAAGTACACATATACCCCGGCCCCCAGTCCCCGGCGGCCCCGCTATTGCTGGCTATGACAGCGGCCACGGTCACGGCGGGGCAGGGGGTGCTAGGAATCTCCGGCAGAGATTCGGCTGTCGCAAACGACGACCTCTGCACCTGGCAACATATAACACCAGGACACTGCGAACCGACGAGAAGATACAGAAGCTGGACAAGATGATACAGGAGCTGGAGAAGAGATAGACAAGTTAAACTGGAGCATCATAGGATTATCCGAAGTCCGAAGACAGGGAGAGGACACGGTAATCCTCAAATCCGGTAACTTGTTCTATCACCGGGAGGGCGAACATCTGTCCCAAGGTGGTGTCGGGTTTCTCGTACACAGGTCTCTCGTCAACAATGTGACACAAGTCGAAAGTGTGTCAGCAAGGGTAGCGTACCTTATACTCAGAATATCTAAACGGTATTCGCTGAAGGTTACACAGGTATACGCACCGACCGCGACACACCCAGACGATGAGGTTGAGGCAATGTATGAGGACATCAGTAGAGCCATACATGCCTCTAAGACTCATTTCATGGTGGTGATGGGGGATTTCAACGCTAGACTGGGCACAACGGAACCACCGAGGCCGCTTGCTCGCTAACTTCTTGGAGAAGGAGAACTTCTTCATGATGAACTCCTTCTTCAAGAAGAAGCCACAGCGCAAGTGGACTTGGATGGTTCCACGAAAAGCGAGATAGACTTCATTTTGGCAGACAAACTGACAAACTGTCTCCGTGATCAACAGGGTGAAAACCGGAAGTGATCACCGAATGGTACGAGGCACATTAAATATCAACATTAAGCTGGAAAGGTCACGCCTAATGAAGTCTACGCTCCGATCAACACCTGTCCAAATCTAGAAGAATGCAAATCTGTGGACGAAATTAACACCAGGTTGGTACAAACCGTCCACGAGGTAGGGTCAAAGTTCTTTAAGACCCCCTCCAGTAGTAAACCTCAAGTGCTCTCTGAACATACCCTCGGTCTCATGAAGGAAAGGCGTGAACTATGTGTCCGGTCCCCGGCTTCAATTTCGAAATACAGGCAGCTAAATAAACAGATCTCTTGCAGTAGACGACGCGATCTGCGTGCTCACAACACAAAGCGCGTCAAGAACACAATTGAGCGGAACCAAGGCTCCAAAGTGTTCGCAAGGGATCTGATTGTTGGGCGAAGCCAGTTGACGAGATTGAAGACGGAGTCTGGCGCTATGGTTACGTCTAAGCCTGAAGTTCAGAGAGAAATTGAGAGTTACTACGGACGGTTGTACACCTCCTCACAGGCTCCCGTTCCCAATATGGCGAACGACAAAAGAGCCAAATTAACCCGACACTATACCGAAGATATCCCGGACGTCAACCTGTACGAAATTAGAGGGGCCCTAAGTCAGCTAAAAAACAACAAAGCACCGGGAGATGACGGTATCACATCAAAGCTACTAAAGGCTGGAGGCAAACCCCTCCTAGTGGCGCTCCAAAGACTGTTCGATACCGTCATCAGAAACGGAACTATCCCGGAGGCGTGCAGCGTGATGGTTCTGTTCTTCAAGAAGGGTGACAGAGCCCTTTTGAAGAACTATAGACCCATCGCGCTTCTGAACCACGTCTATAAGCTGTTCTCAAGGGTCCTTACTAATCGTATTGCGCGCAGGCTCGACGACTTCCAGCCTCTCGAACAAGCCAGACTACGAAAAGTCTACAGTACCATAGACCACATACATACCCTGCGACAGGTTATACAAAAGACCGAGGAGTATAATCTGCCGCTATGTGTTGCGTATGTGGACTATGAGAAAGCCAGATAGACTATCGGTACATCGAGGTGTTGAAGTGTTTGTACAAAGCCGCAACCATGACAGTACACGACGGAAGCACTAAACCTATTCCTTTGTAGCACGGAGTACGACATGGGGATGTTATATCCCCGAAACTGTTTACCGCTGCACTGGAAGACGTGTTTAAGCTGATGGAGTGGAAAGGGCTTGGTATTAACATCAATGGCGAACACCTCACACACCTCCGATTTGCCGATGATATAGTCATCTTGGCGGAGTCCCTGGAAGAACTCAACACAATGCTAGGTGACCTCCATAGCGCCTCCCAACGGGTGAGTCTTAAGATGAACATGGACAAGACGAAGATCATGTCTAATGTCCATGTCACACCCATACCGGTCGTTGTTGATGGCGCTACTCTCGAAGTTGTCGACGAGTATATTTACCTGGGTCAAGCGATCCGTATGGGTAAGCAGGGTAAGTCCAACTTCGAAAGAGAGGTAACTCGTAGAATCCAACTCGGCTGGGCAGCGTTCGGGAAATTACAAAGTGTCTTCTCGTCCAGAATACCGCAGTGCCTAAAGTCGAAAGTTTTCGAGCAGTGTGTATTGCCAGTGATGACCTACGGCGCTGAGACATGGTCTTCTATACAGTTAGCCTTTTCCAGAGGCTCAAGGTCGCTCAGCGAGCGATGGAGAGGGCTATGCTTGGTATTTCTCTACGCGACAGAATCCGTAACGATGAAATCCGTAGACGAACGAAGGTCGACATAGCTCTCAAAATCTGCAAGCTGAAGTGGCAATGGACAGGCCACATAGTTAGGAGGACTGACAACCGGTGGGGAAGAAAGGTCCTCGAATGGCGACCACGTCTCGGCCCTCGGCAAAAGGAGCACAGGCCGCCCTCCAACCAGGTGGACCGACGACCTGAAGAAGATAGCGGGAAACCACTGGATTCAGAGGGCGCAGGACCAGACGGAGTGGCGAACATTAGGGGAGGCCTATGTCCAGCAGTGGACTCTAAAAGGCTGGTGGGTGAATGGATGGATCTATAAAAAATCACGTTTATTGTATGGGAGCCCCCTTAAATATTTATTTTATTCTATTTTTAGTATTTTTATAACAATAGCGGCAACAGAAATACATCATTGCCTTTGATTCTATTAGTTTACAAAATTTAACTTTTTGTCTGTTGCCGCGAATTCGGTGGTTGATAATGTTCACTTATGACTTGTTTTTGTCAAATCTAACATCAATTTTTTTTGAGCAGCTCTAGTTACTTTGTTTTTGATTTTTATCATTTAAGCGTATATATTAATCGATAACAGGCGTATTTTACTGTGTTAAGATTAGTATCTGCAGTTTTTGAGTCATGAGTAGTTCAAGGAGACGTTGTTTGAATAATTCAGATCATTTTTCCTACATATGCTGACAATATGTGCTTAACGATTGTAGAAAAGTTATATTAGAGTTGGTAAAAAATACATATTTTGAGTATTTTGGGATGCGCTTGGATAAAAATGAGAAGTCTTGGGCTCCCAATTGTGTTTGTAAAGTCTGTGTGGAATATTTAAGATTATGAAAAAGCGGTAAAAGAAATGGCTTTAATTTGAAACACCGACTATTTAATAACCACAAATAAACACCACGAAATCATCTCGAAGACTGTTTTTTATACCGTGAACGTAAACGGTTTAAATACTAAAAATCGAGCAAATAAATGGCAGTAACCAAGTATTAGTTGTGTTCAACGTCCAGTGCAGCGTTCATCTGACTCTTCAGTGCCTAAAATATATCTGAACCCTTAGAACAAGACATTGAAGGACCAAACTCATCACAAAATGATGCTGTGATTTGGAAGGTATGTCAAATGAGCCAAAATGCTTTTCCCAAAATAAGTTGATATGATCTTTTAAGAGATTTAAATCTTTCTAAACAAGCTTCAGAATTGTTAACATCAAAATTGAAAAAAAAAAAGGTTTCCTCAGATAGAAATTTTATCGTGAAAAAGATAAAGAATTACGGCGTTATTTTTCCGAAGAAAACGGTACAATAAAAAATATGAGGTGCAATATGACCATAAAACTCCACTTCCTCCATATTCACCTGGACAGTTTTCCGGAAAATTTAGGAGATATGAGTGAAGAGCAGGGAGCGTATGCATAAGACTTACGCGTCATGGAAAGCCGCTATCAGGGTTTCTGGGACACGAATATAATGTCAGACCTACAATAGAGGTCTCTGATATGTTATTTTCCAAAGTCTACACATCAGAGAAGAGCTTTAAAAAGAAGTTTCAACTCAATTATTAATTATTTTTTTAAGTAAATTTTTTCGTAGTAAATGCGTGTTTTTTTCCGTTTTATAACTACACACCTGAAGCTCAGAAACTAGAGCTGATAAAAAAATCTAATTATATTTTTTAAATAGCATATCATAATATGTAGTCAGCAACAGCTGAAATTTCTTCGGCAACAGATGTACTGTAAACTAGTGAATTAATTATCCACAGAAATCATTGAATTAAGATTGAATGAAAGGTAAATTGTAGTTTACGATTTATGACGTATTAAAAAAACTACTTGCCAGATCTCATTTAAACCAATTTTTGGTGGAAGTTTGCATCATAATGTACATCATATATTTTTTTAAGTTTCATCATTCTCTTATTTTAGAAGTTACAGGGGGGACACGTTTTGCCACTTTGGTAGTGTCTCTCGCGCAAACAATTCAGTTTAGAAAAAAATGATATTAGAAACCTCAATACCATTTTTGAAGACCATAGATACACGTTTGGGTTTGATGAAAAAAAAAATTTTGAGTTTCAGTTCTAAGTATGGGGAACCCTCAAAATTTATTGCTCTTTTCTATTTTTGTGTGAAAATCTTAATGTGGTTCACAGAATACATCTACGTACCGAGTTTCAACACTTTAGTTCTTATAGTTTCGGAAAAAAGTGGCTGTGACATACAGATGGACAGACAGACAGACATCACGAATCTGTAAGGGTTCCGTTTTTTTGCCATTTGGCTACGGAACCCTAAAATATTGATTATGCTTACAAATATATGTGTCCCAACCCAAGTTACCAAATCTACAACTACGAAAAAATTTTGTTTTCAATATTTCTGTAGGACTAGCGATACATACCCATTTTTGGGTAGGACACTGTTTGATTTAGGCAAAGAATGCACTAACTGAGCATGTGTCTTTTTGTCCTACGGTTATTAATGAAAAAAGTGTTACCGTGGAATCAACAAACTCCAAGCGTAGGACTAGGAAAACCTACCACTATATTTGTAGGACTTTGTGGCCATTCAATTATACTAATATGTACTAAGCTGCATACAAAAAATCTGCTGGTTATTAATAAGTTTTATGATCTCGTTATTTCGACATATTCGGCGTGGAGGACGCTCCAACTAAAACCATCGATTTTGTAGGACAACTGTTTTTCCGAGTTTATTATCATATTATCTCAAAATTTCAATCCAAAATTTACTGTTAGTCAGACAATTTTAACACCCTACCAAATCGACATGTTTTACAGCTGCGCAGTTCATTACATACCTCTTTCAGAATTTGGGAACAGGAAAAACTTGGGCGTCTCGTCGAACTGAACGAACTCACGAAGATTCAGCCTGTTATTAATCACTAAAAAAAATGTTCGGGGGCTGCTGGACTACGATTTTTCGTTGTCATTGCAGCCATTGCCCGTTGCCAAACCCGTAAATATTAAAAAAATGTGTGTCAGCTCCGACGCACGACTGGAGCACAATACAAGGAGCGCCTGCCTGTGACTATCTATAAGCCCTGTTGAGGACACCAAGCTTTTTGGATGCCAATTGGGCCTTGTTCTCCAAGTGACTCCGATATTGCACTTTACTCGTAATGTCGACTCCCAAGATACCGACACTTTCACCGACAGTGAGCGCGGTGCCCTGGAACTTGGGCGCTATAAAAATGGGTTTTTTAGCGGTAAACAAGCAAACTTGTGTCTTCGTAAGGTTAAACTCAACAAGGTTAAGTCGACCCCATTCCGAGACCCGCTCCAGAGAGTTCTCGACTTCAGACACAAGTTTGATTCTGCTTTCCTCTACTTGTGACTGAGAGGCATTGGCTCGACAGGTGTATAGTGCGTCCACCGTACCATCATCCGCATAACAATGAATACTGCGTGATTGTTGCAGCATGTCATTGATATGCAGAATGAATAGTGTTGGAGACAGCACTGAGCCTTGGGAACACCGGCGTTAATGGGCTTTATATCTGAGCAGCATCCGTCAACTACGACCTTAATCTTACGGGAAGACCGTAAGATGGAAGCTTCGCGAGAAGGGCCCTGTGCCAGACCCGGTCAAAGGCCTTTGCGATATCCAGGCTGACTGCCAAAGCCTCCCCATTGCCCTCGACGGCTTCAGCCCAGCGGTGTGTGAGGTACACCAAGAGATCACCGGCCGACTCTCGAGACACTTGGGGAGCTGCGTGTTTATAACACGCTCCATCACTTTAGAGAGCAGGGAGGTTATCGCAATGGGCCTGTAATTGGACGGGTCACTGCGGTCACCTTTTTTGAGCTCTCACACTGCCTGATGGTCGGCGGTGTGGCACCTCCGTCGTCCAGAATCGAGTTTGAGGCAAACAGGGTGCCCAGGAGATCGGCGTTCCCTTTTGCCGTGTGAGCCAGAGTATCGTCCGGTTTGCGTAGAGATGGAAATGACGACCGACAGAAGTTTCCTTCGACATCCTTGGCCAGCGACCAAAAAGCTCGACTCCCGCACGGGTAGCTTGATAGACGCTGGCCAATTCTGCCGACGTGCCTAAACTTCGCCTTGGCTATTTGCTTCTTTGCTGAACGGGAGGCAGCGTTGAATTTTTTCCGGAGCTTAGACGTTTCGGGGTCCTTACGCGTGTGCGCATCAGCCCAAGTTTTGAAAGCCTCTTGCTTAAGGTTAAAGGCCTTAGCGCAAGACCCATTAAACCAGGGCTTGTTTCGTCCGCCAATGGATACTACAGAGCTGGGAATAAAATCAATCATGCCCTGTCGTATCACATCGGCTATCGATTCCGCACACGTGACAGGATCACCCGAGGTGAAGCACAGCTGCCTCCAGAGGTAGGAGGCCAGGAATTCCCGGAGTACGTCCCAGTGCGCTGACCCGTAATGCCAGACTTGACGCTTCCCATTGGGTCGAGAACCTTCTGGGGGCGTCAAGGGTACGGCAGAACTTACCAGGCAATGGTCAGAGGTCCCAAGTGGGGCCCCGACCGTCACCTGGCAGTCGGATGGATGGGTGGTCAGCAGAAGGTCCAGCAGAGAGGCAGTATGGGTTTCAATATCCGGTACTCTGGTGAAAGTATGTACCACCTGCGTCAACCCATATGCCAAGGAGAAGTTGTAAGCGGCCCTGCCAACAAAGTCAGTCAGTCAGTGGTTCTGGATCCCAACCATTCGGTGTGGTGCGCGTTGAAGTCACCCAGAACCACCAGCTCAGCCGAGGGACACTGCTCCAGCACTCTTTTGGACGTGCTCAAATAATCGAGTCGTCTCTGCTTACCAATTTAACGAAAATTTGACTACATGTGACCTTGTGACCCCTATATCTCCGGTCCCTTTTGTTTGACCCACGGAGCTGAAATTCAAACTTGATCGAGGTACTAACCTAAGGTATCTGAACTGAATCTAACTGATCAAATTTGAAGTCAATCGGTCCAGTAGATCCGAAGATATCCTGTCGACAGACTAACATACAGACAGACATCCTACCAAAACCATTTATCTCCTAATGCTACGCAGGAGGAAGTTAATGAAGTAGTATTCGAAAAATTCGTATTATTCGAAGTATTCGAATAATATATTTTTTTCTATTCGAAATATCCGAATACCTTTTTCGAACGAATAATTGCATGCCCTATCCACCTCTAAAGTGCACCAAATTTTTTTTCTATCGTTTTTTTACCACTAATATGGAGTATCTCGAGTAATATTGAGAAGACGCATGACTTTGGACCCGTAAAAAAATTAAAAAAGTCATAATATTAAATGCATGATATCATCCCAGTTCCCAGTGGGTCCGCTTGAGTGTGAATCACCAAATATGGAGTATCCCGAGTAATATTAATATCTCAATATTACTCAGAATACTACATATTAGTGGTAGAAAACGATAGAAAAAAATTTGGAGCACTTTCGAGGTTGAGCCCTGACCCGATATTATTACGAATGTTACCTACGTCATATTGATTGGATAAGAAAAAAAAATATTTTTCATAATCTACTTTCCTTACTCACAATTCAATTCGTCGGTCTTGTTATTACACATAAACTCTTCCAAATTCAAACTCCGCAAACATTCTGCAGTCTTTTGTTATTTTCCGGGGACTGAAATGGAGATCGTTTCATATTTGTAGCCGTAATTATTCTTCGGTACTCTTTTGTAGTTTATGTACTTCAACCTTAAGAGGACTGTATGTTTTTATCAAGGCTTGACGGCATGTTCTGTTTCATAAAAGGTTTTGCAGTGAATTTGAAGAATAAAAGTCTTCTTGAGTCGAAAAGTCCCTTCGTTCTGAATGAGCACCGTCTCCAAAATTGATTTCATTACCATTAGCTAGACAATGTAGTTTTTAGTCGTTTTTTTTGCTAAAACCTTTTTTAAACTCCACGACCACGTATTCGCGGATTCGAATGTAAGTTATTATCTATTACAGTGAAACTTTTTTGTTGTGAATAGTTTAGAAGAATTCAATGTGTAAAAACTTCATAACAATACTGTGTAAGCACTTACTCGTTAAATCAAAGCAAAAAACATGGGCCAGAGCCAACAAATCAGTGTTTACCAATGGCCTAATGCAAATGACGCCTGCCGAGTCGCCGGGCCTGGTAGCGTTGGCAAAAAAGTTTTAAAATATATTTTTTGTAACAATAGAAGTAGCGTAAAAAGTAAACAACAGTATTCAGAATTTTACAAAAAATATATACCTTATAACAGAAAAGTATATAATTAACAGTGAATAAATATATGCATCAGATGCATAGCATTACAATAGATCTGATGGTATGAATTTTGAAAGGCAACTTGCACCGGCAAGACATCTTCACAAAATTTTGCAAGAAAACGATATGGCGGGATTATATGTAATTCAAATAAAGAAGGATATTAAGGTAATATTACATTTAAGTACTCCTCAAATAGTCATCCTGTTATTTTCGTTAACTCTTATTTATATTTAATTAAAAATTAAGAACAATTTTTAAAAATAAAAAGAAAATGATACAAGCATAGTTCAGCTACTGATGTATGCAAATGCATTCTTGATAATAGATTTAATTTACTCCAGCGGTAGTATATTGACAAATGCGACAGTACTGTAAATAAAATTACTGTGATATTCAACATTTAATACCTACTTTAATTAATAAAACAATTGGTAATAAATATTAATGAATATATTTAAAACGTTTCACAATAAAGTACAGATAAAGAGTGTGAGTGAGAGTGTATATAGTCATAAAGAAACACTTGATAATAGAGTTATCATTGTTAAAATTGCCGCGTACACATTCAAATTAAATAAATAAACATTATGATGTATTTATTCTGTTGACGTTACTGTAAGATTTTCGACGGCGTGTTTTCGCTTTAGCGTGTTGACTAACTTTCAATGTGTGGGAGTATTTACAGCTGTGTGCATTAAGATATCACGTTCGTATGACCAGCTATGTTAGGGCCATACTATGTTTAATAGTTAAGATGAAAAATAACGCCAAATTTGACGATAAAAATAAATATTACGTCGACAAAACTTTTAACCAAATATCGTTTGTTTTTGTTAAGACCAAAGACTTCCTAAAGGTTTTATGAGGTGAAAGGAATCGTCCATCGTCAATCAATTTTAATTTTATTTTAGAATTACCTATAAACTATTTAGTACTATGTATAACAAAAATTTATTTCGAATCCGTACAAGAACTTTTTTTTGGTTTTTAATATTTAGTTGTTAACGTTACACCTTCATCTTTAGGTGATAGAAAAGCGTATGAGAGACAAATTTTAACTCATTTTGCATAGTTTCGTAACAAATTACTGACGGTAGTGACGGTAAAGGAAAATCAGTTCGTAAGGAAAGGAGATGTTTCAATCTTGGCTAGGTATTGTACACCATCTCAAAAATTCGAGAAAAAACTCAAGACCGCGAAAAAAATACTTATAATTTGTTAAAACATGTACTTTTTCGGTACAAAACCAATTTAAATCAACTATTTTCAACAATTTTCAATATGGCGGAACAACTGATTTCACTGTTAACTGTTTGTCACAGATTAATAATGACATATTACCGCCATTATGTTTTTCTAGTATATTGTGTTGCAATTCTGACTTGAAATTCTTGTTTTGTACCAAAAATCCCAGTCGTTTATTACAAAACGCTTAATAACATTAACATTTTGAAACATCTCATTTTAAACAATAGAAATTATACTAATTAGTCTGCAGCGTACAGTAAGATACCTACAATAAAAGACCAAATGTATTTTGCTAGTGGAGTCACCCTTTCTGAATAATTTATTATCTAGAGTAAATAGAGTAATCTATAATAATATTACAAATGCGAAAGTTTAGATGGATGTTTGTTGCACAAACATGCAAGTACGGCTGAACGGATTGGGGTGAAATTTAGAACAGAGATAGATTATAGTCTGGAATAGAACATAGGCTATTTTTTATTCCGGAAAAAGTACTGTTCTCGTGGAATAGATTAATATAATCATACAAACTCAAATCACCCCAGTGAAGCAGTTAGTAGGTCCATTTAAAAAGTTAAGCAACTTTTACAGATAAAAATATTTCGTTACAGTTGCCAAAGGTCACGACTTTTGGTTGACAACTACAAAATTGACTAGAATTTTACTGCTCTTAACCACACCTAATAAAGGTGTTATTTCCGTGACAAGGGGTCGAGAGTTTTGGTCGTGAGTGTGAGAGTGAACGTGTGTATTCGTGTATGTTCGTGATCGACGTGTTAGCAATCGGCTCACCTTCACACGACCTCGTGTTTCGACATCGCCACAACAAACTAGGTATTGTTCTGTACATAGAATTGATATTGTTTACAAGTGGTCGATCATCGAAAATGTATTTTTACAGTAAAATACATTTTCTTCTTATTTTTTACTTTTTAGTTCGTATTTTCACAAAAGCGTGTTTTTTAGTTTTTTAAACTACATTATTTATTTTCTTATAGTTCAACCCGAAAGGGATTAAGAAATGTTTAGGTACCTACATACGTAGATAATTCAAACATTTTGAAAATTATTTTTCTCTATTTGAGTGAAACAAAACTGCGTCAAGTGGTTGACGGACGACCCTTTTTACATTCCACTGTTGGACACACGGGTCTCTAACTCAGTTGGAGTATCCTTTTTATCAGTTTCAGTAAGTAGGTAGGTATGAAGTAGTGGCCAAGTAATCAGGACATTCTAATTTTTTATGGTAGTTAATACGATAGGTTTCCATTTTGGTCCAAGCCGCACGCTGGTAATACTTTATGGATTTTTTTTTAAATTGTATCAGCTTTTACTTAAACAGAGACGGTACACTTCGTTAACGTTCGTAACTTCGTTTGACGACCCGCGTGGCGCAATGGTTACCATGCCGGACTGCCAATCGAAGGGTCCCGTGTTCGATTCCCGGCGAAGCAGAAATTTTAATGATGAGTTTAAATTTCTGTTCTCGATCTGGGTGTGTGTGTTTCTGTCTCTGTGTGTGTCCATGGTACCCACGACATAGGTACCCTACTGTGGGGCTATGAGTGTAAAAAAATTGAGATGAAGCAAAATGTTCTATTAAATATGCAACTAAAATGCAAATTTAATGCAACTAAGCCAAACGGGCGCGGTCGGGTGTGAGATGGGTGACCGCTAGTGGCAAAAAAAAATTCATGCGCGTTTCCGTGCTTCGGAGGGCACGTTTAGCCGTCGGTCCCGGTTGTTGTCGATAGATAACAGTCGTTAAACCTTGTCGGAGGCCTTATGGGCGGTTTGAAAACATCCGACAGCGGGTTGGCCACTAACCCGCATCTCCACTAACCCGCATTGGAGCAGCGTGGTGGAGTAAGCTCCAGGCCTTCCCGTTCGTAACTTCGTTCCCAGTAATGGGGAGAGACCCGTGCCCAGCAGTGGGACGCAAAAAGGGTTGCGGCCAAAATGTTCTATTACAGATATGTATCTAAAAATTGCTAGCATGAATGATGAAGAGATTCGGCGTAGATTAAAATACCTAATACGTAACCAGTTTGTAAGTAGATATGTATATAACATACAAAGTTATATAAATACTTTGTAAGTTATAAAAGTACTGTGTGTCAAATTGAAACTAAAATAGGGGAATATACAAATAAATAGGTACATGTACCTAATTTTTATTCAGTGTTAAAGGATAGGATCAACTAACTTGTCTTGATATAACTAATCATTTTATATATCCGTAAACAAAGTACTAAAAGTAATAGGAACTCATCATTATTTGTTTTTTTTTTCTTTAAAGATCCTAGTTTCATACATTATTATTTCTATGGCACTATCTATTAGTTGCGAAATCTATGGCTCTGAAGGTTTGCACCGAGATGCGCGTGCGCCGCCTATCAATGAGCTCGCCGCTTATTTATATTCCGCCGTGAAGCGATCGAATGTCTGATCTCGGCCTGGAAACATCAGCTGGCTCAAAACTATCGGTTCTTTTGTTTGTTACTGTAGGCATGACACGATCTGTTCATATTGCCATTGTCAAAAACATGTAAATGGAATCAAAATTTCACCTTTTTTGATGAAATGTAATGAAACGAAAATATTTAATTTGCACAAAAATGCCACCGTATTTATCCCTGAGGACGTTAAATTTTATAATATTGAAAATAGGCACTAAAACATGTTTTCACACTGTTTTTATTTAACAATTAGTTTTTTATTTTTTTATTGAACGGCCAGTGCCTGTATAATTAACATATATTTTAAATATAATAATAATAGTATTATTTTATCGAACAAAGAATCATAGCTTTTATTTATTTTTATTTTATTTATTTAATTTTGTACACAAATATATTACAAAATACATTATAAGAAGAATACATGTACAGGGTACTGCTTATTCCTATAAGAAATTTCTTCCAGCAGCACCAGGAATGGATAGAATTTGTGAAAAAATGACAAATTTAGTTAAAAAATAGATAAATAATTCTATACATAAATACCTATAATACTATAATATATATATATATATATATATCGACCATATATATATCGACATATCGAGTTGTTTTGGATATATATATATATATATATATATATATATATATATATATATATATATATATCCAAAACAACTCAAAAATCCGCCAAGGGAATGAAAATAAAATAAAAGGGCATTTCTTAATATGATTGGAAGTACTTGGCTAGTGTCACAATTGTCCCGTAAAACTATTTCTATTTTTATTAGATCTAAAAATAACATAACAGATTAGCGACTCGTGGAATAATTATTACATTATAAAATCATATTAAGATTTGACTTATTTGACATTTTAAATAATAATCCCACTTAAGTAAGTACGTAAGTAAGGTATTAAAATATTTCTTTTAAGAGAAAGTAAATTATATCCATGATACGACAATATACTCGTACTTCAAAAGAGCCTTTAATTTTACTTTAATTTCAATAAAAAAGCCTCTTATTTTCCATGACGATAAAACAAAAATCAAAAATTATGCAGATAGTTAGGACTGCAATGGATCTTTATTATCACTATAATTACAAGAATATCTATCTATCTATATAAAAATAAGTATGTATCAAATTAAATTGAGTATAATTATGTGGAACGCATAAGTTGCATAAGTTTCTTCGGTTTCTACACATGTTTGTTTATAGTAACTCAGATAATCTTTCGGGAGAGTTCAGCTGTTCAATTTTCTATATTAAAGGCTTTCCGCCCAGTTTAGACAACTGACGATACAATGTATTTTGTTTTTCAATTACCTACTATAAGTTTTATACCATGGAAATTGTAAACTATACCAAATTTGAATTTGTACTTGTGCATTAATAAAGTATTAATAATATTATTTTTATTTAGGACAGACAGGACAACGTTTGTCGGGTCAGCTAGTCTTACATAAATTGAGTTTTTAGTATCCTTAATACAAAAGCCTTCTACAAAGACTTTTGAACCATGCAACATCCACAATGAAATTTTCCCCAACACCCTACCTAACCTTACGCCCGGGGTTATACTTATTTTAACGCGGATTTCTCTTTCCATTTAGAAATGAAATTACTCGGCGTTATTTTCAGTAAGGCCTTTGTTCTTTAAGAATACAAGGTTTCATAATTATGGTCGCAGAGGATTGTGGAGTAAAGAGCATTTCTAAATGGCTGCAACCCTTTTTTTGTCCCACTGCTGGGCACGGGTCTCTCCCCATTATTGGGGAGGCCTGAAGCTTACTCCACCACGCTGCTCCAATGCGGGTTGGTGGAGATGCGGGTTAGTGACCAACCCGCTGTCGAATGTTTTCAAACCGCTCATAAGGCCTCCTCCGACAAGGTTTAACGACTATTATCTATCGATAACAACCGGGACCGACGGCTTAACGTGCCCTCCGAAGCACGGAAACGCGCATGAATTTTTTTGCCACTAGCGGTCACCCATCTCATACCCAACCGCGCCCGTTCGGCTTAGTTGCGTAGATCATTCTACGCTAACCGCCGGGCCATGCGCGCTTCATTTCTAAATACATAGGTATTATTGGAAATATTTTCCTTGTGCCATGATGATCATTCTTCCTTCATTGACCCAGTGCATTGACCTTAAAAATTTGAACATTTTTATAAACATTTTTATAGACTTATCTAGCACTTAGCTCGTTAAAGTCGTCAAAACAATACCCCCATCCGTAAACAAACCTCCCAAGGCGCCAGCCACTAACATTTATATTTATTTTTTACGCGGATCTTTCTTTCAATTTCACGGCTCCTACACTCGCCCCGTTTTCTTGCCTCTGAATAAATTATGCTCTCACCTCGTAAATTCCTGTTTGAAGTACGTTTGTTTTTGTGGTTTAGGGGGCGAATAGATTTGTTTCGTCGTATTGAGTTTTCCGATCGGATCAAGTTACTATTTGCCTCTGCAAATAGTTGTTAAGAACTATAATTTTGGATTTATTGTGCCTAGATAGCCTACCGGTATTTCTAAGATAATGTTGATGAAGATATGTTCACAATAAGACGGCTGCTTGGAAGGAAAAATCTTTTAATGTAAAATAAAAAGACATAAAAAAGAATTAACAAAGGATCCTTAACTAAACTCTCGGAGATAGACCTAAACAAATTTTAATATTCTATACCTAGAGTACTTTTTGAGTAGGTATACCTACACAGAAAAATATCTTCAAAGGTCAATGGTCCTTCGCCCAGACAATGGGATTTGAACCTTTTTTTAGGTTGTACGACAAAGAGTTTCGAGAGTTCTTTTGGAAATATGTGTTTGATTTTTTATATACGTTATATAATTTAATATACATTTTTTCATTTTAACAATGTTTTATTTGTTTTCGATTTTTCTTCTACGAGTTTTATGTCGTCTACGTAGACTACAATGTTTCGGTTTTATTCCTGTTTTTTTAAACTGTTGTCGTTCCTAACAAAAAATTCGGTTCTTTACTTTCCTACTGAAATTTGTATATAAACTAAAAAGGATAAGGCTCTCAATTTAGTAGTATTTTTCTTCGTTTTTTGTCTCAGAACTTCGATCATTTAATTTAAAACTTAAAAATTTGAAAAATAAAAATATATTCCTACATACCATAAATTAATATCTTTGTACAAAAATTAGAAATAAGTACTAATAGAAATTAGATGTACCTATCTATTCGTAGCTATTTTTTATTTATTTTGAAGACGATTTTTAATAATATGAATTTAATTGAATGTTTATCATATATAATCAGACAAAATTATAAAACAATTTAAAAAACTTTTTTTTATGTTTTCGCAATTCTTATTTACATGTGAAAAAAGTTACTATAAAACGGATAATAATTTTTGTGTTCACCAAAAATCTAAAGGTACATCTATTTATGCATTTCTAAAATCTTATTGATCTTAAACCCGTTTAATTGTTTTACTATAATTAAACTACTCGGCCAATTAAATATGTTACATCAAACAAATTCCAAATTAACACCAAGATATAACACTTTTTTATTGTAGTGCGCTGCAAATATTCTATTGTAACAATAACTATTTTATTCTTCCCCGAAAAATACTGATCGTGCACCAAATATTCAAAATTAGGTAAATGAAATGGGAATAAATTTTTATTTTTATCAAGAATTTAAAAAAAACTTTGTATTCCCGTAGAGTAGGGGAAGGGGGGTTTTGGGAGGCGAAGCCCCCCGAATGGGGGGAGGTGGGGAGCGAAGCCCCCCGCTAAAACGATACAAAAAGAACTCGTCATTTAAAATGAATGAGTTCGGTTAGGTTAGGTTTGACTTTTTTAAATTTACACAAAAAAAAGGAACCCCGCCCAGCGGGGTTCCGTCGACATGCTACGATTAACTTTTGTTCATTTTTTATTAATAAAGCTACATTGGACATTAATTGGTGTTTGATTCAAATACATTTTGCAGTGCATTATCTGAAGTAAAGCTAAAAAAATAAATGCTTGTTTTTAAAATTAGGTGTATTACTATTTTTACAAATTTGCAACAGTTGTTAAATAGATGCTCGTTATGACATATTTTAATGAACATATTTTGGTGCACATTCAGTATATTTG
Organism: Pyrgus malvae; assembly: GCA_911387765.1. Lineage (NCBI taxonomy): Eukaryota > Metazoa > Arthropoda > Insecta > Lepidoptera > Hesperiidae > Pyrgus > Pyrgus malvae. The sequence continues at coordinate 8,851,346 of OU426955.1, read as the reverse complement.
GTGGAACACAGGCAAAATTAGGTAAATGAAATGGGAATAAGTACTTTTAAATACCATCCATATAAAACAGCAATAAAAACTTATGGCATTTTGGTCACCTGCCAAATTGCTCTGATCTAAAGCGTTAATCGTTAATTATACGTAATACCCATTTCTAGAAGAGAACAAATTAAAATAGAGTTAAATCATTGTGTTTTATTATTTTCAGTTGACAGAATTGTAAGGAAATAAATTTCTCTCAACACCAAAATTATTAAATCTCAACATGAAATCATTTTATTGCTTTGCACTCCAGGACTTGAAATACCTAATTAAGTACTAGGTATACTCTGAACCTAAAGGTAGTTTTCTTAGCTTCCTTCCCTTTACAATAGTTTGTCAAAAATACACAATTTGGATTGCAAGAGTATTAAAAATGCGTTTGCTTACATTTGAAGTATTTTTTTAAAATTATTTGTCTTTATTACCTTCTTCTTCTTTTCAGCCTTTTGTAGTCCACTGGTGGACGTAGGCCTCCTTTAACGTTCGACACTCCTCTCGGTCCTGTGCCTTCTGAATCCAGCGGTTTTCCGCTGCCTTCTTTAGGTCATCAGTCCACCTGGTTGGAGGGTGGCCTGAACTCCTTTAGCCGAGACGTGGTCGCCATTCGAGAACCTTTCTTCCCCATCGGTTGTCGGTTCTTCTAACTATATGGCGTGCCCATTGCCACTTTACCTTGGAAATTTTGAGAGCTATGTCGGTAACTTTCGTTCGTCTACGGATTTCATCGTTACGAATTCTATTTAATAATTCCATGTAATTGTAATGTACACGGTGGATCAGACATGACAAGACAATATGAATATACACACTGGTGTGTATAGTTTTAAAAATACGTGATTTATTATGTTTTTTTAATAATTTGTGTTTATTAGCTGTATACATGTATGACATAACCATTTTGACAACTCATTAAAAGTATCTCAATTGATTTGGTAATAGAATACCTTAAAGCATCAAGGTATGACAGGTATGATACCCGTCAGAGGAGTGGCCTGTACGGGCGAACCCCTGGTCCCAACGTGCATGCACAATGTGCCTTCTAGTTATACAACTTGTGTGTCTGCGTGTGTCGACGTCAGTGTTCACGGTACATAGAAAATGACGTTGTTAATTGAAATTGACATATTTAGAAATGTATGCGTCTGTAGCAATGAAATAATATTTGTGAATGTGTGACAAAATTAAAATGTGTGCGTTCTTTCCCCGCACCAGATTTGGCACAAAAATTATGTATCGAAGCGAGGCGCTATGCCGTCTCTCCTGAACGATGAGTCAGTAACTTTGATGCTTTAAGTAGAATACCTACCGATAATACAAAATTTTGCAAATTAACTGCCACCAAAGCCGGGTTGTTGTTGTTTTTACATTTCTGAAACGCCGGGTTTGTGGCACCATAGGGCTTTCATAGAACACCACTAATTACAAAAGCATTAGTCTCTTTAAGACTATCCATCCTTCTATCAGCCTTTCATGGTCCACTTCTGGACACTGGCCTCCGCCCAAAAGTTCAGTACTCTATTTCGTCCTGCGCTCTTTGAATCCAACGGCTTCCTGATGTCTTCTTTATAATAGTATAAGGTCAACGTACATAATTTCGACAGTCTACTAATACTCGTCATTCCATAGAGAAAAGGCCAAAAGTTTTTCTATGAATGACGAGGACAGGGACACGCTTGAATTTATGTACGTTTACCTTTATACATAAAGAAGACACCAGGAAGCCGTTGGATTCAAAGAGCGCAGGACAAAAAAGAGTGCTGAACTTTTGGTTGGAACTTTAGCAAGATCGTGAGTTGCAGACAAGATTGACAAAACTGTCTACATTTAACGTGTACTGAAATAAAGAATCCGACGATTTACCTATTTATTCCTCTTTCTTTTTACTGAACATGCCATCACATGTGATGAAAGCATCGAAGCGGCGAGATCTAGATAGTAGGACAATTACATTCCACACTAGAAAACATGACTATAAATGGGTTTCACATAACATTGCTGTTTGTAGAATGGAAAAGAGGTTTTAAAAATAGGTAAACGTAAAAAAACTTATTTTTAATAACTCTACACTTAAAGGCTTTGAAAAGCCACAAATTCTCCAATCTGTGTAATCCCTACTAATATTATAAATTCGAAAGTAACTCTGTCTGCTATGCTTTCCCGCTTAAAATACTGAACCAATTTCAATGAAATTTGGAACAAAGGTAGAGTGGACCTTGGGAAAGGACATAGGATGATTTTTATCCTACGGGAACCCATAAAACGGGTCCACGCGGGCGAAACCGCTGGCGGAAGGCTAGTACTTACTACATACTAGTATTCCATGTCTTTAGTACTGCTGTATTCAAGTTCTGGCTAGTAAAGTAATTACTTTACTTGCTAGATACTTGGAAGGACTCGAGTGCAAGTAAAGTTCACTCCACCAAAAAATGAATAATGTAGTTTAAAAAACTAAAAACACGCTTTTGTGAAAATACGAACTAAAAAGTAAAAAAATAAGAAGAAAATGTATTTTACTGTAAAAAAAAGCGTGGGGTGCATGGTGTCAACAGTAACAGTGGTAAAAACCACCCCCCGCTTTTTTTACAGTAAAATACATTTTCTTCTTATTTTTTTACTTTTTAGTTCGTATTTTCACAAAAGCGTGTTTTTAGTTTTTTTAAACTACATTATTTATTTTTAATTTTTTAGTTGGATTTTTATTCTCAAATTATTGCATTATCATCGGCCCTTGACCCCTATGCAAATTTTCAAGTTAACCAGACGCTTAGACGTGTTAAAGTACCTTAGGCCACGAACTTATCAGCCGCCCCTCGTATATTTTATTTTATCCTGATGATCATAGTTACGACTTTAACATAAAGTTATGAGATTATTGTATTGTCATCGGTCTTCAATAAATCTACAAAGTTTGAACGAAATCTGGCCGTTTAAAGTGGGTCAAAATCGCGCCCAAAGAAGTCGGTTACAAACATACAGGTGAAGCTAATATAAAGCGTGTAAAAAAGCACAGAAAAGAGTGTCAAACCGATACAATGTCAATGCCAAGATGAGTGCAGAGGTAAGGTAAATGCCCAAAATATCATCAGAGTACTAGTACTCGTCATTCCATAGAAAAGGGGTCAAAAGATATAATTTTTCTATGAATGACGAGTACTGGGACTCTCAAAAATTGACGAAAATCAGGTACACCTTATACCAGCTGCAATGCACACTAAAATTAAATAATACCTATAAGCCTTCTCATGAAATGTAGAATGACCATATCACATCTGGAGGTATTGTTTCCCATCCGTCAACGACGATATGAGGCAGGTTCTCAGAGGCGGCAAAATGTCCAGCCGAGTAAAGTGGTTATTTCTATTACTATCTATTGTTTTAAGAACAAACAATTTTCGGCACTCTATTGTGCTATACTATCCTTAGAATATTAAAATCACAGAACATTATTAACAGAAGTTAGAATGGAAATGTGGGTGGGGCAGACGTCGCCAAGGAATTTTGAGCAAACTCTCAAAATTCCAAAATCTCTACAGAAACACGCGATCGTGCTACAATATGCGTGCTTGTGTGCGTGCTTGGGTGTGATTCGTTCATTTGAAATCGCGTGATTGTGCGGCGCTAAGATTGGCTAGATTTGAAATTGCAAATATGTGCGTAAGCTTCGTATTTATTTAAGTACAGATGTAATGGAGGTGAAAGACGGGGCTTAATCGGCGACACCAGTCTTCATACAAACGGCGTATTATTGCCGTTCTACCTCTCTTAATAATGTTCTGTGATTAAAATATATCAGTTAACGATAAGTAGTCATTAAAGCTAGTTTTATTGTAGTTATTTGTTACGATGGACACATACAAAGACAGGAACACAAACACCCAGACCAAAAACAGAAATTTAAACATTCAAATTTCTGTTTCGCCGGGAATCGAACCCGGAACCCTTCGATTGGCAGTCCGGTATGGTAACCATTGCACCACGCAGTTCGTCGATTGCTTATCTGGTTGTTGCTTAACTTCCTTACATTTTTTAAATTCCGGTCCGTGATAATATGTTGGATAGAGCTCTAAAACGGTTTGTTTGTCCGGCACTCAAGCGATTTGATGGCACTTGACTTTATCATCGTATCTACCGACAAACACGTTTTGTTTATTTGTGTGTAGCCGTTATACGTGATGTAAGACTTCTGTATGCGATATCAATTAAGTAGGTACCTACGATTACGTATCTACCTACTATCTACTATTTTGACAACCCGTGTGGCGTAATGGTTGCCATGTCGGATTGCCGATCGGAGGTTCCCGGATTTGATTCCCGACGAGGCAGAAATTTGAATGATGTGTTTAAATTTCTGTTCTCGGTCTGGGTGTTTGTGTTTCTGTCTTTGTGTGTGTCCATGGTAGCCACGACACAGGGTATATCTACCCTACTGTGGGTATATTACTGTCATATTTGAAGACAAACGTTACACAGGTTGACATGTAAAGTGACGTATTCCCGGTTAATGTGTGTTTATTGGGATAATCATTATCATCGTCATCAGCCTATAACAGTCCACTGCTGGACATAGGCCTCTCCCAAGGCGTGCCACTGAGCCCGATCTTCGGCTCTCTACGCATCCAGTTACTTCCCGCCACCCGGCGCAGATAGTCGCGCCACCTCGCAGGATTATTGCAGTATTGGGATAAATTAAAAAGGAATTTGCTATTTGAAGCCCTATCCACAACTCAATGGTTTTCATGAAATTTAAGATTTATCGATTTCAATTATATAACTTTTTAACAAAAATAAAACCGCCTTCAATCGGTAAAAAATAATATCGTTCAGTACCTACTTCGTATTTGATATTATTCTTTGCTAATGGTAGTGACTCAACTAAAAAACTATTTTGGAGTCGGTGACCAATCAGAGCGAAAGGTACTTCATTTTACTAAGGGCCCGACTACAAAATAGTTTTAAAACTTTTAAAACTATTTATTCTCGAATTTTTAAATTAAAAGTCACTACCATTATCAAGGAAAAGTATCAAATGCGAAGTATTGAACAATATTATTTTTTACCGTTTGAAGGCGTTTTTTTTTGTTAAAAAGTTATATAATTTCACTCTTTTTAGTACCTTTAATTTATTAATTCTGTATGGTTTAAACATAATTGGCGGTATTTCCACATACGTATGCCTATAAAATTTGAGAGTTCCCCTCGATTTCCCTCGGGTCCCATCATCAGATATTGATTTGGTGACAGTTGAACCACCACGGGAGCATAAGTTTTTGAACAAAAAAAGATTTTTCGAAAGAATTTTCTCTCAACTCCTAACCATCGTAGTACCTTTCATCATCAGCTCAGCAATATGAGAGGATAGTTACAATGCACAAATATGAATTTTGGTTCAGAAAGTATAAGAAAATCAAAGACAAAGACAAATCGGTTCATAAACAACGAAGTTATCCGCGAACAAACATAAAAAAGCATAAGTATATACGGTCGAATTGAGAAACCTCTTCCTTTTGTGAAGTCGATTAAAAATACTTTCCAGTCTTATATAAATTTAATAATAAGAAAAACCTTGTGAGAATGAGTTGTTATTTCATAAACAGTTCGGTTAATTAGATTTAATCAAACAATAGGTAGTTCACATTTAAAACGTAACCTCCTTATAAACCAACCCATTTTAAATCAATTGATGCCTCAATGTAAATACATTACAAACTCAGATAAATATTTATAAGAACGACAAAATGACAGTTTGGAAACTACAACTATGTGCCCTATGGCATATAAAAAAGCCGATTTTTTCATTTTTAACGTCACATTCGCCTCATGGAAACTTCAACTTACTTTAGTTCTGCCCTATGGCAAATAAAAAAATGCCGATTTTTTAACATCACATTCGCCTCATTAGGTGTTAATAGGAAATCAACAATGGAAATTTTACAGTAGGTAGGAAGTTAATTGATTTAGCAGTCATTATGGTGGTTACACTAATGATCGCAGCAAAGTGAGAATTCCCATCTACTAATTACAATTAACTTGATAATAACTACGTCGGACTAGTATACCATTGGTCCGTTCACCACAATGTAACCATAGATATAATTATCATAATTGACTTACCATGCCATTCCTGCTTTGTTCGCATCCTTTGTGAACAATGCATCAGTGAATATTACCAGGATCAATGTGCTGGAGTTTTAGAGGGAAGTTGAAAAAGACATTGTTTTATTTTAATATTTTGGTGTTTTTTTTCATTCTTTTTTTATGTCCCACTGCTGGGCACAGTTCTCCTTCTCACTACTGATTAAAATTATGAATTTCTCTCAGGCATGCACGGCGATGGGGAACATCGTAATCAATTAAATATCACGATATTTTCCGTCACCGTGGAGCGGCAATAAATTAAAAATTTCTTTGTCAGAGGTGCGCGCCGAGGATTTGAACCAGTAATCGATCGCGTCGAAGACCCCGGTTTTTGACTCGCTGCTCATTTTTGATTTTTGATTTATGACAGATAAAATTTATAGCATTTTTGTCGATTTAGGTTAATTTAGTTAGTTACGGTGCATGTGTGTTTTTCGGCTTGCCTTGATAACTTCGTCGGACTCGTTCTGGTAAAGTATCCTGCAAATTGCTGTACTAGGATATCTGTCAGTCAAGTCCAACAGATATCCTAAATGACTAAATACTGACGACTGATTTGACTTGAACTGTTAACTATCGCTCGGTTTTAACGAAATGGGCAACAACTGGACACAAATTTCTACTTGACATTGGTAAAATGGTCAAACGACCAAGATGCCATTCGTTATAGAAGAAGGAAATTGCCAGGCCAATGTCTTATATTCGAATCCAATGTTTGCCCATTTCATTGAAACGAGACGACATAATAATAGGCTGACACAATGCGATAATAAGAGATCACAGTTCTCTGGAAGTCATCTGAGCATTGCTTGCTTTGAAGATTTTTTTACAGCTTCCATAAAGTACCCCATGTCACAGTCTACTCAGTTGGAAGGTTCGTCAGTCCGTCCGTGCCAAGTTCGTGGCAACCAGGACTAAATTTTTTGCGCCCCTTTATTGCATACGGGGTTGAAATGCAGGTTGATGGAGATATGAGTTGGTGACCAAATCACTGAAACAAGTTTCAAACCGCTCATAAGACCCTCATTGGGTAGATATGAACGATGGTGGGTTTACAACATTGTTCGATCCTAAAAACACGTTTGTTTATCTCTCAACTACTACTAACCACGACTGTGAAAAGCGGTCTTTGGAGGACCAACGATCCTCATCTCAATGATCTCAATTATGGTTCGTTTGGTGAAATAATTGCATAATGGTGACGTAGACATCAACAGTCAACAATCAGTGCTCTGATGAACTATACAGTTCATCAGAGCACTCATCAAAGTGAAGCTCTACCAGTTTTGCAAGTAAGTGGTTTCAGCCTGGCATATAATCTTGGGCAGTCCGAACGCATTTGAACAATGCGCTTTTTAAAGAAGTCAATTGGGAGAAGATTGTATTTTGGTGCTCCTACCCTGAGATGGTAGCAGAGCAGTACTCTATTTATATATTTAACCTGAGCCTTACACATGCGCCTCGCAGTGAAGTATCGTTTCGCTCTGTTTAGGGAAAACAACCGTACAGGTAGGTATGCCAATCACTGCTTTAGGCCTAAGGCCTCCTAAGGCATTCTTCTCATCTTATAAGTTCTGGTTACTACTTCAGGTTTTCTTAGTTGGGAAATAAACCAACCAAATTTTGAAAGCCCTTTCCTGTGACCGAACGGAAACCTTCAAAACGTAACCTGGTATCTTGGAAGAGACACTGAGTTATAATTCGATTGTCTTCCTCCCTCGGGATCTCCTATGGAATGCATCGCCCTCTTTGAGTCCAATGCACAGAGTATTGTGGGACTTATAACTATTAGGTTGACGATGATGGCGACAAAACACACATTCATATCATTAACAGGGCATGGAGGATGCCTGACTGCACAGATCGAGCCCCTAGTCTGGTCCAAAACTAAGAACTACTGGGACAGTTTCGCTAGCCTAGTCAAGAATAGGTATACATAGGAATAAACAGAAGCATTGCAAATCCCTTACGTTTACGTTGCTTTTAAAACAATTCCTAATCAATCAATACTTAATATCAAGAATCGCCACACGTCACTAGCGATCTAGCACAACACGCTCGAGAATACTTCGACTTGCTCCACGGACCATGCCAATTCATTATCAGACTTCTACACGTAACATCGATTTCATTCCATTCTACACTAAATATAATCTCAACCTTAAGTCTGACAACATGGAGTTCAAATTAGATTGAGGGTCTAAAGCTGATAAGCCTAGCTGGAAACGAACATCGAATGATTACTAGTCTCATGTGTCCAGAACTGAAACAACACACGCGTACCTAGACCCAGTTGATAATCAATCATGTTTTCTATTATTTAAGGTTGATTTTACAGTGAGCTGAGTCTCTGCAAGTTGTTTTTCAAACGTAGCTCGTGAAGCAATGAGAGAGGGCGTGCGATAAATAACCGCCTTTGACTCCTTTGAGCCGTCACCGCTGCTATTAAAATATATTCTGAGATTGCTTGCGTTTTTTGCGGCGAGACTTGGCCCCATTCCCGTCAAACGACTTTTTTTGAACGTATTCCTGGGAAAATGTTCGACTATTTCTGGAGGATGTTAGGAATGGCAGGAATTTCGTGGTTGACAGACTTAAAGAGTAAATACGAGATGAATAATCATTGGAAATGACCTGAACTGCCTAAACATCACAAGGACGCAACTAATTCCTTAGATAACTGTTTGTGTAAGAGCAACTCTTCTGCTCTTCGCTTCTCAACTGTATCCCAACAATAGTAAAAAAGACACAATACCTATTAATTCGAGTAGAAACTACCGTAATTCTATGCCAATGACATTTCAATGTCATAAACAACTTAAAGCCAGGAAGTGATATTGGTGCAGTTGGCCCAACTAACGCCATCTGTTGTGAGGATTTGGTACTAACCGACCTCGTGGTCTACATTCCTTTCCGCACTCATTAAGCCGATCTACGTAGCGTTGCCGGCTTTGTTTGCCTTGAAATTTAAGTTATTCAGGCTAGTCAGCAGATACATTATAATAAGATCCATTCTGCGAGGATATTACATAGACATCGATTCGATCAGCTTATAAGAACATGTGTCTAATGTTTTGGAGTGAAAATTTATTTAGCGGCGTTGTGCACTTTTTTTGTGATGGGTAAAAAATGTTAAACTCTCGTCAGGACACGTGGCCTGATCGAATATTCGTAAGACGGAGGGGTGACAGCTGATGACGGCTCGACTGTACTTGACGATGATACTTGTAAAATTCGTTTATAGTATTTAAAATATGGACATTGAAAATAATTAATGAAAAAAGTGACGAAGAAATATTGAAAGAAAATTAGTGAGTACTTAATAAAAATACTAAATGAAAACCTACTGAAAATACTAGATGAAAAATAATACTGATAATATAAGCAATACGTGCGAAATTATTCCCTAACCATTCCAAAATATCAAAAATTCCCAACTGTTCAAGTTTTCACTTCTGCCGGCACTACCGGAGTGCAACCCGTTTTTTTATTGATTTTTCAAAGCGTCAATCTCATATCGTCATATATCAATGCTTTACCCATTGGATGCTGCAAAGTTATATCAAGTACCTAATCAAGAAACTTAATCAAAATGTCTATAAACTCATAATGGTTTTATAATATATCGTTTTTCCCATTCATTTATAGAATCTAAATTATTGTTATTCATTCGTGTGTCGAACCAAAGAAACTTCATGTTTAGGACATATATAGGTAAGTAACCTATACCTAACAAATTAATGATAAATCATAACTGAATATGGACGTTCCTAAATAGGCACCAATACTCTGATTTCGCATCTAGTTCTAAGTCCCCTAAATCTGTTCTACAATCTTCTGCTGCCTTTCAAATATAGGTAATTTTGTTCTGCATACTAGTTCAAGAAAGCTACGTAGCTAAGTATAATCCCTTCCCTTATATTAAACACCATTTCAAATAGGTATGTATCTGTTTTGGAAAACAAATCTTTCGAACAAATTAATTTTGTTTAAAAAGATCCCTAGCTATGAAAGAAAGACCTTTCGAAACTTGATCATGGTAATAAGTCAAGATCTAACTATTTGTTTCGTTACACCAATTTATCTTTTATGAAACTACATCGTAAGTATTTCACGAATAAAACAAACTGCAGATCCTCCGAGGGTTAACCCTCCCTGAAAAATGGTCCTGTCGATCCTTTGGGATGGAATGGATTGCGACATTTACCATTCTAAATTACGGTGTCACATCGTGGGTAGGTTTTTCTTCTTATTGTGTATCGTCTTCCTTTTAGTGCTATTTCGGTAGTTAATAGAGATTTATTGCAGTACCTATAGGTGGTAAAATTTATATGATTAGACCGGGTAACTACTTGGAAGTTACGGTTGCTGGCCAAACATACATGAGGCTACCATCAGCCTCCGAAGTTGCAGCGCAGATGAATACTTTGTCTTGCATGATTCAGGCATGTTTGAGATTGTGTGTACCTATATGTCCATGGGCTGCAGTGACTTCACGAAGTGACTGGCATGCTCGTTTGTTTTACTAAGTGAATGGTATTTCACCGTAACACAATAGAATTGATTTATGGTAGAATGGAAATGAAAGTTCTAGAGCTACCACTACAGCTACAAAAATGATGATACAGTTTAATTTTCTTGTACTAATCTTCAATACTCTTGCTTGCCAGTTACATTTTATTATCGTACAAAAGCTAACAAAAAGCACCGGAATAAACCCTATCCACACGACTCCATCCGGCGCGGCGGCCCGCGCTAAATCACGAGCGAACGACATTTTTTCCGGTCCTCACCCTCCGTCGAGAGCTGTCTCGAGAGATAGCGGTGTGGTGTACGGTCTGCAAAATAATATACAAAATAATTTTAGAAAATATTTTGTTTCTGAATTTATATATATTTACTAGGTATTATATTTAGTAGTAGTAGTTAGTACTATTACTATACTAACGGTAATAGCCAAGTGTTTTACATTTGATTTCGACTGGGTTCAAATCTCTCCGTGCATGTCTGAATAATAAAATAACTCATTTGAATCCCTCTTAATAGTAAAAAAAATATTGCACAGAATAATAATAATATATAAAAAAATCCTTTACTACTTTTACTTCATCAGTTTCACTGATTTTACTTCATCTTCGACGACCTGCGTGGCGCAATGGTTACCATGCCGGACTGCCAATCGAAGGATCCGGGTTCGATACCCGGCAAAGCAGAAATTTGAATGATGAGTTTAAATTTCTGTTCTCGGTCTGGGTGTTTGTGTTTCTGTCTCAGTGTGTGTCCATGGTACCCACGACACGAGGTATATCTACCCTATTGTGAGGCTATGAGAGCGAAACGTTATTTATTTATTTAAAGATTATTTAAAAGTTGTTTATAATTTAAGAAGATAAGTAGAACAGTGAAGGTCTTAAGCAGATCTTACGCTGCACGGTTGGGCCGGATTTGATAATCCTATGTCATAATTTCTTTTGAAAAAGACATTGCTTAAAGCTTAAGTAGTTTTAGTAAAAACAATACTTCCTGCCACTCAAACCTACTTTTTTATTTTTTTATTGAATGGTTTTAAACAATAACTCTATTTATTTCTATTTCAGTATTCTACCAAAAACCAAAACTCTACCGATAGGTATATATATATCTAGAACTTTTGAAACCTAACCTTTTATAACACAAGGAGTAAATTTTAAAGCTGATTTGAAACTAAAAAATATTAAAACCTTTAATCGAAAACCAATACTTTTTCTGCTGACGGTCCATTGGGCGGGGCGTCAGCCTCATTATTTAGATATTAATCCTTCCCTCGCCCTCGCCGTCAGTCGTGCGCTCTTTATAATAATTAATATACGGCTGACGCTGTTGACTTCCAAATCATCTCGCTAAAAGATAAGCAACAGATGATGGCAATATCGACATCACGTTTATTTTTAATCTAGAAATCTTCTTTGTCATAATTCGTAATTTTGTTAGCAATAACAGATTTTCCGTGCTTCGAAGGGCACGTCAAGCCGTCGGTCCCAGTTGTTGTCGATAGATAAAAGTCGTTAAACCTTGTCGGAGGCCTTCTGGGCGGTTTGAAAACATTCGACAGCGGGTTGGGCACTAACCCGCATCTCCAGCAACCCGCATTTGAGCAGCGTGGTAGAGTAAGCTCCAGGCCTCCCCAATAATGGGGAGAGACCCGTGCCCAGCAGTGGGAACCAAAAAGGGTTGCAGCCAGCCAGCCATCTGCTTTCCTTAGAAACAGTATTTCGGGCAAATTATTCCCTAATGGCAAAACTGGCGTGTTTCACGGTAATATACTACTGACGTGACGCTGTTGACTTCTAAATCATCTCGCTAAAAGATAAGTAACAGATTATGGCAATATCGATGCCACATTTATTTTTATTCTTGAAATCTTTTTTATCATAATTTGTCACTTCGTTAGCAATAACAATTTCTAAAATAACACTGTTTGAAGACTTTTATTAGTTAATTAGGAAAGTTAATGTCAAATATATTATTGATACAAAGTTTTTTTGCAAACTCGATAACCTCTTAACAAAAATAGATGGTTAAATAAATAATGTACTTAGTTTAAAAAACTAAAAAACACGCTTTTGTGAAAATACGAACTAAAAAGTAAAAAAATAAGAAGAAAATGTATTTTACTGTAAAAAAAGCGTGGTGTGCATGGTGTCAATAGTATCTTAAAAACCACCCCACACTTTTTTTACAGTAAAATACATTTTCTTCTTATTTTTTTACTTTTTAGTTCGTATTTTCACAAAAGCGTGTTTTTTAGTTTTTTAAACTACATTATTTATTTTTAATTTTTTAGTTGGATTTTTTTTTCATATTATTGCATTGTCATCGGCCCTTAACCCCTGTGCAAATTTTCTAGTTAATCAGACGCTTAGACGTGTTAAAAATATAAAACTTTATATTTGTTTCATTAAGTACCTTAGGCCACGAACTTATCAGCCGCCCCTCGTATATTTTTTTAAATTCTGATGATCCTAGTTAGAACTTTAATATAAAGTTATGAGATTATTGTATTGTCATCGGCCCTTGACCCCTGTGCGAATTTTCAAGATAATCAGACTCCTAGAAGTAAGTGAAAATGAAGTTAAAAGATTCCTTTACATACATACATACATACATACATACATACATACATACATACATACATACATACAGGTCAAGTTAATAAAAGCGTGTTACATACTGATACAGCTGTGAACAATGGGCATATGCCTCATAAAGTTTGGATTAAAACAAGATCAAAATACTCGTAAACTAACAAATCTCGGAATCAGTAAAAACCAAACTATACTAATAACTAGCTTTCCGCCAGCGGCTTTCCCGCGTGGACCCGTTTAGTGGGTCCCCGTAGGATAAAAAATAGCTTATGTGCTATTCCAGGCTTCATTGCTATATTATTAAACACATAGGCGTTTAGCCAGTAGCTTCAACCGCGTTGACCCTATTAATCGTTTTCACGTAGGAATGAAGCATTTTCCCGCTTTAAAAAGTAGCCTATGTTACTCAGGGTGAATGTAGCATTCTTTTAAAAATTTTGAAATCGTAACAATGGTATTTGAGTTTATTCATTACAAACATACAAATCTTTCCTCTTTATAATATTATTATAATGGGCTGCAACCCTTTTTGCGTCCCACTGCTGGGCACGGGTCTCTCCCCATAATTGGGGAGGCCTGGAGCTTACTCCACCACGCTGCTCCAATGCGGGTTGGTGGAGATGCGGGTTAGTGGCCAACCCGTGGTCGGATGTTTTCAAACCGCCCATAAGGCCTCCGACAAGGTTTAACGACTGTTATCTATCGACAACAACCGGGACCGACGGCTTAACGTGCCCTCCGAAGCACGGAAACGCGCATGAAATTTTTTTGCCACTAGCGGCCATCTCACACCCGACCGCGCCCGCTTGGCTTAGTTGCATAGATCGTTTGCGTTCTACGCTAACCGCCGGGCCATGCGCGCTTCAATTATTATAATACCTAAGTATAAATAAATCGGATAAATCTTTCTGATAAGATAGTCAAATAGTTTTCATAAAGAGGAAAAATATAGAGTATTCGGACCTCAAACTGCGTGCTACAAATACAGTGTTTTAGTGAAATCGTTTGATTGTCACATAAAGAGACCATCACAATATGATTCAGCTTTAACGTTAAAATAATTCGGTATAAGCAATAAAAATAATGTTTCTTTGTGGTCCAGTTATACTTACAATTCTAGTTTACGATAGAAGCACAAAGGCTGGCACGTGTCATCCTTTAAGTCCTGATATAGTTGTCAACAATGGACTCACGCCTCATAAAGTCAGGGATCAAAACAACTAACAAAAAACAGCCAGCTATGTCATTGTATGAGCGTGATACAGGTACAATCAATCTAATTTCTCCTTCAAAGGCTACTTTGTGAATAATATCTGGGAAGAATTATATTTTTCAATGAAACTGGTAAAAATAAGATACAAATTTTTACTTGACATTGGCAAATGGTCAAAAGACCGAGACGCCATTCGATTACAAAGAAACATACACCACATAGGAAACCTCACATAGGAGCAGCTTTGAAGAGAATTCTGTCATACATAATAATATAAATCCTACCTTTGAGGTATTGATTCTATTTTCGATCTGAAACTCGAACGTAACAACAGTAGCTTCAGAGAGTGCAAAAAGTCTTACAAATTTCTAAGATAACTTACTCTATGGTAAAAAGCTTTACATTCCAGAGGTGGTCTAAACAACTCGCTGTATTAACGTTGAAAACCGACCTTTGAAGTCCCTTCAAGATCTCTAAAGTAACTTTAATTTACTTACATGTTTCTTTCATGCCTTCATCCTCTTCCTTGTCGACTGCTATTATTAGAAATTAATCACTACCCCATCAAAACCCTTTTCCTCAAAAATAATTGAGATCTGCCATCTCTCGGAGCTGTGAATAAATTAATTTAAAGTCATCAAAATATAGGAGCTAAATAGCCGTTTCATAAGAAAATTAAAACCTGTAAAGAACATTGAATCGATCATGAAAGTAGGTTAGAATAGCCAATTTTTCTTTCAACCTTTTTATGTTCCATTATTTTGCAAGGTTTCCTCACAGGTCAGCAAAATGAGTATAGTGGACAGGATTTCCATCTTCGGGAAATTAAAAGTTTCTCTCGGACATGCACAGTGCTGGATAACCATTTTTTGTAGGGATAAATCTCAATCTCATAAGTGATCTTAACTATTTACTAACCTTCAATTAAGTCTCCTATGTCCTAGTTCATAGTTATGATCCTTTCTAACGCGAGTGAAACACAGCTAGTACCCTAATAAATAATATATGTGGATATAACTATCATATCTACATTTCCAGTCCACGATACGAGTAGAAGCACAGAGGCAAGCACGTAACATCAGTTTTGATCCCATAAGTCCCGACAGGACACACACCTCATAAAGTCCGGGATCAAAACAGCAACATACAGCGCACAAACTCTAGCTATGTGTATGAAATAGGAATAATGAATCTAATTTCATAATCAAAGGCTAGTCTGTATAGGTATATAAGTTTCAGTTTCGTACTAGTGACTCTGAGGGCCTCGTTCACCATCTCCAAGTAAAGTGTTGATTAGTTACGTCCCAAGTAAAGTAAAAGCTATGAGTACGGGTCAGTTTATCATATTGTATTATGAGTAGTGCTACTCGAACATCGTGAAATTGAAATTGAAGTTACGGGCAATTAGCGTACTTGTCACTTTACTTGAAAGTGGTGAAAGAGGCTCTGAGTCGCCCGCGAAATTTTCTAATTTATCAACAGATTTTTCTATCCGTCCAACCAGCAGCCCCGGGAAGGGCGGCAGTGTGTGCGTGGCCGCATGCCGCCGTAAGCATCGGAAGGTGCAGCAGAGCACATCTGATCTCCCGAAGATGGGCTCGTTCTAGGGCGTCGCACGTGTAGGACACCGGTGCATTCCGCTGGAGATCCCGGAGTCCTCCCCAAGCGCAGAGGCAGCCATCGAGGGGGTTTTGGTGGGTCGAATCCCACATAACCCGGTACCCTCTCCCAAGGTGCCTGGTACCTTTTGAAGGTTTCCCTATATACCAAATTTACCCTATACCAAAATAAGTCATAGCCGGATCCAGAGGAAGTTTATTTGCTAAAGTTAGAGAATAAATCAATACTTGTCATTGAATTGCGTATTGGACAATATTCACAAAAAATAATATCCCTTGAAAAAAGACCGAACAAGCTTACACTAATTTTACATAATTTAAAGCCCAAGAGCTAATGACATTCTTTGTTTCTTAAATATCCGTTTCATAAGAAAATAAAACCTGTAAAGAACATTGAATCGAGCATGATAGTAAGTTAGAATAGCAAATTTTTCTTTCAACCTTTTTATGTTCCATTGTTTTGCAAGGTCTCCTCACAGGTCAGCAAAATGAGTATAGTGGACAGGATTTCCATCTTCGGGAAATTAAAAGTTTCTCTCGGACATGCACAGTGCTGGATAACCATTTTTTGTAGGGATAAATCTCAATCTCATAAGTGATCTTAACTATTTACTAACCTTCAATTAAGTCTCCTATGTCCTAGTTCATAGTTATGATCCTTTCTAACGCGAGTGAAACACAGCTAGTACCCTAATAAATAATATATGTGGATATAATTATCATATCTACATTTCCAGTCCACGATACGAGTAGAAGCACAGAGGCAAGCACGTAACATCAGTTTTGATCCCATAAGTCCCGACAGGACACACACCTCATAAAGTCCGGGATCAAAACAGCAACATACAGCGCACAAACTCTAGCTATGTGTATGAAATAGGAATAATGAATCTTATTTCATAATCAAAGGCTAGTCTGTATAGGTATATAAGTTTCAGTTTCGTACTAGTGACTCTGAGGGCCTCGTTCACCATCTCCAAGTAAAGTGTTGATTAGTTACGTCCCAAGTAAAGTAAAAGCTATGAGTACGGGTCAGTTTATCATATTGTATTATGAGTAGTGCTACTCGAACATCGTGAAATTGAAATTGAAGTTACGGGCAATTAGCGTACTTGTCACTTTACTTGAAAGTGGTGAAAGAGGCTCTGAGTCGCCCGCGAAATTTTCTAATTTATCAACAGATTTTTCTATCCGTCCAACCAGCAGCCCCGGGAAGGGCGGCAGTGTGTGCGTGGCCGCATGCCGCCGTAAGCATCGGAAGGTGCAGCAGAGCACATCTGATCTCCCGAAGATGGGCTCGTTCTAGGGCGTCGCACGTGTAGGACACCGGTGCATTCCGCTGGAGATCCCGGAGTCCTCCCCAAGCGCAGAGGCAGCCATCGAGGGGGTTTTGGTGGGTCGAATCCCACATAACCCGGTACCCTCTCCCAAGGTGCCTGGTACCTTTTGAAGGTTTCCCTATATACCAAATTTACCCTATACCAAAATAAGTCATAGCCGGATCCAGAGGAAGTTTATTTGCTAAAGTTTGAGAATAAATCAATACTTGTCATTGAATTGCGTATTGGACAATATTCACAAAAAATAATATCCCTTGAAAAAAGACCGAACAAGCTTACACTAATTTTACATAATTTAAAGCCCAAGAGCTAATGACATTCTTTGTTTCTTTTCTTTCTTTTCTTTTTCTTTCTTTCTTTCTTTTTAACCTAGTTTGTTTAAATACATTAGTTTAATTACACATTTACTTATGTAAAACCGACAAAAAAATCAATCGTAGCCGAAGATCTTATGGCATAATTTAAGAATTGCAATATTTGAGACACTTTTACTCGTAGTCGTCCAAAATAATATTTAACAATAAACTAAGTATTCAAGTTAAGTAAGTAAGTTGGTTAAGTTTATGTTAGTATTCAATTTTTTTCATTTTGTTGAGATAACAGTTGCAGCAGATTTTTTTTGCATTTATTTGACCAAAAATTACGATACGATAACGCACATAATATCAAGATTATCAGTCTGTATTGTGGCAGAACCCTTTGTAGGCTAACCATAGGTGACATTTATAAACATCCCTTTGTGCACCCGAGATATCCCTCCCCAGGGAATGGTCAGGGCTTATCGTTTCCTCCCCAACGCTCCCGCTTTTTAAATGTAATTAACATTGATTGCTTTTGTAGACGCGGATTAAAGAGCAAAAATAAACGGATCACCGAAATTGGATCATTGTTGTTTTTAAAAAGATGGCTTTTTCTTAATTTTGGTACTGTATAAATGTATGTGCGTACTAATGTATGTGTAATCAAGCAAAAGTATAATATTAATATTATTAATACAATCTATACAATAAATAAAATTGGAGTGTCTGTTTGTAATATTAAAATAACAGTTTTTTACTACATCCATTTGAATGTATAATGTACATAATAATATACCAAAATAACATTTTCTACAATTTTTGTCTGTCTGTCTGTCATTCTGTCTGTCTGTTTGTTCCAGCTAATCTCTGAAACGGCTCGACCGATTTTGATGAGACTTTCACTGGCAGGTAGCTGATGCAATGAGGATTAACTTAGACTACTTTTATTTTAGAAAAAATCTACAACTAAAGTCCACGCGGACGAAGTCGTGAGCCGCCGCTAGTATAAAATAAACTTTAAAAAAGTCAAAATGTTTTGAACATAGAAAACATTTGAATTCATGATAAATGTCCTGGGTTAGGACCAAAACTGATCGGAATCCCGATAAAACCTACGCGATTAACGCCGTTATACCTAGTCCAGTAATTTAAGATGAGATAACAGTAATTAATTATAGGCAGCATGTTTTTGTACTCTTTTTATCTGTAAACTCTTTACCACCTCTCTCTCTTTAACACCTTTATCTATTTACAACACCAACAAATAATTAAAAGCGTGTAGCAATAGACCTATTACAGCACCAGTAATATAAAAGTGTTGGATACGGCAATGTAATCTGGCTAGTTCGCCATAAAGCGGGCCATAAAATATTTTGTAAACAGGATTCGTTTAATGGCGCCCATTAAAATACTAGGCGTAGGGCTGTCGCGACCGGCGACCGCGTTCCAATTAAATTATTAATTTGTTTGTTATAATACTTATAATACTATTCATTGTTTTTTTTAATTAAGATAAATTTCTTTCAGTAATGGCATTGCAAACTCTGTGCATATTGCCAGCGTCAATGGCATCAAGTATAGTTTTTTGCATCTTTTTTGTCAGTTTTATTAAAACTGTATGAAGTAGGTATCAGTCTGAAGTCGGCTATATCCTAGTGAGGCTAATTTACTGGAATGTGCCCAGTTTTGGAGTCAGTTGTTGTTTTATTTCACACCACTTGCCGCACTATTGTACCTTACCTATATTGAACAAAAGGCTATCAATTTTATCCGATGTAACTTAAAAATGTACCAAATTATGAAAATAAAACAAGACCCCATCAGCATGTTTCAATTTGCCGCCAAAATCCCCTCGAATTTTGTTAGAGGTCGAATGTATTTACGCTTCGGGAACACATTCCAATGTCTGATGGACGGCTCTTGTAAATGTGACTAGCATAATAACCGAAATAAAGAAATTGCATTACGGCAGCTGGAAATCAATGCAGCGTTGGTAGCTTTCTACAAGTACAAGTTCTAGGTAACTATTAAATTAGTGCCAATAAGTATAGTTATTGTTATAGGTACTCAAATGGTGTATGTGTATTAAGTTCATATTTTAGCAAAAAGTCACAATTAGGTCCTTCAAATGGACGAAAATCTGATAGTGTAGGCGATCTCAAGGATTTTAAAAATTAAGGCAGCTAAGATTTAAAAAGAATGTTCAGTTGTAGAGTTAGCGTGGCTCGTAGTAATAGTAATCTTATGTGTTCGATAATGGCGGGTCCACATTAGTGTCTTGAATTCACGGGGCGAACTCACGCCATGAATTCACGGCAAAATCAGTCCCCTCTACATACGGGTACTAATTTTGCCGTTAACATTCGTGACTGAAACCTGTCGCGAAGTGGACGTGGAAGCTGCTGGTGCTGTTAATCTGTTTATTGTGGTAAAATATAACTCTTTGACTTTCAAAATAAGACAATTAGAAAGCCTTGGAGACGGAGAAGATCCTGTGATAGTTATAGACTAAAAGACATCGTAAATGAAAATAAAACGTAAAATATCCGCGAGCCGTGAAATGCCGTGAATGTGGATGTGACGCGTGAACGTCGCGTGAATTCTTAATCCTATGTGGGAGGGAGGGAGGTGCTATTGCATGAAAAAAGTATAGGTACACCATCAAACGTTCTGATTGCAGATTGTTGCAAAGTAGTTTGTTTTTTTTTAAATAGAATACCTAGATACTAGGCAACCCTGTCGACTAAATGTAGGAAGTGATAGATCCTACAAGCTTTTACAGATGACTGGCCGGACTAGGCTTAAACTATAATACCTATCGTATGTAGGATAGGTAGGTAGGTATCTGTTACTTAATTTAGAAGCAAGAAAATAGTATGTAATATGTGAATTTATTAGTATTTAGGGTACCTACCTACAATAATTAGACCTGCACGTAAAATAAGTAAATTTTTATACAGGTATTCTCAGTAATCATGTAATCAAGCACGTAAGCACTACAAAATTGTACATGTCTTGCTTTTAAATCAGACAAACGATAGGTAGATAAACAACCCGTGTTAAAACATAGCCTTCTAACATATTTACAATGTTAATGCTAAACGCTCTGCAACTGCAACTAAGTAGGCAAGTCAGTGGCTACACAATAATTCCTTTGTGAACGCACTAATCATCGCTAATTCGTTTTTACTCCGAGTCCGTCCGATTAGCACTTACAGAGCAATGGGCAATGAGCGGGCAAATAACCGCCTTATCTTCCACGACTAGCGACCTCGAATCGAACGAGAGCGTACAGCGCGACGTTGCCAAGCCGTGCGGTGTCGCACACCGCTCTCGCCGCTCTCGTCGCTCCCCTCAGTCTCGCTAGATCGACTAGCCACGTAATACGCAATTTCGCTGGCGTTCGTGCGCGAAATGGATTCCAATTCCAACTCCTGTGAGCCCAACTGGGCCAAGATCGAAGTGGAATCGGATGATAGAGACGATAATTACCCGAGGTTCAAGCCGCACTGGAACTCGGAGAACACCATGAGGTTGATATCGATATTAGAGAGCGATTGCAAGGAGCTCTGGGACGTGAAACATCCTATGCATAAGGATAAGGCCGCGCGTCAGTCGAGGCACGAATATTTGGCGAATACGTTCGGAACGACTTCGGAGGAGATCGTTCGGAAGTTGCACAACTTGAGGACGCAACTAAACAATGAGTTGAGGAAGATCAAACGAAGGCAGTCGGAGTACGGAGAGGCCACGCCGTCCAGCGGGTGGGAGTACTTCGATGCGTTGTCGTTCCTCGTGCGTCAACCTATACTTGATAATGCCGACCCGCTGGAGAACGTGGACGGCGTTAATCTCGCGGTACGTATGACGTCAGTGGCTACTACCCACTACGTTGACGTACCCGTCAACTGCGTCATTCGTGTGTCGTACGTAATTAGATGATGTCAAATGGCCGCGCGCCACTTCTAATGTCGTGAAAAGTGTATTTGCAATGTCACAACTTGCAAAGTTTACAGTGTAGTGTATTCAATGAATATTTATTACCAATTTTAAGTTCGTACGCAATAATTAATAGCGGACTAAATTATATACGAGTCGGACTCGCCCGTCGAGGGTTTAGGGAACCCTCGACGGGCGAGTCCGACTCGATACTATTCTTTATTTAAGATTTTACCATGAATTATATAAAACGACATTACTTGCCAAATTTCAAAGTTCTAGGTTAACGAAAAGAACTTGCCAACTTTGATTATCTTGAGATTGTCGAAATACCTAATAGGCATGGTGCCCTGCTCTAATAGGTAAACGTTCTTCGTGGCAAAAGAAGTGACTTTTACGGGTTTCATTTTTTAGCCCTAAATCGGCCAAGTTAGAATCGGAATTTCTTATAAGTTATATAAATAACAGAAAATTAATTTTAAAAAACTCTCCATAAATTGGCAAAGACCGAGGTTAGTTTAAGAGCATATAAATTTATAATCAGAAAACATATTTCTTTATGGTACACCTCGACAGCCGACACATGGCAATTAACATTGCATTGAAATTTGCCAAATTTAATTATTGTAGGTTATCAACTTATCATTTATCATATATTTTTTTATAAATAAACCGTACAAAAAGGCAGACAGGCCGCGTGGTGTTAAGCGATCAACTATGGACACGGGCAACCCCAAGGGAGTCACCTGAGCATTGCCAGTATTTGGAGGAGAGCTTTACAGCTTACTTGAAGAACTTCATGTCATAGTCCACTGGAAATGCCTCAGCTGGAAGGTTTTCCCATAACTTAGACGTCCGTAGTGAAAATGAGCGTCCAAAGCGGACTGTGGAGGACCGCCACGAGTCCAGATGGTGTCGGTGGAACTTTAACCTTCATCTGGTGGTATATTCATGAAATGGTGACGTTCTCATCATTTTGAAAAGTTCCTCGGAGCACTCACCATAATAAAGTCGGTAGAACACGCAGAGCGAGCCTATGTCTCTTCGCAAGCTTAGCGGATAAAGCCTATTCTATTATAGTAAGTACCTACCTGTGTGCATGACAACTAATAAAATTGGAATATTGGAATTGATCGCCGAGAATCAAAACCGGCAACTTTGGTCGGCAGTCTGGTAAGATAACCAACTTCTATTAAATTAACCGTATGGCGCAATAGTTATTAAAATAAAATGGCGGTTCGACCAAAGTGTTCTTTTTACCTAAATATCGACTTATAGACTTTGAAGTTATCTAGATATAACTTAACGGTATTGCAAATACTTTACAAGTATTTCTCACTCGAATGTCGCATTTTGGTATTTACTATCGGTAATATTTTCTTCAAATTTGGTATTCGATTTGACTTAAAATTGACGACCTAACGGTCGCATAATAAGAAACAATTATATCGTAAATACCGAGCAAGCACTTACAAGTATTTATAACTTATTAGTTGAAGTTTCAACCGTCAATTCTACCACTTAATACGACTAAATATCGATTTTAAAGTTGTCTACCAGATTAAGTAAAATTAACGTTTTAATTACTATGTTTTTCGACGTAACAGTTAAAGTATATTTTAAGTGAAAAAATTTGGTGCGTGTGACGTTATTTTTACGTAAATTGGTAATATATTCTATAGCCTCGGAAAAAAACACTTAAAATGTTTGCTGGGATATCAATAAGTATCTTACTTTATCTTTCTTCACCAGCTCGCGGAATTCCAAGCCGACGAGGAGATGCAGTTCGGAGCCCGCATCAAGGCCGCGGCGGCAGCAGCATGCTCGCCTCCGAAGCCGAAGGTCAAGCCCTTGAGGGTTGCTGCGTCAGGGCCACCACCATTACCACCCAGCGCTCACCCCATGATGTGGCCGGAACAACCCTTGCCGAGACTCCGACCGGGACAGAACGCAGATGAATGTCAGGTATTACATTCGCGTTTCCGTGCTTTGTAGAGCACATTAAGACGTCGGTCGCGGTTGTTCCCGATAAAAAACAGTAGTAATTAAACCTTGTCAGAGGCCTTTTTGGCGATTTGGGAACACCGAATAACGGGTTGGACATTAACTCAGCTCACACACAGACACTCTAACACCAGGCCACCCCAAAAATGGGAAGAGATCCGTGTCTAGCAATAAGACACAATAAAGGGTTGCAGCCGGCCACTCCGTGTTAGACGTAAGAGGCAAGTACAAGGAAAGTTGCGGCGAGAGTGGGAGCCATCGTCCCCGGATGTGTGTGTGGCCATACGCCGTCGTCAGTACCTGAGTGTTGGGAAACTTCATTGCTCTCTCAAGATGAGTCCACTTAGGGTAACGCACTTGGTAACTGATGCGTTGTGCTGGAGATCGCAGAGTCCACGTCCAGCGCAGAAGGAAGAAAGGCTTCTAGTGCGGTACAAATTCCTCATTACCGGGTTTGACTATGACCTTAATCCTAGTGACTCTGAAAGGAGGCTGTTCTGCTGTATGAAATGAACTGAAAGCACTGTACAAATGTTGGCTGTGATGCTGATAATAATTCTTTCTCAAACAGATATTCGGCGACTTCGTGGCCTCAGAACTCCGAACGCTACGTTCGGAAGGCTCCCGAAGGCGGCTGAAGAGGATCATCCAGAAAGCTATCTTGGAGATTGGAGAGGAAGAGGACGGCGGTGTCAACGGCTAACGGTACCGCCGCCTCTCCTGGAACTCTGCAGAGTTCGTGGAATGAGGCGCGAGTAAGAGAGGAAGGAGGGGATGGGGAGGGGAAGGGTGCAGCAATTTAGATATTATTATGTCGCAGCCGTTTTGTTGAAATCTGGCTTATTTGAACGTCACTTAGCCGTTTTGTTAAATGGAATAAAGACGATTTTGTTTGGATAGGGTGATCGTCATTACGCATTTTAAATGATTATTGACATAAAAAAGGAAACTGATTATTTAAGATTAGATTTATTTAATAAAGCAAATAATTTTTGTAATAACTTAATTTGAATAAAAAATATATTACCTAAAAAATTTAAGTATGTACTTAAAAACTTGTAGCCGGCGGCGTAATATCAGTAAGAAACTTAAAAAACATTGCTTGCTTTGCTCACAGAACATTATTAAGAAAGGTAGAACGGCAATAATACGCCGTTTGTATGAAGACTGGTGTCGCCGATTAAGCCCCGCGTTTCACCTCCATTACATCTGTACTTAAATAAATACGAAGCTTACGCACATATTTGCAATTTCAAATCTAGCCAATCTTAGCGTCGCACAATCACGCGATTTCAAATGAACGAATCACACCCAAGCACGCACACAAGCACGCATATTGTAGCACGATCGCGTGTTTCTGTAGAGAATTTGGAAGTTTGAGCGTTTGCTCAAAATTCCTTGGCGACGTCTGCCCCGCCCACATTTCCATTCTAACTTCTGTTAATAATGTTCTGTTGCTTTGCTATTTTTCTGACGCCTTAAGTTATGATCATCGCATCATGAGTACAATAAGGTATTTCGTTCTACTGCCCTATAGAGTAATATATAATAAAATACAGTCTATGGTAAAGTAAACCAGAAAATTTCTAAGTTTCATTACAATTTCATAATACGTACCTATCTATGGCTTTGATTAGGAAGAACTTCGATAAGACAAGTGTGAAATGTGTGCTGCGGTAGTGTTATTTTGTGATATTTTTAAATCATTGTATATAATTTATGTTAAGAATCTCTTGTTACCAAGTAGGTAATTTGATCATAATATATTTAATACAAGAAAGTAATAATATAGTTAACTAAAGAAGCGGCGCAGCAGAGAGAGAGAGAGAGAGCAGCGATGGCCGAGTGGTGAAAAACCGCGGTCTTCGACGCGACCGATCCCAGGTGTCCAGATCCAGGTGTGAGGTGCGAGCCGAGGATTTGAAATCCTCGGCTCGCACCTCTGACAAAGAAATTTTTAATGTGCGAATTTATCACTGCTCCACGGTGATGGAAATTATCGTGATATTTCATTGATTACGATGATCTCCATCGCCGTGCATGCCTGAGAGAAATTCATAATTTCTCGAAGTATGACGTCCATCAATCCGCACTTGGCCAGCGTGGTGGACTATAGCCTAAATCGCTCTCAATTGTGTGAGAAGGAAACCTGTGCCCAGCAGTGGGACATAAAAAAGGTTGAAAAAAAAGAAGCGGAGTTTGCCTGCGTAGTGGATTATGTAGGTCCGTAGTTTCTGTCCTGAGAACAATCCTATATTTTTATTAAATACCTGTATTTATTACATCAAAGTTTTTATGTATTTAGTTCATACGTGAAGCTCTGTAAATAACAAAGATTAGAAATAACTATGTGATGTTTAAGAGTTAAAATATAAATTTAAGTTTCATACTTTAATATTTCAATGAAAAATATTTATTTTCTATCACTCTGATTTCTACCGCATCCATTGCATTGCGAGCAAAATTTTATAATATTTTGGAATTAAGAATGTTTTAGCTTTAACGTTAAAGGGCCGATGTAAAATTGTTTATTATTCAATATCACGTTATTAAAAATAACTTGCTGTTAGTTTTCTTTTATATCTGTATAGTAGGTAATGAATAAATATTAAATAATATTACAATTGCAACCTGTCCTTTATTTTCTTCTTTGTTTTGATTTTTTTTTTCTTCTTTTAGGCCGCTATTCCACTAGCGTATTACGAGCGTTCGTGTTTCCAATACGGTGATAAAATCAATAATTTTCTTACTAAAAATGTGCCAATATCTTACATTAGTTACATAGATTGAGATTTGCTTTTCACCTTTTCTGGCAATAATGATACGGGCGATTATAAAAATTAGTACCAGCCAGATACAAAAACTACGCGATCGATCTTCAGAGTAGTACAAATATAGATCATCAATCTCAAAATGTAAATAGTACACTACCTATGTATGTACACAACCTACCTATGTATTGATTTTAGAAGAAAAAGGGTTGATAATGTTGATATTGATTTAATATCCTTAAGGTCAAGTTGATTAAATATCACATGGTATTTTGATTTCATGTCTGACCCGTGCCATTCAAGCGTTGACAATGACAACATCATTATAAATTAATTGGAAATGGTCGCCACCCCACTAAATCACGCTGGCATTTGCAGGTGGAATTTGTAGTGAGCGAGGGTAGTCGCACGGTGAGGGTAGATACGTTGTTTTACTGTTATGACGTGACGTGACTAGTATGATGTTATTGGTCTAAAATTCTAGTAATGTTTTTTTAAATCGCTTATTACGTAGGTGAATGAATTAACGCAGGAGAATAAAGTATCTATGAGGCTTTTTGGCGGGAAATCGAAAAAGACATAACGTACTCTTGTTTTATTTTCATTTTATTGGTGTTTTTGAGTTATCTATACTAATATTATAAAGAGGAAAGATTTGTATTTTTGTATGTTTGTAATGAATAAACTCTTAAACTACTGTTCCGATTTCAAAAAATCTTTTACCATTAGAAAGCTACATGGTAGGTGGTATGGTAGGTGGTAGAACTATAATCGTTCGCCAGGGGAAGTGCCACCGCTGCACCCACTTCTGCCGTGAATCAATTCTATTGTGTTTCGGTGGAAAGGTGCAGTTGCCGGCCACAGTTACAAGAGGGGACCACCAGCCTCCAGAGTAGCAGCGCAACAGCATACGACCTCAGGCAAGACTTACCTATGCTTGCTTGAGGTTGTATGTAGATGTCCATGGGCTGCAGCGACCACTTAACACCACGTGGCCTGCTCGTCTGCTACTCCATTCAAATAAAAAAATCACCCGGAGTAACATAGGCTACTTTTTTTCGCGGGAAAATGCTTAATTCCAACGTGAAAACGGGTAATAGGGTCAACGCGGTTGAAGCAACTGACTAAACGCCTATGATTTTAATACCTATAGCAATAAAACCTGGAATAGCACACAGGCAATTTTTTATCCTACGGGGACCCATTAAACGGATCCACGCAGGCGAAGCGGCTACGCGGCTGGCGGAAGGCTAGTATCGGATAAAGTTGATGGCATTTTGTTTGATATAGATAAATTACAGTGCACGAGTGTTGTGAAATGGAAAAATAGTGCTAAAATACGTTTTTTCTTTTTGCCAAAATTCCGTCACTTTACTACTTACGACTTACTGTTTTTATCTATTACTACCAAGTGATGCAAAAATTATATTATACAAGACGGTGGCTATATGCACAGAGTTTGAGATGCCATAAATGAAATATTGAAGTACCTATACTTGCTCCTCCTAGTGGAAGAGCATGCAGGTGACGTGATTTCAAGCGGTCACTGAACTCCATGGACATGTACACATAACTACAAGAAAACCTGAGTCTTGCTTGATGTTATGTGTGGTTGCACTACTGCTCCAGTGGCTAACGACCGCCTCGACTAAGTTAAGTCTGTCTGGAAACCCAATTTTCTTCAGAAATGGAATGTCATCATGACAAAATTAGATGCAGTGGTGGTTTTTCACAGTTACGTTAATTATGTAGAAATTAATTACATGCGTAATGATATTGTAGAATCCTTAGTAAATTTTTAATTTTTTTGTTCTTTGTTTTTTTATAACCACATCATCCTCTAGGCCTACACATCCACGCACCCTCCCACACAGCGGTGCACCCTACCATTTGGTGCACCCGATCACCGGTCCCACTGAGCTTAGCCGCCGTGGAGTGTTACAGTGGCTGAACCATGCAACTTATATCGCTAAGTCATTGAGAGCTAAGGCGGGGAATCAAAACAAGCTTCTTCAACCAGCTAGTCCAACCCTTTGTGACGTGAAAGAGGGACAAATAAACCCACTTTCATATTTATGTTATGGATTATTGAACAATTTTTTTTAAATATTACAAGGTTTATTTTTTTTATGTGTAGCTCTTTATTCTTGACAATTGTCATAAAGAGTAACGCAGTCATGGAGTGTATGGTCAGAAAAGGGTAAACCCAGAACACCACTCATGGTCGTAGGGGAGTAGATGTAGAGGCCGCCGATACGTAATTTGTGGTAGGTTCTCCACTAAGCATTTTTTTTGTAAAATTTATATTCATACCCGCGACTTCGTCCGCGTGGACTTTGGTATTAGTCATAGCATGATGTTATATAGCCTAAAGCCCTCGGGTGGCTCCCCTGGGGTTGCCCGTGTCCATATAGGCGACGGTGATCGCTTAACAAAACGCGGCCCGTCTGCCTTTAAAAAAAGCCTTCCCCTATAAATGGACTATCCAACACAAAAAGATTTTTTCAATTGGAACCAGTAGTTTGAGAGATTAGTGCGTTCAGACAAACGTACAAACGAATGAACGAACAAACTCTTCATCTATAGATTAAAATATTGATTAACGGGCTAGTATAAAAATATGAATAAGCCAAAGACAATAGTATACTTTATTAATCTATGAAATGAAATAAGAAACAAAATTTTTCTTTCCTCTATTGAATGACTAAAAAGATTTTTATACAGACATGACAATTTTGATAGCTGCGTCAAAATATAAATAAACAAACACAGAAAGTAAATAGTTTTGTAAAGAAATAATAAAGGAAAAGCAAAGTATAATAATAAAACAAAAGGATAAGGATATAAAATATGATATTGGATGTGAATGAAGTAAGTAAATAACATGTAGTGTATTTATAACACTACACGGCGCATTTCATTCATTTCATTTGCTTCCCGTGGGAATGAGATATTTTCCCGCGTTAAAAAGTAGCCTATGTCCTTTCTCAACGTCTTTTCTATGTTTATGCCAAATTTCATCAAAATCGGTTAAGTGGTTTAAGCGTGAAAGAGTAGCAGACAGACAGACAGTGTTACTTTCAAATTTATAATATTATTAGTAAATTAGTAATTAGTAATATTAGTAATTAGTAATATTAGTAATATTAGTATATTAGTATGGATTAAAAGTTATATGTTTGCAGAACCGTGTTTTCTTGGAATCACCGAGAGGTGCAGTGCAGGTGGGGTGAAGCGCGCATGGCCCGGCGGTTAGCGTAGAACGCAAACGATCTATGCAACTAAGCCAAACGGGCGCGGTCGGGTGTGAGATGGGTGACCGCTAGTGGCAAAAAAAATAATCATGCGCGTTTCCGTGCTTCGAAGGGTACGTTAAGCCGTCGGTCCCGGTTGTTGTCGATAAATAACAGTCGTTAAACCTTGTCGGAGGCCTTATGGGCGGTTTGAAAACATCTCCACCAACCCGCATTGGAGCAGCGTGGTGGAGTAAGCTCCAGGCCTCCCCAATAATGGGGAGAGACCCGTGCCCAGCAGTGAGACGCAAAAAGGGTTGCGGCCAACTGGGGTCAGACGTAGGTACGTACATATATTGTGCTAACATTTGTAGTTTGCGAGGTAAATTTACCACAGGACTCAGGCCCCCCATGAGTGTAGTTACGTTGGTAAAATTTATTCATAACCTTTACGTGGTTTAATTTATTTTTTCGTTTTTTTTTTTGCAAAAATCGGCACAATTAATAAACACTTGATTCCTTAACACATAGAAAATCTGTTGAATGAACCAGATTACCAGATTACTAAGAAGTTTAAAATGTGAAGATTTTTCTAGAAGAAATAGTGCATTTGATTAATATGGGCGCAGAAACCAGTGAGCATACGTGGAAAGTGAAGAAGAATTTGGCGACTGCTACTGTTGCGCTGAAGATATCAGGAGTACAGTAAATAGCCAAGTGTGTGTATCATTTTGCATCCAACATTCATGATGAGCCGCTACAGTTCCTAAAGAAACCCGTACATGTCATGCTTTAGTGACCCCTCATGTGAATGAATGAAATGAAATGAATAGAAGTCTATAAAAACTCTTTCTAGGGAGACAAGTTTTTGGGGGACAAGTTTTTGGGGGTACGGGGGGGGGGGGGTTATTGACTTCGACTGAGGACACATTGACATCTCGGGACACATAGCCGAATATAAAAATCTTCGGTTTACATAGCCGAATATAAAAATAAGAGACTAATAAGTCAAGATGTCATATTTTGTCACATAATGGTACCATTAATTAGGTTAGAATACATGCATAGGTAATAGGATCAACACTTAACATTACCCAGCCAGAGATGGGTAGACCTTCTTTTTTTTTTGCTATCGGAGGGGAAATCTTCAAAGGGTATCCGGCACTTTGGGAGAGGATACCGGGTTATGTGGGATTTGACCTCACTAAAACCCCCTCGGTGGCCTGCCTCTGCGCGTGGGGAGGACTCCGGGATCTCCAGTGGAACGCACGGGTGTCCTCCACGCGTGGCGCCCCCAGAACGGGCCCATCTTCGGAGAGCAGATGTACTCTCCTGCACCTTCGATGTTTACGGCGGCATGCGCCCACGTACTTTTCGCCGTCCTTCCCGGGGCTGCTGGCTGGACGGATTGACAGTCGCCTCTTACGATCAGGCAGGGGATACCGCGTAGCTCTATTCTTAATAACGTAACTACAGGGACTAGAGTTGGGTAGACCTAGGTGAGTATGGGTAAATGCTGAATTAAGTTGTTTTACTTACTATTCGGACATTACCCAAAAGACTTGGGTAGTACTAAGACTACCCGGATAAACCTAGGTCTACTCTATCTTCTTGTATTAGTAAAAGAATCTAATACCTTTAAACGAGCAATTCTTGTATATATCTAAATATATTTTTTGAATCTCGGAAACGGCTCCAAAGATTTTGATGAAATTTAGTACACTGGTTTCGGGGATGATAAATCGATCCAGCAAATTTTTATTGTTAGAAATTGTCGTTTTATTTAATGTTTATGCCATTAAATATAAAATTACTCTTGCTGACATCTATTGGAGAATATTAATAATTGTGGCGTAGAAAGCCGTCAAATGTCAACCGTCAATCCGCCCTTCAAACAAATGACAATGTCGATATGAAAGACCTCTATAAAAATTTCGTCAATGTAATTAAAGCTTTCTTGGTCGAATGGTTACGAATGCTGTCTACGGAGCTAGAGACCCGGGTTCAAACCTCAAGTAGGCAAGTTGCGTTTTTTATTTTTCGTGACAATTTTTTTTTAATTGGGAGCTAGGTAATTCAAAAGGTTTTGTTAATTAACACTAAGCCAATGAATGTTTTGCTTAAAAATAAACCAAGAAAATCAATTGTTTTTATCCGAGCGACGCTCGGGCGTCCAGGTAGGTACTATACACAATATGTAAGATATAAAGAAATATTGTGTTAGACTGAAAATGTTGTTCTAAAATTGTTATCATCTGGTAAGTAACCAAACCTATTATGGTTTTGGATGTTATTCAAAATATTAAAAATATTATTCTTGTTTTATATTTTTGGTTATATGTTTAAGACGAAAAAAGGACATATTTTGTTTTAAGTTTACTTTTTAATCTGTATTTTCGTCGGTAAACGTAAGCCCAAAAAATATCAAGAAGTACTTGTTTAGGAAAAACGGCAGTAAGGTAATAATTTTGTTTTAAGTCTGAATAAAATACAAATGTTATTGATTTATAAATTTTAGAATATAATAAACCATGAATTAATTTTAGAAATAAAACCTCCATTAACATTATTGATTCTCATTAAAATAAATACCAAATTCATGGGGGACCCAACTCCCGCATAAGTGTATATGTGTGGCTTGAAATAACGAGTGGTGCTTAGGGTTAAAAATGTGTTTTAACACGTTAAGTGCGTTACCGGACGTATATAGCCGGTAATGAACTTTCCCGTGGTGCGAGCGCCAAAAACTAGTTTTTCTCGCTGGTGCGGCGTCATTTTAGGTACGATATTCTGTGAGTTAAAAAGGGACAAATAAACATCATTGCTTCTTACTTTCAGATGGTCTTATTACAATAAAAAAAAAGTACATGGCATATTTGACCTGTACGCACAGAACGAAAAAATTTTGCATTCTATGCGTTACCGGACGAATACGACTTGTATGTGTATGTCCGGTATCGCACTGTTGGCTAGGACGTATGCATTAGTGAGAAACGGATGTTATTATCGTTTATCGATATTTGTTAACAGTATCGACATTTATAAACAATAGGTACTTACTTTGTTACCTACTGGCACAGAAAGATCTATCAAAACATCGTTTGTCACCGCGTGAAGTACCTTAAAATATTTAGTTTAACTTATTTAAATATACATTGCGATACTTGTTTCTCTCTTTTCAGTTCATTTTTGAAGCAGTCGGGTTTTTTTGTTTTTATAATAATAATTTAATTTCAAATTGTTTAGTTTTTTGAAGATTTTTCTTAAAATATAGTAGAAATGTGATATGATATATATATTTTTGAAATAGTTTTTTCACTAGCTTGCATTTGATACCCATATTGCTGTGGTTAGAAAAAAAACCCCACTCCCCTTTTTTCAAATTTGAGGACGCCATTTTGAAAATTTATATAGCCTATGTCAATATGACAATCCTAACAAATTTAACGACACCTCATATGTTTAAAACTTCCAGTCGTTTGGGCTGTGCGGTGCGCCAAAGAAATGGACATACATACATACGCTCGAAAAACATAACCCTCCTTCTTTTACGCAGTCGGGTAATAATGCCTAATTTGCTTTATAAATAAAAGTATTATCGATAAATATTTGTTTTCTTATATAACACCACTACTGTTTATCGACTATTTGAACGTTTTCACCACTTCTTGTGCGCCACATGACATATGAGTCCGGTAAGACGTTTATACCTATAAGTAAAAAAATATTTGTCCAATTCTAGAACCAAAAGAAATGTATATAGTTCAAAGTTTTTAGATATTGATAAAAGTTAAAGAATTGCCAGAAAGTAAAAATTTTATGAAAAAAAAAAGTTTTAAAAAGAATTGTGTACCGGACACATTTGTCTTGTTTCGCACTAGAAAAATTAACAGTACATGGCAATATTGTCCTGTACCGCACCAGAGTGGAATATTATGTTTTTGAGCTTCGCAGTAAACGTGTTAAATTATGCTAATGTATTCGGACATTTCGGACCGTCGCGCTTAGAGTAATCTTGCAGATATTGAGGTTTGCTAAATAAGAAGACACTGCTACGAACTCCCAAATACCACCGACCAATCTATACTTAACATTGTAATTGCTGTATGATGTGTGTGTGACTGTTATGTTATCCTACACTGATGAACCAATGTCAATGAAATTTGGAACACAGATAGAGTGGACAGGATAATTATATGATAGTTTTTATACCGGTAAAATATAGGTACGACAGGTTATATAATAGTTATAAAAGTTAGTTTATTGAATATTTCATAATATAAAATCAAATCACTCTAGTGAAGCCGGGCCGAATCATTAGTGGACTATATAATAAGAATATTTACTTATCGCAGTGTCTATATCTAAAACTGATTTAACCCGTGAACATGCGGTCTAAGCAATAGACTGAACTACAACCATAATACGACAACGCTGACACAAATTGCTGATCATCATCAATGACATCAATTGACTCTAGTAGCTACCATGTTGATAGGAACCGTCAATCACGCACACATCGCTCGTGTATAGATTATAGCCCATGAACTCATGGTGCATTTTGAGTTTGTATTGAAGGCAACTTGAAACCATAAAACAATAATACTTCTTTAGTGAATAAATAAGTGTGCATTTTATTTCAGTTTGTCAATTATTTTGCTTTATGGAATAGTAAAGATCTAATTCGTTTTTATTTTGGAAACGTTACAAGTTCAGCTTCCTAAATTCCATGTCTATTCTTTGTTTGAACGGACTCCAGGCACATATTTTTCATAAATCTTTTAAATTTGTCATTGGCAAATAATGTTATTGGTTTCTATCTATGGTTATATAAAGATTCTAAGACATAAAAAGAACTAAAATAGTATGTAAATTTTAAATAAAAAGTAACCATGGGAATAACAGCCACAAAGCAGCCACATAAATGTACTCCGTATTATACAATTTCCACATTGCTTTCTATTCTATGCTTCAATCCACCTAAAACACAAACACAAAAGTATCATGAGCTCTTAGACCAACACTTCGTACGTATGTGTACATTACTGCAAGTGGCACCGAGTCGGCAGGGTCGACGGCCGAGGAACAGAGACGGCTATAGACTAGCGAGAACGATGGAAAGAGACAGCCGCAAAGAGGTACCGGCAAATACGGTCGTAAAGTAAAAGTCGGCTTTTATTTTTTGTCCGCTTTGTACTGACTGTGAGGAAATGCGGACGGATTTGCCGAGCGTTCTGCACGGTTTTTCTGTTTGGGTCCGCGGCTTACCTTTTTGCTTACGAGTTCAAAAGATTTTTAAGCTGAGTACATATGAGTAGAGTAGGTAGTTTTAACGGAGTCCTAGTAGTACCTATTTACGAGGTCGTAGGTTTTAGTTCTGTAAATCTAGCGGATCATTTCAAAAAGGTTAATTTTACCTACATTATGTATGATATATTCCAGAGTACCTTCTCCAACCCTTAGCAGGTAGGTGCTGTCCTTAAACAGAAATTTAAAAGCATCATTCTTTCTACCTTGTCTTAAATGGTACCTGGGAGTTGGGACCTCCGATCAGCATGAAATGAAATGAATTGAAATAAAATATTCTTTATTCACTGTACGATTCCTTTACAAACTCTTATTGATCGTTTTGTTTTGTTCAGTCTGCTCTAGGTGCGCTTAAGCAATGCTGAGCTGAAGAAAAGAGCAGACGGAGAAAAACTTCAGCCCTGTTTTAAAATATGGGGTATACAATAAATAATCCGGTCTTGGACTACCAAGTCAATTGAGATAATTTTAATGAGCTGTCAAAACGGGACTTCCCCATACATTTTGTATGAGAAAATGATAAGTGACGTCACTTATCATATACATATAGTCAATTGACTTCATTATTATACTGCTTTCCAAGCGTGATTTAGTGCAACCTTTTTAAGGTAAGGATTTTGAAATTATGTGTTCACAGTGTCCAAGACCCTATTAGCTTTCGTATACGGATCATGTGAAATCAAAAAGAAATCAAGCCTACTAAATGCCGATTTTACTGTCGTAATTTCATACAAATCATCTTAAGTACCTAATACCTTCATCATAAACTTATAGGGTACCTACCCGTTTACCTAAAATCCAGAATTTTACTGAAAACACATGTCTATCGACATATCCACTAATCAGCATTGAAGCAGCGTGTTGACGGTGTTGGAGTAAGTCCAGGTCTCCCCAATAATCGGGAGAGATCCGTGCCCAGCCTTGGGACGCAAACAAGTGGGGGAGACCGAGGAGAGTTGAAACAAAAAAAAATGTTAAAAGTAGATTTTTAACGTATAATGTAGATACCAATATTTTGGCAAAGCGTTAATATTTTGGCTTGAAACTTATACCTTTCAAAAGCTTATTAGTACCAGATTTTAATCACAATGCTAGTTCCGTTTATTACGTTGCTGTTTGATACTTTGTGTCAGTATTTGAAAAATTGGGAGGATTTTTTTCAGCGAGGAGAATTGAAACAGGTTGTTTCAACTCTCCTCATTTTGATTTCATATGACAAATTAACTTATTTTGGAAGGTCAGACTAATGATTGTTTTCTGATTTCATTCCATTAAGCTCACTAATAGTAAAAAAAATACTTAGTACATGCAAGTCTCATTTGCATATATGGTTATGCGAAGATACAGTGCCGGATTAAGCCAGCGCGGGGCCAGTAGCAAATTCTGTCAAGGGGCCCTTGGTTTGCTTTAGGTTCTCAAGTTTAGGGTATTAAATAAAACAAAACTGTTACATATAAACTTTTCTGGATTTAATATGGGAAAATTTAGAGATAACACTTTCAATATCCACTTCTTTAAGCAAATCATGCTCTATATTCAACAAAGTGAGATGATTAAGACGTTCTTGACCCATCGTGTTCCTTAATTCATTTTTAATACGTGTTAATGTTGAAAAAGAACGTTCGCCACTGCAGAACTTAGTGTTCATGAGAGACAAGTAAATGCGCAAGGCAATTTCTAAGTTTGGAAAACACGATTCTAAAGAATTATTTAATAAAAGGTTATAAAATTGCTGTTCCAGAGGTTCCTGTTTCTTGCTGTCAATAACAGTAGCCACATCTGTTTTCAGCAGCTCTGTGAACTGCACTAATTCATAAAGGGCGTATCCCGTATTAAGGTCTTGATCAGACGACTGCAGCGAAGCACTAGTCGATTGCAAGCGTTCTAGGATTCCGTTCATCGTAATTGTCATTATTCCCGTTTCTAAATTATTCATCGTCGAAACTAGTCCGTAAGCTTTATTACGGCACTCCGCTTTTTGATTCACGTTATTGA
The DNA here is from genome assembly GCA_911387765.1 of Pyrgus malvae. Lineage (NCBI taxonomy): Eukaryota > Metazoa > Arthropoda > Insecta > Lepidoptera > Hesperiidae > Pyrgus > Pyrgus malvae. The sequence continues at coordinate 8,814,325 of OU426955.1, read as the reverse complement.
AAATTGAAAATGTCTTCCAAAACTTGCTTAATAGTGACAAAACCACATAAAAGTGCCTTCATAGCATCAGCTCGGGCTGACCACCTAGTGTCCGATAACCGTTTCAAAATCGGAATTTTTGAAGTAGAATCTTTAAGTGCGTTCGTAAGGCGACCCCATCAATAGGTAGAAGCGGAAAAAATGTATATAGGTTTTCAATGAAATCAAAGAAAAGTATGCTTCTGTACAGCAGTCTGCAGCGCACTTAGAAACCAAATTTAATGAATGTGCAAGACAGGGAATGTATTCGGCGTACTTATTTATTTCCTTAATTCGGGCTTGTAAGCCGATGTCCGATCCCACTCATGTTGCTGGCATTATCGTAGCTTTGCCCACGACAATCTTTGATATCAATGCCACTCTCACTTAAGAAATCTAGTAAACTTTTAGAGAGTTGTTCAGCAGTATGACCTTTCATGTCCAAGAACTCTTTGCACTGGTCCAGATGGCAGAACATAGCGCACTATCAGAGTCAGTTGGTCTACATGCGATATATATGGAGTGGAATCCAATGAAATTGAGTAGTATTTGCATCTCTTAATTTCGATTAGATCGTGACTGAGTTAATAAAATTTAAATAGTTCGCCTGTTTTCTCGAAACAAAGCAAAAAACTTATAATCGATATTATATTAAAATCGATTAAAAAAGTACAATCTCGTCTGCGTAAACTCGCAAAATAAATGTATACCTATATAAAAAAATAAAAATCGGGCCGCTTGAAGGGTAGAAATGTGGTATAGATGCTAGTCTAAATATATCGATTATAATTAAATATTAGAACAATAACGTTAAAAAGTTCGTAAAATACCTACCTACTTATTTTTACGATTTAACGTGACGAAATCGATTTTCAAGTGGAAGTGAAGCATAAAAATCCACCTAAGCGCTTTGCGTTTAAGGCATGCAAGGTACATATTTTACGATCCTATCTAAATTAATATTTTTTAATTACGGTCAGGCAGGCGTTGGAGCGCGGGGCCCCCAAATTCGCGGGGCCCGTAGCATTTGCTACTCTTGCTACGTGGCTAATCCGGCACTGCGAAGATATTATGCGAAGATACGTCGCATAATATTTACAAAATTGCAAGTTTTTGTCTACAAGCATACAATGCAATATAAGTTTTAAACAAGATCGTTGGTTGGGTGTCCACATTAATTCTTAACATTTTTTTATTTGACCTTATTGTGGTCATTATTAATATATTTTCTGATGTCTCTTTATCGTGTGTGTTCAATATGGTGGTAAATACAAAAAATAACCAAGCTTCTACATGAGGTCCTCCTCCAATACTTTAAATTTTTAGCAACATTCATTACAGTATCCACAGAACCAATCATATATTTATTAACTTAACCTACACCTTTAATTTCTTTTTGGTGTTGGACGGATTCTACTACATTATTATTCTTAGAATTTTCTCGGTTTTTTATAAAATCGATGTGAAGAATATAAAATTTCATATCAAATTGTGTATTTTGATTAGCACATTTTTATTTAACTTCGATTTTTTGATTTATTAACTAGATTATGAATTGTTTCAACTTACCTCAACCTCTGTTTCAACTTACCTCAGTATGAGGGGAGTTGAAACAAAATTACTTCTTATGTTTAATTTGATATCTCGCCGTGAAATTAACATTTATGTATCTTTTGCCCTTGGTATTTTAAAGTATATGAAATGAGCTATCGATTGACACTAAACCCAAACAATTAATGTTTATAATAATCTTTATTAAAACAAAACGGAAAAATTGTTTCAACTCTCCTCGGTCTCCCTGTTGCAACAAGTAAAGGGCAAAATACCAAACCCATGAACTCACAACCACTGGTTGCAACCCTTTTTAGGACCCGATGCTGGGCACCCGTCTCCTATTTAATAAGGAGGCCTGAAGCTTACTTCACCATGCTGCGCCAATACGGGTTGGAGAAATACTATTTACTACTACAGCGGTTAGTGGCTAACTCGCTGTCAAATGTTTTGAATAAATGTCGATATGATGACGATCAACAAATAGCGAAGTTTAAAGAGCCATATGAAGCATATAAATTTTGTAACTAGCCTTCACACTTAACCAATATTCTCCATATCCCTTTTCAGTTTCATACTGGATTTAAAATTTTATTTCATGGTACATCTGCACTTGGACTTTTTTAATTTTTTTAAATTGCATGAGACTTCTTGAGGTTTTTTTTTTTCTTTCAATAAAGGCCTCGCAAATTCTGTGCTAATTGTTAGCACCAAGTATAATTTTTGCATCAATCAATTGCTAGTTTTGTTGAAACTGGACGAATTAGTAATAGATAAAATCAGTAAGTCGTCAGACTCGTCAGTAATCAGTCCGTCAAGTCAGTCTGATGTCCTAGTAAATCGATGGCTACTTTACTAGAACGTGTCTAATGGAGTTTTGAAGGCAACCGTAAATAACATTTTAACTCACTGTTATTTTATTTCACAACACTCGCGCACTGTATCGAACCTATATCGAACAAAATGCCATCAACTTTATCCGATATAACTCAGAAATACACCATGATTATGAAAATAAAACAAGAGCACATCATAAATCTCCCTACTTTCATCCAAAGTTTCAAAGCCACTGTCAAAGTTCTTTCAAAGACCTAATTGTTGTTGCCACTAAATTGTAGCCAACCCTTGCAAACAGTAAACAAAGTTACAGGGCGGGGCGCATAAGATACCATCGCTTTAACGGTGGTGATAATTGTTTGTTCGTGGTTGGAAAAAATAAAAATAAACCAAGAGTTTTCCGTTACTATGGACTCGTAGCTAGAATAGTTACAATATTCTTTTGATATCTATAATATGATACGCAATCCGCAATGGAGCAGCGTGGTGCAGTAAGATGTAGGTCTAACCAATAAGTTCCTGTAGCTTCTGGATTAAGAATAGACCTACGGTATCCCCTGCTTGATCGTAAAAAGGAAAAGGGGGTTTCCGGAGTTACGGGCGGTGAGATTGGAAGCTCGATCCGTCCAGCCAGCAGCTCCAGGGGAGGGCGGCGGTGTGTGCGTGCCCGCATACCGCCGTAGGCATCGGAAGGTGCAGGAGAGCACTTCTGCTCTCCCAAAGATGGGCTCGTTCCAGGGCACCGCGCGTGGAGGGCACCGGTGCGTTCCATTGGAGATCCCGGAGTCCTCTCCAAGCGCAGAGGCAGGCCACCGAGAGGGTTTTAGTGCGGTACAAATCTTGGTATCCTCTCCCTAGGTGCAGGGTACCTTTTGATGGAAATATAAGGTCCCGGCAATAATGTGCATGCATGTCGATGTGCTGCAGCGGTCACCTAATACCACGTTAGTTCAGCATGCTCTCCTTCAACTTACCTTTTAAGAAAGACCTATTACGAAAAACTACGTCTAAATCATAATCATTATCGTTTTCGGATGAGCAAAATTAATATTTGAGTCAGTTAACTGTAGCTTACGAGCAATATTATAGCATTAAATGTTGCTGACGATGACCTTTCATGGTGCTCAGAAGTGGTCCTTTAGGTAACCTAGATAGGTAGGTAGACTAGATAGTCTACCTACCTTTACACGCTAGCTCTACGCAACAGAATTAGAAGTCACGAATGAAGGTGACCAAAAAACGCAAACTAAAGCTCGAAGAAGATTGGCTGGACGCAGGGTTGCGGATGGCGAGAGTGGGAGCTCGATGCGTCCAGTCAGCGGTTCTGGAAAGGACGGTGGTATACAATGTACGTAGCCACATGCCGTCGCAAGCACTGAAAGGTGCAGGAGTGCATCATCGCTATTCCGTTTTGGGGCGCCGTGTGTGGAACACAGCTGTAGGATCGTCTGGAAATCCCGGATTTCTTTCCAAACAGCGAACACGTCTTAGCAAAAGGAACATAGACCGTCTTCTAATCAGTTGAGCTGAAAAAGCTAAGCTGTTGGAGTCACAGGGTAATAATACTAACTGAAGTGATCTTGTAAACCTATAAAATATTACGGATGTATAGAAAGATGGATAGTTCCTTCCATACGTCAACCTTTAGCTGTTTGCAGCGGGACATAACTACCCTAATATCGATGAATAATTACCCTACTATAATACTAATTACTAAACTACACTGCACGGTACAGATAACTTTAAAAATTTTCAAAAACATGAAACTTTATCTTAAATTATTCGCGAAAATGTCTTACGTAGCCCTTTTCCGAAAAATAATTAGTTAATTCCCCGGTTCACAAAACGTGGTAATTAAGTAAACAAAAGCCAGGGGCGTGGTCTGCGATACTATCAGCAGGAGAGCTGGAATTCAAGATTGTTTAATGCTTCTGGCTTAAAAAGGGTTCAGGGCTATCTACTGAATGAGATTGTAATCATACTAATCATGAACAAGGTGTTAGATTTGAAAACAGATGTCACATTGTAAACTAAAACACCTTCTGATTTGGAGTAAGCAATTCATTTCATGGTGCAAAGATAAAATTAAATTGTATTGGGTACCATGCCTCACACGGACTTTTTAGATGAAACATTTTACTTTAAGCCTTTTTATATTTTATATGTTTTTATGTTAAGTACTTTAAGTTTTGTATATATTATAATTTATACAGCCAAAACCTCTTACGACGATCGACATCATTTATAATGAGATATTGGTTATAATGACTGATGACCGATAATTAGTGATGATTTCGATGTTGCTTGTAGAAATTAACATCGTTTATTAAAAAGAACCGGCTATTGCAACTTATTATTGCGGTCCCTTCTATATAGGTAAGATTAATGTTAAGTTTATATATATATAATGCCATATTTACTGTAAATAAAAGAACGTAAATTAATCCGAAATCTTGTATGCCACAAGCACAGGAAAAATCTGAAAGGCGTGAATTTAGTGAATTTCAATTCGCACTCATTATACTTTCAGTGGCAACTCTATGTTTCTTCATTTTTTTAAAGTACGAAATCGAAGTAACAATAAAAAGATAAAGAAAATCCCATTATAAAATGAAAGTCGAGGGAGAGAGTTTCTTTCTTCTTTAAAATTGAAATATGTACTAAAAGTTATTGTTGTCCTATTTTTTAATAAAAGGGAACAAAAAAGCTTGGATGAAACTGGGTAGCATTTATTTACTAAATAAATGGTAAGTAGTGATCCTTTTTAAAGCGGGTAAAACAGCGGAGCACCTTCGGGATTGAGAATAGAGCTACGGTGTCCCCTGCCTGATCGTAACAGCCGGCTAAAAGAGGGCTTCCGGGGTTGCGGGTGGTGAGAGTGGGAGCTCGATCCGTCCAGCCATCAGCCCCGGAAAGGACGGCGGTGTGTGCGTGGCCGCATGCCGCCGTGAGTATCTGAAGAAGCAGGAGAGCACATTTGCTCTCCCGAAGATGAGTCCTTACGGGGCGCCACGCGCGGAAGACACCAGTGCGTTTTACTGGAGATCTCGGAGTCATCCCCAAGCGCAGAGGCAGGCCACCAATGGGTTTTTAGTGCGGTACAAATCCCATATAACCCGTTATCCCTGCCAAGGTGTCGGGTACCTTTTGAAGGTTTCCCACCGATACAAAAAAGTAAAAAAAAAAAGTTTCTGCTTACACGTATCGAAACAAGGCTATTGTGCACATTGCAACCAATACTCGTTAACTGTTTCATTCTATAAAAGGAAATTAGAGCTAGACGAATAGGTAAACATTAAAGCAATTAAATTTGAACAAAGCAACAAGTCTACGTTTTCAAATATCCGGCGCGGGTGGCTCGCCCTGAACTTAGGAAGCGGGCCCAATTTCCGCTCTTCGATTAGTGGATGATTCAGTATTAATTTTAGCTTTAATTGTTTTTAAAGAATAAAAGAAAGCTAAAGACTTAAGGAATGATGAAGCGCGCATGACCTGGCGGTTAGCATAGAACAAAAGCGACTAAGCCAAACGGGCACGGTCGGGTGTGAGATGGGTGACCGCTAGTGGCAAAAAAATTCATGCGCGTTTTCGTGCTTCGGAGGACACGTTAAGGCGTCGGTCCCGGTTTTTGTCGATAGATAGCAGTCGTTAAACCTTGTCGGAGGTTTGAAAACATCCGACAGCGGGTTGGCCACTAACCCGCATCTCCACCAACCCGCATTGGAGCAGCGTGGTGGAGTAAGCTCCAGTCCTCCCCATTAATGTGGAAAGACCCGAGCGACGCAAAAAGAGTTGCAGCCAAAGACTTAAGGAGGCAGTGTGTTGACCAAATCTTCTATCATCTTATTTTGGTACTTACATTACAGCGTTATTTATAAAACTTCCATGCTCTTTTAGCTATTTGTTAAATAAGGGTGTAAAGTTAGGAAGTTTAATTTTCCAGCTAGTTAAGACACAAATTAAGGAAATGTTTCAAAATTGAATAAAGTTGAATTAAAACAACGTTTATGAATACGGTTTGGAGAACGGTTCCGACGACTCGATTGAAACCGAAGAGCTTCAAAAACCGCGACAAGAAAATGTTGATAAAGCGTTAGTTCAGTGGTTTACAATTTTTATTTTGATTTACTTAATATGTTATATTTCTCTAAGTACATTTACGTAAATAAAAGAAAGGTAGTTTTTTCCACAAAAATGCTTTGTATGACGTCCGCTTTGTATGACGTGTATGTCAATTCCCTTCGATGTCATTATAAACAGACTCTACATATTGCAAGCTGCTGCTCACATGTAGATGTTCATTGAATCAAGGTTCGGGTGAGTCTGCTCTAATGTTGCCCAAAGTATCTTTGGTTTGGCTATAATTACTTGCCTGTTTTCAGACACAAGGTTTTCTCATAATTGCGGTAGCCATCACACTTTTCTAACAAATTCCAAAAAAAGATATGTAAGCAGATAAACCATTCACGTAACGTTAGAATTACGCCTAGAAAAAATTGATTTCAGATATCTATTGTATGCGTTTCTAGAAGGAACCTTAAATGTGGCTTCATATGAGGATGTTTTGTTTTGTTTTCGATCACCTTGATATTTATAACGTCCTTACTTTGTCCTTACAGTTTAAAGTTTACTCAAACACAATAGCATGGAGTGACGGCTCAAAATAATTACAGCTCCTGATATTGTGATCACTTCCTTTCATGTCGCGTCGCTTCATGTTACTCAATTACCTTTTTTATACTCCTTACAGACCTTGCAACTCACTACGACATAAATAACAGGCAATTGTAGACCTAATAGTCACTAACATAAAAGCTACGTCAAGTGGGTTACCAAAACAGAACAACATTATTTTTATTCATTCCGATGCTCTATCGCTATAACATTTTTAAGCACTTGCATTTTACTGATCTCCTAGTCAATCAATTTTCACCCTTGCGACCTTTATCGTAGAGGTTGCTTCGGTGCCATAGTGAGGATGAAAGAGCTCTATTATTTCCATTCATTCATTCCATCGTTACGAATTTTAATCGGTTGCCCTCCATTCATTTTGTTCGGTACCCGTCAACCGAAACGTGCTTGTAAAACGTTCCGGTTTTCCCTTTCTCTTTCTTCTATTGGTACATTTCTATGTTTGTCTCTGTTTAAACACCGCATGACATCCTTGGAGGAGATTAGGGGACTTGGCACGTTCCTGGGAAACGGCAGATGTGTTCAAATTTAACCAATGTTTGCTGATACCTACGGAACTTTATCAAAAACGACAATTGGGGCTTACCGGATTAATGGATTGTAAAAGATAAGAAAGGCTCATTTACTTTTATCGAAGTTTTATTTGGAAACTTTGTAATGCCAGCTTGATAGGTACCTACCTACCTAATAACTTTTCCTTGTCAAACCTTTGAACAATGACTTGTTTGATTTTTTTTGTAAATGTTACGTTAATATAGTTCAGGCATTTAATAAACAAACGAGTCAAATTGGTTTGGTGCTTTTTTTTTAAATTAGGTACAGAAAAAACTACATACTTAATTTCAAAGTTATTGTAACTCATCTAAACAATAGAAATGATGTTAAGAAAACGTAGTGAGTTAAGTCCTTAATGTATTCATAAAAAATTAAAACCAACAGCCATACTGAAAATAAAATAAAAATAATTATGTAGTTTATACATCTGCTAAATTTTTTCTCCATCCTTCACATTATACTTAGTCATAGTCATTAAATTTATTGCGGACAGAACTCAAACTGTAATTTGATTTATAGCACTCGTAAACTGACCAACCACTCGAAAGGGTAACAGCTGATATTGAGACTTAAATAAGTGGAAACCATAATAAATTACCGCCCATCCATACGCCCACCCACCACATACCCTGTAGCTAGTGCAATTTCATGGGTTACAAGAAGTTTCGTTCATTATAATATTATGACTGACTTTTTGTTGTAGGTATCTATTATGTACTTAGCTAAAGAAATTAGTAATAGTAAAATAATCATGAGAAGAGTTGTACCCAATAGTAGGCCTGCAATTGGCCAGCGTCGTGAGCGATGGCTTAAATAATTTTTACTTCAAAAAGGAACGGTCCTTTTTAGCAGAAGTAATGCAATGGTACAATAAAAGGAGAGGAAAAAACTATTCCAAGTTATGCAATAATTGTGTACCATTATTTTGGCTGTCCTCATTCAAGCTTTAAAAAGTGCGAGGAAGTATGTTTTCTATTTCTAAACAACCGAACATCAACCAACTAGACTGAGTAAAAATTTGAGAAATTTGTTTCATTCATGAGGTTGAGAGAAATTTCACTCGTATTTCTTTAAATGACTACAAAAATCTATTTTCTGTGATCTTTTAAACAAATCTGTTTTGTATATGTATACATTTTTCTAATTTTATTAAAATCTTATGATCAAGCACGCAAAACAAAAGCCACAGACAAAAAAACGATAATTTTTTCTTCGGATCCAATCGATAGATTGCCGCCGTTCACGCGACACTGCGACACTCGTTCGTTCGTCGTTTCTCTGTCGAACGAACTCTCATTGAGTTATGAGCGCCTGGTATTTGTCACCAGCTCCGATTGAGCATTTGTCGCCGGTTAATTAGTTTTTTTTTATCGATAGTAAGTTTTTTATCTAATGATCCGGCGCTGATAGCGAAGAAAAAACTTTGTGACAAGTAGGCGCGATAATGAAAACGTATTGAATTAATGATATTATGTTCATTTTGATAAGCATTTTATTGGATTGCCTGCGTACACGTAATATGTAAAGCAGTTGTTAATTAAAAGATTATTTGTCTGTAAATAGACATTATTCACTATTTACGATAATGGCTGTATTGAATTACTGGAGTTTGTATCTAAACTTTTTTTTTGTATCGGGAAGGTACCTGGCACCTTGGGAGAGGATACCGGATTATGGGGATTTGATCGAACTAAAACCCTCGGTGGCCTGCCTCTGTGCTTGGGGAGGACTTCGGATCTCGGGTGGAAGACACCGGTGTCCTCCACGCGCAGTGCCCTGAAACGAGCCCATCTTCGGGAGAGCAGTTGTACTCTTCTGCACCTTCCGATGCTTACGGCGGCATGCGGCCTCCGTCCTTCCCAGGGCCGCTGGCTGGACGGATCGAGCTCCCAATCTCACCGCCCGCAACCCTGGAAGCCTTCTTTTAGTCGCCTCTTACGATCAGGCAGGGGATACTGGATAAATAGGCTCTACTTATTCATAATCCCGAAGCTACACAACATTCCTTTAGAAAAAGGAACACAAAGTCAATTAGTTGTCCGTAAAGCGATGGCTACTTTGCCAGAACATGCTCAATGGAATTTTGGAGGCAAGCTCGAAAAACGTTTTTTCGCACTGTTATTTTTTTCACAATACTCGTGCACTAATATTTAACTTTATCCGACCGAACAATAAATATATACCAATACCAAAAGTTGTCTGTAGTCTGTATTCATTATTCAGTAAAAACGTCAATAATTTTGCTATAATGTCTCTACAATATAGGTACGCTAAGTTTCTCTATATTAACTATGCTAGAAGAAAAAGTTTTCAGAGTAGATTTTGAAGTAGACATTAAAATATACCGATGCGGAGTTTAATTACAATTTATATACAGATACTTCAACTCAGTTGTGCGCGCGGCGCTATGTGTGCGTGGGCTAGTAATTATGCAGCTTTAATTTGTGTGACAGTGACGCGGCCGTGATCGTCCGAGCAACTTCACTGTACCTCTTGTCACGCACACAAAATCACTGTGTATATACAGGTTTACCCACACATAGCGCCACGCGCACAACTGAGTTGAAGTATCTTTAACAATTTTCAATCAAAATTCATCCCTACTAATATTATAAATTCGAAAGTAACTCTGTCTGTCTGCTACGCTTTCCCGCTTAAACTACTGAACCAATTTTAATGAAATTTGGAACACAGATAGAGTGGACCTTGGGATGGGACAGGATGGTTTTTATCCTACGGGAACCTATAAAACGGATTCACGCGAGCAAAGCCGCTGGCGGAAAGCTAGTAATATGTATAAATGGTTATGAATTCCTGATTTATAACCTTTACAAATAAAGACATCAACCTCCGCGTACGCCGAGTTCCATAATGGCAAAATTCCAACTACAAATTTTCCAGCAGTCGCAGTTCCAAACAGTTCAACATTATTGCGTCGAATGGCCGAAGTTTGCGTCTGCGAAGTTCCGAACTTTTGTGTTTTTATTTATGACACTTCAAAGTTTGTTTTAGTACCTACATATACCGAGCCCTACCCATTTAAAAAATGCGTGTTATTAATAAATAAACATTTATTTCAATTATTAAGGACTATAGTACACTACAATAACTTAAAATTATGATAAAAATAAAACATAAAGAATAAAAAATTCGCAATCAAAAGATAAAGCAATTTAATATAATACATACTTACACAATGACATGTCATAATTGCATACATTCTAAAAAGTTGTAAAAATTATTGTAGGAACCGCTCTAGTGCTGCTTTTCCTTCACCTAGAGTCAATCCCTACTAATATTATAAATTCGAAAGTAACTCTGTCTGTCTGTCTGCTACGCTTTCCCGCTTAAACCACTGGACCAATTTTAATGAAATTTGGAACACAGATAGAGTGGACCTTGTTAAATGACATAGGATGGTTTTTATATCGTAGGATTAAATAAATATATAGACGTACATAAATAATACGTACATAAAATTAAATAAAATATAAAATGGGATCACGCGGGCGAAGCCGCTGGCGGGAGGCTAGTAATTAAATAAAGTTTAAGCAAGACACAAGTAAAAAAAATCCCGAAAATCTGTCACGCGTGTAAATCAAAAAAACGTATACCTAGCTTAGTTTATTAAAATTAAAACAAAAACCACAAAACAATAATTAAAAAACAATCATACGTAAACGGAAACTAGTTTTAGTATTGAACAGTGATTTCTTCCAGACAAAAAAATATGTACCTTTGGATAGATCACATGTGACATTGTTTGCGAAAACTATTTCAGAAAAAATATGTATCGTATGTATTTGGTTTATTTTTTTGTCCACAATTTATGGTTAAACCTATAGGTAGAACCATCTGTATTCAATTTAATTTCGCACTAAGCTGGTTTTATTTTAAAGTTGGTCTCAACCGGCATTTGATGTTATTAATGAATTTGTTGAATAATTTACACTGATGAGCAAAATCAGACAGTAATCAGACTCCATGCTGTGATTTTATTACACAAAAACAAATTTAGGAGGCAACTAGATTATAAATTTTTATTGGAATATTAAAATGTTCATTTATGCTAATTTGCGATCAAAAGTTGCAGTTTGAAATATTCACCTACTTGTAATTTAATGCGCGCGATATTTTTGATGTCTAGGTATAAACTGATCTTTCGCATAAATTAACGACATCATGGCTATCTTACGCCTCTATCTTCTTCTTATCTATCTTTAAATGCCGAGGTTGGTACCAATAATCATTTTGTGTCTTCAAAATATGTAGTTACAATAAATGGTTTCGGATTTGTAACTAGACTTAACCTTAAAATATTTTTTTCTATTTCATGGATACTCGAAAATAATTAAGAGAATATTATGCCGGCCTTTTCTCTATACCAACGCTCTCGACTGTTTTATTTCCGGGTTCAATACACTAATACACCGTCTATTAATCCACAAAGAAAAACATAGAGGCGTAGTACCCACAAATCTTTTTCATTCGGTTTGTAAATTGTCTCTTGAATTTATTAATAATATTTGAGGTGGAAAATACATCGATAAAACCCAGGACTGTTTAACATAATACTAGACTAGTCTAGAGTATAGAGAGAGCTCTAACTTGTGTTTTTAGTCCGTTTTGTGTAGGTTGTATGGACATTCAATTCTACTAACAAAGCGAGAGAGAAAATGATTTCCTAGTCCACTCTAGAATGTCTAGATAGAGGCACGTCAACCTGCAAACGGTAACCAGAATGCACATAATTGACGGACGCGGCTTGCGTACAACCATTTAGTTCACTCAACTGCTTCTGCCATTGAAATCCACGATAATTGAATTTTCGACTATACTGCTTTAAGCATAAGGTTAATTGTCGAGTGGAGGAAGAATAGTCATTAGGCAGCGGACTCGGAGGCAATTTGAAGCCGTATGCTTACGAAACATATGATTTATGTCAGTGTTGAGTGAATGTGTGCGTGCGTTCAATAATGTAACGCATGCGCCGTGACAGCCAGTGCCATCTGTTGACAGCCACGTGGTACACGCAGTGCGCGTGTGCCGACTCATCGATCCTGTCACCTTGGTGGCTCATAAATTCTTGTACATACAGAGACGGCTCCGTGGAATCCTTGTTTATTTTTCCTTACATGTAATCAAAACTGTAATTTTTCGTTGTTAGAAATTATAATAAATCGCTTGCTGTTTAAATATACCATTGCTTAGTAAAAACGTACACTACCTTTATAAATGACATAGATAACTTACATCTAGAGAGGAAACATATTCATTCTTCTATTCTTTGACGGCCATGGCTTCTGTTGTAGAACTTCCTGTTTCGTAGTCACCACGCCACGATCAATTAGTCAGTACTTTAAGAACAAGTGTTCTTAATGGAACATCCTGACTTTAAAACCTAAAATTACTACTAATTTATTTGAAATTCTTGAATTATTGAATTTCTTATGAAAACTCTCTTAACTATTTAAGAACTTATCTATCCACAAGAATGCGAAAATTATTCGGCAGTTTGCACTTGTCCGGCATCCATCCCTTCATTAGCCTTTCATAGTTCACTGCTGGACATAAGCCTCCCCTAATGTTCTCCACTCCATCCAGTCTTGCGTTCTTTGAATCCAGCGGCTTTTTAACTGTCTTTTACAGTTCGTCAGTTCACTTGGTTGGAGGGCGGCCTGTGCTTCTTTTCCCGAGACGTGGTCGACATTCGAGAACCTTTCTTCCCCGTTGGTTTTCGGTCCTTCTAACATAACTGCCCATTGTTATGTACATTACAATGCAGATTTTGAGAACTATGTCGGTAAAATCGTCGTAAGCTTAAACTATTCTATCTAATTAATTTGTACCTCCTGTCCCTTTTCACATCTATACATTGCTTATTTTTCATTCACTCTTTCTTACACATCTCACTTTTTAAGGTAAGATAGTATAGGTACATATTATGCTTAGAGCATCAATGTATGACAGGTATGACACCCGTCAGAGTGAGTCAGTAACTTTGATGCTCTAAGATATTATGTTATACTTCGCAGTTGACCGTAAATCTTTCCATTCAACCTCATGCAAGTTAGAAACGTCAGACATCTAGTTCAGGAACAGATGCTACTAGGTATCCATTCTTTAGTCCCTGTAGCTTCGGGATTAAGAATAGAGCTACGGTATCCCCTGCCTGATCGTAAGAGGCGACTAAAAGGGGACTTCCGGGGTTGCGGACGGGGAGAGTCGGAGCTCGATCCGTCCAGCCAGCAGCCCCGGGAAGGACGGCGGTGTGTGCGTGTGGCCGCATGCCGCCGTAAACATCGGAAGGTGCAGGAGAGCACATCTAACCTCCGAAGATGGGCCCATTCTGGGCTCCGCGCGTGGAGAACACCGGTGCGTTCCTTAGGAGATCCCGGAGTCCTCCCCTAGCGCAGAGGCAGGCCACCGAGGGGGTTTTAGTGCGGTCAAATCCCACATAACCCAGTATCCTCTCCCTAGGTGCCGGGTACCTTTTGAAGGTTTCCCCCCCGACACCAAAAAAAAAGGTATCCATTCTTTGTCCCTCTAGTTTAATATGATCTACGGTATCCTTTGCCTGTCGTAAGAGGCGACTAAAAGTAGGCTCATAGGGTTGCGGACGGATAGAGTTGGGAGAGTTGCGAACCGTCCAACCAGCGGCCCCGTGAAGGAAAGCGGTGTGTGTGGCCACTACCCTCGTAAGACCGAGAGACATAGGAGACGTTGAGCAAGGACGTTACCAGTGCGTTCCACTGGAGATCCCGGGGTCCTCCGGGATCTGTTAGCGCTGAGGAGGGTCACCGAGGGGGTTTTAGTGCGGGCAAATCCCACATAACCCGGCGTCTCCCAAAATGCTCGGTACCTACTGAAGGTTTCCCTCTTGTTATAAAAAAAGGTGTCCATTCTTATTCAAGCAACCTTTTCAACTAAACAAAAAGTTATTGTTCATTTTACCGCAGAAATGGCCGACGGTTCATGGCAAACCGAAAGGCGAAAGGCGATTCGAAAGGCATGGGAGAAGAACCACAAGTTCTCCTCCCATGCCTTTAATTTGATATTTTCGCATGGCTTCCTCTATGATACGATATAATATGGAGTGCGTATATCATATCTTAACAAATGGTCTGATTATTTCCAATTTGCTTTACTTATCTACAAAAAAATTTGGTTGTCTGTAAAGTCGGTTTACGGACAATAGTTTAACGTGACAACATCATAACAATTCAATGAAAATCATACTAACTTTATACATCTTTTTACAAATAGCCAACGAAGGGTGCAGGCCGAACGCACAAGCTTCAACGTAACGTACAAACGCTGATCGTAACGTACAATGAGTCATCCTTTCTCGTGCGTGCAGCCGGCGTTCATCGATTTATTGGACGTTGTCACGTCAAAAATCTATAAAATGGATCTGAAAAATCAAGTTCGTTACAAGTATAATCACGTAGGTACTTAATATCCTAAGCTAGCTTATCTGTAGGTAGGTATACATCCAGTAATTACTCGTAAGTAAGCTTTACGAAATGACAGCATGAGAGGTGGGTATATATCGTACTTCTTCGATTGAAATAAAAAACCATCAAATTACCACGTTATCGTTTGATATTTCTTGGTTTCCTTTTAACTGTCTAACATTTCTATATCGCTGAATGTGTTACCATTTTAACTTTATGCTACATATCTAAGTCAAATCAATAATAATGCTGCATCGAAATACTTTCCAGATTGAAATACAAAACCATTTTTTGCTATCAATTTACCAGTCTTGTAAAATATTTCTTCCTTTCCATTTATCTACGTCTCTACATTTCCCTTTTTAACGCGCTAACCTTTCTATTTTCAATTAATAACAATTAATATCAATTAACAATGCTTTGGCCAAAAAAATGCGGCAGTAATAGTTAGACACTAATGAAATTGCTACGTTATCTTGCGATATTTCTTGTTGCAGTATCCATGAACTATCTCTGTATTTTTTTTCAATTATGGCATCGTAAACTCTGTGCATACTGCCAGCGTCAAGTATAATTTTTGCATCAATTTTTTGCCATTTTCAATGAAACTGGACGAAGTAATAACAAAGTCAGTAAGTAAGTCGTCAGTAATCAGTCAGTCTAGTCAGTCCAACATTCAAGTAATGCGATGGCTACTTTACTAGAACGTGTCCGATGGAATTTTGGAGGCAAGTAGTAGAAAAAACACTTTTAGCACTGTTATTCTATTTCACAAACACTCGTGCACTGTAATTAACCTATATCAAACAAAATGCCATCAACTTTATCCGATATAACTCAAAAATACACCAATAAAATGAAAATAAAACAAGAGCACAATATGTCTTTTTCGACTTCCCGCCAAAACTCCATCTCGTTCGTTCGTTTCTTTCGTTATGTACGAGTAGGTATGTCCGATAAATTCAAAAAAGAATGCAACAGTGGCAGAATGCCGTCCAGCCAAAACCTTCAGCCCATCGAACTATTGATTTTCGTTTGTTATACCTTACAATGTTGTTTCTTTGTCCCATAGCTTCTCTGTAACAAGTTTTTTATAACGGGGATGAAGTTTTTTCCGTCGGTTCTTTTCTATAGCTAAGCATTGATTAAGCGCACCTACAGCAAACAAATCATGCAGGTAACAACGTTGACTAAAAGTAAGTAAAAAACCTTACAGTGAATAAGATATTTTCATTTTCAATTTTCAACATTACTTTATTAATACCTACCATGTAAAAGTAGCAGGCTCAACACATTTAAAATCATCGTCTTTCCGTCGCTCCCTCGCCTTCGTGGAGCAAAATCAATAATAATTTTACTCCACGAATAAAAAGGTTGCCTTTACATTACTTGTCTAGGTATTTTTAATTTCTAATGTAATTGATCAAGCAGGTACGTATGGTGAAAAATAATATCATTACGAAAAATGATTTCCTTGATTGTAGATCAAGTTATAAGTAGCCCATAAATTTTTTTTAGCTTTAAAAAGTTACGCATCATTGTTTGAACCCCGGTTTCTGTAATGGAATGCTGAATCACTAGGTTATCTTATCACTGTCCAATCCATAAAAACAATTTCAAAATTTCAAAACAGTTTCCAACGATAACCTATTCCCAATCAATAACAATCACATGACACTCCATCTTGAAATGTAGCGCGTATCTCATTAAAGGTGCAAATTGCTGATCCTTATCTGTCCCCGGCCGTTCGGTTTCCATCTTTGAATGAAATTGATTACTGACTTCCCTAATTGGGCCCGTGAGTCATGACTCATGACCCAAAATGTTGCTGTGAGCGTTTTAAATTCATTTGCGTTAGAATGTGATGGAAAGTTTTGATTTTGCATGAGCATGAGTATCCGGTAGGTACTCGATATGTGAAGTTACATTGTATAATTTCGACATGGCATTAGGTAAGTTATTAGTCAATCAACTGCTTACCCGAAAATCTGCCACTAATGATCTTCATAATAAAGATACAACTAAACCATTTATGGCGTCTTATGGTATTATAAGATAGATAGGTACTTTACTCTTCACTCAGTCGTAAAAATTAGAAGATAGATTTTTTTCTTTTCTTTCATCTACTTTCTTCTTTACTTTGCATCCATTTTGCTTTATGGCAAAAATACTACTGTTTTTTTTCTAATGGAATCGCACTTATAAAGCAAATTCAATGCAGGGTACCAGTGTAGGTAAAGAAAAACATTTCTCTCATCAGAACTGTAGTCAAAGGCGGCATAAAGTTGTACTTAGTTGTTTCAATTATCAAGTTGCCAGCTTGGCTATTGTTACTTGTAAGAAATGTTGTTTTCTATAATATTTATGAAAACATAACAAGTAGGTACCTATTAGACTGCTGAGAAAATTGAGAGTGAGCCACATTGGGGACTTTATGAGTACTTACGGCAAAACGAATTGGCTACAACCCGTTTTAAGAGATAAGACTACAATATACATTTTCTAAGTTACGAACTTAGAAAAGTTACACCCATTTTCACTAACCATTGGATACGCCTAAATCAGATACCTAAATATTTAGGAGTTGTCTAGAGGAAAAACACGCTTCACTAACCCTTAAGTCACGACTAACGATGTTAGACATAACCTAAAGTTACGACACCGATTTAGGATGGCGTAGTGCTCAGGTTCCCTTACTGACACATGTGACAGTCGCTCAAATTGATAATAGATGGACGAACAAAACATGCACAACTGTCAAAATCTAGGCTACTCATAAGACAGGACCAACCTATTAAACATCGATTGGTCAAACGGAACTTTATGCTAACAATGCCTAACATTGCCCTAAATTAGGAGTTACTAACTAAGGCGTCCCTTGTTCGTCGTTAGTGAAAAAGGGCATTAGTAGATACTAATCGTAGTCTTATTTGATTTTCCCACGAAAGATAAAACCATCTTTAAATCTAGGTAATAGTGCGAAGGCATAATACTATTCCTACGTGTGAATGAGGTCATTGTACGTTTACGACTGACTAACTGAAATAACGCAAAGGATTTCAGCATTATTTTATGTTTATAAAAGTCGTCTTATTCATGAAAGCAATCACTTGTACCAATGTAACCTATCGCTTGTTTTCACATCTAGTTTAAAGAAATGAAAAAAGGTTTACGTTTTTTTTTTCTTTTCAATTATGGCATCGCAAACTCTGTGCATACCTACTGCCAGCGTCAAGTATAATTTTTGCATCAATTTTTTGCCAGTTTTAATGAAACTGGACGAAGTAATAACAAAGTCAGTAAGTAAGTAGTCAGTAATCAGTCAGTCTAGTCAGTCCAACATTCAAGTAAAGCGATGGCTACTTTACTAGAACGTGTCCGATGGAATTTTGGAGGCAAGCAGAAAAAAACACATTTTAGCACTGTTATTCCATTTCACAAACACTCGTGCACTGTAATTAACCTATATCAAACAAAACGCCATCAACTTTATCCGATATAACTCAAAAATACATCAAGAAAATGAAAATAAAACAAGAGCACAATATGTCTTTTTCGACTTCCCGCCAAAACTCAGGTTTACGTTATAAAACGTAATATTGTCAATTCTGTCGGCTTAATGACACACAGGATCCAGCCCATCGAAGGAATCCCGGATCTTGATAACACGATCTACATTTCAAGTCGCTTTTGGAATGTTATTTACGATATCTGTTTTTAATATTACGTTAATATCATTAGGTTGTATGACGGTCGTAGTCTCAATTTATTGGCTAACGGCAACTAATGCGTACTTAAATATTTATATTTATTAAAAGTAATAGTGATAGAAAATCTTCAAATACTTACTTTCATACGTAGATACATCCGTCCAACCGTAAACGAATACAGAACAAAAATATGCCTATTTGTTTGGTGCATTTTATAGATATGTACCCATGACATTAGCTATTAATTTTATTATTTAAATCGTTTGTACTAAAATCTTGATGGAGTTTCCAGGATTGAATATCGTTTTTAGCTTAAATCACCGCGTAAGGTAAACTGACGTTAGCTGCCTACATGTAAAGGGTCATTTTATTTTAACTTATTTTAAGACCTATATTTAAGTTTTTCTACATCAAACAAATTACTTTTGCCCGCCATCGTCCAGAATTTGACACAATCTGAATAATAGAACATCATTATTGTTTCTAATTTGACTGCAACAAAAAAATTCTATAAATTATTTACGGTATTCACGGTACCCATACTTTCACTACACTGCTTTGAATTTTGTTAAAAGTTCAATTCAGTCTTTTACTTTACTTAAAAACTTGTTCGTCCACCGCACCAAAGCAAACAAAAAAGAACGTAGCATAATAACACGAGCAAAACTTGAGATTGGTACTTACTTAGTAGAGAAACAAATCCACTTTCAATGCTTTTAAGGCAGGAACACGTCTGCGGGGCCCACTAGTACCTATCGGATAAAGTTGATGGCATTTTGTTTGATAAGGTTAAATACATTGCACGTTCGTTTTTCTTTTTTTCCTCTCTGTAATGGCACTGCATCATTGCATCTGTGCAAAGTATTGCTAATGTAAAGCCAACATTTTATCTCCAACTACCTATCCAGGTTATAGACCGTGTCATTGAAACCAGAGGCAATGTAATAATTAGGTATAACTCAGTCAATTCAGTCGCCAGCAATCAACCAGTCAAGTATCATTATGTTACTGCATATTCAAAAACGGCTAAGTACCTACCTACTTTTCCATAAATGTTCGATGGAATTTTGCGAAACAAAAGTTTTAAGTATAATATGAATATTTATAAACTAAAATCTGCTTTCTATGCATTTTTTTAGAGATGAAATTAAACTTAACTTGGTAGTTTGTAAGAAAATAATAAAGCAACAATATAATTTCAATCACCCAATTCAATTCCGAAACGGATTTCGAAAAAAAACTCGTCCACACAAACCAGTCGGCCGTAGGTAGGGATGACGTCACGGGACCAGGGTCGCATGACACGCGAGGCGCCTAGAAGCTGTTAACCACGCCCACGCCCTACGCCCCTCGCTAGCTTAGCTTTAGTGGCTTGTTTTTTTATGGTCTTGTGAGCTGTTGATGGATTAGCGTTAGGATTAGTACTTAGGTACAAAATCATAAGTTTACCTACGTAAATTCCTACGCGATTCTTAGGGCCAATCTCGTTTGAAATATTCACATTAATTGCATAAGAAAGTATTCTTTACTAGGATCTACCGAGACCAATATTTATTACAAAGATAATAAAAAAAAGCTGATATAGCACAAATACAGAGTGTTAACTACTTGTCATTACATTATGAAAAACATTTTGACTTTAAAACTTTACTTTAGTTTTTATAATAAAATTTGTCTTCGGATTATCTATGTCATTAATTAAATGACGCCCTTTAGATACTTATAGTGCATGTAAATACGTTGTGTTTTTATGTGGTAGAAAAAGATATTCAGAACGGGCGGTATACTTAGGTATATAGAGTGTAGGGGGCCTGATTAAACTGAACTTTAGGTGTAGTTTGTAGATAGTCCCTCCCTGTAGCTTCGGAATTAAGAATAGAGCTACGGTATCCCCTTACGGTATTACCCTGATCGTAAGAGGCGACTAAAAGGGGGCTTCCGGGGTTGAGGGCGGTGAGAGTGGGAGCTCGACCCGTCCAGCCAGCGGCCCCGGGAAGGACGGCGGTGTGTGCGTGGCCGCTTGCTGCCGTGAAAGCCTGAGGGTGCAGGAGAGCGTATCTGCTCTCCCGAAGATGGGCGCGCTCTGGAAAGCCGCGGGTGGAGAACACCGGTACGTTCCACTGGAGATCCCAGAGTCCTCCCCAAGCGCAGAGGCAGGCTACCGAGGGGGTTTTAGTACGGTAACAAATCCCACATCCTCTCCCAAGGTGCTGGGTACCTTTTGAAGGTTTCCCCCCGATAACAAAAAAAAATATAAGTGGCACTCGGGGACTGCCGCTGTAAAGCTATTGCATAGCATTTTTTATCAACTTATGCAATTATAATTATTTTTTTATGGTGTTCATTTGAAACTTTATTATTTGGTCGAAATAGTCTTGCATTGTCATCGGCTTAGAACGTCGATATTAGTATTTCTTTGATATTATCCATTATCCATGATTATTGTTGAGGCTGTAACTTAGTTAAGCACGTAGCAGCGCGGCCTTTAAGTGAGTGTGTAAGTGCAAGTATCAGATCAATACCTTCTATTTTCTTCTTCTCGATGATCATTTCGGTTAACGTACACCAGTTTTCTATGTCAGATTCTGGCTCATCCGGATCTAAATTTACAAATTTAGTTGTTGTGTTCTGAACGGGTCAACTCAACAGGCGGTTATACTTATTTTGAGCAATCTTTGTAAAAATTGCTTCCATACCAGCGGAAAATAATGACATATATTCCATTATTGAACCGCCCAATGATTGATCCTGGGGTGGATCCGCTACTTCTGATATCGGCGTACGCGTCCCTCCAATTATTAAAGAAAACACCGATTGTACGATAAATTTCGTCAGAACACAAATTTCACTTTCTTAAAATCACTAAATCTGTTATTTATTTGACATTAATCATTACAGCGAAAATGAGTAACCAACTCTTGTTTACAAAGTTGTCAAGGCGACGCCGACGACGAGGCATGTATATGAACATGTTGCAGTCGGATGGAATAATCCGCCGTATTCCATTAAGGCTAGCCGTTTCATAAAACAGGGCCGTTCTGTATTTTAGCGGGTCCACGATAAGCCGGATTGTCATTGCGATACGTTCTATAATATGGCGGCCCACGTTTAGCCTCATTGTAATCAAGCCTCGTCACCCACCCTACTTATGACCGCACTCGAATTTGCTGAGCTTTGTTGACAACCATCCTTATAACCGCACTAGATGTTGCTGAATGGCCACTATTGGCCTCCCTTTCTACTTTTGCCCGCACTCGACATTGCTTAACTTGGTTGACTCCCATCCTTCTTATGACCGCACAAGATGTTGCTTAATGGTCACCCATCCTACTTTTGACTGCACTCGACATTGCTGAGCTTTATTACCCCGATCCTACATTTGACCACACTAGATGTTGCTCAATTAATTGCCACCCATCCTTCTTAAAACCGCTCTAGATGTTGCTTAATGGCCACCCATCCTACTTATGACCGCACTCGACATTGCTTAGCTTTGTTGACACCCATCCTTATGGCAGCACTAGATTTTGCTGAATGGGCTTTTAAGATCCCTTTAAGATTACTTTAACATTACTTTTGACTGCACTCGACATTGCTGAGCTTTATTGCCACCGATCCTACTTTTGACCGCACTAGATGGTGCTGAATTGCCACCCATCCTACTTTTGATCTTCTCTTGTGTGAGTGCCCTACGTGCTTTCGGAATAATAATGGTATGAGAGCAGGCGAAGTATAAAAAATCAATAGGTAAAAGTTTTCATTTCAATACTTTATAGCTCCTGATGATACTTCCCATCTTAATAACTTAGAATAATTACAATTACATTAAAGAAACCAAGTTTGCGCGCCCAAATTGAAGCATGTTGATTGGTGCCACTAGGTAATGGCACCAAACGCCGGGCCGCTTCGTAAGACTTAACGTTAAATTTTATCACAACACTTTTTAAAAATAAAAGAAGTCTAATAAAATAACTTTTCACAGTGTTTTCAATATTTTGTAGTTAATTTGGTCAAAATAAAAATACTTTGTTTGTCAGATGTGACAGCTGTAGGAATCTATTTAGTGCTTCAATTTTGACAGCGCGCTTGTATGAAGACACTCATACTATACGTATTTAATCTAAGATACCCAGTCCCGGATTTATAAATAGGCCGTATAGGCCGCGGCCTAGGGGCGGCAGCGACCTAGGAGCGGCCATTCACTGGTTTTCTCATGGTTATTTGTACTTTAAAAAATCCCTATATAGAAACTCATTCCTGTCGAAACCTTTATTATCGTGTGAGTGATAGATGAGAGCAGCAAGGCGGGCGGACGGCAGTGGCAACGTAGCAAACCCCGCTTTCCTTAGGTATGTACATGGGGCGATGATGGGGCGGCAGAAATAAAGTGGCCTACACTCATAAAAAATATAAAGATACCTACGTACCTACCTACAATAAAACAAATTTAATTATTAAGGGCCAAAAGGGCAACAAAACAACAAACGTTGGCAACCCGCGTGGCGTAATGGCTACCATGCCAATCGAAGGGTCCCGGGTTCGAATCCCGGCGAAACAGAAATTTGAATGATGAGTTTAAATATCTGTTCTCGGTCTGGTCTGGGTGTTTAGGTTTCTGTCTCTCTGTGTGTCCATGGTACCCATGACACAGGGTATATCTACCCTACTGTGGGGCTATGAGTGTGAAACGTTATTCATTTACTTTATTTCCCTTGACCATGCGAAGTCTTACAGATGATTTTTTTTTTAATCCAGTCGCTAATGTCTATCCGATCAGTGCGAACGCGTTCTAAAGGGCTAGAAGGGAAGGGTATCATAATAATAAGAAGAAATGTTAATTTTCAAAACAACGTAGGTAATACCTACTTTAATAATCGAGAACAGTTAATTTTGTCTTAAAGTTTTAAACACTAACCTTTGACTTCACTTTCTCAACCTTACAACCGGAAAGTGAGCGGGCGTCTTAAAGGGCCAAAAGGGCGGGGTCGGGGGCGGGGCGAGGGCCCACCCTCGTGGGGGGCGTGGAACCACACGCCCCTTCCCGTGATGCAACGATGCGTTTTGAGTTTTGATATCGATTCAAATTTGGAATGTTATAAGTATGATTTTTATATTGATGTGTGTTAAATAAATACTTCTGAATACCTGGTAGTTTATTTTTATTCATTCTTCTTTAATTTTTAATATAACATTGAAAAAGATAAAGCTTGCTTAGTTTAGCGTAGTTTTGAAGTTATACTTCTTTAGGCGCGTTATGAAAAACTGATGAGAGTGAAATTTCAAGATGCGCGCGCATCACTGTAACACAAAATTAACAAGATGAAGTTGCCCACTCAACCGAATAGCTACCAACGAAATAGAAATAAAACCTCTCTTAGTCGCGCATGTTGGTACGCTTGTCGCCTCTGATCACTGTTTTCATATTTATTTATAATATAATATTTATCCACATGGTTTTAGTTTTTACAGTCACAACACGTGTTTTATTTTCATACAAGTGCGAATTATATATGTGGCAATAAAATATATTCAGTAGTGATTTAAATTGAATATTTGGATTATTATTTAAGACAGGACAACGTCAGTCGTATTTGTCAACCGTTGGTGCGTCTCTGGTCTCGGCGTGTCGTTCAAAAATTTGACACACATGAAATATTCAGAGAGCTAAGCAATGAAAACTTGCAAACAATTTTCTAATAATATTTTATTTCAATTACGTCACATCAGCTCAGTGTTTGAAATCCATAATGAACTTTTGCCCCCACGATACCTATTAAAAAAATAAGCATTGATCATCAGTTATGAAAATATTTAAGGAATGGCGAAAGTTGTGAATGATTTTTTATATGAAAACTCTTGAACTAGCAAAATGATAGTTACTATTTTTAACGACTTTCATACGTGATTGATTACACGTGTCTACATGACTGAAGACCGTGAAACTTATCTTTAATTGACATACTGCTTGCTTCTAAATTTTCTGATTTTAGTAAAGTACTTGCAGTGAATATTTCATTTTAAATTGAGGTAAGCACCTTCTGCGCCAATTTTTACCAAATCCTGCTGACTGACAAAAAATATTATATACTCCATCAATTTGACAGAATATAATTTTTGTACTTTTTTGTCGTTTACCTCTCGGAATAGATCTCGAATAAAACTTTAAAACGACATCTTTCATAAAAAAAATTCAATGACAGTTTATTGAACAGTAACCTAAAAACTTTTTTAATAGTCTTCATACATTTGTTGTAAGTATATTATTGTACCATGTTGGTAGTTTTTCCAAGAAACTAAGCGCACCGCGCATGGAGGATATCAGCACGTTCTACTGGAGATACCGGAGCCCTTTCTGCGCTGGCAGGCCACTGAGGAGGTTTTAGTGCGGTACAAATCCTACACAACCCGGTATCTCTCCTCAATCTGACACGTACCTTGCGAAGATTCCGTCCCGAAAACATAATTTAAGCATTAACAATATGAGATACGGTGTCCCCCAGGTAATCATAAAAGGCGATTAAGTAGAGGGTTTCAGGTGTTTACATGGCTATAGTGGGAACTTAGACCAACAGCCACGGGAAAAACGACGCGGCGACGGCGTGTTGGGCCGCACGACTATAGACACAGCTACCTACATTGCTCTCCCAAGAGCACATTTGTAACGCCGCGCATCTAAGACATCGGTAGGTTTCGCTGAAAATCCTGTTCAGTGGGTTTTAGTGAGGTTGAAATGTTAAATAAATACATAAGTCGCTGTATCTCTCGGGCGTTGCCTCAGATTATCATCAATAAATAATATTCAGGAGATGGCACTGCAACGCGATACTAGATTTACTCAAAATATTTAATTAAAAAGTAAAAGTCCTTTTATAATTTTATCCTAATTAATTATTTGCATGCAATTAAAAATTAAGTTTTTAACAAAAAAATAGAACCGACTTCAAACGGTAAAAAATAAAATTGTTCAGTACCTACTTCTTCTTGCTTATGGTAATGACTCTTAAAACTATTTTTGGAGTCGGGCCCCTACTAAAATGTCGTACCATTCCTTCTAAATGGGCACCAACAATATAGACAGTGGGACAGTACCTACTTCTTTTTGCTTATGGTAATGACTGTTAAAACTATATTGGAGGCGGTGCCTATTCAGAACGAAAGGTACACTTTATTTACTAAGACAGGACATTTTACTAAGGGCCCGACTCCAAAAATAGTTTTAAGAGTCATTACCATAAGCAAGAAGAAGTAGGTACTGAACAATTTTATTTTTTACCGTTTGAAGTCGGTTCTATTTTTTTGTTAAAAACTTAATTTATTTCACTTTTTTTAGTAATTTTAATAATTCTTCACATATGTATAAGCATAATTGGAATTTTTTTCACTTAACTTCTAAACGTTAAAGAGATACCTTTTATAATCATGTTTATCTAATAGCCATCTTATAGCCTGAAAGAATACTACTATCAGTCCACCTCAACGTATAAATTAATAAAAGAATTTGCTCTCAGCTCCTAACCGTTGAGGAGTTGTACCTTCAATCATCAGCTTAGCAACATGAGGTGATAATTACCGGACATAAATATTTGTATTATGTTAAAAAATATGACTAAAAGAATGTGTGTGCCTATTAAGTTTTAGTGTTTCCCTCGATTTCCCTAGTATCACATCATCAAATTTTGCCATGGTGACAGTTGGACCACCTCAGGAATGTAAGATTTCCAACAAAAAACCATTTATTGAAAGAATTTGCTCTCAACTCCTAACCGTCATAGTACCGTCCATCATCAGCTCAGCAACATGATATGATGATAGTTATACACAAATACCTGTTTTGCTTTAATAAAAATATGAAAATCACTTGTTGTGCTATAAAATTTGAATGTTCCCTTCGATTTCTCTGGGATCCCAACATCAGACTTTGACTTGGTGACAGTTGGACCACCTTAGGAATGTAAGATTTCCAACAAAAAACCATTTATTGAAAGAATTTTCTCTCAACTCCTAACCTTCGAAGTACCTTCCATCATCAGCTCAGCAACATGATATGATGATAATTATACAAAAATGCTTGTTTTGCTTTAGTAAAAATATGAAAATCATTTGTTGTGCTATAAAATTTGAATGTTCCCTTCGATTTCTCCGGGATCCCAACATCAAACTTTGCCTTGGTGACAGTTGGACCACCTCAGGAATGTAAGATTTGGAATAAAAAACTATTTATTGAAAAAAATTGCTTTCAACTCCTCACTGTTGCAGTACCTTCCATCATCAGCTCAGCAACATGAGATGATGATTACTATGCACAAATATCTCGTATGCTTCAGAAAGTATAAGAAAATCAATGTATGTGCCTATAAAATTTGAGAGTTCCCCTCGATTTCCTTGGGATCCCATCATCAGATCCCGATTTGGTGACAATGGGACCACCTCGGGAGTATAAGCATACGAACAAAAAAAGAATTTTTAAAATCGGTCCACAAACGGCGGAGTAATCGGTGAACATATATAAAAAAAAAAAAATACATACAGCCGAATACAGTACCTCCTTCTTTTGGAAGTCGGTAAAAAACTATTTTTTAATGATGCCAAAGAAGTATAACTTCTCACGCGCGTACATAAGTACACGCACCCATTTTTTTTTTTATGTAGGTAGGTACAGATCAAGTTTGCCTATATTTTTCATATTATTGAGTAGTTTAACCTACATACCGGGTATGATCGATTAAACATAAAAGTATTAATGAAAGTAGGTGCTTTTTTTTACTTCAATTATGGCATCGCAAACTCTGCATATTGCCAGCGTCAAGTATAATTTCTGCATCACGTTTTTGCCAGTTTCGGTGAAACTGGACGAGTAATAATAGGTAAAGTCAGTAAGTCGTTAGTAACCAGTAAGTCAAGTCAGTCAGACATTCAAGTAAAGCGATGGCTTCTTTACTAGAACGTGACCAATGGAATTTTGGAGGCAAGCCGAAAAAACATATTTTCGCACTGTTATTTTAATTCACAACACTCGTGCACTATAATTAACCTATATGGGATAAAATGCTATCAAATTTACCCTATATAACTCAAAAATACACTAAGAAAGTAGGTATAAATAAAACAAGAACACAATATGTCTTTTTAGACTATACTCCAAGTAGGTACCTACTTACTGAACTTATTTTTCGAAGTGGATGACAAATTAATTTCTGTTTAAATTACCAATAGTAAAATTAAATCGATGCCCTCCGTCTGCCGTCTGCGGTGAGTCAAAAAAATGTGGGTGAGGCCGTGTCTCGTCCTTTATTTGAGTCTCGATGTGAAGTCATACCTACCTTGTGATGCCTTATTTTGCGAAGAGTCGAAATGTGAGAGTAGGGTGCGGTGTAGATTTGTGCGTGTGTGCTTTCCTGAAGTCGTTGCTTCCTGATTCTGGTTCTATATGGCTTGATCAGAATCAGGAAGCGTTGGCGTGATATGTTGCTATGAACCTGCCTGATGAGTTTTTAAGGTCAACACCTGATATCAACATAGTCTGATATCAATATATCCAGGGGCGGATTTAGAGGTCTGGAGGCCTCGGGGCAAAGGTGTAGAGGCCCCTTGGACTCAAATTATTTTCCAAATAAAATGGACATTTTTTAAGTCAGTAATATTTTACTGATTGCCTGATTGGAGTGAACAATTATAGGTAGATAGATGATTTCTATTAATATTTAATGTAATCATGTTTGTACAAAGTACCTATTGTAAAATGTGAAAAAATGTTTAAAAGAAGAGTTATGTAGGTACTAATGTGTAATAGTCTGAATTTGATTTTTTTTTCGAAGTCTCTATTGTGGGGGCCCCCATTTTGCGGAGGCCCTTGATGAGAGATCTCCCTCCAGACAATAGAGTTGAATACGTATCGTTATTGTAGGTGCATAGATCGAGAATCGGACGGAAGAACGGAAGCATGACATTCAGGGACAACAGAAGAAGTTTTGGATATTCGTTGTGTATCATGCACGAAATATGCACGGTGTGCATCTTATGATGCGTTCGGCGGCAAGTAGCGAGTCCTCCGTTGTAATCGCCGGCGGTTGGTTTTTCTTCGGTCGCTTCCAAGAATCAAGATTTTTTTTCAACCTTTTTTTTATGTCCCACTGCTGGGCACAGGTCTCCTTCTCACACAATTGAGAGGGATTTGGGCCATAGTCCACCACGCTGGCCAAGTGCGGATTGGTGGACGTCATGCTTTCGAGAAATTATGAATTTCTCTCAGGCATGCACGGCGATGGAGAACATCGTAATTAATGAAATATCACGATATTTTCCATCACCGTGGAGCAGCGATAAATTCGCACATTACAAATTTCTTTTGTCAGATGTGCGAGCCGAGGATTTGAACCTGGGATCGGTCGCGTCGAAGACCGCGGTTTTTTACCACTCGGCCATCGCTGCTCGATACAAGATTTTACGATTGTATAATACGTTGGTCTGAAACCGCTCTAACCGAGATCGCTTGCTACTTACATATCTATATTAGCTGCAAGCTGCAACCCTTTTGGCATCCCATTGCTAGATACGGATCATTCTCTGCCCTAGAGATGCGGGTTAGGGCCAACCCGCTGTAGGATGTTTTCAAACAGCACATAAGGCCTCCGATAAAGCTTATCGATGGTTTTCTATCGATAACAACCGGGACCCACGGCTTACTGTGCCCTCTGAAGCACGGAAACGCGTATGAAAATTTTGCCACAACCAGTCTACCCATCAAACACCCGGCCGCGCCCGTTTGGCTTAGCTGCATAGACCACTAGAGTTCTTTGGCAGCCGCCGAGCGATGCGCTCTATTTATCTTAATACTACATACCGTTATTCAAATAGATTTTACAGTAGGTAATTTATACTTTCGTGGATGCCCAATAGGGCTTCGCGAAACACACTTTAAGAACAGAGACCCTAGACTATCGTAGCCTTCTCTGTTAAGTATATCTGTCACTGATCGATAGATACCTAGTTCAGAAAATCATTGGACAGTTTGTTAACATCTCCACCAACCTCTTTTTATTTTAGAAGACTTTGTATGAAATTCATCTTAATATATATAAATCTCGTGTCACAATGTTTGTCCTCAATGGACTCCTAAACCACTTAACCGATTATAATAAAATTCGCACACCATGTGCAGTTCGATCCAACTTGACAGATAGGATAGTTTAAATCTCAATTTACAGTCGCAATATTATTTTATTTCTGATATTTTAAGGCAGGACAACTCCGTCCGTCAGCCGGATTCGCTCTGTTAGTAACTGTCAAAAATTGATTCTTAGCGCCATTGACCAGAAGTTTGACATTGTCTGAATAACACTACATCTGTCACTATTTGTTTTATAATTTTTATTTGGCAGTAACATAAAAACTCTTTGAGATGATAAAGAAACTAATCCTCTTTCAATATATTTAAGGCAGGACAACGTCTGCGGGGTCCACTAGTAGTTTATAAAAAAAAGTTTGCTCGTAGTTCGCGTTTTGGTTTTCAATGGTTGCAAGCCTATTCGCTTTCCAGGAAGCTGCTACAATCAGGCGCAGTCCCAAAGGAGGGGTGGGGAGGTAGTGGCCAACAACCCAGTCGGATGTCTTTCGCATCGTCCATAAGGCCTCCGATAAGCTTAGACGACTGCTATCTATCGAAAACAACTAGGACCACCAGCTTATCGTACCAGAACGCAGGCAGCTGAGTACTACTCAGTACGCAGCCGCCCGTAACGTAAGTTTCGGGACATTTTCGGCATCATTTTTGACGTAAGGTACCTACTCAGATCATTTTTATTTCAACTCCGAATTTATAACATAAGCACATTGATGAGATTAAACTAATGAATGTATTATAATTAAATTAAAGTAATATTGCTACATTTTTGGAACGAAGTTCCTTATGGGGCGTTGCGGAGAGGTACCTAGTAGGTACCTACCCTGCCGGGAAAAAACGTCCGTAACGTAAGATTTTTATGTACTTATAGTCTATGTATGATGACTATACAGTGCTAATGTATAGGTTGTCTACGTGAAAACTGTTATTATTATTATTATTATATATTTTCATAAATCATAAACAAAAAAGGTGTTAAGATAATTGGACGTAGTTACACGAAAAGGATCCAATCCACAATATTGTCAAAAATGAGATAAGTGTACCAAACTGAAGCTTAATATCGATATTATCGGTCAGTAAAAAAGACCCACGTCAAAACAGCTGTTTTCCATCGAATTTGAACATCGGAACCAACCCACATGTATAGCACCTCATGTATATTTATTCACCAAAAACGATCCAACTGTCGTGGTTCTTACCCCGTATTAAAAACTAAATCAGTAAAACGAACCAAAGAGGTTGGATCCTTTTTGCGGAATTTTTATACCAACATCACCTACACTACAATAAAAGCGCGAAATTCGATCCACTCTGCTTGGGACTTTTTGCTGAATTGCTTAGGTACATTATAATTAAATAAATGAAACTATCCAGAAAGCTTGGATCGTTTTCAATAAATACATTTTTACGTATTATTCTAATAAATCTGTTAACGAAAACCATCTATAGTTGTTGGTATTTACTTACTGATTATATTTTATTCAAAACTAGCTGTGCCCCGCGGTATCACCCGCGTTAGAGAGGATCATTAGCATAAAGTGACTTCTCTTTTTATCCCTCACTTTATAAGCTAAAAATACGAGAGTGGATCGAAAAGTTCGCAGCCTGACATATAAACGTTTATTTTATTTTTACAATACTACCCTCATTATTCAATTTTCACAGTTCAAAATTTTGATGTAGTAAAGAAAGTACTTTTTTTTGGTACCGGGGGGGGGGGGGATACCTTCAAAAGGTACCCGGCACCTTGGGAGAGGTGTTACAGGGTTATGTGGGATTTGTTACCGCACTAAAACCCCCTCGGTGGCCTACCTCTGCACTTGGGTTGGGGACGACTCCGGGATCTCCAGTGGAACGCACCGGTGTCCTCCACGCTCGGCGCCCCAGAACGGGCCCATCCTCCGGAGAGCAGATGTGCTCTCCTGCACTCTCCGATGCTTACGGCGACATGCGGCCACGCACACACCGCCGTCCTTCCCGGGGCTGCTGGACGGGTCGAGCTCCCACTCTCACCGCCCGCAGCCACGTTAGCCCCTTTTAGTCGCCTCTTACGATCAGGCAGGGGATACCGTAGCTCTATTATTAATCCCGAAGCTACAGGGACTGTGCTTAACAAACCTAGTGTTCAGTTTTTTAAAAATGGACAAAATTGAACAAGGTGCGGTGATAAAATATCTGTTTATAAAGGGATTAATATCGAAAGAGATCTATGATGATATGTATTACAAAAAAGTTAGGGTAATTTGGGCCGTGGACGAGAGAGCATTGAAGATAACCCTCGCTCCGTCTGGCATACCACGTCTACGCTACGACGGAAGAAAACATCCACAAAGTGTGTGATCATATTGGAAAACCGAAGATTAACTATAAGGGAGATTGTAGACGCTATAGTCATTTCGTATGAGCGAACACAAAATATCATTATCAATGAACTCTGTCTTTCTAAAGTATCAGCCATGTGGGTCCCTAGACTGCTTTCAGTTGAACAAAAACGAATTCGTTTAACAATTTCTCGCGACTGTTTGGAGATGTTTGAGGCTGATCCGCAGGACTTTTTGGATCGTTTTGTTACTATGGACGAAACCTGGATTCATCACTATATGCCCAAGTCCAAATAACAGTCCAAGCAGTAGAAAAAATCTGATGAACTAACCCCAAAGAAAGCAAAAGCAATTTTATCGGCTGGCTAGGTGATGGCATCGGTTTTTTGGGCTGCTTGTGGAGTCATAATGGTGGACTCTCTTTCAAAGGGCCAAACAATAAACTCTGCATACTATTTCACCCTATTGTGTCGTTTGCGTGAAGAAATTAAAGCAAAACGTCCGGGATTATTAGAAAGTGTTGTTTCATCAGGATAACGCATGCATTGACACTTCTGTTGAAAGCATGGTTCAAATTTGTGACTGTGGTTTTGAACTGCTACCCTATCCAGCTTATTCGCCTGATTTGACACCATCTGACTTTCATCTGTTTCCCAATTTAAAAAAGCACCTTGGTGGCCAGTGATTTTCATCAAATGAAGTGGTTGAAGCCGCAGTGAACCAGTGTTTTGCAGACCTAAAGGAATCATTTTTTAAATCCGGAATAGAAGCTTTGCAAAACAGATGGAAGAAATGCATTGAGTTAGGTAGATTAACTTCAGTAATTCTTCAAATAATTCATATGTTTGGCGTTTTGCAAGTAGGAAAGAGTGCATACTGGTACTGCCGATTGTTCAAATTTATCGAAATGCGATTATTTTTTACAAACACAAATATTTTTAATTTTAAGTCAATTTAAAAGAAACAGACTATATGAAGATTTATATTGTTGCATAAAAGTGCTTTTTCTATTTTTTATTTAAATTTTCAGAATGGCGTGTAGAATGTTTGATATTTTTTTTTATAAAATTAAAGTTATAATAATAATAAATTGACGTTTTATTGAAAAAAAATTGTAATTATTAAATATTTTTTTACATGGGTCTTTTTAGTGAAATAAGTATTGACCGTGCACAATATAAACTGTTATTTAGCGAAAAGGATCCAAATGCATATTTTTACAAATATCTCCTAAAATACAATATTGTGTATGATTGGACTATAAACAATAAAAATAATAATAATAATACATGTTAACAACATACTAACAAACTATTTTATAATGAATACCTATGAAGAAATACGTCATAAACTTCAAATGTCAATATCTCGAAAATGACTTGATGTGGATTGGATCCTTTTCGTGTAACTACGTCCAATTTTGTAAAGTAGATTCTTTGCTTTTTATCGATATAAAAATCATAATTAAATATGTAGGTATGTATACCTACCCCAATAATTATTTTCTTTATACCTCGAAAAGAACATATTTTTTTAAATAAGGAACTTTGTTCCTAACCGGTGTCCCACGACCCCACTTGATTTCTTTTCTGTCTTATTCAAAAATGAGGGCGCAAAATTCACGAAGTTTCGGACACGGGCGGACAGATTAGGCCCACAGCTTCGACGTAAGCCAAGTCCGCCAAGCAGGTCTAAAGCATCATTCCGATGGGACCTTTTTTTCCTTTGTTTCCTGGATGATTTAAAATAGAATTGGACCCGGTAGGTGGCGCTGCTGTCGGTATGTGAACTACTAAACGGTTTGACCGATTGGGTTGTAATTTTGTTGTATTTCCATAGTTTCACAGACACGAATATATTATAATAAATAACTACTACTAAAGACTACCTAATCTATCTTACTATACTAATAAAGAGGAAAACTTTGTATGTTTGTTTGCATCGAATAAGGTCCGGAACTATACTGAACCGATTAAAAATTCATCTCCATTAGAATCTTGCATTATCGCTGATGAACATAGGCTACATAATATGTACAAAAAAATTAGGAATCCGTATGAAAACTTCTATAATGTAACCCAAAGTGTGAAAAAAATTTGGCTCCCATGAAACCATTGGAGAATACTCATTGCAAGTCCACGGTACTACTTAGTAGGTACCTAGATGACAGACGCCACAAACAACCGATCAGTACAAAATCTTCAAGAAAAAAAACGGCAAACGGTAAAAGTGTTGACATGGCCGATAAATCCACACAATAACGTTATTCTATTTATTTTTATTTACCATTCTCGACATTTTCAAAAACGGTCTGTAGTAATAAGCTCAGCGGGACCATAAGCAGTAATCTATAATTTTGTGCAATATTCCAACAATAATCCCGACGTAATAAGTCCCAGTAGCTATTCACCCAGCGTCACCCCCGCGGTCTCGGGGACCCCGGGGAGAGTGGTTATTAGATAATGTAATTATATTTTATCGCAGACCGGAATAAAATTGAGAGGGTGTGCTTGGGTGACGCGTGACAGGGGCAAAAGTGGTTTAATTTGCATAAAATATTTTTCGCAACTTACGCAGCATAAGACTTCAATGTTCTGATTAGGTACCTATATGTCCGTCGACCAGGCGCGTTCGCAGCCTTCCATTTTTGGAGGGGGTCACTAAGATATTTTGAAGGTTCACTAAGAAATTTGGGGGATAAGGTGTCCCAAATTGATTGATTTACTGATTTGCCTAAGTGTTTGTAAGAGTTAAGGCCTTAACAAACTTGAATGTTGAAATAAAATAAAAGAAATAATCACCCCGTTTACATTCATGATTCAGCCAACTGCCGCGGCAACGAGCAGGGAAACAACGGTCATTTTCATTGCCGATATTGTTATGGAAAAATTAAGGGAATTGAAAGAGATGAAATATTTTTCAGAGACAGCCTCCGTGGCGTAGTGGGTGATGAGCCGACTGCGAAGCGTGAGGTCGTGGGTTCGATTCCCACAAAGGACAAATATTTGAGTGATGAACTATTTGTTCTGTGTCTGGGTGTTAATTTATCTATTTAAGTATGTATTTAGAATTATATAAGTATGTTTATCAGCTTTCTGATTACCATAGTACAAGCTCTGCTTAGTTTGGAATCAGATGGCGTTGTGTGAATTGTCCAAAGATATTTATTTATTACTAGCTGTGCCCGCGACGTCGTCCGCGTAGATAAAGACTTGTACAAAAGGCTTGATTAGGCTTGGATTATTTGTTCCTCCTCCTCCTTAGTCGTTCACTCTTGTCAGAGTGGTGGTTGCTGATGAGGTTGCAATTTCGTTCGTGACCGCTTGCCCTCCACTGTCCCTTGGATTATTGTTACCTTTTATGAAATTACTTATGATACAAAAGTTCATATTATTATGTTGAGTAGATACATTCTTCCTGAGTCCTTACAATTCTTACTGTAGTCCTCTTATAATATCGACTTTTCAGTCGTTATCATCAGTTTCTCTTTACAAATTAAACGTATTATAATAGCCTGTTTTTAAAGTGTTTAGATAGGACTGCTGTGCCCGCGGAAAGGATCATTATAATTAAATAATTTGTGCTGCAAATAATGCATAGATTCATTATCATTATGTAACTTAAATATATTGCAGAAAGGTGGTGAAATGTCTACGCTATGTCAGGCGTGGTTAGTAGTTGGGAGTCAAATTCTTGGTTGCTTACACGTTGGTTGCAATTGTCGTTAACATACTGTCGTTCATACTTAATGGAGGTATTTTGAGCGATTTAAAACTTGCGACAGCACTTAGGCCATTAACAATGAAGACGTCATCAACCTGAATTGGAGCAGCGTGAGAGGATCAGGCCCCACGCGATTAAGAGTCAATTGGTCCTATTCACGTCCTATTAACAACCCTTCCCACAGCATCAGAAATATATATATCGATTACTAATATTATTCTGGGCGTGACCACCATGCCGTGCTGCTGCCGTGACGCTTTAGCATATTAGTGTAACACCAGTGCCAGTACTGCGTATGTATGTAATAGCTCTTATTAAATTAACCACTGAAAACGTCATTTCAATAACATTTTTTATTAGACCCTCGGCAATTGCTTATTCGTTTATTCGAAATCACTTTTTTTATAAAAAAAAAACAAACAAAAAGGCAGGAAGGCCGCGTGGTTAAGCGATCACTGTCGCCTATGGAAACGGGCAACCCCAGCGGAGCCACCCGAGCACTGCCGGCTTTCAAGAAGAGCTTTCTTTACAGCTTTCTTGAAGAACCCTATGTCGAAGTCCACTGGAA
This sequence comes from Pyrgus malvae, assembly GCA_911387765.1. Lineage (NCBI taxonomy): Eukaryota > Metazoa > Arthropoda > Insecta > Lepidoptera > Hesperiidae > Pyrgus > Pyrgus malvae. The sequence goes on along the minus strand of OU426955.1, from coordinate 8,777,771 downwards.
ATGCCTCAGCTGGAAGGTTGTCCCATAACTTACACATCCGTTCAAACATCAAAAGGAGCGTGCAAAGCGGCCTGTGGAACTTTAACTTTCGACTGGTGGTGTAATCATGTTATGGTGACGTAGCTATCATTTTGAAAAGATCACTCAGCATAGTAAAGTCGGTAGAACACTTTGATTTTTTTTACGTTTCACACTGATAGCGCCAGAGTAGGGTAAATATACACTGTGTAATGGGTACCATGAGACACACAGAGACAGAAATACACTACTCAAAACTTAAACCGAGAACAGAAAATTAAACTCATCATTCAAATTTATGCTTCGCCGGGAATTAAACTCGAGACCCTTCGATTGGCAGTCCGACATGGTAACCATTGCGCCACGCGAGTCCAGGCGCGGTCGCAGCCTTCAATTTTGGGGGGGGGGGTCGCCAAGAAATTTTGGTGGGGGGTCACTAAGAAATTTGGGGGAAGAGGTGTCTCAAATTGGCTTGATTCGCCTTCCATCTACGCATGAGTGAGGGATTTTGGGGGGGGGTCATGTCCCCTGTGACCCCCCTGGGACCGCGCCTGCGCGAGTCGATTATTATTATTGTCTATTAAATAAGGTCGATACCAATAATATGTGGAATGTGGATGTTACCACTGCGCCGCGCCTCCATAATGCTCTACCACAATGAGTAAAATATCAGCGCCAGTTCCAAAGCTCTCTAAGTAATTTTTATTAGATACTTTATTAAGTAAATATACTCGTAATCAATTATTTGAAATAATCTCCACCTATCCACTTTGTAATAGCGTTATTGGGTAAAATAATGATTATGTAACACCACCTGTAAATCTACCTGTAAAAAGCAATTAAATATGAATAAATGAATAACAACGACATCTATCGTATAGCGTGTAAACTAAATTGTCGATATACCGAATTTGCAACAGATCACTAAATAGTTCTGAATGTGAACATAGATGTCGGCAGTAGCCTCGTTTTGTTAAGGTTTTGTACATTAATTTTGTATTGAGGATTTCTTTGAAATGTGGTGATATGTATGGTTTTTTTAAATATTTAGAGATGAAATCTAGCATAGGTGATTGAAAACTTGCTATCAGAATATTAAGAGATGTTAGTAGTTATCGAAACTTGTGGTGTGACCGCTCGCATTAACTTTATTATAGCGTACAGGCGTTCATCCATTTCATCATTCTTGAAATTGACGTAACTTTTTTGTTTGTGAACCGATTTAAATAAAACAAACCCTAAATGTTAATGCAAAAAAATACAAATACTTCAGTGAAAACCGCATCCTTCTACGTTAAGCCGTTCCTGAGATTAGCGCGCACAAACGAACAGATAAACAGACAAACAGACAAACAGACAAACAGACAATAATTCTAAAAATCATTGTTTTGGGTTCTATTACGCTAATAAATAGCCCTAGTGACAGTTTTTTTCAAATATCTTCAATGTACAGAAACGGACTTGTTACAGATTTATTATATGTATAGATATAGATAGATTATTATTTATTTTATCGATTAATTGCTTTAATTGATTAAATTGATAGATTTAATTTAATTGACATATAAATGTTATTATAATAATAATGAATATTTTAATGACAAATTTGAAAGTATGCAAATATCCTGATTTAATTACCTAGGTGAATGTATTTTTAAAATAATATTTTCTAATTTATTCATTTTGTAATTTTATTTTATTTATGAATAACTAGCTGACCCGGCGAACTTCGTTTACTTCGTACCGCCTAACAGTCAATGAATGTCGTGTTACTTTTTAGCTGAACTAATTTAGGCTTTGATGAACGTAAAACAATGATATAAAATAATATATTTATATAGATAGAAACAAAAAAGTATTTTATTATGAAATTAAGTACAAAAAAATGATTGAAAACTATGTTGTGCAGATTGGGAAAAAAAAACTCGGATTAATTCATTAATAGGATTTTCATTCAAGCACTTTGTGGTAAACGACATTCTTTGTTTTTTGGTCAGGCGCAAGAACAAATAAAGCGGATGGTTTGCCGACACGTGAGCATGCCACGTACAATTGACCATGAGAAAAACATGCATTTTATAGATTGAGGCCGCAAATAGTCAAGGATTGGCCCTGTGATTTGTTGATCGTCATGGCGAAGGCAAGAGAAATCGGGAATTGAATTCGTTTAAACTCAAAGGGCATATCCGTGGGGATCATCGGAATCCTTGGAATAAGAACTTCCTCATCATCAAATTTTCCTTTAAGTATCGACGCGTGAATCACATTGGTCATCAGTTTTCTTATCAAAACATGTTTGCTTACGGCAGCATGCGGCCGTCCTTCCCGGAGCTGCTGGCTGGACGGGTCGAGCTCTCACTCTCACCGCCCGCAGCCCCGGAAGCCCCCTTTTAGTCGCCTCTTACGATCAGGCAGGGGATACCGTAGCTCTATTCTTAATCTCGAAGCTACAGGGACTAAATACAGAGTACCTACGATTTGATTTTGAATTATAAAATTGAGGTCATCTACGTCTTTATTTTTAGCGGCCAAAATTGCTCGCTCACTTAACCATTTAGTATTTTTGTGGTTAGCAAAGATATTAGGACGCGGCATTGTTATTAAAATGTGCACTCGCATAAAACCACCAAATATAGGTAATAAATAACAGTGCCTGAACTTTCGAGACATAGACAATAGCTCAAAGAGTATATAACCACTACGTATGAATAGCTTATCAAGAAAAATCATAGACAACCTATAAAAAGACATTTACACTTTTGTTAACCTGTAGATTTTTTTTTCCTTAATCTTATCCTTTACCAACTGATATTTTATTCCCTAAATTCCGTTCCTTTCCGATGATTTTATGCTTTTACTGTAGAATAAATCTTAGGTATTATTTTCGGGAATTAAAAATTAAATAATTAATAAATAATTTTCGAAAATTAATGTCTAAAACAAACAAATATAACAGTACCTGAACTTTGTAGACATTTTACAAAAAATAAATTTCTGAACACACACATGATGTCTTCAGAAAAAAATAAAGTTGTGGCTTAAAGGTCTCAGCAACCAGGCCATAAGCTCAAAAAAAAAATAGTTGTTACACTATTTGACAGGATTGGACAACAAATGTTTGACATGTAATAAACAAATCAGCATCTATTGAAATGACTAAGTTTAGTATTCATTACACATATCGAGTTTTCATTGTTTTTAAGATGTATTCTGCTATTCGGGACGGAAACAAATCCAACAAATCAAAAACCATGGCAATCGGTCCAGCCGTTCTCGAGTTATAAGTGTTGTAACAAACACGACTTTCTTTTATATATATAGATATGTTTAATGTTTAGTTTTATTGTCAAATTTTGGAACGCCCTCACAGGCATATACTATTTTTGGAGCTCTTAGTTACCTATGTTACTCGTAGTTATAATCCATTGTAACCCAAAAATAGATCCAATAAAGATTATGATACATGATATTATATGACATTGCCGTTCGCATTGCCAGGCTGTCCCCCGTTTAGCGATAGGTATTGTTAAAGTGGCATGTAACATGTGTATTATTTAAAAAATTAATAACCTGTGCCATAGCGCCGAAGCAGCCATAATGGGCATGATGACAGATTTTTAAATATCTTTCCTTATTGTAGGTACACGTCTCCTAGTTTCGAAAAAAAGTTTATTTCAGCAATAAACTCAACTTTTAATGTAAATTAATATTTTCTGCTATGTAATTTGAATTAAGCGCGAAAACGCTCGTAGGTGTCATGGCGTCGGCTTGATGGTCAAACTTCAAGCAACACGATGACATTAACTGAGACGTGACGTCATTCCTTTTGATTGGCGTTTCAGATAACACGGCCGATTGCTGTAGGTATTTAATACTTTTATTTTTTTGAAAATCTTATTAATCTTAATGTTTATATTAAAACGTGATCATATTTTAGAACTTTTTTAGCATATATTTTTCTGTAAAACCGTTTATTCTCTAATTCTTTAATAGTATCATCATGCCTATTTCCACGGCATTGCCGTGAGCTGAATTGAAAACTGTTGAAAAATGTGAAGCGACAACGCAAATATCCATTGCTGTTGACGACGTTACAATATTAAAATTTGGGGAATTATGTACAGCAGAGAAAGCGTCATATTATTATATAAACTCGGCATTAAGCATATGCCAATTGCCAGTATAACTCTAAACAATGCCGGAGAGTTTTTTTTCAGGCGGCTTTTTTTCTCTCATTGACCCAGCGGTGGGTGGGCATCAAAAGCCGATGATCCGTTGAGATTATTCTTAACGGATCTTAAAAAATATATTTTTAGATAATTTTAATTAATACTTTAATATTGTATGCCAGAATATGGTAGACTGTTTAAAAATCCAATTATAATTTTAAACATCTTATTCTATGTAAACAGTCAACAATAAAGTATTTTCATTTCATTTCATTTCAATTGTGGAACACAACTTACACTACCTTTTTGGGCTGAGGTCGCTGGGTTAACTAACGTAGAGCAATAATTTTGTTTCGAATTCGTTAAAAACACAAATCCCCTGCCGTATAGGTACAAGTAATTGCAAACTAGCGATGATAATAACGTTATAGCCACATACTCTCATGCCTGTGGTTATCCTTGTATCAAACAGGAACACTAACACTAAAAACAATTTTGGCCTCACTGGGAATCGTACTCAGGACCTTAGAAGATAAATTTTGTTCTTTTTAACACACTTTTATTAGCTTGACCTGTATGTATGTATATATGTATGTAACGGAATCTTTTAACTTCATTTTCACTTACTTCTAAGCGTCTGATTAACTTGAAAATTTGCTGGTCAAGGGCCGATGACAATGCAATAATATGAGAATTAACTAAAAAAATAAAAATTATATAATGTAGTTTAAAAACTAAAAAACACGCTTCTTTGAAAATACGAACTCAAAAGTAAATTAAAAAACTAAAAAACGCGCTTTTTTAAATACGAACCAAAAAGTAAAAAATAAGAAGAAAATGTATTTTACTGTAAAAAGTGCGTGGGGTGCATGGTGTCAATATTAACTTAATAATCACCCCCCGCTTTTTTACAGTAAAATACATTTTCTTCTTATTTTTTACTTTTTTAAACTACATTATTTATCAAATATTAACTAAAGACAGAAAGACTTTCATTAACTAACTCTCTAGACGTTTGAGTATCAAATAAGAAGATACCTACAATAAATACAAAAAGGTAAAATCTCGATACGAGTCGATAGCTTGTTGTCTTATCAAACATTTAGGAAAATATAATTAATTTCTCTTATTTCAGTTCAATGATAATGCACGATATTTGCACGTTGACAATGTTTAGTTAAAACATGTTAACATTTAAATTCAACTTTTACCTGTTACGATGAAACTAGGCGATGTTATAGGTAATAATAGTCAAAAAAAAAGTTGTCAGTCAATCAATCAGTTTATTGAGAGCAAAACATAAATAATAATAAAAAAATAACATTTTGGCAACATGTTTTAAGTTTTTTACGCTAAGCTTCGATGTATCAATTTTTTAGAGAGAAATTCTTTTGAATTCTATCAATAAGTAAGCAGCATAAGTATTTTTTATTTACTCGTTACCGTTACACATTTCTCAAAACTGGTGTGATTTGTTGTAAAATTAAAATGACGACGCAAAGACGAGATAAGATTTACAAATAAAAAGAGCTCTACTTTTTGTTGATAAAGTGGCCTTCCCTTAACCTTAATAGTTATTGCTGACGATAAAAAAATGAATAAACTAATTAATTACAATAACCAACCATAGACAAATCACATGACACGTCAATATTACACAATACAAAATAATATTGTAGCTACTAGGCGCGCAGCGGCCGAAACAACATTTAGGCCTAAATGCGTTATGGCGCCGCCAAGTCGCGACCGCGTAGAAATACTTCTCAACACTATTTGGGTTTGTATGGGCTCTAATAGAGATATTATGAATATTTTGATTCGTATTTGTATAGGAAACTATTTCGACTTTACAATAAAGCTATTTGAAATATTAGAATGATAAATAAATGCAAATTTGGAAGAGAAAACGGTCTCTGAATTGATCGGCGTGCGTCGGTATAATTTAAACTTTTCGTAATTTTAATAAATAAAGAATCGGTGACGTTTAGTCACTATTGACTTAATGAAAGGTAATCAAATTGTGAAAGAATTTGATTGCTTTATGAATTATGAATTATTACTTTTTACAAAATAGGCAGGAAGAGCTTAAAACAGCCATGTAGCAATAAGTATTTTTTAATAGGATTATATATGTATATTAAATATCACAATTTATATTATACTAACTCATATTATTTGTAATATGTACATTAATTTATATAAGTAATAATAGCCATGTACGAGACAACAGGATAGAAAAATACATTTTTAAACTTTCTTTATTTGTAGAGTCCTTCAATACGACTCTACAAGACTATCAAAAAATTTATTGATCCGTTTTTTACATAATTAGTTTGCTTGATTTAATGTCTCATTTGTCTCATATATTCTAACTACATGTGTATCTAATTTAGTTCATTAATATGCTATAAGATTCTTTAATTTTATGATAGGTAGATAACGTGAGCGGTTGGGTTGTGGTGGGTGGCTTTTACTATCTCTAGGACCAATCTAAAAAAATATCAATAAAATTTATTATTTTCATTTACACAGGTTGAACTGTTATAGGTGTTGTAGTGTTTGTAGTAAACTATAACTATTGAAATAGCTATAAACACTGTCTCGTGCTCATGGTGTGGCGGGGCGTGCAGCGTTAGTACCGTGCGAACCGGGGGTGAGAGCGGGCGTGCCGCCTGCGCACATCGAGTGACCGAGCCAGTGCCATCGAATGTAGATTCATTTGAACGCTACAAATGGCGACGAGTATAAATCCTACCAGTATATATTTTTTTTCCCTCCTGGACATTGAAATAATAAAAAGGGGAAGGAAACAAGGAAGTGGAAAAAATTGTAAGTAAACATAAAATACAGTCATTGGATTGTTGGTTTATAACTGGAAGAATCATAACGGGAGTAAGTCCATTAATTACATTATATTCAAAAATTTAACTAAAAAAGCTTATTTATCTAAAACTAAAAGACAATTTCAATTTCAATACATAATTGTCGTGACATAATTAACTTTCTTTTTGTTATACACTGTCATTATGTATTAAGTATAAAACCGGTGTACGTTACCCATAAAATATTAACTTTAAAATGACGATTTGTTTACAATATTTATTTTTAAAGTGTTTGGATTTGAAAATTTACCAATTTGTTAAAAGAATTTCAGTGTATGGCTCACAAAAGAAACCCACATAGTTACTATTCAAGAGAATGATCTTATTTCTAACCGGTATAAAAAGTATTTCAGGAATTGTATGGAATAACACCTGACAAGTTTAATTATATGAATATTGCAAGTAAGTAAGTAAATCTATGTATTTTCTTCTGGTTGGTTGGATATAAAAATAATTACATATATCGTTCAAGTTACTGGTATCATTATGAGTTGGTTTCGTGAATGTGTTAATAATTAATTTACATGAATGTCGTACTACTAACTAAATACCTACAACATTCATGAGAGATCTAATTCGTCTTACAGCTATTTTGTGGGATATTTGTACAGTACACAGTACAGCAGCAGTGAATATAGGTCGTAAATATATAATATATATTGTTTGATTCAATCAGTAAGACTAGACGAATACATTCTAACCTTTAACTGGTACGTAAGTCGATGTACCTTTGAGTGAATAAATGATGTAAATAATCTTTTAGAATCAATATAATTATTCATCATTAATTATCACCAATCAACATACCTAACTCATAAAGAAACAATATAATGTTATAACGATCTATATACAAATTAGATTGTGGTTTTTGGTTAAACGTGAATTCATAACATTCATAACATGTAGATATAACAATATTAAAATATCGTTTACGATATTATATATAATTAATATTCGATATCACGGGTAAGAAACGGTATGGTGACTAGCTTTTGAACATTAAACACCTGCTAAAATAAATATTAGGGTGTACGAAATTACAAAATTTTAATGATCAGCAATAAGAAATGGAGAATCATTCTTCATACTAATATTGCAGGCGCGAAAGATTGTAGGTATGGATGTTTGTTGCTCTTTCATGTAGGAGCGACTGATTGGATTTAAGAGAAACTTTACAATAATATAGCTTATGCAACGGAATAAAATATAAGCTACAATTTATAAAGATGTTTTGTGAATTGCCCAAAGTATAACAATGGGTGACAGGAGGGTAAGAAAAGTCTACCATCTATTCTGGTGTGCGCTGCCAAAGCCGCTGGAGTTGTACATGTGTGGTGTGTGATGGATGTGTTGTCTTGGAGGTCCTGCAAGGAAGCCCGCACAGTGTATCTCATGTGTAGGTCATTGTGGCCAAAGTGTGTAAGCCATTATAGCCAAAATAGTGAACCAACACTACAATGAAAAATTGATAATTTACTGACCTTTTCTAACGCGGGTGAAATCTCTAGTTAAATTATAATCAGAGAAACCTTTGAGGCAGGTTTTAAAATAACTACTCATACTATTATTGTATTCGTATTAAAGAATAAAGCTAAATCGTGAAATGCAATTAGAAATTTAATAGAATGAAAGATGTACAGAGTTCATATACATGTTCATATACAAAGCATACGCTTTAATAAATTAAACTTAACAAAAGTTCATATCAATTAAAGTTTCATATTACTATAAAGTTTTTATATTAACTATGATGAGTCTTTACAGGCACTAAATAGGCTATAATGCACCTACGTATACGTGAGTAGATTGGTGAAAGATAATATCTCAAAAGGCACCTTGAAGATTGTCAGCGGAGATCGGTGGTTATTAAAATCTTAATACCTATACTGACTGTCAAGGGCGGTAAGTGGAAATCTGTAATGAATACCATTTATCACAAGGTAATATGATAAAAACATTTCCCTTAGTGGTGGAGACGTTGATGGTGTCCATGGTATTTTACTGTATGTCTTAAGCGGACATAGCAACAATGTCATAAATCAAAACTGGTTTTCGGAAAAGATGAAAGCGGACAGTGCTGAGTGAGTGAGTGTTCTGTTAGCTCGTACTGATTAGGTGCTAATCACAAGAAGCTATTAAGTAAAGGATAATAGCAGGGAACTGCGTATTGTCAGTTGATTAACTCTTTAAATTAGTGCAATGGTTATTGACAAATGTCTTCAAACTCATAATCTAACGTGGGTATAAAATTCTTCTGTCACAGTTTGTGTTTATTAAGTACTCCTCCGGAACGGTTTGACGGATTTTGGTGAGGTTTAATATGTAATATATACCTATATTCAGTAGGTATGAGAATATGTTTATAACAGATTTTATACCCCTAAGTGTTGAGGGTAGCCCGCCCCAGACATTTTGACGTGGTGCGGGGTCAGCTGGTAAATAAATAAATAAAAAACTACACCTTTAGTAAAATGATTTATTCATAACATAATATACCTAGCTGAAATTCTAAAAAGATATCTGTTAACAAACAATGAAAAATTTTGAATAGTTTATTGATTTTATTTGTATTAAATCAATCAAATTTTCGGAAATATGTATAAAATACAAAATTTGTCTAGAAACAAATGATTTGTATAATGTTACCCAAGGCAATAATAGTACAAAGTATTCTCAAACTAAATAAATGTATGAGATTCAAGGTAATACCTATTTATCAATAGCGCATTAGATAAAACACTCAAAATATTTAAAGCTTGTTCATAAAAAATAAAATAAAAATAGTACAAAGTATTCTCATAACTAAATAAATGTATGAGATTCAAGGTAACAAAGGTAATACCTATTTACATATCAATAGGGCATTAGATAAGGCACAGTCAAAATATTTAAATCTTGTTAGAAATTCTGGAATTTAAGCGAAAAACTAATATACGTTTTGGTTATGATGTTACGAGTTTGATACAGTATGCGAGTTAAGTGTTTACATTTGTTACTAGTTGTTAAGCTAGGTAGCTTAACTCGTTAGGTACTCGCACACGGCAAAGTAACGACAGTCAATAAGCCGTTTATTCTTCGCGTGCAGTTTGGTATACGCCCGTACAGTGTCTTGTTGTTGAGAATTGTGGTTCGGAAATTGAATGGAGATTGAATGGAAGGATTTGAAAACAACTCATTTTAGAATAGAATAGAATAGAAAAATGTTTCTTTCTTCTTAAAACTACAAAATGCATACAATAAAAATATAATATAGGGTCACAAACATAACAGTGGCATTGTTGTAGTCTATTTGAGAAAAAGGACTGCACTCAGCCTGCTTGCAGCCAAAGACTACAACACTGATTTTCAGTGTAGCCTGTTGGTATTCACGTAAGTAGTTCAAACAGCGAGTGAGCATTATGACTGTAAATAACTTAATTATACAGAATCAATTACAGTTTACTATATGCTTAAATTTAATATCTGATAAGTCTAAATAAAAGATATTTATTATTTATCTGAAACAAACAGGGCAGTTTAGTTATGGGGTACAGGGTTTTTTTATTGCTTTTAGTTTGTAAACCACTATTGTAGTTTATTTTGGGTATACAGTAAATAAAGTTTAAATCTTGTTCCACTAAAGGTACAATATACTAATGATTGATTTGGAACTTATATTCCAATGTAGCAGTGTCGGGATCATTGCCGGAGCCACCGCCAGGGGGGCAAACGGAGTATACCCGTAAAAAATAAATAATATGGGGTCGATTCTACAAAATTAAAGATTATCTAAATGCTAATATGTAATATTGTGCGTAGTTTTCTTACACGTAGTATTGTGGTGAATATCTCTGTGCTGCCTATGGTTGTGTAAGTAGGCAAGTATTTAAAGAAACATCTGAGAAAGAACAAAGTGCGCATACAGTTGCGCGCATGGGTGTTATGATACCGTTGTAATGTAGAGTGCGTTTGTTGTCCCCTTTTGCAAGGGTCCACTTAGCGGAATCCAAATCGCCAAGCGCAGTCGCTATGGCCCAGTTTATTTGCTGTAGTTGTAGAAGTATTTCTTCTTGTCGCTGGGCAGAGACCGTTTCGATTTCACTTGTGGAGCTGGGCTGCGTGCCTTGGTTGCGGCTGCTCATGGTTCTCTACAGTTTTCCCGAACTGTTTGATACGGTAGGCCCGTTCCGAACCTACTGCTTGCGTTGTGTGCACGTGTGGTTATGTAAGTCGTGAACAAACGCCGCGATCTTGTCACCGATGGTGGACTTGGTACCTGTTTACGCGTTTTGAGGTTTGCTGTGCGACGCTTGGTTGGCGGGATCTGGGTGTACAAAGTCGTAACAACACCATTGTTGTTTATAATAAAACACCCCCCCATTAAATTTGAAAACATTGCTTGGTACAAAGGTGCCCCCATTAAATTGGAAAACTTGGTACAAAGATACCTCCATTAAATTGGAAATTTGTGGTACAAAGGTACCTCCATTAAATTGGAAATTTGTGGTACAAAGGTACCTCCATTAAATTGGAAATTTGTGGTACAAAGGTACCTCCATTAAATTGGGAATTTGTGGTACAAAGGTACCTCCATTAAATTGGAAATATGTGGTACAAAGGTACCTCCATTAAATTGGAAATATGTGGTACAAAGGTACCTCCATTAAATTGGAAATATTTGGTACAAAGGTACCTCCATTAAATTGGAAATGCATGGTACAAAAGTACCCCTATTAAATTGGAAATATTCTGTACAAATTTACCCCATTAAGAATTAAGAAAAAAAGAAGAATTAAGAAAGTAAGATTACAGAAGACGTAAGGCGTGGGACTCGGATTTGAATGAAAAAGACAAGGGATTATGGAGGTAGAAGATGTAAGACATGAGACTCGGATTTGAATGAAGAAGACAAGGGGTATATAAAAAGAATAGAAGGCTAATGGGAAGCTGTAGGTGAAGACTGAGTGAAACTGGAAATCTTGAAAACAATTTAATGAGATTTTGAACGGATCAAACAAATTTAATAATTATTCATTGGGAGTATGTTTACTTACAAAGTAAAAATAATAAAGTTTTTGATAAGAAAGGGATGTAGTGTTTGTAGTAAACTATAACTATTGAAATAGCTATAAACACTGTCTCGTGCTCATGGTGTGGCGGGGCGTGCAGCGTTAGTACCGTGCGAACCGGGGGTGAGAGCGGGCGTGCCGCCTGCGCACATCGAGTGACCGAGCCAGTGCCATCGAATGTAGATTCATTTGAACGCTACAGGTGTGATTCCTTTAAAGCGGTGAAAGTATGGACCATTTGCTTGATTTTCAGTATTTTCCGATATATTTGATAATTTGTGCTATTTATGAAAATACCGTGATTTTAAGGGAAAATGTTAAACCACTCAAAATATATTGCTGATACAAACTATTTTTTATTGTTAATGTTTTCTGAATAGACAATAATGAATTGGAAACAAATAAAATCAACAGACAGTTCAATATATTATAAATAAAAGACCAAAAAGTTGTAACATAAAATCACACGGTTACAAATCAAACGATTATATAGCGGTGTCAGGAGTACCACAAGGATCTCATTTGGGTCCAGTCCTCTTCACTGCTTTTATCAACGATATTACGTCAGAAATACGCAACTCCGAATTCTGTCTTTTTGCTGACGATTTAAAAATATACAGAACAGTAAAATCCACTTTAGACTCAGAGCTTGTCCAATGTGATTTAAATAGAATTAGTAAATGGTGTAAATTAAACGGAATGATCCTTAATTCCAAAAAATCATATCACATTAAATTCTCGAGAAAGCGTCTACCTTTTATGTCTTCCTATAAATTGAATTCTGATGTATTGAAGCAAGTTAAAGAAGTTCGGGATTTGGGCGTAATAGTGGATAGTGAATTGAAATTTAAACCTCATGTTGATGCAACTGTTAAAAAAGCTGGAAGAATGCTCGGATTCTTAAAACGAAATACCAAAGGATTTAATTCAGCTAGAACAAAAATCATTTTATATTATTCCCTGGTACGCAGCCAACTAGAGTTTGCATCAGTGGTTTGGAGACCCCAGTATATCACTTACTCGCAACGTATTGAGAGTATCCAGCGTTCATTTACTCGGCATCTAGCGTTCCATTCATCTAGCATCTCCCACCGCACTTCATATGATCTTCGTCTTAAACACTTCAATATGATGTCACTTGGCAATCGTCGTATACTAATTGACATTATGTTTTTAAAAAAAATTGTTTCTGGTATTATAGACTGTAGCAACCTACTTCAAAACGTTAATCTTAACATTCCATATAGTTATCCACGACATCATATGACTAAGACTTTTTATATTCCTGCTAGTAGAACTAACCTCTTAAAAAGTTCACCTTTATCAAGGATTTGCGCCGAATACAACCGAGCAAATGCCTCAATAGACATTGACATTTTCCATGACTCTTGCTTATGTCTAAAGAGGAAATTGTCTGAATACCTGCTTTATAAGTAGGTATTCGGATAATTGCTTCTTTCGGCACTTCAAAATTACATTACCTACTTTTGATTTTGTAGATGTTTCGCTTGTCTTGTAAATTCATTTTTTTTTCTTTCTTTTCTTTGTGATATATTTTAATAATATACTTGTACTTATATATAAATATATTTGATATCTGCAATAACATGTCATAGTTTTTAAGAAATAGGAATGTTGTACACGTCTTTTATTGGCATACATACCAGTGCTTATATACTTTGATATTGTACAATCTAGGAAAGTAATGTGTGTAATGCTGTTGATGTGTCAAAAATAAATAAATAAATAAAATAAATCACGAAATCTAAATTTCCATCACTTTTTTTTTAAATATTTAGTACGAATTTATTTTGCAAACAACGGTTACTCAGCTTTACAAAAATAATAATAATAAATAAACAAACGTTACACACTCATAGCCCCACAGTAAGGTAATTAATACCCTGTGTCGTGGGACCATGGACAGGAACACAAACACTTAAACTTACACTCTTAAACTCATCATTCAAATTGCTGTTTCGCCGGGAATCGAAACCGGAGCCCTTGATTGGCAGTCCGGCATGGCATTGCGCCTCGCGGGTCGTCAAAAATATATCAAGAGTATACAAAATTTTGACGAATTACTTATTCAATAAATTTAAAATTATCGAGTCAGGTACCTAGTGTGCCGATTATGCGTTACCTAGTTTGAGTACGTAACTGTTAACTGGAAATTACTTGGATTTATCGAACATTAAGCGCTTTTGTTACGTTGTGACGGGCACGGTCGGGTGTGAGATGGGTGACCGCTAGTGGCAAAAAAAATTCATGCGCGTTTCCGTGCTTTGGAGGGCACGTTAAGCCGTCGGTCCCGGGTGTTATCGATAGATAACAGTCGTTAAACCATGTCGGAGGCCTTATGGGCGATTTGAAAATATCCGACAGCGAGTTGGCCACTAACCCGCAACTTCATCAACCCGCATTGGAGCTGCGTGGTGGAGTAAGCTCCAGGCCTCCCCAGTAAGGGGAGAGACCCGTGCCCAGCAGTGGGACGTAAAAAGGGTTGCAGCCAAGCGCTTTTGTGACTTTTTTTCAATTTTACTTGCATAATTTCATATCATTCATTTGTCAAGTCAGTTGCATGAAACTAATTTTAAATCCACAAAAAATCCACAAAAGCACCTTGTTCCGAAAGATTAGTGCCGTCCACTAATGAATTAGGTAATTAGATAAACTAGGTAACGCGTAATTTGTGTACTACCTGACTCGATAACTTCAAATTTATTCATTTAAATTTTATATTTGTAATAACGGCCACCCTCGACTTCGTCCGCGTGGACTTTTTGCCCGTGGCCTAAATTACCTACTCTATATTACATCAGCTACTTACCAGTGAAAGTCCCGTCAAAATCGGTCCAGCCGTTTCAGAAATTAGCCGGAACAAACAGACAGATAGACTAAAAATGTAAATAATGTTGTATTGGAGTTTTGGCGGGAAGTCGAAAAAGGCATATCGTGCTCTTGTTTTATTTTTATTTTCTTGGTGTATTTTTGAGTTACATCGGATGAAGTTGATGGCATTTTGTTTGATACAGGTTAATTACAGTGTACGAGTGTTTGTGAAATAGAATAACAGTGCTAAAATATGTTTTTTCTGCTTGCCTCCAAAATTCCATCGGACACGTTCTAGTAAAGTAGCCATCGCTTTCCTTGAAAGTTCGACTGACTAGACTGACTGATTACTGATGACTTACTGACTTTGTTATTACTTCATCCAGTTTCACTGAAACTGGCAAAAAATTGATGCAAAAATTATACTTGACGCTCGCAGTATGCACAGAATTTGCAATGCCATAATTGAAAAAAAATGTTGTATTGGTATTTTTACTGTATATAGGTACATTCACATCCATGAATTAATGAAGTAAAAAGGTTATTTTAATATTGCAAACATACACTCCATAGTCTCCATATTTATTTATTTGTATAGATTTTTAGAAAGCTCAGAAAACGGCGAATTTATTTATGTTGTTAAAAAAATCAAATACTTATTTAAAGAAAAAACAGGGAAAATAAATATTTTGTGATTTTTTAAAAATCTTACAAATTTTTGCTATTTTATTTTAAAACTAATAAATACATAGTTCACTTATTTTTACGGTTCCAATTTATCAATAGTCTATGTAGAAAACATAAAAAATAAAAAATATTTATAAAAGCACTGAAAGCACGTGTTCGTAAAGCGAAGTAATTTTCACAGTAATTTTGTAAGAATTACGCGTTCAAACTAGAAAACGCATATTTTGCGTAAATAATAGGTACCTAACTCGACAATTTCAAATTTATTGCTGTATTCGTTTAAATTATACTCGTAATTATATTCTTAATATTATATTTCTATAATAATAAGATATAATGTAATAGAAATATAATATTAAGAATAAATTCTATTTATTCGACAACCACCGTGGCGTAGTGGGTGATGAGCCGACTGCGAAGCGTGAGGTCTTGGATTCGATTCCCACCCAGGACTAATCTATACTATTAGGGTTAATCATAGGTGTTAAGCCAGTTGTTTCAACGGCGTGGACCCTATTACCCGTTTTCTCGTAGGATTGAAGCAATTTCACGCGGTAAAAAGTAGCCTATGTTCATTACTATTAGGGATAATGTCGGATTCTAATGTTTTTTTTTTAAATCGGTCCAGTAGTGTCGGAGCCTATTCAATACAAACAAACAAACAATCAATTCTTTCCTCTTCATAATATTAGTGTAGAAGTAACGCTACGCTAGAATTATGAAATCCGTTAAATTAACTGTTTTTCAAGTTTTTATTTACATTATTTTCATAAAATTTCTCCTTTTGGCGGCTTTTGGTTGGCTGTAAAAATCAGAGCAACTGCATACCTTCTACCACAGGCAAGACTTACAGGCTGTAATACGGCTGTAAGTTACAGCCGTATTCAAGAAGCATAGGTACTTGCTTAGGTAGTCCCTGTAGCTTCGGGATTAAGAATAGAGCTACGGTATCCCCTGCCTGATCGTAAGGGGCGACTAAAAGGGGGCTTCCGGCGCTGCGGGCGGTGAGAGTGGGAGCTCGACCCGTCCAGCCAGCAGCCCCGGGAAGGACGGCGCTGTGTGCCTGACCGCATGCCGCCGTAAGCATCGGAAGGTGCAGGAGATCACATCTGCTCTCCCAAAGATGGACCCGTTCCAGGGCGTCACGTATGGAGGACACCGGTGCGTTCCATGGGAGATCCCGGAGTCCTCCCCAAACGCAGAGGAAGGCCACCGAGGGGGTTTTAGTGAGGTTCAAATCCCACATAACCCGGTGTCCTCTCCCAAGATGCTGGGTACCTTTTGAAGGTTTCCCCCCGATACCAAAAAAAAAGGTACTTGATTAGGTAAGCAGGCAACGCTATGCAAAGAGCGCTATTTGACGTGCGTTCCTTTTGTCAAGTCAATCGATTAATGTGCATTTTGAGGCATTTTAACAAACGCATAGTAGCAAGTTTCACTCGAGTATCGATACTCGAGTGAAACTTGCGTCTATTAAACTATGAATTCGTTTAGATGGGTCCGGGCTCGATGACCAAGCGTTGGCGAGCACTACGTCACATCATATAGTACTATTGTTTATAAATACGGGTGTTCTCCGCGGTTTCTCCCGCGTTGGAATGGATCAGCAGCAGGAAGTAAGTATTTATTCTCAATAGGTTTACCTACTGGAGTTACTAACGCGTTACTATTTCATATTCTAACATGAAAAAGTAGTAGGTATATTGTGACATAACGGTAATCGTCAGTTAAATGAAAACTTCTTTAGCGGCGTTGTGCACTTTTTTTGGGATGAGTAAAAAATGTTAAACTCGCGTCAGGCCTGATCGAATATTCGTAAGTTGTGACGGAGGGGTGACAGCTGATGACGGCTCGACTGTCTATACTTATAAAATTCGTTTATATCAAGTATTTAAAATATGGACATTGAACAAAGTCCATCTATTAATGAAAAAAGTGAAGAAGAAATAGTGAAAAGAAATGATGCAAAAATGCACAACGTTAATGTTCAAGTTTTCACTTCTGCCGGCACTACCGGAGTGCAACCCATTGTTTTTTTAAAGTGGTCACTTTGCTCTATTATTAATAATTTCCGCAGCTTACGCGTTATAAGATAAGAAGATTTATATTTTTATTATTTTTATAGCTTGGGTTACATTATCGAAGTTTTCATATGGATTCCTAACGTTTTTGGAAATATTCGATAGCCTATGTTCATCCTACTAATATTATAAACGCGAAAGTTTGTAAGTATGGATGTTTATTACTCTTTCACGTAAAAATTACTGAATGAATTTTAATGAAACTTTACATTAATATAGCTTAGGTATACATCAGAATAAGACATAGGCTACAATTTATAAAGTATTGTGTGAATTGTCCAAAATATGACGATAATTGTAAAGTAAGTAGGAATAATCTGCAAACCATCTGCGAGCTATTCTGGCGTGCGCTGCCAAAACCGCTAGAATTACACTATGTAATGTATGATGGAAATGTTTATCTTATATAGTCCTACAAAAAACTTCAATTTATGCTAATGATCCTCTCTAACGCGGGTGAAACCGCGGGGCACAGCTATCACGGAAATGTAGAGTTCTAATGGTGAAAGATTTTTTCAAATCGGTCCAGTTGTTTTGCAGCCTATCCAACGCATGCAAACAAACAATCAAATCTTTCCTCTTTATAATATGATTAATGATTAGTATTAGGGCCTCGTTCACCATCTGCAAGTAAAGTGTTGATTTGTTACGTCCCAAGTAAAGTTAAGTGGCAGGTAAAAGCTATGGGTCAGTTTACATATGATTAGCTACTCGAACATCGTGAAATTGAAATTTATTTATTATTTATTTATTTATTTACCTTAAAATTAAAACGGTTACAAGAACCAATTACATTAATTAGGAACTAACTATCATATATCACGCTCACAGAACCTGAGACATTCTGTTGAGAAATTGAAGTTACGAGTGTCTTAACCGACAATTAGCGTACTTGTCCATTTACTTGAAGGTGGTGAAAGAGGCCCTTCGTACCTAGAACTAATAAGGAGTAAGTATAGAAGTATAGATGAATCTAGTTATCATAAAAAGACAAATACCTAAGAGTAAAGTAAGAGCCTAGTCGATGTGGTTAAAAATTAATGGCTCTCATTTTATAACCCAGTTTATTCTTAACTCATTTTCAAGAAAAGGCCTGTCACACACGTCACAAACCTATTTCACTAAACATTTCATTTTGTCGCTCAATAAATAATTTGTATAAGTACCTAGGTATACTAGGTATCAACAGCAAACAGCATATGGATGGATCATTTAGGCCTAAATCTAAATAAGTGCATAGCAACTGTAAACGAACCACACAGCTTATTATTTATTTTTCTCCTTAACTATCCGCTCTCAAAAGTCCCGAGGTTAGCTAAGCATCCTTAACTCCCAAAACGCCGTGTTCCTTTCTAATTTATTCACTTTACAAATTCGGCTCGTATCGGCCGCTTTCTCGCGGGTCACGGGTTGCACTTCACATCCGTTCTCCTCTGAATGCACAATGGGAATCGCATTGTCTCGCTCTAACACCGCGCTAGATCGTATGTTGTATTCGGTCGCACGATTGCGACGTTGCCAAGCCGCGCTTGCCGACGCCAAGTGACCTTGTCGCACGCTCTGGTACGATACGAAGTTGAACACTAGGTAGGTATAATAATTACTAGACGTTTACGATAAAATGATGAAGTTGTCCGATACTTTTTATAAATAAATAGGTGCCTAAGTAATACTAGTAAGTATAAGTTATTAATTATAGGTATTAACGTAGGTACCTACCTAACGTTTTTTGGAAAAAGGCAGGCTTCTTAGAATAATAACGTTAAGAACGTCAGTCTTCATAATATATACATATATGTAATGCTAATATAATAATATATTCTTTATACTTACTTTTGGCGCGCGAACTTGGTTTCTATAGGTAGGTAGTTCTTCTAAGGCAGGCTTAGAATTTCATTAGGTACCTATTTATGCGACTTTTTAATAACTAATGGATAATACCTAATACAAAATACATACAGAGGTAGGTAAGACCTATAAAGGTATTTATAAAAGCAAGAGAGCCCAGCTGTTGCCACCGCTAGTACCGCTACGTACCTATAGCAATTATTTAATTCTTAGACGGAGTTTTGTAGCTACACCTACACCTACCTACCTATTTACTTGCTAATCGAAAATACCTATTTTGATAAATGTAGATGCGCTTATGAGCTTATGAAATCTATTAAGCTGTTTTAAAGGGCCTTATCAATCGCATTGCGCGCAGGCCTGAGGCGCAGGCTGGACTAATTCTAGCCTCTCGAACGCCGTTTTCCGAAAAGCCAGTACCAGGACCACATAGGTACGTAGGGATTAAGAATAAAGCCCCCCAGATCCCCTGCCTGATCGTAAGAGGCGACTAAAAGAGGGCTTTCGGGGTTGTGGACGGACGGTGAGAGTGGGAGCTTGACCCGGGAAGGACGGCGGTGTGTGCGTGGCCGCATGCCGCCGTAAGCATCGGAAGGTGCAGGAGAGCACATCTGCTCTCTCAAGGATGGGCCCGTTCCAGGGCGCCGCGTGTGGAGGACACCGGTGCGTTTCACGGGAGATCCCGGAGTCCTCCCCCAGCGCAAAGGCAAGTTTTAGTGAGATCAAATCCCACATAACCCGGTATCCTCTCCCAAGGTGCTTTTGAAGGTTTCCCCCCCAAAAAGGTACGCTGCGACAGGATACCAGAAGACCGAGAAGTGTCCACAACGAAAGCACTAAACCTATTCCTTTGATGGATCGCCTTCTCCTTGCTAGGAGAAGGGGATGTAATATCCCGAAACTGTTTACTGCTGCACTGTATCAACATCAATGGCGATCACCTCACACACCTTCGATTTTCTGATGACATACCTACCTACATATCTAATAAGTAATGAGGCATTTAACTTGTAACTGAATGTAGAGTGATTAAAATGAAATATCTTAAAAATGCGAAAATGAGCTAATTTAGTTTTTTTGTGCAATAACGTACTGTATGCGTCTTAGGGGTCCCCCACCACGAGAATGCATAACTATATGTACCATATATTTTAATTTAATATAATTATTGCATGTGTGTGTCGTGTGAAAGGACTAAAGGTAAAGTACCACGTCTCAGTGCCGTGGGTCAACCATCACTGACAACACACATTGCTTGAAAACTTTCGACTTCAGCACCAGAGGCAGGCCACCGAGGGGGTTTTAGTGCGGTCAAATCCCACATAACCCGGTATCCTATCCCAAGGTGCCGGGTACCTTTTGAAGGTTCCTTGAAGGCCCCGATACCAAAAAAGGTACTGGGCGAGAAGATACTTTGTAGTTTCCCAACCTAGTTGCCTTCTACGAGTTACCTCTCTTTCAAAGTTGGTCTTACCCCTTCGGATTACCTGTGCCAGTTAGATATACATATTAGTCGACAACTTTAAGGGTAACGCCATCAACAACAACCATTATGGGTGTGACATGGACGTTAGACATAGAACTAAGTTCAATTTCCTTCGATGCAATGATGAATTTGAAAGTGGTATTTGTGTTCCTGTTGTTATGTGTGTTAATGGTTCCTGGAATACAAGATATACATAGATACTAATTTGGGCTAATGACTGTGAAACATTATCATCATCATCATTTTAGCCTTTTATAGTCCACTGCTGGACGTAGGCCCCTAACGTTCGCCACTCCTCCCGGTCCTGCGAAGGCGCTGCGGCTTCCCACCGCTCTTCTTCACCTGGTTGGAGGGCGGCCTGTACTTCTGTTGCCAAAACGTGGTCGCCATTCGAGAACCTTTCTTCCGTATCGGTTGTCGGTCCTCCTTACATATAGTAAGAATTCCATTGTCCATTGTCACTTCAGCTTGCAAATTTTGAGAGCTATGTCGGTAACCCTCGTTCGTCTACGGATTTCATCGTTACGGATTCTGTCGCATAGAGAAATATATATAGCATAGCTCTCTCTATCGCTAACTAACCTTAAGCTTATGGAAAAGGCTAACGTCGTGAAACGTATTAAGTATTTGTTCAGAAAAATTGCAGCAACCTACATATTTGCACACTATGGGATACCCATAGGTAACAAGAGTTGGAGTCAACATCACTATTATTTGATTTTGATTGAAGTTCGAAACAACTGGGACTAAGGAAGCACGGACACGCTACGCAATAAAATTTCACATGAGGAGCCCATCGAACTCCCGATCGTAACCCACATTGCTTTGACAAGTAAATCGCTTGCGTTTTGTACAGTACAGTACAAGACTAATCTTGGGCCCCAACCCTTTTTTGCGTCCCGCTGCTGGACACGGGTCAATCCCCATTATTTGGGAGGCTTGGAGCTTACTCCACCACGCTGCTTCAATGCGGGTTCGTGGAGATGCGGGTTAGTGGCCAACCCGCTGTCGGATGTTTTCAAACCGCCATAAGGCCTCCGACAACGTTTAACGACTGTTATCTATCGATAAAAACCGGGACCAACGGCTTAACGTGCCCTCCTAAGCACGGAAACGCGCATTTTTTTCCACTAGAGCGGTCACCCATCTCACATCCGACCGCGCCCGTTTGGCTTAGTTGCGTTTGCGTTCCACGCTAACCGCCGGGCCATGCGCGCTTCAAGAGTACTCTTAATGCAATATTATTTTTATTTTTGGTATCTACAAAATAGCATTTAAGGAAAGCATCATAATATACGGTTCGTTTTATTCGATTTCGACAATCCAGTGACGGACCTAAATCCTGCTTAATTCTAACAGGAAACCTGTGCACAGTAGTGGGACATTAAAAAGGGTTGCAAAAAAGTGTTTCATTATTGTGCCCTCGCGGCCTCACTAAAAGTGTAATCAAAAACCAAATTAAAATCCAACAGCGTATTTTAGTCCTCAAACACGCAAGGTGTATCAATACGGTTCTACCAAAAACTTGCGTGTGCCCTGTTATTTAAGACTGCAATGCTGCTTCGAGCGCCTTTTCAATATTAAGAATTTCTTCGACTAACATGCAAACACCACTCTTTGTATCAACAGCATTAAAATCTTAACCACCTTCAGCTACTACTCCAAATTCTACTCTATCTTCTTCAACAATTGGTTCAAAGTTTATTGCATCGGTTGTTGGTTTAGGATCTTTTGGCGCAAGCTGTTGGTTTTTATGGTTTATTTCTGGCTGCGGTAGGCGTTGGCATTGCATCCAGGTTTTATACCTTTTTACACCGTTTTTGTTGCTCGAGGCTACGTCTGGATTTAGCCCGTATTTCCTGCTATTGTGTCAGAATTAATTTTCAATTAAGGCCTTCGTTGGAGACAGCCGATTAAATCGATCTAATTTAGTGTCGTTACTACTAATGTACTGTTTGTTAATTAAGTTTTTATTATTTTTACTGACTTCATTTGTTTTCAACTTCCTTATTTCTTTATTGGTTTTTTGAAGTATCAATTTTATTATGGTAACAGACTGAAGTAATTTTACAAAAATTTCAATGGCATCTATAGTCAGTACTAAATACCATTTCTCTTCACATAAATATATTATCCTACATAAATATAATATATGCATTATAGACCCATTAACGAGTTAATTAAAAGAAAAGTTTCACGCCCCTGACTAGAATATCTAGGTACGTAATATAGTGTTGTGACTGATTACTAAAGGAAACACAAATGAGATTTCCTTCCTGACCACGGTACCTACCACGATCATCGTTGAAATAAATTAATGGTTTACGACCGAAACCATTGTGATACCACTGGAAATTCAATCCTAAATAAATATCCAAAGTGATTTGCCAATTTCAAATCTTGGTTTCGGACTATACCTACCTACAGATGATTAATGGTGATTGTTCAATCTGCTTAATGTCTTAATCAGCCTTGTGAATATCTTTAGGTATTTTATGATTAACGATGACTTCATTTTTTGTTTGCGTAATCCTACGTATACCTATGTGGTACTTTTTTAAAGTTGAGGATGAGTTGATATTATTATTGTGATGTGATGACATACAACTCTTTCACCCATGCGATTTGGGAACTTGGGTAAAAATCTCAGCGCGCATTTGTAAATTTAAAAATTCTACGGTGTAAGGACATTTTCAATGTAATACAGGTATATGATGGAATACATCTTCCACAATTTTAAAAGGAGATAAGTGCCATGTGTGAATGAATGAAACAAGAAATATTTTTAAAAGACATGTGCTCTTGTTTCTTTTAAAAAAATATTTTTATAAGACATGTGCTCTTGTTTCATTTGAGTTTTTTAGGTGTATTTTTTAGTGATGTCGGATAATTAATGGCATTTTGTTTGATGTAGAGCTGTTGTGAATTGAAATAACTGCGCGAAAACATGCTTTTTTCCATCGCTTTACTGAGATATATATCTGACTGACTTGGCTGACTGATTTGACTGAATAAATAAAAAATAAAATAGTGCAATGTTTTTTTAATGATTTTAGGTGTAAACGTTAGTACGTCTTAAAATATTATTCAAGTGGTACGTTTAGACCGTTGTTTACAAAAGTAAAGTGTAACAATTTGACGCTTACTAGGTAAATTAAATAAATTATATATCTATTCAAATAAATAAAATTGGAGTGTCTGTTTGTAATATTAAAATAACCGCTTTTTACTACATGCATATAAATGTTTATACGGTATATATACCAAAATAACATTTTATACAATTATTGTTTGTCTGTCTGTCTGTTTGTTCCTGCTAATCTCTGAAGCGGCTGGACTGATTTTGACGGGACTTTCACTGGCAGGTAGCTGATGTAATAAGGAGTAACTTAGGCTACTTTTATTTTGTCTGACTGTCTGTCTGTCTGTTTGTTCCGGCTAATCACTGAAACAGCTGGACCGATTTCGACGGGATGGAATTAAAGTATGGGTTTTAATTAGGACACATGAAATCTGCGGAATCTATTCACTTCAAGCTAATGATCCTTTATAACGCGGGTGAAACCGCGAGGCACATCTTTTACAAATAAGAATGATCTGCGTAGGCAAAGATACCAAAAAATTAAAGTATGGGTTACAATTAGGACACATGTAATCTGCGGAATATATTCACTCCATGCTAATGATCCTTTCTAACGCGGGTTAAACCCCGAGGCACAGCTAGTTATAAATAAATTATATATTATTATGTACCCTTACTACTTACTTACTTATAAGGTTTACCTTACTTACTTACTACTTTTAATGAAAACACAGAAAATACAACAAGTCATTCCTATTCTGTTTGTAACATACCTATCTGTTGAACTGGTTCCGTTTAGGAGAATGGTGTAGGCGAAAGCCAATCTACTTTTTAACTGAGTTAAAAATTTAAGGAGTTATCTATAACGGCCAAGCTACATTGTCTACTGTTATCATCACCAATCGGTGATTTAGACGTTTTTAGAAGCTAAACAAAGCGACCGATGGCTGAACCGTGCACAATTGAAAACGCTATATCGCGCGCTGAATTATTGTCGAGAGCGGAGGTACGTACACTGTTGGGGTCAAAAATCACCCCCGATACCGAAAGAAGTGGTATTAGTGTATTGCAATTTTATAGCCTTTTATCACTTTTTCAGGTGATAAAAGGCTCTACCATCATGATGTCGGGCATTTTGTCCAATGACCAAATTTCACTGTTACTGGAGGATGAAAATGACGAGTCTGGTCCAGAAAATAACCCTACAACTACTTGCGATCGGGAAGAAATCAGTGATTGTGAAGAAGCAGAAGCGGTCAGTTGTTCTGAAGAGAGGTTGTTAAAAGCTGACGTCAATTTCGACTCGTCAAGTTCAAGCAGCGAAGAAGAAGAACAAACGATGGAATCAACTGGCTGAATAAATGGCTGGCTAAACTTATTGTGATAAAATATATGCGTTTATAGAAGTGCTTCAGTAGTAAGATGTATTTTTTTTGTTTTTGATTGATTTCAAGACTACAAATGAAGTCCGGCCCGGACGCTCCCTAAACTAGGACAAATCCGGGGAAACCCGGACGGATGGCAACCCTAGTTAAGCATATAGGTAACTAGTGGACCCCGTAGACGCTGTCCTGCCTTAAATGTATTGAAACAGGATTAGTTTCTTTATCATCTCAAAGAGTTGTTATGGTACTGCCAAATAAAAAAATCCCTATCCCTATAATATTATAAATTCGAAAGTAACTATGCTACACTTTCCCGCTTAAACTACTGAACCAATTTTAATGAAATTTGGAACACAAATAGATTGGACCTAGGGAAAGAACATAGGATGGTTTTTATCCCACGGGAACCTATAAAACGGGTTCACGCGAGCGAAGCCGCTGGCGGAAGACTAGTATAAAATAAATAGAGACAGATGTATTGTTATTCAGACAATGTCAAACTTCTGGACGATGGCGCGAAGAATCAATGTTTGACAGTTACTAACAGTTTATATAGGAAAATATAAGTTGCTTTACTATTAATTTCACAATTTTTCTATATTTTCTCACCGTTTAAACCTTCTCAGACATCTACTAATATTTCAAGACCAAAATTAGCCACATCGGTTCAGCCGTTCTTGAGTTTTAGCGAGACTAACGAACAGCAATTCATTTTTATATATAGAAGAAGAAAAAGATTATCATCAACATTTTATATTATTATTATTATATATTATCTTATATTATTGAACATTTTATAATAAAAAGTAGATATGTATGCAAAGTCTAACATGCAGACTAAGTGTAATGGACAAAGTCCCTGTAGCTTCGAGATTAAGAATAGAGCTACGGTATCCCCTGCCTAATCGTAAGAGGCGACTAAAAGGGGGCTTCCGGGGTTGTGGACGGTGAAAGTGGGAGCTTGTCCTGTCCAGCCAGCAGCACCGGGAAGGCGCTGTAAATGCGTTCTCCTCACAGCAGCATGTGGCCCCGCCATCTGCTCTCCCGAAGATGGGCTCGTTCTGGGGCGCTGCGCGTGGAGGATACCGGTGCGTTCCAATGCAGATCCCGGAATCCTCCCCAAGCGCAGAGGCAGGCCACCGAGGGGGTTTTAGTGCGGTACAAATCCCACATAATCCGGTATCCTCTCCCAAGTTGCTGGGCTAGGTACCTTTTGAAGGTTTCTCCCCCGATATATTTTTTTTTATCATAGGCGAGAATACCAAACCTGCTTCTAGACAGGAGATAACGTAGTAATCTAGCGCTGAAATATACCTACACCTACATTGCGCTAACGTTTTCCTTTACTTATAAAAACCTAAAAGCCAATGACTCACCCCAGTCTTTACTTAAGGAGCGGGGGAGCACTTCTTTCCGAAAATCGATGGCAAGAAAACAGAGCGTATGGGCGTGGTCACACTGCGCAATTTTTCAATATTAGTTTAAATCACCTTTTGCATCACTGTGTTATAAAATAACCTACCTCACTAGGGTGATATTTGATAAAATATCTACCTATTTGATTAAATATCGCATGAGTTCCGTTTAATATAATAACTTATACAAAGTAAACAAACCTCACAATATTATAATCGCTCTCCACGATTCATTGATAACGCGTAAACAAGCAGTAGCGTTGAGTACGACACCTAACGCCATCTATCAAACGCTATGTGCACTACTAGGTCTAGTGACGTAGTGACGTAATGTCACCTTGACAGAAGAGCGAGACAACATTGCGATAGAGCGAGACAGAACAACAACAACGTCCATCGATTCGGAGGTCAACCGGCGCATGTCAAGTGTAGAGCGCTTACTAAGGAAAGAAAACTCACAAAAACTTAGGGGTTATTTTCGCGTGAGTTTGCGACGACTTTCGTCTGAAGGAAAAGGGTGTTAGGAAATTGGTACGTCTAATGCAACATTAAAAGTGATATTTGAAGATATTATTAAGATTTTTTTTAAAACATTCTTCATCTTATTTTATATCTATTCTCTACACCTACTCTATATAATTGGGGTAAATATTTTTAATGTAGTAATCGCACGTATAATAAATTATTATGTAAGTGTATGTAGGTACCTAACATATTTTTAATTAGTTTCTTATTGGCACTAAACATACCATAGTTACCCAAAATCTTCTACTCAAGTAAGGAGAAAGTAGCTCATAATTAAAATTATTTTAAAAGTGGAACTGATTTTAACATATCTAAATAATTTTTATGACTATGTTTGATAGTCGTTATATTTGGATATCTAATAGGTTATCGTGTAGACTTTACATTAAAAATTAGACTACCTATATGATTGAAACTGCACTATTATTGTTTTTTGGAGGAAGGTGTATAACGTCCTTAGTTATTGACACGTACAATGGAAATAATATAATTTGGATATCAAAAAATATTTGTATTTAAAATACAGCGTTAAGAAATCTCTCCTTAAACACCAGATGCAATATATTATATTATATATGGACAAATAAAATATTTTGTGTAGTTTATTATAATAATATATTTTAGTGTACTTAGACATACGAATAATATTATGTGCATATAATTAGTCTTCAAAATTTTACTTAACACTCTTTGGGATTTTAGAGAAATTTCTATAAGTAATATTTATAAATCACTATCTTTGTTGTTGCTACTTACTAAAAACTCTCACCAACAACCGGGCCTATCGGCATTAAGTCCGCCCTTTGTACAACATAGTTAAGTTGTGACAATAAAGTGTAAATAAATAAATAAAAATGCCGTCAGATGTTCATATACCTTGATACCATGTCAAAAAATTCTAAATGCTAAAACTCAAGGATTGAAACAAATACGAGAAGACTATTGCTTTTGTTAATAACATGTACTAATGTGCTATAATATACATGTAAATAAAAAAAATATGGAAAAGTGCCTATTACTTCAAACGAGCCGATCATTAAATTACTAAAGTCTATTTTATTATATTACCCGCTTTCAATCTATTTCAAGTTAATATCAAATCAAAACTTTGTGTATCCCCCTCATACCAGTTTTCGCTAATATCCGATAGGTCACGCTGTCTAAACATTGTTCTAAGTATTAACCACATACATCATCGGTATGACGCGCAACTTTCAAAAGCACCGATAACAATTGCAATACTTTTTGTCTCTTTTTACATATCAAAAACACTATGTGCATCTCACTTGGATATTTTCTACGCACCCTTGAATTAATTGCTTCTTGTTATTATGAAATTATCTACTTTAATGCCCTGTGATAAGGTCTTGTGTAGCGTGAATTATTATTATGAAAACGTTATGGAATACTTGTACCTTGTGTGCGTGTTTAATTGACAAATATCAGCACACATTTGTATTATATTACCATCCGCTTCGAAGTTGTTCGAATAATTTTCTATCCCTGTCTATTGCTCTGAAATAGAAAAGGTAGGCAATATCGAGTTAAGAGAAAATTACGTGACTTCGGATAGTAGGGGATCGGCTTCTGAAGATGAAAAGCGGATCGATTTGTCAGTTTTCGCTGCACATGGTAATAATTTTCCACTGATATCTTGCAGCGTGGGTGGATAACATTTTCATTGTACACTAGCTGTACCCTGCGCGCGTTGCTACGTACTTGGTCGTACCAACTGAAAAACCTTTCTGGGATTAAGCACAACACTTTGCTGAAGATCATGACATGAACAAATGCATAGTTTACGATTCTATAAAGGAAATACAGACAAACATACATTTTTATATATATAAATTATTACAATGATAAATATAAATACCATAGAAAACACCAGGTTATGCGGGATTTGTAATTTAATACTGAACTTAACCTTTAAGCGGAAGGACTCCGGGATCCTCGGCAGAATGAATCCTATAAAAATTTTAGTTACCTATATAAGTAAGCATTAAAACCCATTTACTTTCAAAGTCAAATTATTTATTGCTGGAATACGGTATACAGGAGATGTCTATACAACAATGTCTTTATATCAGTATTTATGTCACAACATCACAAATATAATTGTCCATTTTAGTAATAACTGAGTTATAACAGGCTCAAACATACAAAAAAATACAGTCAGTAAGCTAAGTGAATAGAGGCCTTAGAACCTATAGGTAAATAGGTAAATGTTATGACCAATATCACCCGATTATGAACATAATATTTAAAGGCAATGATTTGTTAACAAAATGTACGTACCTATTTATTAAAATATCGTGTTTTCCATTTAGATCAACAAGCGTCCATTTTGAAAACAGCTTCAAAGGCCCTTGTAGTCAATTTTGAAAATCATTTTAAGGCTATACAAATAATGAAAGAAGGTAAGGTCACGGGCACAAAACCTACCTTTACATACGTTTTGGTTAAAATAGCCAATGTTCTAGTGACGTAAACCAGAGTAGAGCGTTTGAATATCAGGAAGATAGTGAGTGTGATAATAAGGAATCTGGGCAGCTATAGTTTACTCAGGTTTTATTTCATTGAACTTATACATTTATTTAATTAATTAAAATAATCGTGTCTGTACCTAAATAAGTAGAGTTAAATGAACTTTAGCACGCTTACGAGATTTTGTTTATCTGCGGACATATCCAGCATAACAGGACGCCTCGTAGAGTCGATAACTCACACAAGCATAGCATTATCAACCCTTCTCACACATCGCCACTCTAGTTAGCGTTTGTACAGGAATTTCACTTTGTAGTAAACGTTCAGATGCTCTTACTTCAATCAATTTACGACCTTGTCATCATAATAATAAGAGTTAGAACTTTGAACATCGTAAATTATAACAACTGTATTCAACGAGCCTCCCACACAAGCTTAAACTGCCAAGCAAAATTGAACCCTACAGCAATGGTTTCCTCCACTACATGCCCTACATTTACCGAATCGAGAGATAACCTCAAAATCGGAGGTTTTGACTGAAACTGATCATGTATTTTTCGTTTAAAACGGTTTAAGGTCAAATTTGCATGTACCTTTCGGTATTAAAGACTGTATTGGCTCTAATTTTTTGTAGATTTCAGTTTGACGGACGACAGTGAGTGAGTTTGTAGGTTTTACAAAGGAAATTTTGGCCTAAATTTTCATTTTGTCTACGTTTTCGTGTCCTATTAATATTAGTGCGAAATGTGTTGTGTTCTGTCCTTGCTACATAGTTATTTATGATAGTGTGGTGTAGATACATATATGTGTAAATGAGTGGATACGAGGGCTTTCAGCAGACATGAGTGTAAGTACAGTTGGATTCAGTTTATCAATGTATGATTGATAAGATGTAGATGTATATGAATATGTATTGTATGTTCATATTTAATAGATTTATTGTGTGCGTGTAGTTATTTATTTATGTAGTCTTGATGCCTTACTGTACATTGTGTATGAAGATTATTAATGTCTAAAGTTGTACGTCTGGTCTTTAGCGGACCAATTAGGTGGCTTTAATAATAAATATAGTAGTTTTTAGGAAATAATCTATATTCTTTAAGCACACATTTTTAGATTATTAAATTGACAGTTTTGACAAACAAGAAAGGAAGTAAAAAATATACAAATAAATTAAAAATAAAGATAAAAAAGTATTCATTCATCAGGGGCCACAACATCCTCCGGCCCGTTGAAAGGCCACTTTCAACAACTTGGTTCTCAGCGGGTAGCAAAGGGATAAGGCATAATCGTACCACTGCCATTGAAACTTCTTCATTAGAGGTTCTAATTTCCACTATCTCTGCTATATACTCCATCAGATCCAGGAAATAACTGCTTTACGATGTCGAGCTTTAGCTGCCCTACTGATCGTTTGGCTAACTTTGGCTTCGTAGTTGTTACTGCTGCACGATGTAGAGTTTTAGTTGCACTACTAGATCGTTCAACAGCTCACTTTTTCTCATTTTTCCGTTTCGTTTCATTTTGCCGTTATTTACTGTTCTTTTTCGCTACTAAACGATGAAGTGCTTTAGCGGCACTACTAGATCGTTTGCGGGTTCCCCTCATGGGCCACCAATTTATGGTCTTTAGCAGACCAATTAGGTGGCTTTAATAATAAATATAGTAGTTTTTAGGAAATAATCTATATTCTTTAAGCACACATTTTTAGATTACAAAATTGACAGTTTTGACAAACAAGAAAGGAAGTAAAAAATATAAAAATAAAGATAAAAAAGTATCCATTCATCAGGGGCCACAACATCCTCCGGTCCGTTGAAAGGCCACTTTCAACAACTTGGTTCTCAGCGGGTAGCAAAGGGATAAGGCATTATCGTACCACTGCCATTGAAACTTCTTCTTTAGAGGTTCTAATTTCCACTATCACTGCTATATACTCCATCAGATCCAGGAAATAACTGCTTTACGATGTAGAGCTTTAGCTGCACTACTAAATCGTTCAACAGCTCACTTTTTCTCATTTTTCCGTTTCGTTTCATTTTGCCGTTATTTACTGTTCTTTTTCGCTACTAAACGATGAAGTGCTTTAGCGGCACTACTAGATCGTTTGCGGGTTCCCCTCATGGGCCACCAATTTATGGTCTTTAGCGGACCATTTAGGTGGCTTTAATAATAAATATAGTAGTTTTTAGGAAATAATCTATATTCTTTAAGCACACATTTTTAGATTACAAAATTGACAGTTTTGACAAACAAGAAAGGAAGTAAAAAATATAAAAATAAATTAAAAATAAAGATAAAAAAGTATTCATTCATCAGGGGCCACAACATCCTCCGGCCCGTTGAAAGGCCACTTTCAACAACTTGGTTCTCAGCGGGTAGCAAAGGGATAAGGCATAATCGTACCACTGCCATTGAAACTTCTTCATTAGAGGTTCTAATTTCCACTATCTCTGCTATATACTCCATCAGATCCAGGAAATAACTGCTTTACGATGTCGAGCTTTAGCTGCCCTACTGATCGTTTGGCTAACTTTGGCTTCGTAGTTGTTACTGCTGCACGATGTAGAGTTTTAGTTGCACTACTAGATCGTTCAACAGCTCACTTTTTCTCATTTAAAATTAATAAGGCATTATCGTACCACTGCCATTGAAACTTCTTCTTTAGAGGTTCTAATTTCCACTATCACTGCTATATACTCCATCAGATCCAGGAAATAACTGCTTTACGATGTAGAGCTTTAGCTGCACTACTAAATCGTTCAACAGCTCACTTTTTCTCATTTTTCCGTTTCGTTTCATTTTGCCGTTATTTACTGTTTTTTTTCGCTACTAAACGATGAAGTGCTTTAGCGGCACTACTAGATCGTTTGCGGGTTCCCCTCATGGGCCACCAATTAATGGTCTTTAGCGGACCAATTAGGTGGCTTTAATAATAAATATAGTAGTTTTTAGGAAATAATATATATTCTTTAAGCACACATTTTTAGATTACAAAATTGACAGTTTTGTTGACAAACAAGAAAGGAAGTAAAAAATAGACAAATAAATTAAAAATAAAGATAAAAAAGTATTCATTCATCAGGGGCCACAACAACATCTAATCCCTACTAATTACTATTAGTCCCTACTAATAATATAAATTCGAAAGTAACTCTGTCTGTATGTCTGTCTGCTACGCTTTCCCGCTTAAACCACTGAACCAATTTTAATGAAATTTGGAACACAGATAGAGTGGACCTTGGGAAAGGACATAGGATGTTTTTTATTTTACGGGAACCAATAAAACGATCCACGCGGGCGAAGCCACTGGCGGAAGGCTAGTGTCATTATAATTGAAAAAATATTTTTCCTGCAAAATTATTATAACTGCGTTATTCATATTAATGTTTTGTTCGTTTAAGAATATTTAAGGCTCTTTGACTTTTTTATTTATTGAAATTGAATAGTAGCAGACGAGCATGCAGGCCAACTGGTGTTTTTTTTGTATCGGGGTACCCTTCAAAAGGTACCCGATACCTTAGGGTTATGTGGGATTTGTACCGCACTTAAACCGCCTCGGTGGCCGACCTCTGCGCTTGGGGAGGTACTAAAAATCCACGGAAGTGGGTACAGTGGTGGTACTTCTCCGGTCGAACCATTAAACTTTTGGCTGGCTGCAATCCTTTTTTGCGTCCCACTGCTGGGCACGGCTCTCCCCCTTAGTGGGGAGGTCTGGAGCTTACTCCACCACACAGCTTCAATGCGGGTTGGTGGAGATGCGGGTTAGTGGCCAACCCGCTGTTGGATGTTCTCAAACCGCCCATAAGGTCTCCGACAAGGTTTAACGACTGTTATCTATCGACAACAACTGGGACCGACGGCTTAACGTGCCCTCCGAAGCACGGAAACGCGCATGAAATTTTATGACACTAGCGGTCACCCATCTCACACCTGACCGCGCCCGTTTGGCTTAGCTGCATAGACCGCTTGCGTTCCGCCGTAGCCGCCGAGCCATGTGCGTTTCAACTTTTATCACCTATAATTATTGTCTTACTCTATCTACCTCCACACATGCACACACTACACACTACCTACACACTGCACACCAACCGATCACCTACCACATTTTTAAAAATCTGGATAACATTTTGAAAGAAAAAAAATCAAAACTGATGGCTGTCAAAACCGCCTTCAAACAATTTATAGTCTCCCGCTCCTAAGTTTTTTTCCAGAGGGATAATTAATGATCTGCCTATAAAATGGCGGAAGTACATCGATCGGAATCGGAAATCGGAACAACGGCGCATACTTCGATTGATTAAATAATAATTTCATTAAAAAAGAACTTGTTTCTCTTTTTCGATACTGAACGGCAATTTCATAGTTAAGGACCTAATCTAAGACCTTTAAACGAGCAATTCTTGTATATATATAGGTAGATTGACGGTCGACATTTGACGGCTTTCTACGCCACAATATTATTAATATTCTCCAATAGATGTCAGTAAGAGTAATTTTATATTTTAACGGCATAAACATTCTATCCAGTCAATTTCTATCAACAAAAATTTGCTGGATCGATTTATCACCCCCGAAACTAAGGTACTAAATTTCATCAAAATTGTTGGAGCAGTTTCCGAGATTCAAAATATATTGAAGTATATACGTACAAGAATTGCTCGTATAAAGGTATTCGATATATCATAACATAGTCTTGGAAAGTTTGTCGCCAATTCGGACAAGGAAAAAGTATCGTAAGTCAGTATGACGTAAAATTTAAAAAATGTTCTTAAAGTTTACACTGTTAATGTTCCATTACGTTAATGAAAATATATTAAGGGCATGAGAGCCTTAATGCAGAGAAAATTTAATTGAAGGTAAAGAAAATTCGGTTATGTGCGTTTATTACACGCTCTACAGCGCCAATCTGCCTGAGAGTTATATATTATTATGTATTTTTTATTTGCATGGATTAGCAGACGAGCATGCAGGCTACGTGGTGTTTGAAAAAGAATTTATAATAATTAAGAATTAAGGATTGAAAAAGAATTAATCAAAGACGAAGAAGAACTACTTGACAAGCTGGATCGTCTTCTTAACAGCTGTATCCGATTCATCTTTTGTCTTCGCAAATACAAATACAAAATATGTTTCTTCTTTCCGTGCTCAGCTTAAATGGCTTCCGATTCGCCAACGAAGACATGCTATCACTCTTCTCCATCCCAGCTACTTAAAAAGGAAGTTTCAGTTTCTTCGGGATACTCACGATCGTCAACTGCGTTCTTCTGCCACTCTACCACTTTCTATCCCTCTTCACCGCTCAGGTTTAATCTCGCACTCCTTCGCTGTCCATGCCTCTCGACTTTGGAACACATTGCCCGACGACATTAGAAAACACTCCAGCAAGCACACCTTTAAACGCAAAATTGTTGCGCACTTCTCTTCCGCCTGGCTATGTCTAGTCTGAGGTTCTGCTTTTATGATATCATCTTCATCTTCTTTGTATATATTTATGTATTATATATGTATTTATATATTTATATCATTATCTATTTTTATATACATTTATTGTATGCATTATAATTTATGCTTATATTTTATGTATCGTATCATTTAATTATTGTGCTTTATAAATGTAATAATATTATAGGTATACATTTTTGAAGTGATAACTTCTTTAGCGGCGTTGAGCACTTTTGTGGGATGAGTAAAACTGTGAAACTCGCGCGAGGTCACGTGTGCTGATCGAAAAATTTCGTAAGATAGTAGAGGAGACGTGGAAGATCGACCTTCACCGATCTGATAATTCGATGAGACATATTGTTTACCAAATATAATTTATAAACATATGCCTATGATAACTTGACTATCGAAAAATGTCCATAGCTATTTTTAATTTAATTAATTTTAATCAATTTTCTTTCATATCACCTTCACTCTTGTAATAACCGAACGAGTGAATATCTTCACCGGCTCTTAGACCAAGACGGAGGGGGGACAGCTGATGACGGCTCGTCTGACGGCTGTCTATACTTTTTTTTCTTCAATTATGGAATCGCAAACTCTGCATATTGCCAGCGTCAAGTATAATTTTATCTTAAAATTCGTTTATATCAAGTATTTAAAATATTGAACAAAGTGCATCCATTCATGAAAAAAGTGACGAAGAAATAGTGAAAGAAAATGAGTGAGTACCTACTTTATCAAAATACTAGATGAAAACCTACTGAAAATATTAGATGAAAAATAATACCGATAATTAAAGCAATTCGTGCAAAATTATTTCCCAACCATTCCAAAATATCAAAAATGCACAACGTTAATATTCAAGTTTTCACTTCTGCCGGCACTCCCGGAGTGCAACCCGTCGTTTTTTACATAAGTATCTGTTACGTTCACTATCACTCTTCTTTCTCTCGTTACAGCTGCTTTATTAATTTTTTTCCCTTTTGTCACCGCCTTCATCGATCTCTCACTTCCTTAAAGTTGATTGGTAGAGAATGCTTTGAGAATTAAGTCCGCCTTCTGTCCAATACTTTTGTATGGCGTAAAGTTTAAATAAATAAAAGACAAAAAAATCTCAAGTAGGCCTCAATAGAAAGAACTAGTGATGTGCCGGATAGAATCAAATTTTCGTATTACAGAGCAGTTGTCAAGTTAAACATTAAAGCTGATTTTCACAGATACAAGGAAAGAATGGAAAATGATATTAGGCGGGATCCATCGACTTTTTGGGGATATGTAGCTACTAAGCGTAGCAAAGGGAAAAATAATGTATCAATTGTTAAGAATGGTATGAGAGTTCCGGATTCTGAGTCTGCACAATTGTTTGCTGATTACTTTAGCTCAGTATATTCAAGTACGCCACCCAAACTTGATAGTGAGAGCGCATTGAAATTTGCGGAAAGCTCAAGCCACCGCATTCATATCGGTACATTAAGTTTAGCAGACGTAGAGAGGGCACTGAGGAAACTCAAGCCGAAAAAGTCTGCTGGACCGGATGGTATCCCACCATATGTAGTAAAAGATTGTAGCTCAGTGTTGGGATGCCCATTACATCATATTTTTAACCTTTGTTTAAAAAGCTGCTACTATCCGGATGTCTGGAAAGTATCGCGAGTGGTGCCTGTTCCGAAAAATAATTTCAGTTCAGAGGCAAGTGATTTTAGACCATTAGCAGTATTATCTGTATTTGGGAAATTGTTTGAAAGTATTATACATCAACAAATAAGTGTTCAATATGAATGTCAACTTTCTGACTCACAGCACGGGTTTAGGGTCGGGCGATCTACCACGAGTAACTTGCTGTCTTTCTACTCGTACACGGCTGAAGCAGTCAATAGTGGCATTCAGGTTGACACGGCGTATTTTGACTTTAGGAAGGCATTCGACATGATAGATAATGATCTTCTTCTTCGCAAGTTCGCATCTGCCGGATTTACTCCTACATTATTACAATTCTTCTCCTGCTACCTCCGTAATCGGAGGCAGTATGTGCAGTTTAAAGGACACATTTCAGATTTGTATTATACGTTTTCCGGTGTCAGCCAAGGGTCAAACTTAGGGCCATTAGAATTTTTAATTTTTATAAACGATTTACCAAATATGGTTAGTAAGGCTCGTTGTCTGTTATTTGCAGATGACCTGAAATTATTTTTGGGAATTAAGACAACATCAGATTGTGACTTACTACAGAAGGATATTTGTAGCATATTAGACTGGAGTGAGAAGAATAAGCTTGAGTTTAATGCGACAAAATGCTCTGTAATATCGTTCTCTCGTGCACGGATTCCTATAGAATACCAATATAGACTAGGAACCGAATTATTGCAAAGGCAATCCTTAGTTAAAGACTTAGGCGTGACACTAAGTTGTAGACTAACTTTTGCCGAACATATAACTGAGGTAGCGACTAAAGCCTACAAAGCACTCGGCTTTGTGATAAGGCAGGCAAAAGACCTTGAAAGTGTAACTGTGCTCAAAATTTTATATAACAGTTTCGTTAGAAGTTTATTAGAAAGTAACGCAATTATCTGGAGTCCACATGAAGATAAATACAAACTCATGTTGGAGAAACTCCAAAGAAAGTTTTTACGTTGGCT
The DNA here is from genome assembly GCA_911387765.1 of Pyrgus malvae. Taxonomy (NCBI): domain Eukaryota; kingdom Metazoa; phylum Arthropoda; class Insecta; order Lepidoptera; family Hesperiidae; genus Pyrgus; species Pyrgus malvae. The sequence continues at coordinate 8,739,742 of OU426955.1, read as the reverse complement.
GTGTTATAAGCAATATGGATATTTTGTTGGCTTTCCATATATATATCCAAGTTTATTTTTGAATGGAATGCTGGGATATGATTCACTTGAATTAAGGCGCAATATGTCCCTTATATCATATTTTTATAATATAATTCGAGGCAATGTACATATTCCTTCTGTGCTTGAAAAAATTGCATTGTTTGTACCAAATAACTACGTGCGTGCACGTAAACATCAACTTTTTGCTGTGCCACTCTGTGCATTGGTGTCAGGGCGTGAAACACCGTTGGTTCGGGCTTTGACATTGCTCAATGGTGTTCTGGAAAAAAATCCCGAGCTGGACTTATTCCATTCAAAGCCTGCTGTATTTTATAGATTAGCAAGGCGTTATATTGAAACGTTTATTATGTAAACAAATTGGATTTTCCAAAATCTGTCATGTTTATATTAATAAGTTAACGAAATAAATAAATAAATAAATAAATATCCATATCCGCGGCTGTCTGAGTAAACGTAACCATCCGTATCCGTGACATTTGTGACGGGATTTTTCACCATATATTACAAATTTTTAATACATAGATAAAATTTTATAAAGGGTTGTTTTATATTTACTGAAACATTCTTGGGTACATGTAAGCATCAATATAAATAAGTAGCACCTTTTGTACAGGCCAACGTCGAAATATTTGTATAGCTTTCAAATGACAGATCAGCTGATGTTAATTTATATGGTGAAATGCTATTTTACCTAGTACAAAACAAAAGAAAAAACTAGACAGTGCAAGTCGCAAACTCGAAACATGTACTGTCCTGTCGCGCGATTCGACATCCGCCGTATCCGTATCTGCGGATCTTGACACCAAATATCCGTATTCGGATTCGTATGCGGGTCTACTTTGTTGACGATCCGGCACACCAATAGGAAGAGTTAAAGAACAACCGAGAGGCAGGGGGAGGCAATAAACGAGGCTAAACAGGCTTCATTTAACAACCCGCGGGGCAGGGATTGTCAGATATTTACGACAAGGCTTAACGACTGCTAACTATCGACAGCAAACGTACAACTTAAAATGTCCCTCGAAGCGAGGAAATGTGCATATTTATGACGGGTTCATTACAGTATCTAGTAAAGAATAAAAAATAATAATAAATAGTAGCTTATTGAAATACTAGGTACTTATGTCCCTGTAGCTTCGGGATTAAGAATAGAGCTACGTAAGAGGCGACTAAAAGAGGGCTTCCAGTTCGCGGTGTGAGTGGGAGCTCGATCCGTCTAGGCAGCAGCCCCGGGAAGGGAAGCAGCGGTGTGTGCGTGGCCACATGCCGCCGTAATCATCGGAAGGTGCAGGAGAGCACATCATCTCTCCCGAAGATGGGCCCGTTCTGGGGCGTCGCGCGTGGAGGGCACTGGTGCATTCCAATGGAGATCCCGGAGTCCTCGCCACCGAGGGGCTTTTAGTGCGGTCAAATATAAAATATAATATCTATACAATTCACAGATACAATTAGGTATAGGAATACTAAATTGGGCCTTAATCAAAGAACCAACGAATAACAGATGGACAGGAGTGTCAATTGACGCGTATTTAGACGGCTAAATTTAACACCCTGCGGGATGCTGGGGCCAGTTTAATATGTATGGTTTCGTATTTATCAATAAGAAATGATCAATCATTGAATAGTGCGCAATATGTTGCAAAAGTCTAAATTAGCACTTAGAGAAATAATTGACTAGAACCTTATTAACGCTGGAACCTTTTTATCCATCCATCAGCTTTTAAAACTTTACTGTTGAATATAGGCCTGATATTTGCGTTTCCACCAGTTTTCTTCAGGTTGTCAGTCCACCTAGTTGGCGCCCTCCAACTGTACCTACTCCTTTTTCGCTGCCATTCGAATACAATTCTTTCCCACCGGATGTTATACACCGTGTTCGTAAGGATATACATTTATACTTCGGCATGTTATTTAGAACATTAAAATGAACATACTGTATGCTCAATTATCAACAATAATTTTTTAGTTTTATTTTATTTGAAATAATATATTTGTCAAAAAAACAAAATAAGAAATACGAGTAATTCTGTATAATCATTTATGATATCACAAAAACGCTCAATTCGGTCTTAATTTAAAGAACAAACGAACCGCTGATAGGTTGAGGGAGCCTATCGACACGGCTAAATAGGCGCTATTAAGCACCCGGCGGGAGGCAGGGAGCAGTTAAATGTCCAGCCATCAGTAGGAAAAGACAAACAGTAGATCTACTTTTAAAACTTTACACTGTCCTCATACATTTTATTACTGACCCACGATATCCTGTTCATCCGCGATCATGATGCATGTAACTGCACCAAAATATCGAGAGCTGGAAAATAATGTACCTAAATCGTGGTAAATATATGCCCAGCTATCGGTGAAATGAAATTAAATGAAAGGCTATCAGTAGGCAAAGACAAACAGTAGATCATTGAATGGTAATAATGTAATCTACAACAATAATATAAAGCTGAAGTGTTGTTTTTGTTTGTTTGAATCTGAGGTTTGAATGCGCTAATCCCAAAAACTACTGGTTCGAATTGAAGAATTCTTTTTGTGTTGAATGGTCCGTTTATTAAGGAAGGTTATAGGGCAAAAAACTAAAGTCCAGGCGGACAAAGTCGAGGGCAGCCGCTAGCATTAAATGAGAAGTTTAAAAAAACAAGCTAACAATAGAAAATCTAGCAATGTCAGTAGAAAAAAATAAATAGAATATTAGCAGCGCACATCGCTTGCATTTAGCTGCAGCTTATAGCAGCAAACAGCAGCTTAAGAGGCCGTTTACGATATTTTGCCGATTTCGCTGATTTAGCTCATTTTATACAGGAGATTTTGCAGTTAAAATACAGTATTTCCATAAGTTTTATTGCACAATATGACTGATCATTTTAATAATAAACTATTAAATGAGCCACTTTTTAATTTTTATTTCGTTATTTTGCTTAATAGACCTGAAGCCGGTGATAGTTTTGTAAATATTACTGTAATAGGTATAGAATATCACATTTTTCTGGATCATTTTAAACTCTAAACAGATCGAAAAAAATGCCATGTATTGCTGTAAAAATCACATACATAGTGTATGAGCCACTTTTTGCCACTCTCATACAAAAAATATTAGTAAAAAAACATTGAACTTAAGTAAATTTTCAGAGAAAATGGGCCAGAAATTGCATTTGATTTCGGCAAATTGGAATAATCTTTCGTAAAATTTATTTGACGTAAATACTCTTCAGTTTATAATCAATCTGTTTCCTGAAAAAAAATCTTATTAATAATGATGATTCGGCATTAAACATCTTTTAAAGTAACCTAAATCTCGCATTATAATTCTTGACGCAAGCTATAAAAGTGTCTAATGTATTAGATTATTAATGAAATGAAAAGTTATATTGTGCAATGATACTTGCAGAAGTACAGTAATTTATCTGCAAAATGTCATGTGTTAAATCGGGTAAATAAGCAAAATCGGCAAAATTTCGTATACGGCCCCTTAATTCAATTTCTTTAGAAACTAGATATTTACATAATACAAAAGTTGGAGAGGCTTTCGTGATGGCAGCAAAATGACGAAGCCACGGTTTTTGGTTCGCTTTTGAAATGTTCGAAATGTAGGCCTGACTATTATGTTCTTAAAAAGTCGATATCTACTTTTATGAATTTCTGAGATAAAGGTTGAGACCGATGAGAAAATTATACGTAGTATTTCTCTTTCTTTTTTGAGACACGGAACCTAAAAGACCCACCCGAAACCACAACACAAAGCCCATATTGATTAATCAAAGCGCATGGCAATCAGGGAGGCAATCAATAAAACCTAAGCAGCCTCGGGGAGGCACCAGTTGAATACCGACACTGACCTACATCCTACTTGGAGGCCGTCTTTTTTAAAAATCTTTTATTTAACTTGCAATGTATGTATGTTTGTTCGGGTGGAATCTTGCTACTCAATTTTGAAGCAGATATCTTCAACCGATAGAGCAGAAATTTTCTATACACCTTTACTTTGGATGACAATACACGATAAGCTGTGTGACGTCATTCGAAATCCAATATGGCGGACCATCCAAGATGGCGGAATAGTTATTTTTAATGAATATATTTTTGATTTGAAAATTATGCTTCAAATGTGTGTGCAAATGTGAATGCGTTGTAGGTACCAGCTTCCGGGATATACGAATCCCTCGATTTTGTAAACTATGGGCCTATTTTTCAATTGGAACCAGTAGTTCCTAAGATTAGCGCGTTGAAACAAACTTTTCAGCTTTATATATTAAGTATAGATTTTTCCCGTTTTTGCAACATTTTTCACTGATACTTCACTCCTATTGGTCGCAACTTAATGTTATATAGCGTAAAGCCTTCCTCGATAAATGGACTATCCAACACAAAAATAAGTTTTCAATTCGAACCAGTAGTTCTATTAGAGCGTTCAAACAAACAAACAAACTCTTCAGCTCTATAATATTACATAAAAAAGGATAGCAATAATATCAACGGACTAAATACTTTGAATTGAAAAATCAAAGCTAAGATATGTAGTGTAATTCCATCTAAGCTTTGCTAGTTGAGAGACCTGAATATCTTCTATTAACTGATCCAATTAAGGTTGCTCTTTTCTTTTTAAGAATCTCTAACAGCTATCTGAAATCACAAAACAACCCATATTGATTAATGAAATTGCTTCGCAATTGGGGTGGCAGTCAATAAAACCTAAGTAGGCTCAGGGAGGCACCAGTTGAATGCCGACACTGACCTACATCCCCCTGCCGTCGTGGTTTTCAAGCTTTGTGGATTGGATACTTGTTGAATGGGATGCTATATGGATTTATAAATTCGATGTTCTTTATGGGAGTTAGGTTTTCTTTTCACACGTTTGTTTGTAAGTTTGTAAATATGATTAAGTACTGAAAGTTGGCGCACCAACGACGTCGGTCTGGTACTTTGCAGTAATCCACTTATCTTATCTATCTTCTGTTTCATAGACTAAGGGCTACTTTTTCAGGATTCGGCATATTCGTCGACAATATATGCGCTGTTATCGTCTACTACTAATACCAACTGAGTAAATATGTTATGTCGGGATTGAGAATTGGCCCTAAAATGGATAGTATAATTCCATCCCGACTTTGCTAGATGGAAGTACTGAATGTTTTCTATTAAGTGATCCAAAGAAGGTTACTCTTTTCTTTTTGAGGATCCCTAAAATCCACAGAACATATTAAAAGAGACAATAATGTGACGTTCGTATAAACATGGGTGTCGTCGATGCAGCCCCACCTTTCACCTCCACTACATTTATTTATACTTAAATAAATATGAAGCTTACGCACATACTTGCAATTTCAAATCTAGCCAATCTTAGCGCCACACAATCACGCGATTTCAAATGAACAAATCACACCCAAGCATGCATCCCTATTCCCTATCCCAAACTTTCATCCCTATTTTAGGTTAACTATTTTGGGGTGTCAGCGAGTTGAATTTTGGAAAACGGTAAAATACGTAACTCGTTACGTTTGCCGTACTCAATTCGTACGAAATTGCATGCAAATATATACAAGGAATTAAACTCTTCATAGAAACGCTCTTGGGGGTTAAATTCACACAAAATCCTTTCTTAGTGCTCGCATATGTTGTAAGAGGAATACCTGAGCAAAATTTTAAGTTTCCAGCATTAAGTGTTCGACCTTTGCGTTGACACAACTATCAATCAGCTTTGCCTTTTATATATACAGATGACGTAACGCTTGACGTTAGACTTTGGTTTGGTTGGATAATACAATCACCGACCGTGATGTAGGTCCAGGGCCAGATTTAGAGGTCTGGAGGCCTAGGGGCAACAAAGTTGTGGTGGCTCCTTAGCTCCAAATTATTTTTAAATAAAATGGTCAGTTTTTTTCAGTCATGTTTTCCAATAAATAATTTATTGTGAAACCATATATAAATATAATCGGAAACAAAAAGGAAAAGTTGTTTACTAGAGTCTAGTCTGACTTTGTTTTTTTTTTCCGTAGTCTCTATTGTGGGCGCCCCTCTTTTGTGGAGGCTGTTGCCCTGCGTAGGTCTGTATTTCATCATTTTGTTGATCAATGTTATTCAGCAAATTGATTTATCGCATAAACATAATCTGCTGAAGCTGACAGCAGCGTTTTAAAGTTTATTATTATTTTAAGTTTCAAGTTTTCATACTGGCGAATTCTGTTAATTTAGTTGTTGCCAATAACTGTAAGCAACTGACAACTAACTTAAGCCGAAGAAACATTGGTTAGAGGTTTGGCGGGAACTTGAAAGAGGCATGTCATAGTTTTGTTTTGTTTCCATGTCCTATTTTTGAGTTATGGAAGCCACTGTTTAATCTCTTCTTCCATCTGAGTTACGCTCGAATTAAACCCTAAAATTCAACGTTAGAATATTATCGTTGTGATTTCTTTTCCTCTTACTCCGAAATGCAGTTCTATTAAAAGTTTTTATAACAATAATAGAATCAGGCGTTATTTTGCGGAACTCCCTTGTTATAAAGATAGGTAGTAAAGTTTTTATATCGTAACGTGTACACAGTATGTAGTGTTTTGGGTAAAAATAAATGTTCATGCATTCGCTCACTCATGGCTTTTAGTTTTAATAGCTTTCATCGGCATACCCTTTTAAATTCCTTTTAGGGTATCAATCAAACAGCGGTTTATCACAGGTTGGTTAATGTTGTGAGCATTTACCTAACATAAAAACGAGTACCTAACTTGAATTTAAATTACATACCTTGTAGATAATTATTGAAGTGAAAACTTCTTTAGCGGCGTTGTGCACTTTTTTTGGGATCGGTAAAAAATGTTAAACTCGCGTCAGGACACGTGGCTTGATCGAATATTCGTAAGACGGAGGGGTGACAGCTGATGACGGCTCGACTGTCTATACTTGTAAAATTCGTTTATATCAAGTATTTAAAATATGGACATTGAACAAAGTGCATCTATTGATGAAAAAAGTGACGAAGAAATAGTGAAAGAAAATGAGTGAGTACTAAATAAAAATACTAGATGAAAACCTACTGAAAATACTAGATGAAAAATAATACTGATAAAAAAAGAATAAAAGATAATAATAAGATAAAAAAATATTCCCTAACCATTCCAAAATATCAAAAATGCACAACATTAATGTTCAATGAAAGTTTTCACTTCTGCCGGCACTACCGGAGTGCAACCCGTTTTTTTATTTAGTATGAAGTCTACATGAATAAATAACTAAAGGAACAGTACCTAAATAACGCTAGTCCGCACTAGAATTACCTGTGTAGCCTGTGTGTGAAAGAAAGTACCAAGCAAGGTATGTATTTTCTCTTCGCTAATCTCTATAACATTTTTTTATATTAGCTACTAAACAAAAACAAACAAATAAGAATACCAAATCATTCAAGCCGTTATCGTTACGTAATGTCAGTCCAACATGGGCATCTTTCAAATCAGTGGAAACACATACAAAAAAAAAAACTAGATCCCGGTTGGTTAGAAATATTTGAATACAATTTCTGCCCGTTTCGTTAAAACTGAAGGATATTATTCGAAATCCTTGGACATAATTATACTTATCTATAATTAACGAAAAGGATCATCTATGTCCAAGCAAATCCATCTAAGGCAATACCGCTTACCAACCAACATTAGACATTTGTATTTACTAAGATGACTGATTGCTCTGACATCTCTACGAAAACGGGGAAACTCGGAACACGCGGTACGTTTGAAATTATCTCCTGATTCCTCCCTCGCGGCCCGTTACGAAGTTCGGGAAAGTTTCAACAGGTGGCGCTGCTACCCTGTCTGTGAAACTTTTATTTTCATACCGACTTGGACCTACGGTTTTACACATGTCATGCTTTTAACACTAGGCTATATTTTTCTCCTTTCAACAGCATACATATATGGGAGAATGAATAGGTACCTTCGATGCTCTAAGATGAGATGAGACACAGAATACATATACAATACAGAATATACATATGTATATTATGTATTAGTAGGTATCACTACTATGAAGATTGCATTATTTTCAGAAAGAAAACCATACCTACTTTAGAGACGTGTATTATGGTTGTTTAAGATAAATATTCATTAATACATAATAATTATTCCAGAAAATGAGTACCTACGATTTCCGATGTAATGTTGAATCATTTTAAAATAAAACTATACTCTGTATAAAATAATAAATTTCCTAGACGGTTCTAAGAAAAAATAGAACTACCAGAAATCATCTAGAATTGACGACCCGTGTGGCGCAATGGTTACCATGCGGGACTGCCAATCGAAGGTTCTCGGGTTCGATTCCCGGCGAAACAGAAATTTGAGTGATGAGTTTAAATTTCTGTTTTCGGTCTGGGTGTTTGTGTTTCTGTCTTTATATGTGTCCATGGTACCCAAGACACAGGGTATATACACCCTACTGTGGGGCTATGAGTGTGAAACGTTTATTTATTTAGAATATTGTTCAATACAGGTAATAAATATTCATACAAACGTTCTAATAAACCTCATCATACCATCTATTCCCGGAAAAAGTTCTAAAGAGTCTTTTAAAAGCCTCGACAAGCATTGTAACCTAATTTTAGAGTTGAAAGCATTTTAATGTGTGAGAGTGAAGCTTTTGCCGTTTATGGAGACGTAATTTTTTGTAGAATTTGTATGATGTGCTATGCAAGATCTTTAATCTAAATATTATTATTATAATATATTTTTGGTAGGTTAGCCAAAATACGGCATTTTATGTAAAAATAATTTAAAAACATGAATAGTTATTTTCAAACATTATAATTAAGCAAGGTATATCCACCCTTATCTCTACTTCTTTACCTAATATTATAAATTCGAAAGTAACTCTGTCTGTCTGATACGCTTTCCTGCTTAAACTACTGAACCAATTTTAATGAAATTTGGAACACAGATAGAGTGGACCTTAGGAAAAGACATAAGATGGTTTTTATGCTATGGGAACCTATAAAACGGGTCCAGACGGGCGAAGCCGCTGGCGGAAGGCTAATAATAAATAAACACTACACACACTCATAGCTCCACAGTAGGATTCCCTGTGTCGTGGGTACCATGGACACACACAAAGACAGAAACACAAATACCCCGATCGAGAACTGAAATTTAAACTCATCATTCAAATTTCTGCCTCGCCGGCAATCGAATCCGGGACCCTCCGATCAGCAGTCTGGCATGGTAACCATTGCGCCAAATGGGTCATCATGTTATAAGATCTTTAGAAATATTACATCACTACTAAAATCTCTAGTACGTGTAGTTGTGGTTTAGTTGTCATGCTAACAAGGACACTGAAACAATGTGCATTTGCATTGTGCACGCCTCACAACATTCAAAGCCGAACGGCCTTCGTGACATCGAACGTCTATAAAGGAATTAAAGTAATCATATTTATTTCAAACGAGACAAAATATTCATTCGCATTAACATGTAAATTTTACAATTTCCTGGCTAACGAAATTATGGACAAAAATGTTCGGTGCATTCGCATAACGAAATTATGGACAAAAATGTTCGGTGCAAGCCGATGACGCCGATAAAATACCGTATAAATAATTACTAAAAACAATTTAAAAAAAACGCAAATACCTATGGGATAAATATAAATCAATATGATTAGTTAATTAAATACTTAAATAAATTAAAATTTCTAAGTAAGATTTCAGTCAGTACTTTTATTTATTAATAATATACCTATAATATAATATTTGCATACCTTACTGAGGTAAATATGGCGGATTAATAAATGTATAAAACAATTTTGTAATACCCATATTTGTGCAAATAAATCATTTGTCTTTGTCTTTGTCTTTGTCATTCGTATACGATTTATCACATTTATTAACGTTTTATAATAAGTACGTGGACGACCGAGCGTTGCTCGGATAAAAAATCGGTTTAATTTCAAACGAAACATTCACTTGCTTAGTGTTACTTAACAACGCCGTTTCAAATAGCTCAGATTAAAAAAAACACGAAAAATAAAAAAATAAACGCAATATGGTTTTGATTGAGATTTGAACCCGGATCTCTAGTTCCACAATTCAATGAAGCTTTAATTCAATGTACGAAATTTTTGTAGAGCTTTTTCAAATCGACGTTGTCGATTATTTGAACGTCGGATTGGCGGATGGCGTTGGACGGTGTTCTACGCCTCAATATTATTAATACTCTCCAATAGATGCCAGGAAGAGTCGTATTTTTCAGTTTACATTTAAGTTGATTATAGCTAAAATATTTTTTTATAATTTAAAATTTCTAAAAATAAAACCTAGCTGGATCGATTTATCATCTCCGATACCAGGTTACTAAATTTCATCAAAATCGTTGCAGCCGTTTCCGAGATTCAAAAAATATATTTAGGTATACCGAAGTTTAAAGCGTTTAAAGGTATTAGTTTTCTAGATTACTACTCGTGTATTATTTAATTTGAAGTCGATATACTAACCCATAATGTTCTTGTTGCCGCTTCCGCAAGCAATTAACACTAAAGTTGCTGATTTAATATGATTTACAATGATCATTTATTTTTATTTTATTTTATTTATTTAAGTTCACCAACGGTTATTACATTATAAGATATACTATAAGTTTTTATGACATAACATATTCAAGCAATTAATGTATAACCACTTAAAGGAGAACATAGCATGCTAATAAAGAAGCAGACCAATAATAATAATAAAAAAAATTTAACACAAAAATATAAAGATAGAATTTTAACACATATAAACATAAATAAAAGCTATATGAGCGAAGAGAAAAAATACCAAAATGCTTTAAAATTAAAAAAAAAGGTTGATAATGTCTACGAGGCAGTCTTCGAGGTACTACGAAAGAAATTTTTGATAACAGTTTAGGACAGTATATGTGGCTATTGACAAGTTTGTAAAAGAAAACCAAGTCTAGATGATCTCTGCGGCTGTCGAGGTTAAGCATTTTAAATTTTAAAAGCGTATTAGTGTAAGAGTATTTTTTATATGCTTGGCCAACGGAAAAAGCCAAATGTCGAACAAATCTTTTCTGAATCCTCTAAATTCGCAGTGAGTGTGTTGCATAGTGAGGGCGCCAAATAGTACTTCCATATTCAAGGATTGATCTTACCAAACTGTAATATAGTATTTTTTTAGTTTTAATATTTTTGAATAACTTCCCGGTCCTAATAATGAAGCCTAGCATTCTTGAAGCCTTTTTTATTATTACATCGTTGTGAGGGATGAAAGTGAGCTTGCTATCTAGTATTATGCCAAGATCTCTGACGGTACTTACCTCAGCGATTTTGGTACCTCTCATATAGTACTTAGAGGGAGTAACAATATTCTTTCTAGTAAATTTGATATGTAAACATTTTGATGGATTAAGTTCCATACCATTATTAGAGCACCAATCTTCTAAGGAATTAATGTCGTTTTGAAAATTACGCACATCCTCCCAGCCGTCAATGATTTTATAAAGCTTTAAGTCATCTTTAATTATGTTTAAGTTTTAAAAGGAACATAAACGCAATTAAAAACCTTCTTCTGCTACGGAGTTACATTGGTGCCGTGGAGTCTAGGACGGCCACTGGTGTGGGACTTAACATGTACCTTAGCCCCATCGCACATAAGCGATACTGCAGAGAGGGTGGGGTCCGCTGCCGACCATGCACAGCCTCTCAAGCGCCGCAAATATAGTAATTTGTCGGATAAATTATCTATTTGTGGCGCTAGCAGTAGCGACTATGGGATCATGGTCTTGGACCGGACTTGTCCTTGCCTGGGGTAACCTGAGGGCTGGTGGCTATTTTGCCCAACGGTTCAGTCTAGCCGTACAAGAGGGCAATGTCGCCAGTGTCTTGGGTACCATACCTCACACGGACGTTTGAGATGAAGTATTTTATTATAAGCTTTTTATATTTTGTATGTTTTTTTATTTATTTTTACTTTAAGTTTTGTATATTTAATGGTATTTCGCCTATTTAAACTATATTTTTCATACAGATAATACAAAAGTAACTTACCTCTGCATTAATATAAGAAAACAATCAATCAACCCTTTTTTCAATTTTTACTTGATAACGCAATATATTCCTTTTAAACTTTATTTGATTTTAGTATAAGTAACACCTCCTCACACAAAGGTTGTGCCGTAATTTAAAAATGTATAAAACATTTCTTATGGTTAAAATTAATGCTAAATTAAAAATCAGTGGAAAAATCTAGAAAACTAGAACCAGATTATTTGAATCATAACTACGTACCTGGTTATTAGTAAGATAAGCTGTTGTGAAGCCTTAATAATATGTAAAACACAGTAATGTTAACAAATGTACCCATTTCATAGCAACGTAACTGGAGAGCCCAAAACAACGTTATATTTGGGGTCCCATTACAACTTTCAGGGTTGTCAAAATGTAATGTTTTATTTGGTCGTGAAAAAGAAATAAAAAACTTTTAAATGTAACGTGCTAGGATGGGACTAAGGTATTTAAAAAAATGTGTGAAAGATTGTAAGTAGTTATTCTTGGTTAGTCGTATTTAATTATTAGGTATTTTAGGATGTAAGATACCTAGCTGTTACTAGTATATCATTTCGTTCGTGATCCTGAATCAAATAAACAGATGTTGATCTTGTAAAAATGGAAGTAATTGGATATATATGTAGTTTCTAAATGTTTGATTCAGTGACGGCTTTAAAATATCTTTGTTGAAGTTTAACTATGAGTCAACCCTAACAACATCTATTATTATTCGGGCCGCTATCACAGCACTGGCGATGACATACGTGCCGGGGTGTCGTCTGACCCGTATCCGTTACACACCTTTAGGTATTATATAAGTAATGCTATATCATGATAAATAAAACATGCCTACTACATATATTACATGTGATGTGATATGGATGTATAGGTATATACGTTTGTGGTGTTTTATATAAAAAATAACCTGGACTTAATTAACTCTGGAGTAAATAGCTATCTTATGTCTGAATTTCATCACACATATCTTCCGAAAGATGTTTGTCAGACGCAAGCCTAAGCTTGTATATATTTTCCATAAACCACGAGCTTTTATTAAAAAGAATTAGGATAGCTTAAAACTTAACACCTAATTTGTGGCTCCAAAGAAGATTTGACGATTAAAACGAACCTATCTAATTTATAAATTCAATTTAAAGTTACGTTGTCTCAACTTTATTTGTATTTGTACTTATGTATGTTAAAGTTGAAATGAGCATCAACCCTAACAACATATTATTATTGGGGCCGCTATCACCCTGCGCTGGCGATGACATACCTACGAGTACATATGTAAGTGCCGTTCGACCCATATATGTTACACACCTCTACTTATGTCTAATCTGTATTTCTATGTCATAATCAACTAGCCTTCCGCCAGCGGCTTCGCCCGCGTGGACCCGTTTTATAGGTTCCTGTTTTATAGGATAAAAACCATCCTATGTCCTTTCCCAAGGTCCACTCTATATTCAGTTCCAAATTTCATTAAAATTGGTTCAGAAGTTTAAGCGGGAAAGCGTAGCAGAGACACAGATAGACAGACAGACAGAGTTACTTTCGAGTTTATAATATTAGTAGGGATTAGTAGGAATAAGACATGCTTTGTAATATGTGATGTAGATAATGTACGCAGAAATTATAGGACATGATTTATGAGACATCGTTCCTATATCATAATTGCGAAAGTCTAACGAAATATTCATGTTTATCGGAAACAACGGTCAAAACGTAACTTTTAATCCCATAATATGCACGACTATCTGTCTATAAATATTTCAATCTTGAAATTTACCACATTCTTTGTTAGTCCAATACAGATATAATAATCACACCGCTATTTATTAAATAAAAATTAGGTCAGAAAACAGAAATAAGTGTCAACCCTAACAATATGTATTATTTCCGGGCCGCTATCAGCCCGCGCTGGCGATGACATACGTGTCGGGGTGCCGTACGAACCGTATCCGTTACACACCTTTACTTATGTTTAATAAGTGTTTCTATGTCATGATCAGTAACACATGCTTTGTGAAACTTCAGAAATCTGCTATATGAAGCACACCGTTCCTATATCATACATGGGAAGATCAGCATAGCTTGGCCGCAACCCTTTTTGCGTCCCACCGCTGAGCACGGGTCTCTCCCCATTAGCATAGCTTACAATGCATGAATGCCTCCCACTGCTAGGCACGGGTCTCACCATTATTGCGAAGGCCGGGCGATTACTCCACAACGCTGCTCCAGTGCCTTGCGTCTGTTAAGAGTCTTAACTTAAGACCCACCGTTTGAAATATAATATAGACGTGATAACGTCTTTAAAATCGTTTTAGTCGGGTGACATGTTCAGAAACTTGTGTCACACCAAAACCTCACGTGCGCGATCGCAGGTATAACGAGAGAGAGACGGACCGATCTCCCGTCTCATCTCGAGCGCTGCCAGTCATTCCGTGAAACTTGCGGAATCCTCACGAGCGGAGGCTGGCATAGCGTTCGAGTGAGTGGACCGATCTTCCGTCTCTCTCACTCTAGCGGCATACAAACGAATGGAGATTTTCTCGTGCGGACGTTATCACGTAAACATCTCGATCGTAAACCTACTTTACAAACAATTTGCCGTTTTAAATATCGACCGCTACATGGCTGTTAAATGTCAGCTTTTTTCCTGAAAATGGGGAGGAGTGTATAATACCATCTAATTTTTTGCTTCAAAGCGTAGATTGGTAGTTTCACATGAAATTACTTTATCGATTTTTTCATCTTAGTATTTAGAGGGTTTAAGATAGTCCACGACTCTGGTCGATTGCGGGTTACACTTTTAAGATTTATTACTAGAAGTTTGGTTCTAAATACGTGTGTTCTAGTAGTAATATGCGTCAACCCTTCATTCATTGGGCCGCTATCACCCCGCACTGGCGATGACACATGTGACGGGTTACCGTGCGACCCATATTCGTCACCCTATGTTTAATCTATGTTGTTATGTCATGGTCAAGATATGCTTTGAGATATTCAAAGAGTTTGTGATATTGTTGAATCCCCTACTGGAGACGAAAATTTTAAATATCTTTTTCTATGTTAAAAATCTTAACAATTTCCATCCATCCATCCATCAGCCTTTTACTGTCCACTGCTGGACATAGGCCTCCCCTAACGTTCGCCACTCCTCCCGGTCCTGGGCCTTCTGAATCCAGCGACTACCCGCTGTCTTCTTCAGGTCGTCAGTCCACCTGGTTGGAGGGCGGCCTGTACTCCTTTTGCCGAGACGTGGTCTCCATTCAAGGACCTTTCTTCCCCATCGGTTGTCGGTCATCCTAACTATATGGCCTGCCCATTGCCACTTCAGCTTGCAGATTTTGAGAGCTATGTCGGTAACCTTAGTTCTTCTACGGATTTCATCATTACGAATTCTGTCGCGTAGAGAAATACCAAGCATAGCCCTCTCCATCGCCCGCTGGGCGACCCTGAGCTTATGGAAAAGGCTAACTGTAAAAGAACACGTCTCAGCGCCGTAGGTCATCACTTAACAATTTAGTATATTCAAAACAGGGACAAGTGCGAGTTGGTCTCCTTCCATGAAAGGCATAATACCATAGTAAGAAGCATAGAGTACTTTATCTTTCATGAATTGTGCTACCTAGTATACTAGGTAGCACAATTCGTGAAATATTAATCTTATAATATCTTAAAATCTCCTTACTATCCAGCATCTCCAACCTTTTTTTTTTTGGTATCGGGGGGGAAACCTTCAAAAGGTACCCGACACCTTGGGAGAGGATACCGGGTTATGTGGGATTTGACCGCACTAAAACCCCCTCGGTGGCCTGCCTCTGCGATTGTGAGGACTCCGGGATCTCCATAGGAACGCACCGGTATCCTCCACGCGCGGCGCCCTACAACGGGCCCATCTTCGGGAGAGCAGATGTGCTCTCCTGCACCTTCAGGTGTTCACGGCGGCATGCGGCCACGCATACACCGCCGTCCCTCTCGGGGCTGCTAGCTGGACGGGTCAAGCTCCCATTCTCACCGTCCGCATCCCCGGAAGCCCCCTTTTAGTCGCCTCTTACGATCAGGCAGGGGATACCGTAGCTCTATTCTTAATCCCGAAGCTACAGAGTTCATAGATATCTTCAGCATATTTTTAAAAGTTAGAGGTCCAGGCCAGTTGCCGGCCGCTAGTAGGTAATAGGTCAGCAATTCACTTTTCACTAGTAGAATTATCAAAGGATATAAAGGTGATTCCTTCAGCCGCGTATTCTTTTATACGAATATTAAATCGTTTTTCCTTTGAATCGCTTCGCAGTATTACGATTTAATACTGCTTTATTGTTTGCACGTTCGAAACATTTTGAATACAGACGCGATTGAATGAAGACGCGAATAATGAGCCGTCTGCTGTAGGCAGTCTTATATTGAATTCCGTAGGTACCAATTACTTATTATATATGCTTGAAGAGTTTTAATATAACTATACTCAACACAAACATATAAAATTGATTTGGGTGTTAGCACATTATGCCGAAATAATAGTTTTTTTCTACGTTGTTACAAAAAAATAAGTAGGTAAGTAATAACTACCTACAAAAATTTTCCCGGCTTACAATATTTTAAAAGTCACTTCAAAAAGGTAAGTTGCACTACAAAAAGTCAGGATAGTAGGTATTATGTATTTTAGAAAAAAAACCGCACATTTAAAACCCATGAAATCTTCACAGTTTATTGGTTAGGTATCATGTATGCTTTTATTTATATTAAGGCTTTCGGTAAAATTTATTCTAAGGATATGTAACTAAGTATATAAACATTAAAATTTAAGAACCATTTCAACTTTACCTTATAATTATTTGGCTGCAACCCTTTTTGCGTCCCACTGCTGGGCACGGGTCTCACTTGTTGGTGAAGATGCGGGTTAGTGGCCAACCCGCTGTCGAATGTTTTCAAACCGCACATAAGGCCTCCGATCTCCGGTCGATATCTATCGACAACAACCGGGACCGACGGCTTAACGTGCCGTCCGAAGCAAGGAAACGTAACAAAGTATTATTATTTACTTATATTGAATTCCAAAAAGCTTTTCTCGAGTATAATACAGCTGAGTTCATAAACCTTTGTTTGATTGACAGACAATGTTCTTCGGAAGATTTTTTCCTTCAACAGTATAATATCTCTTATCTTTTTAAGGCTATTTTATATTACAACTTCAAGATATTAAATTGTAGCTTTATTCTTTGTGCGTGTTCATATCACGCGAATAATGATTTTATCGCCAGCTTTGTACTGAAAGTCAGTTACCAATAGAATTCCTCATTAGAAGTCTACTTGATTTTTTAAAATAAAACTATTCACACCTCACTAGGATACCCTGTGTCATGAGTATCTACATACCTTGTACACACACAAAGGCAACATTTATTCGGGAATCGTTTTATCCGGGGATTGAAAAATCGACCCTTGAAAACCTTGAATGGAAGTTAGACATTGCCCATCTACATACCTTGTACACACACAAAGGCAACATTTATTCGGGAATCGTTTTATCCGGGGATTGAAAAATCGACCCTTGAAAACCTTGAATGGAAGTTAGACATTGCCCATTTTAAAATTAGAACAATCATAATTAAAGCTCTCCTATGCTCGGGTGGCTCATCTGGGGTTGCCCGTGTCCATAAGCGACTGTGATCGATTAACACCACGCGGCCCGTCTGCCTTTTTATCCGGTCTATTTATAAATATAAAAAATAACTTTTTTAATTGCCTTTTGTCTATTCATATTATAGAGTAGTCAGTGTATATAGGTTTATAGTCATTATTAATATCTACTAGTATAAATTAAAGGTTTTGGTATCAAAAATTCTGATTTTTACCATATTCGTATCAAAGTAAAGAGGTTAAAATCACTCTCTATGACATTTAAATATTATTATGATAGTATGTAACATGTATTAGACAGTACCTATTATTTATTAATATGATGTGTACACGTAACAGTGTAATTAGTTCTCGTATTCCGCAGTTATGCTTTTGATGATGCTCGCTGACGCTTACAGAAAGCCGACTGATTGTCCCCAACTGGATTATTGATTAATCAACATGCTCAGCTATGAGATTAATTCTGGGATCCAATGATAGTAGCTTTGTTGGGTATGATGCCCTGGTATCTTTATTGAGGTTATGTCAGTTATAATCAGCGCAATATCTTTCTATCTTATTTTATATAGGAGAGGAATAAAGTAGAATTTTTAAAGATCTTTTTATTTATGCATTTATCTATTGCTTCAAATATGGTAACATAATATAAAGATGTAAAAAGTCAAAATATAAGAACAATCATATTATCTGGCTGTTTCCAGCGTGCAATGTTTAATTTAAATTTAAATAATGTAAAAACTAGTTATAACTCAATTGAAATTAATTATACAAAGTCAAATTCGTAAATATTATTTTAATGGGAAAATTTAAAAATTTCAAGAATAGTTTAATCTATCTATACTATTACCATAATAAATCTGTAACAAGTCAGTTTCTGTACATTGAAGATATTTGAGAATAAATTAAGTTTTTAACAAAAAAATAGAACCGACTTCAAACGGTAAAAAATAAAATTGTTCAGTACCTACTTCTTCTTGCTTAAAGCATGAAAGAATACTACTATAAGTCCACCTGAACGTATAAATTAATGAAAGAATTTAGCTCCTAACCCTTGAGGAGTTGTACCTTCAATCATCAGCTTAGCAACATGAGGTGATAATTACCGGACATAAATATTTGTATTATGTTAAAAAATATGACTAAAAGAATGTGAAAGACAGTTGGACCACCTCAGAAATGTAATATTTCCAACAAAAAACTATTTATTGAAAGAATTTGCTCTCAACTCCTAACCGTCATAGTACCTTCCATCATCAGCTCAACAACATAATATGATGATAATTATACACAAATACCTGTTTTGCTTTAGTAAAAATATGAAAATCATTTGTTGTGCTATAAAATTCGAATGTTCCCTTCGATTTCTCTGGGATACCATCATCAGACTTTGACTTGGTGACAGTTGGACCACCTCAGAAATGTAAGATTTCGAACAATAAACCAATTATTGAAAGAATTTGATCTCAACTCCTAACCGTCATAGTACCTTCCATCATCAGCTCAACAACATAATATGATGATAATTATACAAAAAAGCCTGTTTTTCTGTAGTAAAAATATGAAAATCATTTGTTGTGCTATAAAATTTGAATGTTCCCTTCGATTTCTCTGGGATCCCTCATCAGACTTTGACTTGGTGATAGTTGGAACACCTCAGGAATGTAAGATTTGGAATAAAAAACTATTTATTGAAAGAATTTGCTTTCAACTCCTCACTGTTGCAGTACCTTCCATCATCAGCTCAGCAACATGAGATGATGATTACTATGCACAAATATCTCTTATGCTTCAGAAAGTATAAGAAAATCAATGTGTGTGCCTATAAAATTTGAGAGTTCCCCTCAATTTCCCTGGGATCCCATCATCAGATCCTGATTTGGTGACAATGGGACCACCTTGGGAGTATAAGCATACGAACAAAAAAATAATTTTGAAAATCGGTCCACAAACGGCGGAGTAATCGGTGAACATATATATAAAAAAAAATACATACAGCCGAATACAGTACCTCCTCCTTTTAGAAGTCGGTAAAAAGTGTCACTAGGGCTATTTATTAGCGTAATAGAACCCAAAACAATGATTTTTAGAATTATTGTCTGTTTGTCTGTTCATCTGTTTGTCTGTTTGTCTGTTCGTTTGTGCGAGCTAATCTCAGGAACGATTTAACGTAGAAGGATGCGGTTTCCACAGATATATTAGTTTTTTTTTGGATTAATATTTAGGGTTTGTTTTATTTAAATCGGTTCACAAATAAAAAAGTTACGTCCATTTCAAGAATTTATCGATCAGTGTTTGGAAGTATCGTTGTTGATTTATCGAAAACATCAGTTAATGTATTGAAGTTTTATAATTTACAGTTCGTTAAATTATATAACATGAAACATATAAATTAAAAAAACATAGATAATAGATAGAAAACAAACCAACATAAGATGAGCTGGCAATAATATGGTAAACTGTACGAAATAGGATTCACGCTTTTTCGTACAGTTCCCACACATCGACAATGGCTGGCTGCAACCCTTTTTGCGTCCCACTGCTGGGCACGGGTCTCTCCGCCTTATTGGGGAGGCCTGGAGCTTACTCCACCACGCTGCTCCACTTCGGGTTGGTGGAGATGCGGGTTAGTGGCCAACCCGCTGTCGGATGTTTTCAAACCGCCCATAAGGCCTCCGACAAGGTTTAACGACTGTTATCTATCGACAACAACCGGGACCGAAGGCTTAACGTGCCCTCCGAAGCACGGAAACGCGCATGTAATTTTTTGCCACTAGCGGTCACCCATGTCACATCCGACCGCGCCCGTTTGGCTTAGCTGCATAGACCGCTTGCGTTCTACGCTAGCCGCCGAGCCATGCGCGCTTCATGTCACGCTTCATTCACGTCGACAATAATTAATCAATATTTTAATCTATACCTACATAAAGCTGTAGAGTTTGTTCGTTCGTTCATTTGTAAGTTTGTTTGAACGCACTAATCTCAGGAACTACTGGTTCCAATTGAAAAAATATTTTTTGTGTTGAATAGTCCATTGATCGGGGAAGGCTTTTTTTATTTATAAATAAATCGAACAAAAATGCAAACTGGCCGCGTGGTGTTAAGCGATCACCGTCGCCTATGGACACGGGCAACCCCAGGGGAGCCACCCGAGGGCTTTAGGCTGTATAACATTATTAAAAAAATCATACTATGACATACCGAAGTCCACGCGGACGAAGTCGCGGGCGGCCACTAGTAAGTTAAATATTTTTACAATGTACAAAGAAGTCACTTACTGAAACGAAACAATGTTGAATTAAATATTAAAAAAAAATCTTAATTTTTCTTATAGGACATAATTTTAGATTTTCTGGTAAGCACACACATATAGTAGCTGTTTTTTTGGCGTAGTATAGTTTTAACAATTCTTTCGAGTCTTCTAGTCAGTGGACCTCCGCTTCTGACTTTTTCCAAAAAATTACTATAGTGTTTTCATACATGTCTTCAAATTTGTTACAATAATTACCGAAGTTTACCACAAGACTTTAACATTCAATCATAATTTTGTATGTTGAAATTGTTTTTATATTTTTTACCAGAGCATTTTATTTACTTGATTTGCACATCTAAACCAGATTTAAAGTAACTTAAAATCTAATACAAGACAGGTAGTAATACAATATTATTATAGTGAAGTTATTTTTAATGTATGGCTGTACAAAAATCGTTGAACTCCATTTTACTGACCATCTACCGACAACGATGATGAAGCTGAGCTTGAAAAGACTGTAGGTACTAATTTATCATTACATAGTGTACTTACTCGTATAATTTTCGGTATAAAGAGTTATTAGTTATCCTATGACGTCGTTATGCCTTTGTTCGCTGACGGTAAGCCGGTAGATTGTCCGGATTGTCCCCAACTGGATTACTGATTAATCAACCCTGCTCAACTATGAGATTAATTCTGCTATCCTTTGGTATCTCTTGGTAGATTATAATGCTCCGTTACTTATCTTTGATATAATTATGCACATAACTCATTCACTCATTGCTCATCGTCACGTCTTTCAATAATAAAGTCATGTCCGTTATCATAATAAATAAGGTTTATTTCTTTATTCTTTATTTATAATAAGGTTTGTTTATTTATTTATTCTTATATATCTTCCTTAATCGAGGTGTACAAAGGTGGACTTAATGCTATGAGCGAGCATATTATTATATGAGCGAAAGATGTGTTATTTTATAAGAAAAAAAGGCAAACAAAAGACGAATTACTATGTGTAATATAATCATTGTAAAGATAAGAATTAGATAATAGGAGGCGAATAGGCAAAGAACTTATTCTTTATTGGCTGTATATTATCTATATTATGGCCCAGCAGCAGCGAGCAACTTGAATAGCAAAAGAATATGAAAGGGAACCGCGAGGGGTGGAGAGGAATAAAGAGACAATGTGTCTCAGAAGAACGAAGGTGCCGTTCATGGGTATTACTTAAAAACTGAAACCTGTTTTTCAAGTACTTAGTAGAAGTATCATCATACAGAATAGTGAAAAGCATAGGAAGTATCCTCAATTGCCTTCGTTGCCGACTTGGAAGTCATTTCAGCTGAGATTGAAGAGCCGAAACGTTGTCGAATTTGCGAAGGCAGAAAATGAAGCGGATACAATTATTGAAGAAACGTTCTAGTTTATTCAGAAGCTCCTCATTGAGATCGGTAAAACATATATCACCATAATCAATAAAGGTTCTTCAAATTCAAATAACAAGAAATAAACCTTCAGGTTTATAGCCCCCTAAGTTTCACTCATAAGAAATAGTTGTTATTCTGTGCCCATACGCTGTGTAGACACACAGGTAAGGACACGAACACCCAGATCAAAAAGCAAATATCAATTGATGAGTTTTTCAGTTCTTAGTCATGGTACCCACGATACAAATCTGTCCTTAAATGTTATGAGTGGGAAGCATTATTTATTTATTTATCATTTCTACATATTCCAAATTAAATATTGATGTGCAAGTAGGATACATTTCACATCATATTTCATGGATAACTTAAAAGCCAAAGCAGAGGAAGACACATCGAAGTTTCTCGGAAGCTTGAAGCTCTAGGTACTGTTCTGAGTGCTTCGCATATGTTATGATAAAATCGGTTACTGTGATACTTCCAGGGTTCCGTAGACTTAATAATGAATGAACACTTATTAGATATAATTTTAAAAATTAATCTTTGGTCATTATTTTTTTAAATT
Source organism: Pyrgus malvae (assembly GCA_911387765.1). Classification (NCBI taxonomy): domain Eukaryota; kingdom Metazoa; phylum Arthropoda; class Insecta; order Lepidoptera; family Hesperiidae; genus Pyrgus; species Pyrgus malvae. The sequence goes on along the minus strand of OU426955.1, from coordinate 8,716,794 downwards.
TAAATGGAATAGTAAACTAGCATTTAGCCCACATGGAGCTTAGTGGTCACTGCAGCCCATTGACATCTACGCACAACCTCAAGTAAGATTGATTTGTGCATTTGTCTAAGGTCACTAAAAACGATACCCCGTCTATAGTATGTATAGAGAGCCAACTCTCCGCAATTTTTGTCGTAGCTAAAGCGCCTCTAGCGGCTTGCCCTTGAAGTTCTAAATATTCATACCTACCTTTGTTATTGATAGATTATTTAAGAAATATTATAAACATTATGACGACCTGCGTGGCTCAATGATTACCATGCCGGACTGCCAATCGACGGGTCCTGGGTTCGATTCCCGGCAAAACAGAAATTTGAATGATGAGTTTAAATTTCTGTTCTGGGTCTGGGTGTTTGTTTTTCTGTCTATGTGTGTTTCCATGGCACCCACGACACAGGGTATATATATATTACCCTACTGTGAATCGTTATAAGTGTGAATCATTATGATGATAGATAAATGAAACTCTGTTGCCATTTTATTTTAAAACTTTTGGGACAATAATCGGTTTCGGAGCGTATTTAAATACCTGCTTTTAGAGACCTTCACAAAACGTCAGAAAGTATGGCAGAGTTCCGCCCCTACTGGTTCTTTTTTATTTAAATGGAGTAGCAGACTAGCATGCAAGCCACGTGGTATTAAGTGGACGCTGCAGCCCATGGACATCTACATACAACCTTGAGCAAGCATAGGTAAGTCTTGTCTGAGGTCGTATGCAGTTGCGCTGCTACTCCGGAGGCTGGTGGTCGCCTCATGTAAGTGTGGCCGGCAACTGCACCTTTCCACCGAAAAACAATAGAATTCGTTCACGGCAGAAGTGGGTGCAGCGGTAGTACTTCCCCGGGCGAACGATAATAGTTCTACCACCTTCAGAAAATGTGACCGGCAGTCGCACTTTTATAATAAGTATATAATAAATTAGTTTTATAAACAATTTTATAAAACTTACTTTTTATAATAAATAAATAAAGTTTTTCTTTTGACTGCAAAAAAAAAAGAATTAAAAATAGGCACCATACGGAACTCTCCTTCAAAGTATTAACTCGCTCTAGTCCTCCTTCTAAACCTCATATCACGTGTACTGGCTTCTAGATCTAAATAAGATTTTAAAATGCTGAGAACATCTTAAATTATGAAACTACTTTTATAATACGGGTAAGAGGACAGGTAAGTATAGCTTTTATGTTACGAGTGAGATTTTCTTTGAAATATTTGTTGTTAAACAATTTTATCAATATTCTTACGATAAGTGCAGAATGCAGATACAAGTTTAGAATTAAATGACATTGTGAATGGGAAAGTTTTGGCAGATAGTAAAACTTTTAAGATAATTTTATAAGTGTTCACCACGACGCTGTCTGTGTGCTCTACAAGAGATGCTTTTGGTTCGTTTCCTAGCGAAATGATATCATGATGAATGATAGTATTTTCTTGGTCTGGGTGTTTGTGTCCTTGTCTGTCTGTGTGTCTGTGTCTATGGCAACCACAAGATAGGGTATCTTAGGGTGGAGCTCTTAGTCGGAAGCGTTCCTTATTATTATTTATATTTGAAGACACCTTATTATGATAATGGATATGATTTTTATTAGGTAATATTGTCGAAGTCGTTACCCGTATTATGGCCAGCATAATCTTATCAAAGATCCGCCGTGCATGAAAACTGAATACTCAGTGCTATATTTCTGAAGTCCCAGACGACCCGTGTGGCGCAATGGTTATCATGCCGGACTGCCGATCTGAGGGTCTCGGGTTCAATTCCCGGTAAAGCAGAAATTTGAATTATAAGGAGCAGATTTTTTTTTATTATGATCTTGTAGGAATGAATGAATTGAATGATGAGTTTAAATTTCCGTTGTCGTTCTGGGTGTTTGTGTTACTATCTTTGTATGTGTCCATGGTACCCACAACACAGAGTATATATACCTACTGTGGGGCTATGAGTGTGAAACGTTGATTTAAAAAATGTGTCCATGTAATTAACAGTGAATATACCAAAATGTGCGAAACGAGATTGAGCAGTGAACAGGAGCACTTTTCAGGATTCCGTAAGTTCAAACGTAACCCTAATTACTAAGACTCCTCTGTTCTTCTGTCGTTCACCAACGTGCTGTATATCATGAACTTTCCTGTTGTTTTCTTGTATTTTGATATTTTCATAGATGACGTATATCTCTTACCGCTATAAAAACTAAATAAAATAAATATTTAAGGGAGGCTCCCAAACAACAAATGTGATTTTTATCTTTTTTTTAACCCTTCAGACTCGCGCTGAGTCGCACTTGGCTTCTTATAATTCCACCTTCACTTGGTTTCTTATAATTTCAACATCCTTTATTCTCTATTGCCTATTATCTTTCGACACAGAGTTTACCTGGGCAACTTAATAAACGTAAAATACCTAATACCTATCATGCACGGTACATGACCATTACGCCATACGGGTCGTCATATGAAATAAATATTACCTACATATCTTCAGCGAAATTAAATGTCATTGTTGAACAGGGCCGCGCTGATTAATCAATAATCCGGTTAGTGACAATCAGTCGGCTTACCGTCAACGAACATCATTAAAGTTATGGCGGCGTAATACAAGAAATAATTACTCTAGAAACTATGTACCTACCTGAACTTAATATGGTGTAGATATTACATCCATTACATAGTACTGTTGAACGATTTTGTATGTATACGATATAATAGACCTTTCATCTATCCATTAGCCTTTGCAGGTCCACGGTTGGACATAGGCCTGCCCTAAGGGCCGGCGCACATATGGCGGAGCGCAGCGCAGATCATTTTTTCACTGTCAACCTATTATCGACATTGTGCTCATTGCAATAATACCTAAAATCAATCAACACAACAATTTTAGTCCTGAAGAGCAACGAAGCGACTACATGCGAAAGGTAGCGCACAGGAACGCGACTGCGCGCTACTCCGCGCGCTTGCGGTTGCCGGGCTCGCCGAAGTGACGTTTCTTTTTCTTCTTTTCTCCATAATCCTTCTCTTTTTTAATTCCTCTTCTTCAGTAATGTAATTAACAGCACGTCCCAATCCATCACTTACTTCACGAATGTACACGTTTGATCTCTCGAAAAATTGATCAATTTTTAAACATTAGTACCAAACAAATCGATGTCTATTGCACGCGCCGTATTATTTAATAACCTATTTGCTCCGACGTTAAATATTTTATCACTGGCAACAAAGACAGTTCAAAAAATGTTTACTCCAGGCATTGGGGTATAATGGACGAGAAGACACTTTGTAATTTCCTAAACGCTGCCCAACCGAGTTCGATTCTACAAATATCCTGTCTATATTATAACAAATAGCTGGTGAACATTTACAGGTATGTAGATCCAACCGTGCATTAAAGGATGTTACGTATTTGATTTACGTGACCATGCATTAAAAGCATCGGTGTGTTATAAGAAAATCTATACTACGAAATACGAGTACATGAAGCTGAAGAGTTTGTTTGTTTGAACGCGCTACTCTCAGGAACTAGTGGTTCGAATTGAAAACTTATTTTTGTGTTGGATAGTCCATTTATCTAGGAAGGCTATATAACATTACGCTGCGACTAATAGGAGCGAAGCATCAGTGACAAATGTTGCAACAACGGGGAAAATCCGTACTAATTAATATATATACTGAAGAGTTTGATTGTTTGAACGCGTTAATCTCAGAAACTACTGGTTCAAATTGAAAAATTCTTTTTGTTTTGGATAGTCCATTTATCTAGGAAGGCTCTATAACATTAAGCTGCAACCAAAAGGAGCGAAGCATCAGTGAAAAATGTTGCAAAAACGGGGAAAATCTGTAGAGTTTGTTAGTTTGAACGCGCTAATCTGAGTAACTACTGGTTTGAATTAAAATAATATTTTTGTGTTGGATAGTCCATTTATCGGGGAAGGATTTAGGCTATAATTATAATATCATGCTATGACTTATACCAAAGTCCACGCGGACGAAGTCGTTGCTATTTAATTAATATAGAAACTGAATTTTATATTCAAAAAGTCGGAAAGTTTCGAAATTTGATGTAATTGTGACCAATTGATATTGTAACTAATGAAAATATACATAATCAAATAACATTTATAATATTTTATGTTTTAGTGCATTTTTAATATTGACATTTGTGATATGGACATTATTTAGTCGCCGCGTCAAAGGCATGTCATCCGACAAAACGACATCTGCCAAAATCCTGGAGCTATGTTGTACGGATTATATGTAGTAGGTATTTTATTTCTGCTTTCAAGCTGCTCGGAGCGTGGCTGGAAACCTTTTCCCCACACTTTGTCCCACTGCACGGGTCTCTCCATTATTCAGGAACCTTGGAACTTTATTCCATTACGCTTCTATAATACAACTCCTATTGTAGAAGCGTAGTGGAGAGTAAAGCGCTTGGAGACACAGGTTAGTGGCCACCCTGCTGACAGATTTTTTAAACCAGCCATTTGGCCTCCGAAAAGGTTTGACGGTTATCTATCGATGACATCCAGGACCGACAACGGCATGTACAATCCGAAGAATGGAAACGAGCATGCCACAAGCGGTCACCCATCTCACACTCGACCGTTTGGCTTAGCTGCGTAGATGGCTTGCGTTCAGGGCAGCCGCCGGGAAATACGCGCTTCATGCTTCATTTATATACCATCAGACGAATGTTAAAGTTCCACCGACACTATCTGGACACGTGGCGGTCCTCCACAGTCCGGTTTGCACGCTTATTTTTACTACGGACGTGTAAGTTATGGGACAACCTTCCAGCTGAGGCATTTCAGTGGACTATGACATGGGGTTCTTCAAGAAAGCTTTAAAAAAGCTCTTCTTCAAAGCCGGCAATGCTTGGGTGGCTCCCCCGGGGTTGGCCGTGTCCATAGGCGACGGTGATCCCTTAACACAACGCGGCCAGTCTGCCTTTTTGTACGGTTAATTTAAAAAAAAAAATTCGGAGAACAGTTGTCGAATGAAAAGTTCTTGCGATCTTAATAGCCTCTGTGATTTTTTAAACTGAAACTAAACATAATTATATGGTAACAATGTTCATGATGCTGTTAACGGTGTAACATAACGTAGATGTTTTACATTTAATTTGGTATACGTGGATTAAACAGCACGTCAAAGGCGCCGCAATGCATTGGGTTTATAGGTGATCATTAAACCGTGCATCGAACCATGTAATATTAGAACTAATTACTCTGGATACTGAATATTACGTATGTGCATTAGCCATGATATTGCTGAACATTTTACCGAAATGTATACTTCTATATGTTCTTGATATAAGCACGTTCAAACAAACAAACAAAAGCTTAATAGTTTGTTTGTTTGAACGCACTAATCTCAGGAACTACTGATTCGAATTGAAAAATCTTTTTGTGTTGAATAGCCTATTTATTGAGGACGGTTATAGGGACAAAAAACTTAATTCCACGCGGATGAAGTCGCGGGCGGCCTCTTGATGCATATAAATAAATAAATATTTTTGGACAATTCACACTACACCATCTGATTCCAAACTAAGCAGAGCTTGTACTATGGTAATCAGAAAGCTGATAAACATACTTAAATAATTCTAAATACATACTTAAATAGATAATTAACACCCAGACACAGAACAAATAGTCATGTTCATCACACAAATATTGATCCTGGGTGGGAATCGAACACACGATCTCACGTTTCGCAGTATCGTCTCGAAAGGTGCTGCAATGATTATATTATTTTGAAATTAAAATATGTACCTAGTTTATTATTCGGTCCTTTCACTTTATGAGCCGAATTTTCAATAAACACCTTTACTTACCGGCCCTCCGAAGGACAGTAGATGCCGAATGATAATTTCGTCTTCGTATTTTTTAATTCTGATGTAATTGAGTTCATGTACAGCGTCGGGAACCTAATTTATATAGAAGCTGTTAACGACGTGCGTCTAAAGCAATCTAAAGAAAGTTTATGAATTAATTACTAAAGAATGTTCAGATGTTTTGAGGACTCGGCAAACAGGAAAAAGAAGCCTAGGGCATGAAATTAAGATAATCTTCAGTAATATAATATGGTGCTTGGTCAAATTTTGTCGGTTTACTGATATAGTCGAAAAATAACAGGTTATAAAAATTTACTATACAACAATTATGACGTATCAAAAGTCACTCGTTTTCATAAAATTACAATTGTTAAATTTTATATAACCTGTTATTTTTCGACTATTTTATAAAATATTTCCACATAATCACATCAGTAATCCGACAAAATTTGACTAATCCCCATATTTTATTACTGAAGATTATCTTAATTTCATGCCCTACCTAATATTTAAATACCAAGACAGCGTAAAGCCTCCGAAGTTACCCCGAAAGCCCTAGAGGCGAAATTTGTAAAAGAAAAATGCGAAAGTAATTACAGTACGGCTTACATCTGATTGCCAGGGAAAAGTAATCCCACAGAAACATTTCATTAATGAGACCGAGTTGTTTTTGATCAGAATTTCTTCAATTTAATGTTAAATTGAATTATTTACAACACTGTAGGTGACAGATTAAGTTTTTTAAGCGCGCATGCCTCAGCGGCTGGCATAGAAAGCAACTTTTCGGAGGCTTAAAAACATCTCGCAGCCGGTTAGCCGCTAACCCGCATCATCACCTACCCGCAGCATAGCGGCGCGGTGGAGTAAGTTCCCGGCTCCCCAAAGTCCCTGTACACTGAAAAAAAAATATGATTACTTTAATCAAGATATTGTTAACTGTAATCATACATCATGACTCCATATGAGCCTGTCTAGATAATGATTTCTGTGACTAAGACAAATTTGTTGAATTTCTCTTATTTTTGTCAGTCAAGTACTGTATTGCCTTTATAAAGGCTAATTATGTAGTTTGATTCATAAATTGTCCAGTGCGAACATGAAACATTACTGCATTATTAAAGTTCGATTGTCAATTCAAGTAATCTCACAGTAGTATTAACTAAGATAATAGTTGCTAGCAACTTATTCATGTTCAATGTAATTATTATACTACTTTAGATCAAGGAATATAATAGTGCATTCAACCATGGCGTTTAGTTCCGTCTAACTAATTCTTTACTGGCCTGGTAAAGACAACTTAGTCATCTGGATTATATCTTGTTCAGTGCAAGGGCCCGACTCCAAAAATAGTTTTAAGGGTCATTACCTTAAGCAAGAAGAAGTAGGTACTGAACAATTTTATTTTTTACCGTTTGAAGTCGGTTCTATTTTTTTGTTAAAAACTTAATTTATTTCACTCTTTTTAGTAATTTTAATAATCCTGCACATATGTATAAGCATAATTGGATTTTTTTTCACTTAACTTCTAAACATTAAAGAGATACCTACCTTTTATAATCATGTTTATCTAATAGCCATCTTATAGCCTGAAAGAATACTACTATCAGTCCACCTGAACGTATAAATTAATGAAAGAATTTGCTCTCAGTTCCTAACCGTTGAGGAGTTGTACCTTCAATCATCAGCTTAGCAACATGAGGTGATAATTACAGGACATAAATATTCGTATCATGTTAAAATTTCCCTAGTATCACATCATCAGATTTTGCCATGGTGACAGTTGGACCACCTCAGGAATGTAAGATTTCCAACAAAAAACCATTTATTGAAAGAATTTGCTCTCAACTCCTAACCGTCATAGTACCTTCCATCATCAGCTCAGCAACATGATATGATGATAATTATACACAAATACCTGTTTTGCTTTAGTAAAAATATGAAAATCATTTGAATGTTCCCTTCGATTTCTCTGGGATACTATCATCAGACTTTGACTTGGTGACAGTTGGAACACCTCAGGAATGTAAGATATCGAACAAGAAACCATTTATTGAAAGAATTTGCTCTCAACTCCTAACCTTCGTATTACCTTCCATCATCAGCTCAGCAACATGATATGATGATAATTATACAAAACTGCTTGTTTTGCTTTAGTAAAAATATGAAAATAATTTGTTGTGCTATAAAATTTGAATGTTCCCTTCGATTTCTCTGGGATCCCCTCATCAGACTTTGACTTGGTAACAGTTGGACCACCTCGGGAATGTAAGATTTGGAATAAAAAACTATTTATTGAAAGAATTTGCTTTCAACTCCTCACTGTTGCAGTACCTTCCATCATCAGCTCAGCAACATGAGATGATGATTACTATGCACAAATATCTCTTATGCTTCAGAAAGTATGAGAAAATCAATGTGTGTGCCTATAAAATTTGAGAGTTCCCCTCGATTTCCCTAGGATCCCATCATCAGATCCTGATTTGGTGACAATGGGACCACCTCGGGAGTATAAGCATACGAACAAAAAAATAATTTTGAAAATCGGTCCACAAACGGCGGAGTAATCGGTGAACATATATAAAAAAAAACCTTAATTTTGTATTTTTTATATGTAACGATGACGAGATGAACTAAAGTACACCTGATGGTAAGTGAAACGGCTGTCCATAACAGTAACAGCGTCATATGTTTGATCTTGCGACCAAGATTTTAAACAACAATACTGCACTGCGATCTTCATCTTGAGATGATAAGATGGTACCTGACTCAGTTAACATTGCCCTTCAAGCCGGTGTTTGCACACAAACCTGGCAAAAGGTGTGGTAGGTAGGGACTTCCCCAGATGGCGATGGCGGCCCCCGGCATGATGCCTATTACTACTAGGCTACTCGCTATGTAGGTACAGAATTAAATAATATTTAGGTATTATGGAAGACAAAGGTAGTCAACTTGTTTCTCTCTGATCAAATAAACATCTATGTAGGTATTTCATACTCACCTTCAAATACAGGTATATGGTTGGGAAGTTCCCATGTTTTTAAAAGTTCTGCAACATCATCCATGTCCACAAAGCACTGTTTCAATCAAAGAGAAACACACGAACCACAGCGAAATCTACGCGTAACCTCTCCGCAGGCAAGACGAAGGAAAAGGATAGGTCAAAACTTGTAAATACATATTAAATAAATTAAGTTTTTAACAAAAAAATAGAACCGACTTCAAACGGTAAAAAATAAAATTGTTCAGTACCTACTTCTTCTTGCTTAAGGTAATGACTCTTAAAACTATTTTTGGAGTCGGGCCCTTACTAAAATGTCGTACCTACCATTCGTTCTAAATGGGCACCGTCAGTACAGACAGTGGGACAGTACCTACTTCTTCCTGCTTATGGTAATGACTCTTAAAACTATATTGGAGTCGGTGCCCATTCAGAAGAAAGGAACACTATATTCACTAAGACAGGACATTTGACTAAGGGCCCGACTCCAAAAATAGTTTTAAGGGTCATTACCTTAAGCAAGAAGAAGTAGGTACTGAACAATTTTATTTTTTACCGTTTGAAGTCGGTTCTATTTTTTGTTAAAAACTTAATTTATTTCACTCTTTTTAGTAATTTTAATAATCCTGCACATATGTATAAGCATAATTGGATTTTTTTTCACTTAACTTCTAAACATTAAAGAGATACCTTTTATAATCATGTTTATCTAATAGCCATCTTATAGCCTGAAAGAATACTACTATCAGTCCACCTGAACGTATAAATTAATGAAAGAATTTGCTCTCAGTTCCTAACCGTTGAGGAGTTGTACCTTCAATCATCAGCTTAGCAACATGAGGTGATAATTACAGGACATAAATATTCGTATCATGTTAAAAAATATGACTAAAAGAATGTGTGTGCCTATTAAGTTTCAGTTTTTCCCTCGATTTCCCTAGTATCACATCATCAGATTTTGCCATGGTGACAGTTGGACCACCTCAGGAATGTAAGATTTCCAACAAAAAACCATTTATTGAAAGAATTTGCTCTCAACTCCTAACCGTCATAGTACCTTCCATCATCAGCTCAGCAACATGATATGATGATAATTATACACAAATACCTGTTTTGCTTTAGTAAAAATATGAAAATCATTTGAATGTTCCCTTCGATTTCTCTGGGATACTATCATCAGACTTTGACTTGGTGACAGTTGGAACACCTCAGGAATGTAAGATATCGAACAAGAAACCATTTATTGAAAGAATTTGCTCTCAACTCCTAACCTTCGTATTACCTTCCATCATCAGCTCAGCAACATGATATGATGATAATTATACAAAACTGCTTGTTTTGCTTTAGTAAAAATATGAAAATAATTTGTTGTGCTATAAAATTTGAATGTTCCCTTCGATTTCTCTGGGATCCCCTCATCAGACTTTGACTTGGTAACAGTTGGACCACCTCGGGAATGTAAGATTTGGAATAAAAAACTATTTATTGAAAGAATTTGCTTTCAACTCCTCACTGTTGCAGTACCTTCCATCATCAGCTCAGCAACATGAGATGATGATTACTATGCACAAATATCTCTTATGCTTCAGAAAGTATGAGAAAATCAATGTGTGTGCCTATAAAATTTGAGAGTTCCCCTCGATTTCCCTAGGATCCCATCATCAGATCCTGATTTGGTGACAATGGGACCACCTCGGGAGTATAAGCATACGAACAAAAAAATAATTTTGAAAATCGGTCCACAAACGGCGGAGTAATCGGTTAACATATATAAAAAAAAAACATACAGCCGAATACAGTACCTCCTCCTTTTGGAAGTCGGTAAAAAATAGCCGTTGCGCGGGGTGGGAGGGCGCGCGGGTGTGCACATATATAGTCACGTGAACGATCATCGTACTTCGATTAATTTGTATGCCCTATTGAATCTACTAAGAAACTTGTTTAGTACTACGGTAATTTGATTACAACTAATAATGTAAATTGATAAAAAGAACTTTAACGTTTGTTTATGCTATCATTATTTTCATAGAAGTAAATAAATAATATTTTTGATTTAGCTTAGTTTAATGTTTAATATAACGCAATCATTACTGCAACAAATATATAAATTAATTGCTTGAACTTTTAAAAATCGTTGATGCTATCAAAGAATATTGTAGATTTTACTTTTTAGCTTGTTTAATTCGACAACTTAGCTAATTTCATGTAACGTGTCCAATGACTGATACAACATTGCGCCTTGTTATAATAATAAACACATAAAGCTAATGCACACACAGGTTCTTTGTAAGTCAAAATATAATACACTAGTTGATTTAACTGGGATTATGTATAGATTCAAGGATTTTGTAGTAGTTTTTATAATGACCTAATATTGAATTAACAATTTACTTAAGTTGTTTTTCAAACAAATTCAGCTTGCTATTGCAACAACTTCATCTTGTTTTTAGTAAACATTACTAACGTCATTCCAAATATTTTAGCGCCAACTATGAGAAAACACTACTTAGTTGGAGTATATTTTTTTCAGTGTAGCTTCGGAATTAAGAAAAGAGCTACGGTATCCCCTACCTGATCGTAAGAGGTGACTAAAAGGGTGCTTCCTGGGTTGCGGACTCCTTTTTTTTTTTTTTTTGGTATCGGGGGGGAAACCTTCAAAAGGTACCCAGCACCTTGGGAGAGGACACCGGGTTATGTGGGATTTTAACCTCACTAAAACCCCCTCGGTGGCCTTCCTCTGCGTTTGGGGAGGACTCCGGGATCTCCCATGGAACGCACCGGTGTCCTCCATACGCGACGCCCTGGAACGGGCCCATCTTTGGGAGAGCAGATGTGATCTCCTGCACCTTCCGATGCTTGCGGCGGCATGCGGCCACGCACACACCGCCGTCCTTCCCGGGGCTGCTGGCTGGACGGGTCGAGCTCCCACTCTCACCGCCCGCAGCCCCGGAAGCCCCCTTTTAGTCGCCTCTTACGATCAGGCAGGGGATACCGTAGCTCTATTCTTAATCCCGAAGCTACAGGGACTGGGTTGCGGACTCCTAGAGTGGGAGCTCGACCCGTCCAGCCAGCAGCCCCGGGAATGACAGCGGTGTGTGCGTGGCCGCATGCCGCCTGAGGGTGCAGGAGAGCGCATTTGCTCTCCCGAAGATGGGCCCATTCTGGGGAGCCGCACGTGGAGGACACTGGTGCGTTCCACTGGAGATTCCGGAGTCCTCCCTAAGCGCAGAGGCAGCCACCGAGGGGGTTTTAGTGCAGTACAATCCCACATAATAAGCAATCATATTGTGCTTCGGTGCGGTCGTCAGTTACTTACATGAGGCGCCCATAAGTTTCTGAAACCGGTAGCGTACGTGAAACAATTTAAAAGAAAACTTTGAATTTGCTTGTGGATGTTGAGCTTGCAGTGGTAACTTCAATAAACTCTAATTTGACACCCGTAATGCGCATGATATTCCCTGCATCGTGGGTACCCTAGACACACACAAATACATGCTAGGTTAAGAATTTAACATCCGGATTAAGAAATTTAGTCTTATTAAAATGTCTACGTCCCCTAAGAAACAATCCCGGAATCAATCCGGAATGGTAACCATAGCACCATACGGTTTACTCCAGTTAAAGTTATGATCGGGTCAGTACTGTAGTAATGACTGTAACATTGATCAATCAATCCGGTATGGTAAACATTGCACCATACGGTTTACTCCAGTTAAAGCTACTCCAATGATCGGGTCAGTACCTATTCTGGTACTGACTGTAACATTGATCTTCCTACAATTAAAATATGTTTTTGTCCTCAGCACGTGGGCACAGACGACAGCATGAGTGACGACGTGTTCGAAGACGACAACCTCCGTGCTCCCCCGCAGCACACTACTCCCTCTCCTACCGGCTACAGGGACTACAAGCCCGCGGAATCGCCTGCCAGAATCATCGAGGAAGACGTGCCTATACATAAGGTAAGGTGAAAAAAGAAAATTTATCCTAGTAGACATTTGGCTGATAATTAAAAATGAAAATTTATCTTACTTCACGTATCGTTATACACAAACATCGAGGAAAATCTGTCGGGGGAGTAATCTCCAAAAGGTATCGGTCATCTTGTGCGAAATCCCTGGGTAACTGGGTCGTTCCTCCGATTTGCACTATACCCCCTTCGGTGGCTTGCTGGACTCAGGTATTTCCACTAGAAATAAAGAAAAAGTATTTATTTCATACTAGCTGTACCCTTCGCGCGTTGCTACGGTACGAGTACTTCGCCGTAGAGGTCGCGCCAAACTTTATTGCGGATCTGAGGCCTTAGTGTAAGTGTGCACACGCGAAAACGTTACTATCGCGTTTGCGTTAAGAATTTAATTATCGACCTTATTCCTTTCAGGTTAAGATCTATCTGTCCAATTTAACTCTGACGCAGTAGTAACGTTTACGCGTTTACTAACTCACACTAAGAGCTCTGAAGTTAGTAACAAGGCGCGTCGCATTAGCTAGTTTCACAGAATGACCAAATATTACGCGACTATACCGGCGCAAACAGGCACTCGCAGCTCACTTCAGATCCGCAATAAAGTTTGGCGGGTTGTATACCAACTCAGAAACCTTTGTCACAATACAAACAGCGCCCTTTGTGGTCTCATGAACAACACTTTGCTGAAGATCGTGAAATGATCAAATGCATAGTTTACGATTCTATAAAGGACATACAGATAAACATTCGTTTTTATATATATAGAAGAAGAAGATTAAGAAAGCAAAATAGTGGATTAATGAATGTCATTAACGTCTTTAGGTGCTCGTTTGGGCTGAAAATTGATTAAGAAACGTAATATTTGCTCGAACTCTCTACAAAAAAAATATATAATTAAGAGCTGTTTGCTTACTGTATCCTTAGAACTTACATTTATTACTACTTCTTTCTCTTTCTTAGAAATTAAATTCTCTAATGATTTAGTCTAATGTGTTAATTACCTAACCTTCAATCAAACATCCTATTTTTCAAAGTCTTCTTATAAATTTATTAATTGTCAATTGTTCAGAAAATTAATCAATCCGTAAATAATGGACTTACAACTACAAAAGCCTTTCGCAAAAGAAAGCAACATCCTAATTAAAAGGCCAGCAAATGTTTTGTTCTACAAAACAGACACAATTGTTCTTAAGCGACTCGACGATATTATGAGGACAAAACGTTACGAACAATGCTCAGGTAAATATCAAAAAGAAATGGGCTTATATGGGTTTGCAATAAAGGTGGATTTTTTCTTTGTAGGCCTGTACACGAATTGAAACTGATTATTTTAAGTGCCTCAGGGCCTCAAGACAAATATTTACCTGCTTATGGCTATAGCAGTGTGTCGGTATGTATGTATATGCCTACTTAATAGGGTAGTTGACTGAAATTGAATATGTGACATTTATCAATAACAATCGTTAAGAAATATAGTTATAAGCTCTTACTTAAAACGAAGCTTTACGAATGTTATATACCGCCATACATGAAAGTGACATCACTAAGGGTTATTCCTTTCTTTGTCCAAAATTCATTTCAATAATTCGTATACTTCTTATTTTTTAATTTTTGTAATAAAGTTTTTATTACGTCTCCATTGCAAGCGCCGCAAATTCATGATTTTCCGTTATTGCACAATATTTGCGGCGCTTTAGAGATTGAGCATGGTCGGCTGCGGCCCCTGCCTTGTTGCAAGTTCCCATCAACGCCAGTATCCCATACCTCATACCAGAGATGTATTATGTATTTTTTATTACCATCTAATAAAGTTATGTCATAAAAATCGAAGGATTTTTAATTAAATTCTTTTCAACCTTTTTATGTCTCACTGCTGGGCACAGGTCTCCTCTAACAAGTGAGAGGGATTTAGGCCAAGTCTACCACGCTGGCCTAGTGCGGATTAGTGGACGTTAAATTAAATCCTCCACCAACTCGCATTGGAGCAGCGTGGTGGAGTTCCAGGCCTCCCCAATAATGGGGAGAGATCCGTGCCCAGCAGTGGGACGTAAAAAGGGTTGCAGCCAAATTAAATCAATAAAACTGTCAACATCCCAAATGTTATTCATGATCAGAGATCTGGCAGCCATAGCCGAGCGGTTAAGATATCTATTGCCGACGCGGAGGGCCCCGTTTAAACTCGGCATGCACTTCTGACAAAAAAATGTTATACGGTCTATACGTATTTATCGCCACGGGGATTTTTTTATATTCTTCCATTTGGATGTTTCCCAATACCGAGAATACAAAGATCTTTGAAGAAATGTAAAAAAACGAAATGATTAAAAAGAAAGGTTGTTTATATTTATATTGGCTGCAATCCTTTCTCGGACCGTTATTGGGGAGGTCTAGAGCTTACTCAATTAGTAGGTAATGTAAAGAAAACAATAAACTAGCTTATTGCAAAATTTATCATATTAACATTGTGATGAAATGAAACACTCTATGAACCTATGTACCTATTTGAATTTTAAGAATCGTATTTTTAATTAGTTTTGGGACGGTAAAATGTTTAGACTGTATATTTACTATCCACAATGTGGCGTACACACGTGGTGTAATAGTTACCATGCCGGACAGCCGATCGGAGGGTCCCGGGCTCGATTCCCGGTGAAGTAGAAATTTGAATGATGAGTTTAAATTTCTGTTCTCGGTCTGGGTGTTTGTGTTTCTCTCTTTTTATGTATCCATGGCACCCACTCCACAGGGTATATCTACCCTACTTTAGAGCTATGAGCGTGAAGCGTTATTTATTTATTAAATTATTTTTATTCACATAATTGATATTTTTGTCCTCAGACGATATTGCTAGGAGACAGCGGCGTTGGGAAGACCTCACTACTTGTGCAGTTCGAGACGGGAAAATTTCAGGCAGGAAATTTTTCAGCTACTGTCGGCATTGGATTCACTGTAAGTACTGTTTGATAATAAATAATACAATAGGCTCTTAATATGTCATTAAGATAACATTAAGATTTACTAAGGGTCTGTTTTTAGATCCGTAGTTAACACGATTAATATTTAAATATCGTAACTAACAATCAAAACCCTAACAACAAATAATGATAACTTATTTTACTTCGGCTAAGTAAGACGAATATAACGTGTTTGAGCCCACTGGAAACCCAATTATAGTTAAACTTTTCAGCAATAAAAAAACAAACAAATCGTTAACTTATAGTTATGTTATGACTAGTGGACCCGTAGACGTTGTCCTGCCTTAAAATTACTGAAAGAGGATTATTTTCTTTATCATCTCAAAGAGTTTTTATGTTACTGTCAAATAAAAAATATAAAACAAACAGTGACAGATGATTGTTATTCAGCCTATGTCAAATTTCTGGACGATCGATGGCGCGAAGAACCAATGTTTGACAGTTACTAACAGTTTATATAGGAAAATAAAATAAGTTGTTTTACCATTAATTTCGCAATTTTTTATTTATTTTCTCACCGTCTCTGGACTTCTACTAATATTTCAAGACCAAACGAACGAACAACAATTCATTTTTATATAAAGAGATAGCAAAAATTAAAGCATATTTAACTACGGATCAAAAACTCGGCCCTTAAGAAAATTGAATAGTGTATAAGTGTGTTTCAACATTTCAAACTTAAACTTGTAATAAATGTAAGTGAACGAAGTCTTTGAACATTTGCTTCCAACAAATGAACCGTTTTAAGCAGAATTTTCTGTATATCCTTTATAAAGGACACACGACCTACCTAGTACCTACCCTAGAGCTTCCTCACATAAATTTACCGACTTATTTTATTAAGAAACACTTACAAGAATAAGCTTTGCGCGTACAATTTCGCACGACTAGGTTTTAGTCTTCAATAAAAAGCGTTGGAAAGCTGTGAAAACGTGACTTTATTTGATGGGGCGAAGAAAACACACTTGGAAATTTGTACAGTTTTTGCCGTACAATAAATTACCTGAAGTAAGTACTTACCTTTTATTATCATTCGGTTTATATCGTGTTAGATTAGATAGATTAGTTAGATTAGATAAAAGCTTTGTTCTTGAGTTGGACGTCATAAGGTGTTCCACCGAAAAAAAGTAGGACTTCGGGCGACGTTGCGCCGATTTACAATTACTTCAAAACGACGTCGTAATCCGTTGATCACGCGAACGTGATATATAGACGACCCGTGTGGCGTAATGGTTACCATGCCTGACCGCCGATTGGAGGGTTCCGGGTTCGATTCCCAGCGAAGCAGAAATTTGAATGATGAGTTTATATTTCTGTTCTCGATCTGGGTGTTTCTGTATGTGTCTACACAGAACTATACAGAAATACCCAGGGTATATCTATCCTACTGTGGGACTATGAATGTGAAACGTTATTAATTTATTTATATCATGCATCGTATAGATCTATTTATAGAACTTGCAATGAAGCAGCCACTTAAGAAAAGAAAATCAGTCCTTAGGCAGCAAAATAAAGGATGAAAGTTTGTAAGCAATATATTTTGTTAGAAATTTGAAATACGATGGTTTTTATGCAATACTAAAAGCTTCTAAACTCTACTTCTGTAGAAGCAGACGAGCATACGGGTCAAGTGGTGTTAAGTGGTCGCAGCTGCTTATAAGTAAGCCTGAATCTTACTTGCACTGCTACTTCGGAGGCTGATAGGCTCATATATCTCTGACCGGTAGAAGCATCTCGCGTGCAGCGGTAGGTATTGTTTCGCTGATCAAACCAAGAAAGTTTTACATTGGAGTTATATGCTAGCTGTAACCCCTTTTTGCGTCCCGTAACTGACACTGGTCTCTCCCGTTATTGGGGAGGCCTGGAGCTCACTTCACGATGCTGCTGCAATGCAGGTTGGTGAAGATGCGGGCTAGTGGCCAACCCGCTGTCGGATGTTTTCAAACCGCCCATAAGGCCTCCGACAAGGATTAACGACTGTTCCGAAAATTTCGGAAATTCCGAAACCTACGGACGGTGGGATTCAGTAATCGACCTACATATAACCTTCTATGAAATTCACTTCATGGCAATGATCCTTTATAAAACGAGCAAAACTGCAGAACATAGCTAGTTTGATGTAAGCACCCACCTAATAATTTAGATTATAATTACTTTTATTACTACTGTGGCTCATTTAAATTCTCTTGTAACCGCAATAATCCCTTAAAATCCCTTAATTTCTAGCAAGTGAAACTGTGGGACACAGCTATTGAATTATCAAAATTATATACACTAAAAATGTATGAAGCTTAAAAACAACATAGAAAGGAAAAATTTTGAATTTTAGCCTACCAACGATTGCTAGGCAACGCTTTGTCATTAAACATTTATCTCTAAACAGAACATATTAAAAGAGGTAGAATGGCAATAACGCGCCATTCGTATAAAAACCGATGTCGTCGATCCAGCCCCACCTTTCACCTCCACTACATCTGTACTTAAATAAATATGAAGCTTACGCACATATTTCCAATTTCAAATCTAGCCAATCTTAGCACAATCACGCGATTTCAAATGAACGAATCACACCCAAGCACGCATACAAGCACGCATATCGCAGCGCGATCACGTGTTCCTGTATAGAATGAGCGTTGCTCATATCCTTGGCGCGTCTGCCCCGCCCATTCTAACCTCTTTAATGTGTTCTGTAGCAGTAACAACAGATTGTGCCAAGATATAAAAATAAATATTCAATTTTTAGTACCTATTTACAGTGTCTTAGCTGCCATAATTAAAGATTTTCCATTGTTTTAACAGCAGATTTTATTCGAAAACAATGCCATTACTTCGTAAACAAATCTCCCAAGTTCTAAACTTTTTCCATTGAGTCAATTAAGAAAATTAGCCGTTGCCTCGGGCGAATTACTTCTCCTGTTTCATGCCAAGCTTTATGTACTCAGCTGTCTGTAAGATAATATTGTACTTACTTCTATTTTGTTTATTTTATCTGCACAAAGACTTATTTCTGTGACGTGAAATTAGGCCTTCAACTCTTTATAAAAAAAGAGAAAAACTTTTGAAACATGAACTAAACGGATATTATACATTTTTACAATTTTAGCCATACTGGATATAACTTTTAGGCTAGCTGTAAATATTATATTATTCCCAATTTCGATTATTATTAAGGATAGCGATGGCCGAGTGGTAAAAGGCCGCGGTCTCCGACGCGACAGATACCAGGTTCCAATCTTCGGCGCGAACTCTGATAAAGATATTTCTAATGTGCATATCTATCGCTGCTCCACGGTGATAGAGAATATCGTGATTTTTAATTGATTGCGATGTTCGCCATCACTTGCATGCCGGCGAGAAATTCATAATTTCTCTAAAGCATGACGTCCACCAATCCGCACTTTGCCAGCGTGGTGGACTTTGGCGTATAGTTTGGTTCACGAGAGTTGAACACAAATGGCGGCCGTCTGCGCATGTACACTCATGAATCAATCAAATCAATGCGTCAATGCCTCGATAGACGAATAGCGACTGGGCACCAGTGACGCACCATTTGGCGCACCAATGGCGTCGCTCCATTCTTGATGCATTTTGCCCGCGCCTCACCCCGCGCCTGTAAGACCTAAAAAATGCTTTCTGCGCAGTGTTCATCTTTCGTGAATTGAATTGTACATCCGTAATTTTCGAGAGGAGAGCTGACTGGAGCTTACTGCACTGTGCCGGTGCAATGAGTATATAGTATATATAACTATAGTCCAAAATCCCTCTCACTTGTAAGAGAGTACTATGCCCAGCAGCAGGACGTTAAAAAGGTTGTAAAAAAAGAAATTAAATAATTTTAATTATAGTTCTCCACCAATCGACTCGATCGATTGACGACCCATGTGGCGTAACGGTTACCATGCCGGACTGCCAATCGAAAGGTTCTGGGTTCGATTCCCGGCGAAGCAGAAATTTGAATCATGAGTTTATATTTCTGTTCTCGATCTGGGTGTTTGTGTTTCTGTCTTTGTATGTGTCCATGGTACCCACGACACAGGCTATGTCTACCCTACTGTGGGGCTATTAGCTAGTGTGAAATGTTATGTTATGTTATAATCCGGTTTGGAGCTGTACGGTGGAGTGAGATCCAGATCCAATACTGGGAAGAGACCCGTGCCCAGCAGTGGGTCACAAAAAGGATTGCAGCCTAAATACTTGCCGCAGTTACTAAATTTATCTTATAAACCATACCCTTAAGACACATACCATTGACACACAAAGATAGAAACACAAACACTCACATCAATAACAGAAATTTAAACTCATCCTTCAAATGTCTGCTTCGCCGGGAATCGGACAGAGGTCCCGGGGGTCTCGGGTAGGGATCATTTTCCAACTTTTTAGATTAAAACCTAGAAAAATAATCATCTGATATATTACTTTTTCTGAATTACTTTACTGTTGTTTAAAAAATAATGTTAATAATATAAAAGAGTTCATTGACTCTGTGTGTATTTTCTTACAACAAATGTACCGGAGAGCCAATGTACGTAACCACTCAGCTCGACAGGGGTCACGAACAAGGGTCACTTACTCGTAGAGGCGCCATCATGAGTTGATACATTTCTTAATTTAAGTTACTTAGATTTTTTTCTGATTCCGTGCCACAAAAGCAACTATTTTCTGATCATTTTATTACGAACTAATGATCGAGCCCGGTGTCGCTCGGGTGATTTGAGTTTATCTATACATATCTATCATAATATAGAAGTGCGCATGGCTCGGCGGCTAGCGTAGAACGCAAGCGGTCTATACAGCTAAGCCAAACGGGCGCGATCGGGTGTGAGATGAGTGACCGCCAGTGGCAAAATATTTCATGCGCGTTTCCGTGCT
This sequence comes from Pyrgus malvae, assembly GCA_911387765.1. Lineage (NCBI taxonomy): Eukaryota > Metazoa > Arthropoda > Insecta > Lepidoptera > Hesperiidae > Pyrgus > Pyrgus malvae. The sequence continues at coordinate 8,696,119 of OU426955.1, read as the reverse complement.
TCGGAGGGCACATTAAGCCGTCGGTCCCGGTTGTTGTCGATAGAGAACAGTCGTTAAACCTTGTCGGGGGCCTTATGGGCGGTTTGAAAACATCCGACAGCGGGTTGGCCACTAACCCGCATCTCCACCAACCCGCATTGGAGCAGCGTGGTGGAGTAAGCTCCAGGCCTCCCCAATAAGGGGAAGAGACCCGTGCCCAGCAGTGGGACGCAAAAAGGGTTGTAGCCATTCGTATCAAATGTTTGTCCCGAATGACTGACTGATGGACCAAACCACAGCCCAAATCGCTGATCGTAGAGACCTGAAACTTAGAGGGTATGTTCGTTGTATGATGTAGGTATCCGATAAGAGAGAATTTACTGAAATTCCATCCCTAAGGGGACGAAAAATGGAAGAAAAGTTTGTATGGGACAACGTGATTGCTTGGTCCAATCCACTTCAAATTTTGCATAAACAAAACAATCATTAACATAATTGATGGAAACATTTCCCTGATTCCCTTCAAAACATTTCCCTGATAACTAAAGTACACGCGGACAAAGTTGCGGGCAAAAGTTAGTATGATTATAATATTATAAGTAATCTGTTCTACGGAAACAGTACATTTTTTCGGGATATAATGTAGCTCATGTGCTATTCCAAATTTTTTGCGTAATTTAGCAACAAAAACCTATCTAAACTTTCATTTGCATTTATAATATTAGTGTAGTATAAATAAGCATATTTATATTATAACTTTTTGAAACAATAATATAATGGGTCTTAATGCTCGATGATAAATTTCGAAGTCTTTTCTTTGATAAAGAGAGAATACGGAATTCATAGATTCTAAATTCGATATTTAAAATCAAATGGGTATTGAGTATGCTTACCATTGCAAAATTAGCTTATGGTGGATATCGATATTATTTGCAAATATTATTCCTTGAAACTCATAAAATGGAATTCAGAAGATGAGTAGATGTTTAGTACCTACCATTTTGAAAAAAACAAAGAACTAACATATACAGAGCAGCGATGGCCGAGTGGTAGAAAACCGAGGTCTTCGACGCGACCGATCCCAGGTTCAGAATCCTCGGCTCGCACCTCTGACAAAGAAATTTGTTATGTGCGAATTTATCGCTGCTCCACGGTGATGGAAAATATCGTGATAATTCATTGATTACGATGTTCTCCATCGCCGTGCATGCCTGAGAGAAATTCATAATTTCTCGAAAGCATGACGTCCACCAATCCGCACTTGGCCAGCGTGGTGGACTATGGCCTAAATCCCTTTCAATTGTGTGAGAAGGAGACCTGTGCCCAGCAGTGGGACATAAAAAAATGGTTGAAAAAAAAAACATATACAGTAGAACCTCGATAACTCAAACCTCGGTAACTTAAAAACCTCTATAACTTCAAAAAATAATATGTTCCCTTCCCATCAGAGCCCAAAACCTCTATAACTTAAAATACGCAACCTCTATAACTTAAATAAGTAATCTCTGTATTGGCCCTCAGTAACTTAAATAAATGTTTCCGCAACCTCTATAACATAAAATTGTTTGTCAATGTGTCATTTTGAAAGGGTGTGCAAAACAAAAGTTTTCGATATTTATTGCTTGCACGTGTTCACTAGTTAATTGTTATTGTAAACTTTACATAATATGTCACCTATTGTTTGCTTCTTCGAAATTCTTTAAAGCTTTGCGGCGGTTACCCTTAAGACAAAGGCTTACTTGAATCATAAGTTTTTCATAATTGTCCTGGAAACATTGTTCTACCTACTGTGTGCAATATGAATAAATAAATGATTATTTAAGTTTCTTTATTTTACTGAACCAATCTTTCTCATGCATTCGAGTAAAAATAGGAACAAGGGTACATACATATATGTATATGTACATACCTACCTCTATATTAACCTGTCCCTAACCTAGACCCTTGATAACTTAAAACCTCTATAACTTAAAATATTTTGTGTTTCCCTTGGACTTTAACTTATCGAGGTTCTACTGTATTATGTAGGTTAAATATCCACATTTTGCTATAAAATTATTTAGTCATAAATATCTCAAATAAAGTCATTAAAATTTCCAAGCACATAACATTAATAATTTTATGAACTGAAAATGAAACTGGACCGCTCAAACGAAACCCGCAACTAATTTTCAAATAAATAGATTCTAAAAGCAGTTTAAACTACAGGGTGTCTTATTTCTGGAAAATCTCGGAAAGACAGGGAAAAGTCAGAAAATATGTATAGGATATGATCAGTAATAATTATAATTGGGGAAATATGTGATTTAGAGCTCGACAACCAGTAAATGATCTCGATCACGTTTACCTAATCGATTAAAATCTATAATGATCACAATGTAAAATCATGATCACTTTTTACCTGACTGCGCCAGGAGGGCTACGTTTTTCGAGAGTATGTACTGTTGTATGTAAAATTGTTTGGTACACTCTACGGCCTGGATGACTCGATGGATTTTAGCTTGTGAGATGTCGTTAGATTCGTATTTACTATGAGAGTGACATCAGGTATATCAATATAGTCCCTGTAGCTCCGGGATTAAGAATAGAACTACGGTATCCCCTGCGTAATCGTAAGAGGCAGGGGTATCGGTGAGAGTGGGAGCTCGACCCGTCCAGCCAGCAGCCCTGAGAAGGACGGCGGTGCGGTGGCCACGTGCTGCCGTAAGCATAGGAAGGTGCAGGAGAGCACATCTGCTCTCCCAAAGATGGGCCCGTTCCAGGGCGCCGCGCGTGGAGGACACCGGTGCGTTCCACTGGAGATCCCGTAGTCCTCCCCAAGCGCAGAGGCAGGCCACCGAGGGGATTTTCTTCTTCTGTTTCGTAACGCTCTTGACAGAGCGGTCGTGGTCGTCATGTAGTATCGTTGCTGCGGGCAGATGTTATACGCCTCACGAGCAATCGCCAATGTTCTCGGTTGGTAGTAAGCCTGGTACATTCATGTAAATGACCACCAACGATTGTCTTCACTTGGTCAGTCCAGAGGGGATTTTAGTGAGGTCAAATCCCACATAACCCTGTAACTTCTCCCAAGGTGCTGGATACCTTTTGGAGGGTCCCCCCCTCCCCCGATACCAAAAAAGGTATATCAATATATAATAAAAACAAAATGGCTGATATGTGGCGCCAAATGAAAAAAACTGTAATTTCAAAAACAAAATAACCCAACTGCGTTTCTGTTATTTAATTTTAGAAATGAAAAAACCTTAAAACAAGAATGTCGTTATAGCATTTTCAATCATACGATTATGTTGTGTTGCTCGTGAAAGCTTTCTGTAATCGCTATGTATGTAAGTGCAAGCCGGCTTCGCCCGCGTGTACCCGTTTTATAGGTTCCCGTACGATAAAAACCATCCTATGTCCTTTCCCAAGGTCCACTCTATCTGTATTCCAAATTAGTTTAAGCGGGCAGACAGACAGACAGACAAAGTTACTTTTGAATTTATAATATTAAGTAGGTAGGTATGGATTTAGGTAGTAGGTACTAATTATTGTTCAGCACATTCCACTGATATTCTTGTACTAAATTTATCTATAAACGACATCCTTAACCTTTTCCTAGAAAACTCAATCAATGTTTTGAACATTCATATTGGACACCCTAAACTAACATTGGCAGACGACGGAGATAATTACTGAAATCCACTTAAACAACATCAAACCAACGTTTAGTTATTCGCTAACTCGATGTATCTATGATTGAGTAAATTTGATAACTTTGCTGTACTGCTTTATAACTTAACCTTCCATGAAATTGATACAGGGTGTTTTTTAAAAAGTTTAAAACAGGATCATCTATTTCATATAAATGTAAGGAATATTATCTAGGAACTAGGTAGGTACTTCAATTTCATTCAAATACATAACATAATTTTGTAGATATGTAAAAGTATGTTTGTGTGTAGTTTGGTTGTCAAAATTCACCGAAACTAAAATAGTGGTCAGATTTTGACCGGTCTTTTTTTAATGATATTTAATTCACGTTAGTAAACAGTGCGAATTTTATCAAACTTGTTCCAGTAATTTTCTAGCTATGAATTGCCAAAACCACAAGACACTAGCTTCAAAAATATTTTTGTCTATTTTCACTGAATTAAAACTGCTCTAATCGCAAAAAATAAAAAATACGGGCTTTGTAGAGACTATTCTAGTTCACATTGAACTCTATCTATGCTACGGCACAGACTCTACATAATATACTAAATTAATTTTATCATTTAAAATGAAAGAAAAAAGCAAAGCGTTGATTGACACATTTTCTAATTATTATTATTATTATGTATCTCTCCTTATAGGTCACTAGTCGAAGATGTAATTTGACCCGGTCATTTGGAAGGCTTGCGTGGGGACATAGGTCCAACACGTAGAGGTCCCTTTGAAACACTTTAATGTTGTTATAGGTAACACATGGCGGATACCATCCTCGGCCGTATCATATAAAAGGTTATATGACCCGAAAATGGTCCCCGCCGGGTGTACAGGAACTATTGCTAAAAAAGGGGAAACTAATATTGGGTCTATGGTGATGAACGAACGAGGGACTGGTAGATGGGCTATGGAGAACTATGGGACACCTGCCGTTCAGACTAATAAATAATCTAAAGTAAGGCAGGTGGTGACTCGCCACTCACTGAATGGGCCCCCAAAAATGGCGTAAATGCCTGGGAAGCAACATTGGCGTGAACAGCTAGGGGTGTCGAGAGGAGCGGCACCGATATCACCATCGCGGGGGGATAAATCCAACCCGGAGCGGGTTTCCTCGTTATTACGCCAATTACTTAGTTACACTTCCACCCCCGAGCATATAGCTCTAACAGCTCTACTCTGGACGGCCAATTAAGGCAAGCCAGAGGTGGGGACCTGTTCCTCTGGGTTATCACTCCGCCTGCCGGAGACGAGGTAAATGTCGTACCATTCGTTCTAAATTGGCACCGACAGTACAAACAGTGGGACAGTACCTACTTCTTCTTGCTTATGGTAATGATTGTTAAAACTATACTGGAGTCTGTGCCCATTCAGAACGAAAGGTACACTATATTTACTAAGACAGGACATTTCACTAAGGGCCCGACTCCAAAAATAGTTTTAAGAGTCATTACCATAAGCAAAAAGAAGTAGGTACTGAACAATTTTATTTTTTACCGTTTGAAGTCGGTTCTATTTTTTTGTTAAAAACTTAATTTATTTCACTCTTTTTAGTAATTTTAATAATTCTGTATGTATTAGCATAATTCGAAAAATTTTCACTTAACTTCTAAACTTTACACAGATTTACCTTTTATAATCATGTTTATCTAATAGCCTGAAAGGATACTACTATCAGGTGGACACCTGAACGTATAAATTAAAGAAAGAATTTGCTCTCAGCTCCTAACCGTTGAGGAGTTGTACCTTCAATCATCAGCTAAGCAACAGCAGGTGATAATTACCAGACATAAATATTTGTATTATGTTAAAAATATGACTAAAAGAATGTGTGTGCCTATTAAGGTTCAGTGTTTCCCTCGATTTCCCTAATATCACATCATCAGATTATGACATGGTGACAGTTGGACCACCTCAGGAATGTAAGATTTCGAACAAAAAACCATTTATTGAAAGAATTTGCTCTCAACTCCTAACCGTCGTAGTACCTTCCATCATCAGTTCAGCAACATGATATGACGATAATTATACACAAATGTCTGTTTTGCTTTTGTAAAAATATGAAAATCATTTGTTGTGCTATAAAATTTGAATGTTCCCTTCGATTTCTCTGGGATCCCCTCATCAGACTTTAACTTGGTGACAGTTGGACCACCTCGGGAATGTAAGATTTCAAATAAAAAACTATTTATTGAAAGAATTTGCTCTCAACTCCTCACTGACGCAGTACCTTCCATCATCAGCTCAGCAACATGAGATGATGATTTCTATGCGTAAATATCTCTTATGCTTCAGAAACTATAAGAAAATCAATGTGTGTGCCTATAAAATTTGAGAGTTCCCCTCGATTTCCCTGGGATCCCATCATCAGATCCTGATTTGGTGACAATGGGACCACCTCGGGAGTATAAGCATATAAACAAAAAAAGAATTTTGAAAATCGGTCCACAAACGGCGGAGTAATCGGTGAATATATATAAAAAAAAATACATACAGCCGAATACAGTACCTCCTCCTTTTGGAAGTCGGTAAAAAAGGTAAATGAATTTAACAAAATAATTCATATTAATTTTGTTTCCATATTACTTGAAACTAAGTACGAACAAAAACCGAATATATGTAGGTGTAGCGTGTAGTAGTGTACAACACACTCTGAGTAGGTATGTTTAAAAACTAGAAACTAGGCAACTGAAACCGCCGTTTTAGATTTAAAATTCAACCGCTGTTGGTTTTCAGAACCGCAGCTGTTAATTAATTTCGACTGCTCGCAGTGCAGGAGCTTAGAAAATAAATTTTAGGTATTTCGGAGTCCAATTTGTGATCTGTAGGTTAGAATCATGTCGGAATTTGCGTTTGGTAACTTTTTGACTCATACTTCTTTGATGCAAGATGCATTTCTGTATCCAAGTTGAATGAGTCAAAGACATCTAGCAAGTAAAAAAATTACGTTTCACACACATAGCCCCACAGTATGGAGTATACGTGGGTACCATGGACGCAGAGACATGAACACAAACACCCCGACCGCGAACAGAATCAGTCCCTGCTTTTCCATGAATCGAACCCGGGACCCGATTTGCAGTCCGGCACGGTGACCGCCACACGGGTCGACAAATTGTTTCTACTTTCCGACTATGCAACTTACCGATACCATGGGCGTACTCAGGTTCTTGGTCAGGGGGGCGAGTACTTGGTCCAATATGGTTAAATACTAATTGGACTATTCAATACAATTTTTTTTAATACAGTTGCTCAAAAAGTGACGTATTGCAGGGACGTATAGCGTGCGGGAAGTGGGCTTAGTGGACGAGTGTGTACTCGTGCGTTCTCTTTCCCAACTGGTAGGTATTCTTTTACGGTTGGCGCCATTTTTCAAAAATGTTCTTTGCGAGTTTTTATTATTTTATTAAATTGCTTCATTTTTTTCGCAACTGTATCAAAAATAGTTGTTCAGTACACGTGCGGAACCGTCATTGGAAGGAGTTCCGACTGTCAACCCTCACCTTCGGCAGCGCCTCGGCTCGGGTAGACATTTGTCGGAACTCCTTGCAAGACAGCCTTTCCGCACTTTTAATGAAATATACTATTTCAAGTTGAACCAGTATTTCCTGAGATTAGCGCGTTCAAACAAACAAAGTATACATAGATACAACCCCCCCCCCTCGGTCCCCTGGTACGCCCATGGCAGTAACAAAGTTCAAAATGCGATATGAAATAAAAACGTCTACACTGAAAATCAGTCGCTGTGTTCATAGGTGGCGCAGGCTCAACCTATTTTAGCTCATGGCATTGGTATCTTCATTCCAGGTATTTTATGTAAACAGTTTACATAATTATTTAATTATACATTAGCAGCATTTTTTTGACCTTATGTCCTACTACTGGAAATAGGTCTCCTCTCGGAAGTGTGCTCTCACACTCTAAAATGACACAGGGAGTGGACTATGGCTTAAATCTCTATTTATGGCTTGAATAGAGATTTAAGCCATATGCCAGCTCTCTCACTCTAAAATGACACAGTGAGATGGACTATGGCTTAAATCTCCATTTATGACTTTAATGGAGATTTAAGCCATATGCCAGCTCTCTCACTCTAAAATGACACAGTGAGATGGACTATGGCTTAAATCTCTATTTAAGCCATATTCCACCTCACTGGCTAAGTAATTGGTGAACATGACGCTTAGAGAAATTATGAATAACTCAGGTATCCAGGTGAAGGAAAACATGGTAATCAAATATCACAATGATTACTTTCTTCGTTTCTTTCAAAATTATAACCAAAAGAATAAAATCGTTTTACGAAGCCAGCAAATTAATCAAATGACTGAAGAACGGAAAGCAATCCTAGTTATTTCAGCGTTCAATTTGTACCTAACCGATTAGCAATTACAATCGTATTGTAATGAACTCGGATTTCGATTGAAATTGGAATCGATTTTAGTTAAGCACCTAAATAATAACAAAAATAATGCAGTACCTAATTCTGTCAGTTTTTTTTCTCAACCTTTTCTATGTCCCACTGCTGGGCACTGGTCTTCTTCTTACAAGTGAGGGGATTTAGGCCATAGTCCACCAAGCTAGCCAAGTGCGGATTGGTGGACGTCATGCTTTCGAGAAATTATGAATTTCTCTCAGGCGATGGAGAACATCATAATCAATGAAATATTACGATATTTACCATCACCATGGAGCAGCGATAAATGCGCACATTACAAATTTCTTTGTCAGAGGTGCGCTGAGGATTTAAACCCGGGATCGGTCGCGTCGGTCAGTATTTGATTAAAATTCTATTAAAATTTTATAAATCTATGAAGCAGGTTCCGGCGTGCCTTAAAGTAGGTAAAACCTGAGGAAATTAGTCGTTTAAAATAATAATATACTCTATTTTTAGAAGATAGTAGTTATGTGCGCTAAAGCAGAGTCAAGTGTGAAATAGGATGGAAACTTACTGTGCATTTTCCCTTACTTTTTCAAAGGTTCTGAAATAACTTTATCCAATGACAAAATAATTTATGGACTTTTTGTGGGAAGTTGAAGAAAAACATAAATAGGTATATTTTATTTTCATTTTCTTAGTGTATTTTTTCTTACGTATATTTATAAAGTTGATGTAAAAGTTATTTAAGGGTTGATTACAGCGCACGAGCGTTGTGAATGTGAAGTATAACATGTTGTTTCCGCTTGCCTTCAATACTCCGTCGGATATGTTCTAATAAAGTAGCCGGACATTACTTTACTGGGATATCTGACTGACTTGACTGACCGACTACTGACAACTGATTTTTGGCCTTTAATTTAAACAGCTAGAATTGGATACAAATTTTAATTAGATTTGGAAATCATCATACTTCGAGACGTCATTCGTGAAGAAAAAGAAGAGTTTTTTAAGTTAAAAAATAAAATATTGAAAATTGAAAAAAATATTGAAATTGAAATATTTATGAGCACCAGGAGCGCAAAAGACTCAATGTCCTACGTAGCATGTGATTCCATGGCGACGCGGGGGGTGTCTTCCCGGCGGGAATGATGAGAAGCAGCGGCGGGAACTGGTCCGTCAGTGCTGTTCTATCCCCCGGGACGCACGCCGCGCCGTCCGGGATCTCGCGTTGCTTAGTTACCGGTACGAATTATCTCAGTGAAAGTGGTAAAGTGGTAACGGTATTGACTACGTTTTTTTTTTTGGAAAAATATGATGATGCAAAATTTTTGGTGACGATTACTTTAGTGAAAATTTGTACCTATTGGAAAAGTTTGGTTATTGTTAGAATTGTTTGAAAGTTTGAGATAAATGTTATATTATTTATTTTTTAAGAATAATTAATAGACATGCGCATTGCCTAAGCGCACTCAGAGCAGAAACTTTCACTAAAATTTTCTAAAAAATAACCAAATAGAATGTACTTATCAATTATTTTTAAAACTAATAAATAAGGGCAAAAATCACAACAAAATAAAAGATTTTTCCTACTATTTTCTAAAACAGTTATCATAATAATAGAAAATGTACTTAGTTATTAGTTAATTATTCCATTATAATCTTATCTATCTAAAATTTTACTGTTATCATTTATTTTGCATATCTACCTACTAACAAGACAAATAAAAAAAATCGCTTGGTCTAATAAAATCTAAATCTATAATCTAATCTAAATCTAAATAAAATAAATTGAAAATAAAGTAGGTACACATTTGAAAATCGAACTGAAAACTAATTTCCACTGAATCTCCAGAGAGTATTCATGGTAATGATCATTTTAAATAGGGGTGAAAAACTGCATCCAAGGCATAAGAATAAGTAATAAAGATAAAGTGATCAATGCAGCCTATGGATATGAATTGGTCAATTGGTACAGCTCAAGCATGTAAGTAAGCGTGTAGGTACCTACAACTAGCTGTTTACCCGCTTGCGTGGATCGCATATTTTCCCCATAAAAATGTGATATTTTCCTGAGTAAAAATTCACAAAGAATCAGGTCAAACCATCACAATGTATGTAAAAATAAGTAACATGGTAGATGTAGCGAGAAAAATTCTAAATCTATGCGGAGGCCAAACAAACGAACAAATAAACTAGCACACTTCCATATTTATGTAAATTAGTAGAACACTAATACATTTTACTCGTACTACGGATAGTTAAGATCTTCCCTGAAAAGCATAAACTCGTCAGTGACCCTTCTGGCGACCAGAACCCTTCTAATCCCGGTATCTAAGCCTGCTTTATACTAATAGGTATAAAATGAAATATAACTAAGGAAGTAAATACAATCTATTTTTTGTCGAAAGGATTTTTCACTCTATCGACTCATCAGACTTTCAAAGTCCACAGCTGGACTTAAGCCTCCCCAACGTTTGCCATTCCATCCGGTCCTGCGCCCTCTCAATCCAGCACCTTCCTGCTGTCCAGCTGCTGTGCTGCTGTTCCGTCTGTAGTCCCCAATCCTGGGGAGAGGGAGTCTTTCTTTCCCATCGGTAGGCATAATAATATGGCCTGCCCGTTGCCACTTCAGACTTTGAGAACTACTCGTATGTCGGTCACCATCGTTTGTCTATGGTTTTCATCATTTTTGATTCTGTTGCGTGCGTGTATTTCGTATTAAATTTGTTACACTATGTAACATTTCATTGTAAGCATATACAACAACTATCTCTTACGAAAAAAACAAAATGTTGGATAAGACGAGATAAATATTATTTACTTACAACATAACATAACAATAATAAATCATTTTGCGGACATAAATCGTCATAATCATCATTTTAGCCTTTCATAGTCCACTTAGAACTCCCCTAACGTTAGCCACTCTTCCGGGTCCTGCGCCTTCTGAATCCAGCGGTTTCCCGCTGACTTCTTTAGGTCATCAGTCCACCTGGTTGGAGGGCGGCCTGTACTTCTTTTTCCGAAACTCGAAATCCGACCCTTCTTCCCCATCGGTTGTCAGTCCATCTAACTATATGGCCTGTCCATTGCCACTTCAGCTTACAAATAAGAGCTATGTAGGTAACCTTCTTTCGTCTACGAATTTCATCGTTACGGATTCTATCACGTAGCGAAATACCAAGCACAGCCCTCTCCATCGCTCGCTGAGCGACCTTGAGCATATGGAAAAATCTAACTGTAAGACAATGTCTCAGCGCCGTAGGTCATCACTGGCAACATAGGTACACTGCTCGAAAGCTTACGACTTCGGGCGCTGAAGTATTCTGGACGAGAAGACACTTTGTAATGGACAAGACAAAAATAAATATTATTATATCATATCGTATAGTAATTGTAAAGTAGCTTACATTGGTTTACTAGGTAGGTAACAAAGCTTACCACGAATAAATACACAAAACTTATTCCGAATAATTATTATTCAATAAATTTAGTATGTATATGTATGTTCGTATTTGAAATTTTGCTAATTCAATCGACTATGGAATAATATTTTCTACAATTTCGATATTTGTTTGTTCTATACTAACATAAATACAGCATACAAGTTTGTCGTGTTTACATTAAAAGTAACTGGAATTAACAACATACTCTGTTTTAACTCCAGGGTTTTAGAACCGAAGTTTCTATAAACGCCGTTTGTATACAGGTTGTTCGCTTAAACAAATTCTAATTAATTTCCAGATGAAGCCGAAGGTTACACACTTCTTTGTGATTTTCAATCTTAAGCCTCGTTTACACTGAATTAATACTTGCCTTAATTAAGTACTTAGCCTGCAAGTTTACAAGCGGGTAAAATATAAGCGATCAACAACGAACTAGCTGACCACATTTCATAAGAAAATATGTAATTAAAGGTATTTTTTGCTATCTCACAAGGAAATATATTAAGTATAGTTATCTATAGTAATATTATAAAGAGGAAAAAATTGTATTTTTGTATGTTTGTAATGAAAAAACTCAAAAACTACTGTTCCGATTTCAAGAATTCTTTCACCATTAGAAAGCTGCATTTACCCTGAGTAACATAGGCTTTTTACCGCGGGAAAATGCTTCATTCTTACGTGAAAATGGGTAATAGGGTCAACGCGGTTGAAGCAACTGGCTAAATGCCTATGATTTTAATATATGTAGCAATGAAGCCTGGAATAGCACATAGGTTATTTTTTATCCTACGGGGACCCATTAAACAGGTCCACGCGGGCGAAGCCACTGGCGGAAGGCTAGTAAAATAATATAAAGCTTGTTTACCACATAACAAGCCTAAATGCCAGCAAATATTTTTTTACTCTTTTAGATATTATTACAATAATTATAATTAAGGTACCTTTATTACTTTTGTTACATTTTCAATTTATACATCATCGTAGAGATACTTCAACTCAGTTGTGCGCGCGGCGCTATGTGTGGGTAAACCTGTATATACACAGTGACTTTGTGTGCGTGACAAGAGGTACAGTGAAGTTGCTCGGACGATCACGGCCGCGTCACTGTCACACAAATTAAAACTGCATAATTACTAGCCCACGCACACATAGCGCCGCGCGCACAACTGAGTTGAAGTATCAATACCTATGTTTTTGTCACCAAGTATTTTTAAGCGTTAATGAATTAATTATAAATTATATCATAAATGCATTAATGAAAGTATCTATAATATTTTACGAGTTGTACAGTAACTAAATTTTGTTATTATTTTATTTATAAGTATCTGCTGGGTTCTAAGAGAATATGATCACCCTAGATAAGTTGATCTTTTTGAAATTTAAATGGAGAAGCAGACATACATACAACCTTAGGTCCTTAAGCCAAGTCCCTGTAGCATCGGGATTAAGAATAGAGCTACGGTACCCCCCGCCTGATCGTAAGAGGCGACTAAATGAGGGCTTCCAGGCTTTTGGACGGTGTGAGTGGGAGCTTAATCTGCCCAGTTAGCAACCCCGGGAAGGACGTGGTTTGTGCGTGGCCGCATGCCGCATATCGACGTAATCATCGGAATGTGCAGGAGAGCATATTTGCTCTCCCGAAGATGGACCTATTCAGGGCGCCGCGCGTGGAGGTCACCGGTGCGTTCCACCGGAGATCTCGGAGTCCTCCCCAAGCGCAGCGGCAGGCCAAAGAGGGGGTTTTAGTGCTGTCAAATCCCACACAACCCGGTATCCTCTCCCAAGGTGCCGGGTACCTTTTGAAAAAAAAGGTCCTTAAGCCAGTCTGAGTCTCACCTCCAGTTGTGTTGCTATTCCGGATACTGATTGTCGCCCCTATGTGAGTTTGATTGGGAATCGGTACGGATTTTTTTTTTTCAATTTAATACAATGGAATGCTTTCAGGGCAGAAAAGGGTGCAACGGTAGTACATGAAAATTTGTCGAACCATTAAAATACTACCACTTGTAAGAATATGATAATTTGCAGGCTAGTAAACTCGCTCAGTGCAATCGAGGCATATGGAAGTAATAACACTCGTGGCAGTCTCATAAAGAAGTTAATTATATAACATACACCTTGTAAGCATAGTAATGATTTTGGATTTAATTAGTGCTTTGTTGAAAACCTTTAATTTTTCTTTAATGAGATTACTTTGGGCAAGATTAATTTAGTGGTTTACCCCTCCAAGAGAAAGTTTCCTTTCAGTTAACTCGTCTGCGTCTATTAGCTAATTTTTATTAATGAGCTTCAAAGTTAATAAAGGGGATGTAATTTATTTATTTCTCCACCAACCCGCATTGGAGCAGCGTGGTGGAGTAAGCTCCAGGCCTCCCCATTAATGGGAGAGACATTTTTTTTGGGTATCGGGGGGAAATCTTCAAAAGGTACCTAGCATCTTGGGAGAGGTTACCGGGTTATGTGGGATTTGACCGCACTAAAACCCCGTTGGTGGCCTGCCTCTGCGCTTGGGAGGACTCCGGGATCTCCATAGGAAAGCACCGGTGTCCTCCACGCGCGGCGCCCCAGAACGGGTCCATCATCGCAAGAGCAGATGTGCTCTCCTGCACCTTCAGGTGTTTACGGCGGCATGCGGCCACGGACATACCACCGTCCTTCCCGGGGCTGCTGGCTGGACGGGTCAAGCTCACCGTCCGCAACCCCGGAAGCCCCTTTTAGTCGCCTCTTACGATCAGGCAGGGGATACCATAGCTCTATTCTATATCCCGAAGCTACAGGAACTAATATGTCCAGCAGTGGGACGCAAAAAGGGTTGCAGCCAATTTATAATAAAGTCACAAGTTCACTGTTACAAATCGCACCTCGGACTACGAATTTTGTTATATTTGAAGTTATCATTGCTCCGCGGTGAGGTATAACGTTGAAATATTTCATTACGATATTTTCCCTCATGTCATATTGACATTATGGTCATGATTTGTTAGTATCTAGGTCAGCTTAGTTATAGCTTAGATAGCTCTGGCCTGGATCCCTCTTAATTCTGAGATGAAATATATGCCCAATAGTGCGGCATTGAAAACATTTCCCTCCCACCCACTATGATTATTTTAATCAAAATTCATTGTCTCCATGTCCGTTTGCTTTCGTCATATATTAATTTCAGCATAAGTACGAGTATAATAAAAACTCTTAACACGTACAAAAATGCTTGATATTGTCATCTTAACATTTTTGTTGGTAGTCCATTCTTTTTTGTACATTCTTTGACGTTTTTATCCAAACAATTATTCTGCTAAGAGGACCTACAAAGTATCTAACACTTACTCGTAGCTGCAACTTTTGGGTCTCATTGCTGGGCATTATTTGGGAGACCTAAAGCCCCCACCACGCTGCTCTAATGCGATATTTTTGAAGTGAAAACTTCTTTAGCGGTGTTGAGCACTTTTTTGGGATGGGTAAAAACTGTGAAACTCGCGTCAGGTCACGTGTGCTGATCGAAAAACCGTAAGACGAAGGGGTGACAGCTCATGACGGCTCGACTGTCTATACTTGTAAAATTCGTTTATATTAAGTATTTAAAATTAAAATATGGTCATTGAACAAAGTGCATCTATTAATAAAAATAGTGACGAAGAAATAGTGAAAGAAAATGAGTGAGTACTTTATAAAAATACTAGATAGATAGAAATTAATAGGTAGTGATAATTCAAGCAATTCGTGCGGAATTATTCCCTAACGATTCCAAGACATCAAAAATGCACAACGTTAATGTTTTCACTTCTGCCGGCACTCCCGGAGTGCAACCCGTTTTTTTTTATTTGAATGGAGCAGCAGACGAGCATGTAGGTTACGTGGTGTTAGTCCCTGTAGCTTTGGGATTAAGAATAGAGCTACGGTATCCCCTGCCTGATCGTAAGAGGCGACTAAAACGGGGCTTCCGAGGTTGTGGGCGGTGAGAGTGGCAGCTCGATCCGTCCAGCCAACAGTCCCGGGAAAGACGGCGGTGTGTGCGTGGCCGCATGCCGCCGTAAGCATCGGAAGGTGCGAGAGAGCACATCTGCTCTCCCGAAGATGGGGCTATTCTGGGCGCTGCGCGTTGATGACACCGGTGCGATCCATTGGAGATCCCGGAGTCCTCCCCAAGCGCAGAGGCAGGCCTCCGAGGGGGTTTTAGTGCGTTCAAATCCCACATAACCCGGTATCGTCTCCCAAGTCGGCTAACATTTGAAGGTTTCCCCCCGATACAGAAAAAGGCTACGTGGTCCTTACACACAACCACAACTCAACACAACCTCAAGCAAGCATGTAAGTCTTGTCTGAGGTCGTAGGCAGTTGCGCTGCTAGTCGTCCTTCAGTATTTCATCCGCGTGGACTTTGATATTAAGCATGATGATATATAGCCTTTAGCCTTCTCCAATAAATGGACTATTGAACACAAAATGAATTTTTTTTCGAACCAGTAGTTCCTGAGATTAGCGCGTTCAAACAAACAAATAAACTCTTCAGCTTATATTAGTATAGATTTCATTTCTTTACTTCAAATACTCATATATGTTAACACAATAACTTCACGAATTTTACGGTCCCGTCCGACATTTTGCGGAAATTGCGTGGTCCTTCCTTTTAAGTTAATGAAACTAATTGAAAGTTGTCGGGGGAATATTACAATGGAAAAAGCCTTTGTATTAGTGTACAAATGAATAAATAAATAATTTCAGGTACCTACTATAACATGCATTCTAAAATATACCATCTTCTTGATTATTTGATTTAAATCTCTGTTAGATGTATAAAAAAGGTAAATGACGATTAATTTGAATCATATTGCAAAAGGGGTTTAGGTTTAATTTTTTTAGGGCTTTGTCACGCTTTGTGTATTTGGTCTAACGCCTCGGGGCGCACCTCTGAAAAAGAAATTTGTAATGTGCGCATTTATCGCTGCTCCACGGTGATGGAAAATATCGTGATATTTAATTCATTACGATGTTTTCCATCGCCGTGCATGCCTGAGAAAAATTCATAATTTCTCCACCAATTCGCACTTGGCCAGCGTGGCGGACTATGACCTTAATCCCTCTCATTTGTGACAGAGTACCTGTGCCCAGCAGTGGAACATTAGAAAAAAGTTAAAAAATATGTCTCTATGGGTGGCATTCTTAAAATAAATTTTAAAGCAAATATCTGCAACCGATTGATTTGAAATTGCATTATATGATAGTATATTACAAATTATATTATACTTAATTACCTATTAAACATGGCTGACAAACATAGGTTATTGTAGTACCTACATTCGAAATGGCCGCCGCAACAAACTGGCGGTTATCACATTTTTACCGACTTCCAAAAGAAGGAGGTACTGTATTCGGCTGTATGTATTTTTTTTTTATATATGTTCACCGATTACTCCGCCGTTTGTGGACCGATTTTCAAAATTCTTTTTTTATTCGTATGCTTATACTCCCGAGGTGGTCCCATTGTCACCAAATCAGGATCTGATGATGGGATCCCAGGGAAATCGAGGGGAACTCTCAAATTTTATAGGCACACACATTGATTTTCTTATAGTTTCTGAAGCATAACAGATATTTGTGCATTGTAATCATCATCTCATGTTGCTGAGCTGATGATGGAAGGTACTGCGACGGTGAGGAGTTGAGAGCAAATTCTTTCAATAAATGGTCTTTTGTTCGAAATCTTATATTCCTGAGGTGGTCCAACTGTCACCAAGTCAAAGTCTGATGATGGGATCCCAGAGAAATCGAAGGGAACATTCAAATTTTATAGTACAGCAAATGATTCTTATATTTTTACTAAAGCAAAACAGGCATTTGTGTATAATTATCATCATATCATGTTGCTGAGCTGATGATGGAAGGTACTACGACGGTTAGGAGTTGAGAGCAAATTCTTTCAATAAATGGTTTTTTGTTCGAAATCTTACATTCCTGAGGTAGTTCAACTGTCACCAAGTCAAAGTCTGATGATGGGATCCCAAAGAAACGGAGGGGAACATTCAAATTTTATAGTACAATAAATGATTCTTATATTTTTACTAAAGCAAAACAGGCATTTGTGTATAATTATCACCATATCATGTTGCTGAGCTGATGATGGAAGGTACTACGACGCTTAGGAGTTGAGAGCAAATTCTTTCAATAAATGGTTTTTTGTTCGAAATCTTACATTCCTGAGATAGTCCAACTGTCACCAAGTCAAAGTCTGATGATGGGATCCCAAAGAAATGGAGGGGAACATTCAAATTTTTATAGTACAACAAATGATTCTTGTATTTTTACTAAAGCAAAACAGGCATTTGTGTATAATTATCATCATATCATGTTGCTGAGCTGATGATGGAAGGTACTACGACGGTTAGGAGTTGAGAGCAAATTCTTTCAATAAATGGTTTTTTGTTCGAAATCTTACATTCCTGAGGTAGTCCAACTGTCAGCAAGTCAAAGTCTGATGATGGGATCCCAAAGAAATGGAGGGGAACATTCAAATTTTATAACACAACAATTGATTTTCATATTCTTATTAAAGCAAAACAGGCATTTGTGTATAATTATCATCATATCAAGTTGCTGAGCTGATGATGGAAGGTACTACGACGGTTAGAAGTTGAGAGCAAATTCTTTCAATATATATTTTTTTGTTCTAAAACTTAAACTCCTAAGGTGGTCCAACTGTCACTATGTCATAATCTGATGATGTGATACTGGGCAAATCGAGGGAAACACTGAAACTTAATAAGCACAATATTATAGATATGTACAGAATTATTAAAGTTACTAAAAAGAGTGAAATAAATTAAGTTTTTAACAAAAAAATAGAACCGACTTCAAACGGTAAAAAATAAAATTGTTCAGTACCTACTTCTTCTTGCATGGTAATGACTCTTAAAACTATTTTTGGAGTCGGGCCCTTAGTAAAATGTCCTGTCTTAGTAAATATAGTGTACCTTTCGTTTGGAATGGGCACCGACTCCAATATAGTTTTAATAGTTATTAACATAAGCAAGAAGAAGTAGGTACTGTCCCACTGCCTGTACTGTCGATGCCCATTTAGAACGAATGGTACCTACGACATTTTACTAAGGGCCCGACTCCAAAAATAGTTTTAAGAGTCATTACCATGCAAGAAGAAGTAGGTACTGAACAATTTTATTTTTTACCGTTTGAAGTCGGTTCTATTTTTTTGTTAAAAACTTAATTTTTCTATAAACTAATTAAATGAAATGAAAAGAATCCAAGATTCCATTTCAAATCCAGAAAGGGCTTGAAATTTGAAATTTTATTAAAAATGAAATTTCAATGGCAAAATTACAATGTATAAACCAAAATACCTACATATTAGGTAATTAAAAAAAATTTTTTTTGTCTTTTTATTCAAAAGGTCAGTTGCGTGAAAATCTTATTTTTAAAACTCTTTTTATATTAATTTTTAGCTTATAACATTCACAAAGCAATGGTAATGTCATGTAACCCTGTTAATGAAATGTGTGATCTCGAGTCGTGTTTGTGTAAACGTAGTCCATTTGTAATTAAATTTGTCTCCAAAACAATTAGCTGACTCTACAATTATGTATTAATTTGAGCGCATCCTCTTAATTGAGTTGTACGACGTTGCTAATGTAACCAAACCTAAATGGAAGTAATATTTTATTAAATAATATTTTAAAGCATAAGAAATAGTCTTTGGCTGCAACCCTATTTGTGTCCCAATGCTGGGCACAAATTTCCCCCCATTAGATCGTGTTTCTCAAACCGCGAATGAGGCCTCCGACAAGAAATGAACTGAAATAGTTTATTAATATATGACGACCTGCGTGGCGCAATGGCTACCATGCCGGACTGCCAATCAAATGGTCCCGGGTTCGATTCCCGGCGAAATAGAAATTTGAATGAGTTTAAATTTCTGTTCTCGGTCTTGGTGTTTGTGTTTGTCTTTGTGTGTGTCCATGGTGCCCACGACACAGGGTATACGAGTGGCCTCCTTCACCAAGTAAAGTGTTGATGTTATTTTACGTCCCAAGTAAAGTTAATTGGCAAGTAAAAGCTATGAGTACGGGTCAGTTTATCATTAGTGCTACTGATGATTAGTGCTACTCGAACATCGTGAAATTGAAATTGAAATGAGCACGTACTTGTCACTTTACTTGAAGGTGGTGAAAGAGGCCCTTACTCATACATACTCGTATCTACTTACTGTATTTTTTTGTTTTAACTTAAAGTTATAAAACTAAAAAAACTAAAACATTACAGCACTAAATAAAATACTCCAAAGGATACGTGGGGAACTAATCTCTGAGATTCAATTGCGAAATGGAGTCGTCTAATTTAATTACTGACGTAACCCTAAGTTACCTTGCTTCGGAGACATTAAGATATGTGGGATGTTATATTACCTGTGTCCTTATAACAAACTTTTTATAGTTCCATACTTTTTATTTCTCTCTAACCCCCCTCTAACTTTTAAAGTAAGAAAGTGAAAAATCTATCAAAAATATATGTTGTAGATCTCAATAAAAAATTTCAACGAAAATTGGTTCGAACGAGATATAGTAAGTACGCAGTTTTTGAGATATAGTAAATTTTTAAAAACCGCAAATATAACTTTGTCGTTCATACACAACAAAGTTATTTTTGTTGACAAAAAATAATAATGCTTGCTACTACGGAACCCTTCATGGGCGAGTCCGACTCGCCCTTGGCCACTTTTTACAGTAAAATTCATTGTCTTCTTCATTTTTTTACTTTTAGTTCGTATTTTCACAAAAGCGTGTTTTTTAGTTTTTTAAACTACATTATTTATTATTTAGCAGTCTTTTTAAATAGCAGTCGATCATGCATCTGTTTTTAGTGGTCACTGCAGCCCATGGCATCTGCATACAACGTCAAGGAAGCCTAACTCTTGAGGTTTGATGCTGATATTCGCCTCAGGTAAGTCTATCCGGCAACTGCATCTTTACACCGAAACAAAATAGAAATAGAAATATTAGTTTCACAGAGCACTTTCATAATGTGGCATATCAAAAAAATTATCTGAAATATATCCTTTATATACTATATACTACTAATATTATAAATTCGAAAGTAACTCTGTCTGTCTGCTACACTTTCCCACTTAAACTACTGAACCAATTATAATGAAATTTGAAACACAGATAGAGTGGACCTTGGGGAAAGGACATAGGACAGTTTTTATCCTACGGGAACCTATAAAACGGGTCTTCGCGGGCGACGCCGCTGGCGGAAGGCTAGTAGTTTTATAATTGATAGTTTGCATATATTCCAGATAATAACAACGATAGGATGGATCTTAACATTAAGATGTACAATTTTCATTATTTTAGATCGCCAAGTTACCCACTTCAAGGGATTCCAGACTTGATATTTGATAATCATTTATACATTATATCTACGTGTTTCTGAGAAAAGGGTCCTGACAGGGAGACAGCCTATTATGTCATCCACATAAACATGATATCATTAAACTAATATTTCAAGTTAATTAAACGTTCTAGAAATGTAAGGATGTTACTAACAGCTGAAGCGTAATCCTATTTACATGATGCTTACGAGTAGGTACAACAGATAACTGACTAGCCTAACATTAAGATAGGATTCCCTGTGTTGGGATACCATAGACGCACACAAAGTCATGAACATAAATACTCAGTATAAAGTTAGGTAAAAACTACTTTGCAACAATCCGCAACCAGAACGTATGATGGTGTATACCTTTTTCATGCAATAGCACCATCATACGTTCTGGTTGTGGATTGTTGCAAAGTAGTTTTTACCTAACTTTATAACAATGGAGTTCTGCAAAGTAACCCCTGATTCTATTAATTTTATAAATACTCAGACCTAGAACAGAAATTGAAACTCATTATTTCAATTTCTGCTTCACCGGGAACCGAACCTGGGACCCTTGATTGGCTGTCTGGTATGGTAACCATTGTACCACACGGATCGTGAAATCGTCAGGTCGTATGACAGTCTTTTTTAATTCGCTATACTGATTTCACAAATAAACATATCGTACAGACCGATCAAGTTACTTTCCAGATACCTCAAGATCCAACACACAATAATTTAAGAGCTTCTTTTCTGGATTTCCGAGTCATTTTAGTACTCTTCACAATGAAAACAATTATCTATATGGTTGCTGATTTAATAGTTAATAAATAAAGTAGTTTAAAAAACTAAAAAAACACGCTTTTGTGAAAATAAGAACTTACGATAATAAAAAAGCGTGGGGTGCATGGTGTCAATAGTAACTTAAAACCACCCCACGCTTTTTTACATTAAAATACATTTTCTTCTTATTTTTTACTTTTTATTACCGACTTCTAAAAGGAGGAGGTACTGTATTCGGCTGTATGTATTTTTTTTATTTTTTATATATGTTCACCGATTACTCCGCCGTTTGTGGACCGATTTTCAAAATTATTTTTTTGTTCGTATGCTTATACTCCCGAGGTGGTCCCGTTGTCACCAAATCAGGATCTGATGATGGGATCCCAGGGAAATCGAGGGGAACTCTCAAATTTTATAGGCACACACATTGATTTTCTTATACTTTCTGAGGCATAAGAGATATTTGTGCATAGTAATCATCATCTCATGTTGCTGAGCTGATGATGGAAGGTACTACGAAGGTTAGGAGTTGAGAGCAAATTCTTTCAATAAAAGTTTTTTTGTTCGTAATCTTACATTTCTGAGGTAGTCCAACTGTCACCAAGACAAAGTCTGATGATGGTATCCCAGAGAAATCGAAGGGAACATTCAAATTTTATAGCACAACAAATGATTTTCGTATTTTTACTAAAGCAAAACAAGTATTTGTGTATAATTATCATCATATCATGTTGCTGAGCTGATGATGGAAGGTACTATGACGGTTAGGAGTTGAGAGCAAATTGTTTCAATAAATGGTTTTTTGTTGAAAATCTTACATTTCTGAGGAGGTCCAACTGTCACCATGGCAAAATCTGATGATGTGATACTAGGGAAATCGAGGGAAACACTGAAACTTAATAGGCACACACATTCTTTTAGTCATATTTTTTAACATAATACAAATATTTGTGTCCGGTAATTATCACCTCATGTTGCTAAGCTGATGATTGAAGGTACAACTCCTCAACGGTTAGGAGCTGAGAGCAAATTCTTTCATTAATTAATACGTTCAGGTGGACTTATAGTAGTATTCTTTCAGGGTATAAGATGGCTATTACATAAACATGATTATAAAAGGTATCTCTTTAACGTTTACATATTAACTGAAATAAATCCAATTATGCTTATACATACACTGAAACTTAATAGGCACACACATTCTTTTAGTCATATTTTTTAACATAATACAAATATTTGTGTCCTGTAATTATCACCTCATGTTGCTAAGCTGATGATTGAAGGTACAACTCCTCAACGGTTAGGAGCTGAGAGCAAATTCTTTCATTAATTAATACGTTCAGGTGGACTTATAGTAGTATTCTTTCAGGGTATAAGATGGCTATTACATAAACATGATTATAAAAGGTATCTCTTTAACGTTTAGATATTAACTGAAAAAAATTCCAATTATGCTTATACATACACTGAAACTTAATAGGCACACACATTCTTTTAGTCATATTTTTTAACATAATACAAATATTTGTGTCCGGTAATTATCACCTCATGTTGCTAAGCTGATGATTGAAGGTACAACTCCTCAACGGTTAGGAGCTGAGAGCAAATTCTTTCATTAATTAATACGTTCAGGTGGACTTATAGTAGTATTCTTTCAGGGTATAAAATGGCTATTACATAAACATGATTATAAAAGGTATCTCTTTAACGTTTAGATATTAACTGAAAAAAATTCCAATTATGCTTATACATATGTGCAGAATTATTAAAATTACTAAAAAGAGTGAAATAAATAAAGTTTTTAACAAAAAAATAGAACCGACTTCAAACGGTAAAAAATAAAATTGTTCAGTACCTACTTCTTCTTGCTTATGGTAATGACTCTTAAAACTATTTTTGAAGTCGGGCCCTTAGTAAAATGTCCTGTCATAGTAAATAAAGTGTACCTTTCGTTCTGAATGGGCACCGACTCCAATATAGTTTTAACAGTCATTACCATAATCAAGAAGAAGTAGGTACTGTCCCACTGTCTGTACTGTCGGTGCCCATTTAGAACGAATGGTACGACATTTTAGTAAGGGCCCGACTCCAAAAATAGTTTTAAGAGTCATTACCATAAGCAAGAAGAAGTAGGTACTGAACAATTTTATTTTTTACCGTTTGAAGTCGGTTCTATTTTTTTGTTAAAAACTTTATTTATGGTTAATTTGTTTTCTCACACAGATAGGCAAAATCGGGACACAAAGGGTTGCAACACATTCGTATATTTACTTGTAAATAGCTCGTGGTGCAACAAGTCCTTGGCAAGGGTGTATGCAACGAGGTGTCGGAAATTACATCGCGCTGCCGCTTTCAGAGTAAAAGCGGCTCAGAAAAACCTTTTGTAATGTTAGTTTCCTGATACATTAGTATTAAGAGTGCTTGCATGTATTCACTTAAGAATAAAGATTCTGGGAACGACTCTAATAGGAATATTACACTGAAGGGAATACATTTTCCAAGAAATAAATTATTTTATTAACTTTCTCTGGGCTGCTTAGATGTTCAACGTACTTAAATATTAATATTTTTAATACGAAACTTATAAGTTATAGCTTGAGGTTTTTAAAATAATCTTTAGGTTTTTAACTAGTTAGCTCTACTATAAAATAAGGTTATTTTTTTATTCAGCCTATGTTTTTGACGTGATATTGTGTTTTTATGGAGACTGTGGAAGTATTGGTTTTACTTCTGAATTTGTTTTTTTTATATTGCCTTACAAAATTCATGGAAATTGAATTAAAATAATATAGTTTTATGCTTAGTAACTATTTTGTTGACGTTTTTTTAAAATACCTATTACACAGATTATCCTAAAGAAAAATACACTCATTTTTTGAAGAGTCCTGAAAACTGTGTGCTATCAAGTATGTAAGTATAAAAGTTCATTTTTTTCAATATTCTTCATTATTGATTTTCTTTATGGACAGTTTTGGAATTTATTTATGTTTTGGTTTTCATTTTCTAATACACGTTCTTCTTTCTTCTAAAATGTTCTTGTATGAGTTCTTGTGTAATTTTAATTTCTTCAATAATTTGTTTTCGTCTTCATTGCGGTGTCTCCGTGGATCATCAATATAGTTTTTTTTCCAGTTTTCAACTCATTTCTACTCTCTTCCATTTCTTAATTCTTGAAAAAAAAATTCTTTCTTTGTTTGTTTTTCTTAACGCCCACCGGTGCGTATGCAGATGTCGTCGCAGGCTTGAGGAAAAGGCGTGTTATCCTTAAAGGGGTGACAGACGTGCGAGTAAGTACGCATATTTGCGGCACAATACAAAGAAGAACCAGCAGTATAGTAACTTCATAATATCGACTTCACATTTGGGCGATATTATCAAGTTACTGCACTGCATGTTCTTCTTTGTAAATGTATGAGTGTCAGGCATACGTCAGGCATAATTTATTAATTAAAAATTTTGAAAAGTAACGTGGCAGTAAAAAAATAGCAATTGATTTTGCTCGCTGAGCCGCTTTTACTCTGAAAGCGGCAGCGCGATGTAATTTCCGACACCTCGTTGCATACACCCTTGCCAAGGACTTGTTGCACCACGAGCTATTTACAAGTAAATATACGAATGTGTTGCAACCCTTTGTGTCCCGATTTCGGACACGTAACTCGAGTGGTAGCAGTAGTAAGCAGTGATTACTATGTTTTCTTTCACCGTGCACAGCTGAGAAACTTATAACATCATGAAGGCATTACTCGTATGTCTACCAATCCGCACTTGGTCAGCGTGGTGGGTTCTAAATTCCTGTAATTTTCGAGAGGAGGCCTGTGCCCAACAGTGGGATATAAAAAATGAATGCGGATTGATCTAGATAAGGGTAGTGGTAAACCCGCTGATATTTTAAACCAATTCATAAGGCTTTATTGGAAGGAATTTAAACAAAAAAAAATTCATATTAGGAATATAAAACCTTCGCTTGATGAATGTCATTTTTTCCCAGTCATCGCCTTTAGGTGCCCGTTTGGGCTAGATATTGAGCTGAGAGAAAAAAGGCAGCGGAAAAAACCATTCATAGGGCTCTCATTGACGAACAAAATTTCACAACTGCTAGCTTTCAGTTCTGACCAAAAATAGCCGCTCTGCGTGCCATCTAAGGCACGAAAATAATATCATTAACTACCTTTTTTGTATCGGGGGAGAAACTTCCAAAAGGTACCGGCACCTTGGCAAGATACCAGGATATGTAGGATTTGACTGCACTAAAACCCCCTCCGTGGCCTGCCTCTGCGCTTGGGGAGGACTCCAGGATCTCCAGTGGAACTCACCGGTGTCCTCCACGCGCGGCGCCCAGAAGGGGCCCATCTTCGGGAGAGCATGTGCTCTACTGCACCTTCCAATGCTTACGGCGGCATGCGGCCACGCACACACCGCCATTCTTCCCGGGGCTCCCACTCTCACCGCCCGCAACCCCGGAAGCCCCCTTTTAGTCGCCTCTTACGATCAGACAGGGGATACTGTAGCTCTATTCTAAATCCCGAAGTTACAGGGACTATTATTAACTAAAATACTAGATAGTAGTCTCCCATCTTACCTGTGCTGATTAGTTCTCTGATTCGTAGTTTTGCTGATTACGTAGTGTACTTACAACTTTTTGAATGGTTATATCTCAGAAACGGTGTCTCTTAGGAAAAAAAGTACTGACACCTTTTTTATAGATAATTTTATGATGTACAATTTTTGTATGATAGAGTAATTTTATGTTAAAACTTACCGTTTCGGTGAAAATTGCGAAAAAATATATTTTTTTAACTTTTTACTATGAACAAACTTTTTCCCACATACCGGAATTATGAGGAGTATCGAAGTATTGTTTTCAACTACATTTTGAACAATTTTACCAATTTTCAGCTAGATAGAAACTTTTGGTAACCTTGAATGTCTATATTAACCGGACTATATTGGAGGCTTAGGTATGAGATCAAATAGTTTCAAAGGCGGGTTGGCCACTTAAGCATAAAATCTAACCCGCATTGAAGCAGCATAGTGGAATAAACGCTAAACCTAATAATGTGTCTCTGCATTATATAGAACCCGTGTAGTCCTTACACGTGCCCACCAGTAGGAAGATAGAAGGGTTGTAGCCTATTAATAAATTGTATATTTTAAAACTTATAGCTTACGCTACGACAGACAGCAACGTGTTTTTATTTTATTTTTATATGCCAGCTTAACCCGCCCACACAGGTTTTTGATCGAGCGACTGTTCACAACACAATGCTGATCCAATTTTAATCTAACATAGTGCTTTAACGAGAATATATAATACCTGTTTAGATCGGTCGGTTTGTAAAGTAACTTAATTAGGTATATTAATGAATAAATCGCCTGCTGAATGCAAGTAAGTAATGAAATCTTGTTCTAAATAAGTTAATTTACTTTATGCATTAAAAACAACGGGTTGCACTCCGGTAGTGCCGGCAGAAGTGAAAACCTAAACATTAACATTGTGCATTTTTGATATTTTGGAATGGTTAGGGAATAATTTCGCACGAATTGCTTTTATTATCAGTATTATTTTTCATCTAGTTTTTTCTGTACGTTTTCATCTAGTATTTTTATAAAGTACTCACTCATTTTCTTTCACTATTTCTTCGTCACTTTTTCCATTAATTGATGCACTTTGTTAAATGTCCATATTTTAAATACATGATATAAACGAATTTTACAAGTATATACAGTCAAGCCGTCATCAGCTGTCACCCCTACGTCTTACGAATATTCGATCAGGCCACGCGAGTTTAACATTTTTTACACATCCAAAAAAAGTGCACAACGCCGCTAAAGAAGTTTTCACTTCAAAAATAACTCGGCAGTTCATAAATTCATTACTAAGTCAAAATGTTACAACTAGACTTGTGCCACTTTTGAAACCAGCAAGCGAAATGTTATAATAAATTTTGTAACATTTGTAATAAGTATACAGTATAAATACATCCTTTAGGTACATACTTTAATATGCATTAACTACATATTTATCATAGAAGAGTAGCGAAACATGGGGAATCTGTAAAATTAACATAATATACGTGCATCATGCTCACCTTTTTTAATATTGAAGTAAAAGATCTGTCCAACCGATTCCAAATTTCCGGCGAAAACTACAAATATACAAACAAGTTATGCTATGGATTCCATTCAATATTTGCAGATCTGTATTTTCATATTTTCTCATAGTTTGTGTCAAGCTTTTCTACGCTGTCCAGTCTAGATCTTTTTTCAGGACCTTTAAAAAACAAACATTCGTTTACAAAAGTGAATAGAGCCGTGGAGGCCCAATATGACTTTTTTGTTTTTGGTTCTATTTCACTATTCCATCGTATTGGGGTTCCAACGAAATCAGTCAGTGTCAGGGAATATACCTTCTCCATTAGTTTTGGTGGACTTTACGGCTTATACTATGGCCGATTTTTCTTTGTACATTCCAACAATGAAACAAATCGAACAGTATATGGATATTATGATTTCGTGGTTTACTTAAAAATATCCCAACAGACTTTTATAAGCGACGGTCATCTGGAAGCTGTTGTCTCTTACATCATAAGATTTTTAGGCATTTTTCAGTTTGTTTTTTTGTTCTAGTTTACGTATACTTCTTTTAAACGAGTATATTGCTTTCCCTTCATTAGTTTAAATTGGTTTCATAATATAAAATTTTATCTGTATTAACTGTTACCGTAGTAACCGGATGTTTTCAAACCGCCCATAAGTTCTCTGACATGGTTTAACGACTGTCTATCGACAACAACCGGGAGCGACGGCTTAACGTGCCCTCCGTAGCAAGGAAACGCGCATGAAATTTTTGTCACTAGCGGTCACCCATCTTATACCTGACCGCACCCGTTTGGCTTAGTCGCATAGATTGCCTGCGTTCTACGCTAACCGCCAGGCCAAGCGCGCTTCAACTCTACTGTACTGAACCCTTCTTTTTATTAATTAAAATTAATTCTCGTTTGTACAGTTTGATTAATAAAATCACTAAACCCACAAAGCTAGGATATTTTTTGCTTTGTGAAAATATTTTTCCTCAACCTTAAAGGCCAGAAAAGCCTTGATTACTATGTCAAGAATTGTTATGACAAAAATAATTTTAACTATTCAACCTCATAACCGAAGTCTCTTTCAAAAGCGGAACAGTTCCTGGAATTTAATCGCGTCAGGTTCTCCAGAGGAAATTTCACTCGTTAGCATCTTGATTAAAAAAGCGATGATTACGAGATTGTTTGGTGTAATTGTGAATTCAGAATAGTGACTGAATTAGAACATCGGACTTCCGCGGCGAAGGCCCAAATTCAAACCCCGACGTGCACCTCTGGTAAGAAAATTTGTTATAATGCGTATTCATTACTTCGGAAATCAATGAAATCAATCTTTCTTTATTATATGTGAATGTGATTTGAATTTGAAATTTGATTGTCTGGTAAAATTCAGATCAAAACCATTCTCAAAATATAACTCTATTAAAAGTTGCTGCTATAAAATCACAATACAAAGGGTCGCAGTTATAAAAAAGAAAAAAAATTTAGCTTTTTCACTGGTAAATTTTAAAAAAGCTTCCACAAGATATAAATTTGGTGACGTTTTATTCCAATGTTTAAAGTTCAGCTCCAATGAGTTCGTTTGAACGACTGCGCAACCCAATAACGGCTTTCGATTGGAAGCTTTTTAAAACAAATATTGGCTTCCTATAGGACAAAAAGT
This sequence comes from Pyrgus malvae, assembly GCA_911387765.1. Lineage (NCBI taxonomy): Eukaryota > Metazoa > Arthropoda > Insecta > Lepidoptera > Hesperiidae > Pyrgus > Pyrgus malvae. The sequence goes on along the minus strand of OU426955.1, from coordinate 8,666,735 downwards.
GTAAAAAAGGTCGGACAGATATTTTGGCTCGTATACAAGGGGTTCCGTAGAAATTATCGCTGTATAATGACCGTTTTTCGATCTTGGAGTCAATTACCAAGTGACGCAATGACAATTATAAATTAAAAATATGAATACGAAATTTTAGTTCAAAACTGTCCTTCAAGTCGACTTGACGCGATTAATATAAGGCTTAGAGCATCAAAGGTACTGACTCACCCTTCAGTAGAGACGGCATAGCGCCTCGTTCGATACATAATTTTATGCCAAATCTGGTGAAGGGGACTCAATCGAATCTGGTGCGGGGGGAGAACGCACACTTTTTAATTTTGTCACACATTCACAAATATTCTTTTTTCGCTTCAGACGCATACATTTCTAAATATGTCAATTTCAATTCACAACGTCATTTTCTATGCACCGACAACTCTGACACCGACACACACACTCACTAGTTGTGTATCACTAGAAGGCACATTGTGCATGCACGTTGGGACGAGGGGTTCGCCCGTAAAGGCCACTTCTCTAACGGGTGTCATACCTGTCAATATCTTGATACTCTAAGATATAAGGTCAACATCGTCTACATTGTGTTATACGCCAGACTTCAAGGAGACATTTATTAAGCGACTGTAACTGTAAGTCACGCCATCGCTAGGCAGTTCAGGCCCAACCTTGTAATCGTGTGTTTATTGTGTTTGGTGTGTGAAATAAATCAGTCAGTGAATTCTATTGACTATCATTTCTGGATCTTCTCTACATTTTTCTTGAGGATTGTGTATTCTGAACTAGCGATATCCCGCCGCGAACTTAAGCCACTACAAAAAAATCTATGTATATTTGGGAATGTTGAAAAAAAATATCGTTAAATTAAATACATAGTTTATTGTTAAGTTTCTGCAGAAAATAGAACGTTAAGAGACGTCTTGTTTTATAATGTTTAATATTTTTCAGTCTCCATTTCGATAAACATTCGTTTATTTGGCTTCTAAAGAATGATAAAGGACAATTATTTTTTACTTTTTATGGGTTTTTCCTTAAACTGTAAGTATTTTTTGCGTAGGGGGTTTTTAAAATTTTTATTTTTATTTTTATCCGTACAAAACTTATGAAGATGGCACGTTTTGATAGCTCTTTAAAAGTACCTCAATTGATTTGGTAGTCCAAGACCGGATTAAATCTGTCTTTTGAAAGTGGGTCGATATCGAGTCCAAAGGCACAGAATACTAACTATGTATGAAAGGATATGATGATATGAAAGGAGAGTTAGAGACAAGCTTGCAAACTTACAATTACCAAGAAACATACAGGTCAAGCTAATATAAGCATGTTAATACGCTTCACACTCATAGCACCCAGTAGGGTAGATATAGCCTATGTCGTGGGTACCATTGACACACACAAAGACAGAAACACAAACATCCAGACCGAGAATAGAAATTTAAACTCATCATTCAAATTTCTGTTTCGCCGGGAATCGAACCCGGGACCCTTCGATCGGCAGTCCGGCATGGTAACCATTGCGCCACGCAGGTTGACAATATATGTGTGATATCTATATATATAAAAATCAATGCCACTTTTCGTTGTAATTTTATAACTCACGAACAGGCTCACCTATCCAAACCAAATGTTTAAGCTTTGTTCGGACTATTTAGTAGATGGTTTATATTGTGAAGTTTGCCCAAAATCGGTTGAGAGTTCTTCATTTATCACATTTTTTGTAACAAATGAATTCAATAAATTACGGATCATTTTGTTAACGGGGATTTTGCTGTTGAAGTAATAACAAAGTCAGTAAGTAAGTCGGCAGTAATCAGTCAGTCTAGTCAGTCAATTCAAGTAAAGCGATGGCTACTTTACTAGAACGTGTCCGATGGAATTTTGGAGGCAAGCAGAAAAAACATATTTTAGCACTGTTATTCTATTTCACAAACACTCTTGCGCTGTAATTAACCTATATCAAACAAAATGGCATCAACTTTATCCGATATAACTCAAAAATATACCAAGAAAATGAAAATAAAACAACAGTACAATATGTCTTTTTCGACTTCCCGCCAAAACACCAATTGAAACTTTTTTCAGATGGGGATTGTGCTGTCAAATTGAAACTTTTTTCAGTGATGACAGTACAACAAAGACCAATAATCCTAAAGACAGCGGGTCGGTGTAACCACTTTGTTGGCGTCTCTTTTTCGCAGCCAGTGTTACCCACTTATCATATTTTCCCCCAAATTTGGTAATCTACAATATCAAGCAAGTAAACTACATATATAAACATTGGCAGACCAAACTGTGAAAGGATTTATATGCTTGTGCATTATGGTTGGTTGTTTGTGAGTTTAGATTGGTTGACTGGCATAAAGTTAATTGGGTCAGCAAATTACAGGACATACATATAGGAGAAAATAAAAGACAAATACAAAGATTTTTAATGGCACCAATATGGGTGTTTACAAAAGCTGTTAATACATATTTAGTACGTCATATTTACCTTAATGAGGTATGCAAATATTACAAAGATAAAAGTAAACACTTAGTTATAACGCAATATATAAAAATGTACATTTATATCAATTTTATTATTATTTTTCTTCTCTTTATCCTTTTGGTCAATAAATGGCTTTCAAAATAGACCGAACAAATTCGGAATTATATTGATGGTTGCCAGTCAATACGTCCAGTGGCCTGAATCCATTTATTTTCGGCAAGAGCGTCAGTTGGAAAACTGAAAAAAATATGACAGCAACATGAGATGAAATTCGTCTGGTAAACTTCTCATAATGTCTAATACCAAATGTATATAGTCTGTCTGAGTGAAATTTAATATGTCGGGAAAATGCTCATAATGTCCACCCAGCCTATAACATTTTACTGGTCTCCACTTAAATAGTTATATATAAACAGGTGGGATTTGAGCCTCCCGCTTGAAATGTAACTAACTACTAATGAAGTAACACATAATCTTTGATTTTATTATTTATGGTCACTGTTTTTGTTAAAAATTATTATATTTCAATAAGATGGTTAATTTTTTAGTAATACGGGCAGGATATTTTGATTCGAGATCTGACAACACAATTTCGAATTTGACAATGTTTGAAATGAACAAATATAAGTTTATTTTCACGAATTTCACTATATTTACGTTGAATGACTAGTAATAAGACAAAAGTAATTAAATATCTATATATAAACAATACATATTTAGTACATGTTTAAAAAGAAATATTGAACTTACGCGTAAATTGTAATGCCTTCCGGCAGCCTTCCTGTTTACGCTCACTGCGGCTCTTACAACCTAAAATACTGCAGCTCACCATATTGTGAAACACGAAAAATGTTATTTGCTTTTAATACAACACAATTTACAGCAGAGAGAATCGATTTTAACACATAAATATGATAAAACAACAATGTCACCCCGACTTCCACAGTTTGTCTGCCACTTAATTAAAGGGCAATGTCAAAAATACTGGTTACACCGAAAAGGTCAGAAAATCTCGCTCCCATCTCTTTCTAACAAGTTCATTAAGTGTATTTCGATCTCGCTTTATTTTTATTTTATTTATTTGTTTATATAAGTATAACCTTATTCTAAGGATACAAGGGTGTGCTTAATGCCTAAAGGCATTCTCTCCCAGCCAACCCTGGGTGATATGGAAAACTTGTGGTAGGCGCATACTTACTACATTATAAACTATATAATAATATATATAAATTATAATACATAAGATATATATACAAATATATACTTAGCATACATAGTATATACATAATATATATATAAAAACATACATATTTTTATTTTAACTCTATGTCAAACAAATAAAATTATATTTAGATTGAGATTATATTGAGATTGAGAGAAAAACTGATTTTCAAATTTAGCGTGCCGTAATGAAAAATAGGACTCTGTCTTTAGTACGTAAGTACATTATTCTGTCTAAGCAGTACAAGCATGTTGTTATGTCATTCATGCGGTCATTTCAATTTGGACGTGCTTCGATTAAAGCAAATTGTCAGCGGAAACTATTGCTTTGTGTTTATATTTTTAAACATATTGTTGAGTGCATTCATACAAATGGTGAGTCTTGAATTGTTTTTTCGTTTTTTAGCGAACCGTCGGTGTTTTTTTTTAATTATGGCATCGCAAACTCTGTGCATACTGCCAGCGTCAAGTATTATTTTTGCATCAATTTTTGCCAGTTTCAATGAAACTGGACGAAGTAATAACAAGTCAGTACGTAAGTCTTCAGTAATCAGTCAGTCTAGTCAGTCCAACATTCAAGTAAAGCGATGGCTACTTTACTAGAACGTGTCCGATGGGATTTTGGAGGCAAGCAGAAAAAACATATTTTAGCACTGTTATTCTATTTCACAAACACTCGTGCACTGTAATTAACCTATATCAAACAAAATGCCATCAACTTTATCGGATATAACTTAAAAATACACCAAGTAAATGAAAATAAAACAAGAGCACAATAATATGTCTTTTTCGACTTCCCGCCAAAACTCAAACCGTCGGTGTTTCATATCGTTTACAGACTTTATTTGAATTAAATTGTCAAACGCATTTACACAAACGGTAAGTTTTGAACTGTTGAAATGAATTAGGTACATGTATGTAATGTATGAAGCTACGATCTTAACTGCTAAATCAGAAGGAGAACTTGTTTGATACCGCGTATCCCTATGATTGTAACTGATATGCCATTTGAGTTCAAACGATTACAATATCCTGTGCGTTTATCATTTGCGATGTCCGTCAACAAGGCCCAAGGGTAAACACTTCACGTTTGTGGTGTGAATTTGGAGAAATCATGTTTTTCACATGGCCAACTTTATGTTGCCTGTTCCAGAGTCGGTCCCCAGCCGTTTGTTTATTCATGCTCAAAATGGAAAAACAGAAAATATTGTTTATCCAAATGTTTTGGATTAAGTTTTAAAATAGAAAAAATATTCATAAAATATTTTTTGTTTGAATAAATGAATTTAATGTTCCAATTTTTTTTATTACTTCACTTTATACGTAGCGAAGCACATACCGGGCCGCTATAGTGTGTTATAAATTAAATTATGGAATTGATAAAATCAGATAAGCAATTGTAGGTGGTAGAACTAATGTATTCTAACCTCAAAACTTTAACCCTGGATACCTCCATAACCAGAGGCGGCTCGTCCTAAAGAGCGCTGGTGCAGTGCACTCCCAAAAAAATTACATAGGTAATCTATGTCCCTTCATAATACATACTATCCTTACATTACATTCATTCTATTCTAACATACCTATACATAGTATATTATATTAATTGTTACACCTATATCTACGCGTACATTTAGCGTCAAGATGTAACGAGTGGAGCGCCAGCGATTGCGCTCCTATGAAACGAAGTTTAGTACGATTCCTAGCGCTGTATTCAATGAGTGCGAAAGAGAAACATCGACACAGGCCGGCGCGTGAAACAAAAGATTTCGTATGAGAAATTAAGCTAATCTGGAGCGCCGCTCACGCGCGACGTTGCCAAACTGTGGGTTCAACCTGCCTATGCGATGTTGCCGTTCTTATGTATACAAACAAACGTGTCGTCGTCTTTGTCAGTTATTTCGTAGTTTTTCTTTTAAATGAATATTTAAAAAAATAGTTTATACGCGACATTTTGTGTTAAAAATGGAACAATACAGTGTTTATTTTATCATTTGTATCTTGTGGTAATTGGTGTGAAAAAAACTTTCGAAATACGCCTTGAACTGAAAGCAAAAATGTAGTACGAAAACTAAATCTTTTACGCGTGTTTTTAAATCTGAACAATATTTTAAAACACATTGGTTGTGTGGATGTGAAGAAAGCAATAAATTAATTTGTTTTCCGTGTCTTGTGGTTATCAACTGGAACTGACACCGACAGTGGCGGTGAATCTGCTTGGATGGCAACGGGTGGTAAATTTTTTTTTTTTTGTTTTTTTTTTGTGAACCCCCATCGAAAAATGTCACTAGCCGCCACTGTCCATAACCATGGGGTTCCGGCAGCGGGGAAAGGTCCAAGGGGTACTGCCACCCCCTCCTACCCCCACCCCGCCCTCCCCCAAAACCGTATGAAGGTGTTTAAGAGGGAGCTCCCGAAAAAAATTCTTTCGTTAGCTCCGCCCATCGAAACAATCAAACATCACAATGCATCGAAAGTCATAAAAAATTCTTCAACAGTTTTCAATTCAAACATTTTGTTCCGCATGAAAAACTATGGAGACTCATTTTTGTAGGTATATTTATAAATATATTTTTATTATTAAAATTTTCTATCACGGGAAATGAATAAATAAGTTTTAGATTAAAGGAAAAAATGATAAATGATATAATTAAGATCAAATGATTTGTTTAATATAAGTTTTCCGTAATTATGAAATTATGAGCACTTTAGATTCCAAGAATTTGGAAAACCATAGTAAGTGTAATTAATATCTTGGTAAGAATTTGAAGCAATGGTGTGCAATTTGTACCAAAATTCTAAACCGCGTAGCGCCACTGTAAGTTTTATTTTATACTAATCCAATATGCAATTAATATTAAGTGCCTAAGGTAAAAATTATTTATAGTGATAAACACAGGGAACTAATAATGAGACCGTTTTTGTGACTCTTACGATGTGCCAGATAAATGTGCTTTCAAGACCTAAAATATAATATTAAATATATGATTAAAGACGAAGTCTATGAATCTATGAGCTAATAAATGTTAAAAATTGAACGCGCAACTTACTAATATTTATACTTTATTTGATAGAAAAAATCTAGAAGGCAAGTGAGTTTCACGTGCTGCTTCTAAATTCTTAAAAAAGACCTGTACTCAACAATCAAACACCAAAAAATGTTGAAAAAATGAAATAAATTGCCTAGAACTTCCAAAATTATTAATTAATTCGACCATTTTAAATCTATACTATCATAACGAGATTTTTTTAATTTTGGATGTTTATAAGGACTGAACTCAAAAGCTACTGGACCAATTAAAAAAAACAACGGGTTGCACTCCGGGAGTGCCGGCAGAAGTGAAAACATTGACGTTGTGCATTTTTGATGTCTTGGAATCGTTAGGGAATAATTCCGCACGAATTGCTTGAATTATCAGTATTAATTTCTATCTAGTATTTTTATAAAGTACTCACTCATTTTATTTCACTATTCCTTCGTCACTTTTTCATTAATAGATGCACTTTGTTCAGAGGCCTTAGTGTAAGTGTGCACACGCGAAAACGTTACTATCGAGTTTGCGTTAAGAATTTAATTATCGACCTTATTCCTTTCAGGTTAAGATCTATCTGTCCAATTTTAACTCTGATGCAGTAGTAACGTTTGCGAGTTTACTAACTCACACTAAGGGCTCAGTTCAATATTTTAAATACTTGATATAAACGTATTTTACAAGTATAGACAGTCGAGCCGTCATCAGCTGTCACCCCTCCGCCTTACGGTTTTTCGATCAGCACGCGTGACTTGTCGCGAGTTTCACAGTTTTACCCATCCCACAAAAGTTCTCAACGCCGCTAAAGAAGTTTTCACTTCAAAAATTCTAATGCTAGTTAGAACTTCTACTTAGATATAAGTAAATAGTATATGACATTACGCTCCGATCAATAGGAGCGAAAGCGTGACTATTATATTACGAAAAATTTTGCAAAAACGGGCAATATTTATTACTTTTAAAAATAAAAACAAAACATTTTTTCTTGATCAATGATAATAATATTGTAAGCTGAACGAACTGATTTACTGGATTTTGATTTTACAACTCATCGAAATCCACTGTTCTTTGGAATTTTATTATATCTGTTAAAACTTCCCAAGAAGTGGATGGCAATGTTTGGTTAGTAGCAATCACTGGAGGGAAAACTATTGGTGATTTAGAAATTATGTCGATAGAAGACGGCCCTCTTATTTGCTTTATGGCTGTAATGTAGTCCGGGTCCCGGATGGCCTCTTGGCATTGTCTACCGGTCGACCCTGGGTGACGTTGAGAATGCGAGGCAGGCTTCTAAAAATAAACAAGCTAAAAGAACAAAGAATGAGGAAAAATTACAATAGGTAATGACAATGTACATAATGAAATATGTACTCTACACTAATAAATATAAATACTTACATACAAACATACATACATGAATACATACATACATACATACATTCATTCATACATACATACATATATTTGAAGGATATAATGACTTCATATTTAATATAAATAAATAGGACTCTTGTTGGTAAAAAATACTAGACTGAGGTAGGGATGCTCAAGAAATGCTCTCGGACCAATTTCTTGAATGCCAGTTTGCTGGGTGCCTTTCTTATATTTTCGGGTAGGGTTTTCCAGAGCTGTATGTCCTGAACTGTGAAGGAGTGATGGAAAAATCCACTGTTATGTAGAGGAAGAATGATACTAAGATTTTTGGAAGAACGTAAGCCTCTGTTATGGGCGGAGCAGAGGTACTGAAAGTTTTCCTTGAGGTACACAGGAGAAGATGGGTCATGCAAGACAGAGTACAAACCCATTAAAATTCTAGAGTTACGCCTTTGTCGAATGGTAAGCCATTTGAGCTGGCTTCGAAATTTGGAGATATGATCGTATTTGCGTAAATAGAAAATTTTTTTTTTTGTAAATAGAGAATTTATGTTTCTTATAAGTTGAAAGTCCCAAAGCACTGCCCAACTTTCCTGCAACTGCGCAGTTTTTCTAAAATAGATATTGATAGGCTAAGGGCAGACGCCTCCGGCGTGGATATGGAACCGGTGATGTCAGCATGTTTAATTGATGATAAAATTCAACTTTTCAACAGCAAAGTCATTCAATTGTACGATGTTCACGCACCGGTCCATACAGTCAGGCTGAAGCGTCCCCCAGCGCCTTGGATGACCGAGTGTGTTCGCGCTGCAATGGCAAGACGGGACAGGGCTTTCGTAAAATTTAAAAGAAACCGCACTGAGCTCAATTGGTCCTTGTATAAAACAGCAAGGAACAGATGCAACCAGGTGGTACGAATGGCCAAACGCCGATATATTCTCAGCAATGTAGTGGACTCTTCTCCCGCACGTATATGGAAATTTCTAGGGGAGCTTGGTGTAAGAAAGCCACCAGCGTCGGATTACGGTCCCTCCCTCTCTTTAGATACCATAAATCATCATTTTACTTCTACTAGCACCTTGGACCCTATAATCCGATCTCAAACACTTGCTTCTATCGGTTTACTGCAACCGCCTCCTACCTCAAGCTTTCAACTCTCTCCAGTCACGCAGGATGAGATAAAAAAGACGATTCTAGCAATCAGATCAAAGGCAGTGGGCTGTGACGACCTGAGCAATTATATGATCCTCACTATCCTTGACTTTCTTCTGCCTACGGTTACACACATTATTAACTTTTCCCTTAGCACAGGTCAGTACCCGTCTATATGGAAGAAGGCTTATGTAAAGCCCTTACCTAAAGTGCAAAATCCTACCTCTCCCCAGCATTTTCGCCCAATCTCAATTCTTCCTTTCCTATCCAAGGTTCTGGAAGCCTGTGTGCATAAGCAAGTTTCCTCTTTTCTATTCGACCATAACCTCCTGAGTAGTTATCAGTCGGGGTTTCGTTCAGGTCACAGCACTACTACAGCACTGATAAAGGTCACAGATGATGTCAGGCATGGTATGGACAACAAGCAGTTGACATTAGTAGTGCTTGTTGACTTTTCAAATGCTTTTAACACAGTCGACCATGATATACTTCTAGCCATCCTCTCGCACATGAATTTCACGCCCTCTGCCTTGAGCTGGTTCTCGTCTTATCTTCGCGGCCGTCAGCAATCAGTTCGAATTGGACAAATGTCCTCTAATTGGGCCGATCTTTACACTGGCGTGCCGCAAGGCGGTATACTTTCCCCGATATTATTTTCAGTGTTTATTAACTCCCTCACGTCTGTCTTAAACTGTTCGTATCACCTGTATGCTGATGATCTGCAGCTCTATGTACAGTCGAGTGTTGGGCAATTACAGAAGGCATTTGACACCATCAACACAAGCCTTGCAAACCTTTACAAATGGTCTAGTCAACACGGAGTACTCGTGAACCCCTCCAAATGTCAAGCAATACTTGTTGGTAGCCCGGGGCTCCTATCCAAAGTCAGCAAAGGGACACTACCTCCTGTGTACTACAATGGAATTCAGATACCGCTGAGTGACTCGGTGCGGAACCTGGGGCTTTACATCGACAGTACTTTGAGCTGGACACCACAAATCACCGAAACCTGCCGTAAGGTCGTTGCTGCGTTGCAATCGCTTGGTCGTCTTAAAAATTTTCTGCCTTTTAAGACAAAGCTTATGCTTATCCATACACTTGTATTGCCCATAATAGACTACGCTGATGTGTGTTATCCGGATCTAACAGAAGAACATCTCAATAAACTAGAACGCCTACTTAATAACTGTATCCGTTACATCTTCGGTCTTCGCAAGTTTGACCACATATCTCAGTACCGACAGCAGCTTAAGTGGCTGCCTATTCGTCACAGGCGTAATTCTAGAATGCTATCCTTATTGTACTCTATTCTGAATGATCCATCATCCCCATCCTACCTTAAGGAAAAATTTCATTATCGTGGCACTGTCCTGAATAAAGTTCTTCGTTCTTCTGAAAACTTAATCATGGATATTCCATCCGTCAACACCTGTTTCTATCAAAAATCCTTTACGTTTCAGGCTACATCACTCTGGAACGCTCTGCCGGTAGATATAAGAAAAGCCCCAACTAAACACTGTTTCAAGAAAATGCTTCGAGAGTATTATTTTAAGACAGCTGATACAGTCTAGGATCATCACAGTTTCTATCACGTATGTATGTATGTATGTATGTAATGTAATGTATGTATGTATGTATGTATGTATGTATTTATGTATGTATGTATGTTTGTTTAGGTATATATTTTGATAGGTATGTATTTATATTTATTGTTACTTTATAGTATATTGTTACCCTATAAATAAGTATGTTGTAGAAATGGTTACTGCCAATCTATTTCCACCTACCAACAATATCTCACCATCGCCATGGGTTGACTGGGAGAAAATGCCATTAGGCATTAAGTCCGCCCATTGTGAACCTAGTTTAAGGTGAACAATAAAGAATTTAATAAATAAATAAATAAATAAAATCTAGCTAGCTCTAGCTTATTTAGAAAATTTTCGCTGAGATCAGGGTAGGACACATCTGCGTAATCAATTATGGGCAAAACAAGTGTATGTACCAGTGCAAGTTTTGTGTGCTGCGGTAGGAAGTTTTTAAACCGACATAAAGCTTGAAGAGTTGCATTAACCTTTCGGCTAACTTCCGTAATTTGCGGTTGCCAATTCATACAGCTATAAAATTGGTCTACGTACGCAAATACATATAATAAGAAATAAAAGTATGGATTTCAAATTGGACACATGATAATATCTACGGAGTATATTCACTTCATTCTAATGATCCTCTTCAACGCGAGTGAAAAAAAAGACAGTATATACTTATCATGACCTGATTACAAATTTACATTGTCTTGTCAAATTCTTAAGACATTTTACAGGTGAAATCAATATGCAAAAATTTATATTTTTATTCTCATGGCATTGCTTTAATATTTTAAATTAATCTTACCTCGTTTTAATATCAGTAAATAAACTATACTTACAAGTTTGCTATTTTTTGTTCTTCATTAATGCATTCAGACGTGCCGTATTCTGTTTTTTTGTAACTTTATATTTTTTTATCACCCATTTTTTAACCGGTTTAGTTACCCAAGACTATTACTATTATAAATTATGTTAGTATAATGCGTCTCCGCACCAGTGACAGGACGTCTCTGTTCTTGATAATTTCACTAAATATTAATGTCAACTACCCTTCTTTACGTCGCGCAGTCAGGCAAACGTCACGCGAAAAAATGACATAGGTCTGTCCTCGACGGCGCCAAGCGCTGAAGTGAGCAAAGAATTGCGAGCCGCTTTTATGGTTTTTGAATACGCGGCATTAAAGTCGGCTTTCGCCTGAATTATTTTAGGCGGTTACATTATGAATAAAGGTCATATATTTGCAAAACTGTTTTCGTATATTACATGAATAATATAGAATATACAAAAATAAGCCTTCGCCACGCTCTAGATTCTTAAATTATCTACAAAAGTATATGAATTTCATATATTAATTTTAATTATTGATGCTGATAAACTCAAAATATTTTCGAAAACATACCATTTTGGGAAATAAAAAGTATCGAACAAAAATCACTTAATCGTGTTTCGACGCCTATAAATCTAAGAATAAGTGTTCAAAGAAACATATATTAAAATTTAACATACATCTAGCAAGTGGTTGGCTTGGAATGAGTCTTCAAAAAACACCAAATTTTGGGAGTCTATACCTTTACCAACTTTTGCGCCAGAATAAAAACAATTTTCATGTAATCAAATACCTAAGATAGATTACTGACAATTAGAATAAAGTTATTTATTTACCTTCTGTCCATAAAAGTCATTCTTGGTACATTTAGTAAATTTTAGAAAATTTCGAAATAATATATATTTATTAATAATATTACTTTTTTCTTATTAAAAACTAAAACTAACATTTTCCAATTTCTGCGTAAATGTGTTATCGCGAATATTGCGTAAGCTATCTCAATTGTATATTATTTCTCATTCAGAATCAATACCTTTGCAAATTATAAGGCGAAATTAATTCAATCCGTTAATAGCTTGTACTACATTTCAGAAACAATTTCGATAAATAGGTTATTATTTTGAACGGTTCGAATTAGTGCGACCAAACCAGTTTATAAGGACCTAAGGCTTCCATCCATGCTATAGACAAATTAATTAATTTCGAGTATCCGTTTGTGTTACAGCCTTTGTTACGTATTCAATGCGAGTAAATGTTAATGTTTTAATAGATACGCAACTTTTTAATAAAATCTTCTATGGCAAGACTTTAGCTTCCTTGAGGTTTAGATTTAGTAGATAGCAGTGACCACTTAATATCACGGGGACTTCATGCTAGATGTAATTGCTGGCCATACCAAGGGTTCCGTACCATTATCTATAAAAAAATCACGTTTATTGTATGGATGGGAGCCCCCTTAAAATTTATTTTATTCTATTTTTAGTATTGTTATAGCGGCAACAAAAATAAATCATGAGATACAGCCTGATAATAGACAGACAGATCGACGGACAACGGAGGCTTAGTAATAGGGTCCCGTTAGCACCCTTCGGATACGGAACCCTAAAAGAAGACATCGATAAATAAAGTCCCAGTGCAACAGTTTTTATATCTGGAATGTACTTTGACAAAGGGATATTCCTTTCAAGCTTGACGGGTTTGATCACAGAACATTATTAAGAGAGGTAAAACGGCAATAATGCGCCGTTCGTATGAAGACTGGTGTCGCCGATCAAGCCCCGCCTTCCACCTCCATTACATCTGTACTTAAATAAATATGAAGCTTACGCACATATTTGCGATTTTAAATCTAGCCAATCTTAGCGTCGCACAATCACGCGATTTCAAATGAACGAATCACACCCAAGCACGACGCACACAGGCACGCATATCGTAGCACGATCGCGTGTTTCTGTAGAGATTTTGAAATTTTGAGCGTTAGCTCAAAATTTCTTGGCGCGTCTGCCCCGCCCACATTTCCATTCTAACCTGTTTTAATATGTTCTGTAGGTAGTACCTACCTATCTACCTACACTAGTTAGTGTGACTGGGCCGTTGAACGTTTCCCCGGTTGGGAATCGAACACAGGGCCTCTTGAATTGAATGGCCAGTTATCAAGCCAGAGCATTCGATGTGTTCAACAAGGAATATTACCGGCACGTATGTACATGAGAGTTTTTGGAAACGAGATTACCGTACACAATTACCCGTATTATAGATTCCCGTAACTCTATCATTTACATTTCTTCGAAGTACGATCACTCCGTGCCATTCGTAATACAGTATACAATGTGTACGGTATGCCATATTTATTTTTATAAGCTAATTATGTACCTACAATCTGTTTCCATTTTCGGAACTCTGTATTTGAAAACCTTCATAATAAGTAATTCAATACAAGCTCTTTAACAATGCATATGAGTTCACGCAAAACTGAATTCAGGTATTTTCTAATTTCACTGAAAATATCTGTTTTTACTTTACAGTTGGCCAGTAATATGCATCGATATTGGTAATATGTCTCTATTATTCAGTTTACTTGTTACGTCGTAGTCATACATTTTGAACTGGGATATCCAGTTAATATTGTTTTCTCTTACCGGTTATACTTTCGCTGTTAAGCAAAATGTATTTTATTTTTATTTTATTTTTATGTTCGAACGAGTAGCGTTGCCAGGCGTCCGGATAAAGCCAGACATAGGTAGGCTTTTTGATTGCGTGTCCGGCCAAAATAAACGGTGTCCGGCTTGTCCGGCTTTTGTTAGGCTTTTTACATTTCGCAAATGTGTGAGCGCCGAGCATAGCCGAGTCGCTGTCTGTCGCTCCCGCAGGCCGCAGTGCCGCAGTTTTTTTGTCGTACCTATTAATACATAAATACAAAATCCTCAATGATGTAGGATGTCCGGCCTTTCTAACCAAATGTCCGGCCAAACTGGCAGGTCTGTCCGGCTATTAGGTTTGGCAACCCTAGTCCCGAGGATCAATCACTCTGAGTGTAAATTGTCTGTGAAAATAAATTAACAGTAAAAATATATTTCTGTGAGTAGTGAGTTTTACACCACCTTTCGATATTGGCCTATAAGTAAGCTAGTGCCAACCATGCTTGCTACTCAATTTATCAAAAAAGAATCACAATAAGATTTTACTAACCTTTTTTTGGTAACGGGGGGGAAAACTTCATAAGGCACCCGGCACCGGCACCGGGTTATGTGGGATTTGTACCGCACTAAAACCCCCTCGTAGCCTGCCTCTGCGCTTGGGGAGGACTCAGGGATTTCCAGTGGAACGCACCGTTGTAAGATTTTCCTTATATTATCAAGTAAGTGCATCAGATTTTTTTATAGACTGCATAATAAAAGTAACTTTCACAACATGCATGTTATATATATATATATATATATATACACCCGGTTAAACATCCTTTATTGATAAATTTTCATTTTTCTTTTACCAGTATAGTTTAGCGATAAAATAATTATTTTGCTATTCTTCTCAGCCACGACTGCTGCAAGCGATCTGAAACAATATCCGGGTTCCTGTTCAATCTTCCCGGGTATATGCCAGTTTGAAGAGCTTCGATTTTATAAGATATTTTATATTCACTACCTTGCATTTTAAAATGTATTTTAATTTTTTTTGCATTTATTGCATTTTAATATTTAGTCACGAATATTATAATAGTGTAAAAATAGGTTTTCCTTAAATTTTTCAAAGGCATGCAAAGCTGGATTCAATTTCATATTATTTTATTTTTTGATAGCTTGCGTTCTACGCCAGTCGCTAATAAATACTCTTCATGAAGCTTACTCCACCACGCTGCTCCAATGCGGGTTGGTGGAGATGCGGGTCATGCGGGTTAGTGGCCAACCCGCTGTCGGATGTTTTCAAACCGCCATAAGGCCTCCGATAAGGTTTAACGACTGTCATCTATCGACAACCGGGACTGACGGCTTAACGTGCTTTCTGAAGCATGAAATGAAGGCATGAAATTTTTTGCCACTAGCGGTCACCGATCTCACAACCGACCGCGCCCGTTTGGCTTAGTTGCATAGATCGTTTGCGTTCTACCACCGGGCCGTGCGCGCTTTCGTATTTCTTCCGTATTTAGACTAATATAAGCTAAATATTATTATTAAAAAGAGGAAAAATTTGATTGTTTGCACTGAATAGGCTTCGAAAATACTGAACCGATTTGAAAAAATCTTTTACCATTAGAATTTATTATTCATTCTGTATAAAGAACATAGGCTAGGCATGAACACAGATTACTTTTAAAACCTTAGGGTTCCGTATGAAAATTTCGATAATGTAACTCAACGTGTGAAAACAATATCAATATAAGCTCTAGTATCTCGTAAGCGGTTGAAATTATTTTTAATAGGGCAAAATGATGTGTTATTTTTTTAAAGGCAACATCAATACCTATAAAGAAGTCCTCGATATGATATTTGTACCTAATAGAGTTATGTCACAATAATTACTTTTTCATATCAAAATATGTAATACATAGTAAGTAAAGTAAGTAAACCTATAATGTGGAGATTATTCATTTCGTACAAATGATCCTTTTTAACGCGGGTGAAACCGCGGGGCACTGCTATTACTCGTAATAATTTAAAAATAAGAAGAAAATGCATTTTACTGTAAAAAAAGCGTGGGGTGCATGGTGTCAATAGTATCTCAAAAAGAACCCCACGATTTTTTTTTACTTTTTAGTTCGTATTTTTACAAAAGAGTGTTTTTTTAGTTTTTTAAACTACATTATTAATTTTTTATTTTTTAGTTGTTTTTTTTTTCATATTAAGTTAATCAGACGCTTAGAAGTAGGCGAAGATGAAGTTAAAAGATTCCGTTACGTACATACACATACATACATACATACTGGTCAAGCTAATATAAGCGTGTTAAAAAAATCATTAAGTACCTAATTTATTTATATTTACACATACGTATTATTAGCTTAAAGTAATTTGGAGGATTTTGAACAGACGCGTATTTACATTGTTTATAGGGATTCTTAAAAGCTACCCTACGGAACTTTACGGTATTTCGACTGTCAAAGCCAGAGCTTAGAGAAAAGCGATCTCGAATGAACTCTTGAAAGCTGTTGAGAAATCAATAAGCGACAGGATTCGCCTTTTATACGAATCAATCGAAGAAACTTAACTCTTGATAAGCTCAATTAATATATTTTCCTTGTATAAAACTTATTGGCAGTGTTGTATATTAATTAATATGTAGTAGTATTAGTAAAATAATGTGTAATCTGTGGCACGATACACGGTGTGTCTACACCTCCCTACTACTTCCCCTTCCGTTTCGAACTATCGTAGATTGTAATGGTGCGTAGCTCCAAAGATAATAAATAAATAACGCTACACACTCATAGCCCCACACTAGGATACCCTGTGTCGTGGGTGCCATGGACACACACAAAGGTAGAAACACAAACACCCAGACCAAGTACAGAAATTAAAACTCATCATTTCAATTTCTGCCTTGCCGGGAATCGAACCCGGGGCCCTCCGACCTGCAGTCCGGCAAGGTAACCATTGCGCCACACGGGTCGTCACAATATGTTTTATTAATTTAAAAAAAAAAACTTAAATTAGTAAAACATATTGTGATTTCCAAACGAAAATAAGTTTATTTTTACATCCCACAATTTTTGGGTATTTTTTTTTGTTAAGCCATTAAAACTTTACGTATAAAAAGGCAGGCAAAGTGAGAGCCAATTTATATTTTAATCGAGTTTCATCATAGTTTAATAACTTTTACGTATTCACCAATCGTAGCATACAATGTATTTACCTATTTTGTAATATATTATATTTATAAGTAGTTTATGTAGTATGTTAGCGATCTCCGAATACTGTGCCTTATCAAAGCTACGCAGCTAAGCGGAGCAGACCCAGTAACGTATAAGACGGGTGACAAGTAGAACCTCGAAATTGTGAAGTGTAAATCATTGTTTTGTTACTGCAGGATTTTTTAAATTTTGAAATCCAGTGTTATTTTCTTAGACATTCCAAAATTCTTTGCTTAACACACGCTTTTGATATTTTAACAAAAAACGGCAAATTGTTTGTAAAGTAGGTTTACGATCGAGATGTTTACGTGATAACGTCCGCACGAGAAAATCTCCATTAGTTTGTATGCCGCTAGAGTGAGAGAGACGGAAGATCGGTCCACTCACTCGAACGCTATGCCAGCCTCCGCTCGTGAGGATTCCGCGTGACAAGTTTCACGGAATGACTGGCAGCGCTCGAGATGAGACGGGAGATCGGTCCGTCTCTCTCTCGTTATACCTGCGATCGCGCTCGTGAGGTTTTGGTGTGACACAAGTTTCTGAACATGTCACCCGACTAAAACGATTTTAAAGACGTTATCACGTCAAAAAATAAACTAGGTAACGAAAATCAGTTAAAATCCATTAAAAACACAGTAATTTGTAAATAACGGAGTAACTTGTAACTTAGTAAGTTATAAGCAAGCATACTAATTTTATCACATTTGTTGGTAGGTACCTAACCTCACAATCTGAGCTAGAGAGATTATAAGAGCCTAAATCGTGATTCCACCTTACCAAAATCGCCATAGATATACTTAAGTTCTCATCATAATATGTATTTCCAAACAATTAAATACCACAATAATTTAGATGAATTTCATAGAAGTTGAAACTTGTGACAAATTAATTTGCCATTCATTTCGTGATGATTCTGAACAACAGTTTTAAAAATCATTAGGTACCATTTTAGAATAAGACTACTTTGACCCTGTATTAATATACATTAGAAGGAATCATCAAAATAAACAAAATATCTTTTTTACACGCTTTTTATTAGCTTCACCTGTATGTTTGTATGTTTGTATATTTGTATGTTTGTATATTTGTATGTTTGTAACCGACTTCTTTGGGCGCGATTTTGACCCACTTTAAACGGCCAGATTTCGTTCAAACTTTGTAGATTTATTGAGGACCGATGACAATACAATAATCTCATAACTTTATGTTAAAGTCGTAACTAGGATCATCAGGATAAAATAAAATATACGAGGGGCGGCTGATAAGTTCGTGGCCTAAGGTACTTTAACACGTCTAAGCGTCTGGTTAACTTGAAAATTTGCATAGGGGTCAAGGGCCGATGATAATGCAATAATTTGAGAATAAAAATCCAACTAAAAAATTAAAAATAAATAATGTAGTTTAAAAAACTAAAAACACGCTTTTGTGAATACGAACTAAAAAGTAAAAAAATAAGAAGAAAATGTATTTTACTGTAAAAAAAAGCGGGGGGTGGTTTTTACCACTGTTACTGTTGACACCATGCACCCCACGCTTTTTTTTACAGTAAAATACATTTTCTTCTTATTTTTTTACTTTTTAGTTCGTATTTTCACAAAAGCGTGTTTTTAGTTTTTTAAACTACATTATTTATTTCATATATAATTACAAAAAAGCTATAGACTGTGAGTTCTCAGCAATTCCTAAACAATTGAAACCCACAATAATTCCGGCGAATTTCATCGAAGTCTCTTCACAAATTGTTCCTGAAACAATTTGTGGCAAACTAATTTGCCAACTACCAGCACTGGCGTGTCAAGGTTCCACTCCGGTAACAATGGCGTCGAGTCTATAGTAGAGCGTAGATAGAGTTGCAATCGCAACGCTGCAATAGAAATAGTTTCACAGTTAGATTTAGCCATTAAATGGATTAAATTTAATGCAATTCTATAAAATTTTAGGTATTCGTACATACACTTACAATAATTAAAATTACTGCATACTGCAATTAATACACATCTTATTTTATCTATAAAAGGAAATATTAAATTCAAAACTTTAATTGAAGCATAAATATTAATAAGTGCTTTATGTCTATAGCAAAATTTCATCTATACTCATATTTTAAAGCTGAAGAATTAGTTTGTTTGTAAGCGCTAATCTCAAGAACTACTATAAAGCTAAAAACACGTAAAACACGTTACGATTTAAAGGAACGGGTTAATACAATATGTCTGATTTTCAAGTCTCAATTACAATTTTTTTACATTAAAACCGTGTAAATTTTGTCATTGATAAAAATAATTGTTTGTAAAATTATAATGTCTCAAATCAATATATATATAGTTCCTATATTGTTATTTATAGTTCGTCAGATGTGCCTCTTCAAAAATTGAAAAACTTAAACTCATTTCACGCTACAAAGAAGTTCTTCTGTCCTTCTTTGTGCTGTGCTCATGTTATATTTTACGACAACAATGACATAGAAACTTAGAGCAGCGACGGATTCAATCTTGAGCGTAGCGGTATGCAAAGTCTGTGCATAAAGTGTGTCATACGATGAGCTCTCACGTGTGCCCAGTATCGACCCATAGACATAATGTTAGCTCAAATATGTACTTTTCTTTAAAAGAGTGCTGCTGGGAGATTTTTTTCTCTCAGCTGGCTCAAAAGGCTTCACAAGGCCCTAGTGGCGCAATGGTTACCTGGGTAATGCTGGACTGCCAATCGAAGGGTTCGATTACCGACGAAACAAAAATTTGAATGATGAGTTTAAAATTTTGTTCTCGGTCTGGGTGTTTGTGTTTCTGTCTCTGTGGGTGTCCATGGTACCCACGACACAGGGTATATCTACCCTACTGTGGGGCTATGGGTGTGCAGCGTTATTTTATTATTTATTTATGTTTATGGCGGTCTTCGACAAAGTTTAGCGAAAGCTATTTATAGATAACTACTGGGGCCAATGACTTATCGTACCTTCTGTAGCACGACAACGCGCTTATATTGCTATAAGTAGTAACCCATCTTTCTCCCGACCGTGACCATTTTGCTTAGCCCCAAACTAATTTTAATTATTTTATTTATCATATTATATATTTGATTGTCTCTACTAAAATATTGAGAATCATAGCCCTATAGCTTTCTTGTACTCGGCAACAAATCCATTCAACACAAAGTAACGAGTATGAAACTAATTAGTTGCCGGTCGATCGTGTCAAACTAGACAAAGTGGCGTCCATCGATTTCCAATAACCCTTCTAAATAAACACGAACCGTTAAATAAACTATATCTGACTTGGCAATTAAATTTATGTGACAACAAGACTTGGCTACTAAAGAGGTCTCCACACGTTTACTTGAAATGATACACGTACAAACTCAAAACCCTTTATTAATTGAGGATACGGAAGGATCTATGAAACTACATAGTTCGTATTTATTTATTCAAATTAATTACTTACATGACAGAATAGTATAGGGTGTTTCAACAAGAGCTTTGTTTTCTTAAACAAAATAAAACAATGAATTTAGATGGAGATGATCGATTGGCTCCGTATAGACTGAAAGCCAAATCCTTACGCAAAGTTTGCCATGTGGTGGTTTTGGTTAACCCCAATTGTTGAGAACGTCAAAGAATTGACAAATTTGGATGTTCTTCAATACTGTGGCTCACGGCTGCGATGTTTTCAGTTGAACGACCCGGTCGAAAACGTATTGGTGTTGGAACATTTTGTACCGAGCTTATCGACTCAAATTTAGTGACCAGATTCTTAATAGCGGTCTCAGAAGGTCAATTATACTATCCAAAAATATCACGAATTTTACGAAATGTAACATTAACAGAACCACTATTTTCATAGTGGATTTTAATTATTTTAATGCGATTTTCGAGCGAAATTGAATTCATTGAGACGATTGTCAAAGCAACTACTAAGAATACGTCAAAAAACTAAATGTCATAACTGTCACGTTGGTGGTGTTGTCCTAATTGAAAAACAAAGTTTTTGTTGAAACACCACTATATATCCCCTGGGACCGCGCCTGCGTAGAACCCAAACGATATATGCAACTAAGCCAAACGGGTGCGGTCGGGTGTGAGATGGGTGACCGCTAGTGCCAAAAAATTCATGTGCGTTTTCGTGCTTCGGAGGGCACGCTAAGCCGTCGGTTCCGGTTATTGTCTATAGACAACAGTCGTTAAACCTTGTCGAAGGCCTTATGGGTGGTTTGAAAACATCCGACAGGGTTGGCCACTAACCCGCATCTCTACCAACCCGCATTGGAGCAGCGTGGTGGAGTAAGCTCCAGGCCTCCCCAATAATGGGGTGAGACCCGTGCCCAGCAGTAGGACGCAAAAAGGGTTGCAGCCAATAAGAAAAAACTTGTTTCTTAACTTTAGTAGTTTAAACCTTACCAAAATCTAAGGTTTATTATTTTTCATACAAGTTAGGAAATAAATGAGGAAAATTTCGTTGTGTTGAAGCACTAAACGCTTATTTTCTGCTAGAAATCGAACATTACTACAACAACGTTATAACCACATGGTCATTCCTTTCATCAAGGTTTTTGAAGTGAAAACTTATTTAGCGGTGTTGTACACTTTTGTTAGGATGGGTAAAAAATGTTAAACTCGCGTCAGAGCACGTGGCCTGATCGAAAATTCGTAAGACGGAGGGGTGACGTGAGGGCTGATGACGGCTCGACTGTCTATACTTGTAAAGTTCGTTTATATCAAGTATTTAAAATATGGTCATTGAACAAAGTGCATCTATTGATTAAAAAAGTGACGAAGAAATAGTGAAAGAAAATGAGTGAGTACTTTATAAAAATACTAGATGAAAACCTACTGAAGATACTAGATGAAAAATAATACTGATAATAAAAGCAATTCGTGCGAAATTATTCCCTAACCATTCCAAAATATCAAAAATGCACAACGTTACTACTATATTATTTTGTCATTATACTACTATATTATACTATTTTGTCAGAAAGGCACTTTGGCAGAAGTGAAAACAGTAGTTGCAACAGTAGTTCAAGTTTTCACTTCTGCCAGCACTATCGGAGTGCAACCCGTTGTTTTTTTTTCTAGCCAAACTTGCATCGCCATTCTAATCTATACGCTACATCCATGAAATTGTTTATACGGTACATATACCAAAATAACATTTTTTTCAATTTTTGTCTGTCTGTCTGTCTGTCGGTCTCTCTGTCGGTCTGTCTGTCGGTCTGTCTATCTGTCTGTTTGTTCCGGCTAATCTCTGAAACGGCTGGATCGATTTTGACGGGATTTTCACTGGCAGATAGCTGATTCATGCTTATTTGTAGAAAAAATATTGTGAGCATATCGGGTAGGTCTGAGAATCGGTAAAAATATATTTTTTACACTCCGAAACATTAAGGGTGGTCCATCCCAAAAAATTAACGTCGGTACGGAGTTCGAGGGGTCAGCTTGTCTGTTTATAAAAGTGAATACGAGAAACTTTTTAGATTGTAGAATCTTACAGATTACCTATATATTTGACAATTTCCACTTATCTTTATTTTATAAAATGTCCACGCATATTTAAATTCTGAACAAAGTCAACATAGGTCCTGAAATTTAGGGACGATGAATTTGTAAGAGTAACTGAGAAGTAAATAATAAAGATAGGTAAATAAGTAAATAAATAAGATATTAAATATAATAATAATAAATACCGTAAAAATTAAGAAAGTAAAAAATTTGGGAGTAACTTTGGAGGGGAACTCAACGGACGGAATCTAAAAATCTTTTCCCTTTTATGTTTGATAAGTGAAAATTCCTGTTAGGACGGTATATAATCTGTGGGTAATCTGCCAGAGTGCTGCCGGTACAATGGCTCGGTAAGCCTCCAAAAGCGCGATATATCTACACAGTACACGTTACGTACGTACTATACGTACCTATGATAGCCCTGTAGGCTATTTGATAGCCTGCAGGCTTATGGTAGGTATCGTAGGCATGGAATTTGTCCATCCGAGAATACAGATTAAACCAAGTAGAAAATTTCTAACATATATGTGGGATGTCCATCCATCCATCAGCCTTTTACTGTCCACTGCTGGACATAGGCCTCCCCTAACGTTCGCCACTCCTCCCGGTCCTGGGCCTTCTGAATCCAGCCACTACCCGCTGTCTTCTTCAGGTCGTCAGTCCACCTGGTTGGAGGGCGGCCTGTACTCCTTTTGCCGAGACATGGTCTCCATTCAAGGACCTTTCTTCCCCATCGTTTGTCGGTCTTCCTAACTATATGGCCTGCCCATATGGGATGTATGGATGGCTAAAATGACGGTGTCCAGAGAAAAGAAGTTTGCATAAGTATGCAAATAATGATATGTGGGGCTGATGATTTGGAAGCCAAAGGAAGAGAGACGTGACACAGATTCAAACTGGGTGAATAGACGATTTTCGCCAACATAGACGCGTGCAATTTGTTAAATTTATTGTGAGAATTAAATAAATAAATAAATAACGATTCACACTCATAGCCCCACAGTAGGGTAATAAAATATTTATTTAAATTTATGAAAGATTGATTTAAATTAAAATATTGTTGTTTTCCTTGCCCACGTTCCACATATAATATAATATGGATCGAATATTCAATACTACAAAATATATCGAATATTTGTAGGTGGTAGAATTTAATGAGTCACTCGGGAAAGTACCACTGCTGCGCCCATTTCTGCTGTGAATCAATTTTATTATGTTCCAGTGGAAAGGTGCAGCTACCGGCCAGACTTACATTAGGCGACCATCAGCCTCCGTAGTAGCAGCGCAACTGCATACAACCTCAGGCAAGACTTACCAATGCTTGCTTGAAGTTGTGTAGGTGCCCATGGGCTCCACCGACCACTTACGTGGCCTACGTGATCGTCTGCTATTCCATTCATAAAAAAATAAAATTCACGCGCAATTAATAGGTACACATAAGTCCTACCGTTTTTAGAGCTAGAATATTGACGGCATCTACCCACAGAACAAGTAAAGTTTGCACAATCTCTCACTTGCTCCCAAATACTACGAGAGGCAACATTATTTTTTACACGTAATTAACTAAAATAAAATATTTTTTACTGAAATAAAACTAGTTTTACCTAAAATTAAAGCGGCTGCAACCCTTTTTGCGTCCCACTGCTGGGCACAAGTCTCTCCCCATTACTGAGAAGGTCTGGAGCGTACTCCAATGCGGGTTGGTGGAGAAAAAAAATTTAAAGTAGTTTTACCTAAAGTTAACGTAGTTTTACTATTAAGAACTAGTTTACAAACATTATCATATGAAATGCTGCCAAGAATTGTAAAAGATATCATATCTCATGTAGAACCAAACTCCTAAATTTACACGCCTTAACTTCACTTACGCTACATTTCAGTCAAAATGTGTGGTTTGGCAGTTTCGTTACTTCAGAAACTAGATATTTGTACAACACATTTTAGTTATATTGATAGAAGTTGGTAACTAAACTAAACGTACAGTACATAGGATACGCCTAAATCAGATGCCCAAATATTAAGGAGTTGTCTAGAGGAAAAACACGTTTCACTAATCCTTAAGTCACGACTAACAACGTTAGGTATAACCTAAAGTTACGACACCGACTTGGGATGGCGTAGTGCTTAGTACTGACACATGTGACAGTCACTCAAACTGATAATAGATTGACGAACAAAATTACGGACTATTGTCAAAAAACTAATGAGATAGGACCAACCTATGACATCGATTGGTGATATGCTAAGCATTGCCTTGAGATACTTAATGGCGTTCCTTTGCTCGTCGTTAGTGAAAACTGGCATTAGTCTTAAAAATAAATAGATTCTGTTTTAGTGCAATAAATAGCAAATTTTAAATATTTAAAATCTCGTTTTAGTAAAATCCATCGGTATTCCTAGAAAATATTAACGCTGGCTCCCGTTCTAACAGTTAACGACATCATCAAATTTGACGTTCTTACTAGCCACTAACAACGTCCTTCCGGCAATAGCCCAACATTAATATGTTTAAGTTATTAGATACTTTGCTCTCTAGGTGAAGATGTTAATTTCATAAATTCATGGCTGCAACCCTTTTTGCGTCCCACTGCTGGGCACGGGTCTCCCCCCCCCCCATTATTGGGGAGGCTTGGAGCTTACTCCACCACGCTGCTCCAATGCGGGTTGGTGGAGATGCGGGTTAGTGGCCAACCCGCTGTCGGATGTTTTCAAACCGCCCATAAGGCCTCCGACAAGGTTTAACGACTGTCATCTATCGACGACCGGGACCGACGGCTTAACGTGCCCTCTGAAGCACGGAAACGCGCTTGATATTTTTTTGCCACTAGCGGTCACCCATCTCACACCCGACCTGTCTATGCTACGCTTGAAGCGCGCATGGCCCGGCAGTTAGCGTAGAACGCATAAATTCATAACTTTAAACGAGCAATTCTTGTATATATCTAAATATATTTTTTGAATTTCGGAAACGGCTTCAAAGATTTTGATGAAATTTAGTGCCCTGGTTTCGGGGATGATAAATCGATCCAGAAATTTTTTATTGATAGAAATAGGTGTTTTATTTAATGTTTATGCCATTAAATATAAAATTACTGTTACTGACATCTATTGGAGAATATTAATAATATTGTGGCGTCAAATGTCGAACGTCAATCCGCCCTTCAAACAAATGACAATGTCGATATCAAAGACCTCTATAAAAATTTCGTCAATGGAATTAAAGCTTTCTTGGTCGAATGGTTACTAAAGCTGACAACGGAGCTAGAGACCCGGGTTCAAACCTCAAATAGGCAAGTTGCGTTTTTTATTTTTTGTGACATTTTTTTATAATTGGGAGCTAGGTACATATTTCAAAAGGCTTTGTTAAGTAACACTAAGCCAATGTATGTTTTGCTTAAAAATAAACCAAGAAAATTAATTGTTTTTATCCGAGCAACGCTCGGGCGTCCAGGTACTTAGGTTAAAAAGAATTAATTTCGAACTACTATTGAAAATTAATAAATAAACAGACTTGGACATATTTCCTTGTGTAGTAAATAGTTTATTTCCAGATTTATTTTTAATTCGACTTTGTAGGTGACTGCTTTTTAATCAAAGTTTACAAAAGATGGGAAGGCTGTTAAGTCTATATATTATTATGGAGCTTTAATAATATCTTGTGTATATCTTGTTTAAGCAAAACTTAACAAATACCCAGTTACCTCACGCCAGTTTACGCTCGTCATTATAAGTTGGAAGGCTATCAATTTTCTCAATAAGGAAATGATCTGCTTTTAAAGCTATTGAATAACAAACTACTAGATAAGGAATTCTTTATTTTGAATTACATCTTGTAGAGATTTAATCCCAGTTTTACAAGATTTGTTGAAACTTCTATTTCTACGATTGAAAGATGAAACAAAGTGTCAAAAGATAGAAGTTTCCGCCATTGTGGATTCAATTGTATCCGCACCAGTGGAATATTTCACAGTAAAATTATTTAAAACAAAACTCTAGTTGTTAGGATTTAAACAAAAAATACAAACCGAAAACAGTACCTATTAAAAAACGGTTGGTAATATTAATGACTCTTTAAACTAAACCTAAAGACTACTTAAATACGTAGATTGTAAAACACACTGAGTTTTCAGTTTCCCATCTTCTGTTATCGTGCCAGCAATTTATTTTTATAATATTTTCGTGGTATTTCGGTGCTTAATCATGTCCTGTTAAATAATCCAAATTCGACTAGTACTTAAAGTGCCATAAAAATATTGACCCGCAAAATTTTATGCATAGGCAACACATACATGCATGCACACATGACTTTAAATCGAGTCAAAACTTGTTGCTGTAGTGCAGATGTGTACAGGGCATTGTAGTGTTTGTAGACACACTACACCTTAAGTGAGGTCAGAATACCGAAGAAAGAGCCCCTTGTTATAGCCAAAATTGGAAACGTTCAGCAAAAAGGGTTAGGTAAACAATATGCACCACGTCCACAAACATACACAGGTACCTACACATATGTGCAAAACACCAGCCGACTACATAAAGTTTGTGTAGGAGTTAAAATGTGTCAGAACTTGTTGCAATATATAATAATAATATATAGATGTGTTCAAGAAGTCTGCAGGACACTACTCGTACTATTTAGTTAGTTAGTTAGTTAAAACTCTTTATTGTTTGTTAATTTATAACACCATAAATAATAGCCATAGCATAGCATAGAAAAAAAATACAAAAAGCTGAAAAAAATAAACAACGGGCGGCCTTATCGCTTAAACAGATTTCTTCCAGGCAACCCTAACAACCAAAAGAACAGTGTACTATGAAAATACAGGTAATGGTGCAAGCAACATTATTTATTTTTACAATACATAATTATCTTAGAGCATCAAGGTATGACAGGTATGACACCCGTCAGAGAGTCACAATGTGCCTTCTAGTTATACAACTAGTGTTTCTGTGTGTGTCGGTGTCACTGTCGAGAAAATAACGTTGTTAATTGAAATTGACATATTTAGAAATGTATGTGTCTGTAGCGATGAAAGAATACTTATGGAAAAGAAGAAAGTTAGTTTATTTAGTTTGGTGTTGTCTAAATATCGAAGAGACGACCGGTTGTTACATCCCCAAATTGGAAACCTTAGCCTTACCTAAGTGGGTTAGGCAAACAATATGCACCAATAATGCATACGTATACTACTGTATACTTACCTTCCCAGAACATAATGTTTGTGTTGGAGGTAGTGCAGGAGTTTAGAATGTGTCTGAGCTAAATTTGTTGCGGTAGTATAGAGGTATTCAAGGCGTTTGCAAACACTGCTGTACTGTAACTTGAAGGCTGTCAAAATACCGAAGAGAAGACCGGTTATTACATCCAAAATTGAAACCTTTGACAAAATGGACTTGCCAAACAATATGCACCACAAATACAATACGGGGTGGCTTATCGAACTTGATCAGAGAAAGGAAGCTTGAAACTATGTACAAGAGATATCAAAAGTTCTAAGAAACCCTAACAATACAAAGGAAGAACTTTTAGATTTTTATAATTCTGTCAATCTTTTCAAACTTTTAACGATATATTTAATTTAAATCGCAGTAGAAGCGCGCATGGCATGGCAGTTAGTGTAGAACGCAAACGATCTATGCAACTAAGCCAAACGGGCGCGGTCGGGTAAGAGATGGGTGACCGCTAGTGGGGAAAAAAACATGCGCGTTTCTTCTGCTTCGGAGGGCACGTTAAGCTGTCGGTCCCGGTTGTTGTCGATACATAACAGTCGTTATACCTTGTCGG
This sequence comes from Pyrgus malvae, assembly GCA_911387765.1. Taxonomy (NCBI): domain Eukaryota; kingdom Metazoa; phylum Arthropoda; class Insecta; order Lepidoptera; family Hesperiidae; genus Pyrgus; species Pyrgus malvae. The sequence continues at coordinate 8,637,926 of OU426955.1, read as the reverse complement.
AAGCCTTATGGGCGGTTTGAAAACACCCGACAGCGGTTTCGCCACTAACCCGTATCTCCACCAACCCGCATTGGACCAGCGTGGTGGAGTAAGCTCCAGGTCTCCTCAATAATGGAGAGAGATCCGTGCCCAGTGGGATGCGAAAAGGGTTGCAGGCTGCAGCCAAGTCGCAGTGCCTGTGTGCACGTTGGGTTCTCTCACAGTTTCAAGACTTATCTCTAAACACTGTTAGAACTTTTTTGAGTTCAAGAACATTATTTATTTTTGTGTTTTAGCATGAATGTACAGTAAGGGGATGAAATGGTGTTGAATTTTAAAAACAATATCGCATCAACCTGTTGGCCGCAGATATGACCTTCTTCCATGATGCTAAGACCCTAGATAAGAATGCTTGAAGCTTGCAGACGAAAATTAACTAAAAGAGGCTGCGTCACTCTTAAACCCTGATTGTACCTGATATTCATACCAACAAAATTAATTTAAAGTATTAACCTTATATTGATTAAAAGAGTAAAAAATATATTCAGAAGGCAAACCCTCAACTTTTACTGGATCAACAAAATTTTGCAAAGATATCCTGTAAATATTTTTTCTGTAATCCCCAAGCACTTGTATGTGGCAACGTAACACTCTTCCGCTTCCAAACCGTAGATTAGCCAAATACCATAAACCAACATAAAAGGGGAATAAATTTCCCAACATTTTATATTTATTCGGGAAAAATATTTGAAGACGCGGATAAATTTCCATTTTGTAACATATCGGGTCCCGTTGGGCTGATGGTACATGATGGGCTCGGTTTGGATTTATCGCCTAATGGTTGTTTGAAGAGACTTATTAGTTTACTCAGGAAACATTCATGATTACATCTCTTTCGTTATTTTGCTTTTGAAGTTGTGTATACTATGTTGTGTGATTCGTTATTTCCAAATAAAAATAGGCCTGTGTGTTTCCTCATCTTATTTTACCTAGGCAAACGCTTGATGCTGTAATAACCTTTATTTATAACATTAAGTTTACAATTTTTGAAGTGAAAACTTCCTTAGCGGCGTTGAGCACTTTTGTGGGATGGGTAAAAACTGTGAAACTCGCGTGAGGTCACGTGTGCTGATCGAAAAATTTCGTAAGATAGTAGAGGAGACGTGGAAGATCGACCTTCACCGATCTGATAATTCGATGAGACATATTTTTTACCAAATATAATTTATAAACATATATGCCTATCATAACTTGACTATCGAAAAGTGTCCATAGCTATTTTTAATTTAATTAATTTTAATCAATTTTCTTTCATATCACCTTCACTCTTGTAACAACCGAACGAGTGAATATCTTCACCGGCTCTTAGACCAAGACGGAGGGGTGACAGCTGATGACGGCTCGTCTGACGGCTGTCTATACTTTTTTTTCTTCAATTATGGAATCGCAAACTCTGCATATTGCCAGCGTCAAGTATAATTTTATCTTAAAATTCGTTTATATCAAGTATTTAAAATATTGAACAAAGTGCATCCATTAATGAAAAAAGTGACGAAGAAATAGTGAAAGAAAATGAGAGAGTACTTTTTAAAAATACTAGATAGAAATTAATAGGTACTGATAATTCAAGCAATTCGTGCGGAATTATTCCCTAATGATTCCAAGACATCAAAAATGCACAACGTTAATGTTTTCACTTTTGCCGGCACTCCCGGAGTGCAACCCAATGGTTTTTTTTAATAATTATTTCGCAATATTTGTCCTTGTTGTCAGTATCTCGTATAGTGATTGAAGTGAATTAATTGAGCCGTAGTTTGTCAAACCGTAAAAGTATTCAAGTGAAGCGATGGCTACTTAACGAGATCTTTTGCGCAACAATATTGTAGACAATAGTAAAATTTTCTAATTCTCTCTTCACAATACTTACTCAATAACTCAATATCAAACAACGTGCCATCGTCTTTAATACCGGATTTATCTCGAACCAATCATATAACTAATTTCTATATACATAATATAAAAACACAACACGACAATTTTTGGCTCGAACCAAAAGTCCATTTTGTTACTAAAAAAGTAAAAAATAAGTGCAAAGGTCCTTTGACTGTGCGATATTGAACTCCGAATATTTTTATCACAAAAGCTTTGCTTATAGTGACATAAATTAAATTAACTGAGGTCTTTCAACCCTAAAAATAGTAACGTAATTAGAACGTCCATTAAACGTCGATAAAACCAGGGTTCGTTAAAATAAAAGCCTCTTTCAACTGAAGTACACGCCGTTATCAGCCATTGCCTCTTTGTTCCACTGAAGCCTGATGCATGCCACTTAACTTCTACAAACAGAATATTGTGTTCTGTGTTACGCACTTTGAGTTCTGTACTCGCAATAAGCAGCATTTCATGGCTATAAACAGTTGGTTGAAAAGTTCCTTCGCAGTTTATATGAAAAATCTTTTTTTCGGCCTTTTTTGTGTCCCACTGCTGGGCACAGGTCTCCTGTCGGAAGTAATAGGTATGTAGGCCATAGTCCACCACGATGGCAAAGTACGGATTGGTGGATGCTTTCATTAGTGTAAATCAATAATATAACTATAAAAAATAAGAACACAACATATCACTTTTAAATTCGTATCAAAAGTCAATTTTGTTACTAAAAATGTAAATTTAAATAAGCGCGAATGTTCTTAAACAGCGCAATATTGATCTCCAAATATTTTTATCATAAAAGCTTGCATATGTTGACACATTAACTCCAAGGTTTTTGAACCCTAAAAATAGTAAGTAAGACAGCCTCCGTGGCGTAGTGGGTGATGAGCCGACTGCGAAGCGTGAGGTCGTGGGTTCGATTCCCACCCAGGACAAATATTTGTGTCATGAACATGACTATTTGTTCTGTGTCTGGGTGTTAATTTATCTATTTAAGTATGTATTTAAAATTATAATATGTATGTTTATCAGCTTTCTGATTACCATAGCACAAGCTCTGCTTAATTTGGAATCAGATGGTGTTGTGTGAAAGTCCAAAGATGTCCAAATGTCCATGTCCAAAGTAACGCGGTTAGCCCGTCCATTAAACGTCGATAAAACCAGGGTTCGTTAAAATAAAAGCCTCTTTCAACTGAAGTAAGTACACGCCGTTACCAGCCATTGCCTCTTTGTGCCTGAAGCCTGACACATGCCACTTAGTTTCACAAACAAATCGCGTTCCGTGTTACGCATTTTTACCGACTTCTAAAAGGAGGAGGTACTGTATTCGGCTGTATGTATATTTTTTTTTATATATGTTCACCGATTACTCCGCCGTTTGTGGACCGATTTTCAAAATTCTTTTTTTGTTCGTATGCTTATACTCCCGAGGTGGTCCCATTGTCACCAAATCAGGATCTGATGATGGGATCCTAGGGAAATCGAGGGGAACTCTCAAATTTTATAGGCACACACATTGATTTTCTTATACTTTCTGAAGCATAAGAGATATTTGTGCATAGTAATCATCATCTCATGTTGCTGAGCTGATGATGGAAGGTACTGCAACAGTGAGGAGTTGAAAGCAAATTCTTTCAATAAATAGTTTTTTATTCCAAATCTTACATTCCTGAGGTGTTCCAACTGTCACCAAGTCAAAGTCTGATGATGGTATCCCAGAGAAATCGAAGGGAACATTCTAATTTTATAGCACAACAAATGATTTTCATATTTTTACTAAAGCAAAACAGGTATTTGTGTATAATTATCATCATATCATGTTGCTGAGCTGATGATGGAAGGTACTATGACGGTTAGGAGTTGAGAGCAAATTCTTTCAATAAATAGTTTTTTGTTGGAAATCTTACATTTCTGAACCAACTGTCACCATGGCAAAATCTGATGATGTGATACTAGGGAAATCGAGGGAAACACTGAAACTTAATAGGCACACACATTCTTTTAGTCATATTTTTTAACATAATACAAATATTTGTGTCCGGTAATTATCACCTCACGTTGCTAAGCTGATGATTGAAGGTACAACTCCTCAACGGTTAGGAGCTGAGATTCTTTCTTTAATTTATACGTTCAGGTGGACTTATAGTAGTATTCTTTCAGGGTATAAGATGGCTATTAGATAAACATGATTATAAAAGGTATCTTTAACGTTTAGAAATTAACTGAAAAAAAATCCAATTATGCTTATACATATGTGCAGAATTATTAAAATTACTAAAAAGAGTGAAATAAATTAAGTTTTTAACAAAAAATAGAACCGACTTCAAACGGTAAAAAATAAAATTGTTCAGTACCTACTTATTCTTGCTTATGGTAATGACTCTTAAAACTATTTTTGAAGTCGGACCCTTAGTAAAATGTCCTGTCTTAGTAAATATAGTGTACCTTTCGTTCTGAATGGGCACCGACTCCAATATAGTTTTAACAGTCATTACCATAATCCAGAAGAAGTAGGTACTGTACCACTGTCTGTACTGTCGGTGCCCATTTAGAACGAATGGTACGACATTTTAGTAAGGGCCCGACTCCAAAAATAGTTTTAAGAGTCATTACCATAAGCAAGAATAAGTAGGTACTGAACAATTTTATTTTTTACCGTTTGAAGTCGGTTCTATTTTTTTGTTAAAAACTTAATTTATATAAGTATTAATTAGGTATATTTATAAAATTATTCTTCTATTCCTTATTTCCTAATAACAGCTATTCAGCAAAAATACCTATATTTCTCTTTACCTAATACTCTTAATTTAAAATCCAATGTCTATTATTTTTATTATATTATACTTAAGACCGGAGAATCATCAAAATTATCATGATTTCACTTAATCATTAAGTACGTATCCAATACCTGCAACAAAGGTATAGTTTTTTACATTTGGGTTACAGATCCTTAGAAAGGGGAGGAAAAATCTTGTTTTACTGCCTCCGAGCACTCAACCCTTGTCTCATCCAAAACATCGAGTCTATTGGACTAACTTGTTTTCACTCAATACCCATTGGTGTCGTAATGCGTCTCGTTCTTATTCAGTATTCATTGGAGGATTGGTAATATTCATTGGAGTGCATACTGCTTTTAAATCTTATTTTGGTGTTGACGTGCGTTAATTTTTGTGGCATTTCGGTGTTAATTCGTTTGAGTAAAATCCATTCCAAATCAATAGCTAAGAGAAACGTTAAAGAAACTTAAGAAGTTGAGGTATGCTTAAATTAATTTGAGTGATTTTCTTTGGCACCATACCCATTACCATTACATTAAACCTTTGGGCTCATGCATAACACTTTGCTGAAGATCATGACATGATCAAATGCATAGCTTACGATTCTATAAAGAACATGCAAACATTCGTTTATATGTATATAATATGAAGATAATATAATCTTTAATTTCATAAAGTAACATAATTAAAATGTTCAAATTCATTAATTTTCCGATTTAACTGTGTGGCCAAGTTTACCGAAAGGTAAATCGAAAGGTGCCAACAATCCTATTTATCCTCTATGGCACTCAGCCCTCGATCCGCCCAAAATCACGAATCCACTGGAACGGCATGTGTTCATTGAATACTCACTGAAGTATCTCGCGTTCATTCAATACCCAATATTCATTGGAATGCATGCTTTTCTTTAATACTACTTTGGTGTATGTATGAATTGTATTTTCAAAATGTTTATTATATAAATCAAGGTCGTCAATTAACAAGGGTCCCCAATTTTGTATAGGTAAGAAAAAGTTTCATCAGTCTCAATGTATACTATAGGTACCTAAAATATAAAATAACTGATAATATAAGTAGACTGAAACTGAGACAGAAAAGCAAGAATTGTTTTTAGTTAATTTTGTAGATTTTCGTGGATATTTCAAAATAACAAAAAATATTATTTCTGGCAATTTATTGCGTTAAGCCTTTTTTATTGATTGCATTTGTTTCAACAAATCTTTTGATTTCATACCCATCACATTCGCTGCGGTAAAAAATATAGGAATAATTTTAATTAACAATTATGAGAATGGTTAAATTATGGCAAACTCGCATTGTAATAAGAACTAAAAGAGTCGTAATTTCAGCCTGGTAGCTTCAGGGGATGTGGGTGAAATATTGATTGCAAAATACCAGGACTAAAATATAAGTATGATCTATAGAAGAGTTTATTATAACTGAATCAATTTAATATTAAACCTAACTTATAATAAAGGCGTCTTAAGCATACACTATATCGCCGTAAGCATCGGAAGGTGTAGGAGAGCACATCTGCTATGGTTTCACTGGAGATCCCGGAGTCCTCTCCAAGCGCAGAGCCAGGCCACCAAGGGGGTTTTAGGGCGGTCAAATCCCACACAACCCGGTATCCTCTCCCAAGGAGCCGGGTAAATTTTGAAGTTCCCCTCCCCCGCCCCCCCCCCCCGCCCCCCCGATACAAAAAAGGCCTCCCTTAATGTTTGCCACTCCGTCCGGTCCTGCACCTTCTGAATCCAGCGGTTTCTCGCTATCTTTTTCAGATTGTTTGTCCACCTTGTTGTAGGGCGGTATGGTTCTTTAGATCTAGATCTTAAAATCCCTTGCACGTAAAATATCAGTACTAGCATTTGAGCGAAGTTAAATAAAAAAATTAAGTTAGGGCCTCTTTACCACCTTCAAGTAAAATGACAAGTACGCTAATTGTCGGTTAAAGTGACCCGAACTTCAATTTCAATTTCACGATGTTCGAGTAGCACAAATCATATGATAAACTGACCCGTACTTTTACTTGCCAATTAACTTTTTTTTCCAACCTTTTTTTTATGTCCCACTCATTTTCCAATATCTTTGGTCCCACTGCTGGGCACAGGTCTCCTTATCACAAGTGAGAGGGATTTAGGCCATAGTCCACCACGCTGGCCAAGTGCGGATTGGTGGACGTCATGCTTTCGAGAAATAATGAATTTCTCTCAGGCATGCACGGCGATGAAGAACATCGTAATCAATTAAATATCACGATATTTTCCATCACCGTGGAGCAGCGATAAATGCGCACATTACAAATTTCTTTGTCAGAGGTGCGCGCCGAGGATTTGAACCCGGGATCGGTCGAACTTTACTTGGGACGTAATTAATCAACACTTTACTTGGAGATGGTGAACGAGACCCTTATTGTATTTCATTCCCTTCACCCCTTCATTCACTTAAAATAGATAGACCTGCAGTCAGTGAGGCGAATCATGTGAACTCAATACTCATTGGGCTCACTCATAATGTGTAAAGCATTTCAGTGAATATGATTCCGTAATCATATTACCGTGTACCGGGAGCTTCTTTATTGGAATAATAATTCATGTAAGATAATAAAATACAAATTTTAGTACCAGAGGAAAAATGATTCATATCAAACTGAAGATTTTGTTTGTTGTCGTTATATTATTTGTATTTTAAAAATATTATATAAGTAAAAAAAAACAGTAAACGCTAAGAAATCATAGTCTTTGGAGTTTGCTTTCTTAACTTGTTACATACAAATCGTGGCTGTACATAATGTACCCATTAATTGACGGACGAAATATCGTCGTGACGGACCACGAAGTAATTCTATTTGTTTTTTTTTTCATGATTCTTAGGCCCATAGAAGTTTTTTTTTCCTTTTTAGCTACAGAACCTTAGGAACACTCGGAATTAATAAAAACGCTCCTTTCACTAAAATACCTGAACCCAACGCGCAATGAACTCAATATTTATTAGACTGACTCATAATTCTTAATGGACAAAGTACTGAAGTAAATCTGATTTCGTATACGTGTCATCTTGTATCCGCGACCTGCTTTACCGAAAAAATTATTATAAAGAAAAAAATTACAAAATATATAAAACTGTTTTTAATATAAATCCTAACTAAAAGATAAAATATAAAAACCAATTTGGTACCCACGAGTTTCCTATGAATTTAAGTACCGAAACAGTACAAAAAATTAAGTATCGTCTTGAAGTCTTTAATCAAATAAAATCCTGTAACTCTAAAAATACCATTTTTCTTCGTTAACATTCTTACAAATTCTATCAAGATATAGAAAAAATTGTGGAGCGGTATAGTGTATAGTATCAGAATCCTAATGGAAAAATCTTTCCACTAAAAATACCTCGACCTAGGCTCAGTGGGGCGGCTCATGTGAACTCAATACTCATTGGGCTGGCTCATAATGTACAAAGCGTTGGATTAAATATGATTCTGTAACAACATTAACGCGTGCCGGGGATTCCTTAATGACGCAAATAAAAAAATACAGTATAAGTATGTCTATGAAATAAAATAAAAACTGATTTGTCTAATGCGCACATAAACACGACAACAACGGTCTTTAGATCCGCAAACTTTTAAGGGCATTTTGGCTGGCTGCATAGTTTTTTTCGTAAAGTTATCTAGAATATAGGAGCTATTCAGACGACTCTTAATGTCATTGAAAGATTTTATTTCAGTATATAAACTTAAAATTATGGACAATTTCAGCACAACACTTCGGTAGCACACTACAGGAAATGAATCTGTTTACATAATAATATAAACCTAACCAGTCACCTGGACATAAAATCACTTAAATTTAAAAAATATGCACACATACTACACGTACTCGTAAGCGGTCCTTTATCTACTAACTGGATTCATTATTGCTTCGTTCGTCGCCGTAATGCATTTACTGGGACGTAGGCGGTTCGAAAGAGCAAGGGCTGTTTGAGAATATTAAAGTTATAAATATAGGCTCGGATGTCGGCAAATATGTGATTTGTAAAGGTTATAATAAATAGAATCAAGCGTTACTTTGCGGAACTCCATTGTTATAAATTTAAGTAAAAACTACTTTGCAATAATCCGCAATCAGAACGTATTATGGTGTATAGTTTTTTAAGCAATAGCACCTTCCTCCCCCCCAAATCGTATACATGCAAATGCAACAATAAAAAATATAAACCAACATACGTGTACCACCAACACGTGTTTCGCCCCTAAACAGAGCATCATCAGGGTTATTGACTCTACGACGGTTACTCGCTAACTTATTAAAGCGAGGTGCTATTGATGAAGAATGTATACACCATCATACGTTCTGATTGCGGATTGGTGCAAAATAGTGTGCTTAGTATATACAAGAAATTTACAGATAGGCCCCTAATGTCTGTCCACGTCAGTTGAGCATCATATAGCGTTTTCACTTAGCCCGTAGTTATCGAATATGAATTCATCTCTCGTTGCGAGCTAAACAAAGGAACGCTCTGACGGCCGTCCAACAAACAGATAGCCGGAGAGCCCCTGACGAGTTTGAGAACATGCTTTAGGCACGCTGAAATTATAATAATAACGTATTTTAATCTCGTTCAAATCAATAACTTTGAATCTGCCAGAGGGTTGCAGTTATTTTGCTAACGAGCAGTACCTATAGGACATTTGCAAAATAACTGAATAAATATGGTTTAAACAACTTAAATTTCTTTTCGTATAGTATATTAAGATAAATATAATTCAAGAATAAAAATCCCAGACTGTTTTATCGGTTTTAAAGTATCATCAAACACTTCCAAAAATATTATTTTACTACATAAAAGCATGTTCTCAAAATTCGTCATGAAATCTTGGGTTAAGAGGACAACCCTTCATACACAATGAACGTAGGGTTAACTTGCCATGCAGAGTGGTTTCAGACCATCGTATTATACCATTGTGCGTGCGTTTTTGTGAGCGTGGGCGCGTAACGGCCACACATGATAGTCGTACGAGCTATGACGCTCTTTAAAGCTTATACTTATATTGTTACACCGTTTTGAGCGTGCAAACCTGTGTAAAGGTACCTTTATTTCTGAACAGCTATTCTTAGGCTTTATAGGTTTGGAATTCTATTTACATAACGTTTCCGGTCCGAAGAGCTATGTGGCAGGGGTTATTTCGGAAGTTGACGCATAAGTGTACATGTAGGTACCTATCCAGAAAAAACAAAATGTCCACTGTAATAGTGAAAAGCGTATAAGCATTGTGCGTTGTCCAAGAAGTATCTCTAATACCTGGGTAACGTAAATGGACTGAATTTATTTCAAGTGGATACGTAAACCGTAATTTATTTAAAGTAGAAATAGAATATTTTTGAGAGCACATATCAGACACGTCACATTACGTAGAATCTTTTGGAACATTTCTTAAAATCGTTCCATGGTACCAAAATAAGTAATGGACAGCGGGTGTGTTTTATACGCACGGAGTGTACGCATTACGCTTTAGTACGCATACGGAGCGGTAACTGAATTCTCCGTTGTCCGAAGCGCGCGGTCGGGTGTGTGCAGTCAGGTGTGAGATGGGTGACTGCTACTGGCGAAAATTTAAGGGCACGTTAAGCCGTCAGGTCTAAATCGGTTGATGACAGTCGTCCTACCTTGTCGGAGGCCTTATTGCAGGGGAGCCCAAGAGGGGATATTTGGGATTTACTCGAACAGGTCAAATTAAGATATAGGATATACCTTGCATCCTTTTTAGTATCCCATAGTTAAAAATGCCGTCTATACAGAAACGCTAAAGTTTTTAGATATTTTCTCTCACTTCTGGCTGTCAAAATCGGCAGATTAGAAATATGACGTTTTCGTTTGATCATTTGTTTTTTAATAGAAATATAATAACAATGCGAACTTTTACGTTTTGTGTCCATCCCACCCGTTTAAATTTTTAAAAATCGTCAGATTATTAAGTATTACCTAATATGCATAAGTCTTTTTATTTTAAATTTTCGAACTCAGTATTTTACCCGACTCTCTTAAAATGTTTGTCTTTTATTTTAAGTTTTCGAGCTCAGTATTTTACCCGACTCTCTTAAAATGTTTGGTTCTATAGTTTTCGAAAACCTTTAAATACTTCCCCACCGATTAAACGGAAAATGTTACTTATTTTATTTTTTTTACCGTCCAATCTATAAAATGCACTAGGTTCATGTGACCCTCGAGTAAATTCACATTTAGCGTCATCGGCTACCCTACTATTAAGGTAAGGCGGTTTGAATACATCCAAAATCGGGTCGGCCACTAACTAACATACCCTCCAACGGCTCCAACCCACACTGGAGCAGCGCGGAAGACCCGTGCCCAGCAGTGGGACGCAAAAAACTGTAGCAGCCAGCCAGCCATAGTCCGTACATACATTATCTGAACCGCTGTTCGTAGACTCTATAGGTACCTAAAATCGTACACACTATTTACATAAAGTTTCCGGTCCGGGGAGCGTCCACGTAGCTAGGGTTATTTGAGGATTGATTCCCGAGTGTAGGAGTAAAAAAGAAATGGAATGAATATGTTACAATTTGATGAATAAATGCACAGCTAATTTAATTCACCCCGAAAATAGATACGAACAATTTTATCAGAGCAGCGGATGGCCGAGTGGTAAAAGACCGTGGTCTTCTTCGCGACCGATACTGGGTTCAAATCCTCGATGCACACCTCTGACAAAGAAATTTGAAACCCAAAAAACCATGCCAAAGTTGATCAAATGTCAAATTCATGTTGACTGCTTTCTTTGACTATCGTGGTGTTATGCACTTGGAATTCTGACCGCAAGGTCAAACTGTAAATAAAGAATCTAATACCTTTAAACGAGTAATTCTTGTATATATCTAAATATATTTTTTGAATCTCGGAAACGGCTCCAAAGATTTTGATGAAATTTAGTACTCTGGTTTCGGGGATGATAAATCGATCCAAAAAGTTTTATTGATGCAAATTGTCGTTTTATTTAATGTTTGTGCCGTTAAATATAAAATTACTCTTAACTCTTACTCTCGTAGAAAGCCGTCAAATGTCGACTGTCAATCCGCCCTTCAAACAAATGACAATGTCAAAGACCAAATGTGAAAGACCTCTATAAAAATTTCGTCAATGGAAATAAAGCTTTCTTGGTCGAATGGTTACGAAAGCTGACTACGGAGCTAGAGACCTGGGTTCAAACCTCAAGTAGGCAAATTGCGTTTTTTTATTTTTTGTGACAATTTTTTTAAAAATTGGGAGCTAAATATTTCAAAAGGCTTTGTTAAGTAACACTAAGTCAATGAATTTTTTGCTTAAAAATAAACAAAGAAAATCAATTGTTTTATTCAAGCAACGCTCGGGCGTCCAGGTACTATTATTTAAGAGAGTAAATTCGACGAAAAAGGCCAGATTTGTGGAAAGAATATTCTTTGATTTTGCACCACGATAATGCGCCTTCGCACAAGGCCATCATTGTGAACCAATTTTTGACTAAACACTCAACAAATACCACCGAGCAACCACGATATTCACCAGATATGGCTCCAGCCGACTTCTTTCTTTTTCCTAAACTCTAATTACCACTTCGAGGCACCCGTTTTTAATCGGTAGAAGAGATAAAGGAGAATTCGCGGCGAGAACTGAACTCAATTCCGGAAACAGCGTTCAAAAAATGTTTTGATCATTGGATTATTCTTTTTTCTATTATAAATTATATTATATATATATATATTCTTTTGCGTAAGTGTATCGTTTTTGAACGAGCATACTTTGAAGGTGATAAAAAAATTTGGATGAATAACAAACATTTTGTGTAATATTAATCTTTTCCTGGTACTTTCTTGACAGAGTAGTATGTGAGGTTTGCGTAAGTACTATAAGAGAATAAAAGAGTTTAATACTGTAAATCACACATTTAATAACACTACGAGAACTAAACAACAACGCTCCGCTACTTTATGCAACAAGTGTCCATACATAAAAAAAAACTAGTGACGTTCCTATAGCGTCATCGCGTAGTGTTGTGCCTTGCGCTTTTAGTTTATTTTTTACTTTTTAGTTATTCTAATTATTCTCGGCAAGCCCTTTCATTTGATATCCATATCACAGAAGTGCATAAAAAATAACTATTCCGCCATCTTGGATGTTCCGCCGTATTGGATTTAGAATGAAGTCACATTATTTTTCAAGTTACTCTCAATCCCATTCATTTGTTACCCGTATTGTAGAAATGCATAAAAATAACTATTCCGCCATCTTGGATGTTCCGCCGTATTGGATTTAGAATGAAGTCACATTATTTTTCAAGTTACTCTCAATCCCATTCATTTGTTACCCGTATTGTAGAAATGCATAAAAATAACTATTCCGCCATCTTGGATGGTCCGTCACACAGCGTATCGTGTAATTTCAACCAAACTAAACGTGTATAAAATAAAAAAAACAGCTCAATCGGTTGAAGATATCTGCTTCAAAACTAGTAGCAAAATATCACCCTAACAAACATGTTATATACTTACATACATTGCAATTTAATTAAATAACGTAACGTAAAGTAACTAGTCTGAATTCTAATTCACGAAGTCAAATGAAACTAGAATGACTGTTTAAATTACTGTTCACTGGTCACATTCAATTCATTCAGTTTCTGTCTGACACCGAATTCGAGTACCAATTCAATGCCCACATAACCTTCGTCACACGAAAGCCTCTCGGGGCCGGAAGTGTCGTGTAAATGGCGTCGACAGTGAACGCATTGTTGATCCTGCGAATAACGCTATAGAAAATACATGACGAACTATACAGTTTAAAATTTGGTTGGGTTATTTTTTTCTTACAGGTTTTTGCACATTGCCAGTGCTAAGTTACAAGTTTGATTTGATTCAAACCCGATTAAATTTGAGCGACACATACATAGGTGGTATTAGAATAGATAGTCTAATCCCTATTACAAACGTGTAAGTTTGGATATATTATTATGTTTGAATGGAAGATTGTAGCCCAACGAAGAACGGTTCAACGGATAGGGATTACAACCCCAAAAATGTACTGTTTCGAGATATTATCCCAATTATATTAACCTAATAATTTTTTTTCAACCTTTTTTTTATGTCCCACTGCTGGGCACAGGTCTCCTCACAAGTGAGAGGGATTTAGGCCATAGTCCACCACGCTGGCCAAGTGCGGATTGGTGGACGTCATGCTTTCGAGAAATTATGAATTTCTCTCAGGCATGCACGGCAATGGAGAACATCGTAATCAATGAAATATCACGATATTTTCCATCACCGTGGAGCAGCGATAAATTCGCACATTACAAATTTCTTTGTCAGAGGTGCGAGCCGAGAATTTGAACCTGGGATCGGTTGCGTCGAAGACCGCGGTTTTTTACCACTCGGCCATTGCTGCTACTGTACTACTTAATAAAGAATGATACATAATAATAGGTCTTTGTCTTGTCTTTGTCTTTGTCAAAACTTAAATCACCGGAGCGAGGCCGGAAGTATTCAAAACCAGTCACTTACTTCAGTCAGATGTTTTCAAAAAGCTGTGTTTCCCCAACTATTATGTATTCCATTTTATAAGTGGAATTGTAGGTAGGTACATAAAGACTGTGCGGTAATCGCACTAGATATAGAGTGGACTGTATGTAATATGTATGTACCTATGTGTAGGAGATATGTTCAAGTTCTTGCTGCTTTGATAAATAATTCTAAACCACCAACCTTAACCTCCAAGTCGATATGCAGCTGGTGGGTGCGCACGGCGCACTTTTATTGTTTGTCCGGCACGGCCGATGGGTCTTGAACACTATCTTGAGACTCTTGATAGAGAGCGCACGGCGTTTTTCTCTTATTGCTCGGCAGGGCCGATGGGTCACGATAGGTGAATTGAAGACAGAAGACTTATTCAGCACGGCTGAATATATTTAGTGCACGGCACCATGGTCTTCATTATACACCATCTTTTTACGATTGACGTTGGATGTCAATGTCGATGGAATTCTTCTTATAATTACTTACCAGCCAGTCACAAGGATTGAACAAAAATCATATATTTTTTAAACGTATAAAAACCCTTTTTTTTTAATGTATAGTTAGTTACCTCCGTTACACATTTTGTTTATAACACTTGCATCAAAAGATCTCTACAAACAGATTAAGTTCCTGAGAGGCCAACGGTAACAATAAATTTATGATCGTCGAAGTTTATTGCTATGGTATTACGGAAAGCCTCCTGAATTATCACTGCCAATGCCACTGAACGTGGGCGGTGAAGGCCATGAACTTATCAATTAGCTATCATGGACAAGTATTTATCGGAAGCGATATCAAAGTGGAGCTTTTCGTTTGAAAATTATTCTTAATTCAGTAAATTACCGATATTGTTATATCAAGTTAGATAATATAAAATTGTATTTTTATTTATTTTATTTCTTTTACTGAGAAAACATACAGTGACATTAGAAAAAATACTTATAAAATAATATAGGCACCTAAAACACCAATAGGCATGATGACACTATTAAAGAATCAAAGAATAAACGGTTTTACAGAAAAATATATGCTAAAAAAGTTCTAAAATATGATTTCGTTTTAATATACACATTAAGATTAATAAGATTTTCAATAAAATAAAAGTATTAAATACAGCAATCGGCCATGTTATCTGAAACGCCGATCAAAAGGAATGACGTCACGTCTCAGTTTATGTCATCGAGTTGCTTGAAATTTGACGAGCAAGCCGACGCCATGACACCTACGAGCGTTTTCGCGCTTAATTCAAATTACATAGCAGAAAATACATTAATTTACGTTAAAAGTTAAGTTTATTGCTGAAATAAACTTTTTTTCGAAACTAGGAGACGTGTACCTACCATAAGGAAAGGTATTTAAAAATCTGTCATCATGCCCATTAACTGTTTCCGCATATCGAAGCTAATAGTCAGTACCTATACTAACATTAAGTACGTAAAAATGGCTGCAACCCTTTTTGCGTCCCACTGCTGGGCACGGGTCTCTCCCCAATATTGGGGAGGCCTGGAGCTTACTCCACCACGCTGCTCCAATGCGGGTTAGTGGCCAACCCGCTGTCGGATGTTTTTAAACCGCCCATAAGGCCTCCGACAAGGTTTAACGACTGTTATATATCGACAACAACCGGGACCGACGGCTTAACGTGCCCTCCGAAGCACGGAAACGCGCATGAAATTTTTGCCACTAGTGGTCACCCATCTCACACCTGACCGCGCCCGTTTGGCTTAGCTGCATAGAACGCTTACGTTCTACGCTTGCCGCCGAGCCATGCGCGCTTCAAGTACGTAAAAATACGTGTATAATATAATTACACTAAATAGTTCCAAACCCCTTTTAATGATTTTTGTTTTGAACGTTTTTTCTGATGAGTTAAACGAGTCAAGTTCGGGTAAATCACCCAGTTTATTTACATGGGTTGCTATGTTGCTTTAAAAGTAATACTCGTAACGTTCCACACTTGTAAAACCACATTAGAGTTTCCTATAATACCATGAACACAGTAAGCAAGCAAGCACGGAAAATTTAAGGATTCATGTTGTGTCTTGTTTTATTTTCATTCACATTTATTTTCATTTTCATTTAATCACGGAACAGTTTTGGCACCGTATCCTAGCGACCGTATGTGACGGCTCATGAGGAAGGACCTCGTTTAGGTCCAAAACTGTCGGGCTCTCCGGCTCTCCCAAAAATATGCCGTGAGTAGCAGCCGGTTATAAATATGCAATCACGAATAGTTCATAAATGAGATTTTGTTTAGTATGGAATAAGCCGCACCTTTGTGCTGAATTTCTCTATGGGTTTTTTGTATCGTGATTTTGGACACAAATAATAATCTACAATAACACTGCGTGGTGTGCTGAATGTGAGAAATTGCATTAAAAAAGATTTTGAAAAGAAAAATGTTAAATATCTATTTGTCCTTTGCAAAATGTGCATACTTGTGACATACACTAAAATTTCTAGAAGAGCAGATGTCAACCGACCCACATAGTGGGCAGTGATTTCAAATTCCGAGAGGGGAACTGAGCCCAGAAGTGGGATATTAAGGAGGCTGGAAAATTCAACTTTTGTAGGTGACTTTTCGACTTTTTAAACATTGCTTTATTTGGCTCTAATATTTTTAAATTTTTAATAATTGATTTACATGATACCGTTCTGATTGCCATTAGATAATTTTTACGTTTATATTACTACCAATTTAATTTAGCCTCACTATGGCAGTTTTTTAAGCAAATTTTTTTTAAAGTCTTATACCTAAAGTCTCCGCTGAAAATAGAATGCGAAAGGAAGATAGAAAATTATCCGAAAACCTTACAATGACATGAAGATTTTTGCCAACAGATAACGTACATTTTAAATGGCTTCATCATGTTTATATCCTCAAAGAGAAGACCCGATATATTTTCTGAAATACGATGTCCTTTATTAAAAGTTTATATTGAATGAGAGAGCTTAGGGAGGACTCAATTTTTTTGTTCTGTTATGATACTGATAAGCTTGTGCACTAACATTTAAAAAATTCTTCGAAACAATAAATAATAATTTCATTTAAATTCTTAAGATCCTTCAGTTTTTATTTTGAACATTATTAAATTTAGTAAAAATGTCTTTAATTTAAGACAGCTTACGGTATCCGAATATCCGATAAGTCGAAAACAGCATTGCTGTTACATCATGTTTTACTAGATTTTTTCTAGCCTTTTTATCTTTTTATGTCCCACTGCTGGGCACAGATCTCCTCTAACAAGTGAGAGGGATTTAGGCCATAGTCCACCACGCTGGCCTAATACGGATTGGTGGACTTATGCTTAGTAATAGTGGCATATACCTATTTAACTTTTTATTTTGCTTTAATGATCGTTCGTATGATAACAATACAGTAAAGTAAAGTAATAAAATTTAATTCAATATGTTAGCATTGATTCAGTGAATTACCACTTGTACGAGTAGGTATCATTATCATCAATCTCAATGAAAGTACTTATATCAATAAACATACCTATTCAAACAATATAAAAATACATTTGAATCAAGTAACTACTCAGTACTCACATACATTATTTACTGTTGTTCCAAAAATGAAAAATGGAACTTGGATTTTGCAGTGTTTTGTTTTGTATGAACTTTTCAATCGCGTCATAAGCTCCATAGGTCGCAGTTGGCTTTTTTCAATATTAAAGTTTTGAACAAAGGCTTAGCGAGTGACAACGGCGAACGATTGCCAATATTTCTACTGCTGTAATGCACTCTAATGTTGTTTGGTGTGGCATTGTATTTAATAGGTGGTAGAACATCTGTAAGGCCTCCGACAAGGCTTAACGACTGTTATCTACCGATTATAACAGAGACCGACGTCTTAACGTGCCCTTTTTAACGCTGGGGAATGTTTTAACGCACACCTCTCGATGTTCCCAAGGGATTCAAGAGGCGTGTGGGACTCGATGACGACATGTCATAATACCCACTTAAACCCAGCAGTACTCCCAAGTCTCGGGGAGGGGGGGGGATACATCCCACCTCTATGGCAGAGGGAGGAGATTGGCATAGCGCCGTCTCCTACCCCTGAATGTCTTCTGCGGTTCGGGTCCGCGAGCGCGTCACGTTCACGGTGTCTATCCGCAGCCTCTTTTGCTGATATTACTGTCTCGCAAAAAGAAGCCATGGCCGACCAGCACCTCTCGTTTATGATTTTTTGTGGCCCCGGTAACCGAGACATTTTAACATTTTTCGAAGGCTTTAACAGCATTTTGAATGCATCCGACAGCGGTGTGGTCACTGACTGGTTCGGTTTGTGTATATTATATCCGAGGGACGGCGGTGTATGCGTGGCCGCATGCCGCCGTGAACACCTGAAGGTGCAGGAGAGCACATCTGCTCTCCCGAAGATGGGCCCGTTTTGGGGCGCCGCGCGTGGAGGACACCGGTGCGTTCCTATGGAGATCCCGGAGTCCTCACAAACGCAGAGGCAGGCCACCGAGGGGGTTTTAGTGCGGTCAAATCCCACATAACCCGGTATCCTCTCCCAAGGTGTCGGGTACCTTTTGAAGGTTTCCCCCCCGATACCAAAAAAAAAAAAGGTATGTCCATGTGTATGTCCATGGATTATGTAGATGCTGGACACAAGTCTCTCCCCATTTTTGGGCACGCGTGGAGCTTACTCCACCACGCTGCTCCAATGGGGGTTGGGGGTGGTGAAGGTGGAAGTTTAAATATTTGAAAAAACAAGATTCAAAAATATACGAGTAGTTGGGCGACTTGTGTTGAATGGAAGCCACTTACGCTGCTATGTGTTATATGTATCTGATATATGATACCGGCCAAATCCAATCTCAGGAGAGATTTTAACTTCTTTCGAAGGCTTTAAGAGCATTCGAAGTGTTTTCAATTTTCAAATCCTTTTTTACGTATCTTATTACCAAATACCAAAACGAATTTTTATATCGTTTTTAGAAGCAGTAATTTAAAATGTTTGTTATGGTTGTTTCTAAACTGAAGATTGTGTACCTACTTTTTAATTATCATATCAAAAATAAAGATATTATGTATCTTCTAATTAAAGTTTCCATGCTTTAGTTTAAAAAGAGCCAAACGCTTCGATAGAAAAATAGTGTATCATTAGAAAATGATCTCAATCTATTAGCAAAGATAAAAAATATTTCAAAGAAAATACGAAGATTGCCAATTACTGTTAGCTGGTTCTATAACGAAGGAAAACATTATTTTCCAAAGACGTTGACTTTCTTTATAACTTGTCTTCGTTAGAAGTCAATGTTTGCTGCTTGGAGACGGTTCACAATATTCCTTTCGTTGATGGAATTATGAAACAATTTCAAATCTGTTATTATGATATCCTGTGATGGAAATAATTTAGTTAAGTTAGGATTAATAAATTATTTTATAGATTCTCTGGAGTAAAGTTCGTAAGTTTAATACCACATGTCCGCATTAAACTAATTGATGAATCGAACTAAAAAAAGAAAAATTAACAGTAGTTTAAAAAAATTTGTTCGATTAGCTATAAGAGTGTAATTTTTAGTTATTTAACTATTATTTACTTACGTTTATTTTGATAACTATTGACTTTAAAGAAAAATCTTTAAAACAAAAATTTGAAGGCTTTAGTAAGATTGACATTTTATCTGCCAACGTTTGTTATACTTATAATAATCATGTTCCACATTCATAGCCCCATTTTACGTTGGATATACTCTGAGTCATGGGTACCATAGACACACATATAAGACATTAACACAAACTCCCAAACCGAGAACGGATACTGAAACTCGTCATTTCAATCTCTGCTTCGCTGAGAATTGAACCTGAGACCTCCGATTGGCAGTCTGGTATGCTAACCGTTGTGATACGTGATTCTGATTATACATATTTGTGTCCTCATTTTTGCCAGTTAACGTGTCATCGCCTGTCTAACGCTAAAATACGATCAGTGATGCGTAATAGATTTCATTGTCCAGAGCCCCGTCCGACCAGAATAGCTCCATGATGGCGACGACGTTTACCGAAATATCAGACGAAGGTATAATAAAAACGCTGTGACATGGGGATAAGAAGGTTCGAGGTACAAAACGTTTCGTGTGGATTCTGAAGGAACAGAAATATTAAAAACGTCCGCACTTATGCAAAATAGTTGAGTATTTTGAGAAACGGTCGAAAATGTTTGCAACCCTTTTTGTATTCCACTCTCCTCATTATTGGGGACACCGTTGCCATTCACTGAAGATCCCGAAGTCCTCTCCAAGCGCAGAGGCAGACCACCGAGGGGATTTTAGTGCGGTACAAATTCTATATGACCCGATATCCTCTCCCAAGGTGATATTTGATACCAATTCCAAAAAAAAAGATAATTTATCTATGTAATTTTCAAGAAAAAGTAGATATAGAAAATTGAAAAGCGTAGGTAAAACTTTAAAATGTAACAGAAGATCGTTCTCAACTGGAATTTTGAATGAAGTTAGAAATTTTGCGGCAAGCCCACAATGTAACCGCCAAAAGTTATGTTAATTAGCCGAAGAGCTGTTGTAAATGAAACAATATATC
The DNA here is from genome assembly GCA_911387765.1 of Pyrgus malvae. Lineage (NCBI taxonomy): Eukaryota > Metazoa > Arthropoda > Insecta > Lepidoptera > Hesperiidae > Pyrgus > Pyrgus malvae. The sequence continues at coordinate 8,617,126 of OU426955.1, read as the reverse complement.
AACTTTGAATATTAAGTTTTAACAATATCTGACACTCAAACTTTCAGTTTTGTAATGTTACGTACCATAAAATTAAACTCAGAAATATTACAAATAAATTAGTAGGTACGAATACACTGGTAATGGACATTTTTGGTACATTTATTAAGACTATAGATGTACTACTTACATAATCGTTCTAAACCGATTATGTAATTAACTATCATACATACATCCTGTAGTTAAATCCCATTGAAAGGTAGAGTGACATTAGCTCCTTCAGGCTTCAGACTTAAGAACAGAGCTACAATAAATCCTTGATCTTAAGAGGCAACTAAACAGGAGGCTTCCGGGATTGCGGCCGAAATTGGAAGCTCGAACGCACCAGTTAGCGGCCCCGGGAAGGAGGACTGTGTGTGCGTAACCGCATCCTGTCGCCAGCATTGGAAGGTGCAGGAAAGTACCGAAGGAAAGTACTGATGGGCCCGTTTCGGCACAGCGCATGGAGGATACCTGTACGTTCGACTGGGGATCCTGGAGTTCTCCCTAAGCACTAGGGCAGGACACCCAGGTTTTTTTGGGTACCACATAACCCGGTATCTCTACCAAGGTGTCGTGCCACGTGAGTGTGTCACTGAATTAATATATTATTTATATTTAAATATATTTTATTTTCAGTATATTCTCAAAGTTAATCAAATAGAATTTGTAGTTAAACATATAATTTGATTGCAGGAGCATTCAGAGTTTTTTCTTGTGTCCTATTAATTTTTAAACGCTTTTTGTTTGAAATTAGTCAAAACTTTGCGCATCGCTTGCTTGTTGTTGCAAGGCCATCATTAAACTTCGTACAAAGGCTCCTATAAGATTGCAGCTTTAACGACTCGTTTACGAGATACGATCTAACTTTCCAACAAAGTCACAATTCGTAAATAAACGCCAATATAATAGCTAATTCCATTTCTTTTTAAGTTACAATCGTTTACTACTTTATTATAATGTTACTTGCTATAAACTGCGCCTGCGACATCGTCTGCGTCAAACCATACGACATACAACAAAACAACATACGACAAAAAATCTACTCAACATAACGTCTCCTTCTTTTTTTGTATGTGTAAGGTACGTGATAACATCGTATTATAAAATACGTAGCCTTCAAGACCTATAATACTAGCGATTTATGTAGCTTGTGCTCAAATTAAATAGTATTTATGCTGCAGTGATTTTATTTATTGGCAACACGAACTATTTAATATAACGAGCGGAGACATATTGAAAACCGCAATACTTCTCAAGGCTCTGATGCATGAACCCCGACCTCTCGAGAAAAACCACTTTAACTAAAGAGAAATAACTGCCTTTTATTGGAGAAGGAAATAAAACCTTTTATAATCAAGATAATCTAATAGCTATCTAATAGCCTGAAAGAATACTGCTATCGGTCCATCTGAACGTATAAATTATTGAAAGAGTTTGCTCTCAGCTTTTAACCGTTGAGGAGTTGTACCTTCAATCATCAGCTTAGCAACATGAGGTGATAATTATCGGGCATGAATGTTTGTATTATGTTAAAAATATGACTAAAACAATGTAATAAAGTTTCGGCGTTTCTCTTGATATCCCTAGCATACCATCATCAGATTTTGACATGGTGACAGTTGGGCCACCTTAGCAGTATAAGTTTTTGATCAACAGTGAACTGATATAAAAAAAAATACATACAGCCGAATACATTTCCTCCTCCTTTTGGAAATCGGTAAAAATAATTGCAATTTGGCAAATAAGTAGACCTACTTCAAGCCCTCATTAAACTTTACATTATCATTAGCCAAAACAGGGTGCTCATGTTAAGAAACACTAAGCATTGGATTTGATGGTATCCTACTGTTATTTGCTCCATCGTTGATTTTGATTTTGTATTTATGAAAAAATGAAAAATGTATATCACCTACATTTATGAACCCCCGACAAGTCGCGAAAAGCTATATCAATAAAGTTACAAGAAATGAGCAAGCATTTTCGCTCACATTCTATTTCGGTTGACGTAATAGGTATTTTTTTTTTTTTTTTATTAACGAATGGCGTCTCGGTCTCTTGACCATTTTGCCAACGACAAAGTTAAGGAAATCGGATTTACAAAAAAATAATAAGATCGGAAATTTTGGAGGATATGAATCAGGAGAGTTTACAAGTATGATTATTTACAATAGTACGTGTATAATATATAACAATTAATTATTTCTACACTAAATCTTAATGTTATTTTTGGTTAAAAAGGATGCTAGAATACGATATATACAAGGATTTTTAAAAATCAATAAAGAAGAAATACAAATAGGAAGAGGAACGCAAACAGAAATTAGGGAGTTCATAAAGGAAGAGCGGTCATAAAGAGGGCAACCGAAAAAGATGTGGTTTAAATCCCCCATCTCTTCGCCACACGTACACATAGGACTATTGATAATGTTAAGTCTTGCTAGATGTTGAGGAGAACAAACATGGCCCAAACGAGATCGAATTAATGTAGACGTGATACTTTTACTAAGTCTCACCTTAAAGAACCAGGGTTTTCTGGGTATCCTTGGTTGAATTAGAGAATAAAATCTACCCTTTTTTAAACAAGTTTCATTCCACATGTTTTGCCACGATTCTTTAAGGTATTTTTTAGGTAAAGCAATCAAATCAGTAGCATAATTATGATATGGAAACATGTCGCCACATTCTATTGCGTCAGACGCAATCTCATCTGCCTTCTCATTGCCCTTAATACCCCTGTGACTTGGTATCCAAGCAAATGTCACAGTATAATTATGTTCAGAAGACTTCAGAAGGAAATTTCGGATTTCAGTAATGATGGAATGGTTTTTTGATTTAAATGGTATTGATTGTAAAGCTTGTAAAGAGCTTAATGAATCTGTAAATATTACAGTTTTTTTCAATTTCATTATTAAGACATATTCTAATGCCTTTAAAAGGCCGAAACATTCACCTGTGAAGACGGAGGATTCAGGGGGAAGTTTAATTTTTTGTACAATGTCGTACTGCATGTGATATACACCCACACCGACACATCCACGGCTATTCTTTTTTGAGGCGTCTGTATATATTTGATTCCAGCCATTCCATTTGCTTTGTAAGATATAATTAAATTGCGTATTAATAGCAGTGTCGTCTTTATTAATACCAGTGTTAAAACATACAACAGGCGATAAAATTAGGGACTCGTACTGATGTCGATAAATTGGCAAAACATTTGATCGATAAATAGGAGATGGCAAAGATTTTAATTTAAGATAACTTTTTACAACACAAGGTAACGATTTGTGTTGCCAAAATGATGATGAAAAGATTTTTGTAGAAAGGGTTTCTAATATTGGAAATAGCAGATGGTTTGAAAATTGCAAAGATCTACATATAAAACGGTCTGATAAGAATTGACGACGTAAACTTAGAGGAGGATCGGTGCATTCAACTTGAAGAGCATTGATAGGACTAGATTTCATACTCCCTGTTATTATCCTGAGGCATTTGGCTTGTATATTATCTAATTTTTTAAAACCAGCCACATTTCCAGGTTCTAATAAGAAAGTTCCGTAGTCAAGTATGCTCCTAATCAGTGCATTGTATATTAACTTCAACGAATAAGGATGTGCACCCCACCATACTCCTGACAAACATCTTAAGATGTTTATACTTCTTTCACATTTCGCAGCTATATATTCACAGTGAGGTAGACCAGTGAGTTTTGAATCTAAAATAAGTCCAAGAAATTTGGTTTGATTTTTTATCGGAATTTCATGATCGTTGAAATGTATTTTAACCAAAGGTAAATTCCGTTTTCTAGAAAACAGTACTGCAGTACTTTTTGAGGCTGACACTTCTAATCCGTTTAAATGGAACCAAGAGCTAAGCGAATCAAGAGCTAAAGACAGGGTGTCGCACGCTATGGGAATAGATTGATTTGTTACATAAAGGAGGAGATCATCGGCATATTGAAGAATTTTAACAGGTCTAGGAACGGCAGAAGCTAACTCGTACGTATAAATATTGTACAATAAAGGACTAAGAACAGAACCTTGTGGAAGACCTTTCCACAGAAATCTTTCAATAGAGTGGGTGCTGTTAATGAACAACTTAATTTTTCTTTCTGTTAAAAGATTAATGACGAAATTTAGAAGCATATCCGGGACATTTAGAAGTATCATTTTATCGCGTAATAACGGTAGAAGGACACTGTCGTATGCGGACTGAATGTCTAAGAAAGCGGCTGCTACAGACTCGTTGTTAGTAAATGCGACTCGAATATCTGAACAAAATATGGCAATGTTGTCAATTGTGCTTTTACCCTTCCTGAAACCAAATTGAGTACTAGATAGTAAATTATTATGTTCTACAAACCATTCTAAGCGGTTCTTTACTAAGTGTTCTGCAATTTTAGCCAAAACGGACGAAAGAGCTATTGGTCTATAAGAACTTGTACAATCTGGCGGTTTTCCAGGTTTTAATAATGGTATGACTATTTGCGACTTCCAAGATAAAGGAATGTTCCCTGACAACATTACTGAATTGATTAAATCTAAGAAGTAACTGATCATAGGTTCATTAAGGTGTACAATAAAAGAATACGGGATTAGGTCTTCACCCGGGGCAGAGTCCTTAAGGTAAGACAGAACACCTTTCAGTTCATCGATGGTAAACGCAGAGTTTAGGCCAGTATTATTAAAAGTTTTATTTAAAGGAAGAAAACACTCGCTTTTCTGTGGAACATACGGTGGAGCTAGTATATCCATGAAACTATGAGCGATTGCAGGCGATAATGATTTTGAGGATTCCTGGAAAACTGACCGATAACGTTTAATATTTTGCCAAACGACAGAAGACGGAGTATCTGGAGAAATTTTTGAGCAATATGATCTCCATCCTTGCGACTTTTTCTGCTTTAAAAATTTATGTGTGCTAATAATTGTTTCAGAGAGCTTATTGAAATTTTCAGGTGTCATATCAGCGCAATATCGCTTTTCGGCGTCCTTGCGTTTTCTAACTGCATCTGTACACTCTTCGTCCCACCAAGGTGGTGACGGTATTTTACGTTCACTATTGCTATTTCTTTTAGGGGAGACTAGTTTTGCTGCATTTTGTAATGTTGATACAAATAATTCATTACAATGAGGTTCATTATTGCTAGTGATTTTTGGAAGAGACTCTATTTTAGACAACATGTAATTTTTATAATCTGTTAGGTTACTCTTATTTAGTCTGTATCTAGGCCGAGAAAATTGAATTTTGTTGTGACAGCTGATTATAGATAAGGGGAAATTTATTATAATGGGGAAATGATCACTTCCATAAGTGTATGAAAGTGTATCCCAAGTTAATAGAGAGGCGAGATTAGGAGAACATAAAGATAAATCAACTGCGCTTGTTTTCTCATGAGGATTAGTGCGACGAGTAGGTTTCCCGGTATTTAGGATACATAAATTACTATTGTCAATTATATCCAACATGATTTCACCAAGGTAGTTTGTATCGGAGCTACCCCAAGCTTGGTGATGGCAGTTAAAATCTCCCATTATTATAATTGGTTGGGGGAGAGAACAGAATATTTGTTTAATATCATTTAAAATTTGTAATGATGGATGTGCAACATAAACTGTAACATAACATATGTTATCCACTGATATTGCTAAAATGGGTATATCAAAGTTAGTAGGAACAGGGACAGAAGAGAAGTGTACAGAATTTTTAATAAGGGTGGCTATTCCACCATATCCATCAGATCTATCCCTTCGGAGACATGAATATCCAGGTATTCTAAAAGGAATATCCGGGACTAGCCATGTCTCCGAAAGGGATATAATTAAAGGGTCATACTTATTAATGATGTATATAAGGTCACTTTTTTTGTTCACTACACTCCTGCAGTTCCACTGCAGTATTTTGGCGTGGTAATCCATTGCTTACCGCGATTTGATTCAGTATTTCAACTAAAGGTGCAGCGTTGTACGGTGAGAGAACATTATTTTGAAGTAAAAGATTAATTAAAGAAATAATTGTTTCAGTTATATTAGGTTCTTTTTCAATATTTGCTTGTTTATTATTGACATTACTATTTACATTGTTAACACACATAATACTGCCATTCCTGGAAATGGGCATATCATATTCCCTGATAAGTGCCTGATGGGCTGCCTGGTCATATCCATTCTGTGGGATAGTTGGAGAGTGGGGTCTTAAAAATACAGTCTTTTTGTATGATGTTGGCCTCATTTGTTGAGTTGGGCGGGGAACTGATGAAGAACTATTTGTTGAATTTTCAATAACATATTTTTGCTGGCTAGATTTTAATACATCTGAGTACAGTTTGGAGATGGGCGGGTGCATTTTGGATGCCTCCGCATAGGAAATGCAGCTTTGGGCCATTGTTAGCTTAATTTGCTTTTGCCTTACAAACTCTGGGCATATTTTATTAATAGCAAAATGAGTACCAGTACACAAGCAGCACAGAGCACAATCATCCTCTACACTGCAGGAATCACCAGTATGAGCCTCACCACACTTGAAACAGCGTGGCTTGGATCTACATTGTGTTTTTGTATGTCCATACCTACAACACTGATAGCATTGGATGGTCGGGTAAGCGTACAACTCAACAGATAGTGCATTGTAACACATGTAAACGTTTTTGGGTAAAACTTGACCGTCAAAAGTCAGAACCACAGTTTGTGATGGTTTCCAAACTGGAGAGCCATCCATTATTACTTTGTAATTAAGCCGTCTTATTTTAATGATATCCCCACATCCATAAGGAACTGTTATATTTTCTTTAATATCATCTGGGGACCATTCTGCTGGTACACCCTTAACCAAACCCATTCTAGTGATACTAAAGGTTGGAATGAATGCTTTTAAATTATGTGTAATTAAACTTGAATGATTTAAAAATAGATTAGCATCTGCGTAATTTGAAAAGGCTACCGAAATCCTATTGCGACCAATCTTTTTAATACTTCCATTGATAATATTTCTGAATGAATACTTTTGTAAATATTTACCAAACACAACTGGATGGAATGTACTAGAGTCATTTGGGGATGCTAGTTCTCGCTGTACATGTATAACATATGGCGAAACATCAGACTTAATGAAAACCTTACGGAAAATCTGATCGGATTGAGGTGTATTTGAAATAATTGTTTCATCTCTTTTCTGTTTGGGTACCATAGGGTTTTCATCGCTATCACAAGTGCAGTCGTTTTTAGAAGGTACAGAGTTAAGACTGCTCTTCCTTTTTTTATTACACGTCTTACAGATCTTTTTGTGTCTAATACGTTTTCGTTGACTAATTGTGGAAGAAGCATCCGTATCCATGCTTGAATCATTATTTGATATTGTTACATTATATGCTACAGGTGGGATAGAACCCCCAGGATCTGGGGGTTCCTCCATTGTGAAAATTTATAATACAATAAAACTTACCAATATATACAGGAACTACTGCTACGAAATAATAAAAAGTATATACAAACTAAAAGAAACTTCAAACTACAACTCCTCTGATAGATATCTATATAAATTAATTATTTCAAAATTTGCGCCGAAAAAATACGCCCGCCAAGTTCAAGATTTCCCGCGCTTTTTTCGTAATAGGTATTTAACCTTTACATGAAAGCTTCGCTGCAATTAGTCGCATGTCAGAAACAAATGCTATGCGATTATGCGATGACACGTGATTTTAAAATAGGACAGCCAGATCACACAGTTAAATATCTATACCAGCTGCGAATGTTATCTTCAATTACCTCCATTATTTATTTGGACATAAAAGTATTTAATTAAAATTAAATATATTCAAGCTCAATCTACCAAACTGTGTCCACCTACCAACAATTTCTCACCATCACCATGGGTTGACTGGGAGAGAATGTCATTACTGTCATTAGGCATTAAGTCCGCCCATTGTTATCCTAGTTTTTTAGGTCATAACAAAAAATAATAAAATAATAAAAATAAAAATAATTCCAAAGAAAAAAATGACATAGAAAATCATAATTTTATAACAAACATTTCCACACAACCTTAAAAATATTAGTTCTTAACTATCCTTCTAATACTTTCCTTGAAGGTTAAATTATAAGATTTGAGTCTTCTTAAATAGTAAACTGGACCGCAAAAATGGATTGTTTAGCATATAGGCAAAAGTTTTTCACAGATATTTATTTCACCATTTAACTCACCCACTTAATATATACCTACATACGAGTATTAAAGATAAATTTAAAATAAGTTTAGTCATCTCTTTGTGCTCGTCAATGATTCATCAATTTGTCAAATTTAATCTGACTACAAAGTTAACTGACTACAAAGTTACAGGTTGTCTTTTAACTTGCCTATTACTTCATTGCTACTACGTAAGAGCGTTGCGTTCACAGAGTTCCAAATAACCCGCAACGTTGCGTCTGTATTGTCCTACATCTGTGATTTTCTCAAAATACATGCGCTTTTCACACAAGGACTTCACAAAACAATAGACAGTTTCACATTTTTTGTTGTTTCATTTTATAAGACTTTTTCATCTAATGTATTTCCTATCGTTCTGCACTTTGCAAGCTTCAATTTTCAACTTTAATGCTAAAAATATATCTTGTGTTTTTGGCCTACTGTCTGTTTTATTTTAAGATCTTGTTGTAAGTGATTCATCAAACCTAGTTGGTACCATTTTTAATTTTTGTTTAAACTTTTTCTGAATTCGCTTATCGCTATACTTCACCAATAATACATTAACCTTAGAAATGTTCGTCGCTGCCGGCACTAATATTGTAAAGCGGAATTTGATTATTTTTGTGACTGGCTCAAACGGATTTCGCGGGCGAATGTGTCAAAGGAATATGAAAACCTTCCTTCGAATCTTTGGAGATGATTGTATGTTGTTGGCACTAGTATTACTTATTTAAACATTGTTTCTTATTTGACAGACTATGGGCCGATTTTTCAGTCCCTAGATAAAGTTATTGGTCAGTTAATATTATCGTTATCCTTTTCATAATATTACAAGAGTAACGATGACTGCCCTAACATTTATTCGACGAATAGATACTTTTATCCAGGATGGCAATATCAGTCCTACTTTGCTAGGATTTTTTAACATTCTATACCATTATATTCTTACGCTAGCACATGCTGTGGATATTTAATAATGAAGTACTATAGTTAATTATGAAAGGTAAATATGATAACTCAATATAATAAATGAAAATACACTCGATAGGGTATTTAGGTAGGTAGGGGATAGGGTAGGGATAAGGCTGCTTATCATATTTACTGGACACTTACCTTTAACAGAATCATAAGTTACCATAATATTAGATACTAGGTAAATATACCTAGAAATTCAATAGAATTGCCTACCTAAGCAAATGTAGAGCTACGCATTATCAAAAAAATATGAAAAGAATTTTCTGGAAATACATTCTAAAAAAGACGTTTCCTCAACTTAATAAAAAGATCAAAGTGCGTTCGTAGAATCTTCGCAAATTCACTTCAAAAAAATTGTAAAGGCCGTGATCATAATATACTATAGGTACATAATACATGAAGCGCGCATGGCCCGGCGGTTAGCGTAGAACGCAAACGATCTATGCAACTAAGCCAAACGGGCGCGGTCGGATGTGAGATGGGTGACCGCTAGTGGTAAAAAATTTCATGCCCGTTTCCGTGCTTCGGAGGGCACGTTAAGCCGTCGGTCCCGGTTGTTGTCGATAGATAACAGTCGTAAAACCTTGTCGGAGGCCTTATGGGCGGTTTGAAAACATCCGACAGCGGGTTGGCCACTAACCCGCATCTCCACCAACCCGCATTGGAGCAGCGTGGTGGAGTAAGCTCCAGGCCTCCCCAATAATGGGGAGAGACCCGTGCCCAGCAGTGGGACGCATAAAGGGTTGCGGCCACATACTATATACGTCAATGGTAAAGGCCGAATAAAATATTAACGTTTAAGTTTTTCAACATTAAAGTACAGCTACCTACAATCTTTGTTAAAATTTTAATGGACGCAATCTATCTATAACATGTATAATATATTTTTATGGTTATTAAGTTTTTATAGCTTTAATAAAATGAACCAATAAAAGAAGGTATTATTCTAAAAGTTGTAAGTGCAACTTTAATCATAGTGGCTAATAAAATGCTATTTTAATAAATAAATAAATAAACGTTACACACTCATAGCCCCACAGTAAGGTAATCAACACCCTGTGTCGTGGGTACCATGGACACGCACAAACACAGGAACACAAACACTCAGACCGAGAACAGAAATTTAAACTCATCATTAAAATTTCTGTTTCGCCAGGAATCGAACCCGGGACCCCTCGATTGGCAGTCCGGCATGGTAACCATTGCACCACGCGGGTCGTCAATTTATATTATTATAGTATTTTGGAATGTTATTGCTACTAGCGGTCATCCATCTCACGCCCGACCTCGCCCGTTTGGCGCAGCTGCGTAAATCGCTTTCGTTCTACTTATTATTTTTTTCAAACTTTTTTTATGTCCCACTGCTGGGCACAGGTCTCCTTCTCACAAGTGAGAGGGATTTAGGCCATAGTCCACCACGCTGGCCAAGTGCGGATTGGTGGACGTCATGCTTTTGAAAAATTATGAATTTTTCTCAGGCATGCACGGCGATGGAGAACATCGTAGCCAATTAGATATAACGATATTTTCCATCACCGTGGAGCAGCGATAATGCGCACATTTCAAATTTCTTTGTCAGAGGTGCGCGCCGAGGATTTGAACTCGGGATCGGTCGGGTAAAAAACCGCGGCTTTTACCACTCTGCCATCGCTGCTCTACTTATTTAGACTGAATCAATTCACAAATCTTGAGCTGAATAGAACTCTATTAAACTGAAGTGATTCCTATTCATGATTACAGATTTATATCAACGATGCCGCCATAATAAACTCGTCATGTTTTCTTAACTGGCTGTTAATGAAAAAACTTTTGGTTGATTTGATTGCTATCTTGTTTACCAGTTACCAAAACTGATACCGGATAAGGGTCAGGTGAAAATCTTTTGAAATTGAATAATAAGTATCTATAAAAGGAGAGGGTAAACATTAATAAAAAGTTTGAAGGTAGTTTTTTCGTAAAAAGTGTCGTAGGTACATTTTCGTTCGGAAGCTAGCGTAAGCATTTTACACTCTGGAATAAAACAAATTAAGTTACGTTTCTGAAATCTGGCACATGCAGCATTGTCAAATGCTAGATAAAATATCTGTGAATCACACATCGTGACGTGAGGCATCAAAATGCATTTGTGTGAGTAGATGTAAGTTGATACCCACACTTTTTTAGGTGTCCAAATCAATTCATTGCAAGAAACGATGCCGTTCTCGTATTGACAATAGTAGGGGAGCCCAGGATGCTAATTGTGGATTTACTCGAGCGTCATCAGGACCTTGTGCATTTTATAGGTTGGGTGGTAGGAAGATTAAAAGATTATATGACGTTTTCCATTTAACGGGTGGGGTGAGCGCCTACAGGTTTTCAAAATTTTTATACTAAAGGTACAGGTAAAATTACGACAAATATCGATCAATAGTTGAATAAATTAAATGCATGGTAAGTCATATTTCAATAATCTGATAATTTTAGTATGAATGTATACAAAACACCAAAATAAATAACGGCATTTTGGCAATCTCGGGAGAGTTCGAATTTTTATAGAAGTACCTTTATAGAAGGTTTTTTTAATCGTGGCAGTACCTACTCAACAGGATGCAAAGTGTACCCCATATCTTAATCTGACACGCTCGAGTAAATCCGAAAATCCCCTCTTGTGCTCCCCTAAGGTACATCGAATTCCAAGTAAATAATTTCCCCTGAATTATGCCCCTTTAGGGGTTTATTTTTTTATAATATTGAAAAGACATATGCCTAAATCTCATTCAAAATGTCAAATACCAATTTATGAAAACCTTGTCATAACTTAAATTTTTAAACAATCGTACCTATAAATTTAACCCCTTTAGCAGAAGACAAAAGTGGATATAAAAATCTTGGCTTGTGGCTTAGGAGCGTCCATCGTAAAGTAAAAAGATTAGAGGTAGACTTGTTCGACTCGTACTCGTATTTTAGAGGAAAACTCGTAGGAATACCTACTTACTTTGATTTTTATTATTTTTCTATATACTATACCTACATACAAATAAATAAAATTGGAGTGTCTGTTTATAATATTAAAATAACCGCTTTTAACTACATCCATATGAATGTATATACGGTACATATACCAAAATAATATTTTTTACAATTTTTGTCTGTCTGTCTATCTGTTTGTTTCGGCTAATCTATGAAACGGCTAGATCGATTTTGACGGGACTTTTACTGGCAGGTAGCTGATGTAATAAGGAGTAACTTAGCCTACTTTTATTGCAGAAAAATTCTAAAACTATAGTCCAAGCGGATGAAGACGCGGGCGGCCGCTAGTATACTATAAATCCCGTATTTTGCATGTAGGTGCGATAGTTTCCGTATGAGGCAATATGAGCCATTGATTGATGATAATTATATCATGTATTTGAAAAAGCATGGCAACATTTTGTTTTAATATAAACCTTTAACAATTTCTACGCGAGAGCAAACAGAATAATTAGTGATTCTTCTCCGAGCAGAGTTCAGAGTAATTGGCCGCGAACTGAACTATTTTAATGGCCATGGGTTGAAAATTTCAACTTAGAAAGTCCTTTTAAATTTTCTTGTGTGAATCTCATGAGAGCTTTCTATAAATAAAGTTAAGCAATACAGAGCGTAGTCAAATGCTAGATGGGTAGTATCTACATGAGATTGGCAGTACATATAAAAAAAGTTGTAGACAACCCAAACAGCATCGCCGGGAACTGAATCTGGGCCTCTCAATTTTAAGACCGAGATAGTAAAATGTTGCGCCACACAGATCAGCATTGCTTGGATCAGGCGTGCTTTCGAGGGTGTGGTTGTTATTGATAGATGGCTTCAACCCTTTTTGCGTTCCACTGCTATGCACGAGTCTCTTCCCATTATTGGGGAGGCCACGCTGCTTCAGTGCGAGTTGGTGGAGATGCGGATTAGTGGCCAACCTGCTGTCGGATGTTTTCAAACCGCCCAGAAGGCCTCCGACTAGGTTTACCGACTGTTATCTATCGATAACAACCGAGACCGACGGCTTAACGTGCCCTCCGAAGCACGGAAACGCGCATGAAATGTTTGCCACTAGCGGTCACCCATCTCACACCCGACCGCGCCCGTTTGGCTTAGCTGCGTAGATCGTTTGCGTTCTACGCTCGCCGCATGGCCGCGCTTCATTATTGATAGATAGCAAAGGTTAAACCTTATATTGTCGGAGGTCTAATGGGCGGTTTGTGCCTCCAATAGCCCGCATTGGAGCATGGTGGAGTGCTGAGGCTTCCCCAATGATAGGAATAGACCCGCGCCCAGCAATGACATATAGAAAATGGGTCCATGGTCCACGGTATAATCGATATTCAGATCCACATCGGAATATCGATTCTACCGATTATTACCGATGTGGATCTGAATATCGATTATACCAACAACAACAGTAAATATAGGTTAATATAATATATCGGTGTAATGGATTTGTTGAATATAAAGTAATTATCTATTGTGATTGGCTAGCATTTACAGGAGTTGCGAATACCTACAAGTTTCGCGTTTCAATAATCGAGTTAATTACTTTCTATACAAATATAGGCATTCGCATGTACCTATTGTGTAATAACTTTATGATAGGCAAATAGATTTGTTTAAATCTAGCAGTTATATTACAAGATTATAACTATTTCAAACAAAGGGTAAGAGGATATCATACCACGACATTGAAGGCATTGTGTAAACGGTGTGCGTGCCTATTTCTGGCGTGAAGCGATAGGTGCTGGTGGGAATAAAGGATGGAGGAATTGTGGACTGTAATTTGCGTGTCGAATTAAAGGTGGAAAACGAGAAGGATTGATAAAGGGAGCAAGCGCACTGACCTGGGGCTGGAGCAGATGGTATGCTCGTGTACTGATGAAGCCTCGATCAATCTTCTCTTGCCCGGGAACTGGTGTTGTCCTTCACACTACACTATAAGTACTTATTCACTTTGAGTCGTTAAATCACAAACTATTGACAGCGGTGATGGCGGCGATGCGGCGAGTCTGACCACGCATGTGGTGGCTTGCGGTGCGGTTGTCACGAGGACTTGCGTGCGCGTACGCGGCACGGCGGACGAAGGCAGACTGACTGATGATTCTTCCTGATCCATATACATTCGTGCGAATGGTGACAACATTATATAATAGTGCGCTTGCGGGAAAGAGAGGGAGGATGAAGGTGGTTCACATGAATGAAGTTGGCGCGAACAGGTGCTATTGTGTTTCAGTAGAAAGCGTTTCCCAGCAGCGCTAATACAGACTAAATAGACTCAGGTCAGACCTCACATGGAGCACTGCTCCCAGTACTGCTCTGGGCTGGCTGCAACCCTTTTTGCGTCCCACTGCTGGGCACGGGTCTCTCCCCATTATTGGGGAGGCCTGGAGCTTACTCCACCACGCTGCTCCAATGCGGGTTGGTGGAGATGCGGGTTAGTGGCCAACCCGCTGTCGGATGTTTTCAAACCGCCCATAAGGCCTCCGACTAGGTTTAACGACTGTTATCTATCGACAAAAACCGGGACCGACGGTTTAACGTGCCCTCCGAAGCACGGAAACGCGCATGAAATTTTTTGCCACTAGCGGTCACCCATCCCACACCCGACCCCATCGTTTGGCTTAGTTGCATAGACCGCTTGCGTTCTACGCTAGCCGCCGAGCCACGCGCGCTTCATAAAAGGCTGCTCTGGGAAGGAGCACCAAAATACCAGCCACACCAATTTGACTTCGTTGAAAAGCGTGCAGTCCGAATCGTCAAAGACCCAAGATTAACTAACAGGCTAGAATCGCTTAGCTTGCGAAGAGACATAGGCTCACTCTGCGTGTTCTACCGACTTTCTATGGTGACTGCTCCGAGGAACTTTTCAAATCGATTCCTACATCACCATTACATGATTAGGTATATCATCAGACGAAGGTTGAAGTTCTACCGGCACCATCTGAACTGGCGGTTCTCCACAGTCCGCTTTGTACGCTCCATTTTACCACGGACGTGTAGGTTATGAGACAACCTTCCAGCTGAGGCATTCTCAGTGGACTATAACATGGGGCTCTTCAAGAAAGCATTAAAAAAGCTCTCCTTCAAATCCAGAGACGCTCAGGAGTCTTTCTGGGGTTGCCTGTATCCATAGGTGACGGTGATCGCTTAATTATCACCACGCGGCCCGTCTACCTTTTTTTGTTTGGTATACCTATTTTTTTTTAAAATACAACATCATGTAACAGTGACCATTTGACACTGAGTAATCCTAAAGGCTTGGGGATTTCCAGTTGAATACATCGGTGTCCTGACCTCCATTCGCGGTGCCCCTAAAAGGCCCATGTTGAGAGAGTGCAGCCGTGCACACACCGCCGACATTAATGGGGCCGTATGGCTGCTCGGTTCGAGCTCACACTCTCGCCACCCACAACCCCAGAAGTCCTCTTAGTCCTTTTAGTCACCTCTAATGATCATTCAGGGGATACTTAAGCTCATATTCTTAATCCCGAGTTACAGGGACCAAGGATACTACAAGGATTTAAGTAAAAAATATTTCACAGTAATACGGAATCCTCTGTATACGATTGCTACTAACACCTGTCACTTTTTAAACGTAACCTAAGTACTTATCATTGAATCTATACATATAAAAGAGGATGTTTGTATATATGACATCGCAAAACTCGGAAACTATTCGACCGATTATTATGAAAATTGGTATGTATATGTATTTTTTCACGGAGCAGGTTTATATGCTATCCATTATTATTATTATTTAAACGCGATACGGAGTTCGCGGGGTCAGCTAGTAGAATATAATACAATAGAATAAAAGCTTATTAATATAATAATTTGTAACCTAATATTATATTTGAAATTATTATTAGTTACAATATTTAGGTGTTTGAGTACATATTTCGTTTCAATAATCTAATATACTATACATAAAATTCTTCTGTCACAGTTTTAGTGTTTATACTCTTCCGAAACGGCTTGACCGATATTGATGAATATGTATATTTAGTAGGTATGAGAATAAGTTTATAACTATTTTTTAAACTCTTAAGTGATGTTTAATTAATAACGATGTTCTGCATCGCCGTGCATGCCTGAGAGAAATTTATAATTTCCCGAAAGCATGACGTCCACCAATCCGCACTTGGCCAGCGTGGTGGACTATGGCCTAAATCCCTCTCACTTATGAGAGGAGACCTGTGCCCAGTAGTGGGACATAAAAAGGTTGAAAAAAAACATATCCGATGGTAATATAAGATAAATCTATATGAAATTTTATAAAACTATAAAATTTTCAATAATCTAATATACTATACATAAAATTCTTCTGTCACAGTTTTAGTGTTTATACTCTTCCGAAACGGCTTGACCGATATTGATGAAATTTAATATGTATATTTAGTAGGTATGAGAATAAGTTTATAACTATTTTTTAAACTCTTAAGTGTAAGGGTGGCTTACAATATTTTTTTTCAAATTTTTGGACAATTTTTTTTGGTAATTTTTTATGGTGTGGCATTAAAGAATACATACAGCCCTAAATTTTTACCCTTCTATCATAAACCCCATATTTTTAATAACCATATTAGTAGGCGGTACGGAGTTCGCGGGATCAGCTAGTTTTAGTACCTATATACCTATTTCAAACCTAACTAATAATCTACCTAATTGTTTCTACATTACATTGTGCTCCAGTCTATCATTAATTAATTTGAGTGAGTCAATTATGCTATAATGGAGTAATTTGATCTCACACTGTCATTAATTGACATATTCATTGATAACTACATCGACCAACCGACTAACCGCCGTATTTTTAGTCAAGCGAAGTAATTAAGAAATTGTTGGATAAAGGGGTGGGACCTCCGGTTCGATATGACCAAAAATGGTGGTGGAATAAAGGGTGGAAAGGAGGGTGGTCCCCCGTTGCGGGTGTAGGAATTGTGGACTGTAAGTTGCGTGTCGAATTAAAGGTGGAAAACGAGAAGGATTGATAAAGGGAACAAACGCACTAACCTGGGGCTGGAGCAGATGGTATGCTCGTGTACTGATGAAGCCTCGATCAATCTTCTCTTGCCCGGGAACTGGTGTTGTCCTTCACAATACACTATAGGTACCTATTAATCACTTTGAGTCAGTTAAATCACAAACTATTGACAGCGGTGATGGTGGCGATGCGGCGAGTCTGACCACGTGTGGTGGCTTGCGGTGCGGTTGTCACGAGGACTTGCATGCGCGTCGGCGGCACGGCGGACGAAGCCAGACTACTTAAGAATTAGACAGTTTCCGTGGCAATTCCGAAATGCCGGCTTCATGAGAAAAGTCATTCTTTTATTGGGATGTCCATCAGGATATATAATAAAATTCCAATAAAGATTCAATCCCTGCCTTTAATACCTTTTAAGAAGGTAGTCAAACAAGTCCTCTGCCGTAAGGCTTACTATAACACTAAGGACTATCTTAATGATAAAGGAGCGTGAGAATGAATCTCGCTCACACAAGGCTGCTTCATAGAATGTATTAGTTTTAGTAATTACTCGCATCTGTGAGCAGATGGAAGTGGGTTAATAGTGTCGATCACGATCAGCTATCACGTGTGCCCATTATCAATCCCTAGCCATTCTGTTATCTCAAATATATTGTACTTTTTTTAAAAGAGTGCTGCTAGGAGTTTTTTTTCCGCCGCCTTTTTTTCTTTCAGCTCAACATCTAGCCCAAACGGGCACCGGCCGGTGACCGGGAAAAAATGACATTCATTAAGCGAATATTTTGTATTCCTAATATGAAATAAATATTTTTTCCTTTCATTCAAATGTTCGTCTGAAAAAATATATTTTTCAAAGCTAAGCATTTTTGGACAACTTTATTTTGGTAATTTTCTAAATCTTCACTCTTCTACCAGAAACCCCTATTTTTTAATAACCATATCAGTAGTACCAGTTTTTAAAACTGCGTGATAGATAATTTATATTATTTGAGTCTAAAAAAAATTATGCACTCTTTAGTATGAAAAAAAAATTGGCTAAGAACTAGACTTGTCTATAAACCTCCGTATTTATAGCTCTATTCTTAATCCCGAAGCTACAGGGACTAATCATCCTTAAACCTACGAGTATCATTCCTTAATTTAAAATTGATACCTATACTATACCTACCGATATCGATTCATTCACGAACGAAAGTGAACCGATAAACATGATCATTCAATCCTACATCTATAGCCAACATTAATAAATCCGATTTAGCGCCACTTTTATAGAACGCGCCTGAGAAATAGAACGAAATGAAAATGAAACGACAAATTAGGGTAATTCAATTCGAAAATTCTTCCCTTTTTACAAACGACGCTAACTTACGTAGATAGGTATGAGGCTCTGTATATTGTAGAAAGTAGAGGAAAAATCGTATTACTTAGATAACCATCATGTTCATACTTACCGACTGATGTAATAATTTATAAGTATATTTACTAGCGGCCGCCCGCGACTTCGTCGGCGTGGACTTTTTAGACTTTTTAGACTAGTTTTAGAATTTTTCTAAAATAAAAGTAGCCTAAGTTACTCTTAATTACATCAGCTACCTGCCAGTGAAAGTCCCATCAAAATCGGTCTATCCGGAAAAAACAGACAGATAGACACACAGACAGACAAAAATTGTAAAAAATGCTGTTTTGGTATATGTACCATAAATACATTCATATCCATGTAGTAAAAAGCGGTTATTTCAATACTAGCGGCCGCCGGCGACTTCGTCCGCGTGGGCTTTAATATTAGAATTTTTCTAAAATAAAAGTAGCCTAAGTTACTCTTAATTACATCAGCTACTTGCCAGTGAAAGTCCCGCCAAAATCGGTCTAGCCGTTTCATTAGCAGGAACAAACACACAGACAGATAGACAGACAGACAAAAATTGTAAAAAATGCGGTTTTGGTATATGTACTGTATATACATATATACCTACACTCATATGCATGTAGTAAAAAGCCGTTATTTTAATATTACAGACACTCTAATTTTATTTTTTTTGTATAGATACGAGTAACAAAACAATAAATAATAAAAAGAAAATTAAGATAATAGTTTGATACTATCATTATTACCTACCATAATTCTATCATTCAACAAGGAACATTTGTTTTTTTTCTATGGTTGTGATGTAAGCATTCTTGCTTGTTTTTTGGAATAGAAAATAAGCAAGATTTTTCAAAATCTTACAGCAGTAGGTGCCCACCTTGTTGTTATTTAAGGAGCACAAGTTACTTAGTAAGAGGATATAAAAATGTTTAACCTAAGTAGGCAATGTAAATTTAAATAAAATAAATAATGTGGTTTAAAAAACTAAAAAACCATTATTTACTCTTTAAACTACAATATTTATTTTTAATTTTTAGTTGGATTTTATTCTAATATTATTGCATTGTCATTGGCCCTTGACCCCTTCCAAATTTTCAAGTTAATCAGACGCTTAGACGTGTTAAATATTTAAAACTTTATATTTGTTTCATTAAGTACCTACCTCAGCCTCAGGCCACGAATTTATCAGCCACCCCTCGTATATATTTTTTTATCCTGATGATCCTAGTTAGGACTTTAATATAAAGTTATGAGATTATTGTATTGTCATCGGCCCTTGACCCCTGTCAGACTCCTAGAAGTAAGTGAAAATGAAGTTAAAAGATTCTGTTACGTACATACATGCATACATACACACTGGTCAAGTTAAAAAGCATGTTCAAGGTCAAGTTTAAAAGCGTGTTAAAAAGCAGAACGCTAAGGGCCAATTTAAATATTATAGAAAGTAAACATTAGGTAACTAGATTGTTCACCTTTTAATATCGAAATAGTAATGTTAACAATAAACAATAGATAGTCCGGTAAAGTAATCGTATAAAGTCAATTCTTAGAAGTTCTGTAAGTAAGTAAAAGCCACAAGGGTTTCAATTTTATTTGGGATCTAAGAGGTCCCAAGTCGCTTATCTAAAAGGATTTTTATTAAAAGCTTTTCATATCTAAATGATAAAGTTGAAGCAGAATAAAGGTCAAAAGAATTAAAAATCACCTTTAGAAGTTGGTACCTACTTAAATCTACTTACTAATGTATTTTAAAGTAGGTAAGATTTTTTTTGTGCAGCGATGGCCGAATGGTAAATAACCGCGGTGTTCGACTCGACCGACCCCAGATTCAAATCCTCGGCGCGCACCTCTGACAAAGAAATTTTTAATGTGCGCATTTATCGCTGCTCCACGGTGACGGAAAATATCGTGATATTTAATTAATTACGATGTTCTCCATCGCCGTGCATGCCCGACAGAAATATATAATTTCTCGAAAGCATGACGTCCACCAATCCGCACTTGGCCAGCGTGGTGGACTATGGCCTAAATCACTTGTGAGAGGAGACCTGTGCCCAGTAGCGGGACATAAAAAAAAGATTGGAAAAAAAAAGGTTTTTTTTTTGGGAAATAGATTTTTAACATAAATAGTAAGTGATAGGTGGTAGAACTAATATGGTTGGCCCGGGGAAGTACCATCGCTGCACCCACTTCTGCTGTGAGCAATTCTATTGTGTTTCGATGGAAAGGTTCAGTTGCCGGCCACACATACATGAGGCGACCACCAGCCTCCGCAGTAGCAGCGCAACTGCATACGACCTCAGACAAGACTTAATGCTTGCTTGAGGTTGTATATATCCATGGGCTGCAGCGACCACTTAACACCACGTGGCCTGCATGCAACTCATCACACGTTACGGTATCGTACGATCTCGATCTGCAAAAGCCACTCACCGATTGCGACTGAGCGAAAGTAGTCTACAGGGACCTGATTTAAGGGTCCACGCCCTACAGGCGAGTCACCTATGTTCTAATGGCTAGTCACCTATCTTCCGCTATTATTGTTTCAGTCTAAGGTTTAATCCTGACCTCGTAGTTCGTACCTTGTACACTTGTACTGTTAAGACATAGGTATTGTGTGGTAATATCTCTTTGGCGTATTTATGTGATTGTATGTATTAGGTATTGTGTGGTAATTTTGGCGTATTTATGTTATTGTATGTATGTATATTATGTAAGTATGCCAATATTAGGTATGTTTTGTGCAGATTTGAAATGATTGCAACAAATAAAGCGACTTATTCGCAGTGGCGCGAGAGAGCAACTTTTTACCTTTTCTAAAAATATATTAAGTATTATAAAAATTTTGCATCATCACAACATAGATACCTAGGTATCTACTTAACATAATTAGCTTAAATACTTCTTAGTGATTCTAGCTTGCGTGTGACTCTCAATTTTGGTAAAGTGTTTTTTCCAAGTGAACCATTTCGTTAATGACCCGTTGCGGTAGTTTTCGACTAAAACGAAGCGAAATTTGTTAAGTGAAGTATGTCAACATCTAATCTAATATCAAAGTACTATTACTACTAGTATTTTACAACAATTTGTGATTTGATGAAGACCTAAACAAATCTGAGCAATCTGTTGTCAGACACACAAACAACAGAACTATTTAATTAACGGTGCCAACTAACAGGACTTAGGTAGATGACTTGAACAAAGTCTTTATCAGTCATGTGGAACCCTAACGCGGAGAACCGGCCAATGGAGAAGCGGGTAGTGGTCGGTAGAGTCAGGCCGACCTGGGCTCGGAACATGCCTGATGCGAGGGACGATGATGACAAGAGCGAGTCGGATGTCGGCATCATGCCACACAGCGAGCCGCCGTCCCCTACAGAGACCTGGGACCAGAGCAAGCAGGAGGACAAGTACGATGTTTTTGGAAAGGTTTGTTACACCCATTTATATTTTAAAATAAGTAATCTTAGAACTAAAAATAAGTGTAGGTAAGTACTTAAAATTATATGTATCTAATTGACGCTGACAATATAATATGCACAGACTTTGCGATGCCAGTATCTATTGAATATGTAAGTACATAGGTTGACACTTATGTACAGCATCAGCAGCAAGAGCAGAGCTTATTCCACAGTTTTCGTGTTTAGGATATATCGTGACAAACTGCTGACGATTGCCAAGTTAATTTAGTTTCGATGATAGATAACCATCATTTCTTAAATAGGTAGGTACCTATTGCTTAGCGCGAGTACATACATATTAGGCGTTTTGAAGCGCGCGCTTTGGTAACGCGCGTTGTACGAACTACGAGGTCTGATTGTAGTGTACACATGCAAACGCGCGCTTTCAACCAAGCGCGGGTTGGGCGCGCGTTTATAGATTTTAGTTAGAACGCGCGTTGCGCGGGCGTCAGCCGCCCGCTTCAAGATACATGAGCAGCCATTGTGATTCGAACGCGCGCTTTCGTAAAGAGTGGCCGCATGTTGACGAAAATGGAGAACGATCATTATACAGTATACTCGCCCTACTACCGCTCGTCGAGCGCCTGCAAAGCGCGGTGTAGGTATGCTAAAACGGGCGTCGAGCCGTCGATCATTAGAGCGAGTACACATTGGGCGTTTTGGAGCGCGCGCTTTGGTAACGCGCGTTGTACGAACTACGAGGTCTGATTGAAGTGTACACATGCAAACGCGCGCTTCCAACCAAGCGCGCGTCAGGCGCGCGTTTACAAATTTTGGTTAAAACGCGCGTTGTGCGGGCGTCAGCCGCGCGCTTCAAGATACATGAGCAGCCATTGTGTTGTACATTCGAACGCGCGCTTTTGTATAGAGTGGCCGCACGTTGGCTAAAATGGAGGACGATCAATATACAGTATACTCGCCCTACTACCGCTCGTCGAGCGCCTGCAAAGCGCGGTGTATGTATGCTACCAACGCTTGTCAAACGCAACGCCGAACGCCCAATGTGTACTCGCTGTTATACAGTATACTCGCCCTACTACCGCTCGTCGAGCGCCTGCAAAGCGCGGTGTATGTATGCTACCAACGCGCGTGCTACCAACGCGCGTGCTACCAACGCGCGTCAAACGCAACCCGTTTATCTACTCCTGTGGCAACGCCGAACGCCCAACGTGTACTCGCTATTAGGCTGCTACTGCTGAATGTATAAATTTGATGTCAAAATTATACGATAGGTAACGCGGGTAACGCCTGATTATAAAATACAAAATTCTTCCAATTTTAAAGGAACACCTATGACTATGAAAGCAAAATATTAAGATAACTTTGCTTGAATATTTAAAAATCGAAACCAGTCCATACTTACCTAATAAAAATTCTAGTGAATACCAACAACTTAGTCCACCTTTTATAAAATTCCAGGTGATGCTGCTCGGCGACAGCGGCGTCGGTAAGACGTGCATGCTCGTGCGCTTCCGGGACGGCACTTTCCTCGCCGGAAACTACATATCCACCGTCGGGATAGACTTCCGGGTATAGACGACACGCGATTCGCTAAGCGTTTTATTTTCAGCCAATACACGTATTGATATTTCTGCTAGAACATAATATTGTGAAATGTTTTTAACTGTACCTTCTTAAATTTATTTTGTTAACAATCTAGTTCATAAATTAGGTATAAAATACTTAAAGGGTATTTTTACCGTTACCAATAAAACTAAAATCAATTAAATTGGCAATTCAACCAACCTTAACAAACTAGGCCTGGCCGTATGGAAGTTATAAAATTAAAAAAGCAAAAAAGCACAATTAGCTAATGGTCGCCAGGGGTTCCAAGTTCAAACGGACCAGTCACAGGCGCACGGTGCCCGCTCGCCGCACCGCCATTGGTGTCGAAGTTTGGCGCGCTTTCTTCGTTCCCGCCCCTCTTACGTCAGTTGTGATTGAATCCTTGAGTGAATGAGTGATTTATTGTTCCAGACATGCGAGGTTTTTGTAGTTTTTTGTGCACTTTTTGCAAGTTGATTTATGGTGCCCTCTGACGTTTACTACGATTGTGGGGATAGCCGTAATTGGCTTTCTTGAATTAATTTCCTTCATCAATATAGGCTTATAACAAAGTAATGTAAAAACTTGCGTGACGGTGTGAATATTATTTTATTAAAAAGAGTTCTTATTTATTAAAAACGGTTCTGTCTGTAAGTTAGAAGTTTCAAATAATTAAATAAAAATTAGTTACCTATATCTTAAAAGCTAATTATAATTTTCTATGTTCTCAATTTTATTATTATTTTGTAAATATACATAGGTAGGAAGGTAGATCCGCAGGTATCTTTTAGGCAGGTTTTTTTTTACTTCGTTCACTTACATTACTATTATAGTGGGGTGTCATAACAATATCGATTTTTTTGTAATTTATAATTATTATTTAACGTTTACCCATAGAATTAAACGTTATATGGGCTACCTACCTATTATATTAATTTTAGTATGAATCCATAACTTTGCTTACACTAGCTACTACTAACGCCATCTATTTACAGAACAAGGTAGTCACAGTGGACGGCATTCGCGTGAAGCTTCAGATTTGGGACACAGCGGGCCAGGAGCGCTTTCGTAGCGTCACCCATGCGTACTACCGAGATGCACATGGTATTATATTGGTTTCTATTTTTTTAGACATTTTTTTTCCGTGATATGCAGATGCGCTCTATAGTAGAGACATCAATGAACAATAAGTAACAAGCGGTAGAGAGCTGAAATGAAGTATGATAATTTTCTTCCTTAAACTTCCAAAAACTGAGTAGGTACTCTCTCTAATAAATTTCAATTACAATACTAAAACTAAAAACACTTAATCTACTTACCTTTTTGCTAATGAGAATCAAAACGAGAGTTCGGCTCCCTTGAAATTTTTCGTCAATTTAGGCCTTGCAGCGCCATCTGTTGCAACACCTTAAAACGCTTACAATAGGTATAGCATTGCAATACATTACAACGCCATCTAAAAACGTGTATGGAAACAGTAAACAGCTTTATCTGTGGAATGCCAACAAGTTCGACGAGTTCATTGTATTGAAGTGATAAGCGAACAATTCGAACTACGCTCACAAAATTTAAGTGATCATCATGATTAAGGCAGGCTGTTGACTTTTTTATCTGTAGCAAATTGTAAATTCGGTTTGCTATGTCGTTAATTACCACAAACGTTGGCAAGCCGGTCGGGTGGCCTCGACCCGTTTCCTCAAATGCATAACCGGATCACATCACATGTGGGGACTGATCCGCGATCGAGCGACTGGGATGACGTCACAACTCACAGTACCTACTGTTTTGAATTTCGAACGCTACCTGGATGGGATGCTTGTTACGTGGTGCCAACGTAATGGGCAGTTTTTGGGGCTGCGCTGCGGTGCGGTGTTTTACTTTCATATTTTTAATAGCTTTGTCACTTACCTTTCGCTTGGTAGAGCAATTAACAGAATTGCCTACGCAAAACCTTTTACTTTCTTATGTATATATACCCAGATATCTAGTTCTTTCAAAAATCCGATAAAAATACTAAAATAGGTTAAAAAAAATAAAACTCTTAGTAGGTACTTAAGTATAAAATGGTATCAACATCGCAACTATTCGCAATCTACATTACGAGTAAATGTAGCACACACTGCATACTGTGCACACTGTAAACAAAATGCCATCAATTTTATCCAATACCAGCGGCTCCGCCCGCATGGACCCGTTTAATGGGTCCCCGTAGGATAAAAAGTAGCCCATGTGCTACTCCAGGCTTCATTGCTACCTATCTATACCTATTAAAATCATAGGCGTTAAGCCAGTTGCTTCAACCGCGTTGACCTTATTACCCGTTTTCACGTAGGAATGAAGCATTTTCCCGCGTTAAAAAGTAGCCTATGTTAATCAGGGTGAATGTAGCTTTCCAATGGTGAAAGAATTTTAGAAATCGGAACAGCAGTTTTTGAGTTTATTCATTACAAAAATACAAATCTTTCCTCTTTATAATATTAGTAGGTATTAGTAGTATTAGTAGGTAGCGGCCGCCCGCGACTTCATCCGCGTACACTTTGGTATTAGTCATAGCATGATGTTACATAGCCTAAATCCTTCCCCGATAAATGAACGATCCAACACAAAAATACAAGTAGGTAGTTACTCAGATTAGCGCGTTCAATTCGTTTCCCCGTTTTTTCAACATTTTTCACTGATGCTTCGCTCCTATTGGTCGCAGCGTAATGTTATATAGCCTATAGCCTTCCTCTATAAATGGATTATCCAACGTAAAAAAAAAAACCAATTCAAACCAGTAGTTCCTGAGATCAGCGCGTTCAAACAAATAAACTCTTCAGCTATATGTATAAGTAAGTATAGATACTGCAGTATGTGAAAATGAAAATTAACGGAATACAAATAAAACAAATGAAAATAGGTACATAAAATTAAAACAAGAGTAGGCTACAACATGCTTCGCTGTACTTCCCGCCAAAACCCTTGTTAAGAGTTAGCCAACATCAACGTAAATGTTTCCTGTTCTGTTATGAGGAAAATGATAAATTAAATATGTCCCAAATTAAAACAACCTAGGCAATGGGAACTTTGAATAGGTACTTACTTGTAATCAAACATAAAAATTAAAAGCAAAAAACCTTTCTTAAGAAAGCTTTTATTTAAATGATCTAAAAAGAAGAAAATTATACACAATTGTGTATATTGGATTAAGAATGATGTCACATACTTAGAATAATAACATTATAGAAACCAAGTTCGAGCGCCCAAATTGAAGCATTTAATTGGTGCCATTAATGGCACCAAGTGCCGGGCCGCTACGTAACAAGCACGCCGAACGTTTCACAACACTTTTGGAAAACAAAACGAGTCTAAAAACACTGAAGTTTTCAATATTTTGTAGTATTATAGTTAAATAGGTCAAAAAAATTGTTTGTCAGATGTGACATCTGTGTGAATCTATTTAGTGCTTCAATTTGAACAGCTCGCATGTACTAAAACACTCATTCTATACGTAGGTACTTATTCTGAGGTCACACAGCTTATCGTTATTGTCATCCAAACTGAACGTGTATTTAAATTTTCAGCTCAATCGGTTGAAGATATCTGCTTCAAAATTGAGTAGCAAGGTTCCACCCGAACAAATAATTTAAAAATAATAAAGCTTTTAATAAACATTCCTCGATAACCATAGAGTTTACGGCATACAACAAAAGTAAAGCAGTTGTCGACAATAAGTAGTTTAAGAGCTTTACAAAGGCGCTTTATTTGTCCACTCTGCCAGAACAACGCCCGAATTTATCTCGATAAAGCACCCCTTGCAAATACAGCCCCTGCCCTAGCCAATCCTATCACCAACCCTTGCATTTGTTGAAATAGAAAGGACGATACTCACAGATTCCATTGCCTTCACTTACATGAAAACAATTTCTCTGTTCAAAAAGAGAGCGGGCATGGTGCGCTGTCTTACCCAAAACGGGTCTTATAGCCTATATCGAACAAAATGACGTCAACTTTATACGGTACAATACAAATCTCTTAAATAATATTATATATAATACCTACTGCATGTTAATTGAATTAAAAGAATGAGGTTTAAGAATTTATTTCTCAAAAGAATACGAATACAGATATTCACTTACAGAGAAATATAAATTTTGCATGAGTAAACATTTAACACATAGACGGTACATGCACAAATAACATCGTTTATCAGCTAACTTAAAATTAGTTAAAGTAATGGGTTTATATCTGTAGTCTGTACTTCTTTCAAATACCCGCCAAAATTCCGGACTAACTCTTTGTTCAGCTTTTTCTTTATTTAATAATCTATACAAATGAATAAAATTGGAGAGTCTGTTTGTAATTTTGAAATAACCGTTTTTTACTAAATGCATATGAATGTAGATACGGTATCTACATATACCACAATAAAAAATTTTAGGGTTCCGTAGCCAAAATGGCAAAAAACGGAACCCTTATAGATTCGGCATGTCTATCTGTCTGTCTGTCTATCTGTCCGTCAGTATGTCACAGCCACTTTATTCCAAAACTATAAGGACTTCAAAGTTGAAACTTGGTAGGTAGATGTAATCTCTGAACCGCTTTACGATTTTCATACAAAAATAAAAAAATAATAATAAGGGGGCTCTCCATACATGGAACATACATACCTACATGGAACTAAAAAAAAAATTTTAAACCTATTCGTGTAGGGTGTCTACAGACAGATAGGTCTTTTAAAATGACATTGAGGTTCCTGAAATATTTTTTTCTCAAAGTTAATCGTTTGAAAGGTAGACACTTCCAAAGTGGTAAAATGTTGGTCCGCCCCCTCTCTAACATTAAGAAATTGAACAATCTATCAAAAATATATGTTGTAGATCTCAATAAAAACTTTCAACGAAAATTGGTTCGAACGAGATATAGTACGCAGTTTTTGAGATATAGTAAATTTTTAAAAACCGCAAATATAACTTTGTCGTTCATAACACTATGAAAA
Source organism: Pyrgus malvae (assembly GCA_911387765.1). Classification (NCBI taxonomy): domain Eukaryota; kingdom Metazoa; phylum Arthropoda; class Insecta; order Lepidoptera; family Hesperiidae; genus Pyrgus; species Pyrgus malvae. The sequence goes on along the minus strand of OU426955.1, from coordinate 8,588,621 downwards.
ACAAAGTTATTTAAGTTAAGAAATAATGATACTTGCTACTACGGAACCCTTCATGGGCGAGTCCGACTCGCACTTGGCAACTGTTTTACAATTTTTGTCTGTCTGTCTGTCGGTCGGTCTGTGTGTCTGTCTGTTTGTTCCGGCAAATCTTTGAAACGGCTGGACTAATTTTGACGGGATTTTCACTGTCAGATAGCTGATGTAATAAAGAGTAACTTAGATTACTTTTATTTGAGAAAAAATCCTAAACTAAAGTCCGTAAAGGTGACTTTTTTAGACTCTTGAAGCTATTTTTTACCTGTATCACTCAAACCGGGTGTAATAGTAGCTCAATAAGTAGTTTAAAAGATTTACAAAAGCCTATTTGTCCACTCTGCCAGAACAAAGTCCGAATCGATTTACCGATACCGTACCTCTTGTACACGTAAAATATAAAGCCCCTGCCCTAGTCAGCCCCATCACCTACCCTTACAATTGACAATGATGGGACGGTACTCACAGATCTTATCGCCTTTATTGTCTTCCGTGAACAATAACTACTTAGTATTCCAAGAACGAACTTCCATAAACAATATCTCTGTTCAGAACTTAGAGCATCAACATTGACAGACCAGGTATGACACCCGTCACACTCAGTACCTTTGATGCTCTAAAGTTCAGAAAGGGTTGGTTGCGCAGTTTGAAGTTTTGAATTGGCGTGCCATAAAGTGTCTGATGAGATTTTGTCCGCAACGCGAAAAGCCAAATTTTCTATTGCCTGTAAAGCAGCGTGGTGTGGTAAGCTCCAGTCCTCCCCAAAAATCTTGCCACCGCCACCTGTGAACGCGACGCCGATACGTGCCTATACCTCGTGTACCTAAATTTTTGAATGACAGTTACTGTTTTCGTATAGTGTTTATTTTAAGTTACTTAATTTTATTTTGTATTGCATTATATTGCATTATTGCATGTTATTTTCTTTTTGTATTATTTAGTGATATTTTTTTTCCTAAATATTAGTTTCTATGAGCTTTAGCATGAAATAAATGAGTTAATAAAAATAAATAAATAAAAATAGGGAAAGTCCCAGCTATGGGACGCAAAATTATTGGAAAATATGTGTACTTTTTGTGGGTGATTTATTGAACTTCCATTATTCAATCAATAGTGCTTACACATTTCAGTACACCATAGTGGTGAAATATTCAAAAAAATTGGGCAAATTTTTTGTCACTGAAAATCAATTTTCTTTTTCTTTTTTTAGAGTTTTTCATTACTTTAGATAGCGTTTATGTAATTAATAAATGCATACCTTAACTTTGTCCACTAGCTAGTAACATCATTCATTACCATGAGACTATAAAGGAAGCTAAAAATACAGAACATTAAAATCCGAATTTAGTTTTATTTTCCACTATTCCACCTCTACAAAAGCAAAAGGTTAGCTGCAACCTTTATCGTGTATTTAATTAATTATGTGTTTGCACGACCTCACTATAGGTGGTCGTACTAGCATATAATTTGGGTGGCACCTTATTATCCTACGCATTTAATGCAAAAAGACAAGCAAGCTAATTGCAGATAAAATAATATTTCCCTTTTTGGCAAAAAGTAACTGTATTTGTCTGCTGATTCCATTCCCTGGTAATAATTTTAATTTTTTTACAGCCCTTCTTCTTCTATACGACGTGACCAACAAAACAAGCTTCGACAACATACGCGCCTGGCTCGGCGAGATACGCGAATATGCTCAAGACGACGTTGTTATAATGTTACTAGGTATAAATATCTTACATTATATCTACAATTTTAAAATAGAATTCGTTCAGAAAGAGATGTAAATATGGACGAATACAGAGTCTCTACGATCTCTTTTTTTACTATAGTTTCATCTTTAGCCAAACATGACACAAAAAGATGCTTGCCATAGTAGACATACTGTATAAGGCGACCATTAGCCTACCAAGTAGCAGCGCAATTAAGTGCATGCGATCTTTGACGAGACATGAGCTTTTTTTATTTTAGTTTTTTTTTTCAAATAAATTAAGTACAATTTCTCACAAAGCGACAGCCAAACTGTGAAACAGTTTGTCGGCAGTAGGTCTCATGAATTTCTAATAAAGTTCTTAACTATTACAAATTAGTGATATTGTAAGGTAATAATCTTAATATTATACTACTGTATATACTATATAATATATACTATAATTATAAAAATAATAAATATCTTATTTGACCTTGTGTGTGATCTACATGGGCTGCAATGCAGCGACCACTTAGCACTACAAGGGCTGCATGATTTTCTATAAATTTATTCATATAATTAATTATTAAAAATAATACTGTTACTTATACCTATAACATAGTTTCATAATCCTTTCTTTAGTCATAATTCTTGGAAGCTAGGTGTTTCATTAAACTTTAAGGTCTTTGTAAGTTAGTAAGTAGGTTATAACCATAGAGAATCATCAATCAATAAAGTAAAAAAAGAAGGTAGGTACCTACATATCTAGGCATGGATGTGACTCTCGAACGTGTCTCGCCTTTGTCGGATAGACCTAGTACCTACCTAGTTCTGCCTACTTTAGATTATATACGCGTAGCCTCATACAGTTGCGCTATTCTGCTTTCTATTACCATGTCGTCAAGTACTTAGGATGTCTTATGTAGCTTTAAATCATCAGTTCATCACACATCATTTTGCCGCTCCTGGGATATAGGTTCCTTATCATAATTATCTAGGAAAATATTAAGGTAAAAAATATCAAGCAGCAGTAGTCTCCCCACTCTCATTCAGTACACATATCTCAATGGCAACAATGCTCCTAGAGTCTGTTTAGAAAGAAAATAGCTATAGCACTGGAGGTGCAGTTATTACGTCTTTTATTCATCTTCTGTTTTGGATGGGTTTTTATCAGTTCACAAAGAAGCCTATCGTTTATATGAATCTGAACTGAATATATCCAAAGTACCTAATATTCCTATACGTTTAGATTTGAGAAGAGTAACAAAGCATTCGTTTCGTATTTCGAGAGAAGGACTTTGAGAGTAGGAAGGATGTCTACTTGGCACTCACACAAACATACTACTACTAGTAGTCATTATTATTTAGTCACACAGCCGTTTTCCATCCCATCCCTTTCACAACCACATCCACATCTGTAATCCCAGGCTACTTTAAAGCTAGATGCACACTTATAGAAATAGTCTTTATAGCGATTTGGTAGAATATTAATAAGTATCACGATAGATTTGCATTCCATAATTTAATAGCTTTCGAAGGATATACTCATCAAGTACTAGGTACTGGAATCAGCTTATATGCTTAGTGCACATGTTTCTACAAAAAAGTCTCATAAGCAACTATCTGATACTGCGCAGATACTACAGTAACCTTCACAGAGAACACACACTCGCAAAATGTAATATGGGAGTGTTCCACGTGCTACCTTCAGTAATCGGCCTATCGTTCATTGTTTTCCTAGCGCTTTATTGACAGTGGAACTCGTATAAAGTTGATTACTGAGACTTGCACGTACACGCTTAAAAATACGAGTGTGTATTGTCTGTGAAAACATCTTTATACTTACAACACACATGCGATTAGCGTAAGGTCTCCGGCCGTTACCACATGAAATTGCAATTGTATAAATACCTAATGTCAGCTCGCCATCTTTCAGTAATCGACCTATAAAGTAAAATAAATCCTGATAAAGACCTTCAGTTAAACTGCACAATTAAAATTTATATTGTCAGATTAACTGTACAGTTTCAGTTTTGCCTATATACACTACGAAGGTCTGTTAATCTTTCTATCGTATCCGACAATTTGTTCCTAGCTAAACTAGCTTCCTCTTCTAGGAAACAAGTCAGACAGCGGTCTTGAGCGGGCGGTGCGGCGGGAGGAGGGGCAGCGCTTGGCGCGAGAGTACCAAGTGGCATTTATGGAGACCTCAGCCAAAACCGGGCTGAACGTCGAGGCCGCGTTCGCCCACGTGGCGCGCTCCCTCGTCGCCAAAGCCAACCCTGTCGACCCGTCGCGGCTCGCCGTGCGCGCGCAACCCTCACAGGAACACAGGTCTTCGTGTCCCCCTTGCTCGTAAGCTGGTCGAGTAAGAGCGGAGTGAACGGGTGACGCGATGCGGGAATTTTGGATGTTGGAAGCGCTCAATGGATTAGATAAGATTGTATGCCTATGATGTTTAGAGGTATTTTGACCGGTTCTAACCTTCTGGTAAGGAACAGTTTGGTTAAAACAAAGTCTTTGTTTACAATCCTATACTGAAATTCTTGAGTTACCTTCTGGAAGTGATCTGAAAGTGTGTTTTTGAGTACATACCTACATATACCTACATAATTTAAAATTAAGAGTGTATTCAATAAGTAAGTTATAATTTTGCCTAGCCTGTGGTGTCTAAGTATTTTTTTTGTTATTAAAATACCTATTAAAACCCAGTCTGTCGTTCTCAAATACAAATACTATGTCTTGAATGTGGTTGCATGTAAATATAGCTATTGGAACATAAGATAATTATGGTATATATTGTTATAAGCTTTGACACTACTGCAACATTTAATATGGTTAACTATACAATAATGTACCTATTGATAATTACTTACTTTACAAATATTTTTATCTTTTGAGTAATTTTTCTGAACTAGAGCTGCCTCGATGTCATTAACCACTGAGAAAGTAAGATCATAATTTTCTATCAATTTTGGCTTAAAAAGTATCGTAATGTAAAAATGTGGACCAACATTCTTACTTATGGGTAAATTTTCTCATTAAATCTTAATTAATTACAATTAATTACGATTGTCATTTCTTCAATCACGTTTCAAATGGAAATTTAGTACTTACTTAATAAAGTCTTGTAGGGAAACTCTATTAAATAATAAATGTATTCATATTGTCTGTTGTAAAGTAGCTGTAATAGTGAAATTAAGTTTTAAACACTGTTAAAATAATAACAATTAAGTATACACTTTTATTTACCTATAGCTGAAAGAATATACAAATAAAAATATGTGAAATTGTTAAACGTACATTACCTAATTATATTCTAATATCGCTTATAATTTAGCCTTAAAATGTATGTCCTGTGATATTTCTATGTGTTAAATATAAAAAAGCTACATACCTATGTATTGATTTGTTTAATATATTTAATCTGTAATATGTAACATTTAACGCCTTATTCTTTAAGATTTATAAGCACAAAAACACAATAACAGACACAAATCTATGTGAGACATTGAACGACTAAATTACATATTAAGTAGAAAATATCAATTAAAGGATTGTATTGTCATAAATATTAAATATTTTTTTTATTTCGGAGAATTGAGGAGTAATTCTATTGTAATTACAATAGAATTAGCAAGAGCAAATAAACTCGTAAAACAAGTTCATCAGAGAAAAAAAAAAACGCACAGCAAATAAAATAAAACCTAGTTTCATATCCCATCTTCGAGTCATATAATTATGTGCATCACTAAATAATAATATGTAAAAACCTAAGGAATATGAATAAAGTTGTATATCTAAGCAAAATATAAGTCCAAATCGTTTATTTGGTAGATAAAATATTTAACTGAAGATCAAATACTGTTTGTAAAATTATTTTTAAGTAATTTCTGTGTATTTGTAAACAATTATTGTGTGCCACTGAACGTTGCTTGAGCGAAATATATATATAAATATTATCATGATGATAATACTAGTTTTATTTGAAGACCTTACAAGAACTACCTACTTAGAAGAACGTAATTATTCTAAATTGAAGACACTTGAACCATAGGTTTTAATTAATATTTACCGTATTCCCCATCCTTTCAACAATTACTGACAATCCTGCAAAACCTGCATTATCAGAGAATCTGTAAAAGCAAAAATATTTACTGCATAAAATAAAAGGTATTTTTGTTTAATTGAGTTTGCCCAAAATTTTGTCGAATTAGACCTGTGTGCGCTGATTTAGCAGAGCAACTGACTGATGGAGTAACGCTTGTTAATCGTGAAAGAAAGGAATTATTATTGTCCTTAAAGGCTAAAATAGAAACAATACTGGCCTTGTGGTAAAAGTAACTTAAATGTCTTAAATTATATAATAATATAAATTATATAATAATACCTCCTACATATGACTGAGTAAACGAATGAGGATCAATAAAGTTATAGCAAATTCAATCAAACTATCCACGTTATTCTATATGACATAATACTTACATATATTTTTGAATTATTCATATCGGTCCCTAACATAGTAAATAAGATATTATGTAACAAAATTGTGCCTTTCCTCGCGCTTAAAAAAACTTGACTTAAAAATATTTTAAGTCAAGGTGAGCTTATCGTTTTAGAGCGGCCGTACACGGACTGCTCGAGCAGTTAACGGATGAGCGACGTACACGGCCTGCTCGAGCGGTCGGTTGTTGACTGCTCGAGCTGTCACTACCAACTGCTTGAGCAGTTGATTTTCTACCACAGTCGAGTCATGGATTCTGACGAGGAAGCACTGCTTTTGCTGCTTGTGCTCAAGCGGAGACGACGGCGGCGACGTCAAAAGAGAAAATTTTGGGTTCATCCAATTTTGGAATTAAGAGAACAACATGGACAATTCCATCATTTGTTTATGGAACTTAGAAGTGATGGAGAAAAATTTTTCAACTATTTTAGAATGTCAATGTAGAGCTGTCGACTGCTCTAGCGCAGTCAACGGCTCGAGCAGTCGGTGTATGCCTCGCGACCGCTCGCGAGCGGTCGACGGCACGATGGAATTTCGTCATGCAGTTGACGGCTTGAAGCGGTCGCGACTGCTCGAGCAGTCGTGTGTACGGCAGCGAATGAATGACTATAGTTCACCGCGCGGTCGCGGCTTTAAGCAGTCAGTCTCAACTGCTTGAAGCAGTCCATGTACGGCAGGCCTTACCTATCTACTATCTACCTACCTACAACCACACAACACTATTTTTTTGGAAAATTAATAAAATAAAGGAATGTAATTCCGTGTATTGATTTATTTTCTTTAAGTTGATTTTTAAATATCCTTACACCCTTATTCTGGTGTAGAAATCAAGTGAACGACACAGCAGTTGCGAGACATTTTCGTGTGTTCCGTCTATTTGCCGAAGTCCTTGGGCAGTTGGAAACATACAATCTGTTGGCCATTAACCAGGCGCGGACCCAGGGGGGGGGGTCACAGGGGACATGACCCCCCCCAAAATCCATCAGTCATGCGTAGACGGAAGGCGAAACAAGCCAATTTGGGACACCTCTTCCCCCAAATTTCTTAGTGACCCCCCCCAAAATTTCTTGGCGACCCCCCCCCCCCTCCCCCAAAATTTAAGGCTGCGACTGCGCCTGCCATTAACTCATTACCTCACCAACCAACAGCGGAGCAGCGTGGTAAAGCAAAAAACAGGCCTCGTCGTCCAGGGAGTAGGTAACTATGGCAATGTGGGCAATGTGGCAATGGTTCATAAAAACTTTTCCAGGGTTCCATATTAGTGAGCTGATGCTGATTTTAACACTCCAAAGTCAAAGACGATAAAATTAGTGTGGTAAAAATATCTATATTTTTATTCCATCCAACTATGGCCCCCGTCATTATGGGATGGGCTTGAAAATTGCATGATGTACCTTGCGAGCCCATGCCATAATGAATGAAATGATGCCATAATGAATGGATGGAACTTGCATCCGTCTGGCAGTCTGGCATCTATTTGTTTCTGTGCTTTTTCTCTGTAAGGTTGGCAATTAATATTGGATTCAGTTAATAAATCAACAATTTGCATTCTATAACAAATATTAAGTACGAGTACATTAAACATAATATTTTAATAATGTAAAGATAATATTATTATTAATATTTATTATTAATATTTAATCGGAAAAAAATCTGTAAATTTAAATTTGCCGCTATTTTCTACCAGCTGCAAAGTTTACCAAAGTTTAAACTTACCGCCATCATTAGATTTGTATAAGAAAGAGATGGACAACTGAAGTCAGGATATAAGAACATTTTTCTACATTAATGTTGAAGTAACAAAAAAGGATTCAGTAATGATGCTAGAAATCGATATTTTCCGTTCTAGGTTGTTAAGTAGGCATACTTATTTATTATAGCATTAAGTTTTAAATAAATTAACAGAGTATTAACAAAAAATAAATAATAAATGTTCTTTACTTTCCCGTAAAGTTATTTGTTTTGTTATAATTGATGTATTTTATTTAATGTTAATGATATTAGTTTTTTTATATAATACAAAAATTATTTGAAAAAACCATAGTACATAAATAATTTTATTGGAATACAAAAATAAACAGAGTTATTCCTTGAATTTCAATACATTGTAAATGTTTAAAATAATATTATATTAACCTTAATAACGGATTGTGAAAAAGGAAAATTAGAAAAGTGACAAAAATGATACAACTGTTTAAACAATTTGACAACCAATGAATTTAAAAATCAAAATGATATAACCCAAATCCCAGCAGATAGATATGCCTATTTCCTGAAGCTATTATTTGACAGCTTGTGTAAAAAATGTTTTTACTCCATTATTGAATTACTTAATGATTAAAATATCTAACTAAATATGCACTGAAATATCAAAAATATTTTATTGACACTGAAAACTATACTATACATATATGTATGTAAGTGTGTAGGTATGTATGTATGTTTATAATTTTGTATTTTTTATTATTTATGTAGTTATAATTACATTCATTACTCTACTATAACATTTTTTCCTTTCTTTTTAATCCTTTATTCCATGTCTATTCCTCTTCTTGTAGTTTGGTTATTATACGAGGTAGGCTCCTCGTATTCTAAACATCACCCAGGGTCGGCCGGGAGACAATGCCAATAGGCAGGTTTAGCCCTATTTGAATCTTAGGTTCAAGGTGTTTTACATAAATAAATAATAAATAAAACGCACTGTCTGAGCCAATAATTTATGTGTGACATATTTGTATAACTTAATTGTATTATTTGACAAAATTGACTTATTAATTATTACCTATATTTCTATCACAACAGTGGACATTGTAACCTGTTACTAACTTGACATTCATGAATGGAAATTTCTTGTTGATTTATTTTGTTAATTTTTATTTTATTATTAATAATTATTTTTTGAATGTGATTTTATGTGTATTAAACAATGAGGTATCTAATTATTATTATTTATTATTATATTATATTTATTATTTATTAATGATTTTATTGTTGTTTTAATAGATATTAGGTATATGTGACAATGTAAATGTTTATGACTTAAATTATGTTTAAAATCTTGTTATATGCTCAATTCTAAGGCAAATTAATGAAATAAATAAATAAACAATTTTGGATTCATTACTTTTATTCCCATAAAGAGCTGAAATTTTGATCAGCGCCAAGAACAGAGATTTTTAAACTTCTTATGATACAAAAGGTTTCGATACCCTGGAGTCCCTCGTTTGTTCGTTCCTTATGTTGGCAAGCCTGACGCCATTTTACGCGCACATGCGCAGAACGACAGGTGGTCGGCGACTCGACCCAGCTATCCCGACCGAGCATCGACTTCTCATCCTCATCATCAGCCGCTTTCGTGTTCAAGCAAGAACGATGTGCAGTGCTTTGTGTTGAAGTAGTCGTGGTGACATGGCGTCTGTGTTATAAATGCTGTTAAAAGTGTTAAAACCGTTGAAATTTGTTTATTTACAATGAATGTGAATTATGATCGTGTTTGTAGACTGTGCTTGTCATCTCGAGGCGAATTACTGCCGATATTTCCTACCACCAGTTCGGATGACTCGGAACCTCCTGTCCTGGCATCAAAAATAAGGGACTGTGTTTCTGTGGAGGTATGTAATGCTTTAAATATTCAAGAGAATGCAGTTTTGAGTGAAAGTAGACCCTCGGGTATACGTGAGAACTCGTCATCCGCCCCGGTTCGTGTAATGACAGGCAGCGCTGTTAGGTGGAGATGTCGTAAGATCGTCCACCATTTTGTAACGTTCTACGGCTATCGGTCGACTCGTGGCCGCGTCGCGTCGCATTCCGTGCAGCCGGCGAGGAATGGCGCGCATGATGAGGGTCGGGTTTGGCATTATTCCCGGGGGTCTGGCCGGGAGGGGGTCTGCGGTTCGCTAGATAGTCTCTGCGTTGGGCATCGGGCGTATTGATTTATCGGACGAGGCCAGGACGGTGCAGCTCGTCCCTCGGATGGGTCGAGCGTCGGTGTCGGCGTGAGTGCGCGTCTGTGTGCGTGCCTATATCGAGCGGTAACCCTCGAGGGGCTCGCTGGTTGCCACTCGACTCGCTTCTACTTATTCGGTCGAGGAGCAGCCGTTCGCCGCCGCTCGCATATACCTACGCCTACCTACTAAGTTTCTCCTCGCGCCGCATGTACCTATACATGAGGTGGCGAGTACTGGCGAGGCGCGGTTTCGCCTCGTTCGGTCTGATGAAATGCGCGCGTCTTTCGGCCTTCGTAATATGATTGCGTATGATTATTTTTTCAGATAAGCGAAAATGACGACCTGCCTACCAATGTCTGCAGGAAATGCATGGACAACGTGAATAACTGGCACATATTCAAGGGTGTGTGTGAAAGGACACAAAACAAGCTACAGTCTCTGATTAATAAAGATGACAGCCTACTAGAAGAGGTGGGTTGATACTTGATATTTCTGTATTTGAATTTTGGAGCTGTCACTTGAAGTTGTTTACATGTCTGCAATGTTTTTTCAGGTCAAAGTGAAAAATGAGCCTTTGTCTGATGGGGCCTATGATGATGGAGTGGTCATAGATGGATCATATCCTGATAGTGAGGTATGTATGAGTCAGTTATGTACTGATAAGTCAAGTGTAGTGATAATGGAACATGTTATTGACTGTGTTCATTAATCTGTGGCTGTACAACTTGGCTCTATCAAGTCAACTTGCCTTTTGATGTCAAGGACATTGAACAGCTCTTGCCAAGTCAACATTTGATTAGAAGCTGATGTAAAATAGTACTGGTGATAATTTTCTGTGTTTCAAGTTTATTTGAATTTATACAGTAATCTAATATTTTTTGTAATTTTTGTTACTTTTTGTTTACTTTTTTGAGAACTTCGTTAGGTTTGGTTTCACATTTTTGTCTAAGAATCCTAATTAAGATTTATTTAAAACATTTCAGAATGGTGGCTCATCCAGCAAAGTGCAACCTGAGGGGCCTCCAATATTGGCATCACTGGGGCTCACTCCAAGGAGTGATAAGGTAAGAGATTGCAAGCTCATTGTGCCTTATCTCTTAGTATAATAATTCTGCTACTATTTCAAAGCCATAACATTGTGACATTTTACACTTGTAAAAAGTAAGTTTAATATTAAAACAGTACTGTGAAGCTGACAGTGTGAGAATTGGATTAATTTCATCCACAGACATATGTGGATCCCCGTATGGACTGGCAGCGAGTTCATGCGATAATGAACATGATCCAAGATGATGAAGTCATTGATGCACTCCAGTCCACCGAGGAGTATGATGTGGTTCATGACTCAGACCATGACTCTGACTCGGATGCTGAACTAAATGATAATATACCTGATGATTACATTGATTGCAAAAATGGATACTTATGTAAGAATCAGCAACTCATATCGAAGTTTCCCAAACTCTCAACATCAGACATTTTTCTAAAAGTAAAAGAGGCCTTGAAACTAAGAAAACGGAATGCAAATGTGTTCAAACATTGCCCTCACCCAAAAAATGGATGGCAGTTGTTTTTTACAGACGATTTGATAGAACTTATTGTCTCATCCACCAATGACAAGATAAGTACCCGGGAAAGACCCTCTGATTCAACAAATGCAGGTGAAATTAGAACACTTATTGGAATACTCTATCTACATGGTATTATGCGGCCTACTCATCAGAAATTAACAGATCTTTGGCACAGTGAAACGGGTATTTTATGTGTTCAGAGTGCTATGAAACTGGATAGATTTATGTTTCTGCTCCAAAATTTAAGATTTGATAGTGGAGACGATGACAGCATTATGCAACATGATGTTATGAGGCGCATACGTAAAGCCTTTGAGATATTTGCACTCAATTGCAGAACAGCATTTGAAATCAAGAACATTGCAGTGATTGATGAAATTATTACACCAGTTTATGGACCTTGTCCATTTAGGTACAATATTAAAAGAAAACCATTCCAAAGAGGGATGAAAATTGTATTGGCCGTTGATCCGTCAAGCTTTTATATTAGCAATTTAGATGTTGTAACGGACCCATATTTTGGACCTGCAGACATTGTACACAAATTGGTTCAACACTTGGCTGGGTCAGGTAGGACAGTCATTGTAGATAGCTGGTACACTTCTACAGATTTGATAAAAATGCTCAGAAAAGAATATAAACTGTTCAGTGTGGCTGCACTTCATCCGAATGATGACATGATTCCACCATTATTTCTTTCAAAATATCGAGTTGGCCAACCATTCCTTAGTGGGTTCTTGGACAATGATATGTCATTAGCTTCTTATGTGAATTCAAAATCGAACTGTGTTAATATATTGACTAATGAGCCCAGATATTACAGAAGGAACCATTGCAATCACACCAGCGTTGTTTCTGTGTATAAGAAGAACCAATCCACTGTAGAAGTTTTGGATGTTTTAATGCATTATTACACAACATTGCAGTTCACAAATGACTGGACTCTATCATTATTCTTCACACTGTTAAATATTGCCTCTGTGAATGCTCAAGTTGTATGGAGTTCATTGAACTCAGAAAAAATTATTCAGCGGCGATATTTTATCAAAGAACTTGCGCTGAGTCTTCTGGAAAATGACGAAGTGCCACTGCTTTTGACAGAGACTGGGATTAAAAGAAAGAAAATTGTAATTGATACACAACAGATAACATCTTATCACAACAGAAAGAGATGCAGAATTTGTGTGAGGACTACAAAACGGGACAGAAGAACAAAACAGATCTGCATTAAATGTTCTATACCTATATGTAAAGAACACACTGTTAACATTTGTTCCCTATGTGTGTCATAAAGTGTGAATGTTAATATTAATATAATTACACAAAAATATATTTAGTTCACACTTTTAGAGTTTAAAATAAGTTGTTATTTTTTAAAACACCTTTTAGAGTATTTGTAATTGTAGTTTAAGCTATAAATCAGAAATATATTATCATATTCATAAAAACTATAAATTAATAGTCTGTACGCTGATGTAATATGATTTTACTGAACATCTATTTCGTTACTCTTTTGTATAGTACTGCAAGTACTATTATGAAAAATTTATACTTGTTATATGTAATTCATTTATTGATTTTATATTGTTGTGTAAATAATATATAGCCTACTTTAAGAATTAAGAAAATGATATATTGTTATAGAGGAAACCACTATTGACACTAAATTAATTTTCATAAACCATTAATCTTTTGCACTTATAGTTATTTCAAAATCAGACCCATTTGCTAGTCTGATACATGGGAAACACTCAGATTAAATTGAAACATAAAGATGTAACTCTGCGAACAACAAAGTGAGGCTGCTTTTGTAAAGATGTGTGAATGAGCAGACGTTATGATTGTAATTAACCCTTAAGTGCATAGTTTATCAAAATTGATAATAAAATTATAAACGCAATGTTTTCTTTTCATATATTTAGTTTCTCAACGGTTAGTCTATGACACTGCAATACGTGTTTAAAAAAACAAAAGAATACCGCAAAATTTTGTTTTAATTTGACATTTGGCGCCAAAGCTCGAACTTCGCAAAAGTTTACTACAAGGAGTATTTCAGCCGAATACTGTTTATTGAAAACTAAGATATTTCGGTCTAATAAAATAGTATTGAGCAAGGTTAGCATATAAATTTTGTTAGTTTTTATTAGTGTTCAAGTTAAATTTTACGAATGGCCATGTTTTTGCAGACTTGATTATCAAAAATGATAATTTATGCAGTCCCGGTATATATTTTTCCCTGTAAGAGAAGTGTTATTATTATTTGAGTTATTACATCGTCGTTATCAAATACGAGCGGTTTATGGATTTGCTTGAGTTTGCGTGGCTTTTCATCCTTTTATAGGATCCTAGCTGTTATAATAATGGATGACAGATTGAAAAATACCGACCCCAGTTGGAAAATGGCGAAATATCGGAGGATGAAAACGATATTAACGAAGATTCTCTTGACTATTACGAAGACGTGGTCGAGTTAGTTGTGGAACTCCAAGACCAAGAAGAACAGGAGGCGCAAGTAATGGAAAGTTTTGCGGACTCTGATCTACCATCGATGGTAGAACATGTAACAGAATATGAGCCCGAATGTCTCAGTTACCCTAATACACGAAATTTAGTTTGAAAAAAAAAATATGGCTTTAGCTTAGGAACGATTTAGAGAAACAGATTAGGCAAATTATGCAAATTACCAGACACAAAGATATTCTGAAATCTTCAGTTGCAAGAGGTTGTTATGATGAAAATGTGGCTACTTTCGAGGGAGTCGAATTTTCAGCTACGTCCTGGAAAGATAACAAACAAGAATTGATGCTATCCACATATGTTGGCGCAGAGACTGTGGATACTATTACTCGTTTTGATAAAAAACAAAAACAGAGCGTCGAAATCACTTGCCCCAGAGCAATACGTGATTACAACGCAAACATGGGTGGTGTTGACACCATTGATAGTTACTTGGGAAGATACCGTATACGAATAAAGTCCAAGAAATTGACAAATATGTTGTTTCATCATATGCTAGATATGGCTACTATAAACAGTTGGGTTCTTTATAAAAAGGTAATGAAGAAAGAAAGCGACAGTCAGAAGAAAATAATGAATTTGGTCGATTTCAGAACAAACTTAGCTGAGACATTGTGTAAGTTTGAATCAACATCTGGAAATAAAAGAGGACGACCTTGTATGAATAGAAATGAAAGTATACAGGTACAAAAAAGGCCAAAACTTAATTCTCAAATGATACCTCCAGTTGATGTCCTCATGGATGGAATTGGTCATAATAAAGTCTATAGTACAAAAAGGAACCAATGTAAATACGACCAATGTAAGAAACTTACGTCTATAATGTGCACAAAATGTAAAGTCTCACTATGTGACAACCGAAAAAATAATTGTTTTCAACAATTTCATTAAACTTTACATATAAAAACATTGTTCTTGTTTTTTCTTGGTTTAAGAAGTAATTTTCTCCCAAATGCATAAGTTATTAAAAATGATAACAACTTTTAATACATAAATAAATACATATAAGTACTTATATGATTTTTTAAATTATTTTTTCCATTTTCTAGAGGGCATTCTACATAATATATAATTTTTTCAACAAAATACAGAAAATCATGCACATAAGGGTTAATATTACCTCTACATGTTTTGCTCGATGCCCTGCCCTTTTTTTATTTTATTTTTGGCATGGGGGGGGGAACCTTAGAAGGTACCCAGCACCTTGGGAGAGGATACCGGAGAGTATGTGGGATTTGACCTCACTAAAACCCCCTCGGTGGCCTGCCTCTGCGCTGAGGGAGGACTCCGGGGATCTCCCGTGGAACGCACCGGTGTCTTCCACACGCGGCGCACTGGACCGGGCCCATCCTTGGAGATGTGCTCTCCTGCACCTTCTGATGCTTACGGCGGCATGCGGCCACGCACTCACCGCCGTCCTTCCCGGGGCTGCGGGCTGGACGGGTCGAGTTCTCACTCTCACCGCCCGCAACCCCGGAAGCCCCCTTTTAGTCGCCTCTTATGATCCCGAAGCTACAGGGACTTCAATGCCCTGCCCTAATCATCTGAACAACCAAGGTGCAGTTTCGTTGTGTATGTGTAAAGTGTACATGGCGAGGTGCAGTTTTAACCAGCCTCACTTCGTTGCTTGTAGAATTATATCTATCCTTTTTATTTATGGAAACACTGATTCATTTTTTATTCCACATTGTAGGTTACAACAATATATGTAGATAGAGTCAATGTTTATTGTGGTAGGGTAGTATGATAGTAACTCTGCCAATTTGTATTGTAATGTTTACAAAAAACTTGGTATGTCTCGTAAACAGAAAGATTTATGTTAAACATAATGACTTTATAGTTGTTGGATATTTTGTTTTCTTTATTTGTATCTAAAATTGTCTCTTTAGATTTTTTTATTACTTTATTAATTTTTGTTAAAATTAAACATATGTACTTACAATTTTCTCTCTTTATTTTATGCCTAAATAAATATCTGCTTTCAGTAACTTGAATAATGTGAATACTGATACAGACTTATAAGTTTCCATATAGTACTATGTACTTCATATGTCTTATGTACATATGTCTAAATACTGCTATAAAGCTGTATTACACTTCTAATCTAATGGATCAATTAAAACAAAACTAAACTTCACTGGATTTGTTGTCATCATTAACAATGTTCACATTAAGAAATATACAATTGAATTAAAAAAATACCAAGTTGTAAACACCATCTATGTTTATTATGCTATAATAAGTATTAATAAAAAGAGTTGCACATTTCTACTCGTAATCACATTTTATTTGAGCTTTCTAAACAAGTAACACTCTAACTCTTTAAGTAAGTAAGTAACTCTTGTCGTACATCTTACTATAGAGTAACAGATGTTTAGTAAATTTTCTAAAGGGATTTTTTAAATATTAACCAATTGCACTAGGAGAGAATAAGTTATAAGGTATATTATGTAAGAAGAAAAAATGCATTAACTTATTAAATACTAAACAAATGAATTTTTCAGGGAGCAGACAGTGAAAAAGATGAAGAAGATGAAGAAGAGGAAGAAGAGGTAGAAGAGGTGAATGAAGCACAATCTTATCCACCAGTGAATGCCTCCAACATGCCAGAAGTATCTATCACTGTTATGAGACCTACCGGAGAAACCTTGCATGCACGTCAAGGTATACAACAACTCGCCTCTAAAGATTGCTTGGTTTGCGGTCGATCCTACCAGTACTCCCACAATGCAAGACGGCACGAACTCACTTCACATAGTTTTGATAGGTACACAAACAAAACTGCAAAGAAAAGTTCTTTATCACATCTGCAACCAAAACTCAGGCCCAACCCCTTCAACCCCAAGGCGCGGCTCATGCCTAATCCCATAAGCCACAAAATGCAACTCATCCCCAAGGGAATTCAGGCCAAAATGATTCCTCAAAAGACTATAGCACCACCTAAACCTATTCCTATTAGAACCTTAAAACCACCACAAAATAATTTGCCATATCCATTACGTATTAAAGCATTAAAAGATTTACAAATTAAAAAGAAAGAACCCCAAATTTTAAAGACTCTTTTGACATCAAAACCTGAAGTTTTAATCTCAGAACCAGAGATAATTAATTCAGGCCCAGAAAGTCCCGAGACTCTTATCTCAGAGCCTGAAATAGCGTCGTTTCAAGTAGAGACCATTCTGTCTGAACCCGACAGCTTTATACATCAGAATGATGAAGATGAGGGAGATGGTGAATCACAACAATACAAATCAAACAATCATGGTCAGAACTATGATACAGTCGATATGGACACTGATAATGAAATTGAAATAGCGCGGCAACGCGAAAATGAATGTGATGAAGATCATAGAGAAAATGAAGTAATAGAAAATAATGCACAAAATGAGGATGAAAACATGGAAACTGATAAAAATGATGAAGAAAAAGAACGCGTCGAAAATGACGATACACCGAATGACGATGGGGTAGAAAACACAGATACAATGAAGGCTGAATCCGAAACCAAAGAATGCGAAGAAAAAGGACCTGAGCAACAAAACCACCAGGATGATAATTATGAGTACGAAGAGGATGACATGCCAGCAGCAAGTTTGGCTCCGGTCGTCGAAATTAATGAAGACTTGCAGACTAATTCCTATAACAGCGAATTAAATGAAGAAGAAGAGGACTTGGAATCCGCAGACGCTAATGATACAGTTGACGGTGACGACAACGGAAAGGAAATAGATCCAGACAAGATATATATAACAAAAAATCAACGAGATTTCATTGTGAAGTATCGCGATATTATTGAACAGGTTAATACCAAAAGATGCCTGTGTTGTAAAAGAGACTATCCACGCAGAAAAGCTGTCATTCAGCATTTGCAAAAGAATGGCAAAAAAGTACCTAAACATACTTGCTACAATTGCGTAATAACATTCGGTCATATCGGTGCTTTACTCAGTCACATGAGGTCGAATACTTGCACCGATGTGTGGAAAATAATTTACAATGAAAATGGCATCACAGATGATGTTGTTTTGGAAGAACCGAAAAATCCTAAAGTTTTGTACAAAGATATTTTTAATGCTCGATCATACGCTTGTAAGCTATGCCCGGCCAAGTTCCAACTAAAACAATTTATAATGAAGCACGTTTTGGATGTTCATGAAGATGGCCAATCGAAAATACAATTGGCATGCGTTCACTGCGGATCGAGGTTCAAAGATAAAGGCTTATGGAAGAAACATATCCGGAATGGTGAGTGCACAGTTTATATTGCGTGCGATCTTTGTTCTGAAAAGTTTATTAACATGCAAGACTTCAATGATCACGCCTTAGCAGTTCATGCCGGCAACGTTGATGTGCCTGACAGTCAGAGCAAATGTGTGGACGGTCGACCGACGGACTGTCCGATATGTGGCAAGAAAAACATTAGCTATCCATACTTGGTCAAACACTTGAAGATTATTCATGGCGAAGAGAAGCCTCATTACTGCCAGCATTGCGACTCTAAATTCGAAATAGCTAGTGAGCTGAACAAGCACATTTACATGTCTCATTCCGATGGAACATTAGGAGTACATATTACATCCGAACCTGACACATCGATTGTCAAGGAAGAAGCGGAAGAATACCATTATTCCTGTACGGAATGCAATGCTATTTTCGAAACGGTAGACGCGTGGACGGACCACCAAGTGGCCGAGCATAACCAAATCGCTCACCATTGTGACCAATGCGAAAAGAAGTTCTTGCGGCCGTCTGAGTTGGCCGAACACAAAAATACACATTTACGGGTCAAATTTTATCCCTGCACCATTTGTTCAAATTCGTATAACTCGCCTCAGAAGCTTTCTGAACATGTCCAACAGGCACACCCTGGAATTGGCGCGAATAACTCCCTGGAAGCTGAATTTTTCTGTGACATTTGTATCAGATCATTCAAGAGCCGACAGGCATATTCCAACCACATGCGTATCCATACCAGAGTACCCACTTCAAACAGAAAACCGGGTGATCCTAAAGGGTTTTCGCCACAAATTATTGGAAAGCCAATTGCACATTTCTCAATGGTGCAGCCTAGTTTCTTGACATTTAAGCCAAATTGTAATGTTCCTAACGCTCCTTACTCATGTGATATTTGTGGCAAAGGTTTTATGCATAAGAAGAATATATGGAAGCATAAGAAAGTACTCCATGCTGATATTATATACGACAGAAACGATAGCGAAGAGAATACTATGCAAGCGTCCACTGAAGAGGATGACTACAATGTAGACGAAAATGGTTCAATTCTATCAACACCTCAGTTCAACAGTTTCAACTTTACAAATATGACTAATAATGTACAACATCAACAACAACACCATCAACCACAACAAACGCAGATACCAATAGCTCAAGAACCACCAATGTATACTTGTGAATTGTGTAACAAACGATTCCCTCTTAGAACTAGTTTGTGGAAACATAAACGCGCCAAGCATGGGATAATTAACGCCAGTTCCACCGGGCCTTCTGAGTCCCAGGCGACACCCAGTGAATCCTCTGGTCGTTCGAGCTGTACGATATGCAAAATAAGTTTCACGGACAAAAAATCCTACTACCGCCATAGGAAAAATGTTCACAAATCTACAGTACAAATGTGTAAGATTTGTGGGAAACCATACGTCTCCACCGTCGAACTTTATGAACACTTGAAAGCTTCTCACGCACAAGAACTGCTTGGTTATAATCCGGGTCAAAGTTCAAGCAAACCACAAGAAATAAAAAATGAGGTGGATCCTGATTACGGAGAGGACCAGGACTCTATGGATCCTAGTGCTGACTATCAAGCTCGTTATCCGTGTGACACTTGCGGAAAACAATTCGTTGGACTTCTCGCATTACAAAATCACCAATGCATTAATCAGATGCAAAACCAGCCGCAAACTTTTGACTGCGAGATTTGTCATAAAAGCTACACATCCATCGCAGCGCTGAAGAGCCACCGCGGATGGCACTTACGATCGCCCGATGGTAAAGCGGCTGCGAATAACTCCGGCCTCTGGATGCCTCAGCACAAAGTTACAAGCAAAGTTAGCAAGCATGAAGTGGTTGATGCTTCTCAACTGGCGAAGGTTACGCACTCAACTCCCGCTAACGTAGCAAAACGAAGATTGCCACCCGAAGTAGAAGTAACAGTGGTGAACCCAAACAAGAAATTGCGGTCAGATGATTCAGTAGAAATGGATCAACAAGGGAATTCGTCTTCTGCACCAGAAGACAGGTACTGTAACATTTGCGATAAAGAGTTCACAAAACGGGCGGCGTATCAGCGCCACATGGAAGAGGTTCACATGCCGAATTCGGTATTCTGTCCGGTCTGCGATAAAAGCTTTACTCGCAAATCGACCTTGATAGTGCACATGAAGAAGCATTATGACGGCGGTGAGGGTAGTTCCACGGGAACGGCCCAGAACGATGAGGATGGTCACGCGTGTGACGTATGTGACTCGCAGTTCGAAACTATCGAGGATTTGAACGCTCATCGCACGCTACAACACGGTGAAGAGGAAGATTCTGCCGAGTCTGAGGAGGAAGCAGTGGCTAACGTTCAGCAACCAGGCGAGTTTACTTGTAACCAGTGTGGGGACGGTGTCGCCACACCGCGCGATCTGATCGCTCACCGTGCTATGCATGCCACACCGACCAAGTTCTTCTGCAACATTTGCAAGGTTTACTTTGCCCGAGCCTTAGATCTCTCGTCACACACGAGAGCGAGACATTCAGAGGCTGATAAGGTATGCTTCCCCTGTGCCATGTGTGACCGCTCCTACTCTAACAAGAAGAGTTTGCAGCGACACATTGAGATGGCACATTGACCTGATTTTATATTAGATTTCACTCATTTTCTTGGTGATCACTAAAGAGATCAGTGTTTAAAAAATGCGGTTTACCCTTACGTTTCAATGAAATTCTGTGGCCTTGACTTGAAAATGATGTCGTTATGAAATTGTGTACATATTAAGGATGCTACTTTTAAATATTATTTATGACGATTATCTTTTAACAAGGTTGCAAACATTTTTCTTTGAAGGAAATGCAGCTCCTCAAAAACTTGTCACCAACACGTGTTGATAACATAAATATTGGTATTTTTTCTGTGGTGGATTCTCCGATTTTAGCACATGTCCTTTACTACTTGGTAAGTTAACATGACACCTGGGAGGTTATTCTGTGTGCATCCGTCCGTAAGTTCTATTCTAACATTTTCGGAATAATTTTTGGCGTATTTAAATAGTTTTTTTTATGAATTTATAAGATTAGCTTGTTCATTTATAACAGTAAGCCACTAAATAAATAATATTTCTAGAATTTTGTCAGTCTTATTCAAAAATGAGGCCCGAACATCACGATGTTTCGAATACGGGCGTACAGAGTAGCCTCCCAGGTGTCATGTAACTTGAGCGAGTAGTACATTGCGTTTGCTGTGTTTTGTTGTCATTCCTGTACTATCTATCGGTTGCCGTTTTAATTTAGTAATCTTAAGTTAGGTTTTATTTTCAATTCTAGCTTTTAAAAATATTAAGTCTGCTCACTTATTATGTTATTTATATTTATTATAATTACCCAATGTGATTTCGTAATCGTATTTGAACTCCCAATTTCTTGAATGTTAGGAGTCCGCATTGGAACATCAGATCGCTTGGATGTTTTAACATGCTTTTCAAAATATGATAAATAAATGTTATATTTTTAAATAATTGAATCATGGGCCAAAATTTTTATCATAGTCAATATTGGTTAAATGAAACTAAAATTGTAAGTATGACTTGAACATGTCTTTAAATTTTTCTTAATTTCCTTTGAGATCAATATGATCTTGAACGAGTTATTTTTATTTGTAATTAGGTTATAATTCTACTTTATGATAGTTTGTAAATATTTTCTTAAATGATTACTAATTAGGAGATTAAGGATTTCAATTGAAGAGGGAAAGTTTGTTTAAGTTGCGTTAAAATGTACTGATTATTTTATAGTAATGGCAAATGTATATTTTATACAAACTAAATTAACCACTAATGACATATCACCTCATCTATGGTGATCTTGTATTTCGCTGTTTTACAACTGTTTAGATCTTCATCCTCATGTAGTCGTTAGCTGGAAATTTATTAGTTTGATAGTGCCAAAGTCAGTATGGAATCTACCATTTCCGATTATAATAAGCAATATTATATTAAACAGTACTGTACCGTTATTCGACCTAATATTATGAGAGTGGCTTCCGTTTCCGTAGTGTACTAGTCGCTTAAATCCGGTTCGCCAGCGCCCCCTATACCTAACTCCAGCTTGTTCATTTCCGGTTGGTCGAAATTTTGCGATACTAGCGCCACCAAAGGCAGGTTATGACGAAGGAGTAATTTTAACCTCATTGGCTGTTCTGTTCCCGCACGAGGCGGTCACTGGCTCGCTTGGCTCGCAAGCGCTGGACCGTCTTACTTATACTAGTCGTACTTGCAGTGGATTACAGTGGTTTTAAGGATTAATCCTATCTTAAGTATACAATTTTATACTTACTAATTAATAACGAAGTTTTTCGTTCGGTAAAAGTGTTTATCTTAAGTATACAATTTTATACTTACTAATTAATAACGAAGTTTTTCGTTCGTTAAAAGTGTTTTGTTACATATAATACAATACAATATAGATAATATGGTAGTAACAATAAAGGTGAGTTTTAACCTTTTCTTTTTAAGAAACTCTTAGTCCATTTGGTTTGGACAGCGTAAGTTTCAAGTATACATCTGTTAATAGTGTTATGAAGGTAAATTCATTATTTTCAACGAATTTTTTTTTTAATTCGTTTTGGTTTATGAATTTAGTATAATTATGTTACGATTATTATTAATCGGTTGAACATCTAAAACGGGCGTTACTTTCCGTTTGGGATGTTCTTTATTTTCAGAGATGTATAAAGTAAATCCGCCTGCGCCCAGTACGGAGTTGGATACAACAAGGAATCGTCGTGATGTAAACAAGGTATGGGTCGATGCAAGAGGCGTGAACGTAACTAAAGACGCCATCTCTCTCATCAGAACCGTAAGTTTAATCAACTTATGCATGCAGCTAGTATATTCCAAGATGTCTTCTGGCAGTTTTTATTACTAGGCAGTGTATATATAACTTTATATATAGTGTCGAAATTCTATGTGATCGACCCAGATTAACGTGGAGTTCTATATCGACGTGACGAATGTCCCACGTTGGTTAGACATAAGCCAGTTGTAAAATATGGTGCCACCCAGCTATCACTAAATGTTTTGGTGCATATATATGTGGAGGATCCGTCCATTTCTTACATCCCGGAGGACATGCTCTAGCAATCAAATAGTTCGCAATGCTTCTTCTGACCTGAATTGCAGCAATGAATGCCCGCTACATAAAGTACAAAGGCAGTACTTGCACTCATCTGGACTTAACGTGTCATGACAGCTTTATAATAAAACTTATGCCTTACAATTTGGGTGTTGACACTATAATAAAAAATAATAATAATAATGCTATGAAAACAGGATAATTGTTAATTCATTTATGTTAACGATTTTTGTTTTCATCAATAACAATTTAATCAATTAGAAAGTTAATTGATACTTACTAAATATATTATATTTATTAATTAAATATGAATATAGACTTCCTGCTATAAAATAAAAATAAAAATTAATGTTGCTTAAAAAAATATAGTTTTAAGTTTTTAAGGTTTATATTCTGGACCTTTCTAGCTAAACGAAGCTTTAGTATTTTAATTTTGTTGTTAATGTTGTTATACATTAAAAACGTGTGAAGCTTTGGTGATATATTTTACGACGTGACGTCAGGACGTGCTGTTGCGCTTTCTATCTAATGTTGAATCTTAAACGTACTGAACGTGAACATTTCTTAAATTATTCGAAATCTAATTTGGTATGTAATTCGGTAAATAAAGTGCTTCGATTAAACAATTAAAAATTTTGTAGTCAACATCCCAATTGTCTATACCACCTTGTGACGTCAAAAATTTTCTTCTCATACACATTGTATCAGGAAGTCTCTGCTGGTAGAAAGTTAGAAAAGCAAACTCCATCCCACCAGGAAAAGAGCACTAAAAAGAGGATCTGACTCACCGGGTCAACCTTTTCATGCCGACAAGCGGGATATATATTGCTAGTGCTGAGGAGCAACGCCCTGCACTCCCAAAATGATGCTAACTCTCCATCCCACCGGGAAAAGAGAGCTCTAAAAAGAGGATCTGACTCACCGGGTCAACCTCTTCATGCCGACAAGCGGGATATATATATTGCTAGTGCTGAGGGTCACCGCCCTACACTTCCAAAATTATGCTAGCTCTCCATCCCACCGGGAAAAGAGAGCACTAAAAAGAGGATCTGACTCACCGAGTCAACCTTTTCATGTCGATCAAGCTGGATATATATTGCTAGTGCTGTGTACCCTTACACTCCCAAATTGATGCTGTACTCTTCATGCCACGGGAAAAGAGAGATTACACTGAAAAAGATGATCAATCAATCAATCAATTCCGCCAGGCAAAGATTCGAGAAGAAAGAGAAAAAAGAGATTGTACTGGAAATAGGATATGACTCACCGAGTCAACCTCTTCGTTCTGGTCAGTTTTGGATATATTTTGCTACCGCTGAGTATCTATGAGGACGCCGCCCTACATCCTCATGGTTGACTAACCGGATCCCGTTCGAAGCAAAACCGCTCATTGGTTAAATTCTTCGCGACCAACACCTTGGTCTGTAAAAACTCCTTAAATATGTTGATGAGGCCGGGTATAAGAAAAGCGGCGACACCCTCTCCCAATGTCATTGGTGTTTATCGGAACCAAAAGCGACTGCCAATTTTTAGTTTAGGAAAATTGAATGAGTTGGTTCACGTAGGAAATTTCTTGTTTTAAAACACTCGCATCATGTATTTGATTTATGCCAGTATTACTTGTAATAACTTGTCTGTCGTTTATCTCAGCGTATACATCCATATCGCATTGGACTGACCACTACAGTTGTCAGAGCGGATCTTTATCCCTCTGAAAGGCGCAGCAAAATACTGCGCAAACGTACCTGTCGTGGTAATATCTTGATTAAGCTACTTGTAGCCGGCTTCGGAGGGGCGGAGATTCGTTGTAAGTACTGTAGCTCGGAAAGCAAGGCCTTTAATTTATTCGGATGACTTCCTTTTGGTATATCAGGACTCAGCCCTACTAGGTGCACATATCGAACTTGGTCTGCATGCAGTAGTAATATGGCTGGAAATAAACACCGAGAAGTCAATCCTTACACCAAGAGGGCACATTCTATTCAATTCATTTTATTTGCAAAGGCTCCTTGAATTTCTCGAAGGGGTGAATTTGGATACTTTTGTATTTTGCTATCACGAAGTATACAGATCTACAGGAGACAATAAGAATGATTTTCGTGGCTACGACAGGTCACCTTTACCATCAGTCTTTTCAAACTCAGGTGATAGTCTCTTATTCATCGGTCACTTTCGTCGCGCTATCTTATAACCGGGCCTGGTTGGGGTGCCAGTGCCAGGCAATCTTAGTCTAATGGGACGATTGGACAGCATCAGATCTTCTGTTCTGATTAAAAGGCTGCTACATTTCGGATGCTTCAGGTTACGGCCAGTTCCTGAAATTCAGCCTTGCTTTAAATGTGACAACCGCACTAGGGTCTTCTACCTGCAAAGAGTACGAACCTCACCGCGAAAGTACTCAAGAGGGAGAACTGCCGGATCTGTTTAATATTCACATATCGATTTACAAGGTTTATATCCCCTTGCAGACTAGGTATTACTGCCAAATGTTGGAAATCGGCGTCACGCGGTTGGTTTTCATTTGGTGTCTCTATCAACTTGTTGAAGTTTTCATATATTTAGGTATTTCATGGAAATATCTAAGAACGAATAATCTAACTTAATGTTCTTTATATTTAAACTTGACTTGTCCGACAATTCGTTTAATTTTTATTTTTATTGGTGGCATCTTGTGTAGTTTATTCCAGAAATTTGGCGCACCCGTTCTTGGACTTGTTCGTCGCAAAGTCGCAAGTTGTATCAAAATATTGCACACCGAATCGAACGACCAAGTCATTGGCCATTCTCGGAGTTACAGTTCTCACTCGGAGAATTCTCCTTCTATTTCCTATTTAGGTAATATTTCCATTACCACTGCTAATACATACAAAGAGTCCTAACCACATGAATCAAGCCTCGGATTCCATACCAAGCCGAGGACTGCCACGTCCTAGAGCGTTGGAGAGTAATTTGGAAGTCTGGAAATGGGAGAATCTAATCTAAGAAACTAATCACATCAACAAAAGTTTGTATCGTTGTCAATATAACGTAGATCTACCTTAAGAATTTACTGTCTGGCCTTGAAAAGTTAAGTTGCTTGTGCAAATGACATCAAGTTCAAATTTTATAAGCCAGGTGTTTCGGACTTAACTAGGTATATTGTTGACTTGCATGATAAAACGAGTTTGTCGTATACGACCATTAATGTCCACAAATCCTTTGTCACCACCCGTCGAAAAATTAAGCAATTATTCTTAAGTTTTTCTCATATCGTTTTATCGCAGAAGATTAACGTGTTAATCGTTTGCATCGGCTGCAAACGAGATACCTAGCTAAATAAATAAATAATAATTAAAAACCTAACTTCACCGGGAGATCCTAGACCTAGATCCTAGCTGTCAAGGAAGTCGACGTAAACAGTTGGAAGTGTTAGGCCAGCTGAACAAGTAGAAATTGGGTTGAAAAGTTCCCTTCAGACGATATTATGACAAGCGCCTAACTTACAGCCTACATTTTTAAGAAACATTACGTCGTGACATCTTGCGTTGCAGCAGGTGTTTATCTTCTCCATTGTCTATAGATTTTGTCACTTCATGATTGACTTACAATCAAGTTAACAGCATGTAAGTTCACATTGCAATTTATTAATTTATTATTATTTTGCATTGTTATTTTATAACATTCATAACTCCTGCATACTCAGTAAATATGTTTATCATTTGAGCGTTTATTCCTCCTGGCGCTTAGCAAGATAATTAATCACATTGGCTTGTTCCAGCGCCACCAGGCGATAATAGACACGTCTCTCATAATATTAGGTCGAATAACGGTACAGTACTGTTTAATAGCTACGTTTTACCTGAAATTAAAACGTTTATTAAACATACTTACCTTATTCGACCTAAGTTTTTAAAACTGCCTGGTGTAACATAGACGCAATGAGGTTAAAATTACTCCTTCGTCATAACCTGCCTTTGGTGGCGCTAGTGTCGCAAAATTTCGACCAACCGGAAATGAACAAGCTGGAGTTAGGTATAGGGGGCGCTGGCGGACCGGATTTAAGCGACTAGTACACTACGGAAACGGAAGCCACTCTCATAATATTAGGTCGAATAAGGTAAGTATGTTTAATAAACGTTTTAATTTCAGGTAAAACGTAGCTATTTTGTGTAATTTCACTTCCATAGCAAGTCTTCAAACATGCATATATTCTTATGTACGTGCATTTAATGCAAAACATTTAAAAATATATTTATCTGAAAAACAAGTCACTACAAAAATTTTACGTGTGTAGTCAATATAGTCAATTTTTAATATACATTTGTATCGATCATTGTGTCGTTATTTAAAAGTCTTATTATTATGAACATAAAAATCATCTTTATCATTATATCTATAAAAATGTCAGTACACTCAGTAAGTGTATGAAAGAATTGTAGGTATTTTCTATGGTAAAGATTGTACTGTTAATTAAAATTGTAATAAATATTATAAATTTGATACTTGCTTAAAAATAGCAATATGTAAAGCATATTTAAATTTTAACTACATTGTAAATAACTATCAATTGTCCTCATTTTTTTTATACAGCCTTCCATTCAAATTTTAAACCACCGATCAGTTATTATTAGGTAATATTCCTAAAAATTAATGTAATATTTGTACTTTGTATAATTAATACCTTTTATAATGAAAAATATTAGTAAATGTTAAAATCGATTTGGCCAACGAAACATTGTTAATTTAAAATCATTGTACCTCTGCCGAATTCAACAGAATTATTTGTGTGATTTGTCCAGGACAAGTAATTTAAATCAAATAATTAGATACGTATATTATTGGCATGATCATAAGTGAATCCGAATTTGGAATTGAACATATAAGGTATGGCATAAATCTTATTTGTATTTGTGTTGATAAAGTATTTAAACTAAATCCTGTTTAGGGGCAATGTTTTCAAGCCGCGGATAAGGTAAATAGGCAGTTAATATTATACCTATCCTTTTAATATTTAATAAGAGTAACGACGACAGCACTAACATTTATTCGAATATTATATTCGACGAAAACTTTTATCTGGGGATGGAAAAATCAGCCCCCAAATAAAATAGTACCTACCTGATTTGGAGTGTAAGGGCCTCGTTCGCCATCTCCAAGTAAAGTGTTGATTAGTTACGTCCCAAGTAAAGTTAATTAGGAAGTAAAAGCTATGAGTACGGCTCAGTTATCATTATGATTAGTGCTACTCGAACATCGTGAAATTGAAATTGAAGTTACAGGTGAATTTAACCTAAAATGAGCGTGCTATTACTTGAAGGTGGTGAAAGAGGCCCTAAGGTGCATCTACGAGCCTATCCTGCCATTTACGGCATTATTATTTATGCCGTTTATGGCAGGCGCAGAAAAGCTACATTGGCTAGATTTTTTGTATATTTTCGTTTATCAGAATTATTACAAATATATGTTTTTTCTGTTTTCATTACCATTGCGTGTCTGTGAGTATATCAGATATATTTAAAGGTATATTTGTACAAGTTCAGATAGACGAAAATTAAAGCCGAAATATTTAAGAGTTTAAAGTGTTTAGAACAGTACGTGGAGTCCACTTTAGGTAGGTACAAGCCCCTTTTACGGAAAAGAAGGTTATTATTATTGCTAAATATAATCATTGATTTGATATCCATGTCAAAACTCGTAATAAAAGGTATTTTTAAATCGATGTAAGTTTATTTATGATTATATTTTTTTACTATGATAAAGATAATAAATTGGGATGATTCGTTGGTAAAAGACGTGTACGCCTAGACTTGCTAGGTCTTGTAGTGTACAGTTACTCGAAAAAATTTAAACTTATTATTAGTTAATGTTTGCTTTTGGTACAAAATTTTAATCACATGCTTAACACAAACTATGTATGTTATAAATTAGTTACATTATGTTTACATACATTTTGATATAGTTGAACACCTGGCCAAGAGTCCATACGTCAACATTTCTTTTTGTATTATCCCTGGAGAATCAAGCTAGTTAGATGCCAACCAAATTGTCCATAGGTGAGGTTCGAATCAAGTTTGTCATTTTATGTGGTTTGAAAATAAAGTGACTTAATGATAATATTCATGTTTTATTTATTACATTTTTCCCTATATTTGAATGATTTCATTTAAAATTTAGCTAATAACTCTATATTTATTTGTAGTACAATCAAGGTTTAAAAGTAGCGTCTGTAGATCGATTTTCGCCTGCACAGTTTATTTTCTTAGCATGTGTGATGTGTGGATACAAAGTCTATATTTCTTTGAATTGACTTTAATATTGTATCGATCGAAGCGCGCATGGCTGAAGCGCGCATTGCTCGGCGGCTAGCGTAGAACGAAAGCGGTCTATGCAGCTAAGCCAAACGGGCGCGGTCGGGTGTGAGATGGGTGACCGCTAGTGGCAAAAAAATTCATGAACGTTTCCGTGCTTCGGAGGGCACGTTAAGCAGTCGGTCCCGGTTGTTGTCAATAGATAACAGTCGTTAAACCTTGTCGGAGGCCTTATGGGCGGTTTGAAAACATCCGACAGCGGGTTGGCCACTAACTCGCATCTCCACCAACCCGCATTGGAGCAGCGTGGTGGAGTAAGCTCCAGGCCTCCCCCAATAAGGGCAAGTACTATGGGGGGATGGGGCTATATTTTTTCAAGCTGGACACCGCGCTTTTTGCCTTACATGTTACACGCAGACACGCACACAAAATATTAAATACCTATACTAAGGACAGCAGAAAGTAGCATATCTAGCTTTTTTTTATAGGTTTCGTTTTTCTTTGGGAGATTTTTTTGGGTTTCTTGAATCTGGACCATGATCCAGGGGGCGGCAGCTGCTCCCCTATGCCACCCCCCCCCCTCTCGGTACGCCCATGGTGGCAGGGGTCCATACAATTTATGCTATGCGTAGAAGTTGAGAAAGACCACCAGGATCCTCGTACCTTTCACATATCGTCCCAGAACGAAAAAAGTATGATTTGAGTGATGAGGTAGCCCAATTCAGCAAAGTCGAGATTATCACGAAGTTTGGTCGATTAGGTACAGAACAGACCTTTTGAAACGTGCAACACATTTACTTATGAGAGTGTGTGATGTCTGTAAAGTGAGGCACATATTACACAACACATGCATTTAGCGAGACGTAGCTGGTGTTTGCAATATTGAAATGCCTTTGTGAATAGTGACAGTCGGCTACATCCCGATAAATATGCCTGTAAGCTATGTACTGTACTCGTATTTGTCAAAAACTTTCAATCAAAAGACAACTTCACTGCTTACTCTTCACTATATCCGACAGCAGGACACAGGGCTCCTCAAATAATTACATTAGTCAATTCTTAATTCATAGGAATTATATAACTGTGTAGGCTAATTTCTGTTTGGTGGATTTTATACCCTTGAGACTTTTTAAATATCTAACTAACTAATATTCTAACTCTACCAATAATTTTCTCTCTATCTTTTCAGATTCTACTTTTTTGAGTGTCCTACTTATTTAATAAGTTAAAATGTGTACAGATTGGTAGCGTGGCGCAATGGCTACCATGCCGGAATGCCAATCAAGGTTCCGGGGCTCGATTCCCAGCGAGACAGAAATTAGAATTTCTGTTCTTGGTCTTGGCTGTTTGTGTTCCTGGGTACCAAAGGTATTGTTTGTCTGTCTGTGTGTGTCTATGGTACCCACAACACAGCACATGGAATCCTAGTGTGGGGTTATGGGTGTGTAGTGATTCGGGACTTCGGGATTAAGAGTAAAGCGGTATCCCCTGCCTGATCGTAAGAGGCGCCTAAAAGGGGGCTTTTGGGGTTTGCGGGCGGTGAAAGTAGGAGCTCGATATGTCCAGCGAGCAGCCCCGGTAAGGACGGCGGTGTGTGCATGGCCGCATGCCGCCGGAAGCATCGGAAGGTGCAGGAGAACACATCTGCTCTCCCGAAGATGGTGATCTCCCCATTCTGGAGTCCTCTCCTGGGTTTTAGTGCGGTCAAATTCCTCATAACCCGGTATCCTCTCCCAAGGCGCCGGGTACCTTTTAAAGATTTCCTCTCCCGATACGAAAAAAGATATACATATTTACATATTTTTTAATACTAGGTACCTATTCGGATTGTTGGCAATCTCAAACTGTGGATTGCATATTAGTTTAGTCCTAAAGGCAAACAGTTTCATTGTTTTTTTTTTGTTTGTCCTTAGATGAACACGTTGGTACATCTTCGTGCTTCTCAAATACCTATGTAATTATATTTTATCTAGTACCTACATAATAGGTATGTAACTTACGATAGTGAGATGTTACAATTAAAACACAGTGGTAGATTGCACAAAACATTTTAATATAAACTTAAAAAGTCGTACAACAATATGAAAAATTATTATTGACTAATTATATTGCGGACATGGAGAGCCGCTTTTACTATATTATGCAAATATGTATTATATTATCTTTAACACTTCCATCGAATATATCTTACAAAAGAAAGAAAAATAAAAAGTATCTTTATTAATAAAAAATCTCATTACGCTAAGTTGTATTACATTAGACTTATATTATAGATTTTATCTACAAAATACTGGAGCGTTACGGCCAGTGTTTCAACCGGGATCACTTAATAACGTTAATACATTAGGTACGTTACGTAATTTCATTTTAATAAGAATAGGGTTTTAATAAAGTACATATTAAAGGTAGGTACCGAAATCATACAACTAGACTTAATCTAAATCAAAATATAAAAATAGTAAAAAAATAGTTGCACATCTCCGTATACAACTCGTCATCGTTGGGCATCGAGGCGAGGGCGCACTCGCACCACACGACCCGCACGACTCGGTCGTCGCATCGTCGAGACATCGCGACGTTGTGTCGCAATGATACAATATAACTTAGTGGCTAAGTTGTACCATTAGCCTCGAACTTGTACTCGGCGTGGCGTCCCAAAACATGTCTTGTAGACATTTAAGTCGCACACGTAGCGAGTGCTTCCGTCGCGCGAGTGCCGTGCGAGTGATCCGTCGCATCCCTTACGATCCTACGTGACCGACGACGAGCTGTTACCCGCATACCGCTACAGCCAAGCTACCTATCACTACATCGACCTCGCTTGAAACACTGAGCTTTGCCGAGTGAAATATAAAAAAGATAAATAACACGTAGTATTTCCATGAATTTATACGCACCCCTTACGAATCGAGAAATATTTTTTTCTATCATTTATTCATATTCATGTCTTTTATAACAATATTATAATAAGTATACCATACAGACTAAGGCCGGCCGCCGCGGTGCGATCGACCGGCAATGTACACGAGGACTAATATCTTCTTAAAAAAATACTGTTAGATTGAAACGTAGCTAATCCTATTATATTATGTATATTATAATTAGGGTACAATCGTACGAATGATGATTACGCTAGGTGAGATCTCCGACGCCTTCGGCCGGCCCCCGCACCGTCCGACCGCGTCCGATCGGATATGCAAAAGTTTACATATATAGATAGGTATATGAGTACAATACATACAGTACGCTATACACTTAGAGAGTATGAATTATCAATTTCAATATTAAAAATACATAATTTCTCTATTGGCCTTTCGTATCCATATGAAAAATTAGACGATTCGCGTACGAATATATATTATGTATACATATTTAAATATCAGTATCTCTTAGAATGGAGGACGTATGTATACAGACTCGCTCAAGAAGGTACGTCGTCGTAAGCGCACGAGGCCTGACGGCCCTTCGCTACCTTACCCTACGAATATTATATCGATATCGAACGAAGACATCAAAAATCCGACTCGGCTTTTAAATATTACGAAAATAAATCGCCGGCGAGTCGCGCGGCCGATTATTGCTCCTATCGATAAATTTACACATCGACGTAACGAACGAGAATACAAAAAGTTATGGAAAATCGTACGGATATCACAAGCGGCGGGCGGCGCGGGACGCCCCCGCGGAAAATAAAAAAATAAATCGCGGCGCGCGTCTCTCGTATAAAAGTAAAGACTCTATGAGCGGGTCGCGCGGGGCGGCTAGCGCGCGGACGTGGCTCAGTTGGCGAGGAGCAGGTGCGGCGCGGGCGGGTAGGCGGCGGCGGCGGTAGGCGCGGCGTCGCGGCGTGCCACGAAGTACGCGGCGGGGTCCCCAGCCGGTGACAGCGCGCGCGCCGCCAGCTGCTGCTGCACCGCGCGCTGTTTTATGTAATTGCTGAACTCGGTGGGCGACATGCGGTTAGCGCGCTTGCTGCTCGTCTTCAGCTTGGTGCTACCGAACTTGGTTTGCGCGAAGGTCGCCGTCGTGAAGGTAAGCGGCTGCGCTCGGAACGGCGGCGGCGCGGGCGAAAACGCGGCCGGCGTGGGCGGCGACGGCGCCGTGGCTGGCTCCACTGGCCGGAAGCACTGCGCTTCGGGGTTGAATGCGCGTGTTACCTGCAGCAAATAAATTTCTTATGATTTCACTCATTCATTTTATATAAGTTTTTAAAGAGCGATTTTATTGTGCCCGCATTTTGGCGTTGCTTTTCAGTATTTTGCTGGCTGTTATTTTGTCATTGGTACTGGATAGTAAATACTTAAATGTGTTTTTCAGACACGACACACTGTCTATACAGGTACCTTATGATTTTCTAAAATATAATACACTATTATATTGTAATTATTCACAGATCTATCTTTATTAAATTTAGATAGTTACTTGAACAAACGTCATCAACTTGCCACTATTGCAGCAATAATAATAATATCCAAACGATTTATTGAGCAGGTAATAAATTATCGAAGTTTCGTGCCAAAGTCAACACTATTAGCCTATATTTCACAAGAGAGCTAGGTGAAATGGAATCAATCAGATCAAAATATTTTTGTTGACCAAGCATTGGCACACATATACGAGTATTTATTTAAACTAAAAGCTTATTCTGTCGATGGATCAGATAGTTCGTATCATACTGTAAGCATACTTATAGACATTTTAATTTAACAACGATAAGGTGTCGCGGCAATGCTGGTGACTATGAATCAGTAAGACGACACGAAACGACAAATCGTATCGTATAGTTGAAAGATGCGCCTCACGCTACGATGATGGCTACGCTTTTACAAATTTTGCTTTTTGTCAGAGACAGGTAGGTACTTCTTTTTTTAATTATTCTTATACATACCTCTCTATCAGTTCTTTCATCAGCAGCTCTCTCGTCACTGCTGAAGAGCACTTTTACTGCTCCCTTCTCACCGATGCGGTAGGAAACTTCGCCTGAAAAAGAAATAGGACAAAAATCTGAAAAATAGTTTGTATTTTCATGATAAACAAAACTAGATTGCGTTTAGGTAAATCTTAAGTATCGAACGTGAGATAAATACTTTTAGATATCTAGCTACTTATCACAATGTTATCAAAGATGTAACAACGACCGGATATGTAGGTACCCAACGCTACGATACGAAAATGCTCCCGTAGGGACCCGTAGTAATACTTTGCCTTGTTTGTGATAATAAATCTTAACGTGTTATCATCGATATAAAAAGTAGGCGTGTTATGAACTAAGTAGTATATTTCCAATAATGGCCTCCCCAATAATGGGGAGAGACCCGTGCCCAGCAGTGGGACGCAAAAAGGGTTGCAGCCATATTTCCAACACACCTAACTATCAAAAATGGTATCGTATGTAAAAGGATTTTTACTAGTTTGGCCAAGATGAAATTTGTATTCATCGTTCTCAATCGTTCGTTGTTCTCAATCGTACAGAATCGGCTCAATTTAGTTACGTAATCGTCTACTACGATTAACTATGAAATCTACGATACAACCAACTACGAAAACTACGGGCTACGAAATTTTATAACTTCGATTTTTCCTTTCAGATTGCATGTTTTATTGATTGTAATTCATTTTTTGCTCGTATTAAAGCTACTCGATAACTCAAGTCGATCATAGAATTTTGTGAAAATTACCTGGATCAACCCAAACGGCGAGATCCCTCGGTAGGTGTTCCAAGACATCCCGGACTGGTACCCCTGATTCTCGGGCAGCCCTTTCCAGGACTGGGTCGAGAGGTCCGCCAGTCTTCAGACACCGGAACGCCGACCCTCTGCACGGCCGGTCGGGGTACCAGTGACCCCTGAATTTGTCTTTGAGAGCCTTCTCCAATTCTTCCCCGAAGATGTTCACCCGCCGCCGGGGAAGCTTGTTGTACAGGTACGATATGACGAAGTTGAGGGCGACTTGCACTTCAATATGCATGGTTAAAACTGTGAACAAAAGAAAAAAATTCTCTTAGCACACTCGAGTAAATCTTTTATCTGTATCTTATCTCATGAACGGAAATACTGTTATATCTAGATGTATAGGTATTTGTAGTAATCAGTGGCGGATTTACAAAATTGCTGCCAGTAGGCTATTCAGTTATTGCCGCCCCTACTAACCTCCTTTTATGCAGATTCTGATTTAATTTTTCTTCTTTTTTTAATTTCATTTTTGTCAGACTTAAATGTTATTATTTAATTAATAAATTTTATTGATTAATTAATCAATTTATTTATATGCACATTACAGCTAACATTACAGGCTGACCTAATGTATTAGCGTAGATTAAGTGTATTATTATTACATTCCATTATTTAATTATATTTTATGTCGACTAAAGAAAGAAAGAAAGAAAAAATATTTATTTCATATTAGGAATACAAAATATTCGCTTAATGAATGTAATTTTTTCCCGGTCATCGCCTTTATATCTTTATAAATTGTAGTCTATGTGTTATTCTGATGTATAAGCTATATTATTGTAAAGTTTCATTTGAATCCATTCAGTAGTTTTTACGTGAAAGAGTGACAAACATCCATATTTACAAACTTCTCCGTTTATAATATTAGTAGGAATTTCCAGATCATTTGAGAAATTTCTGGAACTTTCTCGAACATTCTCAATTAATTAAAACAGTTTGCAATTATTTTAAAAATCCTCAGATGATTCGATAAGTTTCTCGAATAGGAACTTTCTCGAATATTTTCAATTAATTAAAAAAATTGCAATTATTTTAAAAATCTCCAGTTCATTTGAGAAGCTTTCTCGAATATTCTCAATTAATTAAAATGTTTAAAAAAATCCAAATGATTCGAGAAGTTTCTGGAACTTTCTCGAACATTCTCAATAAAATTAAAATAGTTTGCTAGATCATCCCAGAAATTTTGAGATCCACCCAGAAGTCCCTATTGGTTAGAAAAGTACAAATATATTTTTTCAGATTTTTCCACCCACTTCCACCCACCGCAATCAAACTCCCTTACTATCCTCTACGTACTAAGGGGTATTTACCACCTCAACGGGAAGTTGATTGGAGTTAATTATAATAGAAAAAACCGTGTCTTTACGTACAAAGAAAACCCTTTAAGATTAAGATTAAGATTAAGATTAAATGTCAAACTATACGTCATTTATAAATTACAAACAATAGTCTCATAAAGGTTCATTTCATGTCATAAAAAATAAAACAACAAATAACATATTACAATATAAACAATCATTTCCAAAATTCCAATTCAATATACAATTAAATCAGTACAAAATAAAATTCAGTTAACTAAATTGGTTATTTCCAATATTCCAATCACATCAGACCACATAGTACATTTGTATATACTGAAACATCAGACACGAGTTGACACGACCTTTGTGAACACGCCCAGTGTGCAGTGTGTTTGGACCAAATTTGGTGCCCACTAAAATTTGCGTCCCTAAACTCTTTACAAAGGGTAAACCCTTAAACCCTTGATTTTACGCCATGGAAATAGGATAGGTATCAGAAAGGCCAGTCAGACAATCTGCCATGAGTGGATAATTTAATGGTGGAGCAATATTTTATTCAAAGTAAAGACTTTACGGCTGCCGAAATTCGTGGAGTAAAAATTAAAAGGCATGTATTTATTAAATAATTTGTATTATCACACAAAGTTCCACCAACCTCCACCAACCCGCATTGGAGCAGCGTGGTGGAGTAAGCTCCAGGCCTCCCCAATAATGGGGAGAGACCCGTGCCCAGCAGTGGGACGTAAAAAGGGTTGCAACCAACCAAACATCACACAAAGTTAAAGTCAAAAGCGGCTCACGCACACGCATGTACATAAAAAAGTGACTTCACTTTTTAGTTCGGGGCTTTCAGACTTATTTTTTATTTGGTCTGGGACCTACGCCTGTTTTAAACTGAATGAGGTATTTACTTCCTGGAAATACCTATACGAAAAAAAAATGCTATAACTATAATATCTTTAGGTTTTTGTTGTTATATTCATGATTTTGTAACATTATGTTAAGTACATACCTACGAATATCACTTTCAAGGGAAGTAGATACCTACTTGATTCGATCCTGATGTGAACCTACCTACCTATTAGTAAGTACCTAATAGGTATCTGCTTCCCTTGGAGTCTTTTGTTTTAAGAAGTATACGCTATTATACATATTCTGATGGCCTATTTAATAACGTTTAACCTTTATAAGACCTTTATATTTTGTTCAGTTTCATACAAAGTTTTAGAGAAAAAAGGTTTATGCAAATTTGTGAGTTTTTTTTGCAAAATCAGTGAAATTTGGCCGCCATTTTGAAATTTTGACAGATCAGCCATTTTGTCGAAAATCTCTGGGGCAGACAAGAGGTTAACAATTCTACAATACTACCTATTTCCAGAAATCGGACTATCGATAAATGTTGGTACGATAACCCTGCACTGCACTATTGTTTGCACAGTTGCACAATACAATGTACATTGCTTTCTGGAAACGACGTAATTTACATTGACTATGTTTTTAACAATCAATGTATATTTTTATTGACCTGATATTTTTTCACTTTTTACTAATTAAACAGTAAATACGAACTTACCGATGAAAAGAAATGTTTCCAAGAGTAACATTGGATGTTTTGCTTTGCTTCTTGCAGGTCAAAATAGCGCAGGAAGGCATATTTATGTAAATATCCCGCAAAATCACAGTTCGATAATACGCGAACGACTGAGAAGTGTCAAATCGTGAAACGGACTGGATATGAGTATTCACTCATATGAGTGGCACGCGGGCTCCGCCCACTTACGACTTCTATCTCTTTCTTGTGTTCTGTGGCACACCCACACAGAAATATAAATTTGTTATGCTATTATAGCAGGACGCTACCATCCGAGGTCTTGCCTATTAAAATTCGCGACATCACAGTTTGCTTCAGTTGCAGCTGGTTTTCGAGGTGCCGATAAAAATCGCAACACTCCTACTCCAAATTTGAATATGGGGAATTTGATTACAATGATGTTTATGTAATGTTTCGTAAATTTGGGTTCGCATTTACTGACTCCATACTAGATAGTACAGAGAGTGTCTCGCTCGAATCACGGCGCAATATTTTTTCATTTTTTGCAAGGGCAAGGTTAAAACTTGAGGTTTTGTAGTTTCGTGCCTTATTTTCTTTTGTTCCGATGTCGTTTTCGTTTTTCGCCTCGATTTATCTGGATAACCGGGGTAACCTACACAGTTATTGGAATGGAGAATGGGCCTCGCCACGTAAACGTGCAACATTGACGTCATTGTAAAAAAAATACCGCATGCGGGGAAAAAATATTTATTTGACTTAAGACTATTTTTCCATTACCGTTCAAGGTTTTTTCACAATTTTAATTGAATTATCTAAAGCTAGTGCATGTTCAACACATAATAGTCGATACATAAGATTGAAATCGGTAAAATTATTCACTATATTCGAATTAAACTCACAAAATTATATACAACCATCCAGTTCGCAGTTTCCAACCAGTAGTAGGACTGGCATATATGGGTTGATAGTGGGAAGAGGGAAATACATTTTCTACATTTTCGCTTTTTTCTTCTTCACCCATACAAAGTGTGGGCAGAGGGCGCAGAGGCCGATTACTGGTTGGGGGCGGCGAACTAGCTGTTTCACTCTAGAATATGGAAGTTTGCTACTCTCGGAATGTGCAATGACAAGTGAGACAGGAAAGTCATCAGCAAAATTTGTTGCAGACTTCTATCTCTAAGACATCGGAAAACCGTCATGCAAAAATCTTTTTGATTTCTATGAGGTAAAAAAAATGGGTCCCCAAATTTGCCGCCCCGAAAATCTGCCGCCCTAGGCTCAAGCCTACTCAGCCTGCTGGTAAATCCGCCACTGGTAGTAATCGTATCTTCTACCTCACGTAGATATGGGTTTTATTATCAGTCGTTTGTTTGGTAACTTGTAAGATTTGTCTATGAATAGTCCCTGTAGCTTCGGGATTAAGAATAGAGCTATGGTATCCCCTGCCTAATCGTAAGAGGCGACTAAAAGGGGGCTTCCGAGGTTGCGGACGGTGAGAGTGAGCTTGACCCGTCCAGCCAGCAGCCCCGGGAGGGACGGCGGTGTGTGCGTGGCCGCATGCCGCCGTGAACACCTGAAGGTGCAGGAGAGCACATGTGCTCTCCCGAAGATGGGCCCGTTCTGGGGCGCCGCGCGTGGAGGACACCGGTGCATTCTAATGGAGATCCCGGAGTCCTCCCCAAGACCTTTTAAAGGTTTCCCCCTCCCCCCGATACCAAAAAAGTTTTTCTAAGAATACCGTTCAGCCGATTTTGAGTTACAAAGTAGTTGTAAACATTGCGTCACACTACCAACAAAACCGCGTTTTTCGATCACATTTTTAAGAGATTTCTTTGAAACAGCACGGCAACTACTTACATGCTACCTCACTGACGATGTCTAGTGTCTACACGACTAGGGTTGCCAGGTCGCCAAACCTAAATGCCGGACAGACCAGCCAGTTTGGCCGGACATTTGGGTAGAAAGGCAGGACACACTATATTATTGAGGATTTTGTGTTCAGTATTAATAGGTACGACAAAAAAACTGTGCCACTGCGGCCTGCGGGAGCGACCGACAGTAGACTCGGCTGCCACTAAAGCCGGACAAGCCGGACACCTTTTATTTTGGCCGGACACGCAATCAAAAACCTACCTATCCGGATGCCTGACAACGCTATACTATACATATAGGACGATACCTAGTTAAGATGTCCACAGACGCCAGTAGCGATCTCTTAACATCAAGTGGCTTGCATGCTCATCAACTATGTATTTCATTTGTATCTATAGATCTTAGAGCGTCACAGGTACTGACAGGTATGACACCCGTCAGAGGAGTGGCCATTGCGGGCGAACCCCAACGTGCATGCACAATGTGCCTTCTAGTTATATACAACTAGTGTGTGTGTGTGTGTCGGTGTCAGTGTTGTCGGTGCAAAAAAAATGACGTTGTTAAATGAAATTGACACATAGAAATGTATGCGCCTGTAGCGATTAAAGAATATTAAATTTGTGAATGTGTGACAAAATTTAAATGTGTGCGTTCTTCCCGCCGCACCAGATTTGGCACAAAAATTATGTATCGAAGCGAGGCGTAATGCCCTCTCCACTGACGGGTGAGTCAGTACTTTTGATGCTTTAAGCTATAGATAGAAAAAAATTCTTAATTCTTTATTGATGAAATAGTCACGCATGCTAGTTATGGCCACTTATGGCATTGAACATTTGTTTACCAACGACATACATAGACTGCGTCAGGCAGTTATAAAAAATTGCTTCCGTACACAATCATTTCACGTTACTGCGACAAAGATAACCACTAATCGATTTAGTTGCGGCTCTAATCGTAACGGATTGTTGCAGTTGAATCGATTTGATTATGTGAATGAGACTAAATCACCGGTCTGTGTTCATATTGTTGCATTGTTGCAACCCGTTTTTGAGTCCCACTGCTGGGCACTGATCTCTCCCAGTTATTGGGGAGACCTGGAGCTTACTACACTACGCTGCTCCAATGCGGGGTTTTGGAGGTATGGCTGGCTGCAACCCTTTTTGCGTCCCACTGCTGGGCACGGGTCTCTCCCCATTATTGGGAAGGCCTGGAGCTTACTCCACCACGCTGCTCCAATGCGGGTTGGTGGAGTTTGGAGGTATATATAAGTTATAATATATTTTAAACTAAACAAGACCTTATATTACTATAACATAGTACATTTGGAAAACTATTTTGGCTGGCTGCAACCCAAAAGGCTTCCGACAAGGTTTAACGACTGTTTTCTATCGACAACAACCGGAACCGACGACTTAACGTGCCCTCCGAAGCACGGAAAATCACCCATCCCGAACCGACCGCGCCCGTTTGGCTTAGCTGCATAGTCGGCTTGCGGTCTACGCTAGCAACCGAGCCATTCGCGCTTCAACTAAAAACTATTAATAACGTCCCATCTATCTGTCTCAGTATACAGCAGATATTATTATGTACACAGCCTCAAGCAAGACATTACCCTATTAGATCTAACGTGGAGAATAACATACCTATACCACACTATAAAAACAATATTCCTGAGCAAGAAAACTGTTCGCAGATAATTTTATAGAGCTGAAGCTAAAAATAAACAAAGCCCGGCTTGGCTACGTTCTCGCCGAACAATTCTTGGTTATTTTCACACTTCCCAGAACATTAAAGCCATTGTTTGCTATAAACCTACGGGACTTCTCTTGATTTATGAGTACCATTAGTACCAGGGTCTTGTTTTGTTATTTTTCTCCTACATTTTTGCGATGTTTAAAAGCGCTGAAAACTTCTTAAATAAATCATCATCATCGAGATGGTTAATCCTGTTTAATGTCCCACTTAGTGTAGCGTTGGCCAGGCGGAGAACACCGCGGTTTTCGACACGGAGATACCCAGTGCAAACCCCCAGCGCACACCTCTGACAAAGTAATCTTTTAAGTGTTTTTATCGCTGCTCCACGGTAAGGCATAATATTTTGATATTTAATTAAGTACGGTGTTTTGAATCACCATAATGCCTGAGAATAATTTCTTATTTTTCGAAGGCATGACATTTACCAAATCCGCACTTGGCCAGCTTGGTGGATTATGGCCTTAGCCTTATCACTCCCGAGAGGAGGCTTCTACGCCCAACGAGACTCGTCATGTCGCACTGTAGGGCATAGATCTCTTCCTTTAATTAGAGAGTCTTGGAGCTTACTCCGCCACGCTGTCTCAATGTTAATGGGAAAATCATCCGGTCTCGGATTAACGACTGCTATTTATATATAACAACCGAAATCAACGGCTTTATGTGTCCTCCGTAGCACGGTAGAAATTTGCCACTAGCGGTTATCCATCTCACACCCGACCGCACCCATTTTGATTAGCTGTTTCGCTGACGTCCTTCTCCAACCGCAGCATTCCAGCGCTTCATTATCTAATTCTATTTAAGTAGTGAAGAGAGATCGTATTTAAGGAGGTAGGTAGTGAGAATTTGTTCGAAGTCCTTCACTAGAACTTGATACACCTTGTACATATTTTTATTATCCCTGTTAAGTATTATATGGATGACCCCCAAACGTCATATTAAACTCTCTAAAAAAAATCCGTA
This sequence comes from Pyrgus malvae, assembly GCA_911387765.1. Lineage (NCBI taxonomy): Eukaryota > Metazoa > Arthropoda > Insecta > Lepidoptera > Hesperiidae > Pyrgus > Pyrgus malvae. The sequence goes on along the minus strand of OU426955.1, from coordinate 8,545,552 downwards.
CATTACGCTATCGCAGTCTTTTAATTATGTGGGTTAGTATTCTATTTTAATAACAAGGTCAGCTACAAGGTCAAAATATTTATTATGATAGCGATTAGGAGTATTTATCCACTTCTCACCAAAAGGGTAGAGACGTAGGTACCTATGTACCTACCTAAAAGTATTTTTTTAAATAAATAAACCGTACAAAAAGGCAGAGCCACCCGAGCATTGCCGGCTTTGGAGGAGAGCTTTTTTACACCTTTCTTGAAGAACCCCATGTCATATTCCACTGGAAATGCCTCAGCTGGAAGGTTGTCCGTTGTCGTTGTTGTTGTAGGTAAGGTATTTAATAATTGTTATTTTATTTTCCTACCTATGTAATGTTAAATTTCATCATGTTACAAAATTGAACAGAGCTTTTACAACTTTCCAGTTTTCAGACTAATTTAAAAAAGTGGTGTATTGTCAACTTTTGCTTTTGATAGAAATAAATTGATTGTTTGATTAAACTTTATCATTAGTGACAAAAACAGGCACAGGAAAATATGATGGGCTGTTTCAGCTTTACCTTTACAAGCATACCTATAAAGATTAAGGTACTTTCCGTAATTAACAAATCGGCTTAGACAGATCGGCCAGATTAAGAATGACAGGGGTCTATAAATACGCGAGTCAATAGAGCTTTCTCGAAGGGTATACTATTCGGTACTATAACTATAGTAAAAGCTACTAGCTACTACCAATGTTGTGATAACAGGTCGTTGCCCCCGTCCGTCGGCATACAATTTGTTTGTATGTACTGGCTAATATTGTTTCTGCACAAAATTAACTCACTGACCTTCCTGCTTCGGTGAGTGGGTGAGGCTGAAGAGTTACGAATGCTCGAAAATTCCCGTAAATAGCAGTTAATTATCGAGAACATAAAAAGTAAGGTCGTTGTCAGGTTATGCTCTAGCGATTAGTGCCTTTAAAAATTTATTTGAGGACGAAGATTGAAACGAACCGACTCGTTTTACAATAGCTGGAAAAATCAAAAAGAGTTCTGAATGTTTTGTCCCATTTGAATGATGAAAAGAAAACAAAAGAAAAGAAAGAAAAAGAAAAGAAAATATTTTATTTGCCCAAATATGGGTAGCAAAAAAGGTTTTACAAAAATATTTAGATCGCCATATTTACCTTTAGGGTACACAAATTTTATTTAAAAAAAATGAAGCCATACTATTCTTTCTCTGCTCTATGGAAGAGGCAGACGAATATGCAGGTCACGTTAAGCGATCGCTGTAACACCGGTAAATAAGTGCCATGCCACTCCGAAGGCTGATGGTGGCCTCAACTAAGCTGGCCGGCGACTGTAGCATTTCGCCGACACAATATGAAATGAAATGAAAAATTTTTTTTTGTGATATAAAACAGATTACAACCGGTCATATCTATCTATATGACCAATAAGTAATTTTACGCTAACTTAAATTGCTACTTAGAGATATTATATTAATATTGAAGCGAGCGCCCACTGACACTGAACTTCTGAGTTTTAAGACATGGTACAGACACACTGTTCTTGTGTTCTTGAAGTCAAAGAAAATGTAATGAAAATATTTTATTTGCACAAATGTGGATGAAAAGAGGTTTTCCAAAATATTAAGAACTCCATAATACTCGTATATTTACCCCTGTGGGTGTTCAAATTTTAATTGAATTGGATTTAATAAACTAATTAATTTTAATGACTTAATTTAAACAAATTCTTAAAATAATAAACAAATTCTTAAAATGAATATTAAATAAGGGTACATAAGAAACAATAAAGTAGTTTTACATTTGTAATTTCTTTATTAGACTTAAACCCAATTTTGTGCTTTTTATAACAATTTTTATATATTTGAACCATACGAGGTTCACCGTCATCAGCTTTGGGCACCCACCAGGATGGGTTTTTGTACACTGAGAGGAAAAAAAGCTGGCAAAAAATACCTCCCAGATTTTTATGCTACGGAAAAAAAATATTTATTACGTAATTTTATTTTAATATACCTGTTGCTTCACGGCAGAAATGGACGCAGCGGTTTATTTAAAGTTCTACCCACGGAGTTCCAAGTAACGCGGTTCTACCAATTAAATGCTTTTTAAAATTTTGTTTAGACAGTCTTTTCTATTCCCTTCCTAGCTCTGTACTGGGACACTCGCGTCGCGTATATTGCGTGATCCGGTCACGTGCTTTCGTCACGGACGCCCGTAGTTTTTTTATTAGTCTATTTATGTTTGTATAAATTAACTGTCTCACAGAGACAAGATGGGCGACGCGCGTTATTGAAACGAGGTTAAAAGAGATGCCAAAATTGTCAGTTGCTAAAAATGGTAAATGTTGAAGCCGATTTTTTTAGACTTCATTGTATTTCTGTAAAGTCAATAATTAAAGCTCTTACTTTCTACTGAAACTTATTTATTTATCCAGAAAGGGACCTTACCCTTCCTAAAGTCTACATAATATTTTATGCTCTTTGCTCTTTAGACACTTATAAATACGTTTTGTTCAACGACAATATAAGAGAATTTAGAAATAAAGTATGCGTTGCTCTTTTCTACTAACCGCACTTCATGATGTATCTTAGTTCATGCTATCTTGAAAATTGATACGTGCACATGATAAAATTTGATATAGAAGTGCCTAAAAGATCGATCCACACGATGATAAATGTGATTTACTCGTAGGAGTCCCCGGGTTAATGGTGACATAGTTTGGTTAACTACACTCCATAATGTACCAATGTTAATTACCTATGTTAAAGACGTATCCACAGTAACGTTTTATTACTGTTAGGTTAGTAATGTACCGCGGGAATCATAGTCGAACTATTTATTCAAATTAGTTTCCTTGTAGATTGCAAGCGAACAGTTAGGTATCTGGAGTAATTGAGTGCCATTATTGAATGAGTCATTTTTTCAGTTCAGTCAATGAACCAATCCGCATTTGGCCAGCGTGGTGGACTATGGCCTAAATCCCTCTCACTTGTGAAAAGAGACCTGTGCCCAGCAGTGGGACATAAAAAGGTTGAAAAAAAAATTTGAATGAGTACATATATGTAGTACAAGATAATGTGAACTGTTTTACTGAATTAGATCTCAAGAAATTTAGAATAATTCTAAACCAGTTACATTATTTTCCAGCGTCTTCAAGCCTATTTTTCGCAATTCGCAAGTGGCGCAATGGTTACCATGCCGGACTGCCGATTGGAAGGTTCCAGGTTCGTTTCCCGGCGAAAAAGAAATTTGAATGATGAGTTCAAATTGGTGTTATCGATCTGGGTGTTTGTGTTTCTGTCTTTGTATGTGTCCATGGTACCCACGACCCAGGGTATATACACCCTACTGTGGGGTTATGAGTGTGAAACGTAAAAATATGTCTTTTCGTAAGGTCCACTCTATCTGTGTAGCAAATTGCATTTTAACGAGTTCAGTTGTTTAAGCTTGAAAATGTAACAGACACACACGGAGTTACTTTAGCTTTTAAAAAAAATACTAGCGAACCCGGCAGACGTTGTCCTGCCTTAAAGTATCAGAAATAAAATAATATTGCGACTATAAATAAATATATAAGCTATCTTATCTTTCAAGTTGGATCAAACTGCACACGGTGTGTAAATTTTATGAAAATTGGTTAAGTAGTAGTATTAAGATATAAGTATGGATATGAGTATTAATAAAGTTGGTCTCAGACAATACAACAAGAGATTGCAAGACGTACTGTAGACTGTAGTGCAGTCAAGAAACTCCTGAAGTAGTGGAAATAACTATTTATTTCTAGAGTCCACTGTTTTCTTTTCACTGAAAAGTTATTTTCCACGAACGTGATCGAGATTTATATGAGGCGCTTGAATTATCAACTCTAAAAATTGACATAAAAAACAGCGTTGCAGCCAATCTATACATATAAAAGAGGATGTTTGTATATATGACATCGCAAAACTCAGAAACTATTCGACCGATTATTATGAAAATTGGTATGTATTATGTATATGTATTTTTTCACGGAGAAGGTTTATATGCTATCCATTATTATTATTATTTAATATTTAAACGCGATACGGAGTTCGCGGGGTCAGCTAGTGATATTATAAAAAAGGTGTAGATATTTTATAGCTGCTCAAAAATTATCCCTTTAAATTTGGCATTTGACACATTTATCCTCATATCAAATGCCTATTTAGCCATTATGACACAAGTGAGTGTCGCATATACACCACACAACACATTGGAGAGACAATTTTCGAACTGACACACTGCAGGCTGGTATCTACGTATACAGTAGAACCTCGATAACTCAAACCTCGGTAAAAAACCTCTATAACTTCAAAAAATAATATGTTCCCTTCCCATCAGAACCCAAAACCTCTATAACTTAAAATACGCAACCTCTATAACTTAAATAAGTAATCTCTGTATTGGCCCTCAGTAACTTAAAGAAATGTTTCCACAACCTCTATAACATAAAATTGTTTGTCAATGAGTCATTTTCAAAGAGTGTGCAAAACAAAAGTTTTCGGTATTTATTGATTGCACGTGTTCACTAGTTAAATAATAATTGTTAACGTAAACAATACCTACATACTTAATAATTATGTCACCTATTGTTTGCTTCTCCGAAATTCTTTAAACCTTTGCGGCGGTTAGCCTTAAGACAACGCTTACTTGGATCATAAGTTTTTGATCATTGTCCTGGAAACATCGCTTTTACCTACTGTGTGCAATGTGAAGAAATAAATATGATTATTAAAGTTTCTGTATTTTATTGAACTAATCCTTCTGACGCATTCAAGTAACAATGGGAACAAGGGTACATACATAGATATGTACATACCTACCTCTATATTAACCTATCCCTAACATAGACCCTTGATAACTTAAAACCTCTATAACTTAAAATATTTTGTGTTTCCCTTGGACTTTAACTTATCGAGGTTCTACTGTATTTTATTTATTATGTCATTGGTACACTCTAATGTTTTGAAAGTCGAACTTATCCAGGGAATTAGAATAACACTGGCCCTTATGCCTTTTGATTCTAAACAAAGGTCTAGAATTTTCGGCAGCGGGACATAAAAAAATTGTTGATTAAGATGAATATTCTCTTCACTAGTTATCTAGTTTAGTTAAAAGACGTGGTTTCAAGGAGCAGTGGCAATATTATAAATTGAATTGTGAACGCAGGAAATCATAAAAATGGCATATTTGAGTTTTTACGTTTCTATTGTTATACTCTAAGAATAAATATTTATGGCAAAAAACAAAGAAACAGGCGAACTGGTTACGTTCAAGTATAATGATATGACTAGTTTTTATTTCTTTTACTAGCTGTGCCCCGCGGTTTCAGCCGCGTTAGAAAGGATCATTAGCATGAAGTGAATATACACCGCAGATTTCATAAGTCATAATCGAAACCCATGCTTTTATTTTTTATTATCTTTATCTACGCATATCATTTTTATTACTAATAGCTGTGCCCAGCGGTTTCACCCGCGTTAGAAAGGATCATTAGCATGAAGTGAATATATTCCGCAACCTGAGATACTCCTTATTACATCAGCTATCTGCCAGTGAAAGCCCTGTCAAAATCGGTCCAGCTGTTTCAGAGATTAACTGGAACAAACAGACATACAGACAGACAGACAAAATAAAAGTAGCCTAAGTTACTCCTTATTACATCAGCTACCTGCCAGTGAAAGTCCCGTCAAAATCGGTCCAGCCGTTTTAGAGATTAGCCGGAACAAACAGACAGACAAACAGACAAACAGACAAAAATTGTAAAAAATGTTATTTTGGCATATGTACCGTATAAATATTCATATGCATGTAGTAAAAAACGGTTATTTTAATATTACAAACAGACACTCCAATTTTATTTATTTTTATAGATAATAACGTTTAATACTCTGTTATTAAGTGAATGCCCAAAATGTTGACTACCACGCTCGGTAATTTTATTAAAATTTGCATGTACCTTGTTAGCACCTTCTTTTTAACTTACTTCAATAAGTTAAACGTTCTAAATTCCACTGTATGTACGAGTATTTTAGGTTCCTTAGGCTATTACATCAATGATGTATTGATTCCTAATATATATTTTCCTAGTTGGTTTTTCTAAATGGTGCAATGAAAATTAGATATAAAAGTTTGCTCTTAGAGTAGAAAATAAGGGGAATCAGAAAACAAGTCAATTTAATGTTGTTTAAAGTTGAAATTAATTTCATATTTAAAACTTGCAATCACCAGCAAATATAATAAGTTATGACAACCTTTTTATTTATTTAATATTTTAACTTCATTCACTTCTAAGCGTCTGATTAATTTGAAAATTTGCACCGGGGTCAAGGGCCGCTTGCAATGATATAAAAAAATCCAACTAAAAAATTAAAAATAAACTAAAAAATTTAAAATAAATAATGTAGTTTAAAAAACTAAAACCACGCTTTTGTGAAAATACGAACTAAAATGTTAAAAATAAGAAGAAAATGTATTTTACTGTAAACAAAAGCGTGGGGTGCTTTTTGAGATACTATTGACACCATACAACCCACGCTTTTTTTACTGTAAAATCCATTTTCTTGTTAGTTTTTCACTTTTTACTTCGTATTTTTACAAAAGCGTGTTTTTTGGTTTTTTTAAACTACATATATTTTTTAAGTGGTTAGTTTATAATTTACAACTAATTTTATTTAAAAGCGTCTTATTCGTTTGTCAATGTTCTTTTTTGATCAAATCGCCAAGTTACGCAAATAAACTTCCAAGCCAATCTACACTTGGCGTAAATCAACAATATCCCAAACATTGGATTCTTATTTATTTTACCCAGTGACGGCAACACAAAGAAACTGTCGTCAAAATAGCACCAACCTTATTCTTTGGATTACACTATCTGTCGAAAAAGATTTAGATAACGTTACGAGAGGGTTTCATAGTAAAATAAATGAAAGGCCCTAGGGTTGGCTCAGAGGAAATTTTAAAAGATTTATTTTTATGACCAAATCTTTATTTGCCTTACTGAAAGCAAATAATAAGATAAACAGATAAATGTCAGTCAGTCTTCTTGGGCCCGCAAAAAGCCAATATAATTCAATAGAACTTTTTTTGATTTTCTTTGTTTTGTTGTATTGTAGCTGAAAATCTAAAAATAGACACAAGAACACTATTTTTCTGTTTGTTTCGTTAGTATATAAGAGACAAAGAGAGACTTTATTTAATTATTTTAATAAAATGAAGTATATTATACAATATCTTGTCATCGTTGAGTCATGTTATGAACATCTGACTTAATAAATTCAAGCAAATTTTAGCTGAGTCTTGGCTGAGGTTGTAACAATACCAAATTAATTGATCCTACCACTAAAAAGAGTACTGTCAGTCGTAGCAGTATTCTCTCGTCTTACTTTTATTCTTTATCTCAATCCGAATGTTGAAAGTTTAACAAAAACAAAAAACAACAATTAAATATTCAATTTGACAGCCCTAACCATCCTGAAGGTCCGACTCAGAAGGTCTGAAGAAGTTGTTGATAAGTTTGCCCAATAGAGGGCCCGAAGAAACGTAACAACAAAAGAAGATCTCAGAAGTTTTACTCACTTGCAATTTACGAATACAACCTTGCCCTAATGTCTATTTCAAGAGATAGCGAATTAGGTGCTCGAGCCTGGAAGTAGGTTGGTAAGTATTTATTTTATTCCCTTTTTATTACGGTTTTATTAGCTCGCTTTTTTCTTCGCTGGAGTGAAATCTTGCGATCGATTTTTAACCGGCTGCTTGATGACATGAAGTAAAAAATAGAGATGGTAGATATAATAATTGAAAGTTGTAAATGCATTACTATAACGTTTTATTTTACGTTATTAACACAAACCCATAAAATTTAGATTGTTTCTTCCGATACCAAAAAGTATCGTAGTTATCATTGATCGTAGTATAAAAACCATCACATCATAAAAAAATTACTTAATTTCACAATGAAAATAAATCGAAGTAAGGACTTTATGCTTGGCTTGATAGCTAAGTTGTGTGAAACATAACATGTTTTTTATTATTGTAATTTTTGTCTGTCTGATCATCCAGGATACTCTTGTAGGTATGCCTATATGTACTCTTACAGGTTCTGGAGACGAGAGCAGATCGCTGATTTAATCATGAGGAATAACTTGGCTTACTTTTCCGTTGATCTATTAATGAAATAAAAATTTTAAGCAAATATTAATACCATGTTGTACCAACGAAAATCAAATTTTATTAACTTTAAAGACTCATCACGCTGAAAGCGGGCATATCCTGTAGTTTGTAATTAATCACGACAAATTAATTACCTCGACCTTCGTACACCCGCTCACATGTTTAGGCTGACTACGGAATTGGTCCAATTTATGAGCGAGAAGCGTTAATACCACCAATCCGCTCTTAAGTTTAAGTTTCTTAACTTAACATAACTTTCGAGTCCCACTGCTGGGTACAGGTCACCTCTCGAAAGTGTAAGAGACGTAGGCCATAGTCCACCACTCTGGCCAAGTGCGGATTGGTGGATATCATGCCTGCGAGAAATTAGTTGGTTACTCAGGAATCAGAGATCAGAAAGGAGTCAGTAATCAGAACGGTGATGGGAAAATCGTAATTAACACTGCATATGTACTAATACACATTAATAATGTATTTGTCAGAGGTAAGCGCCTTGGTTGGAACTCAGTATCTACGTGTTAGAGACCGCTGACTTTACTGCTCAGCCATTGGTGCTCATCGAATATACGGCTATTACGGATATACGTAATTGACCTTAAAATACAGAACTGCAATAAAAACTTTGCAACCTTTAAAATGTTCTTGACCAATCAGCATTTAATTTTAAGCTTCATATATAATACTGGGTGTATTCAAAATAAATATCGAATAAAAAAAAAATTATGTTACTCGCCGCTTAGTTCTCCCAATTAATCCCTATACAGAAAATTATACTTATGAAGTTAAAAATTGATACGTACCTATATCCTATTAAAATTAAAAATAATAGAAGGTATATTTAGTTAGATGAGTTCACGCCACATGAAACAAAATATCCTTATAATTAATAAAACTTAATTCTCTCACCCTCATCTAATTTCTAACTTGGACCAAGCCTACATGTATGCCATTTCTCATCACGATCATCCAAGTGACGAGGGATTGTTCTCAATAACGAGGGGAACACTTACCTGGAAAATGTTCTCCGAGGCTTTCCATTATAGGCTGTTTATTTGCGAAACTCATTATGCTTCCATTATGATGGAAATAGGGTTACTTCCGTTATTTATTACATTTAGACTTGATTACATTTGTACATTCTCAAGACTACATATTATGCCCCACTGTTCGGGGGTTTTTGCTACTTGCTTTGCTACCCTCTGTCGTGGGTACCATAGACATATATAAAGACTCATCGTTTAAACTCATCATTCAAATTTCTGTTTCGCCGGGAATGGAACCCGGGACCTCATGGCAAAGGCTTGATTCTTACTATCTGCTGCTCCAATGCATCCGATAAAGATTCGGAATCCATGGTTGCACCTTTTTAAACAACCCTGAAAAATTCATATCAGTAATGTCGCCAAGCTGTTCAACGGGGTAATGCCGCCAGCTTCTTCTGCACCATGCCTAACAGAGGATTCTTTTTATTTATAAATATCTATTTTTGTAATTACCATTTACGTACAGTTTTTTTCTACTTGTATATAATTAGTATATTTCTATTATAACTAGGTCTTAAATCCCTACTAGTCCCTATTAATATTATAAATTTGAAAGTAACTCTGTCTGTCTGTCTGCTACGCTTTCCCACTTAAACTACTGAACCAATTTTAAAGAAATTTGGAATACAGATAGAGCGGAACTTGGGACAGGACATAGGATGGTTTTTATCCTACGGGAACCTATAAAACGGGTCCACGCGGGCGAAGCCGCTGGCGGAAGGCTAGTAATAAAAATAAAGTTAAATAACCACCCTTAAGACTTCTGATATAATTTTAAGATGGCTTTCTTTTGAAAATATCCGCGGGGCTTGAAATGTGTTGTGGAACCCGGAAACGCTCTTGAAATTTGTCAGTAGCGGTCAGTATACCAGCTTGATGGGGACGAAAACAATCGTGTAACCTGCCAGAATTTCAAGAAAATCTCAAGGGCTTTTGAAATCCATTAAACTCGTGGTTAATGTTGGGTTATGTTCCAATTCCTTTTCAATTTTTGGGAAATAGTCGTACCAAGTAAATGCTTCCAACTGGGTATATGTCGTGTCATGTAAAAAGAACGCTGATGGTCAAGCTGCGCATTAGGCGATTTATCGGTCTATTTGGTGGTATGAGCTTTTTCACCGATAACCAATATACGAAGTCACGGGTGAAAGGTTAGTTCAAAAATAAAACCATAGGCCTAGACTTTCGTGTGCGAGTGTACCTAAACATACCCCCTCCACTTTCTTCCAGCGTTCTTTTTACATGACGCGAACTGTACGAGTACAGTAAAAAAGGTTAAACGTTATTAATAAGATTTTAATGAGTTGGTCATAACATTACAGTGGATATATGAAGGAAAATTGTTACAGTTACAAAATAAGTACAATAATGTAGTTAAAATGTAAGCAAAACATTATTATCTACTGAATAATGCAGTTATCATTTGGTTCTTTCAAAGTTGCTACTTTATAGAGTTAGCCTATTATTACACTTTTATATTTAAAATGCTTGACAAAGTATAAATAATATAAAAATCTATAAAAGTAGTATTGCTATAGACATTTTTTTTATAAGATTATTATAAATTCACACAACACTATCTGATTCCAAACTAAGCAGAGCTTGTACTATGGTAATCAGAAAGCTGATAAACATACTTATATAATTCTAAATACTTACTTAAATAGATAAATTAACACCCAGACACAGTACAAATAGTCATGTTCATCACACAAATATTTGTCCTGGATGGGAATCGAACCCACGACCTCACGTTTCGCAGTCGGCTCATCACCCACTACGCCACGGAGGCTGTCAATATGGTAGTTTATTGTTCGTTTGCCAGAGAAGCAACAACAGAAATGCCTACGACTCTTGATAAAGCTAAATTTTGCTTAAAGATGGAAGTAAAGATGGGTTGCAGTTACTCCTTAACAACACGTGGCGTTAATGATCGTGTGTTACTCTTTGCTTTGAAATTGCTTGAAACCAAAGTACAAAGTACCTCATACGTAATATTTATTAAAATACTTAAAAATACATCTTCATTTTCTCAAAACCAGCATACATTAACAGTGTGAAAACACGGTCTCAGAGACAAAACTCATTTCATTTTATGATCTTTCATTACAACTATATTTATGCCTATACGCGCAGTAGTAACGTAAGTATCGTAACCTCCTTTCGCTTCAAAGTCAGCCCATTCTGTGTCAGCCTGCTGCGTTACAGCATCCGTCTCATCTCTGAATCGATTCGCGAGAATGAAACCGAGCGTTGGGTACGGCCTTTAAGTTCGCCTGTCCTATTTATATCAGTAACCCAGTATCGATCCGGCGCCCCACTGCCCGACAACCCCCGACCTAGCGCATTCAATAAAACCACTTACATCAAGGGAAATAGAGCACACAGTTCCATGTCAACGCGTCCGACTTAAATAGTTAGGGCGAATTTGACTTCTGTCCATAATTAAATGTAGAATATTTTTGCTCCGCTAAGATTGTTTTCGTGGCGTCTGGTTTTCATATTGTTATGTCAGGAAAACAAGTTGTTTTCTGTTCCGTGTTTTTATTAGATCAGAGTCATTCATCACAACTTGAGTCTAAGAACTTTTGTGACATAAGGTCACAACAAAGACACAATAGCTAAGAACCCTTTAGATCGTTGTTGTTACATAAGGGTTCGTACGTATTTTCGACGATGCTTCCAAAATTTTAGAGGTCGTTATTTACTTCTGTATATAGTTGAAACTTAAATGCTTATAGCCTTGGTTGGTGTTGAATGCAAAATATATGCAAAATAAAATCATATTTGGTATGAGGGATGGTAATGATAGCATTCCTAGGCGGTATAACTTAAAAGTTTATTTGAGAAATCACCATCATTATTGCAATCCATTTCTGTGGTAAAACGATATTCTTTAGTGTTAAGGTGAAATGGTTGCCGGCCAGAATTACATGAGGTGACAATCAGCCTCAGGAGTAGCAGCAAAATACTGCATACAAAAAACTTAAGGATGTCTACAGGATATAGTGATTAGGCATAAAATGGCATGACCACTGCTCCAACCTCATCAGCTACTCAATTTAAAATAAAAAAATCATCAGTTTTCCAACAAAACCTTATCGATATAGATCAACTAGATATCTAAAACAGTTTAAACGTTCATTTGTAATGGAATACAAAATAGGTTAATAAATATTAGAAATTTATAAAGAAAATAATAAATTTAAAAAGAAATTAATAAAGGTATTAGAACAACGTGATGATGTAATGATTCATTAGTAGAGGAAGAGCCTTACCCATTCAACAAAGTTGCGTTGATCCAGGTAAAACACAACATACTCGTAATATATTAACGCATGTACTATAGATATACCTGCTATACTGAAATCCATGAGGCCATTAGGGCACGTTAATTAATGACTCTTAATCCTTTGGCAGAGCAAATGTAATGTAATCTACTTATCGCTACGCAATTATAGAGGTTAGATCTGCAATGCTCGCCAATTTATCAAGATAACCTTGTGAAGTCACTTTTGTCGAGGTTTACAAAACTGTTTTCCGAATATTTTATGCTTATCGCTCAGGCCTGTTGCTAAGCCAATATGATTTTAAAAATTGCTGCATAAATATACTCAAGGTACAAAGAAAAGAGAAAATGAGTATAAATAGCGCCGGGCTATATCAAAGAGATAGTGAAATAGAATAAAGTGCTGAGAAATAGATAAGTACAAAAGTTAGATACTTGTTACGAAGCCATAAACGACAGCGGATTATGTTAAAAGAAAATTTATTGCTAATCTTATATACTTATATTTTTTTTCTTATAAATATAAAAATGAATCCCTATTTCCCTTGGTCACGGCATCACGCGTGAACGGCAGGTCTGATTTCGCTAATTATTTTTTTGTTGTGTTTGTTATTGTCAGAAGAAGGTTATTATTAAAGAAAAAATTAAGAAGAATGCGCGGAAAATTAAGAATACTTAACAACCATATTAATTTTATTTTTCATTAAAAATTCGAACTCAATTTTCATAGTTAAGACAGGACAACACTTTCACACATTCACACTTTACAATATAAGAAAATTACAATGCAATACTTTTAAGATTGCATTTCAGGAGTCCTCAGGATTTGTTACTTACAATTAATAAATTTATTCAAAATAATATTTTCTCAGTGTACAAGCATTGAGATTTGTGTTCAAATAAAATAAACATCTTTCACGCAACAGTTAATTCATACTTAAAACATTTTCAGTACATAAAATGATTTTGTATAGACAATCAAAATTTATTGTAAGTTGACAATAAACACTTTAAATTCCGCTACAGCATCCGCTCGCGCTTGCCTCTACCGCCGCTAACTTGCACCACAACTAAACGAATAGCTTCCATTCGTCTACGTTAGGGCACCTTCACTACCTAATGGCTTGATGTATTGTTATAGCTTAATAATCTTTACCACCTTCGTGGAGATAGCAGTTTAGCCTGCCATCACTCTCTGCATTAGCTTCAGACGTATAAAACACCTTTATTAGTTAGGTGTTATCTGGGCATAAGTACTTGTAGCTTGTCGCATCGTGTGGGTTGGAAGATACTTTGGCAGGTGGGAAAACTTAAAAAGTTTGACCATTGCATTTATTTTTGCCGAGAAGAAATTCCCTAGTGTTTCCCCAGGCTCAGACACCAAAATAAATAAATAAAAACGCTTCACACTCACAGCAGGATAGATAGATCCTGTGTAGTGGGTACCATGGGCACACACAAACACGTTACCCAGACCGAGAACAGAAATTTTAACCGCATCGTTCAAATTTCCGCTTTGCCGGGAATTGAACCCGGGACCCTTCGATTGGCAGTCCGGCATGGTAACCATTACACCATACGGGTCGTCAAAAAAGAAATAAAATACTAAGTTTAATTGATCACTTATCAATTTTTCAAGCAGTTTTTAAAGGTAAGTTTATTGAAAATATGTTCTGATATATTTCTTATGTAAGAAATGTATCAGAAAGATGTATCAAATGTATCTTATGTAAGAAAATAAATTTCATTAAACTTCATTGCATAATTTTGCTGTTTTCCACGTTATTAAGCTGTATGGTGTTAAATACATCAGAAAGACTTACATTAAAATGTGACATTAAATAACTAATAGGTACGTTTTTTCTTGGTTAAAATCAGTGAATAATAACATTAAAATCGTCAATAGTGTCTCATACGATCAGCTGTCACGTGTGCCCATTATGGACCCATAACCATACTGTTATCTCAATATAGGTACTTTTTAAAAAAAAGAGTGCTGCTGTGAGTTTTTTTCCGCCGCCTTTTTTCTCTCAGCTCAACATCTAGCCCAAATGGGTACCTAGGCGATAACCGGGAAAAAATGACATTCATTAAGCGAATATTTTGTATTCCTAATATGAAATAAATATTTTTGATTTAATTTGATTTGATTGTTTTTCCTTTTAAGTTTTGAAAATAAAGATTATTGATTACAAAATTGTCATAGAAGTAAACAAGTCTGTTGCTATGTCAGTGGTTCTTTTGAGCCATTCTTATGAATGTTTAAAAATATAGGTTTATAAGGAAAGTTCTTGGAAACAGGTCCACAATATTTTCTATTTATTTTTTAATGGGAGTGAGATATTAAATTTCATTTTATGAAGTCTTCGAAGTTCAAGTCTATTTATAAAGATAGTAAAAGAAAAATGAAACAAACGATGAAACTATACGTCAAACACGCCTCGGTTCCATATCCATTCTCTTTCTGATAAGGCTCATACAAATTTTAATTTCATAAAGGAGATTTAAGGATTTTCTAACTTACCAATATTCTTAATAATAATGATTGGGTAGGCAGAGAAAATTTTGGAATTTGATGACAAAAGCTTTTAAGTTTTTCATGGCTCAATGGCAAGGACAAATGGTCAGATAACATTCGGAACCCACTGTTTAGCTTCAAAAGTTAGTACGTTATTACTAACTTCGTAATTTTAAAATTATTATTGCCAAAGACATTGAAAGAGATCTCTTTTAACGTCTTTGATTATTGCATTACGCGAATATTTTAGTATACATTAGTGATAATGTGAATTTGAAATAAAAAATGATAGTGAAAATATAAATAAAAATTTTGACATTTCAAAGTGACTTTGCTTTGATAACTAATTTCATAGATTACAAAACGACTTAACATTAACTTTTATATTAGTATCTGTGTAATTTACATATTTATGATGTAGCGACGCATATTTTCTAAAGATAATTGCCTCCGTACTGAAAGTGGAGCGGCACGAATTCACACTGAAATTAACATAATAAAGGAACATTATTTTCTTTCGTAATGTCGCAAGCATATATTTTTTATAACTTCTTCGCATAAGATACCTTCTTAAAATATTAATGTTTACATTTTAAGCCAAAATTTAGCATTTTTTTAATCATATCAGGTTAAGCATACCTATACTTTATACTTCTTACTGACGCTATGACGGTACAAACTTACAAGACGTACCGGAATAAAAGCGCTTACGACATCAGGCAAAATTCTTGGGCTGTGAGTCTATGGGCTGCAACGATCACTTAACACCACGTGGCCTAAACGCTTTTCTGTTACTTTATTTACATAAAAAACCAAGTCCTTAAAGATGTAATACACGTAACAGCGGCGGTCTTCGTAAAGAGTGTGAAACCTACCTATGTAATATGACGATCGTGTGGCAATACGTTTACCGTGCCGGACTGCCAATCGAGGTGACCCGGGTTCGATTCCTGATTGAAGCAGAGATTGAAAAGATGAGTTTCAGTTTCTGTTCTCGGGTACTTATTTGTGTTCATGTCTACGTGTATCCACGGTACCAACGACACAGGGTATATACACTGTGGGGATATGACTGTGATCCGTTATTATGTCATAAATGCCTGTTAACGTTCCGGAGCTTCTGAATTCGTTTAATAAATTCCTGAATACATACGACGTTATTAATATTCATATAATCGTAATGTCTCTGTAAACAAGGCCGCGTAAGCCTCGTACGTAAATCATAAGTACAAATTGTGTTCGGTATTGTATTGTTGTGTTATGGTAATTTATTGTTTGAGCCTACGTAATAGGCAATGTTGACCTAGATTTTGTATAGCTTTTCTTTCAAAGATTTTTAATATAAAGTAAGCGGCGTTGTTTTTAACCTGTTAATGTCTTTGCTGAACAAAAGTTTCCTCTCGGAAATGCGGGTTTAGGCGGGTTCACCACGCTGGCCAAGTGCGGGTTGGCTAATGGCTTGGCTGCAACCCTTTTTGCGTCCCACTGCTGGGCACGGGTCTCTCCCCTTATTGGGGAGGCCTGGAGCTTACTCCACCACGCTGCTCCAATGCGGGTTGGTGGAGATGCGGGTTAGTGGCCAACCCGCTGTCGGATGTTTTCAAACCGCCCATAAGGCCTCCGACAAGGTTTAACGACTGTTATCTATCGACAACAACCGGGACCGACGGCTTAACGTGCCCTCCGAAGCACGGAAACGCGCATGAAATTCTTTGCCACTAGCGGTCACCCATCTCACAAACGACCGCGCCCGTTTGGCTTAGCTGCGTAGACCGTTTGCGTTCTACGCTAGCCGCCGAGCCATGCGCGCTTCCCGGCTAATGGCTTAGATATAATTTATTATGTGCTAAACATACGGTGTCAGAAAACATAGTAATTACGTATTGTTTACAACATATTTCCATGTAGAGCAGTGATCAAAGCGCACCTTACACATTTCTGAGTCAGAGGTACGCGCTGGGGATTATACCCAGACCCCTGATCAGAGTCTGCTGTCCTAACCATTCTCCTACCGCTGTAAGCTTACGAGATGAAAATTATTTCAACAAATACCAACACCTATGTGACATAAACACTGTAGTCTTATATTTTTGAACTTATTCTTACAAAACACATCAGTACTTTAGATATTATGGGAATTGAGGCGTGTCGCGGACGTTCTTATCAATCCTCGGGTCATTTTGTCGATATGTGTCATTAATAAGTAAGATTACACATGATCCTCCTAAAAGTAAATGACAGATCATTACCGTGACTTCAAAAATGGAGTGTTTTCCATCCATCAGCCTTTTACTGTCCACTGCTGGACATAGGCCTCCCCTAACGTTCGCCACTCCTCCCGGTCCTCGGCCTTCTGAATCCAGCGACTACCCGCTGTCTTCTTCAGGTCGTCAGTCACCAGAGTGTTTTAGGATTCTCGTATAAGAGCGGTTTCAAAGTAGCATATTTTTCGGCGCGTTCGTGCGTTTTTTGCATACCTCAAGAAGGTAAATATGGCGAACTAAATAAGTACATATATATAAACAACTTTTGAAAACACCCATTTGTTCAAATAAAAGTGTTTTTCATTGTTTGTTTGTGTTTTGTAGCGCGTGTATGCGCAAAACAGCGACATTTTTCGGTACAAAAAGCAGCAGTGCGATTTCAGATACGACCGTATACGCGCCAAAATATACGATAGTTTGAAAAAGCTCTAAGGGTATTTCTATGACCCTGTAGTGCAATGATTACAGGAATTGGGATGATGGATTTAAAATTTAAAATTTTCGTTCTCGGTGTGGGTGTTTTTGTTCATGTTTTTTGTGTGTGTCCATGGTATCCACTGTGGGGTAAAATGTGGAACTTATGACTGTGTAGCGTTATTTATGTTTAATTAGTATAACTATAGCTGAGCCATGTAGAGCTGCGTGATGAATCAAGCCTTCTCAGCAATGGGAAACGACTGTTATCCAAGGGTGGGACGCAAAAAGATTGCATTTAACTATAGTTCAGTCAGGTTACGAATATTTAGACTTAGCTATATTGTGTTTGTTAGACTGTCAAATACGAAGATTTATACGAGTAGAGAAGTCATTCTTAAGTTATTAATATCCAATTTTGCCATACCATAGAGAGCTTTTTAATCTCAAATAATATATATTACACAGTTATAAAAAAAACATTAATCGCTTGCTAAGCTTTGATATATATTTTTTACAAACAAAATTTGCCTCGAAATTTCTTTTATTTCTTATGTAATTACTTCGCTTGACTAAAAATAAGTACGGCGGATACAATCGGTAAAGACGTAAATTCTTAAGCAGAACATAATTTCATTTAAATCTAACTTAACTCTAAATGTCATTGTTTGCATCTGGAACAAGAAAATTATACTGAATAAATAATATTAAAAGTAAAGAAACACTTTTTATAAACAAGCTTTAATTTAAATAATTAAAAAGTAAAAATTATTAAAAATCCCGATTTTATAAAATGAACGATAGATTTATAAAAAATAAGTATAAAAAGTAGTCCTTATTTATTTACGGAAATATAATTTTTTTTAAATGAAAAGGATTATAAATTGTAATTTTATTAAATTTTAGAATGTGGTGATTGTAGAGTGCTTTTTTCTTCTGTATTTTTTTTAACATTATTGTACGAGTACCTATCTATTTATTTAAACTAATCTAATCTATTTTTAATCCAGATTTTGATTATAATTATGTTTGTAGTGCAACAATGAAATATTTTCGTAACAAAACGTTTTTATTCCACATACTCGTAGTTGTAAGACAAAAGTGCGTACTCAACTTACGTATGGGCACTATAATTGGTTTTTTATTTACGACGAGACTGGAAGCGGCCGGTAAAGGCATTAAATATGCACGTTGTTTGTTATAAGATTGACGTAGAAAGTAGAACACTTATAAGGTATTTTACAAATTGTTGCTTTGTGTCATTACGGATTTCTATTTATAAAATAGGTAGCAATTGACGACCCAAATGGTGTAATGATTGATTACTATGCTGGACTACTAATTTAAGGTTCAGGGTTTGATTCCCGGCGAGACAGAAGTCAGAGTGATGAGGACGCAAACGACCTACGCAGCTAAGCCTACAGGCACGTTTGGGTGTAAGATGGGTGATTGCAAAAATGACACGCGTGTTTCTAGGCACGTTAAGCCCTCGGTCCCGGTTGTTATCGATAGAAAACTGATCTTGAAAACATTCGATTTCGGGTTAGCCACTATCCCGTATTTCCACCAATAGGAACGGCGTGGTGGAGTAAGCTCCAGGCCTCCCGAACAATACGCAGAGACTCGTGCCCAGCAGTGGGACGCAAAAAGGGTTGCAGCCAATAAAGTATGGAAATGTTACACTATGGTAGGTACCTACTCGTAGGAAGTCTTCTTAAAATTTATTCCTAGTTCAGATTCTTTATTCCTATAAATATCTACCTATCTACCAGATATCTAACTATAATAATATAAAATAAATAATATAATAATACCTATCCTGTAGAGACTGGACGATAAAATTCGTTCACCGAAACCCTTTATTTCGATCTAAGGTGGATTTACTGGTACAATTCATAAGACCATAATGGCTGAATATCTTCCGGTTTGTGGGCTGGGGTTGCCATTGGCAGTTTATAGGCCGTCGACAGTAGTCGACACTGTAAAGGTACAGTATTTCGGCGATAAAGTACCTCTTTACAATCCTCTGGAGTCAAAGAGCTCATCTCAAAAATTAATACTCGTATCAACTTTAAAGGATTTTACTTGAAATGTAATGAAATGAAAATACTTTATTGATTTAGATTTTTTACAAAATTATCATCGCCATTGTTTGAAAAAGTTTGAAATAACTGTCTTTCTTAAAAAAAAAACATTAATATAGATATTGATATTTAAAAGATTTACTGGTCGGCGCGTTGTTAAATATTTTTTGATCGCACATTATATTTTACGAAAATACCTATTATTGGTACTAAGTATCTACGCAAATTCTTATCAGTCAGTGTTAAAAATGCCTATCGGCGTCTAGTCCGTCCTTTGAAGAACAGTTCAGTTGATTCAAAGCATAAATAAATAGGCCAAACTTACGCTGATAACAACCATGACTACCGAAACCCGGCCTCTAAAAGGAAAGCTTTATTAAATAAATTTTCACTTCTGGTTACCTATCCAACTCCCGACCACGTCAGATATTAGTTTTGCTGAATTTTTAAATTCTACGCCTGTCGCAGGTTTTACATACTTTATCAGTCTTTTAATAAAGTAATGTAATTACTTGCACGAAAGATTTTTTTCAACCCTTTCTTTCTACTGCTGGGCAAAGAAATTTCGGAATTGGTGCCAAGCGCGAGTTGGTGGACGTGATACGTGTTCGAGAAATTTTGTAACACTCCCAGATTTGCACGGTAACAGAAAATATCGTTATGAAATATTACCTACAATGTTTTCTCTCACCATGAAGCAGTAATAAAAGGTAATGCCACAGATTATAGCTCCTGTAGAGATCAGACGATTAAATTCGTTCACCGACATCCCCTTTATTTCTATCTAAGATGTACTCGTGTTGGTGCAATTCAAAAGACCATAATGGCTGAATATCTTCCGGTATCTGAGTTCGGGCGCTATAATAGCTGTTTTCAGGACGTCGACATTGTAATGGTTCACTGCCCTCCTATCTTTGGCAGGTGCTATAACATAAATATTTTAGATAAAAGAAAAAAATATGTTACGTCTAATAATAAATGCTTTATATTACAACATTTAAGAATTAAATAACATAAAATATAATGCATAAAAAACAAAACAAAAAGCTATTTTTTGTTTAGGACAATGTTAAAGAAGAAAGAACAAAATGAAGATGTAAAAGGTTTCATTGAAATCAATAAATATTTTTATTTATGACTATACAATTTTTAATTGTGATCTTAAAGCCTTAAATCAATTAAATACATTTTCATGTGTATAATAATTAGCAACGTAATTAAATCTAATACCTTTAAACGAGCAATTCTTGTATATATCTAAATATATTTTTTGAATCTCGGAAACGGCTCCAAAGATATTGACGAAATTTAGTACCCTGGTTTCGGGGATGATAAATCGATCCAGCAAATTTTTATTGATAGAAAATGTGTTTTATTTAATGTTTATGCCGTTAAATATAAAATTACTCTTACTGACATCTATTGGAGAATATTAAAAATATTGTGGCGTAGAAAGTCGTCAAATGTTAACCATCAATCCGCCCTTCAAACAAATGACAATGTCGATTTGAAAGACCTCTATAAAAATTTAGTCAATGGAATTAAAGCTTTCTTGGTCGAATGGTTACGAAAGCTGACATCGTAGCTAGAGACCCGGGTTCAAACCTCAAGTAGGCAAGTTGCGTTTTTTATTTTTTCTGACAATTTTTTTAAATTGGGAGCTAGATATTTCAAAAGGCTTTGTTACGTAACACGAAGCCAATGAATGTTTTGCTTAAAAAAATCAAGATAATCAATTGTTTTTATCCGAGCTATGCTCGGGAGTCCAGGTACTAGCAAGTTACTTAAGCAACTTAACAAAGTTATTACCCGGTACTTCATATGGCACAATTATTTTAATGACGACTCGCGCGGCGTATAGGTTAACATGCCGGACTGCCGATCGGAGTTGGAAATCGATTTATCATTCCATATGATTTGTTATCTCCTATTTCTTACCCATGAGAGTCAAAATATCAAAAAATCTAATACAAATATTTATTTACTTCCCATCCAGTGCCCAAATACAAAGTTTCAGCTCTTATTTGAACGCCTTTAAGCCTATTTTTTCGATAAGACTATCCTATTTCCATACCTAAAATCGACTCGATCTGTGCACCGAACATTAAAATGGGTTTAGTAGTTTTCACATACACACAAAGTTACCTTGGCATTTTTTTTTCTATAAACGATTTTTAAATTAAGCTTTACGTGTCATATTCAAAATGATAGAAGAACGTTGTCGTCGTCTACCTTGCGATAATATAAATCCTTCAAATAATTTTCAGTAATCTTATGTGCCACCCGCAGACATATTAGTCAGCTATAATTTTTCTGATCAGTGAACTGAATTAAGCAGCTTATATATTTTTATGTTCAAACTACTTTTATCAAATAGTAATTGAGTTTCTATTCTACGCTTACATGGCGTAGTCTGCGCAAGCTGTACGCAAGCAGATACCGAAATAATTATACTTATTTGTCCAATTGGTTTTCTTCTGTATATAGATTTGTTATATTTTAATTAAATTTTCAATGAAAATTACGACTTATCCTTTGTTTAGATGGCTGCCCTTTCTACGTCCCACTGCTGGGCACGGGTCAATCCCCAACCTCCACAAAATCCTATGTGTAGATACTTTTGCTCAATTAGTCTCAAACTCCGCGAACCCACATGGGACCAGTGTGATGAAGTAAGCTACAGGCCTCCTTAATAAAAAGGGAGAAATCCGGGCCTATCAGCAAAAACGTTTACAGCTAAATCGCTCGTCTCTCTCTCTGCAACCTTTTTTGTGTCCCACTGTTTAGCACGGTTGTCTCCACATTTGGGAGGCCTGGAGCTTACTCCACCACGCTAAAGTTTAAATAACGACTTAAATTTTCTGTCCCCAGCTTAAATTTGATGACTTTCGTGGTTACCATGGCGGACTGCCAATCGAAGGGTTCCGGGTTCAATTCCCGGTGAAACAGAAATTTGAAAACTGAGTTTAAATTTCTATTCTCGATCTGGGTTTTTGTGTTTTTATCTTTTGTGTGTGTCCTGGTACCCACGACACAGAGTATATGTAAGTACCCTACTGTGGGGCTATGGATAGCCTATAGGCTTAGTATAAATACGTATAGAATAAGTGTCTTCATACAAACGCACTGTCAAAATTGAAGCACTAAATAGATTCCTACACTTAGACTAAGAATAATGTACTTACGTACTATTCCTACAGCTGTCACATCTGACAAACAAAATATTTTTATTTTGACCAAATTAACTATAAAATACTACAAAATATTGAAAATACTGTAAAAAGTTATTTTATTACACTTCTTTTGGTTTTAAAAAGTGTTGTGATAAAATTTAACCTTAAGTCTTACGTAGCGGCCCGGCGTTTGCTGCCATTAATGGCACCAATCAACATGCTTCAATGCTCAAATTTCAATGCTTCAAATTCAATTCGCGCGAACTTGGTTTCTGAGTATAATTTATTAAGCCATTACAAAAACCCGTGAGGTAGATCAGATGGCCCGAATTCCTGCTTTCATGTCATAACTCCCATATTCCTGCTATCTCCTTCAGATAACCCACTTCCCTATCGGCAACACGTGTGACACGTAACTAGACACATTTGCATAGCCGATAAGAGCAGGCAAGCGCCCGCATCGACTGTGTGGCTGTAGTGTCGCTGCAGACAGGGATTGCAGGTATCGGAAACACATACTTCTCTGCAGATCATTATATTCAGTAAAATAATGATGCTGTTATTAATCACAGTAGCATAAATGATACGGACCAAGTGGTTTAAAGTGGTTGCTGCCTTCAAGGAACATGAACGGCGAATGCCCTTGAGGTTGTGCGGACAAGGAATTTCAGGTTTTTTCTGAAATTCTACTAAAAGTTATAGAAAACAGATAGCAGATATATGGAAATTGTGATATGGGTGCAGGAATGCAATCTTCTAGAATGACGAGATGAAAGCAATTCTTCTAGAATACCTAGAAGTATCGGCATTAAATCATTGGCTGCTTGTATTATTTTATTACTGTCAATAAATATCCACTTTATGTGAAATGATCAGTGTCTGAATATAATACCTTTGAATAAATAATATAATAGGTAATATCTGGAAGGATTCTTTTTTCCTGAACCCACTGAAGTGTGTTAAAACCTTTTATACCCATTTATAGGGTATTACCAAATAAAGGTTATAACTTATAAAGGTAAAAGGAAAATTCCCACATTTAATACCATTGTAGCTATTCATAGATTTATGTATTCAATACGTAGAATATAATAGAATTTCATCCATTTACCTTTCAAATACTTAATGAAATTTATTTTATAACAATCTCGACTTTTAATTAGGGCGTTTATTGTACAGATTTATTTCTCGAGGAACCATTTATAAGTACATGAGAGAGTTCGGGCTTAAACTTTTAATGGGTTTGAATAGTTATGGGTTTGGATGACCTTTGAGATGGGTTCAGGTTTCTCTGGAGACTGGCACGCTGATAGCGGTTAGTACCAAGTCGGTTAGTAATATACACATATATAGACAGGGAACAATAAGGTTTGTGTTTTTGCTTAAAATATTTTCTTGGTCCTTCAAGGCCGGATTAAGACAATAGGGTACTAACTTTTCGCCCGCGGCTCCGCCCGCTTGTCCTACACGATTTTCCTCATGGGAATGAGATATTATTCGAGTAAAAAGAAGAATGTGAACGTGGTTTCCGACACGGAGATACCGAGTTGAAATCCCCGGCAACGACTAAGAAATTTGTTAAGAATTATCGCTGCTCCATGGTGAGGGAAAATATTGTAATATTTAGTCATTTACCACGTTTTCTGTCACCGTTTATCTAGTTTATTAGTAATCGTAGTTTCTTAAAAGCATGATGTCCACTAATCCGCACTTGACCGCACCAGACTTGGTGGTCTATGACCTGAATCGCTCTCACTTCCGAGAGAAGATCTGTGCCGGGAAGTAAGATATAAAAAAGATGTAAAAGAAAAATATAATCTATATAATTTTACACTTTATGAATATTACGAGAAAAAAACTTTTTACATTCAAGCATATTATATTATCGGTACCTAAAAAGCGTTAAAAAAGAGATTAAGATTTGAAATAGGGTTTACTGAGAATATCAACGAATAAACACTGTCCCTCTCTAAATTCTATAAATCAAAATCAGTTTTCTATGTATATTTTCATGTGTTCAAAAATCCTCATAATTAATAAAAATTTCGTTCATTGAATTAAAGCTTCCTTGGCCGAATGGTCACGTGGGCTGACTGCGGAACTAGAGACCCGGGTTCAAACCTCAATCAAAACCACATTGCGTTTATTTCTTATTTTTTGTAAAAAAAAATAATTGGGAGCTATTTCAGATGGCGTTGTTCAGTAATATACTCAGCAAATGAGTGTTGCCTTTGAAACTAAATCAAGAAAATAAATTATTTTTACCCGAACAACGCTCGGTCGTCCAGGTACTGATTATATTATTATGATTATATACAACAGAACTCTTCACGACAGATGTGAGTCATACTTCCCTGGTCTGGTATTTTTCTCCGTTCAAATCAAGCGAAGTTCTTGTCAAACACAATTTTAAACTTAAGTCATGAGATTTTATAAGTAAACATGGCACTTCGGCAATAATACTGTAAGAATTCTTACTTACCTCTCCTATATACTTTTTGCTTGCTCTTCTAGTTATGCTACCGTGGATCAATAGCTGAAATAATACGATGAATTAGCACTATTCTATTCCAAGAAAATGATTAGACGACTTTTTATTCTCGTGGTAATTGTAATAATTCAAATAATCACTATTATTGAATCCGCTTTTATAAAGAGCTATTAAGAAAAATCGACAATTCATATTTCATGTTTTCATTTATAGTATTAATGAGCTAGATCGCTTTTTTTTCTATTAAATTGCCCGGTTGCCCTCCCCTAAATCCTGACCTGGATATCACATACCTAACTGAAAATTAATTATCATTGAATTCGACTTGTTGGTTTCCGTTTCGCATTGAACATACAGGCTTAATATAAATTATTTGCTCTCGGATTACGGCGACCTACCACAAAGCTATCTGTTTTGTGTAGAGTGAGAGCGCATAGTTTAGTATTTATTTACTACGGTTTACTCAGATCGAGTACATCAATAAAATATTAGTTTATCCGAAAACTGGGTTCATTCTTTGCTGTGAATCAAATATTCCATCAATTATTTAACACAAGTACATCCGTCTGATACGTTTTTAGTATAACTTTTTAAATCAATTTCAGAGTTCTTATTTAAAAAAAAGATTCCGTTCAGGGGTCGTAAACACTTTTCTGTGCTATTTAATTTTGTGTATTGTCCGAGTAACCCGGACAGCAAAAAGTTGTACTCAGGCCCTACCTAAGTATTTTTTAGGCAAACAATCAACACCACGGGACCTGCAAGCTCGTCTGCTACGTTGTGAAGTGTCTAATTTTCAAGCCTTCTATATGATAGGTACCAAAGGCTTTAGTTGTGGTTGGCCTATTAGGAGTGTTAGGTACACAAATGTAGTCGATTTAAAAATTCAATCAATAATTAACGCACATAATAATATCTTCAGGCGTTTTATTGACGTTTTCGGCGCTACATTTTAAACCATAAATAGGCTCCAGTCAATTTTATTCATCAATCAGTGTCTGCTAAAGCTAACCTCTTCGAACTTTCTTACAGCAATCTATCATGTAACTCGACTTGACATAATAATAATTGATGGGACCATATCTCGAGACTTGTCTCACATGTTTTACGAAAATAGCCCACGACGTACTGATAACAGCGAACATTTGCGATTTTGAATGATCGAATTCGGATATCGATTCGATGAATCGTTACATTTTAAGGCGATAAAAATTGTACTTATAGTTCAACCGGAATAGTACTACTTTTGTACGTATTTCTGCCGTGGAGCAATTTGATGATCCATATATCGCTTTGATGACCATGATGGACTGCCGATCAAGCGTACCGAGTTCGATTCCTGACGAAGCTAGATTAGCTGTGGCGGCAAACTTAATTGTCGACCAGAAAGCAAAGAAAATGCTCCTCGGCACAAATTTGTGTACCTACCCACGCAAAAATTAATACTTATGTATCGTACTTAAATTACTGAGCTACGTATACCTATAAATAAATCAACGTAGCTAATCGGTTGGAAAAGTGACGCGCGATTGAGTAATGTTACTAATGGATACATTAGACCCAGGCCTTAGAAATTACGTTCGACTCTAGAAACTAATGATTTAGATTTCGAGGTCACAGGTTTGAGCGTGGGTAGTAAGAAATGCCATAAATGGTCCCAGAATTCTTTGTATTTTTGCGAGAAAGAATTTTTTGGCTATTAGCTGAGAAAGTAATTTATTGTTTTGTTCTTTCTATGGATTAGAATGTCCCAAGAAAGCTGTAATGAGACTACTTTTTTGAAATGTTTCTTTGAGCGTTTCGTATTAAAAAATCTGTTAAGAGTTTTTCTTGAATTGCAAGACCAGCAAATAAATATTAGGCGTATATAAATATTCGAAATTAATGTATTATTTTATAATTATAAACTTTAACCTTTAAAAACTACGTCTGTTAGTAATCAACTTAATTAAAAGCTACTAAAATTACCATAAATTTAAATCTATGAAATTACCAAATATATAATGTAATATGTATAAAAATATAAAAAAAACAGAAGCAACTTTTTAATTTACACCGATGAAATATGACTTGAAGAATATCTTAAAACTCACTAAATAAAAATACCCTAGTAACCGTAGATTTTTTATTCAAAATCATAATAAATCTATGCTAGTAACTGACAAAATATTCCTTTTTACTTTTCTTTTAACATGCCATATTTATTTTGAGAAAAATCGATATTTTCTCAAACAATGGGTGACTGAGTACCAGGGCGACATAATTTCAGAGACAATAAAATGTCAAGGCCCATCATTGTGCAGTACGATCGTGTCAAGGTGTTTCCCTATTAGGCCCGTTTTCACGTTAACACACGTCCGCTCATAAATTACTATGGGCATTGCATTTCATGGAAGCACGTGTATGAGGTAGAAAATGGAGGTTAGGTTCTTAGTTTTTAAATCTGGGAAATCTTTTTGAAAAGTCACTTTTGCCTGGCCGCCTGCCGCCGTTAGCATCTGAAGGTACAGGAGAGCTCTTCCGAAGATGGGCCCGTACGGGGCGCCACGCGTGGAGGACACCGGTGCGTTCCACTGGAGATCCCGGAGTCCTTCCCAAGCGCAGAAGCAGGCCACCGAGAGGGTTTTAGTGCGGTACAAATACCACATAACGCGGTATCCTGTCCCAAGGAGCCGAGTACCTTTTGAGGGTTTATCCCCCCGATACCAAAAAAATTTTATAGCTTACATACAATGCATAGTGTTTTTATCCATTTACCACGCATTATATAGAGAATATTGTATTAATATGCCTTGTACGCGTAACTACGAATACACTGTAATTAATTCAGTGACGTTATTTGCAAATTTAATACCTACTAACGAATATGTAGCTATCTGTTTGTTACCATTAGATGCGTCATCTTTTGTACGGTATCAGCTTTTAAGTAAGAGATAACGTTTGACGTGGGTACTGTGTAATTGTGAAATGGGCATCTCCATCTTTGATAAACGTATGTTTGTTCCAGGCATTTCATCTTACATTATAATGGAGCATACTCTATTTGTTTAAGATGTAGGTATGATGTCAGTGAGTCACTGATGAATTAATGGCTTAAAAACATACATAATTATGTAACATTTACCCTTGTCTACCTTTGTCTTTCTGATTAGAAGGAGAGACCTACATAATATTAATTTAAAGATTTATTACGAAGAATTGTATCGTGCTCGTGTACAATTTTGAGATTGTACCTATCTATCTACTATATCTAATACCTTTAAACGAGCAATTCTTGTATGTATCTAAATATATTTTTTGAATCTCGGAAACGGCTCCAAAGATTTTGATGAAATTTAGTACCCTGGTTTCGGCGATGATAAATCGATCCACAAAATTTTTATGGATGGAAATTTTTAGCTGTATAAAAATATTTTCAATAAAAATCAATTTATCTAATACCTTTAAACGAGCAATTCTTGTATGTATCTAAATATATTTTTTGAATCTCGGAAACGGCTCCAAAGATTTTGATGAAATTTAGTACCCTGGTTTCGGCGATGATAAATCGATCCACAAAATTTTTATGGATGGAAATTTTTAGCTGTATAAAAATATTTTCAATAAAAATCAATTTAAATATAAACTGAAAAATACGACTCTTCCTGACATCTATTGGAGAGTATTGATAATATTGTGGCGTAAACGCTGTCAAACTGGGGAGCCCACAAGGCTCATTGTGGATTTCCTCAAGCGTTATCAGGACCTTGTGCTTTTTATAGGTTGGGTGGTAGTAAGATTAAAATATTATATTATTTAATATTATTATACTTCATGACGTTTTGCGTTTAACCGGTGGAGAGAGCGCCTATAGGTTTTTATACGAAAGGTCCAGGTAAAATAGTAGAATAAATTAAATGCATGGTAAGTCATATTTCAGTAATCTGAAGATTTAAGTATGAATGTATACAAAACAGCGAAATAAAAAAACGGCATTTTGGCAAACTCTGAAAAGTTCGAATTTTTATTATTTAAAATTCACGGCTCAACGGTAACGGGGTTTTCTAATCTGACCATTTTGACATCCAGAAGTAAGAAAAAAACTGTACCTACATAGAAGGTCTTTTTTAATCGTGGCAGCACTGAACAGGATGCAAGGTGTACCCCATATCTTAATCTGACGCGCTCGAGTAAATCCGTAAATCCCCTCTTGGGCTCCCCTATTACCATACGCCAATCCGACGTTCAAAGAAATGACAATGTCAGTTTGAAAGAGCTCTATGAAAATTTCGTCCATTGAACTAAAGCTTTCGTGGTCGAATGGTTGCGTGAGTTGACTGCGGAACTAGAGACCCAGGTTCAAACCTTAATCAAAACCTTATTTTGCATTTTTTATTTTTATGAAAATAACAATTTTCATTAGGAGCTATTTCAGATGGCGTTGTTAAGTAGCAATAAGCAAATGAGTGTTTCGTTTGAAACTAAACCAAGAAAATAAATTGTTTTTATCCGAGCAACGCTCGGTCGTCCAGGTATTTCTATACTAATATTATAAAGCTGAAGAGTTTGATTGTTTGTTTGATTGAAAGCGCTAATATCAGTAACTACTGGTTGGAATTGAAATATTCTTTTTTGTGTTAGATTGTACATCTATCAAGAAAGGTTTTTAGCTATATAAAACCACGGGGCCCATCTAGTGTAGATATATTTCCCTTCGCAACTTATGAAATTAAGTTTGCGAAACTCATCACCTTTAACTTAAAGGGTTCCGTATATCAAAAGGAAAAACGGTACGCTTATACGACGGCTTCTATGCCTGCCCGTTTCCCCGTCCGTCTGTTCGTAAGACCCTTTCTTTCAGGAACCCGTGAAGGTATCAAGTCCCAATAAATATCAATACTGAGGTCTACAACACATTTCACGACTCATATTATTATTATGCAATGATTACCATGTCAAATTGCTAACGATAAGTCCTAAGTTGATGATCCGTTAAGAATATTCTTAGCGGATCTTAAAAATAAAACTATTTTATACTTTAATTTTAATTAGTAATAAGTATAATATTGTATGCCAGAGCATGGTAGACTGTTTAAACTCTTATAATAATTTTAAACATTTAACTGTATGTATGTAAACAGTCAACAATAAAGTATTTTCATTTTCATTTTCATTAAAGTTCGATTCCCGTTGTTGCAGAAGTTTGAATGATGATCTTTTTTTGTTTTTGGTCTAGGTGTACAGATACTTCAACTCAGTTGTGCGCGCGGCGCTATGTGTGCGTGGGCTAGTAATTATGCAGCTTTAATTTGTGTGACAGTGACGCGGCCGTGATCGTCCGAACAACTTCACTGTACCTCTTGTCACGCACACAAAGTCACTGTGTATATACTGGTTTACCCACACATAGCGCCGCGCGCACAACTGAGTTGAAGTATCTATATGTGTCCTTTTCTTTATTTGTACATACTCGTATGTATTTTCGGAAAATTATGCCGAAGGACCAAAAAAAACCTAACGTACTGAGTTTAGGTATCATATGCATTTGAAAAAAATACAGTAAATATCGTATAAAAATAAAAGCACAAAAATAGTACGCCATTGAAAGTACAACGCAGATTGTAAGAGTACTTGTACGATCGGGTGATGGCGGATTTATTCAATTTTTATTCGTTTTATTGTAATTTCAGTTCCATTGGAAGAGTATCGAGTTTATCTATACCTAGCTGTGCTCTGCGGCTTTATCCGCTTAGTAATGGATCATTAACTTGTGTGATAAGTAGGAGATTTCACAGAAGTTTCGTATGAATAATTTTTGATTTTAATATACACAGAATTATCAACTTATCTGCTGATTAAGTAATAATAGCTCGTTTCCCAAAAAATATTTAGTACTCCCCCGAAAATCCAGATCTAGGAAAACTAAATTTTAAATCGATTTTCCGAGGTAAATGGAACTTGCATCTTAGCAGATATATTTGGAATATGATTTACATTTTTTATAGCAATGATTATCTACCTTTAGAGAAAGGCGAATCAAGAACGATCGATGTACGATGTAGCTTTCAAATAGAATAACTATTCTTACAGCTATATTTTACCTCTGTTTTTTGTATATTGCTGAAAATTCTTTCAGTAGCTATGTTGAGTAGTTTACCTGTAACAAAGATGAGGTTTCATAAAATTAATATTATAATATATAATTAGGTACAGCAATTGCATATATTTCCGCATATGAAAATTCAAAATTCAATAAATACAATACCGACTTATTTCAAGAGGCCAACACCAAGTATTATCTAGATCTTTAAACACGACGTCGTATCAGTGAAGTAAAGAAAATAGTTTACGGTCACTCAACTGATTTTTTAGCATAAAGATATTCGTATAAAATAATCGTACTTGCAACTACTTTGCTCCGATAACAATTTGTTTGTATGAAGTAATTTCATAGAGCAGCGATGGCCGAGGCAAAGACCGCGGTCTCCGACACGGAGATACCGAGTTCAATTCCCCGGTGCTCACCTCTGACAAAGAAATTTGTGCGTATTTATCGCTGCTCCACGGTGAGGGAAAATATTGTGATATTTAATTAATTCATTACGGGTCCATCGTGCATCGTGAATGCACGAGATGAGAGTAGGTGCCTTATAATTTATTGAAGGCGTGTTGTCCAACAATCCGCACTTGTCCAGTATGGTGGACTTTCACCGAAATCTAAATCCTCCGAGGCCTTAATCGTTCTCACGTCAGAGAGAAGACCTGTGGCCGGCAGAGACACAAAAAAGGATTATTTGCAGATTTGGTCTTTCACATCTCAGAATATAAGTTTTGTGTTCACTAGCTGACCCGACAGGCGTTGGCTTGTCTTAATTACGAATATTGAATTCGAATTTTAAATGAAAATAATAATAATAATATGATGATTTAGTATTCTTAAATTAGCTAATTACCCGCGCATTTATCTGAACTTTTTCTTTTATACGAACCTTCTCCTGACAATAGCAAACACAACAAAAAAGAACTAGCGAAATCGGTCCGGCCGTTCACGCGTGATGCCGTGACCAAGGAAAATAGGGATTCATTTATATATATATAGATTTAGGTACAATGATTGTAATGACAATAATAGTCCTACTATAGAAAATGGTACGATAACCTTGATGTGCCAACCTGAAGGTCTTTTATAGCGACGCATCCATTATTATAGCGGCTAGGTAGTATTTAGCGTTTGATTATGCTTTAGTTAAAGAATAACATCATTCAATGACTTGGATTTTACGGGTGCCTATTAAACATTATTTCAGACTTTTACGCCGAAGATCCAGGTTAGATTCCGTAGCGCACGAAGAAGAGCGTGAAACCGCTGGATTCAGTGGGCCTTTGTCCAGCAGTGGAGTTTTAAAAGCTGATGAATGGATGGATAGATTACCAATAAAAAAACTAAGCTTATAACGATTCGATCGCAAATTGATAAAAATGACTATGCATTACGAAAATTACATGTTGCGTTAGAATTTTCATGACCATCATATTACGTCGATTCTCAATCTATTAGCATTCGTATAACTAATACGTATATTATTGTACGTTTTATGCGACGGAATGCGCTACTGAATCCAGTGGGATTCAGTGGGTCTTTGTCCAGCAGTAGAGTTTTAAAGGCTGATGAATGGATGGATAGATTACCAATAAAAAACTAAGCTTATAACGATTCGATCGCAAATTGATAAAAATGACTATGCATTACGAAAATTACATGTTGCGTTAGAATTTTCATGACCATCATATTACGTCGATTCTCAATCTATTAGCATTCGTATAACAAATACGTATATTATTGTATGTTTGTAAGTCGTGAGCGTTTTGCGGCGATTAACACATACCTACCTATTTGAATTAGTTTCAGTATTGGGAAACGCGTACAGTTTACTTAATGTTTCTGAATAAGTATTTGGAGTTCTTAGGATATTTATAGGATATCTAAAGTTTCGTAATGCTAGGGTAATAATTGATCGAAGATATTCCGCATTGTTATTATCAATACTAATATTATAATTTCGAAAGTAACCCTGTCTGCTACACTTTCCTGCTTAAACTACTGAACCAATTTTTATGAAATTTCGAACGCAGATAGAGTGGACCTTCGGAAAGGACATAGGATGGTTTTTATCCTACGGGAACCTATAGAACGAGTCCACGCGTGCGAAGCCGCTGGCGGAATGCTAGTATGTAATAGATAACATTATAAAAGATAAAATTGTTATTCTAATAGATGACGACTCGCGTGGCGCAATGATTATCATGCCGGACTGCCAATCGAGGGGTCCCGGGTTCGATTCCCGGCGAAACAGAAATTTGAATGATGAGTTTAAATTTCTGATCTCGGTCTGGGTGTTTGTGAACTTGTCTTTGAATGTGTCCATGGTACCCACGACACAGGGTATTAATTACCTTACTGTGGGGCTATGAGTGTGTAACGTTTTATAACAATGCGAAGTCTCATTGGAGTCATGTCATACTCGTAACTCATCAATTTATAAATGGTAAATGTTCTATACAATGACGAGTATAACATGGGTTCGAACGGTTAAATCCATTTATGAGTATGTATTTCCAATAACCAAAGTCATGTGTTTAAACCGAGGTTCGGTTGACATAGCCCAACAAAATGGGGCACTGACGTCAAAGTTTTCGCATTAGAACAGGCAGTGGGTCTCGGTCGAGGGTGGGTTTAAGTGGAAGGCGCATTAACGCTTCTGTCTTGTGTCTTAAGGGTGAAAATCCAATAGAACTTCGTGACGTAATTATGAAACAGCTGAAATTAACCCAGTCTACGGTTAAATATGAAGTACGCGTGTTGTATGTTTGGGAATGGCCTAAAGGGCCGACTTTACCGCTGAAAATAATAATCAACGTAATAGGCAGGCCCGCCCGGAATTGTGTCAATAAACTTTGATGGGCTTGACAATGTGAGTTTACGGAGGCTATTATCATATGAATATCATTAAAGTTTAAAGGTAAGAATATGAGAAGTAGGTATGTTTAAATAAAGGTTGTATTAGTTATTTGTATTAGTTTAAAAAAACCAATTGATAGCTCCAACAATTTTTAGGAAAATTTCGTTATGCAATTTTTTTAGAATTTTCCTTTTCCATTTATTAAGCAAATTATTACTTAAGAATTTGTATTGCAGGTCTGGAGACTGTAAGTAGTATATTTGTTATGTAAGTTGGTACTGCTGGTGGCATTGCAATGAACTCTAAACAACTCAGTACGTCTTAAAAAGCAATATTCTATTTTGTTTATTTTACTTCTAATCTGAATGTAATAAATCATTATTTATGTTTTTCAAATTTTAGCGACGACAAGTAGGCGGTAAAACATGTATAAGCTATTAATGGGATTCATTTTAAACAAATAACTAAAAGACAATTATTATACTTATTTACTACTAGCTTTCCGCCAGCGGCTTTGCCCGCTTGAACCCGTTTTATAGGTTTCCGTAGGATAAAAGCATCCTATGTCCTTTCCTAAGGTCCACTCTATCTGTGTTCCAAATTTCATTAAAATTGGTTC
Organism: Pyrgus malvae; assembly: GCA_911387765.1. Lineage (NCBI taxonomy): Eukaryota > Metazoa > Arthropoda > Insecta > Lepidoptera > Hesperiidae > Pyrgus > Pyrgus malvae. Next base: position 8,510,525 of record OU426955.1, on the reverse strand, counting down.
AGTAGTTTAAACGGGAAAGCGTAGCAGACAAACAGACAGTTATTTTCGAATTTATAATATTAATAAGTAGGGAAGTAAGGATTATCTTTGCTGCCCCTGACGATTATAAGTTTCTCCTATAGGAATGAGATACTTCCCCTCGTAAGAAGTAGCCTTATGTTACTCTCCAGCCTCCAAACTATCACTTACAAATTCTCAGGTCAATCCATAATACTGTTGCGAAGATAAAGTAGTTTTGTATAAAGTTTAATAGAAATATTTTTAATTAAAGTTTTTCGCTTATTATTTTGTTGAATTTTTCGCCATAAACAAGGATGTAGTAGAGTACCACAAGTCATTAAGTTCACCCTTCTAGTGTTTACACAAGGGAAAATAAATAAATAAAGAAAAATGTGAATTTGACCTTTAATTGATCACTCTGCCCTAAAAAAATATCTTAAAAATAAATAATGTAGTTTAAAAAACTAAAAAACACGCTTTTCTGAAAATACGAACTAAAAAGTAAAAAATAAGAAGAAAATGTATTTTTACTGTAAAAAAAGTGTGGGGTGCATGGTGTTAATAGTATCTCAAAAAACCCTACGCTTTTTTTTACAATAAAATACATTTTGTTCTTATTTTTTACTTTTTAGTTCGTATTTTCAGAAAAGCGTGTTTTTAGTTTTTTAACTACATTATTTATTTTTAATTTTTTAGTTGGATTTTTTTCATATTATTGCATTGTCATCGGCCCTTGACCCCTGTGCAAATTTTCAAGTTAATCAGACGCTTAGAAGTAGGTGAAAATGAAGTTAAAAGATTCCGTTACGTATGTATTTAACGGACGGATTACGTATGTAACGGAATCTTTTAACGATGAGGAATTTTAGTAGCAATTGTTGTTAACACGCCCAACCAAATCATGTTGTATTGTATGGAGTATGTATGTATGTATGTACATACAGGTCAATCTAATATAAGCGTGTTAATAAGCTGTGGTAAAATTAGCCTTTAGCGAACGAAAAACAAAAGCATTTATTGAAGTAACTACCTGTTTAAGAAAATCATTCAAAGATCGTCCGTGCACAAATAGAAGAGTATTATTAGAAGTGAACCTGGAACCTTTAGCACTTGTCTTCCATAAAATACGTAATGCTTTTATCCCTTTCCTTTGATGCCAAAGGTTGTGAATCCATATTTAATAAAACTCAGCTATATCTAACATTCCCTTTGTTGTCACGTCAGAAAATGTCGAAACAGAAAAGGGTGAATAAAAACTTGTGCGTTTCATAAAGAGGCACGAAACAAAATATTATAAAAACGTTGGTACAGATGGATACGTAGAGATATCTTGCATTTTATAGAGATACTAGCTGACCCCGCGAACTCCGTACCGCGTTCAATTGTTTGGGGTGGGCCACCCTTATCACTTAGGGGGATGAAAAATAGATGTTGGCCGATTCTCAGACCTACTCAATATGCTCACAAAATTTCATGAGAATCGGTCGAGCCGTTTCGGAGGAGTACGAGAACGAACATTGTGACACGAGAATTTTATATATAAGACTATATCTATACATCGGGACACTATAAATGTTACGGCTTGTGCGTTTCATAAAGAGGCTAGAAACAAAATATGTATTATAAAAAGACGTTGGTACAGATGGATACCAAGATATATCTTACATTTTATAGATATACTATATCTATACATATATCGTGACACTTTATAAATGTTACGGCATGGTTAGCTTTAACCCTTTTTGCGTCCCAATCCTGGACACGGCCTAATCTTATGAATCTTATGATCCACGCTCCAATACGACTTGGTGGACTTACGGGTTAATGGCCAATCGTCTATGGTTATAATTTATGACTTTCATTTAATGAGAAACAGGACTCTAAGCAATCTCAAGCACTGAAATGTACATTATAATTGTCACTAGCGGTCACACTTCTTACACCCGCCAGCACCCATTTCGCATAGCCGCGTAGATAGTTAGATCCATCCTAAGTCTATGGTTAGATCGTAGAAGTTATTATGTCAACTGCATGATCATTTACAAGGATTGTACTTTCTCTTGATAATTGTTCTTAACAGTCCTTACCCTCAAAACGGAAGTCACTCTAATGCGCATAGGAAATACTATACCAATCTAACTTCAGATGTCCTTAAGCTAACCAAATGTAATTCTAATAAGTTTTTATGTGAAATCATAAAATGCATAAATTTTTGACGTAAATAAACCCAGTGTCACGTGATGGGTTGTTGCATTTTTTGTTTTGCAGAATTGACCAGTTATAGATACATATAATTATTATACATTAGGTTATCTCAAATAATTAGAGGTACAATGATATCCCTTTGAGTTTTATATTATCAATATTATATTTTAACTATTTGAGGATTTTATTTGATCCTTTGAATAACACAAAAGGAATTTTTCAATAAGAACCAGTAGGTAGTTCCTGAGATTAGCGCTAACAAACTCTTCAGCTTTATTATATTAGTATATTGAAAATGGGATACGAGGAAACGGATGAGAGTAACGATAAAGACGACAATCCCGAAGAAACTGGGACAAACTTCCGTCTATAATGATTAATGATTCACATTTATTTCATATAGATCCCGAGGGATAGCCGGAGAAAAAGTTGATTGATGTGGGATCGCCGGGGGACACCAGCAATATTTTCTCTCATTTCCGTGTTATGTGTTTTTCGATGGGTTTTGATGGATGAGCACATTCAATATCTACTTTGATAATGTGCGAATATTTGCGGTATATTTTTTGTATTGTATGGATTGAGTTATGGTTTCTGATATACCTAATAATAGTATTGTCTCACCCTTTACCAAAAACATAGCGTAAAATATGCAATTCATTTGTTTTTACTTTCTTCTGTGTAATTCTTTGACGTACGAAGAATTTAATATCGATTTAATAGGGTTGACAATGGAGATAAAGAAAGCCCTGAGCGTTTTGGCCAGAACAGAAAGAGACATAGGTTATTCTATTTTTTTTAAAGAGCAAAAACTAGATACAATTTTTCTTTTGTATTGAAAGCTAGGTAGATACAACAACAGGGTTTTAGGAATAAAAAAGAAGTGACAGATTTTAGACACCACATTGCGAAATAAAAAATCTTTTTATTTTAATGTAAAGTCTTTTGAGTGTTTTGCAAAAATATCATCAGTTTAATTATTTATATTAAAATCGCTTCGCATCGTCGACCACCGACGATCCTACCGTGACATTCGCGAGGTCACGCCAACAGAAACGAGCAGACAAAACGTTTAAGTTATCTATAGTATAATGCTGTTTGTAATTGTTAAAATTTTGTTTAGTACGAAAAGAAATGTGTGATAATGTTTTAATTTAAATAAGAAGTTCTTTTTAGACACAGAATGGAACAAAACGGGAACAAAAAATACTCTATTTTTTGGGTATAACATGAATGGACATGAAGTATCCATATCAATATTATAAATGTGAAAGTGAGTTTGTTTGTTTGTTCTTCTTTCACGTCGCAAGGGTACAACGCATTAAACCTGATTTTTGTTTGATAGTAGCAGAGACGCCACTTCTATGGGTTTGATTAAAAACGCAGGAATAATCCTAATACGAAAATGTTTTTTTAATAGATTTTGCGTGCAATAAACAGCACGCGTGTAAGCGCGTGTGAATGACGTAACGATTGTATACGCATAGAAAAATACGCCCGAAACAACTCTAAGACCTACAAAATTGTACGTGCGAGTACAACCACGTGCGACAGTAGTATACTAATAAGCGTCACTGCGACAGCGACACGCAACGACAATGGAGTGACATCACAAGGTCGCGCGATCGTTCCGTAAAATTACGTAATTTTATACCCTATGCTAATAATAATAAAACCCGTTGACCGACAGAATTTAATGTAACCTTTCCAAAAGGTCAGCGGGAGGTCAATTAGTGATCGCTTTTTAGGAAGTGCGATCTTTTATCAGTTTTAGTATAAATAAACGAAGTGTGAATAATCGATTGCGATTTGATGATCGCATTGATTTTGGCGCAAAAACGTCAAGGCTATGACGCAATGTCACGGTCAGCGGAACAACCTTGCTTGACAAAATGGGGATGGGATTTATCAACGATATTTATACGTAGACTTCTTAGTAATTTCAGTTTGAAAATTGACCCTCGGCTGTCTTGTCGTAGTGTGCGAGTCTCTGCGACACACGTCAAGATGGCGAGGGAGTTGACGCGTTTATGATGAGGGCAAATGTGTCTTGTGCCAGACTTCAAGGGGCCAGTTATTGAGCAGCTAACCTCTTTCTATTAAGATTTTTTTTATTTATTTTATGTAAACACCTTAAACTAGGGGTTACAAAGGGGTTTAGCCTAATGCCTATAGGCATTGTCTCCCAGCCGCCCCTGGGTGAAGGTGAGAATGTGCGGTAGGCTTTAATTATGATAAATGAGGTTTTAAAGAAAATATATATAATTATAATTAAAGATTATAATTATAAGACAAAATCCGGTGCGTTTCAATTACCATTTTGTTATCACATTTTTGTAACTGTATGGATCGGTTTTAGGTACCAATACCAAAAGTGCAACAACCCTAGGAAACCGATGTTTGACAATGTTAGGATTATTCTGAAGCATTTTATTTACGCTTTGACTTGCGTTTTGTAATAGGTGGTCCACCATCTCTACATGATTAAAGGGAAATAGTTGTAGAATCCCAAATATATCGTGAGGAATTTTAGTAGCAATTATTGTTAACACGCCCAAACAAATCATCTGTACACGAAAATATAGGTCAACGGAGTTACGCGCTGTTTGGAAGTACAGTCATTTTAAAGATGTAACCCATTTCATAGAGTTTTTGCTGATTGCAAATTTTCCATTCGACTGCAGGGGTTGATGACAAAAATAAAGTCGCCTCCGCAGTGACAGCAATGCCACGATACTACAACGTTCTTCAAGTCTCGCGGGAAATAAATTGGAAGGCACGTTCTTGTTTCCGAATAAGAATGACACTATTTTGTTCTGCATTCGTTCTCAGTTTTTACGGCTTTGTGCTACAGGTCAAAATGTTATTTAATACAGGTTTTCTGCCTTTTTGTATCTTTATATTAAAATAATTTGAAGAATAATACAGAAAATATATATTTTCTAATCTAATTGTTTTTTTAATTAACTAACCAATGTTGGTTAATTAGTAATTGGAACAAAAAAAGCAATGAGTCGATAACACCATGCGGACATCGAACAAGCATGAAAATCGGTGTACTCTACCGAATGTTAAACACACACACGAGTTTTTTTCTTTTTGGAAAAAATCGTGACATTTTTTCTTTAGAAAAATTTCAAAGGTATTTAAAAATCTATTCAAGATCGTATTTAAAATTAAGGCTATTTACTTTACTTAAGTATATTAAATTTCCGTACTTTTAGTCACGAACCTAGACAACTAAATTCTATTTTACAAGGAAAGGAATTTTATATTGAAAAAATCTTAGAGACCGTAAAAAGGTAAACTTGATGACCTATATCTGACATAAAAAAGCTCTTAGCGGATTTACATAGAGCTAAAGTCTATTTAAAGAAGTAAAATTATCTAATTTCCGTAAAGACTTAATAGTGTTTGACCACTAGTTAAATACACTTAAGAACAAACAAGTAATTGGCCCGTAATGACTGCCCGAGAATTGAACGCTGTTCAGCGTTTTAAATAGCAATTGATTTACGTAGATTTTTCAACATCAACATACGTATAAAGCGGTCTTCAGTGTACTAAATATGCCCCGCGGATTTACCGGCGTTATAGCGTGATGTTTTATTCTACAACATTTGTAGATAAACGCACTATCCAACACAAAAAAAAATGGGTTGCACTCCGGGAGTGCCGGCAGAAGTGAAAACATTAACGTTGTGCATTTTTGATGTCTTGGAATCGTTAGGGAATAAGTCCGCATGAATTGCTTGAATTATCAGTACCTATTAATTTCTATCTAGTATTTTTACAAAGTACTCTCTCATTTTCTTTCACTATTTCTTCGTCACTTTTTTCATTAATAGATGCACTTTGTTCAATGTCCATATTTTAAATACTTGATATAAACGAATATTAAGATAAAATTATACTTGACGCTGGCAATATGCAGAGTTTGCGATGCCATAATTGAAGAAAAAAAGTATAGACAGCCGTCAGATGAGCCGTCATCAGCTGTCACCCCTCCGTCTTGGTCTAAGAGCCGGTGAAGATATTCACTCGTTCGGTTGTTACAAGAGTGAAGGTGATATGAAAGAAAATTGATTAAAATTAATTAAATTAAAAATAGCTATGAACACTTTTCGATAGTCAAGTTATCATAGGCATATATGTTTATAAATTATATTTGGTAAACAATATGTCTCATCGAATTATCAGATCGGTGAAGGTCGATCTTCCTCGTCTCCTCTACTATCTTACGAAATTTTGCGATCAGCACACGTGCCCTTGCGCGAGTTTCACAGTTTTTACCCATCCCACAAAAAGTGCTCAACGCCGCTAAAGAAGTTTTCACTTCAAAAATATTTTTTTCAATTCGAATCAGTAATTCCTGAGAATAACGCTTTCAACCAAACAAACCCTCAGCTTTATAATATTAGTATAGATCATGTATAGATTATGTACTTATGCATGTTTGTCTGACAATGGCTGACTTTGCTAAAAATAAAAATCGAGCGTTTCGTCTATTACATTCATGAACACGTGGCCATTTTTATTTTTATTATTTTTTATTTGAATGGAGTAGCAGACGAGCATGCCGGCCACGTGGTGTTAAGTGGTCGCTGCAGCCCATGGACATCTACATACAACCTCTGCAAGCATAGTAAGTCTTGTCTGAGGTCGTATGCAGTGGCGCTGCTACTTCGGAGGCTGGTGGTCGCCTCATGTAAGTGTGGCCGGCAATTGCATCTTTCCACCGAAACACAATAGAATTGGTTCACGGCATGGTGGGTGCAGCGGTGGTACTTTCCCGGGCGAACCATTATAGTTCTACCACCTATATTGTCTGTGGAACAATAAAAAACGAACTGTATCCAATAGATATAAACTATATTGTGTTAACGGGCTTAAAGATTAAAGAGCTAAGGAAAACTCACCTATTCGATGTAACATAACGTGTGAAGGTTAAACTGATTAGGTATATTGACTGTTGGAATTATACCCACCTACAGTGTTTACCGTTCTACTATAATAGGTTACTATTTTATAGATCGGTATTAAAACACTTTTATACCTAAGTTGATTAGTCAAATTTAGCGGTTAAAAACTGAGACTCCTATGCCAGTGGATTGGGTTCGAATTACGTTACGCAATTTTGTGTTGTGTTTACTTCCCAAAAGTCCGAGGGTTACCAAAATTAGTCAGTGTAATTTTTCGACGGTTTAAAATGAAACTTTCGTTTTTTTTGATAGTGGCATCGCATCAGTGCATATTGCCAGTATTTAGTAGGTAATATTTTCAATCAAATTTTTCCCGTTTCGATAAAACCGGATGACATATACCTAATTTCATCAATCATATACCTAATTTTTTTTTCAACCTTTTTTATGTCCCACTGCTGGGCACAGGTCTCCTTCTCACGAGTGAGAGGGATTTAGGCCATAGTCCACCACGCTGGCCAAGTGCGGATTGGTGGACGTCATGCTTTCAAGAAATTATGAATTTTTCTCAGGCATGCACGGCGATGGGGAACATCGTAATCAATTAAATATCACGATATTTTACATCACCGTGGAGCAGCGATAAATGCGCACATTACAAATTTCTTTGTCAGAGGTGCGTGCCGAGGATTCGAACCCGGGATCGGTCGCGTCGAAGACCGCGGTTTTTTACCACTCGGCCATCACTGCTCTGCATATAGGTACCTAATACAAGTTCACTATGGATTTCAAACAAAAAGAAATTTAGCTGAAGTGACGTAATTAAAATAAAATGTTATTAAAACTGGTTGCAAGTTTTAATTGCTTCCTCTCTGAATATTTCATATGAACGACACGGCGAGACGAACCAACGGTTGACAAATACGACAGACGTTGTCCTGTCTTAAATATGAATATTACATTCGAATTGGATGGTGGTTAAGCATTTTTTAATTTTCTATGTCATTTTCTGTGTCGTGGGTACCATGGACATATACAAAGACAGGAATACAAACACCCAGACCGAGAACAGAAATTTAAACTCATAATTCAAATTTCTGTTTCGCCGGGAATCGAACCCGGGATCTATTGGCAGTAAGGGATAGTAACTTGTGCCACGCGTGTCGTCACATCCCGAAATGCAATCCCGAATGCAACCCTAAAAATGATTTCGCGCTATTATTTTACTTCACAATACCGGGGTACTGTAGATAACCTTCACACAATGCCCTTAACCAATATAACTGAAAAATACGTACCTAAATGAAAAGAAAACAAGAAGCATTCTTCTCCAAACAAAATTCATATAAACGCTAAAGAGAAATATAATTTCTTAATACTTCACAATAATAAAAAAAATGATTAACATTTTAAACTTACTTAAGCTGTGAATAATAATTAAGGAAAATTGGCCTTATTTATAAGTTTTATTAGGTAATTACAAAAGATAAAGACTCTGTGGGTGGCTAAATTACAAGCAGCGGGATATTGCCGTTAAATAGGGTAATAATGAGAGCCTAAATTTCGCAATAAGGCTTTCTATTTTTTAATTATCTTTATTTTAGATGTGCAGTTACGTTTTCTTACAAGCGCTTGCCTTGTGGTCATGATATTTTGATAAATACAAGATTTAGACTATTAGACAAAATAGAGCTACTTATTTATTTAAAGTCATCTAAAAGTTACACATTAAAACATTACATTAAATAAGAAACGCGCATGGCCCGGCGGTTAGCGCAGAACGCAAGCTATCTATGCAATTAAGCCATACGGGCGCGGTCGGGTGTGAGATGGGTGACCGCTAGTAGCAAAAAAATTCATGCGCGTTTCCGTGCTTCGGAGGGCACGTTAAGCCGTCGGTCCCGGTTGTTGTCTATAGATAACAGTCGTTAAACCTTGTCGGAGGCCTTATGGGCGGTTTGAAAACATCCGACAGCGGGTTGGCCACCAACTCGCATCTCCACCAACCCGCATTGGAGGCCTTCTCCAGGCCTTCCCAACAATGGGAAGAGACCCGTGCCCAGCAGTGGGACGTAAAAAGGGTTGCAGCCACAAAATGAGTCTATGCCTGTGATGTGAAGCCCAAAAAAATTTTTACAGCCAAGATATAATGCAGGTAAATAAATGTTTATCATAACTAAAGTAAACAAATTATAAACTCAAAAACTACCAAATATCAAGTTGTGTCCTTGTACTTTAACTGTAAAACTTTGAAGAAATTGAAAAATAGGTACAAATTGACTGTACATTTTTTTGCAATTTAAAATTTTCTTCCTTTTTTGTCGTACGAAACACCAGCGCGTGGAGAGAAAATTACAAAGAGGATTTCTTTTCCTTTCTTTATGGAAGTTCTTTGAGTTTTATTTCACAGCTCTTGTATTTACCTGCAGTGCTGAACGTGTTAGGTTACAAAGACATTGGACTCTCTAACTAACACATAAAACACGAAAAACGTGCATAATATTCTAATAGGTACCTATTACTTTACTGGAGAGACATAAAATTAAGGTCGTCTCGAATCGTCTACGTCTGGTAGACGAAGATGTGAATTCTAAATTATTAGGCACAGAGTCTTGTGTATTTATTTATTTACTAATAGTATAAATATGTGTTTGTTTTCTCCTTGCAAGTTCTACGGATGGACCTAATTTTTCTATGGAGATAGTTGGGGGGACATAGGTTACTTTTTGCTCGGGTAAAATATCTACCAAGGGCAACTACTAAGCATAAGGGCAAAAGGGCTACTACTAAGGGCAAAATCGTATAGCCTACGTGGGCGAAACCACGGGTGGAGAGCTAGTTTATTATTATTTAAAGAAGGCCTGGTATACTGTGGCTTCATCTATGTAGCTTATGTTATTAAAGGGAACGCGCATACAAGATACCAAAAGATCGAAGACCGCGGCCAACCGAAGAGGTAAAGTTGATGACCACACTTACATAACTTATATTACTTTTATTTTTGAATGGAATCCTGGGATTTGATTCACTTGAATTAAGGCGAAATATGTCCCTTATATCATATTTTTATAATATAATTCGAGGCAATGTACATATTCCTACCGCATTGTTTGTACCAAATAATCTGATAGGCGGTAGAACTATTATGGTTCGCCCGGGGAAGTACCACCGCTGCACCCACTTCTGCCGTGAACAAATTCTGTTGTGTTTCGGTGGAAAGGTGCAGTTGCCGGTCACACTTACACGAGGCGACCACCAGCCTCTGGAGTAGTAGCGCAACTGCATGCGACCTCAGACAAGACTTACCTATGCTTGTTTGAGGTTGTATGTAGATGTCCGTGGGCTCCAGTGATCATTTAACACCACGTGGCCTGCATGCTTGTCTGCTGCTCCATTCAAATAAAATAATAAATAATGTAGTTAAAAAAGCGTGGGGTGCAAGGTGTCAATAGTAACTTAAAAACCACCCCACGCTTTTTTTTACAGTAAAATACATTTTCTTCTTATTTTTTTACTTTTTAGTTCGTATTTTCACAAAAGCGTGTTATTTAGTTTTTTTAAACTACATTACTTATTTTTAATTTTTTAGTTGGATTTTAATTCTCAAATTATTGCATTGTCATCGGCCCTTGACCCCTGTACAAATTTTCAAGTTAACCAGACGCTTAGACGTGATAAAAATATAAAACTTTATATTTGTTTCATTAAGTACCTTAGGCCACGAACTTATCAGCCGGCCCTCGTATATTTTATTTTATCCTGATGATCCTAGTTACGACTTTAATATAAAGTTATGAGATTATTGTATTGTCATCGGCCCTTGACCCCTGTGCAAATTTTCAAGTGAATCAGACTCCTAGAAGTAAGTGAAAATGAAGTTAAAAGATTCCGTTACATACATACATACATACTTACATACATACAGGTCAAGTTAATAAAAGCGTGTTAAAAAATAACTACGCTCGAGCACGTAAACATCAACTTTTATCTGTGCCCCTCTGTGCATTGCTGCGTGCGTGAAACACCGTTGGTTCGGACTTTGACATTGCTCAATGGTGTCCTAGAAAAAAATCCCGAGCTGGACTTATTCCATTCAAAGCCTGCTGTATTTTATAGCTTAGCAAAGCGTTATATTGAAATGTTTATTATGTAAACAAATTGGATTTTTCAAAATCTGTCATGTTAATACTTATAAGATAATGAAATTAAAAAAACAAGGTGACCCTGGCCCAAAGGCCATGAACTTGCGTTTAATTATAATCATTTTTTTTAGCAATTATTCAATACAAAGTATCATATTTAGTTCCTACAAATTCCTAGTTCGTACTAGATATGTAGGAAGTATCTTAATAACTGGTTCGCACGAGTAGTCATTGATAGAAAAGAGGGATAGAGTCGGATGCACCCAGAGGTCGCCGTCACGACCTCATCATTTAATATCCTTGTTTTCTATTGGTTTGATTGGATACAATGGGCATGATGACACTATTAAAGAATCAGAGAATAAATGGTTTTACAGAAAAATATATGCTAAAAAAGTTCTAAAATATGATCCCGTGTTAATATAAATATTAAGATTAATAAGATTTTCAATAAAATAAAAGTATTAAATACAGCAATCGGCCATGTTATCTCAAACGCCAATCAAAAGGAATGACGTCATGTCTCAGTAAATGTCATCGTGTTGCTTGAAGTTTGACGAGCAAGCCGACGCCATGACACCTACGAACGTTTTCGCGCTTAATTCAAATTACATAGCAGAAAATACATTAATTTACGTTAAAAGTTAAGTTTATTGCTGAAATAAACTTTTTTTCGAAACTAGGAGACGTGTACCTACAATAAGGAAAGGTATTTAAAAATCTGTCATCATGCCTATTGTTTTATTTCCCACAGCTGGACATATGACTATAACGGGGCTTTCAGACTACGCTATAATATAATAGTATATAGTGTATAGCTCATAGCACAACATTATCGCGCACCATACGTTCACACTGTACTGTACTATGTATTATTGGCTTACTTTTTTTTTTTATATGTAGACCGAACAAAAAGGCAGACGGGCCGCGTGATGTTAAGCGATCACCATCGCCTATGGACACGGGCAACCCCAGGGGAGCCACCCGAGCATTGCCGGCTTTGGAGGAGAGCTCTTTTTACAGCTTTCTTGAAGAACCCCATGTTATAGTCCACTGGGAATGCCTCAGCTGGAAGGTTGTCCCATAACCTGCACGTCCGTGGTAAAAAGGAGCGTGCAAAGCGTACTGTGGAGGACCGCCACGAGTCCAGATGGTGCCGGTGGAACTTTAACCTTCGAATGGTGATGTAGGCATGAGTTTGAAAAGTTCCTCGGAGCACTCACCATAGTAAAGTCGGTAGAACACGCAGAGCGAACTATACGCTCTAAATTGGTACGATGCGCTAAGTTCATGCTGTGCTACATATGCAGGAGTAGATAAGGAAGACGAAGAGACACATATTTGTAAACGCAGTCTACCCGATTAAAATGTGTACTCGTTATGCCCCATAGTGTTTCCCATCTTACCCCAGTCATGGAGCAAAACGGGAAATTTGCTGACTTTATTTTTTTTATTATTTCCCAAAATAGTTCTGTGATTTTGCACGCTATAACGTTTAATTATAAGAGACAAATGTATAATTATTTCCTCTTTTGTCAAAGAATTTTATTAGAGTTTAATTTTCCTTGTATAACGAGTTTTTCTATCTCATCTTGACCCGTTTTCCGCTACTATAAATGCTACAGATAATATCGCGTAATATAATATAGCATTACGTCCTTCTTTGATATAGGTATTATATAGCACAATAGTATAACGTAGTCTGAAATCAGCTTTGACATGTTTCAGTGGAAACATGCCATAATAATATTAGGTTCATATTTATCCATAAATTTATCTTGTATATAATATATATAAGAGATTTCCACCCATATATTGACTCATCACGATATCTCTGGAACTATAAGACCTACCGACTTCAAATTTGGTAGGAATATTCCTTTCGCCGAGTAGAGGTCAGCTAAGAACGGATTTTACGAAATTCCACCCGGAAGGGGGGGTATTTCCACCCATATATTGACTCATCACGATATCTCTGGAACTATAAGACCTACCGACTTCAAATTTGGTAGGAATATTCCTTTCGCCGAGTAGAGGTCAGCTAAGAACGGATTTTACGAAATTCCACCCGGAAGGGGGGGTTGCGGGGGTGTTAAGTAATGTTTGTATATATGACATCGCAAAACTCAGAAACTATTCGACCGATTATTATGAAAATTGGTATGTACATGTATTTTTTCACGGAGAAGGTTTATATGCTATCCATTATTATTATTATTTAATATTTAAACGCGATACTGAGTTTGCGGGGTCAGCTAGTACTTAATAAAACAACAATTTTTGCTGTGAAGAAATTGTATTGCATATGGTGGGAAGGTGCGGTTGCCTCCCAGTAATACCATCAGAGCAAATGTACGCTCTGACAAAGAAAGGACACTGAATATTCATGGCCCGCGTGGACAGAGTGCAATAGTAAACAGATATTAGCAACCCAGTTTCAGATTTGAAATAGCCCATTTATTCATATATTTCATTGATACCGTAGCTTCCTTTTGTATAATTAATCCGTCTGAGCTGTCAAATAATTATATTTTTCTCAAAAAACCTACTTATTTAGTTATGTAACTATTAAAAAGCCGAGCTTTGTGAGGGCTCGTGTAGTTTAATTATAATAATAAATCTGCTTATCATTTTAAGGCACTTTTTTAAGCAACTATATATGTATGATCGATGTTTTAAAATAATTAACTTGAAATCAAACTGTCTGTCCGCATTACACATTTATGTTTAGTTTATAGTCCGCATTGATGTCAATTATTGAGATTTCTAACAGATGGCGTTAGTAGTACAATCATATTCTCTATCCGCGAATACATTTTTTATAGATAACAAACCTAAATATGAATTTAAATTACTATGTTAAAGCACAAATATTTAGGTGTGATAACTTTTCATTAAAGTGTACAATGCTTAGGTTGTGGGATTGTGTTAAGACTTAGTTCTAGCTTGTTAGGAAATGCTTATTATATTTTATTTTATACTGTAATTAATTACCTATTAGATTAATCTACATCGCAGTTATACTCAAAACAAAATGTTTACTGAGGGCCTCATACAAAATGGACAATGTCCTATATTAAGTGAGTATTTATCGCTACCCCACATGGAAAATTTTGTTACATTCAAATAATTACGATGTTTTCCATATCTATGCATGCCTGAGAATAACTCATAATTTCTCGAAGGAATGATGTCCACCATTTCGCACTTGGCCAGCGACAGCGGTGGACAAAAGCGTATACTCAGCCGTGGGACATTATAAAAAAGTTTAAAAGTATACTTTAAATTAGGTTACTATTTACAACGTAACATACTAAAGAAGGAAATGCGTTCCTGGATAGAAAAGAGAGATAAATTGAACTCGGATGCGTTTCGAGGTCGTGTCTACGACCCCATCATTTAATATCCTTGTCGCGACTCGTTTGATCACTGGATCTAACAACTCTACTCTAGTTACAGATGAGTTCCCGCTGGTTATGTTTAAACATGCACAGAATCATGAAATGTAAAGTTTCATTGGTTTTTGCGGAGCAAAATAGTGAAGGAATAAAACGATGCAGGTTTTTGCAGTGACCAAACAAAATACCAACCAAAAAAGCCGACGATCGGATTAGATCCGAAGTACAAATAAATATGAATAAATAATTAAATAAACAAACAACTAAATAAATACATACTTGAAGAAATAAAATTTAAAAATTTAAATTTTTAAAATGCGCAATATGGGATTAAATAAAAATAAAAATAAAATTTATAATAATGTACATTTTTATAAATTGTGTTATTATTAAGTATTTTCTTTTATCTTTGTAATATTTGCATACCTCATGAAGGTAAATATGGCGTACTAAATATATATTAACAACTTTTGTAAACACCCATATTTGTGCAAATAAAGTTCTTTGTCTTTGTCTTTGAAAATAGCGACAGTTTTCATCCGAGAAACTCATGCTAATGGGATAAAGATTCATTGTTACCAGTTTTCTATAAGTTCATAATTGTATGATTTGATTGAAAAAAGAAATTGCTAAGTCTAGTGAGGGTTTCTGTAGCTTAGTTGCTCAATAGAATAAATGAGACACCGAGAAAAATAGGGAAAAGTCTATTCAACCAATTTTGCTATCAGAAAATATATGAATGTACTTGAAAAAAAAAGGAAATGTCTGGTAGAAGAGCACAAACGAGGAAAATATAAGGGTGAGGAAGACGACTAAGATGGTTATTTAAAAAGTGTGTATGTATTTATATTTTTATCCGACATAAATCCGTAAAATATAAGGTTCAGGACACACCTCATCAATGAATCAACACCGTTATGGAAAATTGTCTGTTCATTAAATTGTTAAAATACCTTTGTCCACTTAAGAATCTTTATCTATTATTAAAATTGACACGGCGTTTATTGATGAATTAGATATCTATTTTAGTATGAATACGTCAAACGTAGTAAACGGAGGACTAAATGAAGTAAAAAATTCAAAGGAGTTATTTTTACACTAATAATTTTATAGTATCAAAGAAAATTATGAAATATTGAAGGCAAAATGAGTTTAGATGTCTGTGATTTATGAGTTTATTTTTAATTTCAAAAGGTTTCTTGCCACCGGTTCCACACGATATTGCCGACGCGTATACAGATCGCCATGAGAAGATGGAATGGATGCAGATGGAAGCCTGCATGGCCTGGCGGCTAGCGTAGAACGCAAGCGATCTATGCAGCTGAGCCAAACGGGCGCGGTCGAGTGTGAGATGGGTGACCGCTAGTGGCAAAAAATTTCATGCGCGTTTCCGTGCTTCGGAGGGCACGTTAAGCCGTCGGTCCCGGTTGTTGTCGATAGATAACAGTCGTCAAACCTTGTCGGAGGCCTTATGGGTGGTTTGAAAACATCCGACAGTGGGTTGGCCACTAACCCGCATTGGAGCAGCGTGGTGAAGTAAGCTCCAGGCCTCCCCAATAAGGGGGAGAGACCCGTGCCCAGCAGTGGGATGCAAAAAAGGGTTGCAGCCATACAGATCGCCAGAGTTGCCGTAGATTACTTTGATGAGCCGGCCAACTACCAACGCTTGGCCCAACGTTTCTAAATCTACACTTTGGACGCGTGGCTTTTGGGTCAATGTTGGGGCCAACGTTTGGAGCTGGCCTTTCTGCGTAGGTAGTTTGTAAATAAAATGCCGCTGAGACGTAGCAACTCTACGAAGCTGCAAGCACACCGCAAATAGTTTGACAACATTTTTTCATTATCAGGAAAAGGGAAAAGAATAAAACTAAAAACCAACACTAAATAATCTTTTGCGTGACTGCTGACGAGAAAGATCTCCATCATTAAACCACTCACCTTGAATTTATTTAGAGATTAGTTTCAGAGCATGCGTAAATATAATAAAGCTTTTTGTGCATATAACAATACACTTGGTTCGATAAAAAAATAGGAATGCTAAAAGTAAGGAATAAAAATATTTTTAGCGACAATATTGCGTCAATTGCGTTGCTTGGTCGCGAAAGTGCAGTTGCGTTGCCGTGTCCCTGCAGTTGCAACAAAAGACGCTTGTGTGATAAGTGTCTCAGATCTACACGAGTGTAATAGGTAGTGGCGTCACGGTCCGACTGTACGCACGAATAGCTTCCCAAAGAAATTACTATAGCCTTGTCAATAAACCAATGACGTTGATTTATAGAGCAGAAACCGCTTGATACATCTGGATGGACAACAAAAACGAGTCTTTTTTATTCAACCTACGTGATAATTTGTGATACACGGATTTGCTAGCGCTTTAGGAATTTTATTTTGATTAAAAATTTGCATAGAATCAATCGTTTTTGAACACTTAAAATACTTGGGGAAGAATTTTTTTACAGGTTTCTTATCTTAGAAGGTCACGTCATACCGATCATAAAGAATTGTTTTATAGTACCAAAAATTCCAGAAGATAATTTTTATTTTTACTTTGAGCTTTGGCGGACCTATTGAATTATCATAAGACTTATTATGATAGAAGTTAAACCATTGTAATAAGTAGTCTAGGTGCCTAAGGTTTTTAAGGTGTTAATTAATTACTCTTGTAACATTGTCTGTCTTGTCTGTTTGTCTGCTCTTTTCTCTGTATGCCGTTCTGTTTCTTTATCAAGTTTTTATTTTATTTCAATGGAGTAGCAGAAGAACATGCAGGCCACGTGGTGTTTAGTGGTCGCTGCAGCCCATACAACCTCAGCAAGCATAGGTAAGTCTTGTCTGAGGTCGTATGCAGTTGTGCTGCTCCTCCGGAGGCTGGTTGTCGCCTCATGTAAGTGTGGCCGGCAACTGCACGTTTCCACCGAAACACAATAGAGTTGGTTCACGGCAGAAGTGGGTGCAGCGGTGGTACCCCGGGCGAACCATAATAGTTCTACCACCTACTAAAGTAACGTGTCACTTGTCAAGTGACAGTGAAAGAGTCTTTCTTAAGTTAGGCGTAGATCACTTACCGCCAACCTAAAATAATGCTTAAAAACCAGCACCTTGACAGTTTGTATCTTATCTATGACAAATTTAACAGGGAAAGCAGTGGTGTTATTAAAATCCATAAACTTTTTTATTCCTTAATTTCTGCATCAGGCAGTTTTATATTTTTTGTATCGTAACTTATCCAGGTGACATAACCAATGGGCTATAAATCAATCATGGCGATACGCTATCAGTTCACGGATTTCGCTGTCAAGTGGACCAGTGACGGACGGATGAAACAAAATGATTACGGCCTGTCCCGAGGGATGGCTTTCCGCGTATTCTCATTATTGTTTAATGGTTAAAGTTAACGAGAATGGTTTGGATTGAACTCCAGTGAAATAATGAACGCGGGGCAATCTTAAAGCCTTGTCATAATGTAATAACTTTTTTTGTGAAACTGTGTATGAAGGAGCAGAAGAAGCAGCCTATCCTTAACGTATTTATCACACGATCAGTGATAAATACGCTTTCTTGGTCAGAGGTGTCGTATCAATTTTTATTCATTCGACTATCGATGAATCGGTACACTAGGTTAGGGATTGCAATATCATATAATTATAAAAGAAAAATTACAAAGTATTTATATTCCTAACAAAATACCTCGTTATTTACGACTTATACATTTTTGCTCGTCAATAACTTTTCCATAACTAATAGAATTCGAATTGCAAAACAGAATCACCTAACATAAATACAAATTTACTACGCAGAGTAGTATCCCTTACGAATCAAAGAAAAACAAATCTACAGATTACGGAGCTAACATAACTTGCTAAGATTAAATGGGAAAACTAATGATATTATTTCACTCGGATAGTATGGAATGAACAGAGTTTGTTTCGGCAAAGTAATTAATAATTCTGATTAAAGTCGTAATGCCCGGGATATATTGGGTATAATAATATTTCATACGCTTCTCCAATGCGGATTATAAGAAACGGGTCAGTGGCCAAACCGCTGCCGGATGCTTTCAAATCGCACCTAAAGCGTCCGACAAGGTTTTATTATTATTATTTAAATGGAATAGCATACATGCCTCGTGTTCAGCTCATGGACACACACGACCTAAAATAAGCCATAGTTTTTGAGGCTGTATGTTACTTGCATATAGTAACAGGCGAACATGCAGGCCACGTGTGCCAGGCCACAACCTAAAATAAGGCTGACTTTTGCCTGAGGTCGTATGCAGTTGTGCTGCTACTACTGAGGCTGGCGGTCGCTTCATGTAAGCCAAAGCAGCTCTCCGCCAAATCGCAATAGAATTGCTCCATGGTAGATTTGGGCGCAGCGGTGTTGCTTACCCGGTCGAACTATGCAATTTCTTCCACCTGCAGAACAACTGTTATCAGCAGATTTAACGTGTCGTAATACTAATATATAAATCTGAAGAGTTTGTTTGTTTGAACGCGCTAATTTCAGGAACTATTGGTTCGTATTGAAAAAATATTTTTGTGTTGGATAGTCCATTTATCGGGAAAAGCTTTAGGCTATATAACATCATGCTATGACTAATACCAAAGTCTACGCGGATGAAGTCACAGGCGACCGCTAGTAAAGCATAGAACTGCTGCTAGCAGTCACCCATCCAACTCACTGGAGCGGCAGATCATGCGTGCTAGAACATTTTCATAAGCTATTGCTATTTTCTGTATATTTTTTATCTTCAAAAATGTATGCTGTTTTACAGTAAAAATGAAACCAACAGGCCTTAATATGTAGCTATAGATTAAACCAGGTACCTCATATAAAGATAACCTACTTGCAGACTCCAATTTCAGAGGAAATTACATTGTTATCAGAAGAAAATTGGGTAACACGGGTCCATTTAACGTATACGCTGTTTTGAGGATATTATCTACATACCTCGTTTCTTAAAGATAAAACCTATTTAATATATAAGCCGCAATGGCTTTACAGCTAGCGTAGAAGGCAAGCGATCTACGCAGCTGGACGCGATCGGGTGTAAGATGGGTCGGTAGTAGCTAAATTTCCGCGATTCCCTGTTTGGCGGATGGCACGTTAAGTCGTCGGTCTCGGATGTCATCGACGTTAACAGTCGTTTAACCTTGTTCGGAAACTAATGGACGGTTTGAAAACATCCAACAGCAGGTTGGCCACTCCACCAAATCGCTTTGGAACAACGTGCTGGTGTAAGCTCCAGACCCCTCAATAAAGTCGTGGCTAACACAGAGACCCCTGCTTCTTCTTTTTTGTCTCACTGGACGCAATATTGGTTGCAACCAATACATAAACAATAACTTCGACTATTAACAAGTCCGTTTCGAACGTCAGATATCGACCATTAGAAATCAAATCGCGACAAGTGGTGATTTATCGCCAGAAACGAAGGTGCATATGTCAGCAATTTTGAACGTATGCCAGTGGAATTGGGAAAATAACAGACTCGCGTTTTTGGCATAAGGACAGAGCGGCCTGAATACGTCGTCGTTATCTCCGCGTGTGATGAATTGAGATAAGGGGACCGAACATGTTTATGGATGTCACGAGTCCAAATAAAATTGAAAATTTAATGTTTTGACGCAGGCTAAAGAATCTAGGCGTAATTATTAAAATTTCAGAACACGGAATAATTGCTTAACGGCAGAAATGGGTTATACCATGTAGTTCTACCTCCAACTGTACCACCTAAACATTATTGAGCTCTTACTGGAGCTTAAAGAGAAGCATAGCTGAACGAATATAATCATTTTTTTACCTTCAGTAAATCAAACAATCATACAATCATTTACGTATCAGCTGATACCTACCTACTTACATACTTATACATTACATAACTTTAAATAGTTTCTAAAATTTGCTTTTAGTTCAATATTCAAGATATAATTTTGTACTGAAAGATTTCGTTGTTAAATTTTGTTCACACAAAACACTCAACGGTCCTTGATCTTAGACATAACTTGATTTATTGATCGAAGTTAGGTGTACAATAGATGTTTAATACCACAGAATCTACTAATTACCACTTGATATCGGTGCTCATTACTGCTCAAACTAATATACTGCTGTACCTATATAATACAAAAAAACTGCGTCACGTAGTTGTTACGTACCTAAGTGTAGAGATGAAAGTACTTTCTGTGCCAAAATGTCTACGATTCAGTTTCCGGTTACACATTATATATGTAAGTATGATTAAAATAGTTTCGTTATATATTATGTCAATCTCGTATAATATGACATAATATTAGTTATGTTTATACATAGCAACTGAAATTCTATTTTTGATAGATAGGTTTTAAGATGATTTTCACTGTCCGATTTCCACTTTTAAACGTGTAAATAGGTACCAACGCTCCAAGGCGCAGGGATAAAATAAAAAGATAAAAACGTACAGTTACTAGATACGTTTTGCTAGATGGCTATATGCAACACTAACGGGCCCCAAATATATAATAATATTTATGAGACATTGTATCTAGACAAATTTTATAAAAATGTGTGTACCCAAATATTTATCCGAATGAAGGGTACAGACATAGTCCTTAAAATCTGCAAGCTGAGGTTCCAGAAGGGTGAAGAGGAGGGGCAGACCATATAGTAAGAAGAAACTATGTACGATGTAGAACATGGGTCTTCGAATGGCGACTATTCTATATACTATGACGACTCGGCAAAAGGAGCACAGGCCGTCCTCCAAACAGATGGACTGACAACCTTAAAAGATGACGGGAAACTAATATGCCACAGTTATCAAAAATAGTTGTACATTTTAGTTTTACATTATTAATCATCACGTAAACACGAATGTTTCTAGATTCCACGATATGCTTTTAAATTAATATACCCCGTACATGTTTGTCGTGTGCAATAACATGTTGCTATTAATAGGAAGGAGGCCACTAAATACAATACAGGTATAGTTTACATAAAAAATTATAGAAGCAAAGAAAACCGTCTCTTAGTTCAAATTGAAGTTAATATAATATGTTTACCGTGACATTTTATTGCGTTTTTACTACAAATAACCTGTTTTATATCCTCACGGTCACGAAACTGATAAACTCATGAAAATTAAATTAGCCCGGAGAATCGATTCCAGAGCCTTAATGTTGGGTATCCACGTTAGTATCAAGCGATACTTTTTTTTATTTTTATAAATAAACCTAACAATAAGGCAGACGGGCCGCGTGGTGTTAAGCGATCGCCGTCGCCTATGGACACGGGCAACCCTAGGGGAGCCGCCCGAGCATTGCCGGCTTTGGAGAAGAGCTTTTTTTAGAGTTTTCTCGAAGAACCCTATGTCATAAGAATAAATAATACTACATAGAACGGAATCTCCTTTGACCGCCATCGATATGCCGCAATTTATATACCTACTTCCCTCTTCACCCCGTTACGCCCCTCTGTCGCCCAGGCGTGCTGCCAGGGCTGTGAACTGTTAGTAATGCTTATGTCTAAAGATAATATCGCAAAAATATAAGTTTTTCTTTACTTAAAAATCATTATTTTAGTTTAGTATTACAAAATATGAGAATGATAAATACTTACCTACTCTATAAATACTTATAAATAATATTACTTAATAAGTTCTATTTACCATACCAAATGAAGCCATTTAAGTAAGTATTACTTACCTACATAGGTGTAAGTAGTTACGTAGTGTAGGTTTAAAATAAACGAATTACATATTAAGTATAACGTGCGTGCGCCAGTGCCGCGGTGCCGCAATCGCGAAGCAAAACAATCGAGAAAGGTTCAATGACCGATGGCGGGGGCTATTAAAAAATATTTTGGCGACATGTTAAAATGCTGTAGTTATCTAACATTTTTTTAATAATTGAGTGAAAGTGAAACAATTGGCTACACAAAAAGAACTGGTCATATCCTTTTGATAAATTAGGTACGGAAAAGGAATAATATTTAAAAAATATTACTTATCTCGCATCATCTTTGGGCAAACTAAAAAAACTTAAGTTTGGCATTGTTTTAGAATTATTTGTACAAACCAACACACCACTGACACCACATTAACTTGGCGCCGTTATTGTAATTGACGCGCCCGTCCGAGACAGCCCGTCTTCAGTAGTCGGTTTAGCCGAAATTAACGTGTAGGCTAATATCGTGACCTTGAGCCCGTTCGGAGCGGGAGTTTCCGTTCTACGTAGTATTATTTATTCTTATGCCTATGTTATAGTCCACTGGGAATGCCTCAGGTGGAAGATTGTAACAATAAAATGTTGAAAATTATTTTAAATATATCGTTA
Organism: Pyrgus malvae; assembly: GCA_911387765.1. Lineage (NCBI taxonomy): Eukaryota > Metazoa > Arthropoda > Insecta > Lepidoptera > Hesperiidae > Pyrgus > Pyrgus malvae. Next base: position 8,487,546 of record OU426955.1, on the reverse strand, counting down.
TCTTTTACTTAGTGACCAATAATTATTTAAATAAATTTAAAGATTAAGGTCATAGCCGCTAGCAGTGATGAGTCGTCGCTAGAAGTAATGTAGGTAAGTTAATATTAAGTCATGCCACTAGGAATTAAGTCCGCCCTTTGTACTTTTTATGTGCAATAAAGAATAAATAAAAAAAGGTACTTTAAGGGTCTTAGTAAGTCTGATATCTTCTCCCTTCTGTTTCAAACTGGCACCTTTCATTTAATTAAGTGTAGGCACATGCTGTAGGATTTCGAACTAGTTGATGCACTAGTATAGAGAACCTAGAATTCGAAGTGTACATTATATTTTCTTAACTTAAAAGCTAGGTATCCTATATTGTAACATCAGAGCCCTTAGTGTGAGTTTGTAAACGCGCAAACGTTACTACTGCGTCAGAGTTAAAATTGGACAGATAGATCTTAACCTGAAAGGAATAAGGTCGATAATTTAATTCTTAACGCAAACGCGATAGTAACGTTTTCGCGTGTGCACACTTACACTAAGGCCTCTGTTCGTAAAACTTCGTTTAGTAACTAAAGTAAAAATCTCACTTACCTACCTTAATAAATATATTCCCAAATAGGTCACAGCTATCTTTTTGCGGATCGCCCCTGTAACAAAAGAACTAGTATTATTAAATTAGAAAAAAAAATAACAAATTATCTACGCAGCAAAACTTATAGTTTACTAGCGGCCGCTCGCGACTTCGCCCACGTGGACTTTTGTTTTAAAATTTCTCTATAAAAGGGGCCTAAGTTTATTATTACATCAGCTACTTATCAGTGAAAGTCCCGTCAAATCGGTTCAGCCGTTTCAGAGATTAGCCGGAACAAACAGACAGACTGATAGACAGACAAAAATTGTAAAAAATGTTATTTTCGTATATGTACCTTATATAAAAACATATGCATGTATTAAAAACAGTTCTTTATTACAAACAGACACTCCAATTTTATTTATTTGAAATAGATGTAATAGATATGCACCAATTGCATAAGACCAATTGTTTGATGCAATCTTTTTGTGTTTCAGTGAAAAGGTGCGGTTTCCAGCCACATTTGCAGACGACCATTATCTGTACCGTAGTAGCAGCACCGACTGATATCCTTGTTCAGAGAAATACGTATGCTTTAACACATGCTAGAATGAGCTTTCAATTCCTAATCAAGAAGAATATTTTTACAAATAGGCTTAGTTACACAATCTAGCTTGCACGTGGACGAGTTTAAGGTTAAAGGTAACAGTGTTAAAAGTGCACCCCTCGAAATAAGCGGTTAATACATCCCTGGCTCCGTGCCAGGAGTTCAACCCTCAGAGCGTTTCATGGTCATTGGCCATTTTCTTTTTGGTATTCAGAACTATTTTTATTGCAACTTTGCTTACTTCTTTAATACCTTAAAGGGTTGCGTATTAAATTGTAAAATCATAATAACTAATATTTTTTCCGATAAATGTTTAATTTATTATAAATTTATTTTGTATTTTCTATGTTATACGTATGTTACAAAGTTTTGTAAATACATTTATTTTGTATCGTATTTTCTATCATATATGTTACAAACTCTTCCTTTTTAATTTATCTTATCTATTTAAATATCGCTTTGGTAAAGAGGTTTGTAATTTTCGTGGCATAAACCTAGTCGTTATAGAGTCTCAGAACGGGAATAGGCATAGTCCTGTGGGCGATGTTTGAATTTTCTCACAAAATTGTCTTTTGTTTAATGCGTGGTTCTCATTCGTTCACAAAATAGTCACGCCTTTTATTTTCTGAACAGACTTCATAACTTTATTTTAGCAGCGTCAAATCGATCACAATTTCGTTGGAATAGCTGACAGATTCGTTTAACCAATCTGTAATGTCTAAAATTCATGCAATTGACATGTGATTATACCAAGTATTTAACGATGATATTTTGAAACGTATGTAATTCTAGGACAAACAGATTTTGTAATATTGATTTCAACACGATTTGACGACCCGCGTGGAGCAATGGCTATCATGCCGGACTGCCTATCGAGGGGTCCCGTTTGATTCCCAGCGAAACAGAAATTTGAATGATGAGTCTTAATTTCAGTTCTTGGTCTAGGTGTTTGTGTTCTTGTCTTTGTATGTGTGCATGGTACCCACGACACAGGCTTTACTGTGTATTCATTGCCTTACTGTGGGGCTATGAGTATGTAACGTTTATAACAGTGGATATGGATACCTTTAAAAACTGTATAAGTAATAAGGATTTTATTTGCTTGTATTATTATGTATATGATTGTGTAAAGAGTTACCAATAAATTTGATTTTTACTATGCTTTGGCCTTGAATTGAAAATAATAAGTAAAAGTTTTGTATTGTAATCTATACAGGCACAACCGCTATGAAAGCTAGAAACGCGTCAACCCGCAGGGGCCTATTATTCTTTTGTGACAAGCCTTTGCTTTGTTTTATCTTATTTCGGTATCTTTTCTGAATTTTTGATACATTGTTACAAGGTAGTTTGAAGATTAGTTTGTAGAATGTCTTGTAACTGATTCGAAGAATATAAATATAATTAGCTGATTTAAGTAAATATTTTTACGTACATATGAAAACGTTTTTTATTATTTTATTAGATGAGTATACATTTCACATAATATGTTACGTGGTTCTTTGACGTAGCCCATTAATAATATCAAAGAAGATTTGAGTTTTGTTGGTTGTAGGCTAAGGTTGTAGGTAGTTGAATATTTGCGCTGCTACTTTACAGCAGAAAATGGTGGTCGAATAGGGAATCTTAATTTTTAAATGTTTTAAATTATTTGCATAAATGTGAAAAAATAGCAGCACCAATTGAACTAAATTCGGTGTAAAATATAAACTTTAACATGAGTAGGCTGATGATAACAGTTTTTAGGCCGCCATTTTGGCGCGCTTGACGTGACGTCATAGTCTGTTACAAAAAAACTAAACAAAAATATCGCCAACATTGGATTATATTTTATCTTTAGAATTTATACTATAGAGAGTAATAAATAATAAATCCTTTACAATGAAGCAAGCATGTCGCGGCGGCTAGCGTAGAGCGGGCGCGGTCGTGTGCGAAATGTGTAACTGTAACACTAGTGACAAAAAAAATCATGCGCGTTTTCATGCTTCGGAGAGCACGTTAAGCCGTCGATCCCGGTTGTTATCGATATAACAGTCCTTAAACCTTGTAGGAGACCTTATGGTTTTTAACATCTGATTGCGGGTTGGTCACTAACCCGCATTTGAACAGCGTGGAGGAGTAATCTCCAGGCCTCCTCAATAACGGGGAGAGACCCGTGCCCAGCAGTGGGATGAAAAAAAGGGCTGCAGCATTACAATGAGATAAGTAAGGTAGAGTTGTTATCTTATAGAGACAACCACAATGAGACTACGAAACGCGTTAACCCGAAGGGTTCTATTGTTCTTTTGTTCAACCCTTTCCTTGTTCTACTTTCCTTGGGTGTCTTTTCTTATATATTATTACGTGGTAGTTATAGAACGACGAAACTAATTATGAACGAAAGTTACCGACATAGCTCTCAAAATCTGCAAGCTGAAGTGGCAATGGGCAGGCCATATAATTAGGAAGACTGTGAAACCGTTGCCGAAGAAAGGTCCTCGAATGGCGACCACGTCTCGGCAAAAAGAGCACAGGCCGCCCTCCATTCACGTAGACTGACGACTTGAAGAAGATAGCGAGAAACCGTTGGATTCAGAGGGCGCAGGACCGGACGGAGTGACGAACATTAGGGGAGGCCTATGTCCAGCAGTGGACTTTAAAAGGCTGATAGATAGATAGTTATAGAAAGTCCAGTAGTTTAAAAAGTATCCTCCTTTATTTAACAATATTTTTACTTTCAGAATAATATGCGTAACGAGAAACTTATAAACTTGAGAGAGAGTAAGTACTATACATTTAAGGTGGTGGCAATTTCAAAAATTCAGAAAAACCACGACAATCCATCCGTTATCATTATCATGACACTTGTTTAATATTTATTTAATGCTATTCCGTTGACGTTTTATGAGCGTTAGCGTTTCTCCAACGTTGCCGCGGCGCAACTGCGATACTACGGCTCTTGCAACAATACAAACATTGTTTTTGCTACCCCGCATACCTATGCACCCGATTAGCTTTGGATCACCGTATGTCTCCAGTTTTCACAAGTTATGAACAGAGAGCAACCACAGCAGTGAGATGCAAAAAAGTTTCTGCCAAGTGTATACAAAAACCAAGCTTTTCAATTTAACCTGCGACAAGTAAAAGCCACTGCCTGAAAGGCAAACGAACTATTAACACTTATTTTATGGCTATAACCAGCCTTACACGCTGACTCGTTGTTTAAACATCTGTGTACATAAAGATACGTTTAATAGGCAATTGTACTATTTGTGCTTATAAAATTATAGAGAAGTACTCGTTATATTTTTTTTTAAATAAAGTAGTTTTTTCATGCAATAGCATTGGCCGTAAGGTGACACTGAGCGGACAAGGTTGAGTATAGTGCAGCAGTGACAATAGGTGCCCGTATGATTTACGAGTACATGTTTTGTTCGTTGAACATTGGCTTCCTTTGAATGTATAAGTATCTGCATATATTATTTACCTATGTATCTTGCAGGTAGCTATATTATTATAAAAAAAACAACAATGGGTTGCACTCCGGGAGTGCCGGCAGAAGCGAAAACTTGAACATTAACGTAGTGCATTTTTGATATTTTGGAATGGTTAGGGCATAATTTCGCACGAATTGCTTTAATTATCAGTATTATTTTTCTCTAGTATTTTCAGTAGGTTTTTAATCTAGTATTTTTATGAAGTACTCACTCATTTTCTTTCACAATTTCTTCGTCGCTTTTGTCATTAATAGATGCACTTTGTTCCATTTCAATATTTTAAACACTTGATATACACGAATTTGACAAGTGTACAGACAGTCGAGCCATCAGCTGTTACCCCTCCGTCTTACGAATATTTGATCAGGTCACGTGTCCTGACGCGAGTTTAACAATTTTTGCCCATACCACAAAAAGTGCACAACGCCGCTAAGAAGTTTTCACTTCAAAAAACATACAAAATTTATAAAATGTAAACAAAGAAACAATGAAGTAGGCACAATTACTTTTAAAATGCTTCTTATTTCTTATAATCGTTAAATGCTATTTATTTTATATTCTTAGTATCATTGCGTCATACTAAAATACATTTTGTTTTTTGTTTATTCACAGTTTTGTAATAACCTATCTTTGGTAACATGCAGTAGTTAAAACAAAAATATATTAAATAGATTGTTTAATAAAAATATGTAGTAATCTTCATATTCATACATAGTATAAATAAAATTTAAGCGCTCTTTGTTTTGGAAATAGTTTACACACCACTCAGTATAGTAATACGATATTATGTCATAGTTGGCTAATTTTCCATTACTATTAATTACCAAGAACAGCTTTTGCGATGAGAATAAAGAGAATCAATAATATAAATTTGTGGATGAGAAATGAATCCCAATCTAAGTTGAAATTAAGGCCCTCTTCGCATATTACGATTGGACGGCGGACGATACAAAATAAATTGCGTTTTCAGCAGGCACAAACGATTTTCTTTTTCTACGAAGGCTCTACATATTTACGAGGATAAGGAAGATATAATTATTTTTGTAAAATGATGTAAAGTTATAGGCATAGCACACAGGCAGCTAGGGGCTAGTTTTATAGGGCAATTACACGGAACTCTACCTAAATGAAAGTTTGCACGATGGCGAGCGTTAGTAAGTATCCACAACAACTTTGCGACCTGTCAATCTGAGGTCCATCCATCCATCTATTAACATTTAGAAGTCCATTGCTGGTCATAGGCCTTCCCTAATATTCGGCTCTCCGCCCGTTCATACGCTTTTTGAATAAAGCGGCTTCCTCCTATCTTCTTCTCTCTAAGATAGTCGAGGGCGGCCTGTACTCCTTTTGAGGTAACATAACATTAAAGTAACTTATGTTCTGTTATATGTATTACTACGAAAGCTGATCATCATGAATAAGACCGAACATAATTGCTCCTTTAACGGCATATAACTGCTTCAAGGCCTTACTGCCGTATTTCCCCCATCATCTTACGATGAAGTGCTATCAGTAACGGTCAAGCCATGCTAGCTACTTTTAGCATTGGCAATCGACGATTAAGTTGCTAAAAGGCATTATTAAAGTCATTAAAATGCGCGATTCTGATGACGCGTCCAAGTCGATGCAGCATCGAGTTTTGGCACACGTAAAATCGTCGATCGTCGATGCTTAACGTAGTGAGTGTGGCTTAGCTGTAATAAATGGAAATAAAAGTAAAATTACCAAGTATCGCACTATACAAATAAGTCTTAATTCCTTAACAAATAAAAATAGACTCCATTGTAATAACTTCAGCTTACAAGAGGTCTTGCCGGTTTGTTAGTGAGTTAATTAAGGTTTTTAGTCGATAGAAAGGTTTTAACGAGTTTATCGATTTCAACGCTCGGTAGCCAATTAAAACAGATTTAAAGATCCATGCAACAAGTTAATTTAAAATTGCCTCATAGTGTTATGCGATAAAAAGAGATAGCTTGATGATGTTAGTAGAAAATTTATTTGTAGATGGAAGAAAAAACAATCCAATACGACAAGGAATCAAGGAATCCTCAACCGAGCGGATGTTACTAAGGTTGGGTGAAGCCTACATTCTGCTGTGGATTTTGATACGTCTGCGATTCTAGGAAGACGAATCTCTTCTGAAAACTGGGTACCTATGGCTGCAACTCTATTTTGCATCCCAGTGCTGGGCACGGGTCTCTCCCAATTAATGGGGAGGCCTGGAGCTTACTCCACCACGCTGCTCCAATGCGGGTTGGTGGAGATGCGGGTTAGTGGCCAACCCGATGTCGTATGTTTTCAAACCGCTCATAAAGCCTCCGACAAGGTTTAACGACTGTTACCTTTCGACAACAACCGGGACCGACGGCTTAACGTGCCCTCTAAAACACGGAAACGCGCATGAATATTTTTTTGCCACTAGAGATCACCCATCTCACACCCGACCGCGCCCGTTTGGCTTAGTTGCATAGATCGCTTGCGTTATACACTAACCGCCGGGACATGCGCACATCAGTGTACCTATGAATTAGAATATTTAACAAGTCTGGCTTGTAGGCTAGTCTTAAATTACACATTTAAGAAAAAAGAACACAACGCCTACAAGAAAAGTGAGATAACTTTTAAAAGTAAAATAATACCTTTTGTTGTGCTATCTAATGCGATTAGATTACCTTTATTTTAATAACGAGTATAAATAATGTATAAACAATAAGGGTATACGATTTCGTCGTAAAACTTGCGCAACAACACGCCGAGGGGTTAAAAAGGAGGAACCAAAAAGGACCCATGTGGATTTCCCAAAATGTTCTTACCGCGGACATAGAATATATATATAGGGACACGAAGCGAATTCCCGTCGTGATTGAATACTCACAGACCTTCAAACAGTTAATCTTCAATGGATCTACATGATTAATTGTCCAGCAAACTGGAATAGCTCCAAATCAGCCGTCCAAACTCAAAACAGTGACACATATTCATACGTCTTACACAAATTGGTAAATGTAATAAAGTGTACTAAACATTTCTAGTATAAGATTTATTTTTATCTGTATTTTTGGACAATATATGTTTGTTTGGATCCTATTATTTGAAATTGCTTTAAATAACAAAATCACTCTACCTATCTATAAATTATAATTACTTATGTGAATGTACTAGTTTGAATCATGAAAAAAATCTATGATGGAATCAGTAACTCTTTATAAATATAAGAATGAACGAAAACTTTTAATGCTTATTTCCGACACGCATTTGATAAGTACCTGCTTGATTGACCTATAAATAAAATCTACTATATTTGAGGTAGCTTATCTAATATATTATTTTTGGTACCGTGGGGGAAACCTTCAAAAGGTACCCGACACCTTGGGTTATGTGGGATTTGACCGCACTAAAACCCCCTCAGTGGCCTGCCTCTGCGCTTGGGGAGGACTCCGGGATCTCGTGGAACGCACCGGTGACCTCCACGCGCGTCGCCCAGAATGGGCCCATCTTCGGGAGAGCAGATATGCTCTCCTGCATCTTCCAATGCTTAAGGCAGCATGCGGCAAACAGCCACGCACACACCACGTCCTTCCCAGGGCTGCTGGCTGGGCAGATCAAGCTCCCATTCACACCGTCCACAACCCCGGAAGCCCCCTTTTAGTCATCTCTTACGATCAGGCAGAGTATTCTCGCTCTATTCTTAATCCCGAAGCTACAGGGACTAGCTTATCTAATACCTATTACAGAAACCACGTGTCACGGTGTTTGTCGTCATGCTTCTCTCCGTTAATCGATTAATATTTTTTGTGTATATTTGATAGGTATAAGAATAGGTCGTAAAGTATTTATTACTATTATATTATTATTATACCTCTACGCTTATCACCTAGTCTGTCTTTACCCTTATAATGTTTTAGATATTTTCTTAAGATATATTTTTTATATTATTTTAGGTTTGGTTATAACGATTACTCCAAACATCCTTATAAAAAATTAACGCTTTACACTCATAGCCCCACAGCAGGGTAGATATACCATGTGTCGTGGGTACCATGGACATACAAAGACAGAAACACAAACACCCAGACCTCGGTCTAGGTGTTTGTGTGAATTTTATTTTGTTTCTGTGAATTTTAAACTCATCATTCAAATTTCTGCTTCGCCGGGAATCAAACCCGGGACCCTCCGATCAGCAGTCCGGCATGGTAACCACTACGCCGCGTGGGTCGTCAGTCTCTCGAATATGTACTGTTCACTTCATTAAAATGATCTTCAAGCGCGAGTAAAATGGCAAGCCATTACTAGTGATTCTTAAATACTTAGTAACTCTTTAAAAACGTAACAGTAGTCTGTATTCGAAGGACTCCTTCCTAATTTCATTCAGTAAATAGTCCTATTGCGTGCTTATCGCGTCATCTTGCTTTTGCTTTTACATTGTTATTTTCGGTTTGTAACTGTACGTAATGTAGAGCATTACGTCTGGTTACCGAAGGTTAAACAACCCTTCTAATGGTTGGACTTAAAAAGCACGGTCGGAAGAAAATAAAAGCGGTGACAGACGTGCGAGTAAGTAAAACGATTTTATTATATTTGTATTTATTAAACAGTTCCCATTGTACGAAACTTTAAACGTAGATTTATTAGCAGATAGCATAAGTAAACACTTTGCCATATTATTAAGTATGTTTAACATTAATTTATCCTCTGTTAATGGTTGCAACATATTTTATATCCCACTGCTGGACTGGAGTAGATGTTACTTCTCCACGCTGCTCCAACGCTTATATAATAATGAACTGTAAGAGATGATGCTAACTCTCTTCAATCATTGCCGTAAAAGTATTTCGTTGTACGTAAACACTTTATAAATCTGACTGTATCTCGGTTATTGTCATAAAATTCTCATTCGTATTCTAAAATAAATTCAAAACAAGTCGTCTAACAGCCTCCTTGAAAGCGATAAAACGCAATCCGCTAAATTAAAAAGAAAGCTCCCAAAACTCAAGAAAATGCTATCGTGCGCTCGTTTCGAAGCAATTTTGTCTGCGAGATGCGATTAAGAGGAAAATTTTGTAAAAACTCCGAGGAAAAAGCCTCGGCAAGGCTGCGTGGGTGAGGTTAAGTGGGGCTCGGAATTGGGTCAAATGTACCCAAAGAGAGCATACAAATGAATGTTGATTGATAGCCGACTGGAATGGACGTGAATGGGCCCTTTTATCAATATGTGAGAGAAATATTTTCGTATTTAGTAGCTTTTAGGACGGGATATTTTGTGCCCGTACTTATGGTTAAAAGGGAAAAATATTGAATGTGTCGTGTGTGGCACGAAATGAATGAGAAGCACTTTAATGCTAAACGGATTTTTTTAAGCTAGGTTCAAAACCTAACGAGCACTTCTGTCGAAGATTTTTTAACGTGAAAAAATTTATTACTTGCTATATTTTATACCATTAAACGAGCAATTCTTGTATAAATATATCACGGAAACGACTCCATGATTTTCATGAAATGTAGTATGCAGGGGTTTTTGGGGGTAATAAATTGATCTAGCTAGGTTTCGTTTTTAGAAAATATCGTTTTACCCGTGTTTTCAGCGATAGTCAACTAAAACATAAACTGACTATGACTCTTTCAGACATCTGTTAGCGAGTTGTAATACTATGTTATGGCTTTGTTAAGTAACACTAAGCCAATGAGTCTCTGAAGCAAATCAATAGGGTCTTGGACACTATGCACAAAAAATTCAAAATCCTTACCTTAAAAAGGTTGCACTAAATCACGCTTGGAAAGCAATATAATTGTTTATTCTTTTTAATACATGATTTTTATTACCACTGAAATCAATAATAATGAAGACAATTGACTATATATGATAAGTGACGTCACTTATCATCTTCTCATACAAAATGTATGGGGATGTCACGTTTTGACAGCTCATTAAAAATATCTCAATTGACTTGGTAGTCCAAGACCGGATTGTTTTTATTCGAGCACAGCTAGGTAATCCGGGTACTATAATATGGTGCTGGCAATCATCTTTATAAAACTTGCATGATTGAGAGTTACTCAAAGTTTCTCAAGAATGTCAAGTAAATTTTTATATCAAGTAAACAACATTCTGCTGCAGCTGGTGAGATAACTTTGATGATTCGAAAGGAAAAGTACCTCCACTGCACACGTTTCTGCTGCAAAGCAATTGTATTGTTTTTAATGGAAAGGTGCAGTTGGCTCTTGGATTTATATGAGACCAGTATCAGGCTCTGAATTAGCGAATACTATTCGAAATAGGCAAAACTCAGGTTTACTTGTGATTGTGTGTCCATGTCTGCTACAGTCCATTTAAATAAATAAAAAAAAAACGGCAAATTGTTTGTAAAGTAGGTTTACGATCGAGATGTTTACGTGATAACGTCCGCACGAGAAAATCTCCATTCGTTTGTATGCCGCTAGAGTGAGAGAGACGGAAGATCGGTCCACTCACTCGAACGCTATGCCAGCCTCCGCTCGTGAGGATTCCGCGTGACAAGTTTCACGGAATGACTGGCAGCGCTCGAGATGAGACGGGAGATCGGTCCGTCTCTCTCTCGTTATACCTGCGATCGCGCTCGTGAGGTTTTGGTGTGACACAAGTTTCTGAACATGGCACCCGACTAAAACGATTTTAAAGACGTTATCACGTCAAAAACAAATTTAGTCCACCAGCATACATACACTTAGTAATTTGGTAGATTATGGCCTAATTTTAAATTTAAAAAACTTACAAATTTGCGTCCTTTCCTATTCATGCTAGATATATTTCTTTAGCTCCAGCCTTTCCAGAATTGCTCGACTAAAAAGTCCATTCATCCTAACCTGACCTAAAATTTATTTACGTTAAAATGTAAATGAAAAAGGGCATGTGTGGGCAGTTTAGCGGATCTTAAAACCGGGTCATATGTACCCAGCTAGATGATTGATGGATTGGCTCAGATGGATATGAATAGGCGGTTTTATCAAATACTCGTAAGGGATGTTATGAAGGGATAAATTTTTGTATCAGTGGAAAAAGTAAATTTGGTTATTTTTAGGTAAATCTTAAGGATAGGTTTATACAATTATATTGTTAAGAAAATGGAAAATCTGTACTAATACTTTAAAGCTGTAAGAGACGATCGAAAAAAGTGAGTTCAAAAGCTCTAATCTCAGTAACTACTAGTTGGAGTTGAAAGTTTCTTTTTGTATTATATTGCCATTTATATAATTTTTTATTTGCCATTTATATTATATATTTAGAAAAGTTATATAACATCACGTTATAATGCGAATATAGCCGTGGAGCACGTCTTGTATTATATTTTAAAAAAATGCGAGCAAATCACTTAATATTGTGAATGGACTGACAATATAAAAACATATGTGGGTCATCATTAGCAAGAAGCCTTAATGTCCTCTTGTTGGGCACGAATTGCACCTCAAGACCAGAGAGGTTTACACACTAGAGTAACCATTTCGATGGTGAGGGGACAACTTTACAGGGTCCAACATTTTAACCAATGCTTTGCAGTGACGACCTGCGTGGCGCACTGGTTACCATACTGGACTGCCTATCGAAGGGTCCCGGATTCGATTCCCGGTGAAACAGAAAGTTGAATAATGAGTTTAAATTTCTGTTCTTGGTCTGGGTGTTAGTGTTTCTGTCTTTGTGTGTGTCCATGGCACCCACGACACAGGGTATATCTACTCTACTGCGGGGCTGTGAATGTGAAGCGTTATAAAAACTTACTAACCGCAAGTAAAAAAATGTAGACTTATTATGCGTACGGTAAAATGTTTTCTGAAATAAAGACACTGGCTACATTTGCTCTATACCTTTGCCCATTTGCTCTTCGATTCTTGCATATTATATTATCATGCTGCCTTACTCTCAGGGTCGAACGAATTGCATTAATACGTAAGAGTTCGGGAATTTTAGGGGACTTAATTTCTAACAAAAGTTTCACGAACCATTTAGCGCAACCCATATTTGTGCAAAAAAAGTCTTTGTCTTTGTAATGGTTACCATACCGGACTGCCGATCGGAGGGTCCCGGGTTCAGTTCCCGGCGAGGCAGAAATTTGAATTTCTGTTCTCGGTCTGGGTATTTGTGTTTCTGTCTTTATGTGTGTCCATGGTACCCACGACACATGGAATCCTAGTGTGGAGCTCTGAGTGTGTAGCGTTTATCTATTAATTTATAATATAACGTATCTACGTATCGCACCTTCGGTGCAACAAAGTCACAACAACACAATTTGTAATTTTACAGGAGAGCACTTTTACGATTTTTTTCGCATTTATGTCCAGATTACTGGATGGATATCGGTAGTAGGTTAAAAATATTTAAACCATTAATTGTTTGTAGTTTTTGCTACAGTTTTACGTTAAATGCTTATTTGAAATCATTTCGATATACTAATAAAATGCGTTACAAATAAAAAAGGTGTTGAATTGTTACTTTGTTGTTCCAGAATTTATTCTGTTTAACGAATAATGCTTTGTTATTAAAGATGAGGTTTTAAATGAAATTAAGTTCGTTAAACAAATAAATCGTATATGTTTTTCTCAAAATAGCAACTACAAATAGATAGGTAACTGTAAACAATTAAAATCAAAGTGATTGAGGAGAAACAAGTACAGGTATAAGTTTAGTCACTTATACCCGAGTTGATCCTACTGCTTTCTGTACACCACCGCGTAAAAAGCAACCAAGGAAAGCACTTTTTTAGTCAGGAAGTAAATCTAGCTCTAGCATTGACTCCTCGAGCTGAATTAGTAGTTCATCTAGGCAGTAGTTTCAGCCAATCCACATCTAAAAGTGTTTCAAAATTATCAGATGTACATAATACCCGTATCGTTGAACTCCGTTACGATGACTATATTAGCGGCAAATCGAAGGTGTGTGAGGTGATCGCCATTGATGTCAATACATCAATTCTTTCACACTACAGTGGAAGTACGTGATTTCCATTCCATTAGCTTAAACACATGCTCTAGTGCTGCGGTGCCGTGCAGCGGTAAACAGTTTCAGGGATATGATATACTTCGCGCTGCAGTGGAATAGGCTCAGTGCTTCCGTCGTGGACTCGGACTGTTATGGTAGCGGCTTTTTAACATTTCAACACCTCGATGTACTACTGTAGTCAATCTGGCACTGCTGGAGAGACTCTAGCACCGACCACCGACCGATCTCGATAGAATCGAAAGGTTCCTAATAGTCCACAAACGCAACACTTAGCGGCAAATTATACTCCTTGTTCGTTTGTATAACTGGTATTGTAGCCTTTTGAAATCCGGCTTGTTCGGGAGGCTGGAAGTAGTCTAGCCATCGCGCAATACGATTAGTAAGGACCCTCGAGAACAGCTTACAGACGTGGCTCAGAAGCGCGATAGCCAAGAGAACCACTACGATTCTGCTCCACGCCTCCGGTAGAGTTCCGTATGACGGTATAAAACAGTTTTTGGAGCACCACTGGAAGGGGTTTGTCTCCAGTCTTCGGCAGCTCTGATGTGATACCGTCATCTCCCGGTGCTTTGTTGTTTTTTAAATGACTAAAGGCTCCTCTAATTTCATACAGGCTGATGTACGGAATATCTTCGGTATAGTCACGGTATAGTATATTCGGTATAGTATGGGTCACTTTGGCTCTCTTGTCATTCACCACATTGGGAACGGGAACTTTTGAGGAGGTATACTGTCCGTAGACCGCTCAATTTCTCTCAGAACTTTGGGTTTAGACGAAAGTATAGCGCAAGACTTCATCTTCAATCTCATACTCTCGCCCAATACTCAGATCCCAAGTGAACACTTTGGTGCCTTCGTTCCGCTCTGTTGTCTGCAAGAGATTGACTGTTTATTGAGCTGCCTGTATTTTGTCTTGTGCTATGAGCACGCAGGTCACATCGTCTACTGCCAGATATTGACTGTTTATTGAGCTGACTGTATTTTGTCATGGTTATTTTGCCTGTATTTGTGTAGAAACTATATAAAAGTAATAGTATATAAGTAGTGGTGTCATGGTGTGTAATAGTGCGCAACACGTAATTAAATTAAATTTCCCGAAAATATCGAAAGAACAAGTTAGTTACATTTATATTTATTTAAATATGGACCTAAATAGTCATAAGTATTTTTGTTATTCCACTACCACCGCCACCACCACCACCACCTGGCCTTTGTGGTTCCAAAAGCTTAGTGGAAATGGAATATTATACTGGACCAAAAAAAACACTTTTTTTTAGTTAATGACTTTATAATTACAAATAAGGGTAGTTGATTATAAATATTATTGGATCTACAAAGACACTTTTTACACGCTTTTTATTAGCTTCACCTGTATGTTTGTATGTTTGTTTGTAACCGACTTCTTTGGGCGCGATTTTGACCCACTTTAAACGGCCAGATTTCGTTCAAACTTTGTAGATTTATTGAGGACCGATGACAATACACTAATTTGATAAAATTATTCCATTTTTCAATTTGCAAAATATGATTTTTGTTAATTTATATAATTTTCATCTATAGTCGATAAGGTAAGAAAATTAATTAAAATTTTCTATAATTTTTCTCTACAGTCGATAAGGCAGGACTCGATGTTAATTTTTATTTCCAATAATTATCTTTAGCCGTTTTCTCTATTTTCTATTTTTTAGTTCGGTTTTCTATAAAAAGCGTGTTTTTTAGTTTTTTTTAAATTTCCGTTTCTATTGCACTAAATTAATTTTTAGCAAGTATAGAATTAATCTCCGTTAAATTATCTCGACAATAGTATGCAAAATATCTTGATTCCTTTAACTAACAAGGCTATAATACTAAAAATAGTTGCCAAAATAAGGCGAAAAAAATTTTTCGATCGTAAAGCACTCTCTGATGCTTCGCATCATGAGTCGTGCAATAGTTTAAAATTAAAAAAACAAGCTATTATAAATAATCCAAACTAAAAAGTAGAAAATAAATAATAGTTTAAAAAAACTAAAAAACACGCTTTTTATAGAAAACCGAACTAAAAAATTGAAAATAAATTTTAATGAATTTAAATTAAGAAAATAGTGTTAAAAATTTCAATGAATATAAGTTAATAGTAGTGTGAATAAAAAAAAAATATTTTATTTTAAAAAAGCGTTAGTTAGGACATAGTTGTCCCAATTAGTTTAGTTCAAAACTATAATGTTGGATCAACAAAACCGCTTTTCTTCTAATGCCTTTGTTGCTCCAAAATATTTGTAATTTACAAAAAACAATTGAAGTCTCAAATATAGATACGCTTTTTTTAGCTCCAAATAAGTGACATAAAAATGGTCATAAATATATTTGTGTGGCTGTAACTCCAGAATATCTGAAATACTCGCGGCAGCGGGGGCACTACTGGCCAATAATACTTTGTCGGCCCAGAACTCACGGAAAAATTACTCATTTCGACAAAAGCACTCATGCCATCTAGTGGTATTTTGTAATACTTTAGTGGGTCTCTTTGTTTCCCCAATCGAAAGCATGGTTTATAGACAATTTGGCATACTTAACTCAATTTTGCATTTTAGCTACTTGTGACTTTGTTGCGCCGAAGGTGCGGTATGTTCTATTTTTCAGTCATTGGTTTCATAGACTGTTGATTTCCTGTGACCGAATTTGAATCTGGAATTTAGGCTTTACCCCAGGGCTCAGATTTTCGTAAAATTTTATTGCAAACATTTGCTAACAGTCAGTAAAGAAATAATTTTATACAGATAAATATTAAACGCTTTTGTGTAGTTCAATGCGAATATTACAGACAGTCATTTTCGTTATTTAGCCCATAAAAAAGATATGACCAGAACGTGACTTCTGTCCTATCTCAAATAAAATCTGCTGCTACGAAAACATTGTATTAACACGTGTTTTTACAATATAAAGTAAGTGTAAAAATTGTTTTGTAGTCGTTTATGCATATTATAATGCATTCATGACAGTAGATGTGCTATAAAACTGTTTTTTTGACGTGATAACGTCTTTAAAATCGTTTTAGTCGGGTGACATGTTCAGAAACTTGTGTCACACCAAAACCTCACGAGCGCGATCGCAGGTATAACGAGAGAGAGACGGACCGATCTCCCGTCTCATCTCGAGCGCTGCCAGTCATTCCGTGAAACTTGTCACGCGGAATCCTCACGAGCGGAGGCTGGCATAGCGTTCGAGTGAGTGGACCGATCTTCCGTCTCTCTCACGTTATCACGTAAACATCTCGATCGTAAACCTACTTTACAAACAATTTGCCGTTTTTTTTTAAATATTAACGCAGAAAATGAAATCTTTAATGCGCAACAAAACCGCAAAAAACGCGCAATAAGATTTTAAAAGTAAAAATATTCCTGCCTATCGATTACAGAAAATCATGCAGATCATTTTTCGCATAAATTCTAATCAGTATTCTTTAGATTTTTCAAAGAGTTAAACTTTAACTATCGTGTTTTTATTTAAACTTATCTGATTTTGGTGAAAATAACTGCAAAATGGTCAAGACATAAAATAAATAAATAAATAAATAAATAAACGTTACACACTCATAGCCCAACAGTGAGGTTATTAATACCCTGTGTCGTGGGTACCATGGACACAAAGACAGAAACACAAACACCCAGTCCGCGAACAGAAATTTAAACTCAGCATTCAAATTTCTGTTTCGCCGGGAATCGAACCCGGGACCCCTCGATTGGCAGTCCGGCATGGTAACCATTGCGCCACGCGGGTCATGAAAATAATATTCACAATGAAATCCTTTTGTTGCGGAATCCATCTCATAAGCATTTCATAAGTACCAAACTTACTTCCGACACTAAAAGAAAACTTAATTGTCCGTCGTTCACTTCAGTTTGGCAAACGAAAGTAAAGTGAAAAGTAAAGAACTAGTTGAAGTAAACACGCTGTTGAAGATTTACCAAAACATTTGTTATTATTTTTGCTAACCAAGTATAAAGTAAGGAATTTTTAAAGAAGTTTCACTTTAACCCGACATTCATAAGACCCTGAGTCGTGGGTACCATATATCCACACGAAAACAGAACTCTGACAAAGCGTTCAAATTTGTGTCCCATCGGGCATTCAATCCGAGATCGAGTTTGGCATGTGTAATCAATTCGCTATATGGGTCGTAGTATGAAATGTTGTTATAAAAATCAGTACTGTAACTTTACAAATTAAAGTAGCCATGACTATAGTTAGAAAATATTTCCTCTCCTTTTAAAATTAAAGTGTTCTGAACTTTTAACGGTTAAAGTTACTACCGACAGTAAAAGAAAAATTAATTGTCCGTCGTTCACTTCAGTTTGGCAAATTAAAGTAAAGTGAAAAGGAAAGATCCATTTGAAGTAAACACGCTGTTGGAGATTTACCAAAATATTTGTTATTATTTTTGTTAACCAGGTATAAAGAATTTTTAAAGAAGTTTCACTTTAACCCGAAATTCCTAGTGTGGTCCTGAGTCGTGGGTAGCATATATCCACACGAAAACAGAACTCTGTCAAACATTCAAATTTGTGTCCTATCGGGTATTCAATCCGAGATCGAGTTTGACATGTGTAATCAATTCGCTATATGGGTCGTAGTATGAAATGTTGTTATAAAAATCAGTACTGTAACTTTACAAATTAAAGTAGCCATGACTATAGTTAGAAAATATTTCCTCTCCTTTTAAAATTAAAGTGTTCTGAACTTTTAACGGTTAAAGTTACTACCGACAGTAAAAGAAAAATTAATTGTCCGTCGTTCACTTCAGTTTGGCAAATTAAAGTAAAGTGAAAAGGAAAGATCCATTTGAAGTAAACACGCTGTTGGAGATTTACCAAAATATTTGTTATTATTTTTGTTAACCAGGTATAAAGAATTTTTAAAGAAGTTTCACTTTAACCCGAAATTCCTAGTGTGGTCCTGAGTCGTGGGTACCATATATCCACACGAAAACAGAACTCTGTCAAACATTCAAATTTGTGTCCTATCGGGTATTCAATCCGAGATCGAGTTTGACATGTGTAATCAATTCGTTATATGGGTCGTAGTACTCGTAGTATGACATGTTGTTATAAAAATCAGTACTTTAACTTTGCAAACAAATGAAAGTAGCCATGAGTATTGGCTGCAACCCTTTTTGCGTCCCACTGTTGGGCACGGGTCTCTCCCCATAATTGGGGAGGCCTGGAGCTTACTCCACCACGCTGATCCAATGCGGGTTGGTGGAGATGCGGGTTAGTGGCCAACCCGCTGTCGGATGTTTTCAAACCGCCCATAAGGCCTCCGACAAGGTTTAACGACTGTTATCTATCGACAACAACCGGGACCGACGGCTTAACGTGCCCTCCGAAGCACGGAAACGCACATTAACTTTTTTGCCACTAGCGGTCACCCATCTCACACCCGACCGCGTCCGTTTTGCTTAGTTGCATAGATCGTTAGCGTTCTACGCTAACTGCCGGGCTATGCGCGCTTCATGCCATGACTATAGTTAGAAAATATTTCCTTTCCTTTTAAAATTAAAGTGTTCTGAACTTTTAACGGTTAAAGTTACTACTGATACTAAAAGAAAAATTAATTGTCCGTCGTTCACTTCAGTTTGGCAAATTAAAGTAAAGTGAAAAGTAAAGATTCAGTTGAAGTAAACACGGTGTTGGAGATTTACCAAAATATTTGTTTAGTATTTCAAAATTAAACGCAGTTACAAATTTGCATGAAAATTTACATTCATATAAATTATACTGTTTATTTAGAAAATGATTAATTAGCAGTACGTTATTGCTGCAATAAATAATATTGTTTTTTTGATAGTTAAGTTTATGGAAATTTAAAACTGTCTGAAAACATTTAACTTTAAAGTCGAAGTTTTCGTTGGCTAGTGTTTCTAAATACTTTACAAATTATAATTCACGATTTAATTGAAGTTTGATCAATCTATAAAATAACCTGAAATCCAACCCTTTATTTTCGCTGTTGTGTTATTTAATAGGTACTCGAAAATGAAAAAACATAATCTTGCTACTTTTTATATACATATTATTATTACCTACCTAGTCCCAAGATAGCTAAAAATCGTAAAAATTAATGCATGCTACAAGGAAAATTTTGATTTTCTATGAGATAGATTTTGAGCAGCGATGGCCGAGTGGTAAAAGCCGCGGTCTTCTACGCGACCGATCCTAGGTTCAAATCATCGGCGCGCACCTCTGACAAAGAACTTTGTATGTGCGCATTTATCGCTGCTTCACGGTGATGGAAAATATCGTGATATTTAATTGATTACGATGTTCTCCATCGCCGTGCATGCCTGAGAGAAATTCATAATTTCTCGAAAGCATGACGTTCACCAATCCGCACTTGGCCAGCGTGGTGGACTATGGCCTAAATCTCTCTCACTTGTGAGAAGGAGGCCTGTGCCCAGCAATGGGACAAAAAAAAGGTTGAAAAAAAAATGAGATTTTAAGGATTATTTTATTTATTAAATGCAAGTATTCAAAGTACTAGCAGTAAATTTTGAGTCGAATTCTACAAGAAATGAAGAAATAGGATACTCTTTAAAGGATAATTGGCACTGGCTCTATAATTTATTACGAAAATTATATAACGTGACACGCAAGTTGCACACAAGGTCATAAAAATACTTTTAAATTGACATTGTTTTTCTTGATCGTCGATACACACGTTTTGATAAGTACAATAAATTTTGAGTCTTGTGTGCTTATCTTAAAGTTGAATTTCAATCTTTTGAGTTCTAGTACTGTACTCATCCAATTGACACTCTCACACATAATTCACATAATAGTACCTACGAGTACAGTAGGTATCGACAGTTTTGGCGATGGTAGTGACCGCGACGGTACCACCTTGACATCGATACGTGGATCATTAACATCTCGTGGTAACCTCCACCCATTGAGTTTTGGACGCGGTTGTACTTTATTGTTTTGCTGCGTTCGATTTACCGTTTTGTAATTGATCGTCTGTTTGAACGATAAGAATAAAGGTACATTCACACATTACGGACAATGGAATTAAAGAGAAACTTCTTAAGGTACGTTCACATAGTACGGACAGTGGAATTAAAGAGAAACTTCTTTACAAATAAATAAAATTGGTGTGTCTGTTTGTAATATTGAAATAACCCTTTTTTACTACATGCACATGAATATATATATTAGTAAGAAAATGTAAAAAAAATGTTGTTATATGTAGCGTATATACGCTATAAACGGCTGGATCCATTTTGACAGGACTTCCACTGGCAGGTAGCTGATGTAATAAGGAGTAACTTAGGCTACTTTTATGTAAAAAAAATCTAAATTAAATTCCACACGGACTATGCCGCGGGCGGCCGCTAGTTTGATAATATTTTCCTACTAGAAATTGAAATTTTGCTTCCTATGTAGGTAACGGTAATGTGTTTTTTTATGTCGATTATATATAAAAGTTCAATTTCAAAACAACACAATGACAAAGACTTTTATTTGAAAAATATGGGTGTTTACAAAAGGTGTTTTTATACAGTTGGTTCGCCATATTTACCTTCATGAGGTATGCAAATATTACAATAATTAAAAACCTAACTAATTACAAATACATATAAGACAACTGTATTACTTTCAATTGGAATCAAATAAAACTATGCGTTGCTCTGAAATACAAAGTTTATTTAATACTTTTTGCACTTTAATACAAAACATAATAATACTCTACTGAAAATAACATAGGTACCTACTCACCTGAAATACAAAGAAACGACATTTAAAGTTTTTATACGATTCCTTTGTACATATTCACATTAATATTATTTAACTATTTTATTGTAATAAAATATAGAATTTTCTTCCATCAAAACTAACACGTCAGTATTGCTTATCATTTCCCTGCCAGCCAGCGCTATCCATAATTTAAATAAATCAGATCGAAAGGAACCTCATTCCTTTACATCTCCCCCCCTCAGGCTAGAAAAAAAAATCTTCAGATATTTTCGCTAGAATCACCATCTTACTCTTCATCGTCTTCTTCAGAAGGGATAGGAATAAGTTTTGTAATGTGAAATAAATTTGACTCAAACTTCCTGTGACCCGTATTTATCTCATATATTGACTCTGATAATTTTTTTTCTATTTTAAAAGGACCAATTCTTAATTCATCCAGTTTTCTTCTATTTAATTTGTGTCCATTTTCGACATACACCATTTCACCTACATTAAATTTATGATGTATTCTATGTTTATCAAACATCATTTTATTATATTCATGTGATTTGACTGATCTTTCAAATGCTATTTTTCTGTCTTTAATCCAATCATCAGCCGCTTTTTCCAGTCTTAATACATCAGGAATAAATGAAACATCTGTACCACCCAACCAGCAAAAGGTGGTTCTATAAAAGACCATAGAACGTTTCCTTAAAACCAATGGGTGGTGAAATAAAGGGCCTAAGAAGGTGCACCTACAAAGAAAGTGGCGCAATTATATCTCCATTCGGCTCTAAAGTGGAACTATAGCGGCATCAAGCATTATAATTTTGGCCTATACGGTTGATGTAACAGTAACGCAATCTCCATTTGGTGATATACAAGCCACTACAACGCTTCTAAAGTACCTTTTTGTACTGTAAAAGAGTTTATGATTCCATTACTACACCATTAATTTATCATTCACTCGTTTTTCATTCGTTCACGCGTTAATTCACACAGCTGGAATGTTTTTTAGAAAATAAATAATAAAAGAAGAATACGAGGATATCCTGATAAGTTAGAATTTATTTTGTAATTAAATTATTCGACTCTTACGTGTGTAATGATGTGTGGGAAGGTTATTTTACTGAGAAAGCATAGGTGATATTACGAGAATATTTTAATGCCCTCTTCGAATTATTGAGATTTTATTAAAACAATTACGAATTTAACGTCATAAATATATTTTTAGCGTCCTGAAGTCCACTACAGCACTCGTCATTACAGACCACAGCCACCATTACATGAAATTAGGGTGCTTGTTCTAGTGCCATACATAAATGCGATAAGATTTTTATTCAATTTAAAAAATATAACAATTATAAATAACAAAGGTGTTTCATTAGTTAAAATTACGCTAAATATAAATGGCGATTAAGTTTTAAAGAGTGATAGAAATGCCTTTATAAAACTGAATTATCGTTTAAAAGTAATTAGCGTACCTTTATATACCGTATTTATGTTTTAAAAGAGAAAGAACTCCTTTTATAACACTGTGGTGTAAAAGAAGGACTATAACAGTAACGAAAAAACAATCCTGTTCTAAAAAAGTGTCTTTGTGACAATTTTAACACTGGAACTATAAAGGGCATTTAGCAAACCTTTAAAGGACAATTTAAGCTACATAAGGGTAATTTGAAACTCGTTTGTATCACGAAATAGCTCTGTTGCAGAGTTTTTGTGCTCACTATAGTGCCATGTGTTGTAACGGCGTTCTACAAAACCACAATATCACAATATCGCCCTATTGTAGAATTTTCAGCTCTACTATAACAAAAGACGTATTAAAGTACATTCAGAACCTTTATAGCGTAAAACAGCCACATTATGGCGACAGTAAACACTGGTATAGAGTTCTATCGTTGTATACTGGTCACATTGGAGGTTGCTATAACATCTGCCTATAACAGCTATATAAAGTGGCGATATAAGCCTTTACATCACTTGATAATAGGTATTTTTGGCTGTATAAACTTATAGAGCTAAACTGTTTTATCGAACGCTATTATACAACCTTTGGTCACCGCTAAAACCTTTATACATCGCTTAGCCAGCTTTTTTGAGTTCTAAGGATTTGTTATAGGGCAAAATTGTTGGTTGGGCATCCAATAGGTATCTCGGAGCGAATCCTGTGATAGTATGTTCAGTATTATTATATCTATCTAAACAATTATGTGCAACAGTTGTCCATGCTGTATTATTTAATTTTTCATTAATTTTACATCTTATCTTATTTACAAGAGTTTGATTAAGTCTTTCATTAAGACCATTTGAAAATGGCGAATTTAAATGAAATTAGTATGAAATGTTGTTATAAAAATCAGTACTGTAACTTTACAAATTAAAGTAGCCATGACTATAGTTAAAAAATATTTCCTCTCCTTTTAAAATTAAAGTGTTCTGAACTTTTAACGGTTAAAGTTACTACCGACAGTAAAAGAAAAATTAATTGTCCGTCGTTCACTTCAGTTTGGCAAATTAAAGTAAAGTGAAAAGGAAAGATCCATTTGAAGTAAACACGCTGTTGGAGATTTACCAAAATATTTGTTATTATTTTTGTTAACCAGGTATAAAGAATTTTTAAAGAAGTTTCACTTTAACCCGAAATTCCTAGTGTGGTCCTGAGTCGTGGGTACCATATATCCACACGAAAACAGAACTCTGTCAAACATTCAAATTTGTGTCCTATCGGGTATTCAATCCGAGATCGAGTTTGACATGTGTAATCAATTCGTTATATGGGTCGTAGTACTCGTAGTATGACATGTTGTTATAAAAATCAGTACTTTAACTTTGCAAACAAATGAAAGTAGCCATGAGTATTGGCTGCAACCCTTTTTGCGTCCCACTGTTGGGCACGGGTCTCTCCCCATAATTGGGGAGGCCTGGAGCTTACTCCACCACGCTGATCCAATGCGGGTTGGTGGAGATGCGGGTTAGTGGCCAACCCGCTGTCGGATGTTTTCAAACCGCCCATAAGGCCTCCGACAAGGTTTAACGACTGTTATCTATCGACAACAACCGGGACCGACGGCTTAACGTGCCCTCCGAAGCACGGAAACGCACATTAACTTTTTTGCCACTAGCGGTCACCCATCTCACACCCGACCGCGTCCGTTTTGCTTAGTTGCATAGATCGTTAGCGTTCTACGCTAACTGCCGGGCTATGCGCGCTTCATGCCATGACTATAGTTAGAAAATATTTCCTTTCCTTTTAAAATTAAAGTGTTCTGAACTTTTAACGGTTAAAGTTACTACTGATACTAAAAGAAAAATTAATTGTCCGTCGTTCACTTCAGTTTGGCAAATTAAAGTAAAGTGAAAAGTAAAGATTCAGTTGAAGTAAACACGGTGTTGGAGATTTACCAAAATATTTGTTTAGTATTTCAAAATTAAACGCAGTTACAAATTTGCATGAAAATTTACATTCATATAAATTATACTGTTTATTTAGAAAATGATTAATTAGCAGTACGTTATTGCTGCAATAAATAATATTGTTTTTTTGATAGTTAAGTTTATGGAAATTTAAAACTGTCTGAAAACATTTAACTTTAAAGTCGAAGTTTTCGTTGGCTAGTGTTTCTAAATACTTTACAAATTATAATTCACGATTTAATTGAAGTTTGATCAATCTATAAAATAACCTGAAATCCAACCCTTTATTTTCGCTGTTGTGTTATTTAATAGGTACTCGAAAATGAAAAAACATAATCTTGCTACTTTTTATATACATATTATTATTACCTACCTAGTCCCAAGATAGCTAAAAATCGTAAAAATTAATGCATGCTACAAGGAAAATTTTGATTTTCTATGAGATAGATTTTGAGCAGCGATGGCCGAGTGGTAAAAGCCGCGGTCTTCTACGCGACCGATCCTAGGTTCAAATCATCGGCGCGCACCTCTGACAAAGAACTTTGTATGTGCGCATTTATCGCTGCTCCACGGTGATGGAAAATATCGTGATATTTAATTGATTACGATGTTCTCCATCGCCGTGCATGCCTGAGAGAAATTCATAATTTCTCGAAAGCATGACGTTCACCAATCCGCACTTGGCCAGCGTGGTGGACTATGGCCTAAATCCCTCTCACTTGTGAGAAGGAGGCCTGTGCCCAGCAATGGGACAAAAAAAAGGTTGAAAAAAAAAATGAGATTTTAAGGATTATTTTATTTATTAAATGCAAGTATTCAAAGTACTAGCAGTAAATTTTGAGTCGAATTCTACAAGAAATGAAGAAATAGGATACTCTTTAAAGGATAATTGGCACTGGCTCTATAATTTATTACGAAAATTATATAACGTGACACGCAAGTTGCACACAAGGTCATAAAAATACTTTTAAATTGACATTGTTTTTCTTGATCGTCGATACACACGTTTTGATAAGTACAATAAATTTTGAGTCTTGTGTGCTTATCTTAAAGTTGAATTTCAATCTTTTGAGTTCTAGTACTGTACTCATCCAATTGACACTCTCACACATAATTCACATAATAGTACCTACGAGTACAGTAGGTATCGACAGTTTTGGCGATGGTAGTGACCGCGACGGTACCACCTTGACATCGATACGTGGATCATTAACATCTCGTGGTAACCTCCACCCATTGAGTTTTGGACGCGGTTGTACTTTATTGTTTTGCTGCGTTCGATTTACCGTTTTGTAATTGATCGTCTGTTTGAACGATAAGAATAAAGGTACATTCACACATTACGGACAATGGAATTAAAGAGAAACTTCTTAAGGTACGTTCACATAGTACGGACAGTGGAATTAAAGAGAAACTTCTTTACAAATAAATAAAATTGGTGTGTCTGTTTGTAATATTGAAATAACCCTTTTTTACTACATGCACATGAATATATATATTAGTAAGAAAATGTAAAAAAAATGTTGTTATATGTAGCGTATATACGCTATAAACGGCTGGATCCATTTTGACAGGACTTCCACTGGCAGGTAGCTGATGTAATAAGGAGTAACTTAGGCTACTTTTATGTAAAAAAAATCTAAATTAAATTCCACACGGACTATGCCGCGGGCGGCCGCTAGTTTGATAATATTTTCCTACTAGAAATTGAAATTTTGCTTCCTATGTAGGTAACGGTAATGTGTTTTTTTATGTCGATTATATATAAAAGTTCAATTTCAAAACAACACAATGACAAAGACTTTTATTTGAAAAATATGGGTGTTTACAAAAGGTGTTTTTATACAGTTGGTTCGCCATATTTACCTTCATGAGGTATGCAAATATTACAATAATTAAAAACCTAACTAATTACAAATACATATAAGACAACTGTATTACTTTCAATTGGAATCAAATAAAACTATGCGTTGCTCTGAAATACAAAGTTTATTTAATACTTTTTGCACTTTAATACAAAACATAATAATACTCTACTGAAAATAACATAGGTACCTACTCACCTGAAATACAAAGAAACGACATTTAAAGTTTTTATACGATTCCTTTGTACATATTCACATTAATATTATTTAACTATTTTATTGTAATAAAATATAGAATTTTCTTCCATCAAAACTAACACGTCAGTATTGCTTATCATTTCCCTGCCAGCCAGCGCTATTCATAATTTAAATAAATCAGATCGAAAGGAACCTCATTCCTTTACATCTCCCCCCCTCAGGCTAGAAAAAAAAATCTTCAGATATTTTCGCTAGAATCACCATCTTACTCTTCATCGTCTTCTTCAGAAGGGATAGGAATAAGTTTTGTAATGTGAAATAAATTTGACTCAAACTTCCTGTGACCCGTATTTATCTCATATATTGACTCTGATAATTTTTTTTCTATTTTAAAAGGACCAATTCTTAATTCATCCAGTTTTCTTCTATTTAATTTGTGTCCATTTTCGACATACACCATTTCACCTACATTAAATTTATGATGTATTCTATGTTTATCAAACATCATTTTATTATATTCATGTGATTTGACTGATCTTTCAAATGCTATTTTTCTGTCTTTAATCCAATCATCAGCCGCTTTTTCCAGTCTTAATACATCAGGAATAAATGAAACATCTGTACCATCCAATAGGTATCTCGGAGCGAATCCTGTGATAGTATGTTCAGTATTATTATATCTATCTAAACAATTATGTGCAACAGTTGTCCATGCTGTATTATTTAATTTTTCATTAATTTTACATCTTATCTTATTTACAAGAGTTTGATTAAGTCTTTCATTAAGACCATTTGAAAATGGCGAATTCACTGCAGTGAAAATCAATGTAATCGATTTTTCATTTAAAAAATCTTTAAATTCTTTTGAGTTCAAACCAGGATACTGATCTGTGAGAACCATGTCAATTTCATTACAATTTGGTACATTATTTATAAGTTTTATAAAATCTTTCGCACTCTGAGTTTTTGAGGTTACTATATACGCATATCTAGTAAAATGGTCAACTAAAAGGTGCAAATACCTTTTGGTTGATCGGGATCCACCAAAACCTCCAATTGTGTCTGTTGAGACTATTTCAAATGGTTTCGAGGCAGGGCCCAACTGTGACATAAAACCGTATTTAATGTGTCCTCTTGTTTTATTCTTTAGACATACTTCACATTTTTTGCATATGTCCTTAATATTTTTTGTTAAATTCTTTGCTGTATAAAATTTTCCTATTTTGTTCTGCATTTGTTTTATACCTATGTGACACATATTTTCATGAACTTTTTTGATAAATTTTATACTAAATTCCTCTGACAATATAATTTTTTCTCGTTTATTCACTTTCTTGTAATATATTTTATGTTTTTGTATTAGTTTCTTTTCATTTTTTCTAATATCTTCATTTCTATCTTGATCTGTTACTATGTCATCCAATGTTATTAAGTTCATTATTTTTAATTGTTCATCTATATCATTATTGGCATCCAATACTGGATTTCTACTCAAACAGTCTGCCTCTAAATTTATTTTTCCTGGAGCATACTTTATTATGAAGTCATATTGTGATAGATAATATGTTAATTCTCCTAATTCTTCATCTATTCTTGACTTAATATTTAAATTTTCCAACGGTTTATGATCCGAATATACCGTAAAAGTTTTGCCTATTAGCCAATACTGCCAGTATTTCACAGCTTCTTTAATAGCTAAACATTCTAAATATATGGCTTTCTTTTTCTTTTGAACTTCAGTTAACTTTTTTGAGAAATATGCTACAGGTTTTTCTTTTCCGTTTGGCTGTGTTTGCTTTAACACCGCTCCAATACCTTCCAATGATGCATCTGTGTATATATTTATAGGTAAACTCTGATCAAAAATTTCTAGTATTGGTTGTGAGCACAACAACTTTTTTATTTTATCAAAAGCTTCTTGACAGTTTACTGACCAAATGAATTTTTGATTTTTTCTTAACAAGTTATGAAGTGGTTCTAAAATTATTGAACTATTTGGTATGTATTCACGGTAAAAATTAATTTTTCCTAGAAGTTGCCTGATATTTTTTTGATTTTTTGGTGTTGGGAAATCCCTTATTGAAATTAAATTGTCTTTAACTGGTCTGACTGTATTTTTTTGTATTATATGGCCAAGATATTTTATTGAATTCGAAGCAAAGGTACATTTTGTAAATTTTAATCTTAATCCTTCTTTTTTTATAGCCTCCAAAACCTGGGATAAATGGTCTATATGTTCAGAATAAGATTTGGAGTATATCAGAATATCATCAATATAATTTACTGTAAAATCTGCTAAGTTGTGCTTTCTTAGTATACTACTTAATATCCTCTGAAATTGCAACTGATATCAAGCTGTCAAGTAGTAGTAATGGCATGGATACATTGAGTAAAAATTTTGGAAAAATAGCTGAAAGATTTTTGTTAGAAAAATTTTCAGGAAAAACTTCAAACGTTAATCAATGGATTAATGAATTTGAGAATGAATGTATACGTTTTGAAATATTAAGAGATGCCGAAAAAATTGAAATTTTAAAACATTTACTTGAAAGACAATGCTTAGACTGGTACACTAGTATGTTGATAAAATACACAGTCAACACAGAATGGATAGTTTGGAAAAGAATTTTTTGTGAGACATATGGAAGTAAAGGTTGGTCACAGGTTAAATATGCATTTATGTTTAAATTTCAAGGAGGTTCGTTACTGGAATATGCTACAAAAAAGGAAAGATTGTTACTAGAAGTAAATAAAGATATTGACACACAGACAATGATAAATCTTATTGTAATGGGCTTACCAGATTATATAATGTACAAATTAGATAATGGATCTATAACATCAATTGCTAACCTTTATAATGAAATGGGTAAACATGAGCAAACAATAAATAAAAAGTATAATTATTATAGTAAAAACAACAGTATTTCAGGTGAGTAGGTACCTATGTTATTTTCAGTAGAGTATTATTATGTTTTGTATTAAAGTGCAAAAAGTATTAAATAAACTTTGTATTTCAGAGCAACGCATAGTTTTATTTGATTCCAATTGAAAGTAATACAGTTGTCTTATAAAACGACATTTAAAGTTTTTATACGATTCCTTTGTACATATTCACATTAATATTATTTAACTATTTTATTGTAATAAAATATAGAATTTTCTTCCATCAAAACTAACACGTCAGTATTGCTTATCATTTCCCTGCCAGCCAGCGCTATCCATAATTTAAATAAATCAGATCGAAAGGAACCTCATTCCTTTACATACATATAAAAATATACATTGAAATAGTTTTATTTATAAAATTATATGTATAAATATCATTATTTGTACACATATTACGCCTTTTAATTGACTAATTCTATTTATTTTTATTTTTGGGAATCGGATCCGATCCCATATTGCAGGGTTTTTGTACACTGAGAGGAAAAAAAGGCGGCGGAACTCCCAGGTTTTTATGGAATTCCTGTATGGCGCTTAATGATAACTAATGATGAGGTTTGAAACTTTGACAAGATATTATATATTATATTATAGGTGTGACAAAAATGGATATTTAAATATTCCACCCCAAAAAAATCCTTGATAGACAGAATAGGACGGCTGTTACGGCTTTATAAAAAGTAAGTCCCTCAGGGAAAAATTAGAGGACGAAAGTTTGTAAGGAAAATTACTCCCATGATATCTCTGAAGTAGATTTCAACGTGCTAATGGTACATTAAACTGAAGTACATCAGCTATGTGCTCCAGTTTGGCTGCAATTATTGCCATTGGAGGGGAGGCCTCGAGCTTACTCCACCACGCTGCTCCAATGCGGGTTGGTGGAGATGCGGGTTAGTGGCCAATCCGCTGTCGGATGTTTTCAAACCTATAAGGCCTCCGATAAGGTTTAACGACTGTTATCTATCGACAACAACCGGGACCGACGGCTTAACGTGCCTTCCGAAGTATGGAAACGCGCATGAATATTTTTTGCCATTAGCGGTCACCCATCTCACACCCGACCGCACCCGTTTGGCTTAGTTGCGTAGATCGCTTGCGTTCTACGCTAACCGCCGGGCCATGCCCGCTCCAGTTTAATTAATAAATAATAATAAAATAACTGTCATCATCAAAACAAGTTAAATTGTTATTATTTTTGTTAACCAGGTATTAAAGATTTCAAAGATTTTATTGAACATAGGTAATTAAGATATACACAACTTATTGATCGTAATCCACTACAAAAGTAAAAACTGTGTCGCAGGTCGCAGCAGATAAAGTTGCACTTATAGTCCCACATTCCTAGAGTGGGACTTTACGTACGACCCTGAGCCGTGGGTACCATGGATCCACACGAAAACATAACTCTGACAAACATTCAAATTTTTTGTCCCAGCGGGCTTTGAACCCGGGATCCAGTTTGGCATGTGTAATCAATTCGCTATAATTGAACCCAGGATCCAGTTTGGCATGTGTAATCAATTCGCTATATGGGTCGTATTATGATGTGTTGTTATGATAATCGGTACTTTATTATTAACGGAGTGCAATAGAAATAAAAGTAGCCATGACTATAGTTACGAATTATTTCCTCTCCTTTTAAAATAAAAATTTTCTGAACTTTTAACAGGAATATTAATTAAAAGTTTGTAACAACATAACTACGACGGTAAGGTCTGACTAGTGGCAGTCTGGATGCATCAATGTTTGTCTACATAAAGTGCCGCATATTAATATTATTTTAATTTTCTCGCAAACAAAAATAGAGACATAATAAAAACATGGGGTAAAAGCCTGCATAATATAAGTGTTGTAAAAATGATCTCAATAGGACGTTTCTCATATTATCTAACGAATTTAGCAAGGCGAATCTATCAATCTGCGAGTAATTAACACGCTTATATTAGCTTGAGCTGTATGTATGTACGTATGTAACGGAATCTTTAATCTTCATTTTCACCTACTTCTAAGCGTCTGATTAACTTGAAAATTTGCACAGGGCCGATGAAGATGCAATAACATGAAAAAAAACGAACTAAAAAATTAAAACTAAATAATGTAACTGTAAAAAAAGCGTGGGGTGCTTTTTGAGATAGTATTGACACAATGCACCCCACGCTTTTTTTTACAGTAAAACACATTTTCTTCTTATTTTTTTACTTTTTAGTTTGTATTTTCACAAAAGCGTGTTTTTTAGTTTTTTAAAATACATTATTTTTCTTACGCTAACTTGAATACCTTGAATAATTGAGCTTTGTACGTATGTATATATGTATATATTTATGTATGTATGTATGTATTATGTGTGTATGTATGTATGTATATAACTATTTTTTTCTTTTCATTATTTTTATACCAATAAGTTTTTAATTACACATTTTCCTGCCTACCGCAAGTTCTCACCATCACCCAGGGTTGACTGGCAGAGAATGCCATTAGACATTAAGTCTTACCCTGTTACCCTTATTTTAAGGAGATACCTACAAATAAATAAATACCTAACATCATAAGCGTAGTAGCTAAAATACAGACAAGGAAAGTAAAAGAATTACCTTTTAATGAAATTGAGGTTTGACTTATCATACACTAATAAAATGGATCAATAAAGATAACGCTTAATTGAAAGTTGAAGGCCAAGTGAGGCATTAGTTAATGCAGTGGAAGACCGTGCCAAGTAAAGTGCTCAAAACTGTGGCTGCCAAGTGGTGGTTTTATTGAAATTCTATTCACTAAGCACGTCAGTGCTGCCATTTTCAGGTCACTGCTCCAATTTTGAGTAACTTTCTCGGTTTTTGGAGTTTCGTACCTCAAACTGATAAGTCAAAATGATACGATATACAAAATTACTTTGTTGACCGTCTGCCTGTTTGTCTGTATATCCCTAGGAACTCATGAAGAAATAAGTTAAGAACTAATATCGATTTATACCTATAGTTTCTTTTCAACTGAGAAAAAATTAACTTTTAAGTCATCGCAAACAAAGAAAATGTCGTTTCTCTTGTAGGCATTTCTCAAAGGTCTGTACTACTCTGTACCTTTATTTTAATCTGCTTTCCTTCTTTACCTTTGATCTAGAATCGAAAAATTTGGCATGAAGCAACTTCTTATAAGGAAGTAAAGAGAAAAATCCGAAATGTATTTTACTAAAATCTGTGTGTCTCATTTCGACTCTAACCTCCCTACTTTTCTGTAAAATACCCTATGCATTAGAAAGAAAGATAAGGTGGCCAGGTTGCAGCTGACGCACAACAAATCCTACCCCAATCAATGCTTGAGCCATGTTAAAAGTCACGTCATAATTGCGCCCTTTATAACACAACTAGCCTTCTGCCAGCCCATTTTATGGGTCCCAGTAAAATATAAAGTAGCCCATGTGCTATTCCAGACTATATCTCCAACTTTCTTCTAGCCTATATTCATCAGGGATAATGTCGGTTTCTAATGGTAAAAGAATTTTTCAAATCTGTCTAGTAGTTACAATACAAACAAACAAACATTGATTGTTTGTTTGGCAATCCTCAATGGCAAGAATAGTACTCATAGTGGCACCTTGGTCGAAATGGAAGTTTTACCACCGATTAGAGTGTCACATCGATTAGAGTGTCACATACTCATATTTATATACTTTTTATCGTATCTTTTCAATTTAATTTACTCAGAAATCACCGATTCCTTATATTTCATATATTTTTCATACATTCCTTATTTTTCATTTATAGAGATCAATTTCGATCACCCGCACTGGAGACCCAGAAACTAAGAGACCTTTCAAGTCGACATTATAAGGTTCAAGTTATTTTAAGTTGAATCCAATATTTACAAATTTTATATTATAAAAGGGGGTTTTATTAGCTAACTGTATCAATACTTCCTTACTACTGATCACCATTTCGGACTAAATCCTTCATTTTACTGAAACCAAGACGTCGAAGGCTCGTTGAAAATAACTACTTACACAAATATAAAAGGCTTTTATTTAAACTGTGAAATTAATTAACTAAGTGCTGATTTTTCCTTTATAGTTATTAATCGTATTAAATAATATCGCAATCCTTTTCATTCCATCATTTTCTAAGAGCAACATTTATTAGACGAATCCAGATGAATAATCAGTCCTAAGTAAAATAATTTTAAGATATATTCTTTAATATTTAAGATATTATTGTTCTTTACATGCTTTCTGAACAACATCTATAATAAAATAAAAAAATGCTTCACACTTCTATGAGTTAGTGAGGCGTTATTTATTTTCCCCACAGTAGGGTATATATACCCTGTGTCGTGGGTGTCACGGACACACACAAAGAGAGACACAAACACAAACAAAACACCCGAGAACAGAAATTTCAAACTCATCATTCAAATTTCTGCTTCGCCGGGAATCGAACCCGGGACCCTCCGATCGGCAGTCCGGCATGATATAATATAATATAAATTCCCACGCGGGTCGTCACTATATACAAATTATATTTGCATGACATAACGTTCGTTTCATATTCTACGTGCTATTTCGCAAAAATTATAAGTCTGAAACTTTGAAATACAGTTTTATTCAGCGCGAGAAGTTTTACAGTCGGTATCACGTACACAACGAATGGGCTATGCGATAAGAATCCAATAACTGCTTTACTGCACAATTACGATGCATGTTCCACTTTATGTAACCGAAACACTGCACATTTAATCCTTAGTTAAGGAAGTTTACTGTTATGGTTTATAGTTACGTAAAAAAGACAAGTAAACGAATACCTTTGAGGATTATGTCATTGTGTTGTGTCTGTCGTTCTCTTTGCTTAAACTAATTTTCCCCAAAATTAATGGGCCCAATGAGTTCAATGTGGTAGGTACTTTATTTATTTATCTATTAATTCTTTCTTGACCAAATTTTATAATTTGAAAAAAGGCAAGCTTAATGCCTATTGGCATTTTCTACCAGCTAACCTTCAAGAAGTGCAGAAAATATAAAGGCGGTGCAACAAGAATCAAGAAGATCTACACGAGAGAAGGATCAGAATAGAAGAGAAGTGAAATATAATAAATAAGAAGATATATGAGATAAATATGAAGAGATATAAATATTGAAGTACAGATAATATAACTGACATAACACATACTTACCTGCGTACGTACTTATCTGCTTTGGCCCAAAGATGTACGTAAATTATAACGTAAGTGACCTGATTTTGAAATGGTAACTAAATAAAAAATATGTTTTGCTAACAACTAACGAAAGGGGTACGAAGGGGTTTGAAGAGATCTCATTTTTGTTTGTTTTATTTCTATAATAGGTACTTTTAAGATAATTCAAGAAAGAAAATTAAAATGGATTCGCTATTTGAAGCAGTTTGGTTAATATTTTGAGAGAAAAACAACATTGATTCGACAACCTGAGTGGCGCAATCGTTACCATGCCGATATAATCGAAGGGTCCCGGGTTCGATACCCGCGCGAAACATAAGTTGAATGATGAGTTTAAATTTATGTTCTCAGTCTGGATGTTTGTTTTTCTGTCTTTGTGTGTGTCCATGGCACCCACGACCGACGACGATGATTGAAAATATATCTTCACTTTATAACAAAACAAAAAAAAAAAGAAATCTAGAGTCGTAAATCCCTCGTCAATGTACAGAACCCTCTCTTAGAGTTTTAAAGTCAAACTTATCAGCTTTCGTATTAGAGAAGTCAATTATCGTAATTATAACCCTTAAGTCATGACTAACGGCGTTAGGCATAACCTAAAGTTACGACACCGATTTGGGATGTCGTAGTGCTTAGTGCCCCCTAAACTGACACGTGTGACAGTCTCTCAAATTGATAATAGATTGATGAATTCATAAGGCAGGCCCAACCTATATGTGTATAATATAATAATAGAACCTATACATCGATTGGTGAAACGGAACTTTATACTAAGCATTGCCCTAAATTATGAGTTACTTAGTAAGGCGTTCCCTTGTTCGTCGTTAGTGTAAACGGGCATTAATATTATAAACTATTTACCAGTACTTTTGTATTATTTATTACTTAATCATTTAAGTAATACTGGTAGACCCGACAGACGTTGTTTTGCCTTAAAAATATCAGAAATAATCGAGTTTGACCTTAAAGCTTAAAAATATTTATAAGAAAATAAAGATCGCGTTGCAAAGCTATATCAGGATTGAGTTAATTTAAACCCTTTGGGGTATTAAATGTATACAAAATATGTGCATTTAAAGTTGAATTAATATTTTGTTAGTATCCCTATGAGTATATATTAAAAAGTAAGTAATGACACCTAAACATTGACATTATTAAAACCGTCAAAAGATCTAGTCGCCTATTGAAAAGAAAGGAAATGACAGTCGCTTCTTTGAATTCTTCTGTGTCATATTTTTGAATGAGGAAACGGATTTACATATGGATTGACAGACCATTTATACGGGAAAATAAAATTGTTAAACTGTTAATAATATAGAGAGTTTTATCAAATTTTAATACTTATTATTCTATTTCCGTCGAAGACAAATCCAAAAACACAAAAAAATTGGTACAGCTGTTCTTGACTTGTAAATGATGTAACTGACACGTCTTTGTTTTGTATATATATAGATGATTCAATGATAATAGACGATGAAAGTAGTATGATAAGCTTTTAATATTATATCATTCCGACATATTTGATTGCCTACATTGTTCATTAATTAGAAACACTCAAATACCAATAGTAAAATAAGTACTAGGTATGTATATTAATCTAATAAAAGTCTTACGTCTATTGTAGTAGAAAAACTACAATAAAATTTAGTTTTAAATAATATGAACCTATTACAATTATCCATACATGCAATTGATTTAACAGCAAGTTTAATAGCTTATCTTGAATTGTATTACTATTATTTTAAAAGTACAGATTGAATTGATTGATTGGTTGTTTTCGTACACTGTAATTTTACATGTTTATAAGTTTATAAGTATTTTTATATGTATATAAGTCAAACAAAATTATATTCCCGTAAAACACATACTAATTAATAGATTATAACTAACTATTAACAATTGACAGAAATATTGCTCTTAATTATTTTTGTAAAGAAATTATAGAGTAGTATTGTTAATAGTACAGAAAATATCTATCAATTGAGATTTTTCGATTTTTGATTAATAATATATATATAAAAAATGTTACGATTCATTCCATTTTTGTGAAAATAAAAACAGTTCTGAAAATTAGCTATTAAATAATGTTTCAATTAAATTTTTCGTGAAGTAGGTATGAAGCCTAGACTTTGCCAGTTCTCAGACCAGTTTTAAAAGAATTTCATAATTTACCCTTTATACATACAGCGGCTGAAAAAGCTAAATGGCTGAAAGATCAATAAGTACCTTCGCTTTTGCAGAGACCGCGGACTCTACCATTCATTGGCATATTTATTTGTAAATAAATACATACGTCTGTCTGAATGAAGAGCTATCTGAACTGATGCCAGATCGCGTACCACGATCGTAATATTTAGAATGTTACCATCTGTAGGTCATGATCACACTATCAACGCACGCTTGGTCATTGCGACCTTTTGTTATGATTAATTTTCTGCTTCACTTGCTTAAAACAGTAATTTCATTCGCGAATATAAATTAAATATTGCGAGTAGTTTCAAACTCAAAACGCATACGAAACAACACATTAACATGACAGAAAGAGAACCATGGCGCTAACAACTGAACCGCAGCCTTGAAAATATAAGAGCGTTATCGCATTACTTATTCTAAGCGCACACCGAAGATCGTGAAACCATGAAAGCGATTCGTTTTTCTCTCCTGATGATAGATAAACGTGTTGTTTTTTGGACGAGATTTACTAGCACATAGCGTAAACCTTAACGCAAACAGCCGCGGCCTTGAACGCTAAACAGATCGTTCGAAAATACGCGACGCGTGGAAATAGCCGCGCTGAAAATACAGGCACGTGATGTTACGTACCTCGCGTGCAGTCGTGCAGGGAAAATCGATGGTGCTTGCCACTCGGCGTCCGGCGGCCAACTGAGCCACTGTGTCAGCGGAACGCGCCCCACCCGAGCCTCCGCCCGCCTGACTATCACAGTTTGTAAAAAAAAAAACACGGTTGCACTTAGAAAAATATGTGATTGATCACTTTGGGTAAACTGAGGCGGTCGAATGAGTTTTTGTGTATGGTAGGATCGCGATCGTTCCCGCGGTGGCGGCGCGACGCGTGGTAGCCGGTCGGAGTGGGGCGCTGGACTGATCGGAGCGAGCAGCCAGCGGGCCGACGAGCGCCCCTGCCCCCTCCGTGACGTCGGTTCAGCCCGCGATGGTGGAAATTAGCAGCTTCCCGCGCGAGGGTCGTCGGATGTAGGTCACGGGGACTGGGCTGCACTTGCCCACTCTACCGCTACTCGACAAGTTTAAGGACGTTATAGCAAGATTAGGCGCATGGATTCACAATTCGCCTGCTACGGTGTAGCGTTGCGTAGACGGCATGCTACGAGGCAACGGCTACGAAGTCCATAATCGTAATTACAATGTTGCTCTATCTTGTTAAAGATGCCGCTGTGCTGGCTTAATCTATTTACGCTACTTATTACAAGTAAGTTAGCATTTGATGTTGTGTAACTGAAACTCTAAAACCATTCAATAATAGAAATGTTTTGTTTATTTCAAGCAAAACAGTAATACGCCTGGGTCCAGTGTTAAGTCGCGGTGCAAGAGTTTATCTAGTACGTATTTTATCACAAACTATATGATTGTATATAGCTATAGATACAGCATGATTATTTACTGTACACGAAGTCTTAATCAACGGTGAAAAAACATATTACAATTTTTGCTCCATCGTGGATAATTGAGAATTTAATATTTATTGCTGTTATTAACCATATTGGCCAGCGTGGTAAGCTATGAGGTTTAAATAATCCCGAGACCAGTGAATTTTTTTCCAAGACAGTTACATATAATTCCTTATTTGAGAAATGGTGTCTCAGCTGCGAAAATAAATCCCTTGGTGTGAAATAAAAATTTGTAACATTCGCAGATTTCAGACTGAAAGGCGATAAAAACAGGGTTGCCAATATTATACTCTTACGTTTATGGTCCTCGATTTAGATAGGGTGAAATATAAACTTTTTTAAAATATGTATTTTTTGTATAGTAAAAACTTTGAAAGAATTGTCAGCATGTTAAGAGGCCGTATACGAAATTTTGCCGATTTCGCTGATTTTACATAGGATATTTTGCAGTTAAAATACAGTATTTCCTTAAGTTTTATTGCACAATATGACTGCTCAATTCAATAATAAACTATTAAATGCGCCACTTTTTCATTTTTATTACGTTGTTTTGCTTAATAGACCTGAAGACAGAGATATTTTTGTGAATTTTACTGTAATAGTTATGGAATATTACATTATGGACTGCCGAACGGAGGGTCCCGGGTTCAATTCACGGCGAAGCAGAAATTTAAAATTTCTGTTCTCGGTCTGGGTGTTT
This sequence comes from Pyrgus malvae, assembly GCA_911387765.1. NCBI lineage: Eukaryota > Metazoa > Arthropoda > Insecta > Lepidoptera > Hesperiidae > Pyrgus > Pyrgus malvae. Next base: position 8,448,273 of record OU426955.1, on the reverse strand, counting down.
CTGTTTCTGTATCTGGGTGTGTCCATGACACTCACGACACAGGGTATATAGTCCCTACTGTGGGGCTATGAGTGTGAAGCGTTATTATGATAAAAAAATCATGAGTCTATTTTAAAATCCATATCCATTCTCATGATATTAATGCGAAAGTGTTTTATTTGTTTTTTGTTTGTCTTTCTTTCTCATTCCGATGAAGTGATCTTACGAAATTATTGGAGATTGACATACTTTACCGCGGTAAAACATCTCATCCTCTTGGGAAAATCCATTACAATGTATTGGATTTTATTCATGCGGATGGAAGCGCGAAGTACAGGTAGCAACTTATAAAAAAAAGAAAAACAGGGGGTTAGAAGTTGTAATTATTTGTTCTGTTTAAGAAAATAATTTCACACCAGTTGTATACAGAAACACCGCATGCATTTTTTTGAGTTTTATTTATACCAAGTAACAGATTAAAGAATTACTCCTTAACTTAAAAAGTATTAAGATTGTACATAAACTTTATATATGCTACATTGAATATTTAATATTAATACAATACAATTAAGAATTATAAAAAATATTAGCATAAACGTTTATTTTACCTTCAAATACTCAATAACGCAACCAGTTTTTGTTAATGACTAAGCATTCTAGTAGAAACGGAAGGTTTTAACATAAATTTATAATCAGCATTTATTAATATTTCTTTTAATAGTTTTTATTTTCTTTTTTCTTTTTGGGATTTCATTTATTTCAAGTACTAAAAAAATAAAGTAACAGAAACATGTATTGTCGAAGACATTCAAAATTAATTTCTTAAGTAATAATATTTTCATAAATTAAGCCAAGATTGTTGCTAAAGTATTTATATTTCGTACCGAGATTATTACTATAAAAATCTGTACAACAAAAAATAACGCCCTATAACGCGTGGCGTCTTGGTGTTAAAATTACGCCATGTTGGTACGATGCTTTAATGAAATGAAAATTGCAGGACCACTAGATCTATTTCTAGACTGTACAACAAAAAATAACGCCCTATAACGCGTGGCGTCTTGGTGTTAAAATTACGCCATGTTGGTACGATGCTTTAATGAAATGAAAATTGCAGGACCACTAGATCTATTTCTAGATTAAATGGGTATCATAATAATAATTTAACATAGTAGTTGATGCTTTTAAACGAGGAAGATAGTAGTCCCTTTTAATAAAGGTGGTATAACTAACACAATTTTGTTTAATTATTCATAAATAATGAATGAATGAATAAAATTTATGATTATCAAAATGACATGAATATAAATTTTGACGAAAACAATATAAATACTAATATTCCTTTTAGTGATCCACTCATAAGTAACAATAAATACAAAATATTCTTCAGTTTAAGTCATGTATAAGGTGTAAGATTGACAATCTTTGATGCTCTAAGAACATATGTCATTAAAAAGTTTATTAACATTTTTAAAGTTATCAATAGCAAACGTAACGTCCAAAACTTTTTTCATTTTCTGATAACCCTTGTGGCGCAATGATTACCATGCCAGACTGCCAATCAGAAGATCGCGGGTACGATTCCCAGTGAGGCAGAAATTTGTATGATGAGTTTAAATATCTGTTTTTGGTATGGGGTGTTTGTGTTTCTGTCTTTGTGTGGGTCCACGATACCCACGACACAGGGTATATCTACCCTTCTGTGGGGCTATGAGTCTGTAAACATTGTTATTATCTGTATCTAGCCCGGCCTCAACGTTGTTGTATAAATGACGCTATTAGCGTTATATTGGTACGACGATGCGCTAATGAAATTGAAGTTGTTGGACCATAATCTTCTAGATTGAATGAGTGTCATTAGGTAGAAGTAACTCATGCTTTAACCGACTTTCATGGAAATAATAGTCTCTTTTAATTAAAATTAACTCCGACCAACAAATTTAATAATCTTTACTTATTGTACACCATTTACATAGCTTTATTATGGCCAAAAGAGTTTATTACCTAACTTTTGAAAAAAAAAACAGCTGCAAACGTAAGCTCGATTTTTTTGTTGTTGTCTGTAATAATTATGTCTACTGTGGGCGTTGTTGTTTGTACCCAAATGACGCCGTTAACGTTATGGTGGGACCACTAATGACGCACTAATGAAATTGAAGTCTGGATCTTAATTTTCTACGTTGAATAATTCTTTATATTATGTCATATAGTAGCCGATGTTCATCCGATTAACATGGAGATAATACTTCTGTCCCTTTTAATAATTATTAATTCACTAGCTTGAAATAAAGCAGTGATTTATTCCTTCGTAAGTATGGGAATAACCCGCGTCCAATAGTGGAATATAAAGAGGATTAAAGCTAATGCACTGCTATTTATAGATATTAAACTTTTAAACTTACAAGATACAAAAAAAATGGATTGAATTAGTGCCAGAATTAGATTTTTATTAGCATATAAATGATTATCTACAAACATATTTACGTTGTCAGTATCATGAAGAATAACGTCTAGTCTCCGCGTTGTATTGTGCAAATGAAGCTGTTAGCGTTATGCTGGTATCGAGATGACGCGCTTATGAAACTACAGTCACCGGATCTTAATTTTCTAGATTATATAAGTGTCATATAGAAGCTAATGCTTATAACTGACATGGAGAAATGAAATGAAAATGTTAGAAATGTTTTTATCGTTTGTATCATTAAGAATAGCGTCCAATTTCGGCGTAGTGTGTTAATTTTAAGTGTGTAAATAGCGTCCAATATCAGCGTAGTGTAATTGTAGTGTGTAAATTTGTAATATTCATCTTAAAACATATCAGTAGACGTAATGTTAGAACATGTTTTCGTTCTATGTGTTTACACTGCGTCCGCGGTCTCGGCGTTGTAGTGCAATATACACGCTGTTAGTAGCGTTATGGTGAGAACAAGATGACGCCGACCCGTTAATGAAATTACTGTCGCCAGATCACAATCTTCTAGATTGAATTGGTGTCATTATATCATACACTAGCAAATGTCTTTATTTAACTTACACATTATTATGTAAGAAATATTTTTATGTTATGTGTTTATATGTGTTCTAATATTTTATACTTTTAAAGCTAAAACGATTGCGGTGTTCTGTATTACAAAAATATTACTTATATGTAAACGACACGTTGTGGTATAAGTGATATGTTGGAAATGGCAGTTACCGGATCACAATTATAAGATGAAAATTAATTTGTGTCCTTATGTACTAACTGTTGCAACCGAAGAGTAATAAAATAATATTTTACACAGTTTAACCTCCAAAAACAGTGCTTCTATACCAGCTAGCGACCCTTCCTGTGTAGTCTTTAGGTTTTTCCATACAATAAGGTATTATTATCTCTAGTAAAAAGTAGCCTATCCAACCCTCAAACTCCATATAAAAAACAAGTCAATCCGTAGTACCACTGCGACGTGAAACACATTTACATTTTATAATATTAGCATGGATCACGAAAAATAACGTCCTATCTTGATGTTGACACATATGAATGACGTCATTAGCGTTATGTTGGTAACACGAGGACACACTAATGAAACTGCAATTTCATTAAGTCAGCCTCAATCTTCTCGGTTAAATTAGTGTCATAATGCACTAACTGCTACTATAAATACTACATCTAGTAACTGATGAGTACTTATAAGCACTTCTTATACGTCGCAACAGTGTTGCAGATTGACCTGATATTTTGTATGAAGACATTTTGGGTGTTGAAGAGTGGCTACTTTTTACCTCCTGAAATTATTTTATTCCTATGGTAAAAAACGAAAAGCCCGCGCGAGTGGAGCCGCAAGCGAAAAGCTATCTATTTATCTATATCACAAAGAATTACATTCTATCTTGACGTGTGATGTAGAAATGAAGACATAGGCCTCCTCTAACATTCCACACTCGGTTTGGAAATATTTTATATATTATGAAAATGTTTTTGGTAGGACGTTATCGTCATCTTAAGAACGGTCAAACTTTCACCTAGACACAAATAATTGGGACATATTATGATGATGGTAGCTCACACATAGAGTCTTGTTTAACAAATTATGGGACTTGTTAAAATTGTGATTATTAAAGTGATAGGGTGCGTAGTTTGATAGATACGAAATGAAACCCCAGTTTTCCCACAGGTACAAGGTAGAAACCATGGGATGATGTTTAATGGAATTTGTGATGGCATACGTAAATAAATAAAGACTTGTTTAGAAGGGTCGCATATTAGCAAATAATTACGGAACCGGGTTATTTTCTGAGTAGCTTTTTAACACACTTTTATTAGCTTCACCTGTATGTTTGTGAGCTTGTTTGTAACTCTATTTTAGTTTAAATTTTGACCCATTTTCAACAGACAGATTTAATTCAAACTTTAGACACTTATCAAAAATAGGTGAGAATGCAACAATTTCATGCGTTTATCTAATCGAGAACTTGAAAAAAAATATAGTTAAAAAAAATAAAAATATGGCCCTCTTGAAGTACACCAAACTAAAAAAGTGAAAAATTATCCTTAATATAAGCAGAAAATAATAATGAACATTGAATTTTCACTTTTTTAGTTTGATGTGCTCCAAAAGCGTGTTTTTTTAGTTTTTCATTAATTATTTGTATATATTATCACATAAGCATTCAGGTCATGTGGTGATAAGTGATCGCTGCAGCTCATGGACACCTACCTACACCCTGAAGCAAACCTAAGCTAGTGGTCGAATACAGTTTCGCTGCTACTCCGAAAGCTGATAATCGTCTTAAGTAAGTCTGGTCTATTTTGGTATCGGGGGGGAAATCTTCAAAAGGTACCCAACATCGGAGAGGATACCGGGTTATGTGGGATTTGTACCACACTAAAACCCCCTCGGTGGCCTGCCTCTAAGCTAGGGGAGGACTCCGGGATCTCCATTGGAACGCATCAGTGTCCTTCACGCGCCGCGCCCCAGAACGGGCCCATCTTCGGGAGAGCAGTACGTAAGTCTGGCCTGCTGCATCTTTCAACCGTTATACAATATAATAGGACACTATGCTCAAAAATAAATAAATCAAAATGCATTTCTAATAAAGGTTACACTAAACCACGTTTGGAAAGAAGAAATTTTAAATTTATTTTTAAACACGATTTTTTAAATCAATAAAAAATTAGTCAATTAACTTTGAGTGATATGTGACGTCGCAACTCATTTCCTCATAGTAAATGTATGAGGGCGTCACGTTTTGACAGCTCTTAAAAGTATCTCAATTGATTTGGTAGTCCAAGACCGGATTGCTTCACGGCAGAAGTGGATGCAGCGGTGGTCTTCCACGGTTTAACCATTAAAGTTCTACCGCGTATAGAATACTATAAAAAATAAAAAATTCGAAGATTACGCGAGCGTTTTAAACTTGAATACTTTCTTATTACAACAATGACTATAATATAAGTTTCCACAGGTGATACAACTTGCACGGTTCGACCGGAAAGAAAAAAAGAAAAAATGTTTATTTCATATTAGGAATACGCTTATTCAATGTCATGTCAATTCGCTTAATGAATGTTATTTTTTTCCGCTCATCGCATTTAGGGCTAGATATTGAGCTGAGAGAAAAAAGGGGGCGGAAAAAACTACCAGCAGCACTCCTTTAAAAAAAACGTACATTTATATGTTTGAGATAACAGAATGGCTATGGGTCGACAATGGGCACACGTGACAGCTGATCGTGACATCAACCCACTTCCACCTGCTCACAGATGCGAGTAATTACTAAACAAAATATCCTTGTGTGAGCGTAATTCATTCCCACTTGTGTCAAAAAAACATAGGTCATCTGACCTCCTTCTAATTGGTCAGTGGTTAAATGGAACATACGCCACATTCGTAATGTTGAAGTTAAGCCAGCTCTCAAGATACGGTTATCGGGTCAAGCATGCACTTTTAAATTATACTCATACGTTTCATTATTTAATTACAAAGTAACAGATATATGGTTCAGTAGGGGATTACCGTTGAGTTATCAATTTTCTTTGTAATTATTTATATCGTGATTCGGTTAAAATTGCGTCCCACCAGACTGTCGTGAGACAATCAACCTCCTGAGTTGATCCCACTAGGTGGGAGTCTGTAATTATATTATATTACATAGAATTTTTACCTTAAACGTTCGATAAAAGTTCAAAAGCTCGGAACTAAGAAACAGTCATACAAAGCATTAATATACAAGGTATAGTTTAGGAGTCAAAACAACGTGACACGTAATTTATATATATTAGGATATATTAACGAATCAATCAATTATTTTGAAATTATCAAGTCACACAACTTTTAAGAAATTTTAAGAAAAAAGTTATGAAAATTTAGATTTCATGAAAAAAAATGTATGCTCCCAAATTTTTGGTCTTTTATTTCAAATATATTGAACTGTCTAATAATGTTATTTATTTCCCATTTATTGATTGTCTATTCATAAAATATAAAAAGTATAAATTAAGTATAAATAAAAAGTATAACTAATTTTTTTTTGAAAAAATCTAACTTTGTGGTAGCTGCAACCTTTTTTACGTCCCACTGTTGGGAACGGGTCTCTCCCCATTATTGGGGATGCCTGGAGCTTACTCCACCACGCTGCTCCAATGCGGGTTGGCGGAGATGCGGGTTGGCGGAGATGCGGGTTAGTGGCCAACCCGCTGTCGGATCAAACCGCCTATAAGGCCTCCGATAAGGTTTAACGACTGTTATCTATCGACAACAACCGGGCCCTCCGAAGCACGGAAACCCGCATGAAGTTTTTTTGCCACTAGCGGTCACCCATATCACACCCGACCGCGCTGGTTTGGCTTAGTTGCATAGATAGCTTGCGTTCCACGCTATCCGCCGGGCCATGCGCGCACATCAAACTGTGTATAGTTTAAAAATATTGTTTAAAGTAAGAAGACTTTTACCTCAAAACATACAATGTGAAAAGCTAATAATATTGAATGATAAATCAACAACTATTAAATATAAAGCCTAATAATTAAATAATTCATATCTAAATAACAAGAATTAATTAATGTTCACTAAACTGGAAACTCTAATATTTGTTATTTAGTTTAGTTATCTAGTCATAGCTTATGGATTGACTAATTTGATTAAGTTTGCAAGTAATCTCCCAACAGACATTTTTCATTTGTTAAATTCGTCATACGCTCTTAAAAGTTGGGCCATATTAAGTAAAGGTGGTGTACACATTTTACTGAAGCATTGAAAAACATATCTAAAATATCATTAATATATAAGCAAATGTATCAGTGGCTTAAATTCCGACATTTGTAATAAGACTAATATTATAAGTAATTCTATTATAAAATTATTACTTTAGTCTTGTGTATAGGGATTAATATTAAATTCATTGTTAATCAAATAATTTGCACGCTGTATTACGGAAAATGTGAGCTTCTATAATAACAATGTATTTACCAACTATTGAACGCATTTATGCAAAATAAATTATTTCATTTCATTTTTGAAGTGAAAACTTCTTTAGCGGCGTTGATCACTTTTGTGGGATGGGTAAAAACTGTGAAACTCGCGCGAGGTCACGTGTGCTGATCGAAAATTTCGTAAGATAGTAGAGGAGACGTGGAAGATCGATCTTCACCGATCTGGTAATTCGATGAGACATATTTTTTTACCAAATATAATTTATAAACATATATGCCTATGATAACTTGACTATCGAAAAGTGTTCATAGCTATTTTTAATTCAATTAATTTTAATCAATTTTCTTTCATATCACCTTCACTCTTGTAATAACCGAACGAGTGAATGTCATCACCGGCTCTTAGACCAAGACGGAGGGGTGACAGCTGATGACGGCTCGTCTGACGGCTGTCTATACTTTTTTTCTTCAATTATGGCATCACAAACTCTGCATATTGCCAGCGTCAAGTATAATTTTATCTTAAAATTCGTTTATATCAAGTATTTAAAATATTGAACAAAGTGCATCCATTAATGAAAAAAGTGACGAAGAAATAGTGAAAGAAAATGAGTGAGTACTTTATGAGTACTTTATGAAAATACTAGACCTACTGAAAATATTAGATGAAAAATAATACTGATAATAAAAGCAATTCGTGCAAAATTATTTCCCAACCATTCCAAAATATCAAAAACGCACAACGTTCATATTCAAGTTTTCACTTCTGCCGGCACTCCCGGAGTGCAACCCGTCGTTTTTTTTTTGGTGAATGTTGAAGCAAACTAGCATGCAAGCCACGTGGTGTTAAGTGGTCGCTGCAGAAATGGTTGCACCTACATTTATTTTACTTTAAGATTCTATTTAGTATTCGTGCATTCATTATCGTAGTCATTTTTGTCTTACGTCAGTTAAGCGCGCGTGCCATGGCATCTGAATGAAGAAAATACTTAAGACAAAAAAAAATATTTTGATGTTAAGAAACAATACGTAATATTGTAAATGCTAATTATGAAAATAATTGACATTCACCCCACACTTCCAAAGGGACTTAAAGATGCCTTCAGCGCAGTGGTCATATTTCGTGAATCTATAAGTATGTATCTATAGCTGGCGTAGAATGCAAGCGAAATACGCAACAAAGCTAAACGGGCGCGGTCGAGTACGATGTATGTAGGTGATCGTCAGTGGCAGCATTTTATGCTCGTTTCCGCGCGTTGGAGGGCACGTTAAGCTGTCTGTCCCGGTTGTTATCGATAGAGAAGTAGAAAAAAAATTGTCAGACCTAAGTGAGCTAAGTCGGAGGCTACAAACTCGGAGAGCTGGCAGAGCATCAGCTGTAACGTTTTTCAGTCCGCTATTTTTTTTAAACTCTCATCTTAAAAAAGTAATAATCCACATAGTCGGCGAGTATCCTAAGACATGCAGTAGTAGTGCATTATCACCTATGAAGTTGTCGCGTGAACTTCGTTTAGAAGTTTCGCCATAAGCGCTGCGGGTTCAATCTCCGTTTAGTGATTTTGTTCTGTATTGACTGGTATCTTCTAAAATATTGTGACGGCTAAGAGCTCTGCACTAAGTATCTACCGTTGTTTTACTTTATCTCTCACATCAAGCGACAAACGGCAAAAGATTTGTAAAAAAAATGACTTTTGGAATACACTAAAGTGAATGTCGTAAGCGGTGATTACGTTTTCATAATTGGGTGGGTATTCATGAGAAAATGGATTTTGACTAATAAACGAGTAAATTAAGTTATCCAATAAAACTTATTTTTTCCATTTGAAGTATGAAACTCAAAATATAAAGTTATTATATTGAATTTGTTCTTCACTACTTTTATCTTTGTTAAAAAAAATCAAAATAAACACATGAAATTGATTGAACTAAAGCAAACAGACTGTAAATTCAAATTAAGGCAGGAATAAAACTTGGAGAAATTGGACGTTGCAGGTTTAGGTATTTTATCGTTTAGCTATAAATCGCTTAGAGTTGAACAAGAGCACGGTTTGGTTATTTTACTTTTCCTAAGAATTTATAGTGATGTGTGCTGTTATTATGAGCTAAAACTTTAAGCTTATTTATTTAAACTATCTAATCCCTTTACGAGTCTGTTGTGTAAACACGGAGAAAAATAACAATAGGTACGTGTTATATGATATGAATGTTATATGACCCTTTAAGAATAAAATACATTAGTACATTGTTTACCGTATCGTAAAATTTAATGTGTGCTTATTTTATATGGATTGAGACAAGAAAATTTTCTTGTATATAATGCTTCTAAAAAAAATTATAATTAATTACACTTACTCTAATTATCTTCTAACCTCATAATTAAATATTTATAAATAGTAGCAATAGTAGAATTTGCTAAAATTTTACGCATGTTACCTCTTGAGATGGTTCGATAAGCACTGAGGCCTTAGTGTGAATCTGCACACTCGAAAACGTTACTATCGCGTTAGCGTTAAGAATTTAACTATCGACCTTATTCCTTTCAGGTTAAGATCTATCTAATGTTAACTCGGACGCAGTAGTAACGTTTGCGCGTTTTCAAACTTACACTAAGGCCTCTGTTCCTTTAAAGGCGACTTCAAATCTCTTTATAGAATGAAGAAATTTTAGTGCAATTTTTAGGTATCCAAGTTTATTTATTTAAACTTTTCTACCGTACAAAAGCATCGGATAGAAGGCGGACTTAATGCTTAGAGCATTCTCTACCAGTCAACCTTAAGGTAGTGGGAGATCAATGAAGGCGGTAACAAAGAAACAGTAACGAGATGTTACAAGGAGGAAAAAGAAAGCAGAAAAAAAATGCGACACAGAAAGTAAAAAATACGAACTGTATAAAATATGTAACGAGGATTATAAAACATATAACAAAGATGCATAATAATCATAAAAAATAATATACGCAGAAGTGTAACATGTAACGAAAAACGTTGATATGATATGATTACATATCTGTAATATAAATATAAATATATAAAATAAATAGTTACATATATATTTAGATTATACATAAATAATTAATACATATTCAATATATACGAGGGGGATGATGACCTTAAAGTCCAGGTTGATGGAAAATAGCAAAATAAACTTAAAGCATCAAAGGTACTGACTCAGGTGTCATAGCTGCCAGTACATGTGACGCTCTAAGAAAATAAACGATATTTATTACCACGTTTTCACTTACAGGGGAATAATAAATATCTAAATCAGTGGTGCGCACCGAGATTTGAATCGCTGACATTGGCATGGCAAAATGGTGCCTTAACAACTCGGCCATAATTAAGATCAGATTGGCAGCTCAATAAAGTACTTTAAATTCATTCCTGTTATATTTTTCAACATTGTATTATTCTTTTCATCATGAGCATTCTCACCCGCCCGTTGAATGCTTATTAAAAAAACATTTCAGAAATAACTTACTAATATTGCTGACATAACTGGTCATGTCAATTTTATTACGATGGATTTTTTCCATCTCAGATACACATAAATAACATATTCTATTTCCATCGAATCTAAATAAATATTATTCCAAGAACCGATCCAAAGCTAATATTGATACGATATTTCCGCAAGGTATATTTGTTGCTGCGGCGGGAGTTAGATAAGGGCTCGTTATCTTATTGTAATCTGGAAATTTTAAGATTCTGAATCACGATGGAATTTTTAAGAGCTATCCGTAGCATAGAATCTACTCTGTTCTTTACGTAACTTCCTTGTTAGTGCGTGTAAGTATAAGTATATTTAGATTTAGGTAGTAAGATCTAGTAACATCATGCGTTAATCTATCGTAAGAAATAAATGCCTAGAATCCGTGCACAAAGAGATAGATACAGATTGGTGTGATGAATGATGAATAAAATTTTAAAAGTATAGAAAACAATGAGCAACGTTGGCCGAGTGGTAAAAGACCGCGGTTCCGACGCGTTCGAAACCGGGTTCAAATCCTCGGCGCGCACCTTGGACAAAGAAATTTGTAATTTGGCGCTGCTCCACAATGATGGAAAATATCGTTGATTATGATGTTTTCCATCTCTCATATTACAAAGAGAATGATAAACGGGTATTGTCGATTGTACGATGGGTAATCGCTGAGGTAAATTTTACATGCATTTCCGTGCTTCAGAAGACACGTTATAGTGAAGAGCACCGAACTAATCGTAGGATTTTTGAGTTCTTTAAAACCCGAAGCTATATTAAAGTCCAAAGACAAATTTTGTAAATAAAAACCTATGTGTATATTGAAATGTTTAGTTTAATAAGCTTTAGAAATAGAACGCACACTTTACTCCCATACTGCACTGAACTAGAAAATAATGTACTAGTCTCAAAGAGATCTTACAAAGCGTTTCTATACACCATAACGTACATTACTACAAGTACTTAATGAAACTAATAGCTACAATTTGTCATGCATTGTTTATTCGATAAGCCTTATATATTAAAGTTCAGTCTTGCAGCACGATAAAAATAGTGCTCCGTGTGGAAAAATGGTTACCATGCCGGAAGTAGAGTTTTGGCTTTAATTTCAAGCAGGTTAGATATTTATAAAGCATGCTTGGCCCTACCCTGCGTAGAACGCAAGCGAAACGAGCGCGGTTTTTAGTGAGCGGGGATTTTAGGGTAAAATTTCATACTCATTTCCGTGCTTCGGAAGGCACGTTCAGCCGTCAGTCCCAGTTGTTACCGAGAGATGATAGTTATTAAACCGACATTTAACAAAAATAGTTGCAGCCATTGCAAAATGTTTACCATGCCGGACTGCTCCGAAATCCTAGAATTTATTTTCAGTAGGGAAGATATCATTCACATAACGCATTCGCGTTTAAATTTCTGTTCTTAATATGTGTGTATCTGGCTGGTCCAGCCAGCAGCCCTGGGACGATCGGCGATGCATGCGTAGATGTAAGCTGTGGTTAGTACCTGAGGATGTTGGAGAGCTACATCGCTCTTCAAACATAGACCAGATAGAGGCAACTTACACGGAGAACTCTGGTGCGTTTCATTGGAGATCTTGGAGTCCTTCTAAAGCGCTGAGGCAGGTCACCGGAGTGGTTTAGTGCGGTACAAATCCCACATAACCCGGTATATAACCCAATCTACCTTTTTTTTTTGGTATCGGGGGGAAACCTTCAAAAGGTACCCGACACCTTGGGAGAGGATACCGGGTTATGTGGGATTTGACCGCACTAAAACCCCCTCGGTGGCCTGCCTCTGCGTTTGTGAGGACTCCGGGATCTCCATAGGAACGCAGCGGTGTCCTCCACGCGCGGCGCCCCAGAACGGGCCCATCTTCGAGAGAGCAGATGTGCTCTCCTGCACCTTCAGGTGTTCACGGCGGCATGCGGCCACGCATACACCGCCGTCCCTCCCGGGGCTGCTAGCTGGACGGGTCAAGCTCCCACTCTCACCGTCCGCTTCCCCGAAAGCCCCCTTTTAGTCTTACGATCAGGCAGGGGATACCGTAGCTCTATTCTTAATCCCGAAGCTACAGGGACTAACCCAATCCACCTATACCTATATTATATAATTTGTTATATTATTTATAAACAGCGAAGCGCGCATGCCTCGGCTGTTAGCGTAGAACGCAAACGATCTATGCAACTAAGCCAAACGGGCGCGGTCGGCTGTGAGATGGATGACCGCTAGTGGCAAAAAAATTCATGCGCATTTCCGTGCTTCGGAGGGCACGTTAAGCCGTCGGTCCCGGTTGTTGTCGATAGATAACATTTGTGAAACCTTGTCGGATGCCTTATGGGCGGTTTGAAAACATCCGACAGTGGGTTGGTCACTAACCCGCAAATCCACCAACCCGCATTGGAGCAGCGTGGTGGAGTAAGCTCCAGGCCTCCCCAATAATGGGGAGAGACCCGTGCCCAGCAGTGGGCCGCAAAGAGGGTTTAAGCCAATCAGTGTCGCCCTGTCAAATTAATGTTGCATAGGGAGAGCGAGATGGAGAGCCAACCTGACCCCTCCTGATTTAAAATAGAGTTAACATCTTCTTACCGTATTAAATAACAAAACATTGCTCGAAGTTTCAAATTGTCCTGTCGAATAAATTTTCTACATTTACCAGAACGTATTATTTACACGTAGTTTAACAAATAGGTGCAATTTACAATGCAATATAAGAGGCATGTTCAGATCTCGTAGAGTTGTATGCAGCGCACAGTACACGTGAAAATCTGCAGTGTTCAGGACGATCCCTACCTGCCTGAAGCCAAGCCCAACAACGGGTTTATGTTTTTAGCGCCTATATTCTCGTATGTATGTACGATATGTCCGTTCCTTTATTTTCTTACATAAAGGAAACCGATATAGATCAATGGGACATCGTTAGGTTTGTTTTAATGGCACTGTCAATGAATATACTCGTGATAAAAAAAAGAATAAAAATGGTGAAAATTTTTGAGTCGAATTGCTTTTTAACTTATGAACCCATTTAGTGGTATTAAAAATAACAAAAAAACCACTTCAAAAGAAAACTGTTCCAAAACATATTAATGTGCCCTAAAAAGTACAAAAATAGTTGCGTAATCTTCTACAACTTAATAGTTAACTTACATTTTCTAGTCATCAATATGTAGATACGATCTGTATTTACCATATATTATTTACCTTTTTACTGTATTTACAATTTATTATTATTAAAAACGTTACACACTCATAGCCCCACAGTAAGGTAATTAATAGCATGTGTCATGGGTACCATGGACATATACAAAGACAGGAACACAAACACCCAGACCGAGAACAGAAATTTAAGCTCATCATTCAAATTCTTCTTTCGCCGGGAATCGAACCCGGGACCCCTCGATTGGCAGTCCGGCATGGTAACCATTGCGCCACGCGGGTCGGTAAATAAGGTATCGTACGTACAGTTATTGTTATTTTTGCACTAAGCAACCTTACGTCAATATGTCGGACCAAAACTAAATCTATGCACAGTCCAATCTTTACGTGTGCTGCTAGTTAATATTCTGTTTCGCAGAGCGTTGAGAATAGTTCACAATAGCGCGTAAGTTGTCGTGAAACAACTATTATTGCATCCATTTTATTGCAATTCAGTTGTTTGTTTTTCTTTTAACAGAGGATTTTCTTGCACGGAATTTTTAATTTGTATGGTTGTGGGCATTTGGTTTTTGTTCGTGCTTGCCTTTAGAGCATTCTGGTGTTTTTTGCGTGATAATTAATTCGTTGAGAATTGCTTTAGTGACAAAAGTATCAACTAGAAATACGATTACTTTTTAACGCACTAAACTCCATCTGATTTTAATAATTGCCTTAATACTGCTGCGTTGGGTTCCTTAAAAAAACAAAAACATGGAACTCTCATAGCATCTGTTATATGTCTGTCCGTATGTCTGTCAAACGAAAGACTAGTTGTAGATAGAAGTCTATAGCTACTCTCGGTCTGAAAATAAAACGGTAATTTCCTCTAAAGTTATAACTTAATAATAATGAAGTTACGAAAAGTGACGTCTGATTCAATTGATTAAGGTAATTTCTTCATCAGAATCATCTAGTTTAAATTTTTTAGGTTCATTAGTACGAACTAGTGCCATGAGGCCTGCATGCTCATGGTATTTCTTTTTAAAAGAATAAAAACAAAAGGCAAATAAGTATTAAAAAGTTTTTTTATGTACCGAAAGAACTATGCAGCTAAGCCAAGCGCGGTTGAGTGCGGTTGGGTGGTTAAGTGGCAAAAGATTCAAAGATTCAAAGATTCAAAGATTTATTGAACATAATATTAATAATACATAAAACATAGTATTCGTAAACGACTACAATAGTTAATGAAATTAACTGTGTCGTAGCAGTTTACGCCCACCCCAGAACAATATTGACAGTATGTTCTTACTACAATGCATTTAAAAGATTTCCAGAAGTACTACTTAAGTAATTTTCTGTTTTTAACTTATTATTAAAATACATTAATGTCTTAATGACTCTAATATACTTAGTTCCAATGGTTTTGTGTGTGTGTGTGTGTGTGTGTTTGCGTGCGTGCGTGAGTGCGTGTGTGTGTGTGTATGTGAATGATAGGTATCAAAGATCAGTGATAATAATTTCATTCTTGTTTAGAGGGGCACGTTAAGACGTCGATTTCGGTTGTAATCAGTAGATAACAGTCGTTAATCCTTGTTGAAGGTTTTATGGGCCGTTTGGATAAATCTGACATCGGGTTGGCCACTAACTCGGATTGGTGTAGCGTGGTGGAGCCCCAGGCATACCCCAATAATGGGGTGAGATCCGTACCCAGCAGTGGGACTCAAAAAGGCAGCATTTGACAGAGCAATATATTATTTTGCTAATGGTTCTGCAGTTTATCGTAACGACTTACACGTTCCACACAATTCATATTTATGCGTGCACTCGACGTATTTTAGTGTACTTGTAAGGTTTCAGGCGAGCTAGCGTTATCATTGGATCGTGGGCAAAGCCAATTTATACAACCACTTGAAATAGACGCAGGAACTGATGTGTCTTCGTTCAATTTGTCTGATGTAATGATTAATTTTTTGCATTTTTAATAATGGTAGCTCTTTTAACAGCATAGATTACATGATATTAAGTGGTTGCTGCAGTCGATGAACATCTAAAACCTCAAGCAAGGCTCTGTCTTGCCACTTGTACATAACCACGTTCTGTTGATGCCACTCCGAAGGCTTATTGTCGCCTCATGTGGCCGTCAACTAGACCTTAATACCGTAACACAATAGAGTTGCTTCACGGTAGAAGGAGAAACGCGCATATGGCTCGGCGGATAGCATAGAACGCAAGCGGTCTATGCAGCTAAGCTAAACGGGCGCGGTCGGGTGTCAGATGGGTGACCGCTAGATGCAAAAATTTCATGCGCGTTTCCGCGTTGCTTCGAAGGGCACGTTAAGCCGTCGGTCCCGGCTGTTGTTGATAGAAAATAGTCGTTAAACCTTGTCGGAGGCCGTATGGGCGGTTTGAAAACATCCGAGAGCGGGTTGGCCACTAACCGCCAATCCACCAATCCGCATTGGAGCAGCGTGGTGGAGTAAGCTCCAGGCCTCCCCAAAAGGGGGAGACCCGTGCCCAGCAGTGGGACGCAAAAAGGGTCGTAGCCTACAAAGTGTTCTTTGTAGCACTTATAGAGTTCGACCAGTGACGGAATAAGCCAAAGCTAAAACTAGTAAAAATCTCTTTTCCCAGTTAATTGTATCATCCACCCTAGGTATACTTTTGCAGATAAATCCATATATGATTATAATTATCGGACACTTGCATGATGATCACATGTCCCAATTGATCCAAATAACTTCAACCTTCGGCCTAGGAAGAATGTTTGTAGAGCTCTTTCAAATCAATACTATTCTCATTTCTTTGAACATCGGATTGGCGGATGGCGTTTGTAGGCGTTCTACGCCACAATATGATTAATACTCTCCAATAGACGTCAGGAAGAGTCGTATTTTTCAGTAGGTATATATTTAAGTTGATTATCGATGAAAATATTTTTTTATAATTTAAAATTTCTAAAAATAAAACCTAGCTGGATCGATTTATCAGCCCCGAAACCAGGTTACTAAATTTCATCAAAATCGTTGGAGCCGTTTTCGAAATTCAAAAAATATATTTAGGTATATACAAGAATTGCTCGTTCAAAGGTATTAGATATGACATAATTTGCCTAGAGGTATCAACCATAGTCTGAGTATCTAGTAATTGTGTCTAGGTGGTAGAACTATTATAGTTCGCCCGGAGAAGTACCACCGCTGCACCCACTTCTGCCGTGAACCAATTCTGTTGTGTTTCGGTGGAAAGGTGCAATTGGCGGCCACACTTACATGAGGCGACCACCAGCCTCCGGAGTAGCAGCGCAACTGCATACGACCTCAGACAAGACTTACCTATGCTTGCTTGAGGTTGTATGTAGATGTCCATGGGGTACAGCGACCACTTAACACCACGTGGCCTGTATGCTCGTCTGCTACTCCATTAAAAAAATATGTGAAAGCTATTATAAATTTTGTGTGATTTCAGTGATATTTGGATTTCACAAAATCGTTATGTTTTATACTCGTATTAATGTAAATAATGTTACCCGATATGTCCAAAGAGGATAGGCTTCATTATGTTTGGACTTTGGGAACGAAACTCCAATCAGTCGGAATACGAATTTTTTGTATAAATTGCTCGAAGTTGTAGGCATCGGGTTTCGGGATAGCTTTTTGTGTATAACGAATTTCGAAGGGTACAAAGGGAATTATAGGTTACTACACTCGTTATAAATACTGGCTTTGTTATATTGTAATTTCAGATCAAATAAAACAGTAAAGATATATTCTTCAAATATCAAAGCGAAGCTGGTTTAAATTGCGTGTAATGTGTACACGCACATCTTTAACTACATGTAACTGCAACTTGCTTTGCACGACGAATATCGCGGCATATCGAGCTAACCGTTTTCTAAAAATCGAAATTCACAAGAAAAAATGCCGCACTGTGTTGCTTATTATTTAATTATTATTGGCTGCAACCCTTTTTGCGACCCACTGCTGGGCACGGGTCTCTCCCCCTTATTGGGGAGGCCTGGAGCTTACTCCACCACGCTGCTCCAATGCGGGTTGGTGGAGATGCGGGTTAGTGGCCAACCTGCTGTCGGATGTTTTCAAACCGCCCATAAGGCCTCCAACAAGGTTTGACGACTGTTATCGACATCGACAACAACCAAGACCGACGGCTTAACGTGCCCTCCGAAGTACGGAAACGCGCATGAAATTTTTTGCCTCTAGCGGTCACCCATCTCACACCCGACCACGCCCGTTTGGATCAGCTGCATAGATCGCTTGCGTTCTACGCTAGCCGCCAGGCCATGCGAACTTCATTATTATTATTAATAATTAATTATTAATTTATTATTATTAATAAATAATAATAACAATGCGATAATTTGGAATTGATCGTATGATCGAAACTTCCTACCACGCACACATTTACAAAATCGATCTCACTTTGTTGTTCGTAGGGTTACATCTAAAAAAAAAATTTGATCTGAGATTGTGATCAGGTACAATTTTTTACACGTGGCTTGTTGGTTTACAGCTAGTAATAATGTAATTTCTTTTACTTAGCCGCCTACTAGTACTTAAGAGAGTCATAAGCCAATAAGGCATTGTATAAAATCTTAGTATGTTACTAAAACATTCACTCCATACATAATGTAACTCTAACTGTAGCAAGTAGAAAAAATTGTATCATTCTCGAAATTGAATTGCACACCTTTGAGAGACAATTCGATTACTTGGTTGAAGCCGGATTTAGGTAATTCCGCAATGTCAGGGAAGTCTTGAATACTGTCGGATTCCTCGGAATAAATGAGCTGGTAGGTACCAAAGCCAAGTCCCTGTAGCTTCGGGATTAAGAATAGAGCTACGGTATCCCCTGCCTGATCGTAAGAGGTGACTAAAAGGGGGCTTTCAGGGTTGTGGGCGGTAAGAGTGGGAGCTCGATCGGAAGGACGGCGATGTGTGCGTGGCCGCATGCCGCCATAAGCATCGGAAGGTGCAGGAGAGTACATCTGCTCTACCGAAGTTGAATCGGTTCCAGGGCGCCGCGTATGCAGGACACCGATTTGTTCCACTGGAGATCCCGGAGTCCTCCCCAAGCGCAGAGGCAGGCCACCAATGGGGTTTTACCCGTAGTGCGGTAAAAGTCCGTTCCGGGTACCTTTTGAAGGTTTTCCGCCGATACTAAAAAAAAAGAAAGGTACCAAAGCCAAAAAGATTTGTTTTATTTGAAAGGAGTATATATATAAAGAAAGTCTGGCTGGCAACTGCACCTGAACGCAATACAAGTCAAAGCAGAAGGAGGTACTGCACCTATGCAGTTGCCCAGTATTGGTACTGCCCGGGTCGAACCATAAAAGTTCTACCACCTATCTAATATATAAAAAAAATCTGTCACAGTTTTTGTGTTTGTACTCCTCCGAAACGGCTTGATCGATTTTGATGGAATTTAATATGTATATTCAGTAGGAATGAGAAAAGGTTTATAACTAATTTTTATACCCCTAAGTGTTGCGCGGTACGCAGTTCGCGGGGTCAGCAGGTAAAAACTATATAATTTATATTTGATAAATATACTCGTCAACATTTTTTGGATGGCATTTAGGATTAGCCCAAATATCATTTCATACATAAACACGGTTTTTATATAATTGATTGCAGGAAAACTTTCTTGTTCAGCTGCTGTCAACTGCGAACCCATGTTTTATGAGAAAAACGTCTTGTTCAATAGGGAAGTCTAAAGCGATAGGCAAGGCGTAGCTGCTGATAACTTGTCATGGAGGCTTATCCTGGTCTCTCTACATATATGCACTAGATGGCTACCTACTTAAGAATTTTTGTGGAGGCAACTCCACCGAATTTTATATCTACTTTATTAAAAAGGCAACCCTATCAAGAAAATATGATGCAAAAACAGAAAAACAAATAGATCAAGAACAATAGCTGAAAGTCATTCAAATTTCTACTTTTTATAATATTAAATTAATTTTTATTTTACATTACATTACATTACATTACGCTATATACTAGAAATCCATTACCAACTTTAGATTATTAAAAGGGAAGGATTAAGTAATATGACAAGGTAAATTAATTTTAGAATACGACATGATAAAATTAAAAATAACATATTTCTATACTAGTGGCCCCCCGCGACTTCGTCCGCGTGTACTTCGGTATTAGTCATAGCATGATGTTATATAGCCTAAAGCCCTCGGGTGGCTCCCCTGGGGTGTCCATAGGCGACGGTAATCGCTTAAGACCATGCGGCCCGTCTGCCTTTTTTTTCGGTTTATTTATAAAATGGACTCCCCCCCCCAATAAATGGACTATCCAACCCAAAAAATATATTTTCAATTGGAATCAGTAGTTCCTGAGATTAGTGCTTTCAAACAAACTAACAAACGAACAAACTCTTTAGCTTTATGTATAGATTAAAATATTGATTGATTATTGTCGACGTGTGGGAACTGTACGAAAAAGCGTGAACCCTATTTCGTACAGTTTACCATATTAGTGCAAGCTCGTCTTATGTTGTTTTTTTTTCCTATGTATTATCTATTTTTCTTTTCATTTATAAGTTTCATGTTATCATTTAAGGGACTGTAAATTATAAAACTTCAATACATTAACTGAAATTTTTGATAAATAAACAACGATACTTTCAAACACTGATCGATAAATTCTTGAAATGGACGTAACTTTTTTATTTGTGAACCGATTTAAATAAAACAAACACTAAATGTTAATCCAAATAAATAACAATACATCAGTGAAAACCGCATCCTTCTACGTTAACCCGTTCCTGAGATTAGCGCGCACAAACGAATAGACAAACAAATAAACAGATAAACAGACAAACAGACAATAATTCTAAAAATTATTGTTTTGGGTTCTATTACGCTAATAAATAGCCCTTGTGACAGTTTTTTTCAAATATCTTCAATGTACATAAACCGATTTGTTACAAATTTATTATATGTATAGAATAGATAGATTGTCGACGTGTGGGAACTGTACGAAAAAGCGTGAACCCTATTTCGTACAGTTCACCATATTATTGCCAGCTCATCTTATGTTGGTTTTTTTACTATGTATTATCTATTTTTCTTTTCATTTATAAGTTTCATGTTATCATTTAAGAGACTGTAAATTATAAAACTTCAATACATTAACTGAACTTTTCGATAAATCAACAACGATACTTCCAAAATTTCTAAACAATGATCGATAAATTCTTGAAATGGATGTAACTTTTTTATTTATGAACCGATTTAAATAAAACAAACACTAAATGTTAATCCAAAAAAATAACAATACATCAGTGAAAACCGCATCCTTCTATGTTAAGCCGTTCCTGAGATTAGCGCGCACAAACACCGACTTGTTACAGATTTATTATATGTATATACATGTCCGACGAAGAGACATGTTATTAAGTTTGGGATCTAATTCCCTATGAACTGGGAATTCTTAGAATTTATTCTATTTTTGTAGAAAATACGATACGTATCGGGACTAACGATATCTTTTTTGAACATGTCATGAATAGGCAATGTTCATCACATGACCTATCCACATTGCGATACTATTAGGCGCCGATCTCGAACCATAGAGCTAGGAAATACTCTTTTCCGTGCATCAATAGTCTCTTGACTAGTTTGGCTGCAACCCTTTTTGCGTCCCACTGCTGGGCACGGGTCTCTCCCCCTTATTGGGGAGGCCTGGAGCTTACTTCATCGCGCTGCTCCAATGCGGGTTGGTGGAGATGCGGGTTAGTGGCCAACCCGCTGTCGGATGTTTTCAAACCGCCTCCAACGAGGTTTAACGACTGTTATCTATCAACAACAACCGGGACCGACGGCTTAACGTGCCCTCCGAAGCACGAAAAACTAGACTAGTAGACTAGTTGACTAGTTTAATAAGAACAAATAAATTTTATTTTCGTAGAAAATCATTCATTTCAAAATGCTAACGACAAATTAGAGAGTATTAAAAATGCCGGTCTGTTTTTAACGTTTGCTACTAGTGGATATTGCTAGTGTGTCTATGTAGTTTATGACAATAGAGATTTTTTTATTGATTTAGGATTTGGTTAATCAAATTTATTTTGAACCAACTTCTAAACTTTTTCTTTTATAAAACGATTTTGTTGAGAACGGGAGATTCGAGTGCGAGACTTGTTACAAAAAAAAAAAAAACATTTAAGATTTTATTTCTGAAACATCTTTAGATAGAAAATGAGGAAGTTAAAAGACCTGTCGATTAACTTAACAGATAGACACTAAAACAGCATTGTTTGTATATATTCAAATGATACGCATTTACCTTCGTCAATGTCGACCGTTTGACGTTTGGTCCGTAAGGAATATCTCTGTTATTTGATTCTTGTTTTACATAAAAAGTTGAAATCTATCTATCTTCGTGATAATAAAGTTAGAGAGAGATAGTTAAAAGCGTTAAGACATGCGTACTAAACAAATTCCAATGCTTATTACATAATTATTTGCAGACTAATATTGTAGCATGGTGCATCTATTACATTTACGTTTAATAGCATTTCGTACTAAAAAATATTTATATAGAATATAGAATATTTATATTAATTTAATTATAGAATATAGAAATCAACATTCGTTTGGGATGTTCATATATTTTTTTTTATATTGGTTTATTAGAAATACTTCTATTAGACAATTGTTACACAATAAGTAAGAAATATGCAAGCTTCGTATGTTCAAATTGAAAATAAGATGGGGAGTGCATAATAATAATCTTTATTATTATTATTAAATCTATGTTTTGGTAGACTTTTTTAAATATTTAACACGTAAAGCTCCGTTGCTTTCAAAGACAAAGAAAAATATTTTAATTTGCACAAAAAGTTTATAAAAGTTGTTCATATTCGTCATACTTACCTTCATAGGGTAAACCATAGACTTATAATGGGTAATCAAAGGTAAAAGTCCGTACTATCGTCAGTTTTTGACAGTGTCCCAGTACTCGTCATTCATAGAAAATGTATCTTTTGCCCCTTTATCTATGGAATAACTAGTAACAGTACACTGACGATATTACGGAAGTTTACCTTACCAACTTACTTACAACAACTTACCAACGACGCGCAAGATCGCGTAAGGAAACTAGTCGGGCGATCCCGAAAAACCGAGTGAGTAGAACCGTTTTTATACTACAATGAAGTTACCTTACTATATGATTAAACACTTTAGTACGTACATAGCTAATGTATCACATTATTAATGTTGATTTGAATTTATGGGGTAGTAGAAAAAAAGCAACATATTGTTCAGTAAGTCAACTACCCAATTTCATAATAGAAGAGGGGCCCGCGATGCTAATTATTAATTGTGGATTTACTCGAGCCTCATTATATAATATAGGATCTTTTGAATTTTACAGGCCGGGCAGTCAGGAGATTAAAGGAGTATAATGATGGTATAATGATGTTTTTCGGTTTACAAAAATTTTAAACGAAAGGGACAGGTAAAATATCAACAAATATCGTTCGTTAATAGAATAAATTAAATGCATGGTGGGTAATATTTCAATAATCTGATAATTTTAGAACGAAGCAAATTAAAAAATGACATTTCGGCATTTTCGGGCGAGTTTGAATTTATAACTGTCAAATGGTAACAGAGAATTCTACAATATGCTACTATGACGATTTTAACACAAAATAAAATAAGAAAAAAAAAATGTTTTCTTTGTATTATTTTTGTAATTTTGTTCAAAAAACATGGGGAAGACACTGTCTGCTGCAACACAGTGTAAACTACAGTGGCAGACAGGGACTTCAAATATTTGTTATGTACAATTATGATCAATAAAAAATTTATTTATTTATTATTATTAAAGAAATTTTAGCGTACCGATTTTATAATCGAAATTTTAAAGGTTGCATTATACCTCATATTTTAATCTCATACGCTTGAGTTAATCCAAAAAATCCCCTCTTGGGCCTCTACCATAAGCCGTAGACGCATGCAGCAGCGGTAAGCCGCAGCGCTCAAATATCACATTCTGAAATGTTTGTTCAGTCTTACGGAAGTGGGAGTTATATTTCAGCGCAAACTAATTTGATACGTCCAAAAGCTGTTTGAAGTAGCACTTCGTTGTAAACTTTCCAAATATGTATGATTGCAGCTGGTACATTTATAAAATTGTTTGTGCAAACTGTGGCTCCTGTAAAATATGAGTGTTTAAGTGTTACTGGTAGAATTTAATTCATATTGAAAAGTAGAAATTTTAATAATAATAATAATAAAGTTTCACACTCAAATCCCCACAGTAGGGTAGATATACCCTGTGTCGTGGGTACCATGGACACATACAAAGACAGAAACACAAACACCCAGACCCAGAACAGAAATGTATTCAAATTTCGCCGGGAATCGAACCCGCGACCCGCCGATTGGCAGTCCGGCATAACCATTGCGCCACACGGGTCGTCAACTTGTAATCCATTTTATTTTGTTTTCCTGGGACTTTTAGATGCTCCAAGCACAGGTTTGTGAATTTGTAAATAAGCATCAAACTCAAACAATGTGAACCGTCGCGGGTCCCCTAGCAGATAGAACATATCTGAATAATTTTGACAGGTAATATGCACAAAAGAATAGTTAATAGGTATAAACAAGAGCTATACAATTTAATAAAATAAGTTATAGAAGAAAGAAGCTGCTAATCTGGAGACCGGGCGCTTCATTTTCAACGGTCGCTGAATTCCAATGAAACAATGAATTTAGGGGCCTTATCTGGTCTGGTATGACACATGGTACCTATCATACTGAGGGGCTATACGTGTGAAGCGTTGGCTGCAACCCTTTTTGCGTCCCACTGCTAGGCACGGGTCTCTGCCCCTTATTGGGGAGGCCTGGAGCTTACTCCACCACGCTGCTCCAATGCGGGTTGGTGGAGATGCGGGTTAGTGGCCAACCCGCTGTCGGATGTTTTCAAACCGCCCATAAGGCCTCCGACAAGGTTTAACGACTGTTATCTATCGACAACAACCGGGACCGACGGCTTAACGTGCCCTCCGAAGCACGGAAACGCGCATGAATTTTTTTGCCACTAGCGGTCACCCATCTTACAACCGACCGTTTGGCTTAGCTGCGTAGACCGTTTGCGTTCTACGCTAGCCGCCGAGCCATGCGCGCTTCAGTGTGAAGCGTTATTTTTATATAAATATAAATGTAATTATTGCTATAGGATACATTTCTTCGTTTTGTGGTATAAAACTCTAAAAATAACACAAACTAGAAAAAATACATTAAGGGACGTACATACGAGTATAACAGTTATATACATTTTCACAAGGAACGCTGAATGCAGGCTATTGATTTTCCCCAGTCGGGCAGGAGGGTAAGGGCTCGCTTCATGATAAATGATCGAGCCGTGATTTGCGAAAATCAACGTCGACAGCGCAGCGCTATTAACCAAAGTATTGCTGCGTAATATTCAGGGTTCCCTACGTGTCAGAATCACGTAGAAAATCTGCGGAGGTGTGATTTGTTCCTTTCTTTTCCCTCTGAGCGGATCAACAATGACCAGGTGTTTTTTTCTGTCCACGTGACCACTGTACGTACCGTACAACTTGCATCTGTACTCATAGACCTCCTGTTATAAAGCGTGGATTCGTTCGCGTAATATTCACCCCACATGATACTTACCTACATGTCTTTTGGAAAATAAAACTATATTACAATTATAGAGTCGTTCAACCGACAAATATAAATCCTTTAATGCATAACCATTATTTTGTTAACTATAATAACCAACAAACAAATACTACAGGAATAGATAATTATTTTTCATAATCACATGCATTGAAACAGCGAGTTTTGATCTCTGTTTTGCCAGTCGAAATAAGACAATTTGAAACCATTGCGAATGTGTCAGTCAGAAAAAACGTTGTTTCTGCCCTTGGCGAGAAACAACATTGTTTCTACCCGGCACCTTCATTTATTTATTATGTACGTCTTTACTTTAAGTCTGTCAGAATCGCATTGATAACTGTCGTCAAATCGTTGTCAAAAGATATTACTGCGCTATTTGTCTGAAATAGTCTTACTTCGACTGGCTACAGAAATCAAAACTCGTTGTTTCATTACATGTGATCTGAAAAATACAGTGTGTGGCACGGGATGAAACACGATTTCAGACCAGGGCGATGACAGCAGTCACCTCTCGCCCTCGTCAGAAATCGTCTTGTTTCACCCCTTGCCACACAATATTATGTAATAAAAAGTTTTTATCGCATCGCACTTGGCCGGTTTTGTTGTTGGATATCTTTCCTTATTTCCTTAGCAAAAGCTATTAGCGCTTTACGAAATTAGAATTTATTGTCACATAAAAGCTTACATCGCCTAATAGGATTTTCACCTATTTTAGCGTAACTTAATTTGAACCACAAAACCGCATTAGGTAACATTATGTTTTACGTTCGCATCGTTCCAGGAATCCTCGTAAATAACAACGCTTCTGGAATTTAGGTAGGTTTTGTATCTAAATTTTTGATGCTAATAAAATAAGATGATAATGTAGATACCAAAACACAAAATAATTACTTACCTACCCACCTAGGTCGCATATGAATTTTTGAAGGCTTCACCAATTTTATTTAATCAGTGTAAGATTTAATTTATCATGAATAAATGAAAAGTAAAAATTTCGTGAAAAGAATTTTATCTTATTTATAAGATACGAGTATATCCTTCTCCATTTTAAGAATAACATTGATTATCTACTATATTAATGAGATTCTTCTAGAGCTTATTTTTTTGTCCGTTAAATATCGAATAAGCATGACTTAATATTCTTTTTAGAATTCGCTACTTGGAGAAAAATCAAGACATTAGCTTACTGGCAACATTGTTTAATAATCAGCTGCAGATTGGGAATGATTTATATGACATACTTTAAAGACAATGGGGTCACACTACATTAAATTCACACCATTTTTAATCTGGCAAAATCTAGATTCATCGAAACGAACCGTAGCAGCTAAAGGTCATACGCGAGCAGCCATCTGTGACAAATTCAATGCACTCGAAGGCCGATTAAGATGCATTTCCGTCTTCCTATTCGGAACGATATAATGAAAAACGGGACCAACAAAAACACGAAGGGCCGGGATTGTTGTAAACAACTTAAGAAAACACTTCCTCTTTTAGGGCAGACACGTGTAATTTTTTGCTATACCTTACTTTGCGCACTGAGGTCGAAAATTTTACGATGACCATGTCACAGATATGCTACGCTGAGCAGGTCGGTTCCAGGTCGGTAGAAAAACTTATTGTTGTGGTTAAAGCGAGTGTACCTACAGGTTGAATTTCAAAGTTGTTAAAAATGGAAAGATGAATACGCGCTGGTGGTGAGCGCTATTAGGAAGCACTAGTTGAAGTTAGGCATTGTTATTGTATTTAGGAAATAGTCTAAGTGATGTAGTTTAGCCTCTGCTGTTCGATTTTCTCTGCTTGAGCATTCTTGTCTATTTTCTTAGCGTGTGTGTCGTGCTCATAGAAGAAGGTTATATGGTGAACGATACTCACTAACGCTCTCATTCACACACACACACGCACAGCACACACACACACATACGCGCGCACACACACACGCACAGCACACACACACAGCACACACACACACACACACACATAAGCGCACACACAAACACACACAACACATAAGTAAGTCATTTGTGCCATAATTTAGTAGTTATATACCTATGTTAAGAGTAGTAGTTAGTAGTATTCCTTTTATCTATTTCTGTAACTCGTAATAAGTTGGTTTTCATTGTATTGTATACATATCATGTGGATTACATGTCCCGGTGGATGAGCGGGGTACTTGAAACACAGTAGGTTTCAAACCTACCACAGGTCGACTTATTGTATTTGAATATGTAAAAATCATTTTTTTATATGCGACCAAAATGATGATGCCAAAATTTTTGAAAGTGCTACACCACTTCTGCACCTAATTTTCAATCCATACTAATATTATAAATTCGAAAGTAACTCTGTCTGTCTGTCTGCTACGCTTTCCCGCTTAGACTACTGAACCAATTTTAATGAAATTTGGAACAGAGGTAGAGTGGACCTTAGGAAAGGACATAGGATGGTTTTTATCCTATGGAAACCTATAAAACGGGTCCACGCGGGCAAAGCCGCTGGCGGAAGGCTAGTAAGATATAATTGCTCCAGTGTGGGTTGGTGGTGAGGTGAATTGTTGGACATGTGGGTTAGTGAACAACCTGCTATCTGACATTTTCGTGCGGCTAATAAGGCTCCTGATAACAGTTCACGGCTGATTGGTAGCAGACTTGTTATCGATAGGTGTCGATAACAACCGGAGGATTTAACGAGTTCTTCGAAGCATGGAAGGCGCACGACATTAATTGGCATTAGCGGTTGCTCATTCCACTGCGCGCTTGCTTAAGGTTGTGTTTAAAGGTACATGGGCTAAAACAACCATATGGCCAGTATGCTCATCTGCTATTCAATTCTAATAAAATAGAGTACAATTTTACCACGGAGCGTTCTTCCTTGCTTTCAGTATTTATTTCCACGTCTCAATGTGGCAAAAACCCAATTCAAGGTTCAAAACCCTGGAATTTTTTGTCGTAAATATTATAACGTCTTCGTGTTATTCAACTCTGCGCATATCTTAATAAAAACCTGCCTTTTATGTAATAATACCTTGTAATTAAAATATAAATAAGAAGTCTCGACGTCTTCTCGACATCTTACGGGAAACTTTGATGAGCGTGTTACTTAAGGTTGACTTGTTCCAATATTCCTGGCTTCTTCCCAACGAATAATTTAATATCATTACGTTCCCTTCTGAGATAAACATGTGAAGAGGAGAAAATATTAGGAGCTTTATCTAGCTGGCGTTTCATGAGAAATATTTTTCTAATTAAATTGTAACAAATTCATGACAACATTTTCCCGTGCTTTATATTTCTAAAGTTTAGGGTTTATATTTTGAAAGGAAAACTTTTAAAGGGTTTAAAAAGTCTATAATGTGTCTTTAGAGTGCTGAAAACCACATATTAACCTTGATGATGGGTGCAGGCCTTTTTGCGTCCCACTGCTGGGCACGGGTCTCTCCCCCTTATTTGGGGGGCCTGGAGCTTACTCCACCACGCTGCTCCAATGCGGGTTGGTGGAGATACGGGTTAGTGGCCAACCCGTTGTCGGATGTTTTCAAACCGCTCATAAGGCCTCCGAAAAGGTTTAACAACTATTATCTATCGACAGCAACCGGCACCGACGGCTTAACATGCCCTCCGAAGCACGGAAACGCGCATGAATTTTTTTGCCACTAGCGGTCACCCATCTCACACTTGACCGCGCTCGTTTGGCTTAGCTGCATAGACCGCTTGCGTTCTACGGACCGCCGAGCCATTTTTACAAATATTTAGGTAAAAACATTTATTTTATAAGAAACTACGCATAAACATTCATAGAAAATCATTATTATAAACGATTAACTTAATAGCAAAATCATCTTGCTGTGTTTGTACAATTGAGTTTTTAATAGCCATGAACGCCAAAATGTTTCTCTGTTTCTAAGCCACATAAGAAATAAAAAGAAAAAAAATCATTATGAACAGTCAAATGTTTAAATTCTAATTAAT
Organism: Pyrgus malvae; assembly: GCA_911387765.1. Classification (NCBI taxonomy): domain Eukaryota; kingdom Metazoa; phylum Arthropoda; class Insecta; order Lepidoptera; family Hesperiidae; genus Pyrgus; species Pyrgus malvae. Next base: position 8,418,617 of record OU426955.1, on the reverse strand, counting down.
TTTAATCTACTACTGTGACTACCTACTTTAGTCATAAATTCTAAAGTTGAGTAAGAGTAATGAGATAAAGTTATTATGAAAAGTTCATCTATATTAATAATATAAAGAAGAAAGATTTGTATTTTTATTTGTATTTTTGTAATGAATAAACTCAAAAACTATTGTTCCGATTTCAAAAATTCTTTCACCATTAGAAAGCTACATTTAAACTGAGTAACTTTTTTCCGCGGGAAAATGCATGCGGGAGAATGCATGGTTGATGCAACTGGCTAAACGCCTATGATTTTAATATAGCAATGAAGTCTGGAATAGCACATGGGCTATTTTTTATTCTACGGGGACCCATTAAAAGGGTCCACGCGGGCGAAGCCACTGGCGAAAGGCTATCAATTATAATTACATTACATAGATAGAGGTAAGATGAGATAAGAAGGTAGATGCTTTCGATTTCTGCTTCAGGATATAATAAATACAAAAGAATGTACTTTGACGACCCGCGTGGCGCAATGGTTACCATGCCGGAATGCCAATCGAGGGTCCCGGGTTCGATTCCCGGCGAAACAGAAATTTGAATGATGAGTTCAAATTTCTGTTCTCGGTCTGGGTGTTTGTATTCCTGTCTTTGTATGTGTCCATGGTACCCACGACACAGAGTATTAATTATCCTACTGTGGGGCTATGAGTGTGTAACGTTTATTTATTAAAACTCATTGTTATTTCTCAGATCATCTTATTATTAGTCATTAATTAATACTTTTATAACCAATTTCAAAAACAAGCCGTTATTTATTTGATATGCATACTATACTGTAGTATAGTATAGTATACGAGTGTAGTGACACTATATACACTATGAGTGTCCCTACACCCTATAACCTATGGAGTGTAAACTGAAATAAAAAGAAGACGAAAAATTCGGTATTGGTATAATTCCTGTGTGGTTACGTTATTCTTAGTTTGATTACTTAGTTAGAATCGTTATTGGAATTCTCATTTTTAAAACATATCACGCTTACAACGCCAATTCGAACAATGTATGTAATTTAGTTAATTAATAAAATTTAATATACGTATGAGGTTTAATTATCTAATACCTTTAAACGAGCAATTCTTGTATAAACCTAAATATATTTTTTTTATCTCGGAAACGGCTCCAATGGTTTCGAGGGTGATAAATCGATCTAGCTGAGCGATCGATATAAACTGAAAAATAGGACTCTTCCTGACATCTATTGGAGACTATAAATAATATTGTGGCGTACAACGCCGTCAAATGCTATACGTCAATCACACGTTAAAAATTATGTAAGACAATGTCGATTTGAAATAGCTATATAAAAATTTCGTTCAATCGTGGGCTGACTGCGGAACTAGAGACACGGGTTCAAACCTCAACCAAAACCGCGTTTAGTTTTTGTGAAAAAGGATTTTTTTATTGGGAGCTATTTCAAATGGCATTATTAAGAACACTCAACAAATGAGTGCTTCGTTTTAAATTGAACCAAGAAAATGAATTGATTTTTTTCGAGCAACGCAGATCGTCCCGGTACTATCGGTAATTTACGCAAACATGAAATCATTCACAAGTGATCCAGATCAAAAGCTGTTTGATTTTGTTATGTAAATGTAATTGAACCTGACTAATCTAGGTCCGATTGGTGATTTCCAATTACTATGACGCAGTCAGTCGATAAATTGGATAACCTAAATCTATAACCGTAAATATACTCCGGTGACGTTGGTATATGGATTCTAGAGTGAACATCTAGAGAATTTTAGTAGTAGAAGTTAAACGTCAAGTGTACCAGGTTTCTGTATTTCACTTTTAGGTTTGTAAGTTTAAGTACCTGTACTATTCTATTCTGTGGTTTAAGACCAAAGGTAAAGCAAGCACGTTACATAACTAAGGTAGGGAAAGTGCACGACAGCGTCGCCCATGCAGTCGTTGCCATCACCAGACACAAGTGCTCCTGTGTCTACTATTCGGACGTCAACGATGATGCCATTGGGAACTTCATACAGGCGGCTTCAAAAGCAACAACAGCGATAAACAATGGCTACAACCTGGCAACTGCCATCAGCCACAGGGACATGATGATCATTGACGAAACATTAAAACGACTCCCGGGACCAGACGCCGGGACCTCAACGGACTAAATACTAACACTACTAACAATAATAATAATATAATAGTTTAAAAAATACAAAAAATACTAATTAAGTAAAAAAAACGAGCAATTAATCGTGACAAAAAAAGAAAATTAAAGTAAAATAGTAAACAAAATAACCTGACGCAAAAAAGGCACGAACGCCAAGTCTGTGAAGTTTAACTATTGTAACAACAATCAAGAAAAGACCGAAGGTATAGGCGGGCTAGCTCTCTGTAATATTTTTTGCGTCCCACTGCTGGGAACATGAGTGATGGTGGAAACGGCCAATTCACTGTCGGTTGTTTTCAAACCACCTATAAGGCGTCCAACAAGGTTTAACGACTGCTATCTAGCGCCAGCAACCGGGATCGACGGCCTAACGTGCCCTCCGAAGTAAGGAAACGCGCATGAAAATTATCCACTAGAACGGTCACCCATCTCACATCCGACTGCGCCCGTTTCGCTTGCTAGATAGTTTGCATTCTATTGTATTTAAATTCATTATATTAATGAAATGAAATGAAAATACTTTATTGTTGACTGTTTACACACATAAAATAAGATGTTTAAAATTATAATTGGAGTTTTAAACAGTCTACCATGTTCTGGCATACAATATTATTAATTAAAATTAACTAAAAAATATTTTGTTTTAAGATCCGATAAGAATAATCTTAACGGATCATCGGCTTTTGATGCCTACCCACCGCTGGGTCAATGAGAGAAAAAAAGCCGGACGAAAAAATTATGCTTTTGTTAGGTAATCTAATTTAATCTCTTTTAAATACCTATTCCTCGTATGCAAAATATTAACTATTACCGAACAACAGAATAGTTCCTGCTGGTTTTATTTTCACCTTTAAGAATTGAATTAGAATTTTATAACTATGATTTACGACGCAATGGTTACCATGGCGGACTGGCAATCGAAGGGCAGGACCCTTCGATTTCGGCGAAACAGAAATTTGAATGATGAGTTTAAATTTCTGTTCTCGGTCTGGGTGTTTTGTTTCTGTATTTGTAAGTGTCCATGGTACCCACGACACAGGCTATATATACCCTAGTGTGGGGCTATGAGTGTGAAGCGATATTCTTTTATTCTTTTATTAAGATTTAAACAAGATACTAGGTACATACTATGTTTAGTTTAAATTGCAGACAAAAAAATATATTTGGTAATTATTTAAGTAAAGGAATTTAAAAATGGGCCGCAACTTCTTTTGCTAAAAACTTTGGCAAAATGTAAATTGCTCCTTAACCGCCTTTTCTTAAAAAACCTTATTACTTTTTTCAAAGTCGTGTAAACCCTGCAGTATATTGTGGGACGTAAGTTTAAAAACATGTTTGGTCTGGATTCTGTATTTGTCCATGGTACCCACGACACAGGCTATATATATCCTATTGTGGGCTATGAGTGTGAAGCGATATTCTTTTATTAAGATTTTAACAAGATACTACAGTATCTGTATTTAGATTAAGGACTAGATAATAGAAAAATATTTGGTAATTATTTAAGCAAAGGAATTTAAAAAGATTTTTTTTTTATAAATAAACCGAACAAAAAGGCAGACGGGCCGCGTGGTGTTAAGCGATCACCGTGGCCTATGGACACGGGCAACCCTAGGGGAGCTGCCCGAGCATTGCCGGCTTTGGAGGAGAGCTTTTTTACAGCTTTCTTGAAGAACCCCATGTTTTAGTCCACAGGGAATGCCTCAGCTGGAAGGTTGTCCCATAAACTACACGTCCGTGGTAAGAAGGAGCGTGCAAAGCGGACCGTGGAGGACCGCCACGAGTCCAGATGGTGCCGGTGGAACTTTAACCTTCGTCCGGTGGTATAATCATGGAATGGTGATGTAGGCATCAATTTGAAGAGTTCCTCGGAGCTCTCACCATAGTAAAGTCGGTAGAACACGCAGAGCGAGCCTATGTCTCTTCGCAAGCTAAGCGGTTCTAGCCTGTCAGTCAATCTTATCAATGTGCTGCTAAAAACTTTGGCAAAATGTAAATTGCTCCTTAACCACCTTTTCTTAAAAAACCTTATTACTTTTTTCAAAGTCGTGTAAACCCTGCAGTATATTGTGGGACGTAAGTTTATAAACACGTTATAATGGCGTTACTGTTGACGTTATCGGTAACGGTATTATCGAACATAATGCATGTTTTTTCTGTTACCTACGTTATGTAAAAAGAAGGAAAATTTACGAGCATTTTCATGTTACGTAGTACGAAATACCTTTTATGAAAGAGTCACCTAAGTTCTTCCTTTAAAAAATTGATTTTTTTATAAATAACATAGCCAAATCTTTAATCTATTTATGATATCATGATAAGAATTGTATAGTCAGAAATATGTTTAAAAAGAACGGATGATATAAACATTTGTAGCAATTTATTATATTTTATACCTATAGCGTTAATCTAATACCTACAAACGAGCAATTCTTGTACATACCTAAATATATTTTTTGAATCTCAGAAATGGCTCCTACGATTTTAATGAAATTTAGTAACCTGGTTTCGGGGGTGATAAATAGATCCTGCATCGATTTATTTAAAAAAAATTAAATTATAAAAAAATATTTTCAGCAGTAATCAACTTAAATATACCTAATCTGAAAAATACGACTCTTCCTTACATCTATTGGAGAGTATTAATAATATTGTGGCGTGGACCGCCGTCAAATGCCATCCGCCAATCTGACGTTCAAAGAAATGACAATTTCGATTTGAAAGAGCTCTATAAAAATTTCGTTAATTGTATTCAAGCTTCCTTGGCCGAATGGTTATCTGGGCTGACTGCGAAACTAGAGACCCGGGTTCAAACCTCAATCAATACATTATTGTGTTTTTATTATTTATTTTTTGTGATTTTTTTTAATGGGAGCTATTTCAAATGGCGTTGTTAAGTAATAAGCAAATGAGTGTTTCGTTTGAAACTAAACGAAGAAAATAAATTGTTTTATCCGAGCAACGCTCGGTCGTCCAGGTACTAATAACTTATCTTTGATAACGTTTTAGTGCTAATTTAATATTATAATTTATGTCTAGTCACTGATAATTAAGGTATAAATATTCATAGGATAGACCATAGCATTACCCTAAATGTAGATAAGAATATCGCCTTACAGCCTAAAAGCTCAGTTGTGGTAATACGAGTACCTACATATGCAAAGTCTTCCATCTCTTGAACCTTAGATCACATTTATAATTAAATGATCGAAGGTTCCCGAAATAGCTCTCGATGTGATTTTGTACTTACTTACCTATATAGATGAAACTCATTTTTTACTTACTTATACCTATATAGTTATAAGTAAGTAAATCTCATCTGGAGGCATTTCACGTCAAGCGGATAACCAAAATAAAGTGAGGGTCTATGATTATATTCTGGTTAGCTATACTTTATTTTCGTACGATGCATTATTGTCGATTTATGAGGTTTTAAAAATTTACTTAGAATGAAGTCTGCAATTTTTGGATTATAATTTTTTTCTATAAATCAAATTGTAAAAATAAAAAATATATCTTTTCTTTAAGGTAGAAGAAGAGAAGAGTGCGGATTCTTATTTTTGTATCGAACTCCAAATTAGTTTTTTTCTTGTATAGAAAATTTATTCCAGTGCCGTTTTTATCATACTTTACCATGGTTAAATTTAGAATAATGCCTAAGATATTCTAATTATTCAGATAAAAAAAATAAAACGTGATATGCAATAGTTTACATCTTAGAGATGTCTTAATTAGAGCATATTATTGATAATATTTTTTTTCTGAATCATTAGAATATCTTAGGCATTATTCTAACTTAAAAAGTTTTCATCTCAAATGTATTAGTGTTCAATGAAATATTTGTAAATGAGCAAGTCACAAAGTTGTGTTTTGGCGGGAAGTCTGAAGGGACAAGTTGTGCTCTTGTTTTATTTTTATTTTCTTGGTGTATTTTTGAATTATAACGAATAAAGTTGATGGCATTAGTCTGACTGATGTCTGACGACTTACTGATTTTTTATATGACTACTAAGTGATGCAAAAATTAGACTTGACGCTGGCAATACTCGTATGCACAGAGTTTGCGATGTCATTATTAAAAATTAAATGAAAAAGATTTTCCGGTCGCTATTCGACATGCACGCTCATTAGAGACGTTGATTTTTTATTTATTTATTGATAGACTACTTTTTAAGCCTGTAGGTACATTTAACTATTTTACTCTTACTCCTACCTATTTCTCCTATCACTTTTAAAATTTTCTCTCTTGTCTTACCATGTAAATCTTAAAACTTTGTTCATTTATTAATTGAAGCGTATGCTTGTCGTCATAACATTGTCTGCTAACATAGATACAAACTGTCATTGTGCACCGTTACCCTGTTCTGTATTGTTATCTGCTTTTAAAATTATACTAGGCTGTCTGGAAGAGATCGCCGTTTGCGATAAGACCGCCTGATGTACATGTTTTATTTATATTTAGGTACTCGTAAATTGTCGAGCAGCGATGGCCGAGTGAGCAGCGATGGCCGAGTGGTAAGAGCCGCGGTCTTCTACGCGACCGATCCCGGGTTCAAATCCTCGGCGCGCACCTCTGACAAAGAAATTTGTAATGTGCGAATTTATCGCTGCTCCACGGTGATGGAGAATATCGTGATATTTCATTAATTACGATGTTCTTCATCGCCGTGCATGCCTGAGAGAAATTCATAATTTCTCGAAAGCATGACGTCCACCAATCCGCACTTGGCCAGCGTGGTGGACTATGGCCTAAATCCCTCTCACTTGTGAGAAGGAGACCTGTGCCCAGCAGTGGGACATAAAAAAGGTTGAAAAAAAAATTGTAAATTTTATTTTAATTGGTGTACAATAAAGATAATTTGTTTTGTATTATATTTCTTTGAAATTGTGTGATGACGTGGTTCCTAACTTTTGCAATCTAGACATACTTTGACAATTGATGTATGTACATGTTTTATTTATATTTACTCGTAAATTGTAAATTTTAATTTCATTGGTGTACAATAAAGATAATTTGTATTGTATTGTATTGTATTTCTTTAAAATTGTGTGATGACGTGGTTCCTAACTTTTGCAATCTAGACAAACTTTGACTAATAGCTTTACATTATCACAGCCTAAAATAAACGTGGCAAGGTGTTGTTTCATTTCGCCTACATAGCCTAAGTTCCTCAACTACAACTTCAAAGCAATGATTCCCGATTCAGTTTGTTAGTTTAGGACTAACCTTATCGGAGGTATAGAGTTCGGGCAAGTTTGCCAAACGACCTAATTTACTTGGAGCAGATGTTGGGTCTATCGAAGTATCTTAAGTATATAACTATTATTATCTAGGTAGCTTGGAAACTACCTACAACTACTACCTAACTACAACTACTACGTACAGAGTACCTACCCATACCTCGAAGTTGGTATCTATACCTCTTATTTTGTTTATATCGGACAAGCTTTTCGCCCGCGCCTTCACAAGCGTGGAATTCAGTTATCATCCATACGAATTTTTATCTCTTATTTCCTTAAATCATTAAAGGTAAATGACTCACCCGTCAGTGGAAAGGGCATTGCGCCTCGCTTCGATACATAATTTTTGTGCCAAATCTGGTGCGGGAGGAAGAACGCAAACATTTTAATTTTGTTACACATTCAAAAATATTCTTTTATCGCTACAGACGCATACATTTCTAATATGTCAACATCAATTTGCAACGTCGTTTTCTATGCACCGACAATACTGACACCGACACACACACTAGTTGTAACTAAAGGCACATTGTGCATGCACGTTGGGACGATGGGTTCGCCCGTAATGGCCACTCCTCTGACGGATGTCATACCTGTCAGTACCGGTGATGCTTTAAGCTTATTTCCCATGTAGGTCGATTAGTTAAAAATTCTAGTTATATTTATTTACTGCATATCCAAATACAAAGTTCCATGTTTTTATCATCGATGATGTCAACATTTCATATAGATTTCAGTCCCTAAATTCAACCCCTTTACAGCAATTTTTTGCGATAAAAGCTTTCATATGTCCTTACCCAAGTAGTTTAGGTGTGAAAAAGTAACAGACACATACATAGAGAGACAGATTTACTTTAAAATTTATAATGTTAGAATGGATTACTTAATTTCATATTGTCCTTTTTGCGCAATTTGTTTAAAATAACACACATACATATGTTTGAAACGTTACCCATTAATTTATGTATAATGGAATAAAACACATAGATGTTGTATAAGCATCACCTTTTGTAAGATATTGATTAAAATTTCTCCAGCTTTCGTCTTATACAACAAAATTCATTTATTCTGTAATATAAAAATCCATTGGCCGTCTAGATAATAAGCATGAGTCACTAAAATCTCGGATAAATGTAGTGTCACTGAGTGGTTCGTTCTGTGATGTCTCATTAATTAGTTCATAGTGCCCATCTCAGGGGATGATCTTAACAAAGTACCGTCTTCAAGTCAAAATGTTGAACGACACTGGATCCACGTCAAGTAGGTACTTTAATTAAGTGAACCTTGTAGTTTAAACTAATTGGTCGTAAAACTAATTGACGACCCGCGTGACGCAATTTTTGCCATACCGGACTGCCAATAGAGAAGTCCCGGGTTCGATTCTCGGCAAAAGGGAAATTTTAATGATGAGTTTAAATTTCTGTTCTCGGTCTGGGTGTTTGTGTTTCTGTCTTTATACGAAAATGTGTCCATGGTACCCACGACACAGGGGATTAATTACCTTACTGTGGGATTATGAGTGTGTAACATTTATTTATTTATTATTGGTGTAAAGAGTATTAGGCTAGTGAGTAGAAAGTGATGAAATATTACTTTTGTTAAGAAAAGTAATCTATGGTTGGTGAACTTTTATTGTTCGATAGAGTAAGTGCCACTACTGCACCCTTTTTTGCCATGAGCCGTGAATCAATTCTGTTGTGTTTCGGTGGAAAAGTGTAGTTACCGGTAACGGAAACTCATTTCCATTTCTGCCTCGCTGAGAATCGAACCCTTGATTGATAGTCTGACCTGGTAACCATTGCGCTACACGGGTCGACAAACTTATTTAATAGCCAGAGACTGTATTATTGGGAATCTCAGCCATGGTACTATTATTCAGTACGTTATAATGCTTCACATTCATAGCCCAACAGTAGGGTAGATATACCCTGCGGTACCATGGACACACACAAAGACAGAAACACAAACACCCAGACCGAGAACAGAAATTTAAACTCATCATTCAAATTTTTGTTTCTCCGGGAATCGAAATTGGCAGTCCGTAATGGTAACCATTGCGCCACGCAGGTAACATTAGTTTACTGTTTTGTTCGCCTACTTACCACAATTTATCGCCATCATCAAAGGTTAACTGGCAGAAAATGCCACTAGGAATTAAGGTTTGTAGGTTTATAAAATAGTAAATAAAATAGCAATAAAGCTGAGCAGCGCTTGTCAAATCGTCGGCACGCACCTCTGACAAATAAAGTAATGTGCGCATTTATCGCTGCTCCATGGTGATGGGAAATATTGTGATATTTAATTGATTACGATGTTCTTCATCGCCGTTCAGATATGGTATAATAATAAAGCATATTTGTATTTGTATTGGGTATCGTATACAATGTATGTGAGTACGTGTACTATGTGTGAGTATTATGGATACAAGCCTTATAATATAATTTAAAACCAATTTTTCATATTTTATGTATTTATTTGAATACTTCTGCTAAATACCTATTGCTAAACTTTCACAATGACAGACATATTACGTGCATACTTCGCTGCCAACAATGGTTCTCAAAGAGGAGGCATTGCTTCGAAATAGGCTCGAAACTTGAGACGATCAAGTTTATTAACTGAAAGCGGATCATTCTAGCAAGCTAACTAGAACCAGCTTGTAATTAAATGAACAAGTTTAAATTATGTTCAGCAGGCCAAGCGTGAGTGAGAGTCTAATGCGAATTAAAAATAACAAAATAAAGTCTAATGTAAATGTAAAACGCCATAAAAGAGTTTTATTATTTATAAGATAATGTAAGGACGATGTTTTTCTGAAACCATTTTTGCGTCTCACTACTGGGACCATATCGCTTCAAACAAAAAAGCAGGCCAGGAGCTTACTCCACCGCGCGGTTCTGCTGAGAGTTGGTAGAGGGATAATATTTAGGTAGCAATTGTAATAACTAAGTATTCGCAGATTAAATAAATAGTCGAGTTATTGTCCCTAAAAGTGATTTGTAAATAGCAAATGCTGTGAATTTTTCAACAATCTTTGAAAATAAATATTTGATAAAGCTCGCAAATTACTACAAACAATAAATACAGGAAATCGATTGACAAGCGGAAGGTAAAATATTGCTTCGAGAGTTTTCTTATCAGCCGGTGAATACTTTTGGGTGAAAAATAACATTACCTTTTCCCTTAAGTATTTTATACAATTATCTATCAGTTATTGATTTTACAAGACGTCATCGATAAAAAGCTTATCATCGTTTACGTGCGAAACGAATCGATGACGTAACGATTTTGCGTTTGATAGTTGTGCATGCTTGACTTTCAGGTGAGGTTTGGATCTGGTGCAGATTAAAATGGAATTGGAATAATTATCTCAGTGCCACGGCATCAAACTTTTCATAGAACAAAGGAATGTCTGTGGCTTCTGTATAGCTATAACTATAACATCTTTAATCTTGTATCTTTGAGAGGTTGGTTGAAGATTATTTAATCTGTCATTCGTTAGTGATTTACACGTAAGGTATGGCTTTGGGAGATGTCGAGATTGTGAAAGTTGCTGGTATTCTACAAATGTCGGCTTAATTTAGCAACTTTGAAAAGATCAAAGGTTCTAAGTGTAAAACTTTCGATTAATGAACTGAAAAATGAACGAAATAATGACTAAAACATTGGACTCGCATATCGGAGAGAGATCCAATGTTAGCTCTCGACATGCACTACAGACTAAAGAAAATTTGCTCTACTATAATATATCTTGACGACACTAGCATGAATGAAAGTAAAAAAAATATTTATATCATACTAGCGACCCCAGCACACGTTGCCCTGCCTTAAAGTATAAGAAATAAAATAATATTGCGACTATAAATAAAGATATAAGCTATCCTATCTTTCAAGTTGGATCAAACTGCACACTGTGTGCAAATTTTATTAAAATAGGTTCAGTAGTTTAGGAGTCCATCGCGGACAAACAACGTGACACGTAATTTATATAAATATACTAGCTGCCCCCTTGAACTCCGTACCGCGTAGAAATGTTTTGGTGGGCCACACTTATCACTTAGGGGGATGAAAAATAGATGTTGGCTGATTCTCAGACCTACTCAATATGCTCACAAAATTTCATGAGAATCGGTCAAGCCGTTTCGGAGGAGTATGGGAACGAACATTGTGACACGAGAATTTTATATATAAGATTAAGATTATAAATAGAATATAATCACATAATGAATGTCAGTTTTTCCGGTCATCTCCTTCCTGTGGCCGTTTGGGTTTTTAAGTGTTGAGATGAGAGAAGTAAATGCACTGAGAAAAACTGCCAGCTGCCCTCTTTTTTAAACAAATATATTACCAAAATATTTGAAATTAATGTATTCAATTTGCGGTGTTTAAATTATTATGGTTTAAACAATGCTCATATGGCTTAAACAAACAAGCGAAGCTCATAGGTTGGTAAAAATATTTAATAAATAATAATTTTATATAATTATCTTTCTTTAAATAAAAATGAATCCCTATTTCCCTTGGTCACGGCATCACGCGTGAACGGCTGGACCGATTTCGCCAATTCTTTTTTGTTGAGTTTATTATTTTCAGGAGAAGGTTCTTATGAAAGAAAAAAAAATTGAAAATTAGAAAAGAGGACTTGTACCAGATTATATTTTTTTTACTTTAAAATTCGAATCAATATTCATAGTTAAGACGACCTGCGTTGCGCAATGGTTACCATGCCGGACTGCCAATCGAAGTGTCCCGGGTTCGATTCCCGGCGAAACAGAAATTTGAAAGATCAGTTAAAGCTTCTATTCTCTGTCTGGGTGTTTGTGTTTCTATCTTTGTGTGTGTCCATGGTACCCACGATACATATGAGTGAAAAACGTTATTTATTATTTATTTATAGCTAAGACAGGACAACGTCTGTTGGGTATAGCGGATATTTATATAATTAATAATTTTATATCTCAAGTCGTCTCCATAAAATTTTTACTCAATCAATAATGGAAGCTAAAATGTCGTCTGTTTCGATGAAGATGAATGTAACCAATGATAAATTAAGGAATCTCTATGTCAGTAAATGATTTCAATTTACTAACACGCCCACTAGTACACCCACATGAATGAGACTTTATGGAGATAAGAAAATCCAACTGACTCGACGACTGAAAGATATTGATGATGCAAATGCCTGTAATGCTATCAGATCTTGCTTTGACAGAATATTTGATTTCGACCCTTCCCTACTATTAATATCAATAAGTATCCATAAGGAATTTTCGAATTTAATAAAATATTGGCTGTGTCGATAAAAATGTGTTATTTATATTTATTAAATAATTAATTTTTCATATATTAAGGAAACCTAAGGAAAGAAAGGAGAAAAGGAAAAGAAATTTAATTAAATTAGGTAATAAATTACCTATGCAACTAAAATATTTTAAAACCACGAACAATGACAAATCTTGTAAACGATTTTCAAAATGAATGAATAAGAACAATACATTATAATTATTTACGCAACATAATAATTTTATGCGAATTAAATTCGTCAAACTCCGGTCTGTATCTGTATAACATATGAATGAGATATATCCTTATTCTCCTTGGCCACGGTATTACGCGTGAACGACTGGATCGATTTCGCTAATTCTTTTTTATTGTGTTTATTTTTTACTGTCAGGAGTAGGTTTTTATGAAAGAAAAAATAAGAAAATTGGGCGGAAAATCAGAAAATTTAAAAATACTTAACCACCATCCAAATCGAATTCAATATCCACAATTAAGACAGGACAACGTCTATCAGGTTACCTAGTATTATTATAATATTAAGAATTCTACAATCATATTATAATCGTTACGTTATATAAAAACCTAATCTCTAAAATCTTTCAATAAAAATGACACGATTAGTAAGGCAGTATATTTAAGCTAAAGATATTATGGAGCTGATATTATTCCTTTGATGCAAGAAACCAAAGCTCATTATAATGTTAAGTTGTTTATGCCGCAGCCACGAAGCGTGTACGTGAATTTAAGTGGATTAAATTCTAAGTCAAATTTCGTCAAGCATTTCGCAGTTTGTACTTAAGTATTTATAGCGGTTACTTTTGTTAGTGACTTTTGATACTTTTTCTATCTCAAAACTGCATAGATCCCTTCTAATATTATAAATTCGAAAGTAACTCTGTCTGTCTGTCTATATGTCTGCTACGCTTTCCCGCTTAAACTACTGAACCAATTTTAAGGAAATTTGGAACAGAGTTAGAGTGGACCTTGGGAAAGGACATAGGATGGTCTTTATCCTACGGGAACCTATAAAACGGGTCCACGTGGGCGAAGCCGCTGGCGGAAGGCTAGTTATAAATAAACATTAAATATAAAACTGTTTTAAATTTCTTATGTAGAAAGGAAGCAATATAACTACGTGTAGGTATTTTTTTAAATTTCTTATTTCGTCTTAAATTTGGGTGGCTTCTAATAAAAATATGTAAAATTATTATTCAAATTGTTACGTTTATGTGAATGCAAGTAAATTCAAAGAAATATGAGTACTCGAGTCACTACTGTAATTATCTGTATCAACCTTTTTCTTGGTTTTTGACCAATTGGAACGTGTACATTGGGATTTTAACTAAGCAAATTAAAAAATCATAAATGAATTAAGATCTTTTATTTGGCGACGTTTCGATAAATAAAAGATATAATATATAATATATATATATATATACAATATATATAGATATACAAATATACAATTTTTCGTTTTGCTCCACGGTGATAGAAAATATCGTGATATTTAATTGATTACGATGTTCTCCATCGCCGTGCATGCCTGAGAGAAATTTATAATTTCTCGAAAGCATTACGTCCACCAATCCGCACTTGGCCAGCGTGGTGGACTATGGCCTGAATCTCTCTCACTTGTGAGAGGAGACCTGTGCCCAGCAGTGGGACATACACGCGCGACGCCCCAGAACGTGCCCATCTTCGGGAGAGCAGATGTGCTTGCTCTCCTGCATCTTCCGATGCTTACCGTCGTCATGCGGCCACGCACACACCGCTATCCTTCCCGGGGCTGCTGGCTGGATGGATCAAGCTCCATTCTTACCGTCCACAACCCCAGAAGCCCCCTTTTAGTCGCCTCTTATGATCAGGCAAGGGATGCCTTTGCTCTATTCTTAATCCCGTTGCTCGGACTAAGTGTACGTGCCCCTGCAACCATATCTTTCCAACAAGACACAATGTAATTGTTTCACTCCAGAAAGGTGCAGCGGTGATATTTAATCGCCTGAATCATGAGCTCCACTAACCATCTATAGGTAATGCGTTATTCATCTTCCTAGCTATTATTTTTGAAACTTTTTAACCTTATACTAATATACAGGAACAAGGGGATTTTGTGTGTGTTTAAGGGGATTTGAGAATGGTTTAGATTTACAATTTCGTCCACTGGAATTGATTTTAATTCATTATATATTTTTGTTTGACAGTAACATAAAAAATATTTAAGATAATAAAAAAAAACAAATCCTCTTTCAATATTTTTATGGCAGGACAACGTCTGGGCCTGACCTATATTAAAGGAAGATAATTTATAAAATTTTAATGCAATATTTTTTTTCAAAAGGAAATGTATTTCCCATAATTCTCCATAAATTAACGCCCATCTAAAGCAACCGAAACTGTGTCACGGAGCTTATCTTAATGCCTCATTATTGACACCGCAAGGATCTACAGTGATGGATGAGTCAGCTTGATGAATAACCGAAGCAGGGTTGCAACATTGAGCTGCTTAAAAATCTCTTAAAGTGAAATAAATGTATAAATACTTATCTTATTTTAATATCCTCAAGTGTTAGCGTCATCCAAACACTTGTTACTTATTTCGTGTAGCTTACTACAATTTACAGATTTGTTCACCTTATAAATATCAAGAAAAATGTGGAAAAATTTAATTTTAAAATATTATTTTTTAAAGTTAAGGTAATATCTTGCAACAATCCACAATCAGAACGTATGTAACGGTGTATACTTTTTTCATGCAAACGCATCGCCCTCCCTCCCACCATCATGCTCCCACATAGGATACATGCACATGCATTAAGAAATGCATTAAGAAAAAAACAGGATAAATCTGATGATGCTCTGTTTTGGGGCGAAACATGTGTTGGTGGTGGTACGTACTCGTATATTGGTGTATATTTTTTATTTTTATATACTACAAGGATTTATCCATAAATTGTAAGATTTTAAATACATATTACGAAACGGAACAAATGTTAAAAAACCCCATACTGCGAAACTTCACTATACAAACTGTTTAAAGAAGAGAGTAGGCTCATGGGTATGTTTTAAGACACTATTTATATTTTTTCTTGTTTTTTTTTGTTCTTCATAGCTTTTTAATAGGCCCATGTCTACTTTCGGTTTGAACAGATATGATTTACACATTGATATAATAAATCTATGGATTTACATAAAAAAACGTTCAGATCTTCCAATACACAGCTGGCACGTTTTTCCTATGAATTTCTTTTTTTGACCAGTTTTTCTATTCTTGTATTATAAAGACCGAAAACAACCGAAATTGTGTCACTCAGCTTATCTCGAGCAATAAATCTGCACCGCAGCTTAATGCTTCTTTATTGACGCCGTAAGGGTGCAGTGATAAATGAGCCGACTTGATGAATTACCATAGCGAGGTAGCAGCAATATTAATGTAAAAAGGCACGAGTCTTGCAAAGCCGATAAAAGTGTTGAGCTTTTGACTGACCGTATACCCCCGTCACAAGATATTTTTTCAGATATTTTTTCAGATTTTTTTTTAAATTTATTACATAACCTATTAACGTCATTTAATGACTAATGACTAAGTTTGTTGTTCGATGAAACTGCGTACAAGGCGGATAACTAAAATATTAAAATGATAAATATTTCATACTTTGAAAGTTTCAACATGCAATTCCGAAAAGAATAGGCGTAGAATTGGGACACCGTTTGATACTTCTTATAATTATTTCTTTCATACAGTTCTTCATTTTCAAAATGGTAACGTCAATCCTTTTTTTTAAAGCCTATGATTTATATTAAAAAAATGTATAGAACTTCCAACTCACAGTTGAACAATTTTTAGCATGTTCTTAGAGCAATACCTCACAGCTGAAACTGTGTCGCTCAAGTTATTTATCTCTCTCGATGAAACTGCACAGCGGCTTAATGCTTAGTAACATAGTATCTGTTACAAATTTTGTATTTAAAAAAAGTTTTACAAAGTAATGTAGGAATGTAAAATAGTCACCTCTATTCTCTTTTTAAAAAAGTTTTTTTGTTACAATAAAATCTAAGCAAGACAAGATTAGACAGTTTTACTCAGCAGCTGAAACTGTGTCGCGGAGCTTATCCCTCGCGATGAATCTGCACAGCGGCTTTAATGCTTCATTATTGACGCCGCAAAGTTGCAGTGATGAATGGGCTGACTTGATGAATTACCATAGAAGAGGGAAGCAGGATTAATGAAAAGACATAAATTCTCATTATCCAAAGGGAAAGTGAATTAATTATAATAATTATTTGAAAAATTCGTAGATTTTGTGTCACCATCACAAATTATAAAAGGAATGTTTAAAAATATTTGTACTAATAACATGGATTAACGCAAATCCATAGACGGCGTGAATAAACTTAACAGATAAACCTGTTAGAGTATGAATACAAATACAAATACAAACTCTTTGTTGCACACCAATACAAGGAATACAATACAAACATACAATGTAAAAGAAAGCAAAGGGTATGTATGATGCAATGTCTTCTCAAACTGAATTTCTAGTTTCTGGGTTCGATTCATAGCTCGATAAAATGTGAATGACAAGTTTTAATAAAAACAAATTATTGTTTTTTCTCGGCCTTGGTGTTAATAGTACCTATTATTACGGGTATTTATGGTAATCTAAATATAGAGAAATTATAGTTGGGGATGAAGAATTTTAATTAAAAAATAAATAAACGTTACACACTCATAGCCCCACAGCAAGGTAATTAATACTCTGTGTCGTGGGTTCCATGGACATATACAAAGACAGGAACATAAACACCCAGACCGAGAACAGAAGTTTAAACTCATCATTGAAATTTCTATTTCGCCGGGAATCGAAACCGGGACCTCTCGATTGGCAGTCCGGCACGGTAACCATTGCGCCACGTGGGTCGTCAAATGATGATGAATTATTATTATAATTTATGGGCGTAAATATGTATATGAGTGTCGTACATATTATTTTGCGTTCCTTTAAAAAAGAGATTTTAAAGTATTCTTTCAACTTAGTTTTTTGATGTAGTTTTAAAATAATTTTAGTACAAAAATAAGAAATTAAAACTTAAAAATATCATGTTATCATGTCTATAATAAACCACAAAAATTTGTACTAAAATATTTAATTTAATTTAATACTGAGTTATATGAAAACTATGTGTAGTAACTTGGTAAATTTTGCCCAAAGGCATTAATATCTTCAGCTTATTCTTTGGGCCTAACATCATAATAATTTAAAGGTCAAATGAATAACGGTTGGACACAGACTCCTGAATTGTGTGATATTAATATTCATGTTATTAGACTTGGTTATTCTTTGAAAGGCCCATCAATATATTCAGAATAATATTGACTTAATTTTAATATCAATGTAAGTAATTGGAGTTTGGGGCATTTTTTATGCTAAACCAAGTAATGTCTTAATAATAGGTTCATTATATGATAGGTTTGTTTAGCCGATATTTTTACTAAATTATTCAAGCTATTTTTATCAAATCTATAGTCAATATCGACTTCATTTAATTTTAAACTAATTTTTAATACTAATATTTGTAGGTGGTAGAACAATTATGGTTCGCCCGGGGAAATACCACCGCTGCGCCTACTTCTGCCGTGAACCAATTCTATTGTGTTTCGGTGGAAAGGTGCACTTATCGGCCACATTGAGGCGACCACCAGCCTCCCTAGTAGCAGCGCAACTGCATACGACCTCAGACAAGACTTACCTATGCTTGCTTGAGGTTGTGTACAGATTTCCATGGGCTGCAGCGACCACTTAACACCACGTGGCCTGCATGCTCGTCTGCTACTCCATTCACATAAAAAATAAATATGTAAATGCGAAAGTTTGTTCGACTAAAATGGCTGAATAGATCTCGCGTAATTGAGCAACAAACACCAAAAAAAAAAAAACAACAATGACATTCAAAAATTTGCATTTATTAGTACAAATTTTAGTTGCCACTATTACGTAGCTTTTCTCGTGCACTATGAGTATACTAATAAACAATGTAAATATGCTTCTATAAAACGATTTAATTTAATGTTATTTACATTTTTATACAAATCGACAAATAAGTTACGCGTCGCACCATCGTTTCTTATATTATAAAAATAAAATAAAATAACGATCCCTGTGTCGGGGAAACCATGGACACACACAAAGACAGAAACACAAACACACAGACCGATTTTAATATCTGTTCCGCCGGGAATCGAACCCTTCGATTGGCAGTCCGGCATGGTAACCATTTCGCCACGCAGATCGTCGATAAAATGTTAAACATGTTACTTACGTTGTATAGAATAATATAATACAGAAAAATAATTTGACGTTCTACCGTTACAGAAAATTAATGCATGTAAAAGGTAACAAGGTAATAAGGTTGAAGCATGCGTGACCAGTGACTAGTCTAGAACCCAAGCGATAGCATGCTTAGTAAAACAAGCACGGTCGTGGATGGCAGATATCAGTAGTTAAACGTTGTCGGAGGCCTTATGGGTTGTTTGAATTCGAAAGTGGGTTGGCCACTAACCCGCATTTCTACCAACCCACGTAGTACCAGCGTGGTGGAGTCAACTTCATACTCCCATAATAATAGTTAGAGCCCCGAGCCCAACTGCAGGACGCGGAAGGTCCAGAAGCAAAAAAAGGAAAAGAGGTACAGCCGGCCAATGTAAGGAAGAAGAATTAAATTTCATTAACAGAAGCGGTATTAAAGATAATCATTTGCATAAACAACTCAATTTAAAGAATTGATTAAGATGGACTGCATAAGGGACTAATGATCTATCTGTTTACTTTATAATCAGCTCTTCTTACTTCTTCTCATAATAATATCTAGTAAAAAGGATAATAATAATTATTAACCCACTAGTGGACGCCCGTGAATTCGTCCGCGTGGAATTTGGTATTAGTCATAGCATGATATTACACCTATAGCCTATAGGCTTCCCCAATAAATGGACTATTCAACACCAAAATAATTTTTCAATCGAACCAGTACTTCCCGAGATTAGTGCGTTCAAACAAACAAACTCTTCACCTATATATATTAAGTATAAATTAATTACCCCATTGTGATAAATAGAAAATACAATACCTACTAGAATAATTTATGGAAATATTTTTACAGAATTTTCATTTGTGACAGTCGGAAACGAAATTCTAAGTAAACGTTTCCACACGAAAACGTTACGGAGAATAACGTTGTAAGAAATTTGATCCTTTCCCGTCCTTGGAAATCTTCATTTCATTACGAGAAGAGGTATTCGAGAAAATTATTTATCTCCCCACCTTACCTCGCCAGATGAGTGCCAACAATTTACATAAATTAAGGAATCCTACTTCTATGGATAAAAATTTAAATAATTTTCAATTGGACGTAACTTTACCAACTAGATAAAGCCAAATACTGTCTGAAGCTTTTCATTATTACTCATTTCTTCGCTGAAAGTGGATGGCGAAGAATAAAAATAAAATGTGGGCAAATTAATATTATTATGTTTGATGCTACGACAATAATTTTCTCATCGTCATTCTGTCACAGTCTGTAGGTAAAGAACTTTAATTATTCGACACGGTGTACCACCGCTATACACATTTCTGCCGTGAAGCAATTACAATATTGGATTTCTGCGGAAAGGAGCAATTGGCGGTCAGACTTACATAAGACGACCATCGGAGTAGCAACGCGACTATGAAAATATGAAATGAAAATAAAAATATTTTATTTGCGCAAATATGAGTATTACAAAAGTTGTTTTAATGTAAGTACATTTATTAGTTCGCCATATTTACCTCAGCAAGCTATGCAAATTTAGAGCACAGAATTAAAACGAACTTTAACTAATATTTCTTACTTATAACTATAATTGTTAGAATTGAAGACAACATTCTAACTCTTATATTTTAACTCATATTGTGCGATTTTTATTGTGTTGTTTTATCAATTTTACTTTAATTATAAAATACAACTATACCTAAACTCATCTCAATTGTTTCTTAGAAGTATTTTTGTGTAATCGAAATTGATCATTGTTTTCAACTTGTTTGTTATAATATCTCGTTTCAAATTATCTTTTACTTGTTTTTAATAATAGTATATTTCATTACAAGTGCGGAAAGGCTGTCATTGCAAGGAGTTCCGACAAATGTCTACCCGAGCCGAGGCGAAGCCGAAGGTGAGGTTTGACAGTCGGAACTCCTTCCAATGACGGTTCCGCACGTGTACTGAACAACTATTTTTAATACAGTTGCGAAAAAATGAAGCAATTTAATAAAATAATAAAAACTCGCAAGGAACATTTTTTGAAAAATGGCGCCAACCGTAAAATAATACCTATATCATAATGCAGATATTGTTTTGTTTTCTTCACCCATTCTGGGTAGGCAAAGGGAACTATGCACATACAGCCAAGTCTTCAGTAATTTTTTTTTATTGATATGAAATGAAAATGTTAATGAGATGAAATGAAATGAAACCTAACCTAACTCATTGAATCAAATCATTAAATCTGATATTGAAACAAATTAGTAGCTTCTTTTTAGAAATATTTGCATGAATCATAAAAACTTCTAAAACTTCGTGGTTGGTTTTTTTCTTTTTAATAGACATTATTTTGACAGTTGGGAAAGAGAGCGCACGAGTGCGGAAAAGGTAAAGAAAAAGCCCGAGTGTGTAATAGCCCACATCCCGCACGCTATACGTCCCTGCAATACGTCACTTTTTGAGCAACTGTATTAAAAAACAATGTTCAGGCCTCTCTCCAAAAGGTTTTTTAATATCATTTCTGTTTTATCGAACGTATCAAACTCGTAATTTACGGCAGGGAATTTTGCGGCAACCCTACGGGGATTCTGGATACGGCCGAATTAAAAAATCATGCCTAATATTTATGTACCTACTCTGGTTGTTGTGTGTATTTAAATACGACACGTATGTGTTGATTTATGAACAAAACGAAGCTAGATGGGTGAAAGCAATTCCATTCAGAAGAAATAGTCTGAACTCCTGAAAATAATTATAATAATATAGTTATGAGTACAATGTAGAAACATTTCTTGAAGAGTTGGCGGTATAGTACCTACATTTTACAGATTAATAATTTATTCGCAAGCCTCCACTTTGCAGGTGCCCGAGAAAGAAAGTTCAGAAATATTAAGCGCCTATAAATCCACCGTTTTGCATAGCAAATGAGGAAAGCCGGTTCAGAGAGGGAGGAACTTTTTCATTGAAGGTTCTGCCAAAGCCAATTCTGGAAATCATTTTCTTACTTTGTGCCAATAGCATTTTTTTAATGAGCACTGCACACTCAAAATGTGAAGAACAGACCAAGAACAGAAATTTAAACTTGTGCCTCACCAGCCGAACCTGGAACCTTCGATCGACAGATCAGTAGGTGAGCATTGGACCCTCCAGAATCGATGCGATTGCTTACCATGCCTTTTGAAATGCTATTATCGATCTCACACCCGACCGCGCTCGTTTCGCTTTTTTATATTTGAATGGAGTAGCAGACGAGCATGCAGGCCACATGGTGATAAGTGGTCGCTGCAGCCCATTGACATCTACATACAACCTCACGCAAGCATATGTAAGTCTTGTCTGAGGTCGTATGCAGTTGCGCTGCTACACCGGAGGCTGGTGGTCGCCTCATGTAAGTGTGGCCGGCAACTGCACCTTTTCATCGAAACACAATAGAATTGGTTCACGGCAGAAGTGGGTGCAGCGGTGGTACTTCCCCGCGCGAACCATAATGGTTCTACCACCTACAGCTTAGCTGCGGGTGACGAGTTTGCTCGTAAATTTTCTTAAATTTGTTATGTTGTTTATGTCGTTTACTTTTACTTTGTGATTAGCTTTACACAATTATAATAGGAGTACTTTAAGGGCTAGGTCCGCTGGGTCCACTTGTTTTATAGTAAAAGTTTGGTGTGAAATATTATTTCCGGCAAAAATAATATCAATCCTAACCGCCACCGTAGCTCTTTATATCACAGTAAAATATGACCACGGAACCCCAAAACGTTTGTCCGTGGCGAATGGCAGCTAATGTTTCAAAAGCTGTTCGCCTCCAGTCCGACGTTGATACATCTTCTTCAGTGTTTTTGTTCACCTGTCCTATTTGGGACGTAAAGAAAAGAAAAAATGTGTGAGGCGGCAAATAGAATTTGATAGAATATTTTTTTATATATTAATATATATATATATATATATGTATGCTATATAATACTATCTATCTTGGAACTAAATAATGTTAAATCAAAAGTCAAAACTGGGTCAAACCGTCGAACTTTTCGTGTAGGCACTAAAAATGATTTAGGTCATCGCATAGCCTGCTCTGGACGTGCGAATAGCCGTTACGCAGTTAGATAGCAAGTAATTTATAGTTAACGCTTAGATAAAACTAAATACCTACTCGTTTTTTTTCAACCTTTTTATGTCCCACTACTGGGCACAGGTAATAGGTCATAAGTGAGAGGGATTTAGGCCATAGTCTACCACGCTGGTCAAGTGCGGATTGGTGGACGTCATGCTTTCGAGAAATTTATGAATTTCTCTCAGGCATGCACGGCGATGGAGAACATCATAATTAATTAAATATCACGATTTTTTCCATCACCGTGGAGCAGCGATAATTGCGCACATTACAAATTTCTTTGTCAGAGGTGCGCGTCGAGGATTTGAACCTGGGGTCGGTCGCGTCAAAGACCGCGGTTATTTACCACTCGGCTATCGCTGCTCCTCGTTGTGTTATGAAGAATTATCTACGATAGAAAAAAAATCATTAAATTTGTCTCAACGGCTCTAGGCGCCAAGTTTGAGACAAAATCGTTAAGATGTTCTTCCACCACAAACATAAAATAAAAATATTTTAACATAATAAGTAATGTTTTTTTAAACTAAGCTAGAAATTCTCTCCGTATTTGGAATCTTTTATTGTAAATCTTTAAGTTTCACTCATTACATTTCTTCATGGAAAAAAGATGGAATTTAGAGTATTTCAGAGTCATAGTCCACCAGTCTGGCCACGAGCCGGCTAATGAATATGACTTTCAAGATATTTTATGTCCTTCTCAGTCACGCATGGAGTGAAAAAACACTGTTATATTTAGTTGGAATATCGTTTATTACCGCGGAGCGATAAACACCCACAAAGTAAATTTCTTACTTAGTTGTCTAATTTTTATTTCTACTTTCTTATTGAATAAGAATTTTTGATGATTCTAACAGAAAGTTCGATATACCTATATATATATTCCTTGTAAAATGCGCAACTAAATAAACATAATATGAATCTTTTCATTGCGTTGAGCTACAATATTGACA
Source organism: Pyrgus malvae (assembly GCA_911387765.1). Classification (NCBI taxonomy): domain Eukaryota; kingdom Metazoa; phylum Arthropoda; class Insecta; order Lepidoptera; family Hesperiidae; genus Pyrgus; species Pyrgus malvae. The sequence continues at coordinate 8,394,579 of OU426955.1, read as the reverse complement.
TATTCACAGCTTTAAGGCATTATAGACCTATGACAAAATTTATCTTAATACCTCCACGGGTTCTAAAAAGAGTCTTGAAAGGCAGACCAATAAACAAACAAAAAAAAAACGGAACCAATAACGCGTCCCTTTTGTATTCGCAATCTCAAGAAAAGAAGAAAAGTTGGTATGTAGGACACATTGGATACACGATTAAAGCTTAAAAATAACGCATAAGATATCGAAATCAGAATACAACATAGAGATATGATAAGATGGACAGAATATAAAATATTGAAATATTCGTTGCTTTTCCAACTTTGTTACCTCTGTCGTTGCCTTCGCTTCGTCTATAATTTGAGAGTATGCTAAAAGTTGGTACCTATTCAATTACATTTTTTTATAAAAATTCGAAAACATTGCCAGCCAGACTTACTCGAGGCTTCTACCAACCTCCGGCAAATAAAAGGGTAGAAAAAAGTTCAAACACACTTTGTAAATACAATTCTGATAAAAACACATATAATTCATACGAGTACACGCCCCGTATATTTAGTTTATGATTGAAAACAAATCGTGCGTTACATTTGTTGTTTTTGTTCATTATTACCTTCTCGTATCGTATATTCGTATTTCGTAATGAATCGGTTTTGTGTGTTTCAGAGGAATGGTACAATCCTTTTTGCTTCAATATTAGGTCATAAATATTCTAGGGTTACTAGTGATATCTAGCAGGATTTATTGGTTCACTGTTATATTCCACAAAAGGGTTCTCTGAGACGAGCAATTTTACTGGGGAAATTTGAATAATGTAAACCTTATTTAATTTCATAGTCTAAAAAACCGTAATCGTATAAATTGTTCATCTATCACTTTTTTTTTAATTTTACAATAGTTTAATTCCATAGACTTGGCATCCGTGCCTTTTTTGCGTCAATTTATTTTCTTTGCTCTTATTCATTATTTTTCTTTTTTTGTCACGATTAATCATTTCCAGATTGTTAGTATTTCTTTATCTATCACGTATTTGTCATTAATATTTGTTTGTTTATTGAATGTCTTAAGATTCTGTTTTTCCTCTTCTATTAGGTTCTAAGAATTTCATCAGCATTTTTTTTCAACCTTTTTTTTATGTCCCACTGCTGGGCACAGGTCTCCTTCTCACAAGTGAGAGGGATTTAGGCCATAGTCCACCACGCTGGCCAAGTGCGGATTGGTGGACGTCAGCATGCATGTTGCTAAATAAGAAAATCCTTTCAACAAGATACAGTCGAAGTAACTAAAATAAAAACGCATGGCACTGCGGCTGGTGTAGAAAGCAAGTAATCTACGCAGCTAAGTGCTTCGGAAGCAGTCGGTTGTAAGACAGGTGAGCGCCAATGGCAAATTTCATGCGTATTCCCTTCCTTCGGTAGCCGTCGGTCCTGGTAGTTATCCATAGGCAGCAGTAGTCAGCAGCAGTATCTCCTCCATTCTGCACTAGATCAGATTGATTTGATTCATTTCAATTGACTATATTTAAGTGAATGACATTGTAAATTTATTAAAAATCTAAAGAATATATTATTATTGTATTTTAATAATTTTATATTTGCTTACCTTTTGGTAAAAGTTGACTATAATGTCAAGACCTTGTTGTACTCAACTTTTAAGCAAATAAATGAATTTGAATTTGGATTTGAATTGGTGGAGAAAGCTCCAAGCCTCTTAAATTATGGAAAGAGACCCATGCCCAGTAAGAGGACACAAAAAAGTTATAAGCAGCCAATTAAAACAAGGGAAAATCTACATCTACACTAATATTATAAAGAGGAAAGATTTGATTATTTGTTTGTTGGTATTGAATAGGCTACGAAACTACTGGACCAATTTGAAAAATTCTTTTACCATTAGAAGCAGACATTATACATGATGAACAAAGGATACGTTTTACCGCGCAAAAATGCTACATTCTTACGGAAAAACGGGTAATAGGGTCCACGCGATTGAAGCAACTGGCATTTTTTAATATAGCAATATGTCCTCTAACGTCGTATTTCAAATGGATGGAAAAAAGTAAAAGATATAGCCTGGAACAGCACAAAGGTTATTTTTTATCCTACGGGGGCCCATTAAACGGATCCATGTGGGTAAATGGCTGACCGAAGGCTAGTCAAAGGTAAAGATGTAAAGACATAACAAAAAACATTAATTAATAAATTTGTTCATTGTTACGTTCTTTGAATCTTATCCTAATATAAAGAATCCAGTATACTACGATAATGAGAAAAGCAAAAAATACTGTAGTTACTGGGGCTGGATATGAAAAAATATCCTTGAGCCTTGAAGCAAAAATAGAGTCGCTTTAGGCTTATAACACACAGAGAATGTATAAAAAACAAGTATCTAACATTGTCTGTATAAAAAAGATGGCATATAAAATCGGTTTCTGGCTCACTGGTCACACAGACATTGGAACTGAGAAATAATCGGAAATCGGATACAGCCCTAATGCTTCTCATAAATTTTTCGGATATCGCGGATGTCACAAGTTATGGTGGCATCATAAATTGACTGTATTGACAGTTATGGTCGCAACTCTTGTGGTGAAAGTTTTTTTCCTTCTTTAAGCAATGATATCACTCAGTCTATCTGTGTATATTGCCAGTATAAAAAAGTATCGTGTTGTTTAACATTGACATAGTAAGCGTCAAAATCAATGACTCTCAATCTCAATCTTATTTATAATGTTATAACGTTTCATACTCGTAGCTTCACAGAAGAATAGATAGACCATGTGTCGTGGATTCCTTGGAGACACACATAGACGAACACAAACACCCAGATCGAGAACCTTAACAGAAACTTATCATTTCAGTCGGGAATGGAACCCGGAACCCCTGATTGGCAGTCTGGCTATTTTTATGTAAAATAGTCAAAATCAGTAATTTCTCATTAATCAGTCAGTCAAATCTGTCACGGTTATTTTATTTAACCTAACTCAAAAGTACACTAAAAATAAAAAAGTACGAAAACTATTATATGTATCACCATCGTTCAAGTTCCCAACAAAAGTCATTGCTATAGTTCAGCTTAATAAAATATGTTTGAACTTTTCAGTACGAACATTCAATACGAATCGTTCCTAATACAAATAGCGGGAAATTTACACGTAAAAACGGTCGTTTACGATATCAAAAAGATGTCATATAAATAGCTTCTAGCTCACTTACCACAAAGACATTCGAATTGATCAATAATATGAAATCAGATACAGCTACTTCCCATAGTTTCTTTTTAGGATATTACGGTGGCAACATAACAGTTTTGGTCGCTAATAAGTCAAACTTCCTTCAGATTTTATAATTTTTTTGCATGCTTTCAGTTAACGCGCAAAAAGCATAGCAAAACGAGATAAGATTTCTCCTGCTTTGTAAAAACTTATAAATAAAACAGTTTTCGAATGGAAACCTCTTGATGAGTATTTATCGTTGTATAGTGTTTGGATACCCCTATTTATCATGTTCTCACTTTGCGTTTCATAATACCTCAGAGCTTTATAAAATTTATTTAGTATTTAGTGACGGAACATGAGTAAAGGTTAACCACGATAAAGATATTTTCGCGAAATTTGTTCCGATATTCATGTTCAGAATTGCAGAGATAATGCGACGAACATTCGCTCTAAATTAAACATGAATGGCTCAATGAGCATAAAGTTTGAAATGAATATAAACTGCCTATACCAGATAAGAGCTATAACTGTATAGTACAGTACTCTATACTTAATAGGTGTATTAGTGTATTAGTAATGACATAAGTTTTTAACAAAAAATAAAACGATTTTGAAATATAAAGTTGGTCAGTACTACGAATACAATACTTTTTATTGCTGATGGTAGAACAAAAGGTATGCCTTAGATTAATTAGGGGTCGACTTCAAAGTAGTTTTAAAAGTCATCCCCTCGATTTCCCTTCGATTCCACCATCAGATTTTGATTTGGTTACAATAGGAACCCTCGGGAGTGTATGATCCGTCCGATCCGGTATGAAGTCCGTAAAACAGACTATTCACACAACGACAAGACCTTAAATATATTGTGGACATATATACACAGAAAAGGTCGTGTGTAAAAGCTATCTAACTAACAAACTCGAATTAACTACAAGAGTTGATATCTAGGTCACAGAGTTAATTGTTAATTGATTTTAAAATCCGCTCGCTCGTAGCATTGACTTCAATTGAAGCGAGAAATAAAAATGGGATACGTTCGTGCCAATTATCGGTCGGTACGGTCATAGGCGATCGAACGAAAACGGGATCTTCTTGTCTAAAATATTCAGTTCACTGAACCCTTAGAAGTGTGGCTTGCATGAAATTCAGCAATTTGTGACAGGGTGATATTATTTTAGCGGAGTTGAGATGAAATTTCCATGACGAATACGTAATTTTGCTGGTCGGAAATTAATTTTGCTTCATTGGAACGAGAATTTCATTTGTATGTAATAATGTGTAACCACTGGGTAATATCGACGGAGGTGTGATGGGAGGGGAATGATAATATGAAGCGTGGTGAAGGTAGTGAATAGTTAACGAAACAACAATTTACACATTGGGGTCGTCACGTCTTTGTGACAACATCGCTGTCAAACCACGTAGACAAGAATATAGTGTACAATATATGTATCTGGGAGTTTTGGTGGGACATGAAAAGTACATGTCGTACTCATGTCTTATTTTCATTTTCTTGGTGTATTTATTGATGGCGTTTTGTCCGTATATACAGTGCACGAGTGTTCTTGAAAATACAGGGTGATAATACGTTTTGTACGATTGTCGTGTAAGAAATGAAGAGGCAGAAAACAGTACAGCAGTGGTAATTTCCCAGTCGAACGATATGACTAATGAATCTATATCTATATCTGTCTATACTTATATCTATACTAATATTATAAAGAGAAAAGATTTGTATTTTTGTATGTTTCTAATGAATAAACTCAAAAACCACTGTTCCGATTCTTTCACCATTAGAAAGCTCCACGTCCACGCGGGCGAAGCCGCTGGCGGAAGGCTACTATATAAATATGACCGGCAAACGTAAATGTCTCATAAATTCGAAGAATGCAATTTCTAGCGCAGAACGCAAGCGATCTACGCAAATAAGCCAAACGGGCGCGGTCAGGTGTGAGTTGGGTGACCGCTACTTTACATTACCTTTACAAAATTTCATGTGCATTTCCGTACTTCGGAGGGTAAATGGAGTTAATAATCCATCGCTCCCGGTTGTCATCGATAAAATAACAGCGTTAAATCTTTTGCCGGAGGCCTTATCGGCGGTTTGTAAACATCCGAAAGTGGGTTGAACTCTAACCCGCATCTCCACCATCACAATCCAATGCGGGTTGCATTGGATTGTGATTAAAAATTAACGTGATAATTACGTGATTGAAAATTAATTTGCTCTCATGACATTCAGTTTCCATACATTAATTATTCCAGGCGTTTCTAATTAACGGGCGCTGTTCTAATTATACGCTACATATTGTGTTACGAACTGACGGATGCCCTGATTGCAATTATCTATAGAAGTGTCGGTCACTGGAGATGGATAAAGACGTGTATAATATGAAATAATAGTACTGAGATAGTTATATGATGGTCATGGTAACTAGCTATGATTAAGCGCGTATGGCCCTGTGGCTGTCGTAGAGCGTAAGCGATATACGAAGAGCGAGCGAGTGCGTGCGAAAACGAATGCAGTCCCGTGTGAAATAGCTGACCGATAGTGGCAAATTTCATACAATTTCTGTACTTAGGAGGACCGTAAAGCGGTCGGCCCTGATTGTTATCGGTTGATAACAATCCGCATGGTCGGTTTGAAGTCATCCGATAACGGGTTGGCCATTTATCTATATCTCCATCTGCCCACATTGGAGCAGAGTGGCAGAGTAAGCTCCAGGCCTCCCCAATAATGGGGAGAGACCCGTTCCTAGCAGAGAGACGCAAAAAAGTTGTACTCATACTAGTACTACCATTGTCATTAACAAAGTGGTACGAGTAGATAACGAATTGCTGCAACCCTTTTTGCGTCCCACTGCTGGGCACGGGTCTCTCCCCCTTATTGGGAAGGCCTAGAGCTTACTCCACCTCACCACTCCTCCAGATGTAATCAAACCGCCCATAAGGCCTCCGACAAGGTTTAGCGACTGTTATCTATCGACAACAACCGGGAACGACGGCTTGACGTGCCCTCCGAAGTACGGAAACGCGCATGAAATCGCCACTAGCGGTAGCCCACACCCGACCGCGCCCGTTTGGCTTAGCTTTATATACCGCTTGCGGTCTGCGCTAGCCGCCGAGCCATGCGCGCTTCAAGATAACGAATAAATAACACTAAATATCTGGTAACAGGAGTATCGTGAATATATTTATAGATTCACAAGATAAGCTAACTGAAACATAAGCTACATGATTGAAAATTAATTTGCTCTCATGACATTCATTTTCCATTCATTCATTATTCCAGTGTTTCTAATTAATGGCCAATGTTCTCTAATTATACGCTACATGTTGGGTTACGAACTGATGGACGCCCTGATTGCAATTATCTATAGAAGTGTCGGTCACTGGAGATGGATAAAGGCATATCATGATAATAACAGCATTGTGAAGTTATTTTTATGTCCTAGTTGCAAGTTAGGTATAATGAAGCGAGCAATTTTTGACGTGATAACGTCTTTAAAATCGTTTTAGTCGGGTGACATGTTCAGAAACTTGTGTCACACCAAAACCTCACGAGCGCGATCGCAGGTATAACGAGAGAGAGACGGACCGATCTCCCGTCTCATCTCGAGCGCTGCCAGTCATTCCGTGAAACTTGTCACGCGGAATCCTCACGAGCGGAGGCTGGCATAGCGTTCGAGTGAGTGGACCGATCTTCCGTCTCTCTCACTCTAGCGGCATACAAACGAATGGAGATTTTCTCGTGCGGACGTTATCACGTAAACATCTCGATCGTAAACCTACTTTACAAACAATTTGCCGTTTTTTTCTACAGAAAGTCATGTCCCTAATAAACAAGATTATAAACAGAAGAATCTTGGTTACTAATTCAATATAATAGATTGTATCACTTGAAGGTTCCTTAAGCAGACAAATAAGTTAAAACGGGCGTAAAAGTAACTTATGTACATTGTAGAAAAAAATATGGATTACTTACTGTTAACGAGGCTAACTATATTATGTTATCTGTGGTGCATGTCTGGACGCGAAGACTTGTGGCGCCATCTAAAGAAGAAAAAAAGGAAGCAGGGAGCGTGTCGCCGTCACAGTATTCTCTCGAGCTTGAATAATTTGTGCAAATCAAATAAGTATTAAACCGGGAGATTTTCACATTGATTTGTCATTTCAGAATGTTATTTTATATTACATATAATTCGTAAGGTGAAATATGAACATACACGAAACTTAATACAATCAAAATAGTTGCAGCATCTGAAGCACATTTACTTACGTTCTATCCTGTAACGTATGTAAGTATAAGACGTGAGTTCCCCCATTAACGTACAGTACCTGGACGCCGGGGGGTTTCTCGGATAAAAACAATTGATTTTCTTGGTTTATTTTTAAGCAAAACATTCATTGGCTTAGTGTTACTTAACAAAGTATTTTGAAATACCTAGCTCAAAATAAAAAAAAAATGTCACAAAAAATAGAAAATGAAACTTGTCTACTTAAGCTTTGAACCTGGGTCTCTAGCTCCGTAGTCAGCTTTCGTAACCATTCGACCAAGAAAGCTTTAATCTCCTTGACGAAATTTTTATAGAGGTATTTCATATCGACATTGTCATTTGTTTGAAGGGCGGATTGACAGTCGACATTTGACGGCTTTCTACGCCACAATAAGTATTATTAATATTCTCCAATAGATGTCAGTAAGAGTAATTTTATATTTAACGACATAAACATTAAATAAAACGACAATTTCTATTAATAAAAAAATGCTGGATCGATTTATCATCCCCGAAACCAGGGTACTAAATTTCATCAAAATCTTTGGAGCCGTTTCCGAGATTCAAAAAATATATTTAGATATATACAAGAATTGCTCCTTTAAAGTTATTAGATAGATACAGCTTCAGCTATATATAGGTAGCTAAAAATACACTACTTATTATTTGTGTGAATTATTATAATAATGCTACGTAAGGTAGTTTTAGGTGTTGAAGGTTTTTAGTAGGTAATTCAAGTACAGAAGTCGGTTAGCAGATAAAATGTTTTTGTGTTGATGTCTTTGTGTGTGAACATGCAAACCACGCCACAGGGAATCTTGTAGCGTTAAAAAACTTTTTAAATTTAATCGGTGTAGCAGACATGCATTCAGTCCATGATGTGATGGCGTCTGACCGGCATTTATACGAAGAATCTATGTTTAATTATAAAACTTAGGTGGCGTCATATTCATCCAGTCATGTTCATTCACCCTGTGCAAGAGCTACATAAACTAAATGTCACACGGATAGTGAACACCAAATCTACATAAATTCGTACTGCAATTACAGAGCTTGTAGTAAAAGTGGTCACTGGACACCATCCAATTTAAAAAGTGACGTTCAACTCTGTCTTTATCATCAACGGACTGTAGTATTTGATTAGGTACAACGCTTTACTTTTTTGTGTTTAGTTTAGAACGCTTCAAGGGTTTTTTTATTAATAAAAGTACTCAATTGATACACATTTATACTAATACATAAAACTGAAGAGTTTGTTTGTTTGTTTGTTTGAACGCGCTAATTTAAGGAACTACTGTTTCGAATTAAAAAATATTTTTGTATTGAATAGTCCAATTGAATAGTCCCCAATAAATGGATAGATAGCTACATAACATCATGCTATGACTAATACCAAAGTCCACGCGGACGAAGTCGCAGGAGGCCGCTAGTGATCAATACATACGATCACGACGTTATAAACTAACATTGCTACTTTCTATCTAAAAATATATGATTATATATATATATATATGTATTATTAGTATTATAGATATATGATTTTTTGACTGTACTTACAAGTAACGTTGAATAAAAAAAATTGTTCTTAATTGGCTGCAAACTTAGAATAAATACGTATAGAACGAGTGTCTTCATACAAGCGCGCTGTCAAATTTGAAGCACTAAATAGATTCCTACAGCTATCATATCTGACAAACAAAATATTTTTATTTTGAACAAATTAACTATAAAATACAACAAAATATTGAAAACACTGTGAAAGTTATTATATTAGATTTCTTTTGTTTTTAAAAATTATTGTGATAAAATTTAACCTTAAGTCTAACGGAGCGGCCCAGCATTTCAATTTGCTTCAACATGCTTCAATTTGGGCGCGCGAACTAGGTTTCTATAATGTAATTGTAATTATTCTAAGGCTGCAAACCTTTTTACAACCCAGTATTGAACACGGACGTCGCCCCGTAATTGTGAAGGCCTTGAACCTTCTCTACCACGCTGTTTCAATGCGGGTTGGTGGATATAATGAATGGGGATTCTTTATTACTTTATTTAATAACAATAATATAAAAATATGTTTTGAATACAAAAAATCACTTGAGAAATTTAAAGAGTGAAAATAGGTTTATAAATAATTAAAGATTAATTTAATTATAAAACTTCGATAACTTCGGACTTAATCTGATAATTCCAGGAACTATAATAATACAATTATCTTGTCTCACAAAGAAAAACATGTAACAAATCTGTTTTTTTATTCCGCATACATAACAACTTTTATTATAATATTGCAACATCTCGTTGTCATGGTTTAGAATTAGATGCTTTGTTAAGTATATAAAGTATATAAGAAAAATAAAGAGAACGTCCCAGAGAGAACTTAGTAGGCAATGTTGAATTTGATGAAACTTAAGCTGTAAAGAGATTAATATTTCATTCCGCAACAAATCAAACTTGCGAAACTTCAACAGCTAATCCTTCTGTAAGCGGCTTTCGGTTTCGGTACAGGCATTTCGGATATTTCCAAATTGACTAATCCTTTACGGTGGATTACCGCGAAAGAGTCGTCAGTAAAATGTTATGTAAGGGTGTCGGAAATTAAGAATTAGTTTCTTTTATTAACAGTAACATTATTTAGTACGTGAAACAAAAGCTTTGGACTACTTTTTATAAAAGTTACCCACTAGTTACCCAGCTTGTCAGCGACGTCATTACCGCGAATACTAACGTGTCCCGGATCCTAATCGAGAGTTACACTGTTGTGTGCACTCGGTCTGTTGAGTGCGTGGATATAATTTAAGGTCAATTTTGACTGAGTTTCATCGGACTGTAGTGTCCGGAGAGCAGCCTGGTTGCCATGTACGTAGTATCATAATAAGTTTATTGGTATAATTCCTGTCCAGGCTTTCATACACGCATTGGATTATCGCATACATTTCGCCTGGAAGACAGTTGTACCTACATTTGTGTAGAACTTGTCCTAGGTTTTTGACCATATACTCCTGCCCCTGTCCTGTACTTTTTTGTCTGTATAGCAGATGATATCTCCATTAAAGAAGGAGTTTGATGCCTTATCCACCCACATCAGAGAGATGTCGAGAAGACGGTATACATAAGTACTTTGTGTAGTTAGTTAAAACTATATCACTTGTTAATGAAGACACTGCGCATCGCCATATTTCTACATTAAGTGAAGTTTCTGTGGAGTTCCCTTATGACAGTTGATTTCCAGTTTGCCTTGCCTTTTTCAGCAGCACGGAGAATAGCACATTTGGCCTCTTTCTGCCCATGAATGTGTGGAGGGTAGATATTGAATATTTCTTCTATTGCTGCTTAAAATAACGTTAAAAAGTGCTGAAAATCTTAATATATATAAATTACGTGTCACGTTGTTTGTCCGCGATGGACTCCTAAACTTCTTCTTCTAAGTCGCTACACTCTTGACAGAGTGGTCGTGGTCGTCTGTTGAAGTTTTGTAGCACGCTTTACCACCCGTAGCCACTCTTCCCGAACTGCCGCTTTCCTTGGGCACTCATAGAGATGACTATTAATAGCAGCTTTCACTTGGTCGGTCCAGCGCATCGGTGACCTACCGCGTGGTCCCTAAACTACTTAACCGATTTTAATAAAATTTGCACACGGTGTGCACTTTGATCCTACTTGAAAGATGAGATAGCTTACATCTCCATTTATAGTCACAATATTAGGTATTTTATTTCTGATACTTTAAGGCAGGACAGCGTCTGCCGGGTTTGCTAGTATATTATACAGTTTAGGAGATAATTAAGGAATACCACCTTGCCTAGCACGTTGTATTCACTATTGTTTTGCCTATGATATGTAAGATAAGTCTAAAAGTATAGCATAATATTTATGATATTTGCTTTCAGTCTGATGACTCTAGCGCCAGTCTACAATTACAGAAATGGCGGCTTACCTCGGAATTAATTAAATAAAACGGCGAATATGACGTATCGTGTTTTGATTTAATTAACGAGATATATCAATAATCGGGATATGGTTAAGCGTACCGCATATTTGAAGCAACCTTCGTAATATTTATTATAATCTACTAACTGTACTCTGCGCGCGTTGCTACACTACTTGGTCGTACCAGCTCAGAAACCTTTTTGGCCTCATGCACAACACTTTGCTGAAGATCATGACATGATCAAATGCATAGTCTACGATTCTATAAATGACACACACATATATATATATATATATATATATATATATAGGTTCTTATCGATCTTTTAATAGGTAACTCCAGGCATGGTCGGTAGGGAGATGGGTTTAGCTCGCGAAGAGATATTATAGGCTTGCTCTGCGTATTCTACCGGCTTTTCTATGTTGAGTGTTCAGAAGAACTTTTCAAATTGATGCCTACGTTACCATTTCACTATTATGTCAGCAGACGAAGGTCAAAATTCCACCGGCACCATGTGGACTCGTGACGTTGCGTTACTACGAGTAATTCTACCTTTAAATTTATCAATAAAATAATTTCTAACGAAATTTTGTATGACTGAAAATTCATTCACGTACTCCAATTTTTATTATTGGTATGCAAAAACTAAGGTATTTGGTGCTGGTTTTTATGCAAGATGTAGTGCAGACGTCGATGTTACCCGACTACAAATAACAAAGTTCATTGAACTTATTATTTGCATATTTATGCATTAGTTGTGTGACTTAATATTATTGTAACTACAAAAGTAAAGAGCTATAGTTAGCTCTGATATTTTTATGTATTGTTTGTAATTGGAGAGTTCGATCTACTTTGTGGAAGTGACTCTATTTTACTCCTGAAGGCTCCAGTTTATATTAAAACAATAATATTCCACACTCATAGCCCCACAGTAAGTGGGTGCCATGGACACACACAAAGACAGAAACACAAACACGAAGACCGAGAACAGAAATTTTATACTCATCATTAAAATATCTGCTTCGCCGGGAATCGAAGCCGGGACCCACCGATCGGCAGTCCGGCATGGGCTACAGGGGTCGTATAAGAAAAGAAAACCTTTCTATCTAATACCTTTAAACGAGCAATTTTTTTTTTTATCTTTTGGACAATTCACACAACGCCATCTGATTCCAAACTAAGCAGAGCTTGTACTATGGTAATCAGAAAGCTGATAAACATACTTATATAATTTCTAAATACATACTTAAATAGATAAATTAACACCCAGACACAGAACAAATAGTCATGTTCATCACACAAATATTTGTCCTGGGTGGGAATCGAACCCACGACCTCACGTTTCGCAGTCGGCTCATCACCCACTACGCCACGGAGGCTGTCAATTCTTGTATATATCTAAATATATTTTTTGAATCTCGGAAACGGCTCCAAAGATTTTGATGAAATTTAGTACACTGGTTGCGGGGATGATAAATCGATCCACAAATTTTTATTGATAGAATTTGTCGTTTTTTTTAATGTTTATGAAGTTAAATATAAAAATACTCTTACCAACATCTATTGGAAAATATTAATTATATTGTGGCGTAGAAATGGTCAACATTTGACAATCCACCCTTCAAACAAATGACAATGTCGATAATTATGAAAGAGCTCTATAAAAATTTCGTCAAGGGACTTAAAGCTTTCTTGGTCGAATGGTTTCGAAAGCCGACTTCGGAGCTAGAGACCCGGGTTCAAATCACAAGTAGGCAAGTTGCATTTTTAATTTTTTTGTGACAATTTTTTTAATTGGGACTTGGGAGCTAGGTATTTCGAAAGGATTTGTAAAGTAACACTAAGTCAATTAATGCTTTGCTTAAAAATAAACCAAATAAATAAATTGTTTTTATCCGAGCAACGCTCGGGCGTCCAGGTACTGTGTTTTAAAAATGCAGGTATAATATCTAATATGTATTCTAACAAATAGAGACTCTTCCTAATAGATCGAAGAGCGACTATTACGGACTCGAAGCTAACGAACCTCGCAACTGCGGCCATTTTTCTGTGACGTAATGGACTGGAAGGACTGGCATCCGGAATGGATTCCATTCTAATGGCTTCACTTTTTGAATGGAAGTGGGAATGAATCGGACGTGCAAGCTTAAAATGGAGATTGGACGTCTTTACTTTTTATACGATTATTTCAGTTTAATTTGTAACAAATTACTTTTTTTTTTTTACACACTTTTTATTAACTTTCTGTGCTTTTTTTTTGGGTGTATGCATCTTAATTTAGAAGTAGATATTTTTAACCGATTGTAGTTTTTATTATAATTTTTAATTCTTTTTTAGGGTTCCATTCTTTTTTAAGGTTTTTAGGTGTTAGGCAATAAATTTTGAGGGTTCCCCATATTTAGAAATGAAACTCAAAATTTTTTTTTCATCAAACCTATATGTGTGGAGTATCTATGGATAGATCTTCAAAAATGATATTGAGGCTTCTAATATCATTTTTTTCTAAACTGAATAGTTTGCGCGAGAGGCATTTCCAAAGTGGTAAAATGTGGGTTCCCCCCCTGTAACTTCTAAAATAAGAGAATGATAAAACTAAAAAAAAATATGATATACATTATGATGCAGAACTCCACCGAAAATTGGTTTGAACGAGATCTAGTAAGTACTTTTTTTAATACGTCATAAATCGTAAACCAAAATTTTCCTTTCATTCAATCTTAATGCAATTTCTATGGATAATCAAAGGCAATGATGTATTTCTGAAAATAGAATAAAATAAATATTTAAGGGGGCTCCCATACAATAAACGTGATTTTTTATAGATAATGGTACGGAACCCTTCGTGCGTGAGTCCGACTCGCACTTGGCCGGTTTTTTGTATTATGCGTTATGTTGTATGATTCAATAAAGAGGATAATATCTACGGATTGACTGACCTGAAATTTTGTATACATGTTTAGTTTGGATGACAGAGAAATTATATCTATTCTATACATATAATAAATCTGTAACAAGTCGATTTCTGTACATTGAAGATATTTGAGAAAAACTGTCACTAGGACTATTTATTAGCGTAATAGAACCCAAAACAATGATTTTTAGAAATATTGTCTGTTTGTCTGTTTGTCTGTTTATCTGTTCGTTTGTGCGCGCTAATCTCAGGAACGGCTTAACGTAGAAGGATGCGGTTTTCACTGGTGTATTGGTATTTTTTTGGATTAACATTTAGGGTTTGTTTTATTTAAATCGGTTCACAAACAAAAAAGTTACGTCAATTTCAAGAATGATGAAATGGCGTGCGAATGCAGGCGTTCGCAAGTTTCGATAATTACTACATCTCTTAATATTCTAATAGCAAATTTTCGATCATTTATGCTAGATTTCATCTCGAAATATTAAAAAAAGAACCATACATAAGATCACCACATATTCGAAGAAATCCTCAATACAAAATGTACAAAACCTTAACAAAACGAGGCTACTGCCGACATCTATAAGGCGAATAGTTCATATTCAGAAGTATTTGGTGATCTGTTGCAAATTTGGTATATCGATGATTTAATTTACACGCTATAGGGTAGATGGCGTTGTTACTGAATAACGCTATTATAGAGTGGATTGGTGGAGATAATTGCAAATAATTAATTACGAGTATATTTACATAGTAAAATATCGAATAAAAAGATTAACAACTTAGAGAGCTTTGGAACTGGCGCTGATATTTTACTCATTGTGGTAGAGCATTATGGAGGCGCGGCGCAGTGGTTACGTCCAGATATTATTGGTATTTGGTATCGATTTTATTTAATAGGTGACGCTATAGATGGCGTTGTTGCGTAATAACACTATTCCAATGCAGATCCAGAGATACTTAATAATAAATTGTCGACTCGCGTGGCGCAATGGTTACCATGCTGGACTGCCAAGCGAAGGGTCTTTGATTCCTGGCGAAGCAGAAATTTTAATGATGAATTTAATTTTCTGTTCTCGGTTTGAGTGTTTGTGTTTCTGTCTCTGTGTGTCTCATGGTACCCATTACACAGGGTCTACCCTACTGTGGGGCTATCAGTGTGAAACGTTAAAAAAATCAAAGTGTTCTACCGACTTTACTATGCTGAGTGATCTTTTCAAAATGATACCTACGTCACCATATCATGATTACACCACCAGTCGAAGGTCAAAGTTCCACAAGCCGCTTTGCACGCTCCTTTTGATGTTTGAACGGATGTGTAAGTTATGGGACAACCTTCCAGCTAAGGCATTTCCAGTGGACTTTGACATGGGGTTCTTCAAGAAAGCTGTAAAGAAAGCTCTTCTTGAAAGCCGGCAGTGCTCGGGTGGCTCCGCTGGGGTTTTTTATTGAAATTAACAGTCGTTTTCAGTGGTTAATTTAATAAGAGCTATTACATACACACGCAGTACTGGCACTGGTGTTACACTAATATGCTAAAGCGTCACGGCAGCAGCTCTGCATGGTGGTCACGCCCAAAATAATATTAGTAATCGATATATGTATCGAGGACTTACTTTATTTCTGATGCTGTAGGAAGGGTTGTTAATAGGACCAATTGACAACTAAACTCAAACGTAACGTCCAGATTTTATTGGTATCAATCTTATTTAATAGGCGACGTGCCTCTTAATCGCGTAGGGGCTGATCCTCTCACGCTGCTCCAATTCAGGTTGATGACATCTTCATTGTTAGTGGCCTAACTGCTGTCGCAAGTTTTATATCGCTCAAAAGACCTCCATTAAGTATGAACGACGGTATGTTAACGACAATTGCAACCAACGTGCAAGCAACCAAGAATTTGACTCCCAACTACTAACCACGCCTGACGTAGCGTAGTTGTATAGTTCACCACCTTTCTGAAATAGATTTAAGTTACATAATAATAATTAATCTATGAATTATTTGCAGCACAAATTATTTAATTATAATGATACTTTCCGCGGGCACAGCAGTACTATCTAAACACTTTAAAAAAAGGCTATTGTAATACGTTTAATTTGTAAAAAGAAACTGATGATAACGACTGAAAGTAAAAAATAATGTGAACTTTTGTATCATAAGTAATTTCATAAAAGGTAACAATAATCGAAGGGACAGTGGAGGGCAAGCGGTCACGCGAGCGCTCACCTACACGTTAGACAGACATTATCAAAGCTGCAACACAGACCTCCATAGTCTAGAGTTTTCAAGATGCTACAAACCGCAACAAATGGTGACGCATCGCGAGAGCATCATTATCCAACGAAATTGCAACCTCATCAGCCACGACCACTCTGTCATGTCAAGAGATGGTCAAGAGTGAACGACTAAGGAGGAGGAGGAGGAGGAACAAATAATCCAAGTCTTTTGTACAAGTCTTTATCTACGCGGACGACGTCGCGGGCACAGCTAGTACTAAATATGTTGTAAATGCAGAATTGCTGCAGCAACAATATGCTGGATACAATAGGTTTGGTATGGGTTTTTGAATAACCCACCCACTATGTGTATTAAGTGTAAGGGCTTAACTTGTAATACAACTCGGAAGACTGAAAAAGTTACTTATATAAAAGGCTTGTTTTTAAAGTTTTTTAATTAATGTTTAATAACAAAAAGTTATAAAATCATAACCAAGTCACTTGGTTTTGATTTTTAAGAAACGTTCAAATAAAATATTTCCTTTACTGAGACCGTGGTGTAATCACCACACCTATAATCAGATTAAAGTAATTCACAATTACACTAAAGCTTTTAAAGCATACCTAAAACACTTAGGAATCTAAGTTGCATCTAACGGAGCCCTAATTATAGAAATTGGTTCAATAAGTTTGAAGATCGGGGGTTATAAATATTGGCCGCAACCCTTTTTGCGTCCCACTGCTGGGCACGGGTCTCTCCCCATTATTGGGAAGGCCTGGAGCTTACTCCGCCACGCTGCTCCAATGCGGGTTGGTGGAGATGCGGGTTAGTGGCCAACCCGCTGTCGGATGTTTTCAAACCGCCCATAAGGCCTCCGACAAGGATTAACGACTGTTATCTATCGACAACAACCGGGACCGACGGCTTAACGTGGCTTCCGAAGCACGGAAACGCGCATGAAATATATTTTTTTTGCCACTAGCGGTCACCCATCTCACACCCGACCGCGCCCGTTTGGCTTTGTTGCATAGATCGTTTGCGTTCTACGCTAACCGCCGGGCCATGCGCGCATTATTATTTACATGAAAAGAGATAGAGGCGTAAAAATAACACTTCTTTGTAACCGAGAAATTATGTTGTATTATACTATAGTTCTGGGATCGTACAATACTTTTGTAACAAAATAATACTTAACAACTTTTGGTAGAAGAGACTACTTTATACACAGTACCTACACACTCGAACTTTATGATAAGAATACGACTCTTGATTGGGCTCATTGTGACGAAGAAACTTGCTTTTCCGTTATTCGATATGTTTTCGTAGTTTCCTTTGTCAAGGTTAGTTGCTTTTGTGTTCTGCCCCGTAGATTTTTTCTGTTCACTGAATGCTACCGGAATTCATGGTTGAAGTGTTCTTTAAGACGTGGCTGTGGCTGGATAACACACACACATCTCACACCCGACCCGTATCGATTAGATATTGGTTCCAATGGCAAGTCGCATGTAGTTCTGAGAGAGACTAGTTCTTAGAACATGAACTGTGTCATCCTTTATAGATATCTCTACAACTGGCAGATTAGTGGTCAATCCGTCATCGCCATAGATTTATTATGACTTTGACTAAGTATATATAAAAATATATGGTCATCACATTCTTTCAGCCCACGTAAGCAGCCTCTGACAGTGTTATAGGTGAATTATTTTAACCGGGCACGAAGCACACATTCACATGATGCGTGTGTGCATTATCTGTGAAGTCTAGCTTTTTCGCCTTGTTAACAAATCATTATTATCAATTATATTATTGTATGAGAAATCATAGTATATGCTAAGTCTATTATTGAGAACCTTTTTTTTGTTAACGGGGGGGAAACATTCAAACCCCCTCGATGGCCTCCTCGGCGCTTGTGAAGAGCCCCGGGATCTCCAAAGGAACGCAGCAATGCCATTCTTGCGCATGAGTATGATCTCTTCTACTCTAACGTAGTGCCGCCACATGCACTACATGCTCCCACTCACACCGCCCGCAACCCCAAAAGCCCCCTTTTAGTCGCCTTTTAGGCATAGGATACCTTAGCTCGTATTCTTGGTCCCGAGCTACAGGGACAATGGTTGAGAACCCTGGCGTCAGGTGCCGGCTGTCAAATGAAGAAATGGCACGACTCCTTAGAGCATCAAGGTATTGACAGTTATGACACCCGTCAGCACGACTCCGAGAAGGAAAAGGAAAAATAATAATAAGTTCATTAATTTTATTGCTGCCAATGTTACTTACATTCAATTAAATCTTTGAGGAATTACGTAATATGAATGATTTTTTTTCACAAATACTCTCAATTTCAATTAGTTGAGTTACAGGAATATTTTAAACACGCTTTTATTAGCTTCAGTCGTACTCATATGTATGTTTGTTACGGAAAATTTTAACATGATTATGACGTACATTAAGATGTCGGATAAAGAACCGATGACAATGCAATAATTATGAAAAAAATAATTCAACTAAAAATGAAAAATAAATACGCTTTTGTGAAAAAAAGACGAACCACAATACGACTGTGTACCAGTATGTAGAGATCGCTGAGAAAGAGAATAGGCTTGACCATTTCGGGAACTAAAAAGCACATAGAAAACTAAAGACGAAACAATATAAACCATTAAAAGGCACCGCTATTTCCTTGTCTATGTTCTATGTAAACAGACTCAGTCTAAACACGAAATTTCAGTTGGGGTTTGTAATTTATTATTTTTGAAACTCAATAGGTACATTTTTCTCCTCGATAACTAATGGAATTACTGAAGAGTTATAATGACAGCTGCAGACAACGGGCAACAAAAAAAATCGTCATTATTATTTCAGGTACCTTCCAAATCCAGCGGCCGCTGAGTTACGTTCCCGCGGGGAGGAGATCTACTCTGGAACTCATATATTATTCAATCTTTCCTCAGCTATGAATGTTCATTAGTTTGAAATAAATTCGCCCGCTTCTGTGTTGAGTTCAGTGACCTTCGTGGAGAGCAAACGCTTCGCGTTGTGTTTTTGTACTTACAGTCCTGCGGTCAGTGAAATACTAAAACAAGCTAGTTGATGACCCGTGTGGCGCAATGGTTACCATGCCGGACTGCCGATCGGAGGGTCCCGGATTCCCGGCGAAGCAGAAATTTGAATGATGGGTTTATTCTGATCTCGGTCTGGGTGTTTGTGTTTCTGTCTTTGTCCATGGCACCCACGACACAGGGTATATCTACCTCACTGAGGGGCTATGAGTGTCAAAAGTTATGAGTGTGAAAAGTTATAGTTAGCTTGACCTGCATTGAGGCAGCGTGGTGCAGTAAGCTGCAGACCTTTCCAATTGGATGCAACCCTTTTTGCGTCCCACTGCTGCGCACGGGTCTTTCTCCTTTATTGGGTAGGCCTGGAGCTTACTCCACCACGCTGCTCCAATACGGGTTGGTGGAGATGTGGGTTAGTGGCCAACCCGCTGCCGGATGTTTTCAAACCGCCCATAAGGTCTCCGACAAGGTTTAACGACTGTTATCTATCGACAACAACCAGGACCAATGGCTTAACGTGCTCTCCGAAGCACGGAAACGCGCATGAAATCTTTTGCCACTAACGGTCACCCATCTCACACCCGACCGCGCCCGTTTGGCTTAGTTGCATAGATCGTTTGCGTTCTACGCTAACCGCAGGGCCATGCGCGCTTCTATTTCCAATCCTTTCCTTTCCTTTCCAATTACAATGGGGATAAACCTGGGCCCATCAGTGGGACGCAAAAAGTTCCTGTGGCAGGGAATAAAATTCTGTATACTATTTCTGAAAACACAACTTAGAAATAATATATTACGCAATATTATTCAGGTACGAATGTTCATTAGTTTGAAATAAATTCGCCCGCTTCTCTTTCTTGTTCAGTGACCTTTGTGAGCAAACCGCTCTTTGTGTCTTTAGGGCTTGGGATGTAGTAGGTATTACTCAAGTAACGAGTAACTTTTGCTTTGTGTATTAAATTAATTTAAAACTTGTAAGCTCTGGGACTCTAAGCGCTATCGTCTGAAGTATCGTGCATTTTTAAAGCGATTATTTTGTAAAAGTTTGAAGGAATTGTTTTTTTCCAACCCTTTTTTTTATGTCCCACTGCTGGGCACACGTCTCCTCTAACACGTGAGAGGGATTTAGGCCATAGTCCACCATGCTGGCCAAGTGCGGATCGGTGGACATCCCTTCGAGAAATTATGAGTTCCTCTCAGGCATAGACAGTTCCCATCAGGCAGGCGCTTAGACTAGAGTCCAGGGTAGCGCGCAAACAACAGGTAGTGAAGGCAAACAATCAACTTAGCTAAAAAAGGCTGGTCTTAGTCGAGCTTTAGATGAGTGGATAATTTTATGTACTTTTCTGTACTTCCAATTGTATTTTAAGGCGTTGGTGCTGCTTGATACCAATAAATAGTCGCCGAGGGGACTATGGGCGGCTTGACTTGAAACCGTAGATTTTTTATACAATATATACTACGTACGTCATAAAAGATCTGTTTGAAACACACTAGAAGGGCATAACCACGTAAGCTTTGAGCACCCCTAATTATAGGAAAATCTCGTGCTTAACAGTGGGATGCTAAAAAGGTAAACCATGACCTCATACAGAGGGGATCTACACTGGAACTTAAACATTATTATGGCTTTACTCAAGTATGATTGTTCATTCGTTTGGAAATAAACTGGTTCGCTTCTTTCTTGTGTTCAGTGACCTTTGTGGAGCACAAACCAGACCTTTTGTTAGGGTCTAGAATGGAGTAAATATTATACATGATACGAGATGAACATTTCGTTTGTTTTTCAATTAATTTAAAGCATCTTAGCTTGAAGTGAATCGCTTTGGAGATAGTGTTAAACCGAGAACTAATTAGCTAACTACTTTTGGGAAGGAGCTACCCGAATAACTGCTAGTGACATATTTCATCAGCTTTTCTATGCTTTAAAGGGCATTTTACCTATAGGTCCCAGCTTTTAGCAAAAATAGCAGTTGTTATAGCTCGGTTAACTTAAGTTAGCACGTACATTTTACACCAGAATAATTTAATATACAGCAATACACATATCTACTACATAATAGTACAAATGCATAAAATTTAAATTAAAAAAAAAACACAATGAAGATACATATAATAAGCACGAACATCGTTACCGAAAAAATGTTTTATAAAGTTATAAAAAAATTGCAATATAATGACGAATAAGTAAAAAAAATATTACGTAACAAATTACATGATTTAAGTTAATCCTCTATTAAAAACGACAATTAGAATACTTACCAGCAGATACAAAAAATATAAGAGTAGGTACCTTTGAATAATATTAAATTTCACAAAGTAGAATTTTAAGGTAAGAACTTTACAAATGTGACTACTGTTTCGATCGCTATACTCAATTCTAAGAAAAAAGGAAAGAAAAGAATAATACCTAGTAAAAAAAACAAAAAAAACACGCTTTTGTGAAAAAATCAACTAAATTGTAAAAAATATTTCTTTTTAATTTGAATTAAGAATAATATTGTAAAAAAAGCGTGGGGTGCACTACGACGTCAATAGTTATATAATTTTGTTAGCAGCTATATGAGTAGAAATATTATTATTAAACTCTTTATTGTACACCATAATACAAAAATGAAACATTAACAAAAAGACAAACAAATAGCGTACAAGTGGCGGCCTTATCGCTTAACAGCGATTTCTTCCAGGCAACCACAGGTAAGGAGTTAAAGATAGAAAAAAGATGTAGAAGAGGCAGGTGTACAATTTGGGCTAGAAAAACTAATAAATTTGAATTCGGGTAAACAAGAACAATGATAGTTAATGTACAAATTAAAAAGTAAAGGCGAGAAAAAAAATAGATGTAAAGGAGATACCAAGTCAGGATTGTAAGTAGTGCTCTTTGACTTGGCACCTGAAGGAGTGGAGGGAAGTAGCAAGACGGATGGTTTTGGGAAGAGAATTCCATAGGCGGACAGCAACAGCAGTAAAGGAGTTTTGGAAAAAAGAAGTAGAGTGAGAAGGAACACTTAAAAGGAGATTATCTGCAGACCGAAGGGATAGACTGCATGTGAGTGTCATGCAGAAAAAGGAATTGTTGTTTGAGATAGGGCGGAGAGTTAGGATTGAATAAGACGCAGTAGAGAAGAGATAGAATATGAGCATTTCGGCGAAGTCTGATTGGGAGCCACTTGAGCTTAGAACGATATTCAGAGATATGGTCATATTTTCGGAGTCCAAATATAAACCGTATATATAAATTTTGGAGACGCTCAAGCTTATTTAGTTGCTCTGTAGTAAGGTCTAGATAGCATACATCGGCATAGTCAAGAACTGGGAGAAGTAGAGACTGTGCAAGCAAAATTTTAGTAGGAATGGGTAAGACATTTTTGTGCCTCCGAAGTGAACCCACAGCGGCAAACAGTTTCCTGTATAATATATTTTATAATTTTGATATCTCAAAAAGCACTACGATTTGGTACGTCCCAACATTTCAATGGTCATTCCTAGTGTAGGGACGTCGTTGTGTTCAAATTTTATTCGCAGTAAAAAATTTAGCAAGTTTTTGAAATATTCGCTAAAGTCAAATTTTATTGGCGTTTCCGGTCTTGGGCACGATAATCCGTCGGTATATGTTATTGTCCATAGATAACATAACAGTCGCTGAACTTTCTTAGAGGCCTCATTGAAAACATCTAACAGCAGGCTGACCAGCCCGTGTTGGAGTTGCGTGGTTGACTAAGCTCCAAGTCCTCATGACTAACACTCACACACATGAGCAACACTCATAAACCTATCTTTCTCCGCGTGTTCTATCAGCTTTACTTAGGTGATTGTTCCGAGGAACGGCAAGAATTTTCCGTCGTCACCATTCCATTATTATATAAGCATGCCGACCACAGTCCGCATGATTTTTTTTTGCCATGTATGTATATTGTACATGTGGGACAATCTTCCAGCTGAGGCATTCCAGTTGGCTACGCTATTGTGTAATTCAAGAAAACTGTTAAAAAAGCTCTCTTTCAAAGCCGGCAATGCTCAGGTTTATCTGAAGTTGCTCGTGTCCATTGACAGTGATGATCGCTTAACGTGTCTCATCTGCATTTTTGGATGGTTCATTTAAAAAAGAAATCTAA
This sequence comes from Pyrgus malvae, assembly GCA_911387765.1. Classification (NCBI taxonomy): domain Eukaryota; kingdom Metazoa; phylum Arthropoda; class Insecta; order Lepidoptera; family Hesperiidae; genus Pyrgus; species Pyrgus malvae. The sequence continues at coordinate 8,370,882 of OU426955.1, read as the reverse complement.
TAATTGATGACCTGCGTGGCGCAATGGTTACCATGCCGGACTGCCAATCGAAGGGTCGCGGGTTCGATTCCCGGCGAAATAGAAATTTGAATGATAAGTTTAAATTTCTGTTCTCGGTCTGAGTGTTTGTATTCCTGTCATTGTGTGTGTCCATGGTACCCACGACACAGGGTATATCTACCCCACTGTGGGGTTATTAGTGTGAAACGTTATGAAACGTTATAATATAACCAACAAATCTATTTTGAAAAACTTTTAAATTAATTCTCTTTTAACAAAATGGTGGGTAGCATTTGCTACCGTATAAATATTTAAGTGTGGGCTATAAAAGCTGGTTATCTAAATTAATCCAACTAATTCTAAGTCAAGGTTCTACGTCCATTATTAATAACTTAATACCCCGCCTCAGCCATGCCCTTTGCGGATTTTCTTTTGCCGAAAAAGTTTGAAGATAATCATTTCCATACTTACCGAAAACCGACTTTTCTGTGAATAATGAGTTGGGAAATACTTCTAAGTTAGGTTATTAATTTTGACTGAGGAAAATATTATTTCTGAGATCGAGGAATGGTAAAAATTGGTATTATATTAATCTACATTTTACAATTTTTTAACATCTATTTACCAAATTAGGTTTTATAAATTGTAAAGACTTCATCATCATAATAAAAAAAACTTTTAATCAACTTATTTCTATGATGTAACAGTAAGAAACTGTTACAGCGTAGTTAAGCTATAACCACGCTAAAATGCCGTCATGTAATGTACTTATATGGTAGGCATAGAGCTACGGTATCCCCTGCCTGATTGTAAAAAGCGAAAAGGGGGCTTCCGGGATTGCGGTGAGAGTAGGAGCTCGATCCGTCCAGCCAGCAGCCCCGGGAAGGACGGCGGTGTGTGCGTGGCCGCATGTCGCCGTAAGCATCGGATAAGCGCCGCGCGTGGATGTCACCGGTGCGTTCCCCTCCCCAAGCGCAGAGGCAGGCCATCGAGGGGGTTTTAGTGCGGTCAAATCCCACATAACTCGGTATTCTCTCCCAAGGTGCCAGGTACCTTTTGAAACAAGGAAAATATACCCCCCTGATACAAGGAAAAGGTACATTTGCCTAATCCCTCTTGCTGTTTCGCTTGCACGTGCTGTACTAAGCGATATACGTACATATTCTATTTAATTTTTTTACGGAAAGAGAGCAAAACATAAAATTCTTGCAACCGAATCTTGCATCCTAATCGTTTAATGCACTCGGCATTCAAATTAAATAAACGTTACAACGTTACACACTCATAGCCCCACAGTAAGGTAATTAATACCCTGTGTCGTGGGTGCCATGGACACATACAAAGACAGGAACACAAACACCCAGACCGAGAACAGAAATTTAAACTCATCATTCAAATTACTGTTTCGCCGGGAATCAAACCCGGGACCCCTCGATTGGCAGTCCTGCACGGTAACCATTGCGCCACGCGGGTCTTAAATAAATAATAAATTACGAATAAGTGGCGATTTGATGTACAGGTACGAAAGCTAGACAGCACAGAAGAATCGTGAGCAAATAAGTGCATTACATTCTCTGCGGAATTGGTAATCAATCCGGTCTTGGACTACCAAGTCAATTGAGATACTTTTAATGAGCTGTCAAAACGTGACATCCCCATACATTTTGTATGAGAAAATGATTAGTGACGTCACTTATCATATATAGTCAATTGACTTAATTATTATTTATTTAAACGGTAATATAAATCATGTACAAAAAAGAATTAACAATTATATTGCTTTCTAAGTGTGATTTAGTGCAACCTTTTTAAGATAAGGATTTTGAATTTTTTTTTGTGCATAGTGTCCAAGACCTTATTACGAATTGATAGTCATTTGATGCTGATATCCGAATGCTAGAGTTCTACGTAGTATTTACAGTAGTAAAGCGAGGTTCAGGGTCAACGACTCATAGCTTGCAGCTGAATCGTGAGTGCCTTCAACTGCACACAAACTTCACTGCGCTGCTCCATGCTAGATTAAACGTTGGAACAAGGTAAATATATTATAATGTATTACAAATTGCTAGCAGCTAGTTGTGGAGATGGGAATTCTAAAGTTCTACGTAGCGTTGAGTTTTACAGTGAATTTCACGGCCAACTACTCAAAGCTTGCAACTGAATCGCAAAAAAGTGCATTCAACTACACACTACCTTCACTTTACCGCTCCGTACTGAAATGTAGAGATGTGCCGGAACAAAGTAGATCCCCGGATACAGATCCGGACACGGATATTTGGTGTCAAGATCCGCCGACACGGATACGAATCCTCGTCTCTCCATACAAAAGAACTTCTGCTGATCGGTCATTTGAATGGAGGACTGAATTATTTTTCATTTCAACGTTTATCAGAACAAAAGTTGCTCTTTATAACTCGTACGTAAGTTTTTTTTGGTAAATATGTAACACGATCGAACTATGTACCTATATATCATTTCATCTCTGTATTGAAAATTAATAAAGTTAAAGGTCAAAAGAAGAAAGAAAAGTGAAAATAAATAAAGTAAGAAAGCCACGGATACGGATATGGATCTTTTTTTTCCTCGGATATCTGTGATATCCGTAGATTCGGATACCGATATCCAACACATCACTACTAAAAAGTCTGATAAACGTAAATATGTTACGTATTATGAATTGCTAGCGAGCTAGATATAAAGATGTGAATGCTTCGGTTGAAAGCTGTTTTAAAAGAAATTTTTGAGAATTTTAATTGCTTATATATTACAACCCCAGACACAGTAACTACCATGCTACTTACCATTTCAAATCACTTCAAGGTATCTTAACTCTTTACGTACCTAACTCCTATGAAATATCCTCAGTTCTCCTACTTACAACAAATAACTGTAAGAAATATTTTTTAAGTACGGGGCTTCTTTCCGGACACCAGGATATTTTAGCAGGTCTGAGAAATCGCAGTTTTTTGGAGTTATGAGGGCCGATTTTATACCCCCATAAAGTCATTGGTCGGTTATATAATCTCTATCATTTTCATATGTCATAAGAGTAACAATGACAGTGTTAAAATCGACGAATACATTTATCTGTGGATTGAAAGATCGGCCCTAAGTTAGTATTTTTTTCATATTAACATGGTACATGATTAACAAAATAGGCGCAAGATCTCATCCTTTTAAGATCTCGGAGGTTCATGTTAATGAATTTTGATCTTAATATTAAAAGTATCAGCCATCCGTGACTTGTTCACCAAGGACCTTAGATTTTTGCCCCTATAGCCGTAAGCTTTTTATTATTAGTACATATCTATACATTTAAAACAAATTTAATGTTTGTCAGGCTTACATAACATTTTTTTTGTTTTAAAGTAACTAGAATATAGCACAATTGCTAACTTGAGCGTATTTATCAAAAATCCTCTTATCTTTATAGTCAAAATATGCAAAACTACAACAGTCGCGGAGCTAAAATAATTCATAACATTCCTTAGCTTTACATACACGTAATACAAACAGAAACAAACTCAATGCACTGTCGGAGCTCTGAGGTCGCGCTCCATACGTCACTGCACGATCCCGTTCCTTATGAAATATTATTACTCAAACGACACTTGATGGGACACTTGTTTTCTAAACTCCTAAAAAAAAGCAATGGGTTGCACTCCGGTTGTGCCGGCAGAAGTGAAAACTTGAACATTAACGTTGCGCATTTTTGATATTTTGGAATGATTAGAGAATAATTTCGCACGAATTGCTTTTGTCACTTTTTTCGCTAGTAGATGCACTTTGTTCAATGTCCATATTTTAAATACTCGATATAAACGAATTAAACAAGTATAGACAGTCGAGCCGTCATCAGCTGTCACCTCTCCGTCTTACGAATTCGTTCAGGCCACGTGTCCTGACGCGAGTTTAATTTTTTTTATCCATTCCGAAAAAAGTGCACAACGCCGCAAAATAATTTTTCATTTCAATAATATAAATTACATAATATGGAAGTGCATTGAGCTTGCTATATTAAAGCAAGCTCAATGCACTGTCGGTCAGAGCTCTGAGATCAAGATCCACGTCACTACGCGATCTCGTCCCTTGTTATTGAATGTATTTAACTCTAACGATACTAGATGGATTGCCTTGTTCTATAATGTCACACGTAATACAAGCAAAATCAAGCTCAATGCGCTGTCTGTCAAAGCCCCGAGATCTTCTTACGTCACAATCACGTTCTTTTTTATGAAATAGTTGAACGTAAGGATAGAATAATTTTCTATTAGTGTAAGCTCAATTTTTTCCAGTGCGTGTAAGCGTGTATAAGAGAACTTTTGTTAGCAAAAGCTCGCCTATACATCACATGTGTGGCACATATTAGTTATTAAGCTAATTTTCCTGTAAATTACTAACGAGTCCAGCGAAATAACACGAACGCGCGGGCGGTTTATTCGAGTGCAAAAGTATTGCGTCTGTAAGTACGTCATAACTACCTTTTACACGCAGACATATGCGCTGGTATAAAGCCGTTCTTACAAAGATACACACAATACAAACTAAAGCAAGCTCAATGTAGTGTCTGACAGAGTCCTGAGGACAAACTCCTTACGTCACTCAGCAATCCCGTCTATTGTCATTATTTGTTGTGCCGGCAGAAGTGAAAACTTGAACATTAACGTTGCGCATTTTTGATATTTTGGAATGATTAGAGAATAATTTCGCACGAATTGCTTTTGTCACTTTTTTCGCTAGTAGATGCACTTTGTTCAATGTCCATATTTTAAATACTCGATATAAACGAATTAAACAAGTATAGACAGTCGAGCCGTCATCAGCTGTCACCTCTCCGTCTTACGAATTCGTTCAGGCCACGTGTCCTGACGCGAGTTAAACATTTTTTATCCATTCCGAAAAAAGTGCACAACGCCGCAAAATAATTTTTCATTTCAATAATATAAATTACATAATATGTAAGTGCATTGAGCTTGCTATATTAAAGCAAGCTCAATGCACTGTCGGTCAGAGCTCTGAGATCAAGATCCACGTCACTGCGCGATCTCGTCCCTTGTTATTGAATGTATTTAACTCTAACGATACTAGATGGATTGCCTTGTTCTATAATGTCACACGTAATACAAGCAAAATCAAGCTCAATGCGCTGTCTGTCAAAGCCCCGAGATCTTCTTACGTCACAATCACGTTCTTTTTTATGAAATAGTTGAACGTAAGGATAGAATAATTTTCTATTAGTGTAAGCTCTATTTTTTCCAGTGCGTGTAAGCGTGTATAAGAGAACTTTTGATAGCAAAAGCTCGCCTATACATCACATGTGTGGCAAATATTAGTTATTAAGCTAATTTTCCTGTAAATTACTAACGAGTCCAGCGAAATAACACGAACGCGCGGGCGGTTTTTTCGAGTGCAAAAGTATTGCGTCTGTAAGTACGTCATAACTACCTTTTACACGCAGATATATGCGCTGGTATAAAGCCGTTCTTACAAAGATACACATAATACAAACTAAAGCAAGCTCAATGTGGTGTCTGACAGAGCCCTGAGGACAAACTCCTTACGTCACTCAGCAATCCCGTCTATTGTCATTAATTGTTTTTAACCTTAGAGCATCAAAGTTACTGACTCAGCCTTCAGTAGAGACGGCATAGCGCCTCACTTCGATACATAATTTTTGTGCCAAATCTGGTGCGGGGGGAAGAACGCACACAGTTAACTTTGTCACACATTCACAAATATTCTGTCATCGCTACAGACGCATACATTTCTAAATATGTCAGTTTCAATTAACATATCATTTTCAATGCACCGACAACACTGACACCGATAGACACAGACACACTAGTTGTATAACTAGAAGGCACATTGTGCATGGATGTTGGGACGAGGGGTTCGCCCGTAAAGGCCACTCCTCTGACGGTTGCCATACCTGTCATACCTTGATGCTCTAAGTTTTTAACCTAACGACCAGGTAGAATAACTTATTCTATTTTCTCTTACAATAAAAATGTAATATAAGCTGAAGCAAGCTCAATGCAGTCAGTCAGAGCACTGAAGTCAAGCTCGTAGTACATCGGTCGTCCTTGTTATGAAATAGTTCTCTTATGCATTATTCTATTATCTTTTACAGTAATATAATTAATTTAAGCATAGAAGCTATATCAGCTCAATGCACTGTAGGTCAGAGACCTGAGATGAAGCTCTTTGCGTCACTGCGCTATTCCGTACTTTGTTATAATATAGTTCCCCTATCTGTAATAGATGAAATAACTTTCGTCTATCTCTTACAAAAATATACGTATTACAAGCTAAATCAAGCTCAATGTACTGTCGGTCAGAGCCCCGAGGTCAAGCTCCTTACGTCACAAACCTTCCCTTTGTTATGAAATCCTTTCTCTAATAACACTATCTCTAACCTGATGGAATACCTTTGCGAAACTTCACTTCGCTTGCATTCGTTACAGTTAAACTAAAGCTATTCTTGAATACAATATTGTAAATACATGAAGTTTTCTTCCATTTTTATATATTTTATATTTTTGAGCCTTAAAAACAATCAAAATTGTATCCCGTGTTCTCGTTAACTAAAGTTATGTATTCATTTCTACGTCTGTATCATAAATACCCATGGCGTAGTATGACATTTTCATTAATAAATAGCAACGATTTTAATGTGCGCATTTATCGCTACTCCACGGTGACGGAACAAATAGTGATATTAAATTATTAATTAGTGATATAAATTGATTACGATGTTCTCCATCGCCGTGCATGCCTGACAGAAATTCATAATTTTTCGAAAGCTTGACGTCCACCAATCAGCACTTGGCCAGCGTGGTGGACTATGGCCTAAATCCCTCTCACTTGTGACAAGGAGACATGTGCCTAGTAGTGGGATATTAAAAGGTTGAAAAAATTCCACCATAATTATGCTTGAGAGAAAGAGAAACACAAAAGCTTTTCAAAGGCCGTAAGTCCACCAACCATTACTTGACCAGTGTGGTGGACTTTGGCCTAAATTCCTCTCAACTGGAAGAGGACACCCGATCCAGCTGTGGAAAATTAAAAAAGGTTAAAAAAATAAGAAGAATACATTTGTTCGTCTTCTTGTATTTGTAAGTAAAATGTGGTTAAGTATTAAAAAATCTGAATTTTAATATACTTTTATCATTACAGTTATAGTTTAGTTTAGTTTAATGGGACGATAATACATACTTCAACACACACAAATATACATTGATTTTTAAGCGTCATCTTTACTTATAATAAAAAGCTGAAGAGTTGTTTGTTTGTTTATTTGAATGCGCAAATATCAGAAACTACTGGTTCGAATTGAAAAATTATCTATGTGTTAAATATGAATTTTATTAAGGAAGGCTATAGGGGCAAAACTAAAGTCCATGCGGACGAAATCGCGGGCGGCCGCTAGTCTTGTATAAATAGATAATATATTAGATATACGGTTCGTGAATAAATACATTAATACAAAAATAGGTTTCTGCAGTTTACCGTTATTGACTTTCAAAAAAAGCTTTGTGTAAGACTTTCCTATTGATTTGATTAACTAAACAAATTGAGTTTGATCACGTAATATTGGCTGAGTATACTTCATTAATTGCATCCAGAGTGCAGTTTTAGATTATTGCTTGCCACCGAGAGGCCACTGATATTCCGAGAGGTGAACGATGAAAACTGCGAGCATTTTCTTTAGGTTGATTTTTGATATGTCGTCATATTGATGGAGTAAAGAGACGCCGTGGCATCAGGCGCGGTCTCAGCCTTCAATTTTGGGGGGGTCGCCAAGAAATTTGGGGGGGGGGGGTCACGAAGAAATTTGGCGGAAGAGGTGTCCCAAATTGGCTTGTTTCGCCTTCCATCTACGCATGACTGATGGATTGGGGGGTCATGTCCCCTGTGACCCCACCTCTGGCACCGCGCCTGCGTGGCATTATCTTTACGGCAAACAAATTTTCGTACCATCGGAAATTATTGTTTTTAATTTATTTTATTTGCTCAAACTTACTACTAACATTACAGTTTCCAGACCAATACGTTAGTGTGGTCATATAAATTATATTATACTTTCAAGTCAAATTTAAATTTAAATTACATAAAATAGGCACACAATAAAAATAAACATGTTAAAATTATGTCAGAACCCCGATTCGTAAATTACTCGTATATAAGGTGGTATAATTTACATATTATGTTACTAACAGGAGGGCAGCTATGGCCGAGTGGTAAAAAACCGCGGTCTTCGACGCGACCAATCCCGGGTTCAAATCCTCGGCGCGCACCTCTGACAAAATAAATGTGTAATGTGCGCATTTATCGCTGCTCCACGGTGATGGAAAAATATCGTGATATTTAATTGATTACGATGTTCTCCAGCCGTGCATGCCTGAGAGAAATTCATAATTTCTCGAAAGCATGACGTCCACCAATCCGCACTTGGCCAGCGTGGTGGACTATGGCCTAAATCCCTCTCACTTGTGAGGGGAGACCTGTGCCCAGCAGTGGGACATAAAAAAAAAGGTTGAAAAAAAAAACAGGAGAGAACGAACTCTGTAGACATTTTCACCCTGAAGCACTTATATAATGCTTCGATAAAATAGTATGGTTATCACCTAGACTGACATGAGGCAATTATCAGCCTCCAGAATAGTAACACAACTGCTTACAACCTCAGACAAGAGGTTTGAAGAATACACTTAATCAGCATGCTCGTTTGCTACTCCTTTAAAAAAATCTGTAGTGAATGGTTACTGCAATTACTATTCATCGCCCTTTAGAAGTACATGGCTGGACGCCTTTCGGCGGTATGCAGTCCGTCCGGTCTTGCACCTTCAGAATTCAGCGGTTTCTCACTGTTTTCTTCGCATGGTTGGGTGCTCATTTGTCGAGATGTGGTTGCCATATAAGGACTTGTTTTCCTCATCGGTTGTCAGTCCTCCTAACTATATGGTTCATTGCCACTTCAGCTTGTAGATTTTAAAAGCAACCTTCTTTCGTCTACGGATTTCGTTGTTACGGATTCTGTCGCGTATAGAAATACCAAGCATATCTCAAGCATGAATGGTTACTACAACTACGTGCTATAAGTATAACCATGCAATTATGTAGAGAATAGGTATATTTAAATGATTACTTGTAGTTCGAATACAAGTACTATTTCAAAAAAGCTCAAAGCTCACAGTTCACTCAATATGACCATCGACTTATCAGTTGAGTAAATTAGATCGTAAAAAGTTGAGCTAAACTAGAACAACCCTTAAGCGCAAGCAACCCAAAAGGGATTTGCTTGACGAAACCCTAGATCGGCAATTCAGCTATCGGTCACATCTCGCGCCATCAGTGCCACTTTCAGGGTGAATGAACGGTTAACTGACCTATTGCATAGAATTGCACAGATTTGCACAAACGTTTATAGAATAACGTGGATCCCTTTACTATCAATGTAGGAGTGTCATTAAAAAAGAAAAATTCATTTTGGTGTTTACTTTATATTTTAAAATAGAATTAAAAAAGAAAGATTGAACTGAACTCTGAAGACCATGGCTTTTACTGCAATCCTTTTTGAATCCCACTGTTGCATGGGTCTCTCCATATTACTTAGGAGGCCTGGAGCTTACTCCATAACGTAGATCTAATGTGGGCTGGTGGTGATGCGAGTTAGTGGACAACCTGCTGTCAGAGGTTTTCAAACTACCTATCGATATCATGAACGTAACATGCCCTCTTCGGATGTGCTCTGAGCTTTGGCATGGAAACGTGCATGAAATGTGCAACTGGCGGTCACCTATCTCATAACCGACCGCGCTCATTGAGCTAAGATGCGTACGTAGATCGCTTGCGTTCTACTCAACGTTCTTCGTTCTTTCGGGATATAGACATTTATCTATACTAATAAATAAAATTGGAGTGTCTGTTTGTAATATTACAATAACCGTTTTTTACTACGTCCATATGAATGTATATACGGTATATAAGTTCCAAAATAACATTTTTTTTACAATTTTTGTGTGTCTATCTATCTATCTGTCTGTCTGTCGGTTCGTCTGTCTGTTCTGGCTAATCTCTGAATCGGCTGGACCGATTTCAATGGGACTTCCACTGGCAGGTTGCAGACGCAGTGAGGAGTAACTCAGGCTACTTTTATTTTAGAAAAATTCTACAACTAAAGTCCAAGAGGACGTAGTCACGGGCGGCCGCGAGTACTAAATATGAAATGAAGACTATGGCTTGCCTAAAGAGGAACTCCTTAGCCTCGTAGGTTTATTCTCCTGTGCCCACTTCTACTCTTGAAAGTATATGCCATAGTCCTGCTAATCTGGCTTTATTTAAGAAATTCTAAGAAACTCTCAGCCGTGATCATTATTAGATGGAAAACTTCGTAATTAAATATCACAATGTTTTCCTTACCGCGGGGCAGCGTAAATACGCATGCTTTTATCACAGCACGCCAGGGTTTGAACACGGTACATACGTATCGAAAACCGCGATTTTTATTGCTAGTCGCTACTGTAGAAATTATTTAGCAAACGTAATTATACTTTGTCGAAGAGATGTTAAATTGTCGTTGTAGCTTATACACAATTGCTAAACATTAACTGAGTACAACAAGTAATTGCTTTTAGCGCATGGAGTCAATTGAGTTTGATTGATGGAATCTTAAGTCCATAATTCAGCTATCGGTCACATCTAGTGCCATGTGCCACTCCAGGGTGAACAAACGGTTAACTGACCTATTGCACAGACGTAAACAGGGTGACGTAGGAGCCATTCGCTGCTTTTACTACGTAGCTGTCACTTTAGAGGAAACGGTAATTTTTAAAGTTGCTAAAATTTTGAAAAGTGGATATACTTGTTCAGACTAAGGCAATGAAAAGGATAGTTGTGATTATAATTATATGCTCATGCGGTTTTGCTTGCATTTTAAAGAACCACTACCAGGTAGTAAACACCCTCAGGAGATTTAATACAATACTTGAAGGATTGTGGTTATTGTTTTATGTGAATTATTGATTATGTTAAAAAGTATTTTATAAATCTGGATAGGGTTACCGCAATAACCCTACTAGGTTTGAAACAGTTAACGATCTATTCGTAAAAGCAAATTTCTTAAAAATTTATTGCGTCATATGAGGAAGAAAATTTTGTGAAACATGATGAAGGACAATAATGTGCAGCTACTGCGTTTGTTTTTACTGTAGTTAATGAAATGAAATAGTTTATTAACATCCTGGGTAATACTAATAATATAAAATTGATGTTTATCATTGTTGTACGGCCATCGATTGACCGTCACCCGCTTTGGGTGCGCTAAGGCTTATTCTTTGACGGCAAAGCTTATTTGCAGTACCGCCCTGCAGATTGGTATTGGTGAGAGAATCACCGTTTGTACGTGCTCTAACAATGCTGAATGGTGTCTTGGCTGCGGAAACTGGCTTAGATCTATTTCACTCGCCGCCTGCTGTAATTCGCAGAGCAGCGGGCAAGTACATACAAAAATTATAAATATGTAAACGCATTGGGTTTTAAACCTGTAATGTTTATATTATAAAGTGCCAATAAATAAATAAATAAATAAATAAAATATATGAGCTAGGAGAAAAAATCGGGCGGCAAGGAAACTCCAGCTCCAACTAGTTACTTCCTGAAAAAAAAATCTCCCTAGGCGTTGTAAGAAAAAACAGATTTTTAGGTTTTGTTGTTACTCCAACGAATGCAACTATTTTTATGCTTTATTAAAGGTCGACGTTCGAAGTATATGACTGTTTCACTCTCGTTTAACCAGCTGTATAGAATTATATTTGTTTATTTTAGCTACTATTTAAGTTGACGAGGTTAAAAATACAATAAGGTAGATAAATATTATTTTTCACAAATACAACTTTTCTTGCCGACATAAGCAGTTTTATCGCAGAATATAACGACAGATCTTCTAGTATAATAAAATAATTATAATAAGCTGATCTAAGCATATTGCATTTGAGTAGTAAGTACATTACCGCACAATCCATCCATACTTATTTTCTTATTCATATTATAAATTTGAAAGTAACTCTGTCTGTCTGTCTATCTGTTACGCTTTCTCGCTTAATCAACTGAACCAATTTTAATGAAATTTGGAACACATATAGAGATCTTAGGAAAGAACATAGGATGGTTTTTATCCTACGAGAAGCTATAAAACAAGTCCACGCGGGAAAAGCCGCTGGCGGAAGGCTTGTCTATATTATAAACTCCATTCACAAAGATAAATAGATGTGAACTTTTACTAAATTATTAACTAATACCCAACATAAAACAAAAGACCACACAATGCAGTAAGAAATGTATATCCAGGTCTTGAGTGTTCCTGTTGGTAAGTGTTCCCGGTGCTTATCATCATCAGCTTCAGCCTATATCAGTATTCCCACTTCCCGGCGCAGTTCGTAGCGCCACCTCGCAAGGTGCGTTCTATGTTTGTCTATGGTGCACACGACAAAGATAATCCTAGTGTGAGGCGTAGTACGTAAGTACATTATTCTTAGTCTAAGCGTAGAGCGTCAAAATAATAATTGACATGTATGATACTGTTATTTGTTGCTCTAAGGCACAAGGCAGGCGCTCCTTGTATTGTGTCTGAGGCTATGAGTGTGAAGCATTAAAATTTTCTTAATTCAAAAAAAACTTCAGTTTATGAAACAAAGAATAACGAGTAAAACAAGAGAACACGCACATAGTAACAGAAAACAAATGCAATTTAATGCCAGAGTGTCGAAACAGAATGTATCGAAATACTGTGATTGTTATTAACATCACAATATTCTGGCTCGATAATTTATAATACCAATTTCCCAAAAAATACTAAAAACGATTGGTATTTGGGAGTTTTTTTCCGCCGCCTTTTTTCTCTCAGCTCAACATCTAGCCCATACGGGCACCTAAAGGCGATGACCGGGAAAAAATTACATTCATTAAGCGAATATTTTTTATTCCTAATATGAAATAAATATTTTTGATATTTGATTTTGGTTATCTCTAAAGTCGGTTAACGGACGATTATTTTACGTGATAGCGTCATTCATAAGAAAACGTTGATATAAAATTGCATATTTTTATGAATTGAATCAAATCAAATCAATCCATTTTTTTTATAAATTAACATTTATTTACACTGCTATCTCTGACGTCACGCGAGAAGAGAGTTAAGTGTATAAATGTATCGATATTTTGAACCTACACAGCGATACGTCAATGGTCGTATCGCATAATACAGTTATAATATAATAATATATAATCAATAATGTCTCCTTCTGTAGCATCAAATGTTTGAACATTCTATAAATATTTCATTTTATTTTTCCTTATTTTAAAATTAATATTTTTCTCATTATTATTAGATACAAGAGGCACTAATACAGTGCAGCGATTGTTGTTGGTTTGTTCTTCTCCTACTACATTGTAAGGAAACAATTTTTTTGCAGCTTAGGTCCTGTAGAATGGCAGTTGTAATGTCAGTTATTTATTATAAGTCCGTACTTGCTTTTATATCTTCTTACTTCGTAATACTTTTGATTAATTACCTACTGAAATATTTAAAATATCGTATCGTATGTATTGATACAAGACGTTGCGATATATTGCTGAATCAATATGTTAAGTTGCGATTCGTATCGATACGGTGTATCGATTGAAATTGAATTTTTGTTCATCACTGGATAAGACAAGTGTATCACAAAACGACGCTTGAGCCGGCGTTCTATGATTTATAAGACGTTATCACGTCGATACGATAAAAATAGATTTTTCAAATGTGTTTTCCTCGACGATACAGAGCTGATAAACTTTGATCGGTGAACTTTGATAGAATATTTTATGACGAAATGTATCAAAATAACTACCTATAAGTTGCATCCCTACGTTGTTTTTTTTTTAGAAATACTACATCTCTCAAGTTTAAATTAGTTAAATTTTAAAAGCAGGTTCAAATAATTAAATTGTAAATCACCCCTATATGAGTCGTCTGCTTAGTTAATTTTACATTCAAAAATGTTTACATTAGCACCGCATATAGAAACTTATTTCATTAATTTTTCAACTAAAGAAAATATTAATCTTTCTATATATAATAATTTATAAATAATTTTATTTGTATTGTATGAAATACAAAATTAAATATATTTATTAACATTCATTGTACCTTCATCGACTGACCATCATTCTCTGAGAGAAATAAGCAAGCGGCCAAAAAATCCGGCCCTGTAAAAAAAAAAAACAGGTACAATAGTGTTTTGAATGCAGCAAAGATAATAGACGGGTTATTTGGAACTCTGTGTAATAGATCGTAGTCTAAAGTACACCTTACATTATATTGAAAATGGGGTGGTCATCTAGGACAATACACAACCTAGGTCTATGGTTTAGGAGAAAAAATAATTTTAAGCTTCTAAAATTTTAAGCTTCTAAGGAAAAAATGTCTCTGGCTATCTTCAATCTTCACTTTTGTAAATGACAGAAACGGTAACATTGATTTTGTCATCATAAACTGTGGATTGTTATCAAGAATAGTTTTTAAAAAATATTCTATAGTTATAATTTGCAAAAATGGGTGATAAAGATAACACAGATAGTAAAAGTAAAGTATCTATGTTGGCGGTTAAGAGTCACTCTACCACCAGATCAGCGATGAACCTGGGAACGAAATCCATGAGCAGACTGAAGCTTCGAAAGCAGTCTTATGGTTTCAGCGGCGTCCCTGGTATAAGACCAGTGGAAAGAACGTCTCAGGTTTGTGCTAAGTATCTCTAAGACTCCAGCCCGACTGTGACATAGGCTAGTTTTGCTCGGGGAAAATATCTCACTTACATAGGGAAAAATGTGTTGCCTATGTGGGATAAACAAGGGGTGGAAGGATAGTAGGATAGTACATATTTTATTTTAATGTTTTCTTTATACCTTTTTAAAGAGTAATCGATTTCAGCAGTGAAGTAATTCACTGTGGAAGTTCCGAGGGAAAGGTGCGGTAATTATGTAAAGTATTAAACACTTAGTAAACGCAATAAAATGAGTCAATTACCCAGCAATTTTTTTTTTATTTGAAAGCAGATCACGGCAATATTTTTTGTAATATGTTATTTTAAAGTCTAATGATTGCATGTAATAATATTATTATTATTAGGTGTGCCCCGCGGTTTCACCCGCGTAGGAAAAGTATCGTTAGCATAAAGTGAATATTCTCCGTAGATTTTGGAGTCCATTTGGAACCCAACATTTATTTCGTATTATCTTTGCCTACGCAGATCATTTTTATTCTTTATAAAAGTATCTATTTGCAAATTAAGAATCAATTGCAGATACAGTTCACTATTTTGGTATTATAGCCACACTTACATATGAGATATACATATTATTTGTATACCTACTGTGGCGGGATTTTTCGTAGGACTATTTAAGATAAACATTTCCATTATATGTATATTACATATGTGTAACTCTAGCGGTTTTGATAGCGCACGCCAGAATAGCTCGCAGATGGTAGATTTTTTCTTACTTACTTGACACTTATCGTCATATTTTACCGACTTCCAAAAGAAGGAGGTACTGTATTCGGCTGTATGTATTTTTTTTTTTTATATATATGTTCACCGATTACTCCGCCGTTTGTGGACCGATTTTCGAAATTCTTTTTTTGTTCGTATGCTTATACTCCCGAGGTGGTCCCATTGTCACCAAATCAGGATCTGATGATGGGATCCCAGGGAAATCGAGGGGAACTCTCAAATTTTATAGGCACACACATTGATTTTCTTATACTTTCTGAAGCATAAGAGATATTTGTGCATAGTAATCATCATCTCATGTTGCTGAGCTGATGATGGAAGGTACTGCAACAGTGAGGAGTTGAAAGCAAATTCTTTCAATAAATAGTTTTTTATTCCAAATCTTACATTCCTGAGGTGTTCCAACTGTCACCAAGTCAAAGTCTGTTGAGGGGATCCCAGAGAAATCGAAGGGAACATTCAAATTTTATAGCACAACAAATGATTTTCATATTTTTACTAAAGCAAAACAGGCATTTTTGTATAATTATCATCATAGCATGTTGCTGAGCTGATGATGGAAGGTACTACGAAGGTTAGGAGTTGAGAGCAAATTCTTTCAATAAATGGTTTTTTGTTCGAAATCTTACATTGCTGAGGTAGTCCAACTGTCACCAAGTCAAATTCTGATGATGGTATCCCAGAGAAATCGAAAGGAACATTCAAATTTTATAGCACAACAAATGATTTTCATATTTTTACTAAAGCAAAACAGGCATTTTTTTATAATTATCATCATAGCATGTTGCTGAGTTGATGATGGAAGGTACTACGAAGGTTAGGAGTTGAGAGCAAATTCTTTCAATAAATGGTTTTTTGTTCGAAATCTTACATTGCTGAGGTAGTCCAACTGTCACCAAGTCAAATTCTGATGATGGTATCCCAGAGAAATCGAAAGGAACATTCAAATTTTATAGCACAACAAATGATTTTCATATTTTTACTAAAGCAAAACAGGCAGTTTTGTATAATTGTCATCATATCATGTTGCAGAGCTGATGATGGAAGGTACTATGATGGTTAGGAGTTGAGAGTAAATTCTTTCAATAAATGGTTTTTTGTTGGAAATCTTACATTTCTGAGGTGGTTCAACTGTCACCATGGCAAAATCTGATGATGTGATACTAGGGAAATCGAGGGAAACACTGAAACTTAATAGGCACACACATTCTTTTAGTCATATTTTTTAACATAATACAAATATTTGTGTCCGGTAATTATCACCTCGCAGCGATGGCCGAGTGGAGTTCAGCGATGGCCGAGTGGAGTGCAGCGATGGCCGAGTGGAGTGCAGCGATGGCCGAGTGGTAAAAGCCGCGGTCTTCTACGCGACTGATCCTGGGTTCAAATCCTCGGCGCGCACCTCTGACAAAGAAATTTGTAATGTGCGCATTTATCGCTGCTCCACGGTGATGGAAAATATCGTAATATTTAATTAATTACGATGTTCTTCATCGCCGTGCATGCCTGAGAGAAATTAATAATTTCTCGAAAGCATGACGTCCACCAATCCGCACTTGGCCAGCGTGGTGGACTATGGCCTAAATCCCTCTCAACAAGTGAGAAGGAGACCTGTGCCCAGCAGTGGGACATAAAAAAAGGTTGAAAAAAAAAATTATCACCTCATGTTGCTAAGCTGATGATTGAAGGTACCACTTCTCAACGGTTAGGAGCTGAGAGCAAATTCTTTCATTAATTTATACGTTCAGGTGGACTTATAGTAGTATTCTTTCAGAGTATAAGATGGCTATTAGATAAACATGATTATAAAAGGTTTCTCTTTAACGTTTAGCAATTAACTGAAAAAATTCCAATTATGCTTATATATAATAGAATTATTAAAATTACTAAAAAGAGTAAAATAAATTAAGTTTTTAACAAAAAAATAGAACCGACTTCAAACGGTAAAAAATAAAATTGTTCAGTACCTACTTCTTCTTGCTTATGGTAATGACTCTTAAAACTATTTTTGAAGTCGGGCCCTTAGTAAAATGTCCTGTCTTAGTAAATATAGTGTACCTTTCGTTCTGAATGGGCACCGACTCCAATATAGTTTTAACAGTCATTACCATAATCAAGAAGAAGTAGGTACTGTCCCACTGTCTGTACTGTCGGTGCCCATTTAGAACGAATGGTACGACATTTTAGTAAGGGCCCGACTCCAAAAATAGTTTTAAGAGTCATTACCATAAGCAAGAAGAAGTAGGTACTGAACAATTTTATTTTTTACCGTTTGAAGTCGGTTCTATTTTTTTGTTAAAAACTTAATTTATTTGGACAATTCACACAATATCTTTATAAATTGTAGCCTATGTGTTATTCTGATGTATAAGCTATATTATTGTCCATTTAGTAGTTTTTACGTGAAAGAGTAACAAACATACATACCTACTTACAAACTTTCGCGGTTAAAAATATTAGTAGGTATGATTACTTAACAGTGGCGGGGCAAGACCTAAATTTGATGTGGGCAAGATATATTTTGCGAGGCCCCCTGATGGATGACGCTGGAGGACGGATTTTACTTAGAAAAAAATTTTTGATACTCAATTTTTTATTCAGAAAAATGCCTTCTTCATTGCGGTCCTAAACAGCGGCGCTCCAAAACAAAAACTGTTTCATACCGTCATCAGTAACAGAACTACCTTGTGGGGGAGAAGCGTGGTGGTTATCTTGTGTATCGCGCTTCTGAGCTTCGTCTATAAGGTGTTATCGAGGGTCCTTACTAATCATATTGCGAGACGGCCAGACGATTTCCAGCCTTCCAAACAAGCTGGATTTCAAAAATGTTACAGTACAATATAACCATACATACGATGCGACAGGTTATACAAAAGTCCGAGGAGTATAACCTGCCGCTATTTTCCGTATGTGGACTATGAGGAAGCTTTCGATTCTGTCGAGACCTCTATGGTGCTAGAGTATCTCCAAGGGTGTCAAATTTACTACAGGTAGGTACATCGAGGTGTATTGTGATTGATAGCTGGTTTTTTTTTGTTATTTATTGCTAGATGAGTAATTATATCTATATTTGCTTTCGCGGGCCTTCGAGGCGCGAGGCCCCTTGGACCGCGAGGCCGTAGGCGGTGGCCCACGTCGCCCACGCCTTACGCCGCCTCTGTTACTTAATGTTTTACAAGAAAGTAATTTGAACAGAAAGGGTGATTTAATCGGTAATGCTTGTAATTTTATAAAATAATCAACACTTTCCTGTCCTACTGACGTCTTACTTATAGCCTTTTACAGGTCGCCATAGAATTCAAACGGCCTCCACTCTTGTTCCTAAATACTTATCAGTTGGATCCACATGAGAAGTTCGATGTCCCAAGAGTGAAGAAGGCGACTGATGAGCTCCTCGATGAACACTTTACTGGACACAAGTACAATGTGCAGGTAAGGATCATGTCGGTTACGTACAGGAAAACTTGCAAGGGTCTAATACTGTCATAGAACATGACCGGCAGTATCTGCTTCTTTATTTAAAAAAAACCGCTTAATAAGGTGAATGTTATCCTTGGATTATACCTAACATCACTTAAAATCACATGGCCAGCACCATTGCTTGATACTTCTTTTTGTAAGAAGAATAACTGCCTGTCCATTGACTTCAAATCACGCACTTATTGGAAATATATTGGCAAAAGTTTTATGTACAATTGCGTCAACATTGGTCTTTTTGTAATTTTTACGTGCTAACGTACGTTATCTGAAATGGAAACATTACGGTAGGGAACGAGGCGTCGCGCGTCGTGACGTCACGCAGATCCTGTTCTAAAGCCATCACGTCACACCCACGTTTTAGCCCACGCGCCTGAAGAGTATTTATTTTATCGATGGTATTTATTTTCATAAAGTGAAGAAGTTACTGACTCTTAAAATGTTATAAGCAACAGGCACCTAAACAAATTTATTGGTTGGTGTAAACGCCTTAAAAGCAAAAGAAATACCAAATAACAAGTGAAAGTGTGTGTGTGCGGGCACTGTGGAAATTAAAATTATCGTGGTCATTAATGATAATTACTTGAGTTGGGGAGTTGGAGTCCTTTTTCGCAACCAACCACTAGATTACCTAACAAGTTATAGATGTTAATTTATTCTTATAGCCGTATTCAAGAAGCATAATAAGTAATATATTAAGCTATGCAAAGCGCTATTTGACGTGCGTTCGTTATGTCAAACCATCGATTCATGTCTTAGAGCATTAAAGTTACTGACTCACCCCTGTCATACCTTGATGCTCTAAAATTCATGTTGATTTTGATAAACGCATAGTAACAAGCTTCACTCAAGTATCGTCTATGAATTCGTTTAGATGACCCTATGCGTTAGCGACCACTTTGAGACCTCATAGTGTTGTTTATGAATACGGGTGTAAGTTTAGTGTCTTTCCACAGGAGTCACCAGCTTTAGCTTTGCGCTTAGCTGGCGAACTGATGCGTAAGGTGAAGGCTATGCAGTTCAACCGCTACCGAGTGATAACCGTTGTGACCATCGCTCAGAGGAGGGCACAGTCCTACAACAACGCTATTTCTTTCTTGTGGGACCACGACAGGGATAACTATGTTGACATCACGAGAGAGGTGACCACCGCTTTTATACAGGTCACCACTTTTGGCGTATATCTAGATTGAAGAGGATAGTAGAAGTCATTCATCGAAAATTTTAGATAAACCGCTAGAAATCCACTTTTCACAATGGTGCATCCATTATACAAGGGAATTTCATTTTTGTTTAATTTGAACTTTCAAATGTTATCGTTATTTATTTTATATTAACTTATTTAGTATTATTCGTAATTATTTTAACTTTTTACCTACGATAAAGATGCGTAAAATTGTTTAACTATAAATCCAATAAAGGCTTTCAATGTTATCAGTTTTATATTTATGTACCTATTACTTTCTTAATAATTAAATAAAATATTTGCAGTACGACATATTGTTTTGATGAAGGATCTCGCATGCATATGACTGTACTGAGATTCTAATTGTATGGCAATGTACAGACACTTCAGAGGGAAAGGAGCTTCTTGTATTATCCTAGAGATGTACGAATAAGCTGTGTAACAAGTAGTATGCTTCGCTAGAGTTATAGAAGTTTAGTTTAGTTACTTAATGCCTATTGATTTACGAGTATAGAAGCGTGGATACACCGCGATAAGTGCGCACATTAAAATTTCTGTCAGAGGTGCGCGCCGAGGATTTGAACCCGATATCGATCGCATCGAAGACCGCTGTCTTTTACCACTCGGCCATCGCTGCTCTCTAATATAGGCTTAATAGTAAGATAGCTGTTATTAGTTTAAAAGCCAGATTTCGATCCGTTCCGGCCGGTGGTATGACCTGCCATAGCACCGGTTTAAATTTTTTTACCATACCACGAGTGATATCGTGGGGCGTTTTCGTTTTATTTTATGTGGAGAAGAGATGCACATAAGGCAACATGAATCCTAAAATAGACCTATCCATCAAAGTTAGACTCATACGGTAGGCTGTGTCGAGGGCCATACATTACAAGGCCGAGGTCGAGATGACGGCCGTGAACTAGAACATACTCTCATCAAGGTTTCACGTGTCATCTAAAATATTGTTTTTATAAGAGATTATAGTGTGGATCTTGTTTCCATGTTGTACTTGTTTTTGTTTATAATTAAAATACGCCTGTCATGCCTTTTTAATATTCCGGACAAATAATGGGAAATGATTAAAGGAATATGGCAATTTGAAAATCTATCTAGGTATACTAATATTATAAATGTTAAAGTGTTTCACATGTGTTTGTTTGTTCGTGTATCCTTCTTTTACGTCGCAACGGTGTTACGGATTGTATTGTATTAGAGATATGTAGTTAGGAGGTTGGAAAGTAACACAGGCTACTTTTCACCCGGGGGAAAATATCTGAATCCAATGGGAAAAATCCTTAAAGCCACACGGGTAAGCCAGTAAGCTAGTTATATAGTAAGTATCGCAAAATAAAGTGTTATGTATAAGTATAAAGTATGTGTGTTATTCATATGTGATTTATATTATTAGTCAGAAAGTCTTCGGTCTTTACTTTATCAAGCCTAAAATTAGCAATGATTAAGGTCTCCTACGCACCAGCGGTTAACCGCGGTGGCGGCTAACCGCGCTTGTGATCGTACGCACTTAACCGCCACAAACATTGTTTACGACAAGCCGCCGATGTGTCACGAAATTTAGTCCTAGTCTTGTCCTTTGATGGTGTCATAAAATTTTCTTCATACGATACACTCATTCTAAAATAGCCAAAAAAATTATCGATGTTTTTCTTAAGTTCTTTAAAAGAACTTGTAAACTGGCCAAATTCGTTGCGTGTTTCTAGTATCTTTCTGTTTTGTTTCTTTATGTTCTGGAGTAAAATTAGACAACACAAGAAGGTCGAGGTACGACGGCGGCCATTTCGTGGCTCTCGATCCAATCGCTTATCGCGGTTTCATCGCGGTTGGCCGCCATAGCGGTCAGCTGCTATTTCAAACGCGTCAGACAGTTACTTATTGTACTTATACCTAGTTATCACCCGGTTACTTAGATAAATATTATTTGGAATTTTTATCCGGTTTATTTTCCGGACTATACTGATAAAAACCACAGTGCTAATGAAGTATATTTATTGAAGTTTTTCCTTGAAGATAATTACTATAATAGGACATTATTAAAATTATTGCTTTAGTTACTTCTTGACAGTCAAAGAAGTTGGTTATTGGCAGACTGAAAGATGAAGATCACTTTTTCAATGTTGTTGATAACTGTTCTTCTTTTAATTTATCCCAAAGGAATTGCAGGACGTAAGTAGTATTTTTACAATGAAGGAGCAATGGAACGTTTAGATTTATTTTGTTTTAAGTGACTTCTGTAGAGTAGTTTTAGAACAATGGTACGCTCGTGAAATTAGAGATATGAAATTTCATTTTAAATTTTTGAGTGTGTACAAGAAAAGTTGTGAGAAACTGCCGATAAAATATATTTTCTAAAATATCCTTATTGAGCCCTTTTTTTAATAAGTACTCCACAAGACAACATGATTTAAAAAACAACGGTTTGCACTCCGGTAGTGCCGGCAAAAGTGAAAACTTGAACATTAACGTTGTGCATTTTTGCTATTTTGAAATGTAGGGAACAATTTCGCACGAATTGCTTTTATTATCAGTATTATTTTTCATCCATTATTTTCAGTACCTAGGTTTTCATCTAGTATTTTTACTAAGTACTCACTGATTTTCTTTAACTATTTCTTCGTCACTTTTTCATTAATATATGCACTTTGTTCAATGTCCATATTTTAAATACTTGATATAAACGAATTTTACAAGTATAGACAGTCGAGCCGTCATCAGCGGTCACCCCTCCGTCTTAAGAATATTCGATCAGGCCACGTGTCCTGACGCAAGTTTAACATTTTTACCCATCCCAAAAAAAGTGCACAACGCTGCTAAAGAAGTTTTCACTTCAAAAAAGTAGTATTTTTACAAAGTACTCTCTCATTTTCTTTCACTATTTCTTCGTCACTTTTTTCATTAATAGATGCACTTTGTTCAATGTCCATATTTTAAATACTTGATATAAACGGATTTTAAGATAAAATTATACTTGACGCTGGCAATATGCAGAGTTTGCGATGCCATAATTGAAGAAAAAAAGTATAGACAGCCGTCAGATGAGCCGTCATCAGATGTCACCCCTCCGTCTTGGTCTAAGAGCCGGTGAAGATATTCACTCGTTCGGTTGTTACAAGAGTGAAGGTGATATGAAAGAAAATTGATTAAAATTAATTAAATTAAAAATAGCTATGAACACTTTTCGATTGTCAAGTTATCATAGGCATATATGTTTATAAATTATATTTGGTAAACAATATGTCTCATCGAATTTTCAGATCGGTGAAGGTCGATCTTCCTCGTCTCCTCTACTATCTTACGAAATTTTGCGATCAGCACACGTGACCTCGCGCGAGTTTCATAGTTTTTACCCATCCCACAAAAAGTGCTCAACGCCGCTAAAGAAGTTTTCACTTCAAAAACGGTACAAGACCTTATGTTAGTAGATTAGTTATTAGTAAAGGGCGCTATATTCAATATAATGTGACACTATAATAATATAGCAAAATAGTGGACAATTAAGACATTCTATTAATTCTAAATATGGCTATTAGTTTGGGAGATACGCGAAAACAGATGAACATACATACGTAAAATAAATAAATATCTTTGGACATTCACACAACGCCATCTGATTCCAAACTAAGCAGAGCTTGTGCTATGGCAATCAGAAAGCTGATAAACATACTTATATAATTCTTAATACATACTAAAATAGATAAATTAACACCCAGACACAGCACACAAATATTTAGTCATGTTTATCACACAAATATTTGTCTTGGGTGGGAATCGAACCCACGACCTCACGCTTCGCTGTCTGCTCATCACCCACTACGCCACGGAGGAGGATGAACATACATACGTAGTCAATAATTAATTGAATCAGGCGTTACTTCGTAGTACTCCATTGTTGTGAAGTTTGGTAAAAACAACCTTGCAACAATACGCAATCAAAACGTATTGTCGTACGTCCAACATAAATGTTTTGAGAGTCTATAAATCTGTTGATGGTCTGTTTACAGGCAAAACAGGTGTTGGTGGCGGTATATAATAATATGTTGGTGACTGGTGTATGTTTTTTTAATTTGTTGTCTGTTTCCTATGAGGGAGGGAGGGAGGTGCTATTGAATGCAAAAGTATAAACCATCATACGTTTTGATTGCGGATAGTTGCAAAGTAGTTTTTACTCACTTTATACGTATACTGCTAAAACTATAATCATCTTTATGACCAATAAATAAATAATAATTTTCTAGATGAATGTGAACCCAGTGACTGTATACATCGTCGTTTATGCCCAGCGTTAGTCGACAAAGTAAAGGCAATCATAGAGGCCTCAACTCGGGATTTGTATACAAAGTTGATGAACTTCTTACCTACTATCCAATGTTCTGATAATGGTCATGTAAGTAAACTTTTTGTGCAATTATTTACTTTTTAAATAATAATATAATCCTAGTTAAATTGTGCGCTATATTCTGTAATTAGGGGCATTAAATTATCATCACTTCATCACTGACTGCCAACACATATAAGGCCTCCAATAAAGTTTAACAATAGCTATCTATCGAAAAGAAACTGGGATTGATAGCTTAAACACAGAAACGCGTATGAAACTTGCCACTAGTGGTCATGACATGTATCTAATCTAATACCTTTAAACGAGCAATTCTTGTACAGATACTTCAACTCAGTTGTGCGCGCGGCGCTATGTGTGGGTAAATCTGTATATACACAGTGACTTTGTGTGCGTGACAAGAGGTACAGTGAAGTTGCTCGGACGATCACGGCTGCGTCACTGTCACACAAATTAAAGCTGCATAATTACTAGCCCACGCACACATAGCGCCGCGCGCACAACTGAGTTGAAGTATCTGTATATATCTAAATATATTTTTTGAATCTCGGAAACGGCTCCAAAGATTTTGATGAAATTCAGTACCCTGGTTTCGGGGATGATAAATCGATCCAGAAAATTTTTATTGATGGAAATTGTCGTTTTTTTAACGTTTATGCCGTTAAATATAAACTTACTCTTACTGACATCTATTGGAGACTATTAACCTTCCTATACCCGCGTCAATTTTTGTAACACCTATACCCGCGCACGGTGTCACAGACCGAATATTTAAAAGCTTGATTTTTATTTTTTTTCTTAGAAAACCCATAAATATATTGTTATTTTTTTTAAGTAAAGGATTCAAAAAAACAGACTGTAGTAGGAAAAGACTTTATTTTTAATTATTTTACTGACTATCAGTCTCTCAAATAGCAGTCTACAAAATCGAGTATTCTCTCTTAGGTTGAATAAAAAATTTAAAAAATAACATTTTTTTTCTAGAAAACAAAATTAAACTTTTAGAAACTAAAAAAAGACTTAATGTAGGATAACAAAATCACAGGTTTACTTAGTTGCTAGCCTTACCATAACAATCAGGGCACACCATAACAGCATGTTCTAAACAAAAGTATTTTTTGCAGGTGGCACAGTTGTATCGTGTTTTCCGATTTTTCGAACAGTCCCTTCTAGAAAAATTTGACTTTATTCGATTTATCTGTTCATTCGTGCACTTTACGATCATATCAATAGCACTCTCAGGGAAAAATAACCTCCAAATTTCACCCGGCTCTTTAAGTTTCTGGCCTCATGTCTAGGTCCTGGAAGTTGAGTAACTATGTTCCGAGCACGCCTTCTAACTTGGTTTGAGGCAGGATTTTTATTCCACCTTGTCCGACCATCTTTCCCGAGGTAAAACTCTCTTGATCCTTGAGGCTCCTCTTCACCCAGCTCCACACTATTTTCGTCGTCGTCGTCTTGCTCGGTATCGTACCTTTCTTCTTGGACTTCAACCAAATCTTCCTCTTCGCTATCAGACCCATCATCGTAGTCAGATCCAGTGCCTTGTTCCTCTAACAGTGCTCTGATTATTTGCTCGTCATCCATGTTAGCAGATTGAAATCTAAAATGAAATGAAAGTCATCAAAATCATTCATAACCTTAAATTAAAAACACAAAACAACACGTAATAAGCACCAAAAACAGGTTAGAAATACAATACAATACATTCAATACAGTAAAAATTACTTTATTGCGCAAAAAACACTTACAAAAATAATTTAATACTTACATAAAAAGTTGCACCTATACCCGCGTCGGTCTCACAGACCGATTGGCGCCAAAAACAGGAACACGTGTTTATCGCACAAACGCGCGATACGTACTGATATGAAATGAGCAATAAATCCGGCAGCTAGCGAAAGACTCAAGTTGTAAGAGTTGTCAAAGAAAGAAATAAACGAACAAATGTGTTTTGTCGGTCTCACAGACCAACGCGCGGGTATACGAAGGTTAATAATATTGTGGCGTAGAAAGTCGTCAAATGTCAACTGTCAATCCGCCCTTCAAACAAATGACAATGACGATATGAAAGACCTCTATAAAAAAATCGTCAATGGAACTAAAGCTTTCTTGGTCGAATGGTTACGAAAGCTAACTACGGATCTAGAGACCCGGGTTCAAACTTCAGGAGCGTTTTTTTATTTTTAACGACATTTTTTAAATTGGGAGCTAGGTATTTCAAAAGGCTTTGTCAAGTAACACTAAGCCAATGAAAGCTTTGCTTAAAAATAAACCAAGAAAATTAATTGTTTTTATCCGAGCAACGCTCGGGCGTCCAGGTACTATATGTATATATAACACAAGGCTGCGCCCATTTCGCATAGCGCCACTCACAATTCATTATAATTAAAACTTTTAAATTATCATCTAAACGCTGGTCTCCCCATCATGTACGAAGGATTTAAGTTACAGATAACAATGATAGGCATGTTGGTGGATTGGCGAAATTCAAAGAAAGAATACCTAACCCTATTTTAAGATACCTAACCAGGGTAGGATTCATCACAATGTTTCTTTCTTGTAGAGCAAATAATAAAAGCTCACTTAATTATGTGTACGTGTTTTAGTCAAAATTGTACAATCGGATTGCCCCAGGGCTTTCAGCAAAGGCATTCATGAACGACTGTGCTACCACTTTGTACAATGATAGAAGATTAGAGAAATAGATTTTATTCTACTGTCCTGTTCTTTTACAGATATGCTGCTCAAAAATGTCGTTACTGGATTAAAAATCTGAATTTATTATAGAAAATCACCCAAACATAGGATTACTGCCCGAATCCTGCGGGCCGTTAAAATTTAATCGAATTTTTATGCCGGTAGAACAAAATTATCCCTGGCTAGTAATGATAGCGTATGGTAAGTTTTACGCACAGTACGCATATGTAGCCCTTTTATTTTTCGCATCGGCAGGAAACCTTTCAAAAGGAACCCGGGAAACATGGGAGTGATACCAGATTATGTGGGATTTCATCTTTCTAAAGCTATCTTCAATGGATTTCCTGAGTACTTAGAATTCTGGGATCTTGTATGGAATGGTTTACGCAACGCGATTTACTGTGGAGAACGCGTTAAGACTTTGATCTTATTACTGTTTCTGTATAATGTGGTTGTTAAGCCTTATGGGCTGCTTGAAAATATCAACAACCATTTTATTCCTTAGTAATTAAATTTCCAAATTTTTTCTTCTCTTAAAGATAATAATTTCAATTGCGTGGGAACTTTGATCAATGATCGGTATGTGCTAACATCAGCGCAGTGTGTGAAGGACAAGGCAGTACAAGGTGTTCGTCTTGGTGAGTCCGATATCCGGCAATGTCAACCGCAACGTACTCGTCGATATTTCAACGTTCACCAAATGGACTGCGACAACATTGAATCGCAGGTAGGTATTTTTACATCCATATTTGTAATTGTCCACTGCTGTGCATAGGTTTTCTCTCGTAAGTGAGAGGGATTTAGCCCATAGTCCAACACGCTGGCCAAGTGCGAATTGGTGAACATCATAAGAAATTATGTGTTGGGCATTCACGGTAAAAAAACTACTAACTAACTAAATCCCTTACAACTTCAGCTTAATATACTCGCGGATTTTTTAAGGAGTGTCATTTATATAATACATACTTACATTCTTTTAAATCTTTTTTACAGCTTACCTAATTTATGTATATATAACTTGCCGATGAAAAAGGTAAAGGGTCCACATGATTATATGCAACCTTTGTCGCCTATGCATCTCTGGCAATGAAGGAGATCTTATCGAAGCTGTGGTGAATTATCCCATGTCTTAATTCACTAAAGATGCCTGTGTGGTACAAGAAACACTTGCTCTCGTAAGATTAACTCCAAAGATTCCTATACATGACCAGTGATTAACAAGATGCCCTGGAAGTTGGATGGATGGATTGGATGAATTTTTTTCGTTGGGATGGGTTGGGTGTTTATTTATTTTTAATTATTTATTGTTACAACTTAAAAATGGTGTACAAAGGGAGGACATAATGCCGAGAGGCATTCTCTACCAGCACACTGTCAATGCAATCTCCTGATGTTACAAATGTCCAAAGTAAATGTTAGTGACCACTGAGTAAACTTTACGTTTGTTTTAAATGTGCCCGTGGAAAAAGGATGTATTTAGGGGATTTTTTTATTCTTAGTAAATTATTGTTACAGGATGTTGAAGTGGAGACTGTAATAATTCACGAAGGATATTCCCTTGGCCATGATAATGACATAGCTCTATTGCGTCTCAATAGGGCAGCTAATTTCTCAAAGTGTAAGTTCACATAAAGTACCTAACCTTTACTATTTCTTATCGTCTACAATATTTGAGCAACTCTAGCCAAAATACTACTCTATCAAGAAAGTACCAGGAAAAGATCAATAATACTCAAAATGTTTGTTATTCATCCAAATTTATTTTATCATCTTCAAAATAATATACTCCTTCAGAAACGATACACTTACGCCAACGGATAATGCATCAAAACATTTTTTAAACGCTGTTTCCGGAATTGAGTTCAGTTCTCGCCGCGAATTCTCCTTTACTCGTATATATTCTACCGATTGAAAACGCGTGGTAAGTGATAATTTGAGTTTAGGAAAAAGAAAGAAGACGGCTGGAGCCATATCTGGTGAATATGGTGGTTGCTCGATAGCATTTGTCGAGCGTTTGGACAAAAATTCGGTCACAATGATGGCCTTGTGCGAAGGCGCATTATCGTGGGGCAAAATCCAAGATTTTTTTTCCACTAATCTGGGCTTTTTCGTCGAATTTGCTCTCTTAAATGCACATAACGCTCAAATAATATTCTGTATTTACCGATTGACCTTCCGGCAAGAATTCCGAGTACATAACATCGCAATATTCAAAGAAAACAGTCAATATGACTTTGACTTTTGATCGACTTTGGCGTGGTTTTTTCGGTTTCGGTTCAGTTGCAATGCGCCACTCCGAATCTTGACTAGTTTGCATGTCAAACTCGTAAACCCACGTCACGAGTAACATGAATGTTGGGTCGGAACTCGGAATTGACTCGTTCTAGCATGTCCTCAGCGGCTCTAATGCGATTGGGTTTTTGGAGAAAATTCAGGTCTTGTGGGACTAGCCGAGCGGTAACATGTTTCATACCCAAATGATTAATTAAAATGGTACGGATCGACTCGTGAGATACAGAAAGTTCGGCAGCTATCTCTCTGAAAGTTAAATGAGGATTTTCAGTCACTATTTCCTTCACTTTTGCGATGTTAACTTCAATTGCAGACGTTGATGGCCTACCAGAGCGAGGCAAATCTTCCATCCGTCCTTCTCTTTTGAACGCTTTGTACCGGTCGCTCATAAGCACGTGTTTTTGATAAAGACACGTGTTACAGATGACTTACCTTCTGTAACATTTTCAGTGACTCTGAACACGAAATTCCATTGGAGATGCAAAATTTAACACAAACTATTTGTTCGATATTTTTGTCCGTTATGAAATTCGTAATACACACTATGTAACTAAAAACAGCACTGTATTTAATATAAAAGGTTGGGGAAAAGTTTTTTCACATTTTTTAAGAAAATTCAAAACATTTTTTAATATAGTTTATTTAAATTTAACTAAAGTATGTAGGTACCATTTTGTTCGATAACTTTTTGCCAACATGTAGGTAGGGACATGATCTAATTGCTATAGAAATTTTGGGACTTCTGATCAAAATACCGCGACAAGTGATTTTGGCAGTCCTCTCGTGATGTTAACCTGACACTGCCTAAAGAATTCTGAAGAGACCGAAACAGGTAAAAATCTGAAGGTGCAAGATCTGGACTATACGGCGGATGCATTAACACCTCCCAGCCAAACTCTCTTAATTTTTGCTGAGTGGCTAAATATGTGTGAGGTCAGGAGGTATCATGATGAAAAACCACACCCCTTCTGTTGATTAATTCCGGCTGCTTTCTCTCAACTTCTTGCTTCAATCTCACCAGTGGTTTGCAGTAGAGTTTAGAATCGATGATCCTGCCTGGTGGTAACAGCTCATAATGAATAATGCCCTTCCAATCCCACCACACACACAGCATCACCTTGTTGCGAGTTAACCCGGGTTTCGCCACAAATTGTGAAGCCTGCCCGGCCTTTGACCACGACCTTTTTCGCACGTTCTTGTCGTACCTACATGATCCACTTTTCATCACCAGTTATCAACTTCTTCAAAAATGGTTCGGTTTCATTACGTCGTAATAAAGAATCACAAATGAGTACACGGTTCATTAGGTTTCTTTCAGTGAGCTCGTGAGGTACCCAAATATCGAGCTTTTTTGTGTACTCAGTTTTTTCAAATGCGCCAAAACTGTTTTGTGGTCGATTCCCAAGTTTTCAGCTACGTCGTAACTATTGATATGCCGATCTTGCTCCACTTTTTCAATAATGGGCATCCATTTTATCCGTAATAGGGCGACCAGAGCGACGTGCATCTTTGACATCAAAATTTCCCGATTGAAAACGCTTAAACCAAATTTTTGCTACTCTCACAGACACTGCACTGGGTCCATAAACATCGCAAATTTTATTCGCGGCTTGCGTTGCATTTTTACCTTTTTTGTAGTAAAATTTTAAAATGTATCGAATTTCTTCATTAGATTCACTCACCTTGACCACAATACAAGGAGCGCCTGCCGTTCTAGACAGTAGCGTAACTCAACCCGGTTTTTAAAATTTTAACAAATGACTGCGCATAGTGCTAGGGTCGGTACCTACAAAATGAAGGGTTGCTTATTTTTATACAATATACACCCAACGCCTATATCAATGAAAGCGACTAACTTGCAGAATACCATACGGTATGGTGTCAAATCGCTTACCTAGTAGATTACAACTAGCCATAAAAACAATTAAAATCCGATCAAGTTCAATTTGTCGTTACCACACAATGTCAGATAGCCCTTTTTTATACAACACACCCAAAATGTGCGTCAAAGGGAATAAAGGCCTAACTTATAAAATAAAATACAATACACCATAAGAGAAAAAATAAAAATACACATTTTTAAAAACACGCTTTTATTGAAGTGTACTAAACAAAACAAAAACTCTTTAATATGTTTACTTTAAGCTTTAACGTCTTTACACAATTTGTATAATTTAAAAACTGTGTAGATAAACACGTTCATTAAATGACATGATATGATTTTGATATCTGATATTTAACTAATTTAATTTTTTGAAAGAAATTAAATACGATAAGATTTAAGTAAAGCTTTTAAATTATATAAATTGTGTAATGACGTTTTAAGTATACTTATAGTAAATGTTTTAAAAGATAAGTAAGAGATCAATAAAATGTTCACTAAATAGTTTATCTTAACATGAATAACACATTTAAAGAAATAGTCTATGAACATACGGTAGGTTATTGTGGAAAAAAATAGTAATTAACTAATTTAAGACGGTTACAAGCTTCACGCGCGGATAATAGAACTTTTTCACTCGACGCTTTCACTCGACTCGTCAGAGAGACGTTGACGGATCTTTTTACCCGACTGCGATAGGAGGATTATGTTTTACGAATGTATGTATGTTTGTGGCTATGTTTCTTTGGCACGCTCTGCAGTTTAAACGGCTCGGTGGATTTTAGCTTGAGAAGTGTCATTGGATTCGTCTTAATAGTGGTCATAAGTAGGATGGGTGGCCACTAAGCAACATCTAGAGCGGTTATAATAAAGATGGGAGTCAACAAAGTAATGCAATGTCCAGTGCGGTTGCTATAGTTGTAAACCGCTTTCGCAACGCGCGATAAGGAACTTCGTTCCAAAAGATGAATTTACGAAACTCGATTTTCAGTCCATAGCGCAATGTGGCACTGCGTACTATTACCTTCCTAAGATTACTTACCGGCCGTGTAAATGACAGTTGTCTTTGTGCGTGTGCCAATTCGGCCGATAGTATGAAGTTACTTTACTGTATACTTATATCTATATTGTGCCTTGACAGTACGAAAAACGAATGAAAATCACACATTTTCCTAATTTGAATTTAGGATTATGTTCTTTAAAATGTAAACTTTCAATGATACCAAAACCAGCCAGATACAAATAGTATAGCCAAAGAGATTTCATTACAAGTTCATACATACTTTAATGCGAAAAGACTTTTTCCCCAACCTATTAAATAACAAATGCAACTCAAACTCCGCTCCAAAATGGAAAACAGTTGTGCCAATCTAACAACTACAAAAAAATCAAAAATGTCAGTTTCCAAACTGAAGTTTTAGATTTTTATTAATAAATCCATAATAATCCATAAAGAAATCATCCGTTCCCGATACTTTTCTGACTGAATGTAATATCGATGCATAGCAGCAGAACCTGGGTAAAAATAAACAATGCTCTTACCAGAGAGAATACTTCTATCTTACTTTGTACATGTTTGTTTGATTTCTTTTGCAGCTAATATAGCGCCAATATGTTTGCCGAAAACTTCGAGCATGCTATTGAAGAATATGACGGAAACCATAGTTGAAATCATATCGGACTGGAAGCTTGACGATGGTGATTTCGCACATTCCAGCGACGTGCCGATTACTTTTGCTTGCACGTATGTTACTTTTTATGTAATAATATTTTAAAAAAAGATTTTATTCTCACACTTGACTAATGTTTAAATACTGTTATTTAGTGATAACACCCAGAACGAATATTATGTAATAAAGAAATTTTATAATAAATGCAAAATTAATATATACATATTTTAAGTTCAAATATTTATTTTCGCAGCATTCGCAAGGCAGGAGATATGGATTGCAAAGAGAGTGGCGGATCTCGCTGTAAAAGTTACTCTGGCAATCCCCTGATGGTCCAAACTGATATCGGCAATTCACATACGTATGTTCAATATGGAATACTTGTTGATGGGCATATTCGGTGTTCTTTGGATCGGTTAAAAAAATACACAGACGTCACCAAGTATATGAAGTGGATTTTGGATTCGATAAGACCGTAGAATCAAGGATTTTACTTGATTTCAATGAAATTTCGTCTAAATATTAAATGTATTCTTGTTAAATACCAATCCGTAATTTGTAAGAACATTTAGACTATTATATTTCTTCGTAATTAAGGGATGTTTTGTAATTTTCCATTAAGATTCTGTATATACATATCTATATATATATATATCTCTATAATAATAAACATACGTACATTACCCTAATGCTGTATGGCCCCATGCGTTCTAGGTATCATGGGGAAGGGGAAAGCCTTTCTCCATACAAAGTCTTTCCTACAGCTATTATTTTTTTTAACCAACACATACATTATCACTTTTATGATTCTGTTTTTTTGACAGGCTTAAGCAAAAGACAGTGAATTTTAAATGGTAAAAACAGCCCATTGACATATACGCATAACCTCAAACAAGACTTGACTTGTCCTTGGTCGTCAGCAGTTGAGCTACTATTCCAGAGATTCCGAAGATTCCAGGTTAATCATGTTCGCGCGTTCCGCTTCATTCCGATGGTATAAACATCCTTCTACCGATACATAAAACGTCAGAAATAGGTGCAGTCGTGATATATATTGTTTAGGCAACCGTTCAGACGATGAAGCATGCAAGTTCCAACACCTACAGCAAATATAGGTTTAATTTTTAGGGTTCCGAGCCAAATGGTACAAAATGGAACCCTTATATATATGGATATATATATATGGATTCGTGACGTCTGTCTGTTTGTCTGTCTGTCTGTCCGTACACTTCCAACGACCACACTCCACACGAGACATTTCCAAAGTGGTAAAATGTGTCCCCCCCCCTGTAACTTCTAAAATAAGAGAGTGATAAACCTAAAAAAAATATGATGTACATTACGATGCAAACTTTCACCGAAAATTGGTTTGAACGAGATCTAGTAAGCAATTTTTTTAATACGTCATAAATCGTAAACAACAATTTACCTTTCATTCAATCTTAATGCAATGATTTCTATGGATAACCAAAGGCAATGATGTATTTCTGTTGCCGCTATTGCTATACAAATACTAAAAATAGAATAAAATAAATATGAGAAGGGGGTTCCCATACAATAAACGTGATTTTTTATAGATAATGGTACGGAACCCTTCGTGCGTGAGTCCGACTCGCACTTGTTAATCTTGCACGCATCGCCCAGCGGCTAATGTATAACGTAAGCGATCTACTAGATTGTTGACCGGTAGTGTCAAATCTCATCCGCGTTTGCACCAATCCGCATGTCCACCAACACACATTGAAGCAGAATGGTGGACCTCCACGCCTCCTCAATAATGGCGAGAGACCGTGCGCAGCAATTAGACGATAGAAGGCTTGCAACCCATTTATAATCTCATCCATTAATCGTGAATCGAAGGCTGTATATTGTAAGGCCGAGGTTGAGAAGTTGGCCTTGAACTAGAATATGAAAAGGTTTTACGAGTAAGCAGAATTGATGTTTCTTTGAAAGATGCCTCTATTCACTGCCCCTATTTCCTACGACACTAAATCTTCAGTATTCCTAAGTTTTTCCCGAGATAGTATGCACTTTTGCTATTATTTTTTTCAACCATTTACTGCTGGGCTCAGGTCTCTTCTCACAAGTGAGAGTGATTTAGGCCATAGTCCACCACGCTGGCCAAGTGCAGATTGGTGGACGTCATGCTTTCCAGAAATTATGAATTTCTCTCAGGCATGCACGGCTGGAGAACATCGTTATCAATTAAATATCACGATATTTTCCATCACCGTGGAGCAACGATAAATGCGCACTTTACAAATATAATTGTCAGGGGTACGCGCCAAGGATTTAAACCCGGGATCGGTCGCTATAGTTGTTATAACTTTTGGCTGCAACCCTTTTTGCGTCCCACTGCTGGGCACGGGTCTCTCCCCCCTTATTGGGGAGGCCTGGAGCTTACTCCACCACGCTGCTCCAATGCGGGTTGGTGGAGATGCGGGTTAGTGGCCAACCCGCTGTCGGATGTTTTCAAACCGCCCATAAGGCCTCCGACAAGGTTTAACGACTGTTATCTATCGACAACAACCGGGACCGACGGCTTAACGTGCCCTCCGAAGCACGGAAACGCGCATGAAATTTTTTGCCACTAGCGGTCACCCATCTCACAAACGACCGCGCCCGTTTAGCTTAGCTGCATAGACCGCTTGCGTTCTACGCTAGCCGCCGAGCCATGCGCGCTTATAACTTTACCTGGAGGCAATACAGTGACCAATGAGGTTAATCCGAAGCGCGATCATTGCTAGTTGAAAACTTTACATCTCTAAATAATGTTCAAGGTTAAAATCACAAACATGAGATTTTTGTGTTTCTCAGCTAAATTAATTAAACGGTGTGTGGAAAATAGTATTTCTTACTTTGCGTAATTTATAGAAATCAATTCATAATAATAATGATCGGCGAAATAATCGCGTGTTCAATACACCAAAATGAATAGCTAGGACCAGTCCACAGACCACAAAATATTATAAATACAATACAATACAAACTCTTTATTGCACACCAATACAAGGAAAACATACATTACATAGATACATTAAAACGAAAGCAGAAGGTGGTCTTATTGCTACAAATACGATAGCAATCTCTTCCAGACAACCGAGAAGGAAATATATAAAAGACCAAGAGTTCCCAAATACATTTTCTTATTTTTTTACTTTTTAGTTCGTATTTTCACAAAAGCGTGTTTTTTAGTTTTTTTAAACTACATTATTTATTTTTTAAAACACTTTAGCGCTAAGGCGATCGTGCTCTGGTTTTAAGTATATAAAGGAAGGAAGGAAGGAAAGGAAGATGATATTGAGATAGGAGTAAAAACTAACAGTAAAACTGCCTCGAGCCGTTGGAAACTTCCCGCCGATGCTATAGGCTGAGTAAGCAACCGTTGGTCTTTGATAGAAACAGGAATGTAATGATGTTTTATGTCAGTAGACAGATAACTTCGTCATGCCAATAGTCTTATATTATCGTTTAAGTGCATCCCAGAAAGATACGGATATATTGAATGAAACACACCCGAAATCAAGAGATTGCGTTAACAATAAAAACTTAAGACTTTGCAATAAGGGATTGTAGTATTGAATATTTGATAATTATTTAACTTAAGGCATTTTTAAAAGAGTCTTGGCAGTCAAAAAATGAAAGACGGACAAACAATAAAGTAATTATCTAAGTAATCAATAAATTATTTAAGGGTTATTTAGTTATAAGTAAAATAAATGTAATAATAAGTGCAGCAACAAAAGTTTATTTTAACATCTGCAGCCTTACATCTTTTTTGTATGTAGGCGACGAGTAAATGGAACAGCTATAGTGAGAGCTCTAATAGTTCAACAGCAACCACCTTCCAAGCACTGAGGAAGGCCACTGAGTACAGTACAGATACCCCATAAGCCAGTATCTCTGCCAAAGAGAGTGCCTTATAATTACGGAAGTTAAAATAACAGTCCCTTACTAAACATATTCCCCCTGATAATAAAAAATGAATTTTTAAACAGCTGTCATCATTTTGAACGTTTTTTAAGTCAATAAAAATAAAATTCTGCTTTGCTTCCTACAAATGCTTCTACTACCTACAAATTAGTATATTTTAGTCACTGTTTGTAGGTATGAAAAGCTTTAGTTTAAAAACGTGAACTATTCTGTTGTCATTCCAAATACAGTACGTTCGCCGAAAACTATGCAAAAACTAATACCTAGCTCTGCTACTATGCAATGCATATGCGAATTCAAATGCCATGCAAAGTTCCGATAGAGACGAGAGGATCGGAAAATTTGCATAGAAAACATTCAGTCTGAAACAATATCGATTAGACGGGAACTGAGGGAAACTGAAATCTATAATATCTATACTTATATTATAAATGCAAGGTTTGGATGTATTTTTGTATGTTGGGATGAATGTTTGTTGCTCAAAGGCGTGCAAATTTTTAGGATATGGCTAGTTAATATGCTTTAATTAAATATATCATTTTTTTAATAATTGCTCTCGTGGGATAGATATTATAATTAGTGTGGGACTGTGATTGTGTAACATTATTTATTTATTTTATTTATTTATTTATATGAACTCAAATCACACGAGCTAAGTTGGGCCGGATTAAAAGTATAAATAAAATAAGTCATTGAGAAGATTAAAATAGCACACAATGACTTGAAGATTTTCTTTAGTATGCGTGGTTTTCCACAATTTATAAAGCAATTTCTTGATATCTTTCCAAGCTTACATAGCCTTGGTGTTGTTGAATTCAAGTGGTAATGCAGGCTGAGAATTTTGACGTGACAACGTCAAATAAGTCGATGAACGCCGGCTGCACGCACTAAAAAGGATGACTGGAGTTTTGGCGGGAAGTCGAAAAAGACATATTGTGCTCTTGTTTTATTTTTACTTTCTTAGTGTATTTTTGAGTTATATATCGCATAAATTTAATTCATTTATGGCATTTTGTTCGATATAGGTTAATTATAGTCCACGAGTGTTGTGAATTAAAATAACAGTGCGAAAATATGTTTTTTTGGCTTGCCTCCAAAATTCCATTGGTCACGTTCTAGTAAAGAAGCTATCGCTTTACTTGAATGTCTAACTGACTTGACTGACTGTATACTAACGACTTACTGACTTTACCTATTATTACTCATCCAGTTTCACCGAAACTGGCAAAAAGGTGATGCAATAATTATACTTGACGCTGGCAATATGCAAAGTTGGCGATGCCATAATTGAAGAAAGAAAAAAAAGGATGACTCATTGTAACGTTACGCTGATTGTACTGTTACGCTCATTTTAACGTTACGTTAAGGCTTGAGTGTTCGGCTTGCGCCTCATCTGGACGAAACGCGGCGGGGCGTTTCGTCGTCTGTTTATTAAGTAAAGTGAAAAGTTAATGTGGTTTTGACTTTACAGACAACCATTTTTTTTAGATAGGATCTATTTGAAGGTCGTCTTTATCATCTTTATGGAAACCGGACGATACTCTGGCTCACACGGCAAAAGGGAAGGCCGATCTCCTGGGTACCCTGTTTGCCTCAAACTCGACTCTGGACGACGGAGGTGCCGCACCGCCGACCATCAAGCAGTGTGAGAGCTCGATGAAGGACGTGCGTTTCACTCAAAAGGCCGTCAG
The DNA here is from genome assembly GCA_911387765.1 of Pyrgus malvae. NCBI lineage: Eukaryota > Metazoa > Arthropoda > Insecta > Lepidoptera > Hesperiidae > Pyrgus > Pyrgus malvae. Next base: position 8,332,152 of record OU426955.1, on the reverse strand, counting down.
ACGCGCTCTGCAAGCCCTCGATGTCAAGAAGTCGAGCGGGCCAGATGATATCCCCGCGATCGTACTAAAGACGTGCGCTCCCGAGTTGATATATCACCGAGTTGGCTCCCGTCTTAACGCGCTTATTCTCGCTTTCCTACACCACAAGTAAAGTACCGTCTTCGTGGAATGTAGCCTTAGTACACCCAAATCCGAAAAAGGGTGACCGCAGTGACCCGTCTAATTACAGGCCTATTGCGATAACCTCCCTGCTCTCTAAGGTGATGGAGCGTGTTATAAGCACACAGTTCCTTAGGTACCTCGAGAGACATCGGTTGATCAGCGATCGTCAGTATGGTTTTCGCCAGGGCCGGTCGGCCGGTGATCACACCGCTGGGCTGAAGCCATCGAGGGTAACGGGGAGGCTTTGGCAGTCAGCTTGGATATCGCAAAGGCCTTTGACCGGGTCTGGCACAAGGCCCTTCTCGCGAAGCTTCCATCTTACGGTCTTCCCTTGAGGCTATGCAACTGGGTGGCTAGCTTTTTGTCTGAGCGGCAGATTAAGGTCGTTGTTGACGGATGCTGCTCAGATATGAAGCCCATTAACGCCGGTGTTCCCCAAGGCTCAGTGCTGTCCCCTACACTATTCATTCTGCATATCAATGACATGCTGCAACAATCACGCAGTATACATTGCTATGCAGATGATAGTACGGTGGATGCACTATACACCTGTCGAGCCAATGCCTCTAGGTCACAAGTGGAGGAAAGCAGAATCAAACTTGTGTCTGAAGTCGAGAACTCTCTGGAGCGGGTCTCGGAATGGGGTCGACTTAACCTTGTCGAGTTTAACCTCACGAAGACACAAGTTTGCGCGTTTACCGCTAAAAAAGCCCCATTTGTTATAGCGCCCCAGTTCAAGGGCACCGCGCTCACCATCGGTGAAAGTGTCGGTATCTTGGGAGTTGACATTACGAGTAAAGTGCAGTACCGGAGTCATTTGGAGTACAAAGCCAAATTGGTATCAAAAAAGCTTGGTGTCCTCAACAGAGCGAGGCAGTACTTCACTGCGGGGCAACTCCTGATGCTGTATAAGGCCCAGTTCAGACCCCACATTGAGACTGCTCCCATCTCTGGGCAGGAGCACCGAAGTACCAGCTACACCCATTTGACTCCGTTGAAAAGCGCGCAGTCCGAATCGTCAAAGACCCAAGATTGACTGACAGGCTAGAACCGCTTAGCTTGCGAAGAGACATGGGCTCGCTCTGCGTGTTCTACCGACTTTACTATGGTGAGTGCTCCGAGGAACTCTTCAAATTGATGCCTACGTCATCATTCCATGATTATACCACCAGACGAAGGTTAAAGTTCCACCGGCACCATCTGGACTCGTGGCGGTCCTCCACAGTCCGCTTTGCACGCTCCTTTTTACCACGGACGTGTAGGTTATGGGACAACCTTTCAGCTGAGGCATTCCCAGTGGACTATAACATGGGGTTCTTCAAAAAAGCTGTAAAAAAAGCTCTCCTCCAAAGCCGGCAATGCTCGGGCGGCTCCCCTAGGGTTGCCCGTGTCCATAGGCGACGTTGATCGCTTAACATCACGCGGCCCGTCTGCCTTATTGTTAGGTTTATTTATAAAAAAAAAGTATTATTGACATCCCTTTGCGAACACTCAGGTGTGATAAAGATGATAAGGATAGACGAAATAAGCAGCTTGATAAATATAACTAGAACGCAGTGAAATTGTCCAAAGTTCGGGTTCCCGTTTGATCTCTCCGATGGAACTTTTCAAACGACTTCAGAAAAGATAAGGTTATAAATTTAACCTGTACGTATGTCTAATATTTGTATTGTTGGAATTAGATAATATTTAAGCATTTAAGCTGCCGAACCCGTGTTGTAAGCCTATCGTAAGTACTAACTAGTACTAGTAGCTATCATAGTATATAGTAAGCTGCAACAAAAGTACCCGCGAAATTGCAGTGCAAAATGTGCGAGTGACGGTGGATTGGTGGGCGGAGCTAGTGAAGAATATTTTTTCGGGACCCTCTTAAGAAAGTGGTCTTACGAGGGTAGTCTAAGTAAAATATAACTAAGAAATAATTATTCTTATTTTTTGTTTTTATATATAATGTCTCGCTCTAAGCACTCCGGTCCACAGAACGACATTTTATAAAAAATCTTTTACCTGCACAGCAGTTCGTCTGTGGAATAAGCTCCCTATGTCAATAAGGAAAGCAGATACACTCACAACGTTTAAAAACCTTTTAAAAGACTTTTACCTCAAGTCATAATTATAATATTTATCTCTATGGTCACTTTTATTTTATTTTCAAGTTCAATATCGTTTCTGTATAATGCATGTATATATTTATAAACCTATGTATTACATGTGATTTATTCACTTTTCTATTTATGTATATATTTATTTGTATGTAAGTATCATATTATTTTTATAAATTTTGTACACCTCTACCCGTCTCATTTCTTTATTACCATGTTACTATCCAAAGGTTGTCTGGAAGAAATCGCTACTTTAGCGATAAGACCGCCTTTTGGTCACCACATGGTCACCACTGTTGTTTTTTTTTTGGTTTTTTATTTTACTGTTGTTATATAATGTGGTGTACGAATAAAGAATATTTGTATTGTATTGTATTGTATAATGTTCAAACTATTTTCTACGAGTATAAACGGAATAAAACTCAGTAAATTGAAAGAGAAATCTAAAACAGCAATTTTCGCACTATCTTATTTTTCTCAGTACTACCGACGTTTATAAATCTACTTAAAAACATCAAGGTCAATGTCAAATAGCACCTCGAAATAAAACAGGGGAATTGCAAAGCTCACGCCATCATTAGTACAGGAAATCGTCAGAATTCTGTTTCGTGACTATTTAAGTGAAGTAATTTCGTAATACTTCAATACGGGCTCTAAAAGTTTTATTAGCCTTACTTGTTACAGTTTTTTTATTTGCAATAATTTCTACTATATTTTTCGTTTATGGCTTTTTGCATCCCACTGCTGGGCACTTGTCTCCTCCCAATATTAGCGGAGCCTGGAGATTACTATACCACGCTGCTCCAATGTGGGTTGGTGAAGAGTAGAGCATAATCTATGAGCAGCAAAAGCTTAATTTACAACAGCTTAATTTTCATATCAAAAAGCATTTATTATTTGTTAATTTCATTCATTATTTAATTTCAACTTATGAAATTGGCTGTAAAAATAGGCGATACGTAGTTTTTATTACATCGAAATTACGAGTTACCGTTTTTTTTAAATTCTTCGTCTAAATACAATAGAGGTATGGTATTGTACCATTGCCATTACCTATTTATGTTTATTTTGGCCAATCTCTTTTAACAATAGTAATGTATGAATACCTACAATTACTGAATGTTAATAAGAGGCAGTATAATTTCGCTGGAATTAGTATAAAACTACCAGATAAAATATTTATAATAAATAGAAGAGAATTCAATTTCAAGATGCCTTTGAAGGGTCTTTATACGAGAAAGCTTAAAAGCAGTGACTAAACAAATCAAAAGTTCGCTTGTGTCCACTCATTCACAATAAATAGTTTAAATAAATGCAATTCAAATTTTAAAAGATTTCTAAACAAAATGAAATGGTGAAAGGAATGTAAATAATTCCCTATTTTTTGAGGAGTTCAAAAAAGGAGTTTATTTGTTGGATAATAATATTTACGTATTATGATCTATTTAAGCACATGTGATGGAAAATATTGCGATATTTAAATGTAAATTTTTATTTTTATGGGTATGTATGTATGTATGTATTTATGACTGTATATATTTTGTATATTCGTATGTCTACATGCGTGCTTGCGTGTATGAGCGTTTATGTGTTTGTATGCTTGTGTAATTGTGTGTTTATTTATGTACCTTAAGTAATATAGAGATGGTCCTTTTTGATTTATGTCAGGTAGGTATGAATATGCCTTTACTTTTCAGTACCTAATAAAAACACGCATGCCAGCCAGCAGTCATACGTTTTCATTCTTTCAAGACCAAGGTTGTTTATGCAAATCTCAAATCGAAGGGAAGCAAATTGAGTAAGATTTTCCGATATTCAGAACGAGTCCCCTTAACAAAACAGTACCTACAAATTTGATGGGCTTTATTTTAATGCCATTTCACGTATTTCAACAAAATCGTGCTTGAAGGCTATAGTACTATTCTACCTAACAGAAACGTAGCTTCGATGGTGTTGTCATCCTTATTTGTATCACGTTAAAGTTCAGTATGCACTGGATCGGGTCTTATCTCAGCCGATAAGCAAACATAAGAAAATGTTATAGGAAGTCGAAACATCGACACACCGCGTGAATTTTTTTCCACAATATGTGAAAATAGGGTTATGTAAAGCTTGAATTGAAACTTAACAGTTTACATTAATTGCATAAAATAAAGATATGCAACTCTGCTAACCTAAACAAATATTTAAATTTCTAGCTATTTACAATTTTATTAGGATCGTTAGGGCAATAAGCCAAGTCAACGCCTACATTTTTATATTTATTAGACAAAATGAACAACAGTAAACAATAACTCCAGAGAGTCGTAAAAGCGTGCAAATAAACATATAAAAAGATCCAGCAATAATATACTCACGGTATACAAACATAAGCTAGAGAGTAATCTATAGAAGTTTTATGTGAGGCGTCGCGCTGTCTTCGGGCACTTACCCTTAATACAAGTTAAACCACGTCGACTAGCCGGATTACAGAATATAAAAGAAATAGAGAAAATCGCAAATACAAAAGTATTTTTTCAACTCCTTCATGGTGTACTGCTGAAAGGTCTCCTCTGATGGTTGAGAATTATTTAAGCTATAGTCCACAACGCTGGCCCAGTGTGGGTTCACGGCCTTTGAAAAAAACATTGGCTGCAACCCTTTTTGCGTCCCACTGCTGGGCACGGGTCTCTCCCCTTTATTGGGGAGGCCTGGAGCTTACTCCACCACGCTGCTCCAATGCGGGTTGGTGGAGATGCGGGTTAGTGGCCAACCCGCTGTCGGATGTTTTCAAACCGCCCATAAGGCCTCCGACAAGGTTTAACGACTGTTATCTATCGACAACAACCGGGACCGACGGCTTAACGTGCCCTCCGAAGCACGGAAACGCGCATGAAATTTTTTGCCACTAGCGGTCACCCATTTCACACCCGACCGCGCCCGTTTGGCTTAGTTGTATAGATCGTTTGCGTTTTACGCTAACCGCCAGGCCATGCGCGCTTCAAAAAACATTACAAAAGAAAAAAAAAACATTACAAAAGAAAAAAACATTACAAAATAAAATTTATCCACTTCTATAATTTGCCATGTTTCTATGTTTCGCTGGATTACAATCATATTAACATCGGAAAATAGATGAAAATCTTCGGGACTTGATTCCCATGATGATTGAACTATTTATACATATACCTATCTACTAGCTGATCCCGCGAACTCCATACCGCGGTCAAATATTTGGGGTGGGCCACCCATTATTAACCAAAATTAGTTATAAACCTATTCTTATATCTATTGCATATACATATTAAATTTCATCAAAATCGATCAAGCCTTTTCGGTGGAGTATAAACACTAAAACTGTGACAGAAGATTTTTATAGATTAGTCAAGTTGCTAAGGAACAAGTCTTTGCGCGAGACCGATTCGTATTGGACCTGTTTGCTTACTGTGTTTGCCTGAAAGTTATATAAACATTTTAACACGAAGCATAATACAATAAATATAAATATAGATATTAAAAGATACAATCTATAACACGACTACTTTATAGAAACGTCCACTTCCAAGCAATTACGTTTTATTGACCCAGTCTCAATATGGTCTTTTCAAGCTTGTACGGAACGATGTAGCTCAGAAGTAATATCTTTATATCCGCAGCTCAGAACTTTTCAGCTAGATATCAAATAATATGGAACTGTTATTTCAACACTTATTTTATAACTTTAATATCAATTTCCAATGTCAGTGCAACTTGTATCCTTAACATTTCTTCATTCATATTCGAACTAGGATTATAAATTTACTTTGAACTAGAAAACAATAAGTAGTCAATAAAATACACTAAAGATGTAAAATTTAGTTTGGATGTAGAATTATGTACATCTGAATTTCTAATGCTTATTTACAAAGTTGAGAAAATATAACAATGATTTAAACTATCGGGAAATTACACGTTCAAAACAGACCATCATATTGTTAATGTCTTTATTAATACGTTTCTTTTCCTTTTTACCCGACTGCAACAGAAGGAGGGTTATGTTTTTCGAGTGTATTTATGTTTGTGGCTATGTTTCTTTGGCACGCCCTGCAGCCTAAACGCCTCCATGGATTTTAGCTTGAGAGGTATCGTTGGATTCGTCTCAATCGTGAAAGTGACACTGGGTACATAAAAACACCAAAAAACAGAATGGCTGAATTTTAGAGCCAAATTAAATGAAAACAAAAATAAAATATATCTCAAATCCTATCGAGTGGGGTATCAAAATGAAGGGTTTAATGAGGACATTAAAAATGTAAAGTTAAAGAAAGAAAATGAAATAAAAAATGCTAAAAGAAATGAAATGTACGACGTCGATCAAATATTATATTATAAATTTCAAATATTAATATTTACATTTGTATATTACAGTAGAGTTTTTATATCCCTTGTTTATAGCTTTTTTCGTCACGCAGTCGGGTTTTTGTTTTTTTAATAATCTTTTTATTACTGTTATGGTCTAGATAATGGATTTTCGATTGGTGAAGTAAGAGTATCTCTTATAGCTTCTAAGTAATTAAAGCGTAATAATAGTATAATACAGAGCCGCGATGGCCGAGTGGTTAAAAACCGCGGACTTCGACGCGACCGATCCCGGGTTCAAATCCTCGGCGCGCACCTCTGACAAAGTTTGTAATGTGTGCATTTATCGCTGCTCCACGGTGATGGAAAATATCGTGATATTTAATTGATTACGATGTTTTCCATCGCCGTGCATGCTTGAGAGAAATTCATAATTTCTCGAAAGCATGACGTCCACCAATCCGCACTTGGCCAGCGTGGTGGACTATGGTCTAAATCTCTCTCACTTGTGAGAGGAGACCAGTGCCCAGCAGTGGGATTTAAAAAGGGTTGAAAAAAAATAGTATAATATAAATATAATAATATTTATCGTAAACACATATTATTATGTACATATGTAACGGTACCTGTATTAAGAAAAATCATTCTTGTACTCATCTTGAGAACAAATAAATTCTGTGTTCGTCTGTGATCTAAATCCGGGTGAGGCAATCGCAAGTAGCAAACCTTCGTTGAGCTAAAAACTAAATCTCGTGAAAATTTTATTTTTAGCCCTTTTTTTAAGTGTAAGGGCCAGCTAATGGATTTTTGAATAAAACAGTATAATATTATGTTCTTTATCGATTTCATTTTAGCATAAGCATGTTTTAATATTGAGTCATAACAGCCTTTATTTTCAACTTATTTTTATGTCCCACTGCTGGGCTCATGTCTCCTTTCACAAATGAGAGGGACTTAGATCATAGTCAAAAACGCTGGCCAATTGCGGATTGGGGTTGACGCTAACAGCATGTTAGTGTCACGAGATCTTCATATCCCACGATTTATTAATTTTTCGCCCTTTTTTGTTGTAGTGGTTATATAGCCATTAGATATTCAAATATGATAAAATGATACTATTTTTTTACTTTAATAAATTTAATGGTCCCTGCAGCCCAGGCTTGTCGGAGAGACTGTTGACAGATATAAATAAATAAATAAATAACGTTTCACACTCATAGCCCCACAGTAGGGTAGTTATACCCTGTGTCGTGGGTGCCATGGACACACACAAAGACAGAAGCACAAACGCCCAGATCGAGAACAGAAATTTAAACTCATCATTCAAATTTCTGCTTCGCCGGGAATCGAACGCGGGACCCTCCGATCGGCAGTCTGGCATGGTAACCACTACGGCACGCGGGTCGTCTGTTGAAAGATATATCCAATACTTTTCAATAAAATAAACCACTTATCCCATACATGTAGAAAACTAAAAGAAACATGTCCTTCTTCCATCGTCGTCCATGGTTACGGTGGTTGTAGTTACTTAAAAAGCAAATTATGAACTATAACATGGGGTTTTTCAAGAAAGCTGTAAAAAAAGCTCTCCTCCAAAGCCGGCAATGCTCGGGCGGCTCCACTAGGGTTGCCCGTGTCCATAGGCGACGGTGATCGCTTATCACCACGCGGCCAGTCTGCCTTATTGTTAGGTTTATTTATAAATAAAAAAAAGCTGTACTTGGACTTAGAAGAATTGTTTCAGATGGGCATACACGATCCACTACGGTGGGATTGACCACTTAACGAGAGCTCTAAGTCTATTTCACAGTCTTATGAATGAAAGGTTTAATATTCATTTTGCAAAAGAAATCTGTTGATATATTTCCAACACAGACAAGAACAAAGGAAATTCATGCTCTATAAATCACAAACTTAACACAATATACGATGTATGAGAATAATCCTTGTGCGGAGGATTGGCCCATTTGTTCATCTCGATGATACTCATTGCTGAAACAAAATTCTGCTGCAAACTTTTTATTTCGATACAGAAATTTAGACAAAGTGTAACTATTATTTGACGACCCGCGTGGCGCAATGGTTACCATGCCGGACTGCCAATCGAGGGGTCCCGGGTTCGATTCCCGGCGAAACAGAAATTTGAATGATGAGTTTAAATTTCTGTTCTCGGTCTGGGTGTATGTATTCCTGTCTTTGTATGTGTCCATGGTACCCACGACACAGGGTATTAATTATCCTACTGTGGGGCTATGAGTGTGTAACGTTTATTTATTTATTTATTTATTGTATCCTGAAGGTTTACGCTCTAACTGAAGCGGAAATGTAATACGATACAAGCTATTTTTGTTACTACTGTGACCAGTCTCTCTCCTGACCGGGACCGGTATTGCTCAGCTTTACAGATGGTATACCTTCTCCATCGCTTAAAAGATTTTATATGTGTACTACTTCACTCTACGAAATAACAAGAATATTTCAACCGGAGAGGTAACATTCGTGTATGCTTCGGTTACTTGCCTCACTTACTCCAAGCAGGCGCGGCAAGATATATATATAAAGATAAAGAAAAGACCTCAGTGCCTGAATTCGACTTCAGGCACTGAGGTCTTTTCGAGCAGTGTGTGTTGCCAGTGATGACCTACGGCGCTGAGACGTGGTCTTTTACAGTTAGCCTTTTCCCTAAGCTCAGGGTCGCCCAGCGAGCGATGTAGAGGGCTATGCTTGGTATTTCTCTACGCGACAGAATTTGTAATGATGAAATCCGTAGAAGAACTAAGGTTACCGACATACCTCACAAAATTTGCAAGCTGAAGTGGCAATGGGCAGGCCATATAGTTAGGAGGACCGACAACCGATGGGGAAGAAAGGTCCTTGAATGGAGACCACGTCTCGGCAAAAGGAGTACAGGCCGCCCTCCAACCAGGTGGATTGACGACCTGAAGAAGACAGCGGGTAGTCGCTGGATTCAGAAGGCCCAGGACCGGGAGGAGTGGCGAACGTTAGGGGAGGCCTATGTCCAGAAGTGGACAGTAAAAGGCTGATAGATGGGTATAAAGATATAAAGATAAGCTTAAATTAGAGGTTGGGTGCATACATCCATGACCTTATCACATAGGCTGAATACTGAATTATTTCATAACAAAACTTTCATCATTTTAAAGTATTTTCATTTCAGTATAACAAGAAAACAAACATTATCACACAAATAAATAATTGTAACGATTTATGAAAATCTCATCGGTAAACAATGAACGAAGCGACAAAGAACGAGGGGCGCGTGACGTCAGAGTTTGTTCTGACGTCAGAGGCTGCGTACATGTGGGTCAATAGAACAAGCTAGCTTCGCCCGGGTAGCACCCTGCAGCTAGAAATAGGTCACAGCTCTAAAAATACTCGGCTATGTTCGCCAGCCTCTCACCATCGGTCGGTTTAAACACCTATCCCGGGAAGGCACTCTTAGTTATACCAAAGTATGGGCTAAAGCAGGATCCGCGAGTAATAAAACAAAATTGTTTCCGTCCTTCGCAACTTTATTGAGGCGATAATGTGGGATTTCGCTACATTTTAAATTAAATGTAATGGCTGCGTTTTCTCGTGTACGTGGTTTGTCTAAAATGAGATTTTGTTGTTGTCTGTATTTTAATGTTGACGAATTGTTATTTTCTAAGCTAAAAACAATTGTGCTCTCGATTACCCCTATTCACGCAAGTGTATCTTTAAGCTTATTTTATAAATAAAACATAATATTATGTAAGTAGTTGTAGGTAGTCAAACTTGCGTGCATCTAATGAGAAGTAACTCCGCTATACCTTTTCCGCTTTGAAACGAAATTTTCGAATTTCGGTAGAAAATAGAGTTTGGCGAACATTATTTAAAGTACCTGGACAACCATAGAGCAAAGAAAAAACAATTGTTTTTTCGATTTCTATGTGGACAACCGAGCGTTGCTTGGATAAAACAAATATTTTCTTGTTTTAATTTCTAACGAAACACTCATTTGCTTAGTGTTACTTAACAATGTCATTTGCAATAGCTCTCAATAAAAAAATATTTCACAAAAAATGAAAATAAACGCAAATCGATATTGTCATTTCTTTGAACGTCGGACTAGCGGATGGCGTTTGACGGCGTTTTACGCCACAATGTTATTAATGCTCTCCAATAGATGTCAGAAAGATTCGTATTTTTCAGTCTATAAGTATTTAATTTGATTATCGCTTAACATATTTTTTATGATTTAGAATTCCTAAAAATAAAACCTAGTTGGATCGATTTATCACCCCCGAAACCAGGGTACTAAATTTAGTTAAAATCGTTGGAGCCGTTCCGAGATTCAAAAAATATATTTAGGTATATATGTACAAGAATTGCTCGTTTAAAGGTATTATATAATAGATTATGACTGTAGATGTATGTCTACATGCTTCTCTGTAAGAAGAAGGAACTAACTGCAAAGGATGCGGTCTCAAGAATATGAAGTAGTTTACCACATTCTCAATTAATTTAACATTACCTACATTAAAACTACACTGGCAACTCCATTCATAAAAAAATAAATTTTTCCATTCGCCTTTTAAAAGAAGTATAAAAGAAAGTGTAGTTTTTAGTTCAACACTGAACTAAGATTGAAGTTAAATGACTTATTAAGAACCGCGGCCGCTTAGCGTTTGCTAGACTACATTGAGAAAATTAAACTCTATTAATTAAAATTCTATAAACAAAATCTTGAATGCGCCCATTAAATTTTTTTTGAAGTGAACACTTCTTAAGCGGCGTTGTGCACTTTTTTTGGGATGGGTAATTTTTTTTAACTCGTGTTAGGACACGTGGCCTGATCGAATATTCGTAAGACGGAGGGGTGACAGCTGATGACGGCTCGACTATCAAACTTGTAAAATTTGTTTATATATCAAGTATTTAAAATATTGACATTGGACAAAGTGCATCTATTAATCAAAAAAGTGACGAAGAAATAGTGAAAGAAAATGAATGAGTACTTTATAAAAATACTACTGAAAATACTAGATGAAAAATAACACTGATAATAAAAGCAATTCGTGCGAAATTATTCCCTAACCATGCCATAATATCAAAAATGCACAACGTTAATGTTAAAGTTTTCATTTCTGCCGGCACTACCGGAGTGCAACGCGTTGTTTTTTTTTCTTGTTGCATCGAAAAAGGTACAAGTTAAGCTCTTTCATTTGATAGCCATAGTGGCTTATAAAAAAAATGTTATCCGCTATATTGATGCGCCGGCGATTTAGAGTTTACACCAATACTGATTGCTATCGTGTATACAAAATTTCTACTTAATTGGTTAAAGATATCTGCTTCCAAACAGAGTGGGAAATTGCGCCCGAGCAAACATACATTGCAACTTAATAAAAAGTTTGTAAAAATGTACATAATATATGGTAACTTTTATAACTTGTGTATGGTAACTTTTGTAAACACTTTTGTAAAAAATTCTTTCCCTGGTTTAACATGAAACACAGCCACAAATATACGCGTATTATAAGTATTAGTAGTAAAGATAACACAATATGATGGATACTCTAAAAAACTTCCATGAACTTGATTTATTTCAATTTTAGTAATAAAATCAAAGCTGTGAACCCAAAAACTTAAGTGACCGAATTAAAACAAAATAATTTTAGAAATACAACACAACTAATGTTAATCGTAATTGACAAAAGCAATCTGTGACGTTTTCTCAAATTCACGACTGTGAGAACACAATAGGTACATGAAGAATAAGGAAAACCATTTTACTAAGGAAATGTAAATATACAGCAATATCCGGGCCCCACATATCGGAATATTTTCACTAAGGGTACAGTTGCTTATGTGTGGGAATGACATAAATGGAATAAAATATTGGATTTGATTCGGTCGTGATTCCATTTTAATGTATAATGGATGACATTATAATGTGACCTCGATTTGGGTTTCTTTGAAGCTTGCCGGAAGCGTTGGAATATAATTCAGTTATGTTTCAATGAGGTTTTATCATAATATTTAATGTTGCATAATGTCGACAAAGTCTTCTTCATTGCTTATTATTTTGTATTCTCCATCGCTGGAGGGCACATTTAATTATAGTGCGCATTTCTACTTGAGAATTTCTTTATTTGCGAGTTTCTTATTTATTTTATGCTAAAGAAAAATATTATTTTGTGGAAACGTGCCATCTAAGTGTCGAAAAAGATTTTGAAGTTGAAACAATAATATATCAAATTGTAGATACTTGTATGTTCTCCCGGGAAGGACGGTGGTGTGTGCATAGCCGCATGCCGTCTTAAGCACTGGAAATCGCAGAAAAACACCATCGCTCTCCGGAAAATGGGCCCCGCGTATCCATTCGGCGATTCCGAAGCTCTTCCCAAGCGCTGAGGTAGACCGCCAAGGGACTTTTTGTGCTTTACTGCTCACATCTCACATAACCCGGTATCTCTCCCAAGGTACCTCCACCAACGGGTGTGTGTGGGCCACGCATTGTGTCAAAATTGTATGCCAGTATGGTTCTAGGAATATCTAATACCATTTAAACGAGCAATTCTTGTATATAACTAAATATATTTTTAGAATCTCGGAAACAACTTCAACGATTTTGATGAAATTTAGTACCCTGGTTTCGGGGGTAATAAATAGATCCAACTAGGTTTTTTTTTTTAAATTTTGAATTATAAAAAATATTTTCAGCTATAATCAACTTAAATATAATCTGAAAATTAGGACTCTTCCTGACATCTATTGGAGAGTATTAATAATATTGTGGCGTAGAACGCCGTCGAACGCCATCCGTCAATCCGACGTCCAAAGAGATGACAATGTCGATTTGAAAGAGCGCAATAAAAAATTATTTCATTGTATTAAAGCTCCCTTGCCTGAATGGTTACATAAGTCTATTTTTTTTATTCTGAGCTATGTGGAATGGCATTGTTAAGTAACACTAAGCAAACGAGTGTTTCGTTTGAAATTAAACCAAGACAGTAAATTGTTTTTATCCGAGCAACGCTCGGGGCTCCAGGTACTAATTTGTAATACTGCGAGGCACATGTGTTTCCTAACTCGAGTCTAGTACCGAGAGTGAGTGTCATAATGTCGCTATTATGCAAATGCTCTGCAGTAACTGCATTTCCATTATAATAAATCTAAATAGGTTAAGTTTCTGCCAGGTCAACAATATATTTATATTGTCATGTTGCTATTTAGACTAGTTGAATTTATCGATAAATCCACCAACCAGGTAAGGTAAGGAAGTAACCTTCAGGCCTCCCTACTGGGACATAAAAAGAGCTGCAGTCAAATTTATCGATGTGGATATACAGATCCGTGTTACCATCCTGGACTAGTCGGGGGCTCAGGGTTCGATTTCCGGTGAAGCGGAGATATCTCAACCCTACCGTGGGGAGGCCTGGAGCTTACTCCACCACGCTGTTCCAATGCGGGTTGGTGGAGATGCGGGTTAGTGGCCAACCAGCTGTTGGACGTTTTCAAACCAGCCATAAGGCCTCCGACAAGGTTTAACGACTGTTATCTATCGATAACAACCGGGACCGACGGCTTAACGTGCCCTCCAAAGCACATTTTTTGCCACTAGCGGTCATCCATCTCATAGCCAACCGCGCCCGTTTGGCTTAGTTGCATAGATCGCTTGCGATCTACGCTAACCGCCGAACCATGCACGCATCAGCCATGCGCGCTTCAACTGTTACCTGTACAAAATGGCATGTATCAAAACTACACAAAACAAATCATAACACACACGTTACACTTACACAAGCTTACACAACGTTTTTAATAATGGGCTTATTTTATTTTATACATTGTTAGTTTGAGTTCTATTAAAAATAGTTTTATTAAAATGTCGTTATTAGACTGTCTCGCAAAGTACGTTAAGAAAAGATTAGTTATTACTACAGCGAAGCCGAAGAGATAATTTCATGGAGAATCCCGGTGATTCTGAGTATTTGGTTTCTAGGTAGTCAAGCCTAAAGTGCTTCCACTTATGTAATAAGTCGCGTTTTATGTTTCTTCAAATCTATGTTATCTAAATATTAGAAAAAAGGTATTTTTTTGTGTTTAAAAAACATTTTAGAAGACCTGATTTTTATGCTCGGATTTAGTGGACATAGCATAGTGGACATAGTGACATTGAAAATAAAAATGCCTACGCATTTACGCGGTTTATTTGTGTGAAATTTACTGTTTTCAGAACTGCCCTAACACTTTCATGATAAAACAGTTTGTTCAGCTTCTAAAATAAGACAGCATATTTACCTACTACACATAATAATATACATGTAGAAAAAAAACCATTGACTGCATTTTAATAGGAAATTTTTCGGGCGGCTATAACGCATTTACACCTTTTGAACTTACAATATTATTGACCGTGCGTTTCGTAAGCAAGCTTAAATTAGCTAGTTATCCGAAAGTAAGTTAATGTCATGTATTAAAAAAACGGGTTGCACTCCGGTAGTGCCGGCGTGCATTTTTGATATTTTGGAATGGTTAGGGAATAATTTTGCACGAATTGCTTATCAGTATTATTTTTCATCTAGTATTTTTAGTAGGTTTTCATCTAGTATTTTTAAAAAGTACTCACTCATTTTCTTTCACTATTTATTCGTCACTTTTTTCATTAATAGATACACTTTGTTCAATGTCCATATTTTAATTACGTGATATACACGAATTTTACAAGTATAGACAGGCGAGCCGTCATTAGCTGTCACCCCTCCGTCTTACGAATATTCGATCAGGCCACGTGTCCTGACGCGAGTTTAACATTTTGTACCCATCCCAAAAAAGTGCACAACGCCGCTAAAGAAGTTTTCACTTCAAAAAATTACACCAACCTGCATTAAAGCAGCGTGGTAGAGTAAGCTCCAGGTTCGCTCTATTATTTGGTCTCTCAATTATTTTGCAGCCTCCGTGCCGTAGTGGATAATGAGCCGACTGCGAAGCGTGAAGTCGTGGGTTCGTTTCCCACCCAGGACAAATATTTGTGTGATGAACTCTGCTTAGTTTGGAATCAGATGGCAATGTATGTTGTGTCGAAAAGATATATATATTATTATTTTATTTTTATTTATTATCAGGACAGATCCTTGCTCGTCAGTAGGACACAAGAAAAGTGTGAAGTCAGTAAAATTTTTTTATCATTATAAAGTTTTAAGTTCACAGCAGATCATCATAAAGTTTTATTTACACGAGGCTTCAAAAGATTTCAGAAGACTTTTTTACTACAGTACGGCGGTGGAGAGGACAATTTTATGAGAATCTCGGCGGTTTTAGTATCGCAGCGTTTCGGGTGATTAAGCGCATTCATTATCCCGGAGTGTTAGTTAATTTTCACCTGGATCCCTTAAACTTTATTTAAAAATAGAAATTAAATACCCAGACAATTCATAACGGCGTTAATGTGGCGCCTCCGAAGGGCACAAACAAGTTAAGTGCTTATTGTATCTTGGGACTCAAATATGTAGCTATGCTAAATTTTTACTAGATTCACTAAGATAAATTAAATTGTAAATGAAATAAATTTGCGTAAATCCTCCATTTAAATTTGCAAATTTAAAAGTGATTACTGCGATTGTTAGTATGCTAAATATAATTACAGAAGAGATTGTTTTTATAAATAATGTTTCTTTTAGTCCGATGAAAAGTTAATAAAATACTTTTTTTCCTAATTTAAAAGTTACAAGTGTAAAACAGACGAGAAAGTGTCTCAAAACATTGTTACTAGGCTTACATAGATTACAGCAGGCTTCGTTTTTATGATGACAGTGAAGAGGCTATTTTACGAGAATCCTTGTGCTTCTGTCGCAACGTCCCGAGAAGTGGAGGACAGCCATTATCTTCAAATGTCTGTACTTAAATTTTAACTTGGTTTCTGGTTTCTAATTATCACTTTTTTGATATGCCAATCCTGAACCTGCCTGCTAGCCTGAGGTCGTTTGCTATTTTGCTGCTACTCCAGAGGCAGACAACTTTCAAATATCATTAAAATTTTATTCAGCAGTTTAATTTCTGCTACCAATTTTTGTATTCTTGTCTTTGTGTGTGTGCTATGAGTGTCTGATTTATTTGTTTAGTCTTATATTTTGAGAACATTTACTAATGATGATATCGAGAGTATCTCAGCGTTCTTTTGCCTTAAAAATGTATATAGCCGTAGGTTGCTTATAAAAATATGTAAAATTCCTATTATTCTCAAGTGGAGCCACAATCGTACACTATATCATAATATTCCTGAGGTAATAGCTATCATAATTTATGTGTCTGAGAAGTTTACGGCAAATGCCTACATTACCTTTAGTTGCGCTCCCAATAGCTAAAAACATTATTGCGTATGTCGAAGAAACGAGAGCAATATATTTGCTGCTAGCCTCCTTTACCACCAATTTAATTTGTACTATAGTTGTTTAGATTTTAAACATTGTTAGTTAATTAAAAGTTTATCATTCTTAAGCCAGAATATAACTTTAAATAGTTTTCGGTCCAATTATCTCAATAAATGAAATTATGTGGCTCAAAAATGTGTTTTTACCAAATCTTAAGAAATTTGCTCAATTACGATTATTAAACTGACTCTACAGCAGCGGTACACAAAAAGAGTTGTGGTCTTTAAACTCTTTAACCTATATTCAAAACTTTAGTGTCACTTAAAATAAAAAAATAATATAAGAGTAGATTCTTATAGTATTTTTGTATCATTATGTAAACCGCGACAGGCCCGTAAGGAAATGTCGTAACAAGTTCTTCACCTATCTTGCTACGCCATGTCCCTTGTCAAGTGAAACGGATAAGGAACCCAACACTTTCCTTTGTTATCGTGATTATTATAAAAAAATTATTTTATATCGATACATGATTCCTATAATTATAAAAATAGTACCAAAAAACTTTTTTATGTCATTTTTGTTTTATTTTAATACTATTGTTTTTTTATATTGTAGGCTTTATTTTATTGCGATCTCTTCTGTTGGTTCATCAGGTGTGATTTAAAATGTGGCTAACTTTGCAAAAATCTCTAAGGCGCTATTTAGTGCGACGCAGATGACATACGAGGATCTCCGCGACGGTAAATAAAATGCATATAAGAACTATACATTTTACCATCTTACAACGTTAGATCTATCTTCAATCACCGTCTCAGCATTACACTTTTGTGCTCTATTTTCTATATCAGTAAAAATACTACAGTCAGCTCACAGTTAACATACAAAAGTTTTGTAACATTATGTAAATTGAGGCAGGCTTACAAGGTTATGCCGTAACAAGGCATGTCATTTGTCTTGTTCTGGCACGTCCCCTGTCAGGTGTTCCATTTGCGGCCTAGGCTGATTGCGGAGTATTAATCTTTAAGCTGACATTGGTTTCTTGCCATCAATCACCATTATTTCTGTTTCTATAAATCAAACTTATCAAAGGTCAGTTCGTAGATATTTTTGTTGATAGTGAATTATTGATTTTACTTTTTATATTGGATTGTTGTGGAACATGAATGATTAGCAAACTTATTTAAAACGTGGTTTGGGCTACACCAGTTAATATGGTTTCTAAATAGAATGGTCATAGTGAGTCTTAACTTTAATGGCCGCCAGATAAAATAAAATCAAATAGCAGAAGAAAATTGAATATGGCATAGATTAACGAGATTAATATTCATTAGTATCATTTATTTGTACCTACAACATCGCAAATATATATTGATTAATTAAACTTTAGAACATTATTTTAAGCGTTACGGCTTTATTTGTTTTAACTTTAGTACCCGGATGACCGAGCGTTGTTCATATAAAATTAAAATTATTTATTTTCTTCAGACTCATTGATTTACTGTAACTTAACAACGCCATCTACTGAAGTAGCTTCCAATTAAATAAAAATAGTTTACATACTCCGCCAATAGATGTCAGAAAGACTAATATTTTTCTGTTTGTGTTTAAGACGACTTTAGCTGAAAACACGGATAAAACGACGTTTTCTTAAAATGAAAATTACCTAGATCGATTTATAAGTTCCCTTATTATTAAATTCCCTTCATACTAAATTTCCTAAAAAATGTTGTAGCCGTTTTCGATATTGAGTTTAAAAGAGAGATACAATATTAACGAACGTTTTTCATTTGTTATCGCGACGTTCGTAATTACATTTCAGGAGATGTTTTGAAATTTCCTGTTCGAAAGATTTAACCTTCTGGAGAGATTGGACCTTGGCCTAGTTCCACCCCATTTCCAACCCTTACGGAGAGTTTAAATCTGTCTGTATCTTTCCGGTGTATAAATAAGCCTCACAAATCTAAAGATTTATTGCCCCAAATTTGGTACCAGTTGCAAAATTTTGAAAGAATCCTTACGAAACTGTTTAGTGAGATGTTCTTTTATTTAGGCTCAATGTGTACATTCGTTTTCAAAACTATTTATGTAAAATGAAAGTAAAGTCGTTTTTAAAATTATTTTTAGTTCCCTTCCTCTATCATTAATGTACTTACATTAAAAAGGGGAGAGACTTGTTAGTGGTGTTGTACCGAATCCTTTAGAAATCCTAAGCCACAAAATCGATTTTAAAGGCTTCTGCGCCAGTAGAATACAAAATTATCATAAAGATTCATTAAACCTTTTTCATTTCTTCTCTTGATAAAAGCATTAAGAAAATAACGAAGGACCATGAGAATATTGTTATACTTTATAATAAGCAATGAAGCGCGCATGGTTCGGCGGCTAGCGTAGAACGCAAGCGGTATTTGCAGCTAAGCCAAACGGGCGCGGTCGGGTGTGAGATGGGTGACCGCTAGTGGTAATAATATTCATGCACGTTTCCGTGCTGCGGAGGGCACGTTAAGCCGTCGGTCCCAGTTTTTGTCAATAGACAACAGTTGTTAAACCTTGTCGAAGGCCTTATGGGCGGTTTGAAAACATCCGACCGTTAGCCACTAACCCGTATCTCTACCAACCCGCATTTGAGCAGCGTGGTGGAGTAAGCTCCAGGCCTTTCCAATAAGGAGGAGAGACCGTGCCCAGCAGTGGGCACAAAAAGGGTTGGAGCCAATGAATAGTACGACATTGGTGCATTGGTGATAGGTACTTTCTCCGTAAATCCATGAAATTTCTACCACCTACAAACATAGACATAATATGGGTACTCTCTGATAAGCTACTTCGGTAAATATATACCTTTGGACCTACTTAAACAGTCGCTTGAAATATGACGCGGCGTGTTAAGCCTATTAGCCTAAATAGGTCGCGAACCCATAATTTGGGTCTTTCTCCAGCTGAGCTAAGCAAACATTTTGTGTGTATTTTATTCTGTCCCGTGTTTACGTAAGAGATGAACCAAGACCCTTGATACGTGACCCGTATGTCCTTACAGATTTTATAAAGATAGAACTATATTTTGTATCATTTTATACCATATACGAGTATATTTTATCCGCATTGCTAGAGATGCGGGTTAGTGGTTGCATAGTTTAAAACCGCCCATGTGGCCTCTGACAAGGTTGATCTACTGTTATCTAACGACATCAACCGGGATCGACGATTTAATCGACCTAAAGCATAGTATATAGAGGGAGGGAAGTAGGCTATCTCCGGCCCAATCCGCGATATAATTGCCTACTGTCTGAGGGTTGTCACTTTCAGCTAAATTTTAATTCAGTGCCTATAAATTGGCAAGGGTCGCGAAGTTAGGATTTTATAACTGTAAGTAGGTACTTAGATACTATACCTAAAATATTGAGAATCGGCAAGACTAAACGTGAACAAAGCAATAGCGGCAAATCAATTGACAGATCAAAAGTACCCAATACATTCTAGTAGTAGGGAAAGTAGGCCTAACTTCTTCCTCTGTGTTAGCCCCGACTGGCGCACTGAGAAACGGGTCGAGATTTTGTTTAAGTGTGCGTGCGGCGACGTATAGATACTATGGCGCACACATACAAGCCTCGCTTTTTGCGTTTGTATGAAGATAGATAACTTACTTCCCCTCTCTTTATACCTATGCCTAAAATGTCTTACGAAGCAAAGAAACGCGCATGAAATTTTTTGCCACTAGCGGTCAGCCATCTCACACCTGCGTACTTTACTTGCGTTCTACGCTAGCCGCTGAGCCATACCTATCCATAACATGAATACTTTCTAAGAAAGGATTTCCATTAATGTATACCTTTGTTGGTCATACATGTAAATCGTTTTCGTACCTTTAAAAACAATAGTTAAAATACAACGCGGTGCGTTAAGCCTGTTGGCCTAAATAGTTCAAGAACCTATAAATTAGGTCGTCTTCCAGCTGAGCTAAGCAAATATTTTGTGTGTAGTTTATTTTATCCCGTGTGTACGTAACCATAGAGTAAATGTATGGTAAATAAAAACCTATAACTGAGCTGAACGTACGTGACCCATATCTTCTTACAAGCTTAAATAAAAAACGTCAACAAAGGAGCACGATATCAATTGTAATTGATATTGCATGTAATGTTACCTCACATTTTTATAGGGTGAACTGATTTTTATGAATCTTGTATCTTAAAATACTAAGTCGAAATACTTAAAAGAGAACAACAAACAAGAAAGAGACAACTCCAGAATGGGAGGAAGTGGGGGGCGAAAACAAAAAAAAGAACTCGTCATTTAAAATGAATGGGATCGGTTAGGTTAGGTTTGACTTTTTTAAATTAAATTTAAAAAAAGGAACCTCGGGAGGGATTCATCCGTTTATTTTATTCATTAGCTTAGTGGACAGTAAAATTAATTTATAATATTAATCGGTTTAGCGAACGACTAGCAACAGCCTTTAATTTAAACTGATTTCTATACTTTCTCAGTAGGAATAGGTATAGAGGGAATTATGTAAAATTTTGAAAACATTAAATCTTATATTCAGACAAATAAAATTATTGTAATGAATTGATTATTTTTCAGAGTGATTTTGGTAAAATAAAATTTTTGCAATGAATTGATTATTTTTCAGAGTGATTTTGGTGGTCTCACAGTGCAAATAAAGGTAAAAACCGAATATCCAAATTTTTTTGTATTCAATGTTCGAAGATATCCTCTGTGTGTAATTTTCCCTCGCACTTAGCCGGTTTTTATTAATACTATTAACACTATTAACATATGTCCTGCTACTATTTGTACTGCTGGGTGCGGATCCTATTTCAGAGTGAGCAAGATTTACGTCACAAAAGGTTATTAAACTTCGATAAGTAATAAATATACAAAAGAAAGCCTTAATCAGACGTTCGCGACAGCATTCAAATCCCGTGTGGCGCAATGGTTACGCCGGACTGCCTATCAAAGGGTTCTAGGTACGAATCTTGGTCCCTGTAGCTTCGGGATTAAGAATAGAGCTACGGTGTCCCCTGCCTGATCGTAAGAGGCGACTAAAAGGGGCCTTCCGGGGTTGTGGACGGTGTGAGTGGGAGTTTGATCGTGGTGTGTGCGTGGCCGCATGCTGCATGCTGCCGAAAGGATCGGAAGGTGCAGAAAAGCATATCTGATCTCCTGAAGATGGGCCCATTCTGGGCGCCTCGCGTGGATGTCACCGGTGCGTTTCACTGGAGATCCCGGAATCCTCCCTAAGCGTAGAGGCAGGCCACCGAGGGGGTTTTAGTGTGGTCAAATCCCACATAACCCGATTTTCTCTCCCAAGGTGCCGGGTACCTTTTGAAGTTTTCCCCCCGATATAAAAAAAAGATACGAATCCAGGCGAGGTAAACAGGTTGTTTGAGTTTTTGTCTTTGTATGTGTCCATAGTACCCTCGATACAGGGAATCCTAATGCGTAGCGTTATTTATTTATTAAAAATTCGAGCTGAGCCTATTTTGTTTTAAGATATCTATGGTCATAACCACCAAGCTATGTATGCATAGGTTGCTCATTATACACAATGACAATATACCTTGAAGTTGTAACATAAATAACGAGTTGGAAAATTGTTTTTAATATGACAGTCGTAAAATAGGTTTTACGCCAGTTTATGACTTTTTGAATATTTGGGATACATTAAGAACAAACCGTTAAAAGCAGCGATGACCGAGTGGTAAAAGCCGCGGTCTTCTACGCGACCGTTCCCGGGTTCAAATCCTCGGCGCGCACCTCTGACAAAGAAATTTGTAATGTGCGCATTTATAGTTGCTCCACGGTGATGGAAAATATCGTGATATTTAATTGATTACGATGTTCTTCATCGCCGTGCATGCCTGAGATAAATTCATATTTTCTCGAAAGCATGACGTCCACCAATCCGCACTTGGCCAGCGTGGTGGACTATGGCCTAAATCTCTCTTACTTGTGAGAAGGAGACCTGTGCCCAGCAGTGGGACATAAAAAAGGTTGAAAAAATATAAAAAAAACCATTATTTACTGCTCATAATCTTTCTTTCGTGTAAGTTGTATATTGGAAGGTGGTTGAACATGGATGGTTCTATCAAAAACCTACCTTCACCTATTTCAACACTGATGCTATTATTTAAATTTAATATTTTTCCTTATTCAATAGAATACTGGGATTGTCATAACCATTTAAGGCAGTGGTTTTTTTTCAATTATGGCATCGCAAACCCTGTGCCTACTACCAGCGTCAAGTACAATTTTTGCATCATTTATTTGCCAGTTTCAATGAAACTGGACGAAGTAATAATAAAGTCAGTAAGTAAGTCATTAGTAATCAGTCAGTTTAGTCAGTCCAACATTCAAGTAAAGCGATGGCTACTTTACTAGAACGTGTCCGATGGAATTTTGGAGGCAAGCAGAAAAAACATATTTTAGCACTGTTATTCTATTTCACAAACACTCGTGCACTGTAATTAACCTATATCAAACAAAATGCCATCAATTTTATCCGATATAACTCAAAAATACACAAAGAAAATGAAAATAAAACAAGATCACAATATGTCTTTTTCGACTTCCCGCCAAAACTCCAAAAGGCAGTGGTTATTCTTCCATGGCTTGCAGTGACCACGTGTCACCATATGAACTGCATGATTGTTTATATTATTTAACAAAAAAAATAAGTTTTATAAGAAACTTGCTTCTCACTTTTCCTTATCCATATTAATATAAATGTGAAAGTATGTTTCTTTTCTTGTTTGTTTGTTACGGTATGATACAATTATTTGTGTGGAGTTATATGGCGGATAGAGAGAGATAGAGGCATTTATGTATAGGTAATTATGATTACCCGGTGAATCTATCGAATAAATAATAACACACTATAAAAAAGAATAAATAATAATAACATAATTTCTTCAAACCTTTAAACAAGTTACATAATATATAATTTGAATCTCGGAAACGGCTTCAACGGTTTTCATGAAATTTAGTACCCAGGGTTCGGGGGTGATATATGGATCCAGCTAGGTCTCTTTTAGAATTTTATCAGTATTTTAAATGATAATTAACTTAAATATAACCAGATAAATATGACTCTTCCTGACATCTGTTGGAAAGTATTAATAATATTTTGGCGTAAAACGCCGTCAAACGACATCCGCCAATCTGCCGTTCAAACAAATCACAATGTGTCGATTTACAAAGAGCTCTATAAGAATTGTGTCGAATCGAATAAAAGCTAGAGTCCTGACTTCAAACCTCAATCAAACAATTAAGTTCTTTTTGTGACATTTTTTTATTGGGAGCTTTTTCATATGGCGTTGTTAATCAACACTTAGCCAATGAGTGTTTTGTTTGAAACTACACCAAGAAAATAAATTGTTTTATTATTCAACGAATCGTGAGTATATTATACCACTGTACTCTAGTGAGTACAGTTGTGCAATATATAACTACAAATCAATTGTTTTTATCTGAGCAACGCACGGTCGTCCGGATTCTTATCTCATTAATATAGGAAAAGCGTGTGGGCTACGCGGGCGGCGGGAAGCTAGCAAATATCTAAAAGACAGAAGGGAGCTTAACATTTACCTGAACATTGCTTTCGCTATCTTTCAAGAAAAGAATCTACAGAGAGTTTCCTAAGCTTTATAACGTTGAGCGCTCAAAGGAATTTCTACTGGAATGGTATTTAATAAATAGAAGGTAATGTCAACTTGTACAGACTCGAGTAAAAGGTCACAGTTCGTTTGAACAATATTCAACGGGGTGATCTTTATATTTTATTACGTTATATTTTCTATCCATACTAATATAATAAATTCGAAAGTCTGTCTGTCTGCTACTCTTTCACGCTTAAACCACTGAACCGATTTTGATGAAATTTGGCATAAACATAGAAAGGACGTTGAGAAAGAACATAGGCTACTTTTTGCCGCGTGAAAATATCTCATTCCCACGGGAATAAATGGAATTAATGAAATGCGCCGTGTACTGTTATAAATACACTACATGTTATTACTTACTTCATTGACGTCCATTATCATATTTTATAACTTATATTCTATTGTTTTATTCTTATACTTTACTTTTCTTATAGTATTTCTTTACAAAATTATTTAATTTCGGTATTTGTTTATTTATATTTTCACGCAGCTATCAAAATTGTCACGTCTGACTTTTTTGTTACTTATTTTTTTAATTCATTTTAAGGCATTGTATAAAAATCCTTTTAGCCATTCAGTATTAAATGAAAAGAAAATTTTTATGTTTCTTATTTCATTTCATAGATTAATAAAGTATAGTATTGTCTTTGGCTTAGTCATGTTTTTTATAGTATAATTATTATAAATTATTATTTTAAAATAATAAATGAATATAATGTTCTTCGAATCTTTATATATATATTATACCTATAAATGAATTGCTGTTCGTTAGTCTCGCTAAAACTCAAGAACGTCTGAACCGATATGGCTAATTTTGGTCTTGAAATAAACGTTTCACACTCATAGCCCCACAGTAGGGTGTATATACTCTGTGTCGTCGGTACCATGGACACATACAAAGACAGATACACAAACACCCAGACCGAGAACAGAAATTTAAACTCATCATTCAAATTTCTGTTTCGCCGGGAATCGAACCCGGGATCCTTCAATTAGCAGTCCGGCATGGTAACCATTGGGCCACACGGGTCGTCAAATCAAATATTAGTAGAAGTCCATTGGTTCTTCGCGCCATCGTCCAAAAGTTTGACATAGTCTGAATAACAGTTCATCTGTCACTGTTCGTTTTTAATTTTTTATTTGACAGTAACATAAAAACCCCTTGAGATGATAAAGAAACTAATCCTCTTACAAAACTTTTAAGGCAGGACAACGTCTGCGGGATCCACTAGTTTTCTTATATTTCATAGTGGTTTTGTTTGATGCGTAGGTATCGTTTTTTAGTAAGGAATATAAAAACTCATAGGTTTAAAATTGGCAGGTTCTGTAGCTTCGGGATTAAGAATAGAGCTACGGTATCCCATGCTTGATCGTAAGACACGACTAAAAGGGGGATTCCGGGGTTGCGGGCGGTGAGAGTGGGAGTTCGATCCGTCCAACCAGCAGCCCCGTGAAGGACGGCGGTGTGTGTGTGTGGCCCCATACCGCCGTAAGCATCGGAAGGTCAATCGGCAGTCCGACAACGGACGGACTGACGGGTTCGATTGTTGATGGTTGTTCGACGCGTAACCATCGAACAGGTTACAAAACCATTGGACCAAGGTAACCATTGTGCCAAACGCGTCGTCAACGGGTAGGTATCTGGGTCAACCATTTTTATGTCCCACTACTGGGCACAGGTCTCCTCTCATAAGTGAGAGGGTTTAGGCCATAGTCGACCACGCTGGCCAAGTGCGGATTGGTGGACGTCATGCTTTCGAGAAATTATGAATTTCTCTCAGGCATGCACGGCGATGGAGAACATCGTTATTAATTAAATATCACGATATTTTCCATCACCGTGGAGCAGCGACACATTACAAATTTCTTTGTCAGAGGTGCGCGCCGAGGATTTGAACCTGGGGTCGGTCGCTTCGAAGACCGCGGTTTTTTACCACTCGGTCATCGCTGATCCGGGTATATGGACGTGATATTAAAGCAGTATGTGGTACAACCACGTGCAACCTTGGATGGCATTGCGTACGGGTTATTATGGACTCCGAGCTTTTCTGTAGAACGCAGCTTCTACCGGTGTATTTTATAGTTTATGCTCTTAAGATATAGCCTAACTGGATCTTACGACGACTGACATAGCTCGAAACTCCCATGGATGAATTATAACGATGGGATCTCGCCACATATGCAACGTCGTCGTTCTGAAACAGCTGAAAGGTTTGAACTAACATGTTGGCAAACTGCGACACCCATTAAACAACCGAGCCTCGTTAGTTACCCTTTACGTTTACCAAAAAATTTAGGTAAAATATTGTCAAGACGAGTGTATGAGTGAACATTTGTAGGTGGTAGAACTATTATGGTTCGCCCGAAGAAGTACCACCGCTGCACCCACTTTGCCGTGAACCAATTCTGTTGTGTTTCGGTGGAAAGGTGCAGTTGCCGGCCACACTTACATGTGGCGACCACCAGCCTCCGGAGTAGCAGCGCAACTGCATACGACCTCAGACAAGACTTATCTATGCTTGCTTGAGGTTGTATGTAGATGTCCATGGGCTGCAGCGACCACTTAGCACCACGTGGCCTGCATGCTCGTCTGCTACTCCATTCAAATAAAAAAAAGTGAACGATATCATTCATTACTTTTTGTTATGCAAATACTTATCTAGTTTCTAAAGTAACGGAACACCAAATCACACATTTTTACTAACACTAACAGTGTTCCGGATTGACCAGATTTTAGAGAGTGATACAGATAATTGGGGAGCTTTTAGTGTGAAATAGGCAATTATCTTATTCCTATAGATAAACGTGAATTCCATAGGGGCGGAGCCGTGGACGGTATGCACTTAAAAATATTTCGTAACAAAACCGAATCTTTAAAGTTACTTCGCGGATAAAGCTACCCACACAATTCATCACCGAAATTGGTAACAATCGATAACATCAACTTTAATTAATCGCTATTGAAATAAAGATTTAATTATTGAAAACAATAGCCTTCGGCTTCCACCACGGCTGGAGTATTAAAGGATATTAATAGGAGTAAATGTCAAACGTGTATTTTGAGAAATGGGTCAGTAAAGGTTGCTTATTTATATCGAAATAGCTTTATTCAGTCTTCAGTCTCTAAGGGTAATTTGGAAGGACTTTAAATTCGTAGGTCCTTACTCATGAAATCCGGCCTTGGACTACCAAATCAGTTGAGATACTTTTAATGAGCTGTCAGAACATGGCATCTCTATAAATTTTGTACGAGTTATTGTAGATTTGTGATTAAGTAGTATAATTTTAAAAAAAATCCATCCAGAGTATTTTTTATTTCTTAAAATCAAATATTTGGCACCTTTAATTGCAAACATAATATCGACGTAAGAAAACTTATTTACTGTAAGTAGCAAGAATGGCGTAAGTAGACTGAATACACCTATATTCATGGTTAGTGACGTTTCGAAGCACGGAAACGCGCATGAAATTTTTTGCCACTAGCGTTCACCCAGCTCACACCCGATCACCCCGTTTGGCTTAGATGCATAGATCATTTGCGTTTTACGCTAACCACCGGGCCATACGCGCTTCTAAGCCTGTGCCTAAGCATATACCTACATACAAACTTTAAACTGGAAATTCAACTCAGAAAATACTACAACGTAGAGACTAGAGATTCTAGATTGCGAAGAACACAAATATTTGATGACAAGGGCTGGCACTAATACAATATTATAATACAAATAAATCAGCTCTCCTTCAAAGATGTCGGCATAGTTTTTAAGGCTGTCTGAAACATTTAGGACGGCATAGCAATAGCGACGATGCTTAAATAGATAACTTACTTCAAATATCTACAATACTTTATAACTTTGTAATGCAAAACAATATTATAAACGAATATCTTATTATAGCTTCTTTACACGTCATGGAACATTCTTCTTCTAAATATTTTTCAAATAAAATTGAAATAAATTTTAAACAAATAATTGTAATGAGGTTTACAACAGAGATAAAAATGAGTAGAAAAATAATGTAAGTAGTTTAAAAAACTAAAAAACACGCTTTTGTGAAAATACGAACTAAAAAGTAAAAAAATAATAAGAAAATGTATTTTACTGTAAAAAAAAAGCGTGAGATGCATGGTGTCAATAGTAACTTAAACACCACCCCACGCTTTTTTTTCAGTAAAATACATTTTCTTTTTCTTTTTTATACTTTTTAGTTCGTATTTTCACACAAGCGTGTTTTTCAGTTTTTTAAACTACATTATTTATTTTTAATTTTTAGTTGGATTTTTATTCTCATATTAGGTATTGCATTGACATCGGCCCTTGACCCCTATGCAAATTTTCAAGATAATCAGACGCTTAGACGTGTCAAAAATATAAAACTTAATATTTGTTTCATTAAGTACCTTAGGCCACGAACGTACGTATCAGCCGCCCCTCGTATATTTTTTTATCCTGATGATCCTAGTTAGGACTTTAATATAAAGCTATGAAATTATTGTATTGTCATCGGCCCTTGACCCCTGTGCAAATTTTCAAATAAATCACACTCCTAGAAGTAAGTCAAAATGAAGTTAAAAGATTCCGTTACATACATACATACATACGTACGTACAGGTCAAGTTGATAAAAGCGTGTTAAAAATATTTCTTCAAAGAAAATAATATTTTCTATTTATACACCTTAGCTTGTGTTATTTTATTAAATGCCTAATTTGTTTTATTCATATTTGTTGACTTATTTCTTAACACCTACTTGATTGGTTGGAAATTAAAAAAAAACTGTTGTTACTTCTCTAATGTTAGTAAAAAAGAACATTTTATAAGATAAATAAAGTGTAGGCGTCAGGTATACATGAATAATAAGTTTTATCATTTGGTTTCGATTTCTCTACCTTTTGCTTAAAAAATAATTTCAGTATTTCGTGCCCATCATTTCTTTTGCTTCTGTTATTTGAAGATAATACAAAGATTTAAACCACCCACTCACGTCTTCTATTGTGTAATTTAAATAAGATACTATTTCTAGCAACTGAATAATCCTCATAAAGATTAAACATATTATTTTTATTTTTAGTGATGTTTAATCATTATCATTTGATTTTATGGGCCTTGTCTTAGACCAAAACAATCCAATTATGATCACCACATCTCTACAAAAAAGGGATATTTTATCTTACCAATTGTGTAAAATGCAAACAATTTCAATTGACAAAGTATGCAATTCCTAATACCTTAGAGTGTAAGGTAGAAGATTATAATAATTTAAAGTGCATTTTGTGCTTTGAAGAACATCTTAAATTTTCAATCCTGTAGGTTTTAATATAATGAAGTAAGGTAAAAAAAATATTCTTACTATACTTAGGTTATTTGGACCTTTGTTTGAGCTACAGCAGATGTTTATCACAATTTTGTTTGACCATCAAACATCCTAGAACAATAAAGTGTAATCATATTCCCTACCCAATAGGGTTTTAGGGATCACAGTAGTGATCAGCATTGATGTTTAAAGTAAAATTTATTTATAATAGAACTTCAATAACTTGTGTTTTGGACTTATAAATGCTGGTAATAAGTGCTGTTGATAAAAACAGAGTTTCGCTAGATTAGTTTATAATACAACCTATTTAATACGTTCAAATGGAATCTGTAACTTATAAACAGAAAATATATCAATGACGTCAACCATCCCCTAAAACATAAGAAAACAATTTCTCAATAGGATATATATTTCATAACTGAAAAGATGTGACAAAATTTTTCGATTTAAACTCAAGGAAAACTTTGTAGCTCTTACGAACTCTGCAAAAGTTGGTTCCCGTCTTGTATTGTGTGGATGTTTATAATGGTGTGTATCGGATACAAGAATTTTATATTGTAATAATATCATAAGGTTAAAGTTTTCAACAAATGCACACCATACACATAATATTCATAAAAAAATATTTGATTGAGCTTTCAAGCTCAAAGCAGGAGCAGTATTTTTTTAATACGTAACATTAACATAAAATTTTAAATGCGAAAATGTTAAGCACAATATCTATCATCATGTTTGGTTTCGATTAAATATTCATCAGTAAGATTTTTTCTTACCCTGTATCGAAATCAGGGTTTTATGCGGTTTTTATGGTGGTCATCAAAATTTAGTAAAGTTAGGTAACTAGAATGTAGCTTCGGGATTAAGAATAGAGCTACGGTATCCCCTGCCTGATCGTAAGAGGCGACTAAAAGGGGGCTTTCGGGGTTGAGGACGGTGAGAGTGGGAGCTCGACCCGTCCAGCCAGCAGCCCCGAGAAGGACGGCGGTGCAGCGGTGTGGGCGTAGCGGCATGCCGCTGTGAGCGCCTGAGGGTGCAGGAGAGCGTATCTGCTCTCCCGAAGATGGGCCCGTTCTGGGGCGCCGCGCGTGGAGGACACCGGTTTGGTTTCAATGGAGATCCCGGAGTCCTCCCCAAGCGCAGAGGCAGGCCACCGAGGGGGTTTTAGTGTACAAATCCCACATAACCCGGTATCCTCTCCCAAGGTGCTGGGTATCGTTTGAAGGTTTCCCCCATATATTAGGTCGGTGGACAACCAATTCCTCGTTGTCTGCCATTTGGAATATAAAAGAAGCCTTTAAGCCTAAATAAGAATGCATACTCCTAAAGTTAACGATCAAAACTACTAAAGAATACATGAAGGTCGAACCTTCGGTCTAGACTAGACGATAGCAAATATCAGTAATTGAATATTTTACGCGCAGTCATATATTACCCGGTCCACGCCTGAGGCTGTGTAGGTGTTTACTTGAGAAAAGCAACTAAACTATTGGCCAAATAATTCAACACGGTTAAGGCTTCTTGACTATGTTGGATACTTGTTTCACTACCAGATATGCGATATTTGATTAACTTTATTTTGATGCACTTACATATACCAGGACGTTAAGGGAGCGTATCAGTATATAGCAGTCATTCAACCTTGAAGGCTTTATGGGCGGTTTGAAAACATCGGACAGCGAGTTGGCAGCGGCCAACTGGAGATCCTGAACCGCATCTCCGCAACGAACGAACTCGCATTGGAGCAACGTGATGGACAGAGTTCCAGGCCTCCCCAATAATAGGGAGATACTCCATATCCATCAGTGGGACTTAAAAAGGGTTGCAGTTAAACACATTGCTTGCAACTCGTTTATAAAGATTTTAGAAATTCACCAACCAACATTTGGTGTTTTTAAGGCCGCACAATTTATATGATAGGTATTTTAATTAATCTCTCTCCTTCAATTTCCTTAATTCCGTTGGAAAGGTGGAGTTGCTTCTAATACTTTTGTTCGTTTGCTATGTATTTTTTGTTTTTATTTTTGTTTAGTTGGCAGTGGAACAAGATGCTAACATCGCACAAATACGTATATAATTCAAACGGCTCGAAATTGCTTTCTTTACAGTTCACCTTCAAATACTTTATAAGTCATACGTTTAATGTGTTTAACTTGCAATTAGACATGGCATCCATTAGCAAGATACGAGTAAACAGTAACTACATTCACATTAACACGCGAGGCTTATCTTATTGAAGATTCGGCTAACTTGTAAGTATGCATGACACATAGTTTAGTTAGGATTAATCAAATTTCGTACGCATTTTTTAAAAATAATACTTTACACTCAGAGCCCTATGAGCTTAGAGCATCAAGGTATTAACAGGTATGAGACCCGTCAGAGGAGTGGCCTTTACGGGCGAACCCCTCGTCCCAACAGTGCATAGAAAATGACGTTGACGAAATTGACATATTTAGAAGTGTATGCGTCTGTAGCGATGAAAGAATATTTGTGAATGTGTGACAAAATTTAAATGTATGCGTTCTTCCCCCCGCACCAGAATTGGCACAAAAATTATGTTTCGAAGCGAGGCGCTATGCCGTCTCTACTGAAGGGTGAGTCAGTAACTTTGATGCTCTAAGCCTATGAGAGACAATCATTTTTTAACACAGACTCACATAATATACCTAGATAACCATCTCGCCCTGCCGGAGATCTCCCTTTGTCAAAAAATGTTTGCTTTTTAGGTATACACTTACAGACTCTCTTATATTCAATACGGTATACGGTATCTATCTATATCTATACATATAATAAAACTGTAAGCAGGGTCAATTCTGTACATTGCATAGAAATTTAAAAAAATACCTCTAGGGGTCTTTTTATAAGTAACGGAAGCTAAAAATATATGTTTTGAAATTTTTGTCTGTCTGTCTGTCTGTCTGTCTGTCTGTCTGTCTGTTGTTAGCTTTTCACGCAAAAACTACTGAACGGATTTTGATGAAACTTTTTTGTTTTATATATATTGGTCCTCGCTAACATTTAGGCTATAGGTAGATAATTTTAAAAATCACCCTTTAAGGGTGTGAAATGAGGGATGAAAATTTGTATGGAAAACTTGGTTTTTTTCAATAGATTTTCTTGAAATTTGGTATCAATATTTTCTAATCTATACATATGATAAAACTGTAAGCAGGGTCAATTCTGCACATTGCATAGAAATTTAAAAAAATACCTCTAGGGGTCTTTTTATAAGTAACGGAAGCTAAAAATATATGTTTTGAAATTTTTGTCTGTCTGTCTGTCTGTCTGTTGTTAGCTTTTCACGCAAAAACTACTGAACGGATTTTGATGAAACTTTTTTGTTTCATATATATTGGTCCTCGCTAACATTTAGGCTATAGATAATTTTAAAAATCACCCTTTAAGGGTGTGAAATGAGGGATGAAAATTTGTATGGAAAAATTGGTTTTTTTCAATAGATTTTCTTGAAATTTGGTATAAATATTTTCTAACCAAAATAAAAAATACGTGTTTCAGCATTTCTCGTAATTCACCCTTTAAATGTCAATTTTCTTTGAAACTCTTTGAAAATTGAGTGTCGAGACTTCATGTACCGAATGTTTTTGTGCAGAGTATTTTACTTATAATTTTGTATTTGCAATATTTACTAACATAGTAAGAAACATATTTAAGCTTTTTTCAAAACTACTCCTCAATAGCAAATAAAATGAATTCTAAAGTTGGTGTCTCAAGCGTACAATAATTAACCTTAACTTAATATTTCATTCTCAAATTCTTTTCCCTTCTTTGAATGATGTGTTTTCTGATATATTGTTGAATTAATTCCATAACATTAGTGTGTATTTCATATCAATCGGGTCATAAACAAAAACGTTAGGTATGTTCATTTAAACAATACGCGACATTAACTTAAAAGGCACTTTGGGGAATTTGTATGAAAGTTTCAGTAACAGCCCATTCAAAAGCATAAATAAAAGTTTAAATTTAAGTAAAATTATTTTGAACTCTCACTAATATTGTCGACTATATAATAATTATCTTATTGCCTGAGAAAAACGAAGCATGCGAAAACTGGATAGTAAAATCTGAGTACAGTAAGCAGTCCTTACTGTTTTAGGATCGAAGGATTTAGAAAAAATAAATAAGGTGTCTTCTGAACATATGAACATTTTATTATAAGTGATTTCACTATAATATGTAAGAATAATTTACCTACTACTTATTCAATGCAAATAAATATTAATCTTTAACCAATCCCTTTTATACAAGTCTTTATTCACGCGGACGACGTCGCGGGCACAGCTAGTTTTGAATATTTTATATTTATTACTATTAAATATTTTAAACGTGAAGCATTTATCTTGTAACTTTGGGAAGATGTGGTTGGCGGTCACAGTTACTTAAAGTTAGTATGCTGAGAAGTAACAGCGCTCCTGAGGACCTTGTTAATTGTTTTGCCTCTACAGAAACAAAACATAATTATATATCTACTAGTACGAGTTGTAGATATAGATATGTCTTTTGTAACATTTCACATAATTTCGCCTGTATTACACATAGAATACTTCTCTCTACTAAATACATATTTCTCTACACAAAGAGCGTCGACCATAAAATACCTTTCGGAGTACCTATTATAAATTGGCTCCGATTCGCTATTCTTGTGTGAAATAGGTACGTGGAAGCACATTCAAGGAGGCGCAATGTTTATTTGTTTTAGTTCAGCGTAGGCTGCCCAATATTAGCTGCTCTGTGTAACCTCTATGTACCTACATACTAACGTATTGCTTCTACGAGTATGTGATACTAGAGGCCGCCCTCGACATCGTCCGCGTGTACTTTGGTATTAATCATAGCATTATGTTGTACAGCCACAAAAATATTTTTTCAATTCGAACCAGTAGTTCCTGAGATAAGTGCGTTCAAACAAATAAACAAATGGCGGGCTTTTTTGTAGGACTATTTCCACCATTTATTACGTATGTGTTATCATATATATGTATGTGTAACTCTAGCGGTTTTGGCAGCGCACGCCAGAATAGCTCTCAGATGGTAGATTTTTTCCTACTTACTTGACACTTATCGTCATATTTTGGACAATTCACTATGTGTTATTCTGATGTATTTAAGCTATATTAAAGTTTCATTAAAATCCATTCAGTAGTTTTTACGTGAAAGAAGAACAAACATCCATACTTACAAACTTTCGCGTTTATAATATTAGTATGATGATTTACTCCCGTGTACACATTATTATAGGTTTATGGGCATGAGAATGAATTTGCATGGTTCAACTGGGAATTACGCCTGCTGTATTTATGTACATCGTGATTTTTTTGTTGTATTTTGATGTACAGGTATGGTTGCCGGTCTTAAATCCGGCGATCATCACAAGCGCAGCAACGCAATATTTACGACCTCTGATAAGAACAGATTCTTAATTGATGTTGTGCGTGACCATAGAATAGATAATCGACCATAGCATCTACTACTTCTTTTAAATAAAAAAATATTTTTAATTTACATAGAAATATCTCTAACTGTAGGTACCTATCATTACCACAAAGCATCAAAAGATGAATATCTTAGACTTCCGCCAGCGGCTTCGGCCGCATGGATCCGCTTTATGGGTCCCAGTAGGATAAAATTTGCCTTTGTACTATTCCAGGCTATATCTCTAACTTTCTTCCATCCTTTCGAAATACGAAGTCAAACGATATATTGCTATATTAAAATAATAGGCGTTTAGCCAGTTGCTTCAGCCGCGTGGACCCTATTACCCTTTTTCCCGTTGGAATGAAGCATTTCCCCGCGGCAAACAGTAGCCTGTGTTCATCAGAGATAATGTTGCCTTCTAACGGTAAAATAATTTTTCAAATCGGTCCAGTAGTTTCAGAGCCTATTCAATACACACAAACAAACGAACAATCAATCTTTCCTCTTTATAATATTAGTGTAGACAAAATGACTGACAAAGAACCATACATTTAATCCGATTCGATACTCCTGTATAAAATACGTGGAAGCACATTAAACGAGGCAACATGTTTATTTGTTTCCGTTCGGCGTTGGCTGCCCAATATCGGCTGTTCTGTGAAACCTCTATGTACTTACATGCCTTTATTAACGTATTGCCCCTTTGTGTTGTAGTCGGGGAGTCCAAAAATTTTTGAATTTTCCTAAACGCATCACATTGAGATATAGGGTATGACTTGCAATGTTGAGTACTCTCAGAATAAAAAAGCCCTCTATATAGGAAAGCGAAAGTTTTTGTATATTTTTTCTCACTTCCGCGGCGCAGTTGGGAGTGAGATGGGTGATCGCTAGAGGAAATTTACATGCGCGGGTCAGTGCTTCGGAGGGCACGTTGAGCCGTCGGTCCTGGACGTCATCGAGAGATAGCGGTCGTTAAACCTTGTCGGAGGATACCCATGTACTTACGCGCCTTTGTTAACGTATTGCTGTCAGTCTAAATCCCGGCAATATTCAGGAGATTTCCATGGAATTCCCTGTGTCCATAGGCGACGGTAATTTCTTTTACGCTTTACATTATACGGCCAACTGCCTGTTTACACAATTTCTTGTATAAAAAAACCTCCTGAGGAGCTCGACTTCATATTAATTGTGATTGTGTAGATGAGGTGTTCACGAGTTGTAGAGACCGCTTAGCATCATATCACCTGCATACTACCTAGACCGCTATTTCAATGAAACGAAATAAAAAATACGAGTATTACAATGAAATATAAATAGAAAATTACTCGTTTATTAATCCTAGCATTATCAGGTACAATGCATTCATAGTGGGATACTGTTTCGTTGCAAAGTGATGTCCACCACAAAATACCTTTCGGAATACCATAAATTTGATCTGATTGGATATTCCGGTGTGAAATACGAATATTGCTTAAATTCTGTGTAACCTTAATATACTTGTACACGTTTGATACCGTTTTTTGCATCTATGTGTTTCGGTTTGCTCGATTTCACATACTGTATAACCTTAATTATTTATAGGCATACTAGCCTTCCGCCAGCGGTTTCGCCCGCGTGGACCCGTTTTATAGGTTCTCGTAGGACAAAAACCATTCTATGTCCTTTCTCAAGGTCCACTCTATCCGTGCTTAAAATTTCATTAAAATTGGTTCAGTAGTTTAAGCGGGAAAACGTAGCAGAAAGATAGAGTTACTTCCTAATTTGTAATATTAGCAGGAATTGGTCGTTCGATAGAGACAGCACTATTACTACCAAAGCATTTCTATTTTGTTTCTGTGAATAGTTGCTTTTGCCGGCGACTCTTACTTATGTCGTTTGCTGTTAAAGAGCAACATGACTGATAACAGTACATGATAACAGCATATTATTATAAACTCAGACATGACTCAAGTCTGGATTGAGGATGTTAAGAGATATCTTTGAACAGATCTCTTAATACCCCATGACCTGCAAGCTCATCAATAACTGCTTCCTTATTTAACTAAAAAAGGCAACGTTTCTCTTGTTCTACCGTGCATTCCACTGAAGATCCCGGAGTCCTCCCCAAGCGCAGAGGCAGGCCACCGAAGCTGTTTTAGTGCGGTCAAATCCTACATAACCCGGTATCCTCTCCCAAGGTGCCGGGTACCTTTTAAAGGTTTCCCCCCGATACAAAAAAGATCATTACAACAACTGTTTCTGCAATGAAGCCTTTGTAGTATGTTGATGTAAGGGTGTGGTTAATAAACAAGTTTGCGATGGGACAGAATTTTAGTTGCAACGTAATGAATGCAGATATGTACATAGTTGACATCTATGGTTGCTTTATTCATTAGCCGTGATTAGAATGTGAAGTAACTGATTCTTGTAAATAATACTTATTTTACTCAAACCGTATTTATGAATTTTAAGAGTGTTAAGATCAAGTATCTGTATGTATTACCAACATCATTAAAAATAAAGCATTTTGTAAGAGAGTGAAGACCCAGTACTGTATGTATGATCAACATCATTAAAACAATGTGGTTATGTACGTACACCTTATTGTACCACGAGGCAAAAATCATGCTAATTATTGTAAACTTTTAGGTTAGCATGTTATATCCGAATCTTGTAATAAAATGTTATGGTATGTTTGTAGCTTACGCCCATTTATTCCTTTAGTCGATATAATAACGAATTTCCACAGACGTAGAAAAGATATTTCTCTGAGGTATTACCGGATTATAAGGGTTTCATTTTTTGTCAGGTGAAATATTTGGAGACGCGCTTTCTTGACAAGCTTTTTATATAAATCTTATTTTCCAATACAAATTGGCTCAGGTACGTACGTAGGCTGAGCTTTTCATTAAATTCAAAGCAGTAAGGAAAGTTGCCAATTGGCTTGGTTATTAAAAAATAAATAAGAGAAAATAAATCTTTTTAAAAACATAAATTTATTAAAGTTAAAAATAATTTGAACCTGATAAGAAATAACACCATTATATAGGTACATTATACCATGTACCATTACATTGCAACCTATAATCATAACCTTCTTCGCCTACGCTACAATAATCCCTTATCGTACATAATTATCTAGCTTCTAGTATCAAATTTTTATACATTGTTTTAACTCTTTGGGTTTTTATCACAGAACCAAACGCTGTCAGCAGCTTCCGTTGTCCCGAGGCAAAAACAAAAATATCCAAAAAGTTAATTTAAATTAAAAACGTCTATCTCAAACGCAACTATTTTTAAAATATTACAAGCCCCAGGCACTTCCGGGAGCTGTATTGATTAATAGTGATGATGGTGGTGCAACAGGTCGAGCATCGTTACAAAGCTATGAAATACACCAATACCTAGCACTATATTCATCTTACATCCGTCATATTTTGAATGTAGTAGGGTTCAAAATCGCACAAAACGATAGCATATCTGGATTGTGCAGTTAATATCTAGGTTTTCCAGGGCTTGCGTGAAAGAGACAGGTAGCTCAGTATGACGTAGCTTGTTCGTTTTGCAAATTGGTCCGGGCGCCCGGAACGCACTCTGACCTTTCGAAAGGATTTCAAAATCGATGTCAGTGAAATTATACTATTCACCGCATGGATTACTTCGATAAAAGACAAAGCGAGGTGTTATCCCTTTAATAATTATGATTGCCTGGTACAGTGTTGTTTACCTTCAAGGCTTTGCTTAGATCCTTTGTTCTCTGGGCCTTTATTAGGTACTACTATATTATTAAACGTGCTTATCACTGTTCCTGAAATGTAACAATAAACACCTACTTGTTTGAATGCAAAACACACCGTCTACGGAGAAACATAACTTACGATTATTATTGTTTAAATTATTTTAT
Source organism: Pyrgus malvae (assembly GCA_911387765.1). Taxonomy (NCBI): domain Eukaryota; kingdom Metazoa; phylum Arthropoda; class Insecta; order Lepidoptera; family Hesperiidae; genus Pyrgus; species Pyrgus malvae. The sequence goes on along the minus strand of OU426955.1, from coordinate 8,292,921 downwards.
CCCATTTTTCATGTCTCACTGCCGGGTTGAGGAATGTTCTTAGTATTTAAAAGGATTTAGTTACTTAATTCATGCACCACGCTCATCAATCTCTTGGCAATTAAAGGACAATGTACGGATTGTTATATAAATAATAGCACCTGAAAAAGCGAGCTTTGCTCGGCTAAAAACATAGATAAATTTTCTTGATCGAACTTCGAAAAGGAACTTGAAATAAAGGAGAAACAAATAATTTAATTGCAGATTCGAATCGGGGTGTTGATTTCGGAACCATCGGATTTCCCATCTGCGCTATTGCAACCTTGTAGGTAGTGGCGAAATTTACTATCGTATTCTAATGATATTGAAGGAGTTTTTCATTGACTGAAAACACGATCCGTTTCCGAGATTTCCATATACCTATATAATACCTATAGATATATAGTAGAATTGCTCATTTAAAGGTATTGGCTGCAACCCTTTTTGCGTCCCACTGCTGGGCACGGGTCTCGCCCCATTATTGGGGAGGCCTGGAGCTTACTCCCCCACGCTGCTCTAATGCGGGTTGGTGGAGATGCGGGTTAGTGGCCAACCCACTGTCGGATGTTTTCAAACCGCCCATAAGGCCTCCGACTAGGTTTAACGACTGTTATCTATCGACAACAACCGGGACCAGCGGCTTAACGTGCCCTCCGAAGCACGGAAACGCGCATGATTTTTTTTTGCCACTAGCGGTCACCCTTCGGTATTAGCTTAGAAAGCTTTAGCTAAAGGTATTAGATTAGATTAGATTAATTAGCAGAACACCAACTCCCATTGGAGCAGCGTGGTGGAGTAAGCTCCAGGCCTCCCCAATAATGGGGAGAGACCCGTGCCCAGCAGTGGGACGCAAAAAGGGTTGCAGCCAATTGGCAGAACATACAAGTACCCGACTATGTATACGATTGTGGAGAACCTGTAATTAACAAAATGTTTTAAGTACTTAGGTAATTACGTTAAGTATTTTTATGAGTCTCATTTATACGTAATTGGTTCATTTAAAAGTAAAAGGTAGCGAACAAGTCGCTAAGAAATTCCCTATGAAGAAAATTTTAGGTACAATATTACGCATGATTGCGAACCTAATTTTAGTATTTGAGTCCTGAATAAGTCGCATTTCGTAAAAGCAAGTCCCTAAAATTGTATGCTCAAATAATTAGTTTCCATTCAAGCGTAAGCTCCATCATTCAAACGTCGAACACACAACGCTACGACCAATCGGGAAGCTGCAGGGTGCACGGTACCTGCAATATCATAATCTGTTCCCTTTCGCGGCCCGTGCAGAGCCGGCTTCCTTGTATAGTCGACGAAAATTTTATTAATTTGTATTTTTTTATAATTTATGCTATACGCTCATAGCCAACTTGTAGGATATAATATTCATGCTTCACGATCGTAGCCCCACAATCCAATCGTGGATACTATGCACACACAAGATGGGTCATGTCGGCTCTGATATGGGGATATGAGCGGAGTTATGCTGAAGAGCTATTAAAGCTCAACAGAACAAATATCCGCACGGTAACTAGAGTCCTTACTGGACCCTGTAAGTTCGGAAGACATATGCCGCTTTTAGGACTAAGTTCCACCGGCACGTGCAGATATTGAGGGGAGAAGAGCGAAACACCACGTCACCTCCTTTTAAATTGTAGTGCGCTAAACCACATGCGTAGCATTCATCTAAGGAGGTACGTGCTGCTGCCAGATGAAGCCAAACAAATCACCGTCCATAAAATCCTAGCCTTTTTCAAGGCTATCGGGTTGGACGGTAATCTGTAACCTGGATACGGGTACAAACAATCTTTATAGGTTGAAGTACCCTGGGCTGATACAGCCCAAGCCTCTTTATTCAAATAAAAAAAAAATGTGTATAGCACGGCATACATTACAGTAATAAATGGCACTGATAAAGTATTTCTCCTCTTCCCTGAAACCAAGTGGCACCTGAAATTAGGCTTCTCTTTATCCCCTGTATATACGTAGAATATTAGCTGATCCCGCGAAATACGTACCGCATTTAAATATTTAAGGTGCACCACTCTTATGACTTAGGGATTTGAAAAATAGATTACAACCGATTCTAAGACCTACCTAATATACGTATAAAATTTCATAAAAATCACTGCAGCCGTTTCGGAGGAGTATGGCGATTAATTCTGTGAAATGAAAAATTAATACTTTTATATTTTTTCTACTTCTTTTTTTCTTTACACGAGTATGCACGTACATGAATGGGGTTTACGCTGAGATTTGCTGGACCGATTTACGTGTTTTTTTTTCTATCAATTTCTTTATATATTATTCCAAAAAGTTTTGCAAATAATTTTTCGTTTACTATAAAAAGCATTACGTACCGTGTTTGTATGATTGCTAACTAGCATACGGGGTTACGTGTTATAGCTCTCAAAAGCCAACGATATGGCCAACGTTTGAATTATGAAATAGCCAAACGGTGAACGGTGTTACTCTCTGTTTAGGATTTGTCGAGTATTTTGATATTTAATATGAAGCTCTTACATCTATCGGTACTCTCTAACTATTGTATATAAGTCTGAAAGTATTTCTTTTTTCTTAAGGAGACATTATGTGTAACTGCGGTAAAAAAAATTTACCCAACTGTGCCAGAAGGAGGGTTATGTTTTTAGAGAGTATGTAATGTATGTACATATTGCGCACGATAGTGATTATATTTTATTTTTACTTAAAGGGGGTGTAAAGGGGGTCTTAAAAATGACAGAACTTAAAGGTTCAGCCGGGGTGATGCCACAGCTGTACCCCCCTTTTTGCCGTGAAGCAATTCTATTGTTTTTCGGTGGAAAGGTGCAGTTGCCGGCCAGACTTATGTATTTCAGACGCCCATCAGCCTCTGGAGTAACAGCGTAACCGCTTACGATTTCAGGCAAAACTCAGCCTTGCTAGAACTTGTGTGCAGCTGTCCGTAGCCTGCAGTGACCATTTAACAATACATGGCCTGCATGTCTACTTCATTAAGATAAAAAAATTAAGAAAAAATGTTTGCTAATTAGATAGTTTAATTTTAAAGTTACCATTAATAGACGAACTCTTGTTAAGCCTGCTAGAGGATGGAAATTGTTCTGACTTAGAACTAGACGGCCTTAATGAGGAATTCCGGGTTTTGAAAATTCTCAATTTTCATCAACAAACTACGCCCTGTGGGTCTTGAAAAATTTGCTGTCACCTCTAGCGAAGGGCTTACTTACTTTTTTAAATAAATAAACTGAACAAAAAGGCAGACGGTGGCGATGTTAAGAGATCACCTTAATCTATGGACACGGGCAACCCCAGGAAAGCCACCCGAGCATTGCCGGCTTTGGAGGAGAACCTTTTTTACAGCTTTCTTGAGGAACCCCATGTTATAGTCCACTGGGAATGCCTCAACAGGAAGGTTGTCCCATAACCTACATCTACGTGGAGGACCGCCACGAGTCCAGGTTATGGTGGAACTTTAATCTTCGTCTGGTGGTATAGTCATGGAATGGTGGTGTAGGCATCAATTTGAAAAGTTCCTCGGAGCACTCACCATTTTATCCTAATAATCCTGCTTTTTCAAATCATCTTGGGTTAGGACCTGCCGTAGTTCTTCGCCTTATCCAGAGTGTTCCTGTGTTCCTTAAGCTGTGTTTTTTGACAGATATTTTACCTCTATTCCTTTATTGGACACATTTAAGAGACGTAGATATCATGGAACAGATCCGATCATGGTAAATCGCATTCCAGAGAGGCAACAGCTAAGTTTGAAAGATGACAAAAAATGCGAGGAGGAGACATTAACCACAGAGTATCCAACGACATAGTTTTAGTCAAATGGAAAGAAAGTGGAACGGGAACAGATAAAGTCCAACGTTAGGAGAAAAAGGAAAAATGCTATATTGATGTTGATGCTCCTAAAATTATTACATCCTACAATGCATTCATGGATGGAGTCGATGTCTTGGACCAATAAATGGAGTATTATAGGACATACATGAAAGTAAGTGGACATTGAAAGTAATACTCCACTTTATGGACCTTTTTTTGTTGGAGAGGGAAACCTTCAAAAGGTACCTTGCACCTTGGGAGAGGGTACCGGGTTATGTGGGATTTGACCGCACTAAAACCCCTTCGGTGGCCTGCCTCTGCGCTTGGGGAGGACTCTGGGATCTCCAGTGGAAGGCACCGGTGTCTTCCACGCGTGGCGCCCAGAATGGGCCCATCTTCGGAAGAGCAGATGTGCTCTCCTGCACCTTCCGATGCTTATGGCGACATGCGGCCTTGCACACACCACCGCCCTTCCCGGGGCTGCTGGCTGGACGGATCGAGCTCCCACTCCCACCCATAACCCTTCAATAGGGAAAAGATATGACGGGTGTGACCACTTGTCGACGAATAATGTCTTAATTATAAATATTTAGCTTAAATAACTATGAAGTCACTATCGTGCGTTGGTATAGTAGTGACCCGAAACTCACGTCCGTGATATGTGCTTTAAAGTAATTCGGTAATTACAGGATTTTTTAAATTATTTTTTTCATGAAATAGGCCACCTACTTTCAAATAAATGATAAGTATTTATTTGATCGAATAGAAAAAAAATCTCAGGTCTGAAAGGGATAATTGTTTGGCACGCTCTTCAGCCTGAACGGCATGATGGATTTTAGCTTGAGGCTTGATGGCTTCATTATTCGTGTTTGCAGTGAAGGTGACACTGGGTATATAAAAAAACTAAAAACAAAATGACGGATTTTTGTTTGAAAAAACAAAAAAAAAAACAAAATGACGGAATTTTGGCACGCTTTACGGCCTGAATGGCTTGATGGATTTTAGCTTTTTAGGTGTCGTTAGATTGGTATTTGCTTTGCAATTATTTCTGTACTATTAAATAAATATCACTATTAAATATTAATGAGAGAGAGACATTGGGTATATCAAAATAAAAAAATTAAAAATTAAAAACAAGAATTTAAAAAACTAAAATACCGACCGTTTCTATGTAATTTTTAAGTTAAGTGCAATCGGGTGCAAATCTTGTTTTAGGGCTTTTACATTTCAAATTACGCAGAAAAGTAGTCGGGTTTGTTAGTTTTTTAAATTATTTTTTTTCATTATTTTATCCTGCTGTTGTGATATGATTCACCGCGCTGACCGAGAGCGAGTGGATAATAATATGAAATACAGAAATAATTGTAAAGCAAATATTACAATCATGAGACTCACTTCACTCCCTTAAACACCTAAACATGTTAATGAAGTCAATTATTGGGTTAAAAGCCAATCTATTATCGGATGATTTCAAACTACCAAAAAGACCTAAAACAAGATTTGACGATTCTTATTTATCTGCGTATAAACATCAAACGCCCTCTAAATCATAAAGAATGCTTATAAAAATTAAAAGTACCTAGATACCTTTTTCCTTTGAATTTGATAATTAATTTATGGTGATGTTAAATCTAATAACAATAAAGAAAAAGGAACGAAATCTTTACTTAACTTATACTTATTCCCATCAAATTGACCATTAATTTCTCCCAAATCCGAATCAGAGAGCAGTACTTCAACGATATTTTTCATGACGCCCGTATAAGTTCAAGGCAAAGGAGGTAATATACGAACCCTATAATATTATCTCTATATAAATCTGAGTATGTCGTAAAGCATATCTGTCAAAACAACTGGCAGTCGAAGGTATTAGATGAGAAGGGTAGGGAAGTCATTTTGGCGTGGAGGTAGATTTAAACGGATTAAGTTACTTGCTAAGAGAAATAAAGTTTGTTTAGGTGCTTTTAACATAGCAAGGTTTCGGTAGTATCTTTTTAAAAAATTTAAAAAAATAACTGAATACAATCTTTTGAACTTGACACTGACAAAATTATACAAGCAAACAAGTTCCTCGACTACTTTTGAAAAAAAATATTAATCGTTTTATTAACACTACCCAATGTGTTTTTCAACTTTGCTGTAAATAATAAAAGTAATAAAAAATTCAAGTAAAAATATAAAAATAAAGCAATAAAAGGTAACAATTTATTTTTTTATTTTTGAGTAAAAAATTAGTTTTTTAATCATTAAAAAAATCTAAAATAACAAATAAAAACAATAGTGTTTCCCACGCGGTCTCCAGTGCAAGGTTTTTTGCATTAGAGCATGAGGTACAATGAGGTGGAGGTACATACAATGAGGTGTAGTAAGCTCCAGGCCTCCCCAATAACGGGCAGAGAATCATGACTAGCAGTGGGACGCAAAAAAAGAGTTGCCAACAGCCAATCGAATCAGCCGATTATAATGCTGTGTTTATTTGCATATGGATTCGAGGAAAAACCAGAGCGCGGTAGCTCCAGTACTGACGTCAGTAACTAACTAGATACAAAGCTTCCTTTATCTTTCATCGCTCACAAAGACGCAGCTATAGGCTGAATCCTTCGAGGTTGATTTACATGCTAAGCCCCGGTTTTCAAGGACCAAAGTGCTGTATTACAAATTGGGGCACCAAGATAAAAATCTTTGTTGAAAATGTCTTGGGTGTGTTATAATAAGTTATCCTCTGAAAGGTTTTCATAAATTTAGTATCGTGTCAATACTGAATATAAATTTTATTTAATTATACTAATTAATGAAGCGCGCATGGCCCAGCGGTTAGCGTAGAACGCAAACGATCTATGCAACTAAGCCAAACGGGCGCGGTCGGGTATGAGATGAGTGACCGCTAGTGGCAAAAAAAATTCATGCGCGTTTCCGTGCTTCGGAGGGCACGTTAAGCCGTCGGTCCCGGTTGTTGTCGATAGATAACAGTCGTTAAACCTTGTCGGAGGCCTTATGGGCGGTTTGAAAACATCCGACAGCGGGTTGGCCACTAACCCGCATCTCCACCAACCCGCATTGGAGCAGCGTGGTGGAGTAAGCTCCAGGCCTCCCCATTAATGGGGAGAGACCCGTGCCCAGCAGTGGGACGCAAAAAGGGTTGCAGCCATACTAATAAAATTGTACTCTTCTTCGTTGTTAAACGCAATGGAAACAGCGCTAAATATTACAATAACTTTAAAAGTTTTTGTTTGTATCATGTAGATTCTTTTTTTTTTCAGAGTATGTATAAGGGAATACATATTCTAGAAGAATAGTTAGACATGAAGATATGATTTTAGTTGGCACTAAAACTTTTTCCGCCACTATTACTTGTGGATCTGTAATGGAACGGATCTGTATGGATCTTCTATGAAACACCAGTGCTCTATATGTAGCGTTCCATATGAGCTCTTCGTGGTATATTCCTAAGCAATATCGGAGAACAAAACAAGCTTGAGATGCATGCGCGTTTGGTGCTTCCAGGTCGGTCAAACCATCGGCATTAGTAAACATCATATCTATAGGTAATATAATTTCGTTAAACATTATGAGGGGCTTTAACACATCGGCAGTATTTTGGTCCACGTTAATTAATCTACGTCGACTTAAAGCCGAGAGGAGAGTAGTAGTAAAGACCCGTAAAATTTACAAAATTTTCAAGCGGGGAAATGCCATCGCTACCATTCAGAACAGACTGAAGCAATTTTGGTGTTTCGGTAAAATCAAGAAAAAAAAACAAATGATTAAATATTTTTCTTCGTCCCTCTGACACCGCTATATTATCTCATAAATCCCAATGGATATATCGTTAAAAATATATGTCATCAACACCATCTTTTTCATTTAACTTGTAAGATGGCGAATAACACGCCATGTACTTTTAGCATATCGTATGTTGTAGAATACATTTTCCTTGAAATAAGACTTGTTACGTTATAAAATATGTTGAAAATGAGAAAACTAGGTCTTTTATGCGATATGGACATAATCTTACGAGAGGCACTTGTACTAGGTTCTCAGAAGTGTCGTGAATATAAATGTCTGGTGACGTGTTTTGGTATTCTTAATAAGTTTCTGTGGTGTGTTTGTTTAAGGTTTTGTTCTGAATATAAAATGTATAGAACTTCGTTCTTGCCTTTTAAGATTTATGTTCTCCACGTGTCTATCAACCTCTTTATTTGCGCCTTTTCTGACTAACATTTTGTTGGTGGTAACCCTTCTATGGTTTGACCGCGCCGCACCTATTCGTGTCGTAAAACAAATCTAACATATTTTGGTAAAATAACATATAAAAGTAAAATAATAAATAAACGCACTGTCATTGCTTTCCCCATCCTCTGACACCTTAATATTAAATTATAACCCAATGGTAATATCGTTAAAAATACATCAACACTAACTTTTTCATTTCATTCGAACGATGTCGAATAACATGCCATGTGTTTTTAGCGTATCGTATATTACAGAATATTTATTTTCCTTGGCATAGACGAGTTACGTTATGAGATTCGTTGAAAACGAGAAAACTGGGTTTACAGGTCTTTTATGCGATATGGATATGATCTTACGAGAGATACTTGTACGGTTTTCATCTCAGAAGTGTCGTGAATATAAATGAGTATTTGGTGACCTGTAGGCAATATGTGTTTTCGTATTCTTACGTATGTTTCTTTGGAGTACTGATTTGAGGTTTTATCCTGACTACATAGGTATGTAGCTTGGTTTTTCTTGTTTAAATAAGAATTTTCTGTAATCTTAAATAAAATCTTTCTACGCTGTCTATTTGGATGCAAATCGGACAGTAGATTATTATAATATATTTTTCCCTAAAATCTGGCTTCATTTCTTACCGACGCATAGATCTTGCCAGACTTGCATAATTTTGAGTGAGAAAGTACAAACACTGCACATTTTCCTGCCATGAAGCAATAATTGATATCGGTGGAAATTTGCGTTTGCGAATCAGATTAATATGAAGTAAATATCGGTCCTCAAAGTAGCAACTCAAACGTATCGTACATATAGAGTCAGACAAGACTGGCGATCAAAATACTTATATTTTCCTAAGTACATCTGAATATAGAAGTTTAGAGACTATTCGACAACAAAGGACCTTTGACAACACTCAGAAAGCTAAACTATAATTTGTCCGTAATAACTGGAAGAATACTATATAATACGAAAGTATCTGATGCCGCCCACATATTTTGTAGCTGATCGTTGGGCAAACTTTGATAAATGGATGAATAAGAATCTCTTTACTGTTATGAAGCTCTTTAGAGTATGTTGTTACGTTTGTGTAATTCATGTATAAATTTGAAATTAATAGGAAATATTTAAAACAAGTTATTATCATACTGAGACATAAACAACACTAAAGTTGCCAGGGACTCCGATGTTAGGACACCAGGTTATAATCAAAATATGAAGATAAATATAGAGAACGCTTTCTCAGACGGTCTGAAGCTATCGCGCGATATAGCAACCAATAGCTTATGTTATTATACACGATACAAAAATTTTACAACCTAAAAATAATAAAATAACTGATGTTCGTAAGGTGATTGCAAGAATACTTACGGTTACTGATGAGAATTATTCACGTAAGCTCCTAGCTCCACTACTATATCCGACTGCTTAAAGGTTGACGTGATAAATAAAGGTGATTGTAACACTCTATTACATAGTGTAATCATAATATTTATGTTGTCACAATGACTTTACCAGCTACTAGCACCAGAAGCTTACTCAATCACGCTGCTCTAATGCGATTTGAGCGACATTCGTGTTATTTACCAACCTGACGTAGGATGTTCTCAGACTGCCTGTAAGGTCTCTTTCAAGGTTTAACTCCTACCTATCTACACCACCGGCACTGACGGTTTAACGTGATCTCCGAAGGATTAGAACTAGCGGTTAACCATATCACACTCTGCCGTGCTAGTTTTGCTTAGCTGCTTAGATCACTTGCATTCAATGCAGTTAAGGTTACTTATACTGTCACGGAAGCGCACATGGCCCGGTGGTTAGCATAGAACGCAAACGATCTATGCAACTAATCCAAGCGGGTGCGGTCGGGTGTGAGATGGGTGACCGCTAGTGGCAAGAAATTTCATGCGCGTTTCCGTGATTCGGAAGGCCGGTTAAGCCATCGGTGCTGGTTTTTGTCGATAGATAGAGTGGTTAAACCTTGTCGGAGGCCTTATGGGCGGTTTGAAACGACAAAGGGTTCTTCAATACATCTCCACGAACCTGCATTGGAGAGCCGTGCCCAGCAGTGGGACGCAAAAAGGGTTGCAGCCATACTGTTACAGTTACTAGCACCCCAGTCATGTCCCTCATCTAAACAGGCTATCGCTTATATAATTTATTTACATAACATAACTAAGTAAACCTTACACACTAACTAGCGTAATGCATTTTCTTAGCTCTATTTTGCACATACATATATACAAACTGCTTTGCGGAATTCTGCAGGTGACCAGTAAAAGATGTCGAAATGTGGATTATGCACCATTAAGCAATGTCAGTGCTCACTAATGGCGATTGACGCATCAACACTAATCTGCAACACGGAACTGCAAATAGTACATATCGCCACGCTCGAATGTACTTATCAGGAACACTAAATGGTACCACTGACAGTACCGAAGAATTCTAATGTCAGAGTTCACATAAACAATAGAGCGGCCGCCTGTAGATGGTTAAAGGTTAATGTGCAGGAGATAGGCAAAAGCGATTATAACACTCTATTGTAATTTAATTAATATAATACAATAAGACTAGATCAGTCTTAGCCTACCCTTATCTAAATAGGTTTTAGCTCATGTAATGCCAGTAACAATGATTTAAAACTTGTTTACCGACGCGCCATTTATACCACCATTTTAAGGTGCGTACATATTATATAACATAACATGTTTTAAAACAATTTTATAAAACATGTTTCAGTAATATGGAGACAGAATGTTATAAAACATGTTATTAAGTTATTTAACATGTTATTATTTGTGGTGCGTGGGGCATTGTTAATAGAGAGAGTTTGTTTACGATTAGTCGTTAGTCTGCCGTGGTTTCTACATTACTAGGTTTCACCCGCGTTAGAAAGAGTAAATTTTTATTATCGTTATAGTTCACTATTTTGGCTATAATGGCTCACACATGATATAGCTATACACTGTTACGGGCTTGTTTGTAGGACTATTTAAGACAGGTTTGGCAGCGCACGCCAGAATAGCTCGAAGATGGTAGATTTTTTCCTATTTACTTGACACTCGTCATATTTTCGATAATTCACACAATATCTTTATAAATTTTATTACTGTTATGTTCTTTTATTACTTTACAATAATATCATCAGAATAAGATGATATTATTGTAAAGTTTTATGAAAATCCATTCAACAGTTTTTACGTGAAAGAGTTACAAACATACATACTTACAAATTTTCGCGTTTATAATATTAGAATGATTGAAATTGCTTATAATCTAGCCTAGTCCTTCATCTAAAAAGGCTGTCGCTTATATAATGCCAGGGTTCACGCGATTAATGTCGCTAACGTCTACGATGCCTTGGCTTTAACACTTTTCTTTACTAAAATTAATGTTTTTTTTATAGATGCATATTTCTAAAATCCACATTTTTATTTTAACCATTTACTTATAGAGTATTCTACTAGCCATTTAGCGTTATGATGATAAAGAAACATTCTATAGATTTGTTTTTTTTTTTCAAATTAACTGGGTCTGGCTATGAGTCTGCGATGTCATTCTTGTTGACTTTCTTATAATTTTTAATATACTTTCGTTCATAACTACCATTCCATCCATCCATCAGCCTTTTACTATCCCTGCTGGACATAGGCCTCCCCTAATATTCGCCACTCCTCCCGGTCTTGGGCCTTCTGAATCCAGCGACTACCCGCTGTCTTCTTCGGGTCGTCAGTCCACCTGGTTGGAGGGTGACCTGTACTCCTTTTGCCGAGACGTGGTCTCCATTCAAGGACCTTTCTTCCCCATCTGTTGTCGGTCCTTCTAACTATATGGCCTGCCCATTGCCACTTCAGCTTGCAGATTTTGAGAGCTATGTCGGTAACCTTAGTTTTTCTACGGATTTCATCATTACGAATTCTGTCGCGTAGAGAAATACCAAGCATAGCCCTCTCCATCGCTCGCTGGGCGACCCTGAGCTTATGGAAAAGGCTAACTATAAAAGACCACGTCTCAGCGCCGTAGGTCATCACTGACAACACACACTGCTCGAAAACTTTCGACTTCAGGCACTGAGATATTCTGGACGAGAAGACACTTTGTGATTTCCCGAATTATTTCTACCATTAGCAAGAAAAATTATTATACTTTTTAAGGGCGGTTTTTATTTTTTGTTGAAAATTAATTATGTTTTTAATTTCGTGGCGCTCGCCGATCGATCCGATCCGATTTCAGTTATTATTTAACGACCCGCGTGGCATAATGGTTACCGTGCCGGACTGCCAATCGAAGGGTCCTGGGTTCAATTCCCGGCGAAGCAGAAATTTGAATGGTAAGTTTAAATTTCTGTTCTCGATCTGGGTGTTTGTGTTTCTATCTCTCTGTGTGTCCATGGTACCCATGACACAGGGTAAATCTACCCTACTGTGGGACTATGAGTGTGAAACGTTATTATTATTACATATTACTTTGAAGGCAAAACAGTTAGTTGGTTATATAGGAAAGAAATGGGTATCAATAAGTTAATTATACCTTTTATGGTAACAAACCACTATTTAATCGTCCATGTATATACTATAAAAATAGTTGGGCAAAATATTTTAAAGTCCTTGCTGAAATATCTAATTATGTAGTGTAGGTATCAAGTATATTAGTCCCTGTAGCTTCGGGATTGAGAATAGAGCTACGGTATCCCCTGCCTGATCGTAAGAGGCGACTAAAAGGAGGCTTTCGGGGTTGCGGACGGTGAGAGTGGGAGCTTGAGGCGTTCAGCCAGCAGCCCTGGGAGGGACGGCGGTGTGTGCGTGGCCGCGTGCCGCCGTGAACACCTCAAGGTGCAGGAGGGCACATCTGCTCTCCCGAAGATGGGCCAGTTCTGAGGCTCTGTGCGTGGAGGATACCGGTGCGTTCCAATGGAGATCCCGGACTCCTCCCAATCTCAGAGGCAGGCCACCGAGGGGGTTTTAGTGCGGTCAAATCCTACATAACCCGGTATTCTTTCCCAAGGTGTTGGGTACCTTTTGAAAGTTTCCGCCCCGAAACCAAAAAAATATAGGTATCAAATATATCAAGAACTTTATAGTTACAAAGATGTATTGCCCTTTTATTAAGTGATCAGCACAATTGAATTAAATCTTAGGCTTTAAAACCTTCATTACAAACTTTTTCGTAATGAATTAGGTTACATTAGGAAATAGAAAATTGAAATTCCAAAATAATATTTATTCAGTTCCCTGTATTAGGAGCTAACTTACCCTATTACCTAGTGTTATTATTCAATTCTCCTGTTAAGTTAATAAACCAACATTAGATCCCTGAAACATTAATCAAAACTGTTGTCAAGATAATAGCTGTTTAGTTAATAAAGGCCGTGTAGATTAATTGATAACAAGTTACATAGACCTTCGTCTAGTACTAAATTTTCAACCCTTGCTGAAGTAGTAGTTTTATAGAGTAAAAATATTAATTTTCTTCTTAGTTTTACTTAATTTTACATGGTACTTATTTGAATTCTAAGTGAAACAACTCATGGTAATTAAGTAGTAGACCGATATGAGTATGGTAATGATTACCAAATTAGCATAAAGTGAAGTCCCTTCTGAAGTGCCGCTGGACCGGCTTTTTTGTAGGACTATTTAAGAAAAACATTTCCATCATATATTAAGTATGTGTTATCATATATATGTAGGTGTAACTCTAGCGGTTTTGGCAGCGCACGCTAGAATAGCTCGCAGATGGTAGATTTTTTCCTACTTACTTGACACTTATCGTCATATTTTGGACAATACACACAAAATCCAAAGTGGATACCTTTTAAATCTTTGTAAATTGTAGCCTATGTATTTTTCTGATGTATAAGCTATATTATTGTAAAGTTTCACTAAAATCCATTCAGTAGTTTTTACGTGAAACAGTAACAAATATCCATACTTACAAACTTTCGCGTTTATAATATTAGTAGGAGTAGGAATATGAACAATCTATTTTATCAAATTTTAAATTATTATATGCGACAGAGTTATAGTACCTAATAAGCATTTTATTGTCTGTCGCTTTTAAGAGAATCTATCATTTTCCCGGCAACTTAAAGTATTCAGGCGATACAAAGACTTAAATTATCACAAGTAATTTTGTAATTAAATGCCAGTTACAGTTTTAGTTTGTTTTTTGTAATAATAATAATAATATTTACGTCAATATTTAAAAGCAGTGAACCTTGCAATATACTTCGCGCTCTGAGTCACAGCTTAGCTGTTAAATTAATGGCCTTTACACATACGTGTAATAATTAACCATTTGAACGATCTCTATTCTATCCGATTTACTTTGCACTTAATTTCTTTTGATTCAATTTGACAGTTTAGATAAAATATTTTATAATTACATTGGTTACACAAATCAGTGCTATTTAGATCCCATAGGGGATAAAATGATTAAAATTTGAGGAAGGAAGTTGAAAAGAACTTTAATTAGGTTTAACTTTGAAATCACATTTTGACGCCTTTAGGCATTAATAAAATAAGAAACTTTGGAAGATTAATTATTATTGAAAAATAAATAAAAATGAAGTGGTTGTTTTTACCGATTTTAATTGTATTACACGTTATAATATGAGTTCAATGATGTCTCTTTTAACAGTAAAAAAAATAAACAAATTTCATCTTCTTTGTCTATGTGAGAATTATATTTGTTTTTTTAACTCTACAACAAGACAAGTAATAGATCCTTCGTTGGGAAGTTGAAAAGAACTTTAATTAGGTTTAACTTTGAAATCACATTTTGACGCCTTTAGCATTAATAAAATAAGAAACTTTGGAAGATTAATTATTATTGAAAAATAAATAAAAATGAAGTGGATGTTTTTACCGATTTTAATTGTATTACACGTTATCATATGAGTTCAATGATGTCTCTTTTAACAGTAAAAATAAATAAACAAATTTCATCTTCTTTGTCTATGTGAGAATTATATTTGTTTTTTTAACCTTACAACAAGACAAGTAATAGATCCTTCCATATGAAATTGTCGATACTCAATACTGGCAACTTTAAAATCAAATATCTTGCGTTTAATGAGGAATTCCAAATTCAATTTTATTTCGAAATAAAGCCAAAAATATATTATTTAAAAATTTGTTTCAGCTTCAACATTACATTAGAAAAAAAAGCGCGGGAAACGTGAAAGTTGGCGGGAGTGTTTTTTTGGCGTTTTTTAAAATTTTATTATTTAATAGTGTATAAAGGATCAGATAAGTTGTAAATTGTAGATATCTTGTTAGTATAGTTTGTATTTATTTTAAATTTAATATAACAACATATAAGTAGTGGTAAGTTTTTTCATATTCCTTATGTATTAATGGAGGAGGAGGAGGGTGATCCCTTCGACCCTGGGGGACATGTTATTCCCCAGGTCGGAGCTAATGTATATTTAAAAGACTCCAGCATGGATACGGATGGGTCTGTAAGATCCGACCGTAAAAGGGTTAAAGCGTGTAAAAAATTTTGCAAAAGATGTAACAAAAAGTTAAAGACAGATAATTCTAAGCCAAATTCTAGACGCCGATGCTCATGTCCAAGAGATAGCGACGAATCGAGTGAGCTCGATATGAAAAAGAACAAGGGTGCAATTAAGAACACCGATGATATTGATAGTGATGTCACAAATATCGAGCCCATTGATAATAATTCTTGTAATTTTATTACTCCTAAAATAACTGATAATACTGATATTCTCACAAATACAAATAATGGTAATGAATTTATTAAACCAGCTGTGCCAGAGTCTCCAATACGCATTCGCTACTATATTCCAACAGATAATTCTCCTTTCCTTGTGCATATCCAAAAAGTACATCAATCACAGTCGGAAGGCACCACACTCCACCCTATTGCTTTTGGTAACTTTTTAAAGAAAAATAGTAGCAGTTTTAAAAATATTGTAAATGGCAGCCTTAAAAGAATAGGGCGCAATAGATTAAGTATGTCATTTACAAATTATCAGGATGCCAATAGCTTTGTTTCAAGTCCCCTGCTAGAAAAAAATAGTTTGAAAGCCTTTATCCCATCATTTAATGTATCACGCGTAGGTTTAGTTAAAGGTGTACCTGCTGATTGGTCCTTAGAAGAAATTAAATCCAATATAACAGTACCCATTGGCTGTGGTGAAATAATTAAAATACGTAGGCTTAATTACAAGGTCATAGTTGAAGGATCACCTGCATGGAAACCTTCACAGACTATTGTAATTACCTTTGACGGTCAAATTCTTCCTAAGAGAATATTTATGTGCTTTAACTCTTTAAATGTAGAACTGTATATATTCCCTACTATTCAGTGTTACAATTGTTGTAAATATGGACACACTAAGGTTCATTGTCGATCAAAGCCACGTTGCTTCAAATGCGGTCAGGAACACACTGGTGATACATGCAAAGTTGATGAGATGAATGCTTTCTGTTGTTCATGTTCTGGGTGTCATTTTGCAATAAGCAAATGCTGCCCAGAGTTTGAGAGGCAGAAACGAATTAAATTGTCAATGGCTCAAAGCTGCATGTCATACTTGGAAGCTTCCAAACTACACCCTCCCATTTCTAAATCATATGCTGAAGCCTTAGTTTCAAATTCCAATACATTCATTTCTGAACAGGTAAATTCATTTAAACCACAATCTACTTCTAATAGATCAGCAAAGAAAACTGTGTTTTTAAAACCACGTATCCCTGTAAAACAACCAGGGGGGTATGATAAAACAGCTTACAATGCTCTTACTAAAGATTATAATCCAAATTTCTCTGCACCCAATGGATCTGTTTTAACAAATCAAACAAATTATAATATTTCTGTACAAGATATAATTCATGAATTAATTAATACATTAATAAAGTTAAATATTTTAAAACCGGACAACGCTGCCTCTGTACTTGATGTAATGAATAATGCGGAAAACCAGGATGGACAGGTCTGCCAAGATAGTCCAGTGGAACTGCCGCAGCATAGTTAGCAAAAAATCTGATTTAATATACATACTTAATAAATTTAAACCATTTGCTGTCACACTCTCTGAGACATGGTTAAAGCCTGGCTATTCTTTTAGAATACCAGGCTATTCATGTCTCAGAGAAGACAGATTTGATGGGTATGGTGGAGTGGCCATACTCATTGATAATGCTTTCCCTTTCTCTTCCTTGCCATTGCCCCCACTAAGTGATGGTATATGTGCTATTGCCGCCCATGTATATAATGTAAATATCATATCTGTATATATCCCTAAACCTACATCTGCAATCTTAAATGAATTAGATAATTTATTAAGTACATTTCCTCAACCATTTCTCTTGTTAGGAGACCTAAATTGCCAGCATGTATCATGGGGCAGCTCCAAATCCACTTGTTATGGTGAAAGTTTATTAGAACTTCTTGATGTCCATAATTTATGTGTTCTTAATACTGGTGTTGCTACTCGACATACTAAACCTGGCGAAGGCTTTAGTGTACCAGATCTGTCTATTTGCACTTCAAATCTAGCTTCTGTTCTCTCTTGGCAAGCCCTTTCTTCTTCTTATGGTAGTGATCATAAACCTCTGTTGATTTCCTTCCCTAATCCAAAACCTCAAATCCCTAAACGTTCTTACCGTCTTAAGTATAAACTAAATAACAACACGGATTGGAATACATTTAGGTTAAATATTGAAAAAAGATTGTCTTGGTTGCCTAAGGTGTGTCCAGGTCAGGAACCGTCCTGTGCTGAGGGAATGGCCAAAATAATTATTGAAGCTGCAGATGAAACATTCCCCATTAAAAATAATAGTCCCGAGAAAATTCCATCTCCTCCTTGGTGGGATGAAGAATGCTCCAAAGTAATAAGGAAAAGAAAACAAGCTGAAAAAGATTATTGTGAATCAATGACTTTTGAGAATTTTGACATATACTGTCAGGCTTCACAAGAAGCAAAGTCTTTTTTGAAACAGAAAAAAAAAGAAGGGTGGCATAGATTCTGTGCGTCGCTATGCCCAAGTGTTAGTCCATCCCTCGTTTGGCAAAATATTAGACGTTTCCGTTCTGCATTTAATTTAAATGTATCCCCTATTATACCACATCAAGTTGCAAATAAATTTATGGATAAGCTAGCTCCCCCTTATGTACCTGGAAATACTATATCACCACTTACTTCACAAAAGAGTGATAAAAACTCTTTGTTACATTCCCCTTTTACGTATTCAGAACTTACAGGTGTTCTTTCCTCTTTAAAAGACTCTTCACCTGGTGAAGACGGGATACCGTATTCTTTTCTAACCAACAATAGTCAAAGTCTTCTTTCTTATTATCTTCATCTTATAAATTCAATTATTCTTACCGGTCATATTCCTCTTTCATGGAAAACTCAAATTATAATTCCTATTTTAAAACCAGATAAATCTCCATTAGAAGCTTCATCTTATCGCCCCATTGCTCTTTCAACTACTTTGGCAAAAATAACGGAACATTTAGTTAAAAATAGGTTAGAGTGGTTTGTTGAGAGCAATCATCTATTAAGTAATAGTCAGTATGGATTTAGACGAGGTAAGGGTACACTCGATAATATAAGTATCTTGGTAACCGATATACGTATGGCTTTTAGTAGAAACGAACATGTACTCTCAGCGTTTTTAGATATAAGCTCTGCGTATGATAATGTCCTCATTCCAATATTAAGACTTAAATTAATAAGACTAAATGTCCCTCCATTACTTATAAACTTCATTGTTAATATGCTGTCTGAGAGAATCATTAAATTAAATATTGAAGGCAAGGTAATTACACGATCAGTTTGGAAAGGACTCCCACAAGGTTCAGTATTGAGTCCTCTATTATACAATATTTATACATACGACCTAGATAACAATATAACAGCGTCCAACTCTGTCAGAGTCCTTCAATATGCTGATGATTTATTATTGTATGTAAATAATTCTTCTATCAGTGAAGCATGTAACTCATTAAGTATCGCTTTACACCACCTTAAACTTTGGTTGGACTCACATGGGTTACAGTTATCAGTTCCTAAGAGTACAGTGGTTCTTTTCTCTAGAATGCGTTGCTTACCAAGTATAAATATTCTTTATGACAATTCCGTTATTCCTGTAAAAAACGAAGTGAAATTTTTAGGCCTCTTGTTAGATTCAAAATTAACTGGTTTACCACATTGCCAATACATTGCAAATAAATGTGAGAAAAACCTTAATATCCTTAAATGCCTGTCAGGTGTATGGTGGGGTGCCCATCCATTTTCAATGAAGCTGATGTATAATGTTTTAATTAGGAGTGTTATTGATTACGGCTCTTTTCTCTTGGAACCATGTAGCGTAGCAGCCTTAAAAATGCTTGATAGAATACAATCTAAAGCCCTTAGAATCATATCAGGTGCTATGAAATCAAGCCCACTTAACGCTTTACAAATTGAGTGTGGAGATCCTCCTTTGTATTTAAGGAGACAATATTTATCGGATAGGTTCTATAGTCGTTGCCTACAATTCACTAATCACCCTCTTGTAATAAAAATCCAAGGATTATATGAAGACCGGACATCACCATATTGGACGCATAAAAACTTACCTCGCCTTGTTAGTACCTTTGAAAGATTTAAATGTATTGAAGCACCCACACACTCCAGGCCGTTCCTTCCTCTTTTTGCCAGCAGCTATGAATCTCTGCATGTTTACCCGAAAGTCGAAGACTTCAATATCTTAAAAACCGATTCAAATTGCAACATTAAATTTAACGCTATTGTAAATGAAAATTGGAACGATTATCATTTTATTTATTGTGATGCTTCAAAATGTTCTAAAAATGACTGTGTAGGAGTCGGTGTTTTCCATTCGCAATATAACATAGTACAGAAAGTTAAACTACCGCCTGAGTCATCTGTGTATACAGGTGAATGTTTTGCAATCTACAAAGCAATTGAGTATATTTTGCTTATGAAGCTTAAAAAAGCTATCATATTTACGGATTCCAAATGCTCAATACAAGCAATTGAAAAATTTCCTTTTAAATTAAAATCCCAGCTTTCTATAATATTTGACATTAAAAACAAACTCCATGAATGTACGTTAAAGAAAATTGATGTAGTTTTTGTATGGTTACCAAGTCATTGTGGTATTAAAGGCAATGAAACTGCTGACCATCTAGCAAATGAAGCGGTGAGCTGTGGTGATATTTTCCCATACAGAAATTATCCTCAAGACTTAGCATGTTTGGCAAAAGATTATCTCTATGAGGCATGGAGTACTTATTGGGATTCAAGTTCTCAAACAAAAGGTATATATTATAAAAGAATTCAGCCAACCGTTTTAAAAAAACCTTGGTTTTATAAATTTAAATTTGAAAAGATACCAACGTCAATTCTTATACGAATGCGCCTTGGACACACATGCACAAAAGACCATCTTACTAAATTGGGTATCATTGGTAGTTCTGAGTGCGACTGTCGCAATGGAATACAAGATCTGAATCACATTTTTTTCGCATGTAGTTTATATGATCGTACCTCTCTTATTAATGATTTACTTTTACATAAACAACCATTTCCATCCTGTGTATCAACCTTGTTGTCCATCCTCGATCCTGATATTTATAAAATCTTAGCAGTATTTATTAGAAAAAATGATATTAAAATCTAATTATTAGTATGTACATAAATATATATTTTATTTAAATTGATTACTGCTCCTAAATGCTTTTCTGATCCTCTCCCTAAATTTCGTTTGCAAATCCTTTCCTTATTTTGTCCTTTTATAAATACGTTTCCCCGTTTTTAAACTTGTCGTTGGCTGAGCGTGTCTGCGCCATCGCCATAAAGAGAAGAAAAAAAAAAACATTACATTAATAATTTTTTTTGTGTAACTACTTATTCCTTAAAAAATAATAAGGTATAAACAGTTAAACGAATAACACATTTTATTGCGCTTTATTTGAGTAAAATTCTACAATCACTTTGCTATAAACCTTTTTACATCCCACTGCTGGTCAAGCGTATCTCCTCATCTGAAGGGAGAAGCTCAGTCCACCACGATGTACGAACCCGTGTATTTATCGTATGTATTTTTATCGTGCATATGTTTCTATTTATCCAGTCTTCAAAAAATTTTTTTTCTTTTCTCTTTTACAATAATAATTATTCTCTTTATTCTTGTTGCCGCTTTTATATTTTTCTGCACTTCCTGAAGGTTAGCTGGTAGAAAATGCCATTTTGGCATTAAGCTCGCCTTTTGTTCAAATTTGTGAAATTTGGCCAATAAAGAGTAAATAAATAAATAAATAAACCCGCATTGAATTTGGTGGAGATGTGGGTTAGTGGCCAACCCGCCGTCGGATAATTTTTGACTTCCGGGCTCCCGATTAATGCAGTCTTTCCCCTAAGAAAGATTCCTTGGCTGTAACAGAAAATTTCTGTAGTAAATAAAGTACATGGCTATGGCTGGCTGCAACCCTTTTTGCGTCCCACTACTGGGCACAGGTCTCTCTTTATTATTGGGGAGGCCTGGAGCTTATTCCACCACGCTGCTCCAATGTGGGTTGGTGGAGATGCGGGTTAATGGCCAACCCTCTGTCGGATGTTTTCAAACCGCTCATAAGGCCTCCGGCAAGGTTTAACGACTGTTATCTACCAACAACAACCAGGACCGACGGCTTAACGTGCCCTCCGAAACACGGAAACGCGCATGAAATTTTTTGCCACTAGCGGTCACCCATCTCAAAGCCGACCGCGCCTGTTTGGCTTAGTTGCATAGATCGTTTGCGTTCTACGCTAACCGCCGGGCCAAGCACGCTTCATAATGCACATATATTTCTTAATTATTTTTTTATTTGCATGGAGTAGCAGACGAGCATGCAGGAAACGTGGTGTTAAGTGGTCGCTGCAGCCCATAGACATCTAAACACAACTTCAAGCAAGCATAGGTAAGTCTTGTCTGAGGTCGTATGCAGTTGCGCTGCTACTCTGGAGGCTGGTGGTCGCCTCATGTAAGAGTGGCCGGCAACTGCACCTTTCAATTTATTATATTTTTTTATTATTTTTTATATTTTTTTATATTTTATTTATTTACCATTTTTATATTATTATTTTTTTTCAATTTATTTTTCAATTTACTTACATTATAAAAATAACTAAATAGTAGGTCAGTACAAGCGATCAACTTTAAACGGGTTTTTATACAAATTCCAGATACTGACAGCTTGTACCCTCTGAGTTAATGGAATTTATTCATACATTTCTTCATATGAGGGTCAGAACACAATTTAATCACAGGCAATTCCCAGTTGGTAGACAGGAATAATATTTATTCCACTGAGAAATGAAATAAGGTCAGGATATTTCATATAAACTTCTTAGAATTGTAGGTCGTTACGTAAGTCTTAATAAAAACAATGAATGCGTTACGATCAAAAGCATGCCATAAGTTTTATGATATTAAGTTTTCATAAAGAAGATAGGTATTGTTTTGAAAGAGGTCACAAGTATTCCTCAAATGAAACAATCTGTTTTTTATCTTGTTCTCTTTCTGCTTTGAAAACATGTAGGTAATGAATCTTAGAATCGGCCATGAAGCGCGGATGGCCCGTCTGTTACCGTACAACGCTAGCGATCTATGCGACGCCAAACGGTCGCGGTCGACCGCTAGTGGCAAAAAAATTCATGAGCGTGCTTTGGAGGGCACGTTAAGCACGGTCCCGGTTGTTCTCGATAGATAACAGTCGTTAAACCTTGTCAGAGGCCTTATGGGCGGTTTGAAAACATCCGATAGCGGGTTGGCCACTAACCCGCATCTCCACCAACCCGCATTGGAGCAGCGTGAAGCCAGCAGTGGGACTTAAAAAGGGTTGCAGCTAACGAATCTGTACTTTAGAATTAACATCGTAGCATAAACTATTGCCACGCAAACTCTACGAGCTACGACGTTTCATTATTTATTTTAAACAAAAAAATATTTCAAAAGGTAATTGAACCAAAAATTAAAATTGGCTATAAAGAGTGAAAATAAAACTTTGTTCGCATAAGATGCAAACTTTTTTAAAGGTTATATATATATATATATATATATATATATATATATATATATATATATATATATATATATATATAATTATATAAGTATAATTATAAATAAAAATAAATAAATATCTTTGGACAATTCACACAATGCCATCTGATTCCAAACTAAGCAGAGCTTGTGCTATGGTAATCCGAAAGCTGATAAACATACTTATATAATTCTAAATACATACTTAAATAGATAAATTAACACCCAGACACAGAACAAATAGTCATGTTCATCACACAAATATTAGTTCTGGGTGGGAATCGAACCCACGACTTCACGCTTCGCATTCGGCTCATCACCCACTACGCCACGGAGGCTGTCAAAATATCTGAAACTAGCGACACAGGCAAAATAAAAGGCTCCAATAAATCCACTAAATCTAAATCCGTCCAACGCAACGTCTGACAGTCCAATAAATTTCTAGTAATGGACGACCGAATGAGTTTTTATTTATTTGCTAAGCTATTTTGACAAGATTGACCTTGTTTATCTACTTAATGCTTAGACTAAGAATAATGTACTTACGTACTAATGTTATTTTATTTACAACATTTTCTACAGAAAATAGAAGGTAACAAACTTTTCTAATAATAAATATATTATGTTGCTCTAGTATTGTTAGAGTTTTTATTCGAGGAGATATCATTACATTACCTCAAGCACGAGAAGATAATTTGTAATCTAGAATATTTCATTGACTGTTAACCTCTTTTGTCCTATTGGTGCAGGTACGAGTGTACGAGTGGTGCAGGAGAGCCCTCCTTATAATTGCAAAGGCTAGAAAACAGAAAGATCAGAGTAGTGGAGTATCCAGATATTACTCCACTACACTGATCCAATGCGGGTTGATGGAGATGCTGATTGATGGCCTACCAGTTATCAGATGTTTTCTAATACTCCCATAAAGCCTCCAATAAGGCTTAACTCTTATTCTTTCTATGGGTAACGTCTGGGACAGACGGCTTACGTCTTACGCCGCTGTGAAGTACCTAAAAGTCGTGCATAATAATAAACTAGCACATGATATATGACAGTAGAGGTCACCATAGGGTGGTCTGAATAGTTTTCTATCAACCCAACCATAGAGTATTCAATGAACCCAACAATATATCAATTCAAATACATGAAATTATGTATGTCGCCGTGAAGACGTTAAACATTCGTTTTTACAGAGCACTTTATTCCTTTTTGCTTATGACAGATTCAAAACGTCAAATATGTCTCCATTGAAACGTCAAATAACTGTTTAGTTGCCATATGAATAAATTCACGTTTGATTATGTTTAGTTAAATAATAAATTAGTTAGAATAAATTAGTTAATCATAATTGTTAACGTTATCACGCAAATTTATTGTTAACACTAAACATTTAGTAACGAAACGAAATTATTAGTCTATGACTGTGTGACAGGTGTGCGTTCCCCACTACTCTCGGTGGATATAAAAGCCGGAGCTCGGTCGGCGAACGCATTCTGCTTTTGTCGCTCGAAGGAGTAACATCAGCTAGAATTACCGCTACACAGTTCTAGACTATTTCTGTCGGACTGTTTGTAGCAATAAAACTAATAAAGTGTCTGCTTTGCTTGAAGAAGTCTTTCTTTTCAATCAAATGGACAAACGCCCTTCATCACCAATCCTCGGTCCTGGTACCTCTAAACCTAATGAGTGGTCAGACCTTGGATCGGAGCATCGTCGAGAGCCTCCTGCTCTCACATGTATGATCAAGACTAAACAGGTATTAATTTATTTTAAGAATAATTTAAATTGGAGTCGAAAAGCGTGCACAAAGTACTTGAATACATAACATTTTGCTTGGTAATTTATTTCAAGGATTCATGTTTATGTTCTACACCTTAACGTCATCCCTACTAATATTATAAATTCGAAAGTAACTCTGTCTGTCTGTCTGCTACGCTTTTCCGCTTAAACCACTGAACCAATTTTAATGAAATTTGGAACACAGATAGAGTGGACCATAGGAAAGGACATAGGATGGTTTTTATCCTACAGGAACTGATAAAACGGGTCCACGCGGGCAAAGCCGCTGGCGGAAGACTAGTAAGTAATAAAAAAGGTCTATAATTTTCTTTTTAGCTCTCTGAAGGTGTATTATCACTAGTGATAACTAGACAAAAAGGAACCCAACGTAATTAATGACTAAAAGGAGTAAAAAATTAACTTTCTACGAAGTAATTTAGAATTTATCTCCGTTCCCAGAATAATTTTCGCCCTTCAATTAAGGTACGGAAGAGATTGATTAATCAAAGTTTTCGCATCAAGTTGATGATTAGAAAAGTTAATATAAATGCCAAAAATCATTTAGGAAATATCACTGTAGGGAAAAATCTTGGATATAAATTGAGTGCTATCGCTTTACTTTCGTTTTTAGGGTTTCGTACCCGAAGGGTACCAACGGGACCCTATTACTAAGCCTCCGCTGTCCGTCCGTCTGTCTATCTATGTGATGGTTAGACATTAGAAATTTTCACAGATGATGTATTTCTATAAATAGAATAAAATAAATATTTAAGGGGGCTTCCATAAAATCAACGTTATTTTTGTAGATAATAAGCTGGTTTTTAATGAATGTGTGTCTGTGTTCCCTGTTAAATTGTAGTTTTAAAATTAAGCCTAAAGATACCTAGACCCTAATAAGACATTCAAATTCATAATTTTATTAATAAATTGCATGTCCAACTTGGAATCGATCTGCATACCAACATATAATACCAACGACACTGTACATATATGGCTATCTGTAGAATACGGTCCGGGCCGGTCAGTGCGTTGCCAACCGGTTCTGACGAGCGGCTTTCCTCTTCTTCCTCTCAACTTTTAAGTGGTTCTACTACTGCCATCTGAATTTATTATTTTCTGATCTGTTTTTATATATATATATAACAACTCTCGTTTGGCATATAGTTATATATATTTATGTATATATATTATAATATGTATTTATTTATTATGTATGTAATAAGTATTTTTATATCTACGTATTATTTAGGTATTTAAGTTTAAGT
This sequence comes from Pyrgus malvae, assembly GCA_911387765.1. Classification (NCBI taxonomy): domain Eukaryota; kingdom Metazoa; phylum Arthropoda; class Insecta; order Lepidoptera; family Hesperiidae; genus Pyrgus; species Pyrgus malvae. Next base: position 8,266,751 of record OU426955.1, on the reverse strand, counting down.
ATGATAAGTGAATTTATTGAATTACGCATAACGAGTTCTCTTTGATTTTCATTATTTTTGACTTAGTATGCGCCTACCTCAAGCTCTACTCGTCACCCAGGGTTGGCTGGTAGAGAATGCCATTTAGGCATTAAGCACGCCCTTGTGTTCCTTATTTTTAAGGTAATACTGTAAGTTAAAATAAATAAATAAATAAATAAACTTTGACGAACCCCTCCTCGTCACACCGCTGAACAGATCTCTAAGAGTTATTATTTTTTTACTATTGATTTGCGGTACCCCTTTTTGCTACTTTGCCTGTGATGCAGCAGGTTTATTGTGAGCAGCAACCGCTTCGTAGGCACCTCCAGGGATCGACGTACGACGTATAGCTACCCGCATAAACCAGCTTAATGGAGTAAGCTCCTCCATTAATGGGAAGAGTCTCGTACCCAGCAGTGCGCCGCAAAAATTCGCGATAAATATATAATAGAAACCCAGGTAAAAAAAGCTTTTTATGATCACACGTAGCAGTAAATAAGTTCGCCTCACAAAATCTTTATTTGCCTCTTGAAATCTTGAATTAAATAGATTTCGGTGAGCGTAGTATAGTACATTAAGATTATGGTTATCAAAAACCTCTTTATACATATAAATTAAGCGCAAACATAAAACTCAAAGTGAATTATTACACAAATCTGCATATAAAATATTTACCTAAGGTTTGAGAGTTACGCGTACGAAGATTTATATATTTTCAAATGTGCCTAGCGTGTACTTAATTTTGCTTTTATGAACCGTTAAAATTTAATTTCTTTCTTAAAAGTTATCTTACGACCTATAAGTTTTTATTACATTGTTAGAAGCCCTTATAGTTCAAATATTATTATTATGTCTGATTTTTTATGCCTCGTAATATGAAGTTGAAAACCGCTGAATGTAGCAATGCCAGTCTTAACTTGACGCACCGAGATGTTTTATTAGTCATTGTTTTGTTTCTTACAACAACCTAAAACTCTGAAATGCATGTCAGTACACATATTCATCCATTCATCCAACAGCCTATCGTAGTCCACTGCCGGACATCATCTTAAACGTTATGCTCTAACCGATGGCTTAAGGTGCCCTCCGAAGCACGGAAACGCGCATGAAATTTTTTGCCACTACGGTCTCCCATCTCACAATCGACCGCGCCCGTTTGGCTTAGTCGCATAGATCCCTTGCGGTCTACAATAAACGCCGGGCCATGCGCGCTTCACATAATTATCTAGTATACCTTAGTTTTAAAGAAGTAGTAGATATCTTGTTATGCTCTACAGGCATAAACTTAATAATAAAGTGTAATACAACAAAATCAGTTTATGCAAATTCTAATAATATTAACTCACTAACTATACCTTCCTACTATTACCGAATAAATAAAATGCTTTTTTGTACTTAACTATTTTACTCATAGATTTTTGTTAAAGCCGTAATAAATCTATGACTCTACTTATCTACACTAATATTATAAAGAGGAAAGATTTGTATTTTTGTGTGTATGAATGTATAAACTCAAAAACCACTGTTCCGATTTCAAAAAATCTTTCACAATTAGAAATCTAAATTCACCTTGAGTAACATAGGCTACTTTTTACCACGGGAAAATGCTTCATCCCTACGTGAAAACGGGTAATAGGGTCAACGCATTTGAAGCAACTGGCAAAATGCCTATGATTTTAAGCAATATCTCGTCTTACGTCGTATTTCAAATGGATGGAAGAAAGTTAGAGATATAGCCTGGAACAGCACATAGGCTATTTTTTATCCTACGGGGACCCACTAAACGGGTCCACGTTTTCTATAACATCTTTAATTTTCAGGTTTACAGTCAAAATATAATTATACCTACTACGTCACGGTACAAGGCACCAAGGCACGAACCGACAAAGTTTTTTTGTAATACGCATTTATCTACTAGAACCAAAATGTTAATGAAAAGACCACTTCAAAAGAATCTAAATTACAGGAAACCGGACATCGTTTGTACATCAAAGCCTGTAGCATTACACGTAAACCAAATTTACACTAACATTTTAGTTTCTGCAAACTCGAAACTCATGATGATTCAATTCCTTTCATGCGAACTAGTTGTGTGTTTTGGTAAAAGTTCCAGCAACTGCAAAAGCGGTGTGGAATTCAAATCGACTTGGATTTTCTTAACACGTACGAGTAACTCGGCCACGCTGAAGTTTCTTTTGTAGGTATGTGTTTCACTAACTCCTATGCAATTAGAAGCATGAGACTTATAAGCTTTTCTTCATTTAAATTACAAACTAGTGAAAATGTGTTTGATAAAATATTTAGGGTTTCTACAGAATCGCGGATTGGGTTGTTTCAAGTATTCTGATACAATAACTCAGAGTTAAGAAAAATTACAATAAAGACTTTCGATACCTCTTGTGCCTTAGACGAGTAGGTTCGATAGGCAAAAATTTCATGCGCGTTTCCGTGCTTCGGAGGGCACGTTAAACCGTCGGTCCCGGTTTTTACCGATAGATAACAGTCCTTAAACCTATTCGGAGGCCTTATGGGCGGTTTGAAAACAGCGGGTTGGCCACTAACTCGCATCTTCACCAATTCATATTGTATCAGCATGGTGGAGTAAGCTCCAAGCCTCCCAATAATGCAGAGAGACCCGTGCCCAGCAGTGGGCGCAAAAAGGTTTGCAGCCTTTTTTTTTTGCGACAAAAACTTTTTACTTTCCTATTTATATAGTAATGTAATTAACATGAAAACAAGGTTTGCAAAGCTAGGTCAGAAACAGTAGTCTCTGTAACTTCATACCTACCTTTTTTTGGTATCGGGGGGAAACCTTCAAAAAGTCCCCGCACCTTGTGAGAGGGATTACACCGGGTTATGTGAAATTTGTTACTCGGTGGCCTGCTTCTACGCTTGGGGAGGTACTCCGGGATCTCCAGTGGAACGCACGGCACCGGTGTCCTCCGCACGCGGCGCCCAGTACGGGCTCATCTTCGGGGGAGCAAATTTGCTCTCCTACACCTTTAGATGCTTACGGCGGTATGCGGCCACGCACACACCGCCATCCTTCCGGGGCAGCTGGCTGGACGGATCGAGCTCCCACTCTCACCGCCCGCAACCCGGAAGCCACGTTTTAGTCGCCTCTTACGATCAGGCAATGCATACACTAGTTCTATCTTAATCCCGAAGCCACAAATAATGAAATTTGGAATTGGAATTCCACATAAGACTCACATACATTATTTTGCTCTAAACACAGTCACTATGACCTTAAATAATTTTCAAGATCTCGCAGTGTACGTTACACTTTCATAGCTGTATAATTAACATGAAAATAAGGTTTGCAAGGCTAGCTCAGAAGCAGTAATTACTCTATGAATAGTTTGAATTATTTAAATTCTGTGAAAAGGCCAGATTTAGGAAGGGTCCTACTAGATCCTCATCTACATATAAAACAATGAAATTTGAAGTTTGAATAACAGAACTGTGTGAATTATATAAAGCGCTCCATCTTCCTGAGATATTTTACTCAAATCCTTTATACAAAACGAGAATATATTACAGCTTTTGCATAAGATAATATACATTAATGATATTTGCTTGTTCTTACCTACCAACTTTCTCAAATGGATGTGTTTGATTAAACTCCTTATTGATATAGTCTATGTACTGTAATATTTTATAATCATAAACCATGTTCAGTCTTTGACTGCACAATACTGCACATATATTACCACGCCTTTACCTAAATCGCTAAGTAATGCAAGTGCGTCAGTGCACATTGCAACGCGTAACACACAAGACAATTCCGCGAGTGTACTCAGTATCCAAATCAATCACACATTTAAATTAAATTTTTATATCATTCATTAAACTTTACAATAAAATATCTTATCATTCATAATTATCAAAAGGTGTTCCTAATAATCCATACCAAAATTATAAGTGTGAAAATATGTTAGTTTTATTGCTTGTTTTTGCTTTTTTGTTGCAATTGCTTGCATCTTTCAAATTGACTTGATTTTTAAGGAGATGGATGGGGAGCTAGAGAGTGTCAAATGCTACTCTTTACGCAGGGAAAATATCACATTCCTATAGGAAAACATGGAACCCGCAGGCGTAAAACTAGTCTAAAATTTTACGATGTATTGCGCATGACTAAGGTAATAAAAAACATCTCCAAGGCATGTCATGTCCACTAATTCTTATTTGGCAAGCGTAGTGGACCATTTTCGAAATGAAATGAAATGAAATGAAATATTCTTTATTCACTGTACGGTTCCTTTACAAACTCTTAGTGAACGTTATTTTTTTTTGTTCTGTCTGCTCTGGGTGCGCTTAGGCAATGCTGAGCTGAAGAAAAGAGCAGACGGAGAAAAACTTCAGCCCTGTTTTAAAATATGGGGTATACAATAGCTTACTTTCTTACAGAGTAGCTATGGGCCGATAAGAGACATACGTGACAGCTACCGCATGAGTCAATGTCGTCTCACAGCCACCTGCTAACATAGGCAGTTTTATTCATTTAAGTCTATTACATCAGTTATAGAAACAGCCTTGTGGGACTACAGCTCAATCCCAAGCTTTTTTATCAATTAAATAGTCCTTAAGATCGTAATAAGCCTTGCGGCACAGGACTCTCGATTTCTGATAGAAAACTGAGCAGTGGGACATTAATTAATTAATTTATTAATATCACATCACAAAGTAAAGAAAGGTTTTTTTATTCATTAAATGACCAGCTTAATAGCTCTGTCTAGAGTATATTACGTAAGGTCCGAAAAACAACCAAACCAAATCTTTATAAGTAAGTGCTTTTATACCCAAGTCTCGTTTTAATTGGATAATCTTAAGAAGTTTGTTAGTTTCGTTTCGTAAACTCCGACCTACTTTCTGTGTTATGGAAGCGTAAACAAATAAATCGCATTTCCACAGAAAATAGAGGAAAACTTTCTGGGACCTCCGCTAGTTCGTAAATTAACTTTGCAACGCAATTAATCTTCCCTAATTAATTGGATTGTAATTTGGAATAAGTGGACTCAATTGGGTTTTATCGAAGTATCGAAAACAAAACGTTTTTGGATTTGTTTGAAAATGGAAGTCTATTTAAGTAGTGATACCTAGCGAAGTAGTAAAAATTTGTCCTCCAAAGCCCCCGGCTCTAGGCTCAAATCTTGGTCCGCAACTATGACAACCGTATTTATGTATCATCGGGTATCAACTTTGACTGTATAGTTATATCGGTAGCTATTTATTGGCGTTCCACTGGGCCTACATCTCTCTGCATGATTGGGGATGCTTGGAGCTTACTCTGCCAAATTGCTCCAATGCGGGTTGATGGAAGTGCCCGCTGTCGGTTGTTGTCAAACCATCCTTGAGGCATCCGAAAAGGTTTGGCTGCAACCCTTTTTGCCACTGCTGGGAACGGGTCTCTTCCCATTATTGGGGAAACCTGGGGCTTATTCCACCACGCTGCTCCAATGCGGGTTGGTGGAGTAGCGAAAAGGTTTAACGGTCTCCAAAGAGCGGAAACACGCTTGGAGTTTGCTACTGGTTCACTACTCATCTCACACATGACTGTACCCATTTCGCATATCAGCATGGATTGTTTCCATTGTACGCCAACCGCTGGGCCATGTTATCCACCCAAAGACATTTTCAACCCTTTTTTATAAGCCACTGCTTCTCTCGAAATGGATCAGGATTTAGGACATACTTGTGTTCTGTAACTCTAATTACAATGTTTTCCTTGGATCAGCTATAAATATGCATTTAAGTTATTCCTTAGTCAGCGGTGTGCACCGGCTTTTGAATCGCAACCCGTATCTTAAAGACTTATCTGCCTAAAATAATGTGGTTTAGGAACAAAGCTAATTTGTCTTCAGATGTTCGCCAATAATTTCAATCGAAAATGATAAATGACCCAATGTTTTGTATCCTTGAAAATATTAAACGAACCAAAACTTGGACCAATCAGTACGATAAATTACAAAACACATTATCAGTCTGGAGCAGGTGGTTTTATAGCTAAAGCAGGATTATTTAAGGTTTTAGGGCGTTAATATTTAAGATATAACCACGTTGAATTACTTACTAAGCTTATTCTTTGAGCAAAGTAGATGTCAGCTCTTGGGTCACCCGAAGAGAGAATGAGCTTGGTCGACATGTCCCTCATGAAATCATCTTCATGAAATCCCTCACGAAGTCAGCCGACCTACACACACATTATTTCCAATGTCAGCGCCGCAAATTAATAATTTACAGTAATAGTCAAATATTTGCGGCGTTTCAAAAACTGGGCATGGTTGACTGCGGCCATAACGTCAGACATAATTAAAAAGACATTAAAAATTGAAGTTGAAACCTTGAAGTTGAACCTCTATCAAATCAAAACAATTCTATAAATATACAAATCGGAGTAAATTTATTGGGATACGAAAAAAGAAAGAGGACCTAAACTAATTTGCAAACGAAAACATAGCAAGGAAGGACTATAATTAGTCCTAAATAACAAATACATAAACAAAGCTCTTCGTTTTATTCCGACCTTTGATCTTTGAGTTAAAGCATGGAAGTTACAAAAACAAAGAGCGAATAAAATTAATGGAATGAAACGAAAACTTCAATTAACGAAATGGTAGTATAATCTACAAAAGCGATAACTTCCAGTGGAGTCTTAAATAAATAAAAAGTAATAATATTGAAAAGCATCCCTTTGATATAATAAAAAATTTGGACGAACTAAAGTGTTTGTAAGAGTTCGTTTACATAGCAAACAATACGGAATGTTTGAATTAAATTTAGCCTGCGGCTAGCAATTACCAGCTTTCAATCCTATCTAGTTCGTGTTTTTCATTATTTACGATCACACTTTTTTTTACAAACTTTTTAGGTTGGAACAGTATTTCGTGTTTCTTTTGTTATGACAAATATCCTTTGACTAGTGATGGCCTACTAAATCAGATACCGAATTAATCAGCACTCCAAGATCTAAATTGGGCCGCATGTTTGAATAATGAATTTATTCTTACACAAATACATCACTACATTTTATGCATTTGAAAAATTATGAGATACTCACAGGCATGCACGGTGATGGATGTAAAATAAAATTAAATCACAATATTTTCTCTCAACGTGGAGCAGTGATAGATACCCTAATTGTGTGTACATACTTCTTTTTCAGAGATGTTCGCCGTGGATTAGAACTCGGTATCTCTGTGTGGGAGACCGTGGTCTTTACTGCTTGGCCATCGTTGCTGTAAGTACTAAAATTAAAAGCATGGAGAACTTTATCAACGAAACCGGATCGCCCTGTTGAGGCTTCACGGAACGCCAAAACGGTTTTTCTCAGACAAAGAATTTTACTTTAGGGTCGATTAAACTTTTTCAAGGCGATAACTCTGTGACGAGACTTCCTCTAACGAAAGAAATTCTTTTTACCCTCGGAATATTTATTTACTCAAAAATTGTCAGAAAGTACTCGCAAAATATTTGCAAATGCAAATAGGAAATGTGTCACAATTTCAGATGTTGCTTCACGTTTACAATGTAACAACTTAAAAAAACAACGGATTGCACTCCGGGAGTGCCCGCAGAAGTGAAAGCATTAACGTTCTTCATTTATTTTTGATATCTTGGAATCGTTAGGGAATAATTCCGCACGAATTGCTTGAATTATCAGTATTAATTTCTATCTAATATTTTTATAAAGTACTCACTCATTTTATTTCACTATTTCTTCGTCACTTTTTTCATTAATAGATGCACTTTTTTCAATGTCCATATTTTAAATAATTGATATAAACGAATTTTACAAGTATAGACAGTCGAGCCGTCATCAGCTGTCACCTCCGTCTTACGAATTTTCGATCAGGCCACGTCTAGTTGACGCGAGTTTAATATTTTTTACCCATCGCAAAAAAAAGGCCACAACGCCGCTAAAGAAGTTGTCACTTCAAAAATCCATTGCTTGTCCTAATTTAAGGCAATAATTACGTTAAGGCAATAATTAAGTTCAAAAAATCACAAAGATTTTTTGAACTGGAAATTAAAGGTGGTCTTTAAACATAACATTTGTATGTAGAGCTTGCGAAATACTCGGAAGTATTCCAAATAATAGAACAAAATGATTATACCTACATATTTCATTCTTTTGGGTTACTTTTTCTTCGTATATTATTTCGGCTGGGGAGCGTTTCCTTTGAATAATATATCAGTCGGATATGATAGCATTATCAAAATACAACCGCTATATTATAGCGGCCGAATTCTTCTCGCAGTATTTCCCGAAAGGTGAAAAGTCACGAGATTCAATAAAGCGGTAATAAGTGGATTTTTTGCCACGAGTCATATTTTCGTCAATTTCCACATAGAAGGCTTTTATTAAAATCGTCGACCTTTCGCTTCCTTTACGTTGGTGAAATTGTATTATCGCTTTATTCTATTTGGTGCGTAAGCTTAGATTGCTTACACTTGACTTTCTTTATCTTTTTATTAGATATATTTTTAGAAGAGAACACTTTCACTAACCATTTTATTATGAAGACTGACCTTCTACATAGACAGATAATTTTCTAAAGGTTTTTCTGAGTTTGTTTTGTGGTACAGTAGATGTTATACTGTTTTACGTCTGTGCCAGTGGGTCATGGAAATCATAAATAACGTTTCACACTCATGGCCCCACAGTAGGGTAGATATACCCTGTGTCGTGGGTACCATGGACACACACAAAGACAGAAACACAAACACCCAGACCAAGTACAGAAATCAAAACTTATCATTTCAATTTCTGCCTCGCCAGGAATCGAACCCGGGACTCTCCAATCAGTCCCGGCATGGTAACCATTACGCCACACGGGTCGCCATATTTTTATTTCCATCTTTTGACCTCAAGTAATTTCGAGTCCTGGGTTATAGTAGATGTGTCTTTAATATTGTGAAAGATGATTCTCGCTGTTTGTGTTTCTGTCTTTGTGACCATGGCACCCACGATACAGGATACATCTACTGTGAGGCTATGAGAGGCTGTGAAACGTTATTTAAAAATAAAAAATATATTTATTATTGCGTAAGTACCCTAATAAGAATTTATTTATTTACAAGTTGTACACTTTTTTAATTTTGACAGGTTTTATGGTTCTTTTCCGTATTTCATCATATAATAGTTTTAATTGTTTTGGGATAACGACTTCATAGGAGGCTGTGTATCGAGATTTCGGATAACTTGGCTAGTGGTTTTCAATAATGCGTGTTTGTTCAGACAAGGAATGAGTGATATATCAGTAACTTTAGTGGCTAAGGCGCTAACTATGATCGAGGAGAAAAATACCAACCATTTAGCCAGCCGCGTATTTAATCTCAAATCTCAATCTCAATCTAAATTATATTAAAACATTTGTGACGTTATTGCACCCGATGTGCGATATATACTAATCTTAATTAACTATGTACATAATAAAAATAAAAACATATAAAACCTAAAAGGCTTATTAAAACTAGTGGCCGCCCGCGACTTAATCCGCGTGGACTTTGGTATTAATCATAGCATGATGTTATATAGCCTATAGCCCTCGGGTGGCTACCCTGGGGTTGCCCGTGTCCATAGGCGACGGTGATCGATTAACACGCCTGAGATTAGTGCGTTCAAACAAACATACAAACGAACGAACGAACATACTCTTCAGCTTTATGTACAGATTAAAATATTGATTAACGGGCTAATATAAAAAAAAACATGAATAAGTCAAAGACACTATACTTTATTATTCTATGAAATGAAATAAGAAACATACAATTTTTATACAATGCCGTAAAACGAATTAAAAAAAATAAGAAACATAAGACAGACATGACAATTTTGACAGCTGCGTCAAAATATAAATAAACAAACACAGAAATTAAATATGATAGTGGACGTGAATGAAGTAAGTAATACCATGTAGTGTATTTATAACACTACACGGCGCATTTCATTCATTTCATTTGCTTCCCGTGGGAATGAGATATTTTCCCGCGGTAAAAAATAGCTTATGTCCTTTCTCAACGCCCTTTCTATGTTTATGCCAAATTTCATCAAAATCGGTTCTGTGGTTTAAGCGTGAAAGAGTAGCAGACAGACAGACAGAGTTACTTTCAAATTTATAATATTAGTATGGAAGTATGGATAAAAATGGCACTTCGCATTTTCTCTGAAACAAATTAGGTACTATTGACTTTTTATCTCATTTACTGTAGAAGTGTCACAACGATATCACTAGCGTGTTAAAATATGCAGCTATCTAATTTTCCTCAGACTTCTATTCACTGCCATTGCCGACGGTGTGTGAAAAAATTATCTAGGTGAATTAAAAGTGGAATCTTCTATTGAAGTAACAAAGACAAAGACAAAAGACTTTTATTGACACAAATATGGGTGTCTACAAAAGTTGTTTATATATATTTTGTTCGCCATATTTATGAGGTTTGCAAATATTACAAAGATAAAAATATAAACAGAAAAACTTAATTATAACACAATTATAAAAATGAACATTTACATGTGTTTTATTATTATTGTTATTTGTTGCCATATTGCGCCTTTTGTACAATAAAATATTTATTTATTTATATTTCGGATCGGATCCGATCCGGTACGGTAACGTATGGTAAATATTTCGGAAAAAGGCGCATCTATTGTCTTTTGTTTCTCTCAGTCTGAAATAGTTCGCGATAAAGTCCAGCAACAGCCTTAACATATTTGGAGTTTCGCCAAACATTCACTCAGCGCAGGAAACATTGTTAAGAAGTGTTACATTAAGCTTCCAAACTTCTTGTTTCTTTAGCGACTAATGGATATAGTGTTACAACGAAACTACTGCCTAAATAATACGAAACAGTCTAGATATTTTGCAGTATGGTGTCACCCAAAAAAAAGTCGCTTCAGTAAAAATGTACTTTCCACAGACAGATGCCTGATTTTATGTTACGTTAGGCACATACCGTTTCATTACAAATTGTGGACTTGTCACAACAAGTACGGATATATTGTTGCAAATTATCATTATTATGGTTAAACTCGGTTTTAGTGCAGTAAGTACTAATGGTAAAGTCCCTGTAGCTTCGGGATTAATGGTAAAGTCCCTGTAGCTTCGGGATTAAGAATAGAGCTACGGTATCCCCTGCCTGATCGTAAGAGGCGACTAAAAGGGGGCTTCCGTGGTTGCGGACGGTGAGAGTGGGAGCTCGACCCGTCCAGCCAGCAGCCATCGAGGGGGTTTTAGTGCGGTACAAATCCCACATAACCCGGTAGTGCTCTCCCAAGGTGCTGGGTACATTTTGAAGGCCCCCCTCCCCTGATACAAAAAGTACAATTCTTCTACAAAGGTGTATGTAACCTCTGCATCTTCTGACTCGATCCATCCATCTCCGTCTCTCAAGCAGCATACTCCAACTTTTATTATTACACCACCAATTTCCTTACATGGTAGAGAAACTACAGCTGCAATAAAAATATACGGCTAATGTAGATTGAACAAAATATTTATTATTTAACGTCAAGGTCTTGAGCTGGAAGTCCGCCAAAATTGCGCTTCTCTTCTATCTGCGTTCGCTACATTAACCAATGTTAACGTAACTTTAACGTAACGTTAACGTTAACTCGACCTACCGAAGCTGCCTGTTGTCTTCTGTTAGCTACCTTGCAAGTGACGCTGGCTTATATCCTTCTCACTTGCGAAAGGAAACCTGTGCCTATCACTGGAACATGGAAAGAGATTCTTCAAGCACCTGAGTTTTAGGGATGTCTGGGCAACATAAAGATGAAATTGGATATATGAAAACCTTGTACCTTGCTCAATATAGCTATATTTGCTATCTTCGCTCCTAAAAAAATAATCTTTAAAAACAAAATAATCTATTGTTGATCCGCGGGCTTCATAGATTTTTTATATATACTTCTTGAAGTAATCAAAGTCATAATAAATCTATGGCGGGCTTATTCTACTTACGCGCTATGAACGTTTAAAAATGTTTTAACTTAATTTGCCTACCTAATACTATGAATACAGTAATACTTTTATTGTTCGCATATCCCTCATTTCAAGCTTATTATGTAGATAAATTAAAACAAAATGGACAGTATCTTAAAACAGATCGACTATACAAATTATTTTATCAATCGGGTTAATATCTAACGAAAAATTTTCGTAAGGGCTAATAAATACATTGTATCGAACCTGTCATTTAGCTAGCCAATCGGAGCCATGCCGCCATGACGTCTCCCTTAAGCCAAGCCAAGCCCTAGTCAATAAGAAGGGAGTCGTCTCTACATAAGCCTTTACCAGCCATTATTCTGTGTCATTCTGCTTCTGTCTGCTGTTTTATTTATGGATTTTACAAAAAAAGCCCTACATATAACTCGTAAAATGCAAATACCGAAGAAAAAATTATTTTGTTTAATCGGAGATACATATCGCTACATACATAGCGGCACAATCAACTTTACTGCCGACATAAATATTACGATATAGTAATAGATTCTCGTATTGTTCACCATCTGACGCAAACAGGAGTCGGCGCCTTACTGAGCGCAAATTGGGGCAATTACCTGAGCTTATATGTAGATGTTGGCGCAATATAAAGAAGAGATGTACAGAAACTGGAGTGCGTAATATTTAATTATTTCTGTCTATGTATAATATATACCTGGTTCAATTCAGGCTTGTTTTTGGTTATTATATTTTTCGTTTTTAATATAAAACAATGTATCCACAAACCAGCGCTGGAGTAGCGTAGTGGAGCAAGCTCCAGGCCTCCCCAATATGAGAGGAGAACCGTGCTAAGCAATTGGACGCAATAAGAGTTGCAGTTAAAATAAAAAATGTATCTAAAGTACTTTTGTAAAAACCTAGCACTTCTTGCATACTATTATAAATCAGGAAAATCTTTGAATTTTACTCAGTACCGTTTTGACTTCCTAGACAGTATAACTTTTCTTTTTTCTAACAAAACTTATTACAAGCGTACTTATCTACGAAAAACGAAGCACATTTGACTAAACAGTAATTTTGACCCAGTTCCAGCATACGAGTACAAAAGATGCCAATCAGCTTTATATCCAAAAAAATTGCTCGTAAATAAATGCTTACAGATATTTACATAAAAATATTCTACATTTAACTCGTAAAACGCAAAGATTGATCAACGAATCTAGTTGTTGCTTCTAAGAGAGCGACCTACATAGCGGTCCAATCAACTTTATTGCAAACCTTATAAATATAATAGGGAATGAATTCCCGAACATTATTCACCATCTGACGCTGACGGGTGTTGGAACCCGACTGAACGTAAATGGAGGCAGTTACCTAAGTTTCAGGGATGCTTATGTGTTATTACGAAGAATTGAATATCTAGAAACTGGGTAATTTTGTATGTTATGTTAGGTAAACTGTACTAGTCCCTGTAGTTGCGGGATTAAGAATAGTGCTACGATATCCGCTGCCTGATCGTAAGAGGCGACTAAAAGGGGGCTTCCGGGGTTGCGGACGGTATGGAGTGGGAGCTCAACCCATTCAGCCAGCAGCACCGGGAAGGACAGCGTTGTGGGCGTGGCCACATGCCACTTTGAGCACCTTAGGGTGCAGAAGAGCGCATTTGCTCTCTCGAAGTTGAGCCCATTTTAGGGCGCCGCGCGTAGAGGACACCGGTGCGCTCCAATGGAGATCCCAGAGTCCTTTCCAAGCGCAGAGGCAGGCAACCGAGGGGGTTTTAGTGCGGTACAAATCCCACATAACCTGGTATCGTCTCCCAAAGTGCTGGGTACCTTTTGAAGATTTCTCCCCTGATACCAAAAAAAGGGCAAACTGTACCATGCTTGTTGATCTGTTGGTGTTGTAGTCTTTCTAGACAGTATACTTTTCTTTTTTTTAATAATCCTAATTTTATATTACATTTTCAATAAAAATAAAACACACTCGGCTAAATAGTACTTTTGACTTATTACAAAATAAACATGCTAGCAATCAGCTTTATATCGATCAAAAAAGCTCGTCAACAAAAGCTAAACAATATTTACATTAAAAGAGTACCACATGTAACTCGTACAAAGATCGAATAACAAATCCAGTTTTTCCATCCGAGAGGGCGACCTACATAGCTGAACAATCAACTTTACTGCCGACCTTATAAATATTACCATAGGGAATGAATTCCCGAAAATAATTCACCATCTGACGCTGACGGGTTCTGGCATCCGAATAAGCGTAAATTGAGGGCAATTACCTGAGTTTCAGGGATGCTGGAGTATTGTTAGGAAGAGTTGAATATACATAAACTGGGTAATTTTGTATGTAACGTATGTAATTGTACTATGCAAGAAAACACAGTAATATTAACCCATGTCAATCTTAAATGTTAAGATAAAACAAGCCCCGCGGTTTCACCCGCATTAGACAGGATCATTAGCATGAAGTGTATAATTAAATCTCCGTATATTCACGGGTCCCAGTTAAAACTCAATTTTTTTTTCTTAATTTACCCTTAGGAACTTTTACTCGCTTGCTCTACTTTTCTGCCAATTCGTTTGGAAGTAGCACAAAAATTGAGAACTGTCGTTAAATTCGATCGTAGCTGACGTCTACCAACTATAATCGACTTCTCTGTCAATTTTTACCTCAAACGATTATTATAAATATTGGAGCCGGCATTTTTAACTCACTAAAATCCACTAAACATCCCGGCTCCGGGATTTCCATTGATTGTCTTCCATGCGCGGCGTTACAAATGGTCTCTTGGGAGAGCAATGTAGGTAGTTTTCCTATACCCACATGTGTCATCGTGCGGCCGCAGACGCCGTCCGTGGCTGTTGGTTCGAGCTCTCACCATAACCGTGTACAACTCCGAAAGCCACCATTTACCATTCGTCTTTTATGATTACGTGGGGAACACCGTATCTCATATTCTTAATGCCGAGGTTCCTTTTATATTATCGGGACGAAATCTTCGCAAGGTACCCGTCAGATTGAGATAGACAACTATCGCCATTCCCTAAATATTTCCATTACTGATAGTTGAAACACTTTTTTTAATTCTATGAAACAGTTCAGTATAGATTGAGAACAAATACTGAGAAATCTGGCCGATGTAATTTAAAAAACACTATTTGAAAATGGTCGCAACATTTGGTTGTTTACCTCTCTGAATATTATATGTGTCAAATTTTTGGAAGCCACGTCAGCCACGTCAAAGCGCACCCAACGATTGATAAATAAGAACTTTTATTTTTTTGTGGTATTAAAAGACCTAAGGAGTATTTGTGCAAAACACCCCCAAAATAACTGTCTACCCCTTTTTAACCCCATCAGAAAATGATTTTTAAAAAATACGAAATACTTGTACGTCTTCTATGAAATTGTGTTAAAAAAAAATATGCAAAATTTGAAGTAGTTTGGACCAAGGGGTGGAATTTCGGAAATCCCCTTTTATCGGATGCATACGTCATACAAAGAACGCATCCTCCATGTTTCAGGACTCAACGATCAGCGGTTGGGGCTGTGGCTTGATCCATCAGTCAGTCATTACGGACAAAGTGTTTTATATCTATAGACTATAGATAAACTTCTTGAATCAAAAACTTCTTGCTTGAATAAACCCACGTAACAAAGTACAAAATTTAAAGTGAAACCGTCCGACGCTGTCCTTTTTTCAAGCGTAAATACACATCAAAAAGTATAAATATTGCTATTTATTAAATATAAATTATTTTTTTTAAATTAGAACACGTTTATTATTTATACTAATACAGTGATGTTACGGCAAAATTAAAATTTCTTAGGAATAAAAAGAGAATTTAACAAATTAATTATGTGATTGAAAAAAAAATAGTAGGCAATTTCATCACAAATCATTGTCTTGACAAATAAGATATATGAAGAAAGAAAAACCTAATACACAATTACAATAATAGGGGAATGAATGAAAGCTATATTTATTTATAGATTGAGAATTCTGTATCAAAGTAATAATAATGGCTACGTTTCTTAGGCTACTACCGCTATTTATATTTGTCATCACGCGAGGCTTGCTCACTGGCTTCTATAATCGATTACATACTCCATTAGTCTCCAGAATAGGATTGTATTAATGATATTATCTAGAAAACACGATAAAGATCACGCCAGTGGACTGGTGATTAATATTTTGATAAATTATCAGGACGTCTTAAATATTTGGACGCAACATAGTACAGCAGTTAAAGTATAACACTCTTATGCTGCCCTTGTCTCAAACATGAGCTGCCCGTAAAATACACATACAGAAAACAGAATATTATGGTTTTTCGGACCAAAGGACGCAATTAGAATAGCAAGATATTGTTCGAATTAAAAAAAAATCTTCTTTGTTAAAATGAATTACATACTACCTACATAGCTATAGATAGATTTAATAAAATGTTCATTGTAAAACTCTTTTTAATGCTGACGTTAAATTAGAGATCTACTTAATTAGGCGTTATATCAGTGATGTTGTGGAAAAATTAAGATTTCTTGGGAATAAAAATAGAGTATAACAAATATATAATACGGTAGTTAACTGCCAAATCAATTGATACTTACTACTTTTAATGAGCTGACAAAATGCGACATCCTCATACATTTTGTATGAGAAGAATTTATATCGTGGTATTGTCAATTGATTTTATTATTATGGATTTTAAATGAAATAAAAATCATAAACAATAAATAATGTACTTAGTTTAAAAAACTAAAAAACACGCTTTTGTGAAAAAAGAAGAAAATGTATTTTACTGTAAAAAAAAAAGCGTGGGGTGCATGGTATCAATAGTAATTTAAAAACCACCCCACGCTTTTTTTACAGTAAAATACATTTTCTTCTTTTTTTTTGCAAAAGCGTGTTTTTTAGTTTTTTAAACTACATTATTTATTTTTAATTTTTTAGTTGGATTTTTATTCTCATATTATTACATTGTCATCGACCCTTGACCCCTATGCAAATTTTCAAGTTAACCAGACGCTTAGACGTGTTAAAAATATAAAACTTTATATTTGTTTCATTATGTACCTTAGGCCACTAACTTATCAGCCGCCCCTCATATATTTTATTTTATCTTGATGATCCTAGTTACGACTTTAATATAAAGTTATGAGATTATTGTATTGTCATCGGCCCTTGACCCCTGTGCAAATTTTCAAGTTAATCAGACTCCTAGAAGTAAGTGAAACTGAATTTAAAAGATTCCGTTACATACATACATACATACTTACATACATACAGGTCAAGTTAATAAAAGCATGTTAATAAAAATTAATAACAATGATCCTAGTTTCCAAGCCTTACTTAGTGCAACCTTTTTAATTTTTCTGTTCATAGTGTCAACTACCCAATTTTATTGAATACCGCGTCGCGGGAAATTTCATAAAAAATAATTGTCTGGTATGAATTTCATATCCGCAAGAAAAACCCAATACACATTAATCGGGGAATGAAACTATATTTATTAATAGATTGACCTAATTGATCAAATTAGTAACAATGTAAGAAAAGCTTTCCAATTAATAGAAATGGCCACGTTTCTTCGACTGCTGTCGCTATTTATATTTGTCATCCCCGAGGCTTGCTCACTGGCTCCTCTAATCGATTACATACTTCATTAGTCTCCAGAATAAGATAATATTTATTTATTTATTTATTTAATTCTTTATTACACCACATAGATTGGTATAAAAGGCGGACTTAATGCTAAAAGCATTCTCTGCCAGTCTACCTTTGGG
Organism: Pyrgus malvae; assembly: GCA_911387765.1. Lineage (NCBI taxonomy): Eukaryota > Metazoa > Arthropoda > Insecta > Lepidoptera > Hesperiidae > Pyrgus > Pyrgus malvae. Next base: position 8,248,983 of record OU426955.1, on the reverse strand, counting down.
CGAAACAGAGACAGTTGTAGGCGGCATAATAATAACTTACAAAAACAAAATATATATATAATAGGGAAATTATCAATGAAAATACAACTAAAGAAATATAAAGATATGTGCATAAGCATTTATATATAATTTATATAAAACATATAAATTTAATAGAAATAATACAAAAACGCAATACAAACATACATATATATAAATATATTTAGAAAGCGTCAAGTAATGCGACTTAAATAGAGAGCTGTGACACTAGTCTTGAAAGACTGCTTGCTACAAGTTTTCCTTAAGTCATCCGGGAGAGCATTCCAAAGCCGAGTAGCATGAAGTACAAAAGATTTGGATAGAAAACCAGACCGGTGAAGAGGGAAAGAAAGTAATAAAGAATCGCTAGAGCGGAGCTGACGCTCATGAAAATCGGAGAGGTAATTAAACATTTCTTTAAGATATTTAGGAGAGAGAGGATCAAAGAGAATAGAGTGAAGTGTGTTGAGAGTTCTAATCTGTCTTCGCTCCCGAATGGGAAACCATTGGAGTTGTGAACGGTAGGAGGAGATGTGATCAAATTTGCGAAGACAGTAAATGAATCTAATGGAGTAGTTTATGAGGCGATCTAGCTTGTTGAGCAGCTCCTCACCAATGTCCGACATACACACATCAGCATAATCGATGATCGGAAAAATGAGACTCTGCACTAAGGTGATTTTGATCTTAGTAGGCAGAAAGTTCCGGAGACGATTCAATGAGCGCAACCTCGCAAAAACTGATTGGCTAACTGTGTTTATATGCGCAGTCCAGCTAAGTGAAGAATCGACATGGAGTCCAAGATTTTTGACGCAAGACGAGAAAGGGATGGCAGAGCCGTTAAGCAAGACAGGTGCGACAGAACTGAGGTCCAGCTTCGTTAATTGTCGCGAACTTCCAATTATAATAGCCTGGCATTTGGCTGGGTTAACTTTGATGCCATACTGATATGACCAACTGCTGATCGTATCAAGATTTTTGTTAATAGCCAGAATGGCATCGTTGATGTTAATCGTGTCAGCCTGGGCGTAAATCTGAAGATCGTCCGCATAAAGATGGTAAGAACAGTCAAGCAGATGTGTTAAAGAATTGATGTAAAGGGAAAATAGCAAGGGAGACAAGATTCCGCCTTGTGGCACACCAGAGCTGACGTCGCGCCAATCAGATATGGCGCGATTGATACGAACGGCCTGCTGACGACCACGAAGGTAGGACGAAAACCAATCTAAGGCAGATCGGGAAAACCTGAGATGACAGAGAATTGCAAGAAGGATATCGTGGTCTACCATATTAAATGCATTGGAAAAGTCGATCAGAACGAGAACGGTGACCATTTTATCCTCCATGCCAGAACGAACATCTTCAAGAACTTTAAGAAGAGCAGTCGAAGTGCTATGTCCGGATCGAAATCCGGACTGAAAGGGACTCAAAAGTTGATTATCAGAGATGAACTTAGATATTTGTTTGTGCGCAGTGATTTCAAGGATTTTAGAAAGAAAGGGTAGTATAGAAATAGGTCTGAAGTTGCTGAGGAGGTTAGGGTTAGAAATTTTAGGGAGAGGGATAATAAAAGCTTTGCGCCACAGAGAAGGAAAGACCCCTGTTGTCAGAGAGCTATTTATAATATTTGTTATAGCAGGTAGAACATGACATGAAATAGGGTTGATCATGGATCTACAGATGTCATCACAGCCAACTGCATTGGAATGAATGGAAGATAAGATTTTTTGGGTATCCTCAAGAGAGATAGGTGAGAAGGAAAATAATTTTATATCAGGGGAAGTCATAGAAGAGATTGCAGAGATAGTTAAAGATTTTACTGAAGGATACAGAGAGGAGGAAGTAGAAAAATAGTCATTAAATTCATTAGGAGAAAACAGAGAAGTAAAAGTTGTAGTACGGAGTTTCCCGAAACCAAGGGTGTTAAGGAATTTCCAGACCGCAGTAGGAGAAGAAGAAGAAAGATTATCAGCAAAGTAGGTACGCTTAGCTGCTCTTACCATCTGGTTACAGCGATTTCGAGCAGACTTATAGAGAGCCCAATTGCTATCGCACCTGTCCCGCTTAAACCTCCGGAATGCCCTGTCGCGCCTGTTCATAGCCATACGCACCCCCTGCGTGATCCATGGTGCAGGCGGCCGTTTTAAACGAATGGCTTTTACGGGAGCATGTCGATCATAAAGCTGTAGTATAGACTGGTTTAAAAAAGAAATACTTTCATCTACAGTTGATTCGGCATTCGGTGACATGAACTCCTGCTGCGCAGAATCAGCCCTCAGTACGTCCGGATCAATTTTCGCGAAGCTGCGCATCCACACAACCTCAGGAACAATTTTGGGGGGTCTTAATTTATAGGACAGGAATAGCAAGTCATGCCTTGAAAACCCGGGCGCCGATAACATACCATGTTTGAGCACATGACAAGAAGAAGAAGTAATAATCAAATCTAATAAGCTGTCAGATGTGTCTAGATTGTGGTGTGTGGGAGAAGATGAGAGGAGAGAAAAGTTGACGGAAGAAATGATATTTTTGAGTTTTCGACTACGAGGAGTATCGACCAAGAGGTCAGTGTTAAAATCTCCCATTATTATGAGATGTGTGTGTGTCGAACACAAATGTTCCATGACCTGCTCAAGGCTGGAGAAGTAATCGACAGTAGGTGGACAATAAACAACGCCAAGAACGGCTTTGGAGTGCCCAACCCCGACTTCTAAAAATAAGTATTCACAGGAGGCAGAGTAAGTAGATGGAGAAGATAATACCACAGTATAAGAAATATCGCTCCTGAGATAAATGGCGACGCCACCCCCACCCTTACTAGTGCGGTCATTACGCACCAGCTTATATCCAGGGAGAGAGTAAGAGATGGAATCAAGATCAGGCTTTAACCAGCTCTCAGATATAAGGATAGCATGGACAAAGAAGGAGGCAGAAGAAAACGTATCAAGAAGGTCAGTGTAGTGACAAGGAATGCTTTGAGCATTGAGATGGCATACATTGAAAGAAAAATGAGAATTGTCCAGCGAATTTTGCAATGAATTCCGAAGAGTCACAGCCTCACCAAAGTTTTTATCACTCACGTCCGACCAGGAGTCGGAACTACACGCAGAGTAGAAGGTGTCAACATCGGTATCAGACATAGTATAAAAAATGAAGAAAAAAAAAACAATTACAACGAAATATATAGGTATAAATATATATATATATAAATATTAAAAATATATGTATGTAGAATAGATATAAAAGTCCAATAGGACTACTATACAATTTTTATCCACTGCTAGTCCCGCTGGCAGAATGTACAGAAATCACTTAAAAACTAAAGAGGGAATACAATTTAGAGAAAAAAAAAGCTTACAAAATATACAGTAAGAATAATGCTAACCTAGTCACAATATTTGATGATCAAAAATGGCAACAAAACGCAATTATTATTATCGAATAATAGTTCCACCCATAGCACACAACATTTTTACCATCACAATATTAATGATATTATATAGAAAACACCATAGAGATCACACCAGTGAATCCACAATCTTAACATTATAAAGACGGCTCAAATACTCCTAATTCCTATAAGACATGACAATTTGCAAGTTACAAACTTGACAGGTATTATATACTTCCACCACGAAAATACCATTGCTGTACCTATTGTTAATTTTTGACAAATCTTACTACTACTTAATTTAAGAAATAAAACGGATTACTTCAAGCGGTAGGCGATGTGAAGCAACGACGGATAGTTGTAATTGTAAAGTATTGGTTAGTAAAAACAACGTGGTTGGTAAAAGTAACGCGATAGGTCCAAATCCATCCATCCTTTAAAAGTCCACTGTTGAACATATTCCAACCCTAATATTCGCCACTATGTCGGGTCCTGCGTCTTCTGAATCCAGGTCCAAATATAAGATTAATAGTAAACCCGAGTGTTTGCTATTTAAACAAGATGATTTCAAAGCACGAAAGTTTCTCAATTATCACCCAGTATCGTAGCTGCTAGGAATGAACTTGGACAAGACCAAGGTTATGTTCAACGCACACGTTATTCCTAACCCTATCAACGTCGAAGGTACGACACTCGAAGCTGTTCAAGAATATGTTTACCTTGGGCAGACCATCCAGATTGACAGAAATAGCTTCGAGAAGGAAACCGATAGGAGGATTCAGTTGGGCTGGGCAGCATTCGGGAAGCTCCGTCATATATTCTCGTCATCTATACCACAAAGCCTCAAGACGAAAGTCTTCGACCAGTGCGTCCTACCCGTTATGACCTACGGAGCCGAAACGTGGACACTGACGATGGGACTGGTCCACAAGCTCAAAGTCGCGCAGCGAGCAATGGAGAGAGCTATGCTCGGTGTGTCCCTTCGAGATAAGATCCGTAATCAGGAGATCCGAAGGAGGACTAAAGTCACCGACATAGCTCTAAAAGCCAGCAAGCTGAAGTGGCAGTGGGCTGGTCACATCTGTCGCAGAGCCGACAATCGTTGGACGAGACGGCTTTTGGAGTGGAGACCGCGTTTGGGCAAACGTAGTGTAGGACGCCCCCCTGCGAGGTGGCGCGACGATCTGCGCCGGGTGGCGGGAAGTAACTGGATGCGTAGAGCCGAAGATCGGGCTCAGTGGCACGCCTTAGGAGAGGCCTATGTCCAGCAGTGGACTGATACGGGCTGATGATGATGATGATGATGATCGTAGCTGCAATCCCCGTGTCAAAACCTCAGCACAAACACCAGGCAATAAAATTTGGCTCGCCTCCAATTGTGTCTGTGGGCAATCGATTGTAGCAATGTGGAAACTGAAAATGAAAAATGTGTGTGTGTTTGCAAAGGTACAGTTGGTGCAGTTTATATTATAGCTACCTAGTAACCTACAAAAGTACCTTACAAAATATATGAAATTATATAGATACTTGTACTGGACGCTTCTAAATGCAAAAGATTCTCAGTTATTACCCAGTATCGTAGCTGCAATCCACGTGGCAAAACCTCAGCACAAACATCAGGCAATAAAAATCTTGGCTCGCCTCCAATTGTGTCTGTGGGCAATCGATTGTAGCAATGTGGAACTGTTCGGAAAGGTACAATTGGTGCAGTTTATATTATAGCTACTTAGTTAGCTACAAAAGTACCTTACAAAATATATGAAATTATATAGATACGAGTACTTGTACTGGACTCTTCTAAACGCGAAAGATTCTCAGTTATCACACAGTATCGTGGCTGCAATCCCCGTGGCAAAAACTCAGCACAAACACCAGAGAATAAAATTCTTGGCTCGCCTCCAATTGTGTCTGTGGGCAATCGATTGTAGCAGCAATTTGGAACTGTTTGGAAAAATGTAATTGTGCAGGCGATATTTTAACACATCTTGTTTTTGTTTTGCAGCTTTTTGAAACTGATATTGGTGCTAGTACAAATACAAATCTTCATTTAACTTCTTGAATTGCATAGACAAAGGTTATATTCAATAACACTGCTGACCAGTTAGTGAAATCAAAGCTTTAATAATTAACAATGCCTGAATTTTAATTGCAATTTTAGAAAGACTGAACTTTTAGTTTCGTTTTATTTTTAGAGATCATTCTTATATCGTGTAATCTTGATCGCCTAATATAGAATATACAACAGATCTACACCATACGCATGCTTTGTAACAAAAGTAATTTATAAAGAACTTCTAGAATAAAATATGAAAGAATTATCAAATTAATTTTAACATCAATCTAACATTCACCAATACTAATTGTTGCACCAAAACATGGCGTTATTTATATAGACTCTGATAATATAACAACATATTAAATTTAATTATCAATATAATATATTAAATATAAAATATATTAAGGGATGTAATCCCTTGAGCTTCCATATTAACCTCGACTATTTACTAACACAACAACATTACGAATAACTGGTTGATATAAATCAAATATCACCTAAACCGAGAGCTTTGGGAGTAGTGTCGTTATAATGCATTGTGACTAGAGGTGTTCGTTATATTAGGTAGCAGTAAAAATATTACTAATGTCAAATTGTATTAAAATGCTCTAATATACCGCAACAACAGGTAAACCTAATAAATAGCAGTCAGATAGGTACTGCACGTAGTGTTTAATTTCTCTATGGGTACTGCTCTCCGACAACGAACGACGAGGTCAATTTTATTAGTCATGAATGAAACATCAAAAGTATAAAAGTGCCTAAAAGCGCCATCTATTGTACGTTGCGTAAACTAGTTTGCGGGGTGATTGATTAGGTTTGGAAGTGATTTATTGAAATTACACAAGATGTCGTTGGTAAATTTGTTCTTTGGTTTGGTTTTATGGCGCCGTTGCCGCGGCGTTGGTAGTTAGAGCAGGATAGAAGGTATATATTGTAAAGCCGTCTTACTCACATTTCTAATATTTTATTTCGTTTAAGCTTTTTGACTTCGTCGTGTTATAGGTTTTATGAGCGTTGGCGCCGTTGCCGCGCGCGTTGGTACTTAGAGCAGGATAGAAGGTATATATTATAAAGCCGTCTTACTCACATTACTAATCTTTTATTTCGTTTAAGCTTTTTGAATTCGTCGTGTTATAATACCTACCTAAATTATCTACGCAAGTTAGGTGTGCGATTTCCGGATTTATTTTATTTCACTATAGTTTTCTTAGGAATTAAATGTAAATACTAATCTAATATCTTTAAACGAGTAATTCTTGTATACCTATATCTAAATATATTTTTTGAATCTCGGAAACGGCTCCAAAGATTTTGATGAAATTTAGTACCCTGGTTTCGGGGATGATAAATCGATCCAGAATTTTTTTATTGATAGAAATTGTCGTTTTATTTAATGTTTATGCCGTTAAATATAAAATTACTCTTACTGACATCTATTGGAGAATATTAATAATATTGTAACGTAAAAAACCGTCAAATGTCGACCGTCATGAAAGACCGCTATAAAAATTTCGTCAAAGGAAGTAAAGTATTTCTTGGTCGAGTGGTTATGAAAGATGACTACGGAGCCAGAGACGCGGGTTCAAATCTCAAGTAGACAAGTTGCGTTTTTTATTTTTTGTGAATTTTTTTTAATTGGGAGTTAGGTATTTCAAAAGGCTTTGTTAAATAACACTAAGCCAATGAATGTTTTGCTTAAAAATAAACCAATAAAATCAATTGTTTTTATCCGAGCGAGCAAGTCCAGGTACTTTGAGTTAATTAAGTACTAGTGCTAGGTTAGATTAAGTGTAAATAATGTAGTTAAATAATGCCTCGAAAAGGAAAAGCTTAAAACCATGCATAAAGAGGCCTAAAAACATGCCACGTATATTTCTTTCATTTTTATTTTCAGAAAAAAATCTTTCTTGTTCGTATTATATTAAGTATGTCAAAAGCTTATTACTTCATTGTACTAAATTATCGCAACGATACGCTCGCTACGCTCGCTCAACGATCGCAACGACGAAATGTTATATTTTTATTACCCTCCAAAACGCAACGACAACGAGCGCTCAACGACAACGAACTACCTAACCTAACTACCTAATGTATTAGCGCAGAAAAAATATTAGGATTTGTAAAAATAGCATAACGTTTTATTACGTTGGCAATATGTAGCCGTTGTGAACACCTCTAATTGTGACCGCAAGCCAATGCCTAATGTTACTTGGCGGTATTCCATACATGCCTCTGTGGGCAATTCGATTTGAACGCAACCTGTTCTAGTTTGATATGGAATTAATGCAACTACTTACAAAGTTTGAAATTATTCTGTGATGATGTATGCGTCTGTAGCGATGAAAGAATGTGAATGTGTGATAAAATTAAAATGTGTGCGGGCAAGAGCCCCGCACCAGATTTGGCATAAAAATTATGTATCGAAGCAAGGCGCTACGCCGTCTCTCCTGAAGGGTGAGTCAGTAACTTTTATGCTCTAAACCACAAGCCGATGCCTAATGTTACTTCCATACATGCCTCTGTAGGCAATTCGATTTGAGCGCAACCTGTTTCAGTTTGATATGGAATTAATACCACAACATGTACAAAGTTGTAATACAATAGGAATAGTACGGTAAGAGTCCTTAATTCATAATAATAATTACTAGAAATTGACTTTTCTAAAGTTTCAAAGATTACTGATCAGAAAGCGCAATTATTGTTTTTATCTACGGATGTAATAAGTACCTACTAAATTTTTTTCTAGATATGTGGGTTGGGTCTATTCTAGTTCCGTAAACGAGTCCTTGGGTTTCGATTTTTTACTGGCATTTATTTATCTCCAAAACAGAAAATTAAGTATGTATTTGATATAAATAAACAACCTGAGTACTCTAAAGTTTTTTTAAATTTTATTTTTATTTTAGATTATTATTTTTTTGTAGTTGACCCTTATTTCTGCTCCGCGCAACAATTTTATTGTGTTTCGGTGGAAAGATGCGATTCCTTGTCGAACTAACATAAGGCAAAACAGGCTAACTTGCCGGCCAGTATCATGTGGTATCATTGAAATAAACAAATATATACCTATATACATAGATATAAATAGTCCTTTTGGCTTTAAAGTACAATTGTTGCATTTTTTTTGGTATGGGAGGTATTCAAAAGATACCCAGCACCTTAGAAGAGAATACCGGGTTATGTGGGATTTGTTTCTGCGCTTGGGAGGACTCCGAGATCTCCAGTGAAACGCACCGGTGTCCTCCACGCGCGGCGACCCAGAACGGGCCCATCTTCGGGAGATTAGACGTGCTCTTCTGCACCTTCAGGTGTTGTGTTCACGGCAGCATGCGGTCACGCACACACCGCCATCTTTCCCGGGACTGCTGGCTGGACGACTCGAGCTCCCACTCTCACCGTCTGCAACCCCGGAAGCCCTCTTTTAGTCGCCTCTTATGATCAGGCAGGGGATACCGTAGCTCTATTCTTAATCCCGAAAACACCAATTACAGCTTTTTTGGTTGATTAGATAAAAAGCCCCATTTATGTAGAACATAATAATTCACTTGCACTACATTTGCCTAACGAACGCTAGAACAAGGCGTTATCATGCAAATTTATCCAACAATGTGTATTGAGCGCTAGAATTGTTCCGTGAAATAACTCCGTTGGCACAGACCCAAATGTGCCTCCCTGAAGTTTGTCATCTTGTTCTTCCTTTTTAGGGGAGTACATTTTTTCTAAACAGAAGTATCCTTTTTGGGTGGGGTCCCAGGTTCAAAACCAGTGCGTATTCCTTACTAGCACGTATTATGTGCGTATTATCGCTACTCTACGGTAACGACAAAACATTTTAATATTTAATTACGTTGTTTTCAACGAGAGTGCATATCATCCTTAGATTTTTCATATTTTTTTATTTTTATTCATTTGATTAACTACTTCATGAGGATACTTCTTTTAAGGGCATAATTAGATTATTAGATTTTTATTATTATTCAATAAATTAACTTTTTTAAATCAATATATTTAATTAAATTTGTAATACATAGATTCCCTGTAGTATCATAGGCACCACACATTAATAATGTAATAGTTACAGCCTCGGTCGAAATATATTATTATGCATTAAATATGCATGTTCGGTATTGTTCAATTATGTCATAATATCTAATGCTAATAAAATCCATTGAATTCATTAGCACTAATAATAAACAATGCTGTTATTCAGGCAAATATTTAGTAAATAAATTCCTAATTTATTACCTGTCATACCTTGATGCTCTAAGCTACTGACTTGTGATGCCATTTTTTAAATATTTTTGAAGTGAAAACTTCTTTAGCGGCGTTGAGCACTTTTGTGGGATGGGTAAAAACTGTGAAACTCGCGTCAGGTCACGTGTGCTGATTGAAAAACCGTAAGACGGAGTGACACGGACGGGTGACAGCTGATGACGGCTCGACTGTATATACTTGTAAAATTCGTTTATATCAAGTATTTAAAATATGGACATTGAACAAAGTGCATCTATTAATAGAAAAAAGTGACGAAGAAATGGTGAAAGAAATTGAGTGAGTACTTTATAACAATACTATAGTCCGGCCAACGAGACGAGATAAAGAATGTAAACAAATGGACCGTTACCAAGTTACTATTGCGAGAGCGAGCAATTATTATCTCTGTCCTTATCACACGTATGCAGTAATAGCGTCAGTTAGTCAACGACAGCTTTAGTTGCCTGTTTCGTGGTACAGGAAAGCAGTCAGTACCACAGTTGTCAACATTTGGTCGTGTTTTGACGGGAAGTCGAAAAAGACATTATGTTGTGCTCTTGTTTTATTTTCATGTTATTGGTATAATTTTGAGTAATATCGGATAAATTTGATGGCATTTGGTTCGATATAGGTTAATTACAGTGCATGAGTGTTGTGAAATAAAATAACAGTGCGAAAATATGTTTATACAGCTTGCCTCCAAAATTCCATTCGTCACGTTCTGGTAAAAAAGCCATCGCTTTACTTGAATGTATGAATGACTTGACTGACTGATTACTGACGACTTACTGACTTTACCTATTATTACTCGTCCAGTTATAACGAAACTGGCAAAAACGTGATGTAAATATTGTTACGCCCTATGGGTAATAAAATACCGTTTGCAACGTAGAAGTTGTTTATTCTCCTTATACAAAAATCCACTCAACAGAATCCAAATCACCAAGCACAATCACTATAGTCAAATATCTTCGCTGTTGTCGTCGAAATAATTCTTCCTTGTTGCTTGGAGTGGTCGCTTTGATTTCACTTCCGGAACTAAACTATGTCCTGTCGCGGCCCGGTGCGTGCCTTACATTCTTACATACGGCTACCCACGGTTCTCTAGAATTTTCCCGAACTACCTAATACAATAGGCCCGTCCCGAACCTTCCTTTATGTTACTAACGCAATTATAGTTATGTACAGTCATAAATAATAGCCGCGGCCCGCGATGTAGACAACCTATACATGTACGCTATATATAGGTACGTACTCGCCGCGGATCCCGAACTGTATATAAATCGTTGTTTTTCTTATCACTGACTTTTCGAGAACTTTCATCATTGTTCGATAGTAGACCTAATAACTGTTTATGCGTTTTTAGGGTTTTGCTGTACGACGCTTTGTTTTCGAGATATAGGTACTCGAAAGTCGTAACAATATTATACTTGGCGCAGGCAATATGCACATAGTTTGCGATGCCATAATTGAAAAAAAAAATTTAAAAAAACTTTTGTTCCGCCATTTTGTGAAAGTTCATTCCTATTATGATTGCGTTCGATTTTTTGATAATATTAATATAATAGTGTTTGTTGTTGATTTTTGCTGTTATTGTGAGTTGTTGATTTTAACTATGGAATCACAGTTTGGGAGCTCTAGACAACGTTTGAAAGAAATCAATTCACCACGCAAAAATCGTCAAAAGTTAAGTTAACTTATTAATTCACTAGGGGCTGCCCGCACTATCATAATTCAATTTTTAAGGTTCTGTACCAAAAAGGCTTCTTTTCGCTGCTCCAAAAATATAATTTTTAGAATTGCAGTGTCACTTTCTCAAGTAGGTACTTGGAAGAAGTTTTTTAATAAATCACTACATATTATAAAACAAATTCGCTTCCCGCCGCTTTCCCGCGTCCCTATGTATGCTTAGATTAATTTTGCTAAATAAAAGTCCGCATTAATGTACTCTATCTCTTACGGTTGACTTACAATAACTACTTCTATGTTTAAAATGTTAATAAAAATATCACGTTATCTCGAATCTGTTTATTCTGTTCAGTATTAATCCTTATCTACATAAAAACGTTAATTAGCTTTGTCAATTCAGATTAAAATTGTACAAAATGTAATTAAATAAATACTTTAGAAGATGATATTTTGTTTTACCATAAATCATAACATCCCCCGGCGCGCATTCTCATCGCGCATCTATTTTTTGCCTTAAGTACTTAAATGGGTTTTTGTAAAATAAATTTTAATGTATATCACTTAATCGCTCGAGCGAAGCTGGGCCGGGTCGCTAGTATATGCTTTGTATATAATTTATTCAAATAAAAATGTTTTGAACCCCTGAAACTTTGTTTACATTTTTTATCACGTCTCGTTGGCCGGACTATAGGTAGAAATTAATACTGTTAATTCAAGCAATTCGTGCGGAATTATTCCCTAACGATTCCAAGACATAAAAAATGCACCACGTTAATGTTTTCACTTCTGCCGGCACTACCGGAGTGCAATTTTTAAATCCCACCGATCAGCAGGGTCGCTAAACCATTGAATTGAGTAGAATTATGAGAAAAGTGGTAAAGCCCAGTTTAGTCGAGACTACATGCGTCTGAGAAATAAATATAGCTTTATTTGAAAGTTAAAGTTCGCCCTAAATCGGTTGTAGTACCACAAAACATTGATGCGCGAACTAAGATAGATAGATGTTATTTAATCTCAAATACTAATAATGTAAGACTTGTTTATTGTCCGCGAACTAGTACATATATAAATCATAGTAATACATAGTTTTAGTAATTATTCGCATCTGTGAGCAGGTGGAAGTGGGTTTATAGTGTCTCATACGTTCAGCTGTCACGTGTGCCCATTATCGATCCATACACAATCTGTTATCTCAAATATATAAATGTACTTTTTTTAAAAGAGCGCTGCTGGGAGTATTTTTTCCGCCGCCTTTTTTCTCTCAGCTCAACATTTAGCCCAAACGGGCACCCAAAGGCGATGACCGGAAAAAAATGACATTCATTAAGCGAATATTTTTTATTCCTAATATGAAATAAATATTTTTGATTTGATTTGAATCAATGTCCGGGAAACTATTAAATGTCTATAACAATTTCATTTATAATTATATTGTAAATCATGAAACAGAAGCATTCGTAGGCATAATTAGGTATGACGAATATACATAAGATAGACTTGGCTGAACATTTCGCTGTAAAAAAAAATTGTTAGCTTTTGATCCATTCATAATTCGAATATTATCCAGATAGATTGGGTTTGAAATGAATATTTCGTCGCCGAAATAACAACCTACTTACGTAACGGAAGCCGTTTCCGTACTTTCAAAGTTTCTGAATCTCAATAACTAAGATTAGAGACGAAAGGTAATGGCCGACCTTCATAACAATATTTATGAAGGTACCTGCTTCGCTACCTGAGAAGGGCTGCAGAAAACTGATTTTCACTTCGGGACATTACAAATTACATGTTCAACGAACTTAAGCGAAACTGAGAAGCCTAAATCATCCTCATTATTATCACACCTACAAAGATTAGAAAATTAAATGCAATTTTAAAATAGCTTTTCGCCACCTGAGAACACTTAAAGCACGCCTTCTATATTTTTTTGGTCCGGGGTTTGATTCCCGACAAGTTTAAATTTCTTTTCTCGATCTGGGTGTTTACTCCTGTTTTTTTATGTTTTCATAGTCCTCACAATACAGGGCATCCTAGGGATATGTTTAGTGAGAGGGAATATTATGTTTCACGTTAATCTTAGTTTGAAATTACGTCACTTAGTTGTCTCAAAAATTAAAACTACAGACGAAAGGTAGCGGCCTTGATAACAATATTTATGAAGGTACTTCGCTACCTGAAAAGGGCTGCAAAAAACAGCTGCTCGCTCCCGAACGTAACAAATTGCCTCTTTTGTGATACAATGAAATAAACTCACGGCATAAAAAGCGTTTTCACTCCAATTTTATTTTTACTTCTACAATTATAAAATGCAAACAATAGATCCTAGCCTGGATAGTTACTACTAGATTAGATACCTATTTAAAGATAGTATGCAGATTAATGTATATTCATGGGTACTATCCACAGATTCATCCTCCTTCCTTCATCCTTCCATAGTGTCTCACACGATCAGCTGTCAGGTGTGCCCATTATCAACCCATAGCCATTCTGTTATCTCAAATATATAATGTACTTTTTTATAAGAGTGCTGCTGGCAGTTTTTTTCCGCCACCTTTTTCTCTCAGCTCAACATCTAGCCCAAACGTGCACCTAAAGGCGATGACCGGGAAAAAATGACATTCATTAAGCGAATATTTTATATTCCTAATATGATTTTTTTTTCTTTTTCTTTCTTTTTCATCAGCAATCCATTTAAGGGATCATGCCTACCCTTTTCACCCTTTTCACGCCTCACTGCTAGGCACTGGTCTCTTACCATAAGGAGGAAGATCTGGAGCCTACTCCATCACACTATTTCTTTGCGGATTGGTACTACTACTTATACTGGTACTGGTTAGTAGCCAACCAGCTGTCGTACGTTTTCAAATCGCTCATAAGACCCCCAACATGGCTTATCAACGGACGGCTTAAAGTGCTCTCCTAAGCACGGGAAACGTGCAAGAAATTTTGCCTCCAGCGGCTAGCTATCGTACACCCGACCGCGGCTGAATTGCTTACTTTTCGTTCTACGCCAGCAGGACAATGCGCGCTTCAAGGATCTTAAAAATCACTTTACCCCTATTGCAAAGAATCAACTTTCCCACTTTTACTTAGAGAAACATAGCCCACAACAATGTTTCAAATTTAACGACTTATCGAGCGATAAAAAATTCAGTGCCTCATCTTGTATTTTCAGTTGAATGTAAAAATATTTGAATCCAGACTCTGAGATATTCAAATCTTCAAAAGCATAAGAACCCAGAATACTTGATAAACAATAATAAAAATTACAGTTTCTGTACAGTTAATATTCAGTGAGTATAAAATTTTCAAGATATACTCTGTGCACCCAAATGGCATCGGAACATCGAGGCAGAGTTACTTCCAACCTAGGGAACCAACAGAATGAAGAGACCCGTATTCAGCTGTAGGAAGTAAAATCACAATGTTTAGTACCAAAAGAGACTGTTTTATAAATAATAGGCTTCTTTCATGAACTATTTTTTCATATCATCATATTACTGAATGCATGGCAACAACATGAAAACACCCTAAACGTAAAAGATTATGTGTTTTATACTTAATTATCTCTACGTAATTAACTCTATTTGCGTATAATCGACTATCTCAAGCGAGACACAATTAACTTCAATCTTTAAATGTGTGTAATAATTTAATGTATGATAAAAAATCAGTCCAGCGTCTTACGTATTGCACTACTATAAAGGTGTCAGTTTATTGCGAAAATTTTAAAATATAGCATCTGGATCTTACAAGGTTAATAGCAAGCCAGACTGAAATAATATTTACGATACTTTCACAACCCTATATTTACGAGTACCAATATAATACTTGTATATGCATGGCAACAACACCAAAACACGCTTACGTGTAAAGGATCATAACAATCACTTTTTCCCCATCGCTACAGTTAACCCTCGTGCTTTCACTTAGCGAGGCACGACCCACATCAACCTTTTACGTCTAATAATTTATCAAACGATAAAAAAAATCTGTTCCGGGACTTATATATTTGTGTACAGTTTTTTTAAGAGATAAAATCTCTTGAAGTATTTGAATCTGATCACAAAAGCTGTTAGTTTTTGAAAAGAGTCGCTACAAAATTAAATGACATGTCATTTTGTAGATCAATAAAATATTATTCCCCGATATAATTCTCATATTATATCAAGATCTGAAGAGATGTTTCTTAATAACAGTGAAACACGAGCCCTGTGGCGCAACAATTACCATGTCGGACTGCCGATCGGAGGGTCCCGGGTTCGATACCCAGCGAGACAAAAAGGTACCTGACGCCTTTCTCGAGATACCTGGTTATGTGTGGTTATTTTACCGTGCTAAAACCCCGTCTGCGGCCTGCCAACTGTAGCAAGTACTGACTTAGGAAGAATTCTGAGACCTCCAAAGGAGCACACCGGTATCCTCCACGCACGGCTTTCTAAAATAGACCCATCATCCTGAGAACCATAGTGCTTTCCTGCACTTTCCAGTTTTTGCGACGGCATGCAGCCATGAATGCACCGCCATCCTCCCCGGGATCGCTGACTTAAGACACTGTTAATAAGAATATTCTACTATAAATATGTATTATGTGAACAGATTGATTAAAAGTATTTATTGGTTGCAAAAAACAAACAAAGTTTTGTTAATAAAAGCATCTAGCTTATCTTTTAAAAAATCGTAGCACAAGTTGCTTAAAAGTTAATTTGTAAACGCCTCCGAAAGTAAAATAAAATTTAACTCGCGTAAAAATTTCACAGAGTTATAAAAATTTCAGTTTCTCTTGTTCCATTTCCCTGCGATTCAACACGAGTACATAATTGATTCGTTCATTTAAAATACATTAAGGGGAGTGCGCACGATCGGGCGATGCGAACGCGGAACAAAGGTCATTTCCGTGGCTAACCATATAACCCCAAAACGTTTTGTACCTTTATATTAGGAAACTTTACATCGGTAGATAATGCTGTTGGTACCTACTTCGGAAACGTTAATGAGTGGTAAGTTATGTACAGCTAAGCTTTTACGTTTTTACAGATATAAATTAGCATCATTCTATAGAAATAGCACTAATATTATCCTTCAGAGCAGCTGGTGTGGTAGCGACTGAAATCCGGAAGCTGCAGAAATATGTAGCTCTTAACCGGGACTACATATTTCTTCCTTTCGAAGTCGAACGATGGGACCGTGGGATCCTGATGCAAAGGTATTTTACAAACATCTATCCAGACGGTTAATTGAGTGTGCCCATGACCCGCGAGCTGGCTCTTACCTCGGTCAAAGAATAAGTTTAGCCATCAAGCGGGGTAATGTAGCCAGTGTCCTGGGTACACTGCCCAAGGGCAGTAATTTGGATGCTGCCTTTTATATTTAATAATAATATGTAAATTTTCTATTTTTTTGAACATATTTTTTTCACAAAGTAAATTTAGATATAGTTTAATTTTAATTTAATTATTAATGTCTTTTGTATATTTATTTTTATCACTCCGTGTAAATGTTTTTCTTATTATTTAATTTATATTTCTTTATAAGTTACGTGTATATTGTAGGTTTACATATAGTAGTACACTAATAGAAAATAGCTAATAGAAAAGATTTTTTATATTTCATATTAGGAATACAAAGTATTCGCTTAATGAATGTAATTTTTTCCGGTCATCGCCTTTAGGTGGCAGTTTGGGCTAGTTGTTGAGCTGAGAGTAAAAAGGAGGCGAAAAAATACTCCCAGCAGTGCTTTTAAAAAAAGCACATTTATATATTTGAGATAACAAAATGTATATGGGTCGATAATGGGCACACGTGATAGCTGATCGTGTGAGATACTATATAAATAAATACTCTTGTTACCAGTTTTATTAAGTATATTTTATTCTTGGTATTTCCCTCAGACCTCCTTTTCGTCTAATGCTGTCTGAGATCGAATCTTCGATCTACTTACACATAATTATTACTATCGCACTGTTGAATCATACTTTTATTTGCTTTATCGTCACCATTATTAAATAATGAAATATGGACATTTTATTCAAATGGTTATAATTGTTTACGTACATAATAAACATAAAAGTAATATGTCAGACATGACTAATAAAAATAAAAAATAAATGCATGTATACTAAGGTTCATTTGTGTGCAAAGTCCTTTAAAAGTTAATGACAGTGAGCACTGAGCAGCGTAACATTTAATTTTATCACGGCCATGCAATTTTAGCGTCGTCTTTTACAGCAAATTCTAAACCAAGTTTGTTTGCAATATGGTTTCTTTCATGGAAAATTTTGACCTTTAATCTTAAATAAAATGAGTATCATCATAAGACTATAACGGCACGAAAATCATCTCATGTCGAAATATGCTTTCATAATCCCTCACTTTACGTGTCTTTTAGAAAGTTTTGATAACTCAATTCTTAGTAATGAAATTATTATAAACTAAGGAAAAACTGGACAAGTACAAGTGGTCCTGTACATTACTTGTTCTACCTATCTCTATATTAAATTTGCCATATACCCGTTTTTCATGAAATTTTATAAGTATATTCGTTAGGTCTGAAAATCGTTCGTGATCTATTTTATTCTATTTTCAAACCCTTAATTCATAAGGGTGCTATATCACAAACATTTTTGTAAATTTTAAAAATAAAAATATCTTAAAAAGCCGGTACGCCATATTAGCTGATATTTCTTATAATTATGTAATTTAATCACAAATGTATAATTGTCAGATTTCTCATTTAACATATGCTATAACATAATGTTACATGCCAAATGGTCAGGGAGAAACTCTATCAATTCTCATTCTCTTGAGACTGCATACTTTTTATGTTAATTTAGAAATGTTATGAGTATTATTATTTTAGTTTTTAAAAGTTACGAGTAAATTATTTTGGTTTTAATTTAATTTTGTTATCTTAACGCATTTCCGAAAATAATGAAGTTGACAGATAGACATCTCTTTGTTGTCTACTTAGAGGTAATTACTACTTAGAGTACATTATTCTTAGTCGAAGACTTAGAGCAACAAAGGTACTAACACCCTTAATGACATACCTGTCAATTTATACTCTCTACGGTTGTCTATAAGGTTTCAGTTCTGTTTTCCTTTTGAGCTTTTGAGAAGCCCCCAAAACTAGAAAACTACTCTGAGATTCAAAGCTTAATTTACCAGCATATCTATAGGGCTAAGTAAACCATAAAATAATCGCTAATATTAAAATTCTATTACAAATCCACATCCTTTAGTTATCCAAAGTTACGAATTACGACACTAAAATATTAATTCGCAGAGTTTTTGCTACCGACTTCAATAACCAGAGTATGGAAACAGAGCCTTAATTAAAACAAAATTGTGTTGGTAACATGATTACGACTGGCAGACGACGTGAGTGGATTTAATTTGTTCATTTTTTGGGATCCGTGCCTAAAAATAAAAAAAGGAACATCGTAGGATCACTTTTTTGGCCATTTTTCTGTCTAACGTAGTTTACAATTTTGTGGTCAAATTTTTTTAATATTTCTACAACAATTGCAATGAAAGTTTTTCTATACAAATGAATAAAATTGGAGTGTCTGTTTGTGATATGGAAATAACCGCTTTTTACTACATGCATATGAATGTACATATTTTATGCCAAAATATCATTTTTTACAATTTTTGTCTGTGTGTCTGTCTGTCTGTTTGTCCCAGCTAATCTCCGAAACGGCTGGACCGATTTTGACGGGACTTTCACTGGCAGGTAGGTAATATAATAACGAGTAACTTAGGCTACTTTTATTTAAGAAAAATTCTAAAACTAAAGTCAACGCGGACGAAGTCGCGGGCGGTCGCTAGTCATCTATAAATATGAACATATAGGTTATCGCTGCACCCGTGTTAGCCGTGAAGCAATTATATAAAATATGGAGTTTCAACGGAAAGGTCCGGTTGCCAGCCTCAGCCATCAACCTCCGGAGTAGCAACGCAACTGCAGACAACCTCAACAAGACCTCTACTTAAAACATGTTCTCTTGGTTTTATAGTTACATTACAAAGATATAGGTTTATACTAGTATTTTAATAATAGTAGGTATATCGGAACGACGAGGCCCAGAATTAATTATTGGGGAGCGTGGAGCACTATCTTATATTTTATTAAAGTTAGAAGGATTATTAGTTTCCATTTTGAAACTGAAAACACTATTACTAGTCTTCTGCCAACGGCTTCGCCCGCTTGGACCCGTTTTAAAGGTTTCCGTAGAATAAAAATCATCCTATGTCCTTTCCTAAGGTCCACTCTATCTGTGTTTCAAATTTCATTAAAATTGGTTCTGTAGTTTAAGCGGGAAAGCGTAGCAGACAGACAGACAGAGTTACTTTCGTATTTATATTAGTATGGATTTTTTCTAATATGAAATTGACATCACAAATTCCATAGCAACCGAAAAAAACGAAACAGGAAATTCAATTCTCATTCATAAGCATGACTAAGTACAACATGGCGTCCCTAGCTCCATCTAGGCTTGGCCCCAACACACCAAGTGACACCGACCCGTTTGGCCGTAATCACCTGATTTTCGGGTCGCAAGATTGAAGTTGCTTCATATTCAAATCAGCTACTTCTGACACCGATAAGTATTTTTTGTTTTCAATATTGCAAAATGAAACAGAACACTAAGGACTATAAGTAATCCAACTCCCACTTGACCCTCTTTTACCTCGTGTAATTTTTAGTTCACAATGTAATGGTATACATTTTTGCGTAAGTAATTAATTTAAAAGCCTACTCTCAAACATATTTTTTGTTTGTAAATTTAATTTGATATATGATGGGCCAAGTATATGGTTATGGTCGTAGTGAGTTTTACTCAAATATGTATAGAACCATTCATGTTTATTTCAGTTTATTTTCAGGTCATAATCCTTTAAGCCGTCTAAGTGTGGTTTGGCAAATAAGACATGGCATGTATTTGATTGATATATTTTATATTTACGTCCATGTCACACCTTTACCTTCTATTGATTTTATATTACGCCCACGTAAACCAGTACCCTAAGTAAGGTATACCTAAAAAAGAAAAGCATCTTGATGTTCTATTATTCATGAAGCATTTAATCTACATTTTTGACGTGATAACGTCTTTAAAATCGTTTTAGTCGGGTGACATGTTCAGAAACTTGTGTCACACCAAAACCTCACGAGCGCGATCGCAGGTATAACGAGAGAGAGACGGACCGATCTCCCGTCTCATCTCGAGCGCTGCCAGTCATTCCGTGAAACTTGTCACGCGGAATCCTCACGAGCGGAGGCTGGCATAGCGTTCGAGTGAGTGGACCGATCTTCCGTCTCTCTCACTCTAGCGGCATACAAACGAATGGAGATTTTCTCGTGCGGACGTTATCACGTAAACATCTCGATCGTAAACCTACTTTACAAACAATTTGCCGTTTTTTTTTATCTAGTTAGTTGTGTGCGTATTGGGATTTAATTCAGCATCTAAGTATTGAAGTCCTGTATATTAACAATAATAGTTGCAATCGGTTCCTAACAATCGCAGCAGCATGCGACCGATACGCGCGACTGTTTTATATTGCAGTGGAGCCCGCGACCCACCTGTCGTGGGTCGCAGTCGCTAGAAACCGACTGGCGCCTTATAGCGGTTTCAAACTAGCGTATTTTCGACAGGTATACGGTCGTTTCGGTAAACGCGTTTACACGGGTGCTACTTTTTGTACCAGAAAATGTCAAATCTTTGACGTTTGGCGGCTACATGCGCTTCAAAAAACAAACAAATCACGCGCGAACGCGCTGAAAAATATGCTGGCATGAAACCGCAGTAAAGGCTGCTCGCGCTTGTATCAACTAAGTTACATTATTACAATCAAAAGAATTCATCAATCAGACGAAGTCAAAAGAATTCTTTCATTTGGAAACTAATTAATCCTCAAGCTATTAGCAGTTTAATAGATCAAACTCATTTTCGATCAAATAATTAATTCAAATACTTTTCTATCCAACTACTGTGATATGAACTTAAAGCATTGCAGTGAAAAAGTGTTTGATTGAATTTTGAAAAATGAGTGGTTTAAAGCTATACCACTCCAAAGCCGTGTAAATTTACTTAAAACGAATGCAGTTTCAGATATAATGAGATTGACTTTTTCCCATTGCATAGAAATCGTAGATGCAACACGAAGATTGTCGGAGGGATTCTTGGTTAAGATTGATAAATGAAGAAACCAAGGACAATTTTGTATATGCGGTTTCAAATGGAATGATGCAAATATGTCTTAATTAAGTTATTCTACATAAATGTCGAAATGTGTGTTTGTACGTTTTTTGTTTGTCATTCTATCATGTCATAATGTCACAATAATGCTGCGGATTGACCTGATTTTTAACACGTTTTTATTAACTTGACCTGTATGTATGTATGTATGTAACGGAATCTTTTATACTTCATTTTCACTTACCTCTAGGAGTCTGATTAACTTGAAAATTTGCACAGGGGTCAAGGGCCGATGACAATACAATAATCTCATAACTTTATAATAAAGTCCTAACTAGGATCATCAGGATAAAAAAAATACGAGAGGCGGCTGATAAGTTCGTGGCTTAAGGTACTTAAATGAAACAAATATAAAGTTATGTATTTTTAACACGTCTAAGCGTCTGATTAACTTGAAAATTTGCACAGGGGTCGAGGGCCGATGACGATGCAATAATATGAGAATAAAAATCCAACTAAAAAATTAAAAATTAATAATGTAGTTTAAAAAACTAAAAAACACGCTTTTGTGAAAATACGAACTAAAAAGTAAAAAAAGAAAATGTATTTTACTGTGAAAAAAATCGTGGGGTGGTTTTTAAGATACTATTGACACCATGCACCCCACGCTTTTTTTTACAGTAAAATACATTTTCTTTTTCTTTTTTTACTTTATAGCTCGTATTTTCACAAAAGCGTGTTTTTAGTTTTTTTAAACTACATTATTTGTTAGGAGATAGTTTGAGGGTTGGAGAGAGAGAGAAAATATCTTATTCCTAATAATGTAAAACCCTCGCGGGCGGAGCCGTAAATGAAAAGATAGTCATTAGATAAAAATGATCTTAAGTAATCGCTTTCTTACTTTTATCAGTCAAATATTGACGATGATCCCATGAACATTACGTGCTAACCGGCATACTGTCTAAGTTTAGGTTAAGAGATTTTTCGAAGCCTTGAAATTAAGGATAATTTAATTTTAGAAGTTTTATTGCGATGTTTTTCCCCCCATATAGTAATAATAGACATAGAACATTTTTTTATTCAGTATTACACTTTGGGATACAATCTAGATCATTTTAAATGAGAGGCAAATCCTGAAATACTATAAGTGTCCAGTCATTTTATTGCTTTTTAAAACCTGAAAACTTCCTTGTTTCAACGAGAAATACTTATTCAATAAAATAAAATTCTCAATATCAAAATCTATTCAATAAAATAAAATTCTCAATATCGAAACCTAGGAATTTTTATTTTAATACCTAAACTTTTAATAGTTTTATAGGACAGTCTTCTATACTTATCAATCAAAGGCCGCATTAAATTAAGTATAGACATTTCCATCCAACTGCTATAATATAAAGCATTTCAGTATGAAAGTATTTAATAAAAGTGAGTGGTTTTAAAGCAAAAAGTATTAAAGCTGTACAAAGCTCCGAAGCTGTGTAAATTTGCTCAAATCGAATGCAGTTTCAGATTTAATGAGATCGATTTTTTATACCCTTTGCATAGTAAGTAAAGATGGAAGAGGATCCTTGTTCAGAAAATTTTTGTTTGTTAGTTAAAGGAGAGAAAATGAACACTGACATAATATGCTACTCTACATTAAATCTATTTTTCCGTTTAGCACACTTAACTTAAGAAATACCATAATTAATTGAATAGAATAATTTAAATATCATAATTAATTTTAAATCTATTAACAGCCATTGCCATGCACAAACAAATATTATACCTATCATAATAACAATAGCTATCCAGAATTTAAATATACACAAGTTGCCAGTAACTGTACAATACAAAAACACCTCTAGTACTTAAACTGTTAGAATTTTATAGGTCAGTCCTTTATGCTTCTCAATCAAAGACCTCATTAACTAAAGTATTTTCCTATCCAACTGCTATAATATAAAGCATTTCAGTATGAAAGTGTTTGATAAAAGTGAGTGGTTTTAAAGCTAAAAGCATTAACGCTATACAAAGCTCCGAAGCTGTGTAAATTTGCTCGATACGAATGCAGTTTCAGGTTTAATGAGATTGACTTTTTGTACATTTTTGTATATTATTATTAAGTAAGGATGCAAGATAAATCTTGTTAAAGAGATTTTTGTTTGAGCATAATTTAAATAAATAAGTTTTTATAAACTTGATTAAATAAGTTTTATAAACGACAAGGTTGTTGTAATAGTTAACACATTAGATGATTTAGTATTTTGTGTCCTTAGGTAATTTATTAGTTTCTTTACTCTTACGTTTTGTTTCAAGTAATTTATTTTTCTTAAGTACTTTTTGCTACAATAAAAATGAAACAAACACTCTTCAAGCAACCAAATGAAACATTTATGGGACTTAAAAATTGCTATATATTTAACTTATATTTTAAATGTAAGTAAGATAAGTCAATCTTCCATGTTAAAATTTGGTTTTGCTCATATTCGAAGACAAACAGCATTAGATTTTAATAAATCTAAGGTCATACATAAAGATTTATTACGCAACTCTTAGGATCTAAAGGAAGCCAATTGTCATTCCATACAAGATGTCGAACTTATCTTTGAACTATGAACTTCTGTGATTGGCCGGAAACCTTCTAGGATTGGGATATTTTAGTATTACCTAATTATACTCGTATTTAGATCTAACTTCCATTGTATCGATATTTGTCAAGTAATTACGAGAAAGAAATATCAGTTGCTTCTACAAGTTAAAGTTAAAAATTCAAAGCAAAATTTAATATTAACGAAGCAAGAATTATCTAAAAACTCGATATAACAAAATTGATGAACCCCCAAGTTAATGACCCCAAAATGTTTTCCTTTGACCAAAATAAATAAACGCACTGTTGAAGTCATTTTGTAATTCACTTAAATGATGCAAACAGCTACAATCGGACAGCGGACACTGTCGCATAGCATATGCAAATATGGAGATAACTGTGCATGATTCACGGCATATGTGTTTCGGAACTTATGAAGCCCCGGAAAGTAGTCAAGATAAGAAGTATTTACACTCCTAACACGTATTAATTTATATTATGAACGAAAAATACAACATTAAAGGAAAAGCCATTATGGCATTGCTTCTAGTTTAATTCCATAATTCTAGGTTAACAGAGATGTATCGGTATCTTCTCCCAAGGTGTCGGGTACTTTTTGAAGGTAAAATGCCATAAAAATAGTTAACAGAGATAAATAAAGTTTAACACATACTTAATAAAACTTCAACTAAATATCTCCACAAACATTATACGGAATCGTTTGGATCAATAATTTGACTTCTTCTAGTGGTTAAATTTATAAGTAAAATAACTAACAATATTATAGTAACAAGTAATCATCTAGAACAAAACACGTAAAACACAAATAATAGCAAACATTTGTACTTATTATTTTTTCATTATTTGTATAAAATACGTATAAACAAAGGGAAAATACTGAACAAGGGGAAATCCTGAACATAAATTTTAGTTCTAATGATTTCTGCGTTAATTAACAAGTAACATTAATGAAGGTACTCGTTTGTTCTAATTCCTTCTACCGTGTAATTACGAAGGTCAAAGAAAAACATATTAGTACATACATATTATTAATGCTCAGAAAGGTTCAAAGACTCTATATCAAAGGTTTTATAGCTTCGAGAAAGACGTCTTTATACTTTTTATTCTTTTTTATATATCCTTATGTTAAACATGTGTCTTCTCTGACAGCTTAGGACTTAGTCAGTTAGTTATTTTTAAATGTGAATGGAGTGGCAGTTGCTGCAACCTATCTTAATATATATCGTATAATAATAATAATAATAATAATAATAATAATAATAAATATCATTTATTGCCTTAGACAAACAATATAAACAACATAAACAATGAATAAAATGAGTGGTAAGGCAAAAGGATGTGACTCAGCCTTTGCTGACACAGGACCGAGATCCCGCTCAGCGCTGTTTTTCAGTCACACCCTTGTCCCTTAGATGATAAGCAATATGATGATGATGATAGTAAACAAGTATTCGCCGCCGATTTACAATTGAGAAATTCCATTCACATAGTTCTAAAGAAAAAAAATAGATTTTAGAATTACAATTAAGAATTTAGAATTAGAAATACAATTGGCATTCAATATTATATTATCAAATTAAATTATTACATAAACATAGAATATCATATAGAAGAGTATAAAATCAAATTACATTAATTTATTACATAAACAGAGATTAGGATTAAAATAACGGTTGTGACATACATTGCAAATTAATTAAATATTAAAGTTTACACCAATTAACAGACAGACTTGTTCGCGTGTGTGTGTGTGTGTGTGTGTGTGTGTGTGTGTGTGAGTGAGTGAGTGTGTGTTTCAAAAAAACTTTTAGATTCAGAAGCTTACTGTATGTAGACGTAATGTTTTCTGCAGCGAGTTGTCTCTTCAGAAGAGCTGCTTTGTATTTTGATTTAAAGCAATGTGTGGTCATTTGTTTCCTTAAGGGTGGAGGTAAGTCATTCCAGATTCTCGCTGCAGCAAACTTAAACGAGCCCCTGAATCTAACTGTTTTATGAGCTGGTGTATGTAAAAGTGTTTGTGTGTTAGAACGATAGCTTCTGTCCGAGAGATCTTTTACCCAATGAAGTTTTTCATATAGGTATTCAGGTTTTTTACTCCAAATCACTCGATGGGTAGTTGAAGCAAAATAAAGATCCCTTCTTGCCTTCATATTTAGTATGCCTTTTTTGTTTAAATAGGGTGTAATGTGCTCCCTTTTAGGGACATTGTAACAGAAACGGATACAAGCATTTTGAACTCGCTGTATTGCCGTTTCCATTTTAACGCTTATTTTTGGACCAAAGACATTACTACAGTAATTAAACTGAGACAGCACCAAAGACTCGCATAAAAGAAGACGTAGCTCCTCTTTAATATAAGGTCTTATTTTATACAGTGTTTTCAGTTTGAAAAATGCAGTTTTTATTTTACTATTTATATGGTCTACGAATTTTTGTTCGCCGTCTAATATAAGGCCTAGGTTACGCGCAGAACTCACCTGCTTCAAAGCTACACCATTGATTTCGACTTTATCGTAACAGTCCAAGACATTTTTTATTTGACTTTTCGTGCCCAAAACTAACATTTTCGATTTAATTGGATTCAGAAATAGGGAATTATTGCAAGACCAGACATAAATTGTATTAAGGTCGTCATTGATCTTTTTAATAGCCTCTTGCGTATTTTTGCTATTAAATGAGTGATATAATTGTGTATCGTCTGCATAAAGGTGATATTTGCAGTGTTGAATTTGTGTCGGAAGATCTGCTGTAAATATGGAAAAAATAATGGGGCTGAGAAGTGATCCCTGTGGGACACCTTGATGGACAGGTTTAAAGGCAGAGAATTTCTTTTGACCCATTGCATCTTCAGTTGCCACCATCTGCTCTCTGTTGGTTAGAAATGACTGGAACCAGCGACAAGTACTCTCTGAGAATCCATAGTACTGTAACTTGCTTAACAGAAGTTCCGGACGGAGACAGTCAAAAGCGCGGGAGTAGTCTAGGAGCACCATAATGCTGCTCAAGCCCAAGTCTGAAGCCTCGGTTAGGTCGTCTGTCACGTGGAGTAGAGCTGTTTCGGTACCATGCCCTTTTTTAAAGCCCGATTGAAATTTTGGAATTATATTATTTTTCTCTATATAATCTGTGACTTGTTCCAATACTACCTTTTCTAGTACCTTCGATAGTACTGGTAGAATTGAAATAGGCCGCAGATCTTTCAATTCGTTCACTGTGTTACTCTTTGGGATAGGCCTGACAATCGCTTTCTTCCAGCAAGATGGAACTGTACCGGTTGCAAGACACTTATTTACTATCCAGGTAATAATAGGCGCAGTTTCATCCAATGTTAGTCTAATCATATCAATGTTCATATTATCGTATCCTGCAGCTTTCGTTTTAATATTGCCTATTATTTTCCTGATGTCATTTTCGGTTGCCGGCTTTAACTCTAAGGAGATACCCTGCGAAAACTTCCTACCATCATAGGGATTGTTTTGTATTTGCATGTTGCCGCCCGATGGTAAGTCCAGAAAATGGTTATTAATTTTATCAGGATCGTTAAGATTTTCTGGTATCAAATCCGAAAGATTGTTTTTGAGCTGAATTGTGTTTTTTAAATTATGCCACAGAACCGCAGGCCTTTCCAGGTTTTTATTTATAAAATAATTAAAATAGGATTTTCGCTCTCTATACGTGGTTGCAGTCACAAGATTTTTTAGGCTTCGATAATAATCTTTTGACGTGTCTTTTTTGTCTTTTTGTGCTTTTAAAAGAGCATCGTCACGTAGCGCCATCATGAATTTAATCATTTCCGTTATCCATGGTTTTGGCTTATCCCTTAAAATGAGTTTTCGTATTGGAGCATGAATGTCAAATAGTTTTGTAATATATAGGTTGAATGTTTCAATAATTGTTTCTAAATTGTCTAAAGTATAAATATCATTCCAGGGGATCGTCATCAAGTCTTGTCTAAATAGCTCCATGTCGATGTTTTGTAGAAATCTTTGTTCCTTGATTTTTTTTTTCAATTTTGGTTTTTTACTATCGAAATCTAACAGCACTAATGCATGGTCGCTAAGGCAACGGTTATGTATTATCTCAATTTTTTTACATTTTGAAGCACTGTCTGTCATAATTAAATCTAAAATTGTTTCAGAGTGATCAGTGACTCTTGTTGGTTCATTAACTAACTGAACGAGATTGTGTTGAAGGCAAAATTGGCTTACATCTCTTACTCTTGGGGAGTTCGCCTGAGCCATGTCAATATTTAAGTCACCGAGGAGACAAGTGTGATCGCATCGAGCCATAGAATTTATTGAACTGCTTAGCGAGTCCAGAGTTTCTGAAATACTAACACTTTCTGGTCTATAGGCAGTCCCAAGAGCCATAGAGGCCCCCGGCAGTTTGACTTCCAACCACATCTGTTCCAGGGATGATGCTGGGTGGCGTCGTGTCTTAGTAACAATTCCTCGCTTAATGTAAAATCCAACACCTCCACCCTTTTTAGATTGCCTAGGTGTATGCAATAATTTATAATTTGGGAGCACAGGGGCAATCGCGTCTTCCCCGTTTTTTAGCCATGTCTCGTTTATAGCAAGTATGTCTGGTTTATACTTGAGAACTGTAACAAGGAGTTCGTCTTGTCCTGTATTTAAAGATCGGGCATTTAAGAGTCCTAGTTTAAAATTTTTTGTTATTTGCGACGGCATGATTTTTTATAAAGTATCGATTAAATAAAGTAGCGTAGCAAATCAGTAAATGTAAATATAGAGTTAATATTCAAAATGTCAATTATTAGATTTATAATTCAATAAAATTGTGATTTCGAAGCTACTAAATAAGTTGTAAAATTGTATGAGAGTATAATAATGTTATAATAAATGAGTGAATTGAAGAAGAGTGTATGTGAATTTGTTTGTAAGTGTATGTGATTGCAAATTTGTTTCAGTTTAGTAATTAACAAGATTCATAAAATAAAATACATTTTAAAAAAAGTTTAAAAAAGAACGTGCTCGATTTACAATGTAACAATGCATAAAATTTTCCGTAAATGATATCATTTTCGCGATTTATCAAAAACTTTTAACAGGTCCTTTTCGCTACGAAGTCGGTACCGGGGACTACCTTGCTGCTTACGTGCGAAAATCTTTCCGTCCCGTGACCAAACATATTTAAAGTTACAGTCTCGTGCTAGGGCGCGCGCTTTTTGAAATAGTAAGCGATTGAATTTCGTGAGTCGTTCATTGATAAATACAGCACTTGAGGGTTTGGGTAGACCGAGACAGTTGGTGTTGAGGTCACGGCGCTTGCGTCCCGCTAGTAAAAGGGAATCCCGAACAGAGCGCTGCGACAAGCGCACGGCAATCGGCCGCGGCCTTGGTGATGAGTCATCCTTCGACTCGGTTCGAGGCGGGCCTGCTCGCTCCGCGGACACAACATCCATTTCTTCTATTTTAACCCCAACTTCCTTAGCTATTTTTATGACTATATTCGTACAGTTCTCCGTGGATGTTTCAGTACAGCCGGTTAATTCGAGATCATTGGATAGTAAGGATTGGTCTCTCTCCGCTATGTCTGCTTGCAGCTGCGAAACAGCATTTTCAAGTGTTTCCAAGTCGTTCTGCCGAGTATCTTCGGTCCTGCTTTTTAGTATCGTTAATCTGGATTCCAGCTGATCTATCCGACTATTTTGGTCCTTAATTGTGTCTGCTAAGCTGTTAATACTTTGTTTAATACTATCCATGTGGCTAAGGAATAGATCTTTCATATACAGTTTAAGATCTTCAATAATAGTGGTATTAAAAGAACTATTCATGATGCCCTTGTCCTCAACTGTCGGGCTACTCGTCCCGCTAGGTGGACGCTGACGAGACGTTTTGGAGCGATGTGTAACAAAAGAGTCTCCATACGGCGTATCTCTTGTTATAGTGTGCAATGTCAGATCTTGCTCTTCAGTATCGTTCACTACAGTTGCAGAGCTTCGTATCGGTGTATTGGAATTGTCTCTCTTTGGCATTTTACATGTACATTCAGGGCATCTCCACTGTTCCTTTGTCTCCATTATATTAAAAAACTTAACGCTTATGTTTGCACATTCCAAGTCATACATGCCCTTACAGCTTGTACACTGTAAAAAATCTTTTCTTGGCAGGGGATTCCTGCAGCCTGCACAGTGGTGGTTAGAGCTCATATTGATAAAGTAAGAAAAACTCTAAGTTCTCTAAGCTTGCAAACTAGTGGAGTGAAGAATAAATGTGTTTAAATTCTCTTTTAAACTTTTTTCAAAATATTGCGGATTTTTAATAAATGTTCATAATAAAAAGTCCAAAAAAAAATTTATAAAATCATAGGTATCTGATGACCGGGTTCGAACGTCCGACTTGTTGCACAGTACGGGAGTTTGAACGGCGTGTGCGCACGCAACGCTACGTAAGTTTTAATACAGTGTTCGAAAAATAGATTTATTACGGTACCGTTTGCAGTGATAGTTAACAGTATTTGTTATGACTCATCTTTTCTTTGTTTGCACTGCACTGACACACTATTATTCACTTTTGTTCAACGGTCACTTTAAAAACTTTGTATTTGTAGGCGTCTTTACTTGCACAACCGAACACTTTTCTTTACGTTTTAGTCACTGGTTTATAGACCCAACTTTTAACTTTAAGTGTATGTAATTTTTATTGCAAAATTCACAGGTTAAACATCGTAAATTTATTTTTCTTTCAAGAGACACAGTTAACACGTCTTTACAGCTCCGCGGCGGGCGGGGGGTCTAAATTACGTGTCAAGTTGTTTGCCCGCGATGGACCTAACCTAAACTACTTAACCGATTTCATTAAAATTTGCACACCGTGTGCAGTTTGATCCAACTTAAAAAATAGGATAGCTTACATCTAAATTTTTAGTCGCAATATTATTTTATTTCTGATACTTTATGGCAGGACAACGTCTGCCGGGTTCGCTAGATAGATTATATTATCTTGTTGAAATTTTATATTGATTGAAATTTTTATAAGCTACTTTTAATTTAATTTTGTGTTACAATTATATTTGTGGGTCTTTTGTGCCTGATTAATTAATTAAGTTTTTAACAACAAAAAAAAAGAACCGACTTGAAACGGTAAAAAATAAAATTGTTCAGTACCTACCTCTTCTTGTTTATGGTAATGACTCATATAACTATTTTTGGAGTCGGGTCCTTACTTCTTCTATTTTTTTGTTAAAAACTTAATTAATTTCACTCTTTTTGTAATTATAATAATTCTGTAGGTACATAAATGTATAAGCATAATTGGAAAAAAATCACTTATCTTCTAAACGTTAAAGAGATTTACTAATAATCATGTTAATCTAATACCCATCTTATAGAGAGTACTACTATCAGACTACCTGTACGTATAAATTATTGAAAAAAATTGCTCTCAGCTCCTAACCGTTGAGGAGTTGTACCTTCAATCATCAGCTTGGCAACATCAGGTGATAATTACCGGACATAAATATCTGTATTATGTTTAAAAATATGACTAAAAGTGTGTGTGTGCCTATTAAGTTTCAGTGTTTCCCTCTATATCCCTATTATCAAATTATCAGATTTTGACATGGTGACAGTTACCACCTCAGGATTGTAAGATTTCGAACAAAAAACCATTTACTGAAAGAATTTGCTCTCAACTCCTAACCATCGTAGTACCTTCCATCATAAGCTCAGCAACATACCATGATGATAATTAAAGACAAATGTCTTTTTTGCTTTAATAAGAATATAGAAATCAATTGATGTGCTATAAAATTTAAATGTTCCCCTCTATTTCTCTGGGATTCCAACATCAGGCTTTGACTTGGTGACAGTTGGACCACCTCGGGAGCGAAGTTTTTGAACAAAAAAACATTTATTGAAAGATTTTTCTCTCAACTCCTAACCTTCGTAGTAC
Organism: Pyrgus malvae; assembly: GCA_911387765.1. NCBI lineage: Eukaryota > Metazoa > Arthropoda > Insecta > Lepidoptera > Hesperiidae > Pyrgus > Pyrgus malvae. Next base: position 8,216,858 of record OU426955.1, on the reverse strand, counting down.
CTTCTATCATCAGCTCAGCAACATGATATGATGATAATTATACAAAAATGCCTGTTTTGCTTTAGTAAAAATATGACAATCATTTGTTGTGCTATAAAATTTGAATGTTCCCTTCGATTTCTCTGGGATCCCCTCATCAGACTTTGACTTGGTGACAGTTGGACCACCTCAGGAATGTAAGATTTGGAATAAAAAACTATTTATTGAAAGAATTTGCTTTCAACTCCTCACTGTTGCAGTACCTTCCATCATCAGTTCAGCAACATGAGATGATGATTACTATGCACAAATATCTCTTATGCTTCAGAATATATAAGAAAATCAATGTGTGTGCCTATAAAGTTTGAGAATTCCCCTCGATTTCCCTGGGATCCCATCATCAGATCCTGATTTGGTCACAATGGGACCACCTCGGAAGTATAAGCATACGAACAAAAAAAGAATTTTGAAAATCGGTCCACAAACGGCGAAGTAATCGGTGAGCATATATTAAATAAATTAAGTTTTTAACAAAAAAATAGAGCCGACTTCAAACGGTAAAAAATAAAATTGTTCAGTACCTACTTCTTCTTGCTTATGGTAATGACTCTTAAAACTATTTCTGGAGTCGGGCCCTTAGTAAATGTCGTACCATTCGTTCTAAATTGGCACCGACAGTACAGACAGTGGGACAGTACCTACTTCTTCTTGCTTATGGTAATGACTGTTAAAACTATATTGGGGTCGGTGCCCATTCAGAACGAAATGTACACTATATTTACTAAGACAGGACATTTCACTACGGGCCCGACTTCAAAAATAGTTTTGAGAGTCATTACCATAAGCAAGAAGAAGTAGGTACTGAACAATTTTATTTTTTACCGTTTGAAGTCGGCTCTATTTTTTTGTTAAAAACTTAATTTATTTCACTCTTTTTAGTAATTTTAATAATTCTGTATGTATTAGCAAAATTGGAAAAAAATTCACTTAACTTCTAAACTTTAAACAGATTTAGCTTTTATAATCATGTTTATCTAATAGCCATCTAAAAGTCTGAAAGAAAACTCTTATCAGTCCACCTGAACGTATAAATTAAAGAAAGAATTTGCTCTCAGCTCCTAACCGTTGAGGAGTTGTACCTTCAATCATCACTTAAGCAACAGCTGATAATTACCAGACATAAATATTTGTTTTATGTTAAAAATATTACTAAAAGAATGTGTGTGCCTATTAAGTTTCAGTGTTTCCCTCGATTTCCCTAATATCACATCATCAGATTTTGACATGGTGACAGTTGGACCACCTCAGGAATGTAAGATTTCAACCAAAAACCATTTATTGAAAGAATTTGCTCTCAACTCCTAACCGTCGTAGTACCTTCCATCATCAGTTCAGCAACATGATATGACGATAATTATACACAAATGTCTGTTTTGCTTTGTAAAAATATGAAAATCATTTGTTGTGCTATAAAATTTGAATGTTCCCTTCGATTTCTCTGGGATCCCCTCATCAGACTTTGACTTGGTGACAGTTGGACCACCTCGGGAATGTAAGATTTCGAATAAAAAACTATTTATTGAAAGAATTTGCTCTCAACTCCTCACTGTCGCAGTACCTTCCATCATCAGCTCAGCAACATGAGATGATGATTTCTATGCGTAAATATCTCTTATGCTTCAGAAACTATAAGAAAATCAATGTGTGTGCCTATAAAATTTGAGAGTTCCCCTCGATTTCCCTGGGATCCCCTCATCAGATCCTGATTTGGTGACAATGGGACCACCTCGGGAGTATAAGCATACGAACAAAAAAATAATTTTGAAAATCGGTCCACAAACGGCGGAGTAATCGGTGAACATATATAAAAAAAATACATACAGCCGAATACAGTACCTCCTCCTTTTGGAAGTCGGTAAAAAATACATACAGCAGAATACAGTACCTCCTCCTTTTGGAAGTCGGTAAAAAATAGACTTCTTCACACAACCTCAAGCAAACCTAAGCCTTGCTGTGACCATATGCGTTTGCGCAGCCACTCCGAAGGCTCATGGTCGGTTCATATAAGTCTGGCCGGTAATTGCACTTTTCCACCGAAACATAATTTAATTGCTTCACGGCAGAATTGGGTGCAGCGGCGGTAATTTCCTGGTCGAACCATTACATACATTCGTACAAGCAAAACTTTCTTAGTCAAAAGTGCATACCAGGATTTGTACCCTGAAATTTGGGCTTGGAGCTCAAAGTAGTAGCTACTATTGGGGCCTCAAAACTCAATATTACAATATATTTTTTTATGTTCAGCGAACAGAAGAAATTCAGAGCATACGAGAAAATAACTGTCTCTTAAAGCGAGATTTTAATATAAATAGACTAGTTGACCCCGTAAACTACGTACTCCGTTTAAATGTTTGAAGTGGACCACCCTTAACATTTAGAGGTATGAAAAATAGATGTTGACCGACTCTCAGACCTACCCAATAAACACACTGTTTCGGAGGACTTTGGCAGCAAACACTGCGGCACCAGAATTTTATATATTCGATGTTCATACTAATCCAATCTCTCCTCACTGACGAGTTCAGTATTACTCAGCATCGTATGGATAAAAACATTACTCTAAATACGTAGCGCTCGTAACGCTAAATATACGTAGCTCCGTAGCTCGTAGCGGGCGGGACGTAGCACCGTAGCTGCATCGATCGGCGGGCCGTGACCTTGACCCGACCGCGTTCCCGGATGTAGCTTGCCTAGTTGCGCCTCGCTTTATTCAACTCCTGGCTTTTATTAGCCTCCGATTTTATATCCGAGGTGGCTTTGTGAATTGTATTTAGGTCTAGACGTCGTAAATGGAATCGAGGGTATGCTGAGGGATGTAATGGCTTTGTGTGATACTTGCGAAGTAAGGAAAGACGATTGAGGTTAGGGCATGTTCAAAAAATACCCTTTGCTAACTATTCAGGTAGTTAGCAGAGAAGAGCCTTATGTATAAAACAAACAATTTTTAGATCAGTACAGAACCTGAATTTCCAATACGATTGGTTGAAATTTTTTTTTAAATATTAAAGCTGCAATTGCGTATACTGATAGAATATAGAAATAATATAGAACTCTCTCTATACCTTTAAATTGAAGTACTACAGAATCCGGTCTTGGACTACCAAATCAACTGAGATACTTTTAATGAGCTGTCAAAATACCTACATAATACATCTCCATACATTTTGTACGAGAAAATGGTTCATGTCGTCATTAACCATTTAAGCCAATTGACTAAATTTTAATTGTTTTAAGCTACAGTAAAAATCCTGTATGTAACTTAATTAACAACTATCCTGCTTTCCAAGAGTAGTTTTGTGCAGCTATTTTAAGGATTGCATTTTGATTTTTTTGTGAATAGTATCCAAGACCCTATTTATATTGTGTCATGGCTAAACTGATTTGGTATCAATAGAGATACTTTTAATGAGCTGTCAAAATGTAATCGCCATACATTTTGTACAAGAAAATGGTTTATGACGTCACTAACCATTTAAGTCAATTGACTAAATTTTAATTGATTTAAGCGGAGGTAAAAAATCTGTATGTAACTGAATTAACAATTATCCTGCTTTCCAAGCGTAGTTTTGTTCAGTCATTTTAAGGTTTGCTTTTTGATTATTTTTTTTGGGAATAGTGTCCAAGACCCTATTGTGTCATTGCAAAAATGGCACCAAGGGTGGTACATCACGATATATTCGACTACCTATAATAAATCAAAGAAATAAGGGAAGATTTGTATATTTCCATCGAAAGAGACTGTCTTTGAGCAGTTGCATGGAAGTGTTCCTGTAATTATAATAAAATACTAAAGAGCATTATTTTTCAATGCATAATGTAATATTTGTTTATTTAAAGCTCAAAGAAATCTTTCTAGTAACGGTTAAAGTAAGTTAATTTTCTAGTAATAAAGTAAAATAATATTCAGGGATTTTCAGAATAGCTTTACAACTGTGTTAACAAATGTGCAGGTTTCTTTTACAGAACCTTTTACATACTCGTATAAAAGAACCTAACACCTTGACGACCCATGAGGCGCAATGGTTACCATGCCGGACTGCTAATCGGAGGGTCCCGGGTTTGATTCCTGACAAAACTGATATTTGAATGATGAGTTTAAATTTCTGTTCTCGTTCTGGGTGTTTGTGTTTCTGTATTTGTATATGTACATGGTACCCACGACACAGGGTATTAATAATACCTACTGTGGGGCTATGAATGTGAAACGTTATTAATATAAATAAAGATGAGCCTGTCGTTGCCACGTAGAATATTACGAAGTCGTCGCTACTGATCATGAGTATCTACATCCAACCTTAAACAGCTCGCGGTTCTGTATGATCACAAATTTTTATAAGGTGCTGCTATTGATAACAGATTTTATTGCCATATATATGTGACCAGCAACGGTATCTATGCAATGTCGAATAATTTAATAGCTAGTACAATAAGAGCTATATAAGACCATAAAATATTATACTCTGTACCTCAAGCCTGGGCAACACGCCAATTAGAAGCTTAGTTCCAACTGGACCAAGATTAAAGCTTGATGGATACCTACATGAATTAACGTATTTAAACTGGAGTACTGTAAACCGTGTCAAGGTTTGTTTTTTGCAGTTTAATAATCTAGTATTATTTAAATGATCTTAAACGGAATAAGCAATCTTTTCTTGGCTTTTTAAAAAAAAATCTTGCATTGGATAAAAATCCATTCAGCCATTCAATATATTCGTTTCATTTTTAATAATGGCATGGCAAACTCTGCGCATATTACCAGCATCAAGTAAAATTTAACGTACATGTACAAAAATCAGTAAGTCGTCATAATCAGACAGATGTTCAAGTAAAGCGATAGCTACTTTACCTGATCGTGTCCGATGAAGTTTTGGAGGCAAGCTGAAAAAGCATGTTTTCGCACTGTTATTACATTTCACAACACTCGTGCACTCTCATTAACCTATATCGAAAAAAATGCTATCAACTTTATCTATAACTCAAAAAATATAACTCAAAGATACACCAGAAAATGAAAATAAAACAAGAGCACAACATGTTATTTCCGACTTCCCACCATAACTCCTTATTTTTTGGTAAAACCGGTTGGTCCGACTGGTACCACAGGCAATTTTTTACCAGTAGTCTAAGCAGTAGGACTATAGGGTACTAGTTGTAATTAGGCCTGTTTTACGCTCATCCTTCTGATTAATATCAACAATGTATAAGGTACGGAATACTAAAACAGACTGTAAAGCGCCTAACATTAACGCGCTGGAACGTTCATTGTGTCTGCTACTATGTACATGATGAGCGAAGCGAATACGCATCAATTAATTGTTTTGTTTGATTGGTTTTGATATAGGTTCAAATTATATTCAAACTTCGTCGATACAAAAACGTAATATACGTCATTTTAGTTACATTATGTTTAGTTTTGGTATATTATAAAACCTTGCCTTATAAAACCTAATAATAACTGTCACAAGCATACAACATTTAATAATTTGGTTGTAAATATTTGATATAAATTTCAACTTGATCCTTACGCGTTCTTATGAAAAGGTCAGTCAAACTGAAAGATTATTTTGAGTCCCGGAAATTCAATACTAAGAAATATCAAAAAATTCAATACTGTTTTTTTAATTAAAAATAAAATAACGCTACGTTAAATATTTCCATAAATTTAGCCTTTTTGTTTTCCAGATTTTACAGCTTATTGTTAAAACTTCGATTTGCAGGTAAAAAAGCTAACTTAAAAAAATGTTTGTAAAGTAGGTTTACGATCGAGATGTTTACGTGATAACGTCAGCACGAGAAAATCTCCATTCGTTTGTATGCCGCTAGAGTGAGAGAGACGGAAGATCGGTCCAATCACTCGAACGCTATGCCAGCCTCCGCTCGTGAGGATTCCGCGTGACAAGTTTCACGGAATGACTGGCAGCGCTCGAGATGAGACGGGAGATCGGTCCGTCTCTCTCTCGTTATACCTGCGATCGCGCTCGTGAGGTTTTGGTGTGACACAAGTTTCTGAACATGTCACCCGACTAAAACGATTTTAAAGACGTTATCACGTCAATAATATTTTAAAATTACCGAAGTTGAAAGTAAGAATCATTATTTATATACAAAAATTGAAGACAAAGACTCCTTGAAGTTTTCATTTTGCGGTTCTTGTTACAATATAAGTAATAATCTGGATAATGGCCAAAAACAATAGAATGTAATAAAGAAGATCGTGTTCAAATGAAAACAAAAAATAAATAATTCGTAACAATTTCCTTTCTTTGTTTGCCAGAGCTTGTTATTGTTTGGATCTTTTATAATGGTACTGATTTCTATACGTTTATATCTTTCTTATCATCATTATTAATAGAAACAACTTTTTTATGACATACGGATCATATTTTTGGTCATAGGTCCACGTTGGAATTATACTAGATTTCTGGAGTGTCTTTTCTTACACTAAGCCCGTCTATTCTAACCGATATCAACAAATGCATTAATAACTTAATTGTCTTTCTTTAAATTTTGAAGACGTTGAGGATAATTTTTTTGTTAAGTTAAATTTTATCAATTATTTATTATTTCGTGATAACTTAAGAATCTAAATTTGTGGCTATTGTAAATAGAACTACTAAAGTAATAAAGTACTAAAGTATCAGTTAACGTTTTCAATATTCAGTTAAGGTTGAATAAAAGGTAAGCGGAAAATAATATTATCTTTACATATTTTTTTTCATTTGCATAAGAACCTTTAGAAGTTTTATTAGGTACTAAAAATACATTATTAAATAAAAGCTGTTTTAGTGAAGATTTCTTGTCACAATATTTTAAATATCAGCAGTTTTCGATTTAGTAAAACTCCACCAACCCGCATTGGAGCAGCGTGGTGGAGTAAGCTCCAGGCCTTCCCAATAATGGGGAGAGACCCGTGCCCAGCAGTGAGACGCAAAAAGGGTTGCGGCCAAAGTGAAAAAAGGTAACAATATATTATTCCCTTGTTGTTTCAGAATGATTTTACTTATATTTTAAAATTTACAGTTTCAACTACAGACCTACGGTATCGAGCTAAACAAAAGATTGATTTAAAGGAAAATATTTTATTTTAAACAGACAATTGTATCCCCGTAGATTATATTATACTCGTATTATAGGTCAACATCAAAGACGCTGCCAAATATTTCTTTTTAAATAAATAAATGTTTTATTAAGCAAAAGTACAATTTTCGCTCTTCAATGTCAGTGCTGTTTAGTTACTATCGTCAAAACCACAAACGATAGCATTTACTTACAATTTCAGCCGAAAGTTTTACGTCTTGTCATTATTCTCGACCAATTCTGAGGGTGTGTAGGCGGCCAACAAGTTTCTAAATCCTTCGACAATCGAAACTTGTGGGTTTGAGATTGATGGAAATGTTATAAATTACTTCTTCGTATCCACTTTTCGCATGTTTTTGTAATATAATTTGGGATCAAAACTTCCAATCTAATTTTGTATCATATTACTGTAAAAAGTTAAGATTGATAGTCGTGTTTTATCTGTGAAATTTGTTATTTTATGTTTAGTGATACTTTTAATATTGTCTATTTAAGAGATATAATAAATAGTAAATATAATACCAACTAATGTTCATGGGTGCTTTATCAATTCAATTAATTTCAGGCCTGTTTGATCAGTGAAATAGATTCAAATTAAGCAGGCTAAAGAACTTCTGTTTTGTTACGATTTAACTGTACAGTTTAAAATGAAGTTCTGTAGCATGATTTATGAGGACTACAAATATTCAATTGTATCTGAATCGTACAGTTAAATCGTATCGTGTGTAGGCAAAGCTGAGAACTGTACAATTTATCTGACAATATAAGGTCTTGTTAGATAAAAGTCAGTGTGTTAAGGTTTGTATTATACCTAGTAGATTTAAGTTTATTTACTTTGCAAAGGTAATTACAGTGAAATAAAAAACACAAAAAATTTTGAAGCGCTCATATATTTCAATAAACAAACATATTATAATAAAAGATTACATAATTTATCACAAAAATGTACGTACAGTTAAATAAATTACGTCAACATAAAACACCAAACAAAAAGCTACATGAAATACAGTCTGCGCTTTACAGCCTCCGTTTCAACAAAGAATTATCCAAAAAAATTCAGGAACGTCACAGGGTGCGTTTATGTAGATGCATACTATAGAACCTACATTGAATGAAAAATATTAACGAGTCAATTTTTTGTATCGTGGGGGATACCTTCAAAATATACCTTGGGACCAAATTATGTGGGATTTTTACTATACTAAAATCCCCTCGGTGGCCTGTCTCAGCGCTTGAGGAGAACTCCGGGATCTCCAGAGGAACGCACCGGTGTACTCAGCGATCCGGTGAGTGATGGTGCTTTTCTGCCACTTCCAATGCTAACGACGGCTTGAGGCCACGCACACACCGCCGCCCATCCCAGGGCTGCTAACTGAAAGGTTGGAGCTCCCATTCTTGACACCTGCAACCTCGGAAGCTCCTTTTTAGTTGCCTCTTACGATAAGGCAAAATACCTTAGCTCTAAACTTAATCTTTAAGCTACAGGGGCTTATGAACCAGCCCTACAGTCTCCTCTCGGAATCAAGAGGGATTTAGGTAATGATCTAAGTCCTAGCGTGACTAATGAGTCACGCTGGTCAAGTGAAGATTAGTGGATATGACATATCCTTAAGTCTCAGACATGGACGGTGATGGAAAACGTGGCAATGAAATATGATGATTACATAGCTAAAATCATCCAACCGGTAAAGATCCTCTAAGCCAGATCCAGATCCAGATTTCACATAAATATAAACGCACCTATGATACAAAAGAAACGCAGAAAAAGGGCTACAGTGATCAGCATAAAAAACAAACGAGATGACAGACATTTTGTAAGGGATTAATCTCACTGTAGTCTACACAGTCTAAATAAAAACTGGACAGTTGAGCAACGATAGCCAAGTGGCTAAGACTTCGGCTGGAGTGTCGTTGGTTCAAACTACGGGACGCACATCAGCCTAAAAAATGTTATAATGCGTACTTATCATAGCTCTACGGTGAGAAAAACATAATTATATTCCATTGAGATGCTTTCCATCACAGTGGCTGTCTCACAATATGGAGTCAAGGGCATATCCATTATCACCATGACCTTAATTCATCACAGTTTTTAAAGGAGACCTGTGTAGACTTGTCGAGTAGTGAGATAATAAAAAGGGTAGAAAGTATATAAACTAAGTAAGTAAAAATACATACGGACTGATAGAACAAATGAAAAATTACGTTCAATTAGTATGCCAATATTCTTAACAATATAAAAGATAATGATTATAATAAATTGTTTGAGGTAATTCATGTTACACAATCATGAATAAATTATTTTACACCGAAAGATACTACAACACTCGGAAACAGGCGCATAAAGCCATTTTTTTAAATACTACGCATATCTTTGTATTTCAGTGATATGAATATCAGTGATATTAGTGAATAAAATATTAATATTTGAAAGTCGGGAAAAATATTTAAGAAAAGCACCGTATCTTGTGATGTAGCTTTTATAAAATTAACTGAATAAAATATTAAAAAGCAAAATAATTACGTAAACAATGCATCATAACATATTAATTTATCTTACACGTTTTGTAGGTCATCTATCCAGTTTGATTACATAGGTAGAGAGTTTAAGTGAAAACTGAAAAAAATATCAAAATCTCAGTAAGGAGATACTTAATATCGAGTTACATATCTATGAAGCGTTAATATTACGCTCCTTTTACACAAAATATTACAATTTATTACTAACTAACGTCAGGTAGGTAATAACTGCCCTTCCCTTGAAGTAAGTAATAGGGAATAAAGAACCCTAGCGTACGTTTATAGTTATATCCTAGCCTTGAAAGTCTTTACTGCTACCGCGACCGTCCACCCCTACACCTCGCTGTGTACGGTCATGGTCGCGAATCGATCTGTACATCAAACAAGAGACGTCCGCTCACCTCGAGCGCTCGCATCCGAATGGCCTCCGAGCTATAGGTGTTCTATGAAGGGAGGAATGTTTACCCGCCTACCCTCCCCCGACCGTGCCAGCTGAGCAGCGGCACGCTATATTTAGGTTGCGCTGTAAATATTCGCTCCAAGTACGGAAAGCGCCTCACCCCTACGAGAGGATGAGGCGGGTGGCGTACGTACGTAGTTCCCGCACTACATAAGCGGGTAAAAGTTGAAAGTTCACAACGCCCCGCACACGAGTTCGCGCTGTTAGGAAACGCTTTCTTTATTTAAATTCTATTGCAACTTGTCCGCCATTGTAGTTGTAGTATCTACTGAATTCGCAATGCTGACTCGAATTTTTCAATGTAGCCCTCCAGAGCGAGATATCCCCGTTTTGTACAAACACTAACTTGTACAAACGACTGGTCTCCAATTTAGCTGCGGAGCGTACTGGTATTGATATTTTTTCGCGTTTAGAAGTGTTATTGCAACGTTCCAATTTAGCTCAAACAAGCTTTTGAAATGATGTTTCAGTTAAAACGAGCGACCGGCCTGACGAACGCAATGCTATGAATACGAGTTTCTATTTAGCGAAATTAAAATAGATTACCGGCGGTGGTGATGACCCGTTTGCGTGCGTGTAAATGTATAAATATGGAGCATCATTTTCGCTATATCATGCGTCACACAACAAAGTTTTCTGCTCAATAAAATAACTTAAAAATGGCCAAATGTTGCGTTATACGGCTCCATTTACGGAGACACGGAACGTAAATTATTCTACATTGCGTTGACTAATCGCCGAGATGGGATGGCTGATAGAGGATACAACTTTATCGCGTTTCTCGGGGTCGTGTTCCGATATCGCTAATATTTCATCGTCTTCGTACCACGTTACTTCGGCCTTGGTGTATCCAGATTTTGAATCTAATTCTGTTTCGGTGTCTACTTCGTAATTTTCGTGTTTGGGGTCGTGGAAGGTCACGATATTTAGTATTGGAGCTGTTCCCCCAAACGCTATTCTTTCTTGGTGGCTTGCGATTGCCAGAACCGAGCCCGTAGCAGGATAGGAACAAGCAATATAGCGATTATGAAGGTTGATTACTTCGACGCAACTGGTCCCGCTGCCACCGATGATAGCATATTTTCCTTTACGGTTATACTGCAAATAAAATCAAAAACATTAATTATCTTCACGTTTTATACCTACATAGGTACTAATTCTTTGATTCTAGTTATTTAAATCTAGACATATTATGAAATTAATAAGCCCTTTAACAGTATTTACAAGTAAGCAAGTTTAATTTAACAGCTATTTAAGACACATTATAAAGAGATGTTTTACTTTTAGCAACATTTACCTATGAATGTAAAATTTTTTAAACATTTGTTAAATATTACTTAAAATTTAACGTCGTTTATGAATAAGAATGTTCACTTAAAAAGCTGTCAATACAATGTCTATGTGTATATGATAAAATTGACGTAGTACCAGTTACTGGTATCTTACTAAATGTAATTACCATAACGAAGACACTGCGGAGGCATTTTATAGCCCTCAATTGATCAAAAGGTCTATTATATTACAAATTAAGTACAATAATTACTTTGAAAAAAATAAATCAAACATTTAAATAGGTTATCGAACATCCACTATTTGTTTCAAAATACTACATGTAAGTGGCGCAAATCCAGTTAGTTCGAAGTCTTAAAATATAGGTATAATAATATGTATACTCCCTTACTTATAAAGATTGTGTAAGCTTTCGTTTATTCATAAATCGATATTTTTATATTTTGAATAACTCAGATGAAGATTACATAGATATATAATTTAGATAAAAAGCAATGGTAGATAATTGTTACCTGAATTCACGGAACTTGTGTTTACTTTGGAAATACAATTGTAAGCGAAATAATAATATGCTGTAATTCAGTATTGTTCGGGCATCGTTACTCAGCCGTCAGAAGCTCAAACTGTGAGGTTTGGAAAGGTTGTTTTCATTTCATTCGACCTTCGTACTGGCTTTGTTATAAAGACAATGTTGTTGCCTAGTGAAATAGAATAGAATGGAAAACTGGGAAAATATTTATAGTGGAGAGTTTTCAAATATTACTAAAAGGGAATGTTGCTTCATTGACGAAAATTCTATGATTCAATTTGTTATTTAAACTTGTAAATTTGTAGGTATACTATATAACAATAATAAACTGAAACTTTTTTGTTAAAAAAGTAAACGTATGAAAATATACGTTTATCTAAAGGTAGATAAAATAATTACAGCAATTTACTTTTTTGTTTAAGCTTTTTTTATTAGGAACGCTGTATTTAACTGAATTCTCCTTACTTTGGGACCTGGAATAAATTAGTAATAAAGAACCGGCTATCAACAACCATTTAGGTCATAATATATTGGAAGATTTATAAAATTTTGAAGCTGCTATTCTACTGATGTCAAATATTGTACAACTTACTCCACTTGACGGTTACGTGACCTGAAGGTCACGTTGAGCATGGCTGACTTTCTGCGTTTAAACAGACTTGGCTCTTAAATGCAACTTTTTTTATTTAATATGCTTACCGCCACCAACCCGCATTGGAGCAGCGTGGTGGAGTAAGCTCCAGGCCTCCCCAATAAGTGGGAGAGACCCGTGCCCAGCAGTGGGACGCAAAAAGGGTTGCAGCCATGCTTACCGCTTATATACAAACATACAAATAACTTAGAAGTAATAAATACTATATACTTTTTCAAAGAGAAATAAACTACTAATAAAGGGGAATAAATAAATTATCTGTTGAGGAGCTCCGCACAATAAAAAAAAAATGCTCAACTAGCCCCGCAATAAGATTTATGGATCAACCGGAAAAGCACCTCCATCGCACCTGATTCTTCCTCGAAGCAATTCTATAGTGTTGGTACAAATGCAGTAGCCGTCCAAACTAACATGAGATGATCATTCCTTCGGAGTTACTCCATTTAAATAAATATAAAACCTATTGAAAACTTAATTGAACAAAGTTCGGGTGACCCGGCCTTGTCCAAAATGCCGTTTGACACCAGAATGTTGATTGCGTTAGTTGGCGCTAGTTTACAAGATAAATAGCGGTAGTTTAACAACTGATTTCATTGTTTAATTGTTATGTTCAAGGAAATTTTGCGGGTAGTTTGAAAGTCTAATAGTAATAGAGCTCGTGATATCGTATATATTGTCGTTGTCCGACAAGTGTAATGTGTAGTGTGATATATTTTATTACAATACAGAAAAAGTATAAAATTGTCACAAGTTTTGACCGCACACTACATTGCTTTTCTTTTTGTTATTACTTACAAAGACAAAGACTTTTATTTGCACAAATATGGGTGTTTACAAAGTTGTTTATATATATTTAGTTCGCCATATTTACCTTCTTGATGTATGCAAATATTACAATGATAAAAATATAAAAGAGAAAAACTTAATTATAACACAGTAGTTATAAAATGTACATAAACATCAATTTTTTATTATTTTTGTCCCAAATTGCGCCTTTTATAAATTTTAATATTTATTTATTTATATTTCGGATCGTCGGCTTTGGGTATCCATATCAAAGGGTGTTTGTACAACATTATAAAAAGTGCAAAATTGTCATAGATGAGATAAGATAATTATATATTAATATTTTAATACGAGGACTATCACTAGGACTTACCAATTTCCATTCTTAAATTCGCTACAGAATCTCGTAGGAAAGGTAATTTACAATTATTTTATTGGGGTGAAAATACAATTTATACGAGTATTTCCCAATGATATATGAATGCAACTGTCTTAAGTGCTTAGTATTGAAGAATTGATGATTAGGTACTTACAGCTATTTACTTTAATAACACAAATTATCTTTAGCCGTATAAATCATTTTCTCATTGAGAAATTAAACAGGTTCATTATGATGAAACTGATTTTTTTTACATCCAATTCGTTAAATTACCTTCCCCTATTGCCTATACTCATTGTTAATTAATATTTTCCCATATTTTCATTCACTCACCTTCACTTCGTTATAATAACCAGAGCCAGATATATCCTCTCATCCTCAGATTCATTAGCTATCGCTAAGTCAATAAGTCCACACACGAACATATTCACTCAATGGCGCGCACACACAAAAACACATACACATACGTACACACACACACACATACTCACACAAATACTGTGTAATACTGTTTTTATATTAGTTTCATAGTTTTAATTAATATACTTAATGTGTTTTCATTGATCATCGCATTTGTACTACAGTTATGAGTTTTTGTAATAAATTGCACCGAGAATCTTGCCGCGGGAGGGCACTGGTGTTCTGTAATACAGGTATATTTTTTCCTACATCAGGCACCAGGTTCTCACACTGTAGGGTTTTAGATTTAAACTATTAAATTACCTCTGTTGCTATGTAAAATAGTGTTAAGACCTTATTGTGAGAGCGAAATAAATGATTATATTATTATTATATTATTATGACTTCATCCGCATAACATGATGTTATATAGCCTATAGCCTTCCTCAAGAAATGGACTATTCAACACTAAAACAATTTTTCAATTCGAACCAGTAGTTCCTGAGATTACCGCGTTCAAACAAACAAACAAACTCTTCAATTTTTAAATTGTTAGTATAGATATCTAAGTACTTGACTCAAAACAGCTTAGTTTGAATCAGCCTATAATATCTATGTCAGTAAAACAATCATAGAAAAAAAAACTATTGGCCTATTTTACCTCCGTAGATCTCCAATAGCGGCATGCATGTATATATTCCCCGTCCACATCAGGCCGTCGGTTTTGCACTCTGATGATGTTCAGACGCTTTCTGGCCACCAGATCCCACACTGTGAGGGCTTCGGTTGGTTGCCAGCTTCCAGCGATACAATGGTCACGCTGCAATAGAGAGATAGATTAGAATCATATTATAAGCACATTATATTTATATGTTATAAATTAACCAAACAAAAAGGCAGACAGGCCGCGTGGTGTTAAGCGATCACCGTCGCCTATGGACAGGGGCAACCCCATCAGGGGAGCCACCCGAGCAGAGCAGCTTTGAAGGAGAGCTTTTTATAAGTTACATTATGCTGTACTTTTTTATAAGTTACATATAACATGAGAAATGCAGTGGGGTTTCCTAAGTAACTCTCGTAAAAAGCGATTCTTCTGCGAGCGGGGCTTCTGAGATTATGATTGGTTAGTGGAATTGTCCAGCTACTGCCTTTGAAGAGAATGACGATGTATATATGGCCATTTTTTTTATAAATAAACCTAACAATAAGGCAGACGCGCCGCGTGATGTTAAGCGATCACCGTCGCCTATGGACACGGGCAACCCTAGGGGAGCCGCCCGAGCATTGCCGGCTTTGGAGGAGAGCTTTTTTTACAGCTTTCTTGAAGAACCCCATGTCATAGTCCACTGGGAATGCCTCAGCTGCCATATGCTGTCTCAGCTCAAGAAAAAGGATGTTGCAAATCTTCTATGATGACGGGCTCACTTTGGAAAGCAACATATGTATATAGGTATATGTATATACGCTTTAGAAGTGTAGCGTAATAGATACCATGCAAGACTTCCTAACAGAGGGTCCCGGGCGGCAAAGCAAAAAATTTGAATAATGAGATTGAAATTTCTGTTCTTGGTCAGGTGTTAATGGTAATTTATTTGTTTTAAACAAAATTTGGGTTCGCGAGTCACTCTCGCGCACACTCCCGTACTCATCCAACGTAGCCAGGTCCGCCGTTGACGGACACGTCAAGGAGGATCATATACATATATAATGGTAATTTATTTGAGTAAGTATATCATTGGTACCCACGACACACGCTATATCTATCCTACTGTGGAGCTATGTTATGTTATGCTATGCTGTGTATGTTCACGCTTTGCACTATCTCTTACATAAAAATTAATAATTATAGGTGTCGACATTTAATTTTTATTCATGTTTTTACCTTTCTGCAATTTATATTTTTTCATTGATATTTCTTTTAACTTACAAGTTACAAGATCCGCAAGACCAATAAACTTCACCGGCGCATTGAAGTTTACAATGAGCTATAATAAGTTTTAATTAAAACCGTTGTTCCCGCTTTGAACATCAACATGATAGCATGGACATGGGAAATTTTAACAAAAGACATAAAAGAAGGCAACACTGGTCCATATAAAATATTTTTCAATATACATAGGTACTCATATTTTTTGACCCTTTTTATGTGCCGCTGCTGGGCACAGGTTTCTTCTCAAAATTGAGAGGGATTTAGACCATAGTCCGCTACGCTGGCCATTACATCATGCTTTCCAAAAATTACTAGTTTCTCTCAAGCAATCACGGCAATGGAATTTGAACTCGGTATCTTCGCGTCGGAAATAGCGGTTTACTACTCGACCATGGCTGCTCAACTTGTACGTATATTATTCCAATATCTATAAAATAAAGCTGTATCCACTTCTAAAACTGATGCTTTAAATACTCGTAGAGCATACTAAATATTTTGATGTGAAGCCAAGTTTTAATTAAAATTATTGTTCCATATTTAGACACGGAAAATTCAAAATATAAAATGTTCATCACAATCTATTTTCGGACTTCGCCAGGGAATTGAATTGTAAAGAAGTATCTTCGGTTTGAATTATAAGCTACTATATACTACACAGTTTGACTTCGATGGTAAATAAGTATATTTTCTGACAATAACACTAGATCCATAAAACGCATATTTAAGAAATAAACTAGCTGACCCGACAGATGTTGTCATGTCTTAACCATAGACTTATAATATATTACAATTTTCTATCATAAGACCCTTCTCCAGGCAATGCAGTACAGAGCCAGAGCTAAAGAGAAAGCACTTTCACGCGTGATGCCGTGACCATGTAAAATAGGGATTCATTTATATATATAAACTAATAACGCGAGTAACACACCAAGACAGAACACAAATACTCAGACCGAGAACAGAAATTTAAACCCATCATTCAAATTTTGGTTTCGCTGGGAATCGAAACCGGGACCCTTCGATTGGCAGTCCAGCATGGTAACCATTGCGTCACGCAGATCATCTTAATTTATGTAACCTTTATCAGGTATTGCCATATTATACGCATATAGAAAATACTGCTAAATAATCAGAAATATACGTATAGCAACCCCGTGTCTTTACTGTAAAGTAAAAATTTATTAATTTTACTTACGTTCAAATCAATGCTATCGCTGCATACATCAACACCTTCAAACGTCATCACGGATCCGACCTTGCATCTAATGTCCCATATCTGAAAATAAAAAAACGATATTTAGTAGGCAATATATAATTATTTTGCTGGTAGTAGTAGTAGGAATAAAGCTGAAATATGTAAGACCCATTTTAGGAATCTGTATCGTAGATTTATATTCTACCGACTCGATGGCTATTTTTACCCAACTGCGCCAGAAGGAGGGTTATGTTTTTCGAGAGTATGTATGTTTGTAGCTTGAGAAGTGTCGTTAGATTCGTATTTTACTGTGAGAAGGGCCCTTAGTAAAATAGTGTACCTTTCGTTCTGAATCAATAGGCACCAACTCCAGCTCCAAAATAGTTTTAAAGGTCATTACCATTAGCAAGAAAAAGTATCATAAGTGCAATCGGATATGACGACATATACACAGAAACGTAGTCGGGTTTTTTAGTTTTTTAAATAACAGTTTTTTTAATTCCTTCATTTAAAAGGAGTTTTTTTTTACAAACTCTTAGTGAACGTTATTGTTACAGTATTTTTCCATAGCTATAGAGTTTATAAATAACGTTTCACACTCATAGCCCCACAGGAGGGTAGATATACCATGTGTCTTGGGTACCATGGACACATACAAAGACAGAAACATATACACCCAGATCAAGAACAGATATTTAAATTCATCATTAATATTTCTGTTTCACCCTCCAATTGGTAGTCCGGCATGGTAACCATTGCGCCACGTCACGGGTCGTCGAGACGATTAAAATAACTAAAATATTCAGTTATTTATTCACATCAGAAACTCAGCTCCGATTAAAAGTTTTAAAACATTTATTTGCTTGTTGTGGTCTCATACTCGTAATACATCAACAAACAAGTTTTTTAATGCATATGGGGATACAATTCTTTGTACCGTCCGCGCTTCGTACAAAGGAGCGCTTAATAAATAATTTGCACGCTTAACCGCTCAGCGAAGTATTTTAATCTCGCTTTGAGGTCCCGGTCGATGACCCTTCTGTAAAGATGTTATCCTCATTTAACTTTGTGATAGTATCATAAAAAATATGAGGTGAAATATTAATTAAAAAATAAAAAAGGCTGACGGCTTTAAACGAGTATAAAATGGTGCAGGTGGGCGTATTTATAAAAATCTCCTACAACCAAATAAATGTAGTTGATACTACGCCCATGCCGCCCGCGACTTCGTCCACGTGAACTTTAGTTTTAGAATTTCTTTAAAATAAAAGTAGCCTAAGTTACTCCTTATTACATCAGCTACCTGCCAGTGAAAGTCCCGTCAATATCGGTCCAGCCGTTTCAGAGATTAGCCGGAACTAACAGACAGAGAGATAGACAGACAGACAAAAAATGGAATAAATGTATGCATATAGTAAAAAGTCGTTATTTTAATAATACAAACAGACACTCCAATTCAATTTATTTGTATAGATAAATGCGACGGAAGATATGAATCGTTTGTTAACTAAATTAGCTGCAACTGCAACCCCTTTTTTTAGTTCCTTTGCTGGTCAAGGTTTTTACGCTACAATCAGGCAATCATACTTATTTCACCATGGTTCTCTAGTACGAGTTAAATAAATAAATGGCTGCAACCCTTTTTTCTGCGTCCCACTGCTGGGGTCTCTCCCCAATATAGGGGAGGCCTGGAGCTTACTCAACCACGCTGCTCCAATGCGGGTTGGTGGGTTGGGTAAATAAATAAATAAATTTGTCAACATCGTTCATCCATCTTAGTCGTACACCAACCATTCCAATTTCTCTTAGCCATGTAGATCACTTAAATTATCAGGGATTTGCATGTTTCACTAACTTAATTGGCGGCTCTCCACCACAACCCGCATTGGAGCAGCGTGGCAAAGTAAGCTCCAAGGCTCCCAAAATGAAGTGTGAGAGAGAGAGTAAAGGTTACTAATTACCCACTAATAATAAAAATGCATAACTTTTATTAATAACTCCAGATCAT
Organism: Pyrgus malvae; assembly: GCA_911387765.1. Lineage (NCBI taxonomy): Eukaryota > Metazoa > Arthropoda > Insecta > Lepidoptera > Hesperiidae > Pyrgus > Pyrgus malvae. The sequence goes on along the minus strand of OU426955.1, from coordinate 8,197,594 downwards.
TAGGTAAATAAGTAAAGTAGTGCCATCTTTTATCAAGCAGCTCTCCAGCTATCTCTACTAAATTGTACTGCTCTATACACGAATAAATTATTTTCTTTTTCGAAGCAGAATTCGTAGCATTCCTTTCGGGAAACATAAAAAGTCAACAGAGTACAAAGCTTTGATTTCTTTGACAAATTCCTTTTCTAAAATATGGAAGTGTAACAAGCAGGTGTGCTCAGTAGGAAAAGCGCGAAACGTCATCGAATCGTTACAGGTAATTCTAACATTTTATAATTATAAATAATTCTGTAAGATTTTCTACAAATCTCATATGTATTTAATTATGAAAAATATCATGATTTAAGAGATTTTTCCTGTTCTACACTTATTTTTTTAAATGCCCCACTTTCTGCCGGTCAAACTTATTGAGGCGACAATCAGCCTTTAGACCATAGGGTCCATGGGCTGTAGCGACCTCTTAGCACCAAATGGCCTACATGCTCAAATTAAAAAAAAATTAATATGTTTATTTTAATTACTCAGTCAAAGGAAGGCATAATAGTATAGAAATGTTTGATATTTATAATATCCCTCATACATAATTACAGATACTTCAACTCAGTTGTGCGCGCGGCGCTATGTGTAGGTAAACCTGTATATACACAGTGACTTTGTGTGCGTGACAAGAGGTACAGTGAAGTTGCTCGGACGATCACGGCCGCGTCACTGTCACACAAATTAAAGCTGCATAATTACTAGCCCACGCACTCATAGCGCCGCGCGCACAACTGAGTTGAAGTATCTGTATCACATTATTCGATACCCTGTCGTTCGATACAATGAATCTCGCGATTACGTATGAACTGTATTTACATAATAGATATACGATTCTTTACCGTCTCCCAAATAATTACATGCAATACACTCAGCAGGAGGCTTGATCTCTCTACACTTGTTATCAGCAATGCCTTCTGCTCGCGCACACTTTATTGAAATATGCTTCAAATTTATAAGTTTAACTGCAACTTCAACTGCATACTTAACTTTTGCACTTTGTACCTACGAATAATTTATTATTGTTGTTTGATTTCATTAGATCTTCGAAACGCTTAGTAGCCAAATATTCTAGCCTTAAGCTCACAATTCCAACATTGCTTTCTGAATGTTTAGGTATGGTATACTGAATGTTCGAGAACAGTGATAGTCAAGTGGCGGTGATAATTGACTGTTGGTAAATGGTTTATATATGTAACTAGCTGTGCCCCGCGGTTTCACCCGCGTTAGAGAGCATCATTAACATAAAGTGAAGTCTCTTCTGAAGTGCCGTAGACCGACTTTTTTGTAGGACTATTTAAGATAAACATTTCCATCATACATTACGAATGTGTAACTCTAGTGGTTTTGGCAGCGCACGCCAGAATAGCTGGTAGATTTTTTCCTACTTACTTGACATTTATCGTCATATTTAAAAACAATTCACACAATATCACTTTGTAGCCTATGTGTTATTCTAATGTATAAGCTATATTATTGTAAAGTTTCTTTTAATTCCATTCAGTAGTTTTTACGTGAAAGAGTAACAAACATCCATACTTACAAACTTTTGCGTTTATAATATTAGTAAGATTTTCAGATCATTTGAGAAGTTTCAGGAACTTTCTCGTACATTCTCAATAAAATTTAAATTAAAATAGTTTGCTAGATCATCCCAGAAATTTTGATATCCACCCTATTGAAGTCCCTATTGGTTAGAAAAGTACAGATTTTTTTTTTCTGATTTTTCCACCCACTTCCACCCACCGCGATCAAATTCCCTTACTATCATCTACGTACTAAGGGGTATTCACCACCCCAACGGGAAGTTGATTGGAGTTAATGATAATAGAGAAAACCGTGTCTTTACGTACAAAGAAAACCATTTACTTTTTATATATACCTATATATATTAAGATTACCGAACATTCCAGTGCAATAGTGGCTACATTACTTGGAGAATCATGTCTTAGTAAAAGGAGTACGCCGCTCTCCAAAGAGGTGGACTGACAAACTGAAGAAGATAGCGGGAAGCCGCACTGGATTCAGATAAATCCGGATGGATGGATGAAAGTTAGGAGAAGCGTATTTCCAGCAGTGGATCTAAAAAGGCTGATGAATGGATGAAATTACCAAGTGGTAAAATATCTTACTTACCCCAATACCCAGGTTATTTCCCTCATCCTGAGAGTTGGATCCCACGCCACACTCGCAACCACCAACGCCCTCTAACATGTAACTTGTACACTGTATTGTAGTTGTTTTTAATTATTTGAATGGAGTAGCACATGACCATGCAGGCCTCGTGATGATAGGTTTTTGCTATAGTCCATGGACATCTACACACAACATCAAGCTAACATAAGTAAGTAGAAGGTCATAATTCCCCGGTGGAACCATAAAGTTTTGCCACCTACGTTATAATGAATATGTAATACCTATAAACGAGAAATACTTGTACATACCTATACATATATAATTTTAATCTCGGAAATGTCTCCAACAATTTTCATGACATTTAGTACGCAGGGTTTCAGAGGTAATAAATTGATCCAGCTAGGTTTAATTATTAGAAATTGTCGTTTTATTCATAATCTCTATATTACTGATATCTATTGGAGAATATTAATTATATTGTGGCGTAGAACGCCGTCATACGTTATCCGCTAATCCGCCGTTTTAACAAATGACAATTTGCCTGTCGATTTGAAAGACCACCAATAAAAATTTCGTCAATTGACTTAAATCTTACTTGGCCGAATGTTTACGTTGGTTGACTGTGTAGTTAAAAACCTGGGTGCAAACTTCAATCACAGGAGTAGCTTCAATCAAGCATATTCCTGTTTTTTTTGTGACATTTTTTTTTAATTGGGAGCTATTTCAGATATCGTTGTTAAGTAACACTAAGCTAATGAGTATTTTACTTGAAATTAAACTAAGATAATCAATTGTTTTCATCCGAACAAAGCTCGATCGTCCGGGTACATGTCACTTGCACTAAACTCTTCGAAACGCTTTACAACAAAACACGCTAGCCTCACGGGACTGCGCTCGCTTACATTCCTTTTTTAAATGTATGTAGGTATACATGTATATACTGAAAATTCGAGAGCTATGATTATCGAGTGCTAGGGATAGCCGAGTAAAACAATGGTACTACCATACCACTGCTTTATATGTATATATACCTACTGATTATTTTAGTAAAGTAACAGCCAAGTAGAAAGACACCATAAATATATAATATGGTAGGTGGTAGAACTATTATGGTTCGCCCGGGGAAGTACCACCGCTGCACCCACTTTGCCGTGAATTAATTATTTTGTGTTTCGGTGGAAAGGTGCAGTTGCCGGCCACATTTACATGAGGCGCCCACCAGCCTCCGGAGTAGCAGCGCAACTGCATACGACCTCAGACAAGACTTACCTATGCTTGCTTGAGGTTGTGTGTAGATGTCCATGATCTGCAGCAACCACTTAACACCACGTGGCCCGCATGCTCATCTGCTACTTCATTCAAATAAAAAAAAAACGCCAAGCCCACGTTGATACCCGGGTAAGCCTTACCCTCAGTACAATATTCGAAAGGCTTAACAATAAAATACACTAGCCCCACGCTCAGCGTTCAGGCCCACTTCTCGCTCTCCAATCATAGGTATTTTTAAATGTGTATACTGAATACTCGACAGAAGTGGTAACTGAGTAGTAGCTACAGCTGAGCGGTGGTGGTTACACTGTTTATGAGTGTGTATATGGATGCATGTGTGTACATGTGCGTGTATGTGCTAAATATTCGAGAGCAGTGGTATGATATATGTGTCCCACTTGTTGATCGTGGCAACGCAATGTGCAAACTTGCCTGAAATGCATTCGCTGCAGCTGATATTAAGACTGAAGGCTTATAACTCGTGCACTTTGTTATTAGGCTTATAACGCTCAACTTAACACGCTAGCCTCACACTGAGAGTTCATTCCCATGCCGCGCTCTCGGATCATATTTTTTAAATGTATACTGAATTTTTCAGAGTAACGGTAGATGAGCAGTAGTCACAGCCAAGTGGTGGTAAGACTATTTATATGTGTGCGTATGCGAGTGCATACTATTACTTAATATTCGAGAGCAGTGATAGCAAAACGATATGCTGTGTATCTCCTAAGGTCTGTATTGTTTGCTCACCCTCAAAGTTTGATCCCACGCCGCGCTCGCAAACACCGATGCCCGTTGATCGTGACAACGCAGCGCGCACACCTGCCCGAAATGCATTCGCTGAAGCTTCTTCGGTATGAACTGCAGGCGTAGCTTGTGCACCTTGTACGTTATGTCCACCTGAAACAACATCTAGATTACCAGACATTCATAGCATGAATCAGCTTTAAGCACCTATTGACACTAGTTGGAGTAAGCTTTAAGACAAGACTTACCTATGCTTGCTTGAGATTGTATGTAGATGTCCATGGGCTGCAGCGACCACTTAACACCACGTGGCCTGCATGCTCGTTTGCTACTCCATTCAAATAAAAAAAGCTTCAGACCTTCTTTTAGTGGACCTATGCCTACAGGGGATGATAAAAAGGTTGCAAAGTTATTTTAAAGATGGTAAAACTCTCATGGTACTACCGGGGAAATATCACCCATGCATCCATTTCCTTCGTAAGGCAATTCTATTGTATTTCACTAGAAAGGCGTGGTTGCTGCCCAGCATTACATAACCATTAGACCACTACATGAACATTAACCTCCGGAGTAGCAGTGCACGATGTAGACGTTTCGTGACAACAACAATGATAACATATTTAAGAAAAAAATTGAAATGCAGTCAGTTTTACTTAAACTAACACAGTTACTTTAATAAAATCTAAAATCCGGTTGGGAGATATATTCAGCATCTTATGAGCAAATTCAATTCTGTTGTAACAGGATTACAATTTCCTTGACCGGAGACTCCGCGACCCACTTTTCTTTGCATCTGGGACTTCCGGAAAAAGCAGCATTCAATACGCTACAAATTTATACTTCTATTGACAAGCTATCTGGTCAGCTACTACATTGTGATTTAAGATGTACGTATTCCGTATTTCATTTCATTTTAATTTTCATTATCATTACTAAACGTAAACGTAAATCCCACGAGTCAAGATCGCCCCCCAAAGAAGTATAACTAAGAAATACAAGGCGCCAAAGACTAGTATTAAACGAAATTACACATACAACATTAGTAAAAAATAATTAATATTGTATGTTTATTAAAATATCAAATAAAATCCCTGAAAATATAGAAGCACTGCCTGAAAAGCACTATATAATTAAAAGTAGAGAGATGTATGAATTAAAATAATTACACAGTAAAAGAATATTTGGACAATAAGTTTGACATGTAAATCTTTAGAAATAGTATGACAAATAATGTAACTTATTGATAAAAAATCTATATATTTTTTTTTAATCAGTCTGACTAAATAAATAAATTTTCATGTGCTTACATTAGTTTCAAATATGTATGTTATTTACATAACGAAGTAATAAAATTTACTAAAAGGGTGGAACATTTTTATTGCAAGTCAAAATAAGGCCCTCAACAATTCGTGAATTATACTTTTTCTTTTAGTAGCTCTACTTTAGATTGGATTTTTTCTTACAAAAGCACAAAGTGACTTCATCCATTCAGTAACCTAATAACCAACGCCCTTGTCAAGAATCAGCTTCCGAACACTTCCGAACCATAGTTCTCGTAAAAGCAATCCGATATTGGCAATAATGTGGGAATACGACGCGGTTTTATTCGGGACAACACTTTAAAGACATTGATGTCGTAAAAATATACTTCAATAGATGTACCTGCAACAAATGCATAAAAAGATGACCAGTGCAGGAGAAGCGGGTCAGGTAATCGATAAAGTGATACTACAAGAATTTTATAGCTACTGCTTATAAAATAATAATACATAATATGTGTAAGCCTTGTCTTTTAGATACTCGTGTAAGAAAGAGGAATATGGTCTGGTTATGCAAACGTTATTAAAATAATCTAAATATAATTATAATAAGTTTAAAAACTTCACACCTCTTCCCTGGTGCATATTGATGGCGTTTTGGTCTTCGTCTGCGACGATGCAACGTAAAAGTCACATGCATGAAATGTTGCCAGAAGCGATTATAAATAATTACTAAAGAAAACACAAAAAACAAGAACTTTGATTTTTCTCAAAGAATGAAGTAATTTCATTTATTTGCATACTCTGTACGCCCTTTAGCAAAACTTCATGAATTTCCGGACCTCACTTTTGGATAAGATCAGAAGAGCTTAATCAATGAGCTAATGTTATATTTGTAAAAAAACGATCTGAGTATACCAAAAGTGATTTCGAAAATGTTGCGAATTTACGCACAGATACGTAAAGAGTAGGCCCTCTGGTAACGAAATAACGAATGTCCTTGTCAAGCCTTCCAACTTCCGGACACTTCAGAAGCTATCGTAAAAGCAATCCGATATTGCCAATAAACTGAGATTACGACACCGTTTTATTACGGGCGACACTTTAAAGACGGTGACATCGTAAAATGTTACTCCTACCTTTGCTACTGCAGTAAATGTACGGGAGACTTATCTCGTACACTGCCCGAGGATGAAGAACAGTGTCAGATGCTATCATAAATTATTTCGAAACCCCTTTATTTTTATTAACCTAAAAATTATTAATCTTGGTGTGGATTTGTCAAAATGATCTTATGTTTTCTCTTGATTTGATATATGATTTTTAATTTACTTTTGCTAAGTATAAAATAAATATTTATCAGCCATTAATGAAATATTCTGTGAAATTCATTAATTACTGTACTACGTAACGGTATGTTATCAAATTTATGCACTTTTTTTACAAAATTTTAACAATGTGGGTTTATTATGACGACCCGCGTGGCGTAATGGTTACCATGCCGGACTGCCGATCAGAGGGTCCCGGGTTCGATTCCCGCGAAACAGAAATTTGAATGATGAGTTTAAATTTCTGTTCTCGGTGTGGGTGTTTGTGTGTCTCTCTCTGTGTGTGTCCATGGCACCAACGACACAGGGTATATCTATATATACTCTGGGGCAATGAGTGTGAAACGCTATTATTATCTACATAACATGGATTATTCCCACTAGTTCAACTAAGTCACGGTAATATTATCTAAGTGGTTCTGTTGAAATAAGGTTAAGTACATACGAATGAGTACAAACATAATACATACATAAAGCTAGCTCTTTAGGGTCATATAAGCAGATACAGCTGTACATAACATAATATTTATTTCCAGCGTAATAAACACTCAAGTCTATGCATATTCAATGCTGTTAAATAGTGAACCTGAATGATAAAGAGATAATAACAATAAATTCACCACCTGCCGATGTTCGTGTGAATGTTTATAGCTGGATTGGTGTATCTATAAAAACTATCTAAGTTTAGTAGTATGTAAAATATCTGATTATGGTTTATGTTCTCTCTTCATTTGCTTTGTTACGAAGCCGACATTGGAGAGAAAGAGAGGTTAGCTTGCTTTCTTGCTTCTGCTGCTGAATTGAGACTTTATAATATTGCGTCTTAACGAGTATGTATACCTATCGCAGTCGGAATAAGACTCAATGAAAATACCTGAATTGAAAATAACATAGTATTTGCAACTTTAATTCAACGATTAACTTTAATTAACACTCGTTTTAAAAATAATATTAAGATTCATAAATAGCTACAAAACAAAAAAATACCGTAGGTACCTACTTAACAATCTTTTCAAAAATATAGGAAACAACTATTTCCTTTTCATCATAGATTTTTTATCGCTACTCCATGGTAATGGAAAATATTGTGATATTTAATTGATTACGATGTTCTCCATCGCCGTAGTGCATGCCTGAGAGAAATTCATAATTTCTCGAAAGCATGACGTCCACCAATCCGCACTTGGCCAGCGTGGTGGACTATGGCCTAAATCCCTCTCAATTGTGTGAGAAGGAGACCTGTGCCCAGCAGTGGGACATAAAAAAGGTTGAAAAAAAATAGATTTTTTATGTGAGATATCCTACTACACTCCACCTTGTCTACATTAAACGGAGCTTTAATAAATTGAATGTAGCCTAAATATTATTTGAGATACGTTAACGGACCTAACTAAACCTTTCGTATAATTTTCATCGACCTTTCTCACTTTCCTTCGGCCTTCTTATAAAATAGTTTCCTAACTGCAGACGCCACATGAGTCATAAATAATCCATCCCCATAGCCTATGCAATCAGGTAGGCAAACCTCGGTTTCGATATACATAAATAAGAATATGATTTCATCTTCCTGAAACAGAAATGTTATTTGTTGACTTTATTTTCAGGAGATAGCAAAATAAACTTTATAAAAACAGTAAATTATAATATTTATGATGTACATATAATGAAAGTCCTTTTTCTTGGGAAGGTAAAAATTAAAAGTAAAAAGTACATTTTGATTTTAACTTTACTAACGCACTCGAATCGAAGTACTCAAGCATAGTTTTATTTACACTTTTACTGTATTATTCTGAAAAAAGGTGCGATAAAACAATTTATTTTGACTCACGATATAAAGTTTATTATGCGTCAAAGATTTGGATGCGAGGTTTTCGTTTATACTTTTCACATAACCAGAAACAGTTGAGAGCTTAAAAGTTAAAAGTAATATGTTCATAACGTTTATTATAATGGGTAAATAATACATGGGTAAATAATTATTCTGTTATTGAAGCAAAACATATTAGAAAGGCGCTGACTACAAATAATGGCTATTTTAACATATATACCCCTCAACTACATTTTCTTTAAATCTGTGACTGTCGATCAGCGATTAATAACAAACGGACTCCGACCAAGTGGTCCCTGGTTCAAATACCGGCACCTTAGATACTCGTAGTATTTTATTTCGAAATTTTCTAATCGCGCATGGCAGCGTTACCCAAAATTTCTGTGAAATTCCACCAGTTCGTATATTGTGATAGGGGAGGAGACTGGGCCGATTGGCATTTAAAAAAGTATAATAACTATAATAAGTAAAATGTAATCTTAATAGAGCTAACATTTAGTTTCACTTACTTCCCGAGTCTCTAGGTCGTATACTTTAATAGAAGAATCGGCGTATCCGACTATGATCTTCGTCTCGTCAGCAGTTACGCCCAAGGACAACGGCGAAGACCTTTCTGAAATGTTTATCTTGTTTTAGAAAATCCCTGTCATCACAGCTCAGCAAAACATAATTCAATCGTTCATATTTTTTGTAACATGTCTACATTTCCTGATGAGATAAAAAAGATGTCTTTGATTTACTACGTATTTAAAATAAAGTAATCATACATTAAGAAATCATTTGAAAACTGATAGGTTAGAGTTTGTTGGCCAAAATTGAAATGCTACGCGGTCTGACGTTCTAAACTTAATCTCATTACTGTTAAAATATGGTTACGCTTATTTTCTTTTTAAACATACTGTACTCGAAGAACAAGAAACTCATGATACGTACGAGTTATAAATGGCGTAGAGTTAGAGGATATGCCAGGAGCACCGTAAAACTGCGTGTTCATACTCTCAACTGCAGGATCAGCTCGGATGCAGTACTCTGGTGGGGCATCTACTTCTATGACAAGCTGGTAAAAATGTGAATTTATTTTTATAAAATGAAGATTATGTACTTAGTAATTAATTCTATACACAATTTAAGTGGCGATTGCAACCCCTAGACATCTGAGCAATGATACAACATACAGATGATTTTATCGAGCTGAACATTTGATATACAAACTCAAATTGACTACGCATTTTTAAGTGACTACGGCGTAGCAAGACTCGTTATTACCTTAGGTCGTATGCAATTTCACTGTATCATCAAATACTAATAGTATAGCCAATTAAAGAGTTTATAAATTTTAAGCCTTATCTGAAATTCACAACGCCCCATTTCTACGCCGTAGTCACGTATAAATGCGTAGTCAAAAATAAAGTCTATTTGAGTTATCACTTTAAGTTTACGTATCAGCTCAATAAAAACATTGTAGATTTATTATTTAATATTTCATGAAATAATAAATCTACCATTATTAAATTTTACATGGAAAAAGACTCTCATTTACACCTGTAAGGCTATCAATTAAATTCAATTATTTTATGTGTTTTTATCGTTTGTATAATTAATTAACGATTTAAATTTATTACTTTATTATAGCAACAACATGGTAAAAACGATGGTGCATATCAACAGAGCAACGTTTACGGTCTTGGACATACATTAGGTATTTCAATTCTGTACACGGCACCGTCTGTGCATGCCGCGTAGCAAATCCTCTCTTCGAGGCGACTGTACTCCAAGGCGTATATCGGCTTCGGAGGAAACTGGATATTGCGTAGCGTGCATAGAACTGTTCCCGTACTTCCATGACGCATCTGAAATTAGAATAATATTTGTGGCGTCTCATGATAATGTTGTATTTTTAATGGAGTAGCTGAGAGGCTTAGAGTCAGCGTGGTTGTCTATGGCTGTATGCAGTTGCGCTGCTATGTCAAAGGCTGATGGTCGCCTCATGTAAGACTAGCTACCAATTTTACCTGCAACGAGTCACAATAAATTTACTTTCACAGCAGAGGGCCCACTCTGAACGCCCGTATCCGAAACTAAGTGAATTTTCGGGCCTTATTTTTTGATTAGATAGAAGAAATTCTAGCAATATTATTCATTCAATAGCTTAATGTCATCAATGACAACGCTTATCTTATTAATTCATGAAAAAAAGCGATCTGAGTACGTATGCTAAAAATGATTCCGAAAATGTTAGAACTTACGGACGGATGTTTATAGAGTGGGCCCTCAGAAGTCGGTACAGCGGCGATAACTCCCTGATCAAACAATTAAAGTGCTACTACACACATTTTTAAATGAATTGTAGTCGCAGATCCAGTCTACGTAGTTTAGTGGTCGTATGTTTATGGATTTTATACTCACATTCAAGACTGAACCTTGACTGAGGTCGTCTGCAGTTGCCGGAGGCTGATAGTTGATGTTTGAATCTCGGTTTTGCATCAGGCAACTTCCATAGAAGTCGTTGTTGATTTATGATTTAAATTATGCTTAAAGTGGCAATTTATAAAAAAAACATCTTACCTTACCTTTATTGTTTTATATGTACGAATAATTTGTAATATAATTTCTCTATCTCTTTCACTATCAGATTCGTATTCTACTACAAGTATTAGGCTTAATTTCAATCAAATTCATTGATTTTACGCCTATATTTTATCGTGCCCCGATACCCTTAAAAGGTCAGTACCAATAAATGCCTTCAAATCAAAGTGGCAGTTACGTTTGTCACAATACCTGGATCATTCCAGATGAATGGCCGACTATTACATGGCTTCCATTAGGGGCATACGTCAGTGCTGTAATTGCCCCCAATTCAGAGCAATACCATCTATTGTATACGATCTTATTTTTCGTTCCCTTCAAAAATTTCTCGTGATTCTCCCTCACCCACTCATATTTGTTACGCTCTTCCAATGTCCCCCGATAGAACATAGGATACCAAGGTCGACATGATTCATCACTTTTGTAGTAATATTTTATGTTATTAGAGTACTCTTCAAGGATATCTTGCGCGACGTCCATGTCACAAGCTGAACCTACTGGATTTGCAATACTTACCTAAAGTGCATTGTTTATTACCATTTTCCATCTACAAAATTCGAGTCGTCTGACTCTATTTATCTAATACTGTGAATGTAAGTAAATTTGGTAAATACAGACGCCATATTACAAAGAGGCTGTACCTTAGTACGTCAGTAATAGTTAGTATTCTGTGACCTAATATTGAAATCTTGATGGTCGTGGAGGATGGATACAATCTTTATCAATCTTGGCAAAAATTTGTTAAATCGAAGCTAAGTCGATAAAAGTAAAGCACGTCTTTCTTAACCTTTTCTCTATGAACCAAATTACTAGGCTGTTTACCTCAATCATTCCAGTAGAGTAACCAACAATGAGGAAGGTCCCATCGGGCGAATAGATCATGGAAGTGATAAAACCGCACATAGATAGATAGCTCAGACTTGTAATATTCTCGTTTGGAGTATGATCAAGAAATTTCTCCTGGTTTTCGTAGATCCATGAAACGTCTTCAGTACAAAATGTTTTCTCAGCAAACGAGATAAATTGAGGTTTTTCTGACTCTCCTTCTAATTGCTTCTTTATACGGTACCCATATTCTTTTATGAATACTTGAATATCTGATTCGTCTTCTGATAAATTGAATCGACTGTATGTGGAAATATTAAATAGACTGCTAGCCATACCTAGTTAGTACTTTTACAGGCTGAGAAATAAATTTAAAGGGGAGTATATAGAATTGTCTGTAAAACTTAGACTTTGACTTCAACTTTACCTTCTTTCTGAATGTCCTTAAAAATCTATGGTATTCTGACAACAAAATAATGAAAAAGGGAATTGCAACATCTTGAGCTTAGAGCATCAAATTTTAATGTCTCAGAGTACTCGTAAATTTTGTCACAGACATTAACAGCGCATGCAGTCGCCCTTCAATCCCCAAAGTTTATGATAAAATATGTGGTATAAGAATTCTAATCCGACACAACAAAAACATTTCAAGTAGAATTCGTTGCCAAGACCTAGCAGCATTCAATGATTGTTGCAATATGATTTCATGAGGAGCCAACCTTTACCGTTAGATTTTAATGCCTTAACTTACAAGGTCTACCTAGGGGGAGGTGGCGTACCTTGATACGATTTTTACTTAGACCCAATAATAGACGATCTATTGACAGTAACATCCAATTTAATAATTATAATATAATCAATATATATTCAACTAACTTGTTAAATTCAAATTAACCGTTAAATTTAATGACAAAAAGTATGAGAGCCTATTTACTAAAAAATGAAATTTGTATCAATGTTCCCCACACTCGGGGTACATTGATACATATACTGGGGTACTTTGATTCATAGAAATGTTTCTACAAATTAAACAAGTTTTATTGATTTTTATGACATTTATTTATTAATTGCTTATTTTTTTACTTTTTGGTAAATTATGTGCACTTAAGTACTAATTGAAATAAAATACTTTTTGCAGTCTTTATATAAAAATAGAACAAGTATAATCTAAACAATGAACTACGCCATGAAAAATATTTAAACAAAAAGACATAATCATTCTTTATTTGGACAGTCATGACTAGTTTTTATGAAGTAAATTAGCTTACATTGAAATGTTAATAGGTGACAAATTAATCTGAAAATTGAATAGAGAAGCTGTTCTATTAGTTCCTTTTTTACTATAGGATCTGGTAATTTCATCACAATATCAGAAATATTAACCGAAGCTCCGTCTTTTATATCAGGAAACACAAAAGTTAAAGTCGGTTAAGCTTTAAAAAGGAGACTAGAAAGTCGCTAAGGCTATCGGGGTATCTTGCTTTCTTACATAGTAATACATATATTTAACATACGTATCAATGCGCCCCGAGAGCACTTGCATCAATGTGCCCCTGCCTACTACGATCAAAATAAATATTTTATAAAAATTGAAGCAATAAAAAATCAAAAAATTAAGTCTATGTAATGACAGATATGTACTTACCAAATATCTTAATATAACACAGGTAACACTAAATAAATTAGAAGAATTACATCCGAAAGAAAACTACGAAAATTTTGTTGCGAGCATCAGAAACAGGTTTATAAGTGCCAGCCGCTAGTCTTCGAGAGTACGTTGCTCCGCACTAGTGTGCGTGTAGGGTGTATTATTACCTTCTTATCTGTGTCGGATGGCTCGTCTAACGCGTTTGTTTTCGATGAATATTGACTGTATCTATGTGCCCCATGTATCAATGTACCCCATCTCCACCTACTGCTCAAATCGTATAGCTTTTACCAGTCTCAAAATTTTTGAAACGGAGAGATATTAGGATGAAACCGATTGGAAAAGGGAAGATAATATAACAATAAGGCAAGGAAAAATAAATTACGGTCGATCTGAGGTGGAGGAAGGGTGTGGGGGGGGGTAGTACGGTGGTAAAAAAAAGATTTATCTCGATTTCTGGCAAAACTGCAACTCCTATGGAAAAATTGAACGGCAAAGTTGTAGGTAAGTAGTAAAAGATTTTGTTTACACTTTTTTCACATAACCTCAAAATTAAAAAAAAAACAAGTTTTTGGTTTTTATCTTGTACAAGAAAATACTTTGTAACGAATTTCGTAAAAAGGATTTTCTTGTATAAGATAACAAAAATGGGTTTTTTGAATTTTTCACATAAATTTTGACGATAGGTATGTGAATAAAGTGTAAATACAAAAACTGCAGATATTTTTATTATCTAGGTACAATTTTGCTATTCAAATTTTTTTCCATAGGAGTTGTCGTTTTGCCGAAAATCGAAAATCGAGATATTACCATTTTTTACCCTTTAAACAATAACATGTTTTTGTATGATCGCCGATGCTAAAAGTACATCTGATTTACTTGACTGACTAATTTCTGCCTGACTGATTAAATGTTAATTTGTGTCGCTTAGAGCATCAAAGTTACTGACTCACCCTTCAGGAGAGACGGCATGGCGCCTCGCTTCATTACATAATTTTTGTGCCAAATCTGGTAGGGGGAAAGAACGCAGACATTATAATTTTGTCACACATTCACAAAATTAAATATTCTTTCATCGCTACAGACGCATACATTTCTAAATATGTCAATTTCAATTCACAACGCTTAGACTAAGAATAATGTACTTACGTACTATCACAACATCATTTTCTATGCACCGTCAACAATGACACCGACACACACTGACACACTAGTTGTTTAACTAGAAGGCACATTGTGCATGGACGTTGGGACGAGGGGTTCGCCCGTAAAGGCAACTCCTCTGACGGGTGTCATACTTGTCATACCTTGATGCTTTAAGATGTGTCGTCTAGGCACGCCTAGTTTTAACGAAACAAAAAAATATA
Organism: Pyrgus malvae; assembly: GCA_911387765.1. Classification (NCBI taxonomy): domain Eukaryota; kingdom Metazoa; phylum Arthropoda; class Insecta; order Lepidoptera; family Hesperiidae; genus Pyrgus; species Pyrgus malvae. Next base: position 8,182,565 of record OU426955.1, on the reverse strand, counting down.
GCGTTTTTACTTGACATATTTGATACTGGAACTATGTATGTATAAAACAATGCCACAACTGAAAATAAAACCTTTTTTCTATTTGTAATGTTGGTCAACCTGTATGAAAGTGTAAGAAAGAGATAACAATATACTAATATATTTGTGTGAACGAATTAGCATAATAGCGTCACGAACTGTTCGAAAATAAACGAAAACGTCCGAAGTATTCCCGAAGTGGCAGGCAGCCATATTGTTGTAATGTCAGGTTAGGAGAAAGAAGTGAGTAGACATCGACTTTTTCAGTGAAATTCTTAAAATTTTTGATACAAGTGAAAAACTAGGCAATTGTGTGTGGCATCAAAAGCAAGGTACGCTTCATACAATAACATTTTTACATACTTCTTTCTCAAAACGTGAAAGTATGCAATCAATCGAATTCCAATAATTATGTCGGGTGTGGTATGTAGATCATCCAAACGGGGTGCATTGTTTGTTTTGTTTTAATTTGTTTCGTTTCGCTTCTAATTCTTAAAACAGGTGGTACCTACGGACGGTGTTTGTGTAAAGAATATTACTCTTTTTGATATTTGTTTGTGATTGTGAATCGATACTTAACGTCTGCGTACTGACTGCGCTATGGAGACTATACATTCAATTCTTTTGCAGGTGTAGGGTGCATCTTTGCATCCTTTGAATCATGAGCTATCAGATACCATCGTCACAAAGTCGCACGAGTAAGTGAACTTTATTAAACTAAACATACCTACATAAATCAACTTATGGTTGTATAGTATTTGTAAGGGCACATTCACTAGCGATACTTACTACCTATGACTTGTGACTCATATCACAATAATTAGTGCGTGTAAGTCTTCTAAGATAAGTCCTCGGATTTCAAGTTGGGTATCTATGCACATTAACCTGATTTGTAGGTACATACTAGGTTTTTAACTAATAGCAGTCACTTGAGCATTAAAAGGAAAAATCTTTTTTTAATCTAGGTACTTGAATCCTTTTCCTCTCTGTTGAAAGTTCAACAAATATAAAAAATATCATTCAAATCAAATATAATTCAAGCATGTAGTCCTTGTTATGTGGTCATCATCTGATCAATGGTGGATATCATATCCACATGCTAAATAGTACATCTTGTTCCATTGGACAGGGGAAGTATAATCACTTCAGTATGTCTGTTTCATAGTTTCACTTAATAATTATTATGACAAGAATAATTTCATATCATAACTGGAAGACATTTAAATTTTAACCTATGAGGAAGGTTTACTCTACAGATTTTCCAATAATGTTAATATTGAATGTGATATACTTAATTGTTGATTATTTTTTGGTTTGACTAGAATTTTATAGTCATAATTACCTATTGTAATTTTAACAAATAACATGGGATGCCTTCAACTAGTATCAAAATTTAATTACAAACAAAGACATTTTCATGAGTTTGTGAGAACTTTAAATGGTACAATCAGGAAAGTACAATTGCTGCATCCACTTCTGCCTTGATCTTTGTCTTCAGTAGAAAGGTACAGTTGGCAGTAGACTTGGGCATAATTGTTCACATTACAGAATTAGTTCACCAAATCTTGCTCCATAAAGTGAACTAGGTCAGCAATATAGTTCCAAAGTTCATTAAGTTCATGTCACTCTGATTACAAACAGTGCTTCTACCAGACGTAGCCTTTTATGACTACCTACCATGTTCATTTCATTCACACTTCATAGTTCAAAAACAGTGAAGTGTGAACTTTATTATTAAACTGCAACTTTCACATTACACATAACATTTGAAAACATACAAGAAATAATTGTTATCCGCAGTCAAAATTGCATGGTAATGATTGTTATTCTAAAATAAAACTAGAGGCATTCCTATAAGGTGTAAAGTAAAATATACATGTCTAAGGGCCTCTTTCACCACCTTCAAGTAAAGTCACAAGTACTCTAATTGTCAGTTATAGTCACCCATAAATCATTTTGATTAAAACTAACTATAAAGAAAACAATATGTGATTGTCAGTGCGTGAGAATGAAATGACGAATCAGATCTTGCTAACACTTTTGCTCAATATTGTTATTGGCTGTGTCATACTCTGTAGTATGTTTCAGCGAGAGCGACAACCAGGTGAACTGTGGAACTAAAATATTCCGCAAAAGTGAACTCGTTCATCACTAAGGGATCTGCAGTGGAACACATCGGTGTCCACCACGTGCGGCGCCCAAGAACGGGCCCATCCTCGGGAGAGCAGATGTGCTCTTCTGCAACTTCCGATGCTTATGGTGGCATGTGGCCACACCCACACCGCCATCCTTTCCGGGGCTGCTGGCTGCATGGATCGAACTCCCACTCTCTCTGCCCACAACCTTCCTTTTAGTCACCTCTTACGATCAGGCAGGGGATGCTGTAGCTCTATTAATCCCGAAGCTACAGGGACTAACTTCCATACTAACCTAGTTGTGCAACTAATCTACTTAACTAATCTCTATGCTAACTGACTTAGACTCCAAATCTTACACATTACTTCATTAAGCACCTTTTCCTTTTTAAAAACTTCCAGTGTCACATAGCAACTATGGCGGGTCTGATGTGCCCATGGCTCCAAGCAAGGAGCAGCAAACCCTCATGTGGCAGCAAAATTCCTACTTGGTGGACTCTGGCATCAACTCTGGGGCTGCTACTCAGGTATGTATGATTGACTTTTAATGATGTAGGTATAAATTGTAAGTAATTATTTAGGTCTCTCATGGATGTTGACAAGAGTTAATGAAATTACTTGTGAAGATGGTAAACAGCTTGCTTATTTTATACAGTTAAATCCTAGCAAAAAGTCTGATAATAAGCACAGACACCAGAATGTTGCTGACTTGGAAGATGGGATTTTTTTAAAAGATTTTTGGACATTTCTGTACATTCAAAATGATTATTTTAGTGTGATAGTTGTAAATCAATTCTATTTTCTAATTAAAATACAACTTTGGTATTTGGGTTTATACATTTTTTTAACAAGAATGTCAAGTCTGAAAGTGAGGCCCCTGCGTCTGCTGGGAAAGGACTTCTAATTTTAGCAACAACAACAATATCTAACACAAATGAAGTGTGTTAGTCTTTTGTTCTATAAAAATATAAAAGGCTCATTGAAAATCTTATTTAATATGTAAGTGTACAATACTCAAAACAGAGCTTTATCTCTCAGAATTTTGTGCAAGTAGATGTGTAGAAGCTAAAAATTAATAATAATAATAATTTCTCTTCACACTCATAGCCCCACAGTAGGGTAGATATACCCTGTGTCGTGGGTACCATGGACACACACAAAGGCAGAAACACAAACACCCAGACTGAGAACAGAAATTTAAACTCATCATTCAAATTTCTGTTTAGCCGGGAATCAAACCCGGGACCCTTCGATTGGCAGTCTGGTATGGTAACCATTGCGCAGGTCGTCAAATTGTTTTAAACCAATCAAAACACTTCCTCTTTAGCTGTACATGTACAGTCGTTTTTTGCTAACCTAACTTCAGAGAGACAAAGATCCATTGTGACAGCTGTAAAAGCCTGTAAGTATGCCAATACCATGGCTTTCAATGGGACTGAAATTGTAATTACAAATGTTTTGTTCTACTCCCAGGTTCCATCACTTACTGGCAAGGAAGATGACGAAATGGAAGGAGACCAGCTTATGTTTGACCTGGACCAGGGATTCGCTCAAGGCTTCACCCAGGAGCAAGTTGATGGTATACCATTTTTTATTACTTTGTCACGATCACTGTCTTTTAGTATTTGAAAGACTAGGATTTTTGTTTTGACAGATAATAACTCCTCCACGTTTACTATAATAAAATTAACTTTGCATTATATTAAGATGACATAATATTAAATAACAATTTGTTCTGTTAGTGAATTAAACAAATGGTCTATCTAACATTACCTACTGAGTTTTTGTGGCAAATCTATTCGTAAAACTTGATAAATTTTATCCTTTTATTTCTTAGATATGAACCAACAACTGTCTCAGACGCGTTCCCAGCGCGTTCGTGCGGCCATGTTCCCTGAAACCCTTGAGGAGGGTATTGAGATCCCCTCAACCCAGCTTGACCCAGCACAGCCCACTGCTGTCCAGCGTCTGGCTGAACCATCTCAGATGCTCAAGCATGCTGTTGTCAACCTCATCAACTACCAGGATGATGCTGATTTGGCTACCAGGTACAAAGTTATAGAATAGTTTGAAGGAATGGGTAACAAGTGGCAACCAACTTTAATGTCATCTGCATCCAACAAAATATACAGTATAGGTTGCAGATGTAGAAGTAATTTGAGATGGTTTACACTTCTCAATATTTCTCAATTGTTATTAACTCATTACCCAATTTAGTACTTTGCTCATAATACAAATCTTAAAATAAATTACTTTCCACAACACAATTTTCTAAATTTAATAAAAAAAATCCTACAGGGCCATACCTGAATTGATCAAGCTACTCAACGATGAGGACCAAGTGGTTGTATCTCAAGCTGCCATGATGGTGCACCAGCTCTCGAAGAAGGAAGCGTCACGTCACGCTATTATGAACTCGCCACAAATGGTCGCGGCCTTAGTGCGGGCTATTTCAAACAGCAATGATCTTGAGACCACCAAGGGAGCAGTGGGGACCTTGCACAACTTGTCTCATCACCGCCAAGGTTTGCTGGCCATCTTCAAGAGCGGTGGCATTCCAGCTCTTGTGAAACTTCTGAGCTCGCCTGTAGAGTCTGTCCTCTTCTATGCGATCACCACTCTGCATAACCTCCTTCTGCACCAAGATGGATCTAAGATGGCGGTGCGCCTGGCTGGTGGCCTCCAGAAGATGGTGGCTTTGCTCCAAAGAAACAATGTGAAGTTCTTGGCTATTGTGACTGACTGCCTCCAGATTTTGGCGTATGGAAACCAGGAATCGAAGCTTATCATCCTTGCGTCTCAGGGACCGATCGAATTGGTGCGCATCATGCGGTCTTACGACTATGAAAAGTTGCTGTGGACTACCTCCAGAGTTCTGAAGGTAAAGTTTGATTTTTAAATTATTTAACAAAAGTAAATTTGTAAAAAACCTGTAAACATAGTGTATAATTTTAAATAATATACAAATGAGTAAATTTAATAACACTAAGGGAGTAAAATAAGTTAAACTTATATACATTTCTCTTATTTTATATCCTTAGTTATAGTGGTAATTTAAACAAAAAACACGGAAAGAGATTTATTTACAATTCGTGTTATCAATAAAACATTTGTTAATCTTTAGGTGCTGTCTGTTTGCTCAAGCAACAAGCCAGCTATTGTCGAAGCGGGTGGCATGCAAGCTCTGGCCATGCATCTTGGCAATCCAAGTGGGCGTCTTGTCCAGAACTGCCTCTGGACCCTCAGGAACTTGTCGGATGCTGCTACGAAGGTTAGAAAATTGGTTGATACCATTTTTTGGCATTCCAATCCAATGTGGGTTTGTGTATAATACATGTAAGAAGATTACATGATGATTAAACTTTATGATAAATTGATAATAGTGACATCACAACCTCAGTTACTTATACATCCGAATTTTGCGACCCACTGCTAAATGAACAATGTTTTATTCACAGGTTGAGGGACTGGAAGCTCTTCTGCAGAGCCTGGTACAAGTTCTCGCATCCACTGATGTGAACATCGTGACTTGCGCTGCTGGTATTCTATCCAACTTGACTTGCAACAACCAGCGCAATAAGGTAATAACTTAAATATTATATTATTTATAGTAGCAAAAGTATTGTAAAATTATTTAAGCACTTAATACTGACGTAACACGACTTTTTTTGTAATTTTTAGAACAATAAAATAATGTAGACAGTAAATAAGTAAAACTAGCTTCCATTCTTATGGATAAACTTAACGTAACATAAGTTAATAACATTACTTGACATGACTTATGGTTTTGATATGAAGTTAATTAAAAATCCCTGAAATAGATTTGTCCCATTATTTTTATCAACAGAGCTGGGGCATATTTAAGTTCAAAGGAAATCCATCCAACTTAAAATAAAACTTTTTTAGTTTATTTTACCTCCTTAGCCACCAAATGTATTATTTATCTACTAATTTATAGTTTCCTTTGAACTCGAATAGTTTTAAGAATTTAAACATTCTCATTTCTGAGAGAAGACCATCATCATCATCATCATCATCAACCATCTATAAACAATGGGTTTTCTTTTGTACAAAAAGGGCAGACAGGCTGCCAGATGTTAAGCAAACACCATCATACTTATATGGGCACAAGCAACTCCAGGGGAGTCATCTTAGCATTGCCATACCATAGAATACAGTTCAGTTTTATGCACCTACCACAGCTTGACACCAACACCATGGGTTGACTGGCAGATAATGCAATTAGGCATTAAGTCCTTTGTACTTTTATTTTATAAGTGCAATAAAGGATGATTATTATATTATATTAAAATTGTCGTCTTTGAAGGAGTGCTTTATTAAATTTTCTTGAAGAACCCCTTGTCATAGTCTACTGGAAATGCCGAGAAGTTGTCCCACAGTTAACAGTTTTACACATCGCGGAGGACTGCCACAAGTCCAGGTGATGATAAAAGAATGTTCATTTCCCAGGTGACAGTATGCCAGGCTGGTGGAGTGGATGCTCTCGTGCGTACAGTGGTGTCGGCCGGCGATCGTGAGGAGATCACCGAGCCGGCGGTGTGCGCTTTGCGTCACCTCACTTCGCGTCACGTTGAAAGCGAGATGGCTCAGAATGCTGTGCGCTTGCATTATGGACTGCCGGTATGTATCACTTTTATTTATCACTAGCCTTCCGCCAGCGGCTTCACCTGCGTGGACCCGTTTAATGGGTCCCAGTAGGATAAAAATAGCCTATGTGCTATGGATTCATTGCTATATTATAATCATAAGCGTTTAGCCAGTTGCTTCAACCGCGTTGACTCTATTACCCGTTTTCACGTAGGAATGAAGAATTTCCCCGCGGTAAAAAGTAGCCTATATTACTCAGGGTGAATGTAGCTTTCTAATCGTGATAGAATTTTTGTAATTTGAACAGTAGTTTTTGAGTTTATTCATTACAAACATACAAAAATACCAATTTTTCCTCTTTATAATATTAGTATAGATGAGGGCTGATTACAGAAAGCACATGCAACACATTCACATTTGAAAATCTGTGAAACTTGTGTTACAGAACACAAAAATGCATTTGTATGAGAAGTACCAACGCGCCACCTTTAGATAATCTACTTATAGCTGGGTGACTGCTTGCGAAGCAGGATAAATAATGTTTGTAAGCAGCAGTAAGCAGCTCTTAATTATCTAAAATTCTAATTATAATGATTCACAGTTTTTTTAAATACCTACTTAAGAGTGGGCTTGCCATTACTGTTGCTGTCTCTGAATTTATTGCTGGTGTAAAATTTTATAAATAGAATTGAGTGCTGTAGAAAGTTTCTACCTACCAACCAGAAACCAGACCAGAAAAAAAAGTGTCTGTAAAAGTAATGCAAGATTAATCTGTCTAGACATTCACAAGTAGTACTGGAGGCACTGCTGCTAGCAGAAGTATAGATAAATCCGAAATCTGCTACGTATATTCGTATTGAAGGTGTAGAATTAAGTTAACTTAGATAAAAACAGCCTGTATTGACTATTAAGAATCTTCGACACTGAACAACAAATTAACAGTTTTGTATAGCTTGTGTTTATTTACTTTGCATAAGTATCAGTCATTATAAACTTTATAATATTGCAGGTGATAGTGAAGCTGCTGCAGCCTCCATCGCGCTGGCCACTGGTGAAGGCAGTAGTGGGGCTCGTTCGCAACTTAGCCTTGTGTCCGGCTAACCACGCTCCACTGCGTGAACACGGCGCTGTTCATCATCTCGTTAGACTTCTGATGCGCGCCTTCAATGATACGCAGCGGGTAAGTACTCGATACTCCAATGATATTAGTAAAGCCGGACAAGAGCAAGTCGGTTTTGCGTATGAAGGATTTCGTACCATACTATAATTTCAATTGATAGAATTCTTAATTTAATTTGATATAAGGTTTCCAAAACTTTTTGTTAGGTACTTTCTAATTTGACTCCCGAAAGTGACCCTTATTTAAAATAAAATATATTTACTTTGCAAATCTATGTTAGGATTACACAATCCTACCAATTTTCACCTAATTTGGTCCAGTGAATTCGGAGCAAATAGGCTGTGACAGAGGGACAGTCAGACAGATGCACTTTTCTTGTATGGAACCTTTAAAAGTACATATATATGCATGTGTTACAGCTGTTCAAAAAATTACCCCTTGAATCTGGCACATGATATAACAAAACCCTCCTATGAAACTTGCCAGCTCCCACATCTTGATATGAATGTGTGGACAGTCCTGTCCTGTTTTGATCTAAACATCTACCAAATTTGTATGAAGCACGACATCGCCGGCAACATGAAAAAAATACATTGTAATTTTATTTCTAATTGGAGTAGCAGTGGTTGCTGTAGCCCATGGACATAAAAATACAATTATGAGCCTGAATCTTGCCTGAGGTTAGATTCAGTTGTGTTGCAATTCTGAACGCTTACTGTCGCCTCATACATATATGTATGTCTTGGCGGCCAGACTTGTGTAAGGCGACACACCTTTCCACCAATTTACAATAGAATTGCTTCACAGCAGAAATGTTTTCAGCTGTGGTCAGTCCACAGTTGAACCAACTTTCACCTATAAGTGAATTAATATTTCTCACTCAAAAATGTGACAGCGCATCATCTGTTGTTAATTGGGTCTTAAGAAACTAACTTTTCAATCTTATTACAGCAACGCTCATCTGTATCGGGTGGTGGAGGCGGCGGTGGAGCTTACGCCGACGGAGTGCGCATGGAAGAGATTGTAGAAGGGGCCGTCGGAGCTTTACATATCTTGGCTCGCGAGAGTCTCAATAGACAGCTGATCCGCCAACAGAATGTTATCCCGATATTCGTGCAACTGCTCTTCAACGAGATTGAGAATATACAGGTGAGTAGTGCACTTAAACTGTAGAAATAATAAATCAGTTGTCTGTAAAGTCGGTTTACTGACGATAATTGAACGTGACAACGTCATAAGAAAATACTTGTTGCTATAAACAATTGACACTGCATTCACTTTTCACTGCACTTCATACTTGACGAAAACATGTAAATGTATTATTGTATAGCAGCTGTTCAAGAAAAGTATCAAATGCCAAGTACTGAAGAATTTTATTTTTTACCGTTTGAAGTAGTTTTTTTTTTTTTGTTAAAAACTTATATAGTCGAAGAAACAAATTATTTTTATATTTATATTGTTTTCTTTTGAGCGTTTATTTTTTAAAGTAGTATGCGTGACGGAAAATAAGAAGTGTCAGGCATATCATCTTAGGGCGACAGGAGTCTGTACAGTATGGGTATTAAAGAAAACTACGTCAATATAATACTATAGAATGTTTCCTTTGTCTGCAGCGTGTGGCCGCAGGAGTTCTTTGCGAACTGGCAGCTGACAAGGAGGGGGCCGAAATGATAGAAGCTGAAGGGGCTACAGCTCCGCTCACTGAACTATTGCATTCTCGTAACGAAGGTAAGTATCATACATAATAAAAACAAAAAATAAAGTATTTACTTGTATAGTATTTGATTGTATTGACACCAAATCTTGCTGTATTTCTTATTTATTTTGAACTAGCCTTCCTCTAGCGGCTTCGCCCGCGTGGACCAGTTTTATAGGTTCCCGTAGGATAAAAACCATCCTATGTCCTTTACCAAGGTCCACTCTATCTGTGTTCCAAATTTCATTAAAATTGGTTCAGTAGTTTAAGCAGACAGACAGACAGAGTTACTTTCGAAGTTATAATATTAAAGTAGGGATTATTGTGTAAAACAGTTTATTTAACTCAGCAAATAAAACATTCTATATCCCCATTAGGGAGGTGCTACCTAATTAACAATTTTAAGATCACTGCTTTGAGTAACAACTATTTTCAGAATATTTTTTTCTTAGAATAATAAAATAACTACTAACTTTAGGAGCCATTACAAGTAGCAAAATATGTAAGTTCAAATCAAATAAAGTTTTTTGGCGCAAAGGGGCCGCGGGATTCACGTGGTGCAATGAGGGAGCAGTGGCAAACGCCGCCCGGCTCTTGCGGAGCGCCGTACCGACGTGTACAAACCTGTTTAGCGCGCAGAATTGAACCGAATGATTCGGCCGAACTTTCGTATTCGGTCAAACCTACATTCGGTGCATCTCTAATTATTATCGATTACGAAATTCATTATATCCATCGTAAATATTATCATAATTGAATATTATTTATAATTCAATATAACGTGTCCAGGTGTAGCAACTTATGCAGCCGCAGTTCTGTTCCGCATGTCAGAAGACAAGCCGCACGACTACAAGAAGAGACTCTCCATGGAGCTCACCAACTCGCTCTTCCGCGACGATCACCAGATGTGGCCCAATGATCTCGCCATGCAACCAGATCTGCAGGTAACTTTATTTTTATAAGTAGAGGAAAGATGTAATGAACCAAACCCAACCCTTTCGGAAACCTTTCTCGCCTTCTTACCTTCACGCCATAGAATAGCACGCTGCTAAATCCATCACTCGTCTAGAATGGATTACATGGACATTGCATTGCAAGAAGGTCTTAATTTTCTTACGTTTTGAGGAACGCTTGTTTTCGCACTTATTATAATTTTGGAGCCCTCTTAAATTATCCCCCGGAGCAATTAATTTTGCTTGGACTGGACCCTGTCCTTAGATCCGTAACACCATTCCTGAGGTAGAGGTGGATCTTTATATAAGTGGAGTTGGTAATCGCGTCTTTCCACCAAAACACATATTTGTACATTTTAAAATCTGCAGGTAACTTTATAAGTAAAGAAACGATTTTTTATTGAACATAAAGCCATGGTAATGAATAAAACCCAACCCTTTCTGAACCTTTACTCGCCTTCTTAACTTCACGCGATAGAATAATCAGCACACTGCTAAATCCATCACTACTCTAGAATGGATTACATGGACATTGCACTGCAAGAAGGTCTTACTTTTGTTACATTTTGAGGAACACTTGTTTTCGCACTTATTATAATTTTGAAGCCCTCTTAAATTATCCCCTGAAGCAATTAATTTTGCCTGGACTGGCCCCTGTCCTTAGATCCATAACACCATACCTGAGGTCTTTGTATAAGTGAAGTTTGTAATCGCGTCTTTCCACAGAAACACACATTTGTGCATTTAAAATTTTACTTAGAGTTTGTCTAAACTATGCGATTATTTTATTTTGAGCTGTTAAATTACTTTTAATGAAGTTCCATAGTATAGCTTCCATTCCTCAACTCATCTTTATTTTTCTGAATCGATTTATGAATTTGAAATGTTCTCCATAGGATATGCTTGGGCCTGAGCAAGGCTACGAAGGATTGTATGGTACAAGGCCATCATTTCATCAACAAGGTAAGTTTACTACCTGTCATGTAGCTAGTTTGTTTAACTAACAAAAGGGTCTTATTGTAGAAAAAAATCATAATATTCTATTGTTTTGTAGTTGGTATACATAATCAGCCTAAGAAATAAGAATAGTTAATATGAAGAATAGTTGAATATAGTATAATATTACCTGAATAAAAAACTAAAGGCTTGATTGTGTGTCTCTCGTATAAGACTTAAGAAATATTTATGACAAGCAAAATTGAGAAAACCATTTTTCTCCCATTTTGGGAGAAAAAACCAATTTGTCTCCCATTGTAAACGAAGTTTTAGATACATAAGTAATTTCAAATATTTCATCAATATTTAAAAATAATTGTCGTGATTTTGAGATAGATTTATAATAACCAAATTTAAGAGGCCGTATACGAAATATTGGCAATTTTGCTGATTTAGCTGATTATACATAGGAAATTTTGCAGTTAAAATACAGTATTTCCATAAGTTTTATTGCACAATATGACTGTTTCCTCATATGACCTCTTAATAGGACATCAAATATACAACATAATGCTAAACAATGGATTGAAAAGAGATAAATTGAAACATATTTGTACAGGCTTTTATAAAGCCGTATTTCAATACAGCTTGTATAAATATTTCTAAGGTATAAATTCTCTGAAAGCACTTGTGATGTACCTGTCGTATTCTAAGTTGTTAAGTTTCTGTATAAATATATTTTCTCTCTTTACACGCAGCCTAATCCGGGACCTATATATCACTAAAACACAGGTGATGGGAATATTGTTATTATGAATGTGTTGTGCAATTAACTTATTCATTATAAATAAGACAACATTTATTTATTTACTTTTTAATTTTCTTTCTAAGTGTGTGTGTGAGAGAGAGTGCATTTTGAAGTATTTTATATACCTACTTATATTTACCAGCATGAACGAGTGAATTAATTGAATAACCAAAGTAATTAAAAAATTGCTGTAGTAGTGTATAATATATAGTTTTATGTGAGATTTTTTTAAATATTGTAGTTGTTGCTGTAAAAAGCAAAGTCAATTTTTTGTTTTACAAATAATAGATTTACTTTATTCATGAAATTCTTTCATCAAATTCATTACATTCATTGTCATTCTGATTCACATGTTATAATTTGTCCATCTAGTTCCTGAGTATTTTTATTTACAAATGCTTTATGACGAAACATTAACTAGCCTCTTAGAATTTAAAAAATAATTATTTATTACCAAAAAACACTTACAATATAAATTTAACAGTTTAAAAGCTTTACCTGTTCATCGTATTTTTGCCGCTGTTTGCTTACATAAATTTTCGCATGGTCAGCTTCGTTTATACATTTTGACTAAATTTTGTGTCAAACATAGACTGCATTTAAAGTGCCTGGCACCTCTAAGAAACGAAGTATGCTATAGAGTTTTATAAATTTTGCATATTTGAGACCTATCTAAAGACAAAAAGCCACATTTTAAACTAGCATTTAATTTTCCTTTTAATGTACCGTTGCTACATATACATTAACATATGACATATGAAGACCTGTGTGGCGCAATGGTTACCATGCTGGACTGCCAATCGGAGGGTCCCGGGTTCGATTCCCGATGAAACAGAAATTTTAATGATGAGTTTAAATTTGTGTTCTCGGTCCGGGTGTTTGTGTTTCTGTCTTTGTATGTGTCCATGGTACCCACGACACAGGGTATATCTACCCTACTGTGGGGCTATGAGTGTGAAACATGACATATGAAGACCTGTGTGGCGCAATGGTTACCATGCTGGACTGCCAATCGGGGGGTCCCGGGTTCGATTCCTGACGAAACAGAAATTTTAATGATGAGTTTAAATTTGTGTTCTCGGTCCGGGTGTTTGTGTTTCTGTCTTTGTATGTGTCCATGGTACCCACGACACAGGGTAGGTATATCTACCCTACTGTGGGGCAATGAGTGTGAAACGTTACTTTATTTTGTTATTTATTATGTCAAAATTTGACAACTGATAAGAAGTGTAGAAAACGAAACAAATTTTACCAATGGGGCTGGTTAAACTAAAATTGTTAATACAATCCACAGGCTACGATCAGATACCGATAGACTCGATGCAGGGCCTGGAGATCGGCAGCGGGTTCGGCATGGACATGGACATCGAGGGCGAAGGCGCCGGCGCCGCCGCGGCCGACCTCGCCTTCCCCGAGCCGCCGCACGACAACAACAACGTCGCCGCGTGGTACGACACCGACCTGTAGACACCTCACACCTTCAAGCTGGTACCTGAGATCTAAACGTGAACGTCGATAATACAGTCTATCCAATATATAAATCATTTTTGACAGTTGCTAAGAATAAATTTGCAAATGGCGCCCTGTAAAATTTATCTACTACAATAAAAAACGTTCTTGTCAGCATTACACCCCATAATAAGTTCTTTTGTAGTATAATGAATTTGATATATGCTTAAACAAGTTATTTTACCTAACTGACTAATGCAAAAAACGAAAAATATAATGGATGTACTGACTATTAAAAACTAAGTGGGTTTAAGCCCTTTGCCTTCAGTTACAATTACTATAAGTACCTGTCGTTGAGTGCTTGCTTTGCGGATGGAAATATCACACAATTAAGTAATGTTTACCCCAAAATATGAAATAAAATAATTCGCTAGAACTTTATGAGGACGACATTTTTTAGCAATATCGATTTTTCTTTTTTTAAACGTATGCAATTAACAATGTTATAGCAAAATAACAACTTATTTCTGTGTTCTCCATCCACAAACTAGGATATTTTCTACATGATCACAATATCAGTTATAAAATTACAATGTAATCAACATTTCAAATTTGTCTTAGTTTTGTCAAATCATCTTGTTAGCATAATATTAAACTCTTGAATCAATTTAAAAGTAGATAATCCATTTTGTATTATTGCGATCTCAATAATCAGTATCTACCAATAATGTTGAAAGTTCAAAATGTATGCAATTGTTCCTGTTCAAATGTTTTACATGACCTTAGATGATCAACAGTTCTGTGATAGATGCAATGAATGAGTTTTTGATCATATCATTATAATAGAGGCAGCTTTTATTAATACGCTATTTCAACCACTAACACGGAAATAATTAATAAAAAAATAGCGTGTTGTTTTTATCAAAATTTCATTGGTGCTACATTTGAAAAAAAAATCTTTAAAATATATGAGAATTTCGAACAAATGATACGATTGCCGCCCTGCATTGATTATATCGACTTTATACGCGGACGTATAAAATGCTGTAATCGGATTATAGGGTACACTTATGTTTAAGATTTTTAGGCTTTAACCATAAATATTGTGTAGGTTTCTAAGCGAATGGAACTATTATCGATACGTACGTGCATTTACGATTTTGGTGTGTTTTAGTTCGTTACACCGATCGGCCGAACGTCTAATTTTATTCAAATACCGAATAAGACTGTCTGATTGTGTAAGGATCGTATTTAATATTCATGATTGACTGCCGTTATTGTTTTTCTTTATTCAAATTTCATACAAACATGTGAATGTTTTCGAGTATTCGATACCGCTGATTGTAGTTGAGTGAATCGGTATTAGCCATTTTAATAACGTAAATTAGGGTTACGCTCTGTAAATACCCCCCATTTCTAAGCCCCTAATTATGCAATTCATAGCGTAGGAAAATCCTTACGGCATGAATTGTTAATTGACTATAATACCTGTCACAAAACAATATTGATATGGTGTTTTGGGAATGGGTGGTATGAACAAGGCTAGATATAGTTTGTAAGATGTATGAGGGCAACTCGATACTACTCCTAGATGTTAAGTAGACTTGTATTTAACTAAATTTATTCCTTTTAATGTTTTTGATTACGATTTTTTTATTATTTTGTTATTACTCAATCTAAGCTAAACGCACACTTTAATTCTTTTTTATTGCTGATAATTTATTTTTCGTATTGCACTACAATTTTTATATTAATTAGATCCAACGTGGAATACAATAGAGGCATATTTATTTTTATAGTTGCAGTTGTAGTTTCTTAATTAGCTGAAGGGAAGGTGTCCTTTACTAGTTACCCGCGTTCACTAAGTGTCATCTGTATTTTCCACCTCTATACCTTTAAAATGTAGGCAGTCCTAGGACTGCCTACTATCTAGATAGTCCCGTTCTGTTAGTATACAGTCTGATCAGTTATTCAACAACCCACCTATGAATGTGGATTAACTATCAAGCTTGAATGTTTCAAATTTTACGAAATTTAGAAAGCTAGGTGAGGAACGCAATTAGTGCCATCTACACAAAATATGTACCTATCCTCCCCTTTATGGAATGCCTAAGTTTTAGCATTTCTTCATGAAATGGTACTTAAAACTGTAATGCATTTGTATTTCCTTGAATATGATAATCTGATGTTAGACTTGCACACTGAATTTACTGCACATATGTAGTTGAAATAGTAATTTAATCATATAGTAAGTTTTAGTATTAAATGCGTAATTCCTTCTAGGATCCTCATTATATAATTTTTCTATTCGATATTTTAAGTACCTTTGCCAATGTTTTTATACTATTTCGATTATGAAGACATTGTTGAAGTATGAGATTTCGTGTCCATTATGTATGGATGATAAATAAATTTAAATACGATATCCAATTGTTTCATTTTATGCCTATTACCTTTATCATATTTCTGCTAAATTAATAAAGACTACTGAGTGCTGAAACATTTCGAGTTTCTGATAGCGGTTTTACCACAGAGCGACAAAGGTGCTCTATGGATTTTTCCTTGATTGTGGTGGTGGCAGTGGCGGATCTAGGTTTCAGTTTTGCTTGATTTTAGTTTGGGACAGGTGCTCTGGGGGGGGGGTCACCCCGGCTGATGCATGACGTTTACTGAGTGCAGGTCGAACCCGGTGAAGGGTGAACCCGAATGGTTTTAGAGTTGACTTGAGCCCACACTTGCCCACAGAACCATGATAAATGCGTAATTGTACCAGAAAGGGATGAATTGAGATAGGTATATAATATAAAAAGAGGATCGCCTGCCCTAGGCGTCTTTTTAAGAGGGGTGTCAAAATGAATAACGTTTCACTTCATTCTGATAGCCTCACAGTAGCGTAGATTATACCCTATGGCGCGGGTACCAAAGATAAACAAATTAACACAAATACCCAGATAAAGAACAGACTGAAACTCATTATTTCAATCTAATTCGCCGGCAATCAAACCTAAGACCCCCGATTAGCAGTACGACATGGTAACCGTTTCGTCGTGTAGTAATAATAGTACAATAATAATGGTGGAGTAAGCTCCAGGCCTTCTGCAATGGGGAAAAGACCCGTACCCAGCAGTAGTGGGACGCAAAAAGGGTTGCAGCCAAGAAAAATGCAAAACTGGCTTTGCGGTGTCAACACAGTCGCCTTTGCCTAGTGCTGGAGACGATTAGCCAAATTAGGCACCACCCAAAAAATTGTTCATCGGGGTCTGCAAAAAGGATTTAATTTTTATAAAAGAAAAAGAAACATCGTCAAAAATGGACACACAGAGCTTACCTGGTAGATCCAGCTTCTGAAATACCTAGGTACCTCAAAGTTAAAGCTTTGATTAGCAACTTCTCTAAAGCCTTAGACGCAAGAGACAGCAAGAGTTGCGAAGCGACAACTCGGCGCGGCCGCAAATAGTTAGCGAAGCCGCAACCGCGCCTTTGACTTGCGGTTATCGTGCGTAATTATGACTAAACTTGTACTGAGGCAGATACTTATAAATAGACAAAATGGGCAAGTAAATTAAAGCATTAAGGTACATAGGTCTTATTTTATACTGAAAAAGTTTCAAAATATGTAGGTACCTTCATACAAACATTACCAGTTTAAAAAGCTGGTAAAAACTTATAGTTTTAAAAAAGTTAATAATTAAAAATAATTATTCTTATAACATGGGCATCGAAAGAAACTTTATTTCAGTTAGGTTTCATAACTGTCCACGCTTTTTTCCAATCTTTGCCTCCTCAGAGACCTCTGCTGAACAGTGAAATGTAAAAGAGCGTACAACCACCTACAGTAATCAATCAAGCGACCTTTCTCAGCATCTATTTTAAACTACTTTATATTCCTTGGTGCAATCTACATTTACTTAAGTAAACATTACACACTCATAGCCCCACAGTAAGGAAATTAATACCCTGTGTCGTGGGTACCATGAACACATACAAGGACAGGAACACAAACACCCAGACCGAGAACAGAAATTTAAACTCAGTATCCAAATTTTTGTTCGCCGGGAATCGAACCCGGAACCCTTCGATTGGCAGTCTGTCAATATTAAGTAGGTCCTGTACAAAAAGCCTTTCATTTACGATAGCAGGTGGTAAAATAAATGCAAAAAATAACCGGAAATAAAATAAATAGAGCTTTCTTTTAAAGGTCGTTTGAAAACACTTTTTGTATCCCTTTGCAATGTCAAAATTTAGTAAATGACGTAAATTTATTGATTGGCTGCAACCCTTTTTGCATCCCACTGCTGGGCACGGTTCTCTCCCTCTTATTAGGGAGGCCTGGAGCTTACTCCACCACGCTGCTTCAATTCGGGTTGGTGGAGGAGAAATTTATTGATTACTCAGCTTTATTAGGATCAAAATAGAAGCTAATACGCTACTAGACAGCAAGGGTTGCGTTGCGAAGTGCCAACTCGACGACGCAGTCGTAAATAGTTAGTGAAGCCGCAACCGCCTTTGACTCGCGGTTATTGTGTAAAATTAAGACTTGCGTGCACTGAGACACGTGCCTAAGGAATAGACTAAATTTTGGCGTAAATTCCCTGCCTTTAGTTGCAGGGTACTTGTAGGGCATAATAGGTAATGTAAATAAAAATACCTAGTTGACCAAACCTTATTTATAAATACAAACGTAATACTTAACAAAAACTCCAACCCGCATTAGAGCAGCGTGGTGGAGTAAGCTCCAGGCCTCCCCAATAATGGGGAGAGAACCGTGCCCAGCAGTGGGACGCAATAAGGGTTGCTTGTATTTTCCAATATCTTTGGTTGCAGCCAATACTTACAAAAGGATACATAAGGGCGGGTAGATGTTGAAATGGAATAAAACAAGCTATTTAATATTATAATGATGTACCTACCTATAAACGAAATTCATTTATTTATTTTATTTCATAGGCCCATTAACTGTGGTAAACAACATCGATCAAATGCCCGCCTCGGCTCCTTACAGTGCATGCACAGTGGCACGTATGTACGAGTGGTCCAATTTTTAATTACTCTAAGTTCGAATTCTTGTGCACGGCGAGGGACGGACTGCCTCGGGTTCTGATGCATACTTTCAAGGACCGTGGCGATGTTTTCCGCCGATCTTGGGTTCCTTGAACGTACAGTTATTGGGTGATTATTCACTGTGCCCGTCGTCTCAAATTTGGCAACCAAACGTTGAAGAGTCGACTGTGAAGTGCCTCCACGTCTACCGAAAAATGGGCGCAATGCGCGTAACTTTGCGAACATTAATTTGATAATTAAGTTTTATCATTTGAACGTGCAGTTCAATAGTGTAACTCATCATTATGATTTGGCATAATTCATAGAGTAATTAAACACTACGTTAAAGCTGAATAATTAACAAAGATTTGACAGATGTCACAAAAACAAGATGGACGCCACGGGCCTTCAAAATCTACCCATGCCAGTTCATATTCCCTGGGTTGGAGAAATGTGATCGGCTAGGCCTCTTTGGCTACAAGTCAAAACAAGGCGAAGCTGTAAAACATATTATTATTTTGACTAAGATGAGTTGGTGAAGTTAGGACTCTAAGTCTAAATAATAATTCTAAAAAGTTCTCAGGTCAAATCCAAATACAACAGTTCAAATGTTTTTGATTGGTACACCCCACCAAGAACAGTATTACTCGCTCTGTTGTTAGGCAAAGGCATTAGGATTCGTGATTTCCAAACCATGGCTTCAATTTTTCCCAAAATGAAAGAATACCGGCTTGCATCAGGGGGATGTTAAAATAAATGATGACGATTTTAAAGTAGCAAATCTTCGTACCTACAGAAATTATGTCACATCTTCTTAAATACCTACTTAAGTAGAAAAAAAAACTTATTCACATTGGGAATGTAGGCCTATTTCGAGTTACGTTATTATCTTTACCTAATCCTTGCAATATTATTAATATCCGATCAATGTGACGCATGTCAGAGCCATGTTATATTCAGAAGGGAGTTTCCAAATCACGGCTTGTACCTTATAATCATCGAGAAATCTACTCGTGTGTACTTGATACACATAAACTGTATTCGGTCTTTTCCCATGCGACGATCATTCGTAATTAGTATTTTCATGTGTCCATCGTAAAGGACTGGCCCTTATACTAGTAGAATAGAGTCTGTTTTTGAGTGAACGCCTTATCTATAGACACATAATTGCTAAGGAGTGCTGTTGTCGATAATAACCGTAGAAACTAAAATACTTCGATGGGTATATCAAATTTGTGTTTCGTGAACAGTAAATTCGAAAATTATTGGGTGAACTGTTGAAAGTTAAATGAAGGGTCACAAAACAATATACCTACACCAGCTATTAATTAAGGGAAAAGCACATTTAATTATAGGTGACCTAAGTGATTAAGTAGGTATGTACCTTCGTACTAATCGTGAATTAAAAAGAATGGAAATAAGAAAGAAATAAAAAAAAACATTCTTAGGTTTTTTTACATAGTCTTAACGAACGTTATTTTTTGTCTGCTCTGGGCGCGCTTAGGCAATGCTGAGCTGAATAAAACAGCAGATGGAGAAAAATTGCGCAAAGATTTTCGTTGATAGCAATATAAATTTTAATTTTACAACTGTTTATGCATAATTGTGACTTTGAGTTATTTAATATTTAATTTAATCTACATGTACAATAAAAATGTATTGAAAAATACAATAAAGATAAAGGCTCAATGTTTTAAAGTAAATAGTAGGTAAATAGTCACGCATATTTTTTTATTTGAATGGAGTAGCAGACGAGTGGTCGCTGCAGCCCATGGACATCTACACACAACCTCAAGCAAGCATTGGAAATTCTTGTCTGAGGTCGTATGCAGTTGCGCCATTACTCCGGAGGCTGGTGGTCGCTTCATGTAAGTCGACTGACTGGCCGGCAACTGTACCTTTCCTCTGAAACACTATACACAATAGCATTGGTTCACGGCAGAAGAGGGTGCAGCGGTGATACTTCCCTGGGAGAACCAGTTATGCCAGTGTTGTGAAATATAGTATTCATATGAATAATTCATTTGGAATATTAATTTAAAATAATTATTATGCTACTAAAACGGTTTTTTATTCAAACAAAATCTTCTTGATTGATTTTGATATTTATCGTCCATTACTACTGCGTTTGAGTTATTTTAAACGCCAAAGAAGTTTAACTTCTAACGCGTGTACATAAGTAGGTACACACACTAAATAAAATAAATAAATATCTTTGGACAATTCACACAACACCATCTGATTCCAAACTAAGCAGAGCTTGTACTATGGTAATCAGAAAGCTGATATAGATACTTATATAATTCTAAATACATTAAATAGATAAATTAACACCCAGACACAGAAAAAATAGTCATGTTCATCACACAAATATTTGTCCTGGGTGGGAATCGAACCCACAACCTCACGCTTCGCAGTCGGCTCGTCACTCACTACGCCACGGAGGCTGTCTGAACTGCCTGTCTGTCTGACTCTTTTTTAATTAAATTTATTTCTGCTGTCTGTACCTTATCAAAGAACCATATATCTCACAGGCGTACATTTTTATGAAATATATTAAAACCTACGAGTTTACAGCTTTACAGTTATGACTCTCATTATTGGTTGCATCGTCTACCCCCTGCAGCTAAGTTTTACGACTGCTTAATAAACCCCTTGTTTTAGGGTACACTGAAGAGATAGCATGATTTTTATGATCAGTACTGAAACATCTGTCCGACTTATTAGCAAATATATTTTTGCTAGGGAGATCGTTTAAAAAAAAACACAGTGGCGTGGAAAATTGAGATACCTACAGACTAATGTTAGAACAGCTCTTTTTCCTTATCTAAGAAATAAAAGAGTAAAGGGATGTAGTGTATACTCTAAATACATTGTTTCAGTCCTTGAATGAATTACTTCGAGATTAATAATAAGTCTGTAGAAGTTTGTATAAATAAATTAAAACAATTACGCTAATAAGTATATTTTTTTATTTTTTTATTTATTCTTCATGTACCAAAATATAAATATTATGTACATAGGCGGACTTAATGCTAAGAGCATTCTCTACCAGTCTACCTGGGGTGGTAAGAGAAGCAACGAAAGGTGGTATTGAAGAACAATAGCGTAATAAATAAAATATAAAATATAAATAAGTATATCAACGAAGGCGAAGGCTAAAAACGTTATACGTAGTCTGAAGGCACTGAAGTAAGGTAAGGTACGGTAAGGAGGTAAGAGATCCAGATAGAGATACATAGTAGAGCCTGAGCCCTTTATAATTTGATGACCAATATTGCGCAATGGTTATCAGAACGGATTGCTGAAAATGGACCCCGGATTCTATTTCCGGTGAGGAGGTTTATCAAAATAAATAAACCGAACAAAAAGGCAGATGGGCCGCGTGGTGTTAAGCGATCACCGTCGCTTATGGACACGGGCAACCCCAGGGGAGCCGCCCGAGCATTGTCAGCTTTCGAAAAGAGCTTTTTTTACAACTTTCTTGAAGAATCCCATGTTATAGTCCACTGGAAATGCCTCAACTGGAAGATTGTCCCATAACTTACACGTCCGTGGTGAAAAGGAGCGTGCAAAGCGAACTGTGGAGGACCGCCCTGAGTCCAGATGGTTTCGGTGGAAATTTAACATTCGTCTGGTGTTATAATCATGGAATGGTGGCGCAATCATCAATTTGAAGGTCCTTGTAGCTTCGGGATTAAGAATAGAGCTACGGTATCCCCTGCCTGATCGTAAGAGGCGACTAAAAGGAGGCTTCCGGGGTTGTGAGCGGTGAGAGTGGGAGCTCGATCCGTCCAGCCAGCAGCCCCGGGAAGGACGGCGGTGTGTGCGTGGCCACATGCCACACACATCACACATCTGCTCTCCCAAAGATGGGCTCATTCTAGGGCGACGCGCGTGGAGGATACCGGTGCGTTCCACTGGAGATCCCGGAGTACTCCCCAAGCGTAGAGGCAGCCACCGAGGGGGCTTTAGTGCGGTCCAATCCTCTCTCAAGGCGCCGGGTACCTTTTGTGTGTGTGTATGTGTGGTCAAACAACTAAAAAATAATCAAGACTAAAAAAGAAAATTCCTTAGTCAAATAAAAAGGTCGAATTTAACCCATTTAGCAAAAAACTATCATAAACAGATTAGAAATCTATTTATGAATAAAAGCTTTGTACCAAAGTATTCGAACATAACAAGGGTAGGTACTTAGGTTGTTATGAACTTTCTTAATAATAGGAGTTTCGGAGTGAAAACAAGAGGTATCGATCGGGCCTCACCTGCCAACTGTTACCAGGTTTATGTAGAACTTTTTACTACTTTTTGAAAGCCTTCTTGGCGATTTTATGACCCCATTAAATTATATCTTCGCTGTCTAATATATTTTGCATGTAGCTTTCTTGAAACTTAATTCTTAATTAGATTCTTAAGGTATTTTTATTTTAGGACGTAAAGGCCTGGTTTAAGTGAGGGGCTGCTTTATGATTATTTAGACGTTTTGAAGATATAATGACAGGCACAAATAAGACATTCCATTCCGCATCCCGCTGTTCTCACACACTAATTTCTCCCCATAATTACAGCTGCCTAGAGTTTTCTTCAATACGCTGATCTAAGCCGGGTCGGATATTTTCAAATTGCCCATGAAGCTTCCAACCTTCCATCATTATAAGGCCCAACGACACCTACGAGTATCTATTGGTAAAAACCACATGATAACGCTTTACATGCCCTCTGAAGCCAAGTAAATGCACATGAAGACCACAAACGGTCACCCATCTTATAATCCGCGCGCAATGATAATGGAACCTTTAGGAGCTGCGACACCGCCAGCGTTAGGGTCGGCAAATTCGCAAAATTTTTATTTTTGTTTTGGATTTTATTATTTTCTCCAAAAAAATATTGCCTATAAGTTTTTTTTATGTAATTTTGCTGACAATGCAGCTATAATAATATGCGCTAGTATGTAATGAATTATTTTAAACGGCTCCATTATGTATTGATATTTTTACCGACTCTTCGTTTGAATAGTTGCAACACTACTGTAAAAGACCTGACCAAAAAAAGAGTCTTTTCAACTCTTCTTCATAACAGTTGAAATGACTCTTTTTTTATTTTCATTCTCACGGCAAATTTTTGAGTTATGTCATATACTTATATAAAAAGTTATAGAAATTGTGCGATTTCCGCCTAAACATAGTTATTTCGGATTTAAAAGTATGAAAATTCAAAAGCTATAGACTAAATAGACTGTAATATTCAGTACATTTTTTGCCAACTCTCACTGAGAACCGTCATTTTCGATTGAATTTGACAAGGTTCCATCCCTATCTCGTCGCGCGCGGATTAGGGGGAGGTGGGGCACCTTGATACGATTTTTACTTAGACCCAATAATAGACGATCTATTGACAGTAACATCCAATTTAATAATTATAATATATTCAATATATATTCAACTAACTTGTTAAATTCAAATTAACCGTTAAATTTAATAAGAAAAAGTAGGAGAGCCTATTTACTAAAAAATGAAATTTGTATCAATGTACCCCACACTCGGGGTACATTGATACATATACTGGGGCACTTTGATTCATAGAAATGTTTCTACAAATTAAACAAGTTTTATTGATTTTTATGACATTTATTTATTAATTGCTTATTTTTTTACTTTTTGGTAAATTATGTGCACTTAAGTACTAATTGAAATAAAATACTTTTTGCAGTCTTTATATAAAAATATAACAAGTATATCTAAACAATAAACTACGCCATGAAAAATATTTAAACAAAAAGACATAATCATTCTTTATTTGGCCTAATAAGTCATCACTAGTTTTTATGAAGTAAATTAGCTTACATTGAAATGTTAATAGGTGACAAATTAATCTTAAAATTGAGTAGAGAAGCTGTTCAACTAGTTCCTTTTTTACTATAGGATCTGGTAATTTCATCACAATATCAGAAATATTAATCGAAGCTCCGTCTTTTATATCAGGAAACACAAAAGTTAAAGTCGGTTAAGCTTTAAAAAGGAGACTAGAAAGTCGCTAAGGCTATCGGGGTATCTTGCTTGACACTATTTTTCCAAAAAATGCTTATATGGTTGCTTCTTTCCTGCGTTAATTACCTTTGTTATAACATTGTCAGATATCGCAGAAGCCACAGAAATTTCATGGATGGAAGTTCTCTTCGTTTTGCGTTTAAATGTTGGAACCATTTTTCTATAAAGAAAATAAATATATATTAAGTTTTACATACTCATACATACATTTAACAAAACATCAGGGTACATTGATACGTATCAATGCGCCCCGAGAGCACTTGCATCAATGTGCCCCTGCCTACTACAATCAAAATAAATATTTTATAAAAATTAAAGCAATAAAAAATCAAAAAAATTAAGTCTATGTAATGTAATGACAGATATGTACTTACCAAATGTCTTAATATAACACAGGTAACACTAAATAAATTAGAAGAATCACATCCGAAAGAAAACTACGAAAATTTTGTTGCGAGCATCAGAAACAGGTTTATAAGTGCCAGCCGCTAGTCTTCGAGAGTACGTTGCTCCGCGCTAGTGTGCGTGTAGGGTGTCTTATTACCTTCTACACAGATGTCGGATGGCTCGTCTAACGCGTTTTGTTTTCGATGAATATTGACTGTATCTATGTGCCCCATGTATCAATGTACCCCATCTCCCCCTACACTACCTTGTGTTTTACGCTAGATGCAGGGCCATGGGAATTTAATGTTTTGATAGATGTTTGCGAACATCTACAATTAGACACTTTATTCATGTGATAATGCCTTTATGTTAAGTAAATATCTAGGTACATTTACATCCTATTATTATTACTTATCATCCATTTATAACGGATCAATCTAATTCTCCTGGTTTATAAATTCGCCGTGTTGTAGTGTGTTTGTGAACACAAACACCCAGATTATGAGTTGGAAAAATCATTCCAATTTCTACCTCGCCGGTAATCGAAGCCAGGACCCTTCATTGGCAGTCTGGCATGTTAACCACTGCACCCCGTGGTTCGTCAAATAAATATGTATCTATAAGTACAATGTGAATGAATATTGATTTTGTTTGTTGTACATTCCCGGGGTCGATCTTCTGAAATAGGGATTAGCTATGTTTAGTCGTTTCCAAACTCGTTAAAGTTAAATTAGCGGAAGAGAATTCTCCCAACCCAAAACAAATTGTCTTCACATTGATTTTTATTTTATGGTTTTACGATTTAGAATAACCATAAGATATATTTTATGTGGAATTGAATTGAAAATTGTAATTGAGGGAATTTTAATTGCCAGAAAAGCAATATTTATGTATGCTAAAAGAACTAAACGGTCAGTGCAAATTGCAGTAATCGTCTAGTGGTCTGAGATTGTTACCTCAAATGACCACTTGTGTTCGGTATGGAGGATGCCTTTTAGCAGCAAAAATGTCATGCGCGTTTCCGTGCTTCGGAGGGCACGTTAAGCCGTCCGTCCCGGTTGTTATAATTTTACCTGTTGTTATATTAAACTTTGTCGGAGGCCTTATGGCCAGTTAAAATACATCCAACAGCGGAATGGCCATTAACCTACATCTCCACAATTCCACATTGGAGCAACGTGGTGGAGTAAGCCCCAGGCCTCCCCAATAATGGGGAGAGACTTGTGCCCACAAGTGGGACGCAAAAAGGGTTGCATCCAGCCAGCAAATGGCTTTTTACAATTTCAGAGGAATGCACGAATTTAGATAAAACTCTCCAAAAAAGTTTGGACGAATAAAGAATCCGATTACCAGGTAGTACTTTTTTATGTCGGGCAGGGGGGGAGGGCTTCTTCTAAACCTTTTTTATGTCGGGGGTGAGGGGGGGGGGGCTTCTAAAGGTAATTTTTTAGGATTATTTTATTTATTTTTAACATTTCATTTTAAAAAACACATTTTTCTGTCTATAAATTTTTAACGTTGACAGTGCGAGTGAGTTATACTCGTGTTAATAGATATGTTTTCAACTTTTTTTAGTTTATTCGCGGAAATCCAAAGTGAATCCAGGTCTCCCTGAATCGTTCATGTAGAGTTATTCTTTTATTGTCTTACCTAGCTAATAGATAATACGCATGGTTAACACGCATGGTTCGACCGAGAAAGTACTCGTATACCTAATCGCCGCAGCCATGTCATGACCATCATATCGGCATTCAAAATTGGATTTCAAATGTTGGTATACAAACATTGTTTAGGTCAAAATTTTTTAAAGGTCTCTAGGGTTGGTTTTTCATCTTACTAATATATAAAGCTGAAGAGTTTGTTTGTTTGTTTTAACGCGCTAATCTCAGGAACTGCTTTTTCGAATTGAAAAAATCTTTTTGTGTTGAATAATCCATTTATTGGGGAAGGATATGCTATGCAAGGATAGTCATGCTATGACTATTACCAAAGTCGCGGGCGGCCGCTAGTTTTAAATAAAGTGCCTGGATAACCGAGATTTGCTCGGATATTAACAATTGATTTACTTGGTCTAATAAAAAAAGAGAAATAAGTGAAAAAAATCCAAATATGCTTATACATATGTGCAGAGTTATTAAAGTTACTAAAAAGGGAGTGAAATAAATTAAGTTTTTAACAAAAAAATAGAACCAACTTCAAACGGTAAAAAATAAAATTGTTCAGTAGGTACCTACTTCTTCTTGCTTATAGTAATGACTCTTAAAACTATTTTTGAAGTCGATATGTCGATATGATAAATATGATAGGACTCCAACTGGGGTTTGCTGATTTCTGAACCGTCTGAATTCCCACCTAAGCTATTATAAACTTATAGATGTAGGCTAAATTAACTGTCGTATTCTAATGATATTTTAGCAGCTTTTATTACCTGGAAACAGATCTGTTACATTCTGAAAAGATATTAAGAAAAACGTAATTTTTATACCTTTAATGATCAATGCTATATTACTATATAATATAATGTATGTCTTGGAATCGGCTCCAACGTGTTTCCAGGCAGGCGCGGTCTCAGCACGGGATATGACCCCCCCCCCCCCCCCAAATCCATCAGTCATGCGTAGATAGAAGGCGAAAGAAGCCAAGAGAAGAAGAGGTGTCCCAAACCTCTTCCCCCAAATTTCTTAGTGACCCCCAAAACTTCTTGCCCCCCTTAAATTTAAGGCTGCGACCTCGTCTGCCTGGAAACACGTACAAAACGATAAACAATAAAACCTAGCTAGATCGATTTATCGTCCCCGAAACCCCTGCATACTAAATTTAATGAATCGTTGGAGCCGATTCCGAGATATATATAGTTTATATTATATAGGTATATTATATAGTAGTATACAATTGATCATATAAAGGTATAAAATTTACGTTTTTCTTAGTATCTTTCCAGAATCTAACAGATCGGAATTAAAATCAAGACTTGCGGACTTGAATAAATTTTCGAGTAGGTACACAAGAATATCGAGGATACAATACAGCAGCTCCTTTGCAGCCCAGCTACTTAAAATTATCCACTCTCTTGAGTAATAACTGCATAGCACTCAATTCAAATTAGGCCCACTGCAATAAAGGAAAATGAGATTTTTTACGAACAGAGAAGTGTTGTTTTTATTGTGCAAAAAAATTTTCCCCCAAACGCTGATTAGGTAGTTCATTTATTCGAGGGGTATTTATTATGACTTCTCATTGTTCGCGTTTTGACTTGAGCCTTATATTTTGATTCGGCAGGATTAATGATGATTGTACTTTTGCGTATTAATGCGTTTCATTATACGAATTGTCAAAAGATTTATGTACCTAAATAAAAAAAAATAACCAGTTTTGAAGAGAAAAGTATTGCTTTTAGAAATCAATAACGAACACAGTTATATAACAACAGTGATTGTGTAGTATTCTTAATCCCTACTAATATTATAAATTTGAAAGTAACTCTGTCTGTCTGTCTGTCTATCTGCTACGCTTTCCCGCTTAAACTACTGAACCAATTTTAATGAAATTTGGAACACAGATAGAGTTGACCTTAGGAAAGGACACAGGATGGTTTTTATTCTACGGGAATTTATAAAACGAGTCCACGCGGGCGAAGCCACTGGCGGGAGGCTATAGTTTTTACATAAAAAAAGGGTTGTATGAAACTCAGGATGTCACAGATTTTATCTGTGGGGTATAATTGCTACGGCACCTTTTTTGGTGTCGGGGGGGGGGGGGGGGGGGGGGGAAACCTTCAAAAGTACCCGGCACCTAGGGAGAGGATACCGGGTTATGTGGGATTTGACCGCACTAAAACCCCCTCGGTGGCCTGCCTCTGCGCTTGGGGAGGACTCCGGGATCTCCTAAGGAACGCACCGGTGTTCTCTACGCGTGAGGCCCAGAATGAGCCCATCTTCGGAGGTTAGATGTGCTCTCCTGCACCTTCCGATGTTTACGGCGGCATGCGGCCACACGCACACACCGCCCGCGCCGCCCTTCCCGGGGCTGCTGGCTGGACGGATCGAGCTCCGACTCTCTCCGTCCGCGACCCCGGAAGTCCCCTTTTAGACGCCTCTTAGGATCAGGCAGGGGATACCATAGCTCTATTCTTAATCCCGAAGCTACAGGGACTAATTGCTACGGCACCTAACAATCAAAACCAACAAAAAAGCTAATATTTACTAATTAAGAACTTAATCCAGTCTTCACGAACAATACCTACATCAGTGATTGGTTGTTGACACTTGAAGGCAGAATATAAATATATAGTTGAATGTAGGTACATCCGTTACATCTCCTTAGTCACTACACGAATAGAAATGTATACTAGTAGGTATCTGATTCCTCGCAGTAAACTTATAACAAGTTTTGTAATACCTACCACAAGAGTGTTTGCAGTTAATTATCGTCATTTCGACGTCTAGCCAGGTAAGCACCAACCTGTAAAATATTCAGCTTAAGGAATATTTTATATTTACTTTCGAGGACAAGATAAAAGTTTAAAGTGCCATTAATTTTACTAAGAAACAGAATCAGAAATTTAGTGAGGTCGTCCTTTATTTACGAAGTTGATAATTAGTTTAGAAATATGATATGGTGTATAATGCTTTAGTAAATTTATTGTTTACAAGATTACTAAAATCACCGCCTGCCAAAATTTATAGTAAAGTAGCTGTGACCCGCGGTTTAATCCGCGTTATTTTTTTTAATGTATCCTATTTCTGATAACTCCAAAAATATATGTACAAAGTTTCATAATGATCGGTTGAGTAGTTTTCGCGAGTAACAAACAAACTAACTTGCGCATTTATAATATTAAGTAGAATGCTACTGAATTAAATGAACATTTTCCATAACGTTTATGGAACATTGAATATTTAATGTTTTCCATATTACAGAAATTAACATAGAAGAAAAACCGGCCAACTGCGAGTTGGACTTACGTACGAAGGGTGTCGTACCATTATCTATAAAAAATCACGTTTATTATATGGGACCCCCTTAAATATTTAATGAAATGAAATAAAAATATTTTATTTGCACAAATATGGGTGAAAAAAAGGTTTTACAAAATATTTAAAACTCCATTATTTAACCCTTAGGATGAATAATTTTAAATTTAAGTAGTAAACTAATTAATTTTATGACTAAATTTAAAATTAAATTAGTTTTAAATTTTTATACTTTTATTAATTTTTGTTATAGCGGCAACAGAAATATACATGTACATCATCTGTGAAAATTTCTAATGTGTAGCCAATAGCCATCACGGTTCATGAGATACGACCTGATGATAGACGACAGATGGACAGACAGACGGACGGACAGTGGAGGCTTAATAATAGGGTTCCGTTGGCACCCTTCAGGTAAGGAGCCCTAAAAACATGCTCAGGCTTAGACTAAGTATATCCTAAGTCTATGTGCTCAGGTGACTCTCCTGTAGTTGCCCGTGTCCATAGGCGACGGTAACGCCAGAGGTCGTCAGTAATCAGTCAGTCAAGTTAGTCAGACATTCAAGTAAAGCGATGTCTACTTTACCAGAACGTGACCGATGGAGTTTTGGAAGCAAGCTGAAGAAACATATTTTCGCACTTTTATTTTATTTCACAACACTCGTGCACTATAATTAACCAACATCGAATAAAATGCCATCGACTTTTTCCGATATAATTCAAAAATACACAAAAAAAATAATTAAAACAAGAGCACAATATGTCTTATCCGACTTCCCCGTCAAAACTCTGCCAAAATTTTTTTTTCTTCAATTATGACATCGCAAACTCTGCATATTGCCAGCGTCAAGTATAATTTTTACAAGTAAAGCGATGGCTTCTTTACAAGAACATGACCAATTAAATTTTGGAGGCAAGCCGAAAAAACATATTTTTACACTGTTATTTTAATTCACAATACTCGTGCACATTAAATAATCTCAATCGAACAAAATACCATCAAATTTATCCGATATAACTCAAAAATACACCAAGAAATTAAAAATAATACAAGAGCACAATACGTCTTTTTCGACTTCCCGCCAAAATCCTGCCTACATTTTAAGTATGAATTTCAAAATCACATTTAGAACCGTCACTGCAGAGTTAGTGGTACCAACGTAATAAAGCCAGACAAATAAATTTACTCCGCCAGAAATAATCCAATAGAGTATCCAATAAACAGAAACGTCTAATGAACAAATAACTCCGAGATACACAATAACAGCTAAGCACTCAATCAACGAATAATGAGTTGGAAGATTAGATAAAATACACTAAATAAACAGAGACAGGGCAATAAATCTCTCAACACCAATTACAAGTATATGATCGTGCCTAACGCGGGAATCGAACGAGCGTCCGAGTCAACGGCCCTTTGGGGAAATACATGACAATTGGGGTATTCGGACCCCGGGAAGCTAAGGGTTGGATATTATGTTTTCGCCAAGACGTTTTAAATCTTCCATTTGTTTTGTTACTGTTGGTAGAGACTTATACGAGTATATCTATTTATAATATATTTTATTTTTTTATTTTATTTGAATGGAGTAGCAGACGAGCATGCAGGCCACGTGGTGTTAAGTGGTCGCTGCAGCCCATGGACGTCTACATACAACCTCAAGCAAGCATAGGTAAGTCTTGTCTAAGGTCGTATGCAGTTGCGCTACTACTCTGGAGGCTGGTGGCCGCCTCATGTAAGTGTGGCCGGCAACTGCACCTTTCCACCGAAACACAATAGAATTGGTTCACGGCAGAAGTGGGTACAGCGGTGGTACTTCCCCGGGCGAACGATAATAGTTCTACCACCTACATATATTTCTTACCACCACCACCTATACATATTTACAAGTTGCAATACAACTCTGGAACATCTTACCCGAAAATATAAGAAAGGCACCTAGCAAATTTACATTCAAAAAACTGGTCCGGGAGTATTTCTTGAGTATCAATACTAATACTAATAAATAATATTTTTTTTTTCAACAAGGGTCATACCTATAAACCTTAGACTAAGAATAATGTACTTACGTACTATAGACAGAGTCCTATTTTCCATTACGGCACGCTAAAGCGAGATCAAAATGCACTTAATGAACTTGTTAGAAAGAGATGGGAGCGAGATTTTCTGTCTTTTTCTGTGTAACCAGTTTTTTGACATTGCCCTTTAATTAAGTGGCAGACAAACTGTGGAAGTCGGGGTGACATTGTTGTTTTATCATATTTATGTGTTAAAATCGATTCTCTCTGCTGTAAATTGTGTTGTATTAAAAGCAAATAACATTTTTCGTGTTTCACAATATGGTGAGCTGCAGTATTTTAGGTTGTAAGAGCCGCAGTGAGCGTAAACAGGAAGGCTGCCGGAAGGCATTACAATTTACGCGTAAGTTCAATATTTCTTTTTAAACATGTACTAAATATGTATTGTTTATATATAGATATTTAATTACTTTTGTCTTATTACTAGTCATTCAACGTAAATATAGTGAAATTCGTGAAAATAAACTTATATTTGTTCATTTCAAACATTGTCAAATTCGAAATTGTGTTGTCAGATCTCGAATCAAAATATCCTGCCCGTATTACTAAAAAATTAACCATCTTATTGAAATATAATAATTTTTAACAAAAACAGTGACCATAAATAATAAAATCAAAGATTATGTGTAACCTCATTAGTAGTTACTTACATTTCAAGCGGGAGGCTCAAATCCCACCTGTTTATATATAACTATTTAAGTGGAGACCAGTAAAATGTTATAGGCTGGGTGGACATTATGAGAATTTTCCCGACATACCTATTAAATTTCACTCAGACAGACTATAAAAAGGTACTCCATACATTTGGTATTTGGTATTAGACATTATGAGAAGTTTACCAGACGAATTTCATCTCATGTTGCTGTCATATTTTTTTCAGTTTACCAACTGACGCTCTTGCCGAAAATAAATGGATTCAGGCCACTGGACGTATTGACTGGCAACCATCAATATAATTCCGAATTTGTTCGGTCTATTTTGAAAGCCATTTATTGACCAAAAGGATAAAGAGAAGAAAAATAATAATAAAATTGATATAAATGTACATTTTTATATATTGCGTTATTACTAAGTGTTTACTTTTATCTTTGTAATATTTGCATACCTCATTAAGGTAAATATGACGTACTAAATATGTATTAACAGCTTTTGTAAACACCCATATTGGTGCCATTAAAAATCTTTGTATTTGTCTTTTATTTTCTCCTATATGTATGTCCTGTAATTTGCTGACCCAATTAACTTTATGCCAGTCAACCAATCTAAACTCAAACAACCAACCATAATGCACAAGCATGTAAATCCTTTCACAGTTTGGTCTGCCAATGTTTATAGTTTACTTGCTTGATATTGTAGATTACCAAATTTGGGGGAAAATTTGATAAGTGGGTAACACTGGCTGCGAAAAAGAGATGCCAACAAAGTGGTTACACCGACCCGCTGTCTTTAGGATTATTGGTCTTTGCTATAAACGGTATTTGATTTTTTTTTCCTTTTAATGTATTAGTTGAAAACATGTATATATGTATGGTTATGTTTCGTATGTATATGTTTGTGTAAATGTATGTATGTATTTATTATTCCTTTTTTGAATTTCATCTCATAATAGTCACTTTTAACTATTGCTTTAACTTTCTAATTGTTTTTCTTTACTAAAGCCTACCTCATATTTTCACCTTCACCCAGGGTTGACTGGAAGACAATGCCTTAAGGCATTAGGTTTAACCCTTTGTAACTCCTAGTTTAAGGTGTTTGCAAAAAAATAAATAAATAAAAATAAATAAAAAATATTTCTTGTGTGAGTGTGCACTGAACTCCTCCTAAACGACTGGACGGATCATGATGAAATTTTTTGTGTGTGTTCAAGGGCATTTGAGAATAGTTTAGATTACCAATTTTATTCACTGTAAAATGTTTATTAATGTTTTTTTTTGTAGTTTTCCCATATAAATTGTTCCTATCTGTCAAACGCTTGTATTTCATGCCGTGTCGTTCTAAACTTTGACACAGTCGCAGTAACGGGACAGTTCGTATGTCATTATTTGTTTTATATTTTTGTTGGACAGTAACATGAAATATCTTTAAGATAATGAAAAAAAACCCTCTTTCAATACTTTTAACCCTTAAATGCATGATTTTATATTTTAATTTGAAAAAAAATGTTTCTGGTAGTTTTTAAATCATATAATAAGGGAAAAATAATTAAAAAAATCTAGTTTTTTATTTTATTTTGTTATTGAAAAAAAAACTGTTTGTTGCCATTTGGCAACAACATGCGTGTATAAGTGAAACAAATTGTTGACTCAGATATAATTTATTACTGAAATGTATTTGAACATTATGGTTTTATGCCATGAAATGTCGCGAAACAATTTCTGTCTTTTGTGTGACATAAAGCCACCTTGTATTTCGTACATTCTGTGCGAAAAAATCCCTTGCAGTCGGGGTGTTTACATCTATTTTTTGACACACATCTTCGCTCATTACGGTCTGCACCATCTGTCCTTACATCTTTTGATGGAACAGGCTTCATATTTCCTCTGCTTCTTTTTGCTTTCAACTCTTTTTCTAAATTTGAATTTGAGGGCCGCCCTCTTTTATTCTCAACTGTTTTTTATAGTTACACAATACTTCTGCCAGCTCTCCTCTGTAATCAGCCAATGTCATGTTTGCGATGTTTGGATTCTTTTTTTATAGAGAACCCATGAGTTTATTACAGACATATCAATCATGTGATAGAACAGGCGTATGTACCAATTGCGGCTTTTGATCCTGATTTTATACCTGCCCAAAAAGCTGTCCATAAGGTCAACACCACCCATGTGAGCGTTGTAATCTTTGATAATTTTTGGGCAGCTTATATCGATTTTACGTTTGTGTTTTTTGTCAAATCTTGTGACTGAACTTGCCGGTTCAGAGCCAACATATTATGTCGAAGCCAAAGTGACTACTTTGTTGTCTTTCCAACACGTAACTGAAATGTCTACACCGCAGTTTCTTGACCTCCACTCTGCTATACCCATACAACTTGACAACGGCTGACCAGGCGAATGACCTGCTGCTGTTTCCGAAGACTGTGCCCTATTTGAAATTTCCGCCTCTTCAGCAGTGGTGGATTTTCTTCAATCAAATTTTCTTCATCATGCGCACCGTTTAATTCTTGCGACAACTCATGAACATTCTATGTCATTTTCGTCACCGATATCTTCCTCATCGTCTGAGATATCACCATTTTCTAACGCTGCAAGCATAGCCTCAATATCTCTTTCCCGCATTGATCGCGATATTCTAAAGATAAAGCAAAATAAGCTAAAAATCATGCAATAAAACTCACAACTAAGTACCGCCCAAGCCGTCATTTCATAAACGGTAAACGCATAGGGTAGACATTTGGCAACATTCATATTTTGGTAAAAAAATAGAAGACTTGGAACAAAATTCAAGAAAATAACCTTCAATTTATAAAACTTACCTTTGTTGCAGTATAATAACTATTTTTATAAAACAAATCTTATAAGATTTCACTAAGAAAACAAAAATCAAAAACTCGCTTCAGTTATCACGCAAACTTTATCCACCATTCAAAGCAAGATATCAAATTATTTAAAAAATACCCGCCATGTCACTTTTGACTATTATTTTTATGACAGTTGAGTTTTCAGTCTATGGTTGTATTACGTTCGGATACACATACTTACAGCATAACTCGAATAAATCGACATTTTGTGGTACGTAGACAAATGGCAACAACATGCATTTAAGGGTTAAGGCACCCGGGCGGATCTGGGCCGGATCACTAGTATTTCTATGTAAATCTGAAAATTGATTTGAAATTACTTTTGTCACTGGGTTTAACTTTTGGTTTAAATAGAAGTGTTACAGTTCAACTCTAATTTCAGCCTACCAAAATAGATCTACTTGCTTACTAAAAACACTTTAACTCAAATCAGCGTGTAAACTGTTACTTTACGATACAGATGGTAACCCCGAAAAGAGATTAAGTTCTTTGTAATCTATATAAAGCAATTTTTGTATACCTATATACGTTTTTTGAATCTCGGAAACGGCGTTCATGAAATTTTGCACCCAGGGGCTTTCGGGTATGAAAATCGATCCAGCTAGGTTCCATTTTTACCGACTTCTAAAAGGAGGAGGTACTGTATTCGGCTGTATGTATTTTTTTTATATATGTTCACCGATTACTCCGCCGTTTGTGGACCGATTTTCAAAATTATTTTTTTGTTCGTATGCTTATACTCCCGAGGTGGTCCCATTGTCACCAAATCAGGATCTGATGATGGGATCCCAGGGAAATCGAGGGGAACTCTCAAATTTTATAGGCACACACATTGATTTTCTTATACTTTCTGAAGCATAAGCAATATTTGTGCATAGTAATCATCATCTCATGTTGCTGAGCTGATGATGGAAGGTACTACAACAGTGAGGAGTTGAAAGCGAATTCTTTCAATAAATATTTTTTTATTCCAAATCTTACATTCCTAAGGTGTTCCAACTGTCACCAAGTCAAAGTCTGACGAGGGGATCCCAGAGAAATCGAAGGGAACATTCAAATTTTATAGCACAACAAATGATTTTCATATTTTTACTAAAGCAAAACAGGCATTTTTGTATAATTATCATCATAGCATGTTGCTGAGCTGATGATGGAAGGTACTATGACGGTTAGGAGTTGAGAGCAAATTCTTTCAATAAATGGTTTTTTGTTGGAAATTTTACATTTCTGAGGTGGTCCAACTGTCACCATGGCAAAATCTGATGATGTGATACTAGGGAAATCGATGGAAACACTGAAACTTAATAGGCACACACATTCATTTAGTCATATTTTTTAACATAATACAAATATTTGTGTCCGGTAATTATCACCTCATGTTGCTAAGCTGATGATTGAAGGTACAACTCCTCAACGGTTAGGAGCTGAGAGCAAATTCTTTCATTAATTTATACGTTCAGGTGGACTTATAGTAGTATTCTTTCAGGGTATACGATGGCTATTAGATAAACATGATTATAAAAGGTATCTCTTTAACGTTTAGAAATTAACTGAAAAAATTCCAATTATGCTTATACATATGTGCAGAATTATTAAAATTACTAAAAAGAGTGAAATAAATTAAGTTTTTAACAAAAAAATAGAACCGACTTCAAACGGTAAAAAATAAAATTGTTCAGTACCTACTTCTTCTTGCCTATGGTAATGACTCTTAAAACTATTTTTGGAGTCGGGCCCTTAGTAAAATGTCCTGTCTTAGTAAATATAGTGTACCTTTCGAATTCTGAATGGGCACGGACTCCAATATAGTTTTAACAGTCATTACCATACGCAAGAAGAAGTAGGTACTGTGTCCCACTGTCTGTACTGTCGGTGCCCATTTAGAACGAATGGTACGACATTTTAGTAAGGGCCCGACTCCAAAAATAGTTTTAAGAGTCATTATCATAAGCAAGAAGAAGTAGGTACTGAACAATTTTATTTTTTACCGTTTGAAGTCGGTTCTATTTTTTTGTTAAAAACTTAATTTTTAGTCATTGTCATTTTATTCGTATTTCGTTACTTTGTCGAATGTTTAAGTAGGTTAACTGCGAAGCTACAGACCCGGGTTCATACCTGAATTCAAAAACATATAAGGTTTTTTGTGACGATTTTTTTATCTGGGAGCTATTTTTGATGGCGTTGTTAAGTAACACTAAACCATTGAGGCTTTTATTTAAATTATAAAAAAATTAAACCAAGAAAATCAATCTTATTTATCTGTACTTTGCATTATAAACTTGCATCTACATTCTAATGTTACATGATATTTTTACCGACTTCCAAAAGGAGGAGGTACTGTATTCGGTTGTATGTATTTTTTTTTATATATATATTCACCGATTACTCCGCCGTTTGTGGACCGATTTTCAAAATTATTTTTTTGTTCGTATGCTTATACTCCCGAGGTTGTCCCATTGTCACCAAATCAGGATCTGATGATGGGATCCCAGGGAAATCGAGGGGAACTCTCAAATTTTATAGGCACACACATTGATTTTCTTATACTTTCTTAAGCATAAGCAATATTTGTGCATAGTAATCATCATCACATGTTGCTGAGCTGATGATGGAAGGTACTGCAACAGTGAGGAGTTGAAAGCTTTCAATAAATAGTTTTTTATTCCAAATCTTACATTCCTGAGGTGTTCCAACTGTCACCAGGTCAAAGTCTGATGATGGTATCCCAGAGAAATCGAAGGGAACATTCAAATTTTATAGCACAACAAATGATTTTCATATTTTTACTAAAGCAAAACAGGTATTTGTGTATATTTATCATCATATCATGTTACTAAGCTGATGATGGAAGGTGCTATGACGATTAGGAGTTGAGAGCAAATTCTTTCAACAAATGGTTTTTTGTTGGAAATATTACATTCCTGAGGTGGTCCAACTGTCACCATGGCAAAATCTGATGATGTGATACTAGGGAAATCGAGGGAAACACTGAAACTTAATAGGCACACACATTCTTTTAGTCATATTTTTTAACATAATACAAATATTTATGTCCGGTAACTATCACCTCATGTTGCTAAGCTGATGATTGAAGGTACAACTCCTCAACGATTAAGAGCTGAGAACAAATTCTTTCATTAATTTAAACGTTCAGGTGGACTGATAGTATTATGCTTTCAGGATATAAGAAGGCTATTAGATGGCTCATGTGCAGAATTATTAAAATTACTAAAAAGAGTGAAATAAATTAAGTTTTTAACAAAAAAATAGAACCGACTTCAAACGGTAAAAAATAAAATTGTTCAGTACCTACTTCTTCTTGCCTATGGTAATGACTCTTAAAACTATTTTTGGAGTCGGGCCCTTAGTAAAATGTCCTGTCTTAGTAAATATAGTGTACCTTTCGAATTCTGAATGGGCACGGACTCCAATATAGTTTTAACAGTCATTACCATTAGCAAGAAGAAGTAGGTACTGTGTCCCACTGTCTGTACTGTCGGTGCCCATTTAGAACGAATGGTACGACATTTTAGTAAGGGCCCGACTCCAAAAATAGTTTTAAGAGTCATTATCATAAGCAAGAAGAAGTAGTTACTGAACAATTTTATTTTTTACCGTTTGAAGTCGGTTCTATTTTTTTGTTAAAAACTTAATTTTTAGTCATTGTCATTTTATTCGTATTTCGTTACTTTGTCGAATGTTTAAGTAGGTTAACTGCGAAGCTACAGACCCGGGTTCATACCTGAATTCAAAAACATATAAGGTTTTTTGTGACGATTTTTTTATCTGGGAGCTATTTTTGATGGCGTTGTTAAGTAACACTAAACCATTGAGTCTTTTATTTAAATTATAAAAAAATTAAACCAAGAAAATCAATCGTATTTATCTGTACTTTGCATTATAAACTTGCATCTACATTCTAATGTTACATGATATTTTTACCGACTTCCAAAAGGAGGAGGTACTGTATTCGGTTGTATGTATTTTTTTTTATATATATTCACCGATTACTCCGCCGTTTGTGGACCGATTTTCAAAATTATTTTTTTGTTCGTATGCTTATACTCCCGAGGTTGTCCCATTGTCACCAAATCAGGATCTGATGATGGGATCCCAGGGAAATCGAGGGGAACTCTCAAATTTTATAGGCACACACATTGATTTTCTTATACTTTCTGAAGCATAAGCAATATTTGTGCATAGTAATCATCATCACATGTTGCTGAGCTGATGATGGAAGGTACTGCAACAGTGAGGAGTTGAAAGCTTTCAATAAATAGTTTTTTATTCCAAATCTTACATTCCTGAGGTGTTCCAACTGTCACCAGGTCAAAGTCTGATGATGGTATCCCAGAGAAATCGAAGGGAACATTCAAATTTTATAGCACAACAAATGATTTTCATATTTTTACTAAAGCAAAACAGGTATTTGTGTATATTTATCATCATATCATGTTACTAAGCTGATGATGGAAGGTGCTATGACGATTAGGAGTTGAGAGCAAATTCTTTCAACAAATGGTTTTTTGTTGGAAATATTACATTCCTGAGGTGGTCCAACTGTCACCATGGCAAAATCTGATGATGTGATACTAGGGAAATCGAGGGAAACACTGAAACTTAATAGGCACACACATTCTTTTAGTCATATTTTTTAACATAATACAAATATTTATGTCCGGTAACTATCACCTCATGTTGCTAAGCTGATGATTGAAGGTACAACTCCTCAACGATTAGGAGCTGAGAGCAAATTCTTTCATTAATTTAAACGTTCAGGTGGACTGATAGTATTATGCTTTCAGGATATAAGAAGGCTATTAGATGGCTCATGTGCAGAATTATTAAAATTACTAAAAAGAGTGAAATAAATTAAGTTTTTAACAAAAAAATAGAACCGACTTCAAACGGTAAAAAATAAAATTGTTCAGTACCTACTTCTTCTTGCCTATGGTAATGACTCTTAAAACTATTTTTGGAGTCGGGCCCTTAGTAAAATGTCCTGTCTTAGTAAATATAGTGTACCTTTCGAATTCTGAATGGGCACGGACTCCAATATAGTTTTAACAGTCATTACCATAAGCAAGAAGAAGTAGGTACTGTGTCCCACTGTCTGTACTGTCGGTGCCCATTTAGAACGAATGGTACGACATTTTAGTAAGGGCCCGACTCCAAAAATAGTTTTAAGAGTCATTACCATAAGCAAGAAGAAGTAGGTACTGAACAATTTTATTTTTTACCGTTTGAAGTCGGTTCTATTTTTTTGTTAAAAACTTAATTTATTTTCTTCTTCATCTAACTTTTATTCATCTTACTTCATCTAACCAAAAACGCGGCTTAGTAGGTACGTTCACATTGCACGAAAATCTTCTATAATATGGTATACTTACATATTATAAAAGATTTCTAGCCTTCGATTTCTTAACAAATATCGAGTGTTTTCTTAAGAAAGTTCAGGACCTTCGGGATTCGTGGGTTTTCTCCGTTCCTCTTCACCAAATAACTTATAAGTTGGCCGTCTTAATATAAACTCCACAGAGATTTACGAGCAAACATTACCTATTTTCGCTGTTATGTAGGAAAATTATTAAGTACATATATTTTTATTACGTATCTTTTTATGTGATATAATCTGTTTGTGACAGGAAATATCTACAAGTTTTTGTTTAGTGCGTATATTTAAAAAGTTTCATACCTCAAATACTCTATTCTGTGCTAACAACATGTAAAGGAAAAGTTCTGAATTGAAAAAACAACAAGAAAGTAAATTATAACGAAACTGAATCTCTCATTAAACATTTAATAATACATGGAGACTCTCTTCATTATGCTAAGAGACATGGAAGAGTGGACCTCCTGACACAGGCATTTTTAAAATGTTCGTTAGGATAGCACCAATCCCTAGTCCCTGTAGCTTCGGGATTAAGAATAGAGCTACAGTATCCCCTGCCTGATCGTAAGAGGCGACTAAAAGGGGGCTTCCAGGGTTGTGGACGGTGTGAGTGGGAGCTCGATCCGTCCAACCAGCAGCCCCGGGAAGGGCGGCGATGTGTGAGTGGCCACATGTCGCCGTGAGCATCGGAAGGTGCAGGAGAGCTCATATGCTCTCCCGAAGATGGGCCCGTTCTGGGGCGTCGCGCGTGGAGGACATCGGTGCGTTCCGCCGGAGATCCCGGAGTCCTCCCCAAGCGCAGTGGCAGCCACCGAGGGGTTTTATTAGTGCGGTCAAATCCCACATGACCCGGTACCCTCTCCCAAGGTGCCGGCTACCTTTAGAAGGTTTCCCAAAAAAAAAAAACAAAAAAAAAGGATAGCACTAATCCCTAATTAGATAATATCAATAAATGTGTAATTGTCTTCATTGTATATTAACAAATCATTGAAATCTTTGGGTTGAATAAAATAAATTAAATATTAATATAGTATTGATACTAAAATAAACATAAAAAAATAAACATTACACATTCATGGCCGCACAGTAAGGTGATTAATACCTTGTGTCGTGGGTACTATAGACACATAGGAATACAGAAACACCTAGACCGAGAACACTGGAAATCAAACTCGGCACCCTCGATTGGGGTCGTCGAACTATTAAAACTAAAATTTAAACTTAAAATTAAATTAACGTAAATTGACAAGAAATCTAATTATATTTTTTATTTATTAGGTAACAATATTGTTAAGAAAACTTCAAACCCTACTGTGGCGCGTTGCCTGCGGTTGCGGTCACAACGAAAATATCCTTCATAAAACAACGTCTTTATCTTATACCCTTGTATTTTGTGGTTTTGATGTTAGGGGAAACTTTATCTGCGGTTTCTGTATTTTAGAATTAATTTGACCTAAAATAATGAACATTTCCACAGCCAACAACAAAAGAACCAAAAGGAATGTTTTCAAAATAAGGTTTAAACATTAAAAAAATAACGTTTCATATACATAGCCCCACAGTAGAGTAGAT
Organism: Pyrgus malvae; assembly: GCA_911387765.1. NCBI lineage: Eukaryota > Metazoa > Arthropoda > Insecta > Lepidoptera > Hesperiidae > Pyrgus > Pyrgus malvae. The sequence goes on along the minus strand of OU426955.1, from coordinate 8,139,835 downwards.
ATACCCTGTGTCGTGGGTACCATGGGCACACACAGAGACAGAGACGCAAACACCTAGACCGTAAACAGAAGTTTAAACCCTTCATTAAAATTTCTGCTTTGCCGGGAATCGAACCCGGGACCTATCGATTGGTAGTCCGACACGGTAACCATTGGGCCACGCGGGTCGTCTGTAAAACTATTTTGTGTTTGATTAGCTACTATAATATGATCCTGAAAATTCATTTATGATTCTCTTTTATTCGATTTTCTCGGGCACGCTTTAAGCATTCTATGTTCATATAAATCTTCTTATGTTTGTGTAATGTGGTCATTGAAGAAGGTCATAAATATGTGCGACAGTGACAGTGCTACACCACTTCTGTACCTTACTGTATCTTTTATATACATATTCATTTCCTTATTAAATTTTGCATGCCTTTACTGGCGGAACTTGGCGGAATAGCTATATTAATGTAAAAATCTTTTCTTTACCCATGTTCATGCAAATAAATTACCTATTTGAATTTGAATTTGAATTATATCCTTATGATATTATGAAATCAGATACTAATATTATAAAGAGGAAAGATTTGTATTTTTGTAAGTTTGTGATAAATAAACTCAAAAACTACTCTTCCGATGTCAGAAAATCTTTCACCATTATTATTATCTACTTTTTACCGCAGGAAAATGCTTCATTCCTACGTGAAAACGGGTAATAGGGTCAACGCGGTTGAAGCAACTGGCTAAACGCCTATGATTTTAATATAGCAATGAAGCCTGGATTAGCACTGCCACTAAGGCTATTTTTTATCCTACGGGGTCCCATTAAACGGGTCCACGCGGGTGAAGCCGCTGGCGGAAGGCTTGTTTCATCATAAAATCATTGAATCTAAAACAAAAGCGGCTCACATTGTAATACTATTACTGGGTAACCCCAAAAAGTTATATTTTAACCACAATATAAACGAATTATTGCAAAGTCCTTAACTAAAACTCTTCAACCGCAAACCGAGGAGGGAGTTGCTTTTGTTCAGTATTGGATTAAGACGTTATGTTTCGAGTTAATAGTAAGAAGACTATTTCTACATTTTATAGTGAGTAAATCAATTTTCTGTTTTTTCAGGACATAACTGCGGTTTCTTAAAAGATTTTATGTATTTTTGTTAAGCGGAATGTAGGCATATAAGTTATTACTACGCCGCTTACTTTTTCTCGAAGTGCATTGTAGCCGTTTAAGACTGAATGAAAGTTGGCGAAGTTAGAGCTGCTAGAGTTAACGGCGTGTAGATATAGGAGCTTACATGAGATCTGGCATCAACTTTCTGCACAGGGTATATACAATAATATATATACATGTATATTCATTATACCTACATATTTATACACTAGCCTTCCACCAGCGGCTTCGCCCGCGTAGACCCGTTTTAAAGGTTCCCATGGGATAAAATCCTATGTCCTTTCCCAAGGTCCACTCTTTCTAGCTTCAAAATTTCATTAAAATTGGTTCAGTAGTTTAAGCGGGAAAGCGTAGCAGACAGACAGAGGTACTTTCGAATTTATAATATTAGTATGGATATGGATATGCCTAGGCATTGTGAAAGTAAATAAACATAAAGCACCAAATATAGTTAGCATGGGATTTTTTTCTCATTACAAAGTGAAACTTGCTTTTATTACATAGTTCTGGAAAACAAATCCTACTATTATAATTTTGAAAGTAAATAGGCATCATTTTTTTTAAATGTTTTTGGTGGGATTCATATTTACATGAAGCAAAAATGGTTGGGGGCACTGCCGCAAGCACATAATACAGGTATTTACTCGTAATGTAAGGATAAGCCTGTATGATTGTCTAGTATGGCTTTTTAAATAATATTAAATTTAATTAACTCCACAGTATTCAACTCGACATTGTTACAATCTAAATAAATATAGAATGACTTAACTCACACCGCCTGCGCCCTTCACAAAACACCTGACACCTGAGTGAATGGCTCCTGTAGCAGGTTTTACGGCAATCATATGGCGTTGAAAGGGCAACCTTATAATTGGTGTCGATCCACAATTGGCGGGAGAGACAAATGACGGAAGGTGACGCAGCGAACAATGCCGTGATATCTACAGAGGAAAGCGCTTTCAATCAATTGGTGCGCCATGTTTTGCAAGGAAAAGTAACATTATTGTTAAATTAACAAAAAGAGAAAGCATTTGATGAGTTAACTTTTGCATGGACGGAAATAAGCACATGCATAAAGCATAGGATGTATTAGTAAAACTATGTTCATACATTTAGGTAGCTGCATGATTTATTTATATAAAAGAATCTCGAGAAATACATAGATACGAGCTAACGTAGGAGGACCCACGTGGAACATTGGTTACCATGCCGGACTGCCAATCGAGGGGCCCCGGGTTTGATTCCCGGCGAAACAGAAATTTTCATGATGAGTTTAAATTACCGTTCTCGGTCTGGGTGTAATTTTCTGCTTTTGCTTGTGTCCATGGTAACCACGATACAGGGTATATGTACCCTACTGTCGGGCTATGAGTGTGAAGCGTTATTAATTATTATTATTATATAACTTTTGTACACATAATTTTCGTCTTCGTCATTTGAACTGCAAAAATTGTATCGGCCTTTACGACTACAAATTCTTCATTTATTGTATAACTTGTTATGTTCAGCATTTAATTAATGAATTTTATTAAATTATGAATATTTTCCATTCACAAAATAACACCTAGCTGTAGCAGCAAGCTATAACGGCAATTCAGGCGACGAGTGGACCTATTTATGCAAGCCGGAACCAACCCACACATGATGATAATGATGATTGTTTTGAGAAAAAGCTGTTTAATGTATTAGACAACTGATGTTTTGTGGATTGGTAAACATGTCATGAAAATGTATTGTTTTGTCAAAATTTTCAGATCACTTTGATCTTTACAGGGTCGATAGAAGGTGCAATTTTAAGCTTTTTTGTGAACTTAACTCAATTTCGGCATGAGTGTGGATTGGTTCCGGTTTTGCGTAAATAGGTCCAGTTGAAAAGACAACTTTATAATTAGTGTCGAGTCGATGCGCGGTTATTGTGACATTGATGACACATCGACACTACGAATAAATAGCAGTAATTAATTTATACGCTGTATTTTAAAAGAAAAACAGTTTAGTATCTAATTTTTTTGGACATTAGACCGTACCGCTGGTTTCCTTTTGTACTAGAATCGCATAGAATATAAAGGCTTCTCTTTAGATCTTCTTTTTATTGAAGAAGACGCATCGAATTACAGAAAATCCGCATGTAACAAAATTAATTTTACTAGCTCTCCTGCAACAAACTTGTAGCTGTTCATAATACCTATTCCTATAATGAGTGAATACCCTTGTACGCAACCAGTACTGAGCTATCTTTTTTCCATTAATGGGGAAAGCTTACTCCACCACACTGCTCCAATGCGGGCTGGTGAAGATGCGGGTTAGTGGTCAAACGACTGTTGGATGCTTATAAACTGCCCATAAGGCCTTCAATGAGGTGTACCGAAGGTCATGTATCTGTAACCGGCCAAAACCGATCTCAGAACAAACTAGTATTGCCTAGGCTAAACTAGTTCTTCCTTATGCGTTGGGATTAACTGGTTCAGCCTAGTTCGAACTAGTTCGTCCTAAGTCCGACAGGATAAACCAGTTTAGACTAGGCCAAACTATAAGTAAGTATTCTCCAGGATATAGTCACAGGATTAATTAGTTCGGACTAGTTTAGCCTACAAAAAACTAGTTTATCCTAAAATCGGGATTGTCCTGTAATATATCGATAACACCGGAACGGACTGCTGAACGTGTTCTCCGAAGCACAAACTTGTAATTATATTACTATTGACAATGACACCATTAAAGAAAAAAACAAATCTAGCTAGAGTCAGTGAAAAATTTGGCTATTTAATAAACTAATTAAATGTTCATATAAACCAAAATCATAAAATACTATGCCAAATTGCTGAAAAGCAAGTAGTAGCGGCAATTCACGCGGCGTTGAAAGGGCAACTTTATAATTGGCGTCGAGTCGATCCGCAATTATCAAGAGAGACAATGTTGGAAGGTGACACCACGAACAATACCTACCATGTAACCAGCAGAGGAGACTACCATTAGAGAAAGTACAATTGATTTCAACCCCATGTTTTATAACTATGAATATATTATAATACTTAGTGAAGCATTTTAAAAGTGTAGACGAAAGTGAAATAGTGAGATAGGGGAGACCGAGGAGAGTTGAAACAGAGGAGAGTTGAAACAATGCTAATTTTAAGGAATACGAAACTCTTAGAGACATGTCAACATCGAACATAACCTACTCATCGTCATCCGCAGAACCCCCAGAGGCGTCTGAGCCCATGTGAGAAGCGGTTTGGCAGATCTAGCTCCCACGTCGAAAAAAATGTTAAAAGTAAATTTTTAACGTATAATGTAGATACCAATATTTTGCCAAAGCGTTAGTATTTTGGCTTGAAACTTATACCTTTCAAAAGCTTATTAGTACCAGATTGTAATCACAATGCTAGTTCCGTTTATTACGTTGCTGTTTGATACTTTGTGTCAGTATTTGAAAAATTGGGAGGATTTTTTCAGCGAGGAGAATTGAAACAGGTTGTTTCAACTCTCCTCATTTTGATTTCATATGACAAATTAACTTATTTTGGGAGGTCAAACTTATGATTATTTTCTGATTTTATTCCATTAAGCTCACCAATAGTAAAAAAATAGTGCATGCAAGTCTCATTTGCATAATAATATATGGTTCCGTATTATCGTTTAATATTTACAAAATTGCAAGTTTTTGTCTACAAGCATACAATGCAATACAAGTTTTAAACAAGATCGTTGGTTGGGTGTCCACATTAGTCCCTGTAGCTTCGGGATTAAGAATAGAGCTACGGTATCCCCTGCCTGATCGTAAGAGGCGACTAAAAGGGGATTTCCGGGGTTGCGGACGGGGAGAGTCGGAGCTCGATCCGTCCAGCCAGCAGCCCCGGGAAGGACGGCGATGTGTACGTGGCCGCATGCCGCCGTAAACATCGGAAGGTGCAGGAGAGCACATCTAACCTCCGAAGATGGGCCCATTCTGGGCTCCGCGCGTGGAGGACACCGGTGCGTTTCTTAGGAGATCCCGGAGTCCTCCCCAAGCGCAGAGGCAGGCCACCGAGGGGGTTTTAGTGCGGTCAAATCCCACATAACCCGGTATCCTCTCCCTAGGTGCCGGGTACCTTTTAAAGGTTTCCCCCCCGACACCAAAAAAAAAAAAAAAAAGGTGTCCACATTAATTCTTAACATTTTTTTTATTTGATCTTATTGTGGTCATTATTCATATATTTTCTGATGTCGCTTTGTTGTGTGTATTCAATATAAGGTGGTAAATACAAAAAAATAACCAAGCTTTTAATGAGATCCTCCTCCAATACTTTAAATTTTTAGCAACATTCATTAGAGAATCCACAGAACCAATAATTTAGAAACTTAAGCTACACCTTTAATTTTTTTTGTTCAAGAGAAAGAGCTATGTGCTGGACGGATTCTACTACAATATTATTCTTAGAATTTTCTCGGTTTTTTATCAAATGGATGTGAATAATATAAAATTTCATATCAAATTGTGTTATTTTGATTAGCACATTTTTATTTAACTTCAATTATTTGATTTATTAACTAGATTATGAATTGTTTCAACTTACCTCAACCTCTGTTTCAACTTACCTCAACCTCTGTTTCAACTTACCTCAGTATGAGGGGAGTTGGAACAAAATTTCTTCTTATGTTTAATTTGATATCTCGCCGTGAAATTAACATTTACGTATCTTTTGCCCTTGGTATTTTAAAGTATATGAAATGAGCTATCGATTGACACTAAACCCAAACAATTCATGATTATAATATTCTCTATATAAAGCAAAACGTAAAAATTGTTTCAACTCTCCTCGGTCTCCCCTATACAACGATACATTTTAGTAGAGATTCTTTGTAAATCAAGTTATTAGATTTAATAAAAAAATATGTTACTATGAAAGCATATTTCGTATCGCTTTATTCGTTTCATTATTATTATTTTTGTTCAAATTTAATAAATCAGGGTCAACAACAGGCAGTCTTCATTTTATCCTCTTGTAAAATAAAATAATAATTTAAGTATGTTTGAATAATGTTTGGACGCCCAACGGTAACATAAAAACTACTGTTGAAATTTACTACTATTAACTACTATTTGAGACACAACTCCAATTTCCGGCTCAGAAAACAGACTCGACGTTTGATTCAAACTTTCGTTTAACTGCCAGCTTGTACGAAACCTATTATTGTGTTTGTAAAATCATTCAATATTTGGTACGAAAATATATTACTATTATATTACTGTTTCAATTTCATAAAATGACCTTTGTAGTGTCCAATCAGTTTTTTATAGTATGAAAAACTTGTAAAATTTTAAGTTGAATATGCATAACATGAATTGGCACTAGTAAGTAAATTTTAATTACCTAATATGTTAGCAGATAGGTACGCTAGGTAGACACGTTCAATATTTAAAGTTTTCTTTGAGAGTAAACTTTCAATATTTCAATTACTTCTTTTTAAACATTTAATATTAACTGACATCACAATACATGTAAGTGAACTTTTTAAAGAGCTGTTTCAAATTAGCGTATTTATTGACACGTTCGCGCGACTTTTGTTTGTTTTTTGTAGCGCGTGTACGCGTGAAACAGTGAGATTTGACATTTTCCTGTACAAAAAGAGGCGCGCGTGTAAGCGCGTTGATTAAAACGACCATATACGCGCCGAAAAATACGCCAGTTTCAAACCAGACTTATTCTATGCCGACAGCACAATACAAGGAGCGCCTGCCTCCAAATGGTTAAATACTTGTAGATAGCGACATTTCAGTCCGCAACTCTTTTTATTCCAAACCTGAATGATATTCTATGTGCAATAGGTTATAAAAAAATGTTACACAAATCAAGATGCAGGATGTCTAAGAATTAATTTAACTGACAGTCTTACGATAAGGAACTAATATATTTTGATTACATCGCAAACTTTCATATCCAGCACTTAAACTTTATAACTAGATCTGATACAGACGCCTAAAAGATAATGAATATATGTATGAGACATGAGTACATCCATATAATAACATGGTAGTATTCATTACGGCTTAACGTATTAAGCTCCTAAATAAGCATTTATAAAAGCTCGCCTAATTAACTTTTCAACGGAGACGGCAAGTCGTGACCGCGCCGCTACACCTCATATTAAGAGTAAATCCTTCCAAATGCATAAATAATTTATCTGACGCAGGATTAAGATCGACTTCCTTTACACCGTTGCGCTTTTATTTTTGTAAAATGTTTGATGTTCACATTATTGTTTATGAATTCGGTAAGAAGTTAATCAGGTAAATTTTATGCATTTTTTTTCAACATTTTTAAGTCCCACTGCTGGGCATAGGTCTCCTCTCACGAGTGATTTAGGCCATGATCCACCACGCTGGCCAAGTGCGGATTGGTAGACAATTTTATGCTTAGTTGGGGTTTTTTAAATTTTGAAATAAGCAAACTTTATTTCAGTTAGGAATTTTGTTTGTTTTCTTTGGTATTTATAGGAATGTCTATCGGATTTTAAAACTTGGTCTGTTTTTTTAAAAGATTCGTATTGTAGGTACTTAGATTCGTATGTATGAAAATTAAAAAAATTTACATTATTTTTATTTTCATACAAAACAACTTAACTTATTGTCTACTTTTAAAACTCTTTTACATACATATTATACAGTTGGGGCATTTCACGTGAAAAGTGAAGTTCTGAATTTTGATAATTTTCTCGTGAGCTATACTTCTAATCGACATGGATGTGCATACTACACTTTTTTTTCATAAATGCATTACTGCCGAGTTATAAAGTTCTAATTTAGTTAGTATGAATTACGCATTTTTTGGACGCTTATTTTTTTTATGAATCAATTTGATAAAAAGTAAAAATATATCGTTTCTTGAAGATAAACCTATAATACAACGGAAGGTCTGAATCAAATAAATATTGCAATATTTTCCATCACTATTGTCGATCAGTGATGAATGCGCACATTACAAATTTCTTTGTGCGTACGCAAAGGATTGAACCCGCGGTCTTTACCTATCGGCCATAGACGCTCGACGCTAAAAGACCCCTACCCAAACCTTATGACACCGCCTCTACCATTGTACGCGTCGGTGTAAAAGAGCTCGCTTACCCTCCGAGACGCAGACAGCCCTCGTGTTGCATATCATAATCCTTTCAATAGATTCCGCCGAACGGACGCGACGTACGCCATATTTGGCTATAAAGTCTGCAGGAACTTTGAAAGTCTAGAATATCTTCCTCAGCTTATTAATTAAAGAAAGTGAGCTGATGTTATGAATTTGATATGTTATGGACTTGGGTTGCTTGAGAGAAGCTAAAAAATATAGTTATAAGCTGCATAAAAAAGCAGCGATACGCGAGTAATACTCGGTTTTCCGCGGCTACAAATGGTAGCAGACACTTCTCTAACAAAAAAGTGCGTATTGCAAGGTGAAATGTTCATCAACCCAACAAGTTACTTTGTAAATTACTGTTAAATAGTTCATTGTAAATAAAAATTATATGTATTTAGTTAACTGCATTTCCTATATGTCAAAAATTGTAAATCTTTGATAAAGTATTGTCCATTCTAAATTTAATCTTGTAAATATTTCTACCGTGCCCTACCTGGGTCGTGTGAACACTGTAAATCTATCTTTAAGACATATTTTGAGACTGTTATTTAGCATGTTTTTGGCAAAAAAATAAACAAGTCCAGTCCTGTAAGTATAGTCTGGTGGACTATACAACTATAAAAATTAAAATCTTTTTTCGCAAAAAAAATCGCATATGAAATGGTAAGCCCATTGGAATTTGGAAAAGTAGACAAGAATGCCTCTCTACTTCTACATATTAGTTGGACACTTGGACATCTACATCTATATTTAAATTTCCATCCATCCATCCATCAGCCTTTTATAGTCCACTGCTGGACATAGGCCTCCCCTAACGTTCGCCACTCCTCCCGGTCCTGGGCCTTCTGAATCCAGCGACTACCCGCTGTCTTCTTCAGGTCATCAGTCCACCTGGTTGGAGGGCGACCTCCTTTTGCCGAGACGTAGTCGCCATTCGAGAGAGAGTTTAAATTTAAATTTAGTAATTAAAATTATTTATTAGGTGTATTCACCAAATCAAATAGTCCTTGCAGTTTTATAACCTAATTTATATAGGTACATATATGAAATTTAAACATACTGTATTGAAATTAATTCATTCAAATATTGATATCGGTTTAAATTTAATACCTAAAATTGTTATTTATTTATATTCTACTAGCGTTCCGTCAGCGGCTTCGCCTGCGTGGACCCGCTTATAGGTTCCCGTAGGATAGTCCCTGTAGTTTCGGGATTAAGAATAGAGCTACGGTATCCCCTGCCTGATCTTAAGAGGCAACTAAAAGGAGCTTCCGGGGTTGCGGACGGTGAGAGTGGGAGCTTGAACCGTCCAGGAGAAGGTGCTGGATGCCTTTTGAAGGTCCCTCCCCTCCCCCCCGATACCAAAAAAAAAGGTTCGTAGGTAAAAACATCCTATGTCCTTTCCCAAGGTCCACTCTATCAGTGTTCCTAAGTTCATTAAAATTGGTACAGTAGTTAGACAGACAGACAGACAGAGTTACTTTCGAGTTTATAATATTAGTAAGGATTGTATAAACTGTACCTACTTGTGTTGTCAAAATTGCATGCCCGATACGAGTAAACTATTATGACGTATGTTATATATATATACATCATTATAATATATAACTGTTATTAAGAACCACATGATTAAAGTTAAATTAAATAATAAAACAGGCATCGCCGCGCTCCAGCGTAGTATAGGCAAAATATCCTATAACACTTCGAAGAAGCCAGCCTGGGAATGAAATAGGATTCTTGCAGGTGGACATTGCGATTCCCACATCGAACGTAATCATACATTTTTAACTTTAATGTAATAATTTTATAAGTAATTGTTATATTTCTCTAATTAAAAGTTTAGTTATTTTGAATTAAATAGTTTGATTCGCACCCTGCTGCCCCAACTATGTAAGTGGCGCAGTCGAAAAAGAGGTCTTCAATTTGGTGCGAAAATATCTAAAAATCGACGTTTTCAAGCCGAGCTCAAAATTGAGGATCAGGACCTAAAAGGCAGCAGCAGGAATTCAGATCCAAAAATTCAGTAAAATTGGACGCGATGAAACTATTTTTACCGACTTCCAAAAGAAGGAGGTACTGTATTCGGCTGTATGTATTATTTTTTTTTTATATATGTTCACCGATTACTCCGCCGTTTGTGGACCGATTTTCAAAATTCTTTTTTTGTTCGTATGCTTATACTCCCGAGGTGGTCCCATTGTCACCAAATCAGGATCTGATGATGGGATCCCAGGGAAATCGAGGGGAACTCTCAAATTTTATAGGCACACACATTGATTTTCTTATAGTTTCTGAAGCATAAGAGATATTTACGCATAGAAATCATCATCTCATGTTGCTGAGCTGATGATGGAAGGTACTGCGACAGTGAGGAGTTGAGAGCAAATTCTTTCAATAAATAGTTTTTTATTAGAAATCTTACATTCCCGAGATGGTCCAACTGTCACCAAGTCAAAGTCTGATGAGGGGATCCCAGAGAAATCGAAGGGAACATTCAAATTTTATAGCACAACAAATGATTTTCATATTTTTACAAAGCAAAACAGACATTTGTGTATAATTATCGTCATATCAAGTTGCTGAACTGATGATGGAAGGTACTACGACGGTTAGGAGTTGAGAGCAAATTCTTTCAATAAATGGTTTTTTGTTCGAAATCTTACATTCCTGAGGTGATCCAACTGTCACCATGTCAAAATCTGATGATGTGATATTAGGGAAATCGAGGGAAACACTGAAACTTAATATGCACACACATGCTTTTAGTCATATTTTTAACATAATACAAATATTTATGTCTGGTAATTATCACCTGCTGTTACTTAACTGATGATTGAAGGTACAACTCCTCAACGTTTAGGAGCTGAGAGCAAATTCTTTCATTAATTTATACGTTCAGGTGGACTGATAGTACCTATGTCTTTCAGACTTTTAGATGGCTATTAGATAAACATGAATATAAAAGGTAAATCTGTTTAAAGTTTAGAAGTTAAGTGAAAATTTTTCCAATTATGCTAATACATACAGAATTATTAAAATTACTAAAAAGAGTGAAATAAATTAAGTTTTTAACAAAAAAATAGAACCGACTTCAAACGGTAAAAAATAAAATTGTTCTGTACCTACTTCTTCTTGCTTATGGTAATGACTCTTAAAACTATTTTTGAAGTCGGGCCCTTAGTGAAATGTCCTGTCTTAGTAAATATACTGTACCTTTCGTTCTAAATGGGCACCGACTCCAATATAGTTTTAACAGTGATTACCATAAGCAAGAAGAAGTAGGTACAGTCCCACTTTCTGTACTGTCGGTGCCAATTTAGAACGAATGGTACGACATTTACTAAGGGCCCGACTCCAGAAATAGTTTTAAGAGTCATTACCATAAGCAAGAAGAAGTAGGTACAGAACAATTTTATTTTTTACCGTTTGAAGTCGGTTCTATTTTTTTGTTAAAAACTTAATTTTCTTGTAAGTACAGTGAAAGAATAATATCGTGCTATCCTTTTACCTACCTTATTATCCTTTGAAATAAAGTTGAATCCTATCTTTTCCTTTATCCTATATATTTTTTATAAAGATTAATAGTGAATTTCAATAAAAAATTGTGATAATAAAGGATTTAAATCAGTATATTTTACTAAATGATATGTGTTGTGTGTGTTTTTTTTAAATAATAGTCGGTGAAATATAAATTTGATTTTACTTGTTTAAATATTAAATGTGTTTATTGTAAATTTTTTTTTGAGAATCAGGAATAAATCTTCCAAATTCTTGATAGTTTTATGAATTGGTTTTATAACAAATTATTGCAAAAAAAAAAAACTTTTGTAGGTATAATAATTATTAATAAGTACTTATATTTTTTTTTTGGAAAGGCATTTATTTTGTGTTAGTGAATAAAAATGTGTTAATTATAGTTAAAGTATTATTGTAAAGATATTAAAACATTTAAAAATTTTAATTTAATTTAGAATCAAATTTTTTTTTTCAAAATTTTTCATATAAGGTCAGGAAGTACCCGGGAGGGTTCTTCATCTAGGCAGTCGAGTAGATTAAATTATTTTGACTCTAATAGGAACTTAAAAAATATGTCTGACGACAATATAGATAAAATTTATGGGGCATTACGGGCCGTCCCTGAATTTGATGGAAACCCTCATGTTTTAACACGTTTTATTAAATTGTGTGACCAATTAGTTTTATCTTTTGTTCGAACGGAGCCCGGAAGTGAATTGAGTAACCTGATTTTGCTAAATGGAATTCTCAATAAAATAACTGGTACCGCTTCACGTACCATTAATGCGAATGGTATCCCAGATAGTTGGAATGGCATCAAAAGTTCGCTTATAAATAATTTTGCGGATCAAAGGGATGAAACAGCCCTCTACAATGATCTCTCTTGTCAAACTCAAGGCTCTAACACGGCTCAGGAATTTTATGATAGGTGTCAATCGCTATTCAGTACTATAATGACTTATGTTTCACTACACGAATCTTTATCCACCACCATTGAAGCTAAAAGAGTGCTATATAAAAAGTTAACTTTAAAAACGTTTGTTAGAGGCTTAGTAGAACCATTAGGGTCCCGTATAAGATGTATGCGACCGGATACGATAGAAAAAGCTTTAGAATACGTACAGGAAGAATTAAATATCATATATATGCAACAAAAAAATCCTAATGTACCAAAAAGTCATCAAATTACACATTCAAATAATTTTAATGCAACGAACATGTTAAAAGTGCCAAACTACAATAGCTTTTCACCAAGCTGGCAGCATGCAACGTCGGTGGCAGCAACTCCACCACGACCACTACTTCCACCACAGCCGCCTCGGTTCCAGTCGCAGGTTAGTCAACTATCATATCCCATGCCTACTAGAACCCAACAAATATTTCGTGCAAATCCACCAGGTTACAGACCACAAAGTAGGACATTTAGATTAACTGCAAGAAACCCATCGCCGCCAAGGCCAATGAGTGGAGTTAAGTCGTTTGTTACCAAAACATTACCACCGTCGGGACATGAATTCGGTACGTACGGTAAACCACAACCTTCTCATTATTTTAAAAGTCGGGAGCTTAACATGAATGACATCGCAGATTATGACAGCGCTTTCTGTACAAATGATTACAATTGTGAACCTTACTATAATAATAATCACTCGTATAACTTTTACGGCTATGAACTTTCGCCTGATTATGGTCACGTCGAAAATAATGATCTTAGTCATGAAAAATTTTCCGAATGTCAGATAAGTCATTTTTCAGAAGGTAATGTTAGAGAACCTGAAATGAACAAAACTTCTGAAAATTCAAATTTTTTTCGAAAGCCAACAAAAAAAGACTTAACATAGAATTAAATTTGCAATCTAAGCGACATCTGCGATACATCCAAATTAATGAACCCCCGCTAAAGTTGCTAATCGATACTGGGGCGAATCAATCCTTCATTAACCCAGAAGCTGTCAGAAAATACTTTGGTCATATACCACTTAACTTTGATCCATTTCAGGTAACCAACGTTCATGGAACAAGTTCTAACAAGTATTCTATTACTATACCAAATTTCCAAGAATTCAATGATAATCGTAAGATAAAATTATTCGTTTATAAATTTCACAACTTTTTTGATGGACTGATAGGATTAGATTTACTTGATGGGCATAAAATAGATGTAGAAAATGACATTCTGAATACAAAATATTCAACTTTGCCTTTGTGTACTTATAACAGCAAAAGGATGAATGCATTAGAAACAATTCCGCCTAATTCTTCAAAACTAGTAAATGTACCAGTAAATAGCCCCAATGGTGACATCATTGTTGCTGAACAAATAACATGCAATTATATAATACATGAATGTGTCACTTCAGTCACCGATCAAGTAGCTACAGTGGAAATAGAAAACCTTACTAGTGATAACTTAATACTTAATTTTGATCAACCTTTTCATACAAAAATATATAATATCGAAGCTTCACCAATTGAATTTAAATCAGATAGGGTTCATAAAGTCATATCAAAATTGCGAACTGACCATTTAAATGAAGAAGAGAGAATAAATTTAGAAATATTATGCTCAAAATATTCAGATGTTTTTTATATAGAAGGGGAACAGCTCACTTTTACTAACCAAATTAAGCATAAAATTCGAACAACTGACGAAATACCTGTTTTCACAAAAAACTATCGCTATCCCTACATTCATCGTCAAGAGGTTAGGGAACAAATCACTAAGATGTTGGATCAGGGGATTATTAGGCCATCAAGTTCTGCCTGGAGCTCACCTATTTGGGTAGTTCCAAAAAAGGCTGATGCATCCGGTAAGCAAAAATGGCGTATAGTGGTAGATTTCCGAAAATTGAACGATAAAACTTTGGATGATAAGTATCCGATTCCGAATATAAATGATGTTTTGGATAAATTAGGCAGATGTCAGTATTTTACAACATTAGATTTGGCCAGTGGTTTTTACCAAGTGCAAATGAACCCTTCTGATATACCAAAAACGGCATTCAACGTAGAAAATGGTCATTATGAATTCGTACGCATGCCAATGGGCTTAAAAAATTCTCCATCAACATTTCAAAGAGTAATGGATAATATCCTAAAAGGCTTACAAAATGAAATTTGTTTAGTATATTTAGATGATATAATTGTTTTTAGTACATCTTTGCAAGAACACATGTTAAATTTAGAGAAAGTGTTAAAAAGATTAAGAGATTCAAACTTTAAAATTCAAATGGACAAATCGGAATTTTTAAAATTAGAGACTCAATATCTCGGGCATATTATAAGTAGCGAAGGAATAAAGCCTAATCCTGATAAAATAGCCGTAATCGAAAAGTATCCATTACCCAAATCAATAAAAGAGATAAAACAATTTTTAGGTTTAGTCGGTTACTATCGAAAATTTATTCCAGATTTCGCACGAATTACTAAGCCAATGACACAATGCTTAAAAAAGAAAAGTAAAATTGTTATAGATTCAAGTTATATAGAATGTTTTGAAAAATGTAAAAAATTATTGACCAATGACCCTATTCTACAGTACCCTGATTTTACTCGAGATTTTATTCTTACTACAGATGCGTCAAACTTCGCCATCGGTGCTATTTTATCCCAAGGCACAGTAGGATCAGACAAACCTATTTGTTATGCATCGAGGACACTTAACAATAGTGAATGTAACTATAGCACTGTAGAAAAAGAACTACTAGCAATAGTCTGGGCTACAAAATACTTCCGGCCATATCTTTTTGGGCGAAAATTCCAAATTTTAACAGACCATAAACCACTGCAGTGGATGATGAACATCAAAGAACCCAATTCTAGACTAACGCGATGGAGGCTTAAATTAAGTGAATATGATTTTACTATAGTTTACAAAAAAGGTAAAAGTAACAGTAATGCTGATGCACTTTCTCGAATTCAAATTTTTAATGAAGAAACTAGTTCTTTGATAGTTAATCCTACGGAAAGGCCAGCTTCTTTATCAGGTTCTAGTACACTTACAGCTCCTATCAATAACGAAAGTACTCTTACTGCATCTTCACCAAATTCATCTTCACTCTCAGCTAATACGAGATCGAGAGAAAGGTCGACTTCACCTCCTCGATCAGTGTCGAGTGAAACAATTCATACAAGTCAGGAAAATCCTGTACTTGAAATACCGATCACAGATTATCCTTTAAATAAATATCAAAGACAATTATGCATTTCAATCGTCGGAGATATAAAGGCCCCACCAGTTATTACTAAACCCTTTGATACTCAAATTCGTACTTGCATTCAAATTTCAGAATCAAATTTAGAACACGATCTTATTAATGCTATCAAAGAACACGTCAACCCAAAAATAAGAACTGCTGTAAAAGTAGATCCACCTTTGGCTATGTATAAGGTTATACCTATTTTACAAAACGCCTTTCAAAGTTCTGCAATGAAGCTTGTTATTTCAAAATTACAATTGGAAGATGTACAAGATTATTTAGAACAGCAAAATATAATACGTAATTATCACGATGGTAAAAATAATCATAGAGGTATTAATGAATGTTTTTTAGCTATTTCGCGTAGATATTTTTGGCCAAAAATGAGGGAGCAAATTTCCAAGTTCATAAATGAATGCACATTATGTGGACAGGCAAAATATGATAGGAATCCCATCCAGCAACAATTTAAAATTGTACCTCCAGCAACCAAACCACTGGAAATCGTTCATATGGATCTATTTACGGTAGAAAATACTAAATTTGTTACGTTCGTAGACGTTTTTTCAAAGTACGGACAAGCATATTGTTTAGCTGATGGTACGGCTATTAGCGTTTTACAGGGTCTTTTACATTTTAGTACTCACCATGGCCTACCTATAACCATTATTACAGATAACGGCACCGAGTTTACCAATCAGATTTTTTCGGAATTCACTAGATTGTATAACATAAATCATCATAAGACATTACCTCATTCTCCTAATGATAACGGAATAATAGAAAGATTTCACTCAACAATTTTGGAACATTTGAGGTTACTTAAATTACAACGAAAAAACGAGTCAATTAAAGTTTTAATGCCATATGCAATTATTGCCTACAACAGTTCCATTCACAGCTTCACTAAATGTAGGCCATATGATATAATTCGAGGTCATTTCGATCCCAGGGATCCACTTAATATAGATTTGAGTAAACATCTCATGCAGCAATATATTCTAACTCACAGAGACCAAATGAAAACAGTCTATGACAAAATAAATGAATTTTCTTTAGCTGATCGCACAAATATAATAGAACGTCGAAATCAAGACCGGGAGCCTGAAGTAAATTATCAGCCCCAGCAACAAATTTTTATAAATAATCCTCTAGCCACTCGTCAAAAACTGGCTCAGCGTTATACACATGATAGGGTTCTTACTAATTTACCAGTACATATATATACATCTAAAAAACGTAATCCTATTGCAAAATCCCGGATAAAGAGGGTCCCTAAAAATGCAATATTGTTACAGGATGATCATGGTGTTAACTGAAATTTAGATTATACAGATGCACTTAAATTTAACGATGCTATTTCAACCCTGAAATCCAATGAGCTAAAAATGTCTACAGAATTAAATAATCATATTAGTCTTAACAAATTGTGGATAGCTAAACACTCAGAAATAATTTCCCAATTAGTTGAAAATCAAGAAATTATGAATAAGACTCTAGATTTGTTTTTAAGAAATGAAAGTCAGATAGTGGGTAGCTTAATTCGGTACAGTAAATTTGGTCAAATATTAAATATTATAAGTGACAATATCGACGACCTTTTATTAGAAATTAATAGAATAGAAAATATATTAGGGTTTATTAGAGTAGGAAGTATTCATCATTCTATGTTAGATATTGATATATTAGCTAGTATTATAAATAAGTTAAAAATATATATGATAAAGAACAAATTTTAGATGTAGAATTAAGAGAATATTACGATATTATAAAACCAGGGTTCTATTATACCGGGAATCAAATAGTTATTGTTTTTGGATTTCCAATTATTGCACCAAATATATATTATATATATAAACTAACTATACTACCAAATAAATATAATGAATCCCTCATACCTCCTTATCCTATGATAGCTGTGGATAAAAATTCTTACCTGTACATAGAGGCTGAATGCCCGAAGTTGAGATCAATATATTTATGTGATGAGAGTTTAAACCATCAAATAAAGACGAATCCGGATTGTATAAAAAATCTTATTGATCAAAAGCCTACACAAAGTTTTTGCAAGAAAACCATTGTAACATTCTCAAAAGAAGCTGTGGAAAAATTTGATGATAGATATTATGCTGTTGTATTTCCCAAATTGACAAATGTGCAGCAGATTTGTGGAAGGGAAGATCATATCCTGTTACACGGAAGTTACCTGGTCACTATACCTCGTAATTGTCTTTTACGTTCTGATGAATTTACTTTAACAAATACTAATGATATTATCAAAGGGCAACCTATGAAGATCATGAAGGTTTCTTCTATCACGGACCAGGAAATTTTAGCTGATGAACCGCCAAAATCTATTAAGCTGAATAGTATCAAATTAGACACGCTTCATGATATTGAAAGAAAAATTGAACTCCAAACTCCAATGCAATTAGACACAGAACGCAATTCTACGTTTTACCATACTACAATTCCTTTTTACGGAGTAATAATTTGCGGAATAATACTAAGTGCGATTTATGTCCTTATGCGGCACAAATTTTTATGCAATATATGTAAGAAAGATCAAGCAACCTACCCTGTTGAAAATGCAGAATCTGAGAACAGTCGCGAGCCTCCAGCAACATTTTCTCTGAACATTCTAAAATAGTTGCTGGACTACAGGGGGGAGATGTTATATATATATACATCATTATAATATATAACTGTTATTAAGAACCACATGATTAAAGTTAAATTAAATAATAAAACAGGCATCGCCGCGCTCCAGCGTAGTATAGGCAAAATATCCTATAACACTTCGAAGAAGCCAGCCTGGGAATGAAATAGGATTCTTGCAGGTGGACATTGCGATTCCCACATCGAACGTAATCATACATTTTTAACTTTAATGTAATAATTTTATAAGTAATTGTTATATTTCTCTAATTAAAAGTTTAGTTATTTTGAATTAAATAGTTTGATTCGCACCCTGCTGCCCCAACTATGTAAGTCGTATGTATTATGAAATATCACTCATTATGATTGTAAACAGTTATTATATTTGTTGTGGTTGGTCTGTGTTCAATTTATATTCTCAGCTTACGCTGGCATAGAACTAGTATTTAATTTTAGAGCTAAGCCATTATTATTATTATTAACTACTCTGTAAGATAGCCAATACAATACAGAGTTATAATTTGGGGTACACAAATACCCCATAATTATTTTAATTTTTTTACTAAGGGCCCGACTTCAAAAATAGTTTTAAGAGTCATTACCATAAGCAAGAAGAAGTAGGTACTGAACAATTTTATATTTTACCGTTTGAAGTCGGTTCTATTTTTTTGTTAAAAACTTAATTTATTTCACTCTTTTTAGTAATTTTAATAATTCTGCACATAATGTATAAGCATAATTGGATTTTTTTTCAGTTAATTTCTAAACGTTAAAGAGATCCCTTTTATAATCATGTTTACCTAATAGCCATCTTATACCCTGAAAGAATATAAGAATAAGTCCACCTGAACGTATAAATTAATGAAAGAATTTGCTCTCAGCTCCTAACCGTTGAGGAGTTGTACCTTCAATCATCAGCTAAGCAACATCAGGTGATAATTACCGGACACAAATATTTATATTATGTTAAAAAATATGACAAAGAATGTGTGTGCCTATTAAGTTTCAGTGTTTCCCTCGACTTCCCTAGTATCACATCATCAGATTTTGCCATGGTGACAGTTGGACCACAAGATTTCCAACAAAAAACCATTTATTGAAAGAATTTGCTCTCAACTCCTAACCGTCATAGTACCTTCCATCATCAGCTCAGCAACATGATACGATGATAATTATACACAAATACCTGTTTTGCTTTAGTAAAAATATGGAAATCATTTCTTGTGCTATAAAATTTGAATGTTCCCTTCGATTTCTCTGAGATACCATCATCAGACTTTGACTTGGTGACAGTTGGACTACCTCAGAAATGTAAGATTTCGAACAAAAAACCATTTATTGAAAGAATTTGCTCTCAACTCCTAACCTTCGTAGTACCTTCCATCATCAGCTCAGCAACATGCTATGATGATAATTATACAAAAATGCCTGTTTTACTTTAGTAAAAATATGAAAATCATTTGTTGTGCTATAAAATTTGAATGTTCCCTTCGATTTCTCTGGGATCCCCTCATCAGACTTTGACTTGGTGACAGTTGGAACACCTCAGGAATGTAAGTTTTGGAATAAAAAACTATTTATTGAAAGAATTTGCTTTCAACTCCTCACTGTTGCAGTACCTTCCATCATCAGCTCAGCAACATGAGATGATGATTACTATGCACAAATATCTCTTATGCTTCAGAAAGTATAAGAAAATCAATGTATGTGCCTATAAAATTTGAGAGTTCCCCTCGATTTCCCTGGGATCCCATCATTAGATCCTGATTTGGTGACAATGGGACCACCTCGGGAGTGGAGCATACGAACAAAAAAAGAATTTTGAAAATCGGTCCACAAACGGTGGAGTAATCGGTGAACATATATAAAAAAAAATACATACAGCCGAATACAGTACCTCCTCCTTTTAGAAGTCGGTAAAAATGAGTGAGTACTTTATAAAAATACTAGATGAAAATCTACTGAAAATACTAGATGAAAAATAATACTTATAATAAAAGCAATTCGTGCGAAATTATTCTCTAACCATTCCAAAATATCAAAAATGCACAACGTTAATGTTCAAGTTTTCACTTCTGCCGGCACTACCGGAGTGCAACCCGTTGTTTTTTTTTACGTGCTTCTGGAGCTGTCTCAATCCCTATCTGCCAGTTTTGCCTTAAAGATTGAGGCATCACCTAAAAGTTTGAAGATCCGTTTATAATGGCTAACGATGTTTTACTTAACGGAGTGCCAATCGTAGGTCCCGTGTTCGAATCCCAGCGAGGCATAAATTAAAAATGATGTATAATCTACACATGTGTAAAGAGTAATAAATAAAGTAATATTCATAGTACCTACTCACGACATAGAGAGTTCTAGTCAGCTATGAAGCATTAATTTTTTTTAATCAGCGCCAAATAAACTATTTAAACATACTGGCCTCTTAGGTAGATATTCCCTTCTAACAAAATATTCGTCTCGAAAACGATAGCGACTCTTCCATAAAACTAAGTCAAATTCATATTGAAGATCCCGTTATTCAGAAACGACCTCCGGCATAACCTTTTATGATATTGGATTCTCGTGCTTAAATTTATACTCACAGTTTCTTTCCCAGGCGATGTCAATAAACAAATCGACATATTTATATTCTATACAAAAGTGAACATTATTGATAGCTCTCAATATTTCTGGGTCAATCTTTTTCGTTAGATTTTTTTTTCGTATACAACATCTGAATTCATATCTTTTAAACGTAAATTAGATAGAATTAGAACACTCTAACTACTTAATATATACGATAGCCTCCGTGGCGTAGTGGGTGATGAGCCGACTGTGAAGAGTGAGGTGGTGGGTTCGATTCCCACCCAGAACAAATATTTGTGTGATGAACATGACTATTTATTCTAAGTCTGGGTGTAAATTTATCTATTTAAGTATGTATTTAGAATTATATAAGTATGTTTATAAGCTTTCTGATTACCATAGTATAAGCTCTGCTAAGTTTGGAATCAGATGGCGTTGTGTGAATTATTGTCCAAAAGATATTTATTATTATTATTGGCTGCAACCCTTTTTGCGTCCCACTGCTGGGCACGGGTCTCTCCCCATTATTGGGGAGGCCTTTGAGGGAGCTTACTCCACCACGCTGCTCCAATGCGGGTTGGTGGAGATGCGGGTTAGTGGCCAACCCGCTGTCGGATGTTTTCAAACCGCCCATAAGGCCTCCGACAAGGTTTAACGACTGTTATCTATCGATAACAACCGGGACCAACGGCTTAACGTGCCCTCCGAAGCACGGAAACGCGCATGTATTTTTTTGCCACTAGCGGTCACCCATCTCATACCCGACCGCGCCCGTTTGGCTTAGTTGCGTAGATCGTTTGCGTTCTGTGCTAATCGCCGGGCCATGCGCGCTTCATTTATTATTATTAATATAATGTATATGTAACTAAAATGTAACTCTACCTACATAACTTAATGTATATTAAAGAAAGCTAGGCTCAGAGTTGGAGTTTTTTCCACCCGGTATTTTTCTATTACCGCACCTAAAGCGGATGACGGTTAGCCGATGATCGTACTAACGCGATAACGTCAAGATCACTACTCCGGACGTTAATAAATTTAATTTCATCTGTTTTGACAATCCTGAATTTGAAATGCACCATTTTAGGTTTAAACTAGCTGTGCCCGCGACGTCGTCCGCGTGAATAAAGACTTGTATAAAAGGGATTGATTACAGATTATTTATTTGCATTGAATAAGTAGTAGGTAGATTATTCTTACATATTATAGTGAAATCACTTATAATAAAATGTTCATATGTTCAGAAGACACCTTATTTATTTTTTCTAAATCCTTCAAACCTAAAACAGTAAGGACTGCTTACTGTACTCAGATCTTACTATCCAGTTTTCGCATGATTCGCTTTTTTCGCGTAATCAGATTCTCTTTACAAATATGTAGATCGTTTATTAAAGTTAAGAGATACGTAGTACTGCTGTGCCCGTGGATTCATCTATGTTAAAAATAAATAGAATCTTAAGTAAATACAGCAAAGAATGCATAGGATACATAGCTTTAACCTACTGCAGAAAAGAGGTGCACTATACAATTACTTGTAGTTGGGAGACAAAATTTCTAAACATACACGTGCTTAGGATTAAACAGTCGGAAAAATTATGAGGCCAATTAATAGACTAAAGATTTAAAACTTGCGGATAGCAGTTTGATCATAAGTCATATCATAACTCATATAACATTTTGAAAACTAAAGCAGAAGGCAGGGTCTCTAAACAGTGTGCTATCTGTATTTGAAAATAAAGAACATTTAATATCTCCATCAACCAACGTGTGTGGATGAGCCCGTACGCAATAAAGAGACGCAAAAAAATTAGTTAAGTTATCATTGGTCCAATTAACCATGTTCAGCATCATACGTATACCCAACGACGGGACAACCCGCGTGGCGCAATGTTTACCATGCCGGACTGCAAATCGAAGGGTCCCGGGTTCGTATCCCGGCGAATCTTTTCATTTCATTTCATTTCATTACCCTACTGTGAGGCTTTAAGTGTGAAACGTTATTTTTTAAACTATGTACTACTTAATTTTATTAGACTTTAGGCTTTTATTTGAAATTATCTCCATCGATTCACTTTGTAGAAGAAATGAATATTGCACAATAACGCCATCTACCGTATGGCATGTAAACTTTATGGTTGATAAATCGAATGTCAAATTACCAAATAGGTAGATATTGAGATTAACAGTTGGTTCAGTAAAAGTTTAACTATTCGTCACCTAGATGTCTGCAGTAGTCTCGTTTTGTTAAGGCTTTTTACATTCTGTATGAAGGTTTAGAGCATTGAGGTTGTAAGATTTGGGATTTGGGATTTCTCCTCAATATTAGGAGAGCTCCATGCCCAGCAATGGAACGCTAAAAAGGTTGCAGCCTGATATAATGTAGCGATAACAGTCGTTTCAGCTGCAGCCTGTTCATAATCTTCCACCCCAAATGAAAACGAATAATCTGAGCAACTTACTTCCTGTGATGGAAGGTTTGGCGGCGGTGAGGCTCGCGATGCGCTCTTTAGGTACCTATAGCTTAGCCATAATCGGCCAACGAAAGAAAATACAGTAAGCTGATCTAAGTATATTTAATATAGCTGTGCCCGCGACGTCGTCCGCGTAGATAAAGACTTGTACAAAAGGCTTGATTAGACTTGGATTATTTGTTCCTCCTCCTCCTTAGTCGTTCACTCTTGTCAGAGTGGTCGTTGCTGATGAGGTTGCAATTTCTTTCGTGACCGCTTGCCCTCCACTGTCCCTTGGATTATTGTTAACTTTTATGAAATTACTAATGATACAAAATTTCATATTATTATGTTGAGTAGATACATTCTTTCTGAGTCCTTACAATTCTTACTGTACTCCTCTTATAATATCGACTTATAATATCAACTTTTATAATATCAAATTTCAGTCGTTATCATCAGTTTCTCTTTACAAATTAAACGTATTATAATAGCCTGTTTTTAAAGTGTTTAGATAGTACTGCTGTGCCCGCGGAAAGGATCATTATAATTAAATAATTTGTGCTGCAAATAATGCATAGATTCATGTTCATTCATTCATTATGTAACTTAAATATATTGCAGAAAGGTGGTGAAATGTCTACGCTATGTCAGGCGTGGTTAGTAGTTGGGAGTCAAATTCTTGGTTGCTTACACGTTGGTTGCAATTGTCATTAACATACTGTCGTTCATACTTAATGGAGGTCTTTTGAGCGATTTAAAACATGCGACAGCAGTTAGGCCACTAACAATGAAGACGTCATCAACCTGAATTGGAGCAGCGTGAGAGGATCAGGCCCTACGCGATTAAGAGTCAATTGGTCCTATTAACAACCCTTCACACAGCATCAGAAATAAATATATCGATTACTAATATTATTCTGGGCGTGACCACCATGCCGTGCTGCTGCCGTGACGCTTTAGCATATTAGTATAACACCAGTGCCAGTACTGCGTATGTATGTAATAGCTCTTATTAAATTAACCACTGAAAATGTCTGCTCATTTCTATAACATTTTTTTATTAGACCCTCGGCAATTGCTTATTCGTTTATTCGAAATCACTTTTTTTATAAATAAACCGAACAAAGAGGCAGAAAGGCCGCGTGGTTAAGCGATCACTGTCGCCTATGAAAACGGGCAACCCCAGCGGAGCCACCCGAGCACTGCCGGCTTTCAAGAAGAGATTTCTTTACAGCTTTCTTGAAGAACCCTATGTCAAAGTCCACTGGAAATGCCTCAGCTGGAAGGTTGTCCCATAACTTACACATCCGTTCAAACATCAAAAGGAGCGTGCAAAGCGGCCTGTGGAACTTTAACCTTCGACTGGTTGTGTAATCATGATATGGAGACGTAGCTATCATTTTGAAAAGAACACTCAGCATAGTAAAATCGGTAGAACACTTTGATTTTTTTTACGTTTCACACTGATAGCGCCAGAGTAGGGGAAAATATACACTGTGTAATGGGTACCATGCGACACAGAGAGACAGAAATACAAACACTTAAACCGAGAACAGAAAATTAAACTCATCATTCAAATTTCTGCTTCGCCGGGAATCAAACTCTTGATATCCCTTCGACTTGAGACCCTTCGATTGGCAGTCCGGCATGGTAACCATTGCGCCACGCGAGTGCAGGCGCGGTCTCAGCCTTCAATTTTGGGGGTCGCCAAGAAATTTTGTTGGGGGGTCACTAAGAAATTTGGGGGAAGAGGTGTCTCAAATTGGCTTGATTCGCCTTCCATCTACGCATGAGTGAGGGATTTTGGGGAGGGTCATGTCCCCTGTGACCCCCCCCCCTGGGACCGCGCCTGCGCGAGTTGATAATTATTATTGTCTATTAAATAAGGTCGATACCAATAAGTATGTGGATGTAACCACCGCGCCGCGCCTCCATAATGCTCTACCACAATGAGTACAATATCAGCGCCAATTCCAAAGCTCTCTGATGTTAAGTTTTTATTAGATACTTTATTAAGTAAATATACTCGTAATTAATTATTTGAAATAATCTCCACCTATCCACTTTGTAATAGCGTTATTGGGTAAAATAATGATTATGTAACACCACCTGTAAATCTACCTGTAAAAAGCAATTAAATATGAATAAATGAATAACAACGACATCTATCGTATAGCGTGTATACTAAATTGTCGATATACCGAATTTGCAACAGATCACTAAATAGTTCTGAATGTGAACATAGATGTCGGCAGTAGCCTCGTTTTGTTAAGGTTTTGTACATTTTGTTTTCTTTGAATATGTGGTGATATGATATGTATGGTTTTTTTAAATATTTAGAGATGAAATCTAGCATAAGTGTTTGAAAACTTACTATCAGAATATTAAGAGATGTTAGTAGTTATCGAAACTTGTGGTGTGACCGCTCGCATTAACTTTATTATAGCGTGCAGGTGTTCATCCATTTCATTATTCTTGAAATTGACGTAACTTTTTTGTTTGTGAACCGATTTAAATAAAACAAACCCTAAATGTTAATCCAAAAAAATACCAATACTTCAGTGAAAACCGCATCCTTCTACGTTAAGCCGTTCCTGAGATTAGCGCGCACAAACGAACAGATAAACAGACAAACAGACAATAATTCTAAAAATCATTGTTTTGGGTTCTATTACGCTAATAAAAAGCCCTAGTGACAGTTTTTTTCAAATATCTTCAATGTACAGAAACGGACTTGTTACAGATTTATTATATGTATAGATATAGATATTCCAATTTGAGTTCAAGATTTCAGGGTGAGTGATTTTATACTTACCTAGAATACAGTTTCAGGGTAAGTACAGTCACGACACTATTTTTATTTATTATGAATCTAGATGCAGCAGTGTATTTACTACACTTGCCTAGGCAAGCCTATTTTTATCTAAGTCGAGTTTCTTTGTGGACCAAAAGCCGACGAACTGATGATGAATGATTAGTTAAAAAAACTAAAAAAACATTTATGTGAATTGCACTAAGAATAATAATAATATACATATACCTATAGTATGTAATAGTATAGTGTGTGGTAGACCATAGACCTATAGTGTGTAGTAATATTGGCTGTTAGAGTCCTTTTCATGAAAGAAGTCCCGCGGAGATTTTTGGAACTAAATTTGACAGGTCAGCCATGTTGGCGTTCGTCGATGTTATCAAGTTCGTTTGTTGTGGTAGATTTTTGTGAGTTTTTAACTAGCTTAGTGCATTTTTAAGATTGTTTACAATGCCAAAAGTTGTAAAAAGTTCGGCTCGAGAAATGATATTGTAGGTGAAAGATTTCTGTGAAGCGGAACAAAAGAATCAAGGTGTTTTAATACCACTAAACAATGTTTGGAAGAGAGTCTCCGTCATAACAGGTACTTTTTAGAGATGCCATATAATAATTTTTTGCTGTGTTGATGGGACTTTTATGATATATATTGATTTTTGCGACAAAATTGATATATAAACATAACGTGATGAAACTAAGTAACTGAAATTAAAACACATATATTACGTAGTACATAAGCATTATAAACTTAAAGTTACTATTATTTTTAATTGTTCATTATTTAATTGCAGGTGTGTCAGAGAATACTGTAACAAGAATTACAAAATAAGGTATAACAACGGCGTGTACTTCGAAAAAAATTGTCACCCCGGGGAAGAGTCGCCCGCATCCGAAAAATTTATCTTAGACGGGTTGGTTCGATTTATTTTGTGCGCTATCCGGCAAAAAAATCACAGTTTTTACGTTGTACATAAAGAATTACCAACATTGGCTAAATTACGGGCAGCTCTGAGAGAAGACATTAATTTTCAGGGAAGCATCACAACATTGCACAGGATATTAAATAGGATTGGTTTCAAGTACAAGCGATGTCAATCTAAACGCAAACTACTTATGGACCGAATAATTATATCTACGACTAGTGACACTGAAACAGAATCTGATTCTGTTTCCATCCACTCTTCAGACAGTGATGTTCCTATGGCCGCTGATCACAATTATTCAATAAAACTCTGAATAAAAAATTGTGATGCTTTTCTTTACCCTATTTTCTCATCTTTTCCCTGTAAGTAGGTAGAACACCGCTTATATAAGTAAATAAAAATATACTTTTTACATAACAGAAAAATAGTAAATATAGTTTAATGGGCATTTTTATCAAAATGTCTACCAACCCACTCATGGGATGACCCATGCAATAAGTCCAAATAACTAACGTTATTATGACTGTAAGTGTCGTGTTATTATTAAATAGTTTCAAATGACTAAAGTTTTCTTTTTACTATGTTGTTAGGTGAGAAACTTTAAACAAAGTAATAAAAGCAGTTTTTTGGTCATGAGTCATGACTACTCATGACCGTTACCGAAAACAGGTCCCCTGTGTACAGTGTCCCCTGGTACTGGGATACGTAGGATGCCACATTTTTGAGTTTAATTTTATTACTTTGTTCTAAGTTTCTCACCTAACAACATAGTAAACTTTAGTCATTTGAAACTATTTAATAATAACACGACACTTACAGAGTCATAATAACGTTAGTTATTTGGACTTATTGCATGGGTCATCCCATGAGTGGGTTGGTAGACATTTTGATAAAAATGCCCATTACTACTTTTAATACTTTAATAATTTTTGATTTATCAGTTGTCAGAAATATACATGTTTCACTAATCTGAACTATTGTTATAGTATGGGCTTGAGTAATGAAATCACAGCCTATCTAAAATGTATTTATTTCTTAATACAATTTAAGAGCTTATATTGTTTCATCGAAGTATGCAGGAAATAGTATTATTTGATAAATTACATATTATGCTAAATGTAAAATAGGTAAATTTTTACTCATAAATGGCAACATTACGTCACGCGACTACAGCGCTGCGTCTGGGGGACTTCTTTCGTGAAAAGGACTCTACCGTGTTTGTATTAAGTTTTTTTTCATTAATGACAATACTATTTTAATAAGAAAGCTCTACTATTTATAAAACTCGGTAAGACTCTGTTTTTTTGATCTATTTTGACACAAAAGTTTTACTCAGAAAAAGTACTGAAATACACGAGTAACAGTTTCAGCCGTAACCATTCATAATTTATTCAAAGAAACGTGCACCATTAAAAATAAAAAGATAAACTCGAAAAGTTTACTTAAAACTTGAACGAAGCTTTGATGGAAGTAATTTGGAAAATCGTATCTGTGTTCTTAAACTTACTTACAGCTGTTCCGAAGTTTAGTTCTCGCAAAAGTTAAAGCAAAAGGAATTTTATCAATAACTTTACAATAATTTAAACACATATATACATCCATTTTTATTATTATAAATGTACAAGTGTATCTGTTAGTTTGTTCATTTGTTTCTCATTATTTCATGTCGCAAAATAATGCCCGTGGACTACCAGTGTGCCCATGAACCACGGTGTAGGTGTACATTTTAGATATAATCTTTCCTACCTATTGTATACTTTTTATTTTGTAGTGACGTGGTCTGTGTCTTATATCGTATTATATATATTATCGTGGGTAGTTGTCGTAGCTTTCAGGTTTTTAGGGTTCTGTAGCCAAATGGCAAAAAACGAAACCCTTATGGATTCGTCATATCTGTCTGTCTGTCCGTCCGTGTGTCACAGCCACTTTTTAACACGCTTTTATTAGCTTGACCTGTATGTATGTATGTATGTAACGCACTCTTTTAACTTTATTTTCACTTACTTCTAGGAGTCTGATAACTTGAAGATTTGCACAGGGGTCAATGGCCGATGACAATACGATAATCTCATAACTTTATATTAAAGTCCTAACTAGATCCTAGTTCAGGATCAGGATAAAAAAAATATATGAGAGGCGACTGATAAGTTCGCGACCTAAGGAACTTAATGAAACAAATATAAAGTTTTATATTTTTACACACTCATTTTAGCTTGACCTGTATTTATTATGTATGTATGTATGTAACGGAATCTTTTAACTTCATTTTCACCTACTTCTAAGCGTCTGATTAACGTGAAAATTTGCACAGGGATCAAGGGCCGATGACAATGCAATAATATGAAAAAAAAATCCAACTAAAAAATTTAAATAAATAATGTAGTTTAAAAAACTAAAAAACACGCTTTTGTGAAAATACGAACTAAAAAGAAAAAAATAAGAAGAAAATGTATTTTAAGGGAACTCTCAAATTTTATAGGCACACACGATAATTTTCTTATACTTTCTGAATCATAAGAGATATTTGTACATAGTAATCATCTTCTCATGTTGCTGAGCTGATGATGGAAGGTACTGCGAGGGTCAGGAGTTAAGAGCAAATTCTTTCAATAACTAGTTTTTTGTTCGAGATCTTACATTCCCGTGGTGGTCCAACTGTCACCAAGTCAAAGCCTGATGATGGAACCCCAGAGAAATCGAGAGGAACATTTAAATTTTATAGCACATCAATTGATTTTTATATTCTTACTAAAGCAAAAAAGACATTTGTGTTTAATTATCACCATGTGATATTGCTGAGCTGATGATGGAAGGTACTACGACGGTTAGGAGACAAAGCGAGAGCTTTTTGAGAGCAAATTCTTTCAATAAATGGTTTTTTGTTCGAAATCTTACATTCCTGAGGTGTTCCAACTGTCACCATGTCAAAATCTGATGATGTGATACTAGGGAAATCGAGGGAAACACTGAAACTTTAAAGACATACACATTGTTTTTATTATAATACAAATATTCATGCCCGGTAATTATCACCTCATGTTGCTAAGCTGTTGGTTGAAGATACATTTCCTCAACGGTTAGGAACTGAGAGCAAATTCTTTCAATAAATTTTTGTTAAGATGGCCCGATAGCAGTATTATTTCAGGCTATTGGATGGCTATTAGATCAACATGATTATAAATAACTAAATATATAAATAAATATCATCTATACATATAATAAAACTGTAAGCAGGGTCAATTCTGTACATTGCATATAAATTTAAAAAAATACTTCTAGGGGTCTTTTTATAAGTAACAGAAACTAAAAATATAAGTTTTGAAATTATTGTCTGTCTGTCTGTCTGTCTGTCTGTCTGTCTGTCTGTCTGTTGTTAGCTTTTCACGCAAAAACTACTGGACGGATTTTGATGAAACTTTTTTTGTTTTATAAATATTGGTCCTCGCTAACATTTAGGCTATAGATAATTTTAAAAATCACCCTTTAAGGGTGTGAAATGAGCGATGAAAATTTGTATGGAAAACTTGGATTTTTTCAATAGATTTTCTTAAAATTTAGTATAAATATTTTCTAACCAAAATAAAAGAATACATGTTTCAGCATTTCCCGAAATTCACCCTTTAAATGTCAATTTTCTTTGAAACTCTTTGAAAATTGAGTGTCGAAACTTGATGTACAGAATATTTTTGTGCAGAGTAATATACTTATAATTTTGTATTTGTAATCTTTACTAACATAGTAAGAATTCTATTTAAGCTTTTTTCAAAACTACCCCTCAATAGCAAATAAAATGGATTCGAAAGTTGGTATCTCAAGCGTACAATAATTAACCTTAACTTAATATTTCATTCTCAAATTCTTTTCCCTTCTTTGAATGATGTGTTTACTGATATATTGTTGAATGAATTTACGTAACATTAGTGTGTATTTCATATCAATCGGGTGATAAACAAAAAAGTTATGTTTATTTACACAATACGCCACATAAACTTAAAAGGTACTTTGGGGAATTTGTATGAAAGTTTCGGTAACAGCCCATTCAAAACCATAAATAAAAGTTTAAATTTAAGTAAAATTATTTTGAACTCTCACTAATTTTGTCGACTATATTAAATATACTTAGATCCGCTTACTGTATTTTCTTTCGTTGGCCGAGAATGGCTAGACCTAATAAGTGCATCGCGAGCCTTACCGCCGCCGAACCTTACATCACAGGCTCCATTGAGTTAGTTGCTCAGCTTATTAGTCTTCTTTTGGGGTGGAAGATTATGAACAGGCTGCAGCTGAAACGATTATTATCGCTACATTATATCAAGCTGCAACCTTTTTAGCATTCCACTGCTGAGCTTGGAGCTCTCCCAATATTGAGGAGGCCTCTAGCTCCGATGAACCGAAATCCAAATCTTACAATCTCAATGCATCCAGCATTAAGGTTGTAAGATACGGAATCTAAATCTTCATACAGAATGTACAAAGCCTTAACAAAACGAGACTACTGCAGACATCTAGGTGACGAATAGTTAAACTTTTAGTGAACCAACTGTTAATCTAAATATCTACCTATTTGGTAATTTGACATTCGATTTATCAACCACAAAGTTTACATGTCATACGGTAGATGGCGTTATTGAGCAATATTCATTTCTTCTCCAAAGTGATTCGATGGAGATAATTTCAAATAAAAGCCTTAAGTCTAATAAAAGTAAGTACATAGTGTAAAAAAAATAAAAAATAACATTTCACACGTATAGCCTCACATTAGGGTAGATATACCCTGTGTCGTGGGTGCCATGAACACACATAGAGACAGAAACACAACCACCCAGACCGAGAACAGTTTAAACTCATCATTGAAATTTCTGCTTCGCCCGGATTCTAACCCGGGACAGTTCGATTAGCAGTCCGGCATGGTAACCATTGCGCCACGCGGGTTGTCCCATCGTTGGGTAGGTATACGTATACGTATGATGATGAACATTTTTAATTGGACCAATGATAACTTAACTCATTTTTTGCGTCTCTTTATTGCGTACGGGCTGAGGGCTCATCCACACACGTTGATTGATGGAGATATTAAGGATTCTTTATAATAATATTCTTTATTTCCAAATACAGATAGCACACTGTGTAGAGACCCTGCCTTCTGCTTTAGTTTTCACAATGTTATATGAGTTATGACTTATGACCAAACTGCTGTCCGCAAGTTTTAAACCTATAGTTTATTAATTGACCTTACAATTATTTTTCCGATTGTTTAATCCTAAGCACGTGTATGTTTAGAAATTTTATCTCCCAACTACAAGTAGTTGTATAGTGCACCTCTTTTCTGCAGTAGGTTAAAGCTATGTATATAGAATGAGTCTATACATTCTTTGCAGTATAAATTCACCCAATTTACTAAAGATACTATTTTTAACATAGATGAAGCCACGGGCACAGCAGTGTATCTCTTAACTTTAATAAACGAGGTACACATTTGTAAAGAGAATCTGATTGCGCGAGAAAAACGAAACGTGAGAAAAGTGGATAGTAAGATCAGTACAGTAAGCATTCCTTACTGTTTTAGGTTTGAAGGATTTAGAAAAAATACATTAGGTTTCTTCTGAACATATGAACATTGATTTATAAGTGATTTCACTATATGTAAGAATAATCTACCTACTACTTATTCAATGCAAATAAATAATCTTTAATTTTTAATCAATCCATTTTATAAAAGTCTTTATACACGCGGACGACGTCGCGGGCACAGCTAGTATTATATAAATTACTAAATTAGAATTACTAAAAAGGGTGAAATTAATTAAGTTTTAAACAAAAAAATAGAGCCGACTTCAAACGGTAAGGAATAAAATTCTTCAGTACCTACTTCTTCTTGCTTATGGTAATGACTCTTAAAACTATTTTTGGAGTCAGGCTCTTAGTAAAATGTCCTGTCTTAGTATATGTAGGGTAACTTTCGTTCTGAATGGGCACCGACTCCAAAATAGTTTTAAGAGTCATTACCAGAAGCAAGAAGAAGTAGGTACTGAACAATTTTATTTTTTACCGTTTAAAGTCGGTTCAATTTTTTGTTAAAAACTTAATTAATCATGCTGATACTACGGAAATTTAATGACTGTTATCTTCAGTTCAGCTATCAAATTCATGTTTTTTTTTCAACCTTTTTTTTATGTCCCACTGCTGGGCACAGGTTTCCTTCTCACAAGTGCGAGGGATTTAGGCCATAAGGCTTAGGCATGCACGGCGATGAAGAACATCGTAATCAATTAAATATCACGATATTTTCCATCACCGTGGAGCAGTGATAAATGCGCACATTACAAATTTCTTTGTCAGAGGTGCGCGCCGAGGATTTGAACCCGGGATCGGTTGCGTAGAAGGCCGCGGCATTTACCACTCGGCCATCGCTGCTCAATGCTGCTCAAATTCATGTTACCTTATGAAAATGAATCTAATACTATTTGTATTTCAACGTACAATTATATCGACATGTGAATAACTCACACTTTGGTGGACCCCAACTTTTATTGAGACAATGAATTTTGTTCCCTGTAGCGCTTGCTATAAGGTTTGTTTTCTATTAGTTATATCAGTAACCCCTAACCCCTGGTTGAACGATGGATAATTAATTAACATTTTTAAGAATATATATAAAAGCGAAATAATTTAATACGGTCAGTGAAAGGGTAAAAGATTGTCAGTTGTCAGGAAATGAATTCGGGAGAGAGCGAAAGCTTGTAAGTTAATTAAAAATGCATATATAATGAATTTTATTATTTAAAAAGTTACAGAGTGTTTGTTTTTGTTTTGCTAAGAAATAATCTAGTGTTTTTATTCTATCCAAGTCTCTCCTCAGTTGTTTCTAATGTTCATACAAGTACTTTATCGGTTTTTGTTATTTGAATGGAGTAGCAGACGAGCATGCAGGCCACGTGGTGTTAAGTGGTCGCTGCAGACCATGGACATCTACATACAACCTCAAGCAAGCATAGGTAAGTCTTGTCTGAGGTCGTATGCAGTTGCGCTGCTACTCCGGAGGCTGGTGGTCGCCTCTTGTAAGTTTGGCCGTCAACTGCACCTTGCCACCGAAACACAACAGAATTTGTTCACGGCAGAAGTGGGTGCAGCGGTGGTACTTCCCCGGGCGAACCATAATAGTTCTACCACCTACAATTTTGGTTTGTCGTCAAAATAACAAAATTATAAGGTTGATCGGAATAAATATAATATGTTATGTCTGCTCATAAAGAATTCTTAACAAAGCATTGCTGCATTAATAAAAATAATATCCGACGGCGGCTTGGCCACTATCTCGCAGCTCCACCAACCCGCATTGTAGAAGCGTGGTGGAGTAAGCTCCAGGCCTCCCAAATAATCTGAAAAAACCCCGTGCCCAGCAGTGGGACGTAAAAAGGGTTGCAGCAAAAAATAATATTTATAATAATTAGATCGGGTACATTAGGTTGGATACCTTGAGACAATGTACTGAAAAGATAACTCTCGAGTCAACGCTTTTGTGACTTACATGTATGATGTTAGTAAATGTAAATTTATTTTTGCTGCTATTGCATGAAATATTCAAGGAAATAGGTGATTAAAGTATGATCATCATCATCTAATGGTCACGGGTGTCATAACAAGTGAAAATGAAATAAATGAAAATGAAAATGAAATTGAAAGTGACATTGTACCTGAAAATTTATTTAAAACAGGGCTGGAGTTTTTTTCCGCCCGCTTTTTTCTCCTAGCCCATATAAGCCTGAGCACACCCAAAGCGTATGACGGTCAGCCGATGGCCGTACAACAATGACAAACATCAAGTGTATTATTACCCAGGATGTTAATAAACTATTTCATTTCATTTCATAAACTATTTCATTTCAAAAAAGTTTTAATTCATTTTCAGCAATAAATATTGTTTTACGATACGAGATTTTTTTATTTGAGGTTTAGTGTGTCGGGCTTATAAGAGCTTAAGAAAAATATTTTTCAATAATTCCAATAACCGCCTTGCGAGTGAAACAGAAAAGCGAATTCGTCGAACGCTAACAGAATTGAATGTTCCGAGCAAAGAGCAAAACGTATCTGCAATGTGTTTGCACACGATTCCTGTTTTAGAACGAGCATTTGTGACATTCTACAGCATTCCAAGTAATTTTTAATGTTGAAAGATTATTTTATAGAATAGATTATAGTAGCTATATCTATATCTATACTAATATTATAAACGCAAAAGTTTGTAAGTATGGATGTTTGTTACTCTTTTACGTAAAAACTACTGAATGAATTTTAATGAAACTTTACAATAATATAGCTTATACATCAGAATAACATATAGGCTACAATTTATAAAGATATTGTGTGAATTGTCCAAAATATGACGATAGGGTAGGAAATAGTGGGTAGGGAAAAATCTATCATCTGCGAGCTATTCTGGCGTGCGCTGTCAAAATCGAGTTACACATATGTAATGTATGATGGAAATGTTAATAATAAATAGTCCTACAAAAAGCCCGCCACAGTATATATCTATATCTCATGTGTAAGCCAATATAGCCAAAATGTGTAAGTCATTATAGCCAAAATAGTGAACCAGAACTACAATAAAAATTGAAAATTTACTGACACTTTCTAATGCGGGTGAAACCACGGGGGGATCTCTATTTGTAAATAATTACAATATTACAATATCATTATATAAAATTTTCAGCTCTAGTTTCAACAGAGATAAGTTATTCTGAGAATAGTGGCCGAGTTACTCAATGTGACACGAATTCTGAAATAGATAAAATGACTTCCCGGTGCAAATTAGTGTTTATTGAAGTGGTAATCTTCCAGTAAAATTAACAGTAAATAAATAACCAAAGTCTGCGGTATTCCCAGATTATTAACTTGGCAGTTTAGACACAACCACGTTTGAAAATGTGGTTCATGGTAGTGACTACTTATACAGCGTGGTTTATAATATGCGTAATTTTTTTAAAGGATGAAAGTATCATCCATTAGTCTATGAGTGTGTAACGTTTATTTAAAATATTTTATATAACACGACCCGATTCTCAGTAGTTACAGAGATATTTGACTAACTGTACTTTTTCTCGAAAATGCGCCGATTTTAAGGGAAAATGATATACCAAAAAGTAAAAAAATATTATAAAAAATCATGTATCTCTAAAACTACTGAAGTTTGGATGAGGTATTATATACAAAGTAACAAGTACAATATCAAATAGTTAATACTTTTAACCCTTAAATGGAATTACACCTATTACCTACACATCGCCTAATATACGAGTATTAACTAAACTTTTAATTAAATTTTTTTTACACAGATTAAATGTCCAACTTTGGTTTAAAAAAAACATTTTTTTTCCAATTCTTATCTGTGAGAGCACGGACGATATCATTCACAGAATTTATTTCGGTCTCCCTCAGTCTTTCTTGCAGTACTACATAAGTCTAATTGAATTTCAAGGAAACGTTCTCATAATAATTTACGTGAAAAGGCGCTTTTTAAAGTTACTTTTCAAAACGATGTTCTCGGAAACGTTATGTCATTAAATGTTCTTTTACTCTTTTAAGCTAATAAGAAACGTTAATGAAGTTGAATGGCCGCCCGAAATGGAATGAGTTCTAAATATTATGAGAATTTTCTTTATTGTTACGATTTTATTGTGATGAAGAATGTTTCTGTTCATATTTAGTCGTAATGGAAATAAGACAAAGACAAAGACTTTTATTTGCACATATATGGCTGTTTACAAAAGGTGTTTTTATACTTAGATACATTATACAGAAGATAAAACACATTTTAGCTATGAAACGATTAATGAGCATATTTTTATGTCCTTATTATCTTGCTATCATTTCACCCGTATGTCACCCGTATGCGTCACGAAATATTACTACACCTTTGTACCTCATTAATAATATTAAAACTTGCTAGGCTATGTTAGCCGTGCAGAGTTCGGAAAGAATAGCCTCTCCTATCGTTCATAAATATTTGTCAGTAAATAGAGTAATATGACTGTCTGTAATTTTGGTTTGCTATGATATGGCATAAAACAACACAGTGTAAAGTAAAATGCTTTGTAGTAATTACGATTAATTAGTAACGCAATCCCGTAAACTGAGTTTGACTTGGCGGATTTTACATTTTTAATCTTTTGTGTTGGTTGGTGGATAGTTTACAACTTATATCTTGAGGAACCAATTCTTTGACTTAGCGTTCTATAATAAATCTGACAAATAAATATTTTTTATTTAATTGCCACAATTCGACAAAACTATGACTGATCAATCAATCTGAATGACTGAATCATTCAACTAACTGAATCCAGTTAGTTGAATGATTTAGTTTGGGGATTTATAATAACGGTCCTTTATTTTTATTTTTATTTTTATTCACATAACTATTAGAAAGAAGGTCATCATGTATCGACTCCTTAATATAAGTTTACGACGGCCCGCGTGGCGGTTACCATGCCGGACTGCCAATCGGGAGGTCCTAGGTTCGATTCCCGCGCGAAGCAGAAATTTGAATGATGAGTTAAAAATTCCTGTTCTCGGGCTGGGTGTTTGTGTTTCTGTCTTCGTGTGTGTTAATGGCACACACGACACAGGGTATATCTACCGTACTGTGGGGCTATGAGTGTGAAGAGTTATTTATTTGTTTAATTTAAACAAACCAAATACCTAAAGACAACTTTACCTGGTAAACCACTTTTATAGCAGTAAGGAACAGTGTAATTAACTTTAACACGACTCCAAACTTTTGAATGTCCGTAGCTACCTCCGTTTATATCCGACGACTATATGCAATTTTCACTCTTACTGTAATGACACTGAGTCAGAAATCAGTTGGAAACAACGAGATATCCCAGTATATAAACTAGGGAATAGAGAAGCAATTTAAATTATTATAGACCCTCAAATTGTATGCTCATGACGTACTACCAATTAATGTTTAAATCCTTGTTGAGTACATTTTTCACCCATTTCCGCTTTGAACAGGATTTTTAATAGTTATCAGGAGAATAAAACAAGGTTTGATTTTCTTAACTTAAATAATAACGGATTTCCATACAAAGTTGTAACCCTCTTTTTACCCCCTTAGGATAATAATATGCAAAAATCCTTCGACAATGGGTGTCTAATAAATAAATTGACGGCTCGGTCAAGCAAAATTTCTTACTAATTTAGGATTGTAATGTATGAATAATCCTAAATTAAAAAGAAATTTTGAATGAATTTAATTTTAAATGAAGTGCGCGTGGCCCGGCGTTTAGCGTAGAACGCAATCGATCTATGTAACTAAGCCAAACGGGCGCGGTCGGGTGTGAGATGAGTGACCGCTCACTAGCGGTTTTTGCCACTGCAATAAAAATTCATGCGCGTTTCCGTGCTTCGAAGAACACGTTTAGCCGTCGGTAGCAGTTGTTGTCGATAGATAATAGTCCTTAAACCTTGTCGGAGGCCTTATTGGTGATTTGAAAACATACGACAACCGGTTGGCCACTAACCCGCATCTCCATCAACCCGCATTGGAGTAGCGTGGTGGAGTAAGCTCCAAGCCTCACCAATAATAGCGAGAGACCCGTGCCCAGTAGTGGGACGCAAAAAGGGTGGTAGCCATAAACGCATAAAAGGAATATCGAATCCATTTTTGTAGCAATTCACGAAATTAAGCAATGTATCGAGATTTTGAGACCTCATAAACATGAATTTGCGCTTTATGCATATATCAATAAAGGTGAAGATCGTTAGAACGTGCTGAACATGGAATACGTTCCATACTGCTATAAGTCAATAGTCAAAACATAAATCGAGGACATCGTTTATGATCTATGGTTACGATGTTTATATATACATTCAATTCAACGAGCGTATTGCGGATATCTAACAAGATATAAAAAATATATTATATTATTTACAATACATGGTTAAATACGATTCGTGGTTCGCCTTATTACACTTTAAAGTCTATGTAAAGAATTTATTTGTTTATATAAAATAAAACTAAGCTAACTTTGAAACTAAATAAGGCAAACTTATTCAACGTAATCTATATCAAATAACCCTAGAAAATTCTAACTAATATTATTTATAGAATTAAATGATTTCATAATTTGTTATGAAATATTTGCAATTTCTTTTTTTATTTAAAAAATGTCTAATTACCTTTTACAAATAATACATTTACACTTACACTAACAAATTAGTACATTTTCTGAACTGAATCATGACTTATGTTAAAATTGTTTTTGAACTAAATTTAACACAATTTTCTGAGTAAGTTTATATTTAGTAGGTATAAAATTAAGTAAAGTACAGCCCCTAGAATATTTTGAGACCATAAACTAAACATCAAACACAAATATTAAAGAAATTTTAATAACAATTTTTCTTTTTCTTTGGTTTACATAATTTTATGTTAGTGTAGGCAAGAACTAAATAATACTTAGGTATCTATACATCTAATCGTAGTTTCTATGTTATATAACAAAAGTATAAATTAATACGTGAAACATCCACAATAGGGTCTTGGCCACTATGCACAAAAAAATTCATAATCCTTACCTTAAAAAGGTTGCACTAAATCACGCTTGGAAAGCAATATAATTGTTAATTCTTTTTTATACATGATTTTTATTACCGCTTAAATCAATAATAATGAAGTCAATTGACTATATATGATAAGTGACGTCACTTATCATTTTCTCATACAAAATGTATGGGGATGTCATGTTTTGACAGCTCATTAAAAGTATGTCAATTGACTTGGTAGTCCAAGACCGGATTGGTATTTGGACGGCAAACAATAATCTAATTCCCAAATCCGATCAATACAATATGAATAATAAAAAGAAAAGCAATTTATTAATATGTATTCGTCGAACAGAAGCCCGAATCATAATTCCCATCTAACTTGGCAAAAATCCGTACAAACGTCAACAGTCTCTTATAAGCTAACTTTATTTATCTCTCAAAGTACTTGTTAATACTCACCCCCCGGTGGGGGTAGGCGGTCTGGCTTCTCTGACTTTGGCTACACTCGCGATTAGTTGTCCTACAAGTCGTTCAACTGAACCGACATTATAACAAGCCAATTTATGAGGATAAGTTTGCATACGCTCTGTTGTATCGACATTTCTATGTTATGGACTGAGTGGTTTTATTGTTAGAGCATTTTTGTGTTGTAAATTTCTAATCGGTCTGTGTAGTATTTACAATATTATAATGTACTATAATTAGGTGGTTTTGTATTGGGGAATGTCAATGTGAATGAACACAAATATGACCGGTTTTGTGTCTGTTTGTCTATTTATCGTAGTAAATTTTCTTTAAACGAGCTAATTAATCTGAAATTATATAATTGTTTCCGCTGTCTAAATACAAACACATTATTAAAGTATGAAATCGATGAAAACCAGTTATAAAATAAATAATGTAGTTTAAAAAACTAAAAAACACGCTTTTGTGAAAATACGAACTAAAAAGTAAAAAAATAACGTTTTTTTTGCAGTAAAATACATTTTTTTCTTATTTTTTACTTTTTAGTTCGTATTTTCACAAAAGCGTGTTTTTTAGTTTTCTACGTTATTAATTTTAAATTTTTAGTAGGATTTTTTTTTCATATTATTGCATTGTCATCGGCCCTTGACCCTTGTGCAAATTTCCAAATTAAATATACGCTTAGAAGTAGGTGAAAATGAAGTTAAAAGATTCCGTTACATACATACATAGTACATACATACATACATGTCAAGGTAATAAAAGCGTGTTAATAATTTTAAACTACAAATGAGAACTGACCGTTTCCTCCTCTAAGAAACCTAAAAAAATGTTGATCATAGAGATTAGAGTTGTAGCAAAAAAATGAAATTAGTTTTCTTTCTAAACTAACACATGTTACATTATTGTGTTACATTACCAACTAATTATGATTTGATTATTTTATAGAAAACTTCTCGTTTACACTCGTTGCACTTTATCCAGTTTATTAGCGAGTTTTAATCGTCTGTTAACACAAAAAAGTAAACTTCATGCATTCTACGATATATTTATCAGTCTTATCGATCAGTAGCGAACAAACTGTTCAAGCGTTTGTTGGTCAAGAGGGCAAGTTTGGGATGGACGAGAACATTTATAGACAAGCTTGTTTACCCTATGTATAATACTCAAAGACTTAACTTAAACTTCATGTTTTAACCGACTTCAAAATTAAAAAAGGGAGGAGCCTATTAATTTGAATCAATTTTTTATAATTAATTGAATCAGGCAATAATTTGCAAAACTCCGTTGTTATAAAGTTAGGTTAAAAACAACTTTGCAACAATCCGCAATCACAACGTACGATGGTGTTTATTCGGATCACGGATTTTAGTTCGGCTTTCTTTTGTGTATAGCGTGGTTGAAGGAAAAAATCTACGTTTATTTTATGCTATATACTAGAAAATAGCTGAGAGTTTCAAAGGTTTCTTATGAGACGTGAAATTATATTTTTCACAGTAAATAATATAAAAGTATTTAAGAATATTAATAGAAAAGTAAGACTGTACATTTCCTTTTCTAAACAATTCTTACAGCAAGGGACCCTTTAAAGACTTAAAAATACAGGAAACAATACTTTACGTAAAATTGTTTTCTCTTATTATTTGCTCTTTTCACCCCTTTTTAATGTCCCATTCTTAAGCAGGTCTTTTTCAGCCATTGCACATAACACTTGCTAAGCGGGTTGCTATCATGTTTTCGGAGAATTTTATGTAATTCCCGAGCAAATATGAAATGAGACAACACAAAAATGGCTTCCAGAAATATACCGTCCTCCTTTTCTCTTAAACAATAAAGAGTTTGTTATGCAGAATTCTAGTTATTTATTCTTTCGTTATAATAAATAAGAATAATAAACCACCCAGACCAAAAACAGAAATTTAAACACATAATTCAAATTTCTGCTTTGCCGGGAATCGAACCCGGGACCCTCCGATCGGCAGTCCGGTATTGCACCACACGGGTCGTAAACTTTCCACATTTTTTATCATAAAACAAGAAGACTCCAAATGTTTCAATTTGGATTCAATTTCATTCACGTTTCGACGACCGTGTGGCACAACGGTTACCATGCCAGACTGCCGATCGAAGGGCCCCGGGTTCGATTCCCGACGAAACAAAAATTTGAATGATGAGTTTAAGTTTCTGTTCTCGGTCTGGGTGTTTGTGTTTCTGTCTTTGTATGTGTCCATGGTACCCACGACACAGTGTATGTCTACCCTACTGTGGGGCTATGAGTGTGAAACGTTATTTATTTATTATAGATGTGAAAGTGTGTTAATACTTTGTTTAATTGCATGTTTGTCAATGTCTCGCGGACGTATTCCGCGCGGGTGGAAACGTGGTTCTAATATACTTAAAGAAACGATGTCTACAAAATTAAATAACCATTCCTTGGACCACTTTTATTTATTTGTATGGTGTATGCAGCAGACGAGTATGCACGCCTCGTGGCGTTATTCCCTGTAGCTTAAGAATAGAGATACGGTATACCCTACCTGATCGTAATAGGAGAATAAAAGGGGGCTGCCGGGGTTGTGGGTGGTGAGAGTGGGAGCTTGATCCATGCAGCCAGCAGACCCGGGAAAGACGGCGTCGTGTGCGTGGCCGTAAGCATTGGAAGGTGCAAGAGAGCACATCTGCTCACCCGAGGATGGGCCCGTTCTGGGGAGCCGTGCATGGAGGTCACCGGTGAGTTCTACTGGAGATCCTGGAGTCCTCCCCAAGCGCAGAGGCCCAGTATCCCCTCCCAAGGTGCCGGGCACCTTTTAAAGGATTACTCTCCGATACAAAAAAAGGCCTCATGGCATTAAGTTGTAGCTGCAAACCTATCTTTTGCCGGAGGTTGTGTGCTGATGGGCTGCTACTCCAAAGGCAGATGGTCAACTTTATGGCTGATGGTCAACTTATGTAAGTCTGGCCGGTAACTATGCCGTGTTTCTACCGGTGCAGCGGTGATACCTTCCCGGTCAAACCATAAATATTCTACCACCTACCGACAATCCGTGTGGCGCAATAGTTACCATGCTGGACTGCTAATCGGAGAGTTCGATTCCCGGCGAAACAGAAATTTGAATGATGAGTTTAAATTTCTCTTCACGGTGTGGGTGTGTTATTTCTGTCTTTGTATGTGTCCATGGTACCCCACGACACATGGTATATCTTCCCTACTGTGGGGCTATGAGTGTGACGCTATTTACCTATCCATTATAACACCTTATTTCTGTTTACTATAAGTAATGTGATGGAAACTAAACTTCATGTAGTAG
Source organism: Pyrgus malvae (assembly GCA_911387765.1). Taxonomy (NCBI): domain Eukaryota; kingdom Metazoa; phylum Arthropoda; class Insecta; order Lepidoptera; family Hesperiidae; genus Pyrgus; species Pyrgus malvae. The sequence continues at coordinate 8,096,117 of OU426955.1, read as the reverse complement.
TTTCTGTCGGTCTGTCGATCAGTAAGCGAACAAATCGCGACACCGTCTGTTGGTCAAGGGGGTGAATTGAGACTGAAATAGAACATTAAAAGACAAAACTTGTTTACACTACTTTTAGAATTAAATCACTCTTTCGATATTTTCCTTTGGGCAACTCGACTTAAGTAGAGTAGGTAGATTAAGTAGGTAGGTAGATAGGTAGTGATTGGCTTTTGATGTATTATTCTTTCTTGTATATTAAGGTTCGGTGTTGAAAATGAAGGTAAATAAAACTATGATGTAACATTTATTGACGTTTTTGTATAACCATTGTAATGTCCCATTATCAAGTTATAGGCCTTTTGGAGTTGAGAGGAATGGTGGCCATAGTGTACCACGCTACTAAAAGTGGTGGACTTTATTATGGTTTACTGATTAGAATGTATTTAAATTATATTGAGTTATCTCTAATTGTTTAAAGTGTCATAGAGGTACTCTAGACAGTTTTACAAATATATGTAGATATTTTGAATAACGTTGTTTAACATATAACATAAAAGATTTTTTTTGAACATATAACATAAAAGATGAAGCGTGCATGGCCCGGCGGTTAGCGTAGAATGCAAGCGATCTATGCAACTAAGCCAAACGGGCGCGGTCGGGTGTGAGATGGGTGACCGCTAGTGGCAAAAAATTTCATGCGCGTTTCCGTGCTTCGGAGGGCACGTTAAGCCGTCGGTCCCGGTTGTTGTCGATAGATAACAGTCGTTAAACCTTATCGGAAGCCTTATGGGCGGTTTAAAAACATCCGACAGCGGGTTGGCCACTAACCCGCATCTCCACCAACCCGCATTGGAGCAGCATGTTGGAGTAAGCTCCAGGCCTCCCCAATAATGAGGAGAGACCCGTGCCCAGCAGTGGGACGTAAAAAAGGGTTGCAGCCTAGCCCAACATAAAAGATCTAAATATGTATGTATCGGATAATTTAAGTGACAATTCTTAAGAACACTTAATTAACAGCAAAATCCTATCAAGATTAGCGAAAAGTTAAAAGTAAAACGTTTCTCTTAGTGAACACTTTCCCAAAGTAATTTAAAACTGGAACGCGAAAGCAATAAAGAGCCCTACAAGTTATTAAACAAACTTTTAATTTGAACTTGCGGCCACCGATAACAATGCAGCAAAGTTAGGCTGGGCCGGCGGGGGGCGCGCTCCGCCAATCTTTCTCACGTTGCAGTACAAAATCGTACTCCTTTGTAAGAACACCGCTCAAAACTTTGTCCCAAGTAAACTCGCGGAAACTGACAAAGTGAGACGCGAGCGGCGAGCCCGCTGCCGCTGCCGCTTCCGCCCCCGCCTCCGCTCCGCCGCCCGCCCCGCGCCTCTTCCGACGATCGACCCCTCCGCCAAACAAACGGACAAGTTTTAATGTTTTGCTCACAAAGTGTATGATTAAACGCGGAGAGCGCCGGAGAGAGTCGGCCGTAAGTTATTGATTTTCCCGAGCGAACCCCCGTCGACTACGCGGCTCGCGGGACCGGTAAACGTACTCTACCAGACGATAACACTTCGTAACTACTGTTTAAATCGGCCTAAACCTCTTCCATGAATTAACAACGCGGTCGAATCACTTCTCTGGACTCTCAAAAAAGTTTTGTGCGGAAAACTAACAGTTGGCAAGTTTTTTTGTGATAGACTGTTATGAGGAAAGTTAGGAGTGACTGCGCAACGGTGCCGCCGGCGGCGCGGGTCGCGCACCCTACAACTTCACGTCGCTCTACGTTCCGAAGTTAACGCAAAGTTCCGCCATTTTGGAACATGCTCACAACCCACTTGTTTTATAAAGAAACTTTTTATTAATTCCTGTGGGCCGCGGAGTGTCAGTAAGATGTTTTGAGGTTATGTCGAGAGACGAAATACGTTCCTCTGACTCGAAGATGCCGTGAAAGTGACTTAAAGAGGTGCAAAACAGTGTTAAAAGTGTGTTTGTGACGATTTCATGTATTGTTTTGAAGTGTTTCGCGAGTGACGTTTCCCGGATGATGCTCTTGTAATTTGTGTTTACTTCTGCATTAGTGAGGAGGACGCTAAGATTACTTCTTGACCTTGCTTATGGCCAGGATATTCTTGTAAGTGTCAGGTGAGTAACTTCATGTTAGTTTGGCTGGTTAACTTTTCAGTTGGAAAGTTGTGTTTATAAAAAGTTTCAGTCAGAAGTATTCGAAAGTGTTACAAACTCGTGTTACGTATACAAACGCTTGGATATCACCTACGAAGTGATTTTGGTGACACAAACAAAGCGTAACGCTAGTCAAAGCCTTGCTGATAGAAAGTTGTTTGTTATGCTCTTTACTCTATAATAAAAAACTGTGTTTACATTTTCATTTTATTACATATAGAGTTCTTAAAGAAAAATTTTCATACGTGGGAAAATAAATTAAGTTCGTCGTTGCATTTAGGCAGAAATAAGAAGAATAACTGGGAGAAATATAAACTTTACATATTTTTATAAATTATTAAATTATGTAAACCTTAAGACCAAGAGAAGAAAATTATGAAAACATCCCGCGTATAAACTTGCTAAGACGTATCTAAATAATCGATATCTTTTCTTACATAACCGACTCAGTTTCTTTATTATTATCATAACTTGCGAAGTTATGCAAATGGTTTTCATAATTGAAACTCTCGTAGAATATTGAGAATGTTTCTACAGTAACAACTACTTAAATGTTTTCGTAATGACACGTTTAATTGTAACTACAATAAAAAGAAGAAATCTTTATCTTTTACTAAGCACATAAAAGTTTGCGTTGAGATATTGATCTAGTCAATAAGATTTGTTTAAATAACTTATGACAAATAAATATTACAAAGTCTATTGAACTATAACTAATGAACTATAACTGTAAGAAGCATACTATTTTTTCTTTTTTCGTAGAATAATGTTATTCAGTATAATAAATAAGGTAAAAAGCCTACGATATTGGAGATCGTTTTATTGAGGACGCCATTACAAAGTCATTTCAGTAACCGGTCCCAGTCTCAGTCCATTGTAGAGAAGGAAAATCTTTCTACAGTCACGGCTCTCGATGGGATAACGTAGACGCGCACCGGATGAGAAAGGACCAACGCGCACGTCATCCATCAAACGATAACTTACCCAATATCCAAACTCTCAAAGCACAAACTCGCATAACAACTAAGAAAGCTATGAAACTTTGTTAAATAACTTTTCAGATAACTTGAACTCCGTCTATTTGCACAAAGTTGTAAGCGGAATTCTACCGCGGGCTAATTCAATCTGTGCGAGCTTGTAATAAACGTTGTTTTCGCGTAATGCCAATTGGGGAGTTTGTATACTTTGTTAAGTTGAAAGTTGTGGACTTCGCGAAGCAAAACGCGAACTTTTGTAGAACATTTCAGTGTAGTTAGTACAATGTTATAATGGAAATAAGCACTTCAAAATGGCGTTCCCTGCAGCTTTGTTAATAGGTATGTGTTGATATCGATTGTAGATGTTTATGCCGCGTTGTCGATGTAATAGCTGTCTAACCTTGTTAGTTCTTGATGCCAATTTGTGCACATTATAGTAGACTGAGTTATGCAGCTGCGGCGTGCGGCTACGATTGAAAGCGTATTACGACCTAATCTGGTCAATTTTAGGGTTCCATATCTTAGAATCTACAAATCCTACAAATAAGTTGTAGGATTATCAAAGTTTTCAATGTAAAGAAAATTATGCTGTCCGTTTGTTCATCTGCCTGTTTATCTGCCTGTATATCTATCTGTCTGCCTTTCTGGCTGTCTGTCTATTTGTATAGACAGAATATAATTATATAGGTATATTTTCTGAGGAACAATTTTCAAGTAGAAATAAATGTGAAATATTCACAGCTGTTAGGAATTATGTTAAATCAACAAGAAAAACTAAACTTCTAATTTGACTCCAACAACAAGTTTTGATAACTTTAAGAAAGTTATCAAAGCTCGTTGGTTACTGACCCATATTATTATTTAAACATGAAATTGATGATCTGTCATCAATATCTTATATAGCTCAATTAAAGATAGAATGTAAAAATGAAATTCTGTATTGATAAAGAAATATTTTTTTATTTAAAGGGTTTCTATTTTAAACACACGTTTTTCTATGTAACACTCTGTGTATTTATCAGATTTTTATTTAAATGTACCTTAACTCTATGTAGATAGGATTGAAAATCATTTACCGACGATTGCTTTGAGGCGTGAGTCGCACGAGGGAAGCCGCAGACGCAAGCCGCACCGCTACCGTTCTGCCGTAACTTGTAAGTTGTAACCTCACGAGATTCTCAGTATTACTGAAGAATAGAAGATTACATAAAAGTTTTACACGTGTTTTAAAATATATTACGCATTTTGAGGTAAGTAGCGCTCAAATCGATGACGGCCGCTTTGAGTACTAATCTTACTAAGACCCGCGGCGCACTGTTTACAATTTGTCACGGTAACTATAGTCTATATTGCCTGGTAGGGCCTGGTGTCTGTTGGTTTACGACAACAGTCACCAGAGGCTTTAGCGTAAGTGTGCACACGCGAAAACGTTACTATCGCGTTTGCGTTAAGAATTGAATTATTGACCTTTTTCCTTTCAGGTTAAGATCTATCTGTCCAATTTTAACTCTGACGCAGTAGTAACGTTTGCGCGTTTACTAACTCACACTAAGGGCTCTGTTGGCATAATAATATACAAAACCTTTAGCGTCATAATTTTTTTCCTGTTGGGCAGTCTCTTCACACAAATAAGAGTGAGTATGGCCATAGTTTACCACGCTCGCCAAGTGCGGATTGGTAGACATAAAAGCCTTGTAGAAATTATGATTTTCTCTCAGGCGTACATCATGACAGAAAACATCGTAATCAAATTAATATCACAGTATTTTCCATCACCATGGAGCAACAATAAATGTGAACATTACACATTTATTTGTCAGAGGTTTGCGCCTAGGTGTCGGAGACCACATTCTTTACCGCTCAACCATCGCTGCTCATAGATAATTTGTTGTGTATCGCTTTATTTCCTATGTTCAATAAAAATATTTGAAAAAAATGAAAAAAGGAGGGGTTAATAGCAGCCAGTAAAGCCAAAATCTACTTAAGTAACAAAATGTCGCCAATGTGCGTGCTGTCTTACCGCAATCGACGTCGGGGTCGCAACCTGTCTTAGTTTATCCACGAAGAGGGTGTAGTGTACCGTAAAAAGATGCCCACATTAGAATTGCTCCATATAATTATGATGTGAATGTGCTTATTCGATGACTTAAGCGTATTTTTGTTGCTTTTGGTAGCGTTTTGTACTACTGTGTTACTTACTGCACCATATTCATTTCACTAAAGTCAAGTCACCGTGATATAACTACGTGTGACAAAAAGTGGACAATAACAAGGTCTTACCGCCTTCGACATCGAGGTCACAGCACTTTGGAATTCATGTCGCGACGAAACACTAGTACATCTTAGTTTGTCCACAAATAGGTTGTATAGTAACGCTGAAAGATGGTCCCATCAGATTTGTTCTACATGATTTATTTATTGCATAACGCTCGCCTACGAACGGTAAAACTTGTTTCGCTACTTGCTCCTTTGTTTGCGTATGCGTGTATTATTTTGTAAATTAGTACTGGAATGATGTGTTGATGGATAATTTTTCTTGCAAGTTTCTTTAGTATTTTTCAATTTGTGTCATTTAATGCGCCTTGTTGCTTTGTGACAATTGGACTCGTGATAGTTACTAAATAACAGAAAATTCTTAAGTGCCTTTTAACTTACTTTTGTTGATAACAACTATACTGTGTCATAAAGTTGTCAATGAGCGCTCTGTCTTAGTTGCGACGGACTCATAGGTCGCAACACTTTAGAATTCATGTCGTGGCGGGGTAATCGTCCATCTTAATTTATCCACAAAGGGGTTGTATTGTAACGTATAAAAATGCTCCCAATGGGTTTGCTCTGTATATATTTACTTAATGCGTAGCGCTCGCATATCACGGTTAAACTTATTTTATTATATGAAGAAAACTAAAAATAAAGGTGTGTTGAGGTCACTCACTGAGCGTAATGAACCTGTCGTTTTTGTCACAGGGACTTTTATGATAGCAAAGATTGTAAGGTAACGCTCATAATTTTTACGTCACACGAGATCACCGTCATTTCATGTGAATGGGCTCATTGAGTAACTTTAGCGTGTTTTTGTTACATTTTATCGTTTTCCATTATTGAGTTACTTAGTGCATCATTTTTGGTAATATTTGCTGAAGTTCAGGCACTATGACAAAAAGTCGTCATAACAAAATATTGTCAATAAGCGCGCTGTCTTGACATTGGTGAGATTGGGGTCGCAACACTTTATAATTCACTAGCTGTGCCCGCGACGTCGTCCGCGTGTATAAAGACTTTTATAAAATGGACTGATTAAAAATTAAAGATTATTTATTTGCATTGAATAAGTAGTAGGTAGATTATTCTTACATAATTCACTTATAATACAATGTTCATATGTTCAGAAGAAACCTAATGTATTTTTTCTAAATCCTTCAAACCTAAAACAGTAAGGAATGCTTATGTTAAAATATGTGCCTCGTTTATTAAAGTTAAGAGATATTGCTGTGCCCGTGGCTTCATCTATGTTAAAAATAGTATCTTTAGTAAATTGGGTGAATTTATACTGCAAAGAATGTATAGACTCATTCTATATACATAGCTTTAACCTACTGCAGAAAAGAGGTGCACTATAGGTACAACTACTTGTAGTTGGGACATAAAATTTCTAAACATACACGTGCTTAGGATTAAACAATCGGAAAAATAATTGTAAGGTCAATTAATAAACTATAGGTTTAAAACTTGCGGACAACAGTTTGGTCATAAGTCATAACTCATATAACACAGTGAAAACTAAAGCAGAAGGCAGGGTCTCTACACAGTGTGCTATCTGTATTTGGAAATAAAGAATATTTTTATAAAGAATCTTTAAAGAATCCTTAATATCTCCATCAATCAACGTGTGTGGATGAGCCCTCAGCCCGTACGCAATAAAGAGACGCAAAAAATGAGTTAAGTTATCATTAGTCCAATTAACAATGTTCAGCATCATACGTATACCTACCCAACGATGGGACAACCCGCGTGGCGCAATGTTTACCATGCCGGACTGCTAATCGAACTGTCCCGGGTTAGAATCCGGGCGAAGCAGAAATTTCAATGATGAGTTTAAACTGTTCTCGGTCTGGGTGGTTGTGTTTCTGCCTCTATGTGTGTTCATGGCACCCACGACACAGGGTATATCTACCCTAATGTGAGGCTATACGTGTGAAATCTTATTTTTTATTTTTTTTTACACTATGTACTTACTTTTATTTAGACTTAAGGCTTTTATTTGAAATTATCTCCATCGAATCACTTAACAGTTGGTTCACTAAAAGTTTAACTATTCGTCACCTAGATGTCTGCAGTAGTCTCGTTTTGTTAAGGCTTTGTACATTCTGTATGAAGGTTTAGATTCCGTATCTTACAACCTTAATGCTGGATGCATTGAGATTGTAAGATTTGGATTTCGGTTCATCGGATCTAGAGGCCTCCTCAATATTGGGAGAGCTCCATGCTCAGCAGTGGAATGCTAAAAAGGTTGCAGCTTGATATAATGTAGCGATAATAATCGTTTCAGCTGCAGCCTGTTCATAATCTTCCACCCCAAAAGAAGACTAATAAGCTGAGCAACTAACTCAATGGAGCCTGTGATGTAAGGTTCGGCGGCGGTAAGGCTCGCGATGCACTTATTAGGTACCTATAGTCTAGCCATTCTCGGCCAACGAAAGAAAATACATTATAGTCGACAATATTAGTGAGAGTTCAAAATAATTTTAGGTACTTAAATTTAAACTTTTTTTTTTTTTTTTATAAATAAACCTAACAATAAGGCAGACAGGCCGCGTGATGTTAAGCGATCACCGTCGCCTATGGACACGGGCAACCCTAGGGGAGCCGCCCGAGCATTGCCGGCTTTGAAGGAGAGCTTTTTTTACAGCTTTCTTGAAGAACCCCATGTTATAGTCCACTGGGAATGCCTCAGCTGGAAGGTTGTCCCATAACCTACACGTTCGTGGTAAAAAGGAGCGTGCAAAGCGAACTGTGGAGGACCGCCACGAGTCCAGATGGTGCCGGTGGAACTTTAACCTTCGTCTGGTGGTATAATCATGGAATGGTGATGTAGGCATCAATTTGAAGAGTTCCTCGGAGCACTCACCATAGTAAAGTCGGTAGAACACGCAGAGCGAGCCTATGTCTCTTCGCAAGCTAAGCGGTTCTAGCCTGTCAGTCAATCTTGGGTCGTTGACGATTCGGACTGCGCGCTTTTCAACGGAGTCAAATGGGTGTAGCTGGTACTTCGGTGCTCCTGCCCAGAGATGGGAGCAGTACTCCATGTGGGGTCTGACCTGGGCCTTATACAGCGTCAGGAGTTGCCCCGCAGTGAAGTACTGCTTCGCTCTGTTGAGGACACCAAGCTTTTTTGATGCCAATTTGGCTTTGTACTCCAAATGACTCCGGTACTGCACTTTACTCGTAATGTCAACTCCCAAGATACCGACACTTTCACCGATGGTGAGCGCGGTGCCCTTGAACTGGGGCGCTATAACAAATGGGGCTTTTTTAGCGGTAAACGCGCAAACTTGTGTCTTCGTGAGGTTAAACTCGACAAGATTAAGTCGACCCCATTCCGAGACCCGCTCCAGAGAGTTCTCGACTTCAGACACAAGTTTGATTCTGCTTTCCTCCACTTGTGACCTAGAGGCATTGGCTCGACAGGTGTATAGTGCGTCCACCGTACTATCATCTGCATAGCAATGTATACTGCGTGATTGTTGCAGCATGTCATTGATATGCAGAATGAATAGTGTAGGGGACAGAACTGAGCCTTGGGGAATACCGGCGTTAATGGGCTTCGTATCTGAGCAGCATCCGTCAACAACGACCTTAATCTGCCGCTCAGATAAAAAGCTAGCCACCCAGTTGCATAGCCTCAAGGGAAGACCGTAAGATGGAAGCTTCGCGAGAAGGGCCTTGTGCCAGACCCGGTCAAAGGCCTTTGCGATATCCAGGCTGACTGCCAAAGCCTCCCCGTTACCCTCGATGGCTTCAGCCCAGCGGTGTGTGAGGTACACCAAGAGATCACCGGCCGACCGGCCCTGGCGAAAGCCATACTGACGATCGCTGATCAACCGATGTCTCTCGAGGTACCTAAGGAGCTGTGTGTTTATAACACGCTCCATCACCTGAGAGCAGGGAGGTTATCGCAATAGGCCTGTAATTGGACGGGTCACTGCGGTCACCCTTTTTCGGAATTGGGTGTACTAAGGCTACCTTCCACGAAGACGGTACTTTACTTGTGGTGTAGGAAAGCGAGAATAAGCGCGTTAAGACGGGAGCCAACTCGGGAGCGCACGTCTTTAGTACGATCGCGGGGATATCATCCGGCCCGCTCGACTTCTTGACATCGAGGGCTTGCAGAGCTCGTCTGACGGCCTTTTGAGTGAAACGCACGTCCTTCATCGAGCTCTCACACTGCCTGATGGTCGGCGGTGCGGCGCCTCCGTCGTCCAGAGTCGAGTTTGAGGCAAACAGGGTACCCAGGAGATCGGCCTTCCCTTTTGCCGTGTGAGCCAGAGTATCGTCCGGTTTCCGTAAAGATGGTAGAGACGACCGACAGAAGTTACCTTCGACAGCCTTGGCCAGCGACCAAAAAGCTCGACTCCCGCAAGGGTAGCTTGATAGACGCTGGCCAATTCTACCGATGTGCCTAAACTTCGCCTTGGCTGTTTGCTTCTTTGCCGAACGGGAGGCAGCATTGAATTTTTTCCGAAGCTTAGACGTTTCGGGGTCGTTGCGCGCGTGCGCATCAGCCCAGGTTTTAAACGCTTCTTGCTTAAGGCTTGAAGCCTTAGCACAAGACCCATTAAACCAGGGCTTGTTTCGGCCGCCGATGGATACTGAAGAGCTGGGAATAAAACCAAGCATGCCCTCTCGTATCACATCGGCTATCGATTCCGCACACGTGCTAGGATCACCCGAGGTGAAGCACAGCTGCCTCCAGGGGGTAGGAAGCCAGGAATTCCCGGAGTCCATCCCAGTCCGCTGACCCGTAATGCCAGACTTGACGCTTCCCATTGGGTCGAGAACCTTCTGGGGGCGGCAAGGGTACGGCAGAACTTACCAGGCAATGGTCAGAAGTCCCAAGTGGGGCCCCAACCGTCACCCGGTAGTCAGATGGATGGGTGGTCAGCAGAAGATCCAGCAGAGAGGCAGTATGGGTCTCAATATCTGGTACTCTGGTGAAAGTGTGTACCACCTGCGTCAACCCATATGCCAAGGAGAAGTTGTAAGCGGCCCTGCCAGCAAAGTCGGTGATTCTGGATCCCAACCATTCGGTGTGGTGAGCGTTGAAGTCACCCAGAACCACCAGCTCAGCGGAGGGACACTGTTCCAGCACTCTGTCGGACGTCTTTTGGACGTGCTCAAATAGTCGAGTCGTCTCCGCGTCTCCGCTATAGGACCTATAGAGGCACGCGTAGATTCGGGTTCTAGCCCCAGCGTCTACGCGCGCCCATAGCACCGATAGCATAAGAATAAATAATAATTACATAGAAGGGAATCTCCTTTGACCGGGTGGAAAACGCCGCTATTTTTATACCTACTTCCCCCTTCACCTCGTTACGCCCCTCTGTCGCCCAGGCGTGTTGACAGGGTTGTCAACTGTTAATACTGCTTTTTTATAGATAATATAGGTAGCAAAAATATAAGTTTTCCTTTACTTAAAAATCATTATTTTAGTTTAGTATTACAAAGTATGAGAATGATAAATACTTACCTACTCTATAAATACTTATAAATAATATTACTTAATAAATAAGTACCATACCAAATGAAGCCATTTAAGTAAGTATTACTTACCTACATAGGTGTAAGTACTTACGTAGTGTAGGTTTAAAATAAACGAATTACATATTAAGTATAACGTGCGTGCGCCAGTGCCGCGGCGCCGCAATCGCGAGGCAAAACAATCGAGAAAGGTTCAATGACCGATGGCGGGGGCTATTAAAAAATATTTTGGCGACATGTTAAAATGCTGTAGTTATCTAACATTTTTTTTTTATAATTGAGTGAAAGTGAAACAATTGGCTACACAAAAAGAACTGGTCACATCCATTTGATAAATTAGGTACGGAAAAGGAATAATATTTAAAAAATATTACTTATCTCGCATCATCTTTGGGCAAACTAAAAAAACTTAAGTTTGGCATTGTTTTAGAATTGTTTGTACAACCAAACACACCACATTAACTTGGCGCCGTTATTGTAATTGACGCGCCCGTCCGAGACAGCCCGTCTTCAGTAGTCGGTTTAGCCGAAATTAAAGTGTAGGCTAATATCGTGACCTTGAGCCCGTTTTGAGCGGGAGTTTCCATTCTACGTAGTATTATTTATTCTTATGCCGATAGGTCCTTGTCTTCAAGGGAGCTAAGTCGGCGACAGCAGACATCGCCCCTGACGTACATACATACCCCTGCCCTACGCATAAAAGCGTGTTCTAAAGTGTAGCCGGGATAGTGTAGGTACGACGTATCGTCAGGTGGCGCGATCTGCGTCTCCGTGAGGAAAAGCAAAGCCGGCTTTGCTGTCTCTAGGTGTTGGTGGACAGCATTCAGGTTGGAGTGTAATCCCCTAATGTTGCACATGTCCACAGTAAATGTGGGGGGGATGGCCGCTGAGTAAACTTTACTTTCCTTTTTTTTGCGTCCCATAAAATGCTGTAAAAAAAAAGAGATGGGAATTTGAAGGGAATCGCTCCGTTGGTGCCCCTCAGGCCCTGGCGTAGGCTTCTTAACGCCAAGCCGATGGCAGGACGTGGGTTGCCGGCGCGGGGGACGAAAGGGCCCCCGGTCCCCCCCGTGCGCAGATGCCGGGCCCCCCTCCGGTCTCTTACCCCGGCACGGCACCGCGCAACGGGATTTTTCGCTGGTTGGCGGGACAGCCTCCCAGGCCAGAGGTTATCAGTGAGGCCTGGGTTCGGGTCCCCAACTGACCAGCGGGCGGCCAGCGGAAAGCCGTTTCACCGGGTCTTCCTGGCCCCCGCGCCGACACACCACGGCTACCAGGGCGAAGGCGCCTTGAATCCAACGGAAACCCAAGAGGCATCAACGGAGCGATATAGGGATAGGGAAGGGTGGGACAGGGAAACTGGATCTCAGGCTCACAACCGAAACACGCCAGAGGCACACCAAGGCAAGCCAAGGCAAGCCAGAGGCATTAAGCGGTTGACTCCGACCCGAGGGTGGTCGCCACCCAGCCAGGTCCCACGAAGGTACCTTACCACCGAGCGATTTATGGTTTTGAATGGGCTGTTACCGAAACTTTCATACAAATTCCCCAAAGTGCCTTTTAAGTTTATGTCGCGTATTGTGTAAATGAACATAACTTTTTTGTTTATCACCCGATTGATATGAAATACACACTAATGTTACGGAAATTCATTCAACAATATATCAGTAAACACATCATTCAAAGAAGGGAAAAGAATTTGAGAATGAAATATTAAGTTAAGGTTAAATTATTGTACGCTTGAGATACCAACTTTCGAATCCATTTTATTTGCTATTGAGGGGTAGTTTTGAAAAAAGCTTAAATAGAATTCTTACTATGTGAGTAAAGATTACAAATATAAAATTATAAGTATATTACTCTGCACAAAAATATTCTGTACATCAAGTTTCGACACTCAATTTTCAAAGAGTTTCAAAGAAAATTGACATTTAAAGGGTGAATTTCGGGAAATGCTGAAACACGTATTCTTTTATTTTGGTTAGAAAATATTTATACCAAATTTCAAGAAAAGCTATTGAAAAAATCCAAGTTTTCCATACAAATTTTCATCGCTCATTTCACAGCCTTAAAGGGTGATTTTTAAAATTATCTATAGCCTAAATGTTAGCGAGGACCAATATATATAAAACAAAAAAAGTTTCATCAAAATTCGTCCAGTAGTTTTTGCGTGAAAAGCTAACAACAGACAGACAGACAGACAGACAGACAGACAGACAGACAGACAATAATTTCAAAACTTATATTTTTAGCTTCTGTTACTTATAAAAAGACCCCTAGAAGTATTTTTTTAAATTTATATGCAATGTACAGAATTGACCCTGCTTACAGTTTTATTATATGTATAGATAGATGTCGTGACGGGTACTCGGCCATTTTATTTTATCCACAAAGAGGTTGTATTGTAACACATAAAGATGCTCCCATTGGGTTCGCTCAGTATAAATTTACTTAATGCATAGAGCTCGCATATTATTATGCACGTTTAATCTTATTTTCCTATCTGCTCTCGTCTATCCTGCTTTGCGCAGTCATAATAGCATTAAAAACCATTTTGCTTAAATATTAGTGCCTTTGTTGTTTCGGCAAATTTATATCTGGCTTAATTTTTTTATTATTAAATCATTTCTTTAATTAACTATTTAACATACTTTGTCATGTTAATTCAAAAATCGCTGTACTATATCTTAGTGTTCAGTTCATGATTAATATGCCTACTACTTAAATAGTTAATAACTCAACTATAACTATGCCGAATCCTTCGAACACGACGGGCAATTTATATACAAACTAGTGGTACAGCCTTGCTCCGCCCGGCCGTAGACGTTGCCCTGCCTTAAAAGTATATTGAAAGAGGATTTGTTTTTTTTATTATCTTAAAGAGATTTCATGTTACTGTCACAAAAATATAAATAAATAATGACTTACGAACTAGCCTGTTATTGGTGTCTGTGTCAAATTTTAGAAAGACACGGAACCAAACGTTTGACAGATTGGAACAATTTATTTGGAAAAAACTACTTATAAATAACAAAAATCATTAATAAATATTTTCCAGTGGACCAAATTGGTAATTTAAACCATTCTCAAATCCCCTTGAACACACACAAAAAAATTCATCATAATCCGTCTAGTCGTTTAGGAGGAGTTTAGTGACATACAAACGAACACAAGATATGTATATATTGAGATAATGAAATATTTCTGGAAAGAAGCCAAGAAAATGTTTACATTTAATAGATTAGATATAAAGACCTTTAATATAAATAGGTCTATGGCTATTAAGAACTGAACAACTTCTTAAGATCTTTGATTTATGTAATACTTTTAGTGATAAGACCGCTCAATGTATGTATGTATCGTACATAGGTTGTAGTATTAATGTACTGTACAGTAAATAAAATTTTAATGTGTAATTATAAAATGTATGTAAAATTGCTACCATAGCAAAGATACTTAAACTAAACATTATAGGTTATTGCTCATAATAAAGCAAATACTTGGTAAACATTCTCCAAATGGAAAAGCCCCAAATAATGACATAGTGATTTAATTATATACGGCGTATTCAAACGCCGCTCTGAATTTACTGCTAGCTGCTGAATAAACCTTAATAACTTGACACCAACCACAGGTAACAACTACCAACTTTAATGCTGTACGAAATTGAACCTCACTGTCATGAAGATACGTGTATGTTTACACTAAAAGCATAGTTTTCAACTAACTTTTACGGCTGTCACTCTACATTTGCTACGTTTCTTCTTTCTTCTTTGAACAATAAATGGCCCTCGGGGACGCAACTGTCTTTCGGCTTGGAGCTCATTTAATGTTGCTAGGTCTAGTTCAAATGTAGAAACAGCGAGATTTAACATTTTCTGGTACAAAAAGAAGCACGCTTGTAAGCGCGTTTTCCGAAACGATCATATTCGTGCTGGAAAATACCGTAGTTTGAAACCTTTTTAGGAGTTTATACGTCATAATGATGAAATAAACATATATAAATCTACAAAAGTTAATTCAGAATATTTTTTTACAGTGAAGTTTAATGGTGGATGGACGCCCTAAATCATTTTACACTGATAAAATCTGCGTAATATAATTTAAATATGGATCAATAAAATGTAAAGCTGGTTAGTTTGGATTCGTGTTTCATAATGTATCTATCTTCATCATCATCATATCTAGGTACCTATACTATCTGTATAAAGTAAAAAAAAGTATAAATATGCTGGAAAGGAAAAATCCAGTTTTGGGCCTGTGAGTTACAAGGAGAAAATAGGTACCACATTTTTTACGGTTTTATTGTACCTACATGTGATCAAAACCTTGGCCTCATTGGCAATGGCAAGTGTAAGAAAATTGTAAAATTCAATTTAGGAGTTATGTTAAAATGTTTTACAGATAGATACAATGATTTGTGCTGCTTACACTGGATAATTTCATTTTTTTACGATGAATTCTATACAAAATGTAATGCATAAATAAAATATAAATCAAAAAATTGTAATAATTAACTAAAAAACGTAATTGCGCCTATTAGCTTGCATCATAATACGTAGGTATAGGCGGCCATTATTATATTCTGTCAATGTAATTCATATAAAAGACATGTTTGTGTATTTCATATTCATACTAGTTTCGTATTATTGTTATTGATTATTACTTTACCTTTTTCATTAAACAGACCGAACAAAAAGGCAGACGGGCCGCATGGTGTTAATGGATCACCGTCGCCTATGGACACGGACAACCCCATGGGAGCCACCCGAGCATTGCCGGCTTTGGAGGAGAGCTTTGCTAGAATACGTGAATACGAAAGGATTCTGGCTGAACTCTGCTTGAACATTGGCTACTTATGTTGGCCATAGCCACTATAGGCTAGTTGGATAACCTGTTGTTTGTTTATGTATGCTAAGATAAAAAATCACTACTAATTCAATAATTCTTAAAAGGTACGTTTTATTAACTCAATATCATAAATAACCTAAAATATAGACATTCCTAAAAATTGTGTACTTAAACCCTGTGTTCATATTAGATTTAAAGGCAAAATAGTAAACCTGTAACGTCAGGCCCAACTTTGTTTGGAAATTGGGTTTCTCCTTTACACCATATTAGTATTCACGGCGAGGTTAGTCTTGACTCAAAAAAGCAGAGTAAATAATTATGTGACAACATTGTTCTTACTCCACATTCCTCACATTGCCTTTAAATCGTGTTGCCCGAGATACCTAATATATTTCTTTACTCTTTTTCTCACAAAGTTGTACAGCCAAACGTATAAGTGCAAAACAAGGTCAATTTATGAGAAAAGTTTCAAAGAAAGTGACATAAATATTATGACGTGAACGTTTTTGCTCTCTATAGGTACGTGTATTGGGACTTGGGTCGCTTTTATAAAATTTTGCCTGGGTATGTCTTGTACGATTTTGATTTAAATTGAGCGAAACGAAACTGACTAGAGTCACTTTGAACTAAGTTGTTTGATTAGGTGCTAGTGGATGCTTAGTGAAGCTAACAAAGTTAATTTTCGCCGTCTGTCTTATTTTGCTCTGATTTTAATGTGATAAATACTTACTCGTATTTATAACTTGTCGGGTGTTATTGTAGGGCGATGGAAAAATCTTCCTGATTTTAGAATGTTTCTTCCGGTATGCAAGCTAATAGACAATTTTCGTCGTCATCGTGTATTGCTCTGATTTTAATTTGATCAATACATGTTTATCACTTCTAGGGTATTCTATTGGTTAATCTAATGCCTTTAAACGAGCAATTCTTGTATATACTTAAATATATTATTTGAATCACGGAAAGGGCTCCAAAGATTTTGATGAAATTTAGTACCCTGGTTTCGGAGGTCGATCGATCCATCTAGGTTTTATTTTTGGAAATTTTCAATTTATGAAAAAAAATTAGTGATAACTTAAATATAAACTGAAAAATACGACCCTTCCTGACATCTATTGGCGAGTATTAATAATATTGTGGCGTAGATAGCCGTCAAACGCCATCCGTCAATTCTATGTTCAAAAAGATGACAATGTCGATTAGAATAATAATAATAATAATAAAATGGTTTATTGCCACACAACAAAATAATAATAAATACAGAAAAAAGAGCACAAAACAAAATCTTAATTATGAATACAACAAAAAATTAAAAAAAATATACAAATAACATTTTTGTGGGCAAAGGGAAAAGACTCAGCTTGTGCTGTCACGAAAAGCCTCGTGCAGCGCTGTTTTTCAGCCTCTCCCTCTCCCTTAGGCGTCGTTTGGGAGTTAGGAGTTTCATCCCCGATCGCCGCTACAGTATAAGGGTTAGAAAGAGCTCTATAAAATTTTTGTTCATTGAATTAAAGCTTCCTTATCTCCTGGGATGTAATACCGAAAAAATACAAAATATTATTTTGTTTGCAATGTCTACGTTTTGCGTGATTGAAAACTCAATAAACAGATTTCGGATTGATATGGATGTCGATAAAAATTTTACAGTATTCATGAAACTTGATATTTACATTCGCGTGGAAAACATTGGCTTTAAATTTAACAGGCAGAGGTGAAAATTCAATTTCCATCTCTGAATTTGTATCGAAATTTCAACATTTGCGATTTATTGTATAAAATATATACCTGTGTAATTTGAGTTACTCTTGTTGCTTTTTCTTTGCTCTGTGCTCGTACCACCACTCATGGCTGGCTTGGCTGCAACCCTTTTTACGTCCCACTGCTGGGCACGGGTCTCTCCCCATTATTGGGAAGGCCTGGAGCTTACTCCACCACGCTGCTCCAACCACCACCAACCACCAACCACCACTCATACCGTGGTATAAGTTTCTAATAAACATATTGATCAAAATACTATAGAGCTTAATTCTGTCAGTCTGTCCGTATTGAACCACCAGCAGCCACGATATAAATATTTCAAGGTTTCAAGTTGCTGATAATTATTTAATCAGTGACTTAGATGCAAATCAAACTGTGAGATGATTTTTTGCGCGGCCTAAAACAGTATCTGAAGGTAGTTCTTTTCCATATTAGAACCTTTACTAAATGTGTGCTGCAACCCTTTTTGCGTCCCACTGCTGGGCACGGGTCTCTCCCCCTTATAGGAGAGGCCTGGAGCTTACTCCACCGTGCTGTTCCAATGCGGGTTGGTGGAGATGCGGGTTAGTGGCCAACCCACTGTCAGATGTTTTCAAACCGCCCATAAGGCCTCCGACAAGGTTTGACGACTGTTATCTATCGACAACAACCGGGGCCGACGGCTTAACGTGCCCTCCGAAGCACGGAAACGTGCAAGAATTTATTTGCCACTAACGATCACCCATCTCACACCCGACCACGCCCGTTTGGCTTAGCTGCATAGACCGCTTGAGTTCTACGCTAGCCGCCGAGCCATGCGCGCTTCTAAATGTATAACAGAAAAACTGAGCGTATCAAGACGCATCTTTTCATCTTATCCTATATTTTGCGAAAGCAGGTCGCTTAAGCGTATTTAAAAAAAAGTTTAAGTATTAGTTAGAGACCGATAAAAATCTTCTACCCCGACATTCGTGGAAGCGACTGAAATTCTATCTTCTTCTATCTATCTTTTTTTTCAACCTTTTTTTTATCCCACTGCTGAGCACAGGTCTCCTTCTCACAAGTGAGAGGGATTTAGGCCATAGTCCACCACGCTGGCCAAGTGCGGATTAGTGAACGTCATGCTTTCGAAAAATTATGAATTTCTCTCAGGCATGCACGGTGATGGAGAATATCGTAATCAATTAAATATCACGATATTTTCCATCACCGTGGAGCAGCGATAAATGCGCACATTAAAAAGTTCTTTGTCAGAGGTGCGCGCCGAGGATTTGAACCCAGGATCGGTCGCGTAGAAGACCGCGGCTTTTACATCTCGGCCATCGCTGGCTTCTGTACATTGAAGATATTTGAGAAAAACTGTCACTAGGACTATTTATTAGCGTAATAGAACCCAAAACAATGATTTTTAGAATTATTGTCTGTTTGTCTGTTTTTCTGTTCGTTTGTGCGTGCTAATCTCAGGAACAGCTTAACGTAGAAGGATGCGGGTTTCACTGATGTATTGATATTTTTTTGGGTTAATATTTAGTGTTTGTTTTATTTAAATCGTTCACAAATAAAAAAGTTTGGTCCATTTCAAGAATTTATCGATCAGTGTTTGGAAGTATCGTTGTTGATTTAACGAAAACTTCAGTTAATGTATTCAAGTTTTATAATTTACAGTCCCTTAAATTATAACAATAAACTTATAAATGAAAAGAAGAATAGATAATACATAGAAAAAATAATCAACATAAGATGAGCTGGCATAATATGGTAAACTGTACGAAATAGGGTTTACGCTTTTTCGTACAGTTCCCACACGTCAACAATAATTAATCTATATTTTAAGAGTTTGTTCGTTCGTTTGTTTGTATGTTTGTTTGAATGCACTAATCTCAGGTACTACTGGTTCCAATTGAAAAAATCTTTCTGCGTTGGAACACAGATTAGCACAGATAGCAACACAGATTTTGAACCTAGTTGAAGCTAGTTGTAAGTTTTAAAACCACATTTGTAAATTTTAAAATTCTATTTTTAATGCATGCATTCATTTAAATGTATATAGGTCACACATTACGTGACTTGGAGCTTAGCTTATTTTTATTATATTCGGGTAATTTTGAAAGTATTATTATTTATGTCACTTATTTACTTCCTTATATTAATAATGAATAAAATTATTGTTTGGCAAAGTAGAGGCTGACAAAGCAGTTATTTTTAATACTGAGATCGGTAGAAGATTGTATGGTAAACATGATTTAAACCAATTTACTGTATATACTCGGAGTTTTCCTGCTTCTCATTAGTTGCATTTGCTTCGGAGATATTACTTTTTATTTATCTTCAGAGTAAGTAAAAGTTATTCAAAGTTTACAGCTATTAATTAATTATTTAATGCAGTTTCTAGCAATACAAATATAACATTGTAGCTGTTCCAAACATTAAAGTAAATTCTAGCTAAAATAATTTAAGATTTCATTCTAGATAATTCCCAATACCAGTTTGAAGCAATGAACTGAAATTATCTTTTAGGTCATCTGTATAGCTGAATTTGCTCCATCATTGGCACAGATTTCATTTCCTTTGAGGATTTCTATTAAGGCTTCTTTATCATTTACAAATAAATATTGCGCACTACTTTATGTTATGAGGGCGTGCTATGTAAATACTGAAACATGCTATGTATTAACCTTGAATGTTTTAAACCTATTTAAAACTGATGCTGTATTTTAGTGAAAAATATGGGTAATCGCTATGATTGCCTCTAAAATATATTATTTAGAACTAGCCTACCGCCAGCGGCTTCGCCCGCGTGGACCCGTTTTAAAGGTTCCCGTAGGATAAAACCCATCCTATGTTCTTTCCCATCTGTGTACCAAATTTCATTAAAATTGGTTCAGTTGTTTAGCGGGAAAGCGTAACAGACAGACAGACAGAGTTACTTTCTAATTTATAATATTATAAAGTATGGATATGATGAATTCTGAATTTGAGTAGTTAATCTCGTGGGACATGAAACGTGGACTTTCTTAAATAAATTTATAGGTACTTGATTATTAAACTTAATTCAACCGAACATTGAGAAATACCGTGTAGGTGGCAACACTATTTTTGGAGTCGGGCCGTTACGAAAATGGCGTCGTAGCTTTCGTTCCGAAGAAACATATGAGCTTATTAATCTATGTTATTATTATGACAGTAATGACATTTTTTTTTTTTACTATAGTTTTGACTTTTTTTTGTAATATAAACTTCGCAGGTGTTTTATATTTTTAATTGTATTTATGTTATAATAATTTAATCATTACCATTTCGCAAATGTTATGCCACCAAATAATATGTTTGTAAGCCACTTTCGTGGCAGGATAAGAGCACTTTATTTTAATTATTCCACCGATTTTTTTACCTTATTCACAAATATGTAAAAATGTTTGAGTTTGAGTTTGAATGGGCACCGAGTCCAAAATAGTTTAGACTCATTACCATAGTTTTTTTGAAAAACTTATTTTAATCCCTATAAACAGTTTGTCTTTCGATGTGATATTTCTACTTTGTAGACCTATGGTTAAAATTCCTTAAAATTGTGTTATAAAAGAAATAGTAACAAATAGAACAGCTATAGTAAACAATAGATTAAGTATGATATAACTTAACGATGTATCTTATGTACAAAACATTTCAAAGTTAGCATATCCTCGTAAACACTTACAACCCGGGCGCGCTAAAGATACTCGTACATTTGTAAAGTTTCTGAATTTAACTTCAAGTTTCAAACGAATCTATGTACGGAAATGCATCGTGTTGAAGTGAGAGACTCCCTACTCAAGTAACATGCAATCTTTGTTTCCGGATATCTAACTGTATTCTATACTCACACTTTTTTCATTTTTAAAAATTTGTTTCATACAAGTTGTTTCATTTTATTTATTGTCTTATTGTCCTTTTTTGGTATTGGGGGGGGAGAACCCTCAAAAGGTACCCAGCACCTTGGAAGAGGTTACCGTTATGTGGGACTTGACTAAAACCCCCTCGGTGGCCTTCCTTTGCGCTTGGGAGGACTCCGGTAACTCCATTGGAACGCACCGGTGACCTCCATGCGCGGTGCCCCAGAACGCTTCTCCAGTCTTCTCTTACGATCAGGCAGGGGATACCGTAGCTCTCTCTATTCTTAATCCCGAAGCTACAGGGACTTTATTGTCCTAACTTCGAGTTACAAATTTGTACAGTATGTTCCGTCGCTTCAAAGCCAACAACGCCAAGCAGTTCAATATTATAAATATTCTATTACACGAAGTCCGATCTGCTGTGGTTGTAGTAGTGATTTGTACTGATTGGATCTACCCCGCCCACATTTCAATTCTGACCTGTTTTAATATGTTCTGTGGGAAATACAATCAAATACTTAATATCAAGCACATCAAATGGCTTGGTATTTATATATCATCAGGAAATGGAGAATAAGTGACAATGCCCTAGTGAAAAATCGTGGATTTCTTGACCAACTAGAGCCTGAAAGTTGGGATTTAATCGAATTTTAAATAAAAAAATTATCGTCTATATATCTACACTTGGGGGTGTGCTGCAAGGGGCGAAATTTAAGCAAGAAAAAGGCTCATCAAACTAAGCATATTTCAAGCTTAGGGATCCATATTCAGAGGTTTATTCGGAGAATACATGAATTCTTTATGTTAAAACCACATTTAATGTTAAATTCAAAATTGATAAGCGTGCTAAATGAATGTGTACTAAATGTCATAATTGCATGTGTTCTTCATCCCACTGCTGAGCAAAGGCCTCCCCTATATCATTCCACCCTTCATAGTCTTGCACGAACTGTCACCTATCTATTTGGTAGGCATATGATTACCTTCAAACTTATTATATAACTTTGTTTATTGTCGCGTATATTTTGCATTAATTATTGTAATGTATTTACTTTTTTTTTACTAAATACATATTAGTAATAAATAATTAAAACAAAAAATGTTATAAACCAATGAATTTAATTACTGTTGTATAATGTTAGGCATATTATTTTTCTTCCAAAATTTGTACATAGTGGAAGTTTCATTAGTAAGCAAATTTTCATCATAATTTTACTGTATGGTTCTTCCACAATTTATGACTTTAAAACATCGCTTTAAAATTATACCACTTTATATTTGTCACATACAGCACACTATACCATCACAATGTTCATAAAAAAATTAAATATCATGTTATTACGACTATGGTTAAGTTGTTACTATTAAAACAAGTTATTAGGTATATTACTTTTTTATTTTGTAATCTAAAATTTGTCCAAAGCAAAAAAGAACACACTTCAATTCATAATCTTTGTCACATAAAACGGAATATAGCTTAGGATTCCCAGTGTGAATTGTTGTAACTATCACATACAATAACAAGAGTAGTCTAAACTCCGCAGTTTAATGTTGTATGTACGGTTGGCGTCGCTTGTATTCCACAGTAAAACGTCGTAAGCAACTTATCTTAGTAAATACATTTTTATCCTAATTTTAATTCATCAAAGTAAAGAATACTGAAAATATTTGAAAGATAAAACGACAAACGGAAGTTTTATGCCTGTTTGAATATTTAAAACGCTCTCCTGTGAAGTTGCTGTTTTGAAGATACGACATCTTACGTAGGAGGTATCGATCTTATTACCAAGCTTTTTCACGTAGGAAGATGGGTTTTCAATTTCGTTCCTCTAAACAGAATCCCAATAAGTATCATACTCGTATCGGTGTGTTCTCCACCATGCGGGTTATTGGAGCAGCGTGGTGGAGTAAGCTCCAGGCCTCCCCAATATTGGGAAGAAACCCGTGCCCAGCTGTGGGACGCAAAAAGGTTGCAAAAATTGGTGTATATGTATGTACGTTTATGTCCGTCTATGAAATTTTATAGTAGGCGTAGTTAACGCATAGCTTGAGATAAAAGCGTCGAAGAAGTTTAATTTTAAAACATAAAAAAGATTAAAAAAACAGACAAAGCTGTATGAGTCGTACATTAACACATATCTTGTAAGATCTTGACCACAATTTTGATTAACTTTGATTTCAAAGGATATCTACGGCTTAAAATTTGCTTCACACAACTTACGAGTACAAGGTACTACTCTACGAAATAGGAGTAATATAAAACAATAGCCTGCCGTCAACGGCTTCGCCTGTGTGGACCCGTTATATAGGTTCTCGTAGGATAAAAATCCTATGTCCTTTCCCAATGTCTACTCTATCTATGTTCTAAAGTTCATTAAAATTTGTTCAGTAGTTTAAGCGGGAAAGCGTAGCAGACAGACAGAGTTACTTTCGAATTTATAATATTAGTAGGGATCATACATTCCTCCAAAACAGTTTCATGCAAACGTCCTTGCAGACATTAGGCTCGCACTATCAAAAAGTTATTATATCTTAATGTAGACAAGCTACTAACGCTACATGCCCTGACATGATTTTATATTTTTACTTTAAAATCACCATTATAACTAACTACCTACTAAACAATGTTTACTTTTTCCATGTGGCCTCTATTATAATATAAATATATAAGTATATAATTATAAATAAAATTTATGATGCCTACCACAATTTCTCAACGTCGCGTACCGGTTGACTACTAGTCAACCTATACTAGAGAATGCCATCAGGCATTAAGTCCGCCTATTGTATGAAACTACTAAATAAATGAAACAATAAACCATAATTTCACAAAGTCTATAGCTTAGTGAAGATTCGTAACTTGGCTATGTTACTACTTGATATACATAATTCAAATTCGCTTCGAGAAAAGGCACTACCGTACCCTCAGGGTCTGTTTCAATTTCATGTATCTATAATGTTAAAGCCCTGTAACACTCTAATGGGCTAGAGACTACGGAGGCTTAGTTCTACTCTTTAATATACTTTAACTTAGATTAAGAAAAAAATAAATAAAAACTTAACTGGACAGCACGCGTTCGAGCTAAATTCCCATTTTAACTTTTCAACTTTATCGATTTCATTCCCTTAGCGCTACTTTCTTATTTTATTGGATTTTATCATACTTTGGATACATACAAATCTGTTATTAACATGTTCATTGTATGTAAAACTATTATTTGATTTATTTCAAATATTTTTATCGGGATCGTCTTAGAGCGAGTACACATTAGGCGTTTTGTAGCGCGCGCTTTGGTAACGCGCGTTATAAGAACTACGAGGTCTGGTTGAAGTGTACACATGCAAACGTGCGCTTCAAAACAAGCGCGCGTTAGCCGCGCGCTTACAGAGTTTGCTTAGAACGCGCGTTGCGTGGGCGTATACAGAACGATCATTATACAGTATACTCATAGACTAGTATACTCGCCCTACTACCTCTCGTCGAGCGCGTGCAAAGCGCGGTGTATGTATGCTACCAACTCGCGTCAAACGCAACGCCGAACGCCCAATGTGTACTCGCTGTTAAAGAAAACTTAACGTTATTTCCGAAGCACGGAAACGCGCATTAAATATTAGCCGCTGGGAGTCACCCATATTACACCCGACCTCATCCGTTTTGCTTAGCGACGTAGATCGCTTGCGTTGCGCTACGCGAACTAACTGTGTCTAACCCTTTATACACCATTCTTCATACATAGACATTACTTTTTATCATACCCCTTTTATTACCTACTTTATTACCCTACAATGCTCCAGAGAGTGTCACGTCTTCTCGAGTCACGTAACAAGTAGCTTAAGTTTTTGTATTCGTTCCAGGATGTCACGAAAATCCCGGCAAGGTTACAGCATCCGCCACTTGCTTCAGCTGCCAAGCTCGCGCAGCCCGCCGGCGCACCCCCCTCTGCCCAGTGTCAAGGTCAGTCACCTACATGAACTCTTCATTACAGGATCACCTGTAAATTCTTAAAAAACAGAAACTGCCCTTAACTTTGCACATTTTGGCCTACTATTATATATAGCTCACCGTTGATAAGATATTCAGTAGGTATGGAAATTTATGTCTTTATTTCTTTATTTGTGTAAGCAAGAAGAGGACCGAGAGTTTCTCTGATAAAAATAATTTATTTTCTTGGTTTAATTTTAAACAAGACATTCATTGGCATAGTGTTATTTAAAAACGTCATCTGAAATAGCTCCCAATTAAAAAATATTGCCACAAAAAATAAAAAACGCAACATGCTTGCTTGAGGTTTAAACTCGGGTCTCTAGCTCCGCAGTCAGTCTACGTAATCAACCATTTGACCAAGGAAACTATAATGTCATCGACAAAAAATTTATAGAGCTCTTTTTAATTCGACATTGTCATTTGTTTGAACGGCGGATTGACGGATTATGTTTGTCGGCGTTCTACGCCACAATATTATTAAAATTTTCAAATAGATGTCAGTGGAGTCATATTTCTCAGTTTATATTTAAGTTGCTTATCGCTGAAAATAAAACGATTGAATAAAATGACAAATTCGAAAAATAAAACCCATCTGGATCAATCTATAACCCCCGAAACCCTGGGCACTAAATTTCATGATCGTTGAGCCCTTTCTGAGATTCTAATTATATATATAGGTATTTACAAGAATTGCTCTTTTAAAGGTATTAGACTTTTGGTATTTCTACTGTTGTTATATAATGTGGTGTACGAAAAAAGAATAATTGTATTGTATTGTATTGTATAGACTATATATTAGATAGAATGAAAACCTGAAGCGGTATATTTAAATCACCATTTAATTCACAAAGCCTTTTAGACAATTTAAAAGTAACAATTTAAGGTTTCTAATTAACATTTCCTTATACAACCACAATTAAACAATAATTAAGCTCAAATACAGAATTTCAGTATGCAAACGGGCAGATTTACTGGCCCTACAAGTATCACAGTGATAATGCTCGCTTCTTCTAGGAGGGCTCGCTTTTATAGGCGGTTTCACCTACATCGTCACATTTTTTATTCAACTACCGACGTTGATTCCCAACAAGACTTACTTTTTCAGTTACAATGTACTTCAAGAATAATGTTCTAATAATTGTGATCAATGATTACAATCATGTTGTGTTGTTATCATTAAGTGCCAGCAAGTGACTCTTACAATTAGATTATTTTGGTGAGAATAGTGACAATGGTGTAAATACATCCTAAGATAAGTGGGCGATTTAGTAGGAATAAAAGAATCACGACAATCGCTTCTTCAAAATAATAGAATAATTAACATTTTACTATATTTTGGGGCAGGCGTATGTTTAATTATAATGCCGTCCCAGAAAGTTATGAACATATAAATTGCTGCTAAGAATTGGGAAAAGCATATTTGCCAAAAAAAATATTTTTGTATTGCAATCCATAATGATAGCTGCTTTATTAAAAGTCATTCTGTACATTTACTCTCACTCACACTCTTAATGCCACTTTTCAGTCAGTATAACGCTAAGGGTTTACACATTACGAGATAAGACAATTATGATAAATTTAAACCGTGTAAAAGTTAGGGTCATTTGGCCACTTTATTAATCTCATATTATGTTCATGTAAAATCGTACGTACATTAATGTAGAACATTTGAGAACATCTTTGAAACCAATTTTACTTATTTTGGAAGGTAACAAAACTTATATGGTTTAACCGGCAATGGCCGATGAAAATACATCATTGAAATAATTTCTGCGGCGTTGCAATTAGTTCTTTATAATTCACCAGAAATGTGTGTGTATGGCCCTTGGCCAAACCTACCTAAGACCTGCATAAGAAAACTTTTGACCATCGATAATCGTTTATTATCTTAATAGATATTCAATGGGAATGTCCATTGGCTGCATTGACCGATAGAAACCACGTAGATAGCATAAACTAATATAATTTGATAATAATAATTTTGCGACTTATTGAAAAAACTTTAAGAATGCAAAGTCGATTCCACGTAAATTTCCTTTTTCATCGTGTCTCTGTAATAATATTCCGTTCGTTACATAATGATTCTTTGTTCTACCAGTAAGCTCTTTGAGTGGTTTTTATTGTAAAAAGTTTCATTTAGGTACGGTATATACAGCTAACTTTTAAATATTTTTCTGCTATTAGTTTTAATTATAAAAAGCTATGAGTTAGGTATCTACGTAGTTTCTTATTTTATTTATACCACAATAAATTAAGATTATTTGTTGTCCGTTTGTCTACCTCAGCTTTTCAGTAATGCCTAGATGTATCTAGCGGCCGGCAGCGACTTTGTCCGCGTGGACGTAAAGTTTTTTGCCCTTATAGCATTTCTCAATAAATGGACTATTTAACACAAAAATATTTTTTCAATTCGAATTATCGGTTTCTGAGAATAGCGTGTTCAAACAAAAAAACTCTTCAGCTTTATATTAGTATAATAGATATTAATTTGAGAGGATATAGATATTAATTTAACTAGCAATATTTGAAACAATAAAAATTTTTACTACTCCAGGGTTTTGTAAGCGTTAGGAATTATATATAAAATATAAGGTATTTAATATTAATCTTAATATATATATAAAAAGTAAAGGGGTTTTGTACGTAAAGACACGGTTTTCGCTATTACCTTTAACTCCAATCAACTTCCCTTTGGGATGGTAAATATCCCTTAGTATGTGGATGATAGTAAGGAAGTTTGGTCGCGGTGGGTGGAAGTGGGTGGTTGTGGGAGGCAAAAATTTGAAAAAAATAATCTGTCCTTTTCTAACCAAACCAAGGGATTTCTGGGTGGATCTCAAAATTTCTGGGATGATCTAGCAAACTATTTTAATTTTATAGAGAATGATGGAGAAAGTCCCAGAAATTTCTCGAATCATTTGGATTTTTTTAAATAATTTTAATTAATTGAGAATATTCGAGAAAGCTTCTCAAATGATCTGGATTTTTTAAATAATTTCATACTTTTTCGAATGATCTGAAGATTTTAAAAATAATTGCAAACTTTTTTAATTAATTGAAAATGTTCGTTAAAGTTCCAGAAACCTCTCGAATGATCTGGAGATTTTTAAAATAATTGCAAACTGTTTTAATTAATTGAGAATGTTCGAGAAAGTTCCAGAAACTTTTCAAATGATCTAGAAAATCCTACTTCCTACTAATATTATAAACGCGAAAGTCTTTCTTACAAGTAAGAATGTTTGAATGGATTTAAATGAAACTTTACAATGATATAGCTTATACATCAGAATAACACATAAGCTACAATTTATAAAGGTATTGTGTGAATTGTCCAAAATATGACGATAAGTGTCAAGTAAGTAGGAAAAAATCTACCATCTGCGAGCTATTCTGGCGTGCGCTGCCAAAACCGCTAGAGTTACACATATGTAATACTAATGTATGATGGAAATGTTTATCTTAAATAGTCCTACAAAAAGCCGGTCCATGGCACTTCAGAAGGGACTTCACTTTATGCTAATGATCCTCTCTAAAGCGGGTGAAACCGCGGGGCACAGCTAGTTCAATATAATATGTCAATAACATTCTTGATTTCTGAAAAAGTAAAAAAAAAATACATTTAACCTGCGAAGCGCTTCCTCCCTCTAAATAAAAAATCAAGTTTTTTAGAAGTAACATTGGCAATAGACTACTCATATTTATAAAACAAAATGTCTTTTTTAAAATATAAATTTTCTCTCTCTTTACTATAATATATACTGTATATTATGTGACAATGTTTAACTTAAGAAATGATGTTGAAGTTATACTAAGCTTCAATTTCTTTTATTAAGTTTATATTGGGTCGCTTTTTTATGAAATTTAGACTAACAAACAATTAACAAAAATTTTAACAGTTAAGATCTTTACTACTTAAGATTTTTGTAATCCATGTAAATTACATAAAGTTCTTAACGTTATTCAGTATATATTTTAAGTTTATTGACTACCAGAATACTTAGTACAATAATAAAATACATTTAAATTTAATTTCCTCAACAAAATGCTTCAGAGAGTAGGAGTGCCTTAATCCTACTCACCTGCGGAGCGCTCCCTCTGTCTGAATCAATAACCGTTTTTAAAAGTTTCTCGGTACTAAGCTCGTCAATATCAATTAGATGGCCAATCTTTTCATATAAATGAGTTTATTTTAACGATTCACTTCTTAATAAATTTGCATTTAAATTGAAATATTATTATTAAATTAACGCGATTGTTTAATCTTCTATAACAATAAATTAATATTGAAAAGGGAAAATGGGCATTATTGTTAAACTTGTAAAAATCAAGGCGTTTAATTTCTATGGGGGAAAAATATACGAAAATATATACTTATATATATCTATCTATACATATAATAAATCTGTAATAATTTTACTAGCGTAATAGAACCCAAAACAATGATTTTTAGAATTATTGCCTGTTTGTTTGTTCGTTTATGCGCGTTAATATCAGGATGTATTGGTATTCTTTTCGATTAACGTTTAGTTTTTTTTTTTAAATCGGTTCACAAATAAAAAAGTTACGTCCATTTTTCAAGAATTTATCGATCAGTGTTTGGAAGTATCGTTGTTCATTTATCGAAAACTTCACTTAATGTTTGAAGTTTTATAATTTACAGTCCCTTTAATGATAACATGAAACTTATAAATGCAAAGAAAAATAGATAATACATAGAAAAAAAAACCAACATAATAAGATGAACTGGCAATAATATGGTAAACTGTACGAAATAGACGGGCCGCATGGTGTTAAGCGATCACCGTTCGCCTATGGACATGTGCAACCCCAGGGGAGCCACCCGAGGGCTTTAGGCTATATAACATGTTATGACTAATACCAAAGTCCAAGCGGACGAAGTCGGGGGCGGCCACTAGTTAATATTAAAATTAAGAGAGTAGCGATGGCCTAGTATTAAAGACCGCGGTCTCTGACACGAAGATTCCGGGTTCAAATCTTCGGCACGCACCTCTGACAAAGAAATGTCTTTCAAAACAAATTTGTAATGTGCGTATTTATCGCAGCTCCACTGTGATATATGAATATTTATGATATTTAAATACGATAACGGACTGTGTTGTACTTCTCTCATTTGTGAAAGGTTAGAGAAATTAAAATTGAATGTAGTTACTCATTAATTTTGAATCTTAATATTCTCATAAAATTGAAATCGAGTGAATAAAAATGTATCCTTTCATTACAATTATATTAGGTACATATGAAATTACCGTTCAGTATCAAAAAAGTTAATTAAGTTTTTTTAATGAAATTATATCACCACCAAACCGCATTGGAGCAGCGTGGTGAAGTAAGCTCCAGGCTTCCCCAATAATGGAGAGAGACCAGTGCCCAGCCGTGGGACACAAAAAGAGTTGCAGCGAATAAAATTATTACGAAGTTTACGTCGTTATTATTGATACACTTCAGCCATTTCATAGGCAGATCATTGATCCCTTTGGAAAGAAATCCTGGGAGCGAGAGTCTATAAACTGCTTGAAGGCGGTTTTGACAGCCTAATCAGATTTTTTTCCTTGCAAAATTTATCCAAATTTTGAAAAAGGTAATTATCCGTTCGGGCAAGATCTGGAGGGTATGCTGGGTGACGCAGAGGTTCCAGCCGGTGCTCCTTTTACTGAACGACCGTTTGATGTGCAATGTGTATAGTCAGGCCAACGAGACGTGATAAAGAATGTAAACAAACGGACCGTTACCAAGTTACTATTGCGAGAGCGAGCAATTATTATCTCTGTCCTTATCATTCATACGCAGTAATGGTGTCAGTTAGTCGATGACAGCTGTTTCGTGGTACATGAAAGCAGTTAGTACCGCAGTTGTCAACATTTGGTCGAGTTTTGACGGGACGTCGAAAAAGACAATATGTTGTGTTCTTGTTTTATTTTCATGTTCATGGTATATCTTTATGTAATTGTAATTGGGATTTAGAAGACGCAGTCACAAACGCAGTGGTATAAAGCCACGTACTCATAAACATACAACTAATCAATTCATTCGAGCAGTGATTGTGGAGTGGTTAAGACCGCGGTTTCCGACACAGAAATACCGAGTTCAAACCCTCGGCGAGCACCTTTGTTAAAATAGTTTGTTATGTGCGTATTTTCCGCTGTTCCAAAAATATGATTTTTAGAATTGCGGTGTCACTTTCTCAAGTAGGTATTTGGAAGAAGTGTTGTAATAAATAATAAATCACTACATATTTTAAAACAAATTCGCTTCCCACCGCTTTGCCGCGTCCCAATGTATGCTTAGATCTTTAAAATTACCCAACGGATTTTGTAGCGGTTTTTTTTAAATAGATAAAGTAATTTCTGAGGAAGGTTTAGGTGTATAATTGATTATGCTTTTATGTAACTAGACTAAAACATATCGATTTTTGTCACAAATCTTACCTACTATCTCGATAGTTATATTCTCTTGCGCCTCGTTAACCAGCGAAGAAACATTAAAGTGATGTTCTAGAGAATTGTAGATATATAAATTTGCTATACAAAAGTCTGCATTAGTGTACTCTATCTCTTACAGTTGACTTACAATAACTACTTTTATGTGTAAAATGTTAATGAAAAATATCACGTTATGTCGAAGCTGTTTTATTCTGTTCAGTATTAATCCTAATCTAAATAAAAACGTTAATTAGCTTCGTCAATTAAAATAAAAATTGTACAAAATGTAATGAAATAAATACTTTAGATGATGATATTTTGTTTTACCAATTTTAAAAATTATCACATCCCCCGACGCGCATTCTCATCGCGCGTCTATTTTTTGCCTTTAGTACTTAAATGGGTTTTTGTAAAGTAGATTTTAATGTATATGGCTCGAGCGAAGCTGGGCCGGGTCGGTAGTATATGCTATGTATAAAATTTATTCAAATAAAAATGTTATGAACTCCTGAAACTTTGTTTACATTTTTTATCTCGTCTCCTTGGCCTTACTATAGTCTAGGGTTATCGTGAAGGAGCAATAGGCTAGAACATTCATCAGTCTCCATTCTTTAATGGAGAGCTTTTCCATCATTCTTTGCAATTGTTGGCAATACAAGTTTGCAGTATTGATCTCAAGAATCTGTAGTAGGTAACACCAGCACTGGTCTACCAAACACTAACCAGAATCTTCTTTTTGGTCAGTTTTGGCAAGGTTAGGGCAAGGGTTTTGCCGATTCTCCAAGGTTAAGGTATTGTGATGATCGCTTCCGATTGTCGTACAGGATCCGTTTCTCATCACAAGTCACAATACGGTTCAAAATTCTCTCATTATTGAGACAATTGAGGAAAAAAACGTAGCAAGCGATGCGTGTTTGTTGATTTACTTCAGACAATCGTGCGGTACACACTTTTCTTCCCAGTTTAGTTTTTTGACTTTTCCGATTTAGCGCAAATGGATAAATATCGTTTTGTCACTATCGTCAAATGCTGTAGCTAATTCAGAAGTGGTTTACGCTTCTTCAGCAGCCTTCGGATGGACCTGCTAACACTTTCGCCTTCAATACTTCGTTATTCACGAAGAGATTATTATGATAATTATTATGAGAATTAGGTCTTCCACGAGGCTCATTGTGTAAATCAAAATTTTTAGAATGGAAACGTTGAAACCAAAAACGCACCGTTCGTTCGTTAGCAGCGACTGGTCCGTACACGTCTTTAATTTTTCAAGTCGTTTCTGCAGCACTGGTGCCACGGTGGAACTCGTATTCGTAAACACCGCGAGTTTTCAACTATCCATAGTTGTTGTTATAGCAATGTTGAAGCCCAAAAAATGATGTGAAAAGAAATAAAATACGAATTTTAGAACAATAATTTTATGGCTTTATTTCTTGATTTTAATGTTGCCAGTTTAAAGTATCGGCAATTTCCTATGTAAGGACCTAATATAAAATAAATTGTAAATGACATTAGAAACATATTACTGAAAATACGTAACATTTAGTTATAAATAGTATATTATCGAAAATTAATGAAAGCTACCGCTCAATACCGCTGTTCAAGCACAACCAAAATTGCAAAATCATTACAAATAGATTTACGAAATGTCTTTTGTAACTTTTAAGTTAATCTTTTCATTTACTAACAATCTGCAAAGTTTACCCATAATGTAAATCTTTCACTAAAAATATTTGCTTAAAGTCCATTGGCTTTATCTTCCTTCTTCATTGTCTTTTAACAGTGTTTACTCACGAAGTTCGGCTCTACGAAAAGTTTTACGTAGCAGTGGCGTAGAAACTGCGCTGTACTAGCGCCCCTAGTGGCCGAAAATAGTTTTATTATGATTATACAAAATTCAGCAACTTTTATTGCTTTATATTTGTATAACAAAAACGAAAATAAGTTTGTGACGTACAATACCAAAATATATTTTTAAAATTAAAACATTTAAATATCAATTATTAATTGAAACTGAACAATGTCGCTTTGAACATAGAGTGAAAATTTCAAAGTACCTAAGTAATTTCTTGACACCCTCACCCTCTCTTGTAGAAGTTATAACTTACTCCGCAGGAGGGCGTTCTCTTAACTGACTGCCCGGAACTACGTAGTTCGGCGTAAAGTAAATAGATGGCGCTGATTCTATAATATTGAAGCTGTTATTATTCTATTAAACCTTTGGTACAGTCATTACGGGTAACTTTGAATTGACATTTAACTTTGAACAAAGTTGGAAAAAAGATTTAACAATTTATTACATCGAAACTTTTTGATATTTCGATAAAATAACTGTGTTAAATGGATTGCCAAAATGTTTTTGTACCAAATGAAAATTAAAGAAATAAACTGTCAATGCCATAATTCTGAAAATTCCCGCCTTTTCCGTGGTTAAGTTGCTGGAAGTTTTTGAGCTCTGATTTGGAATCGTAAACTAGTCCACTTTGATTCATATGACAAAACCAAGCTATTTGTTACTTTTTTACGTCAGTGTAGATGTCATTTTTATAGATAAGGTTTTTAAATTTAATACCTTCAAATATTAAGTTATTTTACATTCTAAAAAAATATTCAAAGTTACCCAAAACTCATGATAACTTTGAATTCGAGTTTTATGGGAAATTATGGGTAGTTCTGTTGTTTCTTCCGCAAATTCCGCAAAGGTGTCATAAATAGAAATCAGTTTTAATATTATTAAAAGTGATTTATTTATATTTGTATTACAAATAGATAATTAAATAGTAATAGATAATTTGTACTACAAATAATGTAAAAAATGTTCAAAGTTACCCGAATTGTACGTAATATATTGTAATGTTCATTGTATTGAAGGTTTTTTTCTTTGGTATACAACTTACGGTACCTGTGCTGATTTTGTAATTGTAAACCTCTTGTAAATTTCAACTATTATTCTGTTAATTTGATATGTCATATCTTTTACAATGTGGGATTTTGAGTTTGAAATAATTAGGTCCGATCATTATAGGCATGTTCAGTCATAGACTTATATAAGCGAATAGATTTTTTTTATTTGAATGGAGTAGCAGACGAGTATGCAGGCCGCGTGGAGTTAAGTGGTCGCTGCAGCCCATGGACATTTACATACAACCTCAAGCAAGCATAGGTAAGTCTTGTCTGAAGTCGTATGCAGTTGCGCTGCTACTCCGGAGGTTGTTATTTGAACTAAAATTATGAGAAAATAAAATATTTTATTTTTATTTTCATTAAAAGTTTTTCGATGACAGTTTATTTTTTCTTGTAGTAACTGGAACACTTCGTTCTTCCTGTGGAGATGTCGAAGGCATTAAATTTGACAATTAATATTATGCAAATGGCAATATCGCTATTATTAGTCCCGAAAAATATATTTTTTTATAATCCTGGATTTTTAGTTACAATATCTTTTAATTTTTTAATATACAAGACCGATGTTTCTGGTATATTTTTTAATTAAATTTTCAAATTAAAAGATTTAATTGATACTCTTCAATACTCTTTTATGTAAATTTCTAGTACTGATGATGAAATACATCATTCAGAAGTTTTAAATATCCTACACCTATGATGACTTAAATCATGTCTTATGTTCAAATTTCTTGTATAAAATTTCAAAATAATTTATATTTAGTGCACATCAGAAAAAATAATTCATAGATAAAGTTAGAAAGGCACCCTTTACTAAAATTGTGTTTATTCAGCTTTTTATTTTATATTGATCAGAAAAATGTTTACTACAAATAGTAAACTTCTTTTATGAAATCCAACCAATGCGCCCAATTAATCTCAACTATTTATCTCTTAGTAGAGGATCCAAAAGATATAGATATCTAGACAGATCTAATAAAAAAATATTTAAAATTACATTTAATTATGTATTTGTTAAGAGTTAACGTTAATAACTACATTTTTTCTAACTAAATTGAACTACATAAAATATATAAATAAACGAAAAGACTCATTAGTTTTATATAAATAATGTGTTAAAACTCATATTTGTATCAAAAATAAACGCATCATAGCAATGACGAATTCATAGGTGTGAAATGTGTAAATTTTATATGCACATGGTTATTGCCCGTACGGTTATTCCTATGTTTCCCACAACTATTAATTAAAAAACAAGTAACTTTTTTGTATAAAATCATATTTACTAGAAATGAATCACGATTCACGCAAAAAATACGTAATACTGCGGGGCCAATTTCACGTGTGCCGAATTGTGATGACTGTCAACCAAAATTCAGTCACAAGAACAACAGATGCCTGTCTTCTTCTTTCTTGCTGTAGCTCGGTAATCCCTTACTGATCTTTTCTTTTCCCTCTCCCTCTCCTCCTTTTTTTGTTCTCCCTCGTACGCTGTGTTAGTCTATCTATACGCTAGTATATTATACGAGTAAATTCAATATGAGGCTAAATTCCAAGCATACATTCTTTGGAAAAGCTTTAGAACCTTTTTTACAAAATTATTTTAATATTTAAATATAATAATAATATGTTTATAATATTTCGATTGTATCAAAAATCACGATTGAAATAAAAAACTGTGTTTACTAACAAATGCTATCATACAATTTATTGGTGAAAAATCGACGCCATTTATTCGTCGGCCACGATATCAACTCTAAGATGATGTCGATATTAATTTCAATACATTTATTTCTTGGTTTTATATTGTTATATGATAAACCTTCATATATCTTACTTTTATACCTTTAAATCACTAACCAATCGTTTTATTCTTTTTCCAAAGTTTCAGTATATGGGTAAGCAACGGTACAAATAAAATTAAACATTCCTATCAAAAGCAACCTATTTAGTTTTCGTTAGTTAGCCATACTATTGCTCCCCTATCGCATTCCTAGTCCAACTATTCGAATTGGCTCAGTATTTATTTACAAAGCGAAATCAACTATTTATTTGGCCAAAGACGGCTTTGATCTCCCAATGACCGAGACAAACATACCGCTGACCTTCTAATACAAGGTACTGAGAGAATAATGTGGATGCGGCCGAAATTACGTATAGTTTAATTCATTTAGTTACATACACAATATAAAAGACATGTTTAAAAATATGTAATTAATAACACTTTAATCTTATACCCTTACGATGTTTGGTATATTTAAAATATTTGTTGGATACAAATCGAGGAATCTTTTTAAAGAAATCTTCAAACGATATAGCACACTTCATGTTAGTATACCTTACCAACATTGACCCTGGTATAGTGTATACAGTCTTCACAACCATTTTTTTACAAATACCTTATAAATAATTCCGATACATACACACTTGCTTAGCTCCAAGTTCTTGTTCATGCGTTGCTCCAAACAGATGCAATAGTATAAAATACCTTGGTGTTGTTATTGATCAACATCTTAACTGGACTCAACATATTAAAACTGTTGCTGACAGAATGAGAAAACTGGTATGGATTTTAAAAAAACTAAGAACTGTTGCAAAAGAAAATATCCTCATTACCACGTATAAAGCACTAGCTCAATCAGTGCTCAGTTACTGCATCCCAGTCTGTGGCGGTGCTGCTAAAACTTACCTTATATCTGTTGAAAGAACACAGAGAGCGCTACTAAAAGTAATGTTCAAAAAACCCATACGTTTTCCAACATTTACACTCTACAATACTTATAATCTGCTAACAACTCGCCAAATCTACATATCTACCTGCCTTATGAGAGCACACCGTAACCTTCCATATACCAGTAACAATCAACCACCTAAACGCAGAAACCAGCCTATTTGTGAAGTCCCACGTTGTAGAACTAAATTTAAAAAACGGCAATTCTTGTTTATATCTTCTTTCTTATATAATAAACTAAATAAAAAGCTAAATTTCTATCAGCTTACTAGAAATAAACTAAAAAAAGAAATAGAAAAATTACCTAAGAGATTTGAATTATGAAGAGACAGAGCGATCTCTTCAATTGTCCCCTATGTAGAAAGCAAACACAACACATGTACTCACACACACTGTCTCACACACACACACACATCCACACACACACACACACACATACACACACACAAGCACATATTTAATTATATAATAGTAACAATATAAACCAATACTCCAATTATAATGTCAATTTGTCAATGTTTAAATTTGTTGATGTAAACTGTACATTTTTGTCTCGGTGGATGAGCGGGGTACCTGTAACACAGGTCTAGAACCAAGTACAGGGCCCTTGCGACTTGTATATGTAAACGTGTTTATATCAATAAAACATTTTTATTTTTATTATTTTTTATACATAGTACATAATATGGATTCAAATTTTAAACACGATAACTGTATCAAAGTCAAACGTTGCTTGTTGTTATTGCTTGAAGAGATTAAAATAACTATTTTAGTGTTTTGGTACATAGTGCCGATTAATACATAGTATAGTGTTTGGTACTTCGCACGTAGTTTACTTTATAGTTTAGTAAAAAAAGGTAATTTACTTACTTATTTGCTACGGGTATTTTCAAATAAAACTAGCTGCCAATATTTGAAATTAATTTTATGTCATATCCATATGATGCAAGTACTAAAGGGAAAAAAGGGTTTCTTTTCATGGGCCGTTTCCGTTTTCCTTGTCCGACGTCTCGCCTACATTTGTCTACATTTCCGTGAGCTGCTCGAATTAATGTGTTTACTAGGGTCACTTTGTACAGACGTACAAACCTTCAAAATTAATAGCCTCTTATTTGCAGGACTTGTATGAACGATAGATCGTACTGTTACCCGATATGGGTACTGAAAATGCCATTTTTAACGTAGAAGGCGTTTATTATCTCGTTTTACAAAAATCCACTTATCAGAATCCAAATCACTAAGCATAATTACTATGATCCAATTTCTTACCTGTAGTCGTCGAAATATTTCTTCCTTGTCACATGATAGAGATCGCTTCGATTGCACTTCCGGAACTAAACTGTAGTATCGCGGCCCAGTGCATGCCTTATATACTACTACCCATGGAATACTAGAACTTTCCCGAATAATCTGGGACAATAGGCCCGAAAATTATGTTTATGCTGTTTATGTTACTACGCACTTATGTATGTATACTCATATACAATAGCCGCGATGTAAACAGTAGTCCAATATATAATGAACGCTATACTGGTATACGAACGAACTCACCGCGGATCCCGAACGGTAGAAATTTTTGTTTCCCTAATACCTATTCAAGCGTTTTTGGGGTTTTGCTGTACAACGCGGCAACGCTTGGAATAAATACGTATAGAATGAGTGTCTTCATACAAGCGCGCTGTCAAAAATGAAGCAATAAATAGATTTCTACAGCTGTCACATCTGACAAACAAATTATTTTTATTTTGAACAAATTAACTTTAAAATACTACAAAATATTGAAAATACTGTGAAAAGTTATTTTATTAGATTTCTTTTGTTCTTAAAAAGTGTTGTGATAAAGGTTATTCTTACGGAGAGGCCCGAACGCGAGGCCCAACATGCTTCAATTTGGGCGTGCGTACTTGGTTTCTACCTATAATGTAACTAGCTGACCAACAAAACAACTGATTAGTTGTTTTGGGTGGGCCACCCTTATCACTTAGTGGGGTATGAAAAGTAGATAGTAGCCGATTCTCAGACCTACCCAATATGCACACAAAATTTCATGAGAATCGGTTGAGCCGTTTCGGAGGAGTATGGTTACTAACATTGTGACAAGAGAATTTATATATAAGACTAGTGGATCCCGCAGACGTTGTCCTGCCTTAAAAGTAATGAAAGAGGATTTGTTTTCCTATTATTTATCTTAAAGAGATTTCATGTAACTGTCAAACAAAAATATAAAACAAATAGTGACATACGAACTTTCCTGTAATTCTGACTGTGTCAAAGTTTAGAACGACACGGCACGAAATACAAACGTTTGACAGGTAGGAACAATTTATATGGGAAACTAATTATAAATAAAAGAAATAAAAAAACAATTTCCAGGGGAACAAATTGTGAATCTAAACCATCCTCGAATCCACTTGAACACACACAAAAAAAATCAATAAAATCGATCCGCCGTTTAGGAGGAGTTCAGTGACATACACACGCACACAAGAAATATATATATTAAGATTGTAATTACTCTAAGGTATAACGCTTTGTTTACGAAAATTAGGTACTCAATGTCGTAACAGTATAAAAACGTTAGAAAAATTGTATATTTATAAAGCTTAGGCATAAACATGGCGGGAAATAACAAACCTTAAGTACTTATTATATACTAAAAACTTATTAATTTCCAGCCAAAGATAGTTAAAGCCAACCAGATAATTAATTTTTATTTTTATTTATTTCACCTCAACACATCAGATATCTTACATGGCAACTCAACACAAAATTGTAATAAAAAGAAATATATTAGATATGCTAAGATATTCTGATCACGATCACGGGAAGTCGAAAAAGACATATTGTGCTCTTGTTTTATTTTCATTTTCTTGGTGTATTTTTGAGTTATATCGGATAAAGTTGATGGCATTTTGTTTGATATAGGTTAATTACCGTGCACGAGTGTTTGTGTAATAGAATAACAGTGCTAAAATATGTTTTTTCTGCTTGCCTCCAAAATTCCATCGACGTCTTAGTAAATCCACGTTTTAGTAAAGTAGCCATCGCTTTACTTGAATGTTGGACTGACTAGACTGACTGATTACTGACGACTTACTTTACTTACTGACTTTGTTAATACTTCGTCCAGTTTCATTGAAACTGGCAAAAAATTGATGCAAAAATTATACCTGACGCTGGCAGTATGCACAGAGTTTGCGATGCCATAATTGAAAAGAAAAAAAATATATCCTGATCACGATTTTAACAACGGACAATAATAGAAAAAAAATTAGATTGGAACGTGATAACGATCCAAAAAAATATTGATTTTTTGACGTGACAACGTTTAATAAATCGATGAACGCCGGCTGTACGCACGGAAAAGTACGTCTCATTGTACGTTACGATCGGCGCTTGTATCGTACGCGTTGAGACGCCGTTCGTCGACTGTCTATAAGGTGAAGTGAAAAGTAAATGACAATGTGGTTTTCATTGAATTGTTATGACGTGGTCACGTTAAACTATCGTAAGCCG
The DNA here is from genome assembly GCA_911387765.1 of Pyrgus malvae. Classification (NCBI taxonomy): domain Eukaryota; kingdom Metazoa; phylum Arthropoda; class Insecta; order Lepidoptera; family Hesperiidae; genus Pyrgus; species Pyrgus malvae. Next base: position 8,055,194 of record OU426955.1, on the reverse strand, counting down.
ACTTTACAGACCAACAATTTTTTGATGAAATTGATGAAAATTCCATATTTTTAGGAATTGAATTATTAACACTGAATTACTATACTTCACTGAGTAAATTGAAAATTACATATTTTTCAATAAAGTATCATTTATTCATGTTAGCTCTGACACCTTTTCTTTGAAATTTATAAGACGTTATCACGTCAAAATATTTCACCAATTGTTATTTTAATCATCATGTATCTTGTACGTGTACTTAACGTTAACCCTGTGTCTCTGCAATCGGTCTTAATTCATTGCAACGTAGCATACATAGCAACGTAGCGCCCGTTATGTACATTTTAATTTTAATCAAGTTAGTTAATACACCTATGTTTGACAGAAACGGAAATCTGCTACTGTTCTATTGGTTCTATCTGCAAAAAATAATATTAACACATATTTATTTTTTCAATGATGATAATAAAATTACAAGGCCATACAAATGTTTCTTTTATAATTTTTCATATAACATTAATTAGTATTAGCTACCTATTGTATTTCTTTAAAACTTAAGATATACTTTCTAATAGAATCAGCTCAATTCATTCGATTTATTAACGTGACCAAATCGAAGCATTCGTAGCAATATAGCAGCGACCCGGGTGTGAAAAGAAAACAAATCTCGTAGCGGCATTTTGGACAATAAATCGTGCGCTAAGCGGCGAGTGTTAAATCATTAAGCTCGCAGCAGGCGGCCGGATTCTTGCGAACCGATTTGTTAATCCTAACCTAAAAATATTGTTACCTTGCCCGTTAAAGAAATGGGATGCAAATGAGTAAATATCGATTTCAATAACAGTATTGTAGTATATACTCAAACATTTCAAAGTTCAAGATGGTAGACAATAACAATTTTTTGTGTCATTTTTGACGTGATAACGTCTTTAAAATCGTTTTAGTCGGGTGACATGTTCAGAAACTTGTGTCACACCAAAACCTCACGAGCGCGATCGCAGGTATAACGAGAGAGAGACGGACCGATCTCCCGTCTCATCTCGAGCGCTGCCAGTCATTCCGTGAAACTTGTCACGCGGAATCCTCACGAGCGGAGGCTGGCATAGCGTTCGAGTGAGTGGACCGATCTTCCGTCTCTCTCACTCTAGCGGCATACAAACGAATGGAGATTTTCTCGTGCGGACGTTATCACGTAAACATCTCGATCGTAAACCTACATTACAAACAATTTGCCGTTTTTTTAAAATTCTTTCATCATAACTACGTCTCCTCATTTTTTTGTGATTAAAATTAATTTAAATGGTATATCTGTTACCATCCTTACCGTCAAAACCGATTGTGAAAAGCAAGTAAATATCGTAGCGCCATTTTGGACACTAAATCGTGCGCTAAGTGGCGAGTGTTAAATGATTAAGCACGCAGCAGGCGGCCGGACACTTGCGAACTGTTTTTTTTAAAACCAACCAAATAATGTTACCTTTCCCGATGCAGTGACTGGAAGCAAATTTGTATATATCGATGTCGATAACAGTATTAACATATCAAAGTATCTTTGATATTATTCTCTTTTTATTTTTATTTCATTTAACTTAACTATCTGCCCATAATTTTTGCTTGAAAATGTAAAATTATTAGAAGTACGTCTGCTACCATACATCCCGTTCAAACTTATTGTAAAATTAGCTACAGATTCTATTTCACGAATTCCGGTAAGCTCTAAAAAATATATTTTAAGATTTTACCTTACTCACACAACTCTTTTACGTTTAGTTGTCATGCTGACGTTACTCGACACTGAGCGCTCTCGAGGTTGCGCGCCCTACAACAATGTGCATAAGCATACCTCCCAACAATCATAATCTAACGGACTTTGTGAAGTAGAACATGTAGCTATCTTCATTTATTGAAGAAATAAGAACATGCAATACAAACAACTTTCAATCAATTTATTCCGTTGACCTTCATAGTAGCGTAGCATTCATAGCAACGTAGCATACGTAGCAACATAGCATTCGTAGCAACGTAGCGTTCGTAGCAACGTAGCATACGTAGCAACGTAGCATTAGTAGCAACGTAGCGTCCGCAGCAGCGGGTGTGAAAAGAATGTAAATCTCGGAGTGTTCCGTGATAAAGCTCGCAACAGGCAGCGTATTCTTGCACTGATGTATTACACTGTGTGTACCTTGGTCGATATAGTGCGGTGATGTAGATGTAGTAATGGAAAACATATTATGTAGTAATTTTATATGTAGTAGTAATTTTATTATTTGATGTAAGTAATCTTATTGTAATTGTTACTGTAATGTATTAAACTTAATTAGGTAGACTATAGCATAATTAATTTTTTGAACTTTTTAGATTAGTTACATAAGAATTTCCAGAGTCGTTAATGATTGCTTTGGAGAACACGTTCATAGGCCTTATAAGCGGTTTGAAAACATCCGAAAGAGGGTTGGCTAACTAACCCGCATCTCCACCAAAGCGCATTGGAGCAGCGTGGTTGAGTAAGCTCCAAGCCTCCCCAATAATGAGGAGGGACTCATGCCTAGCAGTGGGATGCAAAAAGAGTTGCAGACATAATGATGATAATAAATTCGACTACACTTTGTGTGTCCATAATTTTATGCCAAGTCAGTTAATCTCTACCTACGAGTATGTTTGTAGAAAAATATTGAACAATAAATCGTGCCCTTAGCGGCGAGTGTTAAGTGATTAAGCTCGCAGCAGGCGGCCGTACTCTTGCGAGCCGGTTTGTTAAATCTAACCTGAAAATAATGTCACCTTACCCGATGTAGTGATGGGAAGCAAATTAGTAAATATCGATATCGATAACAGTATCGTATCATACACAGGAAAGTTTGAGGTGGATAAAAGTATAACTAATTATTTGTGACATTCCTTTTTTAAATTTATGCTATAAGCATAACCACCAGTCTTCACTTTTTGTAAAGAACATTGACAATACATTAAAAGCACATCTGCTATCTTAGGCGCTGAGTAAACGTACACACTTTTTGTTGCTGACGCCGCACACTATTTTTTCTATTTTTCATGTTTCTTTTTTAGATTAGACCAAGATTTTAACAAAAAAAAATATACTTCAAACAATAAAAATAAAATTGATAAGCAGGTTCTTGGTACATGATATTTTTTCTAGCTAATGGTAAGGACTCTTAAAACTATCTTGGAGTCGGTATTAGGTAGACTCTTTACCTTTTGTTCTGAATACCCATTCAGAACGAAAGATAAAGAGTCATTACCATTAGCAAGAAAAAGTATGATATGCCAAACCAAGTACCTAGAGAACAAATTTATTTTTTACCGTTCGAAGTCGGTTTAATTTTTTGCTAAAACTTATGTAATTTTATTATTTATAGTACTTTCAATTTAATAATACTGTTTAGTTTTGGTAATAATAATTTTTAAGCATAATTGCCTATTTTCCACCTAATTTCTAAACATTAATGAGATTTACCTTTTATAATCTTGTTAACCTAACAGTCTTAAAGAATACTACTATCATTCCATATTTTGAAGTAATCGTTGAGAAGTTTTACCTTTAATCATCAGCTCAGTAATATGAAAGCTATGATAACTATGCACAAATATCTGTTTTGCATTAGTAAGTATATGAAAATTAATGTGTGTGCCTATAAAATTTAAAGTTTTCCTCGATTTCCTTAGCATCCCATCATCACATTTTTTTTACATAGTGACAATTGGACCATCTCGGGAGTAAAAGTTTTCGAATAAAAAACATTTATTGAAAGAATTTTCTCTCAACTCCTAACTATCGTAGTACCTTCCATCATCAGCTCAGTAACATTAATGATAGATAATATACATAATTTATATTAGGTAGCATTGGCTGCAACCCTTTTTGTGCCCCACTGCTGGGTACGGGTCTCTCCCCATTGTTGGGGAGGCCTGGAGCTTACTCCACCACGCTGCTCCAATACGGGTTGGCGGAGTTAATTATTGCTATTTATTACTAACACATAATTTTAGTTGACCCTGATTATGAACCGTGAGTAACATGATCATACGTCTAATATTTATATATCATACGTTACGGCAGCAGTCCAACCCTAACGGTAACAAATCTGTTGAAGGCTATATTTCTCCGGCCTCTACCGGCCACCCGATAATTTAAACGCGGCCGTTCTGTAATGTCCGAGTGATTGAAACACGTCTCTAATTGATATTTATAGTTAGGGAGGTGTTTATATATGCTATGCGAATAAATGTTTTCATAACGTATATTATTATTTATAGACTTATTTATTAGACTTACTATTTATAGAATTATCACTTCAAAGTGTAGTATGTCTTCCGATTAAAAAATTATAATCACTCTTATAACTACGTATTTTGGAGTCGTATTTTTAATGAATGGATTTCTAAATACCAACGATTTCTAAATAGTTTCAAAAATATTACTGGTAGGCATAAATTATTTTAATTATTTAATTTTGAAAGTCATTATCTAATCTCTATTTCAATAATTGATCTAATAATGGAAACAGTATAGTATGACAAATTTCTTATCAAAACAACTCAGCTGCACGCGTACACAATGGACGATTATGCACTTTCTTTGTACTTTTTATATGATGTAGGTAATTGGAGGCTTCACTTAGGCGACAATTAGCCTCAGGCTTAATGGCGTAACGACTTTGAATAAAACTGTAACTCATCAATTAACTCCACGTGGTCTGGAACTTATTTAATAAGCACTCCATTTTTGTTCAAATAATGAAAATTTATAAATTGTTTTTTATTTTCGTATTGTTTTGTGTTTATTTATTTACTCTCATGATTTCAACGCAGCTTGTTTTTCACCGCTCGAACAAAATAAAGTACAGCCGAATTCAATCCGTAAGTATCAAAGGTAATAGACAGTATCCAAAGGGCAATAAAAACGATTGAGCAATGCGTCTTGCAGTAACTCAGGTTCGCACACTTTGGCCTCTTTATTGTTCCCGCGCGAACGATTCCGTGTAAACGCTTGTAATATCGATGTAGTACGTGCCAGCCAGCGCAGCTAATGGAATAGTTTATGTGTAATTATTTTCTTGTAGTTGTCAAAGTATAGCGAATTCTAATTACAAGAATTACAATGTCAATCAATAATATCATTAAGTTTACGTCTTGATACTTAAACGAAATTCCATACTAAAACGATTTATTTGTAATTATTTTATTTTTTGCAATGAAGTAAGTGGAGTGGAATCATCACAATCACCTTAAACATTTGATCGATTCGATCTTCATGAAGATTGAATGTTGACTCCATTCGGAAAGAAAATAGGAAATACTCTTAGTCGAACCAATGAATTATCTATTTAAAATATAAAGCGATTATGAGAAACGGCCAACGTCGCCAATAGTTTAGTGGGTATTATGTACTTTACTATAAAAATGCTCTAATAATGTTAGAAGGCTATTACTAATTGTAAAATATACTTTATATCCAAATATGATGTTTATAATCATAAAACATACTCTTATAACAATGCTTGCTTTTTATATAGTCACTAATAAGCTAATTTATGAACAACTTCAATACAATGACAAAGACTAAGACCACATACAATGACCAAGAAAACTAATGAACTAAGAAACATAAAATTTAATCGAAATTCACTTAATATGTAAATTTTTAATCTTCCTTTGCGGTCATGTGGTCAACATGAAGCGATCATCAGCATTCATAATAGAAGCGATACTGTAAATATCCCAAATTTTTCTTATGATTAGATGAAGATATTTTCAACAGGCGGCGACCATTTAAAATATTTCTTTAACAGTAGAGCAATAAAATCGATTGAGCAATTTATCTTGCAATAAGTCAATTCGTTTTATTGTTCCCGCGCGAGTATTTCACGATAAACGCCTGTAGCGTGTGCTACTCACGATCTTAAAATATGGCTTCATTTGTAAAAAAACTGTTAAGTCATGGACAATTACATCATGTCATGGAAAGTTACACAAATTAATACTCAAAAACATTTTATATTTATGAGTTTACACTTGGCCAGAATGATTCTGTGTAACCTGAGTCTCTATCCATTCTGAATGGAGAATTATGTCCAGCGGTGAAACTTAGCAGTGGGACAAGAAAGAAAGAAAGAAAGAAAAAATATTTATTTCATATTAGGAATACAAAATATTCGCTTAATGAATGTCATTTTTTCCCGGCCATCGCCTTTAAGTGCCCGTTTGGGCTAGATGTTGAGCTGAGAGAAAAAAGGCGGCGGAAAAAAACTCCCAGCACTCTTTTAAAAAAAAGTACATAATAATATATTTGATAGTAAGCCATATAGAAATAAATACTTCAATTTTAAATTGTAACGTAAAATGATGACGTGACAAAAATAAGTGTCACAAAAATATACCAAATTAATAAATAATGCCGGATAACCGAGCTTTACTCGGATAGCAAAAAGATGTATTGTTCAGTACTTCGCATTTGATACTTTTCCTTGCTAATGGTAGTGACTTTTCAAACTATTTAGGAGTCGGTGCCCATTCAGAGCGAAAGGTACGCCATTTTACTAAGGGCCCGACTCCAAAATAGTTTTAAAAGTCACTTATAACTATTTTGGAGTATTAATGTGTACTACAATCAAATATTAGTTTTTTAACAATATCTTAGTAAATTTTCTCACATACAATTTGAACAGAATCGGGTCACACTTCAGTTACATTCCACACCAAAATTCCCAGTTTACTGTCCATCCCAAAGAAGAGCATCCCATATCTCTTTCCAGTGAATTTAGTTACAAAGTGCAAATGCCTTTAAGATGGTTTCCTTGGCCGGGGCTCTCAAAAACTCGTTAGGAGGTCGCATTCTGCGGTGGAGGGTCACGTCTTGCCATGGTTCGCTTCAAAACAGAATGTTATATAGAAATTTGTTACGCTACCCTGTTGGGTGTTGATAAATGGAGTCTTAGGATGCGGTGCTGTTATTTACTGTATATTAAACATACTTTTTTGAGATTAAAGTTAAACATGTTAGCAGATGGCTGTGGGACGACATTGACACATGCGGTAGCTGTCACGTATGTTCCTTATCGGCCCATAGCTACTCTGTAAGAAAGCTAGTTATTGTATACCCCATATTTTAAAACAGGGCTGAAGTTTTTCTCCGTCTGTTCTTTACTTCAGCTCAGCATTGCCTAAGCGCACCCAGAGCAGACAGAACGGAAAAAAATAACGTTCACTAAGAGTTTGTAAAGGAACCGTACAGTGAATAAAGAATATTTCATTTCATTTAATTTCACATATATTTAAACTTTGCTGTATATGTAGCTACTGCAGCATTTAAAAAAAACCCCTTTTAAATTCTTTAACCATTTAATGTATTTAATTTTTATTGGTGTACAATACAGATAATTCGTATTGTGTTTGTATCGAAAATGCTTTTGAATATTTTGTATAACTTTCAGTCATGCAGGATGATGATGATGACAAATGTATAAACGCACATAACATATTTAATAGCAAAAACGATTCACTTAGATTTATGTACATAAGGCGACCATCAGCCTCCGAAATTAGAGCGTAAGTGCATACGACCTAATGCTTTCTTGAGGTTGTGTGTATTTTCATGGGTTGCTGCGACCACTTGCTCACACCACGAAAAAAAAACACATTTTTATACTAAAATGTCGTTAAACCCGACCTGGTCTGAGAGTCTAGAGTCTTAATCACTCGACTGTCACTGCTGAAGTATAAAGTGCCTACTCATACATTGTAACTACTCGCATTATTAAGAAATAATTATGTGTTATGTGCGATAGCCAATAACACAACTTATTCAGTATCTTTATTTAACAAGACCCACCAACAACGATAAACAAGCATCTCAAGTCAACCGTCTTCACGTCTACAACAAATCCGGCAATGATCCGTCCATTAAGTATTCATCTCGCGACATTAGTGGCAGCCGTTATTAAAACCACCTGTAAATCCCACACTCCTGCATATCGTCGCTTACATAACAATACCGCGTAAGTCGAAAAATGCCATTTTACGTTTTTTACATCATTGGATAGGTATTTTCGGCGCGCATCCAATGATGTTACACTCGAATTCAGCATTAGCCAATAGCAGTGGGTATTCGAGTTAAACTGGCACCGCACAAGTCGATGTCTGTCTTACAACCGCATAAGTCGTCAGTTCGCCATAGTAAACCTGAGTGAAGTGTTCCCGGATACGCAAATTCATCGATTATATTAAATATCGTGGATCGATTGACACGATTTATTAATTTTAATGTGTCTAAAAGGTAAGTGAACTCAATTGTTTATTATTTGCTATAGTAATTTAAGATTGTAACTGTTATAAACGACATAATTTATACCCTAATAGATCGGCGGTATTTTAGTGCAATATTCTATGACTCAGGCGGTATTATTAAACTACATTGTTTGGACTTGGGCGGAATTTCGAAAAAAATTTTTAGACTTACGTCAAGTCCGTACTATCAAAATCTATAGAAGAAAATCTATATTATGAGAAATTATTTTTACGTTTTGTTCATAAATGTTCACTAATACTTTAAACTAAATACTTACTTAATTTAATGTCTTTACAGCTTAACAAGATGGAAGAGGAAAGTCAGAAGCATGTAACAACTATAACAGATTTAAAAATAAGGCGAGATGCTTTAATGGCGCAAAGAAATATAATTTTGAAAAGAAAAGAGACAGAAATGCTGGAAGAGGTAAAATCTAAACATACTAAACTTTGCTCCAAAACTTTAAATACTAATATACATGCATCTAATGAAATTATAATGAAGGGTAAACATCGTGTTGTTGATAATGTTGCCTCAGTATCTTCCAAATCAAACGATGATATAATTACACGGGCTGATACAATCATTCTAGATCAAATAGAATTTAATAATATTATGGAGAAAGAAAATAACACAAACGTAATGAACATTCGTAACGTACAAATTTTAGAACTAGAAGATTCATCTTATAATTTTGTAAATAAGAATAATAGTCCTATGGTGGATACTTTAACCGGTGAGTTTTTATTAAATACTACATCCAGCAACATATTACTGACAGAACCTAATTTAGTTGTTGAGGACTCAATAATAGCCACAGAAAATGTTCATCGTGTATTCGATTCCACTGTTGTTATTCTCACTGCAGAGGTAAGCCCTGGACACGAAGCATTTAATACTGTTATTGAGATGACTAATGTTCAACCTGAGGAGTTTACTGTCATTGAGACAACTAACAATCAACATGTAATGTTGGCTGATAAAACATCAAACACCCAACACGAAATGATAACTTTTGTTGAGACATCTAAAACCCAAGAACGAGAAGAACAGACTATTGGTGTAACGGAAAATAGCGGATCTATTGAAATGAATAATTCAATAACTTCTAACACACCTAACTTGGAAATTTATCATGGAAATTTATTAATGAATAGAAAAAAGCAAAACAAAGCTAATAAGGAACCTTAAAAGTGGAAGAAGAACTTGAACAAGGATCTAAGAATGAAAGGAGAGGCTTATTTGGGTTATAGACCCTTGTCTCAACGTCCCAAACTTAGCAATGTCATACCCCTAGATGCCCTTCCCAAGCTGTATGTTTCAAAATTACCAATTTCATGGCGAAAATACAAGGATTTACAAGATTTAAAAGCAGTGCTACCATCTGACTGCCACTCATTTTATGATAGCATTCCATTTACTGATTGATTTCATTCTAAGGTTCAAATGATAGATGATTCAGATTAATAAATGATTATTGTAATTTTGGATACACAACAATACATCCCTTTCCTTCCTACTATATTTAAGACAAAACTATGTGATTAACGTGTTCAACAGATGAGACTGAATACTTTCGATAGAAAACAATTATTAGCTTTAGTAGAGAAGTTATTTTTATTTTGTTTTTTGCTGACATGGGCAATGTTATGTTTATACTTTAATACTTGTTTTTTATTTTATTTATTTATTTAAGGTCAAGCTAAGTCTCCTAAAAACCAGATCATACCCAAAGACTAAATAACTGTAATCTATAATCTGGTATGGTGTGATAGAACTACAACTAAGCAAAGTTAGTATTTTCTAATTGTTATTTTTTTCAATATTTTCTACTGTTGTTATTGCTAGTAACTAGTATCTGTAACGTAAGAATGAAAGTATTTAAAGATGTTATTTTGATATTTTTTGATACTAATATTTTCTAAGAATAAACGTTAAAACAGCGCACAAGTCTTTGTTTTGACAAAAGAATAGAGCATAAGTCAAGTATTTACTACTAAATATTAAAAAAACATTAGTTTTTACCAATAATATGAGAACTTAAGCTAATAAATACCTATTAACAAGTCATAACATAATTTACGATTAATCGTATTATAAATATTCAGTTTTTTGTCTCTCCTGAAAACCTGTCAAATTTTACTTATGCGGTATTGTTATGTAAGCGACGATATTACTTGTCGACGCGCCACACGTACTGGGTAGGAAGGCGTCGTCGAGGAAACATGTAAAGTTATAGAGCGCGCGTTGTGGAATGTGAACGGTAGGCAGGGATGTAAACGAAACTCATTCATTAAATTAGGGTACTCTTACTTATTTATTTTGTATAACATTCAAAGGTCATTGTGTCAAAATAACAAACATTTACAAAATGTTAAAAATTTTAGTTTTGTAAACTCTGAAAAAGAACCCGCATTAACGTGGATAAATATTTATTTATTTCCATCTATTTTATAGTTCGAACTATTTTAGAGTCTCCTTTAACAATTACTTACTAAGGTGCTAGAGTATCGATAAACAAAGCTAAGCCTACTCACTCTCTTTAGGACAATCATTGCTTGAATATGATGCCAACCAAACTCTACCCATATATTTTAATTTAGGTATTAACTGTGATATGTGATAAGGGAACTTTAGATACTGAATGCATTCCTAATAAATCCAACGTGACAAAACTGTCAGGACTCTTGAACAGTCGAAAGAGAGAGAGAAGCGTGAATACTAGAAAGAGAAGATATGTTTATTAAACTTCTATGCTCTTTTTAAAATATCCCCGTAAAAGTTTATCACATGAATATACTCATTAATCATACTATTTCGAAGAAAAAAAAACTTTTATTTACACAAATACAGGTGTTTATAAAAGTTGTTATTAAACATACATTTGGTTTTCCTTTGAAGATTAGATTGCGCTCTGTGGCTTGCTTATGTGTTGGTACTCTAAGGACCCGTCCCTTCCGCCCTTGTGACTTTTGCGTCGAATCTCAGCACGTCTTGGACATCGGGGGCACGTCTTACGGAATTAATAATAAGCCAAGAAGCCGGGTGTGGTTTGGGCCGCAATGTGCCGAAATTTCCAACCCTAATTAAGGCTCCTCTGCACTCACGGCGCGCTCCAAACTTTCAACGTTCGCGCCGTTCCTCTGTTGTTTATTGTGTAGCGAACATCTTGCACTGGCTTGTAATAGTCGAATTAAGGTTGTTCTAAGCGTGATTTGGTGCTATGGCCGTCTGTGGCACTTATTTTGTCGTTTGAATTCAAATGATGTTCATTGCAGGTTTAAATCAGGTGTAATACGATCGTTACCGCTGTAAGAAATCTATTTCGGTTTATTCAAAGTACTTCCTTGAATTTTTAATTACCCTCCCTTTACAAGAGATGGAGAAAGTGAGACAGACTCTTTTAAATATTGTTACAGTTTGTTTAGAATAGGAATGAAAATGTGGTCGCGATTCGACGTTAGAGTTTTACAAAGTTGTACGTTTTTAATCAGTTCACCAAAAAGGCCCGCTTATCCCTCGTTCTGAAAAAAATTATAAATAAAATTATCTATGTTGATCACGCATTTTTTATAGTTTTTGCAGAAAGAGTGTGATGATAGGAGCAACAACGGAGGCCAAAACCAATATCGTAGTTAAAAATAAAAATGAAAATTATTTTATTTGCACAGATATTTTACTTAGTAACTCTATGTTACCGTCACGTTGTAATATAGAACACTATTAGATAATGAATGAAACGTGCTGTGAGCAGTATCAATCGGAGGCCGACGGCCTATTAACTTACATTGGCAATTATGTGAAATTATTTAAAGTACTATTAAAGAAAAAGCTTAAATACTCAACTGTGATTAAATAATAATAATAATAATAATAACGTTTCACACTCTTAGCCCCACAGTAGGGTAGTTATACCCTGTGTCGTGGGTGCCATGGACACACATAAAGATAGAAACACAAACACCCAGACCGAGAACAGAAATTTGAACTCAACATTCAAATATCTGCTTCGCCGGGAATCGAACCCTGGACCCTCCAATCGGCAGTCCGGCATGGTAACCATTACGCCACGCGGGTCGTCAAAAAATGAAGCCCCTCAAGTACATTATTAAAAACATAGTGTAATATAACTTCTATCACTCTAAGTCATCATACAATTACCAATATAAATAAAACAATTACAAGTTATTTCACTCAACCATATTTCATTATCAATCTTAAAATTTCTACACAACTGAGTATGATATCTACAAAATTATTTTCACAACGTTCGATTCTCAAACAATACTTTGATTTTTATTTTATAGGGATGACGCTTACGTATACAGTACCTAGACGCCCGAGCGTTGCTCGGATAAAAACAATTTATTTACTTGGTTTATTTTAAGCAAAGTATTCATTGACTTAGTGTTACTTTACAAATCCTTTTGAAATACCTAGCTCCCAATTAAAAAAATTGTCACAAAAAATAAAAAACGCAACTTGCCCACTTGAGATTTGAACTCTGGTCTCTAGCTCCGTAGTTGGCTTTCGTTACCATTCGACCAAGAAAGCTTTAAATCCGTTAACGGAATTTTTATAGAGGTCTTTCGTAATTATCGACATTGTCATTTGTTTGAAGGGAATCCACCCTTTGTCACTGTCAACATTGTCAACATTTGACGGCTTTCTACGCCACAATATTATTAATATTTTCCAATAGATGTCAGTAAGAGTAATTTTATATTTAACTGCATAAACATTAAAAAAAACGACAATTTCTATCAATAAAAATTTGTGGATCGATTTATCATCCCCGCAACCAGTGTACTAAATTTCATCAAAATCTTTGGAGCCATTTCCGAGATTCAAAAAATATATTTAGATAATATACAAGAATTTCTCGTTTAAAGGTATTAGATTACGATATTGTAATCTTATTTCGTTTCTTATTTTCTAGAGTTCATTATTAAACGAAACAAAATAAGACACTTTTTGCTTAATTAAAGTATTGCAATTACAAAATGTGTTTAAATTGTTATGAAATATTGATATAATCGTATTATGAAGTTGGAAACACGTCAAACGATAAAACAATAACCGAGATTTGTCAATGACATTGACATGAGATTGCTTCGAGCTATGACAGAGAAATCTGTTTCGAAGGGTGGAAAGTATAACCATACATAAATTGAACATGTGCTTTATGTTAACCTTGGTAAGACAAGAACAATATTTATGTAAACAACTCAATTGAAATTTTAACTTTACCATTGGTAAGACAAGAACAATATTTTTGCAAACAACTCAATTGAAATTTAAGACTTAACCATAACTTTCATGCAATTCGGTACTTACTTGCTCTGAATTCAAATGGTCAGAATTTCTAATTTCAAAATCCCAGGCGTTACATTAGATACACCTAGGTACACATACTCGTATACCTATTGTGTATATTTGTACCTATGTGTAATTTAATATACCTAGGTTTAGTACATATGTGTATTTATTACACACCTGTGTGTATTTATTATTTGCTACATGAAGAAATGTGAAATATTACGTTGTTTTCGTCCGACATACGACTGAGTGGATTGCTTGACCAACGTGACTGAGTGTAGCCAATAGGCTATAAATAAAATATTATTTTTAATTCTGAAAGAAAACACGTGTCTAGTAAAATAATATTTTAACTATTTTACAACATCTGCATACCTAAAGCTTTGGAAGTTATAATTTTCTTAAGTTAGGTTTGCAAGTTCTGTTATTGCTAGAATACTTGCTACTTATTAAAATATATGAGACGATATTTTTCTTGCATGTTACTTGGAAGATTTCCCAAAGCATAAACCATTTCGCTCCAGTTCCATACGTTTTCCTAACTAAATTATCGGTAGTTTTACTACAGTTTTCATCTGAAATATAATAAGAGAAAAACATGACATTCCATATTCATTCTACGGATGTTTGTACATATATTTAAGAAATTGTTCATGGTGTTGAGATTTTTTGTTTAATGTTTGGAGAATTGATATGATCAAATAACATAATTATACCTTATAATGTTTTAAGAACCGTTTGCAAAACATAAGAAGTAAGTTACCGGCTAATTAGCCATTATGAAAGTTGTGTGAACACTTATTCGGGAGTATGTTTTTTTAATTTAAATGGAGTAGCAGACGTGCATGCAGGCCACGTGGTGTTAAGTGGTCGCTGCAGCCCATGGACACACAACCTTAAGGAAGCATAGGTAGGTCTTGTCTGAGGTCGTATGCAGTTGCGCTGCTACTCCGGAGGCTGGTGGTCGCCTCATGTAATTGTGGCCGGCAACTGCACCTTTCCACCGAAACACAACAGATTTGGTTTACGGCAGAAGTAGGTGCAGCGGTGGTACTTCCCCGGGCGAACGATAATAGTTCCACCACCTGCAAAATATAATTAGATTGTTATAATTAAATAGATTATTCGGGAATGTGAGCGGCAAAATGAGCTGACTTGTTTTAAACTGCAAAATCGGGGAGTTATTCTAAAAATGCACACCATTTATTGTTTTTGTCGCCCTTATTTTTTTGTTTTTTTACCGACTTCCAAAAGAAGGAGGTACTGTATTCGGCTGTATGTATTTTTTTTTATATATGTTCACCGATTACTCCGCCGTTTGTGGACCGATTTTCAAAATTCTTTTTTTGTTCGTATGCTTATACTCCCGAGGTGGTCCCATTGTCACCAAATCAGGATCTGATGATGGGATCCCAGGGAAATCGAGGGGAACTCTCAAATTTTATAGGCACACACATTGATTTTCTTATAGTTTCTGAAGCATAAGAGATATTTACGCATAGAAATCATCATCTCATGTTGCTGAGCTGATGATGGAAGGTACTGCGACAGTGAGGAGTTGAGAGCAAATTCTTTCAATAAATAGTTTTTTATTCGAAATCTTACATTCCCGAGATGGTCCAACTGTCACCAAGTCAAAGTCTGATGAGGGGATCCTAGAGATATCGAAGGGAACATTCAAATTTTATAGCACAACAAATGATTTTCATATTTTTACAAAGCAAAACAGACATTTGTGTATAATTATCGTCATATCATGTTGCTGAACTGATGATGGAAGGTACTACGACGGTTAGGAGTTGAGAGCAAACTCTTTCAATAAATGGTTTTTTGTTCGAAATTTTACATTCCTGAGGTGGTCCAACTGTCACCATGTCAAAATCTGATGATGTGATATTAGGGAAATCGAGGGAAACACTGAAACTTAATAGACACACACATGCTTTTAGTCATATTTTTAACATAATACAAATATTTATGTCTGGTAATTATCACCTGCTGTTGCTTAACTGATGATTGAAGGTACAACTCCTCAACGTTTAGGAGCTGAGAGCAAATTCTTTCTTTAATTTATACGTTGAGGTGGACTGATAGTACCTATGTCTTTCAGACTTTTAGATGGCTATTAGATAAACATGATTATAAAAGGTAAATCTGTTTAAAGTTTAGAAGTTAAGTGACAATTTTTCCAATTATGCAGAATTATTAAAATTACTAAAAAGAGTGAAATAAATTAAGTTTTTAACAAAAAAATAGAACCGACTTCAAACGGTAAAAAATAAAATTGTTCAGTACCTACTTCTTCTTGCTTATGGTAATGACTCTTAAAACTATTTTTGAAGTCGGGCCCTTAGTGAAATGTCCTATCTTAGTAAATATACCTTTCGTTCTGAATGGGCACCGACTCCAATATAGTTTTAACAGTCATTACCATAAGCAAGAAGAAGTAGGTACTGTCCCATTGTCTGTACTGTCGGTGCCAATTTAGAACGAATGGCACGACATTTACTAAGGGCCCGACTCCAGAAATAGTTTTAAGAGTCATTACCATAAGCAAGAAGAAGTAGGTACTGAACAATTTTATTTTTTACCGTTTGAAGTCTGTTCTATTTTTTTGTTAAAAACTTAATTTTGTTTTGTGCGTTGTTTACTTACTTTTTCCAGCCGCACTTGATAAGGCTCTGTTTGACCAATAGAACTATGTTAGATCAGAATCTGTCCTGCGATACTTGAATCTATCTATAGACATAAATAAATATTTCTTTTGTATAACTATAAATAAAATCAAACTTGGTTCATTATAGTCTCAATTCAAAATACACAGCCACGAAGACGACGAATGAAATCATAAACATTCTATACAATTTTGGGTCCATGAAAAGATAAATCATTTACGTTAAGACGTGCCTATCCCGTAAAGGAACGGATATTCATAATAATTTCACAAGGAGTAGGGTGAAAACATTACGTAAAATCCAAACTTCGTTTCAAATTTCAATTACTTATTCGTTCGATGCGTGTACTGCATGCGAGGGTTTCTTAGGAAATGAAATAGCACTTAAGTGTGATTTATGGTGGAAAATATTATTCTATTATGAATTACACATTGTTTTACTGGCTGATCTGTGTATTTGTACGGAATATATTACGGCCGAATTAAAATGTTATGATTTATACCGCTTCTTATTATGGAGCGCGCGTGGGAGCCACGTGCAAAATCTTAAATAAATATTGTGGATTCCAACAACGTTCAAAGTTGATATTATTATAATTCGTTTGTGCGGTTTAATTGCGACCTTCATTTCAAAAGAATCGCTTGTGTAAACCTCACTATTTTTATATAAATACTAATGTTAAAGCTCAAGTTATAAACTAAATGATAAGTGTTATATAAGAGTTTCGTTCAACAATTAATTCGTATTTTGTCTACAACTATTTCATTTGTGAATGGTACTAAAATCATTTGCAGATGTAGATCGGTCATAAATTATAAAAGCCAAACCACCTTTAGATCATCCCGAGCAAATCTTGGTGCATAATTCAAAGCACCTACGGCCTCAAAATGGCTGCATAACAAATATTATTTCCTCTAAAGGAGCGTCCGAACAAAAACAGAACGAGAAAGTTGGGCGGTACCGCGCGTCCTCTTGTGAATTTATATCGCTCCAAAACAAGAAAACAAAAGTGGAGTCGAGCCAAAGGTACATTATCTTAACAAAGTACAGCAATTAGGTACACGTTCCACATCTGACTACAATAATTTAAATATGATAAAACAGACGACGAAGAATAAGGCGGGCCCTCGCCTTAACTTATTTATAAATTCTTCCTGTTTCTGAAAACGGAGCTAGGGCAACCCTTCTTCGTATAATGCAATAAAAGGGGCACTCATATAAGTATCACCGCTTTACGTGCTGTGATAAGGGCTAATCCCCTTCCGTGGGACGATCTCTCTACTTATTAGACCTTCTTCGTTCTGTTTAAGAATTAAAGATTTGTAAGATACCCTTTTAGGGAGTTTCGCTGAACTTAAATAAAATAGCACTTTGTCCATCTTTACAAATTCGCTGCCCATTTCAGTATACTTTTAAGATTAGACGGCAAACTGATTAAAGAGGAAATGTATTTATTTTATTTGCGATACAAATGGGTACTTATGTGCATTAATAGATATATCTATTTTGTAGGGCAATACCAATACGTTTTTTTAAGTTAAAATAAAATAAATATAAAAGATAACCATTTTATATCATAATAAACTTACATACATATCATAATTTATAATATATTTGCATATTTGCTATCATGGGTAAATAAAACCAAGAGTGATTGAGAAAATCACATCATGCTTTATTCTCACTCTTATGTTTTAAAATAATCAATTATGTTCCCTCGCCTAAAATCCGTTTTTTTCATATTTATAATGTTACTTTAATGAAGTATCATAAGAGCATGCAAACCACGTATAGTTAAGAATCACTGCAGCCCATGGATATAATTACACAACTTCAAGCAAAGTTTGCGTCTTGTCTAGAATCGTATGTAGCGCAACTAGCGCTAATAGTGGTGACCAATGGTCGCCTCAAATCAATCAAATCAAAACCCGGCTATAGTGAATATTCACGGGAACACGGAAAGAACATGGGGAGGATCCTATTTTTTTCTAAACTTTAGGATTATGGGATTAAGTAATTAAAAACTTTTCTGTTTTTTCCAGATTTTTTTCCACAGGCTATTCCTCTCAGTGTTAACCCAGTGAATTTGATGCCCAAAGCCGATGACGCGGATAAAAATACCGTAGAAATAATTGACAAAAAAGCAAAATAAAAAAACGCAAAATATGTTTTTTATTTTATTTGAATGGAATAGCAGACGATCATGCAGGCCAAGTGGTGTAAAGGGGTCGCTGCAGCCCATGGACATCTACACACAACCTCAAGCAAGCATAGGTAAGTCTTGTCTGAGGTCGTATGCAGTTGCGCTGCTACTCCGGAAACTGGTGGTCGCCTCATGTAAGTGTGGCTGGCAACTGCACCTTTCCACCGAAACACAATAGAATTGGTTCACGGCAGAAGTGGGTGCAGCGGTGGTACTTCCCCGAGCGAACGATAATAGTTCTACCACCTTCAAGAAAGATAGAAGAAGATAAATATAAATCAATAATATGGATCGTAAATTCAATACTTAAATAAATTGGTTAGTTAGATTTTAGTCAGTAGTTTTATTTCTACTAACAATACTTGCATACCTTACTGAGGTAAATATTGCAGACTATTTAATATATAAAACAATTTTGTAAACTCATATTTTTAATTTACTAATATTATTTAACACATTTGTAATAAATTGAAAGATTCAACGTTATTTCTACATTTTAATATTATAAAAATTAGATAAGGATAAGAAAAAAAAGTAAAATTCTCACCGATTTAATAGTATTTACCTAAATTAGAACGCGGTAAAATTCGACCTATGAAAAACCCCCAAACTTAAGTCCGATAGCCACAATCCTCGCGGACACTATCTCAGAACTATAAAATTACAGATCAAATTTCATTAAGCTGAGGCTTTATTAAAGAGCAACGGAGCGCACTATCAAAGAAACTGTTCTTAGCAGTTAGCGTCTTGGGACGGAGTTTGTTCTGGGGGAGATGCGGGTAGGGGACTTAAGGGACGTTTTGAATGTCAATAATGGTAGCCTCATGTGAATTAAATTTAAGTAATTAGAAGATATCCGCAGCCACTATACCAAGAGCCCAAGATATTTGAAATGACCCAATGAGCAAAATTTGACTGAATTTTAAATTAATTCATATAAAATGATGTAACAAGTTGAAATAATTTAATATAAAAAATAAACTGCACGTTTGCATCAATATATTATTTTATTGTTCCACTACACTAGTTGTTTGCTGTTGTTTACAGCAAAAAATTTATCAATACTCTTAGCTCCTTGATTTTTTAAATAAAATGGTCAGAAAAAGGTTATGAACTGTTTTTTCTAATAAATGTCTGGGTTTCACGCATTTTTGTAGTTCGCTTTAAGTAAAATTGCATTTTTTTAATTTAAGACCAGAAGTTTAGACAAAATTAAAGACATTGTAAATTCATAGATTAATGTACCTACTTACATTCATTCCACGAATGAAGACCACTCAAAGATCCATAGCGACGGCTTTATTGAAGAGCAACGGAGCGCACTATCAAAGAAACTGTTCTTAGCAGTTAGCGTCTTGGAACTGAGTTTGTTCTTGGGGAGCGAGATGCGGGTAGGGGACTAAGGAAACGTTTGACTGTCAATAGTGGTAGGCTCATGTGAATTAAATAAATTTAAGTAATTAGTAGACTAGTGGAAATACTCGTTGCATCTTGCTATTTATATTAACATATTATTATTATTAAATGTCGTCTAATCTGACATTGTGAATTTAGTAATAAAAAAGTAAGAGAAAGGAAATTTGGAATTTAACTTTAATTGAATATTGGAATTCTAATTTTGGAACATATGTATCAATTAATTTCGTCTAGTCTTGGCCAAGTATACTAATTACGTTTTGTCTCATATTTAACTATTCAAATTCATAATAATATTATGTTTGGCATATTACGAGTATGGGTAGTTAACAAGTAGAGTAAGGTACTCGTAATCTCCCAAAACATATAACATTTTAAAAATATTTAAATTCTAAAACTTTTCATTGAACCTGACTTCCATAATAAATATACTCAAGCAAAATCAGAATAAAATCCACTTCTTTGACTTGACATTTACAACAAAGAAATCGAGAGTTCTCTTGACATAGTGTTTCGAAGTTATATAAGTTTATATCTTATATAAGTTCGTAAACAAGTCAACATGTTACTCCTTCTAGTATGGGCTTAAGGGACTGTGAGGTCATTTATTAATTATAATGAATCCCCACTGCGCGGAGGGGGTAAGTCAGTTGAAGAAAGGGTGGCCATATTTTAAGATGTCGCCGTCATCTGGGCAGGAATGTGTGGTGTGCGGGTCAGCTTAATTATTTATTACTTACATTAGACTCGGGTTTACTAACATAATGTATGGAGAATATAATTTTACGTATATTAAGGATTAAGGCTCCGTAGATAGTGGAAATGGTATAGTTGGACCATGGAATTACCGATGGTGCAAATGGATTTTTTTAAATAACTCTTCACACTCATAGCCCCAAAGTAGGGGATATATACCCTGTGTCGTGGGAACCATGGACGCTTACAAAGACAGGAACACTAACACCCAGACCGGGAACAGAAATTTAAACTCATCGTTGAAATTTCTGTTTCGCAGGGAATCGAACCCGGGAGCCCTCAATTGGCATTCCGGCACGGTAACCATTGCGCCATGCGGGTCGCACGTTATTTTGTATTTCAGTGCAAGCGGGAAATTTTTCTACCATAGTCCGATTTAATTGGTATAAGTCTTAGATATAGTAGCGAAAAGACATTCGAACTCAGGCGAGAGTTGATTATGTATGAGTGAATAAAGCACGCAAGCTCTGTGGCTCGTATGAAATCAAGATGGTTGACCGCTACTTTCTGTGCTTTTGTAGGGAGAGCTTTTATAGTTAGACCGGGGAAGTATCACCGTACACCTTTGTCTAGAAGCAATTCTATTGTGTATCGGTTAAAAGATGCGGTAGCCGACCAGACTCAGTAGAGGCGACCATCAGCCTCCGGAATAGCAGCGCAACTGCATACGACCTCGGGCAAGACTCAAGCTTGCATGAGGATCAGTGTAGATGTCCATGGGCTGAAGCTACCACTTAACACCACGTGGCCTGTATGCTAGTTTGTTGGCCCATTCAAATTTTTAAAAAATGGAACTATGACCTTTTACGGAGGCCAGGAAGTCTTGTGCCCATTAGTGGGACGGAAAAAGAAAAAAATACGCTGTGTATTGTTTGTGTATCTTTGATTACTTTATGTCTCAATACTCGTATGCTATTTTATTTAATTTTAATAAATAAAGCGTAAAACTACCTAACTATTCTATGAGAAATTTACTTTTCTTGCTTGGATATAATATTTAGTGCAAGAGCTATTAGGACTACTACGAAAACCGACTTTACAATATAATCAACTAACTTTTCTAATCTTTTTAGACAATAGTGGTGAAAAGCACCATTCCAGCGAGGCGTATTATTATAAAAACTAAGTGCCAAGGCAATTGCGAGTCGGCCTCATGCACGAAGGGTTCCGTCAATAATTTATTTTATTGGAGCCCCTTAAATATTTACTTTATTCTATTTTTAGTATTTGTTGTTAGAATGGCAACAGAAATTCTTCATTTGTGAAAATTTCTAATGTCTAGCCATCACGGCTCATTAAATACAGCCTGATGAAAGACAGACGGACGGTCAGCGGAGGCTTAGTAATAGGGTCGCGCTGGTACCCTTCGGATACGCAACCCTGAAGATTACAATAAGAATACATATTAAACATTATATTAAAACGTTAACTGTTTTATGATCTCTCTTAACAATACGGTCAGACTTTCAAGCTATGTCAACAAATTGGCGCCACTTTGATAACTTGTTATCAACACGTGTCGAAAACACCTCACACAGGCCGACAAAATTAAATATTGATTTGTCGTGCTACTTAGGCAGAACAATTTTTATAGAAAGTAATTAAACAGACTAAAGCCTAAATGCATATTACGGAATTAAAAAATCCAAAAAAAATGTCGATAAAGTCCTATTTTTTGAACTGTAGGTAGTCTTTTGATTTTCGATTGATTTAGAACGACTTGACGTTCTCAAACACGTTTAATAATGTTAATTTTGTATCACTAGCTATTATACAATCAAGTCTTAAAGTTGTATCTGATCGTATTGAAGGTTTTGTTAGAAAAATATCCAATAACAGCGCTCTTATAATGTCACTTGTGTTTCTGTTTGTTTGTTTGAAATTCAATTTGTTTCTCGTCATTTCTTATTAAAACATCCGAATATACTCTCCAAGAATAACCCAACGTCAAGTCTATATCAAGTCGTCAGAGTCAGGGGTTAATTTCAAAACATCAATAATTACACGATTGAAGGAGCAGGGATCAAACAGACATCATCACATCAAGGACAAAGGCAGTGGATGCGTTTTGACACAGTCAGATGCTAATCAGTCAACCCTTTCGGTCGACAAATCGGAAATTAGAGACGCATGAGCGCTCGCGGGTTAACCCCCGCACGGGCCAAGGGTCTTCTCGGCCCGAGAGACTTGTCCCGACTCCGGTCTATTCTTTGAATATTTAACAGCCTGTTAGCTACGAATATAGCCATAGGTATTGCCAGTACTTTGAATGCCGCAATTATAAGCATTATTAAACGATTTAAAAAAAAACTTGATGTCTCACATGGCGTAATGATTATCTTAAATGACTGCCGACACGAGGGTTCTCAATTCGATTTTCAGACAGGTAGAAATTTGAATGTTGAAAGTATAGATTTTTATATACACTACGTACAAAGTTATAATAAATCTATGATTGAAACGGAGCATTATATAATATGTTTTTTTTGTGTAACAAAAGGTAGTTAGTAATAGCCGGAAAGTGACATATCAAATTATCTTTAAAATCAATTGAAACTAAAAAATGTGAGAATAAAATATGAGTTACTCTCAGGCGTGCATTGGTAATGGCAAACATCGTAAGTAATTAAATTATATTACCACTTATAATGAAATCTTTAAATACAAATAAAATAAGTGTATACTATTTCCCTTGACATAAAAATCAATCACCTGTCATGTCCAGTGAATTTGTTATTTCTTATTTCAACATAAGTAATATTCGCACTTTATTTTCATGCTTTCAAAACGGCATTTTCTTTCGATGGACTACAACAGATGGTGTAAAAATCCGGTGGCTCGATGACAAATGGTAGTTTCATGAGACGCAGAGGATTACACGTGTCGTTACTGGCGTAATGTGACGAGAGGGCGGTAGACTTACTATAAGTATGAAAAAACCACGAGCCTTTATGTTGGCCTGATCCATGTTTCGTGAGAGCGATATTTTTGTTATTTTATAGCGTTCTTATAAATAAATTAAGAGCATTCACACTCATAGCTCTACTGTATGATACTCTGTGTCGTGTGTGATATTGACACAAAAATCACACATAGACCAGTAGGTACAGAAACACCCATATTAAGAACAGAAATTAAAATTCATCATTCAAAATCTGCCCTTTCTGTCATTTTAGTCATTGCGCCACACGTCGTCGTGCTCTTGGTTTTCATTTATTTAGAGGTTATTTTATAGGTATAGGAAAACAAACGACCATACATGTGACAACTTAAAGTGGTCCATGCAGCCTAAAGAGAGAATGAGTGAGTAAATTGTATCCTCCACCAACTCGCATTTGAGTAACGCGGTGGAGTAAGTATGCTTTAGGTCTCCTCATAATGATTTCTTAAACCTAAATAAATAGTATTTCGAAAATAATAATCCTACTACGTTTGGTTATTATTTTCATACGTCGTCGAAGAAAGACCCTCTATTTTTCTCCATATGTTTAATCCTTAGTATCCTGCTGTCTCATGAAGTTCTCATTTATCACTGGCCATGTCGTCGGGTTTTTTGCCGACCATTAATGCTTACTTTATTGTTTTTCTTTCGATAAAGACGTTGTAGTCCGGTGTTACAGGAGAAAAATGTATTTATAATGTGGACATGATAAATTCGACGTTTTATTAAAAAAATAATCTAACATGTTCCTTATTTGCTAACTTCACTATTGATTGCAGTATCTAGGTATACTACAAACGTGCTTAAAATAATTTCCATAAAATCCCTTTACTCAAACATAGAGAACTCCAGAATGTAGTTATGAGAATGAATACTTGAATTAAAAATGTTGCATTATAAGTAGCAACTTATTCCAACGAAACTATAATGACTTCAAGTCAAAGCCGAAGTGTAACTTGACGTAATATTAAAGAAAATCATGTTAGCTGTTAGTAAACAGTTATTGTTGCAATAGGCTTGTTACATGATTAGTTCATAAATATGCTCTAAGCTCAAGATATTCGTGTGATTTTAATGGCATAATATATATGCCAGGCTTACCTGAACGCATCTGATTCACGTGACAATCCTTGTAGCTTCGGAATATGACTACTTTACCCCCTGTCTAACCGTAAGAGGCGACTAAACGTATACGTAGATATCGTAGGTATATAGACTTGCATACAACTTTGTTAGAAAGAGAATAGGCATGGTCATTTTGAGAACTAATGATAAGTCCAAGAAAAACTAAACTATGAGAAATGTCAAACAGTGCCCTCAGTTTCGTGCCTGTTCCGTTTCCGTCTAAACTCTTTGATTTTCTTCATCTTCCCCAGACCCCAACTGCACGCTATAGTTGCGGTGGACAAATAGCGGTTGTGAATGTAAATGTCAGGCGCCGGCGACGTATCGGCTGTCACATTACCGCTTCGCTGCTGTTATTATCAAACTTTTTGAAGGGTCTCCGGACGACGGCGCCGACCGCGCGGCCAGATGAGCGATAGGTTAGTGTGGAAAAGGACTTCTGTATTCTTGAAGCAATTGTTTCTTTGAAGTCATTCTGGATTTGTCTAATTGTTCTACAGTTACAAATTTACCATACAGCTTTCAAATAGATGTGCAATTTATGATCTATATTCACATATTTTCAAGCCGATAGAAAAGCAAACACCTATCATCAAAAAAAAAAAAAAAATAACGGGTTGCACTCCGCTAGTGACGGCAGAAGTGAAAACTTCTACATTAACGTTGTGCATTTTTGTGATCTTTAGGGAATAATTTCGCACGAATTGCTTTTATTATCAGTATTATTTTTCATCTAGTATTTTCAGAAGGTTTTCATCTAGTATTTTTGTAAAGTCTCATTCACTAACTCAATTTCTTTCTCTATTTCTTCGTCACTTTTTTCATTTATAGATGCACTTTGTTCAATGTCCATATTTTAAATACTTGATATAAACGAATTTTACAAATATAGACAGTCGAGCCTTCATCAGCTGTCACCCCTCCGTCTTACAAATATTCGATCAGGCCACGTGTCCTGACACGAGTTTAATTTTTTTTACCCATCCCAAAAAAAGTGCACAACCGCTAAAGAAGTTTTCACTTCAAAAACTCCACCGTTTAGAGAGCTACTCCAGACATGTGATAATAATTTCCTTGAACGTCAATCCTAGCAACCATATCAGATAAGCCTTAGAAAAACCTTGTACCTTGTTCAATGTCTTCTACCATAACTATTTTCAGACCTTGAATGAAAATAGTTAAAGTGTCCAGCTTTCGTTTATCAAAATTTAAAACAAACAGCTATGACCTTTGATTTAAATTGTTGCAACACTAGATTAACCTATCGGTTATTACCATTATCTACCAATTCCAATAGCTTGATGGTTTATGTATTATGGCTTTTTATTTAGGTTAACCGTGTAAACTTATAACATAGTAGTTAATGACCACTACTATTTATCGTTATGTATAAATTACTGAGTAAAAGTTTTCTCACATTTAAAGTAGTAGCAATGAAACGAGAAAGCCTCTTCCACACTCTGTAGCACAGTGGTCATTCGGTCCAAAAGGCGCATATGGTAATTCCTTATTCCAATAGGAAATAAAGGCGGTCAGTCGCAATAATCCATCACGGCGCTTGTTTGTTGTCCCGTGTTTTATGTCGTTTTACGTATTCCTTACAGGTTTTGATAAATATTTGTTGGGCAAGTTCGGACATGTGCAGGAATTGAATATCCGGCCAACCCGTTTTGTTTCGTGATTGGCGTTTGCTCAAAATGGAGATGGTTCTGGTAGGAATGGAATTTATGTAAAGGTTCGCTTACCTGTCACGTAACGTATTGCTTTACATGATGTTATCACTCATTTTACTACTTTTAATCGCAACTATTATACACACATGATTTTAAATGTAATATTGCAAATCTAATAGTGCTTGGTAGTTTGACTGAATGAGTAGAGTAAATTCACATGTTTCAATCAAATAAAGTACCACCACTCTACCTATTTCTGCCAAAGGCTGGTATTTTTGACGGGATAGTGCGGCTGCGAACCATTACTAACCTAAATAAGGCGCACAAGCTTTGAAAAAAAAACAGTGAAACCACTCGCGACTTCATGTGAGTCTTGAGCTTCATTAAGATTGCGTCTAGATGGATATAGGCTATAGCCTCCAGAGATCACTATATATCAAACAAATTACATCCGTCCACTACCTTTCTTATATAATCTCCAATTACTGCCTTCTGATGAGGCGAAACTTCAGGAGTACATACGAAAATGTATACCTGCATCTTTCAGAACATTGAATATTTTCATAACTTCTATTCATTATGGAACTAAGGATACCTGCATATCTTTTATGCTTTTTGTACATAAAATCAGATCACAAAATATGTATATTAGCTGAAAATCCTCCATTTTTTTAACGACCTATTTCCAAATTCTACTGTTCCCAATATTGACAACATACCCTTTTCTTTACCTAAGATACAAAACAGTATAGCCAAGTAAAAACCACGTTGACAATTCTCAAGGGCACACACGTCATTATTCGCAGTGGAGCTAAGGATCGCATGCATACAGAATGGGGCTTATCTGTTATGCATAATGCGGGGCCCCGAGGTGGGCAAAATATTGCACTGCCCTGGTACAACACTTTGAGGTTATATAAAAGGTGTTTTAAAACCGGATTGGTTAAACTAAATCTAAGCATTAACTTGATCCAATTTTCATCGAAGTTAAACTACCAACAATTTATTCCTACCGGTGAATGAGTAACCTAGGCTGCGTAAAATGTTTTATTTAGCTTCGATTAAACTATACACATGAAACTTCCATTAAGTAACGCAATTCAGAGAAAGTTATTATCATTTACATAAATGATAGGAATTGGTTACTCTATACTTAAGCTCATTCAGATAGTTTGTTTTTTACGATCGTAGATTTTCCATAAGCGTTTTTTTTTCAATCAGCGAGTTAGCATGGTTTTGGCTTTCATCCAAAATTCCAACATTGGCAATACTTTAAGGTTATGTTATGACTCAATGTTCCATGCAAAAAATTGATAATGCTATTGGAAAACTTCTGTATCTCTTATGTAATATTATAAAATGAAAATTATTGCCTATGTATTTAACACTATTTTATTGATAACTAGCTGACCCCGCAAACTCCGTACCGCGTTTTAATGTTTGAGGTAGGCCACCCTTATCACTTAGGGATATGAAAAATAGATAGTAGCCGATTCTTAGATCTAGGTACTGAATATGCATATAAAATTTCATAAAAATCGGTGGAACCGTTTTGGAGGAGTCTGGTAACTATCATTGTGACACGAGTATTTTATAAGTATATAAGATAGTATACTTATTATTTTTCTTATTACTATTACCACTATTATCTACTTTTCTTACTATTACCACTATTATCTACTAAGAAAAATTAAAGAGATGATTAGATTATGATATTATTTTGATTATAAAGTTTTAATGCTATTCAAGATAACATAAAATAAAAGCACGCTGTATACACCGTAGTGACGATAACCTGGCGTGTCTGACGTCATACAATGCGAGTCTGATGGATTTTGTTTGCTGTTTCTATTACTGTTTTTTATTTGTTGCTTGCGACAGTATGACCGACCTATGAATATGAATGTGACAGGAGAGAGATGTCTGCAATTTGCGGTCATTTTTGTGTTTTCCTAGAATTTACCCATTTATGTACTATAAACCCAATCTGATAGAATGACATGGAAAGGTTTGCTATCTACTAGCTCTTACAAAAGTAATACAATTAGGAATTTTTCCTTTACTGTTCCCTTTCCAAAGTCCTGGTTAGGTACTATAGCTATTGATTTTTTTTCTTTTTTCCAAAACATTTTCATAGCCAAAGATTGATTAGGTATATTGTTTGTTCCGCCTAAGTTAAAAAAAGGTGAACAGCAACCTATAGGTGATTCGATTTCACAAAGAAACAACGCTTTCAAAAGAGCGATCGGCAAGTTTCTAAAAGGCTGTCGATTTTCAGGCGGTAAAATGTAAATAAAATAAGTCAGTGTCACCCGAAGCAACAGTTTAAGGCAAGGCGCTCTTAGACAGCGGATCGGTTTCCAATTAACAGGGCCTCAGTTCAGTCTCATTATATTTTTAATTTGGGGGAGGAATCTCAAATTAAAGCGGGCGACGTCAAAGGACAAGCCCGGCTGCCATTAGAGCTAAATAATTAAAGAATTCGGCCGTCTTTACAGTCGTTAGTCGGAATTAAGAAACCGCTTCAACTTCGCAACACTGATTTAGGTACCTACGGGGCCACTCTTACTTGTTTCGCTAAGTTGTGATGTGATTTGGAAACGCTTGCTTTAATTTGTCAATGTAATTTTTGTAGGTGGTAGAAGTTATACAATTCGACGGAGGAAGAACCAAAGCCGCATGTTGTTTTGCCTGACTTCTGTGTTTCGGTGGAAAGATGCGATTGTTGGCCTGTCCATAGGTGTCTATCAGCCTGGCTGGCTGGCTGGTGGGCTATCTGCAACCCTTTTTACGTCTCACTGCTGAGCACGGGTATCTCCCCTTTATTGGGGAGGCCTGGAGCTTATTACTCCACCACGCTGCTCCAATGCGGGTTGGAGATGCGAGTTAGTGGCGAACCCGCTGTCGGATGTTTTCGAACCGCCCATAAGGCCTCCG
Organism: Pyrgus malvae; assembly: GCA_911387765.1. Classification (NCBI taxonomy): domain Eukaryota; kingdom Metazoa; phylum Arthropoda; class Insecta; order Lepidoptera; family Hesperiidae; genus Pyrgus; species Pyrgus malvae. Next base: position 8,025,865 of record OU426955.1, on the reverse strand, counting down.
GCACGGTCTAACGACTGTTATCTATCGACAAAAACTGGGATCGACGGCTTAACGTGCCCTCCGAAGCAAGAAAACGCGCATGAAATTTTTTGCCACTAGCGGTCATCCATTTCACACTCGATCGCGCCTCTTCGGCTTAGTCGAATAGACTGCTTGCGTTCTACGCTTACCGTCGGGCCATGCGCGTTTCATGAAATCAGGCAAAACTAAAGGCTTATTTTAGATTTTATGAAGATGTCCACGGGCTACAAGGACTTCCTAACTAAAACTTGAAATCTACGAAGGTATTATAAAAATAGGTATTAATTCCAACACATATCGCTAGAAAGAAAGTAAGAAAAATATATGTATAAAAGAAAATTGCCATCTTATCAAGGTTGACTAAAAATTTATGTTAAAAATTTACAAACGATACCAAGAAGATAAGGTAACAATGTCATTACTTTAGCAGTGTATCTCAAAGAACTATGTAAAGTTTCTAAACTTTATAAATGTAAATTTCAATTTCGTCTAGACGTGTGAAACGGGCGCGTTTACATGCAAACAAGATTCATTACTACTAGTCTAAACTTACTACGGGAGTAAGTGGTCGTCGGTACCGGGGGTAAGGGGATCTAAATAGGTTAGAACTATTATATCGTTGCAGCATTAGCTCCAATTCGTCCAACAGCCTACGAATTTATAAATTTTAAGTTTTCTAAGGAGTACGAGACTCGAGCTTGCTTGATAAGAAAAACTACGGGAATTCCTCACAATAAAAGCGGGTTAAAAGTAAAAAAGGAACTTAAAAAGTATTTACTGGAAAAGGCGTGTTACTCGGTCATTGATTTTTTAAACGATAAAGCGGCATAAAGGAATTCCATTAAAACATGGGAGATTATTTTCGCCTACCTTTCTTCCTTCTTTGCACAAAATCCCTATAATATGGGATACCTATCCCAAAGCTAGAACGAAATAAATAAATATTACTCAATAAAAAAGCGCAAATTGGGTACAAATAATGATAATAATAATAATATAATTCAAATATAATAAATAAATCAGTTTCAATGAACATTAGTGATGACCTACGGCGCGGCGCTGAGACGTGGTCTTTCACAGTTAGCCTTTTCCATAAGCTCAGGGTCGCCAAGCGAGCGATGGAGAGGGCTATACTTGGTGTTTCTCTACGCGACAGTATTCGTAGTAATGAAATCCGTAGAAGAACTAAGGTTACCGACATAGCTGTCAAAATCTACAAGCTGAAGTGGCAATGGGCAGTTCATATAGTTAGGAGGACCGACAACCGATGGGGAAGAAAGGTCCTTGAATGGAGACCACGTCTCGGCAAAAGGAGTACAGGCCGCCCTCCAACCAGGTGGACTGATGACCTGAAGAAGACAGTGGGTAGTCGCTGGATTCAGAAGACCTAGGACCGGGAGGAGTGGCGAACGTTAGGGGAGGCCTATGTCCAGCAGTGGACAATAAACGGCTGATCGATGGATGGATGGAATGAACATCTGATATTTGTACTTAATTAGTTAAGTTTTTAATTATTGTAATATTTCCATAAGTACCTCAAGAAGGTAAATATGGCGAACCAAATGTATAAAAACACCGTTTCTAAACTTCCATATTTGTAAAGTCTTTGTATTTATCTTTGTCTTTGTCTTGAATGTAAGATTTATAGGTGATAGAACTTTCTTTGTCCGACCGGGGAAGTACCCGCTACATCCATTTTTGCTGTAAAAAAAAATCTATTGTTTCGAGGGAAATGTGCGGTTGGCGACTAGACTTACATGCTCGTAAAGTACCATCAGTCTTCGGAGTAGCCCTACCACTGTGTACGTTTTTAGACTTTTAAGGGGCCGTATACGAAATTTTGCCGATTTCGCTAATTTACCTGATTTAATACCTGAGATTTTGCAGTTGAATTACAATATTTTCATAAATTTCATTGCACAATATAACTGATCATTTCAATAATAACTTTTGTAGCTTGCGTCCAGATTTAGATTTCTAATGCCAAATTTTCATATTTTTTTCATTTCAGGAAACGAATTGAATATGAACTGAAGTGTATTAGAAAGATTATTCCAATTTGTCGAAATCAAATTTCGTATACGACGCCGTAAGACAAGATTTCCTTGAGGTTTGAGTTAAAATTCCATGAGCAGCCTTCATGATCGTTCAGTAGTTCATTTAAATTAAATAAAAATTGTAGCTTTCCGTAGCTTGACCATATTATGATGGTTTTCTTGTTTATTTTATTGAAAAAGGATCGTACGATAGAAATGAAAAGTAAGCAATAAAAATATATTTCTGTACTTTATTTTCTGATTTTCATTCTACTAGAACATAAATTACGCAGGTCAGAATTATGGAATCATGATTAGATAGTAATGGATATAAACTAAAAATATGTTAAGGTAATACTTGTAAATCGTTTATACGTTTTAAACACATACAGTACCTCACTCTACATTTATGATTTCATCTCATCAAAGCCAAAAACATCTTGAAGCTGCGCCATAAAACTTTCGTTGTCACAGAGGTGTCGTTGGCACGATGGTATTCAAATGGAATAAATCCAGATTCCTGGGGTCTAGCAGACCCTTGGGAGCAATCCTGGCGGAGATGACCGCCCTGGAGGTACTCGACACTTAGATGAACCCTTTTGAAACAATAGCAAACGGGTGGCTTGAACGCCGCGTTTTGAACGAACATAATTACTTAGTTTCAATAGTGTGTTTAAATTTTATAAGCATTTTCTTGACATAAATTCTTATAAGAAAACATTCGTCGTAAGAGTTATATGATTACTTTTTCAGAATTTGAAAGTTCTTTTAATATATTCGTTCAGTATCCACCCCTAACGATTGATGTATGGATAGTGTATGGATAGATAGGTGAGGTAGTGGAGCCTCACAAAGGCCACCCCTAAACATTTGAAAATTTGGCCGCTTGTGCATTCTATACAATAGTTTCCCGCTGTGTAAGTATATATTTTTTGAGGTTCTAATTCTAAGTCATTTTAATCGCATGCTAATTTTCATTTAAGTTTGCAAGTACAATTCTTTTCTTCGATGAAGTGCATAAAGTGTATGAAATTAACTTTAATTACAAGTCATATATTATAAAAGTGTTACTTAAAATACAGAGACGACAAGTAACTTTAGTCAAGATTACATTAAAATTATTCATCTAAGTAAATGAAAAACTGAAAAAGGTCACACAAACAGTTTTCAATAAGAAATTCAGACGTGATACAATTATTATTATATTCATGTTTCAACTTAGAATAAATACGTATAGAATGAGTGTCTTCATACAAGCGCGCTGTCAAAATTGAAGCACTAAATAGATTCCTACAGCTGTCACATCTGACAAACAAAATATTATTATTTTGACCAAATTAACTATAAAATATTATAATACTATAAAATATTGAAAACACTGTGAAAAGTTATTTTATTAGACTTCTTTTGTTTTTAAAAAGTTTTGTGTAAAAATTTAACCTTAAGTCTTAGGGAGCGGACCGGCGTTTGGTGCCATTAATGGCACCAATCAACATGCTTCAATTTGGGCGCGCGAACTTGGTTTCTATAATGTAATTGTAATTATTCTAAGTGTTTCAACTATTTTTTAACGGCTTGTATTCATAAGGGCATTGACTACATTTATATTTAGCCAGTGAAATATAAATAAAGCAATCCTCGTCATCAATCAATTTATTATTTTATTTGGACATTTCTCTCCGACTAAAAGAATGGTTTACCACCGGCATCACGAGAAACATCGGAGTTCTCCACTTCTTCCACGTCACGATGTTCACTTTATTGAGAAATTATTAATTTAAACAAGGAAAAAAAATATCTTTGAAAGATATATAAAATGAGGAATACTTAACATTCTTATTAAGCTTGTAAACCCTTGTTCTTTCAAAAATATCAAATAACTGCTGACGTAAGCATTTGTATAAAACCGCCCGTTTGCGAAGTACTAATGTCGCAGACAAATTACAATTCGGTCCGCAAGAGTCGGCGCAAGGGGTAATGTTTACATTTTAATGTAAGAACGGTGCAAGCTCGTTAAGGCGCATCCACCTCCATTGCGTATTAATGAACTGAAATCTGATTAAAAACCATAATCTGCTTTGATGTACCAGTTATGTTGAATAATTTAAAATATTAAAACAACAATGGTGTAGGTTTTATTAGAAAAAAACTGAAAAAAATAAAAACATCTGTTACGAGGAAACAGTATTTGCACTATAAAGTCATTTTACGACGTTACTAGTAGGTATAATGAACGAGTATGTAAACTTATTTTTGAAAGCAATTTGTACTTAAAATATAACATAGCAGTGGTAAGTAATTGTATTTAACAAATTAATAAACAATTCTATACTATAAAACAACTTCCGCAATATCCATATTGGCGCAAATAAATCATTTTTCTTTTCTTTTCTTTTCTTTTCTTTTCTTTTCTTTTCTTTTCTTTTCTTTTCTTTTCTTTTCTGTTCTTTTCTTTTCTTTTCTTTTCTTTTCATTTTTCTTTTCTTTTCTATTTTATTTCTATAAATTAATAGGTGTACACTGTTAGGATAACGCTATTGCATCTGCTAAGATAATGCATGAAAAAATGAAATTTTAATATTCGTTCATAGACTCCATAAACACACAATACTCATACTATTTCTTATAAACCCCAAACAAAAGCAACCCTAACACAATACAAATAAATCGGAAGCTAATAAAACTGCTCATAAACTTTATTAAGAATAACTATCATCATAATTTCGATAATAACCATTGAAATTTTACGAGTATTGAATTCAGCCGAAGAGTCAACTCTTTCCTTTAGGGGCAGTAAAAATATGAAATCGTAGCAATAAAGGGGCTATAACAATTTCAGTTAATATTAATCGTTTTTCTTTCGCGACCCTTCCGGGGGCCGATTTGGTTTATTTCCCTTCTATTCGCCCCTTGAGGATAACTATGATATATTTATTATTACGCTAAGACTGCCTGAAGACACCCGCGAGATGAATTAGATCTTCGGTGCATTTATATTTATTAATGCTATAACGAATTTATTTATGTCCTGACCATTGACACCGTCTTATTGGGTATTTGGCTGATACCGACTAGCTGTGTCCGTGGTTTCACCTTTCACCGTTTTTAAAGTATCCTATTTTACTTCTGATAACTCCAAGAATATAATAATGTACAAAGTTTCACGATGATCGGTTGAGTAGTTTTCACGTGAAAGAGTAACAAACAAACTTGCTTTCGCATTTATAATATTAAGTAGGATTTATCAATAAAATGGACATAATTATTTATGTATTTGGTGTGATAATCAAGTAAAATACCTATTATTGAATCAAAAAATAGTTAGTATCCCAATTATTTAATGGATTCAAAATGGCGTTATTATTTTTTACATTAGGACTTTACTAAGATATAAGGCACGTTTGCGACATACTAATGAAAAATAACATTATATCATAATAATTCCCGTAAAACCTACTTTATACACAGAATCTAATCAAACTCGGTTCCACATTGACAGGTTGAGTGCCATTTTCGCCTCACTTACTCCAATAAGCGAAATAAGTCGTACCTAAAGTTGCTATGCAAATGCACCCTAATCCGAAAATTTTTAACGAACGCTTCCTGTCACACACCTAAAAATACGTCAAACGAGTTTGCAAACTTGAAATCGATACGGTCGAAAGCCGTGTGACGTAGTCGGTGAGACGTCCTGCTAACGACCGAACTGCGCTCTAATCAAGAAATGTCAAAAATGAATATCGGGATTTCAATTTTCTGGTCATTTTTTCAACGCAAAAGGCTGTCCGAATGGCCAGATCAACTTGGTTATGAACTGTTTGCACAGCCGAAGGCGTTACGGTAAGTATGGATGGCTGTAAAGTTAATACAATAATATAAAATAACATAACGTAAGAAGAGAGCCAGCGGTCATATATGTAGATATCATGTGCTAAAATAGTTCACCGGCCTGGTTTTAGTTAGGTATGACTTCCACTTATTTCCACATTTTTTAACTTTTTTATGTCCCACTGCTGGGCACAGGTCTCCTCTAACAAATGAGAAGGATTAAGGTCACCGCGCGGGACTAGTGCGGATTAGTGGACATCATACCTTCGAGAAATTATGAGTTTCTCGCAGGCATGTACGCTGATGGGAAACATTGTAATCAATTAAATATCACAATATTTTCCATCACCGTGGAGCAGCGCATGTGGAGTGCACATTACAAATTTCTTTTGTGAGAGATGCGCACCGAGGATTCAAACCCGGCATCTCCCGTGTCGGAGACCACGGTTCTTACAACTCGGCCGTCGCCGCTAATGTGGATTTAATGTATGTAAATAGCTTTACGTTAAGACAAGAACAGCGCCAGCGTTCAATTGGAAGATTGCGTGCAAAATATGTATCTACTGAAAAGATTTTAGTGATTTTTAAGTTCTATATAGCCCGGTTATAGAAGGGTCTCCCCTTCTCGACATCCAAAAAAAGGTGACTGACCTTATTTGATACCGTAGAGTATGGATGGCTGTAAACTGTTTTATGCTAAGGCAAGAGCACTAGTTTTCTTTTTTGGAGATCAAGTGCAAAAAAATCTAAGTGTACGTTCCATACAACCTGGTATCTGCCCCAATACGCACAACCATCTTTTGAGGGTCTCCAGTCTTCAATAATAAAGAAGATGACTACTGTAGTGCAAAATATAAAATATCGTATTAATTGGTAACGTAAAAAATCATCATAAAAAACTTCCCTGTGGAAACAGTCCCAAAGGGCACTGTGACGTGTTTACCCGGAACCCACAAACAGCGCGGGAGCTTTTTTACATTTTTCCAAACGCTATTTACCCGGTGTCGTAAAGGCAAAGGCATTGTGCCCGTCGAACAATGGTGGGCGATTTTGTTTCTTTTTTAAATTGTTTCAGGGTTCGTTACCTTAACAATTAGTAATACAGAGCCCGTAATTTTAAGTGAAAAAATCAATTTAAATTTAGCCTGGCAGTCTTGGCCTGACAGCTACTATCGCTGATTCGATGAAAAGCAGCATAAGTTGGCAGTTACCAGCCTTCGCAATGGCAGCGGTTTAAGATATAAACCTTATTTTAATTTTAGTCATAATTTATTATGTACTTTTATATTCTTGATGACAAGGTTTGTTGCTTAAGTAACGTTTCACACTCATAGCCCCACAGTAGGGTAGATATACCCTGTGTCGTGGGTACCATGGACACATACAAAGACAGAAACTCAAACACCCAGACCGAGAACAGAAATTTAAACTCATCATTCGAATTTCTGTTTCGCCGGGAATCGAACCCGGGACTCTCCGATTGGCTTTCCAGCATGGTAACCATTGCGCCAGACGGGTCGTCGTAAGTGATGTGAAAATCAAAGTGTTTAGTAGTAAATATCAAAATTTAAAATGACTTGGTAATCTGTCATAGCCTATGCTTTGGGTTTTCATTTACTTAGTCAGTCACGAACAGTAAGCGAAAAAATCGCTGTGAAATATCTGAATGTACTCCCTCATCGTTGATCAAATTATAAATAAGCACGGAACAAATTTTTTCTACTTTATACCAAGAGTCCGGATTAGCTTAAGAATCCGATGTCTCTACCACTAAGTTATCACTGCGTTCTGTAAGTTTTAAGCTAGCGTTAATATTAATAATATTAACGCTAATATTCTAGTGCTATGTTCGATCCAAAATTTAAGATCTAAACTCCAATCTCTATAAGACTGCTTATTATCTTAGTAATAAATAACTAATAATAATAAAATGTATCAAACGGAATATAATACGGAACCACAAACTGCGTGAGATTGTCACACTAAACCGATTTTTAAACTGTTTTTACTCTTTGCCCATAAAATGTCGTGTGCGCATTCAATTCGATTTGAACTGATACGGCAGCTATCAAGTGTGCGTTTTACCGGTTTTGTTCTTTTAACCTGGATAGGATTGGGGACCGGGACAAAGAGGCGTAGCGTATGACAGCCGAATACTGTATGGAGAAAATCATATCACACGTCAACGACTTGACAACTCATTAGGGAGTGCGCTTGGGGATTTTGGCATGTTGCGTTTAATTTTGTTTAAAGATTCTTGTAATTGTGTTACTCGTTTTGACTTTCGCTAACTTTTATTTAAATTTTGTAAAAAATACTGATTTTAAAGATGTGTAAATAAATATAAAAGGCATAAGAAATCACATAATAATATCTCAAATACCTTTAAACGAGCAATTCTTGTATATGCCTAACACATTCACGCGAACATCGTATATATACGTCAAATTTTGGTAGTTGTGGTGAAACACAACGTATTATTACGTTCACCTAATAAGGGGTGTGTGGAGCACAACGTAATATCGCGGCGCCTGTTTATATTAATCTCTAATAGTTCATTTGCTTAGCGACAATGCAGCAAACTTTGAAAATAATAATTGTAGTGCTACACCGCGTCAATAATTTTGCACATCTTTGAGGACTCCATACACTAGCAGTGATCGCCTCCTTGTAGACGCACAACGTTACTATACGTCGTTCCGAGCAGGTCGCGTCATACATTCAGTCAACCTGTGCGAGCCGTGGGGGAAGAGCGCGTGCGCTGCTGACGGCAATTTTATTATTTTAAAATTACTTTATATGGTCAATATCTATATGAATATATACTTTTATATTTATTTTAGATGGAGAAACCACACAAAACTAAAAAGAAAGAATCTACAAAGTATATATTTTATCTGTTTTTTTATCACGGCGTATGTATACGTTGACGTCATAGGACGTTAGTGCTTTATAACACAGTACTAAATTTTATGTGCTCTTAGCAGACCGTCTCTGGGCGTCGATCCAGTTTGTATGAAAAAAAATTGTGCGGCACCAGGTCGAATTCAGATAAGTAATAGCATATTCACGTGAACGTTCTAAATATATATTTTGAATTTCGGAAACGGCTCCAACGATTTTGATAAAATTTGGTACTCTGGTTTTGGGGGTGATAAATCGATCCGTTTAGTTATTTTAAAAAAACATAAATTATAAAAAATATTTTCAGCGATAATCAACTTAAGTATAAACTGAAAAATACGACTCTTCCTGACATCTATTGGAGATTATTAATAATATTGTGGCGCAGAACGCCGTCAAACGCCATCCGCCATTCCAACGTTTTTTGAAAGAGCTCTATAAACATTTCGTTTATTGAATCAAAGCTTTCTTGGCCGAATAGTAACCTGGGCTCACTGCGGAACTAGAGACTCGGGTTCAAACCGCAATCAAAACCATATTGCGTTTATTTTTTTATTTTTAGGGATTTTATTTGGGAGTTATTTCAGATGGCGTTCTTAAGATACACTAAGCAAATGTGTGTTTCGTTTGAAATTAAACCAAGAAATTGTTTTTATCCGAGCATCGCTCGGTCGTCCAGGTACTCATTATTACTAAGTACATTTTTTTATAACTGTAATCAGATCGTAGAGCAGAAATACTAGGTATCTACTTATACTAGGCTCAACATGTCATAGATTAGATGGCAAGAGATCTTTGTAAAAAGGGAACTAACTTGCTTAGTATTGATGAAAAAATATTTTAGATATTTTGGTGCACATTATTAAATATTTTAATCGTGCCTATACTAGGTATACCTAGATATACCAATTGCTATTTAGTTAGTTTATTTAATAGATAAAGATGATGATAATCCTTAAAAACCCCTCATTAAATACTATGTACAATATCATGGGGATGACTCAACATAATATTTCCCTTTTCTTTTATAAAATGTCGATTCAAATACAAGTATCACTATCCTAACACTTAAGTACCTATTTCGTGAAATAATTACTCATACTTTCAAGCATCACTAACCTGTTATCCAATATGAAATATTGTTCCATTGTTGTACAAATAAATACCACCACCCTAGAGGGGTGTGCAAAAATAATAAGACGTAGAAAGTAAAGTACTATAGAATACAAAGAGCTCCTTTCTTTTATAGTCATTTGTAGTAGGGGTAATGTATCTGTTTACCATTATCAGCTTTATAGTTTGGGCTGGATTTCCTTTTTTAATTTTTAGTAATATACCATTTTGCCAAGGTAGTCCTAGATCTTAAGGCTTAGCGGTTAGCCTATCAAAAGTGGTAAGGTAAGTTTATCAACTTAATTTATCATATCAGATAGCATATTCTACGATATCAATGTCCCATTGGGTAAAAATGTTGATGGGATATATATAGTACAAGGAAGGGGTAATAAAATCTATGCCAAACAAGTACTACTACGGTATTATACTTAACAAATGGTCGATAAACTACAATACTGTGAACTACGACTAATCAAGGTCACCTGTGTAATCCAAATATGCCCCTACGAATTTGAAACATTGAAAATTGAGATATGTAGTTCCAAAGAGGTCTGTGTGTCCAAGGATGTTTCATTTTATCAACAATTTTCATCTGGTTCTGGAGTAGGTATGTCTTCTCTATGTTATCTAATTACTTTGTATATATATAGGTATACGTCACTAGCTTTCTGTGATGTTTTATTTTCTTTGACGGTAGATATAAAGCAGCTGCTACTGATGCCTTTGTTAAAAGCTCCTGACTTCACTGCTCTTCGTTGGAAGACAACCTTACAAAGGGCCTTGGATTTAGCGCTCTTTAATAATAAAGAAGCAATAAAGAGCCCCGTCCTTACCAGTTTTCAATAAACACCTTTATCGATTATTCAGCTCGCCGTCCATACTTACAGCTCTGAAGCCTCCGCCATAGACAGAAAGTTGGCAAACTAATTCACGACACAGGCATAGCTTGCGTCGGGTGGTTGGAGGTGGTCGCCAGGCGATAGCCGGTGGCCGCGGGGGTGGGGGGCTATGAGGGGGGCGTGCTCGCGGCTGGGCGGCGCCGACCAATCCTCGCGAACCACCCACCCGACCCCGCCCACCTCACCTGCACCTCACCATTAAGCCCGCTTTCGTACTTTTTTCGCGGGCACTTCTACGAGTAGCCGCTCGGCACCGTCTTTATTTTATTTTCTCCTTCATACCTCCTTCCAGGCTCGCCTCCTATTTCACGCCCGCCGTAGGTAGAGAAAACCTTTTGTGAATACGAATGCCGAGTATCCCCGCTCGTTAGTTACGGGCTGATATGTAAAGTAAATAAAGGTTGCTTCGTTCCAGTAATGTAGCTTACGTTTCAGGTACGTTATGTTACAGGTAAAATGATGCGGTTGCCAATTAAAAGCTGTTCGTCGGTGCGAGGTACGGCTGTTCGCGAGTCGCGTTAGTCGATGTCGCAGCGCCGTAATAAACTTTTAACTTCCATATCGACCCGCAAAAAGTTCTCGACGAAAGTAATCTCAGCCAACCTTGCTCCACATTTTGTTTCAATGGCCCGACGAGCGGTCGTAGTCGTATGCAAGTGTCCCTACCAGGGTGAACGATCTCCACATCGATGAAGTTTAACTGAACTTGGAAAAAACTTGGGAACTTTGTTCGCGCCGCGTGATTAGGAAGACTTAGTTTTGAAGTGAGTCGGGAACTGTTTTTTCAGTTTTGAAAGTGGGTGGCTCAGTTTATGATCCGGGTGAAAGTCGCTGCGGATCGATGAACTCGAGCCGGGGTCAACATAGCCGATCAAAGTTTGCGGGGCTAATAACCAAATTTAATACGCGTGGGGAGGCCACTGCACTCTGTCTACCAAGTATTCCGGAGTAGTAAACACGATTAGGGATATCTTCGCATAGTTGTCTCTAAATGTGCCGACTAGTTCACTTAGGCTTGGTCTTCTATTTTCCTCTTAGGATTCGAACTGTGCCTAATAGCTTACGATATCATAATACTAAAAACCGTTCAGTTTTAAAAAATCAGAATAGTTATTACAATAAAACTGAAAACTAGACAGCCAATACCGTAGATGTCATTTATTTGAACTGATTCCATTTATCACGATCGCTATTCGGACGCTCAGATAAAGCTAACTCAATATCCGTTCAAAAATAAGAGACATCACTGTCCTGACGGATAGGTGAGCAATAAAACGAAACGAAACGCAATCGCCCCGTGAATCTGCAGACAAAGGACAGTTGTAGGATTTCGTTTGTAACAGGAAAATACCTTTAAATATATAAAGCAATAGCAATGTTATCAAATGAAATAGTTTGTCAATTTCGAAAAGGAATTTTTTCGATTATCCAGACTGTAATTAACTGAAAAATTACATGTTTTACAAAACCGTAAGTGTTTGTTTAAACATAGATAATAAATTGTTTCATAAATAACAGCTATTGCAAAAAATGTCCGGCACATTTCTTAAGTTAAAATAAGTAGATAGGACACTTAATTAAGCGTTAATTTGAAATCATATGCTTTACTTTCAACATTGCACACTCACAGTCCCACAGTAGGTACATATACCCTGTGTCGTTAGTACCATCATTACACAAAGACATGAACATAAACATCCAGACCGAGATCAGAAAAACAAAATGAATCCGAGATTGGTAGTCCGGCATGGTAACCTTTGCGCTACACTGGTCGACGAAAGAAGAAGTTAATACGGCTAAATAATAAATGACACCCATTGCATTTACTTTATTAGCAGAAGCTTATCTAAATCTTTTTTACACCCTTAAATTCAACACATTTTGGATAAAAACGTTTGAAAAATAATGCATTTATCTATTCAACTATGTACATACGTGAGTCAAGCGAAATATAAAACGTAAGAAAGAAATAAGAAGAATAGATTTTACTCCAAGGCTAACCAATCTGCTCCATCGTTAGCTTATCGTACTGATTCCGTCGACAGAGTGTCATCCAAAGTTATCGCAGTCTGGCAATCTGTAAACATCGTGGCAGTTTGATTATGATAGACGATAATAAAAATTGTTACAGGTAAGTTTATTGTGATATTTGTTTACAGTGCTAATTAGAAATATATTATTTTGACATGTGAAGATAAAGATAGAAACGAAAGCGAAATGACTGTTTATTTATATAATTTGATGGGCTTGTTATAATGATTTACAGGTTTCCAATTATTTGCCGAAAACTTCTGATTCAATGAACATAGCAATTTTATTATGTCTGGCATACATATTATGTACTCAGAATGTAGAGTTACTAGAAAGTCAATGGAAATACTCAATAATGTTTGAAATATTAGGTATAATTACTTCATATAACTAACAGATATGAGGAGCCACATTACGACCCGTTACCATGCCGGACTGCTGATCGGAGGATTCCGGGTTCGATTCTCGGCGATAGCAAAAATTTAAATGATGAGTTAAAAATTTCTGTTCTCGCTCTGGGGATCTGTGTTTCTGTCTTTGCGTGTGTCCATGGTACCCATGACATAGGGTACCTATAGGTTATAAGTATTAAACGTTATGACACCTTTGGTGTCGGGGGGGAAACCTTCAAAAGGTACCCGGCACCTAGTAGAGGATACCGGGTTATGTGGGATTTGACCTCACTAAAACCCCCTCGGTGGCCTGCCTTTGCGCTTGGGGAGGACTCCGGGATCTCCTAAGGAACCCACCGGTGTTCTCCACGCGCGGAGCCCAGAATGGGGCCATCTTCGGAGGTTAGATGTGCTCTCCTGCACCTTCCGATGTTTACGGCGGCATGCGGCCACGCACACACCGCCGTCCTTCCCGGGGCTGCTGGCTGGACGGATCGAGCTCCGACTCTCCCCGTCCGCAACCCCGGAAGTCCCCTTTCAGTCGCCTCTTACGATCAGGCAGGGGATACCGTAGCTCTATTCTAAATCCCGAAGCTACAGGGGGAAAATTTGTTTGTATGATATATAAGTTGCTACTCGTAATTGACTTAAGTCATACGAGTAAATTTACTAATATTACTAATCAAATAACAAATACAATCTTAGAAATCTATATAAATAATTAAAATTGAAGTGTCTATTTGTTATATTAAAATAACTGTTTTACATGTACCTACTGTACTGTATTACATGCATTTTTTTTTCAACCTTTTTTTATGTCCCACTGCTGGGCACAGGTCTTCTTCTCACAAGTGAGAAGGATTTAGGCCATAGTCCACCACACTGGCCAAGTACGGATTGGTGGACATTACATGCATTTGGATCTATATACGGTACATCTAAAATAACATTTTTTACAATTTTGGCTTTCTGTCTGTCCGTCTATATGTCTGTCTGTTTGTTCCAGCTAATAAAAGTTCATCCTCTCATAACTCCACTACATACTTAAAAAAATAGACCACGTATTTATAATTATTTGAATACCTTTCGTATTTCGATTACAACACATAATATGAATTTAAGACTTCAGCGACCAAATACGTGCCTTAAAATACACATCAGCTGTGGCATCAAAGTTTTCTTATTTTCTTTCTACTAAGCACCCTTTCTCTCGATACTTGCACTACTAGTTACTTTATAGAACTTTGTTTTACGAGTGTATTCTTATGTGTATTTTTATTTATCTTCTTTGTTTTAATTCATCATCACCCATCAGTCTTTAAAAGTTCACTCAGGCATAGGCCTACCTTAATGTTAGGTACTCTGTCCGGTCCTGCGCTCGTCTTCTTCAGGTATTAACGCTACTAAGTCTACACCTAAGCGATTTGGTAGACATGCGGAATGGTGACCAACCCACCGACTGTAAAGTGCTCTCAAAGCACCCTTAAGCCGACAAACTACTTAAAAATATATTTGAAAAATGTTTTTTATCAATAAGAACAGTGAAGGGCGGTTTAGAATGAACTCCGAAGCTCAGAAATACACATAATATGCCACCTGATCTTGCCTTTCGCCTTCGTGTGTTCTTAAAGTTCATTCAAACTTATTATAATAACAGTAGTTATATCTTCATGCGGTTAACCAGATTTTTACGTATTCTACCTGAAAGTGCTCGTAAATTGGATCGCGCATACAAATTTTAACCTTGATTCAGCAGTTGACAACAAGAGGGCAAAGCCATAAAACACTCAGTGGCAAACAAGCAACTTGTCACTTCTGTCCCTTTCTTGTAAAATGCAACTTGTCACTTCTGTCCCTTTCTTGTAAAACAAACGTAAGGCTTGTTCGCATTTGAATAGAATTTGCTCGAATCGCCGTTCGGCCTGGCGTCTAAGAAAGCTAATCAATTATTTAGAAGCCTTTCAACGGCCAGGGCCGTATTCTGATACCCACTGAAGCTTAATATTTGCGAAGTGGCTCTGGTTGGCGAATATTTATTTTAATGTATCTCTTTTTATTTCAGAACAATGTTCCTAAAATTTATTCAAATTGCAGTAATAGCTTAGTATTTGAGGCATAGAGTTTTCAAGTCACACTTTTGCCTATATCTTTTTAATATGCATAACTTGTGTTGTGCATTAGTTACGATAGGAGACTGCCATTTGAAGCATTCTGGATTAAAATACGCGTGTGGAAAAAATTTAATGTTAACTTTAAACACTAAAAAATAAACCAGTTTATTAACCTAATAACCAGTCAAAAGCCCATGTGTACAATGACATGACATCCACGATCGCGCAACATAAGATGTTCCAATCTAAGTCCATACTTCGATAGTCCAATGACTATTTGATGAACCGTTACCTATAGGCCAGTATCCAAACTAACGAAGAAATATCACGAAAATTACTATCTTCCATGCAAAATACGTCTTATGATACTTCCCTGTACTTACAAGACATCCTTGCACCACGATGGAAACTGCTAGTCTGAATAAATTTCAATCAATTACAAGGGAGAGGTGCGATAGTTCCTCGACATAATGCGCAGGCCGATCTCTTTGAATATTCAATCGCCATCTTTGATGTATTCACTTCATGAATTTCCGGCGTACCGCTTCCCACAAATTCTGGACTCTTGGTATGAAGCTACCGTCTTGTAGTACTAGTAATAATATAAGGTTTATGAATTTCAAATATGTGAGCTTCTATATAGGTCTGTTATATTTTAAATTGTCTGTTTGCCAGTTGAGTATATGTATTTAGGAGTCGAGAAGGGATTTCGAATCATAAGCTCATTGAAAAAGTCAAAAAGCTTATCCTAAGCAATGTTCAATCAAAATTGGATATTTAAAGAAGTGACAATAATTTGTTTCCTATGAAACAGCCATGAAGATGAAAAACTTGTTTATTCACTAAGCAAAAGGTTATCCTTTGCTACCAAGAAACGCCTTTGCTACTAATACTGGATGTCTCGATGATGATTGTTACAATGAAAAGATGACTTTATTTAGCTAATGACATGTATCTGCAAAAGTCTTAAAGGTACTTAAGAGCTTTGAGTTTTACATACCATTATTATTTCAACTCACTACCCTCCTTACCCTTTCCAATCGATTAATAACTACCTATCGCAGTTGTTTGTAGTTGGTAATTCATCTAATCTCTTGCGAAACTTGCGAATATGGCTCGATAAATCAAGGGGATAGTGCTGAGGCATCGTTTCTTATTAACCATTGTCTCGAATCGAGTGGGTAATTAAACGTTTGGGGCGATAACCATTATGGCCCGACCGGCTAGACCCCGCCAACAATATTGATCTAATAAATTACTCCTATCTATACCTATCTTACGTGGATCGCGGGGTTAGGTAAACGGTTATGGTTGTAATCTTTCGCGTATTCGGTGTTTTGTAATTTGAAGGTATGGGGTATAAGAATGATTCGTTTACTTCAGTTATGCGAGTACAGATGACCACAAAACTTTTTTCTCCTTACAAATTAGGAGCGAATTTGCTCCTATCTAAGAGTCACAGAGTTGGCTCAAATACGCTTTTTAATGCAGATTATTAGGGATACAGTAGGGGTTCATGATGAACTGCAAATTAAATCCTGTAACCACAGATGTCGCATCTTTCGCTATCTATGAATTGACACTATCTGATAATGACTGCTTAATCTGCTATTCGGTGCAAGAATACGCATAATATATGCCATCTAGTATACCACCATGGTATAATCTCGATTGTGCGCTTTCTCTGTGGGGCTATTAGAGTACCTATTGTATTTTTCTTAATTTATTTAATCTTATGCAACTTCTAATAAAACTTGTAAAACATTCTAGTTTTAATTATTTTAACTTGATAATACTTAAAAGAAAATACATTTTTCCAGTAATATTTTATATCTTTTATAGTGTTACATTTCTTAGATTAACAAAATACTTCTTAGTGCGAGTATTTAAACTTACACTTCAATGTAAAATGTTTAAGCGGCTCCAGATTCTAGGCTATTAAAATTTTAAGACGTTAAACTGAACCGTTCCGCCCAGGAATGTAGTATGGGCGGCCCTCAGGAATGCAATGCTGCAAACGGGGCTGCCTTATACGGTTTACATATACTGTACATTACCATGTTTTGATCAGGAAGATAGTACGATTATTCTTTCTGTGAAAGTAGTATTTATGTTCAAAAATATAAAATTTGCATATCAGTTACTGATAATATTGTTACGCGCTATGGGTAATGAAAATGCCGTTGGTAACGTAGAAGGCGTTTATTGTCAGCTTCCACAAAAATCCACTTAACAGAGTCCGAATCACAATGCACAATCACTATAGTCCAATATCTTAGCTTGAGTCGTCGAAATAATTCTTCCTTGTCGCTTGGTAGAGATCGCTTCGCTTTCACTTCCGGAAATAAACTGCCCAGTCGCGGCTCGGCGCGTGCCTTATATACGGTCACCCATGGTTCTCTAGAAATTTCCCGAACCACCAAATACAATAGACCCGTCCCGAACCTTCCTTTAAATTATTACGCACCTATGTACAACTTATGTAGTCATAAACAGTAGCCGCGACCCGCGATGTAAACAACCTATACATGTACGCTATATATAGGTACGTACTCACCGCGGATTTGTTTACTCGTAGAAATCGATGTTTTTCTTATGACTGATTTTTCGAGAAATTTCTTCACTGTTCTTGAAAAGAAAAGAAAAGAAAAGAAAAAAATATTTATTTCATATTAGGAATACAAAATATTCGCTTAATGAATGTCATTTTTTCCCGGTCATCGCCTTAAAGTGCCCGTTTGGGCTAGATGTTGAGCTGAGAGAAAAAAGGCGGCGGAAAAAAACTCCCAGCACTCTTTTAAAAAAAAAACAGTACATATATAATTGAGATAACAGTATGGCTATGGGTCCATAATGGGCACACGTGACAGCTGATCGTATGAGACACCATAAACCCACTTCCAGCTGCTCACAGTTGCGAGTAATTACTAAAACTATATATTACATTTAATTTAGAAATAGCTTTGTGTGGGCGAGATTCATTCCCACGCTCTTTTATCATTAAGATAGTCCTTAGTGTTGTAGTAAGCCTTGCGGCAGAGGACTTGTTTGACTGTCTTCTTAAAATGTTTTAAAGGCAGGGATTGAATCTTTATTGGGATTTTATTATATTTTTCCTAATGGACATCCCAATAAAAGAAGAGTTTTTTTTATGGACCCGGCATTTCGGAAATGCCAGCTTGTGGCCGTTCCTAGTTGAGACACAGTTAGGACTATGCAAGTCCAATATGGTTGTGAATTTCTCTTTATTTTTGCGTACATACATTATGTTTTCGTAGATATATTGCGAAGCAAATGTAAGAATATTGAACTCTTTAAATTTTTCTCTAAGTGATTCTCTAACACCTAAGTTATAAATTGCGCGAATAGCCCTTTTCTGCAAAATAAAAATTGATTCAATATCAGCCGCATTACCCCACAGTAAAATGCCATATGACATTAAACTATGGAAGTAACTGAAATAAACTAATCTGGCTGTTTCAATGTCTGTGAGGGAACGAATTTTCTTTATCGCAAAAACTGCAGAACTAAGTCTATTCGCCAACTGAGAGATGTGGGGTCCCCACTGTAATTTCGAGTCTATTGTAATTCCCAGAAAAGGAGCTGCTTCAACAATGGCAAGATCCTCACCATTTAATTGAGGATTTACATTTTCTTTTCTAACATTTGGGGGTGAAAACCTTATGCAATTAGTTTTTTTGTTGTTTAATAGTAAATTATTTACATTGAACCACTGAACTACCTTAGAGAGAGCATTGTTCACGTCGTCATAATTGGAAATTCGTCTATCGATTTTAAATAACAAAGAAGTATCATCTGCGAACAATACAATCTCATGACTGTTTTCAACCATGAAAGGAAGATCGTTTATATACAACAGAAACAGAAAAGGTCCTAAAATGGAACCTTGCGGGACCCCCATCTCTACAGGTGACCCAGACGACCTTTTACCATTCACTTCAACTCTCTGAGTCCTATCCCTCAAATAGGATGACAGGAGCTTGAGCGCGGTTCGATAGTAGACCTAATACCTGTTTATGCATTTTTGGGGTTCTGCTGTACGACGCTTTGTTTTCGAGATATAGGTACTCAAAGTCGTAACATTACCCCCTCCTTAGTCATGCTCGTCCCGAGCATGATTCTTTCCGTAGTATTTTGCTAGTCGGTCTACATGTACTACTTTTAGCTTGCCGCGGGGACCCTTCTTAATCCGGTACGTGATGTCGTTAATCTTGGTGACAACAGTGTAAGGTCCTTCCCAGCGAGGTTGTAATTTCGGGGACTTCCCCTTTTTCCTCTGCGGATTGTGAAACCACACTAAAGCTCCTTCTTCAAATCCCTTAGAATTGGCTTTCCTGTCGTAGCGGGTCTTCATGCTTGTGCTGGTTTTTCCAAGCTGTTCTCCCGAACCATCTTGTGTACCTCATTTAGCTGGTACTGAAGATCACTTACGTACTCCGTCACAATCTTGGGACCATCCGGTGGAGTGCCCGTAATGGCGTCTATCGGAAGCCTCATTTCTCTGCCGAAGTTAACCCTTGCTGGAGTAAATCCTGTACTGTCGTGGAGTGCCGAACGATACGACATAAGGAACAGAGGTATGTATTGGTCCCAATCTTTTTGATGTTCATCCACTACCTTAGCCAAGTGATTTTCCAACGTTTGGTTGAATCTCTCGACCATACCGTCTGACTGTGGATGAGCAGGAGTCGTGCGTGTCTTATGCATGCCCAGCAAACTGCACATTTCTTGGAAAAGCCCCGACTCGAAATTACGTCCTTGGTCCGAATGGATTTCCATAGGTACACCATATCGGCAGACTACTTCTTGCACTAGCTTTTTAGCCACGGTGTGTGCTTCTTGATTGGGAGTGGCAAACACTTCAGGCCACTTAGTGAAATAGTCCTGCACAACTACGATGTATCGATTTCCATCTTCAGTTACTGGAAATGGCCCAGCTACGTCAATAGCTATACGCTCCCAAGGTGCTCCAACGTTATACAACTTTAATTTGCCTTTACTTCTTGTTTGGGGACCTCTGACTGAAGCGCAAGCTATACATTTTCGGCACCAGTCTTCTACATCTTCGCGACAATGTACCCAATAGAATCTTCTTCGCAATTTTACTAGTGTTTTCTTGACGCCAAGGTGCCCACCAGAAGTTCCATCATGAATGTGCCTTAGGACAGAAGACACCATACTTCTTGGTACTACGATCTGTAAAGTTACTTCCTTTCCGGTGTTAGACTCCCATCTTCTGTGTAAGACTTCATTCTCCAAGGCTAAGCTGTCCCATTGAGCCCAATAGCTTTTAGTGACTGGGCTACATGCTGACACATCATTCCAGCTGGGTTTGTTCTCACTCCGTTTCCAGTTCAGTATTAACCGTAGATCATCATCTTCTTCTTGCGCTTTCTTCATGTTTTCGTTGGTCCATTCATCGTCTAAACCTTGTGTCCTTATTAATTTAACATGTCCTATGGTTTCCTGTTTCTGACAGTGTTTGCAATCTTCAGGACAAGGTCTTCGTGATAAGGCATCGGCGTTGCTGTGTCCTTTTCCACTCCGGTGTTCCGTAACAAAATGAAACTCTTGCAGTTGCTCGAGCCATCGTGCCACTTGACCTTCAGGATTTTTAAACTGCAGGAGCCATTGTAACGCTGCGTGATCTGTCCGTAGTGTAAACTGGCGACCAATAAGGTACTTCGAAAAATGTTGCAAGACCTTGACCACGGCAAGTAACTCTCTACGAGTAACGCAGTAATTTCTTTCTGGTTTCGAGAGTGATTTGCTGAAGTATGCTATTACTACCGTGTGCTCGCCTTGTATCTGTGATAAAACGCCGCCGATTCCAGTATTACTCGCGTCCGTATCCACGACGAACCTCCCGTCGCGACTTGGATATCCTAATATAGGCGTTTCACACAAACAACGTTTTAGCTCTCTGAAAGCATCTTCACAAGTGGAATCCCAGACAAAATCTCCTTTTTCCTCCGTAAGACGATGTAATGGCCTGGCTATATCTGAAAATTTCTTTACAAAACGTCTGTAATACGTACACAGACCCAGAAATGAACGTACTTCAGATTTGTTCCTCGGATTAGGCCAGTCCTGCACAGCCTTAATCTTCTCTGGGTCGGTTTTAACTCCTTCCGGGGAAATTATGTGCCCAAGATAGCTCACTTCTTTCTTGAAGAGGGCACATTTCTTCGGGCTTAGCTTAAGGTTGGCGTTCCTAAGCCGTGTAAAGACCCTTTCCATATTCCGCAGGTGTTCCTTAAAAGTACGCCCCATGATGATAAAGTCATCAAGGTAGACCAAACATACGTCTCCAAGAAGGCCCACCATTACCCTTTCCATGAGACGTTCGAAAGTGGCGGGTGCATTACACAAGCCGAATGGCATAACTTTGAATTGCCATAGACCATTTCCTATTCCTGTACTGAATGCTGTCTTCTCCTTATCTTTGGGATCTATCTCCACCTGCCAATATCCACTCTTGAGATCAATGGTTGAGAACCACTTCATACCACTGAGCATGTCCAGCGTGTCATCTATTCGAGGCAGGGGATAACTATCCTTTTTGGTAACGTTATTCAGCATCCGGTAATCTACACAGAACCTTGTGCTTCCGTCCTTTTTCTTTACCAAGACAACTGGTGAAGACCACGGACTTGTAGAAGGTTCGATAATTCCGTTACTAGCCATGTCTTTGACGAGTTCAGTGACTTCTCTTTCTTTTGCCCATGGTATCCTTCGAGGTCTTTGTTTAATGGGCCTAGCATCCCCGGTGTCGATTTGGTGCTTGACGAGTCCCGTTCGTCCGAAATCACAGTCCTTTGCAAAAATGTCTTTAAATTTTGATAGGAGTTCGCATGCCTGCTGTCGCTCGGAAGTAGATAAGTTTTCCTTAGAAGCTTCAAGAAGTTGACAGACAATATCAGCACTATTTTGTCTCTCTGGCTGTACTGCTCTGATATTTCTCAGCTGTCTAAGAAGTTTCACTTCCTCGCATCTTCCCATTAAGCTGTTCTTCTTTAAATGAACTTCCTCGTTACTCATATTGAGAACCCGAACCGTCGACACTCCTTTGAACATGAGTAGAGTTCGGTTATTCACAATACCTTCAATTGTTAAGCTGTTTCCGTTAAAAACTTGGTTAATTGTAATACAGGGGGCATCAATTTGACCAACCAGCGCCCGCCCCGCGGCCCTGGCGACATCTAGTTTAACGGTAAGTTGTCCACTTGGGTTTCCGAGTCAGAAACCCATCTTCTTTTCTTCTTGGGACACTCCAACCGAATATGCCCCTTTTCGCCGCAACCGTAGCATGTGGGACCATAACGTGGTTTCTTTTCCTCCGTTACCACTTCCCTTAGTTTATGGTACCTTGTATCTTGTCTCACGGCTTCGACTTCCAGGGCATGGGCCAAAGCACTCTTCAGAGTCTGGTGATGGCCCAAACGCACAGCAGCCCTGACCTCTAGGTCTCGTATCCCGTCGACAAATGCCTGCAGTAAGTACACTTCTATATTCCCTGGTGTCGAAGAGTAGGCACGCCTTACAAGTCTTTCAACCTCTGTTGCCCACTGCTGGAGGCTCTCATTGGGCTTTTGTGTTCTCTCTCAAAGCTGAGCTCGGTACACATACTCCAGGTGTTTCTCGCCATAGCGAGTTTCTAACGCTTCCATTAGAGTTTCCAGTGTCCTGCCTTCCTTCGGTAGGTTTTCGATTGTCATTAAGGCATCCCCTCTTAAGGCCAGGGTTAAAGCGGTAAAGGAGTAATCCTGTACCCAAGCATTTGCTTTCGCAAGCGTCTCGAACTGGTACCGGAAAGCTGCCCAGGAAGAGCTTCCGTCAAAGTGTGGTAGGTCGAGCCTCGCGGATGAAGCAGAAGGTACTGAAATCGGTTCACGGATCTTCAGTTTTACGACCTCCTTGCTTAGCTCTTCCACCCGCTCTTCCAATTGGTCGGTTCTTAGCGTGACTCCCTTAACCTCATGCTCCACTTCCTTAACTTTCTCGCCAAGGCCAGTAAGTCCACTGTCGATTTTCTCTATGATCTCTCGACGGCTGGCCTCTTGACTGGTCTGGATTTGATCCTGGATTTGTCGAACGCTGGCTTCCTGTTCACGGCGGCTGGCTTCCTGTTCACGTCGGATGGCTTCCTGTTCACGTTGGCTGGCTTCTAACTTAGCTTCTAGATTGGCCTGCATCTGTCGAAGGCTGGCCTCCTGACTGGCCTGGATCCTTTCCTGCATCCCCTGCATAGCGGCCAGAAGCGCTGTCATATCCATTGCCGGAGCCGGTGCTGCGGTTGCCCCTGATGACGACCCCGGTGCAGCAGTCTCGTCCTCCCCTTCAGCCGCAAGTTGTCGCGCAGCATCCATACCGATCTGTCTCCTGGTCCTCGGAGTGCGCCCCTCTTCGTCTCGTTGTACTAACGGCATTCCGCTTCTGACACCAATTGTTACGCGCTATGGGTAATGAAAATGCCGTTGGTAACGTAGAAGGCGTTTATTGTCAGCTTCCACAAAAATCCACTTAACAGAGTCCGAATCACAATGCACAATCACTATAGTCCAATATCTTAGCTTGAGTCGTCGAAATAATTCTTCCTTGTCGCTTGGTAGAGATCGCTTCGCTTTCACTTCCGGAAATAAACTGCCCAGTCGCGGCTCGGCGCGTGCCTTATATACGGTCACCCATGGTTCTCTAGAAATTTCCCGAACCACCAAATACAATAGACCCGTCCCGAACCTTCCTTTAAATTATTACGCACCTATGTACAACTTATGTAGTCATAAACAATAGCCGCGACCCGCGATGTAAACAACCTATACATGTACGCTATATATAGGTACGTACTCACCGCGGATTTGTTTACTCGTAAAAATCGATGTTTTTCTTATGACTGATTTTTCGAGAAATTTCTTCACTGTTCGATAGTAGACCTAATACCTGTTTATGCGTTTTTGGGGTTCTGCTGTACGACGCTTTGTTTTCGAGATATAGGTACTCAAAGTCGTAACAATATATACAATTCAGTGATAATATATACAATTCCTATTTAGGATATATAAACAATTCCTAGGAATTGTACCTATACAATGACAGATTTCATACGTTGCTGTTATGGAAGCAACCGCTTTTTTAAGCTAAAACACATAAAAATGTCCTTCCACCGAAATGGGTCTCTTTGAGATTTTCATGAATCACTTTTTTTGCATTCCTTACTTAAAATTAAGTATATAAAAATACCCTTAAAATTATTAAAACAGTAGAAGTACTTGTTAGAACAAAAACTTAGTTGCTTCAGTTTCTACCCTAGATTACAATAAAAGTAAGTCACTATTGCGATTCTCATCAGTGTTCGTGAGATTAACTGAATTGATAGATCAGATAACTAGCGCTGAGGGGGCAGCGATGTTTATTTGACGATAACGATAACGATTTTGTTTTTCATCTAAAAGATTTTGTTTTTCATCTAAAAGATTAGCCACAACAATAAGTAATAAAGGTGCAGTTGCCGGCAAGACATACATTTGGTGACCGTCATTTTCCGGAGTAGCAGTGTTACTACGTACAGTAACAGATGAACATGCAGGCCGTGTGGTGTTAAGTGGTTACTGCAGGCCACGTGATGTTAACTGGTGGTGGCGGCATGCGTTCACGCACACATCACCGGCAGTAAGCATCGGAAGGTGCGGGAGAGCACATCTGCTCTCCCGAAGATGGGCCCGGTCTGGGGTGTCACGCGTAGAGGATCCGGTGGGTTCCACTGGAGATCCCAGAGTCCATCCCAAGCGTAGAGACAGGCTACCAAGGGTGTTTTAGTGCGGTACAAATCCCACATAACCCGATATCCTCTCCCAAGGTGCCAGGTACATTTTGAAGGTTTCCCCCCGAAAAAAAAGTGGTACAACTTTAATTGTTCTTCAGTAAAAGTGCCACAGCTCTTGTATTTTATAATATATTGTGTTTCTTTAGAAAGGTGAAGTTGCCGAACAAACTGACACATTACATGAGGCTCCCATCAGATTTCGGAGTAGCAGCTCAGCTGCATATGACAACAGGTATGACTTAGGCTTGCTTGAGGTTGTGTGTAGGTACTTTTCCATGTCCATGGGCTGCAGTGACCACTCCCTGAGGCTGGCCTTCACTCTCACCACCCACAACACCGGAAGCCCCCTTATAGTCTCTTCTTCCGATCAGACAGAGGATACCGTAGCTCTATTCTTAATTCCGAAGCTACAGGGACTAAAAGTTGTACCACCTACGATTCATTTACGTACATGCACCATGCCACAAAAAGCATTATGCACAAGTAAGCAAAAATAACTACGTCAGTAATTTTATTTCTTGCAGTGACTAAAATTCTACCATTTGTTGAGTTAGATAGAGTGGAACAAAATTTGCATACCGAACCGAAGTCGACAAGTCTTAAGGCCGGCCGTATTACGGTCGCTAATTGTTTTCCTAAATGCCGGACCGCTGCCCAATGGTCATTACATCCCCCATCATGTTTTGTACCATCTACCGTACACCTACCTTCTTGTGCAGGGTTGTCAAGTTTTCAAAAAGAACCTATTTGATAAATCTAAATTACTTATTATAAGCTTATATTAATTAGGTTTTTAATAAAAAAACCTACTTCAAAATGTAAAAAATTAAATTTTTAAGTACTTGGATTGGCTTGGTTTTGCAAATAATAATACTTAAAATTATTTTAGTCAGTGCCCATTCGGAACAAAAGATACGCCATTTCACTAGCGGTTCTCAATTTGTATAAACATTTTATTTTAGTATTCTAAATGTTGTGTCATAAATTTCATGCTTGAGAGTCCCTTCACATATTTAATGTCACGAAAATTACTGTCGTAGAAAATCTTGCTTTGTTTGCCTCTATGTGTATTTGTATTTATAATAAAAGTTGTATAATATTGTATTATCCACTTTGTGTTTCCTATATGTACATTACTTATCTCTAAGCACGGACCGTTTCAGTTATTGAATTCAGTAATATCTTATCTTTATCACTTATTGTTGTGGTTGAAACTTTTTTGGATGAAAAACAAAATCGTTATCGTCAAATAAATATCGCTGCCCCCTCAGCGCTAGTTATCTGATCTATCAATTCAGTTAATGTCACGAACACTGATGAGAATCGCAATAGTGACTTTCAGCTTACTTTTATTGTAATCTAGAGTAGAAATTAAAGCAACTAAGTTTTTGTTCTGACAAGTACTTTTACTGTTTTAATAATTTTAAGGGTATTTTTTCATATACTTAATTTTAAGTAGGGAATGCAAAAAAAAGTGATTCATGAAAATCTCAAAGATACCCATTTCCTCCCATTTCCATTTCCAAAATGTATCGCAATGTAACTACTATACAGCAACTGACAAGACTTGGGCTTGTTCTAGATTCAGTGTAAATATTTATGGGCTTCAGCGAACCTTCAGCAACTCGCTACTTACATGATTATTTACAATTTTATTTTATATATCATAATATCACAATTTACTTTAATTAATGATTATTTTAACACACTAGGACAATTATTCTTACGTTTTATTTGACCACTGTGTAAGAGAAGGATGAAACGACTTTAGTACAAGTTCATCGACAGTGGCAGCCCTATTCTTGGAACTTAATATAATAGGGCTCAGATTAAATGCGTCGAAGTTTCTAATGTTAGAAAAGCGAATTGCAGTTGGTGGTAGCGGTTCATGATACTGTTATCTTAGTGCTTGAATTAAGGGTCCGTTCGTTCCTCTTTTGTAGATCTCACAAGGTACGCAGATATCCTTTAGACCTAATTTGTGGTACTTACACTCATTCAATCAATGCAGTACATTGACTTTTTTCTAAATATAACCACTATATTCACAGAAACGCTTCTAACTAATTTTGGAAAACACCGTTTTAATAATTTGATATTCTTCTAATTTTTTTTGCGTTCATTTTGTAGGTATCACTGAACTTAAAATAATAGCATTAATGACTAAATTATTATTTTACTATACAATATTATATACATTACTACACTATGCAATAAATATGTAGATAATACATTAACGAACGATATGAAGTGATTTACTTGCTACAAAAAAGTTTAAAGACTAACAATTGGCGTAGGTACGATATTAGGCCGGTATAAGTACTTGTATCATGTGCTGTTACGGACACATAAAAAGGCTGACGCAAATACTACACAAATTAGCGAATTAAACTAGATCGACCGTGCTTAATCCGTGTCACTTCTGTTCTGCAGTAAGAGGGAAGGAAGGAGGGGGTGGAGAGCATTAATGGAATCAGGCCGCGGTCACTCCGAGTGCAGCTGATTTTAAAGGATAGCTGGAAAATTATACGCAAAAGTGTATATGTTTGGAAGAACTTTGAAATGCTCTCTGTACCTGTAGCTTAACTTGATTTGTTCCGGAATTTCTCTTCACGCTGACATAAAGACTATGACATTTATTCAGAAATAATATTGACTTATAAGGGACATGTTGTCAACTATATATTAAATATAGACGATTCTTAGGCAATTTTACTAGCCATACAACCTCATGTTGACATGTCAGTAGTGTAGATTTGTTCGTAATATATTTATTTTTATTTTCTGTCTATTGCATGAATACATTTACATACTTTAAAAATACAACTTTTATATCTTTAGAAATGGCGTGAAATTAAGCTAGATTAAACACTGAATCTATGTCACTCCCGTTTGGAAGGAGAGCTGAGAAGGAGGGGAAGCGGGATAGGGGGAATGGAAACGGGCCGCGGTCACTCCCAGTGGCAACTGGATCGCAGCTGATTGCAAAGGATTTCTGGTACTTTGTAAAGTGTATGTGCCGGCTGGAACTTTGAAACCCTGTAACTTAATTTTGTTTCACGTGGGATTTCTCAAACATTAAAACATGGGTATTTTAATAAGTATAAAAAAACATTTTTAAGGCACTTTTATATTGCCTCCATCAAAATTATAATCTTTCAAACACATTTCAGAGGGTAAACAGATTTGCGTGCTTATCATAAATGTGTGTTTCCTAATATAATTGCCAATTTATTTACTTTACTTTACAGAAATGCAAATACTAGTTTACATGTAAACAGCATTAACTACCACTCCAAAAAATGTAAAAAAAAAACTAAAGTAAAAACAGTCCAGACAGATAGACAGGCAGCCAGACAGACAGACCGACGGACCCAGAACAGATAAGCAAATATCAAAAGTATATACCAGTTTTTTTATCAACATTTTTTTATGTCCCACTGTTGAGCTTTGGAAATTATAAATTTCTCTCAGGTATGCACGGCGATGGAGAACGTCGTAATCAATTAAATATCACGATATTTTCCATAATCGTGGAGCAGCGATAAATGCGCACATTACAAATTTCTTTGTCAGAAGTGCGCGCCGAGGATTTGAACCCGGGATCGGTCGCGTCGATGACCGCGGTTTTTTACCACTCGGCCATTCTTGCCGTTATAGTAGATTAGTTAGAGACCAATAATTTAAATAATTCGTTTTTGGCGAAACTGTGAAGTATGTAACGCTGCTAATGCTGCCGCGTAGCACGTATGGTGCTATGGTCAAACACCTAACGTAATACAAATTGAAGAACTAATTATTGTCTTATTTTTGTAAGACTTCAAATGCATATAACCATCATCACAATCATGATTTCTTACAGAAGATTAAAAAATATATCCATACAAAATAATAACGTTTATCCTTGCTTTTCGCCACATTGCATCGTGGGAGTTCAAAAAAACAAGCAAAGGTTTTCACAACGAAGCAAAGTTTCGAACGCAATTTGCCGGCAGCGGGCGAGTCCAAATCAAACACATGGCTCCTCTGAGAGCGTATCGATGTGAGCTTCAACTTTGTTCCATATATTATATTTGAATTTACAAGTTACTGTGAAGTTTTTATTGAAAAATGTAACACGTGGGATTAATTTAATAAATAAATACTTAAATTACTTAAGTGAAATATTTCAAATTCCAAAATCAGGAAATGTGTAAAAACATACAATAAACTAGTGAGCCCTGCAGACGTTATACTGCCTTAAAAGTATTGAAAGAGGATTTATTTTCTTATTATCTTAAAGAGATTTCATATTACTGTCAAACAAAAATATAAAACAAATTATGACATACCAACTGTCCTGTTATGTACATTATTCTTAGTCTAAGCCTGTTATTCTGACTGTGTCAAAGTTTAGAACGACACGGCACTAAATACAAACGTTTGACAGGTAGGAACAATTTATATGGGAAAACTAAATTAATAAAAAAATTATTAAAAAAACATTTTCCAGTGGACCGAATTGTGAATCTAAACCATCCTCGAATCCACTTGAACACACACAAAAAATTCATTAAAATCGGTCCAGCCGTTTAGGAGGAGTTCACTGTCAACACACGTACAAAAGAATTATATATAAAAGATACCGTAGCTTACAAAATCAATAATATTTTGCCAGTCAGATACAAGTATGTTATACAGAAAAATACTGGTGGCAGTTGAAACTACACAGATCGTAGCACACGTAGCTGCACAAATTAAATAAAACAAAAAGTTGAGACACGATTAATGCCGATATTTGCTTTTAAATATTACATCTTCCGTTACATGTATGATACCAAGAATTTCCGCCAACCAAGAATTTGCCCGTCGAAAAACCGACAACCTCGATAAATTGCTTGTAGTCGGGAAAGTTGAAGGAAATACCACGCGGCAGATCACCTAGCCATTGGTGTGACCATATAACATCTTTTACTGGTCTCCCCATGACAACTGCCTTGAAAGAGGCCGAAGCGGATAATCGACCAAAGCACAAAGGACTTTCAGGGACACAACCTTCAGAAATGATGAAACGATTAAGAAGAACTAAAAATTTCGCATAAAATACCGAGAATATGGTTATTTTTATGACTTACTTGTCACACATATTATATACCGATTTAAATGTCGTTTGTCCGCCTCTCTTTATGTCTTTGTAATTGTAGTCTTCAGGCTAAAAGTAATATCCTATTACATTTTCATGTTTTTAGTTTAGTTTTAGTTAATTTGAAAAACGATTTTTATTCGAATAGAGTAGCAAACGAGTATTCAGGCTACGTGGTGAAAATTGGTCGCTGCAGCCCATTGACATCCACACACAACCTCAAGAACTGTCTGTCTGTCTGTCTTGCCTATGATAGTATAATATTATATGAAGTTGCTCTGCTACTCCGAAGGTCGCCTCATTTACCACCGAAACACAATAGAATTACTTCACTGCAGAAGTGGTTGCAGCATTAGTACTCCCCTACATACTACTAATTTGATAAGAACATTACTTTATGTAATGTAGATTTAATATCAAAGCCGGTACTCGTATGTAGGTTATTTCTATTCGAAGATCATCTCCAAACAAACGTATTCATAACGTCGTCTTTGTATTCATAAGTTATATACTTCATATCTCATAAGGCATGAAAATTGCGGTTCGTATGTGACGTGTTCGTTAGAAAACTTGCTTTGGCAAGACCGTGCGGACTAACTCATTTCATTCATCGTCTTATACGGCGCTCGTGATGCTTTGAGACTTGCATTTATTACACTATTCCCATTTTGTTCTGTGGTTTATTTATGCAATTCAAATTCCTCATGAATTTAAGTAAGACAAAAGAGCATCATTACTTCTGATGTAATTTATTATTTTTAAGTTCGTTAAGTTGTGATCCATTTCTTGCATTTTCTAAATTACTATTACATAATATAATATTATAATAAATAAAACATTATAAATGTTCTCATTCCTGAAATTACGATAGAACAATATGAAATAAAATGTTTTGAGAAAATATCGACGAAATAAATGTAACGTAAAAGAAATATAATTTATAACTAACTAACGAAAATATAATTGAAATAATAAATTAAAACTGTTAAAATAAAAATACCTTATCTAAATCGCTGCCCTGTGGCATTGTGCCCTAGATACTGGCAGCATTACCTCGTTGACTTGCCAAACTGAATTGTTGGCCGAGGTATGCTCCAGCCCTTAAGTCACCAGAGGTTTGTTTTACTAAAGATCTGTTTATGGTCTTACTTTTGTCTGACAAACTTTCATAGTAAGTATGTATTGAAAACAATTACGTAACAACCACATCATGTTACGTAAATGACTATATATTCAATGGGTGTTTATGGTATTACACACCCATTGTTATAGATATTATTATTTAGGTATATAGTTTATGATGTTTATTATAGTTAGTTTACGGCCAACAAAGTTGGGTCGGTCGATTATTGGTTGGAAATATTTGTAGATAATGTTGTTGATGTCGAACATCATTGTCTACTAATAATTTCAGTACACTATAACTTTACTGCCTTTTATAACAGAGATAATCAGTCAGCATCTAACAATGCGAGACGTCCGCGGCTCGATATGACATATCTGGGGCCGCCGCAAGAGTGCCATAACTTGCGCTGCGGCCGGCGCACATGTAATCGTAAGCCGCACGCAAACTTCAGCGAGAGAGCCGCAGGCCTATTCATAGATGTAACAGTTTATAGAACTACTCGTATCTTAATTGGTTAAGAAAACCGGTATATTTCAACAAAACGTTAATTCGTTTTCATGACAAACCTGTCTCAGGTTCGATTGCCGGCGATGCGGAAATCAGAAATATTCAACCCATTTAATATCCCAGCCTTCTGCCAGAATTGCGCAGGATTTCATACTATGGTCCGCCACGCTGACTTTTTTGGTGACGAAAGATGAAACGACTATAAGTTTTATTTCATTACAGCAAAAATAGCTTTTGTGCTATTCCTTTATATATAATGCCTATATCTTTAACTTTCGTCAATCCATTTGAAATACGACGTAAGAAGATATTACTGTATTAAAATTATAGACGTTTAGCTAGTTGCTTCAATCGCGTGGACCCTATTACCCGTTTTCCCGTAGGAATGAAGCATTTTCCCGCGGTAAAAACTAGCCTGTGTTCATCAGTGATAATGTCGGCTTTTGATGGTAAAAGAATTTTTCAAATCGGTCTATTAGTTTCGGGGCCTATTTAATACAAACAAACAAACATACAAACAATCAAATCTTTCCTCTTTATAATATTAGAGTAGATGAATCTATGCTTTCATGAAATTAATAGCGCCGATTCGAGACATCGCTATTTACTTACTAGATAATTATATTATGTATGTCTCTTGTTCCCATCCCTCTGGTGACCTTTAAAGTCTATGCTTAGTAATAAGTTTTGATTAAGTAATAAACTAAGTACCTATCACTTTGTAGATTGTCTTCCTTCTTCCAAAAGTTATTTTAGTGACGCGGCGTTTTGACTAATTCAATGCGATATATACTTTTATCATCCGCTTCAACTTTCTTGAGATGTTTCGGGAGTTGATTGTTACAGATCACTATCACACATTGCGATCGAGGTAAAGTATCATAAGATTATTTCATACCGCACTAAGCTAAAAAAATAGCAAACCAAAATAATACACTAGGTATTTTTAAAATGATAAAAAATACCTATAAATTAAATTTAAGACTTTTATTATTTCATATTATTCATACTTTTAAGTAATGGCTTTAAAAAGCTACAATATTCCTTCGAGTTTGACGCATTGCATTTTCGTCACGTCACAGCCCCGCTCAATTTTCAATAGCAAACATTTGTCCGCCAAGTTCGGTTCTCAAATCAAATTTAAAATATGGATATTTTTATGTAGATTCGACCCTCGGACCCATGTGGGTGACAAGTGCGGCGAAGTGTATTGCTTGAGGCATTTTGCATTGTGTCGAGATGGTGGACCTATTCAATCTTTCTTTCGCTTTTCAATAAACCGAGACGGCTTGGATATGAAAAATTGGGGTTACAAACATACCGTTGAGAATGTTTTGAATATGGAAGTACGTGAAAGAAATGAAACCATTTCATGCCAGTATTGAAATTCAGTTTTGATTCATTTTAATCTCAATACGGACTTTTTTTTCAACCTTTTTATGTCTTACTATTTGGCATAGGTCTCCTCTCGCAAGTGAGAGGGATTTAGGCCATAGTCCTCAACGCTGGCCAAGTGCGGATTGGTGGACGTCATGCTTTACTACAGTCTTTAAAGTTGGTTTATTTAAGTAATCTACACACTTGGAACTGCATGATGGAGTAAGTTTCAGGCCTTCTCATTTACGAGAAAAAAATCCATGGCTTAAGTAGTAAGATATACTGTACTGTTTTAAATATTGGTAAACTCGAAATAAAAAGTACATGCATCAATGTTAAGATGTTCACCCATAGTCGGTTCATTTATTTATAATAACATTCTTTTTTATATTGTCCGCGTAATATTTAATACGGAACCGAGATGCATGGTAGCTCTTTATTATTTTTAATCAAAATAAACATAGTAAAAGAGAGTTCGTCAAACGTAAGAAATACACGAAATACTATATCGCATTTGTTTACGTTATCTTAGCATAATAATAATCATAGGAACTTTGGAACGACAACAAAAGTTTTTGCGCGCCCTCAAGGAAGGACCAATGATTCGAATTTATGCTTTATGCAGTGGAAAATGATAAATTTATGTGCGTCCAGTTCCTGTCTCAATACATTTCGACGTCTCGGGAGGAAAAGTCTTGATTTTTTATGGTTACTGCGGCACGTTTGCATAATTTATTTTGCTCTTTGAATTTCTCATTTCGCTACAAGGACATCGTTTTGGTTATAATACTCAGCAATGGCACCTTTTGGTCTCATAAATGCGTTGAAGTTTTCTCGTCCTTTGTTGCCTATCAATTCTTATTTCTATTATCTTGGTAAGGAAAGTTTGCTTATTCATTAATAGAACAGTCAATTTTATTAATATTTTTTTGAGTCTTAGATAAAAATACATCAATTACGAAATGCTTTCAATATCAAATGTATCCTAAAAACTTCGCCTTATGTGGCGAAACAAGTTTTAGTGGTTGTATGTTTTTTATGTGGGAGGATACCATCTATGAAAAAGAGTATTTAAACCGAGACGTTTAACTAATTTATATGTCTCGTTTGTAGATTGTTGCATTGCATTCATGACCGATAACAAGCAAAATTGAAGATTATTCAACACAACCAAAAACAAAGTGTCCCATTTGAGATATCTAGTATTTCTTAGAAAGATAAACAAATTTCAGTTCACCGAAGACAGATGGCGCTCGCGATCACGTAGGACGCATGGGCGCGTTTCAACCCTTCCGATAATATCTTTAAAAGTTTCGCCCCCGCATCCTCCCCGGGGGATCCAGGATATCTTAAATTTTGCTTCCAATCAAACGCCATTAGTATAAATGGTTGGTATGGGATATTGGTATTCATTGCTTTTATGAATTTGCGTTGACGATTCACTTCGATAGACAGACAAAATGATAAGAAATGAATACGAAGTGGTTGAAGTTCAGCATATTTTATAAATAATAAACTGACGGCTAAGCTATCTTAAAGGGACAAAAACTTTTATTTGCACAGATATGGGTATTTAAAAATAAACCTTGGCAATACAGATACATTCAATTCGCCGTATTAACGTTCAATAGTATGCAAAAATTAATATAGTAAAATGTTAAATAGAGGATATAACAACTAAATTCTAGAAGAAGATATATCTATATCTATAATCATTTGCCTACTAGGCTACCGCCCGCGGCGAAAGAAATATTTGTATGAGATACCTATGTCACTCCTCGGTCCACAACCATCTCAATACAAAAAATAAGGTCAATAGTTGTGACGTGAAATAAAAACCGGCCAAGTGCGAGTCGGACTCGCGCACCGAAGGTCCAGTGAAATTTACAATTTTCGCAATTTTTCCTTTATCTGTGCTATAAGGCGTTGCTTCATACCGAATTTCAAGATTCTGAGTTCACCTAAAGTACCCTGTAGATTTTGACTCCCTTGCGAGTGTCGAAAATTTGCAGTTTGCGGCATAAATGACTGTGTTTTTTGATTGCGCTAGCTTAGAAGTTTGATTTTTCACAGCTCCAAGAGAGACTAGACTTCAATATCTATACTTATAATAAAACTGTAAGCAGGGTCAATTCTGTACATTGCATATAAATTAAAAAAAATACTTCTAGGGGTCTTTTTATAACTAACAGAAGCTAAAAATATAAGTTTTGAAATTTTTGTCTGTCTGTCTGTCTGTCTGTCTGTCTGTCTGTCTGTCTGTCTGTTGTTAGCTTTTCACGCAAAAACTACTGGACGGATTTTGATGAAACTTTTTTTGTTTTATATATATTGGTCCTCGCAAACATTTAAGCTATAGATAATTTTAAAAATCACCCTTTAAGGGTGTGAAATGAGCGATGAAAATTTGTATGGAAAACTTGGATTTTTTCAATAGATTTTCTTGAAATTTGGTATAAATATTTTCTAACCAAAATAAAAGAATACGTGTTTCAGCATTTCCCGAAATTCACCCTTTAAATGTCAATTTTCTTTGAAACTCTTTGAAAATTGAGTGTCGAAACTTGATGTACAGAATATTTTTGTGCAGAGTAATATACTTATTATTTTGTATTTGTAATCTTTACTAACATAGTAAGAATTCTATTTAAGCTTTTTTCAAAACTACCCCTCAATAGCAAATAAAATGGATTCGAAAGTTGGTATCTCAAGCGTACAATAATTAACCTTAACTTAATATTTCATTCTCAAATTCTTTTCCCTTCTTTGAATGATGTGTTTACTGATATATTGTTGAATGAATTTCCGTAACATTAGTGTGTATTTCATATCAATCGGGTTATAAACAAAAAAGTTATGTTCATTTAAACAATACGCGACATTAACTTAAAAGACACTGGGGAATTTGGATAAAAGATTCGTTAACAGCCCTTTCAAAACCATAAATAAAAGTTTAAATTTAAGTGAAATTATTTTGAACTATCATTAATATGGTCGACCATATTAAATATACTTAGATCAGCTTACTGTATTTTCTTTCGTTGGCCGAGTATGGCTAAGCTGTACCTAAAGAGCGCATCGCGAGCCTCACCGCCGCCAAACCTTCCATAACAGGCTTCATTAAGTAAGTTGCTCAGCTTATTAGTCTTCATTTGGGGTGGAAGATTATGAACAGGCTGCAGCTGAAACGACTGTTATCGCTACATTATATCAGGCTGCAACGTTTTTGGCGTACCATTGCTGGGCATGGAGCTCTCCTAATATTGAGGAGGCTTCGAGCTCCGACTAACCGAAATCCAAATCTTACAACCTCAATACTCTAAACCTTCATACAGAATGTAAAAAGCCTTGACAAAACGAGACTACTGCAGACATCTAGGTGACGAATAGTTAAACTTTTACTGAACCAACTGTTAATCTCAATATCTACTACCTATTTGGTAATTTGACATTCGATTTATCGACCACAAAGTTTACATGCCATACGGTAGATGGCGTTATTAAGCAATATTCATTTCTTCTACAAAGTGAATCGATGGAGATAATTTCAAATAAAAGCCTAAAGTCTAATAAAAGTAAGTACTACATAGTGTAAAAAATAACGTTTCACACTTAAAGCCTCACAGTAGGGTAGATATACCCTGTGTCTTGGGTGCCATGAACACACACAGAGACAGAAACACAACCACCCAGACCGAGAACAGAAATTTAAACTCATCATTGAAATTTCTGATTCGCCGGGATTCGAACCCGGGACCCTTATATTTGCAGTCCGGCATAGTAAACATTGCACCACGCGGGTTGTCCCGTCGTTGAGTAGACGTGTGATGCTGAACATGGTTAATTGGACCAATGATTTGCGTCTCTTTATTGCGTACGGGCTCATCCACACACGTTGGTTGATGGAGATATTAAAGATTCTTTATTTGCAAATACAGATAGCACACTGTTTAGAGACCCTGCTTTCTGCTTTAGTTTTCACAATGTTATATAATGAGTTATGACTTATGCGCAACTTCTGTCCGCAAGTTTTAAATCTATAGTCTATTAATTGGCCTTATAATTTTTCCGACTGTTTAATCCTAAGCACGTGTATGTTTAGAAATTTTGTCTCCCAACTACAATTAGTTGTATAGTGCACCTCTTTTCTGCAGTAGGTTAAAGCTATGTATCCTATGCATTCTTTGCAGTATAAATTCACTCAATTTACTTAAGATACTATCATAGATGAAGCCACGGGCACAGCAGTACTACGTATCTCTTAACTTTAATAAACGAGCTACATATTTGTAAAGAGAATCTGATTGCGCGAGAAAAGCGAAGCATGCGAAAACTGGATACTAAGATCTGAGTACCAGTAAGCAGTCCTTACTGTTTTAGGTTTGAAGGATTTAGAAAAAATTAATAAGGTGTATTCTGAACATATGAACATTGTATTATAAGTGATTTATTTCACTATAATATGTAGGAATAATCTACCTACTACTTATTCAATGCAAATAAATAATCTTTAATCAATCCCTTTTATACAGGTCTTTATTCACGCGGACGACGTCGCGGGCACAGCTAGTTTGATATAAATTCCAGCTTGATACC
The DNA here is from genome assembly GCA_911387765.1 of Pyrgus malvae. Classification (NCBI taxonomy): domain Eukaryota; kingdom Metazoa; phylum Arthropoda; class Insecta; order Lepidoptera; family Hesperiidae; genus Pyrgus; species Pyrgus malvae. The sequence goes on along the minus strand of OU426955.1, from coordinate 7,987,955 downwards.
TCCACGCGTTCCTGAGAAAAACAGTCTTGACCGGCAGACAGACGGACAAAAAATTTCTTTCGAGGTACAGAACCCTAAAAAGGACAAATAAACAAACATTCACATTTATTATTATTATATTAAGTACGGATTTCAGAGTCTAAAAATTATAATATTAAAGCCTTGTAAATGCGACATTTTGAACGACTTTATTCATTTGTACCCCTTCGATCTACTTACTAATTTATCTCAAATATCGTTGCAACAAACCATTTTTGCGTACAATTTCAAAGCTTCGACTCAATTCGTTTAGCGTATTTAAATTTAATTTCAGTGAAAAGATTATACACCACGGGAAAGGGATGATTGATTTAATTATTCTACTCCTAAGACGTGTCCTCTCTTATAATTACGGTTCATTACTTAAGCATCGCTTTATACTGACTAATTACTTAATAGAAGTAACAAGTTATTTCCATCTCAAAGTTGAACCTTGGAATGTAATCAACATTAAACGGGGTCTGGAAACGAATTTATAGATGAGAAAGTAAATAATGGTATCGAAAGCGCTGAATCAATGGGATTTCCGCGCTTTTAGCAACTCGAACTCATCCTTTGTTTAGAGTTTCCTATAATATACCTCTCCACGGTTATCTGATTCATAATAACGCAAGAGAAAAAAGGTACTTATATTGTATATTACTCATAATAAATATTGATTATTATTATTTTTTTGCTCGTATATACTTATATCAGGTAAATAACTTTTAAAGACACGGCTCGATTTATTTAACAAAGCAAATAAGCAGTACTCTCTACTGCTTTTTAGTAGATTTTTAAATGTCGAGTATCTAATTCAAGATTATGGGCATTTACAGAATTCTCCGCACTTATACAATATAATAAAATTGTCAAAATCAGGATTTTCACAAGGATTTTCTACGTTTTCTAGGATATAAGAAATAAAATAATTGTTATGCTACAGATCAGTTGGTATCTTACAGTTCAGTAAGATACCAAACTGATTGGATCATTCTTCAAAAAATGTATTAAAACAACTTAAAGTCATCAGCAGGAAAGTGCTATGCTCCTGCCCCGTGGATCATCCCGAAAATAGGTCAAAGGACCCCTGCGCCTTCGGGGCGCCCTGATAAAACTTCTGCCAAAACTTTTGTTTCGAGCACCTTCGCTGGCGTATAATGTAACAAAAAGCACCGGCGGAATGGAACCCATTATTTTCCGACGAAAATTTGCTCATTTCTCGTGTTATTCAAGATTAATTTGTTAATAAAGATGTTTGTGTAATCTAGAGCTTCTTACAACGCTCTTTGGTTTCATTCATTCTTCATGCAGCTCTATTTTTCATCTACTTGCCTGACAAACTTCTTGGTGGGTATCATGAGTGGTCGTGTTGGTGTGATTTGCAGACACCCTTTTTGCGTCCCACAATTAGGCACGAGTCTCTCTCTCTCTCTTCCCATTAGTGGGAGGCCTAGAACTTACTCTGTTGCTCCAATATGGGTTGGTGGAGATGTTTTTAGTTATAGTAGTGGTAAGGGAGAGGTTTTAAAGTCAATCTTCCTGTCGAATATCAAAATACTAAATTACAACCGTCACTTACAAATAAAATTCACTAACTAAAATGTTTAGGGCAAAAATTAGACCAGTCGTTTGCGTTATAAGATTTTCATAGATTTTTTTCGTTTTAAATATTTTTATAATTATTTCTTAATACTTACTTGCGTAAAGCTTCATGCCTGTCCTTGTTAGGACGTGCAAACTTTATTAACTAAGTGTACCAGATACGTAAAACTTCAGATGATTTTTAAATTTTACAATTTGTGTTATTTACTTTTTGATTAATCAATGGAGTAAATGAAGTATAAAGTAAAATTACACAAAGATAGCTTTAGCTAGATAGCTTCGCTTCACATTCACGGCCCCATAGTAGGGTAGGTACACCCTGTGTTGTGGGTACCATAGGCACTCACAAAGACAAGGGCACAAACACTCAGACAACGAAAAGACCGCCAAATTCATCATTTAGATAGGATACTTACCCGCTGGTATAGTGGTGTGGTGACCACTTCAGCATACGGGGTGTAGGTAGATAGACAAACACCAAGAAAAGGACACAAAAATCGTCATAGACAGGTCACTCTGAAATCCAAATAAAAAGGGACAAACAGAACAAATATAATAGTTTGCTGGACGCAATCAGTTACTTTGTACTCAGACTCAGTGGTTTGCAGCGTGCAAATAGGGGGCCAAATGAAAATAGATGTTAATGCGCTTTTTACGACGCTAAATCTAAAGCATTGTGTCCGAAGATTTCTAAAGGACTTTAAATACATCTCGGCCGGCTTCCAATAGAATATATTACTCTCCAACACAATATATTATACATCTAGATCGATATTTTTAAATGTACTCGTATGCTATACAAATTTTAAAGACACTTTCTAATTCTTTTCCTTTCTACTAAGAAGTACTTTTTTCATTTTAACTATAGTATTTTTGTGTAAGTAAATTGAGTAAAGATAAAGATGGTGGTATTATAAAAAAAAATAAAGAAGTCCGACTTACAAAAACTGTACCAAAAACCAGTTATTTTGTCCGCCGGCCCAGTGGTCTGCACGCGCAAATAAGGAATATAAATGCTAATGGATAGCTTACTAAAATATTTGGCGTGGATTATTCAAAATTTAGATCATTCCTTAATCATTACGCGCTGTATATAAAATCCTATTTTTTTTTCTAAGAACCGACAACGCACATTTCTTCGCAATTTAGAAAAGTTCCTCGAAGAACCTGTGTTCGTAATAATTAATGCCGGTAAGACATAAGATTAAAAAAAATCCTATATATTGAAACTTCTCTTAAAAGGGCAGGAAAAAGCAAATAGCACAGTTTGTTGCAGTCAATCAGTTACTTTGTCCGCGAGCCTAGTGTTCTGCACGCGCAAATGGGGGACATAAATGTGAATGGATGTTAACGCGTTTTTTACGACGCCTACGCCAACGTATCGTTTTGTTTGCGTCCGACGATATCTTTATTCCCCGGTTCACCCCACAAAATCGGAATTAATTTATTTTCTGCTATTGAAGTTTGACCGTCAATATTTACTATTTAGCAAAATACTTAACAATATAGTTATTGCTGTAACATATTACTTTTTTCAATTTAAAATCGATAAATAAAGACGAAATGTAAGCTTAGATTTGGCGATTAACTTCAGTTCGATAGTTTAATGTGATTATTCACATTATTAGTATTACTTTAATATGAACATAATCATTCTCTTGCAAGATGAGATAACAAAATAAAAGAATTAGGAATTATACACAAAGTCAATTGAGAAAATACGTAGACCAGTTGTTTTTCCGACTCCGTATCAAGTAAACAAACAAGGCATTGACAAAGGTAATTCATTGATGCTATCTATCGGCGCGGCGCAGCCCGAGTCAACATTGCCTTGAAGTATTTGCGCAGTATCGCTTGGTCAAGTATTTCTGTGTTCTTTCCTCACACGAGGGCGAATGTTTTACATGCTCAGATTAATCCATTAAGAATCAAGAATGGCAATGTTAATTCCTTGATTATCTTCAACTAAATTAACCTTACATTTTAGAACAATAAATACGCCTAAACTAAATCGAATTTAAAAGTTTTGAAAAAGAATTTCATAAATCTACAATAGCTTTATATCGTGAATTTGTTGCTTAATTTTTTTGGCTATAATTAATTATATAAATGCATTTCATTTTACCTTCTTTAGTGTTAATGTCATTATTCACGTTTTCTTGGCCGAATCAGTGATTAAATTACATGATTATGTTTATATGCTCTCAAGAAATACGAAAACCACTTGTTTTTTCGACTCTCATATAAAATAAATGGACAGGACATTGACAAAGGCAGTTAATTGGTGCTATTTATTGGCGTGGCGTAGCCCGAGTCAACATTGCCTCGAAGTGTTTGCGCAGTATCGCTTGTACGAGTGTTTCTGTATTATTTTATCAGACGAGTTCAGTGAGTGTGAACACTTGATTGCTTTGATCGGGTTTTTTGTCAACCTTTTTTTTATGTCCAACTGCTGGGCACAGGCTCACAAGTGAGAGGGATTTTAGGTCATAGTCCACCACGCTGGCCAAGTGCGGATTGGTGGACGTCATGCTTTCGAGAAATTATGAATTTCTCAGGCATGCACGACGATAGGGAACATCGTAATCAATTAAATATCACGATATTTTCCACCACCGTGGAGCAGCGATAAATGCGCACATTACAAATTTCTTTGTCAGAGGTACGCGCCGAGGATTTGAACGCGGGATCGGTCGCGTCGATGAACGCGAATTCTTGTTAATTAACATGAATTGAACTTATTGTTTTTTCAACCTTTTTAATGTTCTGCTTCTGTACACAGGTCTCGAGGGAATTTAGGCTATAGTCAACCACGCTCGCCAAGTGTGGACAGTGCGGATTGCAGATATTTTTCTAAGAAAACACAAAATATATTTTAAAATTATTAATAACTGATCAAGGATGGGAAACGTTTTTTATGAAAAAATTGTCTTTTATTTCTAATCTCACCAAAAAGATTTTTTGTATATACTTGTATATACGACATCTATCTAGCCATCAAGACTAATTAGCAATTAAGTACTAATAAAGGTTATCAGATTTTTTGAACTGCTAAACCCCTAACTCTACAAATCCTACACTTTCCTCAAGTCCTCTCAATATTGTAAAACGCCCAAAATCTAAACTGTATCATTTCTTGATTTATTTCCTTGTAGAATTCACAACATTATTATATTACACTCTAATTCAAGTAGATTTTGTGTTTTGCAGTTTTTTACATTTAACAATCAGAATATCTCTGTGCATATAGTTTGAAAATATACATTTAATATTTTTATAGTATATTTATGGTTTATAGAGATACATTTAAGGTCAAACTCATTGTGTTGTTTATGTTTTGATACCTACTTCTCTTAGAACATCAAACAATCAAATTCGTCGCATTGTGCATTCGCAAACAAAAAATGTCAATATGAATATTTGAAGCAAACAAAGCCACTACGGGATCAGTCAAATCTGTCATGTGGACGTAAGGCAGGATTTATTAAGGGCGATCAAAGCATTCCAGTCGGCAATTATTCGGTTTGCTGATGATATATTGACTCCGTAACATGAACCAGCGCTCTTTTTGTCTATGCGTTTTGAGTGATGCGCCCTCCGGGCTATGAGCGCGAGTATGGAAGTGGACTCCATATTTTGCTGGCAAATAATAATGTTACTATAGTATGACTTTTTACGTTGGCAACCTTTACAGGCAACAAAGTGATTTCACCTGAGATTGCTGAGACCAATCATTGGACCATTGGAAAAAATAAAATAATAAGGTTTACAAAAGTTTACGTTACAAAAATATTAAATCCCCTTTATTAGAACAGCTTAGTTTGTTTTGTTAAGTGTAAGCTGCTTTTTATTCGTATTGGAGGCCGCGTCCTTTACCGTTTGAAGGCCATCGCTGCTCTCGTTTATACGTATGAAGGTACATAAAAAATATAAGACTTACAAGATCTGCTTCCACAGTGCAGAGGCCGCGAGCTATTGTCGTGTCGCATTAACGGAAATCGCATCATAACTCCCGATAATCTACGTTTATTGGCTCCGTTCCTCCCTGCTTTATAGCTCTGCCTATATGTAGTACTTTCGGGTAGAGTCCCATAAAACGTTCTTAATTTTTGTACTGCTCGTTCTAATCGGAAGAGTGTTTTTAAAGAGTGTCTTTATAATCCACTTTTTAATAAGATATAAAATTTCTTCAGCGTATTTGATCAGTGAAATGCAAAAATACCAACAAAATATTTACGATACCTAATTAAATCTTATACATACATTAAAATCCACACATCAAATCCCAGCTTTCCAAATCTCTTATTAAAATTTGATAGTCAATTACTATAATTCAAGTATTACTCCCTTACAAAGAGCTTGTTCAATCAGGATGAATATACTAAAGTCACATCATTATCAGAGAGCCGTTCAAACGCATAACAGGCAGTTATCGTCCTTTTATAGCTCCTTGCATCACTGCTGCGTACTTACACTTAGATGCTTTCGTAAGAAATAATAGTATACATTATCTAATTCTTTGCTAAATTTAAAATCTTTCCTTCTTGACGTATAATAGCATGAATAACTCTGCCGTTAGTCTGCAATACAAGCATGCGCGCTGCTAAGCTGAACCATTAGTAACAAATCAATTTTTTCATAGTTCCTTATTTGCTCTTACAGGAAGGCGCGTGAGCATATATTAAACTATTTTACAGCGTTTCAATTGTAATAGAACCAAAAACCGGCCAAGTGCGAGTAGGATTCACGCACAAAGGGTTATGTACAATCTATAAAAATCAAATATTGTATGGAGCCCCTTAGAGTTTAGAGCCCCCTTAAATATTTATATTATTCTATTTATAGTATTTGTAACAAAAAATACTAAAATTTTATTACAATTATTTCTGATGCCACTATAACAATAGTGGCATCAGAAATACATCTTCTGTGAAAATTTCTAATGTCTAGCCATCACGGTTCATGAGATACAGCCTGATGACAGAGAGCGGAGGCTTAGTTATAGGGTCCCATTGGCACCCTTCGGTTACGGAATGCTAAAAATAACTTACAACTTTCACTAAATAGTCCTAAACATATTATTTTAATTACCACCGTAAGGTTGGATTTGGTTACTTGAAACTTTATTACGAGATTGTTTGACCAGTTCTATTTCAGGTCCATACATCAAGTCTTAACATTTTTAAATCTCGTATTAGATAGCCAATTACGATAATCCGTCCATTATTCTCACACAAAGAGCTTGTAAAATCACGATCGTTGCACTAAAGACAATTCATTATTAGAGAGCCGTTAGAGCTCCATAACAGCCAGTTATCGCCCTTTTATAGCTCTTTACATCAGTATCGGGCGCCCTGCTTCTGCCTTCCTTTGTTAAAAGTAATGAACGATTATCTACGTAACATCAAGTTTCTAAGTAGTAACAGCCTATGTATGATATCGGACTTGGAACTATGATGCTTTAAGTAGGTCCGGGCTCCACAAGGACACGCTCTTGTCACTGATTTATAAGGTAAATGTCCGTATCGTCAGTTTTTGACAGTGTCCCAGTACTCGTCTTTCATAGAAAATGATATCTTTTGGCCCTTTTTAGGTGAAATTACGAGTACTCGTACGCTGACGACTTTGTTAATATGTATATCTCTCGCAGCTGCTCAACAGTAAACAACGGCTCTGCGTTAATAATGTTAAAATAAATAATAAAACCCCGCGAAATAGTGAAAAAATAGGATCCAAGAGTGTAAATAACTCATCTTCGGATAAGTGTTATATGTATTGACTGTGAAAGTTCATAAAAAAGTGTAAAAAGTGAATAAACATTACCAACTTACAGTGTAACAATTAACGGACTACGCGACTATATAAAAGCAGAAACTTTATTTAAATCACAAAACAGTGAGTAAAAAAGTGTCTTACAAATAAACAACATAATAAATAATAATAAAATTTAATCTATAAATAACATAACCTACAAAAATAAAAACGCGAAATCATCAGCTTGATATATGCATGCTTTTTATGGGAAAAGCGACATCTGTAAGTAACCAGATGAACTTTTTAATTGTGATCAATACGAAGGCAATACATACCTGCAATCAACTATTAAAGAAGCGACATAGAAAATAGTACCATAATATTCCGCTAGAGGGCACGAAAACGTATTTAATAATAAAAATGGAACAAATTACAGAAATGTTAAAATCCTTACAAACAAAGTTCGATGAACAATCAAAGGGGCTCAAAGAAATGAAAGAGAGTATCCCAAACAGTATAAACAAAAATATAGATGAAAAGTTCAATATATTAGAAAATAGACAAAAACAATTAGAAAAAAATTTAGAAGAACAAACACAAAAAATTCAAAAAATTGATAAAATATTAAGGAAGAAAAACTTGATATTTTTTGGAGTAGAAGAAACGGAACATAGCTACTTCAACTTACAAAATAAAATTTTACATATAATAAATAATAATATGAAAGTAGATTGCCAAAAAACCGATATTGAGTATGTTACACGCATGGGGAAAAAATCTGAAAAGGTGAGACCTATAATTGTTACTTTCACTACTATGGGCAAAAAAATTGAATTACTTAAAAAGAAGAAAATGCTTCAAAGCACCTGTACTTATTACATTAAAGAAGACTTCCCGCCGGAAGTTCTTGAAGAAAGAAAGAAGTTAAGTGCCCAGCTAAAACAGGAACGAGAACAAGGAAAAAAAGCATATATAAAATACAATAGAATAGTAATCCTATCAGATAAAATAAATACTCAGCAGGAACGACAAAAGAGAAATTTATCTCTGTCTCCGGAAGCAACAGCTGTTGTTGAAAGCGAACAGAAAAATACCTACACAAATCCAACAAAAAAAAAATAGATGCTTATTTAGTCAAGAATAAACCACTAACACAGAAATTAATTCACCGACACACCAGCAAATATCCAATAAATGACATACAGAAGCGACCTCTCCATGTCCCCCACTACGGCTGGTCACCGCGGGGGTCACAGACCAACACCCTCCACTCCACTCATTATATCTATGTACTTACAATGCTCGGTCACTGTTATCAGAAGAAAGAATGCTCGAGTTTAAGCAATCGATATCAAATATTAAATATGACGTCATTGGTCTGTCAGAAATCAGACGTACCGGTTACAGCATAGAAGAAAGCGAAGAACATATATTCTGCTATTTTGGTGAAACAAAAGGCCAGTATGGTGTAGGTTTCCTTTTGAAAAAGTACCTAAAAAATTGCTTAGAAAGTTTCACTGCAATCAATGAACGCATATGTATACTACATTTGAAATTCCAGAATATAAATATATCTATAGTCCAAGTTCATGCGCCTACCTCTGACTCAACCGAACTAGAAGTAAAAGAATTTTATGACCAGATACATGAAGCTCTTAAACAATGTAGTAATAATTTTGTAGTCATGGGTGACTTCAATGCCCGAGTTGGTCAAAAAATAGAAGGTGAAAACAGAATATTAGACAACTCATGCTTTGGAAAAAGAGACAGGAGAGGCGAAAATTTAATTCAGTTCTGCTGGGAAAACAACTTATTCATAATAAATAGCCTATTTAAAAAGAAAAGTAAGAACATCTGGACGTGGCTGTCTCCAAACAAAAATAAAAGCCAGATAGATTACATACTATCAAATATAAAAAACAAGTTCACCAACATTGAAGTGATAAGCAATCTATCGTTTCCAAGCGACCACCGACTCGTGAGAAGTACTATGTTGTTGACCCCCATCAAAAGAACTAGAACCACATATGTAGGAAAAGGCTGCAAGTGCTCCCTAGAAACCATGGACCAGCAAGATAAATACGTTGAAGCATTAAAAATGAATATTATGAACATAAAACTAGATGAATACGATACAGTAGAGTCATACTTTGAAAAAATTAAACAGGCTATAAATAAAAGTTTAAAGTCAATAAATAATAATCATATAAAATCAAAACGACACGACGCTATCTCAGATGAAACGAAAAATCTCATAAGAAGAAGAAACGAATTAATAAATAAAAAACACTTAACATCAGAAGAAAAAAATGAGAAAAGTTATTTATTTAAATATGTTTATAAAATTATGAGAAAAGAATACTACGAACACAGAAGAGCAACTATTGAGAAATACTTAAAGTCAGGAAGTGTGAAAAAAGGCTTTAAAATATTAACAACATATAAAAAATGGGTACCTTGCCTAAGAAGGAACTGTTCAGGTAAAAAAGTAACATTCTCAAGGTCTGAAATTATAAAAGCTGCTACAGAATTTTATTCAGATCTGTATACTTGCAGAACTCCTTTAAGTATAGAGACTCTACCTACACAAAAGAATGATATTTCTCTACAAAGATTCTCTACAAAAGAAATTTTCACTAAGATAAAATTTTTAAAGAAAGAAAAAAGCAGCGGTCCGGATGGAATACCAAACGAAGCCATTAAAGCTGGAATAAGTATACTTGTACAACCCTTAACCACCTTATTCAATAAAATACTAGACGACCGAAAAATCCCTACAGAATCGGCTAAATCAGATATAGTACTGCTCTACAAAAAAGGAGACCCCACAGATATACGGAACTATAGACCAATCAGCCTACAGTCAAATCTTTACAAACTGTTTGCTTCTTGCCTCGAAAAACGCATTGCGCAACATACAGAAGAACATCAACCTGTAGAGCAAGCAGGATTTAGAAGCACGTACTCAACTATAGACCATATTCACTCATTAGAACTAATTATAGAGAAATACGAAGAAATGAATCGACCGCTCTACCTAGCGTTCATCGACTACGCCAAAGCGTTTGACTCTATATCCCATACTAGCATGTGGAGAGCACTACAAGAATGTCATGTACCATCAGAAACTATAGAGCTCATACAAGACATATATGAAAAAAGCGCTAGTAGAGTAATATTAGATAAAACAGGCTCGGAATTTAAGATATCGAGAGGCGTACGTCAAGGAGACCCCCTTTCTCCTAGAATATTTATTACAGTTTTACAAAGCATTATGAAAACATTAAATTGGAAAAACAAAGGTATCGAAATTAAAGGTCAATATCTAAGTAATCTCAGATTCGCCGATGATATCATACTTTTCGCAGAAAACTCGTCACATATAGAAACAATGGTAAACGAAATTAATTATATCAGCAATAAAATAGGCTTAGAACTCAATACAGCCAAGACAAAAATTATGACAAATAGCATAGAGACCCCAGTATACATCAACAGTGTCCCACTAGAATATGTCAAGCATTACACTTACCTAGGCAAGCAGGTATCATTTAATAAAACTAGACACCACGATGAGTTAATGAGACGTGTGAACATGGCCTGGAATAAATTTTGGAGCTTCAAAGAAATTTTAAAATCGAAAACCCCAGTAAACCTAAAAAAAAAATTTTGGACTCTTGTGTACTACCATCTCTCACTTATGCATCCCAAACATGGATTTTCAACAAGCGGACCAGGAACAAAATAATAACTACCCAACGAGCCATGGAGCGCAGCATACTAAATTTAAAATTGAGACACAAAAAAAGAAGCACTGATATAAGAAAAACAACAAATCTGATTGATGCTCTAGATCACTGCAAAAAATTAAAATGGAAATGGACAGGTCATGTTGCACGTATGGGCGAAGACAGATGGGCGAGAAAAATAACTACGTGGAAAGGACCTGTAGGTAAGAGAAAGAGAGGCAGACCAGCAGAGAGATGGCTAGATGAGATTTTGAAAGTAGCGGGAAAGGACTGGATTGACAAAGCGAGGGATAGAATTATGTGGAGAAAAATGGAGGAGGCCTTTACTCTACAGAGAGGTCCTTAATATAATAAATATATGAAATTCATTACAATACAATTATAATAGTAAATATAGTAAATTATATAATTGAATAATTAAATTAAGAAATTAAATGTACTAATGTAAAAAAATAATAATAATGTATATATATATCATAATCATATATACATATATATTATATTATATGTGTATATATAATATAATATATATGTATATATGATATATACATATATATATATTATTCAGGATATTAAAGTAATTATGATGTCAAGATATAAAATGCATGCTACATAAATGTATTATTATTGTAATAATTTAAAATCAATTCAAGTGCAAACGAATTTTTATTAAGGAAATAAAAAGGCTTTATTATTATTATTATATCTCTCTTTAATATAGTTTGGATAAGTTTATGACTAGTGTTATTATTGTTTTTTTTATGAAAACATGAAATTATTTGATTTATATTTTCAGTTATTTTTAGCATTTTTCTAAAACATTGTTCAAAAACACTTAAAACAATACAGTACATTATTATGCTTTAAACTGAAATAAAGAATATCTATATGAAAAAGGCTACATTTACTTTTATTAGTCTACTATTTATAAAATTAAGTTGACCAGTACAGAAATTGTGACATAGATAAATTGCATTGTTTTAAACAATACCAAAGAAAAATATCATTTAATTTGGACTCCTCAGAATTTTTTTTAGTTTTTATTTTATTATTATGAGGAGACGAAATTATTTAAATAATAAATAAGTAATAAAAAATATTTAATTAATAATATTGACAAAAAAATAAGGAGCCCGGCATGGTAACTATTACTCCTACTGGTAGTTTTACATTTTTCTAAACCAGACAGTACAGGAAGATACGTATCTATACCGATATCACCTTCCCTATGGAAAGTGATTCTTATATCTCGTATCTCGTAATAAAAAAATAAATCGCCCTAAGCAAGCCCGGTTTCCTATTAAGCCATAATAGTTGTTTACAGGCGGCACTCGCTGTGCGTTTACAATATATTACGAGCTTGTCGGCAATAAAAAGGGGTAAGAAAAAAATGAATAAGCCGGGAAACGTTAAAATAAAGGCGCCCGCGAATATATACGACTTCCTGGAGGAAATAATAATGCTGTTTGCAATTCATTTGCCTACCTGGTTACCCTTGCAAGAGAAAACAACGGTTGCCGGTATTTCTTAGCATTCTTTATTCTTTTTCTACCCTCCTTAGACAATTTTTCGCGAGGGCCCCGATTTTTTATTCTAAACCCTTTGCTTTCCGACGAAATCAAAGCTTAATGACGGATGACTGAGATGCGGATGGTAATGAAAATTTATTTTATTGCTTTTGATGGTAGATATTGCATTTGTTTTTTAGATGTAAATTTTGAATATTGCTCTATTTCATGAGATAGTATAAACACAGAAAATATTTTCAATAATATATTTACTCATGATTTTTTTTATAATGTACATACATATATTTTTTCAGACCAGAGACGAGAAGGTAAAAATATTTAGAAGCATGGTACATTTTTATTTTTTGATAATAAACTAAATAAAACAATTTAAATTATTTAAGTAACTGAAATAATAAATATTTTGTAAAATTATGTATCTTAACATCACATCGATTTAGTATTGCAATAATCAAATTTTTAAGGAAAAAATGTATTACAAACAGTGTTACATATAAGAAAAAAAAAAACAATAAAAACATCTTGAAAAAAGATCGAGATAAAATCTCAGCAGCCCCTTTTTTCGCAAGTCCCACAAAACCGACAAATGGCGTGTCGCGGAAGAAAAATCAAAGTGTAACGCGGAACCGGCTTGCTTACATTTAAACACGTAATTGTAACTAACCGGGGCCTTTATTAATTCACCTCGTTTATTCCTGTCACTCCCTGACTTACCGTGCAGTGGGAAAAAAGTAGCTCCATTCTTGTAAAATATTCATAGCTACGCCGCGGTTTTTTTGCGGGAATTTTTACGACTGCTCTCTTATTTTGCATTTTATTGTTTATTAATTGTTGAATTTATGATCTGTGTTCCCATTTTTTAAGTGATTTTTTATTGCTTCGGTATATTTTTCTAAACAGATTTAAATAATTATTTAAACCTATTGCTCTTTAATAAATGAGTTGATAACAGCATAATATGAAACATAAAGAGTTTACAGAGATTGAAACAAACTTTCTCTATGCACGTTTTTTTATGTAATGAAACGGTAATTGAAAATTGTAGAGCGAAACTATTAAGTGGAATGTAAAACCTACTTCAGATCAAACACTTATAAAAATGTAAGTACTCAGTATTGAGCCAATACGGCAATATTTTAGTCGATAAATTTTAAAAAGTTTCAGCAACTGAAAGATACGATCGAGTGTTACGCTCTGTGAATATTTAAGAAGGCTCTCAAGTGAGTCTCGAGAGTCCCTGAGAGTCACTTAAATCCCTGATGAGCAATAGAGTTAGGGACAGAAAGCAGAGAGATTGCCTTAATCGTAATCAAAGGGACTGTAATTTGTGTTTTTTTTTAATTCAGTCGTGCGCCGCAGAATACTTTGTGCCTAAAAATATAGGTATCTGAGACATTGAAAAATGCAAATGTATACGACCTTTTTTACCTATAGTTTCTTAGAATAGACAGCTTACGGTTAAGGTAGCTATTTAAAGACATACCTACATACCTATATCTTATATATAAAATTCTCGTGTCACAATGTTAGTTACCCTACTCTTTCGAAACGGCTTGACCGCTTTTTATGAAATTTTATATGCATATTCAGTAGGTCTGAGAATCGGCTACTATCTATTTTTCATACCCCTAAGTGATAAGGTTAGCCCACCCCAAACATTTAAACGCGGTACGAAGTTCGCGAGGTCAGTTATTTTTATTATAATATTGTTAAGCAATATAATAAGTATCCATCCATCAGCCTTTTAAAGTCCACTGCTGGACATAGGCCTCCCCTAATGTTCGCCACTCCGCCCGGTCCTGCGCGTAATAAGTATACTAGTTTTCAAGTAAGGAATCTTTAATTACAGGTTACATTTAAGTTTTATTAGTACACATTGTTTTATATGCAAATATTTTGTAAAAAATCATTTTTTGCTACACTAAGAAAGGAAAAAATACATTTTTCTTACACTATATAACTAAATCATTTTGCAGATGAAGCTCCCTTTTGCGTCATTACCAAAAACTACATGTCATTATGCACATCAATTTTTTTTTTCAATTTACTAACCTTACCATTTTCAAGCCACACAGGTACGTATTTCCTAGGCGACGGAAAATAATAATAATAACGTATCACACTCATAGCCCCACTGTAGGGTAGATATACCCTATGTCGTGGGTACCACGGACACTTTCAAAGATAGAAACACAAATGCCGCGAACAGAAATTATAAACTCATCATTCAAACTTCTGCTTTGCCGGGAATCGAACCCGGGACACTCCAATCCCGATATATGGTTTATGGTTTAAGAGCTTTATTATTTCCCATAAAGAATTAAAAATAATTCACTTACTGAGAAATTTTGTTAAAATCATATGTAATTTATTAAAATGTTAATTACAAACTTAAATAACAGCAGGCGTACAGAAAATACAAACTGATTATTATTATACATAAGGATATGGTAAGTAAAACCATAAAATATTTGCTACGGACTACATGCCTTATTGCTGAATATGAAGTACCTACACGTGAAATTTTCTAAACGATTTAGTCACTGACGAAAATCCTAATCAAAATATCGGAGCTATTACAAAAATGAACATCAGCCAAAGTGGGCTTTCCCGAGCATCAAACGTGGAGCCGACGGGATGCATTCCGATGTACCGTCTATACCCGTTCCTTTTTTACCGTTCCGTACCCTTTGGGTTCCGCGCACAAAATATTAAAACAAGATACTCTTAAAAACCTTATCTGTCTGACTTTATTTTCATCTATCCACAGCCTAAGCTGTAACAGTATAAGTAAATTTGATACTTTTTTTTAATTTTGACGTATCTTGACCTCAGTGTAAAATGGAAATGAAATAAGAATATTTATTTGCATAAAACTATCAGTTGTCGCAAGATACCTGGTGAATGAGAAACATCAAAATAATGTTGCAGAGATAATATGCATAAAAATTGAGTTTTCTAAGCGAAATAAATATGAATGAATAAATTAAAAAGATAAAAAGACCTGAATATTTTTTATTTTACTATCCCTTGTACGCATGTTCTGTCGAAATTTACCGCATAATAAGCGTGAAAATATTCCCCATATAAAAGTAGTACCTGGACGACCACGCGTTGCTCGGATAAAAACAATTTATTTTCTTGGTTTAATTTCAAACGAAACACTTATTTGCTTAGTGTTACTTAACCACACCATCCTAAACAACTCCCAATAAAAAAATACACAAAAAAAATTAAACGCAATATGGTTTTGATTGTTTGAACCCGAGTCTCTAGTTCTGCAGTCAGCCCACGTGTAACCATTCGGCCAAGAAAGCTTTAATTCAATAAACGATTTTTTTATACAGCTCTTTCAAATCGACATTGTCATCTCTTCTAACGTCGAATTCACAGATGGCGTTTAACGGCGTTCTACGCCTCAATATTATTAATACTCTCCAATAGATATCCGGAAGAGTCGTATTTTTCAGTTTATATGTATGTCGATTATTGTTTCTTTGTAATTTAAAATTTCTAAAAATAAAACCTAACTGGATCGATTTATCACCCCCGCAACCAGGATACTAAATTTCATCAAAATCGTCGGAGCCGTTTCTGAGATTCAAAAAATATATAAGTATAGTTATATACAAGAATTGCTCGTTTAAACGTATTAGATATGTTTATTGTAATTTCTAGCTTTGTTTTGACACGGAGCCCTCTATATGGGAATATAACTCGTACTTGGCCGGTTTCTGAATCCCGGTAACAAGCCAATAAATCCCTGCGCATTTTTCCAACCCCGCTCGAACTCGCCCCGGAAAAGCCAAAAAGGCTTAGCGCGATTACACCCAAATTTACTTAACACCTTCACATTAAAACTCCCTAAATAACGATCTTTTATGTAATTTTCTTATCTGGTCCTATATGAGCCGCTTTAATTCGATAATTGGCCGAAATTGGGTCTTGTGCAAATGTTGTTATGTAAATTGAATCCCGAATATGATTAATTTTACGTTAGGACAAAGGATATCGTTGAATTAGCGGCGGGTGCGCACATTACTTGATTGGACTGAATTAAATAAACGAAGTAACTACGTTACGCATGTATTCTCTAAGTAGAATTTATTATACATTTCCAATCATTTTTGTAGGTGGTAGAACTATTATGCTTCACTCGGGGAAGTACCACCGCTGCACCCACTTCTGCTGTGAACCAATTTTATTTTGTTTCGGTGGAAAGGTGCAGTTGCCGGTCACACTTACATGAGGCGACCACCAGCCTCCGGAGTAGCAGCGCAACTGCATACGACCTCAGACAAGACTTACCAATGCTTGCCTGAGGTTGTATGTTGTCCATTGTCCATGGGCTGTAGCGACAACTTAACACCACGTGGCCTGCATGCTCGTCTGCTACTCCATTCAAATAAAAAAAAAATGGTTGTTTTCAACATAATATTTTTTTAGAAATCCTAGCTTAAAATGTTTCCTGAAAAGAAAATTAGACATCTATCACATAGTAACTCTTTCCTAACGCTCCTTGAATGATTTACAGAGAGGGCGCTTTCCGTGTCGAACCGTGAAACTACTATACTGATATCTACAAAATTGTGGTGTGTTTGCACAAGAGTTACCTATATTTTTCAGTTTAATGATTAAATAAAGTGCTCAATTTATTATTACTATTTTGTCGTAAAGAAGCCATGAAAATTTTTAATCTCATTCCAAACTTACTTTTTACTAACAACTTGCAGGAAAGCTTCAATATTGGAAATGAATTCGTTCGTTAGTAGCACAAACATTGCAGGTAAGTGGCAAAGCTGGATCCGAGTTGCTTTCGAGGCAACTCGAGCACTCTTTTAATTAATTAAGTACTCGTTCGTATATGAGTCGAGTCACTCACTAACATGGAAGTATTCGTTGATTAGATTCGTGCAGTGACTAGCTTTTAGTTGATAGTTTACACTAACTTCGTACCTACTTATTGCCTTTAAGAGATCGTTTGGAAAGAAAATTATACTCACCAATAAAATTACTGCAATAAATAAGTAATATAGAAAGTACAAACAGTGTACTATACCATCTTTCCTGTGTTTTTGTAGCGTTTAACGTGATCATTTTAATTTTAATAAATGAAAAATCTTTGTTTTTTACAATTTACGGGATCTTTTACAAAAATCATTTTTAAGCATTTTTCCTTTTTCATCTCTTGTTAATTATTTCTTAAAAAAACATAATTACCTATATAGACTGAAATAATTATCTTATCTACAGAAAGCCTTTACCTATGGTAACTGTACCACCGAGGGGTTTTTAGTGCAGTACAAATCCCCCGATACCAAAAAAGGTGCTCAAACTGCTCATAGTATCATAATGTCCATAGCGTATCGCAGTATTAAAAGTCAAAGACATTATTAAATCACTTCACTCTATATCTTCTCTAAATCATTAATACGCTGTTATATACCTCTCACTCATTACTACTATTTGAAATGGGCATGATGACAGATTTTTAAATACCTTTCCTTATTGTAGGTACACGTCTCCTAGTTTCGAAAAAAAGTTTATTTCAGCAATAAACTTAACTTTTAACGTAAATTAATATATTTTCTGCTATGTGATTTGAATTAAGCGCGAAAACGCTCGTAGGTGTCATGGCGTCGGCTTGCTCGTCAAACTTCAAGCAACACGATGACATTAACTGTGACGTGACGTCATTCCTTTTGATTGGCGTTTCAGATAACATGGCCGATTGCTGTATTTAATACTTTTATTTTATTGAAAATCTTATTAATCTTAATGTTTATATTAAAACGGGATCATATTATAGAACTTTTTTAGCATATATTTTTCTGTAAAACCATTTATTCTCTGATTCTTTAATAGTGTCATCATGCCTATTCTACTTTCGTAGGCTTTCAAATAATCCTATCCATTAGTTAAACATCAATCGGGATCTACTAATTACATTTCAGTGGTAAATACCTGACATCGGTCAGAGAAATTCGGTCAGTCGGTTAGGCATTATTAGATCGGTTAGTCGGTCCGTTACACCGATAGGTACCGGTCAACTGATTAAACATGGCAACGTGAGGAAATACCCCGTGTATCGGACACGGGACTTATTTTTAATTTTGGAATGTTTTATGTTTGTGATATTTGGTTAAGGTACCATTTGAAACCTTAAAGATTTAATTTTATTTATGGAATGTTTTATATTTGTGATATTTGGTGAATGTACCGTTTGAAACCTTTAAGATTACAAGAAATGGTTGTAAAATTTAAAATAAGTGCTAATTTTCGTCTATGTTTCTTTTTTTACTCTTTACGGATAAAATCTAAATAACCTTTAAGTTGTTTTTCATTTTCATTTAAATTATATTTTTAATTAAAAAAACGACAAATTGTTTGTAAAGTAGGTTTACGATCGAGATGTTTACGTGATAACGTCCGCACGAGAATGCCGCTAGAGTGAGAGAGACGGAAGATCGGTCCACTCACTCGAACGCTATGCCAGCCTCCGCTCGTGAGGATTCCGCGTGACAAGTTTCACGGAATGACTGGCAGCGCTCGAGATGAGACGGGAGATCGGTCCGTCTCTCTCTCGTTATACCTGCGATCGCGCTCGTGAGGTTTTGGTGTGACACAAGTTTCTGAACATGTCACCCGACTAAAACGATTTTAAAGACGTTATCACGTCAAAAAAAATTAAAAACGCACTAACGTAATGCAACACCTGCCATGCAACAGTTAACAAAACATTCTCTCAGGCACGCACGGTGATGGAAGATATCGTAATTAATCACATATTACAGTATCATCCCTCACTGTGGAGTGCCGATAAATACGTACTTAACAAATTTCTTTGTCAGAAGTGCATGCCGGATGTTTGAACTTGGTATCATGGGCTTGGAGACCGCGGGTCTCATCGCTCGGCCATCGTCACTCGAATTTGGTTGAACCGACTGTCCATTACATCGATGTCCTTCGATTCATCAAACATTTGAACGTATTAAAAAATCTAGTGTCATATCTGTCTAATGGCTCCTAAAGCGGCTTGTACCGTATAGGTGAACTAAGGGCCTCTTTCATCATCTTCAAGTAAATTGACAAGTACGCAAATTGTCGGTTAAAGTCACCCGTAACTTCAATTTCAATTCAAGATGTTCGAGTAGCACTATTCATATGATAAACACTAGGATTTCCTTGTGTCCTGGGTACCATGGACACACACAAAGACAGAAACACAAACACCCAAACCGAGAACACAGATTTAAACTCATCTTTCAAATTCTTGCTTCGACGGGAATCGAACCTGGTACCCTTCGAACGGCAGTCCAGCATGGTGTCATATTCATTTATTATTACATTGCTCTTTATCGATATTACATCCAAAAGAGAAGGAGTAACTCCATTCAATATAACCACTTAGGTACCCTCTCAATCCTTTCTTCTTTCGTCATTTATTCTCAGACTGGCACATGTGTCTCTTACCCAAGCAAGAGACCTCGACCTCAGCGCGATAAATTTCAAATATAAATTATTCAAATTCGTCATCGGATGCCCGGATTAATAATTACTATTCACGAGACTCACAACTGGCGAACGCAGACGGTACCCGCGATTAGCAATACGTCACCGTAAATATAGCAACACTTATTCCACGATTTATATGGGGGGAGAGTGGGGTAAAGGGGACACTTGGTAATAAATCTACGGAGTGATTTGGTACAAAGCACTCGACCCGCAGTGTAAGCTCGCCCGGCCAAAAACATCTATTGTGGAAGACCCGCGGAATCCGATAATGCCGGAGATTGTCCCGTCTTTCCTTTAACACCTCTCGATACCTTACAGTCCTGTGCGGACTGATAATAATGCATTGTAAATTATGCCGGAAGCTACAAATTGTTAAAGTTCGTAAGCTCTCGGCTTTGGCTGGCAATTGATTAACCTCGATTAGTAGTTTTATATTTGTATGTTGCTCTTTTAATGCTATTTTTTGTGAAACAGTAACCAAATCAATGTTTTCTTGAATATGTTAATTGTTTCAAACTGCAGCAGCGTAGTGGAGTAAGCTGAATGCCTTCTCAGTTATCGATAGAGACCCATGCTCACTATTGGGACGCAAAAAGGTCGGCTATTAGCTAGCCATCTATAAAATGTAGCAACCGGATGACCGAGCGTTAAACAATTGATTTTCTTCAGAGACTCATTGACTTACATAGGTAGTGTTCCTTAACAACGCCATCTACTACTTCTCGTAGTAGTAGTAGTATATATATAAATATATTAGTTTGCTTGATTGGTATACATATGTACCTTATTGAAATAACATAAGATTATAAAAATTGACAATCAATCACTCATTTATTTGTCGAATAAGGAGTTACATAGATAGATAATAGTTAAGTAAGTCTAAACATGGTTGCCTTTTTATTTTAATTAAACATTAATTAGTTGTTACTCTATTATATTGTACGATTTGCCATGGAGATGAATATTGAATTTTCACATTGTTTTGTTTTAAAATAACACTTATACCAACAGATTAAAAATGTGAGGATTTTAATATGTCAGTGGAATACCATTGCGCCGCGTGTGCGACCCGTTACCCAAACTTAATCTATAAATCAAGAAGTGAAACTATTTCGTAATTAGATCGCATTTAGGGGTACAACACCTTACGACTCCTTGAAAGCCTCCCCAAGGGTCCGAAGGTAGAGCCTTTCAAGCACCTCTTTAACGGCTAATATCCTTCGTAAATGGATCTCAAATATTTTGCTCCATAATCGTTATAGCAAAACGATGTTGTCATGTTTATTGCTTTATGGTACACTAATAGAGGGCTCTCGTATCGTTGTACTAAATTGGTTATAAATGAAATGCTTATTATTAAAACTATCATATCTATGTTTTTGATATGGCTAATATCTTATTGAGGACATTTCCTTTTCTTTCCAAGGTCAACCCTATCTGTGTTCCAAATTTCATTAAATTTGGTTCAGTAGTTTAAGCGGGTAAGCGTAGCAGGCAGACAGAATTAATTTCGATAGTATACTCTAGATGGGTACTAAATATAGTCTACTGCATACAAGTAGACGCTTGCCATATAGATAACATTGAACATAAGTACATTTCAACAGAGATATAAATCTCTGCATTTTAATACATAAACAACTTCATAAAATATTAAATATTATGTTCTGTGGTTTCATACTCGTCTTCTCTTAAGTCTTGATGTCTGGAGTCTAGACATCAATTGAAAGTAATATCTGCATATTTTTTAACTTATATACTTTTTCCTCCCATACATTTATATTTTTGTTTGATAGCATTGATGATATTGAAACAAATCGTAAACATGAAATTCCAGCATCCTAAGCCTGTTTCACACTGTCACGCTCACCGACAAGTAGTCAGAAAAAGAGAAATGTGAATACAAAACGAGTAGAAAACAAAAGCCTCTTAACATAAGCGCCATTCTTTCATTACGCGCGATGCTTTTGATGTTTCGGTACTTAATGTTTAATAAGTTGATCCTATTACAATGTCCAGGTAAGTACGAGTAACATCACAATGGGAGCGGGCCGCTAACAAGATTATAACTTTATTTGGTAAATTAATAAAAAGTAGACGTGTGTTCATAGCTCCCCTTCCTCCTCTGCACGGAGACAATATATTAACTGTCCTCGAGACCATCCTGTATATTTTATTATATGCTGGGCTTGGTATAAATTTCAAGAAAAGAAACAATAAATTGACTTACTATATATATATATATATATATATATATATATATATATATATATATAAATGTACATAAATTAATCCCTATCGCGCGTGAACGGTTGGACCAATTTCGCTAATTCTTTTTTGTTGTGTTTGTTATTGTAAAGAAAAGGATCACAAGAAAGAAAATAATAAAAAAATTGCGCTCATAATTAGAAAATTTTAGAACACTTGACTGTTTTTTTTTTCAAAATGTTTGAAATAATCACTTCATAATGAATCAACATGATAATAATTGTTTTTAAAGTAATTCTCTAGTTATTAATTTATATGTTTAAATAAAAAAACAATTACCATTACATTACTATTAACTGCAATGTGACTTTAATAATATACTTAAATAGGAGAATGAACAATTATAATTTTTTGGGAATTTATATTTTTTTGAAAATCTATTCTGTCGGTTCTGCTACTCTTATTATGGTATTTTGATGATAATATGGTATTTTTTCTTTTAATCATTTTTTTTTATTCTTAATAAAGTATCGTTAAAATTCATTCAGTACTTTTTGCATTAATGGGTATCAAAGGTATCGTACATAAATAGTCACAAAAATAACAAACTTTAATTTGCATCTTTAATGTTTGCATTATAAAAAATCAGTAGAATTTCAAATTCGGTACTTACGACTTATTTAAATTTTATTTATAGCATAATTTTTCTTAAGCTCCATAGCCTATTGACGGTTCCAAAGCTTAAAGAAAACGCAACAGCACACGACACACAATCCCATGTTAATGAAACAATAAATTCGTATTCTTGCCACTCGTCCGCCGCAACGTAACTCATTAACTTAATACGTCACGTCGTACTTAGCAATATGCGCGATATGAAATACTTGCGGTATACAGGGTGCTGCGAAAGGCAATAAATAGTAGGATTAAATGTTTGGTTGATGCCAGTTTCGTAAACATGCCAACATCAGTCTTTAGAAGTCCACTACTGGACATAGGCTTCCCCTAACGTATGCAGCGTCACAATTCTGAGTAACATACCATATACTGCGGTCACAAAGGTTCGTGACTCAAAAATAGCCCTGAATAAGTAAATAAATACTGCATAGCGGGCATCATAGAAATAAATTGATGGCTAAGAGAGTCAAGTAAAAGATATAGTATTATTTATTCAAATAAAAATACACACACATAAATATTTTACTTATAAAAGTATATACTAGCAGATATTAACGTAAACCTCGTAAAATGATTAGTTTTTTAATAAACTACATTCATTAGGATTACTTTTAATTCGACATATTTTTTTTTCAGTAATAAAATTCAATTGATTTAAAAGATGTAGATATACTAAAAATACTTATTTCCTAACTTTCTCTTATTATGTTTACTTATTACTATTTTTTATATACAGAGATATACGTTACAGAAATATGGCACAAACTTTATTTATATTTGATAACCCGCGTGGCACAATGGTCGTCATGCCGGACTGTCAATCGAGAGTTTCTGGGTTCGATTCCCGGCGAAACAGAAATTTGAATGATGAGTTTAAATTTCTGTTCTCAGTCTGGGTGTTTGTGTTTCTTTCTGTCTTTGTATGTGTCCATGGTACCCATGACACAGGGTATTAATTGCCTTACTGTGGGGCTATGCGTGTGCAACGTTAATTTATTTAGATCAATAGCGAACACCCTGTATCTCCCGCTCATCTTCTATATTAGCGCTGTACAAACGAGTTGACGTAACTCCCATCAGCAGCGGACACTTGTTGTAATTTTATGAAGATCCAACATAAGGGTACACTCATGTGTGTGTAGCCTACTAGGGGACAATATTTTTAGAAATACGTGTTACTCCGATGACATAAGCCTTGACTGTTCATATCAACTATGGTTAAGAAGGTATAAAGTCTTAAATAATTTTCAGATCAGACAATAAACTTTACTTACCTTTTTTTGGGTATCGGGGGAGAAACCTTCAAAAGGTACCCGGCACCTTGGGGGAGGATACCGGGTTATACGGGATTTGGCCGCACTAAAACCCGCTCGGTGCCCTGCCTCTGTGCTTCGGGAGGACTCCGGGATCTCTAGTGGAATACACTCCACGCGCGGCGCCCAGAATGGGCCCATCTTTGGATGAGCAGATGTGCTCTCTTGCACCTTCCGATGCTTACGGCGGCATGCGGCTACGCACACACTGCCGGCCATCCCAGGGCTGCTGGCTGGGCGGATCGAGCTCCCACTCACACCACCCACAACCCCGGAAGCCCCTTTTTAGTCGCCTCTTAAGATCAGGCATACCGTAGCTCTATTCTAAATCCCGAAGATAAAGGGACTAGACTTTACTTACAAATAAAATAAGTATAAAACTGGTATGCTATTTGGCGTTTCTCATTCATTCGCCGTTTATTTTGTATGGGCTTATTCAGTTACGCTGGTTCCCTTTCTGAACACTCTTTTGAATGTGTTTTTAATAATAATATATATGTATTAATAAGAGTTCCTCTACATCGCTTTACGGTGAAATAAAATATTGCTATTTTTATTTACAGTCATT
Source organism: Pyrgus malvae (assembly GCA_911387765.1). Lineage (NCBI taxonomy): Eukaryota > Metazoa > Arthropoda > Insecta > Lepidoptera > Hesperiidae > Pyrgus > Pyrgus malvae. The sequence continues at coordinate 7,963,018 of OU426955.1, read as the reverse complement.
GAAAGTCTGAGGGTTTTTCAAAATGTCTCAAAAGCATGTCACATCGTTAAAACCGTGGTGCGTTGAAAGTGGACTTAACCAGAATATCTCTGAAAAATGACACAAGATCTTAAAGCTAGAACACGAAAATGTAAATTCATTTTCTAGCTTTGATGGATGGATCCATAGAAATATATAGATATGTTTGCCTTAATTTTTCTCTTAATCTGTTCTAACAGAAGCTTGCAATGACCAACATTAATCTGACGCGACAGCCCACACGAGGATTACGCGTGTTCCTTCACTTCGATAAGCTTTATTTTATTAATCCCATTCTCCGCATGCAATATTTCCCCTCACACACATTTAGTAAGTTATTAGTGTTACTCCGAATATTAGTTTATCCGTAACCTGATAAATAGAAGGGAGTCTTTATTTGTGATATCGTAAACAAGGCACTAAAGATTTGTTTTGTCGAAGTATTAAAAATAATGTAAATAATAATTATAATAACGTATTACACTCACAGTCCCACAGTAAGGAAGTTAACCATAAATAACCTGTGGCATCGGTTCCATGGACACACACAAAGACAGAAACGCAAACACGACCGAGAACAGAAATTTTAAACTCATCATTCAAATTTCTGCTTCGCCGGGAATCGAACCCGGGACCCTGCGGCGTAACCATTACGCCCGAGTCGTCGATCTTTATTTTACAAATATTAAGTTGTAGAAGTTGTACGTTAGCGTGTACCTTCGAAGCTGTATTTAATTATGTGCAAAAGTCAAGTGTTGATATCCTAGATCTTCTATGATCACTAATCGGTCAACCTAGTGTAACTGATCACTACAGATATTATACACGTCAAATAACTTAAAGCCTTTGCCATTAATAGCCGGGGTATAGGGTACAAAAACGTTCACTATTCATCATTATGAAGCGATACAAAGTGTTAAATATATTTAGATAGGTTCTACTTTTATTTTCGTTTTTATACAAAAATAGGGTTATATTTCTCATAAATAAGACTTATAATAAAAATACATTTTTTTCCTGTTTACATATTTTATTTACTTTTGGGTCCAAATTCTTCACGCAGTCATGATAGCTTATGTACTCTTTAGAAAAATTACAGGATTCATTTAGAGGTAATGGAAGATATTGTGATATCATTAACATTTCGCAAAAAAACAACGGGTTGCACTCCGGTAGTGCCGGCAGAAGTGAAAACTTGAACATTAAAGTTGTGCATTTTTGATATTTTGGAATGGTTAGGGAATAATTTCGCAGGAATTGCTTTTATTATCAGTATTATTTACCTATCTAGTATTTTCAGTAGGTTTTCATCCAGTATTTTTATAAAGTACTCACTCATTTTCTTTCACTATTTCTTCGTCACTTTTTTCATTAATAGATGCACTTTGTTCAATATCCATATTACACGCTTTTTATTAGCTTCACCTGTATGTTTGTATGTTTGTAACCGACTTCTTTGGGCGCGATTTTGACCCACTTTAAACGGCCAGATTTCGTTCAAACTTTGTAGATTTATTGAGGACCGATGACAATACAATAATCTCATAACTTTATGTTAAAGTCGTAACTAGGATCATCAGGATAAAATAAAATATATGAGGGGCGGCTGATAAGTTCGTGGCTTAAGGTACTTTAACACGTCTAAGCGTCTGGTTAACTTGAAAATTTGCATAGGGGTCAAGGGCCGATGATAATGCAATAATTTGAGAATAAAAATCCAACTAAAAAATTAAAAATAAATAATGTAGTTTAAAAAACTAAAAACACGCTTTTGTGAAAATACGAACTAAAAAGTAAAAAAATAAGAAGAAAATGTATTTTACTGTAAAAAAAGCGGGGGGTGGTTTTTACCACTGTTACTGTTGACACCATGCACCCCACGCTTTTTTTTACAGTAAAATACATTTTCTTCTTATTTTTTTACTTTTTAGTTCGTATTTTCACAAAAGCGTGTTTTTAGTTTTTTAAACTACATTATTTTTTTAAATACCTGATATAAACGAATTTTACAAGTATAGACAGTCGAGCCGTCATCAGCTGTCACCCCTCCGTCTTAGGAATTTTCTATCAGGCCACGTGTCCTGTCGCGAGTTTAACATTTTTTATTCATCCCAAAAAAAGTGCCCAACGCCGCTAAAGAACTTTTCACTTCAAATATTAGTAATATTTTCCATAGTGCATAATAGACTACATACTTCATACTACAAACTTAATAATTAATAATAAAAAAAGAAATATTTTATTTTCGCTGATGCAAATAATGATTATGATCGGTATTTAAATCTTAAGCTCTTCTACTAGTCATATCCCACATACTGGGCGCATTAGGGGTTGGACAAAGTTGTTGCCTCGCACTGAATGATCCTTAATGAACATCGCTGGAATTCGATTATAGTGTTGTTTACACATTGTTACTGGGTGTCCTTGCCCTAAAGGCATCTCTGTTTTTGAGAACAGTGATTTTGTTTTGAAGAAGTGGTTGGAGTTCAAACTTTTGTGTTATCTTTAGAAGTTGATGTGATTTTAAATCCCAAATTTTTAACGGATCTTTGGTCAGAATTTTCAATGATTTTGGACAAGATTCAAGTAGGTAGATTTTTTCAACCATTTTTATGTCACACTACTGGGCACAAGTTTTCATCACTGAAATGAGATTGATTTAGGACATAGTCCACCACAAATAATGTAGGTAGGTAGTTCACTAAAGAAAAATTTACAATTTTTTAGTGTAAAATAAATAAAATAAAATAAATAAACGTTACACACTCATAGCCCCACAATAAGGTAATTAATACCATGTGTCGTGGGTACCATGGACACATACAAAGACAGAAACACAAACACCCAGACTGAGAACAGAAATTTAAACTCATTCAAATTTCTGTTTCGCCGGGAATCGAACCCGGGACCACTCGATTGGCAGTCCGGCATGGTAACCATTGCACCACGCGGGTCGTCAAAAAAAGTATTACGATACAACAACATCTTTCATTACATCTAAATGAATCCTGTAATTTTAGGGACTCAAAAATGACAGAGATTACGATATTTTGAGAATCTGAATCCCAGGGTAAGATTCCCTAGTAAACGCTACCCAAGAATTTTTATATCGAAGTGAACTCTCTCTCATCATAACTCCTTATAACGTGCCCTCATCCCGCGGGAACAAAATCAGTCGCGCATTGGAGCCGGTCTCAGCGCACTCGTACGTTACGTCCAGCCGGTCATTAAGGGCTATTCGTGAAACCAACTTCTTCTGCCGACCTTAATGTAGCCGCAATGAATGAGGTTTAGTACATAAGAGGGTGTTTCTTCAGTATCCTATAAGTAACGTACTATTTTTACTGACTTCCAAAAGGAGGAGGTATTTTATTTGGCTGTATGTATTTTCCTTTTTTCTGATCTCAGAAAAATCGAGTGGAAAAAAAATTCATAGCACAACAATTGAATTTCATATACTTAAAAGTGACTTCTTTCGATATTCCTTTACAGTTAAGGCTATACTACAATGGAACACCCTACCCGAGACCTTTCGTAAAGCTCCCAGTGTGTTCAAGAGACTTCTTCAAGACCATCTCTTGCGTAATTCCACTCTCACCTGAATCATTTGAGGATCTGACTTTAACGGTTTTTGTAATGTATGTTTTTTGTGTGTGTTGTAATATGTTTACGTGGTTGTATTATAGGTATATATATTTATTTAGAAGTATGAATTGTATGTATTAGGTATAGAAATGATATCGTGTATATTATATTGTGTTATAATTGCATACCACAAGCTCTACTCATCACACAAGGTTGGCTGGTAGAGAATGCCATTAGGCAACAAGCACGCCCTTGTATCCTTAGTGTAAGGTAATACTATAAGGTTAAATAAATAAATAAAATAAATACTTAGGTACTAAAGCAAAACAGACATTTGTACGTATATAATTATCATCATATCATGTTGCTGAGCTGATGATGGAAGGTAAAACTCCTTAACGTGTGTAATAATGTGCTGTTCCTTTCGTAAACATTATAACAACCCACCACCGCAGTAATTACAGCTTTAGTATGTACAGTAATCGAAATTCCCAATCGCATCAAAGAACAGAAATTATTCCTCTTTGCATAAAATAAACCTTAAACAATAAACCATAAACACTTACAACGCAAATGCAGCTTCCGACCCTCGTTCATTTTTATCCCCTTCTAATTGTAATTTCATTGGTAACACAGTTTACAGTTTGACCGGTCCATTAGAGCGAAACAAGGTGGCGTCCGGCCTTTCAGGGGTATTTATAACCTTTACTATAGTTGCGGCAATAATTTCATTAGCGGGGCACAACTAGAGGCCGGACAAGACAAATGGTGGCCATTACGGGCCTAACGACGGCCCTCGTCAGCCCCCAAACTTTTAACGACGAGAATCAAAGTAAATACGCAGTATTATCTTGCCGATTTGGCTGAATCATAACAGTGTAAGGGTTGCTAATACGTGCTAGTTGGCAGGTGAGTGATTATGCAGGTGCGCTTGACCAGTGCTTTTAAGCCAATTAAGATAAGCAGGGGTCAAAGGAAATTGATTTTGCTTTGTGATATCGTATATTAAACTCATTGTGTAGGCTTAATTTTTTTACATTATTTTTTTACGTTTAATTTGGCTTCTAAGATGTTACAAAACAAAATTAATCTGTGCGGGTAAGCTTTTGCAAACCCTTGAAATTTTGTATAATTTGTAGTATTTTATTTTCAACAATAATCAAATTAAACATAAACATAACATTAAACTATATTAATATATACACATAAAAAAAGAAAACCTTAAAAAAATATAATAATTAAAATATAGTATTAAAAAGAGTATTACAAGAGTTTAGAAGGTGGTGTTCGCCCACGCCGTTCCAAGTGGTTTTTTGTTCCAGTTTTGACGACGTCTGGGTGTTTGTATTTCTGTCTTTGTATGTGTCCATGGTACCCATAACACAGGGTATATATACCCTACTGTGGGGCTATGAGTGGGAAGCGTTATTTATTTATTTATAACTGCAACTTCTTACTCATAAAAGGACAAATTATACAGTCCGCGACATACAAAATAAAGAAAGGATGGAACTAGTGATTCTTTTTATCAACTCTCATAATTTTGTCTTTATTTTTGTACATCGGTATCATTTAAGGGCCTTTAATTTGTTCAACAAGTAACGCCTATTTCCCTCACACACAATACATATTTACCCTAAAATGTAAGATCTATGATTCGAAACAAAATTACATACTTCACATGTCGCAGGCACGTCTTCGCAAATGACACTTGGCGATGACTTCGCGAGACTGAACTTAGGCGATATGAACACAATAAAACGCGGTATTCTGTCCAAATGTTGGCAAGAATGCCATCTGGCTCGGACAATCAAAACTTTGCCGAGCGGAATTTTCTGCTTAGCGTCCGAACGTTGTTGCGGAGACAGTGCGGACTCCGCTGTCTCAGACACTGATGTATTCTGCACTATCTGTGTATATGTATGGGTGTTATTTATTTATACGGTATTTACAGTAAAAAGTAAACAATTAAAAGTTGTATATATCTCTTTGTTCCAGGTAATCCATTTGACGGGATTTCAACAGGCAGATGAATGTATGTTAAAATAAAGAATTTAAGCTGTAATCGCATTTAAAAGTTTTTGATCCTATTAATAGCCGTTACTTCTTTTATAAATTAGTAGGCTTGGAACTGGGTCGCTGTTTAATGTTACCTAAAACGCTATTAACAGTTATATTGAACATAACTGTCTGATTTGAATTATAATGAAAAAATCTATTTGTATGTGGTTATGATATCTACGACACTGTAAATACAAGTGTGGAGCTATGAGTATGAACTGCTATTTAACACGCTTATATTAGCTTGACCTGTATGTATGTTTTTATGTAACGGAATCTTATAACTTCATTTTCACCTGCTTCTAAGCGTCTGATTAACTTGATAATTTTCACAGGGGTCAAGGGCCGATGACAATGCAATAATATGAAAATAAATCCAACTAAAAAAATTAAATAAATAATGTAGTTTAAAAAACTAAAAAACACGCTTTTGTGAAAATACCAACTAAAAAGTAAAAAATTAGAATGTATTTTTCTGTAAAAAAGCGTGGGGTGCTTTTTGAGATACTATTATATTACTATTGACGCCATGCCCCCACGCTTTTTTTACAGTAAAATAATTTCTTTTCTTCTTATTTTTTACTTTTTAGTTCGTATTTTCACAAAAGCGTGTTTTTTAAACTACATTATTTATTTTTGTTATTAGGTTTATCAACATACAGCTAAATATATAATTATTTAAACGATAGTTAAGGTGCAACTACTTTATTGCAATTTCTATTTACCTTTGGTAAGTAATAATTGCAACAAGTACTTAAATACTACTAAAGGTTTCTTTTTAAGAAACTAGCTACGAGACTGCAACTTAGTCTAGAACTCGGTCTTCAGTTTGAGCTAAGTTAAGGTAAAGTCTTGTGTACGTCGGTTTAACTTTTCCTTCTTGCTTTGAGAAGTAACAAAAAGTAAATATGAGAATAAATTTAAAACTGATTTCATTTTTATCAAAAAAAACTGAAAAATAAATGATAGTAAAAGCGCAACACAATAATCTCTGCATCGTGGTAAGTGTCCTAAAGTGCTTTTTGTACGAAAACCAGCGTCGTCTAATTCAATGCTTGTGTAGCATGATATGATATATTATTATATAACTAGTGGACCCCACAGACGTTGTCCTGCCTTAAATATATTGAAAGAGGATTAGTTTTTTTATCATCTCAAAGAGTTTTTATATTATTGCCAAATAAAAAATATAAAACAAATAATGACAGATGTATTGTTTCATTCGGACAAGAGTTTTTGGCGGGAAGTCGAAAAAGACATATTGTGCTCTTGTTTTATTTTCATTTTCTTTGTGTATTTTTGAGTTACATCGGATAAAGTTGATGGCATTTTGTTTGATATAGGTTAATTATAGTGCACGAGTGTTTGTGAAATAGAATAACAGTGCTAAAATATGTTTTTTCTGCTTGCCTCCAAAACTCCATCGGACACGTTCTAGTAAGGTAGCCATCGCTTTACTTGAATGTTGGACTGACTGACTAGACTGACTGATTACTGACGACTTACTTACTGACTTTGTTATTACTTCGTCCAGTTTCATTGAAACTGGCAAAAAATTGATGCAAAAAGGTATTGACAGGTATGACACCCGTCAGTGAGTGATGATGACCTTTGATGCTCTAAGCTTGAGAGATATTTCGATGCAACATTTCACAAACAAAACTCCGTAGGTACTTGGTATTTTTAGCCATTGCGTACCCTACATTCATGAAAGCACTATCCATAAATGATCGCTACATACGTACAAACGACAGTTAAGTCTCAAAGCAGCCGTACGCATTTGCCACAAAGGAGTTCAGAAAGCGTAGAATCGCTTTATTGTTCCCTCTGCGAGTGAAAAATACAAAGTGCTCATCCACAAACACCCTAATCTTTTACATCAAACGACGAATTCAAACCTGGATATTACACGCGTCATTTGAACAGTCTCAAAGACATTCCTCGGAGGGAAAAAATTAAAATAACAAAGCAAAAGTGGATTGACGGGAGCTCTTGCCGCGACTGATTTGCGGTGAGCACGAAGGAGCTGATGAAATTAAAAATTCTTCGTCGAATACCCATCTGACTCATACATCATTGTGTATGTTGTTTTCAGAATTCAAGTGATTGTTTTTTTTATCAATTTAGTTTTCTAAAATTCTAGTTGCATATGATATTTTAACAAACTCACGCGTGTCAATTTTCTTCCAATATAAATAAAGAATTTTAAATACATAAATGAAAAAAGTCTGCAACACGACCTACTCGCAAACATTAAATACATTAGTAGTCATTTTTAAAAATACATAATATTCAATTATTATTAATGATCTTGTTTAGAGTCTGTTGAGAGCAAAAATAGGCATTACTGTTTTGTGAATTACTAAAATACTATAAAACTGAAGTCGAAACTATGAAATTTTCAAAAGCATCCATATCTTTTTTGCCTTATAACAGATTTATTTAAAGTAGCTCCTGCTTCGAAATTCAATACGTTCCTCTATTCGCACTCATCCAATTGTCTATTGGAACGTGGTTTCGTTCAAAAACCATAGCTCACGCGACCACAGCGACACATGATGGATCAGGCGGTAGCATTGTGCGCAATTTCCGAACGGTTACCTCCTAACAGACTCAGTTCCCTCGAGCTCTCGCAGATTTTAAACGCATTCCGCCATTTCGTGGGCCATTAGTCGAGGTGAAAGAGCCATGATTATGATTGATCGCGCCTCCATTGTGGGTCTGTGACTTGTTGAATGGAACGTGTGCACTCGGCTTATTTGTCACAAACTTTGCGATACTTTACCTGATTACTTCGCGACGCATGTGTTTGTTTAAAAGCAATTGTCTTAATTGAAACTTCTCATTATAAGAATTGATCCTACGAGTACGTCAAGCTTAAGGCTATTATTATGCATTACAAGCGGCCGCCCGCGACTTCGTCCGCGTGGACTTTATAAAAGTAGCCTAAGTTACTCCTTCTTACATCAGCTACCTGCCAGTGAAAGTCCCGTGAAAATCTGTCCAGTCGTTTCAGAGTTTAGCCGGAACAGACAGACAGACAGACACCATCTCAGAATCCTTTGTGGAGACCTGCACAACACTTTGCTGAAGATCATGATATGTTCAAATGACATGATAGTATAGATGATATTACGTTTACGTGTTGCATCTACAGCTAGCACATGTAAGCAGATTCCACCGACGCACACGCATGCACACACATACACACACATACACAAGAGTATTTAATCCACAACTAACTGACCCGACAGCTTAGATGGTGTACTGTCTTAACTATAAATATTGAATTCGAATTTGAAATGAAAAAAGTTAATATGGTGATTAAGCTTAATTATAATAAAAAAAAACAAAAAAATAATAATTTGAGAAATCGGTCCGGCCGTTCGCGCGTGATGCCGTGACCAAGGGAAATAGGGATTCATTTTTATATATAAAAAGAAGAAGAAAATTTTATTAGAATTAACTTTCTAGATCACATTTAAACAACTCAACACATTCGATTGATTCTATATACAATTCATACTATAGAATGTATTTTGAGTGGCAGCTGAATGCGCCCATTGTGACTAAAGTGGTCGCTGCATTCGAACCTAATCGAAATAATAGATAAACCATTGAAACTTTAGCTTTAAGATAATGGTCACTACTCTAAGTATGAATACAAAATAACGATAATAGTTTTAAAAATTCTTAAATATGTTCGAAACAGTTAAAGAAAAGTAAAACTTTAGTTTAATTAAAAAAATGTAGAAGTTTAGTAATCTTAAAATCTGATAATTTAGTTTATTCAATTCAGTACAGTCCATTGCATCCGTATAAAATATGAGTCGATATTGAGCGCCGACTGAATTTTGCCGAAAGCAGTTTCAAACAGCTACAGAGATTGTTTGCAACCCTTTTTGCGTCCCACTGCTGGGCACGGGTCTCTTCCCATTACTCGGGAGGCCTGGAGCTCACTCCACCACGCTGCTCCAATGCGGGCCGGTGGAGGTTGAAATATGTATTTCACTGCTGGGCATGGGTCATTATTGAGGACGCCTTCTTTTGTACGAGGTACCCGGGAAAGGAAAGGTACCTTCAAAAGGTACCCGGCACCATGGGTGAGGATACCGGGTTATGTGTTATGATTTGACCGCACTAAGATCCCTACTTTGCTGACCTGCTTTTCCCTGCGCTTCGAGAGGACTCCGGGATCTCCAGTGGAACGCACCAGTGTCCTCCATGCGCGGCGTTCTGGAACGGGCCCATCTTTGGGAGAGCAGATATGCTTTCCTACACCTTCCGATGCTTACCGCGGCATGTGACCACGCACACAGCCGTCATTCCCGGGGCTGCTGGATGGACGGATGGAACTCCCACTCTTACCGCCAAAAACACCGGAAGCCCCCTTTTAGTCACCTCTTAAGATCATGCAGGGGATACCGTAGCTCTATTCCTAATCCCGAAGCTACAGGAACTTATTGCCTAGAGCTTATTCCACCATAATGCACGTTGGTGAAAGCCTTATGGACGATTTGAAAACATCTGATAGGAGGTTGACAACAAACCAGCATCTCTAACAATCCATATTGGAGCATCGTGCTCTCAAGCTCCTGGCCTCATCAATAATATGGGAGAGATTCTCTTCGAGAGACCTTTTCTCAGCAGTAGGATGCAAAAAAGTTAATACAGTCGATTGTTTCTGTATAAAATATGAGTCAATATTGAGCGCCGGCTGAATGCGTCTATTGTGACTGCAGTCGCCTCTGCAGTCGAACCTAATCGAGAATGAACATACATTCTAGATTAACAATTGAAACTTCGCCTTTAAGATAATGGTCCGTTTTCTATGTCTTTGTTGTGTCTGAACTGAGCAGCTGGCGCAAAGTTGTGACTTTAAAGCAGATTAAACAGCTATAGAGTTTAAATTATGGAAATAGATAAATAAACAAGTAATTGGCGGGCTGCAACCGTTTTTGCCTTGCAGAAAAACTGTTACACGTGTGAGATTGTCAATTTGAAGACAATCGACTTCTGTTTTTTTTTTACTTACTAGACAAAACAAAACTGGTCAATTAATTTATTAACTTAAAATTCGATTTTTTTTTCAATATTTTGGGATTAAGAATACCTATAGATGTTGTTTATAATTTTATAGTTATTTTATGTTTTGTCTTATTCTGACGGGCTAAGAATGTTATTGTACCATAGCTCCCTAATAATATTATATAAATAATGACCTAATACAACGTATATTAGTAAGCGGCTAAAGTTTAGAGCTACCACCTCCAGAAACAAACTTAAATTCGTTGCTTTAAAGAAAACAATGTGACTCCGGGTGACAGAAGCAATTATTGAGTACCGACACGCACGAGCGGCGGAGACAACGGCACTCGACGCATCGCTCCCTTGGGGCATGGAGATAGGAAGAATGAACAAAGAATCCGATTTCATGTTTTTCTTCTCTGGAAAGTTTACGTTGCTTGCTCGAACATATACTATCATTCCAAAAGCAAGTAAAGTTATAGTAATACAGCGGGATGAATCATGAAATCCCACGAATTTTCACACTTTTATTTTGGTTGATTATTTATAAGTATCTACAAAGAGGAATACCGTGACATGTTGCATCCATTTCCGCCGTGGAGCAATACTTTTTTTGGGCCCAACGTGCAACTGCATAATGAGCTCTGGCTTGCTTTGGGTTGCAGATATTTAGATTTCCAGTTTCAATAGCGAACCCTTGACACCACTTAGCCTACATGTTCAACTGCTACCCAAAATAAATTGTACAAAAAAAATTATATAATAGAATACAATAAGAAAACATCAGGTAACCATAAATACTATATTTACTATGATTTGCTTCAAGATAATTATGATCCTTGAGGCACTCAACATGCTTAGTACCTACTACGTAATTTTTGAAAATCTGGTGCTATAAGAATATTTGAATTTCCCTTCTATCTTTTCTCATCCTAAAAGTATTGTAATTCGCTCTCTTTCCTGATCAATATACAACGTGTAGCATTAATGGTAAACTTAATACCAAATATCGAACGTAAATTATCCACCAGGGCATCATAATCCAGCTGATAATGAAAATAATAAATGCAAAATGGTCCATATTTCTCGTTTAACGGAGACAACATTAACATTGTCGTATCCTATGAATACGAGTATATCGCCGGAGGGTTAGCGGGGACTGAACGTCTTTTTTATAATCTGTTTACTTGTTCCCGCCCTCGCGAATAATCTCCTTACGATGCTGATGTGTTTGAATATGGTTTTATAAAGAAGTGCCGGTATTTGCTTTGCGCAAGTATTTGACGTCAAAAATTCCCATGCGATTGTTGGTGGAGAATTTCCCACGCCATCGAAGACTTTTTAACGAAACAATTTCATATTGTCATCAGCAATGTATTGTAGTTTTTTTTCTTGAATTAATTTTTTCTGAGCTTCACGTAGACTATTGTAGACCACAATGGTGACGAGTGTTTTAAATAGAGGAAGCCCTCGCTAAAAGATCCAAATCAAGCCCTTAAGTGCAATTTTGACAAAGAAAATTCATCAATACGGATCCTTCCTCAGAGTTGCACATTAATTCAACAAGATATACCGCCTACACTTTGCTAGCATCGCGGACCATTGCCTGAATCAATCCTGAGAGGAAAGACGTGCTTAGTGTAAAAAGTATGACAAATAAGTTTTATAAAAAATCCCACTACTCTTTGAGATGAATTTAATTGTGTGTTTGTTAAACATGTAGGTTGTAGCACAATCTGCAACATTATTTTGCTATTTTACCTTTGCAAGAACATGCAAATATTGGCCTCATATCATATCTTTTTTGCTATAATATGTAGTAAGGCAAGATATTTACCCGAAATAATAAAAGTAAAAATTCTATACTAAAAAAATCCCTATACTATAAAAACCGACAAAGTGCGAGTCGGACTGTTGCACTGTGCTTTTGTAAAATTTTGTAAAATTGCTTCCGTAAAATATATTATTTAATATATGATGTAACTAAAAATTTACGTTGTTCGCAATTTTTTTTATCTATGCTGTAAGACGTTTCTTCGTACCAAATTTCAAGATTCTGAGTGATTCACGGAAAGTACCCTATAGGTTTTGATTTCCTTGCGAGTGTCGAAAATTTGCGGAAATATGCGGCATAAACGGCTATATCTTTGATTGCGCTGGCTTAGAAGTTTGATTTTTTGCACAGCTCCAAGAGACAGTAGACCTGAGTATTTGATATAAATTCCATCTTGATAATTCCACGCGTTCCTGAGAAGTAAGGTCTTGACTGAGAGACGGACGGACAACAAAGAGATATAGGAGATATAGACTTCCGTTTTTCCTTTCGAGGTACAAAAGTACGAAAAGGCCCCGTAAAGAAAAACAATTTTACTACCAGGTAACATTCGCGAATCCCTCTAATATAATATACTAAACGAGTAGCTAATTTCGTCGTGAACGAACCGTTTAACAAAGTTTAACTGTACATAAAATTTTATTGACCCATATATGAAATAGTGAGACAATCGGGCTGGATCCGCGGAGTTTCCCGAGTCATTAGACGCACTTTTATTGCCCAATGACGATAAACATGTCGTAAGCTATCGACTGAAAACATTCATAGAATTAGTTCTCCTTATCCCCGATCCCATTATTACGATTATTGTCATTGATATAGATAACTCTACGTGTTTTGTTTTTATTATGAGCAACGTTACTTCGGTTGAAATGGTTTTATTGGGTTTTTATTTCTATATAATAGCTTTGAAATAAGCTATAATTTTTTTCTCTTTTAAAGATAGGTATTTACAACTAAAAATAAAATAATTTTTTTTTTGAACAATTCACACAATACCATCTGATTCCAAACTAAGCAGAGCTTGTACTATGGTAATCAGAAAGCTGATAAACATACATATAAAATTCTAAATACATACTTAAATAGATAAATTAACACCCAGACACAGAACAAATAGTCATGTTCATCACACAAATATTTGTCCTGGGTGGGAATCGAACCCACGACCTCACGTTTGGCAGTCGGCTCATCACCCACTACGCCACGGAGGCTGCCAAATATGAGGTATAATTTACAGTCATTTTTATTTCATTTCATCATCCTTTTATTTGGTTTATAAAGCGGTTCGAGTGTTAATGTCCTATTTCACAAGTAAAGGACAAAATTATAAAATAATATCCTGTAATACCAAAACAAAAAATAAAAAGATTTGCAAAGTTCAAAGCTTATTAAGGCCCGTAACATTTTATACGAACCGAACTCTGATATTATTTATAGCTTACAATTTTACTTACAGCAGAAAATATTGCTGTACATTTTTCCGACGCTGCGTCGTAGAACTTCTAATTTCTAATGGGCCATTTGCCACTTTGTCAATTGCTCCAATAAATCTGAGACTCCGCTACGGTTGAGTTACGGCCCCGTCTTGGGATAAACGTCCTGATATTCTTTTGTTTTACGGGAACTGAAGAATGGAGTGTCGCTGGACACTAAAGAAATTGAAGATATTACTGATGTATGTAGTAAACAAATTATTAAAATACTAGCGGCTGCCCGCGACTTCGTCCGCATACCGTGATGTTATATGGCCTAACCTTCTGCAATAAATAGACTATGCAACACAAAAATATTTTTTTAAGTCCAACCAGTAGTTTCTGAGATTAGAGCGTTCAAACAAACTCTTCAGCTTTGAATTATTAGTATAGATTGAATTATTGTATTTGATTACCATATTTTTATATTTATAATAGACTAGCCTTCCGCCAGGGGCTTCGCCCGCGTGGACCCGTTTAATGGGTCCCCCTAGGATAAAAATAGCCTATGTGCTATTCCAGGCTTCATTGCTATATTAAAATCATAGGCGTTTAGCCAGTTGCTTCAACCGCGTCGACCCTATTACCGTTTTCACGTAGGAATGAAGCATTTTTGAAATCGGAACAGTAGTTTTTGTGTTTATTTATTACAAACATACAAAAATACAAATCTTTCCTCTTTATATTATTAGTATACATAGATAAGAAAGGTTTAATGCTATCCGTTTTATTTTCATATTGTTAGCCAGTTATTAAATTGTAGATCTTGAAGGGCATCGCTGTGTTTTATCAGGATGTCTTCCTCTCTTTTATTTTCTTTTCACTGTTAACTTCTAACAGTTATACAAAATTTCTCAAATGTAGGTAGGTACGTCACAATTATCTGTTTTCACTTAGTCAGAGAAGTATGATGACGTAGTATGACCATCTACATATCTTTCTCCCCGAACCTAAACCATAATTACTTCACACCAGAAATGGGTTCCGCAGCATAAATTCCGAGGTAAAACCACACAAACAGCAAACCTGGTTCTAGTTTTTATAAAAGAGCCTACAATCCAACTTAATTTCCTGACAGAGCCAACTTATTCTCAAGGGAAATTAAGCTCTGGACGCCACATACCTCAGCACTTGTGGTGCAGTGAAAATAGACCTGCATGCCCTACACTGCACGATCAACAATTACTACCTTCATGCAGTTCCTGCAGACGAAGTTCGGTGATAGTTTTACTGGCTTGTCTTACTACTAAAGGATAAACGAGAAACTTCATTTAGATTTAACTAGCCTACCCCCAGCGACTTCACTTGTGTGAATCCGTTTTAAAGGTTCCCGTAAAATAAAAAACTTCCTATGTCCTTTCCCACGGTTCAATCTATCTGTGTTCCAAATTTCATTAAAATTGGTTCAGTGGTTTAAGCGGAAAAGCGTAGCAGACAGACAGAGTTACTTTCGAATTTATAATAGTAGTAGGTATATGGATTGTCTGGTGGGTGCGATACTTGTTTGTTATAAAATAAAAAGTAAATCACAACAAAACCATTTTCATGTCGGTAAAACGTTGCCAAGACGATAAAGCTCACACCGTCAAAAAGTTGTCAGATCTCATATAGAGCCAAGCTATCGATTCTAAGCGCTGAAACGGCTTTCACTATTATATTTCAGACTACGCTATAATATAATAGCATATACGATAGTATCAGCTCATAGCATAACAATATCGCGCACAATACATTGTTATGGACACGTTGACACTGTTCTGTCTATACATATATTATTGGCTTACTGTACTGCTATAAATTTTATTAATACACGTTCCTTATGTAAGGTTGTAAGTGTGAAATATTAACTGCAAGGGCCGTCGAAACATACCCATTCTAAGCCTTAATCAGCTGTAAGCGAATCCAGTGATACGGCTTTGATTCTGTTTTTTGAGGAACAAATAAGTTGTCACGTAATATAATAATATTTTCGACAACGTTTAAAACTTACTATTATTCACTATCCAGTAACAGCTATGATGGTTAAATTTGCTTATATTCGCAGAGCATATAAATACATATAAATGCTGCGCTGCACCCATAGTTCGCTGTAAAATATTGACTGTACACTTTAGGAAACAAATCAAAGCTTGAGACACTTTTGAGTAGGTTTGAAAAAAAACTTTTTTTTATTCAATCTTTTTTATGTCCCACTGCTGGGCATAGGTCTCTTTCTCACAAGTGATTAGTGATTTAGGTAGTCCACCATGCTGGCCAATTGCGCATTGGTGGACGTCATGCTTTCGAGAAATTATGAATTTCTCTCAGGCATGACGATGGAGAACATCGCAATCAAATATCACGATATTTTCCATCGTCGTGAAGCAGCGATAAATGCGCACATTACAAATTTCCTTTATTAGAGGTGCGCGCCGAGGATTTGAACCCGGGATCGGTTGCGTAGAAGACCGCGGTTTTTTAACACTCGGCGATCGCTGCTCAAAGAAAAAATATAAAGAAAAAACTTAAAATCCTCGCATTTAGTGCCACATCACGAGTGAGACAGTACCATAACGGATGTACAATAATTGGATAACATAGTTAATTCCACAGTTTATAAAGTCATATTGGGAATGGTATAAATAGACGTTGTATCATTTCAGGCGCGGACGTTGTGGGTGGAACTTCTGTGAACTTCTTCATTTATTCACCATTCCCGGACGTATGATTGATACAGAGCTCGTCTACAATTATAGACAAATGTGGTGGTTCCCAAGTGTTTGTCTTAGTTTAAAGGCAAGGGTTAAATACATCTTTAAATGAAACAAAGGATAAATCTATAATGCAATATTAATAATTAATCTGTAATCAATGTACATAACTATATAGTGTTTTGTTAATATTCTACTACTTTTATACTACTATTATAAAGAGGCTGGACGTCATATTTTTGCGTCTTACTGCTACTGCGGAAGGCCTAAAAAGAAACTCACTCCTCCACGCAGCTCCGATGAAGATTGGTAGAAATACGATGTAGTGGTGAGCCCACTATTGTATAAAGGAATGATTTTATAGGTATTGAATCACTATAAAATACATAACCAATTTCAAACATATTTTATTATGAATCGCTTTATTATGAGCAAGTTACATGAATAGCTCAAGTTACTTTCAAAAAATTGAACCTAAGATGTTGCCTTACAACTAATAAACATTTTCCTTTGCATACATGAGCATAGCTTTCATTCGTATCCAAAAAAAAAGTTCACGAGGCTATATCTAACAAGTATTTAGTTAAATCACTAGTTTTCTATATACCTTTCGCGAGCAACCATTTAAGGTAAATAAAGCAACCAAACAAATTACCTGTAAAGTTTTAAAATAATGATAAAATTTTTGTGTAATACAAATCATGACAGCAATCCAAAAATCACAGATTTTAATTAAAACAAATTGAACCGAAAGCATCAATTGGAATCATTTTATTGGACCGTTCCATTTTCATTCTCCTGGCAAACGGCTTTTACTCCGACTGAAAGCAAAGTTTGAAAATCGTGCTCTCTATTTTCGAATCCCATCCTAAAACCTAACTTTTTAAACGATTGCCGTAGCAGAATGGCAAGCGATTGACGCATCAAAATAAAAAAATAGAAATAGCTTTTGTAAAAAGTGCCAAAATGCTATATTAAAAATGTGTAGTGAAGTGGAAATGTATTAACAGTAACTATATTTAAAGCCACATGATTTTTATAGATGATCGTTTACTTCAATATAGGTGAATACTAAAACAAATTTATCTCCATTATTTTAAATAGAGCTTTTATTCTACTTTAGTACTTACCTACTTTTTAATTTCATCATTGAATGAGGTTCCGTACTGGTCCCTCATTTTGTACAGCCTTGTCATCCAAGCCTACGAACTTTCAGATTTTCTGCGCCTGTCGGTAAGGACGATAAATAAAACAAATAACTACAAGAAAATTTTAATGCGAAATTTAGCCTATGTATACATACATAGACGTTTCTCGTAACAAACTAAAAACTTTATAGATAAGTTAAATAAAATCTTATAATATAGGAACCCTAACTAAAGTAAGTTGTCAAATAAAACAATGAACCAGAAGCCCGTAGAACTCAGAGTTATATAATTACAAGCGGCACAATAAAGCCACAATTCAAACCTCGCTGAAACGCTGTACCGATATACAGCAAAACATACTCCATGGTTTTCGACCACTTTGGATTGGCAAAGACTGACATTTACTCGAGGATCAAAGCCTATTCATAGATCTATTCATAGAAATCATTGCAGTAGTTACATAATATTATTATGTTTTATTTTACAGCAATTACGTCGAAGTTACCTATTTTTGGGATGTACCTTGATTTGCAAGGTTCCTCTTCGTGAACAACATTAAACACATTTCCATTTAATAATCGTATATTTCGTAAATCATAAACTTTAATACAGTAACTTATTGACGTATGAAACAATTTTCTGAACCACGAGCCCTAAATACACAGAGCCAGATAATTACGCGCTGCATAATGAAGCCAGCGTTACAACTTTGCCGAAATGCGAACAGCGGGCAAAACACACTCAAAGATGGCCGCACAACGCTTCGTTTATTCAAAGCGCAACTGATGGTATGCCGTTCTCTAATTTGGGGTTCCTGCTTCATCGTCCATAGTTCTCACACGTTGATTTCCTACCTTCGTTTATTTCTTGAATTTTGAATGTGAACGTCGGAGTTGGTCGGTTTTGAGTTGGACAGACCACGCAGCGTCCCAAAGTTGTGTGGTCGACGACTAAAGGGTTCTGATTGACAGATGTCGCGTCTGTTCAACTTGCTCGGCACTGAATCCATTTTGCTAACCAAATAGTTTGCCAATTGAAACTTTAACAGGACAAATATAACAGGTAATGTCGATGATTTTTGTAATGTAAATATTTAATTCTGAAGTGATACTTAGAAGCCCATAAAATTTAATTAAGGCGAGTCATCAGTCACCAGGCGTACCGGGGTCGCGTCTCTGGTTCGGCAAGATAACGTAGGGTCAGACAGTGCACTAACTACCGCCGTGATGAATGTACACTTAACAGACCTCAAATATGCCTCTTGACAGCACCCGACGATTGTTTGTCTTACCCATGCAACCTTGTACGCAAAGGTCGGAGAATTGTAAGGGATTTTAGAGGTGGTAAAACTTACATAGTTCGACTGGAATATTACCATCGCTGCGCCCATTCCTGCCGTGAAGCAAATCCTTTGTGTTCTAGTGGAAACGCGCGGCCGCCCACATCACTTATACTCGTATGAGAAGAACATCAGTCTTCGAAGAAGCAATGCAACTTCATACCTCCTCAGACAATACCTGTGATTGCTACGAAGAAAATAATATTTTTACAAATAAAAACGCCTTTTTAGTTGTATAGCTATCGGCTTATTTGTTAATTTTAGAGCCTAAATTTAAACAATTCATTTACTAATGATCTTTCAAAATGAAAAATCATATGAGTGAATTAAAGATAAATTTATCAAACCCCTATTCAATGATGCACTGTTTTATTGACAATCATTGCTCTACTTTCGCAATGTGAATGGCACGTGTTTGGACGCAAAAAAAGGTACCTAATACATACAGAGTTCGATAAACATATTATTATTTAGTATACTTAGCGTCGCATAATCGCGTAAAGAGGTCTTCACTTCAATGTTTTTGAGAAAATCAATTTATCTCTCAGTCCTGTTCAACTCGTGCACCATATTATTCATAAGTTTGTTAGCTTCCCCACGGACGGTCCAAATGCAAACACGCCGCGATTCGCGTGATTAATCATTCAGTGCGGCTCCTTGTTATCGAATAGAAAGCCGTGACGAAGTAGCGGTTTACCTAATTGTTATTATCGCTAACTAGGTGCGAGCCAGGCTGACCGTTGGCCATCTATAATGCAGGTAAGGGATGTACTCAGGAAAATTTAATTTGAGGTACGCCGTTACCGTTGACCGGGCTTAAATTAAGTCCCGAGTTCCTTGATGAGTTTTTTTTACCTATTTTCGCACTTTTAAGGATTAGTTCCTTTTATCACGCTGGGAAGGTACGGGTTGGTAATACGACATTTTCTTTGGTAAAGCGTAGCTCTCAGGCAAGCACAATGTAAGAAAACTTCATAATAAAAAAATCACTTTCCTTAACCGGATATGAAATGATAAATACGCACTGAACTAATTCTTAGTCGTGCGTGCTTGGATGAGAACCCGATCCACGTGGTTTATTTGAAATTGAGGCGTTGTATGAACTGTTAAGTCAACATTTTATCATCTATCCCAATTATTTGCTAGTAAGAGTAATTTCCTCGTTTATTGGTAAATATAACAACAACGCAGCGTGCTTGTTACACGAAATATCATTCACCTCCATGTTCCTCATTAAAATTTGTACGACAGCCTCTAAATTCTACTCTTTTCTCCGCACCTCCATTTCAATATACAGGAAAAAGTGGAAGAGCGCTGTGTACGGAGTACCGAGCCGGGCTGGCAAAACTTTTGCCTTCCCACCCCACAGTGGGGGGGCAAAAAGTGTTGCCGACGGGTGAGCGCTTGTATTTATACCTATGTCAGGGAAAAGTTTTCCGTGTTGCGGGTTGGGGGGACAGGGGGGAGACGGACGCATGCGCGCTTCGTTCACCGCAGAGCTGACGTGACAGTCCGCTAGCGGACTTTGGTTGGAAAGCAGGGATGCTACTGAATTTCAGCTGAAATCGCGCGTATTACGTAACTGTATTGAATTTTTTATTGATTCGACACCTATTTCTTTAAGTATCATCATTGAATTTTACTGTTTTTATAAAACTAATTACTGTTAAATACTCGAAAATTGAACTAATTAAGTTTTGATGTAGGCTTCTAATCCACTTATTGCCCTTTTATCTAATGGTTAAAACTACTTTATATGAGATTTAAATGTAGACAATGGGATAAATAAGGGGTCACAAACTTTTAGGTCATGCTGAGGACAGAGCGAGGGCAATCGATACGATCTGCCCCCGTAGTACGCCCGGCGTGAAGTAGCAGCTAACTTTCGTACCGCCCATGAGCGGCCCCTAGATACCGCAAAGATAAGCCAAAAAATAAATGTAGATTCTTTATTTAATGTATAACTACGGAAATACATAATAAAATTAACATATAATTTATCAAATTAAAAAAAGACTTCCTACTAATTTCTTATCCTTATTGTTTTGCTGACATTCCTAATTTACGTTAAATATAGGTCGAATAAATATTAAAATATAAAGAAAGTACATTAAAACGCGTTTTCTTCTTAGATTTCAATTGAAATGGGAGCGTGGTAAAGTTGATTCTCTAGACCCGAATTATCTCTCCTGACAAACTTTGCCCATGTTGTTTTAAATATGCTTTAGACTCGGAAAATCAGGAAATAATACCAAATTTTAAACATCATTAATCAAATTCGTTTGTGCCTGACATCTGGCATGTAAAGTCCCATGACGTCACGAGAACATGTTCAACACGAGGCCCGATGAACTTGAAAACGACTCGCGCGCCACTTTCGAACGGATTTGTTGAGACTTGTTGTTGCCCCGTTTGTTACCAAACTAAATTTGAGTTGCTAAACTAAAGTTGTGGATATTTAAAGAGAACTTTTTCTCGGAGTCAACGGCCGGTTGGGCCGTCACCCAGTTTCAGAGTACCTACGGAGTTATGGCAGTTGTTCGCAAACTACTTGGACCAAGCAGAGGGCTGCAGTTGGAAGGTCATGGCGCTAATTCGACCTTGCCCACAACTTCAGCACGGTTGTTCAGCTAGTTCCAACTTGATATTCAATTGCGAGTAATTATAACATACGTGCGGAAGTTGAATGGGACCCAGACTTTGCCTATTCGACCAACAAGTTGTGGGCAACTGAACGAAGTGTTTACCATTGTTTTGAATATTTTATCTCGTAGCTGTTAGCACGCGTAAGCAAAACAAGCAGCTTTTAATAGTTTCGTTTGGTTCGTTTGTTATAGTTATACATAACCTATTTTCTCGTTTAAGATCTTTCATTATTGCAGATACATAACTGAAAACAAATTAAAATCTAGCGATCCGCCAATAATCTAATTTTGATAAAACTGTTTATCCCGTCAAGCGCAAAGTACAAAATCGGGATAAAGTCAAAATATCCCGCCGTCGAATCAAGACGACTTAATTAACTGAATCTCCATCTCGGCCGTCAAAGGTTTCAAACAAATTGGGCAGGACAAAATAATGCGGCAGATAATGGTCGTTTAGACAGCCCAAATAACCGCCCTGGGCGTCGCACCTGACTAACAAAATTAATTACAGCCCAATAAGGAAATATTAACCGGCCGCTTAATAAGCTATTCTCGAGGATACACCGCAATTAAATTGGAGGGTCGCGGAGTCATTATTTATAAACAATAATATATCAAAGAGATATTTTCAATATGGCGCCCGCCGCAGACCGAGCGATGCGTCACGAAAACTCCTTCGAGAAATTGATGGCGTGCTCGTAATATTTCTTGCCAACTAATGTCTAGATTAGACGTTTATTACGTGTATCCATATGGAAATTTAATATTTGCGAATTCTCGCTGAAAGCTTGTACGGAAACTTAGATAACAAGTGTTTTGTGTGTCTTCCTTTAAAAATAATGCTATAAATAGACATCTAGATGGAGATAGAGAGGGATTATTTTTCACTATTTGTGTTAACAAATAATTTTGAAAACTTAAAAGACGTTTAAATAGTACACCCTATGTATCATATAGGTAATAATTTTCTTTGGTACAAGATGTAGTTTCATATGACTAGACCGGATTTTCACACGACCTTCTTATCCTCCGCTGGGGTAGAAATGTATTTTATTCATATCTCCATGATCGCTGCGATATTTCCAATCAGGTTGTTACTGAATATTTATTATTGAATGTTAATAAACTGCAATGGCTTAAATTTCCGAGATTATAAATGAAAAAAATTGCTCATGTACCTACTGACCAAATTGACATCATCGTTACCCCACCATCAGCATTATTTTTAATATCCCTCTACTAGACACTTATCTCTTCCTAAGTAGAAAAACAATAAAATTTAGATCACACACGCTGATTAGTGCGAGTTGAACAGAACTCATATATATTCAAACGAGTTTTAACAAAATTTATCTCTCCTATAGATCTCAGAATCATAGCAATCACATAAAATATTCTCCTTTATTACCGAGAGAAATATAACACGAAATTTCTAGCTTCCTGATGTCTATGGCAGAGCAAAACACGGCTCGGGCGAGCGCGTATTTATGGCTGTATGACGGAAAAGTTTCCAGCGTAGGAGCTGAAGCCATCGATTTTCAAAACTTTTTCATGGAAATAAACCTACTTTCGTTGTGTACGCGGCTTTGTAGCTGTGTGAGTGCCGACCTACTCACACAACTGCGTTGGAGGTCATACGATCTGGATTTATTTTAAGAATAAAAGTATTCGATGTTTTTGCTAATCAAAGTTGGAGACGATAATTATAGCACCGTTTCGAAAGTTCGTTAAAGCATTTTTAAGAAATGTTGTTATGATATAAGATAACTTGTTTATAGTTGTGATGCTTAAACAAATTTACGTGAAGTGATTTCAAGACTATTTATGATCATCAGTTGATTGTTTGTAAACTTTTCACAAGGGCATTTGGCAAAATTAAAGTTTTTTTTTACTTTGAAGTTATGTATACCATAGCCTCAAAGTAAACCTAAGAAATTTAAACGAATATGTACTGTGTAAATAGACTAGAGGTAGCACATTTTAGCAGCCCGATCTTTAAAAAAACCTATATAAAAATGTTCAAAAAGAACAGGTCTCAATCTTACACATCACGATACTATCGACCACAGGTATCGAGCGAACCTTCACACACACACGCAAGCCTTCGTACTTGTAATGGGTCCGCAAAGAAAACTTTTTAAAACTTTTCCAGCGAGGCAATATGGCTCGTGTTCTCAGGCGTAATGTTTTATTTAGGCAACGCTTAACCATCTCTCTCTCGGCTACGGACGGTTTTATGGAAGTAAGCAGGACAGTAATATATTTGCTCGTATGGTCGCCGAACAGAACGATACGGCTGCCTTGCCCGGGATACGAAGTAATTATTTCTATTCTGTGTATTTTTATACGCTGTCATTTTGTTGGTTGCAAAAGCTCACACAAAATCCGCTTGCATGAAAGGGTTAAAATAAAACAACGATTTCTATAAAGTTAGGATTCTGGCACGCTGATATTGCTGGCGGGATTTCTGTTCGCTCGGAATAACAGTGTTTGCGTACCTATTCGTGCAATTGTGTAAAAATAAAAAAAAACTTTTGCTATTGTGTTCGTTTGTGTACGGATAAAATGTCTGGCAAATATAATTTATGCATTAAAAATATATCGAGGACTTAGTAAAATAAATAGCAAACACACTTGTTTATTCAACATTTGATTAAATAAAAATGATTTAAACTGAGTTACCAGTGGCTTCAGTTACGTATATTTAATATAAGAATAGTTTCAGAATAGTTTATTTATTTATTTAAATTGAACAGTAGATGGCCATTCATAAAAAGTTTTGACAAGCAGCCTCTGCAACCCATTGGTATCTGGCAACACGCACAACCTCAAGGCCGTGTACAGTTGGCATGACGATGGGGCAGTAAGACAAATCAGCTCCTCATCATCTTCTGAAATAGCAAAGTATTCCTCGTAACAACGGCCGTCGTCGTTTTGGTAATCTAGGTTATGATGTCCTGGACTGTAGCGATCATTTTATACCTTATAATGCGTATGCTAGGAGATATGGCAATCTTCTATACTTTAAAACAAAAGTTTCGTGGGGGACGGGTTTTGGGCGGATGTTTTAAATAGGTATATAATTTTTGAAATCATAAATTTCCTTTCATTCCAGCTCTATGTAGCGGCAAATCCTACAACATGCTCCAATGGTGCAGTCTTACGGTGCTTGTATATCAAGAACCAAATTTTCGTCAATTTTCGACGATTAAATAGAGGTATTTAATAGTCGAAAATTTCGTTAGAGTAGAACTTGTACGGTGACTCATATGGTCCATAGTGACCGGGTCAAACTGCCGATCGAAGAGGCCCGGGTTCGATGATTGGCGAGGCAGAAATTTCAATTATGAATTTGAATTCATAATTGAAATTTCTGTTTTTATGTCCTTGTTTTAATATGTCCAATATCTCATGACACCTATGAGACAGAGTATTTTAGTGCGGAACAGTGAGTTTGAAGCCTAACTTCTATATTTTATTTTGAACAATAAATTTCCCTTCAATCCTGCTCTATATTTCAGCGAATCTTACAACATGCGCCAAGAGTGCAGTCTCACGGTGGTCGTTTATCACGGCGTGCGATTGGGGGCGCTCAGCTGCGTTTTATTGTCGAATTACAGTCCGCCCATTCAAATTTTAATTTATATTTTCTAGCGATACCCGAAAATTGGAATTTCACTTTCCTTGTGTAAGCATTACTGTCAATTTCTGGTGCTCCTTAGCCACTATAGATTTTTATTTTGAAATTTAAAAAAACAATGGCTGGCACTCCGAGAGTGCCGGCAGAAGTGAAAACATTAACGTTGTGCATTTTTGATGTCTTGGAATCGTTAGGGAATAATTCCGCACGAATTGCTTGAATTATCAGTTCCTATTAATTTCTATCTAGTATTTTTACAAAGTACTCTCTCATTTTCATTCACTATTTCTTCGTCACTTTTTTCATTAATAGATGCACTTTGTTCAATGTCCATATTTTAAATACTTGATATAAACGAGTTTTAAGATAAAATTATACTTGACGCTGGCAATATGCAGAGTTTGCAATGCCATAATTGAAGAAAAAAGTATAGACAGCCGTCAGATGAGCCGTCATCAGCTGTCACCCCTCCATCTTGGTCTAAGAGCCGGTGAAGATATTCACTCGTTCGGTTGTTACAAGAGTGAAGGTGATATGAAAGAAAATTGATTAATAATAATTTCACAGTCTCGATCGCGTCATCGCTCGTGTCGGTCGGTTATCGTATTCTACGTAACACTTAGTTGTAATAGCTAACTACCCCCGGTGAATAAAAAAGTAATCCAAAATGCCTAAATGTGATAATTGCGATAAAACAATAACTAAGAAGTCACCAATTCTTGAGTGTAATAAATGCTCAAAAATTGTACATGCCAACCAAGCGTGTTCTAGTCTGTCGGCAAAACAATTGTCAGCGCTTCGCAACGCCGAGAACCTAGAATGGACATGCGAAGAATGCCGCAAGGAGTCTCCACGACGTAAATCTTTCGTTATATTGGAAGATGATGAAAACGAAGATGAGGAAGACTACATACTAGGACAGGAAAGGGAAGGCGGATCACAAGTTATAAATAAACTACTAAGTGACATCTCAAATGAAGTTAAAAAAGCAGTGAAGAAAGAAATAGTATCAGTAAATGAAGCACTTAACTCATGCTGCAAAAAAATGGACGGAATACTGGATACCTTAGAGACGTTCAACGAAAAAATAAAAGACCTTGAAAAGAAAAACACACATTTAACTAACCAAAATAAGCACCTGGAGCTGAAAATATGTGCTTTGGAACAATATGTCGGTGACCTAGAACAAAAGCAGCTCAATAATGTAGTTGAAATAGCTGGAGTACCGGAAAATGAAGACGAAAACCTGCAAAACATCTCTTCCATACTAGCCACGAAGCTGGATATTGAGTCCGCTAAAATTATCACAGTGAAAAGGATAAGAGGAAGAAATGGAAAAGAAGGTATAATACAAATTATATTTAATCAAGAAGATCAAGTTGATTGCTGGGTACGTGCCTCAAGAAAAACAACAATTTTAGCAAAAGATATTGCATCCAGTACCGACCCTGCCGTAGCTGAATCGAAGGTGATGGTGCGTCGTGCTCTTTCTAGTGCTAATAAAACTCTTCTGTGGCAAGCCAAGCTTAAACTAAAGGAAACATACAAGTACATATGGTTTCAAGGCGGAAGAATTCTGGTACGTAAAAATGACAATGACAAACCCACTATTATCAGAAATTCAGCAGACCTAGAAAAAATCACTCCGAAGAGTGCAAATAATCGATAATAGTATTTAGTCACATTGGGCACTGCCTCCGAAATAATAGAAATCTTTGATTGTCCTAACATTAAAACCTACACTAAATATCTCCCTAAGAGTTCTGCTATTCTTAATATAGTCCATGTTAATATCAGATCCATAGTTAAAAACTTTAGCTTATTACTTCAGTTTATAAATCAATCACCAATTGACATAGACCTGATTATTCTAACAGAAGTTGGCATTTCTATATGTAGTGATCTAACGCAATTTTTTGTTATTAACGGCTATGAAATGCGAAGTGCACTGCGTGAGCAACGAAGAGGTGGAGGTATTATTATGTATATAAAAGATCGCCTCAGCTTTCAGACATCAAATTTAACGTTAAAACACTGTGAGTCACTAATTGGTAAAATCAAAACCTCTCACGGCTACACGGCACATGTATGCGCATTATATAGACCGCCTTCAGAAAGCAAACACTTATTTATAAATGAATTAAAAAAATTGTTATGTAACGACGTCTTTAAGCACACTGATTTGTTCATTCTGGGTGACATTAACATTAACCTTAAATCGGAAGATAACATACGAAACTACTATGTAAGCTGTATGGCTGAGTGTGGCTTAATGAGTGCGATATCAGATTTCACTAGAATAGAAACGAAGAACCAAATTGTCACTAAAAGTTGTATTGATCACATATTTGCAAGATCGCGCTCATTAGACCTATACTCGGCAGCGCTTGGCACAGTTATGGCGGATCATCGCACGTGCATCCTGTCGTGCACTGGTATAATTACAAACAACAATATACAGGCTGATGTGCATTTCAAACAATTAATTAATAACAAAAAACTTAAGCAATTACTAAATAATGTTGAGTGGAATAATGTTAATAAGATGGAATGCCCAATTGAAATTAATAATTATATAAAAAATAATTTTAAAACCTGCTACGAACAAGCAAAATATACAGTTAAACAAAATGTAAAAAGTAAAAGAAATAAGGACCACTGGATTAATAATAAAATCAATACATTATGTGAAAGAAGGGACTCGCTATACAATGAGTGGAAAAAAGATCCAAGTGATAAAATATTACGGTTAAAATATAATAAACTAAGAAATAAAACACGAAAAATCATAGAAACTTCAAGAAATAAATATTTTAATGATGAAATAAATAAAAACAAATATAATCCCAAAAAACTGTGGAGTATACTAAATTCATTAACAGGTAGAATCAGTAAATCGGTAGACGAAGCTATCCTAAAAGCATTTAATAAAAACAACATTACTGTTAAAAAATTAGCAAACAATTTCGCTGAAGAATTTGATAAAAGTGTCAAAAAAATCCTTCCAACTTGCAATATCGATCTTATAAACAAATCATCATACATATTCCCCGAAAAAAGGTCAATGTTTTTCAAACCAGCTGATTGTAAAAGTATTTCTAAAATTATTAAAGAATTAAATACAAACAAATCCCCTGGCTTAGACTGTATTCGGTGTATAGATATCAAGTCTTTATGTGGAAAGATTACTTCTGTAATAGTCAAGTTAATAAATTCCAGCATAAAAACTGGTAAGTATCCATTAGATTTAAAAGTAGGTATAGTAAGACCGATCTACAAAAAAGGATCCAAATGCGACTATGATAACTATAGACCAATTACGATACTCCCAGTGGTTGATAAAATCGTAGAAAAATATGTATGTAATCAGATACAAAATTATTATGCTAATTACGACGTATTATCAGATGCTCAGTATGGATTTCAAAGAAAAAAATCAACAACGACTTTATTAACAAAATTTACCGATGAAATTAATAACCATCTTCATGAAAAAAACCATGTGATCCTTCTGTTTGTCGATTTTAGTAAAGCCTTTGACACAATAACGCATGACAAGCTTGTACAGAAGCTAGAAGTCACAGGCGTGCGTGGGCCCCTTCTTAAATGGTGTGAAGATTATCTTAGAGACAGGAAATATCAGGTTAAAATTCAGAATCATCTAAGTTCTGAGATACCAGTCACTAGTGGAACAGCTCAAGGCTCAGTTTTGGGACCTTTGCATTATCTAGCATTTGTAAATGACATGGAAAATATAATAGAGAACTGTTCAGTTTATCAATATGCCGATGATACATGCCTTGTAGTGGCAAATAAAGACCTAGCGAAGGCAGAAACCATGCTACAGACTGATTTTACTAATCTCTGTAAGTGGGCACACGATACAGGTCTTGTCTTAAATTATAATAAAACCAAAATCGTACATGTTCGTTCAAACCGCATAGTAAATGCTGATAGACCACTTGTAATAACTGCTCATAGCCATGATTGTTTACACACAATAAATTCAATATTAAATAAGTGCAATTGCAAAATTTTAGAACAAGTTTCTTACTACAAATACCTAGGTCTCATTGTTGACGAAAGGTTCAATTGGAGTAAACATATAGATCACGTTTGTAACAAATTAAGGGCGATGCTTGCCAAATTTGCTATCTTAAAATATAAAGTGCCCTTTCCCGTTCTTTTAAATTTGTACAATTCGCTTGCTGAGTCTATAATTTCGTATGGCCTTACTTGCTACGGAAAAACATTTAAAACATATCTAAATAAATTATATACTCTGCAACTAAGAATATTAAAAATCATTATACCTAATAAAATTAAGAAAGAATTATGTAGTACAGAAAACAACATAGGAATATTTAAATATTGTAAAATCTTGCCAGTACACGTAAAATTTAAAATGATACTCTTGATTGAACAATTCAGTAACAAAGACCTACAAATAAGGGCACAACATAAAGTTACTACAAGAAAAATAACGCATAATAAACTCGAAATTCCATATAAAATATGTAATTATTACGGTAAACGCACAAATAAATATCAAATACCCACACTTATGAATGAAATACCTTATAATATTTTATCAAATATTAACGATGAAAACTATAAATATAAATACAAACAATACTTCATGAATTTGTTACAAAACTTCTAGTCATTTAAATCCTACTGTATACTGTATATTATATTTATATATATATATATACATATTTACATATTGTTATGGTATGCGTTATTTTATTACAAAAACTATATATTTTTTAAAATAGAAAAAATGAATTTAGGGTATAATATACACATAAACAAAATAATATTTTTGAGAAATGTTCTGCATCAACCTGTATATGGAGCGGAGCAAAAAATGTAATTCATATTGAAACTCGGACGCTGCGGACAATAAAAACCGGTTCCTTATCTGCACTACTCGGCCGGCGACCGTGCGATGGTTCGTTGTAATAAGCCTATACTTGCTAATATTATTTATAAGTAACATAAACGTACTCTTTACGTAGGCCTAATCTAATTTTTCATAGTTTTGATACACAATTATAAAGCTACTTTTATTTTTATTTTATTGCAAAATATCATAAATAACAAAAACAATATCTTGGGCAATTTGCTTTTTCTTTGCAATAACTTAAACAATAAGATAGCTACAGAACATTGTCTTGATTGCCACTTAGTTACTTACTGTTTTTGTTTATTAGGTAAGTAGGTACATATTTGTTAATTTAGGATACGATAACTTTTTGGTTTGTTATATTACGAGACTACCAGCATGCGGACAAACTGAAATAGTTTTTGCATGCTGATCAATTATAATTGTAAAAATGTTTTTGTTATATAAATAAATAAAAAAAAAAAAAAAAAAAAATTAAGTTAAAAATAGCTATGAACACTTTTCGATAGTCAAGTTATCATAGGCATATATGTTTATAAATTATATTTGGTAAAAAATATGTCTCATCGAATTATCAGATCGGTGAAGGTCTATCTTCCTCGTCTCCTCTACTATCTTACGAAATTTTCGATCAGCACACGTGACCTCGCGCGAGTTTCACAGTTTTTACCCATCCCACAAAAAGTGCTCAACGCCGCTAAAGAAGTTTTCACTTCAAAAAAGACAATGTAATTTTAGTGTGTCGTGGTAAAATATGATTTAAGCATGAATTTGTTATTAGATAGAGATGAGCATAATATTATTTTTCAACAGATCATTTTGAAAGACTTGTTTATAGAGCTTGCGCTGTAAAATTAACGATGAACTTAGTGATCTACGCGAAAGCTAAGCCGTAGGAAAAGCTATCGAATTGTTGTTAATATAAGTTTCAATTTTAAATACTAATGAGTAACTAACACTTATAATAAATTAGTTGTAATATATTATTAACTAGCCTTCCGACAGCGGCTTCGCCCGCGTGGGCTCGTTTTATAGGTTCCAGTAGGATAAAAACCATCCTATGTCCTTTCCCAAGGTCCGCTCTATCTGTGTTCCAAATTTCATCAAAATTGGTTCAATAGTTTAAGTGGGAAAGCGTAGCAGACAGACAGACAGAGTTACTTTCAAATTTAAAATATTAGTAAGGATTCGAACATAGATTTGCCAGAAATCAATTTTATACACATTGAAAAGTAAAATCACAATCCCTTCAAGACATGAAGCAATAGCACTTATAATATAATTTCAGACTTTATCATTGAGACTATCTCAGTTTATCTGTGAATCAATTAAACTCCGTGCCAGGCGCGGTTGGGCGCAGCATGGGTCGACAGACAGTGTGCTTTTATTCACGGATGTGGCTTTCGCATCCGCTCGCGCAAACGTATCCTTCCGTTATGCATAATACCTATGGATTTCTAACGTTTTGAATCTAGAGAAAGTTAACCTTAGGAAAATGTTGTTTATAAATTTTTATTTTAGTTTACTTCTTGAATTTATTATTATTTTAATCTAAAATTACACAATTTAAAAGAAAATAATTGCTATGACACAAAGATAACCTGCTAGACTGTTGCGTGCCAGATATAGCCGAGCAAGCTTTTGCGCGTAAACCATCGGGACTTCTCACGAGTGTGGATATCGCCTCCGTCCGCCCAAACGTATCCTTTCATTACTCTGTCCTTTCGGAAGCACGCCTACGGATTTTTGTGTTTTCAATACAGAAAAATTACCTTTGAGAACCTTTTTTGCTGTGTTATCGTTTATATTTTATGTTAAGGTCATTTTTGTCTTATCTATGCTAATATATAAAGCTGAAAAGTTTGTTTGTTTGTTTAGAAATCTCAGGAAGTACTGGTTAGATATGATTAATAGTAATAATATTTATTATTACAAATGTTGCAAAAACGGGGAAAATCTATACTAATATATAAAGCTACAGAGTTTGTTTGTTTGAACGCGTTAATCTTAGGAACTACTAGTTCGAATTGAAAAGTTCTATATGTACATTTATCTAGGAAGGCTAAGAGCTATATAACATTACGCTGTGGCCAATAGGCGCGAAGCATCAGTGAAAAATATTGCAAAAATGGAGAGAATCTATAGAGTTTGATTGTTTGAACGCGCTAATCTCAGGAACAATTGGTTCGAATTGAAAACATATTTTTTCTGTCGAATAGTCTATTTATTGAGGAACGCTGTATAACATCATGCTATGATTAATACCAAAGTCCACGCGGATAAAGTCGCGGGCGGTCGTTAGTTTAATAACATAATATTAAATGTTACATTCTGTAATTGTTCTATTCTTCATGTAGGGCCCACTTTCTACTTACTACAGATTATTTAAGTCTGTCTTTGAATCAATTAAACCGTCGTCGTGCCAGGCACAACCGAGCGTGCTCTCGCTCGTCCGTTTCCGTGCCTTCTCACGGATGTGGATGTCGTATCCGCCAGACTAAACGTATCCTGCCGTTACATAGCGCTCCTAAGGATTTCTGATATTTTAAGTTTTTGAAATTTAAGGATTTTTTGAAAATATCTGTAATAAAATCGTTTCAAATTTACTTTAAACTGCGTAAAAATTATTGACATTAAGTTAACCACGACTTTTGCATTGCTTATCTCAGCGTATATACATGTGAACCACTTGGGTTCAAAGCCATATAAGGCGCGGCTTAGTTTGTATGTTTTTGGTTTCAACGTTTCCGGAATTTCTGGAATATTCGATTTGCACAATGAGCCTCGTGTACGACCGGACCTCAAGTAAATAACGAAAAATTGAAGGCGGAAGCGGAACCACCCCAAACACTTCTGTATACTTCTGAATACTTATCCATTTGCACTAAATCGGAAAAATCAAAAACCTCGAAATGTGGGTACCGCACGAATTGTCTGAAGCAAACCTGAAGTGTTTGTTACACGCGTCGCTTGCTGCTTTTTGCTCAATCGTCACAATGATGAGAGGATTTTGAACCGTATCGTAACTTGTGATGAGAAACGGATCATGTTCGACAATCAGAATCGATAATCACAATGACTTAACCCTGAGAAACCGGCAAAACTTTGCCCTGAGCGAAAACTGACCAAAAAAAGGTTCTGGTTAGTATTTGGTGGACCAGTACTGTTGTTATCCACTACAGCTTCTTGAGATCAGGCCAGACGATTACTGCTGACTTGTACTGCGAACAATTGTAAACAATGATGGAAAAGCTTGCCATTAAACAGCGGAGACTGGTGAATTGCTCTAGCCTACTGCTCCTTCAGGATAACGCTAGACCACACACTGCACATCAAACGGTCGCCAGATTAGAACCTCTGCGTCACCCACCATAATTTCCAGATCTTGCCGCAACCGATTACCATTTGTTTCAAAATTTTGATAAGTTGTTGCAAGGAAAAAAATTCAAATCTGATGAAGCCGTCAAAACACTCAAAACCGTCTTCAAACAGTTGAAATGAAATGAAATGAAATGAAATGAAAAAGGTTTTACAAAATATTTAGAGCTCCATATTTACCCCTTAGGGTGTAAAAATTTTATTATATTAAATAATATAATTATTTTAATGACTTAACATAATGTAAACATAAATTCTTAAAATGACTGTTACAAAAGGGTACATAAGAAACATTAAAGTAGTTTAAAATTTTACAGTTTTAATTAATTACACTTAAACCCAATTTTGTGCTTTTTATAATAATTTATTTTTTTCGTTCATAGATATTATTTTAGTTCATAGATATTAAAATTTATTTCTTTGCAAGTATAGTCTTTTTAGATACTTGTATCTTTATAATATTTCTTAATCAATTACAAAGCTATATTTACCACTTTTTTGTTACACGAGATAAAGAATTAATTATTATGAAATGTACATTTTGTTGCGTTTTCTGTATACAAACTTAAAGTATTGTATAATTTTACTTATCGAATTTCTTTTGTTTCAGGTACGTTTCGGTTATTTCGGTATGAAAAGCTTCAAAAGTTGTAAGTAACAGCGTTAACTAACATTCATATATCAAAACCAAACTCTGATAATATAATATTACGAGTATTACCACCTTTCCACGTTAACTCGAATATTTTTTTCATTTTACAGCGGATCTAACTTCCGTTTCATTTTGGACTGTAAAACGTTACAGCGCTCCATAAAGTTAATCACAGTACATCAAATATGAAATCCGAGCCAGTACGCCATTGTCACGTGCAAACAAACCGAAATGCACGTTGTTACTTCTATTAGTGATTCAGTATTTGATACTACATCAACTGTTTACTGTTTAGTCAACAAATGAAAAAGCAGTAAGTAGGTATGAATTCTTACAAAAAATTAAATAGGTATAAAATATTTTCTAACTTATGTATTTTTAATGATTATTAACGCGTATGGCCCGGTGTTTAGCGAAGACACAAGCGATCTACGTAGCTAAGTCACACGGGCGCAGTCGGGTGTGAGATAGGAGATCGCCAGTGGCAAAAATCTCATGCACGTATCCGTGCTTCGATCGTTAAGTAAGAGTCGTTAAACCTTGTCGGAGACCTTATGGGCGTTTCGAGAACATAACTGCGGATCAGCCACTTACCCACTTCTCCACCAATCCGTATTGGAACAGCGTGGTTGAGATAGCTGCAGGCTTACCCAATTATCGGAAGAGACCTGTGCCCTGCAGAGGGACGCAACCAACAGTTGCAGTCAGCTAACTATAACAATCTTCTCCGCAATGTTTACTCCACCACGCTGCTCCAATACAAGTTGGTGCAATATTTAGTGGTTAGGTCGATAGAAACTGACTTCAATTTTTTTCTGAAGTCGGTAATCAGTATAATCACATATTTAGCGTGATCTTCAATAAGTTTAATAGTTTTTCGTGATCTTTAATAATAGTTTTTATTAATTAGCCAATGTTTTTAGACATCACAACGAGTAAAAATAAAGGTGAGAGCAATTTATGTTGTCACGGAAGCAAGCTGCAGTCGCGTAAATACGAACTGTAATTAGCATTCGTTGTCGCGGCCCTGTTTTGTCGCAGAGCTTTAATGTTTGCGTCGTGATATCGCGAACATCGGACAAATAAACAAGTGCTACTTTATCGCTCGGTTGATGCTTAACCTGGTTTTTACCGACTTCCAAAAGAAGGAGGTACTGTATTCGGCTGTATGTATTTTTTTTTTATATATGTTCACCGATTACTCCGCCGTTTGTGGACCGATTCTCAAAATTCTTTTTTTGTTCGTATGCTTATACTCCCGAGGTGGTCCCATTGTCACCAAATCAGGATCTGATGATGGGATCCCAGGGAAATCGAGGGGAACTCTCAAATTTTATAGGCACACACATTGATTTTCTTATAGTTTCTGAAGCATAAGAGATATTTACGCATAGAAATCATCATCTCATGTTGCTGAGCTGATGATGGAAGGTACTGCGACAGTGAGGAGTTGAGAGCAAATTCTTTCAATAAATAGTTTTTTATTCGAAATCTTACATTCCCGAGATGGTCCAACTGTCACCAAGTCAAAGTCTGATGAGGGGATCCCAGAGAAATCGAAGGGAACATTCAAATTTTATAGCACAACAAATGATATATCATATTTTTACAAAGCAAAACAGACATTTGTGTGTAATTATCGTCATATCATGTTGCTGAACTGATGATGGAAGGTACTACGACGGTTAGGAGTTGAGAGCAAATTCTTTCAATAAATGGTTTTTTGTTCGAAATCTTACATTCCTGAGGTGGTCCAACTGTCACCATGTCAAAATCTGATGATGTGATATTAGGGAAATCGAGGGAAACACTGAAACTTAATACAGGCACACACATGCTTTTAGTCATATTTTTATCATAATACAAATATTTATGTCTGGTAATTATCACCTGCTGTTGCTTAACTGATGATTGAAGGTACAACTCCTCAACGTTTAGGAGCTGAGAGCAAATTCCTTCTTCAATTTTTATACGTTCAGGTGGACTGATAGTATGCCTTTCAGACTTTTAGATGGCTATTAGATAAACATGATTATAAAAGGTCTAAATCTGTTTAAAGTTTAGAAGTTAAGTGAAAATTTTTCCAATTATGCTAATACATACAGAATTATTAAAATTACTAAAAAGAGTGAAATAAATTAAGTTTTTAACAAAAAAATAGAACCGACTTCAAACGGTAAAAAATAAAATTGTTCAGTACCTACTTCTTCTTGCTTATGGTAATGACTCTTAAAACTATTTTTGAAGTCGGGCCCTTAGTGAAATGTCCTGTCTTAGTAAATATAGTGTACCTTTCATTCTGAATGGGCACCGACTCCAATATAGTTTTAATAGTCATTACCATAAGCAAGAAGAAGTAGGTACTGTCCCACTGTATGTACTGTCGGTGCCAATTTAGAACGAATGGTACGACATTTACTAAGGGCCCGACTCCAGAAATAGTTTTAAGAGTCATTACCATAAGCAAGAAGAAGTAGGTACTGAACAATTTTATTTTTTACCGTTTGAAGTCGGTTCTATTTTTTTGTTAAAAACTTAATTTATTATGATAGTCCCTAAATCCAGAAAAGAATACTTTTTTAAGGTATTGTTTAATTTAGTGCGTAATGAAACAATGAGAACATCAAGAACTAGCATACGTTAAATATTAAATTTTTTATTGTTTTAAACGTTATTTTTGTATTCATGTTAAGGTTTTGTATTTAGTAGATAAATAATAATAATAACGTTTTACACTCATAGCCCCACAGTAAGGTAGATATATTCTGTGTCGAGGGTGCCATGGACACATACAAAGACAGAAACACAAATACCCAGACTTAGAACAGAAATTTAAACTCAGATATTTGAATAATATATCTGCTTCGCCGGGAATCAGAC
The DNA here is from genome assembly GCA_911387765.1 of Pyrgus malvae. Classification (NCBI taxonomy): domain Eukaryota; kingdom Metazoa; phylum Arthropoda; class Insecta; order Lepidoptera; family Hesperiidae; genus Pyrgus; species Pyrgus malvae. The sequence goes on along the minus strand of OU426955.1, from coordinate 7,925,736 downwards.
CTGGTACCCTCCGATCGGCAGTCCGACATGGTAACCATTATGCCACACGGGTCGTCCAAGAATATTATACACCGAAGAGTATTAGGTATGCGTGAGTGTTGTCGTTCTAAATTTTTTGGTCTATGTTGCTGAGTGAGCTTTTCTAAAATAAAAAATTATTCGTTTTTAATACTTTTTTCACTTGAAGTTTTCTATTATTTGGGTATTTCTTTTATGGGTTCGATTCCTGGCGAAGCAGAAATTTGAGTGATGAGTTTAAAATTTCAGTTCTCGGTCTGGGTGTTTGTGTTTCTGTCTTTGTATGTGTCCATGGTACCCACGACACAGGGTTCATCTACCTTACTATAGGGCTATGATTAGGTGAGTGAGTAGGGATATTTATTATTTACCAATGGAAAAGTTACCGCGCCAAGGTTCAATATAAAATATTTAAGCTGATAAAAGCTTTAAATTTTGAAACTGATAATTATAATTCCAAATCCTTAAAATTGGCATACAAGTCGGGACTGAAGACCAAAGGAGAAAATAAGTATGAAATAATTTTATATTTTTATGTAGAGGCTTTGTTGGTGTATTTATCTCTTTATTTTCAGTCGAAATTATCTTATAAGTAGTTTATCAAACATAATTCAAAAGTTTGATTCAACTTGTAGTCTCATTTTGCGACTTTGTTCCCTTCGTTATTACAATCGATCATAAAATAGTTTACATTATTATCATAGAATTGTTTAGAATTTCGACTGTTACAATCCAAACTTTTAGCAACAGGACAATATTAATGGCACCGCATTTCGGTAGTTGGTGGATTGCGATAGAGCCATAATTCTCTTCACATGACAAATACGCACAAATTGCTGTAAAATTACACCAGGAAGCGTAGGGACATTAGGATATCGTGCGTTGTGTAACTGCCGTTCATTAGGCCAGTGTTGACAGTACATGCGTGCGCGCCGCCCGCGCCTGGCACCGGCCTATCGCGCCACCATCGATGACTAATAAACCGTCACACCACGCTATCCTGCACCCGAAACAACCCTTATTCTCTGTTCCATAAAATTCAGTCACAACGAAACAACTCCAAAAATAATTTTGTACTCGTAATCGCAACTGATACCGACCAAATTAAGACTACGCTCAAATTGTACCTTATTTCTTTCCTAATAAAGGTGGATTTACATACTCTCTCACTATAATATTGAAATTAGTTCGGTCTGTAATCGCAACCACTTCTAGCGAACACTTATATCATGCCTGCGCCCCCGAATTGAGCGGTTCCTGTCAAAATTTCACTGCTACGATCGCACGATTTATTTGTGCGTGGGAATTATTTCTTTATTCCCATTTTGGTAGTTTCCTATTTAATCTATTATTTCTATTCCATGTTCTGTCTTTTAGATATAAGATATGAAATTGTTACACGCAATACTTACTTAGTAATTTTTTGATATTAGTTACACAGTATTTCATTTTATTTTATGTTTAAAATTGAAAATGAAATAGGGTAGCCTTATTTATAAACGATTACTCTATGAATTAAGTAGTAATAGATTTGCGACTTGAATCCTTCGATTAGTGCCATGATGGATTCCGTCGCTTAGAGATAATTATCATGGGTCATAGAACAAAGGAACAGGTCGTTATAAAACTCGCTCGCAAGGTACGTAAATCTTAAAGGGCACTTGAAGTCCGCTAACCAAAATTGACCAGTGTGGTGTATATAGCCTTTTTAATCGGTTCTTTTCTGAAAAGAAACTAGGGCCATGCAGTAAGAAATTAAATGGGTAAATCAAGACGGCTCTATCAACACGAAATGTTAATATGCGTTAAAGATTTCGGGCGTCGCAAAACTTTTTATCTCGAAGACGGCCGAGCACCTCCGGATTACTCATTTCGCAATAGCCCAAGGCAATTAAAAAGCAAGGGGTAGTGCTATCATTAACCGGGAGTGGCGGCGTCTTAACAAGAATATAATGCAATTTTAAAATAATCCCCGCAAAAAAGAAATTAATGCAGGCACCTCTCTGGATTCCCTTTTTATCTCCTTAATTGGTTTTCACATCTTCTAGTGTAAAAAATATCGTGTTCTTTGTAATCTCGGGCGATGTTTTAATAAATATAACGAAGTGAGTTTCGGGGGAGGAAAAAATATTGCTGCCCTTAAATAAAGTTTCACACTTGAAAGATCAACGTGCCAACTGGTGCGTAGAAGATTTATTGGGAAATAATTAAACGTTAGCGCCAACTCCTTTAAGGCAGCCATTAGACTAAATTAAGCACAACTTTTATTGACTGTCTGTTTTCTATATTGCCAAAGTTTTACCTTGGCGGATCAAAGAACAACCTAGAGTAGAATGATTAAAGGAATGTTCCTAATGAATCTGTTGCTGTAATAACTTTTCGTAGAATATTCGTTTCATGCAAATGATAAAACGTACTAGGAGGTTGTATATTGAATAATAACTATTGTATAACATTTTTTGTAAGTTACTGTATTGTATTACAATATCTTATTTCAGTTTAATTTTAATATCTAAGAATACTTAGCTAAGGTACTCGTATATCACGCACTAGCTGTACCCCGCGGTTTCACCCGCGTTAGAGAGGATCATTAGCATGAAGTAAATACCCAGCAGATTTCAATTCCCAAATCCGAATCCGAAGTCCGAATTGAAACCCATACTTTTATTTCTTATGAGTCAATCTTAAAAGATCGACATAATTACTCTCGCGGACATTTTTTTAGATCATTTAAAGAAGAATAATTCTTTCATAATAATATATATTTTTTGATTAAATTGAACCGTTTACGCTGCGCACGCAACGGAAGCCCTCAAATATGAATAATTTTCCCCGCTTTTGCAACATTTTTCACTGATGCTTCGCTCCTGTTGGTCGCAGCGTAATGATAAATAATTTAAATCCTTTCTCGATAAATGAACTATCCAACATAAAAAGAATTAGACAATTCGAACGAAGTAGTTCCTAAGATTAGCGCGTTAAAACAAACAAAAAACTCTTCAGCTTTATATATTAGTAAGATTAATTTTCTTACCAGGGTACGTATGTAGATCTTAAGATAACTAATTAATGGAAAAGCACCCCTACGGTCAGTATTCTTTTTTTCATTAAATTTCTTACCTCATTTGCACTGGCGTTGCTTCTCGCAAGATTCGGATCGGATCTCCCAAGAGTCGTCTCATATTATTTTGACTGGTAACTGCAATTTTCATTCGAAACACAATAGAATTGCTTTGTGGCAAAAATAAGTGTAACGGTGATAATCTTCGCAGTCGAATTGCATAGCAACTACCTTTCAGATCACAATAAAATGATCGTACTACCTAAGTCATGAATTTCTTTGTAAAACTATCCATTAGTATTATTAAAGTATTTATAGGCTCATGACCAAAGTTACTTCGCTAACGGCTGATACATTTGTTTCGTTCTATCTTTCTTTAAGAGCCTCTTAGCCGTTTTTATAGTCGAAACTTCGTTGTCTTACGAATTTCGAATACAGCACACTTTTTCTCCGATATTGTCCATAATGTCCCTGTTCGATGGTTATTCCTTTTTTATTTCTGTTTTATGATTTTTAAGTTCGATTATCGATAGATTTATTACAATAAGCTGAAAATAATGCAGCTGTGACATATACATTTTTAAAATTAACATTGAATAAACAAAGTTCTCCTTTATTCGTAATGTAAAGCTTTTGATAAATATTATAAACAAACAAATGGTCTTCTTAAAGTTCCGTATTTTGTTTCATTTGGGACTTTCATTAGATCCCAAAACGGTCACTCCGTGAATCTTCAGTTATCAGTCAATTACATGACAGTTAGATGTTAGTAAACGATGGTAACGCGAGCAGAAAGATGGAGTTTTGGAGGCAACCCAAACACCAAGCATTCGCTCTATTGATCTCCTAGGTGTCTCTTGGGAGTTTCTGTAACATCGGAATATAAAATAGAGTTGTGGTATCTCATGTCTGATCGTAAAAGGCGACTAACACTCTTCCGGGGCTGCAGGCGGTGAGAGTGTGACCGTATGCCGCCGTAAGCATCGAAAGGTGCAGGAGAGCACATCTGCTCTCCTAAAGATGGGACTATTCTGGGCGCTGCACGTGGATGACACCAGATGACTCCATTGGAGATCACGCAGTCGTCCCCAAGCGTAGAGGCAGGCTACCGAGGGGGTTTTAGTGCGATCAAATCCCACATAAATCGGTACGGGGACGATACGGTACATTCGGGGGGGGGGGGGGGGAGATTTTGAAGGTTTCCCTCCCCGATATAACAAAAAGTGTCTCTTGGGAACTTAAATTAACTGACATCGAGCATACTACTATTCATTTCGATATAATTTCGTTCCCGTTCCATTTTAGTCATAACAAGATTTAAAATTTGTTTAAGTTGACTTTTGCAGAAACGACTAAACTATAACTAAATCACGACAAAACCAATAAAATAATACCTGTATCTTAAATTCATACTGGCCCATACATCCATTTGTTCATTAAAATAAATTAGAGAACAAAGCAACCAGCTTTTACCATAATAACATAGCCAATAAAATCTCAGTAGCCACTCCAGGCAGTAGGCCGGCACTACACAGTGTAATCCACTCATAAAACCTCTATTAATCCTTCCACTCGGCACTGTTGTGTCGTCAACGGTAGCCGAAATTTTAATCACCAACCCCCAAACTCCCCGACCCCGGCCCCCTGACCCCCTGACGCCCTGGGGCCGTCCGGTCGCTCCTTACACGATATTCCCATTACTTAGTCCAGGGTGATAATAAAATTTAATATAACGCCAGAGGAAACGGATGCGACCATAGCAGACGGCATCTACCAGTTGAAATTTGAAAGGAATTTACCATTATTCTATTTATAAGACGTGTATTCAAATTGCAGAGCAAATATTCTTTGTCTTAAAAGCATGCCAGCCTGTGGTGGTTTATATTTTAAAATTATCATGTTATTTTTCGCGAAATTATTTCTTTTGTTTTACATTTAATTGTACTCCCAGTGAGATTAAAATAGCGCTCAAACAGGTTTTTTATTTATAAGTTTTCAAATTACAAATTAATTTCAAAAGTTGTAATTTTGATACTGACATTTCTAATTTGTTTCTAGTCAAGAAAATGCATAAACGCTTTTAAATGTGGCCTTGTTTTTGAATTCGGATCAGACGAAATTTTGATAGTAAAACTGTGTCTGCTTATAACTATGTATGAATGAGATTTTCATTACTAAATTGCAAAGTCGATATTATTACCTGTATATTCATCAATTTTTATTACAAACTAAGTCTTACCGCTAAATTCTTTACCGTGCAATAAAACAGATAACGCGGTATCTCACTGTTGGTATGAAGCCGCGGGCACTTGAAGGGTTCCTTACATTTTGTGAGTCCATCGAAGGGTGGACGTTGAACAATGATTTTCAGTCTCAATTTTCCTATCTTGAAAGCCGTCAAACACTGAATATCATTTTTGAGTATTGACTTCAAATCATAAGAGTTAATATTTGATAAGATATAGTAAAAAGAAACCTATACATTTATTTATCTTAATGACCTGTAGAAAGCTATAGATTTTTTGATCTTATTGACCTGTATAATGAAGTAGTGTTCATCAAGCCAGTCCAAGATGCAAAAAGTCTTAGATGCGAATTCCCAAATTCGATTCCCATCTAATGTAATCTTCGAAATCTTGGATGACTCCGGCAAAAATCGGTCATGTCCTAGCCTTCGTGTAGGACTTTGGTAACTACAAAACTGAGCCTTTAAGTAATACTGTAATATTTTTGAAGTGAAAACTTCTTTAGCGGCGTTGTTCACTTTTTTTGGGATGTGTAAAAAATGTTAAACTCGCGTCAGGACACGTGGCCTGATCGAATATTCGTAAGACAGCTGATGACGGCTCGACTGTCTATACTTGTAAAATTCGTTTATATCAAGTATTTAAAATATGGACATTGAACAAAGTGCATCTATTAATGAAAAAAGTGACGAAGAAATAGTGAAAGAAAACGAGTGAGTACTTTATAAATATACTAGATGAAAACCTACTGAAAATACGAGATGAAAAATAATACTGATAATAAAAGCAATTCGTGCGAAATTATTCCCTAACCATTCCAAAATTCCGTTACGGAAATTCAATTTTTTTCTATTCTTTGTAAAGTAAACAAATAAATAATAATAAATAAATATCTTTGGACAATTCACACAACACCACCTGATTCCAAACTAAGCAGAGCTTGTACTATGGTAATCAGAAAGCTGATAAACATACTTACATAATTCTAAATACATACTTAAATAGATAAATTAACACCCAGACATAGAACAAATATTTGTCCTGGATGGGAATCGAACCCACGGCCTCACACTTCTCAGTCGGCTCATCACCCACTACGCCACGGAGGCTGTCAAAGCAATTGCTTTATTGTACAGCACCTGAATTTTGGTTCTAAGCCGCAGGCAGTCAAGAGGGTATCTTTGTGCGACCATCTCAGAAGGGTACAGTGGCGAGGAAATTGAGAAATGGACCGGTTAACGTTGTTAGTGCTCCCCGTGCTGAATTAAACGGGTTGAATAAAAAATGTTGTTCCGTGCACGGTTATGGGTTTGTAAAAAAATGTCAGAAACAGTTCAGCAAGATATAGGCAAAAACTGACGCTTTTTGACGTTTCTCGTAGATTCACTTTTCCTTTTTTTTATGAGTCCATACTCTTTAATATTAAAGTTTATTCTTGTTTTAAATATTGAAGTTTTTTTTTTGTTTGTACTAATTGATCTAATTTTTAGGGTTCCGTAGCCAAATGGCAAAAAACGGAACCCTTATAGATTCTGATGTCTGTCTGTTTGTCCGTCTGTTTGTCACAGCCACTTTTTTCCGAAACTATAAGAACTATACTGTTGAAACTCGGTAGATATATTCTGTGAAGCGCATTAAGATTTTCACACAAAAATAGAAAAAAAGCTATAAATTTTGAGGGTTCCCCATATTTGGAACTGAAACTCAAAAAAAATTTTTTTTCATCAAACCCATACGTGCGGAGTGTCTACAGATAGGTCTTCAAAATGATATTGAGGTTTCTAATATCATTTTTTCCTAAACTGAATAGTTTGCGCGAGAGACACTTCCAAAGTGGTAAAAAGTTGGTCCCCCACCTGTAACTTCTAAAATTAGAGAATGATATAACTAAAAAAATATATGATGTACATTACGATGCAAACTTCTACCAAAATTGGTTTGAACGAGATCTGGTAAGTAGTTTTTTTTTAATATTCCATAGGATAATCAAAGGCAATGATGTATTTCTGTTGCCGCTATTGTTATACAAATGCTAAAAATAGTGTTACGCGCTATGGGTAATGAAAATGCCGTTGGTAACGTAGAAGGCGTTTATTGTCAGCTTCCACCAAAATCCACTTTACAAAGTCCAAATCACAATGCACAATCACTATAGTCCAATAACTTCGCTTGAGTCGTCGAAATAATTCTTCCTTATCGCTTGTTAGAGATCGCTTCGGTTTCACTTCCGAAAATAAACTGCCCAGTCGCGGCTCGGCGCGTGCCTTATATACGGCTGCCCATGGTTCTCTAGAAATTTCCTGAACCACCAAATACAATAGGCCCGTCCCGAACCTTCCTTTATGTTATTACGCACCTATGTACAGCTTATGTAGTCATTAACAATAGCCGCGACCCGCGATGTAAACAACCTATACATGTACGCTATATATAGGTACGTACTCACCGCGGATTTGTTTACTCGTAGAAATCGATGTTTTTCTTATGACAGATTTTTCGAGAACTTTCTTCACTGTTCGATAGTAGACCTAATACCTGTTTATGCGTTTTTGGGGTTTTGCGGTACGACGCTTTGTTTTCGAGATATAGGTACTCAAAGTCGTAACATTACCCCCTCCTTAGTCATGCTCGTCCCGAGCATGATTCTCTCCGTGGTATTTTGCTAGTCGATCAACGTGTACTACTTTTAGCTTGCCGCGGGGACCCTTCTTAATCCGGTACGTGATGTCGTTAATCTTTGTGACAACAGTGTAAGGTCCTTCCCAGCGAGGTTGTAATTTCGGGGACTTCCCCTTCTTCCTCTGCGGATTGTGAAACCACACTAGAGCTCCTTCTTCAAATCCCTTAGAATTGGCTTTCCTGTCGTATCGGGTCTTCATGCTTGTGCTGGTTTTCAAGCTGTTCTCCCGAACCAACTTGTGAACCTCATTTAGCTGGTATTGAAGATCACTTACGTATTCCGTCACAATCTTGGGACCATCCGGTGGAGTGCCAGTAATGGCGTCTATCGGAAGCCTCATTTCTCTTCCAAAGTTTACCTTTGCTGGCGTAAATCCTGTACTGTCGTGGATTGCCGAACGATACGGCATAAGGAACAGAGGTATGTATTGGTCCCAATCTTTTTGATGTTCATCCACTACCTTAGCCAAGTGATTTTCCAACGTTTGGTTGAATCTCTCGACCATACCGTCTGACTGTGGATGAGCAGGAGTCGTGCGCGTCTTATGCATGCCCAGCAAACTACACATTTCTTGGAATAGTCCCGACTCGAAATTACGTCCTTGGTCCGAATGGATTTCCATAGGTACACCATATCGGCAGACTACTTCTTGCACGAGCTTTTTAGCCACGGTGTGTGCTTCTTGATTGGGAGTGGCAAACACTTCAGGCCACTTAGTGAAATAGTCCTGCACAACTACGATGTATCGGTTTCCATCTTTGGTTACTGGAAATGGCCCAGCTACGTCAATAGCTATACGCTCCCAAGGCGCTCCAACGTTATACAACTTTAATTTGCCTTTACTTCTTGTTTGGGGACCTCTGACTGAAGCGCAAGCTGTACATTTTCGGCACCAGTCTTCCACATCTTCGCGACAATGTACCCAATAGAATCTTCTTCGCAATTTTACTAGTGTTTTCTTCACGCCAAGGTGCCCACCAGAAGTTCCATCATGAATGTGCCTTAGGACGGACGACACCATACTTCTTGGTACTACGATCTGTAGGGTTACTTCCTTTCCGGTGTTAGACTCCCATCTTCTATGTAAGACATCATTTTCCAAGACTAAGCTGTCCCATTGAGCCCAATAGCTTTTAGTGACTGGGCTACATGCTGACACATCATTCCAGCTGGGTTTGTTCTCACTTCGCTTCCAGTCCAGTATTAACCGTAGATCATCATCTTCTTCTTGGGCCTTCTTCATGATTTCGTTAGTCCATTCATCGTCGTAACCTTGCGTCCTAATTAATTTAACATGTCCGGTGGTTTCTTGTTTCTGAAAGTCGGCGCTGCTATGTCCTTTTCTACCTAAAGATACTCCATTAGCATCTTCTGTTTGAACTGCAGCCTCTCGCGTCATGGGTTGTTGATGCTGGTATATCTTAGGCCTCTCCCTGTTGTAAGTGCGCGTGTCCTTCCCGCAATCCTTGCCCCCACGTCGTTCCCCGGTGTCGCCATTTCAGCATTTCCCAGTATCGCGCCAGGACTCAACTGCCTGCTTTCGCAAACGCTCATCTATCGCGCGGTCCTTTGACGCCGTATCCACAGGCTTGGCGGCACCGAACACCTTCTCTGCTGAGACAGGTTTGCGTTCCATCTTTTCAGCATGGGTCCCGTAGCAAGAAACCCATCTTCTTTCTTTCTTGGGACACTCCAAGCGAATGTGCCCCTTTTCGCCGCAACCGTAGCAAGTGGGTCCATAACGTGGTTTCTTTTCCTCCGTTACCACTTCCCTTACTTTGTGGTACCTCGCGTCTTGTCGCACGGCTTCGACTTCCAGGGCATGGGCCAAAGCACTCTTCAGAGTCTGGTGATGGCCCAGACGCACAGCAGCCCTGACCTCCAAATCTCGTATCCCGTCGACAAATGCCTGCAGTAAGTACACTTCGATATTCCCTGGTGTCGAAGAGTAGGCACGCCTTACAAGTCTTTCAGCCTCTGTTGCCCACTGCTGGAGGCTCTCGTTGGGCTTCTGTGTTCTCTCTCGAAGCTGAGCTCGGTACACATACTCGAGGTGTTTCTCGCCATAGCGAGTTTCTAACGCTTCCCTTAGAGTTTCCAGCGTCCTGCCTTCCTTCGGTAGGTTTTCGATTGTCATTAAGGCGTCCCCTCTTAAGGCCAGGGTTAAAGCGGTAAAGGAGTAATCCTGTCCCCAAGCATTTGCTTTCGCAAGCGTCTCGAACTGGTATCTGAAAGCCGCCCAGGAAGAACTTCCATCGAAGTGTGGAAGGTCGAGTCTAGCCGATGTCGCAGGAGATGCTGCTATCGGTTCTCGTATCTTCAGTTTCACGACCTCCTTGCTTAATTCTTCAACGCGCTCTTCCAGGTGGTCAGTTCTGAGCGTGACTCCCTTAACCTCATGCTCCACTTCCTTAAGTTTCTCGCCAAGGCCAGTAAGTCCACTGTCGATTTTCTCTATGATCTCTCGACGGCTGGCCTCTTGACTGATCTGGATCCCCTGTATGGCGGACAGTAGCGCTGCCATATCCATTGCAGGAGCCGGTGCTGCGGTTGCCCCTGACGACGACCCCGGCGCAGCGGTCTCGTCCTCCCCTTCAGCCGCAAGTTGTCGCGCAGCATCCATACCGACCTGTCTCCTGGTCCTCGGAGTGCGCCCCTCTTCGTCTCGTTGTACTAACGGCATTCCGCTTCTGACACCAATTGTTACGCGCTATGGGTAATGAAAATGCCGTTGGTAACGTAGAAGGCGTTTATTGTCAGCTTCCACCAAAATCCACTTTACAAAGTCCAAATCACAATGCACAATCACTATAGTCCAATAACTTCGCTTGAGTCGTCGAAATAATTCTTCCTTATTGCTTGGTAGAGATCGCTTCGGTTTCACTTCCGAAAATAAACTGCCCAGTCGCGGCTCGGCGCGTGCCTTATATACGGCTGCCCATGGTTCTCTAGAAATTTCCTGAACCACCAAATACAATAGGCCCGTCCCGAACCTTCCTTTATGTTATTACGCACCTATGTACAGCTTATGTAGTCATTAACAATAGCCGCGACCCGCGATGTAAACAACCTATACATGTACGCTATATATAGGTACGTACTCACCGCGGATTTGTTTACTCGTAGAAATCGATGTTTTTCTTATGACAGATTTTTCGAGAACTTTCTTCACTGTTCGATAGTAGACCTAATACCTGTTTATGCGTTTTTGGGGTTTTGCGGTACGACGCTTTGTTTTCGAGATATATGTACTCAAAGTCGTAACAATAGAATAAAATAAATATTTAAGGGGGCTCCCTCACAATAAACGTGAATTTTTATAGATAATGGTACGGAACCCTTCGTGCGTGAGTTCGACTCGCTTGGCCGGTTTTTGTATGGTTTTATGGTTCGAGTGTTTGTTTGTTGAGTGACATATTATGGTGCTTTTAATCCGGGAAAAGTATCTCGTTCCTAATAAAAAAAGTGTAGCCCACTAAGGCTGAGCTGCAGTTAGGAGCTTACAAAACTAGTGTCTTATAAGACAACAAAATGTCCACACTTTTTTTCTAAACCGACGACCTACGAGATTTTTCGTTCCGAAATCTATTTTGTAAGTGTGTTTGTACTTTTATTTGATACCTGTATACTAAGTTATCTATTTTTGGGTGCAAAAGTATTCAAGTAAGTAGTTGTAAAATATGTACAAACAAACAAAGTATCAATTAAGTAATTAATCTGTATATATAAAAATGAATCCCATTTTCCCTTGGTCACGACATCACGCGTGAACGGCTAGACCGATTTCGCTAATTCTTCTTTTGTTGTGTTTGTAATTGGCAGAAGAAGGTACTTATGTAATAAAACAGTACCTGGACGCCCGAGCGTTGCTCGGATATAAACAATTTATTTACTTGGTTTATTTTTAAGCAAAACATTCATTGATTTAGTGTTACTTTACAAATCCTTTTGAAATACCTAGCTCCCAATTAAAAAAATTGTCACAAAAAAATAATAAACGCAACTTGCCTACTTGAGATTTGAACCCGGGTCTCTAGCTTCGTAGTCGGCTTTCGTAACCATTCGACCAAGAAAGCTTTAATTCCCTTGACGAAATTTTGATAGAAGTCTTTTATAATTATCGACATTGTCATTTGTTTGAAGGGCGGATTGTGAAATGTTGACGACCATTTGACGACTTTCTACGCCACAATATTATTAATATTCTCCAATAGATGTCAGTAAGAGTAATTTTATATTTAACTGCATAAACATTAAAAAAAACGACATTTTTTATCAATAAAAATTTGTGGAACGGTTTATCAATCCCGCAACCAGCATCAAAATCTTTGCAGCCGCTTCCGAGATTCAAAAAATATATTTAGATACATACAAGAATTGCTCGTTTAAAGGTATTAGATTAAGGAAATATCACGAAAACTTAGAAAATTTAAAAACTATTTTCCAATTTGAATGCAACATTAACATTTAAGACAAGACAGCGTCCTTCAAAAATGTGACTCACATGAAATATTCAGAGAGCTAAGCAATGAAAACTTGCAACCATTTTCTAATATTTTGTTTTAATTACGTCACATCAGCAAAATTTCTTAGTGTTTGAAATCCATGATGAACTGTTGCACGGTATTAAAAAATTAAGCGTTGATCATCAGTTATGGAAAATATTTTGATTTTTTATGTGAAAACTCTTGAACTTGCAAAATGTTAGTTATTATTTTTATCGACTTTCATACGTGATACACCGAGTTACAAGTATTGCATGACTGAATACTGTGAAACTTATCATTAATTGACCGCTTGCTTCTTCTTATTTTTTATGGTTTTGAAAAAGTTACTGAAGTGAATATTTCATTTTAAATTGAGGTAAGTACCTTCTACGCCAAACGTTAAGAAATCCTGCTGACTGACATAATATATTTCTAAACTCCACCAATTTGACGGAATATAAAAAAATGCTATTTGAAAATGTTTGTACTTTTTCGTCGCTTACCTCTCGAAATAGCTCTCGGAATCAAACGTTCAAACGAGACCTGTCATTATTTTATTTTATTCCATGACAGTTTATTGGACAGTAACCTAAAAACTTCATAGATAAAATACTTAAAAATACTCTTCATACATTTGTTGTAGGTTTCTGTACAATGTAGGTAGTTTCTCCAAGAAACTAAGCTGGCTAGCTCGGGATTGCTCTCCGTAGGTGGAAGTTATCAATATGAGCTACAATAAGACTAGATACAGTAAGAACAGATCAGCTAGCTACCTAATCGTAAGAGGCGAATAAATGTGAACTTCTGGAGTTGTGGGTGGCGATTTGGAGCACCGCGCATGAAGTCCTCTGATCACTCAGGCAGGCCACTGAGGAGGTTTTAGTGCGGTATAAATCCCACATAACCCGTTATCACCTCTCAATCTGACACGTACCTTGCGAAGATTCCGTCCCGAAAACATAAAAGTTACCTCGGCATTAACAATATGAAATATGGTGTCCTCCACGTAATCATAAAAGGCGACTAAGTAAAGGCTTTCGGGGGTGTACACGGCTATAGTGGGAGCTCGGACCAACAGCCACGGGTAAAACGACGGCGTGTTCAGCCGCACGACTCCTGGCAGAACCTACATTGCTCACCCAAGAGCCCATTTGTAACGCCGCGCCACAGAGTACCGCGCCGCGCATGGAAGACATTGGCAGGTTTCGCTGAAAATCCTATTCAGTGGGTTTTAGTGTGGTTGAAATGTTAAATAATTAACTCGCTGTCTCTCTCGGGCGTAGCCTCAGATACCAAAAGAAAGTAGATTAAGTGAAAATAATTAATCTTTGAATAAAGTTATTAGGTGAATCAGGCGATGGCTCTGCAACACGATACTAGATTTACTCAAAATATTTTTAAGCCTTTAAAAAGTAAACTAACTCTTACGAGAGTGAAATAGGAGGGTGAAGTTTACATGGAATTTTCTCATTTCTGGACCTACTCTATATATATACACCTACTCTACTTATACTTCTAATAAGTAGAGTAGGTATATACATACGAGATACGAGTATGTGATTGGTTACAATATAAAATGATTTGTGCAGGTGAAGTGGATAAACTTATACTTAAAAGGGTAATAATAAATTAAGTTTTTAACAAAAAAATAGAACCGACTTCAAACGGTAAAAAATAAAATTGTTCAGTACCTACTTCTTCTTGCTTATGTTAATGACTCTTAAAACTATTTTTGGAGTCGGGCCCTTACTAAAATGTCGTACCATTCGTACTAAATGGGCACCGACAGTACAGACAGTGGGACAGTACCTACTTCTTCTTGCTTATGATAATGACTGTTAAAACTATATTGGAGTCGGTGCCCATTCAGAACGAAAGGTACACTATATTTACTAAGACAGGACATTTTACTAAGGGCCCGACTTCAAAAATAGTTTTAAGAGTCATTACCATAAGCAAGAAGAAGTAGGTACTGAACAATTTTATTTTTTACCGTTTGAAGTCGGTTGTATTTTTTTGTTAAAAACTTAATTTATTTCACTCTTTTTAGTAATTTTAATAATTCTGCACACATAAGCATAATTGGAATTTTTTCACTTAATTTCTAAACGTTAAAGAGATACCTTTTATAATCATGTTTATCTAATAGCCATCTTATAGCCTGAAAGAATACTACTATCAGTCCACCTAAACGTACAATGAAAGAATTTGCTCTCAGCTCCTAACCGTTGAGGAGTTGTACCTTCAATCATCAGCTTAGCAACATTAGGTGATAACTACCGGACATACCTAAATATTTGTATTATGATAAAAAATATGACTAAAAGAATGTGTGTGCCTATTAAGTTTCAGTGTTTCCCTCGATTTCTCTAGTATCACATAATCAGATTTTGACATGGTGACAGTTGGATCACCTCAGGAATGTAAGATTTCGAACAAAAAACCATTTATTGAAAGAATTTGCTCTCAACTCCTAACCGTCGTAGTACCTTCCATCATCAGCTCAGGAACATCACATGATGGTAATTAAACACAAATGTCTTTTTGCTTTAGTAAGAATATAAAAATCAATTGATGTGCTATAAAATTTAAATGTTTCCCTCGATTTCTCTGGGATTCCATCATCAGGCTTTGACTTGGTGACAGTTGGACCACCTCGGTAGCATAAGTTTTTGAACAAAAAAACATTTATTGAAAGAATTTTCTTTCAACTCCTAACCATTGTAGTACCTTCCATCATCAGCTCAGCAACATGATATGATTATATTTATACACAAATTCCTGTTTTGCTTTAGTAAAAATATGAAAATCAATTGTTGTGCTATAAATTTGTATGTTCCCTTCGATTTCTCTGGGATCCCATCATCAGACATTGACTTGGTGACAGCTGGACCACCTCAGGAATGTAAGATTTCGAACAAAAACCCATTTATTGAAAGAATTTGCTCTCAACTCCTAACCGTCGCAGTACCTTCCATCATCAGCCAGCAACATGAAATGATGATTACTATGCACACATATCTCTTATGTATCTTAAAGTATAAGAAAATCAATGTGTGTGCCTATAAAATTTGAGAGTTCCCCTCGATTTCCCTGGGATCCCATCATCAGATCCTGATTTGCTGACAATGGGACCACCTCGGGAGTATAAGCATACGAACAAAAAAAGAATTTTGAAAATCGGTCCACAAACGGCGGAGTAATCGGTGAACATATATAAAAAAAAAAAAAATACATACAGCCGAATACAGTACCTCCTTCTTTTGGAAGTCGGTAAAAAGGCGGGGGAAGGGTTAACACTTAAGTAAAATGTATAGAAATTTATCATCTCATTTCTGAACTTCGGAGTATAAACGTTGGTATATAGGGCTGACTTTCTTATTTCTTAAAAATATGATTGTGACAACCTATATATTTCATCGGACTAATTTAAAAAGGGGGCTGTTTTTCTCACGGTCAGGTTTATGTGGCTTGCTAGCGGGTTAGTGCACCAAATAACTTAGCACCAGCTCCAAAACGAAGTAGGTACTGTAGTAACCTGTTACCTATATTTTATAGCAGTACTTGCAGACGCAGAACAGATACGTATGTCACAATTATAACGGGGTTAATTAAAACTGAGTCCTGATAACTAAAGTACACGCGGAAGAAGTCGCGGGCAAAACACATCTCTAACTCTATAATGTATAAAACTGAATTCCTATTTCCCTTTGTCTCGGCCTCACGCGTGAATGGTTAGACCGATTTCGATAATTCTTTTTTGTTGTGTTTGTTATTATCAGAAGAAGGTTCTTATCAATGGAAAAAATAAGAAAATTGCGCGGAAAATAGAAAATTAAAGAATACTTAACCACTATAATTTTATTTTACAAATTCGATTTCAATATCCATAGTTAAGACAGGAAAACGTCTGTCGGGTCAGCTAGTCATATATATAAAAGAGAAAGTGTGTATGTATGTTCCTTATAGACTCCGAAACGGCTGGACCGATTTCAATGAAATTCTCGGAGAATCTTCAGATTGGTCCAACGAGTAATCCTGTAAAGTTTATATTTACTTCATGCTAATGATTCTTTCTAACGCGGGTGAAACCGCGGGGCACAGCTAGTCAGTAATATATTTCAACATAAAACATTTTGTCGAATCGACAAATAAAATGGTTTATTTTGTCGAGAGCTCGTATCCCGGTAACTTAATTGCCGTAGAAGTAAGAGGTGCTACAAGTTTCACACTTTTAAAAACTTTGCTACAGGATGCAGTAAACTCATTAACCTGAGTGCACCAGCTTATTAGACAAGGTACCCTGTTTTGAAGTAGCTGATATACTTATGGATGCGGCGAACCTTCAACAAACTTGTCAATATTGGTCTTTTGAGTTAACTAGAACTATTTTCAATTTTTGAAGCATCATTTCTTAATTTTATTATTTTGATTTTTTTTTATTAAATACAAAATTTTGCCACAGGATGCAGTAAACTAACTTACTTGAGCGAACCAGCTTACATAGACAAGGTGCTCAGTGTTGAAGTACAAGTAACTAAGATATTAATGGACGCGGCGAACTTTTAACAAATAAATCAACAGTGCCATTTAATTTCAGTTAAAATAAAATTATAAATTTTTAAGACTTCTCAAGTTTACTTTTTCTGAATTTTTTTAAAGTCCATATAAAACTTCGCTATATGATGCTGTATACTCATTAACTTGAGAACATCAACTTTTTCGACACCCTGAAACCATCAACTTTTTTGATATCCTGTTTTGAAGTAGCTAAGATACTTATGTACGCTGCCAACAATCAAAAATGGCGACATTATAGTATATGTGTATACATACGTAAATGAAAAAAATATTCATAATGAAAATAATAATATATATATCTTGTAAATGTACCTACGCGTAAATGTTGTTTTTAAAAAGCATTGTAACACAGATTAAACACAGAGACATTTTACTATTTTCTTAAGCTATATAATATTCATTAATAATTATAAAGTTTGTCAATTTTCAGTGCCGTCTGTGTGTCCAAGAGGTGCATCTCAGCATGTTACTTTAAGAAATTTGTGTGTACGGCGCGATACACCGCGAGGTTCTGACATGTTATCACCCGACAACTGAGACTCCAGTTTTACTATATCTAGATAAATAAGATATTTGGTGCAAACTCGCTCATTATCGTATGAAAATAATTATATCAGTCTTCAATAGCTTGTCGGTGGAAAATTACATTTTTAATGATCCTTAAGAATGATTAAAGGTTGTGTGAACTTGATATACGAGTTATTAAGAGCCGAGGGTAAAGGAATATTTGAAAAAGACAAAGACAAAGACTTTTATTTGCACAAATATGGGTGTTTACAAAAGGTGTTATTTATTTATACATTTGGTTCGCCATTTTTACCTTCATGAGGTATGCAAATATTACAATAATTAAAAAACTTAACTAATCACAAATTACAAACATAGAAACACACATTGAAATAGTGTGATTTATTTTATTATATGTATAGTCATCTTTGTTTGTACCCATATTGCGCATTTTAGTTTATTTATTTTTATTTTCGGATCGGATCCGATCGTCTGCTTTGGTTACCCACATTACAGGGTTTTTGTACACTGAGAGGAAAAAAGCCGGCGAAAAAAAAACCTCCCAGGTTTTTATGGAATTCCTTTATGCCGTTTTATTGATATCCTTCATCTGATGAACTTCACACATCAATTCTATTAAATGTAGTACTTATATTCCCAATCAAAATGATTGAATGTTTGAACATAACTAATATATCGTAGGTACAATCTAATAGTCCCTGTAGCTTCGGGATTAAGAATAGAGTTACGGTTCCCCCCCTGATCCCCTGCCTGATCGTAAGGGGCGACTAAAAGGGGGCTTTCGGAAAATTGCGGATGGTGTGGAGTGGAGTGGGGCCCGACCCGTCCAGCCAGCAGCCCCGAAAAAGACGGCGGTGTGGGCGTGGCCGCATGCCGCTGTGAGCGCCTGAGGGTGCAGGAGAGGGCATCCGCTCTCCCGAAGATGGAACCGTTCTGGGGCGCCGCGCGTGGAAGACACCGGTGCGTTTCAATGGAGTACTTGCCAAGCGCAGAGGCAGGCCACCAACGGGGTTTTAGTGCCGTACAAATCCCACATAACCCGGTATCCTCCTCCAAGGTGCTGGGTACCTTTTGAAGGTTTCCCCCATATAATAAAAAAGGTACAATCTAATACTACATATTGAAGACCACTAAAGCTTTTTTTTATATGCAAGTTTTTTAAGTTTTTTTTAAATCTAAGCACATTTTCTAAATTATTTCACTCCACAATATAAAACAAAGCTTCTACAAATCAGATACCTTCATGCATTTCTAAGAAAAATAAACGTGGAAACAAACAGATGTTTTACCTTTTGAGAAATGGAAAACGAATACAGTTGGTATCTTGGTTTATAAAGGTGCATCGAATACTTGCATAGTTACAAAGATAGCGTTTGAGAAATGGAACCCTAATGCAAATAGTACCTTGGTTTATAAAGGTGCATTAAGTACTTGTAACAAAGATAGCGTACATCATAGTAAACTAGATAGTTTTATTAGCATTCCATTAGTAACATAGATAGTTTATTAGCATTCCATTTACGCATGCATTTTCCGAGCATGCATATTTAGCGCCACATTGATGAGCGCGACGATACCGTCCCGTGGAAATTCATAATAATTTTATTCATGCAACAGCGCGGGTAAGTTATTAACCCGTCTTCGCGAGTACAGCAGGGCATCCCAAATAATATGAGGATGTATAATATGAGGATAAACTATGTTGTTTATTGTCATTCCATTTAAGCATGCATTTCCCGTGCATGTGCATATTCGGCGCCACATTGATGAGCGCGACAATAGCATCCCGTTGAAATTCATAATAATTTTATTCATGCAATAGCGCGGGAAAGTTATTAACCCGTCTTTGCGAGTACCCAGAGCATCCCAAATAATACCAGGAAGTATAATATGAAGATAAACTATGTAGTTTATTAACATTCCATTTAAGCATGCATTTCCCGTGCATGTGCATATTCGGCAGCACATTGATGAGCGCGTCCCGTTGAATTTCGTCATAATTTTTATTCATGTAAGTTATTAACACATCTTCGCAAGTGCCCTACAGGACACCGCAAATAATATCGGTGAGGTGGGATACAATTTACGTTTAATGAGTATAGTGCTAGATTTTGTTACAAATTATGCTAAGTTTTCTAGGTGCTTTCTGATTGATATGATGAGTTTGTTTATCCGAAACAAAGATAGATTTCTAAGTCAGGATTTTTTAATTTGTGGTATATTATTATGATCGCATCTTTACATGGGTTGCTTTATATTTGCATATATGTGTTAATAAATTATGACTAGCGGCCACCCGCTACTTCGTTGGCATAGCGTGATGTTATATTATATAAATAATAATAAACGTTACACAGTCATAGCCCCACAGTAAGGTAATTAATACCCTGTGTCATGGGTACCATGGACACATACAAAGACAGGAACACAAACACCCAGACCGAGAACAGAAATTTAAACTCATCATTCAAATTTCTGTTTTGCCGGGAATCGAACCTGGGGCCCCTCGATCGGCAGTCCGGCATGGTAACCATTGTGCCACACGGGTCGTCAATATCAATTATATAACCTTGCTCAATATATATTTTGGATTATTCAACACAAAAATAATTTTTCAATTGGAACCAGTAGGTTCTGAGATAAGCGCGAACAAACAAACAAACAAACTCTTCAGCTTTATATTATTAGTATAATCGAAGTGTATACATCTTTTTAACACGGGATATCGGGATATTCAACAGGATTATTCACTATTGTTGTTCATTTCGTAATCGATCAACTCTGAATCCTATATATTACTTTCGTCATGTGAAAAATTCATTGTCTACAAGTAACATAGGTTTAATGTAATTTGTAACACGTCATGTAAAACCATTGGCTAAAAGTAACATAATGTAACATGATTAAATTACAATAAAATACGCCCTTAAGGTCTTAAAAATATTCTGACGGCTTGGTATAAATTGTCACATATTATCTGAAATACGATGTTTCTTATACGCCCTCCCATTCTGTTAAGGTGTGTGCACATTAGGATAAATGCGCGTCATCCCGCTAATTACTCGCGTTATTTACGACGTCTGCATCTGCGGCTGGAGAAAACATGGAAATGCTGTTATTTACAGCTAACGTGCCTGATTCTTGGGTGCTTTACAACCATTTACGAATTTAATTTTTAAAATAATAACGCTTCACACTCATAGCCTCACAGCAGGGTAGATTTACCCTGTGTCGTGGGTACCATGGATACACACAAAGACAGAAACACAAACACCCAGACCGATAACAGAAATTTAAACTTCTCATTCAAATTTTTGTTTCGCCGGGAATCGAACCCAGGACCCTTCGATTGGCAGTCCGGCATGGTAACCATTGAGCCACGTAGGTCGTCAAATTTACGAATTAGGTACTAGATGTGCGAGTGTGGTGATCCAACCAGTAGAACCCCTATAGGCTGTCAAATAATCAGCTTCAACTCTTCAGTTTTATAATCCATACAATATACTTTATTTATTCAATATTATAAATTCAAAAGTAACTGTTTCCGTCTGTCTGTTACGCTTTCGCACTTAAACTACTGAACCAATTTTAATGAAATTTGGAACTCAAATAGAGTGCACTTCGGGAAAGGACAATAGGACGGTTTTTATCCTATGGGGATCCATAAAAGGGGTCCACGGGTAACGGAAGACTACTGTTATTATAAATGTAGACATGAACCACGATTTTTTTAAAGAGTGCTCTTGTTTATATCTTCGCTCAACATTATGAGCAATAATGTTACATGAAACCTATGTTACTTTAGACAATGAAGTTTTCCAACGATGAAAGCAATAATATATTATTATAGGATTCGGAGTTCATCGATTACAAAAATGAACGACAATATTGAATATATCTCGATATCGTCATTTGAGAAGTAATGTACTGTGTCTACTAATTATTATTACTCAAATAAATTAGAAACGCTTAGTTTAAGGCCTTACGTCCAAGATTAATACATTACAACAGAAAATATTTTGTTGTAGGTATATTTACAAATTTTGCCAGTAAATTAAACAATACGTACTTCATCAAAAGGCGTCCCTCTGTAAACAATCAGCATGATTACGCACAACGGTCTCACGCCGAAATTAACCAAACCCATAGGAGAATGTCGCGTACCATAAGTAATAGAAGCGAAGAAACGCAAACACTTCTCAGGGCCTGGCTAATCGCTTAATCAAAATTTATTCCGCACTTTGATTTTAAATTTGGAACGCAACATTTATTACTGGGCCCCTCGAAGCAACCCTTCGCGGGGGCTTCATTATCGCGGATTAAGGCTGTGGAATATTTTATCGATCGCATTGACGCCGCCAGTATTCATTTTCAATTAAGCTTCAAGTATTTTATTAAGTTTGAGCGCGGAATTGATGAGTTTCGCGAACTAATATTTACAATAGCGTGTGGCTGCGAATAGAATATAGCACCTGGAAATTCGCGGTCAAAAGAGCACGTACTCATTCCATTAATAACATTCGTTAGAGTATCAGATTTTTTTACCGTAATTCCAGAACATGGTTTTTGTAAAGCTTGAGCAGCAACTTGGCTGCATGATCTGACATTTGAAGTTGTATTCCTAAACAACCAGCTATTTATTAGTGCATTGGGAACTTATTCGCGGTCAAACGAGCACATATTTATGCACGGTCTACTGTGAAAATTTTACTACTATGTCTACTATTATGAAAAAAAATTCAGACTGCGAATCATTAGTATTTAGATTCTTATAAAATTCCTTATGTATATTGATTTTGGTCACAGTAGCTTAAATATGCAGTAGGTAGGTACTTACTAAATATTAATACTGAAAAGAAATATTTATCATTTCATTCTCCACAACTATTTCAAACCACAAACAGAACAGAAACTTTCATCTACATCCGACTTACCTGCCAAAGAGCAGCATAAAAGATCGATATTCAATTTAAATGGAGAGATTCCGTGAAACAATTCGAACAGATAAATTAGATGTTCTTTAGCAAAGCATTGTTCGTGCGGTGAATGCGCGAGATGACTTCAATTTCCGGGAGCCACGGCGCTTCCGAGGCGAGTTTGAACTTTTGAAGCTTCGCGGATTCGATGCACCTACGATATGCACCTTTGTGCTTCTGCTATGAGCAAATAGACTATCACTTAGGGGTGTTCCAAACGGGCGTTTAAATTCTTCGGGTATGACTAATTAGCTTCCTTTGTATAAGGCAATATTTAGTCGGTAATATAATTTGTTTGCTTACTATACACTAACCTTTTTAGCAAAGTGTCTGGTAGTCATAACGCATTCGAGGCACCTATGCACCTTGTGCTTCTGCTGTGTTCAAATAGACTATCGCTTTCGAGTGTTCCAAACGATTGATTAAATACTGGATTTACAGGTTCGGAAGCACAGAGTATTGACTATCCTACATATAAAGGTATTGTTAAAATTTTACCAATAATTTGTTTGAACTTCAGAACAAGATATATTTAAAACGGCTTTTACATCTGCATCACAAAATTTTGCAAGCTAAATTAATTTATACTAATATATAACACTGAAGAGTTTGTTTGTTTGTTTGAAAGCGCTAATCTCAAGAACTACTGGTTCGAAATTGAAAATTATTTTTATGTTAAAATAGTCTATTTATTGGGTATGAATAAAGACTATATAAAAACATGCTATGACTAATACCAAAGTCCACGCGGAGGAAGTCGCGAGCGGACGCTAGTGTACCATTACAGCGCTTCTCTTGCTTTTCGCTTTCCCTGCGGCGCTCGCATCGGTAGGTTGTGCTACAGTCTTTCGCTAAGTATTCAAGCACTACAGATAACAAATGTAATGTCTCTTTAACAGTAAGTTTGAATGCAATTGTAATATCTATATTGTAATAAAATCCATTATCACTTCATAGTTCACAAAAACTGCAACAAAGCCGGGCAAAAATCATACTCAAAAAATTTATTCATTTTAGGAATACTGATATTCGCTTAGTGAACCACATAGTTTTCACGTTTATCAGATGTAAGGGCTTGCAACTTTTGAAGCCTTGTGTTATTCTTGCTAAAAGCGCAGTCAGTCAGTCGCAGCTTTTCTCCCGCTCGTGTGTGCATCCTAAACGCTTAACGTGGGTGAATAGATGAGCTCGGAGTCGGCAGCGACGCGCGATGGAGGCTGCATCTAATGCAATTTCCGCCGCAGGTGCGCCGTTAATGTGCTCACGTTATTACGTTCTTATGCACACTACAGGTTTTTGATACAATGTTGTCAACTTGCAAATGAAGTACGCATGGTCGGCGGTTAGCGTAGAACGCAAACTATCTATGCAACTAAGCCAAACGGGCGCGGTGTGAGATGGGTGACCGCTAGTGGCAAAAAAAAATCATGCACGTTTCCGTGCTTCGGAGGGCACGTTAAGCCGTCGGTCCCGGTTGTTGTCGATAGATAACAGTCGATAAACCTTGTCGGAGGTCTTATGGGCGGTTTGAAAACATCCGACAGCGGGTTGGCCACTAACCCGCATCTCCACCAACCCGCATTGGAACAGCGTGGTGGAATAAGCTCCAGGCCTCCCCAATAATGGGGAGAGACCCATGCCCAGCAGTGGGACCCAAAAAGGGTTGCAGCCAACTTACAAATAAAAATATATGTCTGATATAATCTTGATTTATTTCGAATTCAAATATTTAACAGCCCCAGTAGTTAAACTATTAGCCGGATATTTAAGTGCCTTGTACTTGAAAAACACTCTTCATTATTACGTATTTCTGATTGACTAAATTAGATCACAGTCCAAATAGTCCGGAAACACATCTTAAAAAATTATTTTATTTGTCCTTCCTTTAATTTCTAAAGTTTTACCTTAAAATGAGCTTCTTAACGTACCGACTTCAAACACCATTTACGCGACCCCTTATGAAAATTAGTAATACGTGGTAATACTTTATCTTTCAGCAAAAGGTGGCCCATTATACATTGATGCTATAATACAGTGAACATCTTAAAGCTGACACACCTCAAGAGATCGTGAGGCCCCTTCTGAGCAGCAAGTGGCAAGTGACGTCATCCTTCAGCGAGCTCGTCACACAAATAGGATTTCGCGCTTGTCAGAGCTAAATGCAGGTGATCCGATCCCCTCGTGTCAAACATTGTAATACAAAAGGTAACGAACGAAAGGGTTGACTTATACCGGAAGTACTAGAACAATATATATTATATATTTTATGACCTTAAAATTCAGTGTCCATTGTGTAAAACAAAAACAAAATTATACCATTCAATATGTTTTCAAAATCAATAAACAAAAACCAACCGACACAATTAAGGTGACGATTACGAAACTGGAACGGTTTCAGCGCCACATCGGTGGCAGAGTCTCCTCACCGCTCGATTAATATTTTTTTTATATTTTGCAAAATTAAACACAGTGACGGATTCAGTCTTCAGGACCCATGTCCTTGTGAATATTTATTATCAAATACCTGTTAAAATAAGTGGCAATTAGCGCAAAAAACTTATATTTTGATTATCGTGCTCGTATCATCATCACACGTCCAACGCCAGAAAATACGAAGTCGATATTACGCTATTAGGTGAGCGAAAATGATTTAACTCGCCTCAACGGGGCTTCGCGGGGCCTATTGTCGGAGCAATAGCACCGCCTTCGCGAAACGAAAACTTTTCGAAATGCCCACTGCACAGAGGGGTATTAGAGTCAAAATCCGGTCATAAGCCGAATTCACAAAATTAAGCAGATGCATGTTTCTTAATGTACTTTATCGGTTTAACGAGAGGTTTGAGCATAAAAAATATATGCAGGATCCATCTGCAATTGTGAGTTACAAGTGACATTGTTCTCGACGGTCTAAATTCTTTTAGGTTTTCCTTGAGCTAAAAAATTCAATTTCGGTTTGAGAATCGAACCCGGAACCTTAGATTAATTGGCAGTCCGGCATAGTAATTACTCTTCTATGTAATATAAACACGGTTCTACTCACTCGGTTTTTCGGGATCGCCCGACTAGTTTCGGACCATTCCGTGGTCCTTATTCATGAGCTACCGCCGCTCGCCGCGAAGTGACGACGGAGACTACGGGCCGCCGCGCGTGTCGCCCGGCTGCTGGGTTCGGGGAGGTTCGGGGCCGCTTCGTCTTCTGTAGCACTCATGTCGTCTCGCTCGTCGTCAGGGTCAGCGTGTGCGCACAGATAAGGCTTAGGCTGGGCGCATACAATGCTAACTGTGTCGCACTCCAGGCGATCCGACCCACCTGGACTCGAAAAACCGAGTGAGTAGAACCGTGTTTATATTACAATGAATAAAGACACTCACGATACCTTTAAGGACAAAAATTACTCTTCTATCTTAGAATATCATATAAAGTCTTCTACCATATTATTCTTTGTATTTTTATCAATAAACTCAATGAACTGATAAGATCTTTGATTTTTATAAGTTGATATTGGCATAAGTTTCAGAATGATTTTCTATATGTTGAGTGTATTACGAGTATTAAAATTATACGTAGTTTTTTACTCATTAACTAAATGATTTGATCAGATTTCATTTTTTTATTATTTAAATGTTGATATTGACCAGTAAATAAATATGGTCAGTTTTTGGCTCTATTATCCCTCTGTGCGCCAGTGGAGCCTTTATTAAAACCTAGGGGGCATATTGCATAACAGCATAACTGACGGCAATAAGTAAAGCGACCGCCTCACTCTCCACGCCGCAACGAATTCAATATTCAGAGCGAGTTGGAAAGTTTTATTATTGCGGCATAAATATAATGAGTGCAGGTGAGGCAGTTTTGTCTGTCGGGATTTACAGCCGCCATTATTCGTGAGGCAAGACAACGAACGCGAAATTACTTATGAAGATTAGTTGCTAGTTTTAATGTTGGATGATGATACTCGTATTTTGTTATAACCGAAGAGAGTCTTCTGCTGACTATAATGGTCATATTTGTGTCTTCGACTTAACAATTAGTAACAAAAAAGACCAACACTGTTTTAACAAATAAAATCTCGCAAAACTCTTTTAGCAAATTAAATATATCAATTTTCAATCATCATTGTTTATCGTTGTAAGAACTTCTAGAAACAAAATAATGTATTTAATTAAAATACTGCCTTAGAAGACAACACTTTCATGAATTTTAAACCTACACAAACCACAAAAATGTTTTCAGTTTTCACCAATATCGAGAATGGCCGTTGGATTTCCCTTTTTAAAACGAATCCTATACGTAAGGTCTCTCCATTCAAGTATTTTCGTCAAAGCCTGCCCAATTTTTAGAGACTAAACCCAAAATTACATTAAAGCTTTCTGTTTTACCCTCAAAGCGTTTTTTGGCTGAACGATTTCAAAAATATTTCAAACAATTTATTTTGAATATGGTGAAATCTTTTGTGAAATTCAATCATGATATAGATTCTATTTTTGAAGTGAAAACTTCTTTAGTGGCAATTTGCACTTTTTTGGGATGGGTAAAAAATGATAAACTCGGGTCAGGACACGTGGCCTGATCGATTATTCGTAAGACGGAGGGAGGGGTGACAGCTGATGGCTCGACTGTCTATACATACTTGTAAAATTCGGTTATATCAAGTATTTAAAATATGGACATTGAACAAAGTGCATCTATTAATGAAAAAAGTGACGAAGAAATAGTGAAGAAAATGAGTGAGTACTTTATAAAAAACCTACTGAAAATACTAGATGAAAAATAATACCGACAATAAAAGCAATTCGTGCGAAATTATTCCCTAACCATTCCAAAATATCAAAATATGAAATGCACAACGTTAATGTTCAAGTTTTCGCTTCTGCCGGCACTACCGGAGTGCAACCCGTTGTTTTTTTAACCACATTAATTCACAAAAGCAGTGAATAATTTTGTGTCTCTATGTTTTTTTTATAAAATATTAAAATAAATAAAAAAATAAAGCTTTAAAACTAAATTACGTCAGCAAGACAATAATTAAATCTATGTTTTTAGACATTCAATGTACTTGTACGTTACCAACCAGCTCGCGCAGAAGTAATCGGATACGTTTTGTTTTTAAAATAAATAATCGACAATGACAATGTCAAATTAGAGGTTGTGTTTTGTATTTCACCTAGGAGTAAAATTCAACTTATATTTTTGGGTATAATAAAGATAGATAGTTCGATCGATCCATTTTTTTTCAACCTTTTTTATGTCGCACTACTGGAAACAGGTCTCCTCTCACAAATGAGAGGGATTTAGGCCATAGTCCGCTGACCAAGTGCGGATTGATGAACATCCATTTAATGATAGTCATTATACAGTTATAGTGATAAATATGCCGGACTTCTACGAAGGGGATCTGGATTATTCAAACCCCGAATATGAAAAATATGTCAGTCTGTAGTAAATGTGCGTATCTTTTTCAGGGTAATGGATAAGAGTAACATTTAAATGTTTTCCTTCACGTATGCAATTCCTCAATGTAATGCTGGTATTTGAGAAACCCTCTTTCTTTAACTCTTTACATTTAACTCTTATCCATGTACGCTGACAGACAATATCGTAATAAAAATATAAAATCTATATTTTATAGAGCAGCGATTTAATTTCGGTTTTCGCGCTGAGGTTTAAACAGAGTCCTCCGCGGCAGCCGTTTTTATAACCACTTGGCTATCTCTGCTCGCTTGGTACATTATAAAGCGTTACAAATATTTCATGTATATAACAATTAATCGAAATCTATCTAAGTTTCTCATATCTGATCTGTTTTCCACTCACTGTCTCTCCACATTAGCGTCCCCGGAGAACATCGTACGAAACAATATTTTAAGGAGATCGCCGTCGCATAAATCAAAAGCCCAAGGTGCGCGTATTTCATACTTAATTCTTTGCTCGGCTATGCTTTATGAGCTGTCAGTCTTGCTAAAGATTATTTGTGTTTACGTAATGTTTTGGTTGAATCATCTTAGGAATACATACAACAATATCAATGAAATTATCAACATTGATGTGAACGTTTATCATGATTTCCTTTTGTGATGATGTCCTCCTCCGCCCATGAACCTTGACGAACCTTGCTTAGACATCCTTGCATGAGCTCTCAAGTGACTGGCAAAACCAAATTTGTTTTTAAATATCCAATCGCTCTACGCACAGTAGAGTTAGCCTGCATTGTATCTGGTATAGACGGATGTAGTTCGGTTTTGGGAGGTTCTTTTTCACCTGGCGTTTTGCTTTTAGTTGAGCGATTCGAGCATTTTCGAATTTTTCGGTAGTGGTGTGCGTCACACGACGCCACTCCATTCTCTGTTAGCTCTTCTCATTTTCTTGATAGTACCTGTTGCATACTATCAAGAATTGGAGGAGGAAGGAAAAAAAGGAAGAAAAGGAAAGTTTAAGTGGCGCTTTAAAACATCGTAGCGGAGATATTGTCCGCCCGGGTTTCGTTTGCCACATGCCATTTCTAAGTAGAATACAGCTTTGGGTAACCTGGTGTCTTCCATGCGCTGTACATGAGAGCTCCATCTCAGTTGGTTCATTTTGTACTATGCTGGCTGTTAGCTGCAGAGCATTCAAACTATATAATAATGTCAGTAGTCGGTAATGCGACAAATAGTCTATAAAAATGTGTCTGATTCGCCCTGGTTTCGCCTTTTTATTCTCTAATACTCAGGTACTATACTTACCTATTTCCTTTGATACTAAGCTAGCGATATAATTTAAAAATTCACAAGAAAACGAAAAAATAAGCAGGAATACGTTTTAAGCTGCCGCCAAAATACCTATCTTCTACTGGCATAGTTCTTTTGTTCTCTTTAAATATGACAAAGCAAATATTGAACATTAAAACTGAATTATTCTAAAATCAAAAATCTTGACATTTAACGCTGAAGTTGTATTTTACTGTTGGATGAAAGTAATAAATCTATTGTTTGGGCAAATCTCAGCTGCAAGCTCCCCTGGCAGCCATATATCGCAATATCACGGCTTCGGTCGCCGACACTGCAAATACCTTGAGATCTCGTGTTACGTCTGAAGTCAAGGAATCTATAGTATTAAGAAAATATTTAAGCAAAATTTTGCAGTATTATTAGCACTTGTTGTCGATATTAATTGAAACACAGAAGCCTTAATACGAGTAGAACGGTGTTGAAGATAAAATAAACAGTACTGAAATTACAAAGGATTTATATATCTTTTTTTAGGGTTCCGTAGCCAAATGGCAAAAAAACGGAACTCTTATAGATTCGTGATGTCTGTCTGTCTGTCCATCTGTATGTCATAGCCACTTTTTTCCGAAACTATAAGAACTATACTGTTGAAACTCGGTTCGTAGATGTATTCTGTGAACCACATTAAGATTTTTACACAAAAATAGAAAAAAGCAATAAATTTTGAGGGTTCCCCATACTTGGAACTGAAACTCAAAAATTTTTTTTTCATCAAACCCATACGTGTGTATAGCCTATGGATAGGTCTTTAAAAATGATATTGAGGTTTTTAATATCATTTTTTTCTAAACTGAATACTTTGCGCGAGAGACACTTCCAAAGTGGTAAAATGTTGGTCCCCCCCCCCCTGTAACTTCTAAAATACGAGAATGATAAATCTAAAAAATATATATGATGTACATTACGATGCAAACTTCCACCGAAAATAGGTTTGAATGAGATCTAGTAAGTAGTTTTTTTTAATTTAATTAAATCTAATCATAAAATTAAATTTAATCATAAATCGTTAACCACAATTTACCTTTCATTGTATCTTAATGCAATGATTTCTATGGATAATCAAAGGCAATGATGTAACATAAATACATGTACTGGTACGGAACCCTTCGTGCGTGAACCGACTCGCACTTGGCCGGTTTTTTTTTTGTACTAGCCCTAATTTTTTTTTTAGTATCGAGGGGGAAACCTTCAAAAGGTACCCGGCACCTTGGGAGAGGATACCGGGTTATGTAGGATTTGTACCGCACTACATCCCCCTCCGTGGCCTGCCTCAGCGCATGGGGAGGATTCCGGGATCTCCAGTGGAACGCACCGGTGTCCTCCACGCGCGGCGCCCCAGAACGGGCCTAATCTTTGGGAGAGAAGATGTTTACTCCTGCACCATCCAATGCTCACGACGGCATGCGGCCACGCACATACCGCAGTCCTCCCCAGGGCTGTTGGCTGGACGGCTGTCGGGTCGGAACGGGTCGAGCTCCCACTCTCACCGCCCGCAACCCCGCGTACGCCCCATTTTAGTCGCCTGTTATGATCGAGCAGGGGATCCCGTAGCTCCATTCTTAATCCCGAAGCTACAGGGGCTAAGACTATTGGTCTTTTGTTTGTCCTTCTTTTACGTCGCAACGATTTTAGATGGTTCCAGCTACATAATTTAAAAAAAAGATTCCCTGTCCTGTTTAAAGATGACGAGGTACACGCTCCTGTACACTTAATAGAGTTTTCTTTTATTGAAAATACCTTATTTGCTGGTTTTACAACTAATACAAAGTTGTAGAACAATCGGTTCTTCTACGCAATTATGGATATACGCAGTCGTCAGAAGCCACGATGCGAACACAGTTACGGCAATTTGTGCAAATTGTATACAGCTATCGTCCCATGTAAATGTTGGGCCATCACAATAGACTCCAAATAAGTTTTCCAGGCTCTTTGATTTCCAAAATCACACCCCGTTTTACGCTCACTAATTTTCTTGTTCGGACACAATTCCGCCGGCGGACCCACACAATAATAATTTCGCAGGGAAACTATTATAGTCGAACCTCTCCAGCTAGTAATTAATTTCGCCATAAACCGGCTCAATTGAAGCGTAAAGATTTCGTGTAGGCTCGCCAGAAAGTTTTGTGAATGATAATTAATTTTCAATTAGTTCTTGTATTTTTAGCGGTACCCTTTTGAATTATTTTCCTGAAATAATAAAGAGTTAAAATTTAGTTTGTTTTGACGTCAATGGACGAATGAATGACGTTAATTCTGATTGAGCGACTAACGATAGGTATTATGAAGATTCGACTAGATACCATTGTTGTTTTTATTTCAACAGTGACTGTAATTGTATCAAGTTCTAGTATAGTGTAGCTTAGACTCTTAATATACGTTTACGTTTAATGTTATATGAGTTAGTTGCAATAAAGACATAATTCAACCAACACCCCTTTCAATCCGACATGGTATCCTGCCACAACATAACAGTGAAAGGCTATATTCATTTCCTTTCACATGCTAGCAGCCGCACGGCCAATCGACAGCCTCCGTGGCGTAGTGGGTGATGAGCCGACTGCGAAACGTGAGGTCGTGGGTTCGATTCCCACCCAGGACAAATATTTGTGTGATGAACATGACTAAGTATTTGTTCTGTGTCTGGGTGTTAATTTATCTATTTAAGTATGTATTTAGAATTATATAAGTATGTTTATCAGCTTTCTGATTACCATAGTACAAGCTCCGCTTAGTTTGGAATCAGATGGTGTTGTGTGAATTGTCTAAAGATATTTATTTATTTAAGATATTTATTTATTTATAATCCCTTCGATTATAAATAAATAAATCCTGGCTTCTATTTCCAGCGACGCAGAAGTTTGAATGATGAGTTTTTCAGTCGGGGTGTTACATTCCTGACTTGTGTGTGTCTATAGTACCTTAAACATGGACAATCTATGGAACTATGAGGTATGCGCGCATGGCCCGGCGGTTAGCGTAGATCGCAAACCATCTATGCAACTAAGCCAAATGGGCGCGGTCGGGTGTGAGATGGGTGACCGCTAGTGTCAAAAAAATTCATGCACATTTCCGTGCTTCGGAGGGCACGTTAAGCTGTCAGTCCCGGTTGTTGTCGTTAGATAACAGTTGTTAAACCTTGTCGGAGGCCTTATGGGCGGTTTGAAAACATCCCGACAGCGGGTTGGCCACTAACCCGCATCTCCACCAACCCACATTGGAGCAGCGTGGTGGAGTAATGAGGAAAGACCCAGCAGTGGGACGCAAAAAAGGGGTGCAGCCAGCCATGAGGTATGCGGAAATATTTTTTTAATTACATGAAGGACTTATATATCCATACTGCCTTGAGCTTACACGAGGTTTCAGATCCATGGGCTGCACTACGTGGTCTGGATGTTCATTTGCGTTACCTATTTATATCAAGGCCTAAAACTGTATAGAATATATTACGTAACCAGTATTTCCTTGAGGCGCATATGCAATAAGATACAGCACAATACCGGGCAAAGTTGCCTGAACAAAGCCGCAACTCGCGTCCTCTGCTCCTATTATATAAGTATATTATGTATTCCGCTATTGTCGAATTCACTTAATTCAGTGACATACGGCACCAGAGAAAATGGTTTTCTTACTTAAGTAACAAACTTAATGCAAAGTCGGTTTTAAGCACCGCCTCGTCTCACCTGAAGCCCAGACTTACAGAAACATCGCAATTTTCACTAATACTGAATTTTTCAGTAATACTGAATCGACATTTAACAATTCCAGCCGCTTCTAGCCCATTCTCACTTAGAGCCCGGACTTTGTAAGACTTTACAGCTTTGACGGCAATTCGATGATTTTGATTCGATTTGATTCGATTCGATGATGAATTTTTCTTATTATCACTTGAGCCAGAGTAGGTAACTCGTTTAGATCGACTCGCAGACAGCCTCACATCTCGCCGGTCCCGTCTAGCATATTCTCACCGAAGCCCGGACCTTCTGAGATTTCGCAACTTTGATGGCGATTTCATGCCTTCTAGATCGACATGCATACCTCTGATTTATAAAATAGTAGCAATCTTACTATTACATGAGCCATTCGTCACGTCAGTAGGTAACTTGTTAGGATGCAAAGACGTCGACTCGCGGACAGCACCTCGTCTAGCCGGTCGCGTCTAGCACATTCTCACCTGGGGCCCGGACTTTGTGAGACTTCGCAACTTTGACGGGGCTTCGACGCGGCCAGAAATACTGAGCCAACATCAGACAATCGATAACTTTGGAATATTCCATCTACAAGACCAAAATTTAAACGGAAATTAATACAACATTCAATAATGATAATTTATATTTATTGGCAGAAAAGAAACCACAAACGTATATGGAACATACACGAGATTTTATGTAGGAACCTGCAACTTACGGAATTCATCAGCATCTTAAAAAATTATAT
Source organism: Pyrgus malvae (assembly GCA_911387765.1). Lineage (NCBI taxonomy): Eukaryota > Metazoa > Arthropoda > Insecta > Lepidoptera > Hesperiidae > Pyrgus > Pyrgus malvae. The sequence continues at coordinate 7,891,958 of OU426955.1, read as the reverse complement.
ATAGCGGATCTTACTTACTAGCGGTTTAACTATGTAAAGTTCGTGCTATGAACATGAACCCATGGTTTTAAGTTAATTTTCCAATAGAATTCTGCAACGTAACAAATTTACGTTGATAACGTAATTACTGCGCGGTCACAGCCAGTATCGGGCAACAACTTTTAAAGTTTCCGTAAACCATTTAACTAGTCCGTGGCAAGCTCGTTTTTACTTCTCCTAATTAACTCCGGGGCCATGCCGGCACGTAACGCCACGTTCAGCCATAAATACGGCAAGAAATCGGGACCATCCCCATAAATTCCTCTCGTAAAAGGTTCTGCGATTATGTTAGAGGGTGGTATTAGCAAAGTTCGTCCGATCGTGGGGGGAGACCCCCTCTAATACATTTTTCGTTGATGTAACACGATTTCTCGACGGCTCTCGGTTACGTGATGGATTAAGAAGCGGCTTGGTCTCACCACCGGCGGATTAAGTCGGGCCTTCGATATTTAGGGTACCGCTTCTAATATACAATGTTTGCCTGTCAATAGACTTAACTGGGAGATACTTGGAAGGAACGGATTCGTAAGTAAACTCAAAAATAGTAAAGGTTTGGTTATATTACATTGGGTTTACGTAAAAACCAGTAATCTTACTTAGTACATAATAAAAATCGACATTTAAATTTTAATCTTACTTATTTACTCTCTAAGGGATTTACCACATTTATCCACCTTGTTGTTAGACATAAATGAGAGAAACGTTAATCTCTCGTATCAAACCGATCAAACCCTTATATAGATCATTTTATTAAACCAACTTGTAGTATAAGACATGTCATTTCAAGCGTGTGTTATCGCGGACTTACTTCTAAACTCTTTACATTATTAAAATCCATCAAAGTTAGATAGGCAATAAAGAAAACGGATCTCGGATCCGATGTGCCTTGTTTACGAACGGGATCTGTCGCCAATCGCGCGTAATGTATTTATGATTATTGTTGAAGCTGTTTCGGGAAAAATAAAACGGGGCTAAGGCGAAGGAGTTAGAAGCTGAGGAGATGTTTAGTTTGAACTTGTATTGAATATTAGATGACAATGCTTCTATAGAATATGTTTGAATTTGTGTGAATTGTATAGAATATGTGTTTAACGTTTTAAAAGCATACTTATTTACGTAAGGTACGCTAGTAGTTCGTAATAATGAACATTATTGAAGTTGTTGCAGAGTTCAGGACATGTTTTTAAAGATTTATGATATTCAGAACCTACTAGAAGTGTTCAAAATTATCTGTCTTATATTGCTGTTTTTCACCAGTGTCGATAATTTTTAAGACCAATAAAAATTATAGTAGGATGAAAATATCTCAAAATTGTACATTGTTTGCATTTTCTGAAAATATTTACTATAGAAATATATATGTTTATTCCAACAGAAAGTAGAGATTTTAACAAATAAAAAGCACACCGACTTTTTAAAAAAGCAGATATTTTGGCGTGAGAATTTTCCATTGAAAACTAGGGTGATTTTTCGATATTAAGTGAGGTAAAATTAATATGTATTTTAAACCGAAAAGATTACTGTGTGTTTGTGACATAAAAAGGTAAGTTTTCACCAATTTTTTTCACCGAGAGCAGAAATTTTAAACTCATCATTCAAATTTCTTCTTCGGCGGGAATCGAACCCGGGGCCCTTCGATCGGCTATCCAGCATGGTAACCATTGTTCCACGCGGATCAACGCGAGCAAAATTTCTTGTTTTCAATAATGCACTTATTTAGCAACGTACGTATGAGGTTACAAACCTACCTTGGCTTACACCGACTCCAAAAATAACAACAATTGTAAGTACAATAAAATTAACGTAGGTAACCTACATTATATGGTAAACACAGATCGTACTATAAAATATGTATATTGATGAGTAGAAAATGTAAATTGACTATTAAATTGTAGAAGAATAAGCAATATTTTATTTTAATTTTAGTGCATATTAATTTATTTGAAAAAGTTTTCTTTTGAAGTCGGTTTTTCATTTTGTTAATTTTTTTGTTTATTTTTTGATTTTCAGTAAATTTGTACTACATTAACTGATTTGTTTGAATATGGGTAGACCTACTAAACGTGTAGTTCATATGAGACACAGCCGTTTAAATGAAACATTTAGAAATTCAGCTACAGATATTATTGTAAGCCGTTAAGGAGTTACATTGATCAATATATTTAACTACGATAAATACTTGGCCATCGTTATGGTACATCGTTACGGTAGGTGACTCAAATATCCGGATGGCCTATAAAAATTCGGTCGAGTATCGTTAATTTGTTCCTTAGAAGTAAGAGTTCCTTTATTTAATATGGATCCCATAACCAAAACCTAACCAAACTCTTATGAAACTACCCTTGAAGTACATCCTTTCCAATAAAAAAAATCATCTAATTCGGTTGACGTGATATTAAGTTATTCGTCCATTTGTCGCGCAGCTATTTAATGCGAATTTAAGAGTTATATGGTATTTTCATAGATGTCATTGTCAGAATAGGACGCAATTAAAATGGAACCTCACGGGAAGCATCAACTCTCAAATAACAAAGAATAATTAAAATCTGTTCACTCAGTTGAAAGTTCTGAGGTAACAAACACAAAAAAAAATACATTCGAATTGAGTACCTTCTCCTTTTTGATTGAAGTCGGTTAACAAAATATGTAGAGTAAAATTTGAAAAAATGTAATTCTAAAATATATTTAACATTAAATTACCTATTTATTTGGCAGTACCTACCATATTTTTCATAATAAATAGGAATAGCAAGAACGTATGATACGATAAACATGAACGTTAAGCACTTCGTTATCAAAGAGTTACTCTTAGCCTGACACTCCCTACGGTTAGGGGTCCAATTTCGTTCAATTACGAATGTGTTTTTATTTATTAGCAAACGCTGCTAATTGGTGCAAATTTTACAAATTTTCCTTACATCCGACGTCTAGAGACGAGTGGCAGCCCCCGAAACGTATAAATACTGAATAAGCAGTAAACTGTATTACTTCGAACCCTTTTCACTTGGCGAATTAGTAAAAAGCTACTGGGGGTGAAAATTTTAACTTAAATGCGCCCGTAAGCTTTCGTACCTTAAGCGGGTTACGCATCGTCCAAATGCATGAACGAGCGCTGCCATGCAATTTGCAGTATATAGAGGTACAAAGGTTATGTGCAAGAAAATTTTATATAGTTTTAGGTACCACGGTTCTTTTGCAGTATTTGACTTAATAGCAAAACAATTTGATCTAAGCACATGTATCTTTCATACTATGTGATGAAATAAAAATTAAATAACATGTTTGCTCTTTTCCTAACCATTTCACTCACGTTTTTAGTAATTTACTTAGTTACGTTTTTCTATTTTAAAATAAACTTATTTTGACCACATTATGATGATTAGTACTCACCTTACAAACAAATAATAACTCATACATGAATAATATTACATTTATACAAATAAAAGTGATTATTAACTTTGCAATAATAGGGTCTATTTTTCAATATATTTAATTATAATATATCATTTGTAAAAACACAGTTTTTCATGGTGTTATAAAGTCCTTCCAAATGTTTTTTTTATTATATCGTATAATTTATTCTCTCTTTGTTACGTGTATTTATTGTCAGTTTTCAGTAGATGTGATATGAGAACTCATACAAATATATGAACCGTGTACAATCCACTTTACCTCCATACCTTACCTGCGCGTGTGTCTGACAGTCCGAAGTGATTACACTGCAGTACCCTTCCTTTTGTTTGTTTTGATTTTGGTTAATTTGATTTGTGACATTTTTCGTGTGTGCAGACGCGAGAAGCAATTAAACGGAGTGATTTACTCGTCAAGCAAATCCCACGCTGTCGGCTAAACAAAGAAATAAGCATTTGATTTTCTGTCCCTGTTTGTACGGACATTTAAATTGTTTTCTTTTGAGTTTATGGAGGTACGCTTTTATTTAATATGTTATGCGATGTGGTTATGTGATTTATGAAATTCGAAAACGTAGAACGTAAAAATAAGAGTGGTTTGCTTATTACACATACTTTGAAACTTTTATTACAAAGAGCTTATTTCTTTTATGCATACTTATTAAGACCATATTTTATATTAATGAACAGCCACAACATAGAAGTAATATAATTATCAGGTCATATTTTTTGTAGAAATAGTGGCCAAAACATTTATCTTCGCAGCTTACCTTCACGTAGATCCTTATTAAATGATGTTCTACCAACAATTTGTCTGTCAGTTACAGTACTGTTAATGTGATATTGTAGGAAAATTGCTATCATTTCATACAGGATATAAACGTCACTCACGATATAATTCGCAACAAAATGCTTATCCAAACACGGTATCCGTACATCGCCGTACATGCCGTCAGACGAAATTATCGCGCGTAATTAAAAATGCCAACATACTCGCAGACGGGCCCGGGGCTGTCTAATTAGCAAAAAGTGATAAACAGACACACGGGAAGGCAGTGACGAGCATGCATGCCAAAATGAAACATGTTTAATTTGCTATCTCGTTAGTAAACAAGATAACTAGTAAATTCCCTAGTGGTAAAGTATTATATTGTGTCTTCAAAAACACATAATAAAAATAAATTATATTATTAATAGCAGACGCCCGCGTCTTCGTCTGCATGGACTTTAGATTTTTGTAGCCTTCCTCAATAAATGGACTAACACAAAAACTCAACAATACAACAATAATTTTTCAAATCGAAACAGTAGTTCCTGAGATCAGCGCGAATAAACAAACAAATAAACTCTTCAGCTTTGTACTTTTAGTATAGATAACCATATAATTTAATTTTAAAGTCATTAGTTGACAATCTACTTGATTTTAACTTGGTGTCAAATATTCTATATAAACATTATATTAAAGCTTAAACAACTTTAATGCTTAAACAATATTTTATATATATGTATAGCACCTAGCACGAACTCGGCACTCGAAGTAATTCTCGGCAAAGAGTTCCAAAATTCTCTCAACAAAGGCCTCGAGAGGAAACCATCAGAGCACTTAACGTCGGCTACCGCGGCTACTTCAGTTAACTAGAACTACTCACGGCTTTTATTTGGCTTAAGATTTTTTTAAATTTTAAATGCCCTCTATGAATTATTATATTCATAAACAACGACGCAGACAGTTATTCCATCTCTACATTTAACAAAGGTCATTCTCAGCATGCTCCCGTGCCACATAAAGTTACCCGCGGCTAAGAGTTGCAAAGTTCTCTCGACAAAGGCCTTGCGAGGAAACCATTATAGCACCCGACATCTGCGCCGCGGCTGCGAGACGAGAACAGCTCATGATTTTGCATTTGAATTGATTTTCCTATATTATTAGTAAAATTGAATGCTATTTCTGTAAATTTTTAAAGCTGCAGCATGTTACTTATAGTGTTACCAAATTATTTACTAAATCGTTTACACTCAGTATGTAAGCGATTTAGCTCAGATAACTTTCGCGTCGTTTAAAGTTATTTTTGGCTAAGAATTGCAAAGTTCTCTCGACAAAAGTCTCGAGAGGAAACTATAATAAAACCGTTTTGCATTCCAACAAAACGGTTATTATGTGTGTGAAAAAACACACAGCATTTGTTGAAGAAGCGCCTAAAGATTTATCCTATAAAGCCAGAAAATATTGTACTTTACCTCATTATTCCTTGGTCTGTATGTACCTGTCTCTTTCCCACAGTAGCGCGCGGCCATTTTCCAAGATGCCAAGCCTGACATTTGTCAATGTCAAATCATAGTCGGTTCACCAGCAAGCTCCTTGCTCAAATGCTGTGTGTTTTTTCACACACATAATAACCGTTTTGTTGGAATGCAAAACGGTTTTATTATATGTGTTTCCAAAACACACAGCATTTGTTGAAGACCTGTTTGTGATCTGCTGGGGGAAGTATACAATTAAATGCTATGTTGAAAAATAATCATTAAATAATATGATATAATTAGATCTTGTTTCATACATTTTGAAATATTTAGAGTAATAAAATTAATGAACATATTACTATGTTAACAAAAAGCTGACAAACTAAAGAACAACAATAACAACTTTCTGCCAATAATCTGAATTCAACAGAAAATATCTTTATAAAGCTTCTGCCTTTTAATAGTATTTTTAGGAAAAGGATTGCAAATAATAATGAAAACACTAAAAGTGAGATCAATTAATTTGATTTGAGTGAATTGATCACACTACAATATTAAGGCTCTGTGCCTTAAAGGCATTAAGTTTTTGGACATTAATTAAGTGTAGTGTACTGTATGCTACTCCGCTACAACCTATTTTTAAGAGTTTCAGAACTCCTCCAATTATTCTCCTCAGAATCTCATCAGTTGGTCTATTTTCTAAGCAACTCCTATACACAATAGCAGACATACTGTACACTACCAGGAACTGCATTTATGCCAGCTGCTTTAAAAAATGTTTCTGATCCAACCAGCTATCATAATGGGAATAGCTGTTGTTTTATTAAAATAAACAGACTAATTAGATCAGGTTTACTGAACCAAAACTTTGCTTCAGCAACCATCCTGACTGTCAACTGTTAGTATTATCTGTTTTAGATACAAACTTGCCAATGCATGATCTGATTATTGTTTAGCTTTCTTTTTATTTACCTTCTGATAATTTTAATAGGTTAAAATCATGAATTCTACAACTAGATCTTATAAAATATTACCTTATAGCTATATCAAATAGCCACCTTGAGACCACTTAAGCCAATTAAAGATCAGCTGTGTTTCAAGTTTGCATCATTCTATCCTCAGATAGGAGCTAAAAAGCTTTACTAGATACAGCTTTCAAAACTTAGTACACATTTTTTTATTTTTTTATTGCTGTGCTTGATGCTGTAGATCTACGTTAAATGTAGAAGTATTTTTCTATAAGTAAACTTGTCTTCCTAAATATAGTAATTGTAACCAAAAAACTAGTTATCTCAAAGCTCCCTGGCATTCATTCTAGGCAACATTATTGTGTACACAATACCCAATATCTGATTGAGCTTAATACAAGTAAAAATTTAATAAAATGAATAAAAAACCGTTTAAAAAGATGTTGAATCTCACCAACTCTTCTTTGGAAAATCCATCTCTGCTGAGGTCTAGTGAGTTATCTGATCTGCCCACCCCAACTCTCCATGCCGGAATATACAGCTTTTCCACCTGAGGTGGGGGCCTCCCAGTAATGAGGTTTATCAGGTTCTTGTTCAAATTTATTATTGGATATAGCTCTTCTAGAGCTCTCGTCTTTGAATCTGTTAGAACCTCGGAATCAGATTTGGTGGTGGGTTTTACCTACCCAAGCTTGTAGTTCCAATAACGACTGAATGCGTCGTAAAAAATTGGCTGACCCATCTCTGCAGTCCAGCGTTACATAGTGGTGTATGACCACGCTTGCCCAATCGTAAAAAATTGGCTGACCTATCTCTGGAGTCCAGCGTTACATAGCGGTCTATGACCGCGCTTGCCCGACAAGCTTAATAATCACCTTCAGGTACGCCCCAACTTTTGCAAACGGCCTCCGAGGCCGGGGGCATTATATGCCATTCCGGCATATGTAGGTCTGTTTCGAGATTGGCGGTCGGCTATGTCGTTGTATCTCCCCGAGAGGTACGCCGCCCAGAGCATGATATTCAAACGCTCTGTCAATTCCAATAGCTTCCATGTCAGGTTAAGCAGGGCTCGTGTGATCGGTAAAATCCCTGTACATTCAGAAAGATAATTCCAAATATCAGCTAAGAGTGTCCTGTTGTCTTACTGCACTATTACATGTAAGTTCTCCAGGAACCTTTACTGACGACTTATGGCACCATAATAAAATATTGTGAACAACTCTTTCATGTAACAGGTGCCCTGCCCCTGTGGTGTACTAACCATGTGCCTGAAATGTATTTGCTATTCATGTGAGCACTCCAGCTCGCATCCGATGCGTCTGTAGTGAGTGGCTCACTTCTTGTGCAGAACCAGCGAGCTGTGGTATATGGCGTTCCGCCACCAAGATAATCTATCTTGCTGCACTAAAAGAGGAATCTTCCTCTTTACTGGAATTGATTAAGGCCTCTTAGAAGCTCTGTATATGGCAACAATGCAGTCACTCTTTTGGTGTGGTTAAACTTGCAAAATCAAGTAACCCTAGTAAGTACATCAATGTACTTCAAACTATTAAAATAGTTGATATTTTCAACTTTATAAAGCCATGGTACAACCTCCAGCATTCTATACCAGGACATGGGTTGGGGTTAATACTGACATCTGCTAGTTAGCATTCCAGTAACTCTTAACTAAGGTCCCCGAGGCCTGGTAACTCAATTTTGTCTGATATTTGTTTACCAGGATGTAACAGTCTTACATAGACCATAAGCCTTATGCCACTTATGCATAAAGTCTCACGAGACCCATCTGGACAGTGGCAAGGATTATTCGGGCAAGAAATTACAATATTGTAATAAATTTGCAGAAATCTATGGAATAGTTCTGCGATTGGCAGGTAAATATGCCTGTTGTACTGTTGGAGTAAGTTCCAGGCTACCCCAATACTTAAGGAGAGAATCACACCCAGCAATGCAATGGGATGCAAAAAAGGGGTCGCAGCCAGGATACATCCAATTGAGATCTTAGATGAAAATCTTAGATTCTTATCAGAATCTTACTTAGATCCCCTCAGTTTGAGTATGGGATGCATGTCTCCATTTTGCTTTTCTTATATAGAAAGCCTATGTTTACAACTGGTGACATTTTTAATATAAGAACTCTTGACCCCTTGTTTGGGAATTTTTTCAATACATTGGGACTAGTTTTGCATTAGAATTCTCATTTTAAATGGTATTTGGCCATGTGTTTCTAATAATTCTTGGATTTCTCAAAATTGGTCATGTTTATAATATTAAGGTAATGAATACAAAAAATAAATAAATAAACACCTAGGTATTTAAAATAAGTTGTGTTGCCTGCCACCAATCCCATCATTCATATGTGTGTTATTTATGCAGCCCCCCTTGAAAACATGTAATACCAAATTTACATGTTACATTACATGCACAGTGTAAAGTTATTTGTATTGATTAAAAATATCTATAGGGAAATTTCTGAAAGTTAGGATTATTTCCAAATGCCTGATTGTTACTTGATTGAATTTTGTGATCAAATTAATCACTCTTTTTATAAATAGTAACAGTCTGATGAAATATATGATTTGTAACCAAAGGACTATTCAGGATAATATTCAGGTTGGTTAAGGCACTCTGTGCCACCACATGACTGCATAACAAGCTACAAAGCCTGAAAATTGAAAATATACTTAGCACTTGGGAGGTTTTCTCTTAACAATAAGGAGTCTAACAATAAGGTTATTAATTTCTTTTATAATACCTTTTTCTGACCTTCCACAAATCATCTGAACACTTTTAAGTAGGTGTGTTCCAGGCCCAAATAGTTCTGTCACCTTACTAAATAAGGAGGTAGACTTAAGTTCACCTGACTTTTTACCTGCTCAGTTATCTAGCTCCTGCAGACCCTGTTTTAACAACTACTGGTGTAATTCTACATAGGTCAATATGGCTAAGGTCAGAAGGTCTTTGGTTTTGTTGAAGTAATATAACTTCTCATTAATTTTAGGGGCCACAAAGCCATAAGTGGTTTCATTTCTTTGTTTATGACTAATAATGGGTATATTATATTAAATATAATACAGAATTCATCTATATACCAAAATTTTATAATTTGGCTAAAGTGAAATTGTCACTACTATTACGAGGATTCACTAATCTCCAAGACAAAGCTACTAGGTAGACTGAGAGTGCATATCTCCTTAGAATCATCTTTTTGATTTGATTTAGTGTTGTATGTGTTTATTTCTCTGTTGTAGCTAGCGATATAACAGGGAATCAATTCGCGGGTCACTAGACCCTTACTTGTTTACCTACGCCTTTTATTGGGATTCGGCGAGGCTTAACCCTCCACAGGCTCCACATCTTCCGAAGATGAGGAAACATCTGCGTATCGACCTTGAGGTCAGGGTCGAGATGGCCGTTCTCCATCCGAAGCAACGGCAATTTGCTAACACTATCATCACTAATCTTATCTTGTTCAGAATAAGCACTCAACACAAAAAACTGCGACACATTACTAACACTCATCGTTAGTCTTACCTTGTGCAGATTTCGCACTTATCTTAGAACAAAACTGTAACAAATCACTAAACTTTTTGAAAAGTGAACTTTATAACAAAAAATAACTCTGATAAATATCAGTTTAACTTAGAAACAAACAATATTTGCTGTTTTTTGTTTGATGGAAAAAATTTACCGGCTTACACGAGGAAATCTTTAAATGCTATGATTTGACATTGACAAATGTCAGGCTTGGCATCTTGGAAAATGGCCGCGCGCTGCTGTGGGAAAGAGACAGGTACATACAGACCAAGGAATAATGAGGTAAAGTACAATATTTTCTGGCTTTATAGGATAAATCTTTAGACGCTTCTTCAACAAATGCTGTGTGTTTTGGAAACACATATAATAGAACTTGACGTCACTACCATCGTGGCTGTTCCGAGACAAGCACAGCACACGCTCTTACATTTGGTTTGAGTTTCTTGCGTTTTAACTAAGTGGAAAATAAATATTACGAAAGTCTTGCCAAATTATGCTTAGATTTATATTTTAAAACATTTATAATCTACTAGATACCCTTGCTATGCATATTAAATGTCATGTACATTACAAGAAAAATCAATATTCAAACTCAACTCAACAATCAAAAAATTATAACTGTACTTCGGAAGGCACTTCGGATGGAAGCCGTCCCGACCACTGCTATATAGTGATTGTTATCAAACAAATCGTTGTTATCAATTGCTTCTTATGAATAGACAGCAGTATTTAAAACTTGTGGAATTCTGGAGAGTTTTGATTGACGTGCGAATCTACAAATCGGGATGGCACGTCAGTGCCCCGCCAAGTCGAGCGCAAAGCAAACACTGCCGTACCATCCTTTACTGGAACCATTTCGCCGCATTTTCAGGCCCCTATTTGAGAACCTCTGGATAAGACTAGAGCGCTGAAATTTTCATCATCCAGTAAGCTATGATCACATACTTAAAATACAAAATTTCAAGTCTGTAGGTTATTTAGTTCCGAAGCTAAGCGAAAGCAAAGTTTCGCATTTACGACACTCACTCACTCATGGATCATCAAAATAGAACTAGTACTTCCCATAAACTCAGAGAGCTGAAATTTGGTACAGAGTTAGGGTTCAATGGCCACATAAAGGGAAAACTATAAAAACTAGGATAACTAGGATTATTTAGTACTCTTGGTCCATCCTTTACTGGAACCATTTCGCCACATTTTCAGGCCCCTATTAGAGAACCTCTGGATAAGACCAGAGAGCTGAAATTTTCATCATCCAGTAAGCTATAAACACATACTTAAAATCCAAAATTTCAAGTCTGTAGGTCATTTAGTTCCGCTGATAAGCGAAAGCAAAGATTCGCATTTTCGTTCGCATTTACGACACTCACCTCACTCATAAAATCAAAATAGAACTAGTACTTCCCATAAACTCAGAGAGCTGAAATTTGGTACAGAGTTAGGGTTTAATGGCCACATAAAGGGAAAACTATAAAAACTAGGATAACTAGGATTATTTAGTACTCTTGGTCCATCCCTTACTAGAACCATTTCGCCACATTTTCAGGCCCCTATTAGAGAAGCTCTGGATAAGACCAGAGCGCTGAAATTTTCATCATCCAGTAAGCTATAATCACATACTTAAAATCCAAAATTACAAGTCTGTAGGTCATTTAGTTCCGAAGTTAAGCGAAAGCAAAGTTTCGCATTTTCGTTCGCATTTACGACACTCACCTCACTCATAAAATCAAAATAGAACTAGTACTTCCCATGAACTCAGAGAGCTGAAATTTGGTACAGAGTTAGGGTTTAATGGCCACATAAAGGGAAAACTATAAAAACTAGGATAACTAGGATCATTTAGTACTCTTGGTCCATCCTTTACTAGAACCATTTCGCCACATTTTCAGGCCCCTATTAGAGAACCTCTGGATAAGACTAGAGCGCTGAAATTTTCATCATCCAGTAAGCTATAATCACATACTTAAAATCCAAAATTACAAGTCTGTAGGTCATTTAGTTCCGAAGTTAAGCGAAAGCAAAATTTTGTTTATTTAGTTAGATAAGTACCTGGGGGCGTCCAGCGTTGCTCGGAATAAAACAATTTATTTACTTGGTTTATTTTTAAGCAAAACATTCATTGACTTAGTGTTACTTTACAAATCCTTTTGAAATACCTAGCTCCCAATAAAAAAAAATTGTCACAAAAAATTAAAATTGCAGCTTGCCTACGAGATTTGAACCCGGGTCTCCAGCTCCGTAGTCGGCTTTCGTAACCATTCGACCAAGAAAGCATTAACATTATTCACGAAATTTTTATAGAGGTCTTTCATAATTATCGACATTGTTATTTGTTTGAAGGGTGGATTGTCAAACTTGTATATAAGACCCAGTGTATGAAAATTTTTAAAGCAATCGCAAATAAATGGGACTCGAAGTCACATCCTTTCTTCGACTCCGAGAATAAGTGACCCGAAGTTTTTTCGAACCTCAACCCCCTCTCCTCGAGTCCTCCAGGAGGCAGGACAGTAGGTAATTCCTTTGGTAGAAAGTTCATTGATTTTATTATGTAATTATTAATATTAATAATTAACACTTGTCTAATAATAAAGATAAAGAGTTAACGGTATGTTTATAGTTTGTATAGATTGAGTAGGTTCAGTATTATTTTCTTTGAGTTTTTTTTTATTAATATCTAATTTAATCTAGCCTATTGCGTCCCAATGCTGGGCGAATGCCTCCCCTTCTGCTTTTAATACGCATATAAATAAAATTAAAGGAAAACTCTGGATAAGACAAGATTGGCTTTTATACTTATACTTACAAGTATACAAGAAGACACAGTCGAACGATTAACTTTATTCTACTCGAACATTACATAGGTAAATTAAATAAACAAATTACACTAAAATATTAATTTCGCTCATTTGGTCAAAATATAATGCATTGGACTAAGAGTGGCGGTGATAGTGAGGTCGCTAGATGGCGCCTGACTGTATTTTAAAACGCGCTTGCGGCCGCGTTACAATCGACTCGTTTACGACATTCTTCTACTGCGCTTGAAAACGTTTGCTATGGATAAGGAGGGATTATTTGCATTTTGTTGATTTCGCTTATTATTTCGTGAGGTTTGCTAAGGTTTAGGGCATGCATCAATGCGAAATACCTAATCACAAGCCACGCCTCTACCCTGCGGCGAGGTGATGTTCCCATAAACTCGCCATCGCCATCTATCGGTGACTTTAAGTAAAAATAAGTTGATTTCTAAATTACGAGCCAGCGTCACCTAGCGGAACAACGAAGAAGCTCTTATACAACGAAGAAGCTCAAATAACTGTCTTGCAACAATGTCATTTAGTAACAAAATTTTGAACAAATACGTTTAATATATCAGCAACGTACAGTACTTAAACATTGCAAAAAATACGAATGTACAGCTTCGACTGTTCTACGATTGTATACAGTGGGCCGCAGCTCATATGTAAAATTATAAAGTAAAAAAATCGATACTTAAAATAAATTCACAATTTTGTTCACTTTTTTAATGAATCAGAAACGGAAAAACGTTTTCACTGTAAAAAAAATATTTGTGGTTGAGGACTAATTTTACAAAAACTTTACAAGTGGGAATCGAACCCAGAACACTCCTACGAAATGCACGAGATTTTATTACGAGCTACGCTCACTACTTCACTAAAAGTGAAATAAAGGATCAGTATGGCTACACATTACCTACGTAAGGATTTCTCGTTGTCGTGTCGTTGTCGTTGTAGTGTAATTGTAGGTTTTTATTTATGAAACAAAATTGATTACGGTGTAAAAAAAAATAAACACCTAAAGTATATAATGAATCATAGCTTTGTACCTAGGTTACTTACGTACTTTTCTTTTGTTCATGTAGACTTCTTTCGGCCGTAAGAATTTCAAATATTTATGTTTTCAGTCTGTCTTTTTATAAGCTTTTTAATGTAAAAATTATTTGTAATTTTAAAATAGTCAAAAAAAACAAATTTATATAATATAAAAAACATATGCTACGCTGGGGATCGAACCTGAGTCGTATTGCAAACGTGAGTGAAACAAGACTTCAAAAACTTGACTACAGACGCTACTTTCCAAATCGTGAAATAAGGACCAAGTGTGACTACCGAGTAACCTAAATATTCTTTGCTCATAAATAGATAGCTAGCCTAAAATAAAATATATTACGAAAAAAATTATTGTAAATAGATTATCGATATATCGGGTATTGTTTCTTTTTACTTACCTTTTTTCTTCGTTCATATAAGCTATTTGCTGTCGTTTGAATTGTAAATATTTCCGTTTTGATAATTTATTTTTACTTTTATTTCCCATTTTCTAAACTTTAAAATTACCTAATTCTTACTAAAAATAATAACTTATACCTAATACTTACTTACTAAGAAACAAAATATATTTTCAAAAACTAAACAAAATGAAATAAAATTTGAAATTTTCGTATTTCGCGGGCGATACGGGCATAAAAAGTACGCGTCCATCGTTGACAGTGGTCACGGGTGGTATCATGGTGGGATGGGATGGGAGTGGCGTGGCGAAGAGAAGAGACTGATGGCATGCGTTACTTCAGCGGCCAGCGCTCGCGAGGAAAAGAAAGCATCATCTTATTTTGAATGTCGCATCCCGGGGCGGGGGGGCGGCGGCGCGCGGCGCGGCTGCTGGCGGGCCCGCCCGCGCGCACGCAGACCGCGCGGCACGCTCCCACCGCACAGGCCATAGTTTGCTTAATGCTGTTATCACTCATGAACCAGAACTCGACCTATTCTATACGTCCACTAATAAGTTTATATTTTATTGTGCTAAAATTGTATCAATACATAATCTTTGATAATTATTTGTTTTTAATAAATTTTAATTCAATTAATAATAATTGAAATCTAATTAAATTCTTAAATTTTATGTTAAATAATAATTAATTTAATTTGTAATACAATATAATTGCTTATGTACTATTTTATAATATTTGTGTTTAATATGATTAATATTGTAGTTCTTCAATAATATTTTTATAATGTAATAATGTTAGCTGGTAGTGCGATTTGGCATCGCTGTAAGCGCTACAAGCAATTGTTGTGAATAATAAATAAATAAATAAATAGTACTCTTAGTTTTCTAGGTTTAATTTACATTTAGGCAGTACTTCGAATAAAAAGAAAAAAACTGTGTCAAATAAGAAAATCTAATAAAATAAATCAATATGCCCACGTTTCTACAAAAAGAAGTGAAATCCCACCAAAACATTCTGTAAAAAACTAGCCAAGTCTCGATGGAGCTGCTTGTTTATCTCTAAAAAGTAATGAAATCTAGAGAAAGTCGTGCCAAGTCTAAGGTTCCTTACTGCGATTTCTTTATTATTATAGTTAATGTTGTGTGACTTGGCCGTTGAAGGATACACAAGTGTTATTTTATGTTAGATCGGTGGTCGATTTGACGCTCCAAAAAGAAGTGAGCAGAAGTCAGCATTCTCAATGCTGAATGCATGTGTTGCACAATCAACAACAGCCTAAAATGAGACACTAGCGTCCAATTACCAATACCAGTATGGGCTATTATCTCGCTTAACATGGTACATACATGGTACGTACATGAACATAGGTAGTTAAAACAGATATAACATTACGTGTAAACAAAAAGAATGTTCAACGGCCAAGTCACACAACGTTAACTATAATAATAAAGAAATCGCAGTAAGGAACCTTAGACTTGGCACGACTTTCTCTAGATTTCATTACTTTTTAGAGATAAACAAGCAGCTCCATCGAGACTTGGCTAGTTTTTTACAGAATGTTTTGGTGGGATAAAGAAAATTACAATTTGAAACGATGTCTGCTTGCAGTGTTGACTTACATGAAGCTGGTTTTAGTACTAAGGCTATGGTTTACAATATCTTGTCTTACATAAAGTGCTCTTCACACCAACTGCTCATTAAGGTTAGCCTACACTAACGGTGGAGTGAACAGACTGATCTGTCAAATTAGTCGCTACCAATTTGATGAAGAGCTTTCTAAGATGTCGAATATAGGTATTGCTAACAAAGCCAATCAGTTATGTCTTAGTGACCATAGAGTTTTGGTTAGCCATTGCTTCAAATATGTACAGTTTGGGAATAGTTATCTACGAATATTTGAAGACTACACCAGTTTACTAGTTTTTATTTAAATTAATTTGTAGAATGTGAGTTTGCTGTGGCTGCAACCATTTTTTTACACACCACGTCCTTCCCGGGGCTGCTGGCTGGGCGGATCAAGCTCCCACTCACACCGTCCACATCCCCGGAAGCCCCCTTTTAGTCGCCTCTTACGATCAGGCAGGGGATACCGTAGCTCCATTCTTAATCCCGAAGCTACAGCGACTCGGTTAGTGGTCTATCCGCCGACAGATGTTTTCATAAGGCCTACGACAAGGTTCAACGGCTGTTATCTATCGAGAAGAACCGGGACCCACGGTTCAACGTGCTCTCCGAGGCACGGAGACGCACATAATTTTTTTTAGTAGTTTAATGTGAGTTTGATATAGCAAGATTTTATCCAGACACGCATAGATAAAAACTTCTGACAAAAAGTTTTCGATTGAATTTTATTTGTATTTGCACGTACGGTTATTTATAGACATCCTGAAAATACACAACCAATCCTCGTTTTATTTATTAAATCTCAAGAGTATTATGATATACTTAATTATAAGAAAACTTGGCATATACTTTGTGATTGGCAAAAGGACGCAATGAAAATCCTAATATTGCATTTCTCAAAAAATTGTTTGCCCTTCAATATGAATTATGTGTAAAAAGAAGAAATTCGTGACACATTTAGTAAAGCCCATAGATTGCGGCAAAACTGACCATCGATCTGTCAAATTAGTGGCTCCAAGTCGATCGAGAGATCTCTAAGATGCTGAATACGGGTATTGCTAACAAAGCCAATCAGGTGCACGCGTGACAGCCCCAAGTATAATCTATCATAATGACATCGATTTCCCATCTGCCAAGGCCCGGCGTAATGTGAACAACGTGACATCCTGTGAAATACGTCTATTGTGTATTTAATGTTAATTAGAAAAGACAAATAGATTACGGGAATTGATATAAAAAGACACTCTGCTAGCATCTGTAAGCAGATGGTGTCTCACACGATTAGCTATCACTTGTGCTCATTATCGAGCCACAGTCAAATTCTGTTATCTTTACTTGTAATAAATATATGCATTTTTTAAAAGAGTGCTGCTGGGAGATTTTATGCTGCTTTTTTTACTCAACTAACATCTAGCCCAAACGGATACCTAAAGGCGATTACCGGAAATAATGACATTTATTAAAGCAATATTTTGTATTCCGAATATGAAATTTAAAAAAATCTTTCTTACAAACTCGTAGTCTATAGAATGTATGTATGGTCTAGAATATAATATATGAATGCGAGAGTATGTAGAAAACAATGTTACTTCAAGTAGGTACAGATTTACAAACCGGGAATATTATATGATAATTGCTTATAGACTAAAAATAAGTTTTTCTTCTACTTTTAATCTAACTAATAAGGTAAGTCAAGAACGTCAAGTATTATCTTACGTTCCGTTAATTCCCCTGTTATCCCGTAACACGACGACAGGCTATAAGCACGCTTCGCTACGTGTCTAATAAATCGCTCTGTGGTCGTGTACTGCCAAATAAGACACAATTAACATCGCACATTTATTGTTTTATTGATAACATTCATAAAGCATAGTGTAAACCTGAAGTAATTACATCTGTTAATTTATAATTCAACGAGTCTTCAATGTATTTCAATTTATTTTTATTACATTTATAAAAGGACATCAAATATAATCCTCATTTCAAATACTTCAACAAGTTACAGATGCACAACAAGTACTTATTACTTGTCTAACATGACGTTCGACTTTTATTAAATTTACTTAATGACTACTCCTAGATTTTCTTTTTAAAGACTTTTAAACACATAACTACAGATTAAAAACAAAAATTTACTCATAACATGATTTGCATAATTTTATCTGTAAGGAATGTATGAAAAAGTAAATATAAAGTTTTGTCTGTCCCTGCAACTTCTCGTGTCAGCTCATCGAAGGCGACAAGGTATTGCGGCACGCGCCTCTACGTGACTTATATGATGAATGAGTTACGGTTAGTAAATTTACTAATATGAAATTACAATAAAATAAGAGTGGCTGCAACCCTTTTTACGTACCACTGCTGGGCACGGATCTCTCCCCATTATTGAAGAGGCCTGGAGCTCACTCCACCACGCTGCTCCAATGCGGGTTGATGGAGATGCGGGTTAGTGGCCAACCCGCTGTCGGGATGTTTTCAAACCGCCCATAAGGCCTCCGACAAGGTTTAACGACTGTTATCTATCCACAACAACCGGGACCGACGGCTTAACGTGCCCTCCGAAGCACGGAAACGCGCATAAATTTTTTGCCACTAGCGGTCACCCATCTCACACCCGACCGCGCTCGTTTGTCTTACTTGCATAGATCGTTTGCATTCTATGATAACCGCCGGGCCATGCGCGCTTCAAAATAAGAGTAGCACTATGTTAATACTGTGAAAATGCCAAAAAGTGCTTTATATACTATCGTCATTAGTTGTAGTCGTCCGCATGCATAGAGATACTTGACAACATAACATTAAAACCTAGCCTTTCTCCTTGCCTTCAACCTTCCTCGAGAAATGGACTAACCAATACATTTTTTTTAAATTTGAACCAGTACTTCCTGAGATTAGTGTTTTCAAATAATAAAAATCAGCGTTATAGTAGAATAGATTGCTTTTAAATTATTATTTTTCTATGGCTTCATAATATGTCTTCAAATATTCTAATAACAAACGCATAACGATACGAGGAAATGCAATGTCAAAAGGCAGTTTACACTTTGTTTATTACCGACTTCCAAAAGGAGGAGGTACTGTATTCGGCTGTATGTATTTTTTTTTTTATATATATGTTCACCGATTACTCCGCCGTTTGTGGACCGATTTTCAAAATTCTTTTTTTGTTCGTATGCTTATACTCCCGAGGTGGTCCCATTGTCACCAAATCAGGATCTGATGATGGGATCCCAGGGAAATCGAGGGGAAATCTCAAATTTTATAGGCACACACATTGATTTTCTTATACTTTCTGAAGCATAAGAGATATTTGTGCATAGTAATCATCATCTCATGTTGCTGAGCTGATGATGGAAGGTACTGCAACAGTGGGGAGTTGAAAGCAAATTCTTTCAACAAATAGTTTGTTATTCCAAATCTTACATTCCTGAGGTGGTCCAACTGTCACCAAGTCAAAGTCTGATGAGGGGATCCCGGAGAAATCGAAGGGAACATTCAAATTTTACAGCACAACAAATGATTTTCATATTTTTACTAAAGCAAAACAGGCATTTTTGTATAATTATCATCATATCATGTTGCTGAGCTGATGATGGAAGGTACTACGAAGGCTAGGAGTTGAGAGCAAATTCTTTCAATAAATGTTTTTTTGTTGGAAATCTTACATTCCTGAGGTGGTCCAACTGTCACCAAGTCAAAGTCTGATGATGGTATCCCAGAGAAATCGAAGGGAACATTCAAATTTTATAGCACAACAAATGATTTTCATATTTTTATTAAAGCAAAATAGGTATTTGTGTATAATTATCATCATAATCATGTTAATGAGCTGATGATGGAAGGTACTATGACGGTTAGGAGTTGAGAGCAAATTCTTTCAATAAATGGTTTTTTGTTGGAAATCTTACATTCCTGAGGTGGTGCAACTGTCACCATGGCAAAATTTGATGATGTGATACTAGGGAAATCGAGGGATACACAGAAACTTAATAGGCACACACATTCTTTTAGTCATATTTTTTAACATAATACAAATATTTATGCCCGGTAATTATCACCTCATGTTGCTAAGCTGATGATTGAAGGTACAACTCCTCAACGGTTAGGAGCTGAGAGCAAATTCTTTCATTAATTTATACGTTCAGGTGGACTGATAGTAGTATTCTTTCAGGCTATAAGATGGCTATTAGATAAACATGATTATAAAAGGTATCTCTTTAACGTTTAGAAGTTAAGTGAAAAAAATTCCAATTATGCTTATACATATGTGAAGAATTATTAAAATTACTAAAAAGAGTGAAATAAATTAAGTTTTTAACAAAAAAATAGAACCGACTTCAAACGGTAAAAAATAAAATTGTTCAGTACCTACTTCTTCTTGCTTATGGTAATGACTCTTAAAACTATTTTTGGAGTCGGGTCCTTAGTAAAATGTCCTGTCTTTGTAAATATAGTGTACTTTTCGTTCTGAATGGACACCAACTCCAATATAGTTTTAACAGTCATAACCATAAGCAAAAAGAAGTAGGTACCGTCCCATTGTCTGTACTGTCGATGCCCATTTAGAAGGAATGGTACGACATTTTAGTACGGGCCCGACTCCAAAAATAGTTTTAAGAGTCATTACCATAAGCAAGAAGAAGTAGGTACTGAACAATTTTATTTTTTACCGTTTGAAGTCGGTTCTATTTTTTTGTTAAAAACTTAATTTATAGCTTACAATACTTTATAAAGACTTTTTTTAAACTATTCGTAACAGAACAAAAATTTAGAAATTATAAACTAAGATTCTCCTTCAAGTTTTTATTTTTGTAATTTAAATTTTTATGCCCATATTTAAGTGGCTTATAATTATTAAAGCTGAAACTCAAGCCAAATGCAAAGCCGTGAGCAGTTCTCATGTAATGAAGCAGCCGCGGCGGCTGACGTCGAGTGCTATAATGGTTTCCTCTCGAGGCCTTTGTCGAGAGAACTTTGCGACTCTTAGCCGAGAATAACTTCGAGCGCCGCGGGATTACGTGCTCTGGGTGTGAACATTACATAATGTGTCCAAATAATTCTAGCTGAAATTTACTGATTATCTTTTTTCCACTTAGAAAACTAACCCAAGAGGGTAAAGGGTATCATGAAAGTGCAGAATGTTTGTTTTTTTTTTTCGAGAATTGAGAAACTGGTTCGGTACCCGAGTATTACAAGAATATTTTCAAAATTCTTTGAATGCGCATTTGTTTCATTTAAAAAAACCGTGAGCCATCATGGGACACCGGCTAGATGTGAAACATCGTGTTCGTACAAGTAATATGCATAAAAGACAAGATTACAACAGAAACTAAACACAGCATAATGAAAAGAATGGATTTCAATAAAGCTCGTATAAATTAAGTTAAGCAATGTCAAGTGCAGTCAAAAGTAGAATGGGTGGCCATGAAGCAACATCTGATGCGGTCATAAAAAAGATGGGTTTCAATAAAACTAAGCTATGTCGAGTTCGGTCAAATTTATTCAGCGACATCTGGTGTGAATGACGACTATTTATATAATAAACAATCGTTTTCATTTAATACCAAATTTCAATATTTATTTCAAGTTTCTTCAACTGACTGTGGCGACCCGTCGCCACGGCAAGCGTCGCCACACCAACAATCCGGTTTACCTGTGGCGACCAGTCGCCACGTCGCCACACCGACAAACCGGTTTACCCGCGCCACTTAGAGATGTTTCACATAAAAGTAAATGAACGTCTTTTTGAGGTAGCTAGAAACTATTACTATTTAGAATACTTTCACTACGAGGGTAATCAAAATAAAAAAATGTGACTGACAACGTCCAGTACTACAAAAAAAGAAGTATTCATTATATCGTCTCTTTAATGATCAAAAGAAACACAAATTTATTTCAGGCTCCATATTTTCTGCAACTTCAATCATTAAGTATCACCACAGCAGCCTAGTCTTATAGATGTCAATATGTAAACACAAACTCCATTAAAAACAGATTCCTTGGAGCCGTTTATTTAACTCCTCGTAAATAAACATCGTCATAGTTTCTTAGATACTTCTTCAGCTTTCATTCAGTCTCATGCAAAGATACGTTCCCTGATTAAACACGCCTGTCTGTTTGTACAAGGCGTAATTAAAGATGCGACGATGTTTAGGATCCTCAAAAGAAGCCCTACATTTATTAATTTGTGTGTCAATATTTACTTCTAATAAATTACTCGCAGACGTAACAGCCTTTGAAATTTGGGATATATAATTGCAGAAATAGATTGCGTAAATTCAGTCAATACAATGTTGTCTGTTATCAAATACTGAAAGGGTTATTAGGCTTTATAACCATACTAAGATTTTTATTTCTTTAAATACAACCTCCCAAACCAAGATAATAAATTTAAAGTTATCACTTAACTTTCTTCAAGACTTAAAATCAAATCCAAGATTCATGATTGTCGGCTACTGGTAGTTATTTTGATGTACTTAAGAAAATTCTACACTATGTCCATTAACGGATGGACTGAGAGTCTCAAATAAATAGAACTCTCAATAATATAAAAACTAAACTAAATATGGCAAAATTTGTACTAAGTACCTAATATCCATGAGATGGAATTTAATCATCATAAATATCGCAAGATCTAATCTTGAAATAATCTGCCTCGTATATGGAACTTTCCATATACGAAAAACCTTTCAGTACGTAAAAAATTTGGTTAGCAGCATTAAACGTCTTTGGATCCGGGTCGGTTATTTACATAAACTTTCATCTGAAACTTCTCGAATGTAATTACAGCGGCGTCACCTGTGAACGAGGCGTCTGTATGCAAATGTACCGCGGATCGGAAATTTTCTGCACCTTATAATAAGAATGCGAAAGTGTTCGACTTTCGCGGAGGGGGGTTGATTGTGAGATACCGTTTCATCTGATAAATGCCCTCCCAATTTCCGCGTGTTCATACATTCGCGTTCGAATAACATTTAGGGTGAAAATATTGGGTATAACTAATTTATTCGCAGTTACTTCGCGGCAGAATGCGAAAATGAAGGTGTGTGCACAATATATTTTAATAACGCACTCTCGGGAGACCGCCCCGTGATACGGATAACGAAGTTAGAAATGCGTATTTTTACTTTCACACAGATGGTTACCTCTGTAATTTAAAGAGGAAAATTTGGACGTCGTAAATTTTTGTTAGGGCGCGCACTTGATTAAAGATGGAAATATGGATGCTCATTGTAGTGTTTGTAGTAGACTATAACTATAGGAATAGCTATAAACACTGTCTCGTGCTCATGGTGTGGCGGGGCGTGCGGCGTGAGTACCGCGCGAACCAAGGGTGAGAGCGGGCGTGCCGCCTGCGCACATCGTGAGTTGCCGAGCCAGTGAATCGCGAGTGAGGGAACAAATAATACATTGGCGACGAGGATAAATCCTAGCCGTATATTTTTATTTCTTTCCTCCTCGACATAGAATTAAAAAAAAAAGGGAAGGAAACAAGGAAGTGAAAATTTGTAAGTAAACTTACATATAAAGTCACTGGATTGTTGGATTACGAGTATTACTGGAGTATCATTCTAAGCTGGTTACGTGAATGTGTTAATAATAATTTACATGAATAACTACATACCTAGGAGTGGCAACATCCATGAGAGATCTAACTTGTCTTACAGCTATTTTGTGGGACATACTGAGCATATTACAGTACACATTACATCAATAGTGAACATCATAGGTCGAAATTTATCTATTATTTAATTAATTCAGTAAGGCAAGTCATCAAATACATTCTAACCTTTAACTCGTACGTAAGTCGACGTTCCTTTGAGTGAATAAATTTAATGATTTAAATAAACTTTTAGAATCATTAAAATTATTTATCATTAATTATCACCAATCGATATGGTAATGCGTAATATACGTATAAGCTTACAAATCACACATACCTAATTCATAAAGAAACAATATGATCATAAGACGATCTACATATACAAATTGGATGGTGGTTTTGATTTAAACGTAAATTCATAACATGAACCTAGGTACCTATAACAATATTAACTATTATAAAAATATAAAAATATTAACTAATACTATTATTGTATTCGTAAAATAAAGCTAAATCGTAAAATGGAATCAAGAATAGAATGAAAGATGTACTGAGTTCATGTATGCTTCAATAAATTTACCAGTTAAAGTTTTAGTATATTGTTATATTATTAATAACATATTATTTACTATAAATAAAGTTTTTATTAAACTATGATGACTCTTTACACTACTTTACAGGAACTAAATAGGCTATAATGCCTGTACGTGAGTAGATTGGTGAAAGATAATAATATCTCAAAAGGCTACTTGAAGATTGTCAGCGGAGTTCGGCGGTAATTAAAATAGGTATACTGACTGTCAAGGGCGATAACTTGATAAGTGCAAATCTGTAATGGGTTAATAATAAATAGGTATTTATCACAAGGTAATATATGATAAAAACATGTTTTTAGTAGTGGACGGTTGACGGTGCCCATATTTTACTGTATGGCTTATGTGTGCATAGCAACAATGTCATAAATCAAAAATGGTTTTCGGGGGAGATGAATCGATTTGGCTGGATTCATTTTGGAAATTGTCGTTGTACCCGTATTTTCGTATCCTTATTGACGTCATCCGTGTTCAAACGAATGACAATGTTGATTTTAAATAGAATAAGAATTCGTCAACAAAAGATGTGGCTTCCTTGGTCGAGTGGTTGCGTGGGCCGATTTCGGAGCTGGAGACTCGGGTTGGAGCGTAGGTCAGGCACAATTGCGACTTGTTTTTAAAATTTTTGTGACAAGTTTATTGGGAGCTGGTCCATATGGCGTTGTTATTAGGCACTGGGCAAGTGAGTGTTTTGGTTGGAGAAGAACGGTTGTTTTGTCCGAGGGCACTACATAACGTGTCATAAAAAAAAAAAAAAGAAAGACAGGAGTAACTAATTGTGTTAGCTGGTACTGATTAAGTGCTAAATTACAAGAAGCTATGAGTAAAAGGATAATAGCAGCAATATTGTTATTTGGGTAACTCTTTAAATTAGTGCAATGGTTATTGATAAATTGCTTCAAACTCATAATCTAATATGTATCTAAAAATCATTCAGTAGGTATGGTTTATAACCAATTTTTATACCCTTAAGTATTAAGAGTACCTAAATAAATAAATAAATAAATATTACACCTTTTATTAAAAAGATTTATCATAAAATAATATAGCTGAAATTTTAAAAAAGGTATCCATTAACAAACAATGAACAATTTTGTATACTTTGTTCTTGATTTTATTTGTATTAAACCAGATTTTCGCAAAATGTATAAAATACAAAGTTCGTCTAGAAACAAATAGTAATTGGTATAAAGTTACCCATGGTAATAATAGTAC
The DNA here is from genome assembly GCA_911387765.1 of Pyrgus malvae. Taxonomy (NCBI): domain Eukaryota; kingdom Metazoa; phylum Arthropoda; class Insecta; order Lepidoptera; family Hesperiidae; genus Pyrgus; species Pyrgus malvae. The sequence goes on along the minus strand of OU426955.1, from coordinate 7,866,483 downwards.
AAAGTATCTTATAACTATTTATCAATAGCACATTAGATAAAGCCTCTCAAAATATTTAAAGTTTGTTAGAAATTCTGGAATTTAAGCGAAAAAGTAATACTTATAGGTAGGTACTTTTTGGTTATGACGTAACGAATTGGTACAGTATACGAGTTTAGTTGTTTACATTTGTTTAACGGAGTGTCAAGTACTAGATGGTTGACCTAGGTAGGTAACTAGGTACTCGCACACGGCAAAGTAACGACAGTAAATTAGCCGTTTATCCTTCGAGTGCAGTTGGTATACGGCCGTACAGTGCCTTGTTGTTGAGAGTTGTGGTTCGGAAATGGAATGGAGATTGAAAGGAAGGATTTGAAAATAAGTTATCTTATTCCACTAAAGGTACAATTTACTAATGATTGATTTGGAACTTATGTTCCAATGTGGTGGTGTCGGGATTATTGCTGGGGCTGCCGCCGGGGGGGAAACAGTATACCCGCTAAAACTATGATGTTTTATATTATAATCATTTTTATATCTACCTACAAATCCTACAATGCGGTACGCTTGTGACTGCGCTCGACGCAGACGTCTCATACAAAGACTTCCCAATTGGGCCGTATTTGAATCTTCACAGCGTGCGCGCCTATAACATATCTGCTTCTTGTTTTATATAAAATCATTTTTATATAATATCATTGCGTCAAAATAAAATTATATTGTGTGTGGGTTTAATCTAAAAAATTAAAGATTATCGAAATGCTAATAATATTGTGCGTGATTTTCTTACACGTAGTATTGTAGTGAATGGTGAACAGGTATTTAAACAAACATCTGTGAAAGAACAAATTGTAAATTACATACTGTTGCGCGCATGGGTGTTAGGATACCGTTTGGATGTAGAGTGCGTTTGTTGTCCCCTTTTACAAGGGTCCACTTAGCGGAGTCCAAATCACGAAGTCGAAGCGAAGTCGAATTCGAGTAGTTGTCGAAGTCTTCCTTCTTGTCGCTGGGCAGAGACCGCTTCGATTTCACTTCTGGAGCATAGCTGCGTGCTTTGTATGAGGCTGCCCATGGTTGTCTACAGCTTTCCCGAACTGTTTGATGCGGTGGGTCCGTCCCAAACCTTGCTTGGCTAAGCTTGCGTTACTGTGCACTTGTGGTTAGGTGAAGTCATGAACAATAGCCGCGATCTTGTCACCAACTTTTCGAGAACATTTTCGGGGTTCGGAGGTGGACCTGGTACCTGTTTATGCGTTTTTTGGGGTTTGTATTGCGACGCTTGGTTGGCGAGATCTAGGTGCTCAAAGTCGTAATCATTTATGGTTTAAATGTGCCCCCATTAAATTGGAATACATTTATGGTTCAAATGTGCCCCCATTCAATTGGAATACATTTATGGTTTAAATGTGCCCCCATTAAATTGGAATACATTTATGGTTTAAATGTGCCCCCATTAAATTGGAATACATTTATGGTTTAAATGTGCCCCCATTAAATTGGAATACATTTATGGTTTAAATGTGCCCCCATTAAATTGGAATACATTTATGGTTTAAATGTGCCCCCATTAAATTGGAATACATTTATGGTTTAAATGTGCCCCCATTAAATTGGAATACATTTATGGTTCAAATGTGCCCCCATTCAATTGGAATACATTTATGGTTTAAATGTGCCCCCATTAAATTGGAATACATTTATGGTTTAAATGTGCCCCCATTAAATTGGAATACATTTATGGTTTAAATGTGCCCCCATTAAATTGGAATACATTTATGGTTTAAATGTGCCCCCATTAAATTGGAAAACATTTATGGTTTAAATGTGCCCCCATTAAATTGGAATACATTTATGGTTTAAATGTGCCCCCATTAAATTGGAATACATTTATGGTTCAAATGTGCCCCCATTCAATTGGAATACATTTATGGTTTAAATGTGCCCCCATTAAATTGGAATACATTTATGGTTTAAATGTGCCCCCATTAAATTGGAATACATTTATGGTTTAAATGTGCCCCCATTAAATTGGAATACATTTATGGTTTAAATGTGCCCCCATTAAATTGGAATACATTTATGGTTCAAATGTGCCCCCATTCAATTGGAATACATTTATGGTTTAAATGTGCCCCCATTCAATTGGAAAACATTTATGGTTTAAATGTGGCCCCATTCAATTGGAAATAATTAAAAAAAAAAAAAAAGGGGAAAGATTATGGAGATAGAAGACGTAAGGCGCGGGACTTAATTTAATAATTATTAATTGGGAGTATGTTCACTTACAAAGTAAATAAAAAATATTTTGATAAGAAAGGGATGTAGTGTTTGTAGTAGACTATAACTATAGGAATAGCTATAAACACTGTCTCGTGCTCATGGTGTGGCGGGGCGTGCGGCGTGAGTACCGCGCGAACCAAGGGTGAGAGCGGGCGTGCCGCCTGCGCACATCGTGAGTTGCCGAGCCAGTGAATCGCGAGTGAGGGAACAAATAATACACTCATTATAACTTGCTTGAATTTCGCTGCCTGTACCAGTGTTAGTATGTAGTGAAATTTTAATGAATTCATAAGGGATTAGGTGAGTTAATAATAATAAGTAAAGAAGGATATCAATATAATTATGTAAAGATACAGCTATGAAACCTACAGCCGCCCGCAACTGCATGCACGTGGACTTCAGCTTTAGAATTTTTCTAAAAAAAACTTGCATAAATTACTCCTCGATACATCAGCTACCTGCTAGTAAAAATCCCGTCAAAATTGGTCCAGCCGTTTCAGAGATTAGCTGGAACTAACAGACAGTCAGACCGACAGACAGACAGACAGACAAAAATTGTTAAAGTTATTATTTTGGTATATATACCGTATATACATTCATATGGATGCGGAAAAGCGGTTATTTTAATAATACAGACACTCCAATATTATTTATTTGTATACCTGTATTAGAATGGAATTAGAGGTGATCATTACAGTCGATGGATATCTACATTCAAATTGAACCAAGATGAACTTGTCCGAAGATAACGGTTACCCCTTGGTCGTCTCGTAGTCGTCAAACTTAAATTTTCAATGAAACATTAGTACCTTATAAATTAAACAGCACTTTATTATTTCGTATCAGAAATTCATTTGTGGATTTAATTCTCAAAATAACATTTGTATTGAGTCTGATTTTGCTTTTAAATTAATAAAATAGACAATTGCAAGGTGTGTGGTTACAAAGTCATTGCAGTCTATGGATATCTACATTCAAATTAAACCAAGGCGATCTTGTCCAAAGATAACTACCTCCTGGTCGTCTCTTGGTCGTCAAACTTATTTTTTCTAAAACAAAGTAATTTTTCACACCATGCATGATGGTATTAGTAAGTATTTCTTGGTTATAAATGTGTTGTGACAGGAATTCTTTTTTCTATTCATTGTTTTACAAAAAACGGCGTTACTCGCGGTGCTGTCGGTCAGTCACCGTGAAGGATTCTAAACAGATCTAATCGGGCCAACCCTAAAAAAACTATGAGTAAAGCCGTTATTATGAAATTAATGACGGCATTCACATTCACGGTACTGTAAAGCATAAAATAGATTTATCTGCGTTGCAGAATCTACAATATAAGAGCTGCAAACGATATAGACTGGAGGAAGCTACCTCACCTTCCGTATTACTTTCCATTCGCAACGGAAATATGACTGGCTCGGTATCAGCCAGGTCGCGGCGACACGCCCGCAGATTGGATCGAGTTAATTTCGCTCCACAAACAAATTGACAAAGTTTAGAGCGGGGCATATTTCTTCGCGGGCTCCCCCCACCCCCGACAGATTCCCGCGCAACGGAAATTAAATTTCACATCCGAACAAGAGCAGGGACTCGCCGCGACTAACACGTGTCACGTAGTGCTGCGGTGACGTGCCGCGACATGGCACGACGAAACAAAGATTGATTACATATTGCGGTAATACACTGATGGCATAGACTAAATTAAAGTCATTGACGGCCATGACGGCCAAGCCACATTTTTAGCTTCGGTGGTCGGCGATTTAGTTGGTTTAGAAGCCAAATGCAGCGGCCGAACGCTGCACCGAGCACACTGGAAAACTGGATTTTAGGTAGTTACGAAGCGCGATGCAGCATCCTTAATGTCGCTAAAAATCGTGTTTCCGATGCCGTGTCCAAGTCGCCGATGCTAACAGTGTGGCTTTTTCATCAATACACTAATGGCGTGAACTAGTTTAAAATCATTAACAGAGAAAGCCTGTTTCCTTTTTCTCTCTAAAGTACGTGGCATTGCTGGATTTCTGTTTTTAATTTTAATAGAATAGAGGCTGAAGCCACCTCCTGTAATTCACTGACGGGTGCAGCGGTGGTACGTCTTGGTCGTTACGTTATTTAAGCTCTATAGTATCGACTACTTTCTAAACACATAATAAAGTGATATCATGTGAACATTATGTCTTTTCCGTTAAAAAAAAAAGAAGAGAAAATATTATTGTACCTATAGATAAGTATACCTGGTACTTATCTATCTTATAAAAATTTGTAACTCTAAATTGAACTACCATCACTTCAAAAGCCAAGTAATAATGGCTAAGCGATCGAAACAAATATCTCATTACATGCTAAGTTTCTGTCAAAAGCTAGTGTTACTACGGAGCGGCTTACGTTCCCCAAGCGAGAACACGGCAAAACTAATCCGGGTGCGTTCTATCAAAATCGCAATTAAAAGCCCATTTACGGGATGGCCTGAGACGGACCTGGGGTCACCTCGAGAAGGACGAATTGGCCATTAGTGGGCGCTTCGGACCTTGTTTACACCGCGCTTGCCCTAATGACGACCTTTGCGCTTCCCTTCGTTAAGGCGAGCGAAAACCTCGCACTAAAAGGCACGGGTCCACCAAGAACGTGAGAAACAAAGCCTCCTCGCACGCCAGTGGGAAAAGGACAAAGGGCGATGGCTTTCGGATTAATGCCCATGTACAAGGCCGTTAAAAGGCTAGCCGACTCACTCGGTGCGCCAGGGTTAACAAGGTTATTACGGGATCATCCCGACCAACCGCCGCCGTAAAAGTGTTAATTATGTTACGGAAAATGGAGTTATTTACACTTCTACGTATGCGCATAAAAATGAAATTAGCGTGACGGTTAATGTGAGGTCAAATTTCATAAACCAATTTGTTAAACGAATGTGACGCGTCGTTGATCTTGGTAGAACCCTTTTTGTTTAATTTAAAAAAAACTGATTGTGAGCCGATTTTTCAATTGACAGATACAAGTATTATAATAATAGTTATTAGTCACTTAATATTTTTGCTATCTTTTATTTATATTATGTCATAAGATAGAGATAAAGATAACGATGACAGCACTTATATTTATTCGATGAATACTTTTATCCGTGTTAGAAAAATCGTCCCTGTATCAATTAAATATATAATGGCTGTGGAAACCGTGGATACCAAAAAATATTGTGATGAATGGCATTGTGCTAGTACACATCTAAACATAATAAATCTTATTTTTGATCTGACACTGACTGATGGATATATTTTTTCTTTTTATAAAATAATGATTTGATTTCAAACAAAATATGGTGTAGTGCTATTTAACAACGCCTTTTAAAATAGTACCCACTTTAAAAATTGATACGCACTATTGATTGAGGTTTGAACCCCTGTCTATAGTTCTGCAGTCAGCCTACCTAACTTTTCGGCCAAGGAAAATTTAATTCACGCGACAAAATTCTTAAACAGGTCTTTCAAATCGACAATTTCTTTCATTGGAACGGTGGGCAGATGACGTTTGACGGCCTTGTACTTTTGTATTTTTCAGTGTACCTATATTTAATTTGATTACCGCTGAAAATACGAAAACGACAATTTCTAAAAATGTTTTGGCAAAGGGAGACCTCCCGCCGAGCGAGGTGGTCATTCCCGGCCGCGCTCCGGTGTTTCAATTCGGAGTTTGTATATATGCTCGGATATTCTGAAAACTTCGATAGCGTGATTCACGATCGACTTGGCGCCATCTCTTGAACGTTGCGAAAAGTCGCTGGATACTGAATTTATGAAAATCATTGGAGCCGTTTTTAAGATTAAATTATATACATAGGTAATTATATACATAGATAATTATATAGGTAATTATAATATACAAATATTGCTCGTTTAAAGTATTTATTATATAAGTGGCAATATAGCTCGTCGGTCACAGGCAGGGTCGGATGCTGCCCATTGAATTGACATTTACATCAAAGCTCAAACAAACCCAAGAAAACTTTTTACTTGTTACTATTTCGCTAAACTTATACTGAGTGGCCTGAAAAAAGGCGTTGATTAATATTGTATACAAAACATGAAAAAAGAAATTAAAACGTAGCAAAATGAAGTTAAATAAATACATTACATACGTAGCCTGTTACCAATGATTCGTGCTAAAAAAATATTCAAATACGTCGCCATTATGTCCCTTTTGAATATTAAGATTTTGTTTATTTTTTGTTTGTTTTAGGTAAAAAGCTAATCATAGCATTGACCGTAAATATTATTAATTCTACAAAAACGTTTAGAAAGTACGGTGCTTACTTTTGGAAGGTCTTAAATGAATGTCATTATGTTGAAGTAGTCTCGCCTTATTTATTTTTAAGTTCGTTCCTCACAAAAGCAGTAACGAGTAAAAATGCACAAACTTTTCCCGGTCCTATAATGATGAGACTTTTTTTGTTTTGGCGTTCTCTCCAATTGAATAAAACATTTATGTCAATAGACTCCATTAGGATTCGACAGAGCTTCAAAGTTTTTAATGTCTGTATCGGCTATTCGGGGGACTGTTATTGTAATGTACAACAGAATAGGGATATTAGCTTTTTGTCTTTTTGGGGTAATTTTGATTTACCGATCTAAAAACTCAGTTTCAAAAATATAAGTCCCATATCGTAAAGTGAGCAGCGATGGCCGAGTGTCCCGCCGCTGTCTTCGACGCGACCGATACCGGGTTCAAATCCTCGGCGAGCACCTCTGACAAAGAAATTTGTAATGTGCGCATTATCGCTGCTCCACGGTGATGGAAAATATCGTAAAATTTTATTGATTACGATGTTCTCCATCGCCGTGCGTGCCTAAGAGGAATACATAATTTCTCGAAAGCATGACGTCCACCAATCCGCACTTGGCCAGTACTATGGCCTAAATCCCTCTCACGTGTGAGAAGAGACCTGTGCCCAGCAGTGGGACATAAAAAGGTTGAAAAAAAAAGTACCATATCAACGAAAAAACTTAACTAGTACTAGTGCTTGACCACCAAGGATTCCGTGCAATCTTCTTTTTTTCGTCGTTTTCAAGAATAAAACATGTTCTTATAATTTTAATAACATTTTTTTAGGTCAAAAGCAAGTATTAGGCATCTAAGGATTATCATATTGTCGCTTAAATGCTGTCACCTCCTTGCATTAATGACACAGAATTTCGTCTATCATAGTTACAGAAGGCAACGTAGTATTGTAAACGGGTTCTTTAAACCTTTTAAAGTACGAGAATCATTACAAAAAATTTAAAATTATTTGTATCTAATAATTATTAAAACATAAAAGCAAACTACAATATCATTCGTTTAAAGGTTCCAACAATTTATTAGGAAGCACCACGTGCAAACTCACTATAAATCTGAGCATTAGGTAAACGCTTCCATTACTTAAGTCCGTAAAACCCTTATCCCATAACGTTAATAACACAATTACTATAAATCTATCATCGCTGAGCAAACACGGGCCGAATCTCAGCCTAAGCTAATACATTTTGTCCACACCCGTATTCATACTTAACGACTGGGGTAGTAGTATTTGCTAAACACACACGCGGCGCCCGCAGGAGCGCAATATAACCTGCAAGACGGCCGGGTCGAGCCCCGGGGTCCTTCCCCAACCCGAGAGGACAGTAATTACGGTAGGCAAATTAAGCAGTAAGGGGCCGAAACGGACCCTACCATGTCCATCTTTGTACTGCGACTACTCGGTTTATTTTAGGTTATTCCGCGTCTTATTACAATGTAGCTCGCCTCCCCTGCGGCGCGCTCACCTCCGAAACTGATTTGGGCCCCGGCATCAGACTTTCATTACGGTCTGTCGAAAACAATCCACTCTAAATATCTATTCTTGGGCGCGCACTCCGGAATTACATTAGTCTGAGGTGGCGAGGCTCGACTCAATTTGTTTGGCCGTAATAACGCTCCGCTATCAGGTTGGTTATAACAAATGAGCTATTGTGAGAGCAAATCGGAGGAAAACGGTTTCCAACTGTCTGCTCGATTTTACATTTGCCGTATGACTACGAACGGAGAGCTACTGTTTTATGTCTGACATTTGAATTATTAACACGCCCGTTCAAGTTCAATTCAATTCATGAGATCAATTCATTTCGCTTCAGAATAGAAATTGAATTTCAATATCTATTGCATAAAGAATCCAGTTCTAGCAATTATTTTCCTGTTAAATTATTTTAAAACTAATGTTTTCTTTGCGTTATATTGTTGGTATCTAACAGAAACATTTAGAAAACATTTTAAAGACAAAGGTTTTACGTTGCATTTTCTTGTCCTTTTGTATTCCACGTCGCTTAAATTCCCTCAGAAACTTTCTAAACGAGTCGCCGATTCTCCTGAGCTCTTAACACCCCCGCATCGCATGCGAGTTTCGCGTGTCCCACCGGCTTTAAAAGGCTAACCACTTCCACAAGTCCAGGAGAGTCCTGTGGGATTTGCGAGCGAATATAATTTGTCCATTAAAAAAATCAACAAGCAGTGACCACACTCGAGGCTGAGATGGTCACAAAGGGTCGTTAGCGGCCGTACGTGCCGCTCGTCACACTTCAGCCATACCCTCCGTAAATAATGAGAGGACAGCCCTCGCACTAAACACACTTGGAGAAGGCATGCTCATGTCAAGTAGTTTTGCCGATTTTGAGATAATATGAGAAGTTTTACTATCTTCATATCTTTCTTGGAGAGGTTGGCAAGGGATGTCGTATATTGTTGTGTTTCAAATATATATAGAAAAATAACTTTTTATCATTACAATAGCACTGTTTTCGGAAACCTGTTACATACATATTATAATTGAAACTTATGACCTTACCAAAAGTTTTTTTTGCATCGATATTGGATATTTAATCGTAATGAGCGAATAAATATAATATAATTATCTCTTGATCAAATAATAAAATATCGTTTTATCAGGTGTTTTACTATGTTGAGACTGTATGCACTGGAAGGACTTAAATGATGAAAATTAATAATAACAAAAATTTGTAATTAATTTCATTGAATAAAGAATAAAAAAAAAATTAAATATCTTTGGACAATTCACACAACACCATCTGATTCCAAACTAAGCAGAGCTTGTACTATGGTAATCAGAAAGCTGATAAACATACTTATATAATTCTAAATAAGTACATACTTAAATAGATAAATTAACACCCAGACACAGGACAAATAGTCATGTTCATCACACAAATATTTGTCCTGGGTGGGAATCGAACCCACGACCTCACGCTTCGCAGTCGGCTCATCGCCCACTACGCCACGGAGGCTGTCATAATAATTAAATATTTTATTAAAATATTATATAATTAAGTAATAATTAAATATTTTTGCCAGTAGTAGAATTTTCTATATTAACAATATTATATTTGTACGCGCATCGTGGCAGGATAAGCGACATTATCCATGTAACATTTAAACCATCTTTTGTAACCTTATTCAACAAATAAATGATAAGTACTATGACTATAGAAAGGAGAATTTTTATACTTATTTACAAATTTATTATGCACTTTTTCAAATGCCCACTCTGGTATATCTACACATTAGTAGTTTCACAGCTCCCAAGCCCCTTGGGAACAAAATCGTGGGGCACGTTGACTTGTCGTCGGCCGGCAAGCCTGAATACATCTTAGATTGCCTTCAACCTCCTAAATATAGCGAGTCCGCAACAAGGAGTTGTATTAGACGCGTCAAATGGGATTTCCTAAGGCTTGTCTATTACATCCATATCTGTATAGTCAGATATGAGTCTTGTGTGTCGGCAGGGATCTTAATAGAGTTGCCTAAGATTATTACATTTGCAAGGAACTATAGCAGACGCAAATACACAATGGCAGACTAATTGGGGCCTTCGAATTGGACCCGATAAATCTGTTTGATTTATTTGAGTTTGAGTCAGCGTATGTTTGTTATATTATTATTTGGAGAGGCACTAATTCATCGATATTGCTTTTGTGTTACTATTTACAAATATTAAAGAGGTTTTTGGTTGAAAATTTGAATTTTATTCCTGTAGCTACATATTTCTATATTATAGAAGGCATAAAAGGAACGTGCAAACCAAATGTTTAACAGAGCTGGGAGTTGAGAGTTTATCGTGGGCTTAGAGATTTTGAGAAATATATATTTTTCTTTTATAAAAAAATTGCTCTTCCTCTGCAAGTACTCGAATGTGATAAAGACAGCTACAGAACACATTGCATATTTTATATAAAATATTCTGAATTCAAGGTATGGCTCTCCTCTGCCAAAATCTAGAAGATAATTGAATAATATCTGTTTTGTTTAAAATATTATTTAACATAGATTGTCTCATGAACCAGCAAAAAGACAAACGACGAGAGCGTTTGTATAAAGAAATGGCAGACCACTTCCTTTTTAGTATTTATTCCAAGCCTCGGTGCTGTACACTCAAACTTTGTTTCAACTCATAAAATAATATGCAGTTTCGTTATTAGTTACGAGACTTGGGCAAAAGATACGAACATTTTAATAAAACCTACCCAATATTATATTTATAAATGTAAGACTATGAAAAAAATGGCCCAATAAAATGAAAATTGTAAATGCATGCGAATTGCAAATTTTCGAACATTTTTTACCTACCACTACACAGCAAGCCGCATCTGCCCCGCGTCCTTGAACATCGTAAAGCACTTCAAAAATCGAAGATAACGCGGGCAGCGAGCTATTTACATGAATTAGCCGTTATGCCTCCGTCGAGACAAACCGCAGCGTCGCGGCGCCACCTGGTGGCGAGAGAATTACACGCTCATTACCCGCCCTGCCGCCTTCGTCCTACCGCTGTCTTAGCGGGGTAGATTAACTCGAATTTACCTAAAGGTACTGAATGTTTCTTACAACTTAGAGTTCTACACGTTACCGAACTCAGGGTAGTATTTTGTACTATTTGAATAACTAATAATTAATTGTTTACATTTAAACAAGGAATAATTATTCGAAACAAAATATTTCTTACAACTTTGAGTTTGGAGACTTTGCAAAGTTCAAACATATGCATGTCCAAACTCTGCGTTATATTTTACTACTTGTATTTTCGTGAATTAAGAATTATTCGTGTTTGCAACGTATACTCAAATTTGGTCGAAAGATCAGATTAATTAGAAAGAATATCAAGATACCTAAACCTATATCACAATAATTACACTTGTTTGTGTTTTATTAATAAATAAATTCCTATACCATTACTGGTTCCCAGCGTAACTTCGCGCTATCTCTTGAAGAGCTCCTTTGAGAAAATCTATCAGCCGGGAACGGATCTTATGCTAATGTTGAATTTTATCTTGATATATTGTTTTGAATTTCAGAACTTTCATGTTCAGGCCAGGAAAGCATCACCGCTGCATGTGTGCTGTTTGAAATCACATTTACTTGCGCCTCCGGAGTAGCTGCCCAACTAAATCAAGGCAAGATTCCGGCTTGCTTAAAGTTGTGATTAGATTTACGTCAGCAAGTAAATGCATATTGGAAAATAAAAACTTTTTTTTAAATAATGCATATTTGAGAAAAGAAACTATAATCAAATTGTAATTGAATACAGTTTAACTAAATTAGTTCATAAGTAGACTTTGTAGGTAAGTAGATATTGTTAAGGAATTTATTAAATTATTGAAAATTCTACTTATCTCCACAATTCTACGTATTTCCTAACATTTTTGCTTCGACCTCTATTAGATCCTCCTGGTGAGACAATAGATAGCACCTCCCGCCGTTTTTCTCCGATGTACCTCGGCTTCCGATTTATGGCACAATTTTGTGAACTCTTAACCATTACGTGATCTGCTCTCAATATTTTCCATCACCGTGGAGCAGCGATAAATGCGCACATTACAAATTTCTTTGTCAGAGGTGCACGCCGAGGATTTGAACCCGGGATCGGTCGCGTAGAAGACCGCGGCTTTTAACACTCGGCTATCGCTGCTCCCCAAATATTAGACAGTTGAAATGAGTGTGTAAATAAACATGAACAAGAAATTTGGTATATCACAATTCAACGTATCCCAAAAATTTTGCTTCAAGCTTTAAATGTTATACACCTTTTTTTTTTTTTGGTATCGGGGGGGAAACCTTCAAAAGGTACCCGTCACCTTGGGAGAGGATACCGGGTTATGTGGGATTTGACCGCACTAAAACCCCCTCGGTGGCCTGCCTCTGCGTTTGTGAGGACTCCGGGATCTCCATAGGAACGCACCGGTGTCCTCCACGCGCGGCGCCCCAAAACGGGCCCATCTTCGGGAGAGCACAAATGTTATACACCTACTGCTTACAATAAATAACAGCGGACTATTTCAATAGATTCACTGTTCGTGACTCTCGCTGTTTGTCTCCGGCGCACCTCCGCGTCCGATTTATGGCACAGTTTTGTGAACTCTAAACCGTTACTTCATCTGCTCCCAAGCCCAATTTATGTTTTTGGGATTGATCATCTTGAGATAACTCCATCTCGCGCTGCGTATTGTTTACGATTCATCTAAAACTCCAGCAAGCAAATGGAAATTAGTTTATAGTTACTATGCTCAATACACATTGGAAAATAAAAAAATCATCAAAATAAAAGACATTTGAAATTAATGTATAAATAACTATGAACAATTAAATTTATTGTTTCACGCTTCAACATATTTCCCAGCATTTTTGCTTCGGGTTCTAAGTATTATTCTCTTACTTATTACAGTAGATAACAGCGGACCATTTCAACAGATTCACCGTTCGTGTCTCCCGCCGTTTGTCTCCGGCGCACCTCGCGTCCGATTTATGGCACAGTTTTGTGAACTCTTAACCGTTACGTGATCTGCTCCCGAACCCAATTTATGTCTTCGGTGGAGTTGGCCCGCACCGCCTATTCTTTACGATTCATCTACAAGTTCTACAGGCGTGTAAATAGATATTTGTGTAAAATACGCGAAAAATGCATAAAGTCCATATGGTTTCTTTAACGTATCCAATTTCGTAATGACCGTTTTTTTTTCGTTGATGCGAACATTCCATTACTGGGAATGGATTTACGTAGTATTATTACGTAGCATTACGTAGTATCATGCCACTTCACTCCACCAATCCGCATTGGAGCAGCGTGGTGGAGTAAGCTCGAGGCTTCGCCAATAAAGGGGAGAGACCCGTGACCAGCAGTGGGACGCAAAAAGGGTTGCAGCCACGTAGTATTATGAAGGAAGTAGGCCTTCGGATTAGGGACATTCACGTACCTTTAAAACATTTTGTATAATTTTCAAGCATTGAAGTTTCAAAGAGTATTTTTCACCTTACCATAAAGTTTTCACAAAGACATTTTAACTCCACCAAACTTACGTCTGAATCTCTTACAATTCTAAGAAGAGACCTGTGCCCAGCAGTTGAGTATAGACTATCCAATGAAAGTAGAAGTGCTGTAGTGGTTTCGGATAATAGTATAAAAAAACATCTTTTACTTTCTCCTATTGAATTAACAAAGGAATAAAATGACTAAATCCTTTTGAACTCGCAGTTGCGGTAGGAAGCACATTTTGATGCTGGGTCCTAACAAAATAAATCCTAAACAAATGACAGAGAGGCTTGGCTATTTGTAAATCAAATGTCTATTGCTTTAATGTAGAGTCCATTTATACAATTACCTACAAAATTTGAGTGTCTGTTTTTTATTTAATTTAGTGATACTAATTTTATTTAATAATGATTCAAAAAAATAAATACCTGTATATTTTTACTATACCTAAGCATAATTGATAATATCATAAAAATTAAAGTTCAGATTAAGGTCAGAATGTGTTCTTTAAGTCTTGTTAATTTGAGCCTAGAAAATCAATTCAATTTATTGAAATTAGCTCGCCAAGAATCCATTGTAAAGCTTATTTAAGAATAAACTTAATAAAATAAACTTAAGAGTACAGTACAGAACACTTTTTAAAGTTGTAAAAGTCAGTTCCTTGAACTATGATGACACAAATACTTTTTGATTCCGCCCAAATAATATTTTTTCTGAAAAATAAATAAGGCCTATGTTACTGTAAACTTAGAAAAAAATATTTAAAATATTTATTTGTTTCGTTTTAATTTCTGGAAAAGGGACCCAATATTGCGTACCCCGGTCACCCGATGAGCATTTAGCGTTATTATTTATTGACTCTTCCCCGGTTCACTCTCGGCCCCTCGGCCGGCAAACAAATCGGAAGAAGTAATTATTAAGAATACTGCAAATAGAGGGCCTTGCCCAACTTTATTGGAGATTTCGAGAACTTTTCGATTCGCCTTCAGTACCCTTACCATGAGTTGATATCGAAAACTCTTCTTACGTTACTACAGTCGATAGCGCTTTTACGAGCGTCGAATAGTTCTCGCCTTAACTCCTACCATGAGTACCGTGAACGTTTACGATACTCGTTATCGATAGCTCGCTAGCTAACGTAATTTAGTTGTTATCATGTTGGCATAAGTGTAACGTGCCTCACTTCACACCAAGTATGGCTATTTCTTTCTAACTTTACCCAAAAGACAGAGTACGATAGATATTCCAAAAAACTTTAAATAATCCTACTTAGTTGAAACGTTGTAGAGCAGTGTATAACGTAGTGTTTAATTTCTCTATGGAGCAGTGCAATGCTCAACTATAAGACGTATACATTTTTAAATTAGATTGGTTAAGTTTTGCTAATGTGACATTTTGAGTATTTTTGAGTTTGTTTACAAAATGGTTTGTTGTTGTTTGGACGTCCTGCGAGATTCAACGTTAATGAGTATTTTGTTATACTTTATTTTAATACTTATCAATCAAAATTTTATAAATTGAAAACTAGTGCGTCGTAATTTCAATTATTGGTGGATTATATCGAAAGGTATGTGAATAAGAATATTTTCAAATTAAGAAATGTGTTTTGATTAGAATGAAATCAAAATCATTTATTTGCACATTTATTTTGCAATTAAATGTTGTTCAGACCATAGGTATTTAAATTTACAGGTGCACATATTAAATTAGATTGAAATTAAATAAGAATATTTACAACATAGTACAAAAACAACACAATACAATACAAGTACAAAGATAAACCATAATAACATGTTATATTTTTATTGACAATCAATAGTTACAATACAATAGTGATATGATTGTTATTTGTATTATTATTGTACCTAAGCCAGTTTTTTGTTGAAAATATTTCGTTTCAAGTGGTTAGTTAAAGTGAAAGAGTGGATGGAATGCGATGTTGCACAATCTTTTAGGTAGATCTTTCATAAGACCACACAAATCCACAAAAGCTTTCTTATTGAGCCTATATTCTTTTGTAAAATTGTTCTCGCTGATGTGTTCAAGTGAATTTTCGATTCTCTTCCTCATGCCAGCTTGAAAATTCCCTTGTTCACGTCGTTCATCTTATAAAGCAGCCGTCGCTAACATATTCCATGCTAGATATCTTCTTGCCGACATTATTTACACAAAAAACACTCAAAAATAAAGACTTTTACAGTAAAACAAGCACCTTTTCACGCTTCAATTCGCTAGTGAATTACTTAACTACTATCGTAAAGGTTTTTCTCGATGACATTTGTCAAATATGTGACTTATGGTACCGATTTCCTTTAGATTCAAGCAAAACGATACTCGCTAGCGACTTAGAAGCGAATAGATTTCGATAGCTTCTATTATTGGTTGACTCATAATACCGATGTTAGTTCTTCAAGTGACCGCTAGAGGCGCTGTACATTTTTTCATACATATTTTTTACGTAGACGCTATCGAGTTCAGTCACTGTTAACTCATGGTAAGGGTACTGTTCCGACTCCAAATATCGCTTGTAAAAGTTTACACTTAATCAAATATGCAGGTAGAGTAGCTAGCGAATGTTTGCTTATGTTACAAATTAATTAGTGATGGATACTAATGATAGAGTTATACGAGTGATAAGAGTTGTTGTTAGTATTTGTAAGTATCATTAATATTAATTATAATTATAAAATACGACTCCGATACGGAGATATCGAGTTTTATAGCAGCTTCACGGGGAGGGAAAATATTGTGATACATATTTAATTACGATGTTTTCAATCACCCCGTATACCTAAAAGTTACTCGTAATTCCTCGAAGACATGGTGTCCACTCGGCCGACGTAGTAGACCTACATCCCACATATTTTCGGCAAGAGACCTATGCCCAGAAGTGGGATTTAAAAAGGTTTGAAAAAAATTAATATATTAATAACATTAAAACAGTTTTTCATCAAAATAAAATAAATATAAAGATTGAAACCTGTATTACCTAGAAAGGTAACTTCTTAAAAACCATGGTATTTGTGATTCCACAATTTCAACGCAAGTTTAAGTTCGGAAGAAAATAGTGTATTAGTGTTATTGCATTTACGACACAGACATCACATTCTATTCCACATTAAACTTGTGCATCGGAAATCGAAGGATTGTTAGTTTTGTTATTTCGCACGGGAGATCCTTTGTTGCTTGGATTCGCGTTAAATGGGGGGGAAGTTAGTGTGGGGGGTAGCGTTCAATCGGCCGAATGGAACAATCTTTGTTTCCTACTATGCAAGACATCTACCGTTATCTGACACATGACGGTGTATTGTAGCGCTCCATCATTGTTTGTGAATACTGTGTCTTGTGAAGACAGGGTAGGTCACGATAGCCTGGTGGTTACCGTCCGGAACGGAAGGTCCCGTCGCCCTCTCGCGAACAAATCAGATTCTAACGCGGCGCGACGAGATAGCTAGTTTTTTCCGAATTATTTAACCTTTACTAGCTGTCTTACTTAATTTTTGTTCTTTAAAATATCTATGGAATCGGTATAGTGAAGTATTATGAAAAAAAATATCTCTTTTTTGTTTCTGTCCAGAACATTACTATCTTCTCTCAGAATGAAGAAGTTTTAAGGCCATGATCCATTACGCTGGCCAACTTTTGGTTAATAAACGTAACCTGCTGCATACCTGAAGGAAATTATCCAATTGTAACTTTCCGCTCACTTCACGTGTCGACCAGTGTGGGCTAGGAATCAGATAATTTCTCTAGGTTAAAAAGCCTAAAATACTTACTGTCCTACCTATCTAAGACGCAAATCAAGTCAGTACGTAGCACAATTGCGACGTAAAATAAGAACAAACAAAACAAACATGTTTTCTAATTCATAATATTAAGTATGGGATTGTATTACGATAATGTGTTTCACCACGAAATACGCGACACTGACGCATAAATATTTTTAATAATTCATATATTGTGTTGCGCTTCTAAACATACGAGTAAATCTGAGCCACATCGTCGTCCAGTTTCTGCTAATACTGTTCAGCGAAATTAAAATATTAACAGGATTTGTGTCTATAATTTTAAACAAAATCTGATGGAGAAAGTAAAAGGCCGGAGAGTGACATAGGCAAAATTAAAATATTTACATGAATATTTTAACGGTTTCTATATCATTTTAAATACACTATATTATGCTAGTTTCTATTGAAATTCCTGCACAATACCAACAAAGACAATCGACGTTCAGTTTTACACGGAGCATCGATAGAGGAAAACCGTTTGAACATTGGTAACACTATAAGATAGTTGTAGGAACACGAAAATCGCTTGTCTGCGGCGGAATTAATTCCATTGAGCGTAGTAGCGGTATAATGAAGGGACACCCGATTTCTAATATTCGTACCGTCTTCGAAATTCGAGATATTGTTTGAAACCATTCGCCTTCTATGCATGATAACACCGTTTCTCTAAGACGCCTGGGAATTGAATGCAACGTCCATTTAAGTTCATATGGATGAATATCCATAATTTAATAACAAAGTAAATATATTTGTTTGTGATAACCGGTATATATACATGGCTGCAACCCTTTTAGCGTCCCACTGCTGGGCACGGGTCTCTCCCCATTATTGGGGAGGCCTGGAGCTTACTTCACCACGCTGCTCCAATACGGGTTGGTGGAGATACGGGCTAATGGTCAACCCACTTTCGGATGTTTTCAAACCGCCCATAAGGCCTCCGACAAGGTTTAACGGCTGTTATCTATCGACAACAACCGGAATCGACGGCTTAACGTGCCCTCCGAAGCACGGAAACGCGCACGGATTTTTTTCCCACTAGTCACCCATCTCACACCCGACCGCACCCGTTTGGCTTAGTTGCATAGTTCGTTTGCGTTCTATGCTAACCGCCGAGCCATGCGACTGCAGTTTTATTATTGTCACGGCTACAAGCTACGTGCTACAACAGCTACGAAACCATCGTAGCAAGTTCTATCTTTATAAAAAAACTAGCGGCCGCCCACGCCTTCGTTCGCGTGAACTTTGGTATTAGTCATAGCGTCCGTGGTAAAAAGAAACGTGCAAAGCGGACTGTTTAGGACCGCCACGAGTCCAGATGGTGCCGGTAGAACTTTAACCTTCGTCTGGTGGTATAATTAAGGAATGAAAATCCTCACTGGTATAATCATAAAATGGAAATCCTCGATAAATGGACACACAAAGATTTTTTCAATTTGAAACAGTAGTTCCTGAGATTAGTGCGTTCAAACTCATCAGATTTATATATTAGTATGAATTTTACCCGGTTTTGCATTATTTTTGACTGATTCTTCGCTCCTTTTTGGTTGCAGCGTAATATTATATAGCTTGAAGCCTTCCTCAATAAATGGACTATCTAACCCAAAAAATATTTTTCTATTCGAACAAGTAGTTCCTGAGATTAACGCGTTCAAACAAACAAACTCTAGATTTTCCCCGGTTTTGCAACATTTTTCACTGATCGCTCCTATTGGTCATAGTGTAATGTTTTATATTTTAAAGCCTATCGAGGAAGGCTTTAAAATGGACTATCCGACGCAAAAATGATTTCAAATCTAACCAGTAGTTCCTGAGATTAGCGCGTTCAAACAAACAAACTCTTCAGCTTTATATATTAAGTATAAATGGTATAAATTGACACTGAAAATTAACATCAAAATATACTTTTTACATACTAACAAACGAAACAATGACCAGTGAATGAAGTTAACGTTAGAAATGTAACAGTAGAAGTCAAACAGTATATCAAAACGACGTGGATTATCACCCATTTAATTACACTAAAAATCAGGGTATTTAAATTTTACCTTTTATAAAGGATATTTTTTCGCCATTTTTTTCACTCTCCCCTATCATTTAATTCTTATCTTTAACATGTCTTAACATGTGAAGCTTTCTGTAGTCTTACATGTTGTATGTAGTTGTATCTATATAATATTTATTTATTTTGTTTTGTATATCTTATATGCATTAATCCGTCATTTGTTTGCCATTTTCGCTACTTTTCACACTACTCGACGGTTAAATGAATAGCATTAAGTCCACCTTTGTACATTTAATTTAATGTAATGATATAAAATGTTTAATATAATAATATATAAGTGTTTGCTATGTTTGGACCCATTAAATTCTTACCTGCGTATAATGAGCCCACCTTTTGAGCAGTCAGTTGATGATATAATGTAGTTTTGGCGGCAAAAGTCAGGAGCGCGGCACTAATGCATCTCGTCGCCGACGGATATGAGATAGTTTGTCAGTGCCCGCTCTTGGCTGAAGAGTAGTTAACGAAATAGAGTGGATGGTTAGTAATTATTTGTATTTATAATGAAGGATGAAGAATGAATTATAGATGGTAGAACTTTGATGGTTTGACCGGGGATGTACTCGTACACTCGTTGACCATAGTCAATTCTATTTTTTTTTTTCGGTGGAAAGGTGCAGTTGCCAGCCAGACTTACCTGAAGCGACTGTCTGCCTTTGGAGTAGCAGCGCAACTGCATATGACCACAGGCAAGACTGGCATGCTTAGGGTTATGTGTAGAACTCCATAGGCTGCAGCGACCGTTAAGTGCATGCTCGTCTACTAATTCATTCAAATAAAAAATAAAAAAAATAAAAATGGAGCAGCAAATGGGCATGCAGGTTGAATTTAAGTGAAAACTGCAACCTTAATATAATAATATATTTAAAGTTAAAATGATCTTGAGTTTTGTCTTTGACCTTATACTCGTTGTTAATCTGTTTTCTTTGTTTCTTTCTTTCTTGTCTGTTTTCTTTCTTTCAAATGTTTATGCTATACATAAGGCTGGTTCATTAACCTTTAAAATGACACTCGATTTCAGAATGAACAAGTATGAAAAGCGCAAAATAAATTATCACTATAATATACGAGTAGTATGTCACCCGTTGAATATAATGAAATTGCAATTTGTTGCTTATCTTTTCACTCAAAAGGAACTTTTAGAATGACAGCTTTAAACGACTCTAAGATTTGTGGAATCGTATCTTAATAAAACTTCGAATTTTGTAGCTTCATAGAGGAATCAAAACTTTATAATGGGTGAGTGAATATTCATAAGCTGTCAAATAAGACGCACTTATTAAATTTAGCAATTTTATTTATAAAACATATATTTTAAAGTGACTCTAGATCTTTGTAAATCGTGGTCTCATCCGTGGCCAAAGCAAAGCCTCACAATTGCACGAGTGGATGTGCATGCGCGTTATACGAGACGCGTGTGTGGTCGCGCCTTATTCCACGCTCGGCGGCACATCTTATAGCCGGAGGTTGCCTGTGGAGAGCCCTAATAATAATTACTGCTCGTATTCTCAAAGTGGTTTTTGAGCTTTGTTGAGCGGTATACTTAATCAAAATATGTAATTTTAATTACTCCGTTGCTGGTCTTGAGAGCCTTGTTAAAAGCTGTATATTTAAACACTCTTTTATACTAACTTACATCTTAATGTATATAATTTTTGTGTTCGTGTGTATGTCACTGAACTCCTCCTAGACGACAGGGCGGATTATGATAAAAAAAAATTGTGTGTGTTCAAGGGGATTTGAGAATGGTTTATGTTCACAATTTGATCCACTGAACAATGTTTTTTTTTACTTTTATTTATAAGTAGTTTTCCCATATACTCGTAAACCTGTCAAACGTTTATATTGTCGTGTCGTTCTAAGCTTTGACAGTGTCAGAATATATATAATATATTTTTTATTATGTATTATTATTTTATTATTATTATTAAGTATGTATATTTAAATATAATTTTTGCATCAATTTTTTGCCAGTTTCAGTGAAACTGGACGAAGTAATAACAAAGTCAGTAAGTAAGTCGTCAGTAATCAGTCAGTCTAGTCAGTCCAACATTCAAGTAAATCGATGGCTACTTTACTAGAACGTGTCCGATGGAATTTTGGAGGCAAGCAGAAAAAACATATTTTAGCACTGTTATTCTATTTTACAAACACTCGTGCACTGTAATTAACCTATATAAAACAAAATGCCATCAACTTTATCCGATATAACTCAAAAATACACCAAGAAAATGAAAATAAAACAAGAGCACAATATGACTTTTTCGACTTCCCGCCAAAGACCCCTATAATATAATTACGAACTGTCCTGTCAGTTTGTATGTTTGTCATTATTTGTTTTATATTATTGATTGACAGTAACATGAAATCTCTGTAAGATAATAATAAAACAAATTCTCTTTGTCTGCACCCGGGCGGAGCTGAACCAGACCACAAGTATTCATATAATACTTAAAATATTGAGTTCCTTTATGGTAGTTATATATACATATTTAAATATCCAAAGTGAATTTCAAAATTAGCCGAATCCATCACAAGCTCATCCCCTCAGCCTTGAAAACAGGCTGCTATAATGTTCAGCTATTCGCGATGCTCTTAAATTAATTGCAGTATCTTAGAAAATGGAATGAGCTTAATCGAATAGTTGTTTACACTGTGTCACTGGGAACAATTAAAATTGTTTCGGAAGGCGATAAATCATTGGCAGGGAAGTGAAACATCACGGTGCACACCTTGCAATAAATTTACCAATTACACGAGAAGCGATGGCAACACAGGCGTACCTCCCCTACTGTTGCTGTCCTGGGAACAAAATTAAATTCATTAGTGCTATAGTGTAGGATGAAGCAAGGTTATTTTGCAGGACTGTACAAAAGTTAAGTAACATTTTAAAAGTTATTGTAATGTCTATCTTAAGTAACATTTTAAAAGTTATTGTAATCTCTATCTATGTACGATATTCCACAGAAAATTAAAATAAATTCTTAACCGTATTTTTACGACGTTAAACTGTATTTACCAAATCAGCTTGAAATTCTAAAAACTTTAAAAAAACCTTAAATAAGTTTTAATAAGTCAATGTTTTACGATCGTGTGTAGTAATTTTATAAGGCACGATAATGATATTTTATTTAAATTTTAAAATTAACATTAAAATTTAAATTTTATTTTATCTAAGAATTGCATAACAATAAGGAATTTGTATTAATTTAGTTGTGAGGTTAAATCTGAATATGTCCCTATTTCCTATTTGTTGATTTATCTCTAGCTGCAATATAGATACATTAATAAACGGTTCATTAACATCCCAAAATTTCAGAACTCAATGTATCCTTCAGCGAATTAAATTAATGATAAATATATACAATGAAGCATGGCCCGGCGGTTAGGAAACGCGCATGGCCCGGCGGTTAGGAAACGCGCATGGCCCGGCGGTTAGCGTAGATCGCAAGCGATCTATGCGACTAGGCCAAACGGGCGCGGTCGGGTGTAAAATGGGTGACCGTGAGGAAGCTCCAAGCCTCCCCAATAATGGGGAGAGACCCGTGCCCAGCACTGGGACGTAAAAAAGGGTTGCAGCCAAGCCATATACAATGTTGTAGTGGGACAATATTATTGCTGTCGGTGGTCAATGAAATTGAAGCATTCCCCGGTCAAATCCTGAATGTTTTAACGTCTATAAAATAATAGAACTACCTATTTAGTTTAGTTCTAGTAATTTATACTTTTGACTTCATTTCTGATAATATTTCTATTAAACATCTAAATGACGCTCATACCGAGCGGGCTAACTAATGCGCTTTCAACGTTGCGTTACAAATCGGATTCCTCTTGCGGAATTCTATTACGTCGCGCTCATTCAGTTTTAATATTGTGAAGCTTAGAACAATGCTTAACTTTCCTACTCGGAAGCTATTAGGGTTAAAAACGAGAGTCACCGTCTCACAATCAGTCAACCCTTCAACGCGTGAGTAAATAACCACGCAGAGTAACAACTTCTTTGAAAAGTGCAGGTTTGTGCCTACTTTTTTGACTACGGAAGGAAAAGACTATTAGAATCAAAATCTATATATTTGTAGACTTAACTCCCATATGCGGTATTGAAATTTGCATTCGAAATAAAATTGGTTGTCTGTAAAGTCGGGTTGTGGACGATAATTTAACGTGACAACATCATAAGAATTCAATATAAACCACATTAACTTTTTACTTCACTTTATAAACAGTCACTAAATGGCACAAGCCGAACGCTCAAGCCTCAACGTAACTTACAGTCGCCGATCATAACGTATAATGAGTCATTCTTTTTCGTGCGTGCAATCGGCGTTCATCAATTTATTAGACGTTGTGACGTCAATAACTTTATTTATCATAAGAAACAATTTTATATGTTTGTAACACTTGTACGTCACTTGCGGCAACCTCTACTATGGATGGCGGCGCGACAATCATCGTCAAATGAACACAGTGAAGCACTAAGTGCGGAGAGTGTACTATTGTGTACACATGTTCCTATGCATTGGTTTTTAAAAGACTGTGCGCGCTATAAGAAAATAATTTCATTCTTTATTACACTTTGTATGTACTTCATCTACTGCTTTATCATGAGTCAGTAACCTTCACCGTTGGATGATCTTACGAGTACAATTATCCGTCATAAAGACACGACCCGCGGCTATGACGGATGACGGCGCGACAGTCATCGCCAAATTAACGCAGCTACGCACTAAGTGCGGAAATGTGTACACAATGTGTAGCACACTCGATCCGATGGGGTGATTAGCGCAAATAATACGCCCTCGAGATTTTCTCGCCTGTTGACTAACAGAATTATGTTCCCGTAACTACAGTGGCAATATTGAAGGTGTTGTAGTACTACCGATAAGACGTTTTCCTTATACGTCGGATTAAGTAAATTCCTGTGAATTACATACTTGTAAAGGTAACTTGTTACAGAGTTCGTACTATATTATACGAGTATCCAATGAATGATGTAGGATTTATCTAATCCCTAAAAAATATTTATTTATTTATTTATTTTATTTATTCAGAACTAGCTGTGCCCGCGACGTCGTCCGCGTGAATAAAGACTTGCATAAAAGGGATTGATTAAAGATAAAAGATTATTTATTTGCATTGAATAAGTAGTAGGTAGATTATTCTTACATATAGTGAAATCACTTATAATACAATGTTCATATGTTCAGAAGACACCTAATTTATTGTTTCTAAATCCTTCAAACCAAAAACAGTAAGGACTGCTAACGACGGGACAACCCGCGTGGCGCAATGTTTACCATGCCGAACTGCAAATCGAAGGGTACCGGGTTCGAACCCCGGCGAAACAGAAATTTCAATGATGAGTTTAAATTTCTATTCTCGGTCTGGGTGGTTGTGTTTCTGTCTCTGTGTGTGTGTTCATGGCACCCACGACACAGGGTATATCTACCCTACTGTGAGGCTTTATGTGTGAAACGTTATTTTTTTTACATTGTACTTACTTTTTTCAATGATGAGTTTAAATTTCTGTTGTCGGTCTGGGTGGTTGTGTTTATGTCTCTGTGTGTGTTTTTGGCACCCACGACACAGGGTATATCTACCCTACTGTGAGGCTATAAGTGTGAAACGTTATTTTTTTACACTATGTACTTACTTTTATCAGACTTTAGGCTTTTATTTGAAATTATCTCCATCGATTCACTTTGTAGAAGACATGAATATTTCTTAATAATGCCATCTACCGTATGGCATGTAAACTTTGTGTTTGATAAATCGAATGTCAAATTAGTAGAGATATTGAGATTAACAGTTGGTTCACTAAAAGTTTAACTATTCGTCACCTAGATGTCTGCAGTAGTCTCGTTTTGTTAAGTCTTTGTACATTCTGTATGAAGGTTTAGATTCCGTATCTTACCACCTTAATGCTGGATGTATTGAGGTTGTAAGATTTGGATTTCGGTTCGTTGGAGCTTGAGGCCTCCTCAATATTGGGAGAGCTCCATGCCCAGCAGTGCAACGCTGAAAAGGTTGTAGCCTGATAAAATGTAGCGATAACAGTCGTTTCATCTGCAGCCTGTTCATAATCTTTCACCCCAAAAGAAGACTAATAAGCTGTGCAACTAACTCAATGGAGCCCTGTGATGTAAAGTTCGGCGGCGGTGAGGCTCGCGATGCGCTTTTTAGGTACCTATAGTCTAGCCATACTCGGCCAACGAAAGAAAATGCAGTAAACTGATTAAAGTATATATAAAATCACTAATATTGGTGAGAGGTCAAAATAATATTACTTAAATTTAAACTTTTATTTATGGTTTTGAAAGGGCTGTTAACGAAACTTTCATCTAAATTCCTTTTAGTGCCTTTTAAGTTTATGTTGCGTATACTTTTTTTGTTTATGACCCGATTGATATGAAATACACGCTAATGTTACGAAAATTCATTCAACAATATATCTGTAAACACATCATTCAAAGAAGGGAAAAGAATTTGAAAATGAAATATTAAGTTAAGGTTAATTATTGTACGCTTGAGATAAAAACTTTCGAATCCATTTTATTTGATATTGAGGGGTAGTTTTGAAAAAAGCTTAAATATGTTTCTCACTATGTTAGTAAAGATTACAAATACAAAATTATAAGTAAAATACTCTGCTCAAAAATATTCTGTACATCAATTCTCGACACTCAATTTTCAAAGAGTTTCAAAGAAAATTGACATTTAAAGGATGAATTTCGAAAAATGCTGAAACACATATTCTTTTATTTTGGTTACAAAATATTTATACCAAATTTCAAGAAAATCTATTGAAAAAAACCAAGTTTTCCATACAAATTTTCATCCCTCATTTCACACCCTTAAAGGGTGATTTTTAAAATTTTCTATAGCCTAAATGTTAGCGAGGCCCAAAATATATAAAACAAAAAAAGTTTCATCAAAATCCGTCCAGTAGTTTTTGCGTGAAAAGCTAACAACAGACAGACAGACAGACAGACAAAAATTTCAAAACTTATATTTTTAGCTTCTGTTACTTATAAAAAGACCCCTAGAAGTATTTTTTTTAATTTATATGCAATGTACAGAATTGACCCTGCTTACAGTTTTATTATATGTATAGATCATTTACTAATTATATGGCTAAATCACAAGTCTTATTAATAAAAACCAGCCAAGTGCGAGTCGTACTCACGCACGAAGGGTTCCGTACCATTATCTACAAAAAATCACGTTTATTGTATGGGAACCCCCTTAAATATTTATTTTATTCTATTTTTAGTATTTGTATAACAATAGCGGCAACAGAAATACATTATTGCCTTTGATTATCCATAGAAATCATAGCATTAAGATTGAATGAAAGGTAAATTGTGGTTTACGATTTATGACGTATTAAAAAAACTACTTACTAGATCTTGTTCAAACTTAATTTTCGGTGGAAATTTGCATCGTAATGTACATCATATATTTTTTTAGTTTTATCATTCTCTTATTTTAGATGTTACAGGGGACACACACATTTTACCACTTTGGAAGTGTCCCTCGCGCAAACTTTTCAGTTTAGAAAAAAATGATATTAGTAACCTCAATATCATTTTTGAAGACCTCTCCATAGATACCCCACACGTATTTTACACGGGTTGGATAAAAAAAAATGAGTTTCAGTTCTAAGTATGGGGAACCCTCAAAATTTATTGCTTTTTTTTCTATTTTTGTGTGAAAATCTTAACGTGGTTCACAGAATTCATCTGCGTACTGAGTTTCAACAGTATAGTTCTTATAATTTCGGAAAAAAGTGGCTGTGACATACGGACGGACAGACAGACATCACGAATCCATAAGGGTTCCGTTTTTTGCCATTTGGCTATGGAACACCAAAAACAGAAGTATTTTGCGGATAAAGTATTCTAGGTTCAAGCGACTTTGTTTAATTTTTTTAATAATTAAAAAAAGGCGACAAAATTAACTTCAAATACTTAATTATTTTATTATTACTTCTTTTTCTTTGAACTAACCTTGTACAAAATAAGTTTTCTGTTTAATCCTAAACCAAAAATGTACGTACCAGTGAACACTGACTATACCGTATGATATACATTGATATAAAATGTGCAGCAGTTTAGATTCATATACAAGTACTCGTATAATCGTTATGAAATTCAACTTTTTACAACAACAAAATTTAAGGCAAGATAGAGATAGAAAATTATCTGTGGCTTATTCACTATCGTGACTAGCGAATTTCCCACTTCCCTTCGAATATCAGATCTGAATGAAACAAAGCTGAACCCTCATTAATTGGACGCGGCTATGCACGGGACGAGACTAAATTGAGGTTTTAGCGTTGGCTAATTCACCTTCGATCAGGCTTCGCCATATCGGTGAGAGCACAAAACTATTGCGGCGACGCTTAAGTGCCGTTAGGTATAGGCTTATAGATATTGTATTCTAATAAAATTACACCCTTGATTGGACGTGGCTGAGTGCGGGATGAGTCTGAATTGTGGTTTTAGACTAAAATAATTCACATTTGACCAGGGTCCATCATGACACTACGATAGGGGCTGTGTTGGTTATTGCTTGATAGGATTGAGTTTGGAGGTATTATATTCAAAGTAATTCCAACCATCTACCTTTTAAAGTCCACTGCTGGACGTAGGCCTCCCCTAATGTTCTCCACTTCATCCATCTGAATCCAGCGGTTTCCCGCTATCTTCTTCAGGTCGTCAGTCCATTGGGGTGATGGTTCAGTATTAGATGTTTCTCATTATTAATAACTTTACAGGTAGTATATTCTATGAAATACGAAAATATTCAAAAAAGGCTTGGAAATTGGATGAGCGTTTGAGCGCAAACGAGATTAAATTGCTGTTTTAGAGCTAGCTAATTTACCTTCGATCAGGCTGTGCCATCTCGGTGAGAGCACAATACTACTGCGGCGAGTTAAGTGCTGTTAGGTATAGGCTTACAGATGTTCTAATTAAGTTATACCCTTGATAATTGGACGCGGCTGAGCGCGAGACGAGACTAAATTGTGGTTTTAGAGTAAAATAATTCACATTCAAATAGAATCTACCATCTTCTTTAGAATACAATAATACTACGACAGGGCTTAATCGTTGGGTGTTTTTTAGGTGGCTTTTTAGGATTGACTTTACAGGTTACAACAAAGCTGCTCGTACACTTTTTTCTGAACCTGATTGAACGCGGACTGAGATTAATCAATTGAGGTTTTAGTGTTTGGCTAATTCACCTTCAATCAGGCTGCGCTATCTTGGTCAGATTATTACAAATACAGTAGTAGATGTTAAGTGATTTGTGCTTCTTGTTAAGATTAGCTTTACTGTTATTACTTTCTATGGCAGAATCGTAGTATATTTTGATTTCTACTATTTACATTTTCAAATTTTTACCGCTTATTAAAACTTTAATATAAACAGCTTATTTTTAATAGTAAAACATAACCTCAGTCTAAACTATCAATAATAATTGTGTTTTTATTCATTCCCAACAGACGAGTTTCGTATTTCCCTTCGAATTTGATAATTTCATGCGGCGTAGCGCAGATCGGGACTAAATTGAGGTTTTAGAGTTGGCTAATTCAACTTCGATCTAAGGTTGCACCATTTCTCCATAACAACCAGACCACAACAGCACACTTCTGAATTAGTGTTCAAGATTACTGCATAATCTATATACTTACTGAATAAAGTCGCAGGACGTGATATGCAATCTATCCTCTTGATAATATCTTTAAACGAGCATGTACATATGAGATGATTTCATTCTAAACTTTTGCATGAAAAAAAGCTAAGTTAAATCAGACAAAAATCAATAGCAGAAATTATTTAGTAACACACCGGTACCAAAGAGTATTTAGCTTTTACAGGTTATATATAAGTATAAATTTCATTCATCACCGACTAACGATTAGTTACAAGTCTTATCTCTACTTGGGATAAAAATTGTCCGGTATAGACCCTGAAAGTTGAAGGATGATTAAGAATCGGCTCACGTGCCGCGCAACAAAAAGTAACAACTAAATATTCGGAGACGGCCCGATAGAGGTTGGGTGCGGATAACAAAAAGTAGGGTACCCACCCGGGGCGCCCGACCAGATATGATAATCCCAAGTATGTAAAATAGTGAAATTTAAGGCCTCTCCATGTGAAGAATTGTGCTCGTTCGGTAGGCAAATTATTCTAATGCGGCCCTTTTATTCGAGGCACATGCGCACGGGTCGCTCCGTACATTCATTTGTGTTTCAATAAAACACTAACCCTATCTAAACAGAGCCTCGATTTATGATGAACGCACTTCTGAAGGCCTTAGGCGGCGATTACATGTGCTGTAAGCCACTAATGTTTGACTGTAGAGTATTATACTTGTATTATTATCATAGATTGTAAGCATACTTGCTACCCTTTTCCTCGCAAAAGCTCGTTTGCTAAGACAACCTTGAAGTAATATGTTGTAAGTAGATTTAGCCAGAAAGTCAAAGTTATACAAAAAATACTATTATTTAAATAAATAAACAAACTACTGCTACCATTGTAAATACTATTTAAAGTAGTCATTGATATAGGCAGGAATGTGCATCTACCCATATTGTTATATGATAACAGCATTATATTACCATATTTTCGCTCCAATTATTTTCTTAAACCATCCATCTATCAATCGGCGCTCAATGAATCAATTTGAATACATTGAATCGAAGCAGCGTTGGAAGTTCTCACAAACTTGGTAGCTATGAATATATATAGCAGCGTAAACAAAAAACATACCCTGGCTCGCTTACAATAACTCCCTCGATACAGTCGTGAAGCATTTGTAGATATGCCAATTCAAAATCGTAAATACGGATGACGATAAGTCGGAATCCGGTAGGTCCGGCGTATATCGTCTCGCTTGTCTGATTTGCATGCCATCGAAAAGTTCACACAATCGCATTTTCCTCATCAGCCTGCGGGGAGCATAATTCTTCTTTCCATCTGCCATCTTCCTGTATCTACCCTTGCGAAACCTCTTTTTGTCGGGGTTCGGCCGACGGCAGTGTTCGCGATACATAAATTTTCACGATCGGTCATCCCTTAAAAACAAGTTTAGCTCTTTATCCAGAGGAGTAAGTTAAAGAATGGCCCGGCCGTGCGTTACCCTCCGATTCGTTACGTATTCAAATTATTTCGCCATCCTGTTTTTGCGTCCATTTGTGTTGCGAAGTGTACCTACGGAATCTGTCCTCTTTTGTCCGTTCTTTGATTAATTAGTGCTACATAAACAGAATTGTATGAATTGGGTAGTTTAGATTTAAATAACCATTGTTGGAACTACTGATGCCTAACTACTTCAGGTTCGGTTGGTTTTCTGAAAGGAAAAATTTAATAGGAATTTAAATAATAGGCACAGGACTCTAGAACTTTATTTTCTTAATTTAAGGTATTATTTGGGTGGTACAACCAACATAATCTGATTAGGAAAGTTCCATCAGTAAACTAAATTTTTTTAAAATGTAATGTGCAGTTTATATAATTAATAAGATCAGGCGTTACTTTTGCGGTATAAAGTAAGGTAAAAACTATTTTGCAACAATCCGCAATCAGAACGTATGATGATGCAATAGTAACCTCCCTGCCACATAGGACACATGCACATACAACAATAAAAAATAAAAAATGTACACCAAGATGCGTACCATCACCAACACGTGTTTCGCCCCAACATAGCATCATCAGAGTTATTGGCTCTACGACGGGTACTCGATTAACACCATCATACGTATACACCATCATACGTTCTGATTGCCGATTGTTGCAAAGTAGTTTTTACATCCACCAACCAGCATTGGAGCAGCGTGGTGGAGTAAGCTCCAGGCCTCCCCAATAATTGGGATACACCCGTGCCGCAGTGGGACGCAAAAAGAGTTGCAGACAGTGTTTACATATTTTTATAATTCAGTTTAAGCATACGTACATACGTACCACCACCAACACGTGTTTCGCCTCAAAACAGAGCATCATCAGGGTTATTGACTCTACGACAGTTACCCGCAAAGTGAGGCAATGGCCGATCCAGCCCCCTTATAATAAGACCACATAGTCGTGCTCGTCTACTATTTAATTTTACAAAAACCAGAGTGAGTCGCGCTATGAATGAGGTGTATGTAACACCTTATCGATGTAAGTACTGTGTTCTTGTGCAAATAAATAAATTGAAATTGAAATTGAACTGATCCTATCTTGCCACAAGAGACTCTTGATTTGGATAGATAATAGTTTCTCTGCTAGGCAGACATACCAAATCCGGTCTGCCTAATTAATGATGGCTTCACGCCGGCTAAGGCGACGGACGCTGAGAGGGCTAAGAGGCTTCAGACAGGCCCATACCTTCGTGCCGGTCCTGAGGGATAATTAAATAATAAGCAGGCTTCTATCCTCCCCTTACTCTGCGACGTTGATACCTGCGTCTGAGTCACTTTAACTCGTCATGAATGGACGATCTCCGCGGTTTTAATTGTTTACCTCAATAAATGTTTTTAAATAAAAACTATGTTTTCTGTACCCAAGGTTCTGTACTCAAGGGTACAGAAAATATTTATATGTACAAAGTTTTATAATAATTGATAGACCGGTAAAGAAGAAAAATGCGTTATTACCGACTTCCAAAAGAAGGAGGTACTGTATTCGGCTGTATGTATTTTTTTTTTTTTATATATGTTCACCGATTACTCCGCCGTTTGTGGACCGATTTTCAAAATTCTTTTTTTGTTCGTTAGCTTATACTCCCGAGGTGGTCCCATTGTCACCAAATCAGGATCTGATGATGGGATCCCAGGGAAATCGAGGGGAACTCTCAAATTTTGTAGGCACACACATTGATTTTCTTATAGTTTCTGAAGCATAAGAGATATTTACGCATAGAAATCATCATCTCATGTTGCTGAGCTGATGATGGAAGGTACTGCGACAGTGAGGAGTTGAGAGCAAATTCTTTCAATAAATAGTTTTTTATTCGAAATCTTACATTCCCCAGGTGGTCCAACTGTCACCAAGTCAAAGTCTGATGAGGGGATCCCAGAGAAATCGAAGGGAACATTCAAATTTTAAAGCACAACAAATGATTTTCATATTTTTACAAAGCAAAACCGACATTTGTGTATAATTATCGTCATATCATGTTGCTGAACTGATGATGGAAGGTACTACGACGGTTAGGAGTTGAGAGCAAATTCTTTCAATAAATGGTTTTTTGTTCGAAATCTTACATTCCTGAGGTGGTCCAACTGTCACCATGTCAAAATCTGATGACGTGATATTAGGGAAATCGAGGGAAACACTGAAACGTAATAGGCACACACATATTTAGTCATATTTTTAACATAATACAAATATTTATGTCTGGTAATTATCACCTGCTGTTGCTTAACTGATGATTGAAGGTACAACTCCTCAACGGTTAGGAGCTGAGAGCAAATTCTTTCTTTAATTTATACGTTCAGGTGGACTGATAGTAGTTTTCTTTCAGACTTTTAGATGGCTATTAGATAAACATGATTATAAAAGGTAAATCTGTTTAAAGTTTAGAAGTTAAGTGAATTTTTTTCCAATTATGCTAATACATACAGAATTATTAAAATTACTAAAAAGAGTGAAATAAATTAAGTTTTTAACAAAAAAATAGAACCGACTTCAAACGGTAAAAAATAAAATTGTTCAGTACCTACTTCTTCTTGCTTATGGTAATGACTCTTAAAACTATTTTTGAAGTCGGGCCCTTAGTGAAATGTCCTGTCTTAGTAAATATAGTGTACCTTTCGTTCTGAATGGGCACCGACTCCAATATAGTTTTAACAGTCATTACCATAAGCAAGAAGAAGTAGGTACCGTCCCACTGTCTGTACTGTCGGTGCCAATTTAGAACGAATGGTACGACATTTACTAAGGGCCCGACTCCAGAAATAGTTTTAAGAGTCATTACCATAAGCAAGAAGAAGTAGGTACTGAACAATTTTATTTTTTACCGTTTGAAGTCGGTTCTATTTTTTTGTTAAAAACTTAATTTTATATGAATTTATAGCTTCGTTTTGTTCCCTTAATTACTTTTTACCGACTTCCAAAAGAAGGAGGTACTGTATTCGGCTGTATGTATTTTTTTTTATATATATATGTTCACCGATTACTCCGCCGTTTGTGGACCGATTTTCAAAATTCTTTTTTTGTTCGTATGGTTATACTCCCGAAGTGGTCCCATTGTCACCAAATCAGGATCTGATGATGGGATCTAAGGGAAATCGAGGGGAACTCTCAAATTTTATAGGCACATACATTGATTTTCTTATAGTTTCTGAAGCATAAGAGATATTTACGCATAGAAATCATCATCTCATGTTGCTGAGCTGATGATGGAAGGTACTGCGACAGTGAGGAGTTGAGAGCAAATTCTTTAAATAAATAGTTTTTTATTCGAAATCTTACGTTCCCGAGATGGTCCAACTGTCACCAAGTCAAAGTCTGATGAGGGGATCCCAGAGAAATCGAAGGGAACATTCAAATTTTATAGCACAACAAATGATTTTCATATTTTTACAAAGCAAAACAAACATTTGTGTATAATTATCGTCATATCATGTTGCTGAACTGATGATGGAAGGTACTACGACGGTTAGGAGTTGAGAGCAAATTCTTTCAATAAATGGTTTTTTGTTCGAAATCTTACATTCCTGAGGTGGTCCAACTGTCACCATGTCAAAATCTGATGATGTGATATTAGGGAAATCGAGGGAAACACTGAAACTTAATAGGCACACGCATGCTTTTAGTCATATTTTTAACATAATACAAATATTTATGTCTGGTAATTAGGATCACCTGCTGTTGCTTAACTGATGATTGAAGGTACAACTCCTCAACGTTTAGGAGCTGAGAGCAAATTCTTTCTTTAATTTAAACGTTCAGGTGGACTGATAGTATGTCTTTCAGACTTTTAGATGGCTTTTAGATAAACATGATTATAAAAGGTAAATCTGTTTAAAGTTTAGAAGTTAAGTGAATTTTTTTCCAATTATGCTAATACATACAGAATTATTAAAATGACTAAAAAGAGTGAAATAAATTAAGTTTTTAACAAAAAAATAGAACCGACTTCAAACGGTAAAAAATAAAATTGTTCAGTACCTACTTCTTCTTGCTTATGGTAATGACTCTTAAAACTATTTTTGAAGTCGGGCCCTTAGTGAAATGTCCTGTCTTAGTAAATATAGTGTACCTTTCGTTCTGAATGGGCACCGACTCCAATATAGTTTTAACAGTCATTACCATAAGCAAGAAGAAGTAGGTACTGTCCCACTGTCTGTACTGTCGGTGCCGATTTAGAACGAATGGTACGACATTTACTAAGGGCCCGACTCCAAAAATAGTTTTAAGAGTCATTACCATAAGCAAGAAGAAGTAGGTACTGAACAATTTTATTTTTTACCGTTTGAAGTCGGTTCTATTTTTTTGTTAAAAACTTAATTTTGTCAATAATATTTCAATATATTTTGTTTGGAATTGTTAGTTTTAAAATAAGATTGTAATATACGAAATAAAAACTATCTAAGAATAAGTGGTTATTTTACAAAACGTTATTACCGTTAAACTTTTTAATTCCCGCTTCAATAAAAAAATGTACAACTAGGTATTTAAAAAATAACGAACTATATACACATGATGTCCCTCTGTTATAAACACATATTATCTTAAGACTGCAGGTATACAACATACCGGCAAGGCAACGGAATCAGACATGACATCTTGACACCAAGACCGGAATCTTCTGTCTTATGTCGGCAGCATAATAGTGGTCATGTCTTGTTGTCCTAGTATAACGTGTCTGCGAGAACTATAGCCATTATGTGCATAAATGTACTAGTACTGGTCGTTTTTGTTACAATCTGCCGCAGACGCGCTAGGGATATGCACATTATGTTATGACTATTTTTGGCAAATGTCTCTACCTTATTTATTTTATACTGGAGGACTCGGGTTCGATTCCTGCCGAAGAAGAAATTTACATGAGGAGTTTAAAATGTCTGTTTTCGGCATCGAGATATCTCGGTCTGGGTGTTTGCGTTTCTTTGTGTCTGTCCATGGCACCCACAAAACAGGGTATATAGACCGTACTGTGGGGCATGAGCATGAAAAGTTATTTATTTATTTATTATTTTATTATTTATAGAATACTAGACTTTCGCAAGCGGCTTCACCCGCGTGGTGTCGTATTATAGGTTCCCGTAGGAGAAAAACCATTCTATGTCCTTTCCCAAGTTGCACTCTATCTGTGTTCCAAATTTCATTAAAATTGGTTCAGTAGTTTAAGCGGGAAAGCGTAGCAGACAGACATAGACAGACAGCTCTCGTTTGGCATATAGTTATATATATTTATGTATATATATTATGTATGTAATATGTATTTATTTATTATAATGTATGTATGTATTTATAAATAAGTATTTTTATTTGTACGTATTATTTAGTTATTTAAGTCCAAGTATGAAATGTTTATTTATTGAATTAAGCATAATGAGTTCTCTTTTATTTTTATTATTATTATTATTTGACTTAGTATGCGCCTACCATAAGCTCTACTCGTCACCCAGGGTTGGGTGGTAGAGAATGCCATTTAGGCATTAAGCACGCCTTATTTGTTAAGGTAATACTTTAAGTTTAAATAAATAGAGTTACTTTCGAATTTATAATATTATAATTTATATAATATAATGTTATCTTCACAGAAATATAAGACAGAAAAATATAGGTATTTTGGTCTTCGAACCATCTTAAAGAACCACACAATGTATGATAAATATAAAAAAAACGTAAATACCTATGTGTCTTTTGAGAAAGATAACAAAATGCATTTGCAAAAAACTTCTCAGATTTATATCTCCTACGTATACATAGTGGAAGTATTCCAACTTTTCAATATTATACTTATGGCACAAAGATTCTATTAAAATTAATATTGCCTTAGCTGGCTTCAAATATAGGAGGTTATTGTCATGATTATGAGACAGCAAATAGATTTTATTGTTAACCCACGTTCACCGTGATATCTCCACGGTCCGGCGGCGACCACTGCAGTTACTAAGTATAATGGAACTTCCTTCGAGTTGAACACGCTCATATTCGCTCCGAAGTCCGCTTTCTGGAATGTTTCCTATATTTTTATTTGTCATTGTACGATATTAAATTATTTCTAGAAAACAAAACTTACAATGCTTAGCAATAAAATTGTTTCAATTTTTCAAAACATCGTTGGTTTAACAAATCCCCATTTGTCTTCTATGAACCCACTTCTGTTGTTAAATATTTCTATTGAATTTCCCTGTAAAGATGCAGTTTCCTGCCATACTTAAATACATGAGGTTACCATCAACCGCCACATAAGAATTATTATTTCAATTTTCTCATATTGTAATTAAATATAAGGTATATTTGTTTTTTATTTTCTTAGTATGTTGAATTGATTTAAGACCATCATGATATCTGATGAGGGTGTTCATGTCTTAGTCTATGTGTGTTCTTATCCAGGATCCGAGGAATTTCATTACAGTAAAACAAAAAATATTGTGCTATAGTCTTACGATAATTTTCTTCAAAATTAAACCTTAATTAAATGGAGACATAATTTTACTTTCCAATCGGATATAAAACAGAACTCAACCCTAAAATGCCTCGGTAGTCTTTCACAGAGTTGTAAGTCCGGAGCTGATGTGGCTTATTGAATAACCGTGAGTCACCGAGATACGCTCCGCTGCACTCCCCATACTACAGGTTTGCTTACATATTTTTGAAAATATCGTAATCCAAGTGTTTTTGACAAGTTGTGCTCTATAAAATACTGCTAAACTCTTCTTTTGCTGAGGACTGACTGACTGACAGAAACGCATAGCCAAAAGTAGTGGGCCGCAAGAAGCTGAAATTTTACATCTATGTTTCTTCGCGTATTGTAGATGGAAGTCTAGGGAAGCACTAAAAGAGGATTTTTGGAAATTCTCACACTAAAGAGGGAATAAAGGTGTCAGAGTTTGTATGGCTTTTTACTTCTTTAATGGATTGACATGAAACTTTAAATACCTATGTTCGTATAGTGGCGTAAATGAACACAAAATTTTCGTTTTTTGAAATTATTCCCACGCTCGATAATTAAAAATAAATAACGAGAAAATATAGGTATCAT
This sequence comes from Pyrgus malvae, assembly GCA_911387765.1. Lineage (NCBI taxonomy): Eukaryota > Metazoa > Arthropoda > Insecta > Lepidoptera > Hesperiidae > Pyrgus > Pyrgus malvae. Next base: position 7,828,847 of record OU426955.1, on the reverse strand, counting down.
TGGTAAATCGAGAACCACGGGAGACATAAAGCAGAACTCAACCCTAAAATGCATCGGTAGTTTTTCACGGCATTGTAAGTCCGGACGGTTCATGTGGTTTATTGAATAACCGTGAGTCACCAAGATACGCTCCGCTGGGCTCCCCATACTACTACAGTGTATTGCTTACAAATTTATAAATGTAATTTTAAAAGTGTTTCACAAATTAACTAGTATTTTATTAAATATTGTCAATACACAAAACTATCAATAACAATAATAATATTATCAGATACATTAATGAAATTGTGTCGGGACCACAGCGGGAGTCTGTTCTGTTCAAAAGACAAAAACAGAATAAGTATCCATAGTTGAGCCCCCTAGCCCTTTCTGGATCCGCTACTAGCGGATGTCAAACCTTCTCTCCAATTTCGGGGAGAGCCTCGAGTCCAGCCTTAAAGCGTCAAAAGTACTGACTCACCCGTCAGTGGAGAGGGCATTGCGCCCCGCTTCGATACATATTTTTTGTGCCAAATCTGGTGCGGGGGGAAGAACGCACATATTTTAATTTTGTCACAAATTCACAAATATTCTTTCATCGCTACAGACGCATACATTTCTAAATATGTCAATTTCAATTAACAACGTCATTTTTTATGCAACGACAACACTGACACCGACACACACACACACACAACTAGAAAGCACATTGTGCATGCACGTCGGGACGAGGGGTTCGCCCGTAAAGGCCACTCCTCTGACGGGTGTCATACCTGTCAGTACCTGTGATGCTATAAGAGTCCAGCAGTACGATGCAAAAAGACTTAGAGTCAATTATGACAATAGACATATAATTTACCACCACTTGTACGCTTTTTTGTTGTTTCTTGTTAATATTTCATTTTTGTATTATGGTATACAATAAGGAGTTTAATAAATAAAAAAATAAATACTTTCAAAATCGCTTTGTTAACTTGCGCTTAACACGACATAGCACTGCGAGCACAGTTGGAACTTATCCTCGTGAATAGCTGCATCAGCGCTGCATTTGTAAAGAGTGTATTCTCTTGCATAGTTTAACGTGCTCAATGTAGACTTGTACGTGGGCGCTAAATGTACGATATAGATGTTCTATGCCACTAAGTCCGTTTGGCTATGAATGTTGTGAGGCGTGCACATGCACATTGTTTTAATGTAACCTCGACAACGCTCAGTATCGAGTAACGTCAGCATGACAACAAAATGTAGAAGAGTTGTTTAAATAGACTAATATATTTTAAAGTTTTTTGTTAATGACAGATGTTCAGACTGCTTTGCTAACGCTTCAAAAGCTTACGCACATGAGCGCGTGCAATAGAATATCTAAAGCAAAAGAAAATTATAACGCAAGCGTATTTTTAACAACTCATCTTAGTTATGTATGCTCACTGCAGAAAATATCTAGACTGACTCATTATAGTAACTTCCTATTTCATTATATGATTAACAATAATGCATATTAGAACAATAGATTTTATAGTCTTATAATACAAAATCACCGCATGCTCTTTGTTAACTAGCGCTTATCACGACACAGCAGAGCGCACAACGTCGGAACTTATCCTCGTGAGTAGCTCGCATCAGTGCTGAATTTGTGAAGAGTGGACGTGCGGCGCATGTACACGCGGCTTTATCTCCTCTCTTGCAAAGTTTTGCACGCTCAATGTAGACTGCTACGTGGGTGCTGAATATGTGATAGCACAAAGGAATTATAACTTATGTGTATTTATAAGAATCATATTGGACTTTTGGTGGGAAGTTGGAAAAGATATATTGTGCCCTTATTTTATTTCATTTTCTTATTTTTGAGTTATATTTGGTCAGTTTGATGGCATTTTATTCGATAAAGGTCAATTACAGTTCACAAGTGTTGTGAAATAAAATAACAGTACGAAAACATGTTTTTTTAGCTTGCCTCCAAAACTCTATGAGACACGTTCTGGTAAAGCAATCATCGCTTTCCTTGAATATCTGACTAACTTGACTGACTGATGACTCTGGCGACTAAGTTGACTTAATTATAAAATTAATAAGCCGTCCGATCAATTGGCATTAGCAAAATCTGGATACAAATTAATGTTTACTTGACATTGGCAATATACACAGATGCGATTTCGTTACAGATAGAAAAACATATTTTTTCGTAAAGAAAGTATCAGATTCCACGTACCAGATTACCACATTGATCGATGTATTACAACAAAGAAACAATAAGAACAGAATGTTCTACGAGTAAGGTAATCACATCATGGTTTCAGACCGTTAAATATATAAATACATCACGTAGGTTTCTCCTCAGCGCATGGCGCGCATGGCCCGGCGGCTAGCGCGCAAGCGATTTTTGCATCTAAGCATAGATCGCTTGCGTTCGGTCGGGTGTAAGATTGGTGATGAGCTAGTGGCAAAAAATTCAGAGGGCACGTTAAGAACCTGGTTGTTGTCGATAGATAACAGTCGATAAACCTTGTCGAGGCCTTATGGCCGGTTTGAAAGCATCCACAGTGGGTGGGTAACCCACATTTCCACTAACCCGCATTGGAGCAGGCCTCTAGGCCTCCCCAATTATGGGAAGAGACCTATGCCCCGCAGTGGAACGCAAACAAGGGAGGCAGCCAGGTTTCTCCTCGCTTTGAATTAAACCCAGGCCACCTTGAAAGGAATACAAGCATTTTGTGTCCCACAACTGGCCGTGAGTCTCTTATAATTGGAAACGGTTATTTCACACTGTTCAAATAGATCCGATTGTATAGATAAGAAACCAAGCACGGAAACGCGCGATATTATCCACTTGCGACTACCCATCCAACTCTCGGCTGCACCCGACATTGCTTAGCTGCGTAGCATGGTAGCTATTCTAGATTCCAAGCTATACTCTCTTTGTAAGTTCCTGTGTAAATAATAATTGAAAAATACATCAGTCTATTTCTCGGCTTGTACGCGCTACGTGTACTTGATCAGTTTTCCCCGAGTGTTGGTACAAGGTACAACACGTGCGATCGACACGGGTACGACCCCCGTGCCGGCGAGACGCACAAATCATGCGACATATCGCCGCGAGCCTTCCAACACTTCCTGCAAACACTTTTGCCCAATTTAATAAATCTTCGATAACACTGCCGATTGTTAATACTCGTACGTACTAGGTAGAGATAGGTAGGAAGAAACGTGACCCGTGCAATTAGATCCACAAGCCTAACCCAGATAGGCTCAAAGATGGGTGAACGAAATAATACATGTTAAGACCATTGCTTATGATATGAACGAAATACATCGGTACGAATTGTTTTCTGTTATTTTGTCGTTCAACACAAATCCTATATTTTATGCAGGTTTCACTACGATTTTAAAGTAAATAGCAAATATCTTTGCGAGAGGTCCGCGCCAATATTTGAATCCGAACCCAGTGTGGAACGTCGGTATGTTGAAGATTGGGCTATCACTGCTTATAGGCAACCATATTGCAATGACCTACAATGAATGTTCATTAGCCCGTATTTTCACTAAGCCAGAGTTTGGAAACTTAATTGAATAAGCTCAAAAGTCAAAACTCTACTACTACTATCCTTTCTCAGTCATTGCTGCAATCAGCCAGAACTACATAAATATTACATACCCTCTAGACATTTTCAGCTCTTTCAACAGCCCAAAAACTAGTGAACGTCAGGCGGCCGGGCTTTAACAATCCTCTGTTTCGTACACGTTGCCTCACAGAGGCAGTACACAACTTTGCCTTCGAGGCAGCGATGCGCTCAAATTTGTCAAAGCAAAACTCACTGCAGCCCGGTTTTACAACGCAATAAAATTTTGAAATAAAAAAATCTCCCGAACAAGCAATAAAATAAAATGCTAACCGTTTTTACGGCGCCGACAGTATAATGAAATAATCGTAACGGCCGTCGACGTTACGTTGAATTGCCAAATAAATCTTCCCCGGGTCATATTGTCCGCAGTTCTCTTGGCAACACTTTAATATCGAGAAATATCATCCCGATAATCGAACGCGCACTAGCCTCTCCGTATAAATCACTCCCCCGCTCGGCTGTCGTTTATTTTTTAGACTTTCCATTTCCAAATAAAGTCCCAGAGCAACGGACCAGTGCTTCCTCTTTCCGGGGCGGCTTTTATATGATTTGTCGACCGACGGCCACTTCCCTTAATATTGTCAATATTTCAAGTATTAATTGTTATAAATCAGGAAACTTTTATTACGTTCTGCCTTTTTATAGCTGTTCGAGGAATTAAATTTATTTTTTTCGAGTTGTCCAGGGCTAGTAACAATGTATTTGTTCGATTTGAAGATGCATTCGTTTTTTTCAAATTACTGAGCGAGTCACGCGTCGAAGAAAACGTGTTAAATTATGTAGGTACACTTAACGCGTCAATCCACTACTCGGAAAAAGTTCCGCCCATAAAACATTAACAAGCACTCAAGAAATACTCGGGCGCTGCCCTGTTCGTTAAGTAGTGTCAGCCTGTAGTTTTTCCCACCTCGAGACTGTCCACCGAGAGCCGGAGGGTCGCTGTCAACGCGATTGGGCAGCCGATATCTCCCAGGAGTGTCGCCCTTTGGCCAAGTAAGGGATTTCGTACTGAAGATCTTCGCAAAGCCCTCAATTAATGACAAACAACGCCTTGGCCATCTCGCGTCCAATTTTCAGTTGTCTCTACCGCTTTGCCCGGTGACAGTTGGTACGGGTCGACCTACTCACGCGATGAACGTCCTGTCCCTAGGGCTCACAAGTAAACGATTCTAAATTCAAGTTAATTATCTATGTTAGATACAGGCCAAATATAGATTAATAATCAAGCAATATTTTTTAATTAAAATTACGATCAACGTCGACTTATCACAACAATATTTAAAACTTGTACTTGACTATCTTTTTAAACTTTTAAGATAGTAAGTTAATTTTTTTTCACTGTATATCGTAAATGAAGTTTAAATGACGCGGGAACTGACGTTTTCTTAATTATCACCGCAAAACCATCCGAGTACTGAGGGATTGTTGTCCAATATTACCATGAAGCAGAGATGCGAGTCGCGCTCGCTCGGCGCCCGCTATCGATCGGGGGGTGGAGGGGCGCGGGGGCAGAAATTTGGGAAAACTTTGAAAGTTTCGCGTCTAATTCAGGCGCACGCACACAGCCATATAACCAGCTTAACCATCGCACACAGACACGGTCGTTCCCACGTAATTTCTGTTTTGTTTTGCATCATCCAGTTGTCACGTTGCAATACGAGTGGTCAAAATTGTTTGATGATACTACTCGTACTACTGAAATGTATTTCTGTTACTAGTATCAATTTCCTTCCGAAGATGATTTATGAGCTCGTGACTTTTGATAATAAATAAGCTTCTCAAGTCTATTTTAGAATAAAATATAGAGAACATAACACTTTACGTAGTATCCGACTTTATATATAGGTCTGGTACTGGTCTTGGGTTCAAATGGGTATCTCGAACCAAGTAAATTTTTGTACTTGCTCTAAGGAGAAACAAAACAAACATAATAATACCTAAATGTTCTCAATGGCAAGCGAAGTCCACCACCTGGTTAATGCACAACGGCCCGAATCCGTATTACTTTTTAGAAGAGAAAGAAGTATCTTCTCAGAACCCTAGAATGTATGTAAGAAATAATATCAATAAATATGCAATGAATCCTAAATAATTAACTATTGCTATAATTACGTGTGATAATTAAGCATTGTTGTATTCTTTATTTTAAGAAGTCTTTCTTTCCTGAACACTCACTGACAAACCATACAATAATATCTTTATTTTAAGTACATTTTCATTGAAAACATTGTTGAATACAAGTAAATAAATAACGCCAAAAAACGTATATAAGTAGTAACTAAAGTTACTCACACATATCCGCAGATCAAAGCAAGTGTGATGAGGTATTGTGAGAGGTTTCAAAGAATACAATTAGCTATATGAATCTGAGGGTGATCAGCTACAATGCCCCGGACACGACCACTTCCTGCTGCGATCTAACAACTGCTTTTCTATCTACTATTTAATAGTTAGGCACCGATAGCATTGCATAGTATCTTCTCTTGCCAAAATCCTAGCCTATCATAACTGAGCAGTGATGGTCAAGTGGTAAGGACCACGGTTTTTGAGACGGAGATACCAGGTTCAATCCTCATGTGAACCTCTGACAAAGAAATTTGTAATTTGCGCATTTTATCGCTGCGTCACGGTCATGGAAAATATTGTAATATTAAATTGATAACTATGTTTTCCTTCACCATGCATATGCCATGCCTAAGAAAAACTCATAATTTCTCGAAGGCTTGATGTAAACCAATCCGTACTTGGCCAGCGCAGTGTGCTCGTACCATGACCTAAATCCCTCTCACTTGTGAGAGGAGACCTGTGCAATGCAAGTGCTCGTACAGATGCTCCTATTTTTATTTTTTTTGAATGGAGTAGCAGATGAGCATGCAGGCTTCGTGGTATTAAGTGGTCGCTGCAGCCCATGGACATCTACATACAACCCCAAGCAAGCAAAGGTAGGTCTTGTGTGAGGTCGTATGCAATTGTGCTGCTACTCCGGAGGCTGGTGATCGCCTCATGTAAGTGTGGCCGGCAACTACACCTTTCCACCGAAACAACAGAATTGGTTCACGGCAGAAGTGGGTGCAGCGGTGGTACGTCCCCGGGCGAATGATAATAGTTCTACCACCTACAAAAATATTAAAATAACTCATATTAAAAATAATTCCTATTAAAATAACAGTACCAAAAAGCGTATATAAATAGGTACTATTGTTGCTCCCACATATCCACAGATCAAAGCAAGTGTGATGAGGCATTGTGAGAGATTTTCAAAGAAAACAATTAGCTATATGAGTCTGAGGGTGACCACTGACAATGGCCCGGACGCGACCACTTCCTGCTGCGATCAAACAACTGCTTTTTTCATCTAATATTCAATGAAAAGACTACTTACCTATTTTTCGGATTGTGCTACTGAGAACCGTTATTTGGTGATAAACCTTGGTCAACGGAGAAAAGAAAATATGACATCGTCAGGAATTGTTGATGTATACGCCAATAATGTACCATAGAGTTTTTTTTATTTCCTGGAAGAAATAAATAATGTTTCCGACAATCAATCGTCTACTACGACCCAGTTTCATTATTTACCTTCAGTTTCCGTTCCGTTGAGAATAATAAAACAACTTATCTACAATACAAAAATAATAAAAATAATTGCCAAATAAAAGGATAGTAGACACAACTAAATAAAAAAAATTAAAGTACTTTTATTTGAAAGTTTGGATTATGGAATTCCACAGTACAATAAGTGATGTACTGTGGAACTGTCATTTACTCAGTCAATTACTGAATGATGGAAACTATAACCCCTGAAAGGATCTACGACTAGGTCGACATAACCCTGTGTGATATGTAAAAAAATCAAAGACATATCATGTCGAGTAACCTGCAATTTTTCCGCCGGCTTTTTTCCTGTCAGTGTACTAATACCCTGTGATATGGGTACCCGAAGCTAACGATCGGAACCGATCCGAAATATAAATAAATAAATATATTAATTTATAAAAGGCGCAATATGGGACAGATAAAAATAATAATAAAATAGTAGAGATGTACCGATTAGTCGCCGACTAGTCGGCCATATTTATAGACGGTGACTAGTCGGCGACTAGTCGGCTGAAACCGCCGATTAGTCGTCCCATTTTTTATTCGTATCAATGTGCCCTAAATTTAAAGGAGGGTGATTGAAATTAATTCGATATCTTTTCTATATTTTTTTAATTACAGAATAAGTCTTTCAGTTTACTTTCATTACAATCTGTAATGTACATTCCTTTTTTAATATGTTGCTTGGATTTAGACCTATACAAAAACCAAAAAAGAGACTACAACAAACAATTTGCAATATGTAAGTTTACAATTTTAAAATCTATCCTCGGTCTAGTTAAAATAATGACTTAGACTTTAATCCTAATTTTATCTTAATAACACCAAGAAATGCCTTCTCGCCCGTATATTATGATAGAAAAAATGCAACATAGACAAAAACAGGTTCCGACATGATTGCTGGACTCGGGCGCCGCGCGCCAGTTACGTGCGAGCCGACTTACGATTATTGCCGATGTCACCCGAATTCCCCCGAAAGTAAATATCCGCCTGGCCGACTAGTCGGCCAATTTGCAGCCGATTAGTCGGCCAAGTCATAGTCGGCCAAAGTCATAGTCGGCCCATTTCTATAAAATAGATGTTAATGTACATTTCGTAATTGTGTTATAGTTAAGTTTTTTCCTTCTATATTTTTATCATTGTATATTTGCATACCTCATGAAGGTAAATATGGCGAAATAATATATATAAACAACTTTGTAAACACCCATATTTGTGCAAATAAAAGTATTTGTCTTTGTCTCTTTGTCTTTGCATTTGCCAGATTGGTGAACTATGACCTAAATCCTCAGTTGATGAGTCACGTAAATATCTTACTCAAAATTCCAAAATATAATCCTTTACGTTTTAATTTTTTATTCAATGGAATATCTCCGGCTTTCGCTAGTAAAATATAACCAGTTACCCTAATTTATCGCGGTTATAATTTTTAAACATCCTTTGTCATTCGCCGGTAAGTAAACAAGCTGTTTGGCCGCAAATAAAGGAATTCCATTCACAGAGCCTTTGTGGGCAAAAAATGGGCCACAAATAAAAACAAAAGCGCTTTGAGACTGCAATTAGCGTGATTTAAAGACCATTTAATTAGACTTTGATTAATGCGATACTTTACCGGTTATTGTTTTTGGGTAATTTTTTATCAGACAAAAAGGATTTTATTGTTTTTTATTCCCTGCATACAAAATATTTAAGAGCGGTGTAAAGTTACACATAAACTACATAAAAGCATTATTAGTCTTGACTTTTATTTTGTAACACAATTTTATATATTTTTTAATTCTTGGATGTAAAGAACATTTAATTAGATTTTGATTAATGTGATACTTTACCGGTTATTGTTTTTGGGTACCTAATTTTTTATCAGACAAAAAGATTTTTTTCCTGCATACAAAATATTAAAGAGTGGTGTAAAGTTACACATAAACTACATAAAATCATTAATAGTCTTGATTTTTACTTTGTTAAAGCACTTTTTTTTCTTAATTCATGGACTGACTTTGAATACGTGTATTACGTACATAAATTATATCGAATTAAATACAAACATTTTAAAAGTAATTAAAGTTTTCTATACCGCTAATCTACATAGTAGACTCTATTCTACCAATTCCTTGAATGTTAAATTTTAAGCTTAATTTCTTGAATATTTCTATATGATAATAAAATAATAAAGTGTTGAAGTGTCTTATACATATTAACTTTTACTTAAGCGGTAAAAAGCTTTAGTCAAATATAAGTGGATATAAAAAATATTTTACGCATATACAAAATGTTTATTTAGCGTCAAGTTTATGTTGACTAGTTTATATAGCTAGTAGTCACACTTTCAAATTTTCTTACAATACGTACCATTATAAAAAGATAAACACGAAAGAACCTTACTCATCAAGAAAGAAATCCTTAGACATTTTCCCGTTAACAATGCAAGGTTAAAATCGATGAACTTTAATTAAAAACAGGAACTTGTGAATTCCTCTTGGAACAGTTAAAAGATACTTTACGAAGTCAGAATCAATAGAAATAAGGGCAGTCTTTAAGAGAACTTTACAAATAATCTTGATCAGGTCTTTTAATTTTATATATTTTTATACGGAACTCTTACTATTAAGAATAATACATATAGATCTACTAATATTTGACTATTATTATAACTTATTAATTAAAAGCATGATATTATTTATTATTTAAGTTAGAAATTGGTAATAATAATGACACATTGGATTTTTTTTCGAAAGCTCTAGGAGATATTAAAATGTGAAATATGAAAATATTAGTTATTTTTCTATTTCATTCAATATTTTTTTTATTTTTTTTCGGACTCCTAATAATTTAAAAAAGAATATACGACAACTATATACTTAAATACAGTCTTTAACCGTTAAAATTGCAAATCACTTGTTTTTCCCATAAAAAATGGTACTGCGATCACGACATTTGACGTCATATGTCTCGCCTCGTTACGCTTCGCGGTGAGGTTTACTTTTGTCTCATATATACGTCTTTCGTGGTGCTCCAATCGATGTGGTCCTTTAAGAACACTTGATCCCTGTGCCGAATAGGATTGATACCATAAAAGCATAAAAATACCATTAAAAATCATGCATATCCCTATTGACCGCACATTTGTACGGTACATTTAATTTGTTTCAATTTAGATTTGTCCATATTTTTGACCGCACCCGACGTTACTTAATAAGTTGCTTGGCTTACTTGACTTAATATCACGTGGCCTGTATACTCATCTGTTAACCAAAGTAAATAAAAAATAACACAAAAATCTAGTAAACGTCATATCGACAGTTTTTGCTAGTGTCCTGGTACTCGTCATTCATAGAAAAAGGGTAACTTATGGCCGTTTTCTATAGAATGAATGGAATTACATTATGGACCTGTACCTTATAAATTGTATCTAATTACAGTCTGTAACAAATAACATCTCGAATCGAAATCCAAACAATCGTAGATCATATAGCGCATTCGCAAAGAGAACACTGTAATTACACTAATGGCGCATGTTAATTACGATAGAGCGATGACTGCGGATTGAGGCGAATTGGATGCCTTTTGATGACAATGGACCCTCATTACAATAAGAAGCTGTAATTCTTTTATAATTTATTGTTTCTGTGAAAGTTATCGCGAAGTTGTAGAAAGATAAAAATATTATGACTATTCTGCTGTTTCGTCATTCTACAGATTACAGTTTAGTCTAAGGAGTGATAGCAGATTATGTGGTATTATTATGCGGGCGTGAATTTTGAGAGTCCTGTGTTTAATATACCATTATACTAAATTAGTTCAAAAGTCTGTAGCATTTATAACTTCGGGCTCGCACTTATCTAGTTTATTAATACATATTAAAAATTTAAGTCCTTTATGCTACGAACAGTACCAAAAAATTATTCAAAATTTAATATTTCTTACTGACCTGACTAAACTTTGAGTACAACCAACAGAATGAGTAATACGATTTAGGAATAGAATCGAGCAAAAAAATAAGACATATTTCTAAAAGTTCTCATTTATTTACATATTAAAAATTTACCATAGATATAGTCACATACAGAAAGGGTGTATCAATTATAAATTGAAAAAATATCGTCTTCCACATCGCACCCTGTGCAGCTCCTTCACAGCATAAATCTTCAGGTCGCCAAGGTCCAGGAAAAATAAGGCTCATTACTTTTAGAGCTACCGGGTTGTGTGGAAATATTACTAAACTAGTAGATTAAACCCCCCCTTGGTGGTAAAATAAGGAAAAACTCCAAAAGCACACACCAGTGTTCAACGTTAATGCATAACGTCTCATACGGATGGCCTGGTTTAAAACAATCATAATATAACCTTCTAATAGGTAGCTGTATACTTATAGCATGGAATATTTTCAAATTGACTAAAATAATTGGGCAGTAGATGCACATTACTCTTACCTACTTTTTTAAAGGCACAATATTACTAAAAATATACATTTTAACATTCAGTTCTTAACTCCTCTGCCAAACTCTCCTCTTTCGTACCACCTAACTTGTGTCGAAGTATTTAAAAACAATAAAAGAACAGCAAAATATATTATGTGAAAACAACGTGTCCGCGTGCACAGTGGTGGCAAGGCGACAAATAAAGCAGTTAGCAAAGCAGCCATCGACAGTCGGGTCACGTGGGATTAAGTGCAACGCTACACACGGCCGTATCTCACGAGATTGGTCTGAAGAAAATAAAGTAAAAGGGACAGTTTTACTATGTTACATCTTGAAATAAGTAGCAAATAAGGGCCTCGTTCACCATCTCCAAGTAAAGTGTTGATTGGTTAGGTCCCAAGTAATGTTAACTGGCAAGTAAAAGCTATGATTACGGGTCAGATTATCATATGATTAGTGTTACTCGAACATCGTGAAATTGAAAGTGAAGTTACGGGTGACTTTAACCGACAATTAGCGTACTTGTTACTTGAAGGTGAAGAGGCCCTTAGTATCATAAAATAACACTTTTAAAAAGAAGACGCTCGTCGTAATGACGAACAATTATGTTTCTTTAAAATATTTCCATGACTATTGGTCATGTATTTAACTACCTTATTTACCCATTAAAATCTGGATTAATTTATGTGTCGAAAATTTAGGATGCCGCGCCGGCAGACATTTACATAAAATACCATTTTGACAACGAATATTTCCAAACAATTTTATTTCTTCGCCGTTCTTTCGCCGACTGAAAGAAAACAATAACAAAATTAATTCATAAAATCACTAATTGAGAGCGACACTTATTAAAATTCATTAATCACTTCTTTACAATCGCGAGGCAAAAATTGGGTTCGAATGATAAAAAGCCGAGTTCCGAGATTGCATTTCGACAATAATAATTAACGCATTAAGGCAGTCTCGCCAATAAAGAGCAACTCTCTTAATTAACGGTCCCTGTTAAAAATTGAGTACAAATTCAAGTAGGAGATTTCCCCTCGAAGGGTGGGATGTAGTGAATGGCCTGTAATATTTTAGTTTGGTTGAAACAAAACGCGTAGTAAGAAAATCCATAAGGGAATATTGGATTTACTCGAGCTCGTCAGATTAAGGTATGAGATATGTTTTGCTCTGTATTGAATACTAGCCTTCCGCCAGCGGCTTCGCCCGCGTGAACACGTTAATGGGTCCCCATAGGAAAAAAAATAGCCTTTGTTCTATTCCAGGCTTCATTGCTATATTAAAATCATAGGCGTTTAGCCAGTTGCTTCAACCGCGTTGACCCTATCACCCGTTTTCACGTAGGAATGAATGAAACATTTTCCCGCAGTAAAATGTAGCCTACGTTACTCAGGGTGAACGTAGCTTTCTAATGGTGAAAGAATTTTTGAAATCAGAACAGTAGTTTTTGAGTTTATTCATTACAAACATACACAAATACAAAATTAAATCTTTCCTCTTTATAATGTTAGTATAGATCTACAATATTATTTAAATCACGTATTGACGTTGTAAGTATAAGTATATAAGTTGTAAGGGTTTTGATGATTCTATCAATTCTTTTCGTTCGATTATATCGTTTGATTTATTATTAAGTAATTTCATTTAACTTTATTTTTAACCAATTCACTGCAAAAAATCGAAATTAAAAATCTTTTGCAGATTCTTATTACCAAAATTACCACTTTTTGATCGCGGAAACTCTTACAAAAAATGTGTTAAATAAAATTAATTACTCAATTACTTAGTATGAATATTTTCAAGGACCAATTGCCAATTTACTCTAAATTATTATATAAATTCTTGCGGTGTTATTTTCCATTAATGAAACGTAATATTTTCAATAACTACCATCTAATTTGCAAAATACACTATGCCCTTTGACGCTGAAGTAAATCCACATTTAGCATCATGGTCTCCCTTGGAAGCGTCTTTGTCGAATTGAGGGGCTGAGGAGCTGTCACGTAGACACAATAAGCCTTTTAATTCGATTCGTCAGTCGGACGCACGGGACAAAGCCCTGCAGTTATCATTCAATGGGGCACGCGCACCTTTTCGCCTCATTTTTTCTCTTAAGTTCTGTAAAACAAAGCTTTTTAGGGTACTAAAATGTTACGCCAAAAACAAAAGGATATTGTTACTTTTTAACACCTACAGTGATTTCTGTGTTTGTTATAGTCAGGAGAAGGTTTTTATGAAAGAAAAACATAAGAAAATTTGGCGGAAAATTAAAAAAATTCAAGAATACTTTTTTCATTTAAAATTCGAGTTTAATATGTAGTTAAGACAGGACAACGTCAGTTAGGTCAGCTAGTTTAAAATGAATAAATCAATATTTTAGTAAATTTTCGTTTAATTTTCAGACCATTTAAAGTTATATTTGCATGGCTTACTAAATATTTATTATATATTTGAATAACATTGTTACTTACATTCTTTACATACTTCATAGAGATTTAAAAAATACTCCGTAATATTTATTTCCAGTTTATACTTGAATTACTTAACTTAATAATTTAATTTATGGCGTTACGATTATTTTTAACATTTTGAATAATTGACATTTAACATTGACAAATTGTACATTCCCTAATACATTATTGAGTTTATTTTATTATTTAGACATTTAGAGATCAAACAAACGTTTTGTATATAGGAAGTTTAAATGTTCTTATTGATGATTCTCATTTTAGATTTTAAAGAATTCGGTAAATAACTACTTTTTTTATTAACTTACCTACTTTACTTTACTAACTTTTACTTTTGAAAACTTGTTTCATATAAAAATATGTCAATTGTGTTTCTGTTGTTTCAGGCATCATTGCGACTACGTGTACCATCGCCCTCAGACCAAATAGACCAAGGTAAACTATAAATTGAATAAATAATAGGTATATGTTCATAGATACGTAACAATTTCAGCGATGCGTTTATGAATTTATATGAGTTTCCCTAATCCAGTTACTTTTCTGCACATTGATAGCGACTTGAATAGGCACTATCTAAAGATTAAGAAAGTTGGTAGATTATTAGATTAGAGATCGTGTTATTCATCTACAAAAAAAATTAATAATTCTCAGACCAAGGGTAAAAAAATCATTGTAAAAATTAATAATTTAGTTATTTATTTATTTATTTCATTATATACTTACAAACTATAAAACATTACAGAATTGCTTAATTCTAATACGTCCTATAGTTGTTCGAGGTATTCTCCTGCTGTCCTGCGAACTTCAGCCATCGGAGAATGGAAAATATCTAGCTTAGTATCCCAGGCCACTAAGCCATTGAGAAGTGTCAGAGCATGCACCAGGGGCGACTCCTTCATGTGAATAAAATAAACATGAATATTTTTCTTCCCGCTGGGCCAAGCATACAACCTTTTTTTAACCAAGCAACCAACTTTTTTTAACTTAGACATGCCCGCCTGGATTTGAACCTGGAGTAGAAGTCCGGGGTATTAAAGCCTCACTGCCAAATTCCGAATACCTCTCATCAATTTCGTAGCTAGCAGTCATTTGTGGAGCAGGTTGACTGAAAAAACCGGCACTTACCTTGTACGCCATGTCTTAATTATTCATTACATCCCACGACGTTTCCCGAGACGCGGCGACGGCCAAAAAACCATAAAATTATATAGATACTCAAACGAACACGCACATTAATGAGGCCCGTGCAATATTTATACACAAGCTACCCTAATTGCTAGGGTGGAGAGTGGAAAAAATGGGCAATTTCACGTAATGTAATATGTATATTTAAGGAGGAATTCCCAAGCTCACCAGAAATTCTGTCGTGGCGATACTTATTTCACGAAATCACTTCAAGTGTTTCTGTGAACGTTCGGTTGAAAGTGACTCCACTTCGTTATTCATTAGGCTTTTTTATGTAGGAATTCATAACTTATAAATATTTACCATCGACTCTCAAGAAAAATCTTATGGAATGTCATTAAGAATGTTATTAAAAGTGGTTTATCATAAATATAAGCTAAATTATTCGTTGTTGTCGTTAATCGTGAGTAGCAAGAATGAAAAAAAAACTGTTCCAAAGTTATCTTAATTACATAGTTTAAGGATGCTTAAGATATATCAAACAAATAATAATTTTAAATATTTTATTATAAGGCAGTAGTAGAGCAACCTTCACCCTCAGAGGACGAAAGTAGCCCGGATTTTTATTTTTTCAATATGTTTAGGTGCTCAGCTCGCTCCCCTCGCCGCCACAATTTCCTCTTGACGGAAACCCTCAATCTAATGATACGCCTCCGTTAAAAAACACAAGGAAATTTAATAACGCCACAAGCCACCGACTACGAGAGAAAACAAAGAAAATTTAATTTCGACGATTCCCACATGCTCGATATCGTTGAGAAGTTGCGCACTTGGTTCCCCCGCGAAAATTAAAAATCAGGGCTGATCTTTTAATCTCTGAACATAATATATACCTTTTTTTTTTTTTTGGTGTCGGGGGGAAACCTTCAAAAGGTACCCGGTACCTTGGGAGAGAGTACCGGGTTATGTGGGATTTGACCGCACTAAAAACCCCCTCGGTGGCTGCCACTGCGCTTGGGGAGGACTCCGGGATCTCCGGCGGAACGCACCGGTGTCCTCCACGCGCGACGCCCCAGAAACGGGCCCATCTTCGGGAGAGCAGCTTTGCTCTCCTGCACCTTCCGATGCTTACGGCGACATGCGGCCACGCACACATCGCCGCCCTTCCCGGGGCTGCTGGTTGGATGGATCGAGCTCCCACTCACCCCGTCCACAACCCCGGAAGCCCCCTTTTAGTTGCCTCTTACGATCAGGCAGGGGATACCGTAGCTCTATTCTTAATCCCGAAGCTACAGGGACTGAACATAATATATACCTACAATACACATACTAACACAAAATTCATTAGCTTAATGTATAACATTATTTGACCTCGGAAACGCAAATTTTATACGCTTTTCTGTGCTCCAGAGGACACGTCATATAATACAACAACAACAGTCCGAATTGCTGTTGATAAATCGTCAGAGGCCTGATAGCCGCTTCAAAAAGATCCGAAATCTGGCTGCGTGCAATGGAACAGTATGGTGGAATAAAGAAAAGACCCGTGACATCTGATGACGTTAGGAAGCTTAAAAAGGGTAACAGACAATCAGTTCAAATGTAGACATATCCCAAAAATAGCAGATTAAAATCCTTCTTCTATTCTCGCTATTAAATGTTTCCGCTTATACAATAGCATAAGCGGTAAAACAGGAAAAACCAACAAGCGGTGCGACGAAAATCTGCATATCACGTTACGGGGACGTTTACCCTACAGTAATTATCCGGTACGAAGCTTTAACACATTTCAAAGGTAAGCAAATTAGTTCCGCACTTAATGATCCGACAAAGGGCGTAAATCTTTTTAAAAGGCTCACCCGGAGTGTTTCCTTTTTGTAGCGTACGTAAACAGTGAATAAAAAAATATTTGCATAAGCCCCCGCATATGCAAATCTGGCGGCCCGTAGGTGGAAAGGCGGTGAAAATTGTATCAAATTGTTCCAACGACACGTAGGCTTTGCCGGCAATTTGTCAAGCGAGCAATAATTATTTTGAGCCTCCGCCCCGCTGTGAATTAGGCTCACGGTAGGTTGTACGGGGAATTTTAAAGAGGTTCTGTCTTCAATCATATTTTTCTTTATGATTTTTGCGGAGAAATCCAACAGAATGTACCACCGAGACTTACAAATACAAGAACTTAAATATGTAATACAGACTGGTGCTGTGAAAGCTTACTTAGTAATGAGCTCCGTTAGCAAAACTTTTCACCTTACATTGAATTGGAAATTATTATGAGAACGGTTTTGCGCTACGATTTTTAAATTACCTTGTATTATACAAAGGCTCTTTTGAATTACTCGGTAAATAAATAGAAAAACCCTTAAAACGACTAGATTTTTTTTAAAGTATCTATTACAGGAACAAAAATTTTATAGATGAAAATGTGCATTTTCAATAACAAATTTACTAATTACTTAAATACCCTACATACATTCAATGTCCTATCGATTTGACTTTACATGATCGTTAATTTCATCAACTTATTCCCGACACAATAAACCCATAAAACCTGCAAAAAACGTTTCGGATTCACCCAAATTTGTTTTATTGGCGGCCATCGAGGGCTTCTGTTAGCGTAAACATTGGGCAACAGAACGGACAATTTCCCACGCTTTCAATAAAAATAAACTGCGCAAATCGTCGAACGAAGGTCTCGTTAAGCCTGGCTGGAGTGGCCCGTTGAAAAATGTTATACGCCACCTGTGGCGCGTAATCGTATGCGTTTATCTCTGCCGGAACGTGTGCAGTGCCCGCTCGTATCCCTGGAACAAACACGGATCTAGAATTTAGGAGAAGGATAATTTTAAATTTTGCTTGTCGAGGTTTCTGTCAGCCATCATTAAGAACAGTGATCTTAATTTTGCGAGGTATCTGTAAGCCGTCACTAAGAATACTTCTATTAATAAAGTCATGAATATTCATAATTATTGTACTACTCTAATAAAAGTAAAATATAAATGAAATTTGTTCCGACATGCACGAATACTTAGTTTCTAAAAACCCAAGACTGCACTGCATCGACAAGTCCGTACATTGCTAAATATACTTTTTTATTCACTTTCAGACATCGGGACAGGTGAAATTAAATAAAAGCTTGTTGTAACACATTACCATGATCACTTTTTTACCAATATAGTCTCATATTATTTGCCTTCATCTTCTTCTGTTATATCTCGGCCTAGCAATTGGCTCCAATTAAGTAACTATACAAAACATATCCAATTCTTCTAACATCCAAGTGCACGTACGAGAGGCGTGCATCCGTTCAATTCCGTACCGACGCGAAGGCCCGAACGTACGGCGGCGGTGGGAATTCAAGCAATAATCATTCATGCGATCGCCGGAATCATTCACGGGATCGCCGGGATCATTCACGGGATCGCCGGACACTCCACACCGCGGCCAGTCATTAACACGCCCATTGCAGCCCACTCATTGCGTGAACCGATTTATTAGATCAATTTGCGTACCTTTGAAATTCATCGGAAAAAGAAAAATGTTACTGATGGTATTTTTGTTTTTATTCTTAAACGCACATTTTTCGCCGACTAAGATAAGTCAAAAGAAGGTTACATTATATTTACTTTACATTATATTCCATAAAAAGTATGGGGTAGAATTTGATGAACATGGTATCCAACCTTGTTTATCGTATCATCGTAACATTCAAAATTGCTACATATATTAAAAAAATAATATGTTAATATTGCATTTGTACGCGAACTTTTTTCTTAATAATTATGAATACCAAAATAATTTAAATAAAAATTAAATTTAAAAACTAATCTCCACGCGCTGATTCGCTTGTCTCTCTTGAAATGTATTGTTTTGTAGCCCTCTTACCCTAGCTATCCTACCTTCCAATTACAGATGAGAATTTAAGAAAATATCCCGTACTTATAAGAGCACATTTCAGTAGTCAGATTTCAGTTTTGTACTTTATTTTTGTACAAAGTTCCTGTGTTTCCCCTGCAAAATTAACATAGTTGCTCAAAGACTGTGACTGTGAAAACTATCGTTCTTAGAAGCTTGGAAATTAACCAGAACTTACATAATCTACTGCAGCGATACAACCAAAAGCAATATAATTTGGTGTTTCATTTTAGTAGTTCTCAGTGAAAAAGATAACAGGTTTTTCTTATAATCACTTCAATATATGTAGTTAACTTAAAATATTTTATTTTCAACTTTTGCCCCTATGCCATAACGGGCTCCTGCTTGCTAAGTTTTGTCTTGTTCTCATCCAAGATTTTTCCTCTACGAAAAATTCCAAAGTAAATATCCGCATACAAAACGAAGCTCAAGACCTCTCAACGTCGACTAGCCACAAAATTTTCCCACGGTTATGAGGTCTTAATAGTGAACCACCGACCTTTATGAAGTCGGGCGGACACAATAACGATAAAGGTGAGCACAAAATCCGGACAATAAACTCGGCAAAAACGCTGAACGAGGGCTAGTGCGGGGAAATAGTTCGTGAAATTTCGAAGGGTCCTGCCGAGGGTACGAGCGCGTCCGCCGTACGGGACACTTTACGATGGGCCTCTCTGTAAACCTGCCCATTATGTTGGGTTAAAGGATTGGACCGTTCGCGATATAAAGATGCCGAGAGCTAAGATTTGTTGCCGCTTTATGGATGTAGAAGGGTTGTCGGTGCAGCGGAGGGTTATGATCATGTCGAGTGGCGAGGTCGTATCATTTTCAGAAGTCAACATTGCGGACATGATGGAGGGATTTTAAGGACTGCGCGGGAACCTCGAAAGGTTTACGGGATGGTTGCTATTTTATTTACGTGAAGTACCGCTGTTTTGTAACTGTAGCATGTTTAATGATTTTCTTACCCAATATTTTTATGTTTTAATATGAGGCATGCTGTTTAGCTTTTTCTGCATTTTATTTTATACTATAATTATTGTGTATATCTAATACCTTTAAACGAGCAATTCTTGTATGTATCTAAATATATTTTTTGAATCTCGGAAACGGCTCCAAATATTTTGATGAAAAATAGTACCCTGGTTTCGGGTGTGATAAATCGATCCACAAAATTTTTATTGTTGGAAATTTTTAACTGTATAAAAATATTTTCAATGATAATCAATTTAAATATAAACTGAAAATTACGACTCTTCCTGACATCTATTGGAGAGTATTAATAATATTGTGGCGTAAACGCTGTCAAACGGGGGAGCCCACGAGGCTCATTGTGGATTTCCTCAAGCGTCATCAGGACCTTGTGCTTTTTATAGGTTGGGTGGTAGGAAGTTTAAAATATCTAATACCTTTAAACGAGCAATTCTTGTATGTATCTAAATATATTTTTTGAATCTCGGAAACGGCTCCAAATATTTTGATGAAATTTAGTACCCTGGTTTCGGGGGTGATAAATCGATCCACAAAATTTTTATTGTTAGAAATTTTTAACTGTATAAAAATATTTTCAATGATAATCAATTTAAATATAAACTAAAAAATACGACTGTTCGTGACATCTATTGGAGAGTATTAATAATATTGTGGCGTAAACGCTGTCAAACCACGGGGAGCCCACGAGGCTCATTGTGGATTTCCTCAAGCCTCATCAGGGCCTTGTGCTTTTTATAGGTTGGGTGGTAGGAAGTTTAAAATATTATATTATTTAATATTATTATATTTTATGACGTTTTACGTTTAACCAGTGGAGAGAGATTTTTTATTATTTAAAATTCATGGTTCAACGGTAACGGCGTATTCTAATCTGACTATTTTGACATCCGGAAGTAAGATAAAAAATTATTGTACCTATATAGAAGGTCTTTTATTAATCGTGGCAGTACTCGACAGGAAATGAAATGAAATAAAATGAAATATTTATTTGCATAAAACACGGTACATTTTACGTTAAAAATCTTACAATATTGTTCATGCGTGTCTTACCGACCTAGTCGGTGGGCAAATATTTATTAATAAATATGATAAAGTCATCGTGTCTTTAGTGATAACAGTATATCCTTAATCTATAGGTTAAATCATTAATTTACTTTTTTAAATTTAAGGATATTAAATGCAATTTCATACCCGAAGGTACATGTCAATTTTTTTTAAATAATAACAATAATAATTTAATAACAATAATATTAGATAATAATAGTAATGATAATATTTGCATAATTGAATAAAAATTTATAATTTATTAGCCAAGCGTTTGAGGTGTCCAGCATGACAATATTCTATAAATTCCTTTGTGGAATAAAAACAGTTCTTAATCAATAATTTAAAAATAAAACCCTTGAACCGATTTAATGTTAGATTTTTTTAACCGAGATGGCAGCAAATTATAAATCTTGATGCACATCACAGAGCTGTTTCTCGAATAGCATGCCGTATAAGATAATAGTCTATGCAATTGACCCCGATGCCGATTGGAGAATGTATCATCTTTGGTATCAAATCGATTTTGATTATTTTTGACACATATCAGACTTTCGTAGATGTACATTGATGGCAATGGCGGGAGATTTAGTTTTTTTTTTAAATATTGGCTTACAGGAGTCCATAGGTTCCGCACCTTAAATGGCCCTAACACATTTCTTTTGTATAATAAATGCTCTATTGAAGTCAGTTGAATTCCCCCATAAGAGTAATCCGTATCTTAGGACCGAACACACGTATCCGTGATAAGCCATCAATGCTGTTTTTTATTTGCTACTTTTGAAAGATGGTGTAATGCGTATATGAATTTATTTAGTCTTTAGCATACTATTTCTACATGATTCTTCCAATTTAAATTTGAGTCGATTTCAATGGCAAGAAATTTAGCTATTTTATTTTAGGATGCAAGGTGTACCCCATATCTTAATCTGACGCGCTCGAGTTAATCCGAAAAGCCCCTCTTGGGCTCCGCTACTACCATCCGCCAATCCGACGTTCAAAGAAATGACAACGTCGATTTGAAAGACCTCTATGAAAATTTCGTTCATTGAAATAAAGCTTCCGTGGTCGAATGGTTGCGTGAGCTGACTGCGGTACTAGAGACCCGGGTTCAAACCTCAATTAGAACCATATTGTGTCTATTTTTTATTTTTAAGAAAATAACTTTTTTTCAGTAGGAGCTATTTCAGATAGTTAAGTAACACGAAGCAAATGAGTGTTTCGTTTTAAACTAAACCAAGAAAATATTTTTTTAGAAAATAAACGATTTAATGTTATCTCATTGTATAAAATCTGGTGCAATAAAGTATTTTTGTATTGTATTGTATTGTATATATCCGAGCAACGCTCGGGCGTCCAGGTACTTTATATTATAATTGTGTTAAGGAAGTGCGTATAGTTCTGGTTCTTGTTAAGAGCGAAAGCAATCTATGCAGCTTATCAAAACGGACACGGTCTGGTGGAAGCTGACAAACATTTCACGTGGCTGTCCATTAGTAGTAAGATGTCATTGAACTGTCTTGGAGGCCTTACCGGTAGTTTGGAAATAGGCGACGGTGGATTTACCATTAAATCATTTTTTTACCATCCCAAATTGAAGCAGCAGTCTCGTGGAGCTTCTAAAATTTTCTTCGGTTAACAGGTAATAACCAAATTTTAGCAAAACAAGCACGATCAAATTTCATTATCGGCATCGTCCTTATAAATTTGGATACAAATTTAAACACGCCTTGCTAATTTGCACGCAAATACTACATTAGTGAAGAGGTCGTCTGCAGCTACTCGCGAAGTGCATCTTGTTCAAATGTACTCTGCAAAGAACAGGTGCTTGCAACCACGGAGTTCCAAATAACGCGCGCACCCCCTCTTCTCTGTGCTTGCAACGACTCTCAGTAAACAGCGGGAAAGTAAGCTGGCTGCAGTGTCGTTTTCACGAGCAATGTTTTGATACAAGTAAATATTTAGCGTCAGATCATTTATTGTCTTTCTGTTTATCTATTGCTCATTAATTTGTATTCTTATAGATTTTAATTGATTCTAAAATATGCTTCGTAAACAAAAGCTATAGGTCAATTTGATTGATAGATTGTTCAAATTTGATCAATGTTTTGCTTCAGATTATTTGTACCTTTTCTGTTTATCTGTTGATCTTTTGTCCGTTTGTCTGCTCATCATAGATTTTCATATGTCCTTTAATAGGAAAACACATTAACAATCATTCTCCTATTTAATTTTGAGTGTCGTCTTTTTAAATTTAGCTACGAATTCAAACACGTCTTGCTAATTTGCACGCAAACACTACATTAGTGAACAGGTCGTCTGCGGCTACTTGCGAAGTGAGCTGCTCCGAGTTCAAAGGTACTCTGCAGAGGACAGGTGCTTGCAACGACTTTCAGTAAACAGCGGGAAAGTAAATAGTTTGCAATGTCGTTTTCACGCGCTGTAGTGTGATTTGATACTAGCAGCACACAGATATGGTAGATGAAAAGTGAGTACCCACAGCACGTTAAACCACCTATTGCAATTGCTATTATTACATAATCTGCATTGGAACAGCGTACTAAAATATACCTACTTCGAAGAAAAGATAATAGCGAAATTGTA
Organism: Pyrgus malvae; assembly: GCA_911387765.1. NCBI lineage: Eukaryota > Metazoa > Arthropoda > Insecta > Lepidoptera > Hesperiidae > Pyrgus > Pyrgus malvae. Next base: position 7,805,081 of record OU426955.1, on the reverse strand, counting down.
GCAAAACAAACATGTTCAAAATTGTTTATAAACATCGTCCTTTTAAATTTTGTTACAAATTCAAACATGTCTTGCTAATTTGCACTCAAACACTACATTAGTGAAGAGGTCATCTGCGGATACTTGCGAAGTGAGCTGCATCTAGTTCAAAGGTACTCTGCAAAGGACAGGTGCTTGCAACGACTCTCAGTAAACAGCGGGAACGTAAATAGGTTGCAATGTCGTTTTCAAGGCGATTCGATTCTAGTCCGTGTTTAGTTTCAGATGATTTTTTTGCTTACTGTTTATATGTGGATATTTCGTCAGTTCGGCATACTTGACGATAAATCTGTTTTTCTAATTTGGCTTTAAAATTGCTAAAAATATATCTAGCAGTTAATATTTCATTTTATACATCCAATATCTACCACGTATTAAGAGGCCTATTACGTTTTTTTTTATTTAGTTAATTGAATTGTAAAGAACGTATCTTAATTTTGTACGTCGCAAAAAACGCAATTTATCGTGTTTTCGGACAAAGAATGTAATATGCCTCTTAAGTTACTTAGTATTTGTCAGTATAATATTCATGAAACTTCTTCAGTTACTCCCATTTAGCTCCTATAGTATTTTTTTATTAGAATTCATCTACTTATAATACCTTTAAACGAGAAATTCTTCTATATACCTAAATTTTTTTTTGGATCTCGGAAACGGATCCAACAATTTTGATGAAATTCAATGCCCTGGTTTCGGGGGAGATAAATCGATCCAGCTAGGTTTTATTTTTAGAAATTTTAAATTATAAAAATATGTTTTAAGCGATAATCAACTAAAATACAAACTGAAAAATACGACTCTTCCTGAAATCTCTTGGAGAGTATTAATAGTATTGTGGCGTTGAACGCCGTCAAACGCCATCCGCCAATCCCACGTTCAAAGAAATGACAATGTCGATTTGAAAGACCCCTATAAAAATTTCGTTTATTAATTTAAAGCTTCCTTGGCCGAATGGTTACGTGAGCTGACTGCAGCACTAGAGACACGGGTTCAAACCTCATTCAAAACCATATTTACTTATTTTTTATTTTTGTGAAAATATTTTTATTTTTTATTGGGAGCTATTTCAGATGGCGTTATTAAGTAACACTAAGCAAATTAGTGTTTCGAAGCTGAGCAGTTTGTTTTACAAAGATTCTAAACATTTTCTGGGTAGATATTGTTTTGTTAAAAAATTACGACCAAGATTTCTTTTACTGATTTCAAAAGATCATCCAGGATTAGTAAAAAAGTCATGCTCTTTTTAGGATTAGATGCTACCACTACAGCGGTTGAGTGTTCTGAGTAAAACTCCTTTACGTGGTCAGGTCGGAAGTGATTTTATTTACTTATGCTCAATTTATACAAAAACGGTGTAAAGAAAATATACAATAAGAAATCATAAAAATAATAAAAATATAACATCCAATCACAAAAAATTAAATAAAACAAAAAATGTTAAAAGCTATAAAAGGCTGTTTGCTCCAGGTAATCCTGGTATATTGAATGAATGGCACGCGTGAGTTGGTTGCATACTAAGAGGTAATAAGATTATGTGATGTTGTAGCTTAGATGTGTGCAGCTACACATTACTGTAATTATTCTCTTTCTCACTTAAATTAAGATTAATACAATAAGGTAAAGCTTAATTTTTTTCCAAATTCATTTGGAATCGTGTTACAGTATAATATACACGTAAATGCTACATTAGTTGCAGTGCAACGTCTGCGGCTAATTTTGCACGATCGTGAGTCCAGTGTAAACAAGCGGAAGGTGTTTATTGGTGTTTGTAGCCCTCATGTGAATAGCTCTATTCCAACGTCTAGGATGCTATTTCTAAGCTAGGGTGCTAATCAAATTTCAAGAATATTTAAGTAGCCTACATTTACAGAAATACTTAATAGCGAAATACTTATTTGTTCTACTGATAAGTAAAAGATTCAGATTTAAACTAAAGGTAACTTCTTTCACCTGGAAAACCCTTGATCTTTGATCTTTTAATCGATATAATATATGTATTAATGTGTGGAAAGAGTTAACCACCAATAAATTTATTAAGACGGAGGTGTCTTACTGACGCCCACCTCTGAGTATTAAATTTTTAATATTCATTTTTAATCGCTATTCTAAGATGAGGATAAATTTAAATATTTCATATAAAATTTTCACGATCCATCACCGTGCAGGACTGAGAATTTCTTCACAAATTTTCTCAAAGGCATACCAATCCAATCCACCCTTGGCTAGCGCTATCTTGCTTCCCGCTATCTTCTTCAGGTCGTCAGGTCCAACTGATTGGAGGGCGGCCTGTGCTCCGTTAGCCGAGACGTGGTTGCCATTCGAGGACCTTTGCTCCCCACAGCGGACATGTTGGACAATGTGATAGTAAAAGTGTTAAAAAAGCCCGTTGCTATGCATCTTTGCCTTTGTCTCCTTGGCGCTTTTAAATAATAGGAAACTGTCTTTTCTCTAACATTAAAGAGAAATAAACTACAACCCATTTGCCTCTCCCGGTGCCCCAAACCGTTTCCGAGACATCTACTGTGGTCAGAGTATCGCCGACACGTCTCGGTTAATCCTTTTGACGCCGAACTAGCCCTTTGAACTCCGCCTACCGCAAACGTTTGTCCACACCTTTACTTTGAATATGATACTATATTTACGAAAATGTACCTTTAAGAAGAAATTTTACTGAAGGATAAAGTTACTACATTGGCAGCCCAAATAATAAGGTTAAATTTACTTTTAGTCCACGTTGTCTGGTTCTTTTTGAGGAATAAACTAACGTGAAATTATCAGGATAGGTACACAAAAAATGTTAAGTACTGTTACGAGTAAATAAATAAAATAAATACAAATATAAAGTAAGTATTATTGCTGTCGAACACTTCTCATAACGATTCAACGTAAAATGCTTCAAATTTTGCCTTCATTCACGTTTACACACCTGTTAACCATCAAAATCAGGTACGTCCTGAAATACTTAGCATACGTAGCGGCAATTACTTACTATTTTCGATATGACTCGGCTTGAAATCCCTAAATGAAAGACGAAAAATTGTTGATCTTTGCGTATGACCATTCTAAACTAAACGTTAGTTATTTATAAAGAAATGTTGTACGCTAGCAGTTAGGTCTCTTCTCAACACGATTCAGTGTGAAACCCTTAAATTCTAGCTCTTTGAACTCACACCTCGCAACCACAATTGTTTGTACACGTGTCTGACGGTTAGTATTCTGAGAATTATAGCAAAATAGGCCGAAAATTAGTTTGTTAAAACTTTAAGAGTAAATTGGGGATAGCAAATTAATTGTTTTTCATTTGCGTATATTCTACGGAGGTTTATCAGTAATTAAAAGTAAACTTGAGTTATTTATATCTTGCGTGAGTAGAATGGATAATAAATGTTTAGTAAATAAAAACTATTTGAAAGATGCATACGGGTTTTACGTAGGTATGCGTTTAACGATGGCCACCTTTTCAAACTTATGTGTAGAGAACTTACTTAATAATTTTTGTTCGTCTTTTACAGTTAACTACACGTGATTGAAATTTAAAAATATAATGTGTAGTAGAGCTTATAAAAGTTTTTTTGATTAAAAAATAAAAAAATGCCTACATAATTTGAACAAAAATAAAAATGAAACTAAGCGAAAGCCGCTAAACAAGTATGTATTAGAATCAAAGCGCATGGGATGAGTGGTGAGTTGGTTTGTCAGGAGCGGTTTCACAAAATATGCAGCGCGCCGCGTTTCCGAACACACCCTGCATATTGCATGAACCAACTTTACCGGAATTCTTTTATATTTTACCGTGGTAATTCTTTCTGATATCGTAAGTTTTTTTCCGCCTTAAAAGACTTAAATAAAATATTTTGTATAAAATTTAGTGGGGTTTTATATGAATAGTACCTGGACGCCCGAGCGTTGCTCGGATATAAACAATACAAAAATACTTTATTGCACCAGATTTTATACAATGTGATAACATTAAATTAAACATTAATTTACTTAGTTTATTTTCTAAAAAAATATTTTCTTGGTTTAGTTTAAAACGAAACACTCATTTGCTTCGTGTTACTTAACTATCTGAAATAGCTCCTACTGAAAAAAAGTTATTTTCTTAAAAATAAAAAATAGACACAATATGGTTCTAATTGAGGTTTGAACCCGGGTCTCTAGTACCGCAGTCAGCTCACGCAACCATTCGACCACGGAAGCTTTAATTCAATGAACGAAATTTTCACAGAGCTCTTTCAAATTGACATCGGATTGGCGGATGGTAGTAGCGGAGCCCAAGAGGGGATTTTCGGATTTACTCGAGCGCGTCAGATTAAGATATGGGGTACACCTTGCATCCTAAAATAAATTAAAGCTAAATAAGCTAAATTTCTTGGCATTGAAATCGACTCAAATTTAAATTGGAAAAATCATGTAGAAATAGTATGCCAAAGACTAAATAAATTCATATACGCATAACACCATCTTTCAAAAGTAGCAAATCAAAAAACAGCATTGATTGCTTATCACAGATACGTATGTTCGGTCCTAAGTTACGGATTACCCTTATGGTCTCCCATAAGACTCCCACTCAACTGACTTCAATGGAGCATTTTTTATACAAAAGAAATGAGTTAGGGCCATTTACGGTGCAGGACCTATGGAATTCTGTAAGCTAATATTTAATAAAACTAAATCTCCCGCCATTGCCATCAATGTACATCTACAAAAGTCTGATATTTGTCAAAAATAATCAAAATCGATTTGATACCAAAGATGATACATTCTCCACACGGCATCGGGGTCAATTGCAGAGACCATTATCTTATACGGCATGCTATTCGAGAACAGCTTTGTAATGTGCATCAAACTATATAATTTGCTGCCATCTCGGTTAAAAAATCTTACATTAAATCAGTCCAAGGGTTTTATTTTTAAATTATTGATTAAGAACTGTTTTTATTCCACAAAGGAATTTATAGAATATTGTCATGCTGGACACTTCAAACGCTTGGCTAGTAAAATAAATTATAAATTTTTATTGAATTATTCAATTATGCAAATAAATTTTTATTCAATTATTCAATTATGCAAATATTGTCATTATTATTAATATCTAATATTATTGTTATTAAATTATTATTGTAATTATTTCAAAAAAATTGACATGTACCTTATCCTTAAATTAAAAAATGTAAATTAATGATTTAACCTATAGATTAAGGATATACTGTTATCACTAAAGACACGATGACTTTATCTTATTTAATAATAAATATTTGCCCACCGACTAGGTCGGTAAGACACGCATGAACAATATTGTAAGATTTTTATCGTAAAATGTACCACCGTGTTTTATGCAAATAAATATTTCATTTCATTTTCTGTTGAGTACTGCCACGATTAAAAAAGACCTTCTATATAGGTACAATATTTTTTATCTTACTTCCGGATGTCAAAATAGTCAGATTAGAATACCCCGTTACCGTTGAACCATGAATTTTAAATAATAAAAATCTCTCTCCGCTGGTTAAACGCAAAACGTTATAAAATATTATAATATTAAATAATATAATATTTTAAACTTCCTACCACCCAACCTATAAAAAGCACAAGGCCCTGATGAGGCTTGAGGAAATCCACAATGAGCCTCGTGGGCTCCCCGTGGTTTGACAGCGTTTACGCCACAATATTATTAATACTCTCCAATAGATGTCACGAACAGTCGTATTTTTTAGTTTATATTTAAATTGATTATCATTGAAAATATTTTTATACAGTTAAAAATTTCTAACAATAAAAAATTTGTGGATCGATTTATCACCCCCGAAACCAGGGTACTAAATTTCATCAAAATATTTGGAGCCGTTTCCGAGATTCAAAAAATATATTTAGATACATACAAGAATTGCTCGTTTAAAGGTATTAGATAATGTATTCTTAGTAAGAAACACAATTTTTTTCATTACTCATATTACGTACAAAAAGTGTTTGCACATGCGTTTTCCTAGTCTCTTGGGATTTTACTATGTTCTATAGAGACCAAGGCACATTCCATAATACTTTTCAATGCTTCTAACGCTGTATAAAATTACATGATAGTTGGATAAACAATTTTGCTCTGAAATTTTAGAAATAGTTTATTAACAAAAAATAGGTTACCGAAGCATAACTCGCAATTGGAATTAAAATGGATTTCAGTAAAAACCTCTAAATAAAAATTAAGTTAAGCAAAGGTCACTAAATATGTATTAGAATCAAAGCGAACGGATGAGTTGGGAGTTGGTTCGTCCGGAGCGGTTTCACAAAACATGCAGCGCGCCGCGATTCCGAACGTACTTCTGCATATTGCATGAACCAACTTTACCGGTATTCTTTAATATTTTAGCGTGGGAATTCTTTTTAATATTTTGAGATTTTTTACTGAGTGTTGAACTTATGCAGACTTGAAAGCTGTGTTATACGAAATATATAGTATACATTGAATTGCCTTTCGAAGTTACTATGTAGTACCTGAACGCCCGAGCATTGCTCGGATACAAACAATTGATATTATTTTTTATTTTTAAGCAAAATATTCATTGGCTTAGTGTTACTTAACAAAGCCTTTTGAAATACCTAGCTCCCAATTAAAAAAAATGTCACAAAAGATAAAAAACGCAACTTGCCTACTTGAGGTTTGAAGCCAGCTCTCTAGCTCCGTAGTCAGCTTTCGTAACCATTCGACCAAGAAAGCTTTAATTCCATTGACGAAATTTTTATAGACGTATTTCATATCGACTTTGTAATTTGTTTGAAGTGCGGATTGACGGTCGACATTTGACGACTTTTTACGCCATAATAAATGATATTATATATTTTATATTATATTTTATATTTTAGATTTATATTATCCAATAGATGTCAGTAAGTGTAATAATTTTATATTTCACGGCATAAACATTAAATAAAACGACAATTATATACTATATTATATAACTATCAATAAAAATTTGCTGGATCGATTTATCATCCCCGAAACCAGGGTACTAAATTTCATCAAAATCTTTGGAGTCGTTAACAAATATATTTAGATATACATATACAACAATTGCTCGTTTAAAGGTATTAGATTTACAAAAGTAGTAACTTCGACAAAGACTAAAAATATAAATTTATAATTTTAGGATATCACCGTCTATGAATGTTTCCGGTTAAAGTACACCCTGGGTGAAACCCATTTTTACACACACCGTAAGAAGCCAATTTTTTCGCGATATGCAAAATAATTTAACTAAGCTTACATCAGCGGCCAATTACAATGTTTTCTCAAAGTCTCAAAAGCAAACTACGACTTAGAATACTTAGATTGAGAGGGTATTACTCGTATATCCAATATTTTAGAATGATATGACTGTATCTGGTAGACCCGTCACAAAAGGATATTAGAAAAGAAGAAGTATATAGAAATGGCGTTGAAGTTGTGAACGCCGGCTTATAAACCCACTTCTGCCGTGAACCAATTCTATTGTGTTTCGGTGGAAAGGTGCAGTTGCCGGCCACACTTACATGGGGCGACCACCACCCTCCGGAGCAGCAGCGCAACTGCATACGACCTCAGGCAAGACTTACCTATGCTTGCTTGAGGTTGTATATAGATGTCCATGGGCTGCAGCGACCACTTAACACCACGTGGCATGCATGTTCGTGTGCTACTCCCTTCAAATAAAAAAATAATAATAAAAAATATCCAGTATGTATCCCTCACATTATGGTTAAGGTACTATACCACTTCAATTTGAATAAAATATTTCACATCGAAACCATATCACAAATAACCCTGTTAAACGTCTACAACAAACAGGTCTTCTATTTTATACATCGAACTCAGAAATTTCTCTGAAATATATTACGCTACACATCAGCCACTAACCGTATGCAATGACGAGATTGCACTTGAGACTTAATTTCATTTCCTAATACAGACTCCTATTTGCGCGGCATCCATCCGTGTTTGCATCCGAATTCATTTCGCTCAACAGACGCTCCATATTTTCCTTTTGTCTAGACGAAATCTTAGCGAATATTTAAGTAGTTTAATTTTACCGCTACACTCTTACGCGGGAGGTAACCGTCGTGGTTTCGCGTGTCGTAAAATACTCGTAAGACTAATGTTCATATTGTGTGATTTACATACTGTGTCGCAGCTGGTGTTCCTGTACTCCAAATACAGGCGTTTAACTCCTGAAATGAATAGTTTGGTTGGCCGATACTATGACCAAAACTATGTTCCTTATTGTTAGTCATATTATTATGGTAACACTATCACTACTTCTTTGCCTTTTAATTCCTATCTTTCACAAATCTCTATTATATTATTCAAAAACGAAAAATCTAAAAGCAACAACATTACATTGTTTTGATTTTCAATCTCATTGCCAATATCGAGCTTCGAGGCATCGTACGATAATAATAGGGTTATACGATATGTTAATTTAAATTAAGTACCTACAAAAGACATTTTGGCTCAAAATCTTGCATTATACTTATCTTTCATGTTCAGATTTCATTTACATTTTTTTATAAGGAATTCCTTAAATAATACATATTACAAATACTTATAAAAACGATAACTAGAGTCTGTTCACTAAAAATGATAGACGTGAAACGGTTTCCCTCTATAAACTTTCTTATAGTTTCGTATTTTATTTTATTCGGATTTTACGTTAGTTCACAAAATTCTCTTTCTTAGTACTCTCTACAATGATATAATAATATTTCTTTTCCCATCTTACCTTTTGTAAACAATTAATGATCAACAGCATTTATACGATAACAAATTTCCACAACGCGCAGCCACAAAACAGCGATACCCAACAATAGCATTCATATACGGAGGCGATATCTTCAAATTGCTCATGTAAGACGAAATTAACCCTCGGTCGCATTAACACTGATAAGTCGGCTAGCTCATTTGCGCGCCTTCCGGCTCCGCTCGTTACATCTTGATATTCTTTACCCCTTTACCGATACCGCACCACACGAGCAATAGTCCGGGTGGCCAAGAAATGGATAATTGCATTTTCTCGAGCGCATCAGAGGGCACGCTAAAGTTCTTGTATATTTTTTCTCACTTCCAGTTGTCAGAACTGACGGATCACATTATCGTTTGGCGATTATTTTATAATAGAAAAATTATTATAGTACGACGCTTGAGTTTCCAAATATATTTTTATTGTGCCGGTTTGTGTCCAACATGGACATTTGCGCGCCTTCTGACACCGCTCGTTACATCTTGATATTCTTTACCCCTTCACCGATACCGCACCACACGAGGATCAATAGTCGCGGAGCCCTAGTGAGGATTTTTACATTTTCTCTCTGATATAATGTATATATAATATATATATTTGATATAATAAAACTTACCATGCATTCAATCTATTCTACATTAATTTGCCCCACTATATATTTACCCTGTCCTTTTTTATATATATATATTTTTTTTATTATAGCACGTTAACGTTCTCCAACCAAAATGGCAATCTTTTTACGTTTTAGGATCTACTCTTCACAATCCAATAGGTTCCCATGCCGCTTTAGTAACTGCAAGTTTAGCATCCCGGGCTCCCCTACTACAATAAATGGCGCGGAAGAACCCGCTATCTCGCGACCCGATATCTTCCATCCGAATTAATTTCAGAACGCTCCAGAAACGAAGTTAGTTCGCGGACTTGTTATTTCTACGTGCACCCAAGCGAGAGCACGCGAGTTCTAATCGCGAAGAGTTGCCAGATAAAATGGCGACCCATAATTACCATAACGCGCCTTTCGAAGATATGTGGAGAATCTTAATGGTACGGTGGCTCCGTAAATAATGGGCTGTTATGGGAAAGTTGGTTAGAGCACTGTTTCGAATGTAATTTTAAAGGCGTCTTCGCCTCACGTGCTTTTAGAATAATGTGCTAAATGCGGAGTCGGTACATTAATGACGTTTTGTTTGGCGTTATGTCTTAAATTATTGTGCGCCTCAGGTGTTTATGTCATGGGCAGCTGTAACAAAGGAAAATGTAACTTGACTGTTTAATTTTATAATGAGCACTACTATACTATCCAAAAAATGTTTACAATTTTTGATTAACATGTAGAAAGCGATTAAAAACTTGCTAAATATATAGGCAAGCACCTCTCCATTTTTTTATACCTTAAAACTCACTGAAATTGTAGATCCTTCTCTTCTCGGAGAGTGTTGAAAGGAAGATTCAGTTTCAATATAACAAAACCACAATTCTAAAAGCGAACAAAAAGCATGAAATTCAAACTAAAACATTAATCTGAACTCAAACACTAACGCAAATAGTTTCATGGTCACAATCTGCATTACAGTATTAGCTTCCCGCAAACATTCGTGCAGTGCTGCATTGTTCCATTCTGCTCCAATTGTTCACTGAATACATTTTAAAACGTCTCGGGTTATTCAGGAAACGATATGTACCTGCGCCTCAGTACAATGAACATGTTTCCGACGTAACAGCCACTGTAAATTAGGCACCAAAAACGGTCTCATTTTCCACCCGAGTGCTGCGGCTAATATTGTCTCGCTCTTGAAATATGCAGTCTTACCTGCGGCAGCCGGCGAATGCACTGTAATTGTTGAATATACTGCATCGTTTAATCCCAGCTACATCTTCGGGAATGTTCGAGAATGCAGCCAAGATTTGCAGGCAGTCTGCGGCTATGAGACTTGGCCTCGGGCCTGGCGCTGGTTTAATAGGCGGCTTAGCTCCAGCTCGGATTTCTTGATGCCCGTATTAACTACGACAAGACCGCAGCATCTAAATAGTAAGTGAATATCCGCAAACAAACTTGAAACATTAACATATCGAAAAGCTTTTTTAAAGTCGTAACACTCCGAAGTTCCTTGGCGTACGAACTCGCTACTGTAAACAGCCGTCAGGCGTCGTCAGTGAAATTGCAAAAATGTAAAAGAGCTAATGTTTGCTCACCTTAAACCCCTTCCCGACCCCACGTCCCGGCGTGACGAGCCGGATAAAAGGCTTTAATACACCCTCATCCCTTATTACGAAACTTGAAAAAGACAACAATATAGATCCAGTGTGTCGCGGGCGCGGGCAATCATACGCGCATCAAAGGTGGCGCGCCGAAGCTAGCCAAGTGTGGAGATGCCTCCAGCGTCGTTTTGTATTATCATTCTGTATGGAAATGCCGAGTCAAAGGGCTACACGCGTTATGAGATCTGAAACAATACGGATTGTTACAATCCCGTTTCCTTCATATGTGAGGAAATGGTATTTGAATATTTAATGAGAAGTCCTCGCTTGTGTATGATAAATTTGAATTCGTCTATCACGACATTTTGCCGCTTACTATCTTTGTATTCACTACAAAGCTGATCTTTGTTCTAATTTGTAACATGTTAAATTAATTTTAACAAAATTAAAGTTTTGTGTTCTTGGAATGTAGTGATAAAATGAATAATTTGTTTCGTAAAGTTTCATATGGACGTCTTTATCTTAAAATTACAATACAGGTAAAAAATATAGGAAACTTATAAAATTTGTCTACTAATGTCTGTTTACTTCACTATTTTGAAAACTCAATAAATTGCATAATTAGATTACATATACTATGCTTTATTAAATAAGTAATGCGAATGACTTAAGAATGCAAATACATATTTGAAATAGCTAAGTCAATTGTTATTATGACATTACTACTATTTATGAAGCATAGATTGATTTAAGTACATTAGTAGTATTATTAGTGCATTATTATAGTAGGATTATAAGTGCAGTGGCACGAATTAGCTAAAAGCCCGACTGATATTTATATACAATGCTTGTTAAATGGTAAAAATTTCGATGTTTTCAAGAAGTTTATCATTATAAGAATTATATATAGCACAAAGAACAATAAATACGTCGGTAATATAATTAAAGAGAAATTTATTTATGATACTTTTAATAAACAATATTGTACGGTAGATGATTTGCAATTTTATTAATAATTTAAACATTTAATTGTATCTATTATTAACAATCAACAATTTTTGTTTAATTTCAACAAAATATTTTCTAATTTTAGTATCATTGGACCTTGGAGAAAAAACAGTCACCCTCCATACACTTGTGACTGGGACGCATCAAGCAGTCATTACCGCCCTCTGAAAAATCTCGGGAAGCTGCTTTGCAAGTCAAAACTCCTTGACGGTGTCGTGCGAGTCCTCGCTCTGAGTGCCAGAGGTGCCAACTGTGTCATTGAACACACCTATATTTATACCCATTGTGAGAATATATAAATGCCCCTATTGAGTACAATAAGAGTCTCAATAGGCGTGGCTATCTTAATATATATAATTCTTCTGTGAGTGTGAATGTCACTGAACTCCTCCTTAACGGCTGGACAGATTTTAATGAATTTTTTTGTGTGTATTCAAATGGATTCGAGGATGATTTAGATTCACAATTTGGGTCACTGGAAATGTTTTTTAATTATTATTTTTTTATTTATAAGTAGTTTTCCCATGTTCCTATCTGTCAAACGTTTGTATTTCGTGCCGTGCCGTTCTAAACTTTGATACATTCAGAATAACAGGACAGTTCGTATGTCATTATTTGTTTTATATTTTTGTTTGATAGTAACATGAAGTCTCTTTAAGATAATAAAAAACAAATCCTCTTTGAACAACGTCTGCACCCGGGCGGAGCTGGGCGGGACCACTAGTTATATGTATTAATCGAAAACTCTTATGAAAATAAAACATGAAACTATTAGAAACGTCCGACAGCGGCCCATGTTCTATGCCTATTTTCTTCCTAAACAAACTACATCATGCTATTAATAATAGTAATCACCTTCGGATTTATATATTTTTAGCTACTCATAAACCCAGCTTTATCCGTGAAAATAGATAGATGTTTGTTTTAAACTTATAGTAATTAAACATTTTTCTGAACTTTAATGGACGTGTAACCGTGCTGTTATTTTATATATATGATTATTTATAAAAAATATTTTTTTTTTCATATATTTAAATATTTAAATAAATAAATATCTTTGGACAATTCACACAACACCATCTGATTCCAAACTAAGCAGAGCTTGTACTATGGTAATCAGAAAGCTGATAAACATACTTATATAATTCTAAATACATACTTAAATAGATAAGTAAATACCCAGACACAGAACAAATAGTCATGTTCATGTTATGTTATACTTAGTTGTAAAAATTACCTATAGACATTATTTAAAAAATAGTTTTGCAAAGTCCGCTAGTTAGTGGATCCGATTTTGTTACAAAACATAATGGAGTATTGGACTTTAACAATCAATTATTTATTAGAGTGTAATTTCACTATTATTTATTTCCTAATTTTTTCGACTTGAACCGTAACAAGGTTTCTTACGCATCGCGCGAGTTCTAAAGTTTGAAACTTCAACTAATCATAAGAACATTACGCTTAAAATAATGCAAAAAGGATCCATTACAAATTCTAAGGTGTGCTAATTCTTGTGGAGTCACAGGCAGGTGCCCCAACGCGCATAAATAAATCTTAAACACGCGTCACGAACAGGAATCGCGTTACACAGGAGAACTATAGTCATATGTGATATGCATGGAGTAAAAATCCAAAAATTCATTATTATGACTAAAATAATGCATTCGTAGCCACATGCCGCCGTAAGCATCGGAGAATGTAGGAGAGCACATCTACTCTCCGGAGGATGGGCCCGTTCTGGAGCGCCGCGCAATTTCATTTCAAGGTGCGTTCCACTTGAGATCCCGAAGTCCTACCCAAGTGCAGAGGTACCATTACCAAAAAAGTGTCCATTAGAAACTTTGGCTGCAACCCTTTTTACGTCCCACTGCTGGGCACGGGTCTCTCCCCATTATTGGGGAGGCCTGGAGCTTACTCCACCACGCTGCTCCAATGCGGGTTGGTGGAGAAAATTTAATGTGTGTTAATTCTTTTAGAGTCACAGCTGCAGGTCTTGTTTATACGCACAAAAATCAGAAGTGATCTCGCGGCATTAGCAGCTCGGGAGAACGACATCATCATATTTACAAATCTGTGCAGTAAAAATTCAAAAATAATAAAAATAGTGCAAAAAAGCATTGATTAGAATTTCTAAGGTGTGCTTATTCCTTTGGAGTCGCAACAGTCGCAAATGCCTAAATATTTGCAAGCACATAAATCAGATCTCGCGTCATTAGTAGATATTGTTACTCATATGAAATCCCAGTAATAAATATCCAGAAAATTAATTTCGTGTAACTATTAAAGTTAAAATTATGAAAAAGGTTGCATTAGAAATTCTAACGTGTGCCGCAGGTGCCTCATCATTTACGCTCAAAAAAATTAGACCCGTTCCCACGTCATAAGCAAGGATCGTTAGTCGGGAGAACGATTGGTAAGTCTTAAGCAAATCCACGGAGTAAAAATCCAAAAACTCATAGTTATTCTAAGATGTCCTGATTCCTGTGGAGTCACAACCGCAAGGTGCCTCAACATGTACACACACATAAATCAGACCCGACCCCGTGTCATGAGCAGAGATTATTACGAGTAGGTATTACTCGTGAAAACGAGAAGTGATATGCAAAGCTGCAGTGTAAAAATGTAGAAATTATTGCCAATTGAAAGTTATAAGTCTGTAAGTTTAAAAATGTTTCTGTTTAAAACTAACAATAATATAATGTTGCAAAATACAAACCACTTCCTACACAGCTTCGATATGCAGAAAAGTACACAGGACAGTCCCCAAACTTTCATCATTCAGTGGAAATTTGTGGTTAATGTGATCATAAAAAACATGGATCTTAGAATCTTTATTTAAGGATAATTGGATACTTTTCTGGAGTATCTTGATGACTCTGCTGAAGTGCTGAAGATGCTGAAAATGCTGAAGCGTTCTTCTGGAAAAAGATGAGTAAAATGTCCAGGTAAAAATTCGGCACCTACTTTTGGCACATACATTGACATAAATCAGACCCGACTCCGCTTCACGCGCACAGATCGGAGGACTCAGGAGAACGAATGTAAGTCGTTTTCAAAGCCGTGGAATAAAATTCCGATAATTCATAAAATTAACGAAAGTTGAAATAGAAAGTATTCTAGTTAGAATTAAGGAATTATGACTAATGAAGCTGCGGTAAGATGGACACATTTGATGTGTTACTCTGGAAATAACTAAGCTTTCATTCAAAGGCTGAACGGCCGAAATTTATGTACTTCCTAGAAAATCATTAAAATAAAATAATAAAGCAATTATTACCTCCACAGGCTAAATTACATTTAATTTTAAATTACGCCGTCGGTCCTGGTTGTTATCGATAAATAACAGTCGTTAAACCTTGTCGGAGGCCTTATGGGCGGTTCGAAAACATCCGACAGCGGGTTGGCCACTAACCCACATCTCCACTAACCCGCATTGGCGCAGCGTGGTGGAGTAAGCTCCAGGCCTCCCCAATAATGGGGAGTGACCCGTGCCCAGCAGTGGGATGCAAAAAGGTTGCAGCCAGCCAAACAATTTCTTGCTTAGCTATGCCCAGCATCATATTATCGGGGCTGCATGGAATTTACGCCACCACGCGCTTATTGTATAATAATGGCCAAACCTACAAATAAGTTTGATCATAAATTATCCTCTCAAATGTGTACCCACGGTTGAAATATTTACATCATTAGGAAGGGTTTTTTGTAAGAATTATCGTTATCACCTCACGTAAATGTGCATCTGTGTTATATATGAAATTGATAAAAATTCCATCCGTCACGTCTGCGGCAAATATTCATTCCGAACAGCGTGCTTCGATCCTCACATCGTTAAGGCGACGTGTACGCCATTACAGGAATTATTCCCACATCCGACGTTCACCGCAAATTGACATTCAATCAGTGTCGCGACATTGTTTCCCTATCAATCCTTATTGGGAGTTGGCACACGCGCTCCGCCGATATTCCGCCATCAAATCGCAATTTGTTTATGAAAATTTATTGTATTTGCCATTACCGCATGCGGATTCTTTTCCTACGGGAGCGACCCCAGAACGAAATCACCTTATTCAATTCCCTTTTTGCATACATCACACACGCGGGCGTCTTTAGAGGGGAACATCGCAGTTTTTGTCTGAACACGTGAATCGCGTTTGGGACGCGTGTTCTCGTCTTATTAGTCTGGATTGCATATATGTTTTTCGCAAATCGCCCGCGGGGCGTACACCTTCCACGGCTGGAGTATCTCTTGTTCGTAAAACGATGTTTCTTAAATTTTCAGCTACGGACCTGAAAGCGTCAAGTAAAATAAAAAATATGAAGTATTTTTTCTTTGAACCATAAGAAATTGATTTGGAAAAGTTAGTTTTATGTATTCATCAATCATAATTGTGATACATGTTTTACGAATTATCATATTTTATCATCGAGAAATTAGATGATACATCATTTGAAAATTGCATTAGAAAGTTAGAATGATTAACATGAAGCACAACTACGTAAACAGTATTTCCGCTGAAAAACCATAAAGAGTAGGTATTTTTTCCATCTGAGAAAAAAAAACATCGAAGACGCTAGACGTTACGATTGACACCAATCTATCAAGAAAATGCGCAAATACCGTAGAAGGTGCCGAATCGCGGAAAATTTCCAATTCAAAATTCCGCAGAATCATTTATCAGGTGGGAATTAGCGCGTCGCACATGAGTCGATGTCACGATATGCGATATGACACCGCTTCCCTTCTGTTTCGAGGATTTGGGAAAAGAATTGTCGCATATATCACTGTTAATAGGGTGTGGAGAGAACACTACTTATGCGTAATGCGACAAGGAAACATGCTATTCGGGTTTCATTGCGCGGAGGCCATCTCGTCGTCTTTATGGTGATACCCATAAAGGCGAAAATCGTAAGCAAGTAACCTCCGTAAAATGTAACTGCGTTCTCATACGTTCATACATTTCAGAGCTGGATTTTCAATTGCCATAAATATAGGAGCAGTGAGCTGAGCGACTCAATAATAGAGGCATTAGCATTCGTCCAAGCTTTCTGCCAGCTCGACTGTGGCAATATGTCATAAATTTCGCCAATTCTGTCTGATACATTAATAATACATGAGATAGTTTTAGTTACATCTTGTAACACTGAGTGAAGTTTACCGTCCACGTATCTGTTATTAATATTTAGAAATGCAAAACCATCATAATATTAAAACTATTTATTATACGACTTACTACGGTACATAAAAATATAATAATAATAATAATAAATTTTTATTTCGGATAAAATATCCATATTTTGTTAGTAACAAGTTAGTGAATTATAAAAAGTTGTTCAGTCATTAATACATTAATATCCATAATTCATTATCATACTATATAAATTTCAATTAAAATCAATTAAATTAACAATTATTATTAAATTTAAACATTTTAAAAACATATTTATAAAAATATGACAATAATATAAACATATGTTTCAACATAGATATCTATTTACGCATTGCCTAAACACAACTTCAACTACAAAACATTCTTATCATCTCTGACTGAACCACAACTAAACCAAATCGCCCTACAAATTCTCCAAAAACACAACATTAACCCGTTTGACATAACGGTAACACAGAAACATAACGATAATGCAGTGGCGTGGTCATAAACACGACGAAATGACTGCGTAAAAAGGAACTGTGTCGGTAAATATGGACAGGCGATGTCTCCGACAATGCCAAAATTACGGGGAACACCGTCAAGATGCTTTTAGCAAGAAGGAAAGTCGTGCACATCTAATTTTTATTACGTTGGTATACAATGTGTTGAGGATTATAAAATATCATAATTAGTACACGCGGTATATTTTTGGATTGAAAATATACAGCGTGTACAAATTATGATATTTTATAATCTCTACTACGGAATTGAGAATGAGAATAAACTGTTTCTACAAGCAACATCAAAATAATACACACATATTCTAAATCAATTACTTGGAATGGTTGAAACCGCTATTAAAATCTATAAGACTACATTTAACCTATAAGACTAAAATTGAAGCAAACCCTATAAAATGTTAAAATTTGCAATCTGTGAAGTTTTTTTTTAATATAAAAGAATAAAAAAAGTAAAAGCTCTTTGAAAAGAAATTCATCCGCAAGCCACTTGTTTAGTGATTAAGTTGCAGAGTACTAGCAGAACATTTAAAAGGCTTACGTTTTTTAACAGAGCTCTTAATAGATGAATATATTCCATTGTTCCATGAAGTTGGTATTTTGTTACATTTTCGATACAATTGAAAAAATGATCCCTTAAATTTGTTATTTTTATCCTTTTATTACATATGTTAAGATCTTCTATGAGTTATTTATAAAAGTGTAGGCAACGTATAGCAGAAAAGAAAAATCCTACTGGCAAATAATATGAAGATGGTACCAGAAGTAGCTGCTACTCTTAAAAAAACTTTTTCCCTCTAAATCTCAATAAACTTATTAAAATCTTTCATGCTTAAAATATAAATATTTATACGAAATTCATGCATTCTTCCAAGAGTATTCTACGTTTCAGCAACTTTATATGCAGTTTAATACAAATTCATTGAGTACGCCGGAAGCGGGCGCAAATCAGCCGAAGATTATGCTAAATACTCCTAAGTATTATATTCCGTACGTACGCCGCATACGTAAATAGAGTTTATCAAGCCCCTTGCTAAAAAGCTGTTATATTTTCAACACATGATTATGTAAAAGAATTCCGAGGATCCGCGGTGCGAGGGAAAGAAAATGTGTGTCGTTAAGATGCGAGATCTCTCCGATTTGCATCCGCGGCAGCCACAATACAGGGTATTAGCGCCAATATGTACACTTGTCGCCCTGAGTGTGTGATTTCTTTCGCGTTTCTTAAAAGTCTTTTGGAATAAAATACTGAAAGGAAAACTCCGAAAATTTTGGAAGACAATGCAAAGCAGAAAATTGTGTTGAGAGAAAATATCCAATGTGTAGGTTATGTACGTTTATTTTTTGTACAATTTCATAGCTATTCAGATTTCAGATAATAAATATTTAAGAGATAACTAGTAGCTCAAGATTTAAGGTACGAAGTACACTAAACTTTAACTTCCATCTGTCAGTAACAAATCACCACAATATTTAAAAGCAATAACTAAAGTGAGAAGTACAAAAAATTTACCGAATACAACAAAAAGTCAAATTTTCCAACTCAGCAAACGACTTCCTCGTCAAGTTAATAACACAAAACAAATTACCTTCGAAATCTCCGAGCAACGGCGAAACAATTAATCAAAACATTCAGCCGTTAGAAAAAATTAAGGGAATAATCCTTCCCAGGCGCGGAATGGCATTATTATTATTTAAATCTTGGAGACTTGTGCGATATAGATATAAGTCTGCAATAACCCATTTAGGAGGATAAGAAAAAGGGATGGTAGTCATTAGCATATAATGACAGTAATTAAAATACACAAATAGAGCTATAAAGAAGGCCCGGCGTTGAAGGGTTGTCTTCATCATCTGAGAGAGAATTTATACATGGCAAATATTTTCGCTGTGGCTCAGCAAGCCGCCGCGAATTAAGAACGCCATTGTTTAATTTATTAATTAATGGACCCGCTGCTGCGACGATGACAGTTGGATGATTCAATTTTATAAGCATTGAATTAATGATTTGGATAATGTTATTAACAATAAAGCTAACCAATCAAACATATTTTAATGTCAACATAAAACACGTATTCAAATTGATACTCGTACCACTAAAAAGTTTCATAGTGTTTAGGCCAAATAAGCCTAATAAGAATGGCCGTATTAAAATATATTTAAATAATAAATAAATGCAAAACTAGGCAATCATTAGGTGCGAAGGTATATTATTCCTTTCCTTTCCCCTTCCATGGTTGTCCTGCTCTTACCTTACCTACTGATATGCCCGCGCGGCGCAACCTCGCCGCTTGCGACAGTTTTTGAAATGCTACGCGCGGGCCCACCTACGTTCGTCTAATAGTCAAAAAAAATTAAGTGAAAATCGGTGATTTAGAGACAGTGTAAAAATAACTCACTGTGTTCGTGAAGTATTTCAAAAGAGTAGCCACTCAAAACTGCAAACATTAAAGAAGAAACAGGACCAAAACGACCGGTAACCTACACCGCGTTGTCGGTAAGTCCCTCCAGCAACTTTCCTTGTTGTCATCTATCTATCCTATGTCTTTGAAAACCCAAAAACCACCTTCGAACCAGCGCCTACACATACCTTTCATGGACTTAAACTCGCTAAATCAATATTTTGTTTATCACATTTCAACACATTCTTAGTACATTAGTACATGATTTATTTCAGTGAGAATACCTTTTCCTCACTTAAAATGCCTTTATGTTGGCAAAATGAAGTCCGCTAGATTAAGTTTCTGACGTCGCAACTGAAATCTTTCGTTTGGACAAAGCGGTTCTCGCGTTTCATTCGAACAGAGTTGTTCCAATTCATCTCCAGCGGTGCTCCGCCGTCGACGCAGACAATGGTTCGACTAATTACGGAATGTAAAGCTTTATTAACGCAATCGGGTGGCTATTAACATAAAAAAATAATATTTACCAACTCTCTCGCCGACGAAGCCTCTTAATTTACGAATATTGCGGCATTAGGCCTCAACCCTTCCGTCTTACAAATAATTGCAGTGATGTTACGCCAAGAGAAATGGGATGAGCGTCAAGATTAAAGCTCATCAAAATTGTTATACTGAACATTTTGCATTGTAATGACTGAAGCGGTGGATCGCGAAGTTTCAAGTTTATTTAGATTTCACACACGCTTCTTGGAAATTGGCAGTGTGGACAAGAACATCATAAATTGCAGCCAAATCACCTATTGATATTTTAATAAAGCCTCATCCCTTCGCGGATTTCTAAGACATCTCTATTAGCATATAAATAGCGGATAAAATATGACATCAGCATTTTAATTTTTCGATATTACGAAGCGATTTACAAATTAGCGGGTAAGAAAAACGCTATGGAGGCCTTAAGAGGGTCGACCGGCTCGCAGATGTTCTATTTAAATGTAAATTTTCTCCGACACGCCGACGACACGGATAAAAAAATAATTTGAAATCGAAATATTTGACAGGCTCGTCAAATATTATGCGGAAAATAATGACTGAGATTGACTTATTGCTAGAAAAACCAAGGGTACACCCGGCGGATATTTACTAAGTTATCAAGTAGATAGTGTCCAACAGAAATAGATTGAAGTATCCTGGTATAGGTATAGGTATAGTATAACGTTTAAAAATTATACTTACGATTTAGAAAATTTCTTGCTGCTACTATAAGGAGAAATAATAAAAAAAACTATTTGAATTTCGTCATATCCATGCTAAATAATATAAAGTGAAAATAATTCAAAATCAACTTTCAAGTATGGAAATCCTAAAAGAAACTCATAAACTCCTTATGTGCTTGCATTGATTTTTATACTAGTACTTTAACTCAATGCCTGCAAGTTACACATCAGTGCTTTCAAAATACTTCATTCATGTTTTTGTTATACATTAGTTGCAGAACCATAAAGCGAATTTTGAGTGAACCAAAATGGTGCGCAATTAACTCCTGACAATGTTTTTCTTGTATCTGGGAATTACTTACAGTATATTTTATCTGAAAATTACCTGGTAATTTTCTGAAAATAACAGTATAGTATACTCCTAATATTTTATTCTACGAACCGTCTACCGCCCCTCCCCCCTTCTAATACTTCCTAGGTTTTAAAGTCTTACACTTACAGTAAGTACAATTCTCGGCTGAGAATTAGTCTGTTTTGTAATAGGCCCAAAATATACCATGCTTTTGACAACTTTTTTGTTACAATAATTTAATTGAAATTATATTTAAAAAGTATTTTTTGTTAAATAAACAAAACCCCGATTTAATTAACAAAACCTTTAAAACTTAGAAACTTTGTGCCGTAAAAACAAAAATTAACCAAATTTGACAGGAGTGTTTAATCAACGCCTCTCGCAACAAACACTAGGGGGTGACAATTGCAGGCGTAAAAAGGGAAAAGAAAGAATTCTTTTTGGAAGGCAACAATGAAAGAATCGCGGAAAACGTCCGGAAGTGAAGGTGACAGATTGTCGACGGTGACGTCACACCTCTTGTTTACGCGGCATTGAGCTCAGGCCAGAATTAGCTATCATTTACTTAAGTACTTTATATAATTAAGTGGAATTGCTATTAGTGTCGTCGAGGGTCGCTTTCCGCCATATTCTTTTCGACTCCGTCTCTAATTGTGACTCTTAGCTGTGCAGTCTTGTGTGATTATTTCTCACATCTGTGGAAACCCCTAAGGGCTGGCTTCCTTGGTCAGTTGTATTTTTCTCTCTCCACTCAGTAAATTTCGGGGAACTTTTAAATGAAGTTGCAGCAAACATTTTATCTTATATATTTTACTGCTTATTTATTTTTGAAGGATGTCTTAGATCGTCTATTGTGATTATGCTTTACCATACCAACCTGCCCCGTATATTATAACCTAATTTGTGATGTTATTTTATGAAATCTAATACCTTTAAACGAGCAAGTTTACGAGAATTCTTGTATATACCTAAACGTATATTTTGAATCTGGGAATCGGCTCCAACGATTTTGATGAAACTTAGTACTTACCCTAGTTTCGGGGGTAGTAAATTGATCCAGCTAGGTTTTATTTTTAGAAATTTTAAATTATTATATATTATTTTCAGCCATAAGCAACTACAATATTAACCGAAAAATACGACTCTTCCTGAAATCTATTGGAGAGTATTAATAATATGTTAATATTAATGATATTGTGGCGTAGAACGCCATCCGCCAATCCGACGTTCAAAGAAATGGCAATGTCGACTTGAAAGACTCTATAAAAATTTCGTATATTAAATTAAAGCTTCCTTGACCGAATGGTTCATTTTTTTGTGAAAATATTTTTATTGGAAGCTATTTCAGATGGCGTTGTTAAATAACATTAAGCCAATAAGTGTTTCGTTTGAAATTAAACCAAGAAAATAAGAAGTTGTTTATATCCGAGCAACGCTCGGTCGTCCAGGATTTTTAACTATTTGGGAAGTCCTTATTTCTTTGCCTATAAAAATATTTCAGAAAATAAAAATATTTATTATTGTCTCATTATATCTTATAGATTCTCTATCTTATATCTTATAGATTCTCTAGATTCTTATCTTCGTGAGAGATTACGAGATTACGGAATTAAAAACCTGGGAAGTCTTTTTCCGTCGGCTTATTTTTCTCTCAGTGTACAAAAACCCAGTGAATTGGGTGACACGGACAAAAAATACCGTACACATAATTATGAAAACGCAAAATATGGGATACATTTAAATCAATAATATGCATCGTAAATTTAATACTCAAATAATTTAGTTAGATTTTAGTCAGTATTTTTATTTCTATTAACAATATTTGCATATCTTAAGGTGAATATGGCGGACTATTAAATGTATAAAACAACTTTTGTAATACCAATATTTGCGCAAAAAATCATTTTGTCTTTAGAAAATTACAAATAAGTACATTCAGTACGGCTTACGAAAAGCACTTTTTAAGCAATTTGGTTACACAATTATAAATCTGGAACTTCAATAAACTAATTAGAAATGGTAATGTGGTTCTTTACAAACCAACATCGGTGCAACGTGATTCGTTTGCGAAACCAAATAAGCAAAACAAGGGGATAGATTCTTAATTTTCCTCGGTGCGTTCGGACTTAAATTTTTTCTCCAAATGAATTTCTCATCTTAGGGGACATTGGCTTCTTGCCGTGTTTACAGACTCCCGACGAGTCCCACTTTGTTGTTTAATGAAATTATCGGTTTACCGAGCAAATGAACAAAGCCAGATTCGCTTTCGACGGCTCGGTCAAAAAAGAGAGGGGGGATGTTTTTGTTTTCAGGGTAAAACAAGGAGGTCCGAATGGACTCCTTTGTGGTACTCCTTGCCTCGGTCGTACTTAATCAATTATGATCGATTCGTTAATTCTGGCTGAGGGGATTAATAAGATTCTTGCGGCGTACGATGCAAATCGAAAGCGTAGTGGTGAAGGAATTGCTTTTAGGAAAGTAATTAAATTGCATTTATTAACTTAAGTGTTGTAACATTATTATTTATTTATTAATATATTATTTATTTATTAACAGTAAGGATAGGATATATTGTTAAATCATATTTACCTAAAATCAAGCCGCAAGCGAAGCAGGACATCTGATGGACGTTGCATCTTAAAGACATCAAAAGCTAGCATACAAGTTAAGCAAGATTTTATTTTTGTCTAATGTTGCTTGAGATGCTGATGGCCTTAAATGTATGAGTAGCCGGAACCCACACCTTTCCAAAGCAACACAAAAGAATTATTTTAACATAGAAATCGTATAGCAGTTTTGTGTACACATTCAGAACTGCATACAACTACTTACGACCTCAGACAAAACTTACCTATACATGCTTTAGGTTGTCTGTAGATGTTCATGGGCTGCAACGTGGCCTGCATGCTCGGCTGCTACTCCATTCAAATAAAAAAACTTACTTTTTAATCTTCCATCCATTACGTAATTATTAATACACTGATTTACTTATACATAAGCTATGTATCGATTTTTGTTAATTGATTTTAGTTCATTTATTCATGTAATATAGAAGAGTGGAAGCGCGCATGGCCCGGCGGCGAGCGTAGAACGGAAGCGATCTACGCAGCTAAGCCAAAACGGGCGCGGTCGGGTGTGAGATGGGTGACCGCTAGTGGCAAAAAGTTCATGCGCGTTTCCGTGCTTCGGAGGGCACGTTAAGCCGTCGGTCCCGGGTGTTGTCGATAGATAACAGTCGTTAAACCTTGTCGGAGGCCTTATGGGCGGTTTGAAAACATCCGACAGCGGGTTGGCCACTAACCCGCATCTCCACCAACCCGCATTGGAGCAGCGTGGTGGAGTAAGCTCCAGGCTTCCCCAATATGTGGGAGAGACCCGTGCCCAGCAGTGGGACGCAAAAAGGGTTGCAGCCATTCATGTAATATAAAAACAGCAAACCTTAGGTTTTTTATAAAAAAATAATCTAAGATCAACCCTCAGAAGCCAGCTAGTCAATAACCCTGTTAATATCGCACTGGTAACCGAAAACGGTCGCATTCCACGCGTTAAAAATATCGTGGAGTAATTTGGAGCATTTCGGGGCACTCGCATTAAAGTTAGGTAGCGGGCAAATTAAGCCGAACCCCCGATATATTGCGTTTGTTCTTTTGAAGCTGACGGTGAAGGGTTAAACCAAGAATGCTTTGCTTTTTATCGAAACTCCAATAAACTGGGGGAGGGTATGTAGCTGCCGTCCGAAATCGAGTGGTCAGTGATTCTCAATGGTTATTATATTCACAAAAATTTATTTTGATCGTCAGATGAAAATTTTGATGTTTTATTCGAGTTTACATTACAACGTACTGTTTCGATTATTATTACCATCACCGTTTTAGTGACATATTTTTATATTGCTGTCGCACTAATGTAAAAAAATCACCCACTACCATGAACTATCTTGCGTAAAACCTAACCCTATTACCTGCGCAGCAAACATTAAAATTATATTATAAATCATGATTAAGGTGGGTGTGGATATAATTGGTTTTATTCATAATAAAACATAAATTTTCACATATGCCCGCAAATACTCGTTACCCGGAGCCAATGAATTATACCACAGATAGGTAATTAGACCGAAAATACCATTAAATTAATAAATAAAAAACAGAAGCGAAGCCCCATCGACTCGCGGAGTAACGTACGGGCCCCTTTGTCGAATAAATTTATGTAAAAAATTTCATTAATATTTTTGAGGCCGAACGGCCGCCCGCCCTTGGGACTCGAAATCGAGTTCGCGGTCACGATGGAAAAATGCAAACCGAAAATTATGGGGTCCCTCGCCTTGTATTTGCTTATGAATACTGGCTCTACCTGCCCCACCGTCACGTTATAGGTAAATAAAAAATAAAATAATACGCCTCGTATGCCAACGGCAAAAATGAAAACAATGTTGACGAGGCCGTTTCATTACTTATGAAACCGCTCGATCATTTTGGAACAAAACCGCTCAATTGCAATGTGATACGAAGGTCAGGCAAAAACGTTGTATATTTTTCAGAAAAACTCGGTTACAAGCCTTTTTGCTAACAGGAATTGTTGAGTTATACGTATATAACATATATGTATTTTTTAATACAGTTGCTCAAAAAGTGACGTATTGCAGGGACGTTTAGCGTGCGGGAAGTGGGCTATTACACACTCGTGCTTTTTCTTTCCCAACTGTCAAAATAATGTCTATTAAAAAGAAAAAACCTACCACGAAGTTTTAGAAGTTTTTATGGTTTATGCAAATATTTCTAAAAAGAAGCTACTAATTTGTTTCAATATCAGATTTAATGATTTGATTCAATGAGTTAGGTTAGGTTCCATTTCATTTCATCTCATTAACATTTTCATTTCATATCAATAAAAAAATTCTACTGAATACTTGGCTGTATGGGCATAGTTCCCTTTGCCTACCCAGAATGGATGAAGAAAACAAAAAAATTTGCATATAGGTATTCTTTTACGGTTGGCGCCATTTTTCAAAAATGTTCTTTGCGAGTTTTTATTATTTTATTAAATTGCTTCATTTTTTCGCAACTGTATTAAAAATAGTCGTTCAGTACACGTGCGGAACCGTCATTGGAAGGAGTTCCGACTGTCAACCCTCACCTTCGGCTGCGCCTCGGCTCGGGTAGACATTAGTCGGAGCTCCTTGCAATGTCAGCCTTTCCGCACTTGTAATGAAATATACTATTCCATTACGAAAGTTCTGTATTTTCGAACACAAGTTCGAGTACAATTTTACTTATCCATAGAGCAGCAATGGCTGAGTAGTAAAGATTGCGGTCTTCGATACGGAGATTATCTATCACAGTTGCATGCCAAAAACTCAAACTTTCTTGAAGGCATGATGTCCACCAATCTGCACTTGACCAGCGTGGTAGCCACTTTTGATCAGAGACTTGTGCCCAGCAGTGGGACAAAAAATATATAGGTACATAACTAGCGAACCAGGCGGACGTTATCCTGCCTTCAAGTATCAGAACTTATCTTAAGTTAAGTTATCCTATCTTTCAAATTGGATCAAACTGCACACGGTGTGCAAATTTTATTAAATTCGGTTAAGTAGTTTAGAAGTCCATCGCGGACAAACAACGTGACACGTGATTTATAAGATTATGTCCAGGGTTGTTGCAAGAACTTTACTTTCGAGCTTGGGTACTGAATTTTTAGTACAGTTTTTAGTACTTACTCGTGTCACAATTTTAGTAACCATACTCCTCCGAAACGGCTCGACCGATTCTCATGAAATTTAGAGTGCATATTGGGTAGGTCTGAGAATCGGTCAACATTTATTTTTCATTCCCCTAATTGATAAGGGTAGCCCACCTCAAACATATAAACGTGGTTGTGAGTTCGCGGAGTCAGCTAGCTTTATATAAAACTTTGTAAGAACTATATTTGCCTAGGCTAGGACAACATTTAGTCTCAACCGTATCGATCAATAGATCTTGTAATACACATAACAACTTCGTGAACAACCGTCAACGGCCAAGTTATAAAGATATCCGTCTCCGACGTGTAGGTCTCCAGTTCAAACTAAGAATGTTACGCGTACCTATATGTCACCGGTCCACGGCGAAGGTAAACATTGTAAGATTGCTTTTCGATGCTTTGCATTTCTGTGCATGCTTAAGAGTCACACAAAATTGTTCTAAGGCAAGATGGACATCTAACACTAACTCGCACTTGGCCAGTGGTGGACTATGGCCTAAACCTCTATTAATTCCGGGAGAAATGTGCCCAAAAGCGAAACATTATTATGGTTTTTTCATGGTGAAATATTTTGGAATGCGCGAGTGCAATACATTTTTTTTATTGCTATTTAACTCCACAGTCTTTTGTCTGTGCCATTATTTGCTTTTTTTCATTTGCGCGTTCTATAACTTTGTTATTAGAAACATATAAGCTCCAGTGTAAGTATGTATATAACTAAATTAGGTTCTGTCCGAGGACTGTCCCGGGCGTCGTAAGATGTGTGGTCGTGGCCGAAGACTGTCCCGGTAGATTTCCCAGTGTTTTTTCTATTAATTCATAATCTCTGTGGCTGATGGCGGTTGCCAGGTCGTAATCTTCGATAGTATTTAATTTTGTACTTGCCTCTGTTGCTTTTTTGATGAACGCGCCAATGGCATCCTCGCTTACGTCTGTGTAGTAAGTACAGGAGACAGTATGCCTGGTTATTGCAACAACTGCATGAGAAACGCTGTCGTGCAATTTCTTTTTCTCAGGCTTTGTCTGTATAATTACCACACTTTCATATGTTAGTCCCTGGGATTCACGTATGGTGAGGATACGCGATCCTTCACCTGATCCACATCCTGCGCTCCTAAGTGTTGTTTTTTTCCGCTTGGGTGTGGACTAGAAACAAGATGTTTGGAGCGGATATTGGTATTTGGGCGTCTGTATACATTTTCATGCTGAGGGAATGGGTCTTTTGTCTTGAGGAGTATATGCCATTGTAGATGTCTTTTAGCGCGTAGGCCACGTCTTTGGGGTTCCTATGTGTGTGCAATACATTTATACCATTTAAGGTTTCCGATTTACAACTCCATTTTATTTTTTCCTTAAAGTATTTTCAGTCCGAGCGGAGGACAGTATGAAGAACACCCCTCGCGAGAGCGGCGAGATTATGAAAGATTTGTGAGTTCTCGAGTGGCGCCGACCGCTCGTAAGCTTAAGAGATTTAAATCGCTCGCTGGCCTGGAATGCCAGATACAAACAGATTTCTTACTGCGTACTACCCCTTATGAAATGATATCCTTGGGTGACTCTCTATAGAGTAGATAAAGGACTTAGTTTATTGGGATTCTTTATTTGTTTTTGTCACGATTGCTCTCTTATTGACAAAAATAAGATAGGATTTTCATCGTTATAAATGAGTAAGTAGGTTTTTAGATAAATTTCTGTAACTGCAGGAACTGATAACTGTCTTTACATAACAGAGACAATTAATAAAACATAATTCAATAAAAAACAAATGTACTTATTACCCAAAAAAAATTATATGAGTGAAAGTGCAAATGGACTTTGTTTACTACGTAACGATCATTTTAAACTTTAAAAATAAAAATATAAATATATCCTTCGTATTTCCAAAAACAAAACGTTTCATCTAAACTGTTCAAGTCACCTTCACCCTCGGAGCTTTTATTTCATCCTCACACTAAGCGGCCACAATGCAGCTGAAATCTGCGAAATCTCCCGAACCTGTAAATCTTCTAGGCATTTTTATATTCCTCCGCCCACCCAGGGCTAAGCAGTGGCACCGAGCCGAGATTATATCTTGACACTTGATGGATGAATGGTTATTGGATCTCTACATTTTTATCATTTTGATACAGTTGGTAGGGCAAGGTGCGCTTATGTTTGCTCACTGCGGGGTGCGTAGTTGGGCAAGTATTTTTGAATAGGTTGTTGAAGTTTTGCTCTATATTTTTAGGTTATCGTAAAATTCAGCAGGTAATACAGCTTACCTTACAGCAGCACACCTTAATGTCTTAAGTTAACGAACTGAACCCGCACTTTTAAATTTTTGGTCCTTTTCTCAAAATCTCGAATCGCACCTACTTTTTATTGTTACTTTAAGAGGCAAAATGAAAAGAATAATACCTTTGATTCCTGCCTTTTTTTCCCTTTAGAAATGAAAACTTACGTAACACTCAATGAAGCAATCTTTCTCACTATGTTTTTACCTTTATTTACAGTAAATGCAAGAAAAATACAATCTTATATATTGTACGAATATAACTCCGAAAGACTCTTTTCACTTCCGTAAACTTAGCCCAGCACAATTCGAATTTTTTTATATTATTTTACTCGTTCATAGAACGCTAACCGAAACGTAAACCAAAGATAAAAAGATTAAAGAGAAATTCCTTGGTCTAAAAGAACAGTGTAATATCGTCTTTTAAAATTTTACGAAGCGTTTGCTGACTGAAACATATTTTCCTTGAGGCATCGCCCGCGTGTGCATTTTTAATTTTTATACCCACTCAGCGTCGGATGACGCACTGAATTTTTAGTGAGCTCCGCTCTTTCTATCTTATTAGCGACAGAGAGGTTAATTGAGAAAGCTTGTTACAACATTGTTCGGGAAGGATAACGTACTTTAATATATGAAACGAAAAAACTTACTTTGCATTAATTAATGTGTATACTGTGACAATCCAATTTAAGTCAACATGTCATTGTGATAAATATAGAAATGGTTAATTTCATAAGATTCTCCGCTTAGAATATTGTTCCTTTACTCGTATATTTTTTTAGACAGAAACTTCGC
This sequence comes from Pyrgus malvae, assembly GCA_911387765.1. Classification (NCBI taxonomy): domain Eukaryota; kingdom Metazoa; phylum Arthropoda; class Insecta; order Lepidoptera; family Hesperiidae; genus Pyrgus; species Pyrgus malvae. The sequence goes on along the minus strand of OU426955.1, from coordinate 7,774,616 downwards.
CAATAATTATTTTGAAGAATCTGACACAACACAACAAACTAAGATATAGTCAACAGGTTACCAATTTATAATCCACTTAAAAATCAAGGAAATATACAACAAAATTTCCCGACAACAGATAAAATCTTTAGTCACAGTTAATAAAACATAACCCTTCCGATATGTTTATCGCGGCCATGATTTAGCACGACGGCTCTATTTCACGGCGAAAGCGCTCTCAAATTGAATTGATATGTTTCCGCTAACGGCCGCGGCATTTTTCAGACCGTACGCGTATCATGCGCGCCAAAGCGAGCGGAAACCGTGTTTGTACAGATAGCAATTCAAAATTCAAAGTTATGCACTGATGTGAGACACAAAGAAATACATTGAAAATTTGTGAAGTTTATTTCGTTTTAGGTATGCAGTGCCGTTTAGTTACGAAGGTAGATTTTAACTATGTTTTTCGGTTTATAGGTATATTTATAGGAACTATATTAAATAAGGTTTTTTTATTTTATTTGTTTACAAATAAAGAATAATATAGTTATAGTTCATAATATTCATTATTTATTTACTCGTAATGCTCCATTTAATAGGAATCGCTGGAAACCGCACTATAATAAATATCATTCTAATTATATTTTATGCTTCTAACGGGTCATCACAGGTAAAGGGTTGGCTGGGAGAGAATGCCATTAGGCATTAAGCACACCCTTGTATCCTTATAAGTTTTATATATATTTTATATAAATAAATACTTTTTTTATAAAAACTTGTATCTAATTGGAATTTCAAGCACAGCTTTACAATTTGAGTCATGTGAATATTACAAGGCAGTTATGATGTACTAGTATTTACTAAAATTCTGATATCAATTTCAATTGATCAAAAACATGAATCCCATTTATATGCTAACCGTACACAACACGTGAAGTGTGAGATAGGGGTGTTGTAAAGAGTGCAAACGATCGGGTCGCAGTGTCAGACGCGGCGCTTACTAAGAACATTGCGAATTTCTCATATTTCACTGGAGAGATTCAACATGAATATTTCACGGGTATTCTGAGTATGTTCTGATTACAATGGTAGATATTGTACTACTTTCAGCTGATGATAGATTTTAAACCAATTAACTAGGGTTTTAAACTCCTTAGATAATCTGTAAAGATTTTATTATTGTCGTAACTTGTATATTTTCTAGGCGTAAATTCAAAATTACAAAACAGCAGCACTATTTCACAATTTAAAAAAATTTAGACCATTTTCCAGATGTAACCCTGGTTGCCTTATCTCAAGAGGATGTTCTCAAATAGAACAAACCTGGCCATTTTGTGAAATAAAGGAAGTCCTATAAAAAAACAATGATAAATTTTGAACACCATCCCGAGTTTCAAGTCTACCCTCTTGCTTTAATATCATGTAGCATGTAAGCTATTTCCGCTATACAAAAAGAAAATAACTCTGTGATATCTAAACAGAGCTATAAACCGTAAAAAGATTTTTATAAGATACAAATACCACAATCTAACTGATAGGAACATCAATCGATAGTAACGTGTATCAAACACCTAATCTTAATTTAGAATAAGCTACTCTCTGTAAAATCGTAGATGCAAATGAATTAATTCTTCGTAGAAGCTCGCGATGCACCGAAGAGCGATGCCACGGTGCATTCATAATTCGAATTCATTACCGCCAACGAGTACGAGCGAGTAATGGCTTCGGAAGAACGCTCGCTCAATTATGAGGTTGTTATACCAATAGGTATCTATCGGCGCGGCGCGGTGTGCTACGTTGAACCCGTTGATGGATTTTTAGTGGAGTTATGCTCGCCTAGTACTTCAGTAGCTGTGGAAATCGTGTAATTGTGTCAATAATATTTATAAAGCTGAAAGAGATAAGTGAGCTTATTAAATTAAATAACCGACTTTGCTAATTTATTTTAACAATTCTAGAAGTGTAAGTGGATAACTGGAAATACTATTTACACTTACACCTGAAGAATATTAGCTCTGGCTTAAAGCACTTATCTGTAGAATATTACAATTATTGCTAAATGTTTTTTTTAATTAATAATGTTGTTTTTTATTTTCTGAAGAATGTATCTAAAATTTTAACATTTTCAACTGATTAATATTCCACGGCCAATCTTGTGCCATAGTAAACCTTGACCTGATACAAATGCAGACTGCAGTCATTTCAGTCTACATAGTGAAAACGTAACGTGAAACTTACGTCACTTGCACGCGGGGCACTTGTCACATGTAAAACGTCTGCGTTATATGCATATATATTTATGATATGAAAGGAAATATTTTTTAAATCTTTCTGTTTTCTATAAGTCTAACTAAATGGCGCTATCGGTTTCAGAATCATCCTAGCAAATGCCCAGCGTAGGTTGTATGAGTAGTTTGACAGTCGAATGTCGCAACATCAAATCAAAATATTTTTTTTTCTGAATCAAAAATTAAAACCAAAACAAGGGCTTGATTAGTTTTCACAAGTTACCCAAATATGGAAAATAAAACTGGCACTTAAGTCGCGTAAAGACACCTGCATCGCTGGGAATCTTAATAGGATCGGCCCCCATCCCAGTCCTCCTTCTAATTCCACGTACTTCGCTCGAGAACACTTTTTACACTCATTTCGTGCCTCTTGAGGACAATCGGATGCAAAATGGAGGCTTCAATTTGTCAAGTGTCGCTCTAAAGTCTGTTGAGAATGGATTTGGTTTGTATGAAAAATTACTGCGGTCGAGAAACTTTTGTGCTGGCATGTTTTGACTAAGTGTCATGTGTCCTTTTATAATATAAATTCGAGACTTTTTCTTCTCTTAGTAGTCATAGAAAAAATCAGTAAGTCGTCAGGTATTAGTAAGTCTAGTCAGTCAGATGTTCAAGTAAAGTGATGGCTACTTTACCAGAACGTATCCGATAGAGTTTTGGAGGCAAGCCAAAAAAACATGTTTTCGCACTGTTATTTTATTTCACGACCCTCGTACACTGTCATTTACATATAACGAACTAAATGCCATCAACTTTATCCGATATAACTCAAAAATACACCAAGAAAATGAAAATAAAACAAGAATACAAGTTGTCTCTTCAGACTTCCCGCCAAAACTCCCAATTCGAGACTCATTTCGCGTTTAAATTGCTTATTTTATTCTAAAGTAAAATATAACCGTCCAATTCTTTAAAAAAATACAAATATTCCTACAGTAAATATTAACTAGGCAGTGACTCTAACCGCTCATATCACAGCTTTGTAATGTGGTCATAATTGTAGTCTAATAAGTTAGTCTTGACTATCACAAATGTAATAATAAATTATAGGACTGATATTTATTTTCCATGAAATATCAAAGCCTTAAATTTTCTTTAATAATTAATAACCTGTATGGACCAGATAGCTACCATGTCGGACTGCCCCTGGAAGTGTTCGAAGTCCAACGTGGGCAATTTGGACAATAACTTTAAATTTTGTGTACTTATTTTTACATATATTTTACGCGTTGCTCGTAAACAGACAAACGATACTCGTAAGTCTTGTATATTTGTATGGTTACCATGATGCAGGGGGTACTAATGTAGGCCTAATTTGTTGTTATAGTACTATTTGTTTTATTTAAATTAAGTAGTTTAAAAAAATTAATTATGCACAACGCTGCATGGAAGGAGGTAATTTACAAATTACCTCCTGTTTACAGGTCCCCGAAGACGCGAAGTTTACTAAGTCTGCAAAATGATCTTACGAAGTGTAGGCCGCATCGCTCCCCGAAGCCGCCCGGAGGCTTCGAGGCGTGCTGCGTCGATACAGTTCCAGAGTTATGCAAATATTATGGACAACAAAAAAGTTAATGTCAATGATAAGTGTTGCCCGTAGGGAACGATCAAACACAGCGCTCTTTCCGCTAGCTTTTTGTTGTGTATCGTAGAACATTTGTTACCCTCTTTAATTTTTATCAAGATGAAACGAGATTAGTCTAAGGATTAAAATAGATATGTATTTTTATAACCCTTCTGGATGAAAACTATTAACATATAAAATATTAAAAACTAAAATATTCAAATGTCAAACTAAGAACGGGTGTCTGATCAGTGTGTTACAAAAATTTTACATTCCAAATACAAAAGCGCTACATTAAAATGTTTGACGTTTAAAATTCCCAGATTAATTCAGATGAGACTGTTTTGACATCTGTCACATTCAGACAGCCCTTCGGCAAACGAAGCTAATTTAAAGATTCGACTCGGTAATAAGGCTGTAGAGGGAATTACGTATGCTTCAAATTTGAAATATCGAAAAGATGAGTTTGTCAAATTAAAATATATTAGGAACTTTGTCCTACCAGATCGCAACAAAAATAATAAATATTAAAACATGAGAATGGAAAACACAGAGGTCGAAGTATCAATTATTTGATCATTATGAAGATTTGAAAGAAAAAAAGTAGAAGATTTTTTTTTAAATTTCTTTATCGCTAAACTTTTTTGGTATTAACATATTTTTTTAACTTAATTAAATGGCTATTTGTTTTTGTCAATTGATATTGACGAAGTTTTAGCAAAAATAAAGCAAAATATACAGTTGCAAACTTTAGATTTGCATAAATAATGTTAATTTCTTTATTATATTTGTATTCCATTGTTATTTCTATAAGATGTCACATTATTCTTTATCATAACATCTTATAATCTTAAAAGTATTTTCCTGTACGCAGAGCCAATTATAAAACTTATTTGACTTCCATGAGGCGCTTGAATATCCGGGACGAAATTTTTAAATAAAGGTGAGTGTAACGAGGATAGACGATGTATTTCAGCTAAAATGGCGGATGGCTTAATAGGATGGTATCAGTGGAAGCAGCTGTTATGATACCGGCCAGGAGTGTCACCGCACTCACCCTTAAAGAGATTTTTAGAGGCACAAACGTATGGAAGACGCTTTCTTAAATTGATTGAATTTCAATAAAAATAATCAAGAATCAATTAATAATTCACGATAGTTTCACGTCTTAATTCTATATTTTTAAGGTGCATTTATTAAGATTACCAACCCGCATTGGAGCACCGTGGTGGAGAAGCTCCAGGCTACCATAACAATGAAAGAGACCCGTGCTCGACAGTAGGGCGCAAAAAGGGTTGCAGCCAAGGTTCATTTTGTTTAAAAATAAGTTTTGTTTGCTGAAAATATTATTTATCTTGATGGTGGCAATTTTTGGTAGTCAAAACCGTTGTTGCATCTATCTTACCTTATTACTTCAGTTTGATATTATATCAAGATCTATAAAATATAGTGTCTAAGATAAAATATGATCTCATTAAAATAATTGAAGGAAAAACTTGAATATTCTAACTAACTAATACTAACTGAGCAGCGATGGCCGAGTGATATAAATCCGCGGTCTTCGACGCGATCAATCCCGGGTTCAAATCCTCGGCGCGCACCTCTGACAAAGAAATTTGTAATGTGCGCATTTATCGCTGCTCCACGGTGATGGAAAAAATCGTGATATTTAATTGATTACGATGTTCTCCATCGCCGTGCATGCCTGAGAGGAATTCATAATTTCTCGAAAGCATGACGTCCACCAATCCGCACTTGGTCAGCGTGGTGGACTATGGCCTGAATCCCTCTCACTAGTGAGAGGAGACCTGTGCCCAACATAAAAAAGGTTGAAAAAAAATACTAACTAAGGAACAAGAAATAGTCTTAAAACTTGATTAATTTTTTTTATTGAACGTTAATACTGGGTACAAATAAAGCAAAGTCGACTCCACATTAATCAATCCCTGCAGTGACTCCAACGTAAAGGCGATCGCTTTTTTCTCGCCCCAACCTTTGGAAAAAATAGGGGAGATTCCTATCTTGTCGCTTCTAATTTACTTATTCCTCTTTTAAAGACTTATTTACCTTCAAAATCCCATTGTGCCGCGCCGAGCGATCCAGTAATAACGAGGCGACCTCTCCAAAGACGTGTCAAACGAGATTTTTTCTTAAAAAAGCAATAACAATTTACATAAACACCCGGTCGTAGTTAACAGTTAATAAAGGAAACGGTGTCGCAATTGACGAAGCTGCTCCTTTTAAATGCCTTTTAGATGGAAATGTTGTCGAAACATTGTTTTACAAGGCCCTTTTTTGACGGTTTTATTAGTCTACGAATGCTTGACAAAATTGGATCAATCAACATTTACTACAGTTTCTTTTAATTGTTTTCTTAGCCTTTTTGGTTTGAATAGAAATTACCAAATTTTCTTAGCATATGAAAATTTACAAAGATCAGGTTCGTATATAAATTCATCAATCCCTCATACATCTAGTTTTGTTGAAATGTTATGCAAATGTATGTCTATGAATATTCTCTAAGTTTTTAGATGCAATTTGTTTATTTTTAGCAGATACATGCGGCTGCTGGTCATACTTATAAGAGGTGCACGTTAGATACTGAAATTAAAGTGCTACTTCGTAGGACTCATCATACTCAGAAAGGTTCAAGCATCATGGAATTTAATGTGTATGTCTCAATTTGTTCTGTCAATAAAATGAGTAAGAAATACTATTTACACGATTACATTAAATTCAGAACAACAAACAAGTCATGTACAGAACAAACAGAACTTATATTAAATACAGTGACCTAAATTTAGTAGAGTTGCCAAGAGTAATTGTTTCATTAAAACGGACCCGAAAGTTTAACGTCGGCCGCGGGCGCGTATTTGCTCCCTATCGATCTCGGTTCATCGTTCTCAGATTGTTTATAATAAAGAAATATTTATGTGATGTATTAAAGAAAGTATTCAGATGAAATGCTTAAAAAGTGCTCAAATCAGTCTCATATCTACGTTATATCCAGTAGTGCACATGATCGAAATCGATGGCTGGAGGGTAAAAAAGAGAAAGATAAAACTTGTATAGAAACTTTTTATATTCAAGCGATTTATTTTGAACTTGGTGTACAGATTCCTGCATGAAAATGATCGGACTAATGTTGCAGGGTTTTTGGGAAATCAAAAAATATCGGCGTTAAATAGGTAAGCTATTTAACGCTGATAAGCATTATTTAACATTTGCTGAAAATTCAAATAACGCTTAAGAGTAATGCTTTAATCCCATCAGTACCTTTGCGTGCTTGCTGTTTTTACGACGTTCTAAGACATTAAAAAGTATTTTAAAAATTATTATTTTAAACTTTCAGATTGACAATCGCCAGGTGTGGAACAAGACTACATACATACATCGCATAATGAATCATTATCGAGAGTTTTGGCGGGAAGTCGAAAAATAAATATTGTGCTCTTGTTTTATTTTTACTTCCTTGGTGTAATTTTGAGTTACCTATATCGGATAAATTTGATGGCATTTTGTTCGATATAGGTTAATTATAGTGCACGAGTGTTGTGAATTAAAATAACAGAGCGAAAATAGGTTTCTTCGGCTTGTCTCCAAAATTCCATTAGTTACGTTCTGGTAAAGAAGCCATCGCTTTACTTGAATGTCTGACTGACTTGACTCACTGTTTACTGACGACTTACTGACTTTACCTAATATTACTCGTTCAGTATCACCGAAACTGGCAAAAACGTGATGCAAAAATTATACTAGACGCTGGCAATATGCAGAGTTTGCGATGCCATAATTGAAGAAGAAAAAAAAAGTATCGTTATCTATCATTTATATATTAATAAAATGCAATTTTGACAGCCTCCGTGGCGTGATGCGTGGTGATGAGCCTAGTAAAGCGTGAGGTCGTGGGTTCGATTCCCACGCAGGACAAATATTTGTGTGATGAACATGACTGTTTGATCTGTGTCTGGGTGTTAATTTATCCATTTAAGTATGTATTTAGAATTATATTATATAATTATGTTTATCAGCTTTCTGATTAGTACCATAGTACAAGCTCTGTTTAGTTTGGAATCAGATTGTGTTGTGTGAATTGTCCAAAGATATTTATTTATTATAATTTAATCATTACGTTATTTGCTTAGTGTTCAAATGTTTTTGACGATTGTTGTCGACTTACTAACTAGTTTAAATAGTTTGCAAATTTCTATCTGCATGGTCAAGTTGAGTAAGCTGCAGGCCGTCATAACCTGAAGCACTGTGATGTAAACCCTATTCTGGCAGCCATTTTAATGCAAAGGATATTTATGGTAAAATACAGATTCTGCTGCTTCTGCGAGAGCAGCATTGGGTAAATTTGTTGGTACTATCGCCGTCATGCCGTACCATGAATCCTGCAGTGACGTAGAAATGACGTAGCCCGCCAACCCCTTCCCATTAAAAACTTTCCTTCTTCAACTTTACTAATAGTAATCTGAAACAAAGTTCGCCGGTTCAAGGTCGCAATTTAAAGTTTTTCGAAAAGTTCTTTTCCCGCTCAGTTTTTTATAAGTATATAAATCTTTTTGCCAGCAAAGTTCCACCAAGTTTTTGGCCCAGATTGTCATCGATTTTTGTTTGAAGAGTTTGTTTTTTCATTGTTCTTCTTTACTTGTTTGACGGTTAATTCATAAAAACTTTGCCGCCCGCACAATCGATACCGCTCTGTTTGTAAACAAAGGCTATATTTTACTGCTATCACTACTTTAACAGTCTAGTGTACGTGTAAGAAAACAAAATTAATATTTACTACCGATCCTTGTAAAAATCAGGAAAGTTCATATATACTCAAGAACAAATAAATACCATTAAAAAAAGAGAAGTCTTGCCAAGACAAGCATGATATACAATATACTAAAGATTTAACAACTTCGAAGATGGCGGCGTTTTAACTCCATAAATATGACGTTTTCGCACAATGTGTAAATATTTTCCCCATCAAATGCAATGTATGGCATCGGCCGGAGGGCTCTCATCACCTCGGCCCTGAATATTTTGCTACTCGTACGTAAAGCGACCCTCTGTCTCAACTTATGTAAATGCTGCCCTAACACTTTCTCCGTTTTTCTCGCATTTGCGCACAATACGTGCAATTTGATGGCGGATCCCGGCATTATCCGCGGAGGTGAGCCCTCTACACTTGGATTTCGGAACATAAAGTGATTTGAACTTTATTCCGGAGATCATGAATAAAAGGCAGTTGGAGCTCTTTTACTATGATGGAACGTAAGTTACAAAGCTACGACAATATTTTCGGAAGGATTCTTAATAGATCTTTACAGCCAATAATCACAGTAATAGCCAGTAATCACACTGTCAAATATTCAATGAATGGCTACTAGTGAAAACTAAATCCATCCACCTTTTCATTCTTTGATGGACTCATTAAGACTTCAATGTAGATTGCTATGGATAGGTAGGAGATACTTATCCCAGGCTAGGTTTTTTGACTTCTGTCAATGGACATTCTGCAAATATTTAGGTTTGATTACGTTTTCGCAAAGTGTCACCACTACTGCACTAGAGGTGGCACATCTTTATCGTTTTAAACTCACGTAGGTAAGTATTAAGAAGCAATCTGTTGATATGTGCCCATAAATTTATTCTACTTTGCGATGCACATGGGTAAGGCACACTACTTTGACAATGTTTCAACAACATTGTTTCACTAACTTTAAGCCCTTTGTTATAGTTATAATATGTGATATCTCTATATATAAAAACAACAGGTTGCACTCCGGTAGTGTCGGCAGAAGTGAAAACTTGAACATTAACGTTGTGCATTTTTGATATTTTGGAATGGTTAGGGAATAATTTCGCACGAATTTCTTTTATTATCAGTATAATTTTTCATCTAGTATTTTCAGTAGGTGTTCATCTAGTATTTTTATAAAGTACTCACTCATTTTCTTTCACTTTTTCGTCGTCACTTTTTTCATTAATAGATGCAAATTTTAAATACTTGATATAAACGAATATTACAAGTATAGACAGTCGAACCATCAACTGTCACCCCTCCGTCTTACGAATTTTCGATCAGGCCACGTGTCCTGACGCGAGTTTAACATTTTTTACGCATACCAAAAAAAGTGGACAACGCTGCAAAAGAAGTTTTCACTTCAAAAATTTATTGCTGTTCGTTAGTCTCGCTAAAACTCAAGAACGGCTGAACCGATGTGGCTAATTTTGGTCTTGAAATATTAGTATAAGTCTAGGGAAGGTTTAAACGGTGAGAAAATATAGTAAAACTGCGAAATTAGTAAAACAGTAAAACAACTTTTTTCGTTTTCCTATATAATCTGTTAGTAATTATCAAACATTGGTTCTTCGCGCAATCGTCCAGAAGTTTGACATAGTCTGAATAACAATTCATCTGTCACTATTTGTCTTATATTTTTTATTTGACAGTAACATTAAAATTCTTTTAGATGATAAAGAAACATCTTCTTTCAATACTTTTAAGGCAGGACAACGGCTGCGGGGCCTACTAGTGTTATATAATTCCGTTATAAATGAGTATGATAACATAAGGTGAACCTTGTTTTGGAGCTTATGTCTGGGATCAACTATTCTGAATAAGTTAAATAAACCATGTAAATATGATTGCCAAAAGTATTTTGGTTTTTAAGAAAGGAAAATATTGACATAACCAGGAAAGGGAACAAAAAATAAGAAAGATTTAATTTCAACATTAATTGCTACTTGCGTAGACAAAGGAGGCATAATGAAAAGCCGTCCCCGCTGTCCGTCGCGGCTGATTTATTTCATGACTTCGGATATGCAAATGGCATTAACATTCAAAGACGTAGGTAATGCTCCCCCTTTAAAGAAATCTCCGAGACCGCACAATGATGCCAATCCTGGGTGAATCTTAATATTTTTAGGATTCCCAAGAAGACAAAAGGGAACCCTTATATGGGTTGTATGAATTGTAAGTATGCTGCGTTACATATAGCATGCTAAGATTTCCTAACCCTGAAAAGATAATAATTTTATGTCAACACAATCAAAAATATTCAAATAGGTAATACATAAAAATTGCTATAAGGTATTTCCAAATAGCCTAAAATCGTAAAATTTGTCAAGTAGTATTAGTAGCTGTACAAATAAAGGAAAAAATATGAAATGAATTTTGTATAGTTAATTTTTTAACAGTGATGCGGAACCCTAAGTATACAATTGCAACGCTAACTTGACCTATTTTATATGTTGTGTTATTTCTCTTTTCTCTCGTCTTTTTCCTTCCTGATAATATTTATTTCCTCGCCGACAATGAGATTCCCACTTTGGCGCGTAATAAAAAAGAATTATTGTTCATCTTTTTATAACGCAACGTTTTGTTGGATAATATTACCGAGATTGAAAGAGTTTCGATTTGAATCGTTCGTTTCATCGGTTTTGTTTATCATTTTCGTTTGTTTTGTATAGCTCTTTTCGCTTACGAATACGGTTTGACCACGATTTCGGTGATGCATGCACGTGTGTACAGTAATTTTGTGTGCTTTAGTGCGGTTTCAAACTAGCGTAATTTTCGGTACGGCGTTTTTTTAGCGCGTGTTCGTGCTAAACAGCGAGTTTTGACATTTTCCGTTACAAAAAGTAGCGCGCTTGTAAGCGCGTTTTCTGAAATGACCGTACACGCGCCGAAATATACGCTAGTTTGAAACCGCACTTAGTTATGATGCTGTCATTCAGTAACACCAGCCATTCAAGTTACTATTATTACCTATAGCAACGCACACAGCGACAAAATGTTTGTGTGTACACCTTCATAGTTATAGTAAGCCCGTACCTATATGAAAGATAAAAGAATTTTGAATATCTCATTATTATTATTATCTTACGTATTATACCAATACTTGGATCTTTATTTCTATTATCCGAAGAGATTAGAATAATTGTAATATCGCGTTACTACTCGCCAATCAACACTATAGTTTAAAAACATATATATATATAAAATGTTTGAATAAAAACCTCATTTTTATGTTTTGTACTGGCAGCTCCTAGTATCCAACGTTACAGTCAACTGTTACTTCAAACGTCATTCGTGATTTTAGTGCTTTGCTGATCAACACTTTTGATAATTTTATAAATCATTATTTGTGTAAATTATCTAATAATTATGCCAAAAAGAAAGTACAACAAGGATATCGAGAAATATACTAGACGCAAGGTACAGAAAATTGAGTAAAGACTACGTTTTACGTAAAATATATTTTAAGTGAAATATTTACATTAAATAATTACCGATCTAGAACCTCTGTCTGTAGAACTATAAAATCTACAGACTAAATGGTTCTAGATCGGTTTACAAAGAGGAAAGCGTAAGTATTTAGTGAACTAAGGAACACGAAAAGACGTATAAGAAGAGACGAAGCTATAAAAAAAATATCAAAGAGTACCCTTTATTGATATCTTATTCTCTTTCAAAATGGACTCAAAATAATTTTGACTTGAAAAGCTATCCATAATTTAAAAAAAAAAGTATTTTAATTGGTTCTGACGCACAATACAGTGATCATTTTTATACCCGGCTTGCCGTTACAAATAACATAAACACCTCGTACGTGATTAACAAGTCCCTAGGGGTTAGCAAAAGAGTAGGAACAAAAAAAATCATCGCAGGCCGCGGCCGGGGAGTGATCGGGCCGATGATTGATCGCCACACTAATTGGTTGATGGATGATTTGAGCCCCATCTTCCCCACAGGTTACTGTTAACTTACAAATAGAGAAGTTTTTAGTGAATGATATGTTTGGAAGTCCATTCATATTGCTGCTGGACAAAGTTATCTTCTGTATATATATAAGAGATTTCCACCCATATATTGACTCATCACGATATCTCTGGAACTATAAGACCTACCGACTTCAAATTTGGTAGGAATATTCCTTTCGCCGAGTAGAGGTCAGCTAAGAACGGATTTTACGAAATTCCACCCGGAAGGGGGGGTATTTCCACCCATATCGATATCTCTGGAACTATAAGACCTACCGACTTCAAATTTGGTAGGAATATTCCTTTCGCCGAGTAGAGGTCAGCTAAGAACGGATTTTACGAAATTCCACCCGGAAGAGGGGGTTGCGGGGATGTTCGTTCCCATACTCCTCCGAAACGGCTTCACCGATTCTCATAAAATTTTGTGAGCATATTGAGTAGGTTTGAGAATCGACCAACATCTATTTTTCACCCCCCCCCTCCCCCCAACTAATAAAGGTTGCCCACCCCGAACATTTAAACGCGGGACGGAGTTCGCGGGGTCAGCTAGTTGATTTATATTTCCATCTGTTGTTTTGAGTTTAGTTTTAATATGCATTAAACTGAGAAGATACACTTCTAGGTACTATGTACACAATCATGGTTGAAAAGTGGAGTAGCCTCTGATAGTCGATTTTGTGAAATATAAGAAAAATACGAAACTATAACGTAAATAAACGTTATTACTATAAACAAATTTACACTGTGCTCTACAGATTTAAAAATTAATGCAAACATTTTATTTTATCGTGATTATTTTATAAGATGAGACTCAAAAGTGTTTTAAAAATGTTTATATAATAGAGAAACAGTCTTTCTTCAGACACCTGGATTATCCAAACGGATGTTCAATGTATTTTTTATTATTTAAAGAATTACTTCTGTTATTCGATAGTATATCCCTACTTCCCTACTATCCCTACAAATATTATGAATTATGTAAGTAACTGTAAGTAACTCTGTCTGTCTGTCTGCTACGCTTTCCCGCTTAAACTTCTGAACCAATTTTAATGAAATTTGAAAACACAGATAGAGTGGACCTTGAGAAAGGACATAGGATGATTTCTAACGGGAACCTATAAAACGGATCCACGCGGGCAAAGCCGCTGGCGGAAAGCTAGTTAGTTATTCGATAAAATTTACAACATACCATCTTAATATTAAACATTCAATGATATTAAAGTATCAGCAACATTCACAACCGCGTCTCACAACCATGCTCATACTTCAAAAGCGCCTTCGTGTCATTACCGTCGTCAATTTAACGAAACATAAATTAAACATCAAGAATGTTACATGTGTACAGTATTTCCGAATAGTAATTAAATTCCGGAGCACAAAGCAGTAGATAGGCAGCGGAACCTAATTTTCATAGCTGATTAGACTTACCCCAAGCGGGATCATATGATTACGTCACGGGGCTTGTCCCGGTTCAAGATACGTGTGCGTGTGTGTAACTTACTCCTACGTACGTTACGTGCGTTATGAAAAGGTGTAAGGTGACGTCATGATTATGTCAAGAGAATATATTATTCTCCTAACGCTTCAAAAGCTTACTCACACAAGTGCTTGTTAGTACACATCACTACTACAACCTGATCCTGTCGGACTTCTTAAAATAATATATCTATACAAGAAAATGGTAGCTATTTTAACTAAAAATCAAAATAAAAGTAAAAAACGCTAAATAATCAACCTGCACCAGGTTTGGAATACAGTGCTACTACGTGAAACTGACGTGACGTGAAGTCATGACATCAACAGTAATGGCGTGCATCCGACAGATGACAGAGGTCGAACGCTCTGTGCAAGAAAGATTATGTTTATCATGAACGACGGAAGATCGATCAGTTTAATAAAATGAGTAAATTGATCTTCTAAAGGATTAACTGGGTAATGATTTATTAATTTGCGTGCTATAGGAAAGGAAGTCACGTTATGCAAGTTACGCATTAACCGTAATGGCGTCTATCATAATATACATTGACGACGACGAGCGACGATGGTAATGATTTCTTTTTGCATTATATTTTTGTTTTATTTTAATGGAGCAACAGATGAGCGCACAGGCACGTGTGTGCACGTGGTGTTAAGTGGTGACTACAGCCCATCTATACACAACTTGAAGCATACCTGAGTTTTGTCTGAATTCGTATGCGCTGCTTTGAATCGATATCCACACGTTTCCACAGAAATGAGCACAGCAGTGGTAGGACCTGCAAGTTCCTACCGGGGAACAGAGTAAGTAATAATTATATTTTTTTTTATTTTAACTCATAAAATAAATGTTATATTGAAAATTTGTAATTTCAACCCGATCCCTTGTCCAGAAAAGGTAGCACCTTTCCTGCACAGATCGTTCGACCCCTATCATCTGTCGGATGCATGTATTACTGTTGACGTCACGATGTCAAAGCATACAAAGTACGGGTTTCGAGAATGCTCATTATTTCGATACATACAGGTTGACGACCCGTGTAAGCAATGGTTACTATGCCATGCCGATCGAAGGGCAAGGGTTCGATTCCTGGCGGGGCATAAATTTTAATGAGTTTAAATTTCTGTGCTCGGTGTGAGTGATTGTGTTGCTGATTTTGTGTGTGTCCATGGTACTCACGACTCAGGGAATCCTAGTATGGGCTATGAGTGTGTATCTTTGTAAAAAATCCGATACATCCTTTTCTTTTTTTCGTTAAGAGCTGATCGATCGTTCTGTATTTCGTTATTAAATCCATAACTTTTTACCTTCCACTACCTTCTTATAGAGAACCATCGATCCTGTCAAATGTCTATTGCCTGCACAACATTACATAGTTAGATTCTGTGTCATTATAGTCACGTTAAGTCTTTCGCCACAGAATACTAAACTAAACTAAAGTAAAGATAGCGTAGTTCTAGTAATTCTAACTCTTATTTAGAACCAGCTGTACCCGCGACGTTGTCCTTGTGGACAGAGAAGTCTTGGAACGGGTTAACATTCCTCTAATTTGTAAGTACAAAGAGTACAAAGAGGACTGTTAATCCGTTCCTATTTGTCGTAATGTTTTATAGCGTAAAACCTTCCTCGATAAATGGACTATTTAACGCACAACGCACGCAATTTATAACCTCCATAATTGTTGGTACTCATTCCTATGTGTCATTTGTAAATTTAGTGGTCATAGTTTAAGTAAGCTACTATAAAATAAGTAAATATATATTTATTTTCAGCAACATGCTTGAATTCAGGGTAGAGCCAATCCTTTTTTTTAAAATATAAGCAATGTTCGTCCTAGACGTAAAGTACCTGAATGTTTTTTGCAATTTCTTAACGTTTTTAGAGAAAAACCCATCCAATTGTAACATTCTATCTTCTTCAACATATAAATTATTAATTGAGTATGATAAAAGGCGTTTTAATACATGTCGGTTGCACTTAAGAATAAATTTTCAATCCCTCAACCAATGACCGGGTCGAACTCCAAAACAATACGCAGCTTCATCGAGCAAGCTATACTTACAGGGTAAAGAGTCGGTGCATATAAAAGCCGTCTAGAAAGTTTTCTGTCGCTTCCCGCGATCAATACCGCGCGAGGTGCGCCCGGAATTACACCCGGGGTAATGAACGTAACAACAGCTAGTTTCACTTGCTCATTTGGGTTATTATGTCATTTTGAAGCTTGGAAGCCAGCTTTGAAAGCTCAAATGAGGGGAAGACGGGATTTGTCCGTCTACTGTCTGAAGTTACATTAGGCGATAACTAGTTATGAATTATTTTTATTAGCTTGATAATATTGTAAACTTACTTAAGCTGTAGGTACCATAAAAACTATTTATTGTTTTTTCTATGATAAAATATGAAGTTGATTTTACGCTAATGAATGGTGAATGAAAAAATGTCATATGTGATGCGATACCAAATTAAATTTATATTTACTATAAAACGGTATGTTAGAATAGACCTATTTTTTTGCGAGGACCCGCAAAGTGCAGTCTCTAATTTATAACACCAAGATGATTGATAGTTTTCACTTGGAGACATCCAGAACCTAAAAAAACCGGCCAAGTGCGAGTCGCACTCACGCACGAAGGGTTCCGTAACATTATCTAAAAGATATTTATTTTATTTTATTTTTAGTATTTGTTGTTATAGCGGAAACAGAAATACATCATCTGTGAAAAATTCCAATGTCTAGCCATCACGGTTCATTAGATACAGCCTGATGACAGACGGACGGACAGCGTAGGCTTAGTAATAGGGTCCCGTTGGCACCCTTCAGATACGGAACCCTAAAAATAACGAGATAATTGTTCTAAATTCCCTACTTTTTTATTTTTATTCCTTTATTTCTAGACTTATAAAATAAACTTACATGAACCGGTCCGACATTTTGGTATTTGTTCACGACGTCGAGTTTCTACATATCGCATTCCATCGGTCGCAGAGATCTTAATTCTTGCTAAAGTCTATAATCCCAAGCGGGGCTCGCATGCGAAGCGATATAGCCAAGTTTCGCTCAATACATAATTGGGACCAAATCCCTATTGGATCCCGAATATAGAGGGACAGGTTTCTTAGTGCGTGTTCAGGGGGAAATTAATGAAATTAACGGGTTCTACGCAAAGTAAATATAAGAAAAGACGAGTGGTATTATAAGGCATTGCTATGTTTTGGAGCGATATTTAATACTAATAAATATTTTTGTTAGCTTTGATTAAAATAACCATAATATTCCATACATTCCAAAGGAATTTTGATAAACCTGCATAATTAGAATTTGTGTATCTTCTCTTAATTCTAGTTTCAGTAATTTTATATAACTTTATAAATAACGTTATAAATCAAAATTGCCCCACAAAATACTAGTGTTGCAACATTTTATTATAAAGTTCAAACTCAAACGTGGCTTTCGTTATACTCGTTAACCTCGATGTAACCAGCGAGGTTCTTTCATCGAAACTAAAATGTTTTCCGTGCGCTTCTGTTTTCGTACCGCAATTAAACTGCTGTTAAACTTCTTGCAGCAGTATTTGCTCGGCACCTGAACGGTCGGCGAAGTTGTGCGGGCACGGCTCCTTGTTTGCCTGCTAATTATCCCGGCAGTCGAATCAGCATCCAAAATGCTGACCCTATCTAAATGGTCAAACGGTACCGAAAGCGTTTCACGGCTCCATTCAACTACGGCTTCCGCCCGATCCGCCCCGTAACCATAGTGACCGCCTCTACGATATTATTTCATTGTATCAACATTCATATCGACGTCACGTGTAACGATGGCTCGATTAAACGAGGGGACCGAAGCCAGATTTGTCAAGTCTCCTTTCAAATTAGACTTCGTCGTCCGGCATTGGCACTTCGCGTGACGCTTAAAATCAAAAGCGCAGAAGGGTTACGTAATCCGGACCTTTTTCAGCGCGACTTGTGTTTGTGTGCACGTCTCGTCTTTTGTCACGTATTCTTAATTAAGGACCGACGGCTGCCAAGCTACCCCACTCGTCACATTTTCATATCGATTGTGAGAGAACAAGGCTCACATGTTAAAGTAAATGTTTGGTAACGCTGATTTTTACGGCTTGTGAAAAAAGCGAAAATTGAATCTGTTAGCGGCCCCTCTGTTTGCGAATCGGAAGCCGAGCCTAATAAACCGCCGCTTAACCTCTCGCGACAAAGCCGATACAAACGGAGTGACATCCCATCTCAAAAGAGATCTCGCGAAAAAATCCGGCGGCGACGTGTCAAAGACACCGCGGCGAGGGGCTCTTTGTTGCCTATCGAAATATTTTTTAAAGCTTAACTCCTTAGCGAATTGAGAGATTAAGTCCTTTTGAAGAGGCAACCGCTCCCCGGGGTCGTCCGTGATCATTCCTTCGGTCCTCATTTCCGTGGATGCTCTATTTGATTGTTATTTTTGTTACTTCTTCCCATTTTGTCCGCGCCGAAGGGATTTGAAGTGACAGTCGACGATTTGCACTAGAGCGCGATAAGTGTTTTTCGACGTTTTTTATAAGCAGCTTTGTTAGCGCTTTATGCCCTCTTTGTATCCAATTTATTAGATAATTCCATAAGGAAAGTATCTGACAATTCTTTTTGACTTACTTTATTCCAATCGTCATTGAATATTGAATGTTACAAATAATAAATGGCCCTTGTCAAAATTGATGTATTTTCTGTTTATAAACTGAAAAGCCTTTACATTCCCTCGTTATGGACACATATGCCAACGAAATCGTGCCACGAAGCCGCAAGAAAATATGCAAATGGCCATAAGGCAGTAGGTAAGTGCTGGTAAGCCGCCTAATTATTCACGTCGGATTTGCAAATCGCGCCCGGAGCGTTCCGTTTCCGCTCGCGCGAATTAAACTGACCCATAGCGTGCGTTTAAATCAAAACACATGTGCTGAGAGCGGTCGGCTTAGTCGGACGCTGATTTTGAGATGTGGGCTTCCCCTTTTTGCATTGCCTCATGGGTTCCTGCGTCGATTCCTTGGCGGGCGATGATCGATACCCCTCCCCCGCCGCCGGCCGCGACCCTCCCGCCCTCTCTCTTAATTAGGACTCGGAATCTGCGGCGGACACACTCTCACACGCGCAGCAAATGTTAATCAACTTTCATTATGCACTAAGGAATTATATGGGTACGCCTGAGGAGTGATTATGCGAGTTAAGGCCGCGTCCCCGACCAAGAAATCATACTTTATTATGATCATTCCGCATTCGGCTTTACGGCAGCACCTCGCGGGGCCGACGTCGCATTAGAATTAACTGCGCATATATCACGTAAGAGTGGTGTCGCAGCATTGTTTGTAACGTAAGCGAAGGATAATTAGCTTTTGTTACTAGTTTTCATTCGTTATTTGAATATGGAGATAGATATATAGTTGAATTTATTTCAGCAAAAAGACGACAGACATGTTTTCAATATTATTTCGTGAAATCTATTGATTGCTTTAAGTCAAATTGGCAAAAGCTAAATTTTTAACGCACATTTCGAAAGCAGTAGATGAAAAGTGGCCACTCATGCGTTCATAAGTAGTTATATTACAACGGTTGAATCCCTGTTTATAACGCGTGAGATTAGTCCGTGTGTAGTAGACCTAGGGTTGTCAGATAACAATCAAAAGGTACGCTTAATATTTTTTCCATTTATTTGGTCCTGTTCATCTTGATTGACTGCTAGACATGAATAGTGTACGTGTTTAAGGTACATTATCTATGTTTTCACGCTATCCAACCTATACGGATCATACGTTTTTAAAAGCATAACAATATTGGAATTTTCAAAAATGTCTTTGGTAATACCAAAGAAAATAAATAAAATGCTCTAACAAATCTAGAGGAAAAAGATATATCGGCTCATGACCTCGTTTAGGTTCGAAAGTAGCTAGTCGCACACGATTAGCTGTCACGTGTGCCCATTATGGACCCATAGTCACTCTGTTATCTCAAATAAGTTTTTTACGCCGCCTTTTTTCTCTCAGCTCAACATCTAGCCCAATCGGGCACCTAAAGACGATGACCGGGAAAAAATGACATTCATCAAACGAATATTTTGTATTCCTAATATGAAATAAATATTTTTTCTTTCTTTACTTTCTTTCTTTCAGTCAAAAAATGTATCATGTATATAGATAGCCGGTTTTAAATATGTAATTCATAATCATCAATTCCATTCTAAAAAAATGGCTATTTTTGAACATTTTTTAAAGAATCTATAAATATAAAAATATTGTTAGGGGTGTCGGCCCTTACAATATTTTTATCTGGTAGCCCTAAGTGGACCGCAACATTCCCTGAGTAAACCCGTCTGAAGATTAATTTTAGTTACAGCTTCTATATATGTGTGTGACTGCGCTTCTCAGCGTTTACTGAAATATAACACATCGCATCACTTACAGGCACACATTTTAAGGGAAATTAGACTCTAATTCCAGTTGAGTACATCAAAGAGAGTCAAGACTCGATTCCAGTTCATATTTACTTGGTTTCGACCATTCGTTTGTTTGTTGTAATACTGTACAAGATGTTAAGTTATCTGTACTTGTGTACTAATGTATCTGTACTATGAAGTAATATGACCGCACTGTTATAAACTTATTCGTGAACAAATAGGATCAATACTGACGAGTATACGATAGTGTATTAATTTTATTGTTATTATAATAATATTTTATTTATTTTTGACAATTGGCAATGATTTCAATTTGAATTTTAAATTTTATTTTCATTATTTATTAATGTGATTTAATTTTTATTTTTATTAGTTGTACGAGTAATTAATTTGACATTTATAGAAATTATACAATGTGTATAGCTATTAATTTTTGACCTGTAATGATGGCTGCAACCCTTTTTGCGTCGCAATGCTGGGCACGGGTCTCTCCCCATTATTGGGGAAGCCTGGAGCTCACTCCAACACGCTGCTCCATAGAGACGTGACTCTAGATTTTTTTTGGTCCTGTATTCTATCTCACCAGATCCAAATTCTCCACAATGTCTAAACGAAAAAAATTCAAGTACCTGTGTTCAACTCATGACAAAGGTCTTCGTTCCTTTAACAATGTTAAGCTAATAAGGAAGGAATTGTGGAATACATTCCCCCACATAATAGTGATTTTTTTCGATACTCATTTAATATTCAGGCTATAATGCACTGGAATGATCTGCCCGAAAAAAATAGAAAGGCGCGGACAAGGACTGCATTAAGGGTACGTAAATACCTATTAGCGACTAACTGATGAGTCAGAAAGCGTAATTAATAATTACAATACGGTTTCTGTCCGCCACGTTTTAGTATTAAAAACGTGTATCTTTGTCTAGTCGTGTATGTATAAATGCGTGTGTGTATATGTATAATATGTATGTTGGTATGTATATATGTATAAATATGTGTCTAAAATATTAGCATTGTTAGTTACTATCATTAAAAAAAACCCTTTGATTTCCTGCCTACCTTAAGTTTCTCACCGTCTCACTCAGGCTTGACTGGCAAAGAATGCCATTAAGCATTAAGTTTTACCCTATAACACTTTAGATTAAGGTGCTACAAGATAAGTAAGTTAATTAAAAATAACATATTTTTAGTGTCTTATATTACGTTAAAACTTTATAAATTTTATCTTCATATCATTTTGTGCAAATTTTACCTCTCATTTGGGATTTGTCGTACACATATAAGCAAACGAAGCTGAACCAAAGCCTATTCGTATAGGCTTTTAATCGTAGAAGACCTTGTTCGAACAGGCCAAGAGCCTTTAATCTACGGTTATGAGGATAAACCTCCAATAAATCTTTCACTTAGCCAACCCTTTAATTAACGCATGTAATAAAATTTAATTGATCAAAGCGTTCAGTTTGTAGACAGCAATTTATCAACCCCTTTGAACTATTACGAATATCGACTGTCATAACATAAAGTCAAACTAATAAATAAGTTGTCCGCAATGTTATCGTTTTGAGAAAAAGTGACGTAATAATAAGTTTTCTAGTCCGTGTACGCTGTTTTTATTTAAAAATTTTTTACAAAGATCAAAGTCAATCTTACAAAACGCATGAGTGTTTAAGTCTACTCTTAAAACATGTTATTTGAAATTTAATTGAGTTAGAAGGTACATATTGAAGGCGATGAATATAATATAGCGACTAAAATTGTGCATTTTAGTTCAATATTATTTATAACTAACTGCCCGACAGACGTTGTCCTGTCTTAACCATTAATATTGAAGCATCTATCTTTAACGATATTCATTTTTCAGTTCTGATGATATTTGCAGCATGCATTCTGCGCTTTATGGCGTTAAATAAAAAAGGTTATATTGTCAAAATCGCTAAGATTACATTAGAAAATTTAATATGGAGGTTAATTAATTTTTAAAAAATATGATATTTTCTTATTATTCTATAATAAGAACCTTCTCCTGACGATAATAAACACAAAAGGAACACAAAAACAAAAAAAGCGTGTTAAAAAAGAATCTGCGAAATCGGTCCAGCCGTTCCCGCGTGATGCCGTGACCAAGGGAAATAAGGATTCATGTATATACGAGTATATAGATTACGTCCACCAATCCGCACTTGGCCAGCGTGGTGGACTATGGCCTAAATCCCTCTCACTTGTGAGAAAGAGACCTGTGCCCAGCAGTGGGACATAAAAAAGGTTGAAAAAAAATAATGACGTAGGGGATGGCTGAGCGGTTCCGTCGTGTTCATTTACTGCTAGCTATAGCTATAGCGTACACTTTTATCACTTCACTTTAAATTACTATTCACGCACTAAACAAACCGACAGTATGGTATAAGAGGTTTGTACCGCTTGGTGTCTCGAATAAGACTCTTCGCTCCGCACGTCGACTCCTTCAAAAGGACTCCGTTCAGATCTCACCATTACTGAACTATAACAACTCATCGTTATGTCAGCTTTACGTTTACCCACTTTGCAAAATGTAATCAATTGAGTTACTTATTTGATCATTATGACAGATAATAATATTCCACGATATAATGATATACGACATATTATTAGACATACAGATTATTGGATTTTTTCTCAAGTATTTATTTAAACAAATATTGGTATCTTTAGCAATATTTTTAATGAAATACAACAGCCTTCTTAAAGTAAAACAATACTTGAGTACACTAATAATAAACAAATAAATAATATTAGTAGTGCTGAAACAAATATACATTATGCACATTATAATGATACAAACAATTAACTAGTATAAATGATCTTCAGAAAACACGTAACGCATGTTTTTGATAAATGAATTTACTTGCCTCATTTTCTTTACGCGCAATTTATTTATTGTGTTAACTCTCTGTGTAATACCACCAGCTAATTAAGACCCCAAAGTTCGGTTCATACCGGCTATGCTTAGCGTTTTTGTGAGGTTATAAGGACAGTGTGGGCCAAATTATACTGGTAAGCTCATACGTGTAAGGATTTCACGGGCCCTTCGGCTAATGTAATAGATGAGGTGTTCTCATTAATTACAAAGAACGTCGAGACCAGCGTGTTCGCCGCGGGTAACTCTGAACAAATTAATAAGATTATTAACTCCTTCCGACAAGTCATTCTTTCTCGAGCCAACGCGCGGGAATAATTTATGCTAGTATGAGCGTAATCTCGAGAATATTTTGCCAATAGCGTAACTATATTATTTCAAAATGAGATTCTGAACTTGTTACGTCAGAATTCTTGTTAATACACAAACTGCCAATTTTTTTTTAGTTAGACTATAAATAGGTATCTTATAATGATTTTAATTACTAATTTTATTTCGTCTGGACTGAAATATCAACTTTTAAATAAAATAATTTTGCCAAAGATTTTGTTGTTAATCTTCACATTAAAAAACATAAAGGACTTTTGACCTAGTAATAAGTTTTATCTCTTCTACTCTTCATAATTTAACTTAAAAAGTCTGTTTATATACCTATTTTACATCATACATACAACAGAGTTGAAAATAACATTTAAATCTTAGTACAAAAGAAAAATGTAAAACATGAAAATTATTAACAATAAAAGTTAATCGGTTGTCTGGTATTCGCGGATAAATATTCAAAAATGTTTGCCTTTTATTTTAATGTAGGTTAAGAGAACTGGTGAAATTATATTTACAATTCGACGTGAAATAAATTTTCAACGTGCTTTTTTATTTTTATTAACCCAAAAACTTTAACTGCTACGAGAGTGCTACGCCGTAGCTCTGCGGTTTACTACCGCAAGCTTATTTTTATGTTTATTTTTAAACGTGACAGTTGAAGCTAAATATTTTGCGTTTTTGGCCTTCTTTATACTTTATTTTCATTCAGCTTATTTCGATAAGATAAGATATTTAAAATTTATCGGTGTTTAACATTTACATAATAATATCAAGAATATCTTTAGTATCCGATAACAATACACAAAATTAAAATACACGAGCCAGGGTAGAGAGTTATCTCAGAAATTAGGGCTAGTCAACCTTCGATTTAATGTGATATATTTCAATTTTAATTGATAATAAGGATGTCACTAGATCTTCATAAAAGAAACCACTTGTGGGACCACAGCCTGTCCCAACAAGCCGCACATGTGATTGATCGTAAATGAAGTGGAGGGGTAATAGTTATTAATGATCCAACCCCGCCTTACCACTCTCTTCTTTATTTTGCACTTTTGCACCTTACAACCCACACACTTCAAACAACTTTGAACCTTATTTGACTAGCATAAGGAAAAATGTGTCATGGTTTCAGGAATTCAACCTATTTCACCCACTAACGCCTATTAACCGACCACGTCCGATACACTATCGTGCAATACATCATCTATACAGAAACGTATCAATCAATTTGCTGAAACAACGATGTCAATTTATCACCCTTTCGAATAGCCGTAGGATATCTTGTTAGTAATGTTTATAGGTATCGTGACGCTGGAAAAACTCTTAATTAAATATCATCATGAACGAAAATAAAAAGCTATAATATAATAAGTTCATTCAGTTCTAATCTTAGAAAAACAATTGTATTTACAAAACTCAATTCGTAATTATGAGATTCATTCAAACATTACATTTCTATTCAACCCCAATAATGAAAAGGGTTTTGTTTTATTTCAATTAAGTAGCAATCACAAAGAGTTTCCACACCGCAGCAGTCACTCCATCGTCGACGATTTAAACAGATGTCGTGTTAAGGAGGTCCTCTCCGAGTATTCGTTTGGAATTTAAATTGCAAATTCGTGCGGCGACAGGTGCAGCCTCACGATTAAACATCAACTCTCTCGTTTTAACCCTTACAAGAATATCTCCGTCTCGGTCACGCCCAACGCTAAAATCAACGAATAATGAACGTCAACAAATAAAATCCAAGCGTCACTAATTACGGGTCTCCAAAGAAGAGAGGTAATCTTTGCACTCCATTCTAAAAAGGAAATCTCGAGGCTAATGGTGTTAATTTAAAGCCGGCCGATGACTTCAATTTTTCTCGCTTTGAGAACTTTGAGAGTGATTTATTGACGGTACACAGAGTCGACCAATTTGTGGGGTTTAAACACAGCGATATAAAATGTCAGTCACACACTAGAGGTCGTCCCAAAACTAAACAGAGGGTGTGATTCATTATGAATGGACCGGGCGGTCGCAGGTACGGGCTCAAATTAAAGTTTGGCTCATCCGCGATGTGTACAATGCCCACTACTTCGCAAGCCGATCACGGAGCTGCCAAGCTTAATGAATGAAGAAATCCCGACGAACCCCTGACACGTATCTGCCCGAAGCCCCTTCGTAAATTCTAAAGTATCCTTATAGGAAATTCATTGACTATTGAACTTAACTTGTGATAAACAAAGCCATCAAGATTCTAGCTGTGAAGGCTATTTAGCAGATAGTAGTAATCAAATACGTAATAATACGATGAGTAGGTATTGCGAACATTTTCAAAATAATTTACTAATTCAGGATACATATTTTAATTAATTAAAATAAGATTTATGGCATAATATGACATTCGTGACATATACACATATGTCTTTCCTTGGTAAGAAAAGTAATATAAGATATAAGATTAATACAAATCTATAAAGGATCATAAAATCTTTTCAATATTTGTAATGTCATGACGTCCATACATTTTAGATTCTTCTCAAAATGCTATTAAGAAAACCTCAAAAGAAAGCGAACTTCTCGTTAATCTTTGTCGTATCCCTCTTTCGTAGGCAAGTAATTAGCTTTCCAATTTTAAAGAGCGGGTCCACGCTCAATGCTCCCATCAATCCGCCCCTGTCCGCCAACGAATCGATAATAATTAATTATTTTTGACATAATCACAGCCAAAATCCATTCTGTTTTTGCTAATTCACGTCCCTATAATAAAACGGGGCGACGCTTTTAAGGCTCGCCCGAATGAAATTGATAAAAAATAAATAAGACTCTGCACAACTTTCCCTCAAGTCAAACAAAATTCGATGTTGGCTTACGCTGCTAGATCCCGCGTGATTAATTATACATCGTTTTATATTAAAATTGCTCTATTGGCCGATAAAACGCTCTCTCATTTGATACCAAATCCTGTGAGATAACGTGGTTGCATGAAATCTACTATACTTTTGAAAATAATATAGCGCACGTAGAATAAAAAAATATGTTCTAAAGAAAGACGGTCAAATTGAATATTTCTTACAACTAACAGATGTTTTTCTCAAGTAGATTGGTAAATGAAATTAAAAAAATTAAATAAATATTTAGCTAAAAATTAACAGAGCTGGGATTACGATATAAAATCAGTAACTTTATTTTATTAGGTAAAGTTATCGTAAAGATAGAAACAAAACTATTTTTTACTATTTATAAAAAAGCACCAACCTGTGTTATTTTGAAAACACAAAATGAAAATACAAGAAAAAATATAGGTTGAAGTGAAATGGTCAGGTTCCCACTTCCCAACCATCTATTAGCGGTGTTTCCGAGCCCTCATCCCGATCTTGCCATTATGTGCGTGTGCCGTGTCCAATATTGACATGCCTGCTGTATTGCGACACAAAGATCGCTTGTCACTCGTCTCAATATTAGTTACTATTGCTGTCTTCAATTGTAAATAGAAAGTGTTTATGCCTGGTGTATTCCAATACCAGTAAAGACAAATAGAGCTTTTTTAATACGAACCTACGCCTTCTTAAAAAAATACTAAAAAATTGGCCAAGTGCGAGTCGGACTCGCCTATGAAGGGTTCCGTAGTAGCAAGCATTATTATTTTTGGTCAGCAAAAATAACTTTGTTTTTCATAGTGTTTGTATGAACGACAAAGTTATATTTGCGGTTTTTAAAAATTTACTATATCTCAAAAACGGCGTACTATATCTCGTTCGAATTAATTTTCGTTGAAAGTTTTTATTAAGATCTACAACATATATTTTTGATAGATTTTTCACTTTCTTACTTTAGTTAGAGGGCCAACATTTTACCACTTTGGAAGTGTCTATCTTTCAAACAATTAACTTTGAGAAAAAAATATTTTAGGAACCTCAATGTCATTTTAAAAGACCTATCTATAGACACCCTACACCAGCGATACTCTAAGTGTGTTCCGCGGAACCCTAGGGTTCCGCTTTACCCCTGTAAGGGTTCCGTAAGAATTTAGAAAAAAATCAAAATACCTCTCTTTAGTCAACCATTCTGACGCGGCGTATCATTTTAGTATGCGGTACTCTGTAACGGTTTTTTTTTAATATTTTGGCTTTTTATTTATCAAAGGCGACGACTCGAGTATTTTGACGATCGCGCCTTGACCACTAGTCAGTCGTACGACGATTAGTGCTCGGAGCGATAAGTACTCTTCTACGCAGTAACGATCATGCATTATTTTAACCACACCATCCTGACAGAATGGAACGCTGGCTTAAAGGCGTTAAAATATTTAGTTAGCTATCGCAATGCACAAGTAGGTGAAGCGCATACTATCGCTGAGAATTTAATAAAACTATGTGAGTTAGACATAACAAAAGTATGCTCGATGAAAAAACTGCAACAACATATTGGTGTGAAACAGGATTCTCAACCTATGCAGCCACGAAAACAAAATACTGCAGTAGACTGGACGCTAAACCTGATATGAGACTTCAATTTTATTGTCCTCTATCAAACCTGATAAACCGATTGATGAAAACAGTTTCATACCTCCCATTAGTTAAATTTTTTTCTTTGTCAATATCTTCTATTATTATTGTTGTTATATTTATAAATAAGTAATAAGTAACTGTTACATAGTAGGTACTTTTATTATTCTTATTAATAAAGAATACACTTTTAAAAACTATTGTTTTATTGTGGGGTTCCATCAAGTATATCGCTTTTCAAAAGGGTTCCGTCACCAAAAAAGATTGAGAACCGCTGCCCTACACGAATAGGTTTGATGAAAAAAAATTTTTTTATGTTTGAGTTCCATGTATGGAGAGCCCCCCCTTATTAATCATTTATTTTTATTTTTGTATAAAAATCGTAAAGCGGTTCAGAGATTAAATCTACTTACCAAATTTTAACTTTGAAGTCCTAATAGTTTTGGAATGAAGTGGCAGTGACATACGGACGGACAGACAGACATGCCGAATCTATAAGGGCTCCGTTTTTTTGCCATTTTGGCTACGGAACCCTAAAAATTAAGATTTTATTTTTATTTTTATTTTACACATGTCTTCCAAAAAACGTTTTATCACAGGAATAGTACTAACTTGTTAGTCAATGCTGGGTAAATACATTGGGTGTACTTTTACTGTGTGTAGTGCCCACATGCAGGCCCAGGGGTCACAGGGGGACATGACCCCCCCAAAATCAATCAGTCATGCGTAGATGGAAGGCGAAACAAGCAAATTTGAGACACTTTTTCCCCAAATTTCTTAGTGACCATTAACTAGTTGGTGACCCCCCCCCCCCCCCCAAATTGAAGGCTGCGACCGCGCCTGCCCACATGATACACGTGTGTATTAGGGTGCTCAAACATCTATTGAGGTGTTTTCGAGCCCTTATTCCGATCTTGCCATTATGTGCTGTGTCTAATATTGACATGTCGCTTGTACTGCGGTACATCCCTTATAACCCGCGTCCATGTGGGCTTCTGTTGCTGTATCCAACTGTAAATAGAGAGTGTTTGACTGTTTGTTACTGATGTATTCCAATGTCTGTAGAGACAAAGAGCTTTTATAATACGGCTCTATGTCCTTCTTTAGAAAGTACTGCACATATAGATTTTAGTATTTTACACGATTCTTTTTTAACTTATTTCTTATAACGGATTTAGTTCTCCACCAACCTGCATTGGAACAGTGTTGTGGAATAAGCTTCTGACCTCCCTAACAATGGAGAGAACCCGTGCACAGCAGAGGGACGCATAATTGGTTGTAGCCAGTTACTGTTCAAAGCTGGGACATACTTGTACTCTGTGTAGTGCCCACATGACACGAGTGTATATTGAAGGTGCTCAAACATCTATTGAGATGTTTCCGAGCCCTCACCTCGATCGAGCCACTATGTTCCGTACCCAATATTGACATGTCAGTTATGCTGTGATACATCCCTTGTCACCCGCGTCCATGTGGGCTTCTATTGCTGTCTTCAATTGTAAATAGACATTAGATTGAGATTTATTCGTAGTATAATCTCGTCTTTGATAATATTTATAATGACTCGTCTTTGAAAATTGTAAGACAAACTGTTTAGAACACGGTCTCATGACCCTTATCAGAGAGTAAGTTTTGTGACTTAATTAAATATCTTTGATGAAATAAATTTAGGACCGGACCAGTTAGTTAATGGTCACTTCTTTAAACCATAAAGTAAGAAAATACAGTATGTATCCTTGCAACTGAATATAGTGACTTCACGTCAAGTCAAATTTCCTTGAACTTCTATTGTATTGAATCTGAGTCCTCGTCCCGAATTACGCTATTATGTGCCGTGTCCAATATTGAAATGCCGGCTGTGCTACGTAAGTACTTTCGTTGATACTGATAGTCAATAGTGTCGACGACGAGCATACTTACATAATGTTGCAATGTAAGTGTGGTCGGCAACTTCATCTTACCTCTAGAATACAAACTACTTGCTATTAAAGATTACCAGTGTGGTGCAATGGTTATCATGCCGGACTACCGATCCGAGGGTACCGAGTTCGATTCCCTGCGAGGGTAAAATTGGAATGATAAGTTTAAATTTCTATTCTCGTTCTGGGTGTTTGTGTTTCTGTGTCTTGTGTCCATGTGTCCATGGTACCCATGACACAGGGGATATATCCTACTGTGGGGCTATGAGTGTGAAATGATATTTATATTATTTATTTTATTAATAGCAGAACCATCCAGCCGCACCATCAATTTTCTACAACCTTTCTCAGGTTTCTACTCATTTGAAATAAAACCTGTTATAAAAAAAACTCAATTTTACCGTCACGGGCAAAATAAGTCACTAAGACTGTGTGCGATGCTTAAAAAATACATGGTGAAAACATTAGCGTTGCCTCGGGCGGGTTTGCCCCGTGATTAAATCCGGCGAGGCATGCATAACGAGAGCGGAATGTTTGAACGCGAGTACTTTCGGAGTTGGCCTGCAGCTCGATACACCTGCCTGTAGCCCAAGAACGGTGCTTGAACCTCGCTGTTTGCTTAGGACCCTCTGACCCACTTGAGTATGTAAATAATATTCGATTTAATATCGATTATGGTTGCTTAATATATTTTGGTTGGTATATTTTGTATTTGAAAAAGCGAGAGAAAATACCATTTTCTGTCTGTAAACGATCAAAAACTTGTAATGCTAGTATGTTTGGTCGCTCACTTCG
Source organism: Pyrgus malvae (assembly GCA_911387765.1). NCBI lineage: Eukaryota > Metazoa > Arthropoda > Insecta > Lepidoptera > Hesperiidae > Pyrgus > Pyrgus malvae. The sequence goes on along the minus strand of OU426955.1, from coordinate 7,743,691 downwards.
CTATATAATAGTCACGAAGTTTGAAACTTGGCGCTTATAACAAAATAACATCATGGTTTATTTTTTACAAAAATATTTTTTTACTAAAAATTTGCGTAAATATTTTATACTAGTGAATACGTAGATATAAACAAGCTACTAATAATTATACCCTTGTTTGTATTTAACGGTACTTATCTCTAACCATCCCACGCACGGAAGGAGATCCGATCCGAAATTAAATAATATTTTGAAGGGATTTGTATCGTGATTGGGCGGACACATGCTAATGCAAGAAGTTTTTAATTAAAACCGTCCGCCGTTAAGAGGCTACGTAATGGCTGATCCTCGAGAGGGACCGATATTGGGTGTGTATACTCCAAAGCCAAAGTACAAACATATTTAGGTCCGGTGCGTTGCGTTGTGTTCTCCGTAGCTAATCACCGGCCGGAATACAAAGACGCCTGTGCACACATTACCTTAAGCCCACCCCTTTCTTGTTGATATTGTTATTAAAACATAAAAATGCTCTCTTCATTTTCTACTACAAAATCTTTCAGTATCTAATGCTTTCATATTGTTTTCAGATGCTCGTGACGGCGACGAAGGCAACTCTGACAAGGCGAGTAAATAAGACCATTACAAGTTACAAATAGCTTTAAACTAAAAAAACAACATTCTAAAACCACTCTAGTCTCCCCACGAGCGCAATACAAACTTCAGCGTCGAGTTTATGGCCTCTGTGACCGCCAAAAGTCGGCGAGGAAAAGTGCAAGCTTGTTTACTCATATATCAGTGGAGGTCGACATTTCTTTCAGATAAGGTTGGCTCCCTCGCTGCCAATAAAGTGATTAAGTCACAAATCGTAGCGGCGTGGCGCCTTCGCTTCGATCAGTGATATACTGACGCTGGGGTCGGATGTGCCACTCTAATTTATTTTTTAGTGTTCCATGATTACTGCGATATAGTTTTCAGCGGGCGCGGGGGGATATTTTATTAGAGAGTAGTGTCACAAATTCACTAGTGGGTTGGCATTTTACTTTGTTGAGTATGTGATCTACAAATAAAACTTATTGATTAAAGCTACCCATGTACGAGTGAGCAAAGATAGAGATTCGAAAGATTTAAGCACTATTCTCCAACATTATAGGCCTGAGTTTATTTCTGAAAGGCGCATTATGTTTACCAGTATGCACTTAGCCCAACAATGACCAGCAGTGGGACATTAAATAGGGCTTAAAACCCCCATTTCTTGCGACGAGTTCTTGGACAGTGATAAAAACTGACGATAATATGGATGGTTCTCTATTACAGATATGCATACAAGATTACTTTTGTAACTCGAAATAAGAATTATTAGATTGATAACCATTAATTTTACTATTATAAAAGATTGTGTCCTTGTATTACAGCTATATTTAGTAGCTCAATCCCCGTCGAGCGGCTCTATTACAAATAAATTGCCCTTCGAAATGGTTCCGTGTGTTATAAATTTCATACGTGCTGAGAAATGACATACGGTATTATTTATTACGAACTGTTTTCTGGAAAAAACACAAAGAAGACATTGTGATGTAATTGAGCTACGTTTTATTGGGGCTACGAAATCGACGGCAGTTTTCCTCGGTAAGAACGTGGTAGGAGGATAATTTAGAGCTCCAACTAGTCAAAAATATATTTTCATTGTGAAAATGTTTTATATAAAGCATGAGTATAAAATAAGTTACATACAATAGTTTAAAACCATTGAAAAGAATAAAAACATAATTAGTACAAATCTTATTATTCTTTTCAATGGTTTATAAACTCTCGCTAATTATACTGACCGAGCGAGAGAGTAGCTAAGTACCTAAGGGAAGTTCGGTACTTAGCTCTCGTAAGTTCGGAAGTATATACCTATGCTTGCATTTTTTGTGATGAGCTACCTAATTACACACACAAGACCAATTGGATCAAAAATCAAAGTAAACAACAGGTAAGCGTTTGTTATAGATGGAGGACTCTAAACCCTATAAATATTCAATTCAGTTATAGTATGTAGTCATTTCTAAACAGCTGATAAGTCCTAACGACTATTGTCATAGAAGATATCGTATCTATAGGATCAGATAAGAAAGATATTTTCCAGTATGTAGTTGATTTTTTCCTAATGAAAAAAGGAGAATTTTTAGTTGCAAGGAATTGTGAGATATCAGTCTGATGCGAGTATAAAAAACAATATTACCTCAACCTTCGTCGTAACAAACGTTGCTAAGCAAAGCATAACAGAACAATATATCTCTATTGCCTGATCGTTAACATCTGTCGACTGGTAATTCGATATTTATCCACCCCCGTGTTTATTTGCTTTTCAACATGACATTAGTTAGAGGTGCCATTAGCCCTACAAATGACACTAAAATGAAATCTATTCATTTCCTTCGAGCCGAGTCAATCGTTGTAGATATTGTTCAACTTCACGCGATCCGAACATTACCATGACACTCGCTGACGATCCGATTTCGTTTTCAGGGACTATTTTTAAGCTGTGGTGCCACACTTTATGAAAGGATCGTGTGTCATTTCATTTGATACCAATTTACAAACATAAAACAAAAACTTACATAGTTTTTAATGGTTGCGTAAGGAGCATAGCTAGGAGCTAAGGAATTTTGGACATAGCTGAGAGTTAGATGGGTAAACTTTATTAACAAACTATAATAGTTGTGCCTAAGGTTTCAATCGTGTTAAAAAGGGTCAAATACGTTATAATAAGTAGATCTTCCCATGTGAATGACATATTTTACTGTAGTGAAATGAAATGAAATGAAATGAAATATTCTTTATTCATTGTACGGTTCCTTTACAAACTCTTAGTGAACGTTATTTTTTTGTTCTGTCTGCTCTGGGTGCGCTTAGGAAATGCTGAGCTAAAGAAAAGAGCAGACGAAGAAAAACTTCAGCCCTGTTTTAAAATATGGGGTATACAATAACTAGCTTTCTTACAGAGTAGCTATGGGCCGATAAGGGACATACGTGACGGCTACCGCATGTGTCAATGTCGTCCCACAGTTATCTGCTGTAGAAAGTTGCCTATGTTACTCTCCACTCTTTTAACTATATCTAAGCATAAAAATCATTCCATAGAATAACTCCATCACGACGTGAATGGACAAACAATCAATCACACTTTCGTGTTTTTAATATTATTGAGTGCGAATATTATGCGCGTTTGAGTACTTTGAAGTTAAGATATCTTATCAGAGGCCTTATAAACGGTTTGAAAACATCCTTATTTTATTTGGAGGCTCACCAACCAAGCTTATTGTGTAGAAATAAAGCTGATATCAGTATTTGTCAACTTAATATGGGTATGAAAAGTAATAAGGAGAACAGTCCATAAATCTAAAAAAATGTAGTTTGAATTAAGTAAAAATATAAATATTACAACATATAACTGAAATATCTAAGAAGGCAGGGACCGTAGCCGACCATGCACAGCTTCTCAAGCGCCGCAAATATTCATCCATTACGAAGGATTATGAAGTTGCTGCTCTTGCGATGGAAACTATGGTTCCATAGTCGGCTGACATGAAAACAAACATACAAGACATGTCAACTAGACTGATTCTAGCCTCGGGTGACCAGAGGGCTGGCAGCTATTTTTCGCAAATTTTAGCTTATAAGTTCAGAGGGGAAATGCTGCCAGCGTTCTGGGCACAATGCCACAAGCGCAACTTTTAGATGGAGTTTTCTTTTTATAGTTAATTGTTTAGATTGTATTATTACTTTTAATTTATTTTAATTAATTTGGCTTGTGAAAAAAATAAAATATTCGTAATATTACAACTTTCTTAATTTTAAATTCATTTATCAAATGCTAGTTTTCACAAAAAAAAACCGACTTCAAACGATAAAAAAATAAAATTGTTCAGCACGTGGCTAATTTCTAAATTCTTGCTCCGACTCCAAAACAGTTATAAGAGTCATTACCACTAGCAATTACAACAAGTACTGAACAATTTTATTTTTTACCGTTTGTAGTTTGTTTTTGAAGCTATACTTCTTTTGGCGCGATAAGTTTTTGAACAAAAAACTATTTATCGAAAGAATTTTACCTCAACTCCTAACCATTGTAGTACCTTTCATCATCAGCTCAGTCACATGGAATGATGGATACTATGCACAAATATTAATGTTGCTTCAGAAAGTATAAGAAAATCAATGTTTGTGCCTATAATAAAATTTGAGATTTCCCTGTGATTCCATCATCAGATCTTGATCAGTGCGAGATCAGATTAAGATTGATCAGAGATCAGACTTCTTGACAATGGCATCAACTCGGAAGTATAAGTTTTCGAACCAAAAAATAATTTTGAAAATCTGTCCACAAACAGCGGAGTAATCAGTGAACATATATAAAAAAAATACATACAGCTGAATACATTACTCCTCCTTTTGGAAATCAGTAAAAGTACTTGTATTAAAAATTTCTGCCTCATAAAAAATATTAATTAATTTTACCTACCCTTTAGCAAGTGAGTCTACGTTCTCCTTAATGGGTAATAGCTTTCACCACAAAAACGTTTTATAATTGCAAATCATTATAAAAATCAATTTGACCACTAGTTAGACTGACATAACTATGCAATAAGATAAATTTTCATCAAACGACATTCGAATTACCTACAAAATAACACGCCTCGCCGTGTAATTTTCCCTCATTGATAGAACGATCCACTAAAAATGTACAACCAAGTGTAGTATTATCAAAAAATTGGCTTTATTATCAAACTATTTGCCCGCAGTAACTATCTTGATCAAATAAAAAATTAATATGCCGAGGGTGACCACACGTTACGCGGACAAATTGGTTCAATCGCTCAACAATAGCCCACGGGAAAATGGTATACCGAATATCCGTATGGGTAATAACCGGTGTATTACCAGATATTAATATCCGTGTATCAAAATGTAACATACTAATATGATAAACTGCTTTTGTAGATAGTATCTGTTATTGTATATATTATTGTTGACTATAAAAATCATTGTTCATGGATTCAATATTATTTAAAGTTACAAACTTTTACAAATAGTAGTGCCAGTTTAAATATACGAGTATAAGAGCATTTACCTATTCTTGATACACCTTGCAAGGTGGCGCAACGATCTGCGCCGGAAGTAACTGGATGCGTAGAGCCGAAGATCGGGCTCATTGGCACACCTTGGGAGAGGCTGGTGTCCAGCAGTAGACTGATATAGGCTGGTGATGATGATGATGACTTATTGTTAGTTTAAATTTGAACAGAACAGCTTGTTTTATTCTTAAAAATCTTTTCTGTTTAAATATTCATCACAAAAAGATCACAGACGACTCCAATTCGGTCATTTCAATAAAATTATACAAGACTGTAAAAATACAATGGAGCCGGCTAAATGTAAGTATTCCGAACACAAATTAATTTTCTGGCAATATCTCGTCGTGTTACCCCACTTTGTGTCTTGAGATTCAAATGATAAGAGCGTTTTTTTTAAATCTGGAAATATCTATGGATTGGCATAATCTGGTGGTCGCAGTGGGCGCATATCGCTACGTGCCTCGAGTTATTCGAATTCAAATGTTCTTTTAGAAAATTCCCTCAAATCATAAAATCAATTAGACATCGCCGACGTTAGGGTGTACCGCTCTAGATATTTTGCATCCACAACACGTATTTGTATTATTTTAGGTTTTGGTTTTATATGAATCAGTGATTAGATATCTATTTTGTAATCAAATTAAAAAATATTTTATTTTCAAATTGAAAGAAAACTCTTGAAAACATATTAACTTGGCGATGAACCTTTCAAAAAGAACACTATTCCTATTTATAGATTCTTTGTCAAGAAAACGTGTTTTCTAGTATTGTAATATAATGGATTAATCACACTATTCAAACAAATTTGATAGATTATATTATTATATAGTCCGAAAGTCATATAAGTGAACATACTTTTTTCACACTATATATGAGATTATCAACAACTTTGCTTTAGTATATTATAATCATGAATACATTTGAATAGAATTAGGGTTAAAGAAGATTGTTTATTCAATTAGCCTTATGTAAAAAAAATATTCATCGTTAGGATTTTATAAAACAGCGTCACGCTTGAGTAGTCAAAAACAATACTTATTCAAATGAAACAAAAAGCAATTAACGAAGGAAATATCCCTCCGTCCTCGGAGGATACAAGAGAGGAGAGATTATTGAAAAAATAATTAATAAATATTTATGGCGGGCCACCTGAGGAACGACATCGGCGGAATCCATTTTTATCCAGTGTTCGAGTACGCATCTGCACCGTTACTGAGTAAAAGCGGTTTATTACAAATGCAAAATTTTCCATTCATATTCAAAATTTTATATCCCGATGTGGCCGGGAGAAAGCTAATTTATTCCGTGGGAGGTAAGGAGAGCGACCGCGTCTTGGGGAGGATTATCAGAAGGGTTGAGTACTGCGGAATTGACAGGTGCCTGTCAAAAATTACAATTAATAATTGAGACCGCAGCGGTTGCAACACTGACGTGGCTCAGATTCGATTAAAAGATTCTGTTATTTTATTCAAATTTGCTTCATACTTTTATGGAACGCTGTATCGCAGTAATTTAATAAGGTTTATTTGAAAATCTTACAAAAATAAAGCTAACAATTACATGCTAGATAATACAACTCTTGTTAAGCCTTTCCAAGCCTCCAAAAATATTATAAAAAATCTACCGCAATCTATTTAAAATACTTTTTCATTGATGAAGAAAACAAAATAATCACAACCAAGAAACTAGTCATGAAAACAAAAATTAGTACAATAAAAAGGCCATATAATTTGAAATGCTCGTAGCCATAGATTCTCGGTCCCTCGTGACGTCACCATATCGTCCGTCCACAGACAATAAACATGAAGAGCCATCGATTACTCGTTTTACAGCTGCGATAGCGGGGAACCGCGGTAATCCGCTAATAACAGTGTTTTACGAGCGCGGAGATGTGTCCTGTAGCAATTAAATCTGCAGACTTCCAATTTAAAAGTCATTTTCTTAATTACCTCATTGTTAAGATCATGGTATGTTCTGATATTACTTTAAAATATTTTTCGACCTTTCAATTTCTTGCAACCTACACAAAAAACTTATTTTTGTCGTAAACTTACAGTAAAAATAAAATAATAATCTTCTTAATGGTAAATATATGATAATATTTCAATAAGTAGTACTTATATACTTCTTCTTAGTATATTAACGAGACAAAGCATCAAAAGAACAAATTAAGAGTTTTAGAGAATGATATATGTATTTGTTTAATATATACCTTTATCATAGAGTTTCGGTTAAAAATATAAATTAACAGCTTCGGAATAACATGAAAAACTAGTAACAGTACAATCAAAAAAATCTAGCCCTATGTCCATTTGTTATTCCACAACTGTTTCAAATACCACTGACCATTACTCAGTACGTGTCACCTCACTGTTCTGTGTACATTGAGTGCATTCGATTGCTTTCATTGTAACAAATGACGGTGCTTCGTCAAAAGGTCAGTATGAACGAGCCCATGAATGTCCAACAGAACGTCGAAAAGGAGGAAAATATATTGATGACCGATAAATAAATAAATACCATAAAGAAATCTACTACCTTTAAACGAGCAATTCTTGTATATATCTAAATATATTTTTTGAATCTCGGAAACGGCTCCAAAGATTTTGATGAAATTTAGTACACTGGTTGCGGGGATGATAAATCGATCCACAAATTTTTATTGATAGAAATTGTCGTTTTATTTAATGTTTATGCAGTTAAATATAAAATTACTCTTACTGACATCTATTGGAAAATATTAATAATTTTGTGGCGTAGAAAGTCATCAAATGTCAACCGTCAATCCGCCCTGAAGGGCGACAAATGACAATGTCGATATGAAAGACCTCCATAAAAATTTCGTCAATGGAATTAAAGCTTTCTTGGGCGAATGGTTACGAAAGCTGACTACGGAGTTAGAGACCCGGGTTCAAACCTCAAGTAGGTAAGTTGCGTTTTTTATTTTTTGTGACAATTTTTTTTAAATTGGGAGTTAGGTTCAAAAGTATTTGTAAAGTAACACTAAGTCAATGAATGTTTTGCTTAAAAATAAACCAAGTAAATAAACTGTTTTTATCCGAGCAACGCTCGGGCGTCCAGGTACTTAATATTATAATGTGGAACATATTACATTTTCTTCAAAATAATTTTACCGCTAACAGAAAGTACAAAAAAAAGTGTTTTACGTTCAGTTTTGTTTAACAGATATTAAATAAAGAACCTGGACGACCAAGCGTTGCTCGAATAAAAACAATTTATTTTCTTGGCTTGAATTCAAACGAAACACTTCTTTGCTTAATGTTACTTAACAACGTCATTTGAAAAAATATTTTCACAAAAATAAAAAACGCAATATGGTTTTGATTGAGGTTTGAACCCGGGTCTCCAGTTCCGCAGTCAGCCCACGTAACTATTCGGCCAAGGAAGCTTTAATTCAATGAACGAATTTTTTATAGAGCTCTTTCAAATCGACATTGTCATTTCTTTTTTTACACCACTATATTATTAATACTCTCCAATAGACATCAGGAAGACTCGTATTTTTTAGTTTATATTTAAGTTGATTATCGCTGAAAACAGTTTTTAATAATTTCTTAAGATAAAACCTAGCTGGATCGATTTATCACCCCCAAAACCAGGGTATTAAATTTCATCAAAATCGTTGGAGCCGTTTCCGAGATTCAAAAAATATATTTAGGTATATACAAGATTTGCTCATTTATAGGTATTAGATAACGATTCACAGTCATAGCCCCACAGTAGGGTACATATACCCTGTGTCGTGGGTACCATGGAAAAAAACAACAGCAAACGCAGTTCGTCATTATAATGATAACATGTAACTAAGTCTACTAAAAGTACGCCAATGCAAAAAAAATAATCTTTAAGTTAGAGCGGTTTCAATTCAGCGCGAGCGCATATGGCAGTTATATGCGCCCTAAGTGGCACTTAAAGAAACTCATACGCGCATAGGTACTCAGCTAATCTGAATCGATCCGATGTAGCAGCTGATTGTCTTATACGAACTTATTAGCACATCAACGCTCGTAAGAGTAAACATGTGACTCATGTCATAAGCTTTTACGCGCGTATAATACGTTGGGCTAAAAACGCTCTAAGTGTAAGTTGCCTCGCGTAATTTTGGTAACTATGGTAAGCTCCCTGAACGTATTTTAAGATCCGCATTTTTTATCAAATTGTTGACGCAAAATAAACAACCAATACTATTTTGAATAAATCTTAAACATTCATCACATGATATCGTGTATACAATCCAAATGCATACTGTATGAGACCAATTAGTCACCATATCGATAGAGTCCAGCGCATCTCTTATCGGACAATATTGATGTTGGTTATTTTTCAAACGTTACCGCCAGAGGCCGTTTGTAATACAGTGAGTTTAATGACTTCATTTTACATGGACTAAACAGTACTATGGTGGTGCCAGGAAAAACTTAAAATAAAAGAACAAATCATTATGTTCATATTTACACTTAATACTAGTGGTCCGGCCCAACTCCGCCCGGATGCAAAAGTAAAAGTATTGAAAGAGGATTTGTTTTTTTAGTATCTTAAAGGGACTTCAGTAACTGTCAAAAAAAATATAAAACAAATAATGACATACAAACTATCCTGTTATTCTGACTGTGTCAAAGTTTAGAACGACACGGCACGAAATACACACGTTTGACAGGTAGGTAAGGTACATTACGTTTTTGACAAAAAAATAGAACCGACTTCAAACGGTAAAAAATAAAATTGTTCAGTACCTACTTCTTCATGTTTATGGTAATGACTCTCTTAGTAAAATGTCGCCTATCTTTTTGAATGCGCACTGACTCCAAAATAAAGTCTTGCAAATTCTTTCAATAGAATTTGCATTCAACTTAAGCGTCGCAGTACCTTCCACCATCAGCTCAGCAACATGAGACGATGATTACTTTGCAGAAATATCGCTTATGCTTCAGAAAGTATAACAAAATTAATGTTTGTGACTATAAAATTTGAGAGTCCTGCTTGACTTCTCTTGGATCCCATATGAGATACTGACTTAGTAACAATGGTGGTCCCTCGGGAGTATAAGCATTCGAACAAATTGAATTATAAAATTGCCACATATGGTGGAGTAATCGGTGAACATACCTAATAAAAATATATGGGAAAACTACTTATCAATAAAAAAAAATTTAAAAACATTTTCCAGTTGACCAAATTGTGAATATAAACCATTCTCAAATCCCCTTGAACACACACAAAAAAATCATAATTCGCCCAGTCGTTTAAGAGGAGTTCAGTGTGTTCAGCGTGTGTATGTACACATGCACACAAGAATTATTAAGATATATCGAAGCATTACAACATATTAGTAGTATATTTTTATTTTGCTTATTAATCGGTCAACTAACATTTTGTCATGTTTTCGGTTACAACCTAAACCTATCGATATAAGTTTAAATTAACCTTTTTTCTATTTTGAGAATATTTAATACTGCCATTCTTTGCTACGGTCATACTTTCTTTTATATGTATTTAAACAGACAGACATCAATGCTTATCATATGCTTATAAATTCAGAGGAAGCACATTAGTGTAAATGTGTTTATGAAAATATTACGTACACAAAATTAATTTAGAAATATTCACGGTCGTAAATATTTTGTCCGATTAACCGTGGTTCGACAGCCGCGAGGCGTAAGAAAATGTTAATTAACGAATCCATTGTTTCCCCGCCGGGCGCTCCAAGATGGTGCCGCTTCCGTTTCCGGAGGCCGCCTTCTTTATGTGCGTTTCGTTTTTCGGTATTGTGGCGGAGGCTGCGACGCGGTAGAGTATAATGATTTTAATTTCCTCTAATCAAGCCTTCGGGGCTTAAGAATTCTAATCATGCACGCTGCCACCGCAAGCTGACAGAAACATCACCACTTATTCTGATTGCGACGAGTGTGGCTTGAATAATTAATACGCCTTCATTTTGCTTTATGCCCCACAGAAACAAAAGCTCCACGCGTTAATTTATGAATTGTGACGCTACAAGCGGCCACTTTAAAACTCTTTTTGTTTCCCTGTCAAGGGTGTGTATGAATTCTAAAATTTATGTAGGGAGTACAGTTTAAAAGATTTGTTGGAGGATTTTCATTTGTCATTGAACAAATGATAAACCTCCAACAAATCATAAGTAGAATCTAAATATAACTGATAATATTTAAAACTTATTGGATCATCAATTCCAACATCACAAAGTGTAAAGCACTTGAGCTGTATTCCAAATTACGCACAGAATAACACAAAAAGAAAAAAAAGTGTGTGTGCACGCGTTAGAAGTTATACTTCATTGGCGTATGAAAAAAGTTTAAATAACTCAACAACTCACAAATTCCCTCTCATCCAAACGCACCAATAGAAGTATAACTTCAAAAAAATCTTAGGTCATATTGTGCATGCTGGATTCCACTACAACCACAAGAAAACAGATTTAGGTCTTTTACAGTTTTGAGATCTTAATCTAACAATAGATTTGTTCTGATGTACATTAAAACATTTTTATATATAAGTATATTCTATATCTAAGTATATATAAACGCTGAGTTTGATAAACCATAAATATCAAACCCTTTAAATATCAAGCCCACAAAAAGTTCATACATTTAGTTTTCTTAAAAACACTAATAATTTTCGTTCCATCAAACGTAAAACATGATAGCTATTATCAAAAATATCGTAGCGAGTAAAGTTTAATTATATGGGGGAGGAACAACCCCTTCGTTCAATTCGCACTAACGACCACATTTCGGTCGTCTAAATCACGCCGACGCCACTTGCAATTAATTTTTTGACTATAAAACGTAGCTTATACTATAGCTATGTCTCGGCTAAACTTCAGAATATATGAAAATCAGAATATTTACGTTGATGCTGTCCAACCTAAAAATTACAATCCCGGATATTTTTCAGGAACGAAGCGCACGAATATCCACAATGCTACGCTAGTTTGTGCACATGATCTTTTAAATGTTTTCTATAAACATTGTTTGAAAGATTCTTCATTCAATCTGTTTAGGAGCGTGTTGTTGTAATTTCTAGGTTTCTGCTATTATGGGGGAAACAAGTGCCCAGTAGGACGCAAAAAACGCTGCCAGATTAATCATATTCATACATTTACATATGTATCATCTTGTAATCATCTTGTAAAATATAACAAGATTGTTATATTTTACTGCACAGTAGTGTGGTACCCCAGGTAAATACAGTTATCAGTTGAAATAATGGATATGAAATACCGGAAAAACTATAAAAACAGATACAGGCAGTAGTATATAGTAACTTCTTTTGTATCCAATCGGTGAATCCCGCAAGCCAAACCAGTAAATACCATAGCGTTTGCGGCTGCGCTCAAAGTTATCCTTTACACCACGTGGCATTCATGGTACTTAACCAAAATGCTCCATTGCATTAAATTTATTCTGTAGAACTTTTGTATATTTTGTAATCTAGTAATCAACATATTAGGATTATTTAAGGTAAGTATATTTTATAAATTATCATGTAATCATCTGTGATCGAAAATTACTCGTGTTTACTTTAGATAATAATAAAATTAGTTTAGAAATGTTCGCTATACCGCACTGAAAACAAGAGCATATTCTCTTTATATCTATGCAATAGTATATATTTGTATCTTTCTACCTATATTATTTTATTCTTAAAGATTAATTTTAAAGTGCTGATATTGATACAACCAACTAGCAATATAGCTATAACCATGTCACCTCTATGTTATACAGAATAAATGTAAAAACAGTTTAAAAAGTATTACATAGCGGCGAAGTATCAAACAGAAACAGGTATCGGTAACACAGCCTCTTTTTGTATTCACCCGGTGAATCCCGCAAGCCAAGCCACTGAATCCCGCGCACAAAGCCACCCTCCCTCCACACCGCGCGGCATTCATAGCACTCAACCACAACGCCTTTAGCGAGCCTAATTTATATCATGTGGTTTTCCTCAGCACCAGAATCTTCATACGTATGTTTTATAATGCTGGTTAGCAACAGGTCAAACTTGAAAATTTAATCTTTAATTTATTTACCTAATTATTATTTTAATTTCACAAACTACAAATATTTAATACCTATAAACATATATTTTGAATATCGGAAACGGCTCCTATGATTTTTATGAAATTTAATATTTTGGGGTTTTCGGAGGAAATAAATCGATCCAGCAAGGTTAAAAAATATACAAATACAGAATACGTGTTTTCAACTTAAACATAAACTGAAAAATATGACTCTTCCTGCGATCTATCAACGTATAAATATGTAATTCTATTATTTTTTATTGAGAGCTGAAGTAGATGGCGCTGTTAAGTAAGCCTATGAGTCAAAAATATATTGTTTTTATCCGAGCAACGCTCGGTTATCTGCGTACTATCACATTATAGATACTCTATTCTTTATTCTACTTGTTTCTATAGATAGACAATTACAATTACTACCTTGTTCAGATTTACACAGATCAGAAATCATTCACTTTACTATTTACAAAGCATATTAACAAGCTAATAACAAGAACACAAACAAATATTACTTACATGACATGTATTATGTCATGCACTTAGGCTCATTCTAACGAAACAAGCGAAACAACTTCATATCCCCGACACACTTATAACCCTCGAATAAATAAGGCACAGCGGCAATAAAATGCGAAAAACGATTACAGATCAATGAAGCGTGCCTTCCCTCTCGGGGCGCAAATAAAGCCGGAGTACACACTTCAAATATGCTTTTCTTAATCGTTCTCATAAAACAAAGATCAGCCCGCAATCCCTCGCGATTTCGTGAAAAAACTCGCGGAAGTACGACTGAGTTCGGATACCAAAGGTTCTGTATATACACAAGTTTAACAGAAAGGTCACCATGGGTTTTGCAGATTTTCCGAGTGTCCAAGAATTTTGATTTTCTTAAGTAAGCATTTAACTTTTTATTACTTTATCTAAATTTTATTACTTCCTAGAATTGGTATTGAACCCACCGAAAACTATAAGATTGTTGTAGTAAGTTGTTATTAATATCTTACAAATATAAATATTTAAATACACCAATTTAAAAAAAGCTCATTATTAAATTATCAAAATTTTGAATCCTGTATTTGTCTTGTAATACTTCTTATCAAATTTCTTGATTGTAGATCAATAGGAATAATAGCAAAATACGCAATAATTTCTAAACGCTCATTTCTTTTGATCGCGTTGATTTAAAGATATGTAGACTATTTTATATTTTCAATACCTCTAAGAAAAATGAGCAGCGATGGCCGAGTGGTAAAAGACGCGGTCTTCGACGCGACCGATCCCGGGTTCAAATCCTCGGCGCGCACCTCTGACAAAGAAATTTGTAATGTGCGCATTTATCGCTGCTCCACGGTGATGGAAAATATCGTGATATTTAATTGATTACGATGTTCTTCATCGCCGTGCATGCCTGAGAGAAATTCATAGTTTCTCGAAAGCATGACGTCCACCAATCCGCACTTGGCCAGCGTGGTGGACTATGGCCTAAATCCCTCTCACTTGTGAGGAGACCTGTGCCCAGCAGTGGGACATAAAAAAAAGGTTGTAATGATGATGATGATGATGAAGAAAAATGATCTTGACATGTGGATGAACAAAACAATGGCCGTATAATAGTCCCTTATTCCTGCTAAGGTATCGATCCCTAAAAATATAAAATTTCCTCTCGTTGCTCATATCGCGTCTATCAGCGTTCCGCGGAGATTTTCGCCGCAAATTGTTTCCTAAACGACGGAACCCTCGCGAATCGATATCATTAAAATCAGAATCGCAATCGGGAAGTTGTTATGAGACACAATTGAAAACACAAACGGAATTACGATCAATTTAGTACACCCCTGCTTCGAGCAATTTTGTCATGAATTTTTTGAATGTATAAAGGAAGTTCCTTTTTTTTTAAACCGGCTGAAAAACGATTTCTTTTTGTATTTATTGTAGATGTATTGTTAATATCATGCATAGCCAAAAAGCTTATATGAAATGAAACATACCTATATAATGCTATTCTATGCTTGCAATGTGCTTTGCTCTGGGTCTGATGATGTGGCATATAAATTTCCATTACTAAACTTATTACATTTCTTTTAAATTTCGATAAAATAGACCTCCGCTTAGAGGGTAGTAGGTAAGATGTCAACATAATTTGAAGGGAGAGATGACGGATCCGCCTCCAGCTTCACTCTGCTTATGATATAAGCCATTTTAATCTTAACTTAGTTAAAAATCTAGCGACCGACATTAGCATTAATCACTTGTGACAGCCCCGTAATGGATATAGTGTAATTAATGTGTTTAGAATTAGATAAGAGAATTATTAGCCGTCGTAGAATATCTGGTTTAACACAAAAAGTTATAGTATATTTAGGTACTATATAATTTATATCCTTAAGGAGTGATACAAATAATATAATAATCATATAACTTTTTATATGATACGGCCGAGGATGGTATCCGCCACGTGTAACCATATGACAACATTGAAGTGTCTCGAAAGGGCCTCTACGTGTTGGACCCAAATCCCTATGCAAGCCTTTCAAATGACCGGGTCAAACACCATCTCCAGGTCAAACCCGTGACATCAGAGGATGTGATACTTATAAATTACTTATAATAATAACGCTTCACACTCATAGCCCCACAGTAGGGTAGATATACCCTGTGTCTTGGGTGCCATGGACATACATAAAAATAGAAACACAAACACCCAGACCGAAAACAGAAATTTTAAAATCATTATTCAAATTTCTGCTTCGCCGGGAATTGAACCCGGGACCCTCCTATCGGCAGTCCGGCATATCCGGCATTACGCCACGCCGGTCGACAATTAAATTATGGATGCACTATTCGCTGTAAATTTGTTTTGTAACTTTGTGATCATCGTGAAAAATCACAGATGCAACTGAATTAAATCGAAAAATGTAATGAAAAAATAGAACAATCTTTGTTACTTTTGAACTAAAAAGACTCTTAAGTAATCACTTTGAATGAATTAATTTTAATCAAATGGAATTTCGTTCATTTCTTTTCATAAATATCTTAAACATTTACAATTATTTTGGACGGTAATATTAAGAATTTCACGTTAAACCCTTTAGTCTGAACCACCCACAATTTTATTGTAACTCAATTCTAAACGTGGAACGAAACAAAGGAGCATGCCTTCGTCTGGCAAGAAATCTAAAGCTTAATTGAACGTCGACATTGAGAGATTTCAATTCAATTACTAAACCATATTTAACGAAATCCAATCCCCTTTCCCCAGAGAAATAATATTATTTATTCACAAAAAAATAATACAAAACGCAGCTCCGAGACGCCGAGCGCTGTTGGTTTAGCGGAGATCATTCGACGTAAAAGTTGGTACAGGAGGCAGGAAGAAAACTTGGATAAGCGAAACCCTCTAAAAATGATTGATGCCGCGAGAGCGAGGGACGATCGCTCACCGGCGCCACTGACTGCCGGATTGCCTCACCTTTTATGGGTAAAAGAGTAGCTGTTATGAATGCTAGTTATCTCAGCTATGGCTAGAACCACAATCGAGCTTTGGTTAAACTTGTAGGATTTTAATCCCAATTAATATTACTTTTTTTAATGTTGCGAAGAGCTTCAGAAACGCTATATACCTTTATACGCTTGACCATAGACTCTAATTCCGATGATTACAAATTCTAATCTATTCAACACCGAATAATAAAATTTGTTTATTTTATGACTTGTTATATTAAAAAAAACATGATGAAAGCTGCACGTCTGGGGGTTTCCTAAATTTTAATCTTATTTCAAACTAATTTCCTAGCCTCGTGGACCTAAAATTAAAGTATTTCTCCTCCAAGAAAACATTAGTGCCCAGAATCGGATGTAGATTCACGCTTCTCAGTATATTAAAAGTAATTATTTTTTAGTATAATAAATAAGCTGGTTGACATAACGTCAAACAAAGTAACATAATTATGCAGTTTTGGCGCTACTTAGGCTAATGGTCGCGACATATTATAAGGCAGGCCAGCAACCGCACTTTCTACCACCTATAAAATTGCAGCTTATCGTCAACTGTAGTACAGCTTTCTAACATTTTAAACCGAATAAACGTCGAAGCGATGGAAATAGGAAAATGAAGATCATTAGCGCTATATTGGCGCGAGCTCCCGCCGATTCATTATTACTCAATGGAATTTTGAATTTTTGCCCCCACTGTTTTATTGGCCGCTGCCGTCAATCAAATTACGCAAAACGATTAGATTTTAGCATTAAAACTCTCTCGGACGAAAAAAAGCGATTCTGTGCAATAGACCAATTCCTCGCGTATTGAGGCAATGAGTCGATTGTTTGAAAACTGAACATAGATATGTAGCTTGTGTCTTTATATAACAGACAATGGGCGGTGCGATACTAAACGATAATTTACTAGGGAAGAGTTATATACTATAACTGTTTAATCTTATCTTGCAAATCAATGAAATTGAATTGAATTGAAATATACCCGTTCCTGTTATGAAGTTTAGACTCCGGAATAAAAACCGGAGTAGAGTGGAGTCTCAGTCCACATTTTCTTCATATTGAATGCAGATATTCATAGGTAGCAGCAACCACGCAATGTGAGTTGTAGTTTAGCGTGATGCTTCATAGCATTTCCTTATAACCTACCTTGAGAAATGGACTACCCATCATAAAAATACTTTTTCAAATTGGAACCAGTATTTTATGAGATTACTTATAGCTTTTAAGAATGTTTATTAACTTAGAAAATAAATCATAATATTAGTTAAGATAAACCCCCCCCCCCTCTCTCTCTCAGGAACAAAGAATATGAATGCATTATCATTTTCTTATTTTCTAACGTGTTATGACGAAGATTTAATTGTTTGAAAACTGATTTTTTTTTCTTTTACTGCCTTAGACGTTTAGTCCGTAGCTAGCGAGCAATGCACTATGGTTTGTTTCGGAGTGTTAGAATATAACAACTAGGCAGATAAGAAGCGAGCATCTTAAGAGGACGTTATCTCAAACTCATGGTTCAAATCGATGCCGCACCGCGAATTGAGCCCAGGACCGTTCGACAGACTTAGAGTCTGACATGGTAATCACTGCGCCACATGCAGCATGGCCCGGTGGTTAGCGTAGAGCGCAAGCGGTCTATGCAACTAAGCCATACAGACGCGGTCCGGTGTGAGATGGGTGACCGCTAGTGACAAAAAAAAACAACTTGTTTCCGTTTTTCGAAGGACACGTTAAGGCGTCAATCCCGGTTGTTGTCGATAGATAACAGTCGTTAAACCTTGTCGGAAGCCTTGTGGGCGGTTTGAAAACATCCGACGCGGGTTGGCCACTAACCCGCATCTCCACCAACGCGCATTGGAACAGCGTGGTGGAGTAAGCTCCAGGCCAGTAATGTAGACCCGTGCCCAGCAGTGGGACGCAAAAAGGGTTACAGCCGATACACATACAGATAACATTATTATAAGTAAAAATTACAATATTAATGTGTAAGTATATGGATACTAAAATATTCTTAATCCCTTTTTTATCTATACACTATACAAGTGTTAGATACAAAGGCGCTCTTTGTGCTCTTCCTCCGCTGGCTGAATACACACTTGATGTTTAACGTGTGTGCAGATAACAACCATCTCGCCGCTTAGAATTTAGAACTGCTTGTGTTGTCAGCTGGAAAATATTATATTATATTTAAAACTTCAATCATTTTTTGGTAATAAAAATGAAACAGCTTCCTGAAAAAAGGAAAATAATGAAAAGTAATTTAAAATGAAAATAATATTATACGAGTAAAACTAGTTTATAAAAAACGGATACTAGTATATCTTTTTTTAAGATATAAAAAGCATGGATATGATCGTGCCTATTATAGTTTTAGGTATACATTTAAATTTAATGATGTCAATTAAAAAGTAATACAAATAAAATGAAAAGAAGATAATTTAGAATATTATAATACATGAGTATTATTACATATAAATGAATATGAATTTACTACTTTCTAAAAATAAAATCTTGTTTATTCAATTACTTGTTTTTATTTTTCATATTATTATTTTTACTTTCTCTTCATATTCGTATAATAAGCATTTTTATAATTTAAGACCTGTCGTGCCTACCCATAACTCTCACCATCGTCCAGGGTTGACTGGCAGAGAATACCATTAGGCATTAAGTTTTAACCTGTAGCCCTTAGATTGGGATAAGGTGGTACAAATCTTAAATAAATAAATAAATATTACAATCATTATTTATATAACGTTATCTATCTCGTATACTACACTGTGCGCGTCTCAGAGACGAAGGCGCTCTTTATGCTTTTCCTCCGCCGGCTGAATGCACATTTGAAGTACAACATGTGTGCCGCTTAGAATTTAGAGCTGCTTGTATTGTCGGCTGAAAAACAAAACATATTTTATTTATAATTTTATGATGATTAAATATCGATATTTATTACACGTAAATGATTGAACCTTAGTTGCAGATTAAGTACGAAGATATGTTATTTTTTATCTTATTGTTTTAAGGAAAATAAGAATTCACCTCTATCAATAAAAAAAGCAATACGTTTAGGCAACATAATTTTATTACAAGGTTCCTTCTAAAAAAATTGCACGGAGATTTCCAGACAGAGCAGACAACTTATGTATATATATATATAGAGGCAACATGCCATGTATCAATGCTTACCTTGCCTTTTTCTGTTGATAAGTTATCCAGTTATCTATCTGCACTGTAATATTCAAAAAACTAAATAATTCTTGTTCAAATTCAAAAACGGATAGAAAACAAGTACAGCGAGATTCACAAACCAAAGCGAACTGAAGCATGTGATGTCAGTTTACCTGAAAGGGGAATGTTAATCGTACGAGCTAATTGTGCGAGTGGATTCGCAGGTAAACACTACACGCCACTACGTTACATACCGCAACAATCAGCCGAGCCATGAATATGGAACGGAATGGAGGTGATAGTTTTGATTAGACTGTGCAAAACATCTTCTGTATGTTACAAGTACAGGATTTGTATTATTTGCGGATAACTTGAAAATTTTACTATATCACTATTCAGCTTTTATTTGGCTGCAACCCATTTTGCATCCCACTGCTGGGCACGGGTGTCTCCCCATTATTGGAGAAGCCTGGAGCTTACTCCACCACGCTGCTCCAATGCGGGTTGGTGGAGATGCGGGTTAGTGGCCAACGGATTCATGAAAATCTTCAAATATTATAATAATATATAAAGGTTCACCCGCGTAAGAAAGGGTCAGTAAATTTTCAATTTTATTGTAGTTATGGTTCACTATTTTGGCTATAATGGCTTACACATGAGATATAGATGTATAATGTTTCGTGCTTTTTTGTAGGACTATTTAAGATAATCGTACATTACATAGTATGTATATGTATGTGTAGATTTTTTCCTACTTACTTGACACTTATCGTCATATTTTGGACAATTCACGCAATATCTTAATAAATTGTAGCCTATGTGTTATTCCGATATATAAGCTATATTATTTTTAAGTTTCATTAAAACCCATTAAGTAGTTTTTACGTAAAAGAGTAACAAATATCCATACTTACAAACTTTCGCGTTTATAATATTAGTATGATTAAATTTATAAATCCATACCAAAGTTGGCGGTATGTAAGTGTGGCCAGTAATCACGCTTTTCCTCCAATACATAACAAGATTGTTGCAAATGGGTGCAATAATAGTCCTTACTCAGCCAGATCTTACTGTTTCTGTATAAGACCTTTGGTAAGACTTAAATTTATTTGAGGTTGTACGAATTCGAAGATGGCCATGAGCTGCAGCAATCGCGGTCATGCAGCATGCTCGTGTGATACTCTTTTTACTAGTAAGTAAAAAAAGATATACTGACAGTTTATGGCATAAAGATAAATGCATAATTTATTGTTAAAATGAAAAAATATTATTATATACTTACGCTAAAGTTTTTTTGCGCAATGTATAATTATAATTTTTTTGTAAACGGCCTTACCTGATGATGTCTTATACCTTCCTAACCATTTTCGTACCTCCCGATTACACGATGTCACAAACGTATCCGATTACAGT
This sequence comes from Pyrgus malvae, assembly GCA_911387765.1. Classification (NCBI taxonomy): domain Eukaryota; kingdom Metazoa; phylum Arthropoda; class Insecta; order Lepidoptera; family Hesperiidae; genus Pyrgus; species Pyrgus malvae. The sequence goes on along the minus strand of OU426955.1, from coordinate 7,722,457 downwards.
AATCGTCGATCGTGTACTTGGGATTATTCGACGAGAAGTGATTTAATTCCGGCTGATATTTACTGCGTTTGATGGCGGTTTCACTTAATGACTGTGCGGTATTCAATGAGGTATCATTAATTTATTACATTCAGTACTCCTGGGCCTCCTGGCTTGTAGAGTATGTCTATCAAGTTAGTTTTACATCAAATGATTATGTGTGATGTGCGTTGCTCTGATTAAAATAATTAGTTTTCTTGGTTTAATTTCAAACAAAACTGCAACGCTAGAAATGAATATCTTTATTTTCTTATATTAGCTTCAGATAGAAATAGCTCTCATTTTTTAAAAAATGTCACAAAAAATAAATAAACGCAATATGCCTGATTGAGGTTTGAACGCTAGTCTCTAGCTCCGCAGTCAGCCTACGTAACCATTCGACCAAAGAAGCTTTAATTCAACTTACGAAATTCTTAAAGAGGTCTTTCAAATCGACATTGCTATTTGTTCGAACGGCAGATGACGTTTGACAGCGTTTTACGCGACAATCATTTTAATTAAGTTGATTATCGCTAAAAAATACGGATAAAACGACAATTCCTAAAAATGAAACCTAGCTGGATCGATTTGTCACCTCCTAAGCCCCCTAGGTGCCAAATTTCATGAAAATCCTTGTAGCCGTTTCCGAGATTCAATGTATACACAAGAATTGCTCGTTTAGAGGTATTTAAGTGGTTGCCTCATACAAGGTTTTTTATTTATATGGAGCAGCAAGAGTATGCAGGCCAGGTGACGTCAGGCGCCGTCGCAGCCTTCAATTTTAGGGAGGGTCGCCAAGAAATTTTGGGGGGGTCACTAAGAAATTTGGGGGAAGAGGTGTCCCAAATTGTCTTGTTTCGCCTTCCATCTACACATGACTGATAGATTTTGGGGGGGGTCATGGCCCCCGGGAACCCCCCCCCTGGAAACGCCACTGCGTGAGGTTAAGGGGTTGCTGCAGCCCATGAACACACAACCTCAAACAAATCTAAGTCTATCTTATGCAGTTCTGCTGTTACTCCGAAGGCTGATTTTCGCCCCATATACATCTGGCCACCAACTACCTTTCCAAGTGAAACACAATAGACCTGCTTCACGGCAGAAGTGGGTGCAGTGATGGTACCTCTGCGGTCGAATCATTAAAGTTCTACGAGTACCTACCACCCAAAAAATAAAATATGAAGTATGATCGCAACGCTTTATGGCAGAAATGAATGTAGCGGTAATACTTCTCCTGTCCAGTTTTACTCACTACAAATCATTTGCATTTTTTTTTTCAACCTTTTTATGTCCCACTGCTGGGCACAGGTCTCTTCTCACAAGTGAGAGGGATTTAGGCCATATTCCACCACGATAGCCAAGTGCGGACTGGTGGACGTCATGCTTTCGAGAAATTATGTATTTCTCTCAGGCATGCACGCCGATGGAGAACATCATAATGAATTAAATTTTACGATATTTTCTATCACCGTGGAGCAGCGATAAATGCGCACATTACAAATTTCTTTGTCAGAGGTGCGCGCCGAGGATTTGAACCCGGTATCGGTCGCGTCAAAGACCGCGGTTTTTCACCACTCGGCCATCGCTGCTCTCATTTGCATTATTTAACAATAAAACTTGTAACATAATACAACTATATAATGAATACACTAAATTATTCGTAACTCCTCAATAAACTGCAGTAATCACAGATTCAATATTAAATCCCAACACGCATAATCCCGGAGTAAAGGTCGAGATTTTATGACAAATATTAAAATTACAAATACGCGGCAGTTATGTCAACAAGCTTTTACGGCTATCGGGGTATTCAGGGGTATTTGGGGGTATTCCGAGCAGGCGAGGGATGGGAACGGAGCCATGCACATAAGTCTGTAAAAAATCGGAGTTATGTTTTATAGAGGACGTGCGCCGAATAAAGGTGCCTTTGACGTATTTGTTAGATACCGCCTTGCTACGACAAATTTTGGTAGAAACTAGGTAACGTGGATTAATTCTATCTTACATCTTTTATAATACAGAATGTTACATGTGTACTACGTATTATTTACATATAGCTTTCTATGTAAGAAAATGATATTGAACAATAAAAATACGACAAATACAAATACAAAGAGCAATAAATTACAATATTGTAATACAATAGAATCAAAAAGATAAGTGAATTATTAAATTACTGTTTAAAAATTTTAAAAATCTAAATATTTTATTAAACTTGTTGCATTTTGAGTTAAAAATAGAATATCTTACAGTTTATCTTACTCGGCTTAGCGATAATGCGCAAAGTAAACTTAATTAGTCTCACAATTTATATTGACATATTATACTAAGCAAGATACAGTTTTGATTGTTTTGTTTTACTCTTATCCATTTAAAATTATATATCAAAGCAAGAATAAGTTTACTTCGACAAGCAATAGGATTGTCAATTTTTAGTAATAACGAATTTAAAAGTACTATAAAACACACATAGTTCACGCTATCTTCGTCCTACATAAATAACCAGTATAAAAAACTAAAATGAAATTTGCACTGAACAATTCAATACTCGTAGCAGCTACGACCATTCGCCGTAGCGGGTCCGTAGCCGGCGTAGCATCGTGTCGCCGTTCGGCAATTCTTTATTATTCATGGAACGATCTCGCTCGCAGAGTGTTTTATATGAGCGACGATCGAGTATCAATTTGTACCGAACGGCCCCGTATTAGCATTTCCTACGCCTACATTGTTTCAGGGTGGGGAGAGATGTAACATTTTTCGTTAGTTTTTCGGCAAATGATTATGCAAATTGTACGCCGTAATGCACACCATTGAACACAGTATTGCGGTCTTATTGAGTTAACAGAGTGCGTAACGTTTTATTATTTTGTACGATACACACTTGGCGTGACAACCTTTAAAACTTAAAAATCCCGTTAGTACTTTGGGATCCTCACTTTCAAACCTGTATTACTAACTACTCCGTTCTTACAAAACGCAAACCCCACAAAGACGGCTAATCTCGTCGCGTCTCAACGTGTAGCCGCAATATGCTAAGTACTGAGCATTTATGAGTGTTCGTAAAAGATACGATTAAAACGCCGGCACTAACCCTTTCCACTGCTTTCTTTATATGAAACTATTAATATTCTTAAGAGTATTTCTAAAGTAAATTTATTCTACAAACCACAATTACTTTTAAGTACGGTCTGTAATGTGTAACTCCTCCTCATTATTTTATTCCATAACAATATGTCGTATGTTAAAGTCAATTTAAATATTCTTTAACACATTTTTAAAGAAAACTCCAGTCCTCATAAAGAAACTTATAATACTAACCACTCGCTCTTACAAAACGCAAATCCAACAAAGGCGGCTCATACCGAGTCTCAACGTGTAGCCGCAATATGCTAAGTACTGCGCATTTATGTCTGTTCATAAAAGATACGATTAAGACGACGGCGCTAAACATTCCCACTGCTGTCTTCATATGAAACTATGAATGTTCTTAACAGGATTTGTAATGGAAATTTGTCGTACAAACCAAAATTAATTTTGGAAAACGTTTGTGACGTGTAACACTTCCTCAGTATTTTATTACATTGCAATACTTCGTATATTACGATCAATTTAAATATTTCACGACCAATTTGTTTAAAATATAAAACAGCACATATTTTGGGATCCTCACTTTGATACAACTATTCCGTTCTTACAAAATGCAAATCCCACAAAGGCGGCTCATCTCACCGCGTCTCAACGTGTAGCCACAATATGCTAAGTACTGAGCATTTATGAGTGCTCGTAAAAGATACGATTAAGACGGTAGCGCTAAATAACCCTTTTCCACCGCTGTCTTTAATGAAACTTTGAATATTCTTAGCATGATTTCTTATGCACATTTTGCATTGATGCTTATCATAATGTCATTTAAAATGCACGAAATTTTTTCAATATTGTAATTACCTACGATGCATCTAAAATATTACATGAAACATGTAAGCGGAAAAAACCAATGCAACAATGTTAAAGAAATGTCGTTTTTTGTACATGATAAAAGTCCAACATCAGCATATATCGGATATTTAATTAATACGTCATATTGTTTGGTTACCTTTTTCAGTTACGACTAGGGGTCACTGAAAGTTACCCGAATTTTAAGAACCCTTGTTTTCAACCTTTTTTATATCCCATTGCTGATCCCTCTCACGAGTGATAGGAAGTTAGATCATAGCCTACTGCTGGCCAAATGCGGATTGGTGGATACCATGACTTCGAGAAATTATGAGTTTCTCTCAGGCATGAACGGTGATGAACTGATGAATAACATTGTAATGAATTAAATATCACAATATTTTTCATCACTATGAAGCAGCGATAAATTTGCACACTATACAATTTTTTTGACTGAGGTGAGCACCAAGGATTTAAACCCGGTATCCCCGTGCCGGATACCGCGGTTTTTAGCGCTCGGCCATCGCTGCTCTCCTTGAACCCTTTAAATTTCCACATAACTACTTTGACCTTTTTAATCTTCGCCTGTAAATCCAATGTACGAGTAAACTAAGAGCAAAACCCGCGGTTGCTTAAATTTTTCATTCTCATTAACGAAGCTCATTTAGTGTCGCGACGTTCAATTTTCGCTTACCAAATGAACATTCATTTCCTCGCAGATGTATAGTTCAACTAACAAGGGCTGTTAATTTAAATTTAGTATCTCGCGTAATGAACGGGAAGATGATTGCTATAATGGGATTGTAGATTCGGAGGCGCTAAGTCACATGTACTCGGTGATCGTTAATAATAGAGGGAGTTGATTAACTATGATTTTGTAGTGTCGAAATGCGACGAAAGGTGACGGATATTTACAATTACGTGTTGAGGATAAATCGCGGCATATATGTCAATATTTTGAATCTTTACAAGACCGTTTTGTTGATGTTGAGAAGTATATAGTGTTAAGAATAAAGACATTAAAAACAATAAAAATAAAGTGTTTACGTGTTGAGGATAATTCGCGGCATATTTGTCAATATTTTGAAGATTTACAGGACCGTTTTGTTGATGTTGAGAAGTATATAGTGTGAAGAATAAAGACATTAAAAACAATAAAAATAAAGTGTATGTTAAGTTACTTAGACTGGTAAACATTAAACTTGTTAGTAACTATTAACAAGAGAATTACAACTGTAGTCTATTGAAGAAGATATGTTATGGCTGCAAGCCGCTTTTAAACCTCCATTGCTAAGCATAAATTCTCATTATTGGGAAGTCCGAATCCCTAATGCAAATCAGTGGAATAAGAAAAATTGAAATTGAAGTTTTGAAATAGAAACATTTAATTAGTATAATAAATAATTTACAACTATATATAAAAAAAGGAAAAAATAATATACATATTTTACAAAATGTATATGCCAAGGACCATGCCGCAATCGGGTCTTTTGGATGGCATATACATTTTGTAAAATATGTATATTATTTTTTCCTTTTTTTTTATATATAGTTTTGAAATTGAAATGATTTATTTGCAGTAATCGTGGTTACATGGTTGTTAACATTATTTTTAGGAATCTCACAATTAGCCATGTCATGGCATGCAAAATTGTTTACAAGTATATTTAGATTCTACATGTCAATAGGTGTAATAATAAAAAAAGAACAGTTTTAATTACACATATGATATAATATATTTCAGATTTTACATATTGTTGAAGATCTTTTTTCAGTATTAGTATTTCAATATGAGTACACTTTACCAAAAACGTAACGTTTTAAAATGTATTTAACATTTAACCAAGCGTTAAACGTAGCCTCAAATATGCAAAAAAGAGCAAAACCCAGCACTTAACCCGCCGTCACCTGTCTCTCCAACCGCAGGACGCCAGCGCTCCACAGACATCACACGTTGGGAATTGGAAACTTTCAGTCTCGTGAATTAACATAAATTTTTCACATTTAATTTTGTGCGCTACACCAACACCTACTAATTGACTCCGTCACCTGACACAGCCACAAGATACCGGCGTCCTGCAATCATCTCGTCTCGTGAATTAGCATATTTTTCACATGCGGAACGCGTTAACCGGTAACTTCAAATATGCATAAAATGAGTAAAACCTACTACTTAACCGTTGCCATCACCTGCCAAGGTGCCAGCGCTCGTAGACATCACACGGCGGCAATTAAAAACTGCCACCGTCTCGTCAATTTGCATGAGCGTGTGAGACTAATACGATGTCTCCGATGCATGAAAGTAGAGCGTGTGAGACTAATACGATGTCTCCGATGCATGAAAGTATGCATTATTGATATTTTAGCGAATCCTTAAGTTCTCTATCTTAAGCGATTAAAGTACTTCCATTAAATAACACTACTACTACTACTAATAAATTATTTATGAAAACGAAATTATTTGTAAAAATGTAGAAAACGAAAAGTAAATAGGGTAAGGATTTAACTAAGAAATTAACTACATATTAAAACCCATATTTAAGAAACATAATATTTCTTTTTTCCATCTTCAAAATCGTACTGGCTGGAATGTGGACTGCGGTTGGAAGGAACATGGCGGCTGCGACAGCGGTGGAGAAGTTAAGTGCCACGTTTACGGCTTTTCTGCATATTTAATGGCGTCGCTATAATCTCTGCAATGGGGGGCGCGTCACGTGTATTGAACAAGAAATGTTCATTTCTTAGGTCGACGTAGATGCCTACGCTCTACATAAATGTAATGTGTTTATAGGCGTTTTGTTTCAACAGGATTCTATTAATAAGGTTTCGATTCCCTTCAGTCTGCCAGATGACTATGAAACGACTTTTAAACGATAAAATTAGTAGTTACAAAGTATAAAGATAGAGTTAGTAAAATATGATTTCCGTAAAAGTGCTGTTTTGGCTTCATCTCAATAAGTTTATTCTATTACTCGTATTATTAAGTCAGGAAAATCACCTTCGGAGTAACAGCGCAACTGCATATGACACGGCAAGACATAGACTTGCTTGAGGTTGTGTGTCCACGCGCTGCAGCAGCCACTTATCGTGACCAGCATGTTCATCTGCTACTCCATTTAAATTTAAAAAACTTACACTTACTTTGTTTTTATTGCCTACTTATTAACGTCGACCACCTTACTTTTAATAAATTCAATCTTACTTATTTATAGTTTTTTTAACCTTTTTATGTGTCACTGCTGGACACAGGTATCCTTCTGAAAAGTAAGAGGGATTTAGGCCATAGTCTGCCACGCTGACCAAGTGCGGATTGGCCAGCGTGGAGATTTTTTTACTACTTATTAATGCCGATCACGCTAAAGACTTGCTTTACGTAGAAACCAGCATAATTTTAAGTATCTTAAAGACATGAAGACAATACCTAAATGTCTGGAGCAAGACTGTACGTGGAACTAAGCAGTAAATTTTATGGGTTTTGTGCATATTTAAAGACGGCGGCATAATCTGCGGCGGAGAGTCGTTGCCTTACCTGTATCAGACATGAATAGCTTGGCGTTATGAAAGTCTAGAATATTCAGCGGAGAGAAATCTAGTAGACGATTGTTTCTTTGGAGTCTCTTAAAAAACATAAATATGCAAAAAAATCCTAATTAATACCACTATTTCAGGAAAAATACATGAAAATTTTAAGTGAAATAATTTGTAGGATTCTAAAAGTATCAACGTACCAACTCTGGCTTCCCGCTTGGGACCCGCTACAACGTGATTTTTGTTTATTTCATAGTTACAAATAATAATATTTAAAGTATTGAGGTAAAACAAAAAAGAAGAAAAGAAAATTTAACTTCAATATTTTAATATAAACAAAATAAAAAATTGATAACTTAAATATCAAATTATGCTCATTATCTTCATGTTACAAAGATCCCGAAAATTTTCATATATTTTTTTAGGCCAGGCGCGGATCCTATATGGGCACTATGGGCATGCCCACAACACTAAGTCACTAGTTGTACTTTCACGGTCTGTTGAGATCCATAGGCTGATGTATATATATATATAATAACAAGTTGCTAGTTTTTGATAAAATTGTTTGATATAAAATGGTAAATAATTTAGTTTTAATATTTGAAGATGTAAAAAATATGAAAAAATCGTTCAGCTAAGTCTATGATTGTTCATTAATGAGTTCATTCTCGCACTTGACCGATCTTTGGGTAGCTGTGCCCACAACAATATTTGAAGGCTGGATCCGCGCATGTTTAAGGCTATTAAGGTTGTCATTGTACGGTACAATTCTACATACCCTGTTGAAACCTTTGTACGTGTCGGCTTAGTTCCACAAATGGCTTATGTACGAGTGGCTCTAGTCCAAAAGCCTAAGTTTAAAAGACTACTGCCTTTCATAATCTGAAAAGTACGTAACTTATCGGAAAAGTAATTAAAATTTAGTATTACGTTATTCTATAATCATCAATTCAGTTATTAATTTACCTTTATAGGTTTACATTTTAATCCCCATTTCACTAAACAAACATACCCCGACAAGAAAATTGTAACTGAAAGCATGGCGTCGTAATCCGTAATTTGGGAGCTAAAGCCATCGAATTTGAAAATAATTACAGGCATTAGACGTGTGCTAAGAGGGCCGTATCAATTACTGTCCGCGAGCAAACCGGCATTACGTGCTCGATATTAAAATCAAATTTACGGACCGCCCTCGCTTGTCAACCGCTTGAACCTTCAATACCGGCACCGATGTCGCACTTCGACGTGTGCTTTAAACATGGTACGGCTCACAAAATAATATATAGATTTTAGATAGTTTATTAACCTTTTGAACGCCAAAGACGAACTTTATCGACAACAGGAAAGCGAGTCATGTATATGTCGCGTCATATCAAAAGAACGCTGATGGTCAATCTGCGCATTAGGCGATTTATCGGTCTATTTGGTGCTATGAGGTTTTTCAATAACCTACCGATAACCAATATATGAAGTCACGAGCGAAAGGTTAGTTCAAAAATAAAACCATATGCCTAGACTTTCGTGTGCGAGTGTACCCTTGCGCAAACATACACCCTCTACTTTCTTGCAGCGTTCTTTTTACATGACGCGAACTATACGCCAAGTCGAAATATTGCAGCAAGTAATTTTTCGAGTTGAAAGAGATCGGAAGCTTACTATTGATTAACACTAATATTCATTAATACTATTACCTACACTAATACCAATTTGTAGAGAATTTCATAAAAAAACGCAGAGACAAGAACAAAAACGTAGGCCTAGAACATTCATTTAAATATTTTGTAAGCTACCTTACCTAAGCTTTCCTAACCTTACCTTCCTAAGCTTACCTAACTAGTCGGGCATCCCCGAATAAAACCACGTGAGTACAGCCGTGATATTTATATTTACAATCTTACCTAAGCTATTCATAAAATTATATTGGTCAAATGAGAAAACCAAAATGTTATTTAATGTATGACCAACATGATAAATGTGGCTAATTATAGCGTACCAGTATATAGAGGAAGTATAACAACCAAGCATTTTATTTTTATTTTAACTTTTCAAATTTCAACACCTAAATCTCAGTGTCTCAAGATTTTATTTAGATTATCATGGTTAAAGTTAAAATTGGATTGCATTTTACACCACCTAAAACAGTCAATTTTAATAGTTACATAAAATACCTCTTAAATTTTTCTTGTATGAAGAAACAATCATAACGAGTTTTATTTTTAATTTTCATTTAATACATACTCGTACCAGTAAGTTTAGCAATCTGTTAAACAAAAATGTAAATAGATTCTTTGTTTCTTACGCAAACCCTTTTTTCCCTTTACAGATTTCAATAGTTTCTATTTTTAAATTTTGTTATACAAGGTGTGAGCAACGACTTATTTTAAGACATGATTGTAAAGTTTTTTTGTAGACGCTACGAAAGGAGTTTATTGGCCGGTCGCGCAACATCAATTAAAATCGCATTTCGAAACTGACTCGTAACACGTTATTTCGTCATTTCCCTTGTGACGTAAACTGGTATTTAAAAGTTAAAGCCTTCAATACATTATATAAATATTATATTTATATAACAGAACTTGGTTTTCAATTTTACCACATAAATGTATCGGCTACTATATTATTTCTAAAAATATGTGTAAAATTGCTTACTTCTATAAACTTTAACTATGTTGTTAATTTATAAAATCATTTTTTTACAGATACCTGACGACGACCAGATAACACACAAATTATTCCGGCCTTCTACATCCAAAATGTAAGTGAACGTGGAAAACGTATTAACATCTGGGTTTTTTTTATTTTAGCATAATTAATAATATCCGAAATATAAGTAAGAGCTGTTTTAAACTAGCGTATTATTCGGCGCCATTTTTTATATGTTTTAAAGTACCTATCATCTAGATACATTAATATAATTACAATCTAGCCTCATGACTAATAGGTAACTTGTTTTGACTTAAACTGCTACGTAATGCTATATCTAAAAATGCGTCCATTAACGAATTTTAGTTACTCTATTAAGGCGAAGATACACTTTAGTTGTTCTTTATGTTTGTAAAGTACACTCACTCACTGTCATTTTCATATTATTTCTAACACTACATTCCACTATACTAACACAAAAGGTTTTGTCCTTTGGAGTCTTCTTACGATGTCTGTGTTGTGAATATTCTGCGTACTTGGTAATAACTTAGTTTACGAAATCTATTTTGAGATCCCGATGAAGATCGCTGTTTCTTATAAACCAAGGAGCTTTGACTATATTTCTAAGCATTTTATTTTGAAAGCGTTAGATAATATTAATGTTGGTTGTTTTGGTACAACTCCATAATTGTATGCCGTAAACCCATATAGGCATCAGAATTTATTTGTAAATAAATACTTTATTACATCCGTCTAAGTATCCAATACAACTTTTTGTATCTTATTTCTTCTAGTTCGAAATTTAGGCGCGTTTGCTGAAATGATTTTACCGTTTCGGCAAACGCACTTGCATAAATTTTGAATCTGAATAATATGTCAAATCTTGACGTTTAGCGGGTACATGCGTTTCAAAACAAACAACTGACACGATAAAGCACCGAAAAATACGCTAGTTTGTAACCTATCTATGTATCTCTAATATACATACATAAAATAGATAGGTTGTGGCTGCAATTTGCAGCTTAATGCGTCCCACTGCTGTATACGGATCTCTTCCCATTATTGGAAATGCGTAGGAATTACTCCACCACGCTGCCCCAATGCAAATTGAAGGAGCTATAGGCCAACCTGCTATTGAATGTTTTCAAATCACCCTTTTTTTTAATCATAATATTTTCAATCATAAGGCCTCCTTCAAGGTTTAACAATGAAAAATATGCTTTTAAAATAAATATTAAACATATCAATACGCTCTTAAAAATTAAAAATAATAATTCTGTAAAATACAAATGTTTTAAAAAATACGAGTTTACGTTATTAGTTATTATGCACATATTTATTTTTTAAACAATTAATTAAATTCGTAATACTCATAAAAAACTTATAACGCTTAAACGTATAAAGTTATAACTCTAATCGTAAAAAAGAAACAGCCGCAAATAACAATATAGTCTAAAACGCACAAACGAAATGAAAGAAGACATCTCAAAACGAGCAACGCGTAATAACTCGAGGCCAATAACCGTAAAGCGTCTGCAATTGTCGCGGGCGTATTTATTTATGTATATTTATGTTTCTTGCATAAATATGTGTAGGAGCGTGATCCGCCGCGGTAATTACTGCGTGACTTATTGGCGAAGGAAGATAACACGTACATCGCAACCAGAATATCAAGACCCCTTGTTCTTTCCTACCCTTCCTTTACTGAAACGCTAAATGCTCGTTGTTGATCATAGTTTTTATAGCGTAGGCTTTTTCTGAGATGAAGTTAACTCAATTAAAATTAAATTAAAAGTTACAGAAACGTGATAGGTTTTATATCCGATTGCGGCTAAAATCAAAAAGAGAAATGTGTTTAGAAAGTGAAATAGAATACGAATGTGTCGTCAAACTGGTGTTATTAACTTGTACATGGTTCAAGCAAGCGAGCTCCCATCTAGTCGGGGGTCGTATTCATTTGCATAGCTGCTGCTGCTAACCTAATTTTTTTTTCCAGTACCTTGCAAAAAAATTGCTCTAATCACTCACATGACTATGCAGCCAAAAAATAATCACTTTACTTAATATTTACCGAGAACCGGCAAGGTCTCCCGACTATGGAGCAACCGCTTCGAGGGTCGTGGCATCTTTATCTCCTGACTATTTGATCGTGACTGCGACAGAGATTTTCGTAATTACGCTGATTATGAGAACGAATCGTGCCGCCTACCATTCGATGCCCTTGGGCTTGTACGTCATAATAAAAATATGACGTCGGAATTAATGCTCCGGCATATTGCTGCGGTTGTCGCGATAACGACCGTAAATTTAGGGACGTGATTGTGTTTTATTTAGCCTGTAAATATTACTCTTAGAATCACCGATACCGTTGTTGTTATCATTATTTTAATATTATAAATTCGAAAGTAACTCTGTCTGTCTGCTACGTTTCCCGCTTAAACCACTGAACCAATTTTAATGAAATTTGGAACATAGATAAAGTGGACCTTAGGAAAGTACATAGGATGGTTTTTATCCTACGGGAACCTATAAAACGGGTCCAAGCGGGCGAAACCGCTGGCGAAAGGCTAGTTATTTAATATAATCACAATGCTCAAACATATTAACAGCAGAAAATTCTTTATACACAACACATAAACATCTAAAACAGTAGCAAATTTATTCTACTTTTTAACTGTACAAAAATTTGCCTAGTTACAATGAAATTTTTATCCTACCTTTACTGTAGCCTATTATTTCAATATTTTCCGTGTAACAGATCATTATAATTTGATGCCCTTGATTCGAAATTCAGTCATTGAATATTCTACCGGACACCACACAATATTATGTTACAAAATTTACCGGGTACCACAAAAGAATTTAAATAATGTCGCAGAATATAAGATTTGTAGTAAATACATGTTTTCAGTACCATTTTTTTAAACCTTTATTAATCAAATTATAAATGAACTATATATATACAAACAAAGTCGTGTTAGTTACACCATTTATAACGCAAGAACGACTGGAACAAATTATATGATTTTCGTATTTTTGGGTTTGTCTTTGACGGGAATAGGATATTAAATATTAAACAATGATAAATTTCTCAATTTTATTAACAGTTTAATAGTTTTATTTTCCCATATAAATGGTCTGTCAATCATTCTTACTTCTACTTAATTTATTTTTCTTGGTCTTTTGACGATTTGGCACATGTCAAAGTTGATGTGTCATTACTTACTTTTTACCGACTTCCAAAAGAAGGAGGTACTGTATTCGGCTGTATGTATTTTTTTTTTTTTTATATATGTTCACCGATTACTCCGCCGTTTGTGGACCGATTTTCAAAATTCTTTTTTTGTTCGTATGCTTATACTCCCGAGGTGGTCCCATTGTCACCAAATCAGGATCTGATGATGGGATCCCAGGGAAATCGAGGGTAACTCTCAAATTTTATAGGCACACACATTGATTTTCTTATACTTTCTGAAGCTTAAGAGATATTTGTGCATAGTAATCAACATCTTATGTTGCTGAGCTGATGATGGAAGGTACTGCGACGGTGAGGAGTTGAGAGCAAATTCTTTCAATAAATGGTTTTTTGATCGAAATTTTACATTCCCAAGGTGGTCCAACTGTCACCAAGTCAAAGTCTGATGATGGGATCCCAGAGAAATCGAGGGGAACATGCGAATTTTATGACACAACAATTGAAATTTCATATTCTTATTAAAGCAAAGCAGGCATTTGTGTATAATTATCATCATATCATGTTGCTGAGCTGATGTTGGAAGGTACTACGACGGTTAGGAGTTGAGAGCAAATTCTTTCAATAAATGGTTTTTTGATCGAAATCTTAAATTTCTAAGGTGGTCCAACTGTCACCAAGTCAACGTCTGATGATAGGATCCCAGAGAAATCGAGGGGAACATTTAAAGTTTATAGAACATCAATTGATTTTTATATTCTTACTAAAGCAAAAAAGACATTTGTATTTAATTATCATCATGTGATGTTGCTGAGCTGATGATGGAAGGTACTACGACGGTTAGGAGTTGAGAGAAAATTCTTTCAATATATATTTTTTTGTTCTAAAACTTAAACTTCTAAGGTATTCCAACTGTCACCATGTCATAATCGGATGATGTGATACTAGAGAAATCGAGGGAAACAGTGAAACTTAATAGGCATACACATTTTTTAGGTCATTTTTTTTAACATAATACAAATATTTATGCCCGGTAATTATCACCTTATGTTGCTAAGCTCATGATTGAAGGTACAACTCCTCAACGGTTAGGAGCTGAGAGCAAATTCTTTCAATAATTTATACGTTCAGGTGGACTGATAGTAGTATTCTTTCAGGCTATTAGATGGCTATTAGATTAACATGAACGGTAAATCTTTTTAACGTTTAGAAGTTAAGTGAAAAAAATTCCAATTATGCTTATACATATATTTACAGAATTATTAAAATTACTAAAAAGAGTGAAATAAATTAAGTTTTTAACAAAAAAATAGAACCGACTTCAAACCGTAAAAAATAAAATATTCAGTACCTACTTCTTCTTGCTTATGGTAATGGCTCTTAAAACTATTTTTGGAGTCGGGCCCTTAGTAAAATGTCCTGTCTTAGTAAATATAGTGCACCTTTCGTTCTGAATGGGCACCGACTCCAAAAAAGTTTTAACAGTCATTACCATAAGCAAGAAGAAGTAGGTACTGCCCCACTGTCTGTACTGTCGGTGCCCATTTAGAACAAATGGTAGGTACGACATTTTAGTAAGGGCCCGACTCCAGAAATAGTTTTAAGAGTCATTACCATAAGCAAGAAGAAGTAGGTACTGAATATTTTATTTTTTACGGTTTGAAGTCGGTTCTATTTTTTTGTTAAAAACTTAATTTATATAAATGCAAATATTTACGAATATGATAAATTAAGTTTTAACAAAAAAATAGAACCGACTTCAAACGGTAAAAAATAAAATTGTTCAGTACCTACTTCTTCTTGCTTATGGTAATTACTCTTAAAACTATTTTTGGAGGCGGGCCCTTACTAAAATGTATTACCATTCGTTCTAAATGGGCACCGACATTACAGACAGTGGGACAGTACCTACTTCTCCTTGCTTATGGTAATGACTCTTATAACTATATTGGAGTCGGTGCCCATTCAGAACGAAAGGTACACTATATTTACTATAACAGGACATTTTAATAAGGGCCCGACTTCAAAAATAGTTTTAAGAGTAATTACCATAAGCAAGAAGAAGTAGGTACTGAACAATTTTATTTTTTACCGTTTGAAGTCGGTTCTATTTTTTTGTTAAAAACTTAATTTTAATTATACATACTCATAGGGGCGATAAAGAAATTCCTATTAACTCCACTTTAAATGCACATTTGTGTACATTGAATACCCAAAGGTTTTAAATTAACAGAATCCGGACATAACTTAGCAACGGGATTCTTGATTTTCTTATAAATATTTTAAAGTTTTATGATCAAACTTGATAATTTCTGATATCTTAAGGTAGAACAACGTCTACCGGGTCCGCTAGTACCTATTTACATAAAACATTGAAAATGGTTATCAATTCTTTATTTCACCATTTATGCGGTTTTATCACCATTGTGATGTGTAATATATAATTCCGTCAGAGTGCCAGTTGAAACGGTGGGATTTAGACATTGACAATATAGAAGCACCAAAATAATGGATATATGTAAGTAGGTTTATGCTGAATAGAAATACTAAATCACGAATAATAGCAAATAAACCACACAATAGTTACAGGAATTAGAAACGGAAGTAAGATTGTCTAATCTTTATTGCACCATTCCAGTGTCTTATGGCCATCCTACGTAGTGTTATGTAATTCCATCAGGAGTCGCATCAGACATTCGGACTTTCGAGATGTAAAGTTTATACCTATCTGCTTTAGAAAATTATTTGTGTGAAAATAGATTACACAACGTAATAAAACAGCAACGTGAAATGTATTTATTTAACTCGCAGCTCATATAACACAATAAAAATATGTATATTTCCTTATGCTAAAACACAATTTATCTTTTTTCACGTATTGTGAAACAAAATTATACGATTGTACAAATTAACTTTTAATTTAGGCAGATTCCCATCAGCAAATTATGAGGTTTGGTCGAATATAAAAAACCCTTAATAAAATCTTATCTTATTCTACACAAAAGTGAGTAAACAAAATACTCAAGTGTCCAAAACAAACACTCGTTCTAAACCTGAATTATGAGAGTTTTAAAAAGTTTCAAAAAAATATTCATAATTTTTTGATGTACTCTTGCTAAAGTAATTATCCTAATTATTTATTACTTTATTTTCTTTGAATATGCTAGCTTATCTACTAATAACGTGATCACTTAAAGGAATCCTTAATTTTAAAAAGACTAAGTCGTCTCTTCGAAAGTCAGTTTACAATTTTGTGCAATGTAGTTCACATGAAGAATATTTGTAATTTGTAGCATATAAAGAAGCTAGCATAGTACACGACATTCTCTATCTTATTATCATTAGGCTAGTTAGCTTTACAAAATGGTGTGCGATAAAAAAAACTAACAAATCTAAATTGTATATAGTAATTTGTAATCAAATAGGATGAGCGTACCAGTCCCAAACCACTTAAAGACAATTTTTGACTTTGGAATGCTCTGAACTGATATAATGTAGTTTTATGGTAGAAATATTATGTAAGGTTGATTATTGTATACTAACGCTGCTATATGGATAAATTATTTGAATCCAGATATTTCAGTTTTTTATACATTTCACGAACAATATCAAAAAAGGTGATGTGCCTAAGTTTGACCAGTACGTTCCAATAGATGACCACTTTTGCACCAATACTTGACCAAAGAAAAAGTAATGAAAGAATGGTAGCTAATTAAAAATAAAACTCTACTGTGGTATACAAATTGACTTGTATGTATTGTCTGAAAGTTTTCTTTGACTTAACAACTAGTTTCTAATGGCAAAGTCGAAGGTAGATAGTACTACCTAATTAAAATACACTTACATTTAATGTCAAACTAGGTATGTAAATTAGAAAATTTCTTTGCACTTAAATTAACAGTCCTACATCACAGTCGAGTACTTAAAATCAAATTAATCAGTCTCTTCTATTCTTAAAAAAATCTAAAAACGTTAACGATGCTGTCACGGTTATACCATATGGTATCTTCTTTCTCAGGCCATTTGAAAGTAGTCGCAGATGATAACACCATAGTACTAACTTCAGCACTACATCCATCAATGTTTTAATTTGTCCAGGGAAGTATTCACCCTCATATTTGAAAATAACATAAGATCCTATTTTTAAGCTACATCAAGGCTTGTAGGTTTTCTGGTATACAAATTTAATGGCATATCATCTTCTGAATCTGATTCCATGAAGATTCTTTTCTTAACCCGTTTCCTTTTAGGCTGGTCTTTGTTTTCTTTATCCTTCAACATTTTCTTCTCTGCACTCTTTTATTTTCTTTTTCTTCCTTCTCTTTTTTTCTCTCATCCCAATAGTTCTCTCTCTCATTTTCTTTGTTTTTCAGTTTGTTTATAACAGTCGGGTGAGGGATTTGATATTTTCGGCATGTTGGCCTTATTTTGGCGCTTTTACGTATTTCGTCGAGACACTTCAGTAGATCTTCTTCTGTATATTTAAAAAATGTATTTTTAGGAGGCATCTTCGATCTAAAACAACGAGAAACAAAGTTAAGCTGAAAGCTGGTTATCTATAGGAACACTTTATTTTACTACTATGTACTAATAGCAAACCAGTGGTCAATTACTGGCACACTGCAAACGATGATAAAAAAAGGTAGGCAAAAAGCTCTAAATTGTCAAAAAAACCATCGCTATAAAAAAAAAGTAAAAAAAAAAGAAAACACCGTACATAACCAGTTGCAAACCGCTTGGTCAACAATAGGAACCCAAAACAAAGTGTGTTCCAGTAGTTAACCATCTTTAAAAATACTTGATAATAACATAATTTATTGAAAATAATAGCTCATATCACTTAGATAAATACAAAATTTTCAATATAACACAACTTGATGACAGTAACAAGGAAATAATAGGCGATTAACAAAGATTTAACTTACCATGCCCACGTGCACTTCTAACTGTGATGGCGGCCGGAAGGCAAGTGAACGAGACACTGGTCTGTCAAAAAGGGCAAGATAGCGATATTTTTCGTTCACTCCCGCTACAATTTTGTTGGGAAGGTTGGTAAAAGTCTAGGCAATCTGACAAAACTATTGCATTCCTTAAAAATGCCTTCTATTTCTTATTTTATTCATTCAAACATGCGAGTGGTCAACCACTGGTACCTGGTTTGGGACTGGGACGCCCATCCTAGTTTCTAAGAAATTATATGATTACTACTTAATATATGAATTTTATATAGCACTTAACGACATTATAAATATTGAGTCATCAAATTTATACGTTACCAGGAACGTTTGAATATAAGCATAACATTAATAAAAATAAAGTTTTGCCGCAAGAAAATGTAAAGTTATAATATAATACAACTCTGTAACGGCTAACTGTTTACTAACTCAGAAATACGATGTTAGTTTAGGTTACAGCGCTTGAACAAAGTAAATGAAGATACTTAACCTTGTACGGAAGTTTGATCCAATAAAACAAAGTTTCGAACAAACGAATGCATTAAAGTCACCCGCAAACTGATCCAATCGTAATATCGCACTTCTAGACATCGAAAGTTAGTATGCATTGACTTTGAAAAGTCGTCCAAAACTAAGTTGGGTTATGTTTATGAAACTATTCGGATGCGAGTGTGTGCCGCTGATACACATGCAAGAACTCGCGCCCAACTCTAGGCATAGTTCGCTAAGTGAAACAGCTGTAAAACAAAGTAGCGAAGGGTCTAGGAACTTAGTGTGTACGTTGGCAACTATTCGGGCCCGAACACATGTCCTCCGATAGGCGCGGCAGTAGTCGCTTCGCAACTTTGACAGTTTAATTCGGGAAGCACGGGTGCGGGCGACGACCGCGGCCGATTTATAAATAAGTTAAACTAGGTTTAACAAAGTATTGCAGCGGATGATAACGGAGCGACGCCTACCATCCGCCCCTCCCGCCGCTCGCGCCGCGTGCAGATAAACTTTTAAAATGACTTTGGAAGCTTTTGAGCTTTTAATCGGTAAAGTTGTACAGACAGACAGTTCGGGCACAATCCTTGAACCGCTTGCGCCGGCGACGGCGGCCGCAAAACTTTGTTTTACAGGACTACTTTTCTTCTTGTTTCAAGGTTGGACTCTTAAAACAAACTCCGGTTCGACGGAGTTCGTGAACTCGGGCGCCAACAATTTACAAATTTCTCTCTTTCATAACAACTAACTGCCGCTCGGCGCGCGGCGAAAGTTGTCCTGCGTAGATCTTAATCGCATTGTCTGTTGCGCTCGCGGCGTGAACAGCTGATTGTGACGACACACTTTATCGAACTTTTGCATTAATTCGGCAACAGTACCTACGGGAACAGTTTACTCGTTCACTCTCAAGACGCCGACTCTTAGTAGTCTCGGAGACGGGTCGTGTTTACATTCGTGAATCAATTTATGGAAAGTGGATAACTTGATTTCACCTAAAAAAACTGTCAGAAGTCAAGTATCGCGAGGCTGCAAATCGGACAGCGGTCGGCACCCTCCGATCCTTTCATTCAATTTGTTTAAGTGACACTGATAGCGCGGTTGCGGTCGAAAAAACTCATCTGCCAAATTTGATGGCGCGACGCCCCTCGGCGACCCGTAGCGACTTCTTTTTTCAGTTCACGCCTCACCTGCCGGGGGCTATCGAATTGGCCGGTGTTAAATATGTTAATTGACTTTTAATATTACTGGCCAACTTTTCAAAGAAACGGAGAGCTTTCAGACGTACAAACTCTATGGCTTTCGACAACTCTGTTATATCCACTTCTTAGCATTGCAACACCTACAACAGGGCGGTTTCTCGGAAGCACTTGTATGTACCTACTAGACTGTTAGAGGGCATTGTACGAATTAGCTTTAAGGATGCATTCTTTGTAGAATATTTCGTCGTAGGTTCAAATGCAGGTACCTATCGAGTATTGCGCGTAAATTTTACGTAACTAGAAATAAATAGGTTGCGGGTGTGTGGGGCGGGGCGGCGTGGGCGCGGCGTGCGCGCGCATCCCCCCGCGCCTCCCGTCCCCCGGCCGCCGCGCACTCGGCCTCCGCACAGTCCGCGAATCGCGCCCTGCGATAGCCCGCGCCGCGGACCAGCTCTGTCGACTACCACCGCCCGCGTCGCTCTACGCACAAAACTTTTCCGCCGTAGACCCGTAGCCGCGCTACGCAGTGCTACGAACTGTACGTGTTACGACAGTCTTTGCTTCAGTTCAGTTTTTTCCTGTGCAGTGAAAAATTATTATCTTACTGATAAGTGCGTGTTAAATTTATTTAAAAATAAACTTTTGTGCGTGATGAGGGATTGTCCCTCACTTTAACAACGATGTCGGCCCTAGTTCGGCCCGTTTGGTAAGTTCAAAGTAATTTTTATTGTTACGTATTTTTTGAACTATTCAAACGAATAGTTCCTTGCGAGCCCATAAAATCGTGATTTCGTCGTTAGCTTTTTAACGGGTTTAAAAGTTATTGCGGAACTTTTTTCAGCAGTGCTCGCCGTGAACGCTCAGGAAGTGTCAAGATAAAAAAATAATCGTTTACGCACAAATCCCACGCTCGTAAAACCATTTCACGAAATGCTTTCAAGTATGATATTGTTAATGGCAGGTGTGATTTAATTTTGTGTATAATTTAATTAGGCGGTTAAGGATTCGAGGTAGATGTATGTGTTTACGTACTCGGTGATGTGAATAATTATTCGTCGCTGGTTAATCTGCGGTAATCGAATCACATCTATAGGATCGTGGTAAATAACCGCGGCGTTTGTCGGCGCCTGAATACGTAATCGTCACGATAAACGCGTTAACCTTCGCTCTACAAACATACAAGCCTCCGAACCGTGTACTCAATTAAATAGCATACAACATTAATTATTCATTCAACTTAATAACATAACATGTATAAATAGTCTACTTTGGATATATAATTAATTTATTAGGTATACAAATCTATGGACCTTAATAAAATCTCATTTAATAATATTTTCACCGAAAAATCTTTTAAATAATTATATTTAAATAAACACTTCAATTTTTTTATGTTTTTTCTTACTATTACTCATAACGTGTTGTTAAATAGTCAGTTACGTGATTTCGTACAAAAAAGTAACAAAATTTATTAAAATAAACAACGAAAACCTCCTCAATTTTAAAATTTGGTAATTGACGGAAATAAATAGGTTCTTTAAAAACTCATGCATGTTTGGCATGCCGTAACCAGGATAGAAAAAAAACCAATCCATTTTAAATGGTTACAGTAAGGCATTCACTGTTAGCGGTGACCTTAGAGTTAACCCTTCTGAACCTAAATAAATAATAATCTTTAAAAAAATACTATCTTCTATTACAATAAAATTGTGGTATATTTTTATATTTCATATTTCAGTGGTGCATCGCATATACCAACACTAGCTGACCCCGCGAACTCCGTATCGCGTTTAAATATTAAATAATAATAATAATGGATAGCATATAAACCTTCTCCGTGAAAAAATACATGTACATACCAATTTTCATAATAATCGGTCGAATAGTTTCTGAGTTTTGCGATGTCATATATACAAACATTACTTAACACCCCCGCAACCCCCCCTTCCGGGTGGAATTTCGTAAAATCCGTTCTTAGCTGACCTCTACTCGGCGAAAGGAATATTCCTACCAAATTTGAAGTCGGTAGGTCTTATAGTTCCAGAGATATCGTGATGAGTCAATATATGGGTGGAAATACCCCCCCTTCCGGGTAGAATTTCGTAAAATCCGTTCTTAGCTGACCTCTACTCGGCGAAAGGAATATTCCTACCAAATTTGAAGTCGGTAGGTCTTATAGTTCCAGAGATATCGTGATGAGTCAATATATGGGTGGAAATACCCCCCCTTCCGGGTGGAATTTCGTAAAATCCGTTCTTAGCTGACCTCTACTCGGCGAAAGGAATATTCCTACCAAATTTGAAGTCGGTAGGTCTTATAGTTCCAGAGATATCGTGATGAGTCAATATATGGGTGGAAATCTCTTACCTATATATATACAGATTTACAAAGTCTTCAACTTTAAACAATTTGCAAAATATCTAAGACAACAAAACATTTCTATCATTGTCATGTTACAAAATCATAGCATATTACTCGTATTTCAACAAACAAATCGGAAATAACCGCGTTGATAACCAACGATTTAACCTCTACATTTGAATAAGGTTCACGAATCCACAAAGCGTGTAAGCATTTAATTCACGGTTTCCGCGATAGGGTTGTCTCGTTATCGTCGTCATTTTAAAAACAAATCTGGTAATATTTCTTTGTTTATCAATAACGTAACCAAATAAAATTATATACACATAAAAAATCGGATTTGTTCTCATTTTGAAGAGCTCCAGCCGTAGATGTGCAGAAAAATAAATAGGATTCTTGATCTACTGATTTTATTGTTATATTCTGATTATACTAATTTATCTACTATTCTTTTCTGAATCTACTAAATTATTACATTAAACAATTGAATAAATATATAAAATGTCATAACCGTTGCTTAGATACCTATTTCTTTTTGTTTTAGTAATGATATCGCATAATATATGTATGTTGAATACCGGTAGCAAGTAAAAAAAATCAAAGTTATTTTACAAAAATATTTAAAAAAAATATTACACAAAAAAATGTTTTACGATAGTCGCATTTCTAGAAGGACCGACCACTAGGTTTATATGAAAACCTACATACATACATTATAAATAATTTACAGTTCCCCAAAGTAAAACAATACTAAACACATAAAACGCTACTTTTACCAGTCTATAAAAAATCGTAAATATATTAGCTCCTTACAGAAATAGTGTAATTCTGGCCTCTCGTCGCAAAAGGCTCGGAGTTGGTACCTAAGCATGCACAGTTATGTGTGGACAACATTAAAGTTTGTCTACGGTGATGGAAAACGTTGAGGGAATCTGTAAACCTGCGAAATAGGCAATTTTAAATAGAATCCTCTTAAATTGTAAAACAGGCAATCCTTAGACTTGGAATTTAACAGCGATATGTAATGCATATTGCGTTATAATCAGACATTAATAGAAACTGACAACCTGTAATAATGCCCTTCTACATTTTTTATCGTTACTCCAAAAATATTATGATATTTAATTACGATATTTTCTATCATCTTGCCTGTCTGAGAGAAACTCAGAATTTCTCGAAGGCATGATGTCCACCTATCCGCACTTGGTCAGCGTAAAACCCTGTCACTTGTGAAAGGAATCCTGTGCCCAGCACATAAGCAACATAAAAAAGGTCGAAAAAATTTTCATGTATCAAAATGTCTTAATTGCTGATTAAAATAAATTACTGATGCAAACTTATACCAACATAAGTTAAAACAAAAGAAGGGAAAGCAAATAACGCATTATGAGTGTGTAATCTTGAAGTCTATAATGACGAGGGTATGATAATTAAACACTCATTATTACAACGTTTAATCCCGTACCTGAGGGCCTACTCCGTACGCATCCCTCCGTAATTTCGAACATTTCCGAGGTCCATTTTTGCCCTTGTCTAATAGGTTTTTTAAGGAATTTATAGGATTTGCGTACTTATCGGTAAGGTGCTACATGGGTAAAAGAAGGCGGTACATGAAGGGATAATTTAAATTTTCTTTCACTTAAGCGACATTAAAGCATGAAAATTCACTAAGTTTAAGATGAATTCGTACAGAATAGGCCCTCTTAACACCGCCATAGGGTTAACAGAGTAACGTGTGCCGCCTCGTTGTTTCACGAATTTATGAGATTTGCGTAATGTTTCACGAATTTTGAAGATTTAAAGATTTAATGAGTATTGACGACATGAAGGTACTGAACGGACAGTATCTTTTATTTATTTATTTTATTTGAGCAATATGAAGCCTGAAAATTCAGCAAGTTTCGGACGGGTGCGTACAAAATAGATCCTCTGATCAGTGCCATAGGGTTGGCAGCGTCACGTGTGCCGCCTCGAGGGCGTGCGGGCGATCTAGATAGCGCCCTGAAATTGTTTCCACCGAAGCCGCCGAAGCTATCTGATGGGCACCTTCGTCGACTTAATTGTACCTCGGTTCGCACGTACAGATTAGGGCTCATTAAGTAAGTAGTTTGCAAATCGAGTCATTAAGCTATTTTGTTGTATAAATATTGTGTATTTTGCTATTCCTGAAACTTGGTTTACAGTTTTCGGAAATAATACAAAAGGCATAGTTATTACGTGTCATACAAAATTCACGGAACTTTTAATAATAAATTGTGCTTAAGAAGTAAAAATTAAGGGTTGCTTATTTTTCTGACATAATCAAATATTTTATTGTAAAATCTGTTTTCCTTAGTTACCAATTGTACCAAAGTTATTGAGTGAATTTAATGAAAAAAATAGGTACATGGAGAACAATACGAATACAAAAACTTCGTTATTACTTAAGGATGTAAGCAGAACTTAATTGATGTAAAAGCAGTGTGATTATTTAATAGTTTTATAATTAAATTTTAAAAAATACTAGATATCATAAGTAACAAAATTTTATTTTTTGAAAGGTCAGTGTGGGATATAGATAAAAATAGGCAATTTATATCTTTTATAAACAATGTAACAAAAGCAAAGCAATATGTATGTGCCTTCTTTCTATTTTTTAAATTCTTTATATCTTATATCCTCAACTATGGAATAAATAAACGTTGATAATAATTTTTAATTATTAAATATTTGAAGTACATTGCTACCTACTTGGAAAACTAATAGAAAGTACAGCGAGAAGATGTTTAACGATATAATAAGTAAAACCTTACAAAGATTATTGTATTTATATGGTAATTTTATCTGGAAATATAATCGAACTATGTATTATATAGTCAGACCACCTACACCAAACAGGTCGAATACAATCTGCAATTTTTACACAAAGCGCCGCGAAATTCTTAAGTCGTTATGTATTTAGATGCTGTCAAAAAATAAAGCTATAATTTTATCCTAAAAGATAACATGTCCATGTCAAAATACAAAACGCATGACGCAAATGTGTCCGCGCTCAAAGAAGGGCGCTACCTTGCGTAACCTTCACGCCGAGGATTCACCCTTCAAAGATAAATAGGGGCGGAATTGAGATGAGATTTTCGTTTTTAGGCTTGAAATAAAAAAAGCTACTGAGAGATTTTCTCCTCGTGCTATTTTCTCGTAGCTTAACCCAAAAGGGCACCTACAGCCGACGACCGTGAAAATTTTAAGTAAAAATTAGATTTTTTCTTTATATTGAATTGTTAAATAGGATATTGTATTGTAGCATAAATTGCGGTAGAATACCTACATATCGTACGCACTACTTAAATAGCAGTTGTTTTTACAAAGCCGCATCAGCCTAAGCTTTCCTTAAAATAGTATATTTCATTACAAGTGCGGAAAGGCTGTCATTGCAAAGAGTTCCGACAAATGTCTACCCGAGCCGAGGCGCAGCCGAAGGTGAGGGTTGACAGTCGGAACTCCTTCCAATGACGGTTCCGCACGTGTACTGAACGACTATTTTAATAATACAGTTGCGTTTTGTTTTCTTCACCCATTCTGGGTAGGCAAAGGGAACTATGCCCATACAGCCAAGTCTTCAGTAGAATTTTTTTATTGATATGAAATGAAAATGTTAATGAGATGAAATGAAATAAAACCTAACCTAACTCATTGAATCGAATCATTAAATCTGATATTGAAACAAATTAGTCGCTTCTTTTTAGAAATATTTGCATGAATCATAAAAACTTCTAAAACTTCGTGGTTGGTTTTTTTCTTTTTAATAGACATTATTTTGACAGTTGGGAAAGAGAACGCATGAGTGCGGAAAAGGTAAAGAAAAAGCACGAGTGTGTAATAGCCCACTTCCCGCACGCTATACATCCCTGCAATACGTCACTTTTTGAGCAACTGTATTAAAAAATATTTTTCTATTAAAGACGGTTTTTGCAAGAAAAATCTGTTTATTCCTCAATTACCTCATCCTTTAAACTTGTGGTATCTCTTCTTAAGAGCAATTTGGTCTTTATCTCATAAATCTTGAGTACTTTTTCTTGGGAACAGGAAATATACTATAATCACATTATGTCTGACCGTGGTCTATTTTTAATTTTATCTCCCATAATAATATATAGGATAAAAACCATCCACGTCCTTTGCCAAGGCAAGACAGACAGACTTACTTTCGAATTTTTAACATTAGTATGGATGTACTAAAACTATGATCCTATGATGATGTCTTTTACCATTAACTACAGAATGTTTTAAAATGCTTGAGTAAGGGGCAGCAACGGTTTGATCACCCTCACGTTCAGAAGTAACCCTTCAAATGTTAGGGTTGTCATTCCCTTTCTAAAACAATACGTTTAATTTAATTTCCTAATTTCTATATGTATATATTTTTGAACTATAAAGCGTCGGTCTTCTTCTCGGTTTCTGTTTTTATATATTTAACTATATATGAAAGAATTGGTACCGTTAAATAAAGGAAGAAATTGTATATTATAATAAATGTATTGCAATCTTATTTCTCAATTACATTAAATTTGCTTTACTTACAAAAGAAACTGTTTCTGTTCCTCTACATTATAGAACTATTCAAAACGTTGAAAATATTTAAATACTGACTACGCCTTTTGTTAGTTATTGTCCTAAGCTGTTTCATTTAGTTTTAACATCGAATTCGCTAATAATCAACTTATTGACCACAAAATAAAGCTTAAATGTTTGCAACTCATATTTCCCATAAAATTTTAGTTTCGTATCGGTTTTGTCAATAATTTAACATTGTTACGACATTACTTCTATTTTCAATATTTCCTCCTTTTTTCTGATCTATTGAAAACTTGCAGTAAAATTCATGTTTGTCCAACCTACTAAAATTTATAATCTTCTAGCCTTACTGCGCTGCGTTGTCTGAAAACGATCGCTTTAAGGCAATGCCTATAATATAATAACTCTACTACCTCCTATTTTTGTACTGTATGTTCGGACAACAAATACACATGGAACTGGAGGCATTGTTAACTTTTCTTATAGTTTTGTTAGTATATATGTAGTTAGTATATATGGAGTTTTAATTACGTCATTTATTGTTTCCGCCATAAAATACTTTTTGTAGTCTGATTCTATCATTTCTATTTGATTTTTGAAATATGTTGAACTCATTTCACTTCTTACCCGTGTAGGAATGCGGAGCAACATTTAATAAAATACACGCTTTATTTCCGCAGTTCCGCTTCACTATTTCTGTTCGTTTTATTTTCTCACGAGCCCGCAACCCTAGGACCGCGGTACGAGGGTGCGCTCACAATGCACCGTGCTATTACCCCACTTACTAACTGAGCTAAACTATCATGTTATTGATTTTTGCACTCACATGTTGCACTTGCCACCCCGAATTCAGTGTTTTAGAGGACTATTTGATAAAGACACGATTTAAGCGTCTTTAGACGTCAAACAAACGTCTAGTGAATTTTTCACTCACATGTTGGACTTTCTACCTCGAAATCAGTGTTTGTGAGGATTACATGATAAAGGCACAGCAATCAATATACAGCCATTGGTTTTTAGAATTTTATTACAATAATATTAAAAACACTACGTTGTGTAGTGAAAATAAATATTATATTTGTTCAAAAATTTAATTTAAATTACAGGTTGTATGGGTATTGACCCTGTAACATATCGTCTCCTATAAACAAAGCAATAAGTAATTACATTTATTAAAAACAATTTAGGTTTTGAATTAAGAGAATTATTTGATATAGGATATTATAGAACGAGTCGAATAAAATCATGCCAACTGGGAGCTTGCCATGTGTCCCGTAAACTTAACGTTATACGATATATAAAAGCTATGTTAGTTGGAATTGTATCTCGTGAAAAGTTTTAAAGTAATCTAGCTATGTCATAGATATGTCGCAGTCGGATTGTATATTCTGTCGTATTACATTCCGGCTAGCTATTTCCTAAAACAGGGCTGTATTGTAATGCGGCGCACTCTCGTTCAGCCGGATTGCAATTCAGCTAAATTAGCGAACGTTGTATTGTATGAGCTCTTCGCGTTCGTCAAAGCGGCGCCAAAGTAATAAATCCGGATATTATATATTATCTAACCATTATTAATAATATCTACACAATTTAGATAAAGTGATAATTGACAATGAATTAATCACATTAACTAGCAATTTTATTTAATATCTTCCAAGGCTTGGATAATGTAATAAAACAAGTGGCTCTGTGACATTTTCGGCGCTGCGGGAAGACCACTCCCTCCGCCCCAGCGAAAGAAAGCGCGGCACCTGCGCTTGCCTTCGCAGCTTCGGCTTTTTGGTCGCCTCCGGCTTTTTATATACACTCTAGGGGTAGTACAGACAAGACCACGTGGATAGTGGGGTGCTCTGATTGGGTTTGGGTATTTTTCGAATATAAATAATTATAGTGAAAATGTGTTTCAGGGACATTGCTTAGCTCAATGACACCTGCGGTCAAAAGTAAGATGGGTGGCCATTCAGCAACACCTAGTGCGGTCATAAGCAGGATGGGTGTCAATAAAGCTCAGCAATGTCGAGTGCGGTCATAATTATAAGTAGGGTGGGTGGCTACGAGGCTTCATTACAATGAGGCTAAACGTGAGCCGCCATATTGTAGAACGTATCGCAATAACAATCCAGCTAATCATGGACACGCCACAATACAAAACGGCCCTGTTTAAGGAATCGGCTAGCCGTAATGTTATACGGCGGATTATACGATCCGACTGCGACAGATATATATTGAAAGCTGCGTTATCCACTTTTAGTTAGAAATATCTGTACTTTTAACTGTCTCTAAATTATCTAGATTCATAGCCCCACACTGGGGTTCCTTATGCCGTGGGTAATTCAACAGAAACAGAAAATCAAGAACGGGAATTAAAATTTATCTATCCAATTTCTGCCTAGCTGGCAATCGAACCTTAAATTCTCCGAAACCAGTGCGGTACGAGTATTATACAGGTTGTTGTATAGTTTTGTTCAGATAAGAGAATAGTAGGCATATTTTGATCTGATACGAAATTTAATTATTTATTTAATATAGCGTCCAATTAGTGAAGCATTTACGATTATAAACAAAGAAATTACTTTGATCTTATCCTATTAGTAGAAATCATCTTTATTTTATGTTATCGGTAGTCAACAACATCATCAATGTAACAATTTCTATTTAGGTAGAAATTTTTACTTGTAGTCTTAAAATAATAGGTACCTGCTACAACAAACTGATAACCATGTAGTCGCCACCCTCCGGTAAACAATTGCGATATTGATTTTAAACTCATACGCTACTCTCAATAGCCACCCCTCGTTTTGTTTTGATTAAACTCGTTTAATCAATAAATGTTTGACCTCGAATTCACACACCCATTGAATATAAATATATTCAAACAAACCTCTGACATTACCATTTACTAGAGTCATTGTCTATAACTAAAATACACAAAACTTCATTTTTTTATGTTCCACTGCTGAGCATGGATATATATACCTTAGAGATAGTTGGATAGTTAGATGGGTTGACATGACATGTTTTGAGGAAAACTTTGCAGTGATGAATCTCGATATTTTCCTTTACCGCAAAGTAAAACAAAAGACCCTAGGCGCATAATATTTCTATTGGTTCTGCGCGCCGGTTTTGAACCCAAACTCGATATATAGATTCTTATAATATTTTTGCAATATCTTGATATTTTGCAATATGTATCCATCCATCCATCCATTAGCCTTTTAAAGTCCACTGCTGGACATAGGCCTCCCCTAATGTTCGCCACTCCATCCGGTCCTGCGCCCTCTGAATCCAGCGGTTTCCCGCTATCTTCTTCAGGTCGTCAGTCCACCTGGTTGGAGGGCGGCCTGTGCTCCTTTTGCCGAGACGTGGTCGCCATTCGAGGACCTTTCTTCCCCACCGGTTGTCAGTCCTCCTAACTATGTGGCCTGCCCATTGCCACTTCAGCTTGCAAATTTTGAGAGCTATGTCGGTAATCTTCGTTCATCTACGGATTTCATCGTTACGGATTCTTTCGCGTAGAGAAATACCAAGCATAGCCCTCTCCATCGCTCGCTGAGCGACCTTGAGCCTGTGGAATAGGCTAACTGTAAAAGACCACGTCTCAGCGCCGTAGGTCATCACTGGCAACACACACTGCTCGAAAACTTTCGACTTCAGGCACTGCGGTATTCTGGACGAGAAGACACTTTGTAATTTCCCCAACGCTGCCCAACCGAGTTGGATTCTACGAGTTACCTCTCTCTCGAAGTTGGACTTACCCATACGGATCGCTTGACCCAGGTAAATATACTCGTCGACAACTTCGAGAGTAGCGCCATCAACAACGACCGGTATGGGTGTGACATGGACATTAGACATGATCTTCGTCTTGTCCATGTTCATCTTAAGACCCACCCGTTGGGAGGCGCTATGGAGGTCACCTAGCATTGTGCTGAGTTCTTCCAGGGACTCCGCCAAGATGACTATATCGTCGGCAAATCGAAGGTGTGTGAGGTGTTCGCCATTGATGTTAATACCAAGCCCTTTCCACTCCATCTCCATGTATAGATATGCAATATGTATAGATCCAATATTATTTTCTAGTTATATAGGTATAATTGTCTACATGTAATGTCAGTATTTTCTATGAATACTGTATGTTGACAATCATATACGTAGGTAACTACATAGATTTATGAAAATTGGAACTGTCAGAGTAAATTGTAATTTTAATAAAATGAATGAATGAAATGAATTATTTTTATGCTCCTTATGAAAAAGTTTATAACTTGAACATAAAATATCTGACGTAAAATACAGATCCAATGTCTTACTGGACTTAAGTTTTGCGTATTATAAACCTTTCCAACCTTATCGGACAGCCTCAGATGTTATTCGCTATAAACTCGAATCAAGGATCAACTAAAGCCGTTTAAACGGGAAACTCAATTGGAGGATGAGGCCAAATTGGGAGAGTATTTATCTTCGCCGAGAGTCGATTTAAAAGCAAAATCACGCGAGCACACGACGCCATTATCGCCGCAGCGCGATCCACAGCCGCGGCAACTCTATGAATCTAATCCAGAGGATTTAGCCTCTGATTTACAGCCGACTCGGGCCAAGGAGGGCGCGACTGCTTGAAAGAAAAGTGATAATGTCTTAATCCTACCACACTCGAATTTTCTGGCGCTTGCCTCCCTCCAATTTTATGGCCGCTCGCCCAGACGGCACGTTTTGATTTATGATTTCAATAATTAAGAATTCTAAGGTGCAATTTGAATTTCGAAGCCGAGTCTTGCGCCCGCGGGAGGCCGACGCGTGTTTGTTATTGCCATAGGGCGAAAGGGTCTCAGGTCCCAAGGCTTACCTTTCATTTTCTGAGGCATTATATCAGAGATTCGAGGAATTACAGCTAAATTATGGAATGGTTATGCATTACGTGACGGTACGTTAAGAATACCTACACTAAAAAGTTCGCAATATTTTAATTACCTTTACGGTTTTTGAAAGAAATAATAAGAATAACAATGTATGTGACTAAGTAAGATATAGATACCAAAACTCTATTTTAAAAACACATTTATTTTAATTTCTCTACATTTATTCATGGCAACGATTTATTCATGTATATTTTACAGTGGAATGAATAACTTTCCATAAAATAACAGTTACAGAAAAAAATGGGGATATAATTATTAGTGTAACATCAAAAGTTTGTTTTAGCATCTGCAACCTAGCATCTTAATTTGTATGTTAGCAACGAGTTAATGGAACAGCTTCTATTATAATAATTATACGTCTTTGCTCGTTCAACAAAATATCATGAATATCAAAGAACCAGCGTCAATTTGTGATCGTCGATTATAATAACTCAGAGCTACCGATTTTTTTTTTAAGTATGGTAACATTTATAAATAGATATAAGTATTGTAGGCAAACATTATATTAGGGGTATAATTTTATGTAGCAATAATTAAATTACAGATTACATATACCATTATTTTATGAGAATAATAATGATACTTGATGTTCAGTTATAGTAGATGAAGTCATTAAATCTCATGCTAACATATAAAAATATTTGCGAAAATATGAAATTACAATACGTTGAAATCATTTGATAGAGGCAGTTCATACACTTATTTGAGGCTAGTAACTTGTTGATCCATACTAATATCATAAATTCGAAAGTAACTCTGTCTGTCTTCTACGCTTTCCCGCTTAAACACTGAACCGATTTTAATGAAATTGGAACACAGATAGAATGGACCTTGGGAAAGGACATAGAATGGTTTTTATCCTACGGGAACCTTTAAAACGGGTCCACGTGGGCGAAAATGCTGGTGGAAGACTAGTAGGTAAATAATAAATTTAGTTTCTTAATCTATATTTTCAAGTTGTGTCATAAATACAGAACCTTGATTAACAATATTTTGTCGCGTGAAAATAATTTGATAAAAGATCTATCAATTCATTAGACAATAAGTATATTAAAATACAAGAATGATAATAAGTTGGATTAATTAGCACCCAATAAATGTGTATATTTTTAACTTATTATAAATTTATTTTGGTGGAATAGTGAAATAAAAATACATCTATGTAGACCCTTTCAACAATATGTAATGCATAACTACGATACAAGAGGCCATTTTACTACCAACCTACAATGGTTAAGACGCCCGAGCGTCTCAACGTCTTCTCTTAATCCTTGCGTTCTAGTAATATCGCGGGGATGTGCTCATATCGCCCTAATCTCCCAGCATTACAATTAACGCGCCCCAGATAACCCGCCACTCGCCACCCGCTGATAAAGGTCCGACTTGCACTAGTTTAAACCGGTTTAGCACAACCCTCAGGGTTTATCTAATTACCCTACGCCAACACACGAACGTATTTCGTACTCCCGAACGCGGATTCTCGCGTCCCAACCCGTTCGGGCGATTCGAAAACCGTACACGTATCGCGTAATCTCGTTTTACGTCCGTAGCGACTAGGGGAGTCACGTACGTAAATGTTTGCTACGTACTATCGGTAGTTCGGTCTTCCGGTGGGTTGTAGGTTGTAGGGTCGTACCTCCGTCAAGGACCATCGATTACAATCTCAAGTAGAGCGCATATTGCACGACTTTTGGAGAATGTTTGCGATCAATAATTTCGCGTGAGTAGCTTGGAGCAATATTATATTGCACAAAATAGCTAAACTGTTTAGTTTTTTTATAAATTACTATTAAGTATTTTCTTATCTTTATTAAGTATTTTCAAATCCAAACTGAGTAAAAAACCCTAAAACTAAACAGTAATATAGCTATAATAAAATAAAATAAAAAACTACTTTCGTAAAATAAATTAATAAATAATCATCATAGCTCCAGTCAAACGTGGTCTCAAATTATGGTATCTACTGCTTTAAATATTGCTAATTTTAATAGTAAATTTGAATATAAAACTCAATTAACTCTACATAAATGAAAACTAAAACTATCATTTAGAAATCAATCACAAACTCTTTAAATAAACCTTTTTATTGACACTGCTGACAAATTTTGACATACTTAACTTAAAACTTTACGTCAATGAAAAGTTTTTAGAAAAGTTTTAGAATTTCGTGGGACCTTAAAAATCGTTTCATTAAACTTTCTTGCAAATAACTATAATATGCGTGGTGATATTACTTTATGAGTAAACTTCGGATGTACAAAATTATCATTTTAACTGATATATAGGTACTACGTGAGCCTGTTTCATCTTAGCGGCACAAAATTATTTTTTAAAAGTTAAAACGTGATTTTTATTTGTTTGCGATTGATATTAATTATAATACCTTTAAATTATAGTTGGTCTGAAAGCTCTTGAGTGAAATGGTTTTTACGTGGGAACGATTTTTGTGCTTTAAAATAAAACTACCGAGTGTTAAGGCTTGTGATGACATCGAACGAAAACGCCGAGAATCATTTCCGCGTAAAAATATTGTGATTGTGGATGGAAAATCGAATCGCAAGTACAACACTTTTTATTCATTTTGATGTTTAAATCCAAATGAAATCTTCGCGGAAACACCACAACTGTCATTGCACTATTTGTTGCAGGTCCACGCCCCTCAATACGCACAACTCGTTGGGACAAATTAACAAAAGAAGACTGGAGTTTGGAGTAGATGTAGAGACATTTAGAGTTACGGACAGAAGGCCAGTTGACCAAAATTCCATGGATGAGGACTTAGCGAACAAACGCCGAAGAAGACTACTTGACGAAGAACGACGAGAGGGGATAGAATCACATAGGCGTGTTCTCGTTTCTCAGTTACCTCAATATGTACGACAAAACGATGAAATCGACGAATCCCTAATTTTAGAAACTCAAGCTGCTTTAAAAAATCTCTCTGGAAATTGGGCTCGCGAACAATCATCAGCAAACAGTTCCGAAAACGACGATGCCAACGATTTTGAAAATCTTTTTCACGACAAGCGTTCCGATAAAATGCTACCGTCTTCTCCCTCCCAATCGTCGGATAGTGCAGATATGTCTCAGAAAAGTTTCTCCATGCGTAATCACACAACTCATGGCCAAGATAATATCATCGGTACTATAGAGATAGAAAAAGTTAGCAACGGGTCGCACAGATCCGAGAGAGGAAAGAGTAGCGATGATTACGAACACAACAAATATTCCAATAATTACGAGGGCCCCAACTTTGACGACATGGACTCGTCCAACGAACTGGAAATCGATATATCGGACAGGCTCGACGACGAAAGGGATTCGAAGGAGAGATTAAAGAGCGAATTAATGTCTGTAAACAAACAAACATTGTATAATGCCTACAAGGCTGCCACGGCCTCGTTGCCCTACTCTACGCAGTCGGCGTTTAAGCCACCAGCGGAGGTAAAACACAAGATCCACGGGGTGTCGATACCGATTGAGCCTTTTGGGGGATACTCGAACGACCACGAGAAGAATTCCTTGAAGAGCTCGAAGCAGTACACCGTGCTGCAGCCCGCGGGAGCCGGGTCGCGGGCAGCCACGGCGCTGCAGGAGGCGCGCACCGTGCCCTCCGCGCAGCCCGCGCGGGACCTGCGCCCTCTCTCCGCGCTCTCGCCGCCGGTCTCCAGAGGTACCGCACTTCGCCGACAACCATTGCCAAACTTTCTTAACGACCGCAGAACTCCGAGCTATGAACTACCTTACTCAAGTTTGTTTCAAGGTCGTTGCGCTACATCCTTTAGTGAAACCTGAGCTTCGAGTTCAAGTTTAGGGTTCGACTTGCAACATCTTCCCTACCCTATTAATACATACCTATGATATAGCTAATTGTTTATGATCTAACTCAATATAGACTTTGGACTTATAGATATAATCATTAGCAGAGTTAAACTAAAACCATAATCTGGTTTATTACTCATCGCCGACCGACACCATTCGTTTTGCAAAGTAACACGAGCTAACAAATCGTCGCTCATTTGTAAAAAGTCTTGTATAATTTCGAATGCGACATTTAATATATGGCAAGGCTCCACCTACGTAAAATTCATGTATAAGATACGTCGGGTACCTAAAGATTTTCCTCGTATTGTTGGCCGATAGCTGAGCTTACGTCACGGCGACGCGCAATAAAAACGGGTCAGGCAGGCGGTGGGCGGGGCGCCCGCCCGCTAGTCCTGAAAGAAAAATTGTCAGTCCGTTCGCGCAGCCGCCCGTCGTTCTTTATTTTTTCTTTCGAGTTGTCGAGAGGTGGGGCCGCAGGGTGGGCGGCGCCGCGCAGGTACGCCCCGCGGCACGCCCGGCAGTATCGATCGTGCTTGCACGCCCCCGCCCGATGATTAACAATATACTAATTTGTGCACCGGTCGATTTGTTCACAGAGGGCAACAAGTGTCCAACTCCCGGTTGCAATGGGCAGGGCCACGTCACCGGTCTCTATACGCACCACAGGAGGTGAGTTGATCTGATGATTTACATGATTTCCAGTTGCATTGAAACTTCTGTATCTGCACTCGAAGCTGTCATTAAATAAACTTCTTGAGCACAGCTATAAAATTGTTTACTGTAGGCTGAACTTTGCTACTCGAGATCTGTTTTACTCGAGTTTGAAACTAAGCCATTATTTGAAATTCCAGACCCAATTTTTCAACTTTTTATCCTTTGTTCCATCAGTCTGTCAGGATGCCCAAGAAAGGATAAAGTCACACCGGAGAGTAAGTAAAACAGAAACTGATTCATTTGTTAGTTGGCTTCAGTTTTTAGTTTCAAAATGTTTCTTTGCTAATTTTGCAGACTAGAATCATATCATAAAATATTTTGTTATATTTATCGTACATATTATTTTAGATTAAATCATCAGGCCTAGTTGAATTATTATTGACAATTTTGTTTAAAATCTTTTAGATTAAACATAAGCTAGTGAATATTCTCTATAGATAAGACCAAAGATAAGGTTTACCCAACACGATAAACGACTTTAGAAACTTACTACTACTGACTGTCATGACAACTTTAAAAAACAACTTAGGTACCTACTTGATTATTGAAGTTAAATCGTAGATGTCCTGCAATGCACTACATAATCTGCAATGCTGCTAAGACCAAACAGAATCAATATTTTGTAGAAAATAATTTCCTATCTTTACATTTATGGAACTTTAGGTAAAGCTATTTTCTACTCATTGACCATTTCAAAGCTTATACGCAAAGAATGACAATCTAACATCTATCTTTGGTTTCGTTTTGGTGTTATACGAGACGATCTTGAAATTTACGAAGGGCACTTTAAGTGCTCCAAGCCAGGGTGCAACGTTCGCGGCCACGTCGGCTGCAATAGCACCGCTCTCTCTCTCTCTCTTTACTTACGAGTATTTTACTTAAAGCAATCTTTAGTTTCGTAGTTTTGGCGTTGCACTGGATGCAATTGCCGCGGCCACGTTCTACCCCAACCGTTGCACGCACTACTCCCTCTTTGTTTTCGTTTCCTATAAGCTTTGTTTGGTGTCCTAGTTTTTACGTTGCACGAGATGATGTTGTATGAAGTAGCCCACGCTGAGGTGAATTGGCTGCGGCCACGTCACATCCAACCGGAGTACGCGCTCTCTTTACTTACTTTACTTATAATCTATGTTTGGTGTCTTAGTTTTGGCGTTGCACGAGACGATCTTGAAGTGCCCCACGCCGGGGTGCAACGGTCGCGGTCACGTCAGCTCCAACCGGAGCACTCACCGCTCCCTCTCGGGCTGCCCCACAGCTGCTGCGAGGAAAGCCGCAGCCCGGGCTCAGAGACCCAGACCCTCAGGTAAGATGAACGAAAATTAACCTGACAGGGTCACATCGTTGACCATCGACACTTCAGAAGCCGTATCAAGCTTACACAACTTAGATACTCAGTTCAATAATAAGCAATACTATAATTAATGCATTTGATGGCCTACAGTATTGTATTGTCTGCTGTCTATGCAGTGTGCATTATAATCAGTGACGGTTACTCTCGAAGCGTTTGGAGCTCGCAAACCACAAACTAATTAGAGATATTAGGTACCTTCGCAAATATTTGATAAGCTGATATCTATTGTATCTTTTAAATTTTTCTGAAAACCAAGTAATTTTGCAGTGCCAATACAACATCCAGTAGCAGTGAGCATATCAAGTGAAAGTACGAGCAGCACTCGCGCTCCGGAACGAGAACGGGAGCGCGATCGTGAACGCGAGCGCGAGCGCACGGTCGAGCGTGAAGTCGAGCGCGAACGCGAGCCAGCGGCATCGCCGCCGAGCCCTGCCGTGAAACGGGAAGCGCCCGAGCTGCTGGTGCCCAAGCGCGAGGCCGCCGAGCCCGAGCGCGACTCCCCCGCCGGGATGGAGACGCGCCACGCCGGCTACGGCGCGCCGCCCGACCAACGCTCGCCCTACGAGCGACCTCCGGACGACCACGTGCGCTCGTACAGGTATGCCCTTTTCTAATAAAGTACAAAAGACCAGATGGTGTGCTCTTAATTTTAAAAATCTCTCAAATCTCCGTAGAACAGTGTTTCCCATTTACGGGGCCGCGACCCGGTACCGGGCCGTCAAAATAAAATACCGGGTCGCAGTCGTTTTCCGCAAACTTCAATTCTTTAGCAAAAAATAAGCAGCAACTCCATACTTTGCACTAAAATTGAGTGTCTAAATAGGCGATACCAAATATGTAGAATTAATAAAATCATTTTTACATTAATAGATGTGTATTATTTTTCTCAATGGAACCAGCTTGGGTTTAAAAGTATTAAGTGGGTCGCGAATGGGCAGTGTGAAAATTACCGGGCCATAGCAGAATTGTGTTTGGGAAACACTGCCGTAGTAGACATCTACCTTAAGCATTCTCGACTCTTAATTATGGGCTATCGTTACAGATGACACTTTTAAGATCAGTCCATGGATGTAGGTGATCGCTTACTATCACGTGACCCATCACCCCTCGTTGCTAGGCTAAGGGTTCATTTTTCAGTCCCGAGATAAAGTTATTAGTCAGTCAATATTATCGCTATCCTTTTCATTTCACACAAGAATAATAATGACGGCGCTAAAATTTATTAGACGAATGCTTTTATTGGGGGACGGAAAAATCGGTCCATAAAGAAAAAAAGGAATCAAACAAACCTAATGAGTAATGACCAAACTATGTATAATCAATTTGTAACTAATATTCGAATTTATTAAAAATGTAGTAAACTCACAGAGTACTCTATTTTGTATACCGGCACACAACTTTGAAAATTGACATTTATCTCTTAGTCAAATGAACGAGACACGCTACGGCTACGAAACGCGGTGTTACGAAGGCGCTACGGCCTTCGAACGCTACGACCCCGCACAGTGCCCGCAGCGGCCCTATGGCTGGGAAGAAGAGCGTTACCACGACCCCCACCTACCTACGCCTATGAAAACCGACCAGTCCGAGCAAGAATCTAACACCGGACCAATCTACCCTAGGTATGTAGCTAGAAAACGTAGTTAAGCTTATTAAAGTGACAAACAATGCCTAAACTAATGTGGTAAACGAGACCTCCTAATTTTAACATTAAGTCCGCTTAATACACTTCTAAATCAGCAACTCGTCAGATATTTGTGATGTTCAACATTCGTGTATGTCCGTCCAGACCGATGTACCACTACGAAACGGCTGGCGGAGTAGGCGGCGTGGCCGGCGTCACCGGAATGGGTCCCGGTGTTCCGCCCGGTTTCTCGGCTATCAACTTATCGGTGAAGATCGCGGCAGCGCAAGCGCAACGACCGCGCAGTCCATCGTCAAGGGATCCACGAGATCCGCGGCCTGCCGATCTCTCGTCGACTAGTGGTAGTCCACAGGTGAGACATACGTTCGGATGCAAGTGTTTACCTGCTTGACCGAGTTCTTGTCTCGTCTTGAAAACCTCGTGATGTTCAAGGTCTTAACTCAAATGCATACTTCAAGTATTAATCTTAAAGCTTTCAACTTATAATTTGCAAAGTTTTTAAAGCATAAAACTAACTTTTAATAATCTTTACTTGCGCCTTGTCGTATTACGTCTCTTATAACCCGGTTGTTTGGAGTAATGAGACACATATTATCGCTTGGAATGCGAGAAACTCATCAATAGAGGTAATCGGCGAAATCCAAAAGCTTTACGGACGTTCTGTCATACAGTTGAATAACCGGGTATTTTTACAACAGGGTCCATACGCGTCGCCGGTGTACACGAGTGCCGGGGGCGGCAGCGGGGGCGCTCGCGGCAGCCCTCCACCGGGCGCTTCGCCTCAGCTCAGTGCCAGCCCACAGGTGCCCAGCCCGCAGGGCCAGACCCTCGACCTTAGTGTGTCCCGTTTACCACATAGGTGAGGCATTTGTCTGTTAGGCTTGTAATACATCGCATTATGCAATTGAAACACCTTTGTTTTATGAATATGAACCTTAGCTCTTTGGATTTCAGCTACCAAATTCTTGTACAACTTCGATAACACTGAACAGACATTCCATCCATCAGCGCCGCTCTCAAGTATTGTCTATGGCTTTCAGCTAACTTTGTTTTTGATAGAGTGTAATAGGTGTTCACAGATTGCAATACATTATAATTATTACTAAGCTAATCCTTTTCTGTATACAAATGTTAACCAAATATATTTAGGCCTACAAAATTTATCGCGTTGCGGAATCCAACCAATCCAATGTTTTATTTTTGTTAACAGTCGAACCTTCCCTGGTGCTGTTTCGTATAGTCGAGAATCAACGCCGGATAGCGGGGGCAGCCATCCGTACCTAGAAGCATACCATCGAGACGCAGCAGGTAACATTTTTACTTAACTTCGAACTCTTCTTGTCTGTACTATTTTGTTTCACATATGACAAAAGTATTTCTTTTGGAGGAATTGTGTAACTCTTATGTATTCGGCAGCTTTTATTGATGTTAGTTAGAGGTATTAAATTTTTTAGATCATATTATGAAGCTATGAGGCTCATAACTATCATAAATAGACAGTGCCAATAATAAAAAATACTAATAATAAAAAAAAGACTTATTAAAGCAGTAACAATAAGTACATTAATAAAATTTTAACCTCTCCTCGTAACCTCCTCACAAGTTACTTCTCGTTTACATACAAGGGCAAAAATGCGCAGTAACATAACATGCTGGTGCCGTTAAACCGTAAAACACGTGGTACAAATTAAAACGCACCGCATAATGACTCCCTTCGCGCGCGCTCGCCGCAACATGCCGTCGAGTAATGTTGCTAATCTTGACAGGCAGGCGCTATAGAAGTGTACGGTGTACGGTGCGGTTATCATTCCACTTAACATTTTGTTTGTACAAGTGCACTTGTCTTTAATTAAGGCATTGCGAACGAGGCGAATTGTTTCAGTTGTTTGTATTATTGACGTCAACAATAACGACAAAAGTTTAAGAAATCGGCTTTACATTTAAAGAGTCAATTTTCAAAATTCAAGTAATAATGTGACACAAGAAATTGTGTAATGAAGAAATTAATTTTATCTTATTTATCTTACCTGCATATCTGATTCGTTGAATATAAAATATTTTTCTTTGATCTATTTGCTTGTTTACTGCCAATTACAATTTTTTTACCAAACTCTTTACACCCCGCTGCTAGGCATAGGTCTCATGTCAGAAGCGAGTGGGTTTCAGCCACAGTCCACCACGAACGCAAGCCAAGAGCCGGATTGGTGTATTCGCAAATACTAGAATATAAGTTTAACCTTAAACCTAACCTAAAAACCATTGGTAGAGTCATTCTTCAACTACGTAATTCTAAGCATAGCTAAATATATTTTGCAAAGTCAGTTGCTCCTCTGAGTACGTTTTATTTAATATTAAAATTCCTTTACTATTTATAAAACGTTGATCGCATATTGACAGCTGCAAAAACATTGTGTACATTCCAATACCCTTAAAATTCAACCAGCAGGGTACGGTGGCATGAGCCCGCACCCAGTGGCCGGGTACGGGCTGGGGCAGCCGGACTATGCGGCGGCAGCGGCCGCGGCCGGGTACGGCGGCTACCAGTACCAGTGCGGGGCCTACCCGCCACCGCCCGCGTACCCGCCGCACGCGCCGCCCTACTCCCCGCCCTGCTACATGCCGCCGCCCCACGCGCCGCACGACAAGCCCAAGGACAGCAGGTGAATATATAAATATATAATAAGTACCTAAATACTTTACACTCATTGCCGTAATCCTACACGAGGATACCCTGTTTCGTGGGATGGACACACAAACAAGAGGACGTAAGACGACAACCCCAACGACAGCAGGTAAATGTATAAAAAAATTAAAATAAATGCTTCACACTTATAGCCCGATAGTAGGATTCTATGTTTTTGGG
This sequence comes from Pyrgus malvae, assembly GCA_911387765.1. NCBI lineage: Eukaryota > Metazoa > Arthropoda > Insecta > Lepidoptera > Hesperiidae > Pyrgus > Pyrgus malvae. The sequence continues at coordinate 7,680,273 of OU426955.1, read as the reverse complement.
TGCCATGGATACGCAAAGACAAGGACGTAAACACCCGGACAAATAAAATAATAATTTAAACTCATTATTCAAATTTCTGCCTCACTGTGAATGGAATCTAGAATGGAAGTCTGGTATAGTAAAATTAGCGATATACGGTTTCATGATTTTCGTCGACATGATTATTGTTTGAAAATGTCCCATTGCTGTACCACTTCTAGAAATATTACGAAGAAATTAGGTGGAGACGGGAGTTGTTGTTAGCGTTTCGTGCTGTCTCCATATCTTGTCTGCCAGTAACAGCTAACACAAACGTAAGATGTTATTGAGTCGTCTTAAGACTAACAACAAAATTACCATAGTACAGTAACATTCGACCTTAGGTCTTAGACAGCTGCTTACTTGATTGCTGCTCCATAAGAAATCACACAATGAGTTTACTTTAAAAAAAACGCATAAAGATGTAAACATAATACGCAGAGTCTTTAAAGTTATCTATTTTTACAAGAGTCAAAAAAAATATTTGCATTGTGTTAAACATATTAAGTACGTACACACCTACAACTTTGCCATGATGACATGCCATGATGACATGGCAAAGTTGTAGGTAGTTAGTAGTTAGTAACATTTTCTCCCTAATACTACCCGTACCATTATGTATTCTGTGCTAATACGTAATAGTAATTTATGTCTCCTCATTATTCTAATGTAGGTTCCTAGATACTTATATTTAATTGTTGTAGGTACTATGTATAAAAGTAACGTCTCATTTATACAAACAAAAATACAATACATAAGAAAAACAATGAATACTGCAATACGAAACGCGAAGTAAGGTCACTAAAACAGGTGAGCTGAGCTCCCAGTGATCTTTCTTTTGTTGTACGCTCTGCACTGTATGACGTCAGGGAAACGGGTGCGATGTGGCGCGCATTCTCACGTAATCTTTACGCTCGAATACCTATTACTCCACTCAAACCAAAATTAAATTATACTCTACCATGTCAGAGCATTCGAATGTTACTCGTACCTATGAGGAAGTTATATAAAATATCGAATGTGCTATGATAAGGCATTTTATATATAAATCGTCAATGCTACTCATTACGAGTATTACGAAGCGTAATAAATACTTATCATACCTTTGTTAACCACGGTAATTAGTATAGAATTATATCAAATGAAGTAAGTAAGTTAGCGACACGGAAAACACCACTGACAGATACAGTGACAGAAACTGTTCCGCGGTGTGAACGTCGAGCAAAGCAAAGTCACAGTAGGTAGAGTCGACCGATCAGTCTAAATATACCGGCGCCCGCGCAGGCGCGCTTGTTCGCGCGGGAACGCGATAGATAATATAAGATAAGATATTTTATTCCAAAAACGTGCCATAACAAATATAACTATGAGACGACACAGGTAAGATAAGTACCTCTAAATTCAGAAGTTTATATCATTAATTTGTACAGTAATGATTTTAATACTTGATTTCATAAGTAAACACTACAATATGTTGAATAATAAACTTGTACACATAACATAACACATTTGGCACAGATAAACATAGCGTATTTCTATAGTTGTTTGGTTTATCGCTTCAATAATTACGTGTAGCTGCAGGTTAATGACTTATAGCGCTTATTAAAACCTAAAAATTGTGTTGCGAGAGTCGAGAGCCGAGAGTAGGCGTTACTTCATATCTCTATTTTTAGTTGCACTCATGCAGAATAATGCATGTATGTAGGTATTATAAAAAAGCAAGACGTTTTTAAAAGTACTAGAAATTATAAAAAACTTGTCATGACTGTGTGTTTATTTATGATAGCTATCATCGGGAAGACTTTTACGGTAAACTGGGTTACCGGATACGGGAGTCGAGGGAGCTCATCCAGTGCCCGGTCCGGTCGTGCGACGGCTCCGGCCACGTTTCGGGCAACTTCGCGACCCACCGCAGGCAAGCGGAAATGTTCGCGCGAACATTTTGCGAATGCATTGATGTTTGAATGTTCGGGCTGTACCCTTCATGTCCCAATGCCTTACTAACATAGTGGTTTTCTTCTACTAACGCGTATGATTTTGAATACATACTTAACTCAGTACTATTTATTAGAATAAGATTTAATTAACATTATACAAGACAATGTTTTAGAGTGATCTGACTCCACCATGTTCTTAGTTAAAGGAAATTGCCAACTTTCTATTTTGTTTCTGAAAAATAAAGAAACTATACTTTTAAACGTAGTGTTAGAAAAGAACTAAGTACTTAATTTGTATTACATTGATCATTTCTCTAATCTCTATCGTGTCTTACATATATTATCTTCTCCTTTTTCTGGTAAATATATTTAGAAAGCAGTTGAGTATAACACATCAATTAGGGGCAGCACGAATATTCGCACACACGATGTAATAAACCTATAAGAATGGCAAAAACGACTCAATGAGCGAACTACAGTGGGTTGAATAGTGCAATTTGCCGCAAAATTCAATTGGCGACGTACCCCAAGGTTTTGAACTGAACTAACCGCATGACGGAATGTTGATGTGAAACCGTTTAAAGTCTTGCCAATGTAGGTGACGTGAGTTAGAGCAGCCGCAATAAACTGCGATCGATCAACGCAACTATAATCGGTAATTGTTCTTATATCAAAGCAGTAGTAATAGAAAAGGCCGTACTTACCTATTTACCGTACCTATTTTACCTAATTTACAAATAATGGATTATTTTTCAAATAATTTATCGAATGTTGATGATACGACATTCATTTCTGTAAGTACTGTACTCTATATACGTACCTTATAATTGTATACATTGCATAAGAGTCTTATTATTTGTGATAATTTAAATTGAATAGAACAATTTGGTGTGGTACTTTCTTATCGTTCTTGAATGAATGTTCTTTCAACTTGTATTATACTTGCTCTTCGCTTCTTGGCTGTGTATATAAAGTAACAAAAGAACATGATGAAATTCCTGAAAACAAGGAAAAATATTTGATCCATTTAATTTGGTTGTGTTAACTACAACTCACTTAAAACCTATATAACAAATATATTTTTACTGATAACGTTAAGACACACACAATCGTAACGGTACGGTCCAATATAGCTACTTATGTATGTACATACTTTTTATAGAAATATTACAATGACAAATAGGTTCCGTATCTAAAGAAAATTATGGTTAAACAGTAGTAGTACTTAATCTCGCAAGTTAACAATTTTCCAAAATTAGATTGTAATAATTTTATGATGATTTATTCTACAGCGTCAGTGTCGCTTTTTAAAAGTTATATTTGCCTAATTTCTTACTCTTTGAATATTAAAAGAAATACATCAGACTTTCATTTGATCAGCAAAGCATTCTCTTTTTTACAAGACTGTATGACCGTGTATACAGAGTTTATGAATTGATAATGATGATTACCTGTGTTATTCTGACAATTAAACTCATTAAAAGGAAGTTTTAGAGTAGGTTCTCTTAGTTAGATAGATTATGCCAGATAATCAAAAGTGGGTACATTAGTTACGTTCATAGATAAGAAAAAAGAATCGTAACATATTATTTTGTAAGGAAAGTTAAGCAACTAAGGATAAATCGTAAGTTAAAAATATTTTATGACTGTCGATGCATTTGCGATTCTTAGCTTAGCTCGGCATTGCCTAAGTTCACCCAAAGCAGACAGAACAAAAAAAATAACGTTCACTAAGAGTTTGTAAATGAACCGTACAGTGAATAAAGGATAATATTTCATTTCATTTCATTTCTTATAAATAGTGGTATTTAATTGTGATTCATTCATTGTAGTATTTGCATACCTCTAGAAGGTAAATATGGCGAACTAAATATATACCTATACAAACAACTTTGTAAACACCCATATTTGTGCAAATAAAAGACTTTGTCTTTGTGATAAATAGATACCCGGACCTATACAGGACTCAACGTAGAGCTATAAATGGAACACATTGCATCTAGACGCTTCTATTCCGTTAGATGTATGTAACTATATACGCAGTATTTCTTAAAACCCAACAGATGCTAGTTACAGTTTATTTTTACCGGCGCATGATCTTAGAGAAATGTAGAGACATGGATTCGATAAGAAAATGTTGCCTGCACTGCAGTCAATGGATTATTGAGTTGGATAACCGATAGCATACACTAATCATTGTTTATACTAGGTACTTATCTGAATTTTGGAGGAGTGTGATTTTTCAAAGGATTTTATAAATAAGTATTTCTTAAAATATATCATTCGTGTGTAAGATAACAATAGGAAGAAAATAATACGAGAGTACATTAGAAAAAGAAACTCATTTAATTCTGTAATAGTCTAGTACAAGTCTGCAGTTTTTTTTTTGAGCCTTTCGATGATTTGTGTTTGGTTAATTTACATATTAACAGACTATTTTAGTAAAATATACCACCGGCCTAACGTTTCAGTTACGAGTGTGTTATCAGTTACTTAACCAAAGCCATAACAATGTATTTTGTATAGAGACTATTTATTTGACTATTATACTAAAGAGTGAGGTTCATATATCAAGAGACCTTGCCGTTATGTAGATATTTAATATATGACTAAAAACCCGGTTCCTGCTTCATGGCTAAAAGTGAATATCTTTGCCGGAGATTTTCTTTATGAATGACGTGTGCAATAATCTCTATCACTTGTTATTATAGTAAATGGTACGTCTCGAATCACATCCTCTCAGATTATTTTATCATCCGTGATCTCAGCTTAACATTTGGGTATTAAATATGGACACGTTTAAGCGATGACCGCGAAAAATGACCTTTATTTAGTGGATATTTAGCTCACATCTCTGCCTTTGGACATTATGCCAAAACCGGCACATAATGGCGATGAACGGAAAAAAAACACGTTTATAAAGTGATTTTTTTCTTCTTTTCTTTTTTTGTAAAAGTGTAATCTTAAGATGCAGTGAGTGACCCCGCCACGGCATTGTAAGCAGTTTGTATATGTGCAGCCTATCCGGATGTCCGCGTGCCGACCGTTCGCAACTGCAGCCGCACTCGCAGGAGCTGAAGTGCCCCACGCCCGGCTGCGACGGCTCCGGCCACGTCACCGGTAACTACTCCTCGCACCGCTCGCTCTCCGGCTGCCCGAGGGCGAACAAGCCGAAGAGCAAGCCCAGGGACGGCCAGGACTCGGAGCCTCTCAGGTGAGAATTTCATGTAACTAATTGTGAGTGTAATTAACATGATTATTTACTATCGGCAATACTCATGGTGCTTAGCTGTTGATGATGCTCATTCATAAGCCGTCGCGGGCGGTCGCTAGGAGCCTCCTCATAATCATCATAAACAATAATGAGAATTTCATGTTTCGGTTTGCTGAACGTAATGTTAACGCCACTAAGAAGTGTGTGTCCTACTTTTCTTTAACATTCGTAAAGCACTCAATTATATAAAATATTACTGTTGTTGTTTAAAAATCTTGATGAAAACATTAACTGTACCTATATGTTTCAGTTTTATACTATAAAAAAATCCTCACTGCATTAAGAATAAATAAGTAGGGACTTTTGATACATACAATAAACGCCAATAGCTATCAAATTTATGTTAGCACTTAATAAAATCATCCAAAACTATTCAAGAATTTCGACGATATTAATGTACAGGTTTTCCTAATTAATTACCTACCTACGCAAGAAGATTAATTTAATGTATTTGTAATATTGAAACACTTAAGTACCTACCTGTTATCTTGAATTATTATTTTTACTACACGTGATAGCCTTACGCCCTGGAATTCAGAATTTAAATACAGTATGTATTAACATACATAGCAGCATACATGCAGTTTTATAATATATTAATGCTATTAATGCCCGCGGACACGTGGCTTGCATTTAATCATGTATCGATTTAGCACAATATTAAGTATGTTGGTTATTTGCACGCTGCTTAGATGCCCTATACCGGGCTGTGATGGGTCTGGACACGCCACAGGGAAATTCTTGTCACATCGAAGGTAAGACCAGTATTAAAACATGCAGAAGATTACCACATTGAATCAATTTCATTTCTTAAATAGAAAACGTAAATTTATATGAAAGTTGGTATAGCTAATAATAAACGTCTGTTGTATTCATTTATCCATTATTGTAGATACATATTTGCCTTATCGTAATAGACGTAGAAACTTAAATACCTAGAGTAAGTACCTACACAATAATTCGTATAATATAAGCTTTATGACGTAACTGTAATAAAATAATGGTAGAGTCTTGACAATAATTCGCGAATTACGTAATGACACAAATGTCCTTTGATTTCTAGCGCGTCTGGGTGCCCGATAGCAAACCGTAACAAGATGAGGGTTCTGGAGAGCGGAGGGACCGTGGAACAACATAAAGCAGCAGTGGCGGCGGCTGCGTCGGCTATCAAGTTCGACGGGGTCAACTGTCCGACACCTGGCTGCGACGGCTCCGGCCACCTGAACGGGTCCTTTCTGACCCACCGCTCGCTGTCCGGTTGTCCCATAGCAGGAGCAGCCACTCCAACCCCTCAACCGAAGAAGCCGAAATATCCCGATGACATCACTCCGCTGTATCCGAAACCATATTCTAGTAAGTGTATTTTTTAACTAAAGGCAAAACAAATGTATAAAAGAGATCTACTTCGACTATTCTGGCAAAAAAACTCTGATGCTAGGCTAGCCGTTTTTATTATCTTTGAAAGTCCGGGTGCATGATGCAATTTAATTAATCTCACATTACTTTCTACGTAGTTTTGGCTATAGTAGCACCTAATAAGTATATAGATTTTTAAAATAAATTTGATAAAATAAAGGAGCTGTTTTAATTGATAAATGCTGATTCATTATGTTAATACTTCGAACAAAATACAAAATTAAAGTTTAAAAAAACTTCTGAATAGAAAAGGATCTCACAGATCTGTTACATAGTTGCTTGCATTGTCGCTTCGACTAAAAGGCTTATAAGAGTTCAATTTTGCTTTCTTTTTGATTTTTTATTTATTTGAATGGAATAGAAGACGATCATGCAGGCCACGTGGTGTTACGTGGTCGCTGCAGCCCATGGACATCTACATACAACCTCAAGCAAGCATAGGTAAGTCTTTTCTGAGGTCCTATGCAGTTGCACTGCTACTCCGGAAGCTGGTGGTTGCCTCATGTAAGTGTGGCCGGCAACTGCACCTTTCCACCGAAACACAATAGAATTGGTTCACGGCAGAAGTGGGTGCAGCAGTGGTACTCCCCCGGGCAACCTATAATAGTTCTACCACCTACAAAAATATAAAAAATATACGAAAATATGAAATTATAAGTGTAATAATTCAATGTAATTCCACAGGTATGGATATGAACATGCAAACGGGTAACGGCGAGGACCTCATGACGATTGAACAGGAGATCACAGAGCTTCAGCGCGAAAACGCACGAGTTGAGTCACAGATGATGCGCCTCAAATCAGACATCAACGCAATGGAAACCCACCTCAGCCACGGAGAACGGGTATGTTTCCTATAAATACTGTAAAAAATAAACAATTTATAAACGTCAAATAACACATTCATAAAATCACAACTCAAATGTAAAGTAATCCGAAATTTTTGTCCGGTAACGTAGATGGTACTGTCATGGCTACAAACATCCAAGTTTGAGTGCTACTAACTCATCATTTGCACTTGTGAGTACCGTTAAATTACTATTTGACACAGTAGCCACTTTCATGTTTATTAACATTACGATACGTACGGTACGTATCGTGTCGTATTGTCCCAGCCCTACTATCTCACTAGCCATATTAAATATAACTGTTATTATCTTTTGAACTTTGAGATTTACAACTGATAAGAAACTATCTACGTTTTTCTACCGCAAATTATACACCCTTAACGTAAAGACATTGGACAATTTATAAACATTTACAACGATCTTTTAAAGTTTGTACAGTTATGTAATAAGTGTAATTTCTTCTTTACAGGAGACTCAACTGATATCGCAGCGCAACAACAACATCACAGGTTATTACGAAAGCCTCCGGAATAACGTAATTACGTTACTAGAGCACGTGCGGCTCCCCGGCGGCGGGACGGCGCCCGTGACCGCCGCCAGCGGCACGCCCAGCGCCCCGCCGCCGCCCGTCCCCGGGGACAAGCCCGCGCACGACAACTTCGACTCCTACCTTACCAAGCTACAGAGCCTCTGCTCCCCAGACGGCTACTGCTCCGACGAAAACCGCCCAATTTACGAAACCGTCAAAAACGCGCTTCAGGACTTCACGGTACTCCCTACGCCCATTTAAGGCTCGCCGAGCGCCGCCGACACCGAACGACAGTAGACCGAATCGTTTCGAATCTCGGCGGAGCTTATAACTTTACCGACTGAAATACTCCAACTGACTATCATGTTAGTGACTCTACGTTTAGTGAAACTCAGTGTAAAGTGACACCAAAGATTTAAAGATTGAAAGTGTGTACAGTATATGCCCGGGTAAGCTATTTCTGACATTATGTGTTCTATTTAGGTAAAGGTATCTGTTTTGTAAACCGTTGTATACGATGTGTGACTTCTGTGAGGCATCACGTTAACACTACGAATCGATCGATTTATTCAGTAAGATGGACTTTAACATAAATGAATTTTAAACACTGTTACTCATATATGCTTAAATATCGTAAGTTATTATTAGGAAAAATTTATACAATTGTATGTAAGCTATTTTAGCCCCAGGGACACTACCAAACTTATTTGGATTTGTAAATATTGTACCTACTGTTCGGTAAAACAAAGATTGTTATCATTGTAAATTCATCAGGCTATGGTCTATTTAAATAGTACCATCAAATTCATTGTACCGTGCAGACATAAAAGTAATTTTAAGATAATGTCGTATTCTGCCTTTATGTTCTAATTCTGGGAATGTGCCAAATGCTTCAGTCAAAGCAGCTCCTGGCCGCTGATGTATTAAGACTTATTATATTGATGAAGTATAAACAAACGAAATTAATGAACTCTTTAGAGGACTATCTAGTCAGTTTGTAAATAAAATTGTGAATATATAGTTGTCGCGTCGCATGGCGTTTTTATTTATATTAGAAAATAATGCGATCTCATTAGATCACGTAAGTTAAATAATTCAGTCATTAATTGATAACCAATTTTAGGGATAAATTAATATTTTTTTGTTTGTTAGCCAATGTTCACTCGCTGTGATTATGTTACATGTTATTAATTACCTATTTATTGTTACCCGAGATGTTATAGGTTAATATTCTGAAGTTATAGTTGTTTTGCAAACGTTTTATTTACGAGCTTAGTGTACTCGATATGTGCAATTACAATTACTTATCGTTTTTTTTAAATTTGTAGATGACCACTACTTGCTATTTTGTTAAATCGTAGGTGTATGAAATATGACTACAAAATTTCTCACAAACCACCTTGAAATGATAAAAATGTATTCGCATCTAAATACTAAACCTATTAATATGTTACTACTCTGATTGTCATATACGTTTCTGTAAAATATTGAATATGTGTTGTTAAAGAGAATAAAAATAATAAATACAGAGAATAATGCGAATGTTTTCTTTTACAATAATAACCTTAGGCACTGGTAACGGACATGTTAAAAACCCCTTTTTTCTTGCCTGCCTTCTAGCTACAAAAACAGAACTGGGAAATAACGGAACCTTAAAGGGCTGTCTATTTATGTCTTCACACTGCCAGAAGCGTGGTATGCTGTGACGGCATGGAGTAGAAAAGTTGTTTTTTCCAATAATGATGAAACAAACTAAGTACTGCTTAAAAGCTACAGACCCATTGCGCTTCTTATATAACTTTAAGGTACGATCCGAACGGCCCGTGTTACTACTACTTCACACTACTAGTAGTGTCACGGGCCATTGCCGCCTAAACATATTATTATTTCATGTAACTTTATTTAAAATGTCTGTATAAAAATCTGAGAGATATTTAGCAAGAGTGGACTCGAAAGGGTACTTTAAGCTAGAGACTCTCTCCTCTCCCTGAATCCGCTACTGAGCGCGACACCCTATCCCGAGGCCTTAAGCTCCACGAGGCCGTGCCACCTCGCCCACACCTTACGACACCTATGGCTCTCTAAGTCTGAGGAAATTGAAAAACTATCATTTGCAACACTGTTCCCTGCCGATCTCTTATCACACTACAGAGATCGGGCCGAGAGATCGGGGTTGCTCAATGATCCTGTTTCGGGAACCTGCCTATCCGTTCTATTAACGTCACCCTATTTAAACCTGACTGCTGGTCCCGGAAAAATGTAGAGTATAATAATTCCATAATGTCGTTAACGCCCCAACCAATATTTGCATAGACTGCAGATGGCGGTAGGCGAATTTTAGATGTTGCTAACGGTTTCATGTTCCTAAAAATCTGTGGAATTTTAAATCAATTTTATTCGAACTAACTAGAAAGTTTACATTTAAGTTAGGTAAAGGTTTATGTTTTTTTCGCTTTCCGGCCACACTTACATGAGGCGACCACCAGCCTCCGGAGTGGCAGCGCAACTGCATACGACCTCAGACAGGACTTACCTATGCTTGCTTGAGGTTGTATGTAGATGTCCATGGGCTGCAGCGACCACTTAACAACACGTGGCCTGCATGCTCGTCTGCTACTCCATTCAAACAAAAAAAAATTCAATTAAGGTCCATTTCATAACAAGTACTGTATTATGTATATACATATAACATTTCTAAAGACGTAATGGCAGCTAAGACGAGTACAAATTAAATATAATCTACTAAAACGCACAGCGTGAAAAACAAAAGTTAAGGCCAGGAAAGAAAAATGGTTTAGAGTAGGTATATATCGGATGAAGTTGTTAGCATTTTGTTCGACATAGGTTAATTTACAGCATAAGAATAAATTAAAAAAATAACAGTTGGAAAACAGTATATCATATCATAAGTCTATGGAGAAAACATTTTTTTCGCTTTACTTAAATATCTGACTGACTTGAATTACTCTGATGGCAGAGTGGAGGAGAGTTTTGGCGGGAAGTCGAAAAAGACATAATTTATTATTGTGCTCTTGTGTTATTTTCATTTTCTTTGTGTATTTTTGAGTAATATCGGATAAAGTTGATGGCATTTTGTTTGATATAGGTTAATTACAGTGCACGAGTGTTTATGAAATAGAATAACAGTGCTAAAATATGTTTTTTCTGCTTGCCTCCAAAATTCCATCGGACACATTCTAGTAAAGTAGCCATCGCTTTACTTGAATGTTGGACTTACTAGAGTAACTGATTACTGACGACTTACTTAGTGACTTTGTTATTTCTTCGTCCAGTTTCATTGATTGCGATGCCATAATTAAAAAAAACAATGACAGTCTGACACATTCATAGTCTATGCATTCATAGGACACATTTGAGGTTTTTTTTTTTTTTGGCGGGAAGTCTGAAGGAACAAGTTGTGCTCTTGTTTTATTTTCATTTTCTTAGTGTATTTTTGAGTTATATCGGATAAAGTTGATGGCATTTTGCTCGATATAGGTTAATGACAGTGCACGAGTGTTGTGAAATAAAATAACAGTGCGAAAACATGTTTTTTCGGCTTGCCTCCAAAATTCCATCGGACATGTTCTGGTAAAGTAGCCATCACTTTACTTGAACATTTGACTGACTAGACTGACTGATACCTGACGACTAACTGACTTTTTCTACTACTACAGTGATGCAAAAAATTTACTTGACGCTGGCAATATGCACAGAGTTTGCGACGCCATTATTAAAATTGAAAAGTAAATATTGAATGGCTGAAAGGATTTTTATCCAATGCCGTAAAACAAAATTTAAAAAAAAAGGACACATTTGACACGGCTGACAGTTGACACTTGACAGTTGACACCACAAGTTGAAGAAACATGTGGGAAACTGAAACTGTTGATAATTAAAATTAAGTGAAATTGCAATAATACCTATTTCTTTATAATTTAATAATGAAACTACAAAAAGGGGTATGTTATATTTTTTGTATATTGTAGAATTTATTCAAATATGTTATTAGCTAAGTAGGTATTCATCACTAGAATTTTCTTTACTACAATTTTAAAAAATATTTTATTTATTCCTTTTAGGTTCGGTATTTTGATACCAAAAGTGACGATAATCAACAAACCGACAATGATAAGAAAAAGACTAAAGAAGATGTTAAAATTTACAATATTAAGATAACTCCAAGGGTACTGAAATCTCAAAAATACAAGGTAAGTATTGTATATCTTGGAATTGAACTTAATTAAATGTAGCCAAATATTTTCTCAAGAACCCACCATAAACGTTTTTTTCAGAATGCCAACAAAGTTAAAAGGCCAATAAAAAAAGATAAAAAGAAATTTCCGGGTAAAGCTCCTGTAGAACCTGAAAAATTAGAACAACATTCAAGAGGTGAAGGCTTGGAAGGAAAGGGAGTGAGACATCCTTTATATGCTGCAAAGTTGAAGAAAAGAGAGAATAAGTTCAATTATGCACTAGAACAGGCAGCCAGAGCTGAAATATTATTGACAGAAGATCAGGGGTGAGTTATACAAAAAAATATTTTTATAAGCACTAATAACAATATTTGCCTATTGACTATTTAAAATTATTAATTTAGAACATTATTCATGCAATTGCCAGTCACAAAGTAGGGAGATTATATTTTTGTTTCTGCTTTATTTTTATTTGTGATTGTGAACAATTTTACCTTAAGTAGATTTTCAGTCAATGTATTGTTATTTAAATTTTCCGTCAATTTGTTAGTTCAAGACTAATGTTAACTTATATTACATTGTAATATCCAACAGTATAGTTTTTCCACATTCATAAGCAATAATTCTTGTAAAGTTTCATAACAGCTCTGTAATTAGTTTTGTGAACAAGCACACATCAAAGTCACATTAAAACTATCAAACTCCACTTAAATTTCAAAATAATACTTTTTTTAACTATCACAATTTTCATTGTCTTTATTCAAAGCAATTTGGCAATTAAGCTTAATACAAGCCTTTTAATAAGGTTTACACCATATCACAACACATCAAAGTATCGAAATTACAATACTTGATTAACCCATTAATAGAAAATCTACTTTCATTTCAAAACAGGTATTTAGAAGTAGAAGAAGATGAAAGAACCACAGGAATATCACAGAAAATCATAGCAGAAAATGTGGACATCACTGCTGCCACTAAAATATTTGAGTTAAATCTGGACTTTGGTCCATACCGTGCAAAGTATTCCCGTAATGGTAGACACTTACTTCTTGGTAGCAAGAAAGGACATTTGGCTGCATTTGACTGGGTCACGAAGAAACTACACTGTGAAATCAATGTCATGGAATCAATTCATGATATAAGGTGCCTTTATTCGTTAATTTTCTCTTAGTAGAGTGTTGTAGTTATCACATATATATTTTTTTTACCTTTATTGACACCATATTTTGTTTGCCAAAAAAGTTTTCTACTAAAATTTACTACATAATGCATCATAATAATATGACCATCTTTACGATTTTAACATGTTTTTATTAGCTTCACATGTATGTTTGGGAGCATCTGTGGACCTTCTGTGGACTTCCTTTGGACTAAGATAACAGCATTCATAGCATATGAAACTAAAAAGTAAAAAATAAATATTGTTTAAAAAATGCACACTTAGCACATCATAGATATGACTTAAAAATATTTTTAAAAATAAGCTTAAAACAATAATGAACGAAAATTGTGAAAAAATCGTGGGCGATTTGAACTGTTTAAGGCAAACTTATTGATAAAGTAGAGTCTAAAACCAATTTTAATTTTGCACTTTACAATGACATTGCAGTTGGTTGCATGTGGAGACTATGATGGCTGCTGCTCAGAAAGAATGGCTTTACATCTATGACAATACAGGAACTGAACTGCATTGTATAAAGAAAATGGATAAAATATTAAGGATGGAATTCCTGCCTTACCATTTTTTATTAGCAGCTGTTGTAAGTATGACAAATTTTACTAAAATTAATCTTGTGATATTGTGAAGAAGAATATTTTAATGCAACCGTACAGATTTTATTCAAATGACAAATTGACAATCCTTTTAATTTCTGAAAAGATGCCTGTACCCTACAACTGTGGGAAGTTAAATGGCTTGCATAAAAGATTGCATTTTGATATTTTGGCTTGCATAAAAGATTACATTTAATAATATTGTAGTAATATTGTAGATAAATTACTGGTGTTTTTTTTTTCCAGAATGAATATGGATTTATGAGCTGGCTTGACATATCAGTTGGTGAAATAGTAGGCCATTACAACAACCACCTTGGCAGGAGCACAGTTATGACACAGAATCCCTATAATGCCACTCTGTGCTTAGGGAACTCAAAAGGTGTTGTGTCACTATGGTGTCCAACTGTAAAGAAACCATTAGCAAAAATACTCTGCCATAAAACACCTTTAACTGCTGTAGCTGTGGATAATAGAGGAATGTATGTTCCTGTATCCTATATATATATATATATACATGTTACTAAATACATATTGCTTGCATAGTTAATTGCAATATGAATGAGTCTTATTCCTTTAACTATTATATATTTTTGATAATGTTGCTGTGTATAAGTACAGCAGCTTGACAGAGTGCATACATTCAGAGCCATCATGGAATTATATTATTAAAATAAATAATGTAGTTTAAAAAACTAAAAAAACACGCTTTTGAGAAAATACGAACTAAAAACTAAAAAAATAAGAAGAAAATGTATATTACTGTAAATAAAGCGTGGGGTGCATGGTGTCAATAGTATCTTAAAAACCACCCCACGCTTTATTTACAGTAATATACATTTTCTTCTTATTTTTTTAGTTTTTAGTTCGTATTTTCTCAAAAGCGTGTTTTTTTTAGTTTTTTAAACTACATTATTTATTTTTAATTTTTTAGTTGGATTTTTATTCTCATATTATTGCATTGTCATCGGCCCTTGACCCCTATGCAAATTTTCAAGTTAACCAGAAAATTATATAAATTAACAAAAATCATATTTTGCAAATTGAAAAATGGAATAATTTTATCAAATTAGTGTATTGTCATCGGTCCTCAATAAATCTACAAAGTTTGAACGAAATCTGGCCGTTTAAAGTGGGTCAAAATCGCGCCCAAAGAAGTCGGTTACAAACAAACATACAAACATACAGGTGAAGCTAATAAAAAGCGTGTAATAAGGGAGACATCAACAAGTATGTTACATGTGCACATTGTCTTGAATCACTGATAGAGTGGCTAAATAGTAATAATCTTAAAATTAATCTTGATAAAACAAACATAATGACATTTAAAAATAGAGTATCATACGGACAACCAGTAAATATTGACTATAAAGGAAAGTTGATATCTGAAATAGAAACAACAAAATTTTAGGACTATACATAGATAGCAGATTAACGTGGCAGTCACACAAAGAACAACTTTGTAAGCAATTAAATAATGTTTCTTTTGCTTTATATAAATTGGCCAAAGTTGTAAGCAAACCGGCGGTTCTAAATGCCTACCATGCGTACGTAGGTGCAACATTAAGATACGGTATAATATTCTGGGGAAACGCGACTGGAATTCAAACTGTGTTTAAGGCTCAAAAAAAAATGCATTCGAGCAATATGTCAATTACAACAAACGGATACTTGTAGGCCACATTTTCAAAATTTAAAAATAATGACGCTCCCTTCCTTATACATTTACGAGATCTGTTTAATGGTCAAAACAGAAATCACAAAATATGAAACCCTTAAATCAAAAAGACATAACAGTAAATTATGTTCAATCGCTTCCAAAACAAAACAATATCATAACAATTCTTAAAAAAATAAGAAGAAAATGTATATTACTGTAAATAAAGCGTGGGGTGCATGGTGTCAATAGTATCTTAAAAACCACCCCACGCTTTATTTACAGTAATATACATTTTCTTCTTATTTTTTTAGTTTTTAGTTCGTATTTTCTCAAAAGCGTGTTTTTTTAGTTTTTTAAACTACATTAAATTCAAAATTCTTATAATTCTCAAAATTCTTAGGATTATACATAGATCACAAATTAACATGGAGAACACATATTGAGCACGTATGTAAAAAGCTCAGTAAATTTTCATTCGCTCTCTATAAATTATCAAAAGTGGTAAATATATCGGCGGTATTAAGCGCCTATCATGCGTATGTTGGCGCAACCTTAAGATACGGACTCATATTTTGGGGTAATGCAACGGAAATACAAACAGTTTTCAAAGCGCAAAAGAAATGCATACGGTCAATCTGTCAACTACGGCAGATAGATACATGTAAACCACACTTTCAAAATCTTAATATAATAACACTCCCTTCGCTATATATCTATGAAATATCTGTAATGGTCAAATGCGACATCTCTAAGTATGATACCTTAAACTCTAAAAGACACAACAATAAGTTGTGCTCAATACCTTCCAAAACTAAACAATACCATAATAGTGTATTTTGCATGGGACCAAAAATATACAATAATCTACCAGACTCCCTAAAAACTAAAACTATTAATGAATTTAAAAAAGAACTTAAAATGTATTTACTTAAAAAAGCGTACTATTCGGTCACTGAGTTTCTAAACGATAAATAATAATATATAATAAAATATTAACTAAAATAAATAATAAACTAAAATCAATAACATAAATAAGATATTTCGCGGGATAAAAACCTGGGAGGTTTTTTTTCCGCCAGCTTTTTTTCCTCTCAGCGTATAAAAACCCATCATGGTGGGTGCCCAAAGCTGATGACGGTCAACCACGTATGGTTCAAATAAAATAAAATAAATTTGTATAAAAAAGCACAAACTTGGGTTAAATTGAGTTTGGGTAGCTGGAGTGATAATAATGTAAAATTATTTAAGTATACTGTGTGTTTTAGTGTTTACTGTACATAATTAGTTTATAATTTAACTTGTAATTATATAACTATTACAATAAAATTTGTACACCCTAAAGGGTAAATATGGCGATCTAAATATTTTTGTAAAACCTTTTTTGCTACCCATATTTGTGCAAATAAAATATCTTCATTTCATTTCATTTCATTTCAAAACAATGTCTTTTGCATGGGACCAAAAATATATAACGGTCTACCGGAATTCCTCAAAATTAAAACGGGCAACGAATTTAAAAAAGGACTTAAAACGTATTTACTGAAAAAGGCGTATTACTCAGTCACTGATTTCATAAACGATAAAACGGCATAAAGGAATTCCAAACCTGGGAGGTTTTTTTTCCGCCGGCTTTTTTTCCTCTCAGTGTACAAACACCCTGTGATATGGGTACCCAAAGCTGACGATCGGAACCGATCCGAAATATAAATAAATAAATATTTTAATTTATAAAAGGCGCAAAATGGGACAAACAAAAATAATAGTAAAATAGATGTAAATGTACATTTTCGTAATTGTATTTCCTTTTATATTTTTATCATTGTATATTTGCATACATGAATATAATAATATTGCATACATGAATATAATAATGAAATAATAGTTTTTCCTTTTATATTTTTATCATTGTATATTTGCATACATGAAGGTAAATATGGCGAACTAAATATATATAAACAACTTTGTAAACACCCATATTTGTGCAAATAAATATCTTTGTCTTTATGTTAAGCAAAGCAGGATTAAGGGATTGCCCCTCAATGCATCCCATCCTTGCATCATTTATGCAACTGGTATTGCATAAATAATTGAAATCTATGTGAAGTAGTTTGAATTGAATATACATATTCAATATATTATAATACTAGCCTTCCGCCAGCAGCTTCGCCCGCGTGGACCCGTTTTATAGATTCCCGTAGGATAAAAACTATCCTATGTCCTTTTCCAAGGTTCACTCTATCTGCATTCCAAATTTCATTAAAATTGGTTGAGTAGTTTAAGCGGGAAAGCGTAGCAGACAGAGTTACTTCGAATTTATAATATTAGTAGGGTATAATATGTATATTGCAGTATAGCTTGATGGAAACAGAATGTAAATTCTGCATATTACATCGATATATTACCATAGATTTCAATACAATAGATATCCTCAACCTTCTCAACTGCAGAATAGGAATTATTTAATTTAGAATTGCTTTAGTTAATCTTGCTTTAATAATTCAGAAACGAAGACTCCATGCACTGTCAATACCATTAATGCTCTTAAGATATATAAGATCCGCTCACAATATCTTTTCATAATAAAATATGATTTTTTTTATATTATAAGGTATATGGCAACATCAGGAGTTGACAGAAGTATGAAGATATGGGATATAAGAAACTTGGATGGACCTATACAGCATTACAGGTTGAGAAGTGCACCTGTGCATTTAGAGTTTTCCCAAAGAGACATGCTAGCAGTTGGGCTTGGAGAAGTGGTAGAGGTTTACAAGTATGTCTTCAGCCTTTATAAAATACTTCCGCCTGCGGCTTCGCCCGCGTGGAATCCGGTTATATCGCGCTTTTTAAATTTTCCCGTGGGAATGAGAAGTTCTCCCGCGGTACAACATTGCTTTTCCAGGACACTATCTCCATAACAAATTTCATCAAAATCCGTTCAGCCGTTTAGGCGTGAAAGAACAACAGACAGACGGAGTTACTTTCGCATTACCATAAATACCATATACCATTAATAAAACACAACTATAAGAAAACTTCTCATTCCCATGGGAAAATCTAAGAAGCGCGATATAACGCTAGACTAACTCATCGTAGTTAAACCAAAATTGAATGGAAGACTATGTTTTACCTTGGGGAGCAAAAACATGCAGATTTTGGGCACTGGATACCCGGGAACACGCTACATAGAGCTGACCATGCGAAAAACAATGTTTTTCCAAGTGTACTCCAGCAACCCGTAGAGTTTAGCCTTGTGCTTTATTAATGGTCATTGCAAATGAAACCCTTATAGGAAATTGAAGACTTAAATTGAATTGGGAGGTCTGTTGGAATAATTGGAATCCGAGGAATGAGTACACTTTCACCCTTTGCTGCGCCAGTTAAAATAGTTGCGGTAATAATATTCCGCCCAAGCTGAGTGACACACAGCCTGGTACCATTACACAGTCTAGGGGCATCGAGATTACGCATAAGCATCACCGGAACCCCTACTTTTAATTTTAATTTATGAGAAGGCACCCCAGATAATTCCAAATAATTTAAGAACTCTTAACTCTTAAGGATATGAGGTACTATGTTCTGTTTCTATCACTGTGTCTACAGATAAATATTCAGCAGTTTCTCCCATAACTTCATCCAAAATATTTTCATTATTCATATTTCATTTCAGTTTTGATTATTCATAACTTTTGTTAACCCTCTGGGACAGTCTTATTATACCAGGGTAAAGGGTAGGTAAATAAGTACAAAAGTTTTTGCTTAACTGCAGTAAAAAAATACTAAGTACACAGGATAAGTAGATGTAAAAAACCAGTTTAGACGATAAACCAAATTGTATGTCATCCCTCGGGAATTCCTCATTTTCGGGGATTAATTATCGTATCATTTAGCTTCTAAGTTTACATTTGCATATTCGTTTGCAATAATTATATTACCTTGTTTTAAACGACACACAGCGCCATCTATCACCGAACTGGTATGAAGCTAACAATATTTTTGTTTTCCCTCGGGAATATCAAATTGTGCCGGAATAAAAAGTACCCTATTATTTAATCCGGACTTCAAAATTTACGTCTGCAAAATTTCAAAGCAATCGGTTCAGTAGTTACGGCGTGAAAGTGGAACAAACAAACAAACTCACTTTCCGATTTATAATATTAGTAAGGATCTGTGATTACATTAATGAAGATTCATTTTGTGTATTCTTAACCTATTTGTATAATTCCAGCAATTGCTGTTTACAAACTGCAGAAAGACCCTATTTGAGGCACAGGATGTCAAAAGCAATAAGTAATTTTAAATTCTGCCCTTATGAGGATGTACTGGGAATAGGCACTAGCAGCGGATTTACTAGTATAATTGTGCCAGGTAATTGTACAACTATTGTTCATTTTAGTACTTGTTTTACATTTTTTTAGCTTACAAAGAAACAAGTGGGTGACCTAATGGTGATTATTTTATGTGTATACTTTTATATCATTTCAATAAATTGATACTGTACAGAAATCAATTTAATTATAATAAGTATCACAAGTCAGTGGCGGATTTAGCTTGAGCAGTCTTTAGGCTAGGAATAGGGGACCAAATTTTGGAGATCAATGTCTTTTAAAGTTTACAAAAACTGATCCTGGGTTCCTTCAGAAGCCCTCAGTAGTTAATGAAATTTAAAAAAGGGCGGCTAAAAATCAATAGTCTACCTATATACCTGAGAAATGTGTAGATACATACTGTCACAAGTTATTTTGCAAGTTGTTCATATGACTGTGGTCACCAATTGATATTATACCAAAAATATGTACCTATTAAATATACTTGGTTTTTGTTTTGAATATGTACATGTAATATTTCCATCTACAGGTAGTGGTGAACCAAACTTTGATGCCTTGGAAAGCAATCCATATCAAACTAAGAAACAAAGGAAGGAAGCAGAAGTTAAAGCACTTCTGGAGAAAATTCCTGCTGAGCTCATTACTCTTAATCCATTTGAAATCACTGAAGTGGATGTGCCTTCCGTGAAAGAAAAACTTGAAGCCAGGAAAAAACTTTTGGTATGTAAATATGCTAAAAATGTAACTGTTTTTTCCTACGGTTGGTTTATACCTCACCAGGACAGGTGTATTATGAAGTTGTATCATCATTTTTTATTTAATGGTAATACTGATACTAAGCCACTTTCCCTGCCTATTAGGCTGATTGAACCAGGATTAAGCCAGGGGGTTAGAGGATGTGAACTTGTTCAAATCATCCCATTCATCCCAAGAAGAATGTTTGAGGCTCCCATAATAGTAATAGTGCCTGGTGTAGGAGGGCCACATGTTTATCAAAATATGGACCATTGAACATTGTACAATGACACTGTTGCATTTCTTAGGAGATCCCAGGGTCCTACATAAACACTGAGGAAGCCCAAGTGGATGTAGTGAGTTTCAAACCCCACATAATGCAGTAATTGTCCAAAGGAGTACTGGGCACCTGCCTCGCTTTAATATTGTTCCAATTAACAGTGTTGGTAATAGAACCTCGGTGCCCTTTTAAAACTTTATTACCTGTTACCAAAACTTATGGCGCGGTACTTCTGGGCACCTGCCTCGTTTTAATATTGTTCCAATTAACAGGGTTGGTAATAGTCCATCACATAAAATTATAATACTGAGTATTACACGTCACTAGGAATTTGATTGTCCTTCTTCGTGTCGTTCTTCCTGTGTCAATGTATTCTACATGGAAAAAAAATTTTTAGACAATTTTTTATAATAAAAATTGGCGTAAGGAAATAGCAATTATTCATGTTTAACTAAATTCATTACTGTCAACTTTTATTTTCAGTACTTGAAACCCAAAAAGGTTAACCTAACGCCAAGACGCAAAAACAAAGGGAAATCCCATATTGCAAGAAAGAAGATAATAAAGGATGCGGCTAGAAAGGTACACTATTTTATATTTTATTTTAATACACTTTTATTGGGTGCCCTACAGTTTGTGAGGCAATTGAAAACATTTTAGGTTCATACAAACCAATTAGTTAATAAACATTGACTTTTACAGGAATTTATCGAAAAATCAAAAGAAGCAAAGAAACTGCAGAGTCAACAAGAAGAACAGAAAACACCAAAGCAGTCCTTTGGAGTCCTTGATAGATTTGTTCCAAAAGTTAAAGCTAAGAAATAAAACAACTTAATGTAAATATTTGTTTTATTTAATGATTTAGTCAAATATCCAATAATAAACAGTCTGATGTTATTTACAAAACATTATATACATCAATATAGTGTCCAAAATGATCACTGACTTGATAGAAATGTGTCTTTCAAAGTTCACATAAAAATAAAAATGTCGAAGTAGCTTATATCTAATAATTAATAGTAAAGTTTTCTCAACAAGGTATATCAAATAGATCACATAAGCCTTCAGTGCCATGTAATGAAAATGAAAAGTCGTTCTTAGTTATTGGAGGACTCAATCTCAACAGGTAATCTGGAAGTAAAATAAAACTTTTAGAAAAAAATCAGTTATCATTTGTTATATTTTAATCCATAATTTATAAAGTTTAATGCAAATTATTTAATTTAATCAGATGAAAAGTCGAGTAAAATTCAACACATATAAAAAAAATTATGAATAGGGCTTCTAAGATGCATTTTATGAGTGTTTAGCATTAATAATATATGTAGAGCAGTAAATTTAAGCGCGCATTGTCCGACGGCTGGCGTAGAACGCAAGCGATCTACGCAGCTAAGGCAAATGGGCGCGGTCGGGTGTGAGATGGATGGGTAACTGGTAATGCAAAAATTTCGTACGTGTTTTCGTGCTTCGGAGGGCACATTAAGCCGTCGGTCCCAGTTTTTATAGATAGATAACAGTTGTTAAAACCTTGTCGAAGGACTTATGGGCTGTTTGGAAACATCCAACAGCGTTAGCCACTAACCGGCATCTCCACAAACTCGCAATGTATCACACAGTTGAGTAAGCTCCAGGCCTTCCACAATGGAGAGAGAAATTGAAAACAAAAGATTTTTTGTTAGTCTGTACTGAATAGGCCCCAAAATATCAGAAAAAAAGAAAAAATATTCTTATATATAATATATTTTTCCAGATCATCGCCTTTAGGTGCCAGTCGAGACTCAAATAGTGGTAATAAAACTATAACATATACCTAAAACTCTTATCCATTTAAATGAATGATAAAATTAAAGTAGACAAAAAGATTTTTTCAATTCAAACCAGTAGTTCCTGAGATTAGCGTGTTCAAACTAACAAACTCTTCAGATTTTCCCCGTTTTTGCAACATTTTTCACTGATGCTACGCTCCTATTGGTCGCAGCGTAATGTTATATAGCCTAAAGCCTTCCCCAATAAGTAAACTAACCAACACAAAAAGAATTTTTCAATTTGAACCAGTAGTGCCCGAGATCAGCGCATTCCAACAAATAATAATAATAAACGTTACACTCATAGCCCCATAGTAAGGTAATTAATACCCTGTGTCGTGTGTGCCATGGACACATACAAAGACAGGAACACAAACACCCAGACCGAGAACAGTAAAGATTCAAATTACTGTTTCGCCGGGAATCGAACCCGGGACCCCTCGATTGGCCGCCCGGAACAGTAACCATTGCGCCACGCGGGTCGTCAACTCTCAGCTTTATACCTATATTAGTAATATAGATTAGTCTCCACCAAAAATATCCCACAAGTTGCAGGCTCTTGGTTTGACTAGACTAGCTATGATGACTGCCATTTGGATAACAAACATGATAGATACCTTAACATGCTCTCTGAAGCACAGCAAAAAGCAGGAAATTATTTACCACAACCGGGAGCCCATTAAACACAGGCTAGGCTATTTGTACTTAAGATAACTAATTATAAAGTGCCCAGAAATCACTTACTGCTATTTATTGAAGGGCTGTCTTCCATTTCTGTATAACTTTCGACTTCCATATCCACATCATCAAGATCATTTACCATCTAAAAATACAAATATATGATGTAATAGTCTGCTAGGCTTATACTATTAATAAATAGTAAATATAAGTTGTATTATTTTGTATAATATCTAGATATTTGGGGTCTGGAAACTGCAAAAAAATAAAAATAAAAATACATACAGCTTCTTTTTCTGTATCACAAAGTAGTATAACTCCAATAGCTTCACTTGATTTGATATGCAAAAGAAAGTTAGTCTCACTTTCCTGTAATAAAACACATACATTATAAATTATTTCAGTCATAGTAATTGAAAGATATTAATAGTATCTTAGTGTCAAAAGTCCTATAATTTATTTATTAGATTATCTAAAAAATACTGACTTAATAACTACCTTATTTGATACTTTTCCTACTGACAGGTCAGCACCAAGGGGTGCCTCTAGAACCAGCACTTGACCATCATCAAAACAGTTTTTTATGTCTGATTCTGTAACAAATGTTAAAGCCCCACTTTCTGGATCATCAAGAATGTTTTTTATACTTTGCTCAACCCAGTGCATTTGTCTGAAAAGAAAAGGTAAATATTTGATAACACTAGCCACATGTGTCATCATAATATCATAAGTTAAAAATCAATAGGGGCTTTAGGCATGTTAGCATTGTGCATTTCGATGACACTGCACTCTCTAAAATAAATTTATAGCAGTAGCTGTCAACATAAAATATTACTTATGCATCAATTTTCACAAATGCATAGTGGCTGGCTTCAATAAGTATTGTTTATGAATTAGTTTGGCTGACCATATGTATAAGCAAAGTATTAGCACTATGAGACCTTAGTATTTTTTATAGTCAGGTGAAGCCAGGTGTAATAGAGAAAAATTACATTTCATGCAAAAAGAAAGCTATATACTGTATACTCGAGCCAACATAGAGGTAGACCACTTGTAAACAAACCATAAAACTATCAATTTAAGGCTGCCACTGATTGACTGAACACTATTTATCAAATATTCATATACTTTTCAAAATTTTGATTACACAAAATGTTAAATCAAGAAAATCCTTGAAAGCTTTTTTAATGAAAGGTTTTTGTATCACTTTTAAACCAAATTTATCCACCACAATGCAATTTGGTTTTTCTAATTAAAAATATGAGTTATTGCTTTCAATGTTTTGATGACCCTTATTGCTTTTTTGAAGTGTACCAGGAAATTGAAACATTGACTAATGAATCCCAATACAAGTACATCTATACATTTTATGAATTTTAAAAGTACTTCTAGCTGAACATAATGAATATAATTTAAATAATAGTGTGTTGCTTTATTTTTTAAACGGTTTTATTTAGCTCACCCCGTTTGTTGTCAAATTTAGTAATTCAAATTTCACCCTCTTCCTGTCAACCGATTAATCTGAAATTTTGTATACACTTTGGATTTTGGTGACAATATAATTATGTATATTCATTATCATTATAAATTCAAGATGGCCGCCGCTAAAAAATGGCGGATAATTTATGTTTTATTAATCCCATCAATATGGGTATCAAATGAAAGGGCTCAACAAGCAGAATACAATATACTATAAAAAATTGAAATACAAGATGGCGGCCGCTACAAAATGGCGGATAACGTAGGTTTTATCGATCCCATCAATATGGGTATCAAATGAAAGTGCTCAACCAGTATAATACAATGTACTATATAAAATTAAAATCCAAGATGGCGGCCTCTACAAAATGGCGGATAACTTAGGTTTTATCAATCCCATCAACATGGGTATCAAATGAAAGGTCTCAACAAGTAGAATACACTTTACTATGCAAAATTGAAATCTAAGATGGCCGCCGCTACCAAATGGCTGATAACAATTTTTTATCAATCCCACCAATGTGGGTATCAAATAAAAGGGCTTGACAAGAAGAATACAGTGCACTATACAACCTCAATATTTAAGATGGGCGCAGCCACCAAATGGCGTATAATAATAAGATTTAAATTTAGAAATCGAATCTGTAATTTAGGTATCTGAAGGAATAAACAGAATGCGAAATAAAAACTAAAAACTAGAAAATAAAAATAGGTAAAAAAACTTTTTAAGTTAAACGGTTTTATGTTAAACATACATTGCAATGTTTAAGATAAATGTACTAAAAACCAAAAAATAATAAAATAGATACAGTCGTGGGAATTATAAACATATGCATAGACTAGACTAAAATAAAACCGTGGGGCACGTCAATTGTCTACAAATTATCGACTTAATGTGCGATAGAAGAATCGTTTAATTCGTCGTTAAAATAGGCAGTTGGCCCGCAGACGGTGAGGAAATTACTTACTATTTTCTTGCTCATGGAAATTCCAATAGTTATACACTCCATGTAAATAAAAGAGATGTTTATCGTTGGACATTCACACTGCTGGCTGGCGAGGAATCGTTTCACTGCTCGTAGTTTGTCTTTAATCGACAAAACATATGATAAAAGTACTACTCGCTCACCACTATGAAACCCTAAAACTCGCTTATAATCGAGCTTGCTAGCTTGTTTCCACATTCTAGCCCTACTTATCACACGCCCATCGTTGTCGGTTGAACAACTGCCTAATTATAGTGTAACATTACAAAACAAACATTTTAATCAACGATTGTAGACAATTGACGTGCCCCACGGATTTATTTTAGTCTAGTCTATGCATATGTTTATAATTCCCACGACTGTATCTATTTTATTATTTTTTGGTTTTTAGTACATTTATCTTAAACATTGCAATGTATGTTTAACATAAAACCGTTTAACTTAAAAAGTTTTTTTATTTGTTTTGAATTTTTCCCTATGCATAATAGTTAAATTGTTATATAATACAATATTTGTAATGCATATAATACTTATAAAACATTTATAGAATACAGCTTGTCACAAAATCATGTTTTTCTCAAAAATTACATAATACATCGCCTTATGCCAAACACCTGGTTGATAATAACAAAAAACATTAATTACAGAGATTTAGATTTCTACCTATATATTTTTAAAGGATAAACTCATAAATATTAAAACTCATTTATATTTGATATTTTACTTTTAAAATGTTAGTTTTATTTGTAAAAATGAAATAATCAGACCCAACATAGATATCGAAATTTACCTATATATATTTATAACACAAGTGAAACTATTGGACACAGCTAATACATTATGAAATTTGTATACATTAAATTAATTTGTGAAGTTTAAAAACAACACAGAAAAGAAAAGGTTTTGATTTCTTGTCTACCATCAGTTGCTAGGCAATGCTTCGTCATTAAACATTCTCTAAAATGGCTGGAGTATAGAGGTGTTTACATAAGTAGCCCCAAAAACATAATGTAAATTATTAGGGTTAATTTTATTATTATGTGAATATTATATACTAATATTTTCTTTTTTTCAAACCTTTTTTATGTCGGAGTGAGAGGGATTTAGGATTTAGAGCCAAGTGTGGGTAGGTGAACATCATGCTTTCGAGAAATTACGAATTTCTCTCAGGCATGCACGGCGATGGAGAACATCGTAATTAATTAAATATCACGATATTTTCTATCACTGTGGAGCAGCGATAAATGCACACATTACAAATTTCTTTGTCAGTGGTCATGGTGGACCTGGGGTTGGTCGCGTAGAAGACTGCGGTTTTTTATCACTCGGCCATTGCTGCTCTATACTAATAATATATTTTCCAAAAGCCTTACACTGTGTTTTTTTTGTATTTCTTTTATTATTTTTATCATTTTGTAAGTATTATATGATTGTAGAAAAATCATATTTCTTTAAATTTGATACAGAGGCCTCCCCAAGCTTCTCCATAATTCCCTATTGTGAGCCTTTTGCCCCTGCAATACATTTTATCTTATCTTCACATTATCTACTAGGGCATCCTCTGCTTCTATACCTAGGGTACCCTAGACCCTAGGGTGCCATTCTAGACTTCCTACATCATACTAAGACATTATTCCATTTTGGCTCTAGTGATGATGATGATGATATCATCTTTGGCTCTAGTACAAAATATATAATATACAAGTGGGGCATTCCACACAAAGCGGGCAGGTACAAAAACTCTATGTTTTAGATTACCATAATATTTGAGTATGTTCTAACTATATGTCCCTGATATGTGTACCAAATATTTTTGTAACTGTGTAGTGACTGAGAGAGTTATGGGACTGTGAAATTTTGACCACCCTGTGGGCATGCAGTACTTCAAAGCAGATTACCAAGTCATAATATTTTAAATAAAAATAAATAAACAACTGTATTAAGTACTCCATTTAATTAGCTTTTTAATTGCATTTTTAATATGAAAAAAAATTTTTTTGGTATTGAACACGCCTGGGCAACAAAGGGGCGTAACGAGGTGAAGGGGGAAGTATGTATATAAATTGTGGTCAATGACGGTCAAAGAAGATTCTGTTCTATGTTTTATTTATTCATATGACTAGTGTGAGTTTAGTGAAACTATCAATCAAATAAAATAACTTCTGATGGAATGTTTCACATAAATTTTTACACATAACAAGGACATAATTATAGGTAGAACATACTCAAATATTACAGAAATCCAAAACATTGAGTTTTTATACCTGGCCGCTTCGCGTGGAATGCCCTAAGTATTAAATATCTAAATGGACTTAGATGTATTGTCAGGATAGCTCACAGCCAAATTAGCACACCTGTATTCAAATGTACTAAATTTCTTAAATAAATATGTTTGTTAACAATATGTTTAAATGCATACTTTACCAATTTATTAGTTTTGTAAGATATAGTTCACATACTTATCGAGCAATCTTTCATGTTCCTCTAGTCTGCCAATTTGTCTTCTCAATTGAGAAACCCTTTCTCCAACAGCCGTTGTGTTGCCGTCTGGACCAGCACCCCTTAAATTTTATGCAACTTAGTTTAGAACTAATTTATAAACAATTAAATGCTGAATAAGAACTGTAAACCTACTTCCATTGTATACTGTTTTTACTTTTTTTTTCTATCAGCCCAATTCCTTCCAATACGTTTGTAATGTCGTAAATCCGCCGCTTTTGTCTCACTGCTAGTAAATCTGTAGCCTGTAACACCTTGAGAACTTCATTTTACATCCTGTATATGTATTTCAAATTGTATGATTTTCGTGCGCAAAGTGACAGGAAAGCAATCACAAGCATCATACTCACTATTTTCAAATCAAGAACTCCATCCTTTGCCTTTTGTAGGAGCGAAACAAATCTTGTTGTAAGTAAACCCAGCGATTTCTCATACCTTTTGTAAATTAAATCTGTCATCGTTGCAAATAAGCGTTGGTAAAACGGGATTATTTCTTTAAATCACGAGTAATTTTCAATAATTTTGCGTAGCGGCGGGATAATATAATAATATAATGTTGGTAGTATTGATTTTTTTTTCTGTGTCTATGGACTAACCCTATTTAAAGGTAGGTGTCCACTAGAGCGAAATTATTTTGTACAAATTAAATGGTTCTACCACACTACCTCTCTAATCTGTGAAAATATTATTCTAAAATCTAAACAAACGTTTCTAATCTAAACTCTCTCTCTCTCTACTATAGTCTCTTTCTTATATTATAGTCTCAAATGCGAAAGTAAGTTTGTTACTCTTTCACGCGAAAACTACTCAACCGATCATCATGAAACTGTACATAAATATATTCTTGGAGTTATCAAAGTAAAATAGGATACTAAAAAATAATTAATTAATTAATTAACGCGGGTGAAACCGCGGGCTATAACTAGTAATGTATATTTATGTAGCCAGTTACTAGCAGAATAGACTCAGCCTTATGTTCGACATTTGATTGGCTTTGATGCTCTAAGCATCAGCATTCAGCACTTTCAGTCAGTTTAGCTGTTCAACACAGACACAGCAGGTCAGGTACACCTATGGTTGCCAGACGGCCGGGAATTCCGGGAAAGTCCCGGAATTTCACGTGTGGTCCCGTGTCCAGTAATTACACTTTACTGTCCCGAAATTCATGAACACTAGTTTTTTTCTACAAAGTTAGGTAAGTACGCCATCACGGGGCGGCGCGATTCTAGCTCCGAAGTCGCTTGGCAACACAACATGTGTGGAACGTCCACACTGCGGTTGCGCGAGGGGCAAGGAGAGGAGAGCACCTCGGCTCGTTCCCAACAGCAAACATTTGTAGTGGGATTTGGACTCTAACTCCAACTCCGTTTGTTTGTAACCCCAGAAATGTCCAGGAAATGATAAGCGTGAATCTGACAACCCTAGGTACACCGGATAAAAATGTATTCGTGGTATTGCGCTAGGAATTCCAGCTTTGATTAGAGCAATTATTATACTCATGTCATGTGAAGACTGAAGAACTATCTACGCAACAAATATTGGCAAAATGGTTAAAAGACTAAGAGGCCTATCGTAATGAAAAACTATTGATGATGGTGCGTCGTAGATTTAGTTTCTCTATCTACGTGGTGCGTGTTGACGGTGTTGATAGAGAAACAAATCTACCTCTACGTGATGGAAGTAGTATTATTGGAGTTTTGGCGGGAAGTCGAAAAAGACATATTTTGATCTTGTTTTATTTTTACTTTCTTGATGTATTTTTGAGTTATATCGGATAAATTTGATGGAATTTTGTTCGATATAGGTTAATTATAGTGCACGAGTATTGTGAATTAAAATATCAGTGCGAAAATATGTTTTTTCGGCTTGCCTCCAAAATTACAATGGTCACGTTCTGGTAAAGAAGCCATCGCTTTACTTGAATGTCTGACTGACTTGACTGACTACTGCTGACGACTTACTGACTGCCTAATAATAATTATTACTCGTCCAGAGCATAAGAATACCAGAGTCCAGTTTCACTCGTTACTCATTGAGTTTCACCGAAACTGGCAAAAACGTGATGCAAAAATTATACTTGACGCTGGCAATTGTGTTAGAAGAAAAAAAGTTGTATTATTTTTTAGTATGATGGCGGTGTCATTCAAGAAGATAGCGCCAGTTTTAATTTCGGTTATTTTAAGAAACCTGTCTGAACTGACTACCTACCCAACCTACATTTTAAGCCTATAATAATATCGCTTTTTATGCAACCTAATTTTATCTGAGTACCTACTTTTATTTAACTTGCAAGTTGTATTGCAATGTATGTTTGTTCGGGTGGAATCTTGCTACTCAATTTTGAAACGGATACATATCTTCAACCGATTGAGCTGAAATTTTGTATAAAGTATACACGTTTAGTTTTGATGACAATACACGATAAGCTAGGTTTTACATACTCTTTGATTCTAAAGAAAATATGGCGGATCATCTAAGATGTATGTTATGGAATAATTATTTTTTATGCACTTCTACAATATGGGTATCAAATGAAAGGGCTTGTTGAGTTGAGAGTAACTCGAAAATTAATGACGTCATTCTAAACCCAATATGGCCGAACAAACAAGGTAGCGGAATAGTTATTTTTATGCACTTGCAATATGGGTCTGGGTAAGTACCTATCACATGAAAGGGCTTGCCGAGAATAATAAGAAATAACTAAAAATTAAAAAAATAATTAAAAGCAAAAAACCTTTTTAAAAAAGCTTTTATGTATTTAAATGCTCTAAAAAGAAAATAAATTTTTCCTTTACAATTTTAACTATCAACTTATAACCTCATTATATACACAATTTATATGATCATAAAAGCTTGTCGCGCGATATAAATACTTATGGGTACTTACGCAAACCTCGCGACTAGCTTTTATGGTCATATAAATTGTGTATAATGAAATGAGGTTATAAGCATATAAGCTGATAGTTAAAATTTTATAGAATTTTTTTATTTTCTTTTTTAAGTACCTATATTTAACTAATAAATTCGTTGAGCGAAAACTTGTCCCATTATTTCACATTTCTCTCTTTCAAATTTTATCATATCTTCTTGCTGTTTCTCTATAATGTGCAATCTTCTTAATTCGAAAGCTTCACGCATTTCAACTTGTCTCTTTCGTAGATTTAATTCCTCTTCCCGCAATTTCAAACTTTTATCAAATATTTCATCTTTAACAAGCTGAGATTCTTCTTGACGCTTTAAATACTCAAGCCATTGCTTTTCTAACTTAATTTTCCTTTGATATACATCAGCATCAATTTTGTCAGCTAACCTTCTTTTTCTTAATTCTATAATAGTTTTGCTTTCACGTGTTTGAGATTCATGCAATGGACTCTGGCACCACTCTATGCATTTTTTCTTTTGATTAACTTCCGACATTGAGTAATATGTATCACTTGCTAATTTATAATGAGCAAATATATTATTCAATTCTTTAAAGTACTTGAATTTATTATGTTGTCCGCTATCAACACATTTTTTATATTTTTTGGTTAATGCATTGATCTTCCATCTCACTTGATCAGGGGTCATCTGTAAAAAAATATCTAGCAAAGTGTCTCAGTCAATTTATTATTTTGAGAACTGTTTTATTACATGTATGAATTACATGTTGGTGCAACAACATTTTTAAACGATGATTACTAAAAGATGATGTGTACAATATACCTAATGCATTATTAAATAGTATATTTCATTACAGGTGCGGAAAGGCTGTCATTGCAAGGAGTTCCGACAAATGTCTACCCGAGCCGAGGCGCAGCCGAAGGTGAGGGTTGACAGTCGGAACTCCTTCCAATGACGGTTCCGCACGTGTACTGAACAACTATTTTTAATACAGTTGCAAAAAAATGAAGCAATTTAATAAAATAATAAAAACTCGCAAAGAACAGTTTTGAAAAATGGCGCCAACCGTAAAAGATTACCTATATGCAGAGATTTTTTTTCTTCGCCCATTATAGGAAGGCAAAGGGAACTATGCCCATACAGCAAAGTCTTTAGATTTTTTTATTGATATGAAATGAAAATGTTAATGAGATGAAATGAAATGAAACCTAACCTAACACATTGAATCAAATAATTAAATCTGATATTGAAACAAATTAGTAGCTTCTTTTTAGAAATATTTGCATGAATCATATAAACTTTAAAAACTTCGTGGTTGATTTTTTTCTTTTTAATTGACATTATTTTGACAGTAGAGAAAAAGAACGCACGAGTGCGGAAAAGGTAAAGAAAAAGCACGAGTGTGTAATAGCCCACTTCCCACACGCTATACGTCCCTGCAATACGTCACTTTTTGAGCAACTGTATTAAAAAAGCATTTGTGTAGATTGCCAGCATTTTGTGATAGGTACACATAAATATTTTTGATTTAGTTGACATATGGGTTAATGAATGCATGCCATTACAAAACATAAGTAAAATAAAATAGTTTATTTCATTACAAGTGCGGAACGGCTGTCACTGCAAGGAGTTCCGACAAATGTCTACCCGAGCCGAGGCGCAGCCGAAGGTGAGGGTTGACAGTCGGAACTCCTTCCAATGACGGTTCCGCACGTGTACTGAACAACTATTTTTAATACAGTTGCGAAAAAATTAAGCAATTTATTAAAACAATAAAAACTCGCAAAGAACATTTTTGAAAAATGGCGCCAACCGTAAAAGAATACATAAATAGATATGCAGAGATTTTTTTGTTTTCTTCACCCATTCTGGGTAGGCAAAGGGAACTATGCCCATACAGCCAAGTCTTCAGTAGTTTTTTTTTTTTTATTGATATGAAATGAAAATTTTAATGAGATAAAATGAAATGAAACCTAACCTAACTTATTGAATCAAATCATTAAATCTGATATTGAAACAAATCAGTAGCTTCTTTTTAGAAATATTTGCATGAATCATAAAAACTTCTAAAACTTTGTGGTTGGTTTTTTTCTTTTTAATCTAAGACATTATTTTGACAGTTGGGAAAGAGAACGCACGAGTGCGGAAAAGGTAAAGAAAAAGCACGAGTGTGTTCCCACTTCCCGCATGCTATATGTCCCTGCAATACGTCACTTTTTGAGCAACTGTATTAAAAATATATTTACATACCTCTATACTATAATCCTTTAAACTGTCTGAAATTGCCATCCAAATCCTTGTCTTTTTCTTAGGATGCTCAAGCATTTCAAGTTTTCTTTCATATAGTTTGAGTAGAATAAATACAGAGTCAGAAGTCCATACAGCACCTAAAATTCAATATTTCTTGCCTAACTATGAATATAAAATGAAATTTATAGATTTAGCTACAAAAATAAACAGGTAATTATTAGAAAACTTAACACATTATAAAATGACTACATACTCTGACACAGAATATGAAACCATGTATATTATTGTCATTATTTCTACATAGCTTATTCATTAAGCTATGTAGGAATTATGGCAAAATTTCATTTCTTCAATAAATTAACATTAAAAATAAAAAATGTCTACATTTAAAAATGATGAATAAACTAACACTAAAATAATAATAATAATAAACTACAACTAAAAATAAAAGTATAAACTAATTAAAATAAAAAACCGCAAACCAAATTGCTGTCCTGAGGGTGTGTGCCCAGAATGCTGGCAACATTACCTCTTTGAATAGCCAAAGCTATTCTTTGACCGAGGTAAGTGCCAGCCTTCTGGTCACCTGTTGCCTGGATCAATCATCTGGATAAATGCTTAATAAAAACTTTAGCATCTGAGCCCCATGGTCCTATTGTTTCAACGCCAAAGGGCAGAAATGTGTAGTACTCAGCTAGAGCTGCATATTTCTGTACTTTGCATATCTCAGCGTCAGTCGCTACCAAGCCAGCCACCAGGGTGGAGAAGGGTGGCATGTGGAGAAGGGAAGGTGCCAAAGTGTTGATGCATTTAGCATCCCACACAAGGCACCTTCCATTCATCCAGAGTATTAAAGAAAAACCATGTGGCCTCTTGCCATCGCCACGCACAATACTATTTGGCTCAAGTAGAGCCGGTACGTTGATGGTGACAAGAGCCCTCTGGATAATATCATTCAATGCAGTGTGATGATAGAAGCGACCAGCACTGCGAAAACAAGAAAGACCATGGTGCCCCACACGGACCCACAAGGACAGCAATGAGGATGGTTGAGATTTGAACCAAGTTGCAGACCAACAGCTATTGAAAAAGACACATTGTCAAGAAGAGTTCCAATTTTGGTTGAAGGGAGAGCTTGCAACCAATAACCCGATTCTGGTAGAAATAATGCCAAAAGGCGAGCCCACTCTGCAGAGTTTACATAATTATTTAGTAAGTTGGTGTAAACAATTTTGCAGAGCGGCTTGTCCCAAAGTCTTTGGAAGGTTAATGTTTAGGGAAGTGTTACACCTGGGCAAGCTGTCAACCAGGCATGAACTTTTGATGATGGCAAAATTAAAATTTGTATAAAACTTACTATTGGTTTTTTCTTGGCTGCCATTTGTCTCAGGGTTATTTCTGCACATTATAGGATTTTCTACTGTAACATCAGATGGCTTTAGTACTTGCGCTAAAATTTAAATATGTATGAAAACTAAAATACTTAATATTTTACAATCCAAAGGTAATAAAGAATAAAATAAAAAATTTCAAACCATTACCTACATATATTATGATCAGCATAAATAATTTCGTCTTCCACTGCGTCCATTTTAATTTTTGTAGATTTACACTTTAGTTAAATGAGGATACTGCTAAAATACGTTTAGTTTTAACTATCAATTTATATAATAAATATCCATCGCCAATCTCTAAATAAACGTATGATTACATCCGTGGAGTATAGTATTCTTTGGATTACACTCTCCAGTGTGACCATCTCAAAATTGGCGAGCGAATCTGCCATGCCACAGGCCTAAGAATAAATAATACTACTATTTATTCTTATGCCACAGGCTGGGCCTAAATTCTGCCAAATCTGCCACAGGCTGACAATGAATTTTTATTGAAACATAAATTTATCAATAACTTTTGCAAATTTTAACGTGCTGATAAATCCTCCCCAAAACATTTTGTCTTAGATATTATTCCGGACAGAATGAGCTATCGCATGTATCTGTAAGGGCAGTATCGCAATTTTTCAAATTTTTTTACTTAATGCTTAGGTTTTAGTCTAAGCAATATACATAGATAAAATTTACAGTTTTATTTGTTACCGAAAACCGATGTTTATCCATCGATATACTCATCGTACATTGATACTTTTCATTCGATGTTAACATCGATGTTAACCGTTATGTCGCCGATAGAGGTGTTCACAACGGCTACACATTGCCAACGTAATAAAACGTTATGCTATTTTTATAAATCCTAATATTTTTTCTGCGCTAATACATTAGGTAGTTAGGTTAGGTAGTTCGTTGTCGTTGAGCGCTCGTTGTCGTTGCGTTTTGGAGGGTAATAAAAATATAACATTTTGTCGTTGCGATCGTTGAGCGAGATTAGCGAGCGTATCGTTGCGATAATTTAGTACAGTGAAGTAATAAGCTTTTGACATACTTAATACGAACAGGAAAGATTTTTTCTGAAAATAAAAATGAAAGAAATATACGTGGCATGTTTTAGGCCTCTTTATGCATGGTTTTAAGCTTTTCCTTTTCGAGGCATTATTTAACTACATTATTTACACTTAATCTAACCTAGCACTAGTACTTAATTAACTCAAAGTACCTGGACTCGCTCGCTCGGATAAAAACAATTGATTTTATTGGTTTATTTTTAAGCAAAACATTCATTGGATTAGTGTTATTTAACAAAGCCTTTTGAAATACCTAACTCCCAATTAAAAAAAAGTCACAAAAAATAAAAAACGCAACTTGTCTACTTGAGATTTGAACCCGGGTCTCTAGCTCCGTAGTCGTCTTTCATAACCACTCGACCAAGAAAGCTTTACTTCCTATGACGAAATTTTTATAGCGGTCTTTCATGACGGTCGACATTTGACGGTTTTTTACGTCAAAATATTATTAATATTCTCCAATAGATGTCAGTTAGAGTAATTTTATATTTAACGGCATAAACATTAAATAAAACGACAATTTCTATCAGTAAAAAAAATCTGGATCGATTTATCATCCCCGAAACCAGGGTACTAAATTTCATCAAAATCTTTGGAGCCGTTTCCGAGATTCAAAAAATATATTTGGATATAGGTATACAAGAATTACTCGTTTAAAGATATTAGATTAGTATTTACATTTGATTCCTAAGAAAACTATAGTGAAATAAAATAAATCCGGAAATCGCACACCTAACTTGCGTAGATAATTTAGGTAGGTATTATAACACGACGAAGTCAAAAAGCTTAAACGAAATAAAAGAATAGTAATGTGAGTAAGACGGCTTTATAATATATACCTTCTATCCTGCTCTAAGTACCAACGCGCGCGGCAACGGCGCCAACGCTCATAAAACCTATAACACGACGAAGTCAAAAAGCTTAAACGAAATAAAATATTAGAAATGTGAGTAAGACGGCTTTACAATATATACCTTCTATCCTGCTCTAACTAAGAACGCGCGCGGCAACGGCGCCATAAAACCAAACCAAAGAACAAATTTACCAACGACATCTTGTGTAATTTCAATAAATCACTTCCAAACCTAATCAATCACCCCGCAAACTAGTTTACGCAACGTACAATAGATGGCGCTTTTAGGCACTTTTATACTTTTGATGTTTTTCATGACTAATAAAATTGACCTCGTCGTTGTCGGAGAGCAGTACCTACCTGACTGCTATTTATTAGGTTTACCTGTTGTTGCGGTATATTAGAGCATTTTAATAAAATTTGACATTAGTAATATTTTTACTGCTACCTAATATAACGAACACCTCTAGTCGCCGATGTATCGGCGATACATCGTATTTAAAAACATCGATGGACTTTTGGCGGGAAGTCGAAAAAGACATATTGTGCTCTTGTTTTATTTTCATTTTCTTGGTGTATTTTTGAGTTATATCGGATAAAGTTGATGGCATTTTGTTTGATATAGGTTAATTACACTGCACGAGTGTTTGTGAAATAGAATAACAGTGCTAAAATATGTTTTTCTGCTTGCCTCCAAAATTCCATCGGACACGTTCTAGTAAAGTAGCCATCGCTTTACTTGAATGTTGGACTGACTAGACTGACTGATTACTGACGACTTACTGACTTTGTTATTACTTCGTCCAGTTTCATTGAAACTGGCAAAAAAATGATGCAAAAAATTATACTTGACGCTGGCAGTATGCACAGGGTTTGCGATGCCATAATTGAAAAAAAAAAAAAAAAAAAAAAAAAAAAAACATCGATGTCTATGAACAAAACATCGATGTTTTCTAAACATCGATGTATCGTTTGCATCCCTACAAGAGAGTACACTACTATTGATTCCTGCAATAATCTGCAATCTGCCATAGTAGAGTTGGGTAGGACACGCGATATCGATGAGTATGTATGAGTAACTCATTTTGAATTGTGAGTTGGTACAATGTACCAACTCAAATGAGGTGGGACAACGTCATATTGATGAGACATTGTATGAGCGAGGTATACCGTGATATTACTACAATTAGGACATTGTACCATTGTTGTATGTAGTAATAATAGTGTCGCAAACTCTGTGCATTTTGTCAGCATCAAGTAAAATTTTTGCATCACTTTGTAGTCGTAGAAAAAAATGAGTTAGTCGTCAGGTATCAGTCAGTCTAGTCAGTCAAATGTTCAAGTAAAGTGAACTCTGTACTTTACCAGAACATGTCCGATGGAGTTTTGAAGGCAAGCCGAAAAAACATGTTTTCGCACTGTTATTTTATTTCACAACACTCGTGCACTGTCATTAACCTATATAGAGCAAAATGCCATCAACTTTATTCGATATTACTCAAAAATACACTAAGAAAATGAAAATAAAATAACACACTTGTCCCTTCAGACTTCCCGCCAAAACTAACAGTAGTCGTATGACTGACATGACAATGTATTCATCAACGCGTATTGGAGGTGCAGAATTTATATATTTTGTTTTGTAGCATAGACTTATAGGATTGTAGTGATAGCTAGTGACATTCCGTACCCATCCATAGCCCAATGGCTCATAGAGTGTTTGTCTCGCATAGAATAAGGAAAGATATCATATCTCACACGACAGAATAGATTTTTGTAGCAAGCAGTAATTCATGCCTCATTTGAAGTACCTATGACAATTTACATTTTTGAGGAAATGTGACATCTTGTCATTTTGTATTTTATTCATACCTCATTATTGATGTATGACAATTAAATTTTTTGTAGTGGTGGGACTTTCTGTCAATTTGTATGGGACATTTGAGGTGACTCTTGTATGAGTTTCCCATCACTATAACATAGTGCATTTTCTTCTGTTCTGCCTATATTTACTTTAGCCGGGTTTAACAGTTTCTTTTATTAGTTTTTTATGAATGCTTTTTATTCTTTAGATAGATTTAGACCTTATCATACCTACGTAGCTACAAAAAATTAATTAAAGGAATACGGCAAAAGATTCAAGATCATCTATAATTTTTTCATTTGGGCGACTAAAAAAAAGGAAACCTCAATCCGCATGCAGTGCTGTCTTGCAATGTGAAAACCAGTTTCCAAATGACCTAAAGTTTTCAGTATATACAAATGTACTCTGTGCCTAAAGTAGTGCATTTTGGACCGAAATATAACCCCGGTCAAACGAACGAAGAAATTTTATCGAACAAGTACGCGTTTACATTTTTCGAACATCGTAACTTATAAACATGTCTTTACAGTGGACACTTATTGCTGGATATCTGTATTTTGAAATATTCATCGTTATTATTCTAATACTTCCTATATTCAGCCCTCGTCGATGGCACCTGTTTTTCAAGTCCAGACTTTTCGACATATTTCACGATAGAGTGAGTTGGTATTTTTATGCATTCCTTATAATTTTATCTTTGTTTTTCCTTGATGCTATAAGAGAAATGAGGAAGTATTCTCAACCGAGTGATGGTCATACCCTCTTAGCCAATGAAATGAAAAATAGCGTGAAATTGTTCAGAGCTCAAAGAAATTTCTACATTACCAGCTTTGCCATCTTCCTGTCTTTTGTAATAAAGAGACTTGTATCAATGATTTTAATACAATATGAGCTTGAGGTGAAAGCTGAGCAAATAATAAAGAAAGCAGAAGAAACTGTACGCCAAGCAAAATCAACTGTACTGGCCCATACTCTGCAGGCCCAAAATACACAAACTGATGATGATATCAAGTGTAAGCTAGAAGTTGTAGAAAACTTATTAGAAGAACAGAAATTTAGGTCTAAAGAGTTAGAGGAAGAAGTAAAGAATTGGAAGCAAAAGTATGAAGCAATTGTTGGAGCCAAAGGTGATGAGTAATACAACAATTTTATGGAGATTTGCTGCTTTGTCCCTAAGCAGGTATGTGGTAAAATCCTAGAGGTAATAGAGATAGAGTAGTATTGACATTTCCAACCATTAATAACAGCACTCTACCTTTCCACTGATGTATGATACAGTTAAAGACATGGCTATGTTCATGATCACAATACACAGTTTGGTCTCTCGACAATTTAGGCAGCGGAAGTATAGTATATCAACCTAATTTAAATTTTTTATTATGCTTCTGTTGCCCACTAACTATGCATGGTCAAGTATAGAGAAAAATATATGGTATGAAGATCCTTTCTTTTTGTAAAAATGTATTCCATGTTATAAGAAATTGCTATGCAAAAACTTGCTATCCAGTAATGCACAAGTGCCTACGAGCTACTGAGTATACATAATAATGTATACCACGTATAATATAGTAGTGTATAGATTTATGTATGGTGTTATATATATGTATGTATGTACATATTATAAATATGTATGGTATATATGTTTATATCTTTTAATTATATTGTATATACATATATATATGCTAATCTCTGGCAATATTACTAAATATTTGTTATACATGAAGTTTCGTTCGTTCGCCTACCACCTAAAGTTCTCACTACACCCAGGGTTGACTGGCAGAGAATGCCATTAGCCATTAAGTCTACCTTGTAACCTGATTAAGGTGGTTCAAAATAATAAATAATAATAAACATAACACACTCATAGCCCCACAGTGGGTACCATCGACACATACAAAGACAGGAACACAAACGCCCAGACCGAGAACAGAAATTTAAACTCATCATTCAAATTTGTTTTGCCGGGAATCAAACCCGGGACCCTTCGATTGGCAGTCCGGCATGGTAACCATTGCGCCACGCGGGTCGTCAAAATAATAAATAACTTATGTAATATGTATATAGTTTATACTGAAAATATAATAATGTACTTGTGAAACTATAACAGAACAACTAAATAATAGGGTCTTGGACTGTATGCACAAAAAATTCAAAATCCTTACCTTAAAAAAGTTTCACTCAATCACTCTTGGAAAGCAATATAATTGTTAATTCTTTTTTATACATGATTTTTATTACCACTTAAATCTGAAGTCAATTGACTATATATGATAAGTGACGTCACCTATCATTTTCTCATACAAAATGTATGGCAATGTCACATTTGACAGCTCATTAAAAGTATCTGAATTGACTTGATAGTCCAAGACCGGATTGTATTAATTTCAAATTCTAAAACCAAGTTGGATCCTGGTTGTCTAGTAAATAAATAAGTTGTATGTAATAAACAAAATTTGTAAGTAACTTTATTTTAATTTATGTATTTTGTTTCAGGCAATATCAGCTTTATTTAAAATACTTGGTTCATAAGTTTTACTTCTCAGAGATCTTAGCGTATCAATGCTGATAAGATTCTTAGTCAGTGTTTCCCTTTTATTATAATGTATATGTACATAATATATGATGTATAAAAAACATAATCAATGTTGTATGTAATATACTATACAAATTTATAAAATAAACTTAAAAAGATGTTGAATTGTAAAATTATTGTAAGAAAAAATAGTGTAAAAAATGTGTGGATATTGTAAACTTCATGTAATGTCACTGAAGAGACTGCATTTTTATTGTGTTATTGTGATATTATCCATTACGATTATAGCATCGCTCCATGAAACATAGAAAGAAGACTTCTTGAGAAATTTTCCATACTCCTGTGCTTGTAGGAATTTCTTTGTTTTATTTTGGATGCAGAGGGTTAGAGCAACTAAATCCAAATGTCTACCAATAAGTACCACATTTTCTCCAGCCTCTACGAAATAATACAAAGTGATCTTCTTTTATTTGTAATATTTACTGTTTGGAATTTTGTGAGCTAACTATAAAGATGACATATAGATAATTCATCACTACCCAAAAATACAATGTGCTATTTAATTTCAATATGTATACAAAAGTAGGAATTTCTTAAAATTTACTACCAGTTAGGTTAATTGGATAACAACTGGCTGGATAACAAAGCAACAAAGTAATAAACAAAAGAACATTCACAGTTCTTACTGATTTTAGCAATTTGGACAGTCCATTCTGCCTGTGACTCTTCTATGTGTGGATTTTTTTTCCGATAGGAATGATATATTTTGCCCATGTATAAAGTAGATAAATCTGTAAAGCACCAGGCATGGAAGAACAAATTTTCGAATTTATAATATTATTAATGATGGTGACGTAATGTAGTCGTTATTGAGAGTTTGTAGTGATGTTCATGCAGTTTACAGTGTATACATATATATATGTATATAAAACAGTAAGTATGAAACATTTAGTCATTATTATATTAAGTGATTTTGCTGCTTACAATAATTACATTATAGAAACGCAAGTTCGCGCAACCAAATTGAAGCATGTTAATTGGTGCCTGTTTGTTAATTGGGTGTGCTGTTAAATTGTGTCACAACACTCTTGAAAAACAAAAGAAGTCTAATGATAACTTTTCACAGTGAAGTTTTCTATATTTTATAGTTAATTTAGGGAAAATAAAAATATTTTTATTGGTGTGATCTGTGTGAATCTATTTAGTGCTTCAATTTTGACAGCGCGCTTATATCAAGACACTCATTCTATACGTAATTATTCTAAGTTTTGCTGTTTATAAATACAATATATATTATGAAATTTTTTTACATACCTAATATAATTTTGACTGACTATAATTAATGATTTATATGATTATTTTGAATTACTTTCTGAAATAATTTGAGGTGTATAAACAAACATATTTTCTGTATATTTTTTATAAAGAATAAAGATATTTGAATTCAATTCGAGAATAAAGATGTTTTACTATCATAATTTGAAGTCAAACCTTCAATGCTCTAAAGTCATAACTAGAGTTTTGGCGGCTTGTTTTATTTTCATTTTCTTGGTGTATTTTTGAGTTATCTGTATATATAAAAATGAATCCCATTTTCCCTTGGTCACGACATCACGCGTGAACGGCTGGACCGATTTCGCTAATTCTTCTTTTGTTGTGTTTGTAATTGGCAGAAGAAGGTACTTATGTAATAAAACATTAAGGAAATATCACGAAAACTTAGAAAATTTAAAAACTATTTTCCAATTCGAATGCAACATTAACATTTAAGACAAGACAGCGTCCTTCAAAAATGTGACTCACATGAAATATTCAGAGCTAAGCAATGAAAACTTGCAACCATTTTCTAATACATCA
Organism: Pyrgus malvae; assembly: GCA_911387765.1. Lineage (NCBI taxonomy): Eukaryota > Metazoa > Arthropoda > Insecta > Lepidoptera > Hesperiidae > Pyrgus > Pyrgus malvae. The sequence goes on along the minus strand of OU426955.1, from coordinate 7,637,131 downwards.
GCTAAATTTCTTAGTGTTTGAAATCCATGATGAACTGTTGCACGGTATTAAAAAATTAAGCGTTGATCATCAGTTATGGAAAAGATTTTGATTTTTTATATGAAAACTCTTGAACTTGCAAAATGTTAGTTACTATTTTTATCGACTTTCATACGTGATACACCGAGTTAAAAGTTTTGCATGACTGAACACTGTGAAACTTATCATTAATTGACTGCTTGCTTCTTATTTTTTATGGTTTTAGAAAAGTTACTGCAGTGAATATTTATTTTTAAATTGAGGTAAGTACCTTCTACACCAAACGTTAAGAAATCCTGCTGACTGACAAAAATATATCTATGCTCCACCAATTTGACGGAATATAAAAAAATTGCTATTTGAAAATGTTTGTACTTTTTTGTCGCTTTCTCTCGAAATAGCTCTCGGAATCAAACGTTAAAACGAGATCTGTCATTATTTTATTTTCTTCCATGACAGTTTATTGGACAGTAACCTAAAAACTTCACAGATAATATAATATGAATACTTAAAAAATACTCTTCATACATTTGTTGTAGGTTTCTGTACAATGTAGGTAGTTTCTTCAAGAAGCTAAACTGGCTAGCTCGGGATTGCTCTCCGTAGGTGGAAGTTATGATTATGAGCTACAATAAGACTAGATACAGTAAGAACAGATCAGCTACCTAATCGTAAGAGGCGAATAAATGTGAACTTCTGGAGTTGTGGGCGGCGATTTGGAGCACCGCGCATGGAGTCCTCTGAACGAGTGTTCAGCAGGCCACTGAGGAGGTTTTAGTGCTGTATAAATCCCACATAACCCGGTATCACTTTTCAATCTGACACGTACCTTGCGAAGATTCCGTCCCGAAAACATAAAAGTTACCTCGGCATTAACAATATGAAATATGGTGTCCTCCACGTAATCATAAAAAGCGACTAAGTAGAGGCTTTCACGGCTATACTGGGAGTCGGACCAACAGCCACGGGTAAAACGACGGCGTATTCGGCCGCACGACTCTTGGCAGAGTTACCTACATTGCTCACCCAAGAGCCCATTTGTAACGCCGCGCCACAGAGTACATCGCTGCGCATGGAAGACATTGGCAGGTTTCGCTGAAAATCCTATTCAGTGGGTTTTAGTGTGGTTGAAATGTTAAATAATTAACTCGCTGTCTCTCTCGGGCGTAGCCTCAGATACCGTAAGAAGATTTAAGTGAAAATAATTAATTGTTGAATAAAGTTATTAGGTAAATCAGGAGCTGGCTCTGCAACACGATACTAGATTTACTCAAAATATTTTTGAGCCTTTAAAACGTAAACTAACTCCTACGAGAGTGAAATAGGAGAGTGAAGTTTACATGGAATTTTCTCATTTCTGGACCTACTCTATATATATACCTACTCTACTTATACTCCTAATAAGTAGAGTAGGTAATATACGTACGATTATGTGATTGATTACAATTTAAAATGATTTGTGCAGGTGAAATGGATAAACTTCCGCCTAAAAGGGTAAAAAGGCGGGGGAAGTGTTAAGTAAAATGTATAGAAATTAATTATCATCTCATTTCTGAACTTAGCAGTATAAACATTGGTATATAGGGCCTGACTTTCTTATTTCTTAAAAATATAATTATGACAACCTTTATATTTCGTCGGACTAATTTAAAAAGGGGGCTGTTTTTCTCACGGTCAGGTTTATGTGGCTTGCTAGCGGGTTAGTGCACCAAATAACTTGGTCATTTTAACACCAGCTTCAAAACGAAGTAGGTACTGTAGTAACCTGTTACCTATCTTTTATAGCAGTACCTACTTGCAGACGCAGAACAGATACGTATGACACAATTATAACGGGGTTAATTTAAACTGTGTCCTGATAACTAAAGTACACGCGGCAGAAGTCGCGGGCAAAACATTTCTCTAACTCTATATGTATAAAATTGAATTCCTATTTCCCTTGGTCTCGGCCTCACGCGTGAACGGTTAGACCGATTTCGATAATTGTTTTTTGTTATGTTTGTTATTATCAGGAGAAGGTTCTTATCAATGAAAAAAATTAAGAAAATTGATAATTAATATATATTTTTTTACAAATTCGATTTTAATATCCATAGTTAAGACAGGAAAACGTCTGTCGGGTCAGCTAGTATTGGATAAAGTTGATGGCATTTTGTTTGATATAGGTTAATTACAGTGCACGAGTGTTTGTGAAATAGAATAACAGTGCTGTATGTTTTTCTGCTTGCCTCCAAAATTCCATCGGACACATTCTAGTAAAGTAGCCATATCGCACTCCTAGATCAAAACTGTAACAACTCAAAATTCGTTTATTTAGAGTTATTCTTGTATTCGAATGCGCGGTGATCACACGCAACTATCCCGACATAAACGGAACAATATTGCTTCAAAAAAATAATACTAGATAGCGTTGACTTACTATTGTTGAATCATAACGCCCGTGTCCCCCCCACCTAAACAAGTTTATTGTTAGTTGACCTTCACTAGTCACCACGAGAGCACGTATTAAGAAGATCGAAAACGCGGACATTTCGAATTGTTACAGTTTTGTTGAATTGAATAAGTCAATTAGAGTAAGTTAATTAGAATTGTTACGGTATTGGTGAATCGGTGTGAAATATTTCTTAAGGATATTTTGACTTGTTCCAGTTTTGTTTGAAAAGGTACGTAAATATTTAATTACTATTTAGATTTGACTCAGTTTTGATGGATCAACATGTTAATTTCTAGTTGTCTTAGTATTTTTGAAACTAATTTAAATTGATATTTTTTCTAAAATAAAATATTCTTCATGCATCGAATTAAAATCGTGAACGTAATCATAAATATTATCGATTTCTATTGAAGTTTTTTTGATAAAACTGTTAATTCCGTTGTATTAAAAGATTTTTTTTGAGTTAACTCACTATTGTAGGATCGTTATAATTTACTTTTCTCTATTTCAGATAAACATGAAGAGAGGTAGATTTTTCGTCAATATTGTCAATGAAAAATATAAAGAAAACCTGTTATCAGCTAATGATGAAGATTTAACTACAAATTTAGATACAGAAGCACAAATAAACAAAGAAAATATTCCATTTAACACTATTATAACGACTAATCAAGCCCATAGTAGACAAATTGAAAACGATTTAGCTATATATCCAAGTGAAGAAAGTTTTATTGAAGACTCTGATACAGATCCAACTTATGTCCGTAAAAAGAAGAAGAATCTTCCCCGTAAAATAATCCCATCATCTTCTTCACTTCATCTTCAAGTGAGACTTCGTCATCAAACTCTTCTAATTCTAGCGACAGTTCTAGTAGCAGTAGTGATTCTGAAACTGAAACCACACTGAAACCACTGACACTCTAGCTCAGTCTAGAAGCCAAAACGTTGTTCCAATTGAATCTATGACTGTAATTGATACTGTTGGACAGCTTCAGACTCAAAATGATGTTGATACTTAGTTCAGGGAAGTTAATAATCCTACTGTACAACCACAGTGTCACGTTGTCAATCAATTGAGCAATGATCAGTCAAATGAAGAGGTAAAAAGAGGAAAGAAGAAGTTAGAAGAGAATCGACATGGAAAGCAAATATTTCTAAAGCTCTGAGGAATTCTTGTAAGTCATACCAATCTCTATCAAAAAGCAAGAAAGTTTTTAATGAAAGGAAAGTTCGCCCGGCGTGAAAGTTGTAGACAACGTTGTAGTTTGAAAATCAATGAAGAAACAAGACAAAACATCTTTGATGGTTATTGGGGCCTAGCAGATCTACAGAGACAGAGGGAGTACATAATCAGACATACTCAAGAAATCAAACCAAAGTATAGATATTCTTGTACACAGGAGTTTACAAATCTTAATAGAGCATTTTATTTTGAAGTAGCTGGCAATAAGATCTATAATATTATATCTATTTGTATTACTTTTTAATTCCATCATTTGCATTTGAAAGATGTGTCATTTTTTAATATAATGAGGCGATTAGATTTTAGCCTGATTTGTTATTAAACTGATTTTTGTGATTTAAAATAAGTTTTATTACATTGGAAGATTTATAATTAATGTTAGGATTAGATGTTTTTAATTATGAGAGGCTAATATCTCAATTATTGTTAACTTTTAATTTTGGATGTTTCTTTATTAATTAGTGGTAACTCCTAATTAATTTATAAGTGGAGTTTATTAATAGTTTGCATGTTTGAGAAATATGTCCACTCTTTTAGAACTCTTTTGTTTGAATAATTGTTTTTATTTTTCTTGTAGTAAATAAGTATAACTCTAAATGATTCAATAAAACTGATTCAAGTCAAAATGGTGTTTCTTTTTTTTACATAGTCATCACCCTAAAGTGTAACAATTCAAAAACAGCGATTTTTAATAAAAATCATTGTACTATAGCCACTAAGTTTCGAAAGTACGATTTCACAAGCTAATTAATATATAGAATTCAATTAAATTGTATTACTTTTCGAACAAAAAACGCAGTTATAAGTTTTTTTCGTTTCCTGAATAATGACCCTCTTTGAGTTGTTACAGTTTTGATCTAGGAGTGCGATATATATAATTGAAAAAAAAAAAAACAACTCTGCATATTGCCACTTGCCAGTGTCAAGTATAATTTTGACGTGATAACGTCTTTAAAATCGTTTTAGTAAGCTAGGTTAGGCTAAGTAAACTTGTCTGTTGTGTCACACCAAAACCTCACGAGCGCGATCGCAGGTATAACGAGAGAGAGACGGACCGATCTCCCGTCTCATCTCGAGCGCTGCCAGTCATTCCGTGAAACTTGTCACGCGGAATCCTCACGAGCGGAGGCTGGCATAGCGTTCGAGTGAGTGGACCGATCTTCCGTCTCTCTCACTCTAGCGGCATACAAACGAATGGAGATTTTCTCGTGCGGACGTTATCACGTAAACATCTCGATCGTAAACCTACTTTACAAACAATTTGCCGTTTTTTTTGCGTCACGTTTTTGCCAGTTTCGGTGAAACTGGACGAGTAATAATAGGGTAGTCAGTAAGTCGTCAGTAATCAGTCAGTCGAGTCAGACATTCAAGTAAAGCGATGGCTTCTTTACTAGAACGTGACCAATGGAATTTTGGAGGCAAGTCGAAATCGAAAAAACATATTTTCGCACTGTTATTTTACTTCACAAGTCGTGCACTATAATAACCTATATCTAATAAATAATAAGATAAACAAGTTTAAGTTTGCTCTTGCTAGGTTAGCAAAGTTTGCAACGCTAGATACCGTATTAATTGTATATCATGGCTATATTGCGTCAATTCTTAGGTATGGATTGGTATTGTGGGGTAACTCAGCACATATTAATAGAGCATTCCTGGCTCAAAAAAGTGTATCAGAGCTATATGTGGCGCAACTCTGTACTCTGTGGCAACTCCCATTGACTCATGCAAACCCGTAGATAGAGAAACCAATAGATTAAGCCACCGCGTAACCGCGTGTGAGAATGTGAGATAGATATATTTACCCACAGTGTTGTCATTTTTTCATTTTCCGGAATTTTAAGGGAATAACAATTTTATATAAGGTATTTGACTGTGATGTGTTTTACTTTTCTGTTTTTAAATATTTACAAAAGATAACTTTTGCACACAAGAGTTTCGAAATCGGGTTCGTCAGATTAATACTAGAGTTACTTAAAATACGCTGCATATTCCGAATACAAAATAATTTAGTAGTAAAGCACACTCAACAACTAATTTTCCATCTCATTCATAAAAATTATTAAACGTTTTAAAAACCTCATGGCTAAGATTAAATTGTTTCATTTTTGTCTATGTCAAATCGTCGGCGTTAAAAGACAAATAATGTTTTAGCTATAAAGCCGCGTATAAAACGTTTCGTAGTTTTTTTATGTATAAGAGGGTTATTTTGTAGGTTACATAATAATATAATATCCTCTAGCAGTCTAGCATTATTAAAGCGCAGTTCAAAGTAAAAAAAAATAATGAATATTTATTTTACTTTGTACTGCATTCCATAACACTAAAGGATATTATATTATTATAATAAAACACATAAAATAATTCACATAGGTACTTTTAATTTCCCATCTCCGTTGCTTGTCTTTACTTTTGATACTCAAATTAAAATATTAAACAACGTACAGTAATCCAGTAACCTATACCAATATACATTATGTTATACTGTGTTATATAATATACAGTATATGTATTTACGTTGGGGATTGATAGAAATGATTAACTAAAAAATATTTTTTATACATTCTTCATTTCTTTTATTGGCAGATTTGGGATTTAACTTTGCCCGTGGAATTTAAATTTAACGTTTACTTGAACTTGATGCAGACATATACATGATCTATACCTTCCACTATATCTAAAAAAATATTTAAAGCTGATGGATGAGTAAAGAAAAACTTGCATTAAATGTATTTATCTATTATACCTGATAACATGTTCCATTTTATTTCAATATTGGAATGCGAAATAAGATTTGTTTAGAGATATTCTTCCTTTTATCATGCAGTAACAGAGAATAGGATGAACGTGCCTTTGTTATATTAATAATAAATCATTTATTTTCAGACAACAAGGCCCATACTATAAATACCTTATGGACTAACATACATATAATTTATATCTTAAAACTAAGGTTACTTTTTTTCGGCGTTGTGAGACGAGATTTCGGTGACTTCAACGGTCGACGGCGTCCGCGACCATACCTCCTCCTTCAATTTTTATTTCATGTATGGTATGTATGTTGATAAAATGCTTAATTCATGTAACATTAATTTCCGTTGCATTATATTAGTAAGCGAAGCATTTTTATTCCATTATTGGCATGTGTTTCAATACCTTTACTAAATCTTCTTATGTGGGAAATCTGTAAACAAAATTTTCAAAATTGTAATTTTATAATGATTGGTTTACATAGAAGTGTAAACAAAATGCTTACAAGTAGGAGTAATAATTAAATAATATGGTTATTTTTAAGGTTATCAAATGGTTTATTGTCAATAACGAAAACAAGTTCACAAAAAATATCACAATTCACAAACGGTCTAAAAAAGTGACACGAAGTTATTAAAATAATATGCTATAAAAGGAAAAATACACGTGCATATTCCTATCTGCGCCCTCAATCATAATTATTCTTATATAAGATACTAAATTGAGGAAAAATCGTTTTCTTCATATGGTAACACTGACAGTTGTAATATAGATTTTAATTTAGATAATTTCGAGGTTTAAAGACACTAAATGGTACTGATACAGTTGTAGAACAACATTTACCTACAAAATGATGAGTTATTACTATCAAACAACCATTAAAAAGTAGTTAACTCACCTATAAAATGTAACATCACACAACACTAGTTTACGTCGGTTTTCTTAAATTAAAGTACTGCACCTTATTGAGGCTCCGATATACACAACATATACTTTCAGTCACATCCTTATTAAGAATACATGGAAATATTACGAAAAAAACAAAAAAACTCTTCAGCACTTCTTAGTTAATAACATAGTTTGACATTCGAAGTACCTTGTGAAATGACATTTTGGAGTCTACGTTTTGGAGTCACCCGGTTACAGCGATAAGGACAAGAAACTTGTATTCATGTCTCTTTTGCACATGCTGTATTTAGATCTGGCTATTTCGCCGTGGGGTAAAAGAGATGGAACGTGTGACTTGATCTATTAGTTTCTCTATCTACGTGCAAACCACTGTTTCGCAGACTCAAAATTTTAACTGTCAGGTCTTTGTACATTTTGGATTTGTTAGGTATCATAGATATTTAGACGAGGTACATTTCAGGAGTTCTAGACACGGTCAGCGCCTTGTTATTAATAATATGTTCATGCGATACAACCTTGCTTAATCGAAATGTATATGGAATGTGTATAAAAAATATGATAAAATTCCTAACGACATAAAGACATTGCCGATTAATCGATTTAAAACTCTGACATTTAAAACGCTAATAAACCAACGTTTGGTTAACCACTCTTTAAAGTTTTGACATAATATTATTCAATATAATTCTAATGAATATGCTTATTGTTTATATTTGATTCATTTTATTTCATTATATTTAAGTGAATGACATAGTAAATTTGTTACAAATGTAAAGGACAGGATTTAAATAATTTTATATTTGCATACCAACTTTTGGTTAAAGTTGACTGTTCGTCTATAATGACGTCAAGACCTTGTTGTACTCAACTTTTAAGCAAATAAATTATTTTGTATTTTAAAATACATTGATTATGTGCTGAGCTTAATTTTAATCAGTCCTTGCATCATATTTAATATAATTTTGACTCTAAAATATGGATAATTGATTTTCTGGCAGCACTTAGCTTTGTCAAAGTAATATAGGTACCTAGTAATATAGGGCCTCTTTACCTTCAAGTAAGTGACAAGTACGCTAATTGTCGGTTAAAGTCACCCGTAACTTCAATTTCAAATTCACAATATTCGAGTAGCACTAATTCATATGATAAACTGACCCGTACTCATAGCTTTGGCAATTAATTAACTTTACTTGGGTTGGAACGTAACTAATCTACACTTTACTTTGGAGATGGTGAAAGAGGCCCTAAGTAATAATAATAATAATAATAAATAAATATCTTTGGACACTTCACACAACACCATCTGATTCCAAACTAAGCAGAGCTTGTACTATGGTAATCAGAAAGCTGATAAATATGCTTATATAATTCTAAATATATACTTAAATAGATAAATTAACACCCAGACACAGAACAAATAGTCATGTTCATCACACAAATATTTGTCCTGGGTGGGAATCGAACCCACGACCTCACGCGTCGCTGTCGGCTCATCACCCACTACGCCACGGTGGCTGTCAAGTCTATTGACAATATAAGTCTATTCACATAAATTGACATATATAAGTCTATTGATATTGATGCTATATCTTATCTATAATATAAAAATGAATCGCAAAATGTGTTGGTAAGCGCATAACTCAACAACACCTAGACCATTTTTTTAAATGTTCGTTGAAGTTCAAGGATGGTTTTTACGGCGAGAAAAATTCGAATAATTGCCGGAAAAACCATAAAAACAGCCCTTTTCTTTTTCCCATACAAATGTTTTCTAACTAAAACGTAGTCAATTTGAGCTTTATTGCTATTGTATAAAGTTCATATTAAATTACAAGCACTCACTGTTGTCTAAGTAATGTAGGTGTGTTCCTAACGTCAAAGATCATATCTATCAAAACAGTGTGCGTGTGTGCGTTGGAGCACAGAACACATCGTTGGAGGAGTTTAATGTCGCATAGCATGATGTTATATAGCTTATAGCCTTCCCTAATAACTGGACTATTCAACACAAAAATAATTTTTCAGTAGTTCCTGAGATTAGCGTGTTCAAACCTTTAAACTTTTAGAATAAATAATAAATTGATGCGACAATAAAATGCATATTTAATTTTGTTTGACAATTTCAGTAATCAATCTTTTTCATATATCAACGAACTACAATAGACAATAGGTGTTCTTTTAATACAAATAGGTTTCATATCTTAACATCCGATCTCCTTTTTTAACAAAAGTAGTTTTGTTATCCAGTCAATCCCGCTGACTTGCATAATTCTTGAAGTCGGGGTTTAAATAATGGTTTAGTCAGAAAATCAGCCAGCTGTTCTTTAGTGGCTATCTGTTCAACCTTTACCTCATTTTCTAGAACACACTGTCGCACAAAGAAGTGTCTCAACTTTATGTGTTTTGTTCGCTGGTGTGTTTCATATGGTGGATCATGAGCCAATCTTATAGCAGATTCACTATCAATATATAGTCGAGGGATATTTTTGATGACATCATCCTGCATAAAGCTCATGATTCTGGATAGCCATATGAGTTCCCTTGCGGCTTCACTAGCAGCAACTATTTCAGCTTCTGCTGAAGATATAGCAACTGTAGTCTGTCGCTTGCTATGCCATGCGACTGCGCCATTGGCATTAAGGCATATCATGCCACTGGTTGAGTGTCCAGTATAACTATCACCGCCATGATCCGCGTCACTGAAACAATTCAATCCCTGGAGCTCTGTGGACGATCTATATATTATTCCATGATTTAGAGTGCCTTTAATATAGCGCAAAATTCGTTTTACTTTAGCTACATCTTCTGAAGTTGGGTTATGCAATTTGCGTGACACTACTCCCACAGCGTATGCAATATCTGGTCTTGTTCCTACCATTAAGTATGATAGAGCTCCTACAGCTTGGCGGTAAGGGAATACTGAGGATTCATTACTTTCCTTTTTAGATAGTACAATATCTTTAACTATCGGAGTTACCGCTGCTTTACAGTCCTGCATATCATATCGTTCAAGTAGCCTATTGCATAACTCTTCTGATCAATTTTAATTGTGCCATCTTCTTTCCTTTCTATTTCTATTCCCAGGAAATAGGAAGCACTTTTAGTTGTAATTTTGAAGTGTTTTCTCAAGTCATGAAGAAATTTTTCTGTCTCTTCTGTACTTGCGGAAGCAATTAAGCCGTCATCAACATACAAAGCTATAATAAGCTTGTCTTTTCCCTGTCCTCTTTTAAACAAGCAAGGTTCACTTTGACATTGTTTAAAGCCAAGTTTTAGAATGTATTCTGTTATGGTTGCGTTCCAGCAACGTGGAGCTTGTTTAAGACCATAAAGACTCCGTTTTAGCTTACACACCTTTCCATCATTGTTAGAATATCCTTCAGGAGGTTTCATATAAATCTGTTCTTTCAATGTTCCATATAAAAATGCAGTTGACACATCAAATTGAGAAATTTTCAGATTTTCCTGTGCTGCAATACTAAGTAGAGCTCTTATAGTGCTGTGCTTGGCAACAGGACTGAAAGTTTCATCATAGTCTAGGCCTTTCTTTTGTGAGTAACCTTTAATTACAAGACGAGCCTTATATTTATCTATTGACCCATCCGGATGTGTTTTTATTCGAAAAATCCATTTGCATGGAATGGCTTTTCTCCCTTTAGGTAAATCTTCCATATCCCAAGTTTCATTTTCTTTTAAAGAATTTATCTCACTATCCATTGCTTCACGCCAAAGTTTAGCGTCTTTAGACGAGATGGCCTCTTTGAAAGTACTAGGTTCTGATAATAGATCATCATGAATGGAATTTACATGAGAACAAACATTACAAACAAAGTTATCGTATCTAGCAGTTGGCTTAAGTTTTGAGCGGTCACGCAGTGTCGCTCTGCCTTCTGCCTCGATCTCAGATGCAGATAGTTGCTTATTATTTTGTCTTACTATCTCTAGTTCAGTAACATCATTTACTTTGTTGTCTTCTCCGATCATGTTGTTTACTCCATTTTCTTCAGGTAACGATTCATAAGACGATTCTATTTCTACACTTGAGTTCGCCTCGGATGTTTGAGTTTCAATCATCTCAGTCTCCTTATTAATGGATATTTTGATGGCCTCAGAATCATTTATTAGGGAGTTCTCATCGAAGGTATCCCATATACGATATCCGTCATCAGAATCATTCCCAATTAGGATTCCTTGTTTGGCATTCCTGTTACCATCAATGCAGAATTTACAGACCTCTTTAGTAAATTCCGTTTTCATGTTAAAATCTCTCTCTATCAGTTTCTTTACATTACTTTTGTTTTGATGACCAAATCTGTCATGATACTCCTGTAACAGATTAGCTTGAGTTGAAACTTGGTTTACTCCTACAGCTGGTCTCAGACATCTCAGCTTAAGCTTAAAAAGTCCTCCAAATCTGTCTCGAGTACCAATTAATTTCGTTTGACCATCTACTTTTATAGTGCATCTGACTGTAGTAGATTCAAACACGATGTTTTTCAACTTATCATGAGTTGCAAGAACTGAGAATAAGTTTCTACTAATGCTGGGTACGTACCAAACGTCTTTTAAAAGTATTGGCTGTAATCTACCTTCTACCTCAGCTTCTGCAAGAATATTTCCTATTCCTAGAGCTTCAATACATTGACCATTTGCACCCGTCACAATATGTTGGCTTTTAAAATTAGTGAAGTTCTGAAACCAGTCTCCTCTATTTGTGACATGGGATGTTGCTCCATTATCTACATACCAATTATCTGTATCTTTTGTTTCAATAAAACATCGTTCAGAGTACAATGTCATGATAGCCAGGTTCATATTTACAGCGTTAGAATCTTTGGGTGGTCTGCCATCTGAAATCCACTTCTTGCAGTTTCTAACTCTGTGGCCTTTTTCTTTACAATAGTTGCATCTCAACTCCTTTTTGAAATATTTCCTTTTGTTATTCGTCTTTGCGTATAAAGCCTCTGCATTTGTTTCTTCGTCTTGTACACATTTGATGTTTTGACATAGAACTCTTTCATGAGCGCACAATTGAGATGTCAAATTTTCTATTGAGCGTTCCTTTTTTGAAATCATCAGCCAGCTTGACTTGAAACTGAAATATTCTTTTGGTAAAGTGTCAAGGATTTTACATATGAGGAGAATTTCGGGCAATTTACCTTCATTCTGTAATTCCATGCACAATTCACTCCAGATATTTTTCAATACTGATATATGAGTTATTATATCATGCTCGCTGTCCTTTTGGTAACTGAAGAATTTCAAGCATAGGTCATAGGTTTTATCAACACATGTACCTCCATAGATCCGCTCTAGTTCATCCCACATGTCCTTTGCTCTATCAAATCGCAAAACTTTCTGTAAGACGTCATCGGACATATTTGTCGTTAACAAAATTAATATAGCGCTGTTCAAGGTTTCAAATTCCTGAAGATCTTTTTCAAATTTAGCTTTAACTTCAGCAGATGCTGCAGGCGCCACGGTTGGTTTGGTTTTCTGTCCTATGAGAATGTCCATACATCCCGGCATTGCCTTGAGCACTATTTGAATTTTGTATCTCCATGTTTTGAAATTATTTTGGTCTAAATTACCTACTTGAACTTTCGCAGCATTTACTATTGCCTGTTCCATCGCTCTGCTACCACTTTAAACTTTTAGAATAAATAATAAATTGATGCGACAATAAAATGCATATTTAATTTTGTTTGACAATTTCAGTAATCAATCTTTTTCATATATCAACGAACTACAATAGACAATAGGTGTTCTTATAATACAAATAGGTTTCATATCTTAACACAAACAATCAAACATCCACGCGGACGAAGTCGCGGGCGGCCGCTATTCCTACTAATATTATAAATTCGAAAGTAACTGACTGTCTGTTACGCTTTCTTGCTTAAACTAATGAACCAATTTTATGAAATTTGAAACACAGATGGAGTGGACCTTGGGAAAGGAGATAGGATGGTTTTTATCCTACGGGAACCTATAAAACGGGTCCACGCGGGCGAAGCCGCTGGCAGAAGGCTAGTAATTAATATAAAAATCTTGTGTCACGATGTATGTTGCCAATAAACTCCAAAACACTGAACCGATTTCAATAAAATTTCACGTGTACCCGTATTTTGGTATAACTTACTTATCCTATATAATTGAGATGATAACTATAGTTCGGCCGTTCAGAGAATGCGTTCCTGACACCTATCAGTTAGTCACGACTAGTGATGGGCACAACATAACACTGAGTTTGTTACCGTTCCTCCAAAATGAACCGCCGCGTTATTTTTAAGATTATTTTCGTTTTAAATTGACGGAATCATTTAAAATTTATATTTTAGTAATTTAAGTGGAATCCAAAAAAAGGTATTATTAATATAATAAAATTGTTTTATTTATTCTTTGTTACAAAGTTACAATCTGCATTTCTATGCAATAAAGTACATTGAATTGAATTGAATGTGCGTACAGAATATTAATCAGACTCCGATTCGCTTGAGGAGGTGGTGTCTTCATCATCATCTTCGCCTACATGTATAATTATATTATTATCAATAACAGAATCAATCCTGATATTTAATAAAAGTTATATTTTAGTCCATTATTTTCAAATTCTTAAAAAGAAAAACAAAACGTATTATTTTATAAAGTATAACTGTATAAGAACAGATTACGATACTGTTATTGCCTGTTATTGTTAGCACAGCACTACAAATATAAAGCGCTGACATAACCTTGTAATAGCGCAGTATAGATTTAGAAAAATATTGTTTACCAAGTTATTTGACACTCAGCTTGGCACAAAATTATAACATTCATTGATTTTTTTTTCAACCTTTTTTTTATGTCCCACTGCTGGGCACAGATATCCTCTCACAAGTGAAAGGGATTTAGGCCATAGACCACCACGCTGGCCAAGTGCGGATTGGTGGACGTCATGCTTTCGAGAAATTATGAATTTCTCTCAGGCATGCACGGCGATGGAGAACATCTCAATCAATCAAATATTACGATATTTTCCATCACCGTGGAGCAGCGATAAATGCGCATATTACAAATTTCTTTGTCAGAGGTGCGCGCCGAGGATTTCAACCCGGGATCGGTCGCGTGAAAGACCGCGGCTTTTACCACTCGGCCATCGCTGCTCTATTCATTGATTATTGATATAATAATGTTGTTTTAATCAATTGTTAAAACGGTAAACAACCAGCAAAAATATTTTTATCGTAACTGCAACGCCATTACAAAGTTACGTCGTCAGTTCAATCGCGACGTGTCAGGAACGCATTCTCTGAACGGCCGAACTTTAATCATCTCAATTATTCGCTTAATGTCGTGAATGTAAACGAATAAAATATATCAATTAATTGTTTCTTAAGCAAGTGATTATTTACTGTTTAGTTTTATGAAGTTCTCATAGATGGAGGGAGGTGTACTCTGATTCATCGATAAAATTCTTCAATATTGTTTGACATCTAGGTTGCAAATACACCCAATAGATGGCGCTGTGTTCTGTTTCTTGGAATATAAATTCTATTATTTTACCGGAAGTAGTACGTAAGAACATTATTCTTAGTCTAAGACCGGAAGCATCCGGAAGGGTTTTATTTCCTCGGTTGCGATTAGAAAAAAAAAATTTGGCGCGGGCGCCCGGGCGCGGCGGTACGAAGTTCGCTGGGTCAGCTAGTAGTTAAGGGCTGATTACATTGACCAACTTGCAGGGTCCGATTTGGCATACATTGCTGGTTATCTTGAGTATTTTATTACAATGTACTCAGATAACCAGCAATGTATGCCAAATCGGCCCCTGCAGGTCGGCAAATGTAATCGCCCCATTAAATTAAATAAAAACTAGTAAAAAAAAAGAGTGACATTTAATTGACACTCGCTTGACAGTTGACCAAAATGTGCACCAATGAGTGAGTAGGTACACATGTATGTGCACTGTGACTGACTGTTGTGAGTTGACGTTGACATTGATTGATGCAATATCTTTAATATCTTAGAGTTTGCAGTTTACGAAAGTAAATAATAACAGACATTACAAAACAAATGGCATGGTATTAATTAACATTAAGTAACAAATAAAACTAGGTATAAAATGATTGATTCCGAACTCATACTGTGGTTGACAGACACTAAAGCTAGTAGTAGCGAAGAGAGTGATTCAAGTGCGTGGAGCGTCGTTTATTCACCTGAATCCGTATCCTCTGAAACCGATGATGATAACGATCGGTTATTTTTTCCTTTGATGCAGTATTTACTGCGGTCAAAACGGAAAAGAGTAGATGATTATCTTCATATAGTGGAGTCTTGGTCAGAGACTGAATTTAAGAGCCGTTTTCGCCTTTCTCGTAAAACAGCTTATCAGCTTATAGGTGAGAGCTCTTATAATTAAAATAATACATAAGTACTGTTCTATATTTTACATCTACAATGTAAAATATCTTATTTCAGATGATCTTCAGAAATCTGGTTTTATAGCATCTC
This sequence comes from Pyrgus malvae, assembly GCA_911387765.1. Lineage (NCBI taxonomy): Eukaryota > Metazoa > Arthropoda > Insecta > Lepidoptera > Hesperiidae > Pyrgus > Pyrgus malvae. The sequence goes on along the minus strand of OU426955.1, from coordinate 7,621,286 downwards.
ACAAGTTTGGTCTAAAGCCACTGGAACCAAAACTATGTTTTTATATATTCTTATCATTCATTTCTAATACAGAGCCATTGACTCCAATAGCTACAAGATTTGATATATCAATATCTTCAACATTTCGTGTTATCCGAAGAGTGGTAGCTTGGCTTCTAACAAAACTAGATGATGTTATCATGTGGCCTCAAACTTATGATGAGGTTAAAAGTATCTGTGATGGTTTTCAATCTAAGTGTGGTATATCACATACTTTAGGTGTTATTGACTGCACACATATTAAAATAGAGAAGCCAAAATTTGCTAGGGAGTATGCTAATTCTAAAGGTTACTTCTCAATAATTTTACAAGCAACAGTAGATTCAAATATGAGGTTTATAAATATCTTCTGTGGTGAACCTGGTTCATCAAACTGTGCTAGAGTTTTACGGAAGTCTCCTTTGTATCACACAGCTTCACAGAATCAGCAATCTCTATTTCCTTACAGTGCAATCCTTATAGGTCACTCTGGGTACCCTGCATTGCCATGGTTGGTGCCCCCTTTTAGAGAAAATAAAAGACTTACAAATCAACAGAGAACTTTCAATTCACTGCATGCATCAACAAGAAAATTGAGTGACAAAGCATTTAACCACCTAAAGGGAAGATTTAGGAGAGTAAAAAACTTTACAGGTTACAGGAATTTAGCATTTATCACCGACACAATTGTAGCTGCATGTATTTTACATAATTACTGTGTTAATGAAAATGATCAACTAGATCAATTAATGTAAGGACAGGACAAAAAATCTCTATAGGAGTTTGCTATTGAAAATGCTCCTGTAGCAGGTACATGATGTTAAATAGAAGATTACAAATCAACAGAGAACTTTCAATTCACTGCATGCATCAACATAAAAATTGAGTGACAAAGCATTTAACCACCTAAAGGGTAGATTTAGGAGAGTAAAAAACTTTACAGGTTACAGGAATTTAGCATTTATCACAGATACAATTGTTGCTGCATGTATTTTACATAATTACTGTGTTAATGAAAATGATCAACTAGATCAATTAATGTAAGGACAGGACAAAAAATATCAGTAGGAGTTTGCTATTGAAAATGCTCCTTTAGTAGGTACATGAGGTTGAATAGATGAAAAAATGCAATACATCCATTAAAATACAACATAAAATAAACAAACAAAAAAATGAACTTACTGAAGCCAAAAAGTTCACTCAAATTATATTAGAGAGTAATTCTCTAATATAATTTTATTTTTAGAGTTGATACTGAAGCAGATTTTTGGTAAATTGAATTAATTTTGGCAAAAAGTTATTAACATGGTGTAAAAGTGTAACTTTAATATTATCTTACTTAATATAATTAATTGTATAATGCTGTTTTTTCTTAAACATATAACAAAGTACACATGTTTTAATGTTTATAATACAATTTTTTTAATATATAATAATACAAAAATAGTTCATTGGTTTAATTGTTGATTACTCACTAGTTGTTTGAGTAATGCACATTTTTCTCTTTCAATTTTTAATATCTCCTCTTGTTTCTTTTCTCTAAGCTGCAATTTTCTTAAAGCTATTGACTGTTTTATTTCCAATTCTTTTTTCTTTAGTTGCAATTCTTCTTCTCTTATCTTAATGCTTCTTTCATATCTTTCATTCCTTAATTTAATTTGTTCTTCTTGTCTTTTTAAATATTCTATCCATTGATTATCTAACTCCACTTTTGCCTTTTTTTCTGCCCTTAATTTTCTGAAGGGTGCATTTTTAAATGATAGGTTATTTTTCTTCAATAAATTTTGATCATATGTGTCTTGTCCTTGTACAACTCCAGATGCTAATCTATATGTACCAGTTTCATCATTATATCGTCCAAGAATTTGATGCATTTCATTAAAATATTTAAAAGTCACTGTACCTTGACCATTATCAACACAATCCTTATATTTTTTTGTCAGAGCATTTATTTTCCATCTGACCTGATCTGCAGTTACCTGTGAATGTAAAACTATGAGATTATGAGAGTTTTGATGCATGTTGTACAAATTATTATAAAAACCTTTGTTTTTTTAAGACAAGAAGGTTTTCATAAGAGACTGATGTTTGTAGAAATGAGCTAAATGTATGAAATACAACTGAATATACTGTATACATATTTCTGTTTATCCCTCAACCACCTAACTTATATTCAGCTTAAAATAATTCTGAATTTACCTCTATATGTAGAGTTCTTAATTCTTCTGCTATAGAAGTCCACATCTTTGACTTCTTTTTTGGGTTTTCTATCATATGCACTTTGGTCTCATATAAGCTTAGCAACATCAATGTTGCATTTTTAGTCCATATTATATCTGCAAAGAGATAAGTTCATATATTAATGAATGCACATGAGGTCCATGAGAGAGCAATAAATTTTATTTAGACTGAAGAATTTATATTTCTAGGATTCTAGAAGTAAATCAGTAATCACATTGCTGTGTTATAAAAATGCTATTTATAAAGTCATTTTTAAACTTTAAAAAGTGTATATAATGAAAAATCTACCTTTGTTATTTTGATATGACTTTTTTTAAAGACTTCCTAAAAGGGGGTAATGTATTTGGCTGTATGTATTTTTTTTTATATATGTTTACCAATTACTTTACCGTTTGTAGACTGATTTTCAATTTTTTTTAAAACTTATACTTCCAATTTAGTCCCAATGTCCCAGTCTTGACTTGGCAAGATCTGATGATGGGATCCCAGGAAAATCGAGAGGAACCCTTAAATTTTATAGGCACACATATTTATATTTGTATATAGATAAAGTTAGTGTGTATATACATCTCATGTTGCTGAGCTGATGATGGAAGGTACTACGATGATTAGGTGTTGAGAGAAAATTCTTTCGATAAAATGTTTTTTTCATGAAAGTACTGGACAATTTTTTTTACCATTTGAAGTCGGTGTTTTTTAGTTAATTTTTTTTTCAATTTCTACATAACATTTTGTCTGAAATATATCTTGTAGTTATAATTAGAATATACTCACAATGCTTATTAGTCTCAATAACTTCAGCTTCTTCTTGGTTTACTTGATGTCCTTGTTCATATTCAACAATATTGAGATTTTGTTTATATTGTGGCTCTAATGATTGTGCACAAGCTGGAAAAGGTACAATGAAAGTAACATACTTGTATAATGCATTGTAGCCATCTGAAATATTGTTCTTACTTTGACCATCCAGTATAGCAAGTACTCCTACGTTACCGTCAATTGTTTCGTCCATTTTCACTGTATTTAAACGATTTAGATAAATATACCTAACAAGGACATAATTTGACCGTCCTCATCACATTTAATACATTTTTACAGGTAGGTATTATCCAATTATCAATCAAAAATCAAAACAAACAAAACAACAACATCTCGATATTCTCGATGGGCGAATCCATAGACATAATTACATAAACCTATGGACCGCCCCGACCGGCCCTACCTACGAAATTTGCGTGACTTCTTTCAGTCAGTATATACAAATGTACTCTGTGGTGACTACCTAACTTTGGGCATAAGTATTATTTATTCTTATGCTTTGGGGATTCGTTCCTCATTGCTACCTAAAGTAATTAAAGTTGGAACATAAAATGGCTGCTTCTTAATAGGGTTTTGCGTTTCAGAACAACACATGTAGCTGATATCGATATTTTTCTTTCGTATTATTAAAGGATGCATTTATTTAGGTTTTTTATAAAAACTTAAAAACAAAATTTAAAATCATGTCTAAACTTCAAATTGGTGTCAAAGAAAATATGAATACTACAAATATTTTGTACTATCATAAATTTACTTTTCAAAAATTTGAATGAATCATATCTTTTTTTATTTAATTCACACAGTTTGTCAATTTTAACCTGCATTAAATGCCGAAGCTGACAAACCCATGATATTATAATACTGAACAGAACAATCATAAATACCTACCTACATACATCCTCACATACTTTCGAATTTATAATAGAAGTATGTATATAGATTTTAAATTTATTTGCTATTGATATTGATTAATGAACGAGAATAAAACAAGTTTCTGAGTAACAATTTTTATTTGTTCATTGCAGAAAAAAAAGTTTAATATAATAGTTTCTATAAGAAATTTGTTCACTAAGTTTTTTGAATGCTCTCGGAATCGCAGATCTTAATAATTGACTTAATTACCATCAAACGATGATCAGTATTGTGTTCCGTGTTGTGGAGCAAATACAAGATATTTTCGCACTCATAATACTCAGTCATAAACCTGAAAAAACATCGATATGGGGATCCGATATTTTACATTGAATATAAATATCGATATATTTTTTAATGGACACCACTAGACAGCAGACCTACCACAACCAAACAAACGCACACATACACAGAGTACACTTGTAAATACTGGGAACATAAAATGGCTGCCGTGGCACGATGGTGCCTTAACATGACGTTGTTGCCAAAATTAGTTACCACTAATCTTTTATTATCTTTATTTTCTTATGCAGCCATTCATTAGTTAAACAGAGACAGCATGATATATGTCATGTTTGTGTCGATTAAACAGGTATTTGTATAACATGCTGTTCCTATAGTAGAATAGGGCCCCTCTATGTTTTATTCCTACCTCTAAGGGCGAATCAGTGTGCTAAGTGCGAGTTTTTATCACCTACTCGATCGCGTTTGCGTTTACGCGATTTGTATGGAACCGAAGCAGCGCCATCTAGCTGTAGTAATATGAAACATTTTTTGCGAGTGCAAGTTTTTTACGTCTTCGGTTTCGAGCATCAAGTGTCAGTCGTTTGACACTCGATAGTGACGAGGTCAGCGCTCGTGATTGGTTGATTATGTGTTATAGCGAGTGCGAGTTTACATTTTTGACACTTCGCACACTCGCATGCTTTCGATTGTCGACACGTTTGACGTTTATTCGATTAACGCGATGGTAAAGTAATTCGATTGGTTATTTGAAACTCGCACTCAGCACTAATCACAGGCGAATGAAATGAAAGATTGATTGTTGGTTTTGGCGCCTTGCGGGAAGTCGAAAAGACATATTGTGCTCTTGTTTTATTTTCATTTTCTTTGTGTATTTTTGAGTTATATCGAATAAAGTTGATGGCATTTTGTTTGATATAGGATAATTATAGTGCACGAGTGTTTGTGAAATAGAATAACAGTGCTAAAATATGTTTTTTCTGCTTGCCTCCAAAATTCCATCGGACACATTCTAGTAAAGTAGCCATCGCTTTACTTGAATGTTGGACTGACTAGACTGACTGATTACTGACGACATACTTACTGACTTTGTTATTACTTCGTCCAGTTTCATTGAAACTGGCAAACATTGATGCAAAAATTATACTTGACGCTGGCAGTATGCACAGAGTTTGCGATGCCATAATTGAAAAAAAAAATTGATTGTCATTCATTGTTTTACTAGAGATGGGCTTAAACGTTAAAAATTAATAATACTGCTAAATGCTAATAATAATTAACACTTAAAATTAGCAGTTATTTTTAACAACTGTTAAATTTATCACAGACAGATTGTTAATATTGGTAACATACACGTAAATTATTTATATTTACGTGTTGGTAAAGTAATGAAGATCAGTCTTTATTTAACACTAATTAAATATAACATTTCCAAATTCAACAGTTAGCAGTTAGTTAAATCAACTCCACTAAATAACAATCTGTCTGACTGAACTGAACTAACACTGAACAGTTTGCAGTTGCTAAGTTGAAAACAATCCAATAGAGAGAGACCGAACGAACATCATTGTCATCGCGCCCTTTCCATTCCTTTGTTTCGTCGTCCTGCGCTGCGTCTTGCAGTAGTGGGATAAAGGGAGACAAATATATATCGTCCGTGTACACTGCTCCGCTTCCATTATTTTTATCTGTGTTCGTAAGAGTTGTGACTTACTACTATATTTAACAACTATCTCAGAATTTATTTAACAGGTGTTGACACTAAAAAAAATTAACAGCGTTAATTTAGCAGCTTATTAATTTTAGACCCATCTCTATGTTTTACCGACCGTTGACGTATGTCACTGTATGTGTGGACGAGAGCGACGTGACGTGACATCGACGACATCGTATTGATATTTTTTTTTTCTAAAATAAATGTTCAATAAAATTTAGTTCAATAAAACTTGGTATTAACCAAGAGTTGGTATTTGTTATCATGGCTAAGTGTGGTGAATTTCTCAAAAGTCAATTTCCATTGATAGATGATGAATTGAAGAAGTATGTAGAAGGTAAGCTTACTTGATTAGGTTATGATAGTTGCTACGAGTAAAAAGTGTTGTTTGTTTGCACCTATATCTATGAGTAATTGTAATATTACCAGTACTTGAAGTTGTAGTTAAGAGCTTAACAGGGTGGCTTTATTGTTGTGGGATAGATTGTTAATGCTTATTATGCTATGTTAATTATTAATTATGCTTATAGATATCTTAGACAGCAGTGCTGGAGAATTCGAGGACACGGAAGAGGTCTACGAAGCCGTCGGCGAAGTGTTGCAAGGAATTTCAGAAAAATCAGAAGAAGACATAAGGTTGGATGATTTATCTTTTCTTATGCTGCTTAGATGATGTCAAACTTCAATAACTTAGCATCAGCTGTGATTAATAGCACAATCTTAAATATTTATGTACACTAAAGTAATAAACAGCAATAAGAGAAGTATGTAATTATAAATCAGCTCAATATATTATTTTAACTCACAATATTGTGTTTGTGTGTGTCCATGGTACCTACGACACAGGGTATATCTACCCCACTGTGACGCTATGAGTGTGAAGCGTTATTATTACTATTATTATTAATGTATTAAAATGATTTCATATAAATTATTGCAAATAATCAATATTCCATAAAACTGAAAAATTATTATTCCCCTTTTTGTAAAGTGAGCATGGTTTTTCACTTGTGTTTGTGTTAAAAAAATTGTAAATATCCTCTTAGATTATAAGTTAAATACATTTCCTATTTTTGGGTACAAACATATTACTGCTGACTCACTCTTTATAAAACAGATCTCATATTCAAGCTATAGAAAAAAGTGGTAAAACTATAAGATATACTTACAATTACAGTTTTGATAAATATGATGACTAATATATTTCTAGGGGATAGATATTAAAAATTAGGGTATTGCAGATTAGTTACACCTTTGACTTCTGCAACACATTGTGAACTAAAGCAGAAGGCAGGGTCCCTCAGTGCGCTTACTGTATTTAGAAATAAATACATAAATAATCTAAAAAAACTTTGGTGATAGACAATATTGTTTCCATATTAATTTATGACAAGGTTACCTTAAAAGAACACTGTTTAACATTGGAAAGTTCTTTAAATACATAATTCAATGCCTAATTTCAGGGAAATATGTGAGAAATTGCTACATATGCTGCAACCTAACAAATGTGGTACTGCAAATGGGCTCAGGAAAGTGTTAGATGCTCCAATTCATTTGGCTTCATTATCTGCAAACCATGATGAAAACGATGATCTTAAAAGTATATGGCTTCAAACAAGAGATGATAATTTTGTAAGTTTTAAATGCACTTTTGTTTTGTTTTCACCAAATTGCCTGCATTTTAAATTTTCAAACACTTCACAGTAATAAAATAGGTCAGGTTGATACAGGTTTTTTTAAATTGAATGGAGTAAAAAGGCCACTTTGTGTTAAGAGTACAATAACCTCAAGCAAGTCTATGTCTTGCCGATGTTAAAGTGCTGTCACCCAGCAACTACCAAGCTTCTTCAGTAACTAAGCTTGATGATCTAAATAATATCTTTTTAACAAAAATTCTGTCACCTAGCAACAGCCAAGCTTCTTTTGTAAGCAGTGGCGGCTCATCCTAAAGAGCGCTGGTGCAGTGCACTCCCAAAAAAAATTACATAGGTACCTAATCTATGTCCCTTCATAATACATACTATCCTTACATTACATTCATTCTATTCTAACATACCTATATATAGTATATTATATTAATTATTACCTATATCTACGCGTACATTTAGCGTCAAGATGTAACGAGTGGAGCGCCAGCGATTGCGCTCCTATGAAACGAAGTTTAGTACGATTCCTAGCGCTGTATTCAATGAGTGCGAAAGAGAAACATCGACACAGGCCGGCGCGTGTACAAAAACAAAAGATTATACAAACAAACGTGTCGTCGTCTTTGTCAGTTATTTCGTAGTTTTTCTTTTAAATGAGTATTTTAAAAAATAGTTTATTCGCGACATTTTGTGTTAAAAATGGAACAATACAGTGTATCTTTTATCATTTGTATCTTTTAGTAAGCGGTGTGAAAAAAACTTTCGAAATACGCCTTGAACTGAAAGCAAAAATGTTGTACGAAAACTAAATCTTTTATGCGTGTTTTTAAATCTGAACAATATTTTAAAACAAATTGGTTGTGTGGATGTGAAGAAAGCAATAAATTAATTTGTTTTCCGTGTCTTGTGGTTATCAACTGGAACTGACACCGACAGTGGTGGTGAATCTGCTTGGATGGTAACGGGTGGTAAAATATTTTTTTTGTTTTTTTTTTTTTGTGAACCCCCATCGAAAAATGTCACTAGCCGCCACTGTTTGTAAGTAACCTTGGTTATCTAATTATAATTTTTTACAGAAAGTAGATGCTAAAAAGTTAGAGAAAGCAGAGGCTAAATTGCAACAAAAGCAGCAAAAACAGAAGGAAGCCAAGATGCCATCAGCTGCTCCTGTATTACAGACTGCAACTGCATCACAAGTGACCTCGAAAAAGGATAGTAAACTTGAAGCTAAAGGAACTAACAGGACACAGGACATTCGGATAGAGAATCTGGATATTGCTTATGGTGATAGGTTTGTAGTTAGCCTACCTTTGTCTTTAGACCTCAAAAAAGGACAGTAAACCTAAAGTATAAGTGCACTAAGAGAATACAAGACGTTCAAATAGAGAATTTATTTATTTATTCATTCTTTATTAGGCCTCCTGCCAGTGACTTCGCCCACATGGACCCATTTTATAGGTTCCCGTCGGATAAAAACCATCCTATGTCCTTTCAAGGTCCACTCTATCTGTGTTCCAAGTTTCATTAAAATTAGTTCAGTAGTTTAAGCGGGAAAGCGTAGCAGACAAATAGACAGACAGACAGAGTTACTTTCGAATTAATAATATTAGTAGGGATGTACCTTAAAACTAAGTTGGACTTGATGCTATGAGCATTCTCTGCCTGTCAATCTGGATATTGTTTGTGGTGATAGGTTTGTAATTTGTTGTTTTATCATGTAAACAGCTAAGTCCAAGCCACTGTAAATGATTTTTTAATTCATAGGGTATAATAATATGTATGAAGTATGAACAGAATAATACTAAAACTTGATGATACCTATTTTATGTCAATTATTTTTGAGTCAACAATATTAAAGGAACTCCAAACCATTCACTTATTACAACACTGTTTAAATTTTTTAACCAGAGAATATGAAATGCTATATTTTCCCCTTTTCTCTTCAGGGTTTTATTACAAGGCGCAGATTTAATATTGGCTTTTGGTCGACGATATGGATTGGTTGGTCGAAATGGTCTTGGGAAAACTACACTTTTAAGAATGATATACTCAAAACAATTAAAGATACCTTCGCATATATCAATACTGCATGTGGAACAAGAAGTCGTCGGTGATGATACTTTAGCTTTACAGAGTGTTTTGGAATGTGATACTGTAAGAGAGAATTTGCTTAAACGAGAAAAAGAAATTACAGCTGCTATCAGTAATGGGTAAGAGTTTTTGGCAATAAAAATTAAACTGTATTGTATTGTTAGAGCTATTATCAAGGGATTTTAATTATTTCATTTAGATTTGATTTACATATTGTTTACAAATAACGGGACTATTTAACACCAAATATTAGATTTCTGTTTCTATAAGCAATATCTAATACACCAAAAACTTTGTAGCTCAACAGATGTAAGTTTATCAACGGAACTGACAGAGATATATGCACAGTTAGAGAACATTGAAGCAGACAAAGCCCCTGCAAGAGCATCCATAATATTGAGTGGTTTGGGATTTACCCCTGAGATGCAACAACGAGCTACAAAGACCTTCTCCGGTGGTTGGAGAATGAGGCTTGCCTTGGCTAGAGCTCTCTTTTCTAAGTATGTATTTAAAGAAACAATTAATACAACCTAAGAACTAGCAAGCAGTAAGAGCTGGTAATGAGTAAATTATAAAAATAATTGTTACATGCACACTTAGAATAATTTCCATCATGCTATAATTAAATTGCAATCTGATGGCAACTTATAAACATCCGAGAAAGATTTGTAATGGAATTAAAAACAGTGACATAAGGTGTAATTTTTTAAATTAAAGATCATTTATTATTTATTTATGTGAAGTCATTTTAAAATATTAATTTCAGGCCAGACCTGCTGTTATTGGATGAGCCTACGAACATGTTGGACATTAAGGCCATCATTTGGCTAGAGAACTACTTACAAAACTGGCCCACTACACTCCTGGTAGTATCCCACGACCGAAACTTCCTTGACACAGTGCCTACTGACATATTGCACCTACACTCACAGAGGATTGATGCTTACAAGTATGTATATCGTGTTTTTTTTAATCAAATAGTGTGGTAAACTAGTGTGCAATCCCAAGGCAATGGATGGACAGAACACAAAGCAAGGTTAATACTACTTAAAAGAGGTCTCAGCAGCCTTTGAACTTTCTACTTAGTCTTAATATCTGAGTCATCTCTTATATGAGATTGAATTGCTACTCTTAAGGTTCATAATAGCCTGAGTTTTGTCAGTAAGTGCTGTGTGTGAGTGTGATTAGATTGAATTCACTGAACTTATCCTTTAAAAAGACTAATTATTTTGATATTGATTTTTAACTACTCATTGAGATATTTAGGTACTAACACAACAGATTGCAAAATGATAACTAAGAGTTTTGCTTAACTTTTAAGGAATTACTTTAATTATTTATTTATTTCCCAATAGTATCCAACAGTGAGACATCAAAATACTTGCAGCTATTTTTTAAATAAACTTACTAAATATTTCTAATGTTATTTCTTTTGTAGGGGTAATTTCTGCTATTTTTCTGTACATTATATTAAACTTACCAAATATTTCTAATGTTATTTCTTTTGTAGGGGTAATATCTGCTATTTTTCTGTACATTATAATAAACTTACCTTATATTTCTAATGTTATTTGCTCTGTAGGGGTAATTACGAACAGTTCTACAAGACGAAGACGGAGAGGCTGCGGAACCAGCAGCGCGAATACGAAGCGCAACAACAACATCGTGCGCACACGCAGGAGTTCATAGACCGCTTCCGTTATAACGCCAACCGCGCATCCTCCGTGCAGAGCAAGATCAAGATGCTGGAACGATTGTAAGTACTTGTTGTATGACCTATTTCGCAACTAACTTATGTAGCAGAAAATGGCGTAAGTGGCTTAGATTCACAAACGGATTAATGAGCACAAAATACACTCGTCGTAAAAGCAGGAGTTCATTGAACTCTTCCGTATAACGCCAATCGCGCCTCCTCCGTGCAGAGCAAGTTCAAGATGCTGGATCGCCTGTAAGAGCTTCTTTTTTATCTCATGTCGCAAATTGAAATTACTGATTTGTCGGGAATGGAATCCGGGACACGTCGATCGTCAGTCCGGCATGGTAATATAGCTTATTTATTTATTTTTACCAAACTAATTTTACAATTTGAACAAAAGACGAGCTTAATGCCAAGTGGCTTTTCCTACCAGCTAAACTTTATCAAGTACATAAAAATTTTAACTGCTTAATTTAGCTGCAACAAGAAAAAAATATATTATAGAAGGCTTATAGAGAGACATAATGTTAGTAAACTTAATATTAAGATAGGACTCAAAAATCAACTATGATGATAAAATATAACGATGTATTTTCAAAAAATCTACATAGTTGATAAATGTTTTTAATATTGTGTACTAATATAATTATCAATATTTGCAGGCCAGAGTTAAAACCAGTGGAAAAAGAACAAGAAGTTGTACTAAGATTTCCAGAGACAGAGCCTCTATCACCTCCTATATTACAAATTAATGACGTCAGTTTCTACTATACGAAAGACAAGATCATTTTCAGCAATGTCAATCTCGGCGCAACGCTCGAATCTAGGATATGTATTGTAAGTAGAAATACATTAACAGCTTCCTTATAGCTGAAACAAGTGGAAACATCCCTTTCATACCAAAAAAAATATTCACCATTTTTAGAATTCGTAAATTGTACTATAAGTTATATAGTTATTATAGTAGTATGTAGTATAAGTTATGATAGTTGAACTGGTACAAATCAATCAAATGAATTAATTTTATAATTTCATCCTGATAACATTCAATGTCACAAATTCAAAAACAATACAAAAGCGTTTTACACAGCTATGCCTATAGCCTTTTAAAACGACCATTTTACTTAAAACAACCGTTTATTCACATTTACAATGCGATAGGTAAGAATCTTTTGGTGCATGCGATGGGTGCATGACATTTAGTGAAATTGACAGTAAGGCGTGGGCTATGTCAGTCAGTGACATATCGAAGAAGCTACACTACTTCCAATTTCAGCCAGGTCCCAAAAGATCCTTATTACAAATTGACCTTTTACTGGTCGCAGTGGCCCTGGTCTAACACTACACCCGAACTTACCAAATAACAGCTCGGTGATGGCCTAATAACGTCGCTATATTAACTGTAACTACATTTTTATTGAAACAGGAGCTCTTCATATATTTTGAAATCCGTTCACGACTTCCATTACTCAACAACAGATTGATTTCATTAATTTCAAATACAATGTAAGTCGCAATTTAACGAACAGAACAAAGTATACGACCTTGACTGACTACTTTGAATTGCCGCTGTGAAATTGCAACTTTTATTACTCCTTGCTGTTCAATTATATTCAATAACGTGATGTCACACTCTCTGAGAAAACTGCAACAATGGCGTTTTTGATTTTATGAAGCCATTAACTCATTTTAATTTAATTGTTGCTTTTAATATTAGAATGCTAAGCATGATCTTATGAAATATAAGTATAACTTTAAAATTGTGACCCAATCTTTATCTACTTATTGATATTTCATGGTATGATTGGTGAGTTTTGCTCAGCATTGTATATTTACGGCTAATGTAATTTTACATTGCTTTTTAGAAAATATCATTAGTTTTGGTAGTGATCGTGGTCATTAGGTTGCATGCATGTAAAAATAGACATGTCGAAATAGGAATATTGTAGAGTTAATTGAGTAAAAAAAGTGCGAGTGATAAAATAATCTCCCTTGATTGGGGGGTATTTCTTAAACGTTACTTTGACTAAATCAGGCAGATGATAAATGATTAAGAAATCTGATGATTTTAATTGAAATTAGATTTTGGTTAGATTACCATAGCTATACCAAATAAATCTTATAAATGCCCTAGGCAGTGTGAAATCGTCCTTTCATGACGTCTGTTTTTAATTACTATAATTTCTTATGAAAAAAAACAACTCGATATTTCATTAATAGGAACAGGTAGGTTATGAGCTATCGTGTTGTTTATTTAATGCATAAAGTAAAGTAACTAATTCTGAACATGAATATATACATACATAAATATACAGGATGACTGGTTGAACACTTGAGATACTCGAGGGCACAATTACTTACGACCAAAATAAACGTTTAAAAAAAGTTTTAAGAAAATATACGAATTATTTTGTAAGAAAACTTGAATTGAATTAATCCGAAAATATCCTGAAAGTGCGGACACATTGTACGTAGGTATTAGGCGGGCGTTTAATCTTGACCGCCTGGCTACTACCTACACTACTACTACACTACGCACTACTACATAATTGTACCTGTACATCGAAAGTTTTAGTATTTTGTAGAGAATGTATGATCCATTTTCACTTCGTACTTTACCTGGCTTAGAACTGACAAAAATACCAAGATAAGTAATGTAATAAAAGTCTTTTTGAAATCATTGTATTAAAGTGATTTTGTGAGCGTCACAACAGCGACACAAGATGAAAACTGACTTTAAATGTACCTACCGAAGTACTTTTTGCGTACTTAAAAATTGAATCATACCTATTTAAAACAATTGATTGAATTATCTATTTACAGTGATCGACAATAATCAAAATAACACATATCGTGATAATTGTTCAAAATGCTCACCTCCTCGTGTAATATGAATGTCGCAGTCGGATTGTATATTCCGCCGTATTACATTCTGGCTAGCTATTTCCTAAAACAGGGCTGTTTTGTAATGCTGCGCAGTACTGCGCACTCTCGTTCAGCCGGATTGCAATTCAGCTAAATTAGCGAACGTTGTATTGTATGAGCTCTTCGCGTTCGTCAAAGCGGCGTAATATCGTGCCGCCCAATTGTCTATATGTTACAGCCAAAGTAATAAATCCGGATATTATATATTCTCTAGCCATTATTTATAATATCTACTCAATTTAGATAAAGTGATAATTGACAATGAATTAATCACATTAACTAGCAATTTTATATAATATCTTCCAAGGCTTGGATAATGTAATAAAACAAGTGGCTCTGTGACATCTCCGGCGCTGCGGGAAGACCACTCCCTCCGCCCCAGCATAAGAAAGCGTGGCACCTGCGCTCGCCTTCGCATTCGCGTCTCCCTCCGCGCCTTCGGCTTTTTACACGCTTTTTATTAGCTTCACCTGTATGTTTGTATGTTTGTAACCGACTTCTTTGGGCGCGATTTTGACCCACTTTAAACGGCCAGATTTCGTTCAAACTTTGTAGATTTATTGAGGACCGATGACAATACACTAATTTGATAAAATTATTCCATTTTTCAATTTGCAAAATATGATTTTTGTTAATTTATATAATTTTCTGGTTAACTTGAAAATTTGCATAGGGGTCAAGGGCCGATGACAATGCAATAATATGAGAATAAAAATCCAAGTAAAAAATTAAAAATAAATAATGTAGTTTAAAAAACTAAAAAATACGCTTTTGAGAAAATACGAACTAAAAACTAAAAAAATAAGAAGAAAATGTATATTACTGTAAATAAAGCGTGGGGTGGTTTTTAAGATACTATTGACACCATGCACCCCACGCTTTATTTACAGTAATATACATTTTCTTATTTTTTTAGTTTTTAGTTCGTATTTTCTCAAAAGCGTGTTTTTTAGTTTTTTAAACTACATTATTTATTATATACCTACACTCTAGGGGTAGTACAGACAAGACCACGTGGATAGTGGGGAGCCCTGATTCGGTTTGGGTATTTTTAGAATATAAATAATTATAGTGAAAATGTGTTTCAGGGACATTGCTTAGCTCAATGACACCTATCCTTCTTATGGCCGTATTAGATGTTGCTTAATATTCACCCACCCTACTTTTGATCGCACTAGATGTTTCTTAATGGCCACCCATCCTACCTTTGACCGCACTCGATACTGCTTAGCTTTATTAACACCCATACTTCTTATGACTACACAACATGTTGGTTAATGACCACCCATCCTACTTTTGACCGCACTCGACATTGCTTAGCTGAATGGCCACCCAGGTGCGGTCATAAAAAGGATGGGTGTCGACAAAGCTAAGCAATGTCGAGTGCGGTCGAAAGTAGGATGGGTGGCCATTCAACAACATCTAGTGCGGTCATAAGCAGGATGGGTGTCAATAAAGCTCAGCAATTTCGAGTGCGGTCATAATCATAAGTAGGGTGGGTGGCTACGAGGCTTCATTACAATGAGGCTAAACGTGAACCGCCATACTGTAGAACGTATCGCGATAACAATCCGGCTAATCGTGGACCCGCCACAATACAGAACGACCCTGTTTTAGGATCCGGCTAGCTGTAATGTTATACGGCGGATTATACGATCCGACTGCGACATGTACACAGTTAGCACGTTTTTGCACTGTTGCTTTACACTGAGTATCACATCACATATACATTACAAAGGGCGTTTGATTCTTCTATTCGGAAAGGATTCGCGGTACAAACGTATAGCATCTCGGACACTGTCATTCGTACGAGCAATACGAGCATGCACGAACCATCTCCTACTATTCTTAATTATAAAATGACCTATGAAAATGACATTGTTGTTATTGAAATAACACCGCGCAATCGAGTGCTTAAGTACGTACATATAACCGGCCAAGTGCGAGTCGGACTCGCGCACGAAGGGCGCACGCTCCGTACCATTATCTATAAAAAATAATGTAGTTTAAAAAACTAAAAAAACACGCTTTTGAGAAAATACGAACTAAAAACTAAAAAAATAAGAAGAAAATGTATATTACTGTAAATAAAGCGTGGGGTGCATGGTGTCAATAGTATCTTAAAAACCACCCCACGCTTTATTTACAGTCATATACATTTTCTTCTTATTTTTTTAGTTTTTAGTTCGTATTTTCTCAAAAGCGTGTTTTTTTTAGTTTTTAAACTACATTATTTATTTTTAATTTTTTAGTTGGATTTTTATTCTCATATTATTGCATTGTCATCGGCCCTTGACCCCTATGCAAATTTTCAAGTTAACCAGAAAATTATATAAATTAACAAAAATCATATTTTGCAAATTGAAAAATGGAATAATTTTATCAAATTAGTGTATTGTCATCGGTCCTCAATAAATCTACAAAGTTTGAACGAAATCTGGCCGTTTAAAGTGGGTCAAAATCGCGCCCAAAGAAGTCGGTTACAAACAAACATACAAACATACAGGTGAAGCTAATAAAAAGCGTGTAAAAATCACGTTTATTGTATGGGAGCCCCCTTAAATATATATTTTATTCTATTTTTAGTATTTGTATAACAATAGCGGCAACAGAAATACATCATTGCCTTTGATTATCCATAGAAATCATTGCATTAAGATTGAATGAAAGGTAAACTGTGGTTTAAGATTTATGACGTATTACAAAAAAAAAAAAAAAAACTAGATCTCATTCAAACCAATTTTCGGTGGAAGTTTGCATCGTAATGTACATTATATATTTTTTTTTAAGTTTTATCATTCTCTTATTTTAGAAGTTAGTTAGTAGTAGTCTATTATATTTTTGATAGAGAGATTGATAGAACGAGTTCCCCTAATGGCACATATAATTACTCTTTTGCACATGGCTGTAATTAATGGTAGTTGGAGCACGGACACCCGTACCTACGTATCCCGTGCTTCACCCAGGTGGAGAAGCTAGGGAGCACGGGCACGGAGCGCCGAACTCAAAAATTCAGGCAACTATTGTCCACAATTTATTATATTTGAATTACTAGGTCGGTGACAACGGAGCGGGAAAGACGACGCTACTGAAGATAATAATGGGTATCCTGTCGCCGACCGCCGGCATGCGAAGCGTGCACCGCGGCCTGAAGTTCGGCTACTTCTCGCAGCACCACGTCGACCAGCTCGAGATGAACATCAACTCTGTCGAGCTGCTGCAGCGGGCTTACCCAAGTATGTTTGCTTATCTTAGTTTATTGATGTAAAACATTTAATGCGGCGAGTAACATCAATTTTTGTCGTGGCGACGCGTCGTTACGGCATACGACATAAGTAATACTCATTCTAACAATATGAAACACGAAGGCTATATAAACTTATTAGCTTTCCGCCCACTACTTCGCCACTTCCTCTTCACCGACCTGTATTGGAGCAGCGAGGTGAAGTAAGTTAAAGGCCTCCACTAATAGAGAGAGACCCGTACCCAGCAGTGGGGCTGGGATTGCTCACGCTGTGGTACTTCCCAAGCTGTGGTTGCCCATGTTGACCCATGCAAGTTAACCCACCTAAGTTGCATAGGTATTTGTTTTTTTATACTAAAATAATATCTTTACGATTTCAGACAGAAGTATAGAGGAATATAGAAGACAGTTAGGAAGCTTCGGTGTGAGTGGAGACCTGGCCCTGCAGACCATCGCCAGTCTATCGGGAGGGCAGAAGTCTCGAGTGGCCTTCGCACAGATGTGCATGGGCAACCCCAACTTCCTGGTGCTCGACGAGCCGACCAACCACTTGGACATTGAAACTATAGAGGCCTTAGGAAAAGCTATTAATAAGTTTACGGTAAGAAGTATTAGAGTATATTTTAGAAATATTTGGATAGTTTGCTTATATGTTGGCGTATGTGGCATTTATCAATAAAATATCTTTCTACTAGTGTCTAAACAGCATTCATGTCGTAAAAACTAGTAACAAATTCTGAAATGAAATATTGGCTAAAAATAAGAGTTTTATATTGTAGGTATAGGTATTTAAAAATTTAATTATCCTGTCCCTTCCTAGCAAAACACGAGCTTTACTAGCATTTTATAGGGAAACAGCACAGTGACGTAACTATACTATAGGAATATTGGTCACATTTGAAGCTATGTATATAAAATTGATTTGGTGTCCTAATTATTCTTATAATTGATAAAACCACTTTCGTTAACTTTCTAATGAGCACGATGACAGATTTTTAAATACCTTTCCTTATTGTAGGTACCTACACGTCTCCTATTTTCGAAAAAAAGTTTATTTCAGCAATAAACTTAAGTTTTAACGTAAATAAATGTATTTTCTGCTATGTAATTTTAATTAAGCGCGAAAACGCTCGTAGGTGTCATGGCGTCGGCTTGCTCGTCAAACTTTAAGCAACACGATGACATTTACTGAGACGTGACGTCATTCCTTTTGATTGGCGTTTCAGATAACATGGCCGATTGCTGTATTTAATACTTTTATTTTATTGAAAATCTTATTAATCTTAATGTTTATATTAAAACGGGATCATATCTTAGAACTTTTTTAGCATATATTTTTCTGTAAAACCATTTATTCACTGATTATTTAATAGTGTCATCAATCATCATGCCTATTGCAATCATCGCCACATATTAACATAAACTGTAATGTAGCGTAGCATTAATATACTTTCAACATGTTTTTTTTTTCTTAAACTTACGGGAAATATAAATGCGAAATGGCACAAAACAATCGCACTATTATTTTATTGTCAACAGGCTATAAGTAGTTACTTACTGTGTCATTTTATGATTGGAAATATTAGCATCTTATCATAAGCTACTTTTGTTACAGGGTGGGGTGATACTCGTGTCCCACGACGAAAGGTTACTACGAATGGTGTGTAAGGAATTCTGGGTGTGCGGCCACGGCTCCGTCACGAACATCGAAGGCGGCTTCGACGAGTACCGCAGGATCGTCGAGAGGGAACTCGAGGCACAGAATAAATCATAGGACAGACTGCTTACTCTAAATAAATCATGTAAAAAGTACCTAAACGTAAATTATATTATACTATTAAAATGTAGTTTCGTTATTTATTACGTTAAAGCTAAATTTTTTATCGGCAGTTCGAATACACGAATGAAAAACTGATTTATATTAATGAATTTTTTATTTCATACCTCCAACCTCACTCTGTCTTCATTAAATAATTTTACCAAACAATTCCACAATGAATTGAAGTACTCGCAGAAACCATGGCAATAAAAATATAAAATTAACTTAAAATTGAATATTTACAAATTAAATCCATAATTCAAAATACATAATATACAATTAAAATAGTGACTGAAAGTAAGAGTAAACACTTCGTTGACAATACCGAATAAATTGAAATGCTAGATTAGTACTGAAATGAAGCCATCTGCAGATACTTGTATCTTTAAATGCAACTTGTTTGAAGAGATACAACGCCTATCTGTTACTGTATTACTGTATCGGAGGGTAATGTGTTGTAATATTATCGTAAACTAATCTTGTATCGAGGATTATATTTTTCATTTTCATATACGTTACATATTAATATCAATGTGTAATACATAAATTTCAGTATCATTTCGTATTATGGCAAATATATTATTAACTGTTCGCGAATTTAATTTAATTTAGGTACGAATAATTAAGTAACGCTAGCAGATCACAAAACATCTTAACTAAATTATGTCCAGTTGGCAAAGACGAATGGCGGTTGGATCACTCTACTCTCACGCGAGCAAGAGGGGTTCGATCGGTAAAATATTGCATCTACTGATGCTTCTTGCGCCTCGACTTGGTTTTATCGGCGTTTCTCAGTACCTCGGCATAGGAAAGCTCCAGTTTCCTCAATTTGTGAATCTCTTGTGATGCAGTGCTTTGTTTGATATCCCAAGAATCAGTCTCAGCGTTCCACCCTTGGTAAATTTTGCCTGTCCTGCCGCTTACGCTGGGTGTGGGGGAATTTAAGTTTCTGTTGTAGAATTGTAGCGTAGATCCGTTCCATTCTCCCTCAGAAGACCTCACAAGAGGACTCGCCTCAATAGGTCTGTAATCTCGTCGGCCTTTCTTGTTACCGGATTTCTGCTGGTAAGTGATCTTTGGAGGCGATGGGAACACCGGCGAGTCGGCCCCCTGGCGTTCCTGGCTATGTTTACGGTTTCGATGTCTGGATTTCTTTCTAGTGGCTGCGATGTATTCCAGAGGTTGACGAACCAACGGAGTCAGCACTCGCTCCTTTTCTCTATCTTTCTCTTTTTCCTTTTCCTTTTCTGGTTCTTTATTCTGTTCTTTCTCTTTCTCCTCTGGTTTCGCAGCTGAGATTGTCGCTACTGTTTCAGTTTCTTTTTTAGTTTCCACTACGGGTTTTTTAATTGGTTCTGGAATGGGTTGTTCCTTTTCTTTTAATGTTGGTGTCTCAGGAGCGGTTATATCAGACACAGGAATGGATTGTTCAGACATAGCTGATGACAGCACACTTTGTGTGTCATCCGTGAAATTGCCAGGAGGTTCTTCGTTGGCTGGGGTCACTGGGGGCACTTTGCCGATTGTGGTGTCATCGAGAAGCGGTAACTGCTCTCCGTCATCTTTATTTTCTGCGGCCTTCTTCAGAATCGTAAATATTTCTTTGAACAGTTCTCGATACTCAGGTCTGTTGCGGAAGCGACTGTCCATCGGACTAACATCATCATAAATGCTAAAACGGTAGTCTTCTCCGTCGGCGATTGTGCAAAGGAAGGATCCGGGTCTTTCGCGCTCGGTTTGTGTGCCTTTGTTGCTGGTTTCATCCGCAAAACCGGAACTGGAGGTTTCCGCTTCCGAAAAATCTGGTGTTTGTATGATTTTCTTTCGAGAGGTTGGTTCTACCTTCTTCTGTTGTGTGTTATCTTTCTGGGCTTCCTCTCCATGACCGCTTTCTTCATCGGTATCCTTTACACTAAACTGGCTGTAGTCTCCAGACGTTTGCAGTTCATCTTGCAGCGAAATAGGCCCGGATTGGGTTTGTGCGCCTGGCAATAAATTAGGTTTGTTCTTCCTAATATTCTTAACTTGCGACAACTGCACTTCAAGAAGTGCCTCATATTTCTGGACGAGTTCCCTATACGGGTTTTCGTGGCCATCTTCTTTATTTGCCCATACACCTTGGAGTAGTTTCTCCTTGGCATTCTGTAAAGCAGTTATAATGTACATAAATATTACGAGTAAAGAAATTTTTGTTAAGGATTTTCCTACTGAGATTAGAGAGATTGGTAGTTATGTAGTCAGAAAAATTAATGATCGATGTGTTATTTTGGATTGATCGCAATTATATGATTTTAATGACGTGGTTTGTTATTGTCAATGGAGCCATTTAATGTACCAAATGTTGAACCTATTATTATAACAAATGAAGTAATCAAATAGATAAAAAGATATTACGTGAAAAGTTAAGAAAAGTATCAGTTTCTGAAAAGAGGCAAAGATTAAAAATACATTTAATTAGTCTTAAATACACCCATTACTACACAAACACCATTGTTAGTTACAATAAAGCAACCGATGACGCACGCACATTCATGTATTAGGATCTTAAAAACAAAATTCTGATTAGTATCTTCAAGTACCTAAGGTATTAGAAATATGTTTTAATTAGATTGTAATGATTATGATTAGGTATCTTTTGAAAACCATGGAGCTCCAGGAGAAAACGAAATCGTCTAGGTCCGAACTGATTGTATGACCATCACCAATAATGTAGATCAGCGTGCAGTCCTCGCTTAATCTAATAATGTGTCAGTAATGGACGTACCTTCGACTACATGCGATATATCCAAAGAAAACTACTGCATATGCGCTTCATTAGGCAAATGCAAAGCGTGATCAACAACATCAGGGGCAGTTGGAAAAGCTTTGCCGCCTAGAAACGATCGAAACAGTCGCATGAGTTCAAGGAAGAACCAAAGCGTAGATTTTTAATACACTTTACAAGATGTAGATGATGTACAATTGTGGTCTTAAATTGTTATGTGAATAGGGAAGCGAAGGACCTTTTTTGTAATTTCCTACATAGTACATAGTAACATGTGCATTCTTTCTAAAATCGTGCTCCCAAGAATAAGATTTCTAAATTGTTTATTAGTTTAAGTTAGTGTAATTAATGTTCGTAAATAGATGAAACGTTGTGCGTTAATAGTGTTATTGATAACAGGAAGTATTAGGTTTTAAAGATAACTATTGTTAATAAACATAGATATTTACGAGAAATGATGAATAGGTTGAGATGAATTATCGTCGACGAATTCATGCATAGAATGAAGGTACAATGCTTACGTCGAATTTGACAAGTTTGCTGGTGACATGGTCGTCCTTGGGACTTTGCTGCCCAGACGGCGTGAGGATGAGGGAACTTATAGCGCTACGGTCGTCGTCGTCACCATCCAAAATTGAAGACATGTCGTCTCGATCCATGCCTCTAAGACATCTGATGCATAGCTGCCCTTGTCTGAAAATACGAAAGAAATATTTAGTAGGTAACTGAAACTTAGTATGTCATATTGATTGAATACAGTAAATAGATACTTATGAATGTAGTCTAGCCACTATATCAAAATTGATATCGAAAGAATATCGGTTATACGCAGTTTTATATTTTGTACGGCTATTTATACAGCATAGTGATGTCACTACCTCTGCTACTGCTTTGTCTGTGTAATGTAATTTTTTAAACATTGTTTCGTGAAATTCCGTAGATTGAATCTATATTTTTTTGTCAACTTCCCAATTGAAGTAAGTAAGAACGAAATGGTACAAAATCAATTCAGTATTATAATATTGTTACCTGACTTCCTCAAGTATGGAGAATTCTTCATGCATGGACTTGGGTTCATCTTCTTTTTGATGCCAATTTCTCAGCTGTTCCTGCAGTCTGTTGTTCTCTTGTACCATCGACGCCAACTGTTCTTCAAGTTCTGTAACCCTTCTTTGTTCTTGAGCGAATGCAACCTTGTTCTCTCTCAGTTCATCACTTAGCCTAAGCAAATCCTCATCCTCTTTAGTCAGTTCTGGGAGAGGTGCTATCGATTTAAGTGGTGTGCTGTTTACATCTTTCTTGCAGTTCACAGTTTGTGGTTCGGCAGCTTTTTGTTCTTTGGGTTTTTCGTTATTTTCCGGCTTTCGTTCCGCTCTCCGCTTCACGATCTCCAGCTGTGCGTTCAGGTCGTCCACAGTCTTTTGAAGTTCCTCGCATTTTGCCTCCAACGTCTCAATGTTTGAGCATAGACTGAAATTAAAAAAAGAAATGTTTACGTGCAGTGTTCACTGACGTGGTACAGGTAATGAGACTTGACATTTGTAACGATGATTATGATTGAGTGTTATATATAAATGGAAGTCAAAAGTCAATCTGAATTACTTTTGTGAAGCAAAGTAACATGCTATTAAAACAAAAAAAAAACTTTGATCGACACTCGGTCGAGATACTCACGTTTTAATGTGTTTCTTGTCTCCGGCATGGTCGACGGCTAGTCTGTGGTTGGCCCGCTCCAAGTCCTGGATGCTCACCTCGAGTTGCTCGTAGATTCTCAGCCTAGAGTCGTTAACTTCACGCAATGCAACCGTTTGTTTGGTAAGATACTGGAAAAGATAAATGACTGTCGTTACGTACGTTGCGCATTTACTTACAACCTAATCGTTGATATATTAAAATAGATTAATATTGTTGAATAAATAATAATATTATCTGTTTATCGAAAGTCATGTGCGAATCTTTCGGGAGGATCCTGTTTCATACCTACCCTATGCCGTATATTAAATGAAATGCAAGTTCTCCTTCACTTTACTGCAATTGCACTAGTAGGTACGATATGAACTCACATCTTTATCTGATGCACAGGATGACAGTGCGGTACCAATAATAACTAAAAATTAATAACTAGTGAAGGATAACAAAACTTTTAACTTACTTCTATTTCTTGAGCTTGATCCTCGATGACATTTTGGTGTTGACGTAAAGCAGTTTCTAACTCTTTATTCCTCTCTAGCAGAGTTTTCCCGAGTTCCGCTGCGAGCTGCAAATCTGTAACAATAATAAATCAACCATTAGTTACGTGTATGACGAATAACTCTATGAAAGTGGTTCAGTTAAACGCAAATTATGTAAATGAGGTGAGAGTGACTCGAACGTAGCGTGGTTCCAAATCAACTACAATTTATGCTATCGGATTACCATTCGGTGTTACTGACATCACTGTTACGCCAGTGTCTCCGAGATGAGGCACGGCAATTTACCATCGACTGGCGCAACATCGAGCACGCTTATTGTCGCTTACACAGACATTCCACTATCACATAGCTAGATAATTATTAACGGCACATAGCTGTCTCGTTACTATTACTCGAAGTCTGTCATAGCTCGTTTGTACGTGAAACGCGCATCGCTGAATAAGCACGTGAAAGGCGAACGTAGTATGGTACCTATTGCCAACCTTGTCGAACGTAAAAAAACGTTAAAAATGCGTAAGTTTTGTTCTAAATCTAGGTCAAAGCAGTCACGCAAAATAATGATGCTTGCTTGTAGATTTATTGAAGAGTAATAGACATTTTAAATACCTACTTAGACTTAGCGAAATGTTCGACGAGTTAGCGGAGAGAGATTTTACATCTTATCTATGTAAGTACTATAGCGGATAAGTGCGTTCCAAAACTTCCAAAAATGTTTTAAAATCTACATTGAACAAAACTTGCGGTATTCATGGTAGGTATAAAGCTGCCATATTACATAAGCAAATTATATTCACTAGAAATTTTGAAACATATAATCTCATTATTTCATGAAATAGTAAACTCTTAAAATATTTTCAAAGACTTAATTATTTGTTTTATAATCGGATATAAGTCAGAAAATCAACATACTAATTACGAAGTTAGTTAAGTGTCCAATCAAGAAGTTTTTATGGAATGATATCATCGTTAACTCATAGGTATTTAGATAACAGTCCATACGAGCATACGATTGTTATTTATTATATGTGCGATCCTCCATTGTTCACCACACCTTATTGTACGGATTTTTGCGTTATGAAAACTAGTATCAACTGTTATGCCAAACACTTAATTGTGCAGCGAACAGTAGCAAGTACGTTGAAGTGATAACAAAGATCATGTCCTGCGGTATATAAAACGAATATCTGTTAAGTCTATTATTAGTAATATCACAGAATACTAACTATTACTAACGTAGTAATACTTTGAAACAGGTTTTATTTACAAAACGCTTACTTTACATCAACATATAAACCACGAAATAAGTATAGTAAAAATGACGAATGAGTTTAATTACTTATATTAAATAATTGACTCTAGCTACTCTTCCTTCTTTCCTCTTCTTCTAGCTACTCGTCCTGATGGCATTATTACCTGCTTTCAACAAATTCCTGAACAGTTAAGTTGAAAATTACTGAAAGTTTTACGCCGCAACGACAATTAAAAAGGGTTTTAAATCTAATGACTGGTCGTAACTCAATCAATTTACAATTACACTTGTCTTTGTTTAGGCAGTTCTATATAATAATGTAATGTAGCACATTACCTAACAGTATTTATGAATATACTGGACACTAACGTTTTTAGTTGTTTTCTTCCTTTATCTGACTACGGCGTAGCATAGGAAGGGATTACGTCCTGCTACGCGTATAGTATTAGGTACATACCTCGATTGGTGATAGTCGTAGCCGTCGTAGGGTATGTTTAGTCGATCATAGCTATACGACACTAGAGAATTTAACATAATTTGACATTTTAAGCAGTAGAACAAATAATTAAAAGAGCGAAATTGCTGAATGTTGATTGTTAATTATTTTTTCATCTGATAATGATATTACAATATGATGTGATGACACTTCTTAGTTTTTCAAACAAGTAAAACATACGATAAACCAATATGAAAGAACACGGTATAATTTTTAATAAGAACTGACACGTTCACGCCACATAATCTTGCTTCATAAATATTAAAATAGTTGTTAAATTTACAAGTATTGTAGCTCGTGTACGCAACGCTTATAATTTGCTTATACAAAGTCCTCGTAACAACAGACACTATTCACTATTTTAAAAGTTATCAACACTAAGCATGCAGATATAATTTACTTATTTAACGCTTATAATTTGCTTATACAAAGTACTCGTAACAACAGACACTATTCACTATTTTAAAAGTTATCAACACTAAGCATGCAGATATAATCTACTTATTTAACGTAAGTCATAGAGCATTTACCATCAATCGTGATATTTATGCCACGAGAAGAAATTACATCAGTAGCCAAAGTAAAATAGCGCCGAGTCACCATGAAGAACAAAAAAAAACATGAAGCTATAACAGAAACAGGTCCATGAAAGAACTCCTTTTGATGTGATTGTGTTAAATTCATATTAATCGGCCAATGACAAACGCGAAGAAGTTTTATCCCACTGTGGTTGCAGCCACCGCACCGCATAAACCTACCGAGAGAATGATACAGAGTTCTAACTTGGTTATCTTTAGCTGTTTAAAGATTTGTGGGTCAACGATAGAAGGTAGCAGAAACAGGTCCATGAAAGAACTCCTTTTGATGTGATTGCGTTAAATTCATATTAATCGGCCAATGACAAACGCGAAGAAGTTTTATCCCACCGTGGTTGCAGCCACCGCATAAACCTACCGAAAGAATGATACAGAGTTCTAACTTGGTTATCTTTAGCTGTTTAAAGATTTGTGGGTCAACGATAGAAGGTAGTCAATTATGTACGAGTAGAAATCTAACTAGAATACAACGTTGGTTATATTCTAGTAAGGTTTTACTGTTGGTTTGATGTTATAGCAGCAACAGAAATACATCGTCTGTGAAAATCATATCTATAAAAGAGAAAGTGTGTATGTATGTTCCTTATAGACTCCGAAACGGCTGGACCGATTTCAATGAAATTCTCGGAGAATCTTCAGATTGGTCCAACGAGTAATCCTGTAAAGTTTGGTTCACTTCTCTTTCTAACGCGGGTGAAACCGCGGGGCACAGCTATTTTCTAATATTTAGCCATCACGGTTCATGACGTACAGCTCATTATCTAAAAACAACGGGTTGCACTCCGGGAGTGACGACATGTATAAAATATGTACTCTATGGTGACGAGAGAAGTGAAAACATTAACGATGTGCCTTCGTTGTGCATTTTTGATATTTTGGAATGGTTAGGGAATAATTTCGTACGAATTGCTTTTTTATCAGTATTATATTATTTTTCATCTAGTATTTTCAGTAGGTTTTCATCTAGTATTTTTATAAAGTACTCACTCATTTTCTTTCACTATTTCTTCGTCACTTTTTTCATTAATAGATGCACTTTGTTTAATGTCCATATTTTAAATACTTGATATAAACGAATTTTACAAGTATAGACAGTCGAGCCATCATCAGCTGTCACTCCTCCGTCTTACGAATATTCGAGCCGTCCGAGCATCTCTTTTTAAATTGCTGTGCTATTGAAACACAAAACAAGATCTCTGATTTCTATTGATAAGTGTTGGTGAAGAAAATGGGTTCGTGTCTTACTTTCTCGATCAATGATCTGTCACAAGTTGACTGATGAGTTTAGTAGGAACTGTGGTATCTTTACATTGCCTTGTGCTTTTACTGTAAAGAAATGTGACCCATATTACAAAGACTCTTTCTGGTGCTTAGTAAATTAAGACGTTCAGTAAAGAGGAGACATACACGTATATATGTAATTGCTGCAGTCACAGAAATTTAATAATTAATATTCATTTGCATTTTTTTTCTCTCCTTAGGTACCTACATACCTACTTCTGTAAAGCTCATGACCTAATCATAATGTGTTAGCACAATTTTATTAGGTATTGAACATTGACATGGTTATTTTAGTATTAAGGTCGTTTACCTACTTTAAACCTGGTAGGTATGTAGGTAGGTACTAAATGGTTCGTTCAAATACATGTATGAAATTGTAAATACTGACAATGGATGGCCTTTGAGTCCTTTGACCATAGACTTACGAGTAGGGTAACGTATATACATTTGACTACCAAATTATTGTTAAAGTATTTTAAACTTAACTGTACGGTACTTCTATTTAAATACTATGTCTGGTAATTTTATTGTGACGGTCGGCGTGAAAAGATAAGAAGGTACACGTATTTTCGCCAGACTAAGTACTAGGATGCTAGGATTTTAGCCCTTGCTAAGATGCGGGTTGGCTCTAATGCCTCTAATGTTGCCGATCAATAGACAGTAGTTTAGCTTCTTAAAAGCGACTAAATTGCTAATCTCCGATAAAAGTAGCATGTGCGGCTTGCCCTTAAAGATGTCGCTACGTTAGCTTGCTTTTATAATATCAAAATTGCCTAATTGTAAGTTTCAGCTAAGTTCCATTGTATGACGTTCGAATCAGAGGTCAAAAATATTTACCTGTATTATTTGATTAATAAATGACATAGTAATCTTGGCGGAGAACCTGGAAGAGTTCAGCACTATGCTAGGTAACTTCCATAGCGCCTCACAAAGGGTGGGTCTTAAGATGAACATGGACAAGACGAAGATCATGTCTAACGTCCATGTCACACCTATACCGGTTGTTGGGACAAGCGATCCGTATGGGTAAGTCCAGCTTCGAGAGAGAGGTAACTCGTAGAATCCAACTCGGTTGGGCAGCGTTCGGGAAATTACAAAGTGTCTTCTTGTCCAGAATACCTCAGTGCCTGAAGTCGAAAGTTTTCGAGCAGTGTGTGTTGCCAGTGATGACCTACGGCGCTGAGACGTGGTCTTTACAGTTAGCCTTTTCCATAAGCTCAGGGTCGCCCAGCGAGCGATGGAGAGGGCTATGCTTGGTATTTCTCTACGTGACAGAATTCGTAATGAGGAAATCCGTAGAAGAACTAAGGTTACCGACATAGCTCTCAAAATCTGCAAGCTGAAGTGGCAATGGGCAGGCCATATGGTTAGGAGGACCGACAACCGATGGGGAAGAAAGGTCCTTGAATGGAGACCACGTCTCGGCAAAAGGAGTACAGGCCGCCCTCCAACCAGGTGGACTGACGACCTGAAGAAGACAGCGGGTATATAGTCGCTGGATTCAGAAGGCCCAGGACCGGGAGGTACACGTGGACAGTAAAAGGCTGATGGATGATTAATTATTTATTCTTCCTCTGAAGATACTTGAGGAGTTAACGATTTAATGTTTTATTTTTACACTATTTTATTCAAGTGTCAATTATCAAGTCCGTTATTTAATTAATAGCGCTTGAAGGGCGCTCCATTCTTTCCTACCCAGAATGACGTTATCACATTGTTCATAAATTATTGTTTTCGATTGCTATCCTTTTTTGAAATTAAGTTCAAAAATAATCTGTATTTATAAGAAAAATACCACAGTAATTTAAACAATAGACGATTAACCTGAAGAATTATAGGTAGGTGGTAAGTACACAGTAGGTAAGTGCACGTTTTGTAAGTAAATTTCCATCGTAACTTAGGAACTTTTATGATCTCATGAAAAGGTGTGCTTGCCGGCCACACGTAATCCGCATCAGTAACCTAATCTTTTCTCATTTAAGTATATTTTAGGAACACGAAAAATAATAAAATGAAGCAGAGATAGAAATTAAAATACATAATTAGTCTCTTCATAATTTAAAGAAAGTGACTGGCTGTCTAGAACCATAGTTTCTTTATCATATTTATTGGCAGCCGTAAGTAGGTAAGTACAAATAGATAATTTCGAAATCAACCTTGTACTTAAAAGTGTAGTTAATTTGTGAAATCGTGAAGTACCAATCTATATCAATATAGGTAAATAAAGAAAGGGGGTAAATGAATACGATTTCAATCAAAAGTTACCAAGTTAAAAGTGGCTAAATTCAGAATTAATGGTGTTCCAGAAACAAAAACGTTGAGTCTGCTCAATGTTCCTCCACTGTCAATTTTTAACACCGGGTATAAGGGCCGGTTTATGTTAAGCTAGCGGATACGTTGACGTAGTCCTTCCTGTATTAAAAGTATCAGAAAATACATAAACATAAACTTAAAAAATAGATTTATAAGAAAATAAAAAATGGGTTTCCAGAATGCAGAGACGTAGCCGGATCCTGTTAATTTAAACGCTTTGGGGTAGGTTGTATTCAACTTTTGCATTTAAATCTATCCATCTTAGGAAATTCTTAAAGTACAACAAATGTAGGTACCTATGTAAAGTATTGAAGGAAAAAATGTTTCTTTAACATTCTTTCTTTATGTTGCTGTCAAATAAAATATCAAAAAGTATGTAGGTAATTGCTTTGTTTGGCTTTGGCCGTATCGGGGCCTGCATGTGTTTATGACAGCTAAGGGTTAATACGAGTATTAAGGGCTTTGCTTGGCTTTGGCCGTGCCAGGGCCCGCATTCGTTATTTTACTTACTTAATTAGTAATTTTAACACTAAGCCAAAAGAATGAACTCATAAGAGAAGAAGAAGAGAAGAAGAATAAGAGAAGAAGAAGTAAGCGAGTTGGAAATGTTGAAATTGTTGAATACCCTATGAACATATGAAATGATTACACTTCCATGCGACAACTTTTATGTCTTGCGTTTGGGAACGGTCTAATTATTCGCTAATATAACGTAATACTTAATTCATTACCTTGTTGTTGTTGTTATGCCAACGTACCTACTCGTATATGCAAAGTAGGATTTTAATGATACATAACGAATTACTTTAGTCTGTAAGTGTCTAATATATCAAAGTTAAGTAACAACTTAACATACAGAGTAAAGCAATAATTATTACATAGTTCATTTACCATTCTAAATATATATTTAAGTAATGCGTACTAAAGAATCTGTCTTAAAAAGTATTTAGTCATTGCCAGATTACTTATTACATTAAGTGACCCAATTAGTCATCTCTAAATCAATAGGCAATTAACTCAGGCTATTAACAAACGTTTGTGTGCGTAAAAATCTAATTGATTTTAATTATGCTAATCCGTCAATTAGTTAAATATTTTATCGTACTAAGTAGGTTACGTACTTTAAAAAGTTTTAATGTTTGTTGCACAACAACTCAAGAGCGGCTTGGGATGAAATTTGGCACAGTGATGGATAGTCTGGAATAGCGTAGCGCATACTAGATATACCTTACCTACTTAGTACTTGGTATAGTTTTAGCATGTTTAACAGTCTATTTAGTTTTAGAAAATAAATAACAAAGTAGGTATATTTTGTTTATTTTGATAGGAGGAAAAATTAAACAAATAAGTATTAAATATTCATTATGAAACAGTAGCGGCAAAAAGCAACAGCGTGACAAAAGACAGCCGAATAGTTCATGGATCCAATTTAATTTTATTTTGTGCATTGCGAATCAGTCGGTAAGCGCAACGACTTCGGCCGTGAGCCCCTCTCACACAGCCTTGCGCAAGGCGTGACTAACCTTCGGTTCCTTGCAGGCACTCCAGCTCGACGGTGTAATCCCATAGGTCCAAGGAGTTGAGTCCGTTTAGCTCCCACGAGTTAAACGAGTCGCATTGCTCCTGTTCCTCGGTCATCTTCCCCCCCTGAACACTTTTATGTCCGAAGGGCACTACGCGTCATTTGAATTACGTGTGTTTGTGGCCATTTTTTTCAGCCATGTTAAGTACCTAAGTGGTAGCGGAACGCCGACGTGACCAGTTTGGCGGCGCGGAGCGGACTGACTCCGAGCCCGCGCCCGACCGACCACCGCAATTACAACGCCTGTCCGCTACAATCTCATTTCGATCTCATTTCTTTCGATTATTCGCTGATAGCAGAAGAAATTAACAAATGTTATTGTGCCGGCGATGTAACACCGCACTGTCGAGCAAAAAGTCAAATGTAACCAATTTCGTGGAGAAAGTTAACCGACGATGCTCCTCGCGCAATCAATCAAAATGTTTGGTATGGTAATTCTAGCGTTCAAAATTATACCTCGGCATGGGTTTGCAATGAAAGTACTGCAACGCAACTTAACCTAAGATAATTATTATGAGATGTTACGCTGTCACAAATAAGGAGGCTTTCACGCGCCATGACTTCTCATGATAGCACTGAACAGCAAGCTTGTCTTTGATGAGATTGGGACCTCCAATGAAATAGGTCATGAGGTAAACAATACTTCGAAACAATTATAAACCGCTTGAGTAATATCTTAATATATGATTGTTAGCAGTAGAGCAGAAACCGGGTCGAGGAACTTTACGCGTCAAGTGCGGGATTGGCGACTCGGTTGACTGACTATACACAGAGCTCTAAAACCTTTATCTATAAGCAGACAATGTTGTATTATATTTGTAGCTCAATACTTAACGCATTATTAATTTAGTAAAGAAATTGTTGAAATTGGCGTTCACATCCCAGCTTTTAACAGAGAACTAAAAAAACGAGCTATTAAGATGATTAAAAATAGGTTGCTGGATCGCAGTAGGATTTAATTTTCATGCTCCAAGACAAATGATAATCAATCAATTCTATTAATAATTAGGATTATCAGTTTCGGAATTGAAATAAAAATTACCGTACTAGTACCTAGTACCACTGTTAACAGCGACAACAATGAGATGAATGAAAATTTTATGTGACAGGTACTTTTTGCGTTGGACTAAATGACTAAAATTGCAAAACTTTCCAGTACAAACGAACGCCTAGATGCTTATTATTGGCATATGAGCAATGTGTTGATGTCCTTGTAGTTTGTACCCACGCTTCGACAATTCTACTTTTTTATAAATCGTTTCCGTGATGAAAATTTGGATATTTAAAATAAAACTCAATTTTTATAGGGGATGATAAAATCCTATTCGCAGCTTTGATGCAAGATTTCCTAGACTTGAATGAAAATGTTTGTTGGGTATTTCATAACTCAAAATACTGAATTCAGTTGTTGGCTTTGCAACGCGATATTATAAATATAGATATGGATAAGCCATTTTTATATTATTTATTAACTGGAAGATATTTTTTGCTTAAAGTTACGAGATTTTCGAATAAGTAGTTATTTCCATCCAGGATGACTATACAATTTTCTTCTATTCCAGGTTTCCATTCAATTATTCATTTGAACAGAGCCATTTAATGATGCAGATGCAGTGTCAGTTTATTCAACGAACATTTTAACTTTTCTGTACCGAAATAAAGGTGAGTGACCGGTCGAGGTGCCCAAGTTAATTGCAACACATATGTGCTCGATCATTGCTCGAGCAAGGTGTAACTACAGGCTTACGAATATATTTTAATTATTTGTATGGCTTTCCATTGTAATTTCATCAGCATACTCAATATACTCACTTAATAAGTCAGTCTGCACCCTGCACTTGTTTTGTTATACAGAGTTACACGGCCGTTAAGTCGACCTAGATCCTTTAAGGGGTTGTAGTTCCCATCATTTCTGACTAATTCTACAATGGAATTCCATACCGGAAGCTTACATTACAGGATTCAAGACTTTTAAATTTTTTATGACAATTTTTTCATTAAACTTGACTCCATTATTAGTTTTTATTATTTTCGTATAGTAGATAAGTTGCTTTATTATTTAGGCAAAAATGAAAAGGTTCGATTCCGAATAGAGCTCATACCTAATATCTATCTAAATATTTATTTCTCCTGTGGGTGCTGATCATAGATTTATTATAAGCTACGGTATATAATGGTGCTGATATTGTCGATTTTGTGTGTCCATTTTATGTGTGAATTTTAATACTTTACCTAAAATTAAAAGTATAAAAACTATTGTAGTTAATAACAATAACAGTGTATTCAATCCATCGCACAATAAACCTAGTTTAAGTTAATCAATATTTGTCTGATATCTTATCTGGCCAGTAACGTGTTATATCTAATTATAATCTAAACCGGATTAGCTTAAACATCCTCTTATTAATTATTATTTTCAATATAATATGTAAGTTAAGATACCTACTTAACCAGCCCGTATTGGAACAGTGTGGTGGAATACACAATGGCTACAGGCCTCCCTCAATTAGCTCGACCCGTCCAGCGTCCAATATGATAAATAAATATATAAATAAAAAGGGTCGAAGTTGTATGGCACTGAAAAGCGGCACTGAATGTGGCACTGAATTTAACAATTATATAATCTTCCAGCTATGTCATTTCCAGCGGACTATGACATGGGGTGTTTCAAGAACTTTATAAAAGCTCTCCTCCAATGCCGGCAATTTTCAAGTCACTTCTGTGAAAATTGCTGGTGATCCATAGGCGATGGATGGCGCAGTCGCTTGACATCACGCGGCCTTTCTACCATTTTATCCGGTTCACGTATTCCGGTTCAAGTTTACTAGTGTAATTCAGTGCAGCAGAGTTTATTTATCTGGAATTATGGTGAATGACCAAATGACCAAACCAACCCTTTTTAACCGACTTCAATCAAAAATGGAGTAGGTTATCAATTCGATTGTATTTTATGTTTGCTACCTCAGAACTTTCGACTGGTTTTTGCTACCTCAGAACTTGGACTTTCGAGATTTTTATGATTCTTTTTTATTTGAAAGCAGATACTTCTCGTCTCGACTCGACTCGACTCCAAAAATAACAATACCTAATTGTACCTAAATTATATGGTAAACACAGATTGTACCTATATATTGATGAGTAGAAAATGTACGTTGACTATTAAATTGTAGAAGGATACGCAATTTATTTTTTTACTTACCAACTACTTACTACCTTTGGAATAGTTTTCTTTTGAAGTCGGTAATGTTTTGTAACAATTTTTGTTTATTTGGTAAGTAATGTGGTCTTTTCCGATGAGTCCTTAATCTACAGTCCTGGAGATTTTCATCGGATTCGTGGAGATGCAGGTTAGGGGTAAAGACTCTAATGAGGCTTAAACACTGCTACCTATTTTACCAAAAATTTTACAACAATTTTAGTAACGTTACCAAATTTAATAAAATTGTTGTAAAATTCCTATAATATTGCGACGCCCTTACAGGGTTCATGCTCATACTAACACTATATATTGTAACACCCTAATTATAAGCCTGACTGC
Source organism: Pyrgus malvae (assembly GCA_911387765.1). Taxonomy (NCBI): domain Eukaryota; kingdom Metazoa; phylum Arthropoda; class Insecta; order Lepidoptera; family Hesperiidae; genus Pyrgus; species Pyrgus malvae. The sequence continues at coordinate 7,585,907 of OU426955.1, read as the reverse complement.
AATAAAGAAATTATGAATTATGAATTATGAATTATTAATAGCAACTGGGATCAAACAGGTCGGACAGGGAACACAGGTAAGTGCGCTTATAATTTTATTTAATTTTGAGACTAGCCCACTAACGGCCAGTCAACGATTTCATCCCGGTTGCATATTGCTTAGCAAAAATAGCTTACGAGTAACGCGTTACACATATCACATAACGTAACGCTTAGCCGTAAAGTTAATGCGCGTTCATTATGATGAAAAATAGATGAAAATAATTGATACTGTCTTAGTACCTGCCTCTATGCGTTTTTTGTTATTATGTTATTATTATATTATTGATTACTAATTCGTATTGCACGGTATACTTTCCTCCGAGGAAATGTTTACTACTTTTAAATGTTTACCAATAAAAACCTCTGGAGGAATATTATTTTGGAAGCTAACCCTGACAAGGCGAATCGATATGTGGCAATGCAGAAACCAGGTGATTGGAGTGACGTCCTGGGCGTCAAGGGCGTCCTGGGAGACAATAATACTGGCAAGCACAGGTCCCATTTCGAAAAAAATATACCTAATTTAATTTTTTTTGAACAACGAAGAATAATTGAATAAACGGTTAAATTTAACGATAACCTTATAGTTTAAAATCGGTGCAAAGACAATACAATCGCAGTCTACTTTGAATAAAGTTCAAAAGTGGACGAGGTTTAGATAATTTAATCAAAAGGTATAGACGATCGAACGTGGATGGATTTATAAGTTCATACATTTGCTATAACCGTTAGTTCGTCACATTTACCCAGTTTCATTGTCGGTCGCGCACCGATACCAATAAATAAAATTGATCACTGCTTTGGCTGCAATGCAACACACATTTTGTTAGTAATGATCATGGACGTATGATAGACCTATGAACCGAATCTCACAATCGAAGTTTTCCGCTGTAAACATACGTAGCTCCTACAGACACTGTTGTTTTACTTAATTTTAGTTATTATTTAAGCTAAATAGTCGAAGTAAAAGCTACTAAAAATATTTTTTTTTTATTTATTTAACTTACAGTAAGTATTACCTTAAAAATAAGGAACACAAGGGCGTGCTTAATGCCTAAATGGCATTCTCTACCAGCCAACCCTGGGTGACGAGTAGAGCTTGAGGTAGGCGCATACTAAGTAAAAAAAAAAGAGAACTCGTTATGCGTAATTCAATAAATTCACATATCATACTTAAACTTAAATACCTAAATAATACGTAGATATAAAAATACTTATTACAAATACAAATATTGTAGTCGTAATTTTGAGCGAATTAAAACGAAAGAGAAAATATGCGAATAGTTTACTTAATATTTGTGTAGTTTTATTTACCTACGTACTACGTACACACTCATAATGCGATGTGCTACTGTTAATATCTGTAGTGGAAAAGTTTTAAAACAAGTTTGCTATCTTGATTATGAATATAATAAGTACCTTAAATGCTTCCTGGCACAATTTACTTATTTATTAACATTTTTTTCTTACAATAACAACAACAAAGCACTCAGAGCTACTCGTACAATAATGTAATTACAACAGCTGATAAAAAATAATAATATTGTAGATGAAGTAGAAATAAAAGCATAGGTAACCAATTTTTATTAAAGCATACGATATTTCGTGCATAAAAATAATAGTTACCGTCCTTATTACGGCTCACAGTGGCGTTGACATTTCCACACAATACATTTTTTACTATATAGGTATACATCTCTACGATGATGAAATTCGTAGATGTATTCGTATTCGTAGATGTGTGATCATTTCTTAGGAGGACCGATAACCGATAGGGTATAAAAGTCCTCGAACGGCAAGCACGCCTCGGCAAAAGGGGTATAGGCTGTTTTCCAACCAGGTGGACCCATGGACAACCCAAAGACAAGACATGGACAAGAAGACAGCGAGAAACCGTTGGGGCGCAGAGCTATGTGGAATCGGGAGCATTAGCGGAGCGCATTCATGGGATCAATTATTAGGTAATACTCGGTAATAGGTGTGTCGTACCTGAATGCCTTTTCTTTATTCGTAATTTCAGTTTCTGTCAGAAGCAAAAATGGTTTTGTGCCTGCAATTATTTTATCAGCATCGCTATATATATCGCTATATAAAGATGTAAAAAAAGCTCTCCTCCAAAGCCGGCAATGCTCGGGTGGCTCCCCTGGGGTTGCCCGTGTCCATAGGCGACGGTGATCGCTTAACACCACGCGGCCCGTCTGCCTTTTTGTTCGGTATACATATAAAAAAAAACCATTTTTTGTACAGGTATAGCAAGAATGTAATTGTTAAAAGCAATAAAACACTGTGTACTTGAGACATTACATCGTCTAAGTGGAACTCATCAGGGTCACATAGTTTATGAATGCTACTACCGTTACATAAGGCTGTTTCAAAACATTTTGCTCAATGCTCGTATTAACTTAGCGGGGCATAATATTTTGCGGTATTATCGTTCAGTAATCATAGTTGCATATTGTTTTGTCATTCTTTTTTAATAAGTCTATATTGTCAATTGACTAGTTCGTTTAACCATTTTCTCAATGCTATAAATTCTAGATATTTGGAATTTGGCGACTCAGCGACGACGTTTTAATTTTTTATGATTACAAAGGGAAAAGCAACCCTTATAAGTTCACTTCTTTGTCCATCTACCTTTTTTACATGCTTGTCTCTAGGCCTATTTGCCAGAGGGTCCTGAAGAATCAAGTTCAAATTAATATAAAATACTTAGATCAACAGTGTCTTTTGTTTTCGCAGCTTAAAACTGGAGTTTCATAAAATACATGGCAATTTTGTAAACTTACTAAATGAACCCATATAACAAAACATAAAACTATAAGAAACATCTATATATCCAGTTTCATGCCCATTCTCGTGAAGATATCATAACTAATTAATTTTGGTACACATGTGACCTCATCTGTAACATGTAATACTTAATATTAGACATTCTTCAAGATCGTTAAGATGAATATCTACTCTAAAACACTAAGGAAATGGAGCGAGAACTACAAAATATGAAACAGCATGATAAATCTAAGAAAACGGACAAGTTTTCATATTTATGTGTATGGAATGTGCATTAAAATCTATACATATAAAATGCTTTGTCCTGATTGACTGACTGATGGATCAAGCTACAGCCCAAACTGCTGATCGTAGAGACCTGAAAGTTGGAGGGTCTCATCTTTGTATGAAGTAGGCATAGATAGATAAGGCGTATTGATGTATAACAGAAGGCATCAAAACCTTTTTACTTCACACATTTCACTTAATAAACATTTAAGGTTAAAGCACGCCGAACGTTTCACAACACTTTTGGAAAACAAAAGTAGTCTAAAAACACTGAAGTTTTCAATATTTTGTAGTATTTTATAGTTAAATTGGTCAAAATAAAAATATAAATATAAATATGTGTTTGTCAGATGTGACATCTGTGTTAATCTATTTAATGCTTCAATTTTAACAGCTCGCTTGTATGAAGACACTCATTCTATACGTACTTATTCTAAGGCCATATCATATTTAGTATATTATGGCCAACGTCAATTTTATTGTACATTTGAATTAAGTTCTTGTCCGTTTCGTTGAAAGCAGTCGTCAGTAATCAAATCAGACAGTCCAGTCAGTCAGATCAGTCAGTCAGTCAAGTTAAGCTACTTTACCAGAACCTTAGAGCATCAAAGTATGACAGGTATGACACCCGTCAGGAGTCAGTAACTTTGATGCTCTAAGACTAGAACGTGTCCGACGGAGTTTTGGAGGCACGCTGAAAAAACATATTATTTTCTTTTCTTGTATTAACCTCAGATAAAATAAAGTATTTAACTATATTTATATCGAACGAAATGCCAGTAACTTTATCCGATATTATTTAGAAATACCCTTAGAAAATTAAATCCTGGTAAGTAGATTATTTTTCACGTGTTCTGATAAATACCTTCATATCATGTTTATGTTTACATAATTATTTCTTTTTGATATATTTTTAATAATATGTATTTATAAAAAGGATTTCCTGATAGTACAAAATAAAATAAAAGGTGTGCTTATAGGACAAATTATAAATTTCCGGAATCAACATCCAAAACTAAGTAGGTAAGTAATCGTACAAGGCTACAAGCCCATAATAGGAATTTACATGTACGAGATACATAATACAATTTCAATGAACTTGATGCTAATGATTGTGTTGTTATAATTTAGTTAAATTAAAACGCAGTTAAATCAAATATCAAAAATTTTTTGGTTTTAGATTAATGTATTCAATTATTCTGAAGTATAATTTGCAATTTGTGAATTGCAAGTATACTCAAAACTTGTCGTTAAATTATTCATACATCATAAATATGTATTTTTTTGTATTTCTTGCAAATCTCGTTTAAAGTTTTACAACCAGTTGTATGACTCACTCAGTGTCAAATTGCAGTGTTGCTAGTAGACTAGCCGTTAGCCGGTATTACCACAGGAGTAGATAAACGACCAGAGTGAAAGCTTCATACAACCGCGCGAATCGGTTGCACTACTACAAGCACGCGGAACATGTGTGCGTGACCACTGGCCGCTTGTCGCGTACGCGGCGAGACTGGAAAAAACTGGTTTACGTTGGCACAGCCAGTTGACAATCTCAGGGTTTGTGCGACGTACGTTTTTTGTTTTGTTATTTAATTTTGCAAGTTTGAATATTTACTTAATATAAAAACGTGGTATTTTATTAATAACAATGGTTGTTTACTGTACTGTTTGTATGAATAATACTAGAAAAAATAAAAATATATCATACTTTAACAATCCCAAGGAGTACAATAGGTAAGTAAATATTTGATTATTACTTTTTCAAGTAAGTGGGTACCTGTATTCTATTGTATGATTCTTTTTTTTAATAAGAAGAGGATACTACAAAATGTGCTTTTACCTTTTTATTATTATTAAGAAATTTAACAAAACATTTGTAGGTATGCACACATACCAACCCACCCAGGGTTGTTATGTGTGTCAAGTTGAAATATCGCAAGTAAGATTTGAACCACTTCCCGATGTTGTATACTTACCTGCGGAACTTTGGTGACAATCCAATAATGATAGATATAACTCCTGACAATTTTATCGCATTTGTTGAATTGCTCGAGCAAAAGTTTCGCGAATATTTTGATCTTGAAGTAAATATTGTCAATGTTGGCAACGAAATACTTCAACATATTAAAGATTGCAAATTTGATATGCCATGTGCGTGTTTCCCATTAGATTACTTGAAAAAACTATATGTTAGATTTAGAATTTACCACACCATTAAAAGAAACAATAAATTATTAAAAAACAAAAATTGTAAAAAGAAAATCATTAGAGTAAGTAATTTGTAAAGTATTCTATCATACTGAATAATAAAACCATTTAACAAATGGTTGTATTTTATTTTATTTGTCTTAACCTATTGTGACAACCCTACCAAAATAGGTAACAATTTTTCCCGTTCTTAAGAAGCTTTCACTCTGGTCGTTTATCTACTCCTGTGGTATTACTGTATTGTAATATGTAAAATAATTTCTTGTTGCGTATGCCCACGTGACGGTGCACGTATCAGTTGTATTGTGATTAATTGAAACCATGCTAAGTCAGTTTAATATCCGATAATGTCTAGCATCATAAAAAGCATAAACTTAACAAGTTTGAAGAAATCTGGAATTTACACCACTGTTGTGTGAATTTTTGCAACCAAATACCTATAATGGCATATACTCTTAATTAGAATTGATTTGAGATTACCATATTTATGGAATTTAGATAGTCAATTAGTAAGCAGAAGGCCTAATGTAGGTCCATATTCATATTTTCGTGAATTTTTGGGCTTTATATTCAGATTTTTGGATTTGAAAGAAATTCTATAATTCTGTAGATAATTACCGGGCACGAATAACTATCTTGTGTTGCACAAGTATTACAAAAACAATGCGTGTGCCGATAAAATTTGAGTATTTCCCTCGATTTCAACTGCATTCCATCATCAGATTATGACATGTTGACAATGAGAACACCTCGGGAGAGTAAGTTTTTGAACAAGATTTTGAAAAAGAATTTCCTCTCAACTTCTAACTATCGTAGTACCTTCCATCATCACCTCAGCAGCATGAGATGATAATAATTATACAAAAATATGCGTTTTGCTGTAGTAAGCATATGAATATTAATCTGTGTGCCTGCTCTGTTTGCAATTTTGAGTGATTCCCTAGTTTTTATTTGGGATCACATCATCAGATCTTGACTTGGTGACAGTTGGACCTCCTCGGGAGCATAAGTTTTTGAACAAAAAAAGCACTTATCGAGAGAATTTCCTCAACTCCTAACACTTTCCATCATCAGCTCAGCAACATAAGATGATTGTTACTATGCACAAATATAAATTTTGCTTCAGAAAATATAAGAATATCAATGTGTGTGCCTATAAAATCTGTGAGTTCCTCTCAATTTCTCTGGGATCCCATCATCTGATCTTGACTTGGTGACAATGGGACTACCTCGAAACTATAAGCTTTCAATCAAAGAAAAATAATTTTAAAAATCGGTTCACAAACGGCGAAGTAATCGGTGAACACATATAAAAAAAATACATACCTACAGCCTACAGCAGTCGGTAAAAACCCAGTAGCCTCAAACATGCGTATGCCCAAATAACTCAACGAGTGCTAGGGTCTAACATTTATTAAAAAATATGAATTTATTGTAAAGACCTATCTATCGGCGACGGTATACAAACACAAATCTTTAGATGATTTTGAGTGCCCGACTTTCTGCTACACGTTAAATTAGCCCGCGTGAAATTTGTAGCATTTACTCACTTTTCTGATAATGCAGTACAGTGAACATTGATTACGCATAGGCTGTTTTGGTCTGCGAAATTCGTACGTAACAAGATCGCAAAATGAGTTCGGAGAGCCGAGGCCAAAGAATAGTCTACTTTCTAAAACAAATTGATTCGACTTTCAACAAATTGCACCTTACTCCCTTGGTTGCGCGTGCGCCGTGAAAGAAACGCGATGAGCTGACATTTGCGACCGGTACAATGGTTAGCTTCCTGCTTCTTGTCTATAGTTAGGGTTGTCCTATTTCTGGACATTGTGGTAGTAGCAAAACTTTCTGTCCAAAACAGAAGTAAAAGTTATGAACATAATCTTTTAGGTTTTAAGTAGGTAGTTTTAGTACTTCAGTTCTCATTCTTCTCGTTCTGAAATCGTCGTGAGCTTTTTATGTACATTTACTGATTACCCGAAGATGCATGGTCCGATTTAGACTTTTTGTTTGAAAGGGTATGGTATGCGAATGCTCTGAATGATTAGCAGTTAGCATAGGTACTACAAATACCAATAAAAAACACAGCGTCGCGATCTGCCACTAAAAGTCATGATTGCATTGCGGATTGATTTAATACGCTGCTGATAAACTTACTTTAAATTACCAATAAATTTATAAAATTGATTGAAAATAAATATTGATCTATATTGTAATTTTCCATAGGCCTGCCTGCATAGGCTAGGTAAGTAGGTAACTACTAAAACAAGTGTTAGGTCGATATACAAAATAAATATAAAACCAATAAAATACCTAGTAGGAATTTTATCACAGTTGCCCCTATTTCTTCCTTAAAGTAATTATATTTCGGTGGAAAGTTGCGGTTGCCAGCCAGACGTAAACCATCAGGTCCAGGAGAACCAGCGAAGCTGTATATAACCTAATGTAAGGGCAAGGCTGCTTGATGTGTGTAGATGTCTATGGGCTTCAGTGATAACCACCACGTGAACTGCATACTCATCTGCTACTTAATTTTATCAAAAAAGAACTTAAGTACTTATACAAAAACGTATTCATGATCTAAAGCAATTTATATGTATATATTTATATAAAATAACTTTTTGTGACCAGCAACCCTAAGAGCTGATGGACTTTCTCATCCACTTTGAATCAGAGGGCCAACTCTGTAAGCAACCGTCCGAAACTGCGTGAATTTTCGGGCTTCATTTTTGTATAAGGCTGAAGAATCTTAACAATATTAATCATTCAGTAGCTTAATATTATCTTATCAATGACTACGCTAATCTTATTTTTGAATTCGTGAAATAATAAACGATCTGAATACGCGAAAATTGATTCCGAAAATGTTAAACCATCGACGGATGCCTACGGAGCAGGTTCTCAGGGGACGCGGAAATAATACTTTACTTCTTTAATACACGTAGATGATATTTGGATTACAAAGATATGAAAATACAGATAAATCATTCACCAATTGAAATCGATATAAGTTCTGATGAAATACTACCTATACCACAGATTACTAAATATGCCTATAATTCACATAACACCACAGTAGTAGAAAAATGCAGAACCTACTTAATCCTCACAAACTGAAAATAAGATCGATTTGAATCCATTGTAGCAAGTTAAATTAATTTGATATTTACCTTTGTTTAAGAAAGTAGGCTTCGGTAATAGTTTTGTGAGAAGTCATTCATATATCTTTCGGGTTATGGAATGCTTAAATATTTTTCTTAGTTAAAAGTGTCTTAATTAAAGTGATACGCAGTCATATGAATTAATAATTTTCATATTAAGACTTTTTGAGCCAAATTTGAAGTCTGTAAGTATCGAAAATGGAAACGGACTTAGTTCTTTGGGCCTCCACGTAAGACCTCAAAACATAAATGATTAAATTATATTAAGAATACTAGTGGTCCGGTGCAGACGTTGTCCTGCATTAAAATTATTAATGGTTTATTATTTCATTCCCATAAAGAGATCTCATGTTACTATCAAAAATTTTTTTAACAATAATGGCATACGAACTGTCCTGTCATTCTAGCTGTGTCAAAGCTTAGAACGACACGGCACAAAATACAAACGTTTGACAGGTAGGAACAATTTCTATGGGAAAAATATTTATATATAAAAATTAATTAAAAAAACAATTTCCAGTGGACCAAATTGTGAATCTAAACCATTCCCAAATATCCTTGAACAAACACAAAAAAATTCATCATAATCCGTCCAGTCGTTTAGGAGGAGTTCAGTGACATGACACACGCACACAAGAAATCTGTATCCAAATATATACTAATATTATAAAGAGGAAAGATTTGTATTCTTGTATGTTTGTAATGAATAAACTAAAACTACTGTTCCGATTTCAAGAATTCTTTGACCATTATAAAGCTATATTCACCCTGAGTAACATAGGCTACTTTACATTCACCCTGAGTAACATAGGCTACTTTATACCGCGGGAAAATGCTTCATTCCTATGTGAAAACGGGTAATAGGTCAACGCGGTTGAAGCAACTGGCTAAACGCCTATGATTTTAATATAGCAATCAAGCCTGGAATAGCACATAGGCTATTTTTTATCCTACGGGGACCCATTAAACGGGTCCACGCGGGCGAAGCCGCTGGCGTAAGGCTAGTATACTATATATTGAGATAGACTGCACCATGACTGCACACACCATTTCTATTGTTCCCGTTTAACAATTCGTAGTCAGCAGTAAGGTGTGCTTGTTGTCCTCTGTTATGGGAGGCGTCCCTAATGAAGCAACCGCATACGAGCACTGAAAATGTTCAAGAGAGATTAGTTTGTGTGTAAACCAAGATAGTGCAATATTGTTCTATGAGGTAGGCATAAAATATTCATGGTCTCAAAGTTGTTACAGCAAAAAGTGTCAGGCTTACCTATACAGAAAAGTGTCAAGCTGATAAATAAATTTTATCGTATGTAACGAAGTAATCAAGTTCCAAATTAGAGTTTATTATTGTGTTCTTATTTATTGTTTGATATAAAACTTGTTTTTCTTATAATAACGAAATATATTTTATCATTAGTTAAAGTAAAACAAAATGTAATAACAGTTTATCGTGAAGCCTAGTAACGTTGCACTGTTGACACGATGCGAGCAAATATTCCTATGCATTCAATAATTTATTAATTAGTTATGATAACAAGATGATATCTATTCTTATCGCTGTCAGGTAAATATGCCTAGATCACGGAACTTGGTAGTTTGACTTTGTGTTAAAGTGTGTCAAGTTTGGGCCTCGTTTGGGCCTGCGATCCATGAAAAAAACATTATACTCTTCATCAATATATATCTATGACAAATCTAAGAACTAAAAGCTCTAATTAAAATTTAACATTTTTACGAGTTTGAAAAGTTCAATGGAAGGTTTAATTTCAGAATTCATTAAATCTAATTGTAGCGTAGCAAAGTTTAAGGAAGGTGAGTGAAGAGTGATGTGAGAGGATTAGTCACACAAAATAAGTTAAAGCCGTTAGAGCCGTTTATGAAACCCGTAAAATGTTCAAGCCAAGCTACCAAATCAAAAATTTAAATCTAATTTTCATTTAAAGTTAGACAAGCGACGGATGATGCTGTTAAGATTTTAATTAAACTTATCTGCAATACAAGGTGATTGTGCAAACCGGATGTTGGAGGAACACGAGTTCAAGGACAGTGATACCGGTTCTGGCGCAGCTTCTGGTGTGTATCATTATGAGGGATAAAAACTGTCATTAGCTACTACAGTAGCTAAAAACACAGGATTTTCAATCAGCTAAGCAGCTACTAGGTAGCTTGCTAAACTAGCTTAGGTTGTGCAATGCAATTAAATTAGTGCCTGGACAATTTATTTTCTCGGATTAATTTCAAACGCAACGCCATCTAAAATAGCTCCCAATAAAATAAAATAAAATAAATCACAAAAAAAAATTATAAACGCAATGTGGTTTTGATTGAGAATTGAACCCGGGTCTCTAGTTCCGCAGTTAGGCCACGTAACCATTCGGCCAAGGAAGCTTTAATTCAATGAACAATTTTTTTATAGAGCTCTTTCAAATCGACATTGTCATTTCTTTGAAGACTTTGAACGTCGGATTGGCGGATGGCGTTTGACGGCTTTATACGCCACAATATTATCAATACTCTCCAATAGATGTCAGGACGAGTTTTTCAGTTTAAATTTAAGTTGATTATCGCTGAAAATAATTTTTAATAATTCAAAATTTCTAAAAATAAACTTAGCTGGATCGATTTATTACCCCCAAAACCAGGGTACCAAATTTCGTCAAAATCGTTGGAGCCGTTTCCGAGATAAAAAAAATATATATTTAGGTATATACAAGAATTTGCCCGTTTAAAGGTATTAGATTAAATCATTTTTTTATTTGTGATCAACCAATTAAAAGATGGTACTTACTTAACACAATGGATGCAAGTAGTACCTACGCTTGCTCATCACATTTGACGTACAATTATATGGAGGAATTAAAAGAATACCGTTCAAATTCGCTTCCCATCGAATGATATAATAGTATCGATATAAATATAACTAACCCATTTCTACTAACAAACCTAGAGATCTCAAGCTGTTGTGTCATTGGGAAATGACACTGATAAATTGGCAAAAGAAAATTAATCTACCACAAAAAAACGTAACCAGGTATGTTGGAAAACAATGGTGCAATTAATGCAATTCTACTCTTAAATTACTTATTATATCCATGATGTACCATTAATATTAACAAGGGTATAGAATTTATAGGTACGTATGAGGCAACGAGCTTACTAAAGCCAAGCAAAGGGGACATAAACATATACAAACTTTCTGTAGTCATTAGCGTGGGGGAGAATAAATATCGATAGAGTCGTGTCATGCTGTAAGCAGAGTGCACATATAGAGGCTTGAATTCGTATTTCCCTCCTACTTTAGCTTTAGTTTTGTTTTGTTTTGTAGTTTTAAAGCAACGTTGATATATGAAGGGCACCAGTTCAAGGGTAAAGTACCGGTTACGACTTCTGATGCTAAGCCTTATTCGTGATCATTACCGTCGTAATTTTTTTCAACCTTTTTTTATGTCCCACTGGTGGGCACAGGTCTCCTCTCACAAGTGAGAGGATTTGGCCATAGTCCACCGCGCTGGCCAAGTGCGGATTGGTGGACGTCATGCCTTCGAGAAATTATGATGAATTTCTCTCAGGCATGCACGGCGGTGGAGAATATCGTAATCAATTAAATATCACGATATTTTCCATCACCATGGAGCAACGATAAATGCGCACATTACAAATTTCTTTGTCAGAGGTGCGCGCCGAGGATTTGATCCCGGAATCGGTCGCGTCGAAGACCGCGGCTTTTTACCACTCGGCCATCGCTGCTCACCGTCGCTATACCGTCGTATAAAAACTGTTATTACAGCTCCCACACAGCCTAAGAAGCTATAATAACATAGTTTTAGAAGGTACGTTTTGGCCTGTAGTACACAAGCTACATAAACCTAGCACCAAAACTAAACGTTCTGTTATAACCCTGATCTGTTAGCCTTATCCCTTACCTGGTCTGCCATCTCAGCACCTTTCCTCTAGAACCCTCAGATGCCTGCTCCTGCCAGTCAGTCCTATTCCTACCTCCGACTCCGACGGTCGCATTCAAAATTAATTCTAGTTCTTTTATTTCAAAGTCCTTGAATGTTATTATTTCTAGTTTTGTGAACTTTCCTTTTTTTAAAAAGGGGCTTAACTAGTGTCCTATAACATTTATGGTGGCAGCGGTGGGATCCGGATATTCTGGTGCCTGACTCCGTCTCGCCAGTCGGTGATCCAGATCCGGATTCCTAACTAAAGACTCCGTCGTAAAATAAATAAATAATAGAAGTGAAAGACAAAAGTGTAAAAGTGTTTGTGTGCAACCTCCGTCTGTGTTCACGACAAAACGGGTAAAAGTCAACCTGGGTCTGTCCTACTAAAGGCCCATTGCTACTCCAACTGCACCACAACCAGACCATCAAGAACCTGCATCCTTCTGTGTTTGCAACCTACATTCTACATCCGCTGTGATTAGCGCCGTTCCTGGGATCTACCTACGAGCCTGACGAGGCTCTCGCCTACCTACGACCTGCGACGCGACGAAATGAAAACAATCCTTATCGCGTTCTCCGTATTCATGTGAGTGAATTCTTTAGCAATAGCGATTCTCAAACTTTTCTTTGTTATATATGTGATATCAATTTCTTTTATTTCTTTTTATTGTGTGTTCGTTTATTCCGTGTTTTATTGTTAATATCTAAGCGTCTAAATCCTATCTGTTAAAATGACTGAAAGTAGAGCTCAGAGTCCAAAACTTGAAAAACCTGAAACCATTGTAACGGACACGGAGGACGATAATTTCTGCCCTCCTGGTCCAACTACTAGGTCACAAAGTAAAAAGAAGGTCACTCCTAGTATTAAGGTAGAATTAGAATTAACAACACTACTAAAATTCATTAAGCCCTACGATGGGGCGAGAGAAACATTGAACTCATTCCTTGTTAATTGCAACAACGCATACGATTTAGCGACAGACTTACAAAAAGACATCCTTTTTAAATATATCTTGTGCCAACTACAGGGCAAGGCTCAAACAGCTTGCTCAATTAAAGAGTTCACCAATTGGACTCAACTAAAGGAATTTCTAAAAACCCAATTTAGTGAGAGGAAGCATTATGCTCACCTGCTCACCGACCTACAGGAATGCAAACAACAAAATAACGAGACAGTAAGCCAGTATGCTCTTAGGATCGAGAAGTGTCTCTCTCAATTACTTACGGAAATTTCTATATCACACTCACATAAAAGTAGGGAAATACCTGGCCGAACAGCCGCTATGGAGGAATTAGCCCTCCATCATTTTCAGATGGGTCTGTTGACGCGCTTATCTAATATTGTCAGATGCAAGTCACCTAAGTCGCTTAATGAAGCTATAAATATAGCGATCTCTGAAGAGAAAATCCAACAATATCTCTTCAAACAAAACTCTACGATCCCGAAACCAAATTTATCCAGACCTACTTTCCAAGGTTCACGCCGCGACCAACCTCCTGCAGGGCCTAGCCAACCTAGGACGACCTCACAGAACAGACCCACTAACATCAACAACTCGTATCAAAACTCTGGCACACCAATTTGTAGATACTGCAAATACCCAGGTGACACTATCGAACAGTGTCGCAAACGGCAATATAATAATAATAGATTTAAAGCCGATCAAAACTCATTTAGGACGCCTCAACGTGTACATTTTACTTCTGATGTTCCCGAATACCAACACCCAGTAATCGACCCGGAAGAGGGTTACGATACTGTCGATGCCAAAGAAAAAAACGAGTAAAAGTCTCGTCCCAGTGTCGTGCGGGACCTCTTAATTTAAAAATCGACACGCCTACACTTGCACATACGAATGTACAAAAACCTACTAAATCCACTGTATCCACTGAATCTTCTAAACCCACGAAATCTGCTAACTCCACTGTTTCTGCTAAATCTTCTAAATCCACTGAATCTCCTAAATCCACTGAATCTTCGAAAACCACTGAATCTACTAAATCCACTGAGTCTATTAAACCCAACGAAACTACTAAATCCACTGAATCCACAAAACCTAAGGAATCGATTAAATCTACTAAACCCATTAACGTATTCGAAATAACTAACAATCCTTCAATTATGTTATTACCACATGTACTCGTCGAATCCTCCGTCTCAGACATTCCCTTAGCTTTACTTGTAGACTCAGGATCCTCTGTTAGTTTGCTGAAAAACGCCTGCATTTCTAAGCAACCTAATTTAATCAAAGATAAAATCCAATTAAAAGGCATTGATTCTTCAGAAGACCTTATCGAAACCCGAGGACATTTTCAATTAAAATTATTTTTACCTAAATCTAGACTAACACATAAATTCCACGTTATCGATAAAATACACCTGCCTTATGACGGAATCATAGGCTCAGACATGCTCAATGCACATAGCTGCAACATTGACTACAATAATGATTTGTTACATATTGGTAAATCATCTCTGAAACTTCACTTCAATGACCCTGCTTATCTGATACCTGCAAGAACAGAAACTATTATAGAATGCTCCGTAAAGAATCCGGAAATAAAAGAAGGAATGATACTAGACCAACATATATCAAATGACATTCTAATAGCTAATTGTTTAGTAAAAGTTAAGCCCAATAATAGAGTTAATATTTCTATATTAAATACATCAGAGAATCCAATCGAAATCAAGTCTAATTTATGTCTGAAAATCGAACCTTTTATTAATAAATACAATTTCAACTCTAATAATAATAATTCATTAAACAGAACTCAGGAAGTTCTAGATAATCTTAGAACCTCTCATCTTAATCAAGAAGAATCGGATGTTCTTCTAAACCTTTGTTCCAATTTTTCTGACATCTTCCATTTGCCTCAAGATAAATTAACCTTCACTCCCGCTATTAATCATCAAATAAAAACAAATTCCGACACACCGATTAATACTAAGTCATATAGGTTTCCACAATGTCATAAAATGGAAGTACAAAATCAAATCCAGGAAATGTTGGACCAAGACATAATCGAACCATCCTTATCGCCTTGGTCTTCTCCAATTTGGGTTGTACCCAAGAAGCTAGATGCTTCAGGGGAAAGAAAATGGCGCGTGGTAATAGATTACCGCAAGCTCAACGATATTACAATTGGCGAATCTTATCCTATTCCGCAAATCAATGAAATCCTAGACCAATTAGGCAATTGTAAATATTTCAGCACACTAGATTTAGCTTCAGGTTTTCACCAAATCCCAGTCAATGAAAAAGATGCTGAAAAAACAGCTTTCAGTATCCCGGAGGGTCATTTTCAATTTAAAAGGATGCCATTTGGACTTAAGAACGCCCCTGCAACATTCCAGCGGTTAATGAACACCGTACTATCGGGGCTTCAAGGTATACATTGCTATGTATACCTCGATGATATTGTAATTTACTCATACGATCTCAAAACTCATATAGAAAAACTTGAAAAGGTATTCCATAGGCTACGTCAATTTAACTTAAAATTACAACCAGATAAGTGTGAATTTCTCCGGAAAGAGGTAACTTATCTGGGTCACATTATAACAAGCGAAGGTGTTAAACCAAACCCAGAAAAAGTTAAAGCCGTAGAAGATTTTCCTACGCCCATAACAGCAAAAGACATAAAATCTTTTCTTGGCCTCATTTCTTACTATCGTAGATTCATTCCGCACTTTTCAAAACTCGCCAAACCACTTACAACTCTTCTTAAAAAAGATACTAAATTCAATTGGGGTAATGAACAACAATTAGCGTTTGAGCTATTAAAAAATAAATTGATAACTGCACCTATTCTTCTATACCCAGACTTTTCAAAACCCTTTGTACTTACTTGTGACGCCTCTGGATTTGCGATCTCTGCTATACTTTCACAGGGAGAAATCGGAAAGGATCGTCCCATTGCTTACGCATCCCGAACCTTAAATAAAGCTGAAACGAACTACAGTACAACGGAGAAGGAATGCTTAGCAATTATTTTCGGGACTAAAATGTTTCGCCCATATCTGTATGGAAATCATTTTACCATAATCACCGACCACAAACCTTTACAATGGCTTTTTAATTGTAAAGACCCCGGGTCACGACTCGTGAGATGGCGTCTCAAGTTAGAAGAATTTAGTTATGATATTAAATATAAAAAGGGCAAAATTAACGCCAACGCTGACGCTCTCTCTCGATACCCCGTAAATCCAATTCTTCCCGAAAGCAAAAATAACTTAAATCCGAATGTTACTAACGACGACGATCCAGTAGCTGATAATCAAATTCCATCGGAACCACTGCTTCCCGATATTTCCCAAGAAAATCTCGACGAAATACTTGGAACAGACTTCTCTCCTATAGAACAAATAGAATTAGATTTCGTACCACTGAATCCTCCTACACCCTTAGACGCCGCTTCTAATCCAGATCCTATTCTAGTTCCTTCTACATCTGGAAATCCTCTCACTGTACCCGGTACGTTGTCTCCTGAAACAAGATTAGGGATTCCCTCTTCACCAACTGTAAACTTACCTTATAGCCTTGACACCCGCGATGATATTTGTCCTGAAATACAATCCTCAGACAATTATCACAACTTTCTAAAAACCATCTCTGATAAGAACAAACATTTTGATACGGAAGTCCTAGAACACAACGAAAATCTCATGAAATGCCATGCTAAAACCATCCTTATTCCTACTTCTATAGATCTAGATGAGTCTAATCCGTACATTCAAGAAATCTTAGATAACTCAGAATTAACCACTTCATTGCTTGATACAGAAAGACAACTTTATTCATTCCATAAGGTCGAAAAGAATAATAAAAATTACTATCTGATGTTCATCAAAGTGCATCATTTTGATGAATCGTCTTACCCTGAAATCTTCCAAACTCTCAAAACCGTTAGGGACGAAATAGTATCCATAAGGGATGTAAATAACATTGGAATCTCTGATATGAGGAACCCATTCGATAAACATTCATTTGTCAAAATTTATAACATGATTTGCTACTTATTTCATAACACCGGAATTAAAGTTGATATTTATCATAATAAAATTATTTATCCAGCTCCTACTGAAATAAAGAAAATTTTATTTGATAATCATAATATACCAACAGCTGGTCACTTAGGCTCATCCCGCATGTACAATAGGATTAAAGAAACTTTCTATTGGAAAGGTATGCGTAGTGATATCGAATCCTATGTAAAACAATGTAAAGCATGTCAAGAAAATAAAGCACTTCGAAAAATAAACCGTGCCCCTATGCAAATAACTAGTACATCGACCGAACCAAACCAGCGAATATCCCTAGACATCGTTGGTCCCTTACCTGAAGCTGGCACCGCAAAATTAAGATTTATCCTCACCATCCAGGATGATCTTACTAAATTCTCTATCGCATACCCTATCCGAAATACGACAGCCGAGGAAACTAGCGAGTGTCTTCTACATTATATTTCTATTTTCGGCATACCTAGAACAATACTTACCGATCAGGGAACAAACTTCACAGCAGATCTGTTTAAGAAAACATGCGAATTTCTAAAAATCAAAAATCTCTGGTCCTCTCCCTATCATCCTCAAACTCAAGGGGCCTTAGAGCGAAGTCATTCTACACTAAAAGAATATCTTAAATCTTACATCGATGAGGAACAGACAAATTGGCCAAGATACGTATATACAGCCATGCTCGCGTATAATACGTCAGTTCACACAACAACCCATTTCACACCTTTCGAATTAATGTTCGGTAACAAGCCATTTATTCCAAATTCTATTTACGATGAGCTTCCTGGAACTACATACCCTGAATATGTACGAATGTTACAAAATAGATTAAAACATTCAAGGGAGAAAGCTTTGGAATTCATTAGGAAGTCCAAGGAATCGTCTAAATCCTATTATGACACTCGTACTCGTCCTGCTAAATATAAAAGCGGAGATTATGTTTACCTTAAAAATCACTTAAGACTGCGAAAGGCTCTCTCGCCAGTCTGGAAAGGTCCTTACAAAATTGTAAAAATAAATGGTAACAATACACTTACCTTACTCATAAATAGACGACATGTCACTCATCATTTCGATCAGGTGAAGCCAGCAGTCGACGTAGACCGTAATCTGTGAACATAAATATAATTTTAGATATAAGTCATAATATATTTAAAAAAAAAAAAAAGTAGATACTTACCTAGAAGTAGATACAGTTCCTAAAAAAAAAATAGGATTAAATGATTAGAAATAGTATTATTATTAAATTACTTAAGTAAGTTATTGTGAGTAACACTTACCCTTTCGTCGCTCGATATCCTGAGGCATTATTTGGCTTATTTATTATTTACAGGGCCTCGACCCAAGGTCAGGTGCATCAACCCTTCAACTCAAGCCCTGGAATATATTTTGATCCAATTGGTGAACTCAAAGTAAACATTGGTCACTTAGATGTAGTTACATCTTATGATATTTCTTATATTGCACCTCATATCCAAAATATTAATGCAGTACTAGGCACAATTCGTTTCTTTTGCAATCAATTCCAAATAAATATTACATACCAACTTGAATGCCATAATGTCCTAGAACCATTAACTATTAGATATAAAGACATCATTTCCGCATATTCATCTATAACTCATTTAACAGGTACCAATAAATTCAAGCGTAGTGCTTGGATAGGCGCTGTAGGCACCCTATCTAAAACAATATTCGGCACTCTTAACGAAGATGATGCTATTAAGTACGATAACGCCATACGAGATTTACATGACAATCAGAAAAAACTGGCTTCCCTAATTAAAGATAATATTTTGGTTACAACATCTACCTTTTCCAAATTTAACGAATCCCTACAATCGATTAAAATCAATGAAATCATCCTTAACCAAGGGATTGAAAATCTTACATCGAAATATAATAATTTGTCACAATCATTTAACCACATAAAAATTAAAGCAAATATTAATTCTATATTGCAAAGTTTGGAAGCCGCTGTCCTCACCTTATCATTCCAATTGGAGGACATTGTAAACGCCATCGTACTCAGTAGCCAAAACATTCTACACCCAGCCATAATAACGCCTACACAGTTGTTTCAAGAACTTATTGATAACCATAGGTACCTGCCTGTTAACCGTAAATTACCAACTACGTTAGAGTTGAGTAATATACATGTATTGATGAATGTTTCCAGTGTAATGTGTTTTAGTTTAAGTAATAAGATTATTTTTATTCTAAGAATCCCTCTAGTGTCCTCTAAGGAATATAGTTTGTATCATAATATAGCATTACCTACACCGCATGATAGTCTTAAGCCTAATTCCTTTATTTTTATTGTACCCGATAGTAAGTACATCGCATTGTCCAAAGACAAATCAGAATATTGCTATTTGGATTCACTCACCGAATGTAAAACGATTAATTCCCGCGAGTTCGTTTGTGACGTGATAACAGTGTATTCGACAAGTGCCAACCCTAGTTGTGAAAGTGAACTTTTATCTAACGTTATAAGTGCTTTACCAACCCAATGCAAGACAGACTTTATTTACGGACAATTAGATCTATGGAAACCACTTAGTAATAATAAATGGATTTATGTACAGTCGCAAGGTAACAAACTATTCTTTGAATGTAATAACAACAAAAACTCAGAATTAAATATACTTGGTACAGGAATTGTAAAAGTCCCTATTAACTGTTATGCCTATTGTAAAAGTACCAAATTAATACCTAAATCTGTTAGCATTAAGATTAATGTCACTACCATCCACCCTGATTTTAATATAATTCAAGATTCATGTTGTACTTTAGATAAGTTTAAAAATGAAATAAGTAATGGCCCCCTTATTAAACTACAAAATGTAGATCTTGACACATTTACTCCCGAAACAAAATATAAATTAAAATCACTGGCAGATGAAACACAGAAAATTATAAATCAACAGCCTATAATAAAATACGGGGATCATTACTCGATAGTGCTAATTATTATTATTTGTACCATCTTTATGTATGGAATGTTTCGTCTATTTTTATACATTAAATCGCGTAACCGTCTTACCTTCCAAATCCCTATTGCTTCCCAACCAGTTCTTGTAGATCCACCTGTACCAAATTCACCTACTCCAAGCTCTGTAATTCCTGTCCCAAAAAATGAAGTAAACCAGACCCCGGAGGCCATTCCACCAGCCAGCACCAGAAGGCATATATAGCATTATCCTTCCTAAACTTCGAAAGTCAACCCCGAAGTTTAGTCTACCCCGGGGAGGTGTTATAACCCTGATCTGTTAGCCTTATCCCTTACCTGGTCTGCCATCTCAGCACCTTTCCTCTAGAACCCTCAGATGCCTGCTCCTGCCAGTCAGTCCTATTCCTACCTCCGACTCCGACGGTCGCATTCAAAATTAATTCTAGTTCTTTTATTTCAAAGTCCTTGAATGTTATTATTTCTAGTTTTGTGAACTTTCCTTTTTTTAAAAAGGGGCTTAACTAGTGTCCTATAACAGTTCGTAATACCTACCTCAGAGTTGCTGCAGGATGGGACAATTTAGTTGAGTACGATATTTGGCATTTCTCATGGTTTCATCTTCTGTTTTCTCATTAATCAATGCAAATTTTTGTATCTTCAATGTACTTACATGCAACGCAAGTATAAGGTAGGTACCTGCCTAATTGCATCTTCGATTTTAATTACAACTCGTATTACCAGTCTGACAGACGATGAAACCTGTATCACACGGAAAAATATTATGCTACAAACTTATATTTTTTTACTGGGCTGCAATTTTTTTTTTCTATCTCTAAAGCATTGAAGCGTACGTTGATACGTTGATTATACTACTATGTGGATCTCGCACAATTGTTTTCATTTGAAACATTGTATCTTTGTAGTCTACCTAGGTATTATGTTAATTTGTATGAAATCTATAGGGAAATATTGATCATTACTTACTGCATTTTAACTAAGGCGCAAGAGCAGGCCTAAATTATAGTTGTACTGCATGATGATAAGTATGATAACTTACTAAAAGGGAATTCCTTGTCTGACGGCGATACCATGAAAAAAGTCAATATTGAAACACTGTTTGGTTTGATATTATGGTAATAATATATTTTGTTACAACTTGTTATATGCTTTTTTCTGTTGGTAACTCATATACAATAAATAATGTCACCTAAGAAAAGTTTATGAACGGACGGATTTTCGAGCATCACAGGAGGAACGTACCTGATTGGTCGCCCATTCCATTATTTTTCTTGGGATGTAGAAATTCGAAAAGGCTGCCAGGGCTGCCTGTTCCCGGCTTATACCATCGACTACTCCTACCTCTTTTATTTTTTTAGGCTGAGCCTCTCTGACTTGTAACCAAATACAAAGCTGTAAAAACCACTGGGGTCAACAAGAAACTATCAATTAGAAAAAAAACCCTAATATTACTAAATTCAACAAATCGCATGCGACTTCAACAATACTTAGTTGAATTTCGTTCTTATTACGGTTAACTAAAATGAGGAGTTATGAAGCAAATGAGACCAAGGACAAATCGATTTAGAAGAGTTACATGGCACATCATAATGTAATGGCGTATCTTATTACATAGATGTCTAGTTGTTAGAACTAACGAGCCGTTATTACAGAAGAGGTAGGTGTGGTCAGGGTACTGTAACAAGGCAAACAACATTACTTATTATGATCTAGATTTCTTATTTAAAATAGATGTTATTGCTAAGAATTTAAAGGTAGGTACCTATCGCTATAGACACTAAGTCTTGATGAGCCGCATTATTTAAAATTAATTTATTATTTAAAATATAATAGAGGGTGAGAAAATTGTTTGTTTCTACTACTAACAACAGAAACTTCAACACTTTTAATCTTTCGGAAAAAGTTACGGCGGCAGATATGTTAGTTGTTTGTATGTTAAGTACTCTTGTTCAGAGACGGTTCGCAGATGAGCTGCTGTTTCTATCCTAATCCCTTTCCACCGAAACACAAAATACCCGTAAGAAATATATGCAACGGTGAAATACAATAGTCAAATTATACGATCTACCATGTCTCGTGCCTAAAAATACTTAACGAGGAATTTAACTCAATTGAAAGCGCTGAGAGCACTACACTAGCAATAATCATCAGCACAATTGCACCGAACTAGTATGTTATGCGTCGTTATGCACCATTGCATCACTTTAGTATTAGTAACAAACGGACAATTGAGGTCGTTGGCGGCACCGCGGAACTTGACACCTCTACGGTAAACTAGACTACACTTGCTGCGTTTTAGCTGTTTATGACAAACGGTAACAACTACTTCTTGCTACAGCTAATTAATAGGCAAGCGGCTTAGCAAGCGATATCATCATCTTGGTAGAAACAAACCAGATATGGATTTTATGTAGTTTCACCTGTCCCGAGCTTTGTCTATAATCACATGGTAACTAGGTCTGATGGAGCTGAAAGATATAGCCATAGGACCTCAGTAATTAAACGATATAACCCAGTGGTGGATTTAAAAAGCTGCCGCCAGTAGGCTATTTAAATTTTGCCGCCCCTACTGACCTCTGAAATTCGATACTCTAAAAACTAGCAATTTAGCACACGTAAGATCGAATTTGATGGCTCAACCACAGACATTTTTTGCTTTTCTCATTCTAATTTTCAGAAACTGTTATTACGAACATTCTCCCCATTTATCATGTTTTCCGTAAAACTAAAATCTGCTGCCCTAGGCTTCAGCCTACTTAGCCTATTGGTAAATCTAGCACTGATATATAACCCCATCGAGTTTGGGTTCGTTTGATCCGTCTTGACGTGACTTACTTTGGTGTTACATAGTCACCAGGATCTGATTATGGGCCCGGAACGTGGCTACAGGAACTCCGTAATTATTTTATGTAGAGTTAATGAATCAAATTATGTTTAAAGAATTTTAGTGAATATTTTTAGTATTCCCTTTAAAATAATGGTAAGTTATAGTTCATTATATTTCTCTAGGATTTTTTGCAATTCCTCTTAACATAAAAATTTGATTTTTTCTTTAACACATTTAACCAACGTTAACATTCCTTTTATTGCTTGTCAAAATGAAAAAAGCTTATTACAAATTAGCAAAACACTTGTGTACTTCATACCTACGAGTATATGATTCATTGATTTCCAATAGATTCCAATTAAGCTGTGGTTTAATTTTGTTATAGCAGGAGTGTTAAAATCTTCCATTAGTTAAGGTGGGTTACATTGGTATGGTAGATGCATGATTAATGCTTGGTTCTTATAGTATTACATACTTCTGTTTTCCGAAACATGAATAATGATCTCGATTCCGTAGCAGAAACAATTGGGATTTGTCAGTGAAATCCTCATGTTACGGAGATAACTCGCACTAGATTAGCACATTATTCGCGTAAGTTGACACGCATCGCGTCGCGAGACAGCGTTGCATTATGCAACTGTCAACACTGTTGATGGCGATATCAAATGAAATTCATTAAAATGAATACTTACTATTCAAGCTTTGTCCCTTTCCTTGTCTTTTATTAAAATATCATTAAAAATGTATGGCACTCGAAAACTCTAGATTGAGTTGCTCAACTATGCTCTGTTTACACCTCAACCTCTTTTGGAAAAAAATACTGGAAATTATTTTTAAAATCTAAAGACAGGGATAGACTGTCACCCTGTATTTTTATTTTAGGTGTTTTTAAGTTGTGTTTCTTTGTCTAGATTAGTTACTCTTGTGACTTTCTAGACTTAGAATTCTGGCTGTAGCCATATTATATATGTTCCTGAAGTTTAAACCCTATGAGGCTTCGTATAACCGACTGCTATCAGCACAGCACAGAAGATACAGTAGATGATCATCCAGTATTTATTAATTCATAATTTATTTATTACAGCTACCTTTGCCTTCATTATCACCTTTAAAATTTATAAAGAGCACATCTCAAGATGGAGTGACTTCATCCTTTCCACAGATCCTATCCTATCAAACGTAAAAACAACACCACCTTCCCCATAGGCTTTATTTTGTATGGTTGCCCCTTAGGGTTTTGTCTTTGCAATCCGGTTCATGTTATGATTATTGATTACGTCAATCTGTGCATACAATCGATCCATTGTGAGATCAAAGGATCAATATAATATTAAAAATAATTATAAACATTATTTATATGTTTAAGTATGATATTTATACGCATATTGTACTTCCAAATGTTGTAAATTTCAGGTTCTTACATAAGTTATTACAATCTACATTCATCCTCCATAAACTTAAGGTGTAAGTATTAATTATTATATGACGTATACATAGTTCGAGGTCAGAGTGCTGAGATAAACCATTACGTACTTATCTAAATTGTCTCTCAAACAGATTATAAAAGTAAATTATTATAAAGTTGAATGAATTTCTATTTATCTCATAGGCTGATATCAAAAATATTTACCCCAGCTACCAAATTAGATAACGCGACAACTATTTACTTTTTGAAATATTATTATGATAAAAGTAAGATATTTTATCATATTATTACATTATAATTTAAAAATATTCCAAATGGTGCATGACGCATCCACCCCGACCATGGCCGTACTAAGCCGCATGTGTGTATTCGACATTGATGAATTTAACTGAGGTTGGGCGTAGTAATAAACCTCCACAGCAAAGATTTCCTGAACGACTTCCTCAAGATTTAGGAATCTGACGATATCACCTTGCTTAAATTGCATTCATTACACTTATCTACCATAGAAGTAAGAACAACAAAACAGTGCATTTTCTTCTTTTGTTGCCGTAAATATTTTTAATGTTTGTGTTCGAAATTAAAAATAATTATGTATTATTCAAATTAAAAATATTTTTAATGTTCGCGTTCGAAATTAAAAATATATAGTCAGTAAGTAGCGTTATAAATTAATTAAGGAACACGTTTTTTGTGAGACTTCGTGCTTAAACAACCAGATTTCATGCACGTGTTTATGAGACTACAGAAAAATTCTGGGAACTGTTATTATTTACTTATTCTACTTTGTGCGTAGTTTATGAAATAAGTAAACAAGACGTTTCAAGTCTTAATTAGCACACGCTATTTTTTAGTTACCGACTTATTGGTTGGAAGCTAGTTTTGTTGTGTACCGGTTTAAAAAGGGGAGTTATCGATTTTAAAAGCCTGTAGAAGTGTCTGATCGGGGGTTGCAGGGGTGAACGCACGCGGTGGCACGCACGCTAGGATCACAATACCAAGGTTTGCTTGCCAAAACGGGATACCATCTGTTTCAGAGCCCTGACGAGCGACCGGTCCACTTTTTGATACCAACTCCTTGCTTTTTGCAAGTAACTTACAATGTATTGCAGTCCTACAGCACAAATCTTTATTTTTACTGTAGGTTCTTTAACAGCCGCAATTTCACCTAAATAATATTAAATATTTGAAGGTATTTTGAAATTTTAGTTAACGCACGTTACGGTACCTATGATATTTTGATGACTTGCGCCGTTCTGCCTAGAGTTGATTTTAGAAAATCCATTATTTTTCATTTCGTTATGCAATGAATGGTAAAAGATGGTTGACAATAAAAATACCAATATATTAGGTATGGATATACTCTATGACAAAAGCATTGTTTCGCCCGCGTAGGGATACGTAATGTAAACAAGGAACAATCGATTGTCATTAGTCTGGAAAACTAATAGCCATTACCACATACATCCTTCGATAATCGCGTCATCATTAATTTAGTGCCAGAACTACCAGACGAAGACTTAGTCATCATCGAAATCATCAATTATCATCGATCGTCTGCACTGTTGTGCTCAAACTAATCGATACTGATGTCGCAGTAGGTACTTACCGTCTAGCATGCAGCGTCTAGAGTTCATGCCCACATCGTCGAAATCATCTCGTATCCCAATTTTCTCCTTGACTGCATCCATAATTACTTAATCACTCACACTCGATACACACTAAGGCATCACGCAATCACAATAATTGACGCACCAGTCGTCTATCACAGAATAGGGCCATTTGCGTGTCCGCCGCACGCGAGCGGGCCAGCTGATCGACGTTACAGGGTGTGTTTCGAAACTAAGACTGATCGGAAGCGTTATCGCGGCAGGTACACGAAAATAAATAATTATAATGAGGCGGGCGACCGTCGCGTACCGGCCGTTCAATGTCAGTATCGAATGGACAATCAATTATGCGACACGGACGCGTAAAGAGGAGACGCGACGTGTGTTGCAAGGTTCGTTGTCTCGCGAGGGCGCTGGACGGCACATGCGTCCCGTGCGGCCCGTGCCTGCGTTTATTCAATAGCACGCATGCGCGAGATCGACGCGTGTCGATACTGGAGTAGGCGCTGTCGCGTCGGCAGGGCGCCAGCTGCCACGCCTGAATGATCGTCTAGCGATCTTTGCCTATCATGAATAATTTAGAATGGAAATTTAAGTCCATTTTTAGCAATGACGCACTCAGAATGTAACAGTGTTCAGTAAATTTTCTGCCGTGATCGAGAAGGTGTTAATTTTCTCGTACCTAAGATGGACAAATAGAGTATACTAAAGATATAGAGTTTACTATACGCTATACTTAATACAAATATGTAACAGTAATAGTACCTACTATGATAAATAGCCAACAAGTAAATGAACCTATTTATTACTCAGATTTATTACACCTATATTCCAATTTTTACATAGATTTTTTTCATAACGTAATAAAAAACCAGAAGAAGAAATTATTTAGCTAAATGATACTCCTGCGAGAAGCTGCTATTCAGTTTTGGCAGGCGCTTGGTTTTGAGAGATTTCTATACACTTCTTTGCAAGCTATTAACTGAAGTCCTACATAGATAAACATAAATAATTTATTATAAGGAAATAAAATAAGTATTTACAACATTAGTTGCGTGCCTTGCATCTATAAAAAAGAAAAACTTCTTCCTAGAGCTCAAAGTTCTTTCAATGAAACCAGTTTTTTGTAGGTAAAGAAGTTTTGTATTTTCATTATGACATTATACATATTTTCATCTGAGTGTAATTTGTGGTGATGATGTCAGTTTTAAACCCATGACATGACAACATGCTTAACACAAATGTAAAAATGGCTAAACCCGTCGGTTTGGTGTCTTCTTAACAAGATTATAACCGACAGGGATTTTGTTACTCGATACATTAGAGGATCTAAGTTAATTTGCCAAACGCGTTGAAGTATACTAATCGGATGATACTAGCTGTCATAACTTTACATATAATACATAATAATCTGTAATGTAATAAAATCTACAAATATATAATAAAACTAACTTGATAAAATGTGCGTGCCGATAAAACTTAGAAAGGAGTCCCGGCACGACAAAGGGACTTATATAGTATGATAGCCCTTTATCCCCCCTCGAGCAAGAAAGTTTCCTTTTTAACCTAAAGGGCGTGTTTTTAAAGATATAAGGGCTTTTCAAACCCTTTAACTTGGAGATTAAGTGTAGTGGCGCTATCTGTTGTCGAGTATTTGAACTTCATTCAGAACAACGATGATTTGGGTTGCATTTCTAAAGGCGCTGCGAGCAATTGCAGCATTGTCGAGAACATTCTAGAAGGAGTGAGAATTTAGTTTTACAATTAACAAAGCGCAAGGGCAAACTTTAAAATATTGTGGCATCAACCTCAAAGAATCCTTCTTCTCTCACGGTCAGCTATATGTAGCTTGCTCAAGAGTAGGAAATTCGAAAAATTTATATATATAGACCCCGGACAATAAAATGAAAAATGTTTATAAACAAGTAGTATAAATAATGAGAATATGTTTTCTATAATTTTTTTTTACTTTTTAAGTTTATTTTTTATTTCAACTACCACGTGATCTCATATCAACTCCCGAGCGAAGCCGGGTATCATAGCTAGTAGGTACATATTTTTATGAATTTTGGTCTTTTATTGCCAAAGAAATTACATTCGACAAATCCATTCTGGGTAAAGCTTTTTAAGCTTAAAGGTCGTCCTACACTAAAAGTATTGTTACACGCTATGTGTAATAAAAATGCCGTTTGTAACGTAGAAGGCGTTTATTGTCAGCTTCCACCAAGATCCACTTTACAGAGTCCAAATCACAATGCACAATCACTATAGTCCAATAACTTCGCTTGAGTCGTCGAAATAATTCTTCCTTATCGCTTGGTAGAGATCGCTTCGGTTTCACTTCCGAAAATAAACTGCCCAGTCGCGGCTCGGCGCGTGCCTTATATACGGCCACCCATGGTTCTCTAGAAATTTCCCGAACCACCAAATACAATAGACCCGTCCCGAACCTTCCTTTATGTTATTACGCACCTATGTACAGCTTATGTAGTCATAAACAATAGCCGCGACCCGCGATGTAAACAACCTATACATGTACGCTATATATAGGTACGTACTCGCTGCGGATCCCGAATTTGTTTACTCGAAGAAATCGATGTTTTTCTTATGACTGATTTTTCGAGAACTTTCTTCACTGTTCGATAGTAGACCTAATACCTGTTTATGCGTTTTTGGGGTTTTGCTGTACGACGCTTTGTTTTCGAGATATAGGTGCTCAAAGTCGTAACATTACCCCCTCCTTAGTCATGCTCGTCGCGAGCATGATTCTTTCCGTGGTATTTTGCTAGTCGGTCTACATGTACTACTTTTAGCTTGCCGCGGGGACCCTTCTTAATACGGTACGTGATGTCGTTAATCTTTGTGACAATAGTGTAAGGTCCTTCCCAGCGAGGTTGTAATTTCGGAGACTTCCCTTTCTTCCTCTGCGGATTGTGAAACCACACTTGAGCTCCTTCTTCAAATCCCTTGGAATTGGCTTTCCTGTCGTATCGGGTTTTCATGCTTGTGCTGGTTTTCAAGCTGTTCTCCCGAACCATGTTGTGTACCTCATTTAGCTGGTATTGAAGATCACTTACGTACTCCGTCACAATCTTGGGACCATCCGGTGGAGTGCCAGTAATGGCGTCTATCGGAAGCCTCATTTCTCTGCCGAAGTTCACCCTTGCTGGAGTAAATCCTGTACTGTCGTGGAGTGCCGAACGATACGACATAAGGAACAGAGGTATGTATTGGTCCCAATTTTTTTGATGTTCATCCACTACCTTAGCCAAGTGATTTTCCAACGTTTGGTTGAATCTCTCGACCATACCGTCTGACTGTGGATGAGCAGGAGTCGTGCGCGTCTTATGCATGCCCAGCAAACTGCACATTTCATGGAAAAGCCCCGACTCGAAATTACGTCCTTGGTCCGAATGGATTTCCATAGGTACACCATATCGGCAGACTACTTCTTGCACAAGCTTTTTAGCCACGGTGTGTGCTTCTTGATTGGGAGTGGCAAATACTTCAGGCCACTTGGTGAAATAGTCCTGCACAACTACGATGTATCGGTTTCCATCTTCGGTTACTGGAAACGGCCCAGCTACGTCAATAGCTATACGCTCCCAAGGTGCTCCAACGTTATACAACTTTAATTTGCCTTTACTTCTTGTTTGGGGACCTCTGACTGAAGCGCAAGCTGTACATTTTCTGCACCAATCTTCAAATCTTCGCGACAATGTACCCAATAGAATCTTCTTCGCAACTTTACTAGTGTTTTCTTGACGCCAAGGTGCCCACCGGAAGTTCCATCATGAATGTGCCTTAGGACAGAAGACACCATACTTCTTGGTACTACGATCTGTAGGATTACTTCCTTTCCGGTGTTAGACTCCCATCTTCTATGTAAGACATAATTTTCCAAGACTAAGCTGTCCCATTGAGCCCAATAGCTTTTAGTAACTGGACTACATGCTGACACATCATTCCAGCTGGGTTTGTTGTCACTTCGTTTCCAGTCCAGTATTAACCGTAGATCATCATCTTCTTCTTGAGCCTTCTTCATGTTTTCATTAGTCCATTCATCGTCGTAACCTTGCGTCCTTATTAATTTCACATGTCCGGTGGTTTCTTGTTTCTGACAGTCGGCGCTGCTATGTCGTTTTCTACCTAAGGATACTCTATTATCTTCTGTTTGAACTGCAGCCTCTCGCGTCATGGGTCGTTGATGCTGGTTTATCTTAGGCCTCTCCCTGTTGTAAGTGCGCGTGTCCTTCCCGCAATCCTTGCCCCCACGTCGTTCCCCGCTGTCGCCATTTCTGTACCTCCCAGTATCGCGCCAGGACTCAACTGCCTGCTTTCGCAAACGCTCTTCTATCGCGCGGTCCTTTGACGCCGTATCCACGGGTTTTGCGGCACCGAACACCTTCTCTGCTGAGACAGGTTTGCGTTCCACCTTTTCAGCATGGGTCCCGTAGTAAGAAACCCATCTTCTTTCTTTCTTGGGACACTCCAAGCGAATGTGCCCCTTTTCGCCGCAACCGTAGCAAGTGGGTCCATAACGTGGTTTCTTTTCCTCCGTTACCACTTCCCTTACTTTATGGTACCTTGTATCTTGTCTCACGGCTTCGACTTCCAGGGCATGGGCCAAAGCACTCTTCAGAGTCTGGTGATGGCCCAGACGCACAGCAGCCCTGACCTCCAAATCTCGTATCCCGTCGACAAATGCCTGCAGTAAGTACACTTCGATATTCCCTGGTGTCGAAGAGTAAGCACGCCTTACAAGCCTTTCAACCTCCGTTGCCCACTGCTGGAGGTTCTCGTTGGGCTTCTGGGTCCTCTCTCGAAGCTGGGCTCGGTACACATACTCTAAATGTTTCTCGCCATAGCGAGTTTCTAACGCTTCCATTAGAGCTTCCAGTGTCCGGCCTTCCTTCGGTAGGTTATCTATAGTCATCAAGGCGTCTCCTCTTAAGGCCAGAGTTAGAGCAGTAAAAGAGTAATCATCCCCCCAGGAATTTGCTTTTGCGAGCGTCTCGAACTGGTATCGGAACGCCGACCAGGAAGAGCTTCCATCAAAATGTGGAAGGTCGAGCCTCGCCGATGATGATGACGGAACAACTACGGGCTCGCGAGTCTTTAGTTTAATGACTTCATTGCTTAGTTGTTGTAAGCGGTTGTCGTGCCCTTCGACTCGCTCCTCCAAATGATCCGTCCTCAGCGTAATTTCCTTTACTTCCTGCTGCACCTCTTTGAGCTTTTCTCCAAGCCCAGTCAGCCCATTGTTAATTATGTCAATCACAGTTTCACGACTGGCCTGGATTTGCTCCTGGATTTCGCGGCGGCTGGCTTCCTGTTCGCGGCGGCTGGCTTCCTGTTCGCGGCGGCTGTCTTCTCGACTGGACTGGATCTCTTCCCGGAGACTAGCCTGCATAGCATGCATATCGCGGCGGCTGGCGTCCAAACTGGCCTGCATTCCCTGTATGGCAGACAGTAGCGCTGTCATATCGATTGCAGCGGCCGGTGCTGCGGTTGTCCCTGACGACGACCCCGGTGCAGCGGTCTCGTCCACCCCTTCAGCCGCAAGTTGTCGTGCAGCATCCATACCGACCTGTCTCCTGGTCCTCGGAGTGCGCCCCTCTTCTTCTCGTTGTACTAACGGCATCCCACTTCTGACACCAATTGTTACACGCTATGGGTAATGAAAATGCCGTTTGTAACGTAGAAGGCGTTTATTGTCAGCTTCCACCAAGATCCACTTTACAGAGTCCAAATCACAATGCACAATCACTATAGTCCAATAACTTCGCTTGAGTCGTCGAAATAATTCTTCCTTATCGCTTGGTAGAGATCGCTTCGGTTTCACTTCCGAAAATAAACTGCCCAGTCGCGGCTCGGCGCGTGCCTTATATACGGCCACCCATGGTTCTCTAGAAATTTCCCGAACCACCAAATACAATAGACCCGTCCCGAACCTTCCTTTATGTTATTACGCACCTATGTACAGCTTATGTAGTCATAAACAATAGCCGCGACCCGCGATGTAAACAACCTATACATGTACGCTATATATAGGTACGTACTCGCTGCGGATCCCGAATTTGTTTACTCGAAGACAGTGGCGTAGCTATCATAGGGCCAGGTGGTGCAGTGCACCGGGGCCCCGGAGCTCAGGGGGCCTTCTAGCCTCAGCTTTGAAAAAAAAGGAAAGTGAAAAAAAGGAAGTGTACACAGCGATGCTACTGTTTCATACAATTCCTGTTACTTCCGCGGCAGCGGAAAGATCTTTCAGTAAACTGAAGATTATAAAAAAATATTTAAGAAACAGCATTCGACATGATCGCCTCCGACATTTATCGTTAACTGCAATAGAAAATGAGGCGGCATCAAACTTGGATTTGAGTGAAATTATAGACGAATTCGCAAAAGTTAAAGAGCGCAAGAGATTGTGAGTTGGATGGGGAATTATGTTAAAAATCGTTTTTTCTCTTAATTAATCTTATCTGTGTAATAAATATTCTATATTGTCATGTGCCGGTGCGTCGTAGATTATTTATTCCCTTTTTAGGGTTCCGTAGCCAAATGGCAAAAAACGGAACCCTTATGGATTCGTGATGTCTGTCTGTCCGTCCGTATGTCACAGCCACTTTTTTCCGAAACTATAAGAACTATAATGTTGAAACTCGGTACGTAGATGTATTCTGTGAACCACATTAAGATTTTCACACAAAAATAGACAAAAGCAATAAATTTTGAGCGTTCCCCATACTTAAAACAGTTCTAAAACCAGTTTTAAGTTTCAGTTACTGAAACTCAAAATATTTTTTTTTCATCAAACCCATACATACGTGTGGGGTAGGTATCTATGGATAGGTCTTCAAAAATAATATTGAGGTTTCTAATATCATTGTATTCTAAACTGAATAGTATGCGCGAGAGACACTTCCAAAGATGTAAAATATGTGTCACCCCCTCTGTAACTTCAAATCTTCTGTAACTTCTAAATATTTAAGGGGGCTCCCATACAATAAACGTGTTTTTTTTTATATATAATGTACGGAACCCTTCGTGCGTGAGTGCGACTCGCAGTTGGCCGGTTTTTTTCTTCTATTAAACACATGGAGATTCTAATAGAGACGACGTATGGATTTAGCCTACTAGGGATAATTCAACTCACTGTTTCCTATTCTTATTCCTATCAATAATTTTAAAGGCCAATATAAGTTCAAACTACGCGAAAAGAGGGGAGGAGGGCCCGATTCTCTCCCTATGCACCAGGGCCCTTGTCCCCCTAGCTACGCCACTGCTCGAAGAAATCGATGTTTTTCTTATGACTGATTTTTCGAGAACTTTCTTCACTGTTCGATAGTAGACCTAATACCTGTTTATGCGTTTTTGGGGTTTTGCTGTACGACGCTTTGTTTTCGAGATATAGGTGCTCAAAGTCGTAACAGTATTATAGCGTGTTGTTGTGAAGTGTTGGTGTGCAGTTGTTATTGTGTCTTTTAATTCATTTATATTTTACTAAACAATTTAGCAAGAGCTTAACGTGACATGGCATTTAAGACGTATGCCGTTTTAAAATTTTCTTAATTTTCCCTTTAATTTGATGCCCGTATGTATGGTGATGAAGAAATTTATTCCCAAAAAAAAAAACTCATACAACACGATTGAAATTTCCAGTATCACTCGAAATTATTGATGATTCTAACGATATGGTTTTTAATACCATATGTAGGTAGGTATACCTTAAAATCTACAAAGAAATTTAGCAGTTAAGGTCTAGTAAAGAAATTGAACAAACTTAAAGCATTGAAGATGAACGCAAAAAAATTACACTTTGTTTTTTAACAAAGGTATAAATACCGTCATTTCATTCAGTATAAAGTCCTGGCCTTACAGGCAGTTCACAGGTGACTGTGATGAGATCTCAAAATCAATGCTTCGTGAGAGTTTAGGTCACTATCAGGATAGATAAGTCATGCAACACTTTCACTGAAAATCAATTAAAATATATATAGTTTGATAGATAATTAACAAAATAAATCAACTTAGATAACATTTATCGGCTCGCCAAATCCGATTAGAGGTTCCGGGGTTATACAACTATCCACACGACAATTAGTACAATGGGTGTTTTGAGAACTATTTATTACTCCAACGAACAAGGCTTTATTCACAGTCAGACAATGGACACGTTATTTTATTGGTCGAAAGTCTTGCGTAAGGCAATGTAGATAGTTAAAAATAATTAATGGGTACAGATAATTACATCACTTTAGGGGTGGTAACGATACTAACGATATATCAGTATACCCTTAACTTATACCGAGAATAGTCATTATTTATCGATAAGTTGTAATAAACAAGTGTTTATATCTAAATCTAAGTGACTTTATCTATACTAATATATGTATACAGCTGAAGAGTTTGTTTTTTTGTTAGTTTTAATCTCAGGAACTGCAGGTTCGAATTGAAAAAATATTTTTGTGTTGAATAGTCCATTTATTGGGGAAGGCTATAGGCTATATAACATCATGCTATGACTACAAAGTCCACGCAAACGAATTCGCGGGCGGCCGCTATTGTTATATAAATGCATGATTTCTATAGAAAAAGAATACCTAATGTAATGAATAGTTTTCTTTTTTTATGTGTAAATATTAATATAGTATACCTATAATTTTATTTTCATTGCAATATTATCCTATGTAATATAATAAATTTCCCTTACCAAAGTGAAAAAAAGTAATGAATAATATATAAATATTTCTTTATACCTAATAAAACCTTACTTAATATTATGTTGGTCTATTTGTTAGATCCTATATAGGTCTTCTAACAAGTGTGGCCGGCAACAACGTCTTTCCTCTGAACACAATACATAAAGCAGGATAATGTTTCACGGCAAAAATTATCGCAGCGGGCATCTCCGATCGAACAGTGTAACTTTTCTTACATTTTTCTTTACTTTTTCTGTCATAGAACCTTCATTATGTATGTAGATTTCGGTTCTTCTAATAAATGATTTAAACTTTTTAAAGTGTTACCTATATTTAATCATATTTATATTTACCTACCTATATTTATATTTTCTGGTACTTATTATTCATAATGCATGCTGTTTGCACCCGTAATGGAGGTGACACTTATCCACAATTTATAAATTTCTTGATGCTAGCCCAAGTGCTCACTTTGTTGGTGCAACTTTTAATAAATAAATAAATATTTTGTTACCTTTATTCATACATGTATTTTTATTACTCTTCGAGTCAGTGTAATAAGAATACACACCGATATGTATACATAATCGGTTACCAAAATCTGTTAGTAAGTTTTGCTAAATTCAACAAACATTCCTCTATTCATCTTGACAAACATTCAGATGATTATCATTGCAGTTGTCGCTTCAGGCTACGAAATTAAGTATTAGTTCATAACTGTATGAATTACGAACTTGCATGATTGAATAGACATGAACAAATAGCTTGTAATGTGTAACGTAATACCTAGTACGGTACAGTTCAGTATGCCTCATTAATAATCATGAACAATGTTTTGAGGTACATCCAAGTAATGTTGTAATGTGATATTTTCGGAATGCTATTGATATTGATGAAACGTGCTATTTATCTATTAGCTTGTGGACTTAAAAACGAATGATATAAATAGGTATGATTTTTCTGCATTAAAGTTTTGTGGTTGGCCTTACCTTAGAAAAAGGTAAAAAGATATCTGATGTACTGCGGGAAGAATGGAATAACAAATGAGTAGTTAAGTAAGTACCTAATTGTATACCCACTTCGCACCACAGCCTTGAGATTGGATGAAATAACACAGAACATTCTGCGATATTTTTAGTTCCCTCTTTAAACGTACCTAGTAGAAGAAAAACCTTGGACAAAGGGCTACTTATTCATTGCTGGCAGGTAGGAAGTTTTAAAAATAGAGCTTGTACATAATAGACTTTAGTAAACTGGTTTGTATATCATTTCATGAAAGTGTTAACTATTTAACGAGCAATTTATTAGCTAATGTTGAGAATGTAAGTAAAAAAGTGCATCAGTTTCTTCTTAAAATGGCGCAGATGGCGCTACCGTCGATACACTTACAATACGATTCACACGATTGTAATTACATCATAGTTCAACACATTGTTTCTTATCGCTGATTGATCTTAGATAGTGTTACCGCCGATTTGCATAACTGAAGTCTACATTTTCTTGTTTTTTTAAATGTGATCGAAATATTTTGGTATGTTTTTTATATATTAATTTCCTGCACTAGATTTCAAGCAAGATTAGTCTCAGTAATTGATTTATTTTATTATTTATATTAAGTAACTCGGGCCTTCATAAATCTGTCGGCAATAGTTTTGGTAAAAGTTGTTGGAGCTATTGCAATAAAACCAAATAAAAATATGTTGCTTCTTTTGTAATTTATAAATAAAAGAAAGAAACCCACAGAAAGATGAACAGTTATAAAACCGTCTAGTGTTCACTTTGATCAGAATATAGATAATTTAGCTTATTAACTTGTTTTTGTACACACGGCGTCGCGTGCCGAACCTCGCGGGATTAGAAAATTGCCATTGTGCCACTCTGCTGCTCCCATGAAGATTAATACATTACGTGGTAGGTGAATTCTGAAGATGCAATATTTTTTATATTATTATTTTTAAGCTGCAGAAAGCGATCTGCATACTCCGCTCAGCTAAGCGGTGAGTGGTATGGTCAGGAGTTGGGTGGGTAACCCACATTCGTTACCGTTATAAAGCCGTCCAAAAACTTTGTGATATGAATTGTTTTTCTTTCGATAGTGTGGGAAACGATCCGACAGAAACTTGGCTACTAAAATGGAGCAAGGCCATTTTAACACGTTTTAGTTGTAACCTTTATCGCGAAAGCCCTGTTGATGGACATAACACTGATAAGCATTACAGCATTTTCGAACCGTCGTTACAAAATTATTTATAGTTGAAAGTTATTACAGGTGTTGCCTTAAATATTGTTAGGTACCTAATTAGGTATTAATTAAAAGTATTGCACAATGCTTTATAAGCACAATTTAACCGTAATTACATGAATTAATTTATTTTATGTTATCTTTTTGCTTTATTACGAAACATATTGTATGCTTGTATGAATTGTACATATTCAACTTTTTTCCTTAGCGTATTACAGAAAATTACTAACCCAATCATTTTCCTATCAACCCTAATAACGCATGTATTACGTATACGTGCATAGGTACACGCCATGCTCTAGTATCGGCACGGAACCTATACCATAAGAATAAATTTATTCTTATGCCTATACCTTGTGGTACGTACAAAAACGAAACTGTAGCGATCAATTATTACAACAACATCTAATTTAACTCGTGTAGAACGATGATTGAATGTTATCTCAGTGAGACGAATGGGTTTGCAAATCATCAATCACTTGCTGCTTTAAAATAAACTCTCTTGAATAATATATGTTTACACTTGGAATATTGTGTAATTATTATGCACTTACCTACCTTGGATTGGTTGAGTTCTCTGGTAAAGTGGGACTGAACGATTTTTTAAAGCTTTCATTAGCGTGCACCAGCGTGATATCTGTAGTTCTTTTTCAGTCTTTTTTATGTCCGATTGCTGGGCTCAAGCCTCCTGTCAGAATTGCAAAGCTTTTAGGTCTTAGTTAGGTCAAGTGTAGCTTGGTGGATTTGATCTGCTTTTGATCGGCTCTTATCTTAATAGTGCGCTCATTGTGCCTCAGGCGTATACATAGTAGGACAACATCGTATTGAAATATTACAAAGCTTTCTTTCACCGTGGAGCAAATGAATGATACTAACGCATTTATTAGGTACATAGTTTTGTTAGGTACAGATTACAAAGTGTTAGTATCACACCAGCTTTATCCTCCATAAAATATACTGACATCAACAAAATAAACGTTTCACACTGGGGCTATGAGCCCCACAGTAGGGTAGATATACCCTGTGTCGTGGGCACCATGGACACACACAAAGACAGAAACACAAACACCCAGACCGAGAACAGAAATTTAAACTCATCATTAATATTTCTGTTTCGCCGGGAATCGAACCCGGGACCCTTTGATTGGAAATCCGGCATGGTAACCATTGCGCCACGCAGGTCGTCAATGCTTGACATTATCCATACTCTCAAAAAGGGTAAAACTTAAAGGGGGTTCCTACCTAATAGCATAACGAAGAGATGCCAAGGGGTGAAGAGCCCCCTTAGAACGACTCACACAGATGCATTTAATTTCCTGACTTGTAGTATATAGACGTCCCCTTACAAAACCCAATAGGGAAGGGTTTTCAAAAGTCCGGACGGACCGACAGACACGAAGGGCGAATGTACCATTAGCACTGATTAACAAAATTGTACGTTGACATTAACTACCGGAATGATAAAAAAAAAGAAAAATTATATATTCCTTTTAAATTTTTTATGGATAATATGGATAATAAAATTCACGATTTGGTGTTGTAAAATGTAAATAAAGTTAATATATTCAATTGGCTACTTGAAAGTTTTATGAAATAATTTGCCAAAGTAGCCATTTACGGTCCATATCTGACATACAAGTAGGTGGAAGTTTACATTGTAATTGTATGTTGTTCCAAATCTAGCAACACTTGTAACGAAGTCTACTTTTTAATTTAAGTTATGCAACCACTACTTACTGATAAGTATTTATTTTATCTCCCAAGAACTTAAGATATATGTATATATTTCAAATGAAAACTGAGAACTGAGCGTTTACTTCCGGCGGCGTTTCAGAAACAGATAATAAAGCTATTTAGTTACAGATTTAGAACAAGCTAGATTTTTTTTGATATTGATACTCCAGTGTCAAATAATACTATTGTTATTTTGACTGTATTGTAAAGATATTATCATAAAACGGTTAAGAATAATAGTTGTTCATATTAAATAAGAATACAGTGACCATAATTTGATCAAAATATTAGAACGGGGTATTAAAACTGAAACGTTAAATATTACAACAAAACAAATTTAAATATACTTAATAAAATAAGTTATGATGTGAGTTAATAGTTTGATGTGAGTTAATGGGTACCCAAAGCTGACGATCGGAACCGATCCGAAATATAAATAAATAAAAAAATTTATTTTTATTTATAAAAGGCGCAATATGGGACAAATAAAAATAATATTAAAATAGATGTAAATGTACATTTCGTAATTGTATTATAGTTTAGTTTTTTTCCTTTTATATTTTTATCATTGTATATTTGCATACCTCATGAAGGTAAATATGGCGAACTAAATATATATAAACAACTTTGTAAACACCCATATTTGTGCAAATAAATGTCTTTGTCTTTGTCTTTGTCTTAGTCTTTTCCATAGGAATGATATATTGTCCTCGTGTAAAATGTTGTCAATGTCATTCCCAATCCCCAAACTTTTTCCATACAAAAAATCATGTCAATCCGTAGCACCAAGAAAGCTGTAAGAAAAGCTCTCCTCCAAAGCCGGCAATGCTCGGGTGGCTCCCCCGGGGTGGCCCGTGTCCATAGGCGACGGTGATCCCTTAACATCACGCGGCCCGTCAGCCTTTTTGTTCGGTTCATTTATAAAAAAAAACCGTTGGGACATGAAAGTAACTAGGTAGGCTAGCCTTGGGAAGAGAGAAGAACATTTGTATGGAGAGAAAGCAGCCCATATTACCTCTCATATATCTGACCAGACCATTGCCTGTATCGTATCTAGATTCAGTAGAATATTTAATAAACAGGTCTAATATGCAAGTTAATAAATTCCAATAGAAAACAAAAAACGCACCTGTGGAAAATGTCAAACAGTGCCTCTGGCTCAATATTTATTATCTTACTGTATTGGTCATTCTAGGTTATACATCGACCTTTGCTTTTGTAAACACCATCTCATAATACTCACGGAAATAATAGCCGGTGCAGCTGTAACAATATCGATGATAATCGATTTCTGTAATCGACACTTAAATAAAAGATGCTATGTGTGTCGTGCCTCTCGTGGCTCAAAAAGTGGAACATATTTTTTTAAATCGGTGTTAAAAGATGTTACACAATATAGGTACTGATATTATTACTACATATTTAGTTTTTACGTAAACCATTTGTGAGTGTTCATTTTTTTATTTCTTGGGTTTCAAAAGCAGTGGTTCCTGTTGTAAAGGCTCAAAGCTAATCATCGAATTAGAGAAATTAAAATGTTTGCGTGACCGATGTCTGCAAAATCAGTCTTATTAATATCTTCCTCGCTAATATATATTCAAGTTAATGCTAAATTAAAGGTACCTCAACGACAAATACTAAGAAATACAGCTGACTGACGAAAAACATAGAGAAATAGTCTTTGCTTCACCATTGTATAGTCACTGAAAAATTAAGAGCTTAGAAAATGGTTGCAATTTTTGGTCGATAAAAATTATCTACTTACCGAAAATTTCTAAGAAGGGATACCTACTTTTTCAGAGCTGTATTATAGATGTCGTAGGTATTTCTTATGGACAACCAATCAAGTTTTTTGACAACCGCCTATTACGTCTGTTCGATCGTTCTCCATATTAGGTTTCATTCTTGTGATTCGGGTATGTAACTTGAATAATAATATAACCGATATTATGCTATTACACGTATTTTTTGCTGAAATCAATAAGCCGTGACCCGATGATACGGTGGTGGTTTTGCAACAAACATCTAGACACTTGATGATCCTTACAATAATAACAATAACAAAGATAGTTTGATATGAAAAGTTTGTTACATACTCGTATATTGCTAATTTTTGGTAAAAGAAAACATCACATCGTTACAGAACTTGCATTTATTAGACAGAACTTTCCAGAGCAGAGTCTTGTATATAGGTTCATTACAGAAAGCTGGAGAAATGAAATTACTTACACAAATGCGTTTTCATGTTCGCGACAGCGCGAGCCAGAGGCGACAGTGTGCTGTAAAGACATCAGTACACTCTCCCATTTGTAAATTTTTGCACGTGCCAGGTTTTATGCAAGACTAAGATTTTGAGTAAATTGTTAATATTTTATTATGTATGTGCGTAAGTATTAATTTTGATACTTATACAGAAATCATATATATGATCGATGCAGAAATTACAGAAAGAAGTCAGTAGCCTCGCTTGATAAAATTAATACCTTATTAAAATAGGTAAAATGTAGAGCACTGAAATTAATATTTTAGAAATAATCAAAACTAACAGAAACCCTACAAACAATTTCTGCAAAATCAACTCGATATTTAAGGAGCTTAAAGCTTCCTGTTCTGCTGCAGTAAGAAAATTACTTTTCCATACAGTAAATTAATTGCGCAATGCCTTGTTGCTTGCTTTCGATAAAAACAATGACAAGCAGGGCGACGCCCACAGAAAGCCGGCCAGATAAAAACATTAACAACTCTTTCACACCAGCGTTTTGCCGGAACATAGATGTAGCGACCGACGGCGGCGGCGAGATGCATTCCACCTATATATTGTAATCCATCTAAATAAAAAATAAACCATTAGTTATATGCATGTACTTAATGGTTGGCTGGCTGACGGGTGTATTCCCATTAATGAACAGGCCTATTTCTTACTCCACACCGCTGCTCCAATGCGGGTTGGTGGAGATGCGGGTTAGGGACCAAGCGCTACCTCCACAAGGTTTAACGGCTGCTATCTATTGATGACAACCGGTATCGACGGCTAAATGACCTGAACCAATCTCACATCCGACCGCAACCATATCACTTGCGTCCTATGTCACCCACTGGATCATGCGGTGCTGAATATGGAGCGCCATATTACCTAATTGTTGTTGCAACTAAGGAATTTGATCCAGGACATCTTTTCTAGTCCCGGGATTTCGGGATTTTCTACTGATAATCCCGGGATCCCGGGACAGTCCCGAGATTATTGGTAGATAATTAGACAAAGACAAAGACATTTATTTGCACAAATATGGGTGTTTACAAAGTTGTTTATATATATTTAGTTCGCCATATTTACCTTCCATGAGGTATGCAAATATACAATGATAAAAATATAAAAGGAAAAAAAAAATAAACTATAATACAATTACGAAATGTACATTTACATCTATTTTAATATTATTTTTATTTGTCCCATATTGCGCGTTTTATAAATAAAAATAAAATTAATTCACAAAATGATTGTGTATATATGCAATAAGCTTTTTACTTATATTTGGAAAATAAAATTTTGATAAAATATTCAGTGAAAGAAAAAAATTAAAGTGTAACAAATTGAAAGTATTAAATTACAATGAGAAGATATGGTTGCATTTAAAGTTTTGTCAGAAAATCGAATTCCACATAGACATAAATTAAATTTTAACTCAAACTTAACCTTAACTTAAATTTTAACTTAACTAAACTCGGTTTAAACATACGGTGACAATAACATTTCATATTAATATGCAAACTTGAAATAAAATTAACTTACAGACACACTTTACATGTTACTTATATTGCAAAGATAAAATCTAAGAAATAATCAAAACACACAGTGCACAGATTTTTCTACTCATCGGAAAAACGCCTGTGTAAAGAAACTGTAAGAAGGCAGGATATGGTGAAAAGCATTTTTTCTCACTCTAGCCGTTGGTCTGCAAGCCGTACTTGGAATCTTGGTTTTTGCGTAACGTTCAACTTAAATGCCTATTGCAATGTACCTAGGAATGTTTGCCTGTGCTCTAAGACAGGTCGATTACACCTACGTACTTTCAATGGCTGCAACAAGAATTCAGTTTTTATAGTAAACACATGTTTTCCAAGCTTTTAACAAAGCTGCTTTGTACTTGCATCATAATATAAAATAAAAAAACACGTATTTATATTTATATTATGTAATACTTTTAAACGAGCAATTCTTGTACTATATGTATATTAGCGATAATCAACTTAAACATAAACTGAAAAATATTAATCTTCCTGACATCTATTTTCGAGTAGTATACTTTTTTTTAAATAACCTCAATAGATGGTTGTTAAGTAACACTAAGCCAATGAGTTTTTTCACCCGAGCATCATTCATTCAGCTCGGTCATTCGGGTACTTAATTAATTTATTTGCGTAGGTAATAAATGTTTTAGTCCCTGTAGCTTCGGGATTAAGAATAGAGCTACGGTATCCCCTGCCTGATCGTAAGAGGCGACTAAAAGGGGGCTTCCGGGGTTGTGGACGGTGTGAGTGGGAGCTCGATCGGTCCAACCAGCAGCCCCAGGAAGGGCGGTGGTATGTGCGTGGCCGCATGTCGCCGTAAGCATCGGAAGGTGCAAGAGAGCACATCTGCTCTCCCGATCCCACATAACCCGGTACCCTCTCCCAAGGTGCTGGGTACCTTTTGAAGGTTTCCCTCCGATACCAAAAAAGAAAAAAAGGTAATAAATGTTTTACACTTGAATTGCCTCCTATTTCTGAAGTTTTAAGTCTGGTATATTTACATAGTTATAACAGTTATAATTTATGTTATATTATTTATATTTACATTGTACGAGTACAATACATATGTATTAGTCTGATCATGCAATATTAAAATAACTACCGTTTTTTACAGATTTGGAAGTGAAAATACGGCGACGATGCAGCCTACACGTCATTGTCGTAAATATTATATTCATTTTGTTA
Organism: Pyrgus malvae; assembly: GCA_911387765.1. Taxonomy (NCBI): domain Eukaryota; kingdom Metazoa; phylum Arthropoda; class Insecta; order Lepidoptera; family Hesperiidae; genus Pyrgus; species Pyrgus malvae. Next base: position 7,541,984 of record OU426955.1, on the reverse strand, counting down.
ATACATATTATTGTGTACTTATTAAATTATAAATAATACACATATGTATTTACTGAAACCATTTTTTTATTCTGAAGTCAACAACAACAAACTTGTTACCTAGCAATGAAAGAACATGTCAGTCCTCCGCCCCTATTCCATTGCTGGGTCTGCCACGTTGGTTGCCGGCAGCATCTGGTCTAGATGACGGCGGATCACCTTGCCATCATCGGTTCTTATTTCATAATGTAAAGTGCCTAAACGTTTTGTTACAAAACCGAAGTCCCATTTTGGTCGAGAGTTATAATTGTAGTCACGAAATTGTATTCTGTCACCAAGCTGGAACTCCCTTGAATGTGATATATGGTCCCTGTTTGTAGATTGTACAGTGGAAGAAACTTTTTGAAACATTGCATGCAATTTTGTTCTAATCTCTCTACCGAACATCATATTGTATGGAGATAAACCTGTAGTATTAGGTGTACGTCTCAATCGTGTTTTGATTATAAGTAATTTATCTGACAATGATCCACTCTCCCCCGCCATACTCCGTAAAGATCTCTTAATGGTTTGGACAAAACGTTCGGCTTGTCCATTTGTAGCGGGATGGTATGGAGCTGTAGTTTTATGTACTATTCCATTATCGGAAAGAAATTTATTGAACTCTTGTGATGTAAATTGTCTTCCATTGTCGGATACTAGAATGTATGGAATGCCAAAGTTAGAAAATAAATCCTTTAGAATTTTAATGCACCATGTACTGTTACCACTTTTGGAAGGAATAATTTCTGTCCACTTCGAAAATGCATCAACGACAATAAACAATTGATGTCCTAAGATGGGACCAGCAAAATCAATGTGAATTCTCTGCCAGGGCTGATTTGGAGCTTCCCAGTGGTGAATAGGAGATTTCGTTGGTTCGTTCTGTTGTAGTCTACATGATCTGCACGACTTTACTTTGTTCTCTATTTCTTTATCTATATTTTTCCAATAAACAAAACTTCGAGCTAGTAATTTCATTTTTACAATACCAATGTGGCCGGCGTGTAATTCTTCTAGTATTTGGTCACGTAAATTTTGCGGAATCATTATTCTAGTCCCTTTTAGAATGCAGTTATCTTGAAGGGTGAGTTCGTTGTCTCTATATCCATACCTTTCCACCGAATGACCTGACCTTAACGCTGTTATCAAAACATTGAGTTCGGAATCAGATTCTGTATTCTTAGCTATTAATTCTGGAGTGACGTTTAATGAATTAATATGTTCTACTTGGAATGCACAATGTTGATCAATTTTATTGTCGCTTATTTTTCCAACTGGAAATCTGGATAAGAAGTCTGCATTAGCATTTTTATTAGATGTTCTATATTCAATGTCGTAATCAAATCCTGAAAGAAAGTGAGCGTAGTGAAACAAACGCATTGTACTCAATGCAGGTAAGGTTTGATGGGGGTGAAAAATAGAAGTCAAAGGCTTATGATCAGTTATTAAAGTAAACTTCCGACCATAGCAATAATGGAAAAATTTCTTAAGTCCCCAGAATATAGCAGTAGCTTCTTTGTCTATTTGGCTATATTTCTTTTCGCTGTTAGTGAGACATCTCGATGCAAATGCTATTGGACGTTCTGAACCGTCTGGTAGCTTGTGTGATAGAACTGCGCCCAGACCTGTAGGTGAAGCATCTGTAGCGAGTAAAAGAGGCTTCAATGGGTCAAAATGAATTAAGACTCGGTCACTTAAAATTTCTTGTTTAACTTTTCTGAAACTCTTTTCACATTCAGTGTTCCAATTAAATTTAACATTTTTCCTAAGTAAAACGTTTAAGGGACTTGTAATTGTTGCCAGATGTGGTATAAATTTATTGTAGTAATTTGCCATACCAAGAAATGTTCGCAATTCATTAACATTTTTCGGTCGATCTGCATTAGAAATTGATTTGATCTTTTCGCTATTCTTATGTAGTCCTTCGCTATCAATTGTATGACCCAAATAATCAATGCTTCTTTTGAAAAAGTGGCATTTTTCTTTATTAACTCTTAAGTTATTATCTTTAAGTTTCTTTAGAACTTCTCGCAAGCGAATTAACAATTGTTTTTCTGTAGAGCCTTGTATTATAATATCATCAAAGAAACATTTTACTCCTTCCAGGCCAACAAGTAAATTGTCCATAAATTTCTGCCATAGGTTAGGAGCAACCTTAATTCCGAACATTAATCTATTAACTTTATATGTTCCTTTGTGTGTACTTAGTGTTTGAAGTAATGCACTCTCATCATCCATCTCCATATGTAAATATGCTTGAGTTAAGTCAAGTGTACAGAAAAATTTACCACCATTCATTTCCGAAAATATGTCTTCAATAATAGGAATTGGGTACTTATCGTCATGGATTACTTTGTTTAAAGTTATCTTGTAATCAGCACAAAGGCGTATACTTCCATTTGGCTTAACAATAGGTACAATAGGAGTACCCCAATCAGAATTATCTACTTTTGTAAGTATCCCTTGCTTGCAAAGCCTTTCAATTTCTTCATCTACTTTTTCCTTTAAAGCGTAAGGAATCCTCCTGGGCTTAATAAAGATTGGATGTACATTCTCTTTTAAATTTAGGTGTGCCTGGAGATTTGGAATTTTTCCTAAATCAGATTGAAAAACAGTAGAAGAAAATTCTTGTAATAAATGATCCAAAGTATTGTTTTTGTCATCTGTTTGGACTGCCTTTATGTCTGTTAGTTTCACTTCAAGTTCTTTTATCCAACTTCTCCGTATATGGCGTCAACGTTTTTGTTAATAATGTATAATTTTCCAAAGAAGCTTTGAGTTTTGTACATACATTTGACATATGCAACTCCCAACGGTCTTATTATTTCACCAGTGTAAGTTCGTAGTTTAATATCTGTCTTGAAAATTTTGTTAGAAATATTCAAATTCTTGTATTGGTTTAAAGACATAGAAGTTAACGGAGCACCTGTATCAAATTCCATTTGTACTGTTTTGTTCTCTATTTGTACTGTAATCATAAACCGTTCAGTTATTTCGCTTTTGATTAAGTTTATATTTGCAATACTTTCATTACTTACACTATCAGAAGTCTCATCAATTTGATTTGTATGTCTATTTGATTGTAGGCAGACACGAGCTAAATGCCCTTCTTTTTGACATTTCCGACAAATGCTTTTTATAGCTCTACAGTTATTTGCTCTGTGATCTTCTTTACCGCAACGAAAACATTTGCCTCTTAAGTCACTTATTGTAAGCTTTCTTCTGGTGTATTGAAGGTTGCGTGGTGTATTTTGATTAAATTTGGGATTTATAGAGTCTGAAATTTTATTTATGGGATCAATAAATTTATCGTTTTTCGATGAAAATGTTAGATTCTCCGCTTTTCCCAATTCTATCGTTGTAGCCATTTGCACTAATTTTGAAAATGTAGGCGTTTCTCTCTCTTGTAATATCTTTGTTCTTATATCACTATCTTTTAGACCTCTAATAAACTGTAGTATTAAAAAATTTTCTAGTATTTCTTTCTTACAACTTTTGCATGTAAATTCACAGTTAGTCGATAGTCTTTTGAGTTCCGATGCGATTCATCTTGACTTTGAATACGAATAATAAATTTGTGCTGTAATGCCCATACACTAGGCTTTGGGTCAATATATTCATCTAATATTTGAGTTAGCTCTTCAAAATTCTTATTTAGTGGATCGTCAGGAGAACAAAGATGATACGTCATTTCATGCAGTTCTGGTGATAATGAAGATAGTAAAACATATACTCTGACTTTTGGGTCGTAAATTTTATTTAGCAAAAAGAAAACTGACAATCGTCTTGTAAAATTTTTAAATGTTTCTTTTTCGCCGAGTGCTTGTAAATTTATTTTAGGAATCTGTTCATGATAACTATGAGCACTGGGTGATGTTTGAGAAGGAAGGTATGAACTTTCAGGTAAGGAATCATTATTTTGCTGTCGTAATTGTATGAGTTTTAGTTTCAAAGTAGTGCACGAATTCTCGAAATCATACCTGTAATCTATTTCATCCTGTAAATTTTGTTCTTCGGTTTGTATTTCTATTTCTTGTTGTATCACATCAAATTTTTGTAATGTCTCTGCCAAAGATGTCAATCGTAATTCAATTTCTTCGTTTGAAATATTTTCTTTTTCGGTAATGTATTTACCGGTTCTTGAAATTAATCCCCGTAATGAGGCGCGTACTCTTTTATATTTCTTTTCATCATTATTTGACATCTCGTCGCCAATTATTGTGTACTTATTAAATTATAAATAATACACATATGTATTTACTGAAACCATTTTTTTATTCTGAAGTCAACAACAACAAACTTGTTACCTAGCAATGAAAGAACATGTCACATATTTTAAATTCCTTCTGAAAGAAGAGATTTCCGTCGTGTAACTCATATAGCTATGCTAGTAACGTCTTTAAAACCATTATACATAATTATAATTAGTCTATGTCTAATTAAGAACTTTCACGTGTCATAAATATATGTACATCCAATATTAGATATGATTTAGATGTTATTTCATAAAATGTTTTAATGTCTTATATTATAATCTTTGACATGTTTTTATTCAATTAATTGAAGTTTCGATTTGGCAACCTTATAAAAATATTTAGCGAATGTTTTTCAGATTCAATGATAGTAAAAAATCCAATTGCAACATAAACAAATAAATTAAGTTTTCAGTGATTATTTTCGAATCAATCATTCTCATATAAATTAAGGTATGATGAGAATATTCGTGTAGAAAGTTGGATGTTGAAAGAAATACCTATACGTTTCACGAAAAGACACAATAAAATTACCGTGGACCCTTAATTTGATCTGTCTTAAATGGAGACGAATCATGCAATGTCTGTTCTTGAAACTGTGAAAGGTCTAAACAGATTTAGTCATTAAATAGCAAGCTTTCCAATTTGCCTTCTATCTATCTCCGAACATACTCGTATCAAGATAAATCTCACGCTAGAAAGGTAAGCTATTTGCTCGTTTGCACCGCGGACATGTACCGCAGTTCCATACATGATATCTGTTTAATGAGGGTGAAGCGCTGGTAACGAAGTAAAAGCTTATCTTAGTTCAGTTCTCGTCATTATGGCTTATATGCAAACGCATATTTAATTATTGTATTGTACAATCATCAGAAGTTGATGGGTAAGTCCAACTTTGTGCAACAACTCTTGATTGAAGTGATGAGGGATGGAGAGAGCTACCTTTGGTATTTCTATAGCAACAAAATCTTAAACGATCAATTCTGTAGAGTGTATCTTGTGAAGGACTGATTCCCAATGAGAAATAAAGGCCCTAGAATGGCGACGACAACTCGGCTAAAGGAGCGTGGAGGCGGCCGGGTGGCCCTGCAATTACGTAGGTCTAGGTACCAACGACTTGAAGAAGCAGAAGAAGGCTGTGGGAAATTGTTCCACTAGAAGTTGCAGGATTGGACGTAGAGGAGAAACTTAAAGGCCTCCCTTAAGTGTCAGCAAAAGACCACTAAAGGCCAAAGATGGTTAAAAAATAAACAGTAGGCAAGTAAAAAATAGTAAGTAGTCTTTGTTAGTACCTATAGTGAAGCTGATGTAAGTCTTTACAACTATGTAAATCTTCTAAAAATTTAAGCAACCTTGTTTACCTGTTTGTTCGTTTTATAGATATCGAAGTTCCAAGCCAAGACAACATCCGTGTTAATTTGTTACTACTTCATTAAAATGACATCGATTTGTCCACTGTCTTGCCATCTAACAGCTAATAAATGGCCACTATTAACATTTCCACCAAGGCAATCAAAATGATTTTGTAGTAAGTCAAAACATAAAGCGGTGCATTTCGGCCAATCCACACTAACTACTTTTAGTATCGGCGATCGGCGATTTTGCGACTGTCAATGATGCATCACATGATTTTTGCAACTTGGACTCGGCATCGGAAATAATCGGAATGATGATTCTGAACTATGAGATATCGTGATTTTATGGCGCGGTAGCAGAATCGCGCGTCTCTGTGCAGCGTCTTCAAGTATGCACGGCGCAGCGTTCGGCCGCTGCGTTTTGCTTTTAAAATGCAAATGCGACTACATACGAAGTTAAAAGTAGGTAGTGTGGCTTGGCCGTTTGCAATAACGAAATGCTTAAATGAAGTATAATTATAAATTATTGATACAAATAATATTTATCGCTAAACTTTCAATACAGTACTGGGTCCAAGCGGCTCATAAATTCGCTGAATACCTACTTCCTTAATAGTTATTTATGCGTAGTCGCAAATCGAATTAATGTTTTAATATTTAATTTTGTCGTATTGCTGTAACTTTCCTCGGGTTGTACTTACCTACTTGAGATCATTCTCTTACCGCTATAGGGCTTATTCTTATTCTAAACATTTAGATCAAAAATACCGACTTCTTGTTTCGTACAACTGAAGCCGGCTCTGACTAAGAAATTTGTCACTGCAGTCCCACGTTTTCCGTGCATTTATTGCTGCTTCACGCTAAGGCAAAACCTTGAAATATGTAATTCATTATCATATCATCCACAAAAAAATCTTAAAGGTAAGTCACGTTCATTATAAGACCATCTCGCATTTCGCTCATTCAGGGCTTAAAAGTGTTAAAAAACGCTTGGTACCTACACGAAAAAGTCCAGATTGGCCGCAACGCAAGTAAATAGTAAAGTGAATTAAAATTGTTAGTCTATGCGTGGTCTATGCCAGTAAAGTTGTATGAGACTATATTTTTCCAATTTTTACAGGAAATACCGAAATTTAGAATACTTTAGTAACTAAGGTTATTGTGATATACTGTAACACAATAAAGTTAGCGTAAGCGTAATAACAATATTTGCTAAGGAATGTTTATTTTGCTTTAATTTTTTTCTGGCGAGATGTAATCCTGTGTACAAGCCCTAAAGGTGCAAGTGAGGCTCGGTCACGAGCGGTGCTGTGATACATCGCGTCGGGAATCGAATGATAATCGATTCGATACACTCGGGATAATTCTAGTCCTCGGTAACCGTTCTTTTGATCTTGGAACGGACAATTTCACAGAGTAAAATGAGCCAGCAATTCAAAGTTTCAAAGTCACGTTAGCGGAGTGCTGTCGTACTTACGAGAACCTATCTGTCGACAATTTACGTCAATTGCTACGTGATGTTTATAGACGTGACGTAGGTACCTATTTATGGGATGGATTCTTTGTAGTATAAGTAAGACAGGGGAATCAATACCTACCGCGATAGAATATTCTTTCTTTATGTTTCTGTGAAATCAAACGGTGCAATTGTCGGCTACATAACTATGGGTAAATGCGGCGACCATCAGCCTTCGAAGTATCAAATCAACTTCAGTCCATTGCAGCCTCGATCTTATTTGAAGTTGGTTGTAGACATAGATGCCTATGGACATTTAACTCAAGGTAACAAACATGTAAAGCTTTAAATTATAAAAAAGTTGACGTATGTATAATTAGTAGTTTATCGGGTAGTTGTATCTACCTGCTGGATAAACACTACAAAATAACGTTTGTGTTTGCCACTGAAACTTCTGAAGATTAAGGTAAGTTTAAAAAAATACCTTTAGAAAAAAGCTAATTTAGTATCTCCTAATAATTTAATATCTACGAGCACCTTTTTGTTAAATGTACAAATAATACCTATAGTGTGTTGAGTACTCATTAAAACTAATTTATTGCATCAGCTTTCAAGCACTTACCATCAACACCCACCGGATCAAGATTGAGAGGCCTATAACGATAGTTTGTTAGACCTCTAATTGATATTATGTTTCGTACGTAGATAACGTCATTAGATAAAGGTATATTGCTAAATGCATATTGTCCCTCGCACGTGGGAAAGTTTCTCGCGTATTTTATATTGATAGCAGGGTACTTGTTGCTTGTAGCAGTAAGTCGATTTATTAGCCAGTGCTGGCCTTATGCAGATTAGATTCTACGCGTGGCCTTCCGGGCTTGGTCATTATGTAATCACGTTGAAATATTGGAAACGTATCCGATTGTGTACACTGGACTTTACGAATTATATATTTGCAACTGAAGCGCGTATGGCCCGGCGGCTAGCGTAGTACGCAAGCGATCTATGCAACTAAGCCAAAGGGGCGCGATCGGGTGTGAGATGGGTGACCACTAGTGGCAAAAAAAAATTCATGCGCGTTTCCGTGCTTCGGAGGGCACGTTAAGCCGTCGGTTTGAAGACATCCGACAGCGGGATGGCCACTAACCCGCATCTCTGCGGCCCCAATCCGCACTGGAAAAACGTGGTGGAATAAGCTCCAGGCCTCCTCAATAATTGGGAGAGACCTGTGCCCAGCAGTGGGACGCACAAAGGGTTGCAGCCAAGGTAATAAATAATAAAGCTTAACTAATTAAGGGTTTCAGACAATAACAACAATAACTTGACAATCGCAAAATTAACCAATTGATAAAATGAGGACTGGGAGTACCTTTTATCTATCTATTTTTAACTGTAAAATATAATTACTATTTTTTTATTCAGGTCGTATTTTACGGTATTTAATAACCAAGAATATTAAATAGTCAGGTATTGAGATTTAGTCTAAAATAAACAAATAGTATCTAATATTGCTCATGCAATTATGTACACTTTATATCTTTTCGTTATATCTTTATATCTATTCTTTGTTGTTTTTGTTCTAGTCACTAAATTACGTTGGTAAATGCCCCAATCACTCATGTAATCGGAGAGTAAAAGTATGTACTTATAGGTAGGTGTATATTATCATGTAGCATCTTCTTGCAGATTGGTTTTGCTTCTCTTTTATTATCATCAGTATTGTCATAAACACCTTCAAACGTCTTTCAACATATTTATGGAAAATGCTCACAAATACGTTACATAATTTAATGAAGATGTACTTGTTACTCGCATATATTCGTTAAAATTTATGTTCGAAAGTGGAAAGTAATTTCTTTCATTTTAATTTTACTGGTGATTGCAACACACTCTTTGTGATGTGAATTCCTAAAGTTGTAAATTGCGACAATGGTTCTGCCATCAATCAGTTTAGTTTAGCTTGCCAATAAAATGGAAGCTAGATAAAAATGACATGCTTAGGGTGTATTTTTGTTGGGAGTCAACGGATTATATGCAACAAACCCTTTTTTGTATAGGGGGGAAATCTTCAAAAGGTACCCGGCACCTTGGGAGAGTTATGTGGGATTTGACCGCAATAAAACCCGCTCGGTGGCTGCCTCTGCACTTGGGCAGGACTTCGGGATCTCCAGCGGAACGCACCGGTGTCCTCAACGCGCGACGCCCCAGAACGGGCCCATCTTCGGCAGAGCAGATGTGCTCTGCCCACTCTCACCGCCCATAACCCTGGAAGCCCCCTTTTAGTCGCCTCTAACGATCAGGCAGGGGATATCGTAGCTCTATTCTTAATCTCGAAGCTACAGGGACTATGCAACAAACCCTATAATCGGGTTTAAAATTTAAAATTTCAAAAACATTTAAGGCATTCATTTTGGTCAAATAAAAGTTCGCTAAATGAAAACCAATGTTCGACATTGAGGCGCCCTATTGGCCAAAGTGCTGAGCTGAGAGAAAAGGGTAGGTATGCGGGATTGTGTTTTCTATAAGATCTTTTTCATTCAATAAATAGGTTTAATAAAAGGGTTTAGGTTGAACTTGGGTTAAACCCATAAAACTTTATTGGCCATTTAAGTCCCGATTAATACCATTGAGTTGCTTCGTATTTTCTTTCAGTTAATAAAGTGGCCCATAAAGTAGAGTGGGATTTACGTGAATTGTACAATCGTGAGTCTTTAAGAGATACAAGTCGATAGTGATTTAAAATCTTGTTAGATAAATAAACGGAACTCCATCGCCTTTTACATTCGTACATATTTTAGTACGTAGTACTGAAAGTATGTAATTGATAATAATTGAATGAAAAAAAGTGCAAGCGAAGTGAGCTTAACCGCTAATAATTCATGGGACTTTATTTACTTGAATGCAAAGTAGGCAAATGAAAGATATTACGTCGGTGTATTAATTTTTTCAATACAAAACCTGTTAAGAAAATAAAATCTATCTGTAAAATGAAACATAAACCCATTAAGGTCATCTGTAAGATGTTCCCTAATGGGGAACATTAGGTTTCCCTTTTTTAAATTTCACGAGTTTCTTATAAAAATACCTACGAATATGTAGATAAACCTGCATAGTCACAAATCGTGCATTTGATAGTAGATATTTTTTAACTTTAGTAGGACGTGATATTAATATAAAGAAATATAAAGAATCAAAGGAAAATCCCTCTTTTGACTGTCTAATTTGAATGTTTCTCTCACATAGAAATTGTAGGAACATTTCACCGTAAAGTCGGATGAATTAGTATACAGCTCGTGATGAATCAACTTCGTTAAGAGCTTGCAGCGGAGTGCATAAAGTGGCAGCTCCGGACAGGTCGTTATGCAATCGCGAGTATTCGTGGGATGGTTCAGACTGAAAAGTATTTTGGTGTATTACGTCTTGTTAAATTAAAGCAACCTTTAGGGTTACCTTTTCGAAACAGTTTTCTAAAGGGTAACCCGTTTAATGACTTTCTTGATTTCTTGTGATGTCGTTTGATTTCAGAATACATTTTAAGTGACGATAACTTACTGCGATAAATTACAGTCATAAATTTAAAACGTCAAAAATTGTTCTGAATTAGAAGAGCCGCTTTAAATGAATACCCACAATATTTAAATAAGAAACTTTTAGCTTATAATACCTACTTTACTTTAGGTTTTTAAGTTATAAAATACATATCGTTTTCTTGTTTTTCTTCTTCATTATCTTGGTGTGTTTTCGAGTTTAATCGGATAAAGATGACATTTTGTTCGATGAAGGTTAATTGCAGTGTCAGAGTATCCTACTAATATTATAAATGCAAAAGTTTGTAAGTATGAATGTTTGTTACTCTTTCACGTAAAAAGTACCGAATGGATTTTAATGAAACTTTACAATAATATATACATCAGAATAACACATAGGCTACAATTTATAAAGATATTGTGTGAATTGTCCAAAATATGGCGATAAGTGTCAAGTAAGTAGGAAAAAATCTACCATCTGCCATTGAGGTCTTATGTACTAACGAACTCATCTGCGAGCTATTCTGGCGTACGCTGCTAAAACCGCTAGAGCTACACATATGTAATGTATGATGGAAATGTTTATCTTAAATAGTCCTACAAAAAAGCTGGTCCAGCAGTACTTCAGAAGGGACTTCACTAAATTATGCTAATGATCCGCTCTAACGCGGGTGAAACTGCGGAGCACAGCTAGTTGTGAAATAAAATAACAGTGCAAAAACATGTTTTTTCGGGATGCCTCCAAAACTCCATCCGACATGTACAAAGTGATGGACTTAACTCGGATGTCTGGCTGACTTGACTGACTGATTACTAACTGATTTTGACTATTATAATGGCGCGGTTTCAACTAACAAAAATGCGATGCGATGTCATTATTTAAGAAAATAATATCTTACTTTCGTATTTTAAAGAAAAACAAAGTAAAATATAAGTAGAAAAAGTGACTGCTAGTTTTTATGACATAAGGACGAATGGGTTTAGGTAATCTGTTCTAATGCAAAAAACGAAAAACTTTGTTTATGTAATTTTGTTTTTTTATTGAGCAGGCTATTAACCCTAGAAAGATAACCATATTTTGACTGTCACAAAAGATAACCATGCGCTTCGGAGGCGCACCATATATTAATATATTTTTTTAATGAAATACCTATTTATTGTATTTATTTACTTCATTGTTTTGAAATGTGGTTAATGAACTAAAAATTAAAAAAAACTTTTTAGTGAAATATTTTATATATTTTAAACATTAAACTTAAATCAAAAAACCTCTAGAAAAAATCAACAAAATTAGCAGTCTTCTGTTTACAGGAACATAGTATCAAAAAATAATATTTTTTTTCTTTAAAACGAATTATATTATTTCTTACTAACCAATCGACTAAAAAAAAACATTCAAAATTATAATCTTTTGGGTCAAATTTGGTTTGATAGGCATTCAAAACAAACTTTAATGCATTTGGTGCAAGTCATCTTAGACATTATTTTTTTTATTAGTGCAAAAGATGCAGTACCGCCTTTACTTGGCTGGAGGTTCTTCTTCATTGTCTGTATCGTTCTGCACAACCGGTTTCAGAAGAATTTTTGAGATATTATCTCTCACATGCTTTGGCAAAGTAGGAGCTTCCAGTCTTTCGACACATGCACGTTGGACCTCTACTTGTGCGAATAATATTTATAGCAGATGTCCTTCCGCGACTTTGTCCTTTTATTGTCGACCGTTCTTACCCCTAAGCACACGGCGATCAGGAACAATTACGCGGTGGTCACGACGGGATGATTCCGAAGTTCCAGTGGGCTCTGAAGATACAGACAGACTTACATCGTCTTCATTTTGTGTATCATTCAATTGTTGTGGCACCTCATCATCTATAAACTCGTCTTCGAAATCAGTCTGTATGTCATCTTCACCCAAATTATCTTCTATCTCACTGTCACTTCCTTGCTCTCGTTCATGCTCGTCCTCTTCCTCTTCTGCGATAAACCTATATATTGCATCATCAGATAGTGTTCTCCAGCTCGTCATGATGAAGGCGAAAAGATTTCATGTTAAAACAAAGAAATAAACAGTTATAATAAACATTTTATGTAAGTATAAACAAATTCATACTTTCACTAAAAATCACACAAAAGATAACCATGCGCCTCAGGAGCGCAACACTGAGTCATAACTGTAAAACTATGGTACTTACCGCGTAAAAAAGGCCGTCCCGCGATTCTGTGCACCGACCACAGAGCTAACTTAAAAGGACAGGTAGATACGCGCGCTCATTAGAAAGAGACAGCGATGTCAAACCGACGCGGGCGCCTCTGAAGCGTAGGAGGGTTAAACGGCCTATTCTATTCTAATCTGATGGCCAGAAAATGTAACATATAACCACTTACCTTCTTTGGGCGATCTGAAAAAGTCAGCGGTATTAAACACATTCTGAAAATTAACTAATTTTTAATTTCACTGATTATTTTTGGCTGGTTTTTAATGAATACATATGTTTTATGAGCGTATTAATTAAGCGTGATTTTAATCTTTATAAACGTAAGTTATATTATCTTGGCAAAGTTGTTAAAAGACCGAGAGTATAAATTTCTCTTTTTCTTTACGTATGGCGTAAAAAAAGTTATATATAAGTTTTGGTAGATGGTAGAACTATAATGGTTCGCCCGGGGACGTACCACCGCTGCACCCACTACTGCCGTGAACCAACTCTATTGTGTTTCGGTGGAAAGGTGCAGTTGCCAGCCACACTTACATGCGGCGACCACCAGCCTGCGGAGTAGCAGCGCAACTGTATACGACCTCAGACAAGACGTACCTATGCTTGCTTGAGGTTGTATGTAGATGTCCATGGGCTGCAGTGACCACTTAACACCACGTGGCCTGCATGCTCGTACTCCATTCAAATAAAAAAATAAAGAAATATAAATTTACCATCGAGAAAATATCGAGAAAGTATCAAGTTGTTATGTATACATAGTCTATGAGTAAATAAGCAAATAAAATTATTCAACACTGGGTCCCGCCCACTTTAAGCTCGTAACATTAGTCAACAGCGGTACTGTAATACCTGAAAATTTTTGAGGACATTACAAAACTTACATGAGAGAAGACTTACATGAGGTGACCAGTAGCCTTCGGCGTAGCAGCGCGTAACAGAGTATTTTTATACATGCGAAAAGCGCAACTGCATATTATTATGACCTCAGGCAAGGCTCAGGCTTGTTTAAGGTTGTATGTCATCTACACACAATCGCCTGATTCCATGGTCTGCAGCGAAGAAGTAACACCACGTGGATGCAGGCCGCCTAGTCTGCTATTCCATTTAAAAATGAAAAAAGATTTCAATGAACGCTGTATTTTATTTTATTCCATAATCTTTTCAAAACACAGTTGGGTATGGGTCAATTTTCAATTTTGCTTACTCTTAGACTCGCAGGATCTTTATCGCTCGATATTATTTTTAAATTTCTTGATATTTAATTGATAACGATGTTCTCCATCGCCGTTCATGCCTGAGAGAAATTCATAATTTATCGAAAGTATGACGTCCACCAATCCGCACTTGACCAGCGTGGTGGACTATGGCCTAAATCACTCTCAGTTGTGAGAGAAAACCTGTGCCTAGCAGTGGGACATACAAAATGGTAAAAAAAACGCATTACATTCACTTCACGGTAATGATCCCTTCCGCGGGCACAGCAAGTCTTTTAATAGATTAATAGGCACCATAACACTAGATACTCGCAAATCGCAATATACCTTAAACTTTAATATCAGAAGATATAGGGAAAGCCTGATAATTTATAGATGTTTAGATACACTTTACTGCTATTTTATGTTCATTTTAACGTTATAACGTTAGTAATAAATTACCGTATTATTTGAAGCACCTAACTGTTAAGGGTTTTTATCGTTAAATCATAAAATACTTAATTAAGAAACATTTATTAGCAGTAAACGTCAAGCGCAGTTACGTGGTTATATGTTACAGGAGTTACAAGAATAATAATGGCTTAAATTCCAGACTCTCGGTTAGAAACGAATTCATTGGCGAATAGAAGCTAGTAGAAATAATAGGTATATGTAATTCAACTCATAGACTTAGGATATACTTAATATCCGTCTATGGTTCGACTGTGTATTACTCGTACCACTGCTGCACCTATTTCTGCTATGACGTTTGTTTCTTGGTGTACCATTTCCATGCCTTCAGCATAAGAATTATTTATTCTTATGCCGTCAGTCAGTAACTCTTTTAGGTTACCATCGGTAATTGTTTTTGAATTTTTTCGAGTAATAAGTACCTAGGTAGTTATTATTTTTTACTTAATGTTTTTTTTTAATTTTCTTAACGTAATGACTACATTCATTTACATATGTCACATAAAATACAAGAAATAAAAGTGTTTGTTGTTTTGCTTATAAATTCAACAGTTGTATTAAAAGTTGGTTTTGGCTATACAATTTCGGGACAAAAAAAAATCTAGTTTTAAACAGGAAGTGTATTATATAGTCTCGTGTTTTTCTTTGTTATCTTTTGTTTTCTTGTGTATTTGCATAGAAATAAACTGAAAACATTATAATATGTATTTAATTTAAATGGTTTAAAGGTAACCCCAAATTTACTTGATTTGTGTCCTTATTAAAATATAATTATCCCTTTTTATCATTTAAAGAATTGGATTCAGTGCAACCTTATGAAATAGATAATTTAATTGTGCACCTAGTCTTTGCGTATATAACATTACTTCGCTTCATTGAATAATTAATAAAAATTTGTAATTAATGGAAATTGGCAAAAGCTACTTGCAAATTGCGCGAGAAAGTGTTGACGACTTAGCCAGGTGTTTGATCATTTGCGTTTATTTGCAACAGAACATTAAATCGAAATCATTTCTTTTCTACAAAGGAATGACGAAGTCCTTTGTGACGAATGAATGAAACTTATTAATAGTCGAAATATATTAAAACAAAGAATACTTACAAATTATTGCTTAGCTTATTAAGTCCATATTAGTCCGTTTTATGATGAAAACGTCTATAAGTATATAAACATTAACCAAAGTAAAGAATACTTTAAGACTTAAAATGTTGCAAATTATTATAGATAACCTTCTAAGATACATACTCGTATATACACAGATATCAAGATTTTGAAATCAAGAGAGTCTATGAGATAATTATTATTTTCTTGCAATCACTAAGTACCTACTTGCGCATTTCGCTAAACTACAAACTATGTACATCGCCTTTATCAACGTATCCATCCATCCATCCATCAGCCTTTTACTGTCCACTGCTGGACATAGGCCTCCCCTAACGTTCGCCACTCCTCCCGGTCCTGGGCCTTCTGAATCCAGCGACTACCGTCTTCTTCAGGTCGTCAGTCCACCTGGTTGGAGGGCGGCCTGTACTCCTTTTGCCGAGACGTGGTCTCCATTCAAGGACCTTTCTTCCCCATCGGTTGTCGGTCCTCCTAACTATATGGCCAGGCCATTGCCACTTCAGCTTGCAGATTTTGAGAGCTATGTCGGTAACCTTAGTTCTTCTACGGATTTCATCATTACGAATTCTGTCGCGTAGAGAAATACCAAGCATAGCCCTCTCCATCGCTCGCTGAGCGACCTTGAGCTTGTGGAAAAGGCTAACTGTAAAAGACCACGTCTCAGCGCCGTAGGTCATCACTGGCAACACACATTGCTCGAAAACTTTCGACTTCAGGCACTGAGGTATTCTGGACGAGAAGACACTGTGTAATTTCCCGAACGCTGCCCAACCGAGTTGGATTCTACGAGTTACCTCTCTCTCGAAGCTGGACTTACCCATACGGATCGCTTGTCCCAGGTAAATGTACTCGTCGACAACTTCGAGAGTAGCGCCATCAACAACAACCGGTATAGGTGTGACATGGACGTTAGACATGATCTTCGTCTTGTCCATGTTCATCTTAAGACCCACCCTTTGTGAGGCGCTATGGAGGTCACCTAGCATAGTGCTGATCTCTTCCAGGTTCTCCGCCAAGACTATTATGTCATCGGCAAATCGAAGGTGTGTGAGGTGTTCGCCATTAATGTTAATACCCAGCCCATTCCACTCCATCAGCTTGTCAAATCAGCATCAACGTATCAAATTCGTATATTTTCTAAGTTTGATTAAACTTTTACTAATAAGTCCGTCTAGTTGATTCCCTCAATAAATAAATGTATTTTAAATTTAGTGCTGTAAGTAGTTATAATTTCTATTATTGTATGTAGGGATATAGAGGATAAATTTTATGTAACATCTGTGTATAACCTGTATTCCACAATAAAGATTTATTTGATTGATTGATTGATTGAAGTTTGGTTTGCGGTTAGACCAAGAAAATCAATTGTTTTTATCCGAAAAAAGCTCGGTAATCGATCATCCAGGTAATAAGATGCATGAATATTTACTAATAATATGTAAATAAATTAATGTCTGTTAAAGACAGCCCAATGAGATATCGTATATAAACCGCTGAGCAAGCATGATGTAAGCTAAAACCACTGCATCAGTAACCGATCTCCTCAAATCTCAAACCGCTGCTCTAGAAATACAATAGGCTGTCCATTTAAATTGGGATTATATCCAATTTCACGAGTTCCTCCAGCGATCTAGTGAAAGTCACCTGTCTTAAATATTTCATTTGGTTAAATCATAAAGAACAAACGTAATAGTTACTTTTTCTAACTGTCGTATCCGATAACAAACTGACTTACTTGACTTAGACGTAATATTTTATGATCAACGAAACTTGAAATTTTAATAGGTAAATCTAATATTATATATAGACTAGCTGTGCCCGCGAACTCCGTACCGTGTTCAAATGTTTGGGGTGGGCCACCTTTATCAGTTGGGGGGGGGGGGGATGAAAAATAGATGTTGGCCGATTCTCAGACCTACTCAATATGCTCACAAAATTTCATGAGAATCGGTCAAGCCGTTTCGGAGGAGTATGGCAACGAAAACTGTGACACGAGAATTTTATATATTAGATTAAGTGAAGCTAGAAACACGAATTTAATTGGAAATACTTTGCCGCGTTGAGCGTTTTTAAGAAATGATTTAAGTTAACTTTTCGTAAAATGATATTAAGTTATTGGTTAAAAATAAAGCATCGCATGCATGCATCACTTCGAAATATAAACCTAAAGGCACTAGAGGTTAGTACTAAATGGGTAGGATTTAACATTAAGCGTAGTAAATAAACACTATACTAGACGTTTCGTATAACTTTAATAAGGCTTTTACGTAGTTCAGCATAATAAACGATTGTAACTGACTGCAATAGTCGTTTGCTATAAAGATGCAATAGAAAATGCGTGGTCCTACCAGAAGCGTGAGCACGGGCAATAGGAACAAATCCAGTACCTGTAACAGAATAAAATAATATAAATTAGAGAGGTTTATTTATTAGATGTCGGGCAATAGGAGGGAGCGTGTATCGTTATTTGTATTGAGCGCGCACAACACGACAAGAAACTAACTAGCGAATGACTTACAAATAAATTTGTGTAGCAAGCCGTAAATCTTAAATGTGTCGATTCGAGATCTACTTGAGTTATAGCCCTCTCGGGGCGTAGCCTCGGCCACGTTTCTGCGCAACTTTCTTCGCCATTTTAGGCTTCGACAGGAGAGCTATCCCACAGTCGATTGGTTTATTTAGTGTACATACTGGTACATACATACTATGCTATGTGACTTTGGCGAAAGGGACTAGACTGCAGCTATGCGTCATATATTTCCGAAGTTAATGAAATGGAAAGTTTTCACTGCCAATCTCAACTTGACATGCCTGTGAGATTTCAACAGGTTCGCGTGAAGCGAGTGACGTTATGAGGTCGTAAACGCGAAATTGCACCACTATGGCCGCCGTTACAGTAAAATATGCGCTCGTTATGGCACTTGTGGTTTTCATTTTCATTTGTTTTTATACAAAGATAATAAGAAAGTGCTTTGTAACACCGATACCCGCCTTAACAAATAAAAGGTAGTTTTTAACGAACGTACATACTATTAAAACTAGAGTAGGCTAATCCATTTGTCCGGAAACGATATGAAACGTAATATGTAATTACATTATTATGTTATTTGTATAATCCAAACACATTTTTGTTTGCGTAAGAATATTAAATATTTTGCATTTTATGCCGATGGTTCTGAACATCTGCTTTTAATACTGCCGATGGGGTCAATTGAAGTCATACCAGATTCCTTACAAGATTGGTTCTTTACGTAATACTTACGGATTGTGTTCTCTTTTCATACAGTATTACCTATTACAATAATTTCAAGACGATACTAAAAATATATTTCACTTTTCTCTGTCCGTCTTTATACTAAAGCATTTTAAGCTTTCATAAAATCAATTAAATAATTTTAGAAATATTTTTTAGGCTTTAACAACGATAAACCAGACAATCTTTTAATTTCTTTTCCAGTCACCGGAAATATTAAATTGCGTTTCCGAATGAATACGAAAAACGGAAAAGGTTTCAATGTTATGATGTATATAATTTTATAACGTAACTTCATCATATCATAATATAATGATTTTGAATGAATCTAATACAATTACGATGAGTATGGTACAATTGTTGCCGTTCTGGACTGCAGAACGAAGATCACAGACGAAGATCCTGGTTTCGGGTTTAATCCTTGGTTATGAAATTGGAATGATGAGTTTAAATTTATATCCTAGGTTTATTTTTTAATAATGGCATTGCAAACTCTGTGCATATTGCCAGCGTCAAGTATATTTTTTACATCAATTTTTTGCCAGTTTCGTTGAAACTGTACGTTTTTTCTGTAGTAATAATACATAGGTAGATAAAGTCAGTAAGTCATCAGTAATCAGTCACTCAAGTCAGTCAGACATTATCAGACAGATTACTGACGACTTACAGACTTTACCTATTATTACTCGTCCAGTTTCACCGAAACTGGCAAAAACGTGATGCAAAAATTATACTTGACGCTGGTAATATGCAGAGTTTGCGATGCCATAATTGAAGAAAAAAAACCTGTGACAGTTAATGAGAGTTTTGGCGGGAAGTCGAAAAAGACATATTGTGCTCTTGTTTTATTTTTACCTTCTTGGTGTATTTTTGAGTTATATCGGATAAATTTGATGGCATTTTGTTCGATATAGGTTAATTATAGTGCACGAGTGTTGTGAATTAAAATAACAGTGCGAAAATATGTTTTTTCGGCTTGCCTCCAAAAAACCATTGACTTGTCTGACTGATTGCTAACAAATTACTGACTTTGCCTATTATTTATAGTCGAGTTTCACCGAAACTGGCAAACACGTGATGCAAAAATTATACTTGACGCTGGCAATACGCAGAGTTTGCGATGCCATAATTGAAGAAAAAAAAACCCTTAAGTATTCTATTAATTATTAATTTTAACTTATCGAAGTTTATTTTCTTTTAAAAGGCTACTTTTCTTTTCTTTTGTTTCTTAATTTTATTTGGTGCTCAGTTGTTATTTGTTGTAAGTATTCACTCTTCATATTTGAATTTTTATTAATTTATGTCATGTACATTTTTGGATTAAGTATCAAGAAATAATCGCATTTAGACAATGAGGCAGGTTATCGTGGATATTAAATTGTATTTTCATGATCTACTCATCCATAACTATTTGAAAGTAAACATCATTTGTATGAACAGTAATTTCATAACTTTGTTCCAAAACTGTCTGTGTACTTTGTAATTTGTACGATTTCCTTGATGAAAGCCGATGGTTCGCGTAATATCGAGCTTCCGAGAGCTATATCGAACGATTTATGCCGCTACCGGAACACGTTCGGCGACATTTCATCTACTCTCTACACGGCAACGATGACATAATTTATCGGTCAAGACAGCTTACTTACTGGAAAATATAGGTATCTGCACGTACCCATATGTTGCGTATGCATCGCTAATTATGCGGAGGTATCTTCTCTCGGGCGGAAAATGCATTCCGATAGCTTTGTAAGCGAGTGTGTGAAATTGTAGTGTATGTGAATATGGTTCAATTGATGGTAATAAATCTTTCAAATTGTAACGTTTAATAGAATTTGTAGAGATACAGTCTTAATAGTATGTTGTAAAAGGTGATTAAAAATTGGCGGCATTGGTGATGGAACGAGTCACAAAAGTATTGCAAATTCCAACACTGACAGGGTCAGCCTTTAACATGCAAACTATGTCCACTGCAAGGTACTCAGAGTTTAAATAATAAAAGAAAGAAATATCGTTTTTACAACTCTTGATATTTCCCAAGTTTCTTAACCAACACGTAACGTGGTTAGTCCGTATGAAATTAGAATTGTAAACAATTTAACATTACTAGTTATGATAATAGGACACGATTCAGTTTTCCGCCTATCCCTCAGACTCATCACCTTATTTGCGTATAATGGTATTTCGTTGCGCTTGCAACAAGCTGGATGGTATGGTAACATTTAATTATGTAATAATGTCTCAATCCCATCGAGACGTAGGTGCTAAGTTGTATTTCTCTAGGTATGTTAACTTATTCTAAGTAGTTACCTACCTACTTTCGGTGCTTAAGATGCTGTGCAATTAACTAAAGTTCGTAAGGCGTTATTAATCTGAATTTGTTTTAGAAAAAAAAACGTGAGAATGAGTCGCTGTAGTAGCGATCAGTTAAAATCTATTCTGTTTCGTCTTTTTTTATCACTTTGTGAACTTTTTAGTAGTTGACGGGGCAAGGGCTCACGTGTATTGTATGTATTGTGGTACTTTTTGAACCGACTCTACATATTCCGCTCTATGTCAATCGTGTACGCATAACGTAACTGATATCATCCATCAGCTGGACATAGAGTTTACCACGTATTCTGTGCCACTGCTGGAAATAGGCCTTCCCTAACGTTCACCACTCCATCTGGTCCTGCGCCTGATTGGAAGGCGGCCTGTACTCCTTTGACCGGACCGAAACGTATTCGCCATTCGATTCGTGGTTGTCTTTTCCATCGGTGGTTTGTCCTGCTAACTATATAAAAAAGGAAATAAAAACAAAAAAACCCTGAATGGCAGTTACAACCCTATACAGATATATGTACCTATAACGTTTAAAATTATATATATATACCTTAAAAATATATGAATGTCAAAGTCATTTTATGTTTAAACGATATTTAACTTGATAAGGGAAACTGAAGGTTACCTTCGCATGTATTATTTTCCTCTCAGTATATAAATACTCAGTGAATTAGTGGTCGAAGACTGATGATGCGAAAAGAAGGCCACAGATTGACGTTTACGTCTTAATATAAGTACCATATGTTTTTTTTTCAAAATCAAACAATATAGGTAATATTAAGTTTGCGCAAATGTAACTATTTTACCTTTGTTTTCTTGTTTCTGTTCTTTCAAAGTAGTAGTTAACTTAAACAACTTTTTCTTTAAACATGGAATAAATAATCAGATATTAATATTCAGCTTACGACATAAGCAATAGAACCACGATAAGGGCGTGTTTTGATCCTAATTTGCGTATAATAGCATTTCGCATGATGGCATACAATACTTGTAACAACGTTTAACAACAAAGTCGATACAGGTGGGTGTCGGATTACGAAGCTATCTCCCATCTCCACACCTGTCTCGAACAATGGTTGGTTCACTTTCCTTTAGCTCGTTAACATTTTGGAATCGAGCGCCAGTCGTGACCTAATGTGGTCGGCGGTTCCCTTTCGACGGTCACGAAGGAAGTGATACCGATAACAAGTTAAAACCAATTTACAGACGCAATCAATGTTCGGGATAATTGAAGCGAGTCATATTTCCTGTTGTGTAATTCAGAGAGTTTTCTGTACTCTCTTTGTAGTGTAGAATAGTAATAATCTAAAGTAAGTAAGTAAGTAAATAGTAAATCTAAAGTAAACGTATAGTAAAGGTACTATCCATTTTTACTTTAGATTTCTATATCTCTAAACTGAAAGTTTATTTTAAATACTCAACCTCAATGGAGTTGCAAATGGAACAAATAAATGACATTTCCTATTAAATACATTTTTTAAAAGATATAGATATTATTACATAGTTAGTAATAATATTGCTTCTTCGATTAGTAATTTGCAGAACTGTACTCAGAACAGTAACTCGAACAGTACTCGTTTTTTGCCACATATTACACCATTCAGCATTTACAATAATTACTATTATGCAGTCATTTATGACAAAATTCAATTCATAAATTCTCTAAGATACTTCGTAATAACTGTTATGACAACAGTTATAGGTACTTAATCGAAAAAATCTTTATAAATTCCAGTTGTCTTTGGATAACTGCAAGAATTTAAGTAGGTAGGTACGTAATAAGAGCAATATTTTATCAACAAGTCACAATCTGTTTCACAATATTGAACCTATAAACACTTACTTATAAAGAACTGCTAACCTTTAAAGGCCGGCCTGTAAACATTGCATTATGAATACACTATTAAAACTATTCCAGTAGAAAATATTCGCCCAGAACCACCGTGTGAACGACTGCCAATGGAACTATAAAATACCTTAGCTGCGAAAGGTAAACTTTGAAAAGACTTTATATGGTTTGCTGTTGACAAATAGAACCTTCATAAAAGCGCCACTGATACTTTCTAGCTAGACTCTAACATAAAGCTGCTAGACTAGGTTTGCTCACAGCTTTCATGAGCTTTGTATAAATAATTGAATTCAATAATTATTTAACACATTTCATTTATCATTAAAGTGCCTCTTTTCAAATGCCTTGAGCATCATTGACCGCTTCGCACACTCTACCCAGTCCTAGTTCATTTTATTTTTGAAAACCCTAGTAGTGAAAAAGAAAAAACTTTAAGTGTAAATACATTAACTACCACCTAACTTTATTATAATAGTCGCATTTGTCGAGTCGAGTATAGAGTAATTAACTAACTAAGCGAGTCAGAACCACAAGATTAGTGGAGTACCATAACTATACATACCTATTTTAGCCAAATCTCTTGGTCCTAGTCTGAACCCTGACTTAAAAGGTATGATAGAAAAAGTTTTTCTTACAATATAGGGTATGAACGGGAAAGGGATAATTAATGTCCAATTTTACCGAACTTTATTCCAGTTAATAAATTCCTTTTGTGTCATGTATGTATAAGTTAAGAGCAGAATTCACAAGTTTATCCTTGATTTCTTACGTTTCCGGCATAGGTATAATTTACTTTATATTTATACTCAATACGTTCAAATCCCTGGTACAAAAGAGCCATATTTTATTACCCACTACTAAGTAAATAACACTACTTATTATTAGTTATCTGCTATTGTGTCGCCCAAGGTTTTGGAATTGAAAATAATATTTATTTCTTGCTTGTACTTTTTGCACGATATACAATGTATCTTATTACGACGTGTCACAACAATCGTAATTAAGACACCTTGATCAATCAAGTATAACGACTTACATTTTAACAATAGGAAGACGAAATATAAGTAATTGTGAAAAAAATAGAGTAGATACGTATATTACATATACCTACTACATATCAGCTAAGCAAATATAATAACGAAGTAAGATTCTGTAAAATTGGGTTATAAGCATATTTATTTTTAGAAAATTATTAATGCAAAATGAATATTGCTTTAGTATAAAATTACAGTTAAGTATAACCACGACCATCATCACCAACCTGAATTGGAGCAGCGTGGTAGACTAAGCTCCATTGTGAGGAGAGACCCGTTCCTAGCAGCGGGACGCAAAAAGCCAAAAAGCGCCTGTCCCAGAAATTGTATCTAAGAGGAATCTTTTAGATTCAGATTTAAAAATGTCCCTCTAACTTACACTACTTCTGTTAGTAGTAGTTAGAAAAATAAACATTCTTGTAATATTTTGAAATAAATAACGATTTGAAAGGTAATAAATAATACATAATAATCGTAGATGCACGAGAGCAGCAATCGTGGGAGATTAACTGTTTTAATTGATGAGTTACAACACTTATCTCCGAAAATCTTCATCAGAACCTGATGTACTATATACCTACCAAAACCTATCGAAAACCTTAAGCCTTATAAACGATCTTAATCAGATTGGTAGTTTTTCAGAAAATCGCAGACATAACGTACAGACATACTCACATACTCGTATTATTATACCTTATGAATGCATAAATAATGGTCGAACACAGAACCTTCTTTTTAATTCGGTTAAAAATGGAAAAAAATATTAATTCCCAGATCATTAGATGTTTCGTACTAAGGCTTCTTTCGTATGAGTAATATGAGAGCGCGTCACCTGCTGCGGCAAAGGTCGCGCGACAAGCCACGTCGGGCCATCTGCTAGGCCGTCAGACTACACGGAAATACCATGAAATAAGTAAGATATGATAAGAAAGAGTAAGATGAAGAGCTCAGAGCATCGAAGATATTGACCGGGAGTCAATGAAGGGGCTATAAAAAAACTACCAGAATTAATCAAATTAATAGATCTGAGATATTCTTACAGAAACTAACAGAAATCTTAAACATTTTCAATCGCTCCTAATTTTCCACTGCTGAGCACATATATAAGCCTACTCCCATAGAGGATTTAATTTCTTTGACAAATTAGTGTGTATTTAATTTAAGTCTTCTGTGAAACGGAACTTAAATATTCGTAATTGGTGCCGTGCAGGCGCAGTTGCTGACTTACATATTATGACGACCATCAGTCTCCGGACGACTCCGCACAACTCCATACGACCTCAGACAAGTTTACCTACATAAATAAATAAATATGCTTTCTTGAGGTTGTGTGCAGAATTCCATGGGCTGCAACGACCACTTTATACTACGTGGCTTGCATGCTCGTCTGCTTCTTCATTCAAATAAAAAAAAAATCATAATCATATCTTAATCATTTATTCACAGAACATGGTATGGTTACAGGGTAGTACAGTTTCTAATCTATACATATAATAAAACTGTAAGCAGGGTCAATTCTGTACATTGCATAGAAATTTAAAAAAATACTTCTAGGGGTCTTTTTATAAGTAACAGAAGCTAAAAATATAAGTTTTGAAATTTTTGTCTGTCTGTCTGTTTGTCTGTCTGTTGTTAGCTTTTCACGCAAAAACTACTGGACGGATTTTGATGAAACTTTTTTGTTTTATATATATATTGGGCATCGCTAACATTTAGGCTATAGAAAATTTTAAAAATCACCCTTTAAAGGTGTGAAACGAGGGATGAAAATTTGTATGGAAAACTTGGTTTTTTTCAATAGATTTTCTTGAAATTTGGTATAAATATTTTGTAACCAAAATAAAAGAATACGTGTTTCAGCATTTTCCGAAATTCATCCTTTAAATGTCAATTTTCGTTGAAACTCTTTTGAAAATTGAGTGTCGAGAATTGATGTACAGAATATTTTTGTGCAGAGTATTTTACTTATAATTTTGAATTTGTAATCTTTACTAACATAGTGAGAAACATATTTAAGCTTTTTTCAAAACTACTCTTCAATAGCAAATGAAATGGATTCGAAAGTTTTTATCTCAAGCGTACAATAATTAACCTTTACTTAATATTTCATTTTCAAATTCGTTTCCCTTCTTTGAATGATGTGTTTACAGATATATTGTTGAAATGAATTTCCGTAACATTAGTGTGTATTTCATATCAATCGGGTCATAAACAAAAAAAGTATACGCAACATAAACTTAAAAGGCACTAAAAGGAATTAAGATGAAAGTTTCGTTAACAGCCCTTCCAAAACCATAAATAAAAGTTTAAATTTAAGTAAAATTATTTTGAACTCTCACTAATATTAGTGATTAATATGGTCGATCATATGAGAGACCATATTTGCATTTTCTTTCGTTGGCCGAGTATGGCTAGACTATAGGTACCTAAAAAGCGCATCGCGAGCCTCACCGCCGCCGAACTTTACATCACAGGGCTCCATTGAGTTAGTTGCTCAGCTTATTAGTCTTCTTTTGGGGTGAAAGATTATGAACAGTAAATCTCTCAATACATCCAGCATTAAGGTGGTAAGATACGGAATCTAAACCTTCATACAGAATGGGTAGATATACCCTGTGTCGTGGGTGCCATGAACACACACAGAGACAGAAACACAACCACCCAGACCGAGAACAGAAATTTAAACTCATCATTGAAATTTCTGTTTCGCCGGGGTGCGAACCCGGGACCATTCGATTTGCAGTTCGGCATGGTAAACATTGCGCCACGCGGGTTGTCCCGTCGTTAGCAGTCCTTACTGTTTTTGGTTTGAAGGATTTAGAAACAATAAATTAGGTGTCTTCTGAACATATGAACATTGTATTATAAGTGATTTCACTATATGTAAGAATAATCTACCTACTACTTATTCAATGCAAATAAATAATCTTTTATCAATCCCTTTTATGCAAGTCTTTATTCACGTGGACGACGTCGCGGGCACAGGTATATATAATATAGCACTCATGTTCGCCATGACTGGCATGCGAATATCTTATAAATTTTTAGAAAATTAGTTAATTTATATCAGTTTATGCTAACATTTACATTATAACCTTATAGTTCACACATATCAATCTGCTTGTAAAATAACGAATAAATTTCAGGTCAATTACATAAGATGTCAATTTTAAAATACAATGTCAATTAGGAATAGAAAAATTAAAATAATTAGTTCGGTTTACATAATTCCGATTAAGCCAACATGTTGTCAATTTTTAAATGCGAAGTCAATTAAATTGATAAATAATAATTTAATTAAATGAATTATGAAGCGCGCATGGCCCGGCGGTTAGCGTAGAACGCAAACGATCTATGCAACTATGCCAAACGGGCGCGGTCGGGTGTGAGATGGGTGACCGCTAGTGGCAAAAAATTTCATGCGCGTTTTCGTGCTTCGGAGGGCACGTTAAGCCGTCGGTCCCGGTTGTTGTCGATAGATAACAGTCGTTAAACCTTGTCGGAGGCCTTATGGGCGGTTTGAAAACATCCGACAGCGGGTTGGCCACTAACCCGCATCTCCACCAACCCGCATTGGAGCAGCGTGGTGGAGTAAGCTCCAGGCCTCCCCATTAATGGGGAGAGACCCGTGCCCAGCAGTGGGACGCAAAAAGGGTTGCAGCCAATTAAATTAAATAATTCGATTTCCGATTAACTCTTTTGTAGAATAGAAATGTTTTTCTAAAAGCCATTTTTTTTATTCATATTTAAATTTTTGAAATGTTAAACCGCAGATATTCTTTGGCAATGCATTATAAATCTTAACACACATCGCATAACAAAATTATTCCTAAAAAAGGAGGTTTTAGGCAGTTTGTCATATACTAATCTACTCATATTCCGTGTTTCTTTTGTTAAATTGTACATATCACCAGCTGTTTTAAATATATAAGAATGTCCTTTAACAAACTTACCTAATTCATATATGTACATGCTGGGCAGTGTTAATATTTTATATTTTACAAATAGTGGTTTGCAGGATTCGTGCGGAGCGAGACCGTAAATTGCACGTAGGCACTGTTTTTGCAAAATGAAAGCTTTATTCATGTCTGTCGAATTACCCCATATTAGTAAACCATAGTTAAGGACAGAAGAGACGTAACCGTGATATGCTGTGAAAGCGGCATCCAGGGAAACTGTTTGTCTTAATCTACGCAGTACATATACAGCTATATGTGCTTTCCAATTGAAATGTTCGTCCAGCTGTATACCTAGGAAAGTGGCTTCCTTTAATTGCTCAATATTAACTCCAGCGTGGTTGATTGATAATGGATGAGCCGGTTGTTGGTGGTTTCTTATATTTATTATTTTTGTTTTGTTAAGATTGATTTGTAGGTTGTTTTTCTTATGGTTTATATAAATTAAGGTCAGTTATATTTTGTAGTTGGTGGGGAGAAACAAACTAAGTATCGTATACTCGTACTAGGCTAAGTACTCGTATTATAGCTAAAATCAGCAATAATGCCAAAATATTTTTCAAGAGAGGTTTTGTATCCACCGGGTTAAAGTCACCAACCATTGATTTATATATGATGGTGTCAACGTGAATAATGCCAACAAAATGCAAAGATAATAGTTACTATGTCTGAGAAAATGCATAAGACGTAGTCGTAGCCGTCTCATAGATTTCGTAGACATCTCGTAGACAAAATAAACAATTTTTTTTGTACAGTTAAAGATTTGTTATACATACACATAGTATTTGTTTTTGCCTGTCTCCAAAACATTTTGATCGGACTTTCTTATAATTTATATTTATACTATCCTTTAGATATAGAGTAATTGTAAAATTAAGTGAAATATATTTTTACTCACTTCTTGGTAAGCGTAAGTGGATTTTACGAGTACCTATGGAAATGGTTCATTATGTCACAATATACATAAATGTAGAGCATTTTTGAAAGGGCTCTCAGTAACTGACCGTATTTAATTTAATTACCTAATACTTATTTAAAATTTCATTAATCCATTTTATTCAATTCAGTCACTTGAATAATATGAATGAGTGGTTTTCTGATTCTTTTTGTCGTTGTACGCAAATTTTGTACCTACTCGAACACTGTAAATATTCGGGTGTGATAATATGGGTGTTTATAAAAGTTTTATGTATATATTTAGTTCGCCATTAAAATCTTAATTAAGTATAACACAATTGTTAAAATGTACATAGGATTTTTTTATCTATTATTTTTATTTGTTCCCATATTGCGCCTTTTATAAATTTAAATGTTTATTTATTTATATTTCGGATCAGATCCGATTGTCGTTTTTGGGTACTCTTATCATTATCACAAACAGCGTTTTTTTACAGAGGAAAAAAAGCCGGCGGAAAACAAACCTCCCAGGTTTTTCCTTCTTTTCATTCCTTTATGCTGTTTTATTAATTAGTATTATTAATATTAGTAAGTAGGTACTGAGCGAGTAGGCGTTGGCTAGTAACCAGTAACTCCACCAGAGTGTATCGGAACAGCGTGATGGAGTAAGCTTTAAGCCATACAACTATGTGACTCCCTCCTCCATTCAAGTTTCAGGTACTAAATTGCTACAAATAATTTGCTTTAGGCATACGCGTTGAAGGAAAAATCTCGTCATGAATACCTTATTACGATGTATCTATGCATCGCAAGACAAGTGATGAATATGCACATAAATTTCTGAAAGTGAGGTGTGCGAAGATTTGCATCTGAGGTTCTGAGGAGGGAGCAGGTAATCTGGAGATTTCCACCCAGCAGTGCAACGAAAAAAATGTTGCACTTATAGCCAAAGACAAATGATTCTCAGGAGAACGTAACTGCGTATACAAACCTAAGCTACATTCACCCTGAATAACATAGGCTACTATTTACCGCGGGAAAATACTTCTTTCCTACGTGAAAAAGGGTAATAGGGTCAACGCGGTTGAAGCAACTGGCTAAACGGCTATGATAATATAGCAGTAAAGCCTGGAATAGCACATAGGCTATTTTTTATCCTACGGGGACCCATTAATCGGGTCCACGCGGGCGAAGCCACTGGCTGAAGGCTAGTATATAATATATATATATAGCTTAAGTATACATATAGTAATTCCAAACAAAGCTTCCTCCTGACCATCTACCCGTTTAATTGTCCTTTTAGAAGTGCTTACCGTGGATCAAACAATGGAAGACGAGCTGTCGTCCTTGTCGCAACGAGACTGACTGTCTCTCAGAACTAGTCGGTCAAGTTTACACTACCACTTCATTTCTACGCATTTATAAAAACTAGTATTCGACCGTGACATAAAAAATGCTTCGAAAAAAGGGGAAAATTTGTTCCCCTTGGTCAAAGTGTATCTACATAAAACAACCTTTGTACTACTCATATTTGCGCAAATAAATTATTTTTCTTTCTACTAATCATAGCTATAAACTTGTATTCTCTGTGTTTTGGTTACCATGGACAATTTAGACATACGGAATTACAAGGATTCAAACCCAGATGGAGAAACGAAGCTTTACATCACTCTTATTATGCTTATGCCTTGCAAACATCGGTGGTTGAAGAAGTTTGTCTAGTTATTCCTATAATTCTATCCACACATAATTTAAGTAACAGAAACCAATTGCGATAGTCCTCGCTTCTTGTACGAGAATGTTAAATTTATAGGAACCCAAGTAAAACATACATGGACAGGACTATGCTATAAGTATTTGACTGCCGGATTACAGTAATGTGTGAATGTGTGTGATGTGACCAAGCGTACTGTAGTCCTGAAATTTTCTTCTTTTAAGCTATTGCATAGCTTTTATCGCGGGCTTTGAGCGCGACGACTGAATCAAGAAATTCCGTAACGAAAAAAACCTGACAATCGTCTAAGTTCGGCAGACTTCGGCACGGCATGTGTGTCGCAGTCAGATTGCATATTCCGCTGTATTTGCCGGCGTCGCCTTGACAACTTTGTAAACAAGATCACATCGCAAGTACATTATTCTTAGTCTAAGGTTACTCATTTTCGCTGTAATGATTAATGTCAAATAAATAATAATAGAATTGTGATTTTAAGTAGGTGAAATTTGTGTTCTGACGTAATTTAACGTACAGTGTGCTAAGTGCGAGTTTTTATCACCTACTCGATCGCGTTTGCGTTTACGCGATTTGTATGGAATCGAAGCAGCGCCATCTAGCTGTAGAAATATGAAACATTTTTTGCGAGTGCAAGTTTTTTACGTCTTCGGTTTCGAGCATCGAGTATCAAACGACACTCGATAGTGACGAGGTCAGCGCTCGTGATTGGTCAATGAGTAACGAATCCCCCAAAGTGATTGGTTGATTATGTGTTATAGCGAGTGCGAGTTTACATTTTTGACACTTCGCACACTCGCATGCTTTCGATTGTCGACACGTTTGACGTTTATTCGATTAACGCGATGGTAAAGTAATTCGATTGGTTATTTGAAACTCGCACTTAGCACACAGTTGGTGTTTTCTTTAATAAATGGAGGGACGTAGGCCGATATCAGAAGTGGCGGATCCACCCCAGGATCGATCATAGGGCGGTTCAATGGTAAAAGATGTCATTATTTTCCGCTGGTAAGGAAGCAAATTTTACAAAGATCGCTGAAAATATAACCGCCTGTTGACCCGTTCAGAACACAACAACTAAATTTGTGAATTTAGATCCGGATGAGCCAGAATCTGACATAGAAAACTGGTGTACGTTAACCGAAATGATCATCGAGAAGAAGATAGAAGGCATTGATCTGATACTTGCACTTACACACTCACTGAACGGCCGCGCTGCTGCTCAACAATTATCATGGATAATATCAAAGAAATACTAATGTCGATGTTTTCTAAGCCGATGACAATGCAAGACTACTTCGACCAGATAATAAAGTTTCAAATGAACACCAGTAAAAAATAAATAAATAATTATAATTGCATAAGTTGATAAAAAATGATATGCAATAGCTTTACCGCGGCAGTTCCCGAGTGCAATGTATAATTTTGTTTTATGTAAGTTACTCCAGTCAAAATAAAGATAATTAATTGGTGCCATGCCATACCTGTAAATTTTGACGCTCTACGAATTAATACGATAAAAATGATAACTCTCACATTGGCGTTTATTCAAAGAAACTAATATTCAAATGAGAGTTTAATAAATTTGTCTGGTCCTATAGACTGTAATATTTTATAATTCCGCTAATTTAACTACCAAAGCCTTATTAAATGGTGACAAATTGATTTTCTATCGCTTCGTAGTCAAAATTAATACACGTTCACAAGATTATTACGAGATAAAGGTAAGACTGAATAGCTATAAAAGGGTAAAAATTATATATTCAGTTTTCGGTGATTAAATAAAGTTAACAGCAGTAGCCAAGATGTATTATTACCTTAGTAAGTATTATAAGCTAAGTATTTATGTAATATTATTACCAAGTAATCGACTGACGATAGCACGAGGCTTTTCTCTTATAATGCATTAGATATTTGTAATGTCTGGTTGCAACTTCTTTGGGTCCCATTGCTGGGCACGGGTCTCTTCTTACACCAACTCCACCCACCAGCTTACACCACCACGCTGCTCCAATGCGGGTTGGTGGAGATGTGGTTTAGTGGCCAATCCGCTGTTCTCAAACCACCCATAATAAGGTCTCCGACAAGGTTAAACGACTTATATCTATCAATGATAACCGGGACCTACGATTTAACGTGCCCTTCGATTCACGGAAACGCGCAAGAAATATGTCACTTAAACTGTCACCAATCTTATACCCGACTACGCCCGTTTTACCGCCCACTCCCCCGCCCGTACACATATCACTTACTTTAATTCAAAATACAAATATAACACCAATAGTCTGTCAATTTTTTATTTAAATTTCATTCTTTTTAGTTCTACTTCTCTCTGTGGTAGCGATAAAAGCGTCGCCATACTGTCCATACCCAAATAGTCCAATTTGCGCTAACGATGGTATTAAGTATAAGAACTGGTGCGAATATATCGTGGCTGCCATAATTAATCGCGATCTTCATAGTATTCCGTGCAAAGAACCACCAAGGATACCTCAAGAGCTAAACGAGTACCTCGGTTTTCCCGATCACTATGGTTTTAGTCGGTAAATTTTATTTTTTTAATAAATTTTAAGCCTAATTTAATTGGTTTTTGATCATATTGTTAATATACTTAACAAATATTTTAATTTTTAATTATGTTTTTTTTAAATTAAATCTTTTAAATTAGGTAATTACTGCCTGTAATATGTAGACCTTTACTCATTTATTTAACTGTGTACTGCTTTGTTTCAGTGGGAGTAAGCTCCTCCATTTAGGAGCTAAACAAAGTAGAAGTGATGAAAAGAGCTTATACAGTAACAGGATTTTTAAAGTTCCAGATTCCAGTTACCATTCTCTCCTAATATAATACAAAGAACTTGAAGCGAATGGTCATAAAATATTACCTAGGTACTAAATATTATTTTTACCTATTAATTTTTCTTGTTTTTACTAATAATGTACATGGATTTATAAAGAAGTTAGCATCGTAATTGATGTTGTCCGGTTTCGTATTAGCAAAAATAAAATTAATCTAAATATGAAATTACCTAAACAAAAGTTGCCTATTTTAAGCTGTTGGTAATTTATTTTTATCGACAGTTTAAAATAGACAACAATCTATTCTTGGACGAACCTTAATAATTAATTACTGTTAGGGCCTCTTTTACCACCTTCAAGTAAAGTGACAAGTACGCTAATTATCGATTAAAGTCACCAGTAACTTCAATTTCAACTCCACGATGTTCGAGTAGCACTAATCCCTATCCCTACTAATATTATAAATTCGAAAGTAACTCTGTCTGTCTGTCTGTCTGCTACGCTTTCCCGCTTAAACTACTGAACCAATTTTGATGAAATTTGGAACACAGATAGAGTGGACCTTAGGAAAGGACATAGGATGGTTTTTATCCTACGGGAACCTATAAAACGGGTCCGTGCGAAGCCGCTGGCGGAAGGCTAGTCATACTATAAACTGACCCGTACTCTTAGCTTTTACTTGCCAATTAACTTTACTTGGGACGTAACTAATCAACACTTTACTTTATGATGGTGATTAGGTGATTAGGCTGGCAATTTTTATTATACATATTATAAAATGTCGAGGAATATTCGAATGTTAATGATCGATCGCTGCATGATTATATCATTTGCCTCCATTCTCTCTCCTATAACCACTAATCCGACCGACTTTATTGGCATTTGACGACGGGAACACAGAGAATATTGCATTAATATAACGCCAGCCTACGTTAGTTCTGCTAATCCTAACGCGAGTATTAACATGACATGTTTTTCGGGTTTACAACATGAACTTAAGGGTATTAACTGCAATGAATCATGTTGTACGGTATTGCTAAGTGTTGCTGATCAAATTGTTATTACAAGTTCAAATCTCGCAGAACAATTGATAAAATTAAAATGTTCTTCAAATATTTTATGTCAAAATACAAGTAAATTAAGATACTTAGTAAAACTAGTATAATAATTTGAAGTTATAAATTATTTCACGTCGTTTAATCTTGTATTCTCCACCATCCCGCAATGGAGCAGCGTGAGTAAGCCCAGACCCCAAAACCATGCCCAGAATTTATATTCAATTTTTTGAAGTGAAAACTTCTTTAGTGGCGTTGTGCATTTTTTTTGGGATGGGTAAAAAATCTTATCCTCGCGTCAGGACACGTGGTCTGATCGAAAATTCGTAAGACGGAAAGGTGACAGCTGATAACGGCTCGACTATCTATACTTACAAAATTTGTTTATATCAAGTATTTAAAATATGGACATTGAACAAAGTGCATCTATTAATGAAAAAAGTGACGAAGAAATAGTGAAAGAAAATGAGATTGCTTTATAAAAATACTAGATGAAAACCTACTGAAAATACTAGATGAAAAATAATACCTACTGATAATAAAAGCAATTCGTGCGAAATTATTCCCTAACCATTCCAAAATATCAATAATGCACAACGTTAATGTCCAAGTTTTCACTTCTGCCGGCACTACCGGAGTGCAACCCGTTTTTTTCTCCTGAATACGAAAAGGCAAAAACGAGGGCTATGATTTTGACCGATATATAAACTAAGATTATTTTATATATGTATGTTACCTCACTACCAATCTATCGTAAATTATTGAGGTAAGTACCTATCTACCATATTTTGCAAAATAAGGCGTCGTCGTTGGATTGGAAATCTTGATCTCAAAAATATAAAATTTATGTTTTTGTTAACCGTATAATATTTTCTAATATATAAATATCTCGTGGCCCCATGTATGGAACTATTTCAAAAGGGCGCGACCGGTTTTTATAATTATACTAGTGAACCAGGCAGACGTTGTCCTGCCTTAAATATATTGAAAGAGGATAAGTTTCGTTATCACCTCAAAGAGTTTTTATGTTACTGCCAAATAAAAAATATAAAACAAATAGTGACAGGTGTATTGTTATTCAGACAATGTCAATCTTCTGGACGATGGCGCAAAGAATCAATGTTTGACAGTTACCTAGTAACAGAGCGAATCCGGCAGTCGTTGTCCTGCCTTAAAATATCAGAAATAAATTAAAATTGCGACTATAATTTGAGATTTAAACTATCCTATCTCTCAAGTTGGATCGAACTGCACATGGTGTGCGAATTTTATTATAATCGGTTAAGTGGTTTAGGAGTCCATTGAGGACAAACATTGTGACACGAGATTTATATATATTAAGATTATTTTGGGTATTTGGTAGAAATATAGTTAAGTATCTGTAAACTATAAATATTTGACATGTAATAGTACTAACATAAAAATCATGATCAATCTATTAAAATAACGCATTATTGGATAGGAGTCCCACCTCAGAAAAAAAGGGATTTACATAGTCCAGTCACTACGCCGGCCATGTATAGGATCATCTTATATTTCAAATCATAATTAGTTTGTTAGATTTATTTGTATCTTGTTGATATTATATTGTCCACTTTTTACATTTTTACGTCAAAACACATTTTTTCTTATCGAGGATGGCGGGGTCCCATTCGTAATTATAGTCGCTTTCGTCGTGCTTATTTTCGTCAAAATAATTAATCCCAAACAGCTTGCCCCTTTCATCGCCCTCGTCCTTACACCGGCCCACATGTTTAACAAAAAGGCTGAGATCTTTTGTTTGGGCGTAATTGAAATGGCACAAATTGTGGTAGTTGTTTGAATCGCTGCCACAGACTGGATGGTACAATGTGCAGGTCCTCTTACATTTTCCGGCGTGAATAATGACAAGGTTTTTTCTCTTTTGTGCTTCTGAAAAGCTGAGTCGCGTTGAATAAGTCGTGAAGTCTGAAGCACAAACTGGACCGTACATATTATTGTACGGAGGCTTTGGGAGTATCAGTGTCTGACCAAAACAAATAAAGAGCAGAATTGTCAGAGGTGCTGTAAAAGTTACAAGTATAATGTAATAGCTAAATGTTCTTGAATTCTTGAATTTATAAATATCACAATAAATTTCATGCATTTACCTTTACACGTCCAAGAGTTCATTGAATTGAAATATTAAAGTGCAAAGTGCCAAATAATTTTTATGCAAAGGATTTTCTAGCCTATCCCATGCTATTTACGAATAATTGTTAACTATATCTAACTGTTTCTTACTTGGAATATGGCCTAAAGTGTTCGTAAACCATTACTTACTATATGACGGAATATAATTTAAAGCGCTTAACGCAAAAAGGATAGTTAATCGGCTATTTATCCGAAAACGAGATTGGAAATCGTTTCGTTAATTCGCGTGAAATTAAACTCCTTCGCATAAACACGTTGCAATTAATTTTACTTGTAACAACTTTGCTTGGAATGCGCACATTTATCTGTAACCTCTGTACCTCGTGTAACACATTTATTTATGGAGTTTTTAAGAAAACGTACCTAAATACTTCACTGTATTTGTTAGTGTCTTAAAAAGGTGTGTTGACTTTTTAGCGATTGAGGTCAAATAAATTTAAACAATAAGGTTTATTATTAGTTTTAATAATGTAACAACATTTAAACGATAATTGAAATAGTTTTGTGCCTCATAAGTAGACTTGCCGCATGCATTGGTAAGACAAAAAATTTGTTGGTAATCTCCTAAAATTAAGAGTTCCAATATTGCGGTGCTGCCCTTCATGTTTCACAGATATGCTTTCCTATATTCTGCGTCGGTTGGAGTCTGCGAAAGTCAGAGTCCGTCGTAGACTAAATGTAACGCGACCACTGCCATGTACATTGTACACTAATGACTAGCTGAAGAGTTAAGAGGACAGAAACGGTACTTCGTTAGACACGGTCCTTTCCGGAACACGACTTACGAAGCCTTCAGTGAGAGCTTTGAATGTGTTTTAACGCAGCGCAGCAGGCACATTTAGCGCAGGTTGTTTTAACGAAGAATTTGAATTCTTCAATTAAGGCTTCTTCATACTTTAATCATATTAATAGAAATTATATGGGTTGTATTGGAGGTACTGTATGTACAAAAGTATTTTGTTTTTATTTAGTAGGTGCTATGTTGGTTGTTGGATACCACGTCCGTGTGAGGTGGCTCTAATCTTTAAAAAGAAATGGTTAAGAGCTAAGTAAGAGATAACATGTTCTGATATTTCCGTATCAATAATATCAGAGAGGATTAAATAACGTGCTTAATATTGTAGCAAATTCTATTTAAAAGCGCGCATTTATTTGCGGCTGGAGCAGAACGTAAGCGATCTACACAGTTAAGCAGATTGAGCGCGGCAAAGAGTAAGATGAGTAACCGCACTGGTAGGTAATAAAAAAGTCTTGGTGGTTTATTGGGGTATATGGGGTCAACTTTTGGGGTTTCTAGCAGTCCGTAAACCTCTTCGAAAATCTTATGAGCCTTATGAGCGGTTTTGAAATATTCGCCACCGCATTGGAGCAATTTGGTAGAATAAGGTCTGTTGGGTTGCCAAACGGATTGCAGACAAAGTGTTGATAAAAAAAATCTTCTAAAATAAGAACAAGGCGCAGTCAACACGATCACATGACTTGCAAATCGCCGTAAGTACTCAGTTTGACTATGCACTACAAATTGAGATTAGAATCATCTTGTTGCGGCATCGCAGTACGTTACACTTACAACATGAACAGTCGAACACCCACGCGAAGCCGCGGGGCATATCAGGCCGTAAAAATAGCTATCTCATTTACGAAATTCTGCAATGGTCTCATAAACCCATTTCCTTCGGCATTTTTTATATCGACAGCAATGCATTTACATAATGTACTTACAGGATTTCGTTGCATAAGAAGTTCATTAAAAATGTTTTTGAGATTAATTTAAACTATAGGGTGAAAAGTCTTATTAGTCAACATAAATCTCCGAGAGAACCTGACTTCTAGCATAAATAAAAACGGAGGTAATATATCTCTGTGTTTTAACAGACTTTTTTTTATTGATATCCTTCTGATGCTGTATTAAGACTTTTTAGATAGTTATAAAAATTATTTAACAAGGGAGATGAAAAATGCCTCTCATCCCTTTATCTCTATAATTATTAATTACTAAGGACAGATTAAAAAAATAGCATATAATAATTTGCCAAAATTTTACCCAAAAACCTGTGAGTGGCCTATGATCTTAAAAGAAAACGTTAAATTCCTCGTCAACGTAACCCTCTCTATGAGAATTAAACCCGTTCTAGTTCAGTTTTTCTACAAAAACCACCACTTTTGAGAGGTATCCTCATTGGGCTGACTATGTTTTTTTGCCCCTAATGAGTAAGGTGGCTCAACGTGTAGTCGTAACAATTTACTCAAATCTAGGTTAGTAAAATAATGCCAACCACAAGTTTAAACTAAACATGTCAATACTCTCACAAAGTTTTTTTTACATGTAGCATCATTTACCGGACAAGGCGTAATTTCCGTTGCTAATGCATTTGATGTGTGGTAGTTTCCGACTGGTCGCAATGAGGTGAACGACCTAATTATCTCGCTCTTGACTTAAAATTGCAAATAACGGAGTAATCTGGTAGTTATCAATCATTTCCGTTTTTTCTTGAAGTAGCTGCCCTACTTTCATGGACACGCCATAATAAAGGGCTAAGGGCCAATAATTAAATCTCTGGATATGACGTCTTTTGATATATGAAGAGGATAGCGATACTATTAACTGACTCAAATATTATCTCGGAATTGAAAAATCGGCCTTAAATCAAGTAACCACATAGTTAACTTTAATTTTTATTTATTTCTATGGAGCAGCAGACGTGCAGGTTATGATAAGCGGTCACTGCATCCATGATATAATAAATATCTTTGGATAATTCACACAACGCCATCTGATTCCAAACTAAGCAGAGCTTATACTATGGTAATCAGAAATCTGATAAACATACTTATATAATTCTAAATACATACTTTAATAGATAAATTAACACCCAGACACAGAAAAAATAGTCATGTTCATCACACAAATATTTATCCTGGGTTGGAATCGAACCCACGACCTCATGTCGGCTCATCACCCATTACACCACGGAGGCTATCAAAACACAGATTCGAGTGTTCCTGAGGTGGTATGCCGTTGCGCTGCTTCTCCGAAAATAATAGGTAAGTCTGGCTGGCAACCGCACCATTCCACAACTAAAACGCATCTAAAACGCAACTAAATTGATTTGCAACAGTAATAGGTGCAGTGATGGTAAGTACTTCCTCGGCCAAACCATAAAAGTTCTACCACCAAATAAAACTTAGTCAGTAGTCATTCACTGTAATACCACCTGCTAGTTAAATAAGCATTTATTATTTTGGAATTAAACTTTGAAAATGGTCAAAAAGGTGTTAAATAACCATTTGTTCAAGCTAACTACATTCGCGGTTTAATCTACAAAATTATGAACGCATTATTTTTTGAACGCATTATTTCTTGTCGCAAGTATTTTAAGGATCAAAATTTGCGACAAGATGTAGTGCGTTCATAATATTGTAGATTAAACCGTAAATGTAATTAGCTTATCAAGAATACCTTTTCAACAGATTCTAGTTACATTCATCATTCTAATTAGCTCTATCTAAAATTCTTTACTATCACCATTAATTATTAGTGGCGTAATTCCGTGTATTGTTTCACGTGTGAAGTGTATACAATGTGTTTATTAAGATCGCAGATAATTTCACAGCTGCCGTGGACCCGATACGCCGCCGCCGGTTGATTGTTCGACGTGCTACAATTAGGCGCTGCGCACACAGAACCATTTTCTGCATTTGCTCATAGACATATCGTAAGACTCCGTGGCCATACTGCACAAGTTAACCACAATGTTATTCAACGACTACATTGCAGTTATCAAAGTAGATCTTTGTCCCTCTGAAGTTAGGTGCAACAAACGACCGTGCAGGTGCAGTTGTGTGAAGAAATATTGTTAACGAATGTTGTTATAAAGAAATACAACGAAGAAATAAGGCAAGCAGAGTATTTGAATACATAAGGAGCGAAAAAGGGATACGTTTGGCATTTAATGAACTAAGTAATGAGGGCGCTGACGGCATAGCGAGTTGCCAGATTTCGAGAGGCCATTTTTAAGCAGCTATAAATAACATATCACACTTTTTCAAGTATCAATGTCAAAAACAAATGATTTGTGGTCTGTGTGCCACATATGTCACTAAAATGTCCTAGTGTGTGCAGCGCCTTAGCGGTTTTGTCTTGCAACTTAAGTATCCAATAGCCTGCAACAATATCCTAAATTGTAATACCTATGTACCTAATTAGTGATCAATGTATTTATTTTCATTCATTACCTTATGCTACTGAATAACATGTATAAAATATATAATAACTTCTTAACAGGTATTTAAGTATATTAGCTACTATGATTATGTTGTACAATATACATAGATTAACTTACGTTGAGTTCATTGATCAATCAATCTTGAAAGTTTATGTTCCTCTGCTAGGCAAAGGTCTCTTCTCACAAGATTAAATGCAGTATATTGTTGAAATTATATTATTTACTTAATAATTTCATCTTAGACATATTGATTGCATAAAGCTAATTTTATTGTAGTTTATGTACCTCAATTTATCTTATAATAATAAGTAGAAGCGTATAAATAATTGTGACCAGTAGAAACTTACAACATTGATGCACTTTGACCTAGGAACTAACGTGCTTATAGGAAATAATATTATCTTCATCTACCTACATATCATGCTCAGATCCGGATGCTATTAGCCGTGAAAATCGTGAGAAAATTTCACTTATTTGCTTGATTTATAAGCGTTTTTTAACGGAATAACATTGCAGGATGTATATCTTTACTATTTTCATATCATATTATTAAACAATCAAACAAACAATTTTATAATTTAAACAATCAATTGTAATGTTTCTAAAATTACTGAATTAAAAGGCAACTAACAGCAAGGCTATATTCTTTTTGTGTTGAATAGTCCATTTATTGAGGAAGGCTATACCATGGACTAATACCAAATTCCACGCGGACGAAGTCGCGGGCGGCCGCTAGTTAATACCAAATCCATTGCTAAAATAAGCACGGAAATTGAGTTCGTACTTGAATCGGCCTTGCGGTCTTGTTGACAGCAGTAATTATAACTGGTTACATTCTAGTCACGATACAAATAGACAGGTACGCCTTAAGCTCTACACACATGTATAATACTTTTTAATAACGAAAAGTATACAATGTATGTGTTAATACCAAATTATCCAAATTTTGTGCGGGCCTTTTCCTCTGCCAAGTACATTCTATGCCCAATTCGAACAATATCATACTTTGTGAACAATATAATACTTTGATGTCTTCTGATCGATTATTTCTATGACCAAAATTTAAAAAAGTCTTGTATTTTTGTCACTTTGAGCGGTTTCATTTCAGACTAGTGTATATCTCAGTAGCTAGCTTCTTGTTCATCACCAGGTAATACTATTTTCATACAGGTTAACAAATCACCATTACCTGCTGCCATGACATCAATTTCAGCAAGAATTCTCTACGATGAATTGGTGAAATAGGATTCCTTGTGTTGTTGGTAACAATCACCATGCCAGTGTCCAAAGACAGAAACACACCCAAACCGAAAAAATAAAAAATGTAAGTATCATTTACATTTCTGCCTCGCCAGTAATCGAACCCTGGACCTTTGATCACGTTAAGGGTAACCACAGAAGTTGGGCATCATGACTATAGGTCGTTCAACAACCCCAATTTAAGTATCACTGCGACAACCTGACGGAATCCAGTTGCGGATTAGCGCCTGAGTACAAAAGGATCACAACATATGAACATTGCTGGATGAGACGAGATGATTGCAAAATTGCGTTGTTTTTACAGTGTCTGCCATAGTATTGTGGTTTAATGCGAAGGAATGCAGTTTTCGATTAGCGGAGGTAAGTAGGGCCGCCAGTAGAAAGAATGCTTTAAAAAGTCCGTTTTAAATCAGTTAAGCCTTTGTTTACAATATATTACGTGAGCGTGGAGGAATGTGGTCCTTCGTTAAGGTGTGAGCGTTCTTAGGGTCGCCATGTTAGATAAATACAGTAATGGTTAATTGAAGTAATAAAGATGCAGCTGCTGCTGATATGGGCAACAAATATTATGTAAGAGAATACTTTTTTGCAAATATTTTAATAGTTGTTACTTATTTGGTTCATAACAAGAAAACTAACACTACTCGTTAAATTTTTATAATAATCTCATGGTAACTGAGTTCGCTACCCATGCAAATTTAAAATACGTAGTTCCCTATGTAACTGTAATGAATGAATATGCAAGAAAAATCAACGAGACAAACTTTTTGAATTTTATTCCCCAGCTAGTCAACCTGAACTTTTAATAGTTGTTAAACTATTATGCTATTCTAAATAAAATAAAAAATGCCGAGCTAGATAACTTTTTTGAGAGGAGCAACCCTACGCAGTGCCGACTTGTTTGCTATGCTCCCCGCATCCTGTCCCATGCCGTCAACATCGATATCCGACCGCAATTATATTACATCACTGGCGTAACGATGAAAGGTTACCCGATTATCGGATACACGGCATTTAGCGATCATGATACTCAAATTATCCATCAAATATTTGCAGGTACAAGTTTCTTGTGCAAGTTCCGCTACAAT
This sequence comes from Pyrgus malvae, assembly GCA_911387765.1. Taxonomy (NCBI): domain Eukaryota; kingdom Metazoa; phylum Arthropoda; class Insecta; order Lepidoptera; family Hesperiidae; genus Pyrgus; species Pyrgus malvae. The sequence continues at coordinate 7,498,729 of OU426955.1, read as the reverse complement.
TTGAGCCTAGGCTGATTAATTTTTCGTTGCTTTATAAACTCGTTATGTACTTATCCGGTACAGTGTAATCACGATGTAATCTGCCGGTATAAACTAACGGAATTAAGAAGTAGGCGACATAAAAATATTACAAAGTTGAATGAATAAAGTGTGAAGCTCAGTCAGAAGACGTTGATTTAGATTAGATATGCATGATACATGAGAAGCTACTGGTTTGTTGGTTGCAGGTTACGTGACTAGCCATTATCAAAAAGATTCCTGTAAATTAATTGTAATAAATTTAATCTTTCATATTTCTTCTTTCAGTAATTGAATTGCATCTGTAAATATTGCCAGTGTCAAGTGAACATTTGTACCCGGTTCTTGCCCGTTTTTCTTTGTTGTAGAATGGAGTAAAAAGCAGTTATTTTAATATTACAAACAATTTTATTTATTTATATAGATAAATACCAAATATAATACTCGTTAAATACCCAATTAAAATCACAATGGGAACACAATTACAAGAAATGTAAAAAACCAAAGTATATATCTGAGAATTTACCAGAAAAAAATATTATTACTTAAGAACAAATATAGGTCGTTATTAACATATTGTGATGAATGCCATTGTGAGTTCTTATCTCTTATAAGTCATCTCAAATATAACATTTATAAAGCATACAAATTTCTTCCATTCCCACACTTCTTATAAAATCCAACGGTATCTTCTGTTAGACATATATAGTATTTTTTTACAACAATCTTTTTAAAGTTAAAGCTCAAATTAATTTTGATTTGTATATATAAGCTCACTGGCAGCATCCGCATGCAATGTTATTCATCTACTTAAAGGTATATAAATACCTGTACGCTACAATTATGTTTATTTTAAGTCCCTTTTATATAATTATTTAAAAAAAACAGGTTGCACTTCGGTAGTGCCGGCAGAAGTGAAAACTTGAACATTAACGTTGTGCATTTTTGATATTTTGGAATGGTTAGGGAATAATTTCGCACGAATTGGTTTTATTATCAATATTATTTTTCATCTAGTATTTTCAGTAGGTTTTCATTCGCACGAATTGCTTTTATTATCAGTATTGTTTTTCATCTAGTATTTTCAGTAGGTTTTCATCTAGCATTTTTACAAAGTACTCACTCATTTTCTTGCACTATTTCTTCGTCACTTTTTTAACACGCTTATATTAGCTTGACCTGTATGTATGTATGTATGTACATATTTATGTATGTAACGGAATTTTTAACTTCATTTTCATTGCAAATTTGCACAGGGGTCAAGGGCCAATGACAATGCAATATGAAAAAAAAACCAACTAAAAAATGAAATAAATAATGTAGTTGACAAAACTAAAAACACGCTTTTGTGTAAATTTGTCCAATATCCATATTTTAAATATGTATTTGATATAAACGAATTTTACAAGTATAGACAGTCGAGCCGTCATCAGCTGTCACCCTTCCATCTTACGAATTTTCGATCAGGCCACGTGTAGTTGACGCGAGTTTAACATTTTTTACCCATCCCAAAAAAAGTGCACAACGCCGCTAAAGAAGTTTTCACTTCAAAAAACATATCGGTGACCAGTGTAGAAATTGTGGCTAAGATTGAATAAAGTAGATTGCACTTTTAAATCCATTGAGATTTAAGAAGACTTCCAAAATCATTTACCATTTAGAATTTCTACGATATTTGCTTTATCCAAATAATGTCCAGAAAGTCATCAATCAAAGTGTTTGTTCTTTCTGACGCTGAGTATCTTATGAGGCCAAAGACAAAGCGGCTGCACTTTTTGGAATAGAATAGTGTGTTAGACCCGTACCTATCTAATCATCTGTAGCGACCTTCCGCTACTCATCAAAAGATGGCACCACGAGTATTCCTGAATCACGCTATCGAAGTTTTTTAAATATTCGTCTATATATACAATCTCCAAATTGAGTCAGTTGGAGCGCGGCCGCTCCCCGGGTATGACCACCTCGCCCGGCGGGAGATATCCCTTTGCCAAACTGGTGACCCCGGACAAGAATATGTCCCTTCTGACCTTCATCAGTCGCACCTTCACTCCCTAGATGGACTGCAGCATCACTTCACCGGCTCGTCAGGGTCATCGCAGCGCATCGTGATAACGCTTCCTGACTCTGATCCAGCACCTTCTGCGACATAGTGTACGGCTCGATTACCCACTCTACTAGCCTCCACATTCCAACCTACCCTCACATCTCGACTCACCGAAGATAGAGGGCATCTCCACACTTCGCTACACCCTTACATCCCGATTCACCGTGGACAGAGGGCGACATAAGGTCTGCACCCTAACATCTCGACTCACCGCAGATAGAGGGCATTCAAGGCGCTTGTAAACGAAGATTCAACTCGAAGACTCAAGCATGGATTGAAGATATCGATCTCCGGTCTGAGCAGGGGGTGATGTAGCGACCTTCCGCTACTCATCAAGAGATGGCGCCGCGGGTATTCCTGAATCACGCTATCGAAGTTTTCTGAATATCCGACCATATATATACAAGCTCCGAATTGAGTCAGTCGGAGCACGGTCGCTCCCCGGGCATGACCACCTTGCCCGGCGGAAGATCTCCCTTTGCCAAACATCCTTCTATAGGATCCATCCTTCCACCATTCCATAAAGTGGCGATCCCGTTTTAATGCTTATCTATCAAATATTCTTTTATAAAATCTCTCTCGGCCCTATATTTTTTTTAAATATTTGGTTGATGATATGATATATACCTATGACGTATTTCTCCACCAACCCACATTGGAGCATCGTGGTGGAGTAATCTCGAGGCTTCCTCAATAATGGGAAAATATCCGGCAGTGGGACGCGAAAAGGGCTGCAGTCAGACCCTATTTACTAGGATGTAAATTAAAATATTTTTCGTCACCCTATCGTGAATGACCCATAAAAACCACTGATTAATAAATATACACAAGGTGACCCTATTGTTTCTATTTTTCACTAAGCGAATAGCAGCACGCACGACTTCTCGCACTTTCCATTTAATACGATCTGAGACAAAATAATTGCTTTCAAGTCTAATCATGGATCCCATTATTTACAAATGCCAACTCCATAATACCATAATGCAGGCCCTATTTCCTCATTGTGTTTTGTTTTAGCGTTCACGTAATTGCATTCTCGAGATTCATCGAGCTTACCACTTTGCGAGCTGTTCACGGTAGCCACATTGCTTTTGTTTCTTAGATGCCAATGTAAATAACAAAGAAAGTATTTAAGAATAACAGGAATGATCCACGAAGGGAAACCAAGTCTTCACAACAGAACTAGCGGCGTATTTGGAGAAGCCTGCAGCCTACGCCACTGCGTTTCTCGGATGAGGGTTGATGGGAAAGTGAAATGGTGCCTTTAGTGGAAAAATAATTCCCATCAGCGATCAGCTCCCCGTTTTACCTTTTTGCGTAGATTTTTCCATAGCCACATAAGTACTTAAAAGGGACGTATTACTTTAGCCTATATTACAAAACGTACGATTGTCCTGTAAGTTCAATGACATTTTGTGGTTTCACACCATGCACAGCTCCAGTCCCGTCAACGCTCCACCGCACACACAAACCCTGAAACTCTCACGACTTCAACAAACGGGCTCGAATTACGCAAAAAATCCTTTCATGGGACGTGCTTTTGAAAAGGTTGGGACAATGACGACAGCTGAACTTTTAAGCATGGTACGACGGAGATGTATAAAATAACACGCAAACAAATGACAAATGCTCCAATGAGTTTTGGGTTTCAGGAGCTCGTATTTGTTTAATGTTTAAAAACCTTGACTGTCCTCCTTCCTCTTTTTCCAATCCTGTTATTTATGTAGTGTCTTACAGCTGGGCACGGATAGCCGTGCCCGCCGATAGCGGTGCTTCGACGTACCAACATAATAATTGTTTGACAGGTGGCATAATATAAGATTTACCTACTTAGGTAAAAAACATATCAATAATGAAACCTATTTTGGTAAAAGTACCCAAGTGCTCAAATTCTTGTTAAACCGTAGTTTCACTTCTATTGTATTACGTGGTCAAAAAATGTCGATGGATTACCACAGAATCAAAAAACATACTTGTAACTTCGATTGAAACTTATAATTTGCTAGAAAGTACATAACTGGATATTTTTGTCAAATTCCGATTCGAGAGCAAAAGAAATAAACACAGATACAAAAGCCAATTGAACCGTTTAGTGTTTGTGTGTTTCATGTTCAATTTGTAACCATTAAACTATATTACGTGAATAAAATAAGTAAGAAACTTAACAATAGAGTAATGTGTTTCGGTTATAACACGACTTTGTATAACAGATGGCTTAAAATGAATTTGATTGAAATCAATTTGTACAATCACGCAATTTTACCGAACAACAGTCTACTATATATACTCGTATAGTGACTAAACAGTCAAGTGCATTTGTTAATGGGCTAAGGTTCCGTCAATTTAATACCACTTTCAGCGAATGAAAATGTGTTAGATATCTGGTTTAGATAGATATTTCTATGGAGGTCAGTTTTCCTTATTCTAAAAGGCCGGCAGCCCCAAGGGACTATTTTAAAGACAATTTTAAAGCATAAACTATGAGTTTTTGTTTGAATTTTTAGAACTCATTGGTAGGTTCTAAGGGAATTCTTTGTTATTTTACGCAATATTTTTTATCTTTGAAGATATATCTGAAAACTGTTTTATACAACGGTTACTGCGTGCCGTGATCTTCGTGTTTCGTTTTATTTACATACAAGTCAAGCGTGTAATCTATTTTACTTCCGTTTTTTAAACCCGTTCTATGTAGCTCAATACCTCTACCATCGGTCATTGTACTTCTGACCTGAAGATTGTAATCAATATCTCTACACGTGTTTGTTTATATAAATTATATAGCATGTAAATTTAATTATTTACATACTAATGTCATAATGTTACAGAGCAGTGATAGTTAAAACGTTAATATACCAGACAGTCCCGCTGGGATTTGAACCCGGGCTCAAATCCCGGTACGCACATCGTATGTATGTGTTTATCACATACTTACTGCATATTTAACTTTTTCCACCAACTTGCATTGGAGCACTTCAACAACCCGCATTGAAGTAACGTGGTAGAGTCAGTTCAGGTCTGCGCTATAATGAGGCACGGGCCCAGCAGTGGAACGAAAAAAGGGTTACAACAACACACAACAAACATATTGAAATAAAACCTTGTAAAACATAGTTCATTACAATGTTTTCCTTTACCATGCGTGACTTAGAGATAGTATTCATTTCTTAAAGAGATGTAGGGTCTATCAACCTGCACTTGTCAACGCGTACTAACTTATGGAGTTGAAATTGAAGTTCATAGCGTAAACACAGTTGCTTATTTTTTTATTGAATTTTTTTTTCTTTAATCGATTTATTTAATTTAAATTATTTACCACTGTAGTATAGGTACTTACTTTCAAATTAAATATTAGAAATAGACACCATTTCTGATAACGGATCCTAAGAAATGGTCATTGTAACACCAAGTTTATAATTAGACGTGAGACAAAAGAATTACTAATTAAGTACAGAAAGTAGGATATAAATTTAACGTCGATTGTTGCTGTTTGTTTATGAGTATGAAGACTATGAAGGTATACAAAGAGTCATCGCGTTTTTGTGTTCGATTTCAAATTATACAACGTTAGTACCCCGTAATAATATGCAATAAACTCTCACGAGATCGTTAGGAAAACGTGTTCGTGTGTAAAAACGATCATTAGTCCACAAGAACTCTGAGACTCTTTCATAGGTACGTTTAAATTCTGCGTAAAACCTAGACCTCATTCACATCTTAATGGAAAAAATAAATTATAGTCAACGAGAACGTATAACTGCCAATATCTATTTAAATGCATATTTCCTTAGTGCTAAGGTACTGTATGTTTCCTTTAACATTATAATATTATTTACTTGGCTATATCAAATACCATAATTACAAAACACTTAAGTATACCTATCACCCATTTTCACTAAACTACGCCTACATCAGATGCCTAAATATTTAGTAGTTGCCTAGAGGAAAAACACGTTTCACTAACCCTTAAGTCACGACTACGAGGACGTTAGGCATAACAAAAAGTTATGACACCGATTTGGGATTATTGCTTAGGTGCCCCTAAACTGACACATGTAACAGTTGCTCAAATTGATAATAGATTGACGAACAAAATTATGGACAATTGTCAAAAAACTAGGTTACTCTAAAAGATATAGAATAGATAGGACCAATCTATTATATATATGTACACCGATTGTTGAAACGGAACTTTACTCGTATGCTAAGCATTTCCCTAAATTAGGAGTTACTTAGTAAGGCCTTCCCTTGTTCCTAGTGAATATGTCATTTAACATGACGTAATTAATGGTTCATATTGCTAATACGTACCGTTATTATTATACTTAACTCAAAAACTTCTACATCGTATACATATCCTATACATCCTATACAATTAAAGTAATAAATGTAATGGCTGCGCGGTATCATCCTACAGACTTACCAGTAGTACGAGTGCTATATCGCTCGATTTGAAATAAAGAGCTCTCAACATAAATGTAGATTTAGTACTCAGTAAAGTTTTATTATTATGGATTTTATAATAATAACTTTAATAAAGATAAAACATTATGGTTTATTTTAACTGAAAGCGGCATAGCATTGAGGAAAGAGCGATGATTGTATGCTGCTGATTTTTGATGTTCTTAGCAAAACCGCAATATTCCGGGAGCCGGGAGTTTTTTTTGGAAATTTCCTCCTCTTTACCTCCTCCTCTCTTTTTTTGAAATTTCTTAAATGTTTATATAGTTTCAGAGTTATTAACAAAAAACGGAATACCTTTTTTTGCAACTTAATTTGTTTATAACTTTTTAATTTTTTTGTGTGCTAATAAACGCTTTCGATACGTTTTTCTAGACGTCATTCCGGCTCTAATGAGCTACGGCACGTATTTTTGCCAGTCGCCATTTTCAACTTATCACTTAGACTAAAATATTTATAGCTATTTACACCATCCACCTGCATTCTATCGTGAATAGACTCGTGGTGGTGTTGTTGTCATCTAAACTCTTTATTAAGATTCTTGATTCTTCGTGGTGGGACAAAGTACAATGTATGATTTATTCTTATGGTACGAGGGAAGTTACAAACTTTATACTACAAAAAAAAACTTTCTCAAAACCCTTCTGTAATTTTATTTTCAAAAAAAAAACAATGGGTTGCACTCCGGGAGTGCCGGCAGAAGTGAACATTAACGTTGTGCATTTTTGATGTCTTGGAATCGTTAGGGAATAATTCCGCACGAATTGCTTGAATTATCAGTTCCTATTAATTTCTATCTAGTATTTTTACAAAGTACTCTCTCATTTTCTTTCACTATTTCTTCGTCACTTTTTTCATTAATAGATGCACTTTGTTCAATGTCCATATTTTAAATACTTGATATAAACGAATTTTAAGATAAAATTATACTTGACGCTGGCAATATGCAGAGTTTGCAATGCCATAATTGAAGAAAAAAAGTATAGACAGCCGTCAGATGAGCCGTCATCAGCTGTCACCCCTCCATCTTGGTCTAAGAGCCGGTGAAGATATTCACTCGTTCGGTTGTTACAAGAGTGAAGGTGATATGAAAGAAAATTGATTAAAATTAATAAAATTAAAAATAGCTATGAACACTTTTCGATATTCAAGTTATCATAGGCATATATGTTTATAAATTATATTTGGTAAAAAATATGTCTCATCGAATTATCAGATCGGTGAAGGTCGATCTTCCTCGTCTCCTCTACTATCTTACGAAATTTTCGATCAGCACACGTGACCTCGCGCGAGTTTCACAGTTTTTACCCATCCCGTAAAAAGTGCTCAACGCCGCTAAAGAAGTTTTCACTTCAAAAACTAGCAAGCTTTAACAAGTTCACATTAAAATTATTTAAAGCCTAAAATTGCAGCCCATCAAAATCTGCCGCCCTATATAGGCTTCAGCCCACTCAGCCTTTTGGTAAATCCAGAACTGAGTAAGACAATTTTGCATAGTTAGTTTTTTAAACTGTATTAATAATAATTATTAGTAATTTAGCATGCACCTTCACGTACATTACATGACATAGACATTCAGGCCGAGAATTCGGATACTCGGAACATTATAACGGTACCATCGACCCTACTTGATATTCAGTTGTCACTTGTTCCCTTTCAAATTTAGCGATAGTCGTAGTAGAGGTACCTATACGTTACTCACCGGCCGAATATGTTACCTGGCCGTAATCGGTCGTATAACCTCCTTAGAACTAAACGCTGTAAGATTTATACCGATATTCGTGCTATAGGTACAAAAAGTTTTAAAATCTAATTATAAATATTTGGATGAAAAGAATGCACCGTCACTGAGCAATTAGGTAGGTACTTTAAAAATTACTCATACATATTAATAACTTATGATCCGCCCACAGCTTCGCCCGCGTGGAATTCGGTTATCATTTCATATGAATTTTTATCTTCTATTTATCAGATAATTTTTATTTGAAATCAGGACCCTATTTACTAATCTTCATACGGCTATGTTCAGAAAGAAAAAAAAATCCACCCCATTTTACCCATTTAGGTGAGAATTTTGTCCATTTTACCTACACAGATCATTTTTAAATTATAATCGAGAACTTATATATCTATTTTCATACTTCTAAGCCCAGAAATGCCAAAATTTCATATAATCTGCACTCCCTATTTCACCTCCTTACGGGGTGAATTTTTAAAAATCCTTTCTTAGTGTTCACTTTCATCATGAAAGGAACTTCTGTACCAAATTTCAAGTTTCTATGTATAGTAGTTTCGGCCGTGCGTTCATAACATAGACTTAGCATATTATGCTAATATACTAATATACTTATTAAGTATATTAAAAGTCTGTGGTTCATAATATAATAAGTCAGTGAGGTTTGTCTTTTCTATATACAGATAACACTTTGTAGTTTGAATAAAGATTTATAAAATCAATTTTAATAATTAGGTAAAAACGATTCACACTAATAGCTTTACAATTAGGAATATTTGTGGATGCCAGAACATAAACACCCAGGCCAAGAACAGAAATGTCATCATTCAAATTCCTGACTCGTTTGGAATCGAACCAAGGACCCTCCGAATAGCAGTCATTGTGCTATACTTGTAGCTTTCTGCATTGAATTGTACAATTTGTACTTAACCGTTACTACGTTGAGGCAAGTAAGCGAACGAGAAAGAAAGAAAGAAAGAAAAAGATTTATTTCATATTAGGCATACAAAATATTATTATTCGCATAATGAATGTAATTCCGAATCATCGCCTTTAGGTGCCCGTTTGGGCTAGATGTTGAGCTGAGAGAAAAATGGCGGCGGAAAAAACTCCCAGCAGCACTCTATAATATTTGAGACAACAGAATGGCAATAGCCTTACCTGCCAAATAGCAATTCAAACTAAATAGGTAATATCGAAAGATTTCCTTAATAATATTTATCGTTCATTATATGTATATACCTTGTTATATATATGTATGTATGTACACAAAAACCTTAATTTTATGTTAAACATAACGAAACCATATGTTTCAACTCTGAAATATGTGAATATCATCTGTATCAATAACAGTAAGTGGGTTGTGTAACCAACTTAACCAAACTGCATAGTTTCTCAATTAGACCTTTACCGAAAAATACACTGTAATTTGTAAGAAGGTGTAATAATTGTAATTTTTAATATTACAAAAGGTAAAGCACGAAGTGATACTAGGGTCAAAGACGATGCACCAATTAAGCGCGAATCGTGAGAATTCCGTGTGAACTAACAATTAAATAATATTAGAGTCTTTTGTTACGGCAAGTGAATATTAATTGGATTAATTGAATCATTTACAAAATTTATGACTATGTAGTTACCGCAATTAACTGGTACATCTTTTAGCTCAAATTGAAAGTTGAAATCTCCCTTTGTGAAGTGTTCTTTTTTGTCATTGCTATGTGAACTTTTTATTCTTTATTACTTAGTATGATATAACCGGGCTCATACTATGGACTATTTTACTATTGTTATTATACTTACTTTTACTTCAAAGTTTCTACTCACAGTACGTGACTGGACTTAATATGCACTTTTTCTTTGAAAAAGTACTACTTATGACAATCCAATGAAAACGGGATTGTTTTACCGAATTCCGAGTGGGTTGCGCACCGGGTTGCGAGAATCCACTGAAAATGAAGAAAGATGATACCTCCGACACCCTATCTTAAAATTTGTTTAAAATTTCTGTTTATTTTATTCACCTTCATTACCTTTTCATTACATTCTGCTTTCATTTTAAGTGGCAGTAGTATAACTTTGTGTTAAAATTTCCATTGCATGTGTTTTGTGAAGATGTATCAATCAGAGTAGAACAAAGAAATGCGACTGTCAATTAGTATTGCTGCATACATACAAACATTGAAACCGACTCTTGCATTCTCTTGCTTTCACGTAAATCTACAAAGAAAGCTTCGATGGCGTTCTTCAACCAGAAATACTTAATCTTAATCATAATAATAATATATATATAAAAGTAAAGGGTTTTCTTTGTACGTAAAGACACGGTTTTCTCTATTATCATTAACTCCAATCAACTTCCCGTTGGGGTGGCAATACCCCTTAGTACGTAGATGATAGTAAGGGAGTTTGATCGCGGTGGGTGGAAGTGGGTAGAAAAATCTGAAAAAAATATATCTGTACTTTTCTAACCAATAGGGACTTCTGGGTGGATCCCAAAATTTCTGGGATGATCTAGCAAACTATTTTAATTTTCATTTTATTGAGAATGTTCTAGAAAGTTCCAGAAACTTATCGAATCATTTGGATTTTTTTAAATAATTTTAATTAGGTAATTGAGAATATTCGAGCAAACTTCTCAAATGATCTGAATTTTTTTTAATTGCATTTATTCTGATATGGCCATTACTCCTGGTCTAAGTACCAGTAGTTCCTGAGATTAGCGCGTTCAAACAAACAAACAAATGTTAACGCGGCGCGAACGAAATCGCGGGCGGTCGCTAGTAATATGCTGAAGCGAAGAAGAAGCTGAAGAGTTTGTTTGTTTGAACGCTAATCTCAGGCAGGAAATACTTGTTAGTATTGAAAAAAATATTTTTGTGTTGAATAGTCCATTTATTGGGGAAGGCTATAGACCACAGAACATTATTAAAAGAGGTAGAACGGCAATAATACGCCGTTTGTATGAAGACTGGTGTCGCCGATTAAGCCCCGCCTTTCACCTCCATTACATCTGTACTTAAATAAATACGAAGCTTACGCACATATTTGCAATTTCAAATCTAGCCAATCTTAGCGCCGCACAATCACGCGATTTCAAATGAACGAATCACACCCAAGCACGCACACAAGCACGCATATTGTAGCACGATCGCGTGTTTCTGTAGAGTTTTTGGAAGTTTGAGCGTTTGCTCAAAATTCCTTGGCGACGTCTGCCCCGCTCACATTTCCATTCTAACTTCTGTTAATAATGTTCTGTGCTATAGACTATATAACATTATGTTATGTCTAATACCAAAGTCCACGCAGACGAATTCGCGGGCGGCCGCTAGTCTAGATAGATAGTGATAAAATAATTAACAAAATAGCCGAAATTCTGCAGTGAATAAAAATGTTTATCACATTAGAATCTTAAAAAACAGACCATTTACAATCAGGAAAAATGGTAATTAAGATATTTTCTTTTTTTTATTTAATACTTGTTATAAAAATATTAGGATTTTAATAAATCGCGCTTATTGCTTATTCAATAAGTTCAGATATGATAAATATACCAACATTCAACGATCACAATCACTTATCTCGTAAACGTAGTGGCACAGAAATAGGTGTGTGCCGCAATTTAATGAACACTGCGAATAACAAATACACATTTTGTATGAAATATATGATACTTTTTATATTTAGGTAGGTATATCTGACACACTGAAAAAAATCTTACCGCTGTTTTTAAATAATAAATAGCAATATACCGCGTTTTTATTCGCTTTAGAAAATATTATTAAATATGTAGAAGTATGTGACAGAATTTGATCTTTATTTTAAATTCTTAGTGCTGATTTTCCAAAAAATCCTAGTTTGCATGAACTAGTGAGTTCAAATACATATAATGTTTTTAAGTTTGAAATTATTTTATTTACTTCAAATAAATCAATCGGTCAATCGGGATGACGGTACTTATTTAGTAACTGTAGATTTTTCTAAATTATTTCAATTCTGAAACATTTTATTTTAGTTTTTATTCTTATAGTAGTATAATACTATACGTGTGCTCCCCACGCCCGCTAAAACGTGACAATCAAGCAAAAAATTACTTAATTTTAAGATGTTTATTACAGTCTCAGAACAGAAACATTTGAAAATTTATTTTCTGGCACTTTCCTTCAAATTTCATTGTTTTGGACTACGCCGTTACGACGCTACGAGTAATCATTTTTTTAACAGCAAGGGTATTTTTTTACTATATTCCATTTAATATATTTTTCATTCATTTCGACAGCAGCTATGCTGCAAAGGTGGGCCAAGGTTTCACAACTGAGAAGGGTTTAGGCGCTAACGTCACCAACTCTACAATTCTATATCTCAGTCAAAATGTGTAGCGTTTGATACTTTTAATTTAAGCTAATATCTAGTTAATAAAGTAACGAAACGACAAACCACCTTGTGCTTCATTTCTAATTACGCAAGCAAAGTACCTACTTAGCTTACAAAAATCGCATAAATCTTATTACTTGTTACCATACGCTCCAACTGAAAGCGTGACCACGCTGTGGAGTGAAGTTGTAAAGTAAATAATGGATCAGGCATGCTCGCAACCATACACGGATTCATCGTGGGGACCCCGTACGTAACGTCATATCGGCACGTGAAGTTTTTTATGAAAGTTATTGCGAAATGCTAAGTGCAGTACATTAGTTGATCATTCAGAGAAGTAAAAAACATGAAAACATTCGTAATCTCAATTTTCGAATTACTATGTAGGCTTCGAAAAGGTTTATTATGTTTCTTTATACCAGGTGATTTTATCCAAAAGTTGTGAATGTCATGACCTTATGTATGATAAGAAACGTTATAGGTACGAGTAATACTCGTATATTAAACAGAAACAATCTTACATCAATCATGTCAATCAAAACTTTAATAAAAACGTAAAATATAATCCTTCTTAACAATTGGTTATTTGTTTCTTTAACATCGCGAACTTTTTAGAGCAAAGGTATTTAGTTAAATAATAATAAATTTAAAAAACCTTACAACTGTTTACTTATCAAATCGTCAAATTATGTAGGTTCCTAGCAAAGAACGAGATCATTATTCTGGTTTTAATGAAAAACAATATTACAGCTTTTCGGAAATTGTCATTATTAAAAACCGCGAAATGAGCTCGGAAATTATATTTTATCCATTTAAACCGATAACCTTAAACTAAAAATTATAAACCGTTCGCGCAATAATTCATTCCCACGTTGTGTTAGCAAATAAAGCTTGCCCAATAATTTGTTTATGCATTTCAAAAGTAAAAGACATTTGACGTTTTATTAATAGCTACAAATAAATAAATTAAAGTGAAAAGGTTCAGCCGTTTAAAAACTCCAATGCTTAAAGAAATTAAATATCTGGTACACGAGTAACATTAACAAAACACTAGGGCCTCGTTCACCATCTCTAAGTAAAGTTGACTAGTTACGTCCCAAGTAAAGTTAATTGGCAAGTAAAAGCTATGAGTACGAAGTGTCAGTTTATCTTAAGATTAGTGCTACTCAAACATCGAGAAATTGAAATTAAAGTTAAAACTTTAAACTTTAAAACTTTAAGTTTAAAACTTTAACCGATTATTAGCGTACTTGTCACTTGTTACTCGAAGGTGGTGAAAGAGGCCCTTATCATATCACTTTTAATTCAGAGTTTGATCTTAAATTCTTATTCCTAAATTATGTAAATATTAATTTAAAAAAATATGCTTAACAGTCCCATAAACATAAATGTGACAGTACATTTTTTTAAAGAAATAGTAAATTCTTATTTGATACTTTTTATGTCCAATGTTTAGTACGTATGGCTTTTTCATGAACATTTCGCTTCTTGGTTAACTATTTTGGAATTATATATGTATGTATTTCTTAGTAATGTGGCGACTGCAATTAAGAATCGCGTAAGTCGTTAAACTCGTTACCTACGTATTCGTTGTTAATAAAATGTGTTTAATATTTCATTTCTGTCTTACTTTTTTAAGTTTACTTTGTACTTTATTAATGAAGTACTCTATCTTTTAAACAAAATCGTTCAACATACTATGAATTTGAGTCATTGATTGATTTATTGAGTCAGTCATTAAGAATAAACTCAATCATCCCCTGTTTTCGGGAATTCGTTAGAATTCCGTTCAAAATTTGTAGGTATGGAACCTAATTCAGGATACAACCTATTTAATAAAACAAATCACCAAATCGGGATACTCTCTAAAAAGTCAAATACAATAATTGCAATGCGCGTTCGACTAGAGAGCCTCCTTGTTTCTTCGTCGGTTGAAATTCAAAATAAAAAATTACTTAGGTAGTTATAGGTAGTGGGAAATTTAATCTTGATGGTTTTAATACATAAACTAAATTAGTACAGTCTCTAGCTAAGTTAAAATCTACCTGCATCATTGATGATAATGACATACTTTCCTATAAAACCCTTAAAAGCAAATTAACACCTATTACGAACATTTATTTTAAAACATAGTTTTAGAAAAAAAGTTAATATGGTAAGGTACAACAACAATATAAGAAAGTTTAAATCTTATATTAAACTCAGAATAAGACCTTGAACTTGCTTCGGTAAAAAATGAAGACGTAGGCGTCATCTTATCTTTTGTATCTCCCGTGTTAGGTAGGTACCTAGCCTGGCATGGCTATTGAAAATGCGTCAAGTTATCCAGGTACCAATTCTACAAACAAAAAAAGGACATTTCCTATACAAAATATTCTTTCTAAAGAGACAATAAAAGAAACAAAGAAAAGTGGAGATTTATTTTTAAGTTTAAATCGTAGGTACTAATACCAAAAAAAACGACGAAGATGCTGTTGCGCCTCATGGTATAACAGCAATGAATTAAAATTTAAATTAAGTAACCGTCAGTAGCTTTAAAACACATGAATCAATAAGAATTTGTAAAGCATCACGTAAACGCCTATCAGCGAGGTCACTAACCTGATGTGGTCCAGCATTCTGGACACTCCTGGCAGAGCGTCGACCAGTCAAATGAAAGGTCCTCAAAGCTAGCCATGGCACTGGCTATAATCCACTTACAAGTTAATAACACTTTAACATGCTATCGAACAACTATTCAGATTATGGTTTGCACAAGCACTTCATTTGCACTGAGGTGCAGTTTTCATAAGTGGATCAGGGGTCCTTTCGCAATTCGTCTCGATTCGACGATACTGCGGCCGTTGCGAACACTGGATGTATTAAATCATATGTTGTCATAGGCGCCGCAGGTGTAAAAACGAGTTCGCGGTGATCACTTCCCGCGTTCCGGTCGTTCGCCTGTGGACATGTGCACGCGCACGCACATAAGCGGCCGGTGGAGCACTGCGCGGCCACCTCGCGGCACTCGCGGCTCGCTCGGGATGTGTCGCTCGGAACCTGTTCCTCGGACTTCGAGCTAGAAGCGTTCACTCAGCAACTTTGCTCTTTCGATTTCAATGAACCGTTAACGTTCTTTCTAGTCGGGTGTGTCCTCATCATCACGACATCACTTAATGGAGTCGCATCTGCGATCCGCTTCGCCCGCACATGCCGCACGTTGCGATTGTCCAGACGCTGATTAAAGTTGCTCTCAATGGTTTTGCCCGAATGTGTAACGAATTAACGACCCACATAAATAAAATGGGTCGAATCCTTTGACATTTTTGAACATTTGCCTTGGAAATGAATTCGTCGCACGTACAAGTACGCAAACCGGCCGTTAAAACTGGCCGTCCTTATGCGAGCCCACGCTGTGCTCAAGTGCACAACACGAACGATTTAAAGCCTTAACGACTCCCATGTTTAGATTATACATATTATGTCTTGCATTTCTCGTGGATATTTAGCCAGGAAGTATAAGGCTGTCGTCCAAGAATTTGCATCACCAACATGAAAACCTATTTTCAACGAGCAACAAAAATTACGGTGAAGATGACTAAAACTTGATTTGTCTATGAAAATCGGGGAATCTATCTTTTAAAGATAGAATTATGGACATATAATACAAAATAGGTAAAATTAATCTAAATGTAATGAATAAAAAAATTAAGCTTAAGAATGTAGTCAATATTGTATTTTAGTGTTGTTCTAAGCGATATATTTATCAGTTCCATTGCAACTATTCAGGGGATGATACGTAGAGATGTTCTTGAAATTGTCTGATTCTCCTCTGTAAAATTAGCAAAAGACAAAATCTGATCTTTCACGACATATTTTGTATGTACAAGGGGATCTGATTTATCTATAAGTTATACGCCTAAAATTTATAAACCGATGAGCTAACAAAATTTATAACGAAATGAGTTATGCTCTAAATAATTATAATGCTTAGAAATTCTCCGACACTTAGTTTCAATTTCGTGCTCATAGTAAAAATGAAATTATTTAAAGAATCAACCTTGGCTTTTCGCTTGTTCACTGAAGAAGATCGTAACCAAATTTTCATATTCATTACGTAGGCAGGTATCGCGTCTATTTATATGACGGAATATGAGAGCCTCCTTAGAAACTATGAGAGTCTTTTAAACATTAGAATGGGTCTTGTATGTAAATGCTTACTCAATTTTATTTCGCATAAATATGGCATTAATTGCAGAACGGTGGGTCCGCGTGGTTGCCAAAGCAGAAAGCGGTACGACAGCGTGATTCATAAAATTAATTTAAAAGCCTCACTTGGTGCTAATTTGGATGAGAGTGATGGTTTTGGATGTATTTTCAAGTGTTTTGTTATCTTGATATCTACCCACTTGATTTTACTCTACAATTATTTAAATTCTTTCTGGATTAACGTAGTTTCAAAATTCGCATGCGTGCGATATAAGATAACTAAGTATTTATAACTCAAACCCATTACTTACCATCATTTCATATCTCATTGCTGGTTTATCCAATACTTTTCGTAACGAAACAAATTGGGCTACGTTGATCGCATAAGGTTTAGTGGACAAACGTTGGGAAAACTTGGATAAAACTATGAGATGCACGTTTCGACGAAGTTTTATTCATATTAGAGCGACCGATAAGTACTTTTATTTGCGAGTAAAGTGAAATTGTAGATATAATAAAAAATAATTAGGCAACATAACTGATATATGTCCAGTTATTATAGAGGAAGATCATAACTGCGTTTGTAATGTATAATTGTGAATGTGGATGCGAACTCCGGATTTTGATCCCGTTACTCACAAGAAAACATAGTTTCATAAAGAATAATGACAGCAATTTTCAATCTTAACTGTGTCTTAGAACACTACACCGCACGATATTAAAATTTAAATTTATTGACACATGTTACGTAAAATGCTTCATCTCAAGTCTTGTGCTCTCTCTTAGATTAGTGATGAGTCGTTAAATCAAAGTAACGTTAATGGAACCTATTAATATTTTAGTGTTTATTACAAAACCAATTAACATAGCAAAAATAAACCTTACCATACATCAGTGAATGGTGGTTTAAATGACACCTACAATAGCTGGATCATTCACTGGATGGATGTAGAATATGGGCCGAAAACAAAATGCGGCCTTTCTTTTATTTCACTTTAAAAGATAAACGTAGTAATTACTGAATGAATAATATTGCTACATTTTTTTCAGTCTTATCCAAAAATGAAGCTCGAAAATTCATAAAGTTTCGGACACGGACGCACGGAGTAGGCACTCTGCTTTCAAGGTTTTGTTCCATTAATAGATACAAATCCCTATTTCACGCCTTTCGATATAATTTAATATCTCCGGAATAAACTTAGCCCAGTAATTTTTGAAAATTCTCTTATGTTGTGTATTGTAGCTGTGACCCGCGATTTCATCCGTTAGTAAGGTAAGGATTCATTTCATGATTCATTATCATAAAGTGAATATAAAATACCAGGATAGGAATCTCTAATCACCAACCGGTAGGTACGAAAAACAAAATTCTTTTTTTTAAATGTTTAGCTAATTTATCTTTTTATTTAAGTAGTAGATAATTATGTTAAATGTTCGCTGCAGCCAATGGACCTACCCAAAACATCAAGGTCTCAGACTTATCTGACGTAGCATGTAATTGTCCTGCTTTATAACAGAAATGGATGCGGAAAACTTCTTGATTACTTTTTATATAAAGATAGAAGTAACTTTTTTGGGTATTATAATTTTTCACCTGTGTCGACCATTGTTTTAGAGTTAACATAATTTCGTCACTTCAGCAGCGCATTGATGTCCAAATTATGTCTACACTTTAGCTACTCAGTTATTTATTTTATTTATTTATGCTTTATGTACATACCCTAAACAAGGTGTACAAAGGTGGACTTAATGCTATGAGCATTCTCTGCCAGTCAACCTTCGGGTAGTGAGGAAAGCAGCGATAGGTGGCTTATTTTTAAATATGAGAAAATAACGCCAAGCAGAAGATGAACTAACATGTAAAACAAGATTTACATACATACATAATAAATATACATTCATATATAAATACACATATAAATATATATATGTATATATATACATACATACATACATACATATAATATAGATACAACTACATAGAATATGTATAACTACAGAAAGCTGAAAATATAGATACATGTAAATATAAGAATTAGATGATGGGAGAAAGTAAAAAAGAAAGAATGAGGGGGAAAAATAGATTTTATGACCCTAACTACTTTGAAGAAGCAAATGTTTGCGTACATTATTTTTAAATGTCAATTTGCTAGCAGGTTTTCGAAGATCATCAGGAAGCGCATTCCAAAGTCGGGCAGCTTGAATAGCAAAAGAATATGAAAGGGAACCGGAGTGGTGAAGAGGAATAGAGAGACAGTGTGTCTCAGAAGAACGAAGGTGCCGTTCATGGGTACTACTTAGAAACTGAAACATGTTTTTCAAGTACTTAGGAGAAGTGTCATCATAAAGGATAGTGAAAAGCATAGAGAGTATCCTCAATTGCCTTCGTTGCCGAATAGGAAGCCATTTCAGCTGAGATCGGAGAGACGAAACGTGGTCGAACTTCAGAACTCGTATCTGCACCACATCCTACTGCTGGACACAGACTCTCCCGAAAACTGGCAAGCTTCAGAGCTTATTCCACCACTTTTCTCCAATTGGAGAAACGAGTTAGTGGCCAACCTGATATCGAATGTTTTCGAACCGTCTATAAAGATCCCGATCTTTTGATAACAATTGGTACCGATCGGCTTAATGTGCGTTCCATGCACGGAAACGCGAATTAAATTTGTCACGATAGGTAACTAAACCCATCTTACACCCGACCGCGTAAGTTTCGCTTAGCTGCGCCTGCGTTGAGTGCTTTCGTTCTATGGCAGCCTCAGGGAACAATTTATTTAACTTTTCTGGGGCGTAGTGATACTAATGCTAATTACAATTTCATGATAAATAAATCCAACTGGATCACCTTGACTTACGATTTACGATTGATTAAAACAATGAGTGACTTTCTCGGATTCAGCGTACCACGTCATCCTTGACCTAAAGCAATTCAAAACAACATAACTGAATTTAACGTAACGAATTACTAGCATGTAACGATGTTACAGATAAAACTATAATAAACACACATAAGGTCCAATTCGCCATGCCAGTTAAAATATCGCCCGCTTCTATTGTTTATACTATACCGTGAACATAGATTACAAGAATTTGGGTTTACCATGGTTGTTTGTGGGGGTGTATATACTGTATTGGCGTATCATAGTTTCCTTACTTAAGGTAACGTGGCAGGACGCTTGGATGTGACTGACTGATACAACACCTTAGGTAACGCATACAGATACAATGTCTTGACGAGTACCGTACTAAACCCGCACCCTTAAGATATAGAGTTACATCACTACACTATACATTTTTTTTACATTTTGTTAAATTATTAAGGACACCCAGTATTTCTTTTATCACATTTTGAATGTAAGCCACAGATCGCCTATAGCCACTTAACAATGTTTTGAATCGATAATTAGATTATTTAGATTCTACCAAGAAACTTTGTTCCTTATAAGTACCTATTTTATAATTGGAACTAAAATGAAATGAAATGAAATGAAATGAAAATACTTTATTGTTGACTGTTTACATACATACAGTTAGATGTTTAAAATTATTATAAGAGTTTAAACAGTCTACCATGCTCTGGCATACAATATTATACTTATTACTAATTTAAATTAATGTATGTTAGGAATTAACGTCGGTAGTTGAATAAAAAATGTGACTAGGTAGGAGAAAACGCCTATAAAAGCGAGGCCTCCTCTAAGGCGGGGATTATTAGTGTTGTGATCGTATAGTGACAGTAACTCTGCCCGATTGCGTACTGAAATTCTGTATCTGTGCTTACTTGTTATTTAATTGTGATTGTATAAGGAAATGTTAATTAGAAACCTTAAATCGTTACCTGCAAATTGTATCAAAGGCTTTGTGAATTAAATGGTGATCTAAATATTCTGCTTCTGGTTTTCATTTCTAAAATCAGAAGTGGGATCTCCTCGCGTCCCACATTTAACGTTGCATCCTGAACAAATGCAGAAATCAGTACGCACGGTTTTTTTTTACATTCTTCGTGTATCGATTAAACAATCTGTACCAGTTAAGTGATAATGATAACTCGAAGTAAAACGTTGGGTAAGGTCAGAAACCGTAAGTAAAAAAAAAATCTTTTAAGAAAATATTTATTTGCTCGAATGTGGTATAGTTTTGTTTCATATTAAATTAGGTATTTCAATTAATGTTCATTACAAGGACATTTGCTTATTTTAGTTGTCATAAATTTTATTATTAATTATGCAAATATATGTAATTTTTCGTATAATTTTATAATTTATATCGCAAAGTATCAAATTTCTGTTCACCCATAAATTAGTAATTGTAAAGTAAATATTTATTAATTTTAGATTAATTGGTTTTTAAATTTTACCATAGTGAAGTTTTAAATATTTGTCGGTAATTTATTGATAATTTTGACGCACATGTGGTAGCAATTTTTTAACCTTATAGCTGACTAGGTTATTGTCAGGCACCAATAGTCTTATCAGGAAAACAAGTAAGAAATTTACAATATTCATCTTTCCTTGTAAATAAAAAGTTGTGTCTTTACAATTAAACGGGATTCATATATGTACAGACAGGGCACACTTAATATTTTAAACCTTTTAAAGAGAGGCTCGCAGCTTGTTAATGGAGTGGTATTAGTTATAGCGCGAATACATCTCTTTTGTGCTATAAACGCTTTATTGAAATCTGTAGTTTCCCCAGAGTAGTATTCTGTATCTAAGATTCGACGAGACGTATCCATGATAAAATTTTAATGCTACATTTGTTACTTATTAGTTTTGCGAATCCAAGTGAAAAAGCAATTTTTTTTTGTTACTTTAAAAATACTCTGCTTATCCTTTGCTTATAAGTTTATGTATGAAGAAAATGAGTACCTAGTTGTTACAGTCGGTTACTTTTACCTTTTCAAAAGTATTTATTTGTACCCAACGAGTACAGTACCGTCACTGGGGAGTAAGTAATGGCAACGTTTTTGTTAAATATTTCCGAATCGAGAGTGCACGCAATTATTTCCGTGAAACAGTGTTTTTGAATATTTGTAGTCATTTCAAAGCAAGAAGTGTGAGTAAATCAAACCACTTTCAAGATAATAATCACTGTATTTTATAGTATATCACTACACAACATTAGAACATGTGTGACTCATACTAACTCGTTATATAACTGTGAAAAACAACTGCACTTACCCAATCTAATCTTATGACACAGAAACAATAACCTCAATCAACCACTTACTTGATACAGTTACTGAATTACACTTAACTCACTTATAATGACAACACAGTTATAAATCAATACTTATTTGAACAGAGCTTTAGCGTACTTATTTTACTACCTAATTCCTTGAAGTCTAGAACAGTAATGATTCTATTATCTCACTTTGCCGGTATTTATACAGAAACTTGAAGAAAATAGAAGGTACTTTATAAAACATGCATTGAAAACTACCCGTATTATGATTGATAAATTAACATAATTATTTTTCTACCCTAGAATGTTGCTATTTTACTAATTAAAATCGTTGGCGACAACATCCGGCCGTCCTGCATACGCATTCGTCCCCGAATGCGTCCAAGTCTGGTGGATCTGCCGAGAACAAAACACAGTATTAATGTCACATAGATTAAATGTCAGTCATATGACTTCCATCTTCTGTGCCACACTGGTCAGAGACAAAGCCATACCACTGTTTAACCCTATCAGCTGAATAAAACTATTCCGTCGACGGCCAGTTTTATTCAGATTACAATATTTTTCTATTCACAACACTGCCCTACTATTCCGTCAGCGGCCAGCAACACAATGTTGTAAATAGAATATATCAATGTGCAATAACAGGTCCCCCAAAACCACACCATTGATTAACCCTATCAGCTGGATAAAACTATTCCGTCAGCGGCCAGTTTTATTCAGATTACGATATTTTTCCATTCACAACACTGCCCTACTATTCCGTCAGCGGCCAGCAATACAATGTTGTAAATAGAATATATCAATGTGCAATAACAGGTCCCCCAAAACCATACCATTGATTAACCCTATCAGCTGGATAAAACTATTCCGTCAGCGGCCAGTTTTATTCAGATTACGATATTTTTCCATTCACAACACTGCCCTACTATTCCGTCAGCGGCCAGCAACACAATGTTGTAAATAGAACTTATCGATGTGCAATAAACAAGTCAACTAAAAAAAACAACTATCCCGTCGACGGCCAGCTGTTCTTAGTTGTTGACAAACATGGTTTAATAATAATAATAATAAATAAAAGGGACATGTTCGAGGCATATGCACCAGACATAGAACAGAAAGATAAATGTCAGAATACAAGAGATACATGCTGCTTATCATGCTTATCGTACCTGACAACATCGGATACATGCTATCACACACAGATGTCAGAACACAAGGAATACATGCTTATCATACCCGACAACATCCGCGGTTTAACTTGTGTCTATTTCTTTTACTTTTGCCAATTTGATCCATATTTTATCCCATGCAAGGTGTGAAATGGATTTCTGTACTTTGGTAATGGAACTTTATTTTTTCCACGCAATATACAGATAATGCATTTTTTTAATATATTAAGATGAATTTCATTGGGTATGTAATACGTAAGTAAGTATGTATATGTATTATCTATATAAGTAAAGTATATTATCCATTTGTATTTAATTTGTAATTTATTTGTACACGCTCTACCTTGAGCTTAACCCATTTCCAGTCCTAGGGCTACTGGAAGAGATTTCCAATGGAAATAAGTAGTACCTTTGTACAAACTTTCTTGTGTATTCTTTTCTTTATATTTTTCTTTCAACTTGTGTGTACATAGGTAAATTAATAAATAAATAAATAAGAATTTTTTTTATCGGAGAAAACCAGAACCAGAATTTGAGTAGCACAAACTTAACAAAACACGACTTTAACCAGGTGATCTTCACATAGGATCACACTAGTCGTGTATCACCGCATTTCAATCTGTAACAACAGTGTTCACAGGCCCTCTTTATAGGTAACATTAAATGCGCAGCCGATTGCAGCGAATATTTTATTCTTTTCAACACCGGTAAAATGCTTAATATTATTATGGTTTGCTTTAATATAACGTAACGATAACGACGTTCCTTTTAAGTCCTACGATAAACTATTTCCAAGCAATTCACAACAATTAAATATAAACGTTCTCGGCCTCACCTGACGAATATTTCTTTTAACGCACAAATTCTAATATCCTACAACCCCACAGAAAGCATTCAATCAACTTCTGTTGTCTTAATAGCCTGTAGATTTTCTTGAAGCGTAGGCAAGTAAAGTATTTGAGCGTCAACTGGATTTCGACTCAGCGCGGCAGCGTATTATAATATAGACATGTTGCATTTGCGATATATTTGAACATATATTATATTATATATAAATCTCGTGTCACAATGTTTGTCCTCAATGGACTCCTAAACCACTTAACCGATTATAATAAAATTCGCACACCATGTGCAGTTCGATCCAACTTGAGAGAAATTATAGTCGCAATATTACTTTATTTCTGATATTTAAGGCAAAACAACGTCTGCCGGATTCGCTCTGTTAGTAACTGTCAAACATTGATTCTTCGCGCCATCGTCCAGAAGTTTGACATTGTCCGAATAACAATACATCAGTCACTATTTGTTTTATATTTTTTTATTTGACAGTAACATAAAAACTCTTTGAGATGATAAAGAAACTAATCCTCTTTCAATATATTGAAGGCAGGACAACGTCTGCCTGGTTCACTAGTATTATATTAAAAGGATATTTCACAGCCCTATAGTGTGTAATTTTCAAATCAAATGATTTCAAATAGAAGCCAGTAAATGAAGCCTTACCAAATAACACAAAAAAAATTTGTAAGAATAATACTGTTTACTTACGCCACCAGATCAGAATAATTATGTAAGACAATTAAGATGTCCTTGGTAAGTATCACCTTTTTTTTTTCAGTAATTTATTTAAGTTTACAGAAAATTGCACAATGTTTATAAGACTAAAAATTAATAGTTCGCTCCAACTTTTATGCCACAGAAAAGAAGTTACCTTAAACCTTGGTCGAATACCATCAAATTATACCCTTTTTTTAAAATAAAATTATGAATAAAGATGTTAATTTAAAATTTTAAAATTTTACAACATTATTTATATGTTACGAGCAGGGTGATATTTTTTTAAAATTTTAATTGTAAAGTAATGTCTATTTAAAAAAAACTGTGCTACCTTATAAGTGACAAATTTATCTAGTACATACATTTTATTGTTATTTATCTGTATAAAGCATTGTGAATTGTTTTTAGGTTGCCTTTATAATAAATAAATACCTAATTGGCGTGGCACCGTTCAAGTCACCAAAACGGCTTGACCGATTTCGTGAAATAAATAAACAAATAATGATTCACCCTCATGTCACTCATAGTCCCACAATAGAATGTCCTGTGTCGCACCATGGATACACGCAAGGACACACAGACATCTAGACCGAGACCGAAAATTTAAACTCATCATTCAAATTTCTGAATCGCCGGGAATTGAACCTGGGACCATTTTCACCCTTCTATCACCAACCCATATTTTATATCCATATCTAATATCTTTAAATGACCAACTATTGTATATAACTTTATATATAATCTGAATCTCTGAAAACTATTTCCGAATGGTTTTCATGAATCCGTTATATCCGTCCATAGTTTTATCCGTGTTTTCAGCGGTAATCAACTTAAATATAAAATAAAAATTATGACATTTCACGACATATATTGTATGTCGTTGTTGTTGTGTATGTAATACTATACATATACATATATATATATATATTTAAAAATGAGTCCCAAAAGAAAACAAACTGCCTCAACCCGAGCAACGCTGGGTCATCCGGTTTAGTCATGAAAAGGTGGTACAAAGTTTGATGAGTCAGCTAGTAATAATATAGACTTATAGAGTTATTGAAAAAATATTTTTTTGTAGTCTTTTAAACTTGATCTAAAAAGTTGACATTCTCTTCCAGAAACTTCATAGCTATTATGAGATCGTCCGTATAACAGATAGTTATCAAATCCCATATTCCCATATTTCCCAGCTCAGTTGTCAGTAACTTTTAAAAGACTAAGCCCATTCAGAGACCGCCTGATCAGAAGGGCAGTTTTAGGAACTGAATAGGGTATTCGACACTGTGCACAAAAACAATTCAAAATTAAAAAAAAAGTCAATTGACTATGAACAATAATACTAAATGTATGATAACGTCATGTTTAAAAGTGTCTCAATTAATTTGGTAGTCCAAGAACGGATTGGCATTAATTTTTGTCACGAAACTCTTCTACTAAACGCAACGAGTTGTCTGTAGACTGTAATCATACAAAATCTGTTTACCAAAAAAGTATGTGCCACGTGAGAAGTAACCTCGGAATGCCGTATTCTATGCAGTTTTGATTTTTTTTTTTAAATAAAAACTCACGATCTTTGTATTTGGATTTTAACATCTATAGAAGAATTAATTATTTTCAGTTCTGTTAGTTTTTTTTTTTTTTAATTTAGTCTTGTGAAATTCCTACCAACCAGTATATATAGAATATCCAGACTGTCTACAATGTAAAATAAAGTATCGAGACAAACGTCATATACTATAAAATTTTATAAAACAGCCTTTGATCAGCCTGTAACAGATTGATAATCTAAGATTAAATAAGAATAATCTAACCCAGATAATCTAAGTGAAACGGTTTAAGGAAAACGGTTATAATTTTAACTGTCAACAATTAGGGAGTAATAAGAGTACAATCACTTCCCTTGTCAAAAAACGACGTAAATTAAGCCCCATCAATCAAAAAATGTATAAAAAAAAGTTTTTGAAGTGAATATCTTCTACTAATTTTACTTCCGCGTCCCTCTCACTTTTATTCGATATAGAAGGTTTTGACATAACTTCTGTAATTTATTACTAAAACGAAATAACGTTTTAAATTTTACGTTTTACGTTTTATATTTATTTATCACGTTTACTAAGGGGGTATAAAAAAAAAACACGCTTGTTCATTGCAACCCCGAAGACTACCAGATTCTGCAGTTTTTATCACCAACAACCCCTTCTAATTTTAAAATGATATGTATGTATTTTTTTTTCATAAAATAAAAATAAAAACGACTGACTGACGATTTCAGTATATTACTCGTACGTTATGTTTCAAAACTTGATCAGGCCCAATGCGACTATATCGCGGCTTGCGTGGGTTCAGCAACACTTCTGATGTGAGTAAATCAAACCACTTTCAAGATAATAATCACTGTATTTTATAGTATATCACTACACAACATTAGAACATGTGTGACTCATACTAACTCGTTATATAACTGTGAAAAACAACTGCACTTACCCAATCTAATCTTATGACACAGAAACAATAACCTCAATCAACCACTTACTTGATACAGTTACTGAATTACACTTAACTCACTTATAATGACAACACAGTTATAAATCAATACTTATTTGAACAGAGCTTTAGCGTACTTATTTTACTACCTAATTCCTTGAAGTCTAGAACAGTAATGATTCTATTATCTCACTTTGCCGGTATTTATACAGAAACTTGAAGAAAATAGAAGGTACTTTATAAAACATGCATTGAAAACTACCCGTATTATGATTGATAAATTAACATAATTATTTTTCTACCCTAGAATGTTGCTATTTTACTAATTAAAATCGTTGGCGACAACAGAAGGCAATTTATAAACTTGGTATGTGATATTTTTCTGAATACCTACAAATGTAAGACATTAAACAAAGACGTTTAATCTTTACTTTAAAAATTGAATTGGTTGGTCTGTACCAAAAGTAAATTTTGGCAAACTTGCATAACCGAATAAAATCTTAAAGTTAAAAGTGACCGTTGATATTTTATATAGATTGCATATGCTATGAGTATTCGTATAATTAACTATCAAAGTTGTTTGCTGAGAGTTAAGAGTATCTATCAATTTTTATTCAAGTAACATGGGACAAAACCTTGAGATTTTTCTTGAGTTTTCAGACTACTTCCTCTAATGAAGGAAGCAAGTTGAGAATGGGTGATGGAAGCTTAAAAATGACACTCTAGATCAGTGGTTGAAGCAGTGTTGACAACCAAGAATAACAGTTCTAAAAAGAAAGTTGCTCTTTACCTATTACTTACTTTTTATGGTTAATGAATTTTTAAGGTAAATAAGTGACACTAAGCAAGCTCAATTATAAACCAACGGTATAATGTGATATAGCCGTTTTGTCAGATTTAATTGATGTCTAGTGCATTTACAGATAAGGTTTATGCTGGATACTATTGTTCTTTTTTGACTACCTACCTACTTTGTTAATCATTTTGTTAACGCACAAATTGCTAAACCATTTTCAAATGAAATAGGTACAGGGAATATTTTTTTTCGACTACCTTCATACCTTTATCGCTGACCAATTTGAACATTTGTTACTGGTTGTGATTAGTAAAGATTTCATCAGAAGCGATTTTGTAAGTTGTAGCAGAGTAATGTCAGGTAGGCCGAGCTTCAACCTATGTACCTTTACTACGGGAGAACACGAGGACATGTGATTTGGTCAGTTCTGACTGTGCACATTGTTATTCTAGCTGGTAGCAATAGAGAACCGACAGTGAGTTACATAAATCTTTTCGTAATAACAAATTACTTTTCCTATATAAGTTTGTTCATAAAATTTCATTTTCTTAATGTTACGCTTGTGTTTCAATGTGCACATAAGTTTTTTTTCGCGTGATACTAAACTTGTCATTATGTCTGCTATCGAATTTTTATTTTGGTAGATGACAGTGTCGTCTGTTGGCCAAGACTGTGTAATGCCTGGGTATTACTAGTGATGACAGCGTGACGATATTGGCTGAACTTGAAATAAAACATTCTACTGGTTTAAGCACGCTTTTACCATGGTGCTATTAACATTTGTAACAAAGTGTAACACACTGTGTACTATTCACAGCAAGTTCAAAATATTAAGAAAAATGCTAGCATACAACCCGCGGGCTCTGTAACCCCGGGGGCTTTAGACTTCATTTTTATATTTTACACCCTATCTGACCCAACAGTTTTTCTCTATATTGGTAAATTTTTGTTAGTTTTATTGGACCTAAAAGTACTTCGAAGTACGTTGGTCCTAATTTATGCATATACTAGCCTTCCGCCAGCAGCTTCGCCGGCGTGGGCCCGTTTCACGCTTTATTGTTATATTAAAATCATAGGCGTTTAGCCAGTTGCTTCAACCGCGTTGACCCTATTACCCGTTTTCACGTAGGAATGAAGCATTTTCCCGCGGCAAAAAGTAGCCTATGTTACTCAGGGTGAATGTAGCTTTCTAATGGTGAAAGGTAAAATCGGAACAGTAGTTTTTGAGTTTATTCATTTCAAACGTATAAAAATACAAATCTTTACTCTTTATAATATTAGTATAGATATATTAATTTTTTCAACATGTCATTTTTGAGAAACCTGATTCTTATTTTTATATATATACCTACATATAGTTAAGTGTTCGAAACTATTGCCTTTCACCACTTAGTAATGGCCTAATGCATTTTCTGCAATATCCGCTTACCTATAAAGAGTGCCTATGAACAATATATGTACAACAGAAATCTGATGAACACTGTTTTTACACATTAAAATACGGTGATACACGACTAGTGTGATTTTATACGATCATCACCTAGTCAAGCCGTGTTTGTTAACAGTTTGGGCTACTCAAGTTCATATGCGAGCCGGTATTGTAAGAATAGTCATAAAAAATTAAGAAAATCTTGCTTTATTTTGCAGTTCTTGCGTCAGACCATACACGATCGAGGACGAACGTGTGAGCAGGACGGCCGGATGTAATCGTGGTTAAAAAGGAGCTCAGTGATATATACAAAATTTTTATTTATAATAATTATACTAAACTTTTGAACTAGATGGTGCTACTAGTACATTTATTTAAAAAAAGCAAGTGCTTTCTTGTTTTGAAATAGTTGGACAAAACTCATTCTTTATTTTACTGATTAATAATTTTGGTAGTTTTGGTACTCGTACATGTTAATAATTTTTCCTTTCACCAAACAAGTTGGTTTTAATGGCTGTCCCAAAACTTTAATGAAAAATCTCATTTATAAGCTTAATTCTTATCTAGATTCGCCTGTTATAAATTGCTGTTGAGTCACTAGAACATCTCGTGCTTTATGATTCAAAGCCTAATTGTTAGATTTATTACAAAAACTTTAAATTCCAAAAAGTGCTTCATACGACAGGCCGATCTTTAAGTTTAGATTTAGTTTGGTTTGTTCTCATTTGCAGAAGCTAATCTTTGTGATGTCGGCATGCGTTCGAAGGCTGCTGCCTCTGGTGTGCTCCTGGGTGGCACCGGGCGCTCCTTCAGTGCACTGCTACTTAAGTGCAATGGCATTGAAGCATCTTCACCGCCTGGCGAGGACGCCAGGATATCAGGAGGGCCGTGTTAGGAATTAACGTCGGTAGTTGAATAAAAAATGTGACTAGGTAGGAGAAAACGCCTATAAAAGCGAGGCCTCCTCTAAGGCGGGGATTATTAGTGTTGTGATCGTATAGTGACAGTAACTCTGCCCGATTGCGTACTGAAATTCTGTATCTGTGCTTACTTGTTATTTAATTGTGATTGTATAAGGAAATGTTAATTAGAAACCTTAAATCGTTACCTGCAAATTGTATCAAAGGCTTTGTGAATTAAATGGTGATCTAAATATTCTGCTTCTGGTTTTCATTTCTAAATATAAAATAGTTTTATTTTAAGATCCGCTAAGAATATTCTTAACGGATCATCGGCTTTTGATGCCATATAAAATAAAAATCCAGACATTGTATAGGCAAGATATCATATTCGTGGTTCTTTCTGCTGACACAGGACTACGGCGCGTGAGAAAGAAAGAGGCTCGTAGCTGCACAGACATTCCGGTTTAACATTAATCGCGAATCACTAGAATCACTAGTTTTTAAGACAATTATAATGTAGTATTAAATAATTTAAATAATTCAGTTTAGAAAACTATAATTTTTAATTTCGCACACCGGCCCCGCTTCGACGGCCCTAAAATGCCCTAAATATAACTAGTTACACCGTTGCCGCGTTGCATCCGTTTAAAAGCAAATTGACTGTGTTTTGGCGAATGACTACTATGTATATACATATGTTCATACCACATGAGAGGATAAAATCCAGCCACAAGCTGTAACGGAATAACAGCGCACCTACATTTATGGCAGACAGACAAGACTTTGTTGACGGCGTTGTGTACGCCTATGGAATACGGTAATTTGACTTGTATGTTCGTATACTACATCTTAATATATATAATTCTTCTGTGAGTGTGTATGTCACTGAACTCCTCCTTAACGGCTGGACAGATTTTAATGAATTTTTTTGTGTGTATTCAAATGGATTCGAGGATGGTTTAGATTCACAATTTGGGCCACTGGAAATGTTTTTTAATTATTTTTTTTATTTATAAGTAGTTTTCCCATATAAATTGTTCCTATCTGTCAAACGTTTGTATTTCGTGCCGTGCCGTTCTAAACTTTGACACATTCAGAATAACAGGACAGTTCGTATGTCATTATTTGTTTTATATTTTTGTTTGATACTAACATGAAGTCTCTTTAAGATAATAAGAAAACAAATCCTCTTTTATTACTTTTAAGGCAGGACAACGTCTGCGGGGTCCACTAGTCGACATATAAAACAGGTATGTATTTGAATTTCGGTTTTAAGTGATTATAGACATTTACAGGTGTTATGTGATAAATTATCAACATTCGGCTTTCTTGTGCAAGTCGATTTTTTAGTTGGGGAGTCGTGAGTATAGATATCTTTTTAAATTATCCTCATATTGTGGACTTTTATTTAACTTTATTCCAATAATGACCTAGTCTAGAGTAATAAAATAAGATTTCCAAATGCGTACCTGCAACGTTTTATCAAACAATATAAGCATCCTGTTTCAGTGATACGATGACGTAGTGCTATTCGCACCGCGATGCATGTAAAGTATTGTACAATCTAATATGAATCTGCCTTTAGCATTCCTACCACGAATGTAACCTACTGAGCTTTCGTATCCGTCGGCACAAGATTTATTGTAAATTTTGAAGTGAAAACTTCTTTAGCGGCGTTGAGCACTTTTGTGGGATGGGTAAAAACTGTGAAACTCGCGTCAGGTCACGTGTGCTGATCGAAAAACCGTAAGACGGTTGGAGAGAGTAGTGTTGTAACATCGAAATCGATTAATCGAACAATCGCCCGCACAGCCGTTTGCCTGCTCCTCCCTTCTGGATCCTTGCCACAGCCCCAGGACTCCTCCTTCAAATTCCGCACCGTGGAACTTTGACCTTAGGAATCTCCTGCTTCGCTGCCAGCCTCTACAACACAGAACCTAGGACGGCTCACAAGACTTAGTCGGATCTACTGCATCCGACAACGAAGGACCATGAACACCCCTACGGTAGCTCCAGGCGGGGGGGTCACTTCATCAAAAAAAAACACTGGTATAGTGCGTAATACTTGTAATGCATGAAATGCCAATAGTTGCCAATTCAAGGAAAAAATTTACATTACAATTTCGTCTTATAGAAACAAGAGTACAAACGCTTGCGTGATTCAGCCAACTGGTCAGCGCCATCTGTTGAGCAGCGGAGGAATCACGCGAACGTACACAGCTGATGACGGCTCGACCACAATATAAAGAGCGCTTTCGACTGTCTATATTTGTACTCAGTGTGACCATCTCAAAATTGGCGAATCTGCCACAGACTGGGCCTAAATTCTGCCAAATCTGCCACAGGATGGGCCAAATTCTGTCAAATTCTGCCAAATCTGAAACACTTGAGTTTTTTTGGGCTATAACAGGGGGGGGGGGTTAACAATATACAATACTAATATATTAAAAATTTTCTTCATGAAAAAAAAACAATAATAATTTATGATCAAAAATAATATAAATCAATGAAATGTCAATTAGATGGGTCAATAGAATAAAATTAAACTCAGTGATAATATAATGATTGAACTAAAAGTTAAACACACGTTACCCTGTCTCGTTACGTACTCTATGTCGTGGTTACCATGCACACACACTAAGACAGGAACACAAACACCCAGACCGAGAACAGAAATTTAAACTGATCATTCAAATTTCTCTTCCGCCGGTAATCGGACCCACGACTCCCCCCCCTCCTTCTGTTTTTTGCACGATTGATTGATGATGGCAACAAACATCCAAGCTTTTACATTTTCTCCTATCTATCGATCTACGTTATATTATACCAAATGTTAAATTTAGAAAAAATACTCATTATACATTTAAATTATGAGATTTTATGACTCAAAATCTCGTGATTCCTAAAATCTTCAAAATCTGCCAAATCTGTCACCATAATCTGTCAGAGCCAAAATTTAGGAGTGAAATCTGCCAAAATGGCAGAAATCTGCCACAAATGGTCACACATTGTACTACTTGTAAAATTCGTTTATATCAAGTATTCAAAATATGGACATTGAACAAAGTGCATGTATTAATGAAAAAAGTGACAAAGAAATAGTGAAAGAAAATGAGTGAGTACTTTATAAAAATACTAGATGAAAACCTACTGAAAATATTAGATGAAAAATAATACTGATAATAAAAGCAATTCGTGCGAAATTATTCCCTAACCATTCCAAAATATCAATAATGCACAACGTTAATGTTCAAGTTTTCACTTCTGCCGGCACTACCGGAGTGCAATTTTTTTTGATGAATAAGTGCAAAGCAAGCGGAAACCAGGCCACCTAAGCAGTTTAGATATTATGAACTACCATGGTTATTTTGTTACCTATATGCCCAAAAATATAAATACCTAGATTTGGAGGGCCATCTGAGGAGGAGAGGAAGGAATGTGGTGGAGCGAAATAATAAACAAATACATAATGAGAAGATAAAAGTTAGGAAAACATTCTAAGGGATTTAGAGTTCTCCTATAGTACCTAGGAAGATCATCTAATTCAGTCCAGATACCTAGTTTGAGCATGCGATTTTCAGCTTCCGGCTTTATATTGACTGGTTCTGAGTAGAGGATCAGTAGGTATAGTGTTATACCCAACGTTCGAGTTGGCGTTGGTTATCTGTTATAAGTGTTATAACCGTGCCATCTGCTTCTTTAATACATTCATTTATATTGTGTACTAACAGCCGCCCGGGACTTCGTCCGCGTGGACTTTGATATAGTCATAGGATGATGTTTTATAGCCTAAAACCTTCCCCGAGAAATGGACTATTCAACACAATAAGATTTTTTCAATTCGAACCAGTGGTTCCTGAGATTAGCGCGTTCAAACAAACAAACTCAGCTTCAACTTTAG
Organism: Pyrgus malvae; assembly: GCA_911387765.1. Lineage (NCBI taxonomy): Eukaryota > Metazoa > Arthropoda > Insecta > Lepidoptera > Hesperiidae > Pyrgus > Pyrgus malvae. Next base: position 7,464,424 of record OU426955.1, on the reverse strand, counting down.
CTTTATATATTAGTACCTATAGATTTGGAGGGTCTTCTGAGGACGAGAGGGAGGAAAGAACACAATGAGATGATAAAAGTTAGGAAAATCTTCTGAGGGATTAAAAGTCCGTAGCAGATTTAGGCATCCGCCTATGTAGGCTAGAGCTTAGGGCATTAAAAGGACAGCATTTTTTTTTATTTCAATGGAGTAGCAGACGTGCATGCAGGCCACTTGGTGTTAAGTGGTCGCTACAGCCCATGGACATCTACATACAACCTCAAGCAAGCATAGGTAAGTCTTGTCTGAGGTCGTATGCAGTTGCGCTGCTACTCCGAAGGTTGGTGGTCGCCTCATGTAAGTGTGGCCGGCAACTGCTCCTTTCCACCGAAACACAATAGAGTTGGTTCACGGCAGAAGTGGGGGCAGCGGTGGAACTTCCCCGGGCGAACCATTCTATATAGTTCCACACCATAGTTATACCACCTACAAAATTTTAGGGAAAGCGGCAAAATAACCCAAGTTTAGGGATATATTTCTTTTATGAACAGATCCTGAACACCCCTTCCTCTGCCCGATATTAAAAAGCAGAAACTTGGGAAATGTGCAAAGCCGCAACTACCTACGTTGCAATGAACCACTAGAACAAAAAACCTTAGATGTTACGTCGTTTTTATTTCTTGTTTTGTTACCCACTATATAAGTATACGTACACTGCTTGTTTATGCGAGTATTGTTAAATTAGGAGTTGCGAAGGAAAAGTGTGAAGTCGTCATGCATGTGCTAAACTATTTAGTAACTTATGGAAGGTAGCAGCAGTATTGCTGGCAATATTCCTTATGTAACATGGAAACGAAATACTATTACAAGGAAACAACATAATTAGTGCCAGATCAAAATAAATGGAAACTAGTTTTGTAAAAAAATATACATTGTACCTACATAGGCACGTACTGAAGCGCGCATGGCCAGGCGGCTAGCGTAGAACGCAAGCGATCTATGTAGCTAAGCCAAACGGGCGCGGTCGGGTGTGAGATGGATGAACGCTAGTGGCCAAAAATTTCATGCGCGTTTCCATGCTTCGGAGGGCACGTTAAGCCGTCGGTCCCGGTTGTTATCGATAGATAAGTCGTTAAACCTTGTCGGAGGCCTTATTTGTTGGGTTGGCCGCTAACCCGCATTTCAATCAACCCACATTAGAGCAGCGTGTTGGAGTAAGCTCCTCCCCTCCCCAATAATGGTGAGAGACCTGTGCCCAGCAGTGGGACGCAAAAATGGTTGCAGTCAGACACGTACTTGGTTACATTTCTAGCTACACATAAATAATTAATTCAATGATTCATGCAATGACATAATATTATTTGCAATCCTGTTTGTGTTGTCTTTTATGTTTAGGTATATTTATTTGAGACACTGTAGCTTCGGGATTAGGAATAGGTAGGGCTACGGTATCTCCTGCCTGATCGTAAGACTAAGAGGCGACTAAAAGTCGGCTTCCGGGGTTTCGGGCGGCTGGAGTGGGTGCGCCAACCGTCCAGGCTCCAAGAACGTGCCGCAAGCACTGGAAAGTTCATATCGTTCTCCGGATTTTGGTTCCATTTGGGTCTCTGCGCATGGATGTAGGCATCGATCATATATACTAGTCATACTATATCGAAGAATGGAGAATACCGGTGCGTCCCTTTGGAGATCCCGGAGTACGCTGAGGCAGGCCACCGATTTTTTTACATATTATAATATAATAAAATTTGTACCTACACCCTAAGGGGTAAATATGGATTTGTGCAAATAAAATATTTTCATTTTATATCTATCTTGGGAAAATTCCATAATTTTTTGAAAACTTGACCGATTAGCTCTTTTAAGGACCATAGATACGATTGTCACAGACCAACCTACAAAAGTGTACTTATGATATAGCTTTACGTGATTTGCTCTATCGTGGATTGGTAATTCATACGTCTTTAGTCTTTCTGCTTTGGTTCTATTCTACCCACAATAGGGAAGGCCTGAGTGCTTTTATTACATTACACTGTTGCCATTTGCCATGCAGGCTGGCGGAGGTAATTTGAAAGTATGGTATTAAGTACACCTTTGAACTGATACATTGCCACAAGGATGACGACTCATTTGGCGCATCGGTTACCATGAATACAATCGGGGATCCCGGGTTCGATTCTCGGCGAAGCGGAGATTATTATAAGTTTTAGTTTCAGTTCTCGGTTTGGATATTTGTTTTTATGAAAGGATATTGGATTTAAAAAGAACACAGCAACCCTTGCAGTTATCTAATACCTATGGTATGTATTTGTTTGTTATAAATCAGAGTACCAATCGCCATTATCTTATTTTATGATCGTCGCATCTATTAAACTGCTTGACCTTTAGCTAAGCCATTACAATTACGGCGCCGATGCGGTTTGGAGTAGATTGTAGTAATCTCCGTAAGCTCCATACAATAACCGAGGCCTTGATATGGAACACCTTTATTGTTCCCCATAAACGATTTTATCTAAACTTTGTGTAACTGGTTTGAATATTAGTTTCGGCTAGATATGAGAGAACCTATATTTTCTTAGAGCGTCAAAGGTCTCAAAGGGTGTTAATACCTGTGATGCTCTAAGTAGGTATATTTCACAGGCCTGGATCCAGTTAGTTTAAATATAAAATATCTATCATAAATCTATGTGAAGTACTGTACAAAGAAGTGTCTATTTATCATTCTTAAGAGTTTTATAATAATAAAATATCAAAAAGTATGTATTGTCATCCCAGCTTTGAGATTGGAAGAATGGTCAAAAATCGAGATGCCATATGTTATTCGAAAAAAAAGCGACGCACTAACATAAATACCACCCATTTGTTTGGCGGGAAGTCGGTAGACATCATAGACTTTTTTTTTCTTCAATTATGGCATCGCAAACTCTGCATATTGCCAGCGTCAAGTATAAAATCTGCAACACGTTTTTGCCAGTTTCGGTGAAACTGGACGAGTAATAATAGGTAAAGTCAGTAAGTCGTTAGTAACCAGTCAGTCGAAGTCAGTCAGACATTCAAGTAGGTAAAGCAATGGCTTCTTTACAAGAACGCGACCAATGGAATTTTGGAGGCAAGCCGAAAAAAGATATTTTCGCACTGTTATTTTAATTCACAACACTCGTGCACTTTAATTAACCTATATCGAACAAAATGCCATCAAATTTATCCGATGTACCTAACTCAAAAATACACCAAGAAAGTAAAAATAAAACAAGAGCATAATAGAGTTTTGGCGGGAAGTCGAAAAAGACATATTGTGCTCTTGTTTTGTTTTCATTTTCTTGGTGTGTTTTTGAGTTATATCGGATAAAGTTGATGGCATTTTGTTTGATATAGGTTAATTACAGTGCACGAGTGTTTGTGAAATAGAATAACAGTGCTAAAATATGTTTTTTCTGTTTGCATCCAAAATGCCATCGGACACGTTCTAGTAAAGTAGCCATCGCTTTACTTGAATGTTGGACTGACTAGACTGACTGATTACTGACGACTTACTTACTGACTTTGTTATTTCTTCGTCCAGTTTCATTGAAACTGGCAAAAAATTGATGCAAAAATTATACTTGACGCTGGCAGTATGCACAGAGTTTGCGATGCCATAATTGAAAAGAAAAAAAAAGAGCATAATATTATGTCATTTTTCGACTTCCCGCCAAAACTCATCATAGACTTTTAATGGTAAACATAATGTGCTCTTGTTTTATTTTCATTTTCTTGGTGTATTTTTGAGTTATTGTGCACGATTGTTGTGAAGTAGAATAACAATGCTTAAAAATATTTGGAGGTCGGAACCATTACCTATATTGGAAAACAAAATTGTTTTTATTAATTAAATTGATTAGAAATATATTGAAATAATATTAGAAATAGAAATTAGACGACCCGTGTGGCGCAATGGCTATCATGCCGGACTGCCAATCGGAGGGTCCCGGGTTCGATTCCCGGCGAAGCAGAAATTTGAATGACGAGTTTTAAAATTTCTATTCTCGGTCTGAGTGTTTGTGTTTCTATCTTTTTGTGTGTTCATGGCACCCACGACACAGGGTACATCTACCTTATTGTGGGGCTATGAGTGTGATATATTACTTTTTTATTTATTAAAATGTTTATTTTTCTGCACATCTACAACTGGAGCTCTTCAAAATGAGACCTTAACCTATTCTTTAGTGCAGGCTATCGTCTCGTAATCACTGGGTCAAAAGTCGGCTTGTGCTATTAATATATAGGATCTTAAGTGGACTTCTTAAGATCCTATATAATATATATTAATAGCGAAAGGTTTAAATAGTGAAATTGCGAGGAAAGGACGTGAGGCACGCGAGACAATTATTTTATCCACGGAAACTTCTTCCAAAAATCTTGCGCATAGATACCTTTCACCATCTCTAACGATCTAACTTTAGAAACAATATCTTTTTTTAAGAGTCAGAGTACAAAATAGACTGGAACCGTGGGGTGTCCCAAAGGTGTAGATTGATTTACAATAGATACTTAACTCCTACGCCAGAAATAGTTCCTACATAGAAGATTAACATGGTTTTGTAGAATGATATAATGGTTTTAATGAGCAGTTTCGGCTTCCTTTGAGTGCATCAAATGTAACAAAATATGTCAATTACCTATACGAGTATCTGTGTGTGTGTTGAATTCTTATATGTTCTAAGATATCATAATATCTTAGATATATAGATAGATATATTAGATATAGAATATATATAGATAGGCTAGGTATATTATGATACCTAGCCTATTTGCAAGACACGAATCATAAAATTTGTTAAGATAATTGGATTTCTTTTACATCTCACTCGCTTCATAGCTTTCTCTTATATACTGCATATCATTCAGAGTCTGAGAAAAAAAGGCAACAGTTTTTTTAAATACCTTTATTCAAAACTTATTATAATTGGTAAAGAGAACGCGCACATTTTCACTCGCTATCGGATGAAGTAAGATCTACGAGTACAAACGTACAAACATCCTATTTTGGGCGCCTCTAACCGTGATCACGTATGCGACCTACTTGCATAGATTTGTACTCGCTTTAAGGTTTGTAGGTAAGGATTGTCAAGTAGCGATTATGTCGTCTTCTTGCCAACGGAGAGGAAGCCCGAAGTGTTCGAGAAATACTTGGCGTTTGCCTCGTTCATCCTAGTTTCGGCGGCTTGCGGGTTTACTATTTCCAAGCCCTGAAACAAATGAAAAAATAACGTATATAACGTTTCACACTACAGTAGTTTTGACATAACCTGTGTCGTGGGTACCATGAACTATCTGAGTGTATGTACTCAGACTCATTTCATTCTCAGCCTCGCCGGGAATCGAACCCGGGACCCCCGATTGGAAATCCAGCAGTGATCCGACACCATTTCGACACGAAGTGTGTGTGTGGTGTGGCGACCACGACGACGATCATATATTCACGAGGACGAAGAACAATAATTGAAAAGTAAAAATACAAATACAAATTACAGTTTCTCCTTTTTCTTTTTCCGATCTCAAAAAATGTATAATTACTAGTTATGTCTCGGGATTTCAACCGCGATAGAAATATGTAGGACCATGCATATAAAAACACCCTAACATCTAGACACTACTAATATACTTTACGTGTTATTCTCATACCTACCAAATATAAAGAAAAAAATATCTATAAAAACCACTTGAGCCATTTCTGAGGGTTGCGACCACAAAATCAATAACACAACATTTTTGTACAATTTAGATCTAAAGTACCTAATATTCAATATTTAGATTTTTCTATGTCTTAACAAAGTAGGTAAGCAGGCAACAGCGTAGTATGCACTTAAGGCATATACTAAAGCATTAGACATACATATTGAAGTTATGTTAATACATAAAACTTAATGGTTTCAACATAAGTATATGCTATAAGCGTTAGTATTAATAATAATAAATAATTTTAATATGATTGTAAAACGTTTAATTATTTATGTAGCTTTTCACGTAGAAACCCAGAGTCTCGGACACAGAAATTTTAATTTTCAATTATTTGAGATTTACTTCTAATTAATTTCACTTCAAACAGTTGTATAATCGATATAAATTTATGGTTCGCATAAACGATTTGCATCATTTGCCATTGCGTGTATAGCCAGTGAAAGCTTGCTTCATCAACCTTCAAGACTTATCTATATATCAAAAATCATATATTCTAAACTCAACGTTCAAACGCTTGTGAAACATGTAATGTAAAGACTTATACGACGTGTGTAAACGTAAACTACATTCCTCCTCAGATACCATCGTATCGGTATATGATAGATCGGCGGCGTCAAGACCTGTCATCCCATGTTATTATCATTTAGAACGGCCAAGATTACAGGACGAAATGGCCGCCAAGCTAGCACATAGCAGAACAGCTAGTGCTGAATGTCCACTGCACAAGTGAACACGTACAGTCCAAGTTTTTAAAATTGCCTTAAGATACACGTGGACAAATACACGTGGGCTAACGAATGTTTAGGTGAAAGTTACTGATTTTTGTGACAGTTTAGGGTATTTGACAATGGCACCAACCTGGGAGTATAAGCTTTCAAACAAAAAATAACTCCTGACCGTCGTAGTACCTTCTATCATTATTCATTAGGCAACATGGGATGATGATTATAGGCACAAATATCTGCTTTTAGAAAGTATATTTAAATCAACATATGTGGCTATAAAATTTTAAAGTTCTCCTAGACTTCCCTAGGATTCCATTATCAGATTTTGACTTGGTGACAATGGGACCACCTCGTCGCTATAAGCTTATGAACAAAAAAGAGTTCAGTAAATCAGCTAACATTTGGCTGAGTGATGGGTGAACATATACTAAACTGTACTAAAAAAACTAAAAAAAAGCAGCCAAGTACGAGTCGGATGCGCGCACCGAGAGGTTTCAATAAAATATTTTTTTAATACATGATGTAACAAAAAATTTACGGTTTTCGCAATCTTTATCCATGCTATAAGACATAGCTTCGCACCAAATTTCAAGATTTTGAGTTCACGGGAAATACCCTGTAGGTTTTGATTCACTTGCGAGTGTCAAAGTTTGCGGCATAAACGGCTGTATCTTTTAATTGAGCTGGCTTAGAATTTTGATTTTTTCACAGCTCCAAGGGATAGTAGAGTATTTAATATAAATTCCAACTTGATACCTCCACGCGTTCCTGAGAAAAAGGGTCTTGACAGACAGACGAACGGACAACAAATGATCCTATAAGGGTTCCGTTTTTTTCCTTTCGAGGTACGGAACCCTAAAAACGTACAGCCGAACACAGTACTACTATAATACTCTGTAAACTTGTTTGTCCCATCGCATATGTTTACTTGCTGTAAGTAAGTAGCTGATTTAATAACCGATCCCTCGGGCCAATTAGTTATAGAAAATACCTCGCTACTTCCTGGGTCGGTGCACCCTCGAGATACCTAAAGCATGCAATGAAAGTACGACTTCCAAAATAACCGGTACAGAATTCAAAGTTAGTTTTACTTGATACTTTTTATTCTGGTCTAGTAATTCTCTGATAAGATCTGATCCATACACAAAAATTAATGGCTCCGTAGGTGGATATCGCTTATTATTGGTATAAATCGAAAGTGCCTGGATCAGATTTCGCGCAAATCGTGTATTGTGAAAGATATTAGACTAGATTTTGCTCCTGGTAACATTTAGGTTCGTGCGCGGTCGGACAGCAAGATAGATGGTGCGTAAGATGCTCAAGGCGATGCCGAGTAATGACTGTCTACTCATAATAGTCCTAGCCATTCGCGTTTGTCACGTGCAACATTTTTTACCCTCTGAATTATTACATGTTATTACAACTTGCCATTCGAAATATGGATGATGCAAGGAAGCCATTCATCTGGTTTTGTTTTTGTTCATCCGCACAGCTCATTCGGAAAGTAATTTTAAACAGTTCTTTTATAGGTTATTGCCATAATTAATCACACAGTAGTGACATTTTGAGACCGTTGAATGTAACTTTTAACCGTGAGCACGAAATTAAAACTGATGTAACTTATTCAAATTTTAGCATTTGTATTAAGACTACGTAAAGGATTGCTACATAAAGATGCAATTTGGTCTTCACAATGGGTAATACAACTTGATGATTGCTAGTTAGACTTATTATAATAATTCTTTATTCACAACAAAATTTTAAAGACGCTCTCAAAAGTGTTAAGTTCAGTTTAGCACTATTGTGACAAAAGATTGCAAACGATATGCTCAAATCATATTAGTACCTCCCTATTTTGAAATAAAAATAAACTTGTAATGTCAATTTCAACTTGGTTATTTTTTGCAAGCTTTGCAAAGTTAGAGAACAATTCCTCAAGAGCCTATTTTTTGTAAGTACCATTAACCTCGTGTGATTCTTGAATAGGTACAGGATAGCTGGTGACGATCCGGTTAACGGTCTCCAGTGGATGAGACCAACCAGTCTCAGTAACGAGGAATTTGTTCTTATAGATGCGTAAGAAGATATAAGAAAAGTTGTTTATACAAGCTGCAGACCGGCAGTGTTTGATTTTGCACTTGAGGCGTAGGATTTGAATCATATTAAAGATAAATATGAAATAGAAAACACATCAAAGAATAATATGTATTCTCTCGACAACAATCTGCTTTACTACATTTATGGGCAACAAACATTTTGTACACTGTTACAATACGATAGAACTCCCTTTCACACAAAAGGCATCGACAGGCACCGGCCAACATATTTCTATAATGTCAACATCGTTTAAACTTATAGCAAAAGGGCGGAACCATTACCCTAGCACAAATACCAACAGCGAAATGCAAACGGTGGGTGAAAGTACTAACCAGATCGTCTAAAATACCAATAGGCCATTTTCCCAGTCGCTTGCCTACATGCGAAACTTGTAAATGAATATGCTATTATGTGCCTGCAATAAACATGAATAGCTTTAAAATCACCGCGGGGCCAAGGGTCCACTTTCTTCGCTGAAACATTTGTACACCACTTCGCTGATTCTGTACATATGTAAATTTTAATATGGCTATTAAATACTTAAGATCGGAACGACCACGCAGGCGGAAGATTCCGGATAGATTTACACAATAAAGCTCTAGTTATTAGAAAAGCAACTAGATTCATGTACATGAGCTTAAGCCCCGTTTCTCGCTGGCATATTATTATAATAACTGTTGGTAAGGTATGTGGCACAAACATTAAAAATTAATAGGTATGATAACAGGAGAAAAATTGTATAACGAAAGAAGATTCGGCGTATGTTTTCGAATCCTTGCTTTCCCTTACTTTTCCTATTAAAGTCTGAACTCTTAACTAGTAGAATTTGCACACTTCCTGAATCTTATTATCAGGGAGCTTTTAAAGCTGGTTCGGCCAGTTTCTCCCAATCAACCGTGTCTCCGCATAGATTATATCAACATTCCTAGACTATAATTGGAACTTTCTGAATCTCATCAGCAGATAAGTTAAAATAGGCACTTGGTTATTGATAACTTAATTTTATGTGTATTATATTTTTAGCGCATTGTTTGTTCAGAAAACTCTGTGGAACTGTGGACACTCTTCATGGTTTCTCATACTTCGGTTTAGTTTTGTATAAATACCTAACGTTTATTAATATATAGGGTGTTTTGTAATAGGTGTAATTTCTCTTAAGGGGTGAAAGTATTGTCCATTTGCTATAAAATGAGTCTTGTAACACCCTGTCCGATTTTGAATATTTTCAGAGATATTTGATGATTTGTACTTTTTCTCAAAATACCCCGATTATAAGGGAAAATGATAAACCACACAAAATAATAATTAATACAATTTTTATTGTTTATGTTTTCTGAATAGACAATTAATAAATGGGAAACAAATAAAAATAATGGACAGTTCAATATGGCCATAATTACACCTAATCCTAACAAATCACCATGTATAGTAAATATATCATTCACAAAAACACTACGTCTTTGCTATCTTTCTCGAGATACAGAACAACTACCTAATTTATTTCTAAAATTTTCCCGTTCGCTCAAATTTAATAGACATACAAACAAACACTCTTTACGGTTATTTGCCATAACCTTATTGAGTCGACGTGCACTCAAGCAACCTTTATTACAAGTATTTGCTAGATAAACTGGCGTCGTCATTATAAGGAATAACATTATCCGGAGGAACGCTAATGTCCGAACACGGGCCCGTTATCGGCGCAGCGGTCAGATAGCCGCGGATGAAAACAAGAAAATTGCAGTTAAACGCTGCATTGTCTGCGCAACAACACAAGCCGCCACTACACATCTGTTCAATTTAAAAAAAAAAACAACGGGTTGCACTCCGGTAGTGCCGGCAGAAGTGAAAACTTGAACATTAACGTTGTGCATTTTTGATATTTTGGAATGGTTAAGGAATAATTTCGCACGAATTGCTTTTATTATCAGTATTATTTTTCATCTAGTATCTTCAGTAGGTTTTCATCTAGTATTTTTATAAAGTACTCACTCATTTTCTTTCACTATTTCTTCGTCACTTTTTTCATTAATAGATGTACTTTGTTCAATGTCCATATTTTAAATACTTGATATAATCGAATTTTACAAGTATAGACACTCGAACCGTCATCAGCTGTCATCCCTCCGTCTTACGAATTTTCAATCAGGCCACGTGTCCTGACGCGAGTTTAACATTTTTTACCCATCCCAAAAACAACGCCGCTAAAGAAGTTTTCATTCAAAAATTAAGGATACTACAAGATTTATCGCCAAATTTTGCAGTCACCATAAAAAAGGTGTGCAAAGTTGGTTGCCATTGGCAAAGTCTCGAAAAATTCACAAGTAAAAACTAAGTACTATCGACAAGCTTTGAAGTTTGAACGTTAAGCGCTCGTCAAGTGGAGCGCAATGCTTACAAACGATTCTGAAGTCAAAGTAAACATACACACAAGGGCCATCATGAAGCAAGCGAAGCGTCGCATACCATCGAGAACCATTAAGTACGACTCTACTACTCTACAAGTACAACGAAGAGGAATCGAACGAAGCGAAACTATGAGAAAACTTAAAGCTATAAAACACTGAAATGAAAGAAATAGCGTGATTACATCATTAAATGCTGTTACTTAATACAGCAAGCGAAGCGTCGCATGTTGTCAAAAATCTTAAATAAAATTTAAAGAGAAACCGAACGAATCTTTAAAAAATTTTACATATGTGTTTAAAAACACCAAAATGAAATAACTTCATCTAATCATTAAAAACTGTTGCAAAGTATATTACAATCGAAATCAAGATCATACACAATTTACACTTCCATAATAATTATAAAAGCGAAACCATAGAAGCACATTCTGTTACGCTTTCCAAGTTCAGCCACTAAAAGTAACAAAAAGCAAAAAAGTGCAGTTTATAATATTACTCGTACTCGTATTAAGAAAAATGTATTTTGCAGTTTACGACTTTATTATTATTATTATTTTTATCTGGTTAGCATAAGAATGCGGTTTATACTGCCGAATTTACATGTTGATTTTGCTCAATCCCTTTAACTCTTGTTCAATAGAGAGTACCCGTTTTTCACTTTGTTTTGCATAGTACAAGTTAGCTACAGTACAAGCGTAGAATAGAACCGGCCGAAACCGGCCGCTCAGGCGAAATAAACGAATGCTATATCATTTGCTCCTTCAATGCCGGCCTATACTAATAACTAAACCATACAAATGGAATTTACCATAAAAATTTGTTATATAGACCATCTTTTACCTGTGGATGTTTTGTTATGAAATATCTTTAGAAGTCGGTAATAAAATGTCAGATCTGTTATACGCCTTGGCTTGGAGTTAGACGTCCTCCGTCAGGCGAGCAAAATGTTAACCACAAGTGTAGAACAAGCATGACGGCTAGTGGCGGCCGCTCAGGGCTAGATAGACGTGCGATATCGTAATGATGGCTTTGCTCCTTCAGGGCCGGCCGATAAAACGATGCAACTGGGAACTCTGATTGCAGACAGCGCTGTTTACGGTCAAAGGAAAATCAGGTTGCTACGATCACGATCGACTGTTTGTACAGTAACTTCAGCTAAGCAATTTTGAAAGCTCATAATTTTATAGATAGACTAAAGAATGTTTGCAATGCAAAGTGCATTATAATGCAAAGTAACTTCGCACAAAGGCTAATTATAAAAGCGAAAACTTAGAAGCAACTAAACTTTCCAGGCTCAGGGGCCATAACGATCTGTATAATTAACAAAAAATGCGGTTTACAAATGGGATGACAACAGCACATGACAAGCATCAATCAGGTTTCAAATAAATAATGAATTCTTGTAAAAAGTTCTGAGAATCTCCTCCTTTTTAAAACGACTGCGCCCGAAGGAGGGTTATGTTTTTCTAAATTATGTATAATTGTTTGGCAGGCTCTACAGCCTGAACGGTATGATGAATTATAGCTTGAGAGGTGTCGTTAGATTTGTATTTACTGTGAGAGTGACTACTACAATTTGTCTTGTAGGTATTTAAAAATAGTGTTTTAAATATACAATGAGCTCCTGTTCTATAATTTACTACCCCTATTGGTTTAGTTTTTTAAATTACCGTTTAATTTGAAGTCGGTTAAAAATTGCGATGACAACTTTACATTTGTTATAAAGCCTAATAGTCCAAGAGCCCGTGAGGGCCAGACTTTCGGATTATAATAAAAGTTGAAAGTTCTTCTATGTGTGCCTCTAGTACAAGTAAGCACTATCCCCGCCCGTAGTGTTTGCTTCAGCAGCTAAGAGGTAAGAAAGGTGTATAAAATTCCATCTCAAATTTATTAATCTATAAAACTCAATTTTTTTATATTTCATTCGTAACAATATCAAAACTCGCCTTGCTCAGTGCCAGACACTTAGTATGTATCCAACCCTCAGTCGGACACCCCTAAACTATAATGTTTTGTAATTCTATTTACGTTATATTGTAAAAACTGAATTAAATATATATTTTTTGGAGAATTTTTATTTTTGACGGTTTTATCATACTGCCAGACACATTGAAGTGGACGGTAGTTGCGAGAACGCTATATGCGGTTATAACCATACATTATTATGCTCCGCGCTAGAGCGCGGCTCTTGCTCTATAAGTATTATAAAAAATTAAAATTTTTGAAAAGAATCTAATAATCATTTTTGAATATGTATTCAAGGATATCGCACCTGAAATGAATGAGAACAATATGGCCTAGTTGTGGCTACTGTAAATTTTGATGACGTAACATGTAGTTGTAATTGTCTTTAGTAATGGTTGTAAAATAAAGACGAATCGTTTTACGTAAGAATAAATCGGCTTACGCGTATGGTCTCTACAACGCCACATAGAAACATATATACATACATTATAAACTCGGCGTCAAAAAAAATCGCACATCTTCAAGTCCTTCCTTTGAGCGTTCATAAACCGTATATTATGTATGACAAGGTATGACTGTGGGGTCTCAAAGGCGATGAAACCCTCTTATCAGAATTTGACATTTGACAATCAACCCCGCAAGGAAAAAAAGAAAATTTGTCAGGAAAAAGGAAAATCGTTTATTTACACAAAAATTGCAAAAAAATTAAAATACAACAATAACAAAAAATTAAGCTTAAAATTAAATGTAAAACCTAGTGTTGCCTCCTCTGGCCCACCGCAGATCTGCCATGCGATCAGTCATGGACCTGATGAGCGTCACGATGCTTTCTTGAGGGATGTTGTTCCACTCGTCAATGACTGCATCATGAAGCTCATCGAGAGTGGCAGGAGCAGGATCACGCGACTGCACCCGCCTTTTTAACTGATCCCAACGGTGTTCGATGGGATTCGTGTCAGGAATCCTTGCTGGCCACTTCATAACGGTGATACCACCAGCATGCAGGTAGTCCCCAACAATCTGCGCTGTATGGCAGCGGGCGTTGTCGTGCATAAACTGGAAGCCACGTCCAATAAAATCAGCATAGGGGACCATATGTGGATCCAGTATCTCTGCTACGTAGCGTCCAGCAGTCAGGGATCCCTGGCTCGGCCACCTCCAGTCCGGGAAACGTATACAAGTTCGGTCCTCCCGTCGACGGAAATGCCGCCCCAAAACATGCAGGATCCACTCCCGTAGTCGACGGTTTCTTCGGTGCAGGCTGCTGTGTACCGCTCCCCCTGTCTCCTGTACACCCTCCTGCGCCTATCGTTGGTGTAAAGGCATACCCTCGTCTAGTCAGAAAAGAGGACATTCCTCCGTTGGGCTAACGTCCAATTCTCGTGACCAGTGCGAAATTCTCTTCTGGCATTCCGGTGCTGTACGTTCAATTTGGGGCCGGTGGCGGCTTTACGGGGCCACAAATTCCTCTGTCGTAGTCTTCTTCTGATGGTTGAAACGCTCACAGATGTTCTGCGAGCTGCTCGAAGCTCCTGCTGGAGCTCAACGACGTTGGAAAAACGATTCCGCAAAGAAGTCGTCACAATGCTACTGGTCGTCTAAATCGGAAGTGCAGCGTCGTTTTCCGGATCCATGACTGCTGATGTAGCCGCCAGTCTCCTCAAACCGCTGGAATACTCGTCGCACTCGAAAACGGCTGATATTCAGACACCGAGCAACTTCAGCCTGTCGTAGTCTAGATTACAGTAGTGCAATCACTTGAGCTGCTTCTTCTGGCGTCGTATCCATTTTCCAATGTTTTTTTCTTGCTGTAGCTGTTCAGGTGTGACCTCAGTGACGTCTGGATAGCGAATGACCCTTAATTGACCTTTACCCCCTCTTTTATACCAGGGGGGCGAAATTAGTGACCCAGCAAACGCGTATTTCGGGACTTTTCGTTTAAAACTCAATTTTTTTTAGCGATGATTGTTTTTACAAAAACAAACACTACCTCATTTTAAAGGTCATTAATTGCGCTTTTAAACGATGTAAATCTTGTTAGGGTACAATAAATTAATTATGAGCTATATTCGCTCAAAACGAAATTTTCGATATGTGCGATTATTTTGACGCAGAGTTTAACTATAAGCATAATAAATAAATTACCCTACTTTGCACCGCGCATTTAGATAACAAGATACATTTAGGCTGAAAAATGCCTTTGCATACGCGAAATGCTTTTAAAAAATTCAATCTCTTCGTACATTTTAAAGATTCTAGTTAGCATAATACTGCGAATAAGTTGTGCATTCTAACGAGTTTATTTCTGTTATACAATATCTAAACGAAAATGTAGATAATAAAACTATTTCCATCACGATACTTTGCATTAAACTCCAATCTACTTTCTTGAATTACTTTTAATACTAACAATTGCATAATTTTTGTTAGTGCATAAAATACCAATTATGCTAGAAATATCTCAACTTACAATTTAAATGATCCTTCAGGCTGGATAGTTATGCAATTATTAGCTTCGATAACAACTTTATCACTCACTAGCCTTCCGCCAGCGGCTTCGCCCGAGTGGACCCGTTTAATGGGTCCCCGTAGGATACAAAATTGCCTATGTGCTATTCCAGGCTTTATTGCTATATTAAAATCATAGGCGTTTAGCCAGTTGCTTCAACCGCGTTGACCCTATTACCCGTTTTCATGTAGGAATGTATTTCCCGCGATGAAAAGTGGCTCATGCAGGGTGAATGTATCTTTCTAAAGAATTTTCGAAATCGGAACAGTAGTTTTTGAGTTTATTCATTACAAACACACAAAAATACAAATCTTTCCTCTTTATAATATTAGTATAGATCAACCAATTCCACTAGTATTATGATAAAAAAGAAATTTGCAATGAGAAAATGTGAGGTTTAAACAAATGCTCCTATGCATATAAATAAGCTCAACTTAGCTTTGATAGTGAATCATAAAGATTTTATATTATAATTAAAGTACGGCGTCAACAATAGGAGCTAAATCACATAAGGCAATCTACGATAATCTACGACGTGGAAAGAGTACTGTAGGAGGAATAAAGATACTGGACAAATAATCTGGCCGCAACCCTTTTTGTTTTCCGTTGCGGAGGGGTAGTGTTTCTCAATAAATAAAGAAGGCCTGGAGCTTACTTTATAATACGTATTGTTGAAGATTGACCAACCATCGAGGAAGTTCTTAAAGCACCCATAAATCTTCGGAAAAAATTTAACATTAAAGTGAAGTTTTGAAACATGTATGTAAACACTAGCGGTCACCCATCTTACTCCTAATCACTCACTTTTCGCGCAGATATTAAAAAAACCCTAGAGATGATAAACTCGTCACCATGTCGTAGATTGCCCTATAAAAATCCAATGACATTTATACGGATATTTAAAAAACCCTAGAGATGATAAACTCGCCGTCATGTTGTAGATTGCCCTATAAAAATCCAATGACATACGGATATTCAAAAAACCCTAGAGATGATAAACTCGCCGTCATGTCGTAGATTGCCCTATAAAAATCCAATGACATACGGCTATTCAAAAAACCCTAGAGATGATAAACTCGCCGTCATGTCGTAGATTGCCCTATAAAAATCCAATGACATACGGCTATTCAAAAAACCCTAGAGATGATAAACTCGCCGTCATGTCGTAGATTGCCCTATAAAAATCCAATGACATACGGATATTCAAAAAACCCTAGAGATGATAAACTCGCCGTCATGTTGTAGATTGCCCTATAAAAATCCAATGACATACGGATATTCAAAAAACCCTAGAGATGATAAACTCGCCGTCATGTCGTAGATTGCCCTATAAAAATCCAATGACATACGGCTATTCAAAAAACCCTAGAGATGATAAACTCGCCGTCATGTCGTAGATTGCCCTATAATATAATTTGCATTATCGTGTTCGCCGCCCGCAAGTTATAAGAAGAAATTTGCAGTGAGAAGACGACGGTTTAGGAAGACGTTCGTGTGCATATAAACGAGTGTGTGTGATAAAACGTGGTCGATTACAACTTAATGACGACAATGAAACCTGTTGACGGGTACATCGGCATAGTTCCCAACAATGCTTAGCCTGTTTACGTAACTCCAATCTCAACTGCATCTGCGCAATTCAAATATATCTATTTAGGCATCTAGAAAATAAATCTGTCATTAATTTCTTCTAATGCCTAGTTTTGTTATCTATTTACTTCGATCAATTTGTAACGCTCTCTCTTTAGTAATCATAAATCAAATATTTTTCAGGTATTAACATCATTAGTCTGCACTGGACGAAATATATTATGTAGTATTATCTTGTCTAAAATTTTAAGCTATGCAAATATATATGCAATCTAGTATTGAGGTTAATATCACTTGTATTATTCTTTGCGGCCTGCATAGTAGTTGAAGTAAGCATAGTTTGAGATTAGTTTACTAAGTGATTTGTTGTGACAGAGCCTTTTTATGTTACGAAATTAAATTTAAGAAACTTACAGGAAGATACGGAAGAATTCCGTTCTGAGTTTTGCTTAAAAGCTTCCTATTTGAATGACGAACTGACGTTAATGCATGAGGTTAGCACTTTTAAATTATCTTAACTACTCGTACTTTGTCAAAATTAATTTGCGTTTGTTATGCACATAAATAATGTATTTTCATACTAAAAAATGTAGTTTTTAAATATTTGAAAAGCAAAATTTGTTTTACCTTCATTATTTGTCTATAATAATATGCATATGAAGAATGTAGTAATTCGATATTAATTATTGTGGTGTATAGGTACGTACGTACTTTATACATTTAAAAAATGAATGAGCAAGAAATTGTCCAAGAATGTAAATTTCATAATAAACAAATGGAGGAAATCAGAATTATGAGATTTATGGATAGATTTAAATTCTTATTTTCTAGTTTTTTTTATAGCCAATTAGCTTATCGTAAGAAAGTCTGATTTAAATTTATAGCTGTTTACTATAATTTTATGATTTATTTAATCGGTTTGAGCTTCTGTTATTGATTTTTACACACATAACTGTAGCAAAACAATTATACGCGAGAAAAATCTGAAGTATGGGAAAGTAAATCTCTTATTATACGTTTTATCGCTCAGAGATTTCAATGAGTGGAAAACAGTTAATATGTGATAAACGGAAATTGGTAATAAGTATTAGGTATATGAAAAAAAAACGTAGGGATTTAATTTGTTTCTATATTTTTATGTTAAAACACCAATAATAAGACATGTAATATTGCGTGTCAAAACCTGCCTTTGAAGACAACACGAAGTATTCATAATTCGTAAGAACAAAATAGTTGAATTGAAGCTAACAAAATAATGTTGTCCGCCTGTAAGTACCAGGCGCATTCTCAGGGGACATGACATGACTCCCCCAAAATCCATCAGTCATGCGTAGACGGAAGGCGAAACAAGACAATTTGGGACACCTCTTCCCCCAAATTTCTTGGCGACTCCCCCCAAAATTGAAGGCTGCGACCGCGCATAGTAAGTACGAGTACAAAATTATTTTAATTTCTTATTTTTTTCAACCTTTTTTTTATGTCCCACTGCTGGGCACAGGTCTCCTTCTCACAAGTGAGAGGGATTTAGGCCATAGTCCACCACGCTGGCCAAGTGCGGATTGGTGGACAATTTCTTATTATTTATATATTATTATTAAATTCAATATCTCGAGCATGTAATCTGAAGCACACATTACATAACACACTTGCATTAAGCGTGATGGTACCGCCGGTCGCAACATAAAAATGCATCTGTGTAAGTTGTGTCAGCGTATCACTTTCTCGATTATCCCTACTAATATTATGAATTCGAAAGTAACTTTGTTTGTCTGTCTGCTACGCTTTCCCACTTATAACACTGAACCAATTTTAATGAAATTTGGAACACAGATGGAGTGGACCTTGGGAAGGACAGAGGATGGTTTTTATCCTACGGGAACCTACAAAACGGGTCAACGCGGGCGAAGCCGCTGGCGGAAGGCTAGTCGTCCTATAATCGTGTATTATCTAACAATAGAAAACGCACATACAAGATTAATAATCATAGGAAACGCACCTGCAGAGGCGTGAAGGCAACGGACGACGCCGTGCCCGACACCTGTCTCCGGATGCTGGTGGCGCCGCCGTACTGCTGGTTCTGCTTCTGGAGGTTCTTCTGCAGCGTTTTGCTGATGCGCACCTTGGTCTTCTCGTCTATCTGCGGCAGCCTCACCCGCCCCGTGCTCGACTTGCCGATCGTGCCGCGAGTGTAGCCCAAGTCCTCTTGGTATGCATCGTCCTCAATCTAGAATTAAGAAAGTGTTTTAGATACTGACGCTTAGGTTGGTGGTTGGGGTTTTTAGGATCAGATTTTTTTTACAAAATGTACCCATACAAGTAAAATGTAAAAAGCAATTTATAGATTAGTATTGAAAAGACAATGCACACGAAGTATGAAATAAAAATGCAAACAAAATGTAAACACTATACAGCATTCATGTACTTATTTGTAGAAGCCTCCGCTGTCTGTCCGTCTGTCTGTCATCAGTACTGTATCTCGTCAGTGACTGTATCTTATAAACCGTGATGGCTAGACATAAAAAAAAATTCACAGATGATGTATTTCTATTGCCGCTATAACAACAAATACTAAAAAAATAGAAGAAAAGATTTTTTATTTATATCATTATGGAAACAAAATTATTACAATGTAAATATAAAAATAAATAACTATATACAACTAAATTACTTAGAAGAAAATAAATATTTAAGGGGCTCCCATACAACAAACGTGACTATTTTCTTTATTCAGGTTCTAATTAAGTGCGTCAATACTTAACTACTCAAACACTTAAAACTGTCCAAAC
Organism: Pyrgus malvae; assembly: GCA_911387765.1. Lineage (NCBI taxonomy): Eukaryota > Metazoa > Arthropoda > Insecta > Lepidoptera > Hesperiidae > Pyrgus > Pyrgus malvae. Next base: position 7,444,644 of record OU426955.1, on the reverse strand, counting down.
GATGATCTGATTAGGCGTTAAACACGTAATAATTCATGTAAGCCATTACAACTACATTTTAATTAAAATAACTGCTGCTCAAAACGCAATTTAAAAGCAATTACACGTTTCCCTTTCTTGTTTCCTTAGAAGGATTTATTACAACTTTTTAATTGAGGCACGAGAAAACAAGTCATTAGAAAGCCATTAATATTATACCCGATCTTTGTAAGTAATGTTAGCGTTCCGAGAAGAAAAGGCGAACAATAATTGCAACCATTTTGATATAAAGACTTTTGGACATTGGTGGAGTAGAAAGTCAGATTCCTTAGCATTTATCCGAAGGGTTTTCCATTAAAAAATATTTATATACGCCGCAACTACAGTTTAAAACTAAAGTTAAAGCTACAGTGTTAAAGTTGTGAAAATCATTACTTTAAAAAATCAAGTTTTGTTAGTGTTGTTATTATTTTCCCGCCAATTTTTTTTCATTTCAGAAATTAAATACAATTTCAATACTAGGTTAACGTTACGAAGTCCCTGTAGCTTCGGGATTAAGAATAGAGCTACGTTATCCCCTGCCTGATCGTAAGAGGCGACTAAAAGGGGGCTTCCGGGGATGCGGACGGTGAGAGTGGGAGCTTGACCCGTCCAGCTAGCAGCCCCGGGAGGGACGGCGGTGTATGCGTGGCCACATGCCGCCGTGAACACCTGAAGGTGCAGGAGAGCACATCTGCTCTCCCGAAGATGGGCCCGTTCTGGGGCGCCGCGCGTGGAGGACACCGGTGCGTTCCTATGGAGATCCCGCAGTCCTCACAAACTCAGAGGCAGGCCACCGAGGGGTTTTAGTGCGGTCAAATCCCACATAACCCGGTATCCTCTAAAAAAAAAGGTTAACGTTACGAAACGTAAAGGCAATCCTACCAAGACAGCTAATTATAAAATGTGACTTATTTTTAAAATAATATTTAAGAAAATGATTGCATTTTCTAGCCACACGTCTCTCGGGTTATACTTGAAAGGCAGAGTAAGTATGTGTATTGGATACACAAAAATTAAATTTTCAGTTTTTGAAATTGCTTTGCATTGCCTATTGAAACAATTCCCCCAGGGGAAGGAAACCCCAGAAATTACTTAAAAACTAAAAAAATTCAATGATTCCGTTATTTCCAACTTAGTTTACATAGAATAGTAAGTAATCTTTAAACTATTATTTTTGTAGAGTCGGCATAATTTTAGTAGCATTTGACAATGATGAATATTTAGTGTAAAAAATGCATTTCATAGCGGCTCATAGCACAGTGAAGCTTTATAGTATGTGATAAAGAGGTTTGGTCGTAATAGTGTAAAAATATCAACAAATTATAATGACATACTGCTGTTGTGTGCATCATTGTGCACACGTGTGACTTGCTCGGGCAATATGCTGCGCACGCGCCGATCATTCAGGGCTGCTAACTCTAAAATCTACCAACAACTATAAGCTAGAAACTTGCAATTTTTCCGCTTTTTACAGTACGATGAGCGTATAGACTTAGACCTATGAGCCATAGGTCTAAGTCTATACCCTAGGCCATAGGCTATGGCAGATTTACGAGTATAGCGCATGTGATCTATTGTGCGCATGAGTGTGCAAGTGAAAATTAAACGCGATTGGAACATAACATTGTAGCCAAAAACGTAATCCTGCCTTCACAGTTCACGGTCGAAATGAAAAGTGAGCAGAAAAACATATGAGAAGAAACTTGTATGGATGACAGCCCTAGCCATATGGATATGTACGCTTTGACGTCCGCGCAGCAATACCAACTGTTGTCCAGACTCCGATGTTCCGGTTTATTTGAACTCTTGAAAAAACTTACAGGCCAGTTGCGCGTTATGGCTGGTTTACAATAAGGATAATTTTTGATATTTGGAACTTGAGATACCTAACCTACTATACCTTAAACGCGGAAATCGAGAGTAAAAATTGAAAAAAAAAAACACATTTAAGAACACGAGTTACGTAGGTAATAGTGGAAATTTTTCACTGTAGATTAATATGCAAACTGCATTAATTTCTGCCGCTAGAAGGTCCAGCTTAAAGAAATTTAAGTCAGGACCAGAAAAGCCAATTTGATATTTTTATTGGATAAACCTAGAGCTACACAAGTAGGGTCGGATTGTTCGTTGGGCCAATTCTCGTGGCAAGCTCGCCAGTCGTCAATTCTTGTCAAAGGCCTTAGGGTAGTTTGAATTGAATAAAAATTCATCAAAAACATCAATGAATCACCACTGACTCACATCTCAACCAACCAGATATAGCAAAAGAAATCCGGAGATGGGAATCATAAGAAGAGAACCGTCCCCAGCAACAGCAAAAATGGTAGGAACCTACCAAAAATATTTAAGGCTTATAATTTGTAGATAACAAATGGCGTCTTGATCGTTTCAATCGGGTTTATTTTATAAAAGAACTATTAAAACAATAAACAATATTTAATATGGCTACTGAGGAACCAACGAACCATTTTATTATATTACAATAATTGCTACAAGATCGCGGCTCCCGTGTAAACCAGCCATTAGGCATCTTACCAACGCATTTGAAATTCAACTCATCTGCCGCGGGCCGCCGAGCGTGACGTCACATTTATCGGGTTCTGCGAACGACCGCCGGCCGGCGACGGCGCGCAACGGCGAACAATATCGGTAATTATTACAGTATCCCCGCATGAATATTCATCCCCTTTGCATAGTTTAAGAGAACGTTTAGAAGAGGGCTTGTTCGTGGTCAAACCAGGCCTGGATCGGCCTTTCCAAATCCGTTTTGATCCATCTCCTCAAATCAATACATCTATTTAAAGTATTCTCTATCTATACATTGGAATTTAATCTCTACCATAAACGTATTCAGATAAATTGAGATTGAATCTATGAACAAATTTGATAGTTTTATCATAATAATGTTTAAACCTCTGGTTTAATGACAGTCTTCATTTCGTTGTAGCTATGTAGGATGCAGTTGCTGATTGATAGATCTTCAGATAGGTACTAATTATTAATACATATTGTCGTGCATTCAAAACTTTGGAATATAATATTGTCTATTGTATGTTAGTTAAAACAATTCTGTCAGTTCTTCTGTGTTTCTGTAAAGTAAGTTCAGTAAATCACTAACCCTATGACCTTCCCTTGGGAGAACTTACACTGTGAGATATAAATACTGAGCTTTTCTAAAGAATTTTAGAAAATACTTTCAACTCCAAGAAAGTTTGAAATAAATCACTGATTATTTATCTAAGAATGAGCAACAAAAATTTAACAAAGCGACGATAAATCTCAACGATTTGAGATAAGCAATTGATTTTAAGACATTGGCTGCAATTATCAACCATTATTTTAATTTATGGGTACATAACAGTTTTGAACGACTGGCAATGGGTAACAATACGTAATTAATGATACAGTATGATTTGAATAATACAGTATTGGAACCTGAATAATCTTTTCATTTGCATACTCGTGCATGTGCAGGCTTCACTTGTAACATGTAGTATTATATTATGGCATGGTAGCAATTATATAACACGCCTTATAGGTTCCATTACTTTTTCGCTTGATAACGAGTTAAAGGCTAACTTTAGGAAGTCCTCAGTGGATATTAGTGATTCACATTTTGATAGTCTAAAAACTGGTGGTGGAGTGAAAAATATTATGGCGATCGTTGGCAATCGACTGTAAATGATGATGAGTGAAGTAAATGGATGAAATAAATAATGTAGAATAACATACTGTGGACATAAATATAAATGATACATATAAAATGCCCCCCGACACAAAAAAAAGGTACGTCCAAAATAATCACAGTACGTAAAGTAACGGGCAAGTTATAAACGTATCATAGCTGGTTGATGGTTGGATGAGCACTAAACGTTCATAGGACGCTCTTATCTTAGTCATCACGACTCAACATTGAACAATATTAACTATACATAAGAATATAGTACCCGTCTGGTAAAAAGAGCTGTAAAAGAGCCAAACACCATTCACATATATCACATTCAGTCTTGTCCTAGGCCATTCGCGTACGATGTTTAAAATAGAAAGTTTCGCAATACGAAGCTAAAACTCAATACAAAACAAACTATCGGTTGACTTGACACAAAACAAATGTTGAAACACTGAAACAAACTAGACGGGGTCAAAGAAGTAATACAATCTTTTCTTCCATTCGTTTCGCACAAAATCAAACAAAAGTAACATGCTTTAATAGACTAGTCGAACCTTACATGATCACTCAAAATTACTGCCATTTAACATAATAAGAGTAATTTTTCCAATTAGCCTTTATTTACATAATGGTCTGTTGCATAAATATGCTGTTACGTAAGATCAAAATGATTTTTGAACCGTAAATCGTTAACGATTTTAACGATAATAGGACCAACTAGATAGACACGATAAAGGTATACGGTTATTTAAATAGAAAAAAAAAGAAACCTGGAAGGAGAAAGAAACATGGTCAATAGTAATTTCCTAACGAAAATAGTCTGAACTGAAAAAGAAGCTGCGAACATTACTCGTATCTTTCGTCAATTCGTCGATTCAATCGCGAGCGATGAGAGAAGACCAAAATTAATTTTATTATATGTAATTCAAATCACTTATCCGAGATCAGTTGTACTTGTAGATATCAATCTGTGGATCGATAAGATCGATTTGACATCAGACACTTGTATTTTTAATGAGCCAACAGTAATTGACGATATTGACAGGACCTTTTTGTAAGGAATTTCCTGAGCAACACAATTGCAAAACAAAGTTTCGAGTCTATAAAACATGTAGCTAAATCTTCTTTTAACATTAATCACTAATTAATCTGGAATTCTGCTTTAAAAAACATTCTGCACCAATAATTCGTAAAGTTCCGTTAAATAAATCGAATATACATCGTAGGAGAAATTTCAAGAGCAGTCCACTTTTTCCGCATCACAAACAGGGGATCATCTTCGGCTCTCAGCGCTCGCCTGTCGATTACTGACATGACAATTATTACAGTTTACTGTATGTAGCTAAGGGAGCTTGTAGTACTGCGACTTGCTTAGGTGTCAATCCAACTTCCTACTCAGACTAATTTGCAAAGGCGAAAGTTTGTTTGATATGCTAATGGATACAATGTTTATTTATATTTCGCGAACATATTTTAATAATACTTGACATTTGTATATTTTTTGCATCCGAAAAACGTATGGCTGCAACCCTTTTTATGTCCCACTGCTGGGCACGGGTCTTACCCCATTATTAGGGAGGGGCCTGGAGCTTACGCCACCACGCTGCTCCAATGCGGGTTGGTGGAGGTGCGGGTTAGTGACCAACCCGCCGTCGAATGTTTTCAAACCGCCCATAAGGCCTCCGACAAGGTTTAACGACTGTTATCTATTGACAACAACCGGGACCGACGGCTTAAATTACCCTCCGAAGCACGGAAACGCACATGAAAACTTTTACCACTAGCGCTCACCCATCTCACACCTGACCGCGCCCGTTTAGCTTAGTTGCATAGATCGCTTGCGTTCTACGCTAACCGCCGGGCCATGCGCGCTTCAACGCAAACGTATAGGATACAATATGCATATATACAGTAATGATAGTTTCTAACGTAAACAAAATTATAAAAAAATTAAAATCATATGTAACTGGAAACTAGTCTCATCAACATTCTCGTTATATTATGATCAGCATTTTGAGGCTGCTGAATACTATTATTTTCAAAGAACGCCATTCCATCTATTTAGTAATCTGTTATTATTCTCATAAAACAAAACTAGACACTGTGCCGGGTTCTCAAATAATACCGCCACCACGAGCACTGTTACATTTACTATTACCGTGCACAAAAAAGAAATTCGTAGAATTTCTCTTATGCTCTAAAAATTATATCTGAATTAAGTGAACATTACTCGCAAGTCGTAGATGTACAGACCGCCTAAGATTACTCTCACTCCATTAGTCGGTATGTGTTTCAATTTTCAATTAACTTTCATCCAACTATAATGGAATTTTCATATCCGAGATCCCATTACAACTATGTAAGTTTTATTGAACAGAACATCGGAATGGCAATTAATCAGCAGAATCATTAAAGCTTATTAGAAAATTATTGGAATAAGTAATGGAATACATTTTTAATCTTTTATCCACAGTATAGTTGTAAATCGGTTTTTATTCAGTTTAGGAATGTGTATTATATAAATCTATGCCACTTGCTTAGTCAGAAGCAGGAGTAGGAGGAAAGTTATTCTCAGAAAATCAGATAATTCTTGTATTCATGGACTTCATGAAATCCCTAGTTTCAAATCCAATCCAGCTATTTACAAACGGCGAAACCTTAATGTGATCCAAAGTTTGATGTTGACAGCAATCTGAATTCAAGTTATAACGTTTTGCTCTAATTTCTTTTCTGATAGTTAAATATGTATAGTGGGACAATGCAAGCCTTTTTCTGAGAGTAACAATGTTAACAAATTTAACAAGATTTAAGTTATTTTCTTCTGCCGAGATAGGCCAACATAGATCTGAATTAAGTTGTATTTTGGTCGTAAATCTTAGTGACATTTTCATGACAATGAATGTGTCCCTTTTCTTAAGTAGGGAATGCGTTACGCACTGTCTCGACCTCTGTCAGGGGGACAGAGGGAGGTGTGTGGGACTCCTCCCTGCCGCTTCCAGGCAGGAGCATACCCACTAAACCCTACTGCACTCCTCCATCGCCAAGGTGATGATGTCGTGGGAAATCGGCTAAGCCTTAAACTTCCACAACATCGTCGGCGACTTTACGTGGCAGGCCCTATATGCTCCCTTATGTGGAAGGCTAGAGGAATGACCAGGAGCGCCGGGTCATTCCTGTCCATCGGTGATGGCCTGTACAATACAAGCAGAGTAACCCCCGTACCTCCAGCCTGCAGGCCACCACCGGGGGAGGGAAAGAACTGTCGTATTGACATCTTCTCCTTCCCCTTCTACGATTGCGGAGCGGGGGTTGAGACGGATCGTCCTCTCTCTCCCACTCCGCCGCCTCTTTCTGCGAGATAACTTTCTCGCAGAAGTAAGCAACAGCTTTCTAGGCTCTTTCGCTTTCGAGCATGACCCTAACGATGCTCGGCAGCGAAAGATTCCGGCCGACAGCAGTGCACAAGACTCGGCGCTGTTCTTCCCAGCCCCGGCAACTTTCAAGGCTGTGCTGCGACGATCAGCGATTGGAGTGGACTCGGGGATTTCGAGCGGAATGCATTTGTGTCCTAAATAATTGGGTAAGCTACCATCGCTCACGTATGTGTGGCCGCTCACCTCCAATCTTCCCAAGAACACTGGCGATGGTTGAACATTTCAAGATCACTCACACTCACGTCGTCCGCAACCACGGAAATCTCTTTCAGTAGCGTACGATCAGACATAGCTAGTAGTCCTACAGTAACGTAGCGTAACGTTACCTTAGAGAATACTTCAGATAACCATAATAATATGTAGCTTTAGAAAATTATCGAATTTAATATCTCACGTTATCGAAGTTCGGACAGTTGATGTTCTGACAGAGCTGACTTAGAACCTTCAACGCACTTCTCAGAACACTGCCAAGACATAAAATAAAAATAAAAAACATAACCGAAAGTTACACTCACGTCGGCGAAGTTGAGCCGGTTGGCGTTCTTGCGGAACTCCGTCATGGCGTAGCGCTCCTTCATCTTGCGCACGCGCTTGCCGCCGCGCTTCTTGCGACTCTGCTCGATCGGCTTCGGTAGTGGCTTCACGAACTTTACGGGAGGAGGTTCCTGTTTACAAAAAAAGAGCTTTTATTCAAATGCTCTAAAAAGAAGAACATAAAATTTTCCTTTAAAATTTTAACTATCAACTTACAACTTTATACACAATGTATAAGATCATAAAAGCTTGTCTTTGGATTCTAAATTACACCTTCCTCATTTCGGCAGTGCTTTATTTCTTATTCTATGTATTTAGTCAGTGAAATAGATTAACCTGAGTTTTGTCAGTGAAGATTAGTAGTGTTTCTCTTTCCTCCTTACAGTAAGTATCTATCTGCACATGTCAGTTGTGGGATATTGGTGTACTCGTGTAAATAATAATATATTAAAATGGAAACTCACCTGTAGCTTGTCAAGTTTCTTCTCAATTCCTTCGCGTAACTGCCTTCCTATGTGCCCGTCTGTGCTTTCATGACATGCGTCCACTCGAGCTGCCAGGGTCAGTTTTGTGGACACCAACTTGGCTGCTTTGTATCTTAATTCCTGATGAGATATAAATGTTTCTGATTTTTACATGACTCACTGGATACCAGTATCACATTATTGTGCCATTTACTCAGAGGATCTGCTTCTTTTTTAACCTTTAAACCTTTTAACCTTTTTTAATGTCCCACTTAAAAACCGCGCATGTGCGAACGCAAGTAGCTCAAGCTAGCTCGCTTAGAGATTAGCGACAGGCGCGGCGGCAGGCGTACTTGATAGGAGACCCCTAATGTGTCATGCTTATTTCTTTGGATCGCAGGGCATATAAAGAAGTCGGTTCCAGTTATTTTCAATATATAACAGTTGTTAAATCTTGTTTGATGCCTTATGAGCGGTTTCAAAACATCTGGCAGCGGGTTGGCCCCTAACCCACATCCGCCAACACATATGGAGCATATCAGATATCAGATGGTGTAGTAAACTCCAAGTCTCCCTAATAATGAGAAGAGACCCAAAAAACAATTAGCTAAATTACCAATATTAATCTCTTTAGAAAACATTATACAAATGCAACTTACTGGTGTTGTGTCTTGAACAATTTGCGAAAAGTAAATAAATCCAGTGTGGGGTAAGGAAGCAGCCTGAGAGAAACCGGAGAGTGTTTTCTTTTGCTGACCGAGTGGCAATACATTGCAGGCAGGCATCCTGGACAGTTTGGACAAACCACCAGCTACACCAAGAATCTTGGCTGCAGTAGATGCACCTACAGGATATAAGTGTAATTATAGATTCCAGCATTACATTATATTTATAACATTATATTTACAAAATATTATACTATCGTATTTTCAGCAGTAATCAACTTTAACATAAACTGAAAATTATGACTCTTACTGACATCTCATCTCGCTGATGTGTATGTAATTCTATTATATTTAAATTGGAAGCTGAAGTAGATGGCGTTGTTAAGTAAGACAATGAGTCTCTGAAGAAAACCAATTGTTTTTATCCGAGAAATGCTCAGTCATCCAGGTACTGTATCATACATTGCCCTGTTTATTATGTATCAAAAAGTACAAGTTGTTTTCAGTTGTATTAATAAATAGGTAGTACTATCATAGTTTGTCCAGGGAACAAGCCCTGCAGTGAAGCAATATTATTGTGTTTAGGTGGAAAAGTGTGGGTGCCAGCCTAAATTACATTAGGTAACTGTTAGCCTCTGTGGTACCAGCACAAACTGCATATAACCTCAAACAAGACTCAAGCTTTCTTGATATTCTGTGTGGATGGCTATGGGCAACAGTGACCAGAGCTTCAATTACTGCTATAAAATTATAATGTTATCAACTATTTGTGTTGATACCGGTGTTTGTGTTTTACATCTAATCATTATTTACCTATCACAATAACACTTTATCAGTAAACGCTACAAAAAATATTGATACAAATAACTATATCTACGGGGGATAACAGACTGCTGAGCGCGATGTTTCAAATTGTGCATGCTCAAGTGTGTTTTGTTTAGCGGCAGATTTTAATTAAAAATAGTTCAAATGAACAAAAAAAGAAACGAAAATAGACAAAACAAGCTGACAACGTTGGTTAGCTATAACAATATTATACTGTTAATTTATTTCGATATCTATATTCCATAACACATATTCTTTTGATACCGCTATTCGCCTTTTCGATGGATTTGTTTAACAATTGTTATAGCAATATGAAATATGTCTAACATTATTTATTTAACATTATATTTTGTAATTTTTTATAACACTCTAACTCTCTAGCTCTAACAGTGATCTCTTAACACCAAGTGGCCAGTACACTTCTCAGCTACTCCACATAAATAAGTAAAGAAAATAATTATTAAATTACAAATCATATACTAACCAACAATTGCAGTTATGTTAGGTGCAATAAATGTCATTCTGCTCTCAACATATTCATAGATTTTAGATTTATAGTTATTCAAGTCCGCAGCCATGTCACAAGCTTCAAATATTTCACTGAGCTCTTTATCCGACAACATTTTTCTGAAACATATATTGTGTGTTAAAGATCAATCTAATAATTGAAATCTAATAATTAAAATAATAATTTAATAATGCTTTAAGGTGGATTAATTTGGAACTTTGCATACTTATTAAGGACTGATGACAAAACAATAATATTATTGAAATCAATTTAACTAAAAAAATCATAAAAAAATAATTGTTAAAAAAAACTTCTGTGTGATCTCCTATACATATTTTCTGATAAAATATTTATAGCTATTGACTCCATGCACCCCATGCTTTTTTTACAATTTATTAAACATGTGATTGTGATGCTGCACAGGCAAATTGCCAATAGCTGTAATATAATTTCATCTTATGAATAAAATCTTACCCCTGAGTGGTGGATGCAGTAACTGACACAATCATAATAGTGGCCTGGGTGAGGAAACTCTGCAAGATCTCATTGTTTTTAGCTCTGTCCAAGTCATTGCCAAGCTCCTTTACACTCCGGATGTACTCTAGTGGAGTTACAATCAAGGACTCCAATTCTGGGAACCTTTTCTGGTATTTATCCCGAACAAATCTGTGGATAATAGCTGGAAAATGAAATGTTTTGTTCTGGTTTATGATCTACCTAATTATATGGAGTATTATAAGCCAATTAAGAATGTCTGGCATGTAAGACATAAAAAGACAAAAAAAAAATCAATTTAGTAGAATTTGCATTGGCAACAACATGTAGGTTTTGTCATCTGTCTCCCTAAAAATAAATCTATAGGGGTTTCAGATCAGTTTTTTACATTCCCAAAGTGAGAACAATCCTCACAAGGAAATAGATGTCTGTAACAATTCATTTTAACATTCAAAGTTGTTTAAATTATGACAGGATGACTACATTTTTTAGTAACATTTGAAATAAAAATATAATAAAAATAAAAATATGAATAACCTAAGAGGTATAGTTTCACTCAATTCTGTTTGTATAAGAAACTAGTGATCAGGCTTGGCTTAACCCTGGTGATTTAAGTCCATTTATATGGTAATACATACTAATCTATACTTTATGTAGCCTATACGCTGTTACAGACTATATCTTTCTCTATGCCAAACTTCACCCTGATCTGTTCAGTTGTTCTTGCCTGATTGAGCAACAAACATTTATCTAAACTCACACATTTATAAATATTAGCAGAGTACAAATAACACCTACCTATTTCCCCATCAATCTCAGCAGCTATATTGTTTGCTTCTACAATCAGTTGGTATTCTGGATCAGATTCCATTAAGCCTGTCACTTCAATTTTCTTGCGGTTAGTGCCACAATTGTTCTCAATGTCTGTCATAACCTAAAAAATCAAATAATATAAAAAACAAGGTAGCCTTAGGTAGTAAGTCAAGGTAAAGAAATAATGTAATTTTAGTACAATATAAATAAATGGTCTCATTTGTTATAGAACCAGTAATAAAAGCCAGGATCATGCATTAACAGTCCAAATAAACAAATGACTTAGGATTCCAGGATCTGATAAGGATACAAGAATGGTCTATCGAATTGAAGCATTTTGACGACAAACTTAATTCCTTTAGTTGTGTTTATAAAGGACGCAGATTGGTCGGAGTGTCTACTTAGGGGATAGTTACTTACTCGTTTTAGGCGGTCTGAATGTCGAAGCTTTGCCAGTTCACGGATTGAAACATTCTTAATTTCTTCCTCTTTGGGTACGACCGGAAATGGAACTGCAAACTCGTGGTCAGTATTATTTGAGGTTTTACTTTCGATAGCGGCTTCAAGCTCGCCATCATCATTTTCTTCTAAATCAGCCAATAATTCGTCTGCTAGAGACATTTTTAGGTATTGCTATTCTCAACGAAGCTTGTTCACTTTATTTGTTTCGAAATTGATTTGACTTTAACTATTATAGTGATTTTATAGTAAATAAACTGTGCTGACTGTGGTGCAGGCAGGCAGTTCATTCATTATCATAACATAATTGACATGACATTTTGACTTTTGACATGACAGTGACATTTATATTTTTTAATGTCTCTACATAATATGTGTTCAGTAATTAATAATAGTAAACGGCCAATATTATGAGATGATAGTATTCATGCTCTTATTTATTTAGTATTAAAATTTATGATTGGTTAAAGAACTATTTTTTACTCATAAACGTACTAGCTCTATGTTGTTGGCAAGACAGTTTCTAAGGAAACTTTTTTGTTTCAAACACAAAATACATTTTTGTATATCCAATAATCAAATAACTGCTTGATTGCAACGATTGCATTGATTTTAATGAATGGTTATATTTTTAGTCTGTGTTATCATCATTAATTTCATTATTTATCTATTTATTATTTGGCAGGCCGGTCATGGCAACATTGATAACCGTTTGCCATTTTTTTGCTGTGAAAGGAAAGCTGGAGGCCCACGGTGGACCAGAATTTCTGTAAATTTGAGGTATCTGGTCGGTCTCGTGAGGAGTTAAAGTAAGATTTTGTCTAAATGGCGCTTAATCCACAATATGATGCAATTGGAAAGGGTTTTGTGCAACAATATTACACACTGTTTGACGATCCGGCACAACGAGCAAATTTAGCTAATATGTATAACGTAAGTATTTTACGTTGCTTTTAATTAATCTCAGATAATTTCAGCCAAACATTTTGTTAATTTGCGCTCATCTTTCTCATTAGCATATATACATTTTAGGTTACGTTGTCTCCCGCCGAAATTTTTGGCTAGTTAAAAAACTGAGTAACCATCGCGATATTTTTAGGTATATCATATTAAAACATAAGATTTATAAACAACTGAATATGGGTTTCATAGCTCACAATACGTAAACTTTAGTAAATTTTAGCTCTAGCATTATTTGCTATCTAAGGTGTAGCTAATAAAGATCTTTATAATTGTTTTCTACATACATGAGTTTACATGACTCATGTGCATGCGCTAGTATCCGGAATAAATTAAATCATTTTATTTCTGTTACTTTACGTAAAGATCCAACTACGTTTTTCAGGTCGAAACATCCTTTATGACATTTGAAGGTGTCCAACTGCAAGGTGCTGTTAAGATTATGGAAAAGTTAAATGTAAGTATTTTACAGATGTAGGGGCTGTGTTTTATAGCAGCATCATATTCTTTATTACTCCTTATCAAGATATTTAGTAATTATAGTTTAACAGAAGTCTACTTCAGCCAGATCTTTTATATATACCACATATAGATTGGAAGAAGCATAACTAGGCGAGACCAAAAATAGAATACCTCATTATGTGTGTGAAGCGCATGTGTGCTTATGCGCTTCACACACAATAGTGTTGTGCGTGTCTACCTCAAATTTAACTGTCTATACACATTAAAGCTTATTGATAGTTGTATCTGTCTTGATAAGACACAGATCTAACAGTAAAGTAACTAAAATAAAACTACACACACAAAACAATTTTATTTACCTCCACAAATAAGTAAATACAGAAAATAATTACTTACATTATATATTATTAACCTGAACACAGTTAACCTCTTTGTGTGCCTATTAGGAAATCATTTTTCTTCAAAGTGCTTGCTGCATATAATAATAGTACCTGGCTGGACGACTGAGCATTGCTCAGATAATAACAATTGATTTTCTTGGGTTGATTTTAATCAACTGGCTTATAAAATACAAAAAACATTTTAATGCAGCACATGGCTGAAAAATGTATATCTCAGCAATATTTCTGCAATTGTATATGGCTCATTATTCTGTCTTTACATGATCTACATACATGGCTTGGCTAGTACTTATGGCTGCAAGCATACTGTTTTAAAAGCAAAGACAAAACCAAAAAAATGAAGTAAAATGTGGATTGACCTTATTTCGTGAAGATTAAAAATAAAATAGGCGTGATACATTAAATATTTTAAGTTAGCAAATAAGACTCGAACAATTATTTAAAATAAAACCACTCTGTTCATAATTAAAAGATTTACACTTTGATGATCGGTAAAATATTTTCTATTTCAGATATTAGCTTTCCTTTATAGTTAACATTTACTGGCTGTCCATATGATACTCTGTTTTTAAATGTCATTATATTAGTTTTATCGAGATTAATTTTAAGATTGTTACTATCTAGCCAGTCTATTAGTGCTTCAAGAGCGTTATTTATATTACTTTCGAAGGAATCTACGTCTTCTTTTGTAAATATAACTGTACTATCATCAGCAAACAGTATCATAGGTTGTTTTATGACTTTAGGAAAATCGTTAATATAAATCAAGAAAAGCAAAGGGCCCAAAATACTTCCTTGAGGCACTCCATACAGTACTTTCCTAGAGGGAGAAAGGTGTTTTTCAAGAGAAAAGGTCTCTACAATTTTTTGCCTAACACTAACCATTCTCGAGATATCGAATTAAAAGCGTTTCCATCAAAATGACCTTGAGCTGACCTCAGTAGTACCCCTCAAAATGGAATTTATGCTCAGAATACACCCCCCTATCGATCCTTAAAATCCCCAAACTGTGTTCGTTCATGTTTATTTATTTCGTAATTTGACTGGACTATATATCATCGATTGTGATGTATAATCATATAGGTACTTTAGAATATTATACTAATATATACTTTATAAAATAAATATATATTTTAATTGTAACTTATTAATTTGATTGTAAGTAACATGACATTTTATTGTAATTTAACTGAATGAAGTTGTAATAATTAATTATTTGTATTTCTATTTTGTAATTTGAATGTGAATTTTTAAATATTAATATAACTAAATCAATAAATTTATCAAAATATTGTACACCCTATGGGTAACAACAGAGAACGATAAAATGTTATAAACACCTATGCATGTAACCTGTTGTATGACAATAAATTACTGAATTACTTATACAAACTATGAGGGATAAGTGATACAGGTTTCAGTGATGTGATATCTAATTTGCTTTTGGGCTACTCCAACACTGGAAGACCCACAAAAGAGGAGAAAATTTCATACTAAACCCATTTTATTTTTATTTCAGAGCCTGACATTTCAGAAGATTGGTAGACTAATAACATCAGTTGACTCACAACCTATGTTTGATGGAGGAGTTCTAATCAATGTTCTTGGCAGATTACAGGTATGTTGTCATATTAATAAATTGTTTATTAAATGATTTAGGTTAAAAAGCAAAACTTTTAGGTTGAAACAGTAATAAATATATTATAAGAATTGAAATAATAATAAAGGAGGGACAACAACTTACAGCAGAAAATTCTGTTCTTACTATTTCTCTACTGTAGAAAAATTGCTAAAAGATAGCTATATGCACTTACTAGAAAAAAGTTCATAAAAATACTATAGTGAATGTTAAAGCAAAACAAAAATAAAATGTTTAAATGTGTTATGTGGTATCAGGTGTAGAATTACATGATGTAGAATATAGAATTTAATGAGAATATAATTAATTCTTAATGAAAATACCCTAACATTTTTAAATAAACTTGTAGAAATAAATTATAACTTTTATGTATTATTTGTAACAGACAGATGAGGATCAACCCCATGCATACTTTCAAACATTTGTATTGAAGCCTATAGGAAACTCCTTTTATGTAGAACATGACATGTTCAGACTGGCTCTTCACGATGTTTGAATAGTTTATATCTACAGGCAAAGTAAGGAATGTAGAAGCCCATAGCTTCTGTGGTCACCTCAATAACAATGCTTTCTCTCTTAATATGATTTCCTTAATCTATCTGTTCTCTACAGTAAAATTAAAATTTAACATAAAAACCACAGTAAATAAAAAAGCTATCACTTAAGCACACAAACCTTGCGGTTTATTTTCTCTCTTACGTTTGCATTGCCAAGTCACATTCTAATGATCTATGTTACCTGGCTGTCTTACAGATCCCATCCCATCCCATCTGTCATAAAAGTTAATTTACTATCTTCATTTGTCTTAATTACAAAAGCTAGCACTGCATGAAATTGAATGGCACCTAGATATTGTTGAAGTAGAGATAACCATAGTGAGTGCTTAGAAATATGCTGTATGCAAGCACGAACTGTCACTGTATCTGTAAATAAAACTAATACTTTAATGAAATGAATGATGAATATGCGTACTTGATTAAAAAAAATACACATTAATTATTAGTTTACACATCAAAACATCACAGTGATAATAATAACTTTTATCAGCAAAAAATACTGTATAGTGAAACAATCCAGTAAGAAAATCTCTTTACTTATAATATAACATGTCATATTGCACGGCACATACCTATTATAATTAAAAAATGCATTTTATTTAAGCTGCTCATTTAATATATGAATACACTAACTGCTTGTATTTAAATCAAATGAGGATTAAGCTATGCAAATGAAGTTTCCTTTAAAAAAAAAGTATATAAAGTTGCGAGATATAGAAGATTTTTTGAAAATTGAGTAGATTTAGCTAGGGATGCCCGATCTTTTGCTTTGAATCGATCTTTTAAATCATAATGGATCATAACCCCATGAATAAATTCACGATATGAATCGTTTGCATTGAATCAATCTCATTAGATCTTGGAAATCTTAGAAGACCAAAACATAATCTTATTAAATGATAAAAATACAGTGGAATTTATAAAACCAAATACATATATGTATGGTTTTTATAAGTCAAAGTGTTGCCAGCAGTTCTGAAGGGACAGATGTTGCATCAATAGTAAAATACTTGAAAGCCAAAAATAAGAAAATCTGTTTATGTTTATGATGTCGTTTGAGATGATTAATTAAATTCTTAGTGTTTCCTTTGCTTTTAACATTCTGTTTACATAATTTGCACTGTACACCCGTGTCACAACGAATAAAAGTCGTTCAAACACTGATTTTACTGGCGGAGCCATATTGAAAACAATATTCAAAAATATGTTAGGCTTACTAAATTACGTAATGATACACTTCGTATTCAATCGTAGTATCCACAATGAATGAACAAAAATATCAGTATGAATCTTCTTGTGGCGGTAAAAGATAAACTTTTAATAACATACCTTCATTTCATGTTTCACACTCATACCCTTAGGTTACTTGAAACTATTTCAACAAATAGGTGTCGTCTCATTTTTTGTCGATAAATCGTTCCCACTAAAATATTTGTGCTGTGTTGGCCAAGGATCGTACCTAAATATTGTTTAGTATGTATTATTTTTGTTTTTAAATCATGGGAATTTTTTTCATACGATATTCCAGGCGATTCGATCTGAGCAAAGATCGTATCATGTTGAATCGTTAAAAAAAATCGGCAGATCGTATCGCCGAGAATCGGATTTCTAAAAACGATTAAGATCGGGCATCCTTAATTAGACTACCTATATAGGGCACAGAGTGGATGGAGAGAAATAGTTGTTACTAATCAATGTTTTTCGTTAACTGTATATATTATTATATTACATGAATAAATAAGTTTATGACATGCACTTTTTCTTTTGGGCAATTCAAATTGACCTGAATTTTCTAGTTGCGAAATATGGGTAAATCTAGGTCTGTCTGTAGTCTAGTTGGTATTACAAACAAAAAAAGTCGGAAATGCAGCATGAATATATTTATAAATTAAGAATTTTTTACGACACCCTCTTTTTTTTCGGATTTCGTCAATTTAAGGGCTTTATGCTCAAAATTCTACATTGTTTTGAATACATAATAAAAGAAAAATTTCATGAGATAATTTTTATGATATGACATTACGTACTTGAAATTTGAGATTTGTATAACTAATTTTTTATTCACTTTTTTCATTATGGCTTTGACCGATTTATGTAACGTAATTCTTTTCTGTTATTCTAAAAGAAATAAATCATATTTCAGTGCGACGACGATCCCCCACACCCGTACATGCAGACGTTCGTCCTGAAACCACTCGGAGACTCATTCTTCGTGCAGCACGACATATTCCGCCTCGGCATCCACGACGTCGCTTAAAACTCACACTCTTACACGAATGTTAAACAAATATTTACATCATTAACATTATTATTGCAATCACTGCGCTACCTAAAACAGCGTATTGTTTTTGGTTATCTAGGTGTAAGGAAAAACTGTCATTGCCTACTTGTAAATTCAAAAATTGTACATTAGCCATCAATTTACAACTTTCGGCATTGTTTTTGACTTAGATAATTATTAAGAAGCTTAGTTAAAGTAAAACCGCGATTTTTTCAGTTACTGTATACATTTTATATTAAATGCAATATAATTTTATAATTTAATGTTGTTTTAATGTAACTGTGTTTTTTATTTCCTTATTTATGGCAGAGGAAAAGAAAACAACCAAAAGATGCTAAGACAATCATGTATTAGGTAATAAATAGTCAAAAATTAACAAAAGAACCACTGAAAACAGGTACTTTTTCACCAATCTCAAAATTTAAGACTTGCAACTTTCTTTAAATCCTTAGACGCTACGAACACTTAACAAGTTACTTGCATGCACTACATACGAAATACACACTGGACGCCATCGGGCGTCACTTGTCTAAGTGAATGACTAGGTTGCAATGTTGCCGCATCGCAAGGCTGGCGCCGACTCAACTGTGTCTTCCTATACCGGAGGGTACTGTCAAATCCACATTTAGCAGCTTAACATCGTAATCGGAAACAATACTTCATTTAAATCACACCATTTCGACGAATTACACCCAAAATTCGAGATAGAATAAACGTTAATCGAATATAATTAACTAGCTACAAAAGGGTATTTTTTAATAGTGTTGCTTGTGAGAAGCATACAGCAAATTATTTCAACAATATTTTAACGAGATATGATTGAGCAGAATATTGAATATGTTCTGTACTTGGCTGTTGCATCTACTATTGAGGGAACAAATGAGATACATCATTATATTACATAAATTTCATAATACATAAGAAACTAGAACTTTTTAGTTGTTGTAGTTCTAGATCTGGACTTTGTACTTTATTTATGTACTAATAAAAGAATAAATAGCTTAAAAATATTTATTCCCCAGAAGCAATATAACAGCCATGTTACATCTTTCAAATATACTTGAAACTTATTTTAAGCATGAACTGCTAAAAGGAAACACGACATTCGACTATCATAAGGTGGTGAAGACTACAAAACGGAGATCAAAATTAGACATGGCAAGACCGTTATGGTCGCATTCGATGTTATAGTCCATTTCAAACAGCATATTGGGTGGCATTAAGATTTGAAGAGTCTAGAGATGTCAATATAGTATATTTCATTACAAGTGCGGAATGGCTGTCATTGCAAGGAGCTCCGACAAGTCTACCCGATCCGAGGCGCAGCCGAAGGTGAGGGTTGACAGTCGGAACTCCTTCCAATGACGGTTCCGCACGTGTACTGAACGACTATTTTTAATACAGTTGCGAAAAAAATGAAGCAATTTAATAAAATAATAAAAACTCACAAAGAACATTTTTGAAAAATGGCGCCAACCTTAAAAGAATACCTATATGCAGAGATTTTTTTTGTTTTCTTCACCCATTCTGGGTAGGCAAAGGGAACTATGCCCATACAGCCAAGTCTTCAGTAGAAATTTTTTATTGGTATGAAATGAAAATGTTAATGAGATGAAATGAAATGCAACCTAACCTAACTCATTGAATCAAATCATTAAATCTGATATTGAAACAAATTAGTAGCTTCTTTTTAGAAATATTTGCATGAATCATAAAAACTTCTAAAACTTGGTTGGTTTTTTTTCTTTTTAATAGACATTATTTTGACAGTTGGGAAAGAAAAAGCACGAGTGTGTAATAGCCCACTTCCCGCACGCTAAACGTCCCTGTAATACGTCACTTTTTGAGCAACTGTATTAAAAAAAAGATTAACAAAAACAATTCAGTAACAAATTAAAGGCGTGATTCTAATGTTATGATAAATGTATATAATTACAGGTCTATGTATTTAAGACAAAAACAAATACTCAATTCTGATCCAATATAATAAACTTATGTAAAGTTTCTAAAAAATCATGTTATATATATGATTATTACAGCCAGGTTGAAACTATAATTGATTGTTTAACTGCCAAAAATAATAATTAAACACAAAACAGTGACACCCCAGATTGCCGTCATATCCAAACTCTCGATCGCATACTATCCGTCTTTTATCTAATTTTAACATTCGCTCAGAAAAAAATATGAATCTTGACTCCCAAAACTCCTCAACAGTGTTTGTACGTTAACCTTTAATATTTTTGTACCTCAGAAATTCCAGGTTTTTAACGGTTTACTGTAGTTATTAGGTACATATTTAATGTATCAAAGAAAATACATATTTGATAAAAAATAATTAGGTACACGAACTGGAAAGTCTGGAAATAACCGATTATAAATTATCGTTACTTTTGGATCACCCCTTGTATACATAGAATTTTTCAGAATCTTTGTCTGAACAGAATGAGTAATTATTTTTGAACAAAAAAACCAGCGGAGTTGAAAATTATGAACGAAAATTTATTTAAAATGTACAGTTTAACCCTTTTTCAATGTCTCACCCTAGCTATGAAATGGACTGTAAGAACATTTTGTACATTATAAGCCTTTAGCCTCTGATTGACAGCACTGTTCCATTAAAACTCGTGAATATTAATAACGTTATTAGCACAACCTGCTATAGCCTGTTTTGTCGTAGCATCTCAGTTAGTTATTGTTATCATATCACAACACGAAAAATATAACTCCTTAAGGCAACATGAAACAGGATGAATGATTTCAGCTATTCAAAATTAAACGGAATGTAAAGAGAAAATCTTTGAGGTTAACTGTCTAGTTATTGTAGTATCAATTTTAAAGTTTGAATTTACCTAAAATAATAATAATAATAAAATAGGAGGAAACATGCACTCGATTTGGGAACTTTAAATCTCTGTTTACACTTGGGACATGTTTAGTATTCCACACATCAGTATTTCACAATCGTGTGACAAGATCATGAATTATTCCTTTCTAAAGGCGAGATAACACGTCATACCTGTTTCATTGAATTTAAATCTCACTTTTAATAAGATGGAAACAGGGCCGGATTTAGAGGGCTGGAGGCCTCGGGGCAACAAAGGAGTGGAGGCCCCTTGGCCCCAAACTATTTTCAAATAAAAAATTCAATTCAAAGTCAATTTTTTCAGTCAGTGATATTTTACCGATTGCCTGACTGGAGTGAAAAATATGGATCGATGATTTCTATTAATATTTAATGTAATCATGTTTGTACAAAGTATCGTAAAACGCGAAAAAATATGATAGGAACAGTTGTTTACTATTGTGGGAGCCCGGGGCTGTAGCCCCGGGTGCCCTCCCCTAAATCCGACCCTGGATGGCAATGTGTAGGTAATTGATTTGTTATACATAGCAGAATGACTCAGTCTGTGACCTCCAATGCCTCGATTGTCTGAGAACGTATGTGTAAAAAACTAATGCTCAAATAAAAAGAAACTTTATTTAGATGTGCACCATGTAAACACAATAGGTATATTTTCGTAATGATATCCAAGTTATAAGATTTGTGAGCGATCAAAAACGAAAATTGAGCATCTTTAGGAATATTGTTGATGACAGATTCAAATAAGTCATTTAAAATATTACGCTAAAACCAATAATAAAATATTTATTTCTCTGGATTTAAAAATTATTGTTTACTAATACGATACCTACCTGCAATGAAAAAAGAACGTGGTTTTAAGTGCATATACCTATATAATATACCATAGTACATACCTACAACAAACTTATTTGACACAAATAACCGAGAATCAGCTGCCATGAAAAATCACTAACCTTATTAACTTTCACTATGACATTATAAATGTTTAAAAATATCAGAGATTAGAAATGTTGCTTTCAGTCACCTTAAAAGGAGCCCTAAGTATTAACACATCAAAAATGAATTGTTTAATGGAACAGTACTAACATTATAAATGTAAATTGTCGCTCACAGATATTCGTAGCGATTTAACATTATTAAAACATTTTAGCCTTCGATAGTTATCTTCATTTTGTAAACGATAACATGTTTTTGTCGCGAACCTGAGTTTCAACTTCACAAGACCCCATGTTTCGAACCCCAACATCAAGATTTTACCAATGAACTATCAGTTTAAAAATATGTATAAATAATTTCAATCAAATATTCTGACTTTTGGCCTTATCTAGTTCAGCATCGGCGATCGACGATTGCACCGCGCACATTTGAAAACGGTTAAACGCGTGATTCCGCTACCGTGTTCAAATTTAGGTAGTCCCGAAATCGCGATGCAGCTTCCTTTAAGTCGCTAAAACGGGCGATTCAGGTGTTTCTTGTTGCTAAAACGCAATGCAGCATCGATGACACGCAAATTGCCGATGCTAAAAGTAACTAGAGTGACTTGACTGTTACTCAACTTTTCCAATCCTTTATTAGAGTTGCAAACCTTACTTGGATACTACCTAAGAAGAGAGAAGTACAATATCCAGTATTCTATCATAATATAAAACTTCAAATGTTTCCCAGGACCAGCCTGTACTTCACTATTTACTTGTATTTACACTTACAAATTGACAGTATTTTTGTCAGTAGGTACAAAAATATCTTTTCTGGCTTAATGTACTTTCACTGACTTAGTTTGAAATCATTTATTTTTAAACTGACAGTGTATAGAGTTTGTTTTAGGCACTTTTCAAAGGATTTTATTTAGCTTGCCATGCAATATTTGTATGTTTATTTTTGTAGAGTGCTTTCTAATTCAATGAAAAAAAAATATTTTTATAAGTAGGCAGTTCCGGAGGAATTGTTTTTCCTGTTATGTTATTCCACATGCTGTATACACACACATAAAATATCCAAACTATGGCAAAAATTAAGCATCTCCTACATTGTCATATACTGACTGATATTGGCGACTGATATTGGCAGTATGAGCAACGCTGCACATTTTTATTTACAGCAAGCTAACCATTGCTTCTTGGGAGCTTCCAGAGGAGATTACTTCAGTATTTTTTTGAATTTGTCACAGTATGAATACCATAGATAGAGAAATTTGTCTACGGTACGTCGAATAAGCTCAAAAAACATACGGGTCCAGAGGAAGGTGAAGCTCAGATTCCCAGCGGCTAAGTATTGACTCTAGGAGCCGCCCTTCTTGCGCCCCCTGGCGGCGGGCAGCGCGCCGCGCAGCGAGCGCATGGCCATGGCGCGGTTGAAGTGGCGGTGCGTCTTGTGCTCCTCCGCCTCGCCGCCGCTGTCCACCGTCGACAGGATCACCAGCAGCACGCCCATCACCTGCCAAATAAATACCTTTTTGATGTGACAAAGTCTAATAAACCGATGAACGCCGGCTGCACGCACGAAAAAGGATGACTCATTGTAACGTTACGCTCATTGTAACGTTACGCGGATTGTAACGTTACATTGAGGCTTGAGCGTTCGTCGATTGTTTATAAAGTGAAGTGAAAAGTTAATGTGGTTTTCATTGTTTTGTTATAACGTTGTCACGTTAAACTATCGTTCGTAAACCGACTTTACACACAACCAATTTTTTTCAACCTTTTTATGTCCAATTGCTGGGCACAGGACTCCGGAAGTGAGAAGATGGATTAAGGCCTTCGTTCACCACGCTGGCCAAATACGGATTGGTAGACATCATGCATTTGACAAATTATGAATTTTTATCAGACTTGCACGGTGACGGATAATATCGCAATTAATTATATATGGATGGGCGGGCGCGTAATTATGACCCAAGCCCACTGTTGGGATAGTACAACACAATCAATTATTGTAACCAACATAATATAATCAAAAGCGTACTCACGGAATTCTTGAATCGAAGCCACCTCTCCTATATCCAATCACAGGATCCTGGGCATTCTTCCAGACTGCAGTCTGCCGCTTCAAGGTTCCGCTTGTAGTTTTTGATGGGTTTTAGATTAGTACTTAAGAATATTGTCGAACATAACCAAAGAAAGTCGACGTGAGTACCGTTCGTATGCTACCGCCGCCACACTGGCAAGGCGCAGATAATATTCTATTTTTATTTTTTTACTAATCATAGACAAAGATTATGGCCTATGATACTGTTCTCCTTCATCCAATATGAAAGGAGTTCGGTAAACTGCGAATCAGAAACCGATAAGCACTCCTGAAAACATGCTGGCAAGCTAGCAATAATTGAGAGTGTTTTATATAGATATTAAACCAGAATTAACTTAGAGTTGACTTGTATTTTGAAATGGACTGGTAATTTTGGGCTTCAAATCAACCCGGCTAAGACTCAAGCCATTATAATTGGCAGTTCCAGGCTAATATCTAGGGTTGATTGGACTACCCTCCCGCCAATAATCTTCGATGGAACTGTTATTCCATATAGCGACAAAGTCAAAAACCTGGGTGTTATTATGGATCGTTGTTTAACTTGGGTGCCTCAAATCAACAACCTTAGTAAAACTTTGTTCGCTCGACTTGGCTCCTTGCGCAGACTCCGAAATTTTCTACCCATTCCAACTAAAATTACACTTGTTCATTCTCTTCTTTTTCCAATACTCGACTACGCCGATATTTGCTATCCTGATCTAACTGAGGAGCAACTTAACAAACTTGAGCGACTCCAAAACGCTTGTATACGTTTCGTATTTGGCCTTCGTAAATACGATCATGTTTCCGAATTCCGACTAAAGCTCAAGTGGCTCCCTATTCGTCTTCGCCGGAATACTCACATTCTTTCTGCTTTGTACTGTGCACTATTTCACCCATCTGCCCCAATATACCTGAAAGAGCGTTTTGAATATCTATACTCTTCCCACAACCGATTCTTACGCTCCACTGAAAATTTATCCCTTAGTACTCCTGTCCACTCTTCCACCTTCTTCGCAAAATCCTTTACTGTCACTGCTATACGCACTTGGAACTCACTTCCTTCATCTATTCGACAGTCAGAATCGATTGCTATTTTTAAGAAACGTCTTTATGATTACTACCAAGAACGTTGAAGTGATATTTATCTAGCCATCAAAGAACAGATTGTCCACTCTCTTACCATCTAAAACATCTTCAATACTAATAACAGTTTATCTGACATTTTGCATGTATATATGTATGTATTATTAGTATATATGTATATATTTAGTATGTAAGTATATGTATGTCTATATATATAAATATTTATGTATGTCTATGTATATTTAAATTTAAGGTTTCATGTGCACCGCTCCCGCATCATATCTTGCTGAGTTCTCTTCTACCCCAAGGTTGCCTGGAAGAGATCGCTAGAAGCGATAAGGCCGCCTGTTGTCCACTGTAAATTTTGTATTTTATACTTTATGTTGTGCTTTCATTTTTATGGTGTACAATAAAGAATATTTGTATTGTATTGTATTGTATTGTATAAACCTATGAAAAATGAAAGTAACATTATAATAACAAATCGCCCAACCAAAATATCACTATTCTTTCTCTCACCTACAAATTAATGTAGTTAGTAAATTAGCTACGTAATAATTTAGGAAATAAACAGTGACGATTTCAGTTTGGAGGGTGGGGCTTGATTTATGTTTGGGGCAGGTGCAGGTTGAAATTTTGGAAGAGCCGCCGTGCCTGGTTTGTGGGCTTAACTTTAGTTTCGAGGAATTAGAAGTTAGTCAAGGGTGAACCCGAATTTTTTGCTAGAGCCCCTTAACCCCCCTCCCCCTGTATCCGCTAGTGGCGATAAATACACCTTTAACAAATTTCTATATCAGAGGTGCGCGCCGGGTGTTTGAACTACGTATATCTGGTTTTACTGCTCGGCCATCACTTCTACTGAAATATGTACATCTCCATAACCTAATCTTTGAGTTTTAGCAGGAGGTTAAAAAGATTATAAAATTATTATAAGATTAAAAAGATTAGAAGAGTGTATTTTTGAGTTATTTTCTAAATCTATCGGCCATTTTGTTCGATGTAGGGTTATTACAGTATGCGAATATAATAATAAAATAACAGTGCGTAAACGTTGTTTTTTTTTTTGCTTGCTTCCAAAACTCAATAGGATATGTATTAGTAAAGTATATGGATACTTTACTAATACTTATACGGTTACGGTTTACTTGGATGTCTAACTGACTTGAGTGACTGAATTCGGCTATTATTATATTGGTTTTAACGAAATGTAATAGAAACATAAATCACTAGTATTGAATAAGAAAACCAACATGCAAATGTAAACAGATAACAACAATAATATTCTGTATTGTTGTGGTTCTTTATCTGTATGATAACATTATCGCGTGAGAGAAGCGAGGGCTCACCAAGCAAATGATGATAAGCAGCGTGTAAACATGCACGGAGGCCTCCGGGATGTTCTCGATGTCCTTGAGCGCCAGCACCGCCGGCTCGAAGTCCGGCCGCAGGTCCAGCGCGTGCCGCAGGTGGACGGCTGCTTCCTGCAAACAGATGAAATGAAAAAATAGAAATCAATTTAAAAAAATCTTTTATATTACCAGCGTCAAGTATAATAGATAAATTTCCGAAAGGCGCATACAGCCGATCGATCTGAAATTTGGTAGAATAACGTATTTTGACCTCCTGATCACGCCACGAATATCATAACGAAAATTGGCGCAAACGTCATTTTAAATATGAAAAACGGAGAAGAACCTCTTTTCGTTCGGTGTGCATAATCGCATATTCCTAACCGATTTAGACTATTCTAGCTTTCCTCAGAAAGGGTATGTGTCTGTATGTGTACAGCGGCGATAAAGAACTGTAGGTCGTCACTCCCACAAAACAATTCACGAAGTTGATGTATTTCACCGCAAAATAGACAGAAAATGCCAGTACTATAGCGGATAATATTCACGGAGTTCGACTGATATAACGAAGTATCAAAAAAGTGAAACATTTTTTTAATGAAATTATTATTTAATCAACCGAAGTATGTTGTATTTATGTTTTTATAGGCAGATCATTGCTCCCTATGGAAAAAAAATATCTGGGAGCGGGAGTCTATGAACTGTTTGAAGGCCGTTTTGACTTCCTCATCAGATTAGAATTTTTTTTTCTCGCAAAAAGTTATCCAAATTATGTAAATAATGGCAATCGGTTGGGTCATGATCTAGAGAGTATGCTGGATGATGCAGAGGTTCCAAGTCGCATCTCCTCTAACTTGGCGACCCACAGTGGTCTGAAAATCAAGCTTCATACTCATAGAAACTGATTGTCAGAAATCAATAATTAAAAAATGTTATTGTAATAAGTACACCTCCCTTTGTTAACTGTTATAGTATGAAGGTCGTGAGTAGCTCCATGTGTGAGAAAAAAAATATTGTATTTTTTTTTGTATGGGAAAAAAACTTCAAAGTGGATTTTAAAAAAACTGATCAGAACTGAGGGTCTGGTATTCACATGAGTTATTACACCTTACATGGCGATTAAGATGACATACAATTGTTATGCCTTTCGGTGCCGCTTTGCATGTAGCAAGCTTTTGAAAGTTTGAGTTTTTGGTAGTTGAATCATACCCTTGATATAATTACATGATGATAACATTACTGATGTTGTCATTAGTTAACAACTTGCTAATGACCTTCTTTATGAATACAATAAAAAAGGTGCAGATTTTTTTACATTATACTGCAAAATTTCTTTGATAAAGTAACTCATTAAGTAATTACCTTCATTGCTGTTGAATTTTAATTAAGTTTTGATAAGATAAGCATATTAACGACAGCAAGCGTAAATGAGGGTAGTTATAATATAAATAGGACGTATATGCTAACTAAATTTAGTAGCTCTTTGCACTTGTTCGCGCTTACTATACTTATTTATTTCGATTTCTTTTCGTGTTTTAAATTTTAATGGAAAGCTTCAGTACCAATTTGGATATGTTTATGTTTGTCGCGAACAATAGCTGACTAACAACTAACTAACAATAGCGTGATTTTACCATCTATCATAGTCATCAGCATTGAGTGCTTCACAGTATGACTTCCTATAATAGACGGCTCTAGTGCTGCAATCTCAGCTTCAATCATAGCTTGTTCTTGCTTTATATTCAATTTGTTTTCACTTGCAAATTTGAAGTAAAGCGGTCTGCAGAACATTGTGGAAGATGGCTTTGGATTCTCCCATAACTTTTCTTCGCCACAAAGTGTCAAAGGCACAAAGGAGCACATAAAATTACTGTAATCATCTTCACCCCCCATAGTTTGCTTGTATAAACTTTGCCCTGAAGCACTAGGACACACCCAGTAGGAATTTCCCAAGTCTAGCAACAGTTTTGTCCAAAATCGCTTGAAGCTTAACTTTTACCCCTCTTTCAGTGATATCTATAGTATTTTATGGTGGGTAGCAGTCCTTCTTCACCTCTAATATAGCAGTATATGAAGGATATAGGGGTATTCCCTCTTCTTTTGCGCAAACTCTTAATGTTGTATACTGCCATTTTGAAAGTTTCAACGAAATCAGTATACCTAATGCTTTATCAGCGGAATATATGGGCTGAGCTTTCTTGGGCTTCAACAGTTGCTTTATCTTAGTAGCTTCCTCGGGATGTTCTGTGACTAATTTAATTATATCTGCTACGTTTTTGTTATCAGCACTTAAACCAGTTGCAAAAGCAAGGCTTTCATTGGTATGTGCTAGTAGCTCTTCCACTCTTCTTCTCTTCTGTAGCGGGCTTAGCTCAGAGAACACTTTTCTTGGACTCACCTCTGTTGATGTTCCAAAACTGCAAGTCTCTGCATTCAACCCTAATGATGTTGATGCGCCCTCATTTACACTGCAGTCAAAACTAGAACATGGTTGCTGCTCTTCTAACACCAAAGAAGGTGTGATTTTTTCTTTTATGAACTCAGGCCATTTTATGTCTTCTTGCAGCCATATCTCATACTTTTTTATGAATGTTTTTCTCGTGCGATTACACGAGATCCATTTGTTTTTCAACGAACACACAAAAGTCTGACAGAATTGTTTAAATTCTTTATTTTCATTTTCTGACAAAGTAACGTTTTTCACCAAAACTTCAAATAATTCGCTTGGTTTTGAAAAACAGCTATTGTTCGCCACAAACATAAACATATCCAAATTGGTACTGAAGCTTTCCATTAAAATTTAAAACACGAAAACAAATCGAACTAAATAAGTATAGTAAGCGCGAACAAGTGCAAAGAGCTACTAAATTAAGTTATCATATACGTCCTATTTATATTATAACTACCCTCATTTACGCTTGCTGTCGTTAATATGCTTATCTTATCAAAACTTAATTAAAATTCAACAGCAATGAAGGTAATTACTTAATGAGTTACTTTATCAAAGAAATTTTGCAGTATAATGTAAAAAAATCTGCACCTTTTTTATTGTATTCATAAAGAAGGTCATTAGCAAGTTGTTAACTAATGACAACATCAGTAATGTTATCATCATGTAATTATATCAAGGGTATGATTCAACTACCAAAAACTCAAACTTTCAAAAGCTTGCTACATGCAAAGCGGCACCGAAAGGCATAACAATTGTATGTCATCTTAATCGCCATGTAAGGTGTAATAACTCATGTGAATACCAGACCCTCAGTTCTGATCAGTTTTTTTAAAATCCACTTTGAAGTTTTTTTCCCATACAAAAAAAAATACAATATTTTTTTTCTCACACATGGAGCTACTCACGACCTTCATACTATAACAGTTAACAAAGGGAGGTGTACTTATTACAATAACATTTTTTAATTATTGATTTCTGACAATCAGTTTCTATGAGTATGAAGCTTGATTTTCAGACCACTGTGCGACCGTTTGATGTGCAGTGTGTGGTCTAGCGTGTGAAAGAGCAGTAGGCTAGAGCAATTTTCCAGTCTCGGTTGTTTAATGGCGAGCTTTTTCATCATTGTTTTCAATTGTTAGCAATACAAAATCTGCAGCAAAAATGCGCTGCGGTCTGGCGGCTGTACTTCGAGCGAGAGAGGCGTTAGGTAGATTGCGTCGTCCGGGCATTACAGTGTGAACAGCACTCGCTCGCTAATTGACAACTTTGTTGCCTGATAATGTCCATACGCCTTGGCTAGGTTATATCACCTGCGAACTTACAATGGGCATGATGACAGATTTTCAAATACCTTTCCTTATTGTAGGTACACGTCTCCTAGTTTCGAAAAAAAGTTTATTTCAGCAATAAACTCAACTTTTAACGTAAATAAATGTATTTTTTGCTATGTAATTTGAATTAAGCGCGAAAACGCTCGTAGGTGTCATGGCGTCGGCTTGCTCGTCAAACTTCAAGCAACACGATGACATTAACTGAGACGTGACGTCATTCCTTTTGATTGGCGTTTCAGATAACATGGCCGATTGCTGTATTTAATACTTTTATTTTATTAAAAATATTATTAATATTAATGTTTATATTAAAACGGGATCATATTTTAGAACTTTTTTAGCATATATTTTTCTGTAAAACCGTTTATTCTCTGATTCTTTAATAGTGTCATCATGCCTATTCTGTTACCTGATAATGTCCATACGCCTTAAAGATCTCGCCCAGCGTGAAGTACTGCTGCCACGCGCTGCGGTCCGGCGGCTGTACTTCGAGCGAGCGACGCGTCAGGTAGATCGCGTCGTCCAGATATTGTAGCGTGAACAGGACTCGTGCCAGGTTTAGTAGCACCTGTGAATTGATTAGTTTCATTAGCTTGCGATAGCACAAAAAAGGTGCCTGTCACGCCAGGTAGATTTGACAAAATCGAAATCGCGCTGTCATTCATACACACAAAGAACTTTCACGTGTGGTTTTTTGGCGGGAAGTCGAAAAAGACATATTGTGCTCTTGTTTTATTTTCATTTTCTTGGTGTATTTTTGAGTTATATCGGATAAAGTTGATGGCATTTTGTTTGATATAGGTTAATTACAGTGCACGAGTGTTTGTGAAATAGAATAACAGTGCAAAAATATGTTTTTTTCTGCTTGCCTCCAAAATTCCATCGGACACATTCTAGTAAAGTAGCCATCGCCTTATTTGAATGTTGGACTGACTAGACTGACTGATTACTGACGACTTACTGATTTTGTTATTATTTCGTCCAGTTTCATTGAAACTGGCAAAAAATTGATGCAAAAATTATACTTGACGCTGGCAGTATGCACAGAGTTTGCGATGCCATAATAGAAAAAAAAAACTTTCTCGTTGCGACAAGTGTTGCAATGTTTGCTTCCACCAAAATTCAAACTATAGTCTGATGGTTAAATAAAATTAATGCTTTCTTTAATGAGCAGAATGGGATTAACAATATATTGGATAGCAGGGTATTCTAAGCATAGATTTTTTATGACTTTGTCTACGTCAAGATAAATTGGCAGCACAAAAGAGAAAGAACATAGTTATGCGTGCGTTATATGTGATATGTCTCTTACCGTCCAAGATATATTATTTTTACAAATTAACCTCTGAATTAAAAAAAAGGCAAAATATGGGATAAATTTAAATCAATAACATGCATCGTATTTAGTTTATAAATAAATTGGTTATTAAGGTTTTAGTCAGTAATTTTATTTCTATTAAATGTATAAAACAACTTTTACAATACCCATATTTGAGCAAATAAATCATTTTGCCTTTGGCTTTAGTTCCACCGTAGGGTAGTTATACCCTGTGTCGTACCATGGAAACACACAAAGACAGAAAAACAAACACACAGAAATTTAAACCCATCATTCAAATTTCTGCTTCGCCGGGCCTCAAACCCAGGGCCCTCCAATCGGCAGTCAGGCATAGTAAGCATTAAGCCACGCGGGTCGTCTAATAAGGAGCACTAATGACGGATTTCCATGAATACATAATGCTGCCACACATACATAAGCAGATGAAAATAACACTAACAAGAAATCTTTTGTAAATATAGGACAAAATTCTTATATTCTGTTAATCCTCTGATGAAAAAATATTCTGTCAGAATAGCTGAAATGAATACCTTGCAATAAATATAATAGCAACATAGGTTAAGTATAATTTACGATAAATCGAATAAACATGACAAGGAATGGTAAAAACTACTAATTCCAGTAAAGTAGTAAATATGTATTTAATTTGAGATCTGTCAAAGGTGAACTCAAATGGTTTCATTTGGGTTGAACCTCCCTAGCCCGCCTGCTAGATTTGTAATGCCTACACTACAATATTTTTCTTTTTGTCCTCTAACAAAGAAGTTATTAAAATTTTCTTAAGAAGTGAAATTATTATTTAACTTCTAACATTTAATATGACTGTGCTAACTCACATCTGCATTATAAGGAGACACAGCTAGAGCGCGGCGGAAACACTCTATTGACTGTCGAGTGTCGCCCTTTAGTCTCCAGAAGTTGCCTATCTGGTTATACAACTGCACTGACTTTGGTTTTTCTCTCTTGGCTTTTTTCAGCCGCTTCTCTATTGCATTTATGTCTAAGTCTGTCACACCATTCTTGTATAACTTCGGAAATATTAGGGCCACCTGCAATAAAGATAGTTGAGTTGAATATAAACATAATGGTTTTAATTTCAAGACTTACACAATATAATCATTCAATGACCAAATGAAGCAGTGATCACCACACTACTGTACAATAGGTTGGGGGATAATAAATGATTTTGATATCTCTTCCTGGTCTTAGTTTTTATATCTTTATGGCCTGTGTATGTATGTAAATGATATCTGCAATACAGTGAATTGGATCTGTCTTAAGCATAAAGAAACTGTGTGACCAAAATAAATTTCCTTTTCAATTGTTTCATGTATTAAGCATCTAGTTATCCTTTATCTTGGCACCTTATAGGAAAATAACACATGTTGGCATCTAGAAAAAAAAAAATATTTACTTGCGGCTCAGGTACATTAGGATGTCTGTGACGCCTTGCAACACCCACAAGGTTATCATAGTATGTGAAGTTTACAGCTTTGCCACAGTCTAGGAACTCATCCTCTGGATCCCTACTGATAACCTCTGTTTGAGTAACCTCTTCTCCACTATCTGTGCCTGACCTGTAGACAAGATTTATTTATTAGGTATTGTAACTCATCAAATCAAGCTATCACTACCCTGATGTAATATTCAATGTAAACTACCTATGTTATTCTAATGTATTTGTTGAATCACTGCAATTAATTATTGAAATTCAAATATATTTTTTATGTAAAAGCATAAAACCATCTTTTTAACCAAAGGAAGGATTTCTGTTACATGAACTTTTAATCATTATTTAAAAAGAAAGACAAAGAAAATAAGGAAAACTCTCATCTTTTCATTACCTTTGCTGGTCATATATCTGACAGTCAGTGCAGAACATATCAAACCCATGCTTAGTCCATGTGTTACCATAATATACTGTCGATGATATTATATTGAATACAGCATCTTCCTCACTTATTTTACTTTTATCTGTATCATCCTAAAACACATTGAGGGGAACAATTAGTTCTATAAAACAAAAGGCTGCTGTAATGGTATATTACAGTTGTTAGGGCTAGAAAGTAGTAATTTCTATGTTTTAGACAATACAATTTTAAAAAATCTTTCACTTTTACCTACTACTTGGACAAATTAACATGACACCTGGGAGCCTGCTCTGTATACCCTTATCCAAAACTTTGGGAATTTTTAGGCCTCATTTTTGAGTAGGACTGACAAAATTCTAGCAATAGGTATTATTTATCAGTGGCTTATTGTTATGAATAAAAATGCTAATCTTATAAATTCATAAAATAACAGTCTGAATATGCCAAAAATGATTCCGAAAATATTAGAAATACAGAGTAGGTGTCATCAGTTATACTTATGATGAGATTTAAAGCTGCAGTATATACATACTTTAATTAAAATTAGAAGGAATTGAAGATTTATTAAGCTCATTCAAAGGAGGCTTATGGAACTAAAGAAATAATTTTAAAACATTACTACCCACTACAGGTAGTTTGTTTTATATATTGCTATAATAATTGTAATAACAGGTATATAAGCATGCCTATCTATATTATCACAAAGGTAAGAATGCCAGCAGTCAAGGCAAACGACTAAATCAGAAAGCACAGAAATTAGCTGAAGTATTTTCTCCACATGGTAGTAATTATGTCCAATATTCGAAACAGAAGTTATATAACTGACCTGCGACAATGTGGTACCATCAACTATTTGTCCTTGCTCAACATCTAATTTCCAAACATTCGATGTACGAGAGTTAGTAACAATTATTTGAAATGAAAATATATACAGAACCAAACAAGTCAAGTATGGCGAATCTCCCATTTTTGACTAAAAAAAGCGATAGCGGACATTAAAGTTAAGTTGTTATTTAGTACAGTTAAATAGCTTTCACTTTGAAATGAACCTAATAGGCACAAAATATGGTAAAGCAATAAAATTTTAATCGCAATCTCGTTTTCTCTTCCTAGTCTTTATTTTGACATAACGTAATAGCAGAGCAGCAGTCAGCAGTAGCCACCACAGAGTACATTTGTGGCTACTAGCCAGAGCCACAGCACAGAGCACAGAGTACATTATATATACGGGAAGCACAGAGTACTGCAGAACTGCAGTAGCACCATAGATAAAAGTATTATACTTAGCACAGAAACAAAAAAAAAAAGTAGGCTAGAGTAGATACCATAGACTTATAATACACGTAAAAATACATTATTCTTAAGGGCTGATTACATTGACCAACTTGCAAGGTCTGATTTAGCATACATTGCTGGTTATCTTGAGTACTTTATTACAATGTACTCAGATAACCAGCAATGTATGCCGGGTAGGCCCCTGCAGGTTGGCCAATGTAATCAGACCTTTAGCATAAGAATAAATAATACTACGTAGAACGGAAACTCCCGCTCCGGACGGGCTCAAGGTCACGATATAAGCCTACATGTTAAACATAGTAATAAGTCGGGCGGTCTCGGCCGGCGCGTCAATTACAATAATGGCGTCAAGTTTTTTTTTCCTTAATGGCGTCTCGGCATGTCTCGGTCTTTTGACCACTTTGCCAATGACAAGCTGGGGAAATCATTATTCAATTCTAAATTCCTAAAAGGATCGGAAATTTGGACAGGATAAGGATAGTTATTGTGGTGTGTTTGGTTGTACAAACAATGCAAAAACAATGCCACACTTAAGTTTTTTTCGTTTGCCCCAAGATGATGCGAGGTAAGTAATATATTTTAAATATTATACCATTTCCGTACCTAATTTATCAAAAGAACATGAACAGTTCTTTTTGTGTAGCCGATTCGGTAGTTGACTTATGAACAGGAAAATTCAAAAGCTCACCCAACGCTAAATAAACTTATTTAATAATTTTACGTGAATCTGTATGTATTTTATTTTATATTTTTAGCTAAGTAATACTTACTTTGATGGCTTCATTTGGTATGATACCTACTTATGATAACTTATTATTTATAAGTGTTTATAGTGTTCATAATACTCATATTTTGTAATACCTACTAAACCAAAATAATGATTTTTAAGTTAAAAAAAGGAAAACCTATATTTAAGCGATATTATAAGACATAAGAATTATTAACAGCTTACAACCCTGGCAACACGCCTGGGCGACAGAGGGGCGTAACGGGGTGAAGAGGGAAGTAGATATATAAATTGCGGCGAATCGATGGCGGTCAAAGGAGATTCCGTTCTATGTAATTATTATTTATTCTTATGACCTTTAGCATAAGAATAAATAATAATTACATAGAACGGAAACTCCCGCTCCGGACGGGCTCAAGGTCACGATATTAGCCTACACGTTAATTTCGGCCAAACAGAATACTGAAGTCGGGCTGTCTCGGACGGGCGCGTCAATTACAATAACGGCGCCAAGTTAATTACGTGGTGTGTTTGGTTGTACAAACAATTCTAAAACAATGCCAAACTTAAGATTTTTTAATTTGCCCAAAGATGATGCGAGATAAGTAATATTTTTAAATATTATTCCTTTTCCGTACCTAATTTATCAAAAGGATATGACCAGTTCTTTTTGTGTAGCCAATTGTTTCACTTTCACTCAATTATAAAAAAAAAATGTTAGATAACTACAGCATTTTAACATGTCGCCAAAATATTTTTTAATAGCCCCCGCCATCGGTCATTGAACCTTTCTCGATTGTTTTGCCTCGCGATTGCGGCGCCGCGGCACTGGCGCACGCACGTAATACTTAATATGTAATTCGTTTATTTTAAACCTACACTACGTAAGTACTTACACCTATGTAGGTAAGTAATACTTACTTAAATGGCTTCATTTGGTATGGTACTTATAACTTATTAAGTAATATTATTTATAAGTATTTATAGAGTAGGTAAGTATTTATCATTCTCTGCCTCTGCGACAGAGGGGCGTAACGGGGTGAAGAGGGAAGTAGGTATATAAATTGCGGCGTATCGATGGCGGTCAAAGGAGATTCCGTTCTATGTAGTATTATTTAATTTTATTCTTATGCCTTTAGTCTAAGATACGTAAGTATGATATATGTATACGTAACTACACGTAAGTATATCATAATATAAGTCTGTAGTCTGTAGATGCTAACGTAGAGACTAGACCACTAGTCATTAGGTCGCCGGACGCCGGACGTAGCGTAGTTTGTAAAGTACCTGTGGTTTGAAAATAATGTTTGACGTTAGTGACATCAGGATTTTAAAAATCAAATCAAAAAATAATCAACATAATAATAATAATAATTGTCTTGTGCTGGATAATCAATATAACGACAAATAATACTTTGTTATCTTAAAAATTAATTTTATGTGTAAACAAAATACACAGATATTTGTCAGAGGTAAAATACGGTGTAAAGTTGAGTGAGGGTTAGTAGTAGAATCTACCTTTTTATTATACACTTGTAATAAAATATTTATGCGGTTAAAAACCGCTTATGTTCAAATATGTATGTAATGCGTAGTAGGCCTTACATACTCTGTACCAACCATACCACCTTGACACTCGGGGATTCGTGTGACACTCTATATATAAGTAATGTAATCTGTGGAAATTTTACCATAGACAAAATATGTCAAAAGTGTCACCGTCACATTGTCAAGAGTGTCACTGTCAAAACGGGTCAAGCCAAAACAACGCGAGCGAGACTTAGCAAAAAACATTCTCGTACAAAAATTATTTTCACTATGAGATAAATTTCTTATATTAGGGTTTACAAACGAAACCATGAAGAAGGAAAGGACTGGTGACAATAGTCGTCCATTTAAATTATAAGTATTCTATGTTACTAAAATTAATTTTACCAAGTGCATTGAACTTTTCGTGTTATTCACTATTTTTCAACTTTTACAGCTCATCAAATATTGAGTTTAACGGGTATAAGCTTTGAACGAAGAAGTATTATTGTAAGTTATTCCGCTATATTTAAAGTTGTTTTGCTGCATTATATTTAATTTAAAAGACCCAGTACTTTGGTCTGTACCTTCACCTACCTACAAATTTTTATAATTTCTTTTACAGGGTTTTGTTGAACTTACCATTGTACCTCTAAAAGATAACTTAAGGCATATTCGACTGAACGCCAAGCAGTGTCGTATTTATAGAGTGTGTCTCAATGATCAGTATGAAGCCAACTTTCAATATTGTGACCCCTTTCTGGATATCTGTCAGAAGGATCCTCACACGTAAGTTTCAAGTTCACTTTTGTCAGGGTTGTGATAAAAAAGCTAAACGGACGAATAAAATAACCTTATTATTCTGTTTCCGTACATAATTTATCAAAAGGACATAAACAGTTCTTTTTGTGTAGCCAATTGTTTCACTTTCACCCGATTGAAAAAATTTTCTTAGATACCTACAGCATTTTAACATGTTGCCAAAATCTTTAATAGCCCACCGCAAGCCACCGCCATCCGTCG
Organism: Pyrgus malvae; assembly: GCA_911387765.1. Classification (NCBI taxonomy): domain Eukaryota; kingdom Metazoa; phylum Arthropoda; class Insecta; order Lepidoptera; family Hesperiidae; genus Pyrgus; species Pyrgus malvae. The sequence continues at coordinate 7,406,586 of OU426955.1, read as the reverse complement.
TTGAACCTTTCTCGCTTGCTTTGCCTCGCAATCGCACGCGGTGGTGGTGCGGTGCCGCGGCAGTAGCGCACATAATTTGTTTATTTTAAACCTACACTGATTTTGAAGCTGATTTTTAAGTAAAGGAAAAGTTATATTTTAGCAATATTGTCTTAAGACATAAGTATTATTAACAGTTCACCACTCTGGCAATACGCCTGGGCAACAGGGGCGTAACGAGCTAAAGGGGGAAGTAGGTATATAAATGGCGGCGTATCAATGGCGGTCAAAGAAGATTCCGTTCTAGTTATTATTTATTCTTATGGATATGGTACCATTAACTTTCTTTCGCTCAGGCAGAGGGAGTAGTGTGGTCTCATTCGTTTAGCAGACAGCTAGCAATAGTACAAAGTGTCTAGTCATCCACTAAACGGATGACTAAAATATTATTTTATTCATCTGCTTCACTACTCTGCTCCACTTCAGTGGAAACACCACTTTTCACTGCTCCTCTCCGTCCAGCTCTGCGTCATTGGAAACCCAGCCTTAACACCATGTGGCCTGTACGCTTATCGGCTACTAAATTTAAAAAAAAGATTAATCTTAGATTAGCAGCCGCCCACGCCTTTGTCCGCGTGGATTTTGATATTGGTCATAGCATGATGTTATACAGCCTAAAGCCTTCCCTGATAAATGGACGATCCAACACAAAAATAATTTTTCAATTCAGTCCAGTAGTTTCGTGAGATTAGCGAGTTCAAATAAACAGATTGAAGAGTAAATTTAAATCACTATCTTTTCAATGTCAATATTTTCAGGAGATCACTGGAAGACTTCTCTCAGTATCATTTATCAGCTGCCAGAAAGGTAGATCCGGATAACAATTCTGGAGAGCTACATATACAAGTCCCTGATGATGCTGCCCATTTAGTAGGAGAAGGCAGAGGCCTGCGGATTGGCATAGAGTTCTCATTGGAGTCCCCACAGGGAGGCATGCACTTTGTTGTGCCTGAGGGAGATGCTAGTTTAGTTGAGGTTTGTTGTCAGACATTTTATTACTTTGTCTAAATTTTTTAACTGCAACCCTTTTTGTGTTCCACTGCTGCACTCAAGTCTCTCCCAGTTATTTTGAAGGCCTAGTTTACTCTACCACACTGCTGCAATGACGTTTTTAAAGCGCTCATAAGGCCTGCAACAAGGTTTATCAACTGTTATCTATCAATAAAAACAGACAGACAGCATGGAATTTTTGCCACCAGTGTTTACCAATCTCACACCCAATAGCACCATTCCCTCATTTGTTCAACCCCATCGACTCAGTTTATAGTTTCTCTTTTTGTAGCAATAGTTCCTGTGCAACTGGTGGGGACAGTCTACGGTCATATATCCTTTTATATAATACGGCCGAAGTTGGTATCCCCCAAGTGTAACCACATAATAATATTAAAGTGTCTCAAAGGGGACCTATGTGTTGTGTTGGACCTATGTCCCCAAGCAAGCCTTCCAAATGGCGGGGTCAAATAATATCTTTGACCCGTGATCCATAAGGAGAGTTACAAATAATAATAATGTTTATTTGTAAAATAAAAATTATGACTTACATTTCAACATTCATATTACAGAAATCTGCACACATGTTCACCTATGGCCACTCAGCCCGTCTCTGGTTTCCCTGTGTGGACAGCTTTGCAGAACCTTGCACTTGGAAACTGGAGTTCACAGTGGACGAGTGCTTGACTGCAGTGTCTTGTGGAGAACTCCTGGATGTTGTGTACACTCCGGACCACAGGCGAAAGACATTCCACTATGTTGTCAATACACCTGCATGTGCACCTAACATTGCACTGGCTATTGGGTAAGTTTTTCTGGTTTATTGAATTTGAAATCAACAATTTTCTATGAAAAATTATATGATTTTTGGTGCTAGTATCAGGTATTTGAGTTTACTTATGTCTTTGCCATTAACCATTTGCTTGAAAATGTGTGGACTCATGGTATACAACTTTGGATAGCCTGGTGGCAATAATTTTGTCCTTTCAAGCTCATGGCTTGGCTGCAACCCTTTTTGCGTCCCACTGCTGGGCACGGGTCTCTCCCCAATATTGGGGAGGCCTGGAGCTTACTCCACCACGCTGCTCCAATGCGGGTTGGTGGAGATGCGGGTTAGTGGCCAACCCGCTGTCGGATGTTTTCAAACCGCCCATAAGGCCTCCGACAAGGTTTAACGACTGTTATCTATCGACAACAACCGGGACCGACGGCTTAACGTGCCCTCCGAAGCACGGAAACGCGCATGAAATTTTTTGCCACTAGCGGTCACCCATCTCACACCTGACCGCGCCCGTTTGGCTTAGCTGCATAGATCGCTTGCGTTCTACGCTCGCCGCCGAGCCATGCGCGCTTCAAGCTCATATTTGACTAAAACTATTTCATTATGTTTCTATTTATCTGTTTTATTCATCAATAAAACCCCATCTGGTTAAAAATATTTTATGAAATACAGTGAATACCTCTTACAATGACGTCAATTGACGTCATTTATAATGACATATTGGTTATAATGACCGAAAATTACTGCTGATTCCGATGTTACTTATAGAATTAACGTTTATTCAAACGAACTGGCTATTGCAACTTATTAGAGTGGTGGTGGTTATTAGAGTGGTATAACAGATTTCTACTGTAAATAACAAAACCAAACCTAAAAACAAATTAGGCCAAAACATGTTAGGTACCATTGACATTGATTGTTAGTTTATTTACACACATAGAGAAATTAAACACTACGTTTTTACACTCTTGGTTATTGTATTGATTGATAAATAAAATCCTGAAACTGAATCAAATGATATGATATGTGCCACACCTATCATTTCATTTAATTTGAGTTACATTCATTTTATGGTAAAGAGGTCTGATAATAAAGTGATAATCATTTAGAAAACTTATTTACATTTTTAGGCCATTTGAACAGTATGTTGACCCACACATGAATGAAGTGACTCACTACTGCCTACCCAACCTGATGCAAATTCTAAAGAACACTGTCAGGTACCTTCATGAAGCATTTGAGTTCTATGAGGAAACACTGTCTACAAGATATCCATATCCATGTTACAAGCAGGTTTTTGTGGATGAGGTGAGTTTTATTTTGTGTTCTGTTTTTTTTAAATATTTGCTGTTATACTTTTATGAACCTTCTTTTACCCTTACCCCGAACCTTTTATGAAATTCAAAATTTTATAATAAATATTATGAACATAATAAAACAAACTGAACATGTGCAAACTTTATTATTTTTCACCAAGAGTGTGATCACACGCTTAAGTACAGGAAAGTTAACCAAAGACTAACAGTTTTATTTTTAAATTATCTAGGACACAATAAAATGTTAAATTATTTTGATATACTAAGTTATACAAAGTATATTAATAAAATAGAATATTTCTATAAATTACCTATTTCATGGTATGAAAAATATAAAATATTGGAATTATGAATAATTGCAATGACCAGGTATTTAATTTTCACCATATATTCTGGTTTTAGACCGAAGATGACGCCACTGCTTACACAACGATGTCTATCCTGAGCACTCACCTACTGCACTCGATAGCCATCATTGACCAGACCTTCATCAGCCGCAAAGCTATGGCCCAAGCTGTGGCCGAGCAGTTCTTCGGCTGTTTTATAACTATGCAGAACTGGTCTGACTTGTGGCTGGCTAAAGGCATCCCAGACTACCTCTGTGGACTGTACTCTAAGAAGTGTTTCGGCAACAATGAATATAGATACATGACTCATCAGGAATTGCAAGAGGTAAGTACTATATTATGCTTACATATATTATTACAAGCTTTTATTTAATACTGTTAAAAACTGCAAGTATTTTATGACAATGTGGGTAAAATCTTGAAAGTTGAAAACTCACATCACAGTGTTAGTTTGTGTTGAAATTTGGAACATATTTTCAGTTCTGATGACAGTGCAATTACACACAACAAAATGTCTTGATGAATTTTTTTTGTAGAACCCACCCATCGCATCACCAATAGCATCATAAAACTGCAAATCCAATATGGATGGTTGGATGTCTATTTCTACCTAGTGAGGTAGAAATAGAAATAACAACATATAATAACAATGGTAGAATAATTTCTTTATTATTCTACCATTTTAAAAGTACAAGAGAGGAGGAAGGGGGTAGGTACGTGAAGGAACGTTAACATCAAAAATTCAAACTTGAAACTGTAACAAAACGATTACATAAGTTGTACAGATATTTAAAAGAATAACGATTAACATGTTGTTTATTGGTATAATTCGTATAGCTGTGAACTTGGGAGGACGAACTTTTAGCAGCTGTATTGTTTGCCTTAGAACTTTCCGATAGCTATCATCTGCAATCAAAGGATGGACAGTACCATGTTTTTTAAATGCAATGTAATGTATGTATCAACCTTCAGAGTAACAGCGCACCTACATACGACAACGGGCAAGACTTAGGCCATTTGTCCACCGCCGCCGTCACCGAGAACGAGATGACGGCGCCGAAGTAGCGGTATATACATTTATTATGCCCGCATCGTAACTTGGTGTGGAGAACATAAAACGCCCCTGTATTATCGTTTACGTATTAGCGGATGAATGAATTATATGCATCGCCTGCGCCTTCGAAGGTACAAAAGCAGCAGAAGTTGTTGCCGGTTAAACCTAGCCATCACTTTATTTCTATATTATATTAGGAACAAACTAATCTAGCGAGATCGGTGCGCTGCGGTGGACAAACGAACGCCGTCACGTCATCATAAGGTGGAGAATGACTTGTACCGTTTGTTTGAATGTATCATTCGAGGCGATCTTGTTTACAATACGGCGACGCACACTGACTTTTAACGTGCGTTTAAAATGTATCATTCGAACTCTTGGCTCAGGTGTGCTCCATCCATGGATTCCGCTTGCGACTTGCTCTCGCGACGACGCGATGTGCACTGACTTGTAATGTAACACTCAAAGGGATTCGCGAAAAAACCGACAGCCGAGTGAAGCACGCGGCGCTCGCCATTACAAAGTAACGTTACAAGTCAGTCTTTGATTTCTGTTACACGAACACGATACATTACACCAAAATGTTAAAGTCAGTCTCCACCTTTAAAATCGGTCCGAAATAAACACGTTTTCGTTAATGGATCGGCGACGGCGGCGGTGGACAATCGCTCTTAGGCTCGCTTGAGATGTCCATGGGGTGCAGCGACTACTTAACATCACGTAGTCTGCATGCTCGCCTGCTACTGCACACAAATAAAATAATAATAAGAATACCTGAGCACATCAGCAGCTCTTGTCCTAGAATGGCCTGCATAAGGTTAAACTCATGCAGCACCATTTCAGCAAATGTAGCGATCAAGCCCAGTACAGAGAACTCCAGAAATAGATCTAGCATTGATGTCATCAAGAGGTGTATGTGCAACTGTAAATAAAGTGAAACATCTTATGAACACCGTTAGAAATTGCCACCCATCTAAGTTTTATTACAATACATCTATACTAATACTAGCCTTCCGCCAGCGGCTTCGCCCGCGTGGACCCGTTTTATAGGTTCCCGTAGGATAAAAACCATCCTATGTCCTTTCCCAAGGTCCACTCTATCTGTGTTCTAAATTTTATTAAGATTGGTTCAGTAGTTTAAGCGTGAAAGCAGACAGACAGAGTTACTTTCGAATTTATAATATTAGTAGGGATTATAAAGAGGAAAGATTTGTATTTTTGTATGTTTGTAAACTCAAAAACTCAAAACACTCAACAACAAAAACATAAACTCAAAAACTGCTGTTCCAATTTCAAAAATTCTTTCACAATTAGAAAGCTACATTCACCCTGAGTAACATAAGCTACTTTTTACTGCGGTAAAATGAGTCATTCTTACGTGAAAACAGGTAACAGTGTCAACGCGATTTTAATATTGCAATGAAGCCTGGAATAGCACATAAGCTATTTTTTATTCTACGGGGTCCATGCGGGCGAAGTCGCTGGCGGAAGGCTAGTTGTATATATATTGCTAAGTGTTTTGGATATATTCGCAATTTAGGCTTAAAACTTTATTCTCATACAAAACATTTTTCAATTATAAAGGGATAAGATAACTTTCTTCATGACAACATTTTTCTTCTGGAGCTTATAAAATTGAATCAAATCAACAGTTATTAATTGTACCATACAAATTAGCATAAAGTCTATTAAAAATAAGATATTATTATTACATTATTAATGAAAATGTTAAATACAAAAAAATATAATTAGTATTAGGAGAAGTAGTAGAAGGTGTAATTATTCTAGTAAATTCTAGTATCCCACCAAAAACATTTTCATGTAAATGTTGCCAAGACGAGACTCGCACTGTCAAAAAGTTATCAGATGTCATGTGCAGCCAAGCTTCTAACTCTACACGCCCTAACTCTACAAGGCTTAACTTCACAAATTCTACACCTTAATCAAAATATGTGGCTTGACCATTTCGCTGCCGACTTCATTGCCAAGGTAAATCAAAAGCTTTATTACATCATAGTTTAATGCTTAGTTAGATATGTTGTTATTATGTACAATAAATTACTTACTTGGAGGAGTGCTATAACGATGTTATAGGAGATGTAGAAGATACATTTGAAGACTAAGTTTGTACATGTAAAAAATATCTGAAAATAAATGAAACAAAAACATGATATAAACTCAGTCTGAGCTTTACGCAAAGTTGCGTGTGATTAAGTTGTTGTGTGAGCAAGTTAGGACAATTTTTTTCGATTTTTGATCATAATACCTTTTCGTTACGTACAAAACTTCTACAAGCAGCATCTTTACCGGAAATGGTGGTTAAGAGGTTCTTTAGTAATGAGCCTGTTAACCGTAATGAGTCATTACAGTTTTGTCCGAAGAAAAAATATGTAATTGTGATTTTTTAAGGCGGTGTAAATCTAAGAAACCTATAAGTTTTGTTGTAATCAGTTTATAGAATTATAAAGAACGTTTCTTAATTTTGTACGTATGACTAATGACATGAAATTGGCGGGGGGTTAGCCATATATCTATCACGTTGGTTGGCTATTGTTAAAAAGATAATTTGAATTGAAGTTTATAAACTTACCAAAAAAGAGACCTGTAAACCTAAGTGCTGAACGGCATCTAACAAGTTCTCATACACGCGTACAAACTTTTTAACTGTGTATATTTTTTGGAGTGCACACCCTTTTTTCTTACAACCAGCTAGGAACACACGAATGCATTTGAATCGAGTGTGAAATAATTCAAATGTCATAACTATTGACAGTATATTCATTAAGTTTGATACTATTATTGTAAGCCCCGATAAATTTGAAAGATTAGTCAATCCTTCATATCCCATGACGATATATTGGCATAGGAATTTCAAAAACAATATTGTAATTGCAAAAAACAACGTCACCCCAACATCGCTCTCTTTGAACTGCCAGTACAGAGCACTTTCAACTAAAGGAGTATTTTTCCAAAATCTTATCAACTGTTGATCTTTGTGATACAGGTTCCATAATACGTAGACACTAAATGTCAATAATTTTACTATTACTGCCAAACCAAAAAGAAATCTGTTATTGTATTTAGAATATGTTGAAAAGTTGTGAAAAGTGGTAATCACACATTGGAGACTGCAGAAGATGACGTAAAATTTAGTTAAAAGGCGTATAAGTTTAGAAGAACTCAAATCATTGTATACTGCAAATGACAGTCTCAGTGTCATAATGATTTTGAAGAAAGATATTTTTTCCGTGAATCTTGTTGTTATAATTGCCATAATATTATTTGCTTATTTTAATTTCTTAATATTACTAGACTAGCTTCTTATGGCCACGTCTACGTTTCTTCAGGTTTCACAAAACAATGTAGTACCTAATTCCAAAGGGGTTTATTGATCGGACGTGTCACTTAAAGCTCGATCCCTTATCTCAAATACTGTCTACAATTTACTGATAGTTATTTATTGATAAATGCTCTATTAATGCTTGGTGGTATTATTAATTTGAAAATAAAGAAGTATAATCAATTGTAGATAATGTAACATTATTATGAAGAGGAAAGTTAGAATGTTAAATTGCTACATCGGCTATAATATAATATCATGCTTCGTTGTTGCAAATAAAAGTTTGATTTATAAAGTAATTTTAAACAAAACAAAAGTACTGTTTAACCTTTAAAATCGGTAAACATACAACATATTATGTACAAGAAAAAGTAGATCCAGATGAATTGATTGTCCTCCTTGTTGATGAAGTCGGTTAAAACTGGAAAACATGATTTGAAAACATCTCAGCATAATGATATTCACTATAGCTTTCTTAGATCTGTTCCAGCAATTTTTTTTTATTTGAATATAGGGGTCGGGCTGCATCAGCCCAGGGTACTTCAACCTATAAAGATTGTTTGTACCCGTAGCCAGATTACAGATCACCGTCCAACCCGATAGCCTTGATAAAGGCTAGGATTTTATGGACGGTGATTTGTTTGGCTCCATCTGGCAGTCACACCGCCTCCCAAGATGAATGCTACGCTTGTGGTTTAGCGCACCACAATTTAAAAGGAGGTGGCGTGGTGTCTCGCTTTCCTCCCCACAGTATCTGCACGTGTCGGTTGGACTTAGTCTTAAAAGCGACATATGTCTTCCGAGCTTACAGTGTCCAGTAAGGACCCTGGTTACCGTGCGGATATTTGTTCTGTTGAGCTTTAATAGCTCTTCAGCATAACTCCGATCATATCCTCGTATCAGAGCTTTGGAGTGGCTGTGCCCTGGTCCTTCAGTCCAGTCCCTCATCGCCTCCTCCCTGCACTGAGTGAGAATTTTTTGTCGGATGGTCGTTTTGGAAATACCACAGAATGGTTCAGGACCAAGCTGAGTCCCTTTTGCACCCTCACGTGCCAGGACGTCAGCTTCCTCGTTTCCTTGTATGGATGAGTGTCCTGGAACCCATATCAAAAAGACTCTGTTTCTCGCAGCCAGTGCGTTGAGTCGCTCTATGCAGTTCCTGACCAGTTTCGAATTTACAGTATACGAACTGATGGCCAAGAGTGCTGCCTGGCTGTCCGAAAAGATAAAGATGTTTCTGTTGACGTAACGTCTTTCAAGGTTTAGCTCTGCGCACTGTATAATGGCGAACACCTCCGCCTGAAAGACTGTGGTGTGGGCTCCTAGGTGTATGCTAAGCCTCGTTTTGGGCCTTTCACCGTAAACTCCACATCTTACGTCATGACCCATTTTGGATCCATCAGTATACCAAACCACACCGTTCAGCCCTCCCGGCACCTGGCCATTAAGCCATTCGTTCCTGGTAGGCATCATTACCTGGTATAGTTTGGTAAAGTTCCTCTCTGGTATCATGAAATCAGATACCATGGAAAATATTTCTTCCCTAAAAACTTGCTCTACTAGATCTCGGAAAGATTGGGAAAGCCAGGGTCTGCAACCGCTGGAGCATAATCTAAACACACTGGACTTTGCCTGAGCTCCTATATATATGCAGTGGATGCTAGTTCCAGCAATAACAGCAGATAGCAAAACTAGCAGTGAAATAGTCCCGACTCGTGAATCGATATTCAACATTACAGTAAATCTACCATATTACGGCACTTTAAGTATATTTCTTAGAAAAAGGACAGGTATTAGATGCGTTTAAGGTCTTATTTAGCATTCTAGTCGTGAATGTACTCGTATGTAAGTAATTGCGATTTTGCTGGACCTCGATTTGGCTCTATTTCCGTAATAAAAATTCGTCCCTGACTTTATTCGGGAGTCGTTGAATATAATTCCGGACTATCTTTCAGGCATATATTTCTATCTGCTATATAGTACGATCAACTACTTCTGTTAAAAAATCCAAATGGTTTTTGACGATGTACTACCTACTTGCACGCATTCTTTTCGGCTAAATTAAAAGGAAAGAAAATCTTAGGTACCTAGCTAAAAACTATGCAATAAATGTGGTTTTGGAGAATCTTTATCATATCATATTTTTATTAATAAATGGACCAAATACTAACATGTAGGTAGCCATTTGTATTTTACAACTTAATTGGACCTTACCTACCTTGTATTTTTCATGTTTGTGTTAATTATGTATGCTTGTCAACTTAATGTTTTTTAATCACATTAATTTAGGGATCAGTAAAGTTTTATCAGTTCGGTAATTTTAAAGTTTGGATATTTTTCCTTATCAACCAAAGGCTCTAATTGGAAACAAAAATGAAGAAATGTTAATAATTTCTTGATAAAAAGAAACTCCAAATTTATGATTAATTTTAAAAGATAAAGTTCTCATTGAAAAACTATTTCTGCGTGGGATTTATCGGGTCCATTTAACGATAAAGCATATACAACATCATACTATAATACGGGTAGAACCGATATAACACTAAGTAGTTTACCAAGTCGAGCAAAAAAGCGTCACGGCCGTACCATCCTTTTCTCGAAGCAATTCAGACCATTTTCGACCCCCTGTAACTTCGTTGTGGATAAAACTAGAAGACTGACATTTTCAGAAACCATGCAGGCGTTGTAAAGACACGGTATATTTCAAATTTCATTCAATTTGAACCAGTATTTTAAGAATTATAACGGGTCAAATTTCTTAATTTTGTCACTCACTGACTCACCGATCATCAAAATTCTAAGGCACTTCTAGCAGACCTAGAAGCTTCAAATTTGGAATATAAGTAGTGTTTGGTGTATGAATCAAGAAAAAACTAAAAAATCTAGAAAAGACCGCAAAGAAAATTAAGCCCATACAGCCAAGTCTTCAGTTAAATTTTTCAATATTGGCCTTATTCGTAACGATGTTTTACGGCAGTTATTATTATTGCGTGCGAAGCCGCGGGTTTAATCTAGTCCCATATAAATATAGGCGCATGGTAGTGCCCCTGCCTACAAAATACAAAAAGAAATGAGATCCCATCAAAAACAATGCTTGTCAAAAAAACCAAGTCTGGCAACTCAGTTGTTCTGCGGTAAAAAGTTGTGAGATCCATGTAATACCAAGTCGGTTATTAATTTATTCAGTCTCTACTTAAGCGACTTTCTGTCTTAATACGTCCAGTCTCTAAGACCACGATCGTGGTCCATAACAATTGAAAATCAATTGTGTCTGGAATCTGCGTACTCGAAGCATTAAGTTGTTACGTAATAATTAACAGCATCTTATAGTGACGCATATCAATATTAAAATTCTTTAATGTTTTATATAAATATATCGAGACTTGGCCATCGCCTGAAAACACGTGTAAATTCAATCGCCTGAAAACACATGTAAATTCAATTATTTAGTGCGATGGCCAAGTCTCGATATATTTTTATAAAACATTAAAGAATTTTAATATTGATATGCGTCACTATAAGATGCTGTTAATTATTACGTAACAACTTAATGCTTCGAGTACGGAGATTCCAGACACAATTGATTTTCAATTGTTATGGACCACGATCATGGTCTTAGAGACTGGACGTATTAAGACAGAAAGTCGCTTAAGTAGAGACTGAATAAATTAATAACCGACTTGGTATTACATGGATCTCACAACTTTTTACCGCAGAACAACTGAGTTGCGAGACTTGGTTTTTTTGACAAGTATTGTTTTTGATGGGATAAACATGACATGTGTGTTTTCTTATAACCAAGTTACGTACTTTCTTCTCCCAGGTAGTACAATATGAAGAGCAATACGGTGGTATAGTGCTGGATCCTTGGCAACCGCCTGCCAGCGGCTCCCGCGATGAGTGCAGAGACACGTTCTATTTCCCTGTGCGCAATGTTCTTACTATGTCACCTAGATATATCGAGGTTTGTATTCGCTGCTATTGTTTTATCTGTATTTAAATGGAGTAGCAGATTAACATCCAGGCCATGTGGTGTTAAGTCCCTGTAGCTTCGGGATTAAGAATAGAGGCGTTGTGTGCGTGGTCGCATGCCCGCCGTAAGCATCGGAAGGTGCAGGAGAGCACATCTGCTCTCCCGAAGATGGGCCCGTTCTGGGGTGTCGCGCGTGAAGAACACCGGTGCGTTCCACTGGAGATCCCGGAGTCCTCCCCAAGCGCAGAGGCAGGCTACCGAGGGGTTTTTAGTGCGGTACAAATCCCACCTAACATCCCACCAAGGTGCCGGTACCCTTTGAAGATTCCCCCCCGATACAAACCATTCAGGAGTCCGTTACAAGAATAGGCATCTGGTAAAGATAGATACTACACTACACGGGTAGTGCCAAGCACAACTTGCAGCTCGGTAGGAGTTTCAGAATCCTGAAGCTGCAATCTTTATTGCGTCCACTCTTGGGCTCTGGTATCTTCCCATTATAGGCCTGGTCTGAAGCTCACTGCAGCCCATGAACATCTACACAGGTCGAGAAGCAAGCCTGTATTTTGGAGTTAATGTGCCGTTGTGTTGCTATTCTGGAGGCTGATGGTCGTCTCCTGTAAGCAGGCGCAGTCCCGGCGGTAAGGGGGGTCATAGGGGACATGACCCCCCCAAATCAATTAGTCATTCGTAGACGAAGGCGAAACAAGCCAACTTGGGACACCCCGCCTCGCTCCTGCGTAATACAAACTCGACATATTTTATTACAGTGACCCCCAGCCAACCAATTCTAATTTGGCTTTAAACTGTCTATAAGGCCTCCGACAAGGTTTTTCGGATTCGAATTATAATGAAAGTAATTAATGTCCTTTGTCTGAGTTTTGGTACAAATAACGATTGCTCTTTAATTTTAGGTTATGCGAAAGAAATCTCACCTAGTGCTACGGATGTTGGAGCAGCGAATCGGCCAAGAGCTGCTTCTCCAAGTGTTCAACAAACAGTTGTCGTTGGCGACCAACGCCGCCAACACGAAGATCGGTAGCGGACTTTGGGGCCACTTGCTGTTGTCGACTAATTTGTTCGTCAAGGCTATCTTCACGGTTACCGGCAAAGACATGGCTGTATTCGTGGATCAGTGGGTTAGGACTGGAGGACACGCAAAGTTCACGCTTACGTCGGTTTTTAATAGGAAAAGGTAAGACTGGTTTAAGTTTTGTTAAATATTGATGCTATTTAATATTTATATTCTACGGATTAACGATTTTGGAGTAATGAATCGGCCAAGAGTTGCTTCTCCAAGTGTAAAATTTTTTGTTCAACCTTTTTTATATCCCACTGCCGGGCACAGGTCGCCTCTCACTAATGTGGGGATTAAGGCCATAGTCCACCACGCTGGCTAAGTGCGGATTTCTGCATGTCATGCCTTCGAGAAATTATAAGTTTCTTTCAGGCATGCACGGTGATGTAAAACATCGTAATTACGTAATGAAATATCACAATATACCTATTCCATGATAGTTTAGCAGCGATAAGAGCGAGCAGTGTAATACGCACATTACAAATGTCTCTGTCCGAGGTGTGCGCCGAGGATTAGGACCCGGTTTCGCCGTATCGGAGACCGCAGTCTTTCCCGCTCGGCGATCACTGCTTGTTCAATAAATATACAGTTATAACGAAGAGGCAGTGGATTCTGGAGCCATATGTGGTTTTCGACTAATTTGTCCTTAAAGGCTATCTTCCAGTTACGTGCAAAGATATGCCCGTATTTGTTGATCAGTGGTTCAGCATTGCAGGACATGCAAAGTTCACGCTTACGTAACAATTGTTACGTTTTTAATAAGAAGAGCTGAGCTTTGACTGGGTTAAGCTTTATAACTTTTGATAATATTTCTACACTATACTATCATAGTAAATATTGTAACTATTATTACATTTATCTTAAAATACAAAATCACTTAGAGTAACGATAGTCGAATAGTTAACAGTCTCCGGTCGCTAATGTGCTTATCACTATCAATCCCCGCTTTTAGACATTAAAAAAGGTTGACAACAAAATCTTAATTTGTCTATGACTTGGTAGTGCTTGACATACATAGTTCCTCTTTAGAATTCTCTACGCCGTGGTTATCATTGATATTTATTCACCTTTTATTCCAACAGGAATACAATAGAACTAGAAATCAGACAAGACTCTGTGCACGAGAGGGGCATAAGGAAGTACGTCGGCCCCCTTTTAGTGCAGCTTCAAGAGTTGGACGGCACGTTTAAACACACGCTGCAGATAGAGAACACGGTGGTGAAGGCAGATATCACATGTCACAGTAAAAGTAGACGTAATAAGAAGAAAAAGATTCCTTTGTGTACTGGAGAGGAAGTGGATATGGATCTCTCGGCTATGGAGTAAGTATATAGAGCTAACTCATAGACATATACTAGCATTTTCAATATTATGAATATAACTATAGTAATGCAAGGAAAGTTACGACAAAAACCAGAACAAAAACACCTAGGCTAAGGCTCATATTAATGAATTGCATTCCCAATATTGTGAATATGATACATTGTAACTATAGTAATATAACGACAGTTACGAAAAAACCAAGAACTAAAACACACAATAATAAGTCATATCAATATATTGAATATCAAAATATGCCTTGAGTGTGAATCTCGTGAATCATTCAAGTGACGCTTATTATAGATTCGTTATTAATTTAAGTTGTGTAAAAACTGTCAATTTTGTCTGTATATGCAAGTAGGTATGATAGATTCAAAATTTGATTTTCTTACAGCGATTCCCCCGTACTTTGGATTCGCTTAGACCCCGAGATGTCGCTACTCCGTAGTACGGTGATATCCCAACCTGACTACCAGTGGCAGTACCAACTACGTCACGAGCGTGACGTCACAGCTCAGAGTGAGGCCATCGACGCATTGCACAACTACCCAGAACCTGCCACTAGGAAGGCGCTGACGGATACTATTGAGAATGAACAGGCATTCTACAAAATACGATGTCGTGCTGCGCATTGTTTGACAAAGGTATGTAACGTCTTGGCTGCCCTTTTCGTGTATTTATTGAGCAAAGGTCACCATAGTCAGTAAGTCTACCAGTGGTAGTTTTAAACAGTTGAAGTGAGTAGATGCTTATTAGTGGCCACCTTTAACTAAATATCACATGGGGAGGAAGGGTCCTGTTGTATTAGATATATATATATATATATATATATATTAGATTATAATATATTAGATTAGTACCATGTAAGATATAGTACCATGAAAATAGATTATAATATATTATATATATATTAGATCAGCTGTATTATTAACACAGTCGTTACACATTGTGTGAGCGCGCTAGGGTGATCGAGCAAAGAGAAACAGCGATTACACACTATTAAACACTTTTAACCACTGTTTTACAATTAACTGACAAACTACTAAACAATTATAACCGCACTGATCAAACGAAACGAATAGCAGTTCCTAGAGTGGAGGGTCCGAACTCTACGACGGTAGAACAGCAAATGAGTCCCCATCCAACAGCTAGGCTCTGTTGTAGCAATGCGAAGTCAACCGCGCATTGACGTCATTGCGATGGTGCTGCCATCGCTTGGTTATCGTGCTGCGTTTCGTTTAGCGACACTACCAATGACCGTTTCCGACATATACGTATAATCTCAATCTCGGTTCCAACGATTTTCATGAAATTTAGCAGGCAGGGGTTTTCGGGGGCAATAAATCGATGTAGCTAGGTTTTATTTTTAGAAAACATGGTTTTATCAGTGTTTTCAGCGATAATTAACTTAAACATAAACTGAAAAATATGACTTTTCCTGACATCTGTTAGTTAATTATACTATTATTTTTATAATTGGGAGCTACTTCAGTAGATGGCGTTGTTACTAGGCTAATGAGTCTCTAAAGAAAATCAATTGTTTTTATCCAAGCAACGCTCGCTTATCCGGGTACTTATACTTTATACCTGTATTTAAAGATAATGTTCCAAAAGCCTCCCCCTTTTGGAATATTGAATTGGTTTAATTATTGGTTTAAGAATTGGTTAATAATGCAAAAAAAATCACATGATTAATGAGCGGCCTCTTGGCGCAATGGACATTCAAGAATGTGGCATTGACTAGATCCTTTTATTTATTTTCAACTCTTTCTCAGGTGGCAAACGCCATGATAAGTTCGTGGGCGGGTCCGCCAGCCATGTTAACCATTTTCCGCAAGATGTTCGGTTCCTTCGCGGCGCCGCACATCATCAAACAGAATAACTTCGACAATTTACAGCATTACTTTCTTCAGAAGACCATTCCTGTAGCTATGGCTGGTAAGTGAATAAACACGGTTTCTTTACCTGGAGGAATTCGAACACAGAACGTTAGAACTCAGCGTCAACAAACACCGAGAACAGAAATTTTAAACTCATCATTCAAATTCGAACCCGGGGCCTTCCGATCGGCAGTCCGGCATGGTAACCATTACGCCACACGGGTCGTCTTGTTACAGCATTGTTTAAAAATATGGCAGTAAAATACCGTGAGTACAGTCGTTTACATAATGTAATGAATAAACACATTCATTCCTTTCAAGACAAAATATGCCAGTTAAACTATTATTATCTGCATTTGTAACTACTATGGAATTAACTACTTATAATTACTACTAGACTAGTTATAACTTATTGGACATGTTCATTAATTTTCGTCAGTATAACATGCCCTGCTTTCCATAGGAGGAATAGAAGTCAATGTGTTACATTAATAGTACAAGCTATCAAAACACATATTTAGCGATTCCTAAATATATTTTTTGTTAATTATTGAACTTATTATTTAATTTTGTATTATTCTTTCCACAGGTTTAAGAAACATTCATGGTATATGCCCGCCTGAAGTAGTAAGATTCCTGCTTGACTTATTTAAGTACAATGACAACTCTAAGAATCACTATTCGGACAACTATTACAAGGCGGCTCTCGTAGATGCGTTGGCTGCGACGATCACACCTGTTATATCTGTGTTGCAACCTGTAAGTTGCCATTTTTATTTATGAAAAGATAAAATAATGCATGTATTTTTTTTTGTATCAATACTACCGTGTTACTCATATTTCACAAATGTATTTGTATGATAGTGGGTCATGTGGTTCTCTTTGTGCATTACCTAAAAAGCTGTCAATCAGCCATCAGTAACTATAGTTTTATAGTTACCAGCAAATTAATACAGCACACTGTGTACTGTCTTTACACAAACACAAATAATGCGCCCATAACCCATAAACCATTGCAATTGTTAATAATTCATTGTTCATTAGTGTAATTGGAGCAATCCGTACTAAATGACTAA
Source organism: Pyrgus malvae (assembly GCA_911387765.1). Taxonomy (NCBI): domain Eukaryota; kingdom Metazoa; phylum Arthropoda; class Insecta; order Lepidoptera; family Hesperiidae; genus Pyrgus; species Pyrgus malvae. The sequence goes on along the minus strand of OU426955.1, from coordinate 7,389,392 downwards.
AAATAAATAAATAAATAAACCCCACAACCACGGTAAACCGCCATTCCTGGGATATAATTTTAATATCTTAATATGTTTATTATGGTAATTTCATGTCAGTGAGGGTGTACGAACGTCCGATGGAATGTATGAATTTCTTTATATTGAACAGTTTATATTTAAAAATCGGTTGCAATTAAAAACATTGTCACACATGTATTCTCTATCATATGTAACGTATGTTTTCACTTACCAGGGTGCTCCAATAACAGCGGACTCGTTATCAGCGGACACGAAACTAGTACTCGAGGAGATCACGCGCGTATTGAATCTAGAGAAAGTGCTGCCGAGTTACAAGCTAGCGGCGACCGTCAGCTGTTTGCGAGCCGTGCGTCGCTTGCAGCAGTGCGGCCATCTGCCGAGCGTTCCCGCGGTGTTCCGTGCGTACGCGCAGTACGGACAGTACATTGGTAAGTTCTACATTCGACGATAATACGAGGGAGGCTTGTATCGTTTTGTTTAGTGCGTTTTTATAGTTGTTTTTAATAAAAGTATATTCGTCGGTATGATAGTGTATTCGCCACGCTGAAGGTGGTACCATGATAAATTTCGAAAAAAAATCCAACCACAACAAGAAAACAGAAAATCTAATCACAACAAAATGAAATGAATTTTTTTTTATTTTTTTTTATTTTTTTTCATTAGGTTCACAAAACTGGACATTACACTTTACAAATTAAATCCTAAATAGGTACATACATTTATAGTTGACATTAAGTGAATATCCTTCTAGATGTGAACACTGCATGCGAAAAAAAATTTTGCTATTATTTGAAAGTTCTACATGTTCTAATATTAGGTACAATCAGTGTTTGAAAAATAATATCTATAAAAGTGTGTTCTGATAGAGGAGGTTGTTGAACAGAAGATATCTAAAGTCTGGGAAACTTTGTTATAAGCGGAACACATACGGTGCAATGACGAATGCTTGCGATATTTTCGTTTGCAAATAGGAAGGTTGAATGTTGTTCTGCTACAGAGACGACTGTTATTACGCGGAATCGTGAAGTAGATTTTGTCCAGAAGATCATTACCGTCAATTTTACCACATATTAGTTTATGTAGGTACACTATGTCTGCTATTTCTCGTCTGTATTCTAAAGGTAAGATTTTGTAATGATTTAATCTAGAGTTATACGATGTTAGTTTTCGGCACAGATTATTTGCGTATGCAAGGTGGTATAAAAATTGCTTTTGTAGTCGTTCTAAGCGATGGATGTGTACAGCATATGAAGGGTTCCAAATAGGACTACAGTATTCTAGTAAAGACCTTACATAACAATTAAAAAGTAGGATTGGAATTTCCGAACCTTCAAATAACTTGGTTTGGCGTAACACAAAGCCAGCGAGGCGCGCTCCTTTTTTGGTGATATGATCAACGTGCTCTCTAAAGTCTAGTTTAGTATCTACGATGACACCTAGATCTCTGGTACTGGAGACTTCATTTACTACGATATTTTTAATAAAGTAAGTGGCTTCGGTAGGTCTTTTTTTTCGCGAAAATTTTTTTTCGCGAAAAAATGAAACTATTCATAATTTCTTATGGAGTAGTATGGTATTATTAATACTTAAAATTATTTTAGAGTCGGTAGTATTAAGGGCACGACCCAAAATAGTTTAAAAACTCCTCACTATTCACAAGAAAAGTAATCATAATATGCTACTTAATAAATCATAATTATTTTTTATTTTGCTATTTAAAATTTAATTATGTTATAAACAGACGTACGACTAGCAGCGTTCGAATGCCTGGTCGACTTCGTGCGCGTGGACGGTCGTCCGGAAGACCTCTCGTCGCTGCTGACGACGGTGGAGAGCGACCCCGACCCCGGCGTGCGGCACGGGCTGGCGCGGCTGCTGGTCAACATGCCGCCCTTCGAGCGCGCGCAGCGGCACCGCCTCGACACTGAGGCCGTGGTGCACAGGTGAGGAGTTGTCTAACATCCCCCACTGCAGTCGCTGCTGACGACGGTGGAGAGCGACCCCGACCCCGGCGTGCGGCACGGGCTGGCGCGGCTGCTGGTCAACATGCCGCCCTTCGAGCGCGCGCAGCGGCACCGCCTCGACACTGAGGCCGTGGTGCACAGGTGAGGAGTTGTCTAACATCCCCCACTGCAGTCGCTGCTGACGACGGTGGAGAGCGACCCCGACCCCGGCGTGCGGCACGGGCTGGCGCGGCTGCTGGTCAACATGCCGCCCTTCGAGCGCGCGCAGCGGCACCGCCTCGACACTGAGGCCGTGGTGCACAGGTGAGGAGTTGTCTAACATCCCCCACTGCAGTCGCTGCTGACGACGGTGGAGAGCGACCCCGACCCCGGCGTGCGGCACGGGCTGGCGCGGCTGCTGGTCAACATGCCGCCCTTCGAGCGCGCGCAGCGGCACCGCCTCGACACTGAGGCCGTGGTGCACAGGTGAGGAGTTGTCTAACATCCCCCACTGCAGTCGCTGCTGACGACGGTGGAGAGCGACCCCGACCCCGGCGTGCGGCACGGGCTGGCGCGGCTGCTGGTCAACATGCCGCCCTTCGAGCGCGCGCAGCGGCACCGCCTCGACACTGAGGCCGTGGTGCACAGGTGAGGAGTTGTCTAACATCCCCCACTGCAGTCGCTGCTGACGACGGTGGAGAGCGACCCCGACCCCGGCGTGCGGCACGGGCTGGCGCGGCTGCTGGTCAACTTCGAGCGCGCGCAGCGGCACCGCCTCGACACTGAGGCCGTGGTGCACAGGTGAGGAGTTGTCTAACATCCCCCACTGCAGTCGCTGCTGACGACGGTGGAGAGCGACCCCGACCGCGGTGTGCGGCACGGGCTGGCGCGGCTGGTCAACATGCCGCTTACCATTATGAAGACATTATAAGTGCTGGAGGCCTATAAAATTTGCATTACAGGATAATTTTGCTGCTTGGGTGAGACGTAATTCCTTGTATGTACACACGCGCACTCGCATTAACAGACACATGAGACCCACAACAAGAACTTCTCTATAAAATTACTAGATACTCGTATGTCGGGGATTTTCTTATAACATGAGATGTTAAAGTTATTTTTTCTTTCCAGGTTATGGAACAACATCAACAGTCACTTGTCAAACGACGCGAGACTGCGGTGCGATCTCGTGGACCTGTACTACACGCTGTACTGGGTGAAGCGGCCGCAGTGCGTGCCCATACCGGAGATGCAGGCCATGATGAAACAGTTGCACCACAAGCGGAAGGAGGGCGAGCGGGACTTGAAGCGGCCCTTCTTGAAGCGGAAAGCTGAAGTGAGTGAATGGAATGAGTCGTGTCGTTCATTGTAGGATATAAGTGCAACAAAATATTAATCCCTGTCACCATGGAATGGATCGGACAGCAAAAGTAATAATTTTCTCTCCTAGGTCTGCTGGAAAGAATTAGCAGATATTTTGTTCAGTTTTTTAAGAAAATAGACACAGATTCATAAAGTTAAATGTGTTAGTATTTTTTTTATTTTGTATAATGTTTTTAAGAGGTTTGGTTCACTCGTTCTCTCTAAACTCTTTCTTCACAAACTTTACTTTTGATGTACTTGGCATTTCTGTGTGTGGGAATCATTAAAAATAACTTTATATAAATCAGTATCTTTTGGATATTCCAGACTTCAATTTTTGTGCGCATGTTTTAAGTAGAATTTTTACTTTTACGCAACTGAACTGCAGTTATCTGCCAGACTTCCCGTCCCCGCGACTGCACTCATACCAACCCACGGCGTCCCCTCACCACACGTTGAGGCGACCTTTAAATTGCATTCGCAGTGGCAGCGCAACTACAAACCGCTTTAGGCAAAACTTAAGCTTGCTTGAGGTTGTGTTTAGATGTCCGCAGCGACCACTGAAAACGTGGCCTGCTCGACTGCAACTCAAATTAAAAACTCAATTAAAAAACAAAACTCAAATGAAAAAAAAAAGAACTGAACTTGTCTTTGTCATACTTTGATGATCCCTGTGGCGCAATGGTTGCCATGCCAGACTGCAGATCGGAGGGTCCCAGGTTCGATCCCGGCGCGACAGAAATTTGAATGATGAGTTTTAATCTCTGTTCTCGGTCTGGGTGTTTGTGTTTCTGTCTCTGTGTGTGTTCATAGTATCCACGACACAGGGTATATCTACCTTACTTTGGAGCTATGTATGTGAAAGGTTAATATATAATTTAATTAATTGTGACGCAGGTCCAGCCGGAGGTGAAGGTGGAGGTGGACTACCCACCATTGGACCCGTCGATGCCGCTGACGACGACAGAGCCGATGCCCATTGACGACAACCTGCCTGTGCCGCTCTCCAGCATCAAGGAGGAGGACGTCAAGGTGGACGTGACCTCCCTGCAGGACATTCCCATCAGGGTGTACAGTGTAAGTGTTTATCCTAATGAAATATTATAGTTTTTCCTCTAGGTGGAGCAATCATGAGATCCTGTAGCAAAGAATCTCGAGATTAAGAATGTAACGGTATTCCCTGCCTGATCGAAAGAAGCGACTAAAAGGGAGCTTCCGGGGCCGCTGGCTGGATGGTTGGAGATCCCACTCTCACTGCCCGCATTAGCGGATGCCCTCTTTTAGTCGTCGCTTACAATCGGGCAGGGATACTACGATTGGGGCTACGGCGATTAAGAATATCCTTAGGGCCTCGTCCACCATCTCCAAGTAAAGTGTTGATTAGTTACGTCTCAAGTAAAGTAAATTGGCAAGTAAAAGCTATGAGTGCGGGTGAGTTTATCATATGATTAGTGCTACTCGAACATCGTGAAATTGAAATTGAAGTTACAGGTGACTTTAACCGACAGTTAGCGTACTTGTCACTTTAGTTGAAGGTGGTGAAATCTCAAAGCTATAGAGGGACTAATTAAAGAATACCTACATTACACAGTCATTACAAAAATGTCGCGGTTTAAGTCAATTTTTCACCAGTATTTTTTAGCTTAAATTTGACTGTACGTTTGCATAATATACCTACATAATACAGTCATTAGAGCCACACAAACGCGCTTCTATATAATTACCGAAATCATTACAAATGTCTGCCTGTCCACAATTACCCTTGGTTTAGTAGTTTATCAGTTAAATCGCGTAGCTTTTCTATCTATGATTGTGTAAATTGTTTACATATTGTTTACATGATTGTTGTTTGAATGTTGAACAACAAAATGAGGATACACATTCATGTTTTGCTAGAATCAATGATTTTAATGTAAAAGATTTATTTCAAAATGCAAATTACTATATTACAGGATATTAAATTAATTACATTAAGTCTTCATAAAAATATATAATAACAAATCTAAATCATGATGTAACTGTATTAAAAAAATGACTTTAAATTTATAAGTTAAAAATAATTTTGTCTCTATAAAAAATAATTGGAGCCTATGAAATAGGTTAACGTAGGATCGCATAATGTGAGTGGAAGGTAAAAATTATAAATATGTAGTTAGTATTTTTTATTTAATACTTCTGAACTCTGAAATATTAACCTACTTAGATACTTTATTGATAACATAAATCTAATAAATCATACTAAAATGCCCACTAATAACATGTATGTATATTATAACAGGACGACGCAAAACGGGAGTTCTTGACGGATAACGCAGTGCCACTGCCGGGCATACCGGGCACTTCGGGCCCGGTGGGATTCGAACCCGGCATGTTCAAGCATGACCGAGATGAGCTGGGCGCACCTAAGGTAAAATACTTCTTGTAACATGTTTAGTTCTTTTTGCAGATTGTATGGTTTCAATGGTATTGACATGACAATGACAAATGTGTCATCAGTGACAGTAAAAAAGTACGTCCAGGGCGTGTATCGGTGCGTTCGCGCGTCTTTTGTTTGTTTGAAACAGCGAGATTTCACATTTTCCGGTGTAAAAAGTAAAATAAGTCTTTGTCTTTGTCAAAAAGGTAGCGCCCGTGTAAGCGCGTTTTCCGAAACGACCCGCCGAAAAATACGCGTGTCTCAACGTTAGTATTAACATTAGGTCCAGTGTCATTTTCTAGAACCACAAGTTGGTCGAGTGGCATTGAGGCCAATGTTGGCCCACATGTAAAGCCGGTCTTATAAGTGGGACATTACAGTTCGATAACTCCCCCAAATGTATGCTGACAGCTAGTAGCAATTATTATATTGTCATTGAATGATTCGAAATTGATTCGCTGAGATTATTTGTAGTTCCAGAGGCTTAAACGACCATTTGATTTGTTGTGAAATGTGAATGTTAGATTGGTCTCGTCATGGTTGTGCCAGAGGCGAAATATGTGTTTACGATTAAGAAAAACACTACCAATTTATACCACGTGGCCTGTTATATATATTTTTTTTGTTAACAGCCAAAGAAGAAGAAGAAAGACAAAAAGAAGCACAAACACAAGCACAAACACAAACACAGCAGCAAAGACAAACTGAAGGAACACAAGGACAAGGACCGGATGCCGCCGCGGCCTTCTTCAGGCCTCGAACAGCTGAAGATTAAGGAGGAGACCAGGGAAACGCTTAGTTCCTTCAGCTCCAGTCAGAGCGCTTCTGAAGATTTATCCTCCATGCCCTCAAATATGAGCTTTTAGGTTCATATAATATTATCTTGGATAAGATGCCCACTTTCTGAATTACTGCCTTTTAAGACAAAACTGCTAATTTGTTCGCTTGTAAAGTGCGAGCTGGTTCCAGAATATTCGTACTTATTTGGAAAGCTTTTGTGTATCTTAGTTGTAATTTGGCTGTTAAATGCTGAGGACTTCTTGAAGTCCGCTATAATTGATAGCGGTATCTATTACAGACTTATATGTATATAAAATTGTATGTAATAGATGCTATATTCTATATGTTAGTATAGTAAAAACTTTTCTATTTTCCAATGTTTCAGTACTAAAAAGTTTTATTGATATTCAAGGTTTTTACTATTATACTGTCCTATTGTCCAATAATATAGATAAATAATGTATAAGTCTGTCAAGTATGTTCTACCTACTTCTACTATGAGATAAAACTGAATAAGAGCATTACATAGCGGTTTAGGAAATTTCATATGAATATAGTTAAAAAAATTATCTTATAAATGTATGTATAGATAATATCTTTTGTTGTTGTTAATGAAAGATGTAAGTTATCAATATTTAGTTATTTAAGAGATTTCGTGACAAAATATAAACATTGATAATTTTGTTATTTTTTTTTACTAAACCCGTACGCTTTTTTCCAGAAATTTCTACCAGCTCTCAGAAAACACAAAGTGTTCGTTTCATATCGAGTCTCAATTTCTATTATCTAGCCGAACGTTTATACTATTTATATAAACATGGTACGGTAAAATTGTGACAGAAAGTCTCACCCAGTGGTGAGACTGGATAAGTGTACATACGGGAATAGAGATCAAACTCGGGTGCATTGAGAGTCACATCAGCCTCCCGAGCGCAACTGCCTACATCAGGCAAGATTCGAGACTTGCTTGTGGTTTGTGTACATCATGTTGGTATTTGCTATTGGGATATATATTATTATGTACCTACACCGACGGATTGAGGGCACTCTCTTGTGATTTTTGAAGTCCTGTACTATGAACGTAGAAAAAACAACGTCTATGTCCTAAGTCAAACACTTGCTTCAGGGTTATCAAATTTTAATATAATAATATGCTTATCTCCACATACATAAAACGGAAAATAATTTTATTTTATATGTCATAGTTATTATTTTTTCTCTCAATCAATACAATATAGACACCTCCAAAGTGGTATAAATATATACATATTTGTCATTTGTACAAACACTTAAATATTAAAACAGTTAATATAAAAACAGTTCTATACTACGGAACCCTTTATAGGATTTCATGCAATAGCACCTCCCTCCCTCCCACACTGGATACATGCACATGCAACAGTAAAAATATACACGAAAAGTCATGACTTTCCGATTTCCGAGTAACCGTCGTAAGGTCAATCAATAACTCTGATGATGCTCTGTTTTGGGGCGAAACACGTGTTGGTGGTGCGTATGTTGGTGTATATTTTTTATTGTTGCATGTGCATGTATCCTAATTGGGAGGGAGGGAGGTACTATTGCATGAAAAAACTATACACCATCATACATTCTGATTGCGGATTATTGCAAAGTAGTTTTTACCTAACTATATAGGTAACAATGGAGTTCCGCAAAGTAACGCCTGATTCTATTAATTATATTAACTTTATAGGAGAGTCTAACTCGCAGTTTTAATTCCATACTAGCTTTATTATTTTAAAATGAGACATTTTCTCCGGTTAAAAGTAGCCTATAAGTATGCCCCTCTCTAGCGCCTAAATTTCTTCATACAAAAATTAGGTCAATTTATAGTTGCGTATTCAAACGTCCCGACCATTGCGACGTGAAAAAAGGACAGACAAAATAAATACACACTGCTTTAGCCAAATGCGAGTAGGTGGATAAAACATGGTTTTTAGAAAGTTACATACCTACGTTTAACAATGATGTGCATGTAAAAATAAATAAGTTAATTAATAATGAATTTATTATTACATAATTTGAACAAGGGTCTCAGACGTGTAAGTTTATTAACTAAGCCCTACTCGGACATTATCGCTAAAGTACGGAGCTATAGCTACATGATGAATAACTACTACCTACTAACCTTAAAAAGCTTAAAAAGTTTTTCAGTTCAATGATTGAATGATTAATTAATGGAAACCTCATGTGGTCGGAACAGTAACTTGAAACTGTGGCTTTAGCTCAAATGTTGGTGGCTCGAATTGCCTTTGCCCTAAATTCGTATCTTAAGCTTAAGTTAGTTAGGAATACCTATGAGTACGTTAACCTTAGAGCTACGATTTAAAAAAGAAAAACAGAAAAAAAAATACTTTTTTCATATCACATACCTATTGTAATGAAACAACGAGTTTTGATTTCTGCTTTGCCAGTCGAAATAAGACAATTTCAAACCAATGCGAATGTGTAAGTCAGCCCGGCACCTACCCGGCACCTTCATTTGTTATAGGCAAAAGGAGTTCAAAACTCGCTTGTTTCAATGCATGTGATATGAAAAATCATAATCGTCTGACAGCTGTCGTCAAATCGTTGTCAAAGATTTTAATAAATTTAATTTTGTCAGATATTACTGCGCTATTTGTCTGAAATAGTCTTACTTGAACTGGCTACAGAAAACAAAACTCGTTGTTTCATTACATGTGATATGAAAAATACAGTGTGTAGCACGGGATGAAACAAAGACGATTTCTGACCAGGGCGATGACAGCCCGAGCGAATCGCCCTCGTCAGAAATCGTCTTGTTTCACTCCTTGCCACGCAATATACTATTTCTTTACTTGAACGGAGTAGTAGACGAGCATGTACGCCACGCGGTGTTGTGGTCGCTGCGACGCATGGATAAAATATCTACTCATAAGTCTTGCATGATGCAGTACCTATGCAGTTGCGTTGCTGCTCCAAAGGCCGATGATCGCTTCGTATAAGTCTGGTCGGCAACTTCACCTTTCTACTGAAACACAACAGACTTGTTTCACGGCAGAAGTGGGTGCAGCGGTGATACTTACCCGGGAGAACCCTAAAAGTTCTACTATCTTCAAGGGCAGGAAAACGTTGGTAGTGCTGGTATATGAGTACGTACTGCGGCATTCTTTATTTCACAGAGGTTAAAATGACACCCCCATTTATTTAATAAAATCTCTATAGGTACTTAGTGTTGGAAATGCTTGGTTATATTAAAAGGTGGGTGCTGGCTGCACTAATAAGAGAGTATCTTTCGGCTTCCATAATAACTGCAAATCGTATACATCTACGACTTCAAACAAAAACGACTGCTTCAAATGAGATAAACATGCTAATAGGCGCACCTACTCGTAGCACTTGAGGACACCTCAATCAAAACGGGCCAATGTGCTCTCCTACACCTTCCCTAGCATAGCCGAACATAGATTCATATGAACGTTTTTATCCTAAAAGCCAGACACACTGGTTTCTGAAAGAAAATGTGTTGCGAGTCGTGTTGCTTCATAATTAGGTATTTAAGAAAAAAATAAAATCCACTTCAAACGGTAAAAAGTGAAATTGTTCACTAACTTCTAAATAAAAGTATCATGGGAATAAAAAAAATACATGATCAGTGTGGATCAGTTCAGTATTTTGTTACGTAGGTGACGTTAAAGGCAGAACTAAGTACGTCTACAGCGACCGCTAGTAAGTATTTGAAAACATTATTATAGGTTTTCATGGCGCATAACAGCTAAGCCAGTTGTAAGTTGTAAAAGTTGTTCTCCGTGCGTTAGCTACATGGATTACAGTCTAATAAGATCTCTCGAATGATAACTGTTTCTCAGTGTTATTATCAGTAAAGGCCATGTTTGATGATGCGTAGTAAATACCTATGCTTATTTCCTTTTGCATATCAGTAATATCACATTTTATCTACAATTCTTCATTATAGATCTAGGTAGCTACGCTACGTCGTAGGTTACCTACTATGCTGCAGCCCTTTTTGCGTCCCACACTTACCCACACGGTGGCGTTTCCGAGAATATTTGGGCATAGGTGTATATAAATATATATTTGTTTCAACCATTTTACGAGTATGTCCCACTGCTGGGCACAGGTCTCCTCTCAGAAGTGAGAGGGATTTAGGCCATAGTCCACCACGCTTGCCAAGTGCGGATTGGTGGACGTCATGCTTTCGAGAAATTATGAATTTCTCTCAGGCATGCACGGCGATGGAGAACGTAATCAATTAAATATCACGATATTTTCCAACACCGTGAAGCAGCGATAAATGCTCACATTAACAATTTCTTCGAGAGAGGATTTGAACCCGGGATCGGTCGGGACGAAGAGCGCGGTTTTTATACCACTCGGCCATCGCTGCTTACTCGGCCATTGCTGCCGATATTTTGTATATATAATATACCTATGTACCGGACCAAATATCCCAAAATGACAAGGTTTTTATCTCTACCTAAATAAAAACCGAAAAAAGGGATGCTTGATTTTAGTTTTGGGGGGGGGGGAGGGGCTTAACGTAACCAGCGGTATTTCTACCGACATAAAACATGGTTGGCAACGTGCGATGCGAATGGGATTTGAACGCATGCGAGTGGCATGGCAAAAACACTTCAGCTTTATAATATTATTAGTATTTAAAATTATTTGTTCTTTGATCACAGTGTTATTTTCAGAACACAAACGTGTAGGAGTGTTTAACTTAGTGTTAGACACAGCAGTCCCGGATTTATAAATAGGCCGTATAGGCCGCGGCCTTGGGGCGGCAGCGTCCTAGGGGCGGCAGCGTCCTAGGGGCGGCAGATTTCAGAGGAGGGTCGCTCGATTTCAGAGGATAAAAGTCAAACACGTTCACTGGTTTTCTCGTGTTTTTTTATACTTTGAAAAATCCCTATAAAAACTCATTCCTATCGAAACCTATATTATCGTGTGAGTGATAGATGAGAGCAGCGAGGCGGGCAGGCGGCAGTGGCAACGTAGCAACCCCTGCTTTCCGCCCGCACTCTCCGAGCGAGCCGTCTGCGCATGGTATTTAAGTAGACGTAAAAGTAAAATAAATAGAATATTTTTGATACTTTAAAGGCAGAACAAACACTGTCGGGTTCGCTAGTTATCATTGTATATGTATGTATGTACATGGGGCGGCGGAAATAAAGGTAACCGGCATGGTAACCATTACGCCACGCGGGTCGTCTATCATAATAGTGTCTTTTGCATGGGACCAAAAATATATAACGGTCTACCGGAATTCCTCAAAATTAAAACGGGCAACGAGTTTAAAAAACAACTTAAAACGGATTTACTGAGAAAGACGTATTACTCAGGCACTGATTTCATAAACGATAAAACGGCATAAAGGAATTCCATAAAAATCTGGTAGGATTTTTTTCCGCCGGCTTTTTTTTCCTCTCCCTGTAATATGGGTACCCAAAGCCGACGATCGAATCGGAACCGATCCGAAATATAAATAAATAATCATTAAAATCATAAAAGTTGCAATATGGGACAAATAAAATAATAAAAAATAGATGTTAATGAACATTTTATAATTGTATTATAATTAAGTTTTTCTCTTTTATATTTTTATCATTGTAATATTTGCATACCTCAAGAAGGAAAATATGGCGAACGAAATATACCTATGTAAACAACTTTGTAAACACCCATATTTGTGCAAATAAAAGTCTTTGGCTTTGTCTTTGATGGTGTTGACCGGTTTAAAGAGTTAGCTATAACGTAGTGTTTAATTTCTCTATGGAGTTAGCGGGTAAACCGGTAGAGGTCTTCTAGAGGTGTCTACTTATTTGTTGTTGACAGATATAATAAATCTATTTGTGGGAGACGGTGGCAAATGAAACTGAATTTTCTGAATCTGAATTTTATTTTATATTAATTTTTACAAAATTTACGCGGCGACCCGTACGACGGTTCAAAGAGAAGAGAGTGTTGTCATATACAAGTCTGAATTACATTACAACTGAGTGTTGCAAGTATTGCGTCTAAATTTTATATAATAAATCTGAATATTTTTTAAGTTTAATTAAAGTATTAATCACAAATAAATTTATCTGATATGAAAAATATGAGAATAAATATAAATTTATTAATTAAAACTACTACACAGTAGATTTGCGTGAACATTCCTGCCACCCGGGCGAGATGAAAATCCTGATAGGCTAATTACATGAGACTGAAGGTATTTTCATTAAGATACCTGTGATAGAAACATTCTGAACGCAAATCTGAATATGAACTAAAAACAATACTGAACTGAAACTTAAACAAAAAAAGCTAATTAATAAAGAAATGTCTTAAGCTAACTGAATACAAAAGCTGGCCCTGAACTTAGAATTACTTATTAACTTAAATTACTGATACAATGTTGAACTTGTGTGTTTACTGATACACTGAAATAATTAAATGAGCTTACAACTAAGCAATTAAATGGTACATGAGCCTTAGAAATACTAAATATACTGAAATACAAACACAAATATGGTAATTTATAACTGAATTATAATTTAGTCATCTGATATAGGTAACTTACACAGTTTAATTACAGGTCTGACTAACTCTCCAAATTGAGTTTTTAATTTAACTGATCTTACTATTGAATCCTTTCCTGAATACAATTCTATGACTCGACCTCGCCTCCACTGTAGAGGTGGGGAATTTTCATCTGTAATTAAAACTAAGTCATCTAGTTTTATACTATCTGAATGATTGTACCATTTATTCCTAACTTGTAATGAAGTTAAATACTCTGAGTGCCAACGAGACCAAATATTCTGATACATTTTTTGAATAACCTGAAATCTAGATAAACGTGATATTTTAGTGTCCCTCCAGTTGGACTCCGGCAGTGCTACTAATGACTGGCCTATTAAGAAATGACCTGGGGTGAGCACCTCCAAGTCACTTGGATCTTCTGACATAGCAACTAGTGGCCGTGAATTTAAGATAGCTTCAACCTTTGCAAATATTGTAGACAGCTCCTCGAAAGTAAGAATTGTGTCACCTACCTCTCTTCGGAGTAGGTTCTTTGCGCTCTTGACTGCTGCCTCAAATAAGCCTCCCATATGTGGGGATGCTGGTGGGTTGAACTGCCAATGAATGTTCTGACGCCGGAATTCTTCCTTGAGTATGAGCTCGTTATTTAATAAAAACTGATTTACCTCTTTTAGGTAGTTGTTGGCTCCAACGAAGTTTGTACCTCGGTCAGACCGGATGAGTGAAGGAAGGCCTCGCCGACTGACAAAGCGAGTGAATGCTGCTATAAAACTTTCAACTGCTAAGCTAGAAACAACCTCTAAGTGTACCGCCTTAGAAGCTAAGCAAACAAATACACATAAATATGATTTTACTGACTTGGCATTTCTGAGTAAGCTTGCCTTTACCAGAAATGGGCCTGCAAAGTCTGTTGCAGTCCTGTTGAATGGCCTGGCCGCTGTAACACGATCAGCTGGTAGGTCTGACATGAATGGAGGCTGAATAGAAGGTCTGAATCTGAAACATACAATACATTTTCTAATAACACGAGATACCTGTCTCCTGACTGAAGTTATCCAGTATTCTCTTCTGATAATTGCAATCAATGCATTTGTTGCTGCATGACAATGGCTCCTGTGGTAGTGTTCAATTAATAAGTTAACAAATTTTGTGTCCTTGGGCAATAAATATGGGTGTCTTGTGCCATATTTTAGTTCTGATTGTTTAAGTCTGCCTCCTACTCTGATAAATCCATCTTTATCAAGGAATATACTTAATTTCTGTAGTGATGTACATACTGATTTGCCTTTCTGTAGTAACTGTAGTTCTGAACTGAATGAAATAGATTGAATTCTTTTAATCCAGTACTTGGTTGCATTGCGTGTTTCTTCTAGAGACAATATTTTGTCCTTCTTTCTATCTTCCTTAGACAGTCTGAGATTTCTAATATATCTGAGAACATAAGCTGTAACATTAATTAATTTATTAAATGAACTGAATTTCTCCAATAACTCTAAATCCCATGGTTGAATTGGAGTAAGGACATGGATTTGCTTCTTATATCCTGGAATGTCCCTTGGTGCATTGATAGCTGACTTAGGCCATTTGGATTCTGAATTCTTAAGCCATGGTGGGTTCCACCACATGTCGGACTTGACAAGCTGCCTTGCGGATACTCCTCGCGATGCTAAGTCTGCTGGATTGAATTCTGACTGTATATGTTGCCAAGTAATTTTCCTTGTCGAATTTTGAATATATTGCACTCTGTTGCATTCAAATGTCTGAAGTAAATGTGGCTTTGATTTTATCCAAGTAAGTACTATGGAACTGTCTGACCATGCATTTATACTCTCAATGTGAATGGAGTCTTCATATGATTCAGCCACATGATTTAACAACTGGCATGTTAAATGTGCAGCACTGAGTTCCAGTTTAGGTATAGTCTGGCGTGTCTTCTTGGGTGCTACCCTTGACTTAGCCATTATTAATCTGACTAAAACATTACCTGACAAATCTTCTGATCTGATGTATATACAGGTTGCATATCCCTTTTCTGATGCATCTCCGAACCCGTGGAGTGAATATGTTGTAGCCTGAGGTATAGTTACACATCTAGGTATTTGAAGTTGAGATAAGTAATTAAGATCATTTATTATTTCATCCCACTCTTGAATGACTGTGTGGGGTACTGGTTCATCCCAATTTAAACCATCCATGAATAATGTTTGAAGTAACACCTTAAATCTGAAAATTATTGGAGTACAGTATCCACATGGATCATATAATCTGGCTATTGTGCTGAGTATGTTACGTTTTGTAACTGCTTGGCCTAAAGGTATATTTAGCTTGTATGTAAATATATCTGAACATGGGTCCCATTGAATTCCTAATACCTTGATAAAACTCTTATCATCATTATCAAACTGACGTGGCTGTTCACAATAATCACCTGGTAGGTCTTGCAATAACTGTTGTGAGTTGGATGACCATTTTCTGAGTTCATAGCCTGCGCTCTGCATGAGTTGTATAAGTTCTGATTTTAATTCCTGAGCTGACTGAACTGAATCACTGCCTGTGAGTATGTCATCCACAAATATATTACGTCTGATAACTTGTGAAGCCCTTGACTTTGGGTGTGTGACTTCCCAATCATCTGCTAACTGTAGCAGTGTTCTGATAGAGATAAATGGACTTGACCTGAGTCCGTAGGTATTAGTATTTAATTCATACACCTGAATTGGTTCTGATTGACTTCTTCTCCAGTAAATTAATTGATATTTCCTGTCATCGGGATGGATCCATGTCATTCTGAACATCATCTTGATATCCGTGGTAAATACAACTGCATGGCGTCTGAAATTTAATAAAATTTTAGTTATATCATTCTGAAGTGGTGCTCCAGAGTGTAAACATTGGTTTAGTGACACTCCATTTGATGTCTTCGAACTTCCATCAAAGACTACACGTAATTTATCTGAATCCTTCTTGAATATACCATGGTGTGCTATAATATAGTGCTCTGAATCAAATTTGAAGTCTGATTTTGACATATGACCCAATTTCTCATATTCATCCATGAATTGAATATATTTTTCTGAAAATAATGGATTACGGTTCATTTTTCGTTCAAGCGCCTTGAAGCGTTGAAGCGCAATATCTCTTGAATTACCTAACATAGGCCTTTCTGATAATAATGGCAGGCGTACCATGTACTTGCCATCTGGGGTTCTGACAGTATTTTTCTGATATAATTCTTCACATACCTGATGATCTGGATGTTCTACCTTATCCATAGGTGGCTCCTCTGCCTTCCAGAATCTCTGAATTGCCTCCTCTAGACGTGTGATCTGGACTCCATAGTACTGAACTGATATGGGGTTGTTCCCGTTGACTGATGTAACTTGCTCTTTTTTCTGATTACCGGGTCTTGGTCCCATGATGACATGTCCAAAGCATGTACCATATGCAGCCATTCCTGAGGATAAAGATATTTTTGTACCATCATATACATAATTTAGGATATCTGTTCCCATTATTAATTCTACCTCACGTGGGTAAATATTTGAGCTATCTGCAAACTCAATGGTTTTATAACCTTGATCTGAAATTAATAAATCCTCTTTCTGAAGTTGATATGGAGGTAATTCTGAAGTAAGTGAATACATGATAATTGCAGTAGTACTGATAATTGGCACTGGTGAATTTACTGGTTTAATAACTATTTTTACCATTTGATTGGGCTGTTTGACTGACTGGTTTCCTACACCATATATTTTAGATGAATTTGACTGTCGATGCAAGTTTAACTTAGTAACTAATGAATCTTTAATCACTGAGACACTGGCTCCAGTGTCTAATAAAGCCCTTATCTGAATATAATAACCGTGACTATGTCTGATATTTACAAGTGCTGTAGGACATACACCTTCTGAAATTACTGCATCAACAGTCCCCTCGCCTCATTGTGAACGTGGGGATGTGTAGTGCTGACCATAACGCGTGTCGCGAGATGAATGCGCACTGTAGGCCATACGCCTTGGGTCTGATGGTTGGTCTGATGATGGTAGATTTATAGATTGATGGTCACTAACCCTTGAAGGGGATGCTCTAGGTGACTGAGTTGGTGTCTGACGGGGTGAAGTTCTGGGTGAATGTGTCTGAATGTGTGAATGTTGAGGTTCACTGAATCTGACTTGACTGACTTGTGGTCTAACAGATGGTCTGTGATTGTCCCGTCTGTCTGATGGACGTTGCGGTTTTGGAGCATCCTTGTTGCACAGCAATGTGTTATGTTGAGTGGAATCGCAGTGCTTGCACCAACTCTGGGTCTGACATGGTCGGTTTGGGTGAAATCTGAGGCAAATTTCACACATTCCTTCCTTGGCTGCCCACACCTTGCGTTTGTAAGGATGCAACTCCAAGAATTGTTTGCACCTATACAAAGTATGATCTGATAAGCAATATGAGCACGATGTCACCTTGAAGAAACGATGTGCTGTGTCTGACGGACGTGCAGTTGCTGCCAGTGCACGCTGATGTGACTTTGGTCTGACAGGCCGCTTGCCTGAATCTGATTTACCGGATGGGGTTGGACTCGAACTGAGGGTCTCACGGAGTCGGCAGTGCTCCTCGAGAAGCTCCAACAGCTGACTGAATGTGGGCAGGTCATCCTGTGACTTGCCATAGCGTTCCTCAAACGTTTCACGCAGCCTGAATGGTAGTTTTTTCAGGGTTATAAATAATAACAAATAAGACCACTGAACAATGGGCAATGAAAGTTTACCCAAAGCCTGAACACTTTCTTTAAGTGGGTCATAAAATTCCCGTCTGAGGTCTGATGTTGTTGTAACGTTGGGCAGGTTGAATATCCTGTCCAAGTATGTGTCAGTCAAGGCACGAGAGTTATCGTAGCGTGCCTTGAGTAACTTCCAAGCTCCCTCATAATTGGAAGCGTCCATGGGCAGGTGACTGACGACTGATAAGGCTTCATCACATAAGGATGTTCTGAGATAAAAATGTTTCTCAGAGTCTGACAATGTGGAACGGTTGTCCACCAATGACTGAAATAAATCTCTGAAACTCAGCCACTCTAGGTTATTACCACTGAATTTTGGTAAGTGTATTGAAGGTAATTGTACCTTGACCTGCTCAAGACCTGACTGCAGTGACTTCAGAACACCAGAGTGTAAACTGAGCTCCTCCAATTTGACAGATAATGCACTTACCTCATCAAACTGGGTCTGAATTGTGGAGAACTCCCTGATCTCCTCCGCCTCACTGAACTTGTCCTTGTGCTGAATTATAACCTCATATTGCTCCAGCAATTGAGGAAAGTATGTATTAAACTGCTTATGAGCTGCTGCAATGGCTGAACCAGAGCTATCTGATTTTATGTTAGCCTGACATTGAATTAAAATATTATATCTAGCTACAAATTTAGCTACTGCCCTTGACAATTCCTTGGCACTCATATTTACTGAATATATATTAACTGACCACAAAATTAAAACTAAATAACTGATTATATACTGATTACACTAATAAAAGTGATTAACTGAACTTATTTTAACTAAAATGCACTGAAATACTTAAAACAACTCCTACGCAATCTATAGCATTTACTGCGCAAACAAAACTGACAACTATAACCTATAACGGGACTGAATTTGACGTTTCACTTTCTAGGTGAAGGTCAAAGCGCCGGCTGATAAGGCGCGTTTGTTTACACGTACTAATGCTTTCTAGGGCTTAATATTTACAATTACAATTAATTGAAGTATAAACTGAATTTAGGTACTAAACTAGCAATTATGTTAAAAGAATGCTGAATATTAATGACTGAATATGTAATACAATTTTAACCGGAGTAAATAAGAAATTAAATTACCTACGACCTTATTTTATATGCCTGATGCACAGCCTGATGTAGCCGATTGAGCCGCGATGTTTCGCCTCAAGTCGCCTCGGGATTTCCTCCTGTCGATGTCTTCGAAGGCAGATGTCTGATGTAGGTGGTGTGATGACCGATGCCTGATGATGAAGGATGGGTCACGTCACGACGCTGATGACTCGCAGCCGTGGGTCTGAGTACTGATATATATATCGTCGAAAGTCGTAGTTCCGTTTTAATCCACGGTTTCTTTCTTGATCTGAAGCTTGATTCTTGTCGATTCGTCGCTTGCGCCGATGCGTAGACCGAGCGTAGGCAGGTAGGTACTGACGGCACGTGGTTCCTGAACTGATTTCTGATTTTCACGATCGCCGATTCTTCTTAATTTGGTTTTCTGATGGTCTGAGTCTCCTTAGGTCTGATGATCTGAGTCTGATATAGCTTTATCTAAAGTCCGCTTCGATTGATTTCTGAAGTTTTTCGTACTATGTACAAGATGGTCGCCGCGTGGCCGGTGCCGGTTTCTTAAAGTTTCCGAGTCTCGATTTTTCTGAATTTTGTGCTAATCGTGCTGATTCTTTCCCCTCATGGGCCACCAAAAATTTGTGGGAGACGGTGGCAAATGAAACTGAATTTTCTGAATCTGAATTTTATTTTATATTAATTTTTACAAAATTTACGCGGCGACCCGTACGACGGTTCAAAGAGAAGAGAGTGTTGTCATATACAAGTCTGAATTACATTACAACTGAGTGTTGCAAGTATTGCGTCTAAATTTTATATAATAAATCTGAATATTTTTTAAGTTTAATTAAAGTATTAATCACAAATAAATTTATCTGATATGAAAAATATGAGAATAAATATAAATTTATTAATTAAAACTACTACACAGTAGATTTGCGTGAACACTATTTGTTTTTTACAAATTATTTCGAACAAAAAAGTTGTATACAGAGCAAGATATCTTGTTTCTTGTTTAGGGATTACTTCCTGTTTTACTCGCTTGAATTGAATTTGAACAGTTTTTTAAACATTTTTATCTTAATATGTTATCAGTGTTATCACACAACCGTTTTACTGCGTAAGTAATCAGCTTGACGACGTCCTCGCTACGACTCTTCTCCCTGCGTTAGCGATGGAAAGCTAAACGAAGTTAAGCGACAGGCGACAGATAGTTATATTGATGTTTGTCACATTGCTACTACCTAATCTAATATAATTATCCTGATTATAATTATTGTTTATTCGAAAAATGGCTGTCATAATTTACACAAATGCATTTTCATGTAGGGACGACAACATCACATACAACAAGTACGCTACAAATGTGAATTAGCTGTACATACATGATCGTAAGTTTCAAGTACTTTCAGGTACTTTTCAAAATTTATTCGATAATCGATTACGATGCAGCACGGCGCATGCATTTTTGCAGTGTCTTTATTGCTTTATTCCTATGGGCATCATCAGTTTTAACATTCAAATTTTTATATTGACATGAAATAACGTCGCCGAATAATCGCTAGTGTGATAAGGATCCGCAATGTCAAAGAATATATTATATATTTACTATGGCAATCTGTTATCGTGATCGTTTATTTTTTATACAAAATTAGTAGGCACCTACTTATCTGTTACATGTTTTTTGATAGAGTTGTGTAATATTATTGCAAGTTATTTATCAATGATGACGTCATCAAGCGACTAATTAAATAAAATAATATGCAATACTGGATTTTATATCACGAAACGTCTAGAGTGTAGCTTAGTTCGTTTACTTGTTTACGTAGTAGGTACCTACTTATCTACGTAATTATTAGGTACCTACTCACTTGAGGCCTTTTGAAATGAGTGGTCAGAACTAGAAAGAATAGATTCTACTGAATGGAAAAGTACCTATTTGTCAATCCACGATATTGGCGACTGTATGCTCAAACCGCAACGACATGTATGTACTCGTATCTAGTACCTTTTATTCTTCTTCTCGATGGCCTGCCTCTGCGCTTGGGGAGGACTGCGGGATCTCCAGTGCAACACACTGTGCAAAGCGATAATAAAGATACCAGAACTGACGGGTATTTCCAGTACAACCCAGCGCATAATTCTGATTTGACAACCCTTTTTTCGTTCCAGTGCGGGGCACGGGCCTCTCCCCCTTACTGGGGAGGTCTGGAGCTTACTCCACCACGCTGCTCCAATGCGGGTTGGTGGAGATTTTGCTATTACCTACCTAATTAATTACGAAATATACTTCGATAATTTTTCAAATTTAATTTGAAATAATTGCAATTCAATAATTATTTATGAAACATAGACTGGACTCTATGTCTTCTACATAGAGAAGTGAAAAACCACTTACATCTTCACGGAGATCGTAGTAATCGGTAATTGATTTGATAACTAAAAATTAGATAGTATTATATAAATCCGAAAATAATTATTCGGAATTAATAAAATAATGGTTATATTCCACTATCTCCTTTAATCCTTTCTGTTTTTTACAATAAAATAAGAGTAGAATTTAATAACTAGTCAATTTATTTTTTTATTGTAAAGTTTTTTAGAACTAAAAAGACTGGCAGTGAGGCTTATTAAGAGCAAATGACAAGATCGGGGTTCGCCTATTTAGCAGGGAAACACGAGTTAGTCTTGTTTTGGACGACTCGTGATAAACATCGCCTTAGTCTGTCCTTAATTATTAGAAGATCTTTTTAAAAATCAGTTTGGTGGTGTAAGAATGGCATCCCTGCAAAATGGCCTTTCTAAGAAAAAATTGGATATTGCAATTGTTGGTGGTGGATTGGTATGTCATTATTTAAAAAAAATATCGAGTGTCTGTGAAAGAATTTTCTAAGAAATTAGAGAGTGTATGTAGTACTTAGGTTAGAGGATTATTGGAAATCATTTACTTTGTTTAAATAAAATGCTCGTATAGGTATTTCCTATGGCGACCGAACTGAGGCCAATCAAACAAGCCAATTTTTTAATAAATAAATAAAATAAGTTTAATAAAATATTTAACTTCAAAATTTTGGTAATCAATATTTCGTTTAGCATTAAAATGTTAAAATGAACAAAAACATTGGAATCAATTTTTATCATCCATTAAGACAATATAATAGACCATCTAAACAAGATAATTTGAAAACTCAATAACATACCTAAGATCATTTTAGGCTTTTTCATTTTTGCTATTAAAAATATTAAAATCAAGAGCCCCCATGCCAGCTTGTTTTACTTAATTTATTTGGAAAAATTTTAGGCTGTCTGTAATTCAGACTTCAATGGTAAAGTGGTTTTAGTAATCGTAGCGGACGAGTACTTAAGGCTCTTTTATTTATCAGAACATCTAGCTCAGTTGTATAGTACCTACCTCGTACTTATTAGGTATGTAAATCGCAAGCGACTTATAATTTTTTTAAGATTAACACTGACAAATAAGCAGTGTACGGTGCTCGTACATAAAAATTAAATACCTAAACAATATCGATCTAAGTACGTATGTAATTGGTTATTAATTTAAACAAAAACACCAATGTGTTATGGGATTGTATCTTTGTAATTTTACTTAGTAACGTTAATAAGGTATCATCTATAGAACTTTTAGAGATCACATTTGTGTGTAATATACTTACTTGTATCGGGATTTCAGTCATACAAAAGGCGTTGAAGGTTACATAATGCGTTTTATTTTAACAAACAACCTGTCTTTTAGGTTTTTGTAAAAAATAATCTATCTTTTCTCATTGGATCTTAATGCAAGGAAATAAATAACGATGATAAAATAATAGTACGACACGACACATCATACAGTCACGCGTAATTGTTACCGACTGTAACTGGTTTATTAAATAATATTTACATTTGTACTAAGATAGAATAAACAAGTATGTAAACGGTCATAACATAATATATAATTATCTATACCAATAATAAAATTGCGGAAGTTTTGATGTATGTTCGGAGTTCGGATGGATGTTGGTTGCTCAATCCCGCAAGCAAGGCTATAAGATTATAATCTGGAATAGCACATAGGCCTTATAATCTTAGAATAAATATACTGATGTGGGATATACAAGTATAATCACATAAAAAATCACCCGAGCGAAGCCTGGCCGGATCAATAGTTAAGACCGAGATTGCAGTGTCCTGTTAAAATAAATGTCTACTTATATATTGCATAATTTAATTGACATTGAATTTCTGTGATCCAAATAGATATTAAGAATGAGTCTTCTTCTTGCATAATAATATTTTCTCGGTCAAGATAAAGGGCGCCTTCATTAGATGTAAATAATCTTAAACTGGAGTTCGGTCAATTGAACTCTATTGACCTGACCTTGTTGAACATTTAATGATCTACGATTACTTTTTAAAGTCCTATGCCGTTAATTTGAATGGGCCAGACTTTAAAAACGTTTTTTGTTTCTATATTCCAAAAGGGAAGGGAAATATTTAGTTATAAATTGCAAAAGACCCTAAAGAAGCGTTTTTCGGTCTGTTTATCTCTCAACACCCTTTTTTCAGGAATACGTGGGCTAATTTGAATTTATTCTTACTAAAGTCTGAAGACTCTGAAGTCCCGGAAGCCCAGGATATAATCATTATGTGTTTATGCGTTTATTTTTCAGGTGGGATCACTGGAAGCACTCTACTTGGCTAAAAGAGGCCATCACGTATCACTCTACGAGTTTCGTGAAGGTAAGCTAGGGTAAAGATAAGGAATATAATAGTATGTATTTTAACTTCAAATGCGCAAATTAAAAATTCTTTATTACTCAAACATCGTAAAAGCGAGATTGATGTATGATTAAGAATTAATTTTAACAACGTTTAAGTGTTAGTACCTGGACGCCCGAGCGTTGCTCGGATAAAAACAATTTATTTACTTGGTTTATTTTTAAGCAAAGTATTTATTGACTTAGTGTTACTTTACAAATCCTTTTGAAATACCTAGCTCCCAATAAAAAAAAAATTGTCACAAAAAAATAAAAAACGCAACTTGTCCACTTGAAATTTGAACCCGGGTCTAGCTCCGTAGTTGGCTTTCGTAACCATTCGACCAAGAAAGCTTTAATTCCCTTGACGAAATTTTTATAGAGGTCTTTCATAATTATCGACATTGTCATTTGTTTGAAGGGTGGATTGTCAAATGTTGACCATTTGACGGCTTTCTACGCCACAATATTATTAATATTTTCCAATAGATGTCGGTAAGAGTAATTTATATTTAACTGCATAAACATTAAATAATAGTTTAAAAAAACTAAAAAACACGCTTTTTATAGAAAACCGAACTAAAAAATAGAAAATAAATTTTAATGAATTTAAATTAAGAAAATAGTGTTAAAAATTTCAATGAATATAAGTTAATAATAGTGTGAATAAAAAAAAATATTTTATTTTAAAAAAAGCGTGGGGTGCATGGTGTCAATAGTTATAAATATTTTATTGACAGATATGAGTAGAGTGATTATCATTTCGATAATATTTTAAAAAGCACCCCACGCTTTTTTTTAAATAATTTTTTTTTATTCACACTATTATTAACTTATATTCATTGAAATTTTTAACACTATTTTCTTAATTTAAATTCATTAAAATTTATTTTCTATTTTTTAGTTCGGTTTTCTATAAAAAGCGTGTTTTTTAGTTTTTTTAAACTATTATTTATTTTCTACTTTTTAGTTTGGATTATTTATTCTTTCCATGATGTTTCCACGAGCAATGGACTGGTTACTGAGAACCTTCTTCTTTCTTTCAAAAATATCTTTATCTATCATTAGGCTTGTTACATATTTCTTTAATTTTTACGTTTTCATAAAATTTCACCTGTCTTACGACTTAACAAATTATTTATATTCTTTATATATCTCATACACGTTTTCGGTTACTGAGCACCAATAGTCTACTCCCCTACATAAATATGAGCAACCCAAGCAGCAAAATAGTCGAATAGTAATTAGATTACTCAGCCTTTAATCGTATAAGAGCCGAGTAACCGTTCTTAAAACACCCATTTATCGTGTAATAGCGGTTATCTCGACTATTTGGCAATATTTGCTAATGTGTGCTTTAAGGACGTCGAATAAACGTTTACAGCACTATGTTTTAGCACTTTTACTCCACCTTTTAGCAGATGCTGAATTAAAGTGGCTAAAATACTCGTTATTAGATCGTTTGATCTATAACAGTCGTATAATAGCTGTAGCTCTATAAACGCAATCGAACAAAAATCATATTTTGCAAATTGAAAAATGGAATAATTTTATCAAATTAGTGTATTGTCATCGGTCCTCAATAAATCTACAAAGTTTGAACGGAATCTGGCCGTTTAAAGTGGGTCAAAATCGCGCCCAAAGAAGTCGGTTACAAACATACAAACATACAAACATACAAACATACAAACATACAGGTGAAGCTAATAAAAAGCGTGTAAAAAAAACGACAAATTCTATCAATAAAAATTTGAGGATCGATTTATCATCCCCAGATATATACAAGAATTGCTTGTTTAAAGGTATTAGATAATTCTTATAGAAACATAATAGAATACTTTGTACAAGGTTCTTTAGTCTAAATAAAATAAAAATGCCCGAATATGTCCCCTGTGACCCCCCTGGGATCGCCTGAATCCAGTAGGTATAAACTAGAGTGACAATATTAGAAATGAGGCGTGGGCTATAATACCGCATTCACGGATTTATTTAGATCATTTTGAGTTAATGTACTGTGGACTGCCATCGGGGATCCCGGGAACGATTCGCGATGAAGCAGAGATTGAAATACCTAATGTGTTTCAGTTATTGTCCTTGGTCTGAGTGTTTGTGTTCATGTTTTTTGTATGTCCATGATACCCACGACACAGGGTATATCTATTTTACTGTAGAGCTATGAGAGAGATACTTTACGTTACAACATTAATTATTTTATTAAATTTTACAGATATAAGAAGAACACCGCAAGTCCGAGGCAGATCTATCAACCTTGCACTCTCAGTGCGCGGTAGGCGAGCGCTGAAGGATGTAGGTCTGGAGGAGAAGATGATCTGCGAGCACGGGATCCCGATGAAGGGACGCATGATCCACAGGCTCGATGGATCCACTTATGATATACCTTATGATGCTAGGACTAAACAGGTTGACTTTTATTCTGCTTTTATATTATATAGAGAAGCTAGAGAACCAGTCAGACGTTGTCATGCCTTAAAGTATCAGAAATAAATTAATATTGCGAATATAAATTGAGATATAAGCTATCCTATCATTCAAGTGTATCAAACGGCACGCGGTGTGCAAATTTTATTAAAATCGGTTAAGTAGTTTAGGCGTCCATCGCGGACAAATAACGTGACACTAGCTAGCTAGCTCCATATTTTTATATTGCTATCTTTAAGTAGATATTACATGACACAAGTACAAGTACTTCCACCTTCCGTGGTTTATAGATTTCTTGATTTTATATATTTTTTTCATATTTTCCAAGTAAATGACGTAAAAATATTAAAGGGGATTATTTTTTTTAAATTTATGTGACACATTGATTGCCTCTGAATTATGTAATAAGTCAGATAAATCGATATCTGGCTGCAACCCTTTTTTTTTTCGTCCCACTGCTGGGCACGGGTCTCTCCCCATTATTGGGGAGGCCTGGAGCTTACTCCACCACACTGCTCCAATGCGGGTTGTGTAATGTCTATCTACGGAAAAGTTTGCTGCTAAGTATTAGAGCATTTAAAAATTAAAAGAATTAAAAACCATACTATTACAAACGATTTGGAAGGTATCTAATATGTTTTGTATTCAATGGGATTTATAGAAATAGATACTTAATTTAATGTTTTTTATTCTTTTTATTTTACAGAACATTTACTCAGTAGGTCGAAATTATTTAAATGGTCTTTTATTGGAAGGTACGTTTGAATATCTTGTCCGTGATAGTTTTAAAAGTATATTTTAACTTTGATTGATACAAAAACATTTTTTTTCAGAATCCGAAAGCTATGATAATGTTGATCGTTATTTCAATCACAAATTAACTGAATGTAATTTGGAAAAAGGTACCATGACATTCTTAAAGTAAGTGTGTTGTAAAAATATTTTCTACGTATTATAATGCGTGCATCTAGGAACTTTGGCTACAAGGGTTGCACTTTACGTCCCATTGCTGGGCACGGGCCTCTCCCCATTATTGGGGAGGCCTGGAGCTTATTACACTACGCTGCTCCAATGCGGACAGGCGCGGATCCAGCTCTCAAATAGTGTTGTGGGCACAGCCACCCCAAAAACAGTCAAGTGTGAGTCGGAGCACGAACTCATTAATGAACAATTTCAAACAAGAACATTGATTACTAACTAAATTATACACCATTTTATGTCAAATAATTTTATCAAATACAAGCGACATGTCCCGGCTTCACAAGACATCCAGGATTCGATCAAATGGAATCAGAGTCAGACGGCGTAAAAAATAAGGCACAATATTTGCAATTTAGGTAGACCCTGATCTTTATATGTGATAATACAATCCAATGGAATTTTGAAAATGTGATTTTTGGACATATTTTCTGCACGTTTTCCATTTACAAACTTACAACCATAGAGTAACTTATACATAGTAGTGAATTAGTGTTGTGGGCATGCCCATAGTACCCATATGGGTGGATCCGCGCCTGAATGCGGATTGGTGGAGATGCGGGTTAGTGGCTAACCCGCTGTCGGATATTTTCAAACCATCCATAAGGCGTCCATAAACCCGGGATCGACGGCTTAACGTGTCCTCCGAAGCACGAAAACGCGCATGAAATTTTGCCACTAACGGTCACCCATTTTACACCCAACTGCGCCCGTTTGGCTTAGTCACATAGATCGCTTGCGTTTTACGCTAATCGCCGGGCCATGCGCGCTATAGGAACTTTAAAGTCCCAAAAACACAATATAATTGCTTCACGACAAAATGGGTGCACTGATGCCCATAAAAGTTCAATGAACTTCGTATTCTGTAAGATTTTTTTATTATATGGAGTAGCAGGCAATAAAATAAATACTTATTATACCTGAAAATTTATTGAAAAAAGCGCTGGAGTTATTTTCCGCCCGCTTTTTTCTCCTAGCCCATATAAGCCTAAGCGCACCCAAAGCAGATGACAGTCAGCCGATGGCGATGGCCGTACAACAATGACAAACATCAAGTGTATAATATTACCCAGGATGTTAATAAACTATTCATTTCATTTCATACACGATTACCTGCGCCACGTGGTGATAAATGGTCGCTGAAGTCCATAGACTGCTTTCAACACATAACCTCAACAATTGCTTTAATATTGCCCGTCGTTTTGTGCAGCTGCGCTGTTATATTCTTCTGAGTTTGATGGCCTCCTCATATAAGTCTGAACGTAACCGCAACTTCCATCAGCACACTAAAGAATGGGCAGGAATGTGTGTATTAATATATTTACGTTATCCTTTTCAGAACGGATACAAAAGAAAGTGTAACAGTGACGGCTGATCTTATAATTGGAGCAGACGGAGCATTTTCAGCCGTACGTAAAGCGATGATGAAGCAACCACTGTTTGACTTCAGTCAGAAGTATATTGAACATGGATACCTTGAATTATGTATACCAGCTGCCGAAGATGGTGGTGTAAGTATTATAGAGGTTTAGAAATAGATACTGAAAAACTACCGCAAAACTTAAACGCTCGGCATTACAATAAATTCGATACTATTTTAACCTTAGGAAGCCAATTTGTAAATTTCTCTAAAAATAAAAAACCGGCCAAGTGCGAGTCGGACCCACGCACGAAGGGTTCCGTACCATTATCTATAAAAAATCACGTTTATTGTATGGGAGCTCCCTTAAATATTTATTTTATTCTATTTTTAGTATTTGTATAACAAGAGCGGCAACAGAAATACATCATTGCCTTTGATTATCCATAGAAATCATTGCATTAAGATTGAATGAAAGGTAAATTGGACCTATTTATGCAAACCGGAACCAACCGGTTCCAATTGTCGTAAACCAATTGTGGTTTACGATTTATGATATAAAAAAAAAACTACTTACTAGATCTCGTTCAAACCAACTTTCGGTGGAAGTTTGTATCGTAATGTACATCATATTTTTTTTTAGTTTTATCATTCTCTTATTTTAGAAGTTACAGGACACACATTTTACCACTTTGGAAGTGTCTCTCGCGTAAACTATTCAGTTTAAAAAAATGATAGTAGAAAACTCAATATCATTTTTTAAGACCTATCCATAGATACCCCACACGTATGGGTATGATGAAAAAAATTTTTTTGAGTTTCAGTTCTAAATATGGGGAACCCTCAAAATTTATTGCTTTTTTCTATTTTTGTATGAAAATATTTATGTGGTTCACAGAATACATCTACGTACCGAGTTTCAACAGTATAGTTCTTATAGTTTATGAAAAAAGTGGCTGTGACATACGGACGGACAGACAGACGGACATCACGTTTTTTGCCGTTTGGCTACGGAACCCTAAAAAAGAAAGAATTTAAAATTTTTAATAGGCGTAGTACTCGTGTGTGAAGTTAATAGTGGTGGAACGCCTTTAATCACAAGCGACAAATCTTTTTTTATTATATCTATAAGTATGTTTATGAACACCACACTCCCGTGCCAGTTGACATGTTTGCTAACACTTCCCTTGATTAATAGTTTCAGATGCCGCCCAACTATTTACACATTTGGCCTAGAGGTAACTTTATGATGATTGCCTTACCAAATCAAGACTGCTCATGGACTGTTACTTTGTTCATGCCGTTTGCAAACTTCGAGAAATTGGACACAGAAGGCAAACTATTACAGTTCTTCGAAACCTATTTTCCGGATTCTATACCTTTGATTGGCAAAAAGAAGCTATTTGAGGACTTCTTTGGAGGAAAACCTTCGCCTCTCGTGGCAATTAAGGTAATTTTCCTAAAGATACAATTTTCTGGTAGATCCATAAAATGGAGATGTTTTAATTAGTAAAAGAACAGAACATGTAATTATTTTTTGCTCATACAGAAAACCCATATATGTATATGCCTATTTCCAGTGTCGTCCATACCATGTAAAATACAAAGCATTAATAATTGGCGATGCAGCACACGCTGTAGTACCGTTTTATGGACAAGGAATGAACGCTGGCTTCGAAGATTGCACGATCCTTGATCAGCTCTTCCAAAAACATCATGATAACCTCGTTGACATACTGGAAGAATTCTCCGAGACCAGATGGCAAAACACATTCGCTATCAGTGATCTTGCGATGTATAATTACATAGAGGTAAGGGATTTGAAGTAAGTTTTGGATTTAAGGTTTGGTTTATGGTTTGCCCATACTCTTGCTACGAAATCCTAGCGTGCGCTCGTAAGCGGTTTAAGGAGGTCCTTTTTCAAGTGGCGTTTTGCGTTAAGTTGAACGATTCGACTTTAGAGTTTTCTCAAAGTTTTTATTAGTGGTGTGAATCTAACGATGCCACTCCATTCTCAGAGATTACTTTTCTCAATTTAAATTAAAATGGCGTTTTAAAATATCTTTGTGAGGTATCTACGTTACGAAGATCAAATTGTCCGCATGGGTTTCGTTTGTCACCTGTCAGCTCTGAGTTATAGGTGTATGCTTAGCATTGTTTGATTCATCCAGGGAAGCAGAACCGTAACTAGTCAGACTTATGGTACGTAAGTCGATTATAAGTCTTCGAAGTAGCAACTATATATTACCTCAGGCAGGACTCAGGCTTGCCTGAGGTTATCTGTAAGATTGGCATCAGCGACTACTCCTAGTGGCATGTATGCTCGTTTGCTACTCGTTTCCTTCCTTTTCAATAAAAAGAGTTTTATTTTCGGCGCATGAGCGACATTGACTGCAGGATTTGCAATACACTTCTAATGTAACAAACTCGCCTGTGATTTTTAGATGCGGGACCTGGTTACCCGTCCTTCGTACAGACTTCGGAAGGCTTTCGACGACTTCTTGTTCTGGCTGATGCCCAACTTTTGGGTTCCTCTGTATAACTCTGTCACTTTCACCACCATGCCATATAGCCAATGTGTCAAGAACAGGCAATGGCAAAATAAGGTAATAATAACTTTCTATTTTCAAATATCTAAATATGTTTCTAAATGTCAATTATATTTTATTATATGGTATGGAATAAGTGTCTCAAGTAGCCCGAGGCTAGAGGTAGACAGATGCTCATAGGCGCCTTTCTGGTTATGTTCTACAACCACCCTTTTTGGGAAGTAACACAAAAAAAAACTTCATTTACGAAATCGGTGCAGTCAAATACCATAACCTCAAAATGGTGTTAATTGATACTTAATATAGAAGTACCAAACATTAAGTAACGTATAACGTTACATAATTTGCTGGAAACATATTGTACTATTTTGATTTTGATATAAAGGACAGATTAAAAAAATCTCTTAAATTTTGAAATAACAATACATATCACATACATCCAAAAAAATAAATATATATAAATAACCAAGCTACTACATTTTTAATTTTAATTATTTTATTGTTCCAGGTGCTTCTGATTTCACTTATTGGTGTAGCTGTATTTGCATTTACGTTATACATTAGCCGTTTTAGATAAATTTATTGTTAAACCAAAATTAAATACTAAATATTACCAGCTGGTTTTATTCAGTTAGTGCATTATTTGTTTCATACATTTTATCTGACAGCTATGTAAAAACTCTTTAGAAACAAATTCCATTTCAACACATCTTTATATGTTTATGTTTTAGCGCTGGGATCAGATTGCAGTATTTTGATACTTTTAGGACAAGACTGCTTCTGCAGGGTCCACTAGTTTATGCATGCTGTTCATTAAATACGCGCCATCATTAAGGACATTTCTTCATCACTTTTTATAAGTAAATAAAAAAGAAAGTTAATGCAAAACTCCAACAAATAGCAAAGGATGAGTTGGTGGTAGTGTAGGTTATTGAGGTAGTAGTGCAGATTATTCGATGCCCATGAAATCCACGCCTGAGAGCCCCCTTATCCGTAAGAAAACTATGCGGGCTTATGGATAAGGGGAAAAATATATATTTAATGCAATAAGAAATGTAAAATGTTGCCACGACGAGATCATATGGCCCGCACTGTAAAATTTTAACTAAGAAATTTGGGGGAAAAGGTGTTCCAAATTAGCTTGTTTTCCCTTCCATCTACGCATGACTGACGGATTGGGGGGGGGGGGGGTTGGGGGGTCAAGTCCCCTGTGACCCCCCTTGGACCGCGCCTGACTCTACACACACCAAGTGCTGTTTTAAACTAGCGTATTTTTCAGCGCGTATACGGTCGTTTAGGAAAACACGCTTACACGCGCCGGGCATTAATTTTTGTACCAGAAAATGTCAAATCTTCACGTTTCGCGGCTACACGCGCCTCAAAAAACAAACAAAAGACGCACGAACGTGCCGAAAAATACGCTCGTATGAAACCACACTAATCCTTGAAGCCCTAACTGTACAAACTCTACACTATATTCATAATTCGTGACTTGGCTGTAGAGTGCCTTTGCACTTCGCTTACTCATCTTGGTAGAAAGAGAAAGAATTACCTGCTATTGATAAAAATAATAAAAATGCCACATTTAAAAAAAACACATTTATTTATGTGCAAATGCAATAGCGAAGCTTGAAAAATATTATATTACAATTTTCTTTCTCAATAAAAAAACTCTTTTAAAACTCACGCAACGACTTATGATGGTAAAATGCTACATTAAATAAACTTAAAAAAAATAACGATTCATACTTATGGCGCAACACTAGAATTCCCTATACACAAAGAAAAGCACACAAGATCTAGACCAAGAATTAAAATTTAAACTCATTCAAATTTCTACCTCGTTGGGAATTGAATCCAGGACTTTCCGAATGTAAGTCCGGCATGGTAACTATTGCGTCATACATTCATTCTATTCATAACAGTATTTTTTTTCTTTTTTTTTTCAATGCCATTAGGTGCAGGGCGTTCGACAACCCACATTATATTCAATTATAAATACTAGAAGTGAAATCGTCAGACCTACGACCAAAATGGAAAAATGAATTATCAAATCGTTTAACTGAATAACGACATACTTTCTTTTTAATGTTGGGATAGTTTTTGGATTTTTGGCGAATACAATGGATAAATGTCTTTGTAACATACCGCTTTCAAAAATCCTAGTAACATAATCTTGAAACTTTTTAGTAAGAACGAAGCCCCTTCCGACGTACATGGTTGCAATAACCGATCTAGGATAATCCCATTTATTTAACTTTGGTGTATCTTCTATATCTACATATTTGGATACTCTCAAATTAAACGCATAGTTTGTATCGACTGTGTATAAATCGGTTCCAGTGGCAACTCTATCAAAGATTGCGTCTGTATTCTGACATGCGGGACTATCATCTCCTTCAGGAAATATTTCATTATATGCGTATTGATAAAATGTTCTCGTAACGTTGTTTATACATGGTTTAAACGGAATGTCTTTAAGATTTAGCGGATCAATTCTTTCCGTATCTTGAACATGAGCAGTGATCAGACTATATAAGGCAGTGTTATAGAATCCATAAATACAATTTGCAAAGAGAATCCAAAATATCAGAATTCTCTTTACATATTTATCCTTAAACAATCCAACATCTGCGTGACCGTAGAAATATCGCCACAACGTTAAAATCAGCAGGAATTTGTCCTTATTTTTTGTCGTCGTTAGAATTTTTGTTACTAATATTACTGCTATAGTAAAAAAGAAAGCAATCATTATTAATAACCACGTGTAAACATCGAATTGTACATAAACTTTTGTCCATATTTGCTTGTGCAATGTTGGCGTAAATACACTGTATACTAAATAGCTGTATCCATAAATGTAGTCAAAAATTTCTACCCGATTCCCTAACATAAAGAGACCTCCTGCGATAATGTCAACTTCTTTGCGTTGTAAATATCCCACTAAGCCAGTGCCCTGGTGATTAGGCAAAATAACTCCAAAAGGTTCATCGTCATCTACGTATCGGTACTCTAAGTAAAAACCCTCATATTCTGATATAATCTGAAGTATATACTGTTCGACTCCAGTTTCGAGATACTCAAAATATTTGCTGTCGTTTAATAATACGAATGGTATATCTTCCTTTGCTCCAACAATTATAGTGCAGTTTCGGAAACCATTTGGAAACTTATCAGGAAAGAAATCATGTTCCGCAATTGAGGAGCAGAACCCAAAGTTTCTAATATCGTGGGCATTTCTAACACAATTATTGCCATTGTAAGGGTAGTATGTAAAAGCTTCCAGTTCACCGTCTTTCAAGAGTGTAATAAGCACAACGTTATAGATTGATTCTAATAGTAACTCTTGAAATATTTGGACCAAATCATCAACTATGTTATGGGTAAATATAATCAGAAACTTTGCTGAAGGAGTCCAAAACAAATCGTTTGAGATCTCGTTTAATCCCGACATTAGGTCGGTAATGTTCTTTGCTGCAATGATGTAAGCTTCAGGGCTTGATATCCAAGGTTGTCTTTTAAAGTTTCTTGTGATAACCGATAAGCACTTCCAGCTATTAATACTTCGAAGCAAGGAATCAGAGTATTCGTCGGATGATACTACATAGATCATGCTGTTGCAATTAATATGTCTTTTCACTATTTTTATAATACATTCAGATACTCTATTATTTTCTATTTGATCCTTGTTTAAAATAATTCTATCAGTTGTGTGTGACACCGTATTGTTCGGAAGTAAAAATGATATAAACAAAACAACGACAGAAAACATTTCTGTTAGACGTCTTAAGCAAGAAGAGGACTTCTACTAAATTTATTTTATTTTGATCACTACTATTTATTAGCCTCAACAGAGTATTAATAATTAATAAGCGGTTGCATGCAAAGAAAGTCCGAGGATTCCATATTTCATGTTGTCAAGTTGGTACGCAAGTGACACGCATAGAAAATATTCTGGTCCATTTTTTACTAGATACGAGTATAATCTGAGTAGTGTTAATCTAAAATAAAATATGTACGGTTAAAACATAATTCCTAATTGATTATTATTACCATGATTAGTTATTGCGAATAGGTAGACGTACGTGTTGGGATACGTGTCTCTCGGATTCTTGTGCTGATGACTTCATGAGCTTGATGACTGTTTATATGACCGCTCGTAAGTTTTTAATGATAGTCGGTTCCGGGTTTATTGACAGATAACAGTCATTAAACCTTATCATAGACTTTAAGGGTGGTTTGAATAACTTTGGCCATTAACCTGTATCTCCAGCAACCTGTATTGGAATGGCGTCGGGGATTGAAATCCAGGCCTCCTCAATAATTGAGGACTCGTGTTCCGTCCCTATCCTATTTGCATCCCAAATAGGGCTGCAGCCAGTGACTAGCACCTCATCCCGTGTATTTTCCTTCGCGTATGGCGCGTAGGGCTCTTAGGCCTTCACTTGAGGTTTAGTAGAGAACACAAATATATTTATTTTGTGACATATAAAGGCGAATATCCTTTGCACAGAAGTCGCAATCAATAAATAATAACAATTTGATGCAAATCGTATTGTTACATAGGGGACAAGCAAGGGATTGATGTTTATGCCTTGCGAACTTTTGAACCCAATATCTCTTCTAAACATTTAGAATAGTAGTAATAGTAGAATAATGTGTAATTTATAAATTTTGTTGCAATCGGACGCTGATCAATTAAAATAATAATAAATTTTAATTACAAATAGGTATCAACAGACGAGGATTTCGATTTTGACTTTCTTATCTGAACAAAAGTGTAGATCATTCAATCCAATAGCTGTCACCCATCTTGGAATTGTTTTGTTGACTGTACTGTATCAAATGGCCATCGTTTTAAGGTTTAAGTAAAGCCTTAATAGTTTTAAAAATATGATGGTTAGGAGTGGAAGGTGATCAAACATAAATGATTAATATTTATTTGAACCAACTCCACAAAGTGTGGGTTGGCATGTTTGCCGACTAAACACTTAGTCTTTGATTAATGTTTCAGAAGACATTCAGTTTATACATTTGATCTACTGGTAATTTTACTGTGGTTACTTAAAAAAACATTTAAAGAAACTATGTTGACTCTTTATAACGCAGGACACAAATTTAGAGTCATTCGAAAAACTTTTAAAACGTTACAGAATTACCATAATTTAAGCGGATATAATATACATATCTTCGGGTTACATTTATACCTATTTATAATACAAAATATAAAATAATAGTTTAAAAAAACTAAAAAACACGCTTTTTATAGAAAACCGAACTAAAAAATAGAAAATAAATTTTAATGAATTTAAATTAAGAAAATAGTGTTAAAAATTTCAATGAATATAAGTTAATAATAGTGTGAATAAAAAAAAATATTTTATTTTAAAAAAAGCGTGGGGTGCATGGTGTCAATAGTTATAAATATTTTATTGACAGATATGAGTAGAGTGATTATCATTTCGATAATATTTTAAAAAGCACCCCACGCTTTTTTTTAAATAATTTTTTTTTATTCACACTATTATTAACTTATATTCATTGAAATTTTTAACACTATTTTCTTAATTTAAATTCATTAAAATTTATTTTCTATTTTTTAGTTCGGTTTTCTATAAAAAGCGTGTTTTTTAGTTTTTTTAAACTATTATTTATTTTCTACTTTTTAGTTTGGATTATTTATTCTTTCCATGATGTTTCCACGAGCAATGGACTGGTTACTGAGAACCTTCTTCTTTCTTTCAAAAATATCTTTATCTATCATTAGGCTTGTTACATATTTTTTTAATTTTTACGTTTTCATAAAATTTCACCTGTCTTACGACTTAACAAATTATTTATATTCTTTATATATCTCATACACGTTTTCGGTTACTGAGCACCAATAGTCTACTCCCCTACATAAATATGAGCAACCCAAGCAGCAAAATAGTCGAATAGTAATTAGATTACTCAGCCTTTAATCGTATAAGAGCCGAGTAACCGTTCTTAAAACACCCATTTATCGTGTAATAGCGGTTATCTCGACTATTTGGCAATATTTGCTAATGTGTGCTTTAAGGACGTCGAATAAACGTTTACAGCACTATGTTTTAGCACTTTTACTCCACCTTTTAGCAGATGCTGAATTAAAGTGGCTAAAATACTCGTTATTAGATCGTTTGATCTATAACAGTCGTATAATAGCTGTAGCTCTATAAACGCAATCGAACAAAAATCATATTTTGCAAATTGAAAAATGGAATAATTTTATCAAATTAGTGTATTGTCATCGGTCCTCAATAAATCTACAAAGTTTGAACGGAATCTGGCCGTTTAAAGTGGGTCAAAATCGCGCCCAAAGAAGTCGGTTACAAACATACAAACATACAAACATACAAACATACAAACATACAAACATACAAACATACAGGTGAAGCTAATAAAAAGCGTGTAATAAATATAGTTAAATTCAAATATAAAGTTTTCTGAAGCGCGCATTGCCCGGCTGTTAGCGTGTGAGATGGGTGACCGCTAGTGGCAAAAAATTTCATGCGCGTTTCTGTGCTTCGGAGGGCACGTTAAGCCGTCGGTCCCGGTTGTTGTCGATAGATAACAGTCGTTAAACCTAGTCGGAGGCCTTATAGGCGGTTTGAAAACATCCGACAGCGGGTTGGCCATCAACCCGCATTGGAGCAGCGTGGTGAAGTAAGCTCCAGGCCTCCCCAATAATGGAGAGAGACCCGCGCCCAACAGTGGGACGCAAAAAGGGTTGCAGCCAACATAATAAATATAAGGTAAAAAACAAGGTTAAACGATAAACGTTAACGTTAAACGTTTCACACTCATAGCCCCACAGTAAGGTAAATAATACCCTGTGTCGTGGGTGCCATGGACACATACAAAGACAGGAACACAAACACCCAGACCGAGAACATAAATTTAAACTCATCATTCAAATTTCTGTTTCGCCGGGAATCGAACCCGGGACCCCTCGATTGGCAA
This sequence comes from Pyrgus malvae, assembly GCA_911387765.1. Classification (NCBI taxonomy): domain Eukaryota; kingdom Metazoa; phylum Arthropoda; class Insecta; order Lepidoptera; family Hesperiidae; genus Pyrgus; species Pyrgus malvae. The sequence continues at coordinate 7,351,436 of OU426955.1, read as the reverse complement.
TCCGGCATGTTAACCATTGCGCCACGCGAGTCGTCAAAATTAAGTTTGTATAATTAAGGAAAGGCAGTGATTACACAAACATCAAGTAAACACTATTGGCTAATAAGTACTATTTAATTCAAGCAGTGTATTTTATACAATATGTAATTTTATAATTCTACATTCTACCTTTGCTTATTCTATCGCACTTGATTTTCGTAGCCGTTACAATTTTAATATGTTGTTAATATAATTGAAGCGCGCATGGCCCGGCGGTTAGAGTAGAACGTAAACGATCTATGCAACTAAGCCAAACGGGCGCGGTCGGGTGTGAGATGGGTGACCGCTAGCGGCAAAAAAACGTTTCCGTGCCGTCGGTCCCGGTTGTTGTCGAGAGATAACAGTCGTTAAACCTTGTCGGAGGCCTTATGGGCGGTTTGAAAACATCCGACAGCGGGTTGGCTACTAACCCGCATCTCCACCAACCCGCTTTGGAGCAGCGTGGTGGAGTTAAGCTCCAGGCCTCCCCAATGATGGGGAGAGATCCGTGCCCAGCAGTGGGACGCAAAAAGGGATGCAGCCAATTAATATAATTAACTTATTATTACTTATTCAAAATTGTATTGACCGTGCATGAAATTTTATTAGTACTAAGGTACAAAATTACAGTTATTTAAATGATAAATACTTTTACTGATTATAATAACTAACATATACAATCTACATATTTGAATATTAGTTATGATATTAACCTAAATCAATTGTATTTGAAAATAGTTAATACATATTTACATCATTTATTCAATACATATCAGTAAAACGTTCTAACGCTAATAGAAAACAAAAGTACACATAGTATAGTTTTACTGGTACCTAAGAATTTGTCAATCAGTCGTCAGTTAAGAGACTACTCTATACTATTGTGCTATATAGTGTAGCAAAGTAGGGCCTAATGGTGTACTATATAGCATGGCGTCCATTATTACGCGATATTATCGCTATCATTTATAGTACATAGCAAGCTCAGTTGACCGCGATCTTTGAAGGAGTTTTAAATCTTTTACGTTCGAGATTTGAGATCTTCGAAGAGAATTTATAGCATAGCATGTACTTAGCGTACTGTACCATTTTATATCGTATGGTAAGCCAATAATATATAGTACAGTATAGTGTGAACGTAACAATGTATGGTGCACTATATTGTTGTCCGATGAGGTATATACTAATATAAAGCGTAATCTGAAAGCTATTTTACAGTACTCACTAGCAAGTTACTATACATAGATGGCAGCAAGTTACCACAGATATTTGCAGGTTACAATTTTTAAGGTAACGCACACACAAACTCACAAACTACCCAACAACTTAGGTAAACCGTCATTCGTGAGATAAACAAGCTGTAATGTTAACATTAAGGAACACAACACAAGAAATTACGTATTACAAAACATTTTCAAGATGATATCTCGACAATTTTGCCAGTAGTTTATAGTTATTCGATTTATATTTTTGAAATTCTATCTCAGAAGTAAATTTGACAACATTATGTTATTTTAGCTATTATTGAACATGTCTTGATATGATGTATTCTATTACAAAGCATAAAAATGAAATTATGTACCCGCCAAGAAGTGTCGTGAAGTGTTTAATCATATCATTTAAGGTGTATTTTTTATATTCTTGTATTAAGTCGTTTCTCTCAATTTTTCGTTTTCCAAACAACAATTGTGAATATTTCAATTGCCGTTTCATTAAACCGCTTTGATATATATATTGTACTTGTTTGTTAAATTTTTCTTTCAGTATAAATCCTTTTTTTGTGTACATAGAAACCTGCCTAAATCCTAAAAAAAATGGCTTCTTAGAAATTCTAATATTTTGACCCACTTCAACGAAATCAAATTCATAATCCATTGCGAAAGTATACATTCCATTTGTTTTGGCTACTGTTCTTATAGAAGAATCCTTGAGAGAACATTTGGCCTTAATTTTTGTTTTATTAAGGGTAAGTTTTTTATCTAACTGAAAAAATGTGAAAGTCTGATCGTTAATACAAGGTTCTAGTGATGAAATAATCATTTTGTCAGGTATAAGGGAGAAATCGGTGACTGGTCTTCTGTATGTTGTAAAATCACTACTGGTGTAACTGCTGTAAAAAATTGCAATAAACATTGTAAACCATATCCAACAAATTAAGATTATTTTAAGCTTTTGTTGTTTAATAATGTGCCTATCAATCTGATTAAAAAAATATCCGTACAAACTAATAACTATTTTCACATTATCTTTGAGATCACTTGAATGTTTGTACAACAATATTGTTATTACGCACATAGTTAAAAAAGAACAGGACACCAATAACCATATAATTCCACTAAGTTTTACGATGCTAGATTGTTTAGATGTTATTTTAGAAGATGTAAATAATACCAAATCAGTATAATCATACCCTGATATGAAATCAAACCACTCTGCTCTTTGCGAATCTAACGACATTGAACCTACAACAATGTCTGCATTTCTGTTTTTCAAGTTACTTAATAAACCAGTTACAGTTCCATTTGGTAAAAAAGTACCTATATTGATATCAGGTGGTGCATATATGTACGTTAGAAAAATGCCTTCTTTCTCTGCCAACGTGTTCAAAACGTATTGTTCCCATCCTTCTACACTTTCTTCTCTTTTGTATAAAACATTTGTGGGATTGAGGATATACGGAAAATTTTCTTTTGCTATGACGACTAAAGAGCAATTTCTGAAATTATTTGATTTGTCTGGGAATAATACAATGTTTGAAGAATCTTTACATTTCCCGACATTTATTACACTGTCAAATTTATCTCCACAGTTATTATTGGCAAAAGGGTCATATGTATAGATATTAAGATCATTATTTGTTTCATAAGTAGTTAAAATTAGGACGTCATAAATATTGAACTTTAAAAATATAGAGAATAGATCATTTATGTAATTATCGTTTATAACGTCCACAAATATTAAAATTACTTTTCCTCTTGGGTTCCAATATTTATCCGAAATTATTTCTTCTAAATGATACTGTATGCTTGCTACATCTTTTATTAAAAATATGTAGATATCAGGTTTATTATACCACTCTTGTTTTTGTAAAGATCTAACAATCAAGGAAAATCGAAAGTTTATATTTATGTTTTTAATTATACTGTCAACGTGATTATTAGATCTAGATACAAGTATATGTAATTCCTTGGCATTTTCTAAATGGTTGTTGATTATATTCAGGACACACTCGGAGTAGATTTCAGTATGGTATTCCTCAATGTCCTTTAATATGCTAAATGTTTTATTCTCCGCCATAATGCTCACAAAACGTGTGCTGATAATAAAGCCAATAATCAACATAAAATATTGAGGGCACATCTTTACTTTCACCAATAGGTACGTAGATACGAATATGAATTCGATTCATGTAAGTGAACTAAAACCAATGTGTTATTTGAGCATGACTGTGGATATAGCGGGGAACTTTCGGGATAATTAGTTTGTTAGTCAATGTTTACTATGTAAAGTTTTTTAATAACTTGTTGTTTCACAAATAGAGGATCTAAATTACAGATTCGGCAAAATAATAACAAGTTAGCTTTAAGAACGGCTCATTATTTTTTATTTACAACTATTAAACAGTAAAGAAAATGGAGGAAAAATTAATTTTTGAGTATTTAAGGTGAAAATCAACAACAAAAACAATAAGTTATCCAATAACTAAGTATAAAAATTATACAAAAATAATAATAAGTAAACAATAAAAGACGGGATCGCAGGGCTCACTCTTTAGACAAATTAGCCACCTGCTTTTATGTCACGGAGGCAAGGTGCTTAATTTTTTTTGGCAGAAATAATATGTATAATATTAATAGATTTAAGGATCGTGGGTTGTTTAGGGCAGTAAGATTTATTTATGAATACTTCCTATTAAAAGCCGTCTTCACGTGTATACCAAATATAAAATAAGAATTATTTAATAATTGTACAGTATATTAAAAACACAATTTTTGATGCCGATAAAAAAGGAAGCGATGTTCACATAATAATAATTTTTATTAAGTCCATTATTCTACAAAATGTGAGCCCTGATATTCCATGTATAGTATATGTTTGAATTATAAAAGATATGACACACGACAACACTGCACACCACTTATTACGAGTATGTACAGCAACAATGTAAAATCGGAGTTTTGGCGGGAAGTCGAAAAAGACATACTGTGCTCTTGTTTAATTTTCATTTTCTTGGTGTATTTTTGAGTTATATCGGATAAAGTTGATGGCATTTTGTTTGTTATAGGTTAATTACAGTGCACGAGTGTTTGTAAAATAGAATAACAGTGCTAAAATATGTTTTTTCTGCTTGCCTCCAAAATTCCATCGGGCACGTTCTAGTAAAGTAGCCATCGTTTTACTTGAATGTTGGACTGACTAGACTGACTGATTACTGACGACTTACTTACTGACTTTGTTATAACTTCGTCCAGTTTCATTTAAACTGGCAAAAAATTGATGCAAAAGTTATACTTGACGCTGGCAGTATGCAGAGTTTGCGATGCCATTATTGAAAAAAAATACCTAATGTGAAATCGATACATAACAAATTGTGTTTTACACATTTAGACTTTTCGTAGCCTATCTATTACAATCTAGGCAAGCAATACACTAAAAATATATAAAATGTTTTTTTTAAAATACATTATGTTCATACCAATATAAAAAATTAATGAGACATGTTTAGATACATGTAAGCATTATAAATATTCTCAATAACTTCCACGATATGGTTATTACAATACATCAATTTCTTAAGCCTTTTAATACTTTAATAACATATTTCAAAGAGAAAGCATAAAAAAGATATGCTAAAACCTATAAGAAGTATATAATAGGAAATCCTGAAATCTTTAAATTGTAATCGTTTAAAATACTTTTTATTGTTCTGTGTAAAGTGTCTTCTTTTAACCTTCATCATATATAGTCTGTACTGTAATATTCCAGATTCGAAAACTTTCATCGCATGATTGTGAAATCTTTCTCTTAATCCAAAACCACGAGTGCAATAAAACGTTGATACCGTGCCGCTTAGTATATCCCAACTATCTAATTTAAAATTCCCATCTTCATCAATATACTCAGGAGCTTTCAGGTGATAAACATATTCGGTCGTTGCGGTGTAGTAGTCACTATTATCAACTACATAATTTAAGCTACCATCAGTTGTTTGGCATTCTTCAATTCTTTTTTTGTAAGGAAAAGTCAGATTATATGCATATAAGAAAAAATTTCTTCCAACGTCACTAAGGCATGGATCAAATGGAAAATTATTTAAATTAGACGATCCGAAGTCGCGCTTTTCTTTTACATGGCCCGTAATTAAGCTGTAGTAGGCTGTTTTATAAAAACTTATTACAAAATAGGTATACCAGATCCAATTAATTAAAAGTAGACGTAAATTTTGATTTCTGAATAAACTGTCATCACTGTGATCAAGAAGATAATCTAATAGTTTCAAAATAGTGCTTATTGAATCCTGGGGCTCCGTTAAAGTTAATTTTAATACTGTTAATGTCACTATAGACATAACGCAGAACGAACAAAAAATAAAACACCAGGACTGGATACCAAACGTTCTATAAACCTTCTTCCATGCTATTTCAGTTGCCGCTGGTGTAACAATTTTAAGATCGGCGTAATTATACCCCCAAATGAAATCAAATATTGACACTCTATTTAAGATCAAAATGAATCCACCAATGACCATAGAGATTTCGCCACTTTGTAAATAACTCAACATGCCCGTGCCTGTTTTGTTTGACAGAACAAGCCCGCGATTCACATCCTTAGAAAAATATCTGTACTCAATTTCTATTCCTTCAATGCGTGCAATGATTTCCAAAATAAGTTGCTCTATTCCATATTTATATTCTTTAGAAACATTAAGGTCTTTGCTATTATTTGTTAAAAAGTATGGAACCACTTCATGTACGCCAACGACGATGGAACATTTACTATATTTATTAATATCTGCACGGATAATATGTTCATCGTAGTTTGATACATTTTCACAGCTTCCCAAGGTTAAGATTTTATCGAAACGTTTCCCGCAATTGTTATTGTCAAAAGGATTGTATGTGAGTATAGTAAAATCACCGGGATCAACGTAAATTAATAGGATTATTTTGTAAATTCTTTCCTTCAGTAATTCATTAAAAATTTCAGTGACATTGATGTTGTTTGTGTTACGAAGTGTGATAATAAACTTGACTCTGGGATTCCACAATAAATCTCTAGAGAGCTCAAATAATATCGAAGAAAGTTCAGTCGCATTATTTATTAACATTAAATATGCGTCGGTTGGTATAAGCCAACTTTGTTTTTGCATCGATCTTGTAATGAGGCTATAACGGTTTTCATGACTTATAGCTCTTAATATATTTTTATCAAACGGTTGATCACCGCTTATTACAGTTACAACCATGCCCCGTAGATAATTTTTGTTTATTACATTTAGAACGCACTGCACACCTTTAAGTTCAATTTGAAGGTTACCTTGACTCGCATCATTCACAAAATTAGGGTTACCTAAATCCATAGTGCTTAGATACCAAGTTACGACCAAGGGAAACAGAGTTTGTTTCAACATTTTGATAACACACACGATTTCTTTTTGACTTCCATTAAATACTTGCATATATTTCCATTTATCTGTTTCGTGTTACCGATGTGGCTAATGATCGCAATAATGTTAAAATAATAATAGGTATTTAGATGTTACGTGTCCAAAACAATGTTGTCGTTGTCATACTAATTATCCAGTAACGAAAGTAATTATAATACTGCACTATTATATAATAATATTTATAATATAATACTCGTATGAGCGAAGTCAAGCTGAAACCATTCTTACTTACTGATCCGTTTTTCCATATCTCTGTAGAAAAATAACTTTAAATATAAATTATAGCTGTGCCCACAACGTCGTTCGCGTGGATAGATACTGGTACGATAGGGTTGGATTATTGTTAGTCCCTGTAGCTTCGAGGTTAAGAAAAGAGCTAAGGTACCCCCTGCCTGATCGTAAGAGGCGACTAAAAGGGTTGTGGACGGTGTGAGTGGGAGCTTGATCCGCCCAGCCAGCAGCCACGAGAAGGATGTGGTGTGTGGGTGGCCGTACGCCGCATGCCACCGTAAGCATCGGAAGATGCAGGAGAGCATATCTGCTCTCTCGAAGATGGGCTCATTCTGGGCGCCGCGCGTGGAGGTCACCGGTGCGTTCCACTGGAGATCCCGGAGTCCTCCTCAAGCGCAGAGGTAGGCTACCGAGGGGGTTTTTAGTGCGGTGAAATCTCACATAACCCGGTATCCTCTCCCAAGGCGTCGGGTACCTTTTGAAGATTTCCCCTCCGATACCAAAAAAAAGATGAATGGATTATTGTTACCTTTTGTGAAATTGCTTATAATATAAAAGTTCATATTATTATTTTAAGTAGATACCCAATTTATTCATCCTGAATCCTTTCAGTTCTTTCTGTACTCCACCTTTAATATCTTCTTTTCTCTCGCAATCATCAGTTTCTCTTTACAATTTAAACCTGTTACAATAGCCTGTTTTTCAAAGCATTTAGATATACTGCTGTGCCCGCGGAAAGTATCATTATAATTAAGTAATTTGTGCTGCAAATAATGCATAGATTCATTATACTTGTGTATATTGTGGTTAGTAGTTTGGAGGTAAGTTCTTGGTTGCTTGCAATTGTTGTTAACATACTGTCGTTCATACTTAATGAAATTCTTTTGAAAATGATTCATGATGAAAAGATTTAAAACTTGCGACAGCAGTTAGGCCAATAACTCATCTTCATCAACATTGGAGTAGCGTGAGTGGATCAGCACCTACGCAATAAATATGGGTTTAGTTGTCAATTGGTTCTATTAACAACCCTACTTACAGCATCAGAAATAAACTAAGTCCTCGACATATCGATTACTAATAATATTCTGGGCGTGACCATGGTGCCGTGCTGCCACCGTAACGCTTTAGCATATGAGTGCAACACCAGTGCCAGTACCACCGCGTATTTTATAGCTCTCATTAAATTCGCCACTGAAAACGTCTGTTAATTTCAATAACATTTTTTTATTAGTACCTAGGCACTTTACTTTATTCGAAAACACTTTGATTTTTTAACGTTTCATACTCATAGCCCCACAGTAGATATACCCTGTGTCGTGGGTACCAGACACATATAGAGACAGAAACACAAACAACCGTACCGAGAACTCATCATTCAAATGTCTGCTTAGCTGGGGATCGAACCCTTCGGTACCCTTCGATTGGCAGTCCGGCATAGTAACCATTGCGCCACACGAGTCGTAATTCATTATCTCTGCGGATCCGCATTAGAATAGTGTTATTCCGCAACAGCGCCATCTACCGCGTCGCCTGTTAAATAAACAAGATCAATACCAATAATAGACTTAGCATAATATCCTAAGTCTATGATACCAATAATATCATAGACTTAGGATATTATATTATGAATATTATTATGGATATTATATTAGCCGCGCCTCCATAACGCTCTACCACAATGAGTACAATATCAGCCACAGTTCCAAAGTTCTTTAATTATTAATAATTTTTTTATTACATTCATTAAAAAAAATTATTTAAAATTATCTACACCAATCCACTTTGTAGTATCGTTACTCAGCAACAACGCCATCTACCCTATACCGTATAGCGTGTAAACTAAATCGTCGATATACCGAATTTGTAACAGATCACCAAATAGGTACTCGTAGTTCTGAATACTTATGAACTATTCGCCACTACGCGTAGATGTTGGCAGTAGCCTCGTTTTGTTAAGGTTTTGTACATTTTGTATGAAGGATTTGTTGGTGCGTTGATATTGTTATCGAATTATCATATTGAAAACTTGTTATCGGAATATTAAGAGATGTTAGTAATTATAGAAACTAGTGGTGTAACCGCTCGCCTCTACTATATTCTCTTTTATCGACCACATGATACACGAAAATTACAGAAATATTCAATTTATTCTTCTGTTGTTTTAATAAAGACTCTACATTAGATTATCTTTAATAGTTACAATGTATCATCCATCATCATCAATTATATCATGTAGGTATGTAATAAATATATCCACCCGCATTGGAGCAGCATAGTTAAGTAATCTCCAGGCCTCCCCAATAATGGAGAACCAGGGACGTTAAAAGGATGCAGCTATTTAAGCTGTATCGGTAATGATCGCATCAGTCATAGCCTGTTCACGATTCTCAACTCCAAGAAGATGATAAGCTGAGCAACCGACCTCTTCTGTAAGGTTCGGGAGTCTTCTGTAAGTCTCGGTGGCGGGGCTCACGTTGCGCTTTATATATGTAGGCTAGCCGTTCTCCGCCAATGAAGCAAAACCAGTACACTGACCTCTATTTAATATGGTCGATCATAGTTGGAACTTCCTATATCTTCGAAAACATACATTATTTTATAATTTTGATTTCATTTTAAAGTGAATTATGGCTTTCTAAACAACTTTTAACAAAACATTCATCTAAATCCACTAAAGCGCGTTTTAAGTTTATGTCGCGTATTGTTTAAATGGACATTACTTTTATGTTTATGAACCAATTGAAATAAAATACACACTAAATGTTACAGTAATACATTCAACAATATATCATCTGTAAATCTGCATTCAATGAGAGGAAAATAATTTGGGAATAATAATATTAAGTTAGGGTAAATCATTGTAAGCTTGAGTTACCAGCTTTTGAATCCTTTTTATTTGGTACCAAGGGTTGATTTTTGAAAAAGCTTAAATATGTGTTTTATTTTTTTCAATAAAGATTACAAATACAAAAAATTAAGTGACATACTTTGCCCAAAAAAATTCTATATATCAAGTACCACCACTCAATTTTTAAATTGAGACATTATTGTTGCCCATGACTTGATGTGACTAAACTTAAGCTAAGACATATTATTATCTAGACATACTATTTTTATAATTAATGTTTAGATATCTACTAATTTGATTTGATTAACAAGGTAGATTATTGGGAAATTAAAATTTATGGTGACAATAGTGTAGTTTCCAAATTATGCCGTTGATTGAAATAATAGGTAGAGTTTGTAAATAACAGTGACATCTATGTTTCACGCCTTTAACTCGAGGCATGTCAAGGTGTCGATGATGAATGTAGTTAAACAGCTGGGTATCAGGATAGAGATGCAGGTTTTCGGGTCCTGAATTTTCTTAATTAATCTCACTAATAATATACTACAAAATCTACAATAGCCACATCTTCCTAGTAAATTTATATTACAAAAATTATTATTGATTAAAAAATGTCAGGAAGGTTTCACAGATGATTTATAAAATTCAAGTGACATTTTTTGAAAAGCTAAAAAAATAATTGTCATTGAATAAAAAGAGGATATAATGAACTTAATTATTAATTAAATCTGAATCAGTGATTTGTTTCTGAAGACATATCCACTTTTCTAAAAATACCTACTTAGAAAAGCTTCTAATCTATTTGTGATGATGAGAATATTACGCACTGGTAAACAGTTAAACAGTACAATTCGTTCCAGGCAGTCGGTACCGACAACTTTCCGATATCCTGACTTGTTATGCCAGCACCTTGTACAACGCAGAGTGTGAGCGAGTTGAGTTTCATCCGGTTAGTATCAGATGTCGCTACCAATATGTATGTGCGAGTTATACTAACGTAGAAAAAATAACCTGTGACATCAAATAAATAAAGACTGGCTTTTAAATTAAAATAACTTGATAAGTAAACAATAAGGACATTAATACATGAATATAGTATTAGTACTAGTATAATGAACGTTAAACGCCAATATTTCGAGTAGGTACTAAGGAACTATTTTTTTTGTATAATAGCGAAATTAAATTAATGAAGTAACAAGAGCAACATGTCTGGGGTACCAGAAACATATACCTAGGCTCATATCCTTTTCGTTCTTCAAACAAATTCTACGGTTAACAATGACGTTCGTTGTATTAAATTAAATATTAGATGTATTAAGTTATAAGACTGAAAGTAATTTATTCAAGGCGCCGTCATGGGCTTGCTTAGGGCATCAAATGAATGGTCTTAGTCCGGCTCTGTTTGAGATTAATATCTTCCTTTCTGGTCGGTGGTGCTACAATTTTTAGCTGAAAAATCTACATCATATCAATTTGTTACCCACAGCAGTAACAGGTAATACCCCAGAGTAGGTATATACCACAACAGTGGGTCTGTACTATTAATGTGACAAATTATAAAACAGCAACTATGCTCTGCGATTTTACCCGTGTTAGAAAGATTCATTTATTTAAATTTTTGGATCTTGCATAGAAAGAAATAGAATGAGATGTTTTACTGCGGTTAAAATGAACGTCCAAACTATCTTCATACACTAAATTCCATCGCGACGTAAAAGACGAATAAATAAACAAAATACATTTTCGCATATAAACATGGAGTTCCAAACGCGCTGTGATATTTACCTATAAGTAACGGGAGTTTGGTGAGTGGATTAAAGTCAGTTAGGCATACGCTTCAGGCTAAAACTTTGGAGTTGGATTTGTCGTAGGCAGGTGTTACAAGTTTCAATCTAAGTTTAACTATTTACAAGTTCAATTAAGATATTTGTCACATGGTGTGCACAAGTTTGGCGAACCATTTTAAAACAGTGATTTTTTGTAATGTTGTGTTTCTTCAAATTTTTAAATCACTTTGAGATTGATGATTCCATAATCTGATTTTTTTACTGGTTCTAATCTCAAAATCACCCTGTATTATATATATGTAATACATAAACATAAAACAATGGACTGTGGCTAAAAATAAACATTCTGTCTACCTACAAAAGATTGGGAACTAGGGGTTCCCACGGATCTGCATTCCCTAAATTTAGCGACGAATCGAAAACGTCCACAAAATTAATTGGGCCCAGGATTCACGAAAATAAAAGAACTTAGTATATAGGTAGGTAACATAATGAACTATGTGGGCGTAAACTAAATGGAATCCTAATATTAATATTATAAGAGAGAAAAATAATTAATATACTAAGTTTAAAAACTACTAATACCTACTTATACGTTGAAGCGCGCATGGCTCGGCGGCTAGCGTAGAACGCAAACGGTCTACGTAGCTAAGTCAAACGGGCGCGGTCGGTTGTGAGATGGGTGACCGCTAGTGGCAAAAAATTTCATGCGCGTTTCCGTGCTTCGGAGGGCACGTTAAGCCGTCGGTCCCGGTTGTTGTCGATAGATAACAGTCGTTAAACCTTGTCGGAGGCCTTATGGGCGGTTTGAAAAACATCCGACAGCGGGTTGGCCACTAACCCGCATCTCCACCAACCCGCATTGGAGCAGCGTGGTGGAGTAAGCTCCAGGCCTCCCCAATAAAGGGGAGAGACCCGTGCCCAGCAGTGGGACGCAAAAGGGTTGCAGCCAATACCTACCTACATAAATGAAGCTCTTTCCAGTTTAGAAAGACAGAGAAACAACAAAGATTGGCTTAATTCCTATCAAACGTAATTACAGTATAATTAAATAATTTTGTTTTATAAAATAATTTTTTATAAAATAAAAAGTAGTTCTAGTATGAAAAATTAAAACACGCGTACTTATAACTTTTTAGAATAAAATAAGTTAAAGATATCTAAAAACACGGGAAAAAAAGCTTAATTATCCGTGTTCTCGAATTTTCGTGACAAATCGTATCTCTTTCTACCAAATAATTGGGGTAAAGGGCTAATGAGAATTTATAGCTCATAAAACAGGTAAGTGATGGCGTCAGCGTCTGTAAAGGTTTTTGAAGGGGGAAAAGTGACTCTATCAAGTTATTGAACTTTCCATTTTTATAAAAAAGGATACCTACATTATAATACTTATATGATATTTTTTGTTTTAACTAAATAAATAGATCCCGTCAAAAACATTTTTATGTAAAATTTTCCAAAATATTTGTTTGCTTTGAGAAAATGGCGTCGACCTCATGTAGAGCCAAGCTACAATCTACACGCCCTGAGACGCCCTGAGTCTCCTAGCCCTAACCTTCACCAACTCTACTTGTACATCTCAGTCAGTATTAGTAGCTTCGCTATCTATCTTACTTACGTAGTTACTTTTGTATTATGCAAATATGTAGTTTCTGAAGTAACGAAACTCTTGGGTCGTTTTGGCATCTGTTCCAAATGTTTCATATTCCGATAAAATATCTGAAGTATTATGCATACGTATATCTATGTATGTATTAAGTAAAACGGAGGTGGAGGTTTCTTATATCTTTAACCTTTGACGACCTGCGTGGCATAATGGTTACCATGCAGGACTGTCAATCGAGGGGTCCCGAGTTCGATTCCCGGCGAAACAGAAATTTGAATGATGAGTTTAAATTTCTGTTCTCGGTCTGGGTGTTTGTGTTCCTGTCTTTGTATGTGTCCATGGCACCCACGACACAGGGTATTAATTACCTTACTGTGGGGCTATGAGTGTGTAACGTTTATTATTATTATTTAACCGTCTGTTACTTTTTTACTTTCTCGGTGTGCCACAGGATATTATCAAAACCTACTGTTTATTTTGAGCCATAGGCGAAATATACAAGGTTATGTTTTGAGAATTAAAATCTTACTCTAAATCGGAATTAACTATATATGTAGAACTATTTTATACCTACATTCATGTTTATATAAATGTTAAGAAACGAAATGATGCTGAACAAAACAAGACATAGGTATTGTATTCTAACCGATGAAGAATCTGCTAACCAAAATAAAAAACAGTTAAGAGTGAGTTATTACAATCGTATTCGTTCCGTAGGCATCTCAGTCTCCTTCTTAGAGAACTGGCTGCTGGCTGGACCTTTATGCGTCCCACGGCTGGACAAGTGTTAAGTAAAGTTTTAAGATATTCGTACTGAAAAAACTGAGGGTTGGTGGCGTCTACATTAAATTAAGCCGACTATAATAGATAATTTTATGGTTTTGGTCAAAACCAGAAAATTTAATTAGGTAACTGCTTTGGGTTATGTATTTTTTGTATATGTACATAAAGGTAAATTCCACCAGTCCACATCACTGTTGTGGAGTAAGCTCCAGGCCTTCATCACTATGGAGAGAGAGCTGTGCCCAGCAGTCGGACGTAAAAAGAGTTGCAGCCATATCAGTAAATTATTGGATCGGTTCATATTCGAAGGGCGTTGTTCATAAATCTAAGTGCATGCTTAGTATTTTAAACGGTTTTTCTGCTCTGACACGGAACCCTGAAAATAAATAAAAAAATACACGTATATCTGTCCATGCATCGATTGCACGGTCACTCCTCTTAATTGGTTCCTGCCGGCCGACCCACTGTAAAGGTATCCTTATTAAGCTTTCATAATTTAAGACCCAAAAAAAGAAAACATTTACTGCCGTGCCTACAAGGTTGCGTACAAGGCTGATTAATTATTTTGATACAAAGTCGATTCAATTTATAAATAAAAAACATTTTTAAGTTGTTTAAGCTGTAAACTAATTTTGACTTTATGTAAGTACGTTACGTATAAGTAACAGTGCGGAAAAAAAACTCTGACTGACTCGTCTAACTGGTTATTACTGACGACTGATTTGATTGACTTACAGGATACAAATTATTACTTGGTATTGGCAATATGCATAGTTGCGATGCCATTACTTAAAGAAAAAATAGAGACGCTTTTTGAAGTTTGTAATAGTAATTTTTGCAATTATGGCATCGCATATTGCCAGCGTCAAGTATAATTTTGGCATCACTTTTTTGCCAGTTTCATTGAAACTAGACGAGTAATAATAGATACAGTCAGTTAGTCGCCAGTAATCATTAAATGAGTCAGTCAAGTCAGTCAGATATTCAAGTAAAGTGATGGCTACTTTACCAGAACGTGATCAATGGAAGTTGCAAAGGCAAGCTGAAAATAGTATATTTCATTACTAGTGCGGAAAGGCTGTCATTGCAAGGAGTTTCGACAAATGTCTACCCGAGCCGACTATTTTTAATACAGTTGCGAAAAAATGAAGCAATTTAATAAAATAATAAAAACTCGTAAAGTTTGAAAAATTTGAAAAATGGCGCCAACCGTAAAAGAATACCTCCTATATGTCGAGATTTTTTTGTTTTCTTCACCCATTCTGGGTAGGCAAAGGGAACTATGCCCATACAGCCAAGTCTTCAGTAGATTTTTTTTTATTGATATGAAATGAAAATCTTAATGAGATGACATGAAATGAAACCTAACCTAATTCATTGAATCAAATCATTAAATCTGATATTGAAACAAATTAGTAGTTTCTTTTTAGAAATATTTGCATGAATCATAAAAACTTCTATAACTTCGTGGTTGGTTTTTTTCTTTTTAATAGACATTATTTTGACAGTTGGGAAAGAGAACGCACGAGTGCGGAAAAGGTAAAGAAAAAGCACGAGTGTGTAATAGCCTACTTCCCGCACGCTATACGTCCCTGCAATACGTCACTTTTTGAGCAACTGTATTAAAAACATATTTTTGCACTGTTATTTTATTTTACAACATTCGTGCACTGTAATTAACCTATATCGAATAAAAAGCCCTCAATTTTAGCCGATGATACTCAAAAATACACCAAGAAAATGAAAATAAAACAAAACCACAATAATGTCTTATACGACTTTCCGCCAGAACTCTTTATAATAGTTTCATATTTTGTGATAAGTGGGTTTTTTATTAATTCCCCAAATTTCCAAACTGAGGAAGGACAGAGTATTATAAATTGAGTCTAGCAAAGAAAGTGTTAATTAATTACGGTATAATATTACCGATCAAACTAAACTTTACATTACAAGAGAAGACTAATTAATTATTAAAAAGTTGATTATTTAAATATAAAAATTTTTGTAAATTAAATAATCAGAGAGCAGTCAGGTATTCTTGATAAATGATACTGAAATGATATCAAACAAATATTATTATAAATGAACAAATACACGGTTCATGTTTTTCGATCGCACTAATATTAGTGGCTAAAACCCACGAAGCCACGACAAAAATGTAAGTAGCTATCTACAGGTGTAGAATGAAATCAGTCGTTTTATTCTTTTTTCAAATTCGTCGAATGCCCACCGTTGGCCATTAGTACAGCTTTGATCGAGCCGCCAATTAAAATACCGCTTTTGAATCCCTATAATCCTTGGGAAGGCCCTGGATTGGACAGATTATTGTAGCTTAAATACTGGTCGTTATATGGTTAAAATTCTTCCAATGAATTTGAACCTATAAAAGAATGCACACGTTTCTCCTTCTATAGTGAGTTTTATCTTTTTTTTTTATATAATGAACATTGTTTTTGCTTTTAACTACATAAGATAATAATAAATCGAACGTAAAAATCCTTTCAGCATCGGCAGTTTTCGCCTTCATAAACAAACAACTGAGTTTCATCAGATGTACTTGTTAACACTAATGTAGTATTTATCGAAATTGAAAAATGGCAAGTTTTAACGTTGCGCTTTCAAGCTTTCTCCAGAGCACACAAACACACAATGTTAAAACAGAACACTTCAAAGTAGGAACAATTAGCTGATACTTTTTGGATTTTACCTTTTTAGGGTTCCGTACCTCGAAAGGAAAAAACGGAACCCTTACAGGATGACTGTTGTCCGTCCGTCTGTTTGTCAAGACCCTTTTTCTAAAGAACGCTTGGAGGTATCAAGCTGGAATTTATATCAAATACTCAGGTCTACTGTCCCTTGGAGCTGTGAAAAAACCAAACTTCTAAAGCCAGCGCAATCAAAAGATACAGCCGTTTATGCCGCAAATTTTCGACACTCGCAAGGGAATCAAAATCTGCAGTGTACTTCCCGTGAACTCAGAATCTTGAAATTTGGTACGAAGCAACGTCTTATAGCACAGATAAAGGAAAAATTGCGAAAACCCTAAATTTTTAGTTACAACATATATTAAAATTATTTTACGGAACCCTCGGTGTGCGAGTCCGACTCGCACTTGGCCAATTTTTTACTGGAATCTGCATAGGGGCCAAGTGGTGTTAAGAAATCACTACAGCTCATGGAAGTGCACTATCTGGCAACTGCACTTTTCCACCGAAATGCAATAGAAATGCTTCGCGGCATCTATATTGTTGAACGTGTACCTATGACTTATGGGCATATACGAGTAAATGCCTCAACTTTAAATTTCTAGTGACAGAATTCTCATCTACCGTTCATTTGCGACAGGACAGCGCAGACCTATTTAAGCGCTTTTGTATTTTCATTTCCATGGAAAGCTCATCAAACCGAACATTGTGTACAAAGCCAAGTTATTTAAACCTTGGCTTTCGTTATCCACTTTAACCGAAAAAGCTTCAACTTTTTTGACACCTGTCCAACTCTGTTTGTTATCATTTAATGGAAATAAAAAATGGACGGATTTTACTAGAAAATGAAAAATTGTTAAAAAACATACACCCGAGTAGCTATTTCTAATATCGGAAATGAATGTACAATAGATTTTGTTTAGTATTTTCGTTGCAAGGCATCTGCAATTTATCCGAATAGTGTCTTACATAATAGTTTTATTATAAAAAGTTCTGTTCAGAGTGAGAACAGGCATAGCATGGTGATTTTGTTAACTAATAAAAACTTAAAACTATTAACTTATAAACACTTCCTATAAAGCAGAGGCCAAAACTACAAGAATAATCATGCTATGTATTTGAAATTCCATGTCTATTCTTTTTTCTGAACAAACTATAAGAAATATAAAATAAGCTTTTAATTTCTTTATTTATTCTTTTCTAATTATCATAATCTAAGTAAAGAAACCTAAGAGAATTCAAAATTTATTGCAATCTTTACTATACTTACTAATAATACGAGTACCTATACTATTTGTTTGTCCTTCCGTAATCCACTTGGCCTCATTTTTCGCATAGAGATATTTTGGAGAGTTGGGGGTTGGAGAGTGACATTGGCTACTTTTTACTGCTAATACATCTTATTTCTATTGGAAGATCCATTATAATGTTCTGTCACTTCTGTAATTTAAACCATTCTAACGCGGGTGAAACCGTGGGGCACAATTAATATTTTATAACACAACTAATATTTAATCAAAATAGTACGTAAGTTAGCCATCGTGATAGTACTGTCAGTTTAAAAATTATTGGTTGTTTAATAAAATAAAGATTTTAATTATAGCTACTTTTATTATTATTTATAACCTTTTAGCTAAGTTTATTTTTTTTAATACCGTTTAATCCGTGTTGTCAATTTAAACATAAACTGAAAATATGACTCTTCCTGACATTTATCGGCGAGTATATGTAATACTATTTATTTTAAATTGGGAGCTGAAATAGACAGCGTTATTAAACTCTATTTTTTTAATTGGGAGCTGCAGTAGATGACGTTGTTAAGTAAGCCAATGCGTCTCTGAAAAATGAATTGTTTTTGTCCGCGTACCGCTCGGTCATCCAGGTACTAATAAATTGAACGTTAAGACTAATGCTTGAGTAGTTTCTTTTGTATTTGCAAACTCGCAGCTTAAAAGTGGTAGGTACCTTTTTGCCTCTGTTCAGTAAATTATAAAGAATAGTTTATGTTTCTCTGATATACACAAATCGTGTTCCCATAGGCGTTACAGCAATAATATTTTGACTGCATGTGTGGGGCATCCTGTACAAATAATCAAGTAGCATTAACGCACATGAGGCACTATGTTTGTCGACGCATTACATAAAAAAAATAAACATGGAATGAAGATGAGTTTATCGTATTCGGAGAACGAATATGATAATGACTTTGCTTTGGGTAGAATGATAGTGATTGCTCAGATTTCTTCCCCTTCTAAACGGAAATGATCCTGACACGGAAGTGAGTCGATTAGAGTGAAGCGACCAAATCCCCATTTCATTAATGACACAGCATTGTCTGTGCATAATGCCAGTGTCTTTTGCTTGATACATTTGAATCTAATTTTGCTCTTGTCCATGTTAGCGAGTCGCCAGTAATATGTCGGTAAACCTTACCTTACCGTACATTCAATTAACCAGAACGTGTCTGTAGAACTTTTCTAGGTAGCCTGTAGTGCCATGATTTATTTATTTATTCTTTATTGAACTAATATAAAAAAGTACAAAGGGTGCCTAGTGACATTCTCTGATTTCTTATTGTTATTTAATTCCACAACGACAAAGAAATTAATCAACTTATATCGAACAAAATGTCATCATCAACTTTCAATTTAACTCAGAATTAGACAAATGATTAAATTATATTAACTAAGGGTCTCTTTCACCACCTTCAAGTTAAGTGACAAGTACGCTAATTGTCGGTTATAGGCACCCATAACTTCAACTTCAATTTCACGATGTTCAAGTAGCACTAATCATATGATAAACTGACCCATAGTCATAGCTTTTATTTGCCAATTAACTTTACTTGGAACGTAACTAATCAACACTTTACTTGGAGATGATGAACGAGGCTCTAAATGAACCAATTATAATTATTACTGAGCCAAATAACTTTCCATCTAACATAAAAAAATACGTTTTAAGACAGTGTTGCCATATCAGTTCCCGTTACGTATTTTCAGAACAGTAGAGACCCAATAAAACACTTTCTAGGTAGACATTCCTTCATATTTTTATTTTACTGTTCTTTTCACTAGATCGCTATTTTCCCAGTTACTGACAGCGTGTCATATGATTTACATTCTGATTCCCACGTTAGCAGTTCAGTAGCTAACTTTGCTAAGAATTAATTATCGCGTTGGTAAAAACCTGACAATTTCGACAAGGCGATGTTTTCTGTGAAGTATACGATAAGTTTACTTCACACATTCGTCATTCATTAGTTTACACGATCTTTCAGATATTGAAAAAAAAACCCGATCAGTTTGGCTCGCGCGTTGATTTAGTTTAAAATCTTCTAAATATATATAAGAGATTTCCACCCATATATTGACTCATCACGATATCTCTGGAACTATAAGACCTACCGACTTCAAATTTGGTAGGAATATTCCTTTCGCCGAGTAGAGGTCAGCTAAGAACGGATTTTACGAAATTCCACCCGGAAGGGGGGGTATTTCCACCCATATATTGACTCATCACGATATCTCTGGAACTATAAGACCTACCGACTTCAAATTTGGTAGGAATATTCCTTTCGCCGAGTAGAGGTCAGCTAAGAACGGATTTTACGAAATTCCACCCGGAAGGGGGGGTTGCGGGGGTGTTAAGTAATGTTTGTATATATGACATCGCAAAACTCAGAAACTATTCGACCGATTATTATGAAAATTGGTATGTACATGTATTTTTTCACGGAGAAGGTTTATATGCTATCCATTATTATTATTATTTAATATTTAAACGCGATACGGAGTTCTCGGGGTCAGCTAGTATTATATAAACCCTCTTTATTGAACAGAAGTCATAATAACATCTTCCTAATGTTCCCGATTCTATATCATACTAAAATTCTGGGTCGTGAATTAGGGAGTCCTGGAGATGACTACACCACGCTGCTTCCGTGTAGATGCGGGTTAGTGGCCAACCCGTTGTAGGATGTTCGTAAGCCACCCATTAGGCCTCTGACAAGGTTTAACCAGAACCGAGCTTTACGTGGCTCGCGAAGCACGGATACGCGCCACGCGCAAAATGTTTATCAGAGATTACGAACAATTTATCAATTATATCGTATTATTTATAACTTTTCTCATGGATATAACTAAAGCCAGAGACGTTCTACTAGGCACAACAGTACATTGTCGCTAAGCACCATGTAGTTTAGTTCAGTATTAAACTTAAGTACGGGAAATTCACAAGTCCAATTAACCAAGTTGCTTCGTCTCGGAAACCATCTGCATACAAGTGGGCAAATAACTTATGAATACTAGTTTCAGACTCGCTTCACTCGCAAGAGGAGAGCAAACAGTCATATTACTGATTGTTCTGTAGTTAAGCTTTGTAAGAATTAATTCGTTGTAGGTCTTGTAGAATATTGTATCCCCTATGTAAATCAGTTCTTTGAAAAAAAGTCCCATGTACATTTAATGGGCTTTAGTAGGTGAGAATATCTGGGTCATAACTACAAAACTTAAGAATATATTTTTTGTTCGTATGCTTATACTTTCAAGGGGAATGGGACCACCATTGTCACCAAGTCAGGTGATGAGGGGATCCCAGAGAAATCGAGGGGAACTCTCAAATTTCATAGGCACATACATTGATTTTCTTACACTTTCTTAAGCATAAGAGATATTTGTGCACAGTAATCATCATCTCATGTTGCTGGGCTGATGATGGAAGGTACTATGACGGTTAGGAGTTGAGAGCAAATTCTTTCAATATATCTTTTTTGTTTTAAAACTTATACTCCTAAGGTGGTCCAACTGTCACCATGTCAAAATCTGATGATGATGCTAGGGAAATCGAGGGAAACACTGAAACTTTATAGGCACACACATTGGTCTAGTCATATTGGTCTAGTTATATTTTTTAACATCATACATATATTTATGCCCGGTAATTATCATCACATGTTGCTAAGCTGATGATTAAAGGTACCTACAACTCCTCAACGGTTAGGAGCTGAGAGCAAATTCTTTCAATAATTTATACGTTCAAATGGACCGATCTTAGAATTATTTCAGGCTATTAGAGGGCTATTAGATTAACATGATTATAAAAGGTTATTCGCATTAACGTTTAGAAATTAGGTGGATTTTTTTATTATGCTTATACATATATACATAATTATTTAATTAAAATTACTAAAAAGAGTGAAATTTATATTAATAAAGTTTTTAACAAAAAATAGAACCGACTTCAAACGGTAAAAAATAAAAAAATTCAGTACCTACTTCGTATTGACTATGGAAATGACTCTAAAAAATATTTTCGTCGTAGAGTCGGGCCCTTAGTAAAATGCCGTCCGTACCTTTCGTTCTGAATGGGCACCGACTCCAAAAAAGTTTTAAGAGTCATTACCATAATCAAGAAGAAGTAGGTACTGAACAATTTTATTTTATATCGTTTGAAGTCGGTTCTATCTTCTGCTTGTGTTGTTTTTCTGTTTTTGTTTAGGGGCACCTAAGCACTACGCCCGCGCCATCCCAAATCGGTGTCGTAACTTTAAGTTATGCCTAACGTGACTTAAGGGTTAGTGAAAGTGTTTTTCTCTAGGCAACTCCTGAATATTTAGGCATCTGATTTAGGCGTATCCTATGATTAGTAAAAATAGGTATCAGTCGTGTATCAAAGAAAATAATTAAATTCGTTTAACGTAAGAACATACAGAAATTTCGTTG
Source organism: Pyrgus malvae (assembly GCA_911387765.1). Taxonomy (NCBI): domain Eukaryota; kingdom Metazoa; phylum Arthropoda; class Insecta; order Lepidoptera; family Hesperiidae; genus Pyrgus; species Pyrgus malvae. Next base: position 7,329,065 of record OU426955.1, on the reverse strand, counting down.
TTGCTTGTTTCAGTAAGGCTAGGCTTCTTAACTAAACAGGCGTAACTTAAACTTCATAAAGCGATCTTGGAGCAGAATCTACATACTTTGAAAACTGAGGCAAGCATAATTTTGCGAGATATCAAAAGTTCATAGCGTTCCCTCGTAAGTTTACTCTTAATGCCCGTGTAAACTCTGCAACATTCACTGTGTACTTAGAAATTCTGCTCTACAATATTGCCCGTATAAGTCCTGTTACTTTATGTCACCAACTTTCTCTTTGCGTCGACTTGGATACTCGGGCAACGTTATTGATGCAAAACATTGATGATTTTATGCAATAAGACATTTTGTATATATTTCTATACTACTCGTATATTAATTCTCGTTAGACTGGTAAAGACTCTTAAAATTACATTATGGTTCTATTCGGTTAAAGAGTTACAACCATAGGAATATTTTTGCAGACAAATTACAAGATCAAATAAACAATAACTTTCCGGAGCGCACCTACCTTAAGTCCATTAAAATATGGAGGCAAAAAGCATTTTGTTCAAGGACTTTCACAGAACAATGTAACTGAAAATGACCAATCAGGGCTTATTAGGCCGACGAGCAATAGGAATAATTGGGGTAGCTAATTAAAAATTCAATTCACATTTAAGGAGATTAGGCTCTGTCTGACAATAAGGTATAATTTACGGGTAACTGGCTTACCAAGTATGTGGGTGTGAATTCTAACTAATGAGCCGGGGGAAGCTCGCGTTTGGGGCAATAAAAGTGAATTTATTGTTTCCCGATGAACAAGTTACTCGGACCGCTCGTAGGGCTGCCAGGTTATTAAATAAATATGTATGTAGTTTCAATGTGGAAAGAATTGAAAAATACACCGATATTTTAGTATTTTAATACACAGGTCTATTTTAGGACACAGATCCTAATGTTCGTCGGAGACCCGAACAAAGTATTGTTACTCATACTGAGCAAAAAAGTATGACGTTATAATGTTTAAAGTAGGTAATAAAGTTTTTCATTGTAAGTGAAACTTTTTTTAAAACACCAGGAACAGATGGAGCACATAATTCAAAATAGATGCGTTCCGTCGACATTCCCGCTGAACTATTATGCCTGATTTCAGACTTTTTTTCATTAAAATTGGTTTTCAATTAAACGATTGTTATTGATTGATTGATGATTCTTTTTGTTACTTTATTTTCACCATACAATGTGAAATGAGTCCAATGTGTGAGGCTTAACGAGAGCCGACATATTGTAGAACGTAAGGCAATGACAAATGCAAACCGTTGACCCGCCGCAATACAGAACTGCTCTGTTTTTCTAAACGGCTAGCCGTAATGTAATACCGCGGATTATACAATGCGACTACGACATATACACTTAGAGACTTGCTGAATATAGTCACTTCAATTTAATAATTTCGAAACGTTAATTTTAAATTTATAAAATTTTGCAGATGCACACATAAAAAATATTAAAATCATATTTTGTGAACGACTCAAGAAACAACACAGTTTACAATATGGAATATGCGTAAAATGCATTGTCTTATACGAAGTAATACCTAAATATATCATCGGCATGATAAAGATCCACGGAACCATTCATCCATCAGCTGTATTTGCATGATAGACTTCCCCTATATCATTGTAAGACGTTTATCATTTATCATTGTATTGATTTTATTGCTTTATCTTTTGTTATCGATTATTTTTTTCTTAATAACTAGAATCTAAAATATAGCTCTAAACAAAACCAAACTCTAAACTAAAACTTATCAGTAGTTTTAATGCGCATTAACTTTGCTAAATTTTCACAAAGTAGCGGTGGCCAAGCTGTTCAAATCCTGGGCGTACACCTCTGACAAAGAAATTTGTAGTGTGCATTTATAGCTGCTTATCACCGTGAATGGAAAATATCGTGATATTTATATGATTACGATGTTTCGCATCGCCGTGCATGCCTGAGAGAAACTCATAATTTCTCGGAGGCATGATGTCCACCAATCCGCACTTGGCCAGCGTGGTGGACTACGACCCAAATCCCTCTCACTTGTGAGAGAAGACCTATGCCCTGCAGTAGAACATAAAAAAGGTTAAAAAACTGTTTTCTTTTTCTCTTAAGCTATTTTGTTTAATTTTACTTTACCATAAATATTTTAATTATTACAGCAATAAATTTAATTTTTGTTGAAAAAGCAGTGTTACACATCCCTAATTCCTTGCTGCGCCGATGCATCTTTAGAATCACAGTTATATGTTAATTTGACTCATAATAAGCATTGAAGCACACATTTTAACAAAATGTTACAAAACAATGTTTTTAATTCCACTTTGTAATTATATGTTTTCATGTTAAATATCTGTGCGGTGTTTTGGCGGTAAGTCTGAAGGGACAAGTTCTGCTCTCGTTTCATTTGCATTTTCTTGGTGTGTTTTGAGTTATATCGGATAAAGTTGATGGCATTTTGCTCGATATAGGTTAATGTCAGTGCACGAGTGTTGTGAAATAAAATAACAGTGCGAAAACATGTTTTTTCGGCTTGCCTCCCAAACTCCATCGGACATGTTCTGGTAAAGTAGCCATCACTTTACTTGAACATTTGACTGACTAGACTGAGTGATACCTGACGACTTACTGATTTTTTCTACGACTACTAAGTGATGCAAAAATTATACTTGACGCTGGCAATATGCACACAGTTTGCGATGCCATTATTAAAAATGAAAAATAAAAATATATCTGTGCTTGATTTTTTTCCTTTCAGTAATGGGATCGCACAATCTCTGTACATTAATGTGCACCTGTAACTTGAATACAAATTTTGCTCGTTTTGTTGAAATTGTGCGATAGGGCTATAATAACTTTTACTAAAATTAGAGAGTCGTACATAATCTTGACTAGACTAAAGTCAAGTTAGTCAAATATCCGACTAAAGCGATGAACTTTATCAGAATGCGAAAAGCTACCTAGCTATCACACTGTTATACTACTACACTCGAGCACTGTAATTCACCTATATCAAAAAAAATTGCATCAAATTTATTCGATGTAACTCAAAATTATACTTAGAAAATCTCCACCATCCCGCATTGGAGCAGCGTAGTGGAGTAAGTTCCAGGCCTCCCCAATAATGGGGAGAGACCTGTGCCCAGCAGTGGGACGCAAAAAGGGTTGCAACCATACTTAGAAAATGAAAATTACTAGGTATGACCTGCTTCTTTCAATTTCCCGTCAAAACTACTAGATTTGTATGGGAAACTACGAGTATCACAAATATTTCCAGCTGAGAAGACGCCTTTTTGCAAACTCGATTATCATCTATGTTGCGAGAAATTTAATTATTGGTGACAGTCAGTATTGTCCCTTCCCAATTCCCATGTTCGATAATATTTTAGCAATTTTATTGCACATACTTCCTGTTTTTTTGTCCCACTTATTTTGTCAGTGTATCGCCTTTAAGAGAAAGCTTGTTTGTTTTTATTGGCAGAGATAAGCATCTGTATTCTGCTAAGAAATTTTGCGCGGTTTTCAATGAACTCTTTTTTATCTGTGGGAATAGTCAAGTAGTTCACCTGCCTGCTATTGTGGATGTAATGATACCAATTTGTTATCCGTTGAACTAACAAAGGGTAGTTGGAACAGCAATATTTCAAGGAATAATTATATTTATAATATTCGATTATATCGCAAGGAGCTTTACTTTGTTTTATTTTTTAATGTTACAGTAACTGAGAATATAATAAGTCGGATTGCGGCGCTCTGCAATCCAATAATAGATGTAATGTAAAGACTTTACGTTTGAAACATAATTACTTAGATACCCGGGTACCCTTTTTCTATTTGAATGGAGTAGCAAACGAGCATGCAGGCCAGCCCATGGACAGGTGTCCATCATCGTCGTCGTATTAGGTAATAATCTCATGTTAGCATAAGTCTCGTCTGAGGTCGTATATAGTTGCGCTGCTTCTCCGGAGACTCATTAGCGATTAACGTCACGCAGCTAGTTATTTTGGTAAACTGATGCTGTTAACTATTTAAAATAACTTACTATTTTTTGATAATTTTTTTTTAATTATCTGCGGAATGACGGTCGCCTTATGTTCGTGTGGCCAGAAACAGCACGATTTAATTCAAACTTCAATCTACTTTCCATGTCGACCCGTGCTTATTCGTAGTTCTAATATCTATAAGGTACTAAAACACAGTCCATTTGAAAAAAAACAGTCGGGTGTATTTTGGGTTACTCGATTGGAAGGGCGGTGTAAGTGTCGGCGGAATTAAAGTCACCAACCTCCGCTACGCTGACGACACGACACTGTTTGCCGCAAACAAAGCCGAAATGTGTATGTTGTTGGACAGAATGGAGAAAATAAGTGCTGACCTGGGACTATCCATCAGTAAATTTAAAACGAAAATTATGGTAGTGGATTGTATTTTTAATTATGATAAAAAGAAACATATTTATTATGGATACAGTTTTGTTTACCGTACGCAGTTAGACTTTCAATATAGAGAGAGGCTAATATATGTTGCAGATATATCTCAAGAACCGTTTTCAAATACCAAGCCAAAACGTACAACACTATCTTACCTAGTGCATAGTGGACGACAGAGGGTCCGAGGTTCGCTGAACTTACCTCTCACTAGGGCACATTCTTATAGCATTTCAAATAGTGCGTTTGAAATATTACAATAATCTAAAACCTTATAATACGAGAAACAAAAATTCCATGCGCTAGTGTTTTTTATATTATGTAGAAACAGTGGTTATTGTTCAGATATTCCAAATCCCAGTGCGATTTTATGAGGTGTCAGGCATCCAGGCAGGCAGGGTGTTCAGGCATGCTGAAAGTTACACTTGTTGCACTGGTTCAGCGTGGCAAAGCCTAAATGCTCATTTTACAATTCCATCTTGATCCGTGAAATTGTTTTAAAAGCCTTAATTTTTTATCATTCCTTTCTTTGATCCGATAAACTTTTTAATATAAACAACATTGTCATGGCTGTTTTAGATGCAATCCAAATATGTAAATCACTAAACTTCTCGTTATCCCTCACGTCAGTTAACAGGACAATGTTGGACAAAAAAACTTGTCGCTGGGCGCATAAGATCATTATGGCCGCGCTCTTACCGTCGCGTGCGCAGCGCAGAGCATGAAATGAGATCGCAACCGCCGCGCTAGATACTCGGCACGCGCGCGCCTTGTCTACTTTATTACCAGCCTTTTACTATTATTCCTTCAGGTATCTCGCTGGCCTTTTTACTTTAAATTAAGTTGTAAGTTGTTTTCAAACGCTCATCGAATGTAAATACAGCAGGATATTGATAAAACGAGCTTCGAACCTTAAGAAATGTTAAGGTAATTGTAATACCTTAATAAATGTTAAGGTGTAAGGTACGCTGTAGTTATATCTTAACGACTGCTCTATGATCTAAACATATTTTCGCTACCACATATATAGAAGGGCGCATATTCGGATGGCTGAGTGACTGTTCGTTACTATCTATAAGAGTAGATAGCCGTCCTTATCTTTGTCGAAGGACTTATGAGCTACATATTTAAAATTATTTAGCAGATTGTAGACCATCATACAGATCATACTACATATTCATCGAACCTTATTGGAGCGTTGTGGTGAACTTGCTTCAAGACTCTACATAGAATCTACGGGAAAGTTCTCTCACTTTAGCTATTAATAATCTTATTGTAATAATGACGCGCTGCAAGTAATGATTGAAACTTCATTTCGTACCTCCGCTTCAAGAAGAAAAGGAAAAAGTTTGCTGACATCTACAATCTACATGTCTTTCGGCTGCAGTAGCCATTTAAAGTTATGTCACCAACATGCTCGTTTGCTAGGATATAGTAGTATTAGGTTAGGATTATACACTTTATTTTTAAGCTACTCCATAGCTTAAAAGTAAGTTTCTATACATTTAATTTCTTTTTAGCTTGCTAAGTTCAAATGATTCACGCGTTGTTTTCAAGGCACGTTCTGTCATCTGATATATTTACTGTCTACGGCGTTGACTCCGATGCAGAATTTTATGCATTACTGCACGCGCACAGAAAATATCAAGTTGCACGTTAAGATAACGGAGTAAAGATGGAAATTTTCTTAAGAATATTGTTTTATATGTATGAGACTTCAAAGTCTGTTGGAAAATCTGCTTATTTTGAAAGAAGCAGTATTTATAAGTATTGGTATTTTTCTCGGACTCGGGGCTGCTCTTGGAAATTAGAGTGATATGTTAGGCGTAGGTTGACTCCTATGACTTGGCTCTGTGACTGGCGTAGAACGATAAACCTTGTCGGAGTTATTACGGGTACTTTGAATATAACGGCCCTACAGTAGCGATACCAATTCATGTAAATTTTTACAAAGAACTTTCAAGACTCAAAGACAGTAAACGATCCTAGTATCCTAGCGATATACCAACAATGAACAGCATTCGAAATAACACACACACATTCTGGTGATGTTTGCGAACTATCCACAGTATCCAGCTATCTAAACTCGATGCAATTTCATTTCGCTGGAATTCGATTACTGATGATGGACGAAATGTTGAATACATTTCGTCAATATCCATGTGGGCATACAATACTTAGGCCTTATGCCTTGCCAACATACATTTGTATAAGTAATTTATTTTTGTGTAACCATGATTCTAAAATTTTATAAATTTTTTTCTGCCTCCAGAGCGAATGGAAACCCTTCCTATTCTTCTTTCATATTGCTAATTAGTATGTGCTTATGCTTTTTTAACAGAATCATTTACTTGCGATTGTAACGTTATATTAAAAAAGTTTATTTTTATTCAAACAGATTCTCTAACTGCTGCGCCGAATTTTCGCTGAAAGTTTTTGCATGCCTTTTAGATGCGAAATTCATATCGACAGAGTTGTCCAACTTTCCGTTTAATCGGAAATCACTGCAATTGAATTAAAAGCAAAATCTGATTACACGATCAAGCTTGTGTCTGTCGAAATGCAACAAAACGTTGGAGATGAGTTTACGATTATCACTGATGTACTTGTTTCGTTCAATGTTTCATTTCGTAACACGCAATTTTTTAATTCAGAGAATTTTATTTTGGCGTAATTTGAATATGTTTGCGCTTCTTTGGGACGGTAGCGGTCAGCGAAGAGTATTTATTCTCTTTATTACTCTTTTCAATGCGTTGTATACCTTCACCATCACTATTACTTTACCAGGGCAAGTGTCCACAATGCTCCCGATAAGGGTTAACTGCGCTTTCTATCGATAACAGTCGTATTTCGCAAAGCTACAATCCCGCACACCTATGTAAATGCATTGGATTTATAATATGTAATTTTAATGTTGTAAATAAATAAATTTTAATAATCGATACCTAACTTAACAATCGAAGCATGAACACGCTGATGAAATTTCCTAAAAGCGGTCATTAAATCAACTCCTGACTATTATACATTGCTTAGCTAAGTAAAGCACATTTTCTGATGACTTTACGGGCTTCAACATTTAGAATATACTATTAATAGATACTCGTACATATATTATTAATATATTTTTAATAGATACATTAACGATAATAGCGGAGTCTGGTATGGTTAAGGCAATGCAAAATTGAATAGTACCACTCCCATATCAACTTAGGGTCCGTGTGCCTATTCCTGCCTTTTCCTATGGGAATTGGTTCATAAAATGGTCACCCCTCGACATACAGCGCGTGCCGCTATTGTTGATACACAAAGGATCTTTTAACACAACTCGAAAACAATTACCCTCGATATAAACTAGTACCTATAACAACCGATTTTCGTCAAGTATAGAAACAACATTGTATAGATATGCTGTAGGAAAAGAAAGCTACCCTTTTTACAGTCCACAAAATTTATGAATATCTATTTGTCAGAGAGAATGACGAAATTAGTGGCGCGAGTGAACTGACAAAATCAGTAAAATATCTTAAAAGATGGAATTATTGGAATGGATCATGTCAGCATATGGTTGGAAAGGAAAAGCTTTTGTCAACCCGTGTGGCGCAACGGTTATCATGCTCGACAGCCAATCAAGTCCCGGGTTCGATTCCGGCGAAACAGATTGAAATGATGAGTTTCAGTTCAGTTTGTTCTCGGTCTGGGTGTTTGTGAACATGTCCTTGTATACAACTGTGGTATACACGACACAGGGTATATCTACCCAACTGTGGGACTATGAGTATGAAAAGTTATTTTTTATTTTATTTTAAGAGTGTAACCTATCCAGCGTTTGCTGCACTCGAAATTGCTTGACCTAATTTTTTTTCAACCTTTTTTATGTCCCACTGCTGGGCACAAGTCTCCTTCTCACAAGTGAGAGGAATTTAGGCCATATAGTCCACCACGGTGGCCAAGTGCGGATTGGTGGACGTCATGCTTTCGAGAAATCACGAATTTCTCTCAAGCATGCACGGCGATGGAGAACATCGTAATTAATGAAATATCACGATATTTTCCGTCACCGTGGAGCGGCGATAAATGCGCACATTGCAAATTTCTTTGTCAGAGGTGCGCGCCGAAGATTTGAACCCGGGATCAGTCGCGTAGGTTTTCTACCACTCTGCCATCGCTGCTCGCGATGCAACTTAATTTTTACCCATCCAATTTTTGTTAAATATCTTTAAGGTAATTGATAAGGGTAAACTTATTTAAATAAGTCGTTTGTAAAGTTAGGGATCCTCGTATCTCACCCCGCAGTTTCCTGTGGGAATTGGTTCCCGAATGGTGTCCCTTCGATACATAGCGTGTGCCGCTATTGTTGACATACAAAGGGCGATTTGATGCAAGCCCAAAATAATTATTATACACGCCGGTACTTATATTTCGTCAAGTAATTGAGAAGTGCGCGCGCGTAGAACGCAAGCGACCTACGCAGCTAAGCCAAACGGTCACAGCCAGTAGTGAGATGGGTGACCGCTAGAGGTTAAAATTTAATGCGTGATTCGGTGCTTCGGAGGGCACGAGCAATTAAATCTTGTTTATTTAAAATTATTAAATATATAGAAAATTTTACAATTTCCAAGCAAACATTGCTTCAAAATTCACGTTAAATGTTGTTTCACAAATTAATCACGTAGAATTAGCTTAACATTTTGTTATCAGAATATGTTACCAAATGAACAGGGAGTTAATTGTACTCGTATGTCACTTTGATAATTTCAATGCTGGCTCGTTATGTAATCATACATTATACAAAGCCATGTGAAATGTTGGAGAGCATAACTTTCATGTCACTACTGTAGGTATTAATACGCTGTACCTTTAATATAATATACATAAAATAAATTGGTTTCAACTTCTACCATTACCACCATTTACTTACGTGCTGGTAAAAGTCATCATCATTATGCAGTAGTTAGCAGTATGTATATGTATTTATTTATTTATTCTTTATATTATGTAAATAAATATATGTAAGTCTATATTTTAATATATTATTTGTGTATTTAATATTGTCTATGTATCTAATTTATGAGTAGGTACCTACATATATATTATTTGGTTAGATATTATAACGAATTTTTCTTTCACGCCTTGCAAACCACCTTTCGTTGCTTTTCAGACTGTCTTGTGGTTGACTGGCAGAGAATGCTTTTAGCATTAAGGCCGCCCTTGTTCTTGTACGTTTAGTATAAGTTCAAAAAGTTTAAATAAATAAATCATATAAAATAACTAAATATACTCATTAGTTCGGAATTATAGAAGAAATCTGTTGTATTTGATTTAGTGGACAATACTTAATTTAATTACTACTGTTACAACCATATATATATTATAATTAAAAATGAATTCCTATGCTTCTTGGTATTGGTAATGGTCTTGGTATACGGCATGACGCGGCGCGTTAACGGCTGGACCGATTTCGATAACTCTTTTTTTGTTGTATTTGTTATTGTCAGGAGAAGGTTCTTATGAACAAAAAAATAAATAAGGGAATCGCGCGGAAAATTAGAATTGTTAATAATACCTACTTAATTTTATTTTATTTACCACATTTTTTTTTATTTAAAATTCGAATTCAATATTCATGGTTAAGACAGGCCAACAAAAATACAATTTCTATTTTACATAATTCTCTTAGTAAATATTGATTTAAAATTTGAATTGAATGTTGTCTCCTAATTACTCACGTAGAATTCAACTGAATATTCCGTTATCAGAATCTGTTACCAAATGAACAGAGCTGATTGTACTCGTTCTATGTCACTTTGATAATTTCAATGGTGACTCGCTAGTCAAACATTATTATTGTTGTCATGTTAAAATATATATATTATTGTCATGTGAAAAGTTTGAGAGAATAGCATTCACCACTATAGGTATTGATATGCTGTACCTTTGATTTAATATAAAATGAATTAGTTTCAAGATTTGCCATTCGTGGTAAAAGTCGTCATATAAAATAACTAGAAACATTTATTAGTACTAATTCATACAAGAAATTTATGTATTTCAGTTTATTGACGATGTATTCTGATGGATATTAGGATAGAGCGCATAATGCTGTATTGTGATATTAGTGTAAATAAAAGCGCAGTCAACTAACAGACAGGCAGAGGTGAATCTCTAGAGTATTTAAAATGTATTGTTATTGTGAAACACTTCAAACCCGCATTGCTGTAGCGTGGTGGAGTAAGGTCCACCCTAGTTGTAGGGTGTGATCTGTGCCCCGCAATGGGACACAAAAACAGTTGCAACCATTATGTCAAACATATAAAATCTAACATAATAAAGTACGAGGGTATGTAAACGAAACATGTCATTATATGATTCTCATGGAACTCTAATAATATAAAATTAAACTCTAATAATTAAACTTTTTAAAATGAAAATTATTTTATTTTAAACTGTGTAAAGCTGTGCCCCGCGGTTTCGCTCGCGTTAGAGAGGGTCATTAGCATAAAAAGAAGTCCCTTCTGAAGTACCGCTGGACCGGCTTGTAGTTTGTAGGACTATTTAAGACTAGCTGTGCCCGCGACGTCGTCCGCGTAGATAGACTTGTACAAAAGGCTTGATTAGGCTTGGATTATTTGTTCCTCCTCCTCCTTAGTCGTTCACTCTTGACAGAGTGGTCGTGGCTGATGAGGTTGCAATTTCGTTCGTGACCGCTTGCCCTCCACTGTCCCTTGGATTATTGTTACCTTTTATGAAATTACTTATGATACAAAAGTTCATATTATTATGTTCAGTAGATACATTCTTCCTGAGTCCTTACAATTCTTACTGTACTCCTCTTATAATACCGACTTTTCAGTCGTTATCATCAGTTTCTCTTTACAAATTAAACGTATTATAATAGCATGTTTTTAAAGTGTTTAGATAGTACTGCTGTGCCCGCGGAAAGTATCATTATAATTAAATAATTTGTGCTGCAAATAATGCATAGATTCATTATCATTATGTAACTTAAATATATTGCAGAAAGGTGGTGAAATCTCTACGCTATGTCAGGCGTGGTTAGTAGTTGGGAGTCAAATTCTTGGTTGCTTACACGTTGGTTGCAATTGTCGTTAACATACTGTCGTTCATACTTAATGGAGGTCTTTTGAGCGATTTAAAACTTGCGACAGCAGTTAGGCCACTAACAATGAAGACGTCATCAACCTGAATTGGAGCAGCGTGAGAGGATCAGGCCCTATGCGATTAAGAGTCAATTAGTTCTATTAACAACCCTTCACACAGCATCAGAAATAAATATATCGATTACTAATATGAATCTGGGCGTGACCACCATGCCGTGCTGCTGCCGTGACGCTTTATCGTATTAGTGTAGGTAACACCAGTGCCAGTACTGCGTATGTATGTAATAGCTCTTATTAAATTAACCACTGAAAACGTCTGCTCATTTCAATAAAAATTTTTATTAGTGCCTCGGCAATTGGTTATTCGTTTATTCGAAATCACTTTTTTATAAGTAAACCGAACAAAGAGGCAGAAAGGCCGCGTGGTTAAGCGATCACTGTCGCCTATGGAAACGGGCAACCCCAGCGGAGCCACCCGAGCACTGCCGGCTTTCAAGAAGAGCTTTCTTTACAGCTTTCTTGAAGAACCCTATGTCAAAGTCCACTGGAAATGCCTCAGCTGGAAGGTTGTCCCATAACTTAAACATCCGTTCAAACATCAAAAGGAGCGTGCAAAGCGGCCTGTGGAACTTTAACCTTCGACTGGTGGTGTAATCATGATATGGTGACATAGCTATCATTTTGAAAAGATCACTAAGCATAGTAAAGTCGGTAGAACACTTTGATTTTTTTACGTTTCACACTGATAGCCCCAGAGTACGGTAAATATACACTGTGTAATGGGTACCATGAGACACACAGAGACAGAAATACAAACACTTAAACCGAGAACAGAAAATTAAACTCATCATTCAAATTTCTGCTTCGCCGGGAATCAAACTCGAGACCCTTCGATTGGCAGTCCGGCATGGTAACCATTGCGCCACGCGGGTCCAGGCGCGGTCGCAGCCTTCAATTGGGGGGAGGGGGGGGGGGGTCGCCAAGAAATTTTGGTGGGGGGTCACTAAGAAATTTGGGGGAAGAGGTGTCTCAAATTGGCTTGTTTCGCCTTCCATCTACGCATGAGTGAGGGATTTTGGGGGGGGGGTCATGTCCCCTGTGACCCCCCCACTGGGACCGCGCCTGCGCGAGTCGATAATTATTATTGTCTATTAAATAAGTTCGATACCAATAATATGTGGATGTAACCACCGCGCCGCGCCTCCATAATGCTCTACCACAATGAATTGTACTCATTGTCAGTCAGCGCCAGTTCCAAAGGTCTCTAAGTTGTTAATTTTTTTATTAGATATTTTATTAAGTAAATATACTCGTAATTAATTATTTGAAATAATCTCCACCAATCCACTTTGTAATAGCGTTATTGTGTAACAATGACATCTATCGTATAGCGTGTAAACTAAATTGTCGATATACCGAATTTGCAACAGATCACAAAATAGTTCTGAATATGAACATAGATGTCGGCAGTAGCCTCGGTTTGTTAAGGTTTTGTACATTAATTTTGTATTGAGGATTTCTTTGAATATGTGGTGATATGTATGATTTTTTTTAATATTTAGAGATGAAATCTAGCATAAGTGATTGAAAACTTGCTATCAGAATATTAAGAGATGTTAGTAATTATCGAAACTTGTGGTGTGACCGCTCGCATTAAATTTATTCTCTTACAAAAGTTATACACTTAAATTTAAAAACCCGCATTGGAGCAGCGTGGTTAACTAATCTCCAGGCCTCCCCAATAATGGGAAGCCCAGGAGAGGAGCGAGACGTTAAAAGGATGCAGCTATTTAGTTTGTATCGGTAATGGTCGCTTCAGTCTTTAATTCAATTCTTGAAATTGACGTAACTTTTTTGTTTGTTAACCGATTTAAATAAAACAAACCCTAAATGTTAATACAAAAAAATACCAATACATCAGTGAAAACCGTATCCTTCTACGTTAAGCCGTTCCTGAGATTAGCGCGCACAAACGAACAGATAAACAGACAAACAGATAAACAGACAAACAGACAAACAGACAATAATTCTAAAAATCATTGTTTTGGGTTCTATTACGCTAATAAATAGCCCTAGTGACAATTTTTTTCAAATATCTTCAATGTACAGAAACCGACTTGTTACAGATTTATTATATGTATAATAGATAGATAAACATTTCCATTATACCTATACATTACATTATGTGTAACTCTAGCGGTTTTGGCAGCGCACACCAGAATAGCTCGCAGATGGTAGTTTCTTTCCTACTTACTTGACACTTAACGTCCTATTTTTGATAATTCACACAATATCTTTACAAATTGTAGCTCTTGTGTTATTTTGATGTTTCATAAAAATCCATTCATCAGTTTTTACTTGAAAGAGTAACAAACATCCATACTTACAAACATTCGCGTTTATAATATTAGTAGGATAGGATGAGAGAAACTTTAATCTACTGCGTCCAGTCGCTTTCTGTAGGTACTATAGAGCTTAGTTTCTAGGGCAACATTTGTTTTAGAATCAGAAATGGCCGGATGGTTGGGCTTTCAAGATAATACATTTATGTCGACAGTAGGATATCACATAAAGACAGGCGACATTTTCGCAAAGTGTTAAATATTGAAAGTGTAGTCTGTATTTGATTTACAATTCTTACCTATTACTATATGTGGGAATGTAAAAAAAATAGTAAATAAATAAAGTTTCACACTCAAAGCCCTACAGTAAGATAGATATACCATGTGTCGTGGGTGCCATGGTACACACAAAGACAGAATCACAAACAGCCAGACCAACAGAAATTTTAAACTCATCATTCAAACTGCTTCACCGGGAATCGAATCCGGGACCCGCCGATTGGCAGTCCAGCATGGTAACCATTGCGCCACACGGGTCGTCGTAATATACGAAAGTAGCGCCTATTTTGTAAGTTCCTTGATGTTTACGGCCAAGACGTGGTCGCCATTCCAGAACCTTTCTTCCCCATTGGTTATCACTCCTCTTAGCTATATAGACTGCCCATTGCCATTCAGCTTGCAGATTTTAAGAGCTATTTATTGCACAAAAACCACTCGGTGGCCTGCCTCAGTGCTTAAGGAGACCTCCGGGGTCTTCAGAGGAACGCACCGGTGTCCTCCACAAGTGACGGCCAATAACAGACTCATTATCCGGAGAGCGTTGATTGGATATTGAGAAGTTGGATTAAGATTAAACTAAGTTAATGCTATCTATTACTCCTGAAGAGTTAAGATTTTCAATTATGGCCATACCATTAGGTTTGTAATGAGTGCGTACATTTTGTGAAACATTGAGCAGTATCCATTTCGTTACCTACATTAAAATTAGAGAAACTTTAATCTGCTACATTCAGCAGCTCTCTGTAGCCATAATAGAACAACGTTTGTTTTAGAAAGGCTGCTCGACCGTCTGGACGTCTGAGATAATACGTGGGTTGCTTTACAAGAAGCGTATCACGTAATGACACTCAAAATTTACATAGAGAGGTGAAGATTAAGTATGTTGCCGTCTAGATTAAACAGTCTATAGAAATTAATGAAGCGATTGCGGGCCATTTGTGAGCTGTAGGTAGATGCGCTAGACCTTAATACACATTTAAATACGACGACTATATATTTTTCACTTTGTATAATGTTTTATTTTATTTTATTTAAATATAACCGCGGGGGCCCAGTAATTCAGCAGCATTGAGGGTGGAAGTAGCGCTTCTAATATTTGAGCGTAGCATGTAGTTGCTTTTGTGAGTGTGTGTATTAGAGACGCATTATAACAGTGGTTTGTTAGAAGGTGGCGTATCTCTCTAAGTGTCTATCGTCGAAAATTCGTTCAAAATTGACCTGTATTTTGCAATCAAAAAGATTTGGAAAATAGGCTGCAGCCAAACAGTAACGTGCGCTAACCTCGAAACCTGTTTCTCTATGTTAATTAAAAATGCTCGAAGCACTCAGCTGATCAAAGCAATGCCGTGCGTATCTATAATGGAAAAATGGCAACAGCTTTTAAATCGACGAATTTGTATATATTTTTTGAAGTGAAAACTTATTTAGCGGCGTTGTGCACTTTTTGTTGGGATGGGTAAAAATATTAAACTCGCGTCAGGACACGTGGCCTGATCGAAAATTCATAAGATAGCAGAGGAGACGTGGACCTTCACCGATCTGATAACTCGATGAGACATATTTTTTATCAAATATAATTTATAAATATTATTATATATATAATAATATTATTATATTTATTTATATACAAGAGTGAGGTGATGAAAGAAAATTTATTAAAATTAATTATATTAAAAATAGCTATGAACGCTTTAAGATAGGTTAGTTATCATAGGCATGTTGGTTTATAAATTATATTTGATAAAAAATATGTCTCATAGAGTTATCAGATCGGTGAAGGTCGATCTTCACCGGCTCTGCGAAATTATTCCCTGACCATTCCAAAATATCAAAAATGCACAACGTTAATGTCCAAGTTTTCACGTCTGCCGGCACTACCGGAGTGCAACCCGTTGTTTTCTGCTCACTTAATAGTTAAGTAAATAAACAAATAAATAATTCTTCTCTGCCAGTGACGTGGCTGATATGGATACCCACACTGGAATACAAAATTTTCAGACCAAGAAAATATATACAAAATCATCATTGAAAATTCTCGAAATAAAATCAGAGACCTTCGATCAGCAGTCCGGTATGGTAATCATTGCGACGTACAGGTACGCAATACAGTTCTAACATCAATTGGTAGACCACAAAATATGTTCTAGGCGTTCGCACTCGAACATGGTTAGTAGAAAAGCCAAAAATTAAATATAATAAATAGGTTTACATTCCACATAACCCGGTATCCTCTCCCAAGGTGCCAGGTTCAGTTTGAAGGTTTTCCCCCCGATACCAAAAAAAATTATACTAACTGACTCCGTGAACTCCGTACCGCCTTAAAATGTTTTGGGGTGGACCACCCTAAATGAATGATTCAGGAGTGTGATTAAAATTAAAAAAAAATCTTTTTAAAAACAAGCTTTTATTAAAATAAAAAAACCGGCCAAGTGCGAGTCGGACTCACGCACGAAGGGTTCCGTACCATTATCTATAAAAAATCACGTTTATTGTATGGGAGCCCCCTTAAATATTTATTTTATTCTATTTTTAATATTTGTATGACAATAGCGGCCTTTGATTATCCATAGAAATCATTGCATTAAGATTGAATGAAAGGTAAATTGTGGTTTACGATTTATGACGTATTAAAAAAACTACTTACTAGATCTCGTTCAAACTAATTTTCGGTGGAAGTTTGCATTGTAATGTACATCATATATTTTTTATAGTTTCAAGTATTCAGAGGAGGAAAAATGTATCTATCATTTTTTAAACCTAAACACGGGCGTAGCCAGGTTTTAGTATCGGGAGGGGTTCAAGAAAATAAAACGACAGTCAAGATTTAGTATCTTGGGGGTCAAGGAAATAAAATACGAATATTATATTCATGGAGTACTGCTCCCATCGCTGGGCAGGAGCACCTAAGTACCAGCTACACCCATTTGATTCCGTTGAAAAGCGCGCAGTCCGAATCGTCAACGACCCAAGATTGACTGACAGGCTAGAACCGCTTAGCTTGCGAAGAGACATAGGCTCTCTCTGCGTGTTCTACCGACTTTACTATGGTGAGTGCTCCGAGGAACTCTTCAAATTGATGCCTACATCACCATTCCATGATTATACCACCAGACGAAGGTTAAAGTTCCACCGGCACCATCTGGACTCGTGGGGGTCCTCCACAGTCCGCTTTGCACGCTCCTTTTTACCACGGACGTGTAGGTTATGGGACAACCTTCCAGCTGAGGCATTCCCAGTGGACTATAACATGGGGTTCTTCAAGAAAGCTGTAAAAAAAGCTCTCCTCCAAAGCCGGCAATGCTCGGGCGGCTCCCCTAGGGTTGCCCGTGTCCATAGGCGACGGTGATCGCTTCTGCCTTATTGTTAGGTTTATTTATAAATAAAAAATTCATTAATAAAAAAAAGAGAATGCAAACTACTTATTTTAGTGTAGGAATACGCCCACGCCCGCATCTTTATTTTAATTTTATGAATGTCTTAAATTTTATCTTAACTTTTCGGGGAGGGTTTGAACCCCCAAAACTCTCCTCCTGGCTACGCCCGTGAACCCAAACATATTTAAGCTATTGTAAATTACGTTGATATGCCGCGACAAAGAGTAAGTAGACTAAAAAACCTAATGTATTCTGTACCTGTGTGCGTACATAACAGTGTTTAGATTATTTTGCCCGTCGCACGACCCGACAAAGAATGTTGTGAAAAAAAAATT
This sequence comes from Pyrgus malvae, assembly GCA_911387765.1. Lineage (NCBI taxonomy): Eukaryota > Metazoa > Arthropoda > Insecta > Lepidoptera > Hesperiidae > Pyrgus > Pyrgus malvae. The sequence continues at coordinate 7,311,184 of OU426955.1, read as the reverse complement.
GTTGATCGAATATTTGGTAATTAATTGAATCAGAAAGAACAAAAATAAAGAGTTGAGTGTCCTGTCGAGACACAGAATGAAATACTCAACCTCCGAGGCTGCGAGCGAGTACTACTACCCCACTCAGCCATTGAGCCATTGGGATACTCCCTCAAGGCAAGGGAGTAAATTGCAAGTGCTTATCGGGGCCATTTGAGATTTTTATATTTTACTGATTAGCTGATTACCTGATAGGAGTGAACAAAATATAGATCGATGATTTCTGTTAATATTTAATGTAATTGTGTTTGTACAAAGTATTGTAAAACGCAAAAAAAAATGAAAGGAGAAGTTGTTTACTAGTGTGTTGTAGTCTGAATTTTATTTCCGAAGTTTTATTGTGGGGTGTAGGGGAGTGGGCTGCAGCCCGGTTGCCCTCCCCTAACCTATGTTACATGAAATTGGGTTCGTCTAGAATCAATTTATGTCACTGTAAAATATTCGCCTATTTGAATACGAGGAGATCGTCATTAGTTTGCAAGACGAGAAAAGAGGGTGGACAGGATGCTTTATATTTTTACCCTGTTGCCATAAGCTCAACAATGCTAGAGCGTTATTGAATTCTATCTCTTGATTTTTCTATATATAGTTATAATTAAGAACAAGGTATCGCGAATAGTTACGCATAACGAAATAATAATGTACGTTAAAAGAAATATTTTTTTGAGTAAATGAACACTATTGATTAATTTGACTTATAATTCAAGGTTTTCTTTGTTTTTTCGTCTTTTCTATAAGTGAGCTTAGTGTTCAGTGAAGCGTTATAATTATATTATTTTTGTAAAATAACGCGCATCACATTTTTTTTTATGTTTTAGGCGGTAGTGTTGCTACATATTATGTGACTCTAAATTAGATTATAAAAAATGGCTTAGAGAATATTGTTTTTTAGCCCTATGTAATTGCATCCAGGTTCAAAACATTTTTTGCCTACCTTCTAATAAAACATTAAAATACTAAACACGTAAGTATGTAAACGTTAAAAAAAAGAAATAATAAATTAAATGGGCACAAATTTAACCATATAAAAAATATCTTTAAGACGTCGTGTTTAAAGGTTATTTCGTTTTAAATATACTAAACAAATGGGCACAAGTGTTTTTCACACCAATAAAACTATGGTCCAATCAATGTGGAAAAATTCGAGTGAAGCTGTTGTTTCTTGCGTCAATGAGAAGTAATATAAAGGGATTATCTCAGCAGGGTGACCTTAGCTTTATGACTAACCTTTTTAGTCTATCGAATAAAACGTGTTTACTTGAATATTTAGTTTGGAAGTCTGTGGGAATTGATATACAAATTGAAGCACATTATAACTTCTTTGAAATGATATCTGTGAGAAATTTTGTCTGTAAGTAAAGCTTCTAAGAATAGGATATTTTATATCATACTAGCAAACCCGGCAGACGTTGTTCTGCCTTAAAGTATTAGGAATAAATTAATATTGCGACTATAAATTGAGATGTAAGTGTGCAAATTTTATTAAAATCGGTTAAGTAGTTTAGGAGTCCATCGCGAACAAACAACGTGACACGTAATTCTTTATAATCTTTCTTATCTTAATAATTTATAATTTATATATAATATAATTGTGGCACATGTGTCATATCATAACATAAAAGAAGTTTAAAAGCCATAGAAAAACAGAAAAAGCAAGACATAAGTTTGAAAGTGCTTAGTGCAACTCGGTGACAAGATAAGTGAAAGATGAAAAAAAATACATACTTGTATTCATTACCGATGGTGATACTACCATCGTAGATTTTTTATATATATACCAACGTAGTCAAAATAAAATATCTATGATCACCATATACAAAGCAAAACGTACGCACCGAGATTCGAACCCAAGCGGGTGACCGATGTCTTACCTACTCAGCTATTGCTACTCAAAGAAATCTTCAAATTTTCTATTATCTCCCTAATAAGTGTAAAACACATTAGCCCCGCAGCCTCAGGGAGCAATTAAAAATGAAAGCTTAAGCAAGTTTAAACGATAATAGCTACATGTAGATTAACTTCGCCTGAGAGCGGGGTTGAATGACCTTATTCTAATGAGATTACAAGTTTACTGAGTACTTGATTCATTTTTGCTCCAAGCTTTTTTTGAGGGATCGGATCTCTTGTGATTTTTGACGACCCGTATGGCGTAAGTCACCACGCTGGTGTGCGAGGTGGTCCGGGCTTCTATTCCCAAGAAGAAAATAATCTAGAGATCCTACTATCCCATCCTACTTCCTAATTATAAACGCGAAAGTTTGGATGTTTATTACTCTTTCACGTAAAAACTATTGATTGCATTTTTAATGAAACTTTATAGCTTATACGTCAGAATAACACATACTCATCACAACAACACCACAATACAACACCATAATAAACAACCGCAGACAATTTTTACAATATGATTTTTTTGACTATGATACATACTTTTAAATTAAGGTTTTGAATCTACCTAGCCTATTAAAACTCTCAAAAACTCTTGAATGATTAGTAGGTACTTTAAGTTATTATAGCTGCTTTAAATTATCTCTCCATTCTCTACTGAAGTACATAGTTGGCTGCAATGGACGACTATGATATTTTCTATTTCCTAGCTTGTGTTAAAATAAAACAGTCAAATTGCTTTCGAATATCATTTATTTAGCGTGAAAAATTAAATATAAATCCCACGTGCCTCTGAAATTATGCTAAATTATTCTAAAATATAAAATAATCGTTCTTAATCCATTTTCGTAACAGGGTCATAGGCAGAAGGTTGTTCATATTAGGTAATCTGAAATCTTAAATTACCACGTATGTGGGCTCAGTGGCAACACCACAGTTATTGTCTCGCATGGAGATGTGCAGGTATCCGTCCACACCCCACGACTGGCCCCATGAGTTCTTCACGATCCAGTATTCTTCGCCTTCCCGTTCTCCGTAGCCTACCAGACTCACTTCGTGGTTTAAGGTGGTTGGATCACTGCAACAGTTAGTTTATGCTCAGCTTAAAGCTCTTGCTCACATCCACAACACAATAGTGTTTCGAAACTCATCTCTAAATGCTATTCGAATATGTTGTTACAAATGTGAGAATCCAAACATATTGTTGCATTCAAAAGGTTTAGTTAATATTAAAACTACTACTAAAAGACTGGTAACAAAACTATAAACAAAGAGTAATAATTATGCTAACGCACTGTGGATGCATCTCTTTCTGCGTCTCACTCCTGGGCACGAGCCTCACTCCATATTGGAGACACCTTTATTTTCTCCACCACGCATCTCCAATGTGGATGGGGAGACTCCTTTTACGTACTCGGTAAAGCAAACCAGGTGGACTGATAGAAGACAACGGGAAGCCGATGAATTCAAAGGGCGCAGGATTGGATGGAGTGGCGAAGGTTAGGGTAAGCCTATGTAGAGCAGTGGACCATGAAAGCCTGATGGATGGTTGGATTAATAGTTAATTTCAAAAATAAAAATATCTCACCACTCCGTGTCATAAAAGATGCCACCTTTATAAAGGCTAAGGCTATCAGTTACATGGATCGAAACTGAAAGCGGCCCATGGTTCACTATTGCAACCTGCAATAAATATTTTGTGATTATGAGATAAATTTGAGGGCTCATTTTTATTGGCCGATAACTCGGTTGATATTCAGCATGCGGGCTAACTCTTCGCAAGCGGGCTAACAACCAATGAAATCAACAAGAGAATATACTGGTCGTTAGCGCGGTCGCTCTCTATAGACTAAAGAAAACGGTTCAACGCATATGTATGTGTCCAACTAATGGCTAGGTGTTACGGACATCTCTCGTATCCCGAATACGGGCTACTTATATCGACCATTGAAAATAGTTCCCCTCCCTAATGTGGGGTCTATGGTACTCCATAGTATGCGTTACAGAAATTTCTCGCATCCCTAATAAGAGCCAGAAAGAAAGACCAATGAAAATGAACCATGAGTGAATGAGGCTGAATATTCTCTACTAATAAAAGTATTAAGCTTGCCCCTTTATAATACCTATAATAATATGTGTCTCGCCTAAATTATGCTCATTTAAGGCATTTGTTTTGGCTTTTAAAAATATTTAAAATTTGTTGACAAATCGACAAACAGACGATGAAGAGTAATACATTATCTACTAAATATTAAAAAAAATTACCTTCAAAGCATCTACGCTAAACGGAGTAACGTTCGTAAAGCCTTTAATAGGGTACAGAGTCTCCATGTTGTAAATTTCACAGAAACCATCCTGAAAAATTAAAAAAATATAATTTTTAGAGCTACGATGGCATTGTACATATTATCGAAATCCGTCGTTGCACAAGTATACCTAACTTCCCATATATTCGTATAATAAATTTCACAATAGATATAATTACATATATTAAGAAAATTGTTATCTAATTTAGATTTAGCTAATAGACGACCCGCGTGGCGCAATGTCGGTCTATCGATCGGAGGGTCCCGGGTTCGATTCCCGGCGAAGCAAAAATTTGAATGATGAGTTTAAATTTCTGTTTTCGGTCTGGGTGTTCGTGTTCCTATCTTTGTATGTGTCCATGGTACCCACGATACAGTAATGTTTATTTATTTATTTATTATTTTGATATTTAATGCTGTTTTTAGCTATGTGGATTAAGTTAGAAAATTTGAACGTTAAGTTTAATTAGGATAAAATATACAATCCCAATTTTGTATCTCACATTTATTCTCAATTTTTGCAACATTGGATTGTAATATATCTTATTGCTTATTGCATTATAATATATCTTACACTACTTATTTCACATACTCTGGGCATAAAATAAACGTGGTGGCTAAGACTCAGGCTTTGGATAGAAAATAAAACAATAATAGAAAGAGGATTAAAGAGAGTAGATAATATCTAAAATCATTAAAATTAAAACTTTTTTTTTGTTTTGATATCGGTACCAGCATTTATTTATTTGTAATGACCTACCTTATTTGCGTATGGGCCATATTCTTCTTCAGTGGGAAGTCCATATTCCATCATCCATTTGTAAGCACCAATGTCATAGCCTCCGTCGCAGCCGGAAACGCCGAAACTATGAGAAAAGTTAATAATTCAAATATAAAATAAAATGAACTACGATTATTTTACTTCTGTGCAAACAGTACCTATTAAACAAGCTCAACAGCACAAATAGCACAAATCTGCACTTTAATTTTTTTATTACTAGCTTACCCCGCGAACTCACCAGATGGATCACCCTTAACATTTAGGGGGATGAAAACATCTATATGTTGTCCGATTCGCAGACCTAACAGATTGGCCGCCTAACAGATATGCACACAAAATTTCACGAAAATCGGTCGAGCTATTTCGAAGGAGTTTTGTTACAAACACCGTGACAGGAGAATTTTATATATTCGATTTTTTATTTAGTTTTTTGTCATTAATATGCATTTATTTATTTATTGATACAATATAAAAAATGTTGTACAAAGGGCAGACTTAATGCCGCGATGCATTCTCTACCAGTTGTATACACGTAACTATAAGATCTATTATATAACATTCTGTTATATCTTGCGCATTAATTTTACTTAAATTGGATTCCATTACTTCCATGGGTTGTGTATACCTAGGTAGGCATGTACGAGATAGGTTCCCTGATCGTAAGAGGCATCTAAAGAGGGACTTTGAGGTTGCGGCGGAGAGTAAGAGCTCGAACCGTCCAGCCATCGGCCTCAGGAAGGTCGGCGGTCTGTGTGTAAGCATATGAGGGTGTATCAGGCAAGGGCGAAACTGGTGCGTTCCACTGGACATACGGAGCTCTCCTCAGCCGCGTAACATAACCCGGTATCTCTCCCAAGTTGCCGTCGCCAGTGGCGGCTAGTGACATTTTTCGATGGGGATTCATAAAAAAAAAACATAAAAATTATTTTACCACCCGTTACCATCCAAGCAGATTCACCACCAATGTCGGTATCAGTTCCAGTTGATAACCACAAGACACGGAAAACAAATTAATTTATTGCTATCTTCACATCCACACAACCAAGGGTTTTAAATATTGTTCAGATTTAAAAACACGCGTAATTTAAAAGATTTAGTTTTCGTACAACATTATTGCTTTCAGTACAAGGCGTATTTCGAAAGTTTTTTTCACACTGCTTACTAAAAGATACAAATGATAAAAGATACACCGTATTGTTCCATTTTAATACAAAATGTCGCGCATAAACTATTTTTTAATTTTAATTTAAAGAAAAACTGCGATATAACTGTCAAAGCCGACGATACGTTTGTTTGTATACATAAGAACGGCAACATCGCATAAGCAGGTTGTACTCGCGGTCAGTGGTGATCATTATTGCGATAACAGTTAATTTAATGAATTATTTTCATATAATGAATAACACTGTTATTGGATACTGAAATAATGAGCTATCATTAATGCCTGTTATTGTTAATGTATCTTACGCCCTGTTGCCGTGCCGTGTATGTGATATCGTTAATTAATAATGAGTGGGGCGTCCGCGTCCCGCGTCGCGCGCGCGTCGCATGCAGATACATAACTGACATTCATTGTTTCGTTATTTGATTATTTCAGAATTAGCTAGCTGTTATCTAAAAATGAATTAACACCTCGCCACAAAAATAACAGGATAACAATAACAGTTTACAATAACAGTTATAGGTAAATAATTTAACAGTGTTATTCATTATTTTAAAATAGCCGTTATTGCCATCGCTACTCGCGGTGCGCGGTACGGCCGGCCGAACCTTAAAGCATCAAGGTATGACGAGTATGACACCCGTCAGAGGAGTGGCCTTTACGGGCGAACCCCTCGTCCCAACGTCTATGCACAATGTGTCTTCTAGTTATACAACTATTATGTCTGTGTGTGTCGGTGTCAGTGTTGACGGTGCATAGAAAATGACGTTGTTAATTGAAATTGACATATTTAGAAATGTATGCGTCTGTAGCGATGAAAGGATATTTTGTGAATGTGTGACAAAATTAAAATGTGTGCGTTCTTTCCCCGCACCAGATTTGGCACAAAAATTATGTATCGAAGCGAGGCGCTATGCCGTCTCTTCTGAAGGGTGAGTCAGTAACTTTGATGCTCTAAGGGCCGAACCCACGGTTTGGCAACGTCGCGCGTTAGCGGCGCTCCAGAAAAGTTAATTTCTAATACTAAATCTTTTGTTTCACGCGTCGGCTATGTGCTGCGATGTTTCTCTTTCGCACTCATTGAATACAGCGCTAGGAATCGTACTAACTTCGTTTCATAGGAGCGCAATTGCTGGCGCTCCACTCGTACAATATGACGATAAATGTTCGCGTAGATATAATGTAAGTAAGGATAGATGATAGATGTAATGTAAGGATAGTATGTTATGTATTATGAAGGAATATAGATTACCTATGTAATTTTCCTATGTAATATTTAAATTTTAAAGTGGGAGTGCACTGCACCAGCGCTCTTTAGGATGAGCCGCCACTGGCCGTCGCAGTACCTTTTGTACCTATTTCGGCCGTGAAGTAATACTATTGTGTTTCGGTGGAAAGGTACAGTTGCCGGTCATACTTACATGAGGGGACCATCCGCGACCTTAGGAAGAACTCAGGCTTTATTCAGGTAATCCATGGGCTGCAGCAACATTACATTTCTCGCATAGCAGAAGCATCTTGCAGGGCTTGCATATCTGCTACTCAAATTATATTTAAAAAAAAATTACGCACCCCCAAGCACAGTCAATAAGTGCCTGATTGGCCAGTCTCAGCAGTCGGCCACCATTTATGCGTGCTAGTGCTCCTTCCACAGCGGAAGTGGTACCAAAGGACCAGCAAGAACCACATTCTTCTTGATCTGAAAAGCGCCGGCATATAAGGACTGACTATTTTGAAACGAAATGACGTGATCACAGTTAATCGAATCGTCAAGTATACACGTCGCCTAATATGTATAGATTTGATAAACAGCAGTAACAAAGAAGCATGATTGATTTATTATTATTTATTGTTTAATATAGTAGTAGTGCTAATAAAGTGTTTAGCCACATGAATATAAGGCATTTTTTTAATGTTTTCATGTCAGGCATACATGTCATAAAAAATATCTCTCAAATCACATTATTGTATTACCTCTGACTGGCGTTATGACTCCAAAGTCTCTTAAATCAAAGTTCTTTGGAAGGTCTTTTACTGCATCCTTAAGTTGTTGTGCCGTGTAAAGAAACGGATGGGTGTCATTTTCCCTCTGTTTTTGCTGGATTAAACCCATGTGTTTCTTCATTTCCTCAGGTGTGCGGTCGGCAAATTTATTGATGGCCAGTTTATATCCAGTGTTTTTGCGGTTGTTTTCAAGTACACGCCTGAAGTTAATGGTTAAGAAATTAAAGGTAAAATCTAAAATTTTGAAACAAAAATATACTTAAATGGAAAATTTTACTAACCTTAAATTTTTCTTAAATATATTTTTTCGCATTGCATGCTCCTTGTCGTCTGCGTAAAATTTTCTATGTTTTTGTTTGAACCTGAAAAAGTTGAAATGTGATGTTTTAGAAATATTGCTTTAGGACAAGGCTGTCCAACACATTGATTTATGTCGGTGTCAGTTTCCCGATTTATGTGGTGGTCCAGAGAAGCAGTTCTGATTAGTGAAAACTTGACAAAATAATAACAGCAACAATCAATAATAATGAATAACAATGACACAGCCACTGGTCACTTTCGCTCCAATGTTAACCAAGCTCTGGAATGACCCAATGCTATTCTTGCTATTAGTAACATCATCACAATCACAAAGCCTTTTATAGTCCACTACTGGACGTAGGCCTCCCCTAACATTCGCCACTCCTTCCAGTCCTGCGCCTTCTGAATCCAGCGGCTTCCCGCTGGCTTCTTTAGGTCATCAGTCCACCTGATTGGAGGGAAGCCTGTACTCCTTTTGCCGAGACGTTGTCGCTATTCAGGGATCTGTCTTCCTCATCGGTTGTCAGTCTTCCTATATATATGGCGTGCCCATTGCCATTTCAGCTTGCAAATTTTGAGAGCTATGTATGTCGGTTACCTTCGTTCGTCTACGGATTTCATCGTTACAGATTCTGTTGCGTAGAAAAATACCAAGCATAGCTCTTTCCATCCCACGTTCAGCGACCTTGAGCTTATGGAAAAGGCTAACTGTAAAACACTATATCTCAGAGCCGTAGGTCATCACTTGCAACACCCACTGCTCGAAAACTTTTGACTTCAGGCATTGAGGTTTTTTATACAAGAATACACTTTGTAATTGCCCGAACGCTGCCCAACCAAGTTAGATTCTACGTGTTACCTCTCTTTTGAAGTGGGGCTAAGTACGGATATTGGCACTCTCCAGAGGGTTACTCTTAGCGGCCAAATTAAAATGCCTTGCCTTAGAACATCAAATCGATTTTGGCATATAAAAACCTCTTTAGAATCTCTTCTAAAATTTTATAACGTATTTGTATCGTATACTTTTAAATAATTAGATTCAAAAACTTACGCATCGAAGACAAGATTTACGTGGTCGTTATTTTTGTGGTCAATGCCATGAATATGTTTTTTGGTAGCTTTCTTATGATTATCATCAGTGCTTTCGTAGGGATCAGAACACTCATCTGTAATATGCAAATTCTTTAATATTTCGAAAGAATTTTATGTAAATATTATAAATTAAATAAATATAAGTTTTTTTAAACAATAAAGTTATCAAAATTAAAAATATTGATATTAATATAAAACTTACCTTCATCAATATCAAAAACATCTTCATCAAAATCAGTCTCAAAATTGTAAAAATTCCAGTTTTCATGTTTTTTCAAATAATCGAGCCAAGTATCATATTGTACGTCTTCAAACCTATTTGAAACATACAATAAATTTAAAATAAGTTATATTATTTGGAGCTTGTAAACATTTTTATCCTTCTCAAAGTTTGCTGTGATCTATTAATTTTTTTATTTGTAATTTAAAATCAGTGTCTTTCGATTTTATCTAATATTTATAGTAAGTAATAGTTATAGGTACAGTAAAATTATTTATTTCTTAAATATCAATGTGTATGTTAATCTCGTATCTTTTACCTGATCGGCCTCCAGGTCTTACTATGTTTGTCATACGAAGCCCATATTGTCTGCCTGTAATCTGTACCGTCTTCTACTAAGTTATTTACAAACTTGTCCACTTCACCTTCATCTAAAACTTCTTTACCTGTAAGTGTTAAACACAATATTTTAATGCAACATTTTGCGTAATATTCTCTGATAAAGTTTTATTAGCCATGGATGTTCTTTTATTAAGAAGAATTTTTACATTCTACATAAGCAAAGCCTCTTGACATTAGAAATCTATTATTTAGAACTTCGATAGTGATTATAACGAAATCCCATGTTGAGGCAGAGATGAGGGAATAGTTACGATGTAAGTTCCCTGGAGTATACGAGGCTCTAACTTGAATACCGGCTCACATTTAAAATGTATGTATAATAGGTACAGTAAAGTGCAGAAGTTCTGCAGCGATTTCAAGAAAGAGTTGGCGTTGACTTGTTGGTTGCACATATGACCTTCTTCCATGAGCACATGACACACGCTAAAACATACCTAAATAGGAAAGCTTGAAGGGAGCATGCGAAAATCGACGAAACGAGGCTACATCACTTTTAAACCCTGATTGTGCTTAGATATATCACTGAAAAAATACAGCGAAGGATAACATTCAGACGGAATATCTATTACTTATCTATGTTTTAGCTTCGCACTTGTGAATTTATTGGACTATAATAGGAAGAGATCAGTCCCAAGCAAAGGAACGTCAAAATAAGTTTCATTGTACTCACCCGCATACTCAAAATAGCCAACTTCAGGCAGTACATCCTCGAGCGATATCCTAGATGTCATTGTTCCATTGGTTTGTACACAAACAATTCTATTTAGTATTTCTTCTGTGGTTTCTGGGTGCATCTAAATTTTATTATAAATATTCATTAAGAATCTAACAGAAGTGCCAAAATTTATTTAAAACGGACAAAGTATCAAAGTCAAAGTACTTGGAATAAACCTCCCTTTAATGTTTGTAAAAAAAATAATTTTGATTTACTAAAAAATGTAGTAAATTAAAATTCTAACATTTGCAAAAGATATAGTAAATTAAAATTGTAAGATTTACTACAGATGTAGTAAATTAAAATTAATTATTTAATACTGTATATTTCTTTTCTAGTGTTGTTAATGAATTAAACTGTGTTGAGAAATAGCTTTTTTTTTTTAAAGCTCTTGCAATGTGCCACGTATAACCTTGCGTATGGCGCAGTGGTCACCGTATAGAGGTCCTAGGTTCGATTCAACTAACTACTAATCGCTAATTAGGGCATCGCTAACGGCCAGACTTAGCTTTAAGTGCACAAATAAACGTTTGCAAGTAAATCGCCCGCGGGGAGAGCGCGCCACTGCAGCTGCGAGACGGTTTTCTGATAACTTGTATAACTACATAATTATAATACATGTCGCAATATTGTGTAGTTGCTAGCTTTTGCCCTTGACTATGAATTCTTAGTTTCTAGTCCCTGTAGCTTCGGGATTAAGAAGAGAGCTACGGTAACCCCTGCCTGATCGTAAGAGGCGACTAAAAGGGGGCTTCCGGGGTTGTGGGCGGTGTGAGTGGGAGCTCGATCCGCCCAGCCAGCTGCCCCGGGAAGGACGTGCGTGGCCGCATGCCGCCGTAAGCATCGGAAGGTGCAGCAGAGCACATCTGCTCTCCGAAGATGGGCATATCCTGGGAGCGCCGCGCTTGGAGGACACCGGTGCGTTCCACTGGAGATCCCAGAGTCCTCCCCACGCGCATCGGAACATATGCTCCTGCACCTTCCGATGCTTACGGCATATATATCTGCTTTCCCGAAGATGGGCCCATTCTGGGCGTCGCGCGTGGACGAAACCGGTACGTTCCACCGGAGATCCCGGAGTCCCCCACAAGCGCAGAGGCAGGCCACCGAGGGGTTTTTAGTGCGGTCAAATCCCACATAACCCGGTATCCTCTCCCAAGGTGCCGGGTAGGTTTTGAAGGTACAAAAGAAGGTTCAATTCAAAGCGGAGGAAAAATCTAAATTATGCATTTATTTGACTTTTCTGTGTATGTGGCTTTTGTGATGTGTTATATTAGGAAGGTACTGGATTATAGTTCTTACCTCGTATTTGACTCCAAAACTATGGAGACTCAGCTTGCTCCCTCTTATGCTTATAATTTTTACTGCACCTTTGTTGTATTCTACCCTGGATTTTTTGTTAGTACGCCTGTGAATAAGAGCAAGTGAATAATCAACCGCAACTTTGTAATTCTTGCAACATTGTTTTTAAAAGGTTATGTTTTTTTTGCCCTGTTCATTTCTTTGTTTTTATGTAATTAACGTTAGTGTCGAAAGTATATTATTTACAATCATAAAGCTAAGCATTTTCAGGCACCGCCGTATGTGGGATGAGTGACAATGGATAGTAAGTATTAGATACGAATCTTTGGTGTCCTTATCGAGGATATAATAGTCGGCTGTCTAACTTGTATTACCAAAAAAAATGGATTGGAGCAGCGTGTACACTGTAGTTAGACTAACGGTCGGCTTCGCATAAAATACAAAGTTATGAAAAAAATTTAAGCGGTTAAAATTCGTCAATAAAAATTGAAAATCAAATAACATACTGAGGCCTTACTGTAAGTCTGCACACGCGAAAACGTTACTAACGCGCTTGCGTTAAGAATATAATTATCGACCTTATTCCTTTAAGGTCTCTATCTGTCCAATTTTAACTCGGACGCAGTAGTAACGTTTGCGCGTTTACAAACTTACACTAAGGGCTCTGAGTTACTACGATTTCTTTACTAACCAGTAGCTAACATCCTCCACCCATCCTGCAGTAAGAGATAACTTGTCGGCTTTGAATGTGTATTTCTTAGGCCATTTTAAATTGGGCGGGTCTTCGTCCGATTTGGGAACTGAAATGTGATTTTACGATTTAATATTCCGATTGAAATTTATCGCATAACCAATATTGAAAAACTGGGTTATTTTAACTACGAGTAGCTCAACCAATGAACTAGTGGTAGAATTTTTTATTGGCAATTGTTCAATTGCATCAAAAACTTTTACAGAGCTTAACTACATACAAATAGCTAAGCTTTGTATTAGTTGGGAGGGCTGCAGTGTTTTTATTAAAAAAAAATCAAAGCCCACCTACTTTAGGTGGATAAAAATATACCTTCTAAATACTTAAACGTACATCGTATAAAAAAAACTTATAAAATATGACCTGTACACTATATTAGGAAAAAATAAAACAATGCAATTTAGTTAATTAAATGTTCAAAGATAAATTATTGAAAGTGCAAAAAGCTTACCAACATTTCCGGAAACTAAGATAAACAACACACAAGACAATAACCCTAATAAATACATTATCCCCTAATGTGCTCCCAAATCTTGAATAAAAGCAGTCCTAATGGGAATTAATTCAGTACCGCCCCTTTTATATACTTACTAATCAATGCTGTCAATTAATTTACTTCATTTGCTAACCCATTTTAATTAGAGGAGTGTGGAATACTATGGACATTCCAAAAATATGAATCTACGTACCAACACATATAAAGTTAGTAAGGAGATAAATTAAACAGATTCATATTTTTTTAAATTACCGTTACTTATCATAGTTATTATAGTAGTCTTTAAGCTACTCAAGCACTTGGTATCCGCTTTGGAAGGATAGAAGTAACATAGGAGTTGAAGGGTTTTTTATGGAATATTTTTCATGTTTTTAATATGTGATTACTTAAATATTATTAGGATCATATGACGTAAGAATCATTAAAAGCGGCCTACCGTTTTGGTAAACCATGACACCACGTACGTATTACCAAAAGCTTACAAAAATGAGCTTTTTTAAAATTGTTTTTTTTGGTATTTCGATTTAAATAGATATTTTTTCTATGCTTAGCTTTACTTACAAATAGTTATTTATCTTATGACTATTGTCATCCATACTTTCATACGTAGATTATATGTAGATATAGATGTATTATATGTAGATAGATAGACATATGATAGTTTTTTTTACGGACAAATGTACTGTTTCTTGGAATCTTCTTTTCTTTTTTTCAGCCTTTCTGGACATAGGCCTCCCCTTACATTCGCCATTACACCCGGTCCTGCGCCTTCTGAATCCAGCGGCTTCCCGCTGTCTTCTTTAGGTCATCAGTCCACCTGGTCGGAGAATGGCCTGTGCTCCTTTTGCCGAGACGTGGTCTCAATTTCTTCCCCATCGGTTGTCGTTTCTCCTAACTATATGGCCTGCCCATTGCCACTTCAGCTTGCAAATAGTTACGGATACTGTCGCGTAGAGGAATACCATAGCTCTTTCCATTGCTCACTAAGCAACCTTGAGCTTGTGAAAAAGGCTAACTGTAAAGGACTATGTCTCAGCGCTGTAGGTCATCACTGGCAACACACACTGCTCGAATACTTTCGACTTCAGGCACTGAGGTACACTGGACGAGAAGATACTTTGTAAGTTCTTGGAATAGATTAGAATAATCCTATAAACTCAAATCAACCAACCAAAGCCGGGCCGAATCAGTAGTATTACAAATAATTCTTCATGATTTATAAGTGATATCCATGTTCATTAGGTTCATTATGTAGTACGAGTACATTTACAATTATTTCCTACAGAAATTAAAAGCGATTTAAAATTTATCAAAATGATTTCCTCAAATTTTATCAATATTAGTTAGCTCTAAATTAGGACGATATGTTTTTATGTTACACAACACTTCATTTTACAAATTAATAAGTGCCTACTTTCATATCTGTAATATACACATATATATATATAGCATAATATAGATAAACTTTTGATTTCAGTTTTTAATATTATTAATAGAATCAGGCGTTAGCGCAACTCCATTGTTATAAAGTTAGGTGAAACTACTTTACAACGATCCGGAATCATCCGTCTGATGGTGTATACTTTTTTCATGCAATTGCACTTCTCTCCCTCCTACATAGAATACATGCACATGCAACAACAAAAAATATACACCAACATACGTACATACCACCACCAACACGTGTTTCGCCACAAAACAGAGTATCATCAGGGTTATTGACTCTATGACGGTTACTCGCAAAGTTCCGTTTTTAATTGTTTTAATTTGTCAGTGTCACAATACAAAGAGCGCCTTTCCATTTCTATTGTGTCAGTGTCGCCCCTGATAGCAGAATGTTTAACATTGCGGATTGTCATTTGAAGAGTCCTGGTTTCGACTCCAAGGCAAGGAAGGAATTTGAACAATTTCTATTCTTGGAAGTGATTTGGTTGTAAACCAGTGTCGGAATGACTCGTCTACCCCTTCCTAAATATATGAACCGATGATTATCCATTACATGGTTAGGAGAAACTTCTAATCAAATATTTTATTTTAAAGTGTCCTTGCAGTGTCTGGGAGATTAATTAACTTAATCTTGTAATTAATGGAGATTTTAATTAAATATTCACTGACACGAGAGTCGGGATTCGCAGCTGCGGTTTTAAACTCTTCGAGTAATGTGACTAGATCATTGAATTACTTTTGTACATACATATGTGTACAAGCAGCGATGGCCGAGTGGTATGAATCCGCGGTCTTCGACGCGATCGATCCCGGGTTCAAATCCTCGGCGCGCACCTCTGACAAAGAAATTTGTAATGTGCGCATTTATCGCTGCTCCACGGTGGTGGAAAAAATCGTGATATTTAATTGATTACGATGTTCTCCATCGCCGTGCATGCTTGAGAGGAATTCATAATTTCTCGAAAGCATAACGTCCACCAATCCGCACTTGGCCAGCGTGGTGGACTATGGCCTAAATCCATCTCACTAGTGAGAGGAGACCTGTGCCCAGCAGTGGGAGATAAAAAAGGTTGAAAAAAAAATGTGTACAAGGCATGTACATATTTGATATGAAATATCTGATCTGGATATGGATCCAGATGTATGAAAAATATTTTACCTTAGTACATATTACGTCTAAGGATTTATTTCAAACAGGCCGACTAGTTTCGGACCTAAACGAGGTCCTTCTTCATGAGCCGTCGCGGTCGGTCGCTCGGAGGACGCGCCGATGACTGCTTTAGTCAACTTTATCTGCTGCTGGGTTTAGTCGGATATAAATAATCATGCTCACGATTCGATATATAATAAAATAATTACAAACAGTTTTGGTTACGGATATATTAATTTAATTAATGAAAAAAAGACACAAAATAGTGACAAAATATGTATGTATGTATGTATTTATTATGCGTTTCGCAGGAGATCTGAAGAAGGCTAAAATGTCTTGGTGCAGTTCAAATCCCACATTATACATATACCGCACATCTTTTTATGATTATTAAACATTTTTATTATACCGTTTTTTAGCTATGTATGTGAATTATAATTTTGACACTTTTGACGCCAATAACATCGATCTTATTTTTGAATTTCCAAATCCTGCTTTGAGAACTAATGTTGTACGTCAAATCAAGGTTAAAGTTCCACCGACACTATCTGGACTCGTGGCGATCCTCCACAGTCCGCTTTGCACGCTCTTTTTTTTACCACGGACGTGTAAGTCTGGACAACCGGACAACAATCTTCTGGACTGGTCTGGACAACAACTTTCCAGCTGAGGCATTTCCAGTGGACTATAACATGGGATTCTTCAAGAAAGCTGTAAAGAAAGCTCTCCTCCAAAGACGGCAATGCTCGGGTGGATTCCCTGGGGTTGCCCGTGTGCAAAGGCGACGGTGATCGCTTAACACCACGCGGCCCGTTTTGTTCTGTTTATTATATAAAAAAAAAAGAAAAAACTAATAATTTAGAAACCAATTAATGTTTACCAATTCATTGTTTTTAATGATATTTCCATAAAATAGTGCCAAGATTTTTTACCACAAGTTCTACCTCCCAAAAAATGCAGTATAAATAAATAAAGATCTCATTGCGTTAACCTACATAAATAGTTTTCAATTTACATCTCATAGCATAATTTAAGCTAGAAATTGTTTAATAAACTGTAATGAACAGATTTAACGGCTGTTTTCTCAGCGGGTAGTCTTAGCATCAAGGCGATACAGCTATACATATAAACTAATATATTCCCATAACATCCGAACTATTTTAAATTGGATAATTTTGGATTTGAGGTATTTGTGGTCGAGAAAAGACTTGAGCGATGAGAAAACATGGAAAATTTCGAGGAAAAAACAAGGAAACAATTTGTTTGCTTATAAAATAATAAGACACATATGAAATTATATAACAGGCAAGCATATTCTCGTTCCCACGGGAAAAAAACATTCTTAGACCTGTGAATAAATCAAATACCTCAGATGGATAACCCAAAATATAATGTATTCAATTTTCTTTCGTTCCAAATGATTCCTGCTAAATCTATTTATTATGATTTAGTATTTTATTTACTTTAAATCGTCAACAACCAACTTATATTCGCGTTCTCTTATGTTATATATATGTACTACATATATACAACCCTACAGGTTGCCATCCGTCCGGGTTTCCCCGGATTTGTCCTAGATTAGAGAGCATCCGGGGAGCGTCCGGACGGGGCTTCATATGTAGTCCGGGTTTAAAAAGTTTAAAGTTTGGGGCTGCCCGCGACACGCGCACTGTGCCCGCACACCGCAATCAACCAATGAACCAACTCGCTAAATTCACCGTCCCCTTGCTGTAGACATTCTGGGCTCTATAATACGGGATTTTTACGCGTCTTGTCCTGGTTGACAAATTTTATACATGGCAACCCTATTTATATGTATTATTATTTCACAAGACCGTTCCGTTTTCAATATGTGCGTCATCACTTTTTTTATCGATACGCCAAAATTAGAGCATTCAAACTATACTGCCACATACAATTTAATGTAAAGTACTTTTTACTACGTAAATTTATTATGTCAATTAAAAAATAAATATAAAATATTGTCAAAATATTACAGACCTGTAAGGTTGAAATTACAGGCGAATAACAAAGTAAGTATTAATTATGTAATATAACAGGCGTTTCTTAATTGTTTATGTCTCTGTCAGGCGGGAGAGAATCGTAAGGCGTATAGATTACAATAGATTCAAATAGATTTCATGCTGCAGCGTTGAATGGCGAATAGGTCTCCAGGAGCAAAGGCCGCCCTCCAACCAGGTGGAGTGATGATCTAAAGATGACAGTGTGAACTGCTGGATTAAAAGGGCGCAGGACCACCTAGAGTGGGGAACGTTAGGGAAGGCCTATGTCCAGCAGTGTAGGTACCTACTAAGAAACACTGATGAAAGATGAATGTAGAGTTAGGTAGATATTATTATAATGTCAAGCGTTTGTGGTTAGTACAAATTAGGTGAGACAGAAAGAAAAGATGGAATTATCAGGTAGAATAAACATTTTAATAAAAAAATATCTTTTATTATTATTACTGTATAGTTTTTTATCAACGTTCACATCTGTATCAAAAGCATATTTTATACCGTTACTCTTCTTACATGAAGATTTTACCAAAGATCGTCGAACCGACAGCCGCAGCGCGTGACAGCTTGCGGGTGCGTTTTGCGCCTATCTCCACTAAACTACCAATCACTGTAAAAACTGCCTATCAAACACTATTTGAAATTTTAACCTTATCTCAACACAATAAGACCTAAAACTGTTTGACAAAAAATGTATGACTAAAACTGCATTCTGTTAAAGTAGCGATAAGTTTTCAGATTTCAATCCAAAGTTTAAACTTTATTCCTATCGAAGTAAGGGCGAAATTAGGAAGAATGTTAATTTTAAGGATTTGCTCCGGTGTAACGAAATGATCGGTCTCGTAATAAAAAGACACAATGGACGGTCAATGTGTCTCGTGCCACGATTTTTGGTGTCGCTCCGACCCAGAGCAGTTTTTGTCTTGGCAAGCATTTTTTGAGTTTGTTGAAATCACGTACTTTGATTTACAATGTAATGGAATGGGCGCTCCAACGAATAGTTTTTATCGGTCGTTCTTCTTTATCAGTTTAAATTAAGTTCATCTCGTGCTTGGAATTTAATGGTAGAAAAGCAACATTTTTATGTTAAACGACTACCTCCATTATGATTTTACAGTAACATTTAATACACTAAAGTGTACCTAATTAAAAAAATAGGTTACAAAGCGAGGTCATTCTGTTTCTATTTAAATGAGTTGGTAAAACAACGTTTTCTACAGTAAGGAGAAAGCTAATTACTTAACTAGTAGCCCCATGTTGTACGCTATTTAAATAGAAATAGCCACAAAGTAGGGATCAGTAATTTTATGTATCCGAGCACTTGTAGTGAAAACGCACGACCGTTCTCGAATCGAGATGAAATTTGCATTCGCGTGTCCAAGACTTCGTACTAGATAAATGGGTTATACTTACAATAATGTAGTCTGCAGACTGCTAGATGGGCACTTTATTTTCATTTCTGTTTTGAAATGTGTTACTGTGCTTCCGAGGGCATAATATATTGTGGTGCCATTATACGTACATATGTACTAGCTATTTATAGCAGCTGTTAAATCTTTTCGAAAGCCTTATGGACGTGTTGAAAACATCATAATAAATAATAGTTTAAAAACAAAAAAATAACGCTTTTATAAGAAATTCTACTAAAAATAGAAAATAATTTTGAATTAAAAATAGTGTAAAAAATGCATTTTATTGCAAAAAAAACAAAAAATCACGCTTTTATTAAATTACTACTTATTTTTTCTTTTTTTACCGACTTCCAAAAGAAGTAGGTACTGTATTCGGCTGTATGTATTTTTTTTTTTTATATATGTTCACCGATTACTCCGCCGTTTGTGGACCGATTTTCAAAATTTTTTTTTGTTCGTATGCTTATACTTCCGAGGTGGTCCCATTGTCACCAAATCAGGATCTGATGATGGGATCCCAGGGAAATCGAGGGGAACTCTCAAATTTTATAGGCACACACATTGATTTTCTTATAGTTTCTGAAGCATAAGAGATATTTACGCATAGAAATCATCATGTCATGTTGCTGAGCTGATGATGGAAGGTACTGCGACAGTGAGGAGTTGAGAGCAAATTCTTTCCATAAATAGTTTTTTATTCGAAATCTTACATTCCCCAGGTGGTCCAACAGTCACCAAGTCAAAGTCTGATGAGGGGATCCCAGAGAAATCGAAGGGAACATTCAAATTTTAAAGCACAACAAATGATTTTCATATTTTTACAAAGCAAAACAGACATTTGTGTATAATTATCGTCATATCATGTTGCTGAACTGATGATGGAAGGTACTACGACGGTTAGGAGTTGAGAGCAAATTCTTTCAATAAATGGTTTTTTGTTCGAAATCTTACATTCCTGAGGTGGTCCAACTGTCACCATGTCAAAATCTGATGATGTGATATTAGGGAAATCGAGGGAAACACTGAAACGTAATAGGCACAAACATTCTTTTAGTCATATTTTTAACATAATACAAATATTTATGTCTGGTAATTATCACCTGCTGTTGCTTAACTGATGATTGAAGGTACAACTCCTCAACGGTTAGGAGCTGAGAGCAAATTCTTTCTTTAATTTATACGTTCAGGTGGACTGATAGTAGTTTTCTTTCAGACTTTTAGATGGCTATTAGATAAACATGATTATAAAAGGTAAATCTGTTTAAAGTTTAGAAGTTAAGTGAAAATTTTTCCAATTATGCTAATACATACAGAATTATTAAAATTACTAAAAAGAGTGAAATAAATTAAGTTTTTAACAAAAAAATAGAACCGACTTCAAACGGTAAAAAATAAAATTGTTCAGTACCTACTTCTTCTTGCTTATGGTAATGACTCTTAAAACTATTTTTGAAGTCGGGCCCTTAGTGAAATGTCCTGTCTTAGTAAATATAGTGTACCTTTCGTTCTGAATGGGCACCGACTCCAATATAGTTTTAACAGTCATTACCATAAGCAAGAAGAAGTAGGTACTGTCCCACTGTCTGTACTGTCGGTGCCAATTTAGAACGAATAGTACGACATTTACTAAGGGCCCGACTCCAGAAATAGTTTTAAGAGTCATTACCATAAGCAAGAAGAAGTAGGTACTGAACAATTTTATTTTTTACCGTTTGAAGTCGGTTCTATTTTTTTGTTAAAAACTTAATTTATAACTATTATTTATTTTAAATAAAATACATATTAGTGTATTGTCAACGGTCCTCGATAAATCTACAAAGTTTGAATAAAATTAGGCCGTTTAAAGTGGGTCAAAATCGCACCCAAAGGAGTCGGTTACATACATACAAACAAACATACAGGTGAAACTAATATAAAGCGTGTAAAAAGGGTTGGTCACTAATTTGCATTTCAACCAACTTGCATTGGAGTGACGTGGTAGAGTAAGGTCTCTCAATAATGGGGTGATATCCTCCAGTGGCTCGCCAAAAACATTGCAAACATATATGTACATAGAGGTCAATAATACTATACTTTAAATCGAACATCTTGTGGACGTCATAATTTTTTGCTATTTTCAATCTACACAGCGTGTACCTCCGATAGAAGATTATCTGATGAAAGCCATTTCCAACAGTGAGACACCAAAGGATTTTTCCATATGACATATGATTACATTCTTAGACTGCTGCTGTTTATGATATGAATGATGTTTTTCCTACTTTTCTATTTTACAAGAATATTGAACACTAATTTGTATTTTACGTTTGAAAATATAGTTTTTGTCGGGTAATCCTCGGTTGTTCATTTGGTCGCTTGTTACAAGCTTCATATTTTTTTTTATATAAACATAACAATAAGGCAGACGGGCCGCGTGATGTTAAGCGATCACCGATGCCTATGGACACGGGCAACACCAGGGGAGCCGCCCGAGCATTGCCGGCTTTGGAGGAGAGCTTTTTTTACAGCTTTCTTGAAGAACCCCATGTTATAGTCCACTGGGAATGCCTCAGCTGGAAGGTTGTCCCATAATCTACACGTCCGTGGTAAAAAGGAGCGTGCAAAGCGGACTGTGGAGGACCGCCACGAGTCCAGATGGTGCCGGTGGAACTTTAACCTTCGTCTGGTGGTATAATCATGGAATGGTGATGTAGGCATCAATTTGAAGAGTTCCTCGGAGCACTCACCATAGTAAAGTCAGTAGAACACGCAGAGCGAGCCTATGTCTCTTCGCAAGCTAAGCGGTTCTAGCCTGTCAGTCAATCTTGGGTCGTTGACGATTCGGACTGCGCGCTTTTCAACGGAGTCAAATGGGTGTAGCTGGTACTTCGGTGCTCCTGCCCAGAGATGGGAGCAGTACTCCATGTGGGGTCTGACCTGGGCCTTATACAGCGTCAGGAGTTGCCCCGCAGTGAAGTACTGCCTCGCTCTGTTGAGGACACCAAGCTTTTTTGATGCCAATTTGACTTTGTACTCCAAATGACTCCGGTACTGCACTTTACTCGTAATGTCAACTCCCAAGATACCGACACTTTCACCGATGATGAGCGCGGTGCCCTTGAACTGGGGCGCTATAACAAATGGGGCTTTTTTAGCGGTAAACGCGCAAACTTGTGTCTTCGTGAGGTTAAACTCGACAAGGTTAAGTCGATCCCATTCCGAGACCCGCTCCAGAGAGTTCTCGACTTCAGACACAAGTTTGATTCTGCTTTCCTCCACTTGTGACCTAGAGGCATTGGCTCGACAGGTGTATAGTGCGTCCACCGTACTATCATCTGTATAGCAATGTATACTGCGTGATTGTTGCAGCATGTCATTGATATGCAGAATGAATAGTGTAGGGGACAGCACTGAGCCTTGGGGAACACCGGCGTTAATGGGCTTCATATCTGAGCAGCATCCGTCAATAACGACCTTAATCTGCCTTAATCATAGCTTTTTATCGATTGTTATCATTTGTTATCGAGGCGATTAAAATAAGCATTGGTATTTTTATGATGGTCATGGTAAGGTGTATATTTATGTAATTAACGCCCACAGCGCTACCGGTATTCAAAGGGTTAGGATTCTAATCTCTCCAGCTATGTTTAACGGATGCTTTGATTTTAAAAGATATTACTGTTTTAGGAATTGAAAATAGTCGGCGCAATCTTTTTACCGCTCACGCGGGTTATCGTTCTAACGTTCGACCTTCTACATGGTGTTCTGACAATGGGGGCTAGGAGTTATTTATGTTTTTTATGTATGTAAAGCGATGACTCTTATATTACAGAACCCATTTGGTCCCATAAAAATAATTTAGTTTTGTTTTAAGAGCATTTTTGTTAACCACCTGCCAACTGCCAAAACTGCTAAACCTGTCAAACCTGTCTAACAACCATTTTTGGAGCGCTCTCTTAATTTAAGTTTCCATATCATCCCTACTTTTTTTCTAATGGTAATGACTCTTAAAACTATTTTGGAGTCGACGCCAATTCAGAACGAAAGGTAATACGCAATTTTAATAAGATCACGACTCCAAAATAGCTTTTAGTGTCATGTTACACTTTTAACACGAAAAGTATCATAATAATATCATTATTTAATTTTTAAATGCGGTTGTAATTTTTTGTTCAAAATTAATGAAATGTTAGGATAGTGATGCAATGAGTCTTAATTAAGAGACGACGAAAACACATTAGATTTAAAACCAGATTGTCTTCTTAGAAAAATAAAAGATGCGATAATTTGAAGATTTATTTGGCTTTTCTGTTTCCATTAAAATAATTAATACTCTAATTAAATGCTGCAAAAAGTGGAATTTTATATACTATAAGTATATTCAAACTACACCGGCTGCGTGTCAATAATTGCTTGACTTGTTTCGATCAGGTTATAACAAATGTAATTTCCAGCAAAAAAAGAAATTTGCATAATCATTTTTATTAATATAATCTGTTTTTGGCACAGGCGAGCAGTAAAACAAGCTGATATTAACCTCCTAAGGCTGCTACATAATGTTTTTCAATATGTCAAACCATTAATCTATTTTGTAAAATTTATATTGTATAACTTACATCCAAACTAATATTATAAATTCTAAAGTAACTCTGTCTGTTTGTCTGCTACGCTTTCCCGCCTAAACTACTGAACCGACTTTAATGAAATTTGGAACACAGAGTGGACCTTGGAAAAGGACATAGCATGGTTTTTGTTCTACGGGAACCGGGAAGCGGGTCCACGCGGGCGAAGCCACTGCCAGAAAACTAGTAACACATAATATTATGTAACGTATTATTCAGAGACCATTCATGAGTTACCTACGTGACACCTTATGAAGGGTTGATGGGTAGGGTGTAAACGATGTTCGTTATTATGTAAAAACGGAATGTTGAAGTGTGAGGTGTGGGATTTGAGATTTTCCAAGAACCTCAAAAAATATCCTTTAGGTAATGAGTCGCGTTAGGTCTATTGGACCCTTGGAAATGTTTTGAATGTATGTATGTGTTTGTGTTTAGTTTTACATATGTACACTTTAGGTATAAAGGTTTGTGATTTCCGTACCTAATGATTTGCTACAATTATGTTCACTACTTTAGAATTTCTTGTTCGTTTTTACAAGTTTTATAATGTTTTATTACGGACCCAAAAAATAAAGATGAAGAAAAAATAAAGAAATAAAATCAGTGATTATATTTATTTTATAAAAAAGATTCTAAAACAACTTATGTTTTAGAAGAAAAAATAAAGAAATAAATATTGTCACTGATTTTATTTCTTATGTTTTAGAATCTTTTTTATAAAAGAAATATTATCACCGATTTTATTTCTTTATTTTTTATAACTAAGCCCTGGGTCCGATGGACCCCACACAACTAACAGTGTTATTTAGGAGCACCTTGCTTCATGTATTTTTAAGACAGGTAACGAATATCATACATTTTCCTTAGGTATATCTCTTTTTAACGTTTTTGGTGGGAAGGCTTCAACCAGTTATCAAGGCATAATCATAGACCTAATCTAAAAATAAAAGTACAACATTTTTTGACCTTATTAGACACCTTTAACAGATGTCTACAACCACGACAACATAAAACATGGTAGATTATTCATTCTACGGGCTTTTTATACCATATAAATACAATCATAAATTATCTCAAGTCAGTTGATATCGCTTATCATTGTTAATTATTAGTATCGTAAAATGTCTGATGCTGTTCACGTATTTCTGTAGGCACCAAATTGGAATGGACTGGTAAACAGGTTCTCAGAGCTAATTAAGAAAGCAATTTGCGAGAAATTTATGGACTATAAAATAATACAGAGGTAGACACGGCTTATCGGCCGAGTACGAAGAAATTTGTGGCATAGGGTTATAAATGACTATAAAATTGTCTCAAATTTTTTTATCTGTCTGTTAAGTTTCAGATACTAACAAAGATGCCTCGCACATTTACCAGCGTCAGAATGGGTATTCGACATTTTATCGTCGTAGCGTTAAAAAGTAGCCTTTGTCACTCTCCAGCCTTGTAACTGTCAAAAAAATTCGCTACACACTAAAATCACACCACAACATCGCTCCGTTTCGACAAACACACTTTCCATTTTTTATATTACTAGCGGCCGCCCGCGACGTCTTCCGCATGGACTTTGGTATTAGTCATAGCATGATATTATATAGCCTAAAGCCTTCCCCGATAAATTGACTATCCAACACAAAAAAAAAAAAACAATTAAAACCAGTAGTTTCTAAGATTATCGCGTTCAAACAAACAAACAAACTCTTCAGCTTTATGTTTTAGTAATAAATCTATATTATATTATAATCTATGGCGATAATATTGAAACCTACCGGAGAGACAGAAATGCAGATAACAAATTACTACTATTTCCACTGTCCCAACGAACCTCCGAAGATTGCTTGCAGCTTTATATATTAGTAATACTTATAGATTATGACGATAATATTGAAACCTACTGAAAATATTTTAACTTCATGTAAAGCTCTGTTTCTTCTCTTTAAAAAATCTCTGCATGTCTGTTACCAATTATTGTTATGTATTAGGTATAAGTGGAAACTTTAGTGATATATGTGTTAATTTTTCTGTATCTTTACATTTATGCGCGATATTGTATTGTTTGTTTCCCAAATAAAGATAAATAAAATAAAGATCAGACCATCGCTTGAAGCTCCATGATTATTTTGTTATTGCTAATATGGCTTCTTAAAAAAGTATGCTGAGAAATACTTTTCTGCCTGGCTTGGTACACTCTGAACACGTGAAGTAAGAAATCACATAGTGTATATCACAGATTTAAACCCTGTGAAGTAAATGTGTATAATTTTTTTTCTATTAACACTGAAACTGATAAAAATACACTAAGGGCCTCGTTCACCATCTCCAAGTAAAGTGTTGATTAGTTACGTCCCAAGTAGAGTTAATTGGCAAGTAAAAGCTATGAGTACGGGTCAGTTTATCATATGATTAGTCCTACTCGAATATCGTGAAATTGAAGTTACGGGTGACTAACTAAATTAGCGTACTTGTCACTTTACTTGAAGGTGGTGAAAGAGGCCCTTATAATTTTTTCGACTTTTGTTTTTAGGTCCATGCTGCCAACCCTAGCATTTGACATACGATTTTAAACACTATTTTTATGTGAATGCTCTTTTAGGACCAGTGATAATAAAAATCAAGATCAAGGATATCCGTCGAGAAGTATGTATGTAAAGTTAGGCATGCGATACGTAGGTATCACCTGCATTTTTTGGTAGAAACTATATTATATCGAGTGAATATGCGATGGTAGATACGATATTAAGAATAGAGCTACGGTATCCCCTGCCTGATCGTAAGAGGCGACTAAAAGGAGGCTTCCGGGGTTGTGGACGGTGTGAGTGGGGCTTGATCCGCCCAGCCAGCAGCCCCGGGAAGGACGTGGTGTGGCATGGCCGCATGCCGCATACCTCCATAACCATCGGAAGGTGCAGGAGAGCATATATGCTCTCCCGAAGATGGGCCCATTCTGGACGCCGCGCGTGGAGGTCACCGTTCACCACAAAAAAAGGTATCGTTAGACGACCCGCGTGGCGCAATGGTTACCATGCCGGACTGCCAATCAAGGGGTCCCGGGTTCGTTTTCCTGCGATGTAGAAATTTGAATGATAATTTTAAATTTCGGTTCTCGGTCTGGGTGTTTGTGTTCCGGTCTTTGTATGTGTCCATGGTACCCACGACACAGGGTATTAATTACCTTACTGTTGGGCTATGAGTGTGTAACGTTTATTATTTATTATTATTATTTTCAACGTAAAACCATCTTCGTATTTTTACCGACTTCCAAAAGGAGGAGGTACTGTATTCGGCTGTGTGTATTTTTTTTTATATATGTTCACCGATTACTCCGCCGTTTGTGGACCGATTTTCAAAATTCTTTTTTTGTTCGTATGCTTATACTCCCGAGGTGGTCCCATTGTCACCAAATCAGGATCTGATGATGGGATCCCAGGGAAATCGAGGGGAACTCTCAAATTTTATAGGCACACACATTGATTTTCTTGTACTTTCTGAAGCATAAGAGATATTTGTGCATAGTAATCATCATCTCATGTTGCTGAGCTGATGATGGAAGGTACTGCAACAGTGAGGAGTTGAAAGCAAATTCTTTCAATAAATAGTTTTTTATTCCAAATCTTACATACCTGAGGTGGTCCAACTGTCACCAAGTCAAAGTCTGATGAGGGGATCCCAGAGAAATCGAAGGGAACATTCAAATTTTATAGCACAACAAATGATTTTCATATTTTTACTAAAGCAAAACAGGCATTTGTGTATAATTATCATCATCTCATGTTGCTGAGCTGATGATGGAAGGTACTGCAACAGTGAGGAGTTGAAAGCAAATTTTTTCAATAAATAGTTTTTTATACCATATCTTACATTCCTGAGGTGGTCCAACTGTCACCAAGTCAAAGTCTGATGAGGGGATCCCGGAGAAATCGAAGGGAACATTCAAATTTTACAGCATAACAAATGATTTTCATATTTTTACTAAAGCAAAACAGGCATTTTTGTATAATTATCATCATATCATGTTGCTGAGCTGATGATGGAAGGTACTACGAAGGTTAGGAGTTGAGAGCAAATTCTTTCAATAAATGGTTTTTTGTTGGAAATCTTACATTCCTGAGGTGGTCCAACTGTCACCAAGTCAAAGTCTGATGATGGTATCCCAGACAAATCGAAGGGAACATTCAAATTTTATAGCACAACAAGTGATTTTCATATTTTTATTAAAGCAAAATAGGTATTTGTGTATAATTGTCATCATATCATGTTGCTGAGCTGATGATGGACGGTACTATGACGGTTAGGAGTTGAGAGCAAATTCTTTCAATAAATGGTTTTTTGTTGGAAATCTTACATTCCTGAGGTGGTCCAACTGTCACAATGGCAAAATTTGATGATGTGATACTAGGGAAATCGAGGGAAACACTGAAACTTAATAGGCACACACATTCTTTTAGTCATATTTTTTAACATAATACAAATATTTATGTCCGGTAATTATCACCTCATGTTGCTAAGCTGATGATTGAAGGTACAACTCCTCAACGGTTAGGAGCTGAGAGCAAATTCTTTTATTAATTTATACGTTCAGGTATTAAATAAACATGATTATAAAAATTTCCAATTATGCTTATACATATGTGAAGAATTATTAAAATTACTAAAAAGAGTGAAATAAATTAAGTTTTTAACAAAAAAATAGAACCGACTTCAAACGGTAAAAAATAAAATTGTTCAGTACCTACTTCTTCTTGCTTATGGTAATGACTCTTAAAACTATTTTTGGAGTCGGGCCCTTAGTAAAATGTCCTGTCATAGTAAATATAGTGTACCTTTCGTTCTGAATGGACACCAACTCCAATATAGTTTTAACAGTCATTACCATAAACAAAAAGAAGTAGGTACTGTCCCACTGTCTGTATTGTCGGTGCCCATTTAAAAGGAATGGTACGACATTTTAGTAGGGGCCCGACTCCAAAAATAGTTTTAAGAGTCATTACCATAAGCAAGAAGAAGTAGGTACTGAACAATTTTATTTTTTACCTTTTGAAGTCGGTTCTATTTTTTTGTTAAAAATTTAATTTATTACTTCATTGGTTCTACCTAAATTACTTTTGTTATCATATTAATTCAATGAATATATCAGGAAATATCGAAATTATAAAATAACGCGGTAGTGACTTAAATTGAAGGTACAACAAATACAATACTACATATTATGCGTTACATGTGCCAGGATTCAGTAATCGACCAATAAATAATTGTTCATTGTATTTACTTTTACGGTCTTCAAGACTTTTTCTTATACGATATCTTAAGGCTGATTGAGCAAATCTTATCAAGATTTTATTCAACTCAAAGACAATACCCATTGATATACTAATACGTAAGAATAACAATAAGCCGTGTGTAGAAAGCGTTTCAAAACAATGGACATCACTATTGATTTGTTCTATCACCCACGATAGAAGTGAATGAAATATGATGTATGATCTTCATATAAACTACATCTATTCTCATTTAGGTACATCAAATGGCAACCCTTTTTGCGTCCCACTGCTGGGCACGGGTCTCTCCCCATTATTGGGAAGGCCTGGAGCTTACTCCACCACGCTGCTCCAATGCGGGTTGGTGGAGATGCGGGTTAGTGGCCAACCCGCTGTCGGATGTTTTCAAACCGCCCATAAGGCCTCCGACAAGATTTAACGACTGTTATCTATCGACAACAACCGGGACCGACGGCTTAACATGCCCTCCGAAGCACGAAAACGCGCATGAAATTTTTTTTGCCACTAGCGGTCACCCATCTCACACCCGACCTTTTGGCTTAGTTGCATAGATCGTTTGCGTTCTACGCTAACCGCCGGGCCATGCCCGCTTCAACTATGATTACTGAACGATAATACCGCAAAATATTATGCCCCACTAAGTTAATACGAAGGAATGGAAGCGCGCATGGCCCGGCGGTTAACGTAGAACGCAAAAGATATATGCAACTAAGCCAAACGGGCGCGGTCGGGTGTGAGATGGGTGACCGCTAGTGGCAAAAAAAATCATGCGCGTTTCCGTGCTTTGGAGGGCACGTTAAGCCGTCGGTCCCGGTTGTTGTCGATAGATAACAGTCGTTAAACCTTGTCGGAGGCCTTATGGGCGGTTTGAAAACATCCGACAGCGGGTTGGCCACTAACCCGCATCTCCACCAACTCGCATTGGAGCAGCGTGGTGGAATAAGCTCCAGGCCTCCCCAATAATGGGGAGAGACCCGTGCCCAGCAGTGGGACGCAAAAAACGGTTGCAGCCAAGTTAATACGAGCATCAGTTACATCAAATGCCGATGTGTTATTGTTTCATATTCGTTTCCTAGATCTAGTGGCGGATTTATTCCTTTCTTTTGCTATTTTGACTATCTTGAGCTGTACCTAAGTCATGTATGAAGTTATTGAAATTACATTTTATGGACTAAAAGATTTCAAAATCAGATGGCAATACTATAGTTTGACATAATAGCCCAAGAGCTCATGGCATTTTTATATACATGTTTTAAGCTACTTGACTTTAAAATATTTAAAATCTATAAAATTAAAATGTAATTTTTCGATGTATCTTTCTGTCTGTATGTGAACATCGCGGGAGAAGCTACAGGTATAACTTAACATAGACTTCACTTAAAATATCTTATTAACTATATTACAAGCAAGCACTGCGCCTGTTTTAATATATGATAGCATTTTGTAGGCGGTAAAACTATATTGGTTCGACTGGACTGCTGCAGCTGCTTGAAGTTGTGTGTAGATCATGGCCTGGAGCTAGGGTTGCCAGGTCGCCAAACTTAATAGCCGGACAAACCAGCCAGTTTGGCCGGACATTTGGGTAGAAAGGCCGGACATCCTACATTATTAGGTACGACAAAAAAAATGTAATAAAATGTAGCTTTTTTTAAATTATTGTCATAAATCTTGTTAAATTCTAATGAAATAATAAATAAAATCGAATACCAAATCAGTATTAAGTAGGAGCGACAGACAGTCGACTCGCCTGCGTTCGGCCACGCTCGGCGCTTGCTCGTTTGCGAAATGTAAAAAGTCTAACAAAAGCCGGACACCGTTTATTTTGGCCGGACACGCAATCAAAAAGCCTACCTTTGTCCGGCTTTATCCGGACGCCTGGCAACGCTACCTGGAGCGATCACTACGTGGACTGCGTGTCCGTCTGCCATTCCATTCAAATAAAAAGGTCATTCCGTATTGTTGTTGTTGCTCAGTAAATTCATAGACGGCCTATATAACGGGATCGTTTACTTTCATATTTTTCCTACAAAGTTGGAAAAAATGAAGTGAAAATTAAAATATTGTATATTT
This sequence comes from Pyrgus malvae, assembly GCA_911387765.1. Classification (NCBI taxonomy): domain Eukaryota; kingdom Metazoa; phylum Arthropoda; class Insecta; order Lepidoptera; family Hesperiidae; genus Pyrgus; species Pyrgus malvae. The sequence goes on along the minus strand of OU426955.1, from coordinate 7,279,754 downwards.
TCTCAAAATTTAAATTATAATTTTGTTGACACAGTGGAGGCATCCTTTTAAGTAAAATAATACCTGTGTCAGGATGTCCCGTTCTTTCTAAGATAATTTTTACATTTTTACTTATAAAATTAGACAAAACTTTTTATTTATGTATGTATGTGTGTGTATGTCTGTGTGTGTGTGTGTGAACGCGCGCGTGTGTGTGTGTCTGCGTATGTGAGAGAAAGAGAACGTATCTGTGTTCCTACTTTGTATATGTGAGAAAACTACTATGTGTTTATAAATTTTATATACCTTTATAAATTTTAGATTAGCGATCTGTTACCAACAGTGTTCTAATCGTTATTTTTTTATCGATTTATCGTTTTAAATGGTTTTATGTTTATTGATAAGTAAATGCAAAATATACAACTTTCTCACAGTTAGGTTATAGATATTAAATATAGTTTTTCCGTAGAAAATCTTCTAGGTATCGTTAATCGTTAATAATTCGTTACTCGCATATAGCTTGTCGTGAGAAGTTTTTAAACGTTAGCGAGGGCTACCGAGTCCGAATGATTTATGAGTATCTTCGCTAACAAAACAATGAACTTATTATCAGTACGAAAGAAATTGATATCCGACTTGATTGAAAGTTTCATAACAGTGTTGTATTCATAGGAGATTTATTGTTTAAGAAATTGATTTAAGAATACTGGTCGTATTCATCCATCTATAGATCGTTGTTTTTGAAAGAATAGTGTTTAGAATAAGCATGTAATCCTATACAAAATTAAAACAAGTACACGCTCTACATACTTAAATTCTCTACAAAAGTATATGAAATTCATATATTGATTTTAATTATTTAAAATATTTTAAAATATTTTCGAAAACGTACAGTTTTGGGAAATAAAAAGTATCGAACAAAAATTACTTTATCGTGTTTCGACGCCTGTAAATCTAAGAATAAGGGTTCAAAGAAATATTTTGACATACATGTAGCAAGTGGTTGGCTTGGAATGAGTCTTCAAAAAACACCAAATTTTGGGAGCGCCCTGAATGCCTACTTTTATATTCACATCTATAGTATTAAAATATATTATGTGTGTTTACTAATGATCTATGAGTTCACAACAAACATTAAAAAAATACAAATCTTTACTAACAGTACTTTACTGATAGTATTATAAAAACTAGTATTAGTAGTTAGCGCAAATCCTAGCCTATAACAAGGCTATCGGGTTGGACGGTGATCTGTAACCTGGCTACGGGTACAAACAATGTTTATAGGTTGAAGTACCCTGGGCTGATACAGCCCGAGCCCCTTTATTCAAATAAAAATAGCGCATACTGCGACACACGGGGAAACAGTAAACATTCAGAAAAGATATAGAAGCTCACAGTAAATTAAGTGTTCGGTGCAATTTGAATCTGAAAAATACTATTACTATTACATTAAGATTACACTACATTATAGCGACTTACTTATTAATACGACGTCTTGTATATTACCTATCAGTCAGTACCTATCCACTAGAAGACAATAAGTAAAAGGCAATATGGTTACAAAGGTCCTCAATTCCCTTGGCAATGTATTCAGCTCGATTGTATCATCAGTTAGCGTCGGCGTCTCGCCAAGGAATGCCTATTTCGCTTCTTTTGTAATTCTTCACATCCTGCTGCTGTTACACTGGTATTCGACGACCCGCGTGGCGCAATGGTTACCATGCCGGACTGCCAATCGAGGGGTCCCGGGTTCGATTCCCGGCGAAACAGAATTTTGAATGATGAGTTTAAATTTCTGTTCTCGGTCTGGGTGTTTGTATTCCTGTCTTTGTATGTGTCCATGGTACCCACGACACAGGGTATTAATTATCCTACTGTGGGGCTATGAGTGTGTAACGTTTATTTATATTATTATTATTTATTCAATACTTTGTTTAGAGAAACGAACTCACTTTGGCGTTTAGCACATCTAACGCCAATAAGGGTATGGGTATGGTAGTAAGTAAGTAAGCTAGTAACATAAAACTCAATTAAAACCATAACTCATTTTGGCAGCCATCCACATTTTATTTAGATTAAAACAATATCTGAGGACTTATTCAGCATTGTTACACCTACTATGCAGAAATAATGGAGACTCAGGTAAGAAGATTATTAAGGAAATAATCTTCTTCCCTGATATCCAATACTTGTACTACCGAAAACTTAAATAACAGTAAGTTTTTCGCTAAGTTTAATAATTGTACATAATGGTAATCGGGATCGATCGGAATATTACTTTTTTTACTTTAAAATACGCTACGATTACACAACAAAAATTAATATTAGCAATATAAAAATCACACTTAAGATTTGACTTCTGGATAGTGGCTAAGTAATTTAAATAAAAAAACCTCAAATTTAAAATACCTACTGAATATTAATTGCACAAAATCCTAGAAAGCTTCTATGCTATTAAGTTACTAGCTAACTCCATACTGTATGTAGTGAAACCATTGTAATTGTGCAATTACTTTCATGACTTATGAACCTCCGAGATCAATTAAAAAGATATCAGTAGCCGTTCACATTTGAGATTTCATGTTTATCTAACCGACTCTATTACCGAGCCTCTTATGTTGAATCAACTTGTACTTGACTCGTTGTGAGAGTCAAAGTGACTTATCACAATAATCAATTCGCCTTCGTAGAGCTGTCCATTTGTTTAATGGCCGGCCATAGACAGGGCAGGAGCTAAATGTTATCAGTGATTGTCAATCTCAGTACAGATACTTCAACTCAGTTGTGCGCGCGGCGCTATGTGTGCGTGGGCTAGTAATTATGCAGCTTTAATTTGTGTGACAGTGACGCGGCCGTGATCGTCCGAGCAACTTCACTGTACCTCTTGTCACGCACACAAAGTCATTGTGTATAGACAGGTTTACTCACACATAGCGCCGCGCGCACAACTGAGTTGAAGTATCTGTACCTACGCATTTCAAAAGTAGCCGTCTTAAACCGTTACTTTGTTTTTTTAATACATCCCATTTGTACATACGGAATTTTAGCTACGAGATCAAGTATAGCGATTACTTCGAAACTAATGCATCGACTGTACTAAATGTTTTGATGTGCCCGTTCTTTCTGCCTGTCAATAGTTTATCATTCAGATTTAAAATCTTGGGTTTAATAGTTAATAATAATTCAGCTTAGTCGTAGGCATAGTAACTGGATAAGAAAAACAGTTGTACCAAAGTCCTTGTTAATAATTAGGCCGAAAAAAAACAGTTGTACCAAAATCCTTGTAAATAATTAGGCCGAAAAAAAACAGTTGTACCAAAGTCCTTGTAAATAATTAGGCCGAAAACATGTTTGCGTTCGGTCTAAGTGTAGTTCTTCATACGCTTTTAGAAGTATACAGACGGAATAGTTCTGAAGAAGATAAGATAACTTAGGGTTAAAACAACAAGAGGGTGAAGAGGCTTGGGTCGGTGTTATTGACTCAAAGATATCCCACCAATCATGTGTCAGAAGGAAGGCAGGTGCGCTCGATGCCGCACAGAAGCGAGGCGTTGAAGAAAAAAGTTAACCGAACGTTTATAAATAGCGTCAATGATGCATGTTACCCTTTGAGAAACATCTCAGATCTTAGAATAATTACAAATATTACAATTACATTATAGAAACCAACTTCGCGCGCCCAAATTTAAGGATGTTGATTGGTGCCATTAATGGCACCAAACGCTTAAGGTTAAATTTTATCACAACACTTTTTAAAAACAAAAGAATTCTAATAAAATAACTTATCACAGTGTTTTCAATATTTTGTAGTATTTTATAGTTAATTTGATCGAAATAAAAATATTTTGTTTGTCAGATGTGACAGCTGTAGGAATCTATTTTAGTGCTTCAAATTTGACAAAGCGCTTGTATGAATACACTCATTCTATACTTATTTATTCTAAGTCCCAGATCCTGTCACGCAAGTGTTCAAACAAACAACTATTAAAACATTTGAAGCATAAATGTGGTCACAATAAGTCTGTTGTTGTTGCCATTACGTGGAAAGACTAGTTGCTATAAATTAATTATAAAGGTCAACATTTGAATTGAATAGTGCGTTACTTATCCCATTTGCTAATACCAGTAGTAAAAAAGTAAAAATTCAGCTTATAAAGCCAAAGCCAATGAAATGAAACGACATTACTTTATTTACATTACATTACTTACATTTATTTTTATCTAAAACACATTAAACTTGATAAGAGATTTTAAATCCTGAACCGTGTTCTTACTAGGTACTTAATCACTAAATAATTTTATTACTTACATTGCCCCTTGGTTTCACCAGCGTTATTTTTTTAAAGTATCCTATTTTAATCCTGATACCTCCAAGAATCCACCACGGCGTCAGCGGTCACCCATCTCACACCCGATTGCGCCCGTTTATTATATCTTATATAATTATATCAGATACTGTATTATATGTCGTAAAGTAAAACCTTGGAGCAGCGTGGTGTAGCAAGCTTTAGACCTCTCCAATTTTGGGGAGAGATCTGTGCCTCACAGTGGGACGAAAAAAAGGTTGCAGCTATATTATATACTTTTAGAAGCTTCCAAACCCTTGCGTATAGTGTAGACTCTGTATTGAATGGGTAACCTCTAGTAGTTTTCAAGTACGATTTCGTGCTTCGGGGAGTACCTACCTACGTTAATCCGTCGGTGTCGGTTGTTAGCGATAGATAGCAGTAGTTTATCCTAGTCGGACGCATTATGCGCCGTTTGAAAACATCCGATAGCGACCACTAATCGATGGCTCCACCAATACATATTGGAACAGCATAGTGTAGTAAGTTCTAGAACAGTGTAAAAAGTCTAAATAGACGTCTCTATTCAGGAAAAAAATAAACATGGATCATGGATCAACGGATTCGATCCAAAAAATAAAAATAAATTAATAAAGAAAAATTAATCAATAAAAAGGCACAATATGGGTGCAAATAATGATGATAATAATATAAGTGTAATATAATAAAGAAATCTGGTATTGAACCAGATACACAGATAGGTACTCGTACATACATTTAATTATTTGTAATTACATAGTTAAGTTTTATTTATTGTAATATTTGCATAACTCATGAAGGTAAATCATCATCATCATTACAACCTTTTTTTTATGGCCCACTGCTGGGCACAGGTCTCCTCACAAGTGAGAGGGATTTAGGCCATAGTCCACCACGCTGGCCAAGTGCGGATTGGTGGACGTTATGCTTTCGAGAAACTATGAATTTCTCTCAGGCATGCACGGCGATGAAGAACATCGTAATCAATGAAATATCACGATATTTTCCATCACCGTGGAGCAGCGATAAATGCGCACATTTTAGTAAATATGGCGAACCAAATGTATAAAAACACCTTTTGTAAACACCCATATTTGTGCAAATAAAAGTCTTTGTTTATGCCTTTGTCTTTGAATAGAGGTGCTGCTTGATATTTATTATTTATGGTTTCATATTTTGTTTTAAGAATACCGGAGTTTTTATTCGTTAAGAGGCGTATACGAAATTTTGCCGATTTCGCTGATTTCATATAATTTTATATTGATTTTTAGTGAGTTTTTGAGTTTGAGTTATTTATTTTCGATAGTAGTTTTTAAAATTAGTACGAATAAGTAGATAGTAAAAAAGTTTGAACGTCTTTTCTACGTCCTAACATACTATTTACTTTGTTTATAGCTTATTGTATATAGCTTGAGGTAAGCGGTACTGTCACCGGTTACAAGTTCTTAAATAATTAAGAATAATTATTGGCGTTCTCTTTTTGCGTTAGTGTGTTCGATTGCCGTAATTGCTTAGTAATGACGCGAACTGGTACCTGCTTGATAGCTCACAGCGTGTGAATGAAGGCGACTTAGTTATATATTACTGATATACGTAAAAATAGTCTTGCTCTTAACTGTATTCATTTTTTTGTTGTACTTTCGTGTAATTTTTATGTCTTAGAATACGCAGTGTTTGTTTAGACAAGAGCCTGCAACCCTTTCGCCTGCTGAATTCAGTTTATTTAATTTACTTAACGCATTAAAAACAACACGATAATTCATAAACTGGAAAAGGTAGTTTATGAAATTTCGAGTTATTTTTTAATAATTGAAGTAAAGAACCTAACTAATTAAGAACAAGAATTAATGACTGACTCAAAATGTCACAACTTAGACTTGTGCCAGTTTTGAAACCAGCTGGCGAATTTTCTGTCTTGAAGCCATTCTTTTGCTTTTCGTAAAGGTTCGACTTTTGACCATATTTTTGGAGGCTGATTTCCAGAGTTGCAAGGCAACTGCATAAAACTTAAGATACGTAGTAGGTATGTGTTAGAAGTTGGGTAAGTACTAAAGTACTATATAACTATGTTCTTTGTTAACAAACTACGGTTACTATCCTGCTGCCATTTAAAATACCCTTATATAAATATTTTTTCGCTCTACTGACTTCAATATTTGTTGACCACGTTTACGTTGCGTTCTGTAATTACATTTTGGGAACTATTAGATGATCACAAGTCGTTTTGCGTCTATTTTCTAAACACAGTAATTTGGGCACAGTTAGTTCCGCTACATTACATGAGTTGATGGTCGTGTGTGGTCACGGGGACATCATCGCCCGCGAGTTAGCGACGGTAATCACTGTCGGTCACGAATTCAATATTAAAGGAAATGATGGATGTAGTGAAAAAAATATATCAATCTAAAAATTAAATGCATGACCATACTTGTTTTTGTGAATTTTATTGAAAGCGTCATATTCGTTACACAAGGATTTTAATAGTTCATTGGCCATTTAATTAATTATTAGCCTATTCTTTTCCTAAACAGACTATATCTTCATTTCATGATGATATTACAATAAAAATACATATCCGTTATCTGTTAACTTAGAATCATTGATTTGGCATAAAGACAAACGCAGTTAATTAAGTTTTTAACAAAAAATAGAACCGACTTCAAACGGTAAAAAATAAAACTGTTCAGTGCCTACTTCTTCTTGCTTATAAAGCAAAAAATAAAAAAAAATATAAATAAATAATTTACGATTTTTTTACCCTTAAAACTATTTTGGAGTCGGTGCCTATTCAGAACGAAAGGTATGACATTTACTAAGGGCCCGACGAAATTAATTTCACTCTTTTTAGTTATTTCCATCTAATAATTCTGTATAAGCATAAAATTGGAAAATTTTCCACCTAACTTCTAAACGTAAATAAATGAAATTTACCTTTAGAATCATGTTAATCTAAAAGCCATTTACCTCATAGCCTGAAAAATACTACTATCGGTAAATCTGAACGTTTAAATTATTGAAAGAATTAACTATCAGCTCCTAACTGTTGAGGAGTTGTTCCTTCAATCATCAGCTTAGCAACATGAGGTGATAATTCTTCTTCTTCTTTTCAACCTTTTTTTCCTGTCCCACTGCTGGACACAGGTCTCCTCTCACAAGTGAGAGGGATTTAGGCCGGAGTCCACTACGCTGGTCAAGTGCGGATTGGTGGACAATCAGATACTGATTTGGTGACAATGATGGGACCAACTTGAGAGTATAAGCAAACGAATAAAAAAAAAAATCGGTCCACAAACGACGGAGTAATCGGTGAACATATGTAAAAAAAAATCATACAGCCGAATACAGTACCTCCTCCTTTTGGAAGTCGGTAAAAATAGTAATTTATTCGTTGGATTTCAAATATTTCAAGGCAGAACGAAACCTTTCGTTTGCGATTAAGACTCGCATAAAATAATATTTTTTTAATATAGCTACACCCAAGACTGTTTTCATTGTTGATGAAAACGCGACCGATATTGTCTTCTTTTACGATTGAAATGAAAATTTAATCAAATTTAAAATCATGCCAAATAGTAATCGTCTAAAACAAGCATTAAATCACGTACGACATAAAACAAATAAAATCACTACAGTATCTATTTGTTTTCCTGTGACAAACAATTTTATAAAAGGAAACTGCAATAGAACCGCCGATACACGAACAGTATAACAAGATTTCTAAGATCCCTAACTCCCAATCCAATCTCTATACTGTTCGACCGTATTCCCGCTGGTCTTCCTTGTAGAACGAACCAGTGAAATTAAAAAAAATCAACTTGTAACTTAAGTTTGAGTTACGGTACCGCAGAATTAAAAGACGAAAGACTAATGTGCTTGTTTTTTTTTGTTTGTATAGATGTTCTATTTTACGAAATCCAATTGACTATACATACTTCAACTCAGTTGTGCGCGCGGCGCTATGTGTGCGTGGGCTAGTAATTATGCAGCTTTAATTTGTGTGACAGTGACGCGGCCGTGATTTTCCGAACAACTTCACTGTACCTCTTGTCACGCACACAAAGTCACTGTGTATATACAGGTTTACATACACATAGCGCCGCGCGCACAACTGAGTTGAAGTATCTATATGAATGTTGTGACCAGGGCCGGATTTAGGGGAGGGAAACTGGGGCTACAGCCCCGGGGCCTCCACAAAAGAGGGGCCCCACAATAGAGACTTCGGAAAAAAAATCATATTCAGACATACACACTAATAAACAACTTTACCTATTATATTTTTTTCTCGTTTTACAGTACTTTGTTCAAACATGAAATATTACATTTATTAAATATTAACAGAAAGCATCGATCTATATTTTTTCACTCCAATCAGGCAATCAGTGAAATATCACTGATGGAAAAAAATTGTCCATTTTATTTGCAATACAGCTTGGGGCCAAGGGGCCTCTACACCTTTGTTGTCCCGAGGCCTCCAGACCTCTAAATCCGGCCCTGGTTGTGACGTGTGCACATTATTTTAGTAAGCTACTAGTAAAGCTACAGAATAATAAACCTATGCCTAAAAGGGGTACCACTTTTTTCCAATACTTTACCCGTGTTAGAAAGTTAACAGGTAAGAAGAAAAAGTAACACGGGGCACAGTAATTAGTTTATAAATAAAAAGATTTGTGTCTAATAGATAAAATTAAACTCAAGGTTCGTCATTAAAGTAACTAAGCATCTTGTCTGAACGACTTAAATAAATATTAACCCTTTGATATAATTCACAATAAACTTATTCTTAGATTTGGGGAGCTTAAATTTATAAATAACGCAAAGTATCTAACAGAAATGATTTTCTTGGTATGGGACCTTCTCTTTCTTTTGTCTTCGAGGAGTGAGTGTACTAAATTTGTTTCAAGTAATTTTTGAGGAATATGTATATTTTCTCAAGGTTCCTCCTGGCTGCGTCCCACTAGTGGGCACGATGTATCGTATCATATCGGATTGAAAAATGGCGGATAAATTTAATGTACGAAAGTATAAAATACGAGTATATGCGATAAAGAGTGTAAAATACGAGTATATGCGATAAAGAGTATAAAATACGAGTATATGCGATAAAGAGTATAAAATACGAGTATATGCTATAAAGAGTGTAAAATACGAGTATATGCGATAAAGAGTATAAAATACGAGTATATGCTATAAAGAGTGTAAAATACGAGTATATGCGATAAAGAGTATAAAATACGAGTATATGCGATAAAGAGTGTAAAATACGAGTATATGTGATAAAGAGTATAAAATACGAGTATATGCGATAAAGAGTATAAAATACGAGTATGAGTATATGCAATAAAGAGTATAAAATACGAGTATATGCGATAAAGAGTATAAAATACGAGTAAATGCAATAATTAACACCCGAAATTTTATTTATACTGTTTTTTTTCTGAAATCACTATAATCTTTTCTTACAACTCGGCACTTGGTTTTACCTTCGGACTATTGAATTTGTTTTTACGAGAAGGAACTCGTCGCATTAAAATATAATGACGATGAAAAAGCTGATTTGTCTCGGCCCTTCGGCAAGTTTGCGCCTTTCAAATGTTTTATTACAAACCTGGCAACGGCCCATTTGGGTACGTGACAAAAATAAGCGCTTGACTGAAAGGTTGGGTGATTGCAAAATGTTCGAGGAAGGGAAAATATTATGACGTAAAGTACTCCGCGCACGGGAAATAAATGAGATATATTTATAACCTTTAGCTTTTCTCATCTTTACAAAGTGCTTCAAGAGACCAATTTAGTACGAGTATATTTCACGACCTGTGTGGCGCAATGATTACCATGCCGAACTGCCAATCGAAGGGTCCCGGGTTCGATTATCGGCGAAACAGAAATTTGAATGATGAGATGTTTGTTCTCGGTCTGGCCGTTTGTGTGTGTCTTTGTGTGTCCACGGTACCCACGACACAGGGTATATCTACCCTACTGTGGGGCTATGAGTATGAAGCGTGATTTTAAAAAGAAGCGTTTTATTTATTTATATTACTACAATTTTAAATTTATTTATATTTCTGTTTAAAGGTTTATGAGTGTGTATACAGTGTTTTCTTAGCCATTGGTTGTAGTAGACAATCTTGGCACTTAGTTTTATTGAAATGTAAATAAAAAAGGAAAAAATATACAGAGTATATATATACAGAGAGAAAGTGCCTAAAACTTACATACTAAAATATGACATAGATGTTTCTTCAAAAAGTATTAAAACCTAATGTTCATAATTTTTTTATGACTCTTCGCAATACCATTTTATGGAGTGGTATATAAAGTATTTAATACAGCTGTCAGGTGTCGCTTTCTTGTATTTGTCGTTGGCGGTTCTTGTCTTAGGATCCGGTATCATCGTCATGCAGTAGCGGTATACGAGCGGTATTCTTATATATTTACTAACTAACATAAAAGTCATAAGAAAACATAGATAGCTCTAAAACCAGTATATTCTTCAGGCACAAAGGTTCTCTCGTATTGTATGTATTCTTTTTATTTCAATGCTCCACAGAGATTTGTCAGAATATTTATCTTAAACGTTAACATAGTCATCGCCTATCGTGCAATCACTAACAGTGGGAGTATGCTAATAATATGGGAGGTAATAAATTAATCAAGTCTCTTTAAGGCATGGCTTTATGAAGAAATGCTTTTGAAGTTAATGTGCTTGAAGATTTATTTTGCTTAATACTCCTAAATGGGTCTTATAAAAAAGATAAATTGCATGGCTTACAACTCATTGAATAAAATTTCAATTATCTCTTGTGAAAGAAGTATCTATCGCAAGGTTAAATGGGTACTTTTAAAAATAAGTTCATTTTACATTTTACGCTGTGTGTAAATATCGAATAAAAAGAGCCTTTTTGTTGGCTAAACTTAATAAGATTATCGACTGGAAATGTTGTCGGTATTATATATAAGAAATGCTGATGGGAAACGTTGTGATTCAATATTAGAATTAGTTCTCTGAGCAGCGATATAATAAATAAAACAACGCATAATATAGCGCATAATTATAACATAACAACTATAACATAACTAACTAACATATAGTTTATTCCCGGATTTATTTTTTACAAAAAATAAAAAATAATGTTACATTTGGTTAACTACCAAATTACTTGAAATTAAATTTTACCATCTTCTGCTTTTTTTCGTAATTAAGTCGGATACAAAAAAGAACTTGGATCTTATCCAGGTGTTTTTTTAATTTCCCTCAGTACTTTCACTAATTATGTAGACAGTTAATTCATGGCATTAGCACGAAGGAAATAGCTTTTGTGTTTGTTATATTATTATCTCTACCTTACTTAGAATTACATTTTTAGGCTTCATGTTACTGTTATGAAGTGCTCAGGATTATAAATAATGTCGTCTTGTTATATAAAACGAAAGGTCAATCTATTGCGGTTAAATTGCAATGCGTTGAAGATATTTAGGTAGCTTAAGAGTCTAAGCTTCTGTTTATAAGTCTCCTGTCTGAACTTATGTAGGTACTTTATTTAATTTATAAGAACTGGTTACGTAAAATATCACTAACAACGTGTAAATGATTATAAATAATAATTTCAGATGCTAAAGTTTTTATTAAGCATTTATCCAGACGATTGATCCAGGCAACAGATGACCAGAAGGCTGGCACTTACCTCGGTCAAAGAATAGCTTTGGCTATTCAAAGAGGCAATGTTGCCATTATTCTGGGCACACACCCTCAGGACAGTAATTTGGATGAGGTTTTTTACATTAATTAGTTTATACTTTTATTTTTAGTTATAGTTTATTATTATTATTATTTAGTGTTAGTTTATTAATCATTTTTAAATCACATTTTTTTATTTTTAATGTTAATTTGTTGAATAAATATACAACGTGTAACAAACAAATATTTTAGAATTTTATCATAATTCTATCTGAATTCTCTACGTACTCAGAAAGCTATACATAGAAACACAGTCTGAGTCTGAGTAGTCATAAACGAAAACAAAGTTACACTATGAACTGCAAGCGTACCAATCTAGAATGTTCGCGAAGTAGCTCCCAGGTCGCCTGTTGATAACCGTGAGAGTGCAGTTCTTGCTGATGTGAAGTAAAGCTGTTGATAGGTACAATGACAGGAACTTCCACGTTCAGATTAATTTGTACTGGCATTGTGAAACTCAATTGTGCACGAGGCGAAGCGAATGGAGTGATTTAGAAGTGATTTAGTGAGTGATTGTGAATGGAGTATAACAAAGTGGTGTATTCTACTTCTAGATCTGCCTACCATCATGTACACACATGTAGCAGTGTTTTATTTTTACTAGCGGCCGCCCGTGATTTCGTCTGCTTGGACTTTTTAATTAGTCATAGCATGATGTTATATAGCTTATAGCTTTCTTCGATAAATGGACTATCTAACACAAAAATAATTCTTCAATTCGAACTAGTAGTGCCTGAGATTAGCGCGTTCAAACAAACAGCTTCTGCAGCTGTTTGAGTTTGATTGCGTTCAAACAAACAGCTGCAAAACGCAATAACTCTTTAGTTTTATTTATAATTATAGATATAGATTAGTATAGATTTGAATGGAATAGAAGACGAGCATGGTTGATAGATGGTTGCTGCAGCCCATGGACATCTACACGGAACCTCAAGCCTGAGACTTGCTGGAGGTCGTATGCAGTTGCGCTGTTACTCCAAAGGCAATTGAGCACCTCATGTATCTGACCGGGGACTGCACTTTCCCATCGAAACACAATAGAAGTGCTTCACGTCAGAAATGGGTGCAGTGGTCATACTTCACCAGCTGAACCATACAATTTCTACCACCTATTAAAATATTACGTAACTCGGCCGCGGTCGATTTAGGAATGGGTGACCGCTAGTGGCAGAAGGTTAATGCGCGTTTCCGTGCTTCGGAGGGCACGTTAAGCAGTCAGTAGGTACCGGTTGTTGATGATAGATAATAGTCCTCAAACCTTGTCTGAGGCCTTTTGGGCGGTTTAAAAACATCCGACAGTGGATTGGCCACTAACCCGCATCTCCAACAACCCGCATTGGAGCAGAGTGGTGGAGTAAGCTCCAGGCTTCCCCGAAAATGGAGAGAGACCCGTGCCCAGCATTGGAGCAAAAAAAGGTTGCAGCCAATCTATTAAAATATGTATCAACTAAAAAGTAAGGAATTAAGATGAAATAATTTAAGATATTTTAAATTTTTTTCTGCCACCTATTATTTAAGTAATTTATCTGCTATTCCTTATTTTCAATATAAGCTATTATCAATTAATCAAATAACTTATTCATTACTATAATTAAGTACATCTATGATAATTGATAAGTGAATAATATCTATTGTTAGGAATCAACGTCGGTAGTTGAATAAAAAATTTGACGATGTAGGGGAAAACGCCCTTAAAAGCGAGGCCTCCTATAAGGAGCGACCATTATTAGTCTAAAGGTTGTAGGGGCAGTAACTCTGCTCGTTTGCGTACTGAAATTCTGTATTTGTGCTTACCTATAATTTATAGTTGTAGTTGTATAAGGAAATGTTAATTATAAACTTTAAATCTTTATTTTTGGATTGAAAAAAGCTTTGTCAATTAAATTATATTACGCTTCTGGTTTTTCATTTTTAAAACTATAATAACATCTATAATAAAGCTTATGTATGGGCATGGGGTGTGTAGATGTTGTTATACCAATAAAGTAAGATAATTTTTAACCCCCAATGTCAATTTTAAAACCACAAAGATAATTCCTTTTAAAAATGTGCTTTTCTTGTACTTTACTGATGTAAAAAATTGTCTTCAAGCACGATTTGAATAAGCTGTCACGCAAAAAGTCTAACTTAACCTTATAAGCTTTTTGGTTATTTATCAGAACAATCTATACCAATATTATAAAGCTGCCATATAGTTAGAAGAACTGACAACCGATGGGGAAGAAAGGTTCTCGAATGGCGACCACGTCTCGGCAAAAGGAGTACAGGCCGCCCTCCAACCAGGTGGACTGATGACCTGAAGAAGACAGCGGGTAGTCGTTGGATTCAGAAGGCACAGGACCGGGAGGAGTGGCGAACGTTAGGGGAGGCCAGCAGTGGACTATAAAAGGCATCCATCCATCCATCAGATGGATGGATGGATTATAAAGCTGAAGAGTTTGTTTGAAAAGCTAAACTCAAGAACTTTTGATTAAAATTTAAAGATTCTTTTTGTATTGGATTTTCCATTTATGGAGAAAGATCATTTATTTGGGCTATATTATTATTTAGGCTATATACTTGACAACCTGTGTGGCGCAATGGTTACCATGCCGGACTGCCAATCGGAGGGTCCCGGGTTCGATTCCCGGCGAAACATAAATTTGAATGATGAGTTTAAATTTCTCTTCTCGTTCTGGGTGTTTGTGTTTCTGTCTTTGTATGTGTCCATGGTACCCACGACATATATCGTATATCTACCCTACTGTGGGGCTATGAGTGTGAAAAGTGAAACGTTATAAATGAACCAAAGCATTGTTCGTACTTTGTTAATTTGACATGCGATCTGATAACCATTTAAATTATGATTTGTGTTTCGTACTTATCTTTGATTAGCTGTTGTAGGTACGTGTTGATCAAGCTTTCACAATTGCTATCTGCGGATAGGATGACTATGAGTCTTCATCAACAATGACGACCCGTGCGCCGCAATGGTTACGGTGCTAGACTACCAATCGAGGGTCTCGGATTGGAATTTGTGAAGCAGAGATTGAAATACATAATTAGTTTCCGTTTCTGTTCTCGGTCTGGGTGTTTGTGTTCTTGTCTTTGTGTGTGTCTATAGTACCCACTACACAAGGTATTTTTTTTAGTGTTAGTATATATTTATTTCTAGTGTGGACTGTAAGTGCATAACGATAAAATAGTCATGTCTTTTTTACTTTTTACTTGCACTTCCATTTCCTACTTTTGCTTTTATTAATTGTAGTCTAATTTTGCATCGAAAAATAATACCGGAGTCGTTAAGACTTCGGCCTCCCATGCCAGGTTCTAATCCCGGTACCTATGTAAGCAAGTTGTTATTTGTGTATTTATAACTGATTCACTATTACAATAATATTTTCATTACGTCATAATTTATGCAGATAATTCCTAAAGGTATGTGATATACCACCATGCACCTTCATGGACTATGCCCAAAGCCGAGTAGCGCCCAGCAGTAGATTATTAACCTACTCTTGATTTTTTTGTCAATTTATTGATTTATTTCAATGTACGCAATTTGGTAAATTTGCAACATGACATGTATTAGATACAAATTAAAACATTTCAGGCTTCCTACTCAAGCTTACGTCCACATAATTTCGCTTAAAGTTTTGTCACCCTATACTTTATATCAGATTAAATATCAAACGCAATACAAGCATGTCCTAGATTCATCATTGATAAGTTATGTTATTATTGATACTTGAAGCAACGTCAGGTCGAGCCGGCGTCTTAGTCCGCGTGGACTTTAGTTTTTTGCCCCTGTAGTATACCCTAATAAATTTACTATTTAAAAAAAAAACGGCAAATTGTTTGTAAAGTAGGTTTACGATCGAGATGTTTACGTGATAACGTCCGCACGAGAAAATCTCCATTCGTTTGTATGCCGCTAGAGTGAGAGAGACGGAAGATCGGTCCACTCACTCGAACGCTATGCCAGCCTCCGCTCGTGAGGATTCCGCGTGACAAGTTTCACGGAATGACTGGCAGCGCTCGAGATGAGACGGGACATCGGTCCGTCTCTCTCTCGTTATACCTGTGATCGCGCTCGTGAGGTTTTGGTGTGACACAAGTTTCTGAACATGTCACCCGACTAAAACGATTTTAAAGACGTTATCACGTCAAAAACAATTCGAACCAGTAGTTTCTGAGATTAGCGCGTTCAAACAAACAAATTGGGCAGGTATCCCCTCACAAGTGAGAAGGATTAAGGTCATAGTCCACCACGACGGCCAAGTGCGGATTAGTGGACGGTGGTGGAAAATATCATAATTGAATATTTTACCATTGCAATGGAGCGGTGAAAAATAAGCACGTGCTCGTAATACCCAAATGTCTTTGTGAGAGCAACAAGGCACGGGAAAAACTGGATACAAATGTTCAAATTAAATTAAATCAAATCATTTTTACTGTGGAATATGAGTAAAAATAAGGTGTGACAATATTTTGCAGTCCTTCATATTCCTGCCACAGATGGACAAACAATATATTAATAGACAAACAGGAAATTGTGGTTCATTTACAGAAAAAAATACAAATTCAATTTTATTATACCTAATGAGGAAAATATATCTATTTGTAAAATTGTGTTAAGTGATAAACAAACAATAAATAGTAATTATATTAATGCATGGACTTGTGACTAAAAAAATCATGCAGCGTTCGCAAACACATATGACATTGACATTGGCAAAATGGTCAAACTAAAGATCATTTCCTAAAGAAAAAGAAAAGTCTAACTGAACTACTGAATCGTTCCAGAAAACATCGAGACAAGGTTTTGGCGGGAAGACGGAAAGGACATACTGTGCTTTTGTTTTATTTTCAATTTCTTGTTATACTTTTGAGTTATATTATCGATGGTTATATTGGATAAAGTTGATGGAATTTTGTTCGATATAGGTTAATTACAATGCACGAGTGTTGTGAAATAAAATAACGACTAAGTGATGCAAAAACTATGCTTGACGTTGGCAATATGTACAAAGTTTGCGATGACATTTTTGAAAAATGGGCCCTCTACTCGTATGAGTCGAGTCCATCCATCAAAGTGACATTGTCATGATCAAAGACTCTCTTAGGTTATGTAATGGACCTAAATTTCTATCACATTTACTTTGGCATAAAATGCATTACGCGTTCATATCGTTGCGGCCCCCTAGACGGTCAATTATATTGCACAATATTGCGAATTGTGCAATATAATTGACCGTTTAGGGTTAATATTGAAGACTACGCAATGATTGACCAAAAGTTTGAGCGAGTTTAATTTTTATTGCACAATATTTTTTCATTGCATCGTGTAGGGTCAGTATTGCGCAATATTTTTCATTCTGTGGTTGGTCGTCACGAGGAGTACACGTACAAAAGAGAATCCAAAAGAAAACGAAAGTGAATTTATAAGAGATTTTTTTAACTTAAATGTATTTGAATTATTTTGAATTTGAATGTTTAAGTTTAGCCACAAGCAACAAAACTACAGCTGCAGTTTAATCTTGTTCGGACATGTTTTTTATTTTGATTTTTATTTGTTTGTATTACAAAAGCTCCTCTGGAATGACCAGAGTCCTTGATTGCTATGA
Source organism: Pyrgus malvae (assembly GCA_911387765.1). Lineage (NCBI taxonomy): Eukaryota > Metazoa > Arthropoda > Insecta > Lepidoptera > Hesperiidae > Pyrgus > Pyrgus malvae. The sequence goes on along the minus strand of OU426955.1, from coordinate 7,262,109 downwards.
CATAATATCTGTGAATACTTTTAACTAACAATAAATTCCGAACAATATGAATATGTAACAAAATCCCTAATAATAGTAGTGCATAATAATATAACAATAACATTTTAAAAAATTACATCCTACATGTCACAAAATTTATAAAATCCTTAATCGGACATGTTGCTTCGCACGGTGCACACGGGTTCAATCCTATTCTCCGACTGAACACGAAAACATTGTCCAGTTCGTATTATTGTGCAATATAATTGATCGTTTGGACGCAGAGCGCCTTTCAATCTTATTGTACAATAAAAATATTGTACAATGTTATTGTAGGTCTAGGGGCCGCCTTAGAAAGCATTTTGGTATTGGGTTAAAGGGCCGTTGATGTAGTAAGGCCAAACTATATTATTCTGTTTTTATGAACTTACAACGACCAAGACGATCCTTCTGAGCTATTTACAGGACGTAAGACAAGTTTTATGTCCTGTAAATAGCTATAATAGTGATATTTTTTATTAAGATTTCAACGGGATTTTTAATATTTATTTTACGAAGCCATGAAGGCATGATGTTACCCATATGGAGTTTTTTTCAGACTTTAATTTAGTTTGCCCTGTTTATTAAAAATTACTATATCAATGTTTACGGACATTGGTTCTTCATATTCCCTATTCAACATTGCTACTAGGCAAGTAATTTTATGTCAATAAGTATATTCTACATTTTATTCACAAATTTTATAAAAATGATTGGGTTAAAGTTGTAATCTTTTACAACTTGGAACGGTTGCTAACCCCGACTTTTTCATATTATTTCAACTTGACACACATACATGGCTATTATATTTTACACTCTGTATAATGGTTCCTTTTTTCTTCTGTGTAGCGGAACTTATGCTAACTATATCTAACAGTGACATAATTTTATCTTTTTTCCCGTGGAATATACCTAGTTTATGCCTATAAGGATGGCAGTGTTCTAAAGGGCTTCAATAAGCTCGACGGTTCTAAGATTCGCATATTCTTGAGCGTAATTTTGACCTTTTCAGGCCGTTTTTTTCATGTCTACATAATTCCTACTAATATTATAAATTCGAAAGTAACTCTGTCTTTCTGCTAAGCTTTCCCGCTTAAAGCACTGGACCAATTTTAATGAAATTTGGAACGCAGATAGACTGGACCTTGGGAAAGGACATAGGATAGTTTTTATCCTACGGGAACCTATAAAACGGATCCACGCGGGCGAAGCCGCTGGCGAAAGGCTAGTTTTATAATAAAGACATAGAGAATATGCAGCAATTTAAAAAATAATATCGTTTATTACGTTTTACAAAACTATCAATGGAAATAACACGCTCGAACGGTAACGCCTCTGAAAATTATCGATAAAATTCTATTCTAAATAAATAAACGTTACACACTCATAGCCTCACAGTAAGGTAATTAATATCCTGTGTCATGGTTACCACGTACAAAGACATTAACACAAACACCCAGACCGAGAACAGAAATTTAAACTCATCATTCGAATTTCTGTTTCGCCGGGAATCAAACCCGGGACCCCTCGATTGGCAGTCCGGCATGATAACCATTGCACCACGCGGGTCGTCAAATTCTAAAACAAAAGGAATTATTTTCTTAAATGAGAAACGGGTCAAGCAAGATGCAAATGCATAATAGGTAATTGAACCATCATCTTGATAAAAAGTGGCAACTATCGTGGGAACGTCTCCATACTTCAAGTGCTCGAACCAGATGTTAATGGTTTACTATAATAAGCACCGTTGTTCCATTTACGTATGACTTTCTTATCTCGTCTTGGCTCTATGGGTTAGAGTTTAATTGATTAACTGAGATGTTTTCTATATTTCTTTATGGGAAGAAAGTTAGGTATAGCTTTCTGTCAGATTTTTTAAAATTTAATTGTAAATCAGGCGTGTACATTATGTCAAGGCATTCAATGGATATTCACTCTAAAACTAGAACATATATAAATCAATGCTCCACGTTAAGTGAGATTAAGAATTAATATCTGAGCCTGTAGATTTCTGGATGGTCCTGAAAATATCACCAACTATCAGTTTTCTTTGATGATAACCACTGTCTTTTTAATGACAATATTCTATGACTATCAATATTATCAAAGTTTATAATTATCAAATAATAAAAAATTAATAATAATTATCAAAGATACACATTGAGTTACTTTAAGGCATACCTATTGGATTTTATGTTAGTTTGGTTTAGCCATAATTTTTAATATTATTAAAAATAAAAAGATAATGGGTATAACCAATAAAATGATATATTTACGACTTCTATGGCGTTGTAGTCATCGCACTGATTTGTTTGTGTTTTTGTCCTTGTGTGTGTCCATGACACCCACGACAGAGAGTATGTGCCTACAACTTATTGTTGCGATATCAGAATTACACCTAAGTACCTTTTTATGGTACTTAAGTATAGGTACAACTGATTTTACAGGTACAACACTAATCCTTAACAAACACTTCATAAATAGACAAGCCTTTAAGGTTTTTTTCTTTATTAGTGGAACTTAGAACTAGCAACACTATAAAGATGAGATACTTAGTACTAATTCTCACATACATTCGACTTTCAAACAATCAGACACGTGGTTGTAAAAATTATGGGACAATTTACTTTTAAACTCAGTTTCTTTAGAAAGTCTATTCATAAGGATATTATAATAAACGCCATAAAATGTTATAAACAATAAAACATGACATAAAATAGACATACATCGCTACTGTTGATCAATATCTCTTTAAAGCAATGGTCGACTCAATAGGAATACGATTTCAATAACATGAAATCGATACTGAAGTTTTGTATCTTCGTTTTACAATAATTTTCCATCTTCTGTACTATAAATAGACCAATAGGTCAATAATTTTTAAGACAAAAAAAAATTGTACTAGAATGAAACCTATTGGAAAAGGTAGAGAATATAACAAAAATTAAAGGAAAAATTACGGGCGATCTGAGGTCGGGAAGGGGGAGGGGGGAGCTTTAAAGGGTAAAAAACGGTTTATCTCGATTTCCGGCAAAACTGCAGGTCCTATAAAAAAAAGTTAAATGGCAAATATGTAGATGTAATGTAACTTGATTTTATTAAAAATAAAAAAGCAAAATCATGGTTATTTGAATATTTCACGTAAATTTTGAGGTTATGTGAAAAAAGTGTAAATATAAAAGTTGTAGATCTTTTTATTAACTACTTATCTTTGTCATTTAACTTTTTTTCATAGGACCTGTAGTTTTGCCGGAAATCGAGATAAACCGTTTTTTACTCTTTAAAGCTCCCCCCTCCCCCTTCCCGAACTCAGATCGCCCGTAATTTATTTTTCTTTTAATTTGTGATAAATTCTCTACCTTTTCCAAAAGGTTTCATTGTATTACAATTTTTTTTTTCACTTTTTACCATTTTCAACATGATCGGCCCTGGTCTAAAACGAGCTGAGACAAATACATTTTTAAATAAGGAGCTGGTTGAATAAATTAATATTTTGAGGATTTTTAGCAAGTGATCCGACTACTACAGGTAGTAGTTGGATATAAGTATATACAGAATAAATACTTACAGCATCAAGGTATGACACTGACGGGTGAGTCAGTACCTTTGATGCTTTAAGCATTAAGCCTTGTTTTAGAAATGACATAATAAAAGGACCTAAATTGCATCTTTAACTGACAATTTTAACTAAAACCTGATAGTGTTATCACAAACGAAACAATTAATATTGAAATATTTGAAACTAGTTTTTTACTCGCGGCTCCACCCGCGGGTTACGCGTTTTTTCCCCACAAGAATGAGTTATTTTTCTCTTGTAAAAAGTAGCCTATTGTTAGTTCAATCTGTAGCACCACTGAGATGTAAGAAGGACAAACAAACATACTTTCACATTTATAATGATATTAATATGGAGTCCGCGGATGACCGAGCGTTCCTGGGATAAAAACAATTGATTTTCTTCAGAGACTCATCTCTATGTAAGTAAACATAGTGATACTTAAAAACGTCATCTACTGCAGTAGCTCCTAATAAAAAAAATAGTATTACCTACACACTTCGCTATAAATGTCAGAAATAGTCATATTTTCCAGTTTATAGGTATTTAATTGCTGAAAACACGGATAAAACGACGTGTTCTAAAAATGCTAGATATATGTATAAGTACACAAGAATTGCTCGCTTAAGGGTATTTAGTATAAGTAAGCATAACAAAACAGAGAGAATGAAACAAAACCTGAAGTAACAGGCAAATATAAGCGAAAGCAAAGATATAATTTAATGATTAGGACCGAGTAGAATGCTTGTAACTTATAATTTTCCATTGGAGACTTATTATAATATTTATGTCATTTCTGCATGTAATAATTCAGTCATATGATACATATCGTCACAAATTGCATTCGCAACGGTAGAGCCGTCCTTAGATTAATTCCGATACATCGAGAGATAGAGCACTAATAATACATTATGCGTAGGGTTACCTCCGTTTAAATATACCGTATTAAACATAATACTTTCTGAAATGTCCGACCACAGCTTTATTTGAGTGGATATTATCATAACTACAGTTCTTTGCCTGCCCATTGCTGCTTTAGTTGGCAGATTTTAAGAATATTGTAATATAGTACAAGATGTTTATATAGGTGCCCTATTCTACCCTGAAGTACTTCTATAGTGTTTCGGAGTTAAGATGTAGAATTAGGAGTACTTGAGGCGGCCATTGAGATATGGGTATTTATGATTATCTGGAGGGAACATGTATAATATTATACATCGGTGCTAGTCCCTGTAGTACCTGCAGATTAAGATAGAGCTATGGTATCCCCTGCCTGTTCGTAAGAGGCGACTATAAGAAGGCTTTCGGGGTTGCGGGCGGTGAGAGTGGGAGCTCGATCCGTCCAGACAGCGAGCCCGGGAAGGACGACGGTGTGTGCGTGGCGGCTTGCCGCCGTAAGCATCTGAAGGTGCAGAAAAGCACACTTGCTCTTCAGAAGATGGAAATCCCAGAGTCCTCCCCAAGCGCAGAGGCAGGCCACCGAGGGGGTTTTAGTGCGGTATAAATACCACATAACCCGATATCCCCTCCCAAGGCGGATATCTTTTGAAGGTTTCCCTCTCGACACAAAAAAGTCGCTTTAATTATTTATGTTACTTGTTTTCGGAAAAAAAAACTGATTTCAACCCTAGCTGCAACCGGTTGCAGTCCGACTTTCAGCTGTCCACCACATTACACTCGCTGATCAAGTTGAACTAGTTTAAACTAGTCTTGTTTAAAATATATACGACTTTGTGGATTTGCTCGCTTTGCTCTATGGAGTTTCAAGATTGATGTGTGAAGATTTATTTTTAATGGCTATTAACTTAATAGGATCCCACAAAAATAAATTGTAAACCCAAAACAACGTATAGCAGGCAATTCGAATCTCATGATATTTATTCACGAAATTATAATTATTGTAGGAATTTGGGAAGCTAATTTATTTATTATGAGGAAGAGTAATGAATTAAGTTCAAACAAGGTTTTTGGGATGATTTAATCGGTTACTTAAAAAAGTAAAAGTACATAATTGGTTGCTATTTTTGCGTTAGTAGATCAGAGTATGATCTATGGTACCCTCTGCCTATCGCAAGAGGTGACTAAAAGGGGTCTCATGAGGTTGAGGGCGGATAGAGTTGGGAGCTTGAACCGTCCAACTAGTGGCCCCGTGAAGGCCAGCGGTGTATGTAACCACCACCATCGTAAGCTCGAGAGACATAGGAGAGCCATGCTCCTCATGATGGGTCCGTATTTGAACGTTGTGCAAGGAGGTCACCGGTGCGTTCCTCAGGAGATCCCGGGGTCCCCTATAAGCGCTGGTGGGTCACCGAGGGGGTTTTAGTGAGGTCTAATCCCACATATCTCAGCGTATGCAGGAATAAATTAAATTAACTAGTGGGTCGCCTGAAAAATAATCGCGTTTATTCAACAGTTTATTCAACCTTTTTTTTAATAAGAGATTAAATGTGATATAGTATATATATTATTATTTGAAAAGTAATAATTTGTTCAATTAGTGCAGGTCAATGCAATGAACTGTGAGCATAGTACTTATTGTAACATCTCGTGTGGGACGTTTTTGGTGAATGGTCTTTCTCCATTAATAATACCATGGTGCGAGTTGTCAATTTGTATGTTGAGTGAGTATACAGACGGACTCCAAACGGATCTAGGACTTAGGATCGTCATAGCTATCGTCTCCTTATCACTCGGACGAAAATCGGCTTAAGCTTCAATATAAGATGTCCTCTTAGACTGGCCCTGTCGTAATTAATGTCGGTTATTTTAAACATGATTTTCATCTTTGAAAATCATGTTTAGCGTTGAATCTAAGACCTATTATTACCTTATACGGTGATGTTGTGATTTGAATTTGGATAAACATATTTGTAAAGTGGGAAGACAGGAAGTAGGAGAACATTTCTATACCTACTCATGTTTTTGTGTCCCAAAGTAACTACAACAATAAATGATAAAAAAGATAAAAAAGTGTTCAATTAATTGTTTACCAATTTTATAAATTAAAGCTGATATTATTATTCACTTAATTATATGAAGGTACAGAAATAATAATTATTGCCACAGATGAACAGAATGACCGCCTTGTAAGCAGCTTTAATGATAAGGTTAACATCGATTTCTCAGCGAACATAAAATAAGTTTAATTAAAATTCCATTCGCAAACCAAAGTCTCCTATAACAAACTGAGAAGCGAATTTTGAAAATTCTTTAGTAGTTATCGAAAACGGCCGCGTCGGGAGGAATGCCTTAATGAAATTAATTGGTTGGCGATTTTGGAGAGCAAATAAAAATATTCAGATATTCTTGACACTAATGAGAATCTACTGCCCCGTCTCGATATAAATAATCGAGGAATCCGCGACAGGAAAACTTTTTGCGATGTAAATGAGTTAATGATTACGAGTCGTCTCAATCGATTTTATGATAATTGAAAATGAATCTAATTAGGTCGTAATAATAAGCAACTGTTGCCTTTTGGGAGCTTCAATATTAATAATTAATATGGATGCCACTTGTCTCATCTCGAATCATCTGCACTTTTGAGAAATATATCGTTATTCGATGCGGCATCCGTAGGCCTAATACGGAACATTGTATGACGAATACTCGGTACGCGTTCCAATATGAACAAAGGAACCGTTTCCCACCTTGAGAAACAATACCATAATTGAAACAGAGGTGGTCCCTTCTTGTTTCTTTCGGCTATAAATTGTGGTATTGAAAATATGAACATGGATCGCACCACATGACGGCGGCACCAATTAATTATATTCCGAGAGTTAAATTTCCAAAAATAGCAAATATTTTTAAAAGGTTGAATTCAATAAGAAATTTCTTTTATGTAGAAAAATAGTATATCATCGGTCAGTTGAATTCCTTGGCATTTGGCTGGAAGGTGACGTGGATTTAGAACTTTATTGAAATTTGAAAATTATTACTTATCAATTAATGTTTCATAAGAAAATTCTGCGATTCTCGAAAATCTGTCTGAGAATGTTACATGCGAGAAAATAATGAAAAAAATCAGTAAAACGGAAACGTACATACATTGTGCATTTACTTCAACTAAGCATCATTTTATTTTTTGTAAACAAAATGCACTATTTAACTAGGTACCGAACTCCCCAATAATAGGGAGAGACCCGTGCCCAGCAGTGGGACATAAAAAAGGTTGCAGCCAACTAGGTACCGATTTATTTAATGAATAAAAGTCATTCAGTCATGATAATTTAATGAGATAAAAGTCATTCCCACGTTCGACGCTAAGAATCTATTTTGATTTTAATTTATTAGCACATAAGCATGTAGGCGACGGCTGCAGCTCATGGAAACCATCTTACCAACATCTGTCTACCTCAAGCAATCCTTAGCCTTGCCCGAGATCGTATGTACATAGTTACGGTTACTCTGGCTAATAGCCGCCTCATTAAATTCTCATGGGTTTGGCTGCAACCCTTTTTTGCGTCCCACTGCTGGGCACGGGTCTCTCGCCATTATTGGGGAGGCCTGGAGCTTACTCCACCACGCTGCTCCAATGCGAGTTGGTGGAGCAGCGTGGTAAATTCTCATAAGGCCAGAAACCACAGCTTTTGATATAAAAAAAAATTGCTTCATGACTAAAACCAACCAGCAGTGGCACTTTATTTGTATATTTATTTACATTTTTTTTAACCTTTTTTATGTCCCACTGCTGGGCAGGTCTTCTCTCACAAGTGAGAGGGATTTAGGCCATAGTCCACCACTGGCCAAGTGCGAATTGATGGACGTCAAACGTTCGAGTAATTATGAATTTCTCTCAGGCGTGCATGGCGATGGAGAACATCGCAATCAATTAAATATTACGATATTTTCCATCACCGTGGAGCGACTATAATGCGCACATTACAAATTTATTTTTCAGAGGTGGAGAATTTCAAGTAGGTGGCAACCGTAGCATTATGTCTACAACTAAACCTTTCTTCTAAAAATTAACTTTTGTCTAAATAACTAAAAATATACAATTATAATGTATAATCATTAAGTACATTTATGATATAAAATATAGGATAAATTGAAATATAAGATTACATAATACAACACAATTTTAATATATAAATACATACATGCATATATACATGTAATATTGAGATATGATGATAAAACAGACTGATAGTTGAATACTCACTTCTGATAAAACTCCCGGACCATTCTTTTGAAGGTGTTTTTGAAGGGCGCTTCCGCGTACTAACCCTGTGGAACCATGTAAGTTTTACTATATACTTACCAAACCAATTACAAAATATTCTAATACACAATAGCTGCTGTTTTTGGTCACTCGACTCTCAAAATATGACGTTCATCGCTCCCTTGCCGGTTTAAGTCAAGTGCAATTAAAAATTTTCGCATCGTCTTTCGGCCATGAGCAATCCCTGTATTAAGAGCAATTGAGCTGACGAGCACAATTGGATACAGTCGATTAGCTAAGACGATTCAAATTGAACATGTCGTAAGTCTCGCTACTATCCGCTTGAGTATCTGTGTCACTCTGTGGGAATGTAATCCTTTCCTCTCGTGTTCTTAATTGAATAAGAAATTGACGGCTGTTTTTTTTGGTTCTTTGAAATACGAAGGAAATGATATTGTTTATTTCTTTCCGGGCCGAAGAAAGGACTCTTGCGTATCAAATGGCGACTTATGTAGTTTGCATGTTATAAAAGAAATACTCACAGTCGTATGATGTAATACGAGCTTAGTACTTAAGTAGTGAAACACAATATTGTACTTAATTAAAGTGACTCTACTATACATAATTCAACCAACTCACATTAAAAAAAAGAATTTTGAAAATCGGTCCACAAACGGCTGAATAATCGGCAAACATTTTTCATAGGTATATAAAAAAATACATGATGGACGATGAACTTCTGTATGTAAATACATACATGCAGCCGAATACCCACAGTACCTCCTCCTTTGGAAGTCAGTAAAAATCTAATTAACTGTAATATTTTCAACATTTTGACGTGATAACGTCTTTAAAATCGTTTTAGTCGGGTGACATGTTCAGAAACTTGTGTCACACCAAAACCTCACGAGCGCGATCGCAGGTATAACGAGAGAGAGACGGACCGATCTCCCGTCTCATCTCGAGCGCTGCCAGTCATTCCGTGAAACTTGTCACGCGGAATCCTCACGAGCGGAGGCTGGCATAGCGTTCGAGTGAGTGGACCGATCTTCCGTCTCTCTCACTCTAGCGGCATACAAACGAATGGAGATTTTCTCGTGCGGACGTTATCACGTAAACATGTCGATCGTAAACCTACTTTACAAACAATTTTTTAATAGGATTCTGGCTAAAATCTACCATGCTGGCCAAATGGGGGCTGGTGGATAGCGCGGGTTGGTAAATCGTTAGTTATTTAACATTTCTTAAACGTTTACTTTCTTAAATGCTTACTTAACCTAGAGATATAAAAGAATGGTACAAATGGAAAATGCAAAATGAACTTGCAAGTGCCATTATTCATTTGATTACTCTAAATTAATATTTAAAGGTGACGAAGAGAGTAGTTAGAATGCTTAGAAACTGTATAAAATTATATTTAACAGTGTAATATCTTAAAAAAGAAGAGGTCTGCTTGTGAGTGCGACGAATCGTAAAGCGCATTTTCATGTTACCGATCTGGCAGAACTAGCTAATGGTCATTGCAGAATATGAGAGTCTAATAACTAGGCTAAAGAATCTACCTATTATTATATGTGTCGCTTTATTGGAAGATATATTATAATTACAAAGGTAGTTTACCCTTATCTTTACCTTAACCTTACCTTACTCTATCCTACAAGAAAAATTCGCACAATAAAAAAAACATTTTTGACTTTATAAAAAAGAACAAACTCCCGGTGACATAATGACACCAAATCATGTTGAAATTACCTTTTTCGTGCGAGGCAAGGAACACAACTCTCTAACTCCGCATTGTGCTAAAAAGAAACGCAGAGAAGAAGCTTAAATATATGTATTACAAATGGAAATGAAAAGGACTGGAAGGAAAATAATACCGAAGGAGAATAATATAATAAGGTACGAAGAAGGTGTTCGGTTTTAGTAAAAAGGTGTTACCTACTATTTTTATTTCGAATATAGTTCTGGAATGCTTTGAGATTAAATTCATTTCGGGGAAGTTCGTTTGATCATATAATAGGTATTGTGTAATACGAAACGTAGAGCAGTTTTTTACGGCACCGATCGATCTGGCAGAGAATTTATATGTGAACCGAGTTGGCGTTAATAGTACTAAGCAACTTTATCCATTTGTCAACAATTTGGACGTTAGAAAGTCCAAAGTATCGTTGGATATTGGATGGCTTATCGATTTCCAATTGCATGCGAGTAATTACAGCATTGTCAAAGAATGTGCAACGTCAAAGGCATTTGACGAAATAATTCCATGGATCGTTCAAATGACATTCGAATACGCGCACTGAAGTTGATTGATTACAGCGAAATTTATCTGCGAATCGAATAATCAAACAAAGTTTCAGAATTCCATTTATCATGCTCTGTCGGTAAAATTATATAACATTAGTAAAGAAAAACCTTAATTATGAGTCAGATATAGGCTGCAACCCTTTTTGCATCGCACTGCTAGGCACGGGTCTATTCCTATTATTTGGGAAGGCTGGAGCTTACTCCGCCACGCTGCTTCAATGAGGGTTAGTTGAGATGCGGGTCTGTGGCCTACCCGTGTTTAGATGTTTAAAAAACTACCTATAAGGTTTCCGACAAGGTTTACCAAGTGCTATCTATCGATAACAAAAGGAACTGACGGCCTAACGTGCCCTCTAAGAATGGAAAGGCGCTTGAAATTTACCACTAGAGCGGTTAGTCATCTCACACCCAACCACACTGGTTTCGCTTAGGTGTGTAGATCGCTTACGTTCTATGGCAGCCGCTGGGCTTCGCAGAATATAACAGTGTGATATCTAGCAAAGAAACTTTCTATTAATATAATACGAAATACGAATCAAAATTCTGATTTTCATTATCGATCTGGCAGAACATTTCCTGTATGAACTGAGTTGGCGCTCATAGTACTATGCATCTTTATCGATTCACATTTGTCTACAAATTGGACGATAGAACGTCCAAAGTATCGTTGTTGGATGTTGGATGGCTTATCGATTTCCAATTGCATGCCAGTAATGACACTGTCAAAGAATGTGCAACGTCAAAGGCATTTGACGAAATAATACCATGGATCATTCAAATGGCGTTCGAATACGAAGTTGATTGATTACAGCATTTATCTGCGAAGTGAAAATAACCAAACAAAGCTTCTGAATAACATTCATCATGTTCTGTGGGTTCAACTATGTAGGTATCAACCTAGAATTTAATCTGATCTGTATTGGTAAAGAAAATCCCTAGTTTTAAGTCAGATATTGGCTGCAACCTTTTTTGCGTTCCACTGCTGGGCACGGGCCTCTTCCTCTTCTTTTCTTACTGAGGAAGCCTGAAGCTTACCCCATCACGCTGCTCTAATGTGGATTGGTTAAGATGCGGGTCTGTGGCCAACCCGTTGCTGGATATTTTCAAATCGGAAATAAGAACAAAGTTCTTATGTTCAAGGTTTAACGTGTAACACCGTATTTTACACCACTGTTAACACTTACTTTTTTGCTTTGGTTTTCCACATATAATAACATACTTGTTTTGCATTTATTTAAATAATTGTAAATCACCTTTGTTTGTCTTTAGTTTTTTTTTGTACTTGACGGACCGACTGACATTATATTAACATCTGGCATTGACGTTTGTAAGTACAGGTAGTTGTTTTTTTTTAATGAAAAGGGTATCGGTACAGCCATTATTTGGCCAACATCAATGGTAGTAAATTATTTTAGAATTAAAATTGAGATATCCTAGATTTTATTAAGATAAATATTAAATGCTTTGTCAAACTAGGCCCATGTCCGTCACGAGAGTTGTTTTTCTTAAATGTCGGTAAAGTATTTTTTTTTCAAATCATAGTTGCAATTGGACTTATGCGATACAGTGTTGCTTTATTATTTTTTTTTGTTTTGTCTGTGACCATGGTGCATTACGGTGCAAGAAATGGGTTTCTCGAACTTTCGGCGTTCGCAAACGTATATAAGGACTGGAGGGGTAGGCCTCCGCCTTTTCTTTCTCCGGAGCCGGCGTCAAATAGAAGCAGAGTCGTCGCGTGTAGCCCGTGTTCTTAGACCACGTGCGCTATTCTTCAGTATAGCTGGTGAGAATCTGATGGATTTTTGTTGTAGTTCTTCTTTCTTTAAAAAGTGTTTCCTAGTGCTGTGCACAGTATTTTTGGTGCTAAGAAGTGCGTTCCTTTTGTTTTTAGCTGCCATTTCCTGGGGTTGAGTTCGAGCGCCTGACCCTCGCCGAACTCCCTCACCTTATTTATTTTGGAAGAACCCAACCTTTGTTGGTAAGTTTTGAACCATTTTTTTTAAAAAGGTTAGGTTTATTTGGTGGGCCTATTGTCAGACACAAAGGTTAACCACGTGTTCCTTTGTGTTCCAGGGTTCTTCGTTTCTTGGTTCTTCTTCTTCTCTTTTACTTCACGAGACGTCCACTCCATCAACCCCATTCTACATCCACGTGGTAGTAAACATCGCGTTGGAATCTTCCTGAGGGTTGAATTGGTTGAACCGTCTTGGAGACCTCAACCCCATCCGGAGCGTGACGCCCTGTGGGTGTTGGTATCTGCGGTCTCCATTTAGAAAACTTATGCTGCCTCTCCAAGGATTGTTCCGGGTTCCTTGAAGGAGGGAAGTAGGAGTATATTTTTTTTTAACTTCAGTTTCCTTTTTATCTTAAATTATTTCACCTTTTATCTATATAAAGGGAACAACAAATAAGGAGAAAACTGTTAAACTTAAGACTTATTTCTTAGGTATATTACCTGTATTAGGTAATAAGAACCTCTTATGTACTTTTATTTAAGTGAAATTAGAAATAATAATTTGAATCAACTGTTTGATTGTGATAGTGTGGTAAGGCGCCCAACAATTTAATTACCCTTTGAAGAATTGATAATAAATAGTCCATTTTTTATTGTTCTGTGTAGTTTTTTTTTAACCACACCGTCCTCCAGGCCTACACACCCACACACCCTCACACACACCGGTGCACCCTAACATCCGGTGCACCCTGCTCACCGCTTATAGAGCCTAGCCGAGGTGGACTGTCACAGTGGCGCCCAACGTGGGGCCACTATTTATTTGTAGTTTCTGATTATTTTTCAAAATATGTTTTAATATTTCCTATGCGTACTGCTACTGCTAAAAATATTGTAAATATTCTTCATAAAAAGGTTTTCTTAGTGCATGGAGTTTGCAAATTTTTATACACTGATAACGGACCTCAATTCACTTCTAAGGAGTTTAGGGATCTTATCACTCAATTTGGAGTGCCTAATTTGTTTTATAATCCTCGCTATCACCCTCAGACAAACCAAACAGAGAGAGTGAACAGAGATATTGTTAGGGCTATTGCATCTTATGTGCGTTCTGATCATCGCAACTGGGACCAGAACATTCCTGAGATCCAGTGTGCCTTGAACACCTCTGTTCACGATAGCACCAAATTCTCAGCTTATTTTTTGAACCATGGTAGGGAGATAGTCTTGGATGGAGCTTTATATAATTTGAACACCCCGATAGATAGGCAAGCCGTACGAGTGGATTCCGACACCTTTCCGAAGGGATTGCCGAAGTTAAAGGAAATATTTGGCAAAGTTCATTCCCATCTTAAAAAGGCTCATGAACATAACGCCAAATACTATAACCTGCGGAAGCGACCAGTGGAGTTTCAGGAGGGGCAAATAATTTATAAAAGATGTTTTCCCCTATCCAGTGCTCCCAAGTACTTTTCTTCCAAATTGTCTCCGAAATTTGAAAAGTGTATAATTAGCAAGAAACTTTCTCCATTAGTTTATTCATTGAAGTCTTTGGATGGGAAATCTTTGGGTCAATTTCACATCAAAGATCTTGTGGACAGGAATAGGGAAGAGGAATCGGCGTAGAAGGTGGTAGCAGCTGTACTGAAGAGCATTGGGTCACTAGGTTAGGTTTTTGTGTCTGTGTTTGTCCTTAGCGTAGTAATTCCCGTAGGCCTAGATGCATTGGTGGGCCTTCTGTCCACCAATGATGCTAAGGGACTTACTCATAGTTAGGTAGGGGTCAAGTTTTTTTTTTTCTTTTTTTTAACAATGGATTAAATTTTCTTTCATTTGGGCTTAACCTTGTCTTTGTATTTTGTCGGGTCGAAGTTTGTCGAAAAATTTTATTTCTTCAAAATAAAATTTTTCTTTCCAACGGGAGATGTACTGTAACACCGTATTTTACACCACTGTTAACACTTACTTTTTTGCTTTGGTTTTCCACATATAATAACATACTTGTTTTGCATTTATTTAAATAATTGTAAATCACCTTTGTTTGTCTTTAGTTTTTTTTTGTACTTGACGGACCGACTGACATTATATTAACATCTGGCATTGACGTTTGTAAGTACAGGTAGTTGTTTTTTTTTAATGAAAAGGGTATCGGTACAGCCATTATTTGGCCAACATCAATGGTAGTAAATTATTTTAGAATTAAAATTGAGATATCCTAGATTTTATTAAGATAAATATTAAATGCTTTGTCAAACTAGGCCCATGTCCGTCACGAGAGTTGTTTTTCTTAAATGTCGGTAAAGTATTTTTTTTTCAAATCATAGTTGCAATTGGACTTATGCGATACAGTGTTGCTTTATTATTTTTTTTTGTTTTGTCTGTGACCATGGTGCATTACGGTGCAAGAAATGGGTTTCTCGAACTTTCGGCGTTCGCAAACGTATATAAGGACTGGAGGGGTAGGCCTCCGCCTTTTCTTTCTCCGGAGCCGGCGTCAAATAGAAGCAGAGTCGTCGCGTGTAGCCCGTGTTCTTAGACCACGTGCGCTATTCTTCAGTATAGCTGGTGAGAATCTGATGGATTTTTGTTGTAGTTCTTCTTTCTTTAAAAAGTGTTTCCTAGTGCTGTGCACAGTATTTTTGGTGCTAAGAAGTGCGTTCCTTTTGTTTTTAGCTGCCATTTCCTGGGGTTGAGTTCGAGCGCCTGACCCTCGCCGAACTCCCTCACCTTATTTATTTTGGAAGAACCCAACCTTTGTTGGTAAGTTTTGAACCATTTTTTTTAAAAAGGTTAGGTTTATTTGGTGGGCCTATTGTCAGACACAAAGGTTAACCACGTGTTCCTTTGTGTTCCAGGGTTCTTCGTTTCTTGGTTCTTCTTCTTCTCTTTTACTTCACGAGACGTCCACTCCATCAACCCCATTCTACATCCACGTGGTAGTAAACATCGCGTTGGAATCTTCCTGAGGGTTGAATTGGTTGAACCGTCTTGGAGACCTCAACCCCATCCGGAGCGTGACGCCCTGTGGGTGTTGGTATCTGCGGTCTCCATTTAGAAAACTTATGCTGCCTCTCCAAGGATTGTTCCGGGTTCCTTGAAGGAGGGAAGTAGGAGTATATTTTTTTTTAACTTCAGTTTCCTTTTTATCTTAAATTATTTCACCTTTTATCTATATAAAGGGAACAACAAATAAGGAGAAAACTGTTAAACTTAAGACTTATTTCTTAGGTATATTACCTGTATTAGGTAATAAGAACCTCTTATGTACTTTTATTTAAGTGAAATTAGAAATAATAATTTGAATCAACTGTTTGATTGTGATAGTGTGGTAAGGCGCCCAACAATTTAATTACCCTTTGAAGAATTGATAATAAATAGTCCATTTTTTATTGTTCTGTGTAGTTTTTTTTTAACCACACCGTCCTCCAGGCCTACACACCCACACACCCTCACACACACCGGTGCACCCTAACATCCGGTGCACCCTGCTCACCGCTTATAGAGCCTAGCCGAGGTGGACTGTCACAAACGAATGTTAGGTATCTATGGATAACAATCAGGGCCGACGGCTTAACGTGCCCTCTGAAGTAGGCAAACAGATACTACCTACCTATTCGTTCAATAAAATGAAAGTACCAAAAATCTGTTCCGAAAGGATACCTATTGATCAGAGAGATAGATCAGAGAGTTTACTTGATAATATTAAATTAAATAAATAAATAAAAACGTTTCTCATAGTTTCGTTTTTCGTTTTTCGTCCTTCGTTAATGTTACTGTTTCTCTAAATGGACACGCTAATTTTACACCTTTGGAATAGGCTGTTCTTTGTACGTATTTTACTTATACTTACGTAACTATAGTAACTGATGACATGACATACTGACAGCTTCTTGATTGATTCAGAGTCAATATACGTAATGCATACACTCCCGCAACTATGCTAAATGCGAAAATTCCAAGATAAGAGAACTGTACTTAAGAATCATAGCTGTCTATAAATATTGAGGTAAATGTCTTACTTAATAAGCCCAAAAGCACAGATATCCATCTAGCTAGTACTTAGTACCAAGATTTCCAGCGCACTATATACGGACGTTTATCAGACAGGGCATCTACCCTCGGTACGGACGCCGCCAAATATGGTGTTTTAGTGCTTCTGGTTAAATTGTGAGATAGATATGCATAAAGTTGCCTTTACATTTAGTTTAACAATCTCACATTGTTGGTTAAACACCGTTAGGAACCTTTATTCACCTGAGCCTTTTTCTTTGTTTTATCTTATCACTTACTTAGTTTAAAATAAAATTTTAATTTAAATAGTGCATTATTTCATTCGATTGGATTTCGATTTTTCGCATTTATACATTTCTTCAGAATTCATACATCCATACTAATATTATAAATTTGAAAGTAACTCTGTCTGTCTGTCTGTCTGCTACTCTTTCACGCTTAAACCACTGAACCGATTTTGATGAAATTTGGAACACAGATAGAGTGGACCTTGGGAAAGGACATAGGATGGTTTTTATCCTACGGGAACTTATAAAACGGGTCCACGCGGGCGTAGCCGCTGGCGGAAAGCTAGTTTAAAATAAATTCAAAAACAAAGAATTTTTGAAGTGAAAACTTCTTTAGCGGCGTTGTGCACTATTTTTGGGATGGGTAAAAAATTGAGGTATGCCAATATTACAAAAATAAAAATATAAAAGAGAAAACTTAATTATAATACAATTATAAAAATGTGAATTTACATCTATTTTATTATTATTTTTATTTGTCCCATATTGCGCCTTTTAAAAATTAAAATATTTATTAATTTATATTTCGGATCGGATCCGATCGTCGGCTTTGGATACCCATATAACAGGGTGTGTGTAAACTGAGAGGAAACAATCACGGCGGAAAAAATTAATACCTACATACCCATGATAAAAAATATCATTTCTTTTGTGTGATATTTTTCTGTTTCTGCTAAACAGTAAGCCGCAGTATACTGCATTATATTATTATGTAAAACAAATTATGTAGGTAAAATTGTAAAGCCGTGGATCAAACCAAACCAAAAGGTTACATATTATTTTTATTTCTGTTATATTCTATTTGATCCTATTTACCTCCCTGCAAAACAAAATCGAGTTGAAAAATAATCTGTGATTTTCATAAAAATCTGTCATAATAATTGTTTTCAATCTAATAACAATAATATTGTTTGAATCCCTGCAACCTTTTTATCTTGTTTATTGTCGCTGATTAACTATCTATTTAAGGACTTACATAGGTGAGTAGAATATCTGACTTTCTCTGAAGAGACTCTCAGAACGACCTAATATCATTCGAGTAGATAATCATCAAGTCAGCTTTTCTGTATTTTGTCAGATTTGTCAAAGATTAGCGCATTAGCATTAGTGAATAAAGTAATTAATTGTCTGTTCCATTCTGTATAAGCTTCTGATTATATTTGATTCGACACAAAGCTTGCAATATATAAATAACATATACATAATAGTTTATGTCATGTCGAGTAAGTGCGGCGATTACTCCGTCCATGGGAATTATCCTATGGTAAAGTCAAGCGATCCAATATTTCAGACTTATATTCTGAATTTATTTCTGTTATAACCTGAATCCTTTACGAGCGTGACACATTAAGAGACAACATTCCGTTGACATTACAATTTAGATGTAAATTCCTGGATATCAGATCTCATCGTAATGTGTATCCAAAATTTAATATCGATTTACGGCCGATAAACATATAGAAATGGCGGTCCACGACAGGACTTATGTATTCGTTCGGCGTTGAATTTAGGTTCACGCATGTTTACAAGTGAATAGCGAGTGAGATGCTCTGAAAGCTAATAGTTTGGATTTAAGGAAGAAAAATCTATAGATTTCGTAAATAGTTGTAACCCAGTGGTAAACAACTATACTATACTTATTACGGATTTTTTTCGAATTTTGAATTTAAAAAAATATGATTTTATCACTTTCGATGAGTTAATGACAAACATCTTGATAAATCTGCTTATCTGAATATTACCTTATTTTAATAATGATATAAAATATTTGAATTTTTTCGTATAGTCTTATTCTTATTACCAACGTAATTTTTAAATTAATAATATTAATGTAATAAAAAGTTAAATGAAAGTGTTTCACGTATTGGTAAATACCCTGATACTGCTTTATAATTTAATTTCCATGTAAGTACGAATACAAAGAGAAGAAAGTAATCAATCATAATTTTTATGCCATCGGTTACAACTTTCAATTGTATCGTTTGCTGACTTCGTTTACTGTACGACAACAGCCTTACAGATTCGATCGAAGTCGGTTTCGTTGGATCGTCATTTCTGTGTCATTAAAAAGTTTACACCTTCGTAACAGTGTGGGTGTGCACGTCATCGAGGTTTTTATTACGAATGTGGGCTTAGGCGCTGTACTCAATGGAACCGATGACTGCATATAAATAAAAATATACAGACATGAGAGTATGTAGTAAGAAATTTTAGATCTAAAATTGACCCTCACATGTTGTTGTATGATCACTTGTTGATTGTATCGCTTGATGTTGTTGCCACAGAACGTCAAAATGGCAAGGGAGCTGACGTTTGTGTCATAAAGACAAATGTGTCATTTTTTATATCATTGATGAGAACTGTTCAAATATCCTTGAAATAAAACCAATAAAAACGGTATCCAAATATAATTGGAACACCATTGTTGTGTACAATTTCGCCAATCCATAAAATAATAAATTTAAAAAATTTCTATTAAGTATGTGTTCAAGACCAATATTAGTTTTCTTTTCTCCCTCCTTTTCTCCTGCAATCCTGTGAACCTGCGTGCACCACTCTTATAACATTTTTAATATTATAGATTTGTATAATTGTGAAGTCATATTATTATTATGATGCATCCAAGGATAGTATGCCTCATAACAACATTAAAGTGTCTCAAAAGTTTTTCAGACGTGGCTAATTAGACTAGAAATAGTAAATACTATGATTTTTTTTTAAATAGAATGACATCTAATTTATTCGATTTGATACATACAATATCATCTTTATTATCTCCTCAACGTGTTTTTAGTTTTTGAAACGAATAATGATTACTTTGCTGTGCATACGCCCTTGTAAAAACAAATATAGATTATTATTATATTTTATTCACAGCATGAATAACTTTCACACTATGCCAAGGAAACGACCTGAGAAAGCAATCATCTTTATGTTTGTTTATGACAAAATATTGCTGTATAATAGTCATTAAATACGTCTAATAAATATGTAAAATCAACATCGATAATATAATAAGAATCAGCGTTATCCTAAAATGGACCATGAAATAAAATTTTATTATGCATGCAAGGAATATGCAAATACAGTTTTTATATCAGTGAACATAAAATTACGACTCTTCCTGTTAACGAAATAGAGAATACAAAAATTTAGGGACCCTAATTTAAATTTATGGTAAATATGTTTTATTTTAAGAACTGAGCTCTTGAACGAAAACGAGTACCTACAATAGTGAAGCAGTACAAGTCGCTACTTTTAAAAAGCGCTCTTTTTACGAGGTTTCTATATTAGTTCTAGGAAGCTGGTCAATATCGCTAATAGGCTAGCAGCTTTTAAAGTGTTGGCAAAGAATCTTGTGTAAGCGCCATTTCTTACAAGAAAATTTAATGTATAGGAAGCGCGTATGCCATTTCATACAAGACAATGTAATGTACCTATGGGAAGCGCGCAATGGCCAGTGACTTGCGTAGAATGTAAGCGAAGCCAAGCTGAACGAACACGTATGGCTGACTGACTACTAGTGACAAATTTGAAAAGAAAGAAAAGAAAAAAAAATCATATAAGGAATACTAAATATTCGCTAAATGAATGTCAATTTTTCCCGGTCATCGCCTTTAGGTGCCCGTTCGGGCTAGATGTTGAGCTGAGAGAAAAAAGGCGGCGAAAAGTAACTCCCAGCACTCTTTTAAAAAAGTACAATATATTTGAGATTTACATACATATGTATTTTCCGTAATCTGCGGATTGACCGGAAAATATCGGTGGATAGTGTCGGACCTTGTCGGAGGTCTTATGGGCGGTTAGAAAATATTCGACACCGTAGATGGTATCTCCGCTTTCCTAACTCGAATCTTCACCAACCCGAATTGGATCAGGGTGGTAAAGAATGTTCCAGGCCTGTTCATTATAAAAAGACCTGTGCCTAGTAATGGGATACATAAAAAGTTGCAGCAGTATAGCCGACTGCCTACTACCACACGGGCCAAGTGAAGATTGGTAGACGTAACATAAGAATTTGTTGAAACGTTTTACATTAAAAATATTTTTACGTATGACTTTTTCTAACTCAATGATTTAAATCTCAGTATCGAGAATATTATGCTTGTTTGCTGTTCTGTACAAAATAAACTAAAAGGTTACTTTCGTATTTGTTTGAAATTTCCCTTAAATTTTCCGTTTACAAAGCAATCAAACACTAGACTACGCCACACCAACTCCGATAAATCCTTCAGAGGGAACAATCAATATTGGCGGCAGTCAAACCCACAACAAACTTGTTTCCGCGTTTCTTGGCCGTTCGATAAGCAACAGGAGTGAGAAGCATGATTTTGAGCATTAACAACCCGAAGCGCGCATGGCCCAGCGGATGCCGTAAAACGCAAGCGATATACGCAGCTATGCCAAACGGGCGCGGTCGGATGGGTGATATGGGTGACCGCTAGCGGCAGAAGTTTCATGTGCGTTTTCGTGCTTCGGAGAGCACGTTATTGACTAACTCACAACTCCACCAAAGTGAAATAAGCCAATAAATAGGAGAGTCCCGTGCCAAGCAGAGGGACGTTCTCCTACCCGTGGGAGTTGCAGGAGTAGCTGTGCCCCGCTGTTTAACCCGCGTTAGAAAGGATCATTAGCATGAAGTGAATATACTTCGCTGATTTCATATGTCAATTGAAACCCGTACTTTTATTTATTATTATTTTTGCCTACGCATATCATTTTTATTAGTAATCCTATATACCAATTTTCATACGACTAAGTCCAGAAATGAGAAAAATTCTATACAAACTTTACCCCCCATTTCACCTATTGAGTGGGGAATTTTGTCTGTTTCGTGTGTACAGATGATTTTTAATTGTAAAACTTATAAACCTATACAGTTTTATACTTCTAAGTTCAGAAATGAGAAAAAACCATAAACTTCACCCCTAGCATCCCCTTACGGGTTGAATTTCTTAGTGCACACTTACATCATAAAAGCAACCCCTGTACCAAATTTCAAGTTTCTAGGTACAGTAGTTTTGGCTGTAACTTAATATCTAAGTTAGTGAGGTTTGCCTTTTACCTATACATCCATACATAACTGGTCTGCTGTTCTCTACAAAAGAGACGAAAACGTTCTTAAAAGTTTCTTAAAATTTGCGATTGCCAAAGATTGCATTGACCGCAAACTAGTTGCATATTCACTTTTTCTGTATAAAACAATAATATGTTAATTCTTTGAATGTTTCCGTTATAAAACAAGCAATAAACCGAGCTCAGTGAATACTGATAAGCTCGAAATCAAAGCTGCTTGATAACTGATAACACTTCCTTTCCGCGTTTCTCGATCATTCGATAAGCAAACATTGCGAATGCCCATGTACGTCTGAGTTGCCAACTGTATCGGACATCCACCGGAATGGTTCAAAATAAGATAAGAAGGGTCTTAGTTAGATACTTATATTTTGAACTGAAGATAATACAAATATAGTATCTGCCATAATTTTTTTTTGACGTGATAACGTCTTTAAAATCGTTTTAGTCGGGTGACATGTTCAGAAACTTGTGTCACACCAAAACCTCACGAGCGCGATCGCAGGTATAACGAGGGAGAGACGGACCGATCTCCCGTCTCATCTCGAGCGCTGCCAGTCATTCCGTGAAACTTGTGACGTGGAATCCTCACGAGCGGAGGCTGGCATAGCGTTCGAGTGAGTGGACCGATCTTCCGTCTCTCTCACTCTAGCGGCATACAAACGAATGGAGATTTTCTCGTGCGGACGTTATCACGTAAACATCTCGATCGTAAACCTACTTTACAAACAATTTGTTTTTTTTCAATGGAATAGCAGACGAGCAACAGGCTAAGTGTGTTATGTAATCGTTGCAACTCAAAGACATGTACTACCTACACACATATTCAGGCAAAACTCTGGCTTGCTTAACACATGGTGTAGATACTGTAGATGCACTGCTAAGTAGCAAGCACACGGTGTGGATGCACTGATAAGTTGCAACATGATGCGACAATAATCTTTCTAAGTCGAAAGCTTGTTGCAACCTTTCAAAATGGAATTGCTTCGCGGCACAGAGAGTTGCAATGCACGACCCTTTCGTTTCTACCACCTGCCCTTTGTCATAAGAGGCTTTTACAAGTGAGGTCCGAGACCGCCACAGCCTGTAGCTTTAACTTAGAGTGAAAGCTCCAACCATCCATCCAACAACGGCATAGGGTCATTACGTCATCGAGTCCCTATAGGTTCGGGATTAAGAATAGAGCAACGGTGTCCACTGCCTGATCGTAAAAGGCGACTAAATGGGGGGTTGCGGGCGGTGAGAGTGGGAGCTCGATCCGTCCAGCTAGGAGCCCCGGAAGGACGCGGCGGTGTGGGCGTGACTTAGTGACCCTATGCCGTTGTTGGCTGGATGGTTGAAGCTTTCACTCTAAGTTAAAGCTACAGACTGTGGGTCTCGTACCTTACTTGTAAAAACCTCTTATGACAAAGGGCAGGTGGTTGATTTTTTATCAGAGTATTGAGTGTAAGCTTACTTCTTTATTGCATATTACGATAGCGACAGCAGTTATAAATCCACCAATGCTTTTATCGCCGTCCATTCACTAGACAGAAAGGTGAATAAAGCAACCAACTATGCGTAACAACCACGCCTTACTTATATCAGTCTCTGGCATCAAATTGCAAAATGCGTTGTAATGTAAAACATTAGCCAACGCAGCCACAATCAAGCTCGCGACAGATCTCAGGAACAATCTCAGTACCGCTTGTTTCTACAATTCAGGTCGATGGCCGATACTGCCAGCCTGGTTGGTTATCAGGTAACCAATAAATTTTATAAATTGAAAACTGTAAATTATAGAATATAATGGGAATTTTCTACAGGGAAACGAAATCTCCGCGTATTTTTAATATTGAGGGTTCACCATCTCCAGGTAAAGTGTTGATTAGTTACGTCCCAATTAAAGTTCATTGGTAAGTAAAAGCTACGAGTACGGGTCAGTTTATCATATGATTAGTGCTACTCGAACAACGTGAAATTGAAGTTACGGGTGAATTTAACCGACAATTAGGGTACTTGTCACTTTACTTAAAGGTGGTGAAAGCCCTGAGTGTAATAAATGCGTATCAACCACGCCTCAGCTTAAACGAATAAAAAATCCAGCTAATACTTATCAGGTAGACAATAAACTTTGTGAATTGGAAATTGATTATTTGAAAGCATGGTATGCATGCAGCTGCCCTCCCCTTGGATCAAGGTCCAGATTCAGGGATTAACAAATCCCAAAAGATCTCGCAAAGGGAAAAAAGAAACCTATAAATAATAAGCTAGATATGCCACCTCCTGCTGCTTCCTTTGTATATTTAATATTTTGTGTGCGTGTCTTCGTGTAACGTGGAGGGCAAATTTACGCGCGGTACTCAGCTTGAAAAAATTTGTCCCCTGATCAAGAACTTGCCCCCCTCCCTGACGAAGAACCTGCCCCCGCCCTGACCAAAAACTTAGGTACGCCCATGATGGTATGCCTTAATTTTATAGAAGAAACTAGATATGAGGAGTGACAATTACAGCATCGTAGCTTTGATAATAATAATAAATATCTTTGGACAATTCACACAACACCATCTGATTCCAAACTAAGCAGAGCTTGTACTATGGTAATCAGAAAGCTGATAAACATACTGATATAATTCTAAATACATACTTAAATAGATAATTAACACCCAGACACAGAACAAATAGTCATGTTCATCACACAAATATTTGTCCTGGGTGGGAATCGAACCCACGACCTCACGTTTCGCAGTCGGTTCATCACCCACTACGCCACGGAGGCGTAGTGGGTGATGAACCGACTTTAACGAGCTTTATATTCATAGCATTATAAGCTTTTCATATACATATAGTATAGCTTTGAAATACACTCTAAGCTTATTGTATTCCATTTACTATTACAACGGTACAAGAAATTACAAGCCATGCATAAAACCACGCCCTTTTAATTAGTCTAGGCATCAATTGCAAAATGTGTTGTTATGCATTCCATTAGCCAACACAACTACAACATGTTCGTGATAGATCTCAGGAACAATCAGTAAAACAGTATCGCTCGCTCTTACAATCCAGGTCGATGACCGATACCGGCTACCAGGTGGCGTAGTACAGCTTATCAGGTAACCAATAAACTTTGTATTTTCATACTTAGAGAGGTTACATTTACCAACATAGCTCCAAACCTCACGTCAGATCTTATGAACAATCTTAATACTGCTCGTTTCTGTGATCTAGAGAGCTTATCAGGTAGCCGATAAACTTTGTAAATTGAAAATTGTGTACTCCGTATTATGCTATCAATAGCATAATACGGATTTTATCCAAGAAATTTACTAGATAAAACTATTAAATTAGAGCTCGAGCCATGCCATGTTGGATGTTTATTAAACTAATAAAGTATTTTGTCTTGTCTTTGAAGTATATAAAGCAGGTGATTTACAAAGTTTCGGGCGTAGTCAAGGGGCAGACGGGTTTACATATCGCTTGCAAGTTGATTAATATGGGTTTTCATCTGCACATTTATAAGATGACTATACGAGTTTAAAAACAATTATTATTTGTGAACTTAAGGTTGAGGAAAACAACAAGTTTTTTTATATGCGATAACATATGGGGCTACAACAAATAGGTTTTTTAGCGTAATATGTGTTTTTGTGAGGTTAAGCTACTACAAGGTTAAGTCAACCCCATTCCGAGACCCGTTCCAGAGAGTTCTCAACCTCAGACAAAAGCTTTTTTAAAGATCTAAAAAAATTCACTTATTTCTCCGATAAAATTATTCTTGAGGGTGCTTGAGAGGATGCATGCCCTGCATACATACATGCTCCATACTTACTTTAGTAAAAAATCTTAGTAAAATGTTCAATTTGCTAATGTAATTCAGTAAACGAGAGCAAATAGATTCGCTACATGACATGATTCATCCACATCTATGGCCCTGTTCACTCCAAGGACGGACAGCGCCCATCTAAAACTCGACACCACCATACAAGGGAAGCCCGGGATGCTAAATTTGCAGTTACTAAAGCGTCATGAGAACCTATTGGATTGTTAGGGGCAAAAATGAAAATATGTTTATGTTAAGTTTACCATTTTAGTGGCGGAAGAGCGTGTACTAAATGCATGGTAAGTAATATTTTATTAATAACTAGCTGTGCCCGCGACGTCGTCCGCGTGTATAAAGACTTTTATAAAATCGATTGATTAAAAATTAAAGATTATTTATTTGCATTGAATAAGTAGCAGGTAGATTATTCTTATATATAGTGAAATCACTTATAATACAATGTTCATATGTTCAGAAGAAACCTAATGTATTTTTTCTAAATCCTTCAAACCTAAAACAGTAAGGAATGCTTACTGTACTGATCTTCCATCCATCCATCCATCCATCAGCCTTTTACTGTCCACTGCTGGACATAGGCCTCCCCTAACGTTCGCCACTCCTCCCGGTCCTGGGCCTTCTGAATCCAGCGACTACCCGCTGTCTTCTTCAGGTCGTCAGTCCACCTGGTTGGAGGGCGGCCTGTACTCCTTTTGCCGAGACGTGGTCTCCATTCAAGGACCTTTCTTCCCCATCGGTTGTCGGTCCTCCTAACTATATGGCCTGCCCATTGCCACTTCAGCTTGCAGATTTTGAGAGCTATGTCGGTAACCTTAGTTCTTCTACGGATTTCATCATTACGAATTCTGTCGCGTAGAGAAATACCAAGCATAGCCCTCTCCATCGCTCGCTGAGCGACCTTGAGCTTGTGGAAAAGGCTAACTGTAAAAGACCACGTCTCAGCGCCGTAGGTCATCACTGGCAACACACCATCCATCCATCCATCAGCCTTTTAAAGTCCACTGCTGGACATAGGCCTCCCCTAATGTTCGCCACTCCGTCCGGTCCTGCGCCCTCTGAATCCAGCGGTTTCCCGCTATCTTCTTCAGGTCGTCAGTCCACCTGTTGGAGGGCGGCCTGTGCTCCTTTTGCCGAGACGTGGTCGCCATTCGAGGACCTTTCTTCCCCATCGGTTGTCAGTCCTCCTAACTATGTGGCCTGCCCATTGCCACTTCAGCTTGCAAATTTTGAGAGCTATGTCGGTAATCTTCGTTCGTCTACGGATTTCATCGTTACGGATTCTGTCGCGTAGAGAAATACCAAGCATAGCCCTCTCCATCGCTCGCTGAGCGACCTTGAGCCTGTGGAAAAGGCTAACTGTAAAAGACCACGTCTCAGCGCCGTAGGTCATCACTGGCAACACACACTGCTCGAAAACTTTCGACTTCAGGCACTGAGGTATTCTGGACGAGAAGACACTTTGTAATTTCCCGAACGCTGCCCAACCGAGTTGGATTCTACGAGTTACCTCTCTCTCGAAGTTGGACTTACCCATACGGATCGCTTGTCCCAGGTAGATGTACTCGTCGACAACTTCGAGAGTAGCGCCATCAACAACAACCGGTATAGGTGTGACATGGACGTTAGACATGATCTTCGTCTTGTCCATGTTCATCTTAAGACCCACCCTTTGTGAGGCGCTATGGAGGTCACCTAGCATAGTGCTGAGCTCTTCCAGGTTCTCCGCCAAGATTACTATGTCATCGGCAAATCGAAGGTGTGTGAGGTGTTCGCCATTGATGTTAATACCCAGCCCGTTCCACTCCATCAGCTTGAACACGTCTTCCAGTGTAGCGGTAAACAGCTTCGGGGATATAACATCCCCTTGTCGTACTCCGCGCTGCACTGGAATAGGTCCAGTGCTTCCGTCGTGGACTCGGACTGTCATGGTTGCGGCTTTGTACAAACACTTCAACACCTCGATGTACCGATAGTCAATCTGGCATCGCTGGAGAGACTCTAGCACTGCCCAGGTCTCGATAGAATCGAAGGCTTTCTCATAGTCCACATACGCAATACATAGCGGCAGATTATACTCCTCGGTCTTTTGTATAACCTGTCGCAGCGTGTGTATGTGGTCCATGGTACTATAGCCTTTTCGGAATCCGGCTTGTTCGGGACGTACTGATCTTACTATCCACTTTTCTCACGTTTCGCTTTTTCGCGCAATCAGATTCTCTTTACAAATATGTACCTCGTTTATTAAAGTTAAGAGATACTGCTGTGCCCGTGGCTTCATCTATGTTAAAAATAGTATCTTTAGTAAATTGGGTGAATTTATACTGCAAAGAATGTATAGACTCATTCTATATACATAGCTTTAACCTACTGCAGAAAAGAGGTGCACTATACAACTACTTGTACTTGGGAGATAAAATTTCTAAACATACACGTGCTTAGGATTAAATAATCGGAAAAATAATTGTAAGGTCAATTAATAAACTATAGGTTTAAAACTTGCGGACAGCAGTTTGGTCATAAGTCATAACTCATATAACATTGTGAAAACTAAAGCAGAAGGCAGGGTCTCTACACAGTGTGCTATCTGTATTTGGAAATAAAGAATATTTTTATAAAGAATCTTTAAAGAATCCTTAATATCTCCATCAGACAACGTGTGTGGATGAGCCCTCAGCCCGTACGCAATAAAGAGACGCAAAAAATGAGTTAAGTTATCATTGGTCCAATTAACAATGTTCAGCATCATACGTATACCTTCCCAACGATGGGACAACCCGCGTGGCGCAATGTTTACCATGGCGGACTGCTAATCGAACTGTCCCGGGTTAGAATCCGGCAGCGAATCCGGCAGAAATTTCAATTTCGGTCTGGGTGGTTGTGTTTCTGTCTCTATGTGTGTTCATGGCACCCAGGACACAGGGTATATCTACCCTAATGTGAGGCTATACGTGTGAAATGTTATTTTTTATTTTTTTTACACTATGTACTTACTTTTATTAGACTTAAGGCTTTAATTTGAAATTATCTCCATCGATTCACTTTGGAGAAGAAATGAATATTGCTCAATAACGCCATCTACCGTATGGCATGTAAACTTTGTGGTTGATAAATCGAATGTCAAATTATGAGATTAACAGTTGGTTCACTAAAAGTTTAACTATTCGTCACCTAGATGTCTGCAGTAGTCTCGTTTTGTTAAGGCTTTGTACATTCTGTATGAAGGTTTAGATTCCGTGTCTTACAACCTTAATGCTGGATGCATTGAGATTGTAAGATTTGGATTTTGGTTCATCGGAGCTTGAGGCCTCCTCAATATTGGGAGAGCTCCATGCTCAGCAGTAGAATGCTAAAAAGGTTGCAGCTTGATATAATGTAGCGATAATAATCGTTTCAGCTGCAGCCTGTTCATAATCTTCCACCCCAAAAGAAGACTAATAAGCTGAGCAACTAACTCAATGGAGCCTGTGATGTAAGGTTCGGCGGCGGTAAGGCTCGCGATGCGCTTATTAGGTACCTATAGTCTAGCCATACTCGGCTAACGAAAGAAAATACAGTAAGCTAATCTAAGTATATTTAATATAGTCGTCAATATTAGAGTTCAAAATAATTTTAGGTACTTAAATTTAAACTTTTATTTATGGTTTTGAATGGGCTGTTACCGAAACTTTCATACAAATTCCCCAAATTGCCTTTTAAGTTTATGTCGCGTATTGTGTAAATGAACATAACTTTTTTGTTTATCACCCGATTGATATGAAATACACACTAATGTTACGGAAATTCATTCAACAATATATCAGTAAAAACATCATTCAAAGAAGGGAAAAGAATTTGAGAATGAAATATTAAGTTAAGGTTAATTATTGTACGCTTGAGATACCAACTTTCGAATCCATTTTATTTGCTATTGAGGGGTAGTTTTGAAAAAAGCTTAAATAGAATTCTTACTATGTTAGTAAAGATTACAAATACAAAATTATAAGTATATTACTCTGCACAAAAATATTATGTACATCAAGTTTCGACACTCAATTTTCAAAGAGTTTCAAAGAAAATTGTCATTTAAAGGGTGAATTTCCGGAAATGCTGAAACACGTATTCTTTTATTTTGGTTACAAAATATTTATACCAAATTTCAAGAAAATATATTGAAAAAATCCAAGTTTTCCATACAAATTTTCATCGCTCATTTCACACCCTTAAAGGGTGATTTTTAAAATTATCTATAGCCTAAATGTTAGCGAGGACCAATATATATAAAACAAAAAAAGTTTCAACAAAATCCGTCCAGTAGTTTTTGCGTGAAAAGCTAACAACAGACAGACAGACAGACAGACAGACAATAATTTCAAAATTTATATTTTTAGCTTCTGTTACTTATAAAAAGACCCCTAGAAGTATTTTTTTAAATTTATATGCAATGTACAGAATTGACCCTGCTTACAGTTTTATTATATGTATAGATTATGACGATTTAAGTATGAATAAGAGGACAAACCTCTTGGGAAAGGTTCAATGTTTATTGAATGAAAAGTACGAAACGATTAAAAGCACCTATTTTACTTTTATTTAAGAGTTAATCGCTAAAATATAATGTGATATTCTAATTTGACAATTTAGACAACTGGAAATGACAGTGAAAACTTTTCCTATATCGACGGCTATTTTTTTTTATATTCTGGTAGTACTCAACAGAGTGCAAGGTATACCCTAACTTAATTTGACGCGCTCGAGAAAAAGAAAAATCGCATTTTGGGCTCACCGACTACCATATTTGCGAGTACGTGACGTCTCATTTAGCCAGACTTTGAAGCTTATAATATTTTTTTATCGCGATAAGCCGCTGAGATTCCTAACACATGTGTTTATTGCGTTAATTGGCTTGTGGTTTTGACTCGCTTCTTTGAACCAGATTGCTTTGATAAATGTGTTTGATACTCGTAAATGTTTCTTGGTGATGGCGAATATCTTGATGTAATGTTATTTGGAATTTTTACATAATGATGATTCATTTAATGGAACACGGCTATCAGTGTGCAGATGTCCTTATTTGATTACACCTGACAATGAAATATAGGGAAGGGAAAAAAAAGTAGACGGATTTTATATATGTATAAAATTTTCGTTCGATAATGGTCTCCCAATTGGCAGAAATTTTTTGACTCTTAAACTAAGATGGTATGTTTTAACATTTATGGAGCACAAGAAAGGCATAGGAAATTAAAAGTGCAAATGTGGCCTTTAAATACATTCAGAGCTGCTATAACGTATCTACACTTTTTTATATTATAACATGGTTGATATCTGACATCAGGCGGCAATTTAAAATTGATGAAAAATACTTCCGTCAATACAGTGCTCTTCACAAGTCTCTAACATTATTAGAGGCAAATAGATTTTGGAAACCGCAAGCTCTTGGACTTAAAGATTTGTTTGCTAGCACTGCGTCAACTTCTGTACCTAATGTAGCATTATTATCCCGAAAGAAATAAGTTTAAAGTAAATTAAGGAGATAAAGAAGTAAATATAGTATATATTAGAATAAGATTTAAAAAAGTTTTATTAAGAAAGTCATTTTTGCCACAGTCCTCAACTTAGACAGAAATACGAGTATGTCTTAAACTTTTCTGCGCCATATTTATCAAACTTTTTTATTTACATTTACAAAAATATCTAACCAATTAAATAGCAACGAAAGCTATCATCAATAGATATCGCAAAGCAGGAAATACTCGGCAGTGAACTAGATCTACGTTGAATTTCAATAATTAGCACTTCTGGGAATTAGGGTCGCTCAGCTGGTGTTTAAAATGGGTATTTTGAGACTTGTACTTCACAGTTTCACTTGGGTTTAAAAATAATTCTTAGCAAACGTCAATTGCAAGTCTATGTTAGAATGGAAAACTTCAATATATAATACGTTACATTATATTCAAATAAAATTGTGTTTAAATTATTTTTTTCAACCTTATTTTACGTCCCACTGCTGGGCACAGGTCTCCTCTGGGAAGTAAAAGGGATTTAGCTACCACGCTGGCCAAGTGTGGATTTGTGAAAATCATGTCTTCGAGAAATTATAAGTTTCTGTCAGGCATGCACAGTGATGTAAAACATTGTAATTAATTAAATATCACAACATTTTTCCTAACCGTGGAGCAGCGATACGCACTTAACAAATGCAGATGCAGTCTCTGTAGCTTCGGGATTAAGTACAGAGCTACGGTATCCTCTGCTTGATCGTAAGAGGCTACTAAAAGTTTGCTTCCAGGGTTGCGGACGGTGAGTGAGAGTGGCTTCATCCGTCCAGCCAGCAGCCCCGGCAGTGCGCATGTTGCCATGAGCACCTAAAGGTGCAGGAGAGCAAATCTACTCTCGCGAAGATGGGCCTGTTCTGTGGCACCGCGCGTGGAGAAGACCGGTGCGTTTCACTGGAGATCCCGCAGTCCTCCCCAAGCGCAGAGGCAGGCCACCCAAGGCGAATTAGTGCAGTACAAATCCCACATAACTCGGTATCCTCTCCCAAGGTGCTGGGTACCTTTTGAAAGGTCCCCCCGATACCAAAAAAGGGAATTGAACTTGGTATCTCCGTTCCGGAGACCTCGGCTTTTACTGCTCAGCCATTCCTGTTGAAAATACATCTGGCTGCAACCCTTTTTACATCCCACTACTTGGCTTCTCCCCATTATTGGGGAGGCCTGGAACTCACTCTGCCACGAGAATGTGGGTGGAGGGAAAAAAGACAGCTAACCCGCTGAAAACTTTAAAAAATCATGCTTATAATATAAGATACTATAGATTTTGTGGCAAAATGAAGAAAGCCCTTTAGACTTAATAATAATATACATACTTTACTATTAAATCCGGACTGAGCGGTGCCCAGGGTGCACCTCGTGGAGGTAACCCGACCCGCACCCCATGAAGGAACGTGTCTTACTATTTTTAAAATTTTATTTACTGAAATATACGCACACGTGGGTTGGCGGTAGGCATACACCACAAGCTAAGCGAAGCGGGCGCGGATGTGAATGAGATTGATGACCGTTGGTGACAAATTTCATATGCATTTCCGTGTTTCAGAGTGCACGCTTAGCCCTTGGTCTCGGTTGATATGATGAGGATTAGCCTGAGAAGAGGGTTGGCTAGCCTGCATCAGAACAGCGTGGTGAAGCAAGCTCCACACCTCTCAAATAGTGGGGACCCGTGCCCAGTAGTGGGATGCAAAAAAGATTTAAGCCAATAAACACTCGTATAAATGAATATATTAATTATTTTATAGATCTGGATGATATTATGGATGGAGTATTTATTTTTATCAGTACTGACAAGTGGTGTATGCAGAAGCCAATATATTTCGAGAATACACTTTCTCGTTTAGATACTTACGAAAATCATTGGGTGTTTGTCATTATTGTGTAAGTTAAAGGAATATATCACAAGCATTTCTAAACCCAGAATATCTGGCAAGCCAAACAAAGTTTACGATTGTCCATAACCCAAATCTTGTATCGCGGTAGTCACGCTATTCAGTCGTAGTGTTCATTGATAAATTACCACTTACGACAGAGGGTGGCCATGACTTTAAGCTACATAGGATAGAATGGGAAGGCACAGAAATAGGTATTATATATATTATGGATTAATATGACGATTTGGGGTGCAAGGGAACATCACACCTTAAGTTCCAAAAGTCAACCTCACCTGCACGCGGTGCACCCTGCTGAGAAACCGACGAGGCTCTGACGACCGATTGATGGCGGGATAACCATCACAAATCAACACCGGACACTAAATACTGTCAACACTGACGGGCAGCAGCGTCATTGTTCGAAATGTCCAGGTGTCTGCGATCGCCAACCCGCTTGCCCAGCGTGGCGATTAGGGCAAAACCTCCCATGAATAGTGCCATATACAAACGGCCCCCAGTTCCCGGCCGCCCCACTAGGCCGGGCCAAGGTAGCGGTCATGGTATCGGTGGGGCAGGGGGTGCTAGGAATCTCCGGGCTACGGCAGGCTACCACAAAAATCTGACACTGGCTACGTATAATGGACGAACGTTAAGGCTGGACGAGAACTTGGCTGAGCTCGAGGTAGAGTTGGAGAACATAAATTGGCAGATTCTGGGATTATCTGAAGTCCGAAGACAGGGTGAGGACACGATAACCCTAAAATCTGGCCATCTCCTCTACTTCCGAGAGGGAGACCAACTATCCCAAGGCGGAGTAGGTTTCCTCGTCAACAAAATCCTCACTGACAACGTTGTTGAAATATCTAGTGTGTCGAGCAGGGTCGCATATCTTGTAATGAGATTATCCAAAAGATATTCTCTTAAGATCGTACAAGTTTATGCGCCAACTTCGACACATTTAGATGAGGAGGTCGAAACCATGTATGAAGACATCGATAGAGCCTTAAACGGTACCACAAAGGCTCACTTCAACGTTGTCATGGGGGATTTTAACGCCAAGGTGGGTATACAGACTGGCATTGAATCCTGTATTGGCCCCCACGGTTTTGGAAGGAGAAACCATCGAGGACAAATGCTGGTCAATTTCCTCGAAAGTCAGGGGTTATTCTTGATGAATTCTTTCTACAAGAAAAAGCCTCAGAGGAAATGGACCTGGCGCAGCCCTGATGGTAAGTCCAAAAACGAGATAGACTTCATCATTACGGACTACAAGCGGATATTTAAAGACGTCTCCGTGATTAATAGGTTCAACACCGGCAGTGATCACAGGCTTGTAAGAGGCTCTTTAAATATAGATCTTCAGCTCGAGAGACGCCGTATGTTGAAGTCTACGCTCCGACCAAATCTCCTCCAAATCGAAGCGGGGTCAAATGAATTTCAGCTGGAACTGAAAAATCGGTTTGATGCCTTGGAACCCACCATGGATATTGACGAGGACTATGAAAATGTGGCTGATACCTTAAGGGATGAAGGTAACAGGTTTTGTCGGACGAAGCATAAGGGCAGGAAGTCTAAACTTTCGGATAGGACTCTCACGCTTATGAAGCAAAGACGCGAAGACCGTAATGCCACACCATCAGAACTCAGATGTCTTACAAAAGATATCCGGAAAAACATACGCAAAGACCTCCGGCGCTCCAATACACTTGCTATAAAACAGGCAATTGAGAAGAACCGGGGGTCTAAGGTACTCGCTCATCGTCTAGGTATAAGTCACCTCACAAAACTTAAGACGCATGACGGCAAAACGGTCGCTTCTAAGCCAGAGATACTGTCCGAGGTTGAAGACTTCTACAGCCGATTGTATGTTTCACGTATTCCGCAGCCTGAGAACCAATCCACTGATCCCAGAGCCACATTAACAGGCCACTATACTGACGAGCTTCCCGAAGTCAGTGTTGAGGAGATCGCGTTGGCCCTCAAACAGCTTAAAAACGGAAAAGCCCCTGGCGAGGACGGAATAACAGCGGAGCTTATTAAAGCCGGCGGCACACCTATTCTTTTACAATTAGCCCGAATATTTAATTCCGTCTTACAGACAGGGAGAACTCCGCAGGCGTGGAACAGGAGCATTGTCAAGGGGGACAAAACACTACTAAAAAACTATCGCCCCATCTCGCTCCTGAGCCACGTCTATAAGTTGTTTTCGAGGGTTATAACGAATCGACTCACCAGAAGACTAGACGAATTCCAGCCACCAGAACAGGCCGGGTTCCGACGAGACTTTAGCACCATAGACCACATTCTCACAGTGAGGCAGATAATACAAAAAACACATGAGTACAATCAGCCCCTGTGCCTAGCGTTTGTGGACTATGAAAAAGCTTTTGACTCGATCGAGACCTGGGCTGTTCTGGAATCCCTGCAGCGATGCCAGGTTGACTATCGATACATCGATGTGTTGAGATGCTTATACAACTCAGCCATTATGTCCGTCCAAATCCAGAACGTCCAAACAAGACCTATCCAGCTGCACAGAGGTGTGAGACAAGGGGACATCCTGTCACCGAAACTGTTTACCTGTGCACTGGAAGACGTCTTCAAGTTATTGGACTGGGAAGGACGTGGCATACGCATAGACGGCAAATATCTCTCACATTTGCGTTTTGCCGATGACGTAGTCCTCATGGCAGAATCGCCGCAGGAGTTGCAGGACATGTTGTCCAGCCTAAATGAAGCCTCCCGACGAGTAGGGCTAGGAATGAACTTGGACAAGACCAAGGTTATGTTCAACGCACACGTTATTCCTAACCCTATCAACGTCGAAGGTACGACACTCGAAGCTGTTCAAGAATATGTTTACCTTGGGCAGACCATCCAGATTGACAGAAATAGCTTCGAGAAGGAAACCGATAGGAGGATTCAGTTGGGCTGGGCAGCATTCGGGAAGCTCCGTCATATATTCTCGTCATCTATACCACAAAGCCTCAAGACGAAAGTCTTCGACCAGTGCGTCCTACCCGTTATGACCTACGGAGCCGAAACGTGGACACTGACGATGGGACTGGTCCACAAGCTCAAAGTCGCGCAGCGAGCAATGGAGAGAGCTATGCTCGGTGTGTCCCTTCGAGATAAGATCCGAAATCAGGAGATTCGAAGGAGGACTAAAGTCACCGACATAGCTCTAAAAGCCAGCAAGCTGAAGTGGCAGTGGGCTGGTCACATCTGTCGTAGAGCCGACAATCGTTGGACGAGACGGCTTTTGGAGTGGAGACCGCGTTCGGGCAAACGTAGTGTAGGACGCCCCCCTGCGAGGTGGCGCGACGATCTGCGCCGGGTGGCGGGAAGTAACTGGATGCGTAGAGCCGAAGATCGGGCTCAGTGGCACGCCTTGGGAGAGGCCTATGTCCAGCAGTGGACTGATACGGGCTGATGATGATGATGATGAATGATGATGATTTGAAAAAATCTAAAGTAGTGTTATGGAAATTCATATATTAATTTTTTATTAATTCAAAGTACTATCAATAGGTACATAAATGGGCTCGAAACCCCTTACTAGGATTCCCTGTATTAAGACTCTTTCGAAGAGTTCAAAGACATACTACTCGGTCGAGTTAACATGACACCTGGGAGGCTACTCTGTACGCCCGTATCCAAAACTTCGTGAATTTTCGGGTCTCATTTTTGAGTAAGACTGTTAAAATTCTAGCAATAATATTCATTCAGTAGCTTTATATTATCAATGACAACGTTAATCTTTAAATTCATGAAAAAAGAAAGTGTCTAAATTTGCCAAAAATGATTCCGAAAATGTTAGAACTTATGGACGGATGCATACAGAATAGCCTCCCAGGTGTCATGTTAACTCGACCGAGTTAGTATGTACATATTTTCGTTCAACCCTCAGATCAAATAAAATAATTAAGATGTAACTCTGTAAACAATAAAGTGATGCCGATTTTGTAAACATGTGTGCGTGGGTGGTGGTGGTGGTTGTTGCGATCATAATTCAAAATACCCCATTATTTTTATTATAAACTATTAATATCATTTACCTATTCCACCTTTTCACAACAAAATTCGGCATTTTTTCCTTTTTAATTTTGATACTTTTGACAACATTTAGCTCGCTGCACCGCGATATTAACCTGGTAAAGCAAGGTGCAGTTTCGTTGTAAGCGTGTGCATGGGTAATGGGTATGTACACGTCGATGAGCAGTTAAAACTGGCCTCACATCGTTGTTCACAGGATTCTATTTTTACTTTTTTATTTGATTTTTTCAAATTTCAAATTCAAATTCAAATAGTTTATTTGCATGAAGATGGGTAAAAAAAGATTTTTACATTAATATAACTATTCCGCCAAGTTCCGCCATTCAAGGCATGCAAAATTTACAATTAATTTAAATAATATATTAATACAATTCAAATAAAATTAAACGTCAAAACAATGGTCTGAGCTGAACAGCCCTTTTGAATGTCCTACCGATGGACTTAAGTCTGAGATAAAGATAGAACATAAAACAAAGGAGACATTACTGTTATTTTAAATTATTCCGAGTTGCTTATAATGTTTTGTGGTTACTATTCTCCAAAGTGCAAGGTAATGGTCTGCAAAAGGCAATTGACTCACACAATTAACAAGATCGTCACTATAGTCAGCTCCATTTGTAGGAAGAGTACTGAGTTAATTTTAGATAAGACTGAATGAAGACAAAACGTCTGCAATCAATGTGATTGTAACACATAGTTGGATACTTTTTTATGAATATAATTGGCAAGTTGTACTAATTTTAGAATTAAAAGTTTTTCTATGTTACTTGCAGGTTTGGTTCAATCCAATTTACAGCGCATTATGTCTTAAGTTTTTGTTGGTTAGAAAGGACTGGATTTTTATACAAGTAATGCAGCTACTGAACTGAGCTGAGCAGCGATAATTAATTACGATGTTTTTCATCACCGCGCATGTACGAGAGAAAATCATACATATTTTCTCGAAGCTCTAAAAACATAGCTTGATTTATTGAAACTCGTCTCTCCGAAAATAGTTTTGCGGTTTTCGGAAATTTTAAAGTACCCAATTCATGACTAATGTAAGTACTTCAGAGAGCGCCAAATAAATTTTACTCTGACGTCACCTAAACTATGAATATAAAGAATTATTACAATTATAGATGCTAAATGGTCAAGCATTCAACTTTTCTTCAGCAAATATCCTCCAGGATTTGTCGCTACGATAGCATCGCGCGGACGACACTTAGCTCGCTTATCGGCACTATTTATCGCTAGTTGGCGCTTCTGCCTCAACCTACACATGTTTTACACATTCTAAAGAATACGGTAATCCATTATTTTGATACTCATCTCACCGAAACTAGTTTGACTGGATTTGGCTAACTTCGAGGAAACAAATCCGCCTTATGTATCAGGTTGGCGAGTTCTCTAAGCAACTAATCATTATTATTATTTTATAAACTTAATCTATGTATATCATATGAAATTCTCGTGTCACAGTGTTAGTTGCCGTACTCCTCCGAAACGGCTAACCCGATTTTCATGAAATTTTATATGTAGGTCTGAGAATCGGTTGTAATCTAGTTTTCAAATCCCTGATTCAGAAGTGTGGTCCCCAAACATTTTTCTACGCGAATGACGTCGCGGGTACAGCTAGTTATTTTATATTTTTATTAGTACTAGTTGTGCCTTGGATCTTCCCATAGAAATAAGATGTTTTACCACGGTAAAAAGTAGCCTATGTGATTCTCCAGCCTGCGTTATCTTCATGCACAAAAATTATTTCATAAGATCAATCCATCGCGACGTGAAAGAAGGATCAAGAAACACACACACTTTCGTATTTATAATATTATGTAAGTACGGAAGCATGGTTGTTATAAAAGTATTTTGCAGCAATAATTTTGGTAATAAGTTTTTACCAAAACACACCAAGAGAACTGCTTTTTTAAGGATTATTTTTCACTTTTTAGTTTGACGTGCTTTAAAAGCGTGTTTGATTATTTATATACGACTAAACTCACGTGACATTTTTCCGGAACTAGGCCGACTATTTGCGGAAAAATGCGACAATAATAAAATATGTCCTAAAAAGCGTGTTTTTAGTACATATTTTATTACTGTCGCATTTGCATGTTTAGGGTATGGGAGGGAAGTACAACCTTATGAAAATGTATACACCAGACTGTTTTCTTAATATCTAATGAACAGACGTACGGCTTCTAACAGTTTTAATATTAAACAGTTTTTTTACCAAAAAACTTTGTCTAGATATAAAAAGTTTTAAATTAACTAAACTATTCCATAATTTTCTTCGTCTGTATTCTAGTTTAGAAGGTTCCAACCAACAACAGCAATTTCCATAAATTGTCTTAAAATAAGTTAAATTTTCCAATTAAACATTTTAAAAGTTTTTCTTCGAGCGAACCATTTCTTTTCTAGTAATGAAATGTTTCTTGTTCAGCTTCATTATTCATTCTTGTTTTATTTATTATCTTAAACGGGAGCCAGATGACAAACTTTGGTGTCATGAATTTTTCGTGTTTATTTTTAAAAACGTGTCTATTTTCTAATTTATTGAAGTGAAAACTTCTTTGGCGTGCACTTTTTATGGGATGGGTAAAAAATGTCAAACTCACGTCAGGACACGTGGCCTGATCGAAAATTCGTAAGACGGAGGGGTGACAACTGATGACGGCTCGACTGTCTATACCTACTTGTAAAATTCATTTATATCAAGTATTTAAAATATGGACATTGAGCAAAATGCATCTAGTAATGAAAAAAGTGACGAAGAAATAGTGAAAGAAAATGAGTGAGTACTTTATAAAAATACCCTACTGAAAATACTAGATGAAAAATAATACTGATAATAAAAGCAATTCGTGCGAAATTATTCCCTAACCATTCCAAAATATCAAAAATGCAAAACGCTTCTGCCGGCACTACCGGAGTGCAACCCGTTATTATTTTTATAAGCAGCAGTCATTGAGGACCGAAGTATGACTGAATGTGCTTTCAGTGTATACCTTTGATGCTCTAAAGCAGTAGTTCATCATACAAGTAATTTAGAATTTAGGTGGTTCCGCGGGTTCATTTAAATGAGCGATATGGATGACTATCTGTGGCCCCGCAGTTTTGCCCGCGTTAGAAATAATCATTAGCATGTAGTGAATAGTTATTTTCCGTATATTTCATTAGTCC
Source organism: Pyrgus malvae (assembly GCA_911387765.1). Taxonomy (NCBI): domain Eukaryota; kingdom Metazoa; phylum Arthropoda; class Insecta; order Lepidoptera; family Hesperiidae; genus Pyrgus; species Pyrgus malvae. Next base: position 7,221,290 of record OU426955.1, on the reverse strand, counting down.
CAATGGACACCCAAACTTTTTTTCTTATTATTTTTGCCGACGCAGATCATTATTTGTAATCAGCCTCCTATTTTACCCCTTTTGGGATGAATTTTGTCCATTTCAACTACACTGATCATTTTTACTGCAATCTATAACTTATATACCTACCTATTTAAGTCCAGAAATATGAAAATTTCATATAAACTTTGACGACCCGTGTGGCGCAATGGTTACCATGTTACCATACCGGACTGCCGATCGACGTGTCTCGAGTTCGATTCCCGGCGAATCAGAAATTTGAATGATGAATTTAAATTTCTATTTCGGTCTGGGTGTTTGTGTTTCTGTCTTTGTATGTGTCCATAGTGCCCACGACACAGAGTGTAATCTACCTTACGGTGGGGCTATGAGTGTGCAACGTTATTTAAACTTCACCCCCCTTTTTCACTCCCTAAGGAATTTCAAAAAATCCTTTCTTAGTGCTTACTTAAACCATGAAAGAAACCCCTGTACCAAATTTAGTATAAGTGTCATGAATATAGCCAAAAAGGTTAGTGAGGCATCATCACTTGCTGTTCTATTATTATCCCAGTAAAAATTTCACCCCTTCAGCTGTATAAAGTACAAGTGAGTGTTGTACAGTTAGTATAAAACGAAGAGTGTCTTCCTGCGTCTTGTTCACACGCAGGAACACGTGTCGGCTGTTCCCACCAATATTACGATATGCGGGCATATTCTCCCCGTAGCAGTAGGGATGGCAGCTTCGTGAAATTTGTTATTGTTGAGTGTATGACGCTAAATAAGGACCACATCCTTATTTTGCGTCACGATGTCATTGTGTAAAGTAAGCCAAATCTGAAGTGGTCTGACAGAGAAGAAAATCGATTTGTTATTGAACATTTTAACACACACACATACGTGGTAATATATTTTTTAAAGCAAAATTAATAAAGTGCAGAATTGACTATCCTTGCATTTTAATCAATGAGATTATACATCACTACATTTTTTAAACATAACTTAACCTGATTTCGAATATATGAGATGATTTCGGATCATTACCACTGAGTTTACGTGATATTTTGTTACGTCGACGATAAAGTGAATCTGTTCAGAAGCAAAAAAAACTGAATGCCCTTTTCACCCTTTAAAATGCCCAGGTAACATACATTAAAAATTCAGTTGAATTCAGCACCTCCTCCTTTTGGATGAAGTCTATTAAAAATAAAATAAATGAATTCTACAGATTTTCAGAAAATATAATAATGAAAACTTTTGCCCGACATAAAACAATTATGGCGTTCTGAACTACATAATTTCTCTAACTTGAAGCCGACTTGGCTATTAAAGTTAGGGAAACATAACTTAAGTTTAATAGCTTCCCGAAACCGAGAATTCAGTAGCTATTCGTCGAAGTTATTTGTCGATTGTGTAAATCTGTCCGGCCATTATTTTCTCGACCGAAGTTCCGCTGTCACTGACCTCGTACAATGCGGCTTGGTTTTGGTTCTATTATGTTGTGGAAAATACGAGGCGGCCATAAGTTAACAATATGAATGTGGAGAGTCAATACCCATTTGGACGCAACTCGATTATTATAATTAATTTATGACTTTAATACGACGCATTTCTCCATACTGTAGGTTAGGTATAAAGCACAAGCAATCAAAATGATAGCAGATACAGCCTGGTAGTAGACATCAATTATTGAGGCGGAGATCCCAAGTTTAACCCCCGTGCGTATCTCGTTATGTGCGTGTTTGTCGCTGCTCCACAGTAAGAGGAAACATTGTCATACTTTTTACGACGTTTTCAAAGAAATACATATGTCTAAATATGCAAACTGTTATAAACGATAATTTTTTTTAAACGTCAAAATTTGACGACTTGTGTGGCGCAATGGTTACCATACCATGGGTTCGATTCCCAACAAAACAGAAATTTGAATGACGGAGTTTAAATTTCTGTTCTCTGTCTGGGCGTTTGTGTTTCCGTCTATGTGTGTCCATGGTACCCTCGACATATGGTATATGTACCCTACTGTGGGGCTGTGAGTGTGAATCGTTATTTATTTATTTATTTAATTACTATAAATTACTATATTTGTCCCCATATGATTGCACCATATATAAAATGGGGCAATCTTTTCAAAGAGAAACATCAACAATTTCAATTAATGCAGGAATTATAAGAAGTGACGATCACTTTGAGAAGCATAGGAACCATTATCTTAGACATTTTTTTCTAACTAATATAAAACTGACTCTATTATATTATTATAGTCGAAAACGTGTTACGCGATGATGAAGAAGTACTCAGCACATACATCAGTTTTTGAATAATTGTAAAGCGCCAACCCTATCATTACTTGGGCAGGCTCGACTTAAATTGGTACACACAACGGATAGATTGCACTTCCAACAAAGGAAACAATGGTTTTCGGATGATCAATGGGTTTAATAGCCAATGGTGGCTCTCTGTCTTGTAGAACAAGGCCTGTGAAACATCTTCTTTGGAGAATGTGAATTGAGGTTGTATCTCCAATTCTCCACGTTGAGAATAAAAGAGGTTCGCTTTTCGATATGAAATTTTTCAGTTATCTGTTGTTGTAAGACTCGCTGCTTATACTTTAGGAATGTTGCAAGAAAATGAAATATTTACTGAATAATATTTGTTTGTTTCAACTAACTTAAAGACTGAATGAAATGTCATTCCATTTAAGTCTGCTGTATCGAATAGGAATGACATAGAATTAGAAGTAAGTCAGTCTAGTCAAAGCGTTGTACCTTGTAAAATGCATCCAAAATAATAATAATAATTTATTTATTGTTACTCACAAAAATGGTACAATGGTACAAATTTAGCATATGTAAATTCACAACCTTACTTTGTGAGAACCTGGTGCCTGATATGGGTTAATAAAAAACCTGTGTTACAAGTCACCAGTGCCCTCCCGCGGAAAGATATACAATTTACATCAGTAACATTACATGTGAGATAGGTAGCTACCACTTACACTTACAAAAAATTTCTTAAATTTAAAGGATTATTAAAATGTTACAAAAATGTGTGTGTATGTGTGTGTGTGTGTGTGTGTTTGTGTGTGTGAGAGAGGAGAAGCAAGATAGAGAGATATATCAACATGATAGTGAGAATAGTACGCGGTAAGAGTTAATATTATTTGATTTAATAATAATTTGATTAAAATACTAGTACCTAAAGGTAATTCAGTACAATTGGATACAGAAGTAAAGTTACCTTTTTTTTTTAAGTAGGTATCCTATCAGTCCTATAGACGAAACTCAAATTAATCGTAGAAACCAAGAACCAACCACCTGATATTCAACTTGTAGGCGCGATTAATACTTGACTAGACCGAGACAACTGTATATTTATATTTTAAACAGCTTGACCTGTATGTATGGATGTATGTAACGGAATATTTTAACTCCATTTTCACCTACTTCTAAGCGTCTGATTAACTTGAAAATTTGCACAGGGGTCAAGGGCCGATGACAATGCAATAATATGAAAAAAAAGCCAACTAAAAAATTAAAAAACAATGGCTGGCTGGCTGGCTTTTAGTGAGGGTTTTGTAACGGAACCAGTGTGTTACAACAATAAAATAAATATTTTTTTTAGTTTTTTAAACTACATTATTTATTTTATTGTTGTATAACACACTGGTTCCGTTACAAAACCCTAACTAAAAGGAGAATTGATATTCATGTGGTAAATGATCCCAACGTGCTGGTTATACATTTTCAGAAGCGGTGGACGATAACAAGCTCTTGGATAACAAGCTTGCTATCATACGTCAAGTTTATCAATACTTTTCACATAAATAACCTTATGTTGCTCCACCCCAGAAGATTGGCAGATACGAATAACTTTTGAAATAAAATATCTACTACGCTCAAATAAAATTGTGTGCCTATTTTAGCTTTAGGTACTTAAACATGGATATTTCTAAATACTAGTTGTATCTCTTTTTGCATCCCACAGCTAGAAACGAGTTCCTCTATTACTGCGGATGCCTGGAGGTTAATCCACCACGCTGCACTCATGTTGGTTGGTGGTTATCTCTAATTAGTTTGTGTTGGTGGTGAACGTTAACACATTGATGTGATGCAACTAAAAAACAGAAGCTTAAAAACAGAAGTTTAGAAACAGTAAAGAAGTAATATGTGCAATTTAATTTCCTTCTTTTACTTTTTCTTATATTGTTTAGGGTTGTCAGCTTGTAACACCTTGCTTCCGATACAATCCCTGAATAAAAGGAGAATAACTAAATACTCATGTGGCAATATACCCCAACGTTTTGGTTATGCTATGTTATCACACGTCCAGTTTATTAATATTTACACATAAATAATCTTACTGTTGTATCATCCCAGGAGGTTGGCAGAAACGAATAACTTTTGAAGTAAAGTAATTATCTAGCTCACTCAAAATAATGTTGCACTCTTAAGTTTTAGGTTCTTCTTCTTAATGTATTTATTTAAACAGTTACAATAGACATATTCAAATTATTCGGGTTAAAGTTTGAAACGAAAACATATTTGAAGTGAAAACTTCTTTAGCGGCTATTGTTCCCTAATTGTTCCCTAACCATTCCAAAATATCAAAAATGCACAACGTTAATGTTCAAGTTTTCACTTCTGCCGGCACTACCGGAATGCAACACGTTTTTTAAACTGGTTTTAATGTTTTTTTTAAATTTTACACCACCATCTAGACATCATCATACATCTTTGGCTATATTGGTACCTAATTTTGGACAAAACTGATAGCATTCTCAAAGTAAAAATATATTCAAGTTCATATATCATTGAAGAAAAATGGAGGATGAACCAAAATTACATTTCGTTCAAATCGACATGGCCAAGCGTTCCCAGAGGACGACCTCTTTGACTCGATACAAAAGAGAGTTAAAGGTAGGTATGAGGATGTGGCTTTGTACTGTGGAAGCTTACTCAATTTAAGAAAGATATTCCGAGAAGAGTGCACAGTTACAGAACATTTACTAAAAGTATTTGGAAAAGTTCTTGGAGTGTCATTGTAGCCCTTGTTTGCAATTGTAGAGCTAACATCAAATTATATATGGTTAAATATATGTAGTTTAAAGTAAATCGGTGCAATTTATTATGGTTCTTCATACAAAATTCAATCCTTTATTTAACCCCTTCCCAAGTTCCTACATTATTATTTTTACAAATAAAATATTATCAGATTTACTTAAAGATAAATAATATCAAAAAAATTGTTTTTGCTAACTAAACGACCCAATCTGACAATAAACTTTTCAGAACTTAAAAAACTTCGTATAAAATAAGGGTGGCTAAGTAATTTTGGACTTAAAGCTTTCTGACTAAATATAAAAGCGTTTTAAGGTTTTCAGAGTTCACTGCGACGGCCGGCTAAACTCAATTTACGGCAGTTCTATCGGCAAAAGCGGACAATATCCAGCGAGCTCGGGCTTGACCGGCCCTCGTACGTAGAAATTGCCAATTTTCACTTGCCTACTTCCATTATTGTGTGTCTAAGGATAGTTAGTTTATTTAGGTTAGGCTTAAAAGTTAGGCTTAAAAAGGATAGTTAGTTTATTTAGGTTAGGCTTAAAAATTAATATTTTATCTCACAAGCAAAATTTTTGTTACTGTTCCTGATCCTGTTTAACAAAAATGGGAAAAGATTTTTTGTTTGCTTGTTTCTACTATTTGTTAAAAACAAACAAAAAACGTTTCCATAAGGACTGGACTAAGTTTTTAATTATTTTTCACCATAAAAAGATAAATTATTAGAAAGTACATAGGTACATATCTAAAGTAGATATCCTGAAAGTGCATGAATATAACTCAACGTTTAAAAATAAAGTTCAACCATTATTAAAATCTTAAAGGTTAACTTTATTGCTACTGTTTATATTATTTATGACGTCACTTCTCAACGTCAATTTTAAAATGCTGGAATTTGGTTGTTTTGGTTTTATTGTTTGCTGTCGTCATTGGATGGTTTTGTATAGATCAGTTTACTATAGTTTACAATATAATCTACAAAGAAAACATTTCAACCAAAAGTTTTATAAGGCACATTGTGTGCACTTACATGAGTCACAATATTACCATTTATTTATTTAAACGAACAACATGTATTAACATTACTAAATACAAGGCTGACGTTTCCATTAAGATGCAAGGAGATAACCTTTTATGTTTCTGCCTGCGCCTGGTTCTTGTCAAATATTTTTATTCCGCCTTTATAATTAATCGGTGCACTAATGAATATTGATCATTTGATCACAATACATCATCAAATACCAGAATAGCAATTTTTTGTATTTTCAAACAATTATTTTTAACAACGTATACGTGGATCGTTATCTTAATAACGACCTTTGAATAAATGCAAACTGTCCATTTTATTGCTTTTTTATTTATAACTCTTTTTAAAACTTCTTCAAGTTTTTAAAATTTTGCAACTCTTACCAGTGGCGTAGCTAGGCGGACAAGGGCCCTGGTGCATAGGGAGAGAATCAAGCCCTCCCCCCCCTCTTTTCATGTAGTTTGAACTTATATTGACCTTTAAAATTATTGTTAGGAATAAGAATAGGAAGCAGTGAGTTCGAGGCTCGAGCCTGCTCACAAGTTTTTTTTTTCAATTTTTTTAATTTGATTTTATTATTATTATTTTCAAAGCTGAGGCTAGAGGGCCCCCTGAACTCCGGGGCCCTGGTGCACTGCACCACCTGGCTCTATGATAGCTACGCCACTGACTCTTACATGTTTGTTTTCAATTTTCGAACTCTGATTTCAATAAGTCAAAAAATGTAGAAAGTTCTCGAGAATATTCTCTATGTTTTCTTTTACTTACTAAAAGCTTAGCCGTTCTATAAGATTGTATAAAATAATTGTTAACAAGTACAAGATAATCTAAATATTACTGTCAGGGTGTGGCAGCAAGGTATTTGTTAGCTATAAGGACAAGGTCGCAGTGATACGAAAAGTTCTACTTTAAACATTCTACTGAATTTATAATCAATTATGTAGCAGTAGCGTGGAATATTTGTAAATAAATCAATCAATGATTTGTTATTTCAAAGTTATTGCTATTGCTTTAGTATTTGCTGGGTTATTGTTGCTGCTATTTTAATTGTTGATAGTAATTTTGGCCATAGTATAAGAATTATAATTGTATCATCTATATTTTGTAACATTGTAACGCTGTTGGATTGCCAAATAAATAAATAACTTCATCCCGATGACACTAAGATATGCATAAACATTAGATAAATAAATAATGAAAACCAAGAATTTATTTATGTTGTTTGCAAAAAAACTTGGAGGTAAAAAATTAAGAAATTTTTTTTTTTAATTAATTTAGATTTATTTTTTATCTTGCAAATTTTTAGTCTTTTATTTCTAAAATATTGAACTGTCTAATAATTTAGTTTTTTTTTAATTTATTAAATGTCTATTCATAAAACATTAACAAAAAAAAATATTTTATATTAGCAGTATATTTTGTGTGGTTTATCATTTTCCTTAAAATCGGGGCATTTTCAGAATAAATAAAGTTTTTAACAAAAAAATATAACCGACTTCAAACGGTAAAAAATAAAATTGTTCAGTACCTACTTCTTCTTGCTTATGGTAATGACTCTTAAAACTATTTCTGGAGTCGGGCCCTTAGTAAATGTCGTACCATTCGTTCTAAATTGGCACCGACAGTACAGACAGTGGGACAGTACCTACTTCTTCTTGCTTATGGTAATGACTGTTAAAACTATATTGGAGTCGGTGCCCATTCAGAACGAAAGGTACACTATATTTACTAAGACAGGACATTTCACTAAGGGCCCGACTTCAAAAATAGTTTTAAGAGTCATTACCATAAGCAAGAAGAAGTAGGTACTGAACAATTTTATTTTTTACCGTTTGAAGTCGGTTATATTTTTTTGTTAAAAACTTTATTTATTTCACTCTTTTTAGTAATATTAATAATTCTGTATGTATTAGCATAATTGGAAAATTTTTCACTTAACTTCTAAACTTTAAACAGATTTACCTTTTATGATTATAAAATGTTTATCTAATAGTCATCTAAAAGTCTGAAAGACATACTATCAGTCCACTTGAACGTATAAATTAAAGAAAGAATTTGCTCTCAGCTCCTAAACGTTGAGGAGTTGTACCTTCAATCATCAGTTAAGGAACAGCAGGTGATAATTACCAGACATAAATATTTGCATTATGTTAAAAATATGACTAAAAGCATGTGTGTGCCTATTAAGTTTCAGTGTTTCCCTCGATTTCCCTAATATCACATCATCAGATTTTGACATGGTGACAGTTGGACCACCTCAGGAATGTAAGATTTCGAACAAAAAACCATTTATTGAAAGAATTTGCTCTCAACTCCTAACCGTCGTAGTACCTTCCATCATCAGTTCAGCAACATGATATGACGATAATTATACACAAATGTCTGTTTTGCTTTGTAAAAATATGAAAATCATTTGTTGTGCTATAAAATTTAAATGTTCCCTTCGATTTCTCTGGGATCCCCTCATCAGACTTTGACTTGGTGACAGTTGGACCATCTCGGGAATGTAAGATTTCGAATAAAAAACTATTTATTGAAAGAATTTGCTCTCAACTCCTCACTGTCGCAGTACCTTCCATCATCAGCTCAGCAACATGAGATGATGATTTCTATGCGTAAATATCTCTTATGCTTCAGAAACTATAAGAAAATCAATGTGTGTGCCTATAAAATTTGAGAGTTCCCCTCGATTTCCCTTGGATCCCATCATCAGATCCTGATTTGGTGACAATGGGACCATCTCGGGAGTATAAGCATACGAACAAAAAAAGAATTTTGAAAATCGGTCCACAAACGGCGGAGTAATCGGTGAACATATATATAAAAAAAAAAATACATACAGCCGAATACAGTACCTCCTTCTTTTGGAAGTCGGTAAAAAGTACAAAACATCAAATATCTCTGAAAATACTGAAAATCGGACAGGGTGTTACATGACTTATTCTATAGTAAATGGTCCATACTTTCACCGCTTTAAAGAACTTACACCTACCTATTACAAATTACCCTGTATCTAAATTACTTAATAAGTTTTATATAAATAATTAAAAACAGAACAAATTTTAGGGCTTAGTAGTTAAAATGGAAAACAAAAATATTAAAAATTAATTGTTACCATTTTTAAAGTAATATCTATTCTCTATCTATTAGAAGTCTATTGTATAATTACAACTTATTGTTATGTGTTTCCTCAGGGCACTTATCTAGGACCATTATTATTTGTAGCGAAGCCTATATTCAAAGTGTAACGGTAGTTAAAGTGTACAAGACAACAGTGGTTGCTGGGTGTGCCGGTGAAGTAATGGTGGCGATTGGGACAAGGCCACTATCATTATCTACGCAGTTAATGGCTGAAGTGCTCGACGTGTTGCCGTAAATACTAGGAGTAATTTGTGCGTTGTACACAGACTACGTACCTATATTTAATAGGCAGGTTATTGCAAACGAATTTAAAACAGAAACAACTATAACGATGTCGCGTAAAGTATTGTTAGTAATTATAGCGTCAATAAAATATCCTTCCATGCGAAAGACACATAAACTTAGCATACACTGACACACTAATGGTACTAAGTAAGGTTTAAATAACACCTCATTGTTAATAACTCTCTTATAGTAATCCAATAGTAAAAAGTCCATGGGAACACAAAACTTTGATGTCAATAAAACATTGAAAGACAAGAAAGTTCTTAAAGAATAAGCACATACATTATAAATAAGCAAAAAAGGCACGTAATGAACACAAAACGATTGAAAGGACACGACAGCATAACAACAGATGGTGCAATTCGTGACCAAAGAAATTTGAGACATTTCATCTTACGTACTTTTTGTGCACACCGTCTTAATAATACATAATAAATAAATACATAAATAGCAATATATAACGTTTACAACTCACAGTCCTACAGTAGGGTAGATATACCCTGTGTCGTGGGTACCATGGACACATAAAAAGACAGAAACACAAACACCCAGACCTAAACACAAAAAAACTCATTATTCAAATTTCTGTTTCGCCGGGAATCGAACCCGGGACCCTCCGATTAACCATACGTAAAAAAAGTAAAAAAATAGGATTCATATGCTGCATTTGGTACCTATATCTGTACAAAGCAATATAGCCAAGGGTAAAGTTATAATTATACATCAACCGGCGTTCTCCTTTATTAAGTTTAAAAAAAATATCGCCTCAATTCGCTGCATAGACACGTCTCGATCTTCCAAGGTCATCCAAGGGTCCATCCTGGCTAATTTTGATAAATGCACGTATTTTCTGATTACGATAGGTTATTACGTTTATCTGGAATACCCTATGAAAAATGATTTCATCCTGATAAATCTGCAAGTTTTAAACTCTTATAATAGCTGATGTTGCTGATATTTTAAAATTTAACCATTTACAATTTCATCGATGCTCCACGGTGATGGAAAATATTGTGATATTTAATTGATAACGATGTTTTCCATAATGCATACCTGAGAGGAACTCATCATTTCTCGAAGGTATGATGTCCACCAATCCGCACTAGGCCCGTGTGGATGGCCTAAATCCCTCTCACTTGTTAGAGGAGACCTGTGCCTAGCAGTGGGACATGAAAAGGTTGAAAAAAATGTTTTGTTGTCTTAGGTACTCACAAAATACCTTTTTTTTTGGTATCGGGGGAGAACCTTCAAAAGGTACCCGATACCTTGGGAGAGGATACCGGGTTATGTGGTATTTGACCGCACTAAAACCCCCTCGGTGGCCTGCCTCTGCGTTTGTGAGGACTCCGGGATCTCCATAGGAACGCACCGGTGTCCTCCACGCGCGGCGCCCCAGAACGGGCCCATCTTCGGGAGAGCAGATGTGCTCTGCTGCACTTTCAGGTGTTCACAGCGGCATGAGGCCACGCATATACCGCCGGGGCTGCTAGCTGGACGGGTCAAGCTCCCACTCTCACCATCCGCATCCCCGGAAGCCCCCTTTTAGTCGCCTCTTACGATCAGGCAGGGGGATACCGTAGCTCTATTCTTAATCCCGAGGCTACAGGGACTCTTACAAAATACCTACAAAAAGTAAAAATAGAATGTTTCGATAGAAGGCTATTAAGTTTCTTCAAAGCTTGAGCGCTTTTATTGGGAACAAATTAACGTACCGTAAAAATTGCTCATCTGTGAAAGTACGCTGATAACTTAATAATAAATGATTAAATTACAAAACAAAATATCAGGGCACGAGTTACCTAAATTTTTTCAAAGTTAATAAATGTTTCAGTTTATTTCTATCGTCATTCACTGTCTCATCGTTGTCCATCTCCCCGCATTGGAGCTGCATGGTGAAGTTAAGCTCTAAGCTTCCTCAATAATAAGGAGCGAGGTGGGACACCAAAAGAGTCCCATTAATTGTCTTGGCATAACTTTTAAAAGATGTAGTTTGTTGAGGTTTCAGTATAAAATCAAAGAAAAATTAAAATAAATTAACATTTCTATCTCTCTCTTGTATTATTTAACATAGAAATTGCAAATAAGTATACATAGCAGAATGACGTTATTTCCATTCAATTAGGTTTTCCAAAAACACGGTGAAGCCTTCAATTTCCAGCTGAATATTGTATTATTCTGCGCTTGAATATAGTGTATGATAGCCTATTTTCTAGGTAAATATTGCTATTTAGTATTAGTAAACTATGACTATTGAACGTAGTGTTGTAGTAATAATGTGAAATAATCTGAAATAAAAAACGAATTACAAATTGGAATGACAAGCTAATTATATTTTCTTTATCTTTTATAATTATCTTTTTATATATAACACTAGCTGACGGCCTTTGAATTATTCAGCTTTTCCTTAGGAAACCCTAAGTCTCCCAAATATCATCCTATGGGTTTGGAAAATAGATTACAACCGTTAATCAAACTTACTGAATATACGTATACAATTTTATGAGAATCGGTCGAGCCGTTTCGGAGGAGTTTGGCAACAAACATACATAAGAATTTTATTTATATATATATTATATATTTTTATATATATAATTTTATATATTACATATAGAGATATTCAACTTGTTTGAAAAAATATCCTCTATTTTCTCGGCTACTCAGGAACAAAAATATAGTAAGAACATTATTATCATGATGAATTAGGCTTTTCGCACTGATTGCATCCAATTCATGGGAGAAAAAATTATCCGTGACATTGAATATATCTATAGCAAAGACAAAGAGGAAATCTATTGTCATGGGGGAGCGACCTAATAAATGACTTCTATCTTGGAGTTACTGCGCAGGAAAAAACTTTTATTCACGCTCCATTTCTTCAGACGGAATTCGATGAAACAAATTAATAACGCTAAGACGCATCTATATTCTCAAACATCTAATAACGTCGTGTAAGTCATTTTTATTTTTTATTTAAACAGAGCAGCTGCTAGCAAACAAGCCACGCTAAGCGGTTTTAAGTGGAGGTGTGGACTGGCAGCCAATGGACATCTACACATAACTTCAGTAAGCTTTATCTAAGACTTGCCTAGACACAAGACAGGCAATGCAACTGTTTGCGCTGCTACCCCGAAGGCTGATGGTCGTCCTATGTAAGTCTGGCCGGCAACTGCAACTTTCCATCGAAACACAGTAGAATTGCTTCACGGCAGAAGTGGGTGCAGTGGGGTACTTTCAAGGTCGAACCATTAAAGTTAGAGTTCAAGTTAAAGTTCGTTAGTAAGTTAAAGTTCTACCATGGTAGTAGGCAATAGTAAGTACTTAATTATCGCCTCCTACCATGAAATAAAAATAGTTACCTATAGTAATCGGCCCACAGTCATGCTGTATAATGAATACCCATTGTACCTGAAAATTTATTTATAACATGGCTGGAGTTTTTTTCCGCCCGCTTTTTTCTCCTAGCCCATATATGCCTTAGCGCACCCAAAGCGGATGACGGTCAGCTGATGGCCGTACAACAATGACAAACATCAAGTGTATATTATTACCCAGGATGTTAATAAACTATTTCATTTCAAACTATTTCATTTCATTAATATTAATATGTAAAAAAAGTTAAGTATAGTGATAATAATGTATCTAGGGGGGGGGGGTACTTTCCTGGTCGACCATTAAAGATCTACCAAGTAGGTGGTAGAACTATTATCGTTCGCCCGGGGAAGTACCACCACTGCACCCACTTCTGCCGTGAACCAATTCTATTGTGTTTCGGTGGAAAGGTGCAGTTGCCGGCCACACTTACATGAGGCGACCACCAACCTCCGGAGTAGCGGCGGAGCATACGACCTCAGACAAGAATTACCTATGCTTACTTGAGGTTGTATGTAGATGTCCATGGGCTGCAGCGACCACTTCACACCACGTGACCTGCATGCTCGTCTGCTTCTCCATTCAAATAAAAAAAGGTAGTAGGTAATAGGTACTTAACTATCGCCTCCTACCATGAAATAAAAAAAGTTACCTATAGTAATATTAATATGCAAAAATAGTTATACGTAGTAATAATAATATATCTTGTATCAATTCGTCATTTAATTTTTCGCCGATTCATTTTCAATGTTGTTTACAACGATTATGCGTTGCCTTTCCATGCGTACCCTGAAAAGCTTTGCGTTGAAATGCTCTGGAACAATGTAGCTCCAGCAGTGGCTGGGTAGTGAACCCTCATATAAATTAAAAAAATTGGGAAGCAGTCCATGGCCAGTTGCATGACTTAAAGGTTGCAGTCAAAATGTAAAAACTTCTTCCTCTTGCAATATCAAATGAAGAACCCAAAAAGAATTTTCACCCTCTTTGTCTCCGAATGGAACCATCCATTATTGGCCTCGTGTATTCATCAATCTTTCGACCATTAAGCGATTAGATAGCAGCATATCCTATTGAATATTGAACAAAGTCGATGTCAATACCACCCACATGGGTCACCAATCTCCTCATATAATTGGAACCTCCAAAAAACCTCATAACGATAAATCGAGACTTAATTTGCTTTGAGATTAGTAGCGGTCGCATCGATCATTCTGGACGCTGACTATTCCCGACTTTGAAGTTCCCATATTAATATTAATTAGTCAATAGGGGTTTCATCTGAATTCAGAACAAATTTTTTTGTTTTGCATCTAAGATTCGTAGAATTTATTTGACTTGCAAAAATAACCTAAAATAACAGTGAGATCGTGATTATACAGTTTTTTATGCTAAAAGGGAACTGAAAACTGTTCAACTATATGAAAGAAAATATTCAAAATAAGTGTTAATAATACTTGACTAACCACTGCGTTTAGCTCTACTCTTTATCTTTAAAACACATCACTTTCTTAAAAACCGGCCAAGTGCGAGTCGGAATTACTCACGAAGGGTTCCGTACCATTATCTATAAAAAATCACGTTTATTGTATGGGAGCCCCCTTAAATATTTATTTTATTCTATTTTTAGTATTTGTATAACAATAGCGGCAACAGAAATACATCATTGCCTTTGATTATCCATAGAAATCATTGCATTAAGATTGAATGAAAGGTAAATTGTGGTTTACGATTTATGACGTATTAAAAAAACTACTTACTAGATCTTGTTCAAACCAATTTTTGGTGGAAGTTTGCATCGTAATGTACATCATATATATTTTTTAGTTTTATCATTCTCTTATTTTAGAAGTTACAAGGGGGGGACACACATTTTACCACTTTGGAAGTGTCTTTCGCGCAAACTATTCAGTTTAGAAAAAAATGACATTAGAAACCTCAATATCATTTTTGAAGACCTATCCATAGATACCCCACAAGTATGGGTTTGATGAAAAAAAAAATTTGAGTTTCAGTATTAAGTATGGGGAGTATTGGGGAGCCCTCAAAATTTATTGCTTTTTTCTATTTTTGTGTGAAAATCTTAATGTGGTTCACAGAATAAGATGTATTCAGTACGTACCGAGTTTCAACAGTATAGTTCTTATAGTTTCGGAAAAAAGTGGCTGTGACATACGGACGAATAGACAGACAGACATCACGAATCCATAAGGCTTCCGTTTTTTGCCATTTGGCTACGGAACCCTAAAAAAGGGCATGAGAAATGTCTGTACTTGCAATCTGATACACAGACATTAAAGAACTCAACAGATGAGTCTGAATAAAGAATGATGAAGCTTTTTAAATTTTAAACACATTTAAGGGATATTATGTCGTGACGAGTACTTAATGAGATACATAAAGAGCCCAGCACATACATAATTTCGTAGACCTAAGCTAAACAATTTTACAAGCAGGTTTAATCTTCCTCCAAATTGCACATTGAAACTCATTAAAGACGATTTGAGTGTCAGAATTTATAATTACAAGATTTAAGTAGTCTCTCAAAACTAAAAATTCTTCAATGTACAGTGTTCATGAGCAAAATGGGAACAGATGGCCCGGTGGCATCCTAACGAGATTAAATTACGCTGAGTATCGTCTTTTAGTGCTAAAAGACGGACGGGACGACATTTCCACAGACTTAATAATCCGGTAAAATATGCCTAAAGTAAGCGTGTGCAATTTTGATTGGGATGTCTTTTTAAGAATTGGTCGTGATAGGTTTGAAACGGAGTTTTTATAGTAAACTAGCTGTGCCCCGCGGTTTCACTCGCGTTAGAGAGTATCATTAGCATAAAGTGAAGTACCTTCTGAAGTGCCGCTGGATGGACTGCCTTTTTTGTAGGACTATTTAAGATAAGATAAACATTTCCATCATACATTACATATTTTATGTATGTGTAACTCTAGCGGTTTTCGCAGCGCAAGCCAGAATAGCTCTCAGATGGTAGATTTTTTCCTATTTACTTGACACTTATCGTCATATGAGTCATATTTTGGACAATTCACACAATATCTTTATAAATAGTAGCCTATGTGTTATTCTGATGTATAAGCTATATTATTGTAAAGTTTCATTAAAATCCATTTAGTAGTTTTTACGTGAAAGAGTAGGTAACAAACATCCATAGTTACAAACTTTCGCGTTTATAATATGAGTAGGATAGGATAGGATAAAAAATATATTTAATAGTAAAAAAGCGTGGGATGCATAGTGTCACTAGTTATAAATATTTTATTGACAAATATGAGGAGAAGGATCATCACTTTGATATCTCAAAAAGCACCTCATTTTTTTTACAATTTAATACTTTTTTCCAATTTTTTACTTTTATTAGTTACTAGCTATGATACCCGGCTTCGCTCGGTAGTTGATATGAGATCACGTGGTAGTTGAAATAAAAAATAAACTATGACGTAAAAAGTAAAAAAAATATATAGAAAACATATTCTCATTATCTACACTACTTGTTTATAAACATTTTTCATTTTATTGTCCGGGGTCTATATATATATAAATTTTTCGAATTTCCTACTCTTGAGCAAGCTACATATAGCTGACCGTGAGAGAAGAAGGATTCTTTGAGGTTGATGCCACAATATTTTAAAGTTTGCCCTTGCGCTTTGTTAATTGTAAAATTAATTCTCACACCTTCTAGAATGTTCTCGACAATGCTGCAATTACTCGCTGCGCCTTTCGAAATGCAACCCAAATAATATTTGTTCTGAATGATGTTCAAATACTCGGCAACAGATGGCGCCACTACACTTAATTTCCAAGTTGAAGGCTTGGAAAAGCCCTTATATCTTTAAAAACACGCCCTTTAGGTTAAAACGGGAACTTTCTTGTTCGAGGGGGATAAAGGGCTATCACACTATATAAGTCCCTTTATCGTGCCGGGACTCCTTTCTATGTTTTATCGGCACGCAAATTTTATCAACTTAGTTTTATTATATATAATGATAATGATTAGTTTCAAATTAATCCGACGTTCCAATGTTCGTGAAAATTACGTTTAAGATTTCCGTTACATACAAATATATAACGGACCTATATAACACGCACATATTATACATACATAAATACGACTAAAGCTAATAAAAGCGCAACAAGCTAATTTAATTTAAAACTCTTAAACCTGTAAAAAATAATGTTTCTTTATTAAAAAAATTCACACACGAATTTTCAAGAGTAAGCACATTTTAGTTGACAAATTTACCATTTCTACGATTTTGTTAAGACGACTGATTAAATTTAAAAGGGCATTAGCAAAATACTGCTTTAATACACTTTAATTAGATAATAGATAACAGAGTTTAAAAAAGATATAAATATTGATTCTCTTCCGATAGCCGTCCAGCCAGCAGTGACTAGAGTGGAACGCAAAAACTGCCCAGTAGTGCCCAGCAGTGGAACGCAGAGTTGCAGCCAAGGTTTACTCCTCCAACGCGATATAATTCCATTATGAATAAGTTTTGGAAGATGATTTTTTAACCTTTTTTTGTGTCCTGCTGGGCACAGGTTTCCTCTCCCAACTGAGAGGGATTTAGGCCATAGTCCACCACGCTGGCCAAGTGCGGATTGGTAGACGTCATGCTTTCGAGAAATTATGAATTTCTCTCAGGCATGTACGGCGATGGAGAACATCGTAATCCATTAAATATCACGATATTTTCCATCACCGTGGAGCAACGATAAATGCGCACATTACAAATTTCTTATTCAGAGGTGCGCGCCGAGGATTTGAACCGAGGCCATCACTGCTCTGCTTGAGGATTTACCTAACCTTTATTATACCTTTACATAGTTAGTGTAGAGTTACATAATAAAATAACAACACGTAAGTAACTTTTGAAAACTACTTGTTGGACTACAGCCAGCTTACATTTTCTTTAACAGAGCTTCCACTTATAATTTATGAGTACTGTTTTCCTCTTATATACTTAAGCTTTTGTAATAAAAGTCTCTACAAGCAATTGCTGTTTTTAATATAAGAGGTACTTACTGTACCGTCTAATTCCGGGCTACAAAAGTTATAGGCGATGTGGCATTAGTTTAGCGACCGCTTTTCTGACATTTAAAGTAAAGTCAGTTAAATTAATATTTGTAAGCTGGAAATTTACTGCAAGTTCTACAATTGCAAATGACGTACTTAGAGGCAATACATTGACATGATTATAATAATGTAGCAACACAACCGGTCTTGGACTACCAATTCAATGGGCATGATGACAGATTTTTAAATACCTTTCCTTATTGTAGGTACACGTCTCCTAGTTTCGAAAAAAAGTTTATTTCAGCAATAAATTCAACTTTTAACGTAAATTAATGTGTTTTCTGCTATGTAATTTGAATTAAGCGCGAAAACGCTCGTAGGTGTCATGGCGTCGGCTTGATCGTCAAACTTCAAGCAACACGATGACATTAACTGAGACGTGACGTCATTCCTTTTGATTGGCGTTTCAGATAACATGGCCGATTGCTGTATTCAATACTTTTATTTTATTGAAAATCTTATTAATCTTAATGTTTATATTAAAACGGGATCATATTTTAGAACTTTTTTAGCATATATTTTTCTGTAAAACCGTTTATTTTGTAATTCTTTGATCATGCCTATTGAGATACCTATAATGAGCTGTCAAAACGTGACATCTTCATAAATTTTATATGAGGAAATGATTTGTGACATCACAACTCATTTATAGTCAATTGACTAAATTTTTATTGATTTAAAAGCGAATAAAAACCACGTTAAAAAATAAATCAACAATTATCCTGCGTTCCAAGCGTGGCTTAGTGACACCATTTTATAGTATGCATTTTGAATTTTTTTGTGCATAGTGTCCAAGACCCTATTGTACACGCATACGATTTCAGATAGAACATGAAGGCATAGTTTTAACCACGAGCTTTATATCCATATAGCCGCGAACCAGGCGCGGTCGCAGCCTTTAATTTTGGTGGTGGTCGTCAAGAAATTTTGGGAGGGGGGAAGGGGGGGGGGTCATTAAGAAATTTGAAGGAAGAGGTGTTCCAAATTGGCTTGTTTTGCCTTCCATCTACGCATGACTGATGGATTTTGGGGGGGGGGGTCATGTCCCCTGTGTCTTCCCCCCCTGGGACCGCGCCTGCCGCAAATGAGAACATTTAAACAAATTCATGTGCAACTATATCTGAATATTTCAATACTCACAATGTTTTCACTAAATTTCTTAAAAGGCATATGATGTCCATGGAGGCTTGTGTCCAGCAATGGGGCATTTTGAAAAATTTAAAAATAAATGCATCAATAACATTGTTTTTATTTTATAGGACGTTAGATCCTACTTTAAAAAGGTTAAAAGATACGTGAAGATATAATTCTAATTTTAATAAATCGATACATTCATGCCGAACCATGTGGCGCAACCACAGTGCGCAACGGTTACCAGGCTGGACTGCCAATCGGGTTCGTTTCTCGGCGAAGCAGAAATTTAAAATAATGAGCTTCAGTTTCTGTTCCCATTCTATGTCTTTGTGTGTGTCCATGGTATTTTCTACCCTTATATGGGACTATAAGTGCAAAAAGTTATTATTCAAGGACGTTTCCAATACAGATGACATAAGATAGTTTGTTAATTTACTTTCTAAGTTCTACACCCTGTTACTTGTTACTTGTATAGTTTGAAACATTACAGAACTTAATATCACAGTCTGGTGCCACTCTTCTAAATGCGTTATCTGAATAAGCTCTCACTGTATAAGTTATGTACCTACTGGAAAATTATAACAAATGTAACTCATAAACAGCAGCCAGAGGCAGTTGTGGGCGATCGTGAGGGGCCACGCCCGTGAATGGCATTGGTTTGACTTAAAACGAACAGCTTTAAACGAATTTATATTAAGATATCCACCTAACCAACATTGGGGCAGCATAATGGAAAAAGCTCCTCAATAAAGTATCCCCAAAATAGAGGTGAAACCCGTTCCCAGCAGTGGGATGCAAAAAAGGTTGCAGCCAGCCGTGGGGATATACCTAAACTTAAATCATCTTTTAATACGATGTACGATCCGTTAATACGAGCTATTGTGTCAGATACAACGGAAATTAGTAAGAATTTTTTATGGGGCATGACGACTCGACGATACGAGCATGCACGTTACGTGATGTTATGTGGTCGCTGTAGCCTATAGATAGACATCTATATGGGTAGTTCTTATTATAAAGGAATATAATGGAACATTTTTAGTCCCATACTTTTTTTTACTAAATTTAGTATGCAAAGTGGCCAGATGTCAAGATTTTTACTTAAATAAGCACAAGTTTTGCGGGTCAGACAAAATATTGGTAAATAATTAAATTATAGGCCTTTTAAATTTTTTTGAAGACAGGCAAGTGATATACGGCACAGGAAAATGAAAACTAGCTTAAAATATGTATAAAAATTCATAATAAGTGGTGTGTACATACTTGACTATGTACAATTTATCCATTGATTGAAAACCGTTAGAAAATATTATGATGTGAATGTTATTTTACTGGCCGAAAAGTGAGAAATAACCAGGAAAGTGGGAATATTAAACTTATATTTAGAAACAATTAATTACAAAATTGAAATAGTGAGGCACTAGGAATAATAACAGTCTGTTTTATACCAGTATTTATAGCTTAATAGTCTAAATTTATCTTAGAGATCATGAAATCAACAAACTTAATGTATTCTTTGAAATGAATACGATAAACTTAAGTAAAAAAATAACCAGCAGCCTTTTTCGAGGTACTTAGTAACTTTAATGAAACTTATGTAGGTACCTACTTAATTATTAGAATGGCATCTTATATCATTAAACTTTTTTATAATCAGTCGAAAAATAAACATTATTATATATTATCAGATTAGTTTAACTTTGCATTGTATAGTCTTTATCCGATGAGCAGTCAGTACAAGTAAACGATTACAAGATCCGTTTTGATTCAGTTATACTGAGCCCATTGATGACATATGATGCATTGGATCCAATCTTGGCCTATTGTGTTATTGTTATATATAATAAATTTATTATATAAAGGCCAAGATTGGATCCAATGCATCATAGTTCATCAATGGGCGCAGTATAACTGAATCAAAACGGATCTTAATAATCCACAGATAATACAATAGCAAACATCAGAATCAGTTTCGTGTCTTTCATTTTGACTTTTTCCTTTAACATTTTTTTTTTGGTTTCTTTTTTTGAGAACGGGTCTTTGCAGTCTTCGTTTTTTTATCTCTTCTTCTTGATGGAACTGAATTTTGTCTTTTGTTTTTATTTTCCTTTTCAGCCTTTCTTCATTTTTCGCGAACAGGTATTTAGGGTCAAAATCTAAAACAGGATCGGTAAGCAAACCATCAGGATCATCTATATTAAGCGTCACGTAACTAACACAGCTCAAAGTATCATTCTTGCCCGGAGCCTTGCGGTAAGCCCAAATAGCGTGAACGTTGTGTGACAAATTGGTTGAAACCCTGCAATAGGATCTTGTAGAATTTTTCAGGTACACAACAACAGTATGAAGTGATAACTGCATATGAGATCCCCCAAAGTGGAATGACTGAATCACTCCGCTGTGTTTTACTGCTGACTACAAACCCCATTTTTAAAAAATATTTTTGTATGTTTCGGAGCGTATCAAGTCTATACCGCTTTTATTTTCGTATATTTTTATGTACTCTTTTTTCCCAACTCCTAATCGACTGCACTTATCATCTTCCATAAATTCTTCAATTAACTTACGCAGTCGTCCCTCTGTCTTTTTGTTATTTTCTTTTTGTTTGTTAGCATTTATTAGTGATCACTTTGTTATTGGTTTTCCACACTTTTCTTTCTTTTACAATAGGACCCAAAATCAACTTGTAGGAAATTTTTTTCTCGTGTCTTAAGACTTTTTAGATTTTTTCACTATTTCAGTTCGAGTTGTTGGATCATCAGCCATTTGAGACTTTTTCAGAGTTTGCAGTTAGTAGTTTCTGAGGATTATTTCTTTTTTCTTTCTTACGCAATTTGCTAACTTTCTTCCAGTATTTATTCAGTTCAGCCTGCAGTTTTTTAATTTTGTCATCCTTCTCTTTTATTTCTTCGTTTCTCTTACGTCTTTGTATAATTAACTTTTGTCTAGCCACCCTTAATCTAGCCGACTGATTGGAAGATGGTTCCTGCAGTGGTGAAAGCAGAGCCTGGGACGGTGATGGTTGGGAAATTAAATCTTCAACACATAAGTTTGATGAAGTGTTCGCTCTTATAAAATCTGTAGCACTCTTTTTAGGAGCACATTTTGTCTTATAATATTTACTAGATTTTTCTCGCCATGACTTTCTGCAGTGCCTTTTTTCACGATCAGTCATCTCAGATATTATTTTTATTTTTCCTGTAGATCTTGCCTTCAAATAATACTGTTTTTTCTTTTCTTTTAAAGTAGCTAACTTGTCTGGATCATTTTTCATTAGCTCATAACGTTTTCTTTCATTTTATCGCTTTCATGCTAATACTTCTTCCCTGGTTCTTAGGTTATCGCATTTTGGTTTTTGTGAAAAAGGCCTCAACGGGTTAATACATAAAATGTTATGAGGAAATTAGGAATCTAAACATTCACGTTTATCACTTTCCTGTATGTTATCACTTTCCTGTCTAAATAGATCCAGACAAGTGATAGACAGGAAAGTGATAATTTTGAGGTTATCCATAAAAAACACAAAAACGCTGTAGTTGAATGACATGTTAATGCTTCATTGTACATTTACACCAGATGTATTATTTAAAACAATAAAAAATATTTGTTAAATCCAAATATTGTTCACGTAATTACATAACATACAAGTGAGAAGTTGTCTGACCCGAACGCGTCTGCGGTCGAAAAGATCTTCGTGGCGACTGTCTGATTGGCTGTTACGTGAAATCATTAGCGGCAGTGAGCTTATTTTACTACGTAGTTTGTGACGGAAATGTGGCAACAGCGCTCAATATTTAATTTGTAGGTATTCTTGACTTGTTTTTAGTTGACAGGAATGTGATACACAATTCGTGTCGCACCTATTCTATGATGAAAAATCGACTAAAATTAGGGAGACACGCAACTTTTTTTTATGTTTTAGCAAAGTTTTATTGATCGTTACCGTGATTAGATAAATATATTTTTCTTTGTGCACTTACTTTACGTATTATGTCGTCAGAAAACTTGCGTTTTGTAAAATCGCCCCACAGGAAAATGACAATTTTGCTCATGTTCAGGCATTTTTCTCCAAGAAGATATTTTTGTACCTAGCTGAATTTCAGTGCCCATATAGAAGCCAATTAGTTCCTTATTCTAGATTTCAAATAAAGCAGAAATATTAAAAAACTAACGAGCTATGACTTGAGCGCACCAAAATTCCTTTACTATGAGAACTAGCCATATAGAACCTCAAGCTAGCCAAAGTCTTGTTTATGCAGCAAAATTCAAAATTCAAATTTTTCTTTTTTGGAACGCAAATATTCTCTTAATGAATGTCAATGTTTTCGTGGTCATCAGCTCTAGGTTCATAGGCGATGAGTTGACCTGAGAGAAGATTAGAGAAACATTCTCAGTTGCTCTTTTACTCCGGTGGATGATGGTCGCCTTGTGTAAGTCAGGCTGACAACATCACTATCACATCATATACTTTTTTATGTTATGTAAAATATTAAATCACTACCTAAATAGATGCCATATATATGTTACCACATATACATGTAATCGTGTTATCTGAGCTAGTCACTCGTGTTTCGCTAATATTTTTTAATCAAATCCAAAGGCTGCCAAGAGATTCGAAGATAACGAATCGTTATTTGTATTTAACGAGTTTGCATAAGGATCTCAAACCAACCCGCATTGGAGCAGCGTGGGGGAGTAAGCTCCCTTATAATGGGGAGAGACCCCTTCCCAGCAGTGGGACGCAAAAAGGGTTGCAGCCACACATTTGACTACTTTCTATTAGATCAATTTAGTACGATCTTGTTTATTTTAAGTTTAGAAGCTACTAATCGCTAATTAGCGCATCGCTTGTGGTCAGACTTAGCTTTAAGTGCACAAATAAACGTTTGCAAGTAAATCGCTCGCGGGGAGAGCGCGCCACTGCAGCTGCGAGACGGTTATCTGATAACTTGTATAACTACGAGTATTATACGTCGTAATGTTGTGTAGTTGCTAGCTTTTGCCCTTGACTACGAATTCTTTATTTCTTTTAAGCGCAGGTAGGTCAATCTGGTCAAGAGAAATACGAGTATCAATCAAGTAGTCATTTTTTTGGTAACTATTTCCACGAGTGTCGCTGCTCTCATTTCTGCCCTGAAGCAGTATGATATTGTGTTTGATGAAATTGTGCAGATACCAGTCACTCAATAATAACTTTCGAAACATCGGCTAGTGTTATCCACTACAGCTTTTTGAGATCAGGCTAGACGATTACTGCAGACTTGTATTGCCAACAATTGCAAACATTGATGGAAAAGCTTGCCATTAAACAACCGAGACTGTTGAATTGCTCTAGCCTACTGCTCCTTCTGGATAACGCTGTACCACACATTGCACATCAAACGGTAGCCAAGTTAGAGGAGTTGCGACTGGAAGCTCTGCATCATCCACCATATTCTCCAGATTCCCCAACCGTTCCTCAACTAATTACAACTTTTTTCGAAATTTGGATAACTTCTTGCAATGTTTAATTGTGTTATCGTCAGTCGCTCCCCTATGAAATCAGATATCATAGTATTTCTTATCAAACAAAGTACTATCGATCATACCTTACCCGATACTTGAGTATATCCCGAGTAACCTAATAGCAGACTCTGGTATTTTTGTAGTACTGAAACTCCTCATTAGATCTTTTCAGCAATATTGAATGGATGTGTTTCTTGCACACGTAAGGGGTGACCTTAAGTGGCTGTCTCAGGAGAGTCTATATTCTTACTTCAAGATTATCTTACAATGAAAAGAGTTGAAGATTATCATATAGTCGATCCGCATTTTACAAACATTAGTAGGTACATTAATACGTTCAGGTTTTCAGGTCAATTTCATCTGTCCTCCATCAAACTCCTACATTTCATGTCCACCAAATTCATATTGATTATAGTATATCCTTTAAATTAATTCAATTCAAATTCAAACTTCAATTCAAAAATGTCAAAAAGCACTTTATCAAAAACACTACTTGGACAGAAAAATAACTTAAGGGTCCAAGTATAAGACTAAATATTATTGGAGATTGGAGATAACTTAAAGCTACAAGAACATTCTTATAACCTTGTAATAAGCGTTATATTACAGATCAACGCCCGACCCTAAAATAAATTTTAATTAATTATGAAATATGATTCTTTTAAAGATGCGTATTAATTGACTCTATTTTTGTGTGGCATACATATTAATTTATCGTTGAGACTTTGAGAGTAAATGAAATGACAATTATAAATTTAGAAAAGCAAAGATATTTAATAAATAACGTTGACTACATTTAAAATTATCACGACTAATTCGATAACTCTAAAGAAATATGGTCAATAAGTCTTAAAATGGTAAATCTTTGTTTAAATCTGTCTTCGGCACAGGGAACTGTTGATTGGATAAATCTTATGTTGTTGCCAAGAAACTCCTCAGGAAAGTAATGAAAGTTTTCAGTTACAACCTAAGTTTAGGTGTAACATCATATTTGATAATAACATGTATCTCTTAAAAACTAAGGCAAACTAGAAACAAAGCCACCAAACTCTCATATACGCGACTCGCGATCAAGTATTCCAATAACCGAACCGAAACAAAGGAATACGAAATTGCATCCCTTACAGTGTAGCATGATGCAGTCGACAGTGCAGGCGCTTGTAAAACAGAGCCCTTAGTGTAAGTTTGTAAACGCGCAAACGTTACTACTGCGTCAGAGTTAAAATTGGACAGATAGATCTTAATCTGAAAGGAATAAGGTCGATAGTTAAATTCTTAACGCAAACGCGTGCAGACTTACACTAATTAAAGGGCTCAGAACACAAAGTTGTCGATAAGCGCTGCAGGGTATTTTATCAGGTGGTGAGAAATAGTTTCTTTACCAAATTCGAGCAGTGTGTAGGAGTAAGCTCCAGACCTCTCCAATTATGGGTCCCCGTGTCCAGCAGAGAAACGCAAGAGGTTGCTGCTGTACGACATAGTTACAATTTATAACTTACTTTAAATATTTTCATTTTAATTTTTAATTTTGAACTCTGCTAAATAAAATAATTTTTAATATTTTTTAATACTTTATTATTTCATGCATTTTTCAATACTATATTATATCATTTAACCCTTGTTTTTCTTTGGTTTGGAAATTTATTGTTGAGACTAAATTAAATGTTTTTTTCAACCTTTTTGTGTCCCACTGCTGGGAACAGGTTTCCTTTAACAAGTGAGAGGGATTTAGGCCGTAGTCCTCCACGCTGGCCTAGTGTGGATTGGTAGACATCATACCTTTTTTTTTTATATGTAAACCGAACAAAAAGGCAGACGGGCCGCGTGATGTTAAGCGATCACCGTCGCCTATGGACACGGGCAACCCCAGGGGAGCCACCCGAGCATTGCCGGCTTTGGAGGAGTGCTTTTTTTACAGCTTTCTTGAAGAACCCCATGTTATAGTCCACTGGGAATGCCTCAGCTGGAAGGTTGTCCCATAACCTACACGTCCGTGGTAAAAAGGAGCGTGCAAAGCGGACTGTGGAGGACCGCCACGAGTCGATACCTTCGAGAAATTATGAGTTTCTCTCAGGTATGCAAATTAATTGCTATACAAGCGCCTATTCCATTTCCAATGATTGCTTTCACGCCTACGAAAATTAAAAAAAATAGTACTTACTGAAATCACATTGGTACGAAAAAACAAGTTTATTTGCTTAAAATCCAAAGTAGACTACTTTCTACTTACGTACTGTCTGTACTTAAACCTGGTAAAATTTTGTCAACAACTTCGTAACTCAACTTTTCAATCAAAACTTGGTTTAAGTTACTTGCCTTAAATCTTAGGTGTTGTGTCATATTAGTAAACTACATGTACCTAACTCTCGAAAACAAAAGAGCAACTAGAAACTGTAGTCAAACTCTCATATGAGCGTCGCACAGTATCAAGTATTCCAATAACTGAACCAAAACATTGTCAGACAAAATTGCATCCCTTACAATGTTACAGTCGGTAGTGCAGGCGATTTTTGGAATAACAAACAGCAACAGTCGACTTAAAGAGCTGTTAACAAGAGTCGTAAGGTATTGGTTTGGAAAAAAAAGCGCCTGAAATTGCCACTGTTACTGTTTATCACCAATCTAATTTCACTATACCCATTTTGCTTACCTGTGTAGATCGGTTTTTACATTAACTTATCTCTATAGTAGAACTACGTGATCTAAGTACACCCAAGTGTTGCAATCCTGGATCACTGACTCATCACTGTATTGAACTTGAAATTCTTTACTTCAAGTTCGAGCACACGAGCCTATAAAAAGTATACGAAAACTTATAATATTATTCGTAAAATTATAGGCCTTATATAATATAAATAATATTTTTCGTTAAGCGTTTGCTACTTTAAGACTCCAATTTCGACGGTTTCGACGGCAACAATTTAGGTGACTCTAGCCTAATTTGTTTTTTTTGACTTCAGTGGAATCCCTTGCCCTGCAGTTTGACATTGACGGATTGTGAATAAAGTACTGTTGAACTTTAATTTTTCATCTGGATGTAGACCAATATTCATAGAAAAATACAAACACTAAAATTTTGTTTCTTTAATGATGATCAGAGAAATACAATAAAAATAATAAATTTTAACAAGAAAACTTTTGTATTACATCAGTACGTATTATGCAACAAATAGGGAGTACCTAAGGCTTTATGCTGGTATCAATAGGTACTACGAGAAATATAACACTATTTTTACAAGGCGGCAACGTGAAAGTGGCGTGTCGTACTTTTATTTTATGTTATTTTATAAGTGTATTATTTTTGAACCTTATTCAAATATAATTGGTGGCATTTGGTTTTCTGCAGGTTGACTCATAGATAACATAAGTTTAAAAGTTTTCTCCGACACTCCAATGTAAAGTGTTTAATAGGGTCGTCCTGGCATAAATAAGATTTAAATAGGTATATTACTTTCTTAGAGCATCAAAGGTACTGACTCACCCTTCAGTGGAGACTGCATAGCGCCTCGCTTCGATACATAATTTTTGTGCCAAATCTGGTTCAGCGGGAAGAAAGCACACATTTTAAGTTTTGTCACACATTCACAAATATTCTTTCATCGCTACAGACGCATACATTTCTAAATATGTCAATTTCAATTAACAGCGTCATTTTCTATGCACCGACAACACTGACACTGACACACACAGACACACTAGTTGTATAACTAGAAGGCACCTTGAGCATGGATGTTGAGACGAGGGGTTCGCCCGTAAAGGCCACTCCTCTGACGAGTGTCATCATACCTGTCAATATCTTGATGCTCTAAGATTACTTTAGACAAATTGAAGAAAATAATATAAAATACCTTATATATCTGTACGCTACACTACTAATAAAATATCGTTTAATACCTTTTCCCTTTTTACCGACTTCCAAAAGGAGGAGGTACTGTATTCGGCTGTATGTATTTTTTTATATATGTTCACCGATTACTCCGCCGTTTGTGGACCGATTTTCAAAACATTTTACTAAGGGCCCGACTCCAAAAATAGTTTTAAGAGTCATTACCATAAGCAAGAAGTAGGTACTGAACAATTTAATTTTTACCGTTTGAAGTCGGTTCTATTTTTTGTTAAAAACTTAATTTATAGTGACATATATTTGTAAATCTACGTATATACATATATGTAGGTACATCTGAATCTTTTTTCTTAAGAAAAGGCATAAGCACCTTCTTCAAATTGCGGTAGCAGACACAAGGGCGATATTGGACGGATGACAAAGGATTTGCTTTGAAGGGATTTTCAAATAACCGCTAAAAGGCCCGTTTTAAGAATTTTCGGGTTCATTTAATTTTTAAGAGACTTAACAAAAGACGGGTCATGCGAGAATTCTATTTTTATCGAATATATTTCATTAACGTAAGGTCTATGTAGAAGCATGGAAAACAAATTTTCCTTAAAAATATACTCTCTTATTTAAAACGCTTGTAGTAGTTTTTAGATTTTGATGTTATGTCAAACTCTGATGCGCTTAATAGTATGTACCAAAGCAAGAGAAAACGTTGTATAACTATAACAAACTTACATAACGTTTATTAATAAGAGAGTTAAGATAGAGTTTATTGCAATTCGTACTAAGTATAATTGTTTTTAATTATGACTATTAAAAACGTAACTTAAAGCAAGACTGCAAAATCATTGTTTGCATGATAGTAAAGTGGGACCGATCAAAAGACATGTTATTAAAAAAAACATTAATTATAACTCGTGGACATTCCACTCTCAGGGCGATTACAGATTGGGCAAACATTTCAATTACCACGACCACACAATTTATGGCGAAGACCGATTGTTTAATTGCGAAGCGACCGGACGCCAAGGCTTCATTTGCCTCTATCTTTTAATTATGGTCTTGTAAAAGCGTTTATTTAATGAATTACCCATTCATTGACTTCACAGTTACCCTCCAAAGAACATAACCTATAGGCAAAGCAGCAGTGGACACTGTCCAAACTGAAGTATCGGTGTAAAGGGAACGGACCGAGGATTTTGTAAAGGACGAATTGCTTATCAGATCAGTTGCTCAGCTGCCATTGCAATGGATTGACTTGTTCGTCCTCAATAGTTGTTTTTTAACTGCAGCTTGGAGAACAACTTTTATTACACGGAATGGTTTATACAACGTCGTTTTGTTGAGCTTTAGCTCTACAGTTGCAGCATAAAATATAACTTTGTTTTAACGTTAAATGAAATCTTGATGCGGTCGTTATTAGTTTATCTATACTAATATTATAAAGAGGAAAGATTTGTATTTTTGTATGTTTGTAATGAATAAACTCAAAAACTCTTCTCATTTCTCATGAATAAACTCAAAAATTCTTTCAATATTAGACAGCTACATTCACCCTGAGCAACATTGCTGCTACTTTTTACCGCGGGAAAATGCTACATTCCTACGTGAAAAAGAGTAATAGGGTCAACGCGGTTGAAGCAACTGGCTAAACGCCTATGATTTTAATATAGCAATGAAGCCTGGAATAGCACATAATGTCAATTTCAATTAACAACGTAATTTTCTATGCACCGACAACATTGACACTACACACAGACACACTAGTTGTATAATTAGAAGGCACATTGTGCATGGACGTTGGGTCGAGGGGTTCGCCCGTAAAGGCCACTCCTCTGACGGGTGTCATACCTGTCATACCTTGACGCTCTGTGTCAAACAAACCATCCATGAGGCTTCCGATGGTTTAACGACTGCTGCTTTTCGGTTGCTACTGATAAACAGTACCGATGTAGTACTGATGGTTTGACGTCTTTCCTGAAGCATGAAATTTGCAGTGTTCGCCCATTTAATATCCAACCCTGCTATTTCTCTTAGTTGCCTACTTCTCTTGCGGTCTATACCAGCGGAAAACTATGCGCGCTATAATTTCTAGTGTTCAGAACTACAGTTCCATCTTTTATTATCTTAATAGTTTCATATTCTTTTTTTCTTATAATTGTGTTCGTCTACTTATCTTAATAGAACCAACTCTTCCTGTACTTATTTATGTCTATTGTGGAGTGAAATAAAGCAAGGGTTATATGACGTTTCATTTTTAATACCTGTAACTACAGCCGATTCATTGAAGCAAATGAACGTATCGTAATTTGAGCAATAATCGTACAAACCGTTAAATTATACACTTGGAGCTTTAAACGTAATTCCGATTATACCCTCAGGGGACACGGTTCATAAGCGTTGAGGGACGAAACTATTCATTACTTTTTTGTCAGCCATCATGGTTTGATTTGTGATGGCGGTGCTCGGGGACTTTGTACCGGCTACAATGTTGTGAGGAAAAGACAGATGGTGTTCGATGGAAGTGCGTATAAGTGTTTTATGTATCGTATGAGTAGTTCCTCTCGTTTTCATTACTTTCTCACTTCCTTGGAAATAATCGTAAATTAATTTGAGTAAAATTGTTTTTTTGGTCGTAAAAGTAGGTGGCAAAACTTTTATGGTTCGCCCGGGGAAGCAGCCTTTTTTTCTCTAAGGTCAACATCTAGTCCAAACGAGCACCTAAAGAAGACGACCAGGAAAAAAATACATTCAGTATTCGAATATTTTGTATTCCTAATATGAAATAAATATTTTGATTTGATTTGATTTGAGTACTACCGCTGCACCCACTTCTGCTGTGTATTAATTCTATTATGTTATATATTTATTTTATAAAAAAAAAAACGGCAAATTGTTTGTAAAGTAGGTTTACGATCGAGATGTTTACGTGATAACGTCCGCACGAGAAAATCTCCATTCGTTTGTATGCCGCTAGAGTGAGAGAGACGGAAGATCGGTCCACTCACTCGAACGCTATGCCAGCCTCCGCTCGTGAGGATTCCGCGTGACAAGTTTCACGGAATGACTGGCAGCGCTCGAGATGAGACGGGAGATCGGTCCGTCTCTCTCTCGTTATACCTGCGATCGCGCTCGTGAGGTTTTGGTGTGACACAAATTTCTGAACATGTCACCCGACTAAAACGATTTTAAAGACGTTATCACGTCAAAAAATTTGTTACGATAGAAAACAATCACTCTTGTGGTAGACACCAAGAAGATAATTCAAAAGAATTTAAAAAGAGACAAGGCCAAAATATTTATAGGTAACTACAATTTTATATTTACTAATTTATTTATAGTAGTCTCTAATATTATAAAATTCCGTTTTTGAATTGATCATTTGTATAATTGTATTGTTATTATTATCATAAATATTTAATATTTTAATAAAAGATGCATTTTAAATACTTGCCCAGAACTGCTTTACCGTTCGCAGGTCACCGTTACGCTACATTATGTGGTCAATTAGTGGGTGTAGGCGTCACCGCAGGTCAGGCATCGACAACCCACTGTGTTAAAGCGGCTATTTTAAATACATATTATACAAACGACATTGGATCACTATGGTAGTAAGCTCCATGCCTCCTGGCCACAGGCCTCCAATGATGTGGAGAGACCCAGCGACCAGCAGTGGTTTAACGAAATTTTGGCTGTTACGCAAAAAAGATTACAGCGGAACTTTCCGGTACACATGCAGACCTGGTTTCTAGGTAGCAAAATGTAGTCCCTGTAGCTTTGGGATTAAGAATTGAGCTACGGTATCCCCCTGCCTGATCGTAAGAGTCAATTAAAATGACGCTTCCGGGGTTGCGGACGGTGAGAGTGGGAGCTCGATCCGTCCAACCAGCAGCCCTGGGAAGGGCGGCGATGTATGCGTGGCCGCATGTCGCCGTGAGCATCGGAAGGTGCAGGAGAGCACATATGCTCACCCGAAGATGGGCCCGTTCTGGGTGGTGCGTTCCAATGGAGATCCCGGAGTCCTCACAAGCGCAGAGGCAGGCCACCGAGGGGGTTTTAGTGCGGTCAAATCCTACTTAAACCGGTTACCTCCCCCGAGGTGCTGGGTACCTTTTGAAGGTTTTCCCCCGATTCCAAAAAAAGGTAGCAAAATGTATACATATATTTTGCCCGACAAGGTTATTTTTGTTTGAATGGTATAGCAGACGAGCATGCAGGTCACGTAGTGTTAAGTGGTCGCTGCAGCCCATGGACATCTACATATAACCTTTTTTTTTTTTTTTTTTTAAGTAGGGAATGCTATTACGCACCTTCTCGACCTCTGTCGAGGGGACAGAGGGAGGTGTGTGGGACTCCCCCCTGCCGTTACGAGGCAGGAGTATACCCACTAAACCCTACTGCGCTCCTCCATCGCCATCGTGACGATGTCGTGGGAAATTGGCAGAGCCTTTGCTTCCACAACATCGTCGGCGACTGCCTGCCTATCTTGGCAGGCCCTACACGCTCCCCTTATGGGGAGGCTACAGGAATGACCGGGAGCGCCGGGTCATTCCTGTCCATCAGTGAAGGCCTGTGCAATGCAGGTGGAGGCACCCCCGTACCTCCAACCTGCAGGCCACCACCGGGGGGAGGGAGAGAACGGTCGTATTGCCGTCTTCTCCTTCCCCTTCTGCGTTTGCGGAGCGGGGGTTGGGACGGATCGTCCTCTCGCTCCCGCTCCGCCGCCTCCTTATGCGAGATGACTTCCTCGCAGAAGGAGGCAACGGCTTTCCAGCCTCTTTCGCTTCCGAGCATGGCCCTAACGATGCTCGGCAGCGAAAGGTCCCGGCCGACAACGGTGCACAAGACTCGGCGCTGCTCCTCCCAGCCCCGGCAACTTTCAAGGCTGTGCTGCGCCGAGTCTTCCGCCGCGCCGCAATGGTGGCACGACGGGGACTCCTCCCTTCCGATTCGGTGCAGGTAATTGCCGAAACATCCGTGTCCGGAAAGTACCTGCACCAGGCGGAAGGTGAGGAACCCATGCGGCCGCTCCTCCCACGCCTCGATCACAGGACCGAGGGCGTCGAGAGTGCGGCGTCCAAACTGCGCGGAGGCTAGGTCCTCCTTCCACAGTTGGACCATAGCCTCGCGCGCATCCCGCCTCACCGCGTTGCGCTCTTCAGGGGCTGGCCACTCACCCAGCGCCTTTTGCGCTGCCGTCCAATCATAGACGGTGGCCAGCACCCTGGCCTCCAGCTCCCATGGAGGAGTTGCCGCGAGCGCACATGCGGACGCGAACCCGACAGTGCGGTAAGCCCTCGCCACCCGCTGTGCAATGGCCCGTTGGGGCCTGCGGAGGAGGGCCACGTTCTCCCGCCGATGCAGGGAGTCCACCCATACAGGGGCGCCATACAGCGCCATGCTCTTTAGGATGCCGGCATAAAGACGCCGGCATCGTGAGCTTGGACCCCCAAGGTTCGGCAGGAGCCAGCTGAACGCGTCCGCTGCGCGGATAAGGCGGGATGACAGCCCGGCGAAGTGCGCGCCGAACTGCCACCGGCTGTCCAGGGTAAGGCCCAGGTATTTAAGCCGGGCCTTGACCTCAACCCTCACGCCGCCCACAATAATGTGGGCGTCGGGAGGGAGGCGCTGCCGGGGCCCAGGGAAAATCTACATATAACCTCAAGCAAGCATAGGTAAGCCTTGTCTGAGGTCGTATGCAGTTGCGCTGCTACTCCGGAGGCTGGTGGTCGCCTCATGTAAGTGTGGCCGGCAATTGCAAATTTACACCGAAACACAATAGAATTGGTTCACGGCAAAAGTGGGTGGTCAACGTTTTTGATGTTTTCGGGTTATAGAATACAATAAATTATTTTCATTTCATTTCTGTTCAGTACGTAAATTATATCTAAGTACAAAATTCAATGCACGGAACCGCATGAAAATCTCTTCTATATTTATTCATAATTGTAAAGTTACTTATTAGTTATCGGCCCCTGAACTAGGTGAACGTGCATACAGTGGGCGGAAAGGCGCCGTTTTGTGAAATAATAATTGGACTCACTCGTTTTAAGATTTGTATCTAAGCTGACATTAAAAAGTTGTATACACTTGTTAATGGAAAGATAAAATATATGAAATAAATCATGACTTGAATATTATATTTCAGAGATCATAAACTTATTAATTTTTGATTTAGGTAAGTACTTAAATGTTTTCCAGTGGTACTTGGGACATTTAGTTGTAGTTGGGACGTCGCAAATACCGCTCGAAGGACCAGGTGGAGAGCAAACTTGGGGTCAATGACTGACAGATGGCGCAGAACATACTGAAGTAGAGGCTCTTGTTATCGGAGGCCAAGACTCAATTTGGGTCCTCGCGCCATCCCACTGAATAACTAAGTACCTAACTTAGAATAAAT
Organism: Pyrgus malvae; assembly: GCA_911387765.1. Lineage (NCBI taxonomy): Eukaryota > Metazoa > Arthropoda > Insecta > Lepidoptera > Hesperiidae > Pyrgus > Pyrgus malvae. The sequence goes on along the minus strand of OU426955.1, from coordinate 7,186,438 downwards.
ACGTATAGAATGTGTGTGATTATTGAATTCATTTGTATGATAAGTAGTCAATATATTTCCCATAATTTTGTACCTGTTAAAAGTATCACCTAATTATTTATTCATTTGAAAATACATCCATCCATCCATCAACCTTTTAAAGCCCACTGCTGGACATAGGCCTCCCCTAACGTTCGCCACTCCTTCCGGTCCTGCGCCCCCTGAATCCAGCGGTTTCCCGCTATCTTCTTGAGGTCATCAGTCCACCTGGTTGGAGGGCGGCTAGTGCTCCTTTTGCCGAGACATGGTCGCCAATGAAAATACATACCTACATGTAAAATAGGTACAGCCTGTTACTAAAATATTTCATGTACCTACTTAAAAAGTTTTCAAATTTGCTTAGTCTATCAAAAGACCAGGAAGATTGTTGCATAGTCAAAATACAGAGCAATAGCTAAACCTTTAGAGATCAAAATATTTAGGTACCTTAGAATAATTACAATTACATTAAAGAAACAAGTTCGCGCGCCCAAATTGAAGCATGTTGATTGGTGCCATTAATGGCACCAAACCCCGGGCCGCTCCGTAAGACTTAAGGTTAAATTTTATCACAAAACTTTTTAAAAACAAAAGAAGTCTAATAAAATAACTTTTTTCAGTGTTTTCAATATTTTGTAGTATTTTATAGTTAACTAGTGAACCAGGCAGACGTTGTCCTGCCTTAAATATATTGAAAGAGTATAAGTTTCGTTATCATCTCAAAGAGTTTTTATGTTACTGCCAAATAAAAATTATAAAACAAATAGTGACAGATGTAGTGTTATTCAGACAATGTCAAACTTCTGGTCAATAGCGCTAAGAATCAATTTTTGACAGTTACTAACAGAGCGAATCCGTCTGACGGACGGAGTTGTCCTGCCTTAAAATATCAGAAATAAAATAATATTGCGACTGTAAATTGAGATTTAAACTATCCTATCTCTCAAGTTGGATCGAACTGCACATGGTGTGCGAATTTTATTATAATCGGTTAAGTGGTTTAGGAGTCCATTGAGGACAAACATTGTGACACGAGATTTATATATATTAAGATTTGGTCAAAATAAAAATATTTTGTTTGTCAGATGTGGCAGCTGTATGAATCTATTTAGTGCTTCAATTTTGACAGTGCGCTTGTATGGAGACACTGTATAAATTTCGAACCACCTATGAAGAATACGATGTCTATCAATCTGCTCTTGGCCAGTGTGGTAGACTATGGTCTGAATCCCTCTCACTTCCTAGAGGAGACATATAATAATAATAACAACGCTTTACACTCATAGCCCCACAGTAGGGTAGATATATGTCGTGGGTATCATGGACACACACAAAGACGGTAACACAAACATATGGATACCGAGAACAGAAATTTAAACTCATCATTCAAATTTCTGTTTAGCCGGGGAACGATCCCGGGACCCTTTGATTGGCAGACCGGCATGGTAATCATTGCGTGACGCAGGTCGTCTATGTATATGCCCAGCAGTGGGACATAAAAAAGTACTTACAGTAGTGTTAAAACAACATATTACTATTTCATTTTAACTGCTTCTTCGAATAAAAATAGAAGAAAACTTAAGCACAAAAACTCGCGGGTACCAGTTCTTTTGTTGGTGACAAATTGTTTATTGTTAGTTTTGGAGCCGTCCGTTTAAACGCAGTAATAACAAGAGCTCGATGACGGTAATGGTATTTTGAGTTCAAAACCAATAATATTCCACTCGGTGGCACCATGTTTATGTATGCTTAATGGGCTTTTTTCCTTCTCATGTCTTCTCAGGGTACATAATCATTACTAGTCAACAGGAAGCACTGCAATTATCTTAGTTGATGACTTCATCGTGTAATCTGTTGCAATGTTGTGTTTTTAACACGGATGAACTATTTTTAAAACGCGAAAAAATGGAGGAGGTTCTCTGGTTGATGCGTTTATTTCTAATGTTTAATCATATAAGGTTTAGCGAGTACCTAGATTTTTATAAATTTTCTGTGATACCCAATAGGGGCTTCCATACAATTGTGATGTTAGGACGCCGTGTGTTGGTAGGATGAGTGCAGTCGCTATCACACTACACAATATTCCAAAAATAAATTTCAACCAGCAACTTACAAAATCAGAGAATGATTGAGTGTTTATTCACTGATATTTTACAGAGTACCTATTCCAACTATTACATAAAAAGTTTTACTAAATTATGAACAATAAAAAGTGGTAAATAAATTAAATTTATACAAAAAACTAAACTCACATCAAAACATAAAAAATAAATAGGTAATTCGCATTTGATACTTTTTATTACTCTGTGTATTTTGGAGTCAGAGCTTGTATTTTGGAGTCAGAGCTTGTCGTAGCTGCGTAATTTTATCAGGCAGTCAGAGATCGGTGATTCCATGTAGTATCAGGAATAAGAATAGGGCTATAATGTCCCCTGCCTGACCTTAAGAAGCGACTAAAAGGTGGCTACCAGGGTTGTAGGCGGCGAGGTTGGGACCTCGGACGGTATGTGAGCATGGCTGCATGTTTTCGCAAGCTCAGAGAGGTGCAGAAGAGCACCATCGCTGTCCGGATGATGGGTCCGTTTTAGGGAGATTCACGTGGAGGAAACAGGTGCGTTCATCTGGAGATCCTGTAGTTTTCCCCAAGCGTTGAGGCTGGCCACCGAGGGAATTTCAATACGCCAAAAATCCCACTTAACCCGGTATTTCTTCCTTCTACTTTTAATTTACTCCCGATACAAAGTCACCAAAAAAGTGTACTTTTAATTAAAAGTCTCATAATTCAAAGGACTAAAATATTCATCTTACTAAACTAACTTACCAATTGCAACGCACACAACACATAACAACGCAAAAGAGATTTCCAAACAAAGCCATTCTAAATAATATCCCACCCATTGTTATGAAAACTAAAAAAGAAACATTAGGAGCTTGCACTGATATATCGCATATTAATTTTAATTCCCGACTTCCGCAGAGATAGTCACAGTTGCGTGGCGTGGGAGTTTTCTTGGTGATTTCATTGGAATACTTGATAATAAGTGTTTTCTTGCTAGCTTCAGCCGATGGTTTTTATAATGTGCGAAGCTTCAGTGATTTTGAAATAAAATCTAATAATTTCTTATTTGCGTGTATAAGTTTGTACCTACATGCAAACACATTGTACGCTTGTGCATAATTGTTCGATGTCATTGAAAAAATATTGGGCTCATGAAAATTTCAAGATATTTATAGTAATCTATAATCTCTTATAGTATTTATTACCTCTGGCCTGTAAATGCCAACAAATTTACGTAACTGTGAGGTAATGAAAAAAGACCGACATGTTACACCAAGTCATGGAGGTCCTAATTTCTTATTCGAAAGCCCACGGCAAGCCAGTTGAAAGTATATATGGGCTCCATTAAAGATCGCATTACTCGTATCTAATTACGTACATTGTTTCTAACGGAGCCGTTAAATCGTGCATCGATAGTATCACTCCACAGCTCTATTTTAATTGAGACAATGATTTGCGAAATAGCTTACGCGAGAAATAAGCATCAGCAATGATTTAAGTCGAATTGTACGAACTTAATTTCTTAGGTGTTGCAATTAATGAATAAATAACGTTTCACATTCCTTACAGTAGGATAGATATACCCTGTGTCGTGGGTACCATGGACACACACAAAGACGCAAACCCCCAGACCGAGAACCCGGGACCCTCTGATCGGCAGGCCGGCATGGTAACCATTGCGCCACACGGGTTGTCAATGTATGCTTGACTGATTTATATGTCGGTAATACAAGAACAGGGAGTAAGTCAAGTTCTTCTAAGTAGATAAGTTATTGCTAAATCGCGAAATAATGAGAAAATTTAAGTTAAGTTTAAATGAGGATTGTGATGAATGAAAACAAAACAGTGAATGAAAAAAACGAGACGTTTCTTTGTAATGTTTTTCTTCTTTGCAATACATCTCTGCGAAATATAAAAACATCCTCAAAGGAATATGTTATCCATCAAGCATTTGGGCAGTGAGGCAGACTGTCGTCTCTGTCTTTCTCGAAGCCATGATGTCCTCCAATCCGCATGCCAGGTCAGCGTGGTGGACTATGGCTACATTACTATCACTTCGTTTTTTTATATATATTCATAATATCGTAAGTAACCCTTTTTTAATTTTGCATTGCACTTCTTAAAATTGGTAATGAATTTAAATTTTATTAAAAATCAATTGCTTAAAAGTTTTAATAGATTTCTGTTTTATGTTTTAATGTATTAGTCTGATGCTTTTATGTTTTAAAAAGAAACCGATTTTTACTTTAAAATCATTTTATGTTGCAGATAAATCGATTCAGCCGCTAGGACAATAAATCGTAGCGACGGACGTGCCCTGCCTTCAACAAAATTAACCGATTTTCTCTTGTACACAATAAAAATCTAAAACCATAAAATGTTCTGCATTTATTCAAACAGTTATTGCATTTCCTGGTGTCTTTGGCTGTAATATTTTTTGCATTCTACTACTAGGCACGGGTCTCTCTCTATTATTGGAGAGGCCTGGACATTGTTGGGTATGTATGGCTCGTGTGGATTGTTTCTACACTACTATACGTAAATGATGCACATTCCTGGATCCCTGGTGCGCAGGATGCGGGACAGTTCCAATGGCATCCTGAGAGCATTTACTGACAGGTTTGATTGTCAGTAACTAAACCATTGTCATATAATAATAATAATAATAATATCGTTTCACACTCATAGCCACACAGAGGGTAGATAAACCCTGTGTCGTGGGTACCATGGACACACACAAAGACAAAAACACAAACACCCAGACCGAGAACAGAAATTTAAACTCGTCATTCAAATTTCTGTTTCGCCGGGAATCGAACCCGGGACCCTTCGATTGGCAGTCCGGCACGGTAACCATTGCGCCACGCAGTCTAAAAAGTCAAAGTCAAAGTCAAATTCTTTATTTGCACGAACATGGGTACTAAATGGTTACAAAATTGGTACATATTGATCTGCCAAGTTCTGCCTGTTGAGGCATGCAAAATATACAATAAAAATTTATTAAATAGTCTATAATTAATTTCGAGTCATTATATAATACTAGGCCAATAAAATTACAATTCCCAAATTTTTCATGTCAAATTATTAATAAATAAATTATATTTAATTTAAACATTGTTGTAATATTTTAAATGTCAGGTTTAAAATAATAATAATCAAATTTATTTATATCAATCGTGATTTATCGTTTAAAAATTCGTTAACAGAATAGTATGCTTTTTTTATTAGATAGCGTTTTAACATGGGTTTAAATTCTGAATTCGTATAAGTATAATATAATTCAAATAAGTTTAAGGATTAGCTAAATAGTTTTTAAGTGTACTAATATAAGTTTTAAGATTTGTAGTACTACTTACATCTAATACGATTCGTGTGGTCGAAATTAAATGATTTTTAATTATTGTTATTATTACACCACCACGCTGCTCCAATGCGGATTGGTGGAGGTACCTGATACATCATAGGCCTTTGGTGACAAGGTTTAACGACTGTTATCCATTGATAACAATCGGGATCGACGGCTTAACATGCCTTCCGATGCACGGAACTGCGCATAAAACTTTTTGCCTCTAGCGGTCAGCTATCTCATACCCAATCGCGCCATTTGGGTTAGCTGCGCAGATCGCTTGCGTTCAACCGACAACGCCAGCAGGAGGGCAACGCGCGCTTTTCATGATGTGTTTGGTAATTGTAATTAATATTCTACAGCATTGTTGTATCAGAAGAAAAGGTCAAGGGTATAAATGGGAGCAACGGTGTCAATTCTTCGGCAAAACTATACAAGTTTCATCACATTCACATACAATTAATTATTGTCCATGGAATAGTCATACAATCCATATCATACCATATACCTTCCGTTCTACACCGTAAAGTTAAACCTTTTGTTTCAAACTTTTTTACGTCCATTTTTTACACTACTAAACTATAAATCTTTCTACAACCACACCATTTACAAAACTGTGTAGCAAAATAGGATATTACTCTTCACTTAATTTGTGTTCTTGTCCGAAAACAAAGGGTTTCCTCCATACTTTTACACTACATACAAATCGATCCACCCGAGAACGCAATAAATCCCAACTCGGACACATCCTGCCTACAAAATAAACAAGCCAAGTTCTAATTAAATGCTGTCTTGGTTACTTAGTCGTGTAGCTCATGTGTTTCATGTAAGGACGTTTAAGTTTAAGTAGTATTTCGTGTTTCATTTTAAGTAGAAACTGGATCTGTTTTACTAATAAAATTCATTCTTCAAATCTAGGTCTAGAGCTTAGATAGAATATCATAAATGAGAAAAAAGGTGATGGTCTACAATTTACGAAATACAACCTTTTTAATTGAATGGAAAAGTAGACGAGTATGTGTGTAACGTATGTATGTAGTTAGTTCACCTCATTTAAGTCTAGCTGGCTACTGCTCCTTCCCACTGAATTACAACAGAATTACTTCACGGCAGCAGTTTCTAGCTTTCAATTTTTTTATTTACCTTCTTGCACATAAACTACAGAGAACAGCTGGTAAGAATATGAATGAACTTGGCCCCCGAACAGCTTAATTCTATACGCAGCACAGACACACTTAGCCGGTTAGATCGGCCGCCCATTGGCGTTAGTTTTAGTCACGGTGACCTTAGTTATATTCTCCATATACGCCTGCCACACACTCGACGAGTGGCATGGGAAGTAACGAGAAAAGGAGGCAGAGACATAGTGTAGCAACATTACTCGTCATGCCACACGTCAAGCTCCTCGTCCTGCCCGCTGCTCCCTATTTTTTCGGTTTTTGCGCGCGAGTCAAAGGACCGGCAATACGAGTGCGAGTGGCTGCCGGCTGGCCACATAATCGCGCGGTCGCAGTCCGCATCGAGTGCTCGCGCAAGACGCACGCGTATGCAAAATTGGAAATTATGTCGTCGCCAAGCGTGGAATGGTCAAATGAAAAAGTGTAGCGTTGGCGAGGACGACGACGACGATGTATATTTCTTTTCACTACATTAATATAATTAGCTATACTAAAAATGCATAGCGCGCACGCTGCCACCGTTTCAACGTCCATTGTCTCACCAAGGCAAATGACAAGTGAGGAGCGTCGCGATTAATTGCGCGAGTAGGGCAGTGTGTGGGCAGAGAGGGCAACATCGCGGCAAATCACTGCAGCGCGAGGAGCATAGCGATGAGCAGCGCAAGGAGCATAGTCTGGCAGGGGCAATAAAGATTACAATTGTAAGAGACGTAGGTTCATAAAATGCAAGCAAAAATGGATTTGCATTGCAAGGACGTAAGAGGCTAAAAATAATTATGAACGCCAGATTAAGTTACAAACTTTAATCTTCTTCTAAGCCTTTAGATTTTCACTCTTGGACAAACACCTAATGTTTGCCACTCCGTCTATTTCCTTTTCTTACGAATTCAATGATTTTTCGTTTTGTTCTTTGCAAATGGGCTAAACCACACTATTAAAAACTACATATTGTTCTTTTGCCAAGAAATAATCAGCATTTATTTTCTAAATACATATTCTTTCTTTCTCCTATCAAGTAAAATTTATTTATTAAGTAAGTACACTACACCGTTTTGCACTCGTAAAAACACAGTAATATAAACAATAATGAGCGGTGGGTTTTATGTCGAAGTACCATTTGCAGAGTATTATTTTCACTTACAATGGTCATTCGCATGACCGCTAAGGTCAATGCCACTGTATCAACCCCTCAGCGTATTCGTAATTACCATTTCTCGTCTCGCTTCGGCAGCCACTTGAAAGGTCGTCGGATTCCCTTTTTCGTTGTCTTCTGTTATGACGTTCCTAATATTGCTTTGCATCAGCTGTTTTAGCTTTGTTTTTAATTTTGATTTGTCATTAGTGTCATTACTCTGATGTTCTGTGGATCTAACCCGTGCTATATAAATTAAGTTTTTAACAAAAAAATAGAACCGACTTCAAACGGTAAAAAATAAAATTGTTCAGTACCTACTTCTTCTTGCTTATGGTAATGACTTTTAAAACTATTTTTGGAGTCGGGCCCTTAATAAATGTCGTACCATTCGTTCTAAATTGGCACTAACATTACAGACAGTGGGACCGTACCTACTTCTTCTTGCTTATGGTAATGACTGTTAAAACTATATTGGAGTCCGTGCCCATTCAGAACGACAGGTACACTATATTTACTAAGACAGGACATTTTAATAAGGGCCCGACTCCAAAAATAGTTTTAAAAGTCATTACCATAAGCAAGAAGAAGTAGGTACTGAACAATTTTATTTTTTACCGTTTGAAGTCGGTTCTATTTTTTTGTTAAAAACTTAATTTATTTCACTCTTTTTAGTAATTTTAATAATTCTGCACATATGTATATAAGCATAATTGGATTTTTTTTCACTTAACTTCTAAACGTTAAAGAGATATCTTTTATAATCATGTTTATCTAATAGCCATCTTATAGCCTGAAAGAATACTACTATCACTCCTCCTGAACGTATAAATTAATGAAAGAATTTGATCTCAGCTCCTAACCGTTGAGGAGTTGTACCTTCAATCATCAGCTTAGCAACATGAGGTGATAATTACCGGACATAAATATTTGTATTATGTTAAAAAATATGACTAAAAGAATTTGGGTGCCTTTTAAGTTTCAGTGTTTCCCTCGATTTCCCTAGTATCACATCATCAGATTTTGCCATGGTGACAGTTGGACCACCTCAGGAATGTAAGATTTTTAACAAAAAACCATTTTTTGAAAGAATTTGCTCTCAACTCCTAACCGTCATAGTACCTTCCATCATCAGCTCAGCAACATGATATAATGATAATTATACACAAATACTTGTTTTGCTTTAGTAAAAATATAAAAATCATTTGTTGTGCTATAAAATTTAATTGTTCCCTTCGATTTCTCTGGGATACCATCATCAGACTTTGACTTGGTGACAGTTGAACAACCTCAGAAATGTAAGATATCGAACAAAAAACCATTTTTTGAAAGAATTTGCTCTCAACTCCTAACCGTCATAGTACCTTCCATCATCAGCTCAGCAACATGATATAATGATAATTATACACAAATACTTGTTTTGCTTTAGTAAAAATATAAAAATCATTTGTTGTGCTATAAAATTTAATTGTTTCCTTCGATTTCTCTGGGATCCCCTCATCAGACTTTGACTTGGTGACAGTTGGACCACCTCAGGAATGTAAGATTTGGAATAAAAAACTATTTATTGAAAGAATTTGCTTGCAACTCCTCACTGTTGCAGTACCTTCCATCATCAGCTCCGCAACATGAGATGATGATTACTATGCACAAATATCTCTTATGCTTCAGAAAGTATAAGAAAATAAATGTGTGTGCTTATAAAATTTGAGAGTTCCCCTCGATTTCCCTGGGATCCCATCATCAGATCCTGATTTGGTGACAATGGGACCACCTCGGGAGTATAAGCATACGAACAAAAAAATAATTTTGAAAATCGGTCCACAAACGGCGGAGTAATCGGTGAACATATATAAAAAAAAAATACATACAGCCGAATCAGTACCTCCTCCTTTTGGAAGTCGGTAAAAAATCAGGGATAGACTATACAGAAGTCTGAATCTAATCCTCTGACTAATGAAATTTAAAATAGGCTTACTTATTAATGTATCAATCTTGCAAAGAAATTTTATAATTCATTATTGTACTTCCATCTCGCTTTGAGAATAATTTGAAAGAACGTCGAATGTTTCATTGTACTGTGTAATGACGTAATTTTATTTTGCAATTTGTTTCTGCCAGATGTTGTCATATTCATTTGAGTTTCTTGTGGTTTAAAAGTGATTATTGTTTTAATAATTTTAATTTCATAGGGCTAGTCACGGAATTGTCTCAGGAAAAAGTTGATGAAAGACTGTAATATTACTTTGTAGACGTGTTGAAGGATTTACATTTAACTATTTTCGACTTTAATTTAATGATGTAACGAAAAATTAATGTTACGTTCCGAACATCCTTTATCACAACAATAGCAGGATTCTAATTGATTAATTGTTTCCTTAGAGCATGAAGGTATATATGACACCTGTCAGAGGAGTGTCAGTGTTGTCGGTGCATAGAAAATGACGTTGTTAATTGAAATTGACATAATTTAGAAATGTAAGTATGCGTCTGTAGCGATGAAAGAATATTTGCGTATGTGTGACAAAATTAAAATGTGTGCGTTCTTCCCCCGCACCAGACTTGGCACAAGAATTATGTGTCGAAGCGAGGCTCATTGCCGTCTCTACTGAAGGGTGAGTCAGTAACTTTGATGCTCTAAGATTGTTTCCCAAAACTGGATTTGAAGTTATTGATTAGAATTTCAGATGAAGGACGTTCATGTGATCTGTTATCCTTTCGTCGGCGTTTTGTTAATCAGTATAATCCATTTGTTTTGTTTGGCATCGTTTAGAATAATGTTAGAGTTGTAATAGTAATATGGATCGACGGGAGAGACATCGTTGTCACAATTTCAAGTTGATTTCATTGTTGCTGGTGGTACGTTACTGATACATCATAGGCAAAATATGGTCCACAGAAAAAAACGTAAAGATTCTACCACACAAAGTTATGACCCTTAAACACCTAGTAGAGCGATGTGTTTAGTCCCTGTATCTTCGGGATTAACAATAGAGCTACTGTATCCCCAGCCTGATCATAAGAGGCGACTAAAAGGGGGCTTCCGGGGTTGCGGGTGGTGAGAGTCGGATTGAGCTCCCGATCCGTCCAGCCAGCAGCCCCGGGAAGGACGGCGATGTGTGTGTGTCGTGCGTAAGCTTCGGAAGGTGCAGAAGAGCACGTCTGCTCACCCGAGAATAGGCCCGTTCTGGGGCACCGCGCGCGGAGGACAACGGTGGGTTCCACTGGAGATCTCGGAGTCTTACCCAAGTGCAGTGGCAGGCCACCGAGGGGGTTTTAATGCGGTACAAATCCCACATAACCCAGTATCCTCTCTCAAAGCACCCGGTACCTTTTGAAGGTTTCTCCCCGATACAAAAAAATATATCCTGACTGTAATAAAAATTAAACCGCAAAGTTTACATAATAAAATTAGGTTAATCTCTATTCTTAATTATAAACTTCAAATACAGTGAAAGTTATTACAGACTTCGTAGATTACCAAAATTGTAAATGTTTTTGACAAAAAAAAAACATACTAGCAGCTAGATCTTCAAAGAAAACGAAAAATTAAACAAATTTTCTGAAAGGTTTTATTTCACCCTACAATGTCTGAGGTTCTCCTTTTCTCCTAGTGGCCGGTTCATAATCGCGTCGGTCGGCTGTCACTAACATACAATTTACGAGTGCCGCGGCGTTTTCGTGCCTGGTGTACCCACGATTTAGGTTCCAGAAAATGACCTACACTTTTTCTGGAGTGAAATTTATATTTCAATTACTGGAGTATTTCATTAATAAAAAATATTTACAAGTATGAAATGAAAACGAGATAAATATTCGTTAAAAAAGTTGAACGTAACTATGTTGATTAATTTTATTTGTTGATTTATTTTATGAGAAATACCTTAAACTAAGATTCGCAAAGGGGTATACTTAATGCCCATTGGCAGTGGCTACCGGTCGAATCTAGGTGGTAAGTTAGGAGATTATGTGAGTTTAGTCAATATTACAAGGTGATTAAGAAAAGCCTGCCTGATCGTAAAGGGGTGAGTTAAAGGCGGGTTCCAGGGTTGCGAGTGGTGAGAGTAGGAGCTCTAACCGTCTAGTTAGCTGCCCCGGGCATGCCATTGCAAGCACTGCATGTTGCCCGAGAGTAAAATTGCTCTCCGGATGATGGGCCCTTTTTGTGGAGCCGAGCGTGGATGTCACTGGTGTGTTTAGCAGCTGTAACGTTTTTTACTGCTGCCTTTATGTATCTTCCCAGCCAAGGATGTTGATAAAAAAAACTTGAAAAGATAGTACTTACTTATTTTGATGCTAAATGGTAACCAGGGTCTGATGATGGAACTGAAAGATTGTCATAGGAACGATACACGCTGGACACAAAATTGGATAATAAGTCTGTATTTTTTATTTTAAACCTGAATTTAAAATAAAAAATACTGAAATTTCGATCAGTCCAAATCCTTACCTTTCGGAACTAAATAAGTCATATCAAACGATAAAAGCTCAGATCACATCACATTTTAAATCAAATGTTCAGTATTACCATGTAATAGGAAGTGATAATTTAAGCATCACTTAGTCTTCCCTTCTTCCTATTGGAAGTAGTGGGACATAAATCCAAATAAAACCGTCTCCAAACAGGATACTATCCTTTACTACACAGACGAATTGGTAACAGTATGAGCCTGACCGTTACTAACCGATATGATCGATCGGTCTACGTGGGCGCGTGCTATGATTTCCTTGGAAATATGAACCAGCTCATTTAGATTGTAAGGTGATTGGGTACGTGTCCTTTCGGCGTGAGTTATGAGGTTTAGTATGCTAGTTTGTGCTGGATATAATTTTATATAAACACTGGAAAAGGGCTAATTAGTTTATTTAGATACTAGTAATCCGACCCGGCTTCACTCGGGTGATTTGACTTTGTATGATTTACCGGGAACATTTTCCCGGGGTAAAAGCTACTTATATTAGGCCTACCAAACTTCTTTTATTAAAATTGGTTCAATAGTTTAAACGTGAGAACCTAAAATACACACACGCACGCTGTCAGTTACTTTGTTTTTTATAATTTTAGTGTCTGTAGAGTATGGATATTATTAACACAAAAGTCTACGCCTTTTTTTGTGTATCGGGGGGAAACCTTCAAAAGGTACCTTTGGAGAGAGTACCGGATTATGTGGGATTTGACCACACACATCCTCCTCGAAGGTTTGCCTCTGGCTTGGGGAGGACTCCGGGATCTTCAGTGGAATGCACCGGTGTATACGTTTTAACACCAAGAGGAAACATAGGAACCAACTGTGTATGGTATTCCGTAAAGTACGAAAACGTGTATGTAACGCCCACTTGTGGTCACTTATTGCTGACCGTTTTTAGTAGCTGCATAAATATATCGCTTGAGTTTCCTCTTTATTCCTAAAATGTTCTACCAAAACTGAAGTTTACGTTTAATAGCAAAATTTTGAAAATTTCTCTTTAATGTCTGAAATCACATCGAAGTCTAAGTTAGTTTAAAGCTTAGCAACATACCCAAAACTTCTCACTACGGTTTAATCCAAACCTTCCGTCGACCATTCGTTTCTATAGTTAGACCTTTGTAACAAATTTAAAGCTATCGGAAGCCCTCACGCGCATACTTTAAGGGGATTTGCATTCACGAAAGAAAAGATCCCTCATGAATAGTGAAACTGGAAATGAGACCGTGTGGTTATCTAGTTTATGCAAAGAGGGCTTAACTTGTTTCATAGCGAGCTAAAAGCGATGGGCAGTAATAAATATTTTTTTACCTTTTTTATGACCTACTTCTGGGCACAGGTCTCCTCTCACAAGTAAGAGGGATGTAAGCCGTAGTCCACCACGCTGTCAAAGTGCGTACATCATGCCTTCCAGAAATTATGAGTTTCTCTCAAGTAGTCTCAAGTAGTACCTATAATACCATTGTCATGCACATGACGTGCATGACAATGGTAAACATCGTAATCAATTAAATATCAAATAATGTAGTTTAAAAAACTAAAAAACACGTTTTTGTGAAAATGTGAACATGCTACATTATTTATTTTTAATTTTTTAAGTTGGATTTTTATTCTCATATTATGTGCAAATTTTCAAGTTAATCAGACTCCTAGAAGTAAGTGAAAACGAAGTTAGAAGATTCCATTACATACATACATACATACAGGTCAAGTTAATAAAAGCGTGTTAAAATATTTTCAATCACCCTGGAGAATAAAATGCGTAAATATACAAGTTTTTTTGTCAGAGGTGCGCGCGGTATTTGAAACCCAGTATCTCCGTGGTAATTTACATTCTCATCCGGTAATTTACACTTACGTAAATTACCAGATTCAGCAATGGGACATATTTACTGCTGGTAGGTGACGGACTGCTCTTTTTTATAACCTTCTATAAATTTTCAACACTGGGTGTTTTGTCAATTTAAATCCGTTCAAATGTCATTTAGTTTTTCGTTTTTTATCTATATTTGGTTTGGGTTTTACGAGCTTATTAATAAGCACTTTGTTTATGACGAATACAAAAGTTTTTGAATTAGAGGTAAGGTTATGACTGGAAGATAGTATTGTCTCCAGGAACCCTACCTACGTAGGTGCAAGTTCACATGTGACAGAACTTTTTTGATTCAATTTCAGTCGCACCTTCCGAACTTTTGTCTTGTCGCACCTTTGTTGGTAAGATTTACATGAGGTGACCAATAGCTATTGGAGTAGTGCGTACAACGTCAAGCCTTTCATCATGAATCGTTAACCATGTTGTAGTGTGCCAAGACCCTTTATCCGTCTAACAAACGTTCAATTTGAATGCAGGTGGCATGGTCCATGGACCACACACGGTGATCGCTCCGGGCCTTAATGGTTCCCTGTTGCAAAGTATTTGTCTTTAATTTGATCCGTCGATACACCGGGATGTGGTCTAAAGGGAACATAGATTGATAGATCCAACATTAATGTTGATATCTAAGAGTGTAAGATAAGATCATTTATTACTAGAACAGTATTTCTACTTGAATAAAAAACACTGTATGGCGTACAACTTAATAAATTACCAGGCTATGATTTGTGAAGCTGTGGAAATCAAACAAACAACCTTTGCGATACAATTGTGAGGAAAATATAAAATGAGAATATTGTTATTAACGAAGTCGTAAGTCAGTCACACCTGATCGATCTTTCTGGTTAGGTATTATATTTTATTTACCTAATGAAACCATAGTAAACAGAATTAATTACTTTACAGTAGGTAGTAAGAACTTAACAGGCACTTGAAAATACATATTGTGTACTCGTTTTATTTTCATTTTCTTGGAAATTTTCAAGTATATCAAATGAAATTGAGACAAAGTATTGTGAAATAAAATGGCAGTGAACATAATATGCATAATGTTTTCCACTTGCCTCCAAAGCTCCACTGGACACACACGTTTTGGAAAGTCGCTTTACTTGAATTTCTTACTAATATATTTTGACTGATTGATTACTGATGACTGATTTCAGTGAAACGGGAAAAACTGGATAAGTACAAATGTTTACTTGACATTGGCAATATACACATATACGTTACCGTTAGGTACTAAAAGAATAAATTAAGTTAACAACAAAATAGAACCGACTTCAAACGGTAAAAAATAAAATTGTTCAGTACCTACTTCTTCTTGCTTATGGTAATGACTCTTAAAACTATTTTTGGAGTCGGGCCCCTACTAAAATGTCGTACCATTCGTTCTAAATGGGCACCGACAGTACAGACAGTGGGACGCTACCTACTTCTTTTTGCTTATGATTATGACTTATTAAACTATATTGGAGTTGGTGTCTATTCAGAACAAAAGGTACACTATATTTACAAAGACAGGAGATTTTACTAAGGGCCCGACTCCAAAAATAGTTTTAAGAGTCATTACCATAAGCAAGAAGATGTAGGTACTGAACAATTTTATTTTTTACCGTTTGAAGTCGGTTCTATTTTTTTGTTAAAAACTTAATTTATTTCACTCTTTTTAGTAATTTTAATAATTCTTCACATATGTATAAGCATAATTGGATTTTTTTTTCACTTAACTTCTAAACGTTAAAGAGATACCTGTTATAATCATGTTTATCTAATAGCCATCTTATAGCCTGAAAGAATACTACTATCAGTCCACCTGAACGTATAAATTAATGAAAGAATTTGCTCTCAGCTCCTAACTGTTGAGGAGTTGTAGGTAACTTCAATCATAAGCTTAGCAACATGATGTGATAGTTACCGGACATAAATATTTGTATTATGTTAAAAAATATGACTAAAAGAATGTGTGTGCCTATTAAGTTTCAGTGTTTCCCTCGATTTCCCTAGTATCACATCATCAGATTTTGCCATGGTGACAGTTGGACCACCTCAGGAATGTAAGATTTCCAACAAAAAACCATTTATTGAAAGAATTTGCTCTCAACTCCTAACCGTCATAGTACCTTCCATCATCAGCTCAGCAACATGATATGATGATAATTATACAAAAATGCCTGTTTTAATTTAGTAAAAATGTGAAAATCATTTGTTGTGCTATAAAATTTGAATGTTCCCTTCAATTTCTCTGGGATACCATCATCAGACTTTGACTTGGTGACAGTTGGACCACCTCAGGAATGTAAGATATCAAACAAAAAACTATTTATTGAAAGAATTTGCTCTCAACTCCTAACCTTCGTAGTACCTTCCATCATCAGCCCAGCAACATGATATGATGATAATTATACAAAAATGCCTGTTTTATTTTAGTAAAAATATGAAAATCATTTGTTGTGCTGTAAAATTTGAATGTTCCCTTCGATTTCTCCGGGATCCCCTCATCAGACTTTGACTTGGTGACAGTTGGACCACCTCAGGAATGTAAGATTTGGAATAAAAAACTATTTATTGAAAGAATTTGCTTTTAACTCCTCACTGTTGCAGTACCTTCCATCATGAGCTCAGCAACATGAGATGATGATTACTATGCACAAATATCTCTTATGCTTCAGAAAGTATAAGAAAATCAATGTGTGTGCCTATAAAATTTGAGAGTTCCCCTCGATTTCCCTGGGATCCCATCATCAGATCCTGATTTGGTGACAATGGGACCACCTCGGGAGTATAAGCATACGAACAAAAAAAGAATTTTGAAAATCGGTCCACAAACGGCGGAGTAATCGGTGAACATATATATAAAAAAAAAATACATACAGCCGAATACAGTACCTCCTCCTTTTGGAAGTCGGTAAAAATAAGTACCTAAGTAGTAACGCACACGAAACAATGTTCAATTCACGCGGCGTGCATACACATCCACGACTTTGGAAACCATAATTCTTGAGATAAAAGTAGTTCTTTTATCTGTGATGGAATTCTCCTCTATTACGAAGGCAACAGAGAGGTTATGCCGGACTGCAACCGGCTACAACACCATGGTGACCCTTAGCACACTTTTTGTGAGGCTCACAGGTACGCTCTCGCATTCTCCCGCGACCTCATCAGCGTAAGTCTTTAAATACCCCTCTATATTGTGGAATGGAGTGGAGCCATCCGTCAAATTTTAGGGGGCACACGTAAGCGCGCGCATTACCTCGATGCCTGAATTTCGCTTGAGGTAATATAAGTAGTTGCAGTGGTACTTCCCTCGTCGAATCAAAAAGTTCTACCATCCATAAAATATAAAAAAATCACCTTTAATAAAGTTTTTAACAAAAAAATAGAACCGACTTCAAACGGTAAAAAATAAAATTGTTCAGTACCTACTTCTTCTTGCTTATGGTAATGACTCTTAAAACTATTTTTGGAGTCGGGCCCCTACTAAAATGTCGTACCATTCCTTCTAAATGGGCACCGACAATACAGTCAGTGGGACAGTACCTACTTCTTTTTGCTTATGGTAATGACTGTTAAAACTATATTGGAGTTGGTGTCCATTCAGAACGAAAGGTACACTATATTTACTAAGACAGGACATTTTACTAAGGGCCCGACTCCAAAAATAGTTTTAAGAGTCATTACCATAAGCAAGAAGAAGTAGGTACTGAACAATTTTATTTTTTACCGTTTGAAGTCGGTTCAATTTTTTTGTTAAAATTTTTATTTATTTCACTCTTTTTAGTAATTTTAATAATTCTTCACATATGTATAAGCAAAATTGGAATTTTTTTCACTTAACTTCTAAACGTTAAAGAGATACCTTTTATAATCATGTTTATCTAATAGCCATCTTATAGCCTGAAAGAATACTACTATCAGTCCACCTGAACGTATAAATTAATAAAAGAATTTGCTCTCAGCTCCTAACCGTTGAAGAGTTGTTCCTTCAATCATCATCTTAGCAACATGAGGTGATAATTACCGGACATAAATATTTGTATTATGTTAAAAAATATGACTAAAAGAATGTGTGTGCCTATTAAGTTTCAGTGTTTCCCTCAATTTCCCTAGTATCACATCATCAAATTTTGCCATTGTGACAGTTGGACCACCTCAGGAATGTAAGATTTCCAACAAAAAACCATTTATTGAAAGAATTTGCTCTCAACTCCTAACCGTCATAGTACCGTCCATCATCAGCTCAGCAACATGATATGATGATAATTATACACAAATACCCATTTTGCTTTAGTAAAAATATGAAAATCACTTGTTGTGCTATAAAATTTGAATGTTCCTTTCGATTTCTTTGGGACACCATCATCAGACTTTGACTTGGTGACAGTTGGACCACCTCAGGAATGTAAGCTTTCCAACAAAAAACCATTTATTGAAAGAATTTGCTCTCAACTCCTAACCTTCGTAGTACCTTCCATCATCAGCCCAGCAACATGATATGATGATAATTATACAAAAATGCCTGTTTTACTTTAGTAAAAATATGAAAATCATTTGTTGTGCTGTAAAATTTGAATGTTCCCTTCGATTTCTCCGGGATCCCCTCATCAGACTTTGACTTGGTGACAGTTGGACCACCTCAGGAATGTAAGATTTGGAATAAAAAACTATTTATTGAAAGAATTTGCTTTTAACTCCTCACTGTTGCAGTACCTTCCATCATGAGCTCAGCAACATGAGATGATGATTACTATGCACAAATATCTCTTATGCTTCAGAAAGTATAAGAAAATCAATGTGTGTGCCTATAAAATTTGAGAGTTCCCCTCGATTTCCCTGGGATCCCATCATCAGATCCCGATTTGGTGACAATGGGACCACCTCGGGAGTATAAGCATACGAACAAAAAAATAATTTTTAAAATCGGTCCACAAACGGCGGAGTAATCGGTGAACATATTATATTAAAAAAAAATTACATACAACCGAATACAGTACCTCCTCCTTTTGGAAGTCGGTAAAAATCATCGCGTTGAAAAAGTCTTAATCCCTATGGACCAAGTTGCGGCGAAAAGCTTTTAAACATAACAACGTTCATAATATTAAAGAGTGGTTACTATAACATCATTGCACCGCAAAACTTCAACCCTTATAAAAAGTTAACGTTCCGACATGGGAACGGTTCATAAAATGCTCCGTAGACCACAAATGACACTTAAGAAGCCGAAAAAGTGAACTAGTTAACTTTAACATTGAAGCTACAGCGAAGTTTGACCGCATCGACTATTAGTGGCTTTATAGGTGAACTTAAAGATGCGGTTGCAGATACTCGTAAAAAGTTTTAAATGAAAGATATTAGGGCATAAGTACAAGTACTGTTCTAAGTAGGGTTGCCAGGTTGCGCCAAGATAATGTTTTTTTATAAATAAACGTTATACACTCATAGCCTCACAGTAAGGTAATTAATACCCTGTGTCGTGGGTACCATGGACACATAAAAAGACAGGAACACAAACTCCCAGACCGAGAACAGAAATTTAAACTCATCATTCAAATTTCTGTTTCGCCGGGAATCGAACCCGGAACCCCTCGATTGACAGTCCGGTATGGTAACCATTGCGTCAAACTTATTATATGTTATAAGAAACTTTCTTTTAATTCACTTTTTGAAATCCTGTCGGGACTTACTTCTCAGTTAGCTCATTTCTCATAGCAATGTTAATTTAACTTCGCACTTTTGTGTAAGTATATCGTGTATAGGTAAAATTGAGAAAGAAAAAGAGTTTGTAGAGGTAGGATTATAATCTGATATCCAAGGGCCCTTTTGAAAACAACAGACTGCGGGTTGATCGCTGACCCTTATCTTCAAACCAGTATTAATCGATTCCCGATTTTTGGGCCTCCTAATATTGAAAGAGGTCCATATATTTTTTTATAAAAGGCACCGGCACCTTGGGAGAGGATACCGGGTTAAGTGAGATTTGACAGTTAACCAGTGACCTCCAGGCGCGGCACCCTGGAACGGGCCCATCTTTGGGAGAGCAGATGTGCTCTTCTGTACCTTTCGATGTTTACGGCGGCATGCGGCCACGCACATACCGCCGTCCTTCTGGGGACCGCTGGCTGGACGGATCGAGCTCCCACTTTCACCGCTCGCAACCCCGAAAGCTCCCTTTCAGTCATCTTTTACAGTCAGGCAGGGTATATACCATATATACAGCTACGGTATACGTAGCTCTATTCTTAATCCCGAAGCTACAGGGGACTAAGAGGTCCATACCTAGCAAGGAGATGCAAAAAAGTGCAGTCAATTATTTAATAGATAGTGTACATGATTAAGTGCAATTTGGATTATTAGGTGCAAAAGTATTGTTTTACTTGGAATTATGCAATCGTCAAGTTGAACAATTACACTTGATTGTATTTCTAGAAGTGGACGAGTTGAGGATTATGTTAACGACGAACTCAAGAAAATCTAATCTCTCTGAACTCGGGAAATCTCCTGTGAATTCGTTCACCTGGGGCCTCTAGCCGAGTTTCCCGGGGTAGTGTTATTTCAATTTAAAGCTCAAAGGATTTGCTTTTTGCTCCTCAACTACAATGGGGTCATTGCTTGACTGCAGCTTGAAGTAATGATTATGTGGAGAATATATTAATGAATAAATAAATGTTTAGATTCAAATAATGTTTGTATTATTATTGTTGATAATATTTTACTTCTAATATATTAAGAATAGACACAATCACCAACACCATCTGGCCTCGTGGCGGTCCTCCACAGTCTGCTTTGCACGCTTCTTTTTTACCACAGACGTGTAAGTTATAGGACAACCTTTCAGCTGAGGTATTTCCAGTGGAATATGACATGGGGTTCTTCAAGAAAGCTGTAAAAAAGCTCTCCTCCAAAGCGGGCAATGCCCGGGTGGCTCCTCTGGGGTTGCCCGTGTCCATAGGCGACGGTAATCGTTTATTCATCCCTCATTTCACCATTTAACGCATATGACTTATTACTAAAACTACAAAGAACTTAAAATTATACGAATTTAGTTCCAATACACTTAAGCCCTAGGATAAAACTTATGGGTTCGACACTACTAAAATATTTTAATAAAAATAAATAATGTAGTTTAAAAAACTAATAAACACGCTTTTGTGAAAATACGAACTAAAAAGTAAAAAAATAAGAAGAAAATGTATTTTACTGTAAAAAAAAGCGTGGGGTGCATGGTGTCAATAGTATCTTAAAAACCACCCCACGCTTTTTCTGTCATCGGCCTTTGACCCCTTTGCAAATTTTCAAGTTAATCAGATGCTTAGACGTGTTAAAAATATAAAACTTTATATTTGTTTCATTAAGTACCTTAGGCCACGAACTTATGAGCCGTCCCACGTATATTTTTTTTATCCTGATGATCCTAGTTAGGACTTCAATATAAAGTTATGAGATTATTGTATTGTCATCGGCCCTTGACCCCTGTGCAAATTTTCAAGTTAATCAGACTCCTAGAAGTAAGTGAAAATGAAGTTAAAAGATTCCGTTACATACATACATACATACATACATACATACATACAGGTCAAGTTAATAAAAGCGTGTTAAAAATATTGTAAGCCTCCTGAATATGAAACATTTTCAATTACGAGAGAATTCCAATAACCGTTCTTATATAAAAATCAACTGTTTAGTATACGCTACTGTTAGTACCAAATAACCTAAAGTATCGGCGATTACATTAAATTAGTGGAGTGCGGAGCATTAGCTATACATGTTTATGCTAATGAGGGAAGTTTTGTTTAAGCAAGAAGTGCTTAACACACTTAATAAACTGTGGTGTAGAAAGCGGTTCAATTTACACATTTGGGTTAGTATTAAACGAATACGAACTTCTTATTTGTTTTGTTCTATTTATAGTTCCTAATTTTCTCTACAGAAAAAAATAAAACCAAATATACCATTGTTATTTCGTACAATTATAAAACCATCTATAAAAAATCACGTTTGTTGTATGAGAGCCCACTTAAATATTTATTTTATTCTATTTTTAGCATTTTATTTGTTGAAAAAAGAAATACATCATCTGCGATATGAGATATAGTCTGGTGATTAGTGGCGAATTTAGTAATTTGCCGTCAGTAAGCTATTAAATTTTTGCAAACTTCCCCCATTTACTGACCTCTGAAATTCGATTTCTGAAAAATACTATGTAGCTTTAACGAGTTCATATTGACATTATTTTTTATGCAGTCATGTTGTCTGTTAATTATATCAAGCAAAAAAATTTTGGGCCAAATTTGCCGCCCCAATAATATCTGCCGCCGGCTCCAGTCTCTAGCACTGCTGGTGACATACCGTTGTTAAATCCTAAAAAAGTAAGTTCCGTTAAAGCTTTCTTTTTTTGTATTTGTTTTTGTATTAAATATTTGAAGATGGTAGGTATGCATGCGAATTTGTTTCACATTTGGCAGGTTTCAATCGGCAATCCACTTCACTGGAGGGCACCTTATGATCCTTTTGCAAAGGACTTTCGGGGACCTTTCTTATCCATGGGCTATCCGTCGTGCAAACAGCTTTTCCATCGTCACCTTGACTTGCAGATTTGACTTTATATGACTATATACTTTTATATATTACTTTTATACGTACGCACGCTAATAAAATAAATACTTTATATTACCTGCTATCTTCTTAAGTAGAAAAGACGAGTAGGTACATTTGCGTAGTCTCTGTAGCTTCGAGGTTAAGAATAGGGCCACGGTACCTACATGATCATAAGAGGCGACTAAAAGGGGGCCTCCGGGGTTGTGGGCGGTGAGAGCGGGAGCACATCGGAAGTTGGAGGAAAGCATACCTCCCGAAGATGATCCCATTCTAGGCTCCGCGCGTGAAATTGGAGGACACCGGTGCGTTCCACTGGAGATCCCGGAGTCTCCAAGCGCGGAGACAGGCCAGGGGAGGGGGGTTTAAGTGCTGTAAAAACCCACATGATCCGGTATCCTCTCCCAAGGTGCTGGGTACCTTTTGAAGGTTTTGCAAATACAATAAAAAAGTCCATGGCCTGCAGTGAACACTTATATCATCTGGCTTGCATCCTCGTCTGTTACTCTATTCAAATAAATAAAATATGAGTATAATTTGTTAAAGTCTGGAAGGAAATTGAAAGTACTTTACTGTACCTACATGTAAACTAGGCCTTTAAGTATTATAATGCAATCGGTGACAAACTGGTTTCGTAAAGAATAGTAGCAGCTCTTATTCGCAAGCCGTCGTGCCTACTTAACTGGACTGTCACAGGCCCACCGATAATCTATAGAACCTCCAGTGATATTGTGTCATTAATCGTGATCAATATGACAGTTCAGATTAATATTATAATTCCAAGTAATGGACAGTGAGAGCAGTATTGATAATATATCAAACCTTAGTACCTTTTATAATGACTGTTTCATATCAATTTCAGGTTGTTAATAATTGGTGTGTTAAAATTGTTGGCATTGATTATAATTATAGTAAATTAATTCTTGGAACGTTTGAGTAATTTAAATCTGAAGTCATTCTATAAACGTGCCACTCTGGCTTATTGTACAGAAATGATTATGAATTTACATTTTATAATTAAAGACAAGTAACTTTTGATTAGGTATATTGAAGTATTATTAAGAATAATCGAAATTCCTACAATCCATATTGCAGCCACGTGGTAGAAGAAGTACCAGGTCTACTATAATGGGAACCCATGCCCAGTCCTGGGATGCAAAAAGAGTTGCAGTCATTTAAATTTAAACTTAAAGCGCACATAGCCCGGTGGTTAACTTAGAACGCAAACGATCTATGGAACTAAGCCAAGCGGACGCGGTCGGGTGTGAGATGAGTGACCGCTAGTGGCAAAAAATTTCATGCGCGTTTCCTTGCTTCGGAGGGCAAGTTAAGCCGTCGTTCCCGGTTGTTGTCGAAAGATAACAGTCGTTAAACCTTGTCGGAGGCCTTACTAGCCTGCATCTCCACCAACCCGCATTGGAGCAGCGTGGTGGAGTAAATTCCAGGCCTTCCCAATAATGGGGTCCCCAGCAGTGGGACGCAAGAAGGGTTGCAGCCAGCCAGCCAGCAAATTTAGCCGTTTGTTACAAAACAGTTCACTGGTTGAAATATTAAACGGAAACGCATCAAGAACATTCAATTTGAGTAATTTTATTTTATGGTCCTTGTCTTGCTACAAGGGTCAATAAGTGTCATACTGTGTGTCTTACTCTAATGCAATGGTATTACGATTCAGAACGATTGTTGCGCTATCTAGGGCTTATAATAAAATTATATTGAGAATGTTTCCTATTACGCTGGGCAATACAAGATTAATTTCCTATAAGCTTGCCCAACGCCGCAAGCTTTCAACATGGGCAATTTTCCTATCATCCGATTCTAGGTAATTATGTTCTCAATTCGTTTTAGATATATTATGCGCTTTCAAAACAACCTTTCACTATATTATAATCGAGATTTTAATTGAACAAGAACTCCAGGCAGCCACGCCCATGACGCCAAGATTTCTCGGCTTTATATTTGTTGGCCGTTTGCACATTTATCGTCTGGTACAAGGTAAGGGAGTTGCGTCAATTATGGAAAAATGCATAAATTTAAAATAAGTATTTTAAGACGTAACTTGAATGAATAAAAGCAGACGGTAAATACAACATAGCTAGTGATATAAATACACCTAAAAACAAGGAAGATTTCAATTACGCGTAAATCAATGCTTAACATTTTCGTATCTATATAGATTCAACTCGTATAAAATTAAATGAAATAAAATATTCTTTATTCACTGTACGGTTACGTTATTTTTTTTGTTCTGTCTGCTCTGGGTGCGCTTAGGCAATGCTGCGCTGAAAAAGAAAGAAATATCCATTTAATACCTTTAAACGAGCAATTCTTGTATATACCTATACATCATAGACTTATAATACGGTCGTATATTCTAAGTCTATGCTATTTTAAGTCTCGGAAACGGCTCCATCTATTTTCATGAAATTTAGTACCCAGGGGGGTTTCGGGGGTGATCAATCGATCCAGCTAGATTTCATTTTTAGAAATTGTCGTTTTATCCGTATTTTTAGCGATAATCAACTTAAATAAAAGCTCGCCATTTTTTTAAAACGTGACTCTTCCTGACATCTGTTGATATTTGATGAATACTTATTAATAATATTGTGGTGTAGAATGCTGTCAAACTTCATTGCAAAAGCTCTATAAGAATTTCGACGACTCGAATTAAAGCTTTCTTGGCCTAATAGTTACGTAGGCTGACTGTGGAGCCAGAGACCCGGGTTCACCAACCTTAATCAAGCATATTGTGCTTTTTTATTTTTTGTGACAGTATATATTTTTTAATTGGGAGCTATTTCAGATGGCGTTATTAAGTAACACTAAGCCAACGAGTGTTTTGTTTGAAAGTAAACCAAGAAAATCGATTGTTTTTATTTGAACAACGCTCGATCGTTCGGGTACTTATTTTTTAAAACTTATTTATATATTTGCCTGGCTTTTTTACCAAAAATGAGAGAGCTATCTCTTTTAGAATTACATGACTTGAACAATGATTAGATCTATCGTGGATGACGACCCAAAAGGTATCCTGTCAAATGCCTAACCCGCAAAAAGCCCAACTATTATACGAATAAAAGTCTATCAGCCGCTTATGACTTACAGAAAAGTTAGGTATATAGTGCAGATTAATATTAGCACTTTAGAACAGATCTTGCCTCTAGTCGATTAGTTATCGTCGAGTAAATAGCACATTCGTGCATACATTTACATAACTACATTAATTTGAATTTTACTTGAGTGCAAAATAGCAAAGTTTGAATTTATAATCGAAGGTCCGATTTATTCGCAACAACTCCCCGGTGTGAATGTTCAAATAAATTAGAGCACAGCGGATATTGGCTTATTAAAATTTTAAATTAAGTGTTCTATTATAGGATATTGACCGAGACCTGGTATAGTTTAAGGTGTTTTGAGTAAAATATGTTTACGGTTTTTCCTGCGTACCAAATAAAAATAGCTTGTCTTTTATTTATTAGAAAAATGCCTAGGACATCTTCTTTTTAAGGTTGTTGTAATAAAAGACTGCGTCCCCCTTAAGAGTAGTTGGGATGTTGAAACTCCGAGTCATTCAATAAGATCAAGAACAATAAATCCTTGTTACATCGCCGCAGTCGTGAAAGAAAATATAAACGTGCAAGTAGCATAAAGAGGAACACCTGTTGATTTAAGTTTAGAACAAGGAATCATTTATGTAGCTCTGATAGTATCCTTGATTTCCACTCGATGAAAACGTGTACCTACTTATTAAGTTAATAAGATGATAAATAAATAAATAAATTGTAATAACGCTCCACATACATGGATTTCCCCCACACATTCCTACACTTTGATTGTCGTGTCGTTGGTGCCATGGACACACACAAAGACAGGAACATAATCTGTGAACTAAAATTGTAATCTCGCCATCGGGAATTGTAACCATTGGGCCATATGGGTCGTCAAAAAATCTAAGGAGTTAGTTCGTTGTATGGAGAACTATAGGTATTTTAGATAAGTTTTCATACTAATTATTATGCAAGCCTGTACGCTATTCGTTTTCAATATAAACTTGCTCTCAAAGGGTTGCTTATTAAGTTAAATAATTGTATTAAACCAATTACTGTTGACGAATTTCAACTCATCAATTCCAATTACTATAAGCTTTTCATTGTTACTCTGTGAACACCGAATGAAATACTCTTTTAAATTGAAATATTTAATTTCATTCAGCTCGCACAATACGGGCTAATGAGTGAGTTAAAATGGATGGTTAATTGCGTTAAAGTGGAAATTATATTTCACTTGTATTTTACTCTAAATAACATCTTAAAATCCTAAATACCTATTGGAATCATAGGATACTTGCAATATATGTATCTATGTATGTATGAATGTATGTATGCATTTATATATGTGTACAGTTATATTTATGTAAGTATATGTATGTTTATCAATATAAAGATGTATGTCTATGTATAGTTAAATTTTTATCTATGTGCTCCACCACCACTACCACACGCTACCTTACCGACTTTTCCTCTACCCTAAGGTAGTCTGGAAGAGATCGCTAGAAGCGATAAGACCGCCTTTTGTCCACTAGAACTAATTAATGTATTAATTGGTATGTGTTGATTTTACTGTTATGTATGGTGTACAATAAAGCATATTTGTATTTGTATTTACTCTACTGCTTGGAAAAGCAGTTATTGTATAAAATGTTCTATACTTTTTTTTTGCTTATATTGGAATCTTTGAACACACTGGGATGCTTAGGGTACCGCTAGAATTTTTGAATTCTTACATTGGGTATAAGCTATTTTTCCAAAAAAATTTTGCTCTACTAAAGCTACCATCCATCCATCAGCCTTTCATAGTCCACTGCTTGATATGGACCTCACCTAACTCTCGCCACTCCTCCCAGTCCTGCGCCTTCTGAATCCAGCGGCTTCCCACTGTCTTCTTTAGGTCATCAATCCACCTGGTTGGAGCGCCTGTACTCCTTTAACAGCGTCGTGGTCGCCATTTGAGGGACTTTCTTCCCTATCGGTTGTCGTTCCTCCTAATTACATGGTCTACCCATTGCCAGTTTAGCTTGAAGATTTTGATACGTATATGTCGGTAACCTTCGTTCGTCTACTGATTTACAGAAATACCAGGCATAGCCCACTCCATCGCTCGCTGACCATCTACAACTATCTAATAAATAGTCGAGCTGTAACTTAATTTATCCTCTTCTATTTTTAGTCATTATGAAACTTATACCACAGAATTAAAACGTATACTTAGGAAACACTACCTGTCTCTATGTCCATAGCAAGTACTTTGACAATCACGTAATCAAAAATCATAATCATTATAATACATTGTATACAACAGGCAAATACCGCACATATACAGACAACAAATCATTCAAATAATTCACGCAGTTATATACACCGTCGCACATAATTGCTCACACACCCATTCTCCTACATATCCACACAGGTCAGCTCACATAAACATACACACACACATACACTGACTCACACACACACACACACACACACACACAAACACAAAAACACACTCTCACACCCACACGAACACACCTGCTCTTAAGTTAAGTTAACACTATCTATATGTCAAAATAAGTTTATCTAAATTGTAGTACCTAATATTAAGATTACTTATTACCTTACCTTATGATATCGTTAATATGTAGTAATTAAGTACCAACTTCAATAGAAATCCACGAGAGCTACTGCCGACAAACTGTTTCACAGTTTGGCAGAGATTGATTTATGTAACACTGTACTTAATTTGATGAAATAAACTATTAAAAAAAAAACTTATACGTAGATCTGTTGGCAGCACGGTAACGTCACAATAATAATAATATGATACCTACTATTGAGCTGGTCTGATGACGGAGCTGGAAAATAGGAGGCGAAACTCGGGGAGGCCTATTAGTACAAACACTCAATGAAATCCTCAATACTTTTGGATAGTTTCTTTTGCGTATTATTCTCTCATTCTTATACCTACCCCTTTTATCAACTTATGAGTATATTACACACAAAATATGTTATGCTTTTCGCCTTCTTGTATTTCTATAATCAGACAAAAATCAAAAATATTGTTTGTTTGTATTGAATAGGCTCCGAAGTTCTTTTACCATTAGAAGGCAACATTATTTCTGCTGAACATAGGCTATTTTACGGGTAATAGGGTCCACACGATTGAAGCAACTGGCTAAACGCCTATGATTTTAATATACATATCAATATATCGTCTTACGTCGTATTTCAAATGGATGGAGAAAGTTAGAAATATAGCCTCGAATAGCACATAGGTTATTTTTTATCATAGGGGGACCCACAAAACGGGTCCATGCGGGTGAAACCACTGGCGGAAGGCTAAATTAAATAAAGAAATAAGTATTTGCTGTAGAAAACAAAATTATTTTTCCTTTACAAGGTAGTAGTCAATTGTAATATGTATCTGTTTTTTCTAAGACTTCTCTGTAATTTACTTAAATACCCTAGCTGATTTCATACCAGCATCCAGCAAAGATTGTACGTTGTCCGGACACGCCTTGCAGAGGCCGCGAAGCCCGTGTTTAGCTAACACCTGCTCGATACAGAAGTTAATTACCGTTCCTTGCTCCGCGACGCGACTTGAACACGATTTGAAGTCAAATTCTACTAACCATTAGGTATATATATCTTTATTTTTCACAAAGCATTATAAACTTACTTTGCATAACTATACTTAGTCTTGTAACATGTTAAAGGTGTTACCCTGTGTTAAATGTTTTGTTGAGTTTTATCGTAATAGTGTTAACCACTAGATATTGCGATTTATTGATAGACATTTTTTATTTTTACTTTACTGGGTCACGTATCATTTTCTTAAGATTTATTATGGTTTTATTTTGATTATGTAAATAAAGTAATCGCAGAACACACCTACTGCATTACAGTAAATTTTGTCCTACAAACAAATCTGTTCCTCTTTGACAAAAAAGCTGACAAGATGAGAGAATTTGACTTAAGGTGACGTTTCGTGGGTAGCGTAAAAAATAAGTGAAAGGAAATCGTGCGTAGAATTAATCTTCACTTCCTGTCTAGCTGCAAGTAACTCGTATATTGATAATGAATAGACCAGATTGGCTATTGTACAGTAATAAGTTTACAGGGCTTGTAACTAATAAGAACATAAAGTTGTTTCTCATCCAGTCTAGGGCTCGATTTTTAAATCCCTGGATAAAATTATTCGTTGAATAAATGTTAGCGCTGTCGACGTTACTTATATTACAAATGAAAAGGAAAATATTAACTGTATATTACTGAGTTTGTCTGGAGATTGAATAATCGGCCCTAAATGTATAAGAATTGAACAAAAATAACTGAATCTGAATACCGAAAAAATATCAGTACCTATGTAAGAAGAAAAATATTGTGAACCATTGTGGTACGCCTGGCAGACGGAAAACTTACATGCTAAATTACTCTGTACAGTGTACAGTTAATATGCATAAAAGGATAGTTGAGAAAGTTTATTAAGTTTTAAATTTAAATTTTGTTAGTATAAATTTTTCTAACAGCCTCTTATAAAAAGTTTTCTAATTTAATTGTCAATAAGTAATTGTACGAGCGCTTAAGAGGTACGAGCATAATCCCTACTTCCCTACTTAATATTATAAATTCGAATGTAACTCTGTCTGTCTGTCTGTCTGATACGCTTTCCCGCTTAAACTACTGAACCAATTTTAATGAAATTTTGGACACATTAGAGTGGACCTTGGGAAAGGACAAAGGATGGTTTCTATCCTACGGAAACCTATAAAACGGGTCCACGCGGGTGAAACCGCTGGCGGAAGGCTAGCTATAATTATAATAATCTTTTGGTACGATTAAAGAAGAAGCAGTCATCTATCGTAACTAACCTATTGACAATTAATTAAACACAACGACTTATTAAACTATGTATCTTATACCCCTCTTTATCATTGTACTATTCTCAAGTGCATTGTACAGGTACCATAATGTCGGTACCATTATGCATCAGACTACCTTATCGACTAGGTAAACCAGAAAGTGCCATTCTAAATGCAAATGGCAGGTGAAGGAAACGGTCGAAGCTTACATATTCGTGGGCCGATTCCGCAGATAAGCGAAGGAAGTACTGGCAGTAGTTCACGAACAGTTGACCCATTGCTTTCACAACACGTAATGTAGGCTATGAAGGGGACATTTAAATGCCTGATTGCTCGGGCTGGTATAGTTGAAGGCAGAAATATTTTATATCACATGGCTACATCTACCAATAATGTAAATATTATTAGGTACGAAAATTAGGCTGTTGGCGAGCATAATAAAATTAAACTAAGGTCTTATTTCTTCTTGTTACTAAAAGTACGTTAAAGAATTAATGGCAATGATAGAACCATAAAGATTCAGAAGACCATAATTTATCTACACTAACGGCAAAATGTTACGATGATTATAAATTTTTACATTTCTAATGATAACTTTATTATGCTTCCAAGTGTATCCCGAAAGTCGTTAGCATTCAGGCGGGTGGGGCCGGTGGTGTCATAGAATACAGTTCTATTGAGCCACCAGCCAATAATAGCACAAAACGCGTATTGGATCGTGCTGATAGTGAACTAATCTTTTGTGTGCATTGTTAGGGCACGTTACGTTTGAATTTAGCTCGTGATTTGTGTTCCGAGTTTGTATTATTCTCCAACTAGAATTAGAACGTATTCTAATCGGATAAACTCGAATTGTATCGAAATCATATCCTTGCAACATGAAATCAGAGTTACAAAAGTTATCTGAATTATATTAAAGTAGTTTAAAAAATTGCCTGTTTTTGATTGATCATACTGAGAACGTGGTTTTGAAGCGAATGAAACCCTAAGCTTATTTATAATATTGATGTTAAAATTGCATGGCTTCATAGAAAACTAGCGGCCGCCCGCGACTTCATCCGCTTTTTTTTTTCAACCTTTTTATGTCTCACTACTGGGCCTGTCCTCTCATAAGTAAGAGAGATTTAGGCCATAGGCCAACATTTTTAGAAATAAAAAGATTATCTTTATATTATTAGTAGGTACAATCGATACGATCAATTCTTCTACTCTAGTTAAGTAAATCATACTTTGCATACTTACACAAACCAATCGGATTGGAGGATGGCAAATGCAAGAATTCTTTTTATGCAGCTAAGAAATGTCGGGCGCGGTAAAAAGTCCGATGGGTGACCTCTTTACCATAACCGCATTTGCATGACATTTCCTTCGGACTTCAGATGCCAGGAAATTAAGCCGATGGTCCTGGCAGCAGAGGGTAGCAAATGATTTGATGTAAAGCTTATCAAAAATGTCATAGGAAAATATCCACAAGATATTAATACGTATTTTTTAAATTTATTATTGAAGTGGTGAAATGATTGCAACGCTGTGGGGCATCCACAAAAACTACGTCGGTTTTTATTCCATAATGACACCGGTTGGGTGGTACCTAACGTACTCGTTCCACTTATCTTTTTAGGGTTCCGTAATTTTCAAAGTATATAAATTCAAAGTAAAAAAGGAACCGTTATAAAGTTATATTATTGTCCGTTCATCTGCCTTTTTTAAATACTTTTTCCCAATAACGAGTCAAGGAATCGAAATTCGAAATTAATGTCAAATATTAAATGTCTCTTATTAAAAAAATTCAAAGTCGCCGCTGTAAAAAGATACCGCCGTTTATGGCGTTTAATAAATGTAAGTATGTACCTATACTTTACAAAGATATTAAAAACTATAAATTTACTTCGCATTGATGTTTAACATAAAATTAGTATGAAACTATTTGGCTGCAACCCTTTTGCGTCCCACTGCTGGGCACGGGTCTCTCCCCCTTATTGGGGAGGCCTGGAGCTTACTCCACCACGCTGCTCCAATGCGGGTTGGTGGAGATGCGGGTTAGTGGCCAACCCGCTGTCGGATGTTTTCAAACCGCCCATAAGGCCTCCGACAAGGTTTAACGACTGTTATCTATCGACAACAACCGGGACCAACGGCTTAACGTGCCCTCCGAAGCACGGAAACGCGCATGAATTTTTTTTTGCCACTAGCGGTCACCCATCTCACAACCGACCGCGCCCGTTTGGCTTAGCTGCGTAGACCGTTTGCGTTCTACGCTAGCCGCCGAGCCATGCGCGCTTCTGAATGAATCTATTAGCACATAAAAGATGAATTTAAAAAACCAAATAGGTTTTGTTTTCTGAATATTTTAATGTACTGCAGAACCTTTTGATTTTAGTATCGCCGCATTTGCAATAAGCCATTTTTTATTTTTTCAACCTTTTTTTATTTCCCACTACTGGGCACAGGTCTCCTCTCATAAGTGAGAGGGATTTAGGCCATAGGCCACCACGCTGGCCAAGTGCGGATTGGTGGACATCATGCTTTCGAGAAATTATGAATTTCTCTCAGGCATGCACGGCGATGGAGAACATCGTAATTAATTAAATATCACGATATTTTCCATCACCGTGGAGCAACGATAAATGCGCACATTACAAATTTGTTAGTCAAAGGTGCGCGCCGAGGACCTGGGGTCGGTCGCGTCGAAGACCGCGGTTTATTACCACTCGGCCATCGCTGCTCGTAAGCCATAATTGTTTTTTATTGTTTAATTTTTTAATACATACACAGGAGTAACCTGTTACGGATTAAATTTTTATACTGCTCTAGTTTTACTAAGTAGTTCACGCCTTTAAAGGCCCTATAAAATTCATTTTAACTAACAATTATTATTACGTCTACTGCAATTTAATAAAATTGTAGCATGAAAATAGGTTAAAGATAATACTGACATAGTTAATCGAACACCGAGCTGCAAACCTGAATGCCTTCGCCATGTCCTTCTTGGTCAAGGAGAGCCTTGTTCGTGCTTAAGGGCATGCCTGCGGGATCTCTAATAGGAATTGAAAGAAATCCTTTTATCAGAGTGCATTATTACAGTAAACTAGCGGCCGCCCGCGACTTCCTCGACGTGGACTTTATAAAACTAGCCTAAGTTACTCCTTATTACATCAGCTACCTGCAAGTGAAAGTGTCGTCAAAATCGATCCCGCCGTTTCAGAGATTAGCCGGAACAGACAGACACCAACTCAGAAACCTTTGTGGGCTCATGCAAAACACTTTGCTGAATTTCATGACATGATTAAATGCATAGTTTACGTTTCTGTAAAGGACATATCTGCAACCTACCTACTCAACATACCAAACATACCTACTCAACATTCATTTTTATATAGATAGATAGTGATTTTCAGTTGTCTCTTAATAATTTACGGTTAAATTACATACATCAAAATTCGACGTTTACGAATCTACAGCGGCCTCCGCTTCATGCTTCTCTTTCTAAAGTCATATACCTCAATAACTCTTCACAATGTCATGGGTGCCATGGACACATATAAAGATAAAAACACAAACATCCAGGCTTCGAAAAAATTCTATAAATTCATCATACTCCGCTGGAAATCGAACCCAGGACCTCTGATACGGTACACCAGCGTGGCGACCATTACGCCATTGTTTAAATAAAAAAATAAAAAAAAACCGTACAGTTTATGAAAATAGGTCACATAAAGTTTATCGGACACCGAACTGCAATCACCTCTCCAAGTATCGCCTTGCGCGTGTTTAAGGACGTCCCTGCTTGATCCTCGGTCTTACTTGTACTTCAAATAGGACTAATAGCTGGAATTTAATTTACACTTACATAAGGGGACCACCAGCCTCCGGAGTAGCAGTGCAACTGCATACGACCTCAGACAAGACTTACCTATGCTTGCTTGAGGTTGTATGTAGATGTCCATGTGCTTCAGCGACAAGTTCAGTTGCAGACCACTTAACTCCACGTGGCTTGCATGCTCGTCTGCTACTCCATTCAACTAAAAAAAATTTAAAGGAAAGTCAGAATTTAAGATCAGATTGGAGCTATTTGTCGTATATTGATATTCCAGATTTTTGGTCAGTAAAAGGAATTACATTTATGATAACTTAATTAAAAAAATTAATCGACTTTTTTATTCACTTCCTTCAAGTTCTTCAGAAAACAGAGCATACAAAATAACCATTTCCTTATCAGGTATTATCTTTCTCTCAACGTTTTGCCAAGTTTCCAAAACTTCTTTCTTTTAATACGTAGAACTAAATGAGCTGTCTTTCCATTGCTAGAATTTCAAGTATTACTTTTGGACCTAAACTCAATAGTGATCACAAAATTAAACCAAAAACATCATTGAATTTGCTCCAGAAGAGAAAGCCGACTTTATTCGCAAAGGAAACAGATGTCAATCAGTACATTTCTCGATAATGCCCTTCTGGACATTTAACGTGTCGCATCGAGCTGCGGCTAACTAAGGGCACATTTAATTGACACCAACCTGTTTCTTTCTTAAGGCTCTTGTTGTATTGATAGCTAATCTGTAATTTCGACACTTTTACCTAACAAGTAATTTAAAAAAAATAACTCCTTCAAATGCATAAAGACTGAAAAGGAATAAATAATATTTTTAAAGCACCAACCTTAGAGCATCAAAGTACTGACAGCTATGACACCCGTCAGACACCAACGTACTTTCCTGTCAAAGGAAAATTAAAATGAAAAGTGGATGTTTCTACTTAATTTGGTACACACACCGACAGTTTGGTAGTCTTTTGGGGCTTGGCTTTTTCAATTTTGATTATTTTTGCTTCAAAGAATAAACTGTACACTACCTATTCACAAGACTTGGGAAAAATACGGTAAAAGAGTTTGGACCTGGAACAAAAAAATATAATAATAATGCTGAAGAAGACAGCAGAAAGCCGCTGGATTCAGGGGGTACAAGACCATACGTAGTTGCGAATATTTGCAGAAGCTGTCGTCATAGCAGTGAACTTCCAAATGCTGGTGACTTCTTGACAATGTATCGACCCAACGCCATGTTCGCAAAGGAAACAGATTCTGATGTCAATCAGTACATTTCTCGATAATGCCCTTCTGGACATAAATGTCCACTCGACTGCTCGATGCAGTCCACTAAGGCCAAATTTAATTGATACCAACCCGTTTCTTTGCTAAGCCTCTTGTTGTATTTGTTAACTAATCTGTAATTTTGACACTTTTACCTAAAGGATAGTGAAAATCAAAATTGTCTACCAATTCGGTACGCACAACGGTAATTTAGCTTTCGGTCCTTTTTGTATTTTTAAGTTGCATTTTCATTAGACTCTGGGAAAAAATAGGGAAAAACGTTTGGCTCTAGAATCAATAAATAATAATAATAATAATAAATAAATATATTTGGACAATTCACACAACACCATCTGATTCCAAACTAAGCAGAGCTTGTACTATGGTAATCAGAAAGCTGATAAACATACTTATATAATTCTAAATACATACTTAAATAGATAAATTAACACCCAGACACAGAACAAATAGTCATGTTCATCACACAAATATTTTTCCTGGGTGGGAATCGAACCCACGACTAAATAAATATAATATAATAAATAATAATAAATATAATAAATAAATGCAAAAAATGGATTTATGCCAGTATAACGTAATAATATCATACATAACCATCATATACATTTCATGACACAAAAAAGCCTTACTCTACTTTTGATTACTGAGGTGTATATGAAACTGTTTCTTTTTACCAGCTTCTCCAGAAAGTGGAAGTGTAGTAAAATAGTGAAGTAAAGTAAAGTAAAGTAAAGTAGTGAAGGGTTATATAGACATAAGTGGAAAAAGAACACTAAAAAACAACAGCAACCTATCCATTAGTACGACAGTTGCCTACTCAAACTCGAAAGATAATTCTCTTATTAACTCCGAACAGCCAATTATAAAGACGCTTGAAATGTAACTACACATCGGATAAAATTGCGATGAGGATTTATTTTTAAATCCTTAATAAGGCGGCTTGTCAAATGATAGGCTCCTGAGAGATTTAAGCCGTGGACTGATATACTGTAACGGAATTGTAAAAATCAACCATTAAGGCTTTGGCTTTGGTCAGTGTCAGTTAAAAGCAAAATGTGCGTAAGGCAAGAAAATATTAATTGAATTATTGAATTAAAGCTTTAATTAACTTATCTACTACGGTGATGGAGGGACTTTTCATATCTATATTTTTTGTGTTGAAATGGATGGGAATGAGGGCTATTGTAAACGCGAAGTTCGAAACCGCCACAGTCAGCTTCGCAGGCTCATTAGGTCACTTACTTGTAGCCCCGGGAAGGACGGCGGTGATTGCGTGGCTACATGCCGCCGTGAACACCTGAAGGTGCAGGAAAGAAAAATTGCAGTCCCGAAGACGGGCCAGTACTGGGCGCCGCGCGTGGATGACACCGGTGCGTTCCACTAATATGACACGAAGTTAGTCAAGAAAGCTGTAAAAAGCTCTTTGTAAAACCCAACAATACTTAGGTGACTTCTATGTAGTAGTTGTCATCACCCGACGTTATTCGACGATAATCCAATTGATATTTTATTACAGTGTTTTCCATTGCCACTCATGTTTGGGAGTTCACTCAAAACTTCACTCCTGTTTTAAAATGTTGAGTAGTTCTTCTTCTCATCCGATACGCTCTTGATAGAGCGGTTGTGGTCGTCATGTAGTGGAGGAGTTGGAGGCAGATGAAATGAAATTCGCCTCACGACGTCCCGCTATCTATCAGTTGACCGTCACCCTGGAGTAGGGAGTAGTAAATGTTTAAGTTATTAGTAGAACTTGTGTGTTTCCTCAAATAAACGCTGAAAATAAAAATAATAAGAATCTTATTACGTATAGGTATTTGTGTCCATAAATTACGTGTAAAACAATATTTTGTACTGTTTGTGGAAAAGCAATTTTAAGCCACACTTTTCTTTACTTGGAAATATACCTATTACACCTACTAGGTATATTTCCAAATAACATATTCCCTAGATTAATATCTTGAAATGTTTCATAATACTTCCTTCCATTCCGACATCTATTATAATTAATTACGGCAATTTTGCTCTAGTGTGTTTGTATTAAAGTTGACTAAAGCAGAGTGCACATTGTTGAAACAACAAAAGAACACCTGTAGTAATCTCTAATTTATACACTGCATGGCTCGACCATGCAAATACGTACAATTGATGCATTCATAGCTGCCGTCAAGCATTTCTGTTTTATTAAAAAAAAAATCAAAATATAGGTTTAACACACATAGATTTTACACAACATAAACACCGTTATATTCAACCTTGCACTCGTATGTAAAATTATTCCGTTGGAAAGGTGCGGTTCCTAATTACCCTCACACGAGGCAACCTCACAAAGCCCTCACAGAAACCTACCCAAATTCAAAAGTGAAATTCAATATTTTTTTCAGGTTTAACGTGATATTTGAAGAAATCTAATGTATTTGTTAAGTTTTATACGATCCCACTCATCGTATTTTGATTGTAGAATTTCGAAATTAGTATATCAGAATATTCACTATCATTAATCTCATTTTATATGACACACATGTAGGTTGTAGTATGTTACAATGTGCCCGAGTCCTTAATAAATACAACCGGTACGATTTGTTCAGATTAAACTACGCTTAAATCTATGATAAAGTTAAATTAATTCAAGTCTCATTGTTTGGTATCGACTTTTGAATAGACACAATGAGGACATAATAAATATTAGAACTGATAAAAACTAGTATGAATTTTCTACTTTGGAATGTTTAGAATTTATGAGACGATTTATTTTATTAGTCCGTACATTTAATTTAATTTTTTAGGCAGTAAAAGTGTGTATTTGTGTACACTTTTAATTAGCGCTTAAAATGTTTAAATAAATAAATACCTAACAGATTACTTTTTATACTTCGAATGTGCAATAAAATTTATCGACCAATTAGCTAGGTAATTGAAAATTTCACTGGCCACAAAAACAATGCAGGGTCCGATTACACAGTAAACAGACCCTTTATATACGGGCTAGCTAACCTAGCGAACGCCGAACAGTTTTTAAATGTTCTTGTGTTTCATATTTTAAATGTCCGATTCTCAGAGCTACCGAATATACATAAAAAACGGCAAATTGTTTGTAAAGTAGGTTTACGATCGAGATGTTTACGTGATAACGTCCGCACGAGAAAATCTCCATTCGTTTGTATGCCGCTAGACTGAGAGAGACGGAAGATCGGTCCACTCACTCGAACGCTATGCCAGCCTCCGCTCGTGAGGATTCCGCGTGACAAGTTTCACGGAATGACTGGCAGCGCTCGAGATGAGACGGGAGATCCGTCCGTCTCTCTCTCGTTATACCTGCGATCGCGCTCGTGAGGTTTTGGTGTGACACAAGTTTCTGAACATGTCACCCGACTAAAACGATTTTAAAGACGTTATCACGTCAAAAATCTTAAAAATTGGTCAAGCTATTTTGGAGGAGTATCGTAACTAACACTATGACACGAGAATTGTATATGTATATATTATAGTTTAGTTCAAATTGCCTAGGTACTTACAAACAAATTTTTTGTAAGACCATGTGGTTATTTATGGTCAAATTTAATGTTTTTTTTCTTTTAGTAAAGCATATAGTATATAAGTAGCAACTCTTTCAGGCCGTTCGGGCTGATTCGTCTGAAAATTGTGTACGCGGGTGTTGTGTTAAAATCATTCAAAAATATCTTCTCATTCCACTAAAAGTGCAGCAAAAATCATTAAAATATTACGTGCAGTTAGTATGTTATTAATACAATCTAAGTATGGACGTTTATTTTTAAACGGTTTTATTTAGCTCACCCCGTTTGTTTTATTTATTATTCTTGGGTCAAATTTAGTAATTCAAATTTCACCCTCTTCCTGTCAACCGATTAATCTGAAATTTTGTATACACTTTGGATTTTGGTGACAATACAATTATGTTTATTCATTATCATTATAAATTCAAGATGGCCGCCGCTACAAAATGGCGGATAATTTATGTTTTATTAATCCCATCAATATGGGTATCAAATGAAAGGGCTCAACAAGCAGAATACAATATACTATAAAAATTGAAATCCAAGATGGCGGCCGCTACAAAATGGCGGATAACGTAGGTTTTATCAATCCCATCAATATGGGTATCAAATGAAAGAGCTCAACAAGCAGAATACAATATACTATAAAAATAGAAATACAAGATGGCGGCCGCTACAAAATGGCGGATAACGTAGGTTTTATCGATCCCATCAATATGGGTATCAAATGAAAGTGCTCAACCAGTATAATACAATGTACTATATAAAATTAAAATCCAAGATGGCGGCCTCTACAAAATGGCGGATAACTTAGGTTTTATCAATCCCATCAACATGGGTATCAAATGAAAGGTCTCAACAAGTAGAATACAATTTACTATGCAAAATTGAAATCTAAGATGGCCGCCGCTACCAAATGGCTGATAACAATTTTTTATCAATCCCACCAATATGGGTATCAAATAAAAGGGCTTGACAAGAAGAATACAGTGCACTATACAACCTCAATATTTAAGATAAGATAAGATAAGAGGAGTTGGACTGCAATAAACTAACGGGCAAGAAACCTTGCAATAATGAAGCACTAAATGAATTAAACAGAATGCGAAATAAAAACTAAAAACTAGAAAATAAAAATAGGTAAAAAAAAATTTTAAGTTAAACGGTTTTATGTTAAACATACATTGCAATGTTTAAGATATAAGTACTAAAAACCAAAAAATAATAAAATAGATACAGTCGTGGGAATTATAAACATATGCATAGACTAGACTAAAATAAAACCGTGGGGCACGTCAATTGTCTACAATCGTTGATTAAAATGTTTGTTTTGTAATGTTACACTATAATTAGGCAGTTGTTCAACCGACAACGATGGACGTGTGATAAGTAGGGCTAGAATGTGGAAACAAGCTAGCAAGCTCGATTATAAGCGAGTTTTAGGGTTTCATAGTGGTGAGCGAGTAGTACTTTTATCATATGTTTTGTCGATTAAAGACAAACTACGAGCAGTGAAACGATTCCTCGCCAGCCAGCAGTGAGACAATTGACGTGCCCCACGGTTTTATTTTAGTCTAGTCTATGCATATGTTTATAATTCCCACGACTGTATCTATTTTATTATTTTTTGGTTTTTAGTACATTTATCTTAAACATTGCAATGTATGTTTAACATAAAACCGTTTAACTTAAAAAGTTTTTTTACCTATTTTTATTATCTCGTCCACAATAAAACAAGCCGATTATCCAGCCACTCTATAAATGCATTTAAAAAGCAACGAGCCCGAAACAAATGGGATTCTATTTAATTGGGTGTCATTTCTAAACTAATGGGCGGAAGATCAATCGGGGCTCTTTGAAAGCTTAATTATGTTTATACGAAGCTATTAACTGAACTAGCTCGATCCAGTTCAATCCGGTTCCGTTAATCGATCCGCTCAATGTATTGGATGCATTTGAATTGAAACTTTTAGGAGATATCGAGGCAATTTTGAACGTACTTACGTTATATTGGATAGAGTGCTACCGCTATTAAGCAAAATGCTATTTACAACTCCTTTAGACTAAATATACTCGTTTTTGAAGATTGAACCAGTTTTAGTAAGTCGGAGACAGCTGAAGATAAGCAAATTTATTATTTTACCGCTTGTTTTGGTCAACTATTTAGTTGGTATTTGGAGCAATTAGTGTAACGAGTTTGGGAAAGTTGTGAAGGTTTATTAAGATAAAATGTAAAGTATGTTGTAATTACATGTTTATAATATATTATTCTGCATTAAATTTTTACAGCTGTACTAATTACCTATCAAATGTTGTTGTACCCGTTTTGTCTTACTTACTTAATATTTTAACCAAGATAGTACTTATAGATAGAAATCCGAAACCTTTTTTCCTGCCAAATCGGGAAGTAATTCTCATTTTAATAATGATTAATTCTATAATAGATGTTCTGACTTTAGTTATACCATAAGTAGGTATTTTTACGAATGCAAGACTAGCAAAAATAATCAGGAATTTTTTTGGTTGTCTAGTATCCTTAGGTCGTACTTAGTTATTCTGTTATAGGTAGGTACAAGTAAAACATTTTCAACTATCAATAACATTCAGACAAACCAATTTTAATAACGACGACCTGCGTGGCGCAATGGTTACCATGCCGGACTGCCGATCGGAGGGTCCCGGGTTCCATTCCCGGCGAAACAGAAATTTGAATGATAAGTTTAAATTTCTGTTCTCGGTCTCAGTGTTTGTGTTTCTGTCTTTGTATGTGTTCATGGTACCCACGACACAGGGTATATCTACTCGACTGTGGGGCTATGAAAGTGAAACGTTTAAAAAAAAGCTTGCGTTTATTCTTATGAATAAATGTATAGTTATCTTCTTTCTACTCTACTCGACGACTAGCTGGCTTAAAGATGGTTGTATAAAAATAAAAATTCAGCAACTACGAAGCAATGTCACATTAAAATGCTTTAAATGTGTCCCGGTGGAATTAAAAATACTTTACTGCAGTTAAATTTCTATATCTCTAATGCCCTGCATAAAGGAAAATCGAAAAAGGCTTACAAAAAACCGTTTAGCGACGAGAATTTCCTTTTGGAGTTGAATTCGTCGCTTTCAACGCTGTGTCGGAATAAATCCGCTTGTTGAGCCCGTTTTTTACTGGTCCAGAACAAATTCGGGAGGAAGCCAATTATTCGAAGTGACTGTGCACTCGTTCGTAATCGATTTAAGGAAGATCGAGCGTAGACAGGTGCTCGGCCACAGGACCCGCCACTGCGGAGCGAATGAGCGTGTCAATCACTTTAATTAATCATTCAAGTAGCTATAAGACGATTTCATGGCAAACTAAGGGCACGTTTCCACCAGAGATGTGGTAGACTGTTGATACGAGGATGCGATGATGCAAGGTAGTAACGCTGCGAAGAGGTCTGGTGCGCAGATGAGCAATGCGAGGTTACCTGATACCACAAACAAACACCGTCTAGTGACTGTTTGCAACTATGCAGTATCTCGCTCGCATTAATCCCTAGCACACAATGCTTGCACATATCTGTCACCCCCTCTATCAGATTTGTGCGTAGAGAAAACTCGCTCCACTAAGCCATAGAAGCTGCACTGAGCGAGGCTAGTTAAGAGAAGATTGTATTGTTTCTTGAAAACACATTCCTCGCTACGCATCTACGCACATCTCTGCTGGAAACACAGCCTAACGAAGACACTCCAAAATTGAGTCAGTAGCTAAGGTTACGGATAAAAGGTTCAATCGGCGGTTTGGATGACGTCTGAATTTTAACTTCGCAGTGAAAGATGGTCACGGATAATGGCTTTAAAATTTGTTGGAGCGTTGAGTTCTTTTTGAATGAAATTGCGCGATCCACGATGACCTATTTTGTGAATTTCGACTTTGAGCAGCGCTTTTTATAGGGGCGTTTGAAATGTTGCTGAATCGTGTACTTGTAAAAAGAGCATTATTTCAAAGAAAGTCGTTGAAATCTAGTACACGCTGTTAGTTTCATTTAGGCACTTTCTTTCTCTGCCTGAAGTGGTACCATTCTTGTTAAATTTTCTACGTATTATTTAATGCAAAACTCAGACCTTGTATTACATTCATAATCCATTCACAATCAAAGTCACGTACGTCACATAATCTCGACAGCGTACTAATACTCGTCATTCCATAGAAATATACTGACGAAAACTGACGTAAGTGCCAACGTTTATCTTATATATATAATAATAATTTATAATCAAAAACCAGTGGTGGCGCAACGGATTTGGATAATAAATGTTACTTTCAATTGAAATCGGCTCCGATCTACAAACAAGCAATATTAAAAGGATTACTAGACTACTAATTTATTTCATAACAATCAAGATTACAAGAGATGAAGACAGGTACAAGGTACTAAATCGGGTGAACCATAAAATCGATGTTAAAATAAGGCTAATGCACATGTAAATAGATACATTGAAATGCAACCTAATCTGCGCGACTTGTGTTTTATTGGCCGTTAAAATTCATGCTCGTGGTCCATCAATATAATATTTCAAGACATAAATAAAGATTGTTACGTACTTAAAAGAGGTGATAATTCGACAGATGAGAAAGCTTGTGCGTTAATGGATCGGATTCAGGCGAAGCAGTACTTGCAGCGAGGAACAGTAAGCTAAAGTATTGGGAGAAATAGGAAACAGAAAAAAATATAAAAAAATTACGGGTAG
Source organism: Pyrgus malvae (assembly GCA_911387765.1). Taxonomy (NCBI): domain Eukaryota; kingdom Metazoa; phylum Arthropoda; class Insecta; order Lepidoptera; family Hesperiidae; genus Pyrgus; species Pyrgus malvae. The sequence goes on along the minus strand of OU426955.1, from coordinate 7,142,530 downwards.
CACTCCGGGAGTGCCTAAAGAAGTGAAAACTTAATTTGGCGCGTGAGACATTTTTTAGATGGGTACTAGGGTTATTGGGTTATAAATTGCATTTTATTTATGAATTGTATTTTATTAATTATTAGAAATGTATAGTAAAATACATTTAATATTATTTTATGAATCATCGTTAACAATATCGAAAATTCTTGTATCATTATCATTAAAATTATTACAATCTAACATAGAAACAATAGTTTCATGGTAACTAAAATAGGAAATAGACAATTTTGATTCGAAGTTATTTAAATATCTCGTGAATATCGCACAGCGTCTCGTAACGGTTTCGCGAGTCCAGAAATTTTATCTCATCTAAAAATATGCGTACCGCGCTTAAAGAAGTTTTCACTTCAAAAATCTCAGAGTTTTTGAAACAGCCTTGTGTAATAACAACAGCGGAGGATTGGTTTAGATCCACGCCTTTCCGGTTGCAAGGAAAGGTGGAATGAAAAAAGATTAGAAGCAAATTAAATTCTTTTCTTTTCTTATGTAACAAATGAATTACGTTGTCACATTTAGAGTTTAAGTACATAGTGGTCTCTATATGGTAGTGATATAACTAAAGTTTTAGATACAATAGGCAAGAAATAGGTGCAAGGGTCTTAAAAAAATAAACTCGGCGCAGCTCTTGACTAAGGTGCATTAAAATTCCCTTTTTTTCATTGTACACATAAATGACAGTCAAACGTTTATTAAGGGAGAAAATTAGCTACAAAAAGCTACATTCTCTATATATATATAAACAAATCATAATTATTATTGTACCGAGATAAAAAGCAGACGCAATATGTTAAGCCATCACTGCCAGCTTTGGCTCGTTTGTCGTCCAATTCGTACGCACTCGTATCTTATGATTTGTTTTCTTCATCTGTGCACCAATTTAAAGATTAATAATCAAATCATACAAAACTGATTTGCTATAAGATGAAGACGGTCTTATAGCTAACCAGCGATCTCTTCCTGTCAACAAGGATGGAGCATTGATACTTTTTGTTTTCATAAATGAAAAATGTTGAAAAATAAAAAATAAAAAACTTTTATTGGTAAATAAATAAAAATTGTTGGGACATATTTATCAGTAAGCGATAGCTGTGCCAGAAAGTCCCGCTTAAATTAAAAATTAAGTTTCATATAAAACTAAAATAATTAGTGAGTGTTAAGAGATTTTTTGGTTATTTTAGGAGGGAATTTAGGTAATTACTTCGAATAAAGCCTCTGTTAGGGTTGGTTATGGACATTTAATTTTATTTAATTTTAACCATTTTCTTGTACCAGATTGATAAAAATAACAAGCATAAAAAATAAAGAAAAAATACAAAAATCTTAATTATTTAAAAAAATCGTTGCTATAGATGACTGCTTGCAGTGAGACGAGTGCATTCAGTTCAAAGTATGAATACTCTGAATGGTGGAGAAGTGTTAAGATTATGTTACAGTGTGTTCCGAGAGGCCTATTCATGCGTCTTTTACACGGTAAATAAGGGTTCAGAATGCGTTTAAGGGGTGATTTATATAGCGAATTGTTCCTTAAATGATGGTAGTGGTAGATATACTTTTAATTAGGTAAGTCCATAAGGCATGTCAAGGCAAACTCGTTTAAATTTTTGTATTTTTTGCAAGCCTTTCTTTAATTTGAGCATTATTTTATAGGTATGTTAAATTTGTTATTTTGAGATCTTGCAAGCAACCAAGCAACTACTCCTCATTGACCTCATTGTCCAATGTCTTAGGAGAAGACTTACTCTGCGCCCAATTCTGCGAATTTATTATGTTCTGTTAGAAATAAGTATGTCAGACTTATACAAGTGGAGACAACTCTGCCTCTGGTAGCAGTAGCAGTAACTGTACCTATGCAATCTCGGGTAAGATTCAAACTTGCTTCTGTTTATGTGTCTTCTGTATATGAGCTGCAACTACCACTTAAGGTCACGTAGCGTGCACGCTCATCTATTACATACTTTATTTAAATAAGAGCATGCCTTATAAACGAAGACCCGTGTGGCGCAATGGTTATCACGCCGTACAGCCAATCGAAGGGTCCCGGGTTCGATTCCCGGTGAAGCAGAAATTTTAATGATGAGTTTAAATGTCTGTTCTCGGTCTGGGCGTTTGTGTTTCTGTGTATGTCCATGGTACCCACGACACAGGATATATCTACTCTACTGTGGGGCTTTGAGTATGAAATGTTAATTATTTATTGTATAAACGTGGTTGCCACTTTTCCCTAAAATGTCTACCCTACAGTGGGACATATTTTTTTTCAACCTTTTTTATGTCCCACGGCTGGGCACAGGTCTTCTTCTCACAAGTGAGAGGGATTTAGGCCATAGTCCACCACGTTGGTCAAGTGCGGATTGGTGGACACTAATTTTTAACATATATGGACATCATGGACATGGACAATATATTTTTATTCAGAAAAAAAGATACAATAAACGGACTGACACAAGAAAGCAGAATTTATTTCAATATAGTATCATGGTATAGAATTACTCGTTATAGGCAGAACACGTCGCTTGCGGACAATAACCCGCATTCCTCGCGCGGTCCAGACGCCCGATGATTCGTACTCGTTATGTTTTCATAATAAGCCTACTTTCTTGCAATGATAGCTTTTGTCTGCTTGCTATAAGGACGCTTTTATTTAATGTACTTAGTGTTATGTTAAGCATTGAACTCTTTCTTCATTAGTGCATCAATCTTTCTTTGCACGGTTGTAAGGTAAAAAAATAACACTTCACACTTATAGGTCCACAGGCGAATATCTTGCGTCATGAGTAGGTACTATTGACGCGGACGAAAGTACATAGCTCCAAAAGACCTTAAAAATCATAATTTAAGTATCTCCCTTGTTGGGAATCGAACCCAGTAGCTCCTATCAGGGACAATAGAGTGGTGACCACTGCACAGTATGGGTCGCGAGAAAGAGCAGTCTTTAGCTTCAACCCTTTTTGTGTCCCACTGCTGGGCACAGCTGTATACCCGTAATAGGGTAAACTTGGAGATTACGTGCCACCGCGCTGCTAAAAAGCGGGTTGATGGAGAGACGAGAAGATGGCTTCTTTTTTGTTTATATCAGCACGGATCCACTGTTACATCCTACTTATATTATAAATGCGAAAGTAAGTTTGTTTGTTACTCTTTCACGCGAAAACTACTCAACCGATCATCATGAAACTTTGACACATACTTATTCTTGGTGTTATCAAAAGTAAAATAGGATACTTTTAAAAAAAATTGCGCGGGTGAAACCGCGGAGCACAGCTAGTAATTATATACTTACACGATTTAGTACAATTCATTCGTTTCATTGGAAGGATTTACGATGTAGAAATTATGAGAAATAAAAAAACAGGTCAAATAATTTTAATTGTTTATTTCATAAACAACTTACTTTACAAACAATTGTCATAATAACATTTGACTACGAGTTAATATAAATACACTTTATTACACTTCTCTATAACATTATTTGTCTACATTTGTTAGCCTTATTCTAGTATCACAGTCATAAATTAAATGTATTGATAATATTGCTTATTGTCTTAATGAAGCAAGTGCACAAATATATAATTAATATGAAGAAATGGTTGTACAGATATTCACGGCTTGACGTATGTAGGTATCAAAATAATAGTTTTGTACTTGATAATATCAAACGTGGAAAAGATTAAGAGAAATTAAAATGCGTTGAGAACATTCAAAATTAAAATTAAGCAATAAAAAATTAAAAGAAATTTGATTTTTTTTAACAACAGTTATAAACGAATACCTATATAAAATATTTCAAAAATAATATTAAGTTTGATATAAAAAAAAATTCTACTACCCACCACAAAATCATTTCGACGGAAGTAACACAAAAATCTTCAAAACATTCCACATAAATAACAAAATATGCTGCTAGCTCAAAGTATCTAAACTACTCACAAAACACTGATATTTTATGTAAGCTGCCAAGTAGGTACATTTTTATCTACCACAACGACATCATAACAACTCGATGAAAACAACAGAGATTCTGTCCTTTCTGGCAATAAAAAATATCTCACATAATTTACATTAAAACGAAAAATAAAACATTTTTTCTTATAACAAAACTTTCCAATCATACATTTAATATCACAACCTGAGCGATGTCGTTTGCTCCTCAATCAAATACTGTTCATCCCTGATTTTTCCATAAAACGATTAGATAGCTTAGATTAACAACATCCAAGCTTACATTAAGAACCAAATCTTTAAAGATAATACTAAATAACCTATCAACACGACATATGATTTTGGATTTAGTAGGTATGTACATCTGCTTTTAAATTATTCTCCACTGCTACTACCATTTAAGAGTTAAAAAATGTAAGTAAAGTTAAACGCTTACCATTTTTTTATTTGAATGCAGTAGCAGACGAGCATGCAGGCCACCTGGTGTTAAGTGGTCGCTGCAGCTCATGGACATCTACATACAACCTCAGGCAAGCATAGGTAAGTCTTGTCTGAGGTCGTATGCAGTTGCGCTGCCTCTCCGGGGGCTGGTGGTCACCCCATGTAAGTGTGGCCGGCAACCGACCTTTCCACAGAAACACAATATAATTGGTTCACGGCAGAAGTGGGTGCAGCGGTGGTACATCCCTGGGCGAACCATAATAGTTCTACCACCTACAATTAACAGAGAATAGTCGTAATTATTTAAAATATTAATGAAAACCTATTACAAAAATTAAATTTCAAGCAGCACCTCTAGTTCACTTTATAAACTTTTCGCTTACAGTAACAAAAATAATGTACCAATAGTCCGTATTTTCAGATCGTCACAAGCACAACACATCTGGACAAACAAAATCAAAAAGTATTTACAAGACTAGACCACAAGAATCAACTATCATTTGCGGATCTGTATAATTAGTTCACATTATAGATATTCTATCTCACAAATACCGAATGTGTGCGTAAATAAGCTTTGGAGGCGTTAGCAAAAAAATCGGAACTTCTCAAAAAAAAAAACTTATTTTTTTTTACTTGTTTAAAATAATTCTTAATACTTAAGGCCTCGTTCACCATCTCCAAGTAAAGTGTTGATTAGTTACGTCACAAGTAAAGTTAATTGGCAAGTAAAATATATGAGTACGGGTCCGTTTATCATATTATTATGGTTAGTGCTAATCGAACATCGTGAAATTGAAATTGAAGTTACGGGTGACTTTAACCGACAATTAGCGTACTTGTCGCTTTAATTGAAGATGGTGAAAGAGGCCCTTATACTAATGTTACTCGATACTGAGCAGTCTTGAGGTTACGCACACTAAAATAATATGCATGTGCACGCTTCAAAACATTCATAGCTGAACGGACTTCGCGGCATAGAACATCGATACAAAATATCTACTTCATGTGCGAGTTTTTTTAAACACCGGCAGTCGTATATCGATGCTATCTTGGGCAGAACTTGAAATGGGGAAAGAGGAAACAATGCAGCGACAGGAACCTGAAACAAAGGACAGTTACGTAGAATTTGCTTTTATCTTTCTCATACTTTCTTTATAGTAGCGAAGTTGGGTTTTACTTTGTTAACAGTAGGACATATTTGCGTTTGAGTAAGTTTTTAAATGATGGGGATTTCACAATTTTCATTGAATTAACATATGACATTGTTTTATTTAAAAAAAATGTATCCTATTATTATAATTTCTGTTTAAAAAGTATACAAGCATTTAACGTATTATAATGTTGGATCTGCCCCGAAATGAATTTATAATGCGCATAATGCGTAAAATAATGAAATAATTAAAAAAGCTAACGATGATTTATAAAGTAAAGCTGGCGTCAAAAATTAAATATTTCGTATTTAATCACCAGCTTAATTTAATTTTTACAACCTAAAAATCGTAATGTCAATACCTTCGTAGTAAAAAATAAGTGATAAATTATATAAATACGTTAAATTGCTTAGTACTTGACTTAAAATGATGTAAATCAAGGAAATAGCGGCTTCGGCGACGGAATTTGTACACAGTACGGAGAGAGAAAATTAAACGCTTGCGGTTAGAAGTAAATATGTTTCTTAGAGGAACAATATTTCAAAGGCGTGCTTTGTGTTTCAGAAAATAAATAAAATTTATAGTAGGAACAATCATAATAATGGGAAATTATGTTCTTATTAATGATTCTCATACTCATTAGTTGAAAATCAAGGATAAGGCTTTTTTAAATTCTTAAACAGAATTCACTAGATTTATATTAGGACTAAATGTGTACAATAATCGGATTACAACTTAAGGCATTTATAGTGCTTAGTGCCAGTACCTGCCGTGTAGATTCGTAGAGAGAGACAGTGTTAAAATATATTAGAAGATTAGTTTCTCACCTAGTAGGGTCATATCTGGTGTCGAATCCAGGCACGTTGACCACGTTCCACTCGTCGTTTATTTTGGAGTAGCTAAATGATATTTGGTTACGGAAGGTCTCTGGGGCCAAAAGTTTCATTTGCTCCAGATGTGAATGGAACTCCGGCACCAGTGTGAGATTTTTCTTCATTAAATGTTCTGAAACAATATTTTATATGTAAATAACAATTTAGAATTTTAGCAAGATTTTTTTTCAAATCGTATAGGTTGTTAAAAATGTAACGTTGAATAACGATTGATCTATAATTCTCTTACAAATCATAACAAACATGAGTATGAAATTAAAAAGAAATATAGAGAACATACCTATTATAAAGCCTATTGAGACGTCATCTGGTAACCTTATACCTTCGCAAATACTGATGAATCGACCACCACTGGAAATAACGTTATAATTAGAATACAAATTAAAAAGAGCAGTCCATAAAACATTAAAGAAAAAAAAATTGCGTACCTCGCAACTGGTAACATTTTTAATGCTAAACTCCTGCTAACGCAAAAACCAGCTCCGCCAGTAGCAAACCAGAATGAAAACATTAACTGTAACAAAATAAAAGATGTAAGACGATGTTTAAGCACTCTACACCAATATAAGTACTGAATAGATAATGTAAAAAGATATAAGCTTGTACAGCAAGTATAAATGAAAGAGAAACAATTCAAAAGTGGAATTTAAGAGATAGCACCAACCTTATTTGTGGGTTTCTTAAATATTTTAACGGGCTCATAAACTGAAGTCCTTCCGAGGTACCAGTCCTCTTGATAATTATAAGTTTGGAGCACGTTGACCAAGCGAGGTATATTCACGTAGTTGTCATCATCAAAATGGCAGAACCACCTGAGAACAAAAATAATATTTAAAAAAATAATCTTCAAGCTGCAGCATACGTCATTTACGAACCTTGATGCATAAACATGGATGCTGGTAAAAGTCTTATCATTTCATTTCATTTAAATACAGCGACAGCATGACATCGTATGTTTATGAAAATTAAGAACCCCGTGCATGATTATACGCCATTGGTTCTGCTTTTGGCTACCATATCAATTTTCAGTCCCCGATAATTTTAGCCCTTTAAAAAACATTGTTATAAAAGCGAAATGATTAGTTCTACCCAGAGGCAAAGACTTTTAAATAAAGAAAATGACTACAAGGTGGCATCGAGGAGTACAAAACCAATGGTATATTTGAATTTTGCTTCGGTGCCAATAATTACTGTTGCCGTATAATTTACCAACATTACGCTCGGCGCAAATAACAGGAGCTGAGTCTGAGCAAGCCGAGACCACTTATTGCAATATGGCGTACGACAAATCGCTTTGAGATGCTAAGTAATAACTTGGATCGAATTTCTGCACATCAGGTTTACATTTGCGAAATTAAAGCGGCCAGTGCGTAACTGTAAGACAGTAATTTAATCTTTGATTCCGGCTGATCTATTTATGATACTGGATCGAGTCCGGTATGCTAATGAAGGTACGAGGTTGGAATAAAATAGTTGTCTGTTTACGAGTTTTAAAGAGGCGTAAATTCCTTGTCGTTTAGATAAAATAAGTTTCATCTTAACCGACAGCAACAAACGAATGGGAAGGACAGAGAATGAGCAAGCTATTATGGAAGGTAACGTAGACGGGTGAGGTCGTAAATATCCGAACGGGGAATTATGTCGGGTAAGTTATCCCCATAACACGCCGGCTCCGAATCTCTATCCCAACCTTGTATACCTTCTATAAGGTTTCGGACATTGTAGGTAATTTAGATACAACTGCTACTTTTAGAGATTGGCTATTCTACTAAATAAAGAAATAAGTTGAGAATTACTCTGGTAAAACCTAATCTTTACAATTTATTTGAATTTAGAAAGTATAGCCGTAAAAAGCTTTTTCAGTATTAAATATTTACTGCCAAAGCAAATTAATTCATTAGAAACTGAGTACGCCAGTTAATTTATTAGTGCTTTCGATAAAATCCGGTTTTGTAAAACCGGCGGACAAATAATTAAATTTCACTTTTGCTGTGGGAGCTTTTTCTGTATTGTTGGTAATATTAGCTCGTAACTACAAACTTGGTGTAAGTTTAAACACAAATTTTGTGGGAAAAAACAAGCCCGCCTCAACAAAAACAGTGGTCGGGACTCTGTGTAAACGCGTGAAAATTATTGTGAGCCCAAAATAATATTAGACTTGCTCTCCAAAAACCATTAACTTATGTTGTGTATATTTGAACGTTGAGGTTGGTCTCTACAGATTATAGGGTCTTTGAAAAAGTTTAGAAAAACATGCAGGAAGTCGATTTAATAATCTTCATATCGATTTCCGAACGTAAAATGACGAATAATATCTAGCATTATTGCAATGCTTGTTGAACTAATATGTAAGAGAAAGATAACTAAAAAACTAAAAGAATTTATAGCTTATTTATTTTATTGAAAAGCTAATAAAGTATTTAGAATAAACAAACACGCTGTTGGCGACGTATAGCGTATGCTGCCTTCCGGCTTCACTGCTGTGCTAGCAGGTCGGTTCTGCACTTTAGTTGCACAAGTATGTACCTCAATAGTAGATCCCTTGTCCATAGTTAAAGCTTGTTCTTCCTGCTCCTTACGGATGGCTCCACGCGTTTTAACGCCACGCGGAGAATGGAACATCTTTAATTGTCACTGCCGGTCGCTGTTTCGGTATTATCCGGCTCGAAGACCACTTTGTTAGCGATGGAGTGAGATAAAAGGGAAAAGACTTGATATTTAGGCACAATTAAATCGGTTGCAGAAAGCAGAAATTTTTTGTATTACATTTTCCTACTAGACTGAATGACATAATTATGACAACTCAAATTTTAAATTATTTATCTAAATGTGTTTCTTTTAAGTGCTTTCTGTATCCAACCTTCTTCGTCTTTTATTTGAATATTAAAGTAAAAAAATTATACAATATGCAATTATTAAAAAACAAAAAAATATATATATAAAAACGCGCTATACGTCGCCAACACTCGCCTTTGTTGATCCACATGACTTGTAGTGTAGTATATATATAAACATTTATATAGTGAAAACGAAATGAGATTTGTAACTAAAACGCAATTATACGTACTATTTAAAAACGTGTAGAATTAAAATATAATCTTTGTAGTTTATATTGTAGTATGTAACGAAACAAAAAATCAATTGTCTTAGCATTAATAAAAGTGTCTTTGTTGTGGTCTTTGAAGAAGAAAATACTTTTTGTTTATTTTGATCTTTTTAGTTTTTCGTTTAATTGTCAATTTTATTTAAAATATCTTTGTTTTTTCATTGTCAATTTGTAATCAAAAATGTGTGCTTAAAGAATATAAATTATTTCCGAAAAAGTACTTTATCTATTATTGAAGCTACCTAAATGGTCCGCTAAAGACTTTTTTAAATCTTTAATTCTTCTTCTTTAATGCTTCTGGAGACAGGCTATTATTGCGTATATTAGAAAAAAATATGGATCATTTTAATTTTCTGCTACTGAAATGGATTTTGTTAGGTAATGTAGTAATTCAACGTCCAATAAACAGGATGTCAGAAGTATCTATCAATTAAAATTAAAATGAAAACGGACATAATAAATTCGAATTATGTTCATTAACCAACTGTTTTTAATAGCTTGTTCTCTTTAGCAGAAAACTTAATCCATTAAAGGCAGGATGTTGCGAATTTATAAGACATTAAAATTGAGCGAGAAGTGATAAATAATCCTTGATATTCTTGGGTGATATTAATAACAATAAATGTCTTGGTATAAAAATAAAATTATAATAAACATTCAGATATTTTTTCAGAAATCTCTCTTTTAAATTAGGATTTAATATTAATATACATATAAAGTAACTAAAACGATTATGTCATCATGATACCGATGATTTTGGGATTGAACCAAATTACGTTTAAGGTAGGATTAGTGTTAGTAATACATAACTAGGTATATCATGATAGTCCCTGTAGCTTCGGAATTAAGAATTCCCCTGCCTGATCGTAAGAGGCGACTAAAAGAGTACTTCTGGGGTTGCGGGCGGTGAGAGTGTGAGCTCGATCCGTCCAGCTAGCAGCCCCGGGAAGGACGGCGGTATGTACGTGGCCATATACCGCCGTAAGCATCAATCTGCTCTCCCAAAGATGGGCCCGTTCCAGGGCGCTGAGCGTGGAGGACACCGGTGCATTCCACTGGAGATTCCGGAGTCCTCCCCAAGCGCAGAGGCAGGCCACCGAGGGGGTTTTAGTGCGGTCAAATCCCACATAACCCGGTATCCTCTTCCAAGGGGCCGGGTACCATTTGAAGGTTTCCCCCGATACAAAAGAGGTATATCATGATGATATGACAAGTTATAAATATGTTTCTGTATTAATTGCCTTTCTTCGTACAATAATAGAATATTCCTTAAGTATTGTTGATATATCATTACTTCCCTATTTATATGTGTTCTCATTGATGTTGAAGCAACTGATCCCTTCTTACATGCTCAAACGAATTTCTTGTTCCCGTTAATTGCAGTGCGGAGATTCACGTCTGTTATAATTACAGACTGATTAATAACGTCAGTTGTATCACGTAACGAATTCCCCTGTGATTGCGTTATAATTGCTCGGGATATGTCATTTGATGAACCAGCTAATGTGAGGACTGGAAATTTATGGGTTCAAACACCTTTTAGCTTGAGGTAGAGTAATTATAAGCTGGTGTTAGTAGTTATAATAATATACTTGATATATCCTGGTTTTATTAATAATGATCTTACGTGCCTTTGAAAGTACAGTAAAGTGTAATTTATGATCTGATACATGTTATTGGTTGCGAACTGCAATACCTAGTTATCATTAACTTTGCTTTTGAAATTGTTTCTGGAAAATAAATTTATATGTTTGCCTCTTTAGTGTTACGTTCACATTCATAGCTGAAGATTTCTCTTAAATATTGCCCGTCCTGTCATTATGTCTTATCACAACATTTACTTTACACCCTACAATAGAAAGGTACTTACTTTTTACCGCTTTCCAGGAAGCGGTCGTACTCGACGGACATTTTGCAACAGAGATGTTTGCGTTGATGTGACGCCGAACAATTGGTGTTTACCATGTGACCGTCTGCAAAAACAAAACATGATTTTATTCCTTATCTCGACTTAATGAAGGTCTAATTTTGAACAACATTGGTGCAAAACACCAAAACTTTTGAGTTCAATTGCTATTTGTACTAGAGTGCGATTTACGTATCTTCAAACTTTGACAACAACAACGTCACGGAAGTAGATCACGCTATATTTTTCTAGTCGAGATAAAACCATTTTGATAAAACGGGTTGAAGTAGAATTTCTCGTCATTGTTTGCAGAATGGCTGAACTTTGAGTAACACTATTAATCACAGGTGAGAAACTATGGGAATTGGAGTATGAAAATGTAATCCGTCAGCGGTATAAGACCTGAATTGTATTCTATTTGTTTCCACAGTAATTCTCACTAAATGTTACTTTAGTTAGGTATTCTTATTAAATATTCATGAATACTTCATTTACCTTTAACAGTGTAAAAAGATCCCACGCTGTAAATGACTCAAGTTTAAAGGATATGTGTTTTATAATAAAATTTATAATGTTATAATTAAGTATTGTATAGGTATTAAATTTGTAAAATAAATTTCCAGAATTGAAAAATTTACAAAAATCAGAAGTAAAAAAAGCAGATGGAAAGGTGTAGTTGCCGGCGAGACGTCGACCATAATATCCTTCGTAGTAGCAGCAACTGCATACGGTTGCCGGCGAGAAGTCGACCATAATATCCTTCGTAGTAGCAACAACTGCATACGACCACAGGCAAGACGTATACTTGCTTGAAGTTCTACGTAGATATCCATGGGCTATGGTGACAACTTTAGATCACTTAACTCAATAAAAAATCTGTATATTTGTTCTTCTATCTTAAGGCTTGGGATAGGTGTTTTGGCGGGAAGTCGAAAAAGACATTATAGTGCTCTTGTTTTATTTTCATTTTCTTGGTGTATTTTTGTGTTATATCAATCGGATAAATTTGATGGCATTTTGTTCGACATAGGTTATTTACAGTGCACGAGTGCTGTGAACAACGCAAAGATATGTTTTTTCAGCTTGTCTCCAAAATAACATTGGTCACGATCTGGTAAAGAAGCCACCGCTTTACTTGAATGTCTGACTGACTTGACTAACTGATTACTGACGACTTAGTGACTTTACCTATTATTACTAGTCCAATTTCACCGAAACTGGCAAAAACGTGATGCAAAAACTATACTTGACGCTGGCAATATGCAGGATTTGCGATGCCATAATTGAAGTAAAAAAAAGCTTGGGATAAAAATGCCTAGTATATTACAGTTAATGAACTTACTTGTTTGATTTTGATGTTGTCGGTTGTCCGTATCGGTGAAGAACCATGTCTGTAACAACCAAAAATTTTGTTAAACAAGTGTATTTCAGTTTTTATAATTAAGTGCTAGAGATATATTTTATTTTGAGCCTCGTATTATGCTATGTTAAGAAAAAAGAAAGATCAAAATGTATCCTACAATAGCAAAAACATTCATGATTTTGTGTCTGTGTATTTAGTATATAATATGTAGAATCATAAAAGAAAGTCATGGGGCAACAAAGAATGACTGCAAGCACTGCCATAATACCTTAATCTGTTTATTCGAATGTTGTTTCGATTAAAACCATATAAAGGCACCGACATAATCGCCAATAAAGCATCGATAAAACAACCAGGATATAAACAGTATTTCTTAATATAACAATACCACAACAGAGCAGTGATGTATAGCACTGCTGTTCTAATTGTAACGAATAGCTGCCATTATTCGGGAATTTATCACGAGCGTCTGTTTGATCAGACTGTGATTTGCAATTGAATTCATGAGGTAGGTTTAATGTCCATTAATATATATGTGTTAACGATATATGATTTCGTGATTATAATAAGATAGCGATAGTTCATTAGTGGCATATTCCGAACGGGAAATTACCTTCTTACCACAGTTATGTTGGTATCAAAGTAAAAAAAAAAACGGTGATTTAAAAAACTAAAAAACCCGACTGCGTTTCTGTGTAATTTGGAAATGTAAAAACCCTAAAACAAGAAAGTCGTCATACCCGATTGCACTTAACTTAAAAATCGACTAATAGGCGTAGGTAAATTATAGAACAGGAGCTAATTGTATATTAATCAATATTTTTAAATGTACCTAAGAAAAATTGTAGCAGTCGGGTCAATTGAAGTGAAGACTTACATGGCCATATTTGGCTGCAACCCTTCTTTGCGTCCCACTGCTGGACACGGGTCTCTCCCCATTACAGGGGAGACCTGGAGCTTTCTCCACCGTGGCCAATTCCGTCTGTACTATATTAGGTAACGCGTACAAAAAAAATATGTGATAGTGAACCCCACAACAATGGTAAACCGACATTTTAGAGATAAACGAGCCGTACGATGGAAGACCTTTATGTTATCGGGCAAATCTTAGCCAAACATCGCGTCAAGTCGGGTGTGGCTAGCACTATTTGCTAATAGCTCTAACATTTGAGCCTTGCAACGTTCAATGTAAAAGGCTAACTAACTTATTTAGCGTTCTATAGAAACTGAAGCGAGCATGACCAGGCGTATAGCGCAGAACGTAAGCGATGTATGCAGCTAAGCCTAACGGGCGCGGTCGGGATTGACATGGGTACCGCTAGTGTAAAATTTCATGTCTCTGGGCTTCGGAGGGTAGGTACTTTAAACCGTTATAGATAACAGTCGTTCAACCTTGTTAGAGGACTTATGAGCGATTTAAAAACATTAGTGGTTAGTGGCCAACCCGCTGTCGAAGATGCGGAGTTCTATATACAATATTTTTCATGACTTCATGCAGTAGCGGCAGATGTAGCAGGATTTTTCTTACAATCATATTTTTTAATTCAAAATTTTGCGAATCGTAAACATTTAACGAAGAAGGAAGGGACATTTAAAGTAACCATTTAACGAAGAAGGAAGGGACGAGTAACGTAATATAAAATTTTAGTGAAGAGAAAGCAATGTTTGCAAGCATTCGAAATCTTTAGCCGACTTTACAAATATTGATAAAAATATGGGTTCCAAAGTTATATTGCCTCTACTGACTACTTGCTAGTTTGTACAGTAATTTATCAGTACCAAGTAGTTTAAAGTTGTAAAAAGTCAAGGCAGGCAAAACTTAAGCTTGTTAGAGGGTGTGTGAAAATATACATATTTATGAGGTACAGCGATCAATTGACAATCTAGAGCCTGCGTGCACGTCTGTCACTGTGTTAAAAAAATACAAGATTCAAAACATTATCATTCATGGCCCTTTCTACTATAATGTTCTGTTGGCTACAAGCCTTTTTGCATCCCACTGCTGGGCACGGGTCTCTCCCCCTTACTGGGGAGGCCTGGAGCTTACTCCACCACGCTGGTCTAATGCGGGTTGGTATAATATTCTGTATAATTTCTTTAAACCTTATAATTTATTTATTATGTCAGAACTTAAGAGTTAAGACTCTTTCTTTTGACTCTAAAATGATGAATAGCTCTTTGATTCAAAACTGGTATAAATAGTTCCAAAATACATTGTATTAAGTTCGTTCCTCGATGTTCAATTACTGAACTGTTCCAGAACATCGACTTCGTTTCCAAACTGACGCAGACAGTTATTGCACAGACGAAAGACGAGGAATCTCATTTCCGATTCACTATTTCTGAATGTCTGCACCTAAGTGATGCCCGAAGCGTCTAACTCTGCCCCCGATAGTTAAAAAGACGTATCTAACATTTTTTCCAAATTTGAGTTATATACATTGCCGGAATCAGAAAAAAAAGGCGCATCTGCATGTATTTTTAATATTTTTCTAACTTCCTCCAGTCCGGTTTTAGCACAACAAAATAGGGCGCTTCTGTTAATTTTTTCACACCCGATTGAAGATGAAAAGACGAATTTATGTGAAACTTAATTAAAAAGTCGCATTTACGTAGATAATATCCTTATACTTTATAGTTTATTTGTTAGTTCAGTAATATAAAAGGCGCATATTTGTCTCTATTTCTAAGTGGAAGTTAATAAGACGCAAATGAGCATTTGCGTCTAACGCGCTATTAAAAATCTGGTTTTACATTAAGAAATAAAGGCCACATCTGACCACTTGCGCCCTATTTTCTTCGAAAAATTATTTTAGCATAGGCGCATTTGCCTTATGCGTCTTAATACTTCACGTTGAATAAAAAAATACAATTTGATACTTAATGGAAAAGGCGCAAGTGTGCAGAAACGTCCTTTTTTTCTAGAATTGTGAATCAAGCGAGGGTCGGAAGGGGGATGTTTAGTACGGCACCTGACTAGTTTCTGTCAGTTGCGCCCGATTAGGTTGTAGGAGCACCGACGTGTCGCAGTCGCAATTTTTCGCAGCGTGATTCGTCGTAACAAAGTAAGTATATTTTATTTGAAAAGTGTGTTGTTTATGTGTGCAAAAAAGCTTTTATTGAGTTAATATCATTGAATTGTGTGTGTTTTTTGTGATCATATTTAATTTTCGTTTAATAAAAGTAAAGTTTGATGTACGTTATATCACTTGCAAACACTTAACGTGCTTTATAACGCTTTTTAGTGCATTCTTACACTATTAACTGTTGTTACAGGTAAAACTAAAATGAAAAAGGTCGATGCTTTAGTTACTTACTAAAAGCTTGCTTTAGCTTCCACAAGTACGGAAAGAACAAATAGTACTGCTGTAGAAAATACCTGGAGCTAATTTCACGGTATCCCTTAAGAGTCCGTATGTATAGGAAATTTTGCCGATTTCGCTGATTTAGCTATTTTACACAGGAGATTTTGCAGTTAAAATACAGTATTTCCATAAAATTTATTGCACAATATGACTGATCATTTCAATAATAAACTATTAAATGAGCCACTTTTTAATTTTTATTTCGTTATTTTGCTTAATAGACCTGAAGCCGGTGATAGTTTTGTAAATTTTACTGTAATAGGTATAGAATATCACATATTTCTGGAAAAAACGCCATGTATTGCTGTAAAAATCAAATACATAGTGTATGAGCCACTTTTTGCCACTCTCATACAAAAATATTATTAAAAAACAAATAAAATATTATTAATAAACATTGAACTTAGTCAATTTTGAGATAAAGTGGGTCTGAAATTGCATTTGATTTCAGATAACTGAAACAATCTTTCATAAAATTTATTTTACATTAATATAGTTCATAATCAATCCGTTTTCTGAAAAATAAATCAAATTAATAATGAAAATTTGGCATTAAAAATCTTTTAAAATAACCTAAATCTCGCATTATAATTCTTGACGCAAGCTAAAAAAGTGGTTAATGTATTCGATTATTAATGAAATGTGCAAGAAAACTTATGGAGATACTGTAATTTAACTGCTAAATCTCATGTGTTAAATCAGGTAAATCAACGAAATCAGCAAAATTTCGTATACGGCCCCTTAATTATCGACCAATACCCTTACCAAATAAGCCATGAAGAGAAGAGAGTTTTATATGATTATTAGTCAAAGAATGTTATTTTTTTAAGACGGTTTGTAACAATAAAGATATAAGAGATAATTATAACAGATCTATATCTATATAATAAGACTGATTAAGCTGAACTTTGCTCAAGTTAATGATAACATAGTTCTGATTTTCATTATAATTTACTGTGCTATGGATAGTAATAAAATTTGAAATTTAAAATAACGCTACACACTCACAGCCCTACACTAGGATTCCCTGTGTTGTGGGTACCATGGACACACACAAAGACAGAAACACAAACACCCAGACCAAGTACAGAAATTAAAACTCATCATTTCAATTTCTGCCTCGCCGGGAATCGACCTCGGGACCCTCCAATCAGCAGTCTGGCATGGTAACTTTTGCGCAACACGGGTCGTCAATTTAATTTTTTAATTTTTGTTTATGTGGGTCAAAAGATTTTAAAATAAATACTTTACTTTAACAAATAGTGTTTCATTTACAAATAATAATAATTTATTAAAATAAGATAACCACGAACCTACTGTATTTCAGATATACTACCTTAGACAAAAGGATTATTAAATAATTTTAAAAACATTTTATCTAAGCCAAGGGTTATCTACATACTTTCTAATTCTTAAGAAAAATGGCGGATATACCTACATGCGCCCATTTCTGTTACAATCATATACTAGATAAAAGTACAGCCAAAAGTGTTTGAAATTTAAAGGACGCATCTAGCCATTTACGCCTATTCAATTAAGTATGTAATATTTTTCTTTATTTTTTATGCTAAGATGAATCTGTTTTTTCATTATTTTTATTATAATAATTTAATAAATTCATATTATTACTAAACCAATTTAAAGCCTTATTTTGTGGGCATTATTTTCAACTTCCAGTATGTAAATATTTTAATTCACTCGAAGACAGCAAACGATTTCCCGTTTCATTCGTTAAAACATTTATTTCTCCGTTTTTACTTTTTGTTAGATACGTCTTTTTAATTATCGGGGGCAGAACTGGCTATGAATGGTTCTGTCGGAAAACGAAAATATACGTCTGCGCCTGGATCTATTATAGTAAGTTATAACTAGCACGCTAGATCTGTATAAGTAAAGATTGAGGTAGCTACTACCTATTCAAATTAAAATGTGTGTCGCAGTTTCTGCTGTGAAGAATTTTGATGGAAATGTGCGGTTACTGGCCAGTACTTAGGCGACTATTCCGTAGTAACATCAAACGTGGAATTCGTAAAATTTCGTAAAATTTATTGGGATACTTACTAAACCGTGGTGAAATGGGATTAAATGTCTAAAATTTAGCCTATTGGCTAAACACTTGTATGAATACTATTTGCTATGATAAATCTATACCTACTTTTATTAATCTATATCTATATGTTTATTAAATGTGAATCTAACTAATTTTTCAGTGATTACTGATTACCTTATTGGCTAAACACTTGAATGAATACTATTTGCTATTAAAAATCTATACTCTTATTAATCTATATCTATACATTTGTTAAATGTGTATAGCTAACTATTTTTTTAGTATTTAGCCTATTGGCTAAACACTTGTATAAATACTATTTGTTATGATAAATCTATACACTTATTAATCTATATCTATACATTTATTAAATGTGAATCTAACTAATTATTCTATGTATATCGATGAAGTCGAGTATATCAATGAAAAATGCAACGAAGAATCAGATTTTGTAGCGAATGCTATACCAGTGTTTTTCAACCTTTTTCATGACACGGCCTCTTTGCTTAGTATGAAGAAATATTTCGAGATTGTTGATTTTTCGTCGTATTTTATGTTATAACAAATTAATTTTCAATCCAATTTATTTATTCATTTTCATTATTAATCTGCTGGATTCATCTTCCGATGGGATGCTACAGTGTCAATTTCGGTATCTTTTGGTTAAGAAGGAAGTCAGAATACTCATAATAGAGGATTTGAAGTATTTGATTCCATTTAATTTTGCCACCTCTTACTTGAGCGAATTGACTTTTCATCAATTTGTTTTGTTTTTTAATTTGGAAAACGATTTAATTCTAAATGTAGCAAAAAATGGGTCAACGATGGAAGAAATTTATAACGTAATGAAAAACAAGCGCAGCTTCGCATTAGATATAGTTCTCATAAGATTTTTTGTTTTGATTTTTTGTTAATTTAACACTAATGATTTTTCTTAATGAATCTATTAATACTTTATTGTTTTCTTCTTTAATACAGTAGCTTTAATGCAGTCCTTATCTTTTACACTGCCCCTATAGAAGCTTCGCAACCTCCATAAAAAGAATTTGCGACCCCCCTGTGGGTGTGGGTAGGTTGAGAAACACTGCTTTATACAACATACACATCCTGCTTTGACAAAGATATTGTTTATCAAGTCTGGCAATAAAATAAAAACGCTTCATATTTATAGCCTCTTATAAATACAGGAATACGAACACGCAGACCGAGAACAGAAATTTAGACTAATACTTCAAAATTCTGCTTCGTTTGCCATCGAATCCATCCAATCGAATCGGACAGTACGGTAATGATTTCGCTATACATGTCAGCATAATATTTATTCATATTATATTAGGGTGTAACATATATACCTATGGGTAGGCGCATAGTTATTTATAATGTAGATATACCAGTTATTAATTTTCTAATAACTGGTATATCTACATTATAAATAACTATAAAGCGCGCATGGCCCGGCGGTTAGCGTAGAACGCAAACGATCTATGCAACTAAGCGAAACGGGCGCGGTCGGGTGTGAGATGGGTGACTGCTAGTGGCAAAAAAATTCATGCGCGTTTCCGTGCTTCGGAGGGCACGTTAAGCCGTCGGTCCCGGTTGTTGTCGATAGATAACAGTCGTTAAACCTTGTCGGAGGCCTTATGGGCGGTTTGAAAACATCCGACAGCGGGTTGGCCACTAACCCGCATCTCCACCAACCCGCAATGGAGCAGCGTGGTGGAGTAAGCTCCAGGCCTCCCCAATAATGAGGAGAGACCCGTGCCCAGCAGTGGGACGCAAAAAGGGTTGCAGCCAAGCCAAGCCAATTTTCTATACTAACTCGGTAGAAACTATATAATTATCCCGGTTATAAATTTGTTTTTAATATATAGGTAATAAACTATGGAGTAAGCAAGGTGCGCTTGTAATGACTCTGGTAATAATAACAATGTCTTGGGATTGTTTTCCAGATATTGTTTTTAAATAACTTAGTTAAGTAAAATCTTTTTACATCTAATAGGTATTTGATCAATCATTTTAAGAAGTTAAAGTTTTATATTACAAATAAAATAATATCGTTTTTAGTCAATAAACTAATATTTTCTGCTGCTTTAACTTTAATAGCATTATATATCAACTTAAGTCCGAATCTAATTTATTCACTGCCTTGATACAATTTGAATGCTTAACTTTCAGGTTTTCTTTGGTTTCTTGGGAAATAAATAATTTAAGGATGGTAGGAAAACATGGAATCCGGAACTCTAGTGTTGAAGACTTAACTAAAGCTACCACATACTGTGAGCTTCGTACATAGCACATTATACTAATAATACTATTCATACAAGCTTATTCATCTTCTTAATATATTATTATATAAATTACATGTCACGTTGTTTGTCCGCGATGGACTCCTAAACTACTAAACCGATTTTAATAAAAGTTGCACACTGTGTGCAGTTTGATACAACTTGAAAGATAGGATAGCTTACATCTCAATTTATAGTCGAAATATTAATTTATTTCTGATACTTTAAGGCAGGACAACGTCTGCCGGTTTCTAGTCTTCTTTATATTTCCTGAAACCAATATCTCTTTGCTATCAAGCAATCCACACAACGGTTGTTATTATAGGCGCCGTAGCAAAACAAGCAGGTTTCCGATTACAACACAGGAAATTTAAATAAACATTGATTCTTAGAACGTAGTGCAGTTCAAATAAAGAATTCAAAACGGTTATGATAAGTTCAAGAAATACGATAGCGGAATAGGATCTGTCAACAGTCGCAACGTCATCGCAGTACGTGAAATAGTGCTGAATAAAGAGAAAATGTAGTTTGCATATTAAATTACATTCTAAATAATTCCAGGATTCAGGCATGGTTGCAATGAAAATATACATGTTCGGTAAAAATATAGAAATACTCGTATTATACTTTACAACAAGACGAAGTCAAAAAAAAAAACTGTTTGAATAAATAAAATTAGGCAACTGGTATACTTTTCAACAATCTTGACTTGATAGCCGAGGATATAGATGTTATTATTGATTAACTACAAGAAATCCTATCTTTAGACTTACGAATTAAGTCTTATTATTATTAACCGAATTCTTTGTCCTATGAAAAAATCTACAGTAAAATTTAAAGGTTACATAATTGAATTTATATGGCTTTAAACATGGAAGAAATTATACCTGTTCAAGGGTATAATACAAATCTACAAATTGTAGGTAACTTTGTAGAAGTAGTTATAATAAGTCTAATTGCAACTTATCAAACAAGTCTAAGTTCTGTTGAAAACAGAAAACAATGGACAAGGGAACATTTAATAGGCGAATATATCAAACATTTTCCTTATCGTGAAAGTCAATGGTATCCATTACGTGATCGACGTGACACATCGTCCAGTCTATTATTATAATAAATTGGCTGACTACAGCTCGAGTCAAATTACAATAGGGTATAGAAAAGAACCAATCTAAGGCGAAACTTTGACTGGAACGAGAGAAATTCTAATAAGAAAACTTGACTTATAGCAAGAAAAAGATATTCTAGTCTACACAAATTTCGTAAAATAATTTAAGAAAATTAATAAGCTCTATTTTAATTTGATGAGCTGAACTGAAAGATTGAAATTGAAAAAAAATGTGGGCTAGTGCATATTTTCATTCGTTTAGAATTTAAATTCATTCAATATATTTCAAGTAAAATAATTTATTGTCATATTAGTAACATAATTTAAAGAATTAATTTCTTTTTCCAAAATAAATCAAACTTACATGACATCGAAATACATTTAATACAATTGGGAAGCTAAAATAAAATTATGAATAGCCAAGATACGGGTCATGGAGGCTAAGCCGTCCATAAATCAGAAATAATAAGAGAGCTTTCGATACAAAAAGGGCGAAAGCAAGAGAACAATCCGGTCACGTGGCGCGCGCGCGTCGTGCACGCGCTGCGCAAGCGCAGGGCCCATGTTCCAATGGTTATTTATGTTGGTCCTTCGAGTCGGATTAACGGTCGATTATGCACGCTCCAGATTCAGGAAACAGCCAACGGGCGCAGCACGACCGGCCTCATACCGTTTGCTATTGTTCCGTTTATATAGTAGTTGCGAATGAATTTTATCTTTAGCGATAATCACAAGAAACTGTACTGCTCAATTTGTTGGTTGGTCGAAGTGCACTTTATCTTGTTGATTTTTCTTAGACGGAAACAAAGACCCTTCTTGAATCACACAGGCTTTGAAATATTCAATAAGATATGCCATTAAAAATAAATGAAAGAACATATACAAATTTCAAAACTAATGCTCACAGAAACGGCTTTCTATGAAGCCATTCGCTAAATGGTTATGACAAAAATTATTTTATTAATAGCATCCATAGAATATTACTTGAAATGAGATGCGATTAAATCGAAACCCCGACAGTGAGATAAATGTAGCCACGGAATATTTTTGTGTAATAACGATGTTCTTGTCACCGTCGTTGGACGCATATTTTTTATCAAAGCTCAGATACGTTTCTCGGACTTAAAATTAATTTCTAACTTTTCGAAAACAGGTTTTTTTCTTGCTTTCATTAGCATAATCATGAGATCAGGTTTAACGATACGAATAACGACGTTTTGGCAGACGCACGCGATAAGGGGTAGAGAATTGTAGTCAATGTTCTAGAAACAGGTTTGTGTGCTGCAGCTGCAAGATGACAAAGATAAAGACCGAGAATTAAGCTGTTCTCTTATAAGTAATTCCGAGTTAATGGCGATTTCGACCTTTTAACAGCGAAGCCTGCTGTGATAATTTCCAGCCCATATATCTGGCGTGATAACGAACATGCCTAACAAATGATGAAATTTTGTTCTTGTAATTTGTGGAGTATTTTAATAACTATTTCTAAGGGGTTCATTAGTCTTAACATACTACTACTTTATAAATAAGCGTTTTTTTTTTCAGATAGTGTGAAGTTAAAAATACTCGTATTGTTTTAGTATTTGAAAGATGGGTGACCAAAAAAATTGTGCTGTCATTAGTCTTCCGTCAAAGAAATGTATGATAAGATAATGTATGCATAAAAAAATAGGAAAGAAGGCCTTTTTTATAATGAAAGCAGAAGAATGGATTGACTGTTTGTTAAGAAAATCATAGAATTAGGTAGATATATTTTCATGAGAGTAGAGAATTAGATATTGCAACGTTATGTTTTCATTTATATCTGTACTTTGTTTAAACTGATGAGATCGTAATGGATTTTATTGGCATTTCACACACGAATGTACTCGTAATTACAAGTACGTAATTGTTCATCACGTTCCTGTGTATTGTGCAAAATGTAAATATGCAGACATTATTATCGTTATACAACGCAAGATGTCCAACCAATCGTGTCGTTGTATCCACTGAAACCAGATGTTCCTCTCAAACAGTCATGTTTTTTTAAACTACAGCTTCTGCAATACTTTTATGGTGGCATTATTATGTTATTCTTGTAAGATCTGTCGATCGATACCCTTGCTGACATATAAATATGTAATTAGTCAATTCTATACTTAAAACAACAAAGGCATTTACATGTAGTCATTCTTCGTCTTCATCTTAAAAAAAAATAAAAGTATCCTATAGAAATATTTTCTAAATAAACATATCAGCTTTGATAAACTTAAAAATGTCCATAATATTCATTATCTTTTGTATCTTCTGCCTCGATATATTAACCTAAAGAAACAAATGTTATTATTTAATTTTAGATGTACCTGTATTGAAACTTGTTCCTATTGATAACGAAACGCGGCATTTGAAAGTAAACATAAACAGATAATATCGCATACGCAGTCTACAGAGTATCTTCCTACACTTTCAAAAGTTTATACACCTTCTATGTGGGTAGGCTTTCATATTTCTCTGTCCCTAATGAAGCAATGTTTAAGCAGTAGGTACATATTTCTTATCTTACATCTATTGCGGTTAAAGTTTATCTGCGTGTACTAAATGTATGAAATCCATTTTGTATTTACATGTATCAATTTTTTTAAATGAGTTTTAACAGTTTAGTTAAAATTATAATTAAAAGCTTGTTTACCTGTTGCTTCGCCATTTGAAACCATGTCTTCAATATTATTGGCAGCCTCGTATACTGATAATGTTTAGTTGTTTTAACACTTATAAATATGTCATCTAGAGTTATATTCTTATTCTGTCCACTGTCATAAATGCTTGTTTTTGTTACAGGTTCAATAGATAAACCAGACACTTGCACTGCCGCCCGATTTTCTTGAGAGTTGAAGTTCACTCCGCCTTGGTACACTAACAGACTACTGTACCCTAGAGCTAGGAGCACAGCTGCTGTCTTAATTATCCTACGGCCACCCATACCAGAGCCGACTGGCGCCAAGGCGCCGATAAACACGAGAAAGTCTAAGCACGTCGTCACTCATCTGTCGAACTTTGTTATCGAAACACAATTTATCAGTCCGAACCGCTCGAACAGTCTCACGACGACAGAGTACGGTTACAAACTAAATAAAAATGTAGCACAGGCAGCGAATACGCCCGCGCTCTCAGCCCCACCACGTGGTGCGAGCGAGGAGTCCGATGGTGCGCTCTCTGTCGTTACTAAGCC
The DNA here is from genome assembly GCA_911387765.1 of Pyrgus malvae. Taxonomy (NCBI): domain Eukaryota; kingdom Metazoa; phylum Arthropoda; class Insecta; order Lepidoptera; family Hesperiidae; genus Pyrgus; species Pyrgus malvae. The sequence goes on along the minus strand of OU426955.1, from coordinate 7,117,673 downwards.
TACCTGCGCGTACGCCGCTCTGCGGCTCGGCTCGGCCCCGCCACCGCCATCGCCAGCAGCGACACCCGTGTCAATGGCTCACGTCATGTAATTGTTGACTATGTCGAGGGCTTTTGAATATTATCCAATTTTATGCGCGGTAAAATAAATTAGCCGTGACAAGGGACTTAATTATGAAAGGTATGGATTATGTTAATGACTACGTCGTTTAGTATTTTTTGTATACTTGTTTTTTGTAACTAGTCAAAATAATACGTCATTTACAAAAAACGAAGGACTAATCTTTTGAGATTAGGATTTAATTTTACCGTTTTTGTATTCTTATACTGGGCACGCACGACACGAGTCAACAAATTCACTACTATGCAAAAAAATACTTACTACCGCAACGTTCAAAAGTACATGACGTATGTGCCAGCCATGTGATTTTTCATTTATATCAGGATTTATATTTATATTCAGGTATTTATACTAATTACAGCTGGCCGGTATCTGCCATTAATTTATCAACGAATTTCACTGCGTCATTTTCATAATTTGGTTCCATTGAGCACAATACACCATTGTGCGCTGATCCGGAGGTGACTACGTCCAGCCGTGGGTGGTAATGAAATTAGAAGCCAGTCATTGTTGCATTAAATTCCACTCAAATCAGATAATAACCAAAGAAATTGACCAGAAACTGTGATTAATAGCGTCTTTTCGAAAGTTGCGAGTCACGCAGAGGAACGGTTGACTGTAGAGTTAATTGATATGTCTTTTGTTTCTGTAAAGATGGAATGGTTTCTAAAGACGAATTAAGGCAATGGAAAAAATATATTTAGAAAGTGCACTGCTCACCAAGTTACAGTTAATTACTATTTAACTGCTCGGTTTATATTTATTGTTTGGGATTTATGTATTTCTGGGAAATATGCCAGAAAGATAGTTAAATAATAGTGAATAAATCCTATAAAGTGGATATATTCATGACTTATTAATACCAAAGCAAGGCACTCATCAGATAGCGAGGCCATACCAGTTTAGATTATTCTTTTAAAGTTACTCGTATTTGTAGTCGAAGCTAGTAATACGAGTTGACAAATGACCATGAATATCTCCAACTAATAAAAATAAAATCATAATACCGAATAAAAAAAATACTAACAAGAAGAAATATTAAAATTTCCTGCCATTTACTTATCTAAAAATATCTTTAAACGAGCAATTCTAGTGTGTACTGAATAAAAGTATATATTTTGAACCTCGGAAACGGTTCCAACGTATTTCATAAAATTTATTAGCCAGTTTTAAATTTAGAAATTGTCGTTTTAAAGCTATAGCGATAATCAACTTAAATATAAACTGAAAAATATGACTCTTGCTGGCATCTATTGGAGAGTATTAGTAATTTTGTGGCGTAGAACACCGTCAAACGTTATCCGCCAATCCGCCGTTCAAATAAATGACAATGTCGATTGATAGACTTGTTAAATTAAACCTTCCTTGGCCGAATGGTTACGTAGGCTGACTGCGGAACTAGAGACCCGAGTTCAAGCCTCAATCAAAAGAATAGGGTTTTTTTTTTAAATAAAAAAATGGGAGCTATTTCAAATGCCGTTGTTAAGTAACACTAAGCAAATTAGTGTTTTGTTTGAAATTAAACCAAGAAAATAAATTGTTTTCCTCCGAGCAACGCTCTGTGGTCCAGGTACTCTAACATTAACGTAGAACAGAACGAACAGAACAAAACAATTTACTGTGCGGACTATTAGTATTACCACATTGTCATGTACTTTTGTACCATAAGTAGCTTTAGATTGTACCCGTAGGCTCGAAGTTATCAAACTTTAAAATCTCATTTCCTCTGGAATAGCTTGGGGGATACATGAATAAGTTTCTAAAATCAATATTCAAAATTACTCTTTCCTCAGTATTACTTTAGAATACAATATATGTATATATCTAATCACTCCGCTTCCATTCGCTTTAGAGGTCCAATCTATTTCAGTCAAATCACTCCAGTGTTGAGGAGACCTTCAATGCAGTGAATTAATTAAGGTTCACAATTCACAGAACCAAGACTCAATTCACAGCTCTTTGAATAGACTGTACACGTGTCTCATGCAGTACAGTCGGCAACTAAATGGAGTTAAATTAAAACATCAAATACTTTTTTCAGTTGGGTGAAGCTATTTTTGGAACTAATAAACAATTGGAGAAGAGACAAGTTATCTAAAAGAATTCTAAACACACGTTTATTCGTTAACTCCAAAACCTATATCTACTAAAATTCTCGTAATTCAGCTTCAGGATTAACGGACTGAAAACTCTCATCTTTATCAAGTATTTTAATAAAAATGAGCTCGTACATAACATATTTGTTACTTTATTTTGTACCTTGGACTTTAATTTTTGAAGTGAAAACTTCTTTAGCGGCGTTGAGCACTTTTTGTGGGATGGGTAAAAACTATGAAACTCGCGCGAGGTCACGTGTGCTGATCGCAAAATTTCGTAAGATAGTAGAGGCGACGAGGAAGATCGACCTTCACCGATCTGATAATTCGATGAGACATATTGTTTACCAAATATAATTTATAAACATATATGCCTATGATAACTTGAATATCGAAAAGTGTTCATAGCTATTTTTAATTTAATTAATTTTAATCAATTTTCTTTCATATCACCTTCACTCTTGTAACAACCGAACGAGTGAATATCTTCACCGGCTCTTAGACCAAGACGGAGGGGTGACAGCTGATGACGGCTCATCTGACGGCTGTCTATACTTTTTTTCTTCAATTATGGCATCGCAAACTCTGCATATTGCCAGCGTAAAGTATAATTTTATCTTAAAATTCGTTTATATCAAGTATTTAAAATATGGACATTGAACAAAGTGCATCTATTAATGAAAAAAGTGAAGAAGAAATAGTGAAAGAAAATGAGAGAGTACTTTGTAAAAATACTAGATAGAAATTAATAGGTACTGATAATTCAAGCAATTCGTGCGGAATTATTCCCTAACGATTCCAAGACATCAAAAATGCACAACGTTAATGTTTTCACTTCTGCCGGCACTCCCGGAGTGCAACCCATTGTTTTTTCACATACATAGGTTAATTCTATTAGCAACGTGATAGCACGCAATTTAATTTTTTAATTTACAACCTCTATAATTATACTACTAGAGTATTTTCGTTCATTAATGTTATAGTAAAAATTATGTTTAATTTTTTACTTCGATGTGCTTTAAAAGCGTGTTTTTTAGTTATTTTAAACGATTTTTTTTCACTTTTTAGTTGCACATGCTTTGCTGTTAGCCCAAAGAAGTGTTACAAACAAGCTCACAAACCCACAAAGATACAAGTGAAGCTAATAAAAGCGTGTTAAAAAAGTACTGTAACGTATCACTGGTATGTCGGCGACTGTACCCGTCCACTCTATATGTACGCTGATACCGCAGTCACAGTTTCGCTTTGAAAGCTCTTTAGTTCCATTTTAGCTGCAGCTTTGTGTCACCCATTTCTTTGAGCGATTTCTTTGCTGTATTTGGGCTTTGAGAACCTGGATACCTACAAATTAAATTCTGTATACTATTTCAAAGATTAATTTTGAATTTATGTAATGCGTTATTTTGTTTCAGAAGTTCACAAAGTACATGTCAAAGTTACAGAAAATATGGGAATTTCGTATTATTCAAGACAGAAAAGAGATTTCTGTAACTATTTTGGAGCGTTATTTTGTTTCAGAAATTCATAAAGTAGATGTCAAAGCTACAGAAAATATGAAACACGATGTGAATTTCGTATTATTCAAGACAGAAAAGAGATTTCTATAACATTTCGGAGCGTTATTTTCTTTCAGAAGTTCATAAAGTAGATGTCAAAGTTACAAAAAATATGAAACACGATGTGAATTTCGTATTATTCAAGACAGAAAAGAGATTTCTATAATATTTTAGAAGTATAAACAATTCTAAGTATTGTTTAAGGTCGTTTGTGGCACTGTTACTCAAGTGACTGATGATATGACTGGCCGGAAAACCGTTTTACCGAAATACAATAAAATGAAATTGCTTCACGGCAGAAATATGTGACACTTTTCTAGTACCTATAAAATATCCCTTAAATCACCGAAAAAAATTAAGGGTATATACAATTTGCCCCTGCAAGTTGGCGCGACGATCTGCGCCGGGTGGCGGGAAGTAAATTGATGCGTAGAGCCGAAGATCGGATTCAGTAGCACGCCTTGGGAGAGGTCTATGTCCAACAGTGGACTGATATAGATGATGAGTAAGTGTAAGGGCAACTACAACAGATATTACTTCAAATGTAAGCACTGCATAAAAGTCAAACTCCGAGGACTAACTTATGACAACTACATTATTATTAAATGCAATATGCTATTTGAAAACTACTCGCTTTAAATCGATAACAATAATCCTATTGACAACGTGCACATCAAAAGAGCGTCTAAAATTGCCTGCGAGTCCTGCAATACAATCACGAACGTGTCGCGTGGCCAGTGCCTCGAGTGTCACGATTTCACGAACCGTTCCTATAGACCAAACATACAAAGTGCCTGATAATCCTTGCTACTCATTCATCCAATGACTAAAATAAATTTTTTGACTTACAGGCTTTGTAAGAGAGTTAAGGACATAAAAGAATACGAAATGACGAAAAAGATTTTTAATTTAACTCAAAAGAAATTCAGGAAAGAAATACAGCATTAAGGAATTATCCTACAAATATTAAAAATGCGAATGTAAGATTGTTTGTTACACTACGCGAAAACTACTCAACCGATCATCATGAAACTTTGTACTTCTTGGAGTTATCAGAAGTAAAATAGGATACTTAAAAAAAAATAACGCGGGTAAAACCGCGGGGCACAGCTAGTATTATATATTTTAAATATCAGATAGGGATGAAGTCCAGGCTTCATTGCTATATTAAAATCATAGGCGTTTAGCCAGTTGCTTCAGCCGCGTTGACCCTATTACTCGTTTTCACGTAGGAATGAAGCATTTTCCTCCGGTAAAAAGTAGCCTATGTTACTCAAGATGAATGTAGCTTTTTAATGCTGAAAGATTTTTTGAAATCGGAACAGTAGTTTTTGATTCATTACAAACATAGAAAAATACAAATCTTTCCTCTTTATAATATAGGTATTGATAAATAAAATAAATTTGAAAAAAGATACTAAAATTGCTAGTGGTATCACAATATCACGAATTATTTCCATAGCTGAAAGTTACGATATGTTTGTAATAGTATTCTGTGGCTACGAACAGTTTGACAATCAAAGCTTTGATTCGAATTATATTTATTGCCTTTGAATTTCACTATTTTAAATATGATTTATAAAATACAGTAGAACGAACACAGTGTTATACCCACAGAACATATTAAAAGAGGAGAGATACCAGTGCTTAAGAATGGAAATTAATTAGTATAAATATTATGACTGAGAAAATCAGATTTTGCACTTTAACAAAAGAATATTTCGGCGTATGGCCCTATTACCCATTTTCACGTAGGAATGAAGCATTTTCCTGCGGTAAAAGGTAGCCTATGTTACTCAAGGTGAATGTAGCTTTTTGATGTTGAAAGAATTTTTGAAATCGTAGGCCATACCTACATTGGTACATATCGTATATTACCAATGTATGACCTACTTATCGTATATGTATCGTATTAGAAATTGTGGAAAAAACATTTTACAAGACGGTTTTTATTTTACTATAAATATTAGTAGTACACATTGAGATCAAATGTGGAACAAATATATTTCTAAAAGTGACACCACTGTTCAATTGCTCATAATAATATCTCCTACTCAACACACCTTCAAAAATAGCAGTGCATAGTAGTAAAAAGTAAGCTTTAATTGCGTACTACAACCTTGTAGAGTTAATAGAGTGTCTATGTAAAACCGCATTCCTCCTAACAAGTCTTTAAACACTACAAAGATACATGCAATATAGAGCAATGTCTTATTATCGAGTTTTTAATCGGTTTCATTCGATTACATCCGATGGCTGGGCGTAATCGCTCATAACTAATTAGGCTGCGTCCGATCTGTAGAACCGTCACTTTTTATAGCTGTCTTTAATTGAAATTCATAAGCCGATAAAGCAGAACTAAAAATAGTAGGGATCAAAGACGATACAAAATAAAAGAATGAATTGAAAAACAAGACTCGTTTGGCGGCAAACCTTTTTATTGTCGAACTACTGGTACCTTATGATCTACCTATATTTCTTTAATTCGATAGATACTTAAAGCTATTTTTTAATTGAGAAAACAGTGGTCACAGTACTACAGTAATACAGGCTCAGAACTAATAGATTTTATGGAGGACTTCTTAAGCATATGGAATAACTTGAACTGTTTCTTCATCTTTGTAACTAACTTAACACTAAACATGCTTGAAGTCAGAAATAGGCGTAATTAAACATTTTCTCCACTGAACTACGAAAACGAATCGAAAAAGTATAATTATATAAATGTGAAGGTGGGTTTGTTCGTTTGTTTGTCCTGCTTATACGTCGGCAACGGTTATAAGGACTGAATTGATTTTTTGCATAGAGGTGGTTGAGGGGTTGGAGGGTGACATATTATTTACTTTTTACGAAAACGAAAAAACGCCTGGATCATCGTGGGCGGAGCCGCGAGCGAAATTATTAAATTATAGTTCTATGAACTTTTATTAAAACAAAGCAGTAACATAACTTTTGGTGTGGCTTTCATCTACCGCGATTTGAATTTCTAAAAGCCACCTTTCTCCGACTATGATCAAGTTATTAACTAAAGCCTCATCCCATGTCTAATTGCGGAAGTCAGTGAGCATCGCACTGATCGCACACGCCATTCTAGGCGTGGGAACACTGGGAACAACGAATTGTTGACGTGTTATTTTCACTTCAGATATTAGTCGCTGCGGCTTGCAATTGCTAGTAACTTAAAATAGATGTATGCATTTAAAGAAAAAAATGTCACAAATAAATATCGAGGTACCAACTAACTACCAATCCGCAGAGTGGTGGAGTTTGTTCAGTCCTCCTAAATTATGGGGAACGACGTCTACTAGCATTGGGACTCCAAAAGCTTGTAGTCAAGGATCTAATCTTTTGAATTGGATTTGAAAAACAATACTCGTTGTTACTAAGTGCAGCCAAATGGAAATGAGAGCGTAAATTTAAAATTAACTATGCTTCAAACGTACAGTATCTAACTAAAACATTTTTTTGTTTTTGTCAAGTATTTACACTTAATACTTGAGCAAAAAATAGGTAGCTTATAGAATTTTGTTTTTTTAAACAGTACAATTAATAATGCTCATAACTAAATACTTTTTACGATGATCGCCTGCTGAAAAATCGCATGCCACAGCCGCACTTGCTTTGCTGCTTTCATTCCTGCATGCGGCACATCTTAGTTCATCTGATATAGTATTATCAGACGCATGACCCGTTGTTTTAACGGCAATTGAACTTACAAGAACGTTTGATGCGCGATGAATCGTAGATAGAAGAAAGCGTTATGTTAATAATGTGTAAGGCTCCGTTAAATCTTAGTTAACGTTGGGAACGAGAAAAGATGGCAATTTGTTGGGGTTCCGCATTTATGATAAATGAAAAGAGGGAGCTGTTAATATAATATTTATCGGTATCATATTTTAGGGGCAGTATCGTGAACACTTACCTACATTAATTGCAAAATATAAAGTGAGAGCTAGTAGAGAAGAAATTAGGAAGAAGTTATTTGAAAGTAAATGTTACATTCGAAAGTAAAAATGATAGTAAAGAAAACACGGTTGATAGTTATAGGTAAATCAACCCTCAGCATGGGGAAGATTGTCATAAAAAAATTTAAATAATGAAATTCACGTTAGCTCTGGTTGATGCGATTCATTTATTTGGCTGCAACCCTTTTTTGCATCCCACTGCTGGGCATGGGTCTCTCGCCATTATTGCGAAGGCCTGTAGCTTACTCCACCACGCTGCTCCAATGCGGGTTGGTGGAGATGCGGGCTAGTGGCCAACCCACTGTCGGATGTTTTCAAACCGCCCATAAGGCCTCCGACAAGGTTTAACGAATGTTATCTATCGACAACAACCGGGACCGACGGTTTAACGTGCCCTCCGTAGCACGGAAGCGCGCATGAAATTTTTTGCCACTAGCGGTCTCTCATCTCACACAAGACCGCGCCCGTTTGGCTTAGTTGCATAGATAGTTTGCTTTTTTTGATAACCACCGCCATGCGCGCGAATAAACTAAAGCGACACAGCCCTTTTATGATTGTAGGATATAAACGAGAATCTAGATTCAGAAAGCGTAGCATTTTGGATCTCTTTCCGTTTTCTCAAAAAATTTACCTAAACAAGTTCAATCAAATTAGAATTTATTTGTAAACACTGTGTGAGCCACAAGCATCTGATTGTGGTCACATGGTTTTATTTATTTATCTATTTATTATTTTACATTATAGCTTTATAAACATTACAGAATAATTATTATCTAATTTGTTTGCGAAGCGTTTCGAGATATTCTCCTACCGTCCTGCGCAGTACGGTGCTTGGTATAAAGAATATATCTACCGCTGGGTTCCAAGCCACCAAGTCGTTGATTAGTGTCATGGTATGTAGTTGTTGAGGTCATCGCAGCCCATAGACATTTACAATAAACCCTTGGTAGTCTTCGGTCCCTGTCTTAAATTAAATGTTTTAAAAAATAGCTCGGCAATTGGTCACCTTGTAAGCCAACGTACTTGGAGTAGCGTTGTGGAGTAAGCTCAAAGCCTCCGCAACAATGGTAAGGGGCCCGTGCCCAAAAACAATAGCCGTTGCCGTGTATATCCCTTTCGCACCTGAGTAACACGATCGTGAGTTACGAAGTTAAAAAATTCTAAAACCGCGCGAAATCTGTTTTGTCGAACGAAACCGAGATCGCTTGATCGTGAGTTTATTAAACTAACCAATCAGGAATCGTTTTCGGCTCAACACAGCTTAGTTACCACGTGCAGGCTGAAAAGATGCCGGCGTACGCGGATCCTCAGACAAGACTTACTAAATATTACTGTTTTATTTTTATTTTTCTAGGTATTTCAATTATATTTTCGTTTTGTTTCATAGTTTAAACGTTATACTAATATACAAAAGAAAAAAATTAACCATTAAACAACTAAACTCGGAGTTATGGTTTTGAAAATTAGTAATAGTACGATCGTGAGCTCTGGGTTGCAATTGTACTTACGCACGATAGTGATTATATTTTATTGTTACTTAAAGGGGGTGTTAAAGATGACAGAACTTAAAGGTTCAGCCGGGGTGGTACCACAGCTGCACCCCCCTTTTTGCCGTGAAGCAATTCTATTGTGTTTCGGTGGAAAGGTGCAGTTGCCGGCCAGACTTATGTATTTCAGTCGATCATCAGCCTCTGGAGTAGCAGCGTAATCGCTTACGATTTCAGGCAAAACTCAGCCTTGCTTGAACTTGTGTGCAGCTGTTCATGGCCTGCAGTGACCATTTAACAATACATGGCCTGCATGCCTACTTCATTAAAATAAAAAAAATAAGAAAAATTGTTTCCTAATTGGTTAGTTTAATTTTAAAGTTACCATTAATAGACGAACTCTTCTTAAGCCTTGATGGATGGAAATTGTTCTGACTTAGAACTAGACGGCCTTAATGCGGAATTCAGGGTTTTGAAAATTCTCAATTTTCATCAACAAACTATGCCCTGTGGGCCTTGAAAAATTTGCTGTCACCTCTAGCGAAGGTCTTACTTACTTTTTTATATAAATAAACTGAACTAAAAGGCAGACGGTGGTGATGTTAAGAGATCACCGTCATCTATGGACACGGGCAACCCCAGGAAAGCCACCCGAGCATTGCCGGCTTTGGAGGAGAACCTTTTTTTACAGCTTTCTTGAGGAACCTCATGTTATAGTCTACTGGCAATGCCTCAACTGGAAGGTTGCCCCATAACCTACATCTACGTGGAGGACCGCCACGAGTCCAGGTGCTGGTGGAACTTTAATCTTCGTCTGGTGGTATAATCATGGAATGGTGATGTAGGCATGAGTATGAAAAGTTCCTCGGAGTACTCACCATAGTAAAGTCGGTAGAACACGCAGAGCGAGCCTATGTCTCTTCGCAAGCTGAGCGGTTCTAGCCTGTCAGTCAATCTTGGGTCGTTGACGATTCGGACTGCGCGCTACACCAATGCATCAATTTGAAAAGTTCCTCGGAGCACTCACCATTTTATCCTTACAATCCTGCTTTTTCAAATTATCTTGGGTTAGGACCTGCCGTAGTTCTTCGCCTTATTCAGAGTGTTCCTTTGTTCCTTAAGCTGTGTTTTTAGACAGATATTTTACCACTATTCCTTTATTGGACAAATTTAAGAGACGTAGATATCATGGAACAGATCCGATCATGGTAAATCGCATTGCAGAGATGCAACAGTTAAGTTTGAAAGATGACAAAAAATGCGAGGAAGAGACATTGACCGCAGAGTATCCAACGACATAGTTTAAGTCAAATCGAAAGAAAATGGAACGGGAACAGATAAAGTCCAACGTTAGGAGAAAAAGGAAAAATGCTACATTGATGTTGATGCTCCTAAAATTATTACATCCTACAATGCATTCATGGATAGAGTCGATGTCTTGGACCAATCAATGGAGTATTATAGGACATACAAGAAAGTAAGTGGACATTGAAAGTAATATTCCACTTTATGGACCTTTTTTTGTTGGAGATGGAAACCTTCAAAAGGTACCTTACACCTTGGGAGAGGGTACCGGGTTATATGGGATTTGACCGCACTAAAACCTCTTCGGTGGCCTGCCTCTGGGCTTGGGGAGGACTCTGGGATCTCCAGTGGAAGGCACCGGTGTCTTCCACGCGCGGCGCCCAAAATGGGCCCATCTTCGGAAGAGCAGATGTGCTCTCCTGCACCTTCCGATGCTTATGGCGACATGCGGCCTTGCACACACCACCGTCCTTCCCGGGGCTGCTGGCTGGACGGATCGAGCTTCCACTCCCACCCATAACCCTTCAATAGGGAAAAGATATGACGGGTATGACCATATGTTGACGAATAATGTCTTAATTATGAATATTTACCTTAAATAACTATGAAGTCACTATCGTGCGTTGGTAGAGTAGTGACCCGAAACTCACGTCCGTGATATGTGCTTTAAAGTAATTCGGTAATTACAAGATTTTTTAAATTATTTTTTTCATGAAATAGGCCACCTACTTTCAAATAAATGATAAGTATTTATTTGATCGAATAGAAAAAAAATCTCAGGTCTGAAAGGGATAAAAAGGGTTTCATTGCACTTTTACACTGAAATGGAAAAGTTTTTCACTGCTAACACTACGTTAAAATTTCCCTGTTTGTGTTATCGTAATTTAAAAAGTGTGTGAGATGGGAGACCGCTAGTGGCAAAAAATTTCATGCGCGTTTCCGTGCTTCGGAGGGCACGTTAAGCCGTCGGTCCCGGTTGTTGTCGATAGATAACAGTCGTTAAACCTTGTCGGAGGCCTTATGGGCGGTTTGAAAACATCCGACAGCGGGTTGGCCACTAATCCGCATCTCCACCAACCCGCATTGGAGCAGCGTGGTGGAGTAAGCTCCAGGCCTCCCCAATATGGGGGAGAGACTAATTTTTGCATTATTTTCCAGTTTTTTTTGCTTCCCACACTTGACATCACTCCTCATCTAAGGCTTGGATCTTACTCACCGTAGTGTTTGTTACAAGTTTATTACAGTAGCGCACATTTATTTGTTTATTTATTTATCATTTGTAGCACCTTAAACAAAGGGTTACAGGGTAAAACTTAATGCCTAATGGCATTCTCTGCCAGTCAAATCTGGGTGATGATTAGAGTTACCGTAAACTCTAATCATATAATCAAAGATAGGAAAATGTCTAATTAAAAGATATTCAAGCAGAGAAAAAATAATAAATATTAATCCTTACTAATATTATAAATTCGAAAGTAACTTTGTCTGTCTGTCTGTCTGTCTGTCCGTCTGTCTGTCTGCTACGCTTTCCCGCTTAAACTACTGAACCAATTTTAATGTAATTTGGAACACAGGTAGAGTGGACCTTGGGAAAGGACATAGGATGGTTTTTATCCTACGGGAACCTATAAAACGGATCCACGCGGGTGAAGCCGCTGGCAGAAGGCTAGTATATGTATATACCTACCTACATAATAAAAACATACATACATTCATACAAACATATACACATATACATACATGTACATATATACACAAGATAGGTGGCGGAAATTAAACGTAGTTAATTATTATGACTCATTTGTTACTTGCTAATAGATGTTTACGTAGCAGCCCCTTAAATGCGGTCTTTGTTCGCGCCTTTCTAATATTTTCACATTGTGATGTGGTAGAGATGCGGACCGGTGCCAATCTGCTTTCGAATGTTTTCAAATAACCGTAAAGGCCTGTTACTACATATTTATTGATTGCTACTTATAACGAAAAGGGCACATGGTCAAAATTGCCCCGCGAGCTTTCGTATAACATGTGTTTCTCACATTCTTTGATGTCTAAAAGTTCTCGGACTACGAGTAATTCGACTTAAGACTTCAGTAATTCCTAGAATGATTCATTGGCTGTCTAAACTTTACAAGAAAATTAGAGCCCAAGCGATAAAGTTTGTTCAGCTTAATATTTTTAACTTTCAAGCCCCGTTAAACCCGATTAAGACATGTCAAAACTTAGGTTTTCGTTTCGTTGGCTGGGAATTAAGATCAGTCATGCGGTAGGTATTATAAGATAAAATTATCTATGATAATATATCGTATGTGATATCGTATTTTGTACTACACGGAACAGTTTGTATTCAATATTGTACGCAAATAATAAGTAAAATAAAGTCTACATTACAGTGACGCCTTTTCTGCCCCGAACTAAATGTAGTTTACGCGATTTATAGCTTTACTCGTATTGAAATAACGTTGAATACTATTTTTTTATACTACTTTCGTGGGCTTCATATTAAATATTCCTGAAATAAAAGTATGAAAGCGTCGTGGCGTTAATATTCTATGGTGAGAGCTATTAGCCGGAAGAATTACCGATGGAGTTGTTAAAAACAATACTTATCTGAATTCTTGTTTTAGGGGCAATTTGCTGAACACTTACATTAATTGCAAAATATAAAGTGAGAGCTAGGAGGGAAGTAATTAAGAAGAAGTTATTTGAAAGTAACAATTACATTCGAAAGTAAAAATGATAGTAATGAAATTCAGTCAGCACGGGTTGACATTATTCTTTTATTTACCAATTAAGAACTTAAACAGTAAACAAGTAAGTAAATAAACTAAAGCAACATAAGCCTTTAATGAATTGAAGGATCTAAAGGAGAACCTTTTTTCTGTTTCGGGGGGGGGGGGACCTTCAAAAGATACCCGGCATCTTGGGAGGGGATACCGGGTTATGTGGGATTTGACCGCACTAAAACCCCCTCGATGGCCTGCCTCTGCGCTTAGGGAGGGCTTCGGGATCTCCAGTGGAACGCACCGGTGTCCTCCACGCGCGGCGCCCGAGGACGAGCCCATCTTTGGGAGAGCAGATGTGCTCTTCTGCACCTTCCGATGCTTACGGCAACATGCGGCCACGCACACACTGCTGTCCTACCCGGGGCTGCTGTCTGGACGGATCCAGCTCCCACTCTAACCGCCCACAACCCCAGAAGCAAGCCCCTTTTAGTCGCCTTTTACGATCAGGAAGGGGATACAAATTAAGAAAGTGTAGATGATATTTTTGGTTTTCTTTCCGATTTCACACAAAATTCAATTGGAAATTTTTTATCAAATAAAACATTTATCAGTTCATTAACTAGACATAAATTATTTTAAATAGCAACACTTAGGAACTCGCAGCAAATTAACGGGGAAAAATACATGACTTTCTTGCATATCCATATCAAATAACCCATCTAAATAATCTTGTTTATTTGTCCAATCGCAGTTATGACCCCACCACGGAAGCAGTTCATCACCCGCTCGCAATGATCCGGATTGCTAACGTCCGCCAGGCGTTGCTCGCGGCTATTATTCAATTTAACCAAACCAAGATCCTGAACAATCTGTGGTATATGTGTATGTTTTTGATAGACATTCAAGGACTGCAGCTACGCAATGGTTATCATGCCTGATTGCCGATCGGACGGTCCCGGGTTCGATTACCAGAGAGGCAGAAATTTGAGTGATGAGTTTAAATTTCTGTTCTCGGTCTGAGTGTTTGTATGTATTTCTATCTTTGTGTGTGCTATGAGTGTGAAACGTTAATTAGGATGAGCTTACGTTCCAGTAGCAAAAAGCACATCTCACTATCCTTGTTTACTTCTCCAACCACAGCAACGGATCCCATCACTTAAGCGGGCTACTGACACACCTGGACCAGGCAATTTCCTACCGCCCTACCGCAGGGCCGATCTAGAAAATTGCCCCTGTGTGCAGGCACACACGACACGATTAAGGTGGCAATTAAGGGTCATCCCCACCTTTATACCCTAGATCGCCCCTGCGGCAGGTATGTGAGTAGCCCGCTTTAAACACTTCATCAGGCACTGTAATAGACTGATCGCCAGCAATGACCCGGATTGATCACGTCCGCCAAAGGCGTTGTCCTCTGTTATTATCCTATTTAAAGACAAAATATTTATGACTAATGTTAAAACGATTTATTTTTTTATAAATTATATTGGTATTTTTCAACTTGTCATAGTTAGCGACGCAAAATAACGAATCACGTTGCGTTCTATTGGTATCTAATACCTTTAAACGAGCAATTCTTATATATATCTAAATATATTTTTTGAATCTCGGAAACGGCTCCAAAGATTTTGATGAAATTTAGTACCCTGGTTTCGGGGATGATAAATCGATCCAGAAAAATTTTATTGATAGAAATTGTCGTTTTATTTAATGTTTATGCCGTTAAATATAAAATTACTCTTACTGACATCTATTTGAGAAAATTAGGTAAATCAAATCAAATGCGTTTTTTATTTTTTGTGACTTTTTTTAAAATTGGGAGCTAGGTATTTCAAAATGCTTTGTTAAGTAACACTAAGTCAATGAATGTTTTGCTTAAAAATAAACCAAGAAAATCAATTGTTTTTTATCCGAGCAACGCTCAGGCGTCCAAGTACTAATATATAGTATGTATATTAAAAGTTTACGTTTATCAACGCGATTATGTAGGAATGAATAGCATCCAAAATACTCTCCCGCAACCATCACATTTAATTTAATATCGTCATAAGTCATAACTGTCTGTAAATAAATACTTCCATGCTTACCTACTTATATTATAAATTTTAAAGTTTTTTTGTTTGTTTATTTGTTTGTTTGTTCTTATAACGTCGCAACGGTGCATAATTGACCAGTTTTTTTGTATGGAGATAGTTTGAGGGTTGGAGAGTGACTTATGCTTCTTTTTTCGGAAAAATATCTCATTCGTATGGGTGAAAGAAAACGTATAGCCCACGGGAGATGCGGGCGGAAAGCTAATAAATGAATATATGAGCTTATAATGTCAAGTGGTGATCGCAGTGGTTTGTAAAAGTGTGCGATTCAAAGGAATTGGTAGCAGAGGAAGTTTGTTCTATTTTATAGCTGCATGCGCGGCATTGAAGAGCGCATGGCGTGGCGGTTAGCGTAGAACGCAAACGATCTATGCAACTAAGTCAAACCGGCGCGGTCAGGTGTGAGACTGGTGACCGCTAGTGGCAAAAATTTCATGCGCGTTTCTGTGCTTCGGAGGGCACGTTAAGCCGTCGGTCCCGGTTGTTGTCGATCGATAATAGTTAAACCTTGTCGGAGGCCTTATGGGCGGTTTGAAAACATTCAACAGCGAGTTGGCCACTAATCCACATCTCCACCAACTAGCATTGGAGCAGCGTGGTGGAGTAAGCTCCAGGCCTCCCGAATAATGGGGAGAGACCCGTGCCCAGCAGTGGGACGCAAAAAAGGGTTGCAGCCATAACTGCATACTGTTCTATTGGGAGAATTGCTTTTGCAGGTCACATACTTCGGTACTCTACAAAGACAAAGACAAAGACTTTTATTTGCACAAATATGGGTGTTTACAAAAGGTGTTTAAACATACTTAGTTCGTCATATTTACTACTTTATTGGGGTATGCAAAAATAAAAAGAGAAAAATTTAATTATAACACAATTACAAAAATGTATCTACATTTACACCTATTTTATTATTATTTTTATTTATTCCCATATTGCGCCTTTTATAAACTAAAATAAATTACATGGACAAATGTATTAATGATAGATGATACTTTTTAGAAATAGGTAAACAAATTTAAATACCTCCTACACTGTTATTATCACAACAATATTTTAGAACTACTTATAGATAACTTTTGACTTGACTAAACCAAAACAATTAACTTATCACGGATCTTATCTTATTAGGGTTAATGAGTGACTGTAATAGTAAATAGAACATTAACAGTATATCAAAACAACATTATGAATAATAAACAGAAAAATCTGATTGGCAGCGAAATAAGACGGAAACAGCCTTAATCCCGACTTATTAATTGACATTACCGGTCACGCTCAATCCGGCCCGAATGTTCAATACGTGTCACTCCAATTAGTCCAAGAGCTCATGAAAATTTATAATATTTGTTTTAGACAATTTTTGGTGACTTATAACCGTTATAGAGATAATTCAAATAAATATTCAAGTAAAAAATCGACAAATGTGTACCTTATTCGTTTGTTTTCTAAGTTATTGTTTGACGACCCCTGTGGTGCAATGGTTAATATGACTTCATCGGAGGGTCGATTCCCGGCGAAACAGATTTTTTAATGATGAGTTTAAATTTCGCTTGTCGGTCTGGGTGTTTGTGTTTCTGTCTTTGTATGTGTCCATGGTACCCGCGACACAGTGTATATCTACCCTACCGTGGGGCTATGAGTGTGAAACGTTTATTTTTATTTATTATTATTGTTTATCTGAGAATTAATTTACGTTGACAAGACACAATGATATATGATAATATGATTATATTTTAATCAATTGGAACTTATAAATAAGGGATAGGTCAAAGGTTAACATCGTTAATTTTAATTGTATTAGTATCTAGCAAAAAAAATTTTTTTTACTCATAAAAATTTTGCTGTTTTTTTTTCATAATCGTATCAATTTTTTGTGGTTTGGTAACGCTTAAAACATATTTTAAAGTTTGTCGCGGACTCTTGGCTCAATATCTTAATCGCATTATGTCGACTTTTCGTTACATTAGATAGTCCACCTACCGACTAAATCCATTAAAGCTGCTCCGCCTCAGAGGGACTCGTACTAATATGACGTTAGTCTGGCAGTTGCTAGCTCTGGATATTGTCAGGATTAAATTAAGTGGATCGAAATACGTTATTTCGATACCGGTACTCATGTTTTTGTTTAGTTTTGCTTGTGGGCGGTGAAGGGTAAGAGTATACAAAATCAAACGTAAAGGACAAAAACAAAAGTTGTTTTTTATAAACTTGTATTGCTATATGAAATTAATAATACGTGTACCTACGTGGGTACATGTTTTATACTGTACTTTAACATGTTAAATGAAAATATCAACAGAAATAAGCCAAATATTTACAAGATTGGTGCAAACAGTAGATCATATTATTGTTTTATTTGTGGATGGAGGGGGTCATGACTGAACAAATTAAACAAAATTGAATAAAAATCAAAAATTAAAATAACTGTGAAAGCTATTAAATTAAATATTAATAAATTCTACTAATAATACCTGTAACAGGAAACCGTTTCATTTTGTTTTGTAATCAGAGATTTAAATCTCTGTTCGTAACGGCGTCATTCGATTTGTGTATATGACCAGTGGTAAAATTAAATGTTAAATAAAACAATTTTTTCGTGTTATGTTGAAATCGTCAGTGAATTTAGTGAGTCAGATATTCAAGTAAAGCGATTGCTACATTATTAGAACGTATCTGATGGATTTTAGATTCAACCCGAAAAACTAGCTATGTTTTCTCACTGTTATTTTGTTCCATAACTGTAATTATCCTACGTCAAATA
The DNA here is from genome assembly GCA_911387765.1 of Pyrgus malvae. NCBI lineage: Eukaryota > Metazoa > Arthropoda > Insecta > Lepidoptera > Hesperiidae > Pyrgus > Pyrgus malvae. Next base: position 7,099,564 of record OU426955.1, on the reverse strand, counting down.
AAATGCAGTCAACTTTACAAGGCAAGAAATTGAAAATAAAACAAGGCTACGACATTCCTCTTTGAAGTTCAAGCCAAAACTCTATTTTTCTTTTTAGTAACTGAAAATTTCTAAGTTTCAAAATAAAATGGCGACGGACGAAAGGGTTAACGTTTCATTTCCCTCTAGATATTATTCCATTTCGGCAAATATGTATTTCCGACGCGCGAGCAAAATTGTGATTTCATTTGGTTGATGGAGGATTGAAATATAAACAAAATGTAGGTACTTAGTTTCCATCAGAAATATTTATCATTCTTAAGATGGATGGACCATGAAAGGTCACTCTAACGTTTAAAAACTTTTTATTCGTTTATTTACTGGATAAATGAAGGGAACAAATTATTAAACAATAGTTTGTTTTCTTGTGCTCCATATACACCTCTTTTTTACCTAACTTTAATCACTATTTATTAAACTTAAGTTTCATTAAGCTCTTCCAAACGGACTTACAAGAAACACCGCTCCAAATAAGGCCAATATTAAACATCAGTCGTTAAACTTAAAAATAGAGTTGGAACATTAAATATATCCACTTTTGATAAATACGCTTTATCATTTATGCGAAACATTAAATGCTCAATATATTTTTATCGTCTTTAAAAAACTCAGCGAACATGACTTGAGCACTATCTTATAACTAAGAATATATTTATGGAAATTATTAAAAACTATTAGTAATACGTATCATTTTGGCATCATATAACTTGCCAACGTGTTTTATAACGAAATTAAAAACTTTTTTTACCCAAAATAACCTTCATATGGGTCTGCTCTTTGTAAGGCCAAAATATATGTTTTTCAACTTAATTTATGTACACTCAAATAGCCATAACAGACAAACATTACATTTGTACAAAGCACTACTTATTCCGCATTAAAGGAAAATTAAAATCTTGCATTTTATTCAAACATATTTTCTTTACAAATTAAAGTTTTGTCTCTCTCTGTGCTTTTAATGTCATAAGATTGTTTTTTAAACAAAAAAAGAAAAGAAGAGAAAAGAAAATATTTCATTTGCACAAATATTTCTTTAAATTGCTTCCATCTTTATTTTTTTAATGTCTGCAATTTGTTAACATCTATTTAGTTGGTTCAGATTGCATGCTTACGAACCATTGAGGAGAACCGACTTTAATTACAAATTCATACAGCAGGGAGCGGTGATGGTCATTGAATACGAAATACTTCACTCGTGACTCTATAGTCTTATTAAAAACGTGATTCTATCCGTCTAAGCTTCTTATTTATACCTATTAGTGACAACATTAAAACTCTGTAACAATATAATAAATAAAAAGCCTCAGCCTTGTCTAATGCAGTAGCCCTACTAAAAGTATGTAACAGCCACAGGATCAGGAAAAAAGTCATCAACCAACTTTTTGCCCTACCGGAATTGAACCCGGGATCGCGATCAGCACTCTAGCACGGTGACCACTGCGCCAGACAGAAGGCCGGCAGCCACATTATGTATATTCACTAAAATAAAAGAAATAGCTTCTCCAAGATATGCCAACCATCTCGTGTTAAATTTGTGGTAACTACCTATGTATTGTACCTACTTCTAATTTCCTTAGAATCTTTAAGTTACTTATTGGTATTTTTTTAAAAATATTTTTGTTGTATTTTTCTTATTCGTTTTCACAACCTAACTAGTCACTGTAAAAGTCAGTTTGCTTGGTTTAGATTGCATGCTGACGAGCCATCGAGGAGGACCGACCTTAATTACAAATTCAAACAGCGGGGCGCTTTGATGGAGCTATTCCATGAGTGATTTTCATTGAATATGTACAATGTTAACAGATTTAGTGAATATGTACAATGTTAACAGATTTAGAGATGTGCGGTAAAAATCGAAAGTTTTCGTACTAGTTAAACTTTTTAAATATTACTTTTTAGTGAATGTATTTCATAATATTTATAGATTTTGAGATTTTGTGAGAGTACACGGAGATGCTTTTGTTTTTTCTAATTTTATTGACTTGACACCACTGAAACTCAATAAGTTTTCAATGAAAAAAAAAAAAAAAAACTAAAGAAAAACTAAAGAGCTTAAGTTTTTTTGATGTTATATGCAGTTCCCCTGTTAATCCTAAAGCTGCGTCACCTAAGATAAGTATGATCGACCGCCACAGTTTTTAACTATAATGCAAAGAAATTGCTTAATTCCAATTTGTTTTTTCAATTTCATTGACTTGACACCACTAAAACTCAATAAGTTTTTAACAGAAAAAAAAACTAAAGAAAAATTAAAGAGCTTAAGTTTTTTTGATGTTATATGCAGTTCCCCTGCTAATCCTAAAGCTGCGTCACCTAAGATAAGTATGATGAACCGCCACAGTTTTTAACTATAATGCAAAGAAATTGCTTAATTCCAATTTGTTTTTTCAATTTCATTGACTTGACACCACTAAAACTCAATAAGTTTTTAACAGAAAAAAAAACTAAAGAAAAATTAAAGAGCTTAAGTTTTTTTGATGTTATATGCAGTTGGTCTGCTAATCCTAAAGCTGCGTCACCTAAGATAAGTATGATGAACCGCCACAGTTTTTAACTATAATGCAAAGAAATTGCTTAATTCCAATTTGTTTTTTCAATTTCATTGACTTGACACCACTAAAACTCAATAAGTTTTCAACAAAAAAAAAAAAAAAAAAACTAAAGAGAAATTAAAGAGCATAAGTTTTTTTGATGTTATATGCAGTTGGTCTGCTAATCCTAAAGCTGCGTCACCTAAGATAAGTATGAACCGCCACAGTTTTTAACTGTAACAAATAGAAATTGTTTCATTCGAGGAATAGGTTTAGCTGTGGTAGTTTAAAGGTTACCAAAAGTAAATAAATAAAATACTTTATCGTGCTTCTGATCTGCAATTCTTTTTAGTGTCTCGGCGTTAGCTTAGGTATAGTACGTAGGTTGTCTCACAGAATTCAAAATGATTTAGAATATTTGCTTTACGTAGTAAAAGAGATATAGGATTTGGAATGGAAAAAATTTGCATCTCTACTTTTCTTTCAATTCTGTAGTTTCTGTCGACTGTTTAGCCTTGAGAGGTCCACTGCTGGACATAGGCCTTCACTAACATCCTCCGTAAGGACCTGAGTAGGCCCGTATCCGAAATTAAGTGAATTTTCGGGCCTCATTTTTTTATATGACTGAAGAAAGTCTAGCAATATTATTCATTCACTAGCTTAATGTCATCAATGACAGTGAAAAAAAATGTTGACCAAATCAAAAAATCAATCTGAGTATGACAAAGACGAAGGCGAAGGCGAAGACGAATGCGAAGGCGAAAATGATTTTTTCTCCGTCTCCGTCTCCGTATTGAATTTTTTCTCCATCTGCTCTTTTATTCAGCTCAGCATTGCCTAAGCGCACCCAGAGCAGACAGAACAAAAAAAAAACGTTCACTTAGAGTTTGTAAAGGAACCGTACAGTGAATAAAGAATATTTCATTTTATTTCGTTTCGTTTCGTTTTGTTTCATTTCATTTCATTTACATTTATCCCATATTTTGCGTTTTTGATAATTATTTATACGGTATTTTTATACGCGGTTTCGGCTTTGGGCACCCAATTCACTGGGTTTTTATAAAATCTCCCAGGTTTTTAATTCCGTAATCCCATAATACCTCACGAAGTCAAAGTTCATTGTTTAGAAATTCAGAAACCGAGTAGTACGGTAGAAAGTTAGCTATTGTATACCCCATATTTTAAAACAGGGCTGAAGTTTTTCTCCGTCTGCTCTTTTCTTCAGCTCAGCATTGCCTAAGCGCACCCAGAGCAGACAGAACAAAAAATAACGTTCACTAAGAGTTTGTAAATGAACCGTACAGTGAATAAAGAATATTTCATTTCATCTCATTTCATTTCATTTCATTACGCTTTTGTAAATGAGAACGTTTTAAGTGCTCGTTTAAAATCATAATTTATTTTAGATTTGAGGGATTCTGGTAAATTATTTTACATATATTTTTGGTCCCATGCAAAAGACTTGCGCATGCATGCACAGTCCAAGAGTCCACACGGTTGCCCGCTTGGATAAGAAGTCCATAACAAATTCGAATTAGCTGTTCGTTTAATTGAGCAGCTATGGCCGAGCGGTAAAAACCCGCGGTCTTCCACACGACCGATCCCGGGTTCAAATCCTCGGCGCGCACCTCTGACAAAGAAATTTGTAATGTGCGCATTTATCGTTGCTCCACGGTGATGGAAAATATCGTAATATTTAATTGATTACGATGTTCTCCATCGCCGTGCATGCCTAAGAGAAATTTATAATTTCTCGAAAGCATGACGTCCACCAATCCGCACTTGGCCAGCGTGGTGGACTATGGTCTAAATCCCTCTCACTTCTGAGAGGAGACCTGTGCCCAGCAGTGGACTTAAAAAAAAGGTTGAGAAAAAATATTGATCAAACAATCAATATAAAGATATGTTCATAATTTACTATTGTTTAATTCAATATTAATAACTAAACATTTAATTAATTGCCGGTGAGGCAAGTCGTTAATGCTTGTAACTGCTTAACAAGACAGCGTTGAAAATCATTAAACGATGTTCAAACTGCTTACTTGTCAGCAAAACTAAACGTTTTTCAAGCGTATTTCTCTTCTTTATAAATAGGTTTTACAATACAAAGTGACTTTAACTACCATTTGCCCGTGGCGTTACGTGTTTCAGTAGATCAATTAGACATATACTCAGCGGGATCTCCCTTTGAGAATCGTTTCCCTTTCCTATAATAAATTAATTTTATGGTGCCTTCAGAGGCTTTTAAGGCCGAACAAAGATAAGGCTATGATAATGGGCGGTGATAAGGAAAGATAGGAATCGTGACAAAGACTGATAAAGTAATAAATAAAGTCAATCTTAATAGTTGTTACAACGGATGAAAAAAGTTTATTTTATTAGCAGGTACCTATTAATGGCAAAGGTCACCCTGTTAGGTTACACAATAATGAAATAAATTTTTAAAATATTCAATATACTTTACCGTGGAGAAGTAGGGTAAAAGCGGGATAGATGCCCCACTTTTTGAAATTGCTCCATAATTGAAAAAATATTAATTTCTCATTCATATTTTCTATTAGCTTCGATAGTATGGTCTTTAGTGATTTATTTTTACTTGTTTTCTTCCACCTAATAATGTAATTATTTGCAATATTAAACTTTTTGCTGAACCCTTTTTTTGGGGAAAGATGCCTACCTATATGGATAGATGCCTCACCCCGAAAAACCCAAGGAGGATAGACGACCTATACACCGTATAGCCAAGAAAGCTAACTAAATTTTATAAGTTCGTTTTACTCATGATACTGAAACATTTTCCCTCGCTACTAGGTAGAATTATGAGAATGAAATTAGCTTTTTTATGACAATTCTATCAGCTGGCCAGACGTTTCGTATGTGTGGTTCGAAATACTTTTTATAAAATTTGAACCATCTCTTATAAGAAACTGTTTTAATATCATTAGTAAAATAACCTCCAGATAATTTTCGCTGCCATTGAAGCCACCAAAAGCATTTATTGCAGTACATGAATCGAAACATTGAGTACAAGTGTTTCAGTGTTTCATATATTTCAAACAGCTCTTATAACATACTATAGTCCGGCCAACGAGACGAGATAAAGAATGTAAACAAACGGACCGTTACCAGGTTACTATTGCGAGAGCGAGCAATAATTATCTCTGTCCTTATCACACGTATGCAGTAATGGCATCAGTTAGTCAACGACAGCTTATGTTGCCTGTTTCGTGGTACAGGAAAGCAGTCAGTACCACAGTTGTCAACATTTGGTCGCGTTTTGACGGGAAGTCGAAAAAGACATGTTGTGCTCTTGTTTTATTTTCATGTTATTGGTATAATTTTGAGTAATATCGGATAAATTTGATGGCATTTGGTTCGATATAGGTTAATTACAGTGCATGAGTGTTGTGAAATAAAATAACAGTGCGAAAATATGTTTATACAGCTTGCCTCCAAAATTCCATTGGTCACGTTCTGGTAAAAAAGCCATCGCTTTACTTGAATTTATGACTGACTTGACTGACTGATTACTGACGACTTACTGACTTTACCTATTATTACTCGTCCAGTTATAACGAAACTGGCAAAAACGTGATGTAAATATTGTTACGCCCTATGGGTAATAAAATACCGTTTGCAACGTAGAAACAGAATCCAAATCACCAAGCACAATCACTTTAGTCAAATATCTTCGCTGTAGTCGTCGAAATAATTCTTCCTTGGTGCTTGGAGTGATCGCTTTGATTTCACTTCCGGAACTAAACTATGTCCTGTCGCGGCCCGGTGCGTGCCTTACATTCTTACATACGGCTACCCACGGTTCTCTAGAATTTTCCCGAACTACCTAATACAATAGGCCCGTCCCGAACCTTCCTTTATGTTACTAACGCAATTATAGTTATGTACAGTCATAAATAATAGCCGCGGCCCGCGTATGTACGCATGTATTAATCCTTATCTAAATAAAAACGTTAATTAGCTTCGTAAATTCAGATTAAAATTGTACAAAATGTAATCAAATAAATACTTTGAAGATGATATTTTGTTTTACCATAAATCATAACATCCCCCGGCGCGCATTCTCATCGCGCATCTATTTTTTGCCTTTAGTACTTAAATGGGTTTTTTTTTTAATAAATTTTAATGTATATCACTTAATCGCTCGAGCGAAGCTGGGCCGGGTCGCTAGTATATGCTATGTATATAATTTATTCAAATAAAAATGTTTTGAACCCCTGAAACTTTGTTTACATTTTTTATCACGTCTCGTTGGCCGGACTATATCTATACATATAAAAGAGGATGTTTGTATATATGACATCGCAAAACTCAGATTATTCGACCGATTATTATAAAAATTGGTATGTATATGTATTTTTTCACGGAGAAGGTTTATATGCTATCCATTATTATTATTATTTAATATTTAAACGCGGTACGGAGTTCGCGGGGTCAGCTAGTACCATATAAAAAGTTTTAACGACATAACATAATAAAATTATGACGTTATTAGCAGCAGCTCTTGGGGCATCTATACCTCAAAAAATCGAGGCAACTATCCTTTTTGGTACAGAAAGACGCCCTTTTATTTTTCAAATAAACTAAAAACAAAAAAGTTACTATAACATCTAGATGGGCATTTAGAGGACTGAAGGCATCAAGATATTTAAAAATATGTCAGAATTTATGTCTATTTACAAAGTTATGCACCGGCAAATACCAACTGTTAAAACTTTGACGCATTTCTCGCGTTGGCTGTGAAAATGAACATACGTAGAAGCAAGAGACGTCATCTCTATAGGTCAGTATGTGGAGAAATAAGGTGTGGGGTGCCTTTGGCTTCGATTTAAAATAATAATTCGTAACCACGAGTTACGGAAGTCCGGTATATTGGAAATGAGGCATCTATCCCACTGCGGCATCTATCCCGCTTTTACCCTAGATCTCGGGAATTCCTGTTCGGAGACCGGTGTATTAACCACTCGGATATCACTATTCCTTAATTTATAATTAACTAGCTGACCCGACATACGTTGTCCTGTCTTGACTATGAATATTGAAATCGAATTTGTAATTTTTTTTAATGTGGTGGTTTTCTCTTAAATTTTCTAGTTTTCCGCGCAATTTTCTTAATTTATACATTGATAAGAACCTTCTCCTGATAATAACAAACATAACAAAAAAGAATTATCGAAATCGGCCCAACCGGTCACGCGTGATGTCGTGACCAAGGGAAAAAGGGATTCATTTTTATATAAAGCGATTTCCTCTCTCTGAAGTGGGAGAAATTTTGGCCACAGTCTACCACGCTGGCCAAGGAAGGATTGTTGGACATCATGCCTTCAAAAATTATGAATTACTTAGGCATGCAATTATATATCACTATATTTTCACGCACCGTGTAGCCACAATACAAAGATCTCCTTTTTAGACAGTAGGGTAACTCAGCCCAATTTTTAAAATTTCAACAAATGACTTTGCGGACCGCTAGGGTTGATGCCTACAAAAATAAACCTGATTGTGTGTAATTTTTTAGTGTGTAATATTCAGTTTAGAAATAAAACATGATATTTAAAAGATTATAAATATTATTATATTTTTACAAGCTTTTATTCACTTGCAATGTAGGTATGTATGTACGTACATTCGTGTGGACCCAATTGAGCTTAAATTTTGTATATCCCTACGATACATAATGGAAAATATTTCAAATAATTATATGTACTTAGTACTACTGTAAAACCAAAATGGCTGCCTATTTTTGTATAAATCACACATTGGGTACCGATTGGTGGACTTAACTTGTACGATAGAATACCAGATACTTACTATGAAAAAGAAATTGGCTTTCAAGATGGCCAATACCTCAATATGATAGGACACATATTTTTGTACAAATCATAATATGAGGATTTAACTTGCAGAATCCTAAAAAATACACGTAGGTTGCATTGTTATTTTATTTCACGAAACTCGGGCCCTGTAATTCAACTATGTAGCATAAATCAACTGTATCCTACATAACTCAAAAATGTAGCAAGAATATGATAATAAAATCATAAAAAAAGTAAAAATAAATAAATTAATAAACAGTGCTACTGGAAGAAATTTCTTTTAGGAATAAGCAGCACCCTGTACATATATTCTTCTTTTAATATGTTTTTTTAATATCTTTGTGTACAAAATAAATAAATAAATAAACAAAACAATCTACTATAACACCTTTATACAAATTTTACAAAAAAATATATCATATATCATTACTTTTACTACTAAATGAACTTGAACGTCATATTCATAAAAAAGCTTTCCTTCACAGACTGTTAATGCTTAGAAGACTCCTCTGGAGTTGCCCTTGCTTATAGGCATCGGAGATCGCTTCATCACGCGCGTTCAAAAAATCTGTCTTATAATAATTATATAGGTATAGGTACTAGTGGCTCCGCCCGGGTGCAGACGTTGTCCAAAGAGGATTTGTTTAATTTATTATCGTAGAGATTTCATGTTACTGTCAAACAAAAAATATAAAACAAATAATGACATACGAACTGTCCTGTTATTCTGACTGTGTCAAAGTTTAGAACGGCACGGCACTAAATACAAACATTTGACAGGTAGGAACAATTTATAAGGGAAACTACTTATAAATAAAAAAATAAATAAAAAAGCATTTCCAGTGGCCCAAATTGTGAATCTAAACCATCCTTAAATCTACTTGAACACACACAAAAAATCATTAAAATCGATCGCACACGTACAGAAGAATTATAAATATAAAGATATACAAGAATTGCTCGTTTAAAGTAAAACATATCGTAACAAATAAATTCAAGTATATACTAACTTTCTACTCGTTTTGTGTAATAGAATTATAATTAAATAAACATTTAATATAGAATATTAAAAAAGAAAAGAAATAAATAGAAAAAGAAATAGATAATTATATAAACATTTGCATGATAGTGGATCAGTAGGCATGTTATGACAAAATACTGTTATGTAATACCGCGTTTACATTCAGACCATTGCCGTGGCAACGAATAGGGAGGAACAAACTGAGAAACGCGAGAATGTAAAATGTAAATCATAGAGCATCAAGGTATGACAGGTATGACACCCGTCAGAGGAGTGGCCTTTACGGGCGAACTCCTCGTCCCAACGTCCATGCACAATGTGCCTTCTAGTTATACAACTAGTGTGTATGTGTGTGTCGGTGTCAGTGTTGTCGGTGCATAGAAGAAAGCGTGGGGTGGTTTTAAAGATACTTTGACACCATGCACTCCACGCTCTTTTTACAGTAAAATACATTTTCTTCTTATTTTTTACTTTTTGGTTCGTATTTTCACAAAAGCGTGTTTTTTAGTTTTTTAAACTACATTATTTATTTCACGTGAATCTGAATTTATGAAAAGATTCAGATTCATTTATTTGCTCTAAATGTGGTAAATTAACAGATATAGGAGCACAAATTACAGAGGTCTTATACTTAGCTATAACAAAGCATGCAAATATTACAAATGTCAAAATTATTATAATATTAGAAAAGTCAAAATTAATACTCTAAATTAAATTCGATAATATTTTTTATTCTTGTTTATGTGGTTTTTAATTACCTGTACGAAGTTTTTGATTTCGTCATTGAAATTAATCAAAGCAATAAAATTTACCAACCATTCATACATCATTCAATCATCATTCGCATGGGTTCGCGGCCAATCAATCTGTTACCGCCATGATGATTAGGTGTAGTGTATGCACAATCTAAACGTTTATCTACATGAAAATCGCCTAACATATTACGTCTGCTTGTATGAATGTCTTCATTCTTCCAACTACAACACGACTAGTTCGTAGTTATGGCGCTATGCCTACTTTTTTTGCCTGTCCAGTTTAAAAGTAAAGTCACTATGGAGGCAAATTAATTTTTCTCTCAAGATATTCTTATGAACGACGACACTTTGACGCAGTAATCACTAAAAGGTGGACTGACGACCTGAAGAAGACAACGGGAAGCCGCTGGATTCAGAGGGCGCTGAACCGGACTGAGAGGCGAATGCTAGGGGAGGCCTATATCCAGTAGTGGACTTCTAATGGATGGAAATACAACGCCGGTGTGCTGTGTAAGAGGTAGTGATTTTTTCCAGCGTTAGTTAGAGGTTAGAATTTACCTGGTGGTTGTGTCCATAACTTCCTGTGTGTCCGTAGCACCCACGACTCTCCACAATAGAATATACAGGATATTCTATTGTGGAGCTATGAGTGAGTAACGTTATAAAGTTACCAGATTATCACCATTATTTTGTTTATTGTGAGGAGTCAGAAAATGTTTTAAACTCAATTTTATCACTCTAAACTCGTAAGCGAGACGTTAACAATCTTGTCAGTTCTCTGCCGTCTATATTATCACTTAAGAGAAAAGTTGGTGGAACTTGTCGTTTGTTCCCTGAACTTTGCCCTATCGTATTTCGCTAATCTTAAGGCAATTACAAGCAAATACCTTCTGAATAAAATTACAAAGTTAAATTATTAAAGAGGGAAGATTCCTTGGCACCTGGAGTTATTTTCTTTGTTACGTTTCAGTTTGTATATTTTTCGATTAGCTATACCTACAACGTTTCTTAGTACGCTGCTGTAAAGCAAGTCTTTTTTACCTATGTACCTTTAAACGAGCAATTCATAAATATTGCATTGCATTGTATATACAAATATATACCTATATATTAATTAATGGACTAATTTTATTGAGAATCGAGAGTAGGAGCGGAAATATTTGCAAGGAACCCCCTCGTAGTGCAGTGCATTAGGGGCAGGCCGATAGGGACGGCTTCATTAAAGTGGAGCGGAAAAAGAGGAGGCCTCCCTGTCGCAACCAATGCGGCAATGCACCGACTGGACACAACAATCTGCTGCGTCCCGCCATCCCAGCGACATGTACGTCTCTCGTCTTCACTTCATTACGAAGGCTGCCGATGTCGTGGAGTGGGTTGAGACGAGTGATGGGTGAAGACGAAATTCGTATTAAGTGTTGAGAAGTTGGAGTCATGCAACGCAGTGAACTTTAGTTCATTTGCGGTACCCGTCCCCACTGAATTTTTCAGTACTATCCTGGACGAGAAGGTTGTGGCCAAAGGGGGTCGTGTTCCGAAAATATCATGGACGTCGACGATCGCCAGAAGTCACCGGACTCATATCGCCGCAAAAAGCAGCAGCAGTTTTGGGAATTGAGCTGATTTTTGGTATCAAGATAGTTGGGGGGCTGGAGAGTGATAGGCTACCTGAACTCTTATGACCTTACGAAAAAATATGTGGCCCACGTGAGCGGTGCCGTGGTGTGAAATCTAATTTATAAATTAGAAAATAGAGAATTTTATACATTTTCCTTATACATATACGAGTAGATCCTTAAATATGTATCAACGTAAGTCCTTGGACTTGTGAGTGCTATGTATTTTGTTAAAATATTCAATAAAATTTCTGCTGAAACTGGGCTGAATTGGAAATGTAAAATGCAATTTTCCAGTAGAATTTTACAATATAAATAAAATAAATGATAAGACTCGATATCATAAATCTGGAAACAAATTTTTAATTCACTTTAGTGGCGGAATCGGTAGCCCGATTTCTGCCAGAGAACCACAATATTTTAAATTTAATTAAATAACTTCCTTCGGAGCATAAAAACCATTTTAAATAGATTACTTTGATGAAGTAGAAATGTAAAAATGCCAAATATTTTTTCATTTAATCTTTAAGCGAGTCTCATTCGATTTGATGGAAAATTGTTATTGAGTTAAAAATATTAGATCTAGCATTCATCACGATAAGTATTCTGTATGCTATACTGTTTCGTAAGAGTTCAAATGCGGAATTGAAACTTGGGGTTTATTCTTTATTTTCGTAACATAAATGCTAAACGACTCGAAGATTAACGGACTGCCCGGTCCCGGGTTCGATTTCCGATGTGGCAAAAAAATGATTTTTTAATAATTTTAAATGTTACACACTCATAGCTCCACAGTAAGGCAATTAATACCCTGTGTCGTGGGTACCATGGACACATACAAAGACAGGAACCTAACTATTGCGCCACGCGCGTCGTTGAGTTCAATTTACGAAAAGCGCTTTTAAGTTTCACTTGAAAATACATTACATCTGGCATTCATCACCAGAAGCATCCTGAATGCTACACAATTTGAAAATACCTACGTACCTCAATGCGGAATTGAAGCTTGCTTGCGGTTTGTTCTTTCTTCATTCTCTTAACATAAGTGCTACTGCGAGTACCAGATTTAATTTTAGGTGTGGCAGAAAGAATGATGATTTTAATTTAGTGTTCTCGATCTCTGTGTTTGTATTCTGGTCTTTGTGTATATCCATGCTAGCTACAACATAAGGAATCCTGGTGTGGAACTATTATTTACAACACAAAATAAAATCAACAACACCAATCTCACCATCATCATAAAGCCCTTTTTAATTAAAATTAAAAGTGCTAGTTGGTAGATTTTACTTACTTTTTCAATTCATTTTATTATCTCACTGGTCCAGCAGTGATGGATTGATGGATTTCTCAGGGAGAAAATTAAATATTGGTGGACATGTGAAACTTGGCCATCGCTCACTGCTTCTACTATTAAATACAAAATCAAATCAATATTGTAATTACGTAAAAAGGAAATTCAGAGAAGGACACAAATGGCTAAAAATGCTATGAGCAAATTAGCCCGCACATGGCAAGATCGAAAGCTCTTACGATCACATTCGATCGATTTACGATCGATGACATTCGATCGAAATATCGAATGTCACCAAGACCATACTAGTGCGCACTTTGGTTTTCTCAGTATTTCTCTTTGCATCTGAATCATGGACGATTAGGGGAAAAGAAAGGAAAAAGATTGACGCTTTTGAGATGTGGTGTTGGAGACGGATGCTTCGCATACCATGGACCGTCAACAGAACAAACAAGTCTATACTCGATCAACTTCGCATCAAGATTAGAATCTCAACTATATGCTACCAAAGAATCCTGGGATATTTTGGTCACATTACCCGTCGACAACCGGACGACCTAGACAAAATGTTAATAGTGGGCAAGGTCGAAGGAAAAAGACCCCGCGGTCGATCACCTAACCGTTGGTGTGACCAAGTGACCGCACTAACCAGACTCCGTCACAGAAGCCCTAAGAAATGCCGAACATCTAGAAAAATGGAGGCAACTCATAAGAACCGCTAAGGAGTTTCATTAAGGATATGACCTTCAGTAATGAATACGACAAGGAAAAATGTAACTACGTATTTCGATAAAATTTCAAACAGACTTTCCAAACTGGATCAGTTTCGATCCTTTGAAATGCGTGTTGAATGCCCACACCCTTTGCAGATTTGCTCTTCTGCACGTTCCGATTCCGATACTTACGGCGGTATGCGGCCACGCACACACCGCCGTCCCTCCCGGGGCTGCTGGATGGACGGATCGACCTCCCACTCCCACTGCCTGCAACCCCGGAAGCCCCCTTTTAGTCGCCTCTTACGACCAGGCAGGGGGTACCGTAGCTCTATTCTTAATCCCGAAGCTGGATGGACTGAATGAATGGACTGAATGTCCATACCCTGGGATGCCCATTTGCCTAGTTTATCTGACCAAACCACGAGTAGTATTGATCGTTGAAACAGCTGCTACCGTTATAATACCGTCCATAACTAACAATACCTCGTATAGGTGACATCCACTGTTAGCTGAGGAACAAACATATTCTTTATGTGCAGTACCTACTTTTATGGTTTGACCAAGGAAGTACTACCGCGGCACCTATTTTTGCCGTGAACCAACTCTATTTTGCGGTCAAGCACCGTTTTGTGTTCCAAACGTTTGGCTGACGCCCAGATTTACAGAAGGCGACTATAACCTTCAGCAGTAACAGCGCAACTGCGTACTACTTCAGGTCAGACTTATGCTTATTTGAGATTATATGTGTCCGACAGCGACACCATAACACCACTTAGCCTTTTTTTTTGGTATCGGGGGGGAAACCTTCAAAAGGTACCCGGCACCTTGGGAGAGGATACCGGGTTATGTGGGATTTGACCGCACTAAAACCCCCTCGGTGGCCTGCCTCTGTGCTTGGGGAGGACTCCGGGATCTCCAGTGGAACACACCGGTGACCTCCACGCTCGGCGCCCAGAATGGGCCCATCTTTGGGAGAGCAGATATGCTTTCCTGCACCTTCCGATCCTAACGGCGGCATGCGGCATGCGGCCACGCACACAGCACGTCCTTCTCGGGGCTGCTGGCTGGGCGGATCAAGCTCCCACTCATACCGTCCACAACCCCGGAAGCCCCCTTTTAGTTGCCACTTACGATCAGGCAGGGGATACCGTAGCTGCAAGATCATTTTATAAAAAAGGGTATTAAAGTACCATCTATTGTTACATGGAAAACAAACAAGCTTTTAAACCGGCACGTTCTAACTTAATCCACTTTCCGTGATCAATAGATTATCTTTTCATAATCCGATACCTGATATAATAAATAATCCTATAATGTTTATTTACACCGCGTTGTCAAAACGGAAGATACACGATGATCATTGATTTTACTTAGGCGTAATAAAATTTAATTACCGCGTCTTGAATGTTACTAAGTTGTTTGACTGTGGACGAGAAGAGACGTTATTGTGTAAGTGACTTAAGTCACTTAAGCGTTAGTGAAACGTATTTTCCTCCAGGCAACTCCTAAATATATAAGCATCTGATTTAGGCGTATCTTAAAGTTAGTGAAAACGGGTGTTAGTGAATTGAGAGCATATACCTACATACTCGTATATTACGTCGCATATTACTTCAATCTTCTGACTTGACGGCTGACATTTTAGAAAGGGTCCCGACTGCTACAATTTTTCTTGTACCCGGGCCGCGGTAGTGCAGTTTAGTTCAGGAAGTGAAACCGAAGCTATCTCTACCCAGCAACAGGAAGAAATATTTCAACGCATATTGAAGAATTTGGGCAATTTTGATTGTTCTCAGTGATTTGGATTCTGTTAATTGGATTTTTGTGAAACAAGACTTTATTGTCTTGTTTCACAAAAATCCATTTTCTTTCTACGTTACAAACGGCATTTTATTACCCATAGTGAGTACATTATTATACTGTAATAATCATCTATTCCTTCGATATTTTTTATGAAGCTCGCTTGAAGTAAAACAAGTCTCTAACAGGTAACGTCAGCTAATATGTTATTTATTGGGCGAAACCAAAGGGAATCGGTGCGTGGGCTGTTATAACTATCATTATTAAATATTGCGGCAGATGTGATATAAGTACAGATTAATGTGGGATAGTGATAGAGTTGGATCTCGGTTCGAACCTCTGGCAAACAAAAAATAATGATATACAGTAGCTAGGTAGGTATTGAGCTTTGTATTGGGAATACATTTTATTTAACACGGTTGTACGCAATGCAACGTATCTAATACCTTTAAACGACCAATTCTTGTAGATACCTAAATATATTTTTGAAGCTCGGAAACGGCTCCAACGATTTTGATGAAATTTAGTACCCTGGTTTCGGGGTACTAAATGGGGGTACTTTTAGAAATTTTAAATTATAAAAAAATATTTTCAGCGATAATCAACTTAAATATAAACTGAAAAATACGACTCTTCTTGACATCTATTGGAGAGTATTAATTATATTGTGGCTTAGAACGTCAAACGCCATCCGCCAATCCGACGTTCAAAAAAATGACACTATTGATTTGAAAGAGCTCTATAAAAAATTCGTTAATTTTAATTAAAGCTTCCTTGGCAGAATGGTTACGTGGGCTGACTGCGGAATCAGAGACCTGGGTTCAAACCTCTATCAGAATCATATTGCGTTAATTTTTTTATTTTTTATTGGGAGCTATTTCAGATGGCGTTAATACTAAGCAAAGGAGTGTTTCGTTTGAAATTAAACCAAGAAAATAAATTGTTTTTATCCGAGCAACGCTCGTTCGTCCAGGTACTTTATGTAATTAAAATAATATTTTACCGTTATTTTCAGCATATTTTGAGACGTTGGATGATTTTGAAAATTTGATGATAAAACATCTATACTTTTATTAATTTACAACTCAACGGATCGTGAAGTATTTGGCGCAGAGTAAGCTTATAGATGGTTATAGTCTGGAATAGCACACAGGCTAACTTTTAACCCGGAAAAACGTACTGCTCCTGCGGAGGCTGCGGAACAGATAAATATTAGGTATAATCACATAAACTCAAATTACCCAAGCAACATTAGCAAAAAAAATGTGGTATCACATAAACTGCCCCAAGCTCTTAATAAAAAACCCATTGTACATAATATGGTCTGTCTTGAATCACAAATTTTAATTTTGATATCACATACATTGTTCGATTTGTGCTTCAGGAATTAAGATTAATTTTTTGCTTCGAAATTGTCCATTTCTATTCAAACAGTCTTTATATCCACAAGGAATAAAAGGCTATGAAATTGTTAAAGAAACACAAAATCGTGTCGATCAAATTGGACCATATTAGAAGCTCTTAAAGCCTCAAATCGCCTGAATATTTTGGTGTTCATTCGACCATTTTTTCCGATTAATGGTAGAGCAGCATTGGATATTTGTCATTGAATCTAAGAGTACGTATACAGATGTACATAATGTATCGAGATCCGAGATTAAAGCAAACTTAACAGCTGTCAGCGTGTTCATAGATTGAGACGTGATATCAGATAACTCTTAATAAATTTATATGTATGTATGGGGCTTTCGTAAGAAAAACTACTCTGACTAGATGAGTAAGTTTAAACGTTTAAACGTTTCACACTCATAGCCCCACAGTAGGGTGTATATACCCTGTGTCGTGGGTACCATGGACACATACAAAGACATAAACACAAACACCCAGACCGAGAACAGAACTTTAAACTCATCATTCAAATTTCTGCTTCGCCGGAAACCGAAACCCGAGGCCCTTCGATTGGTAGTCCGGCATGGTAACCATTGCGCCACACGGGTCGTCAAGTGTAAACAAGTAAGTGTAAACAAGTTCCTTGGTGTAGTAAGTGATGTTAGTACTTAGCAAGTCAGAAAATAGTTTGTAGTTTTTCTTGGATTGTTTCATTCTAGAGATATAACATTTTAAGCTTATCGCATTTTCTTTTCTCTGCGTCGGAGCCACAATAATAGGGTGTCATTTTATTCTTCGAGGTCAAAACTCAGAATCAACTTTTATCAAATGTTGTTATTAGAAATTATTCTTTTTTTTATTTACAAATAGGTATTGCCATATGGCTACTTGTGCCTTTATGGAATAATAACACTACGAAATTCCCTCGTTTCTCGGCTTGTTTTAATCGGCCAGTCCGAGTGGAGTCGTTAAAGCTCTGTGGAGCAAGTGAAATGTCAGTACTTTGGTAGGTACCTAATGGCGAAATAACGAGGTAACCCGAACCCGAAGGTTGGATTTATCCCCCTGCTCGAAATCTGTGCCGCTCTACCGATACGCACCAATATTGCTCTCGGGAATTGCGTTAACCTGCCTCACTTTAGATCACTTATTTAATTTTCTGAACGACAGGTGTTTTGCCAGTTTCTCGTTATTTTACACAGTATTAATATATTGTCCCTCCTACATGCTACCTGAAGTTCACTCAAGTTATGCGAGGACCATTTTCGAGTAATATTCCAAAAAGGGGAAGGCTTGGAAAGGGAAAGTGGATGGCTTGTAGTACCTAACTGTTTAGAATTGTAGTTTCTAAATAAACTAATATCAACTCCATCTTTCCCGAATATCCTTTTATCGCTTAAATAGAAAATAAACAACGGATTATAGCCATCTTTTCATGAAACACACCGGACACACGCAAACAGCTAACCCTCATAAAATAAGAGCGCCTGAAATTACGTGTCATGCAATATCCACGTTTTGTAAGTTGCAAGTAACCTTGCCCATTTTCAGCTGACTTCAAAAAAGAAGACGGATCTCGATTCGATTGAATTATTCTAAGTATGGTTCCTCAGAACGTTTAAAGGGTAAACTAATTTTGATGATCCTTTTTTCTAACTTATTTTATTCCTTTTTACTATTGGTGCAAAACAAAACAAGCTGTGGAAAATAGCTCTTTTTAAAATAATCATTTTTACAAATTTAATTTGTTGCTATAATGTAATTGAAATTTATATTTAATTTTGAATTTATACATAATATAATTTTGTCCGTATAAATCTGTACTTAAATACTGACATTAATTTTGATGATCCTTTTTTCTAATTTATTTTATTCCTTTTTACTGTTGGTGCAAAACAAAATATGCTGTGGAAAATAGCTCTGTTTAAAATAATTATTTTTACAGATTTAATTTGTTGCTATAATGTAATTGAAATTTGTATTTGAATTTATATATAATATAATTTTGGCCGTATAAATCTGTACTTTAACTTATGTCAGTATCGTTTTACTTTATAATACTGATATCTAGATTTAGCGCCTGCAGAGTAACTACGCGCAATATTTTTTACAGCAACAAAGCCTAATAAAACAGCAAGAGTACTTTTTTCAAATTTTTATGTCTCACTATTGGGCGCAGATGTCCTCTCGGAATGGATAGGAATTTGGGTCCATCAAGTTGGCAAAGTAAGGATGGCCTTACATACTTATTATTTTTTGCAGATTGCACTGTAATGGAAAAAACCATAATGTTTTCCTTTATCAATTTCAAATCCTCCCAATTTTATTTTAGCTTGAATCCTGAGGGCCCTCTCTGTACGCCTGTATCCGAAACTAAGTGAATTTTCGGGCCTTATTTTTGGATTAGATTGAAGAAATTCTAGCAATATTATTCATTCAGTAGCTTAATGTCATCAATGCCAACGCTTATCTTATTAATTCATGAAAAAGAAACGATCTGAGTATGCTAAAAATGATTCCGAAAATGTTAGAACTTACGGACGGATGCTTACAGAGTGGACCCTCTGGTAGGATTACGTACCTAATGATTATGTAGTTGCTATACATAAAATCAGAAAAGCTATGCAAATATTTAATTTATTGGCGCGGTGAAAAGTTTAAAATCAACAAAGTTTAAACCCAAACAATTATTTTTCTTATTTAGAATTAGGGAAAGAGGGAAATACGAGTATTTTTTGTTAAAAGAGTACTGGAAGTAGCGAGATAGCGATAAGGGCTTAAGGGGTGCAATAAACTTACCTTAGCAGAAGCAGCCTTTAAGTGGGTAACATCTATTTTAAGCATGTAAGTATTTATTTGAGTGCTATTTCGACTATCTCTTAGCCACAGTACAATGAAGTTCTTCTGTCTTAGTTTACGTTATTAGAAGTTAAAAATAGTAGATCGTCTCTCGAACGATCGATACTCATGCTTATTGGGCTGCAAACCTTTTTGCATCCCAATGCTAGGTACAAGTCTGTCCCCCTTATTGGGGAGGCCCGGAACTTACTCCACCACACTGCTCCAGTGCGGGTTGGTGGAGATGCGGGTTAGTGGCCAACCCGATGTCGGATGTTTTCAAACCGCCCATAAGGCCTCCGACAAGGTTTAAAGACTGTTTTTATCAACAACAACCGGGACCGACGGCTTAACGTGCCCTCCGAATCACGGAAACGCGCATGTAATTTTTTGCCACTAGCGGTCACCCATCTCACACCCGACCGCGCCCGTTTGGCTTAGCTGCATATACCGCTTGCGTTCTACGCTAGCCGCCGAGCCATGCGCGCTTCTGCTCTCATGCCTATTGAAGCAATTAATTTTGCTTCTAAGAACGTAAACACAAGAGATCGCCCGTAAGACCGCTAGCGGCAAAAACTTTTATGCACGATTCCGTGCTTCGGAGGGCATGACCGCATCCAGCTTGAGCCCTCTAGCCCTCCTCCCACCGACCCCGAAAGCATTCGGGTTCACCCTGCACGAACCACTAATTTCTCCAAACTAAAATCAAACCAGGCGCATTCCGAAATACACGTCATGCAGCAGCCGCCACCCCTCCTACGGACAATTTTTTTGACTTCGTCCAGAATTTAAGCCCGCATATGCTCAAAACTAATATCAAGCCCCCCCAAACTGAAATCCTAGATCCGCCACTGGCCGTCGAACCCCGTTGTCATCGATAGATAATAGTCGTTAAACCTTGTTAAAGGCCTTAACAAAACATCGGAAAGTGGGTTGGCCAATAACATGCATCTTCACCAACTCACATTAAAGCAGTGTGGTGGTCTAATCTCCAGACCTCCTCAATAATGGGGAAAGACCCATGTCAGTAGTGGGACGCAAATAGGGTTGCTGCTCCAATACTGGTTAGTAACTGTACTTTTACTAACCAGCATTAGATCAACATGGCAAATTACAGAAGTTTTACCTAATCTAATGCGGATTAGTCGGTAAAAAATAAACAATCCACGAAACTTGAATCCAAAACGATTCTGGTGGTAACCATGGAATTAGGAAACGAAATAAGTGTTTTTCTCTCAAGAATAATGCAAGATTGAGATAGCGATAAGGAAGCGAAGAAAGGAGTGCAATAAATTTACCTTAACAGCCTTATAAGTATACGAGTAGGCATATTTTTATATATAATATACACCACTTAGAAAAGTAAAAAACAGTCTCAGTGTGAATCAATAAGAACCAAATCAGGGCAGCGATGGCTGAGCGGAAAAAACCACGGTCTCCGACACGGATATACCGAGTTCGAACCCTGGCGCGCATCATTGACAAATTTGTTATGTCCTTATAATTTATCGTGGCTCCACGGTGGAAGAAACACATTGTGATATTTATATGCCTGAGAATTACTCACTCATTTTCTCGGAGGCATGACGGCCATCAATTCGCATCTTTCTCATTTCCAAGAGGAGACCTGTGCCCAGCAGTGGGACAAAAAAGGGTTGAAAAAAAAAACAAGTAACCTTTTTTTGTTATCAAATTACTTACATATCTGGAATGATCGTTTTATTTAATTGTATAGATAGGTACAATAGATTTGGATATATTTATGAATCGTGTGAAAGAAGGCATAGAAACTTGTCTTTTCATTGCGTTGAATTAGAATTTGATTAAAGTTTAAAGAACGCGTAGATCTGAATAATTTGTAGCTATGTAAATACCTAAATTTTAATGAAAAACTTGTTCATTTTGTGATATAAATTAGTTTAATGAAACTCAATCTTTTTGCGATCATCAGTTTGGGTGCTCATTTGGGAAACTGTCTTGTCTGTAGATCTGATTCTGCCGTAGTAGCCATATAAGTTCTACCATGAGTTGTTTCTAAGCTCACTTCGAAGTTTGAGTTGCATACGCAAGCAGTGGACCCACAGATAAACTTTACTTCCCATTTCAAATTCAGCTTACAATCCCTGCTGAAACCCCAACTCACCCTCAGTGCCGAACACGGTAATGTTACGTGTTGTTTTTGTTACGTCCGATTAACCCATATTGTATTCACGGTTCGAGCGGTTGACGTCACAGTACGCCCTCGATTTTTCTACCAGCGAGGGGCGTCGGGTCACGTCGGGAGCCGGCGGCTTGCAAATGGTCCGCGCATGCGTCGAAATTGCGCCAATTTCGCGACCAGCGGCCTCTACCGGCGCTTCCAGTCCTCAGTAAGCCCGGAGGAGGGATGTAGCGTCGCGCGAGATTGCACCTCCCGAGAGATGTCATAAATTTAAAAGCGATAGTTCGAAATGAAAATGGAACTGCGGAAGTAAAAGGCATAGCCGGCGCGCCGGAGACTATAACGGACGTTGTGTAGTTTTAAGTTTTGGAGCGCGAATTTTCGGAATTCTCTTGTAATTTAAAGGAGTTTGAGTGTTAAACTTAACGTGTTTTAGTGCAGTGGTTCAATTGCAATGTCCGTGCGGGTCTTATTAAAGCGGTAGCAGAATAACCTTGACACGGTTTCCCGCGCTAGCTCCCCAACCTTGTTTCCAGTTCCTCTTGACATTTGCCGCAAGAGTGGTGACTATTGAAACTGTAATTGTAAATATTGCCGTAGTACCTAGCTTTAGAACTTGAAATAGTGCTCAACTTTAGCGCGATAGCGTAGGTCAATGTCAAAGCTCTCGAGTCGACGTCATTAAAAGTAAAAATGTTTCATTCGCTGATGTGTGATGTTTTTGAAGTTGTGAAATGTTATAAGGTGTTCTTTTAGGTAGTTTTCGCGTATAGTTAAACTAAAATAGTAGTAAGGCGAGAAAATGAGACATATGTGACTATTGGAGAGGCGAAGGGCGCTTTCAAAATGAGACGTTTTGAAGGTAAGGACTGTTTTATTTGCTACTTTTTATTCAGACACTGTAAATTATAATGAAACTATATTACGTCAATAATAGGTTAAAAACAAATTTAATATAAAATACGAATTATTTTTTCCCGGAATGTTAAGAGTAAATTTATTTAGAGTAAAGGTACTATAAGCCATATCGTATTTAAGTCATACTTATAGTAGACAATTGTTAAAGAATGTAGAGTCTTACATCTTGTGTGAGGTTTTTATGTAAAAGTTAACCTTAATGTTTTAAAAGGCTTATAAATTTATTATCTCATCTGTATTAAGTAAGCGATAGCACAAAATTATTATAATGGAAGTTTTTATACTGCAGAAACGACATCAATCTTCCAAGTTTCTTGTTTTACGCTAAGGAAAAATAACGCGAGAAAATCGTAGATGTAAGAATGCTTTTCAGATGAGCTCGTCAGCTAAGAAGCACATTTTGTAGATATTGTTTTTTGATTTCATTTTTACTTTTCATTTTTGAAGAGAGACCTTGCAATCCAAGGTTAAAGGTTCAAGCTTCTACTCTCTTATGATAGACAAGCGCGGTAGCTGATTTATTTATTAAGAAGGCGGTGTTAATAGTAAGTAGTTTAGTAGGTGGTAGAACTATTATAGTTCGCCCGGGTGAGTATCACCGCTGCACTCACTTCTGCCGTGAACCAATTCTATTGTGTTTCGGTGGAAAGGTGCTGTTGCCGGCCACACTTACATGAGGCGACCACCAGCCTCCGGAGTAGCAGCGCAACTGCATACGACCTTTGACAAGACTTACCTATGCTTGCTTGAGGTTATATACATATAGATGTCCATGGGCTGCAGCGACCACTTAACACCACGTGGCCTGCATGCTCGTCTGCTACTCCATTCAAATAAAAAAATAGTGTTAGATACAGCAAGCCTCAAGGTTGAAGAGAAATGATAGTCAAATGGTTAAAGACTCTGAGCTCGCACTGATATGAGGTCCTGTTGTCAAACCCCGGCAATTCTGGCAAAAAAATGTTATATGGGTACGTATTTAACGTCTTTCCATGGTGAATGAAAACATTGTAATTGTTGGAGGACATGGCTCCTATGACATAGGTAAACCTAAGCAATACGAGAGCTTGTGGGTGTAAAATGGATTACCACTAGTAGCAAAAATTTCTGCTGTAGGTATTTTGTGTTTGGGAGGGCTCGTTAAGCAGTTGGTCAAACACATCTTGTAGAAATTGAAACCATTAGTTTTAAAGGGGAGTTTAAAACGGTTTAAAACCTTGGTTTCACCACTATCATAACTCTCTATGCAGCTGAGCCAAACGGGCGTGGTTGGGTGTAAGATGGGTGACCGCTGGTGGCGAATATTTCATGCGCGTTTCTGTGCTTCGAAGGGCACGTTATGCCTTCGGTCTCGGTTGTTGTCGATAGATAACAGTTGTCAAACATTGCTGAAGGCCTTATGGGCGGTTGGCCTGTCTCCATCAACCCGGATTGGAGCAGCGTGGTGAAGTAAGCTCCAGGCCTCCCCAACAATGGAAAAATGGGTTGCAACCATGACTCTACAGGAATGACGTGGTGAATTTAGTTCTTTCCGGGTCTTAATAGATAAAGGTAAAGAAGAGTTAGACCGGAGTGGCAATTCAGCGGGCAGGAACGGTATCGGTCAAAATATCAAGAAGTGAAAAGGCCGCCTATTGCATACACTAATGAAATTATACATCTATAATGTTATTTTACTGTAAAACTTGGTGTGCAATAAAGTATTATTGTTGTTGTATTTGTGATCATTGGCCTTTTGATTGACCCACACACATAAGCAGCGACAAAACGACATATTCCACATTCTTATCCGCTACTTTACTGTATAAAACATTTAAGTGGAAGAAGGTTAATGATTCGACTGTGGAAGTACCATCGCTGTATCCTATTCTGCCGTGAAGCAATTGCATAGTGTTTTCGGACTTACCTGAGGCGACCATCAGCATAGCGTTCACATAACCCGGTAACCTCTCCCAAGATTCTGGACACCTTTTGAAGGCTTCCACGATACCAAAATATAGATGAGCTGAGATGTTTGAGTATACAACATCACAGTTTACAAAATTGTTGCCATGCGGATAAGCAAGCTTTTAGCGTGGGCGGATACGTCATTAATCAGAGTTAAGATGGCTCAGGCCTATGTGCTTGTCTTGCCCTGAATTAATATATTACGCACCCACCCTACGTATGTCGCTCCTATGTATGAGTTATGTAATCCATTTAATTGATTTATCAATGGACGACGCCGATATATCCTATTTAAAGCTAGTCTCAGACGAAACTTATAGGAGCTCTGTGGTTAGTAAAAGCAGAATAAATTTAAATTCAGTAGTCCCTTATAAAGTTCTAGGATTTTGCTGCACTGTGTTTGTGTCTTATTTCGTGTTGGTGGCGATATGGGTTAGTAACCTACCTTTATTAGG
Source organism: Pyrgus malvae (assembly GCA_911387765.1). Taxonomy (NCBI): domain Eukaryota; kingdom Metazoa; phylum Arthropoda; class Insecta; order Lepidoptera; family Hesperiidae; genus Pyrgus; species Pyrgus malvae. Next base: position 7,074,256 of record OU426955.1, on the reverse strand, counting down.
GTGTATTCGAATTGCCCATCAGGCCTCCAATACGGTACAACAACTGCTATATCTCTAAAAACCCAATCCATTACCATTATGAATGCCGTGCTCACCGAAGACCCGCATTAAACGGTTTCAAACACTATTGTGCCAATCGCACCAGTTTCTCTTATATCAAAGGTTCCAATTTAATGGTGAAAATAAAATAAAACAAAATTATATTTCAAAAATTAAAACAAGTCTAGCACCCTTTTTTCCCAATAAATCTTGTTTGGTCTGCCTCAGCGCTTGAAGACGACTCCAGGATCTCTAGTAGAACGCACCGCTGTCCTCCATGTGTAGTGCCCAAAAGGGCTAATCTTGAAAGAACGATGTATCTTTTCGTCACTTTGCTTACTACGGCATGCAGCCATGCACACACTCTGGTGCCTCAGAAAAACATCAAAATAATCCAAAAAAATATGTAAAGAATTTTATAGTTGCATTTCAGTTCAGTGTATGGGGCAGGAATTAAATTTTTCTTCCTCAACACCCTTAACCTAATAACCTTCCTGCATCCACCCTCGCTAAGTGCCCAACTAAGGGGACGCAAAGGACTCAGGACTTCAACTGTATATCCAACCCCTTGTCCTGTAAAAAATACTTGTGTTGAATCATAACAATGTTAAGTTTAGTGTGGCTGTATATTCATTAAACACCGACTGTTTGTTTTGAAAAAATGGTTGAAAAGAAAATCACAACTAATATAATCATCAGTGTCCCCCTTTTTGATAATTTCAAAGCCTTATACTGGACATCGACTTCAATTGTCTTGTAGTAGTCAGTCTTAGGTGGCCACGTTAAATTTTATAAGCATGTGGTGATTTGATATGTCCTTTGCATAATCCACACTTAATATTATAAATTCCAAAGTAACTCTGTCTACTTTGGAATTTATAATATTAAGTGTCTGTCTGTTACGCTTTCCCGCTTAAACTACTGAATCAATTTTAATGTAATTTGAAACATAGATAGAGTGGGCCTTGGGAAAGGACATAAGATGCGAATTCGCTGGCGGAAGGCTTGTAGTTTATATAAAGTAGTAACAATACAGTAACCTGCATAAAAAATCTACTTATTTATCAAAACACTACTGTACCTATAGTTATAGTTACCTTTAGTTACTTCAGACCAAGAACTTAAAAATCCAACAATTTAAGATCTAAACAGCCAGCAGATACGTTTTTATTACAATCTTCTCGTAAACATAAAATAAGTCCCTGAACAGTACTTTGATAATAGATATTCTCTCTTTATGAGCGACCTACGTTTGCTGTTTCAACGATCGCACTCCTGAGAACTAGTAATATTTTTCATTAGTAATATGGCAAGCCTTTAGGCAAAAACTAAGCTTTAATCCAATATATTAATAGTGCAATTCGATTTTTGTCCCAGTGACGACGTGAGTTACGAGACGATAGCTGCACAATTAAAATTGGTTATGGTCACATTTGAAAGAACTCTAGCCCTAGATGTGCAGAAAAATAAATATTTTAAAAGCAAATCACTTTTATTAAGGAAGAGCGGGGCTATGTTGTCGGCGGGGCTATCTTGTCTGAAGACTTTGAAGCCTATGGTTTAATAGTTTTCTAGTAACGACATTTGTGGGCAGGTATAAAATTTAATTAACTACACGATAAGCTAACAGATGTCGCTGTAGGGTGCACGGTTTTGGAATGACAGCTATTCTTCTACAGTCGCCATTTTGACTGGACACAACATAGACGACGCTCCGCAAATTTTATTTTGTTTTACGTGTTAAAAGTGATTGTTGTGAAATTTGCCCAAAGTAAGTAATAACTTTGAATGTTGGAGATTCTTTCTAGACTATTTATTTTGTCCTACGCTTTAAATAAACAGTTTTATTAAGTCCGATGTCATAACCTCGAAAAATATTTTGGCGGGGCTATTTTGTCAATTTTTACGACAAAATAGCCCCATCGATTTTGTATGAATTTGCAAAAAGTTAGTGATGTGCTATGATTGGCTTTCTTATCGACATAAGCATAAAGGTTGAGCAATTGACATAAAATATTTGTGTTGTGTTATGAGTTCACATATTTAACCGAAAACGTGTGAACCTATGTTTTTTACGCCTTAACGTCTAAACTAATTTTGTTGAAGTTTAGTACGGAGATATTTTAATTTATAATATATATATAAGACAACTGTATTACTTTCAATTGGAATCAAATAAAACTATGCGTTGCTCTGAAATACAAAGATTTATTTAATACTTTTTGCACTTTAATACAAAACATAATAATACTCTACTGAAAATAACATAGGTACTACCTACTCACCTGAAATACAAAGAAACGACATTTAAAGTTTTTATACGATTCCTTTGTACATATTCACATAATATTATTTAACTATTTTATTGTAATAAAATATAGAATTTTCTTCCATCAAAACTAACACGTCAGTATTGCTTATCATTTCCCTGCCAGCCAGCGCTATCCATAATTTAAATAAATCAGATCGAAAGGAACCTCATTCCTTTACATCTCCCCCCCTCAGGCTAGAAAAAAAAATCTTCAGATATTTTCGCTAGAATCACCATCTTACTCTTCATCGTCTTCTTCAGAAGGGATAGGAATAAGTTTGGTAATGTGAAATAAATTTGACTCAAACTTCCTGTGACCCGTATTTATCTCATATATTGACTCTGATAATTTTTTTTCTATTTTAAAAGGACCAATTCTTAATTCATCCAGTTTTCTTCTATTTAATTTGTGTCCATTTTCGACATACACCATTTCACCTACATTAAATTTATGATGTATTCTATGTTTATCAAACATCATTTTATTATATTCATGTGATTTGACTGATCTTTCAAATGCTATTTTTCTGTCTTTAATCCAATCATCAGCCGCTTTTTCCAGTCTTAATTCATCAGGAATAAATGAAACATCTGTACCATCCAATAGGTATCTCGGAGCGAATCCTGTGATAGTATGTTCAGTATTATTATATCTATCTAAACAATTATGTGCAACAGTTGTCCATGCTGTATTATTTAATTTTTCATTAATTTTACATCTTATCTTATTTACAAGAGTTTGATTAAGTCTTTCATTAAGACCATTTGAAAATGGCGAATTCACTGCAGTGAAAATCAATGTAATCGATTTTTCATTTAAAAAATCTTTAAATTCTTTTGAGTTCAATCCAGGATACTGATCTGTGAGAACCATGTCAATTTCATTACAATTTGGTACATTATTTATAAGTTTTATAAAATCTTTCGCACTCTGAGTTTTTGAGGTTACTATATACGCATATCTAGTAAAATGGTCAACTAAAAGGTGCAAATACCTTTTGGTTGATCGGGATCCACCAAAACCTCCAATTGTGTCTATTGAGACTATTTCAAATGGTTTCGAGGCAGGGCCCAACTGTGACATAAAACCGTATTTAATGTGTCCTCTTGTTTTATTCTTTAGACATACTTCACATTTTTTGCATATGTCCTTAATATTTTTTGTTAAATTCTTTGCTGTATAAAATTTTCCTATTTTGTTCTGCATTTGTTTTATACCTATGTGACACATATTTTCATGAACTTTTTTGATAAATTTTAGACTAAATTCCTCTGACAATATAATTTTTTCTCGTTTATTCACTTTCTTGTAATATATTTTATGTTTTTGTATTAGTTTCTTTTCATTTTTTCTAATATCTTCATTTCTATCTTGATCTGTTACTATGTCATCCAATGTTATTAAGTTCATTATTTTTAATTGTTCATCTATATCATTATTGGCATCCAATACTGGATTTCTACTCAAACAGTCTGCCTCTAAATTTATTTTTCCTGGAGCATACTTTATTATGAAGTCATATTGTGATAGATAATATGTTAATTCTCCTAATTCTTCATCTATTCTTGACTTAATATTTAAATTTTCCAACGGTTTATGATCCGAATATACCGTAAAAGTTTTGCCTATTAGCCAATACTGCCAGTATTTCACAGCTTCTTTAATAGCTAAACATTCTAAATATATGGCTTTCTTTTTCTTTTGAACTTCAGTTAACTTTTTTGAGAAATATGCTACAGGTTTTTCTTTTCCGTTTGGCTGTGTTTGCTTTAACACCGCTCCAATACCTTCCAATGATGCATCTGTGTATATATTTATAGGTAAACTCTGATCAAAAATTTCTAGTATTGGTTGTGAGCACAACAACTTTTTTATTTTATCAAAAGCTTCTTGACAGTTTGCTGACCAAATGAATTTTTGATTTTTTCTTAACAAGTTATGAAGTGGTTCTAAAATTATTGAACTATTTGGTATGTATTCACGGTAAAAATTAATTTTTCCTAGAAGTTGCCTGATATTTTTTTGATTTTTTGGTGTTGGGAAATCCCTTATTGAAATTAAATTATCTTTAACTGGTCTGACTGTATTTTCTTGTATTATATGGCCAAGATATTTTATTGAATTCGAAGCAAAGGTACATTTTGTAAATTTTAATCTTAATCCTTCTTTTTTTATAGCCTCCAAAACCTGGGATAAATGGTCTATATGTTCAGAATAAGATTTGGAGTATATCAGAATATCATCAATATAATTTACTGTAAAATCTCCTAAGTTGTGCTTTCTTAGTATACTACTTAATATCCTCTGAAATATAGCAGAAGATGTCTTCAAACCAAAAGGTAAACATGTCCATTGGTAATGACCGGTCTCTGTTACAAAGGCAGTCTTTTTTCTATCTTCAATTCGCATGGGTATTGACCAGAAAGCAGAGTTTATATCAAATGTTGAATAATACTTACAGTTTCTGGTTTTTATCACTAGATCCTCAATTAGCGGAAACGGCTGAGCCTGTGGTACCACTATTTTATTTAAGTCTCTAAAATCAATACATAATCTGGTTTTTCTATTGTCTTCTTTTTTAAAAGCTAAGGTTACCGGTGCTGCAAATGGACTATATGACTCTTCTATAAGATTTCTTTTTAGTAATTTACCTATTTGTTCTTCTATCTCTAACTTATCTTGTAAAGAACATTTGTATGGTCTTTTACTACAGTATTTGTCCACAATTAGATCAATGCGTGCTTCATATTCTTTAACTGTTCCAATGTCGTATTTATCCTTTGCAAAACTTGATTTATACTTATCAATCAGTTTATTTATTTCACATTTCTGATGACTATTTAAGTGACTCAGATCCACATTAAATTCTTCTTCTTTAACATGTTCATTAAAATTTATAAAATTTAATATTGTTTTATCTTCAATATCATTATTATTATTTTTACTATATAGTGCCTCCTTTATAAAGGTTTCTTTTGTATTTTGTGTGATTTCCAAATTTCCATCTTGAATCAAATTAAATTCTTTTATAATGTTCAATCCAATTAGGAAGTCATAATTAAAGTTTTTTCCATCCACGATGTAAACATCAACTTCTTTTTCTTCATCAAAAATTCTTATCTTTATTGTTGTCAAACCTTTTGTTCTTTTAACACCATTAATTGTCAATAAATTTGCATTATTATACTCATTACTTTTTCCTTTTTTTATTCTTAAGAATTTTGAATTTATTAAGGAAACGTTAGAGCCGGTATCATAAATACCAAATATGTCAATTTTATTGTCTAATGATAGTTTGACTTTAATTAATGGTGTTATTATTAGTTTTTTTGTTCATCATCCCTCAATTCAACATCTAATAATGTATTATTTATATTTTTATTATAATTTCTCTTATTTTCATAAACATCAGCTTGTTTAAACCAGCATTTTTCTTCAGCGTGGTAACGTATACCTTTATTTAATTGTTCACAAATTTTGCATGATTGAATTTTGTCTGCTTTTACTTTACTTTCAAATGTATATTTTTTGTTTTTACTATAATAATTATACTTTTTATTTATTGTTTGCTCATGTTTACCCATTTCATTATAAAGGTTAGCAATTGATGTTATAGATCCATTATCTAATTTGTACATTATATAATCTGGTAAGCCCATTACAATAAGATTTATCATTGTCTGTGTGTCAATATCTTTATTTACTTCTAGTAACAATCTTTCCTTTTTTGTAGCATATTCCAGTAACGAACCTCCTTGAAATTTAAACATAAATGCATATTTAACCTGTGACCAACCTTTACTTCCATATGTCTCACAAAAAATTCTTTTCCAAACTATCCATTCTGTGTTGACTGTGTATTTTATCAACATACTAGTGTACCAGTCTAAGCATTGTCTTTCAAGTAAATGTTTTAAAATTTCAATTTTTTCGGCATCTCTTAATATCTCAAAACGTATACATTCATTCTCAAATTCATTAATCCATTGATTAACGTTTGAAGTTTTTCCTGAAAATTTTTCTAACAAAAATCTTTCAGCTATTTTTCTCAATTCTTTAGTTAATGGAATCCATACTCTTCGTGTTTGATGTCTTTTTTTAAGTGAATTCTTTATTTTGGTATAAACATCTAAAGTAGTTATGACAGTATGTTTACTAGCCGGTCTTAGATCATCCGGAATATCATATAAATGTCCATCAGGTGTCTCTATGGATATTATGCAGATCACATTACTTTTACCGTCTGATGCGGCTAACACTGTGAACGTAAATCTTAATTTTTCCATATTACTTTCTTTCAATTTTACAATAAATGTCGTTTTATAAGACAACTGTATTACTTTCAATTGGAATCAAATAAAACTATGCGTTGCTCTGAAATACAAAGATTTATTTAATACTTTTTGCACTTTAATACAAAACATAATAATACTCTACTGAAAATAACATAGGTACTACCTACTCACCTGAAATACAAAGAAACGACATTTAAAGTTTTTATACGATTCCTTTGTACATATTCACATAATATTATTTAACTATTTTATTGTAATAAAATATAGAATTTTCTTCCATCAAAACTAACACGTCAGTATTGCTTATCATTTCCCTGCCAGCCAGCGCTATCCATAATTTAAATAAATCAGATCGAAAGGAACCTCATTCCTTTACATATATAATATAAAATTGATATATTAGAATAGGCATGATGACACTATTAAAGAATCAGAGAATAAACAGTTTTACAGAATAATATATGCTGAACAAGTTCTAAAATGTGATCCCGTTTTAATATAAACCTTAAGATTAATAAGATTTTCAATAAAGTAAAAGTATTAAATACAGCAATCGGCCATGTTACCTGAAACGCCAATCAAAAGGAATGACGTCACGTCTCAGTTAATGTCATCGTGTTGCTTGAAGTTTGACGAGCAAGCCGACGCCATGACACCTACGAGCGTATTCGCGCTTAATTCAAATTACATAGCAGAAAATACATTAATTTACGTTGAAAGTTGAGTTTATTACTGAAATAAACTTTTTTTCGAAACTAGGAGACGTATACCTACAATAAGGAAAGGTATTTAAAAATCTGTCATCATGCCCATTGTAAAAGGAAGTAGGGGTAGAAATTGATCTCAATAGTTATAAGATTTTTTGTCTTTTTTAGTCATCTTGTTTTGTCCAGTAGCAATTTTAAGGGTGTTTTGAGTATGTTGAAATTACTTACTACTATTATTTAATAACGGTTCTACTCTTATTTAATAACGGGTATGATATAATTTTATCATGTTATTCCTTAATAAAGTTTACTACTTACCTAAACGTGCTTTTTTATAAGACCTGGATCAAAAAAAATTGGAATCAAATTGAATTATATTTTGAAGTTTAGAACGCATTTCTTCTTTCATAAGAAAAAATGTTCTACCATAACTTTTTTTATTCAAATTGATTCCAGACAAAAAGTTATCGATATCTCAAAAAAAAACAATATTGAGTTTTGTATCGATATAGTGAGCCCGTCACTATCTTGTATGGACTCGAGACGGAATAGCCCCTCCAAAAGTTTAGAATGATTTTTCTCGAAAATGAACCGTATTTCTGCGTAACTAAATACAAATTCAAATAGACAGCGGCATTAGTATTGTCTAGCTTTAGAGTAAAACGGGAAATGCTCCACAGATGTCGTTCTAATAAACTCCTGACGAAATAACCCCGCGCGGGGCTATCTTGTCCAAAGTCGACTCCTTTTAGAATTTAGCTATTTTCTTAGCTACTGCAATCGTTTTTCACATTCCAAATATGATTAATAGAATAAGAAATAAATGCTTGCTTTGATGTAACTGTCAAATTTTCCTTAGTATTATTTAAGAAAAAAATACAGACGTGTTCTTTTTTGAGTGTTATTTTTCGGATGGAATAGCCCCGCCTTTCCTTAATAATAATAAAAAAACCGGCCAAGTGCGAGTCGGACTCACGGATAATGGTACGAAGGGTTCCGTACCATTATCTATAAAAAATCAAGTTTATTGTATGGGAAATTTAAATATTTATTTTATTCTATTTTTAGTATTTGTATAACAATAGCGGCAACAGAAATATTCAGTTTAGAAAAAAATGATATTAAAAACCTCAATATCATTATTGAATACCTATCCAATGGTTTTGATGAAAAAAAAATTTGAGTTTCAGTTCTGAGAATGGGGAACCCTCAAAATTTATTGCTTTTTTCTATTTTTGTGTCAAGATCATAATGTGGTTCACAGAATACATCTACGTACCGAGTTTCAACAGTATAGTTTTTATAGTTTCGGAAAAAAGTGGCTGTGACATACGGACGGACAGACAGACAGACAGACATCACGAATCCATAAGGGTTCCGTTTTTTGCCATTTGGCTACGGAACCCTAAAAATAGTTTTACTTTCCGTAAAAAATATTGACTGAGAACAAACTATGAATATAATAAACGAACTAGGTATGTATGTATATGTCGTTGTTCGAGTCACACCATATGGCTTGTGTTTTGTATTCACCGCGAGTACACATTTCCATAAAGCCTATATTCAATGCTGATGTCACCGATTGAGCGGTAAATTCTTCTAATATACATAATAACAACTGTCACTTTGGATGATGACAAAGAAGTGTGATCTGGGGTGTTGCTTGAATAAAAAATATATATATCTTTTTCCTAATTTTCTACAAGTGTTTTTTTCTTTTAATCACGAATTACTTAAAAAATAAGTTTTTATTTTTCATAAAGAATATGTATGTACGAGTAATTTTTTCAAATCAAGGTTTATGAAGTTTAAAACCTAATACTCATCTTCTGTGTTGGATGGTTTCCACCATGCTGGCAAAGTGCGAGTGGATGAAATAATATATTTTTACTACACAAATTGAAAATAATGAGCTCAAAAAAAATTTGATGATCGCGCAATGGTTACCATGCCGGACTGCTAATTGAGGAGTCGCGGGTTCGATTCCCGGCGATACAGAAATTTGAATGATGATTTTAAATTTCTGTTCTCGGTCTGGGTGTTTGTGTTGCTGTCTTTGTGTCCATGGTACCCACGACACAGGGTCTACTCAGGACTATGCGTGTGTAACGTTTATTTAATGTTCATTTAAAATCATATGTAAATATTATGTTCATTGTAAGAATAAAATAATCATAATGGATTAATGTTTTTGATTCTAATTAATGGGACTTGAACACACTGTTAGGTGATGCTTGTGGCCTAAAAATGACCCGTTGGAATCTGACATGACAAATTTGCCCAGCTCCCTTACCGTCTTGAAGAGAGCTGTATCGTACACTTACTCAAAACATTAAAGGGACAATTAAAAAAAAAGATACTTATGAAATGTTAACTTAGTACTTTTTATTTTTTGTTTGTAGCCGACATGTCGTTAGCGGAATACAATACAAAAAAGAACAGCATTGTTGCATACAAAATTTTTGTGTGCACCTGCAAACCCGTACCTTCAAATACATGAAATTTTTTCTCGAAATTCATAACCCTTCTTTTCTGTACGTCAAAGGGATTTGGGACGCGTTTGCTACGCTCATAATTTAGTCGGCGCATGTTTTCCTAGTAGGTATGTAGTTTTGTTACAGGAAAAAGTCCCAGAAATAAAGATTAATGTATTTTTACCTCCTTTTTTATTTTTTCACCTCTTCTATTACCTCTTCCCTTAAAATCGTGAGACACATAATGGGCATGATGACAGATTTTTAAATACGTTTCCTTATTGTAGGTACACGTCTCCTAGTTTCGAAAAAAGTTTATTTCAGCAATAAAATTAAGTTTTAACGTAAATTTATGTATTTTCTGCTATGTAATTTGAATTAAGCGCGAAAACGCTCGTAGATGTCATGGCGTCGGCGTCGGCTTGCTCGTCAAACTTCAAGCAACACGATGACATTTACTGATACGTGACGTCATTCCTTTTGATTGGCGTTTCAGATAACATGGCCGATTGCTGTATTTAATACTTTTATTTTATTAAAAATCTTATTAATCTTAATGTTTATATTAAAAGGGTTCATATTTTAGAACTTTTTTGGCATATTTATTTATTTTTATTTATTTAACATTCGTACCACCTTAAATTAAGGGCTACAGGGTTAAACTTTATGCCTAATGGCATTCTCTGCCAGTCAACCCTGGGTGATGGTGAGAGCTACGGGTAGGCACGTAATAAATTAAAAAAAATGCTTTTATTTAAAGAGAACTTAATTTTTTTTTTTATTAAAAACAAGTAATTGAATGAATAAGATTTTCTAAGTATTTATTAATAATAGGTACATGCATATAATATATAAAAATATACATATAAATATATATAAATACATAATAAACAGATAAAATATAAAATAAAAATAATTTTATAATAAATATATAATATTATAATAATAAATATATATTATAATAATAAGTATATTTTTCTGAAAAATTATTTATTCTCTGATTCTTTAATAAGTCATCATGCCTATTGTGCAACGCAATTATGGTTATCAAGTTTTATTTCACACTAGCGGCCGCCCGCGATTTCGTCTGTACTTATAGCGTGATGTTGTATATCCTATAGCCTTCCTCAATAAATTGACTATTCAACACAAAAATATTTTTTTTAAATCGAACCAGTAGTTCCCGAGATTAGAGAATTTAAACAATCAAACTCTTCAGTTTTATAAGCTAAGCTTTATAAAATAAGCTAAGCGAAATAATCTGTTCTAATAATTAGTACCTATAGATTATTTCGCATATGACAGATTTTAAGTGCTGCAGAAAGTATTTAAAATTTCTTGCACAGAGACATCTAAATACAAACCTCAAGCAAGTTTTATTCTATATAGGTCTATGTACGTGTTCTTCTTACTTCTCTACATTAAAAGTTAAACAAAGTTATTAATTCGGATGCTTTATATACACTACTATATAATATATTAATAGAAATTAAATTGTACTCCAACTTTTAGCTCTAAATATCTCCTTTCAAATCTGTTAAGCCACGAAATTTCACTTAGCTTTTGCCCCAAAATTATTTTCTCTTTCAAATATTTAAGCATAATCTCACCGAAACTCAAACATAGCTAAATTTATTCAAAGCCCCAGTAATATCCTTTAGGATTATTTTGAACAAGAGACTCGGATAATTAGTGTAAAGATGCACCCTAAGGTCAAAACCCCGCCTGTCTGGGTTCTCAACCTTTCAGCTCAGTGACCTTTGAACAATGCCGCTCTAACCTACGTAGGTGCTCTAGGGGCGTGACTGTTAGCATAATCTTTATTTTATACTTAGTTTAGTAAATTTTACGGTGATATGTGATCCACTGCTGAGATGAGGCTTCTCTTCTGTCAGAAGTCGGATGTTTTCAAGCCTTCGAAAGTGTTAGACCGGGAACGTCGGCTTAAATTGCCTTCTGAAGCACGAAATCGCACATGAAATTTGCCTATAGCAGTCACCCTTCACCCATGACTAATCACGCCAGTTTTGCTTAGCTGCTTTGATTTGATAGTTACATAGATTGCTTTCTTTCGACGCCAGCCGATATGACATTCTCGCTTTCACATATATACGCATGCGCTTATGCGCTGATCAGAAGCCTTACAGCCTTACATCAGCATAAAATATCTTATTTAGTTCTAATAATGAGTGTAAAGAAAGGTCTTAGGTAGCTAAGGTCAAAACCCTGTCAGTCTGGGTCCCGACCTCTCAACTCAGCGACCTCTTAACAATGCCGGTCCAAACTCCGCAGTTACTCCAAACTTTCAGCATGAGTCTGGTAGTGTGAGATGGGTGACCGCCAGTGTTAACCGCATTACTATTTTGACATAAAAATATTAAAAACCCGAGGGCTCCTAAAACATAGAACGGAATAATTTTTTCTCTCATCAATCCTTTACGTTCAGTGCGTCTATAGTTAGTTCTTTAAAACTGATATTGCGATTCAATTGCGGTGCAAATACTTATGTATAAAATTTTTCGATATACATAAATATAGATGAAGTAGTAGTGATAGTAAAAATATTACGATAGGTAATGTATATTATTATAGTGAAATGTATCTACTCTTAAACAAAGTTATTTCTTCAGTCTTCATCCATTATGGGCACAAAGAAAAGATATGAAATATATATAACCCGTAACTTTTCAACGCCAAACGCATTCGTTTTCATGAAATGCAAATCAAATTGTCGAGCGCCGGAGCTTCAAGGGGACTCAGGCGGAATATGTTAGGAAGAGAGTTTAACGGAAGTGTCAACTTTTCCTTATACTGAAATGAAATGGCGCTGGTATTTTGGATATGCCAGAAATCTCTTATTATACAAAAGAAGAAATTATGAGAGGCGTCAAACAACGACCAACATTCTCTATTTAAATATGCAATACCTACATATTTTTTTTAAATCCCAAGAGACTTAAGATTTTCTTTACACTGACATAAGTACGATATGTCTTAACTAAAGATCTAAAGAAGCAAAACTTGACGCCGTTGTCTATTGGTACTTACCTATTGATGATCTAGCAGTATCGCTTACATGATAAAATAATAATGGAACTAGGCCTATTGACTTTATCAACTAGAAGAGCTGCTTAGCGTTTTTCTTTTCCTGTTTTTTTAAATTTATTTTATGAGCTATTGAGCTCATGAGCTTTTCAACGTAGCTGTAACATTTATTGTCTTTCTGAGCCGATTTTAGTAACCAATGCAAAATCATCGATCCTCACTGTATCGACGTAACTTCTTTTCCGGAAACCGTTATTTGTAGCCCCGTGTGTCGAGCGGAATCCAATTGGATATACACGAGCGAAAAAGCGATTTTGAGGTCTGCAATAGAAACCGTTTGATCTTCTGTAGCTTGGTGATACTGTTTACTAACGCTACAAGAGTTTCGTTAGATCCTGTACAAATTATTTTTTTTAATATCTTAGTGCTAGGAGGTAGAACATCAGTGGTTCGACTGGCTTTTAAAAGTGAAAACTTTTTGTAGCGGCGTTGTGCACTTTTTGAGATGGGTAAAAATGTTAAATTTACGTTAGGACACGTAACCTTAACGAATATTCGTGAGACGGAGGGGTGATAGCTGATGGCTCGATACTTGTACGAGTCTGTATACTTGTAAAATTCGTGTATATCAAATGTTTATTATATGGAAATTGAACAAAGTGCATCTATTAATGAAAAAAGTGACGAAAAAATAGTGAAAGAAAATGAGTGAGTGCTTTATAAAAATACTAGATGAAAACCTACAGACAACACTAGATGAAAATAATACTGATAATTAAAGCAATTCGTGCGAAATGATTCCATAATATCAAAAATGCACAACGTTAATGTTCAAGTTTTCACTTCTGCCGCACTCCCGGAGTGCAACCCGCTGTTTTATAGCATTTCGCTGGAAGATGCCGGCCTCACTTACACAAAGACAAAGACGAAGACGAAGACGAAGACGAAGACGAAGACGAAGACGAAGACGAAGACGAAGACGAAGACGACGGCGACGACGACGATGACGACGACGACAACGACGGCGACCACGACGACTACGACAACGACAACATAAGTAGTGTCCATGGTACCCACGACACAGGGTATTAATTACCTTACTGTGGGGCTATGAGTGTGTAATGTTTATTATTATTATTAATAGATTAGAGGTTTTCAAATTATTCCCTATTTTCTAGCCCAATTTGTCATCCCACAGGGTGATATGTCGATGTGCAATTTTCTTGTTTGAAGTTTTCGTTTTTAATATTTTCTCTTGACTATGTTTACTTCTTTAATTTTTAATAGTTTTGGATGCTGATCTGGTATTACTAAGACTTATTTACTTAAGACATTTATTTTCGATTTTATATTTTCATCGTATTATACGGGAAGACGGCTTTCTTCAGAAGAGTTTAATGATCAAAGTTTTGTAATATCTTACGAGTATGAAAGCCGCTCAAAGACGGTAAATGTTCTTCCACTATCGGAGATATCGTTCCGACTTGTAGGTCAATCAGATCCGGAGCTTTATAATCTATATTTTATAGAAAAATGGAACAAGCTTTTGTTATTTAGCCTTATCCGGGTAAATGGAGCACTGAAACTGTGCATATTGTTCCTGAAACTACGCTAGGATTAAATTTGGTAGCGATTGCAAAGTAATTTTATTCAATATTTTTTCAAAGAATTCCTGCCCATCCACTCTCGCTAAATAAATAAATAATTTACGAAACGAACGAACGAACGAAAACAAATGACTATAAAAATTAAAAAAAATAAAAAATATATAAAAAAATAACAGAAGAACTAGTCGTCGATGACTGCCATAGGAGGAGGACGTGCAATGCAGCTCGAACAATCCTTTCACGCCTCGCGTAAACGTTCCCACTTGGGTGTAATTTACGAAAGTCTCATGAATGACAAAACTTATGGACTGAATTACGCAACTTTTCATAAAGGATAAGGCCGGGTAGGGTTTAATATTTTTAAGTGAAATGTGTTAAGAAAAGGCTATTGTTTGAAGGGTTGTGTAGGGTTTAGATAAGTTTTGTAATGAGTTTGTTTTACGCTACGTAATGTTAAATGTTGCCATAATTACTTAGTTAACGTAATTTTATTTTGGGTTAAATACATTTTTAATATTTGCCTACAACCCACCACTTGGCTGACGACGTTTCGACGAGACCTAAAAGAAGAAAATCTCTAGGAAGATGTCGCGCAAGACCTGCTAAATAGTATAAAAAGACAAGGAAGGACGATCCCTTGCAGGTGGGATAAGGTCTAGAGAAGAAGAAGAAAAAACGCGGAGTTATGGCGAGAAGTTGAAAAAGACATATTGTGCTCTTGTTTTATTTTTACTTTCTTGGTGTAATTTTGAGTTATATCGGATAAATTTGATGGCATTTTGTTCGATACAGGTTAATTATAGTGCACGAGTGTTGTGAATTAAAATATCAGTGCGAAAATATGTTTTTTCGGCTTGCCTCCAAAATTCCATTGGTCGCGTTCTGGTAAAGAAGCCATCGCTTTACTTAAATGTCTGACTGAATTGACTGACTTATTACTGACGACATACTGACTAAACCTATTATTACTCGTCTAGTTTCACCGAAACTGGCAAAAACGTGATGCAAAAATTAAACTTGACGCTGGCAATATGCAGAATTTGCAATGCCATAATTGGAGAAAAAAAAAAAGAAAAAACGTCAAATATGCTTAGACTAAGAATAATGTACTTACGTACTATAGACAGAGGCATATTTTCATTACGGCACGCTAAAGCGAGATCGAAATATACTTAAAGAACTTGTTAAAAAGAGATGGCAGCGAGATTTTCTGTCCTTTTCGGTGTAACCACATATTTTGACAGTGCCCTTTAATTATGTGGCAGGCAAACTGTGGAAGTCGGGGTGACATTGTTGTTTTATAATATTTATGTGTTTAAATCGATTCTCACAGCTGTAAATTGTGTTGTATTAAAAGCGAATAACAATTTTCTAGTTCCATAATATGGTGAGCTGCAGTATTTTAGGTTGTAAGAGCCGCAGTGAGCGTAAACAGGAAGGCTGCCGGAAGGTATAACATTTTACGCGTAAGTTAAATACTTCTCTTTAAAATGTACTAAATATGTATTGTTTATATATAGATATTTAATTACTTTTGTCTTATAACTAGTCATTCAACGTAAATATAGTGAAATTCGTGAAAATAAACTTATATTTGTTTATTTCAAACATTGTCAAATTCGAAATTGTGTTGTCAGATCTCGAATCAAAATATCCTCCCCGTATTAGTAAAAAATTAACCATCTTATTTAAATATAATTATTTTTAACAAAAACAGTGACAATAATAATATCAAAGATTATGTGTTACCTCATTAGTAGTTAGTTACATTTCAAGCGGGAGGCTCAAATACCCCCTGTTTATATATAACTATTTAAGTGGAGACCAGTAAAATGTTATAGGCTGGGTGCACCAGGCGCGGTCGCAGCCTTCAATTTTGGGGGGAGGGTCGCCAAGAAATTTGAGGGAAGAAGTGTCTCAAATTCGCTTGTTTTACCTTCCATGTACGCATGACTGACGGATTGGGGGGGGGGGGGTCATGTCCTGTGACCCCCCCACCTGGGACCGCGCCTGGGGTGCACGTTATGAGCATTTTCCCGACATATTAAATTTCACTCACACAGACTATAAAAAGATACTCCATACATTTTTTATTAGACATTATGAGAAGTTTACCAGACGAATTTCATCTCATCTTGCTGTCATATTTTTTTCAGTTTTCCAACTGACGCTCTTGCCGAAAATAAATGAATTCAGGCCACTGGACGTATTGACTGGCAACCATCAATTTAATTCCGAATTTGTTCGGTCTATTTTGAAAGCCATTTATTGACCAAAAGGATAAAGAGAAGAAAAATAATAATAAAATTGATACAAATGTACATTTTTATATATTGCGTTATAACTAAGTGTTTACTTTTATCTTTGTAATATTTGAATAGCTCATTAAGGTAAATATGACGTACTAAATATGTATTAACAGCTTTTGTAAACACCCATATTGGTGCCATTAAAAATCTTTGTATTTGTCTTTTATTTTCTCCTATATGTATGTCCTGTAATTTGCTGACCCAATTAACTTTATGCCAGTCAACCAATCTAAACTCACAAACAACCAACCATAATGCACAAGCATATAAATCCTTTCACAGTTTGGTCTGCCAATGTTTATAGTTTACTTGCTTGATATTGTAGATTACCAAATTTGGGGGAAAATATGATAAGTGGGTAACACTGGCTGCGAAAAAGAGATGCCAACAAAGTGGTTACACCGACCCGCTGTCTTTAGGATTATTGGTCTTTGCAAATATGTGACTAAAATGTCATATATTTGATGTTTCTGCGGACCTGGAATAAATTCTAAAATCAAAATGAAATTACAGTTATGAGGTATTATAATACCTATGTACCATTGAAAACTATTTGAGATAGATCGATCTATATGATAGTATCGACCTATTCACACATAAAACAAAAGTTTTAAGCTTTCAAGCGACGTATAAACGTTCCCACTTGGGTGTAATTTACCCGAAAGTCTCATGAATGACATGAATTATGAACTGAATTACGCAACTTCACATTCCATATTCACGAAGGATAATGCCGTGTGGAGTTTCATATTTTTAAGTGAAATGTGACGAGAAAGGCCATTGTTTTAGGATTTGTTGCAAATTTCAAGTGTTTTAGAATTTTGGCACCATGTTGGCACAATTTATCAGCGAAATGTTATTGAGGGTTTTAGACTTTTTTTATATTAATATTAGATCATTTGTCGACAATAGTTTTTTTTTCAGTTCGTGCACCAGTCCACAGTTAGCTAGCATGGTTGACTATGGCCTTAATATACTTAAATTTAGAGGTGAGCTAATGCCCAAAAGTGAGACATAAAAAATGTTAAATAAATGTTATTTTGTATTTTATAGTTTACAATATTATAATTGTCTTTTTTCCTTTTTTAGGTCCCACAGCTGGGCACGGATCTCCTCTCACAAATGATTTAGGCCATAGTCCACCACGCTGGCCAAGTGCGGATTGGTGGACGTCTTACTTTCGAAAAATTATCAATTTCTCTCAGGCATGCACGGTCACGGAGATCATCGTAATCAATTAAATATCACGAAATGTGCCATCACCGTCGAGCAGCGATAAAATTATCTACCTTTTAATAATTTTGTAGGTGGTAGAACTATTATTGTTCCATTGCACCCACTTCTGTCGAGAAGCAATTCTGTTGTGTTTCGGTGGGAAGGTGCAGTAGCAGGCCACACTTACATGAGGCGACCACCAGCCTCCGGAGTAGCAACGTTAAAAAGATTTTTTAACTGTTTCGGTGGTACGAATGTTCTACTGTAATATTCAAGGATTTTTTGCAAGCAACATGCAACACTTCTTTATTCCATAACATTTCATTTGCAAGTAAACTGACATTTACTATGCAAATTGAATGCAGAGTAAGTTTATATAAAAACACGATACAAAAGAATATTTTAGTAAGATTTAAATTTAAAAAGTAAAAATGTTTAAATTATGTAATCCAATTATATCGTGCTGTTATTAAAAAAATCTAAAGTTACATGATGGTAAATTATAAAGCATTTCAAACATTATCCTCGTGCAATCGGGTGAAAAGAAATTATATTTCATAGTTAAAATTGATTTTATTACCAATATTAGTTTGGGCTCTAGTAATATAACTATAAAATTTGTTTAAGTTTGGGGACTTTCATTATGCATAAGAATAAGATATACGAGTAGGTACCTATTATTTAAAATTTTATTATATCCAAACCAAAAAAACATTCTTTAAAATGTCTTAATCTGAGCTGATCTACTTTCCTCCAAGAATTTTCAAATTCATGCTGATCTTCCTGACTTTTCAGTATTATTTTCGAGGGATGAGACGACAAACTTCAGAGATTAACGATCCAATTTCTATTCGATGTAGATTATGATAATTGTATCGGGCGTTCTAAGATTACGCCGTGATAATTTTGCATAATATCTGAGATTGTTTATCAATATCCTTGTGTACTTTCCTGGCACTTTAGAAAACCAACAGTTATTATATTATAATGGATATAATATGCTGCTTTACGTATTTTTGAAACTGTCAGTACTTTTATTAAGTAATATCCTCTCTAAGGCTGGTTTTAGTGTCACGCGGACCGTCGGCGCGGAGCGCTCCGCGCCGACGTGAACCGCGCGGATCATCCGCGCAAGTCGTTTTAGTATCGCGCTGACTGCTTCGGAGTACAGACGCGAACAATGCATCCAATGAGGAGAGTGTTACTTATTATTGCCCTGTATTACACAAGGAAAAAAAATGCGTACAAGGAGACTACATGTTCACCCTTTAATCGAGCAGAGAGCCGTCGCGGGAGAATTTGTGACATTATACGGCGATTTGAGGGCTGACGAAACATAGTTCTTCAACTACTTTCGGATTCTTTGCGTCTCTGTTTTTGTACAGGGGGTCAGAGGCATCCCACAAACATTTCCTTAAACGGACTTCATCAATAACTCGCCCCGTGTCCACATCGCGAGTCGCCATGATTGTACTGCGCGGACGCATGCGCTCCGCGCGAAACTAAAACGCTCACTGTAGTGCGAGGCGCGCGAGCAGCAATCCGCGCGGAGGGCTCCGCGGCGCGGAAGCGTCGCGCGGACTGCCGCGGAGGCGTCCGCGCGGATGGCCGTCCGCGCGGACGCCTCCGCGCCATTCTAAAACGCTCCTAAGCTTTAATACATATTGCTCCGCGCGGAGCGATCCGCGCCGTCGGTCCGCGTGACACTAAAACCAGCCTAAGGAGTGTAACTATATAGATACTCGAAAATAATATTACGGGTAAAAAAATAATTTTATTGAGTGGTAGAATTTGTATACTTCGACCGAAAAAGAATCATCGCTGCACTCAGTTCTGCCGTGGAACAATTCTGCTGTAATGGAGAGGTGCAATGTCGGCCAGACTAATTCGTGGGTCGCCATCTACCTTCGCAGTAGCATTGCAAATGTATGGGCTCTGGCAAGACTTATACGCTTAAATCAGATGCCTAAATATTTAGGAGTTGCTTAGAATAAAAACTCGTTTCACTAACCCTTAAATCACGACTAACGACGTTAGGCATAACCTAAATTTACGACACCAATTTGGGATGGTGTAGTGCTTAGGTGTAAATTGATACATGTGACATTTGGCAAAGGGAGATCTCCCGCCGGGCGAGGTGGTCATGCCCGGGGAGCGGCCGCGCTCCTACTGACTCAATTCGGAGCTTGTATATATGGTAGGATATTCCGAAAACTTCGATAGCGTGATTCAGGAATACCCGTGGCGCCATCTCTTGATGAGTAGCGGGAGGTCGCTACATGATAGTCGCTCGAATTGGTAATATATTGACGAACAAGACCATGGATGGGACCAACCTATTATACATCGATTGGTGGAACGGAACTTTATGCTAAGCATTGTCCTAAATTAGGAGTTACTTAGTGAGCAGTTCTCTTGTTCGTATTAGTGAAAACGGGCAAGGCTTACTTGAAATGGAGCCACCACTTAACCCACGTACCCTAAAAGCTCAAACGCTACTCCATTCAAATAAAAAAACTAATAATGTAGTCTTCCAATAAACAAAAAAGCTCTCCTTTCATAAAATATTTATTTCAGACGGAGCTTCAAGACTTGCAACTACTTGAAATTCAAGTAGTTGCTCCGAAACACAAACATAGGATTCTAATTACCTGCTGTTGGCACTAGGAAATGCATATGATACTGAGAGCTTTTTAGCGCAAAAAGTCTTCTAGCAAATATAACGACCAGAAATGAAACGGACAGAGCTGCTGCATTTTTTTTATTGACAAGCAGAATGACA
This sequence comes from Pyrgus malvae, assembly GCA_911387765.1. Classification (NCBI taxonomy): domain Eukaryota; kingdom Metazoa; phylum Arthropoda; class Insecta; order Lepidoptera; family Hesperiidae; genus Pyrgus; species Pyrgus malvae. The sequence goes on along the minus strand of OU426955.1, from coordinate 7,053,471 downwards.
CAATAATGGCTGGCAATGGCTTATATAGAGACGACTCCCTTCTTATTGGCTACGGCTTGGCTTGGCTTAAGGGAGACGTCATGGCGGCATGGCTCCGATTGGCTAGCTGGCTGACACGTTCGTTACACAAAGCTGTTTCTGTTGATTCATTTATGTTCCCAATATTATTGACAAAAAATACAGAGATTTTACGATGGTAGACTAAAGAAAGAAAATGGTACTTATCTTAGTTAAAATACTTTATAATTTTGGTTTAATCTGTAAAAATGTATGCAGATGAATATTGCTTACATTTTTTTTAACTTTGTGCCATGGCAGAACTATTTAATGCTGACTTACGAATTCCCTAGATAAGATACATTCAATTTTTAAATATTAACCTAATCTATACATATAATAAAACTGTAAGCAGGGTCAATTCTGTACATTGCATATAAATTAAAAAAAAATACTTCTAGGGGTATTTTTATAAGTAACAGAAACTAAAAATATAAGTTTTGAAATTTTTGTCTGTCTGTCTGTCTGTCTGTCTGTCTGTCTGTCTGTCTGTTGTTAGCTTTTCACGCAAAAACTACTGGACGGATTTTAATGAAACTTTTTTTGTTTTATATATATTAGTCCTCGCTAACATTTAGGCTATAGAAAATTTAAAAAATCACACTTTAAGGGTGTGAATTGAGGGATGAAAATTTGAATGGAAAACTTGATTTTTTTCAATAGATTTTCTTGAAATTTGGTATAAATATTTTCTAACCAAAATAAAAGAATACGTGTTTCAGCATTTTCCGTAATTCACCCTTTAAATGTCAATTTTCTTTGAAACTCTTTAAAAATTGAGCGTCGGGACTTGATGTACAGAATATTTTTGTGCAGAGTATTTTACTTATAATTTTGTATTTGTAATCTTTACTAATATAGTAAGAAATATATTTAAGCTTTTTTCAAAACTACCCCTCAATAGCAAATAAAATGGATTCGAAAGTTGGTATCTCAAGCGTACGATAATTAACCTTAACTTAATATTTAATTCACAAATTATTTTCCCTTCTTTGAATGATGTGCTTACAGATATATTGTTGAATGAATTTCCGTAACATTAGTGTGTATTTCATATCAATCGGGTCATAAACAAAAAATTATGTTCATTTAAACAACACGCGACATGAACTTAAAAGGTATTTTGGGATGAAAGCTTCGTTGACAGCCTTTTCAAAACCATAAATAAAAGTTTAAATTTAAGTAAAATTATTTTGAACTCTCACTAATACGGTCGACCATATTAAATATACCTACTTAGATCAGCTTACTGTATTTTCTTTCGTTGGCCGAGTATGGATAGACTATAGGTACTTAAAAAGCGCATCGCGAGCCTCACCGCCGCCGAACTTTACATCACAGGCTTCATTGAGTTAGTTGCTCAGCTTATTAGTCTTCTTTTCGATCGATGTTTGGGGTGGAAGATTATGAACGGCTGTAGCTGAAACGACTGTTGCAACCTTTTTAAGCGTTCCACTGCTGGGCATGGAGCTCTCCCAATATTGAGAAGGCCTCAAGCTCCGACGAACCGAAATCCAAATCTTACAACCTCAATGCATCCAGCATTAAGGTTGTAAGATATGGAATCTAAACCTTCATACAGAATGTACAAAACCTTAACAAAACGAGACAACTGCAGACATCTAGGTGACGAATAGTTAAACTTTTAGTGAACCAACTGTTATCTCAATATCTACCTAGGTATTTGGTAATTTGACATTCGATTTATCAACAACGAAGTTTACACACTATACGGTAGATGGTGTTATTGAGCACTATTCATTTCTTCTCCAAAGTGAATCGATGGAGATAATTTCAAATAAAAGCCTAAACTCTAATAAAAGTAGGTACATAGTGTAAAAAATAAAATAAAAAATAACGTTTCACACTTATAGCCTCACAGTAGGGTAGATGTAGATATACCCTATGTCGTGGGTGCCATGAACACATACAGAAACAGAAACACAAATACCCAGACCGAGAACAAAAATTTTAAGTCATCATTGAAATTTCTGCTTCGCCGGGATTCGAACACGGGATGATGGGACCCTTCGATTAGCAGTCCGGCATGGTAAACATTGCGCTACGCGGGTTGTCCCGTTGGGTATACGTATGATGCTGAACATTGTTTATTGGACCAATGATAACTTAACTAATTTTTTTGCATCTCTTCATTGCGTACGGGCTCATCCACACACGTTGGTTGATGGAGATATTAAATATTCTTTAAAGATTCTTTATTTCCAAATACAGATAGCACACTGTGTAGAGACCCTGCCTGCTTTAGTTTTCACAATGTTATATGAGTTATGACTGTTTTAAACCTACAGTCTATTAATTCGCCTTACAATTTTTCCGATTGTTAAATCCTAAACACGTGTATGTTTAGAAATATCTCCCAACTACAAGTAGTTGTATAGTGCACCTCTTTTCTGCAGTAGGTTAAAGCTATGTATATAGAATGAGTCTATGCATTTTTTGCAGTATAAATTCACCCAATTTACTAAGGATACTATTTTTAACACAGATGAAGCCACGGGCACAGCAGTACTACGTATGTATCTCTTAACTTTAATGAACTAATAACTTTAATAAATGAAATTTGTACACCCTAAAGGGTAAATATGGCGAAATAAATATTTTTGTAAAACCTTTTTTGCTGCCCATATTTGTGCAAATAAAATATTTTCATTTCATTTCATTTCATTTCAACGAGCTACATATTTGTAAAGAGAATCTGATTGCGCGAGAAAAGCGAAGCGTGCGAAAAGTGGATAGTAAGATCTGCGTACAATAAGCAGTCCTTACTGTTTTAGGTTTGAAGGATTTAGAAAAAATAAATTATGGGTGTCTTCTGAACATATGAACATTGTATTATAAGATTTATAAGTGATTTTACTATATGTAAGAATAATCTACCTATTACTTATTCATTGCAAATAAATAATCTTTTATCTTTTATCAATCCCTTTTATACAAGTCTTTATTCACGCGGACGACGTCGCGGGCACAGCTAGTAATTCATATAGCTAAAGAAATAAATCTATATTGTCAATTTTTATGCTGTATTAATTGCTTCATACGGTAAGTACCTACTTCCTGGAATCTATGCTAGTAGAATACTCTAAATATCACATCTTACTAAACGTTACTAAACATCAAAATATATCTATTCAAGTCGTTTTTCTTTTTGATGAGAAATCTATTTCCATAATGAAACATTTTACTAACGTTCTGCAAAATGGATTCAATCTCGTTTATCCAAAATTTAATAAAGGGATTGCCTTTACTTGCCTGCAACTCACCCTCTGTCACACGTAAAGATATTCGTCCGAAAACAACGTCCTTAATCCAAACAAACGACCAGCTGAGTGATATTAATGGCGTTGTCTGAAATGTCTTTGTATCTGGGTTCCTCTGTTTTCTTGTAGAATGCAATCGATTTGCAAAGCTAAACGAAACGGCAGCGGTCGGTTATGAGATGGGTGGAAGCTAGTAACAAAGTTCATGTGTGTTTCCTTGTTTTGGAGAGCAGGTAAAGCCATCGACCTCAGGTCGCAGTCTTTGCACCTTGACGGAAGCTTTGACCGGTTTGAAAACATTGAACAGTGAATTGATCACAAATCGTAGTGGAGTGAACTCCAGGCCTTTACGATAGAAAAGAGAAACTCGAGCCCAGCGATGGGACCCATTAGGATTTGATACAGGTATTGCTGTTAAAGACGGTGTGGAGTATGTACCTAATATTTAAATTAAGTCCTAAAAACATCAAGCCACTTTTTCCTTGTAAATTTACTTTTTATAAGAAAACTATTTCTTTGATGTAACACTGCCCGAACATTCTGCAAAAAAGGATTTGTTCTCGGTTATCTAAAATTTAATTTAGGGATTACCTTCACTTTCCTGCAGCGCACCCTCTGTCACACGTTAAGAAATTCGTCTGAAAACACCGTCCTTAATCCAAACAAACGATCAGCTGAGTGATATTAATGGGCAAGACTCGAATTTCTCGGTTTCGGAGTCCCTATGTTTTCTATTATCGAGTTCGTATACATATATATTTATTATTTTTGGCTGCAACCCTTTTTACGTCCCACTGCTGGACACGGGTCTCTCCCCATTATTGGAGAGGCCTGGAACTTACTCCAACACGCTGCTCCAATACGGGTTTGTGGAGATGCGGGTTAGTGGCCAACCCGGTGTCGGATGCTTTTCAAACCACCCATAAGGCCTCCGACAAGGTTTAACGACTGTTATTTATCGACAACAACCGGAACCGACGGTTTAACGTGCCTTCCGAAGCACGGAAACGCGCATGAAAGTTTTTGCTACTAGCGGTCACCCATCTCACACCCGACCGCGCCCGTTTGGCTTAGTCGCATACGAGTATGTAAATCGATTGCGTTCTACGCTAACCGCACCGCCATGCGCGCTTCAATCAATCAATACAAAAATAATAGATCAATACATTTATTATTTTTAGTGAACCAGAACCAGTTAGATATTAACTGTTCGCAACTATATGATAGTAAAACTAAATAAGGAAAGCGGTAAAACGAACATTTAAAAAATAATTTTAATATAACTATCTATAATAAAACCCAAATTTCAATGACCAGGAACGCTGATCTAAACCAGGGCGATCAGCCTGTAGATCGATTAATGAAAGCTAGAACTAGTCACCCATCCATTTATGCGAAAGTTTATTGTTCACACATGTGCATTAAGCATTACGTCGACATCAACGTAAAACTGCGTGTGTCTGAGTATGGAGTATGCTCTTCTTTTATAGTGGACCTAAACCACTGCGTAAAAAGAAAATGTACTAGCATCCTTTTGATTCTCTGACAAAAAAATCTCTACAGAAACAAGGAACCTGCGAACTACAATATTCCAGAAATTACATCTCATTTATTTACAAAGAAATGTCGTTTTCTTTCACAAACACGCGGCTGAAGATGTATCTCGTATATTTCTCTGCATTTATCATTCGAAGCGCTTTGTGAGGCTTTTTCTAAACGTACGGGACATAATATATGGGAGTGCAATAAAAAAATGTTTCGAATTATCTATACATGTTTTCGAATACAACAGAGTGCGTTTAGATTGATTGGATGTCAAGATTATTCAGATACAAAATATTTTGTCACGGCCTATGAGTGTTATGTTTTAGAGAATTTGTACGAGTACTGTAAGTACGTATTCATGCAAAAATTTATCAGTGATGAAAAACACGATTCGAAATGTCGACCGGTATCTCTCAATGGTTACCATCTTGCAGACCGCAGATCCAGAGTACGCAAATCCAGGATATCTGGCGGTCAGATATTTCAATGATGAAATTTAATTGCTTTTCTAGGTGACTTCGGTACTTACGACCCAGAAAAATAGGATTATGAGTGATGCGCTAATTTAATTATTAAAAATTAATTATTTAAAGTGATTCGTCAGAATAGATATAATATGTATATTATAAAGAGTCTTTAAATATACCTGTAAAACTAAAAATAGAAAGTATGGTTTTAACAAGTAGGTGTACGTACCACCGCGTATATTTCCACTACCTATATTCGAAACAATACTTTCAGAAAAGACTCGAGCTAGCTGATACTCGTATGGACGACCTTTCAAGTAAACGCGGTTTGCATGCTTATGTCCTATTCATCCATTGTAGAAAACAGAGAAATAATTGTGTAAAAAAGATAAAGACATGGATGTTCTCCTAATTGAAGAAACTTATTTGTCTTTAAATAGAAAATAATGCTAAAGGTTACTGCTTAGCACTGAATTCTCATTAGCAGCTGATTTATATAAAAGATGCGAAAGTTATAATGCAGAATTATAATATATGCATTGTAAGAATCTAATTCAATGTTAATTGTAAGACTCGAATTCAATGATAAGCATGGTAGCTTTTTGAGGAATTTACTACTTGTTTATCGGTGTCAGTTATATAATTTTCTTCGAAGCTAATGTTATTAAGGTGTATTTTCGTTTTTATGTTACCGGATTTGTTGTTTAATGAACGGGTTGCTTAGCATAGCAATAATTCTTCGACTTATTTTTCTTGAGGTAAGGATATTTATTTAATACTTTCTCTATATGTTCTTAGCTTTTTACGAATAGGTTACGAAAATACACGCAGTATTTTCAAACAATGACACATTTTTATGGGGATATTCGTATAGGGTAACATAAGGAATGAAAGTTTGTGTAGAAATTGGGTTTCATCAAATGTTTGGAAACGATATTATTATTTCTAATAGGTACGGGAGAACCTGTGAGGTTCAGCTGACTTTATATTACAAGTTATTAAAGAAAGTAACGTTACGTAATAAAATAAATGGTATTATATTATAAATATCTGAGACATTCAATACTAACCTACTAACGACCCGGGAGTGATATCCAAAGAATAATGTAACATAATACCGTGTACAGTTTCTGAAATCCTATTCGACGCGAATAATAAATCAGAACGAATTTGTTTTGTCATACGCCTGGGCGCCATTGTTTTTCTTTTTGTGTCAATTTTGTTTCTTATCATATTCAGTAAAAGAATTCGGCACAGTTCAGTGAATATCAATGCTGTTCAGTCTTTGTACAATTATGATGAGTTGCGAAATGTCCAAATCATATTTTACAACGTTCAAAAACAAACTTTACCATTGTGATATTGATAACATTATAAAGCAACATGCTGGTACGAAACCTAGGAATACTGTTAGATTTCAGAATTACCTACGTATTTCTATACTTCGACCCATTTTTTAACACGCTTTTATTAGCTTGACCTGTATGTATGTATTAGGGAATGCAATGCCGATCCCGCGGAATCCCGATCTCGCGAGATCTCGTGTAATTTTTCGGGATCAATCCCAACGCATCATATGACGAGATCCCGTTCGAGATTGACGGGATTGGGCAGCAGTGGTCAGCGACGCAACACACAACCACTCGGGGCGCAAGCGCAAATTAGAATCTACCATTAAAAAAGAAATGGATTTGTTTGAGTGTGGAGGATCAAGGGGGCGATTTTTGCAGTTTGCATATAATTGCTTCGCCACGCTGTTGCCAACCAGCGTTGAGTCGGAGAGGGCATTCTCAGCAGCGGGGTACATTGCAACGGACATTAGATGCCGTTTAGCAGATGAAACTATTAATACCCTTTGTTTTTTAAGGAGTCATTTTCAAAATCACTCTTTTTCCTAATTCTCTTGAAATAAGCTTATTGTTTTGATTACCTAATTTACCTACGTTAATTTCCTTACAACCTGATTATTATTTAGTTGGTAAGATTAAAGAATAAAGGTTTTTATTTTCTTTCGAGTAATATGTTATTTTAGTTAACCTCACTATCACAAACAAGCAGTTATTAGCTTTTTCAGTCATCTGAATTCAACATTTTTTTTAAAATTAGACGGGATCCCGAAAATTCTGGGATCCCGCGGGATTGATATTTCTAATCCCGCGGGATCCCAAATTTGCAATCTCGAGTCGGGATTGCATTCCCTAGTATGTATGTATGTAACGGAATCTTTTAACTTCATTTTCACTTACTACTAGTAGTCTGATTAACTTGAAAATTTGCACAGGGGTCAAGAGCCGATGACAATAAAATAATCTCATAACTTTATATTAAAATCCTAAAATCCTAACTAGGATCATCCGGATAAAAAAATATATATGAGAAGCGGCTGATAAGTTCGCGGCCTAAGGTTCTTAATGAAACAAATAACAACAAACAAACAATTTTCTAAGCGTCTGATTAACTTGAAAATTTGTAGGGATCAAGGGTTGATGACAATGCAATAATATAAAAAAATCCAACTAAAGAATTAAAAATAAATAATGTAGTTTAAAAAAACTAAAAAAACACGCTATTGACACCATGCACCCCACGCTTTTTTTACAGTAAAATACATTTTCTTCTTATTTTTTACTTTTTAGTTCGTGTTTTCACAAAAGCGTGTTTTTTAGTTTTTAAACTACATTATTTTAGATTGTAGAACAGCCGTGGAAGTACCGCCGTTGCAGCCAGTGTGTGTCCATTTGTTTCTTTATCTGTATGTCCGTGTGGCTGTGTGTCCGTGTGTCCGTATGGATGTAAGTCTATATCAAAGATATCGATCGCCTTGAGTTATGTGCGCTTTGAGGGTTGTCGTGATAAGTCAATACGAATTTTGAACGTCAATGCTGTTCACGTCTAACTTGTATAGGTTTTTACACTCAAACCGGGGTACAAACACCACTGCATTCACTTCTGCCGTGAAGCAATTTGATTGTGTTTTGTTGGAAAGGTTTTTTGCAGCAGTGCAACTGCATACGATCGCAGGAAACACCCTGGAAAATCTTGAGATTAATATCCATGAGCTGGAGCGACATGTAATTGAACTATATTACTTGTATGCTCCTCCATTTTATTAAAAAAACATAAGGATGGAAATATTATTAACAAAGAAAAAAAATGCTTCAGTAGATACCAGAAAAAACTTTATTTTACAGTCCTTCTGGTGCGTTTAAATCCAATTTTCTTGATTAAACTACGGACGCTTTACAGGAATACTTCAATCTCAGCAAACATGGGAGAGAACGGCTATCGGAAAAATGAAGTCTGCAGGCGCTTGAAAATTTCCGATCAAAGATATCGCCTTAAGCTGTGTGCGCTTTGAGGGTTGTCGTGACTAGTCAATACGAATTTTGAACGTGAATGCTATATAATATATTCTACATGGATTTAATATTTCAACGGGTGAAGCACCACTGCTGCAGTCATTTCTTCAGTGAAACAATTTGACTGTGTTTCGGTAAAAGATGCGGTTGATGGAGAGACTAACGCTAAGCGACAATCGGCCTCCAGAGTAGCAGGGCTGTAGGCATTCGCGTCTTGACTATGCCCGTCTAATACTTTATATCAGTAAAAAAAATAAGGAAAGAAATAGTTTTATCTTGGAAAGTATGTTTCAGCACCAGATGAAGTTTTGTCTTTAATTTGAAATTCCTCTGGTACCTTTTTTTTTGTTTTCGGGGGGAAACCTTCAAAAGGTACCCGGTACCGGGTTATGTGGGATTTGACCGCACTAAAACCCCCTCGGTGGCTGCCACTGCGCTTGGGGAGGACTCCGGGATCTCCGGCGGAACGCACCGGTGTCATCCACGCGCGACGGCCCAGAACGGGCCCATCTTCGGGAGAGCATATGTGCTCTCCTGCACCTTCCGATGCTCACGGCGACATATGGCCACGCACACATTGCCGCCTTCCCGGGGCTGCTGGTTATACGGATCGAGCTCCCACTCACACCGTCTACAACCCCGGAAACCCCCTTTTAGTCGCCTCTTACGATCAGGCAGGGGATACCGTAGCTCTATTCTTAATCCCGAAGCTACAGGGACTCCTCTGGTACCTATAAATCCAAATAATTTCATAAAAATATAGACCCTTTATGGAAATATTGCAACGACAGCAAACATGGGAGGGGAGGTCGATCGGAAAAATGATGTTTGCAGGCGCTTGGAAACCTCCGATCAAAGATATCGCTTTGAGCTGCGTTCGCTTTGAGGGTTGTCATGACAAGTCAAATAAAGTTTTGAACATGAATGCTACATGGGTTTCGTATTACTTTAGTTAACATAAATTAAAATATGCAAAAATTTGTACAATTTGTGACAACCTTAAATATTATGTTAGCGATTTTATTGCTGTATCGAAGCTACGCTATAAGTAGCAAAGTCCATTCTCATTTGGTGTTGAACGCAAGCTATCTACCCGTATACAGTTAGCAAAACACCGCCTGGGCTAGGAGCTAAATTGGTGACTGTAAGTAGAAAATTATACGAGCGTATCAATGCTTCGGGGGACACGCGCAACACTGAAGTGGATTTTTAAATAACATTAAGTGTTATAGTTTTTAACATTAAATAATACTTAAACTTAACTGACTGCACATAAATATAACGCGAAAAGTACTTTAAAAATAAGTAACATAATTGGAATTTAAATTTTTTATATCACAATACTTGCCTTGCCCCACGGGATGTAACTGTAAACATGTAACTTGCCATGGGAAAGAGATATTTTACCCAGGTAAAAAGTAGCCTATGTCACTCTTCAGCCGCCTAACTGTCTTTATACAAATCGGTCAATTCGTAGCACAATTATGTCGTGAAAGAAAGACAAACAAACATACATTCACATTTTAGGTATTAGTTATTTAGTTTAAAAAAGTATTGAGTCTTAAAAATTTATTGCTATGCACCTGTTGTGAATACTATGATTTGTAGGTTAAAAAAATGTATTTTATGACTCATTTCAGTTTAGGATTTTTAATTATGTTAAAAGAATAAATATTTAACTGGGTATCTGTTCTTACAATGCTTACTTTTGTTGACAAATAAAATGGCACTATTACTTTCTTTAATTATCAATAAACTGTAAATCCGATTTTTTTTATACTCATACTAACAAGTTACGTTTCATAGAAAATCGCATTTATATTTCGAGTTTCGAATATGCCTATTCGTTCAGTAAAATTTTATTCCAATCGCTCGGTTTTTCGATACCATTATTAATGGCTTGTTGAACTAGTTTTGCCATATAAATGCGGATATTTAGAGGGATTTCGTTTATTCCCTGACTTATTTTAATGATTACAATTTATTTGAATTCACGTTCCATTTATGATATATTATGATTCCATATATGTCCATCTGACTAGTAGTTGCAATATTTGTTTTTAGTTATATTATTCGGGTTTCTGTTACACAAAAAGGAAAATAGCACTCATAGTGTTATTTTCTTATTTTGTGTGCCTGTCAGTCTATCGCAGGCCATATACTCAGTAGCATGAAAATTAAACTCATTTATAAACTACGAAAAAACTTATTAATTTCCAAATATGTGACTAATTTTTAAATATCTTATTATCACTTGCTTCACAATTTCTTAAAACATCGCGGAATAGCTGACAAAATTTTGTCACAGACTTATGAAACCTCCCAATCTCTACTTAGACAGCGTTGTGAACTATGGTTTACGTCCTTCTTAGCCTTTGATGAAAGAGTCTTGGCAAACAGACAAAATATATACACACAAACAAGGACGTGATTGAATTAGGATTTCTCGTTATTTATGATGAAAGTCCACGTAAGTCTCACTGCTGGGCTCGTGTCTTTCTCCATAATTATACAAGTTTGCCATGATGTGCTTGCACGCTACACTATTCAGGGTTGGTGGAGATTATTCGATATTTACCTTTCATTAACGAATTATAACTAACATTTTACAAATTAATCCACAGAGACATTGTACGAAAACCAAAAAGGCAACATTATCTATTTCTAATAGTAAATTTATAAGGCTCTACGGTAAAGTGATTGGCGTTTAGGTGTAATCCTAAAGTTTAGCGCACGATGGGTCCCAATGTCACGTTATTTACTGCACCCTAAGGACAGGAACGTAGCACTAAATTGTACCGAAAGTGACTTTACGGGTCACTTCTGACTTGATAGCCCATTCCGCGAACTTCTATCTTTAGTTATTAGCCTCTACGGCATACCGATATACAATGACATGGAAAGACAGATTAGTTTTAAAGTGCACATTTTAAAATATTTAAGAGCTCTAGATTCACGGTAACAGATAAAGTTAATTACATAATTTTCATATTAAGGCAGCATTTACACTAACCTTATTATTTATTTCGTATAGTAACGTATATAAGAGCATATTACACTTAAAGCTAGCCCATGGACATTTATAGGTAGGTACATATGCAGTGATGATCTAATAAGAGTTTTATCGTGTTTGGATGGTAATCGGTTCCGTAGGCAAACCAAGTTTTTATACAATTCCTTTTTAGTCCTATAAGTCCATTCCTATAAGTGCTTTAATTTTCACGATAACTTATCTTATCTAAGTTTTCTGTATAAGGAACCGATTTTTTTAAGGTTTAGCTGATTGTAATAAGTTTATTTTAATGTTTATGTAATTGTTTAGGTATCCCTCGCACTTGGGAGAGTAGATATTTGCCTATCAGTGGGACATATAAAAGGTTGAAAAAAAAGTTTTATGATCTACTTTTATATCGTAATTCTTAACATTTTATGAGCTGCGAATTATCACAAACTCAAAGTAAATGCCTAAGAGTTACACTTGAAACTTAAAAATAACCTAAACTAATCGCATCAATGGCGGCCCGGCAACAAAGCCAGTGAAGGTACGCCATTGTTTGCGCATAGGTATACAAAACGTCCTGTTGTTTTTCGCCCAATAACTGCCTGAAAATGGCCCGCGCTAACTATAAGTTTTAGAAGTTACTGTTTGAAGTATTATGAGAAGTTAAAATATCAGTTCATTGTTGTTTTTACTGTTCGAGAGAAGGGTTGTCTATGTCGCTCGAGATGTCTGCTCGGAAATGTTGTGCGCACAGTCAAGTAATTGCAACAATGTTGGCACGTCTAATTGTTGTTTTTTATATTTACTTATCTTACTGTAGGGATCATGGACTGGGTGGCGAAATGTTGGTCTTCAACCCATTAGATGGACTGAGAAAATATTAAGAACAACAGGAAAAAACTACTAAGGATGAGACCTATGCTCAGCAGTGGGTAACAAAGGTTGTTGTTGTTAGGGAAAAAATTATACTGTTATGTAAACCCTTCGCGTACTGAAAATGCGCGTTAACTGTTTTTAAGGATCTACATAATATAAAACTGATTAAACTCGTAGCTTAACAATAGGTAAATTGTTTAAAACACTGGTGATAGGCGTATCACGTGCCATCATATGCCGACGATTCAGCGCCTCCAATTTACTGTTTGCGCGTAAACATAACAAGTTGTTTGTGACCAATGCTGTCTGTAAAATTGTGTTAGAAGGTGAATATAATATGAACGGTGGTAATAGTAAAGTTTAATAAATTGACAGAGACAAATAATATAGAACCACTATGTTAAATTTCTACTATAAAAACTTTTTTAGAAAACATTGTCTTTATTAAATAAGCTTAGAAGTAAAATTACCTCTCAGTAGATCAGTCTGGTATTATATTATAATGTACATTTGTACAGATATGAAAAACTATGGGTTTACTAGGAACTTATTATAAAATAATCTTTGGAAATTACGTCACATTTTAAATTACATTACATTATCTATAATTGAACACGGCAAGAATAAAACGTTATTCTCTTTTGGTGATTAGAGTAAAAACTACATCTACAACAAGAGCTTTTCTTGCTTAAAACTAACATTTCCTATTATGTAAGAATAAGGTGTCAAATTAGCTAAGTTATATAATACTTACTCATTAAGCTCGTAGCTCTACAATGGCGGCACGTAGCGGCAAAAGCGGGCGAAGGAACGCCTCCGTTCTATTGTCTGTGCGTAAACAAAACATCCTATTGTCTGTGGCCTGATGGCTGCCTGGAAATGGTCGTTAACTGTGGTTTTGGAGGAGCTGCTATCTTGAATAAATTTGTTATTTTCGGGACAAATTTTGGAACTTTACTCCATATTTTTGTTATATAGGTAGGTACTGTAAAATAAAACAAAGATGAGCCCGGTTAAAACAAACATAAAATCCGGCCTACATTTACGCATTATTCGACTTCTGTCGAACAAAACTTATGGTGGTGGTGATGAGAATAAAAAAAAAATTTTTGGAATCACTAAAAGATTGACGTTCATTAAGAGAATACAAAATTTTTTAGCGATCATCGGCTCCGGGCGATGACTTGAGCTGAAAGAAAAGTTCCGGAGGAGAAAAATTCTCAGGAGCACTATTTTAAATGCTAACTATAAAAAGATATAAATACTCTGTTATTTCTGTACTCCGGGATCTCCCATGGAACGCACCGGTGTCCTCCATACGCGACGCCCTGGAACGGGCCCATCTTTAGAAGAGCAGATGTGATCTCCTGCACCTTCCGATGCTTACGGCGGCATGCGGCCACGCACACACCGCCGTCCTTCCCGGGGCTGCTGGCTGGACGGGTCGAGCTCCCACTCTCACCGCCCGCAGCCCCGGAAGCCCCCTTTTAGTCGCCTCTTACGATCAGGCAGGGGATACCGTAGCTCTATTCTTACTCCCGAAGCTACAGGGACTACACGTATAATAAGAACGTACAAAAAGTTTTTTTTCCTACACAGTCACGCAAGGCACTTAAGTCGATTCCTAAAGTTCTATAATACGAACATAACGTAAATCTCAATCCCTGGATAGCTATGTAGGTACTAGAAAGTGGAAACCACAATACAAAACCCAAACGAAATTCCCGATAGCAAAACAAAGATCCGCTTCATTGTACGTCAGAATAAAATTTATCCATTCAGGTTGCTCTACTGCTGCTTCTTCAGCGATATAAATGGTTTAGGTCTTTCGTTGATATGTTGTTTATAAATACTGGATGAAGGGAATAGATGATAAGTTATTTCAATGTACTTAATCGCTCCAAAGTTGTAATCGCCACATAGCCAGCTTATCAGAGTTTACGAAATGTAGTTCTACCAACAAGCAAATAATTAACACATCTCATTATAATCTTAGTGTGCATATTTTTTTCGTTTTAGTAAGTAATTTTGTTAAAATTTAATCTTTAAGCAACAATTAATAGCCTTCGCAAACATGGTAATTTTAGCATCGGCAATTTAGTCGCTTATTAGAAGCTAAATCTAGCTACCAAGTCGTTAAATAGGCATTTTAACGATTTTGATACTGCAATAGAAAAAAACAAAAATTGCCGAAACACAATGCATCATCCATGCAGTTATAAAATCGCTAATCGCCGATGCCACAACCAGCATGTCTGCTCAGGCCATAAGCGGATTGTACTTATAACTTCTCTTTTTGAGACTCGACATAACTCTTTTTAATCTGTATGAGTTAAACAAATTTTCGCTCGTAGATCGATAACAGATTTTCACCGTAATAGTTTCTCGTATGTAGAGAGGAATTAGGTAACTATTGTTACTGAATATCGAAGTAAAATCAGTCAGTTGATCGCTTTTCTTTTATCCCGCAAAAGTGAAGCAAGCGAAGAGAAAAACAGTGCTTGAATTTATTGCGGGCCGCAATAGAATTTATTCATTCGGGGCTCTAGTACTTATCGCAACAAATACTATAAATATGCTTCAGTATTTTATCGAACTGGGATTCATTCGTGGTAACACAGTAAATTGTTTAGTGGAAAAAGTAAAATGTTGCCATAATACTAAACAAATAGCAGTCAAGATTTTAGGTCACCTATATTAGGTTTTCTAGGTGTTTCTAGGCCTCTTAATCAAAAGGTATGTTACCTATTGATTAAGAGGCCGTATACGAAATATTTCCCACCAACCCGCATTGGATGGAGCAGCATGGTGGAGTAAGCTCCAGGCCTCCCCAATAATGGGGAGAGACCCGTACACAGCAGTGGGACGTAAAAAGGGTTGCAGCCATACGAAATATTGCCGATTTTCCTGATTTAGTATATTTTACATAGGAGATTTTGCAGTCAAAATAAATACAGTATTTCCATAAGTTGTATTGCACAATATACCACCAGGGCCTACCTTTAAAGCCCTTAAGGGCACCAAAGCATTCACCTCTTAAGTGCACCGGCAAAACTTACATGCGGTGACCATCAGCCTTCTTAGTAGCAGCAACTGCAAACATCTTTGTAACCACAGGTAAGATAGAAACTTGTTTGAGGTTGTGTGTAGGTGTACAGGGCTGCAGCGACCACTTAACACCACGTGGCCTGCATTCTCTAATGCTACTGATTCAAAAATAAAATAAAAAGATCATACAGGCTTACAGATAAGTCGCTACAGCTCAAGGATATCTGCATCCAAGCTTAAACAAACAGCAGTCTTGTCTGATGTCTCTGTTTAAGCCCCTATTAGGTGCGAAATTTTAAGTTGTAATTAATAGTATCAGGCGTTACTTTGCGGAACTCCATTGATATAAAGTTAGGTAAATACTACTTTGCTACAATCTGAAACCAGAATGTTTGATGGTGTATACTTTTTCATACGAGTAAACGTCGTAGAGTCAATAACCCTGATGATGCTCTGTTTTGTGGCGAAACCCGTGTGGGTAGTGGTACGTATGTTGTTGTATATTTTTTTATTGTCGCATGTGCATGTATCTTTTGTGGGAGGGAGGAGGTGCTATTGCATGAAAAAAGTATACACCATCATACGTCCTGGTTGCGGATTGTTGTAAAGTAGTTTGTACCTAACTTTATAAGTTTCTTAGTCGGTTTGGTTTGGCCTGTAGGGCGTTGATACATCAGTCAGTCAGCTTTGACATTTGTATACAAATATATATAAACCTAATAGCTTAATTTCAGTCTAAGTATGTAATAAACAAAGGTAAGAAACATGAATTTATTTCGTAAAGAACTTTAATGAAGGTGTGACAAAACAAAGTAAAAGGTACACCCTTATCCGGTCGGTCACTCTAAATCCGGTTGTATCCGGCAACAGCGCCCCTTTTGAAGATAATAAAATAAAATTATTTAGGTTACTGGTTTACAAATATTTGTGTTAGTAAAGGACTTGCAAAACGTATGATAATAATAATAATAAAATAAAATAAAACATGTAAATATGCGTCATTTGTTTGGACGTTTATTTACATGATTTTTTTATTATTATCATACGTTCTTGTAACATAAATACTAATCCAAATAAGTTCATCCCGAAACAAATAATGAAACCTATCTCTTCTAATATATAAAATTCTTCTGTCACAGTTTTAGTGTTTATACACCTCCGAAACGGCTTGACCAAATTTGATGAAATTTAATGTGTATAATAATAATAATAATAATAATAATAAATCCTTTATTATCAGGCAACAAGGCCCATAGCATAAATACCTTATAGACTAACATACATATTTATTATATCTTATAACTAAGTCACATTTTTTCGCCGATGTGAGACGCGGTTACGGTAACTCCCGGCGGTCGACGACGTCCACGATATATGCGGAACACGACCCCCTTCGGCCACACCTCCTCCTTTAAAAAGGTACTTCGCATGTCGGTTGGGACGCGCACCACAAACGAACTAAAGTTCACCGGGTTGCGCGATTCCAGCTTCTCAGCCAACACTGTAAACCTCGTCTTCGCCTTCACATACTCCACGACATCGGTGACCTTCGTAGCATGATGCAGACGAGACACATAGATGTACGTGGCTGGGATGGCGGGACGCAGGATCTCGTTCTGTTCCAGGTGCAGTGCCACATTGGTTACGGCAAGGAGGCCTCCTCTTCTTGCGCTCCACCTTGATAAAGCCGTCCTTGTCCGGTTGTCCAATAGACACCGCACTACGAGGGGGGTCGTTGCGGGTATTCCCGCTCCCACTCTCAGTCCTCACTTTTGTCCGCTTTTTGGGTTGCTGGCGGGCAGCAGCTGCAGCGTAGTCACGTTGAGGCATAGACGTGACATTCACAGGCGACACCTCCGAAGGGGGAGGCGGGGGTCGAGTAGCGGCTACATTAGCGCTAACTCGTACAGGAACAGCGGCCGGTGAGGAGTCAGATTTCGCTGACTCGGAATTCGACGGCGAAGCAATGCATGCCCCGCGACGCGTGTTAATGTTATTGACCTCTGGTGACCTACTGACAGCCGAAGTTGTACGCAATATCGCTACTTCGGCCCGCAGCTCGTTGATCGTACTTTGTGAGGCCTCCAACTTTAACACCACCTCTGCCAGACTTGCCTTTAGGTTCGTGATGTCCTTCAGCAGCCTGGTAACGTCGACATGGTCAAACGTGACGGGTGGAAGCTTGTGCAGATTCCTTGCCACGAAGGACGGCACGTCGTCTGGATCGGTCACCTTCAGGATGTAAATTATATCCTGGAGGTTCTTCTCTCCCTTTTCATCCCTCCTGCGGGACGGCATCTGATCGATCTTTCCGATCAATTCGTAAAGGAGCGTCTTGGCACCAACTATCTCCTCAATCGTGTAGTTGGACGAGCAGATCTGTATGATGCTGACCTCGTCCATGCTGTCAACTGCGTGCTGCAGAAACGCCAGCAATTCATTGGCTACGAGTTTATCGGAACTCATAGCCATTGTGACGTGCGGCGGCAGACGCCGCGCAGAACGCGAATATATGTAATAATTATATTCGTAAGAGCAGTGATTACTAACAGCACCGAGCGCGTACGGCACTGCACTCAGTTGGTATGAGAATAGTTTTATAACTAATTTTTATACCCCTAAGTGTTAAGGTTGGCCCACCCCAAACAATTAAACGCGGTACGCAGGTCGCGGGGTCAGCCAGTATACATATATATATTTATTTATTAATAAATATAGTATTAATATGAGCAGTTTAGTTGTTATATAATGTGATTAAAAATGTTAGAAAACTTATTAAAATGACAGCTTATTTCGAAATATTTCGTATTTGATGTGGCGGAGTTACGTACGATCGCGGAAACCGGAGCGTTGCAAGCGTTGCTTTAATGTGGGGAAACCGAATTTTAGACATTAAATTTCCTAAAAGATTTATGTACAAAATATTGTCTGCAGGCACATTCTTATTCGTTTATCTTTTTCTTTCTTGGGAAGTACTATCCTATCTAATTTGCGATATTTTTGAACAAATGAACTATCACAAGCTTTCCGCCCCCAGCTTCGCCCGCGTGATTTACATACCTACACGTTTTATCTCATATACCTATATTTGGTGGATTGTTGAGTTATCTGTCTTTTAGGAGGTACATGGGAGGTTCTAAGTTCGAGTTAAAAATCTTAGTGACTAGGTATTTTTTTTATAATATCCTTCATAGTTAATAAATAAATCAATTCTGGAATAAAAATACACAAAAGCAATTTCGTTTTGTGCTATCATTAAGTAAGCATTTAAATGGCAGTTTAATTCATAATATTTCGTCTTTGATGTAGAACATAGTTTTGTCAATTCCTGTTAATTTATCCTTATTTTTATCCTATCTGATGAAAGGTGCTGTTGCGAATTTAAAAAAAAAAATCATTAAGAAAATTTAACCCTTGCGATCGTTTCTCTTATTCCTTCTCTAATTAATGTCCATGTTGAAAATTGTAGTATTTACTGAAAATCTTTTATAATAATATCCTACACAATTACTTAATAAGCCAGTATATTATTTAAGCCATTTTAGTAGAAGCTATTTGGTTTATGTCATATTAAAATGGTAGCTAGGTAATTTCATAAAAGTCTTTAACGTGGCGAAGTAATGCAAGAACGCAGAAACGAGAGAAACGTTTTAATGTGGAGAATCAGATTTTAGCTATATCTTTACTAAAATTATTAAGTCTGCATAAATTTCGAAAGCTTCCAGTTTTCTTGGCGTGAATCTAGAGTAATAGAATATAATTATTATTTACCATTTTACATTTTTAATAATTAAATTTATCTGTGTGTTTTACAATGCAATTAAATTCGTATAAACCCTTAGAGCATCACAGGCATTGCCAGTTATGACACCCGTCAGAAGAGCGGCCTTTACGGGCGAACCCCTCTTCCCAACGTGCAGGGTGAGTCAGCTTTGCACCTTTGATGCTTTAAGTATAAACCCTGTAAGCCTTTTTAGCTGCTACCGCTGTGTGTTCTTGGCGGTTAAATAACTGAAATTTCATTTTATTTTTTGTTACTTTACTAAGATAATGTAGTATATGGGAAGGTTATGTCGCTGGTGGAACTTTTGTAGTTCGCCATAGTACCACCTCTGTACCCACTTCTGCCGTGATTCAGTTCTATTATGTTTGTTCAGTTAAGGAGCAGTTGACGACCAGACTTACATAATGCAAACATCAGCTTTCGGAGTAACAGAGCAACTGCATACAACATCAGACAAGACAAAACATTCCTATGCTTGCTTGAAGTTGTGTGTAGATGTCCATGGGCTGCAGCGCCCATTTAGTAGGTGGTAGAACTATTATGGTTCGCCTGGGGAAGTACCACCGCTGCACCCACTTCTGCCGTGAACCAACTCTATTGTGTTTCGGTGGAAAGGTGCTGTTGCCGGCCACACTTACATGAGGCGACCACCAGCCTCCGAGTAGCAGCGCAACTGCATACGACCTCAGACAACATTTAGTAGGTGGTAGAACTATTATGGTTCGCCTGGGGAAGTACCACCGCTGCACCCACTTCTGCCGTGAACCAACTCTATTGTGTTTCGGTGGAAAGGTGCTGTTGCCGGCCACACTTACATGAGGCGACCACCAGCCTCCGAGTAGCAGCGCAACTGCATACGACCTCAGACAACATTTACCTATGCTTACTTGAGGTTGTGTGTAAATGTCCATGGGCTGCAGCGACCACTTAACACCACGTGGCCTGCATGCTCGTCTGCTACTCCATTCAAATAAAAAAAAAATTAGTACTACGTGACACGTATCCACGTTTGTTAGAATCTTAGAAAATTGTTATCAATACTTGGTCTATACAGGCACAAAGATACAATATTAAATTCCCACTCAAACATAATTTCGGCACGCTTCGCATGACGTAACTTCATGAAAACTGAAAGGTATGAAAGCCATTGTACGGAACATGTTCACTTACGAGTAAATGACATTTTTGTGCTTTGAAGCCTCCTGAACTGAGCCTGAAATTCGAAATAACGTGTACAGTTGATGTATATTAGTATCACTATGATAGGGCAAGAACTTTTTATCCAAATTTTTTTTCTACGAATTTACAGATATTGGGACCGTGACGACAATAAGAAATATTGATATTGATATCGCGATCGGAATATTGATATTGCTTTATGAAGAATTTCGGATTATAAGATAAATTTGTTTCATTTAAATAGCAACTAAGCAGAGCCTTTCGTCTGCGTTGTATATTTGTTTATCGTATTAAAGTTCAGATCAATCTAGTCCATACCAATATTATAAATGCGAAAGTAGCTCTGTCTGTTTGTGCAACCTGTGTCTGTAAAGTTTTCTCGCCTAACCACAATACAAAGAGATTCTTTCTTAGACAGTAGGGTAACTCAGCCCCATTTTTGCAGTTTAAAAAAAATATAAAAATAAACCTATAACGAAGTATCACCTCGAAGCCCCCCGGGTACTAAATTTCATGAAAATCTTTGGAACCGTTTCCGAGATTCTAATTATGTATACAAGTATACAGGTATATACAAGAATTGCATTACGAGTAGATTTTGTATGTGACGCCTCGGGAGGCGTTAGAATTGAGCCCGCTATTTGAACTAGCGTGTGTATTTGATGACAATTTGACTCACATGTATCAGGGGTGTCAGATCTCAATGCAATTTAAATACGAGTTTGTTCAGTTCCCATTGAATCGGTGTTGAAACAGCCTGGTAAAGTTAGTTTCAACTCCTCCACAATTATGTGAGAGTCCAGTATTGGGATGCAAAATGGAAATTAGTGACGTTTAACGATGCTTGCTGTAAACATATGATATATGAAATTATAATATATTAAACATTATAGTTTAGATTTGCTGAATATAATTGAATTATAGAAATTAAACAACATTTCAACATTCCCTGCATAACGTTACTTCGTGAAATCTGAAAGCAACGCATTGTACCTACTGAACAAGTTCGCTCAAATGACATTAATGTATATTGTGACACCTCGTGAAATTGAACACTGAATAAAACTTCGTTCGTTATTATTTGCGTGATATTCAACTCCAATATAATATAATAAAATTACCTACTGCGAATCAGTCGTTTCGTCAGTAAATCTAAACAATATTTTCCGTGTTTGTTCTTTACTGTTAATAATGAACTTAGGTTTCACTATTCATAACATGCTTAACTAGAGAATAAAGCTTATTTTTGTACATTCGTATGAGCTCGTTGGAGTTTAAGAAAAGAAGCATAGAAATATCTGCAACAAAATACGTAACATTAATAGAGTCTTGGACACTATGCACAAAAAAAAATCAAAATCTTTATCTTAAAAAGGTTGCACTAAATCACACTTGGAATGCAATATTGTTAATTCTTTTTTGTACATGATTTATATTACAGTTTAAATCAATAATAATTAAGTCAATTGACTATATTTGATAAGTGACGTCACTAATCATTTTCTCATACAAAATATATGGGAATGTCACGTTTTGACAGCTCATTAAAAGTATCTCAATTGATTTGGTAGTCCAAGACCGGATTTGTTATGTAATTGAAAATAATATTTAAACATAACCTTTAGATGCCACTTTACGTTAATATTCAAAATATCATTTCATTTATTGAAAACGTAGACGCTTCTGGAATAAGCATCAAAACGTCAAGTGTTATGAAAAAGTCAGGCGTATCTGTCGTGAAGTGGGTCCAAGTAGCGACAGATGTTTAGCTCGACATTTCCGTCAGACCGCGCTTGACAAGTTTCCAATAAGAAGCCACGTTTCACGGACCGATGACGCTAAGTTAAATTGCAGCATTCTACAATTTTACTGTAGAATGAATGCTAGAAGTTTTAAAAGTTGAATTTTATCTGTATGTACTTAAATAGGTCGAAGTTCAATGCTTCTAGATTGTAATTTGTTGGATTTTACAGGTATTCGAGACAGAAGTTGGAAAAGTACAAGTACTGGACTTTATAAGAGTATTTATAAATTTTACTTGTTTTTATTAATTAAAACTTATTAATTTATTTAATTTTTTATTAATTTAATTTTATTATTTATCTTTGTTACTCAAAGATTAGTATGGTTGGTCACGTTTATTTTGAACCAGGGAATTTCAATTGCTACGCCTATTTGTGGCGTTAAGCAATTCTTCGGTGTTTCAGTGGAATGGTGCGGTTATCATACTTACGCATTAGTGCTACTGCACACAACTTCACCCAAGATTCAGACTTGTTTGAGATTGTAGCTGTCCATGGGCAACAGCGACATGACATAAAAAGTATTCACATCTATACAAATAAATAAAAATGCAGTGTCTGTTTGTTATATTAAAATAACCGCCTTTTACTACATGCATATGAATATTTATATGGTGAATATACCAAAATAAAATTTATTAAAATTTTTGTCTGTCTGTCGGTCTGTTTGTTCTGGCTAATCTCTGAAACGGCTGGACCGATTTTGATGGGACTTTCACACTGGCAGGTAGCTGATATATTGAGTACCTTAGGCTACTTTTATCTAAAGTCCACGCGGACGAAGTCGCGGGCGGCCGTTAGTCAAAAATAAAAATAAAATGTATCGTTTCGTCCCGTAATCAGTATAGTCCATGTCGAATCAGTTATGTAAGTTATAATTGACGCCAATTTATTTTGATAAAGTAGAGAAAACTATGCAATACGTGTAAGCATACAAAGAGGAATGTATTTACAAAATGATGTTCCACGTAGAGACTGATGTCTTGCTTGACATTTCCGTCGAATTGCGTTTGACAGGCTTCCAATAAGAAGCATGTAAGAAGCCGTGTTTCACCTTCTGATACCGACGAGTCAAACTTTATTCGAGGACTGCTAGGAGTTTGGTGATTTTATATGGACTTTAAATAGGTCAAAGTACTAATAGTCAAAGTTAGTTTGTGAAATTTAATTCAAGAAAGAATTCTTACCGGTTAAAATATGTTTTAATATTTTTGTCTGTTTCATGGTTTACATTAAAAAAATCAAAGTTTCAGTTTTACAACAGCTACTTACAAACTCATAAGTACTAATTAAGAGGAAATTATGGAATTATATTTCATATGGAGGAACCAAAACATAGTTCGATTTATTATATATGTATATTACTATTCATATTATATGCTTGTGAAGCAGTCGCAGCCGTGTGAATCAACCGATTTTTATACTTTTCACAAATAAAATCAGGTTTAGTTACACAAATAAAGTCAAAACACATTTAAAAAAGCAGAAGAGTTTGGCACTATATCTTTAGAAGTTCAGACTTAGTTTGTGGAAGATACCATTGTCCCCGCTTAAGTAGGTCTTTACAATATTGTTCTTTTTCATTACAACTGCTAAATTATACTATTATCACTTTATCTTGAGAGCATTCCATACAAAGCTCTATGAAATAGTTACAGTGGTGAAAGCAAATATCCAGGTCAACTCTGAGATGGAATACCAGCTGCTGTAGCTTACAGCTTAAGATATGCTCGGAATTGTTAGACAGTAGATTTATTAGGAGAAAATGTTAATAGAATCGTATTTAATAAGGAAACCGCAGAGGTTACGCCTGTAAATTTGAGTTAAATGTAAGCCAGGAAATTGTTTTGGATTGCTGTTTACGAAGAGAAAATGTTAATAGAATCAAATCAAATTATTAAGCCACAGCGCAGCACGTATGGCGCAGCAGCTACCATATAGTGCAAGAAGAAAGAAAGAAAAAAATAATAATATTAGGAATACAAAATAGTCTGTAAGTTTAAATTTATCTTAAAGTTTAAGTTTCGTGTTAAGCTGTAGGTCCCTGTCGTTATATATAGTCGTTCATCCAGCTGAATGAAATGAAATTCATTCACTGTACGGTTCCTTTACAAACTCTTAGTAAACGTTTTTTTTTGTTCTGTCTACTCTGGGTGCGCTTAGGCAATACTGAGCTGAAGAAAAGAGCAGACGGAGAAAAACTCCGGCCCTGTTTTAAATAATTGTATACCCACAATAATTAGCTTTCTTACAGAGTAGCTATGGGCAGATAAGTAACGTACGTGACAGCTATCGCATGTGTCAATGATTGAAATTTGATTGATTTAAGTCTATTACATTAGTTATAGAAATAGCCTTGTGGGACTACAGCTCAATCCCAAGCTTTTTTATCAATTAAATAATCCTCAAGATCGTAATAAGACTTGCGGTACGTACCGAAAGTCCTAATACGATCCTTATAGCAAGTCTTATAACAAGTCCTGACTTGTTTGACTTTCTTTTTAAATCTGTGCAAAGGAAGAGATTGAATATTTTCCGGGATTTTATTATATATTTTGATCGACATTCCGATAAAAGAGTGGCTGTTTTTGCGGAGCCTACACTTGGGTAATACAAGTTTTTAGCCATTCCTTGTTGAATCGCTGCGTTTAGCGATTAAATCGCCGACCAACAGTGTTAAATGTACCTAGCATGGCTTAAAGTCAGCGTCATACCTGCAACAATTTGTGTTTATCGACTTTTTCATTAGCACGTTGCATGATCGAGTTAAATTAAGATTACATCAAGCCGGCGCCATAAAGTCGAACCAGTTTCATCAAAAAGTGCTCTATTTACCTAACGTTTTACAGAACATGCAACTACTTCATAAATACTTGGTCTAGATTTGTAAATTATTTGAACTCTAAATTTGCAGCGAGCTCGTACATTTTCTGTGCGGGAAAATTTTTATAAGGAAGAAAATATTTTTAGTGCAGCTATATTTTAATACTAATATTATAAATTCGAAAGATTCTCCGTCTGTCTGCTACGCTTTCCCGCTTAAACTACTGAACCAATTTTAATGAAATTTGGAACGCAGATAGAGTGGACCTAGGGAAAGGACATAGGATGGTTTTTATCCTACGGGAACCTATAAAACGGGTCCACGCGGGAGAAGCCGCTGGCGGAAGGCTAGTATTTTAATATATTTTATTCCAATTCCAAATTAAATTAAATTAAAATAGAATACCAAATTAAAAGCAAAAACAATACAAAGATGTCGCAACGTACTCTTTTATTTAATTTCTGTAAAAGAGATTTTAAAATGATAATCCCTTTGTACTAAAATATTGTAATAATTTTATTTATAATTACTTTAAATAAACCCACTAAAAACAGAAGAATATGTTTGGTTGTGGACTTCGCCGAAAAAAGTATTCAGATCTAAAGAGCGCCAAGATCTACAGAAAATATAATAATCTATAAATGAAGAGAACAAAATAACTATTATAAATAATTCCTAATTCATGATTCGTAATTGTTTATTGGTATTTTCGAGTTACATTATTTCACTTACAATTTTATTAAGCTAGTTATCACACATAAAAATACGATGACGATTAAGGCTTTTTAAAGGACATTATACAATTATACATTATACAAATAACAATACTAATAATACATTTATAATAATATATAGCATGACATGAGAATTAATGAAATAAATGTCAATGATGCAGATTAATATACTTAATTGACAAGTTTTGTCGTGATAATAACATTGCGTGTGTTTTATGATATTAATGTTTGATTTTTGAACATTTAGTGTGATTCGAACAGCGTTAAATATTTTTTTGTCATTTAAATGATCGTCATAGTTGTAATAACATTAAATTATTATGAAGAATAAATTGTTTTCTTTTATTCCAGTTGGCAAGTTGCAAATAAGCAAGTATGCAACTCTATTTCTTGTTCTATCATTATCTAACTATACATCAATGTCTGTTCATAAAATATGTGTCATTCTAAGCTATTAGATTAGACACGACGCTTCACACTCATAGACCCACACTAGGATATCCTGTATTGTAGGTGTCATGGACTCACACAAAGACAGAATCACAAACAACCAGAACTAGGGATACTCGATAGGCAGTTTGGCATGGCAACCATGGCAACACAAGTCGCCATGCCATCTTTTGGTACGTACAAAGAATGATGTCCATAGACTAGAATCCTTATAAAGCTAGGCTAGGCTCTTCTCTGAGTTAATTGTGGTGCTAATCGACAGGCTATTGATTGCATCATATTATCGTGACCTACAACCGTACCGTTTTCGACTATAGCAAAATAGAGTTGCTATGCGACATGTCTCTCCCCATTGTTGGGGAGACCTGGAGCTTACTCCACCACGCTGCTATGCGGGTTGGTGGAGATGCGGGTTAGTGGCCAACCCGCTGTCGGATGTTTTCAAACCGCCCATAAGGCCTCCGATAAGGTTTAACGACTGTTATCTATCGACAACAACCGGGACCGACGGCTTAACGTGCCCTCCGAAGCACGGAAACGCGCATGATTTTTTTTGCCACTAGGGGTTACCCATCTCACACTCGACCGCGCCCGTTTTGGCTTAGTTGCATAGATCGTTTGCATTCTATGCTAACCGCCGGGCCATGCGCGCTTCATAAAAGTGCATATTCTGTCAAAATTCTGTATCAGGGTTATGATGTCAAAGCATTCAGATATGCACTAGGTAAGAGGTTTTCAAGTGACAAGAATCTCATATCTAAAAGGATACGTTACTGAAGATTTTCTTCAATCAACAAAATTGTGTACCCCTGAGTGCACATTTTCACATACGTTGTTTTGTTAAAGTGTTACAAGAAACACGTACAACAAATTTTAAAATTAAAACAGCTGGAAAATTACCAACGCTGTAATGTTTGCGTTTCTGAAATATTCCTCTGAAAACCACTGGATTTTTCGTTTAAATTGGAGGGCACTCGGTTACTGCAAGAATTTAACACGTAAGTTCTATTAAAACTCATTTTGTAAATTGGATGCTAATTTAAGTAGCATTTCACGAGTTGAAATTGCACGAAACGTGGTAAATTGGGTGTTGGGGCTTTGTATACCTAATTATAGAGAGGCTACGTAGTTACTGAGAGTTGGTATGTAATATTAAATTTATGTTAATTAAATTAAAACATAACTGAAAAGATGTATAAATATATAAAACCCTTGCAATCAAATAATATTATTAAGTCTGAGGCTGTAAAAGATGCAGCTTAAAGGTACTTGGTAGACTTCGACTGCATACTTATGCGTACAGTTAGTCTTCAGTTCTTTTTGATCCACATTATCTGAGCCCAGCAGTGGGACGTGAAAAGGGTTTACAGCCTAACTTTGAGTAACTACATATATTAGTAAAATAAAGTGAGATCTTTAAAATTATTAGGTTTACTACCAATTTATAAAGAAAAATTCTTCTATATAATATATATTATTTATAAGCTTCTAATCTTGCATTGAATATGTATGACATTGCAATGGAAATTGATTCTTGAAGCTTTAATGTAAGGCTCTGTCTTGCTAACGTTTGAACTTGTTGTACATTCACACGATGGATAGTTACAATTAATTTAAAAGTTTTCAAACTATCCATAGTTCAAATAACCAGAGCCGCGATGCAAGGTTAATTCAGTTTCGTAAGCGAAAAGGTGAAGTTATCTCTACCTCTACAGTCCTTTGTAAGAAATACATAACACGACAACCCGTTGTAATTTTATTGTGTCAATTTTTTCTTAGCTGCAACCTTAGAGTAATAACTTTAAGAACGTCAGTCTTCATACAAGCGCGCTGTCAAAATTGAAGCACTAAATAGATTTCTACTGCTGTCACATCTGACGAACAAAATATTTTTATTTTGACCAAATTAACTATAAAATACAACAAAATATTTTCAATATGAAATGAATATATACTGTAAAAAATATTTTATTACATTTCTTTTGTTGTTAAAAAGTGTTGTGATAAAATTTAACCATATGTCTTATGGAGCGGCCCGGCGTTTGGTGCCATTAATGTCACCAATCAACATGCTTCAATTTGGGCGCGCGAACTTGGTTTCTTTATTATAATTGTAGTTATTCTAAGGCTGCAACCCTTTTTAGCGTAACACTGCTAGCCATGTGTCTTTCCCCATTATTGCGAGATCTTGAGCTACCTCGGTGCTCATGTTTTTAGGGTTCTGTACCCGAAGGGTGCTAAAGGGACCCTGTTACTCAGCCTCCGCTATCCGTCCGTCTGTTATCAGGTTGTATCTCATGAACCGTGATGGTAAGAAATTAGAAATTTTCACAGATGACGTGTTTGGGTGTTAATTTATCTTTTTAAGTATGTATTTAGAAATATATAAGTATGTTTATCAGCTTTTTGATTACCATAGTACAAGCTCTACTTACTCGTAGTCCAAACTACACTATACACACAACGCCATCTGATTCCAAAATCAGATGGCGTTGTGTGTATTGTCCAAATATATTATTTATTTATTATATCAGTTGTTGCTATAAAAACAAATACCAAAAATAGAATAAAATAAGTATAATGGCTCCCATACAATAAACGTGATTTTTTCTATAGATAATGGTACCCTGGAACCCTTTGTGCGCGAGTCCGACTCGCACTTGGCCGGTTTTTTACAGTGATATGCTGTCAGATATTTTCAAAGACAAGTTTTAACGTTAACTGTCTATCGATGTACCGGGACGGACGACGCGCCGACGGTTTTACGTGCCCTCAGAAGAGGCTTATACAGGTCTTCTTACTTTATCTACGGTGTTTTTAATATCACAACTTGGGGTGACTATTTGATTGCCATGTTTATGAAAAATGTCTTGTTTTCATAATTCTAGCTAACCCGACAGACATTGCCTTGTGGTTAATGTATTCTTGGCTGCAACCCTTTTTGCGTTCCACTGCTGTGCACGGGTCTCTCCCCTTTATTGGGGAGGCCTGGAGCTTACTCTACCACGCTGCTCCAATACGGGTTGGTGGAGAAAGTATTCTTAAATAAGAAAGTTATACCTAAATTAGAAAAAAAATTCGCAACTTTCTTATTTTTTTCTTTCATAAAAATCTTTTCATGACAATAACAAACACGACAAAAAAGAATTAGCGAAATCGGTCCAGCGGTTCATGCGTGATACCGTGACCAAGGGGGATAGTTATTTTTATATATAAAGATAATATTAAAATTTGCATTTTATAATTATCTGGGAATTTAATTATTTTGAAATAGTTTCTTTTGTTTTTAGATATCAATCTAATTCGGAGATCCGGTTGTAACCAAGAATCTTATATTACCTATCATTTACATAGTTAAAACCAAACCATTCCATACGAAACACATTTATCGATCAAACTTAATGATCAGTTACAGTAAAATCTCGAGTGATTCGGCTAAACTCGTACCATTAAATTGATAAATGTAGCGGCGCGATACCTACAGCAACATGACCCGCGCCTCACATGAAATGCTGACCATGCAAGACGACGCAAGCAGCGAACATTGTAAACAATAGAGTACTACGTCATACGCGTCATACTGAACTGGCCAATCAGAAGACGTATCCTGAATCACGCTATCGAAGTTTCCTAGATTCTCAGTATATATACAAACGGTCCGAAGTTAACATATGGACCGCGGTCCCCAGGCAGTGACATCGCCTGGCGGGAGATCTCCCCTTTTCCTCCACATTGGTGACCACCGTCGATTTAAGACGCCCTACTGACCACATTTCAATGGTACCAGCACCTTCATCCTCGAAGTATCTGACGTCCTTCAGTAAGTACAAGGAGTCATGAAGTCAAGCCAGCAGCAACGAGCACAATGAACAGGTTCCACGAGCAGCCTTACGAAAAAGCGCCTTGGTTCCTTCATCCTGCAACGCTCAAGTTCGGCGATCCGCAGCACGCAGCAAGAGGTTTTCTGGGTTTCCCTCACGTGTATGCGCACGCATCGCATCATTCCGGCACACGAAGCCGATGACGACACTGGCATACGAGAGAGTTACGACATCATCCCATAGTTGGAGGGGGAGTGATGTAGCGGCGCGATACCTACAGCAACATGACCCGCGCCTCACATGAAATGCTGACCATGCAAGACGACGCAAGCAGCGAACATTGTAAACAATAGAGTACTACGTCATACGCGTCATACTGAACTGGCCAATCAGAAGACGTATCCTGAATCACGCTATCGAAGTTTCCTAGATTCTCAGTATATATACAAACGGTCCGAAGTTAGCATTCGGCCCGCGGTCCCCAGGCAGTGACATCGCCTGGCGGGAGATCTCCCCTTTTCCTCCACAATAAAATTCTTCAAAGTCTTTTTCTTTGTTTTTAAGCAAAATAATATCTAGCAAACTAGAACTAGCAAAAGGTTCAGATTTCTTTGATCCTACAATCATTATGTAGGCATTAACGTGCCTTGTAAACCAAATCACTTAACACTAGCCACAAAGCTTTGTAAGCATAATGTAGATTAAAAGTGAAACTTGTTTAGGTTTCTTGAAGCGTGTAATCACCTACAGAAGGGAGGGAAAGGCTAAAGTTCAAGAAATACAGTGTATTTTGTTGCTTGCGACCTTGGTTTTCACTTTTGTTTGTATGGCTTTTGATTAAAGACTTGGAAGCTTTATGTTTAACGACGACCGACGATGAACGTTTTGTCTTTAATTTGGCTAAAACACTGGCAGCACACGGGTACCTTCCCATTATTGTGCAGGCCTGGAGCTTACTCCGGTACGCTGTTTCTATACGTGTCTGTGGTAATGCGTTATTGTTTTCAAACTGCTCATAGGGCCTCCGACAAGGTTCAACGACTGTTATCTACCGATAACAACCGGAATCATGGCTTAACGTGTCCTCCAAAGCACGGAAAGGTAGGTACTGATGGCAGTGGCAATTTTTTTCATTATTTTATAAAGTGGCCACGCCAATTCCCTATGAGAACAGAACCTTATAGTTTCAAAAGGTATCTAGGTGTTTTTAATGGAGTAGACAGACATGCAGCCACGTGCTGTTAAGTGGTTACCGTAGCCCATCATCAAGTAAACCTATAAAACTTGCGTGTAGTCGTATGTCCTGCCCTACGACGAAACTACGAAACTACGAAAAGCTACGAAAAAACTACGAAAGCAGCGGCTGATGGTAGCCTCATATACGATAAGTCTGGCTCGCAAGTGCACCCTTTTACCAAAACGCAATGGAATTGCTTCACTGCCAAACTGAGTGAAGCGGTAATACTGCCTCGGTCGAACCATTAAAGTTACTAGGTTACTACCACCTTTTTTTGGTATTGAGGGGGAGGGGGGACCATCAAAAGGTACCGAGCACCTTGGGAGAGGATACCGGGCTATGTGGGATTTGTGCCGCACTAAAAACCCCTCGGTGGCCTGCCTCTGCGCGTGGTGGAGGACTCCGGGATCTCCATACTACATTCATACCTACTAAATAAGTAGGTACGTAAGTATAATATGAACGAAATTGGTGACACAAACCTCCTTCTCAGCAAATCAAAAGGCTTATCAGCCTTACGGTGACAAGGGTGAATGAATATAGACCCTATTTGACATGACACTCTCTGGAAACGATGAAGTGAATAGGATCAAGGGTATTCATCTACGTATTCAAAGTGCGGTATTTATGATAGTGGCATTTATATGTTTTCTTATGAAATATGGTTATAATAGGCTGCAACCCTTTTTTGCGTCTCACAGCTGGGCACGGGTCTCTTCCCCTTATTGGAGCTTACTCCACCACGCTGCACCAATGCGGGTTGGTGGAGATGCGGGTTAGTGGCCAATTCGCTGTCGGATGTTTTTTAACCACCCTTAAGGCCTCCGACAAGGTTTAACGTCTGTTATCTATCGACAACAACCGGAACCGACGGCTTAACGTGCCCTCCGAAGCATGGAAACTTGTTTTCGTTTTTTTTGCCACTAGCGGTCACCCATCTCACACCCAACTGCATCCGTTTGACTTAGCTGTATAGACCGCTTGCGTTCTATGCTAGCCGCCGAGCCATGCGCGCTTCAATGGGTACGATACAAGCAAAAGTCGTTCGCAGCTGTCCTGCGATACGATACAGTTGACGGTGGCCTCATTAAGGCTTGGCGGCAATAGGTATGCTATTAGATTTTTTAAGGGTTCGTTTTCGCTGTAAATGTATTATTTATTCTTATGATGTGGGTGCAATTTGCAGTACTTAACCAGTGAGACTATGCAAGTGCCTTCATGGATAAACTTTTATAGTTTCACTCAGCATCTATTTGAACGAAATTGCTGACACAAAGCTTATTCTTAGAAAATCAAAAGGCATGACAAGGCTGATCCTTTCGATTATACCTACAGGTGACAAGGGTGAATAAATAATATGGAACCTATTTCACGTGACATAATAAAAGCGACAGAGTGAATAGTCAAGGATACACGTAATATAAGTGACATTATTATTACTTCTAAGCGAGATGGTGGCGTTGAGATAATTTTTTATGTTACATACAATTTGTAGTATCAGTGTGTAGCGACCTTCCGCTACTCATCAAGAGATGGCGTTACGGGTATTCCTGAATCACGCTATCGAAGTTTTCTGAATATCCGATCATATATACTCCCGGCGGGAGATCTCCCTTTGCCAAAAGTGAAACAAAATTTATATTTTAATTTAGCTTCTTCTTATACCTCTTTAATAAGATCATCACTTATTCTTTCAGGATGCTTTACATTAAAGTAGATAAAAAACACTTATAGGATATTTGCTATTTTTTGTCTGTCTTTTACGTATACATATATTAAGCTCGACGCCGGCGGCTGTATTTAAAAATGCATTTGAATACCTGCCACCTTTCGATTCGAAATTTCACACATTAATATATCAAAACTAAGGGGTACCTACTTCTTGTCGACCTAAAAAGCAAACTTATTAAAAAATTGTTTATAAAATAGCAAACACATTTAAACTTCGTAACACAAAAAGTTTTACAAAGTTACAAGAATAAAGCTAAGTAGGTCTCGCAACATTTTCTAAAGGCGTGCTGACGCCCCAGTTCGGGACATTTCTTTTAAAATTACTTGTCTCCTTCATCCGCCTCAATACAAGATATCAAGCATGAAAAGGTGTCATTGAGACAGGTCCAAGCAAGATTGATGACAGTTTTGCTCAGAAATACTCCATTCACTTTACTTTTAAGCCCCGGGGAATAAAAAGTTTCGCACTCCGAAACTCGAGATTAACGGAAAATTTTCTGCTGAATATTCAATATTATTCAACTCCTTCGAAAAAACCTTCTTGTCAATAATTACCATAGGAACTACAATTCAATGAAAGAACATTTTTTGTAACCACCGGTAAATCTGTCTTAACATTTTGTCGAGTTAAACCAAAACTATTAAGCTATTGATAAAGAAAGTATCAGCTAACAATAATTCAGAAAATAAATTTTATTACAGGGAGATTGATTTTTTAGATTAGGAGATTGATTTTTTATCTCTACTAGTAATTTTACTAATATTTTCTTGTCTACTAATATTTTTCTTGAAAAGAAAACCGATTTTAATCCCTACTAATATTATAAATTCGAAAGTAACTCTGTCTGTCTGTCTGTCTGCTACGCTTTCCCGCTTAAAGTACTGAACCAATTTTAATGAAATTTGGAACACAGATAGAGTGGACCTTGAGAAAGGACATAGGGTGGTTTTTATCTTACGGGAACCTATAAAACGGGTTCACACGGGCGAAGCCGCTAGCGGAAAGCTAGTATGACAATATATTACAATTTTATTATACTGTACAATTCCTATCAGAAAGAACTATAGCTATGTTAGTTCGTAAGATCGTAAGTGAACAATAATATTGTTAGTGATCTCAGTGGTACCTTTGATCCAAAATATTAGAACAGGATACTGTGTGTGGTGGGTAAACAGTATTAAATTAAAAGCAAACATGATCTGAAACTGCTCACGTTCATTGTTCTAATCAACTACGATGAGAATGTTAGAATAAATAAGGTGTTCCTTTGTTTGGCCAGTTGGTTCGTTACATAATCTTGCAGAATTTCTCCTAAAATGTTCCAGAATTTGGAATTTCTAGAACGCGTTCGCATTGTTACGAGGTACATCACATTGTTTTGGAATGCTTTGAAAAGTTTTGGATGCTTTGTGAAGCAATAACAGAAAATGCGTATTTTAACTCTCCGTATATACATATTAAAATGTGTATGATTTTGTTCTCAGAATGGCTGCAACCCATTTTGCGTTCCACTGCTGGGCACGGGTCTCTCCCCATTACTGGGGAGGCCTGGAGCATACTCCACCACGCTTCTTGGTGGAGATGCGGGTTAGAGGCCAACCCGCTGTCGGATGTTCTCAAACCGCCCATAAGGCCTCCGACAAGGTTTAACGACTGTTATCTATCGACAACAACCGGGACCGACGGTTTAACGTGCCCTCCAAAGCATGGAAACGCGCATGAATTTTTTTGCCACTAGCGATCACCCATCTTACACCCGACCGCGCCGGTTTGGCTTAGTTGCATAGATCGTTTGCGTTCTACGCTAACCGCCGAGCCATACGCGCTTCGTTCTCAGAATATAATAATATAATGCTAAGCTGTACCTAACTGTAAATGGCTTAACAATTCTGTTATTATTATATTATTATTATTATTACTAGCTGTGCTGTATGTGGTTTCATTTGCGTAAGTGAGATCAAATAAATGATAATAGATTTTCCCATTGGAATGACATCTTTTACAGCATAAAATAGTCTTTGTCACTCTCTTATTTCCTTGCTATGTACATGCAGAAAAATATTCTAAAAGACCTCTCCATTGCAACTTGAAAGAAGGACAATCAAAAACAGTTTCGAATTTATAATATAAGTGTATGATTATTAAGACCTTGTACTATTATTTATTCTGTGTTAAGACAAGGCAGACATTTATGATTAATTTTACAACGACTTGTTACATACATTTTAAACTAGGGTTAATACCGTCTTGACTAGAATGATTACAATTACATTATAGAAACAAAGTTCGCGCGCCCAAATTGAAGCATGTTGATTGGTGCCATTAATGGCACCAAACGCCGGGCCGCTCCGTAAGACTTAAGGTTAAATTTTATCACAACTTTTTAAAAACAAAACTAATCGAAATAAATAACTTTTCACAGTGTTTTCAATATTTTGTAGTATTTTATAGTTGTTTGTCAGATGTGACAGCTGTAGGAATCTATTTAGTGCTTCAATTTTGACAGCGCGCTTATATGAAGACTGACGTTCTTAACGTTATATTCTAAGCGTCTTGAGATATACTCACAAGAAATTTAATATTGTTCCAGGTTTTGGCACCAGCGCCCTCGGAATAGGAATTTGTGTCATCGCCTTGATCAACCTCACTGATTGCGACCTCGTCACTGACCACCCGAAGAATGTATATCAGAAGGACAGTCCAAACTTTGGAAAGATTATCCCTGAACCGGAGCTATTGCCTGTTTTGCATGGAAATGACACCAGATGTCGCATATCAGAGTATCAATGTATGAACAAGAAATGTGTTCCTATTAACCGATTTTGCGACGGCTCCAACGACTGCGGGGACTCCTCGGATGAGCCAAGGCACTGTACACGTAAGTGTTTTATTGATTTTTTCATTGTTATTGTTATCTTGGGAAGTAATAGGTAACCTGTTTCACATTTTTATGCCACCGTTTATATTGGCTATGGTATGGTGTAACTGTTAATACTTTTACGACGCTACTATGTGACTAACAGAAGGATAAGATGATGCTTTTTGAGTCGTTATTTTTGTAACTTTCTAGAACGACTGTTATGCTTAATTCTATAAGTGTCAACATTTAGCTTTCAACAATACTTCATATCAATATAAGACTTAATAGAAAAACCTCACATCGTTTTTGAAGAGAAAATCTATCGAGCTTGAAACAAAGCTTCGACCCTTTACAACGTTTCATGATCTTTTTGTAAGGGGATTTTTCGTACATTCCGTGCAACAGCTGGCTGAACACGCCTCACAGAGAAATTTTCCCGAATTCCCTTATGGACGGCTAGAAATTACGGGGTTGGAGAACAGTTAGAATTGAATATGAAATATCTTTTCTACGAGTAATATCGTGACAGACTTTTAAGAAGGATAAAAATATTTATTGTTTTATGTTTTACGCATGATTTGTGCCAAGAATCACAAGCATTCGAGTGCACTGACCATAAACTAATATAAAATCTCATGAAGGCCAAGCCAACAACATTGCATTTATATATTATTTATATAATTTTATATTAATCAGGAATATTAAAAGTGTAATAAACACTACAGTTGAGACTGATTTAATGGGAATAGTTATGTAAAAAAATGAGAAAACCGTAAAACGAAACGTATAGCGCAAACGCGACACAGAATATCTAGTCTATGTCTATAGTGTCTCATACGATCACGTGGGCCCATTATGGACCCATAGCCATACTGTTATCTCAATTATATATGTACTTTTTTTACAAAAAAGAGCTGGGAGTTTTTTCCGCCACCTTTTTTCTCTCAGCTCAACATCTAGCCCAAACGGGCACCTAAAGGCGATGACCGGGAAAAAATGACATTCATTAAGCGAATATTTTGTATTCCTAATATGTAATAAATATTTTTGATTTGTTTTGATTTGAATAGTCGACCCATAAATAACTTGGAAATAATTCTTTTCCTCGGAAATAATACTATTATAATTATTTTTTTGTATCACACATACAAATCAATCATCGCAGTACTTATTAAATAAAAATCAATTTTCGCGGAACAGACTGTTGTTACCAAACTAAATCGTTTATAAGCGACCCATCCTATTCCCATGCCATTTATCCACTTTAGATAAAGCTCCAATACCAAATTTCGTAAGCCTTCGCTTCCAGTTACAATCGCGTGGAGGATAATAATAAAACTCAAAACACTTTCAGGCGTGGATAGGAAAATTATACGGCCGCATTTATTAAGCTTTATCGGTTCTTTATTGATATCCGAAGTTACTTCTGGCTTAAATTTTATTTTATACAGTGGGTCTATAATGGTGGATGGCTGCAACCCTTTTTGCGTGCCACTGCTGGGCACTGGTCTCTCCCCATTATTGGGAGACCTGGAGTTTACTCCACCACGCTGCTCCACTGCGGGTTGATGGAGATGCGAGTTAGTTGCCAACCTGCTGTCGAATGTTTTCAAACCGCCTAAAGGCCTTCGACTAGGTTTAACGACTGTTATCTATCGATAATAACCGGGACCTACGGCTTAACGTGCCCTATGAAGCACGGAAACGCGCATGAAAAATTTATTTGCCACTAGTGGTCACCCATCTCACACCCGACCGCGCCCGTTTGGATTAGCTGCATAGATCGTTTGCGTTCTATGTTCGCCAGCAGGCCATGCGCGCTTCATATCTGGATGGCACGTCAGTGCCCCGCCAAGTCGAGCGCAAAGCAAACACTGCCGTACCATCCTTTACTGGAACCATTTCGCCGCATTTTCAGGCCCCTATTTGAGAACCTCTGGATAAGACCAGAGCGCTGAAATTTTCATCATCCAGTAAGCTATAATCACATACTTAAAATACAAAATTTCAAGTCTGTAGGTTATTTAGTTCCGAAGCTAAGCGAAAGCAAAGTTTCGCATTTACGACACTCACTCACTCATGGATCATCAAAATAGAACTAGTACTTCCCATAAACTCAGAGAGCTGAAATTTGGTACAGAGTTAGGGTTTAATGGCCACATAAAGGGAAAACTATAAAAATATTTAGTACTCTTGGTCCATCCTTTACTGGAACCATTTCGCCACATTTTCAGGCCCCTATTAGAGAATCTCTGGATAAGACCAGAGAGCTGAAATTTTCATCATCCAGTAAGCTATAAACACATACTTAAAATCCAAAATTTCAAGTCTGTAGGTCATTTAGTTCCGCTGTTAAGCGAAAGCAAAGTTTCGCATTTTCGTTCGCATTTACGACACTCACCTCACTCATAAAATCAAAATAGAACTAGTACTTCCCATAAACTCAGAGAGCTGAAATTTGGTACAGAGTTAGGGTTTAATGGCCACATAAAGGGAAAACTATAAAAACTAGGATAACTAGGATTATTTAGTACTCTTGGTCCATCCTTTACTGGAACCATTTCGCCACATTTTCAGGCCCCTATTAGAGAATCTCTGGATAAGACCAGAGAGCTGAAATTTTCATCATCCAGTAAGCTATAAACACATACTTAAAATCCAAAATTTCAAGTCTGTAGGTCATTTAGTTCCGCTGTTAAGCGAAAGCAAAGTTTCGCATTTTCGTTCGCATTTACGACACTCACCTCACTCATAAAATCAAAATAGAACTAGTACTTCCCATAAACTCAGAGAGCTGAAATTTGGTACAGAGTTAGGGTTTAATGGCCACATAAAGGGAAAACTATAAAAACTAGGATAACTAGGATTATTTAGTACTCTTGGTCCATCCTTTACTAGAACCATTTCGCCACATTTTCAGGCCCCTATTAGAGAACCTCTGGATAAGACCAGAGCGCTGAAATTTTCATCATCCAGTAAGCTATAATCACATACTTAAAATCCAAAATTACAAGTCTGTAGGTCATTTAGTTCCGAAGTTAAGCGAAAGCAAAATTTTGTTTATTTAGTTAGATAGTACCTGGGGGCGTCCAGCGTTGCTCGGAATAAAACAATTTATTTACTTGGTTTATTTTTAAGCAAAACATTCATTAACTTAGTGTTACTTTACAAATCCTTTTGAAATACCTAGCTCCCAATTAAAAAAAAATTGTCACAAAAAATAAAAATTGCAGCTGCCTATTTGAGATTTGAACCCGGGTCTCCAGCTCCGTAGTCGGCTTTCGTAACCATTCGACCAAGAAAGCTTTAATTTTATTGACGAAATTTTTATTATGTCTTTCATAATTATCATAAATTTTTAAAGCAATCGCAAATAAATGGGGCTCGAAGTCACATCCTTTCTTCGACTCCCAGAATAAGTGACCCGAAGTTTTTTCGAACCTCAACCCCCTCTCCTCGAGTCCTCCAGGAGGCAGGACAGTAGGTAATTCCTTTGGTAGAAAGTTCATTGATTTTATTATGTAATTATTAATATTAATTATAATTAACACTTGTCTAATAATAAAGATAAAGAGTTAACGGTATGTTTATAGTTTGTATAGATTGAGTAGGTTCAGTATTATTTTCTTTGAGTTTTTTTTATTAATATCTAATTTAATCTAGCCTATTGCGTGTCCCAATGCTGGGCGAATGCCTACCCTTCTGATTTTAATACGCATATAAATAAAATTAAAGGAAAACTCTGGATAAGACAAGATTGGCTTTTATACTTATACTTACAAGTATACAAGAAGAAACAGTCGAACGATTAACTTTATTCTACTCGAACATTACGTAGGTAAATTAAATAAACAAATTACACTAAACTTTTAATTTCGCTCATTTGGTCAAAATATAATGCATTGGACTAAGAGTGGCGGTGATACCCGCACATGTCGCTAGATGGCGCTGACTGTATATTAAAACGCGCTTGCGGCCGCGTTACAGTCGACTCGTTTACGACATTCTTCTACTGCGCTTGAAAACGTTTGCTATGGATTAGGAGGGATTATTTGCATTTTGTTGATTTCGCTTATTATTTCGTGAGGTTTGCTAAGGTTTAGGGCATGCATCAATGCGAAATACCTAATCACAAGCCACGCCTCTACCCTGCGGCGGGGTCATGCTCCCCTTGCATCGGGATTCGCCATCTATCGGTGACTTTAAGTAAAAATAAGTTGATTTCTAAATTACGAGCCAGCGTCACCTAGCGGAACAACGAAGAAGCTCTGATACAACGAAGAAGCTCAAATAACTGTCTTTCTACCCTGCGGCGGGGTCATGCTCCCCTTGCGGGGATTCGCCATCTATCGGTGACTTTAAGTAAAAATAAGTTGATTTCTAAATTACGAGCCAGCGTCACCTAGCGGAACAACGATGAAGCTCAAATAACTGTCTTGCAACAATGCAATGTCATTTTAGTAACAAAGTTTTGAACAAATACGTATAATATATCAGCAACGCGGAGACTTGACTTCTGCCCGCGATTTCGTCCATGTGGATTTTAGATTTGTGGCAGTTGTTTTATTATCCTTACACTTTCCCGGTATAAATAAAATCCTAAATGTTGACCCGGCTAATTATGAAGCTGCACACCAAATTTCAATAAATCGGTTTAGTAGCTTTTGCGTGATGCGCGCACAGGCAAACAGATATACACATAGATAGACAAAGATAAATTAAAAAAAAAATAGTAATTCGTCACCTTTGCTGATATTTATTATAAGTACTTAGTACCTACAGTACTTAAACATTGCAAAAAATACGAATGTACAGCTTCGACTGTTCTACGATTGTACAGTGGGCCACAGCTCATATGTAAAATTATAAGTAGAGTAAAAAAATCGATACTTAAAATAAATTCACAATTTTGTTCACTTTTTTAATGAATCAGAAACGGAAAAACGTTTTCACTGTAAAAAATATATTTGTGGTTGAGGACTAATTTTACAAAAACTATACAAGTGGGAATCGAACCCAGGACATTCCTACGTAATGCACGAGATGGCTACACATTACGTAAGGATTTCTCGTTGTCGTCAGTCTATCGACTGAGTCGATATAGATAGGGGCAGTGTTATTGTAGGTTTTTATTTATGAAACAAAATTGATTACGGTGTAAAAAAATAAACACCTAAAGTATATAATGAATCATAGCTTTGTACCTAGGTTACTTACGTTATACGTACTTTTCTTTTGTTCATGTAGACTTTTTTCGGCCGTAAGAATTTCAAATATTTATGTTTTCAGTCTGTCTTTTTATAAGCTTTTTTATTGTAAAAATTATTTGTAATTTTAAAATAGTAAAAAAAAGCATAAATTTATATAATATAAAAAACATATGCTACGCTGGGGATCGAACCTGAGTCGTATTGCAAACGTGAGTGAAACAAGACTTCAAAAACTTGACTACAGACGCTACTTTCCAAATCGTGAAATAAGGAACAAGTGTGACTACCGAGTAACCTAAATATTCTTTGCTCATAAATAGACAGCTAGCCTAAAATAAAATATATTACGAATAAAATTATTGTAAATCGATTATCGATGTAATCAATATATCGGGTATTGTTTCTTACTAAATATACAAGTGCAAGAGTTCTACTTACCTTTTTTCTTCGTTCATATAAGCTATTTGCTGTCGTTTGAATTGTAAATATTTCCGTTTTGATAATTTATTTTTACTTTTATTTCCCATTTTCTAAACTTTAAAATTACCTAATTCTTACTAAAAATAATAACTTATACCTAATACTTACTTACTAAGAAACAAAATATATTTTCAAAAACTAAACAAAATGAAATAAAATTTGAAATTTTCGTATTTCGCGGGCGATTCGGGCATAAGTAAGTAAAAAGTACGCGTCCATCGTTGACAGTGGTCACGGGTGGTATCATGATTCATGGTGGGATGGGATGGGAGTGGCGAAGAGAAGAGAGTGATAGCATGCGTTACTTCAGCGCTCGCGAGGAAAAGAAAGCATCATCTTATTTTGAATGTCGTAAGCGCCAAATCGAAAAACATTTTTCGTTAAAAAACTAAAACAAAACATAGAAAACTGTTTGCATAGAAAGCTTTATAATAATATTAGCTTGTTGTAAAATTCAAACTCGTTTTGACATAAAAATTTAAAATATTGTCCTAATTTTGAATAATAAATCTATCGAGAAAATTTTATGGCATCGTGTTTTCTGTTGCATAAAAACTTAGTAAATATAATGAAAATTCAGATTATGTAAAAACTATTCTCCAGTCGTTTCTACAAAATGAAACATATTCAATTACAATACCTACTCCTTTTTTATGCATGCCCTTAATTAGCAGGTTGTTATTATAACGTATAGATTAGTGACGTTGTTCCGTTCTCATAACTTTATGTATCAATATGTTCGGCATCTCGTTCAATCACATCAGTATGGGATGACAGTAAGTCACTGTCATGCACACACGTCGCCCGTATGTCATACGTGGTACTCGCCGAGTGCCGCCCAACCGACCGATCGGACGCGTGTGCCACTAACGCCCATGCTTTAAAACTCTAACGAACTCATACGTGTCATCAAAACTGTGAATCTGTGAACCCTATTGCATCACATCGACGTCGTGAACCATCGGAGGTGGAAATACTCATCGGAGGACCCACGCAGACTAAAGGTACGTGCTGTGCATTTTACCCAGCTGTTGTGGCCTATCGATTTGCCGAACCGTTCTTTCTCAACCCCTCGTCCTGGCTTCTTGAAGTCAGTCCCAGAGTAGTGTCCCAGTCGGCAACGCGGATGCTACATCTTTATGGTGCCGAAACCCGGGAGATTTCCACCTATCTAATCGTGTTACTCACTATCAATTTACCTGTGGTATTTCTGGTTATATCGTTAGCTTAGAATATCTCTTAATCTATTGTTTTATGTTATATTTAATTATAGACATCGCATTCTAAGTGTTTCATCCCATCAGAAATACATCTCGTATCTATCTATCGTAATTTATTTAGTTCACGACTTATTTATCACCATCGAATAGGGTTCCATACTCGTATCAATTGTAAATTCCATATTTTACTATTGATAATTAACGTAAGATATTGTAAGATCAAATTAGACAATCACTTTCAACTAATCGGTGTCTAATTTCATATCGGCTTACAATATTCTTAACATCAAAACATATTCACAGTGTAAAACATTCGTTCATCATCATCGTAATATTAGTTACCTAACATCCATTACTTAATTTCTAGTAACATCGAAATTGCAACTCATTAAACATTTATCTATTTTCTCACTCATCTTTGAGGGTACTTTCATAAATCTAAGCGTGTCCGTTGCGCATCGTTGCGTTCGGATAATCGCATACGTTGATCTTGTGTTAAGTCTCGGAAATTAAAATCGAATACTCGAATCGAATAATCCAACCAGTTCGGGTGCGTTCACTCACACACGTAATTCACTATCTCTAAGAATCGATTATTCGTTTAAAATTTATATCGTTCAAGTACGTTTGGAAAACATTGGTATCATATAATTA
Source organism: Pyrgus malvae (assembly GCA_911387765.1). Classification (NCBI taxonomy): domain Eukaryota; kingdom Metazoa; phylum Arthropoda; class Insecta; order Lepidoptera; family Hesperiidae; genus Pyrgus; species Pyrgus malvae. The sequence goes on along the minus strand of OU426955.1, from coordinate 7,009,850 downwards.
AGTTGCATCTATTGCTTGTTATTGGTTTACATTCACCTTTAATAATCGAAGTTGGGTTTAATTGAAATATTTTTGATATTTTAGTTAATTATACTAACTTATATCAACAATGTCGCTTCTAAGGAAACATTCTACTCGTAAATTGAGTACGTTTAAGAAATCGAACTCGAAGTCTATAGATATCGGTTATACAACTCAGGACTTGCCTTCTTTGCGTAGAAAACGTACCATAGCATATAAACGATTAGCAAAGGCACTCGAAGTAGGTATCTCGGCTACATCAGATCCATCTCAACGAGACTTGTTTTTATCGTATCATCAAGAAGTGAAACAAATCGCCGCTAATTTCGAGGACGCGCATTTTACAATTTTGGAGATATTGGATGATCCTGACAATGAGGATAGTGAAATTCAAGAACGATTTGATGACATGTACTATAAGGTTTTATCGATTCACCGTAATTTAACTCAAATCGAATCAACTCATTCTCAAGGTAGTTCTTCATCAAATATTCGGTTGCCAAAAATAACACTTCCGACTTTCGATGGTAACATCAAACAATGGCCTGAATATTTCGACACTTTTAAATGCATTAATTCATAACTGCAGTTCACTTAGCGACACGGAAAAGTTTCACTATCTAATATCTTCCCTCCACGGCGATGCGTTATCTCTTATCAAAACGTTCCCGATGACTCACGAACACTACAGCGCTGCGTACGCTGCACTCGCCGCTCGTTATCAAAATAAACGGGACTTAGCCTTTACTTGTTGGCGCGAAATTTTGAATATTAACTTCAAATGCAATAACGCTCACGACTTTCGTAAATCGCTTGATCTAATTGAAGAAAATTTAAGCATTTTAAAAACTATTAACTTACCAGTAGGTCAATGGGATTTTATTCTAGTTTACCACATTTTGTCAAAATTAGATACGCACTTACGTCGTAGCTTTGAAGAGAAATATTCGGACGTTGAATTGCCGTCATACGAACAATTAAAGGGCTTTCTTCAATCAAAGTGTGAGGCTTTAGTTCGCGATACACATTTTTCTGAGTCATTGAAAACAAACAAGTCACATCAAAATATAACATCGACGCCATCGAAATTTAAACGAATTAATACATCAAATGTTCTTGTCGCTGCTAGCGATCAACCAAATATCGTTAAAAATAATAATACCAATTCGTACACTAGTAAGTGTCCTTTTTGTGGTGAATTACATTCAATTTCATCATGTACTGAATTTATAAAAAAATCAATAGATGAACGCATGAAAATCGCGGGTGAGAAAAATTGGTGTTTTAATTGCCTGAAGCCTTCGCATCAATTAAAAAATTGCAAATCGATTTTTACGTGTCGCACATGCAAACGGAAACATCACACCTTACTCCATCGCGATAAATCTACCGAATCAAATCAATCCGTATCGTCGCTGGTGTCAAGGTCACCCATTAACACGACCGTTTTGCTTGCGACTGCTATCGTGCAAGTGAAGGATGCTTCGGGTAATATGCAATCGTTCCGTGCATTATTTGATACCGGTAGCCAAAGTAATTTTATTACCGAATCAGCTGTTCAGCGTCTTAGCTTAATACCTACACAGGCTGATGTCAACGTAAGCGGACTTGGCGAAGTCACTACATCTATTCTTGGAGACGTTACCTGTTCAGTAGGTATTAACGGTAAAATTCTTTTTACTTTGGATATGCACGTAATCTCAAAAATATGTGGCGAGCAACCCATCGCGAAATTAAACACATCGGGCTGGTCACATATAAAATCGTTACCGTTGGCGGACCCCGGATTTGATATACCGGGACCGATCGATTTATTACTCGCAGCTGACGTTTTTGCCGACTCGCTTCTCAACCAGCGCATTAAAGGAAATTCAAATCAACCTACCGCCTTTAATTCTCTATTTGGTTGGCTGCTCTTGGGCAAAACACAGTTAGCATCTAATACGTTAATAAACACATCTTTAGAAATCGATAACGCATTAAATTCATTAGTTCAACGTTTTTGGGAACTAGATTCCATTCCGAAATCTTTGCTTATGACTCCAGATGAATTGTTATGCGAACAAAAATTTATAATCGAACACACTCGCGATTCATGTGGACGATATATCGTACGGTTACCGTTTAAAACAGATTCAGAACCTATATTCGAGGGCTCTCGTGACGTAGCATTGCGACGTTTCTATTCTATAGAGCGAAGACTGTCACGTGATCCAAACCTACACGCTCAATACGTTGACTTTATGTCAGACTATATCGACACCGGTCACATGTCAGCAGTCCCAGCTGAGGAGATTGGCATGGGGAAATACTACATACCACATCACTGTGTGTTACGACCTGACTCGGCAACGACACGACTCCGAGTCGTATTCGATGCCTCTGCCAAAGATCTCCACTGTCGTTCTTTAAATGATTTTCAACTTATCGGTCCAAAATTGCAACCTAACATTTTGGAAATTCTACTTCATTTTAGAGAACACGAAATCGTTTTTATGTGCGATGCTCGACAAATGTATCGACAAATTCTTCTTGCGCCTGACCATCGCGACTATCAGCGTATCTTTTGGCGGGATTCACCTACTGAACCCCTTCAAGAGTACCGTCTGAATACCGTGACGTATGGTGTATCTTCATCTCCATTTCTCGCTTGCCGTACTTTGCGACAGCTTGCCGAAGACGAAGGAGATTCGTATCCTATGGCCAAGAAAATTATCTTGTCGGACGTCTACATCGATGACGTCGTAACTGGCTGCGACACAATTGATAGTGCTAAACTCGCGAAAAATCAACTTATTGCCCTATTCAAATTAGGCGGGTTTGAACTTAGGAAATGGATCAGCAACAATTCTAATTTGTTATTGGATCTTCCCAGTTCAGACTGTCTTACCGGTTCTGTATCTCTCGATAGCTCGGATCCATCTACTTTGAAGGTTCTCGGATTAAAATGGGATCCTACATCGGATGCGTTTTTATTCGAAATTAAATCATTAGATCGGCCATGTACTAAACGTTCGATTCTGAGTGAACTCGCTCGTATCTTTGACCCATTAGGATTTCTATCGCCTATCACAATACAAATCAAATCGTACATCCAAAAGCTTTGGATTCTCGGTATTGGATGGGACCAATCACCGCCTGATGACGTCATTAGTACATGGAACACATACAAAAATCAATTACATGAATTAGCTACACTCCGAATACCTCGTAAAATCAAATCTAGTGAATCTAAATCATACGAGTTGCATGGTTTTTGTGACAGCTCTGAAACGGCGTATGGAGCGGTTATTTACCTACGCGTTACTGACGAACACGGCAACGTAAATGTTTTTCTCGTGTGCTCGAAGGCTCGTGTAGCTCCGCTTAAACGTATCTCACTGCCTAGACTAGAGCTTTGCGCTGCAGTTCTTTTATCCGAACTGTACAAATTCATACGCGAAACATATTTAAGTCGTATTCGTACCGATGCTGTGTATTTATGGTCGGACTCGACAGTTGTACTCTCATGGTTACGCTCCCATTCATCGCGTTGGGCCACTTTCGTAGGTAATCGGGTAAGTCAAATTCAAGACACAACACCTACCGATTGCTGGCATCACGTATCCTCTGGAGACAATCCGGCGGATATATGTTCACGTGGACAATTTCCCAGGGAAATTATTCACAATTCCTTATGGTGGGCGGGGCCACGCTGGCTAACTGAACATCATTCAACTTGGCCGGTAAATTTTGATAGCACGCCTAAAACAGCAGAAGACGAATTAATCGTAAAATCGGAAGAGCGCAAGGCAGTAACACTAGTTTCGAAAAATATCAATAAAACCGTAAATATCGAATCGAATATCTATGACGATTTATTAAACCGCTTTTCTTCTCTGCAAAAAATCGTTAATATTGTAACTTACATTAACCGTTTCATAAAAAATTTGAGGTTTTCACATCGAGCTAATCGTAGCAATTTTCTTAATAATGTTGAACGTCATAAGGCGCTCATGCAAATCGTTAAACACGTACAAACTCAAGCCTTTTCAGAGGAAATATCTAACTTACGAAATAATAAACCGTTATCAAAACCGTTTCGTAAGCTCAATCCGTTCCTTGATAAGCAGGGTTTGCTCAGGGTGGGCGGCAGAATATCACGTTCAGGTTTAGAATTCGAACATAAACACCCAGCTTTCTTGCCGTCCAATCATACACTCACTTTTCTCATTATCGATCACATACATCGTAGCTATTTACATCCGGGCATAAACACAACACACTTTTTACTATTACAACAATTTTGGATTATCGCCGCTAAACGAACAATTCGTCGTCGCCTTTCTAAATGCATCAAATGTTTTCGAACAAATCCGAAGCCATTGCAACCTTTCATGAGCGATTTACCATCATATCGAGTCAATCAAGTAAAACCGTTTTCTGTGGTAGGTGTTGATTTCGGCGGACCGTTCCGCATCAAGCTAGGCTCCCATCGAGGCGCTAAGATGGACAAGGCATATTTGTGTCTTTTCGTATGTCTAGCAACCAAGGCCGTCCATCTCGAAGCGGTATCGACTTTATCAACCGAAGGTTTTATCGCAGCACTACGACGGTTCGTGGCTCGTCGGGGACGTTGTAACGTTATTCACGCGGATTGCGGTACCAACTTTGTCGGTGCTCGTAATCAATTATCGTCTTTCATGCATCAGGCCTCCGACGTGGAGAAAATAGAATTTAAGTTTAACACCCCTGGTGCGCCGCACTTTGGAGGCGTTTGGGAAATACAAATAAAGGCGGCAAAATCGCATCTATATCGAGTAGTAGGCGATCAAGTCTTAACATTCGAAGAGCTTACAACTCTTTTCACCCAGATCGAAGCTGTGTTAAACTCGCGACCCCTTAGTCCTATCAGTTCGGATCCAAATGATCTATCATGTTTAACGCCAGGTCATTTTCTCACTCTAGAGCCTCTGACGGCTGTCCCTGATGAAGATCTATCTAATTTAAACGTAAATCGGCTTCATCGGTGGCAGTTGTTGCAAGCTTTCGTACAGAATTTCTGGTCCCGTTGGAAAAACGAATATCTCAATTCTCTCACTCAACGCGCCAAATGGACCAAACATTCAAATTCGTTATCCATAGGTTCGATGGTGATAATAAAGGACGATAATCGGAGCCCCTTGCAATGGGCGCTAGCTAGAGTCGTAGAGTTACATTATGGTGCGGATGGAATAGCTAGAAGCGCTGTAGTTAAGACCGCCAATAATCATCTCATTCAAAGACCGTTGGTTAAGCTATGTCTTCTACCAATCGAAGACTAGTTTAAATCGTTTCTATCTATCTCATATCTAGTTTAGTAATTATTCATAGTCGTATCGTAAGTGTATCGTATCTTAAGTGTATCGTATCATAAGTGTATCGTATATTAATCGTATCATAAGCTCATCGTATCGTAGTACTATTTATCGTTTCTGTTAAGTTCTTATGTTAGAATTGAACCAGAAAATACCATAGGCATTTTGGTGGGCGGGATGTTCCGTTCTCATAACTTTATGTATCAATATGTTCGGCATCTCGTTCAATCACATCAGTATGGGATGACAGTAAGTCACTGTCATGCACACACGTCGCCCGTATGTCATACGGGTACTCGCCGAGTGCCGCCCAACCGACCGATCGGACGCGTGTGCCACTAACGCCCATGCTTTAAAACTCTAACGAACTCATACGTGTCATCAAAACTGTGAATCTGTGAACCCTATTGCATCACATCGACGTCGTGAACCATCGGAGGTGGAAATACTCATCGGAGGACCCACGCAGACTAAAGGTACGTGCTGTGCATTTTACCCAGCTGTTGTGGCCTATCGATTTGCCGAACCGTTCTTTCTCAACCCCTCGTCCTGGCTTCTTGAAGTCAGTCCCAGAGTAGTGTCCCAGTCGGCAACGCGGATGCTACAGACGTATTACTGATTATTACTTAATTATTAGATTTGAAAGAAGTTTTAATTGAATGCTTTATTTAATTGTTCCTTATTTAGTACTCTTAGTTTTATAGGTTTAATTTACAGTTAGGCAGTACTTCGAATAAAAAGAAAAAAACTGTGTCAAATAAGAAAATCTAATAAAATAAATCAATATGCCCACGTTTCTACAAAAAGAAGTGAAATCCCACCAAAACATTCTGTAAAAAACTAGCCAAGTCTCGATGGAGCTGCTTGTTTATCTCTAAAAAGTAATGAAATCTAGAGAAAGTCGTGCCAAGTCTAAGGTTCCTTACTGCGATTTCTTTATTATTATAGTTAATGTTGTGTGACTTGGCCGTTGAAGGATACACAAGTGTTATTTTATGTTAGATCGGTGGTCGATTTGACGCTCCAAAAAGAAGTGAGCACAATCAACAACAGCCTAAAATGAGACACTAGCGTCCAATTACCAATACCAGTATGGGCTATTATCTCGCTTAACATGGTACATACATGGTACGTACATGAACATAGGTAGTTAAAACAGATATAACATTACGTGTAAACAAAAAGAATGTTCAACGGCCAAGTCACACAACGTTAACTATAATAATAAAGAAATCGCAGTAAGGAACCTTAGACTTGGCACGACTTTCTCTAGATTTCATTACTTTTTAGAGATAAACAAGCAGCTCCATCGAGACTTGGCTAGTTTTTTACAGAATGTTTTAGTGGGATATCTAGACATAATTTATATCCGGGTCTATAAAATTTTCTTTAAATTGTGTTTTAAATAACTTTGAGATTGAGCTGACATATAGCCAACGATCTTGCATCAGATCATCACATAATGAGATTATAATAGTACTTGTTTGTAAAATTTCTTAACAAAGCTCACCAACAAAGACTTCACCGTCACGTGAATGTTGAGGCTATCCAGCTCCTCGACACCACAAACCTAGTGCGAAGACTCAAACCTGAAAAACCGTTTGAATTAGTGATCATAAAACAGTGACTTCAAGAACACAAGAATAGTGTGTCTGAATCTTTATGTCTTAGAACTAAGAAGTGCAGTGTAATTGGGCGCGCGCTTCAATAATATTATCTCTAAGTATCAATTTAATTTAGCGTAAAATTACTTATAAGGGTCACAGCACACATATCAACTTGGAAAGGGATCGTCACCGTATCGCCTTTCGCCTCGCCGTCAACCAGGCGTCAACCTAACGTATGCACGTAACCAAAGCGTATCAGCAGCTCCTGTACGTCAACTCGGCTACGGCTAGGCGACACCGCGCTTACGGCTCGCCGACCGCTGGCTGGCCTGGTTCGCACTCGCACCAGATCGAAGAGACGCGAGCTCGGGTACGGAGAGACGTAAGCGCGGGAACTACGAGCCGTAAGCGCGGGATCTGCAAGTTGACCACGCACCGCATCGCAGTTCGGAGCCTGTTCCGAGGCGAGGCGATTACGTTACGATTCCGATTAGTGTGCGTTGGAGCGTCAAATCGACCACCGATCTAACATAAAATAACACTTGTGTATCCTTCAACGGCCAAGTCACACAACGTTAACTATAATAATAAAGAAATCGCAGTAAGGAACCTTAGACTTGGCACGACTTTCTCTAGATTTCATTACTTTTTAGAGATAAACAAGCAGCTCCATCGAGACTTGGCTAGTTTTTTACAGAATGTTTTGGTGGGATATCTAGACATAATTTATATCCGGGTCTATAAAATTTTCTTTAAATTGTGTTTTAAATAACTTTGAGATTGAGCTGACATATAGCCAACGATCTTGCATCAGATCATCACATAATGAGATTATAATAGTATTTGTTTGCAAAATTTCTTAAGAAACCTAATCAGTCAGAAGAACGTACCTACTTTCAGTTGTTCCCACTTTGCAATTTTTTTCCAATTTCCTCTTTTCCAATCCTCCGGGAAACTTATTGGACAATGTTGCCTTAATATCTTACTTGGAATGTTACAATTGGTATACAAAAATACAAATAAATGAAATTGGAGTGTCTGTATTATTCAAATAACCGCTTTTTACTACACACATATGAATGTACATACGATAAAAATAACATTAAATCATTTTTAACAATTTTTGTCTTTTTGTCTGTCTTTCCGTTGGTCTGTCAGTTTGTTCCGGCTAATCTCTGAAGCAGCTGGACCGATTTTGCCGGGACTTTCGGCAGGTAGCTGATATAATAAGGAATAACTTAAGGCTACTTTTATTTTTAGAAAAATTCTAACACTAAGTCCACGCGGACGAAGTCGCGGGCGGCCGCTAATAAATAAATATTGCGGTTGCATTAACATTTATATTTTTACTGAAGTGGTAAATAAGATTATAATGTCATGTAATAAAGAAGTCCTTCGACCTCCAGACTAGCAGTGCAACTGCAAGCGCCAGGCAAGGCCCAGTTTTGCTTAGTATTTTTTATTTCTTATGTTAGAATGCAGTTGCGCTGCTACTCTGGAGGCTGGTGGTCGCCTCATGTAAGTGTGGCCGGTAACTGCACCTTTCTACCGAACACACAATAGAGTTGGTTCATGGCAGAAGTGGGTGCAGCGGTGGTACTTCCCCGGGCGACCCATAAAATAGTTCTACCACCTACAATTTTATTTATTTTATTTAACGATTTTTGTACACAGTAATGTTATAAAGCAAGGAACATTAAATGAAACAAATGCACAATTAGTATGATAGTGTACTTATAGATTTTTAGGGGCAGCAGTGACCTCTTAATGCCATGTGTCCTGCATGTTTGTCTAGTAAATACCTGGACTAGAACAAAATGTAGACACTTACTTACCTATTTGTGCAAAGGTAGATTAATCAAAAATTATTTGAGTTGTTCGACGAAATGAACTGCCGTAGCAGTAATCGAACTTTAATTAATTTTCATTGAGTCTCTCCAATTAATTACGAAGGAGAGATTGAAGGAAGAACCCTTTATATAATCGGATATTCAGTTCCTCATAAAAGCTCGAAATTAATTTGACCACACGGATATGAAATAAAATATTCATTTCATATTTTGCAAGAGGCTGCTTGGAAAATATTCCTCGCTGTCTATTGAGAACAAAATATTATTGTATAAGCAGGTTCTTATGCCCGTGGATGGGCTGGATACCATAGGTCCACCTTATCCAGCTTTGGGGCTGTACCAAATCGAGCAACATAGAGATCATTTAAAGATTCCAATACAAAGTACTTAGGGGAATCGCATTAGGAAGAAACAAAAATCTACATCGGGACCTAAAAATAGACTTCGTTAAAAACGTTATTGAAGACTACGCAGAAGCTCACCAACAAAGACTTCACCGTCACATGAATGTTGAGGCTATCCAGCTCCTCGATACCTCGAACCTAGTGCGAAGACTCAAACCTGAAAAACCGTTTGAATTAGTGATAATAAAATAGTGACTTCAAGAACACAAGAATAGTGTGTCTGAACCTTTATGTCTTAGAACTAAGAAGTGCAGTGTAAGTGGGCGCGCGCTTCAATAATATTATCTATAAGTAGCAATTTAAGTTAGCGTAAAACTACTTATTAGTCATATAGAAACACTAGGTTGTAATCAATATAAAGTGCCTATAAGGTGTAATCATCAACAAAATCCTTTAAGTTTATTAGGTACTATTGGATACGGATCCGCCCTTAGAACAAAAGTCATGCAAAAACTATATTTTACTTTCCGGGCGACCTTAAAAATGTGTGTTGCAGCCCTGATCAGATTGTTTTCTTTTAACGTGCAAGGAAAAATATATAAAATTTAATTGATTACATTGAAACTGTTTCTTTCTCATCTCGGCTATAACAAGTTCAATAGATAGACTACAAATTTAATATAACAGTGATAACGAATTTCATAATTTTTCAAGCACCATTTTCACTTATTACGTCACTTCAGATTTAGGTTGATCTTTCACAAGATTCTCCGCAACTCAAAGGTCCTCTGAGAGTCTGAACTAATCCTTTTAGTACCTGACCTACATAACTTGCGCTCAACGGGACCTAGAATGAAATTGTTTTCATCCTCCTTCGGTCTGGAAATTTATTGATGTAGGAGCAAGATATTACATCCGTTGTAACTTTAATTTGTCTTTGGATATCCTTCTAGTACTTAAAAGTACTAAGTTCTTATCCAGTATGATAAATATATAAGATATTTTCAGATTGTGTGGACACTTTCAATCTACTAAAAGACTTTTTTTAAATATAAAGGTAATTTTCTACCGTAAGTTCGTAAGTATTCGTTAGACAGGTGCGGTTACCGGTGAAACTACAGGGTGAAACTTAAAGTTTAGTAAAGGTCAACCTTAAAACTGTAAAATGTTCTTCCAAAATGCTGCGTAATTTTTCCATTACATTTTCAAGGGACGTTGGCGATATTTCAACGTGACTCCACAAAATCTTTTATAACTCACATAACTCAGAAAATCAATAAGACTCCCTCATCGTTTGGCCATTGCGGTTCAATTCCGATTCAGCTCATTTATCACGGAACACCTTATTCTCCTTCTATAGATCTTGAAACGTCAACAGCAGATGGATCGTTGTGAATGGAAGTTGAAGCCATTTTTAAAGACTCGAGACTTCAGTATTACGTTCGATTTATTTGCGTTTATGCTTTGGAAATGTAAGTACCTACCTAAAATTAAAAAAAAATGATTTCACCGGAACAACACCTGGGAAAACCTTCCTTATAAGACATCACCAGTAAGCTATGACATGAGTTTTGTGCACTAGGCTGTTAAAACTCACATTTTTAGGAAAAGAACTAATCTTTTGGCTATTGCGGTCCAATTCCGATTCAGCTTATTTATCTTGAAACACCTTTTTCTCCTTCTATAGATCTTGAAATGCAACATGCAACAGCAGATGGATTGCTGGGAAAAGAGTTGACTTTAAGGATTAAGGCTGCATCGCGATTTCGTGACTACTTTGGAACGCGGAAGCGGAGTCGCGCGTTTTAGCGTTTTCACGTATGCACGGTGCAGCATTAGGTCACTGTTACTTTAGTTTCTAGAAAGCGACTAAATCGCCGATCGTCGATGCTAAAAGTAGCTAGTGAAGCTTAGTCGTTAGTTTTATTTGTTTGCGTTTATGAGTTAGAAATAATAATGTCAAAGAAAATTGAACAAATTTATTATTTTCACCGACAACATTTGGAATTGTGGTGGTGCTACATAGTCGGATTTGTATGCTCTTTGCCATAGCTGTGTAAAGGGTACCATTTTATCGTCCCACTGCTGGGCATGGATATCTCCCATGTGGGCATCGAGCTTCTCCACCACGCTGCGCCAATTGAAGTAGGTCGGTGGAGAAAAATGCAGGTTAATGTGGGCTTAAGGTTAAGGTGGGCTGTCGGAAAATTTCAAACCGCTTAGGAGGCTTCCGGCAAGAAATAACGAAGACAAAGACAATGACAAAGACTTTATTTGCACAAATATGGGTGTTTAAAAAAATTGTTTATATATATTTAGCTCGCCATATTTACCTTCTTAAGGTATGCAAATATTACGAAGATAAAAATGTAAAGGAGAAAAACTTAATTATAACACAATAAGGACAGTTATATTTCGATAAGAACCAAGACCACCGGCCTAACGTACTCTCCGAAGCACGGAAACGAGCATATATTTTTTTTACACTAGCGGTACTTATCTTACATCCGACAGTTTTAACCCATTAAGAAAAGGAACGACAATTAAACTTACATGCAATGCTATTGGTAAAAACTCTTTCTCTTATTAATTGTAATCAAGTTAGTGCCGCAAGCACATTAGACTCAATCCGATTCGTTTTCCATTTCCGAAATGTAGATTTATTCCCAGTAGAATCATTTCCCGTCTGACTGCATTAAAACTGAATTAAATCGTTAAATTATGAGTAAGTTAGTACGTTACAAATAGCAAATATACGAATATTCCTGATATCGTTTTGTAACGATTGGATATTACAAGTTTTAATAATTACTTCAATATTGATTACTAGCTTTCCGTCAGCGTAGACTTTTATATTTTTTTTATATAATAAACGGAACAAAAAGGCAGATAGGCCGCGTGGTGTTAAGCGATCACCGTCGCCTATGGACTCGGGCAACTCCAGGGGTGCAGGAGAGGGGAAGCCCATGCTCGGGTGCATTGTCCACTTTTTAAGAGAGCTTTTTTACAGCTTTCTTGAAGAACCCCATGTTAAAGTCCACTGGAAATGCCTCAGCTGGAAGGTTGTCCCATAATTTACAATGGAAACAAGTGGAATTTTATATGTATAACTAGCTGTGCCCCGTGGTTTCACCCGCGTTAGAGAGTATCATTAGCATAAAGTGAAGTCCCTTCTGAAGTGCCGTGGACCGGCTTTTTTGTGTCCTACAAAAATATTTAAGATAAACATTTCCATCATACATTACGAATGTGTAACTCTAGCGGTTTTAGGAGCGTACGCCAGAATAGCTCGCAGATGGTAGATTTTTTCCTACTTACTTGACACTTATCGTCTTGGATTTGTCTCATTTTGGACAATTCACACAATAGGTATCTTTATAAATTGTAGCCTATGTGTTATTCTGATGTATAAGTTGTAAAAGTTGTATTATTGTAAAGTTTCATTTAAATCCATTCAGTATTTTTAACGTGAAAGAGTAACAAACATCCATACTTACAAACTTTTGCGTTTATAATATTAGTAGGATTTTTCAGATCATTTGAGAAAACTTTTGCGTTTAAAATATTAGTAGGATTTTCCAGATAATTTGAGAAGTTTCTAGAACTTTCTCGAACATTCTCAATTAATTAAAACAGTTTGCAATTACATATTTTTAAAATCTTCAGATCATTCGAGAACTTTCTGGATCTTTCTCGAATGGCTGCAACCCTTTTTGCGTCTCACTGCTGGGCACGGGTCTCTACCCCTTATTGGGGAGGCCTGGAGCTTACTCCACCACGCTGCTCCAATGCTGGTTCGAATATTTTCAATTAATTAAAAATGTCTGCAATTATAAGCTTTCTCGAATATTCTCAATTAATTAAAATTATTTAAAAAATCCAAATGATTCGAAAAGTTTCTGGAACTTACTCGATCATTCTCAATAAAAAAAAATAGTTTGCTAGATCATCCCAGAAATTTTGAGATCCACCCAGAAGTCCCTATTGGTTATAAAAGGACAGATATATTTTTTTGAGATTTTTCCACCCACCGCGATCTAACTCCCTTACTATCTCCTACGTACTAAGGGGTATTTATCACCCCAACGGGAAGTTGATTGGAGTTAATAATAATAGAGAAAAACGTGTCTTTACGTACAAGAAGACCCTTTACTTTATATACATATTAAGATTAAGATTATGAAATGGTGACGTAGGCATCAATTTGAAAAGTTCCTCGGAGCACTCATCATAGTAAAATAAAGTAAGCTAAAGTAACTAAACTTATTCTCCTTAGGAATGAGATATTTTACCCGGGTGTAAAGTAGCCCATGTTTTTTTTTTTTTTTTTTTTTTTTTTTTATAAATAAACCTAACAATAAGGCAGACGGGCCGCGTGATGTTAAGCGATCACCGTCGCCTATGGACACGGGCAACCCTAGGGGAGCCGCCCGAGCATTGCCGGCTTTGGAGGAGAACTTTTTTTACAGCTTTCTTGAAGAACCCCATGTTATAGTCCACTGGGAATGCCTCAGCTGGAAGGTTGTCCCATAATCTACACGTCCGTGGTAAAAAGGAGCGTGCAAAGCGGACTGTGGAGGACCGCCACGAGTCCAGATGGTGCCGGTGGAACTTTAACCTTCGTCTGGTGGTATAATCATGGAATGGTGATGTAGGCATCAATTTGAAAAGTTCCTCGGAGCACTCACCATAGTAAAGTCGGTAGAACACGCAGAGCGAGCCTATGTCTCTTCGCAAGCTAAGCGGTTCTAGCCTGTCAGTCAATCTTGGGTCGTTGACGATTCGGACTGCGCGCTTTTCAACGGAGTCAAATGGGTGTAGCTGGTACTTCGGTGCTCCTGCCCAGAGATGGGAGCAGTACTCCATGTGGGGTCTGACCTGGGCCTTATACAGCGTCAGGAGTTGCCCCGCAGTGAAGTACTGCCTCGCTCTGTTGAGGACACCAAGCTTTTTAGATGCCAATTTGGCTTTGTACTCCAAATGACTCCGGAACTGCACTTTACTCGTAATGTCAACTCCCAAGATACTGACACTTTCACCGATGGTGAGCGCGGTGCCCTTGAACTGGGGCGCTATAACAAATGGGGCTTTTTTAGCGGTAAACGCGCAAACTTGTGTCTTCGTGAGGTTAAACTCGACAAGGTTAAGTCGACCCCATTCCGAGACCCGCTCCAGAGAGTTCTCGACTTCAGACACAAGTTTGATTCTGCTTTCCTCCACTTGTGACCTAGAGGCATTGGCTCGACAGGTGTATAGTGCGTCCACCGTACTATCATCTGCATAGCAATGTATACTGCGTGATTGTTGCAGCATGTCATTGATATGCAGAATGAATAGTGTAGGGGACAGCACTGAGCCTTGGGGAACACCGGCGTTAATGGGCTTCATATCTGAGCAGCATCCGTCAACAACGACCTTAATCTGCCGCTCAGATAAAAAGCTAGCCACCCAGTTGCATAGCCTCAAGGGAAGACCGTAAGATGGTAGCTTCGCGAGAAGGGCCTTGTGCCAGACCCGGTCAAAGGCCTTTGCGATATCCAGGCTGACTGCCAAAGCCTCCCCGTTACCCTCGATGGCTTCAGCCCAGCGGTGTGTGAGGTACACCAAGAGATCACCGGCCGACCGGCCCTGGCGAAAGCCATACTGACGATCGCTGATCAACCGATGTCTCTCGAGGTACCTAAGGAGCTGTGTGTTTATAACACGCTCCATCACCTTAGAGAGCAGGGAGGTTATCGCAATAGGCCTGTAATTGGACGGGTCACTGCGGTCACCCTTTTTCGGAATTGGGTGTACTAAGGCTACCTTCCACGAAGACGGTACTTTACTTGTGGTGTAGGAAAGCGAGAATAAGCGCGTTAAGACGGGAGCCAACTCGGGAGCGCACGTCTTTAGTACGATCGCGGGGATATCATCCGGCCCGCTCGACTTCTTGACATCGAGGGCTTGCAGAGCTCGTCTGACGGCCTTTTGAGTGAAACGCACGTCCTTCATCGAGCTCTCACACTGCCTGATGGTCGGCGGTGCGGCACCTCCGTCGTCCAGAGTCGAGTTTGAGGCAAACAGGGTACCCAGGAGATCGGCCTTCCCTTTTGCCGTGTGAGCCAGAGTATCGTCCGGTTTCCGTAAAGATGGTAAAGACGACCGACAGAAGTTACCTTCGACAGCCTTGGCCAGCGACCAAAAAGCTCGACTCCCGCAAGGGTAGCTTGATAGACGCTGGCCAATTCTACCGATGTGCCTAAACTTCGCCTTGGCTGTTTGCTTCTTTGCCGAACGGGAGGCAGCGTTGAATTTTTTTCGAAGCTTAGACGTTTCGGGGTCATTGCGCGCGTGCGCATCAGCCCAGGTTTTGAACGCTTCTTGCTTAAGGCTTGAAGCCTTAGCGCAAGACCCATTAAACCAGGGCTTGTTTCGCCCGCCGATGGATACTGAAGAGCTGGGAATAAAACCAAGCATACCCTCTCGTATCACATCGGCTATCGATTCCGCACACGTGCTAGGATCACCCGAGGTGAAGCACAGTTGCCTCCAGGGGTAGGAAGCCAGGAATTCCCGGAGTCCATCCCAGTCCGCTGACCCGTAATGCCAGACTTGACGCTTCCCATTGGGTCGAGAACCTTCTGGGGGCGGCAAGGGTACGGCAGAACTTACCAGGCAATGGTCAGAAGTCCCAAGTGGGGCCCCAACCGTCACCCGGTAGTCAGATGGATGGGAGGTCAGCAGAAGATCCAGCAGAGAGGCAGTATGGGTCTCAATATCTGGTACTCTGGTGAAAGTGTGTACCACCTGCGTCAACCCATATGCCAAGGAGAAGTTGTAAGCGGCCCTGCCAGCAAAGTCGGTGATTCTGGATCCCAACCATTCGGTGTGGTGAGCGTTGAAGTCACCCAGAACCACCAGCTCAGCCGAGGGACACTGTTCCAGCACTCTGTCGGACGTCTTTTGGACGTGCTCAAATAGTCGAGTCGTCTCCGCGTCTCCGCTATAGGACCTATAGAGGCACGCGTAGATTCGGGTTCTAGCCCCAGCGTCTACGCGCGCCCATAGCACCGATAGGTCCTTGTCTTCAAGGGAGCTAAGTCGGCGACAGCAGACATCGCCCCTGACGTACATACATACCCCTGCCCTACGCATAAAAGCGTGTTCTAAAGTGTAGCCGGGATAGTGTAGGTACGACGTATCGTCAGGTGGCGCGATCTGCGTCTCCGTGAGGAAAAGCAAAGCCGGCTTTGCTGTCTCTAGGTGTTGGTGGACAGCATTCAGGTTGGAGTGTAGTCCCCTAATGTTGCACATGTCCACAGTAAATGTGGGGGGGATGGCCGCTGGGTACACTTTACTTTTCTTATTCTTACTTCCCATGGAGAAATGCTGTAAAAAAAAAAGTGGGGAGTTTGAAGGGAATCGCTCCGTTGGTGCCCCTCAGGCCCTGGCGTAGGCTTCTTAGCGCCAAGCCGATGGCAGGACGTGGGTTGCCGGCGCGGGGGACGAAAGGGCCCCCGGTCCCCCCCGTGCGCAGGTGCCGGGCCCCCCTCCGGTCTCTTACCCCGGCACGGCACCGCGCAACGGGATTTTTCGCTGGTTGGCGGGACAGCCTCCCAGGCCAGAGGTTATCAGTGAGGCCTGGGTTCGGGTCCCCAACTGACCAGCGGGCGGCCAGCGGAAAGCCGTTTCACCGGGTCTTCCTGGCCCCCGCGCCGACACACCACGGCTACCAGGGCGAAGGCGCCTTGAATCCAACGGAAACCCAAGAGGCATCAACGGAGCGATCTATGGATAGGGAGGGGTGGGACAGGGAAACTGGATCTCAGGCTCACAACCGAAACACGCCAGAGGCACACCAAGGCAAGCCAAGGCAAGCCAGAGGCATTAAGCGGTTGACTCCGACCCGAGGGTGGTCGCCACCCAGCCAGGTCCCACGAAGGTACCTTACCACCGAGCAGTTGTCGGGTTTAGTCGCCTTTTACGACACCCTGGTATCCCGACATGGGGCTGGGGTTAGTATTCTTAATCCGCCCCAGCACGGATAAAACTGTCACTCTCCAGCTGCCATTCAAACTGTCTCAATACAAAAAATCAACCCATAACACCGTTGTGACGTGAAAGAAGGACAAACAAACCAACATAACAAGCTAACTGGCATGGACTACGAAAGTGTAGAAAAATTGTTTGTAAGAGTCAAATGAGCTTAAATACTCAAAATATCATATTATCACACTGCTACGCATACGCACTCAGCCACCTACATACATACGCATAAAAATGCAGCCTCCTACATTCAATCACACACTCACACACACACGCACACAATCCATCCAATCCATAAGCAAATAATAATGATACGTTGAATACTGTTACGTTTATATTTTTTTGTAATTTAACTGTAAAATATTACTTGTGGGAAGGAACTGACTTCTGCAACACAGTGCGAACTAAAGCTGTAGGCAGGGTCTTTACACAGTGTGCTACATGTTTGTTGGAAATAAAGTATATTTTATCTTATCTTTAACATAGCATTTGACGACCCGTGTAGCGGAACGGTAACCTTGCCAGACTGCCAATCAGCAGTCCCGGGTGCGATTCAAGAAATTTATATGATGAGTTTTATTTTCTGTTCTCGGTTTGGGTGTTTGTGTTCATGTTTATGTGTGTTAATGGTACCCACAACACAGGATATGTATACCTTATTGTAGGGCTATGAGTGTGAAACTTTATAAAATAGCATGGGTTTCCGATTTCATTATTTCAAACAAGAGCGGCACAAGGGCGTTCGTCGGTTTTAGTTGCTAATTACTTGCACAGATTAAAAAGGAGATAGCTATACTCGTATTTACATAGCTATTAACGAAACTAATTCGCAACTGGCAAACTTCAACCCAGTTGTACAGAGTATGTCAATAGTCGGTGTCAGTAAAGTGCACCTAGAAACTAATTTTAACTTGGACCATTTGTTACGCGTAAAGTTCTGCGAAGTGGATGTATTTTTATTTTGCAGATTTCATTAAAACTTTTCCAACTCCCATTTATCTAGCGTAATGCTACTTTATTATAGTTTACCTTAGTTTCTTGTGATAGTATTGTATCAATAACCGATTGATACCTATAGGTAATACTAGTTCACGATTGATTTCCTTGGAAGTTGGACGATGATTGCACAAAATGAAGGGTACCGAATGCCGAATGCTTGGTTAGCGCCTAGATTTTGCCCTAGATTTACAAAATATTAAAATTTCGGCTCTATTTACTTACCTACTTTACATCTATGCTTTTTGGCGTATAGAAATACTATTGCTAGTTTTAATAATAGTACTACATAAGGACACATTGCGTTATAGATGATCTTATTAATAGATCTTCTATAAATCGATTTCAGTGCCTCAGAGGTAATGTGTGTCAAGTCACAATTGGCGAACTTTACAGGAGAAGCAGATTTAGAAAAATTTATATGAATTTTACATTTTATTTTTAAATGTTTTAGGAAACATTGATTATTATCATGGTTTTTATACTTAAAGGAGTACTTTTTAATATCATAATGTTAAAAATATTTCAGCATGTACCTAACGTTCACAGGAGGACTTAACGCAATGTTCTCCAAAAATATATTACTTACCTATATTAATAAAATTACTGTGTCAAGTCCATTATTAATTAAGAATTATACTTTCAGCCGTGGTTTCGTCTGCATTATTACATTTTATGATGAAATTAAAAATTATATATTTGTACCTCAAACTATTTCCATACAACTATATAATATGTAATTTTATATGAAAAGTTTAGCATCTAAGCATGTAAAGGGAACAGTCAGACAGATAACTTATGCATGTAGGTATATTATTATTTAGTAAGGATTTTAGTATATGTAATAGACTAATCCAATAACAGTGAATATTATGATAGGTGAAAATGAAACGAAACGAACGAACGAAATAGATTAATGTTTATTTATTAATTTCAAAACTGTTTACATTCATTTTCCTTCTTAAACTATTTTTTTTTCAATCTTTGTGTGTGAAGATGCTTTCAGAGAGCTAAAACGATATACGACCCAGTATGTTAACAATTTATTTTAGGATGTAATTTTTAAGGTAATTATCCTTTTTGTTGTTTTTATTTAATTAGGACTAATGCATTAAAAATTCAAGTGCCATAAAATACTTGGAGGTAAAATGTGTTATGTGGGACATAAATTAGTTTACCCTGTGTTAGTTTATCACTTAACATAATTTATTTCTGAGTATTTTTTATCTATGGAAGTTAGGACTTGACGCAATTTACCACTAAATCCGACTGAACAAATTGGACATAAATCATTGATAAAGCAAAATTCATAAAAATGGACTTGACACAGTTTACCTCTGAGGTACAGATTTGTTGATGCGATGATTCATTGCGTTGCGTTATAGATGATCTTATTAGATCTGAAGCGTCGGCTAGCGTAGAACGCAAACGATCTATGCAACTAAGCAAAACGGGCGCGGTCTGATGTGAAATGGGTGACCGCTAGTGACAAAAAGTTTCATGCGCGTTTCCGTGCTTCGGAAGGCACGCTAAGCCGTCGGTCCCAGTTGTTGTCGATAGATAACAGTCGTTAAACCTTGTCGGAGGCCTTATGGGCGGTTTGTAAACATCCGACAGCGGATTGGCCACTAACCCGCATCTCCACCAACCCGCATTGGAGCAGCGTGGTGGAGTAAGCTCTAGGCCTTCCCAATAATGAGGAGAGACCCGTGCCCAGTAGTGGGACGCAAAAAAGGGTTACAGCCAATAGGTCTTCTATAAATCGATTTGTTGATGCGATGATTCTTCCCTGATTTAACTAAACATTTTCTCTTTAATAAAGAGTCACCTCAACAGTAATCCCGCAATATTTAGTTTTGTTAATGTTCTAAAAATACATATAAATTCTGCGATTCAAATAAATGTTTTGGAATTAATATTTTAAGGAAGCTAAAGGAAATTGAAAATCTCGGAAAAGTCACTTAATTCTGAAGTATGTAAGACTGCCGCTCGAGTCGTCCAAGTCTTTATAGGTTTTATAAAAAAAAACGTTTGCTAAGAGCTCCAGGTAAATTCGCGTAGAAAAGCCTTACAATGATGGAGATTGATAGCAAAAAAGTTTCTAATATTTTCTGGAATTGGAGCTGAGAAACGAAAATTACTTTATTGCTGTGCATATGCCTTATATAACTGAGAGAAGCTAAGTGTAGTTCTATAAATCTATACAAATAAATTAAATTGGAGTGTCTCTTTGTAATATGAAAATAACCGTTTTTTACTACATGCATATGAATGTATGTATATACGGTACATATTTAGGTCTGTCTGTCTATTTGTCTGTTTATCTATATGTCTGTCTGTTTGTTCCGGCTAATCTCTGAAACGGCTGGACCGATTTTAATGGGACTTTCACTGACAGGTAGCTGATGTACTATAGAGTAACTTAGGCTACTTTTATTTTAGAAAAATTCCAAAAGGACGAAGTTGCGGGTGGCCGCTAGTGATATTATAAAAAAAACTAGTAGATATGTTATGATCGCTCAAAAATGGCTCCTTAAAATGTAGCATAGTATTATGACACAATTTTTCTCATCAATACTAATATTATAAATTCGAAAGTAACTCTGTCTGTCTGTCTGCCGCGCTTTCCCGCTTAAACTACTGAACCAATTTTAATAAAATTTTGAACACAGATAGAGTTTACCTTGAAAAAGAACAAAGGAAGGTTTTAATCCTACGGGAACCTTTGAAACGGGTCCACGCGGGCCAAGCCGCTGGCGGATGGCTAGTATTAGATATCTTCTGAACGTTTTGCCGCATAAAATGTCATACTGCTAACATGTGTACAAAATTTTAATTCATCTAATGTCATTGAACCCTATGTACGTTTTGATGGCCATGATGTATGTTTGAGAAATTATGCAAGATGAAGGATAATATCGTAATTTAAGATTACAATGTTTTTAACTGTTATGCACGTAGCAAGTGAACTAATTTTATATACGGTACGTGCATGATTTATGCAAGGGTCAATCTCGTATGCGTCGCCTTATTAATAAATTTATAAAAATAGGTGCAGGGTGATGCTTACCCGGCGGAACAACGAATTTTTACGGCCGAACCATCTACAGATATTTAAACTTATTTATTTGCCCTAGATTTTATTTATTTGTACAAATAAGTAACTGTGTATATCTTATAGAAAAAAGCTAACAATGTGATCCCCTAAGGATTTATGATCAAAGATTTGAAAGGAAAAACCGTTATGATTGAGCAAAAGTTGTTTTTTAAAGGTCCTTTAGAAAAATGTGACTCGTTTGAACCAGATTTTCATATTTTCACTGAAGCAAAAATGGATATTGCGGGTGTAACAATAGAAACAATGGAAATAAAGCGTTGCTTTTTCGGATTTAAAAAGTGCTTGTGTAATGAACTTTTTTAAACTTTGTGCAAAACAGGACGTGGCTAAATGGACAATTCTATTTTTTGTTATTTAAACCCCATTTCAACTTTGCTAGCTGTAGTAGTGGCTGTATTGCCACGGGAAATGAAACAAGATAATTGATATTGCTGAAGAACGATATTTTTTACGCTGACCTGTATATATGTATGTATGCATGTAACATAATATTTTAACTTCATTTTAACTTACTTCTAGGAGTCTGATTAACTTGAAAATTTGCACAGGGGTCAAGGGCCGATGACAATACAATAATCTCATAACTTTATATTAAAGTCCTAACTAGGACCATCAGGATAAAAAAAATATACGAGGGGTGGCTTATAATTTCGCGGCCTAAGGTACTCAATAAAACAAATATAAAGTTGTATATTTTTAACAAGTCTAAGCGTCTGATTAACTTGAAAATTTGCACTAGGGTCAAGAGCCGATGACAATGCAATAATATGAAAATAAAAATACATCTAAAAATTAAATACAAATAATTTAGTTTAAAAAATAAAAAACACGCTTTTGTGAAAATATGAACTAAAAAGTAAAAAATAAGAAGAAAATGTATTTTACTGTAAAAAAGCGTGGGGTGGCTTTAAGATACTATTGACACCATACACCCCACGCTTTTTTTACAGTAAAATCCGATACAGCTAGATTTTATTTTAAGAAATTTTTAATTATAATTTTTTTTAGCGATAATCATCTTAAATATAAACTGAAAAATACGACAATTCCTGACATCTATTGGCGAGTATTAATAATATTGTGGCGTGAAACGCCGTCAAACGCCATCTATGACGTTCAAAGAGACGACAATGTCGATTAGAAAGAGCTCTATAAAAAAATCGTTCATATAAAGCTTCTTGGGCCGAATGGTTATGTGGGCTGACTGCGGAACTAGAGGCCCGGGTTCAAACCTCAGTTAAAACCATATTGCGTTTATTTTTTGTGATGTTAATATTGGGAGCTATTTCAGATGGCGTTATTAAGTAACACTAGGCAAATGAGTGTTTCGTTTGAAATTAAACCAAGAAAATAAATTGTTTTTATCCGAGCAACGCTCGGTCGTCCAGGTACTAGGAAATTATTTGTAGAAAGTATCTAATGTAAGTAAACATCCATCCAATTTTTCAGATTGAAGCGACGAATTTAAGTCTCGAATATGAATTTGATTCTAGATTTGTATATATTTCTTTCTTTCTTTAACACATTAGCACCAGGATGATTATATTTAAATACCAAGTACCTATTAAAGAATACTCGTGGAATATTCGTTATTATTTATCATTTATCTGTGTTCTACAATGAGATTTGCTAGATATGGTTGAAAATAAGCATATTATTATCTTCATTTCTTAACAATTAATTTTCAAAACAATGACGACCCGTGTGGCGTAATGGTTACCACGCCGGACTGCCGATCGGTTCGATTCGATTCTTGGCGAGGCAGAAATTCTGTTCTTGATCTGGGTGTTTGAGTTTCTGTTTTTTTATGTGACCATGGTACCCGCGACACACCTTAATGTGGGGTTAGGAGTGTGAAACGTAACTTATTTATTTTATCCCTACCTGTAGGCTTCTAATTATTTATGATGCTATAGTGCGGAAAAGTGAAGTGAAGTGTAAATATGACTTTAATAAAAGCTGAAATAATTCAAAAAGTCCCTCCAGAGGTCTCCAGAATTTACTGTAATTATGAGTAGTAGTCATTATTTAACAAAATATTTACGCTTTTTTTTCTGAACAATCTCTACCCGTAGGCTTCAAATATTAATGACGTTGTAGTGCGGAAAAGTTAAGTGTCGCACGTATAATATAAAATTGAATTAGGTAAGTGGATTGCGGCGAGTGCTCTAATAGCTTAATAGCTCGAGCGAGCGAGCTAATGAGATCACGGGTTCGTTAATTTACGCCGGTTTCACCATACTATTTCAGAAAGGTGGGAAAACTTTAATGAAATAATAAACTGTACGCCCCTTACCTTTTGTCCTGACTGAAAATACTGACAAACTGTTTCTGATCATTTTACTTTTTTCCGGCCTTTTTCATCGTCTTTCTACAAGTTTGAAACTGAACACCAGGTTTATCATTATTTAAGTCACAGGCTTTCTTAGTTTGAAATATAATGAAACTATTTTTTAATACGTACCTAGATACTGTTTCAAGAAACCAATAGACGGGGAACTGCTTATGGTGAACCACCATCATCACCAAAAAATGTGATCCATATGGTCAATTTTTTTTTATAACGCACATGATTTTTTTTGAATTAACGACTTTCGACTGTTTCTATTGTTGATTATTGATTATGGAGCCCTCTATGTCCAGCAGTGGGACATAAAGAATTGAAAAAAATGGGTTTATTAAAATTCTCCTATTTAGGTAAGGTAGTTACAATTTTTCCTAGATCACATAAACATGGAGAGCTACTAAAATGTAGTTGGCGCAAAAAAGTTTCAACGCTTATTTAAATTGAGTTAGGTTGTTGGATTTGGTTAAATACTCTCATATAGCTCGTGGCGATCTAATGAGATTACGGGCTCGGCATTTCATACTAAATTTGCCTTGGAGGGGTAATTTTTTATAAAATTATCAGCCATTTCTTGGTTTCTAGTGCTTCGGAATGCACATTAAGCCGTTGGTCACAGTTGTTGTCGATTTATAGCAGTTTTTAAACCTTGTCGAAGGCCTTATAGGAAGTTTGAAAACACCGAGCAGGAGGTTAGTCACTAGCCCGCATCTCTACCAACCTGCATTAAAGCTGCGTCGTTGGAGCTTCAGAACATCCCAATGATAGGGTTGCAGATTCTCAGGCACATCTTTGTAACATCCTGATGTATCATGCATGATGCGTATGCCTATGATTACGTCCTGTCGTAATCATAGGTAGTAATAGCTTCCATCGTATACGGCCGAAACTAATATTCAATCTGCAGTTTAAGATTTCCAGCAATCTGATATTGTAGCTAGTAAAAATGACTTGACTTTAAACGTACAGTTAGTATTTTTTGAATCTATTGCTCGTTGTTAATTTCCCAAAAAATGTACTGCTAGAACTCTTTTTACTTCTCATTGCCGAGCACGGGTCCCTTCCCATTATTAGGGAGGCCTGGAGCTTATTCCACCATATTGCTCGAATGCGGGTTGGTGATGGAAATGCATATAGTGGCCAACCCGCTATCGAATGTTTTTAAATCGTCCACAAAACACCCGTTTTAACTATTCTAAGGTTAATCACCTGCTGTGCGCATGAAAATTTGCAAATACTCTTAGTATTGTGAGATGACACTGGACCTCGCCCTGTTGGCTTAGCAGTGTTTATCATTTACGATCTACGCTTACTGGGCCATGCGCTTCTCAAAAGAAGAATAAGTCGCCAAGGGTTCACTGGGAGAAAATGACATTAGGCATTAAGTCCACCCATTGTAAACCTAGTTTAAGTGTATCAATAAAGTATTAAATAAATAAATAAAATAACTTCTAAAAACTGCTATAAACAAGAATTTGACCTCAGAGTAACGATATAAAATCCAGTATCTTTATACTGGATGAATGAATCTCCTAAAGTCGCTCGTTCATAATAAACGCTCGGTAGGCGAGTAAACGTAGCCCACAGCAGATTGAGCGTCCATTATGAAGTTTTAATGACGTTGGCCACAATACTTTCGGAGCGAAAAAGGATAATAATAACTTCTGTGGTTTTAGTAATAAGGAAAAGCACAGCGCAATGAATTTCTGTCTCAATAAGTGAAGGTCAATACCTATACTTATTAAGGCTCATTGGGTAGTAACAATTTACTACCCAATCATAGTTCAATGCCGTAAATTATTGCACTAACTGTTCCATCAGCCTTTCATAGTCTACTGCTGGACATAGGGCTCCCCTTACATTCAACACTCCTCCCGGTCCTACGCCTGCTGAATCCAGCGGTGTCTTCTTTAGGTTATCAGTCCAGGCTTTAGGAAGGCGGCCTGTACTCCTTTTGCTGAGAAGTGGTCGCCATTTAAGGACATCTCTTCCCAGTGGTCGGTCCTCCTAAACATTTCGCCTGCCCATTGCCACTTCAGCTTGCAGGTTTTGAAAGCTATGTCGGTAACCTTCGTTCTTCTACGGTTTTCATCCTTGGTATTCTCTACGAGACAGTTATACTGTCGCGTAGAGAAATACCAAGCATAGCTCTCTCCATCGCTCGCTGAGCGACATTCAGCTTATGGAAGAGCTATAAATACCATGTCTCAGCGACGTCGACGGATTTCATCTTTCGGAGTTCTTCGTCGCGTAGAAAAATACCAAAAAGAGTTCTCTCCACCCCTCGCTGAGCTACGTTAAGCCTGCGAAAAAGGCTGACGGTAAAAGACCACGTCTCAGCGCCGGAGGTTACCACTACTGGCAACACACACTGCTCGAAAACTTTTGACTTCAGGTACTGAGGTATTCTGGACGAAACTGCACTGACGGTTACAATATGACAAATTATGTACCTATGTACATAATTTGTCATATTGTAACCGTACAACATGATTCACCAACTTCAGACATTGTGGCCTATATGCAAAATCGTCTTTTATCTAGTTGATGGAAATATCTCATGAATTATACCCATAATTTCATTAAACTTATGGAATAAACTAAATTTCCAATACAAGGTTTTTTATGACAATACAGACCCTATCTGAATTTCTTTATATTGTTATATGTATTTGTCACTATATACGTAGTAATGGATATACCTTAGAGCATCAGCAAAAAGCACACAATCCAATTTCCCAAACCCCATCTGCATTTTTAACCACCTCTCTGAATACCGCTCCAAAAGTAAATGTCCACAATAAACACATGGTAGGTAGGCAGTAAAATGCAGCTTACGGCAGATT
This sequence comes from Pyrgus malvae, assembly GCA_911387765.1. Lineage (NCBI taxonomy): Eukaryota > Metazoa > Arthropoda > Insecta > Lepidoptera > Hesperiidae > Pyrgus > Pyrgus malvae. The sequence goes on along the minus strand of OU426955.1, from coordinate 6,983,360 downwards.
GGGTCGCCATTATGAAGTTTTAATGACGTAGGCCACAATACCATCAGTCGGAGCGACGAACAAAGGATAATAGCTCCTATCTCTTTAGGAAAAAAGGCGCATCGCAATTCTGTCTCTACCCTAGATATATCTACATAGGTTTCTTCGTTGTTACATTTTAGTTACGTGATAAGTTTATACATAGATGTTAACATGGAAAATTAAATATTTAATCTTTTTAATTTAAAAGAAGAGTCGATCGGTAGCTATGAAGCAGTAGGTGATGTTGTACAATTATAGGAAAAAGTCTTTAAATTTATAGGAAGTTCGTTAAACAAAACCGATTATCCGAAATAGATCGTAAATTAATAATCTGAGACAAAGCGGCTTAATCTTGCAAGCACCATAATAATTCAAAAATTAATTTGCATTTTACAAAATGAGGTGGTTTTCGTAAACCGTTCAAGGTTCGGTGTTAATAATATCCACATCTTTTAACTAACCAAGGCCTATTCTGTTACAAAAGCCTCTATAAAGACCCGAAATAGCCGCTACTATGCAAAAATAAGCTCTATTGTAAACCTCCCAACGCTGAAGATGCAACAAATTTCAATTTACGCGATTTATCACTGGTATAAATTTAATTTATAGGTTGCGCGAGATGTAAAACGACTTTCAAGAATAATTAATTGAGAACGGTAATGAAAATTTGTTTGTACAAAAATCGTTGAAAAGTCTCGAGTATCAATAATAAAACAAAAGAGTTACGCTTATTTACATAATGTTTACAGGTGCTTCAAGGGTAGCGAATGGAATCACGACATAATACTTACAGTTTTTTTATTAAAAACCGCCAAAATGCGAGTTGGACTCGCGTACCGAGGGTTCCGTAAAATATTTTTTTTATAATTATGGTGTAACTACAAATTTACGGTTTTCGCAATTTTTCCTTTATCTGAGCTATAAGAAGTTACTTTGTACCAAATTTCAAGATTCTGAGTTCACGGGAATTACCCTGTAGGTTTTCCTTGCGTGTGTCGAAAGTTTGCTGCATAAACGGCTGTATCTGTTAATTGCGCTGGCTTAGGAGTTTGATTTTTTCACATCTCTAAGGTACAGTAGACCTAAGTATTTGCAGGGCCGGATTTAGAGGTGTAGAGGCCTCGGGGCAACAAAGTAGTGGAGGCCCCTTAGCCCCAAATCATTTTCAAATAAAATGGACAGTTCTTTTTAGTCGAGTTTTCCAATAAATAATTTCAAGAATTCAGAGAAGTAAAAATGTATCTATCATTTTCTTGAACCCAAACATATTTAAGCTTCTGCAATTTAATTACGTTGCTATGCCGCGATAAAGTGTAAGAAGACTAAAAAACTTTATGTAAGAGTAAGAGTGTTGAGATTGTTTTGCCCGCCACACGACCAGACAAGGAATGTTTTGAAAAAAATATTTGTTCATCAAATGTTTGGTAATTAATTGAATCAGGCGTCACTTTGTGAAAATCCAGTTCACGATTATGTATATACATATAATTGAAAGAACAAAAATAAAGAGTCGAGATACGGAATCGAATACCCAACCTCCGAGGCTGCGGGCGAATACCACCCCGCTTAGCCATTGAGCCATTGGGATACTCCCTCAAGGTGGGGAGTAAATTGAAAGTGCTTATCAGGGCCATTTAAGATCTTGATATTTTACTGGAGTAAAAATATATAGATCGATGATTTCTGTTAATATTTAGTGTAATCGTGTTTGTACAAAGTATTGTAAAACGCGTAAAAATATAAAAGGAATAGTTGTTTACTAGGTAGTGTGTTATAGTATGAATATATATTTTTTCCGAAGTGTTATTGTGGGGGCCCCTCCGTTGTGGAGGCCCGGGGCTGTAGCCCCGGTTGCCCTCCCTTAAATCTGGCCCTGAGTATTTGATATAAATTCCAACTTGATACCTCCACGCGTTCCTGAGAAAAAGGGTCTTGACTGACAGACAGACAGACGGGCAACAACGTGATTCTATAAGGGTTCCGTTTTTTTCTTCCGAGGTACGGAACCCTAAAAATGGGAGCTTTATTAAATTGTATTTGTATGTAAAATTGGCTGCAACAAGAGTGGTTGGAATAAGTGTATTCGAATACAAATTAATAAAGTTAAGTAATCGGGTAGATTACAAAATTATTGCCTGTTACCTGTCAGATATGTACAAACTACCCATAAGGCTTCCAACGAGATTTATGGACTGATACCTATCTATCGACACCAACTAGAGCATACAATTTTGCATTCACGCGGTCATCCTTTTTACTTTTGACCGCGCCATGTTCGCTAAGTTGTGTAGATCGCTTGTGTTCTACATAAATATGAGTCATATTTTGTACAATTTTGTCAGCCATAAGAGACGAGTTACATGAACATCTGCTAGGTTGTAGAACTTTTATTGTTCAACCGGGTAAGTATCAGTACTGCCCCTATTTCTGCCGTCAAGCATTATTATTGATATAAAATAAATTTGCGGGTACCGGCGTGACTAATATTAGGCGACCATTAAGCTTCTACTCTGGAGGCTTAATGGTCAGTGCAACTGCATATAAATAATAAGTAAATAACGTTTCACACTCATAGCCCCAGAGTAGGGTAGATTTACCCTGTGTCATGGGTACCATGGACCAACACAAAGACTGAAACACAAACACCCAGACCGAGATCAGAAATTTTATTAACATTAAAATTTCTGATATGCAAATTTCTGTGTCGCCGGGAATCGAACCCGGGACCTTCCGATTCGTAGTCCGGCTTGGTAACCATTACACCACTCAAATCGTCGACGCCATCTATGCCCCAGGCAAGACTGTAATCTTAATACAGAATTAATAAAAATAAAAAAAGAATGGCTTCTCTATTAATAAAGAATAGGTGCTTCTAGTCTTTAATGTCTCCAAGCTATAAAAGCCTTCAAACCCTTCAAGGATTCCTTTCATCCGATCTCTGCTTGTTGATTCAGTCTGATACGAAGATGTCCCTAGACTCCGTCTGCGCAGTCTTCAATAGCTTTTTTGCTTAAATAGTGCTATAGAACTATATATAAGACTAGACTAGGTACATTGTTTGCTTACATTTTTTATTTTAATAAAATTACGATTCAAGAAAATTATTACAGCTGTAAATACGAGAAATATAAAGTATTTTTTAAATTTTAGTTTTTGAATTATTATCAATTCATAAAATAATATATGTTTTTAGTCGATGCCCAATTAAAAAAATTGTAACGGGAAAACTTTTTATAGATCAGCCATGTGTGCATGATTTGTGTTGGGCGTAAATTATTGCCCATAGATTGCTAACTATTGCAGAACTAATTCAAATTTTGTGCTGTATTTTTATGGCCTTTATTGTAACACTACCTTCATGTACGGTTACTCTTATGCCTTTTTAGTCGATGCCCAATTAAAAATTTGTAACGAGAAAACTTAAAAAGAATTTCATAGATCAGCCTTTTTGTGCAGGATTTGTTTGTCCAGACTTGGGCGTAAATTACTGCCCATAGATTGCTAACTATTGTAGAACTAATTCAAATGTAAGTATTTTTATTTTCTTTATTGTAACACTACCTTCATGTACGGTAACTCTTATGCTTTTATTAATCGATGCACAATAAAAAAAATGTAACGGAAAACTTAAAAAGAATTGTGTATGCAGAGTTGGGCGTAAATAACTGCCCATAGATTGTTAACTATTGCAGAACTAATTCAAATTTTGTGCTGTGTTTTTATATTCTTTATTGTAACACTACCTTCATGTACGGTAACTCTTATGCCTTTTACAACCTTTTTTGGGTATCGGGGGGAAACCTTCAAAAGGCACCTGGTACCTTTGCACTTGGGGAGGACTCCAGGATCTCCAGTGGAACGCATCGGTATCTTCCACGCGCGACGCCTCAGAACGGGCCCATCTTCAGGAGAGCAGATGTGCTCTCCTGCACCTTCCGATGCTTACGGCAGCATGCGGCCACGCACACACCCTTTATCAATATCCCTGATCTTGTTTAAGTAACTGAACTTGTAGATTGAACAACCCTTCAACCCCTTATTTTGTGTCAAGTAAAATTTACAATAATATTACAGTGAAAAGTGAAAGTAACTATAATCTGGATAAAAGCAGTTGTGATAGGATACTGTTACCTACGTATCCCTGAAACTGATACGCAATTTAAGTATAATGTACGAACATTCTATATTTAGTTACGGATAAGGTGTACACGATAAACCCGGATGAGCACTTCTAGCACCATTTCGGCTATCGTGTTAGCTGCTATAATCATATCCATAGTCGTTTATGGTCATTCATGGTTATAAAGGTGCTTTTATACAGAAATATGCCGTGTTTTCTATACCACTTTGGCCTAACCATAGACGTGTTCAATTAAGTTAGTGGAAGTATTTATTAATATAAAAATACGATTACCTTTCCGAAATACTTGAGATTTTTGAAGTTGTTACTGTCATATCTGGAGCTGCACTTGGCCAGCAGCGAGAATTAAATATATTAATAAATTTAAAATGATTTTTTTTAAAGTAAGTATATTTCCTCCCAAATGCGAAAAATATACGGCGAAATCTAAATTGCTAAATTTGTGACGGGCAAAACTATAAAAATTAAATTTTTAGCCTTGTTTTTGGCATTGTAATTTTTTACTTTTATTTACTTCGAATGATATAAATGTAAATAAAAACATCGTGTGGCATCGAGATAATCTTTTGTAATAGGGTTTTGTACGCTATTCACAAAAAAAAATCTAAATGCATTCGTTATAAAGGTAGTACAAAACTTAATTCATTGTTATACTTAATTTTTATTGCCTTTTAAATCTATAAATGGATTGTGATGTCACAAATCATTTTCTCATACGAAATTTATGAGAATGTTACGTTTTCACAGCTTATTAAAAGTATCTCAATTGATTTGGTAGGCCAAGACCGGATTATCACTTATGACTTTCCTACAGCATGAAAATTATTTACCATACTTTCTTTATAGTGAGATAAATGTCTTCCGTTTCGATATGGGCTCGGCGTATTTGCTCTCATATTACGGGTCCATACATATTGCTATATTATCAATATTTGCTATCGAAGCCTTAAGCCAAAAAATCTCTCTGTTCAAAACAAGGGATATTTACACGGACGACTATCGTCCAATGACACACAATGACAATAATAGAAATAAATCAACCGTTATGGAAGCCATTTCGACGTGTATTCCAATGCAATACGATCTACTTCCGCGTATAGGGCTTAGCACTAAGCCCTTTATCTAAAGCGCGTAACGCGGTAAAATGTTACAGAAAATATATTTTTCTCCCAACCCGTATAAGACTAACGGGCACGTGAAAATGTTTATTATTTAATACCGTTATTAATTATTAATTAAAATAAATTATGATATCTAATACCTTAAAACGAGCAATTTTTGTATATACCTAAATATACTTTTTGAATCTCGGAAACGGCTCCAACGATTTTGATGAAATTTAGTACTCTGGTTTCGGGGCTGGTAAATATAACCAGCTAGGTTTTATTTTTAGAAATTTTAAAATATAAAAAATAATTACAGCTATAGTCAACTTAAATAAAAACTGAAAAAATAAGACACTTCCTGATACTCGTATCTATTGGAGAGTATTACTAATATTGTGGCGTAGAAAGCCGTCAAACGTCATCCGCCAATCTGAAAGAAATAGCCACAGAGAAAACGAGGGGTGCGCGCGTTATTTGGAACTCCGTGGAAATAGCAATGAAATGAATGAAATGACATTAAAAGAGCTCTATAAAAATTTCGTTCATTGAATTAAAGCTTCTTTGGCCGAATCGTTACGTGGGCTGACTGCGAAACTAGAGACCCGGGTTCAAAACTAAATCAAATCCATAACTGCGTTTATTTTATATTTTTGTAAAAATATTTTCTTTATTAGGAGCTATTTCAGATGACGTAGCTAACCAAGAAAATAATTTGTTTCTATCCGAGCAACGCTCGGTCGTCCAGGTACTTAATCATTAAAGTACCGTGTGATGGCCGGTACTTAAACATCCTTAAATTGTTTAATTTACTAGTTATGTAGTTCATACTAAGGAAGGGTGACGGTATGTGCGTGACCGCATGCCGTAGCAAGACTTGAAAGTGCAGGAGAGCACCATAGATTTCCGGATGAAAATAGTGTATTATTTTTAATACTATTGAAGGTGGTAGAACTATTATGGTTCGCCCGGAGAAGTACCACCGCTGCACCCACTTCTGCCGTGAAACAATTCTATTGTGTTTCGGTGGAAAGGTGCAGGCCGCACTTACATGAGGCGACCACCAGCCTCCGGAGTAGCAGCGCAACTGCATACGACCTCAGACAAGACTTACCTATGCTTGCTTGAGGTTGTATGTAGATATCCATGGGCTGCAGCGACCACTTAAAACCACGTGGGCTGCATGCTCGTCTGCTACTCCATTCAAATAAATAAATAAAAACATCTCGCTCGTAGTAATGAAAATGATACTGACTGAGAAATTCATATTTTCTCAAGTAGCATAATGTCAACCAATCTACTGTTAGTTGACTGTAAAATACCTTAGAACTACGCAGAATCTCGTATTCTGCATTGGAAAATATCAAAAAACTTAGTAATGAAAAGTTAACAGCTTTTCATTTTCACGTTATTAAAGTTGAATTAATTTTATTTATAGCTAACATTTTCCATTAATAAAACTCAATCAAAAGTTTCCCTTAATAAATCTCATTATCATATTTTGTATTTGTAAATTTTTAATATCCAGTCGTATTTATCGCATGAATTACACATTTTAATTCAACGAAGTGATTCTCAATAAATGAAACGATGTCATTGAAAGTGGAACATTACAATTTTTTGCGAGACCCGTATGTAGTTAGTATTTAACTACGGGCTAAAGTGAAAAAACCTCAATAACAATTTGCAGTTTTAATGAGAATTTTGCCAATAATATATTGTAATATGTAAAATTTGACATGGTAAAACATATTATGTACCTTTAATAATAATATTAATGTATTCAACCATACGTAGGACATTTTCTAATCTTAATTCAAATTTATGACATTATTCGAATTTTAATATAATGTTTGTGTAATTTAATTAAATTTTTATAACAATATATTTGTACACTCAAGAGGGTCGAATATAGCGGATCTAAAATTAATGCTATTTTTTAAAGAACTAGGTAATGACCTATATTCACAAATAAAGAATTGATTTGAAGAAATAGTAGAATTAAAAACTTACTTATCAGTACTACCTACTGTCTATACATTGTAAATATTTTTTTATTAATGTAGGAATTGTGGAATATTAAAAAGAACTAAGCAATTGAAAATAAAACAAGAGCACGACATGTCCTTTTCACCTTCTTGAAGTGATTATTTAGAAGGTGTAATTTTTTCTTTTTGACGACCCGTGTGGCGCAATAGTTACTATGCCGGACTGCTGATCGGAAGGTCCCGGGTTCGATTCCCGGCGAAGTAGAAATTTGAATGATGAGTTTAAGTTTCTGTTCTTGGTCTTGGTGTTTCTTTTTCTGTCTCTGTGTGTGTACATGGTACTCACTACACAGGGTATATCTACCCTACTGTGGGGTTATGAGTATGAAACATTATTTATTTATGTTTTTATTTGAAAGGAGTAGCAGACGAGCATGCAGGCCACGTGGTCTTATGTGGTCGCTGCAGCTCATGGACATCTACATACAACCTCAAGCAAGCATAGTTAAGTCTTGTCTGAGGTCATATGCAGTTGCGCTGCTACTCCGGAGGCTGGTGGTAGCCTCATGTAAGTGTGGCCGGCAACTGCACCTTTCCACCGAAACATAACAGAATTGGTTCACGACAGAAGTCAGTGCAGAGGTGGTACTTCCCCGGGCGAACCATAATAGTTCTACCACCTACAAAATTTTATTTATTTATTTTATTTTGAACTATAATACAAAATAGTTGCCTTTTCAACAAACTGTCTTATAATGGTCTATGGTTATGACTTCTGCACTAGAGCGATCTATTCAGACGCGCGTCTTGACTCGGTTCAGAAAGGTAATGTCGACCTTTTCATTTAGAACGCTTTCATTGCCTTCACAAAACTAAGCGGACGCTTAAGAATGAATTGCTTCGGATGAAAATTCGAGATACTTTAAAAAGTTTTAAGCATTGTGTTTTAAGAATTTTAGTTTTATTACTTAGTAAAATCCAATTTAACTTTACCATTATTATCAAAAGCAGTTTGTCTTAAAGATAAACTTTATGATGTCTTAAGAATCATAAACATTACATCACATTGATCCTTATTCAGAGTGTTGAAAGCAAACATATTATACAAATTGGAAAAATTAATATCAATAAATAATTCTTAGATTTATTGACTAATTCAAAAATCCCAAAGCTGGAAAATTCCAATGTAATACGAGTATTACTAGATTTTTTATTATTTAATTTTTGCTATAATTTTTTAATCACAATTTCAAAATCCGAAGTTTAAAAATATGCTTTGTAATTAACATTAATCTTGTTATATCGCTATAAGCAGATAAAATTTCTGGAACAAGCAAGTTTTAATTACGCGATGAAGCTCCCATCCGTCACGCAAACTCTGACACGCTTAATATTCATCATTCTACTCGTACTTTGCTTGTTTCGTATATTTAAGTTACTATAAAAAAACTCAACTTCTGTGTTTCATTTATAACAAGTTAATATTGAAATTCTTTATTTGTTTAGTCGAATTACAAACACACCTGGACCTACTTTGCCAGCGGTCGCGATAGTAAATCCTATCACGACGATAAATATCGTATCTAACGATTAAAAATCCGGCTAAGTGCGAGTCGGACTCGCACACCGAGGGTTCTGTAAAACGGTTTACGATATAATTATGACGTATTAAAAAAACTATTTACTTACTAGATCTCGTTCAAACCAATTTTCGGTGGAAGTTTGCATGGTATCATATATTTTTTGAAGTGAAAACTTCTTTAGCGGCGTTGTGCACTTTTTTTGGGATGGGTAAAAAAATGTTTAACTCGCCGTCAGGACATGTGGCCTGATCGAATATTATTCGTAATACGGAGGGGTGACAGCTGATGACGGCTCGACTGTCTATACTTGTAAAATTCGTATAAATCAAGTATTTAAAATATGGACATTGAACAAAGTGCATCTATTAATTAAAAAAGTGACAAAGAAATAGTGAAAGAAAATGAGTGAGTACTTTATAAAAATACTAGACGAAAACCTACTGAAAATACTAGATGAATAATAATACTGATAATAAAATCAATTCGTGCGAAATTATTCTACTAACCATTTCAAAGTATCAAAAATGCACAACGCTAATGTTCAAGTTTTCACTTCTGCCGGCACTACCGGAGTGCAACCCGTTGTTTTTATTTTTTAGTTTTATCATTCTCTTATTTTAGAAGTTACAGTGGGGTACACATTTTATCATTTTGAAAGTGTCTCTCGCGCAACCTATTCAGTTTAGAAAAAAATTATATTAGAAGCCTCAAATTCATTTTCGATTCCTACCATACCTATCCATAGATACCCTAAACGTATGGGTTTTTTATTTTTTTATTTTTTGAGTTTCTGTTTTAAATATGGGGGAACCCTCAAAATTTAGTGTTTTTTTCTATTTGTGTGAGTAGGTACCTTAATGCGGTTCATAGAATACATCTACTTTACAAGTTTCAACAGTGTAGTTCTTATAGTTTCGGGAAAAAGTGGCTGTGACATACGGACGGACAGACAGACAGACAGCCATCACGAATCCATAAGGGTTCCGTTTTTGCCATTTGGCTACGGAACCCTAAAAATGTTATAAATATGATAGTGTTAATGAGAGTAGGTAAACTAGAGATGTAGTAAAGATATTTACTAAAGTAATTTTGGAAACTATGAACAAAGTTACATACATAACTGTCATTAGAGCATCTTTACATTACCAACTAAATTCAGTAATTAATATTAATCTCAGTATATCGCTATCAGCATATGAAAATTCTAGAACAAGCAAGTTTAAATTACGTGATGAAGCTCCCATCACGTAACCTCTGACACGCTTGATATTCATCATTCTACTTTGCTGCATTTGTTTACTTTAATAAAATAACTGTCACACCCTGATTTTATCTGATAAAAGTAAAAAATGTGTATGTTTCTTACCTATAAGATTGATTGACATAGATCTATAGGTCACTTACTAGTAATTTTATATTTTAGGTTAGATACGCTTGCTTTGTAATTGTTCGGTACGTAATTTTAGCATGTTGGTTGTTTTAATAATGGGCGTTTTGTCACCAATGACAACGAAAAACGACTTGTTACTAGTATTTGACAGTGAGTAAGCACCGTAAGCATATTTTTAAATCTATACAAATAAATAAAAGTGGTGTGTCTGTTTTTAATATTAAAATTAATGCTTTTTACAAATCGCACCTTTAGAATTATAGAGACCTAATCCAAAATTTACAAAATTTGACTTTCAGTCATGGAATGACTTAAAACGAACATATCTATCGACCTTTATTAAAACATAGGCTTATTTTTGCGTGAGAGGAGCAACGCATATATTTCGGTCTCTTTCATGCCGCCAAATCCCCCAATGTGAGTTCGGTTTGAGAGCGACGCAAGCAGTAGTGTGCCGCGAGAGCTTTGAGCAGGTCCCCGCACGTTTTATATTGTAAATACCTAATCCGAATTGAGTCGGAACAATACTAAACATAAAGTAAGTTACTGTAACTTTTTTCATTAAAGTAATGACCCATTGCTTGTTGAGTCTATTTTATATCAAAAATATACGAATACACTTTGACGTGTTTGTCTTTAGGTCACTCTAATACGGAATTTATGATACAAATTTATGACCTAATAACTATTTGGTCCGTGTTGTATTAAAATAAATGTTTATAAGAGATTTTTTTCATAAATTAGTCTGTCTTGTAATAAATACGATCGTAATGCCACTGACTGTTTTAAAAATGAGTCTGTCATGATATGAAAATGTTTTGTGGTCTTGGTGACTTGTTACATTTAACATACATAATATTGAGTATTTTTATGGTTTTAGTTTTAGGTAACAAAAATTAAGAAGAGGGCAGATTATATTTTAGAAAAAAATTGTGTGAATTGGTGTCAATATTTTAATTTATTTACAGGAAAATGTTGCTAATATCAATTTGGAAACATCGACAAATATTGAAGAAAAATCTGCTGAAGATAATATTTTTAATGTGGGTGTTTTTTAATTAAACATCTTTTATATTAAAATATCGCGATAATATCAAATATGTGTAAACATTCAGAATAATTGTAATATATCTTGAAATATTTTCAGAATACCATCAATAAAGAAAATATTGTACCATCTCATCGTTATCAAATCATTGATGACACAGGATCTTTAAATCTGACGGACCAATATATACCTGAGATTAGTAATTACCACTGTTATTCGTTATTAATAAAAAAAAATAGTTGGACCGGGACACATATATTTTTTTTTATTTATGATGTTTCAGAGTACGCATGAAAATGCAAAAAATATATCGCGTAGTCCTTCGATGATAGAAAATTCTCCTGAAGGATCCATTCCATATAAGATTCCGCATAATCGTGAAACAAAAATCGTGGAATGTCGGGTAGAATCAGAACCTGAACACTCATCTGAAAATACTATTATGTCAGGTGCATTAAAAAAAAAACAGTCTAAGAAATCACACGTTTCGTCATCAAGCTCCAGTAGTTCTTCTTGTTCGAGTAGATCATCATCAACTTCCTTTTCTATGTATTGCGTATGTGGACTATGAGAAAGCCTTCGATTCTATCGAGACCTGGGCGGCGCTAGGAGTCTCTCCAGCGATGCCAGATTGACTATCGGTAAATTGAGGTGTTGAAGTGTTTATAGAAAGCCACAACCATTACAGTCCGAATCCACGACGGAAGCACTGAACCAATTCCAATGCAGCGCGGAGTACGACAAGGTGATGTTATATCCCCGAAGCTTCCAGTTTACCGCTGCATTGCAAGACGTGTTCAAGATGATGGAGTGGAACGGGCTAGGTATTAACATCAATGGCGAACACCTCACACACCTTCGATTTGCCTATGATAATCCTGGCGGAAAACCTGGAAGAACTCAGCACTATGCTAGGTGACCTCCATAGCGCCTCACAAAGGGTAGGTCTTAAGATGAACATGGACAAGACGAAGATCATGTCTAGCGTCCATGTCACACCTATACCGGTCGTTGTTGATGGCGCTACTCTCGAAGTTGTCGACGAGTACATCTACATTTGGGACAAGCGATCCGTATGGGTAAGTCCAGCTTCAAGAGAGAGGTATATCGTAGAATCCAACTCGGTTGGGCAGCGTTCGGGAAATTACAAAGTGTCTTCTCGTCCAGAATACCGCAGAGCCTGAAGTCGAAAATTTTCGAGCAGTGTGTGTTGCCAGTGATGACCTACGGCGCTGAGACATGGTCCTTTACAGTTAGCCTTTTCCATAAGCTCAAGGTCGCTCAGCGAGCGATGGAGAGGGCTATGCTTGGTATTTCTCTACGCGACAGAATCCGTAATGATGGAATTCGTAGAAGAACGAATGTTACTGACATAGCTCTCAAAATCTGCAAGCTGAAGTGGCAATGGGCAGGCGATATAGTTAGGAGGACCGACAACCGATGGGAGTCGGTCCTCCTTGAGGAGGACAAGCCAACCAGGTGGAATGATGACCTGAAGAAGACAGCGGGTAGTCGCTGGATTCAGAAGGCCCAGGACCGGGAGGAGTGGCGAACGTTAGGGGAGGCCTATGTCCAGCAGCGGACTATAAAAGGCTGATGGATGGATAGAACCTATTTACGCGCCATACCAATATGTGACTTTAATAAAAAATGCCCGGAAAAATGGTAAACCATTTATTGTGATTGAGCTGACACATGACTTCTTTGTCAATTTAAAAACTTTACAAGAACAGTGGGGATACAATTATAACGAAGTTGAACATAAAAACAATTTAATATGGAACGACGTGAAGGTTCTGAAATTTTGTGAGATGGAACCATTTTCATTCGGTTATAAAATTTCATACACCCAAAAATGAGTTTACAATGGTCAATGTAAGAAATAAACGATAAAAATGACGAGGCAAAAGATAAATCACACTTACCAAAGCATTTTCTCAAAGACTAAAATTAAGTGAGCCTAAAAAGAAAGACTTGCGTGATCTCATTAGTTAAAATTTAATTCCTAGTTATTATGCAGATTTTTATAATACTATAATTTAATTAGTACGTTGCGATTGTTTACCATAGTTTAACCTTTGTATTAAAATAAAAATAAAGTGATTTTGTGATTTTATGCTAATGTTCCTTATGATACTCACAAAGGACTGACTAGAATTAAAAATACTTTTTGGATATGAAAGTACTTGTCTTGTGTCAATTAAATTTTGTAAAGGGTTTTTTGTTACGTGTACACTTTAATTTGTAGAAAACAATTAAGATTAAATAATAAAGTTATTAAGTGATTTTATGTTAAGTTTCCATAAGATAGTGTCACAAAGGACTTACTAGAATAAAAAATACTTTTTTATATTATACTTGTCTTATGTTTGTGTCAATTAGATTTTTTAAAGGTTTTTTTTTCACGTACATGTACAATTTAATTAGTACTAAACATTACCATTGCTTAACTTTTTTTTTCCTATATTTATTTTTAATAATTAAGAAATAAGGTGATTTAATACTAAGGTTCCTACAACATCTAAAGACAGAGTGTCACAGAGAACTGACAATAGAAATAAAAAACTTTTTGGATACTTAGAGACAATTTGATTTTATAGAAGTTTTTTAGTTTTTAACATTTATTTTTCACAGTTTATAGACCCTACCTCATGATAATATCCCCTAAATGATAAGAATATCAGTTTTATAGAGACTTAGTTAAAAATGAAACGAAGTTTTGACTATATATTTAGAATAAGAAGGACCTAAACAAGAAAAGGTATTTTTAAAAATATATGAATTTAAACAAAGAAAGACCTAAACTGCTACAGTTTTTATAAAAATCTGAAATAAATATAAAAATAAATATTTTTTATAAATTTTGCTGTATAGTGTGTAGATAAATAAGTAAAGTATGCTATAAAACCGTCAAAGAGCATTTATTTTTAGGCAATATTAAATTGACATCATTTTTCTATAAGATGTCGTGACCAAGAAATTTTTATTCGCTGTTTTCCTAAAACAATTTTTTTTGGGTTAGGTCTTTATAATTCTCAAGGTGCGAAATGCATATGAATTTATATACGGTACATATTATTATATGAAAATATATTTTATACAATTTTTGTCTGTCTGTCATCTGTCTGTCTGTCTGACTGTCCATCTGTCTGTCTGTTTTTCCGGCTAGTTTAAAAAACGGCTGGACCGATTTTGACGGGACTTTCAGTGGCTGGTAGCTGATGTAATAAGGATTAACTTAGGGTAGGTACTTTTATTTTAGAGAAACTCTAAAACTAAAGTCCTCGCGGATGAAGTCGCGGGCGACCGCTAGTTATGAATAAAATAACATTGTGCTTTGGAGGACTTCTGTATTTCTGAATTCAAAACTCAACAAAGTGGAAATTTAGGTTTTCTATAAGAAAACTAAAAAATATTCAAAGACAGCAATGCACAAGTTACATCGCTACCGAAAGGTACAGTTTATTTCTATAATGTCGACACTAGTACTCGTCATTCCATAGAAAAAACGGCCTAAAGTTACACTTTTTCTAAAAATTACGAGTACCGGGACACTGACAAAAACTGAGGGTAGTAGAAAGGTTTACCTAACTATGTCCATAAGCACCGGGAGTGGCCTTAACTTAATCTATATATACATATAATAAATCTGTAACAAGTCCGTTTCTGTACATTGAAGATATTTGAAAAAACTGTCACTAGGGCTATTTATTAGCGTAATAGAACCCAAAACAATGATTTTTAGAATTATTGTCTGTTTGTCTGTTTATCTGTTTGTCTGTTTATCTGTTCGTTTGTGCGCGCTAATCTCAGGAACGGCTTAACGTAGAAGGATGCGGTTTTCACTGAAGTATTGGTATTTTTTTGGATTAACATTTAGGGTTTGTTTTATTTAAATCGGTTCACAAACAAAAAAGTTACGTCAATTTCAAGAATGATGAAATGGATGAACACCTGCACGCTAAATAAAGTTAATGCGAGCGGTCACACCACAAGTTTCGATAACTACTAACATCTCTTAATATTCTGATCAAACACTTATGCTAGATTTCATCTCTAAATATTTAAAAAAACCATACATATCATATCACCACATATTCAAAGAAATCCTCAATACAAAATGTACAAAACCTTAACAAAACGAGGCTACTGCCGACATCTATGTTCACATTCAGAACTATTTAGTGATTCGGTATATCGACAATTTAGTTTACATGCTATACGATAGATGTCGTTGTTATTCATTTATTCATATTTAATTGCTTTTTACAGGTAGATTTACAGGTGGTGTTACATAATCATTATTTTACCAAATAATTAATTACGAGTATATTTACTTAATAAAGTATCTAATAAAAAATTAACAACACAGAGCTTTGGAACTGGCGCTGATATTGTACTCATTGTGGTAGAGCATTATGGAGGCGCGGCGCGGTGGTTACATCCACATATTATTGGTATCGACCTTATTTAATAGACAATAATAATTATCGACTCGCGCAGGTGCGGTCCCAGGGACAGGGGACATGACCCCCCCCCCCCAAGATCCCTCACTCATGCGTAGATGGAAGGCGAATCAAGCCAATTTGAGACACCTCAACCCCCAAATTTCTTAGTGACCCCCCACCAAAATTTCTTGGCCAAAATTGAAGGTTGCGACCGCGCCTGGGCTCGCGTGGCGCAATGGTTACCATGCCGGACTGCCAATCGAAGGGTCTCGAGTTTGATTCCCGGCGAAGCAGAAATTTGAATGATGAGTTTAATTTTCTGTTCTCGGTTTAAGTGTTTGTATTTCTGTCTCTGTGTATCGCATGGTACCCAATACACAGTGTATATTTTCCCCTACTCTGGCGCTATCAGTGTGAAACGTAAAAAAATCAAAGTGTTCTACCGACTTTACTATGCTGAGTGTTCTTTTCAAAATGATAGCTACGTCTCCATATCATGATTACACCACCAGTCGAAGGTTAAAGTTCCACAGGCCGCTTTGCACGCTCCTTTTGATATTTGAACGGATGTGTAAGTTATGGGACAACCTTCCAGCTGAGGCATTTCCAGTGGACTTTGACATAGGGTTCTTTAAGAAAGCTGTAAAGAAAGCTCTTCTTGAAAACCGGCAGTGCTCGGGTGGCTCCGCTGGGGTTGCCCGTTTCCATAGGCGACAGTGATCGCTTAACCACGCGGCCTTTCTGCCTCTTTGTTCGGTTTATTTATAAAAAAAGTGATTTCGAATAAACGAATAAGCAATTGCCGAGGGTCTAATAAAAAAATGTTATAGAAATGAGCAGACGTTTTCAGTGGTTAATTTAATAAGAGCTATTACATACATACGCAGTACTGGCACTGGTGTTATACTAATATGCTAAAGCGTCGCGGCAGCAGCACGGCATGGTGGTCACGCCCAGAATAATATTAGTAATCGATATATTTATTTCTGATGCTGTGTGAAGGGTTGTTAATAGGACCAATTGACTCTTAATCGCGTAGGGCCTGATCCTCTCACGCTGCTCCAATTCAGGTTGATGACGTCTTCATTGGTAGTGGCCTAACTGCTGTCGCAAGTTTTAAATCGCTCAAAAGACCTCCATTAAGTATGAACGACAGTATGTTAACGACAATTGCAACCAACGTGTAAGCAACCAAGAATTTGACTAACCAACTACTAACCACGCCTGACATAGCGTAGACATTTCACCACCTTTCTGCAATATATTTAAGTTACATGATGATAATGAATCTATGCATTATTTGCAGCACAAATTATTTAATTATAATGATCCTTTCCGCGGGCACAGCAGTACTATCTAAACACTTTATAAACAGGCTATTATAGTACGTTTAATTTGTAAAGAGAAACTGATGATAACGACTGAAAAGTCGATTATAAGAGGAGTACAGTAAGATTGTAAGGACTCAGGAAGAATGTATCTACTCAACATAATAATATGAACTTTTGTATCATAAGTAATTTCATAAAAGGTAACAATAATCCAAGGGACAGTGGAGGGCAAGCGGTCACGAACGAAATTGCAACCTCATCAGCAACGACCACTCTGACAAGAGTGAACGACTAAGGAAGAGGAGGAACAAATAATCCAACTCTAATCAAGCCTTTTGTACAAGTCTTTATCTACGCGGACGACGTCGCGGGCACAGCTAGTGTTTAATAAACCCGTGGTTAAGCGCAATCTTATAATATCACTAACGCAAAATCACAAATGAAAATTCTGGAACAATCAAGTTTTAATCACGTAATGGAACCTCCATCTGTCACGGAGTGGAGAAGCGTTGACTCTGATACGCTTTATGTTCTCATGATCTACTTTGCTTGTAACTTTTAGTACGGTATTAAAATAACTTATTTTTATACTAGCTTTCCGCCCTTAGCTTCGCCCACGTGGAATTTGGGTTTCATTCCATACGAATTTCTATCTCCTATTTCTTCCTCTGAAGCGCGCATGGCCCGGCGGTTAGCGTAGAACGCAAGCGATCAATGTGACTAAGCCAAACGGGCGCGGTCGAGTGTGAGATGGGTGACCGCTAGTGGCAAAAATTTCATGCGCATATCCGTGCTTTGGATGGTACGTTAAGCCGTCGGTCCCAGTTTTTGTCGATAGATAACAGTCGTTAAAACTTGTCGGAGGCCTTACGGGCGGTTCATACCCTCACACACACACAGACAGAGAGAGTGTGTCTTTCGTATTTTTAATATTGACATGAATTTGAAAAATATTTAATTATTATAAGGTTTTCTTAATTATTATGTTTAAGTTGAAGACAAATAATCATATATAGGCGTCACCTATACGGGATATTTTTGTTATGTTGATATTTCAAAGGGTACACTGAATAAAAGTGAGTGTCTAAAAGTTTCTGCATGATGCATCGTGACTTTTATTCCGAAGGGAATTCAATGTACATATTCATAATTTTTTCGTACAAAATGTTTATATAGGTGTATTGAGAATAGAAAAAAAAATTGCACTCCGGTACTGCCGGCAGAAGTGAAAACTTGAACATTAAAGTTGTGCATTACCTATTAATATTTTGGAATGGTTAGGGAATAATTTCGCACAAATTGCTTTTATTATCAGTATTATTTTTCATCTAATATTTTCAGTAGGTTTTCATCTAGTATTTTTATAAAGTACCTACTCACTCATTTTCTTTCACTATTTCTTTGTCACTTTTTTCATTAATAGATGCACTTCGTTCAATGTCCATATTTTGAATACTTGATATAAACGAATTTTACAAGTAGTACAAGTTTATACAGTCGAAAGCGCTCTTTGTATTGTGGTCGAGCCGTCCATCAGCTGCCTGTACGTTCGCGTGATTCCTCCGCTGCTCAACAGATGGCGCTGACCAGTTGGCTGAATCACGGAAGCGTTTGTACGCTGTGGTTTCTATAAGTGGAAATTGTAATAGTTTTTGAATTGGCAATTATAGACATGAATTTGATGCATTACAAGTATTACGCACTATACCAGTGTTATTTTGATGAAGTGAAGTGACCCCCCCCCCCTGGAGCTACCGTAGGGGTGTTCATGGTCTTTCGTTGGCTTCGTTGTCACTTGTCGGATGCAGTAGATCCGACTAAGTCTTGTGAGCCGTCCTAGGTTTCAGTGTAGTACACTGAGTGTACTAGAGGCTGGCAGCGAAGCAGGAGATTCCTAAGGTCAAAGTTCCATGGTGCGGAATAAAAAAAAATCGATTATTTTAATTAGTCGATACCCTTACAATCGATTGTTCGATTAATCGATTTCGATGTTACAACACTACTCTCCAACCGTCTTACGGTTTTTCGATCAGCACACGTGACCTCGCGCGAGTTTCACAGTTTTTACCCATCCCACAAAAGTGCTCAACGCCGCTAAAGAAGTTTTCACTTCAAAAATACTTTAGTTTAAAATAGTTTATTATTAATATCCTGGGTTACATACACTTGATATTTGCGCCTTGTTGTAGTAGTAATTCATGCTTTTTTATATTCGAAGTAGCTTTTATTTTTCAATTGACACAATAAGAAAATAAGAATATTTTTTTGATTAATCATTTGATAATTCAACATTATTAATTGTCACGAAAACATGGAATCTCGTATAACATTTTTTATTGTGCCTGAATTGTTACGGGCTGGAGGGAAATCGTTCGCATTCTACAAAGTTTAATATCATGACGTGTAATCGTATCAAATTATTGTAAGTTTTATCAAAATTTTAAATGATTTAATGGAAATATGACTGAATAATTCTTAACAATAACAAGAGTTTATTGTTATTGTTTAGAAATATAGGTTGTCAAACAAACGAAGACCATACGTGCTCTCTGGAGCAGATGAAAAAGCCTTCGCTCAGAAAACCGATGTGAACGCCATCAAACAAACATTTGAAAGGAAAAAACAAATGTATTCCGAGCCGCGCCACTAATGCAAATATCTGACACAGTTTACACAAACAGCCATCGTGCTTCTGTTACGTAATTACAGTTTGAAAAGTGTGTGTCACGACAAAATGCAAATTAAGATTTATTTAAGCCTACGCGTCAGGTTTAACAAGTTGTTGTCTGTTCAAGCTGTTGTTACTAATATTTTAACATCAAATTAGTAAGTAATATCACTAAATTTAATTTACAGAATAAGTTGCTTAAATCCATCATTCATCAATCTTTTTGGGTGGAAAAGTGCAGGTGTCGGCCAGATTTACTTGAGGCGATTGTAAGTCTCCGGAGTAGTACCGATTTGTGCATATGACCTCAGACAAGTCTTGAGCTTCCTTAAAGTTGCCTCAAACATCCATGGGCTTCACGATGACTTAAGACATCGTAGCTGGCATGCTCTTGTGTCCAAATTTTAGCTCTATCTATACTAATATTATAAAGAGGTAAGATTTGTATTTTTGTATGTTTGTGACGAATAAACTCAAAAACTACTGTTCCGATTTCAAACATTCTTTCACCATTAGAAATCTAAATTCACTCTGAGTAACATTGGCTACTTTTTACCGCGGCTAAATGCTTCGTTCCTACGTGAAGACAGGTAATAGGGTCAACGCGGTTGAAGCAACTGGCTACACGCCTATGATTTTATTATAACAATGAAGCCTGGAATAGCACAAAGGCTTTTTTTATCGTACGGAGACCAATTACACGGGTCCATGAGGGCGAAGTCGCAGGCGGAAGGCTAGTTTTTTTATAAACACGCAGATGTCCAAGTGAAGTGACTGAATCGGAACGTGTGGAGTGATGTAGGCAAATCGATAAAATATTTTACACAATGTTATTTTATTACTGTAATTACCTTTCTACATCGAATTAAACTTTATCCGATCAAACTCAAAATAAGCGTACTGTTGCGTATTGTGTATAAATAAAATATTACTAATCTTCTTATGCGTATTTAATAATATATTTAAAGCGAAAAATGTTACATTATATGTATTGCGTTGCGTGAAAAATTTTGACATGTAAAAAGAACGAACTAAAACAAAAGACTGTAAAAAATTTAAATATAAAGGAAAATAACAGGAGAACACGTCGTCGATGACTGCCAAAGGAGGTGGAGGTGAAATGCAGCTCGAACATACTCCCGGCCTTGGAAGCGCTTAGCCTTCCAATCTTTCTTCTATTCGACTGGCAGAGGGCATATCTTGGAAAAAGCACGCCGGACTATGCCAGTTGCTGTCCTGATGTCAGCTACTCTTGAAATGCCGTCGCGGCCTGGAAACGTCTTGATAATGCGCCCAAGACTCCATTTTAATGGTGGTAGATTTTCGTCTTTGATGAGGACGAGCGTATGTTGCGCTAAGTCGTCAGTATGCTGCTTCCATTTGGCCCTCGTTTGGAGTTCAGATATGTATTCTTTTGACCATCTGGACCAGAAGTGCTGACGCATTTGTTCCACTCGTTGAAATCGTGTGAGAAGACGAATAGGCTTGTCAATAACGTCTTCACTAATCGGAGCTGTCAGGGTGCGGCCAACGAGGAAGTGTGCTGGGCTGAGTGGTTGCAGGTCGTTTGGGTCCGTTGACAATGGACTGAGCGGACGGAAATTCAATACAGCCTCAATTTGAATTAAAACCGTATTAAATTCCTCGTAAGTTAAATTAGCGTTGCCTATGACGCGTCGCAAATGATGCTTGCAACTTTTGACCCCAGCCTCCCAATAACCTCCAAAATGACTAGCGTAGGGAGGTATCAGATGGAATTTAATGCTTTGAGAGGCTACGTAATCTTTAATTTGTTCTGAACAAGAGTCAAGAAATTTTGAAAAATCGCTCATTAAACCCACAAAGTTTCTCCCGTTGTCTGAGAATATCTCGCTTGGTTTACCGCGCCGCGATATAAATCTTTTGAGTGCAAGTAAGTAAGCCCCGGATGACAAGTCGCTAACCAATTCAAGATGAATAGCACGAGTGACAAAGCATATAAATAGACAAATGTAGGATTTGACCAACCTTGAACCCCTACCCTTACGGTTGAGTATAAATACGGGTCCTGCGTAATCAACTCCGCATTTCATGAAAGGAAAACTCGGTTCCAAACGTTCGACTAGTAAGTTGCCCATAAGTGGAGTTAAAGTCTTTGCGCGCATACGAGAGCAGGTGACGCACTTGTGTACTACTATGCGAGCCAAGTTTCTGCCACCTACTGGCCACCACGTTTCTTTAAGTGAATACAAAAGTAATTGGGGACCTGCATGAAATAATCTTTTGTGTTCATTCCTAAACAACAATAGAGTAAACTGGTGCTTTGTGGATAGTAAAATTGGGTGTTTTTTGTCAAAAGTAAAATGTGTTGAATTAAGAATACGACCGCCAACGCGTAATATGTTCTTATGATCCAGAAAAATATTCAAGTTTTTTAAGTGATGAGTACTGCGCAAAGGTTTCTTTGTCATAAAAACATCATACACGCCAGGGTAAGCCTCACGCTGTGAAAGACGCGCGAGCACTAGCAGGGACTCGCTCAGCTCGTCCGCAGCGAGCGCACCGTACCGCCGCTGTTTTCGGTTCTTATTGCGAGCGTTGTATATAAATCGAAGCATGTATGCTGCGGCGCGCTGCATGCGGTCGAACTGAGAGAATCTGGAAAATGTAAATAGTGAATCGTTAGTAATTTGATTAGAAGTTAATACTTTTACCGCGTGTGATTTAATTTCAGGTAAATCTTTAGAGTTCGTCGCTACGTTAACGCAGGAATAATCGTAGTTAACGTCATGAAGGAATGATGGCCCATTCCACCATAATGATGAATTGGCCAATGCGTCTAAATGTACCCCACGTGAAATAAGGTCGGCAGGGTTGTCACGGCCCTTAACGTGACGCCATAGATTATCCTTTGTGAGGTCATGTATTTCTGCAACTCTGTTTTGTACGTATGTTTTTAATAAATTTGGTGACATGCCTTACCAACCCAAAACGATAGTGGAGTAAGTCCAGAAAATCACTTTATCAAAATTAACGCTAAGTGACTCTTTTAGTTTGGTATATAGGCGAGCACCCAAGCGCGCCCCACACAACTCTAATCTGGGTATAGTTGTGGGAGTGAGCGGTGCGACTTTGCCTTTGGAGCTCAACAAACGAACTGTCACAGTAAGTCCCTTGCTGACACTACGAACGTAAGCACACGCGCCATATGCTACCTGTGACGCATCGGTAAACACATGTAATTCATTACAGATAGCTTCCTCGCAAAAAACGTATCGTGGCACTCTTATGTCGTGGAGAGTCAAAAGGTCATTGACAAAAGTAAGCCATGCTTGTGCGATATCCTTAGGTACATCTTCATCCCAAGTTAATTTAAGAACCCACAATTTTTGTATTAAAATTTTAGGTACTATTATTGCTGGGCTCAATAATCCAAGAGGATCAAAAATCTGAGATGTAACGGATAAAATTATGCGTTTAGTTGGATTAATAATATTTTTATGATCAAACTGCGTGTTGAAATGAAAATAATCAGATTTACTATGCCAACCTATACCTAAAGTTTTACTATGCGCATGTTCACCTAAAGATAATTCCTTAAAAGTATTGTCGGTAATATAATTTCCGTGATCAAAATTAAAGATCCATTTGCGAAGGGAAAAGCACCCTTTATTTAAAGTTTTTGCCGTTTCTTCGCATAGTGATAACAATTTCTCAATGCTTTCCTCCCCACAAATCAAATCATCTACGTAAAAATCGTTGTTTATTACTCGTGCTACCTCTGTATTCTCACATTCGCGTGCTAATTGTTTTAAACATCTACAGCTTAAATACGGTGCGGAAGCTGTTCCGTACGTTACTGTGGCTAGCTGGTATACGCTGATTTCTTCGGACGGGCTGTCGCGCCATAAAATCAGCTGTAAGTTCCGTTGTTCGGGTTCAATAAGCACCTGTCTGTACATCTTTTCGACGTCAGCACAGGCGACGTATCTGTGTGCGCGAAATCTCAGTAAAATTGAAATTAAATCCCCTTGTAACGGCTCCCCAATAAGCTGCAAATCATTAAGAGATATCCCGTTTGACGTCTTTGCGCTGGCGTCGAAAACTACTCTCAAACGTGTAGTAGTGCTGTGCTCACGGAATACACCATGGTGCGGCATGAAATAATGAGGGTTCCCATAAGTTGTGATGCGACTCATGTGCCCCAATCGTATATACTCGTGTATAAAATCACAGTACAACTGTTTATAAGCTGAATTGCCTTGCAATCGTTTTTCCAATGCTAAAAAACGACGCTCCGCTTGGGAATATGACTCACCTAGTATGTCAGGCGGTTGCGAAAATGGTATACGAACGCAGAACCTTCCATCGGCGTTGCGCTTTGTAGTCCGTAAGAAGAGGTCCTCACACAGACGTTCGTCCTCGCTGCGCGTATCCGCTGACTTGTTATTACTAGGCAACTCTTCGAGCTCCCAAAACAAACGAACTTGCTTGTCTATAGCTTGCGTGTCTACTGTGCTATAATTACAAGAAAACGTTTGTAATAATTGTTTGCTTTGATAGATAGGACCGGATACGACCCAGCCCAATTTTGTGTTTTGAAGGAAGGGACCATTCGATAGTCGCAACCTTCCCTCTTGTAAAAGATCCCAAAAATGATCCGCCCCGATTAACATATCGATAGGCTTACTGTCATAGAAAGTAGGATCTGCAAGTTGAATATGCGTAGGTATATTAAATTTATGATTATGAATTGGAAAATTTGGCAAGTTAGAGGTTATATGCGGTAAAACTAAACATGAAATGCGCATGCTAAACGTACCGCAAATCGCCCTAACATGTACGTCACAATTTTGCGTACTCTGAGTGACGACATTACCAACCCCATTAATTTGTGCAGTGGACTGTATCAATTTGAGCTTTAGTTTATTGCATAATCGTTGTGAAATAAAACTTCGTTCGCTGCCGTTGTCTAAAATTACACGAATTTTATAAAAAGTACCCCTCCCGTCGGCTATCTCTACAATTGCAGTAGATAACAATACAGGTTGTGAATGTGAGTGCGCGTGGAACGTATGGGCTGCTGCAGGTGTGTTGTTTACCTGAACTGGCGCTGGCTGCTGAGGTCGCACGTGGTCTCCCGCTTCAGAGGCCGAGGCCAGTAACCCCGGCCGCACCGCCGTGTCAATCCCGTGGACCTCGCGATGAACCAAAGAATTATGTTTTTTATCACATTTCCTGCAAGGCCCGTATCTACATTCACTTACTGTATGACCGGGATGCAAGCAGTTTTCGCATAAATGTTTATTTTGAATGAATGTTAGTTTATCGTGCAAGTTTAAATTAAGAAATTGTTCGCAAGAATATAATGGATGAGACGAATTACACATTATGCATGGTTTTGTTCGTGAATTAATAAAATTAGACAATCGCTTTGATTTGTTAGTAACTAAATTACACTGTAAATTTGAATGTGTATGTGTATTGATGGAGTGACGCTTGCAATTCGATGGTGATGTTCCGGGTTTTGAGTGTGTCACAGCTAAAGTTTCTAAAATGTCGGCCTTGTTTCTCAAAAATGTTATCAAATCATCCAACTTAATACCTGTGACGATGTTATTATTGGCAGAAGGCATCAACGTAGATTTATAACGCTCCCACTCATGTTCTGTGGCGGAATCTAACTTCGTTACAACTAAATAAATCACCAGCGTGTCCCAGTATTCCGTAGGCTCCCCTAGTAATTTCAGAGCCCGAATATTTTTTAGTACTGTGTCAATTAGCTTTCTTATCATAGACGGTGACTCTTTATTTACGTTAGGAATAGCGAACAGAGACTTAACATGATTATGAACTAATAATTTATTGTTATTGTACCTGCTTAATAATAATTCCCAAGCGATAGAATAATTGCGCGCTGAAAACTCAACCGAGTCTATTACTAGCCGTGCACTGCCATGAAGAGATGATTTGAGATAATGAAATTTTTGAATGTCTGAAATTTCAAGTGAATTATGAATAAGAGCCAAGAATGTATCACGAAACTCTAACCACTGGTCAAAATTCCCGGAAAAACTAGGAAGCGAAATAATAGGTAATTTGACTGATTGGAATGAATTATTTAATGGTAAGGACTTGTATGTACTCGTGTCACAAGCTGCTTCCTCATCATTAATAATGCACTCCGTCTTTGCTATGATGCTATAATATCCGTTTTCAAATTCCTCTCGAGCCAATAATTGCGTTTCGAACTCAGACACCGGGAGTAAACCTTCAATTTTATTTTGTATGTCGCAAAATTCAACATACAAGTTTTTAGCGCCCTGTAAACGTAATTTTATCTCTGCCCGTTGCGTGTGTGTTATTTCTACGGACTCAAAGGAATTCACATAATTTTTAAACAAGGTTAATCTACCCTTAATAGAGCCTCGTAATCTATTTAATTTTTTCAAGGCACTCTCATCAACAACATCATCTGATTGTCCCTTAAACATTATGGAAAATTAGGAAAGCTGGAAGTACTTACAGTATGCAAACACCAAAATGAAACACGCCACAGACCTCGACAGCGCTCGTCTTCTGTATAGGATCCGTGAAACAATTGTTACATGAAGGCCTCCAAAGTATTGAACTCAGTCTCCCAGCGGCTCCAATTGTTTCGTATTTTCTTGCGTATTGACTGGTTTCCTTATGATATCCGACTCGTGGGTCCAAAAATATGTTGCGTATTGTGTATAAATAAAATATTACTAATCTTCTTATGCGTATTTAATAATATATTTAAAGCGAAAAATGTTACATTATATGTATTGCGTTGCGTGAAAAATTTTGACATGTAAAAAGAACGAACTAAAACAAAAGACTGTAAAAAATTTAAATATAAAGGAAAATAACAGGAGAACACGTCGTCGATGACTGCCAAAGGAGGTGGAGGTGAAATGCAGCTCGAACACGTACAATATGCTTCTTTCAAAATTCCACCAAAATTTTCTTTACTGTTTCTGATTTACACGAACTGTTACGCGTTATATTTGCGATTGACGCTCGCGCGAAGTGGTTCGCATTTGTTTTACACCCCGATTGTTTGTACGTGCCGTTAGCAATGTGATATTGCTAGTTTTGTAACGACCAACACTTTGGTATTTTACATTTTGTTTGCGTTGACACCCATTCAGTATTCGGTCAATCCGGATTTTATTGTGCGACTACTAAATTTTTGTATGATGAAACATTTTATTCTCTGAAAGAAATCGTTTTGGGCTTATATATTTAGTGGTAGGTATGGAGATACAAATACAAACACTGGTAATATTAATATACATAGTTTTGTGATGTTACATGGTATGGTAGTCACGAATTATTTTGACAGGCATATTATTTTGAGATTAAATATTTACGGTATTTTAACAATTTATTTTCGCTTTATTTCCAAACAGTTGTGACATGCGACAAGAAATAGTACAATATAAATTAAAATTATATTCCTATCATATCAATACTACTATGATTTTATCTATGTCTTGATTCGTTTATTGAAATATCACTTACCTACAATATATAGAGTTTCAAAAGTATCTACGATACGTGACTTACGTTGGATAGTTTACTAAACTCTCAAAACTCTACAAATGTAATTGACATTCCTGAAGACCACTTTCCAATCAGTGATTCTCGTAACAGGAAACTTTTACGGTTTTGTTACCTATTTTATCACGAACTTTGCTTGTAGAAGTTACCACTACTAGTTCGAAACTATCCAATTAGTTCCTATTAAATTTGTAGCTTTTGAGGTAGGAGAGGTAAGTAAAGCCAGATTGCTATC
Source organism: Pyrgus malvae (assembly GCA_911387765.1). Lineage (NCBI taxonomy): Eukaryota > Metazoa > Arthropoda > Insecta > Lepidoptera > Hesperiidae > Pyrgus > Pyrgus malvae. Next base: position 6,955,838 of record OU426955.1, on the reverse strand, counting down.
GAAAATTAAATTTTAGAACGTAGGTGTTACTTTTTCTCATCTGGTAAAATTATAATCCTTGCTTAGTTTTAGACTTTAGTGTTACTGCGTACCTCCGAGTATTAATTTTATTTGGGCTGCAACTTTTTGTGTCTCTTTTTTGAGCTCTCCCCAATTGGGAAAAGGTGAGCTTACTTTTTTAATCCTCAACTCTCCACATGGTCGAATATTTTATATCCGCCCACAATGCCTTCGTCAATTCGAAGACTGATATTTATAGCTAACATGCTGGACCGATGGCTTAGCGTGCCCACAAAGCACGGAAACGCGCATGAAATTCAAGTACCGTATTACTATCATTTGCATTGCAGAAAACCTAATCATAAGTAAGCGTGCATACTTTGGAATTACTCAAAGGAAAATGCTCATATGAAAAAAGAGCAAACAAAATTTAGCTAAAGTCATACTCTGTTGTTATATTGATACATTATTATATAAAGTTCAATATAAAATATGAACAAAGAAATACTGTATAGTAGATACTGGTCCCAAAAAAAGCAACGAAAATTTAAATGAAGAAACTTTTTATTTTCCACAGATTATTTAACTACCTTATTTAACCGTGGATTTTTTTTTCTTTGTAGTTTTTTTAACCATTGTCATTTTTTCGAAATTGAAATCCACTAAACCGGATATTATTACGGTTAACTAATTCTATAGGTGGTTTATAACGTTGACCACTCTTATTTTAGTGCTAAATGTGTTTAATCACTCTAAAGTTTTCATCAAAATCTGTAATGATTGTTGACAAAAAATTGTCATGTAAGTACTTTTTGTGTTACGAATCGTAAAATGAATATACATTCATCGAAAAATTATTAATATATTACTGATTAATCCCACGACATATGTAAAATAATATTTCAAATAAATTGGTGGGACATTTTATGGGTTTAAATTTTAGGTTGTAATCCCTAAAGAGAAATTTGTAGTTTTAAATAAACTTACTGTGAAACGTAAATATTTTGTCGTACCTAAATATTGTGTCCTGCTACGTACTAAAACTTTATCCAACTGACCAAGAGGTTGAAACTTTTGTTGTACAAAGTTAGGTATTGTTCTTGTTCTTTGTCATTCTTGTTCTTCGTTTATTGTTCTTGTTCACTGTTCTTGTATTATCATTATTACGTACATAAATAGTCTTGCTACTGTGCATCGTAATGTAAAAGAAAGTTATCTAGTTGCTGCATTCAATGTTTTCATGTTAATATCATCTTTTATTTTATCTACAAGTATTTTTTTAAAAAGCAATTAACTATATTTGATTGCTCATGGCCTGGCAGCTGGCGTAGAGTGCAAGCGATCTTCGCAGCTAAGAAAAATGGGCATATTTCTGTGATTCGGAGGGCACTTTATCCCGTTGGTCCCGATTGTTATCGATAGAGAACAGTCGTTAAACTTTGTAGGAGGCTTGATGGGCGGTTTAAAAACAGTACCTGGATGACCGTTCGTTGCTCGAATAAAAACAATTGATTTTCATTGTATATTTTTAAACAACCCACTGATTGGCTTAGTATTACTTAATAACGCCATCTGAAATAGCTCACAATTAAAAAATACTATTATTTGATTGTCATTGAGGTTTGAACCCGGGTCTCTAGCTCCGCAGTCAGCCTATGTAACCATTCGACCAAGGAGGCTTTAATTCCATCAACGAAATTTTTTTAGAGCTCTATCAAATCGACATTGTCATTTGTGTGAACGGCGGATTGGCAGATGACGTTTGACGGCGTTCTATGTCACGATATTATTAATATTCTCAGTAAGTATCTAACGATCGACTGTCATCTAAGTACTTCTCAATTAGGAGACCATTGTGATATTTAGAAAAAAAAATTGGTTGTCTGTAAAGATGGTTTACGGATGATAGTTAACCGTGATAACTAACTTAACTTTTCATAAACAGTCGACGAACGACGCAAGCCGAACGCTCAAGCCTCAACGTAACGTTACAAGCACCGATCGTAACGTACAATGAGCGTAATGTTACAATCAGTCATCCTTTTTCGCGCAGCCGGCGTTCATCGAGTTATTAGATGTTGTCGCGTCAAAAATAAAAAACAGATTAAAAAATTCGTTTACACTTTGTCCAAAAATGTATAAAGTTCGTGCAGTAAGGTTAACTCGACACTATTACCTACATTTGGAAAATATCTACATTTCTAGCACCTTCTTGTCAACATTGACGTAACCAGCCACTTGTGGGAATTCAGATTTATTCAACGCTCCAGTTTTGACTCGTGAAGTCTTCCAATGAAAGCGAAAGAGTTTCGGATTCGTTGCGAACCGCGTTGAAGTATCTTATAAAATGAATAGAGTTGGTTTTGAATTTCAAAAATCGAATTTCAAAAATATTTGGCTTTCGCTAGAGAGAAGAGTATACTGAAATAGTGTGGCTCGGTTTTTAAGCACTCAATCAAAGTGAAATTGTTTTTTTTTTTGTGGATATTTAGTTTCGTCGCATACTCATGGACTTATTTAATTAACGTTTAATTATTTTGTTGCTTATATAAAAAAAAAACATGTCATTAGAATGAATTTGTTAGGAGAATAGAACAATATTTGGTTGATATTGGTGGAGAGCTTACGTAATGGTCAACTTGCTGCTTTTCTTTTTCATAAAGACTTTGACAAGGTTGAACTTCTCCTACTGTATATCTCTTTTGTACCTATTACCAGTTTTGTTTGTAAATGGATTTAAAAAATTATTTGCCATGAAGATCACTTCTCGGGTACTTAATAGTAATACTAATAAAATTATAATACCACACGTTTAAAAATGTAACGTGAAATTAAGTCAAAATTGAAAGCTAACTTTGTTACAAATATTATAGGACTGCACGCTATTCAAAAGTAGTACTGTACATCATTAAACTTAGTAACTATTTAGGGCACTCCCACAAGAGCGATTAATGAGATTGGAGCAACATTACCGTAGTGCGCTGTTGGAGCGTCTCGTGCGGTTTACATAATGAAGCGGTGTTTAACTCTGCATAGGATTGCCGTGTAGTACAGTAATACGGCACACGAGCTATGGAGCTTCATGTTGATGAGGAACAGTAATTAATGTGTCCATGGGATTTATGATTTGTCTTAAATACAAGAAACAGCTAAGAAAATCGTTTAGAGACTGTTTAGAAAAAAAATAGGTGTGGAACCGAAGGTGCTGCTTATTCTTTTCCTAAACAGATTCTAGTAAAATAAATACGTACACAGTGTGCACCGAATGGAGGTGCTATGAAACATTATGATTCTTTAAGACTGGCCAGTAAATCTATCTCCAAAATTTAATGTTTAATGAAGACCCATTGTTCTAGTCAGATTTTACTGAGTATTTTATTATAATACGTGCACATTATTTAAGTAGCACACACCTACAAGAGCGATTAAAGAGATTTAAGTAACATTACCGTTGTACGCTGTTCGAACGACTCGCACGGTTTTCATAATGAAGCGGTGTTTAACTCTTGTTAGGGTTGCCATGCTGCAGTGTGACACCACAGTATGTGCGAAAGAAAATGAAGAAAATATTATATAACTCATAATGGTTAATTTTAATAATCTTCCAATAATGCTACTAAATAAAACTATAATAAAAACTACAAAAAATGGAAGCGGGTAGTAATATTATTTATATAACTGTTCGAACAATTCCAAGCTTCTAGTTACCCTATTTGCACGTGTATTTGCCTCTACTTATTAAGTTCTTAATTACTATAAAACTAATGTAATACTCTGTGCAATATTTGTGCGAGCGGGACAGGACTGGTATCGTTCTAATTGTAGTTTGTATTTTACTTTACTATAAAGAATATAAGTTTTAAACATCCGGTGAAAATGTTGATACTTAATCTTGAATATTACAATGCCATTTTAATGTTCACAGTAATATATTATATTAAATATATAGTATATAAAATATATAATACTTATAGCATATTAAATATATAATATATTACGGTTGACATAAAAATGGCAATATCACACATTTAACTCCACATTTTTATCATAAATACCTCTATTTTTTCATTCTCATTATTCCTACAACTTGTTCTACAATTATTATACTTGTTGTACAGTATATAAGTTGATGTCAAATGTATAAACCCCCTTTTATCATTTGTATGTCGTATTTTTATGGCCTTGTACTTCAAGTTAGAAAGGATATTTTTATCTATGATTTGAGTTACATTTCATTTGTAAAATAAGGCGTGCTATTTTTGTTCTTCGTGTGCATTTTTCTATACAAACATCTTACATCTCTAATTTTGCAACCTTAATGATTAATTTTTTAAACATCCTGTATACCAAATTGGACGCATGAAAAAACCGAGGATATGGGCGGTCCTAGGAGATTTAAGCTCTCGGCGTGCAACTGTTTACCTTTACAACCATGCAATAAGAAGTTTATTTTATAGCAACACAGTGTTGTTCTATGGTTCTATGTCGCTGCTCTATGGTTCGGTAATGGTTGTAATTTTAAATACCGTACAAATGTTATATAAGTTTTTATAGTCAACTTGCATTTGGCCAGGTTAAAAAATATTACTATAACTTACAAGGTTATAATGGGTTCAACTCGTTTCATGAACTAGGTCCACTGAAGAAAATATTACAAAACTAAATTTGCTCTCAGTCGCAGCGCTGGCTGCTTGCCAAGGCGTGCGCTAAACGATTATTTCCATTATGAGTTTTTGACTTATGCGTTATTACAAATGGTTATGGCCATTATCGTTTAAAATTTGCTTTGGATATGTATATGTATTAATAATTTTAATAAAGGAATTAGCCGATAAACCAACCGCAATTAAGGCTGCATTTTGCTTGATATCTTGAGATGCCTATAAAGTACTTAATCTTCAATAATTTTTAGCAAGTTGCAGGAAATGATTGCTTTTTCTACATATCTCTTTGCCAAATAAAACAGTAATCTCAGTAAATACTTACTTATTTGTCATTTTTTGTCAACAGTATGTGTAAGCATTGTGTTTTAAAATATACCTATTCTTAAAGAAAAGCCTCATCAAGAATAAATCACATAAACTTTTAAAATAAATCCCATCAATTTCTGAAAAATAATCTTAGTTGGGTATTGAAAATTAACTAGGTCATCTGTAAGTCATGATATCTACAGAAAAATTACAACTTGGAGCTTATTCTCTTTATTGGCAGCTGGCCAAGACGAACTCCAAGCGATTACATTCATCATAAGTTTGTCTTACGTGACTGCTCAAAAAGTTTTAGGTATTATAAATAAGTATTTTTTTTAAATCATTAGAATAGGAAATTGGAAATTTTATTATTAAATGTTTTAAATTATTCAATAACAAAATATATTATTTTGTTACAAACACTGTTTTTTTAAATTACTTCTCAAGATTACGAAGAGCGAAAAACGAGGATTTCTCTTCATCTAGACAAATATAAACGTTCATCGTTAACATTAAAATTAAAGAGCGCAAGGCACTGCGGCTAGCATACAACGCAAGTGATCTACGCAGCTAAGCTAAACGAGTGCGGTCGGCAGTAAGCTAGAGGCAAATTCCCTGCTTCGGAAGGCAAGTACCTATACTACGATAGATAAAAGTGGGTAAACCTTGTCGGATTCTTTATGGGCAGTTTGAAAATATCCGACAGTAGGTGGGCCGTAAGCTACTAACTAGCTCCTTACTAATCTCCGTTATGACATACAATGCGATCCGATCGTCATAATGTCAACAGTTTTCGTTGAGAAATTACTACAAAATGCTGATAAAATTATATTGCATAATTTCTATATAAATTCGAAGGTAAATTTAAGGAAAAAAACATAAGAAAAACTCAAAAAATATCTTCTTAGTTGGTCAGTGCATCAGAAACCTGGTCTGCCATGGGAACTGAAGCATTAAATCTGCAACAATTGCAGCGATAGCAGATTGCTGAGTACGATTATGACCACTGGAAGTATTGTGTATGTGTAATAGATGACGAATTAATATGACACCTGGGCGCCTACTCCGCGTACAGCCATATCCGAAACTTCGTGAATTTTCAGGTCTGATTTTAGAGTAAGACTGACGAAATTCTAGCAATATTATGACGAAATTCTAGCATTATTAATAAAGTAGCTTAATGTTATAAATTACATTTTATAATTATAAAATTCAAGAAAAAACGAATATAACTAAAATGATTTTTCAATGTTAAAACTTATGTTCGGATGCATACAGAGTAGGCGCTAGGTATCATATTAATTCGTACGAGTTATAAATAACACCCTCGATATTATGGCTATACAGGAGTCAAAAGAACTACAACAGATATAAAAAGACAATTTTAAAGCTTCTTTTAAAGATTCTTGTTTACTACTAGGTATATGTCCCATAAACTTAGTTCGCACTGATATTTACATCTACGTCAGTTACAGCTTTGGCAGCTTTCTAAGTCATAATAATATGCTAAACGATGATCGTTATAAGTTTGACTTATGCGATTGAACGGTTATATTCGTTATGGCTTACCACGCGACCCAACCATTTTTGTTAGGTACTTTGTTATGTAAAGAATTTTAAATAAATCTAATGATAGCTTTATAATTGTACGGTATGCATGAAATTTCTTTAAATATGCTGATAAAAACACTTCTAATAATATTTTCATGCGAATGTAGCAAGTGATTATAAATTGGGCAAATAAAGATTGAAGCAGATGTATAGCTTTGTGGAAGATAACCCATCACGATCACCAATTATCTCGAGCATGGACCGCCGTAACTAATGAACATGCTTCTGTGATAAAATTAATATGCAGATATTAATATTAGAAAAGTGTAATATATTTTGAAAATTGTCATTAATTTGTCATTAATTACTGTCAAGAAAATTTATTATTTGAAAAATGATCCAAAGTGTTCTCCAGATATTCTTTAATTTTGTCGGTATACTGGTATTTTATAAACAAAATAATATTTTTTAGCAGCAACTAAATAGGGGTCATAAAATGGTACCAGGTCAATGCACCATGAACTTAGTCCGTGATGGAAACTGAAGAGCAAAATCTGCTTCAAATGCAGCGTTGGCAGCTTGCCGAGTCGTGCGCCGAACGATTATGTCCATTATGAGTCTGTGACTTATGTGCTAGAACAATTTCAACCGATATTACTTACAGTACGACCCCAAAGTGATAATAACATTTTAGTGCCTGGACGACCGAGCGTTGCTCGGATAAAAGCAATTGATTTTCTTGGTTTAATTTTAAACAAAACACTCATTTGCTTAGTGTTACTCAACAACGCCATCTGTTATAGCTACCAATAAAAAAAAAATGTCACAAAAAATAAAATAAAACTCAACATGCGCTTGCTTAAGGTTCCGGTCTCTAGCTCCGAAGATCAAGGAAAATATAATTCCATCGACGAAATTTTTATAGAGATCTTTCAAATACGACATTGTCATTTGTTTGAACGGCGGATTGGCCGATGACGTTTGACGGCGTTCTACGCCACAATATTACTATTCTCCAATAGATGTCAGTAAGAGTCATATTTCTCAAGCAAGCAAGCTTTTTAATGAAACGAAGAAGCAACGACGTTTATAATGTGGAAAATGTTTCGCGTCCATTTAAGTCCAAGGATTTAGGCCTCCCCTTATATTCGCCACTTCGTCCGGTCCGGTGCTCTCTGAATCCAGCGACTTCCCGTGATCTTCTTCAGATCGTCAGTCTACCTGATTTAATAGCGGCCTGTGCACCTTTTGCCGAGTCGTTTTTTTTTTCAAGGTACAACTTATAAGATAAATGGATTGAGTTTTTAGGGCTTCTTTTTCTCTTAGACTAATACAAAAACTTTGTTACTCCGCTATCGCAACGACCCAAAGTGAGCCTTGACTTTTGATACGAGAGCTCGCCACCTCTTCCTGTTTTTGCAATATCTCTAATAAATACATTTCTTGAAATAAACAATGTTGTACCTTTGTCCTTTGCTAAGACTAATAGTTCGGTCGTATTATTTTACGCCCCTTCTTTACGACTTGAAGCACGTTGAACTGTCAATCTCAGTTGTCGTTAAACCGAATAGAGTCGTAAGTAAGTAATACCAGTGATCGATTATTGCTCTCAGTAACGCCAACTCGTAAAGTTTAGAGCCTTATAAGCTAAGAGATTATAAGAGAGGCCCAGTATTCATATTCATTAAATAGAGTAAAATGTCGTCGAAAATGCCCGCTTTAAACAATATATTTTTTATTACATATTTACAAAAACTGAGCATCTTATATATAAAATCCTCGTGTCACAATGTTAGTTACCGTACTCCTCCGAAACGGCTTAACCGATTTTTATGAAATTTTGTGTGCATATTTAGCAGGTCTGAGAATCGGCTACTATCTATTTTTCATAACTTTAAGTGATAAGGGTGGCCCACCCCAAACATTTAAATGCGGTACTGAGTTCGCGGCGTCAGCTAGTTTTATGTAAAATTCAGCTCGATATTTTTCGTCTTTCGGATTTTTGACGTGATAACGTCTTTAAAATCGTTTTAGTCGGGTGACATGTTCAGAAACTTGTGTCACACCAAAACCTCACGAGCGCGATCGCAGGTATAACGAGAGAGAGAGACGGACCGATCTCCCGTCTCATCTCGAGCGCTGCCAGTCATTCCGTGAAACTTGTCACGCGGAATCCTTACGAGCGGAGGCTGGCATAGCGTTCGAGTGAGTGGACCGATCTTCCGTCTCTCTCACTCTAGCGGCATACAAACGAATGGAGATTTTCTCGTGCGGACGTTATCACGTAAACATCTCGATCGTAAACCTACTTTACAAACAATTTGCCGTTTTTTTCATGACAATAATATACCAGCTAACCAAACAGGTGTACAGACCGGTAACTTTGCCGTTAGACCTGTACACCGAAATTTAAGTGATGTTGATAGGGTTATTTGTTGTTAAAAAAGGCAATTTTATTGTACTTAGTCCGCAGTATTAACCGAGTTTAAAATTTGAGGTCACAAAACTTGTTGGAACTTTAGGATACCACAAACTATCTAAGTCTTAGCAAACTATTCTCCATATCCGTGGCTTACGCTAGTTGCTAATTCAATCAAGTTTGACATGTTATTCTGTGCTAACACTGTGTTTGTTGTATTAGCAAATTGTGTTGAGTGTTTACTAGTAAATAACGAAATTCTAATGTACATATATGTGGGTGTATTTATTTCAGTGAATAAACAAATAGAATTAAATTATTTCATTTAGTTTATTATTTATCTGTACTTTCTTTTCTGTGGAGTAGGATTGTTACGGGGTGAAGGTGGGAAGGGAGTGATAATGGTAAGATGGCGTAGATTGAATAAGTTAGTTAAGGTGAAGTGAAGAGATTGTAAAAAAGAAGTAATAAAGTACTTAGTTGGGAAAGAAGTTTATTTTTACCATATCCCTACATATATATAGAAGGTACCTGTTGTGACTAGGCAAATTAGCTAGAATCATTGTTTAAACAAATAAAATCCATATAAAACAGAAAATATAAAATGTACATTATCTTAAACTTATTAACTCCTTTTCACTGCTTAAAAAAACGATAAAGTAATGTTATATCCTTGAATCCACTATAATGCCTTAATTTAGTTATGATGAATCAATCCAGTAAGAATCATCAAAATGGCCGATGTGCTTAATCATACGAAACACAAAGAAGTAGAATGATGAACTTATTACCATCCTTTGCTTCGCGCACAGTCCTTTTATCTCACGAATGCTGGTTTAACATGATTGTGGTGGAGGTATACGCAAATTTCTTCTATATATTTAAACTTTCGTAGACAGCGACTTAAACAGGCTTTGGTACACCTTTATTTAATAATTTAAAGAAAATATAGTGACCTAGGAACAGTTTTATAACAATAATTGTTTTCATTTAAATAGTCGTAGCGGTCCTCCACAGTCCGCTTTGCACGCTCCTTTTTACCACGGACGTGTAGGTTATGGGACAACCTTCCAGCTAAGACATTCCCAGTGAACTATAACATAGGGTTCTTCAAGAAAGCTGTAATAAAAACTCTCCTCCAAAGTCGGCAAGGCTCGGCTGGCTCCCCTGGGGTTGCCCGTGTCCATAGGCGACGGTGATCGCTTAAAACGAAATGGCCCGTCTGCCTTTCTGTTCGGTTTACTTATAAAAAAAGTCACCACTCTTGTGTCGTAAATTAAGAGTTAAAAGGCCTTAACTTGGAAAAAAATTCTTCAAAGCTTGAAATATTCTTCTTTATAATATTTCGAAACATGTTTCGTCACGGTGAATTGGGTAAGAAGTAGTAAGAACTAAGTCGAAAAGCCGCAAGCTATCTAAGTCTTGACAAACTTTGTTTCTCAGTTTCTCCATAGTGCAGTTTGTGCTACTTTGAAATCCAATCAAATTTTCAACACAATGTTCACTACGCTTCACTTTGTATTGAGAAACATAGCAGTCTAATACAAATTAGGCAAGTTATACTGTGAGTTGTGACATAGTAAACACATTACTTTAGGCTTTTTTATTACTATAGTTAAACTCCAAAGACTTGACGTCCGTTACTTTTTTTGCGTCAAGTTATTTTGTTTGATTTTTTACTTCATTTTTCTTTTTTGTCACGATTAATTGCTTCAGATTTTTTCATTTAGTTTGTTAGTATTTTTTTAATCTATTATATTATTATTATTACTTTAGGATTTGTAAAAGTGACGTGAGTTTTTATGTAACCAACATGCAACATTACGGTATTTTCTTACAAACGGTTTAATTTAGGTATGAGAGCTTAGAATTTTAAAATATAGGTATTTTATGACACTATCCCTCGGGCGATCGTAGGTGTGATAAAATTGACAAAAATGTTCTTTAATGATCTACCTTTTCTTGACTCTCTCCTTTAAAACAGAACTAATTTAAGGCTCAATTTCACAAACAGAAAGATGATTGATGATTTAACGAGTGACAATAAAGTCTTTGCTGTAAGCTGCTTTTTACCGACTTCCAAAAGGAGGAGGTACTGTATTCGGCTGTATGTATTTTTTTTTATATATATGTTCACCGATTACTCCGCCGTTTGTGGACCGATTTTCAAAATTCTTTTTTTGTTCGTATGCTTATACTCCCGAGGTGGTCCCATTGTCACCAAATCAGGATCTGATGATGGGATCCCAGGGAAATCGAGGGGAACTCTCAAATTTTATAGGCACACACATTGATTTTCTTATAGTTTCTGAAGCGTAAGAGATATTTATGCATAGAAATCATTATCTCATGTTGCTGAGCTGATGATGGAAGGTACTGCGACAGTGAGGAGTTGAGAGCAAATTCTTTCAATAAATAGTTTTTTATTCGAAATCTTACATTCCCGAGGTGGTCCAACTGTCACCAAGTCAAAGTCTGATGAGGGGATCCCAGAGAAATCGAAGGGAACATTCAAATTTTATAGCACAACAAATGATTTTCATATTTTTACAAAGCAAAACAGACGTTTGTGTATAATTATCGTCATATCATGTTGCTGAACTGATGATGGAAGGTACTACGACGGTTAGGAGTTGAAAGCAAATTCTTTCAATAAATGGTTTTTTGTTCGAAATCTTACATTCCTGAGGTGGTCCAACTGTCACCATGTCAAAATCTGATGATGTGATATTAGTGTAATCGAGGGAAACACTGAAACTTAATAGGCACACACATTCTTTTAGTCATATTTTTAACATAATACAAATATTTTATGTCTGGTAATTATCACTTGCTGTTGCTTAACTGATGATTGAAGGTACAACTCCTCAACGGTTAAGAGCTGAGAGCAAATTCTTTCTTTAATTTATACGTTCAGGTGGACTGATAGTAGTATTCTTTCAGACTTTTAGATGGCTATTAGATAAACATGATTATGAAAGGTAAATCTGTTTAAAGTTTAGAAGATAAGTGAAAATTTTTCCAATTATGCTAATACATAGAGAATTATTAAAATTACTAAAAAGAGTGAAATAAATTAAGTTTTTAACAAAAAAATAGAACCGACTTCAAACGGTAAAAAATAAAATTATTCAGTACCTACTTCTTCTTGCTTATGGTAATGACTCTTAAAACTATTTTTGAAGTCGGGCCCTTAGTGAAATGTCCTGTCTTAGTAAATATAGTGTACCTTTCGTTTTGAATGGGCACCGACTCCAATATAGTTTTAACAGTCATTACCATAAGCAAGAAGAAGTAGGTACTGTCCCACTGTCTGTACTGTCGGTGCCAAATTAGAACGAATGGTACGACATTTACTAAGGGCCCGACTCCAGAAATAGTTTTAAGAGTCATTACCATAAGCAAGAAGAAGTAGGTACTGAATAATTTTATTTTTAACCGTTTGAAGTCGGTTCTATTTTTTTGTTAAAAACTTAATTTATTAAATTGATAAGTATCTTGTAGACTATTATGAGAGTGCTTTTTAAAGGCCCATTTTGACATGTCTTTCATGGCGAATGAACCATGTCTTCTATACTCAGCAATTCTCTATATCAAACAAGAATAGAAAATACTCAAAAACCTAACATTCAAGTTTACTAAACAGCCTCACCTAAAGCTACTTTATATTTTTTTAAAGATAAGGCAGAGTAGCCGTGCTGTGGCTATGTTCGATCTGTTCTGTTTAGTCCGTGGAGTATTTTACGAGTTGCTGGCTGTAGCTAGAGGTGCTGACTGGAGCTGTAATACTTATGTCCACGTTTTAATTGTTAAAATTGTTAAAAAGGGTTTTAAACCTCATTTTTTTAAGTAGGTACCAAGCTAAGTGTCTGAGTCTTTAACGACTGGACTGTGGACATCGTTCTAATTCCCGAGGAGATATCAATGCAATCCAAAAATCTTTTTATCTTCATTGCCTCAATTCTCTATGATCTATAAACATAAAACAAATTTTCAAAGCAGATTTTTCAACCGTTATTTTCTCCGCTTTAAAAGTAGAAGCGTGTTATAAGCAATGAACCAGGACGAAGACAAAAACTTTGAAGAATCCCATCTAAATAACAGAAGTTTGGTGGCCGTTGAAACAAAGAATTTTAAATTTGGCTTTGAACATTTTTTAAAAGTTTACTGAGAAGGGTAATATTTTTAGGATTCATCCAATATCATTAGAAGTGTTAATTGCGTAGACACGTTCAATAAGTATAAGTAAGAAAATATTGTTCCACAAATTGTCCCCTAAACGCAACCATATTATGACTGTTACTACAAAAAAGTATAATTGGCTACTAGTAAAGACTAAAAAAAGAATATTATGTTCATTGTAAAGAACGAAAACAAGGAAATGTTAGCCAGTGTTTGTGTAGAATATTACTTTATTGTATTGTACACACGAGGGCATTTTTATTTACTGTTAGGTTTTGAAGAAGTGCGCGATACACTTAAAAACTGAAACATCGGGTTCGTGTGCCCAGCAATATGCCCTTTATATGCATTGCATATAAAGGGCATATTTGCGGCTTGTCCATATTTTAATTGTGAATATGAAATTTTCTAATCACATTCACTTCATGATTATTAAATGATAATTTTTTTACGCTAGTAAAACCGCAAGACACGATATAAAATGAAATAAAAAGTAGCGATATAATATATAAAACAAAACAAGATATCAAATTATAAAACTTAAATTATCCAATCCAATTTCTCACATCGCGTTAATAACTTAAATAAGTACCTAAAATTTTAAATTTGCTTCAAGAAAACAAAACTAAACTCAAAGTACCTAACATAAATTTCCTTCCATCTCGAACTGAATTTGAAATTTAAAATATCTGCTCTACAATCCTCTCCAGAGATGAGAATCTTGCGGTTACTCACAGATTCAGCCTCATTTTCGCGCCAAGCCTTTCTTCGTAACAAACCTGATTATACAAGTCGCCCTCGGGGTGACAAGATGACAACCGAATACCCTAATCAAGATGTAACTGCCAAAGACTAAGTTGGACAGAGGTTTCAGATATTAATGGTGATAATTAGCAAAAAATTTTTTTTATAATTAAAGGTGAGTGAACTTAATTGTACATGGTTCATTTCATCATAAGCCCCAGTTGTTATGGAAAAAAGTCGTAAAACATTGATAGTGTCCTTATGGGTGACTGGTGGCTTGGGGGGGTGCGGGTTATTTGGAACTCTGCGACTTATCCAAAGTAATGTAGCGACCTTCCGCTACTCATCAAGAGATGGCACCACGGGTATTCCTGAATCATGCTATCGAAGTTTTCGGAATATCCTACCATATATACAAGCTCCAAAATGAGTCAGTAGGAGCGCGGCCGCTCCCCGGGCATGACCACCTCGCCCGGCGGGAGATCTCCCTTTGCTAAACTGGTGACCCTGGACAAGAATACGTCCCTTCTGACCTTCATCAGTCGCACCTTCACTACCTGGATGGACTGCAGCATCACTTCACCAGCTCGTCAGGGTCATCGCAGCGCATCGAGATAACGCTTCCTGATCCTGATCCAGCTACTTCCTGCGACGTCGTGGACGGCTCGAGTACCCATTCTACTCGCCTCCACATTCCAACCTACCCTCACATCTCGACTCACCGAAGATAAAGGGCATCTCCACACTTCGCTACACCCTCACATCTCGACTCACCGCAGATAGAGGGCATTCAAGGCGCTTGTAAGCGAAGATTACTCAAGCATGGATAGAAGTTATCGACCTCCGGTCTGAGCAGGGGGTGATGTAGCGACCTTCCGCTACTCATCAAGAGATGGCACCACGGGTATTCCTGAATCATGCTATCGAAGTTTTCGGAATATCCTACCATATATACAAGCTCCAAAATGAGTCAGTTGGAGCGCGGCCGCTCCCCGGGCATGACCACCTCGCCCGGCGGGAGATCTCCCTTTGCTAAAGTAACATCGATTCGTAGCGAAACAATATCTATACGTCGTCGTCGTTCGTTTCGCTATTTTTTTAAGTTCTCAATCGTAGCAAAAGGAGACAACTAAATCTAAACTAAAGACAACTAAACGGCCAATCGAGGGGTCCCGGCGAAACAGACATTTGAATAATGAGTTTAAATTTCTGTTCTCGGTCTGGGTGATTGTGTTCCTGTCTTTGTATGTGTTCATGGTACCCACGACACAGGGTATTAATTACCTTACTGTGGGGCTATGAGTGTGTAAAGTTAAAAAAAGTGCTGCTTGTCTACGCATTTGTATGGGATAGTGGTCGATGACAATTCGATAGTTTATGGTTTCGTTACGAATTTTAACATTGGCTACCAACTTGTGATAACGATGACGACGTGATTTAACGTGCCTTGTGTCAATCCAATACATTTTATACTTATCTAACTTTGTTATAACCTGGCTACGGGTACAAACAATCTTTATATATTGAAGTACCGTGGGCTGATATAGCCCGAGCCTCTTTATTAAAAAAAAATACTTCGTTATTGTTTTCCAAATGTAACTTTGGCCACGGGCCCTGATTTATTATAAATAAATTCCTAGCTTTTTCAATTATAGGAAGAGACGGAGGAATAGAGTGTGATGTAAGTTATATCTAATAATTTGTACCTAAAATTTTACCGTGAGATCCTTTTTGTCTATTTAGATTGAACCTATTTTGCATAGCCACCCTGGAAGCATTGTAACAGATGTTAATATCAACTCACGGGATGAAGGGAGACAGTGTTTGGCATAGAATTTAAGAAAGCAAACTTTAAAATTGTAGATAACAAAGTTTTAGCGTGTGATCTATTTTGTGTATTTATATTGTGTCTCCTATACTCAGCTACTCAGGCAGCATTTACTAACAGTTGCCACTGACCCACGTAAGGCAAACAGTGTGTGGTAATTAATGCGTGATCCGTTTTGTATTAAGGTTGGAACTACTTTGCATAGCTATTCTATGGCAGAGCTATCGTAACAGATGCCACCGCAGTCTATCTCATTTGCATATACGGGGCTCTCTATTAGGAGACTCCTGTAAGCACACACACATACATATGTATGTACTTACATATGTAGAGTAAACCGTGGGTTGGATGGATAATGAGACAAACTAAGTTTGCATAGACTTTAGTTTTAATTTAACATACTGTATAATCAATATAAATAAAACAATATAAGTTGGTATGGCAAATACTCTTGTAATTTTGACGAATTTAGCATTAAATTACTACAAAATTAAAGCTTCAAAAATTTTTTTTAAAGTAGAGATAGCAAATAGCAAGCAATCTGAAGACTGCCAAAATAAGCAGATGCGGTTGCCGGCAAGACTTACGTGACCTACATGCAGTGGTGTATATGTAAAGTTTTATGTGGACAAGGTAAATATATTTAGCGAGGCCCTCTGGCTACGATAACCACAAATCAGTTGGCATGGCCTGAATGTCCGTCTGTTACTCCATTTACCTATCCCTACTAATATTATAAATTCGAAAGTAGCTCTGTCTGTCTGTCTGCTACGCTTTACCGCTTAAACTACTGAACCAATTTTAATGAAATTTGGAACACAGATAGTATGGACCTTGGGAAAGGACAAAGGATGGTTTTTATTCTATGGGAACATTTATTCCCCAAACACTATTAATTTTGCCACAATATGTAATTAGTGAGAGGAAAATTGTAATTTATGAAACAGCGAATATTAACAATTATACGAATATTTAACTATTATTCATACATTCATTTGATGGTTTTATGAAAAGCTTCAAAGCGTATTAATTTCAGATTCTGTGAAATTGTAGATATTGTATTCGTATTATTAACCGTAGAACGTAGAAAGTCCTTCATATTTATGCTACGTACTTGAAATTAGGCACAAATATAAATTAAAGTGAGTAAATCTTCCAGCTGTGAAATGATGACACAGGTAAAAATTGGGTTACAATAGGGACCCATGCAATCTACGCAGAATATTCGTTTCATGCTTGCAGGCCGGCTAGTGATTCATGAACCTTTGATAAATCTATTTAAGTTTATACTTCGAAGCGTGGATCCATAACTGGACATTCCTATCCGTCCACTATTACGACTTGTCATAAAACCGTCAGTAGGAAAACAGAAGCATTTCCGCAAAATAATTTTATGTTTTACGACACCGCGCGCTCTATTATGAGGCTCTTGGGGAATATTTTTACGAGACCAGATTATTTTTGTTGCTGTATTAACTGACGTTATTAATAGGACACGAGGCGGTTTTGTTCCCATTCAAGGTTCTTATTAGTCTGTTGGTAACGTATCACTCTTGCTCAACTGACAGAGAACACATTACAGAAATAACAAAAATTAATGAAATCACAAAAACTCAAGAGAAACACCATTCTCTATAGGAAAGTACTGTTTGGATTACCCCATGGAAGTGTTTTAGGCCCTTTACTTTTTCATTTTTTACCGACTTACAAAAGGAGGAGGTACTGTATTCGGTTGTATGTATTTTTTTTATATATGTTCACCGATTACTCCGCCGCTTGTGGACCGATTTTCAAAATTCATTTTTTGTTCATATGCTTATACTCCCGAGGTGGTCCCATTGTCACCAAATCAGGATCTGATGATGGGATCCCAGGGAAATCGAGGGGAACTCTCAAATTTTATAGGCACACACATTGATTTTCTTATAGTTTCTGAAGCATTGTGTGCATAGTAATCATCATCTCATGTTGCTGAGCTGACGATGGAAGGTACTGCGACAGTTAGGAGTTGTGAGCAAATTCTTTCAAAAAATGGTTCTTAGTTCGAAATCTTACATTCCTGAGGTGGTCCAGCTGTCACCAAGTCAAAGTCTGATGATGGGATCCCAGAGAAATCGAAGGGAACATACAAATTTTATAGCACAACAATTGATTTTCATATTTTTACTAAAGCAAAACAGGCATTTTTGTATAAATATCATCATATGATGTTGCTGAGCTGATGATGGAAGGTACTACAATGGTAAGGAGTTGAGAGAAATTTCTTTCAATAAATGTTTTTTTGTTCAAAAATTTATGCTCCCAAGGTGGTCCAACTGTCACCAAATCAAAGCCTGATGATGGAATCCCAAAGAAATCGAGGGGAACATTTAAATTTTATAGCACATCAATTGATTTTTATATTCTTACTAAAGCAAAAAAGACATTTGTGTTTAATTATCCTCATGTGATGTTGCTAAGCTCATGATGGAAGGCACTACGATGGTTAGGAGTTGAGAGCAAACTCTTTCAATAAATGTTTTTTTTTTCGAAATCTTACATTTCTGAGGTGGTCCAACTGTCACCATGTCAAAATCTGATGATGTGATGCTAGGGAAATCGAGGGAAACACTGAAACTTAATAGGCACACACATTCTTTTAGTCATATTTTTTAACATAATACAAATATTTATGTCCGGTAATTATCACCTGATGTTGCTAAGCTGATGATTGAAGGTACAACTACTCAACGGTTAGGACTCTTAAAACTATTTTTGGAGTCGGGCACCACCAACCCGCATTAGAGCAGCGTGGTGGAGTAAGCTCCAGGCCTCCCCAATAAGGGGGAGAGACCCGTGCCCAGCAGTGGGACGCAAAAAGGGTTGCAGCCAGCCTTGGTAAAATGTCCTGTCTTAGTAAATATAGTGTACCTTTCGTTCTGAATGGGCACCGACTCCAATATAGTTTTAAGAGTCATTACCATAAGCAAGAAGAAGTAGGTACTTAACAATTTTATTTTTTACCGTTTGAAGTCGGTTCTATTTTTTGTTAAAAACTTAATTTATATATTTATGATTTTCCCCAAGCTGTAAAAGAATTAACGGTTCTTTTTGCTGGTGAAAGTACAGTTATATTTACAAATGAAAACACAGTTTCCTTTGAAAGTAATATAAATAATTGTCTTCAATCACTAATAGACTGGTTAAATAGTAATAATCTTAAAATTAATCTTGATAAAACAAACACAATGACATTTAAAAACAGAGTATCATACGGACAAACAGTTAATATTAACTATAAAAGAAAGTTGATCTGAAATAGAAACAGCAAATTTTTTAGGACTGTACATAGATAACAGATTAACGAGGCAGTTACACAAAGAACACTTTTGTCAACAATTTAATAAGTTTTCTTTTGCTTTCTATAAATTGGACTTGGCGTTGTAAGCAAAACAGCGGTTCTAAATTCATATCATGCGTACGTAGGTTTGCACCTACAATAAGATACGGTATAGTATTCTGGAGTAACGCGACAGGAATTCAAACTGTAGTTTAAGGCTAAAAAAAGTGCATTCGAGCAATATGTCAATTACAACAAACAGATACTTGTAGGCTACATTTTCAAAATTTAAAAATATTAACGCTCTCTTCTTTATACATTTACGAGATCTTTTTAAGAGTCATAACAGAAATCACTAAAAATAAAACGCTTGTAAATTATGTTCAATCGCTTCTAAAACAAAACTATATCATAACACAGTCTTTTGCATGGGACCAAAAATATGTAACGAACGGTCTACCGGAATTCCTCAAAATTAAAACGGGCAACGAATTAAAAAAAGAACTTAAAACGTATTTACTGAAAAAGGGCGTAGTACTCAGTCACTGATTTCATAAAGTATAAAACGACATACAAGACTTCCATATAAAACCTGGGAGTTTTTTTTCGCCGGCTTTTTTTTCCTCTCAGTATATAATCACCCTATGAAATAGGTACCCAAAGCCGACGATTGGATCCGATACTAAGTATAAATAAATAAATATTCTAATTTATAAAAGGCGCAATATGGGACACATAAAATAATCTATACATATAATAAAACTGTAAGCAGGGTCAATTCTGTACATTGCATATAAATTTAAAAAAATACTTCTAGGGGTCTTTTTATAAGTAACAGAAGCTAAAAATATAAGTTTTGAAATTATTGTCTGTCTGTCTGTCTGTCTGTCTGTCTGTCTGTCTGTCTGTCTGTTGTTAGCTTTTCACGCAAAAACTACTGGACGGATTTTGATGAAACTTTTTTTGTTTTATATATATTGGTCCTCGCTAACATTTAGGCTATAGATAATCTTAAAAATCATCCTTTAAGGGTATGAAATGAGCGATGAAAACTTGTATGGAAAACTTGGATTTTTTCAATAGATTTTCTTGAAATTTGGTATAAATATTTTCCAACCAAAATAAAAGAATACGTGTTTCAGCATTTCCCGAAATTCACCCTTTAAATGTCAATTTTCTTTGAAACTCTTTGAAAATTTAGTGTCGAAACTTGATGTACAGAATATTTTTGTGCAAAGTAATATACTTATAATTTTGTATTTGTAATCTTTACTAACATAGTAAGAATTCTATTTAAGCTTTTTTCAAAACTACCCCTCAATAGCAAATAAAATGGATTCGAAAGTTGGTATCTCAAGCGTACAATAATTAATTAACCTTAACTTAATATTTCATTCTCAAATTCTTTTCCCTTCTTTGAATGATGTGTTTACTGATATATTGTTGAATTTCATATCAATCGGGTGATAAACAAAAAAGTTATGTTCATTTACACAATACGCGACATAAACTTAAAAGGCACTTTGGGGAATTTGTATGAAAGTTTCGGTAACAGCCCTTTAAAACCATAAATAAAAGTTTAAATTTAAGTAAAATTATTTTGAACTCTCACTAAAATTGTCCACTATATTAAATATACTTACTTAGATTAGCTTACTGTATTTTCTTTCGTTGGCCGAGTATGGCTAGAGGTACCTATATACCTAATAAGCGCATCGCGAGCCTTCGCCGAACCTTACATCACAGGCTCCATTGATTTAGTTGCTCAGCTTATTAGTCTTCTTTTGGGGTGGAAGATTATGAACAGGCTGCAGCTGAAACGATTATTATCGCTACATTATATCAAGCTGCAACCTTTTTAGCATTCCACTGCTGAGCATGGATTTCTCCCAATATTGAGGAGGCCTCTAGCTCCGATGAACCGAAATCCAAATCTTACAATCTCAATGCATCCAGCATTAAGGTTGTAAGATACGGAATCTAAACCTTCAAACAGAATGTACAAAGCCTTAACAAAACGAGACTACTGCAGACATCTAGGTGACGAATAGTTAAACTTTTAGTGAACCAACTGTTAATCTCATAATTTGACATTCGATTTATCAACCACAAAGTTTACATGCCATACGGTAGATGGCGTTATTGAGCAATATTCATTTCTTCTCCAAAGTGAATCGATGGAGATAATTTCAAATAAAAGCCTTAAGTCTATTAAAAGTAAGTGAGTACATAGTGTAAAAAAAATAAAAAATAACATTTCACACGTATAGCCTCACATTAGGGTAGATATACCCTGTGTCGTGGGTGCGATGAACACACATAGAGACAGAAACACAACCACCCAGACCGAGAACAGTTTAAACTCATCATTGAAATTTCTGCCGGATTCGCTGCCGGATTCTAACCCGGGACAGTTCGATTAGCAGTCCGCCATGGTAAACATTGCGCCACGCGGGTTGTCCCATCGTTGGGAAGGTATACGTATGATGCTGAATATTGTTAATTGGACCAATGATAACTTAACTCATTTTTTGCGTCTCTTTATTGCGTACGAGCTGAGGGCTCATCCACACACGTTGATTGATGGAGATATTAAGGATTCTTTAAAGATTCTTTATAAAAATATTCTTTATTTCCAAATACAGATAGCACAATGTGTAGAGACCCTGCCTTCTGCTTTAGTTTTCACAATGTTACCTATATGAGTTATGACTTATGACCAAACTGCTGTCCGCAAGTTTTAAACCTATAGTTTATTAATTGACCTTACAATTATTTTTCCGATTGTTTAATCCTAAGCACGTGTATGTTTAGAAATTTTATCTCCCAAGTACAAGTAGTTGTATAGTGCACCTCTTTTCTGCAGTAGGTTAAAGCTATGTAAGTATATAGAATGAGTCTATACATTCTTTGCAGTATAAATTCACCCAATTTACTAAAGATACTATTTTTAACATAGATGAAGCCACGGGCACAGCAGTATCTCTTAACTATAATAAACGAGGTACATATTTGTAAAGAGAATCTGATTGCGCGAGAAAAGCGAAACGTGAGAAAAGTGGATAGTAAGATCAGTACAGTAAGCATTCCTTACTGTTTTAGGTTTGAAGGATTTAGGAAAAATACTTTAGGTTTCTTCTGAACATATGAACATTGTATTATAAGTGATTTCACTATATGTAAGAATAATCTACCTGCTACTTATTCAATGCAAATAAATAATATTTAATTTTTAATCAATCCATTTTATAAAAGTCTTTATACACGCGGACGATGTCGCGGGCACAGCTAGTTATGAAATAAACGTAAATGGATATTTTTAAATTGTGTTATAAAAAGGTTTTCTCTTTTATAATCTTTTTTTTGCATACCTAAAGAAGGTACTCGTAAGTATGGCGAACTAAATATATATAAACGACTTTTGTAAATGTATTAGTGCAAATAAAAATCTTTGTCTTTATCAATAAGTAATTTTAATTTCCAATTTATTACATACATACATGAAAGTAGTTGTTGTACCTCTGTAGTCCGCAATGCCAGAAATAGCCATTAAAACCTATTTATAGAACTAAAGTAAAACTAAAAAGTTTGTTGTACTTACTCTATATTCACTATAGTTATTATCATTATAAAAACTATACACGCAGTGTTTATCTGAATCGCGCTGGGTGAGTCCATATTTTTATTTTTCCTCTGTTTCAATCATCTTAAGACACACGGCTTTACTTTCCTTAAAGTAAAATATAGCCCGAAAACATTTTCTTTGACGTGAAATATAGATAGAACATAAATCAAGAGATCGCATCACGCGAACACCTCCTGCGCTATTTCGTTACTCGCGTCTTATTATCTGTAACAACCTTATCCTCGGGAGCCGAAAGCGTGAAAGCCTTTCAATAAAATACTATTTCATCTCAGTCTCTGTGGGGATTTGAATTCGAATGAAAGCCAGTGATACACTTGACAGTGTGATATAGTAGAGATCTTCAATTTCTACTTGCATTTTTGAATACTCTTTTAAAATAGATACCTACTCAATCCGATCAGCTGTCATATGTGCCCATTATCGACCCATAGTCATTCTGTTATCTTAAATATATAAATGTATGAAGAATGGAAGTGTGCTGCTGGGAGTTTTTTTCCGCCACCTTTTTTCTCTCAGCTCAACATCTAGCCCAAACGGGCATCTAAAGGCGATGACCGGGAAAAAATGACATTCATTGATTGAATATTTTGTATTCCTAATAATATAAAGAAATATTTTTTCTTTTCTTTTTTTTTACATCTGGTATGCCGTGTATTGACAACCTTTTTGCATCGCACTGCTGGGCGCATGTTTTTCTCCTATTACTGGAGAGTCCCGGAGCTTACTCCACCATTCTGTGGTTGGTGGAAATGCATGTTAAGTGGTTCAACACGGTTCGACATTAGACTCCGACATGGTGACTATTTGAACGGTTTATCGATAAAAACCGTAACCGACCGCTTATCGTGCTTTCAGAAGAACTGAAACGTACACGAAATTGCCACCCATCTCAAAAACAATCGCGCCCGTTTGGTTCAGCTGCGTATATCGTTTGCAATCTACGCCTTTGCGCTTCACAGTGATATAACTGCTACCAATATGATGCCTCGTAGCATTGTAGGCTACACTTATTTATAACTCACTAGGAAGGAAAGGGTTGTGTCCATTTAACTATAACATTGCACGTTAGCATGTTACAATTTTAATTTTTAATTTACTGCTACGGTGACTCGTAGCATCGCAGGCTACAGGTATTTATAACTCACTAGGAAGGGTAGTGTCCATTTAAGTATAAAATTTGCAATACAGCATATTATATTATGAATAAAATATAATCTAGACTTACAATTACAATCAGGAAGTGATTAACATCCCCCTATTGTTCTCGAAAATGCACTAGCTGCGTTCCTTTTTGCGTCTTACAGTTGGGCACGAATTTCTTCCTATATTGCGGAGGCTTGGAGCTTAGGTACTCTACCACGCTATTCCAATATAGGTAGGCGGAGGTGCAGATTAGTACTGAATCCGCTTTCGAATGTTTTCAAACCGTCTACAAGGACTCCGTCAAGGTTTAATTATTCTTATCCAATATTGACAACCAGGACCGACGACTTAATGTGCCCTCCGAAGAATGGCAACGCATATGACATTTCGGCACCCATTCAACACAACCGCGCCTATTGGGCTTAACTGTGTAGATCGCTTGCGTTCTGTATTATGCCAGCTGATCAGAGGCCTTAGTGTAAGTGTGCATACGCGAAAACGTTACTATTGCGTTTGCGTTAAGAATTTAATTATCGACCTTATTCCTTGCAGGTTAAGATGTATCTGTTTAATTTTAACTCTGACGCAGTAGTAACGTTTGCGCGTTTACAAACTCACACTAAGTGCGCCTTATCGTGTATTAACTGCTACGAATATGGTAAATCGGAGCATCGTAGGCTATAGTTATTTATAACTCACTAGGAAGGAATGCGTGTGTCCATTTAACTAAAACATTGCACTCGAGCACGTTACAATGTGGATCTTATTAACTGGTACGGTGACTCGTAGCATCGTAGGGCACGGGTATTTATAACTCACTAGGAAGGGTTGTGTCTATTTAACTATAAAATGTGCACTTTAGCGTATTACATTGTGGATCATAATAGAAGCTTCACTAGGTCACTTATTACCAGGAAGTGATTAACATCCTCATTATTATAAACTTTATAGGACTACACGTTACAATTATCTTAAGTTTGACCCGAAACTTTAATCCGTCATACATTTACTTCGCCGAGGTTTGATTTTCCAAAACCGAAAACTAGTATCGATCACTCAAAAATATCATCGAATCCGTTCTTGGACTACCAAATCAATTGAGTAACTTTTAATGAGCTTCCAAAAGGTGAAATCTTCATACATTTTATACGCGAAAATAATATGTGACGTCACAACTCATTTGCAGTTAATTGACAATTTTTTATTGATTTAAAAGGTAATAAAGTCATGTACAGAAATTAAACAATTAATATATTTTTCAAGCGTGGTTCAGTGCCACCTTTTTGAGGTATATTGAATATTGAATATTTCAGTGCACAATGTCCAAGATTCTATTACAAAGTATAATCACACTTATATATAATCACACTTGAAACACACCAAAATCTGTGTGTGCCAGTATGCAAAAAGTTAAATTATTATACCCTAACCAATAAACGTTGTATAAGCATGCAATTTTTGTATCTCATTCTTGCGTTGAAAATAACATATACCGCAGCAAAATAAATCACAATATTATAACTGTAACATGCTTATACAACGTTCATTACTAAGGAGGTTCATTAGAAATATTAATAAAAAATAAACATACTAGCTGTGTCCGTGACGACAGTTCCCACGGGATTTAGACATTTGTAAATCAATCCGGTTTTGGACTACCAAGTCAATTGAGATACTTTTAATGAGCTGTCCAAACGTGACATCCCCATACATTTTGTATGAGAAAATGATAAGTGACGTTACTTATCATATTATAATCAATTGACTTCATTATTATTGATTTATTCGGTATTAAAAATCGTGTATAAAAAAGAATTAACAATTATATCGCTTTCTAAGCGTGATTTAGTGCAACCTTTTTAAGATAAGCTTTTTGAATATTTTTTTGCATAGTGTCCAAGACCCTATTAATGGACTATCCAACTCTGAAGGAACTTTTCAGTTCAAACCAATATCACCTAAATACCTACCTTTGAAAGCACTAATTTAAACAAACACACTCTTCAGCTTTATAGTGATAGTATAGAATTAATCTGTATCGTATGCGTGATCATCCCGTATATTTAATCCGCTGTGCGTGTCTCGCTGAAGCCGCTCATGACGTAGGTAACAATATGCCTAATTAATATCAGTATTCACACGGTTGTCGGCCATGTAAACTATTCGTGTTTCATAGTGAGTATTCACTAAATTAATTTAATATGGGAACTGAAAATAAATCATTAAAGCTTTGCTGACTGTAACACTTAAAAATAACAAGTACTTACGAAAAACTTAACTTAACTTAAACCAAAACTTCTACAATAAACTTCTACGCATGACTGATGGATTTGGGGGGGGGTCATGTCCCCTGTAAGCCCCCCCCCCTCCCCCGGGACCATGCCTGCTCAGACAAAACTTACCAATGCTTATTTATAGTTGTCCATTAGCTGCAGCGACCACTTAACACCATTTGGCCTGATTGCTCAATTGCTACTCTATTAAAAAAAAAACACGCAGATTGAACTAAATGGACTGTAATAGCGAAGCAAGTCTTACTAATGTTGTGAATCTAGAAAAGCTAGCAAGATAATAAGAAATAAATAAATAATGAACAAAAAATATAGTATCATTGTGAAAAAAGTGTGGGTTGCTCGATATACGAAAAATATGGCAGAGAGCGCCGCGCTTTTTGTCACAATAATAACAACTGGCATTTTTTGTTCATTATTATTTTCTTCTTACTTTTACTTTTCACTCTTTTTAAGTTTGATGTGCTTGAAAATCGTACATTTTAGTTTTTTTTAACTATATTTTTTACAAATCAAATTCATCACGCGGCCCGTCTGCCTTTTTGTTCGGTTTACATATAAAAAAAAATTAAAACCAGAAGCAGAATATTTAGATAACCATTTTAATTCACAAAGCCTTTTCTACAATTTACAAGTACGATTAAAGGTTTCTAATTAACATTTCCTTATACAACCACAATTAAATAAGAAAGCACAGATACAGAATTTCAGTACGCAATCGGGCAGAGTAACTGCCGTTATCAAGATTATAACACTAATAATCCCCCCTTAGAGGAGGCCTCGCTTTTATAGGCGTTTTCTCCTACTTCGTCACATTTTTTATTCAACTACCGACGTTGATTCCTAACATATTTATTTTTCATTTTTTAGTTCAATTTATTGTTAAAAATATTTTTTTTATTGTATTGCCACCGATTATTAATAACTGACCAATGTTTGAATTAAATCTGTACGTTGAATGTGGGCCAAAATCGAGTCCAAAGGATAGTTACAGACAAGCTCATAAACTCTCCTCATTGTATTTAGTCATTTCAGCAAATAAATATTTTCATTTCATTTCATAGTTACAAACAAACATATAAGTGAAGCTAATATAAGCGTGTTAAAAACGCCACATCCTCATTACGTCACCGGCAGTAATTACATTAGTAGGGGACGCGCGATCGACTGCGTGCAAGCGTTCGACCGGACCTTTCACCCGGACGCACAATCGGATTACTCGCGCGGATTTAAACCCGTGACCTCGATTGCTTTACAGTGAAGTAATGAAAGATGGTAACTGATAGTCAACTCGTTTATTCTATGTCAGCCGATGTTTACGATTGGTTTGCATAGTTTTAACGAAATTTCTGTGGATTATTTAACGTAAACTATACTCCCGTTCCCCGATGAAAATCGTTATTTTATCGACCAGCTAATATATAAAGCTGAAGAGTTTGTTTGTTTGTTTTTTTAAAAGCGCTAATCTCAGAAACAGTGAAAATTTCTAATGTCTAGCGGCTAGCCATCACGGTTCATGAGATACAGCCTATTATTATAAATATCACGTTTATTGTATGGAAGCCCCCTCAAATGTTTATTTTATTCTATCTAATACCTTTAAACGAGCAATTCTTGTATATATCTAAATATATTTTTTGAATCTCGGAAACGGCTCCAAAGATTTTAATGAAATTTAGTACCCTGGTTTCGGGGGTGATAAATCGATCCAGAAATTTTTATTGATAGAAATTGTCGTTTTATTTAATGTTTATGCCGTTAAATATAAAATTACTGTTACTGACATCTATTGGAGAATATTAATAATAGTGATATTGTGGCGTAGAAAGTCGTCAAATGTCAACTGTCAATTCGCCCTTCAAACAAATGACAATGTCGATATGAAAGACCTCTATAAAATTTTCGTCGGAGTTCTGGCGGGAAGTCGAAAAAGACATATTGTGCTCTTGTTTTATTTTCATTTTCTTTGTGTATTTTTGAGTTATATCGGATAAAGTTGATGGAATTTTGTTTGATATAGGTTAATTACAGTGCACGAGTGTTGGTGAAATGGAATAACAGTGCTAAAATATGTTTTTTTTGCTTGCATCCAAAATTCCATCGGACACGTTCTAGTAAAGTAGCCATCGCTTTACTTGAATGTTGGACTGACTAGACTGACTGATTACTGACGACTTACTTACTGACTTTGTTATTGTTATTACTTCGTCCAGTTTCATTGAAACTGGCAAAAAATTGATGCAAAAATTATACTTGACGCTGGCAGTATGCACAGAGTTTGCGATGCCATAATTGAAAAAAAAAATGAAAAAAACATTTCGTCAATGGAATTAAAGCATTCTTGGTCGAATGGTTACGAAGGCTGACTACGGAGCTAGAGACCCGGGTTCAAACCTCAAGTAGGCAAGTTGCGTTTTTTTATTTTTTGTGACAATTTTTTGAAATCCCAAGCTAGGTATTTCAAAAGGCTTTGTTAAGTAACACTAAGCCAATGAATATTTTGCTTAAAAATAAACCAAATAAATCGTTTTTATCCGAGCAACGCTCGGACGTCCAGGTACTTTTTCAGTATTTGTGTTTATAGCGGCAACAGAAATACATCAGTTATGAAAATTTCTTATGTCTAGCCATTACGGTTCATGAAATACAGCCTGATGACAGACAGACGAACAGCGGAGGCTTAGTAATAGGGTTGGCACCCTTCGGGTACGAAACCCTAAAAAAATATGCTTTGCCGTGACCAAAGAGCATTAAAAATTTACAATTTATGTTACGTCACGTGCACCCAGCCTTAGGACGTTATTGGGTTACTGACAGTGACACAACGTGAATATAATTGAATAATAGAGACACAAAAATCACAGCCAATGTCTTTCCAATAGCTCAATATTGCGATTCGATTTGGCTATTGGAGCCCTCGTAAACTGAAAGCATAAAGCTGAATACAGTCATTTTAATTTTACGTAATTCGAAGCCACTATTCCGTCGAAATGACATCATATAATAAAGAGTTGGTATATTCCATTTTACGAACATTTACCCTGCATTCGTTTAATGCCCCATTAACTTTATTGTAATGGCCGTAAACTAAATGGTTTCGTAAAACGCAGTAGCTGCGAGATATGTTATTTTACAGTTTAATTCGTAAAGGGTGGGTTTGCGAACAATAATAATTTCTGATGGAAAGCAAGCTTTTAATTGCAAGATGCACTATGTGTCATATATAAGGGACTTACTAATAGTTTACAGAGTAGAAGGACTGTTGCCATTGTATCGTCGTTTAGCCAAATTACCGCTTCGGTAAATTACGTTGTTGAATACTTATCTATGATATAGTATAGGTTACGATGTACAGGACAAACTCTTTATGAATACTTAAGTGCGATCAATTTTAGGAAGTTTATTAGAAGTTACTGTCTTCTACACTAGCCACCTTAAGCAAAATTGAGTTTAAATTGCATTGTGTGATCCGTTAGCTGTATGTGGCTTAAATCTTTACCCATTAAATTATATTATGGTACGCCGTTAAAAAGGGTGTTTCATTTTAAGTACCTGGGTCATATAGTGTCCTTTGACCTGAAAGATGATGCGGATATAGAAAGAGAGCGCAGGGCACTGTTAGAGCGAACATGATTGCTCGCAGGTTTGCTCGTTGTTCTGTCTCGGTAAAATAATAATAATAATAATAATAATAATAATAACCCCCCCGGGGGGCCACCTTGACGTGGTGGGGGGGCTTACAGAAGGAGGCCAAAACATCTAGGCCACACCCTGCATCATATTAGCAGGAGGACTGAAAATTATAACTAATAACATCTTAGTTAATCCTTCCAAACGAACGGCCCCAAACAAGAAAATGCGATGCGCCTTAGAAATAGAGAAATACCCCAGGTGGGTACCCGTAAGGGAGAATCCCGCCCCGGGCCTTCGGGTTCGGGCAGCCCTACGTATTCTGGGGAGGGCAACGCTTCGCATTTGTCTGCCCAGCACAAAGCTGTTGCGGTCAAAATTAATCAGGCTATACCACCTACAGCCGAATTGACTGATTCTTCTGCGCACACGTCATCTTCACTAGAGAGCCTTTTTGAATCACCAGCATCCTCTCCGCGCTCTTATGAAGAAACAAGTCGATACTCTGCGCGATCGACCACCGTATCGCCAATGTCTGATGATGCACGACCAACACTCAGAAAAGGACGTACAGTTAAACGTAATACCAACAACTGCCCACTCGAACGGCGCTGCGCCCATCCAGCAGCTCAAGGAGAAACTTCCCCTGGCATACCTCCGAGTTCTAGTGCTACATCAAGACAAAATGAACCTACTAGAAGTGTTTTGCTGGACATGAGACCAGCAACCACCCTAGCGGGGCGTGATAGACAACGGATGAAGTGGACTAATGAAGTTAATCAACAGTTACTCCGTTGCTATTATATTGTTACGAATTTAGAACGTAACCTTACAAGTTACAGACCACAGTTACGCGACAAGTTTATAGAATGTTACCCCGAATTAGATTTTATGACCGAACAACGCCTCTCCGACCAAATTAGAGTAATTCATAGAAACAATAGAATATCCGCCACCGAAAGAGCACAAATTAAGCAAAGTATTGAATTGTACTTATCAAACACTAGCAACGCTGCAATACATATAGAAGATGATTTACCTTCACAATCAATACATGATCTCGAAAATCCGAACATAATACATAATACAATAACGGACGAAGCACCAAGGAACACTTCAAGTAACTTAACTATAAACAATAATCCAAATATGAGCGAAATACACATAGAAATACAAAATAAAGAAGATGATATAATGAAGCTAGAAATAAGTTTAAAAGAAAATTTGATTAAATATAAAAACATAGATCCTGCCTTAAGACCTAATATCCCAAAATTAATACTAAATTACAACACACAAAAATTAATCTCAGATATAAATAATGTTATCGAAAAACATCTAGCCGAAAGTAATATAGAGACACTAGAAGAGATTCACGATATTATATATTGTGCCGCCTTAACCACAGTGACCTCACTTAACACTACATCTATAGAGAAAGAAGGTTTAACATACAAGAAAAGAAAAAAACCAGCATGGCAAAAGCGTTTAGAGAATAGGATATCAAAGCTTAGAAAAGAAATAGGACAGCACACTCAATATTTAAAGGGAAATTTATCACAGAAAAAACAATTTAAAATAAACCCAACAAAAAAGGAAAACCAAGAAATAATAGACAAATTAGACGCACTAAAACAACGACTTCAAGCATTATCTAAGAGATTAAGGCGATACAAGAAGACAAATCTTAGATATAAGCAAAACAAATTGTTTGAAACTAACCAAAAAGCTCTGTATAGGAACTTCAACACTCGACAAAATGTAACACAGACACCAGACTTGACAGCAATCCAAAACTATTGGAGTAATATATGGTCTACTCCAGTAAGTCACAATGAAAACTCTGCTTGGCTCACAATTGAAGAACAAGAAACACAAAACATTGAACCTATGCCAAAATTAAAAATAGAATTAGAAGATATTAGAGCAGCAACAAGTAAGATATTAAATTGGAAATCCCCAGGCCCAGATAAAATACAAAATTATTGGCTAAAACATTTAACATCTACACACATTACTATAGCTAAAATTTTTAATGACCTTATCCAAAAACCAGAATGTACACCCAGGTTCCTTACACAAGGTATAACATATTTACAACCCAAAGCTGGTGATACATCAGATCCCGCAAATTTTCGTCCAATCACATGTCTTCCTACACTCTACAAACTTCTTACGTCAATTATTGCCAATAAAATAAATACGCACATAATGCTTAATAAGATTATACTCGAAGAGCAAAAAGGATGTCGAAAAGGTTCAAGAGGTTGTAAAGAGCAGTTAGTGATTGACACCGAAATTCACAATCACGCAAAACAGAAAAATAGAAACTTATATTATGCATACATTGATTACCAGAAAGCCTTTGACAGCGTACCACATTCTTGGTTAGTTCATATTTTACAACTTTACAAAATTGACAATAGCTTAATTCTTTTCCTCCAGCACATCATGACTAACTGGTCTACAACTCTTCAAATCACAGCAGAAGATAAATGTTTGAAAACATCTCCAATTAATATATCGCGTGGAATTTTCCAGGGCGATTCTCTCAGTCCGTTATGGTTCTGTCTTGCTATTAACCCGCTCTCTAGAATACTAAATAACACAGGTCACGGATACACCATTGATAGGTCTAGCAAAATCTCACTCTCTCATTTACTGTATATGGATGACATAAAATTGTACGCATCGACCAGACATCAATTAAATATTTTACTTGAATTAACAGAGACCTTTAGTAACGATATTAGAATGGAATTTGGTATAAACAAATGTAAAATCAACAGCATAATTAAAGGTAAACATCAACTAATAGAACCATACAACCTTGCGCTACGTCTTGAAAAAATTAACTCATTAGATTACAATGATTACTATAAATATCTTGGTTATCAGCAAAAAACATCATTAGATCACACTCAAATTAAACAACAGTTAACAACACAATACAAACATCGCTTAAATCTAATCTTCAAAACTCATTTGTCAGCACGAAACAAGGTAAAGGCAGTCAACACTTACGCAGTTCCCATCCTCACTTATTCTTTTGGCATAATTAAGTGGACCGATACAGATTTAGATGCACTCAATACACTCACAAGAACTACTGCATATAAACACCATACACATCACATTCATTCTGCAGTTGAAAGATTTAGTTTGAAAAGGAAAATGGGGGGACGAGGTTATATTGACATCAAAAATCTACACTACAATCAAGTGGAAAATCTACGTTTATATTTTTTGAATAAAGCATCTGACAGTTTAATACACAAAGCCATTACGGACCTATCTACTTCTGGAACGCCGCTTCAGTTTCGAGATAAAAATTTTAAACCTGACACTAAAATTGTAAAAATAGACGATAAAATAGAAAGTTGGAAAAAGAAAAAAATACATGGTAAATATAGAAATAACATAGACCAGGAGCATATCGACACAGAAGCCTCTTCCTGTTGGTTAACTAAAGGAAACATATTTTCAGAGACTGAAGGATTCATAATCGCAATCCAAGATCAAATAATTAAGACAAGAAATTACGCTAAGCATATTTTAAAAGATAATAGTATAAAAGATGACAGATGTAGATTGTGTAAACTTACTCATGAAACGATCGATCATATTACTGGCGGTTGCAAAGTTTTAGCAAGTAAAGAGTATATTAATAGACATAATAATGTAGCCAAGCAGATTCACCAATACCTTGCAATTATGTATAAACTTATAGATAGCAAAGTTCCGTATTATAAATATACACCTAAAAATGTTTTGGAAAACAACAAAGTCAAATTATACTGGGATCGAGATATAATTACAGATAAAACAATAAATTGCAATAGACCTGACCTAACCCTTACAATAAAAGACACTAAAACAACATACTTAATTGACGTTTCCATTCCGAACACTGAAAATCTAAAACAAAAACACATAGACAAAATTCATAAATATTTACCGCTTGTGGATGAAATAAAAGATATGTGGCATCAAGAGACTGTAAGAATAATTCCTGTCATACTATCGTCTGTTGGTGTTATACCAAAAAATCTGCACGCATCTCTTAAAGAACTAAAATTACGTAAATCTATATATGCTGAACTACAGAAATCTGTAGTTTTAGACACTTCCGCAATAGTTCGACGATTTTTGAGTTTCTCTTCAGTGCTTTCTGAACCTATAGAGTCTTAAATATTGTGAGAACCAAGATACTTGGCAATAGCCCGTACTTGGCCTCATAAAAATCACCGGTGTAATAGCCGAGAATAACAGAAACTGTTACGACATAATAATAATAATAATAATAATTCCTTTATTTCAGGCATCAAGGCCCATACAATAAATACCTTACAGACTAGCATATATAATAATTATAACTTAAAAACTACGTCACACTTTTTGCGGCGATGTGAGCGCGGGTCCGGTGACTTCTGGCGGTCGTCGACGTCCATGATACTTTCGGAACACGACCCCCTTTGGCCACAACTTCTCGTCCATAAAAGTACTGAGAAATTCAGTGGGGACACGCACCGCAAACGAACTAAAGTTCACTGCGTTGCGTGACTCCAACTTCTCAACACTTAATACGAATTTCGTCTTCACTTTCAGGTACTCCACGACATCGGAGGCCTTCGTAGTGAAGTGAAGTCGAGAGACGTAGATGTACGTCGCTGGGATGGCGGGACGCAGCAGATTGTTGTGTCCAGTCAGTGCAGTGCCGCACTGGTTGCGACAGGGAGGCCTCCTCTTTTTCCGCTCCACCTTGATGAAGCCGTCCCTATCGGTCTGCCCCTTAGGCACTGTACTACGAGGGGGTTCCTTGCGAATATTTTCGCTCCCACTCTCGATCCTCACTTTAGTCCGCTTTTCGGGTTGCTGGCGGGTGGCAGCGGCGGCGTAGTCACGTTGAGGAGGTAACGTAACTTGCGCAGGCGAAACCTCCGCGGGGGGAGGCAGCGGGCGGGCAGCGGATGCGACACCGCTGTCACGTGCGGGAACAGCGGCCGGTGACGCGTCAAGTTTCGCTGACTCGACGCTTGACGGCGAAGCGATGCATGCCCCGCGACGCGTGTTAATGTTATTGGCCTCAGGTGACCTAGTTACTGCCAAAGTAATGCGCATTGTTTCAACTTCGGCCCGCAGGTCACTGATGGTGTTCTGAGACGCCTCTAACTTTAGCACAACATCCGCCAGGCTCGCCTTCAGGGATGTAACCTCCTTCAGCAGCCTAGTGACGTCGACATGGTCGAACGTGACGGGAGGCAACTTATGTAAGTTCCTTGCCACGAAGGTCGGCACGTCGTCAGGATCGGTCACCTTCAGTATGTTGATGATGTCCTGAAGGCTTCGCTCCCCCTTTTCATCCCTTCTGCGGGACTACATCTGGTCGATCTTGCCTATCGACTCATACAGGAGCGTCTTCGATTCGATGATCTCCTCACATGAGTAGTTAGACGAGCAGATCTGGATGATACTGACCTCGTCCATCGTATCGATAGCGTGCTGGAGAAACGCCAGCAGTTCATTGGCTATGAGTTTTTCAGAACTCATAGCCATTATAACGTGTCGCGGCAATCGCCGCGCAGATCGCGAATAGTAATTTATTCGTTAGTGCACTGTATACGTACGACACCGAGCGCGTACAGCAATGCACTATGAACGTAAAAGTAACGCTCTTTAGAGCTTACTGTACATCTTTTTACACGAGCAGCCTGTGGGTGGACTACACGCAAAAACAGTACAATGCCCTGCGTGTTCAATATAATAATGCATTCAGGATGTTGTTGGGTCTGCCTCGTTACTCTAGCGCGTCGGGTATGTTCGCGGATGCGCATGTGGATTGTTTCTACACTACTATGCGCAAACGATGCACATCCCTGATGCGCAGGGTGCGAGCCAGTTCCAATGGCATCCTGAGGGCATTTTCTGACAGTTTTGATTGTCAGTACCTGAACCATTGTCATATGGTGCACGTACTGACTAATCAGGCCTGTCTTAGATATAGTTCTTAGGGTAAGATAATTAGTTTTTTAAGTCTACTAACATTAGCTTTAAGATTTGTATTTCTACTAACATCTAATATGCTTATTTTTTATGTTGAAATATGATCCTCGGTGGTCGAAATAAACGATTTATTATAATTATTATTATTTAATTCATATGATATTTTAATACGTCACACAACAAGATACACAGTAAATCGTCCTTAATCATATTGTTGAAAGAATAAGCACGCGAAACGCTGACGTATTTATGAGAAACGATTAACCGTTTGTCTACATTTCAAAGAGACATTTTGGAGATTCTAAAATGTATCACAATCGCACTTAAACGCTTTATTCTTTCAACAATTTGATAAACATCACTCTTCAGCACAACATAAAAAACCCCATTGAGAAACGTATGCAAAAGAATTACTTCAGCTCATTTTATACTTTTTTTACGGTAATTAATTCATTTCCGACACGAGTATTGTTAAAGCATATTGTTTAAAGTGCCGTTTACATTGCTGAACTTTGTTTTGTTTTTTGATACGTGGGATAATGAAAGTGTTAATAACTCTTATCTCAATAATGCCAAATTAAAGTAAGAGAAAAGTTTTAATTTACTCCATATATTTCAACTAGCTATGCCCTGCGATTTCACCCGTGTTAGCAAGGATCAAATACATTATAATGGATCTTCTCATGGAAGTGAGATGTTTAACCGCGATAAAAAGTAGATCTGCTTCACTCTACAGCAGAATTTCTCCAAGCACAAAAATCATTCCATAAGATAAAACTAGCACGAAGTTAAAGAAGTCCAAAAAAGAAACAAAACAAACAAGTAAACAAAATCTCGTAGGTATGTATGATTTCAATATGGATTGAAAAATACACATATTTAATACGAAATATGCAAAATAGCATAAATCATACCAGTTAATAAGCTCTTAATTAGCTCAGCAGTGTGAGTTTAGCGAGAAGCGACACGAAGATCATGTCGGGACTGAAGGGAATAAATAATATTCTTGAGTGCCTCAAAGTATAATCCTGATAATATTCCAGAATTTTCGCAAAATTCATCGACTTTCCGCGTGATAAAACGATAGAAAAAATAAATAAAGAAACAATCATCTTAGCAGTTTTTATAGGTGGTAGAATTTAATTATTCGATGGGGAAGTACCACGGGGGAAATAAACTGAACAAAAAGGCAGTCGGGCCGCGTGGTGTTCAGCGATCACCGTCGCCTATGGACATAGACAGCCCCAAAAGAGCCACCCGAGCATTGCCAGCTTTGGAGGAGAACTTTTTTTATAGCTTTCTTGAAGAACCCCATGTTATTTCTCTCTCTCTCTCTCTCTCTCATAGTCGGTTTCATCAGTGCTGAGGAGGAGGAGTGCAGTGGAGCATTGTGGAAAGTGGTGCCAAGAGATGTCCGGATCTGATGGGACCAACGTATTGTACGTACGTTTTCCTCACGATATGACCGAAGCAGTCCAGGATTTTCTTAAGACATATGGTACAGAGCCTCGTTTATATGTGTAGCGATTAGGGATTGATGCGTTGGTTCTATATGCTGTCTACGATATTTGGAGCATTTTCCTCCAACACCACATTTCAAAGGCATCAATGCGGTTTTGAACTGCTGATTTTATGGTCCATGTCTCAGCCCTAACCCATGTTATGGTCCACTGGAAATGCCTCAGCTGGAAGATGAAGCTATTCTATTGAGTTTCGATCGAACGGTGCAGTTGCTGGTCAGACTTACATGAAGCGGCGATAAGCCTTCTCAGTAGTATCGCAATAGTAACTGCATACCACAACAGAGATTGAGACAAGACTGAGACAAGATTGAGACTTGATTGAGGTTATGACTTGATGTCCGTGGGCTGCAGCGACCACGTGGCATACATTCTCATCTGCTACTCCATTCCAATAAAAAAATAAAGAAAAAAAATAGGAATACAAACTATACGCATAATAATTGTAATTTTCTTTATGTGCCCGTTTGGGCTAGTAATTGACCTGAGAGAAAAAAGGCGGAATGAAAAGACTCCCAGCGACATTAATTAAAAAAACGTATTACATGACATACGAGAATGGCTATAGGTCGACAATGGGTACACGTAACAGCTGAAATTGACAACTCTAAAATTGCGCTGCGACTATTACATTATTTTATCAAGTCTGTACCAAATCTAACTGACGAAGTAATTCAGCCTTCCATTATTCATGTGGGTGATATTCAGTACAGAGGCATGCAAATGCAGCCAGCCTCAAAGGAGTGGTTAGAGCTGTTAGCACTATCATTGTTGCTGAAATAGCCCGCTACAGCTGTAAGCTTATCTAATGATATTTATAATAGATTTTCTATTTCACGAAGTCAGGCAGGCTTCACTCAAGTATCGTCGATGAATTCGTTTAAATGACCCTGTGCGGTGGCGAGCACAACGAGACCTCATAGTATTGTTTATGATTACGGGTGTAATTAACGAATCTCGAGACTTCCAATACAAGGCCTCCCTAAATCATGGTGATACATACGTGCCCAGCAGTGGGACACAAAAAGGTTGCAGCCAATACGATATACATATTGTATCAGTACAGTGTTAGTATAGATTTAAACGTATGTTAAACCGCGGCTCACAATTTTTATTATTTTTTTTAACCTTTTTTATGTCCCACTGCTGGGCACAGGTCTCCTCTCACTAGTGAGAGGGATTTAGGCCATAGTCCACCACGCTGGCCAAGTGCGGATTGGTGGACGTCATGCTTTCGAGAAATTATGAATTCCTCTCAGGCATGCGCGGCGATGGAGAACATCGTAATCAATTAAATATCACGATTTTTTCCATCACCGTGGAGCAGCGATAAATGCGCACATTACAAATTTCTTTGTCAGAGGTGCGCGCCGAGGATTTGAACCCGGGATCGATCGCGTCGAATACCGCGGATTTATACCACTACCATCACCTACCATACCACCACAATTATTACATACCTACATTGATGACACCGTTTACGCAGTACGGAATTAATACTGATAATAAGAAAACCACAGTCATATGTTTTTGTTTAATTTGTAACTTTTTACCTAACGAATACTAACGTATTGAATATGAAACTCGTAAATTTTATTTTCAAACTGACCACTGGTGAATATGACGCAAAATACGCCCGCCAATAAAGTTATAGGAGGCTATTCGGGCTGAGATACTTTTGAAAAACTGCCATTTGGACATCGTGGTGTATGTCTTATTATATATCTTAAGTAAAACCAAGATAAATTTTTTAACCATTCAAAATTTTGTTATATATATCAACAAAATTAACCTTCCGCCAGCGACTTTGCCCTTAGTAGACCCTTTTTATAGGTTCCCCTAGGATAAAAACCATTCTATGTTCTTTGTGTGTGTTCCAAATTTCATTAAAATTGGTTCGGTAGTTTAAATGGTCAAGCGTTACAGACAGACGGACAGACAGAGATACTTTCGAATTCAAAATATTAAGTGAGAAGCACTTGTATTTTACTTCCATATTTTTTAAAAGAACTATTTTAGAGCCTTTTTTCGACTATACAAATAACTAAACAAAAGTAAAACATAAGGCCATAGAACTAGGAAAAACAAGATAAATAATTAAAAGAAAAAATAATAATTTTATCTTTTTTATGTAACATAATATCGGATTGAAAGCACCGCAAAGGATCATAAGAAAACCACATCGCCATTCCATCGAAAAGAGTAACTTTTTACACAACGAACACAAAACCTATGAAACTCGTAAATTTTATTACAAACTGGCCGCTGGTGAATACAATACGGCGGCCAAACCACACTCACCGCAAAAGTTTAACTTCACAACATTTGTACTAAAATTGTTCATACAAATTAGCCTCCATTTGGAAAAGTTTTCCACAATTAATATATTCAAATATAATAATGCTAAGAGGATAGCTAACCTGCATGATATTGAGATGAAATTGCGTTTTTCTACCACTGTAGTAACAAAACAAACTATGACAAATGCACTTATATATATGCCCTCAGCAAAGGAGCGATATTAAAGAAAAGTTAAGTCTAAGACATGAAGCTTCGGGATCAAGAATAGAGCTAAGGTATCCCCTGCCTGATCGTAAGAGGCGACTAAAAAGGGGGTTTCGGGGTTGCGGACTGGTAGAGTGGGAGCTCGATCCGTCCAGCGAGCAGTCCCGCAAAGGACGGTGGTGTGTGCGTGGCCGCATGCCGCCGTAAACATCGGAAGGTGCAGGAGAGCACATTTGCTCTTCGAAGATGGGCCTGTTCTGGGGGCGCCGCAGGTGGAGGACACCGGTGCGTTCCACTGGAGATCCCGGAGTCCTCCCCACGCGCAGAGGCAGGCCACCGAGGGGATTTTAGTAAGGTCAAATCCCACATAACCCGGTATCTTCTCCCAAAGTGCCGGGTACCTTTTGAAAGTTCCCCCCGATAACAAAAGAAAAGGTCAAAGACATGAAACGACTTAAGTATTCACCTTTTTAGGGTTCCTTACCCAAAGGGTGCCAACGGGACCCTATTACTAAGCCTCCGCTGTCCGTTCGTCTGTCCGTCTGTCTGTCCTCAGGCTGTATCTCATGAACCGTGATGGCTAGACAATAAAAAAAAATCACAGATGATGTATTTCGGTTGCCGCTATAGCAACAAATACTAAAAAATAGAATAAAATAAATATTTAAAGGGGCTCCCATACAATAAACGTGTTTTTTTAGACAATTGTACGGAACACTACGTGCGCGAGTCCGATTTGCACCGGATTTATTATTACATTATTTATTTTATTTTAATATTAAAAACAATTGAATCATTTTTTCTATTATACCACTCTTTAGAACCCTTCTACCAAGTATCACTTTCGAGTTTTGGGCTTTCTAAAAATGGCAATTCGTAATTTTGGTGTTAAATCGGTCTTTGATCTTCATGTATTCACGCTGGAGAATCAGCTGATGAAATTCAGCCATAGACTAAAGTTCAATCTTTAAACTATTGTTGTCTTTGCAAATAACGAAATAATAGTGAGAACAGTCATTAATAAAACGTTGTAACTAAGCACTTCATCCCCGTTTAAGCATACAGACGAATGAATATTTCAACAAGTGTACACTGGACACCGCAAGGGTCCTCGGGATATAATTTATTCCCTCCGGTCATCACTATGCTACAATACTCAACTGATGGCTCGGGGAAATAATAGTCTAGTGTCTGTTGTATCTTTTTTACAACAGTCGAATACGATACGATTATATGTATATGAGCTGGAACAGAATTTTGGCGATATTTAAAAAGAGTGGTGTCATTGTCATTTAATACTTAGTACCTGGACGACCGAGCGTTGCTCGGATAAAAACAATTTATTTTCTTGGTTTAGTTTCAAACGAAACACTGATTTGCTCCTAATAAAAATAGTTATTTTCATTAAAAAAATACACAATATGGTTTTGATTGAGGTTTGAACCCGGATCTCTAGTTCCGCAGTCAACTCACGCAACCATTCGACCACGAAAGCTTTAATTCAATGGACGAAATTTTCATAGAGCTCTTTCAAACTGACATTGTCATTTCTTTGGCGTATGGTAATAGGGGAGCCCAAGAGGGGATTTACGGATTTACTCGAGCGCGTCAGATTAAGATATGGGGTACACCTTGCATCCTGTTCAGTGCTGCCACGATTAAAAAAGACCTTCTATGTAGGTACAGTTTTTTTTTTCTTACTTCTGGATGTCAAAATGGTCAGATTAGAAAACCCCGTTACCGTTGAGCCATGAATTTTAAATAATAAAAATTCGAACTCTTCAGAGTTTGCCAAAATGCCGTTTTTTTATTTCGCTGTTTTGTATACATTCATACTTAAATCTTCAGATTACTGAAATATGACTTACCATGCATTTAAGTTACTGAAATATGACTTAGCATGCATTTAATTTATTCTACTATTTTACCTGAACCTTTCGTATAAAATTTTTGAAATCCTATAGGCTCTCTCTCCACCGGTAAAACGCAAAACGTCATGAAGTATAATAATATAATATTTTAATCTTACTACCACCCAACCTATAAAAAGCACAAAGTCCTGATGACGCTTGAGGAAATCCACAATGAGCCTTGTGGGCTCCCCAGTTTGACAGCGTTTACGGCACAATATTATTAATACTCTCCAATAGATGTCAGGAAGAGTCGTATTTTTCAGTTTATATTTAAATTGATTTTCATTGAAAATATTTTTATACAGCTAAAAATTTCCATCAATAAAAATTTTGTGGATCGATTTATCATCGCCGAAACCAGGGTACTAAATTTCATCAATATCCTTGGAGCCGTTTCCGAGATTCAAAAAATATATTTAGATACATACAAGAATTGCTCGTTTAAAGGTATTAGATTTAGTAAATATTGTATTTTTGAGTTATGTCGACTATAGTTAGTGCGATTATCTTCAAGGCAGATTAAGTAAGTGGCCAAATATTGTAAAATAAAGTAAGATTGCGAAAATGCTCTTCGGGTTGCCTCCAAAACTCCATCAGACCCATTCTGGTACAGTCTACGCCTTACGCGGATATTTGTCTGACTTGACTTACGGATTATTTATAAATTATTATTTATTTTATTATTACTGATTTTGATTGACGTATAACTCACTGACTGACTGTTTTGCCACTCAGTCATGAGTTATATACCTAGTTTCACCGACATAGACAAATTTTTAATTGATACTGGAAATATTCA
Source organism: Pyrgus malvae (assembly GCA_911387765.1). Taxonomy (NCBI): domain Eukaryota; kingdom Metazoa; phylum Arthropoda; class Insecta; order Lepidoptera; family Hesperiidae; genus Pyrgus; species Pyrgus malvae. The sequence continues at coordinate 6,913,375 of OU426955.1, read as the reverse complement.
GCGAAAATTGTGAAAAAAAATACGAGTACACATATCTTTTTTAATCAAGTTCAAAAGAAAAAGTTTCTACCTCATTAAAACTAAAAAGCCCTCGCAAACGTACCTGTAGTACCATTCGTACTGTCAAGGTTTTAGCAACAAAACGTGACACGCAAGGTCGAATGCAGCTCAGCTACAAGTATGCGCGTCAATATTAAGTTTATACCTCACGTGAAGAACTTTCTTTCATAATTTTTATATGCGTCACTGCTGGGCACAAGTCTCCTCTCGGAGGTGGGAGGCATGTAGGCCATAGTCCACCACGCTGGCCAAGTGCGGATTTGTGGACTTCTTGCCTTCGAGAAATTATAAGTATATCACAGTAAATTTTCCTCACAGTGGAGCAGCAATGAATACACATAACAAATTTCTTAGTCAAAGGTGCTCTTCGGGGTTTAAACCCGGGTATCTGCGTAACGGAAACAATGGTCTTTACCGCTCACCCATCACTGTAAGGGATTTTAACTTAATTCAAATATTTAGGATTGGTATGAACAGCAGTTATTAAAGCATGGCTGCAGCCCATTTTGCGTCCCACTGCTGGGCACGGGTATCTCCCAATTATTGGGGAGTACTCACTTCTATTTACATTAATTTTAAATATTCACAACATACTTATTTAAAGCATATGAAACATATTTAAAACATTTGCAATAAATGAAAATTGTTCTAAGCACCCTTAAAAAATTAACTCATTACTAAATTTTATTGATGCTTTAAAAAGATTTGATGATTTATGTTAACTCATCGTTAGACCCAATAAAAATTGCGAGTGTTTCAAGCCTGCTTTAGTGTGAACAAAAACTGCTGTCCAACAGATAATAGAAGAAAGGGTTCAACTGTACGAATCCCTTTGATACGAAAATAATAATACTCTTAAAAGCAATAAAAGGTCGCCCAAACAAGGAAAAACCAAAGAGAAACAATCTTAAGCAAATACAATAGACGTCCAAGTGAGGCAATAATATAACCAAAAAAAACTGGAAATAGGAGAATAGAGAATTTAAATTGAAAATTCCGATGAGACGAACAATGGGACGTTAGCAGCTGTATGTAAGAATGCAGTAAGTTTGCGTTCGTGCACTTGTTATTATTACAAGTGAATATTTTTCGACTTCAAAGGAATGCGAGTTTTTTTTTAAACTAACCAGACACTTTTGTTAGTTAAAACTCACGGTATGTCGCAACCTTTTCCCGATAGTCAATGATGTATGAATTTTGATCGTTGTCTTTAAATATGATAGATGCTTTAATTGTGCTTTAAGTATGTTTTCAAAAAGTAATACTTGCCATAAATATTATTTCTTTAGCTATATCAAAACCATTAAAATTTTCCAGTTGTTCTGGTTTGCTTTAGTTTAAATACATTCCGTTATGCAATAGGTATATAATGAAGAAAAAAGTATTACCCTACAAGACTTTTTGATACGCGAAAAAAGTATTTCAGAACATTTTACTAAAATACCACTCTAAAAGCAATAAAGGGTCGTAACAGGAAAACCCAAAGAGAAGCGATCATAAGAAAACACAATAGCCATGTCAAGCGAAGAAACATTAAAATAGCGTAAAGAAAAAACTGGAAAGAGTTAGGGGAACAAAACATTTAAATAGAAAATTTCGAAAAAACAAAGAATGAGAGTTTTAGCAGCAAGCAGATACGCCTGCGTCGTGTAGGAATGCAGTGGGTGTGTTTTCTCGTGCATACTATAATATTCAAAAGGAAATACTTATAAAAGAAGTCTCTAGTACTTTAGCCTAAATAAACCTCCAAAGCAATAGTGTAACTGAAAAACTAGAAAGAGTTAGGGAAACAAACAATTTAAATAGAAAATTCAGATGAGCTGAACAAAAGGAACGTAAGCCGCAGACACCCTGCGTTGTATGTAGGAATGCGTTGAATTGGTTTTCTTGAGCACGCTAAGGAATTTTATCGATTAAAAAGAAGGACTTTTTCACACATTCTTATTAAATCGAACCTCTGAAATTCAATCAAAGGTCGCCCAAATGAGGGAAGTCCAAAATGAAACAATCTTAAGCAAATACAGTAGAAATTAACGTCAAAAATAGCGTAACCGAAAATCTAAAAGGGCTAGGGAAACAGATGATTTAAATAGAAATGAGTATGCTTTCTTGTGTATGTTACTACTGGAGACGGAATATTTGCTAGTTCTAAGATATGAAAAAAAAAAGTTAGTATTTTTTGTATTTTTACACATTAACCGTTTTTAGAAACATTTTGCGATGTTCAATAAAGTGTTATTATTATCGGCAAATAAAACCAAAGCAAGAACAAAATAACAGTCTAACAAATAGCGTAACCGAAAAACTGGAAAGAGTTATGGAAACAGTGGTTTTAAATAGAAAATTCCGAAGAGACAAAGAATGGGAAAGTTAGCAGTCGGCACAAGCCTGTATTAAATGTAAGAATGCGGTATGTTTTCTTGTGCATATTATTACTGGAAGAGGGAATTTTTGCAGAGTTAAAGAAAAATCAATTCATGAAAATGTTTTTCGGGTAGGTGCACAAAAGTAAACAATTGTATTCTCTTATATTTATTGTAATTTAATTACTCTTTTAACACTGTTGATATAAAAATCTTAGTGCAAAATCATTATAAAGTGTGTGTGAGGACAAATAACTAATAGACATATGTATATGTGAGTAAAAACTGAGCTTACTTGCACCATCCATCAGTATAACCTCTCAATAGATCTGTCATCTGACACAAGTTATATAAAATTTCACTTTTTCATCAATTTTTTTCATCATATTTCACTATATAATATTTATAAACTCCACTATGGCCAACATAAATGAGGTGGAAGCTACACAAAAGAAGCTGGAACAAACTCTGGACCAAAGGTTTGCTGATTTTGAGGAACGGTTAAAGGCAGCTGCAAGCACATCAAATCCAAGCCCTTCTCTTGAAAGCTTGTATACAGAATTTAAGGCATTCAGGGATGTTGTAAGCGGTATATTAACTGTACTCCGGAAACAAATCCAAGCCTGTGTTCAGGTTGTTGACGAAATTGATATGAGGCAACGTCGGAAAGTCCTCTTGTTTTATGGCATTACTGACAGCGAAGACACAAACGAGGAGGATGCAGTGCTGGGCCTCATTAAAACAAATATGGGTCTGGGTAATGTCACTAAGTCATCCATTAAGCGATGCCATCGTCTTGGTACATCTGATGGCAGCAATCCACGGCCCGTTCTAGTACATTTTGTAGAACATGATATTAAAGCCAGTGTATGGAAATCTAAATCGAAGTTGAAGGGAACCACGGTGACTGTTGCGGAATTTCTCACTCGAAACCGACAAGTTATTTACAAGAGTGCACGCAAACACTTTGGGCTTCGCAACGTCTGGACCCATGATGGAACTATTTTCATTAAACCCTCTAGTGGCAGCCGGGAAAAAATAACTTCTGAGACTGAGTATGCAGCCTTGGTTGCTAAATTTCCTGCTAGCGCTGTTAGTTCGTCCAGCGAGGGATCTTCAGAACAATCCTCCTCTACTTCAACTCGGTCTGACGAGCGTCGTAAACCCATGAGCGCCACTGCTGATGATCCTAAGAGGCCTCGCCGGGCGGCATCCAAAAAATGATTGGTGACTCATTCGTTGTTCTTATAACTTTAGTGTTTATTTTTCTTTCTTCGTAAATATCATACTGTCTAGTGTTTACCTTCAAATTTTCATGATTTATTTTATGTTTACAAGGAGTGCAATCAAACAATCAATTTATTATCAAAATATCATATTGACATGACATCTGTCAAATTGTTGACAGACCGCTGACAGTAATGAATCATAGATAATGTTTTCCTCTTTTTTTTAATGCACTCTGATCGGCAACATTACACAGCCAATTATTTATGTAACCTTCCACATTTGTTTTTTGTAATTTATTTTCGTTGTAAATTGTGATGATTGATATATTATATAAATGTAAACTAATCAGTCAACTGATGGAATGGTGCAGGATTTTTAATGAATCCTTTTTATTGTTACCTCAGGTAACTACACTAGTTATTAGTTATTTTTTATTTTATAGTATTATTATTTATTAAATATTATATAGTTATATATTATATTTTTATAAAATAGTCAATAATGGATGACTCTTTTCACTCAGTCATTGACTCTGACTGTTCTTATGCTTCCTGTGACGGATCTTCTGAGGATAGTTTGCAACATTCATTACATAATCAATTGGGCGTTATTTTTGATTCGCGTAAAAAGTTTTTGAATATTTGCCATATTAATGCGCAAAGCGTACCGAGCCATTTTAGCGATCTTGAAGCTACTTTTAACTCCACCGATGTCGATGCTATACTAATATCCGAAAGCTGGCTAAAACCATCTCTGAACTCGGCGTTGTATCCTCTTTCGGATTTCGTACTTATTCGCAACGACAGAACAGAAAAAGGGGGTGGCGGTGTAGCGATATACTTGCGAGCGAGCATACCATTTAAAGTAATTTGTCAATCTCCATCACGCTACTCTGCCTCCGCCGAGTATCTGTTTTTAGAGTTGAATTTTAAAGGGTCCATGGCTGTTCTTGGAGTAGTGTATTGTCCTCCTTCAACTGATTATTTCACCGCATTAGAAACAGCTCTTGATGATATTGGATCTGGGTATGCTCATTACATAATCATGGGCGATTTTAATACCAACCTGTTAAAGGATTCCTCTCGGGCTAATAAACTTCGGTCAATATTTGAGTCAGTCAATCTCAGTATTCTTCCACTTGCAGCAACTCATCATAATGTTGACACTGAAGACTCTTGGATTGACCTTATCGTTACCGCCTCGCCTGATCGTGTAGATACGCACGGTCAGATTTCTGCATCTGGTTTTTCGCGGCATGACCTCCTATACGTCTCATATAAATTGAAACCTCTGAAGTATAGCCCAACCATTTTGCAATTGCGCAATTTCTCCAAAATTGATGTTGAGAGGCTCCGGATGGATGCTGCAGGTCTGGCTTTGGGTCCGGTGTTTGATGCGGGTACAATGGATGACAAAATCAATCTCTTTAACAACACTGTTACTCGGTTGTACGACGCTCACGCACCGGTACATACTGTCAGGCTGAAGCGTCCACCAGCCCCTTGGATGACTGAAGCCGTACGCGCTGCAATGACTAAACGGGATAGTGCTTTCAGGAAATTTAAAAAAGAGCGATCGGAAGTAAATTGGTTATCGTTTAAGTTGGCCAGAAACAAATGCAATCAGATGATACGAATAGCGAAACGCCGATATATCCATAATAATATAATCAACTCTTCCCCCGCCGATGTGTGGAAATTCCTTAAAACTCTTGGTGTTAGAAAGCCACCAACATTGAATTATGGGCCCTCCACATCCTTAGATGACATTAATCGTCATTTCGCATCTTCTACTTCACTCGATCCCGTAATTCGTTCTCAAACACTGAATTCTATTGCCTCAATGCAAGCTTCTGTTCCTTCAAGCTTTCAATTCTCTCTTGTTACGCAGGATGAGATAAAAAAGACGATCTTATCTATCAGGTCTAAAGCTGTAGGTTGCGATGAAGTAAGTAGAGATATGATTTGTATGATCCTGGATTTCCTTCTCCCTGTAATCACGCATATCATAAACTTTTCTCTGCACACAGGACAATATCCTTCAATTTGGAAAAAAGCTTTTGTCCAGCCACTACCCAAAATTCAAAACCCAACTTTACCTCAACACTTTCGACCAATCTCAATACTTCCATTCCTATCCAAAGTTCTAGAGGCCTGTGTACATAAGCAAGTATCCTCATTTCTATCTAAACATAACCTCCTGAGTAATTATCAGTCGGGGTTTCGCTCTGGTCACAGCACTACTACTGCCCTGATAAAAGTAACAGATGACATCAGAAAGGGCATGGATAGCAGGAAGTTAACTTTAGTGGTGCTTGTCGACTTTTCTAATGCTTTTAACACAGTTGACCACGACATCCTTCTCGCCATCCTATCTCACTTCAAATTCAATTCCTCAGCATTGACCTGGTTCTCGTCTTATCTTCGCGGCCGTCAACAGGCAGTCCGAGTGGGACAAAAGTCCTCGCCGTGGGCTGATCTGGAAACCGGCGTGCCGCAAGGCGGAATCCTTTCTCCGATATTATTTTCTATTTTTATTAATTCTCTTACCTCTGTCATCAACTGTTCGTATCATCTGTATGCTGACGACCTTCAGCTCTATGTGCAAGCCGACATTGATAGTCTCCGTATTGCGTTTGACACTATCAATGCTTGTCTTGTATCACTCTCAAATTGGTCTCTCCAATACGGTGTGTCTGTCAATGCCACTAAATGCCAAGCGATTTTAATGGGCAGCTCTAGATTACTGGCCAGGGCTAAGGACCAAAACTTACCCTCCATCTGTTACAACAATAACGAGATACCGTTAAGTGAGTCGGTTAGAAACCTTGGTTTGTACATCGACAGTACTCTGAGCTGGCGGCCACATATCGCTGAAACTAGCCGTAAAGTCGTCGCAGCGCTCAGGTCACTCGGTCGTCTAAAACACTTTCTTCCATTAAATACGAAGCTTATGCTTATTCAGACACTTGTGCTACCCATAATCGATTATGCTGATGTGTGTTACCCTGATCTAACAGAAGAACTTCTCAATAAACTAGAACGCCTTCTTAATAGTTGCATCCGGTACATCTTCGGCTTACGCAAGTTTGATCATATATCCCAATACAGACACCAGCTGAAATGGCTGCCAATTCGACAAAGGCGTTATTCTAGAATACTATCTCTTCTGTACTCTATTTTGAATGATCCAACCGCTCCCATTTACCTAAAGCAAAGTTTTCACTATCGCTACACTTCCCTTAATAGAGTACTACGTTCTTCTGAAAACTTAAAAATGGATATCCCATCTCTCAATACCTGTTTCTATCAAAATTCATTTACATGTCAGGCAATATCGCTATGGAACGCCCTGCCAACTGAAATCCGAAAAGCGCCTTCCAAAAACACCTTCAAAAGAATGGTCCGGGAATTTTATCAGAAGTCAATAATCAACTAGTCTGTTTTATCATCTGTTTATATTTGTGTGTTATTTATATGTATATATATATATAATATATATGTAGCTATGTATACATGTATTATAATATGTAATCTTATATTGTAATTTATTTTATGTATTATGTAATATTTATGTATTATATAATTTACTATATATATTTACACTTACTACAGTTAGTTATTTAGATACAAGCAAACCTTTAGAAAGATTTTTCTTGTTTTTCTTGTAGAAGTAATTCTATTGTTGTCACCTACTTAAAAATTCTCACCATCAGCCAGGGTTGACTGGTAGAGAATGCCTCTAGGCATTAAGTCCGCCCTTTGTACAACACTGTTTAAAGTTGTAACAATAAAGAATAAATAAAAAAATAAAAAAAAAATCCATATCCATACTTTCATGCTAACATAAGTTATATTACTAATATTATAAACTTGAAAGAAGCTCAGTCAGTCTGTCTGTTACGCTTTCCCGCTTAAACTATTGAACCAATTTTGATGAAATTTGGAACACAGTTAGACTGGACCTTGGGAAAGGACATACTTAGGATGGTGTTTATCCTAAACCTATAAAATAGATCCACGTGGTCGCCAGTGGCGGAAGGCTAGTTGAAGAAATGTGAACTTGTAAATTGCCGGAACAGGTCTCATTATTATTTTTAAAAACTAAAAAACACGCTTTTGAAGCACATCAAACTAAAAAAGTGAAAAATAATCCTTAATAATAAGCAGAAATTAATGAACAAAAAATACTAGTATTATTGTGAAAAAAGCGTGGGGAGCGCTGTGCGTCGAGCAACCCACAATACTAGAGTATTTTTTGATCATTATTATTTTCTGCTTATATTAAGGCTAGCGGCCGCCCGCGACTTTGCCAGAGTGGACTTTGGTATTAGTCATAGCATGATGTTATATAGCCTAAAGCCTTCCCGGATAAATGGACTATCCAACACAAAAATAATTAATAGAATCAGGCGTTACTTTGCGGAACTCCATTGTTATAAAGTTAGGTAAAAACTACTTTGCAACAATCCGCAACCAGAACATATGATGGTGTATACCTTTTTCATGCAATAGCACCTCCCTCCCTCCCACATAGGACACATGCACATGCAACAACAAAAAGTATACACCAACATACGTACCACCACCAACACGTGTTTCGCCCCAAAACAGAGCATCATCAGGGTTATTGACTCTACGACGGTCACCCGCAAAGTGAGGCAATGGCCGATCGGATCGGCCATTGCCTCACTTTGCGGGTGACCGATTGGTTGGTAAAAATATGCAAAAGAGGAGAGTTGGAAACATCGATTTGTTCATTCAGCAGTGTAATACAATCGTTGTTATTGTGTTTAATGATCTAATAGAAACGGGGCATGTTATACCGAATAACCACACGTACAACATCTTACACACTTGCGAGAAGGGCCTTAGACTCAGCGTGCTTGAGCAGTTGGAAATCATTAAACACAATAACAACGATTGTATTACACTGCTGAATGAACAAATCGATGTTTCCAACTCTCCTCTATTGCATATTTTTACCAACCAATCGGTCAGTTGATTTCACTCGATTCTTTATAAAGTTTCGAGTGACATCAACTTGACATTTGACATAATACATTTTGACGTATCACAAACGTCACTTCACCGAGTCCGATGGAGGGGAGTTGAAAACGTATATAAAGGGGCTGGATCGGCCATTGCCTCACTTTGCGGGTGACCGTCGTAGAGTCAATAACCCTGATGATGCTCTGTTTTGGGGCGAAACACGTGTTGGTGGTGGTACGTATGTTAGTGTATACTTTTTGTTGTTGCATGTGCATGTGTCCTATGTGGGAGGGAGGGAGGTGCTATTGCATGAAAAAGGTATACACCATCATACGTTCTGGTTGCGGATTGTTGCAAAGTAGTTTTTACCTAACTTTATAACAAAAATAATTTTCGAATTAAAAAAGTAGTTCCAGAAATTAGCTCGTTCGAACTATCAAACTCTTCAGATTTTCCCCGTTTTTCCAACATTTTTCACTGATACTTCACTTCTATTGGTCGCAGCGTAATGTTATATAGCCTAAAGCCTTCCACGATAAATGGACTATCCAACACAAAAATAATTTTTAAATTTGAACCTGTAGTTCCTGAGATTAGCGCGTTCAAACAAAAAAAACTCTTCAGCTCTATAAGGATTATTTTTCACTTTTTTAATTTGATGTGCTTCAAAAGCGTATTTTTTAGTTTTTTAATCTATATTACATGAAAATACTTTATAAATGTAACCTCCCAGTCTAAAAAATATTTAATAATTGTATTTAAAATTGTCACCCATTAATTAAAACTTTAAGAGTGCGGGATTATAACAGATTCTGATGAGACTGGCAGGACAACTCGTTGAAACTATTCCTACAAGCGACATTTCATAAATTTGTTAAATTGAAAATGTTTCTCATTATATCTCCATACTCAAATCTCCTTAAAGTTTCGCTATTCGCGTTTTCCATACTGAAGGAATAATAAATTTATTTGAATTAAAAATACAAGGGTAAGCACTTGAGTTGTTACCTACATATTTTTACGACAGGTACTAAACACAGCATAATGAAAAGGATGGATGTCAATAAGCTAAACAATGTCGAGTGCGGTCAAAAGTAGGATGGGTGGCCATTTAGCTACAGCTGGTGCGGTCATAACAAGGATGGGTGTGGAATAAAGCTAAGCAATGTTGAGTGCGGTCACAAGTAGGATGGGTGGCTTTCAACTACATCTGGTGCGGATGACGAATATTTATTTATAAAACATTTATTTTCATTTAATACAAAAATTCAATGTTAATTTCAAGCTGCTTCAACTGAGTGTTTTTTTTTTTATAAATAAGTAAACCTAACAATAAGGCAGACGGGCCGCGTGATGTTAAGCGATCACCGTCGCGTCGCCTATGGACACGGGCGGCAACCCTAGGGGAGCCGCCCGAGCATTGCCGGCTTTGGAGGAGAGCTTTTTTTACAGCTTTCTTGAAGAACCCCATGTTATAGTCCACTGGAAATGCCTCAGCTGGAAGGTTGTCCCATAACCTACACGTCCGTGGTAAAAAGCGGACTGTGGAGGACCGCCACGAGTCCAGATGGTGCCGGTGGAACTTTAATCTTCGTCTGGTGGTATAATCATGGAATGATGTAGGCATCAATTTGAAGAGTTCCTCGGAGCACTCACCATAGTAAAGTTGGTAGAACACGCAGAGCGAGCCTATGTCTCTTCGCAAGCTAAGCGGTTCTAGCCTGTCAGTCAATCTTAGGTCGTTGACGATTCGGACTGCGCGCTTTTCAACGGAGTCAAATGGGTGTAGCTGGTACTTCGGTGCTCCTGCCCAGAGATGGGAGCAGTACTCCATGTGGGGTCTGACCTGGGCCTTATACAGCGTCAGGAGTGTGGCGAACCGTCGCCACGGCAAGCGTCACCACACCAACAATCCGGTTTACCCGCACCTGTAGATGTTTCACATCAAAACTGCTTTCAACAAAAAAGATACAAAACCGACATAATAAAGGTATCTTCTGACAAGACACACTGAAGATATTACTTCACATTAAAATAAAGTGATGATGTAACTGCTAACGTCAATCTGGTATATTATGAAAGGAACACTTAAATATACTTACACATATTAGCGAACTTACTACATGTAAAATTCATTAGTCATCTTCCACTGTCTTCTTCAAAGTGAAACGGTTATAAACTTGAACTAGAACAAAATAAAACGGACGTAAATAAGTGGTACGCTCACAATGTGCCCTTTAAACTAAATGAAATAAAGGACGCATGTTCATACTTGAATTGTCTAGAATTGTTTCGCAAAGGAATTGTTTCTGTCATTCTGGTACACAACTAGTTTAAACTAAATTGGATGAGTTGATAACGTTTGTGGATGCAGAGAATCAGAAATGAAAATCTAGTGTTTATAAACAATGAAGCAAATATCTGCTTGAAGAAAACGTAAAATATAAAGTTTTGAAGGTAGTAAAACTTAGAGTAATATGGATTGATGGATGGAGTAAGTTGTACCGTCTCATAGCTTTCTCTCCTAAGGAAATATCGGCTTTTGTGATTCGGTGTAAAGTGATAATTCTTTTATTTACCCAATTTGTTTCCAATTTGCAGAAAATTTAACAAAATAATTAAATATTCGTTTTAAAGACGAAAATAATCTAAACCTGAACTTAGAAGAAAATACTTGGTTAAAACAATAAAAACTGTTTGGACCTTCGAATTTCAGTACGATTTAGTGTCGAAATTTAAGTCGCATAGATGTGAACAAATCGTTTTCTTTATCTATCTATACTAATCCTACTAATATTATATCGATGATACTAATATATAAAGCTGAAGTTTTTGAACGCGCTAATCTCAGGTTCGAATTGAAAAAATATTTTTGTTTTGAATAGTTTATTGAAGAAATAGAATAATAAATATTGAGGAAGGCTATAGGCCTTCAACATCATGCTATGACTAATAAGTCCATGCGAAGGAAGTCGCGGGCGGCCGCTAGTCTTAGATAGCAAGAGTCTTTACCCTATCTTTACTTCGCATAAATCCTACCCCTGCCAGTATCAACAAATCGAACACGGGTATCTAAATTGTAAATCACGCGACAGGTAGCAAACAATCTGCCTACCAAGTCAACGCTCCGTTTACATCGCGATCGTCGTCGCCTATTTGCAAATTAAGAGATCGATACGGTAGTTTGTATTTATTACGAACTAAATCTTTTGGTTTATTTAACTACGATTCTTAAAAAAAATCGTTCCATGTATAATAAAGTATCGTCATTTAAAAAAAAACGTCTGCTTAAAATAGAACTAACAAGGTAGATTTTTAAAAATACACCTTGTCACAATACATAGAGCGCCTGTTTTCTTAAAATACATATTTATAGCACCTATTATACCACTCCTAACATACGGTTAGCGTAGAACGCAAGCGATCTATGGGACTAAGTCAAACGGGCGCCGTCGGGTGTGAGATGGGTGAAAAATTTCATGCGCGTTTCTGTGCTTTGGAAGGCACGTTAAGCCGTCGTTGTTGTCGATAGATAACAGCCGTTAAACTTTGTCGGAGGCCTTATGGGCGGTTTGAAAACATCCGACAGCGGGCTAGCCACTAACCCGCATCTCCACCAACCCGCATTGGAGCAGCATGGTGGAGTAAGCTCCAAGCCTCCCCAATAATGGAAAGAGACCCGTGCCCAGCAGTAGTACGTAAAAAGGATTCTAGCCAACCTTACTTCACTCCGTTGCATTGCGCGGTCAGCACAGCTGCCTGTTTTAGTTACAACCATAGATTTTTTATATATACTTACTACGAGTCAAAGTCATAAAAAATGTATGGTTACAACAGTATTTCTGCCTTTTTATACACGAGTTCTTCAATTTGCGGTCCCTGAATTATTTACATATTTTTTCATACCGGATTCTCTGCAAATCTGTTAAACAGATCAAGTTCATAGAAGCCTATAACCTACATTTTCTCGGTTTCTTTTTAAGAAAATTGGCAGTAAGAACTGGGTTAGCAGCCTCGGCACAAATCGTTTGGGCCCTTATGACGTAGTTCATTCTGTGCCCATATTCGGTCGATAGTTCCGCCTATTGAACGCAGGCTTCATGCTTGAAAGCTTTTAGTGAGGCCCTGGCCCTACGTCGTGATAAACGGGGTCGTTTGTAATCGGGATAACGTAAAACATTTTCTTACTTCAGGCAAAATCTTGCTGCTTTCTAAAAAAACATGTTTTGTTGGTACAACTAAAATTTTCTTATTTTTTGCGCATACATACCTTATTCTAATATAGGCAGGATTAAGTACAGTACCTGGATGACCGAGCGTTGCTCGGATAAAAACAATTTATTGTCTTGGGTTAATTTCAAACGAAACACTCGTTTGCTTAGTGTTATTTAATAACGTTATCTGAAATAGCTCCAAATAAAAAATATCACAAAAAAAAAAAAAACAATGGGTTGCACTCCGGGAGTGCCGGCAGAAGTGAAAACATTAACGTTGTGCATTTTTGATGTCTTGGAATCGTTAGGGAGTAATTCCGCACGAATTGCTTGAATTATCAGTACCTATTAATTTCTATCTAGTATTTTTACAAAGTACTCTCTCATTTTCTTTCACTATTTCTTCGTCACTTTTTTCATTAATAGATGCACTTTGTTCAATGTCCATATTTTAAATACTTGATATAAACGAATTTTAAGATAAAATTATACTTGACGCTGGCAATATGCAGAGTTTGCGATGCCATAATTGACGAAAAAAAGTATAGACAGCCGTCAAATGAGCCGTCATCAGCTGTCACCCCTCCGTCTTGGTCTAAGAGCCGGTGAAGATATTCACTCGTTCGGTTGTTACAAGAGTGAAGGTGATATGAAAGAAAATTGATTAAAATTAATTAAATTAAAAATAGCTATGAACACTTTTCGATAGTCAAGTTATCATAGGCATATATGTTTATAAATTATATTTGGTAAACAATATGTCTCATCGAATTATCAGATCGGTGAAGGTCGATCTTCCTCGTCTCCTCTACTATCTTACGAAATTTTGCGATCAGCACACGTGACCTCGCACGAGTTTCATAGTTTTTACCCATCCCACAAAAAGTGCTCAACGCCGCTAAAGAAGTTTTCACTTCAAAAATAAACGCTATGGTTTTGATTGAGGTTTGAACCCGGGCCTCTAGTTCCCCAGTCAGCCCACGTAACCATTCGGCCAAGGAAGCTTTAATTCTATGCACGAAATTTTTAAAGAGCTCTTTCTAATCGACATTGTCATCTCTTTGAACGTCGGATTGACGTATAGCGTTTGACGGCGTTGTACGCCACAATATTATTAATACTCGCCAATAGATGTCAGGAAGAGTCGTATTTTTCAGTTTACATTTAAGTTGATTATCGCTGAAAATATTTTTTTAAAATTTAAAATTTCTAAAAATAAAACCTAGCTGGATCGATTTATCACCCCCGAAACCATGGTACTAAATTTCACCAAAATCTTTGGAGCTGTTTCCGACATTCAAAAAATATAATATATTTAGGTATATACCAGAATTGCTCGTTTAAAGGTATTAGATTGTAGCATCAAATAAACAGTATTGTTCAGATCTGCGGTACGTCTCATCCCTGAAAAGCTTGGTTGCCTCAATGGACTGAGTCCCACAAAGCCTCGTGTTCATCGTCTTATCGTTGTCGACACGCTTAGGCAATGCCGCGCTGACTAGCTTGCAGATAAGTTGAATTTGCAACTCGTATCAAGCTTTGCTGAACTATCTGAATTCTGGGATGAATTGTTGTTGGGTTTTTGTCTTGTTCTAAGTGTTTAGATTTAAATCTTAATAGGTATATACTTTTAATAAAAAATCCTTTATTTTTATAAAAAAACGATCTTGTATTAGTTGCACCATTTATAACTCAACAACGGCTAGACCAATTTGTTTAATTTCTAAATTTGAGAATTTGGGAATCGAACGGAGAACCCTTCGATGGCAGTCCGAGATGGTAACCATTACACAATAAGGTCGTCAAAATGCAAAATAAATATTTTATACGTTGCAACCGAAAACCATAGTCTCGAGAACTGCCCGCAGTGTTCACTTGCCTTTTGATTCATTATTTATTCTCACCCTTTCAGCTCCAGCACGGTTTCGGAAATGATTGATTTGGACGGAAATTGGCTCTTCACTCCTTCGTTGCAAAGCAATAACAGAATCAGAGGAGATAGTAAACTCCGCTGGGACATAAATCATCCAGTCTGTTGCGATAAATCTGACACAAACATCTACCTTCTTGACTAACTTAGAATGAAATTTTATTGTCGAATGAGTGTGATGATGATAGTGAATGAGTTTCACTGTTATTAAAGTTATAAATAACAGAAACTTGTCTTAAGGTAGTATAGATAAACATATAAACATAAATAAACAATACCCACTCATAGCCCCACAGTAAGGTAATTAATACCCTGTGTCGTGGGTACCACGGACACATACAAATACAGGAACATAAACACCCAGAGCGAGAACAGAAATTTAAAATGAAAATAATTTATTTGCACAAATATGGGTATTACAAAAGTTGTTTTATGTACATTTATTAGTTCGCCATATTTACCTTAGCGAGGTATGCAAATTTGGAGGACAGAATTAAAACATAAGTTAGCAGTATATCTAAAATTACTTATGACTAAATTTATTATAATAGAAGACAACGTTGACGTTAAACTCATCATTCTTTCCGTTTCGCCAGGAATCGAACCCGACACCCCTCGATTGGCAGTCTGGCATGGTAACCATTGCGCCACGTACACGCCACGTACGCCACGTAATAATAATATAATAAAAATAGATCTTAATGTAGGTCCATGATATTACACACAGTTAGTAGAACCTTCAGGGAAATTCCACCGCTGTAATTTTTCATTAAGTTCTGATAGAAAGGTGCGGTTACTGGCCATATTTAAATAGGCAATCATAATTTCCGGAGATCCCTTACCACTTACATGAGGCGACCATCAGCCTCCGGAGTAGCAGCGCAACTGCATGCGACCTCAGAAAAGAGTTACCTATACTTGCTTGCGGTTGTATGTAGATGTCCATAGGCTGCAGCGACCACTTAACACCACGGTGCCTGCATGCTCGTCTGGTACTCAGAAAACTAAAACAAAGTAGTAAAAAAAAGTACTAAAAAAAAGAGATATTAATTAAAACTCTACTAAGCTAGCGTAAAATAACCCATAGAAATAGTTGTTATTTTATTTATAGTTAGTAAATAAATCAATTAGGAAAAGCTAGAGCAATTCAGCGAATTTTCAAAACAATATCTTGTCATACTGTTTATGAATAGCGAAAGTTCATGGAAATCGCAACTGATATTAATTATAACTGTGAAACCGAAAAAAACTCACACAAATGACGGTATCTTCTATGATATGAATTATACCTACTTATACGTTAAGTTTCTGTTTAATCCTTAGGGCCTCGTTCACCATCTCCAAGTAAAGTGTTGATTAGTTACGCTCCAAGTAAAGTGAATTGGCAAGTAAAAGCTATGAGTACTGCGGGATTTCTTTCAGAATTAAAAATCAGCCAATTAAATCAGCCAAAGAAATTATTTCAATCAAAGTAAATGAATTAATTTCTTTCAGAATTACAAAATCAGCCCCCGGGTCAGTTTATTATGTGATTAGTGCTGCACGAACATCGCGAAATTGAAATTGAAGACTGGTGCCGGTGACTTTAACCGACAATCAGAGTACATGTCACTTTACTTGAAGGTGGTGAAAGAGTTCCTTACACTAGTAAATAAATCTTATAAAAAAAACAATTGAAATTTTTAGTACAAATTTATTTATTTATTTATAATTAAGAACCACCTTAATCTAGTTACAAGTACGATCTGGGTGACGAAGTAGACTTATTTATTTATTTATTTATTTACTCTTTTGTAAACCTACGGCTTACAAGGGCGAACTTAATGCCTAGTGGCATTCTCTGCCAGTTAACCCTTGATGATGGCGATAAATTGTGGTAGGCGAAACAAAACAGTAAACTAACATTGTATAATCTAATATACAAAAAACATATATATATATACCTATATAATATACTAAAGATACAACAATTAATATACGGTGACCACATTATATCGGTGAGCAATTAGTTGCCAAGATTCATGAAATGTTTTTTGAGTTGCTTTTTAAAGGAAAGCAGTGTGGGTGCCTTTCTTATGGAGAGAGGTAGGTCGTTCCAGAGCAGTACAGCCTGAACAGAAAAAGAATTGTGGAAGAAACCAGTCGAATGCGGTGGATTATAAGCCGTCAGATTGGATGCCGAGCGCAGTACTTGGTCATGCGTTTCACACACATATTGAAAATTGTCCTTTAAATATGACGGAAAACTAGGGTTATTATTATAGAACGTGGAGTATTCTAGAGTCACGCCTTCTACGAATAGGGAGCCAATTCAGTCGGCGACGATACATTTATTAATGCCTAATAACATTCTCTGCCAGTCATAATACCCTGGGTGCCCTGGGAGAAAATACTCGTACCCTGGGTGTTGGAGAGAATTCTAGGTAAGCGGACGGAGAACAGTGACATTATGCACGATAGCTAATAGGTATTTAATTATATTGCCAGACAAACAAATCGGCAAGTTCATACTTTCAACCCCCAATATTTCTTACCAGTTTGACTCTATCTACAGTTTATAGCAACCTAAAGTGGGCGAGATGTTGTTTACTGAGGACGGTACGTTATCCGCAGACGCCTCTTTGCTCTTACGTAAGGATTTTGAGAAGTTATGGTCGTGAATTCGATGAATGGAAACTATCTTATATATGTATGTTGTAAACTGGCTATGAAGAAAATATAGGACAGTGTGCTTAAAGTTCCTCAATTTATGTTAAAACTTCAAGTAGGTATATTATACTCAAAATTTAAACTCAAAGGTGCATGGTCTCAATAGTATCTTAAAAACCACCCCACGCTTTTTTTGCAGTAAAATACATTTTCTTCTTATTTTTTTTACTTTTTAGTTCGTATTTTCACAAAAGCGTGTTTTTTAGTTTTTTAAACTACATTATTTATTTTTAATTTTTTAGTTGGATTTTTATTCTCATATTATTGCATTGTCATCAGCCCTTGACACCTGTGCAAATTTTCAAGTTTATCAGATGCTTAGACGTGTTAAAAATATAAAACTTTATATTTGTTTCATTAAGTACCTTAAGCCACGAACTTATTAGCCGTCCCTCGTATATTTTTTTTTATCCTGATGATCCTAGTTAGGACTTTAATATAAAGTTATGAGATTATTGTATTGTCATCGGCCCTTGACCCCTGTGCAAATTTTCAAGTTAATCAGACTCCTAGAAGTAAGTGAAAATGAAGTTAAAAGATTCCGTTACATACATACGTACAGGTCAAGTTAATAAAAGCGTGTTAATAAATAATGTAGTTTAAAAAACTAAAAAACACGCTTTTGTGAAAATACGAACTAAAAGAAAAAATAAGAAGAAAATGTATTTTACTGTAGAAAAAAGCGTGGGGTGCATGGTGTCAATAGTATCTTAAAAACCACCCCACGCTTTTTTTTACAGTAAAATTCATTTTCTTCTTATTTTTTTAGTTTTTAGTTCGTACTTTCACAAAAGCGTGTTTTTTAGTTTTTTAAACTACGTTATTTATTTTTAATTTTTTAGTTGGATTCTTTTCATATTATTGCATTGTCATCGGCCCTTGACCCCTTTGCAAATTTTCATTAAGTACCTTAGGCCGCGAACTTATCAGCCGCCCCTCGTATATTTTGAAGTGAAAACTTCTTTAGCGGCGTTGAGCACTTTTTGTGGGATGGGTAAAAACTATGAAACTCGCGCGAGGTCACGTGTGCTGATCGCAAAATTTCGTAAGATAGTAGAGGAGACGAGGAAGATCGACCTTCACCGATCTGAAAATTCGATGAGACATATTGTTTACCAAATATAATTTATAAACATATATGCCTATGATAACTTGACTATCGAAAAGTGTTCATAGCTATTTTTAATTTAATTAATTTTAATCAATTTTCTTTCATATCACCTTCACTCTTGTAACAACCGAACGAGTGAATATCTTCACCGGCTCTTAGACCAAGACGGAGGGGTGACAGCTGATGACGGCTCATCTGACGGCTGTCTATACTTTTTTTCTTCAATTATGGCATCGCAAACTCTGCATATTACCAGCGTCAAGTATAATTTTATCTTAAAATTCGTTTATATCAAGTATTTAAAATATGGACATTGAACAAAGTGCATCTATTAATGAAAAAAGTGACGAAGAAATAGAGAAAGAAAATGAGAGAGTACTTTGTAAAAATACTAGATAGAAATTAATAGGTACTGATAATTCAAGCAATTCGTGCGGAATTATTCCCTAACGATTCCAAGACATCAAAAATGCACAACGTTAATGTTTTCACTTCTGCCGGCACTCCCGGAGTGCAACCCATTGTTTTTTTTATCCCGATGAGCCTAGTTAAGATTTTAATATAAAGTTATGAGATTATTGTATTGTCATCGGCCCTTGACCCCTGTGCAAATTTTCAAGTTAATCAGACTCCTAGAAGTAAGTGAAAATGAAGTTAAAAGATTCCGTTACATACATACATACATACAGGTCAAGCTAATAAAAGCGTGTTAAAAAGTGAAAATAACCTATATAACTGATTTATGTTATGAAGCAGCAGTACGCGGGGTGTGGGGCAGTGGGTAGTTGTGGTTTGTCAACTCTCTACAGTGACCTAGTAGCGGGGGACGAGGAGTTTCTGATAGTCGACGCTTATTGGAATTTTTTTTCAACCTTTTTTTATGTCCCACTGCTGGGCACAGGTCTCCCCTCACAAGTGAGAGGGATTTAGGCCATAGTCCACCACGCTGGGCAAGTGCGGATTGGTGGACGTCATGCTTTCGAGAATTTATGAATTTCTCTCAGGCATGCACGGCGATGGGAAACATCGTACACAAATAAATATCACGATATTTTCCATCACCGTGGAGCAGCGATAAATGCGCACATTACAAATTTATTTTGTCAGAGGTGCGCGCCGAGGATTTGAACCCGGGATTGGTCACGTCGAAGACCGCGGTTTTTTACCACTCGGCCATTGCTGCTGGAAATTATTTAGTTAACGATTATTAATTTTTAGGTGTGTGAAAAAATTGCCTTACAATAAAATGTTAGGTGGAGTTAGGCTACTTGGTCTCTTTGTACTGTGTTATTGGAAATCCATATTTAATATTATAAATGCGAAAGTATGCTTGTCTGTTTGTTTGTCCTTGTTTCACGATGCAATGGAATTTGTGCATGGAAATTGTAAGAAGAGTAACATTAGGAGCAAAAAATCTCCCATAGATGTATTAAATAGTATTGCGTACATTGCGTTACAAAGACTAACGCAAGTGAAACCGCAGAGTACAGTTATTGAACTCTAAAACTATAACATTTTCGATTTTTTTTAAATAATATTCTTAGACAATTCACAAAGCACCATCTGATTCCAAACTAAGCAGTGCTTGTACTATGGTAATCAGAAAGCTGATAAACATACTTATATAATTCTAAATACATACTTAAATAGATAAATTAATACCCAGACACAGAAAAAATAGTCATGTTCATCACACAAATATTTGTCCTGGGTGGGAAACGAACCCACGACCTCACGCTTCGCAGTCGGCTCATCACCCACTACGCCACGGAGGCTGTCAAATATTAAAGTATTATTACGTTTATTTTCTTTTCATAGATTAATATTTACGTAAGAGGACTTACACCTTATTTTTTCTTTTGTTACAGGTAAGTACTACATCTTGTACACAAACAAGGCAGCGGTTCAGCGGTGGTGTGGGTTGGGGGTGTAAAAATTTGCGTAACACTCAAGCTTCCAGGATTTTTGTTATTTTCGTCACTATTGTTGTGGTGTTTATACTAATATCTGGTTGCAATTTTTTTGCGTTCACTGCGGGGTGCGAATCTGTCCCCAATATTAGGAAGGCCTCGAGTAAGCCTCCATTACGATACTCCAATGCGGATACGTTTCACACTCATAGTCCATCAGGAAGGCAGATATACCCTGTGTCCTGGGTACCATAGACATAGACAAATACCCATGCCAAGAACTGAAATTTAAATTTTTGTCATTTAATCATTAAAAATTTTGTTTTGCCGGGAATCGAACCCGGGTCCCTTCGTTTGGCAGTTCTTCTTGGTAACCATTGCGCCACATGAGTCATCAATATACATAGTCAATATATAAATTGGCGGGCAATCCGTTATCGGATGTTTTCAAACCGCTCTAAGAGCTCCAAAAAAATTTAACTATGAACGTATGTGTACGTGCACATGCCCTCTGAAGCACAAAATCGCGCTTGAAATATTTCTACTAGCTTTTCACCCTGTCCCTCCCAAGCGCGTTACTCGCAAACTCTGTGGATACTGCCAGCGTCCAGTATAATTTTTGCATCAATTTTTTGCCAGTTTCGATGAAACTGGACGAAGTAATAACAAAGTCTGTAGGTAAGTCGTCAGTAATCAGTCAGGCTAGTCAGTCCAACATTCAAGTAAAGCGATGGCTACTTTACTAGAACGTGTCCGATGGAATTTTGGAGGCAAGCAGAAAAAACATATTTTAGCACTGTTATTCTATTTCACAAGCACTCGTGCACTGTAATTAGCCTATATCAAACAAAATTCCATCAACTTCATCCGATATAACTCAAAGATACACCAAGAAAATGAAAATAAAACAAGAGCACAATATGTCTTTTTAGACTTCCCGCTAAAAAAACCTTGCTTTTATTATTATTATAATTATTTATTTATCTATTTAAGTATGTATTTAGAATTATATAAGTATGTTTATCAGCTTTCTGATTACCATTGTACAAGCTCTGCTTAGTTTGGAATCAGATGGTGTTGTGTGAATTGTTCAAAGATATTTATTATTTATTTATTATATTTGATTTTCCGATTCGTGCTTAGAACAATAACTACCAAATTTCATCTCGTCGTTGTGTCAATTTAATACCAAGTTTCATGTAAGCAGAGACTAGCTCTACTATTTGAGTTCAGAGATAGGTACGTGTTTGCAGTAAACAACAGATCTATGTTATGAGAAGGTCCCACAGGCTGTGTCCGGAAATGTTATGAACTTCTGTTTGTGTTTCAAACTAAATTAGAATGAAAGTATTAATTAGATCCGTATGATGTACTTTTAGCAAAGAAATGTTTCTACTGTTGCTAGTTTCCTCATGAGTGTGTCTCAGATTTTTAATTAATACATACTAGTAGTGTGTCTGTTTAATCTACTTTTACGTCTCAACGGTCTTACGGATTGACCAAATTTTTCGTATAGAGATAATTCATGGGTTGGAATGTAACATAGGCTACTTTTTAACCGAGAAAAATATCTTATTTCCATAGAAAAAAACATGTAATTCACGTGGGCGGAAAACTAGTTAAATTAAATAAATTTGTAGATATTATACCTACTATTCTATAGTCCTATTTTTTATGTCCCTGTAGCCTGTTTCCCAAAGGATTAAAAATGGAGCTACGGTGTCCCCTACCTAACTGTAAGAGGCGACTAAAAAGGGTCTTTGTTACGCCGAGGTTGCGGGCGGTAAGAGTGGGAGCTCGATTTGTCCAGCTAGCGGATCCGGGAAGGACGGCGGTTTGTGTTTGACCGCATGCCGCCGCAAGCATCTGAAGGTGCAGGAGAGCACATTTGCTCTCCCGAAGATAGGCTCATACGGGGCGCAGCGCGTGGAGGATACCGGTGCGTTCCACTGGAGATCCCGGAGTCTTCCCCAAGCGCAGAGGCAGGCCCCCCTCGGTGGCGGTTTTAGTGTGATACAAATCCCACATAACCCGGTATCTTCTCCTCTGGTACCTTTTAAAGGTTTCCCCACCCGATACAAAAAAAGGTATTGTACTATTAAAATAATAGTATTACTTTATAGCTACAAGTGAAATTTATAGCTCCGAATTCTTTATTCATTGTATCGGAAATCACTTCTTGCTAAATTCTACGCCAAAGAGATGTGCTCTATCTAGTATCAAAAGAAGTGGTGCGTTGAATTTTCAGTTTTATCTGTTTATTTATACTCTTTAATTTTCTTGTAGAGAATTTGTCCTTAACCTAACCCTTGTTGTGAATTTAATTATTTCCACCTTTTGCCATAAATAAAATTAATAACTCTACATCAGCGAAAAGCAAGTGGTTAGAATACCAATCTTCGGCACGGAAGTCGCTGGTTGCAATTTATTGCGGTTATTATATTTTCACCAAATAGCAAGGAAGGTGCTTGCCTGAAGCTACACACATGCAGTACACTGCACTGCACGAATTTTGTAGAAAGCAGTACTTGGCACAAGGGCGCTCCAGTTGATGCATTTCGCACTAGTCTGATAGCAAAACCGCTTTTGGCGCATTTCTCAAGAGTTTGGTTTGGTTTTTTAGGGTTTCGCACCCAAAGAGTAAAACATAATATTATTAAGATTGCTCCGTCACTTCCACTGATGAAGCGTTTTCGGTTGCCGCTATAACACGAAATACTAAAATATAAATAAATAATTAAGGAGGTTTCAATACAGCAACAACAGTTCTTTTGCTCGATATTGATAATGACAATAGGTAGGCGCTTGAAATATTCACAGAATATTTAGTTACATATCTAAGTACCTTTAAACGACAATTCTTGTATACGATATGTACATATACCTGTTTATATAATTTGAGAGTCGGAAACGGCTCCTACGATTTTTATTAAATTTATTCTGCTGGGGGTTTCGGGGGCGATAAATTGATCTAGCTGAATTTCCTTTTTTAGAAAATGTCCTTTTATCCGTGTTTTCGGGCAATGAAAAACTGCTAAAATATCATTAGAATAAGACAACTACGACGATACTCCTATAAGGTTATAATAACTCTGGTGCGAAACCAGAATCAGATGATCAGAGTTCGAGTTCTATTGTTATTTATTTTTCTTTTTTTAATTCCTTTTGAGATAAGAACAAGAAAATCGAATGTCTTTATCCGAGCTTGGTTATCCAGGCACTTCAAACAAGTAATTAAATCAAAATAAAACAAATACCATACGGGAGCCCTAAGGAGCTATACAACATACATGATTGTTTTGCCGTTCTTATAGATAACAAGCTGATCCTGCGAACTCCGTACCGCCTATTAATATGGCTATTAAAAATAGGGGTTGATGGAAGAAGGGTAAAAATTTAGGGCTATATGTATTTTTAATGCCACACCATAAAAAAATACCAAAAAAATTGGTCTAAAATATTGAAAAAAAATTTTAGGATGAGCCACCCTTAACACTTAGGGGTATAAAAATTTGTTATAAACCTATTCTCTTATCTACTGAATATATATATTAAATTTCATCAAAATCGGTCGAGCCGTTTCGGAGGAGATGGTACGGATCACTTCGTGCATGAGTCCGATTCGCACTTGGTCGGTTTTTTTTTCAGTATACCATCGTATGATCTGCGCATTTTCATAGTGTGAAGTAAACATATTTGAAGCCAGTTGTGTTTTTTTTTCAGACTGGGCGATAAATTTTAAAAGTAATAGCTACTTTACCAGAAACTGACTGATTACTTTTAATGTTTATCTTTTGGCTGTCCTGGATTTTATTAGACAATACTTGGACCCTGTCATTAACCTGTATCGAACAAATTCCTTTAACTATTTTTAAACTAAAATCTACATGCCTCTTTCAAGTTTCTGATAAACTCCCATTTAGGTTTATAAACGTTGTAAATTTTAAGGGAATGTTATTAAAAATGAAAAAGCGCGTATGGCCCGGCGGTGAAGCGCGCATGGCCCGGCGGTTAGCGTAGAACGCAATTGATCTATGCGACTAAGCTAAATGGGCGCGGTCGAGTGTGCGATGGGTGACGGCTAGTGGCAAAAAAAATTCATGCGCGTTTCCGTGCTTCGCAGGGCACGTTAAGCCGTCGGTCCCGGTTGTTGTCGATGGACAGCAGTTGTTAAACCTTGTCGAAGGACTTCTAGGCGGTTTGAAATCATCCGACAGCGGGTTGGCCACTAACCCGCATATCCACCAACCCGCATTGGAGCAGCGTGGTGGAGTTAGCTCCAGGCCTCCCCAATAATGGGGAGAGACCCGTGCTCAGCAGTGGAAGGTAAAAAAGGTTGCAGCCAGTTATTAAAAATGTATGAAAATAAACGTTTCTTCAAGTAAAGAAACTGGAAAATGGGCCGTTTGAAACTTGAAAACACGTTTCACGTGAATTCGAAACAAGTGCTGGCCACTGACATAAGCCACAGATACACATATCCACTAACCCAAATCGGAGCTGCGTGGTGGAGTGAACTCTAGGCCTCCCAATTCAAATGAAAATTAACAATTAAGTAAATTGATTTGATTATTTTTTAAACGTTGCTGATTACTATGCTACGATAGATCGTAAACAATTCCGCAGACAGTTTGTTTTGTGTCTGCTCCATTTACGGATTTCCAGTTTTTTGTTCACTTACGTCACTAGTTTAGAAAGTTCGCTGACTTTGGGAGCCGCATTCGGTTACACATGGTATCACAAACACATTTGCGCAGCATAGTACTTGGCAAGAGGGCACTCTAGTTGATGCATTTTGCACTAGTCTGACAGCGATACCGCATTTGGCACTGGTCTCAAGAGTTTTAAAGGTTTTTGGATTTAGGAGCGTAGATGTAACGTAATCAAATAATAAGTAGGAATACTTAAACGAGTGTTAAGACGATAAGCATTGGTCATTTTGCTATTCCTATATTATTATATGAAGAAAAAATAATGAATTTCATCGGCCATCGGCGCTACTTTTTGTACCGGAAAATGTCAAATCTTGATGTTAAAAAACAAACAAAATACGCTGGTGTGAAATCATACTTGTCCAGAAAATAATATATTGAACAATGCGGTTCCGTATACAGTTTTCTGTATCTGCTCGATTTTTCATGTTATACTTACCTTTAAACGAGCAATTCTTGTAAATACCTATAACTATACCTATAACCTATAAGTTGGCTCTCGAAAACGGCTCCAACGGTTTTCATGAAATTTAGTGCCCAGGGTTTCGGAAGTGGTAGATTGATCCAGCTAGGTATTTTTAGAATTTGTCGTTTTATTCGAATTTTCAGCGATAATCGACTTAAATAATAACTGAGAAATATTACTCTTACTGACATCTATTGGAGAATATTGTGGCGTAGAACGTTTTCAAACGTCACCCGCCAATCCGCCGCTCAAACAAATGACAATCTCGATTTGAAAAAGCGCTATAAATTTTTTGTCGATTGAATCAGCTTCCCTGGTCGAACGGTTACGTAGCTGACTGTGGAGCTAGAGACCCGGGCTCAAACCTACAGCATGCATGTTGCATTTTTTTATTTTTTGTT
This sequence comes from Pyrgus malvae, assembly GCA_911387765.1. Taxonomy (NCBI): domain Eukaryota; kingdom Metazoa; phylum Arthropoda; class Insecta; order Lepidoptera; family Hesperiidae; genus Pyrgus; species Pyrgus malvae. The sequence goes on along the minus strand of OU426955.1, from coordinate 6,887,278 downwards.
ACAATATTTTTTTATTGGTAGCTACTTCAGATGGCGTTGTTAAGTAACACTAAGCCAATGAGTGTTTTGCTTAAAATTAAACCAAAAAAATCAATTGTTTTTATCCGAGCAACGCTCGGTCGTCCAGGTACTTTATTCTTAAAAAATCCATAAAACAAACCCTAGGTATAAATACTTATTTTCTTTTCCTATTCTCGTACGTAACCAGTTTTAAAAGGTCGCTGACTTTTGGAATTACACGGTACCACAAAACACTTTTGTGGGGCGCAACACTTGGCAAGAGGGTGCTCCCGTGGAGGCATTTCACACTAGTCTGATAGCGACACCGCATTTAGCACTGTCACACTGTACTAAGCACTGTACTCACAAGGTATGACTCAAAAGGTTTTGCATGTTTTGAATGTAAATTCATTTCTTGAAGTAATAATTAGCACAGAATATTGTGATAAGTATTTCTAAATTTTTTGAAGAAAAACGTTTGTGGGATGTTCTTGGTAAGTGGGTGCTCAAGTTGATGCATTACGCACTAGTCTGAAAGCGTTTAAAAGATCAAAGTTACTGGGATAATAACGATTTTTCGGGTAACTACAAAAATTCACTATAAAAGCCTTTATTAAAACAGTTCATGGGTACAACCCATTTGCGTCCCACTGCTGGGCACGGGTCTCTCCCTATTGTTGGGGAGGCCTGGAGCTTACTCCACCACGCTGCTCCAATGCGGGTTGGTGGAGATGCGGTTTAGTGGCCAACCCGCTGTCGGATGTTTTCGAACCGCCCATAAGGTCTCCGACAAGGTTTAACGACTGTTATCTATCGACAACAACCGGGACCGACGGTTTAACGTGCCCTCCGAAGCATGGAAACGCGCATGAAATTGTTTGACACTAGCGGTCACAACAAATACTAACATATATAAAACAGTTCATATTTTAGTTTAAATCTTAAGAGTTTTCAAAGTGATTTTTGAAATAGAAACTGTACCCTATAACATTACATGGACTGTAGATAATCCAATCTGGTACCAAAAACATACATTTATGCATTCACGAAGAATATCTAGTTTCCGCCAACAAACGCCAACTTCTTATATCATATGACTTCTATATGACACATGTCATAACCCACTGGGCAAGTATCTTAGTAGGTAATATAGCAATCACCAAGAAAGCTTTCAGAAAGTTAGTCTGTTGAATACAGATGGACTTTTGTTTCAAACAGTAGCAGTGTGGAAAGAACAAAAAGAAGGTATTTTTAGAAAAAAAGACGCTTTATTTTTGTCCGTTATAAAGGTTTCCTATACATCATACTATTGTATAGCATATACATACATATTTTCTTTATTTCTTATATTTTTATATAAGTGGTCACTGCAGTCCCTGGACTTCTAAGCACATCTTCAAGTAAACTTGTAACTTTGCAGCGGTGGTATTTCTTTAGTCAAACTATGTGAGTGATACTTTTTATTAAAATCTAACCTTATGTAGATCTTCGACGCCAGCACTGATGTGTCTAAGTAATAAATGATGTCGGGTTTAATTGAGTATTAAGTATACTGACTTAACGACCCTTAGAGACAAACCCAAGCGAACGTACCCTATGTTAAGTTCTAGTAAGCGGATGTTGTCTTCTGATAACAGTCGTTAAGCCTTATTAAGCTAAATCCTCCCTTTTCTCAGAGAAGACCTTTGCCCAGGAATAAGATATTAAAAAAGCCTTTATAATCGGAGTCCTTGTGGGCTCTTTGACGACCCACGTGGCGTAATGGTTACCATGCCGGACTGCCGATCGAAGGGTCCCGGGTTCGGTTCCCGGCAAAGCAGAAATTTGAATGATGAGTTTAATATTTCTGTTCTTGGTCTGGCTGTTTGTTTTTTTTTCTATTTGAATGGAGTAGCAGACGAGCATGCAGGCCACGTGGTGTTATGTGGTCGCTGCAGCCCATGGACATCTACATACAACCTCAAGCAAGCATAGGTATGTCTTGTCTGAGGTCGTATGCAGTTGCGCTGCTACTCCGGAGGCTGGTGGTCGCCTCATGTACGTGTGGCCGGCAACTGCACTTTTCCACCGAAACACAATAGAATTGGTTCACGGCAGAAGTGGGTGCAGCGGTGATACTTCCCCGGGCGAACCATAATAGTTCTACCACCTACAACTTTTTGTGTTTCTGTCTTTGTGTTTGTCCATGGCACCCACGACACAGGGTATATCTGCACTACTGTGGGGCTATGAGTGTGAAGCGTTATTTTTATGGGCGTTTAAAATATATAACAACGTCCAAATATTAAAATATATAACAACGTCTGTGTTGGAGTAGAGTGGCGAAGGCAGCTCCAGGCCTCATTTGGTATGTGGAGGGCTTCTTACATTACTGTCCATTACAAAAATGATTACAACTGCACGCAAATACACTATACAACTAACGTCAGTAACAAACAGTTCTTATAGTTCGTGCTCGTGATCTAATTGTTCAACTGCGACCCGATTTATAACCCGTCTTATAACCTCGCAATATAGCTGAGCTTGTACGTTAAGATTAGGTCATTCTGTTACTGTTCGGATCTGTGTCATGGCTGCTCTATTCCAAATAAGAATCGAGTTTTAAATTGATTCAGGCATTGTTTGCGACTGACGACGAGTGATACAAATCTGCCTAAAGATGCTGCCTGTCTAAAGATTATTGAAAACATTTTGAGGTTTAATGCCTTAAAAGAAATAAAGTTACATTTAAAAACAATTTAAAAAAAATGTCCATTACGCTAGATAGAGTTAAATTGTTTTTCATTGCGAAACCAGATTTTAAAAATGCTCGTTTTAAAAAAAATATAAAAATTGTAACAATATTTTTCACTTTTATTCAGAAAAAATACATACTAAAGAAGAAGAAGTTTTGAATTTTATGACGTTTTTGAATTTTACGACGAAATTTTGTCTTTTTAACAATTTTTCAGTTATTTCCAGAAAAAAAACTAAAATTAATGGTACAAAAAAAAATAACTATAAAAAAACGCCCCATCCAAAAGTTGCGCTTGTGGCATTGTGCCCAGAACGCTGGAAGCATTTCCCCTCTGAACTAATAAGCAAATTTTTTGCGAATAATAGCTGCCAGTCCTCTGGTCACCCGAGGCTAGAATCAGTAATTTAATTTAATAATTAAATTTCTTTGAAAAATTCTATAAAAGTTCTCCATTTGAATTTAAAGGTCTTACTCGTAATGTGAGAATGGCAGCTGAAGTTTTCGTATTAATCCATAAAAGCCACTTAAAGCCTAAAGAAAACGCGCGCTTTCCGCACTGTTGTTCCGTAAATTTTAATGGGTTTTGAAGAGCTCATGCAGAGATGTAAACAGCAATAAAATAAACTCCGCGAGTTCGAACAAGTGGAGTTGGGATACGGAATACAAGTTGGTACTCGTAATTTCGTTTATTGTGGTTGAACTTAATTATAAATACTTTTTTTGAGACATTAAACGCAGACTCCAAGATATTGTGTAGTATTTACTTATGTTTATTTATGTCAGTATTTTAATTTCATTTTTAATAAAATTAAATGTTTACATCACTGAGGATTTAAGGTTCTTATAGTTATAATTTGTTGTTATGTAACTGTAGCGTACATGGCCCGGCGGTTAGCGCAGAACGCAAGCGATCTTTGCGACTAAGGCAAACGGACGCGGTCGGGTGTGAGATGGGTGAACTCTAGTGGCTAAAAAATTCATGCGCGTTTCCGTGCTTCGGAGGGCATGTTAAGCCGTCGTCGGTCCAGGTTGATGTCGATAGATAACAGTTGTCACCTTGTCGGAGGCCTTACGGGCGGTTTTAAAACATCCGACAGCGAGTTGGCCACTAACCCGCATCTGCACCAACCCGCATTGGAGCAGCGTGGTGAAGTAAGCTCCAGGCCTCCGCAATAATGTGGAGAGACCCGTGCCCAGCAGTGGGACGTAAAAAAGGGTTGCAGACATAGTTATCATTGTTACAAATTTTGATAAGCACTTTTGATACCTATTTTAGTACAAAGACTGTGCACTTTGTATCTGTGTGCGTTACTGTAGAAGGAACCATTAATGTTACTACTAGGCACGTACATACCACAACAGTAGGTAATAAACCAAAGCAAAAATTGAAAAAAAGTGATGATTTCGTAACCATACTATAAAATAGTCACTTTAAGAACTTTAGTAACTTAAATATTTTCACCTTTTAAAATGAAATTAAAATAAACAGCATTAATAGCTCTTGGTTTACGGTTGCTGTTGTAAAATAATTCGCACTTTTTCATAAAAGCGTTGAGATAATTAAAGGACCCGTTAAATAACGAGCTATAAAGTTGCCGCTGGATTTATCAAAATGTCTTTAAAATCTTGTTTAGCGTTCTTCATAGTACTTGTACAATCATATTACCTGTATGGTTTCCCTGGCTCAGTGATCACCATGCCGTTGAACTAAGGCTCTGGGTTCGATTCCCAGCGGGGAGACATCTAAATTAAAATTATCAAAATCAAAATTAAACTTGGAGGTGTTTTCCTGGTCTGGATGTTTGTTATTGTGCGTAGCCATAGCACCTACGATACAGAGTATAATGGGGCTATGAGTGTGTAGATATTAAACGATAAACGATAATAAACGATAAACGATTCACACTCATAGCCCCACAGTAGGGTAGTTATACCCTGTGTAGTGGGTGCCATGGACACATACAAAGACAGGAACACAAACACCCAGAACGAGAACAGAAATTTAAACTCATCATTCAAATTTCTGTTTCGCCGGGAATCGAACCCGGGACCCTCCGATCCGCAGTCCGGCATGGTAACCATTACGCCACGCGGGTCGTCAAATTTAGATATTTAGTTATTTGTTCTACCAGCTATCCACCCGAGTGTGCTTACACGTAAACAAGGTCAAACAAACAAACAATCGCACTTTCACATTTATAATATAAGTATGGATTAGAACGTTTTTTTGTTCAATGGAGTAGCAGACGAGCATGCAGGCCACGGGGTGTTAAGTGGTCGCTACAGCCCACGGACATCTACATACAACCTCAAGCAAGCATATGTAAGTCTTGTCTAAGGTCGTATGCAGATGCGCTGCTACTCAGCGGTGGTCACTCAGATGGTGGTCGCCTCATGTAAGTGTGGCCTGCAACTGCACCTTTCCACCGAAACACAATAGAATTGGTTCACGGCAGAAGTGGGTGCAGCGGTAGTACTTCCCCGGGCGAAGTATAATAGTTCTACCACCTACAAAACGTGTGCTTTGATGGTTGTTACATGACGTCATTATACCTATTGTGTTAATTCATAAATTAAACTTTAAATATTCAAGTTAATTATTAGATTCCACCAAGCTCAAAGAAATCCTAACTTTTGCCGCATTCCTGAAATATAAATTTTAACGCCGTTAAAGAGCTCAGGTAGAGATGTAAACAGCAATAAAATAAACTTCGTAAGCTCTTCGGCCACTGGAGTCGTGTCGCCGCATGCGGGTCGGTAATGAGAAAGCGGCTAAATTGTGCAGTAACGACAATTTTGATGTAAATTTTGGCGCTTTTATATTTTAAATGAACCTGGTTATTTAATGGTCATTGTATAGATCATACTGTATTATATTGTATAGATTAGATCATAGGTATCTCGTAGAATCCAAATCGGTTGGGCAACGTTCGGGAAATTACAAAGTGTCTTCTCGTCCAGAATACCTCAGTGTCTGAAGTCGAAAGTTTTTGAGCAGTGTGTGTTGCCAGTGATGACCTACGGCGCTGAGACGTGGTCTTTTACAGTTGGCCTTTGCCATAGGCTCAAGGTCGCTAAGCACGCGTTGGAGAGCGCTATGCTTGGTATTTCTCTATGCGATAAAATTCGTAACGATGAAATCCGTAGACGAACGAAAGTTACCAACATAGCTCTCAAAATTTGCAAGCTGAAGTGGCAATGGGCAGGTCATTATAGAAGAACCGACAACCGATGGGGACGAAAGGTTCTCGAATGGCGACCACGTCTCGGCAAAAGGAGTACAGGCCGCCCTCCAACCAGGTGGACTGATGACCTAAAGAATACAGCGGGAAACCGCTGGATTCAGAAGACGCAGGACTGGTAGGAGTGGCGAACGTTAGGGGAGGCCTACGTCCAGCAGTGGACTACAAAAGGCTGAAAAGAAGAAGAAGAAGTATAGATCATATAATAGTTAAATGACAGTAAAAAGCTAATCGTTCGTTTCGCTATCTTTTCTGCAGATCGCGATCGTAGTGAAGGCGACAACTAAAAGTGCTGCTTGTCTACCCATTTACATGGGATAGTGTTCGATGTCGATTCGATAATTTATGGTTTAGTTACGAATTTTAACATAGGCTACCAACTTGCGATAACGATGACGATTGACCAAGTGATTTAACGTGACTTATAATCAATCCCATAGATTTTATTGTTATCTAACTTCATCATCGTTTTCTAAATGTTACTTTGGCTACAGGCCCTGGTCTGTTTCCAAAATTGAAGGAGACTAGAACTGAAGAACTTGGTAAACCCATTGCCACTTCATTTTGCAGATTATAGACCTATGTAGGTTACCTTCGTTCGTCTATGAATTTTATCATTTCTGATTTAGTCTCGTAGATAAATATCAAGCATCGCAAATATTAGGTACTTGCTACTAGGCTACCCGGGTTTCGCTATAGCCTTCCTCAATAAATTGACTATTCGACACAAAAATACTTTTTCAGTTCGAAACAGTAGTCCCTAAGATCGCTAATCTTCAATCGTTCAAACAAATAAAGAAACAAACTCTTTAGCATTAGCATTTAGCATATGACTAGTATAGATTTGCGGATACATCTTTCATCGCTATACAAATTGGCGGGAAAAAGCTTGTTAAAACATAGTCGCGTACCAATTTCAGCGACGTCCTGATTACAGGCCCACATGTACTGTCACGAGTGCGTTCGAGTTTATTTTTCGTTGTTCGCAGAGATCTATCTTTACCTTTTTATTTGACTTGAGGTGTTGACTAGAGGCAACCGTTCGCCTCCGTAATAGCAGCGCAATTGCATATGATCTCAGACAAGACTCCGGTTTCGTGGCAAGCAGTAGTACCACAACTAGGTACCATCACGTGGTCTGTCCTGTGTACCTGTGGCTCTTCTGTTGTCTACTCCATTAAAGTAAAGGAAAACATATGTTTTAATTTTTTACCCAGGTGCTACAAAATAATACATAACATCCTAAGTTTTCTAACACACCTTTTCCACGTCAGACATAATAATAACTGAGAAACAAAAATTCCTTCTTAAGCCTGCAATTTTTTTTAAAGTTGATTATTAGAGCGATTCTTGCTTGTGAACCCAACGTACTGTTAAGTACGGAAACGAAATACACTTGGAAGTAAAAATGTGAATTTTCTTGTTATTTTTTCATCAATTCGCAGTTCGACGCTGAGCCTCACGGCTTTTATGACTGCAAAAGGAGTTTTTTTTCATGACTTTCCTTTTAGCATTTTCTAAATTTTCTATATAAAAGTGTTTAATGTAACGTTTGGTAGCTTCTTTGATACTACTAAGGTAAATTTACAATGGGCAAGAAAATAATATTAGAAAATAAACATTGCATAGCGAGCCTGGTTATTTTTGAGTAAGTACGAGAACTTTAGGATTTTCTTTATAGTACTCGTATCATCGACTCTCCTTATTTAAACAAAACTAAGTATCCGATATCCGTATATCCGACAGCTACGCTAAAGCGGCTTAGTGTATTCTGGATTCAGGAAAGTCCCCTGTCGATCCCACAGAACATTCGTTCTTAATGAGCCCGTGAAATGTCTGTTGAACTCACAAATAATTTGTTATGCACTGTACAATGTATTACTTGTAAATTAAGGTCTTTATTTTGAATTGAGCGAGGGAGGGGGGGCTTCAAAATATCCGACACCCTGGGCTTTAGTATTCTGTGCCCTGGTAAACATACCGTGTATGAGACTTTAACTGCACTGAATGGTGCTCTCTTGCAACTTCAAGTGCTTGCGATGGCTTGCGGTCACGCACACACCGCCGTCCTTTCTGGAGCCGCTAACTAGACGGTTGGAGCTCAACTCACACCGCCTGCCATCCTCTTACGATCGTCGATGGTGGATACGTCGCCTCTTACGATCAAGCAGTAGACACCGTAGCCCTATTCTTAGCCCCAAAGCTAAAGTCAAAAATGGTATCAATTATACAAATATCTGCGTCACTTTCCCTTTTATATAAGTTATATACGAATACTATTACAACTTCCCATTACTAAATAAAACAATGAACCTGTATCGCAAACTATCAGAATTGGGTCATGTTTGACCTCAGTTAGCCAACTAAGCAGCTTACAGCTCGTAGCAGAAGTCCCCGTAGATCCCATACAGCTGAGCCGTGTTTAATGAGCCCGTAAAATGTTCATTGAGCACGATTTGTTACGTAAGTACCATACGTGTGACGTAGGTCTTTTATGAGTACCAAAGTGGGTAGGTAGATGATGACAATAATACTGATATTACCATTCCGTAACAGGCATTAGAAGGTCCTATTTATTAAGTGTCTGTTTTCAATCCTATCTTTTGTATATTGGTATTTGTGTTTGTATTTTTATGTTTTGTGTGTACCGTACTTATTATTAAGACCACCTTACAAAGCCACGCTGGACTAAGTCTCCTTTTTTAAAGCGAGTTACGAATTAGAGATGCTACCTTTTTGCGTCATTCCGTTTAAAATTTCACGCCACAGTTGGAAAGCGATAAAACTGATCACATCACACTGATTCTTTTACTTGGAATTTGGTGGAGATATGGATTTGTGGTAAACACGCTGTCGGAGAGTTCAAACTAACGGTAACGCTTAACGTATCTCCGAAGTACTTAAATAGGACTAAATTTTATTTTACTTTGTATGTTGCGCAGATTGCTTATTCCCTATTGTAGCCTCTCTGAAAACAAGCATTATTATCGTATACAGCACACCAATTTGCGATCATATTATTCTCATAACGCTTCAATTGTTCGATTTTTTAAATCCTAAAACTGATTCATGTTTTATCAGCTTTGCAGCTTTTACTTGACGCTTTTAAAAGTGTTAGAACAACACAGGTTATAGATAAATAATTAGTAACTTTACACTCAAGCAAAATTTCCCTACAAGAAAGTGGTAATTTTTCCCATGATAGATTTTCATAACAAATTGCTAATGTAAAATATCGACCCCAATAAAGTAAAAAAAAAGTGCAGCCACAGAGTCAAGTAAATATTGTTGATAGAGAGTTTGTTGCAAGCTGTCGGAGTTCAATCCGGCGATAACGCTTAATGTATACTCGGAAATACGGAAACGCGCATGTAATTTGCTAACTGCAGTAACTAGCAAACTTCTGACTACGCCCAACGTTGCTTAGTTGCTTGCTTATATTGCTTATTCTCCACACTAGCACTAATATGTGTTATAATTATTTTATTTTATTCTAACATGAAAGTACATTATTCAATGTTACAAAGGTCTGAAAACTGTGAAACATTAAATAAAATGATTTAAAGTAATACGCATTTACAATTACTAAAATGATATTTTTTTCAACCTTTTTTTTATGTCCCACTGCTGGGCACAGGTCTCCTCTCACAAGTGAGAGGGATTTAGGCCATAGTCCACCACGCTGACCAAGTGCGGATTGGTGGACGTCATGCTTTCGAGAAATTATGAATTTCTCTCAGGCATGCGCGGCGATGGAGAACATCGTAATATATTAAATATCACGATATTTTCCATCACCGTGGAGCAGCGATAAATTCGCACATTACAAATTTCTTTGTCAGAGGTGCGCGCCGAGGATTTGAACCCGGGATCGGTCGCGTTGAAGACCGCGGTTTTGACCAATCGGCCATCGCTGCTCACTAAAATGATTAAAAAGTAATAAGCATTTACCACACAGCACCGCTAGGCACAGCCATGGTATCAACTTTGAAGGGCTACCTATTAGATTTTTTAAAATTAAATGTCAACGTTGCAGCTTTTTCAGGACGTGAAAAGCACAGCTTTCTCGAAGTACCCCATGTTATAGTCCACTGAGAATGCCTCAGCTGGAAGGTTGTTCCATAACCTACACGTCTGTGGTAAAAAGGAGCGTGCAAAGCGTACTGTGGAGGACCGCCACGAGTCCAGATGGTGGCATAATCATAAAATGTAGACATCAATTTGAAAAGTTCCTCGGAGCACTCACCATAAAGTCGGTAGAAAACGAAGAATGAGCCTATGTCGTTAAATCTAGATCCTCATTAGATTTTTTAAATGTTTTATTTTTTAAAGTACACAGTAGCAGCTTTTTTAGCTATGAAAAGTACTTATCGCTTCTGAAAGTGTCGATACAACACAGGTTACTGATAAAAATTGTAACGTGATGCTCTAACAATATTTTCTACATGCAATATTTTAAATTTCCTACACAGCATGAGGTTAAATTTTCCCAACAAATTGTTAGTATACAAGCACATGAAATATTGTTCCCACTAAAGCAAACGCTGCAGCCACTAAGTCAAGTAAATATTGCGCCACTTACAAGAAGACTAACAGATATTTTGTATGAAATGTTTTCCACCTTCGCCCCAAAACAAATGACTGTCATTACACACAAAGTTCAGGACGGTAGAAGACGACGAGCTCTTTTACATTCACGATACTACTCATTCAATACAGCCCATAAAACAGGTTTTCCAACAGATTCCATTTTAGTGTTTGATGTTTACACATGCATTTCATCGTAAGGTTTTTATCTCTCTATCTGTGTAAGTCTAGAAAATCAAATACCACCAACACAATAGTTCAAATACAATACGATAAAACGTAATTACTGGAAACTTATTTTAATCTATTTCGTCTTTACTTTTCAACTCAAGACACTTACTCAATGCATAATGGCATTTTTATTGTAATATTATAGTTGAGATATGTACATAATGACTGTTAACATGCACTTCTAATGGTACAGTGGGTAATTAACTATGTTTATCATTCATTGCAATCGAAAGGAAAATTTGTAATTCAAATAAGAAAGCCCAGCTAGATTTCTTTGAAACATTTAGTTTAATAGTGTAAGACTCACCTTCATACTTTATCGTATAATAATTTTATCGTTATCGTCGCAAAGTCGTAAATCATAAACATTCGCTTCACTAAACTTATATCTTACATGTTCTACCTACCGTGGCAGAAAGTTTTCGGCGCTTCCAACGAAGGAGCTTTCAAGTTGATTGCCTAAACAATAAATTTGTGTCAGTGAAGCTTGAGAGCACATTCCAAAATACGACTTCTAAAGCGTAGCTAATATAATTTGCTGAGTTCTTGAGTAAAAAGTATCGGTCTAGAGTCCAGTATTAACGAATGAAGTAGATGAAAGTGTAATGAAAGTTGGGTGTTCTGGGCTTGGAGTTTTTGGAATAAAATGTGAAACTTTAGACTAAAGTTTAAGCGTCAATAAATTAAAAGCAGAAAAACCTTTATTCAAATGCTCTAAAAAGAAGAAAATGAAATTTTCCTTTAAAATGTTATCTATCGACTTATAACCACATTATACACAATTTATATGATCATAAAAGCTCATAAAAGTTCATTTGATACCCATATTGTAGAAGTACATCAAAATAACTATTGAACCATCTTAGATGGTCCGCCATATTGGATTTAGAATGACGTCACACAGCTTATCATGTTTTGTTATCCAAACTAAACGTGTATACAAAATTTCAGCTCAATCGGTTGAAGATACTCGTATCTGCTTCACTGCTGTTCCAACCGGACAAACATACATACATAATTGCAAATTAAATAAACGCTTTAAAAATAATGTGTACATACTTGTATATTTCTATAAGGTTCTAGAATAAAATTAGCACTAGCCATAACAATTTCATTTAAAAATGTATTTTACGCTACAATATCATCAATTGTATTTGTAAATTCTAACTCTATGTGTAATTTACTTAATGCTATGTAATTAATAATAATAATAATAATATGAAAAATTAGATTTTATAAAATGACTTTTTGGTTGATTGTTTAAACTGAAATAATACTTTGTTAATGCTTAAAATAAAATAAGTAAATTTGCACGCCGTCAGGCTGGATTTGTAGGTATAAAATATTAATGTGTAACACCTTTGTAAACTGAATCCAGCAAATAAAATATTTCATTTCATTTCATTTCATTTGCTAACTTTTGTTATTTTAGTTCATAGGTTAGAAACATACCTAATCTTTTTCCAGAGGTGGGCGGAAATGACTGCGACACAGTTTTCCAACTACTGCAGTTGTTTACGAACAAATTCAACTTTTGGTAAATGTTTTATGTTCAATAACAAATCTTTGAAAAATCTTTGAAATTTCACATCTAAAAGCGATTCTGCTCTCTCGGCCATTTTTTTTTTGTTTTTTCTCAACCATAGACAAGAATCTTGTTCATCTAAACTGCATCTAATAAATTAGTTACTTATTAGTATAAAATCAAAACATTATTTTGTGCAGAAGTCTTTAAAGTGTCAGATAGCTGCAAGCTCACAAAAATTTTAATAAATATAAAGTCATTAACTAACTACCAACCTACCTATGTATGCTGTAACTATCTACCTATCGGGTGCTACCTAGATGTTAACGTAAAAATCCCTAATATTGGGTAGGCCTGGAGCTTACTTAACCACGATACTTTAAAGCGGGTTAGTGGAATGGAGATGCGGGTTAGTAGCCAACCCGCTATCGGATGTTTTAAAACCGCTCATGATGCCTCCGACAAGATTTCACGTCTGTTATCTGTCGATAATAACAGAGGCCGACGGCTTAACTTGCCCTCCAAATTATGAAAACACGCTTGAAATTAGCTACTAGCGGTCACCCATCTTACACCCGACCCAACCCGTTTGTCGGGGATTTGACGTCTGTTATCTGTCGATAATAACAGACGCCGACGGCTTAACTTGCCCTCCAAATTATGAAAACACGCTTGAAATTAGCTACTGGCGGTCACCCATCTTACACCCGACCCAACCCGTTTGTCTTAACTGCGTAAAGCGCCTGACTTTCTACACTACGCGCTGGACCATGGACGTTTCGAAAAACAGTTGATTTTTTATTTAAATTGGGACTATAATTATGCAAAATTACTACGCGTCCAGCGCAGTGCGACGAAATGTCCAATTACAAGTTCAAAGGGGTTGAAGTGCCAATTAACGACAAAGAAATTACCGGTTTGTTTTTTAAACAAGCATTTCACCTGTCACTGTATCTACCTCGTCGATATTTTCCTACTCAGCAGTTCTATTTGTTCAAAAATCTTGTGAAAGGTGGTGAATATTGGGTGCAAGTGCAAAGTTCACCCTGTGCGAAGAATACAGCGTGAGACGGTGATAAAAGTCTTAAAGATAAAAACGCCTTTCAAAATATTATTGAATCAATGAAAGGAGCGCATACAACATTAGCTTGAAATTTTTACTCTTTAAAATATACGTGATACATATATATACGTATACGTAAAATACGTATATCTTTACTGTGAAACCGAAAAAAAGATGCACGATGACAACTGTCATTTGTCAGCTTGTTATTTTTAATTTAGTTTTGTTTCATATAATTATAATAAAGTATTCGATTGTTTTTAAAAAAATACTTAATATAATTACGAAAGTATATTTGATTGAATGTCACGGAAACGAATGAATTTTGTTGTTAACAACCACGTATTTTTGTAGTTATCTATGCTAATTATCAAATTAACTATTCTCTTTTCATGACACTACAAGTAGTACAGAGATACAGAGTCAAATGGAGCATTACGAGCTCTTGAAGGTTGGGTATGGTTTGAGACCTTTATACAGGATTTTCTTAATGTAAGTTCTTTCTATGAACACAATGTAGCTAACTGAAAAAAATTCCTTACATAAATGTTTTTGGCGAGAATTTTTTTTTAGAAAAATGATTTTTTTTAAATAAATAAACCGAACAAAAAGGCAGACGGGCCGCGTGGTGTTAAGCGATCACCGTCGCCTATGGACACGGAAAACCCCAGGGGAGCCACCCGAGCATTGCCGTCTTTGGAGGAGAGCTTTTTACAGCTTTTTTTACAGTTATGCAGCAGATTTAAAGATTTTTGGCGTGAAGACGTGTTATACAACCTAATTGATAATATATATAGGTATGGCTTTTATTACTTTTTTGGTCCGTATTTACATCCTTTCATAAAATAAAAATAAATAAATAAATACGAGTAAATAACGCCTCATACTCATAGCCCCACAGTAGTGTAGATATACCCTTTGTCGTGGGTGCCATGAACACAAATAAAGACAGAAACACAAACACCCTGACCGAGAACAGACATTTTTAACTTACCATTCAAATTTCTACTTCGCTGGGAATCGAAACCGGGGACCCTCCGATCGGCAGTCCGCGTCATGCGGCATGGTAAACATTACACCACGCGGGTCGTCAAATATTTTTTATTTAGGCTTCGATGGCTCACATTTATTAATGAAACGGATATTAAAACATAAAATTGAAGCGAGGATCCTTGTGTGATCATTACTGCAATGGGGTACTCGTGAATTTTTGTGTTATTTCACAGAACAAAAAGATGTTTTCTAAAAACCTTGAAATCTCAACATTTCAGTAACAAAAGATTCTAAGAGATACCCAGCTCGTTTAAGAGATAAATTCTCACATTTCCTTCCTTACCTTTCTTTACTCGGCATTTCACAGAAATCTTAAATGAACATTAAGCTCGTGAAATAATAATAACATTTTGTACGGTATGTTACTGCTGCAAATTACTTTATAGGTAATGTGTTTTTATATAAATGGAGTAGCAGATGTAGTTGTCGTAACCCATTGATTGACATCTGAACATTACATTAAGTCAGCCTGAGCCTTGTCTGAAATCTTATCCTGTTCCGTTGTTACCCCTAAAAGCTGAAAGTCGCCTTATGTAACTGTCAAACTCAAAAACTAACAATTTTTATTGTTTTTACACACATATAACATTATATACATTTAATCCTTCCTAATATTTAATATCTAGTGCGAGACCTAGTGCCCAAGCCAAGCTGTAGCCTGTATTTAGGAAAATTCTGGCAAACAACTGCATCTTTCCATCATAACAATAGAACTGTAACATATTATTTGCGTAGATATTTTTTTTTCGTTCATAGAGTACGAAAAAAATCAATTATCGGGGATTACATTTTAGAGAGTTACAAGGACTATACAACGTTTTGCCTATTTCGACTTATCTAGCTAAAACCACAAAAACAGGAAAAGGAAATGTCCATCATGTGATTCGTATTACGTAACGCGTTGGTGCGAGTACCTATTTCACAAATATAAAAAACTTAAAGATTGTTTTCACTGTCGCTTTCAGTCAACAACCTTGAATTTAAAAGCATCAGATACCAACCTCCTACCGAGAATGCTTTTGCACAAAAGCGTCGGAACAAAAATGTCGGGCATTTCGCAAAACTCTCAAATGAACATTACCCCATATTTGTGTTACGGGGTTACCCCACGCGGTTCGTACTACAAAGGATTTAATGGAATGGAATGTTTGTCTTTATGGTGTACTGTGTACCTTTGGTAAAAAGCGGTATGTAAAAGTATAATTATATTGTGGAGTTACGACTGAAATACGGTAAATTTTTGCAACGGCACGTATTTTCTTATGAGCCCTGGGTACTATACAAACTTGATTGAAAATCATAATTTGTTAAACCATAATATCATTATTATGAAATTTAATGTTCCTAAGTCGTCGTGAAGTAACAAATTTATATTAACTTCCTTGAATGTATCAACGACTAGTAAAATTTATTTATTTTGCCCTTATATGCCTGTTTCAAGTTTCCGAAAATTCCGTCTACGTGTATATAATCTACCTGTGTTTCTATTAATACTAGCCTTCCGCCAACGGCTTCGCCCACGTGGTCCCGTTTAATGGGTCCCCGTAGGATAAAAAGTAGCCTATGTGCTATTCCACGTTTCATTGCTATATTAAAATCATAGGCGTTTAGCCAGTTGCTTCAACCGCGTTGACCCTATTACCCGTTTTCACGTAGGAATGAAGCATTTTCCCGTAGCCTATGTTACTCAGGGTGAATATAGCTTTTTAATGGTGAAAGAATTTTACATCGGAATAGTAGTTTTTGAGTTTATTGATTACAAACATACAAAAATACAAATCTTTCCTCCTTATAATATTAGTATGTATATATTACCTGTGAAAGAAAACAAAGTACTAATTTTATAAGCTCTTTACGACAAAAGCTTACCTTCCACCATGAATGCCTTTGAATAAAGCGTCACAAGAAAATCTTTGCTCTCAAATGAATATTACCGACATATTTGTGTTACTCTATCGTAGAATGTGCGAAAGTTATTTACTCGCGTTTTTACGGGACGGCTATGAACGCGTTTTAATTAAAAAAAAATGTTTTATTGAATATACCAAGTTACGTTACAAATGCGAAAGGTACCCCGCTCATCCACCAAGGCAATACATGGTATGTATATATCAATACATAAAGCAAAGAGCCTATCTTATATATATATATATAATTCTTCTGTGAGTGTGTATGTCACTGAACTCCTCCTTAACGGCTGGACAGATTTTAATGAATTTTTTTGTGTGTATTCAAATGGATTCGAGGATGGTTTAGATTCACAATTTGGGCCACTGGATATGTTTTTTAATTACTTTTTTACTTATTTAGTTTTCCCATATAAATTGTTCCTGCCTGTCAAACGTTTTGTATTTCGTGCCGTGTCGTTCTAAACTTTGACGTCAGAATAACTGGACAGTTCGTATGTCATTATTTGTTTTATATTTTTGTTTGATAGTAACATGAAGTCTCTTTAAGATAATAAGGAAACAAATCCTCTTTTATTACTTTTAAGGCAGACAACGTTGCGGGGTCCACTAGTAATACATAAAGCACAATAGCCTATTGATAAGTTAACATTTATATATAAAGGTACCTATTTATTTTTTAATAGCGTCTATCTATGTAAAATTCTATACTACGAGTAGCTCATTTACCTGACTAAGGGCCTCTTTCACCACCTTCAAGTGACATGTACGCTAATCGTCCGTTAAAATCACCCGTAACTTCAATTTAAATTTCACGATGTTCGAGTAGCACTAATCATTATGAGAAACTGACCCGTACTCATAGCTTTTAGTTGCCAATTAACTTTACTTGGGATGTAACTAATCAACACTTTACTTGCAGACGGTGAAAGAGGCTTAAATGACATAGTATGTATATCGGCCGTGCTTATTCTCTAAAATAAATTCAGCTACTGAAGCAATGCACTGACGTAATGACGACCCGCGTGGCACAATGGTTACCATGCCGGACTGCCAATGGAGGGGTCCCGGGTTCGATTCCCGGTGAAACAGAAATTTGAATGATGAGTTTAAATTTCTGTTCTCGGTCTGGGTGTTTGTGTTCCTGTCTTTGTATGTGTACATAGTACCCACGACACAGGGTATACCTTAACTGGTAGGTAATTACCTTACTGTGGGGCTATGAGTGTGTAACGTTATTTAATGCAACTCTTAATCCATATCACTGCTGGGCACAATTCTCTGCTCATTATAAGGTAGGCCTTAATTTTACTGGTGGAAATGCGGGTTAGTGGCCAACCCTCTGTCGAATGCTTTCGAGTCTTCAATTTACTTTAATTTATAGAGAAAGTACCCGGATGACCGAGCGTTGTTCGGATAAAAACAATAAATATTTTCAGAGACTCATTGGTTTACTTAACAACGCTATCTACTTCAGCTTCCAATTTGAAAAAATAGAATTACATATACTTACTCGCCTATAGATGTCAGGAAGAGTCATATATTTCAGTTTATTTTCTATAAATGAAACTAGCCAGATCGTTTTTTTTTACCCCCGAAAACCCCTGCACACTAAATTTCATGAAAATCGTAAGAACCATTTTCGAGATTCAAATTATATATATATTTAGGTATATATAAGAATTTTTTTAAGGTATTGGATAGATTAATCCAAAAATTCGAAAAATTGGAGGTACTCGTAATAAAACAATATATTATCCAAAAAATAGGCGACAGAAACATTTAAAGATACGTTTTTTTTAACAAATTATGATCGATGAATGCTTAAATCTGGAGCAAATTAAATCAAACTTCATTATTCAATAATGGCATCGCAAACTCTGTACAAGCTCGTATTGCCAGCGTCAAGTATAATTTTTGCATTACTTAGTAATCATAAAAAATCTGTAAGTCGTCAGTTATCAGTTAGTCTACTCAGTCATAGGTTCAAGTAAAGTGATGGCTACTTTATCAGAACGTGTCCGATAGAGTTTTTGAGATAAACCAAAACAACGTGTTTTCGCACTGTTATTTTATTTTTCAACACTTGTGCATTGTCATTAACATATATATTTCGAACAAAATGCCATCAGCTTAATCCGATATAACTCAAAAATACACCAAGAAAATGAAAATAAAACAAGAGCACAACACGTCCCTTCAGTTTTCCCGCCAAAACTAAATCAAACTTACGTGTATAGCTAGATAACGACGTATCTCTTTTATTTAAATTTATATCTGCACTTTTTCCAACCACCGTATTTTTAAAACCTGCCTTCTATATTTTTTCGCCTTCAACTTTTCACAAAAGCAAAATATGCCAGTGCCATATAGAGCATGCATTAGCATTTTTCTGTAAGCCTCTCCGAAGAGATAAAAATCTTCGCTAGACTTAAGATTATCCTTGGTCGAGGATGTGTTGAAAACTTTGAAAAGAGCCTTATTTAACCTGTAACACTATCTCTTTTTAAGCTTACAGCAGCATGAATTGCTTGCAAATCGTTACCCCCGAAAACCCCTGCACACAAAATTTCATGAAAATCGTAGGAACCATTTTCGGAAATTAACATATATATTTCGAACAAAATGCCATCAGCTTAATCCGATATAGCTCAAAAATACACCAAGAAAATGAAAATAAAACAAGAGCACAACACGTCCCTTCACTTTTCCCGCCAAAACTAAATCAAACTTACGTGTATAGCTAGATAATGACGTATCTCTTTATTGAAATTTATATCTACACTTTTTCCAACCACCGTATTTTTAAAACCTGCCTTCAATTTTTTTCGCGTTCAACTTTTCACAAAAGCAAAATATGCCAGTGCCATATAGAGCATGCTTTAGCATTTTTCTGTAAGCCTCTCACGAAGAGATAAAAATCTTCGCTAGACCTAAGATTATCCTTGGTCGAGGATGTGTTGAAAACTTTGAAAAGAGCCTTATTTAACCTGTAAAACTATCTCTTTTCAAGCTTACAGCAGCATGAATTGCTTGCAATTAACTTACATTCTATACTTTTATTTATGAATACAAAGTGATGCTTACTTACATTTTTAACGTTAAAAAGTAGTCTGACTTTTAAATTAAACTTAACCGTATTTTAACGTTACTTTTAATTAATCGATTTAAAAAAATGTAGAGCAGTCCAAGTGGTTAAAACATCAGTCTTTAGTATGGAGGTCCTCAGTTCAGTTTATATTATGTGTTGGCGATGGTAAGGCCCACCTAAAACTTAGCCTTAATAAAATTATTTTAAGGATTAATTGTACTATTTTAATATTATAACTCAAAAATTCACCAAGAAAATGAAAATAAAACAAGAGCACAACACGTCCCTTCAGTTTTCCCGCCAAAACTAAATCAAACTTACGTGTATAGCTAGATAACGACGTATCTCTTTTATTGAAATTTATATCTACACTTTTTCCAACCACCGTATTTTTAAAACCTGCCTTCTATATTTTTCCGCGTTCAACTTTTCACAAAAGCAAAATATGCCAGTGCCATATAGAGCATGCTTTAGCATTTTTCTGTAAGCCTCTCACGAAGAGATAAAAATCTTCGCTAGACCTAAGATTATCCTTGGTCGAGGATGTGTTGAAAACTTTGAAAAGAGCCTTATTTAACCGGTAAAACTATCTCTTTTCAAGCTTACAGCAGCATGAATTGCTTGCAATTAACTTACATTCTCTACTTTTATTTATGAATACAAAGTGATGCTTACTTACATTTTTAACGTTAAAAAGTAGTCTGACTTTTAAATTAAACTTAACCGTATTTTAACGTTACTTTTAATTAATCTATTTAAAAAAATGTAGAGCAGTCCAAGTGGTTAAAACATCAGTCTTTGGGTGGAGGTCCTCAGTTCAGTTTATATTATGTGTTGGCTATGGTAAGGCCCACCGAATTCTTAGCCTTAATTAAATTATTTTAAGGATTAATTGTACTTTTTTAATATATTTATTTTGGATATCAGTGGGTGGAGGTTTTTTTATATTATTTTTACTTGTATCAACCTTTTTCGTCAATAAAGAAGGGACAACTGAGTTAATTAGTTAGTTAGATGTCATTTTTAAATATTAAGAAAAGTGTTGCTTTTGGCTCGAACGATAGGTCGCTGCTAGAATAACAAGAAAGTTTCGGTACACCGCACACACAAATATTGACTTCGCCTAACTAGCATTCTTTTTTTATTTCAACATTATGCATGCTGTTGCACGGTCAGGCTTAACATATATAATATAATTAATATATGTTTATAATATTGAAATATTTCATTACGATGTTTTCCATCACGAATAAAACAGCCGCATAAATTATAATCTCCTTTCACGTCTGTATAAAACCCGTCATGCAAGTAATCCTAATGTGATAGCTATGAAAGAGAAGTAAATAAAGAAAAACTGTTTTCTATTGACTAAATTAAGCAGTTTCCTTATTTTTTTTATAAAATCCTAAGGAAAAAATTAAGAATAAAAATAAACTTAAGAAAATATTTGTGAGTTGCAATACCTACAACGAAGGTCTCGCATTGCATACAAAACTGCTGCGGCTCTACTGAGCCACGAACAGCGTTTGAAAGGCATTGTTCAAATACAATACAGCCAAAAGAGCCAACCGTGCATGCGGATACCAATATCGGGTGCTCAATGTAACATTTCTAGAATGTTACTTATTTATTTTCAACTATAGTAAAAGTAGTTCGCAAAAACCCTGTTGTCTGTTACACACTGCGATTCTGAACTCCAGTATTTTTGAAGTCCAGTCCAGTAGTTTTGAATATTAATTCAAAATCGTATACTTTAAACTTGAACAGAATAGAGCGACAATTAAAAGATTGCGCCTGACAAACATAAATTGCACACAATACTTATGTTAACTTGCGTAACGACTAGAAATGCGCCGAATATTCGTATGGAATTCAGTATTCGGCGTATTTGGCATCTATTTCACTATTTGTATTCGGCCGAATAATTCAGTTCAAGTATTTATATATTTTCTTGGCTACTTCTTATAAATATTCATGTTTCATTATAAATTAAATAATGCCTATGAAGAATGTTGATAAAATAAAGAAATTAAATTTAAAATCAATATTTATTTTTAAAAATGTTTTTAAACCTCAATTAATCAACTTAAAAAGGCAAATTGACAAATAAGTCCCAAGCACGTCATCTTTCGTATATTCTTATCGTCACAGTAATGGTTAAACCAAATAGTATTAGGTTATCCAGTGAATTTGGGTTCGGTGCATCTCTAGTAACAACATAATGGCATTAAGTCATTCTAGCAAACTTCTGGATACAGGTTACCTCCTCATTGAGGCTTGGAGCTTACTCCACCTCGCTGCTCCAATGTGGGTTGATGCAGATTTGGTTTAGAAGCCAACCTGCTGTCAAATGACTTCAAACCGCTCATAAGACTCCCGTAGAGGTTTAACGATTATTATTCATCGGTGATAACTGGAACCGATGGCTTGACATACCTTCAAATCAAGGAAATTTGAATGAAACATTTGCTACTAGCGGTCACCTATCTTAAACCCGACCGCGCCCGTTTGACATCACTGCGTAGATTACTTGCGTTTTATGCCAACCTCTGGACCATGCGCGCTTCATCAACATATTATACTATTTGAATAAAAATTGTTCGCAACGCGTATTAGCGCGAGCACCATTTTGGTTGTATCCTTTGTTGCACACTTGAGGGGCGGTAAGTCGCTACGCTGAATTCTGATGGAAATAATGAATACAATACAGAAGTCAATAAATCTATCTTTTCTTTACAATCAATATTGTATCAAGAAAGATTTTTTATTTACGATTCCTTTAGCGAGTCGTTATTATGAGGGAAAATGTTTGTGTACTCTGACCTCTTCCGCTAATCATGATTAGATAACTGGCCAATTTGGGGCAATAGCCCGAATAAGGTCAATAAGGTTTACTCCAAATGGAACTGATGAAATATGTCTGATGAAAATTGTAGACGATAAATAGATTTTATGATTTTGTGATAACACGAATTCAATTGTGAGCAATATAATCCGTTATCGATTCTAAGAAAAAAATGTAAGCAATTTTCTCTGCAATAATGCTAATACTTAGTTAGTATTCTGTGACAATTTTAATAAGAGAAATTCAAATAAATTCAGCAATGTTAATAAAATAAAATTAATGAGATATTAGTAATGTTTAGTTCTATTTAATTGTATTAAAAAATTGAGTAGGTAAACATTTTTAAATACAACAACAGCTGTTGTTCATTTCTAGCTTAACCTGTAGATAAGTAATGATCATGTTTTTCGTATTGATCTTTGAGTATCTAAGTGTCTTTTAAATTTCTATGATTGTATGTATGTATCTAATGTACTTAACTAAGTCAGTATTAGGAACAAAGTCAAAAAGTATCGAATAGGTGAATACCGTATCAAAGACGATTCTTTTTACGATTTCTATTTTCAAGTCGTTATTATAAGGGAAAATATTTGTATACTCAGATATCATATTTAGATAATTAGATAACTGGCCAATTTGGGCCAATAACCTGAATAAGGCCAATTAGGTTTACTCGGAACGAAATAACTGCTGAAATATATCAGATGAAAATTGCGAACGGGAAATAGATTTCAAAGACAATTTTGTGCTTTCTCAAAATATATTGTGATGAATAGGTATAATTATTTATTATTGATGCTGAGAAAATTGTAAGGAATTTTCACTGTAGCAGTTGTTGATTAATAAATTGTCATTACAGGCTATTTCTTTCTGGTACTAATAAAACATATTAAAAGTATTTTGATGAATGTAATAAAAACCCGCGTGGCGCAATGGTTACCATGCCGGACTGCCTGACGGGTCCTGGGTTCGATTCTCGGCGAAACAGAAATTTGAACGATGATTAAAATTTCTGTTCTCCGTCTGGGTGTTTGTGAAACACAAAAGTCAACACAAGTGTCTTTGTATGTGTCCATGGTACCCACGACATAGGGTATTAATTACCTTACTGTGGGGCTATGAGTAGGTATGTAACGTTGATTATTCTTCATTTGTTAATCTTTATTATTTAACGTTCTATTCTATTTATTTGGAAGAATAATTTAATTTTTATTGAAATAAGTTGTAAGATTGAAGCTAAATATTTTGAAATTTCTTAGAGGGAAATTCAAAGCGTACCTACCGATGAACTTTATTACTAATTACTATTATTATAAAACATTTCACAAAATTATTATTATTAATTCATCTGCTACGAAAACTATTATAAGCGTTTGATGGACTTAGAGGCAATTTTATTTGATAAGATTTATTAATAAGTCTAAACTATCGAAGATAATATGTATCAGAAACAAGTTAATTTGTTCTTAAAAATCCAGAAGATATTTATATAATCACGTTTTTGGTCATCCAAATACCAATATTATAAAACTGAATAGTTTTGTTAAGACAATGTTTATTAGCGCTAATCTTGATAACTACTGATAACTACAGTTTCAAATTAAAAAAGAAAATGTGTTGGAAAGTCGAAAATCGAAAATGCTATTAGGCTATAACGCGGATAAAACCGAAAGAATAAAGTAACTAGGAATACACGGTTCTTTTGTGAGACACACACACACACATTCACACTCTCAAACACACACACACACACACACATTTACATACAAACGCGCGCGCGCGCTCGTACACATACAATTGTAGTAGTTTAATATAATAATCGTAATAGTGAATAGCTCTATTTTCTTTTCTCTTTTTGTTCTGTAACCTATTGATGTATTCACGTAGTAATTAATAAGTAGATATTAATTAATTAATAAACTTGATAGATATAAGTAATACTTACACTTTGTTACATATTAACAGCAACCTAAATGGGAGAAGACGCTGGTCTCTGAAACACAGTGTTAACTAACTCAGGGACCAGAGACTTCATAATATACTGTGTACATATGTAACTTATGCCAATAAAGATTCTTTATTAATATTATTTTTATTAAGTGACCTAAAAACTTAAAGGAGTTTTCCTTATACATATTTTTTGTCTACAGGTTGTAACAGGACCTACTACGGTGACATCGGCCGAACTTACGAAGTGGAACTGCACAGACCTCGAGAAGACCTGGTTCCCTACATCTGCCTTCTTACCATCACAGCTGCTGGCGGCATTCACGGAGATTTGGTTCAGGTTAGTAAAGTGATGAGCCAACTTGTTACCGTTATATTGGTACGTACCAAATTGGTGGTGGTACTTAAATTTTGACTTTTATAGATATATAGACAGGTTTAGGGAGAAGTGTGTTGTGTGCACTATGGAATAAGGTAAGCATTTTTTTCAAAGAATTGCAGAATATAACCTTTACCTTTTCCTTTCATGTACATTTTTTATACCTGCCATGCAAAGGTTCGCATTTATTTTTGTTTGTAATAGATATATTGTAATAGACAACCAATTTCAAATCTTCATTTATCAAATACATTAAAATTTAAAATTAAAGTGTAAGGTATTTAAAATAGCTTGAAACGGGGTAATTGGGCAATCGATGTAAAAACTATCCATGAAATATTACATGTCACTTGTAGAAGGCTATACATGTAACTACTTTATAGCTGAGATCGAAAATCGATTATGTCTAAAAGGGGCATTAATGATTGAATTAATTATGTGAGGATTTTTAAATGAAAGTACATATAATTAAAAACATTACTTTATAGTATACTAGCTAACCCGGCAAACGTTGTCCTGTCTTAAATTATCAGAAAAAAATTTATATTACGACTATAAATTAAGATGAAAGCTATCCTATCTTTCAAGTTAGATCAAACTGCACACGGTGTGCAAATTTTATTAAAATCGGTTAAGTAGTTTAGAAATCCATCGCGGACGAACAAAGTGACACGTAATTTATATATATTAAGATTTATTTCTTTTCAATTTTAAATCGGTATGGGCCATATTATGGTGTTAGTTAATTTCTTGTAATAGTATAACTTTACAAGCTGTTTTTATCTCGATACTCATTGAAAGCTATTTTTTTTCAAATCCGATTTTTGTATTCAATAAAAAAAGTTTTTTGAATGTAGCGCAAATGGGGTTCACTCCCCCTAGCAAATATGTTTCGCGGCGGGCAACGTATTTTTCTTTCAGAATCAATTGTAACAATGTCGAAGCAATGGTAGTCTAATTCAATTTAACTTTACTACTACAAAGTTAAACCAATTTTATTATTACAAAGAAACTTTTGCGGATGCTTTAATACATTTTCCTCGTGAAGCCTTCAAAGCGACTGCCAAAATGTAAAATAAAACGGGGGTGTTCGGAGAGGGCCAAAATGGTCGGAATATGAAAACTTATCTGTCAAAAGTCTTATGCCACCTTTGAAATATAAGTAGGAACGCCCTTTATAAACCAAATAATTTTCCTCTCACATTTTCCTATAGCATAATAACTTATGGGTTATACAACATAATATTGAAACTAAAACATAAACCATAAACGAAGAGTATTAACTTTCTTATCTTTACTTTAAACCTTATATACTAAAGTATATAATGATGACGTATGACGTTATCTAAACTAAAGAAAAGATTTGTATGTATGTAATGAATAAACTCAAACTAATGAACCGATTTCAAAAATTCTTTCACCATTAGAAAGCTACATTCACCTTGAGTAACATAGGCTACCGTTGGGGCACCGCTAAACGTGAGGGCTTAACGGTTGTGTCGATTTTGCGAGTTTTTGGAGTAAATTCTTTTGTTGCAATGAAAATTGCCGCTTGGAAAATAAAAATACTTGAAATTACATAATATTTGTGGCGATGATAATTGTAATAGGTTTAAAATATTATTTGTTAGTTCTTAGAGTTTATTTTTTGGGTCGGAGGGTTATTTAAATTCTTAATTTAATTTTTATATTAAGTATTCATTTCATTAAAAGAAACCACGATTTGTATAACGGCGGTCACGACGGTCGAACACGACTTAAGTTGTTTCTATTTAAATGTGTTCACATAAATTCTTGAAGCTTTTTTCATACTAGCTACCTAATGATTGTATTAACTTTGATATGTACATAATATATTGCCACATTAATAGGTTTCTATTTGACCCTAGCGAATTGAGTCTCCTACGGAGAAGTAAATCCAACCTTTAATGTAGAAAAATATACCTACCTTTATCAAAAAATTCGAGTACCTCAGATCACACAAGACATAACATCACATCTACAAAATAATAAATCCGGTCTTGGACTACCAAGTCAATTGAGATACTTTTAATGAGCTGTCAAAACGTGACATCTCCATATATTTTGTATGAGAAAATGATAAGTGACGTCACCTCATAATATATAGTCAATTGACTTCATTATTATTGATTTAATCGGTAATAAAAATCATATATAAAAAAGAATTAACAATTATATTGCTTTCTAAGCGTGATTTAGCGTCACCTTTTTAAGGTAAGGTTTTTGAATTTTTTTGTGCATAGTGTCCAAGACCCTATTGTATAAATTCACTTAATTGGATATTTTGTATAGCAACTAGTTAGCAACGAGGCCACCCGGGTGCAGACGTTGTCCTAACTTAAAGGTATTGAAAGAGGATTTGTTTTTTATTATCATAAAGAGATTTCATGTTGGCGGGCTGTAACTCTTTTTGCGTCCCACTGCTGGGCACGGGTCTCTCCTAATTATTGGGGAGGCCTGGAGCTTACTCCACCACGCTGCTCCAATGCGGGTTGGTGGAGATGCGGGTTAGTGGCCAACCCGTTGTCGGATGTTTTCAAACCGCCCATAAGCTCCGACAAGGTTAAACGACTGGTATCTGTCGACAACAGCCGGGACCGTCAGCTTAACATGCCCGATTTCATGTTACTGTCAAACAAGTAATGGCATACAAACTGCCCTGTTATTTTGACTGTGCCAAAGTTTAGAACGACTACGGCATGAAATGCAAACGTTTGACAGGTAGGGACATAATATATGAGAAAACTGCTTATACTTAAATAAAAAAATATATATTAAAAACCTTTTCCATTGGACCAAATTGTGAATCTAAACCATTCTCAAATCCCCTTGAACACACACAAAATTTTCATCCGTCCGACTGGAGGAGGACTATAAGAAGAGTTCAGTGACATACGCACGCAAACAAGAAATATTAAGATTTAAATCCTGCATAAGAAGACGGGCATTTTAAATTTGCTACATTTGTATGCAAGTTTGTAATATCTCGTGTGTCAGGCTATCCAAAACGTGGCGTGTTGCATGTCATAATTTATTATGTTTTTAGACATTAGCAAACCAGTATTTTGATAAATGGGTTTTAGCAACGCTTAAATGCGGTAAATTTTGTTCAGTGTTTTGTTTATTTCGTACCGTATGTATCTATTTTTTGTTTTTCATGTAATTTTATACTTCGTGAAGTTTTTTGTCATATATTACTAAGAAATATATATTACTACAATACTACTTACTCAATAGGGCCTTGGACACTATGCACAAAAAAATTCAAAATCCCTATCATAAAAAGGTTGCACTAAATTACACTTTGAAAGCAATATAATTGTTAATTCTTTTTTGTACATGATTTATATTACCGTTTAAATCAATCTACAGGTATATGATAAGTGACGTCACTTATCATTTTCTCATACAAAATGTATGGGGATGTCACGTTTTGACAGCTCATTAAAAGTATCTCAATTGACTTGGTAGTCCAAGACCGGATTACACAACACATCCAATTCAAAATGTAGGAATGATAGTCTGTCCGTTCATTTTTTTTGTCACACTAAAAAGACAAATGGAAAAGTCAGATGTTAAACAACAACAAATAAAAGATAAAATTTCTACTGCATTTCTGTTGCTCGATGACGATGGAAAATTAGTGCCTATTGCAGGAAAAATATTGTAGGTTAGCAAAGACAGGCTTGGCCAAATAATCATTATAATAGATTGATTTACGACAAAATGCGGGAACTTATTGGTCTTAAATTTTATAAAAGTCACTTTTTACTTATTTGCAAAAGCCATTGAATAAAAGTGTGCTAGCAAAGCATTCCAAACGTTGATAAAGATTTTATTGCCCAAGCGTTATTCAGAGAACTTTCATAAATTTTATTAAAAGGGGAAGAAAAGCAACTTTGGCAATGCTTAAAAGAAAACCCATTTTTCTAAAGTTTTGAAGTTTACACCCTGTAGGTAAGTGAAACGAAGTCCCTGTAGCTTCGGGATTAAGAATAGAGCTACGGTATCCCCTGCCCGATCGTAAGAGGCGACTAAAAGGGGGCTTCCGGGGATGCGGATGGTGAGAGCGGGAGCTTGACCCGTCCAGCTAGCAACTACGGGAGGGATGGTGGTGTATGCGTGGCCGCATGCCGCCGTGAACACCTGAAGGTGCAATAGAGCACATCTGCTCTCCCGAAGATGGGGCCCGTTCTGAGGCGCCGCGCGTGAAGGACACCGGTGCGTTCCTATGGAGATCCCGGAGTACTCACAAACGCAGAGGCAGGCCACCAAGGGGGTTTTAGTGCGGTCAAATCCCACATAACCCGGTATCCTTTCCCAAGGTGTCGGGTACCTTTTTCTATAATATAGATTTTAAGCCCCCTTTTAGTCGCCTCGTTGTGATCAGGCAGGGGATACCGCTGTATTCTTAGTCCCGAAGCTACGGGTACTACATTCTATCTACCTAATACCTTCAAACGAGCAATTCTTGTATATATCTAAATATATTTTTTGAATCTCGGAAACGGCTTCAAAGATTTTGATGAAATTTAGTACCCTGGTTTCGGGGATGATAAATCGATCCAGAAATTTTTTATTGATAGGAATTGTCGTTTTATTTAATGTTTATGTCATTAAATATAAAATTACTCTTACTGACATCTATTGGAGAATATTAAATAATATTGTGGCGTAGAAAGCCGTCAAATGTGGACCGTCAGTCAATCCGCCCTTCAAACAAATGACAACGTCGATATGAAAGACCTCTATAAAAATTTCGTTAATGGAATTAAAGCTATCTTGGTCGAATGGTTACGAAAGCTGACTACGGAGCCAGAGACCCGGGTTCAAACCTTAAGTAGGCAAGTTGCTTTTTTATTTTTTTGTGACAATTTTTTTTAAAATTGGAAGCTAGGTATTTCAAAAGGTATCGTTAAGTAACACTAAGCCAATGAATGTTTTGCTTACAAATAAACCAAGAAAATCAATTGTTTTTATCCGAGCAACGCTCGGGCGTCCAGGTACTTTATATTACCTAAACCATTATTTATAGTCAAGAATCCTCAATATTAATGTAAAAAAACTCTCCGAAAACGAACAAGAAAAATGGGTTTTTACCAAATTCATTGAAAGAAAAGGAAAAATTAAAAGTATTTTTAGATTCATAGAGGCGCTTCCTTTTGCTTATTGTTTCCTTGGGATGAACTTGAGTTGAAACAAAAAATGTAATTGTGGTCAATATTGAATAATTAATTTTGTTAAAAGCTAGTTCCTAAGTTTTCGTTTTAGGTATTACGATATATCACTGTCAACTTTCGGCTCCAATAATAAAATAATACTAACGTCACACAATATGGTATTTAACTTCAATTTGAAATTTTTCGGTTTCTAAAATTTTCGACTTAATAAAATTTACTAAATTCCAAATTCGCAAAAACGAAACCGTGTACCTTAATAGGCATAATCAGGCGAGATTAGCGTAGCAGTTACGTGTTACGCGAAGTCATTCGGCGGGCCTCGTTAAATTGAATATGGCGTGTTCAAAATATTTACTTTGCAGTCAAATTTACCCTGTCCGGGTTATTTCAATTAAGCATAATTTAGGTCTATCATAAAGATTTCAGTTAACAAAGGAGGAGGTACGTTTAGAGTTTCATAATAACGCTACATACTAGATACCCACACTTGAATTCCATGTGTCGTGGGTACTATGGACACACACAAAGATAGGAACACAAACAACAGAAATTAAATTCCGTAATTCCAATTTGTGCCTCGCCGGGAATTTAATCTGGGACTTTTAATTGACAGTCCGGTATGGTAACCACTTGACCAAAACAGTACTACAATAGGACAAATTTTTGCGGTACAGTAATCTGTTTCTTAGCAGATCCAAAGTCGGCAATTCTCGGATGGCTCCCCTGATGTTCCCCGTGTCCATAGGCGACTGTGATCGCTTAACACCACGCGGCCATTCTGCCGTTTTGTAGGGTTTATAAAAAAAAGATCATACTTACACGAGGCAATCATATGTGGTCTCTGCAATCCTGAACCCATAGATACAAAACAAGCATGTGTTTCTGTGACTGTGGGAGTGTCACAATATTATGCTGCAGAAAGCTACCTTAGTTAGTTCCATCTAAACATGGCTGCAACCATTTCTGCGTTCCACTGCTAGACACGGAGCACTGGAGCTTACTCCACCACGCTGCTCCAATGCGGGTCCATCGAAACATAATCAGGTCCTTTTTCGTATTATTTTCCGACCGGGTCGAGAAGCTCACAAGCTCCTACAAGCTACAACTAAATTTTCACTAACGCATCCATGATGGCCATAACTTAGAGGGATTAAGAATAGCGTCACGTCGCTCAGGTCGCGTAGGACAAAGGATTACAAAAACACTCAGACTTCACATTGAATTTAGATATCCTAATCCTTAGGCTGTATAAATATTACTTGGCTGCAACCCTTTTACGTCCCGCTGCTGGGCACGGGTCTCTCCCCATTATTGGGGAGGCCTAGAGCTTACTCCATCGTGCTGCTCCAATGCCGGTTGGTGGAGATGTGGGTTAGTGCCCAACCCGCTGTCGGATGTTTTCAAACCGCCCGTAAGGCCTCCGACAAGGTTTAACGAATGTTATCTATCGACAACAACCGGGACCGGCGTGCCCTCCGAAGCACGGAAACGTGCATGAATTTTTTGCCACTAGCGTTCACTCATCTCTCACCCGACCGCGCCCGTTTGGCTTAGTCGCATAGACCGCTTGCGTTCTACGCTAACCGCTGGGACATGCGCGCTTAATATTACTTACGGATTATAAATGTGCAAATAACCTCAATATCTGTACTCCTATTTTATTTACAAATGCCTACCAGATAAAATTGCCTGAAACCCGTAAGACCTATATAAATTTTATCAGTCCCTTACACAGCAATAACCCCAACCCTTTACTCTCGCTATTATGAGGTGCTCTGGCAGGTTTATAACGTTTAGATAGTATATCCCAACCATTAGGCCTTTTTCAATAACCAAGACTAATTTAAGGTCTACCTACTTAATGAGACCTTTCGTTACCTATTGATACGAGGCTTCCATTATAAATCGAGGATATTAAAATCCACATCAAAGTATGTCAAAAAAGGATTCCGAAAATGTTAAAACTTACGGACGGATGCGTACGGAGTAGGCCCTCAGGTTAGGAGAGATACAGGTGAGTGGCCAACGTAAGGCCTCCCTCAAGGTTTAACTACTGCTTTCTATTGATAACAACCGGGACCGACGGCTTAATGTGCTCTCCGAAGCACGAAAACGCGCATAAATTTTTGCTATTGGCCGTCACCCATCTCAAACCCAACCGCACCCGTTCACTAAGCTTCATACATAAATCGTTTGTATTCTACGCCAGCCGCTGGGCCATACGCGCTTCATGCGGAATAGTTTAGTTAAGGTATTTTCGGGTCTGCAGTTAACTGACCTCTTCAGACTTGCCAATCTTGACAGACACTGAAGTGATCATGTTTGGTGGCCCTACTCAAAAAGAGAAAAAAAAAACACGGTTCAAATTCAAAACTTTAGAAGTACTCTTTTAAATTTATCAAAATGTTCTGCGGTTCACGTTTACAGCTGCAAATTGAATGAATGTTTGGAGCTGCGGTTTTTAGCACTTCATCAAAATGAGTTACAAATACCTTGATCAATGAAATGGGTACCTGCGTTCTGTGCACAAATACCGACTTTCATTGCTCGCCGATTTTTTATATGATAATAAGTAATAACCGGACAAAAAGCCAGACAAGCCGCAAGATGTTTAGCGATCATCGTCGCCTATTAACACGGGCAACTACAGGGGGTATTGAAGAACCCGATG
Organism: Pyrgus malvae; assembly: GCA_911387765.1. Classification (NCBI taxonomy): domain Eukaryota; kingdom Metazoa; phylum Arthropoda; class Insecta; order Lepidoptera; family Hesperiidae; genus Pyrgus; species Pyrgus malvae. The sequence continues at coordinate 6,854,799 of OU426955.1, read as the reverse complement.
TTATGGTTTACTGGAAATGCCTCCGCTGGAAAGTTGTTCTACAATTTAGAAGTCCATGACAAAAAATAATGTGCAAAGCGAACTATTATCGTTACAGGCACAGTACAAAGAAGTTCTTCTTATGGAGGTCTACAACGAGACACTTCTTTCATGCCATGTCACCAAACTGGCGACCACGTCTCGGCAAAAGGGGTACAGGCCGCCTTCCAACCAGGAGGACTGATGACCTAAAGAAGACAGCGAGAAGCCGCTGGGTCCAGAAGGCGCAGGACCGGGAGGAGTGGCGAACGTTAGGGGAGGCCTACGTACAGTGGACTACAAAAGGCTGCAAAAAAAGAAGAAGAAGAAGAAGAACGAACAAAGAAAAATGGGTTTCGTTCACATCCATACTAATACGAGTAAAATCAAATCAAATAAACATTTTTCTGAATATTTAAATAAAGCACATTTTTTGCTACATGCTGCAAAATACAAATATTTTAACATTTTCAAACATAATGAGAAATGAAATATGAACGCAAGCTTTAGCTAAAATTTTACGAAATATCCGTCACTGTCGTTCGTTGCGAACGTGAGATGAATTGCAGCGAATATTTTATTTTGTATCGCGTAAAAAATGAATTACCAATACTATCTTCGAATACCTAATGACCTTTAGATAGGTACTTAGTTTTTCTCGTCATGTCTTAATATAATGAATGCTCCATACACTAAGTAAATACCATAGAAAAGATAGTAATAAACAAACTCAATGTACATATTATGTACAATGTGTTGTGTCATGGACTGTACAATAATATTATCAGTTGGAGTACGAAAACCTGTAAATATCCTATGCGCCCCCTTTGTACTCATGTATGGGACCAATTCTAAAACATGGATAACATCGGGGCTCTTCACTTAAATGAAAAGGGCAGGTATAACTTTTTAAAACATTATTTAATAAAGATAACATTCAAGACTTTATAATTACTATAACTAAGACCAGATGATAGGTAAACTATAAGTGGACAAGTATCAGTTTGTACGAATAAATTAATTAGTCACCCCTTCTTCCTACGCTGGTAGCTATTATACAAGCTAATTGGATTCGTCCTTTCTTGTTATTTTATTCTATTTAGCATGGTCTTGTCTTATCTGTGCTTAGAGATTTTTTTCCTTGAGTTTCCGTTGAACCTATTGAGATTAAAAAACCCTGATCAAATGACAATAGATAAAGTACAAATGATGAATAATGAATAGATGTTCAAGATTTTTTATTTTTGTAGAAGATTAAGCACACAACGCCAACGTAGAAACTACATATAGGTACTATTTAGGAACAAACGTGTGTGCTGTTACTCATCCATGTTTAAAAATAAAATAAGCGCTGAAATATGATAGCCGTTCATATTATCATATGAAATTCTGCTAAAATACACGACGCTTAAAATATTGCAGCACTTTTTGTGACCGCCACATGTGACTTTCAATTAATTATTTATATTAGAAACGAAGCATGTTCGATAAGTAATGGAGGTCTACGTAATTACATGCAAATTAAACGCTCGACGTCTAACCAACGATAGTCGGAAAAATTCATGAAGAAATAGGTAATGAATAAGATTCGGAACTAGAATAGAACGGAAGCGATCTACGCAGCTAAGCCAAATAGGCACCGTCGGGTGACCACTAGTTGCAAAACTTTCATGCGCATTTCCCTGATTCGAAGGGCCATCGGTCTTGGTTGTTACCAATAGATAAAAGTCGTTAGCATTGTGGGCGATTTGAAAACATCTGACATCGGATTGGCCTCTAACCAGCATCGTCACAAACCTGTATTTAAACAGCGTGGTGGAGTAAGCTCCAAGCTTCCCTAATAATGGTAAGAGATCAGTGCCCAACAGTGGGACGAAAAAAGGGTTGCAGCCCCCAAGGAATGAAACTGAAATGGTACTCAAGCTTTATAAGCATTGAGTAAATTTAAATTAAATTTATTAACAGATCGTGATAACTTTGAGCCTTTTTTGCTATCAGGGGGGGGGGGGCAACCTTCAATAGGTACCCAGCACCTTGGAAGAGGTTACGAGGTTAAGTGGGATTTGTACCGCACTAAAACCCCCTCGGTGGCCTGCCTCTGCGCTTGGGGAGGACTCGGGGATCTCCAGTGGAACGCACCGGTGTCCTCCACGCGCGGCGCCCCAGAACGGGCCCATCTTCGGGAGAGCAGATGTGCTCTCCTGCACCCTCAGGCACTCACAGCAACATGCGGCCACGCACACACCGCCGTCCTTCCTGGGGCTGCTGGCTGGACGGGTCGAGCTCCCACTCTCACCGTCCGCAACCCCGGAAGCCTCCGTATAGTCACCTCTTACGATCAAGCAATACCGGGATACCATAGCTATATTCTTAATCCCGAAGCGACAGGGACTAATAACTCTGCGCCTACCTTTCATCACCATTCGTTTAGTAAGTATTATTTATGTAAATAGTTTCGGACATTTTGGACTATTTTCTTTGGAAACACTTCCTGAAGTAGTTTAACTTATAATAGCCTACTAAAATACCTACTCAATATTGCTGCAACGGAACGCTGAACGACAACAATATAAGCTGAAAACAAAACAGTTGAATGAGTAATGAAGGTCTCCACAATTACATGAAAATTAAAGGCTTGACGCCTAAGTAACGACGCTCGGAAAATTTAATGAAGAAATAGGTAAGGAATAAGGAACGGAGTTGGAACACTACTTGAAGCTTAATTAACTAAATGGCTATACTCTCAGGGCTACTTCACAAGCATTGAGTAAATTTTAATTATAATGTGACTGTGATGACTTTTTTTCATCTAACTTTGTCCTCTATTCTCATAGTGGACAAAGATTATAAAAAGAAAACATTACAATTTAATGAACAAAATATGAATATGAATTCGAATATGAAACAAAATTGAGTAGACAACAGAAACTGAATACTATGAGGTATTTATGAAAAATTTAATAAGTGCGGTTTTCCTCTTATCTTGTACATTCAAAACAACATGATTTTTGGTTAAAAAATTGCAGAGCTAAAAGAGAATAATCTATCAAAAATATTGTCTGCCTCTTTATGGCAAACGAAACTTTCTAAAATTTTGTACTGTCGTACACGAAAGAGACATCACTAACGGATATTTATCTGTCTATTTTTCAATTTTAAGTATTCGTATATCTTTTATAGTAATTCAACATTCGATTTTGTTTACTAATCAAGTGATAAAGTAAATCGATTGGATCTTTTAAAAAAATTGTCAACATCCCAATTGGAGATTCTTACTTCAGACAGTTGAGAAAAAAACTAGGTAGGTCAGGTACTAGAGTAAAAAAATCATAGTCACATAGTTACTCACCATTTAAAAAACAACAGTTAGGTAAACGTCCGTACTATCTTCAGATGCGTGTCCCAGTACTCGTTATTTATAGAAAAAAAAACGGGTGGCACTCCGGTAGTGTAGTTGTAGTTTCAAACGAATTGCTTTTAATATCAGTATTATTTTTTATCTAGTATTTTCAGTAGGTTTTCATCTAGTATTTTTATGAAGTACTCATTTTCTTTTACTATTTCTTTGTCACTGTTTTCATTAATAGATGCACTTTGTTCAATGTCCATATTTTAAATACTTGATATAAAGGAATTTTACAAGTATAGACAGTCGAGCCTTCATCAGCTGTCACCCGTCCGTCTTACGAATATTCGATCAGGCCACATGTCCTGAAGCGAGTTCAACATTTTTTACCCATCCCAAAAAAGTGCATAACGCCGCTAAAGAAGTTTTCACTTCAAAAATATAACTTTTTGCCCTTTTTTTTCAAATGAATGAAATAAGCCCATAATATCTAGAATCACTAAAAGCATATTAGAAGCTTTCAATTCTAAAATATCCTTTTGAAATACTTAAAGCTGGTACGAAACAGTAACAATATGAACTAAAAACTAAGCCAGTTCGAAAATAAATGGGCATCTTTGTAATTACATGCAAATTAAAGGCTCGACGCTAACAAACGGCTCTCGGGGAATTTAATGAAGAAATGGGTAACTAATAAGGAACGGAATCGGAGAACGCTACTTGAAGCTCAATTAACCTAATGACTTCAGGGCTACTTTACAAACTTTGAGTAAACTTTAATTATAAACCTAAATTTCTCCTACGCCACGAAGAACGCATGCGAAAATAAAAATTTTAACTTAAAAAAATGATGAAAATAGATTGAATACGGAACGGGATTGAAGGACCTTTCTCGCATATAACGCGTAATTGATAAAGAAATATTTTTCATAATATTATTAGTTTACTTTTTATCAAAACGAATCGCGCAAGCTCTACATTATCTATATATGAAATACTATAATTTTGTAAATAAACTAAGGTCATAAATTAAGTATTTTGCTTAAATAAATTCAGATAAATAGTTACTTGATATGGTATTGCTATGGAATTGTAACCTCAATGTATATAATCATATAGTTCAATAAGTAATAAAAAGCGAATTTACATGCAAATTAAAGGCTCAAAGCTAACAAACGGCTCTCGGGAAAATTAATGAAGAAATGGGTAACTAATAAGGAATGGAATTGGAGAACGTTACTTGAAGCTTAATTACCTTAATAACTCAACTCAAAACTTTTCTAATCACAACACTAGAGATCCCAGAGTATGATTAGATTAATATTGAAGCGCGCATGGCCCGGCGACTGACGTAGAGTGCAAGTAACGCAGCAGTGACGCAGCTAAGTCAAACGGTAGTCGGGTGTGAGATGGGTGACCGCTAATGGATTGTCCGTCCGTGATCCGTCGGTGCCGATTGTAATCGATAGATAACATTTATTAAACCTTGTTGGAAGCCTTACGGGCGGTTTGAAAGCGTCCAACTACTACTTGGCTGGTAACCCGCACCTTCACCAACTCGCACTGGAGCATCGTGATGTAGTAAGCTCCAGGCCTCCCCAATAATGGTGAGAGCCCCATGCTGAGAAGTGGGGCGCTAAAAAGGGTTGTAGTCAAGATTAAAATTACATACAATTAGCAATCAAAATTAAGAAAGCCGGCAATCTATAAGTACATATTAGCGAATCGGTAGCGGTTGGAAGTACAATGGGTGATCGTAAGTAAAAAAAATATTGTTTGTTTTCATGTGTAGTAAGACATGTTAAGCCAATGGTCCCCGATGTGTCCGTCACATCGGTGTGTGAGCTGTGTGTCATGCGCACTTTTTGAACATCAATTAATACCTATTTGAATTCATTTTTTATTTGAATATTACATAACTAGCTGTGCCCCGCGGTTTCACTTGCGTTAAAATACATTAAACCGTGTTTTTTCATGGCTATAAGATGTTTTACCGCGGTAAAAAGTAGCTTTTGTCCCCCACAAACAAAAATCAACACAAAATCACTTCATCCGGACGGAAAAGAAGGAAGAACAAATAAATAAACGAACTAACACATTTTCGTATTTGTAATTAGTATTGATTAAGTTGTAACTGTTACATAATAGATATTTATGAAACTGAAGAAACAAAGTACTTAAAAGGGATACATCCATCATAAACTGTAACTTTAGGGATAGTCCACACTCGCCCTTCGGTCAAAGGGTGGTCACGGCTGACCTGTTTCCAGAGGGTGTTTCACACCGTCATTATTGTTTTATGTAACATGTTCCTGTTTTTGTTATAAATCCATTAGATAATGAGTTTTGGGATGGAGGTTATGACACGTCATTTTACTCGAAACATTATACCGCGTTGTTAGTAAAAAGCGTTAGGTGAAACATGTCCAATTACTCTGATTTCTGTCTTGCTTTGTCAAGTCATTTTTATTAGGAAAAGTATGACAAAAGATTAAAAAGCTCCGATGTTTTTTCCACCCTTTTTATGTCTTACTAATTTCCACTTGCGACTTCCCCGCGTGAAAATCAGTTATCATTTCCCTCCGACAACACTTACTTGTGATACATCAAAAAAAATGAAATATTTACCCTGCGACTCATATTTGCTTTCTTTAATTCAACCTAGCTGCATCCTACGCTACTATGTAATCATTGTATATCATATTTTAAAACAGGGCTGAAGTTTTTCTCCTTTTCTCCGTCTCCTCTTTTCTTCAGCTCAGCATTGCCTAAGCGCACCCAGAGCAGACAAACAAAAAAATGACTTTCACTAAGTGTTTATAAAGGAACCATACAATGAATAAAGAATATTTCATTTCATTTCATTTTCTCTTATAGCTTAAGTTTTGAGTCTCTATTATTACCCATACAAATGACTCCCAAAACTTTTTGGGTTTCACTGCTGAGGACGGGTCTCCCTCCAATATTGGGGCGGTCTGAAGCTTACTACATCACGCTGGTCCGATGGTTGGTGGAGATACGGGTTATAAAACTTTTTGGGTTTCACTGCTGAGGACGGGTCTCCCTCCAATATTGGGGCGGTCTGAAGCTTACTGCATCACGCTGGTCCGATGGTTGGTGGAGATACGGGTTATTGTCCATGGTACCCACGACACAGAGTATATCTACTCTACCTACTGTGGGGCTATGACTGTGAAGCGTAAGCGTTATTGGCCATCCCAATGTCGGATGTTTCCAAGCCGCCTCTAAGGCCTCTGACAAGGTTCAACGACTGTTATCTCTTGATAACGTGACTGAAGGTTCAACGTGTCTTTCGAAACACTGAAACGTGTATGAAGTTTTGCCACTAGTGGTCACACATCTCACACCTAACCTTAGGTGCGTAGATCGCTTGCGTTCCACGCGAGCCATCGGGCCGTGCGTGCTTCTACATAACCTATGCTTTTGCTGACAATCTCATATTCTACAAACGCTTTTACCAATTTTTTAAACACGTTACCTATAAAAATTCTGTAAAAAAATATATTACAAAGCTTCGAATTAAAAAGGATCTAAAATTAAAAGCATAGATGTCAGGTTTTTGCCACGTGGAAGCACCGCTTCAACAAAACATACCTTCCGGTCACTTCACTGCTCGGGCACAGCTGACCTGTTTAAAAGGGCGCCAAGCTTTATATAGAGCGGTATTCTAGAGTTACTCAGTCAAAATAGCAAAATAGAAACTTTATAAAGAATTAATCCATATTCATCATTACGTCATTGGCTATATAAAGGCTGCACTGACGGCGCCATATTTCGTTTTAAATTTCGTTATTTTTGAACTGTCACTCAACGGTGAACGAAAATAAAAGGCATCGTTGCAAATAACATTATGTGCAGGCTTAAGAGGTAAAAGTAAATTGGTGAAAAATAACATTTTGCATAAAAAACTCTACAACATGTGTCACATTATTTCTATCTAAGTGCTTCAAGTTTGAAGTAAATAAAGACAAAGACAAATGGTTATTACAAAAGTTGATTTAAACATTTAATAGTCCGCAATATTTACCTTAGTAACAGTAAATGAGTGAAACTAAACAGCTTCTTCATTAAAAACTCCATCGGAAACTTCGCCTCCTCCTTATATGATATATTTTATGCAGTACTTATTTACTCGTTGACTTTTCTCACTCATCGCCAATCCGCACAAGAGCAGCGTGTTGGAGTAAGCCCTAGGCTTCCCTAATGGGTAACGCAAAAAATAATTGCAGACAGAAATGCTGTATGTTTGAACCAAGTATAGGTTTTATATTTTCTTCATCATAAACATACTTTTTTTATAACGTTTCACACTCATAGCCCCACAGTGGTGTAGATATACCCTGTGTCGTGGGTGTCATGGACACACATAGAGACAGAAACACAAATACCCAGACCGAGGACAGAAATTTAAACTCATCATTCGTTTTTCAGCTTTGCCGGGAATCACATTCGGGACCCTTCGATTGGCAGTTGTCATTATTCTTTGCTAATAAAATAATTATTCATATAAAAACAATGAAGAAATTAAACATTTTATTTTGTGAATATAAAAACTCATCTACATCTGGTTTACTGAAACCCTGCAAAGTTGATAAAATCTACCTAGTTTTTATTATACTTTCTGTTTCCACTTGCGAACAGCTGGATGTTGGAAGGCTATTTTAACTATTATGTCGTTCTTCGTTTCTTTATAAGTCTACTATTGTTTCTAAATATAATTTTACGAGTATTTTCTGTGTCTTGTTATTGTTATCTACTGTTTCGAACAATAAAGGTAGTCAGCATTAATTCATTTATAAGTAGCTGTACCCTGCGCGCGTTGCTACGCCACTTGGTCGTACCAACTCAGAAACCTTTGTGGGCTCATGCACAACACTTTGCTGAAGATCATGATATGATCAAATGCATAGTTTATGATTCTATAAAGGACATACAGACTCATTCATTTAGATTCATTTATATATAGACATCTTGACCCTGACAAGGCTATTGATCAATTTCGGCCGGCTATAATGGTAAAAATAACAGGTAGGCAAAGAATTACCTTCGCTGCAACCATTTTGCATCCCACTGCTGGGCACGGGTCTCATCCCATTTGTGGGTTAGTGGCCAACCCACTGTCTGATGTTTTCAAACCGTCTATAAGAAATCCGACAAGGTTTAACTTCTAATCTATCGATAACAACTGAAACCGACGGCTTTATGTCCCCTTTCAAGTACGAAAATTCGCATGAAATGATTGCCACTGGTGGTTACCCATCTTACAACCGACCGTCCCCATTTGGCTTAGCTGTGTAGATCACTTGCGTTCTACGCCAGCCGCAGGGGCATGCGCGCATCCTACGCGAAGATTTCCCTACTAAGTAGATTTACGGAAGTACGTAAATATTGCTTCCGAGCACAAATGGGTTTTGAAAAATTTTCGATCAAAAATATCATACTTACTTCTTTTCAATTTTTTTAATTTTATGTATTGTTTTTTATAGCTCCACAAAAAGATTCCTTATGTCTAATTTTCTTACTCCTATCCCAAAATACAATCTTCAGTCATGGCTATAATAAAAAGCAAGTTATGCAAATTAATATATTCACCCCGCACAACATAGGCATTTGAATGCGACCCTTGGACCAACCTTTTGTTTTTTTTCCACCTAAATATTATACACACTCAGGTGTTTTCCCTCGTTAATTTTACCGCTGACTAGGCGCTAGAAATAACAATTTGTATTGCTATATATTTGAGATGCGATGTCTTGTCCAAAGTAATATCGTGAAAATTGTGTATTCGTTTTACGTACTAAAAATCTGTTTCCCACAGTAAGGTACCCTGTGTCGTGGGTGCCATAGACCATGGACATGGATGGATGCCATTTTATATGTTGTTGATGAGTAAATATTTTTTAATAACTAATATACTTTAATGGACATACATGGTGGGCAAAGTGGTGTAGTCGATTTAAGCTAGTATTATCAAAAGCCTTTGCCACATATTATGGTATTTCTATTCCTTAAATATATCCGGAAAATGAGGGGAAAATTAATAAAATATTCGCGCAGCGTATTCCGCTATATGCGAAGCTAATTTCAACTTTCAAGGCGTTAAAACAACTAGATGCTCTTATAACTTCAGCTTTTCTATTGTAATTTTTTCTGGGTTACCTACTTACTTCACATAAAAATAAAATCTTCTATTTTATTTATTTAAGATTTAAAACGTGAACCAAACTTTGGTTTGTATAGAGAGCTATATATTACTCCAAAGCCTTTATATTATTCTCACGGAATTCTCTATGCGGTCTATTCGTAGAAATAACAAGTATTCGCGATACATTCCACCATTCGGGTGAAGTCCAACTTAATTTTAACGAAATTATTGCGTTCTCGAGAAATCCTGGGAATTTTTTACAATCAGCGTTTTAAAGTGGTGTAGCCTCTTTTTGTCGGTTTTCGCGAAATTTTCCTCAAGCATTATTATCTATGTTCTTAGCTCGTAAGAGGTGCTTATGGAAGAAGGTTATGTGCGATCATGTGTGCAAAGATTAGGTAATATGCGTGCTTAGAAACACCTTACCTCAACCAAAACAAGTTAAGTAGTAAGAGTACGAGTAAGATAGTAAGACAAGTTTTTATGGTAAATGCATTAGGTAAATCGCAGATTAATTTATTAATGCGTGAGTCTATGTTTATAGTAGCGCATACCCGGTTAAGCCTAAATGGGTGTGATGAGTGACTGCTAGTGGCAAAAATTTCATTTGTATTTCCGTGATTCCGGCACTTTACGCCGCCAACCCGGTTATTTTCGATAGATTACAGTTAACAACTGTCAATCAACAGTATCGAACCTGGTCGGATGCCTTATTAGAGGTTTGAAATCATCTGACAGTGGTTTGGCCACTAACCCGAATGGAGATGCGTGGAGAAAAAAACCGCATAAAAGTAGCGTGGTGGGCAAAGCTGCAGGCCTCTCCATTAATGGGGAGAGAGCGGTACCCGGAAAACGGTGGAAGCCTCATTTTACAGTTGTTTATCAACGAATTGATCAAAGCCTTAATTTCGTATTGTTTTCATCGCCAAATCAGACACATATTCCTTACACGTTCAACCCAAACTACCGCATCTTTGCAAAGTGCATCAGACGTGATCTTACATTAACTTCAGAGCTGCAATTAGTGTAAAAGCAATCAAGGCAAGTGCGTTCGATCGGAGATGCTCTCTTCGCCGATGAGTGCAGTATTTCTTTAAGGAACATTGGATACTAGTTGTTTCAACCCATTGATCAAAGCCTTAAATTCGTATTGTTTTCATCGCCAAATCAGACTCATATTCCTTACTCGTTCAACCCAAACTTCAGCATCTTTGCAAAGTGCATCAGACATGATCTTACATTAACTTCAGAGCTGTAATTAGTGTAAAAGCAATCAAGGCAAGTGCATTAGGTCGGAGATGCTCTCTTTGCCAATGTGTGCAGTGTTTCTTTAAGGAACATTGGATACTAGTTGTTTCAACCCATTGATCACAGCCTTAATTTCGTATTGTTTTCATCGCCAAATCAGACACATATTCCTTACACGTTCTACCCAAACTACAGCATCTTTGCAAAGTGCATCAGACGTGATCTTACATTAACTTCAGAGCTGCAATTAGTGTAAAAGCAATCAAGGCATTACATCGGAGATGCTCTCTTCGCCAATGAGTGCAGTGTTTCTTTAAGGAACATTGGATACTAGTTGTTTCAACCCATTGATCAAAGCCTTCATTTCGTATTGTTTTCATCGCCAAATCAGAAACATATTCCTTACACCTTCAACCCAAACTACCGCATCTTTGCAAAATGCATCAGACGTGATCTTACAGTAACTACAGAGCTGCAATTAGTGTAAAAGCAATCAAGGCAAGTGCATTAAGTCGGAGATGCTCTCTTCGCCAATTGGATACTTGGAATTGGGAGTGGTAAAAATATATCTGAGCGTTCTTTTGAGAAAGATCTGAGGATTATTTTTATTCCTAAGAAAAATAAAAGAATTATGAATATTTTGATTATGTCATAATCAACCACGCTGTTTGAGTACAATTTAATAAACTTATATTTCACGCCTGCAGGCTAGATCGTATTTTTTTTTTCTAGAGGTTAAGAAAGACCAAGCAACACTCACAACAAATATCTGATGGCCGCGCGTTATGGTAAAACCTAAAAGAGGCTACATTGGAATCCGAGTCCTATATTAGTCATTTACCTGTGACCCAGCCAAATTAACAAATGAGGAAATGCTTTCAATTCGTTACCTTCCATCGCCAAAAAACTTATTCCTCTCATGAAACAAATGCGCATCTCAACTAACAATTACTAAGAGTGATTGACGCAATTTAGCTCCAGCGCCTGTAATTAGTGAGAAGGCAAACTGTTTTATATGTGTATTTCGATTGCAGATGCACTCTTCGCCAATGATTTTATTTCATATTTATTATATTATATTTTATTGCATTTATACAAAATACATATGAGCCTTTAGAAAGTTTAGAAAGTAGTCTTAATATTTTGGCCGACCGGACGACCCGCGTAGCGTTATGTTTACCATAATGCCGGACTGCCGATCGGAGGTCCCGGGTTCGATTCCCGCGGAAGCAGAAATTGAATGATGAGTTTAAAATTTCTGTGCTCGGTCTGGGTGTTTGTGTTTATGTCTTTGTGTGTTTCCATTGCACCCACGACACAGGGTATATCTATCCTACTGTGGGGCCTAGAGTGTTAAGCGTTATTTATTTATTTCGGGGTCCGTCATAGAAAAAAAAAAGGATTTTGACATAATAGATCGGGCTGGTCATGCCTCATGTGCCTTTGATAAAATCTTGGAACTGCCACTGTTCTTTTGTGTGTGTTGTTATTTACAACTTTTGTTAATGTTTTCACTTATAAAAACATTAAATAGGAAGGAAGCTCACGGTGAACAAGTGCCACATAAAAAAGATGATTTATCACGATATTTATCAATACCGTAGATATGGTATTTTTATTAAACCAACGTTTTTTTGTACTTCAATAATTCATTATTAATTTACAAAAACAAACGTTACTGTACCTTTTCGTTTATTTTAAAAAATTGCCTCACAATTAAGTACCAGTGGGTCAAAATATTTTTATAATCAGTAAATGAGCAACATCTTCAGTTCGTTACTTTCTATCAACCAAACCAAATTTCCTCCAAAAAGCATTACAGCTAAGTGTGTCAGACGCGATCTCACATTAGTTTCAGCGCCTGCAATTAGTGTAAAAGCAATCAGGGTAAGTCTATTTAGGTCGGAGATGCACTCTTTGCCAGTGATAATAATACTTGTTTCGTTAAATATCTTGGTTAATGTCAATTGTTGTTTTAATGTATCTAGGACAGTTATACATATATAATGTGTACTCTTGTTCGTTTATCCTTGAAATAACACTTTCATTTGAAAAGAAAACACGCTTTTATAGCTAACCGAACTAAAAAGTAGTTATTAACATAATTATTCAATACAGAGTAAAAAGCGTGGGGTGTATTTCACAACAAGCTCTCCTCTCATAGATAGTCCTCAATAGAATAATTTATTGTAACATTTGAAATAGCTATCAAACACCCCACTCTTTTTACTATGACTTGAATTATTCTGTTCATAATTATTTGCTACTTTTTAGTTCGATTAGCTATAAAAGCGTGTTTTTTTAACTTTTATTTATTCATCGGTCGTTGATAAATGCGAAGTTTCAAATTAATCCGACATCTAGAAGTACGTCCAATCGTGTTCAAAATTTTCTACCGAAGCTAATAGAAGCGTGTTAAAAAATGAATGATAAAAAGAAGACGTAAAAGAAGAATCAGGAAATGTGTATGAAAGAACAGATAGCCAAAGCTACTTAATTAGTAAAAGAGCCCGATCTTCCACGAGTTTAGTGTGTAATATATGCACCTAAGGTTATATAAGTAATGTCAATGTGAGTTCATTTTAATTTTTTGCTTTCAGGCATTTTTTGTTTTAGGCCACCGAAATTTTGTTTATATCATTGTATTATATTCATGTCGTTACTACGATAAATATTCTCTACGCAGAAACTGCATGATCCCTGAAAAGAAAATTTAAGCTAGTTTTTGAAATTATGGCATAAGGCGCTGCACAAACGAGTGTCTTCAACTGACGACTTTTAGTTTCCAGATTTAGACACTCAACGCTTCTTGATCGGCAACGACTATGCGACAATTGAAAGCAACTGGACACACGGCCGCGCGGGGTGTTTCTAATTTCATAATGGTTCTATAGAACGACTACGGGGTCACTCTTAGAAAAAAGGAGGATTTTCTCATAATAAATCGGGCTGGTCATGCCTCATGTGTGCCTCAATATTTTTTACTAATAATATTGCTTTGTTAAGTAACAGTGCATTGAACAGTTCTGTTATGAAGTGAGTTCGTTGCTAAGTATTTTTAGGGAAAAACATTAAACAGGAAGGAAGCTATCATCATTAACATATCAACACGGTAAACAAGTGCATGTGGCAATCAGAATTGATGCACCCTATAGTAAATTTGGGTTACTTGAAAATTATCTTCTTCAAAAAAAAAACGGCAAATTGTTTGTAAAGTAGGTTTACGATCGAGATGTTTACGTGATAACGTCCGCACGAGAAAATCTCCATTCGTTTGTATGCCGCTAGAGTGAGAGAGACGGAAGATCGGTCCACTCACTCGAACGCTATGCCAGCCTCCGCTCGTGAGGATTCCGCGTGACAAGTTTCACGGAATGACTGGCAGCGCTCGAGATGAGACGGGAGATCGGTCCGTCTCTCTCTCGTTATATCTGCGATCGCGCTCGTGAGGTTTTGGTGTGACACAAGTTTCTGAACATGTCACCCGACTAAAACGATTTTAAAGACGTTATCACGTCAAAAAAGTAATAATTTTAAATATTACTACTCTTTTTCTAAAATATTCAAATTGCCTCAATATTTTTTACTAATAATATTGCTTTGTTAAGTAACAGTGCATTGAACAGTTCTGTTATTGAAGTGAGTTCGTTGCTAAGTATTTTTAGGGAAAAACATTAAATAGGAAGGAAGCTATCATCATTAACATATCAACACGGTAAACAAGTGCATGTGGCAATCAGAATTGAGGCACCCTATAGTAAATATGGGTTACTTGAAAATTATCTTCTTCAAAAAAAGTAATAATCTTAAATATTACTACTCTTTTTCTAAAATATTCAATGGTAGTTTGTATCCGACACAAGACACAAAAGCGTCCACGTTTGCGCAGCACCTAAATCGATACGATGTATTAATTTTAGACGAATCCTATTATTATTCTTTCTCTCTATCACATCTTTCTATTATTAATCTTCGGGGGCAGTTTGTCCCCGATACTGCTTAGTACTATTTTTTAATTCATCCACTTTGTAAAGCTGAGATTAGAACACACCTAATACTTTTCAGTCATGTAAGTATTCACTCACACGCATCATATAAGGTTACGGCAAACAGGGTCAACAACTTGCCTCGACTGTAAGGCTTCGGTAATTACGAAGATACCACGTGTAAGCTGAGAGATATGCCAAATATGTTAGAGAATAAATATATTAATTATTTAATAACGTTAATACTCGTATACACTCTCATAGCCCCACGCCCCGGCCGAGAACAGAAATTAAAACTCATCATTCTAATTTCTGCTTGGCCAGGAATCGAACCCGAGACACTTATTTGGCAGTCCGGCATGGCTACCATTGCGCCAGATGTCGTCAAATGATGGCTCGTTGCTTATTTAGGTGATAAAAGTTTCAGGAATCTACCGGAGAAGTAAAAAGGCTGCACTGATTTTAGACGAGAAGTAAATTATATCATATTTCGGTGAAAAGTTGCTGTTTCTGGCTGTACTTAACAGAAGTGGCCATTAACCTCTGGAGTAGCAGGGTAACTGAATAGGACTTGAGGCAAAGAACCCGTTTTGCATCTTACTATTGGGCTGTTGACTTTCTCCATAGTAAAGAGGTCTGAAGCTTATTCTAGCTCGCTGCTCCAATGTAGGTTGTTGGAGAAGTTATCAAAGTTTTTAGAATTATATGTCAGTATTCGCTTAAAGTAAACATGTTTATGTACTCTCTAGGTTTAAAACATGAATATTTAAGATTTTGCGTGTTGTTTGATTCAAAATGTAAAAAAAATCAGTAAAATATTTTCATCGGAAACCTAGAAACTCGAAAAAATACTTGCTTGCGCCCAGGAAAAGCAGGGCAGCAGTACCATAATTTTTCGGATGATGAGTCCGTATTGTAAAAGTATGGGATTATAAGAGAGCTTCTCTTTAGGTAAACATTCCGAACATTGGAATGGCTAAACGGATTAACTGATAAATACGTAGGAAGTAAAGCTTCCAACGCAATAGATCTAAGACATCTGCACTGTAAAACCTCCGCTTAATCGGTCAGGCATCGAGAAAATACATTGAAATTTAACGTATATGGGCCAGTAATCTGGGTTACTTAGGTCGTACAACAATGCAATGTGGCAAGCCGGAATGTGCAATCAGAGCTAACTAACAGGAGCTATTGGGGCCATTTCCTCGCCAGCTCGACGACACTGATTGATACGGACAGCGGTTGTTGGAAGTCATTTGCGCTGATGAACAAAACTCGGCACTCACATCGTGGACACACAAAGGCATGAACACAGACACACCCAGACCGAAAACAGAAATTGAATCTCATCATCATCATCTCCAGGAATCGAACCCGTGACCCTGGTTTGGGAGTATAGCATGATGACCATTGCGCCGCAAGGGTCGTCAAATGACAGCATGTCGCTAGTTTAGGTGGTAGAACTTTTATGGTTCCATTTGGGAAGAATAACCACTGCGCTCATTTCTGCCGCGAAGTAATTATATGTAACCACATGCATAGGCAACCGCCGGCCTTACTTGACTGAAACGACCATCAGCCTCCGGAAACTCGCACGTGGTCTCTCCCCATAATTAGGGAGGCGTGAAGTCTACTCCCCCATTTTTCTCCAATGTGGATTGGTTTAGATGCGGTTTAGGGGCCAAGCCGCTGTCGCACTGGAATACCTTAAGAAGGTTTCAATGTACTAAAAAAGATTGAAGAAGTTTTTTTAAACTGTTTCTTAGGCAAGTGAACTATTTGAGTATTTTCAAAAACAATCATTGAAATTGGAATGGGTATAGCGGATAAAATGAATAATTACGTAGAAAATCAAGCTTCCAACACTGCGATGTTTATCAGATCTAAAACATCTGCAATGAAAAACCTCGGGTTAATCGGTCAGGCGTCGAGAAAACTCATTGAAATTTAACGTATATGGGCCAGTAATCTGGGTTACTTAGGTCGCACGACAATGCAATGTGGCAAGCCGGAATGTGCAATCAGAGCTAACAAACAGGAGCTATTGGGGCCGTTACCTAGCCCAGACAATACTGATTGATACGGACAGCGGTTGTAGGAGGTGATTTGTTGGGACGAATAAAAGATTCAGCCAATTTTATCTATCAACAAAATATAAAAGTATGACTTATGTAGAGGCACAGTTTGGATCACAAATCAAACGATTGTCTCCGTTTTTACTGTTAATTTGGTTTTACATACTTATGTACAATTTACTAATTTATGAACTACGGTTTACAAGACGTTCCCGAGGCTAAGGCGAAGTCAGTATCAAAATTAGGTGCGTCAATCTTTCCGAAGTGAGGTTGATGAGAGGCATTTGGAGCTGTACGCGAGCTCAACACATGGATGGTAGTTACGAGTACTTATTGTTGCACCACAGGGCTGACGCAGTAGGAACATTATTGAAGGATAAGCTGTTAACCTTTAAGTAAGTTTACTATCGGAATGGTTTATTGTGAAAGGGTATGTCCGGTCAAAAAAACGTTTTAAAAAAAAACTGAATATTGTCGTTGGTATTAGCAATAGTCATAACGTTAAATAGCCTATAGCCTTCCCGAATATATGGGCTATTGAACAAAAAAAAAATTTTTCAATTCGAACGTGTAGTTCCTGAGATTTGCGCGTTCAAACAAACAAACTCTTCAGCTTTATATATTAGTATACTCGTAGATTTTATTATTGTCTTAGACTTTTAGGAACAGCATGTTTCTAAATTCTTTGATAAATTACATTTGAGCTGTATTTTAACGAATAATGAGTAAGTGTGGTCTATAAGTGTATTTCAAATTTCTATGTAAAAATATTTAGGAATTAGACGTTTGTGGGTTAAAAAACGACGAAGTACTTCAAGAATAGCCATGCTATTCTCTAACGTAATTATTCGTATCTATATGTAACGTCGAACACCACATACTGTTCGACATCTAGTTTCGAGTTGACAAAAGTATCCACTGCTGGACACAGGGCTCCTCTCAAGTACTTAAGAGGGATTTAGGCCAACGTAATGCTTATGAGAAATTATGAATTTCTCTTAGGCATGCACGGCGATGGAGAACACCGTTATCAATTAAATATCACTATATTATCCATCATCATGGAGCAGCGATAAATGCGCACATAACAAATTCATTTGTGAGAGTTGTGCACCGAGGATTTGAACCCGGGATCGATTGCGTCGAAGACCGCGGTTTTTACCACTTGGCCATCGCTCTTACTCGGACATCGCTGATCGCTTTTTAAATTTAGTGGATACTTATTTAGATTTCCGTCGCTGGTCAACGCCGCAAAATAGGGTGGCAGGCAGGCAGTGCCCTTGCACTTCGCTTGGCTCGTCTTGGCGGCAGAAATCCAGATATTGCTTCTCGGTTAAAAAGAGCATTACTACGCTCGTTCCGCATCGCGTGATCTGCATCTATCTTTGTTTTAGAAACGCACCTTCGACCTCTGCATATCTTAGGCGAAATATTTTCTCTGCTAGCGATAAAAAGCTAAGGCCTTCATAAAACTACAATATTCTCCTCAGATATTCCTCTGAACAATGTGACGGACATAATAATGTCTGTTTCGGGCCGTTTTAATCTCCGCTGCCAATGAATTTTACAAAGGAGGGCTTTGACGCTGGGTTGCCAGTTTTTAAAGCAAAGTATTAAGGTCAATGTCAGTGGTTCATGCTCTAATTTTAAACCCGAAAATGTGGGTGTTCCACTAAGCTCAATAAATCGGCCTCGATTTAATATTAGGCTTGACTTAACTGGAGTTTTTAGTACCAAAATATTTACTTACCAACCTAAGCTAAACGAGACGAAAGATAAAACTGTTTGTCTAGTAATTAAAATTCTATAAATGTGTGATATGAAATTGAGTAGGTATTGAGAAACACAAACTATATAAAAAAGTACAATATAAGATATACCGTATACATGTGCAGATGTACATTTGTGTGTGCTACATCATGCAACCTTTTTTTGTATACGGAGGGAAACCTTAAAAAGGTACCCGGCACCTTGGGAGACATATGTGGGATTTGTACCTGCCTCTGCGTGGGGAGTTACCGGGATCTCCAGTGGAACGCACCGCTGTCCTCCGCGCGTGGCGCCCAGTACGGGTCCATTTTTGGGAAAACAAATGTGCTATCCTGCACCTTCAGTTGCTTACGGCGGCATGCAACCACGCACACACCGCCGTCCTTCCTGGGGCCGCTGGGTGGATGGATCGAGCTCCCATTCTCACCGCCCGCAACCCCGTAAGCCCCCTCTTAGTAGCCTCTTACAATCAGGCACCGTATACCGTAGCTCTAATCCCGAAGCTACAGAGTAGTCTGATTCTAGGACCGATAAGAACTAACCTTTTTGAATTTTAGTGGAAGATTTCCACGGTTGCCAGCCATTTTTGAGCGTAACATTATCTTCAAAAACTTTCATTGAGCTTAAGCTTATTTAAAGTTAGGTTTACAAATTTTATGGGTTGCAGTGACAGCAACAATAAAGACGTAGAGAGCTGTCAATGCAACCCATAAAATAACAGTAACTATCGTGTTTTGGCGGGCTGTCAAAAAAGATATAACGTCCTCTTGTTTTATTTTCATTTTCTTGGTGGTTTTTGAGTTATATCGGATAAAGTTAATGGCATTTTGTTCGATATAGGTTAATAACAGTGCACGAATGTTGTGTGAAATGAAATAACAGGGCATCAATTCCATCGGACACGTTCTAGTCAAGTAGACATCGCTTTACTTGAATGTTTGACTGACTTGACTAACTGATTACTGATGAATGTTGTGAAATGAAATAACAGTGCATCAATTCCATCGGACACGTTTTAACCCTATCGCGAGCATTTGGCAAAATATTTGCCACGACGGTTTTTTCCAGGTCCAGTCAAAAATCGTTTGTGTTTTGGCATTACGTTATTTGATAAAGCTAGCGTCATCTCTTGGCAAAGTTCAACAACTGTTGTACGTTAATTCAATCGAATGACGGAACAAAATTTGACATTTTGCTACAGTAGTTGAAATTTGAGGCCATATTTTAGGTTACATGTTAGAAATACAAAAATATCAAGAAATTCACCGTGTGAAAAATGAGTAGCTTTATATATATCTTTTGTCTAATGTCTAATTTACCGAATTACCATAATATTTTATTGAAATGTGTTGTACGAATATATTTACAAAACGAAATGTTCGACCTTGCCACCACTAACTGCACGTGGCAAAATAGTTGCCTATGCCATGTAATTATTTTATCTTGGCTACATAGTTGCCAATGCCCGATTGTGTTTTTTTTCAGATGCCACCGCGAAAGCGTAAGCCACTAACATATTTAGAAATAGTCGAGTTGATAAACATGCCTGACAGGTCCAAGTCAGAAAATGACCTCAAAAATTATGGTTCTGAATAAGATAATGCCATTACTTCAGTATCTTCGGCTTCAACAGTATCTTTGAAGTCATCGACTAACCATATTAACAGTCGTCGTAATACTATCACACCCGATCAACAATTAGAAGATATAGATAGACTTTTTACCAATAAAGAGAATCAAGATGATATAGGTGATGATTCGGAGCTGTGTGTTAGTGATGATAATCCGGATGATCTAGATGATGATTCGTATCATTCGGAACAGCGACGAAATAACTAAAATTTATGACGAAAATCGTTTTGTTGTTAGCATTTCTCCAAATTATTATTTTTCCATTGTTACACCACCAGTAGAATACTTTGAGCGATTTTTTGACAAGGACGTGATAGGTATTATTACAGAACAGACAAATTTATATGCTCATCAAATAAACGCAAAAAACTGGACTGATGAAGTACCTAGTTAAGATGTGGCCCATCTAATATACTATTTGATTTGTGATAATAATAATAATCAATTTTATTTAAGCGAGAATTTGATTTATTCCAAACAAAGCAATAAAAAAACTGATACGGTTTTGTAATGGTTCCGATTTGTATCTCAAGCAAAGCATGTAAGTCCATTGAATAACTTCTCTCAATCGGAACTTGCGCTGCGATTCTCTGTTTGTTGAGTTTAATACACTAAAGACATTAGTTTCAACTTTGAACAATACATATTTCCATAATAATATTACAAATTCGAAACAAATTTTGTCTGTATTTTTTTGTTTTGTTTTCACGCCTAAACTATATCCTAAACAAATTTAAATGAAATTGGTACACAGATAGAATGAACCTTTAGAAAGGACGTATGAAAGTTATATAAATGTTATTACCTATAATTATATAAAAATATCGCGAAAAAGAGGCTTAAAGGGATTCAAACATGTTATGGAAATTTTCGTCTATTTTTGTTTTGTTTTGGAAAGTTTTGATGGAAGTGTTGAAGTCGTCAAAAAAATCACGAAAGTTTGCATTAAGGCACTGTATAAAAAGAAAATAGACATTTAGTCTAGTTTTTGACATTTCTACTTACATTGGGTAGAAATATGAGATAAAATTCGTATGGAATGATAGCTGAATTCCACGCGGGCATTGCCGCCGAAAACATCACTGCAAAACGCTAAATAGTTAAAGTTATTGTAGCAACAGAAAGGATCCTAACTAAACGATACTCGTGCAACCGACTATAAGCGGGAAACTTCTTAAGTCGAGTTTAAGATTCGTGCTTGGCTTTCGGCTTACTGCTGACCTTAATCTGAGGTTGGGATTTTGTTCAAAACTAAGGCTGCGTTTCCATCAGTGATGTGCTGTGAGCTGTGATAATACGGAGCGAGGAATGTATTTCTTAACAACTAGAATCACTTAATTTCTTCATTCCTTAATTTATTTCACACTAGCGGCCGTCCGCGACTTCGTCTGCGTGGACTTTAGTTTTAGTTTTTTTCTGAAATAAAAGTATCCTAGGTTACTCCTTATTACATCAGCTACCTGCCAGTGAAAGTCCCGTTAAAATCGGTTCAGCCGTTTCAGAGATTAGCCGGAACAAACATACAGACACACAGAACGACAGATAGACAGACAGACAGACAAAAATTGTAAAAAATGTAATTTTGGTATATGTACAAATAGTTGGTTTAGTAATTAGTACTGTGTAAAGCAGTTATTTTAATATTACAAACAGACACTCCAATTTTATTTATTTGTATAGATAACAATCGTGACCGGTTTAACGTGCCCTCTAAAGCACGGAAACATCCATGAAATCACACACCCGACCGCGCTTGCAGCCGTTTCAGAGATTAGCCGGAACAAACATACAGACACACAGAACGACAGATAGACAGACAGACAGACAAAAATTGTAAAAAATGTAATTTTGGTATATGTACAAATAGTTGGTTTAGTAATTAGTACTGTGTAAAGCAGTTATTTTAATATTACAAACAGACACTCCAATTTTATTTATTTGTATAGATAACAATCGTGACCGGTTTAACGTGCCCTCTAAAGCACGGAAACATCCATGAAATCACACACCCAACCGCGCTTGTTTGGCTTAGGTAATGTGTAGATCGCTTGCATTCTACGTCAGCCGCCGGACCATGTGAAAAAACGGAGTCACAGAAAGAGGAAGTATTTCTGTATGTTTCAATCTTGGCTAGGTATTGTACACCATCTCAAAAATTCGAGAAAAAACTCAAGATTCCGAAAAAAATACTTAAAATTTGTTAAAACATGTACTTTTTCGGTAGATACAAAACCAATTTAAATCAACAATTTTCAACATTTTTCAATATGGCGGAACAACTGATTTCACTGTTAACTGCTTGCCACAGATTAATAATTTCAATTGTCAAAATGACATAGTACCGCCATTATGTTTTTCTAGTATATTGTGTTGCAATTCTTACTTGAAATTCTTGTTTTGTACCAAAAATCCCAGTCGTTTATAACAAAACTCTTAATATAAAACAGCTCTATACTATATTTGCAATTTATTAATACGGTGTACAAATACCTGGCCAAAGGTCCATACATTTTGAAACATCTCCTTTGTACCTTTTGTTTCTTAGATTATAAAATACAGATGTGTTTATTAATTGTGTTAGTCAAGGTTGTTTAAACTAACTTTATAAAGAGGAAATATTTGATCTCCTGTTTATTTATTTGCATTGAATAGGCTCCGAAACTACTAAACCGATTTGAAAAATTCTTTCGCTGTTGAGAAGCTCTAGTATCCCCGGGTAACATTGGCTATATTCTCAAAAAAGTAAGGGATCCTTAATAAATCTCAAGTAATATAACTCAAGGTGTAAAAAATATACCTGAAATATTCTTTACATCGCGTGCGCTGCGAAAATTATTAATGACTAGTGGACCCCGCAGACGTTGTCCTGCCTTATAAGTATTGAAAGAGGATTAGTT
Source organism: Pyrgus malvae (assembly GCA_911387765.1). Taxonomy (NCBI): domain Eukaryota; kingdom Metazoa; phylum Arthropoda; class Insecta; order Lepidoptera; family Hesperiidae; genus Pyrgus; species Pyrgus malvae. The sequence goes on along the minus strand of OU426955.1, from coordinate 6,831,661 downwards.
TCTTTATCATCTCAAAGAGTTTTTATGTTACTATCAATAAATATTATTAAATAAATTGTGACAGATGAATTGTTATAAAATATGTCAAACTTCTGGATATATAATAATATATATATATATATATATATAATAATATAAGAAAATAAAATAAGCCGTCTTACTATTAATTTCCCAATTTTCTCATATTTTCTCACCGTTTAAACCTTCCCTAGACTAGACTTCTACTAATATTTTCAAAACCAAAATTAGCCATATCAGTTCAGCCGTTCTTGAGTTTTAGCGAGACTAACGAACAGCAATTCATTTTTATATATAGAGAGAATAAATAAAATAATGACTACGACTTTGCAGAACACTTATTACAAACAACAATTACTTACAAAAAGTGTTTCGACAGCGTATGTATAACTATAATAGTTATGCCACAATACGTTTTCTTTTATTATATTTTTTTTATTTGAAACGCCGCCACTAGAAGAGGCTCTATTTACGCGTTTTACGCGACATGTAAGTATTAGAAAAAAGTTGCGTGGTCGTCGCTCACCCTGCTCAGCTAGCTCACTTAGACCTTATGCGATGTAGGCATCACTGGGGTACGGGCCGTACGATCTAATTTCAAACATGAAAAAAAAAATCTTTATTTCTTTCACTTTATGTTAATAATCCTTTCTAACGCGTGTGAAACTGCGGGGAACAGCTGTACAGAATCTAGCGATTTTGAACATGTTAAATTTAAATTCAGTTTTAGGTAAATTATCGATTGAATAATAAATGTTGTATTTTTTGTATTAAATTACATAAGCAACTTACGATCAAATTGAATAAAAATACAAAAATAGGAATAAATAATATCCTACTGTAAATGGGCAATAGTTTAGTATTATAAAAAGTTAAATGTGTCACAATACTTTTGAGAAACAAAAGAGATCTAATAACATAAATTTTCACAGTGAAGTATTCAATATTTTGTAGTATTTTATGCTTAATTTGGTGAAAATAAAAATATTTTGTTAATCAGATGTGACATCTGTGTGAATCTATTTAGTGCTTCAATTTTGACAGTGCGCTGTATGAAGACACTCATTCTATATTATTCTAAGTTTAACAAGTTATCTTGAATTGACTAGATGAGGGGATTATAGAAACCACTTAACCGTTGAACTATTTAAGTTCAGTTCAGCAAGAACCGAGTCTAAAATCCATTAACCCCTGGTGCCGAGTTCACCTACATCGAATAACAGTAACTATCGCTGACTAATCTTTTGTAGGGTTGCAAACTGTGTGGTTTTAATGACATACTTCCTGCCCAAAGGGATAATATCAGATTGAATTGTCCATTTTTTTAACAAAGTCCGATGTATGATAAATATAAACTACATGTGCTCCGTAACTTTACTCTCGTTTTAGCGTAATGTTTTTATAACCGAAAACCTTTCTAGATAAATGAAATGAAATAGTTTATGAAATGAAATAGTTTATTAACATCCTGGGTAATAATATACACTTGATGTTTGTCATTGTTGTACGGCCATCGGCTGACCGTCATCCGCTTTGGGTGCGCTAAGGCTTAAATGGGCTAGGAAAAAAAAGGGGCGACAATCCAACCCAAATTCAAACGAGTATGACCCGAGGTTAGCGCTTTCAAATAAACAAACTCTTCAGCTTTATAATGGCTGCAACCTTTTTCCGTCTCAATGCTGGGCAGGGGTCGCTCTTCATTATTGGGGAGGCTCAAAGCTTATTCCATAACGCTGCTCCAATGTGAGCTTTTTAATATTATAGATTTACTACAAAATAATTTAAAAAAAATTGACGACCGCAATCAGCGCAATCAATTTACGTTTATTGTTAATTTATTTAGTTACGGTAAAAATGGTTATGAAAAAGTCGCATAGTCGAATCAGAAAGGTACAACATATATAGTTGCTGTAAAAACATTGTTGTGTATTCCTATGAAAATTTTAAAAACAAAAAACAAACGTTAAACGACGCGGCACATTTTAAATTTTGGTATTCCATTATTATTATTTCATATCGCTTGTTTTCGTTCTTTTTGAGATCGAGAATATTTCGTATTTCAAAAGTGGCAGCGGCAACCCTAATCACACGTCAATTATTTAAGGCGAAACCTGTATAGAGGAGCAATCGCCAAACCTAGGCGTTCGATGTTTCAACGCTTCTGATAATTTACGTCCTCTTAGATTTAGATGTTAGAGATTTTAACACGCCTTTAGTATTCGACGCAACCCTTTTTGCTTCTTACTGCTGGGCACGGGTAAGTATATCCTTATTATTGCGGAGGCGTGATAATTACTCCACCACGTTGTCAAACCATTGTGACACCCGTTTTTATTGCACGATGAGCGAAAACATTGTTATATTCCAGTAAGGGGAAGACCCTTATATACCTCTAAATTTCTCAAAGGCAAATCATGTCCACGAACTCGTACTTGACCAGTTGCTGAAACTTTATATATAAATATAAAACACAGAAAAAAAAGATTTAAGGACAATGAGTCGTTAAGTTATGGAATTATTTTGGTTTCTTATTTCTATTTCACACAACTTTCCGCCAAAAATTAGGTAGGTATTTACCTAAGTATAATATACCTTTAAAATAAAAAAATAACATCTATATTTACACTTATGAACTCAACTTTTTGTTTTATAATGCAAATGAAAACAGCAATACCAACTCAATTAATTCACGTACAGTTAGTGCGGGTTCAAACTAGCGAATTATTTTGGTACCTATCAGAAAATGTCAAATCTTGACGTTTCGCTTCTACACGCGCTTCATAAAACAAACAAAAGACGCGCGAACGCGCCGAAAAATACGCTGATGTGAAAACGCATTTATAACTTTTTGCGGCGTCAGCCTAATTTTGTAACAGATTTCCATTCAAAATTACTAAGGAAACGTAAACAGTATACTAAAAAACAATCAGAATTCAATATTCGGTCGCCATAATGGATCGATTTGTCGGATCATAAAGAGGGATCAAAATGGCGGTTTATTGATATCGCCAATCGTTCATCGAGGATATCCTATTTCAACGACGGAAGATTTAAAGTGACGTTGGATATTGATATTGTCACCAGTCTGAGCTTATGATTATGTTACTCAACTATATCATAAAATAATATTGAAGTGCGCGTAGCTCGGCGGCTAGCGAAGAACGCAAACGGTCTTTGCAGCTAAACCAATCGAGCGCGGTCGGATGTGAGATGGGTGACCGTTAGTGGCAAAAAAATTCATGCTCGTCGGAGGGCACGTTAAGCCGTCGGTCCCGGTTGTTGTCGATAGATAACAGTCGTTAAACCTTGTCGGAGGCCTTATGGGCGGTTTTAAATCATTTGACAGCGGGTTAGCCAGCGGGTTGGTGGACCAATAAAGGGGAGAGACCCGTGCCTAGCAGTGGTACGTAAAAAAGTTTGAAGCTAAGCCAAGCCATATGTAGACGTCAATGACAGTACAGTCTACTAAACACAACGTAACCTACATACATAGCTGCTACTTCACATTGCATACATAAGTATATCAAAAACAAGCTAAATTCAAAAGAAATTAATAAATACTCAAAATTTAATTTAAAAAAAACGTCGAATACAAGCACTTAATCAAAATACTCCAATCACAATAAAGGTAGCCACGGCATACTACTGCAACTCAGCAATGTTCTCGGTCAGGTATCGAAAACCTTTTCTAACTGTGTCTGTAATGTCAACCGCAGGCTTGTCATTTGCGACGATCCACGTCGACCCGTTCGACGCCCTGCTAATCACTTCCAGAATCCCCGAAACTGCTGACTCAACTCTGAAAAAAGAAATGATAGGAATGTAAATTTTTTTAAATTCCTTTTTATGTCTTTTTTGTGAAGTGAGAGGGATTTAGTCCATACTCCTCCACGCGGAATAAATGCAAATTAGTAGATATCATGCCTTCGAGAAATTATGACTTTCTCTTGGGCATGCACGCCCAAATGTTCCATGCGGCGTTTTGATTTAAAATGTATCTTGTACTATACCAGTAAAAGTATTATTGTTATAAGTCATACTTCGTCTAAGCATCCTTTTTTTGGTATCGGGGGGGAAACCTTTTAAAGGTATGCAGAACCTTGGATACCGGGCTATGTGGGATTTATACCGCAATAAAACCCCCTCGGTGGCCTGCCTCTACGCTTGTGGAGGACTCCGGGATCTCCATTGGAACGCACCGGTGCCCCAGAACGGGCCCTTCTTCGGAAGAGCAGATGCGCTCTCCTGCACCCTCAGGCGTTCACAGCGGCATGCGGCCACGCCCATACCGTCGTCCTTCCCGGGGCTGCTGGCTGGATGGGTCGAGCTCCCACTCCACACCATCCGCAACCCCGGAAGGACGATCAGGCAGGGGCCGTAGCTCTATTCTTAATCCCGAAGCTACAGGGACTACATTTAATCTTCCTACTACATTCATTTTGTTAAAAAGAGTGCCGCTAGCGGTAACATTACCGCACACACACACGATCGGTTATATTAAAAAGTTACACTACGTAGACCGTGTGATAAAATATTAATACATTTATCGTAAAAGGTTCGTAACAACTTAAATAAGTATCTGGAAATGATATCTGTGAGGTTGTTTGAAAAATGTCTTCCGAAAAGGAAATGGCAGGTAAGCAATGTTGAAAATATCAATTTATTTTGTTTGAAGTCTAAATCTTCTGCTTACTTTGGCGGTTTTAACAAGCACACTGGATATAGAAGTGATTTTTGTCAATTTGTGTTCTCTGAAATTGAGATAATACCAAATATTTATAAGCTTTTCGTTTTTAATTATAAAATATCATCCTTTTTATGAAAATGTTTAATTTAAATCAATTCAATTTGAGATTTGTAGTTTTAACGTAATGTTGAAGAAGACTTGTGAATGATGATTTAATCATCAACCAAAGCGCGCTTAACCCGGCGGTTAGCATAGAACGCAAAGGATCTATGCAACTAAGCCACATGGTCGCGGTCGGGTGTGAGATGGGTGACCGTTAGTGGCAAAAAAATTCATGCGCGTTTACGTGCTTCGGAGGGCACGTTAAGCCGTCGGTCCAAGTTGTTATCGATAGATAACAGTCATTAAACCTTGTTGGAGGCCTTATGAGCGGTTTGAAAACATCCGACAGCGGGTTGGCCACTAACCCGCATCTCCACCAACCCGCATTGGAGCAGCGTGGTGGAGTAAGTTCCAGACCTATCCAATAATGGGGAGAGACCCGTGCGTGCGTGATAAAAATGAATCCATATTTTTCTTAGTCACTCCACCACGTGTGAACGGCTGGACCGATTTGGATAGTTCTTTTTTTGTTGTGTTTGTTATTATCAGGAGAAGGTTCTTATGAAAGAAAAAAATTGAGCGGAAAATCAGAAAATTTAAGAATACTTAGCCACCATATTGAATTTTCTAACGATTTTTAATGTAACCTTAGTGCTATGGACAACTCAAACTTTTTATATTTTAAATTCATAGCTAGAAAGGACAACGTCTCTTGGGTCAGCTAGTGTTAAATAAAATTCGACTAACTAATAATTCGCTCGTCTATTTTCGTCCTAATATAGATGCGTATCACAGGAAGATTTAATTTTGCAAATAAGAGTTTCCATAAACCGAGGAAATTGGAACATTGCAGTTTGTGCCTCATGCATTATGCTCGCTCACACTTAGCTGCCCATACTGTGTCAACATCGCGTCGGATTTGAATTGGTTTTCAGTTGGAATCAGTTGGTTCATTAGAATCCATGTTATCTATTTATAGTTGATATGACGTTGGCTAATATATGGAAGAATAAAAATTTCATTTAGCGATCTATTATTAAATAACTAAGTGAAACTTAAGGGAAGCGCGCATGGCCCGGCGGTGAGCGTAGAACGCAAGCGATCTACGCAGCTAAGCCAAACGGGCGCGGTCGAGTGTGAGATGGGTGACCGCTAGTGGCAAAAATTTCATGCGCGTTTCCGTGCTTCGGAGGGCACGTTAAGCCGTCGGTCCCGGTTGTTGTCGATAGATAACAGTCGTTAAACCTTGTCGGAGGCCTCATGGGCGGTTTGAAAACATCCGACAGCGGGTTGGCCACTAACCCGTATCTCCACCAACCCGCATTGGAGCAGCGTGGTGGAGTAAGCTCCAGGCTTCCCCAATAAGTGGGAGAGACCCGTGCCCAGCAGTGGGACGCAAAAAGGGTTGCAGCCAAGTGAAACTAGTATAGCTATTTCTGGATTGTGCTAGACGTTATAACACATTATCATACTTCCACACTAATATTATAAATTCAAAAGTAACTCTATCTGTCTGTCTGTTATGTTTCCACTACTGAACCAATTTTAATGAAATTTGGAAAACTGCTAGAGTGGACCTTGAGAAAGAACACAGACTCTATAAAACGGGTCCAAGCGGGCGAAGCCGCTGGTAGAAACCTTAGACCTAATATAAATATTTTTTTAACAAATTTTTATGATAATACCAAACTTTGGCCTCATGTAAGCTTAAGAACGAAATAAATAATAAAATCAGTGAAGTGAGAAGTGAGTTTCTTTAAGTTCAATGGTGGGATCTCCTCGGTAAAAATATGGGAGTTTATCCGCAAATCACGAGTATAACAGCAAAGGAAGTCATCCTAATTCAATATTGAAACCAAATACAAATTCGTCTCGTAATGCCAGGTTTAATTCTGGTTAAATGTTATAAATCACAAGCGTGGCAAAAGCAGCTGAATCATTATTATTGTGTATCTACTGACTGAAGGTGTTCGCTAACGAGATATTTTTGTATGTATGTAATGCACATTTAACATTTTAGCATCGGGTTTGAATTGGATTTTCAGTGGATAATTTAAGATTAAGGGTTCATCAGATCTCATGTTATCTTCTCTAAAATTGTTACGAAACTGGCTAAATATGTACGTTTAGGAATAAAAATTTCATTCAGTATTCAGTTTTTAAAAAGCAGAGTAAAAGTAGGCATTGTAGCAAATTTTGGCATATAAATAGTTGCAGAATTTTCTAATATCTATACAAATAAAAATAATTGGAGTGTCTGTTTGTAATATTAAAATAACTGCTTTTTACTACATCCATATGTATGTATATAGCAAAATAAAAATTTTTTACAATTTTTGACTGTCTGTCTTTCTGTTTGTTTCGGCTCATCTCTGAAACGGTTGGACCGATTTTGACGGGAATTTCACTGGCAGGTAGCTGATGTAATAGTAACTTAGGATACTTTTATTTTAGGAAAATTCTATAAATAAAGTCCACGCGGACGAAGTCACGGGCGGCCGCTAGTATACAATAAAAGAACATTAAATTACGTTATAAATGCTTTTTTTGTTTTAACAGATTTTGTATTGATTCCAAACTGGTCTTACTTTTGGTCTTTGGTCTTATCTTTGGTAATTTTGTCTATTTACATAAAATTAAATGACATTCACTATCAGTCAAATCCATACTTCCATACTAATATTAAATTATTATAAATTTAAAAGTAACTCTGTCTGTCTGTCTGTCTGCTACTCTTTCACGCTTAAACCACTGAACTGATTTTGATGAAATTTGGCATAAACATAGAAAGGACGTTGAGAAAGGACAAAGGCTACTTTTTACCGCGGGAAAATATCTCATTCCCACGGTAAGCAAATGAAATGAATGAAATGCGCCGTATGGCTGCAACCCTTTTTGCGTCCCACTGCTGGGCACGGGTCTCTCCCCAATATTGGGGAGGCCTGGAGCTTACTCCACCACGCTGCTCCAATGCGGGTTGGTGGAGATGCGGGTTAGTGGCCAACCCGCTGTCGGATGTTTTCAAACCGCCCATAAGGCCTCCGACAAGGTTTAACGACTGTTATCTATCGACAACAACCGGGACCGACGGCTTAACGTGCCCTCCGAAGCACGGAAAAAAGATAAAAGTAAATAATTTTTACAAAATTATTTACTTTCTGTGTTTGTTTATTTACATTTTGACGCAGCTATCAAAATTGTCATGTCTGTCTTTTATGTTTCTTTTTTTTTCAATTCGTTTTACGGCATTGTATTAAAATCCTTTCAGCCATTCAATATTAATAACACTAATAATACTCTACTAATATTATAAATTCGAAAGTAACTCTGTCTGTCTGTCTATCTGCTACGCTTTCCCGATTCCCTTTCCCACTACTTTTTTTTTTTAGTATAAAGTACAAAACAATACTTTATATTACATTACGATCTAGCCTAAATAATTCGACTAATGAGTAATTTTACGCCAACTTAATTTTCTAATAAACTTATTATTGAAGAATGCGTCCACTGACACAGCACTTCTTTGTTATTGCACATAAAGGCTTATACACATTGTTCTTGTGTCATTAGTATCACTAAATAAATTTTAGTCACTTTTCACTATCACTACACTGAGTTATATAATTAGTTCAAAAGTTTTTGTCCGTTTGAGCCGTCTCACTAAGTCCGTGGTGTCGAGCAGCTGGATTGCTTCAACAATCACGTGATGGTGAAGTCTTTGTTGATGAGCTTCTGCATATTTTTAATAACATTTTTGACGAAGTCTACTTTTAGGTCCCGATGTAGATATTCGTTTCGTATGTACCAAGGTGCATTCACGATTCCCCTAAGTACTTTATTTTGGAACCTCTGAATTATGTCTATATTGCTCTGTTTGGTACAGCCCCACAGCTGTATACCATAGGCCCATACTGGCATTAGGACCTGCTTATATAACAAAATTTTATTGTGGAATGACAGTGAGGAATACCTCCCAAGAAGCCAATGCATAGCTCTGTATTTGAGCTCCAATTCTTCTCGTTTTTTCTTAACGTGATGCTTCCAGCGTAGCTTCGCGTCAAGAGTCATACCTAAGTATTTTGCAGTATTTGCGTATGGTATGCATATGTTACTTATTTGTATTGGGTGGTAACTTTGATTTTTGTTTGTAAAATCTACATGTACCGACTTACTTTCATTGAGTTTCATACGCCACTTTTTTGTCCAGTCGTATACTTTATTAACTGCTCTTTGGCACTTTTCTGCAGCTTGCTCATGGCTGTCGCCTACGGCTAATATTGCCGTATCGTCCGCAAAAGTTGCAAAGAAACTATTTTCTATTTTTGGAACATCACAGGTGTATAGTAGGTACAGGACCGGTCCCAATACACTCCCTTGTGGCACTCCAGCTCTTATTTCTTTCAGATCCGAGTATTCTTCACCTTGCCTCACCCTGAAGACTCTGTTTGAAATATATGACTCTAAAATTTTTGTTATTTGTTTTGGTAACATTCTTCTTAATTTTAGAATTAAGCCTTCATGCCAGATCTTGTCGAAGGCTTGCGCTACATCTAAAAAGACAGCAGAGCAGACTTTCTTTTGTTCTAGTGTTTTTTCTATTATATTTGTAATTCTATGAACTTGGTCTATTGTTGAATGTTTTTCCCTGAAACCGAATTGATGATCAGGAACTAGCTTTTTATTATCTATAACTGGTTTTATTCTTTTTAATAGGATTTTTTCAAAAACTTTGGACATGATTGGCAACAACGATATAGGCCTATATGACGACACCTCATTTGGTGGTTTTCCTGGCTTCGCTATAATTATGACTTCACAAGTTTGGGACATATTGAAGCCTAAATGCAGCATTGATTAGCGTTGTAAGTTTAACGATAGCTTTCTTTGGCAAGTTATGCATAATTTCTCCAGTAATCAGGTCGAATCCTGGAGCTTTTTTGGATTAATATTAAGTTTTATTTCACGTGTTATTTCTCTCGGTGTAGTAAGTTTTATGTTGGATTCTGATTGGTCTGTGATTTCATTCTGTTCAATAGACTGTTGTCCTTCATACGGTTGAAAGATATTTTCTAAATAAGAGAGACTACTGAACTAATTTTACTGAAATTTGGTACACTCGTAGATTTTTTATACTATATACTATCTTGACGTTGTTCGCGCCAATTAAGTCATTTCACCTCCCTCCCCTTTACCCTCCCTCTCTTTCCCGCAAGCGCACTATTATATAATATGGATCAGGAAGAATCATCGTCAGTCTGCCTTCGTCCCGCCGCCGACGCGCACGCCGCCGACGCGCATGCAAGTCCTCTCGTGACAAGTGACAACCGCACCGCAAGCCACCTAACACGTGGTCATCAGACTCGCCGCATCGCCGCCATCACCGCTGTCAATAGTTTGTGATTTAACTGACTCTAAGTGAATGTGCACCGTGCAGTGTATTGTGAAGGACAACACCAGTTCCCGGGCAAGAGAAGATACCATACCAGCATACCATCTGCTCCAGCCCCTGGGATAAGCCAGGTTAGTGCGTTTGTTCCCTTTATCAATCCTTCTCGTTTTCCACCTTTAATTCGACACGCAACTTACAGTCCACAATTCCTACATCCGCAACGGGGGACCACCCTCCTTTCCACCCTTTATTCTACCACCATTTTTGGTCATATCGAACCGGAGGTCCCCCCCTTCTCCCAACAATTTCTGGTCCTTGTCGAGCCGGATTCCAACAATTTTTGGTCCAGTCGAGCCGATTTCGAATCAATAGTTTAGTAACTTCACCCGGGTTAAATATTTAATCTCATAAAGACGCATATTTATGTATTTCATGTAATATATTATAAGTGCCTATTCATATTTATTTTTGCAAATAAGTATTATATCTACGATTATTTTATATCCCGCATATTAATAACGCACCGCTCACGTAGGTATATTATTCTTTTTGCAAAACACACCGCACCATCCGCTATTTATTTTTGCAAATAAGTATTATATCTACGATTATTTTATATCCCTCATATTAATAACGCACCGCTCACGTAGGTATATTATTATTTTTGCAAAGCGCACCGCACCATTCGCACCATTATTTACCTATATTTGTAATCGAAATTACACCTCATAGGTACGCATTCTATTTTTCATTAATTGAAGTCCGCCATATTGTAACTGGAACCGACGCGACCGGCGATCGTTGTTTCGCTAGTAACTACCTACGTAATCATTCATTCATTACGCCATACATAATTTTTATAATCTTAACTGTTTTAACTGATTTATCTTGTTCACGACAAAATGTCTACTAAAGGCAAAATTGTATATGAAACGGTTTCAAATGACGAAATTAGTTTGAAAATATTAATTGCAAAACGAAATGCTATTTACGAGCGTTTACAACAAATTTATGATTTATCTATAAGTGCATCAAGTTCGTCAGACGAACAGGACACATTTCTTGACACGGCATCTGACCTTGAATACTTGCGTACTGAGTTCAAGGACACGTTAGAATCTTATAATGTTACAAACTTAAAATTAAATCCAAACGCGCAAGTAGATTTCGGATCGTGGAAATCTTTTCATGATCTATATAGTCGTATTAAAAGTCAAGTGTCCAAATTAAACGCTTCATCTTCAAGTAAATTACAGAATAGTTTGCCACCAAAAATTATACCGTCGCTTCCGCCCATAGAATTACTTTCTTTTAATGGTGACATACGACACTGGTCTATGTTCTACCAACAATTTAAAACATTAGTTCATGATAATCAGCAATTAACAGATGCTGAACGCGTTTATTATCTTGTTAGTAAACTTAGTGATAAGGCATTATCAGTCTGCTCAGGCTTAATGCCTACAGCGGAAAACTATTCTGTGATATGGAACGCGCTCATACGTAGATATAACGACGAGCGTGCGCTCGCGACTACCTACGTCAGTCAGCTGTTAGAACTGAAGAACGTAAATACTAACACATCCGCTGGTTATCAAATATTTATGGATAAATTTGACGCTTCTATTAACGCCCTTAAGCAACTTAATATTGATGACATATCTGATTTTCTGTTTCTAAATATCGCGCTTAGAAAATTAGATAACGATACCGTAAAGTCGTTCGAAATGTCATGTCGCAACGTAAACATACCGAAATATTCCGCTTTGGTTCAGTTTTTACATGACCAGAATAGGGCTTTGTGCCATACAATAAATACTTCGCATAATATGTCTAACAATAATAAAATTAAAGGTAATTTGGTTCCCGCTCCCGCTAAAAATATAAGCAAAACTTTTATTAATACAGATTCGTCGCGGTCATGTATTTTCTGTAAATCGGGTGATCACGAACACCTATTTATCTGTCCGCATTTTTTAAAAATAAATGCACAGGACAGGTACAATTTTGTAAAACGAAATAAATGTTGTATTAATTGTTTAAGTAATAAACACGCCACTCCTTTTTGTAAGTCACAGCGTAGATGTAGGTATTGCTCCCGCTCGCACCATACGCTACTTCATTTTTTTAGTAGTAGGAATAAGGTCGATCAGCCTTCGGAACAAGGTCCAGGAGAAAAAAATGCATCCACGTCATGTAACGTTTCGCGCGATTGTGGTAATGCGCCGCACCGCACTACATTATTGGGAACTGCGAAGATTAAAGTTCGTACTAAATACGGTCACCAATATTTGTTGCGTTGTTTAGTGGACCCTGGCTCGCAATGCGATTACATCACGAAACAGTGTTGCAAACGTTTATACCTACCGATCTCAAATAAAACACCAGTTAAAGAGGCGCAAGGAATCGGTGGAGTATCGCAGAAGGTTTTAGGTGTTACTTCTTTGCAGTTTAGCTCCCGCTTTGATGAAAATAAACTTTATCATATTGAACCGTTAGTCGTTCCCACTATAACTGGACAATTACCCGAGTCGCTAATAGACGTTTCGAAAATTAATTATATAAATAATTTACGTTTGGCTGACGATCAATTCCATAAACCAGGTGACATTGACGTTTTATTAGGGGTTAACACTTATTTACAAATTTTGTTAACTGATAAAATAATTAATTCGCAATCGCCGAGTGCCATAGAAACGTCACTAGGATACATAATAATGGGAGACGCAGATATCGACTTTCCTACATGCATTCCGCGTTCTTTAGTTTCTTATCCTATTGATAATAGTCAAACGTCGCTCATGCATTCGCTCGAAAAATTTTGGAAGTTAGATGAGCTGCCGCAAAAACCTTATTTGAGTCCTGATGAACAGGAATGTGAGAATATTTATACTTCCACTACTCGTCGCAGTTTGAACGGACGATGTGTTGTCGCCCTGCCCTTCAAGGACACGCCTGATAAGTTAGGTGATTCTTTTATAACCGCTAAAAAACGCTTCTCGCTCCTAGAGAGACGTTTTAATGAATGTCCCGATCTTCGCTCCCGCTACAATGACGTCAGTCAAGATACATCAACAAGGGTTTTTTATCATTAGTTGTTTCAAATAATTTTACGGAACCTTGCTTTTATCTCCCGCACCATCCTGTCATACGTAATGATAAAAGTACAACTAAATTGCGAATAGTACTCGACGCAAGCGCTAAGTCAGATAATGACATTTCATTAAATGATATTTTACATAGTGGGCAAAACTTACAGTCTGATATTTTTAATATTTTAATAAACGTACGAGTTTATCGCAACGCCTGTTTTGCCGACGTTAGACAAATGTATTTATGCATTGAAGTACAAAAATCGCACCGCGCGTTTCAACGCATTCTTTATCGCTTTTCTAATGAGGAAGACATACAAACATACGAATTTAATCGTGTGACCTTGGTTTACGCTCTTCTCCTTTTCTTGCGCTACGCACATTACGTCAGTTGGCTTCCGAGGAGAGGGAGTCCTATCCATTGGCTGCTTCGGTGGTCGAACGAGATATTTATATGGACGATATCGCGTCCTGCGCGCCCTGCGTCAACAGCGCCGTTGACGTAGCCACTGAACTAATTCAAATGTTTCAGCGTGGAGGATTTGAATTGGTTAAGTGGACTAGTAACAGTTCAGAGCTTTTACAGCACATCCCCGCAACGCACCGTCAGCTTGACGAGGTCTCATTCGACGACCAAAGTATTTTTAAGGTATTGGGCCTTCGTTGGCACCCCGCAACTGATTGTTTTTCTTTTCTAGTTTCACCGCCGCCGCTCGCTTGTACCAAGCGTTCTATTTTATCCGCAACCGCTCGCTTGTATGATGTTCTGGGGCTCGTGGTTCCAGTAATTCTTTTCTCTAAGCTTCTCATTAAAACCTTATGGGTTCTCAAACTTGACTGGGACCAGGCTCCACCCGCTCACGTTGTTACTGTATGGCAACAATATATTTCAGAGTTACCTTTGATATCGAAATTAAAGTTTCCTCGCCATATGGGTATAAATAAAAATTCGCAAGTCTCGCTAGTCGCGTTCGCCGACGCCAGTGAAAAGGCGTATGGCTGCGTGATTTATTCGCACATCGTTAATGATGATGATTCACTAGTGATAACGCTACTAATTTTATTGCTTCGCGTTCATACTTTAAGAACTTCATTCCTTTTTACGGTCAGACGAATATTATAAAGTATTTAATCAGATCCTTTCTGATAACCGCATCACATGGAAACTTAACCCTCCAAACGCTCCACATTTTGGTGGGCTTTGGGAGTCAAATATAAAGATAGTAAAGTATCATTTATTTCGCGTCATAGGTAAGCAAATCCTCACGTATGAGGAATTGCTTACTGTCCTCACTCAGGTCGAACGCATATTAAATTCACGACCGCTTTACGTGTTAAGTAGCGATCCGGCGGAACCTACTGCACTTACGCCCGCGCATTTCCTCGCTGTTAATCCACTTGGATGTTTACCCGCCGCGGATCTTAGTAAGGAACGCATTGGTCTTTTATCACGTTTTTCATTGCTTGATTCGATAGTTCAGTCATTCTGGAAGCGCTTCAGATCAGAATACTTACATACACTACAAGCAAGAGAAAAGTGGAATAAACATTCTTTTAATTCCATTTCTGTAGGAACCGTTGTTCTTATCGATATGGATAACGCTCCGCCTCTTCAGTGGCCGCTAGGCGTCGTCACTGAACTGTTTCCTGGTAGGGATGGTGTGGTGCGCGTTGCATAAGTGAAGACTAAGAGCTCCACTTTGCAGCGGCCCATTGTTAGACTTTGCCCTCTACCAACACAATAATATTGTAGTTTATATTTTATAAGTTATAGTTTAAGTATAAATTCTCATCCCGCTATTATAATATTTTTATTAATTTACTAATTATATTCATCGCATCGCCTCTGTTCACCGCATATATAGTTTTTTCTATATGATATTAACTCCGCTGTATATATTTATGTTTATTTTTTATTATTATTTTTTAATTCGCTATTTGAGGAGACCTCAAGGCCGGGGGGATGTTCGCGCCAATTAAGTCATTTCACCTCCCTCCCCTTCACCCTCCCTCTCTTTCCCGCAAGCGCACTATTATATAATATGGATCAGGAAGAATCATCGTCAGTCTGCCTTCGTCCCGCCGCCGACGCGCACGCCGCCGACGCGCATGCAAGTCCTCTCGTGACAAGTGACAACCGCACCGCAAGCCACCTAACACGTGGTCATCAGACTCGCCGCATCGCCGCCATCACCGCTGTCAATAGTTTGTGATTTAACTGACTCTAAGTGAATGTGCACCGTGCAGTGTATTGTGAAGGACCTTTATCAATCCTTCTCGTTTTCCACCTTTAATTCGACACGCAACTTACAGTCCACAATTCCTACATCCGCAACGGGGGACCACCCTCCTTTCCACCCTTTATTCCACCACCATTTTTGGTCATATCGAACCGGAGGTTCCCCCCTTCTCCCAACAGACGTAGTCAAAATAAAATATCTATGGGTACACAGATAGAGTGTACCTTGGGAAAGGACATAGGATAGTTTTCATCCTACGGGAACCTATAAAACGTGTGCACACGGGCGTAGCCGCTGGCGGAAGGCTAGTAGCTAATAAATCAACAAATTTTACTGGATACTTCCACGGTGGAAATAATATGGTAGTAAATCTACTAATCACGAGTATAATAATCGAAATCTAACCAAATTCAATATTGAATACAAATACGAATTTGGCTCGTAAAGGTTAAATTCTAGTTTCGTGTTACAAATCAGAAGTGGGGTGAAAGCAGCTGAGTCATAATTATTGTGTATCTACTGACTGAAGGTGTTCGTTAACGAGATATTGATTATCCCGAGTTGTTAGCTTCGTCAGCTAAACGCGAAAACGTTAGCTTTGTCAGCCCATTATCAACAATGTAAATGTATTTAGAAGTGTTTATTAGATCAACCACAACACAGGAATGTATTTTCGGAGGCGGGAATGTAAGTGTTATTAAGAGAAAACGCTACCGGCGTATTCCCATACAAATGTGTTCTCCTATTTTCTCCCCGGATAGTGCTTCTAGAGGAATGGTTATTTGTGACAATATCTAAGTCTACTAAAGCTATGCCCCTGTGTTTTGTTTTTTAATCAACTAATTAGATCAGAAAATATAACTCTTCAAAAATCGTAGAAAACGCTGCTTTCATTCAGCCCTAATCCAACAACTGCAAAACAAAGAAAGGTTTCTACAACCAAATAAAAACATTGGGGCATAGACTATTTCTTGATATTTGTGAAAAAAATTTTGATAAACTCAATTTTGAAGGAGGAAACAGGAGAATACGAAAACTTGGTTTAGTCAGAAAGTTTGTTAGGTATAATGAGTCTGAGCTGCATCTGTCCCTATCGCACGCGGCGGATAGCGCAGGGCGCAGCGCGATAGCAATAGTTACTCCAAAATACCTATTTTTCTAATTCGGCTGAAACCGCGTTTCCTCTTAAATAACCAAAATGTATTTTTATGACGGATTCAGATGAAAAATAACTGAACGGACTGTCGAAAGTCATATGAAATTTCTCATCTCATGATTGGAAAATTACTTACTGAACTAATTTTGGTGAAACGTATTCTTACGTTAGTTGCAGTAAATGTAAAGTACCTAACGTAAAGTGTGTTTGTTTATTTTTACTTTTTCACATTACGACGGATTGATCGAATAAGTTTTATTCGTAGAACCACCACCACCTTCAAGTAAAGTGACGCTAATTTCAACACTTTGTTTGGAAATGGTGAACGAGGCCCTGAGAGTGACATATGCAACTTTTTTACTGCGGTTAAACATCTCATTCCCTTTCATCCATTTTATGTATTTGATCCTTTCAAACGCGAGTGACAACCGGGGCACAGCTAGTATACATACATACGTATTGAATAGGGTCTTGGACACTATGAACAAAATCCTTACCTTAAAAAGTTTGCACTAAATCACGCTTGGAAAGCAATATAATTGTTAATTCTTTTTCATACATGATTTTTATTACCGTTTAAATCAATAATAATGAAGTCAATTGACTATATATGATAAGTGACGTCACTTATCATTTTCTCATACAAAATGTATGGGGATGTCACGTTTTGACAGCTCATTAAAAGTATCTCTATTGACTTGGTAGTCCAAGACCGGATTGATATTCTCATTTTTTGAAAGTCGTTTAACTAATACATACAATAAATCGCTTTTTAATAAAATCATTGTAGAAAATTCTACCGCAAGACATAACTTATAAAGTCATTCGCATTAAGAAGACTCAATTTTTGTATAACAAACTACGTCAAAGTTTGCGCTTTTGAAAATGTTTAAAATGAGGTTGTGAAGCTTGGTTGGTCCCGAGAGAACGCACGAAACATCTTTCATAAGTTTCCAAGTTCTGTCAATGATGAAGAAAACTTTCTCCTTTTATCCAATGGACATTATTGTTATTCATAAATGCATTACATTTTTGCTCAAAATTTTTGACTTCTTGTCAAACTATTAGTTTGATTTGTGAATAAATAAGATTAATTTTAGTTCTCAGCTTCGACTTTAAGAACTGGCGCAGAAACTGAGAACTAAGGATTAAGAAAACTAAGGTTTAAGTACAGGTTATCCACCTGTTCAACTATCAGCTTTCATAGTCCACTGTTCTCTAATGTTGGCCACTCCATCCACTCCGTCTTTTGAATCAAGCTGTTTCCGCTGTCTTTTTTATCTGGTGTGCCTATCCGTTGTTACTTCAACTTGCCGATTTTGAGAGCTATGTCGGTAACCTTCGGTCGTCTACGGATTTCATCATTTCTGATCCTGTCTGTAGAGAAATATTAAGCAGAGCTCAATTCATCGTTCGCTAAGTATATTTGAGCCTCAATTTGAACCTTTCGTATATTTTGCTTAATGATTATTAAATCCACACCACTTTTTCCACTCTTTTTTTGTGTCAATGACAATACCACGAACAGCGTCTCAGCCGCGGGCTTGAACGTGTTGAATAATTTTACGAATTGATCTGTAAAGTTTTTCAATATTTTACTAGTATATCATCAATTCATCAATTTACCTTTGTCTCTCTGTGACGCGGGAACTAATGCCTTGATCGCAGTTCGCAAAAAAGTTGTCCTGGCTCCGCCTATGAAGAATTGCAGTATCCGTAGGACCAAGGCATACAGTTGCTATCCGAACTTGTGTGTTTGTGAAGAATTCCTCAGTCTGAAAAAGTTTAAATAAAATAAATATGTAATTACGTCAATATAACTGCGTAACGACTGAATGTACTCAGTCGGATCCTGAATTATATCCATGTTGCGCGTGATGATTATTCGTAGCTAGCAACTCTAGTGTAGTGTGTAGCCAAGACGCCCATAAATATTATAACGATTGTCATTAGAGTTAGTAATAATAAAGCCTTCAATCCATAGACAATCCATACACAACACGCCTCTTAATACACCCGAACCTGAGCAGTCGCCACACTAGAAAGCTCCAATAAAATTGATTAAATTTATTTATACGTATTGTGTACGTGTATCCAAGAACAAGACAGTCATAAAGAAACGATTTATACACAAAAAATATGCATTCTATATCTTCTTGTAATTAGGAAAAGGGCCTTCATAACTGAGCCATTACTACGAGTTGATGCATCCATCCATCGCATGTTTTTAAATTGCACCAGCTCCAAAACACGGCAAAATGCATGAAATCTATCACTGACGTTGATCTTGGCGGCCGTTTAGCTTAACTATAATAATAATATTAATGCAGCCGTTCTACTGCGGGGCTATGCGTCCTCAAATATCATCTACCGCAATACTATTGCTCAACTAAACGAGCACTTGGCTTCAGCTCCAAAAAGGTCGATTTGTCGCTGTACCAGGGCCTCTTAACTGTGTGAGTGTACCATATGTCTAGGATTTAATGACAAGTTTCCTAATGCAAATAAATAGACGTAGTGTGCAAGGAAGAACACACAGACTAAAGTTGGTGCAGTTAAAATTAGTACAATTATGTATCTAGTATGCTACAAAACAGAGAAAACTTTCAATCTCATTGCTGGATACGGGTCTTTTATCAGATTTAGAAAGGATTTATAATACAGTTGTGTGTTTCCTGTGTTTTAATAATCAGGTTTCTCTTCAGTCCGCAGTCTTGCAAACACCGAATACTTACTGCAATGTTATTGCTGAATTGCAAAACCGCTGTCTTCGTTGCAGCATACACAGGTAAGCGGGCACTTGTTTTGAGAGCCAGGAGGGATGATATGTTGACTATAACACCGCCATTCCCGCCTTTATCGGCCCCTATTACATCCAAAGCTTTATACGTGCTTGTCACTGTACCGATCTAAAAGAAAATATAGATTTATTTGCAAGACCGCAAATCAATTCAGTTGAAAGTACAGGTGTACAATCATGAAGAATTAATTTTAAGGAAGGAAATAAACACTATGGAAGATATTTTATATAATAATATAAAAGTTTGACTGCAGTGTAATGGGGATTGTATGCAGTAGTGAGGTTTACACTACTCATGATTTTTCTCATTTTATGAACTTCTTTTCTATTTTTATCAGATAATTAAACAAAATTTCCTCCAAAATTAATTCCATCATTTTCATGAAGGCACTTTTGTCAGTATTCAGTTAGGTATAACTGGTCCAAAACATGATCTGTCGCGACATAAAGCTGTGTGTCTTAATGATAACAGTTATAAAGCAGCTAAAATTCAACTTACAAAATTGACGTCAATCATTTTCTTGTATGAACTTTCATCAGCATTGAGAATTGCGGCATTGTTAACCACAGCGTCAAGTCTGCTGTACTTGTTCAGAACTTGGTCATACGCGGCCTGTAGCTGTACAGGATCCGAGATGTCACATTTTATGAACTTCACTTTTAATGCGCCAAACTTAGTCGTGAGTTCACTCTCTAATGCCGCGCCTTCACGCTCCGCGATATCGAGGAATGCCACATGCTGTAACAAATTTATTGTTTTAGGGATTTTCCTTAGGGATAGTTGCCAGGGACGCAGTCCCTGTAGCTTCGGGATTAAGAATAGAGCTACGGTATCCCCTGCCTGATCGTAAGAGGCGACTAAAAGGGGGCTTCCGGGGTTGTGGACGGTGTGAGTGGGAGCTTGATCCGCCCAGCCAGTAGCCCCGGGAAGGTCGTGGTGTGTGTGAGGCCGCATGCCGCATACCGCCATAAGCGTCGGAAGGTGCAGGAGAGCTTATTTGCTCTCCTGAAGATGGGCCCATACTGGGCGCCGCGCGTTGAGGTCACCGGTGCGTCCCACCGGAGATCCTGGAGTCCTCCCCAAGCGCAGAGGCAGGCCACCGAGGGGGTTTTAGTGCGGTCAAATCCCACATAACCCCGGTATCCTCTCCCAAGGTGACGGGTACCTTTTGAAGGTTTGGGGGAAACCTAACCAATACAAAAAAAGGGACGCAGATCTAAGGGAGAAACATATTGGGGACCTACAGTTTTTACGTTCAGGGAAATGCGACGTGTTTATTCCCGACGATCCGTGTTGCAATGGTTACCATGCTAAACTACCAATCAATGGTACTTGGCGTACCAGGAATTGGAATAATGAGTTTCAGTATCTATCCTCGGTCTGGATGTTTGTGTTGGTCTCTTTATATGTGTTTATGATACCCACACACAGGGAATCCTATGAATGTGTAGCGTTATTTCTTTTATGCCCAAATACGTGATTTTAGGTGCATTGTATGCTGTAAAAATCAGTAGAAACATTTTAATAAAAAACCTCCTTCATAGTCGACAACTCACAGTTTAGTGTTTGTTATTATTTGAGTGGGTGGAGGAGGTAAGGGTAATTTTTTTTTAAATCTTACCATTAATTATGGTCAAGACTTTCTAGGACTATAACCAGAGGGTTATAATAAAATTGTATTTCATGAGGAGAAGAAATGAACAATCATATTTTTTTACTCGTCATGAGTTAGGCTAACAATAACAAATCTGCAATGAGACATCTGCATATAGCAAATTAATTTATTATTGGCATGATTGGTCTTTAGTCATTACTTTTAAAATGAGCATAGTCATTATGAGTTGCATGTTAATAAAAAATGAATTAACCTTTTGAATTCGACATAAATACTTTTCAACGGTTAGCACTATTATTTACACTGTATAAATGTAGTAGGTATTTTCTTTATTTCTGGAAAAAAATATAAAGACATAACTGTATAATTCAATATTTTATACTAGCGGCCGCCTGCGACTTTGTCCACGTGGACTTTAGTTTTAGAATTTTTCTAAAATAATTATAGCCTTATTACATCAGCTACCTGCCAGTGAAAGTCCCTTTAAAATCAATCCAGCCGTTTCAGTGATTAGCCGGAACAAACAGACAGACAGACATTCAGACAAAAATTGTAATTGTTATTGTTTTTTCTACTAAATGATATGCACTTATAGGTACTAAGATAACATCTTTACTATAGACAAACTGAGATTATCAGAAATTACAGATGGTAATTGTAATGGCAAAACATAGTCCTCAGAAGATTGTTTAAAACTAACCTTGTGTGAACTGAAGTTTCTTTGAGGTACAGGTACAGTAAGGACTAAACAGTGCGAAGCGTACTTGATCGTAAAATAATGGAGTATTTAACAACAATACATAACAAAAAACATTACAAGTAAGAAACGACATACCCTAGCATTATGCGCCAGCAATGCTCGAACCAACCCAGCACCCACTCCTGCAGCACCACCAGTCACCAACACAACTTTGCCTTCGATACTCCAATCCACTGGGGCCATATTGTACACCAAATTTCATCAAAACAGTGTCAATCAAACGTGTTATCTGAGAACGAAAAGATAATACATTAAACAAAATTACGTCTCTACCGGCCTAAACGACGCGATCGACAATACTCCAATCTTATTTTAGTTTGTTTTTCGTGATACGCTTCTTATCAGTAGATAACAGGTTTGGGTTTCCCCTCATGCAGTGTATACTAATCGGTTTAGTATTTAGTAAGAACCGATCGGTCATAAATAGAGTAGAATGGAATCTGATACATAATTTTTTTAAATTTAATTAAGTTCAATAACAGATCCATACTTAATAATTATAAACACGAAAGTAACTCTCTCTGTATGTGTCAATAACGTTTTCGTCACTAAACTACTGAACCATTTTTATTTAAATTTGGTACACACACTGAAGGGACCTAATAAGTATATAATAAAGTAGTATTTATCCTGAAAAACTGTACTGTTCTGCTAGGATAGATTAATATAATCATATTATTATAAACATTAATCACTCGATCGAAACCGAAACGTATCACTAGTAAGTTATAATAATATCGCAATAATAATCGCAAATATAAACTCTCACTAAGATACTCTATGTTACGGGTGCTATGGAATCATACAAAGTTTCATACAGACACCGAAATCAGAAGAAATCTCCCACATTTATCATTTTAATATCTTCGCTAGAAACGCACGTCACGGCACGGCAAACTGTTAAAAACTTATTTTGATGTTTTTGAAATTAACTGCATGAATTGCTTTACACTGTTAACTGAAGTAGGCATTTATTTATTAAAATTTGTAGCACTTGCTCGTTTATGCCACTCATGTCCTGTGCTGTGGTTATGTGGTTAACGAATTCCTTTGTAGTGAATAACGAAATATTGTAACTTTTATTGCAGTAATTTTTTGTATTGACCAAGCGTGTTCGAGCGACAAATGGTCGATCTGTACTGGTGACTTTTAGGGAAATTGGAATGGTATTCAGAAGTAATATAAAATAGAATAATACAGGAATGGTCAAATTTTATACTGTCACGAAGCTTAGTTCAAATATATTATTTGATTCAGTTATGTTATTATGTTGCGGGCTTAAAGAAACACTCCGTTAAGCAAATACTTTTTTCAATTGGTTGTTAGAACGAAAAAGTAGGTGCATCAAATTACAAATTTAGCTACGCTAGAGTATTCAAACTAAAGAGATACAGGTAAATGTGTATTACCTACATATCATCATATGTATTACCTATTATTATTATATTAATGACGAGGATCAGTGACTGTGTAATAGAAATGCTGGTAGTTCTGCGTACCTGAAACCTAGGTTCAAATCTCGATACTTAACTCCAACTGAAAATATCGCATTGAAATGTAGAGTTTTATTTAATATCATTTTAATTTAGTTGAATGGCGTATTGGGCTCTGTTCTAAATCCTTCGTATTCAAGGAGAAGGTGGTCTCCTCCTAGCTCCTAGTGGAACATAACAACTAGTAACGACAGTGTTTTTGAAGGAATGAAAGAAAAAACATTTATTTCATTTTAGGAATACAAAATATTGTGGGAATACATATAAAATTTCTTCGTCACTTTTTTCATTAATAGATGCACTATGTTCAATGTCCATATTTTAAATACTTCATATACACGAATTTTACAAGTATAGACAGTCGAGCCGTCATCAGCTCCTTTGTCTTACGAATTTTCGATCAGGCCACGTGTCCTGACGCGAGTTTAACATTTTTTACCCATCCCAAAAAAGTGCACAACGCCGCTAAAGAATTTTTCACTTCAAAAAAGTACATACATATACGTTTGACTGCGAGTAACTTGTAAGACTCCCTATTTAAATATTTACTTTGACACTTGTCCAAATCAGCCCAAACACAAAGAGTTGACCCAACTGTTAATGATTAGTTATTTGCATTAACTTCGACCTCAGATAGCAACGATGCGTGTAGTTGCAGAGGTATAAACAATGTCATAATTCGTTAACATTGAAGTTTATAGTGAATTATTTTTGTATAAATGGAGCAGTAGACGAATATGCAGACCAAACAAGCCTACAAAATGCGCGAAATGAGTAGGTCTAAAATTTCAAATCTACTGTTAAAACCAGAAATAAAGCAGACAGAGCTTTTTATATTGACAAGCAGAATGACACAGAATAATGGTTGGCTACGGTTTAATAGCAGAGGACTCCCTCCTTATTGGCTACGGCTTGGTTAGGCTGAAGGGAGACGTCAATATGGCATGGTGGCATGGCTCCTATTGGCTAGCTAGCTGACGCGTTCGTTACACTACCGTAATCTTTCAATCGCTTGTGATAGTGAGTACAGTGAGGACGTAGTCTATTTCTTATGCATGTAGTACTCAATTGATAAGATTCGGTCTATCGTACAGAACATTTTATTTTGTATTTTATAAATAGGTAATTTATTTCTAGAACCCAACCAGGTGGACTGACGATCTGATGAACACAGCGGGAAGCCGCTAGATTCAGAGGTTACTAGACGGGGCGAAGTGGCGAAATCAGGGGAGGCATATTTTCAGCAGTGGAATACGAAAAGTTGATGGATCAATGAATGATATTAATATTTTATTTATCATCAAAAACATTTTCTATAAATGTACAATACATTTGTGTACATTCATGCGATAAATTCAAGCCAGGTCCTTTTCTTAGTCATGGTGCTTAGCGGGGTTTGAACTCGGGCTTATGATAAACGAGTCTGGTGTAATGAACATTCGCCTGTCATTTCTCCTGATTTACTAATCTTATATCTTCTTAATCTTAATATCTTATTTCTAAATTTGTTTTCATTCAAGCGTTACGTTATTAGCACAAGTTATGTCAAAGATTTTTTTCTTAATGTATTTTTAGGAAAGGAAGTCGCATTAAACGTAGTAGTCCAGCAGCCCCCGAACATTTTTTTTAGTGATTAATAACAGGCTGAATCTTCGTGAGTTCGTTCAGTTCGACGAGACGCCCAAGTTTTTCATGTGCCCAAATTCTGAAAGAGGTATGTAATGAACTGCGCAGGTGTAAAACATGTCGATTTGGTAGGGTGTTAAAATTGTCTGACTAACAGTAAATTTTTGATTGAAATTTTGAGATAATATGATAATAAACTCGGAAAAACAGTTGTCCTACAAAATCGATGGTTTTAGTTGGAGCGTCCTCCACGCCGAATATGTCGAAATAACGAGATCATAAAACTTATTAATAACCAGCAGATTTTTTGTATGCAGCTTAGTAAATATTAGTATAATTAAATGGCCACAAAGTCCTACAAATATAGTGGTAGGTTTTCCTAGTCCTACGCTTGGAGTTTGTTGATTCCACGGTAACACTTTTTTCATTAATAACCGTAGGACAAAAAGACACATGCTCAGTTAGTGCATTCTTTGCCTAAATCAAACAATGTCCTACCCAAAAATGGGTATGTATCGCTAGTCCTACAGAAATATCGAAAACAAATTTTTTTCGTAGTTGGAGATTTGGTAACTTGGGTTGGGACACATATATTTGTAAGCATAATCAATATTTTAGGGTTCCGTAGCCAAATGGCAAAAAAACGGAACCCTTACAGATTCGTGATGTCTGTCTGTCTGTCCATCCGTATGTCACAGCCACTTTTTCCGAAACTATAAGAACTAAAGTGTTGAAACTCGGTACGTAGATGTATTCTGTGAACCACATTAAGATTTTCACACAAAAATAGAAAAGAGCAATAAATTTTGAGGGTTCCCCATACTTAGAACTGAAACTCAAAAAATTTTTTTTCATCAAACCCAAACGTGTGGGGTATCTATCTATTTTTTTCTAAACTGAATTGTTTGCGCGAGAGACACTACCAAAGTGGCAAAACGTGTCCCCCCCTGTAACTTCTAAAATAAGAGAATGATGAAACTAAAAAAAATATATGATGTACATTATGATGCAAACTTCCACCAAAAATTGGTTTAAATGAGATCTGGCAAGTAGTTTTTTTAATACGTCATAAATCGTAAACTACAATTTACCTTTCATTCAATCTTAATGCAATGATTTC
This sequence comes from Pyrgus malvae, assembly GCA_911387765.1. Lineage (NCBI taxonomy): Eukaryota > Metazoa > Arthropoda > Insecta > Lepidoptera > Hesperiidae > Pyrgus > Pyrgus malvae. The sequence continues at coordinate 6,805,562 of OU426955.1, read as the reverse complement.
TATGGATAATTAATTCACTAGTTTACAGTACATCTGTTGCCGAAGAAATTTCAGCTGACTACATATGATATGCTATTTAAAAAATATAATTAGAATTTTTTTATCAGCTCTAGTTTCTGAGCTTCAGGTGTGTAGTTATAAAACAGAAAAAAACATGTATTTACTACGAAAAAATTTACTTAAAAAAATAATTAATAATTGAGTTCTAAAAACTTCTTTTTAAAGCTCTTCTCTGATGTGTAGACTTTGGAAAATAACATATCAGAGACCTCTATTGTAGGTCTGACATCATATTCGTGTCCCAGAAACCCTGATAGCGGCTTTCCATGACGCGTAAGTCTTATGCATACGCTCCCTGCTCTTAGCTCATATCTCCTAAATTTTCCGGAAAACTGTCCAGGTGAATATGGAGGAAGTGGAGTTTTATGGTCATATTGCACCTCATATTTTTTATTGTACCGTTTTCTTCGGAAAAATAACGCCGTAATTCTTTATCTTTTTCACGATAAAATTTCTATCTGAGGAAACCATTTTTTTTTCAATTTTGATGCTAACAATTCTGAAGCTTGTTTAGAAAGATTTAAATCTCTTAAAAGATCATATCAACTTATTTTGGGAAAAGCATTTTGGCTCATTTGACATACCTTCCAAATCACAGCATCATTTTGTGATGAGTTTGGTCCTTCAATGTCTTGTTCTAAGGGTTCAGATATATTTTAGGCACTGAAGAGTCAGATGAACGCTGCACTGGACGTTGAACACAACTAATACTTGGTTACTGCCATTTATTTGCTCGATTTTTAGTATTTAAACCGTTTACGTTCACGGTATAAAAAACAGTCTTCGAGATGATTTCGTGGTGTTTATTTGTGGTTATTAAATAGTCGGTGTTTCAAATTAAAGCCATTTCTTTTACCGCTTTTTCATAATCTTAAATATTCCACACAGACTTTACAAACACAATTGGGAGCCCAAGACTTCTCATTTTTATCCAAGCGCATCCCAAAATACTCAAAATAGGTATTTTTTACCAACTCTAATATAACTTTTCTACAATCGTTAAGCACATATTCTCAGCATATGTAGGAAAAATGATCTGAATTATTCAAACAACGTCTCCTTGAACTACTCATGACTCAAAAACTGCAGATATTAATCTTAACACAGTAAAATACGCCTGTTATCGATTAATATATACGCTTAAATGATAAAAATCAAAAACAAAGTAACTAGAGCTGCTCAAAAAAAATTGATGTTAGATTTGACAAAAACAAGTCATAAGTGAACATTATCAACCACCGAATTCGCGGCAACAGACAAAAAGTTAAATTTTGTAAACTAGAATCAAAGGCAATGATGTATTTCTGTTGCCGCTATTGTTATAAAAATACTAAAAATAGAATAAAATAAATATTTAAGGGGGCTCCCATACAATAAACGTGATTTTTTATAGATCCATCCATTCATCCACCAGCCTTTTAGAGTCCACTGCTGGACATAGGCCTCCCCTAATGTTCGCCACTCCGTCTGGTCCTGCGCCCTCTGAATCCAGTGGTTTCCCGCTATCTTCTTCAGGTCGTCGGTCCACCTGGTTGGAGGGCGGCCTGTGCTCCTTTTGCCGAGGGCCGAGACGTGGTCTCCATTCGAGGACCTTTCTTCCCCACCGGTTGTCAGTCCTCCTAACTATGTGGCCTGTCCATTGCCACTTCAGCTTCCAGATTTTGAGAGCTATGTCGACCTTCGTTCGTCTACGGATTTCATCGTTACGGATTCTGTCGCGTAGAGAAATACCAAGCATAGCCCTCTCCATCGCTCGCTGAGCGACCTTGAGCCTCTGGAAAAGGCTAACTGTATAGAAGACCATGTCTCAGCGCCGTAGGTCATCACTGGCAATACACACTGCTCGAAAACTTTCGACTTCAGGCACTGCGGTATTCTGGACGAGAAGACACTTTGTAATTTCCCGAACGCTGCCCAGCCGAGTTGGATTCTACGAGTTACCTCTCTTTCGAAGTTGGACTTACCCTGCTTACCCATACGGATCGCTTGACCCAGGTAAATATACTCGTCGACAACTTCGAGAGTAGCGCCATCAACAACGACCGGTATGGGTGTGACATGGACATTAGACATGATCTTCGTCTTGTCCATGTTCATCTTAAGACTCACCCGTTGGGAGGCGCTATGGAGGTCACCTAGCATTGTGTTGAGTTCTTCCAGGGACTCCGCCAAGATGACTATATCATCGGAAAATCGGAGGTGTGTGAGGTGTTCGCCATTGATGTTAATACCAAGCCCTTTCCACTCCATCAGCTTAAACACGTCTTACAGTGCAGCGGTAAACAGTTTCGGGGATATAACATCCCCATGTCGTACTCCGTGCTGCAAAGGAATAGGTTTAGTGCTTCCGTCGTGTACTGTCATGGTTGCGGCTTTGTATAAACACTTCAACACCTCGATGTACCGATAGTCTATCTGGCTTTCTCATAGTCCACATGCGCAACACATAGCGGCAGATTATACTCCTCGGTCTTTTGTATAACCTGTCGCAGGGTATGTATGTGGTATATGGTACTGTAGACTTTTCGTAATCTGGCTTGTTCGGGAGGCTGGAAGTCGTCGAGCCTGCGCGCAATACGATTAGTAAGGACCCTTGAGAACAGCTTATAGACGTGGCTCAGAAGCGCGATGGGTCTGTAGTTCTTCAAAAGGGCTCTGTCACCCTTCTTGAAGAACAGAACCACCACGCTCCACGCCTCCGGGATAGTTCCGTTTCTGATGACGGTATCGAACAGTCTTTGGAGCGCCACTAGGAGGGGTTTGCCTCCAGCCTTTAGTAGCTTTGATGTGATACCGTCATCTCCCGGTGCTTTGTTGTTTTTTAGCTGACTTAGGGACCCTCTAATTTCGTACAGGTTGACGTCCGGGATATCTTCAGTATAGTGTCGGGTTAATTTGGCTCTCTTGTCGTTCGCCATATTGGGAACGGGAGCCTGTGAGGAGGTGTACAACCGTCCGTAGTAACTCTCAATTTCTCTCTGAACTTCAGGCTTAGACGTAACCATAGCGCCAGACTCCGTCTTCAATCTCGTCAACTGGCTTCGCCCAACAATCAGATCCCTTGCTAACACTTTGGAGCCTTGGTTCCGCTCAATTGTGTTCTTGACGCGCTTTGTGTTGTGAGCACGCAGATCGCGTCGTCTACTGCAAGAGATCTGTTTATTTAGCTGCCTGTATTTCGACATTGAAGCCGGAGACCGGACACATAGTTCACGCCTTTCCTTCATGAGACCGAGGGTATGTTCAGAGAGCACTTGAGGTTTACTATTGGAGGGGGTCTTAAAGAACTTTTGACCCTACCTCGTGGACGGTTTGTACCAACCTGGTGTTAATTTCGTCCACAGATTTGCATTCTTCTAGATTTGGACAGGTGTTGATCGGAGCGTAGACTTCATTAGGCGTGACCTTTCCAGCTTAATGTTGATATTTAATGTGCCTCGTACCATTCGGTGATCACTTCCGGTTTTCACCCTGTTGATCACGGAGACATCATTAAATATGTGCCGTTTGTCTGCCAAAATGAAGTCTATCTCGCTTTTCGTGGAACCATCCAAGTCCACTTGCGCTGTGGCTTCTTCTTGAAGAAGGAGTTCATCATGAAGAAGTTCTCCTTCTCCAAGAAGTTAGCGAGCAAGCGGCCTCGGTGGTTCCGTTGTCCAAACCCAAAGAGCCCTACTTTCTGCTCGTCGCCGTCTCGCGTGCCCAGTCTAGCGTTGAAATCCCCCATCACCACCATGAAATGAGTCTTAGAGGCATGTATGGCTCTACTGATGTCCTCATACATTGCCTCAACCTCATCGTCTGGGTGTGTCGCGGTCTGTGCGTATACCTGTGTAACCTTCAGCGAATACCGTTTAGATATTCTGAGTATAAGGTACGCTACCCTTGCTGACACACTTTCGACTTGTGTCACGTTGTTGACGAGAGATCTGTGTACGAGAAACCCGACACCTTGGGACAGATGTTCGCCCTCCCGGTGATAGAACAAGTTACCGGATTTGAGGATTACCGTGTCCTCTCCCTGTCTTCGGACTTCGGATAATCCTATGATGCTCCAGTTTAACTTGTCTATCTCTTCTCCAGCTCCTGTATCATCTTGTCCAGCTTCTGTATCTTCTCGTCGATTCGCAGTGTCCTGGTGTTATATGTTGCCAGGTGCAGAGGTCGTCGTTTGCGACAGCCGAATCTCTGCCGGAGATTCCTAGCACCCCATGCCCCGCCGTGCCCGTGGCCGCTGTCATAGCCAGGAATAGCGGGGCCGCCGGGGACTGGGGGCCGGGGTATATGTGTACTTGTCATGAGGGGGTTTTTGCCATAGTCACCGCGCTTGGCACTGCGTGTTGGTGACCGCAGTATATGGTATGTTCCTCAGGAAGACGCTGCTGCCCATCTCCTGGTATTTGTCCCTCGGTCGCCTCCTACGACCTCCCGTGGGAATACTGGGAGTGGTGCTATTCTAACGCCAGACACCACACTGTAAGATTTTTATAGATAATGATACGGAACCCTTCGTGCGTGAGTCCGACTCGCACTTGGCCGGTTTTTTTAAACATAACTAACTAACTGTAACATAAATAACTGTAGTTGTACGAATTGTATTAAGTATATAATTGGTAAAAGTGAAACTAAAAAATACAATTATAAATATAATTATAGGTAAATACAATCTTAATCATCGTCGGATTCCAACGTCGACGTTTCATCAGTTTAGCGTTGAATATCAACAACTTTTTTGAGAAGATTGAATCGAGTCAATTCTGCACATATTATTGACTTCATTAAAAAACATTTAAAAAATGAGCAATTAATAATAATTATTAGTTAAAAGTATTCAATCTCTTCAATAATTTCATATTATCAACTATTCGTTTAATATTGTTGATTTTTAACCCCCGACGCAAAAAGAGGGTTATAAGTTTGACGTCGATGTCTGTCTGTGTGTGCGTCTGTCTGTGGCATCGTAACTGTCAAATGGACCGATGGACTCGAATGGACCGATTTCCCTACGGTTTTTATTTATTTGAAAGCCAGTTTCCGCCCGGTGGTTCTTAGCCATGTTTGGTTAATATCGGTCCAGCAGTTTAAGAGTATCAGCGTTTTTTCAAAATGTTGGAAGGCATTTTTGGCGTACGATTACTCGATGTGCTTTTTGTGGCCAGTATCATCATTAAATGACAATTAATTGATAACTTCGACCTGATGCTGCAACCATCAGAGTCCTGGTCACCTGGCCTCTAGAGAACCCAACTATTCTAAAACTCACAGCAGACTTATCGTATTTGGGTTCAATATATTAGTTTCAATGAGTTGCAGAGACATTGCAGTTTAAGATCTTGCGATACGGTCACGTTGACCTAGTAACAAGCTGGATGGTCTTCAGAGAATCCAACTCCTCGAAAACTTACAGCAGACATATCGTGTTTGGATTCAGTGTATTACTTTTAAAGAGTAATTTTCTTGCAGGTTATGATCTTGCAACACGGTCACGTTGACCTGATGCTGCAGCCAGCCGCTGGAAGTACCTCCCAGCTTATGTCATCGTTATTTATCATACTGGCTAACGTTTCTATATTTATGTATTGCCTTATAGGTTAGTTCCGTTTAAAAAGCTTAAAATAAAAATTAAATTAAAATAAAAAATACCCCGACCCAAAAAATAAACTCTAAAAACTAACAAATAATATTTTAATCCTATCATAATTATCATCGTCACATACAACATATATTATGTAAGTTCAAGTATTTTTATTTTCCAAGCGTCGTCGCGTTGGGGGACCGCTAAGTGAGTAAAAGGGTGTAGATTCCCGACGCGACGCCGCTTGGAAAATAAAAATACTTGAACTAACATAATATAATTATGGGAAGATGATAATTATAATAGGTTTAATATATTATTTGTTAGTTTTTAGAGTTCATTATTAGGGTCGGGGTTTTTTTTTTAATTTTAAATTTAATTTTTATTTAAACAATTTATTGGACACATTAAACGTAATGATTGGCTGCAACCCTTTTTGCGTTCCACTGGTGGACACGGGTCTCTCCCCATTATAGGGAGGCCTGGAGCTTACTCCACCACGCTGCTCCAATGCGGTTTAGTGGCCAACCCGCTGTCGGATGTTTTCAAACCGCCCATAAGACCTCCGGCAAGGTTTAATGACTGTTATCTATCGATAACAACCGGGACCGACGGCATAACGTGCCCTCCAAAACACGGAAACGCGCATGTTTTGATTAATAAAAAATAATTAATAATTAACTAATGGTTCTTAATTTATTCAATACTTAAACAATATCAATTGTTCAAACATTATTAACAATTTATTTACACCAGATGAAAAAATAAATTCGCTCCCCCGAGGGATCGAACACTGTGCCTCTGAGGTGAGAGCAGAGTACTTGCCTATCAGGGCCGCTTGATATACATACACTACAGTTTTAGGGAGTAGAGAATTGTGTTTGGGCCTCTTTTTTAATGTGTAACGACAACGTGATTTACTCGGGATTGTTTTTAGAATTTAACTCTGTATCGAAATGTAAAGTTGAATATGTGGACAAAATATATCAATTCCTGGAAATACATACCACTTTTGGTGTAGGACAGTGGTAAAATTGTGTTCTACCCTTTATTCCCGATAGGATAAACACAAATCTAGGTTGTTATTAATGAAAAAAGTGTTACCGTGGAATCAACAAACTCCAAGCGTAGGACTAGGAAAACCTACCACTATATTTGTAGGACTTTGTGGCCATTCAATTATACTAATATTTACTAAGCTGTATACAAAAAATTAGCTGGTTATTAATAAGTTTTATGATCTCGTTATTTCGACATATTCGGCGTGGAGGACGCTCCAACTAAAACCATCGATTTTGTAGGACAACTGTTTTTCCGAGTTTATTATCATATTATCTCAAAATTTCAATCCAAAATTTACTGTTAGTCAGACAATTTTAACAACCTACCAAATCGACATGTTTTACACCTGCGCAGTTCATTACATACCTCTTTCAGAATTTGGGCACATGAAAAACTTGGGCGTCTCGTCGAACTGAACGAACTCACGAAGATTCAGCCTGTTATTAATCACTAAAAAAACTAGGCGGGGGCTGCTGGACTATAGCTGACTCTTTGAAGTAAATCCACGACCGGTTTGAGAGATTTCGATGCCGAATGTATTTTCAAGAGGAGATTTTAGTGGCTTAAAAGATTCTTTAAATTTCGAATATATTTTTATATCCATTTTATAGTCTAGCAAACAAAAATTTACAAATTTGAATATTCTAAATCATATTCGTGTTATGTGTTCTTATATATCTTATCTACGTAATATATGATGCAATACATACAAGTACATACGTAATGTTAAAATATATGTAAAATAACAATAAAAAAAGCACAAAGAATAGTGACCGGGTTCTTAAATTGTACAAATATTTGAACAGTCTCAATTCAATAATTACACAATCAGTAGGTATATTATATATATCAGCCTGTAAAATCCAAATAAGGAAAACTGTCAGTCATGCTTATGCAGTCGGTAAATAAGTAAATAAACAATGTCATTGAATGACCAAAAGTTAGTAATGATAATTATGTTCCTTTTGACGTCCCACTACTGGGAACGTTTCTCCTCCTATTTTATCAAGTAGGTCTACTTGCTGCACATGGAATGGAGATACGGGTTAGTAGCTACCCTGTCGTCAGATGTTTTCAAACCGCCCAGGCCTCCGATAAGTTTTAATTACGACTGTTATCTATCGATTGTTATCCAAAGCCGACGCTTGATGTTGCACTCCGAAGCCCGGAAATGGAAATGAAATTTGTCACTAGCGTTCACTCATCTCACGCCCAACCGCGCTCGTTTTGCTGACCTGCGTCGATCACTTGCGTTCTTCGCTAGCCTCTGGGCCATGCCCGCTCATCTCCTACTCGGCTTAAAAAGTTTACTACTACTTGACGTTGACGACCCGCGTGGCGCAATGGTTACTACGCCGGACTGCCAATAGAAGAGTCCCGGGTTCGATTCCCGGCGAAACAGGAATTTGAATGATGAGTTCAAATTTCTGTACTCGGTCTGGGTGATTGTGTTTCTGCCTTTGTGTGTGTCCATGGTACCCACCGCACAGGGTATATCTGCTGTGGGACTATGTGTGTGAAGCGTAATATTTTTATTTATTTACTAATTTCACCTAAGAAAAAAGAGACCATATACAAACTATTATATAAACCCTATAACACTGCATTTCTAAGCATTCGTGTATACATTTATGTAGCACAAATTCTCAGTGGCCGGAATAAAATTCTTATCGTCCTCTTAGCAGCAGATTCTCTGGCAGATGCAATTTCCAAACACAAATTGCATTAACTCCGTCCAGCTACCTCGGTCACTTGAATCTCTTGGGCAAAACCGAAGTTTAGTGGACGTGAAGCAAATAAAATAAAATTGAGGTAAAACTTGAAAGTAAATATAAAATGCCCGGAATGAGTGCAAAAATTTTAAAGATTGATATGGATTTGTATGATTCCAATTATTATGTAATGTGTACTCTACATTATAGAATAACTAGCTGTGCCGCGTGGTTTTACCCGCGTTAATTATTTTTTAAAGTATCCTATTTTACTTCTGATAACTTCAGGAATATTATGTACAAAGTTTCATGATGATCGGTCAAGAGTAGCTTTCGCGTGAAAGAGTAAAAAACAAAGTTACTTTCGCATTTATAATATTAGTAGGATTGTATAATAAAATATGTAAAACTTCTTAAAGGTACAGTCATAATTCTGAGAGGAGTCTTGACCCTGCAGTAGTACATTAAAACCGGCCAAGTGCGAGTCGGACTCACGCACGAAGGGTTCCGTACCATTACCTATAAAAATCACGTTTATTGTGTGGGAGCCCCCTTAAATATTTATTTTATTCTATTTTTAGTATTTGTTGTATAGCGGCAACATAAATACATCATTGCCTTTGATTATCCATAGAAATCATTGCATTGAGATTGAATGAAAGGTAAATTGTGGTTTACAATTTATGACGTATTAAAAAAAACTACTTACTAGATCTCGTTCAAACCAATTTTCGGTGGAAGTTTGCATCGTAATGTATATCATATATTTTTTTAGTTTTATCATTCTCTTATTTTAGAAGTTATTATTATTATTATTATTATTTATTTACCTTAATTAAAACGGTTACAAGAACCAATTACATTAATTAGGAACTAACTATCATATATCACGCTCACAGAACCTGAGACATTCTGACAATATATCCTTCCACTCATCCACAAACAGATCGCATTCAGGGTTGGCATCCAGGAAAGCGTTAAGAGCGGAGAGAACTCGGGGCACGGGAGAAAAGGCGCGTGCAACTGTGCGCGCACGTGGGACGGCGAAAAGGTCATGTTTACGGGCCCGGAGGTAATTGTCTGGGACGTAAAAGCGACACAACTCATTGCTTAAATTAGGGGCATCAATTGTACCCCGCAGAACCTTGCACGCGATAACCAATTGACTATATACCCTCCGAACTTCCAGGGAATTATAATTTGTTGTACCCATTAGAAATTTCGAAGGGTATAAATAAGGATAATATCCATACATACGTTTGTACAGATAACGCATAAACGTTTTCTGAACCCTTTCAAGCATTTGTGAATAAGTGCTTTCGTGTGGGTTCCAGACTACAGCACTTGTTTCGAGCTTACTCCTTACCAGTGCACTATATATTACTCGAATGGCATTGATGCAGCGAAAGTCCCTCGAACTCCTGAGAACAAATCCCAGGCGCCGGTGGGATTCTTTGACAAGTCCGTGAATATGTTCGTGAAATGTGAGCTTTGTATCGAAGGTGACCCCCAGATCTTTTATAGAGCTCTTTTGAGTCACTGGCACTTTGTTGATGGTGTAGTTGAAAACTATGGGGTGCCACTTTCGAGCGAAAGTCATTGAAAAACATTTATCTAAGTTAAATTCCATTTGGTTCATAATCCCCCACTGAAAGATAGCATCAACGTCATTTTGCAACGCTATGCAATCTGCTTCCGACTTTATCTCTGAAAAGAGCTTCAAGTCATCAGCATACAACAAACATCTTGAATGTTTGACGGCTGCTGGGAGATCGTTGACCATGATCAAGAACAGCAGAGGACCGAGAATTGATCCCTGACTAACACCAGAGCGCGTGTGATAGGGTCGCGACTGGTACATGCCATGCTTGACATACTGCTGACGATCCCGAAGATAATCGGCAAGCAACAAGAGAAAACCTGGAGCAAAACCAATAGCGGCGAGCTTCATCAGCAGTATGTCATTATGAACCCGGTCAAATGCCTTTCTAAAATCAAAATATAGTACGTCAACCTGAGATCCCCTATCCATACATGCAGACACATAATCCACAAGAATTAAAAGATTAGTGTCCACTGATCTCTTACGCCTAAAGCCATGCTGTTCGTTGCATAGGTATTTATCAACTTGAGCGTATATATACCTATGCAAGATCAGCTCAAATATTTTAGCTGGTGATGATAGTATGGCAATAGGGCGGTGCTCTTCGACGGTTGATTTGTTAGAGCCCTTAGGTATAGGTGTGACCCGTGACAGTTTCCATTCTTGCGGGTATATGCCTGTTTTAACCGCAAGACTAAATATATGCCACAATGGTGTACACAGAGAGTGCTTCGCGAGTTTCATTAAAAACGGCGGAAGGTTATCCGGACCAATGGAACTGTTCGACTTTATTTTACCTATTGCATTCATGACATCAGACCGCGAAATCTCTACCATGTTAATCAGGTTACTGTTCTTGCAATGGTCAAGGACCACAAGATTTGCTACATCTAAGAGTGGAGGATCAGACAGAAATACACTAGCAAAATAGGTTGCGAAGGCCTCCGCTGCATCAGGCCCGGAATATCTTACGTTTTGGTAAGTGACGGTTGAGTCAAAACCCCCTTTGGAACGAAGGTTAGATATGTGGTGCCAAAATTTACGAGGGTTAATTCTGATCTCGGACTCTACAGAAGCTATGTATTTTTCATAAGAATGGTTAATTCTCGTTTTTAAATCGCTTCGCAAATCAGAAAAACGTCGATAATCTTCCTCGGAATTTGTAGATTTCCAGGTGGCATGTAATTTTAATTTCCGCCTTACATCATGAATTATTTCGTTTGTAAACCAAACTGGGTAAAGTCTAGTTTTATTAGATTGACGACGCTTCTTTGGCATGCACATATCAAATACACCATATATGTGATTATAAAAATGTCTACACGCTGAAAGCACGTCCGTTGACTCAAGAACATTTGCCCATGAGACTTCAGATAATAGCTTTTTCAGCATTTCGTAGTCACATTTTCTGAAATTCCAATCTTTTGCTCGCTCTATATTACTCGGCTCAACAAGATCAGAATTACTTTTCCTATCGATACTTACCCTAACGTCCAGAGGTGGATGATATGTGTCGGGAGGCACTAATCCCTCTGTTAAAGAGACGGAGACGTTATGTACATTAACGCTCTCCTGGATTAACACAACATCAAGCATTCCACCATGCGAATTCATCACAACATTCTTCTCACATAAACCACAGAAAGACAAAAAATAAGAAAAATAATTATTTACAGCTATAGAGGCACTATTAAGATTTAAGTCGCCCAATATAAATACAGGGTATTTTAAAGCATTAACAACACTTTCAACTTTCGTAAACCAGTTCATGTAGTCAATATCTGTTGCACTCGGTTTAATATAAATAACACATATAAAAAACTTGTGTCCATGCCATATAAAGCTTGCCCAAAGATCCTCCCCGTTGATCGTTTCTAAATCTCGCCGTCGCCGTAAAGAGATGGGCGGCCGCGCTGCTAGCATTACACCACCACATGGAGTATGTCTATCACGACGTAAGATCTTCCAGTCACCAGAAATGAGTTCACCATCTTCAACGGAGTCATCGAGGAACGTTTCGGTTATAGCAATTAGGTTGTGTTCCGATGCACCAATCGAATTGCGCCAATTTTTAAGTTTAGACTTTAAGCCTCGGACATTCTGGTAAAACACATTTAAGTTACTCAATTTGTTACGGTGATGTTGATCCAGTTGACTTGTTTTATTCGCTAGAATTTTCGCGAAAGGACTGAGTATTAGCTGGGTGTCGTATGGGCAAAGGTTTTTTGTAGGGGATCCATGCTTTAAGCTTGGCGTTTATCGGCCAGATATCAACGGATAAACAGGTGTCGTAGAAATCTAAAGGAACGCCTATTTTGTAGGATTTGTAGTTGCCTCTGGGGTTCAATGTTTCAACTATGCAGGTGCCACTGGGATATAGGCGACGTAAGTAATCCTGGATCTCATCGGCGCTAGACTCCATATTCCACAGGTGTATGAACTTCCGTGCCTCAACCGCTCTCAGTGAAGTGACATTTGGACCCGCGGTGCCAGATAAAGAAACGGGGCGATGACTTTTTTTCCTCATCTCAGGGCCCTGCTCACAACGGATGTCCGTGGTGCGTTTGGATCCAGTTGCTACTGATTCAGTAAGGTGAACACTATTAGCTTCCGAATTAATGGCTGGCTTCGATTTCACTTGTAGTGTTTCTATTTGGGCAGCACTCTTTATTGCCTTGTTGCCCTTTTTGGAGTGTTTCTTTTGTTGATTCGTCCCTGAGGTTAAAACGGGTACTGACTGTATAACCAGTGGCTCTTCAAGGGTAGGTGTAGGTGAAACCTGTGTAGCTGTTGGAGCAGTAAGCATAGATGGGGCTTCATACAGTTTTATTTTATTTTCAAGATCCTGTACCTGCTTTGTATATGCTTGAAACTTATTTTCATAGCTTAGTATTGTCAAACGTGTGTTACTAAGCTGTTCCTTTAAAGTTTCCATTTCAGCACGTAAGCACCGAATTTCGCGTAGCAACTCAGAGTTTACACATTCAGATATACTGGTGGATGGTAATTTTTTGCGCTGTGTCACGTTTAAATACTCAGGTTGTTCGGGAATACAAACTGGATTACACGCGCTTTTGATCGTACGACATGCAGGACAGATCCAAGCTTTCGTGGGATTCGGCTTACTTTCATTTGAGCAAAGAAGGTGATACTTAAGGTTACACCCATCAGATGCGCAAAGCATGAAGTCTTCATCTTCGATTATGTTACAAGAACAAGCAGCGCAGCTCATAGTGTTGGACAGCGGATGCGGCAAAGCAGAATGCAATAGTGCAACTAATAAATAATAGCGGTTAGCGCTTATGAATAAAAACAGAATCAAACAGGTGTCTTAGCTTCAATCGAGCGCGATGCAGCGGTGTGTTGAGTCATCGACGCGGGCGCACTGCGAGTTGAGGCAGGTCAGGGACGCCGACCGTTAGCAAAAACACTTTAAACAATTTTGCAGATATCTTCTGTGTTTTACGGTGGATTAAGTTCAAACAAACTTCACAATGTTGGTTGTCTGTTGTGTTACAGGAAAATCTAAATGTTACAATGATATCCGCACTTTTTACTACTTTGCAATCAAAAAATGTACAGAGCGAACGAACGAGTAGTGTCGTCCAACCGGTTGCACGCACGGCACTGCACGCACATTATATAAATAATAAATAATATTTTAGAAGTTACATGGGGGGGGGGGGGACACACACATTTTACCACTTTGGAAGTGTCTCTCGCGCAAACTATTCAGTTTAGAAAAAAATGATACTGGAAACCTTAATATCATTTTTGAAGACCAATCCATAGATACCCACCCACACGTATGGGTTTGATAAAAAAAAATTGAGTTTCAGTTCTAAGTATGGGGAACCCTCATTTTTCTATTTTTGAGTGAAAATTTTAATGTAGTTCACAGAATACATCTACGTACCAAGTTTCAACAGTATAGTTCTTATAGTTCCGGAAAAAAATGGCTGTGACATACGGACGGACAGACAGACAGACAGACATCACGAATCCATAAGGGTTCCATTTGTGCCATTGCTTTTTTGCCATTTGCCATTTGGCTACGGAACCCTAAAAAGGGTTTAAAAAAATGCATAAGTGAATGTACAATTATCCTGCTTTCCAAGCATGATTTTGTGCAACCTGTATAATATGTAAGGTATGCAATGCATTTCGATTTTATTGTGCATAGTGGCCAAGACCCTATTGTCACAATACAAGGAGCATCTTACTGATGTCTCTATTGTGCTATTGCTTCACAATAAAATGCAGATGTCAAATATTCATTCATGTAGAAAACAAAATACAGAAAATCAAATAGTAGATTTATATAACGGCTATAAAAGAAGTATTTTATTGAATAGTGTTCATAAATTCCCATGTCGTCACTGCAAGGAGGCATAAACTTTCACAGACTGGAATCCTTATCGACATTTTATGCTGCATATAGATGAAATGGATTCCCAAATATGTAAGCGAATAGTGAGAAAAATGTTTAGAATCCTAAGTTCAACGCTTCCTCCTGAGATTTAAAATTATTAGGTGTTACTACATTTTAAGTAATATTGTCGATTTTGTCTTTATGGACAACGCCATAATAGCGATAGAAATAGTTACCATATCGAACTGGCGTAAGATTCCCAGAATAGTATTTTTTTAAATATATACTTATAGATTAATGTAAAGCTTTCCTAAAATGATAATAATATATACAATTTAATGCCTTTTTTTGTATCGGGGGGGAAACCTTTTAAATGTACCCAGCACCTTGGGAGAGGATACCGGGTTATGTGCGATTTGTACCGCACTAAAACCCCCTCGGTGGCCGGCCTCTGCGCTAGGGAAGGACTCCGGGATCTCCATTGGAACGCACTGGTGTCCTTCACGCGCGGCGCCCAAGAACGGGCCCATTTTCGGGAGAGCAGAAGCGCTCTCCTGCACCCTCAGGCGGTCACAGCGGTATACGGCCACGCCCACACCACCGTCTTTTCTGGCGCTGCTAGCTGGACGGGTCGAGTTCCCGAAATTCTTTCAATATTAACTTTCTTCAAAAAATTTATACTCTTGAGGTATTGTGCACCATGTTAAAATCTGAAGATGGGATCCCAGAGAAATCGAGGGGAACTCTCAAATTTATAGGCACTCACATATATATTTTTTTTGTATTTTCTCTAGCAAAACAAATATTTGTATACTTATCATCATCCCATATTGCTGAGCTGATGATGGAAGGTACTACGACACTTAGGAGCTGAGAACAAATTCTTTTAAAAAGTCTTTTATTTATCAAAAACTTATACTCCCTTGGAGGTCCCATTATCACCATGTCAAAATTTGATGATGGGATGCTAGGGAAATCGAGATAAACACTCATACTTTAAAGGCAGAGATATTGTTTTTTTTTATTATTTTTTTAACATAATACAGATATTTGTTAACGTGATTTTAAAAGGTAAATCTCATTAACATTTAAAAGTTAGGAGAAATAATGGCCAATTACGCTTAAACAATACAGATTTATTTAATTAAAAGTACAAAAAAGTGTGAAATTAATTAACTTTTTAACAAAAAATAAACCCGACTTCCAACGGTGAAAATAAAATTGTTCAGTACTTGGCATAATACACACCGATTTTATTTTTTGTTCAGAACTTAATTAATATTGAAATGCCTGTTCTTATAAAACAACGCATTTATTGCCCTTTGAGTCAAATTAATATCAGGACAAAAACTGCTCATTTTATAATGCGATTCCTTACGATCTGTTTTAGCTGCGACAAACAAAAGAGACATAATAAATTGTACCTACCTATAGAGTACAATACGAAAACGCAATAAAAGGAATTGATGTTTCTTTTATTAGTTTTATTATTTGGAATAACAAATCATTAACATAACATTTACAATAATATAACTTAAACACAATAGGACAGGTGCATCTCAAAAGAAACATTTGCTATTAAAAAGACAAAAGGATGACGTAAGTATATTATTGTATTGGGCATATTATTTTGCAGTGTATCGTTTAAGAAGCATTTATTGGAACCGAGCATTTATCGAAAGAGATTTTGATAACGCACAAACGTAACCGATTTATTCGTTTCTGAGCTTTACGGAATGTAGCAGAATTGTAGTACCTAATTATTTTGTTGGCTCATGGAAATAGATACCTACTTCAGACCACAGGGAATTTTCATCCTCCATATTCCAAACCATTGAATAAAAATAAGAATTAAATAGCCTATTCAGTATAAGAAGTTAGAAAAATCATAATAAAAAGTTATTAATATAAAAAATAGCTAAAGTTTGGTGGCGGGAAAGGGGTATATTGCGAAGAAAGCTTATTATTAAAGTTCTTCAGACATCACTTGGTAGGCTTTTTTCACACTTTTAGTAATGTCCTTTATTTTACTGTCCTGTACGAGCCAAGTGCTACCAGTTGTACCTTTTTTGTAAGCTTCTGCTACTCCAATAGCAGCTGCTTTGGGGCTGAAATTAAACAAAAAGATAAATTAATAACAAATAAATTAATAACAAACTATGACTATCTTTGATACGAAGAATCTTAAGCAACAGCTAAATCCAACTCAAACTCTAAAGCTCAAACCAACCGACGCGTCTGTCTTGTTTACATTCTTTTACAACCTACACACAAAAAACTAAAAACGTTCAACTGATTCAGAAACTAGTATAGATGTTCTATGTGATGAAGCCCGTTCGGTTATGAATGTTGACCCGTGGACATGCCCATTGCTTTAGTATGCGTAACCTCGAAAGCGTTCAGTGTTGAATAACTTAGCATAGCATCCAAACGTAGAAGATTTGTGTGAGTAAGTTAAAGTATTTCAAATTTTGTAGGTGGTAGAACTATTATGGTTCGCCCGGGGAAGTACCACCGCTGCACCCACTTCTGCCGTGAACCATTTCTATTGTGTTTCGGTGGAAAGGTGCTGTTGCCGGCCACACTTACGTGTGGCGACCACCAGCCTCCGGAGTAGCAGCGCAACTGCATACGACCTCAGACAAGACTTACCTATGCTTACTTGAAGTTGTATGCAGATGTCCATGGGCTGCAGCGACCACTTAACACCACGTGGCCTGTATGCTCGTCTGCTACTCCATTCAAATAAAAAAAATCTTTTTTGTTACTAATGACGGAGACGTTGAGATGTTTGTTACCGCTTTAAAAGCTTATGCACACAAGCGCTACTACATTACTACAACAACCATAGCCGATTAGACTTCGTGAAATAGAATTTCTATACAGCGCCATATAGCTTGACTTATTCTAAGCCATAGGAATCTTGTCTTTCCCAATATCTTTGTTCTAAACAATAGAAAGGGAACGTAGTACACAGCAGAGCTTTATTGATTTAATTATTAATTTCACTTTGTTTATTGATTGAATTATAATCAGCATATAACTTGAGACTGTTACGTGAAGTTTACTTCTCATAATTTTATCACTTCTTATATAATATAGGCTTTCCCAAGTTCAAAAAATGCCCACGTCTATCCTCTATCTATCTGGACAAACTCAAATCAATGCATTTTAACTTTTTATTAAATAAAAAAAAACTTACAGTTGTAACGGCAGATTTGCAGAAAATTCTCGGGTTCCATTGGTACTTATATCATCTATGCCTATCATGGTATTTAAAAAATTAGTTTGTGTGAGACCAAAAGCCATAGTTATAACACGTACTCCAGTGTATGAATAATACGCATCCGTCTGTAACGATGAAAAAATTCATAATTTTTTCTTATTATCTGAAATTTATCTTTCTCACAGGCAAAATTTTACTCATATTCATTAGTTGCACATTAAATGGATTTTTGTTTTTGGTTATAATCTAGATGGTTATAAAAATGGTTATAACTTACGCCCAAAGTACTGCTAAATAAGAGAACAGCGCTCTTAGTTCCACAATATATGTATATTGAAGGAGTTTCTGGCAGCAATAATGCACAAACAGAAGAAATGTTAATGATAGTACCACCTTTGCCGCCCTTATCTTTACGCATCACTTCCAGAGCCTTCAATGATCCTGTCACGACAGCTTTCTGAAATATTTATAGACTTTAATTAAATTTTCTAAGAAAGTTTTAAAAAGCTTTTATTTTTAACTTGCAGTGTATGTTGTACTATGTTTGTTCGGGTGGAATCGGGCTACTCAATTTAAAAGCAGATAATAAATCTTAAACCGATTGAGCAGAAAATTTGTATACACGTTTAGTTTGGATGACAATACACGATAAGCTGTGTGACGTCATTCTAAATCCAATATTGCGGAACATCCAAGATGGCGGAATAGTATTTTTATATTATATTATTTTAATTATATTTTTATGCACTTGGAATACGGGTATCAAATGAGGGCTTGCTAAGAATAATTAGAACTAAAAAGTGAAAAATAAAATTAAAGCAAAAATCCTTTTTAAAAAAGCTCCAAACTATTAAAATGCTCTCAAAAAAAATCCTTTTAAAATTTTAACTATCAACTTATAACCTCCACTATCAACTTTATACACAATTTATATGATCATAAAAGCTTGTCCGTGCGCTAGACTGGACGTAGTGATGAATATTAAGAAGCCTATTATATTCAGCATTTGACTTTTAAAGGCTGATGGATTTGGTAGTACATTAAAATGATCTTTACAGCAATACCTTGTAGTCTGGGCAGAGGCTGTAGTTTTATCATCTCTTCGAACGGAAACCATTTCTTACGAAGTTTTGGGTTAAAAAATATTTTTTCAGTCATTTCAATGGTCGTTTTTGTAAATTTTGACACTATACAATATTAATACATTGTTAAAAATCAATAAGACACCAATCGAACACTTTGTTTTAAAGTCAAAATTAACCAAACAAAACACTGTTTGTACCGTTGCCAACGGCTAACCGTCGTCGCGACGTTTTCGCTTCCCTAGTAATTTTGTCATGACTTCGCCAATTTTCGTCGTAGAAGAAAAATATTTGCACGTATGCTAGAGATTTTGACGCACTATAAATCTGCATTCTCAACTAAATAACGTTCCCGATCCTCATCATACATTTAGTGCATCGATACAACAGCAGCAACTAGGGATGTCTCCCTCCCTATTTACTATCGAAAATGTAATTTTTTGAGACTATTTTGTAAAACTTTAAAAGGGTTGGGTATAGATGTTGAACACAGGATTTTGACTATATTGACATAACCTGCAAAAAAGGGGGGGCGGTTCCAGCGGGGGAGGGGTTACAAGGTACAAAAGGTACAAGGGGTGCCGGCAAAACTCCACCGAAATTGTTTAATGTGTATATTTTTTAGAACTCGTCATTTAAAATGAATGGGATCGGTTAGATTAGGTTTGACTTTTTTTAATCAACATAAAAAAAGGAACTCGGCGCAGCGGGGTTCCATCGACGTGGTACAGTCAATTTCTTTCGCTCGGGCGGAGCATATAATTTAAAAAAAGACACCAACATAACCTACAAAAAAGGGAGCCGGCGGGGGGGGGGGGAAGGTCCAAAGGGTACCGCCGCACCCTCCGCCCCCCACCCCGCCCTCCCCCAAAACTCTACGAAGGTGTTTAATGTGTATACTTTTACCCTTTAAAAAAATAAACATAACACTTACATAGTTAATATCGATTAATCTTTTATGAATTCTTTCATCACCTATTCCGGCATTGTTCACCACTACATCGATGTATCCATATTTTTCCATGGTGTAGTCAAAAACATTGAATAGATCTTTATCACACGTGACATCACCTTTGAAGAACTTGACTTTATCTCTGCCATATTTATTACTTAGTTCGTTTTCCAATCGAGTTCCTGCATAGTTATCAATGTCCAAAAATGCTACAAACTGTGGAAAAATAACATTAAAAGTGAAAAAATGTCGAGACGAAACGAACGAGTGGAGTTGAGCTGGTGAGAATTTTTATAGTGATAAATTACACTCCACTTCGTTGTTCGGTTCTATAACCTACACACACCTATGCAGGTACCTACATATGTGTAGTCGGTTTTAATGTTAGTATGAACAAATCAATATTATTTGAAAAAAAAAATAACACCCGATATCACAATACAAGGAGCACCTGCCTTTCTAATATAGATATCAAATGACGGGACTTGTAATATAAATTATATAAAAAAATAAAAACGTAAATACTAAATAAATCTTCTTTTGATTTAATAACTTCAAGACGGCCACGGAAATAGTATTATGAAAATAAATTTAACTTTCCCCATATTTACTGAAAATAAAATTAAGTAATTAAAAAGCGCAGTAAAAAGTACAATTACCAAAACACCTTCCTCCAGGAATTGTCTAACAGTGGCTTCTCCAATGCCGTTGGCTCCACCGGTTATTATAGCCACTTTCAGTACCAAATCCAACATCTTAGCTATACTGAAACAAAACTATAACTGAAGTGAACTGAAGCACATTTCAATTAAAATTCTCGAGGCTTTCTGACAGTTTCACATTATCGTTGGCAATTTTTAAACAAGGTATTACGCGAATATGTTCGTGCTGAACTCAGACGCATCCGTTCATCAGAGCCCTTAGTGTGAATTTGTAAACGCACGAACGTTACTACTGCGTCCGAGTTAAAATTGGACAGATAGATCTTAACCTGCAAGGAATAAGGTCGACAGTTAAATTCTTAACGCAAGCGCCATAGTTACGTTTTCGAGTGTGCAGACTTACACTAAGGCCTCAGCTTTTAGAACGGTTTCAAAGCAGCGTATTTCACGCTCGTAAAACTTATTTTTGGAAGAGCGTGTACGCGCGAAACGGCGAGATTTGACATTTTCTGGTGCAATAAAAATAGGTAAAAAAACTTTTTAAGTTAAACGGTTTTATGTTAAACATACATTGCAATGTTTAAGATAAATGTACTAAAAACCAAAAAATAATAAAATAGATACAGTCGTGGGAATTATAAACATATGCATAGACTAGACTAAAATAAAACCGTGGGGCACGTCAATTGTCTACAATCGTTGATTAAAATGTTTGTTTTGTAATGTTACACTATAATTAGGCAGTTGTTCAACCGACAACGATGGACGTGTGATAAGTAGGGCTAGAATGTGGAAACAAGCTAGCAAGCTCGATTATAAGCGAGTTTTAGGGTTTCATAGTGGTGAGCGAGTAGTACTTTTATCATATGTTTTGTCGATTAAAGACAAACTACGAGCAGTGAAACGATTCCTCGCCAGCCAGCAGTGTGAATGTCCAACGATAAACAGTTGAAACATCTCTTTTATTTACATGGAGTGTATAACTATTGGAATTTCCATGAGCAAGAAAATAGTAAGTAATTTCCTCACCGTCTGCGGGCCAACTGCCTATTTTAACGACGAATTAAACGATTCTTCTATCGCACATTAAGTCGATAATTTGTAGACAATTGACGTGCCCCACGGTTTTATTTTAGTCTAGTCTATGCATATGTTTATAATTCCCACGACTGTATCTATTTTATTATTTTTTGGTTTTTAGTACATTTATCTTAAACATTGCAATGTATGTTTAACATAAAACCGTTTAACTTAAAAAGTTGTTTTACCTATTTTTATTTTCTAGTTTTTAGTTTTTATTTCGCATTCTGTTTATTCCTTCAGATACCTAAATTACAGATTCAATTTCTAAATTTAAATCTTATTATTATACGCCATTTGGTGGCTGCGCCCATCTTAAATATTGAGGTTGTATAGTGCACTGAATTCTTCTTGTCAAGCCCTTTTATTTGATACCCATGTTGGTGGGATTGATAAAAAATTGTTATCAGCCATTTGGTAGCGGCGGCCATCTTAGATTTCAATTTTGCATAGTAAAGTGTATTCTACTTGTTGAGACCTTTCATTTGATACCCATGTTGATGGGATTGATAAAACCTAAGTTATCCGCCATTTTGTAGAGGCCGCCATCTTGGATTTTAATTTTATATAGTACATTGTATTATACTGGTTGAACACTTTCATTTGATACCCATATTGATGGGATCGATAAAACCTACGTTATCCGCCATTTTGTAGCGGCCGCCATCTTGTATTTCAATTTTTTATAGTATATTGTATTCTGCTTGTTGAGCCCTTTCATTTGAAACCCATATTGATAGGATTGATAAAACCTACGTTATCCGCCATTTTGTAGCGGCCGCCATCTTGGATTTCAATTTTTTATAGTATATTGTATTCTGCTTGTTGAGCCCTTTCATTTGATACCCATATTGATGGGATTAATAAAACATAAATTATCCGCCATTTTGTAGCGGCGGCCATCTTGAATTTATAATGATAATGAATAAACATAATTGTATTGTCACCAAAATACAAAGTGTATACAAAATTTCAGATTAATCGGTTTACAGGAAGAGGGTGAAATTTGAATTACTAAATTTGACCCAAGAATAAAACAAACGGGGTGAGCTAAATAAAACCGTTTAAAAAGTAGTCCGCGTGTAAGCGCGTTGGCGGAAACTTGAAAAAATATTAATTTGAAAAACAGATATAATATGAAAACGACTAGGCAAAAAATAATCATAAATATAGTTAAAAAAACTAAAAAAAACGCTTTTGAAGCACATCAAACTAAAAAATTAAAACATAAAAAGAAAAAAAGAAAAGAAAAGAAAAGAAAAAATGATATTAGGAATACAAAATATTCCTTTAATGAATGTCATTTTTTCCCGGTCATCGCCTTTAGGTGCCCGTTTAGGCTAGATGTTGAGCTGAGAGAAAAACAGCGGCGGAAAAAAACTCCCAGCACTCTTTTAAAAAAGTACATAATAATAAAATTTGAGATAACAGAATGGCTATAGGTTTACAATGGTCACACGTGACAGCTGATCGTGTGAGACACTATCAACCCACTTCCACCTGCTCACAGATGCGAGTAATTACTAATATATAATCCTTAATATAAGCAGAAATTAATAATGAACAAAAATACTAGCATTATTGCGTAAAAAGTGTGGGTTGCTCGATATACAAGTATGAAAAATATGTCACAGAGCGCCCCACGCTTTTTTACTTCCGCCCTACCTGTAACCAATGCTGCCGTACCTCAAATTCGACTCTAGCTTCAGCCCTGGCTGGATCACTAGTTTTATAATAGGTACTAACGATGTAAAAATTCTCTCACGAAGGTGTTTAATTGGTGTAATAAACTGGCAATGATAAATAAATGTTAATAACCGCGTAATACACGATTATAATACCAAATTATATTGCATTAAGTTTTTACCACTTAATATTAAACAAATCTTAATATATATATAAAAAGTAAAGGGTTTTCTTTGTAAGTAAAGACACGGTTTTCTCTATTATCATTAACTCTAATCAACTTCCCGCTGGGGTGGTAAATACCCTTTAGTACGTAGATGATAGTATAGTTTGATGGCGGTGGGTGGAAGTGGGTGGAAATTCTAACAAATAGGGAATTCTGGGTGGATCTCAAATTTTCTGGGATGATCTAGCAAACTATTTTAATTTTAATTTTATTGAGAATGTTCGAGAAAGTTCCAGAAACTTCTCGAAATATTTGGATTTTTTTAAATAATTTTAATTAATTGAGAATATTCGAGAAAGCTTCTCAAATAATCTGGATTTTTTTTTAAATAATTGTAATCTTTTTTCAAATGAACTGGAGATTTTTTAAAATAATTGCAAAATTTTTCAATTAATTGAAAATATTCGAAAAAGTTCCAGAAACTTCTCGAATGATCTGAAGATTTTTAAAATAATTGCAAACTGTTTTAATTAATTGGGAATGTTCGAGAAAGTTTCAGAAACTTCTCAAATGATCTGGAAAATCCTATGTTATAATCGCTATAGTATAATAATTATAGTTTGTAAGTATGGATATTTGTTACTCTTGCACGTAAAAACTACTGTATGGATTTAAATGAATCTTTACAATAATATAGCTTATACATCAGAATAACACATAGGCTACAATTTATAAAGATATTGTGTGAATTGTCCAAAATATGACGATAAGTGTCTAAGTAGGAAAAAATCTACCATCTGAGAGCTATTCAGGCGTGCGCTGCCAAAACCGCTAGTAATTCATAATGTACGATGGAAATGTTTATCTTAAATAGTTCTACAAAAAGTCGGTCCACGGCTCTTCAGAAGGGACTTCACTTTATGCTAATGATCCTCTCTAACGCGATTAAAACCGCGGGGCACAGCTAGTTAATGTATAAAGCCATTGTAACTGAAACTGAGTATTGTTGACACAGATGTTTCTATTCACATGCCAATTT
Organism: Pyrgus malvae; assembly: GCA_911387765.1. Taxonomy (NCBI): domain Eukaryota; kingdom Metazoa; phylum Arthropoda; class Insecta; order Lepidoptera; family Hesperiidae; genus Pyrgus; species Pyrgus malvae. Next base: position 6,781,285 of record OU426955.1, on the reverse strand, counting down.
ATAAACTTAAAAAAGTTTATTATTATTATAATGAAGCGCGCATGGCCCGGCCGTTAGCGTAGAACGCAATTTTAAACGATCTATGCCAGACTTTTTTTGCAATTATGCGATCACGTGTAGCTGCGTTCTGGACGCGCGTCCGTGAGTCCAGTAATGAAATTCTGCAAACATTGTCGGAACGCTTGGATAGTCCTTTTTTTAAACATTGGCTGTCCGTGCACCGTGACAGAAACCAAAGATAGTTATCGTTTTCTGCATAGTATTTATATAAGTTATTTTTGTTTTAATTGAATTTTATTTTTAATGATTTTTTCTAGAGATTGTGACAAATTGTGAATAATTTATTTTAATTGAATTGATTTTTATTTTTATGACAGTTTTAATGATTTTGATGAATTGTAAATAATTTTATTATTATTTATTGGATTTTATTTTTAATGATTTTAACTTTAAGCATGATGATTTGTAATATTTAATATTGACGTGCCGTAAGGTAGATTACTGAGATCTGTTGTTCCTATCCTTTTTTATAATATATATTCATTACATTACTATTACTTGAAACATTTGATATGGATAGTGTTATTGTCCGAAATAAATGATTTATTATTATTATTATTATTATTATGCAACTAAGCCAAACGGGTGCGGTCGGGTGTGAGATGGGTGACCGCTAGTAGCAATAAAATTCATGCATGTTCCCGTGCTTCGGAGGGCATGTGAAGCCATTGGTCCCGGTTGTTGTCGATAGATAACGGTCATCAGAAAACATCCGACAACGGTTTGACCACTAACTCGCATCTCCACCAACCCGCATTGGAGCAGCGTGGTGGAGCAAGCTCCAGGCCTCGCCAATAATGGGGAGAGACCCGTGCCCAGCAGTGGGACGCAAATAGGGTTGCAGCCAGCCAGCCAGCCTTGTTAGTTACATTACAGTTAGTTACATCCATCAATAAAGTAAATAATTTTATTACTCGTTCACCGGGTTACAAAACTGCGAATATTATTGACATTGTATTTTAAAATTGACATCTTATGTAATTGACCTGAAATTTATTCGTTATTTTACAAGCAGATTGATATGTGTAAACTATAAGGTTATAATGTAAATGTTAGCATAAACTGATATAAATTAACTAATTTTCTAAAAATTTATAAGATATTCGCATGCCAGTCATGGCGAACATGAGTGCTACATTATATATTAGAAATTGTACTACCCTGTAACCATACCATGTTCTGTGAATAAATTATTATGATTATGATTATGATTATGATTATGATTATAAAATTTAGAGAGTTTCGTATTCAACAGATGGATACAATCAAATATGATTAAACTCAGATTCAGAAAATAAAGGTGGAAATGCTTGCAAAATTGTATTTTTCACGTGACGGAACATGTATAATTTAATTTTCGTTTGTAATGAACTTTTAACTGCCGCGTACGTTGCAATAAATTTTAATGTATATCAGTTAAGAGCTCCCAAAAAGTACTTTTTGAAGTCATGTACTAAGTATGAAATCCTGTATTTGTTGGTGGTAGAACTGTTTTGGTTCGCCCGGGGAGGTACCACCGCTGCACCCACTTCTGCCGTTAACCAATTCAATTGTGTTTTGGTGGAAAGGTGCAGTTGCCGGCCACACTTACATGAGGCGACCACCAGCCTCCGGAGTAGCAGCGCAACTGCATGCGACCTTAGTCAAGCTACACTTGAGGTTGTATGTAGGTGTCTATGGGCTGCAGCGACCACTTAACACCACGTGGCCTACATGCTCGTCTGCTACTCCATTCAAATAAATATAAAATATTGCACAAAGGTCTGCCTCACAACAAAAAGTCTATTCTGCTCTCACCGTAATGCGAATATTTTGACAAAATTTTAACTATGTTAAATTAGAATCATTCTAAGTATGGAATTCAAAAAAGTGTTACGATCCGTAACCTCGAGTCCTATCTTCGTTTTAATAACTCATGTCTTCTAGTTTCTTCATTTTTTAGGATTTATCCCTAGGTATGTTCTAATATTATAAATTTGAAGCTGTTTGTTTGTTTGTCGTTCCTTCACGTCGCGTGAAATGATTTTTGTGAGTAGAGAGGAGACTGGATTGGTTATTTATTATTTCATTCCCTTATAAAGATTAATTATGCGTCTTTGCAATGTTTGAAATGATTATTCTTTTTTTTACTACGCTTTAAGAGCAATTTACTAATACTTAGAATATACAAACAATCTCTATTTTATTAACTGGGAATGTTCCTAATAAGAGGATTATAAAGAGTGTTACTGTCCTGCTTTTATTTTAATAAGTTCCGTCGCCTAGATTCTTTATTAACACGGAACGCGCAAACTGGCAGAATAATAAAACGTAAACAAAAGCGGGCATTTCATAGTAGGAATCCAGCCGAGTCATGACAAAATGTCGGAGATTTTAATGGCAAAATAATTTTGCACTCAGCTTTGAATCCACACTTTGCTGTGACCTTATTGTTGTAAATAGGAAAAAACAGGGTAAATATTCAGTAAGAATAGTATTTAATTTTGTTTTATTTAAATTATTTGGATAAAGAAAACAGTGTTAACAACAAAAAACGAAAGGAGCCCTGTCACTTGGAAAAATATAAATTATTTTGATACAATTTCGAAAAAAAAACTATCAATCTTATCGAAGTGAAAGTAAATAATATATTTAATTCTTCTATTTCTTTTACTTTACGTTGTTTCTTTTCTACTTAAAAAGGACCTTTGAAACCAATACGTCAACATGAAAGGCTTAAACAAAATCAACTATGAAAGGCAAACATAGTTGAGAGATGGAGGTACCTTTCTCATATAGTGAGAGGAGCTTTTACCAAGAAAATTTTATAAGGAGCAGGTTCTTCACCTTATTTTTAGTGAATTTAGGTCATACAAATTTTGAATTACTAGTTGCAGGTACTTATTTAAATGTCGTGATAACTACAGTACATAGATTTTTTATTTGCAAGCCTTTTACATAAAAGGGAGCTCCCGAAAAAATATTCTTCATTAGCTCAGCCGTCACACGCACAACTTTCATTGCATTAAGGTCGATTTTCGTGTACCTATGCTGTTGTCGCGGTTAGCGGAAGTTACGATAAAATCTATCAGAATAATACTATGACAGAACGTGTATATTCGATAATCTACAAAACTAAAAAAATCGTACTTATTGAATTTATTTCATATTTAAAAAAATCAGTAATCATACAGTTTTGGACAATAAATAGTATCGGATAAAAATCTTCTCTTGTATCCGGTAAGAGAACACCAAAATGAAAAATATTAAAAAAAACGAAACAAACTTTTTTTATTTGAGTGGATAAGCAGACGAGCATGCAGGCCACGTGGTGTTAAGTGGTCGTTGTAGCCCATGGACATCTGCACACAACCTCAAGCAAGACTGAGTCTTGCCTGAGGTCGCATGCAGTTGCAAGGCCAATATTCTCCTCATGCAAATCTGGCAGGCAATTGCACATTTCCACCGAAACACGATAGAATTAATTCACGGCAGAAGTTTGTGCAGAGGTGGTACTTCCGCGGGCGAACCATATAAGTTCTACCACCAACATATACAGGACTTCATACTTAGTACATGACTTCAAAAAGCACTTTTTGGGAGCTCTTAACTGCTACACATTTATTGCAACGTACGCGGCAGTTAAAAGTTCATTACAAACGGAAATTAAACTGTACATGTTCCATCACGAGAAAAATACAATTTTGCAAGCATTTCCACCTTTGTTTTCTGAATCTGAGTTTAATTATATTTGATTGTATCCATCTGTTGAATACGAAACTCTCTAAATTTTATATTCGCAGTTTTGTAACCTGGTGAACGAGTAATAAAATTATTTACTTTATTGATGGATGTATTTTATATAATTTTAAACTATACGGTCTTTTACCGCACATAATTTACCACGGGTTTACTTAAATCGTTACTTGCGTTCAGTGCACATCGTACCGCGTAACACACAAGACATTCCGCGAGAGTACTCAGTATCATTCATAACAACACTCATTTATATTAAGTTTTATATCATTTATTAAATTTACCTTTACACTCAAATATCATATCATTCACAAATATCAAAAGGTGTTCCCTACATATTTATGGTCCTTCAAGCCGGATCATTTGACTAATATAAATCATAAGAATCTATTAAAAGCAAAACTTATCGAACAGAGTAGCTAAGCATTATTTAAAGAAAATTAAATAGATAGATACTTACTGATTAACAATCAACTTTTGTTATAATTTGTTTTTATATTTCCTTAAATCATATTAGTAGGTTTATCGATTTTTATATATAAATAGTGTAGCAGATGAGCAGGTTCGGAGGGCACAGGCAGGACACCAACAAAACACCCAGAATAGGAACAGAGAGATCTTAACTCATCATCATTAAATTTTCTTGCTGGGATTTGAACCCGGGAGTCTTGTTCAGCAGTCCAGCACGTTGTGAAGTACCTACAGGTTGTCAATTATAGAGCAAGATCCAAAGCCAGCCAAACGCCAAAAAGGATACAGACATATTAAATTTATACTGTGTTAATGCGGTTTCATATTAGAGTATTTTTCGGCGCGTAAACGGTCGTTCCGGAAAACGCACGCGCTACATTTTGTACCAGAAAATATCAAATCTTGACGTTTCGCGGCTACGCGATTCAAAGAACAAAAAACACTCGTGGCTCGCGAGTCTTTTTTTCGGCGCGTTCGCACGTCTTTTTTAGGGTTCCGTAGCCAAATGGCAAAAAACGGAACCCTTATGGATTCGTGATGTCTATCTGTCTGTCTGTTCTTCCGTATGTCACAGCCCCTTTTTTCCGAAACCATAAAAACTATACTGTTGAAAATCGGTACGTAGATGTATTCTGTGAACCGCATTAAGATTTTCACACAAAAATAGAAAAAGCAATAAATTTTGAGGGTTTCCCATACTTGGAACTGAAACTCAAAAAAATTCTTTTCATCAAACCTATACGTGGGGTGTCTATGGATAGGTCTTCAAAACTGATATTGATGTTTCTAATATCATTTTTTCTAAACTAAATAGTTTGCACGAAAGACACTTCTAAAGTGGTAACATGTTGGTCCCCCCCCCCCCCCTGTAACTTCTAAAATAAGAGAATGATAAAACTAAAAAAAAAATGATGTACATTACGATGCAAACTTCCACCAAAAATTGGTTTGAAAGAGATCTAGTAAGTAGTTTTTTCTAATACGTCATAAATCGTAAACCAAAATTTACCTTTCATTCAATCTTAATGCAATGTATTCTATGGATAATCAAAGGCAATGATGTATTTCTGTTGCCGCTATTGTTATACAAATACTAAAAATAGAATAAAATAAATATTTAAGGGGGCTCCCACACAATAAACGTGAATTTTTATAGATAATGGTACGGAACCCTTCGTGCGTGAGTTCGACTCGTACTTGGCCGGTTTTTTTGTTCTTTGAAGCGCGTAGCCGCGACACGTCAACATTAACCGCAGTTATAACTGCCTACCTGTATTACGACCAATGCAATTGATTCACAATGACAGAGCCATCAATCTATTAATCCGCTCCTAATTTGCGAACATTCAATTATTACGATTCACATTATTCAATGACGCGAATCGGAATGTGTAATTTCCCGCCAATCATTTAAAATGGCGACGGGAAACGGGAATATTAATGGGGAATTATACAAGTGGAACACTTTTTTTAAATATATTGACAATCGTCATGAGTCCTGTGTTTGTTTCAGCAATGTTACTACTTATTATTCTAGAAGCTCGTCAAGAAGAACGCATGGTTCGACGGCTGGTGTAGAATGCAAGCGATCTACGTACTCGTAGCTGAGGCAAACGGGCGCAGTCGAGTGTGAGATGGAGGACCACTAGTAGCAAAAAAATTATTCGTGTTACCGTGCTTCGGAGGATACGTTATTGCGTCGGTCCCATTTGTTATCCAGATAGACGACGAGTTGCCACTAACCCGCATCTTTACCAACTCGCATTGTAGCAGCGTGGTCTCCCCAATAATAGAGTTAGAGACCCGTGGCCATCATAAAAATGTTACCTATTGCTAATTGTAGTACGTACTTTTAATTTATGCTGCGGCCTAAAATGAAACACTAAAAAAAATTCTCACTCAGTGCAGGGAGGAGGCGATGAGGGACTGGACTGAAGGACCAGGGCACAGCCACTCCAAAGCTCTGATACGAGGATATGATCGGAGTTATGCTGAAGAGCTATTAAAGCTCAACAGAACGAATATCCGCACGGTAACCAGAGTCCTTACTGGACACTGTAAGCTCGGAAGACATATGTCGCTTTTAGGACTAAGTCCAACCGACACGTGCAGATACTGTGGGGAGGAGAGCGAGACACCACGCCACCTCCTTTTAAATTGTGGTGCGCTAAACCACAAGCGTAGCATTCATCTTAGGAGGCACGTGTTGCTGCCAGATGAAGCCAAACAAATCACCGTCCATAAAATCCTAGCCTTTATCAAGGCTATCGGGTTGGACGGTGATCTGTAATCTGGCTACGGGTACAAACAATCTTTATAGGTTGAAGTACCCTGGGCTGATATAGCCCGAGCCCTTTATTCAAATAAAATAAAAATGAAACACTATGCCTATGACAAAATAATATGATACAAGTGCTATATGAGGATTACGGACTCAGGGATTTAGACCGAGTTTATTTCTGAAATTATTTTCGGGAAACCGCCTTATTTATTACGTGTAGGGTCGCAAGGTTCTTTATTATGGCACGCAAGTTATTATTTTGTTGATGGAGGTTGGGTATGATTACAAAACCTGGGGTTTATTAATAATTACTTTCGCATTTATAATTTATAATAATAATATTAAACTATCTTAAATGATCTGCCAGGTCTTAGTCTCACTGCGGCAAATCCAGTCCGACGCGGTAGTTGAATACAAATATTTTCTTGCGGCTCTTTCCATTTATTCTACGAGCGTACAGTAGCGGAAAAAGTTTTCCAGTAATTTAATACAAACTGTACGACGGATATGGGACCTTGTTTTCGCTTTGCTTTCGCGTACGTTTTCCATCTTCTTTTGTGAAGTTAATTATGTGTTTTTGAGGATTATGTTCACATTGGTTGAGTTAACAGAATTTATTTGGTGCTGGACAGTTCTTTGAATGTTTTTTCTCAATAGCAGCAAAGCCCATTTTTAGAGTTTCGTGTCTCGAAAGATAAAACGGAACCCTTATAGGATCACTTTGTTGTCCGTTCGTCTGTCATTCAAGACCCTTTTCCTCAGGAATGTGTAAAATTATCAAGCTGGAATTTATATCAAATACTCAGGTCTACTTTCCCTTGGAGCTCTGAAAATATCAAACTTCTAAGCCAGCGCAATCAAAAGATACAGCCGTTTATGCCGCAAATTTCCGCAAATTTTAGACACTTGCGAGGGAATGAAAACCTACAGGGTACTTCTCCTGAACTTAAAATCTTGAAATTTGGTAGGCACGAAGCAACGTCTTATAACATCTATAGATAAAGGAAAAATTGCGAAAACCGTAAATTTCAAGTTACTTCATATATTAAAGACCCGCGTGACGTAATCGTTACCATGCCCGACTGCCGATCGGAGGGTCCCGGGTTCAATTCCCGGCGAAGCAGAAATTTGAATAATGAGTTTAAATTTCTGTTTTCAGTCTGGCTGTTTGTGTTTCTGTCGCTGTGTGTGTCCATGTCACCCATGACACAGGGTATAACTACCCTACTGTGGGGCTATGAGAGTGAAACGTAAAAAAAATATTGTACGGAACACTCGACTTGCGAGTCTGACTCGCACTTGGCCGGTTTTTTTTTTCTCCGGACGACAAAGAGGACGAAATTATAACTAGTATAAAGCTTTAAATAAATCATTTTCATCCATACGACTATTTTCCTTTTCTGACGATAGCTATCTTAGAAAACGAGATCCTAATAGAAAAACAATGAGAGAATGAGACACTCGTTCCTACAAAAATATCACACAGTTACCTTCGAAAATAAGAAACGTGAAAGAAAAACGAAAATCGAACGGAGTGGTTTGGTCGTACATTTCTTATTAAATTACTGGATAACTTTTTCTGCAACTTTATGCTCCATAATAAATAGGAAAAGGCCAGGAGAAAATATCTATAAACACAGCCATATGCTACACATGGGCACGTCCCATCGTTGACTAAAATGTTTTATAGGTTCGATCACACCATTTCTGTTATAGAACACACACACACATACAAATGAAATTTTGAATAACTTAAAATATGCAAGATACGAACGTTTCAAATTGAACATCAGGCAGAAAGACCAATACAGGATTGTGATGTCACCTGCCTGTATCAACTGCCTGCCTGTAAAACCTGTACTTAATTCTTTGATTTAATTTTATTTCTTTTTGATTTGATTTTATTAATTCTACTTAATTTGGCACGTTTAGCCGTCGTTCCCGGTTGTTGTCGATAGATAACAGTCGTTAAACCTAGTCGAAGGCCTTATGGGCGATTTGAAAACATCCGACAGCGGGTTGGCCACTAACCCGCATCTCCACCAACCCGCGTTGGAGCATCGTGATTCGTGGTGGAGTAAGCTCCAGGCCTCCCCTATAATGGGGAGAGACCCGTGCCCAGCAGAAGAACGCAAAAAGCCACCTAATTCTTACCGTATCTCTGCAGAAAAGTCCCACTTGGTTGTTGAAAATAAATGTTTTCTCGCAACTCTTTCTACTTATTGCGTTAAATAAAGTTGCGTAGAAAGTTTACTCGTAATTTAATAAGAACTGGACGACCCATACAAGTCCTTGTTGTCACTTTTCCTTCACATACAAGTTTCATTTTACTTTACGCAGGTATGTAATATTTTTGGAGACATGTGGACACCTTTACGTGGAAGTGATACAAAAATATGTCTTTACCCTGTATACCTTGTTCTTTGATGTGAGCTTATTAGATAATAGCACTAATTATCTTATTACTTATCTTTATTTCTTATACCTATGTATCTTTCTGTTATCATTTATTTACTTGAATGCTTATACCCTTCGTAGATAAAACCTGATGATTTTGAAAATATTTTGATGACTATAAAAATCCATACATAATATAATAAATAATAAAGTAACTCTGTCTGTCTGCTACGCATTCCCGCCGAAGTCTTAACTACGGTATGACTACGGCAAATCCAGTCCGATCCGGTTGTGGAAGATAATCTCGTCGCTTTTTTCTATTTATTCTACGAGCTTAGAGTGGCGGAAAAGTTTTCTCGTAATTTAATAAGAGCTACAATATATGACCAATAGGACTGCCCAGCCGCACTTTTTTACGTATGCATTATATGTATTTTGTGAGGGTAGTTGTATGATGTTTTTATAATGTAAAAAGGTCTTTATTATCTGTGTTCCTTATCCTTTGACATGAGCTTATCAGGAAAATGGACTGGGACTGTAAATGTTACGTAACTAAAATTTGGGAAATCAGTAGACATAATGTATGACACCGTATTTTTATGTTATTACATTCTATCTGGAAATAAAAAACATTGACCATTACACGCTTTAAGTTATGCTACTCGAAGTTAAATTGGAATTCAGCATTGAACGTTTATTCAAAGCTTGCTAACAATTAGCACTAAATTTTCAAAAAGTTATTAAAAACTGTGATAAGTAGAAAGTGAAAGGGTTAAACAGTTTACAATTGTTTTTACAGTTTTACAGTTTAAGAAAGGAGAATTTGATCTCAATAGAACTTCTTAAAATCGTTACAAGACCACAATTCTTACTTAATTCACTTTGGGTATGACTTGAAACTTCAAAAATTTTAATTAACATTACTATAAAATATAAATAATTAGTAGACGTAGAAATGCACAAGTCCGGATTTGGGTTACAGAGTCACTGAAAACGATCACATAAACGATTGCGTCCGAAGTAGGCCACGAGGAAGGAAAGCTCGTGATGAAACAGCAAACAAAAACACCGCTATAGGGAAGTCAGAGAATTAAGTCATCTGAGCCAAACAAGTTTTTGATGACACTGAAACTGAAATAAAACAACTAAACACAAATATTTTAGATTTTCCATCCAGATTCTGCTACTATAATATTATGTATGTAGTTTTTAGGTTCTCCATAAAGATTGTAGCTTATGATAGTCAACACAGAGCTAACCAATTTGGCATTGATCAAGATTAGCTAGCAGTCACATAATATGTGACTTATTTCTTAAAGCACTTATGTCTTATAAATATATAAGACATAAGTGCTATAAAAATCATAAGTAGGGCATAAAATAGTCTTCAGAAAGGAAGCTTTGGCATTAAAAGTGCAGGGAGTAGTAGGGTGTTCATTTAATAATTTTCACAACATTGCAAATCAACTTGAAGTTTATTGCACTATCAGCAGATATTGAAAAGTTAGGAAACTACAAAACCAGCGCTGAAGGTGATCACAAAAACTATCGAACCCAAAGTAGGTCACGAGGAAGGAAACTTCGCGATGAAACAGCAAACAAAAACATCGCTATAGGAAAGTTAGAAAAAAGGGACATCAGAGCCGAGCAACTTTTGCATTGATTTCTTAATTAATTGGAGTTGAAATGTGGGAAGGTTCTTTTTGACGCAGATGAGAATGTTGATTACAAAAGCAAAGACAATCCTAATTAAATATGATGTGTTTTTTTTTCGTCATTTGATTTAAAACCCAAAAATATTTATTTATCTTCATAAATCATGATGAATATTTTACTCATTGTCATGAATATATTCTCTACTTTTAATTTAATTCCCACCTCTTTCCATTTTCGTTTTCGTTTTTTGCACAGCTAGGTTTGTTGTTTACCAAACCCACACTTCGAACAACATCAATTGATAACGTTGCGTCATAACTATGACGAATTACTAAAATTAATTAATATTACCATTTCCCCAATATAAATATAATAATTCAACAATAAATAAAAAGTAGGTGTGTATATTTCTTTAAATCTATACAAATAAATATAATTGAATAAGATAATTTCCAAATCCCCTGAGTTTAAGTTACCCACGTAACTATGTACCCACATTTATTTTTCTTCTTCATTTGAGTTTTAATATTTATTCCTAATCTCTTTTGTTCCAGATCCTGTTCGATAGCTTCACCCTAGGTCGTTTCACCTCCTTCACAGAAGATGGCTGTCCAGATGGCTACATGCAGATACAAGAGGCAAGTCGACCACAAGTCGGTGGATCCTGGTGTGGAACTTCATGGGGTCCTTCGATATACTACAGCGAAACGAAGTCCATCACACTCATCATAAGGCTATTACATTTATCGAAAGAACAGAACAACTATAATTTCGACTTTAGAATGGCGTATAAGGTTTTGAGAAAAGAATATGCTACCGTTCGATATGGGGGCAGTCCACCATCAGGTACGTCTTATCTACAACATGTTATATCTTTATACTTACTGGTTACCTATACTTGTGCTTTGGTTTCTAGTCTGAGTTTAATTTGCGTCATCTATTTTAATAATAATATACTTTTTAATTCAAGTTTATACCATGAGAACATACTTGGTAAACTACTCTCATAACCTTTATCATGTGTGATTTGGATATGAATTACCTTATTACTATTTAGAACTAAAGGGGTATGTATATTTACTCATATTGATACTAGTAGGCTTATTTATAGTAAAAAGAAAATAAATATAGATTTTTGTAGAAAAGATACTAAAAGACGAAAGGGCAAAGATCAGTGTCCCTGAAAGGAACTAAATTGTTAAGTCAATACAAGTGGAGACTCGGCCTATATGTAATTTCTGAAAGATATTAAGCTGAAAAGGCAGAAAAGTTTTTCAGGCGAGTAGTAAAGTCTTGAATAAGCACCATTTACATATTGCGAAACCCTTTTATCGTTACTCGTTAACCGTTTCATACCCAAGTCGAATACGGCACTACATCGTAATGTCAACATCAATATTTCTTATTACATTTCGTTTCAGACCGACCCTTTTTCAAACTAAGACCGCCGCCATATCCCGTAAACATATCACGCGGCGAAGATACGACTGTAGCGAAGGCGGCAAAAACTCCAGAGTATTACCTTGGGGATTTGATCTCCGGGACTTATTGCTCTCGTATCTACAGCGACTGTGATCGTAAAAACTGTAGGCTCCAATCGCCGAACTTCCCCGGTGTGTATCCTAGAAACTTGACTTGTTATTATGCGGTGCGTCAACACGACGTGCCTCAAGGGAAGCACGCACTGATCGTGGTAAAGCAACCGAACGGGCAATTGGTTTCTATAAGGAGCCAGAAAGCTTTGTATGCGGCATCACAACAGGAAAGAGGGAATAACGGCAGAGAGCTTAAGTTTTGGCAGCAATGCGACGAAGTGCAGGACTACGTGACTGTTTACGACGGTTACACAACGAGAGACCCAGTTATCTTGAGATTCTGCGGAGGAGGCGTGTCGGTGCCAGAAGCAATTTCAAGCGGTCCCGAGTTGTTAGTCGAATTCACGACATCGCCTTTTGGAACGTTTTTGCAGCCGGCGACCTCGCAATCGTTGCATGGCTTTCAATTGGAAGTGGAGGTGAGTGCTCTCGCTTTAAGTTAGTGCCGCATTGAAGTGCAAGGCAGAATAAGAATCTCTAAATTTACTTGAAATTTTAAGGTATTAGGTCAAAAGAGGTGAAAATATTCTGAAAATAAATGGGCATTTCCGTAATAAATTCACCTCTTTCGATCTAACATCTTAGAATACTTTTTATTTTTAAAATCTCGGAAAAATTGAATTAAAATTGGTACTGAATAAATAGGTAAATAATTCATATTAATGAATAGTAAAAACAGCTCCATAATTTAAACGTCGTATTTTAGTAAGGTAGCCTCATAAAGTTATTTAAATTTTAATATCCATTTATTTATACTATGACTATGCTAAAAGCTAAACTAACTAGATGAGAATTTGTAAAATACTTCACAAATCGGCAATAAAAATATCGACATCAATATTATAGCTGAGTGGTAAATACATCAGTCTCCGACCGTTCAATATCATATCATAACCGTAATCTCCATAACAGTCCGTAAACTTCTAGACACACTTCTGACTACTGTGTGTTATATTCGTTGTTAAGGAACACTTTGTAATTATTCCATAGACTTTCTGATACTAGATACATAGATATACATATTATTGTAATCTCGAATTGAAAACAAATTGGAATATGAGAATGCAAACGAAACGAAAATTAGAAGCTTTAGTGCTGCGATTGAACAATGCCTAAAAATGCTGCTGTAGAAAAACAAATTTTTAGGTTGTAAATACTAAAAATACTGGGTCATTCGCCGTATGGAATAAAATTTAAATGCATATTTCGTATTATAAATAGCTATGTAACTAAAAATTAAAGAAATTACTTTTTTGTAATATATAAGACAGATTTTAAAAAAATAGACCTCAACTAGGATTAAATGATAAAACCATACAGATTGAGAAGTGTTTTGATGTAGGTAACAATTATCAGTAGGTAAATAATAAGTATCTATGTTTGGACTATGTTTGATCAGCTCATGAAGTAAATGGGACAAAGATCAAACAACAAACCACAAAGCTTGAATTAAAACAAGCAAAAGTTAAGATAATACGAAACAATCACTATTAGTTTGAATTACGCACACAAAGGAAATTAGAAGAAAAAACGAATAAGTCACCAATTGCGTTACATTAGAGAACAAAGCCGAGTGTAAAAGGCGATCTATTATCATTAGGAGTCTTGATCTGGCTGTGTGCAGACTTTATTGCTACGATTGATCAATACCTGGAATTGATGCTATGGAGAATCCATTGATATTACGGAATATCAATATTTCTGATATTGATATTACGAGTATTTAGTCGCCGCGTCAAAGTCACGTCATCCGACAATACATCTGCCATAATCCTGGAGCTTTAATAATAATAATAATAAATAATAATAAATCCTTTATTATCAGGCAACAAGGCCCATAGCATAAATACCTTATAGACTAACATACATATTTATTATATCTTATAACTAAGTCACATTTTTTCGCCGATGTGAGACGCGGTTACGGTAGCTCCCGGCGGTCGACGACGTCCACGATATATGCGGAACACGACCCCCTTCGGCCACACCTCCTCCTTTAAAAAGGTACTTCGCATGTCGGTCGGGACGCGCACCACAAACGAACTAAAGTTCACCGGGTTGCGCGATTCCAGCTTCTCAGCCAACACTGTGAACCTCGTCTTCGCCTTCACATACTCCACGACATCGGTGACCTTCGTAGCATGATGCAGACGAGACACATAGATGTACGTGGCTGGGATGGCGGGACGCAGGATCTCGTTCTGTTCCGTCGGTGCAGTGCCACATTGGTTACGGCAAGGAGGCCTCCTCTTCTTGCGCTCCACCTTGATAAAGCCGTCCTTGTCCGGTTGTCCAATAGACACCGCACTACGAGGGGGGTCATTACGGGTGTTCCCGCTCCCACTCTCAGTCCTCACTTTTGTCCGCTTTTTGGGTTGCTGGCGGGCAGCAGCTGCAGCGTAGTCACGTTGAGGCAAAGACGTGACATTCACAGGCGACACCTCCGAAGGGGGAGGCGGGGGTCGAGTAGCGGCTACATTAGCGCTAACTCGTACAGGAACAGCGGCCGGTGAGGAGTCAGATTTCGCTGACTCGGAATTCGACGGCGAAGCAATGCATGCCCCGCGACGCGTGTTAATGTTATTGACCTCTGGCGACCTACTGACAGCCGAAGTTGTACGCAATATCGCTACTTCGGCCCGCAGCTCGTTGATCGTACTTTGTGAGGCCTCCAACTTTAACACCACCTCTGCCAGACTTGCCTTTAGGTTCGTGATGTCCTTCAGCAGCCTGGTAACGTCGACATGGTCAAACGTGACGGGTGGAAGCTTGTGCAGATTCCTTGCCACGAAGGACGGCACGTCGTCTGGATCGGTCACCTTCAGGATGTAAATTATATCCTGGAGGTTCTTCTCTCCCTTTTCATCCCTCCTGCGGGACGGCATCTGATCGACCTTTCCGATCAATTCGTACAGGAGCGTCTTGGCACCAACTATCTCCTCAATCGTGTAGTTGGACGAGCAGATCTGTATGATGCTGACCTCGTCCATGCTGTCAACTGCGTGCTGCAGAAACGCCAGCAATTCATTGGCTACGAGTTTATCGGAACTCATAGCCATTGTGACGTGCGGCGGCAGACGCCGCGCAGAACGCGAATATATGTAATAATTATATTCGTAAGAGCAGTGATTACGTACAACACCGAGCGCGTACGGCACTGCACTGTGACTTTGTTGTACAGCCTTTAGTAAGTAGAGTTTAGGAACAATTTTTAATGTTTTTTTTTTAGTAACAGAGACGTCAGATGTCTTTACGCTAACGCTTCAAAAGCTTACGCACACCAGCGCGTTAGTTATCATAATTCACTAGTATAATCAGAGCTAATCGGACTCCATCTATACTATTTTACCGTTCCAAAATTTCAATTAGAAATATTATTTAATAACGCGGGCAACTGAAGTAGTCATGAAAACATAAAAGATCATAATTTTATTTGATTACATTTTCATTATTCATAATATCAATTGCTCGCAACTACATCAAATTCCGACACCTCAATCTTTTTAAGCCTAGTCGGCCTAGAATTTAAGAACCATAAACCACACATGTGGCAGTGAACGCCGTGGCGTTCGCGCAAGTTTATACGTGATGGCATATTTACTAGGTTTGGAACATAAATACCAGGATGGTATTTATATCAGTAACTTAGACAATTTTTTGCTAAACTAAACGGAAATGATTTCTTTTACTAACAGGAAAACAATACTTATTATGCGGTAATAAAAAATGTATCGCTGACAATTCACATTAAAATTTCGGTCTCTCATTCAATTTAAGACCAAAATACCAAATTAAATTCAATACAAAATCGGTAGTAAAGCTTACAAAATTGTATTCATTTCAATAAACTATAAACATAATTTTACTTATTGTCGAGACTAAATTTTAAAATACATATAAGAAATATAATATCTGTATGGTCAAAAAAAGAATAACTTATTTATTCTGTGGCATAGATCCCTTAATCGACAGCACCTGTCACCTATCTGGCATTTCTGTTGTCACTTTTCATCTTTATTATTTTTATTTTGTGTTGTCTTGTTGTTGTTGGATTTGTTAGGATGCCTAAGAGGGCAAAAAAAACTATGCTCACCGTGTGTGCTGAGAATTCGTTGTGCGTTTTGTAATAAATTATTACATGATAATTAGTTATCCTCGGTATTCTTGTTATCAGTATAACAGTGATATTAGTCACATATTATTATATTAAACGATCTGCCAAAATCTTGGAGCTTTAATGGACGGACTTTATGGCAACCACACCAATAAGCTATAGCGTATTGTAGGCTTGGTGAGAAAGCGTACTGCAGACTGAGTCCACGTTCACACTGGGGCAGACAGTGAGGATACTCGCAGTCGGCGTCGGACAATACGTTTGGTGTGAACGATGCCTAAGTATAATTGATATACTGACGTTATTCGACGCACACTAAGATCACAATTGACTTATGTATGCTCCTTGTAACTGTACAAGGAGCATACATAAGTCATGTTTTAGCACTGGCTAAAACATGCATACCTGTCTAAATTATCTAATAGCCGAACGGCCTTCGGGACATAAACATCTAAAAGTACCTAAGCAGAAATCGATTATGAAAAAAATAAGAAAATTTTCAGAGAAAATCTCGTAGTGTTCATTTTTTAAATGTGTATTTGAAATTTGGTATTTTGATATTGAAATAATTTTGCTCCACAAATACGTCATAGAAATAAAAGGTAATAAATCAGTAAGTGTGTTGCTTCAGCACACAAAGCAGAGTCTCAAAGGCGATCTATTATCATTACGGGACTCGATCTCGCTACGTGCAGACAGCTTTATTGCTACGATCGATCAATACCTGAAATTGCTGCTATGGAGTAAACCAATTCCAACATTGTAGACATTAAGGTTTTCTCTTTCAAGTAATAAATAAATAATGTATAGTTTAAAAAAACGGCAAATTGTTTGTAAAGTAGGTTTACGATCGAGATGTTTACGTGATAACGTCCGCACGAGAAAATCTCCATTCGTTTGTATGCCGCTAGAGTGAGAGAGACGGAAGATCGGTCCACTCACTCGAACGCTATGCCAGCCTCCGCTCGTGAGGATTCCGCGTGACAAGTTTCACGGAATGACTGGCAGCGCTCGAGATGAGACGGGAGATCGGTCCGTCTCTCTCTCGTTATACCTGCGATCGCGCTCGTGAGGTTTTGGTGTGACACAAGTTTCTGAACATGTCACCCGACTAAAACGATTTTAAAGACGTTATCACGTCAAAAACTAAAAAACACGGTTTTGTGAAAATACAAACTAAAAAGTAAAAAATAAGTAGAAAATACTTTATTTACAGTAAAATACACATTTTCTTCTTATTTTTTACTTTTTAGTTCGTATTTTCACAAAACCGTGTTTTTTAGTTTTTTAAACTATACATTATTTATATTTAATTTTTTGAGTTGGATTTTTTCATATTATTGCATTGTCATCGGCCCTTGACCCTGTGCAAATTTTCAAGTTAATCAGACGCTTAGAAGTAGGTGAAAATGAAGTTAAAAGATTCCGTTACATACATACAGGTCAAGCTAATAAAAGCGTGTTAAAAATTGTTTACCGAGACGTGATCGCCATTCGAGAAACTTTCTTCCCTATCGATTGTCAGCCCTCCTCATTATATGGCCTGAAGTGATTGCTGAAAAGGTTAAAACTAAGACCATGGGTAAAAATAAGTACAAATAACACGGCATAAAGGATTCTATAAAAATATTGGAGGTTTTTTCCGCCAGCTTTTTTCCTCTAGTGTAAAAAACCCAGTCAAATGGGTACCCAAATCCGTCGATCGAATCCGATCCGATCCGTAATATAATTAAGTAAATAAATATACAAATAATTAAATTAAAATTTAAAAAGGCGCAATATGAGAACAAATAAAAATTATAATAAAACAATTTTAAGGTATATTATACTTTATATTTGTGTTCTAATTAAGTTTTTTATCTTTTAAATATTTGTATAACTCGTGATCGTAAAAAAATATGGCGAACTAAATATACCTTGGATAACTTTTGTAAATACACATATTTGTGACTAGCTGTGCCCGCGACGTCGTCCGCGTAGATAGACTTGTACAAAAGGCTTGATTAGGCTTGGATTATTTGTTCCTCCTCCTCCTTAGTCGTTCACTCTTGACAGAGTGGTCGTGGCTGATGAGGTTGCAATTTCGTTCGTGACCGCTTGCCCCTTGGATTATTGTTACCTTTTATGAAATTACTTATGATACAAAAGTTCATATTATTATGTTGAGTAGATACATTCTTCCTGAGTCCTTACAATTCTTACTGTACTCCTCTTATAATATCGACTTTTCAGTCGTTATCATCAGTTTCTCTTTACAAATTAAACGTATTATAATAGCATGTTTTTAAAGTGTTTAGATAGTACTGCTGTGCCCACGGAAAGTATCATTATAATTAAATAATTTGTGCTGCAAATAATGCATAGATTCATTATCATTATGTAACTTAAATATATTGCAGAAAGGTGGTGAAATGTCTACGCTATGTCAGGCGTGGTTAGTAGTTGGGAGTCAAATTCTTGGTTGCTTACACGTTGGTTGCAATTGTCGTTAACATACTGTCGTTCATACTTAATGGAGGTCTTTTGAGCGATTTAAAACTTGCGACAGCAGTTAGGCCACTAACAATGAAGACGTCATCAACCTGAATTGGAGCAGCGTGAGAGGATCAAGCCCAGATTAAGAGTCAATTAGTTCTATTAACAACCCTTCACACAGCATCAGAAATAAATTATATCGATTACTAATATTAATCTGGGCGTGACCACCATGCCGTGCTGCTGCCGTGACGCTTTATCATATTAGTGTAACACCAGTGCCAGTACTGCGTATGTATGTAATAGCTCTTATTAAATTAACCACTGAAAACGTCTGCTCATTTCAATAAATTTTTTTATTAGTGCCTCGGCAATTGGTTATTCGTTTATTCGAAATCCCTTTTTTTATAAGTAAACCGAACAAAGAGGCAGAAAGGCCCCGTGGTTAAGCGATCACTGTCGCCTATGGAAACGGGCAACCCCAGCGGAGCCACCCGAGCACTGCCGGCTTTCAAGAAGAGCTTTCTTTACAGCTTTCTTGAAGAATCTTAAGTCAAAGTCCACTGGAAATGCCTCAGCTGGAAGGTTGTCCCATAACTTAAACATCCGTTCAAACATCAAAAGGAGCGTGCAAAGCGGCCTGTGGAACTTTAACCTTCGACTGGTGGTGTAATCATGATATGGTGACATAGCTATCATTTTGAAAAGATCACTCAGCATAGTAAAGTCGGTAGAACACTTTGATTTTTTTTACGTTTCACACTGATAGCCCCAGAGTACGGTAAATATACACTGTGTAATGGGTACCATGAGACACACAGAGACAGAAATACAAACACTTAAACCGAGAACAGAAAATTAAACTCATCATTCAAATTTCTGCTTCGCCGGGAATCAAACTCGAGACCCTTCGATTAGCAGTCCGTCATGGTAACCATTGCGCCACGCGAGTCCAGGCGCGGTCGCAGCCATTTTCGCCAAAAAATTTTGGTGGGGGGTCACTAATAAGAAATTTGGGGGAAGAGGTGTCTCAAATTGGCTTGTTTCGCCTTCCATCTACGCATGAGTAAGGGATTTGTCATGTCCCCTATGACCCCCCCCACTGGGACCGCGCCTGCGCGAGTCGATAATTATTATTGTCTATTAAATAAGTTCGATACCAATAATATGTGGATGTAACCACCGCGCCGCGCCTCCATAATGCTCTACCACAATGAATTGTACTCATTGTCAGTCAACGCCAGTTCCAAAGGTCTCTAAGTTGTTAATTTTTTTATTAGATATTTTATTAAGTAAATATACTCGTAATTAATTATTTGAAATAATCTCCACCA
Organism: Pyrgus malvae; assembly: GCA_911387765.1. NCBI lineage: Eukaryota > Metazoa > Arthropoda > Insecta > Lepidoptera > Hesperiidae > Pyrgus > Pyrgus malvae. The sequence goes on along the minus strand of OU426955.1, from coordinate 6,761,167 downwards.
ATCCACTTTGTAATAGCGTTATTGCGTAATAATGCCATCTATCGTATAGCGTGTAAACTAAATTGTCGATATACCGAATTTGCAAGAGATCACTAAATAGTTCTGAATATGAACATAGATGTCGGCAGTAGCCTCGTTTTGTTAAGGTTTTGTACATTAATTTTGTATTGAGGATTTTTTGAATATGTGGTGATATGTATGTTTTTTTTTAATATTTAGAGATGAAATCTAGCATAAGTGATTGAAAACTTGCTATCAGAATATTAAGAGATGTTAGTAATTATCGAAACTTGTGGTGTGACCGCTCGCATTAAATTTATTCTCTTACAAAAGTTACACACTTAAATTTAAAAACCCGCATTGGAGCAGCGTGGTTAACTAATCTCCAGGCCTCCCCAATAATGGGAAGCCCAGGAGAGGAGCGAGACGTTAAAAGGATGCAGCTATTTAGTTTGTATCGGTAATGGTCGCTTCAGTCTTTAATTCAATTCTTGAAATTGACGTAACTTTTTTGTTTGTTAACCGATTTAAATAAAACAAACCCTAAATGTTAATCCAAAAAAATACCAATACATCAGTGAAAACCGTATCCTTCTACGTTAAGCCGTTCCTGAGATTAGCGCGCACAAACGAACAGATAAACAGACAAACAGATAAACAGACAAACAGACAAACAGACAAACAGACAAACAGACAATAATTCTAAAAATCATTGTTTTGGGTTCTATTACGCTAATAAATAGCCCTAGTGACAATTTTTTTCAAATATCTTCAATGTACAGAAACCGACTTGTTACAGATTTATTATATGTATAGATAATAAAAAGGTTGTCTTTGCCTTTTTTGTAAAAACCACATGCAAGAAACACGCTTCGGGCATCTTTAATACCGCAACCGAGACGTTCCAAAGACGATCCATTATCATTAGGAAATTCGATCTTACTACGGGCTCACTCGTGACCAATACCTGAAATTGCTCCAAGCAGAAACATGGCAGAATTAAGAAATCAATTTCAACAATTCGAATCTGAACGCTTTTTATGACATACACACCTTTGTCAGTTCAAACTTTCAAAGAAAAATAATTAAAAATTCTACTACTGAGTACCTACCGCTATCTAATATTTAATTTTGTCAAAAACCTAATTTTCTGCGAAATCGGCGCCAAAGTTTTCGTTTATAATGTGTGTGACTGTTATTAACAATAAGAAACAGTATAAATCACGGAACGCTATATAACTGTAACCAGAGTTGCAACTAATTGCACTTAGTTGCCATTTAATTTTTAATTGACGACCTGCGTGGCGCTATGGTTACCATACCGGACTGCCAATCGAGGGGTCGATTCCCGGCGAAACAGAAATTTGAATGATGAGTTTAAATTTCTGTTCTCGGTCTGGTTGTTGTGTTCCTGTCTTTGTATATGTCCATGGTACCCACGACACAGGGTATTAATTACCTTACTGTGGGGCTATGAGTGTGTACCGTTTATTAATTTTTAATATTTTAATACGAAACCCAACCCAACCAATATTGAAGCAGCGAGGTGGAGTAAGCTCCAGGCCTCCCCAATAATGGGGAGAGACCCGTGCCCAGCAGTGCGACGCAAAAAAGGTTGCAGCCAATACAAAACCCTTAGGTGTATCGTTGCTACTACTTATGTCTGTGTGTGTAACCTAAACTACTGAATCAATTTAAGTGAAATTTGGTACACTGATAGAGAGGAAAACTTGGGAAAGGACATACTCTTAGTATAATTTTTATCGCGAAAAGCCTGTTAAAGGTATGAAAATTTGTATGAAGTGTTGTCAAGGTCGGAGAAAAAAAAAATTGTATTTAGGCAATGGATTGAACTAAATAAATATTTGTACTAGCGATTTTGAGATTTCAACCTACATCTTACATAAATAAAAATTCGTATGGATCTCTTGATGGACCTAATTCCACACGGGCGGTGCCGCGGACGGAAAGCTAGTATGTTATAATGAAATGTGAACATAAAAGCAATTTTTTAAGACCTACATCATTTTATACTCGGTGAAATAGTAGTATAAGGATTTCAATTCCATCTGACTCAGCTATTAAGTCATAATTCACAAAAAAGACATCAAAGTTTTGGGCGCTCGCCAAAACGCGATTAAGTCAGCACTTAGAATTTCATTCTTTCACAAAAAGGTTAATGTGTTCCACTATGATAAGATTAAATTATGATAAATTAAGTTTTTAACAAAAAAATAGAACCGACTTCATCAAACGGTAAAAAAAAATTGTTCAGTACCTACTTCTTCTTGCTTATGGTAATGACTCTTAAAACTATTTCTGGAGTCGGGCCCTTAGTAAATGTCGTACCATTCGTTCTAAATTGGCACCGACAGTACAGACAGGGGGACAGTACCTACTTCTTCTTGCTTATGGTAATGACCGTTAAAACTATATTGGAGTCGGTGCCCATTCAGAACGAAAGGTACACTATATTTACTGAGACAGGGCATTTCACTAAGGGCCCGACTTCAAAAATAGTTTTAAGAGTCATTACCATAAGCAAGAAGAAGTAGGTACTGAACAATTATTTTTTTTACCGTTTGATGTCGGTTCTATTTTTTTGTTAAAAACTTAATTTATTTCACTCTTTTTAGTAATTTTAATAATTATGTATGTATTAGCATAATTGGAAAAATTTTCACTTAACTTCTAAACTTTAAACAGATTTAGGTACCTTTTATAATCATGTTTATCTAATAGCCATCTTAAAGCCTGAAAGAATACTACTATCAGTCCACCGGAACGTATAAATTAAAGAAAGAATTTGCTCTCAGCTCCTAACCGTTGAGGAGTTGTACCTTCAATCATCAGCTAAGCAACAGCAGGTGATAATTACCAGACATAAATATTTGTATTATGTTAAAAATATGACTAAAAGAATGTGTGTGCCTATTAAGTTTCAGTGTTTCCCTCGATTTCCCTAATATCACATCATCAGATTTTGACATGGTGACAGTTGGACCACCTCAGGAATCTAAGATTTCGAACAAAAAACCATTTATTGAAAGAATTTGCTCTCAACTCCTAACCGTCGTTGTACCTTCCATCATCAGTTCAGCAACATGATATGACGATAATTATACACAAATGTCTGTTTTGCTTTTGTAAAAATATGAAAATCATTTGTTGTGCTATAAAATTTGAATGTTCCCTTCAATTTCTCTGGGATCCCCTCATCAGACTTTGACTTGGTGACAGTTGGATTACCTCGGGAATGTAAGATTTCGAATAAAAAACTATTTATTGAAAGAATTTGCTCTCAACTCCTCACTGTCGCAGTACCTTCCATCATCAGCTCAGCAACATGAGGTGATGATTTCTATGCGTAAATATCTCTTATGCTTCAGAAACTATAAGAAAATCAATGTGTGTGCCTATAAAATTTGAGAGTTCCCCTCGATTTCCCTGGGATCCCATCATCAGATCCTGATTTTGTGACAATGGGACCACCTCGGGAGTATAAGCATACGAACAAAAAAAGAATTTTGAAAATCCGTCCACAAACGGCGGAGTAATCGGTGAACATATATAAAAAAAAATACATACAGCCGAAAACAGTACCTCCTCCTTTTGGAAGTCGGTAAATTAAAATTTAAGTTGATCCCAAGTTTAGCCACAATCGAAACCGTTAATAGATTATTTGAGTGAAAATTAGGTAAGGTCTTGAATTAACCCAAGTTTTTTCAATGCAAAATTGCATTTGGTTATATATTGGAGGCCTCTCAGGTTACCATCAACGAGCTGCGGGCTGAAGTTGCCATATTGCGCACTACTTCGTCTGCCAGTAGGTCACCTGAGGTCAACAACATTAACACGCGTCGCGGAGCAGCCATCGCTTCGCCGTCAAGTTGCGAGTCAGCGAAATCGGACTCCTCGCCGGCCGCTGTTCCCGCACGTGATAGCGCTAATGTGGCCGCTACCCGTCCCCCGCCTCCCCCGTCGGAGGTGTCGCATGCGCAAGTTTCGTCACCGCCTCAACGTGACTACGCCGCAGCTGCCGCCCGCCAGCAACCCAAAAGGCGGATACTGAGGACTGAGAGTGGGAGCGGAAATACCCGCAACGAACCCCCTCGTAGTGCGGTGTCTATTGGACAACCGGACAAGGATGGCTTCGTCAAGGTGGAGCGAAAGAAAAGGAAGCCTCCTTGCCGTAACCAATGTGGCACTGCACCGACTGGAAACAACCAGATTCTGCGTCCCGCCGTCCCAATCACACACATCTACGTGTCGCGTCTGCACTTCGCCACGAAGGTCTCCGATGTCGTGGAGTACGTGAAGGCGAAGACAAAGTATACTGTGTGGGTTGAGAAGCTAGAATCGCGCAATGCGGTGAACTTTAGTTCGTTTGTGGTGCGCGTTCCGACTGACCTTCTGAATACATTCATGAAGGAGGAGGTGTGGCCAAAGGGGGTCGTGTTCCGCAAGTATCGCGGACGCCGTCGACCACCTGGAGTCACCGTAGCCGCGTCTCACAGCGCCGATAAATGAGTGACTTAGTTTTAAGATATAAATATTATGTATGTTAGTCCGTAAGGTATTTATAGTATGGGCCTTGTTGCCTGAGAATAAATGATTTATTATTATTATATTATTAATATTATATATTTTCAGCCTCAGATCAAATTAGTAAAGATAGAATTCTGTAAACAATGAAGTGAGGCCGGATTAAACTTCACCTCGGCGTGTACATACACATTACACGCACACACTTCAATAATAATTACAACAAAAACAAAGACTTATTTTCACAAATATAGGTGTTTACAAAGTTGTTTATATGTTTATTTAGTTCGCCATATTTACCTTCATGAGGTATGCAAATATACAATGATAACAATATAAAAGGAAAAAACTTAACTATAACACAATTACGAAATGTACATTAACATCTATTTTATTATTATTATTATTATTATTATTTATGCTATAATGCGCCTTTTATAAATTAAAATATTTATTTATTTATATTTCGGATCGGTTCCGATCGTCAGATTTGGGTACCCATATCAAAGGGTATTTGTCGGGTGCGGTCCCAGGGCTGCGACCGCGCCTGGTGTTTGTACACTGAGAGGAAAAACGCCGGCGGATCTCTACCTTGCTTTGTCAGTCGAAAATCGAGGGAAATCGAGACAAAATCACTTTGTTGTTCGCAGAGAGGTATTTTTCAATTTGATCTGAGTTTTCAGCATATTTAGTATGTAAATTTCAATCGGTTTCGTTTTATGTAAATTACCAGAGTCCATTAAGCCTTAGTATTAAAATTTCTATTACAATCTTATTGAAACCATTGCTAGATAAGTTGATTTTGAGTAGGAATTTAATTAATATGGGCTAGAACATTCCCTTTGAAACGCAGAATTGTTCCAAAATTGCCTTACACTTTAAAATGTGGGTGCTTCGAAACTGACTTTATTATTTACTGAGTCGCTAAAATCTAGTTTTTTGAAGTGAAAACTTCTTTAGCGGCGTTGTACACTTTTTTTGGGATGGATAAAAAATGTTAAGCTCGTGTCAGGGCACGTGGCCTTATCGAATATTCGTAAGACGGAGGGGTGACAGCTTATGGCTCGACTGTCTATACTTGTAAAATTCGTTTATATCAAGTATTTAAAATATGAACATTGAACAAAGTGCATCTATTAATGAAAAAAGTGACCAAGAAATAGTGAAAGAAAATGAGTGAGTACTTTATAAAAATACTAGATGAAAACCTACTGAAAATACTATTAGATGAAAAATAATACCAATAATAAAAGCAATTCGTGTGAAATTATTCCCTAACCATTCCAAAATATCAAAAATGCACAACGTTTTCAAGTTTTCACTTCAGCCGGCACTTCCGGAGTGCAACCCGTTGTTTTTTTCCAATAAACTAATCATACATTTAACCTTCTAGTACAAATATTATTCGTAGAAAACATTGAAGTGTAGTCGAAAACCTATCCGTTGAACCATAATATTTATAGATGTTCTATGTCACGAATTCCGTTTGGCTATAAATGTTGTGAGATGTAATCTTAAGAGCGCTCAGGCCTCAGTGTCGCGTCAAGACACCATGACAACTAGAGTAAGTTCTTCGTAGGATTTATAAATCTTCAGATTTCTTCCTTCTGGTATCGGGGGTGGAAACCTTCAAAAGGTACCCGGCACCTTGGGAGAGGAGAGTTGTCTGGGATTTGACCGCATTAAAACCCCCTCGGTGGCTGCCTCTGCGCTTGGGGAGGACTCCAGAATCTCCAGCGGAACGCACCGGTGTCCTCCACGCGCGACGCCCTTAAAAGGTCCATCTTCGAGAGAGCAGATGTGCTCTCCTGCACCTTCCGATGCTTACGGCGACATGCGACCACGCACACACCGCCCGCCCTTCCCGGGGTTGCTGGCTGGACGATTGAGCTCCCACTCTCTCCGCCCACAACCCCGGAAGCTCCCTTTCAATCGCTTCTTGCGATCAGGCAGGGGATGCCGTAGCTCTATTCTTAATCCCGAAGCTGCAGGGACTTCAAATTTCTTTCCTAACATTTCAAAAGTTTACACACACAGGCGTGCTTGTCAGTACACATCACTACTACAACCTGAGCCGATCAGACTTCGTGAAATAGAATATCTATAATTATTTTGACAACCCGTGTGTCGCAATGGTTACCATGCTGGACTGCCGATAAGAATGACCTGGGTTCGCTTTTTTCATCATACATCAGAGGCAAATTTCTGCCTCTGATGTATGATGAGTTTAATTAAATTTATTTTCTCGGTCTGAGTGTTTTAGTTTCTGTTTTTGTGTGTGTCTATGGCACCCACGACATAGGGTATATCTACCCTACTGTGGGTCTATGAGTGTGAAACGTTATTTATTTATTACTAGCCTTCCGCCAGCGGCTTCGCCCGCGGGAACCCGTTTTATAGATTCCCGTAGGATAAAAATCATCCTATGTCCTTTCCCAAGGTCCACTCTATCTATTTAAGCTGGAAAGCGTAGCAGACAGACAGAGTTACTTTCAAATTTATAATATTATTAAGTAAGGATAAAAGTTCTCTGACAGTTCAGTTGCGTCATCAGATGCAGTATCATGTACCATTTCTAGGCCAAGTTGAACAGCTGTAACTGAAATTAGGTTAACAGAGTAATATTATTACCATGAAGTGTTATTTAAAGTGTTTCGTTGTAAATGAGCTGTAATAAATCAAGACGTGTTTGGAAGTCTCGGTTGGGGCCCTGCCAAACTGTAATTAGTAGGCTTTTATAACGGTCATAATAATGAAGCATTCAGCAAACTCTGCAGTTCCATTGTTTAACCACATTAGGACAGCATAAAATAGAGATGAAGTTTGAGAAAAAAATCCGGTCTGGCTAAGCTTTATCTTTTTTATATTATCATTAATAATTTTATTACAGAAGCAAAAAAAAAACAAAACAAGTTCAATTTAAATGTGAATTATTATTAGTGTACACAGCCTGGAAGTGGTTACTTAGTTCAATACATTTTGAAGTGAAAACTTCTTTGGCGGCGTTGTGCACTTTTTTGGGATGGGTGAAAAATGTTAAACTCGCGTCAGGACACGTTGCTGATCGAATATTCGTAAGAACAATAAGGTGAGAGCTGATGACTCGACTGTCTATATCTACTTGTAAAATTCGTTTATATCAAGTAAGATTTAAAATATGGACATTGAACGAAGTGCATCTATTAATGAAAAAAGTGACGAAGAAATAGTAAAAGAAAATGATTGTGTCATTTATGAAAATCTACTGAAAATACTAGATGAAAAATAATACTGATTATAAAAGTAATTCGTGTGAAATGATTCCCTAACCATTCCAAAATATCAAAAATGCACAACGTTAATGTTCAAGTTTTCACTTCTGCCGGCACTACCGGAGTGCAACCCGTTGTTTTTTTTTCCACCCAACTCTGCTATTATTAATATTGTAATAACAACTTTACTTATATACATATCTAACTATCTATCTATCAAGCTTTTAAAGTCCACTGCTGGACATAGGCCTCCCCTAATATTCGCCACTCCATCCGGTTCTGTGCTCACTGAATCCAGCGGTTTCCCGCTATCTTCTTCAGGTCGTCAGTCCGCCTAGTTGGAGGACGGCCTGTGCTCCTTTTGCCGCGACGTGGTTGCCATTCGAGTGCCTTTCTTTCCCGTTGGTTGTCAGTCCTCCTAACTATATGGCCTGCCCATTGCTATTCTACTTAAAGCATGCCTAAATACTTACCAGGTTTTCTAAATATGGATATTTGTACCGTGATAGTTTATGACCGTTATAAAAAAGCTTTAAGTATCTTTAATTATTTTTTACATCAATGTTTTTTATTTAATTTCTTTTTAATTGACGACCTGCGTGGTGCAATGGGTACCATGCCGGACTGCCAATCAAAGGGTTCCGGGTTCGATTCCCGGCGAAATAGAAATTTGAATGATGAGTTTAAATTTCTGTTTTCGGTCTGGGTGTTTGTGTTTGTGTCTTTGTGTGTGCCCATGGTACCCACGACACAGGGTATATCTACCTTACTGTGGGGCTATGAGTGTGAAGCGTTATTTATTTATTTATAACTGTCTCCTAAAATCTCTTTTTAGTCCCGTATAATAGCAACAAGGACATCCATCGTACTTAATCATACCTAAAAATCTTATCAATTTCAAAAAAGCTTTATAATTTATTTGAAGTTATATCCCGAATGTAACGTATAAATCAATCTAATGCTTCGGATTTGTTTGTTGGATAATCCGGAATAATCCGGATGGCCGTAATGAGACTGAGAAATGTTTTTATTTTCGTTTTTTATATTATTTGATTAATTTAATGTTTATGGAATTGTCGATTGTACCTATAAGTGGGGTAGCACTTTACTCTTAAGTTGTTTATGTGTACTAAATTTGTATTTATCAGTGTAACCCTGTTGGTGCAACTAAAATAAATAAATAAATAAACAAGTGCGAGCTTATTATTTGTCTAAACAGGGGTATTAATATCAAAAAAAGAAATTTAATTTTGTAAAGTGAAAATTATCTAAAATATCTTGATGAAATTTTATGAAATACCTAAATTACTGGTTGAATCACTTAAATTAAATTTTACACACTCATAGCCCCACAGTAAGGTAATTAATACCTTGTGTCGTGGGTACCATGGACTTCATGGACCATACAAAGACAGGAACACCAACACCCAGACCGAGAACAAAAATGTTTCGCCGGGAATCGAACCCGGGACTCCTCCATTGGCAGCCCGGTGTGGTAACCATTGCGCCACACAGGTCACTTATTTAAATGTAGCAAGAGTATACATAACAATCGTGAAACTTCCAAAATTAGTATGTCCAGCCCTTTGAAGGCAAGCTTTCACAAAATAAGAAAGATATCTCCTAAAGACTTGTACTTCAGTATTTATTTTGCCTCGAAAAACAACAAACAAATCTGTCCAACTTAATAAAGCTTAAGTTTCGTTGTCGCTCTTAAAACCATTTCCCAGTTTGTCCTTTATTTTATTTGCATTATTTTCAAGACGAATTTTGTCCCCTTTTAATAATTCAGTACAGATACTTAGAGCGGATTCAGACTAGCGTATTTTTCTGCGCGAAAACGGTCGTTTCGTTATTTTCAGTCAAACCGACCACACACACACTACTCTAAGCGCAACAGTTCAAAGATTCGCATTTTTTCACTGTTTTTGACGCCGTTCTGACCTTTTTCCTGGTGAATACATTTTTGACACTGTTCTGACCTTTTTCCTTGTGAATACATAACTCTATAGTAAAGTTAAGAATTAAGAGTATAATACCCTAGTTCTTGGAGCATCACAGGTACTGAAGGTATGACACCCGTCAGAAGAGTGGCCTTTACGGGCGAACCCCTCGTCCCAACGTGCATGCACAATGTGCCTTCTAGTTATATACAATTAGTGTGTGTGTGTTTGTCGGTGTCAGTGTTGTCGGTGCTTAGAAAATGACGTTGTTAATTGAAATTGATATATTTAGAAATGTATGTGTCTTTAGCGATGAAAGAATATTTGTAAATGTTTGATAAAATTAAAATGTGTGCGTTCTTCCCCCGCGCCAAAAATTATGTATCGAAGCGAGGCGCAATGCCCTCTCCACAGACGGGTGAGGATGCTTTAAGACCCTAGTCTTTTGATTTCTATGATAATACCTTTTATAATTCTACAAACTTTTATAAAATGATCACTCGAGATTACATGTTAATTCATACGATCGTGCTTTGGGTCTTACCCCAGGGTGGTATCTCTCACGACTCGTTTATACGAGCTTATAAGCTCATCTACTCTCAAACGAGTACTTGACACAAAAGCTTGCCTATACCATAAGAATGTGTTATTATTTATTTCTTATTCCTATACACACCCCACGCGCACTTCCAAAACCGAGCTTTTATATGCGGGTAAATTCGCTGCCGCTGGTCTGAAACAACGCTTACAAAAAAAAACATTTGATAAACCAAAATTAATTATTTATATATATTAAAAATTTCGCCCTAAAAGGTCTTGTGAGTGTCTTTATTCATTGTTTTATACACCGGTTTGACATACTTAATTTATTGGGACTGCCCGAGTAATTTCGGTCCTTAAACATGAGCTCCCACCGCTCGCCGCGAAGTGACGACGGAGACTCCGTTCAAAACATTCACTTTCACAACATTCAAAATTGTCCCTTACAGATCGTTCTGCATATTTGGTAACTTTCGTATTTACACTTTCATTTTCAGGTAAGATTCGTGGATCAGCAGTCACCAACATACGCAAAGAACAAGCGAGCTTGCGAATTTTGGATCCGAGGCACTGGTCGTGGTATTCTAGAACATCCCCAACATTCACTGCCTCCGAACACAACTTGCCTGTATCACATGCAGGGTATCGACACATCCGGTCCGTCGGGCAGAAATATAATATATCGCCGCCAGTTTTCGGCGCCGCGATTCCGAGTTTGGTTTTCAGTGCTGAAATTTTACGTGACAAATGCTCTAAACCCCAACTTGCCCGAGGACGAGTACTGCGGTAGCCATTTGAATATATGGGACGGGCCGATGAGGATTTCGCCGGGCTGCAGTGATATCTTTTGGTACGTTCGCATGAATAACGGTTATTGCTATAGATTTAAGGTGGCATTCGATTGTTGTTTTCTGAATTGATTTATGTAGACCGGTAGTGAAAAATATAGTTGCCATTTATTCCAAGCGGTGATTCATGACGTTGAATTTTAAAATACCTCTAAAAAGTACCTACGTATTGTTTACGTATTAAACAAATTAATATTTTATAATAGAGATACCTACTTTTGTGCGAAAAAAAATAGGAGTAAAACTTTTGGGCTAAAGTTTTGGTTACTTTTGTTATGGGTGTTCATTATTGTGGTTGAAATAAAGAATTATTATTATTACTACTTTACATTTTAATTTTAATAATGACACATAACCTTCTTACAGGACTATTATTTATTTTTCATTAATTACATGGATATTTTCCTAACGGAAACTGAATCATGATTACCGAAATAATATAAAAAACAGCCTTATTATAAGTTATTAATATAGCTATTTAGAATTTAGAGGATGCTATTTATATTTACTTAATTCTACCTTATATCTCATATATTCTTATTATATGTTTATATAGCTTATTATGCCGCCTACAATAATCTCTACTTCGCCTAAAGGTTACTGGTAGAGAATGCTTTTAGCGTTAAGTCCGCCTTTTATACAATTTTTATGTGGTGTAATAAAGTGTTAAAATAGTCTTTCTACTTTTATAAAACACCAAAAGTGACTAACTAAATTCTTCTTCTTACAGCGACAAAGAGCGTTCAGTGCAAATGTCAAGAGCGACCTCGCCACAATCAGTCATCGTAGGTCGACCGCCCACTAACGCCACACTAGTTGCCAGGTTCTGCCGCGAGAGGGCGCCACGGACATGTGAACACGCTTTGCTCAGAAAGTCCAGGGCCTGCGCTCGCACGGAAAGCTTCTTATCTAAAGGAGACTCCTTGACTCTCGAATTGAAGTTGACGCAAGGAACCGCTTTAAAGTAAGTCACTATTATTTCTAGTTAAAATCTCCACGCTAAGAATTTTCTGTGCTTGCTATTGCGGTATTTTTTTAATAACGTTTCACACTTATAGCCCCACAGTAGGGTAGATATCCCTGTGTCATAGGTATAATGAACAAACACAAAGATAGAAACACAAACACACCAAGAACAGAAATTTTGAACTTATCATTCAAATTTCTTGGAATCAAATCTGGGACCCTCCGATCGGCATGGGACCCTCCGATGGTAACCATTACGCCACGTGGGTCTTCTTGTAGAAGTGTTCGCCAAAAGAAGCTCAGGCCGCCCTCCAACCAGGTGGATTGACCTAAAGAAGACAGCGGGAAGCCACTGGATTTAAAAGGGGTAAAAACGGATGGAGTGGCGGACGTAAGGGGAAGCAATGTCCGGCAGTGGACTGTGAAAGGCTGATGCATGGATGGATATCAGACAATATTTTTGATTTACATTTATGCAATATTAATCATCAATTTATTTTTTTCTCTATCATATATAACTAGCCTTTCGCCTGTGGATTCGCCCGCTTGGACCCATTTTATATTTTTCCGTAGAATAAAAACCATCCTATGTCCTTTCCCAAGGCCAACTCTCTCTGTGTTTCAACTTTCATTAAAATTGGTTAGTAGTTTAAGCATGAAAGCGTTACAAACAGGCAGACAGACAGACAGACAGACAGACTGACAGAGTTACTTCCGAATTTATAATATTTTAAAGTAGGTATGGATATCTCCAACAGTCCAACAATCCGCACTTGGCCAATGTGGGGGACTATGGCCTAACTCCCTCTCAATTGTGTGAGAAGGAGACCTGTGCCCAGCAGTGGGACATAAAAAAGGTTGAAAAAAAATGGATATCTAAACATCGCGAGTATACTATATGAGTCGTTTATGTATCCTTTTACCGTGTCCACAAAAAAGCACATTCAAAAATATTTATATTATGTTCACCTTAAATCACCTCCAAATTTCGGTACGGTTGTATAGCGACAACAAAAAAATACGACACTTATTTCATACCATGATAATGGTAACCTTATCTGATAATCTAATAATCGTGAAAGAGCAAATGATTTTATCGGTTCCCGGAACGTTCTTTATTTATATTATGATTGGATTTAAAGGTTGACCAAGTTCTCAGAATAAAAATTGAGGATATTGAATAGAATGGGAGGAAGTGAAGTGAAGCAAGTGTAGCTAAAAATTGTAGGGAGCAAAGTGCAAAAAATATTCAACATAAACGTCATAGTAATAACTATTAGCCCGATATAATTAGATCCCCAACACAGCGTCGTTATAACAAATATTTTTTGCAAATCTGTGAAAACTTCTTACACTTCAATAGCTTCAAGGATTCGCACTGACAAACAAGATTGCACTACTACAGAATAAAATCCATGCAAATTACTTATAAAATGTTGCAAGGATTCGCACTAACAAACAACATTGCACTACTACAGAATAATAACTTTTATCATCTACATATATATAAATGTATAAATGATAGATCATTTTAACATCAAAATCTACGTTAAATCAATGTTAGTTTAAAAGCTAAACAAAACCATCTTTTCAAGGATTGGCGCTGACAAACGTAATTTGCACGAAAAATCATAAAAAATCTAAATCTATGCTAAAACTACTATCACTCTAGGAGGTGCGTGGTAGGACTTTAATGGTTCTTCGAAGGAAGTATGACCGCTGCACCCACTTCTGCTTTGAAGCAATTCTGTTGTTTTTCAGTGGAGAGGTGCAAAGTTTTCAGACCAGATTTATGTGAGGCGACCATCGGCCTTTGGAGTAGCAGCGGAATTGCATAGATCTCAGGCAAGACTCAGGCTTGCTTGAGGGTGTGTGTAGATGGCCAGGGGCTGTTTTCTCATTCAATCCTGTCTAATATTATGAGGAATTTATTATTATATGTGAACACTTCCAATTAGACTCATTGTTAAAATATTCAGTAATATATTCAGATTTTCACCGTTGAAAAATCAAAATTACAAAATCTACCAGCTTAGGACACCTACCTGCAGTATTTCTATTCTAAAGAGAATCAGGAGCGACACCGAACGAACTGAACTCAAGATTCAAGAAACAACGTTTCTCTTTAACACGTTGCACCTTCATGTTTGAATTTACATTCGTTTTTAAGAACTTATTTCTTGAATTTACCAGTAGTCAAACTTGGTCAGCCCTGAGAAAATATAATATTACTGAAACACGTCAATAAATCAAAAACTTATAATTTTATCAATATTGGAACACCCGGAATCGAACCGAACACTTAACTGGTAGTCTGGCATGCTATACAGGTTGTCATCCTTATTTCATTCACAATATTGAATTTATCATTCAATGTTCCTTGCAAGTATCGTTAGTATAATTACTACTACTGCACCAAAGCCTAAAATAATGTTATCATTGAAGAACTGCCCGTCCAAGCTTTGCCCAAAAATAACAAGGCCATTCACATTCAGTCCACGTGCAAAAATAGACAAGAACGACGAACAAAAGAAAAGTGATCTGATTATGCGCCTCAACAAGACGCATTATGCTTAGATAGAATTCGTTCCACTTCTGATTGCCTGCTCCACTTTGTAGCGAGATTAAATTGAAAATAGAGTAATGCCTCTCAAGAGGATATTCTGAGAATTTCCTTCTGTGAACCAGGAACGATTTTAAACTGTAGTACGGCTAATATTATACATAAAATTGGTATCTGCAGAAAGGTGAATTAATGGAAATCATAGTTTATAGATTAGTACCTGGACGAAAGGGCGTTGCTCGGATAAAAACAATTTATTTTCTTGGTTTAATTTCAAACGAAACACTCATTTACTTAGTGTTAATAGCATTATATAGCTCCCAATAAAAAATACAAAAAAGACGCAATATGGTTTTGATTGAGGTTTGAACCCGCGCCTCTAGTTCCGCAGTCAGCCTACGTAACCATTCGGCCAAGGATAGAGCTATTTCTAATCGACATTGTCATTTGTTTGAACGTCGGATTGACGAATGGAGTTTGACGACGTTCTACGCCACGTTATTGTTAGTACTCGCCAATAGATGTCAGGAAAAGTCGTATTTTTCAGTTTATATTTAAGTTGATTATCGCTGAATTTTTTTTTATACTTATTATAAAGTTTCTAAAATTTATCACCCCCGAAACCAGGGTACTAAATTTCATCAAATACTTTGGAGCTGTTTACGAGCTTCAAAAAATATACAAGAATTGCTCGTTTAAAGGTATTAGATTAAATGGTAGTGAAAATGTAGAAGTTACTCAATAGAAGTACAGATTAATCCGATTCATTATCAAAATTTAAAAAACCTAATCATATGTTTGTGGATTTAAGCCAGGGCCCATAATGTGGGAATATGGTATCTTAATCACTTAGATAAACTTGTGCCTTTAACCTGCTGCGAAAGCGATAGACTTTACATCACGATTTACGATGGTATCCACCAAAACACAAGTGGCCAGTGTAGATTACTGTGCCCTAAATCCCTCTAAATACAGAGAAAAGAACTGATCTCAACGGTAAAACATTTCATAATAATAATATTTTTTGGAGAAAATAAAAATTGTTTATTTTGTTCCTACATTACTATAATTTCTTTTTCCAGGCCCGTCTTCTTTAAAGCCCTCTACGAGTTCGTTGACCTACACCAGGATGGAGATCCGTGGGGCCGAGGGCCATGCTCCAGACGTTTCGTATCCCGATCTTTCCCTGAAGCTCCATCCGACCCACCTGTGACTTTCTCTTCGCCTAGAGACGTGTTCTTGTATGGAAGAGGAGGGGCAAGAAATATTAGGTATACTTCGTTTAACAG
Organism: Pyrgus malvae; assembly: GCA_911387765.1. NCBI lineage: Eukaryota > Metazoa > Arthropoda > Insecta > Lepidoptera > Hesperiidae > Pyrgus > Pyrgus malvae. The sequence goes on along the minus strand of OU426955.1, from coordinate 6,745,222 downwards.
TGAATAGATATACCTATATGATCAACAGTTCTGGTACTTTTTTCAACTTAAATGTTAACTGTACTGTCAATAAGTTATCAGATCTCATGTAAAGCCACTACACGCCCTACTCTACAGGCCCTAATTTCGAAAACTCTCACACCTCAGTCAAAATTCGTGCATTGACCATTTTTTTGCTGTCAAGTATAAAAATAGTCATCAATATGTTACAGAAATTATTGCATAACATAAATATTACTTTTCTGTGAAACAGTGAACGTTAACAATATGTTCATTTTAGGATAGCAAAACATCCAAGCAAAACATTTATGATAAAACCTTCTCAATTTTAAGAAGAGACCTAAGCCGAATAAATATATAAAAAAGGTCGAAAAAATATATAAAGAAAGTAACCACATTTTATTAAATTCTTATTCTTTCAATGACAATGAATTTCTGAAATACTTACCAAAAAAATTGAAATTTTCTTCCGCACATCTTAATTGCAATAATGCAAAACACTCCTACTGCCGATTCCAGTTGCACCTACCGTTTCGAGGGCAATGTCGGTGAGGTGGTACGTCTGAAGGTGTGGGGAGTGCGCAGCGGTGGTCGCCTCTGCAGGTCCGTTCACTCTGCCCACTCACCCTGGTTCCGATGTGGTGGTGACCCTACAGCTGCTGTACGGGTCTTTGATAGACCCTGGAAGAATAAGGGACCCGGCGTACCTAGAGATTGCTTGTGCAGGTGAGGACATAAAATAATATTGTATGTATTTTTTTAAAAGGCTTAGGTAAAAAGGCTTACTTAATGTTGTCTATAGTCTACAGGACCACTTCTCCATATTCGTTTGATTCATCAAAAAAGTTCTCAAGAAGTCTCTTCTTTTTTGATGTTTTTTTCATATTCAACAATTTGACGACCTCCGTGGCGCAATGGTTACTATGCCGGACTGCCAATCAAAGGTTCACGGGTTCGATTCCCGGCGAAACAGAAATTTGAGTAATGAGTTTAAATTTCTGTTCTTGGTCTGGGTGTTTGTGTTTCTGTCTTTGTGTGTGTCTATGGTACTCACTACACAGGGTATATCTACCCTACTGTGAGGCTATGAGTGTGAAGCGTTTATTTATAGGTTCCCTTTTACTTACTAATTTCAGCGATGTAGGAGACTATGAATTCACGTCTACATCATCAGTAGCAGAATTGAAGTTTGATGTAGTGAACATGACAGCAGTTGATGACTTTCGTTCGTTTGGATTCGAAGCTTCGGTCGAGTTCGTGAGACTTGAAGCAGTTTGTGAGAGTTCACATAGAGTGTATGGGCCAAGTGGAGAATTAAGACTATCAGCGATTGCACCAATGTCTGATGCGGTAAGTTCCTTGTCAATGTTATATAATATGCACTGTGAATCTATGACTTTCAAAATGTCATCAGTTAATATATACGCCGGTCAGGATGGACATAGATAACGGCCCTCGGCGCTTGTCCCTGTAGCACAGAATACATTAGCAGAAATATGAGTACCGGAATCGTCTGTCTATTCGTGAGAGTGGCGAGAGTAGAAGCTCAAATAATCTAGCCACTGACGGTAGTGAATTCATGGCCTCACGTCGTCATAGGCACTAAGTAAGCTCCTTTTCGTGTACTGCGCACGGAGTACATGGACTGTGTTTCACTGGAGATCCCTAAAGTCATCATCAAGTGCCGAGGCATGTCTCCAAGGGACTTTCAGTGCATAAAAAATGCTACATACAGGGGTATATCTCTCCCAAGGTGCCGGGGGGTTGTTCTCAAAAAAGTGGCACTCTAACCTGCCGAGCAGTTTTTGATAAAAATGTTATGTTTTTTCTATAGAGATATTTAAATATTTGAATACTATGTGTCTAAAGAGACTTTTTATACAGAGGCCTTGAAGTATTATACATTTTATGAAAATGTATTTATAGGAAATAAATATTACAGTATGCTTTTCTCTGTAACCTGGCATGTCCAAACACAGCCAGTCAACTTTGAAGTTCAATAAAATAATATATGCTTAAAAATAGGTGTTTATTTTTTATGTACTCAAGTCTTTAATGTTCTTAAGTGTATTTTCCTTTAATCTATTTATGAATAAGAAACAAAGTAAGTAAAATATTCAAGTCAATATTATGTCCAACATAAATTTCTCTTTAACCTGTGGGTGCACACTATCGGGAATCACTCTTACATAAACAAGTATACAATGTCGTCTCCCGGCGCGAAATAACCCTTAAGTATCGAACTAATCGCCTATAAGATTAAACGTGCTATAATTTCTACCAATTTTACAATAATAACATCAATAAACAACTATCGGACTTTGTAACAGGTATGTTATCTTTACTGCTGCTGGGCTGACGTCACCGAGGCTCTTCAATCTGTATGTCAACCAGCTGACGGAGAGGCTCAGTGGGGCAGGTGTCGGATGCTCAATTGATGGTGTTTTTATAAACAACATCAGTTATGCTGATGACATGGTTCTGCTGAGCCCCTCAGTCAGTGGCCTCAGACAGCTCTTGAAGATTTGTGAGGAATACGCCGGGGTAAATGGACTTTGCTACAACGCTAAAAAGAGCGAGATCCTGGTTTTCAGGGGGAAAAATAAACCTACTAGCTTTACGCCCAAATTTACACTATGCGAATCTCCCCTGAGGCAGGTGGCTCAGTTCAGGTACCTCGGCCACATAGTTGATGAACGCCTCGAAGACGACGGTGACGTAGAGAGGGAGCGGCGGGCAATGTCGGTTCGAGGCAATATGTTAGCCCGCAGATTTGCACGATGTGAACAGCAGGTAAAGCTGACGCTGTTTAGGGCATACTGCCAATCATTTTACACGTGCAGTCTGTGGACGGACTATAAGCAGCGGACCCTCAGAGCCCTTCGCGTACAGTACAACAATGTTCTGAGGATGGTGCTGAGGAAACCCCGTTGCTGCAGCGCATCCGCCATGTTTGCGGAGGCGAGTGTAGATGATTTCTACGCTCTCATCCGCAAACGTGTGGCGTCGATGATGAACCGGATGGTGGGGAGTACCAACACCATCCTCAGCACATTGGCGTACAAGCTAGACAGCCCTCTTTGGGGCGCCTGGAATAGGACACACACGCTCCCGAATAGGCGTGTGTGTATATAGTTGCTTTATTTTTAAATACATACTAACATAGGATAAGTTTGTGTACTAACCCAAAAATGTATTATGTTTTCTGTTTTTATTTACTAACATAGTTATGTAAGCATTTGTATTTTACTAACCTATTGTATGGACTTATGGTCTGAAATAAATGAATTATTATATTATATTTATTCTGTTTATGGTATTTTAATTTGCAGTTCAACCATTTGGGTAAAAGTAATGTTTAAATATGTAAAATAGCGTCTGTTTTTTATTGTATAAGTATAAATTACATATTTGCAACCGTTTTGTCGTTATAAGATTATTATTGTCACATTCTCATTAACTTGTGTCTCTTTAAACTGTTCGAAACACACAAGTTAAAGAGACTCCGGTCAGGTTAAAGAGATTTATTTTCTAATTTCTTCAACAAAACCTATCTAACTATTAGTTTTGGTATGTGTTTTGTAATATTTGTATATTAAGTGCTACAATTCAAGAAAAAATGCCAAGAACTTGAAAGGAAGAGATACAAACAAATAAAGAACAATCCAGAGCGATATGCGAAATATAAATAAAAAAAACAAAGAAAAGTACGAGAAACGTAAAGAAGAAGGTAAGGTAACATCTATTCACAAGTTGACAGCGCGAGGTCAAAGAATGTTAATTAAAAAATGGAGAGAAGAAGCAAAAAAAATGATATTAGACTTTTCTGTGACCATAGAAAAATCAAAATACTAGTTAACACAAAATATAATTCACACAATTACAATAGTTATATTGTAATGACTTATTTATTAAACATAATGAGACTCGAACAATTATTCAGACATAAAAACAGTTAGCAACTTAATTAATAAAAAAATCAAAAGATATTGAGATCAGAAGAATAATTATCAAAGTCCACAGCAGTTCTTTAAATGGTGATGAGAGACATGACTGAATCTCCAGTGATGACTTCCTTCCTAAAATTATTCAGTCTCATCTAGTAAAAAACAGTAAAAAACCTAACAATATAATTAAAAATATTGCGATCAGAAGAATCACTATCAACGTCCATTGCAGTCCCAAAACTGATGACGGGAGACTCGGTAACATTTTGAGGTCCATGATTTAAAATGCTGTCCAAAGTACGGCTTGGAAGTTCTGGTGGCAGTTCCATTTCAGAAAGTGCTGAAATTGCGTAGATCTATGAAGAACCGAAACGGAATCGCTTATATTACGTATGGCAGGATAAAAAATATCATCGCTGCTATCGTCGGAATCTTCGAAATTCAGAGTTCTTCTTACAGCTCGACCAGTGGCCACAGCAGAAGATTTTATCGGTTTTTTAGGCTTCGGTCTACCAAAACCAAGGTCTTTCCCGTGCTTACAGTACTCAGGTTCTGTTTAGACATGTTTCTTCTGTGCAACTAAGGTATCTCAAAGTAATGGATGTCCTTTTCGTTTAACGCCAAACTATTTGGTGTACCTGTTGCGTCCCCTTAAATGGTAACAGCTTGTTTGGTAGTAGCATATATTTTTTATATATTTTATAATCAGAAACAGTTTCTATCACAACATTCTTAAGATTCTCAGTTAATAATCGCAATAAACTTCCAAAATCAGGTGTATCCGTTCCATGTGTAACACATGTATCAGGAGTACGTTTAGTATCAGCCCCGACTCCATCTGTGGCTCCTTTGCCATGTCCAGATTCTAAATAGTTCCAAGTAACGCATCTAAGCTGAGGATAGATCCATCTTAGCGCCGTTATAACAAAATATATTTTGCAGTTACGGTATTGACTTGTAGCAGAGTCTGATACTACGTGCAAAGTAGTTACTTGGGGTGAACTTACTTTCAAGAAGTTTATTATAGGATTTAGGCGAGCTATTCACACTATTTACACCAGTGTACTTTATTTTTTTGACGGTAATGGGCATAAAAAATCAGAGTGCTTTGTAACTCTTAGTTCGAATGTCAGACACGATACAGAAGCAGTATGGTCTCACTTTGGACAGCATTTTAAATCATGGACCTCAAAATGTGACTGAGCATCCCGTCATCAGTGTTGGGACTGACATGGACGTTGATAGTGATTCTTCTATTCTTAATATTTTATAATAATATCGGTTTTTATTTTTATTTTATTTTTTTGTTTTTTACGAGATTGATTGTATAAGACTGAATAATTTTAGGAAAGAAGTCATTACTGGAGGCTCAGTCATGTCTCTCGTCACCACTTTAGAAACAGCTGTAGACTTTGATAATTTATTCTTCTGATCTCAATATATTTTCTGATTATGTTTCATAAATATGTCATTAGAATATAACTGTTGTAATTATGTGAATTATATTTCGTGTTAACTAGTATTTTGATGTCTGTATGGTCACAGAATAGTCTAATATCATAAGCAAGGCGTATTAAGTATTTCAATTATTCCAGAAATAAGTTTATTATTATCATTTCTAATAAAAAAAACTTAATAAATGCTGATTTTAAACAATTTTTTCATTAACCTGATTGATTCTCTTTTACTTGCTTGTATTTTCTCATTATCCTGCGTAATATATCTTTAACCTGTGTTCTTTTTTTTTCAAAACGCTGTATTTCATACACCAATGCATGAATTCCATTCCCTTTAAAAAAATCTACACAAGAAAAGCACTAACAATATATTTTAAAAAAAAAAAGTAAATTTTTATCAAAATCCAGTTTTTTTCTAAAAAATGCCACTTTTTTGAGAACAACCCCGGGTACGTTTTAGTTGTAGGCTTACGTATACGTGCGATGAGTCGTGTCAGAATTTATTGAAGTAATCTATACTTATTTTACCGATTTACGTTTTTTGATGTTATTTACTTCAGTGTCAACCTTTCGCAGATTAATTTTTACTTTTAATTTTTTGAAGAATAATTTTATTGTACAGTATTTGAATTCACGTGTTAATGCTTGGGATAAGACTTACTCGTATCTAACTTAGGTATAATTGACCATGAGTCATAGTTACTATTTTAGTCAGGCCCAAACACCTTCTTGATCTTTTTACTACTTTAGCGAGTAAATCTTATAGATTTAAACATTATCAGTATAAATTAGAAGTCATATGTGTTAACATCAGTATTGTTAATAATTTCAGGAACGTTGTGACCATAGACCTTGGCTAATAGATCCGTCACCTGGCCGATACCTGTACCTCCAGATTCAAGGAAGCATCATCAGAGAACCCGAGTTGGATAACTTCACATTACTAAACAATATCACCGTGGCCCCTGACCTGAGGCACATGTGTAGAACTCAAAATCGTATAGCTGTTTATGCAGGAGGATTGTCCCCGATCTTCATTTGTCCTGACCCACCCCATGAACAGGTAATTAATCTGTACAAGTTATAGTTTGGCTAGAGTTTGTTCACAAGGAGATAAGCACGGCGATTTGCTTGAAATTTCCATATTGGCGCAAATGAAAGGCCCATATTATAAAACTAAAAATGAATTTACAGAATTTGTCAAATATCGTCCTTCGTTCCATGCCTGCTCTCTTTCTGAATAGACTGTCATATAAAATACCACAACGATGCCGTAATATGGCTCGCACAGTCAAAAAGTCAGATCAGACGACCCTCATGACGTAATGGTTACCATGCCGGACTGTCAATCGAAGGGTCCCGGGTTTGATTCCCGGCGAAGTAGAAATTTGAATGGTGATTTTAAATTTCTGTTCTCGGTCTGGGTGTTTGTTTTTCTGTCTCTGTGTGTGTCCGTGGTGGTACCTACGACACAGGGTAAATCTACCCTACTGTGGGGGTATGAACGTGATACGTTGCTACTAATTAATAATAATCGAATATAGAGCCATGCTCTACACTTTATAAACCCTAACATCATAAACTATACCCCTTCATGAAACTTATTTCATTTTTAATTTCGTTAATACAAGACCAACTTGTTTGTTACTTATTGGTTACTAGCCTTCCGCCAGCGGCTTCGCCCGCGTGGACTCGTTTTATTGTTCCCTTAGGATAAAAACCATCCTAATACTATGTCCTTTCCCAAGGTCCATTCTATCTGTGTTCCTAATTTCACTAAAATTGGTTCAGTAGTTTAAGCGGGAAAGTGTTACAGATAGACAGACAGACAGAGTTACTTTCGAATTTATAATATTAGTGGGGATGTATATTTGGCACATTTTTTGCGGGTATTATTGATTAAATTGACAAGAACCTCTAGTTCTGAATGGTTAACTGTCCCACAATTATCCCAGTCGCATGTTTGACCAGATTTTTTTTATATAACGTTTCCAGGGAGACGAAGTAGTAGAAGTATTCTCCGAAGGTTGGTCCAAGGAAGTGGACCAACTCGCTCGCCATGTCCTGGCTCCAGCGCCAGCTCCAGACCGCTTCGACCTGGACTGGCCGAGGTCACTCTCCGTGGAACTGATAGCTGTAGAAACTGGATCTTATTACATAACGTGGCTGGAACTATCTAGAAGGTGAGACTTCATATTACTAGCAGTGAAAAAGAAAAATAATAAAGCATTGAAAGTTAATAATAACAATTATAACCCCGCAGGGCGGCTTGTGGTGAGCTGTTGGTGAGTAACAACACCACGGACCCCATTGCTCCCGGGGATAGGGACAGGGGGAGGAACAGGGGGACTGTTCCTCGTCTCCAGCAGGCGGAGTGATAACCTAGAGGAACAGGTCCCACCTCTGGCTTGCCTTAATTGGCCGTCCAGAGTGGAGCTGTTAGAGCTATATGCCCGGGGGTGGAAGTGTAACTAATTAATTGGCGTAATAGCGAGGAAACCCGCTCCGGGTTGAATTTATCCCCCCGCGATGGTAAAATCGGTGCCGCTCCTCTCGAAACCCCTAGCTGCTCACGCCAATATTAGTCTCCCCTTTTGTAGCAATAGAACCTGTGCACCTGGCGGGGACTATCCTTAGGTCATATAACTTTTTATATGATACGGCCGAGGATGGTGTCAAAGACAAAGACAAAGACAAAGACATTTATTTGCACAAATATGGGTGTTTACAAAGTTGTTTATATATATTTAGTTCGCCATATTTACCTTCATGAGGTATGCAAATATACAATGATAAAAATATAAAAGGAAAAAAACTAAACTATAATACAATTACGAAATGTACATTTACATCTATTTTAATATTATTTTTATTTGTCCCATATTGCGCCTTTTATAAATAAAAATAAAAATATTTATTTATTTATATTTCGGATCGGTTCCGATCGTCAGCTTTGGGTACCCATATCACAGGGTGTTTGTACACTGAGAGGAAAAAAAGCCGGCGGAAAAAAAACCTCCCAGGTTTTTGTGGAATTCCTTTATGCCGTTTTATCGTTTATGAAATCAGTGACTGAGTAATACGCCTTTTTCAGTAAATACGTTTTAAGTCCTTTTTTAAATTCGTTGCCCGTTTTAATTTTGAGGAATTCCGGTAGACCGTTATATATTTTTGGTCCCATGCAAAAGACACTGTTATGATATTGTTTTGTTTTGGAAGCGATTGAACATAATTTACTGTTATGTCTTTTTGATTTAAGGGTTTCATATTTTGTGATTTCTGTTTTGACCATTAAAGAGATCTCGTAAATGTATAAGGAAGGGAGCGTCATTATTTTTAAATTTTGAAAATGTGGCCTACAAGTATCCGTTTGTTGTAATTGACATATTGCTCGAATGCATTTTTTTTGAGCCTTAAACACAGTTTGAATTCCAGTCGCGTTTCCCCAGAATATTATACCGTATCTTAATGTTGCACCTACGTACGCATGGTAGGCATTTAGAACCGCCGTTTTGCTTACAACTTTGGCCAATTTATATAAAGCAAAAGAAAACTTATTTAATTGTTTACAAACGTGTTCTTTGTGTGACTGCCACGTTAATCTGCTATCTATGTATAGTCCTAAAAATTTTGTTGTTTCTATTTCAGATATCAACTTTCCTTTATAGTTAATATTTAATACGTCCGCCACGTGTTACCACATAACAACATTAAAGTGTCTCAAAGGGGCCTCTACGTATTGAATCTACGTCCCCACGCAAGCCTTCCAAATGACCGGGTCAAATAACATCTTCGACCCGTGACCTACACAGAGAGATACATAATAATAATAAATACTCTTTATTTGTACTGTATTGTATGTGGACAAACAAAAAATTAATGAAAATAATAATAAGACAGCAGTGGTGACCAAAAGGCAGTCTTATCGCTAAAGCAGCGATTGCTTCCAGACAACCTTTGGGTAAAAAACATGGTAGTGAGATAATGAAAAAGGGGAGGTGTGTACAGACTTACAGTACAGTAGTTCATAGAAATTAAATTTGAGAACACTACGCATAAAGTCAGTGTAACGCAAATTTCCAACAAAATCTATACATAAGCCGGTCAGGATAAAACTGTTCATAATATATATTGACTGTTTGTTTGAACGCGCTTATCTCAGGAACTACTGGTTAAAATCGAAAAATTCATTTTGTGTTGGATAGTCCATTTATCGAAAAAGGTTTAAGGTTATATCAAATTACGCTGCAATCAATAGGAGCGAAGCATCAGTGAAAAAAGTTGCAAAAACTGGGAAAGCTGAAGAGATTGTTTAAACGCGCTTAATAAATACTTAAAACATTAATATCAAGATCGTTATTTATTTGTTTATTGTAATTTCATGCCTATTTTTTATTTAAACTTTTAATTTAAATTTAAATTTTTACTTTAATGAGGTACGAAATTGTGTCTTATTTTTAGTCATTGATAATACTGTAACCACTTATGAGTGATGATACCTATACATATTTAAATTCATTAAAAATATATAAAAAAACACTAATCTGTTTTACTTTTTAGGCACCCCAGCGAACGCGGTGGAGTATTCGCTCTCTCAGGCGAGTGCCAGTACCGCTGCGAATCTCTCGATGCTTGCATCGAGCCCGCTCTCTGGTGCGACGGCATCTCTCAGTGTCCGCACGGGGAGGATGAGAGACTATCACAGTGTTCAGCGTTGCTTCGAGTGCCAGCGCACTACGCTGCAGCGATTTTAGCGCTTTCAATCCTTGCTGCTTTTGCTGCGGTACGTATTTACTATAGCTTTTTTTGTTTGTAGTTGGTTTGTTAGTTCTATTTCATCGAGAAAAATGGTATCTTGTACAAAGAAATTATCAAAGTTTTAAGCGTTCCGCTAGAAGCGCCATCAATCTTTGTAGTGTCTTTGTTATGTTTGTTTCTAGTTCTACGTCGAGTAACGGCTGTATTTCAGGCTACTTTTGCCTATATAAACTAATACACAGATAACATATGAATATCCTGAGGTACTTACTCAACACTGTGCCTGTAGGTATTATATTTCAAACGAGCGAAGTTCCCGACTTTGCAAAAATACCTAAAATTTATTATTTTTATTTCTCATCCGTGGAGAATCAAAAGCACATTAATTTTATGATAGGGACGCAAATGTGGTGAATACCAACTACCCCATATTTTCTCTGATAATTTGAAATCTCTGATAGTCAGAGGTTTGTCGAGGGTAAACCCGAATAATTTAGAAAGAACTTATAACCTAAAGAACTGTTCAGGACGTTCTCTCCTCTTTCGAATGTCTATTGTGCCTTAAAAAACATTTACTTATTAATCTTTTTTATAATCTTTTCTGTTGCCGCTTCTTGTATATCAGGCGCCACTTGAGGGGATTCAGAAATAACAGTCAACAGTACAGTGAACACAATGAGTCAATAGTAGAGATAAGTTGTTTAGGGGTAAAATATGGTTTGGCTTATTGTTACCACAATTATTATTAAAATAAATTAAATAAAACTTTGATTTCACTACCATTAACATTATATTTTGTCTTGTAGTTATATATTACACGACTGTACTCACGTCAATTTTTATCGGATCTACCGACATGTTTCGGTCCTGACCGAGGACCGTCTTCAGGATTATTTGTTTAGGATTATTTGTCTTCTGAGGCTTGTTTTATTCACCCTAGTGATACAGGACATTCTCGGTAGACCTACAGATTTTTAATCTTATAATTATGAAAGTTTCTCAAAATACCTAATATCAGAAATTCTCAAAATCGAAATCAAAAAAAAGGTATAGATATTTATTTATTTAACTAAGAAACGGAAGTGCTATATTTTTACATTCGCTCCTCCAGTGGTTTGATCGGGAACTACAATATTTTACTTTAGAAATTTGATTCGCTCTTAGTTTTGAGGTCGGTTGCCTGCTCCATTAAATTTCTGAGCTGCGTCATAGAAATATAGACTTTGTTGCATCTGATTGCATTATCTACTGAAGCCAATTCATGAAAAATTCATGTTGCGGCATTTCCTTTTAAACACACGCACATATTAAATGTTACCAGGTCTGCCAAATTACAAAACTAAATATTTGCAGATGGTAAACAGGCGAAATTTGTTCTTCGCCTTGGCCTAAATTAAGTTTGTATTAGTATTGTCTGTCTGCAACTAAAGATTGCATTGCAAGTTACACGTATAATTAACATTATAATCAGTGATTGACCTTAGCCTTTCTTGTAAATTCAGGCGAACAAAACTAAACAGGTCTAGTTATGTAAAATCATCCTTGAAATAACACTTATATGTCTTTTGTCTCTACTATTATGTGTTTTGATACAACCTTAACAAAAAAGCATCATATAAGACAGTAATAAACAGTAATAAAATGGCAGTGACCAGATAAATGTTTCACGATATCCTTACTAGACAATGATTGTGATGTTACCGGTTTTCCTAACTATAATTTTTATGGGACCCCTACTAATTCCGGTGTAAAAGTCGGTCCAAGCGACTGCACGCGAAGATTCTTGAGTAAGAACCTCGGTACGGTACCAACCTAGTAGGGATCCCACGAAATAGAAAGTAAAATTTAGACAGTAATTTAAAAAGTAATTTTTTCACAGGTGGCAGTGACGAGATCTTGTCGCCGCCGCCGTTCAGCTCTCCAACAAAGACTCAAGAGCATGTCCTCAGATACAGCTATATTCGACGAAAAAGAAGTGATTTGCTGACCAAGCGAAGACTCCGTGCGATACGTGGAGGTCGACAGAGTAACAACTGTTTGACCGACCGCACGGAGTCTTGCTTACGTGACGTACTTAGACTTTGTTATCTGTTCAAACAGAAGAGCTAATTGTCGGAAAGTATGCGTACATGGTATTGATTGAAGTAAGCTTCTAAAAATGTGTGAACGGTGGAGAAAATTGAGCCGTTTATGATAACCATCGTACACAAACAAACATTTTAGTAATAGATTTTTTACTTACTGCTTTTTTCAACAGAATGCTCAATGCCAGCTCGTTTAAAGGTTTGTTAACTGATATTTTCAATTACTTACAAAAATCTGTTTAGGTAATTTGATTTGACTTCAATTCTTTTTACAATATTTGAATCACGTTGCGAGTTCGTCTCCGTAAACAGAATAGTTATGTACTTCATGATTACATTGAGTTGTTATTTAAGACATAAGACTAAATTCTAAAAAATATGATCCAGTTATGTTTGGTCAAGTTTCAATTTCTATCTATTGAAGACTTTGTAATTTTAGTAGCTTTAAATTAAGATTAAATCATATGAAGTTGTTTCGTGGCAGGTTATGAAGTAAAATGCAATTTTGTTTTTAATTTAAACATGCATTACCTTGATGAAGAATGTGTAAATATTATATGATTTAATTTAAATAAGATTTTAGAACGAATAAAATACATTTTGGACCAAGTGCAGTCGATCGGTCGTAATTTTTTTGGTCGTATGTTTTTGGTTCGGCAAAAAATAACACACAGTTGCTTTTAAATTAGGTAGTTAAAGTGTCATTAAGAAATAACTGCGATGATGTTTCGTTTTGGTTTAATGATCCGAAACTAATTTAAGGTTACATTGTTTTTCGAAACAATAAAATGAAGCAAATATAATACGCACAAAAGTCAAAATTTTAATAATCGATCGGTCGACTTGAAGCACAGTTTTTGTGTTACATGGTTATGTGATTGTGATTTTAATAAATTGTATATAAATTGTAGAGTTATGTCCGAGTAAATATTCGTTACTGTATAATATTAAGTCGACGTTATTGAAGATATCGTTGTGGCAATAATTCTGTTAATATTGTTTAAGATAAAGACATATTACAATTGTGTTCTTAATGTTGTTCTAAATTTGTATACGTGATACAAAACTGCCATTTTTATGAAAGCTCATTCGAAATTTCGATATCGTAAAAGCAAAATGTACTTTAGTCGAATATCCAATTTTTACGAAATTTATTTTATGAGATAAATCAGAGTTACGTCTTTTGACGGAGATAATAGCTGTAATTGTTATCTGTGACTCAAATCGTCACTTCAAAACCATAAAAAATATTTAATAGTTTATCAAAATCACACAGGTGTGAATTAAAAGGAATATCGAAGTATTCTAATTCATTAAAACGATGTAAATAAAAATCAAACTATTCATATCTTAGACAAATATTAAAGTGATAATTTATTTCCCAAGGAAATCATTGAAGTTTATGATAATATCGAGTTAACTATTAGTGAAACTGTAGTAGGTAATATTGATCTTGATGAGGACACCTCGTAACGATATTGTTAAATATGGTATCTTAAATTAAATTTAGGTCATGGGGAAGGTGCTGTTCTCGTTATGCTAAATAAATCTGATATAGATGTTGAATATTTCAGATATCTAGAAAATCTTGAAGATCCCACATGATAGTGGCTGATTTAAAGTGATTCAAGTGTTAGAAATAAATTAATTTTAGTTGAAGTACTAGAGGAGAATTGTTAGTTATTATTTACTGTTTTTCATTTGTTTGTAATTATAAGTATAAGATAAATTAGTGACACTATTATAGAAATGTTTATAATATGGTCTTCCATAATATATGAGATTTCCGGTTTTCTTTTCCTTTTGTTAGCGCCATTTCCAATCAGTTGTAAAGTATGGAGGATGGAACTAATTAACCGAACAGGTGTTATCCTGGAAGACAATAATGATGGATAATAGCTGCGTTAGCAGAGATACCTTATTTCACGTTCAAACAATGATGAAAATTATGATGATATAAGAAGTTTTTAAAATAAATTATTTACTGCATGACTTCATTGTTTTATTTATATTCTCTAACTTAATTAATAAAGTAGTCGGCACGTGGTGTCAAGTTGAAACTAATTATCATACCGACATTCTCTTTTAAATGCGCTAAAGATGGGATATTAAGTAAAAATGGTTTAATCACTTAGGGCATAAAGGTATGACACCCATCAGAGAAGTGGCCTTTACAGGCGAACCCCTCGTTTCAATGTCCATGCACAATGTGCCTTCAAGTTATACAACTAGTGTGTCTGTGTGTGTCGGTGTCAGTGTTGACGGTGCATAGAAAATGTCGTTGTTAATTGAAATTGACATTAGAAATGTATGCGTCTGTAGCGATGAAGGAATATTTGTGAATGTGTGACAAAATTAAAATGTGTGCGTTCTTCCCCCGCACCAGATTTGGCACAAAAATTATGTATCGAAGCGAGGCGCTATGCTGTCTCTACTGAAGTGTGAGTCAGTAACTTTGATGCTCTAAGTTTAATCTTTACCTTTTGACAGAATTAACTAGAACACAGAATCAATTTAACTTGAATCTCTGTAAGTCTGTACGCACTTGACTTCACTTGACATTATTTAATATCTTCCGCCAATATTCAATCTGCTGGTTTGACATCAGATACTATGTAAGTATATAATATATCCTATTCTTTAAAATGCACATCACCAACACTTTATTGTTGGATGTTAATATTTAGATTGCTTATAGACTTTCAGATAGGCTAAAATATAGAGATACTCGTAAATGTCTGACTTTGTGGATTCTGTAGGTATTGAATTCGGCCGAGAATCACTTATTACAAATTTATTTTCCTTAAATTATAAACTGTGTTGGTTCAAAAAAAAACTGATAAGAGACTATAAATAACAACAACTTTGAGGAAACTTAAAGTGGTATTTTATTACGTAAATAAAAATAGCGTCTTTATAATAAACATTTTATTTGATATGACTTCGGTAATGTTGTTATATTTCCAAGTACGAATACATATAAATCAACGCTTTCCATTTAGAGTACCTCTTTTGTTATACAATAAATCTTTGGCTTATAATACTTAGTACAAACATTTACCTTTTATTACCTTTGGGTAGATTTCTTATCACATTGAAGCAATTGACTGTTATATATTGACGTAAAAACGTAGGTATATAACTAAAGTGATCTTACATATTCTAAAAGAAAGTTTTGTAACATAATAATATATTATACTTATGCAACTTAAAAAATGTATTATTTTTGTAATATAATAAAACCTAGGCTTTTAGGCCGCTATCCCACTGTCATTTTATACGAGCTTTGGCGTTTCTCTAACATTGTCACTGCGCAAAAGCGACGTTGATGTCGCGTCAACGTGACGTCGACGTTGTGGTTCTTAGCAAACTTGTATAATCACAAAATTACAAAGTGTCTTCTCGTCCAGAATACCTCAGTGCCTGAAGCCGATATACACATATACTCGTATGGTCTATGCTCGGGAGGTACTAAATTGGGCGCAGGATTGAAGCGCAAGCCAATTCATATACATTTTCAGTACCTAATTGCAGTTGTTTTTTAAATAAAGAGTGCAAACATGAAGACAAAATTGATGTAAGGATTGAAAAGGTTTTTTTCTTAAATACTTTATCGACATAAAAATATTGATGATATTGATTTATGATTAAAAAATATAAATAAATGAAGCATTAATTATACTATTATTGGATAAAAATGCAAGAGGCCATTTTAGTTAGGTACCTTAATGTATTAGATATTTTTGGTTAGTGAAATACTCCTTGGGTCAAGATATTGTACGCCTTCTTCACATTGTTAGTGATTTCTTCAGCTGGTTTACCCGATGTGACAAGCCAGGTGCTTCCACTCTCGCCTTTCTCGTAAGCTTCTATAAGACCTTTGACTGCTGACTCGATACTGTTGAAAAAACGTCATTTAAATAATCATAATAAAGATAAGCAGTGATAGCGTAATTAAAGTTCGCGGATTTGGAAATCTAAAAGCAAAGTTTGCGTTGTTTCACAATCCTTACATAGCTACTTACATTTTTTTTTAATTTTCATTGTGTTAGCAAAATTGAATGTTGATTCATGCTAAATAAAATATATAAGCCGGCTATGTTAACATATATTATAACAAGGCTTCCGTTTTATAGGTTCCCGTAGGATAAAAAACATCCTATGTCCTTTCCCAAGATCAACTCTATCTGTGTTCCGAATTTCATTAAAATTGCTTCAGTAGTTTAAGTGGGAAAGCGTAGCAGACAGACAGACGGAGTTACTTTCGAATTTATAATATTAGTAGGGATTTACAAATTTAGTTTCGTCGCACACTCGAAGGATCTAATGAAAACCATGAGATTTTTTTTCTTTTATATGCAAAAATAGTATTTATATGAAGAGGATTTTGTAATAGCATTTCTTAAAAATTTATTTATTATTGATAACTGCTTCTGGAACTACTTTGTTATATCCTTTTTTTGATACTATTCCACTAAGAAAATATTCCAACTTATCAGATCAAATCAGAGAGATATATGAAAATTCATTTCTACTATAAGTCAACATGTGTCAAGTTTGCTCATATATAGGTATGTGAGCCAAGGTGCTCAGTTACATTTAATTTACCTTGATTGGAAACAAGACAACAAACTTGACACTAAATCTGTACCTTAGTTAGGTATATGTTAGAACTTTACGTCGCTCACTGCATAGTAATAAGTATTTATTTACAAAATGTTGCGAAAATCCACCACACAAGAGGATGTTCCAAATTTACTGAAGTACTTCAATCTTGGTCTAAGTTGTTAAAATGATGATAAGATATGTTATAGTTATTTTCTCTCACGAATGCTGTCTTACCAAAGTTAATGCATATACACGTTATTTTAGTCTATGTGTGCGTTACCCAAAAAACTGTCAATCAGTCATCAGTTACAGTTATGGTTACCATTTGGGCAGGTAGTTATGGTGGGCCTGTTTGACAGCTTTTTAGGTAATGTTCGAACAGAGACAATATCCACGTGAACACACGCCTAAATAATTCCTTCCAGGTATGTTAGCGGGTATGACTCGCTGGTCGCTGGAGGTAAGGCGTGATATGTCATTAATTGAATATTTTTATCAGTTAATTAAAGGCAATATTAGTAACCATTCTGTACTGGATCGTGTTTCGCTGAATGTTTCTAAGAACGAATAATAATATGTTCGGCGACAAAGCTTGTTTGTAGTTGCGCCCTGCAGTTTGGTATTAGTGAGAGAATCACCGTTTGTACGTGCTCTGACAATGCTCAATGGTGTCTTGGCTGCGAAAACTGGCCTAGATCTATTTCACTCGCCGCCTGCTGTATTTCTCAGAGCAGCGGGCAAGTACATACATTTATAAATATCTAAAAGCATTGGGTAAAACCTGTAATGTTTATATTGTTAAATGTCAATAAATAAATAAAACCCGGGTCCGAGTTCCAGGATTAAATATGGGTCGTATGAAATTTCCCGACCATATTTATTTCACGGTAAGGATCCGTCGATAGCGCGCAAGGGTTCTGCTGCTGGCGTAGAACACAAGTGATCTGCGTAGCTAAGAAAAACAGGCTCGGTTCAGATGGGCGACCACGAGCATTCTTCGGAGGGCACGTCAAGCCGCCGGTTCCGGATGTTATCGATACATGGCACATCTCGTCGGAGGCTTTATGGGCGGCTTAAAAACATCCGTCGCGGGTGGGCCACTGACCCGCATCTCCACCAACCCGCATTGCAGCAGTGTGACCTCCAGGCCTCCAAAATTAGAGGCCCGTGCCTGGAAGAGATTCTTGCTAATCCGGGTGAGCAGTGCCAGCTAATAAATGAATAGCACTTACTTTTGATGTGGCATTCCTTTAATTCCTTCCATGATTTCCGGTTCAAGTTCCTTGCAGAACCCCCCAATAGTCCCCTCTATGAGATTAGTTTCCGTACATCCGAAGCATATTGTGATCACTCGAACGCCAGATCGCGAGAAATTTTTATTCATCTATAATCAAGAAAAAAAATTATTATAAAAAAAAACAGAGCTCAAATATTCTTTCATGGAGCACTTGTGGTTTGAATATTGCTATTTTTGCTATTATTTTGCTAAACTATCAGCTTGGAATCTGGAACGGATGATGAAACATCCTGAATACAGTTTTAGTCAGAGATACAGGCCGGTATTTGAACCTTGATCCTAAACGTAGGATTCAGCTGATACTCTGCGTATATTCGCATCCTCTTAATCGTTTGATATTTTGGAATGGTTAGGGAATAATATCGCACGAATTGCTTTAATTATGAGTATTATTTTTCATCTAGTATTTTCAGTAGGTTTTCATCTAGAATTTTTATAAAGTACTCACTCATTTTCTTTCACGGTTTCTTTGTCACTTATTTCATTAATAGATGCACTTTGTTCAATTTCCATATTTTAAACACTTGATAACATGAATTTTACAAGTATACAGACAGTCGAGCTCTCACCCCGCCGTCTTACGAATAAGAGGCCACGTGTCCTGACGCGAGTTTAACATTTTTACCCATTCCAAAAAAGTTCACAATTTATTTACTTCAAAAACAAAGCTTAGATGTAGGTACCCGTTTCTACCAGTGCTATGCTATGTGGACCAATTAATATTCGTGTTACTTAGTTATATTACATATGTATAGAATCTGTTATCCTTTTGGATTTGTTTTTATCGTTTCTATAGGTCTTAGAAGCCGGAAAAAAATGATTGGAGGATATAAATCCATAGCAACATCATAGCAACGAAGCGTAGGTACCACATTTCTAGTGAAAAGAAATTATCCATGACTGCTAAGATAGGTTTGCTTTGTATGTTCATTAAACGTTCAGTCCAGATTGTTGGCGATAGACAAAATATTAGAATGTTGTTGGAGGCCTTATTGCAGTTTTGAAAAAACATCTAACACCAACCCGTATCCCTATGAACTCGTATCAAAATCGTATCAAACTCGTATCAGATTGTTGACGATAGACAAAAGACGTAAAATATTAGAATGTTGTTGGAGGCCTTATTGAAGTTTTGAAAAAACATCTGACACCGACCCTTATCCCCATGAACTCGTATCAAAGCAGATGTTGGAGTTAAATTATGGCCATCCCAATTGCTGGGAGAGAGAGAAATGACCCATGACTGAAAAAACAACAGAACTTCAACTGGCAATTTAAGACTTACACCAAGACAGTTGCTAAATTGCAATACTGCGCTCTTCGTGGCACTATACACTGGCAATATGTAGCTCTGGAACAGCCCAACTATTGAAGAAATATTGATGATAGTCCCGCCTTTTCCTCCTTGCCCAATATGCATTAAGTTGTACGCTTTCAGCGAACTCGTTATCAGCGCAGTCTGAAACGAATAAACACTGTTATCAAGTTTTGCTATTGTAATTGTGTTATACAAATTGACTTAACAATTGTTATTCCATGATTTGCGGTATCAGCAGTTATAGGTATTACTTAATCTCTCTACATCTCTAAATGTTATTGTTTTGTTCTCAAGTGACTGCAGTGATTATTTTTCAGACTTTCATAATACACTATTATCATAAACAGAACTTGTCGATAACAATGTCAATTATACCTATTTATTTAATCATTTCAAAACATTATAGGTATTATCATTCCAAAATCGTCAACCTACACCGGATAATTTTATGGCATTCGACATTGACGAAAAAAATTTAATGAGAATCTTATGTTTTTATTTAAAAAAAACGGCAAATTGTTTGTAAAGTAGGTTTACGATCGAGATGTTTACGTGATAACGTCCGCACGAGAAAATCCCCATTCGTTTGTATGCCGCTAGAGTGAGAGAGACGGAAGATCGGTCCACTCACTCGAACGCTATGCCAGCCTCCGCTCGTGAGGATTCCGCGTGACAAGTTTCAAGGAATGACTGGCAGCGCCCGAGATGAGACGGGAGATCGGTCCGTCTCTCTCTCGTTATACCTGCGATCGCGCTCGTGAGGTTTTGGTGTGACACAAGTTTCTGAACATGTCACCCGACTAAAACGATTTTAAAGACGTTATCACGTCTCAAGGAATGACTGGCAGCGCTCGAGATGAGACGGGAGATAGGTCCGTCTCTCTCTCGTTATACCTGCGATCGCGCTCGTGAGGTTTTGGTGTGACACAAGTTTCTGAACATGTCACCCGACTAAAACGATTTTAAAGACGTTATCACGTCAAAAGATCGAATAAGTATATATTTCATATTAAAGCGCGCATTGTCTGGCAGCTGGCGTAGCACAGTGTCGAGTGTGAGATGTGTATTTTCATGCTTCGGAGGGTACGTTAAGCCATCGGTCGCGGTTATTGATAACAATTTATTGTCGGTTAACCTTGTCGTAGGCCTTATGAACGGTTTGAAAGCATCCGACAGCGAATTGTCCACTAATCCACATTTCCACTAAACCGCGCCGTGGTGGAGTAAGCTTCAGTATTTCCCATAGTGGCCCGTAGTGGCCCGTGCCCAGCAGTAGGACGCAATAATGGGTGCAGAAATTTCACATTACATTACTCATTAAAATATTGGTACACTATTTACAACTAAACGCAAATGATCTTAAAGTGTATGGTAAACATTCAACAAACACTTAAAGCAAATAAGGAGGTATTATTAAGTAATCTTCTATAAACCTAACAACAAAATACAATACGGTTGAAGTGATGACACAAAAATATTTTTAGAGCATACAATAGCGCCTAAACGAATTATGCTTCAATTGATATATTAGGAACTCGATATCTCATAGTTCAAAAGTTCTAAGAATTTCGTCATATTAAATGATCTGCGTATCTATTGCTTATTTTAGTAGTAGCGTAGTCCCTGTAGCTTCGGAATTAAGAAAAGAGCTATGGTATCCCCTACCTGATCGTAAGACGCAACTAAAAGAGGGCTTCCGGCGTTGCGGACGGTGAGAGTGGGAGCTCGACCCGTTCAGCCAGCAGCCCCGGGAAGGCGGCGGTGTGTGCTTAGCCGCATGCCGCCGTGCAGGGTGCAGGAGAGCGCATCTGCTCTCCCGATGATGGGCCCTTTTTGGGGTGCCGCGCATGGAGGACACCGGTGCGTTCCACTAGAGATCCCGGAGTCCTCCCCAAGCGCAGAGGAATGCCACCGAGGGGGTTTTAGTGCGGTACAAATGCCACATAACCTGGTGTCCTCCCATGGTGCTGGGTACCTTTTGAAGGTTTCCCCCCCGATACCGATAAAAGAGGTACGATGGGTACAACACACAACGTTAAGCCAGATCAAGTCTTGTCGATAGTCCTAAGCCTCATACAACTGTAAAAGATAACTAAAAAAAATGCTTACCACGTTAATAGCTATCTCCTTTTCATATATATGCGGAGCATCATTCATGATTCCAGCATTATTAATAACAACATCAATATACCCAAATGCATTTAAAGTTTCTTCGTAGGCACTATCCAAGTCCTTAGTGACGTCACATGTTATGAATTTTACCCTTTTAGCGCCATGTTTTAAATTTAGTTCTTCCTCTAGTTCCTTCCCTAGTTTCGTATTGACGTCTAAAACTGCTACATGCTGTAAATAATATGATAAATCGCTTATGTATATATAATATTATGTATATGTGTATATATTATAGTACTAGCGGCTGCCCGCGACTTCGTCCGCGTGGACTTTGGTATTAGTCATAGCATGATGTTATATAGCCTATAGCCTTCCTCAATAAATGGACTATTCAATACAAAAGATTTTTTCAATTCGAAACAGTAGTTCCTGAGATTACCGCGTTCGGACAGTTATTTATTATTATTCTTATAATTAATTGCTTGATTATTATTTTTATTTATTTTTCTATTAGTATAAATATTATGTATTTTTATATGTACAGTAACTATATATGTATATGATTGTTTTGTATTGATAAAGTATATAATTATAAATAAATAATTATAAATTCAAAACCATTTTTTCTTTCTATAGCCTGTTGACTATTAAAGCCTTCCTCGCATTTTCATCATCACCCAGGGTCGACTGGTAGACAATGCCAATGGGTTAAGTTTGACCCTTTGTGACTCTTAATTTAAGGTGGTTCACAGATATAAATAAATAAAATGCTATTGCTATGATAATTTAATTTGAATGAAATGAGTTTAAAAACGTTTTAAGTTTATCGGTAACTATAACCCTTTGATATTCTTATCTAGTAGGTACTCGTATGTGACCACGCAGGAAATTGTTGTCAAAAAAGAGGATGCTGTATTTGCTTGTTACAGCTTTTTTTATTAGGTAATGTAAAAAAGAGGATTCTGTTTTATACCTACAACTTTTTTAGTAGGTAATGTAAAGTAACGTAACGTTAATTTTGACGACCCATGTGGCGCAATGGTTACCAAGCCGGACTGCCGATCGGAAGATCCCGGGTTCGATTTCCGGCGAAGCAGAAATTTGATGTTCTCGATCTGGGTGTGTTTCTGTCTTTGTGTGTCTCCATGGTTCCCACGACACAGGGTACCTTACTGTGGGGCTGAGTGTGAAACGTTATATATTTATGTAAATTGATGATTAGTAGGAGGATTGTTGTAGTAAAGAATCTAGGAGATATTTTTAATTTTAAAATATAATAAACGTCGTATACGTAAATTAGTCTTAGTGTTTTCTTTTCTTTTTAAATTGAATATTCCAATAATAATACCCATAGTATTACTTGTCAAAACTATATCAGAAATCTAAGGTTTATCCTTGAACTCAACTATTCTTGTTGTACCTACTTGTTGATAGTATTATTGTTATGCTTATTGTAAGTATGAGATTTTTACTCAAATATATTTTTTTCAAATAAGTATAAGTTCTTAAGCAGATTTGTGAGTGAATATTTGGCAATATTACTTTGAAAAAATTTCAACATGTTTCATTTTTGAATAGAACTCTGTGCATATTGCCAGCTTCAAGTATCATTTTTGCATGACTTAGTATTCATAGAAAAAATCTGTAAGTCGTCAGTAATCAATCAGTCTAGTCAGTCAGATGTTCAAGTAAAGTTATAAGTTTTCATTATCGTGGCACTATCCTGAATAGAGTTCTTCGTTCTTCTGAAAATTTATCCATGGATATTCCATCTGTCAACACCTGTTTCTATCAGAAATCTTTTACATTTCGGGCTACATCACTTTGGAACGCTCTGCCAACAGACATCAGAAAAGCCCCAACTAAACCTATTTTCAAGAAAATGCTCCGAGAGTTTTATTTAAAGTCGGTCGATATAGTCTAAGATATTCAACGTTCCTACCACGATAATATTTATGTATTTATATGTATGTATATTATTTATGTATATTTATTATATTTTGTATGGTTTATATTTTATGTATATTATGTAAATGTGTGTATATTATATTATATGTTTGTAGATATAAGTAGTTAATTTTAATTTTATTTAAAACTGTGTCAGCTTCTCTCACTCATTACTCTTACTACCTACCTACAAATTCTCACCATCACCATGGGTTGACTGGTAGAGAATGCCACTAGGCATTAAGTCCGCCCATTGTTAGCCTAGTTTTTAGGTGAACAATTAAAGAATAAATAAATAAAATAAATAAAGCGGTGGCTTCTTTATCAGAACGTTACGAACGTTTCCTCACTGGTATGTTATTTCACAACACTCGTGCACTGTCATTTCCCTATATCGAACAAAATGCAATCAACTTTACCCGATATAATTAAAAAAATACACCAAATAAATGAAAACAAAACAAGAGCGCAACATGTCCTTGCCGACTTCCCGCCCAAACTCTTTCAGCATGTTCGAATGCGAGTGTTCAAAATAGATCCACGTTTAATTTATTTATTTATACTATAAAGACCAAGTTATACAATTTGAACAAAAGGCGAGCTTAATGCCAAATGGCATTTTCTACCAGCTAGCCTTCAGGAAGTGCAGAAAAATATAAAGGCAGCAACGAGAATAAAGAAAGTAATTGCCAAAGAAGGAAATAGAAGAGACCTAAGACAGGATAAATAGAAACATATATAGGTATACATATATACATACGATAAATATCACATCTGACTAACAAAATATGTATTTTTATTTTATTTTATTTTATTTATTTAATTCAGAACCATTGACCATTGACCAAATTAACTATAAAATACTACAAAATATTGAAAACACTGTGAAAAGTTATTTTATTAGACTTCTTTTGTTTTAAAAAAGTGTTGTGATAAAATTTAACCTTAAGTCTTACGGAGCGGCCCAGCGTTTGGTGCCATTAATGGCACCAATAAACATGCTTCAATTTGGGCGCGCGAACTTGGTTTCTATAATGTAATTGTAATTATTCTAAGATAAGCAGCATAAATGGTCCCAAAAATTTGGCAAATGGCACGTTTTTCCTCATTAACTTGTCAGCGCTCTCACTGACTGTATCTGTCATATTCATGCATTCGAGGGTCAATAATGAAACTGAAGTATCATTCTGGTGACATGTCTACGTTATTTTAATTGATTATTTTATTGGTCGATACCTTTGCTCCCTTCTCCAACACCGCTCTCGCAACCCCAGCTCCAATTCCACTGGCAGCACCAGTTATTAACACCACTTTATTATTTAAATCAAACATGTTAGAAATAACACAACGCAATTGCCCTAAGTCCTGGACTCTAATGCAACACAGCACACGTATTATTAAAATTAAACTTAGAATGGAAATGAAATTTAAATACTGGCGGTAAATTTAAAATTGGAAGCAATCGTCCGCTTCCGTTGACCGAACGGATAATACAAACTCATTGCGATATTTACGAGTGCTGAGATGAATACGGCCCTAATAGATCATTATTGTATGTTTGGTAGGGTTGGCAATTTTACTCGTAGGCTCGTAGGTATTTTAGGTACAATTTTTTTCAAATTAGGAATCATTTTAGGACAAACCTTGTAAACAAGCTGAATTTGACCCAATTTTCAGTCCAAGATGGGACTTATATTTGGAGTAGGTTTGGTTTAGACTACATCTTGGTGTTGATGAAAATGCTATTATTGATTCTCTATCTCAGTATTGTAGTTAATAAAAAACACAATGGCGACTTACATATTGTTGTACAAATAAAAAAAATATAATTAAAAAAAATATAATTATAAAAAAATAAAAATTATAGATTCGATAATGGGTGGTACAAAAAATATGTATAAGTATCTGATATCAAACATTAAAAATTAAATATAAAACATGAAATAAAAGACAAGATATTTTATTAATATTATTAGATTAGGTATTTGTATTACATAATTTATACATACCTATACATATATTGTGTAAATATAATAATATAAAGAAATAAAATTCCATGACATTTATAATTTTGATGCACTGATAATTTTATTGAGAATTAATGATGATTATATAATTGTTTGAATTTAAATTTAGGATTACTGAAATATAAAAGAATTGATTAAATTGACACATTGCATGACAAGATTTATGGCAGAATAAAGGCAATTTTTTATACATATATTATGTAATTTTATGTGTTGATTACCGAGGTAACCTAAAATTAAACCAACAAAATTACCGATTTTAAAACCCCTTTACTTCTGATGTAATCGTAACTTCGTAACGTAACGTATTGTAACCAATATTTCGTAACAAGTTATTTTACATATGAAGTAGACAATATGTAAATCAGCATGATAAAGATACTGAGTAACGTGAGTATGGGAATATTGTTTGCAGAGTTCAAAGATTGCTCGAACAACAGGAAAACAACTCTTTATTATGGTAATTGATGGTTTATGTTTCTTTCCTTAAAGTAATACATAATTTTACTCATTTTTAGATTTAGGGGTAACAAACAAGGAGAATAATTCGCTTGAGGGTCCCGTACGATTCCAAGCGAGGTCCCCTTACATGAGCGGGGCTTCAAACCCCCTACGGGCCCTTAAGTTTTGCTTTATTTTAATTTCTATATATTACACAGAAGACCGAGCGTGAACAATTGATTTTCAGAGACTCATTGGTTTACTTAATAACGCCATCTACTTCAGTTCCCAATAAAAAAAAAATTAACTAGAGGTCAGAAAATTATCAATTTTTATTTTAGTGTAGGTTCACTATTTTGGCTACAATGGCTTACACATGAGATATAGATATATACTGTGGCAGGCTTTTTTGTAAGACTATTTAAAATAAACATTTCCATCGTACATTACATATGTGTAACTCTAGCAGTTTTGGCAGCGCAGCGGTTTTCCTACTTACTTGACACTTATCGTCATATTTTGGACAATTCACACAATATCTTTATAATAAAGTTGAAAACACGGATGAACGAGATATAGAACGAAAATAGCGAGAATCCGCTGGATTCAGATTTATTTTTTCACAAAATTTGGTGAAAACTTTTCAATCGTAAATTCTCACGTCAAAATAGGTATCTGCCTTTTTTAAAAAGTCGGTGTGCTTCTTGTTCGTTGAAATCTCTTCTTTCTGGTGCAAATGGTATAAAAAATAAATACATTACTATAGAAATGTGCATTTTAAATTTTTTGAGTAATTTAAGAGTATAGGTAGCTAATATACTAATTTTATGTTCGTTTTCGTGCTTCAGGGTCCTTGAATCCGTCAGTCAGTACCAATTGCTGTCAATAAATCCGAGTATTGCTGAGGTGGTGTTTGCAAATAGTTTCTTCTGGATGAGAGCGTCTGATCCAAAAATAAAACTTTAGATTAATAGTAATCTAGGAAACATTTAATAGCAAAATTTCAAATGCCATGTAACATAATATAAGATTCAGTAATGCAAAGGCGCTTAGAATATTACGTTGGTACCCTTTGGGTACGGAACCCTAAAAAAAGGAAAACAGAACGAAGCCGCGGCGGTCAGTTAGTTTCTATATAATTATGTATTTCAAGCTTGCTGTAAAGAGCAGGAAAACGTTGGTGCAAAAATCCAAGCAAACTATACTAGTTCGGAGAACAGGCAATTAATAAAATTGAGCACTATGTGCATGACATTTCAATTGTCTAATGAATGTGCGTTGTCATTCTTATTGACCGGTAAGTAATTGTTTTGGAGTTTTGGCGGGAAGTCGAAAAAGACATATTGTGCTCTTGTTTTATTTTCATTTTCTTGGTGTATTTTTGAGTTATATCGGATAAAGTTGATGGCATTTTGTTTGATATACTCGTAGGTTAATTACAGTGCACGAGTGTTTGTGAAATAGAATAACAGTGCTAAAATATGTTTTTTCTGCTTGCCTCCAAAATTCCATCGGACACGTTCTAGTAAAGTAGCCATCGCTTTACTTGAATGTTGGACTGACTAGACTGACTGATTACTGACGACTTACTTAGGTACTGACTTTGTTATTACTTCGTCCAGTTTCATTGAAACTGGCAAAAAATTGATGCAAAAGTTATACTTGACGTTGGCAGTATGCACAGAGTTTGCGATGCCATAATTGAAAAAAAAAGTAATTGTTTATATCTGTCTAGTACAATATTGGTATTGCAATTAGGTACTACTATAAGAAAGACTACAAAAATCTACAACAATTAAAATCCAGTTTCATTATAAAGTCAGGATAAAACTACTTTGCAACAATGCGCAAACAAAAGGAATGATGGTGTATACTGGAATGATGGTGTATACTGTATCCGCAAACAAAAGAAATTATTTTATTTTATTTTATTATGTTTGGAAAACATACAGTGTTTTAACAATTTTATACTAACTAAATAAATTATCTTAACACCAATTATTTGTTTTCGCATATCGAATCTGAATGCTTGTTCGCTTGCATAACAATATTATTAAATTTTACTAATTCAATAGCTATAATAAATAATGAAATGATATAAAGAAAAAAAATTAACAACATAGTGAAAATTAGTGAACTTCAAACCACTTTTTACTTATTTTAGACTGAAGCATATTTGGAGTGGAATGAAATAGGTCAAGACAAGTTCGGGGAAGTCATCCAGTTTATTCACATATATACCGGCTCGAATAAAAAAGGAATTGTGCCTGTACTAAGCGCTACAAGGGATTTCAAGGAAGACATGAGGTTGCCGTACAGACCTCGTAGGTAGAATGATGTATACTTTTTCAAGTAGTAACCTTCCTCCCTCCTTCCTTCCTACCGCTAAGGAAACATGCACATGCAACAATAAAAAAAACGACCAAGTCACTCATTATGACATGTTGAGTTGGTGAATTTAGAAGTTCTATATTTGGGCCTGTTGACTCAGGATCTTGATTCTATACAAAATCTGCTCCATTTTTTACATAGTACCTTCTCGTAAATAATGTTATTATGTTGTCAAAATTTTACATGACTATAATTTTGTTGCATTTCATGTGTGTGTGGCGCAATGGTTACCATGCCGGACTGCCGATCGGAGGGTCCCGGTCGACACAGGGAATGAGTGTGTAGCGTTATTTGTTTATTTATTTATTATTATTTCTTTTTGTAAGTTATAATAAACATCATCACATACAATAAACTTTTCAATTATTTCCTCAAAATAAACATTGAATGTCGATGCCTTTAACTTATTTACATATTATAATAAGTAAGGTACATAGATACATTATGCTTAATATTAAGCTAACATTATGCTTAATATTAAGCTAGACTCAACATCCAATACCCAGCTAGAAATACTCATATCATTTTGTAAAACCTGTTACTGTTCGTTGACAATTTACATGCTACTTGATTTACACAATTTTCTAAAATTATCAGTTTCTTCATTTATTTATTTATTTATTTTATTTATTTATTTATTTATTTATTTATTTATTTATTGTTTATTGTTAATTTAGAACGGTCTTGTACAGACCACTTACACTAACTAACACAGTTTTAAAATATTACTTTTATGGATTAAAAACAATAACATTACTCATTGTAATTAACAATTTCACATAAAATGAAAATAATTAATTAATAATTCAAAACAAAAATTAAATTTATCAATTTCATTGCATTCAATTTATAGAAAAAAATTAAAATGTCAATGGAAGAAAAAAAAATTGTCATAAATTCATTTACGGGACCAGCATTATTCATGATGTAATCAACGTATTTCTTATACTCTGATATTGTTTTGTCTTCCAGACTTACTATAATAATATCCTAATTTCCTGGTGTAGTTACTCTTCTGTGTTCTTAACTCCTTGTATGTGATGTTTAATCTAATAGTTTTACATATCTTAAAATGATTATAGTTTTAATAATTAATAGATAAATGAAATAAATTGTTTAAAGTTTTAAGTTACGATTCATAAGTTATAACTAGTATCTTAAAATAATTATGGTTTTATTAATTAATAGAAAAATAAAATAAATAATAATTTATGTTAATAAAGATATTGTTTTAAGTTTTAAGTTCCGATTCCTAATTTTCATCCAGGCTTCCGGCGTTGTACCGTCCAGTGTACCGGGATAGGACGGAGACGTGAACATAACTACCGTCATAAGTACCATCGTTTTCCTAAGATCTACTGACCCTCAGCCTATTTATTTATTTTTATTTATTTATTTTTATTTATTTATTTAACCTTATAGTATTACCTTACACTAAGGATACAAGGGCGTGCTTAATGCCTAATGGCATTCTCTACCAGCCAACCCTGGGTGATGAGTAGAGCTTGTGGTAGGCGCATACTATAGAAGTAGAGAATTAATAAGCAAATAATAAAACAATATAATATACACTTTATCATATTTCTATACCTAATATATATAATTAATATATATAATATAATATATTTATATATATATATATATACATATATATATACATAAGCAAACATAAATACTTAAATATATAAATACCTATAATACAACCAAGTAAACATATTACAAAACCGTTAAAGTCAGATCCTCAAATGATTCAGGTGAGAGTGGAATTACGCAAGAGATGGTCTCGAAGAAGCCTCTTGAACATACTTTTGCTGGGAGCTTTACGAACGGTCTCGGGTAGGGTGTTCCATTGTAGTATAGCCTGAACTGTAAAGGAATATCGGAAGAAGTCACTTTTATGTGGAGGAATGTCGAGCATAAGGTTATTGGAGGAACGTAAACCTCTGTCATGCGAGGAACAGAGGTACTGAAATTTTTTCTTTAAGTATTGAGGAGAAGTTGGATCATGTAAAATAGAATACAGAACCAAAAGAATTCTAGAATTACGCCTCTGTCGAATAGTAAGCCATTTAAGTTGGCTTCGATAACTAGAAATATGATCGTATTTACGAAGGTTGAAAATAAATCGAATACAATTATTAAGGAGGCGATCTAGTTTATCCAGAAGATTTTCATTTAGGTCCGGATATGCAACATAGCCTATTACATGTATGTTTAATATTATAACGTAATTCCTAGTATAATATTATAAATTCGAAAGTAACTCTGTCTGTCTGTCTGCTTTCCAGCTTAAACTACTGAACCAATTTTAATGAAATTTGGAACACACATAGAGTAGACCTTGGGAAAGGACATACTTTTATCCTACGGGAACTTATAAAACGGGTCCACGCGGGCGAAACTGCTGGCGGAAAGCTAGTTCTAAATATGTTAAAATTGGTTCACGTATGTTATAAATAGATCTTGCTTGTTATAGTCGTAGTTACAATTACTGAATCCAATTTACATATCCAATTCTGTTGTAATTCACTTTTTTAATTACCATTCAACTGGAATTCTACAGCCTTTGCAAGCTTGTTGTTTATAATGTTCTCAGAAATATTTTCCTTGATTATCAAATAGATTCTCTCTATAACCAATTGATCCCTATAATAATAATAATAATTTATTGCAAGATCTAGTCTCATTACAAATTTGTTAGTACGACTTACTCTAAGTGTTAAGTATAACATTCAACCATTTAATTAATTTCCTTAATATTAAGTGATGAAAACTTATTGTAATCATATTAATATCACGTATTAATATGTTATTCATATTACTGCCATTACTTCATTTTACTAAATTAGAATTAAAAATTATTATGATGGTTTTAAGAAATTAAATCACAGGCTTTTTATTGTCGAATAAAATATCTAGCTAATTTTAAGAATCTTCTTTGACACCAAAAGTGATTTCACTAAGGGCAATCAGAAAAAGTTTAATCAAAGTCAAAGCAAAACGTAACTTAAAGAAATTAGACTGAGTTTTACTAACTTATGTTATAATATATCGACGATGAAGTGTAATGACCTTCTATCTAAAAAAAAAGGCCATTTTAGAGGAAACGAAAAAAACGTTTCTAATTTTTTACACGTATAAAATGAATAGTTTAATAACATACTAGCTGTGCCCCGCGGTTTCACCCGCGTTAGAGAGGATCATTAGCATAAAGTGAAGTTCCTTCTGAAGTGCCGTGGACCGGCTTTTTTTGTAGGACTATTTAAGATAAACATTCGGCAGTTATGATGATACTAACTAGTTATTTATGAATATTTTTCCATACAAACCACTTTATTTCAAATGTATCTTTATCTCATTTTATTATATTTCGTTTCATTTGAGTTCATTTTATTTCACTGCGCTGCCCTTAGTTTAAAGTAAATCAGTGGAAAAAAATCCATACAAACTTTTATCCTTAATTTTTATTGATTTCCGAATTTTACATTTTTTTTTGCACAGTGCCCATATTTTCTGACCTTGTCTGTTTTTCAAATGTAATCAAGACTAATTTAAATAATTACTACTATTAGAAAATATTTGTTTTTCAAAAATTTCCACATTTATGACGGCCATCTCAGGTTCACTGGAGTTTTACGAGGGTTGACACGACTTTAACGTTGCGCATGTTTTGAACGCAACGTTATTGTCGCGATCATGCTGCGACTGGACGCTGCCGAAAACCCCGACCCCGCTCATACGAGCAAAGTAGGACAGCGAAATGTCCCAGTTGCATAAAAACGCAAAGTCGACATTGCGTGTCGTTAGAAACTCGCAACGTCAATGTTGCGTTTGCGCAACGACGTTGGAGAAATGCTAACGCTCATAAAGAGACAGTGGGTTTACTAGCCATTATCTATTCACAGTTTTATAAAACCTGATAAATGGATAAGTTTAAGTTCAGCACGAGCGTAATTCGCGCACCAAATGCCTTTTTTTAAATCGTCAACAATTGTGTGAAATGGTCAGAAAGCCTATATAAATTTAGACGAATATCTAGTGTCTGACGTCACTAATAGTTTTGTTTCAGTATGTTGGATTTGGTACTGAAAGTGGCTATAATAACGGGCGGAGCCAATGGCATTGGAGAAGCCACCGTTAGACAGTTTTTGGAGGAAGGTGTTTTGGTAATATATATTTTTTTCAACCTTCTTAAGTCGCACAGGTCTCCTGTCGTAAGTAGGATGTGTAGGCCATAGTCCAGCACGCTAAGTGTAGATTGGTAAACATTACTTCGAGATAATTTGAACAACTTTCAGGCACGTACGTACGGTGGTGGAAAACATCTTACTTTAAATATCACAATGTGGTAACATAAACATAGAACAGCGAAATAAAGGCGCATAACACATTTCTTTGCCAAACGTGCTCGCTGGGCGTTTGAACTCTGTATCTCCGTGTTCCATCGCTGCTGTGTAACTTGTATTACGAGTATCATTGTTTTACTTTTAATTACTCCGCATTTTTAATACTTTTAGTAACGGATCATTAAGGACTGTATTTGTCACTTGTTGAATAAACTACTCACAACACTGAATTATGATGATGCTTGATCCATGAATCATGATGAACAGGAGATGTAGTATCCGACATAAATGCAAAGTAAAAAAGTATCATTAAAAATTAAAAAAAATCATAAGCAATGTAACGTGTATGATTTCATTGCAATTACAGAGATGTACACACTCCTGCCATAAATTAACTATTTTGTTTGTTTCGGTGGAAAAGTGATGGTAATGCTATTGGTACGATGGTATGTAACGATGGTATGCTTTGATGCTATTGCCATGATGACATTGTATATTATATTATTATTATAATTATCTACAGATAGACCTATTACTCTTCCTACTTCAGTTTTTCCCTTAAAGCATCAAGGTATGACACCCGTCAGAGAGTAGTGGCCTTTACGACCGAACCCCTACAACTATTGTGTCTGTGTGTGTCGGTGTCAGTGTTGACGGTGCATAGAAAATGACGTTGTTAATTGAAATTGACATATTATTTAGAAATGTATGCGTCTGTAGCGATGAAAAAATATTTGTGAATATGTGACAAAATTAAAATGTGTGCGTTCTTCCCCCGCACCAGAATTGGCACAAAAATTATTGTATCGAAGCGAAGCACTATGCCGTCTCTACTGAAGGGTGAGTCAGTAACTTAGATGCTCTAAGGTTTTTCCAAAAAAAAGACGTAGGAATGGGCGCTGGCGTCAGCAATCTATAAATGCAATTTAAATTTTCTAGTTTGTAGCATTTTTAGATATTGACAAATGTACAGGCACTCGATTGGAAAATGAACTAAGAAACACATACGGCAGACATAAAGTCAAATTCTTCAATGGTGACGTTACGTCTGATAGAGATCTATTTCATGTTTTTGACTACACCATTAATAAATATGGATGTATCGATGTAGTGGTGAACAATGCCGGGATAGCTGATGAAAGAGTTTACAAAAGATTAATTGATATTAACTTTGTAAGTTTTAATTTTCTTTAAGATTTAGTTCCATATGATTTAAAAAATATTCATTTACACTTTTACTTTCCAAAATACTTTTGATTTATTCCTTAACTGTAACTGTCACATAATGTTATGATAGTGTTAATCAGAATTTAATAATATTTTTCAGAAAGCTGTCGTGACAGGATCATTAAAAGCTCTGGAAGTAATGCGTAAAGATAAGGGTGGGAAAGGTGGTACTATCATTAACATTTCTTCTATTTTAGCAATAACGTTGCCAGACACTCCTTCATTATACATATATAGTGCAACCAAGAGCGCTGTTCTCTTATTTAGCAATACACTGGGTGTAAGTTATAGCCATTTTTAAAACTTTTTAAATTGTAATTTATTTTGTTAACGTGGAATCATACAACTCAATTTTTGAGCAGATATTCGCAACAGATTGAGCTGAAATTTTACTGAATTGCTGAATACTCAGTTTTGTTGCAATACCAAAATGGACGCCTCAGCAAAATGGTGGATTACATTTTTTTGTACAATCCACCAATTATGAGAGAGGTTAATTTATAGAATACAAGGCAAATTGAAATAAAATTCCAAATGGCCGATACCACATAATGTATAATGTGTAATTTTTGTACAATACTCCTAAAATGGGTAACAAAATAAATCTTAAGTAGAGCACGATGCACCATGAACTTTTTATTCTTTTTAGCGCATTTAAATAAACGGTTTTTGATTTTTTTATTAATAGAATTTTTATTATAGACCACCTAGCTAGATAATCAGAAAATATAAAATTATCTTAATGAAAGAGGGTCAGAAATCACCTCTCCGACAATTATTAGAAGGATTTAGCAAGTGAGGAAGACAAAATTTGAATGAGTAAGAAAAAATTATGACTTTTTTTATCGTTACAGACGGATTCGTATTATTCGTACACTGGAGTACGTGTTATAACTATGGCTTTTGGTATCACACTAACTAATATATTAAATACCACGAGAGGCATTGATGACATAAGTACTAATGGAATCAAAGAATTTTGTGCAAGGCTGCCGTTACAATCGTACGTCAATATTTTTTATGTATATAAAAACATTGATTTCTGGTTGGAGTTTGTCCCGAAACAGGGCCTTTGGGTTGGCATTTTGTGAACTTTGGAAAGCCTATATTAAATAACAAAAGAAATAAATTAAGTTTTTAACAAAAAAATAGAACCGACTTCAAACGGTAAAAAATAAAATTGTTCAGTACCTACTTCTTCTTGCTTATGGTAATGACTCTTAAAACTATCTTTGGAGTCGGGCCCTTACTAAAATGTCGTACTATTTCGTCTTTTCGTCGTATTTTGTCGTTCCAAATGGGCACCGACAGTACAGACAGTGGGAAATTACCTACTTCTTCTTGCTTATGGTAATGACTGCTAAAACTATATTGGAGTCGGTGCCCATTCAGAACGAAAGGTACACTATATTTACTAAGACAGGACATTTTTGATTTTACTAAGGGCCCGACTCCAAAAATAGTTTTAAGAGTCATTACCATAAGCAAGAAGAAGTAGGTACTGAACAATTTTATTTTTTACCGTTTGAAGTCTGTTCTATTTTTTTGTTAAAAACTTAATTTATTTCACTCTTTTTAGAAATTTTAATAATTCTGCACATATGTATGAGCATAATTGGAATTTTTTGCACTTAACTACTAAACGTTAAAGAGATACCTTTTATAATCATGTTTATCTAAGAGCCATCTTATAGCCTGAAAGAATACTACTATCAGTCCACTTGAACGTATAAATTAATTAAAGAATTTGCTCTCAGCTCCTAACCGTTGAGGAGTTGTACCTTCAATCATCAGCTTAGCAACATGAGGTGATAATTACCGGACATCAATATTTGTATTATGTTAAAACATATGACTAAAAGAATGTGTGTGCCTATTAAGTTTCAGTGTTTCCCTCGATTTCCCTAGTATCACATCATCAGATTTTGCAATGGTGACAGTTGGACCACCTCAGGAATGTAAGATTTCCAACAAAAAACCATTTATTGAAAGAGTTTGCTCTCAACTCCTAACCGTCATAGTACCTTCCACTTCCATCATCAGCTCAGCAACATGATATGATGATAATTATACACAAATACCTGTTTTGCTTTAGTAAAAATCATTTGTTGTGCTATAAAATTTAAATGTTCCCTTCGATTTCTCTGGGATACCATCATCAGACTTTGACTTGGTGACAGTTGAACCACCTCAGGAATGTAAGATATCGAACAAAAAACCATTTATTGAAAGAATTTTCTCTCAACTCCTAACCTTCGTAGTACCTTCCATCATCAGCTGAGCAACATGATATGATGATAATTATACAAAAATGCCTGTTTTGCTTTTGTAAAAATATGAAAATCATTTGTTGTGCTATAAAATTTGAATGTTCCCTTCGATTTCTCTGGGATCCCCTCATCAGACTTTGACTTGGTGACAGTTGGACCACCTCAGGACTGTAAGATTTAGAATAAAAAACTATTTATTGAAAGAATTTGCTTTCAACTCCTCACTGTTGCAGTACCTTCCATCATCAGCTCAGCAACATGAGATGATGAGTACTATGCACAAATATCTCTTATGCTTCAGAAAGTATAAGAAAATCAATGTGTGTGCCTATAAAATTTGAGAGTTCCCCTCGATATCCCTGGGATCCCATCATCAGATCCTGATTTGGTGACAATGGGACCACCTCGGGAGTATAGGCATACAAACAAAAAAAGAATTTTGAAAATCGGTCCACAAACGGCGGAGTAATCGGTGAACATATATATAAAAAAAATACATACAGCCGAATACAGTACCTCCTCCTTTTGGAAGTCGGTAAAAACTATGAGAAAGGTCAACGTCAAGCCTCCTGTTCTGAGCATATTCCTATTCAGAACTGACTCGATTTGCAATTTTCATTATTGCATTAAAAACTATTTTTTTGTTATTTATGTTAAATTATAGAAATAAATGTTAGGATATGAGACCAAGCATAACAAATTGGTTTGTTTTGTTGCCATATGAATATAATCTGATATTAATGGAACAGCGATGAATTTCAATTTATTTTTATTTTTAATACACAAAAATAAACCATTACATAAATGTGTCAATAATATTTTTGGGAAAATTTTATCGAAATAAAATACCTACCATTATTACTCAGCTTTATGCTTTCGATTTTATTACTTTGCCTGTCGGTCTATGAGTTACTGTAACAAGGCCGAATTGACGAATTGCCACTTACTTCCATTAAATACATAAATATTAAATCAATTTTATTCCATTCCATGTCATCATTTAATTTTAAGTATTTTAAATTACTTAGTTTTACATTTTTTTAGTGTGTTATATTTATAATATTATATGTATAAGTAATTACTTACCTTACTTACCAAAAATATTTATATACAACTTAATTAAGTTGTATATAAATATTTTTTATGCCTACAATGTAAATAATTTTGTTTCTTTTTTACATCAATAAAAGTTCTATTTCATACTTCCGTAAATTAATAATTCCGTAAATACATTAATTTAATCGTATGAAATCGACAAATAGGTACTTATGTACATGATAATTGATATTAACATTATTGTATTCGCTCCAATCCAGCCAATCGCGTACGCCTCTCTCATTGCTGAATAAAATTGAATTTTTAATATTTTTCAATCAGAAAAATCTACTTGGTAGTTTATATCTCTTTAAGACTGTGGTAATAAAACAGACATGTCGGAAAATGGTAAATTTTGTGGATTTAGTATTCCTAAAATAATTAATATTTACTAATAATATAATATTAGCATATTAATGCTAATATTAAACATATCGCATCGTCTCGATAAAAATGTATTTATAAATGCAACAACTATAAATATAGATAAAATCGTATTTGTCCAAAAAAATAAAATATAATATGGGTCGTAAAAGTAAATTGCGAAGATAATTTGTCTTCAAGTTTTCCTTATGACACGGGGACACTATACGAAAAAAGTAGGGATCACTTTAAAGTCTTCAATTTTTTTTTGTATGAATTTTATTTAATTTATAAGAAACATATGTGTTTCTTATAAATTAAGTGTATTTACTACTACAAAATAAATTAACTTATTCGATAATACGTAGATTAAATAAAAAATATTTAACTTTGTAAATATTTATTTTTATATCAAAATCAGCTTTGGTTTTTTTTAAATTCTTCAGCAAATTAAATAGTATATCAAATTATAAAATCTATAGAAATAAAGCGCTATTTCTTTCACGTAATATTTATTACTCGTTATTGTATTTCTTGATACATTTTTTCTCTAATTATTTGTTTTATAATCAATCAGATGCATTTTATCTTGGTGGTACTGCGTACTGAGTCTACTTTATATTGTTTAGAAACTTTAGAATATATCAAACTACGAGTATATGCTACTGATTTGACATAGTGAATTTCTGAATCATGTTGAAGATGTTAATCTGAGTGAGTTTTGGCGGGAAATCGAAAAATACATATTGTGCTCTTGTTTTATTTTCATTTTCTTGGTGTATTTTTGAGTTATATCGGATAAAGTTGATGGCATTTTGTTTGATATAGGTTAATTACAGTGCACGAGTGTTTGTGAAATAGAATAATACTGCTAAAATATGTTTTTTCTGCTTGCCTTCAAAATTCCATCGGACACGTTCTAGTAAAGTAGTCATCGCTTTACTTGAATGTTGGACTGACTAGACTGACTGATTACTGACGACTTATTTACTGACTTTGTTATTACTTCGTCCAGTTTCATTGAAATTGGCAAAAAACTGATGCAAAAATTATACTTGACGCTGGCAGTATGCACAGAGTTTGCGATGTCATAATTGAAAAAAAAAAGATGTTAATCTGTAGATTGAATTAGTAAAGACCCGCCACATCGGATGTTTCACATCAATAGGCATTTTAATATTAATATACTTATTGTTTTATTCCAGTCCACAAGCAGCTGCTCTTGGAGTTGCAGAAGCTTACAAAAAAGGTAAAACTGGTAGCACTTGGCTCGTACAGGACAGTAAAATAAAGGACATCACTGAAAGCGCTAGAAAAGCATACAATGTGACGTCAGAAGAACTAAATATAAATAATTATATATAATGGATAATATGATTTCTTGGAAATGTTATATTATCTTTTTACCAAATCAGAGCTACGCGAACTTCATTTATGTTTTCTTATCAAACAATATATGTCAGAATAAATCATTACGTAATGTATTGCAAATTAACCCGACGATATGGAGCACGTAGGATCAAAAATATCTGTCTTCTGGACATGAGAAATGTCTTAATATTTCTTCGTTTTTTTTAACGCGAATCGCGCTTTTTGCCTTACTATATTATCTTACAAGTCGTGCCCCACGGTTTCACCCGCGTTAGAAAGGATCATTATCACGAATGATATAGTTATTCATTGCAGATTTCGCGGGAACCAATTGCAACCTAAACTTTTATTCCTTATTCATGCATATTTCAGAAATATTTTAAGCTAATGTGTCCGCCTCTAAAAATCTAAAATTGCTAGAATGCTTTAACCAGCTCTAGAAAATCCGTTCTTAGCGGATATTTACTAACCGTAACTATATTTCTACTATGCAATCGGCAAAAGTCATAGGTCAGACTGTATACGCAGTTTAGACGATAATATGCAGTATAATTTACATTTTAAATACTTCCAAAAATATTTACTTGCGTCATTATTTTGTCTTTTTAAATATAAATAATATAAAACAGTACTTTAGCAATCTGTCGCATTTTACTCAAGTAGGTATTTCATTGTTAAAAACGTGTTACGTGTTATTATTTGTAATTATATTTTATAAAAACAAAATGCATTCGTTTTATTTATGGTCGTGTTTATTGAAATGTATGTTGACCTTAACATAAAAATGCTTAAGAAAGGGCAAAAATATAATTTAAATTAAGTGAATCAAGTAGTAAAAATATAATTTTTATTTGACACTGGCGTGATGATGAACTAATGCCAGTAAAGATACAAAAGTTTTAAAACTATTACAACAGAAAATACAGACAAGGCTGAAGTAGCCATGTTGGTTTCTAGTAACGAAGACGGATATGTAAAACTAGCTGACCCCGCGAACTCCGTATCGCGTTTAAATATTAAATAATAATAATAATGGATAGCATATAAACCTTCTCCGTGAAAAAATACATGTACATACCAATTTTCATAATAATCGGTCGAATAGTTTCTGAGTTTTGCGATGTCATATATACAAACATTACTTAACACCCCCGCAACCCCCCCTTCCGGGTGGAATTTCGTAAAATCCGTTCTTAGCTGACCTCTACTCGGCGAAAGGAATATTCCTACCAAATTTGAAGTCGGTAGGTCTTATAGTTCCAGAGATATCGTGATGAGTCAATATATGGGTGGAAATACCCCCCCTTCCGGGTGGAATTTCGTAAAATCCGTTCTTAGCTGACCTCTACTCGGCGAAAGGAATATTCCTACCA
Organism: Pyrgus malvae; assembly: GCA_911387765.1. Taxonomy (NCBI): domain Eukaryota; kingdom Metazoa; phylum Arthropoda; class Insecta; order Lepidoptera; family Hesperiidae; genus Pyrgus; species Pyrgus malvae. The sequence goes on along the minus strand of OU426955.1, from coordinate 6,704,790 downwards.
AATTTGAAGTCGGTAGGTCTTATAGTTCCAGAGATATCGTGATGAGTCAATATATGGGTGGAAATACCCCCCCTTCCGGGTGGAATTTCGTAAAATCCGTTCTTAGCTGACCTCTACTCGGCGAAAGGAATATTCCTACCAAATTTGAAGTCGGTAGGTCTTATAGTTCCAGAGATATCGTGATGAGTCAATATATGGGTGGAAATACCCCCCCTTCCGGGTGAAATTTCGTAAAATCCGTTCTTAGCTGACCTCTACTCGGCGAAAGGAATATTCCTACCAAATTTGAAGTCGGTAGGTCTTATAGTTCCAGAGATATCGTGATGAGTCAATATATGGGTGGAAATACCCCCCCTTCCGGGTGGAATTTCGTAAAATCCGTTCTTAGCTGACCTTTACTCGGCGAAAGGAATATTCCTACCAAATTTGAAGTCGGTAGGTCTTATAGTTCCAGAGATATCGTGATGAGTCAATATATGGGTGGAAATCTCTTATATATATACAAATTAAATGAAGGGCAGAGAAGAATAAGAAGAAAATGTATACGTAATTCAATAAAAAAATCTGCGAATTTAAAACACAAGACAATACTATTTCATGGCACTTATTATTCTTTTTAATTATTTCTCATTTCTAAATCTTTTCACTAAGCGAAATATATCGAGTACAAAGAGTACACCGGTATCAACAAAACTCAGTATCTCGCTATTCACAATCGGATTTACATTATTTTTCATTTTTTTAATTAACATAAGTAGGTGGTAAAAACCTACAATTGAAAAGAAAGTGGTATCGTTATCATGACATTTATGACGTATTATTTTGTTAGATTAGTGATTTTACAGTCATAAAAGCAATTATCCACATTTGAGAGTACATTTTTTCGTCGCCAGAATAAAATTATGACAGTTTTATTAAAAAGTTTTAAAATTCAATCATTCTTTGTATTTTTCGCCCAAAATAAATGATATTTCTTTCAAATCCTTTAAGACACAAAAAACTATAAACACTCCAAAAACAAAAAAAAACAAAGTAAATTCAAAAGAGACGTTTAAAATATAAACTTCAAGCTGGATCCATGGAAAAAGTGAGCAGATACTTCTTTCTACAAATATTCTCGACTTTGTCTCCCTGGCTATGAACATACAAAAATCCCTCGTGTTATTTTACACATAAAAACACATGTAACTTCATTTTAATCAAATAATTTGTAAATATCGCTTGTAAAAATATCGATATAAATATATTTTTGTAAAACTTTTTGTTAGCCGTTTTTGTATTATTTTATTTCATTTCAGTAACTTCATTTAAAACCTCTAAAACCTTATAAATGGATCAGTTTGAGTTCAGCACGAGCATAATTCGCGTAATGCCTTTTTTAAAGTCGCCAACGACTGTGTGAGGAAAGCGGTGAACGGTCGTAAAGCCTAGATAAACTTGTTTGAAATGTATCCGACTTCACTAATAATTTAGTTTCTGTATCACTAAGATGTTTGATTTGGTATTGAAAGTAGCCATAATAACGGGTGGAGCTAATGGCATTGGCGAAGCCACCGTAAGACAATTTCTGGAGGAAGGTGCTTTGGTAATGTGTACTTTTTACCACACTTCAATTTACTTTTTTTACTAACACATTTTTTTAAACAAAATAGAGTAGAATTTACAATTATAAGATAATCTTATATACCTTATATCCATTTTATATATATTTTTATATAAATATTTATTTTTAACCCCCGGCGCAAAATCGGCGGGGTGTTATGAGTTTGACGTGTGAGTTTGACGTGTGAGTTTGTCTGTCTGTGGCATCGTAGCTCCGGAACGGATGACACGGTTTTGTTTTTTGTTTGAAAGGTGAATTAGTCGGGAGTGTTCATAGCTATGTTTGAAATGAAAATCGGTTCAAGATGGCCGCCGCCACAAAATGGCGTAATATAATTATATACATTTTTAAACTCCCTCAATATGGATATTAAATAAAAGGTCATAAATAGTAGAATATTATGTGTAAAATATGAAGCGCGCATGGCCCGGAGGTTAGCATAGAACGCAAATGATCTATGCAACTAAGCCAAACGGGTGCGGTCGGGTGTGAGATGGGTGACCGCTAGTGGCTAAAAATTTCATGCGCGTTTCCGTGCTTCGGAGGGCACGTTAAGCCGTCGGTCCCGGTTGCTGTCGATGATAACAGTCGTTAAACCTTGTCGGAGGCCTTATGGGCGGTTTGAAAACATCCGACAGCGGGTTGGCCACTAATCCGCATCTCCACCAACTCGCATTGGAGCAGCGTGGTGGAGTAAGCTCCAGGCCTCCCCAATAATGGGGAGAGACCCGTGCCCAGCAGTGGGACGCAAAAACGGTTGCAGCCAAATAGTAGAATAATGTACACTATACTGAAAGGGAATGAGGTGTATTAACTAACGACATGCAATATAAAAACTCGAAAAATATGTTTACCTAGCTAAGTTACTAACTCGACGAACTAATCACTATAAATACGGTCCCCCGACGCGACGCCACTTGGAAAATAAAAATATTTGAACTTACATAATATGTACGATATACTGACGACGACGATAATAATAATTATAGGTTTAAAATTATTATTTGTTAGTTTTAAGAGTATATTTCATGGGTCTGGGGACGTTTAATTTTTTATTTATTTTATGTTTAAATAACCAAAACACGCAAAGGAAAAAGAATTCGTGCGGGACACTTCAGCCTACGGACATCTACGCACAAATCAAGAATGCCTGAATCTTGCCTGAGGCCATATACAGTTACACAGCTATTCTGAGGGCCGATGATATGCCCGGCAACCGCATCTTTCCACCAAACTTTTAGGTTAGGTTAGGTTAGGTTAGTTATCCACGTGGGGGGCGTCCGCATAGCGGTTGAGGCCCAGATGAAATACCTGGGTCTCATAGTCGACAGCAGGTGGCACTTCAGCGCGCACTTTAGTGCGCTGTCGGGGCGCCTGCTGAAGGCAGCGGACGCCCTCTCGTGGCTGATGCCCAATTTGGGTGGGCCCAGCAAGCGGTGCCGGCAGCTGTACGCCGGCACCCTGCGGAGCATGGCCCTTTACGGGGCCCCTATTTGGGTGGACTCCCTTCGTAGAAGGGAGAACGCCGCCGCCCTTCGGGCGCCCCAGAGGGCCATCGCCCAGCGGGTGGGCAGGGCTTACCGCTCGGTGAGCTTTGCGGCTGCGTGCACCCTGGCCGGCACCCCGCCTTGGGAACTCGAGGCGGAGGTGCTTTCCAGGGTGTACGAATGGACGGCGGGGCGGAGGGCGCTTGGAGAGCGCCCCGCCCCGGAAGAGAAAGCGGCCGTCCGACAGCAGGCGCGCGATGCCGTCATTGCTCACTGGGCGGAGGACCTCGCCGCCGCTCACTTCGGCCGCCGGACGCTGGACGCCATCGGACCAGTCCTAAGGGACTGGCTCGAACGAGCGCACGGCTTCCTCTCGTTCCGCCTGGTGCAGGTACTGTCCGGACACGGTTGTTTCGGATCGTACTTGCACCGAATCGGTAGGGAGGAGGCCCCATCGTGCCACGACTGCGGCGCGGCGGAGGACACGGCGCAGCACACCCTCGAGGTATGCCCATCGTGGTCCGAGCTGCGCCGCAGTCTGGTTGCGGTGGTCGGGCGCTTCGGTCGCTCCCCCGCGTTGTGAGCGCAATGCTGGAGAGCGAGGGGGCGTGGGCGGCGGTTGCCTCCTTCTGCGAATCCGTCATGTCGCAGAAGGAGGCAGCGGAGCGCGCGCGAGAGGAAGACCCTCTTGCGCCCGCGCTCCGGAAGCGGCGAAGGGGACGGAGGAGGCGGGCGTATGACCGCCTTCACCTTCCCGATGGTGAGCAGCGGGCGACAGGAGCGGAGGCTCCTCCGCCCGCATTGCACCGCTCACCATCACTGGATACGGGGACGATCGCGCACTCTCGACCGTCCCCGTTTCCCCACCCATCATAAGGGGGGGGGGGCGCGAAGGGCTCGCCATATAGGCGGGGCTCGCCGGTGGGGGACTGGATGTAAAGGCTCTGCCGATTCCCAGGCCCCTTCCAGGAGGCGAAGCTGGAGTGCCGCTGGGGGTTTTAGTGGGTATACCAGGGGGTATTGCCCCTGGGGAGTCCCACATACCCCTCTACGGGAGGGGATGCGTAAAGCATTTCCCCCAGCGAAACCAAAAAAAAAAAAAAAAAGGTTAGGTTAGTTAGTTAGGTTAGAAATGCAACCAAACATACTTTTTTACTATTTAACATATATTTTTTAAATTATTATATTTTATGTAGGTAATTGACTATAATTAAATTCTTCATTCAAATAATAGTATCCAGAAAAAATATTGACTCTTCAATTTTTTTAAATTTTAGGCATAAGTATGACACTTGCTAAAGGCACAACAAAAAAAAGAAGACAATTTTTCGCATTGTGCTACACACCGCATAGTTTCGAGATCCAGAGTCGGAATTAAATACTCGTAGTTACAAAATTTGATATTTCACTTAATATAATAGAATAGTTAACTGGCAATAGAACGTATATGTCTCAACTATGGTATAACAGATGCATTCTCCTTTGCCACAATTTCATTATTTTGTGTTTTGGTGGGAAGGTCACAGGTCACAGGTCAGATTGTTATAGTTTGTTCTCTTGCTATTCATTAATCCTGTTTTTCTTTTTGACGTGATAACGTCTTTAAAATCGTTTTAGTCGGGTGACATGTTCAGAAACTTGTGTCACACCAAAACCTCACGAGCGCGATCGCAGGTATAACGAGAGAGAGACGGACCGATCTCCCGTCTCATCTCGAGCGCTGCCAGTCATTCCGTGAAACTTGTCACGCGGAATCCTCACGAGCGGAGGCTGGCATAGCGTTCGAGTGAGTAGACCGATCTTCCGTCTCTCTCACTCTAGCGGCATACAAACAAATGGAGATTTTCTCGTGCGGACGTTATCACGTAAACATCTTGATCGTAAACCTACTTTACAAACAATTTGCCGTTTTTTTAAAAAGATGTAGGAATGGGCACTACATGTCAGAGGGCCCACTCTGTACGCCCGTATCCGAAACTAAGTGGATTTTCGGGCTTTATTTTTGGATTAGATTGAAGAAATTCTAGCAATATTATTCATTCAATGGCTTAATGTCATCAATGACAACGCTTATATTATTAATGAAATAGAAGCGGTCTGAATATGCTAAAAATGATTCCGAAAATGTTAGAACTTACGGGCGGATGCTTACAGAGTGAGCCCTCAGATACATACATACATACGTATACCTAACAGCAAACTCAAAACGGCAAACCATAAACTCAATAATATTTTTCCACAGTTTGTAGCATTCTTGGATATTGACAAATGTGCAGGCACTCGATTGGAACATGAACTGAGTAACAAATATGGCAGAGATAAAGTCAAATTCTTCTATGGCGATGTCACTTCTGATGAAGATCTATTCCATGTTTTTGACTACACCATAAAAAAATATGGATGTATCGATATAGTGGTGAACAATGCCGGAATAGCTGATGAGAGAATTTACAAAAGATTAATTGATATTAATTATGTGAGTTTCAGGTTCTTCAAGATTTAAAAATATTTATTAACAATTTTATTTTCCAAAAGAGTTTCGAACTAGCCCTAACTGATCACTCTGCTCCACCACTACCGTATTTTTTTTACATTTTTTATTAATTAAATTTTCACATAATTAAAAATTATTGCAGTTATAAACAAAGTTTATTAATATTTTTCAGACAGCTGTCGTAACAGGATCATTAAAAGCTCTGGAGGTAATGCGTAAAGATAGGGGCGGGAAAGGTGGCACTATTATTAACATTTCTTCTATTTTAGCACTAACGTTGCCAGACACTCCTTCACTTTACATATATGCTGGCACCAAGAGCGCTGTTCTCTTATTTAGCAGTACTTTGGGTGTAAGTAATAACCATTTTTATATACCATTTGATCATAATCACCAATAACATATATATCGATTTTATGTGTCAATAATGATCTCTCAGATATGAAGGATTCAGCGAGTGAGGAAGACGATATTTGAATATGTTGGAAAGTTCATGACCCTTTTCATCGTTACAGACGGATGCGTATTATTCATACACTGGAGTACGTGTTATAACTATGGCTTTTGGTATCACATTAACTAATATATTAAATAACACGAGAGGCATTGATGACATAAGTACTAATGGAGCCCTTGAATATTATTCAAAGCTGCCGGTACAACTGTACGTAATTTTTTTTTTGTAAAAATTCTGATTTAAGATGTGAGTTTTTCCAGAAAGAGAATATGCGTGGGAATTATGTAAATTTTAGAAAACCTTTATTATAAAACAATATATAACTATGTGGAACTTAAGAAAAACATGGCATCCTTAAGATACAAACCTATTCTCATTCTTAGCTGACTCTTCGTGTTTTTCTAAGAAAATTGTTAATTATGGTATAATAATTAGTATAAGATATAAAATTTTACATAAGATTTCAAAGTACATATTACATTTACGTTTTTGTTAAATTTCAGCCCTAACGCAGCTGCTCTTGGAATTGCAGAAGCTTACAAAAATGGTAAAACTGGTAGCACTTGGCTCGTACAGGACAGTGAAATAAAGGACATTACAGCAAGTGTGCAAAAAGCCTACAAAGTGTTGTCAGAAGAACTTTAAAGATAAAGTTTCTTGGGAATGTATCATCTCTCCGACGAATTCTGGCCACAAGCTATATTATATTATGGGCTTTAATTATGTTTTCATAACTAACACAACCCGTCAGAATAAATCATTAATTAATTGGAATTTATCAACAATAAATTGGCGGTTGAAGCACGAATGATCAAAATTCCTTGTGGTCTGGAGCACATTTTGCCTCTAGAACTATATTTAGAATAATAAATAAGACATAACCTTATCTTTTTAAAACCCTTAATCCCATTTTCTGGCTCATTATATTATTGTACTATTTGTGTCTCGCAGTTAGAAAGGATTATTAGCATGAAGTGAATGTTGACCGTAAAAGACTTTTCAAGGTACCCAATTGCAAACAGAACTAATTATTTATTCAATACAATGACACTCTCATGTCATTTTTTTGCGAATTTATGTTCCTGATTAATTTGTCTTTTTTTAATAATAAAAACAATAGTAATACAACAGTCGCATTGTAATTAAGTATTTTATTGGTAAGAAGGTGGTACATATCATGGTTTTATTAATCCCAATTATATTTTATAAAAACAGCATGCATTCGTTTTATTTGTGTTCGTGGTTTTTTTCTTTGTATATCCTCACTATTCCATTCCATACTTAATACCTTCAATAGAAGTGTGCTGGTGAAGATTGATTCAGGACCCATCGATCCTGCTTACGTGTACAGGCAATACCAACGTGGGGAGCACATATAAGTGTGATTTGTTTTCCAAATGGGTGTGATTTTTAGTCTTTCCAGCCATACATGGCTTGGGACACAGAAGAGAGCACTATTTTAGTATGCTACTGTATACGATATTATATGTCTTTCCATTTGGGGATAGAATGTAAAGATTCTGGGCATTGGACACATGTGAGTGTGTTGGACAGTGCTTGTTCAGGTGTATCGGATGCCCTCAAAGCAGTTTGTCGTTTTGCTTGTTCATCGATTCTTTACTGAGTTTCAGCAGGTATTTTCGCGGCTCTTGAGGCAGCCTGATATTTTGCTTATGGGAGTAGCCTTTTCTGAGTTTGAATAAGTGTTTCCGCAGCTCTTAAAGTGGCTGCCGCGTGTCTAGATTCAGAGAAAATAAGTTCAAACAACTTAGCAACTATTGCCTAGAAGATATACGCAATAGTGTTGAAACTCACAAAAGATGAATACATAACACTAAATATTCAAATTATCTATTTGGAATAAGTAGTTTGCTTTTTAATTGTAACAAATAGAAAATTAATATGTAACTAATGGAATTGATCAGCTCGTCCATCTAATTAAATTGTGCATTCTCTTGATAAGAGTGAAAACGAAACGATAATAAATATTAATGACGAGATTGAAGAAAAATTATAATCACACCACTCATAATTGCATTCCGACTGATAAGCACACAGCTAGCCAGCAAAAATGCAATTTGGAAATAGATTGTTTGATTAATTCGATATATTAAGGAAAGGAATATTTACTCCCAGAGTATTCGTAGAGTAGATCGAGTGGTAAGGACCGCGGTCTCCAACGCGGGAGTTGCCACGTTTAAATCCTCTGACAAAAGAAATTTGTAATGTGCGCATTTTATCGTTCCTTCACGGTGATGGAAAATATTGTGATATTTAATTGATTACGTTGTTTTCCATCGTCATGCATGCCTGAGAGAAACTTATATATTTATTAACGTAGACGTACACCAATCGCACTAGGCCAGCGTGGCGGACTATGGCCTAAGCCCCTCTAACTTGTTACAGGAGACCTGTGCCCAGTAGTGGGACATAAAAAGCTTGGAAAAAAAAATCGTAGATTTCATTTTACTGTCATATCAAATAACTTTTTGCCGTCTTGTGAAATGGTTTCTTTAGCACTTTGAACGTTATGGAACATAGCCATGTTTATTTTTTTACATTTCTTATTAATTAAATTTTCACATACCTAATATTATTGCAGTTATAAATAGAGTTTATTATTATGAAGCGCGCATGGCCTGGCGGCTAGCGTAGAACGCAAGCGATCTATGCAGCTGAGCCAAACGGGCGCGGTCGGGTGTGAGATGGATGACCGCTAGTGGCAAAAAAAAATTTCATGCGCGTTTCCGTGCTTCGGAGGGCACGTTAAGCCGTCGGTCCCGGTTGTTGTCGATAGATAACAGTCGTCAAACCTTGTCGGAGGCCTTATGGGCGGTTTGAAAACATCCAACAGCGGGTTGGCCACTAACCCGCATCTCCACCAACCCGCATTGGAGCAGCGTGGTGGAGTAAGCTCCAGGCCTCCCCAATAAGGGGGAGAGACCCGTGCCCAGCAGTGGGACGCAAAAAGGGTTGCAGCCATTATGTTTCAGAAAGCTGTCGTGATAGGATCACTAAAAGCTCTGGAAGTAATTCGTAAAGATAGGGGCGGGAAAGGTGGTACTGTTATTAACATTTCTTCTATTTTAGCACTAATGTTGCCAGAAACTCCTTCATTATACATAATTATGCTGGTACCAAGAGCGCGGTTCTCTTATTTAGCAGTACTTTGGGTATACTTAATAACTATTTTTATAAACAATTTGATCAAGATGCAAGGGCAAGCCATAAATTCATATTTTTCCACAGTTTGTTGCATTCTTGGATAATGACAAATGTGCAGGCACTCCATTGGAACATGAACTGAGTAACAAAGGAAGAGACAAAATCAAGTACTTCAATGGTGACGTCACGTCTGATAAAGATCTATTCTATGTTTTTGACTTCGCCATAAAAAATATGGATGTATCGATATAGTGGTGAACAATGCTGGAATAGCTGATGAGAAAATTTACAAAAGATTAATTATATTAACTATGTGAGTTTCAGGTTCTTCAAGATTAAAAAAATAATTATTAACTGATCACTCTGCTCCATCACCGCCGTATTGTTTTTTGAAGTAAAAACTTCTTTAGCGTACACGTGTACGTTTGTACACTTTTTTTTGGAATGGGTAAAAAATGTTAAATTCGCGTCAACACACGTGGCCTGATCGTCGAAATTCGTAAGATAGTTTTTTTTTTTTTGGTATAAAGTACAAAACAATACTTTATATTACATTACGATCTAGCCTAAATAATTCGACTAATGAGTAATTTTACGCTAACTTAATTTGCTAATAAACTTATTATTGAAGAATGCGTCCACTGACACAGCACTTCTTTGTTATTGCACATAAAGGTTTATACACATTGTTCTTGTGTCATTAGTGTCACTAAATAAATTTTAGTCACTTTTCACTATCACTACACTGAGTTATATAATTAGTTCAAAAGGTTTTGTCCGTTTGAGCCGTCTCACTAAGTCCGTGGTGTCGAGCAGCTGGATTGCTTCAACATTCACGTGATGGTGAAGTCTTTGTTGATGAGCTTCTGAATATTTTTTAATGACATTTTTGACGAAGTCTACTTTTAGGTCCCGATGTAGATCTTCGTTTCGTATGTACCAAGGTGCATTCACGATTCCCCTGAGTACTTTATTTTGGAACCTTTGAATTATGTCTATATTGCTCTGTTTGGTATAGCCCCACAGCTGTATACCATGTATAATACCCATACTGGCATTAGGACCTGCTTATATAACAAAATTTTATTTTGGACTGACAGTGAGGAATACCTCCCAAGAAGCCAATGCATAGCTCTGTATTTGAGCTCCAATTCTTCTCGTTTTTTCTTAACGTGATGCTTCCAGCGTAGCTTCGCGTCAAGAGTCATACCTAAGTATTTTGCAGTATTTGCGTATGGTATGCATATGTTATTTATATGTATTGGGTGGTAACTTTGATTTTTGTTTGTAAAATCTACATGTACCGACTTACTTTCATTTCATACGCCACCTCTTTGTCCAGTCGTATACTTTATTAACTGCTCTTTGGCACTTTTCTGCAGCTTGCTCATGGCTGTCGCCTACGGCTAATATTGCCGTATCGTCTGCAAAAGTTGCAAAGAAACTATTTTCTATTTTTGGAATATCACAGGTGTATAGTAGGTACAGGACCGGTCCCAATACACTCCCTTGTGGCACTCCAGCTCTTATTTCTTTCAGATCCGAGTATTCTTTACCTTGCCTCACCCTGAAGACTCTGTTGGAAATATATGACTCTAAAATGTTTGCTATTTGTTTTGGTAACATTCTTCTTAATTTTAGAATTAAGCCTTCATGCCAGACCTTGTCGAAGGCTTGCGCTACATCTAAAAAAACAGCAGAGCAGACTTTCTTTTCTTCTAATGTTTTTTTCTATTATATTTGTAATTCTATGAACTTGGTCTATTGTTGAATGTTTTTCCCTGAAACCGAATTGATGATCAGGAACTAGCTTTTTATTATCTATAACTGGTTTTATTCTTTTTAATAGGAGTTTTTCAAAAACTTTGGACATGATTGGCAATAACGATATAGGCCTATATGACGACACCTCATTTGGTGGTTTTCCTGGCTTCGCTATCATTATGACTTCTGCCACCTTCCACAAGTTTGGGACATATTGAAGCCTAAATGCAGCATTGATTAGTGTTGTAAGTTTAACGATAGCTTTCTTTGGTAAATTACGCATAATTTCTCCAGTAATCAGGTCGAATCCTGGGGCTTTCTTTGGATTAATATTAAGTTTTATTTCACGTGTTATTTCTCTAGGTGTAGTAAGTTTTATGTTGGATTCTGATTGGTCTGTGATTTCATTCTGTTCAATAGACTGTTGTCCTTCATACGGTTGAAAGATATTTTCTAAATAAGAGGCAAAACTTATTGCTTTTTGTTGGTCATCATTTGCCCACTTCCCATTAATATCCTTAATTGGGGGACTTTGTGTGATAGGACGTTTCATTCTTTTGGTGACTTTCCAAAGTGAATAATCTGTGCTGCGAACATTTGATAATCTGGTAAGGTAATTATTGGTAGCGCATTCATTAAATTTCATAATTTTTCTTCTTAAAGTTTTAGTTAGTTTATTTAATTCCCTTTTGTCTTCAGGGCACCTGGTTTCGTGCCATCTTTTTCTTTGTCTCCTTTTTTGTTTTATAAGATCTACTATTTCTCTCGGATACGTTATTTCATTTTCTCTTATTTTGATTTGTGGTGTATTTTTCCAGGCAGCTTGTTGAATATTTTTTACAAAAGCATCAACTTCATTATCTAGTTGTTCGTAATTTTGAAGTGGAACTTTCGGATTAATGCTCCGTACAAGGGTTATTTTAAAACTATCCCAATCTGTATAATAATTAACTAACGTTAGCTTTTTGCTTCTCATATTGAATTGATTATTTAGGGTCAGATAAATTGGAGAGTGATCTGAGCTCATATCATATGAACCTTCAATGTTCATTTCGTTTTTAGGTAAGTTTTTATAAACAAAGAAGTCTATTAAATCTGGTAGTTTATTAGAATCTGTAGGCCAGTACGTTGGCTTTCCAGTTGATATTACATCGCACTGAAATTCTTTTATTGCACTAAATAATTCTCTGCCCTTAGTAGTAGTTAGTCTTGATCCCCAGAGTGTATTCTTAGCATTGAAGTCACCACCTATAATGAATCTTTGGTCAAACCGATTGAGAAATCTTATGTACTCATCCTTTTTCAGGGAGTATTTAGAAGGACAATAGATAGAAGCTACTGTGATAATGTAATCCTTGGCCTTGATTTTTACTGCAACGCATTGGATATCATGTTCTTGGTGCTTAAAATGCTCAAAGTGTTGTAAGTTATTTTTAACTATAACAGCACTTCCACCTAAGATAGTAAGGAGACGCGGAAGATCGACCTTTACCGATCTGATAGCTCGATGAGACATATTTTTTATCAAATATAATTTATTAACATATAAATATTATTATATATATAATATTATTATTATATTTATTTATATACAAGAGTGAAATGATGAAAGAAAATTGATTATAAGTACACTTTTCGATAGGCAAGTTATCATAGGCATGTATGTTTATAAATTATGTTTGATAAAAAATATGTCTAATCGAGTTATCAGATCGGTGAAGGTTTATCTTCACCGGCTCTTAGACCAAGACGGAGGGGTGATAGCTGATGACGGCTCGACTGTCTATACTTGTAAAATTCGTTTATATCAAGCATAGAGAAATGAGGGGTGCGGGTTATTTGGAACTCTGTGATATCAAGTAATTAAAATATGGACATTGAACAATCTAAATGAAAAAAGTGACGAAGAAATAGTGAAAGAAAATAAGTGAGTACTTTATAAAAAAACTAGATGAAAACCTACTGAAAATACTAGATGAAAAATAATACTGATATTAAAAGCAATTCGTGCGAAATTATTCCCTAACCATTCCAAAATATCAAAAATGCACAACGTTAATGGTCAAGTTTTCACTTCTGCCGGCACTACCGGAGTGCAACCCGTTGTTTATTTTTTTACATTTCTTATCAATTAAATTTTCACATACTTAAAAATTATTGCAGTTATAAATAAAGTTTATTAATATTTTTCAACGTCTACCAATCCGCACTTGGCCAGCGTGGTGGACTATGGCCTAAATCCCTCTCCCTTGTGAGGAGACCTGTGCCCAGCAGTGGGACAAAAAAAACAGGTTGAAAAAAAATATATATATTTCAGAAAGCTGTCGTAACAGGATCTATAAAAGCTCTGGAAGTAATGCGTAAAGATAGGGGCGGGGAAGGTGGCAATAATATTAACATTTAATTTTCTTCTATTTTAGCACTAACGTTGCCAGGCACCCCTTCATTATACATTCGACACCTCCTACGTAAGTTATCGTATCTTCAAAACAGCAACTTTACAGGAGAGCGTTTTAAAGATTCAAACTGGGATAAAACTTACATTTATCTTTCTGAAATTTGGTATGTAAATATATTTTTTTAGTATTCTTGACTTTGATGAAAGAGAATCAAGATACTATGATGTATTTTCTGAGGTATGTTGCCTACGACGAAAGTTAAAATGCCAATTAGATTGTTTTATTATAATTTGAGAATTTGTGACTTTTAGATAATTATTTTGACATGTATGTTATAATTTGTAAGTTAAAATGTCAGTGTAATAATTATTATTTTTTAATTTAATATTGCACGCCTATAGGGCATAAACAGCGACGCTATTGTGAAATTTAAACACCTATCTTGTATTGTACCTGTTTTAAAGCAATAAAGAATTACTGAATTACGACATTTTACTGTGGAATACATGCGACGCCAACCGTTGTATATAATACATACGACATTACACTGCGGAGCCTGCGGAGAATAAAGCCAAATTTCTTTATTTTAATAGTAACGACATAACCATAATCGATATATTTTTATAAGCATTGTGGTGGTATAGTGGTGAAATGGAAAAATATGGTAAAGTACCATAGTAAAGTCAGTAGAACACGCAGAGAGAGCTTATCTCTCTTCATAAGCTAAGCTGTTCTGGCCTGTCAGCTAATCTTAGGTCGTTGACTCAACTCGTAAACGCGGACTGTGCTCTTTTCAACGGATTCAAATGGGTGAAGATGGTATTTTGGTGTTCCTGAGCAGATGTGTAAGCAATACTTCATGTAGAATATATTCTGGGCCTTAGGAAACGTAAAAAGCTGCCCCGAAGTGAAGTAAAACTTCGCTATGTTGAGGACACTAAGTTTTTTGTGTGCTAAATTGGCTTTGTATTCCGAGATGTTGTTTGTACTCTGATACTGCACTTTACTCTTGATGTCAGCTTCTGACACCTTCTCTAGTAGTGAGCGCAGTGCCCTGGTACTTGGGTGTTGTAGCAATCTTTTTTTTACGGTTAACTCTGCCCGCGACCCGGTACGAAGAGTTCTCAACTTCAAAAACTAGTTTTTGCTTTCCTCCACTTGTAACATGAGGCATTGGCTCGACAGGTGTATTGTACAGTACAATAATCGTCAGAAGGAATTCATCTGCTTATAATATTCCGTGATATTTAGTAACAGCTGTCAACGTCTTCCTTAAACAGCTTCTCAGACGGGAAGCTCACCACATAAGCTTCGCGAGAAGGGCCCAGATACAGGTCCAGTCATGAGTTTATGTTATATCCAGGCTGACTGCCAGAGACTCACCGTTATCCTCGGCAGCTTGAGCCCAGCGTTGAGTGAGGTACGCTAAGATATAAGGTAAGGCAAGGCAAGTGCCATTTTAACGAATGAGTTGAATGTTAATAATACATAGAGAGTACCCTCCCTATGTTATCGCAATGGGCCAGTAATGAAATGGGACATTGCCATCCTTCTTCTTCTTCTAGTACCTTCCACGAACACTGTACTTTACTAGAGGCGTATGATAGCGAGAATAAGTATGTTAACCAGAGAACCAACTCGATAGCACATGTCTTTAATTCAATAGCGTGTTATCCTTCTGGCTCAGTTTTTTGACGTCGAGGGAATTTCATAGCTCGTCTGACGGCATTTTGTGTGAAACTTGAAGGACGTATTTCTTCATAGTTGCGTGTGTAACACACGCAGTGTGTTGGGATAGGATAGATATAATACATATATTGGGATAGTTTCAAATATCTGCTTGTAACGGTTCCAACTCTACAATTAAAATACTTTTTTCTTGTATGGGGACCTCCCCCCTCCTATTTTTTAACTTCTTTTTATTTTTACATTTTTGCTTACACACAATTACCGAGCTGGATTCCAAATTTCATCCTTCTAGGTCATCTGAAAGTAGCTTAGGTTTATGTACTATATGTTAGTCAGTCAGTGCTAAAATTTACGACTTTTTGACTTTCAATTATCTTTTTAACCGTTTGAGCTAGCTTCATGAAATTTGGGCTTCTAGATGACCTTATACATACACTATAATTAAACATAATATAATTAAACACGCGAAGCTTTATGTGTTTACGTTAAATAGGTTTGTAGTTATGGCTGCAACCCTTTTGCGTCCCACTGCTGGGCACGTGTCTCTACCCCTTATTGCGGAGGCCTGGAGCTTACTCCACCACGCTGCTCCAATGCGGGTTGGTGGAGATGCGGGTTAGTGGCCAACCCGCTGTCGGATGTTTTCAAACCGCCCATAAGGCCTCCGACAAGGTTTAACGACTGTTATCTATCGACAACAACCAGGACCGACGGCTTAACGTGCCCTCCGAAGCACGGAAACGCGCATGAATTTATTTTTTTTGCCACTAGCATTCACCCATCTCACAACCGACCGCGCCCGTTTGGCTTAGCTGCGTAGACCGTTTGCGTTCTACGCTAGCCGCCGAGCCATGCGCGCTTCATATTAGCGCTTTGTACAAAAGTGGCAACAAGTGGTTCGTGTAATATTAGTTATTACACTCGGCGCTGGCTAGCCAGTTCATTTGCTTGCTGCCGCGTGTCTAGATGACTTCCATTAGAACGATGGTAGGTTAACAATAATTGGAACAAACTGGTCTAATAATTTTTACTATTGTTTGATCCTATACACGGAAACGTGTAGGATTTATCTCCCAACTACTACCCACGACTGACATAGCGTAGTTGTATCTATAGTTCACCTCCTTGCTACAGTATATTCAAGCTAGGTATATAGAATGAGTTTATGCATTTTTTGCAGCATAAATTCACTCAATTTATTAAGATACCTACTTTCTTAAACGCGGATAAAACCGCAGGTATAGCAGTACTATAGTAAGAGTGTAAATACAGGAAGGACTGTAAGGATTAAGAGAGAATACGAGTATATTAGTTATCTTCTGATTCAGAAGTTCTGAACATTTTATTATAAAGCGATTTCACAATAAGTAACAATAATCCATCTATTTTCTCCAAGGCTCCATCCACGCGGACGACGTCGTGGGCACAGCTAGTATTTTATAAAAACAAAATGCATGCGTTTTATTTATGTTCGAGTTTATTTAAATGTATACCTACTAGTGTTGACCTACACAATGGTAAAAAATTAATTCAAATACTTTCACTTGTCACTGGCGTGATGATGAACTCATGCCAGCAAAGATACAAAGGAGCTATTACAACTGAAAATACCTACAGACAAGACAAAAGTAGCCATGTTGGTTACTAATAATAAATATATATAATATATAAATATATAAATCGTATCGACTTGTGTTTTAATTTCGCAGAATGAATTTTTTTATTGATTTACGAATACATTTTCTTCTTATTCTTCTCTGCCCTTCATTTAATTTTACATAAAGTTATCCGTCTTCGTTATTTAACACGCTTTTATTAACTTGACCTGTATGTATGTATGTATGAATGTATGTATGTAACGGAATCTTTTAACTTCATTTTCACTTACTTCTAGGAGTCTGATTAAATTGAAAATTTGCACAGGGGTCAAGAGCCGATGACAATACAATAATCTCATAACTTTATATTAAAGTCGTAACTAGGATCATCAGGATAAAAAAATATATACGAGGGATGGCTGATAAGTTCGTGGCCTAAGGTACTTAATGAAACAAATATAAAGTTTTATATTTTTAACACGTCTAAGCATCTGATTAACATAACATTAACATATTGGGGTACATGGTCTCAATAGTAATTTAAAAACCACCCCACGCTTTTTTTACAGTAAAATACATTTACTTCTTATTTTTTTACTTTTTAGTTCGTATTTTCCCAAAAGCGTGTTTTTTTAGTTTTTTAAACTACATTATTTATTTTTAATTTTTAGTTGGATTTTTATTTTCATATTATTGCATTGTCATCGGCCCTTGACCCCTGTGCAAATTTTCAAGTTAATCAGATGCTTAGACGTGTTAAAAATATAAAACTTTATATTTGTTTCATTAAGTACCTTAGGCCACGAACTTATCAGCCGTCCCTCGTATATATTTTTTTATCCTGATGATCCTAGTTAGGACTTTAATATAAAGTTATGAGATTATTGTATTGTCATCGGCTCTTGACCCCTGTGCAAATTTTCAATTTAATCAGACTCCTAGAAGTAAGTGAAAATGAAGTTAAAAGATTCCGTTACATACATACATTCATACATACATACATACAGGTCAAGTTAATAAAAGCGTGTTAAATAACGAAGACGGATAACTTTATGTAAAATTAAATGAAGGGCAGAGAAGAATAAGAAGAAAATGTATTCGTAAATCAATAAAAAAATTCATTCTGCGAAATTAAAACACAAGTCGATACTATTTCATAGTACTAATAATTATTTTTAATTATTTCTCAGTGCTAAATCTTCTCAATACTTAACCGAAAGATGTGGGGCTATACAACGAGTAGGTAGTTACATCGGTATCAACAAAACTCAGTATCTCGCTATGCACAATTGGATTTACATGAATTTGTTATTTTTTTAATTAACATAATAAGCAGGTGGTAAAAGCCTACAATTCAAATGAAAGTGGTATCGTTATCATGACATTTATGATGTATTATTTATTAGGTTAGTGATATTACAGTCATAAAAGCAATTATCCACATTTGCGAGTTATTTTTTTCGAAGAAAGAAAGAATAAAATTATGTAACGAAATTATGTAACAAAAGAAACGTATAAAAATATAAACAAGCTGGATCCAGGGGAAAAGTGAGCAGATATTTATTTCTACAAATATCCTCCACTTTTTCTCTCTGGCTCATGGACGTTAAGAAATCTAAGGTATCTACGAAAACATAATGTATGTACGCAAAAGTAAAGAGAAATTTACTACCATATTTATTTATTTATTTATTCTTTGTTGCACGTAAATAAGGTACAAAGGGCGGACTTAATGCCTAGTGGCATTCTCTGCCAGTCCGACTTGCATAGTCCTAACTGTGTCTCAACTAGGAACGGCCACAAGCTGGCATTTCCGAAATGCCGGCTCCATAAAAAAAAAGCTCTTCTTTTATTGGGATGTCCATAATGATATATAATAAAATCCCAATAAAGATTCAATCCCTGCCTTTAAAACCTTTTGAAGACAGTCAAACAAGTCCTCTGCCGCAAGGCTTACTACAACAATAAGGACTATCTTAATGATAAAGGAGCATGGGAATGAAACTCGCCCACAGATAGCTATTATAGTTTTAGTAATTACTCGCATCTGTGAGCAGCTGGAACTGGGTTTATGATGTCTCATACGATTAGTTGTCACGTGTGCCCATTATGGACCCATAGCCATACTGTTATCTCAATTATATTATGTACTTTTTTATTTAAAAAAGAGTGCTCCTGGGAGTTTTTTCCGCCGCCTTTTTTCTCTCAGCTCAACATCTAGCCCAAACGGGCACCTAAAGGCGATGACCGGGAAAAAATGACGTTCATTAAGCGAATATTTTGTATTCCTAATATGAAATAAATATTTTTGAATTTTTTGAATTTTTTATGAACATAAAAAAATCCTTCGTAATATTTTACTCATAAAAACATAGATGTAGCTTCATTTCAATAAAATAATTTGGAAATATCGCTACTAAAAAAATCGATTTAAATATAATTTTTGTATTTAAAACTTTTTCTTTAGCGGTGTTTGTATTATTTTATTTCATTTATTTTTATTCCATTTCAGTACACTTCATTTAAGACCTGATAAATGGATCAGTTCGAGTTCGGCACGAGCATAATTCGCGTAATGCCTTTTTTAATGTCGCCAACAACTGTGTGAAACGGTCGGAAAACTAGGCTTAAAACTTGTTTCAAATGTATCTGACTTCACTAATAATTTGGTTTCTGTATCACTAAGATGTTCGATTTGTTATTGAAAGTTGCCATAATAACGGGTGGAGCTAATGGCATTGGCAAAGCCACCGTAAGACAATTTCTGGAGGAAGGTGCTTTGGTAATGTGTACTTTTTACTACGAGTACACCTTATTTACTTTTTTTACTAACACATTTTTTGAAACATAAAATATTGGAACTTACAATTATAAGATAATATTATATAATATATTCATTTAATACATATGTTTATGTAAATATTTATTTTTAACCCCCACCGCTAAAACGACAGGGTGTTAACGATAAGTTTGACTTAGTTGAATTAGTCGGGAGTGTTCTTAGCTATGTTTGATGAAAATCGGTCCAAGATGGCCGCCGCCTTAAAATGGCGGAATATATATTCCCTCTTCTTAAATAGTAGAATAATGTACACTATACCTACTGCCTGAAAGGGAATGAGGTGTATTAACTAAATAAATGCAATCTAGAACTCGAAAAATAATTTTACCTTACTAAGTGCCGCGACGCCGCTTGGAAAATAAAAATATTTGAACTTACATAATATGTATATGTAACGATAATAATTAAAATAGGTTTAAAATATTATTTTTTAGATTTTAGAATTTATTTTTATTGACCGAAGGTCTTTAAAATTTAATAATAAACTTTATTTGGCATACAAAACTTAGGGTTTTTATAAAAACAACATAAAAACGATGATCCTGCAAAAGTAATAAACTGTGTTGCAGTGCTCAACGCCTTCCAATGATAACAGGGCTTACATTGTTTTAGACAGATATTTTGGGAACCAAATTACATAATATTCTATAATAAGTATGAATAATTTTGTTTGAGAGAGAGAGAAAAAAATTAATAATAGTAGTAGGTATGTAGTCGAGCATAAAGTTGTGGTGAAATGTGTACCTATGTAGTGTGTTAGTGTTGTTGTGTAAATGGGTATAATATGTGATCAATTTATTTAGGTAATAGACTTTACAAGTTCTTCTGTTCCGTCATAAGAATGGGTTAAAAGCCACTATGTACATTTGCTTTTGCAATTTTATGTATAAATAACCAAAGCACGCAAAAGAAAAGGAATGCATGCGAGATACTTAGTGTTAAGTAGGCGCTGCAGCCTACGGACATCTACACAACTCAAGAAAGCCTGAATCTTACCTGAGGTCATATACAACAGTTACACTGTTATTTTGAGGTCCAACGATATGCCCGGCAATCGCATCTTCACACCAAAACACAGCAAAATTCTTTCACGGCACTACCACTTGTAATGTTCTACCCACAGAACATTAAAAGTGGTATTCTACCACTTCGTAAAAACATTTAAGTAAACACGCATTTTGCTAAAATTTACGACATTTTGACCTTCATATCTTTATAACCGTTTGAGCTAGCTTCATGAAATTTGGGCTTCCAGATGTCCTTATGGATATAATTAAACACACGTAGTTTAATGTGTTTACGTTAAAAAGGTTTTGAGTTAAGAAGGGTCAAAAGTGGCACCAAGTGGTTCGTATAATATTACATTCGGCGCTGGCTAGCCAGTTCCTTCGCTTGAACTTGGCTTGACACGCTGCCGCGTGTCTAGATATTCCCTATACAGTGTATTTTTTTCTGAAGTGCATTATCGTAAAAAATACTTAGGTACAACTATGACGTATTTTTGTAATCATTATAAAATCTGTAGTTTAATAACGGCCGCCCGTGACTTTGTCCGGGTGGACTTTAGATTTTACCCCTATAGCCATACTCAATAAATGGACTATTCAACAATTTATTTTTCTATTCAAACCAGTAGTTCCTGAGATTAACTCGTTCAAACAAACTAACAAATTATTCAGCTTTATATTATTAGTATAGTTATGGTCTTTATATTGGAAAAAATTAAAAGATAAGTAAAGCATTCATGACTTTCCAATTTACTCCCGTAAATGTAAAGTCGTAACAGTAAAATGTAAAGAATTACGAACTTGATTACTGCATAAAATAAAAATTCAAAAAACTTATGATGATACGTATGATGATCAGCTTTTAAAACAATGATAGTAAGGCCTGAATTATTTTCTTTTTCTGTGGTATTGAAAACGAACAAGGCATTTGATTGTGATCATCCTGATGATACAGGACATGATCTACAACTGCTTGTGACTGCACTCTCATCAGCAGATAGTCCAAAGGCATGGCACGCTATCCATGTTACCTACACCGTACCCATGGGCGTACCCTGATTCTTGGTCAGGGGGGCAAATTTTTAGGTTCTTGGTCAGGGGAGGGGGCAATTTTTTTCAAGTACTAATAAAATAATAAGGTACTAATAAAATTGCCTTCCTTTTTACACGTAGACACGCACACAAAATATTAAGTATACAAAAGAAACAGCAGGATGCCTTTTCGTTTGGAAGATCTTTTGGGATTCTAAATCCATTAATCAGGATCTTGATCCAGAGGGGGTGGGGGGCAGCTGCCCCACCCTCTGTATGCCCATGACCGTACCTATAATACAATTAATGGGCATACAGGGTGACAGGTTAGGTCGACTAATTCTACTATGAAATACCATACCTCCTTGATTGTTAGAACACCCTACACCCGGATGTTAAACTTAATATGAAATGCAACCAAACATACTTTTTACTATTTAATACATTTTAATGCAATTGATTTAATTAAATTCCTTATTCAAACAATAGCATCTAGAAGAACTATCTAATCTTGAACCTTTATTAATATTTTAGCCATGTTACACTTACCGTAAAAAGGCACAAAAAAATAGTTTCATCAAACTTAAAAAAACACGCTTTTATAAGAAATTCAACAAAAAAATACAAAATTAAAAAAGTGTTTTTAAAATAAAATGCATTTATATGCACTAAAAGTCAAATATACAGCAAACTTAAAACGGCAAACCATAAATTCAATGTTATTTTTCCACAGTTTGTAGCATTCTTGGATATTGATAAATGTGCAGGCACTCGATTGGAACATGAACTGAGTAACAAATATGGAAGAGATAAAATCAAGTTCTTCAACGGCGACGTCACGTCTGATAAAGATCTATTCAATGTTTTTGACTACGCCATAAAAAAATATGGATGTATCGATATAGTGGTGAACAATGCCGGAATAGCTGATGAGAGAATTTACAAAAGATTAATTGATATTGACTATGTGAGTTTCAAGTTCTCCAAGATTTAAAAAATATTTATTCACAATTTTATTTTCCAAAAGACTTTCGAACTACCCCTAACTGCTTCTGAACACTCTGCTCCACCAATGTTGTTTTTTTTTACATTTCTTATTAATTAAATTTTCACATACTTAATATTATTGAAGTTATAAAGTGAGTTTATTAATATTTTTCAGAAAGCTGTCGTAACAGGATCATTAAAAGCTCTGGAGGTAATGCGTAAAGATAGGGGCGGGAAAGGTGGCACTATTATCAACATTTCTTCTACTTTAGCACTAACGTTGCCAGACACTCCTTCATTATACATATATGCTGGAACCAAGAGCGCAGTTCTCTTATTTAGCAGTACTTTGGGTGTAAGTAATAACCATTTTTATAAACCATTTGATCGTAATCACCAATAACACAGGTAAACCTTCTATGCTATGTGTCAATAATGACCTCACAAATATGAAAAGTATTTAGCGAGTGAGGAAGACGATATTTCAATATGTAAGAAAATTGATTACCTTTTTCATCGTTACAGACGGATGCGTATTATTCATACACTGGAGTACGTGTAATAACTATGGCTTTTGGTAGCACATTAACTAATATATTCAATAGCACCAGAGGCATTGATGACATAAGTACTAATGGAACCATTGAATATTATTCAAAGCTGCCGGTACAACTGTATGTTAACATTTTTTTTGTAAAAATTCTGATTTAAGATGAGATATTTTCCAGAAAGAGAATATGCGTGGGAATTATGTAAATTTTAGAAATTATTTTTATAAATTATTATTTACTAATTATCATTATTATAAAACAATATTGTATAAGGAACGCTAGGAACACATGACATTCTTAAGTACAAGCTTATTCTCATTCTGAGCTGAATCAACGTGTTTTTCTAAGGATATTCTTAATTATGTTATAAGTACCTAGTGTAAGGTATAAAATAAAATATAAGATTTCAAAGTATCATGAATTCAGTAGGTACTTTCTATTTTATTTACTTTTACTCGCGCAGTATGTATCAATCAATATTTTTATTTCTACAAAAAAAAGAATCACATATTTTCTGATGTTTTTTGTTCATTTTGCAGTGATAAAGATTTATGGTAATAAATTCTTAACAATAATAATTTTATCAAGTTTTTGTTTAATTTCAGCCCCAAAGCAGCTGCTCTTGGAATTGCAGAAGCTTACAAAAAGGGTAAAACTGGAAGCACTTGGCTCGTACAGGACAGTATAATAAAGGACATTACTGAAAGTGTGAAAAAAGCCTATGAAGTATTGTCAGAAGAACTTTAAAGATAAAGTTTCTTAGGAATGTATCATCAGCCTTAAGCTCTATTAAATTAATTTTATTTATGGTTTCATAGCTAACTAACACGACAGGTCAGAATAAATTATTATTTATTGGAATATATCTATACTAATATCATAAAGAAGAAAGATTTGTATGTTTGTAATGAATAAACTCAAAAACTACTGTACCGATTTCAAATATTCTTTCACGATTAGAAAGCTACATTCACCCTTAGTATCATAGGCTAGGCTTTTTCGCGGGAAAATGCTTTATTCCTACGTGAAAACGGGTAATGGGGTCAACGCGGTTGAAGCAACTGACTAAACGCCTATGATTTTAATATAGCAATAAAGCCTGGAATAGCACATAGGATATTTTTTATCCTACGGGGACCCATTAAACGGTTCCACGCGGGTGAAACCGCTGGTGGAAGGCTAGTTTACAACGGCTAGCTTGACGGTCTGAAGCACGAATGATCAAAATTCTGGAGCATTTCTGCCTCTAGAACAATATTTAGGATAGGGTAGGATAGGATTAGATAAATAAGACATACTCTTATCTTTTTTAAACCCTTAGTCCCACTTTTTGGAACACGACATTAACATTGTAGTTCTAGATTAACCGACTGTACTCACGTCAGTTTTTATCGGATCTGCCGACATGTTTCGGTCTTGACCGAGGACCTTCTTCAGTGGCATCGCGGCGGAGACTGCGCGTTGGGCTCGAGCGGCCGCTAGCGCTCGTGGTGGAGGGAACGCTTAGGCTGTTCTCAGACGCGGCAGTCTTCTTAATATCTTGCGTGGTGTCATCATCGGCACTCACGCACAGGTTCGGTGGTGCGCATACTATACTGTCCGTGTCACTAAATAACAATAACATTATATTATTTTACTATTTGTGTCTCGCGGTTAGAAAGGATTATTAGCATGAAGTGAATGTTGACTGTAGAAGACCGTTCAAGGTACCCAACAATACAAAACAAAACTTATTAAATAATGAATACAATGACATGTCATTTTTAGCGAATGTATCCTCAGCCACCATGAAGCGCCTTTCTACTCAGCCATAATTTTTTAGTATTTTTAATAATAATTTTAAATAGCAATGCCTACAACTGTCGCATTGTAATTAAGTATTTTATTGGTAAAAATGTGGTACTTATCAAACACACAACGTACGTATCAAAAACAACATGCATTCGTTTTATTTATGTTCGTGTTTTTTTTTTTGCAACTATGTTCCTTATCGCGCGTTGCGAAAGGGGGCTAGACGGAAAAAATTCTTACGAAAAGTTGTCACGACATTATCTTACATATGTATAGTCTATGTATGATGGCTATACTGTGCCTAATGTATAGTCGACGTGATGACTTTTATTATTATTATATGTTTTTATAAATCATTGTAAATAAAATAAAGGTGCTATGATAACTTTGTAAAGCAGTTTATACTTAGTGGCCACTATTGGCCACCCATCCAACTTTTGACCGCACTCGACATTGTTTAGTTAAGTTTTTTATTTAATAAGGCTTTGTTAAGAAGCCGTGCGCGTGTTTCTCTGTCTCTCTCTATCTCTCTCTCTCATAGAAAGCAAGCCATTTAATTTTGTTTCGTCTTTCTATTTCGCATTGAACAGTGTGGTGTCGCGACGATTATTTTTGTTGAGTGTATATACAGGTTTTTTGTACATAATAAATAATAAAAAATGATAACAATAATGAATAATATAATATAATAAAATTTTATTACAATTCCTTTACTAATTAATCGAAAGGAACATCGTTCCATCCGGGTGTCCCTCGACACCTCTCAAGTTTTTTTTTGTATATCCTTATTATTCCATTCCATACTTTAACATTATAAATTCGAAAGTAACTCTGTCTGTCTGTCCGTCTGCTATGCTTTTCCGCTTACACTACTGAACAGATTTTGATAAAATTTGGCACAAACATAGATGAGACCTTGAGAAAGGACATAGAGTAATTTTTACAGCTGGAATATCTCATCACCACGGGAAACAAAGTAAATCGGAAGAAAGGCACCGCTGCGCCCCTTTTTCGGATGCACTGGCATCATAGTAAGTCTTAGTGATAAGTTGATACAATGTTTAAAAAAAATCTTTATTAGGTCTAAGAAAAAATCAGCGACATCAAATCTATTTTTGGTAGGTGAGCCAAAATAAGAAATTTTATGTAAAAATAATTAAAACAGATGTATAGTTATTTTCAAACATTATACTCGTAATTTAGCAAAATAAGCATATCAACCCTTAAGAAAATAGTAACTTGATCATCAAGACCATTGTAAGAAGATAAACTTTGGCTTTCAAAGTATGTTGTTTGGATCCATATTTTAAGAAATAGGGGAAGATAAATATCAACACGTGCTGCGCGCGCCACGCGCCTCAACGTCGCCGTCGGGTGCAAATTGTAATCCCATCTGATAATGGCTGCAAGCCTTTTTTGCGTCCCACTGCTGAGCTCGGATCTCTTTCTATCTTTGGGGAGGCTTGGAGCTTACACCATGCTGGTCCAATGCGAGTTGGTGGAGATGCGAGTTAGTGGCCCAGCCGCTTCCGGATTGTTTCAAGTCCTCCTCCGTCGTTACGACTATTAAACCCACTAGATAATAATAAGTGCCTTAACCTAGACCTAGCTATGTCTGTTTTGTAGGTTTATCATTACCTACAAAACAAACAAAGACTATCTTTTATCGCAAAAAAACGGGGCAAAAATAGGACGCCCCACGCCATGCACACATGCACAATAATTAAATATCTCGCAATACCTCACAGACTCGTTTGAATTGGTTGCTCAGCTAATAATAATACCTAATAAGGTACCTAATAAGATACTTAATAAGGATCAGAGGGTACCTAATAAGGTACCCTCTGTTTTTTGGGGTGGAAAATCGTTAACAGGCTGTGGCTAAAACGACTGTTATCGCTATATTATAACTGGCTGCAACCATTTTAGCGTCTCACTGCTGGGCACGGATCGCTCCCACTTATCGGGGAGACCTGGAGCTCCGTGTGGGTTGGTGTAGGCACATTGTAACTATTGATGGAAAACTTATTTACCATATAATATAACATAATATTTAAAGTTCTGTAATTTTGTTACATAGTCGATTAGAACAGAGTACAAGTGAGCGGTAACACTATGAATTTCTATACATAATGTCTCTTAATATTTCCGAATCTTACAAAACCTTAAAAAAACGAGACTACTGCAGACATTTAGGTGAAGAATAATCAAACGTTTAGTGAAACAAATCTTTAAGCATCTCAATGGTTATAAGGGTGATAACTGCCTTAGTGTACATCTGATGCTGAAGGAACGTTGTTAGCTCCCCAAGCGCAGAGGCAGGCCACCGAGGGGTTTTAGTGCGGTACAAATCCCACATAACCCGGATCCTCTCTTCCTAGATGCCGGGTGCCTTTTGAATGTTTCCATCCCCCCCTCAACAGTTAACAGTTCCAAATAGTAACTTAACTCAACTTTTTACGCCTCTTTTATTGCATACAGGCTCATCCCCTCATGCTTCTCGTGGAGATATGATGAGAAAGTGACTAAACCGCTGTTTAAATAATATGACATCCATTAAGAAGGTACGAATATAAGATGGTAGGTTAACAACAATTGGAAAAAAACTGGCCTTATAATTTTTATGAGTACAATTGATTGATCCTATACTCGCAAACGTGTAGGAATTTATCTCTCAACTACTACCCATGACTGACATAGCGTAGTTGTATCTATAGTTCACCTCCTTTCTACAGTAGATTCAAGCTAGGTGTATAGAATGAGTCTATGCATTTTTTGCAGCATAAATTCACTCAATTTACTAAAGATACTTTCTTAAACGCGGTTAAACCCGCAGGTATAGCAGTAGAAACAAGCTTTTTTCAGGTTTAATTTATAAAGAGAAACTGATTACCTATAGCGAGAGAAAAATAGATAGTAAGAGTGGAATACAGGAAGAACTGTAAGGTTTAAGAGAGAATATATTAGGTGTCTTCTGATTCAGAAGTTCTGAACATGATAATATGAACATTGCATTATAAAACAATTTCACAGGAAGTAACAATAATCTACAAGGCTCTATCCACGCGGACGACGTCGCGGGCACAGCTAGTATTTTATCAAAACAAAATGCATTCGTTTTAGTTATGTTCGTGTTTATGGAAATGTATACTAGTCTTGACCTTAACATAAAAATGCTAAAGAAAGGGTAACAATTGAATTCAAATACTTATTTTTACTTGAAACTGGCGTGATGATGAACTCATACCAGCAAAGATACAAAGGAGTTAAAACAACTGAAAATACCTACAGACAATACAAGTAGCCATGTTAGTTACTAATAACGAAGACGGATAATTCTATGTAAAATTAAATGAAGGACAGAGAAGAATAAGAAGAAAATGTATTCGTAAATCAATAAAAAAATCATTCTGCGAATATAAAACACAAGTCGATACAATTTCATAGTAACTAATTATTCATTTTAATCATATATCATTGCTAATTCTTTATACTAACCGAAAGATGTGGGGCTATACAACGAGTACATTGGTATCAACAAAACTCAGTATCTCGCTATTCACAATTAGATTTACATTAATTTGTTATTTTTTAATTAACATAATAAACAGGTGCTAAAAGCCTACAATTAAAATGAAAGTGGTATCGTTATCATGACATATATGTTGAATTATTTATTAGGTTAGTGATATTAGTAGTATTATCTGTATATATAAAAATGAATCCCATTTTCCCTTGGTCACGACATCACGCGTGAACGGCTGGACCGATTTTGCTAATTCATCTTTTGTTGTGTTTGTTACTGGCAGAAGAAGGTACATATGTAAGAAAACATTAAGGAAATATCACGAAAAATTAGAAAATTTAAAAATACTTAAGCATTTTCCAATTCGAATGCAATATTCACATTTAAGACAAGACAACGTCCTTCAAAAATGTGACACCCATGAAATATTCAGAGAGGCGGCAATGAAAACTTGCAACCATTTTCTAATATTTTGTTTTAATTACGTCACATCAGCAAAATTTCTTAGTGTTTGAAATCCATGATGAACTGTTGCACGGTATTAAAAAATTAAGCGTTGATCATCAGTTATGGAAAATATTTTGATTTTTTATGTGAAAACTCTTGAACTTAAAAATGTTAGTTTCTATTTTTATCGACTTTCATACGTGATACACCGAGTTACAAGTATTGCATGACTGAATACGGTGAAACTTATCATTAATTGACTGCTTGCTTCTTCTTATTTTTTATGGTTTTAAAAAAGTTACTGAAGTGAATATTTCTTTTTAAATTGAGGTAAGTACCTTCTACGCCAAACGTTAAGAAATCCTGCTGACTGACATAAAATATTTCTAAACTCCACCAATTTGACGGAATATAAAAAAAATGCTATTTGAAAATGTTTGTACTTTTTCGTCGCTTACCTCCCGAAATATCTCTCGGAATCAAACGTTCAAACGAGACCTGTCATTATTTTTTTTATTCCATGACAGTTTATTGGACGGTAACCTAAAAACTTCATAGATAAAATACTTAAAAATACTCTTCATACATTTGTTGTAGGTTTCTGTACAATGTAGGTAGTTTCTCCAAGAAAATAAGCTGGCTAGCTCGGGATTGCACTCCGTAGGTGGAAGTTATCAATATGAGCTACAATAAGACTAGATGCAGTAAGAACAGATCAGCTACATAATCGTAAGAGGCGAATAAATGTGAACTTCTGGAGTTGTGGGCGGCGATTTGGAGCACCGCGCATGGAGGGCATTAGTATGTTCTACTGGAGATATCGGAGTCCTCTGAACACTCAGGGCCACTGAGGAGGTTTTAGTGCGGTATAAATCCCACATAACCCGGTATCACCTCTCAATCTGACACGTACCTTGCGATGATTCCGTCCCGAAAACATAAAAGTTACCTCGGCATTAATAATATGAAATATGGTGTCCTCCACGTAATCATAAAAGGCTAAGTAGAGGCTTTCGGGGGTGTACACGGCTATAGTGGGAGCTCGGACCAACAGCCACGGGTAAAACGACGGCGTGTTCGGCCGCACGACTCCTGGCAGAACTACCTACATTGCTCACCCAAGAGCCCATTTGTAACGCCGCGCCACAGAGTACATCGCCGCGCATGGAAGACATTGGAAGGTTTCACTGAAAATCATATTCAGTGGGTTTTAGTGTGGTTGTAATGTTAATTAATTAACTCGCTGTCTCTCTCGGGCGTAGCCTCAGATACCAAAAGAAGGTAGATTTAAGTGAAAATAATTAATTGTTAAATAAAGTTATTAGGTAAATCAGGAGATGGCTCTGCAACACGATACTAGATTTACTCAAAATATTTTTGAGCCTTTAAAAAGTAAACTAACTCCTACGAGAGTGAAATAGGAGGGTGAAGTTTACATGGAATTTTCTCATTTCTGGACCTACTACTACTACTACTGGACTACTATATATATACACCTACTCTACTTTTTTTTTTTATTATTATAAATAAACCTAACAATAAGGCAGACGGGCCGCGTGATGTTAAGCGATCACCGTCGCCTATGGACACGGGCAACCCTAGGGGAGCCGCCCGAGCATTGCCGGCTTTGAAGGAGAGCTTTTTTTACAGCTTTCTTGAAGAACCCCATGTTATAGTCCACTGGGAATGCCTCAGCTGGAAGGTTGTCCCATAACCTACACGTCCGTGGTAAAAAGGAGCGTGCAAAGCGGACTGTGGAGGACCGCCACGAGTCCAGATGGTGCCGGTGGAACTTTAACCTTCGTCTGGTGGTATAATCATGGAATGGTGATGTAGGCATCAATTTGAAGAGTTCCTCGGAGCACTCACCATAGTAAAGTCGGTAGAACACGCAGAGCGAGCCTATGTCTCTTCGCAAGCTAAGCGGTTCTAGCCTGTCAGTCAATCTTGGGTCGTTGACGATTCGGACTGCGCGCTTTTCAACGGAGTCAAATGGGTGTAGCTGGTACTTCGGTGCTCCTGCCCAGAGATGGGAGCAGTACTCCATGTGGGGTCTGACCTGGGCCTTATACAGACTTATACTTCTAATAAGTAGAGTAGGTATATACATACGAGTATGTGATTGATTACAATTTAAAATGATTTGTGCAGGTAAAGTGGATAAACTTCCGCATAAAAGGGTAAAAAGGCGGGGGAAGGGTTAAGATTTATCATCTCATTTCTGAACTTCGCAGTATAAACGTTGGTATATAGGGCCTGACTTTCTTATTTCTTAAAAATATGATTGTGACAACCTATATATTTCGTCGGACTAATTTAAAAAGGGGGCTGTTTTTCTCACGGTCAGGTTTATGTGGCTTGCTAGCGGGTTAGTGCACCAAATAACTTAGCACCAGCTCCAAAACGAAGTAGGTACTGTAGTAACCTGTTACCTATCTTTTATAGCAGTACTTGCAGAAGCAGAACAGATACGTATGTCACCATTATAACGGGGTTAATTAAAACTGAGTCCTGATAACTAAAGTACACGCGGAAGAAGTCGCGGGCAAAGCATCTCTAACTCCATAATGTATAAAACTGAATTCCTATTTCCCTTGGTCTCGGCCTCACGCGTGAATGGTTAGACCGATTTCGATAATTCTTTTTTGTTGTGTTTGTTATTATCAGGAGAAGGTTCTTATCAATGAAAAAAATAATAATAAGAAAATTGCGCGGAAAACTAGAAAATTCAAGAATACTTAACCACTATATTTTTTTTACAAATTCGATTTCAATATCCATAGTTAAGACAGGAAAACGTCTGTCGGGTCAGCTAGTTTAGTCATAAAAGCAATTATCCACATTTGAGAGTTAATTTTTTCGTCGTCAGAATAAAATTCCATCCATCAGCCTTTTACTGTCCACTGCTGGACATAGGCCTCCCCTAACGTTCGCCATTCCTCCCGGTCCTGGGGCCTTCTGAATCCAGCGACTACCCGCTGTCTTCATCAGGTCGTCAGTCCACCTGGTTGGAGGGCGGCCTGTACTCCTTTTGCCGAGACGTGGTCTCCATTCAAGGACCTTTCTTCCCCATCGGTTGTCGGTCCTCCTTACTATATGGCCTGCCCATTGCCACTTCAGCTTGCAGATTTTGAGAGCTATGTCGGTAATTCTGTCGCGTAGAGAAATACCAAGCATAGCCCTCTCCATCGCTCGCTGGGCGACCCTAAGCTTATGGAAAAGGCTAATTGTAAAAGACCACGTCACGTTAGGTCATCACTGGCAACACACACTGCTCGAAAACTTTCGACTTCAGGCACTGAGGTATTCTGGACGAGAAGACACTTTGTAATTTCCCGAAAGCTGCCCAACCGAGTTGGATTCTACGAGTTACCTCTCTCTCGAAGCTCGACTTACCCATACGGATCGCTTGTCCCAGGTAGATGTACTCGTCAACAACTTCGAGAGTAGCGCCATCAACAACAACCGGTATAGGTGTGACATGGACGTTAGTCATGATCTTCGTCTTGTCCATGTTCATCTTAAGACCCACCCTTTGTGAGGCGCTATGGAATAAAATTATGTCAGCTTTATTAAAAAGTTTTAAAATTCAATCATTCGATCTATTTTTCGCCCAAAACAAATGATAGGCAATTTCTTTCAAATTATTTTAGACACAAAAAGCATAAACACTCCAACAACCAAAAAAAAAACTCAAAACAAACGTATAAAAATATAAATTTCAAGCTGGATCCAGGAGAAAAGTGAGCAGATATTTCTTTCTACAAATATCCTCGACTTTGTCTGTCTGGCTCATGAACGTAAAGAATAAAAAATCCTTCGTAATATTTTACATACAAAAACACAGATGAACGAGTAGTTTTATTTCAATCAAATAATTTGTAAATATCGCTGTTAAAAATATCGATATAAATATATCTTTGAAAGTAAAAGTTTTTCTTAGTCGTGTTTGTGTTATTTTATTTCATTTATTTTTATTCCATTTCAGTACACTTCATTTAAGACCTGTAAAACCTGAGAAATGGATCAGTTCGAGTTCGGCACGAGCATAGTTCGCGTAATGCCTTTTTTAATGTCGCCAACGACTGTGTGAGGAAAGCGGTTAACGGTCGTAAAGCCTAGATAAACTTGTTTAAAATGTATCCGGCTTCACTAATAATTTAGTTTCTGTATCATCAAGATGTTCGATTTGCTATTGAAAGTTGCCATAATAACGGGTGGAGCTAATGGCATTGGCAAAGCCACTGTAAGACAATTTCTGGAGGAAGGTGCTTTGGTAATGTGTACTTTTTACTACACTTCAATTTAATTTTTTACTAACACATTTTTTGAAACATAATATAGTGGAACTTGTGTACAATTATAAGTTTATATTAACATTATTATTTATATCCGACTAACCTCACGAGACATTTTTCCCGGAACTAGGCCGACAAGATCGGACACCTTTTGCGTTCCAAATATAACGTAAGGACGATTTTCCGTTCTCCTGCTCAGATACGGGAATATCTACGCTCACCAAAAGACAGAGACCCGTTAAGTGTGCCGGGCGTGTACATGATACCCTGTGACTGTGGCAAGAGTTATATTGGCGAAACTCGTCGCAACATCGCTACCAGGGTATGCGAACACATACGGAGTGTGAAGAATATGGACAGCAGAGGGTCCGCAGTCGCGGAACATGCCCATAATTCGGGGACGGCGCATTTCATTCGTTTTGACAAAGTGGCAGTTCTGGCGAGGGAAAAATTTCTAGTACCCCGGAAAGTGCGCGAGGCGATTGAAATTAACCGTCGCCCCAATTACAACAGAGACAGTGGCTGGACTGTGCCCTCAGCCTGGAAACCAGTACTTCATACTACGTCGGATCACAATGTGGTTGATACTTTGGAGAGCGACACAGTCAGCGTGGTATGCGTCCCGTCTAGCACCACCTTAAGCGCGGACGCAATGGACGAAGACACACGAGGAGATCCGATGGCTGCCGAACCATCCCGACGAGCCGCACGCGCCACCGCCCGCAGTCATCGGCGCGTCCTCCGAGCGACCGACCGCGACGGCTCATGAAGAAGGACCTCGTTTAGGTCCGAAACTAGTCGGCCTAGTTCCGGGAAAAATGTCTCGTGAGGTTAGTCGGATATAAATAATCATGTTAAGTTACACTCACGATTCGATATATAATAAAAAAGTTTATATTATTTATATTAATATTTATTTTTAACCCCCGGCACAAAATCGACGGGGTATTATAAGTTTGACATGTCTCTGTAGTGTCTGTCTGTGGCATCGTAGCTCCCGAACGGATGAACAGATTTTGATCTTGTTTTTTTTTGTTTGAAAGGTGAATTAGTCGAGAGTGTTATTAGCTATGTTTGAAATGAAAATCGATCCAAGATGGCCGCCGCCACAAAATGGCGGAATATATATTTTTAAACAACTCCCTCAATATGAATATTAAATGAAAGGTCTTAAATTGTAGAATAATGTATACTATACTGAAAGGGAATAAGGTGTATTAACTAACTAAATGCAATCTAAAAACTCAAAAAATATTTTTTCATCGCAAAGTTACTAACTCAACTAAATTGTCACTGTAAAAACGATCCCCCGACGCGATGCCGCTTGGAAATAAAAATATTTGAACTTACATAATACTCGTATATGTGACGATAATATTTATAATAGGTTTTAATATTATTTGTTAGTTTAACGAAAACAAGCAAAGGATTAAGTAGGCGCTGCAGCATCCAGATGCATCATAAATCGACATTGTCATTTGTTTGAACGGCGGATTGGCGTATGACGTTTGACGGCGTTCTACGCTACAATAAAATTAATATTTTCCAATAGCAATCATATTTCCCAATTTTATTTAAGATGACTATCGCTGAAAATTCTAGTAAAACGACTATTCTAAAAATAAAACCTAGCTGTCTGTCTAGCCTATATGTCATGAAAACTGTTGGAGCCGTTTCCGAGATTCAAATTGTATAAACATAGTTATTTACAAGATTTGCTCGTTTAAAGATATGAAATAGCTATGAAATGTCACTTAACATAATAGAAACTTAACAGGCAATAGATCGTATATGTTTCAACTATGGTATAACAGATGCAATCTCCTCTGCCACAATTCGTTTCGGTGGGAAGGTCACCATCAGCTCACAATATTATAGCATTAGTACTTGATGTCGATTGTTAGGATTGTTCTCTTGCTATTCGTTAATTCTGTTTTTTTTTTTTTCTAACAAATGATGTATGTAGGAATGGGCACTGAGGGTCAGATTGTATCTAACAGCAAACTTTAAACGGCAAAACATAAATGCAATGTCATTTTTCCACAGTTTGTAGCATTCTTGGATATTGACAAATGTGCAGGCACTCGATTGGAACAGGAACTGAGTAACAAATATGGCAGAGATAAAGTCAAGTTCTTCAATGGCGACGTCACGTCTGATAAAGATCTATTCAATGTTTTTGACTACACCATAAAACAATATGGATGTATCGATATACTGGTGAACAATGCCGGAATAGCTGATGAGAGAATTTACAAAAGATTTATTGATATTGACTATGTAAGTGTCAGGTTTTTCAAGATTTTAAAAATATTTATTAACAATTTTATTTTCCAAAAGACTCTCGATCTACTCCTACCTAACTGCTCCTGAGCACTCTGCTCCACCAGCCGTAATGTGTTTTTTTACATTTCATATTAATTAAATTTTCACATACCTAAAACCTATTATTATAAAATTATAAATAGAGTTTATTAATATTTTTCAGACAGCTGTCGTGACAGGATCATTAAAAGCTCTGGAAGTAATGCGTAAAGATAGGGGCGGGAAAGGTGGCACTATTATCAACATTTCTTCTATTTTAGCACTAACGTTGCCAGACACTCCTTCATTATACATAATTGCTGGAGCCAAGAGCGCGGTTCTCTTATTTAGTAGTACTTTGGGCGTAAGTAATAACCGTTTTTATAAACCATTTGATCTTGATCACCAATAATATAATATCTATTTTATGTGTCAACCAGCCTTCCGCCAGCGGCTTCGCCCTCTTGGTTCCGTTTTATAGGCCCCCGTAGGATAAAAACCATCCTATGTCCTTTCCCAAGGTCTACTATATCTGTGTTCAAAATTTCATTAAAATTAGTCCATTAGTATAAGCGGAAAAGCATAACAGACAGAGATACTAATATTTATGTATAGTTCTTTGATATTGTAGAACATACTTTTGTTCTATCATTTATAGTTTCCGCAGCGCATGCGACGAAAGATGGTACACCTTGCGTTACGTTACTGAAGTTTTAGTAAGGATCCCTAATCTTTTCTAGCAATAAATATATCCTATGTTACTCAAGGTGAATGTAGCTTTCTAATGGTGAAATAATTGTTGAAATCGGAACTGTAATTTTTGAGTTTATTCATTACAAACATACAAATCTTTCCCGCTTATAATATTGGTATAGATAATGACCTCTCAGATATGAAAAGGATTCAACGAGTGAGGAAGACGATATTTCAATACGTGAGAAAATTCATGGCCCTTTTGATCGTTACAGACGGATGCGTAGGTATTATTCATACACTGGAGTTCGTGTTATGACTGTGGCTTTTGGTAATACGTTAACTAATATATTGAATAACACGAGAGGCATTGATGACATAAGTACAAATGGAACCAGAGAATATTATTCAAAGCTGCCGATGCAACTGTACGTTAACATTTGTTTTTTTATAAAGATTTTGATACATGGTGAGATTTTCCAGAAAGCATATTCTGCGTGGCCATTTTTAAAATTTGAGAAAATCTTTTATTATAAAACAGTTTAAGTAAGGAACACATGAAATCCATAAGTTACATGCTTATTCTCATTTTGAGCTGACTCGTCGTATGTTCTGTGCATTATGTTATAAGTACCTAGTGTAAGGTATGAAATAAAATATAAGATTTTAAAAGGCATGTATTTAACGCGGCGACAAATTGATACCATTCCGGGTCTTAAAAAAACTGAAACTGGATAGTAAATAAACTACTTTGGCGATTAATTTGAGGTAGCATCTTAACTAGAAAGCGGCGGCTTTTAAATGAGTTTTGACGTTTTATTTAAAATTTATCTGGCAGTTATTTTCTTTTATGGCAATTGAATTTCTTCTGAGGCGACAAATTATTGGCGGATAAAAAAGTAAAAATAGACTCTCATAAATTCTAAAATAGGGTTGTCTATAAACTTGACCAAGGTCTGAAATATATACAAACAAAATCTTAAAAAAAATACTTTTGGCTACATTTTTAGGGATCTAAATAAACCAAATTGTGACATGCTAAAAAACTATTCTTGGTCTATATAATTTTTTCTTGACTATCTTAAGTGTAACAAAAGGGAGTGAAAAAATTATGTATCTGTCGCAGTCGGATTGTATATTCCGCCGTATTACATTCCGGCTAGCTATTTCATAAAACAGGGCTGTATAGTAATGCGGCGCACTCTCGTTCAGCCGGATTGCAATTCAGCTAAACTAGCAAACATTGTATTGCATGAGCTCTTCGCGTTCGTCAAAGCGGCGTAATATCGTGCCGCCCAATTGTTTATATGTTACAGCCAAAGTAATAAATCCGGATATTATATATTATCTAGCCATTATTTATAATATCTACCTACTCAATTGAGATAAAGTGGTAATTGACGATGAATTAATCACATTAACTAGCAATTTTATATAATATCTTCCAAGGCTTGGATAATGTAATAAAACAAGTGGCTCTGTGACATCTCCGGCGCTGCGGGAAGACCACTCCCTCCGCCCCAGCGTAAGAAAGCGCGGCACCTGCGCTCGCCTTCGCAGCTTCGGCTTTTTCGGCCTCAGCCGCTCGACTCTCTTGATGCCTGTGCTTTCCTACGGCGGGCGGGGAGTAGTTTTTTGATCCTAGCCTTTTGTTGCTTGTATAGTTTAATAGTTGCTAAGATATTTAATCACTGCAAAGTTAGTTTTTTTGTGACTTTGGGATTCCGTAGATTCATCATGCCCTCGTAAAGCAACTTGAAATGCACCACAAAATACCATACAATCTATCAAACGCCGTAAAATATATCGATTTTCATCATCGCGTTCATTGAACTCTCGAATAGATTTTCGATACGCAGAATCGAGCGCTTTATGAATATCTTGTCGGCCAATCGATGCCAATAATTGCACTTCACATAACATATGAAATCGAGATTGCGAATGTTTTTTCAGTTTTATTGAAAGATGCGCTAAATCGTCAACACCCGTTGTGATCCATGCAGATTCACCTCCACTGCCGGTGTCAGTTTCCAAACACCAGACACGGAAAACAAAATAATTTATTGGTCTCTTTACAACCACACAACCAAGGAGTTTTAAAATATTGTTCAAACTTAAAAACACGCGTAAAAGATTTAGTTTTTGTATTACATTTTTGTGTAAGTGCAATTTGAGGACCCTTTAGCTTTTAGTTCAAGGCGTATTTCTATAGTTTTTGACACTTTTTAATAAAAGATATACTGTATTGTTCCATTTTTAAAACAAAATGTCGCGCATAAACAATTTTTTAATTTTAATTTAAAGAAAAACTGCGATATAACTGTCAAAGCCGACGACACGTTTGTTTGTATACATAAGAACGGCAACATCGCATAAGCAGGTTGAGGCCACGCCCCACGGCACGCGTCACGGCCGAACCCACCGGTTTGGCAACGTCGCGCGTGAGCGGCGCTCCAGATTGAGTTAATTTCTCATACTAAATCTTTTGTTTCACGCGTCGGCTATGTGCTGCGATGTTTCTCTTTCGCACTCATTGAATACAGCGCTAGGAATCGTACTAAACTTCGTTTCATTAGGAGCGCAATCGCTGGCGCTCCACTCGTACAATATGACGATAAATGTACGCGTAGATATAATGTAAGTAAGGATAGATGATAGATGTAATGTAAGGATAGTATGTATTATGAAGGAATATAGATTACCTATGTAATTTTCCTATGTAATATTTAAATTTTAAAGTGGGAGTGCACTGCACCAGCGCTCTTTAGGATGAGCCGCCACTGGACTTAATAGAAAGTCGCCTAAAAAGGATTTCAGTTGCCGTGTTAAATATTTGCCATTTTAAAAGTTCTAAGTATCAAGAAGATACTAACTAAGTATCTTACTTTTACTCGCGCAATACAGTTTGTTATGTCTTGAAAAAAATATTTTCTGATATTTTTTTTGTACCATTAATCCTTACTGTTAATTTATCAAGTCTTTGTTTAATTTCAGGCCCAAAGCAGCTGCTCTTGGAGTTGCAGAAGCTTACAAAAAAGGTGAAACTGGTAGCACGTGGCTCGTACAGGACAGTAAAATAAAGGACATTACTGAAAATGTGAAAAAAGCCTACGAAATTTTGTCAGAAGAACTTTAAAGATAAAGTTTCTATGGAATGTATCATCAGCCATAAGTTCTATTATATGAATTTTATTTATGGTTTCATAGCTTACACAGTAGGTCAGAATATATCATTAATTCATTAGAATTTATCTACTATAAATAAATTGATGGTTTTAAGCACTGAAAATCAAAATTCCCTGTGGTCTGAAGTATTAATTGCCTTTAGAATGTTTCGGATAATAAATAAAAAATTAACTTATTTTTAAGACGCAGTATTGTCTCGTTTTATTATAATTTATTACATTATATTGTTTTACTATTTGTGTCTCGCGGTTAGAAAGGATTATATTGGCATGCAGTGAATATTGACCGTAGATTTCAAGGTACCCAATTGCATACCAAACTTATTAAATACATGTCATTTTTCTTGCGAATGTATCCTCATCCGTCACATCTCATTGTAATAAAGTATTTTATTGGTAAAAAGATTGTATATATTATGGTTTTATTATTCCTAATTATATTTTGTAAAAACAACATGCATTCGTTTTATTTATGTTCGTGTTTTTGTGTACTCTATATCGTCCCCGTAGTTGGAAAATTAAATAAGTCCGATTTTGGCGATATTGACTTTTCCCTATTTTCAAAACACCTAGAACATGTCGCATATTTGAGCCTTACAGGCGTTTTCGTATCTTATTCCGTTCCAATTTTTGTCGGACAGATGGAATAATTAATATCTTCAGACAAACACTATTTTTTTAAAGGAAAAATAAATAACTCAGTAAATAAATCAATAACTGTGGTCAATGATAAGATGAATGTCAAATAAATTAAATAACATGAGTTGTTGAATTATTCCTCAACTTCAAAATTCTTTCACAAAACTAACTAAGTTCTAGGAAAACTAAATAACTCTATTTATTTAATTCTGCTATTCAGAATTCTGATATAACGTACTTTATTTCGAGTTTGATAAATTCAATAACTGCATTTATTTCACCAAATTTTACTCTACCAAATGTATTTAGTTTGTAGGAAAACTAAATAAATAGCCGAAATAAGTAGATAATTGTAGTACGTTATAAATAACAGTTGTGGCAAAATTAAACAACTTGATTTTTATGTGTTATTTAGTTATAGTTAAAGATTGAGTTTAGTTTGTTAAAGCATAATGTAAAAGGTAATCAGGTCCACAAAATATCAAATTACCGACGGTAAAATTGTCTCACATTTTTTAACAAATGTACATTAACTGAAAAAAAAAACACTAAATCGCGTTTATCTCAGAACTACAAAATCAGAGTTATTTAATTTTCCAACTACAGGGACGATATTATTTTTCTTTATTATTATCTTACTAGTTGTGCCTCACGGTTTCACCCATGTTAGTAAGGGTAATTATTATGAAGTATATATATACACTGAAGATTTCACGGGACGCAAATGCTACCTATACTTGTATTCCTTATTCATCCAAATAAAATAAAAAAATTTAGCTAATGTGTCCTGAATGTAATTATAATAATCTTAGAATGCTTTAACCTCTTATAACCAGTCCAGTTCTTAGCGGATGTTTACTAACTGTAACTATCTCCATACCTTTTTATATTTCTACTATGCAATCCGCAAAACTCATCGGTCAGACTGTATACGCAGTTTAAACGATAAAATGCACTAATTACATTTTAAATGCTTTTTTTAAATATTTTATTGCGTCATTCTTTTGTATTTTAAATAAGATAATACTTTAGCAATGTGTCGCATTTTACTCAAGTTGTATTTCATTGTTAATAAGGTGTTACAGATTATGGTTTTATTATTTTTATTTTTTTATTATAAAAACAAAATGCATTCGTTTTATTTATGTTCGTGTTTATTGTAATGTATATTAGTGTTGACCTTAATATAAAAGTGCTAAAGAAAGGGTAAAAATTTAATTCAAATATTTTTACTTGACACTGGCGAGATGACGAACTCATGCTAGCAAAGATACATAAAAGTTAAAACTATTACAAATGAAAATACAGACAAGACTGAGGTAGCCATGTTGGTTACTAATAACGAAGGCGGATAACTCTATGTAAAATTAAATGAAGGGCAGAGAAAAATAAGAAGAAAATGTATACGTAGTTCAATAAAAAAATTCATTCTGCGAATTTAAAACACATGACTATTTCATAGTACTAATTATTACTTTTATTTAATTTCTCATTTCTAAATCTTTTTACTAACCGAAAGATGTAGGGCTATACAACGAGTACATCTGTATTAACAAAACTCAGTATCTCGCTATTTACAATTGGATTTACATTAATTTGTTAATTTTTTAATTACTCGATAGGTAGGTGGTAAAAACAAATTCATCCAATTCGAACGGAAGTGGTATCGTTATCATGACATTCATGGCGTATTATTTATTAGGTTAGTGAAATTACAGTCATAAAAGCAATTATCCACATTTGAAAGAACATTTTTTTTCATCGTCAGAATAAAATTGTCAGTTTTATTAATTTTTAAAAAAATCATACATTGTATGTATTCCTTTTAGACACAAAAAATAACGAAAAACACTCCAATAAACATAAAAACTCAAAGTAAAATCAAAAGGAACATATAAATATATCTATCTATCAGCCTTTCTGTCCACTGCTGGACAAAGCATAGGCCTCCTCTAATGTTCGCCACTCCGTCCGGTCCTGCGCCCTCTGAATCCAACGGCTACCCGCTATATTATTCAGGTCGTCAGTCCACTTAGCTGGAGAGCGGCCTGTGCTCCTTTTGCCGAGACGTGGTCGCCATTCGAGGACCTTTCTTCCCCATCGATTGTCAGTGCTCCTAAATATATGGCATGCCCATTGCCACTTCAGCTTACAGATTTTGAAAGCTATGTCGGTAACCTCAGTTTGTCTACAGATTTCATCGTTACAAATTCTGTCACGTAGAGAAATACCAAGGATAGCTCTCTCCATCGCTCGCTGAGCGACCTTGAGCCTATGGAAAAGGCTAACTGTGAAATACCATATCTCAGCGCTGTAGGTCATCACTGGCAACACACACTGCTCGAAAACTTTCGTCTTCAGGCACAGAGGTATATCTGGACGAGAAAACACTTTGTAATTTCCCGAACGCTGCCTAACCGAATTGGATTCTAGGACTTACGAGTACCTCTCTCTCTCGAAGCTGGACTTACCCATACGGATCGCTTGTCATCAACAACGACCAGTAAGGGTGTGACATGAGCGTTAAACATGATCTTCGTCTTATTCATGTTCATCTTAAGACCCACTCGTTGTGAGGCGCTATGGAGGTAGCATAGCATAGTAGAGTTCTTTCAGGGACTCCGTATCATCGGCAAATCGAAGGTGTGTAAGGTGTTCAGCATTGGTGTTAACACCTAGCCCTTTCCACACCATTAGCTTGAACACGTCTCCAGTGCAGCGGTAAACAGCTTCGGATATATAACATCCCCTTGTCGTACTCCGCGCTGCAAAGGAATAGGTCCAGTGCTTCTGTCGTGGACTCGGACTGTCATGGTTGCGGCTTTGCATAAACACTCCAACACTTCGATGTAAGTCAATCTGGTACCGCTGGAGAGACTCTAGCACCGCCCAGATCTATAAAAATATCGATCTAAATATTATTGTAAAACTTTTTCTTAGACGTGTTTGTGTTATTTTATTTCATTTCAGTACTCTTCATTTAAGATCTGTAAAACCCGATAAATGGATCAGTTCGAGTTCGGCACGAGCATAATTCGCGTAATGCCTTTTTTTAAAGTCGCCAACAACAGTGTGAAATGGTCGGAAAGCCTAGATAAACTTGTTTCAAATGTTTCTGACTTCACTTATAATTTAGTTACTGTATCATCAAGATGTTCGATTTGGTATTGAAAGTAGCCATAATAACGGGTGGAGCCAATGGTATAGGCGAAGCCACCGTAAGACAATTTCTGGAGGAAGGTGCTTTGGTAATGTGTACTTTTTAATTAAATACACTTCAATATTCTTTAATCTTAATAATGCAAAGTCATTTAGCGTAGCGTATAAAGTAGCGTGGAACTTACAATCTATCTATACATATAAAATACTTCTAGGGGTCTTTTTATAAGTAACAGAAGCTAAAAATATAAGTTTTGAATTTTTTGTCTGTCTGTTGTTAGCTTTTCACGCAAAAACTACTGGACGGATTTTTATGAAACTTTTTTTGTTTTATATATATTGGTCCTCGCTAACATTTAGGCTATAGTTAATTTTAAAAATCGCCCTTTAAGGGTGTGAAATGAGGGATGAAAATTTGTATAAAAAACTTGGTTTTTTTCAATAGATTTTTTTGAAATTTGGCATAAATATTTTCTAACCAGAATAAAAAAATATCTGTGTTGTTTGGTATTTACATGATAAGTCCAAAAATGGTCATTTTCTGTTATTTTATCATCCATACTTTAAATAAAATTGGCTATTTTTTGCTCTATTCAATGTAAGTCTTCTATAAGTAGAAGTACTCAAAATAGTTTGATCTGTTACTGACAAATCCAAAAATAAATTATCTTGTTGATACAATGTATTTAAAATAACTTACCTAGTGTTGCAATACGAATATGTAGTAATGTTATGGTTTATTTCACATAAGTGTAGTTATCACTATTTGACCAAACTTTTTAAGTGACTAATTTTGTTAAGATTATGGACAGTACCGTAGCCTTTTAAAGTCCACTGCTGGACATAGGCCTCCCCTAATGTTCGCCACTCCGTCCGGTCCTGCGCCTTCTGAATCCAGCGGTTTCCCGCTATCTTCTTCAGGTCGTCAGTCCACCTGGTTGGAGGGCGGCCTGTGCTCCTTTTGGCGAGACGTGGTCGCCATTCGAGGACCTTTCTTCCCCACCGGTTGTCTGTCCTCCTAACTATGTGGCCTGCCCATTGCCACTTCAGCTAGCAAATTTTGAGAGCTATGTCCGTAATCTTCGTTCGTCTACGGATTTCATTGTTACGGATTCTGTCGCGTAGAGAAATACCAAGCATAGCCCTCTCCATCGCTCGCTGAGCGACCTTGAGCC
This sequence comes from Pyrgus malvae, assembly GCA_911387765.1. Lineage (NCBI taxonomy): Eukaryota > Metazoa > Arthropoda > Insecta > Lepidoptera > Hesperiidae > Pyrgus > Pyrgus malvae. Next base: position 6,660,498 of record OU426955.1, on the reverse strand, counting down.
TGTGGAAAAGGCTAACAGTAAAAGACCACGTCTCAGCGCCGTAGGTCATCACTGGCAACACACACTGTTCGAAAACTTTCGACTTCAGGCACTGCGGTATTCTAAGTAAGTTACTAAAATTAAGAATAGCGAGCAAGAAGCTATCCAAAACTCATGGTTGGATGACACGAATCGAACTCACCGCAGTTCAGAAGTATTGGATGTAAGCTGTTCAGGGTTTGGCAGCCCAAATATAACACGATACCGACCTAGGAACATTCCTAAGACTAAAGCAGATTTTCACTATCAGGTAAAAAATCTGACAAAATTAGAAGCTACAATAGCTGTGGTAAAATGGATATAATTGCGTTTGACCTTTAAAATGTTTACCAACGCCAAATTTAAACTGTTTCAGTATCTTTTTACAAAAGAAAGCTTTGGACATTTAATTTAACTACTCGTTATATTATTAATAAACAGACATATTATCGCTATGTGTGACATGAAGGAATAGTGCAAAGAGGTGCGGACGAAATTGGTTCATGCTTATGGCATTTTATTAATGGTTTGCCAGAAGAACTCGAAGAGATTGTTTTGTTTTCCGACACATGTCCTGGTCAAAATAGAAACAAAATTTTACGTGTTATGTTCCCGGTGGTATTAGAACGTAAAACATCCCTCAAGAAAATCCAACACAAATTTCTCGTACCGGGCCACACGCATCTAGAATGCGATACAGATCATGCGGCTATTGAAGGATTTGTCGAAACAAGAGTTTCATTCTTTCTCTATTAAAAGAAGGGGAAGAACTATCCCATTTGTCGAAATAGACTTGCCGCTAGCTTACAATGAACCCATTAATATTGATTATTTGAAACATAAAGATATCCTGGACCTTCTACAGTTCATTGATCCAATATATCATGACTTTTACAAATCACTAACACATACTCCATCAAGATGTAGAGAGTACTATGTTCAAGAGCATCTCGTCAACAATACGTGTGTGACAGCGAAGAGGATTTTTATTGAACGATTCATATTAATATTTTAGATCATAAGTTAAATTTTGTTACTTAATGACTGATTTTCCGATAAGAATAATGTAAAATTTAGATAACTATTAAAATTTACCTGATTACCGAAATAATAACCTAATTAATAACCGAAAAACTAAAAGAGTTTAATGTTTTTTGTTATAATATGAAATTAGTATAATGTGGCTTTTCTTTTGTTAGTTAGTTATTAGTACCTTTTATTTGTTGACTGAATAAAAAATACAAGTAGAGATACCTACCTAGTCACATAATAAAGCAAGATACTGATTTAGGGTTAATGTTTGCTCAAATATTGATAAGTTCATAAAATTAATGTTTTATTTTATTTTTCTTCTTTTATCTCAAAAACTAAATAAATTATTTAATTTTTTCTTTCAGAAATTAATATAATACAAATTATAATAATACAAATATATACCTAAAACAATATTTTGTTTCATTTAAACTTTATTCCGATTTGTACCAAATTTTTAAACTTTAAAATGCTCGTACTGAAAAACTAGCTTTTTGGACTTATCATGTCAATACCAAACACCACAGATATGTATTTCAGCATTTCTCGAAATTCACCCTTTAAATGTCAATTTTCTTTGAAACTCTTTGAAAATTGAGGGTCGAGACTTGGTGTACAGAATGTTTTGGTGCAGAGTATTTTACTTATAACTTTGTATTTGTAATCTTTATTAACATAGTAAGAAACATATTTAAGCTTTTTTCAAATTCTCCTCAATAGTAAATAAAATGAATTCTAAAGTTGGTATCTCAAGCGTACAATAATTAACCTTAACTTAATATTTCATTCTCAAATTCTTTTCCCTTCTTTGAATGATGTGTTTACTGGTATATTGTTGAATTAATTTCCATAACATTAGTGTGTATTTCATAGCAATCGGGTCATAAACAAAAACGTTATGTTCATTTAAACAATACGCGACATTAACTTAAAAGACACTTTGGGGAATTTGGATGTAAGATTCGTTAACAGCCCTTTCAAAACCATAAATAAAAGTTTAAATTTAAGTAAAATTATTTTGAATTATCATTAATATGGTCGACCATATTAAATATACTTAGATCAGCTTACTGTATTTTCTTTCGTTGGCCGAGTATGGCTAAGCTAAGGTACCTAAAGAGCGCATCGCGAGCCTCACCGCCGCCAAACCTTCCATCACAGGCTCCATTAAGTAAGTTGCTCAGCTTATTAGTCTTCATTTGGGGTGAAAGATTATGAACAGGCTGCAGATGAAACGACTGTTATCGTTACATTATATCAGGCTACAACCTTTTCAGCGTTGCTCTGCTGGGCATGGAGCTCTCCCAATATTGAGGAGGCCCCAAGCTCCAACGAACCGAAATCCAAATCTTACAACCTCAATACATCCAACATTAAGGTGGTAAGATACGGAATCTAAAACTTCATACAGAATGTACAAAACCTTAACAAAACGAGACTTCTGCAGACATCTACCTAGATGTCTGCAGAAGTCTCGAAATAGTCGTCTCGAATCGTCACGAATAGTTAAACTTTTACTGAACCAATTGTTAATCTCATTATCTACTACTGACATTCGATTTATCAACTACAAAGGTACATGCCATACGGTAGATGGCGTTATTGAGGAATATTCATTTCTTCTACAAAGTGAATCGATGGAGATAATTTCAAATAAAAGCCTAAAGTCTAATAAAATTAAGTAGTACATAGTGTACAAAATAACGTTTCACACTTAAACCCTCACAGTAGGGTAGATATGCCCTGTGTCGTGGGGACCATGAACACACACAGAGACAGAAACACAACCACCCAGACCGAGAACAGAAATTGGTCGAATATGGTCGATCGATCGACCATATTAAATTTGATCAGTTTACTGCATTTTCTTTCGTTGGCCGAGTATGGCTAGACTATAGATACCTAAAAAGCGCATCGCGAGCCTCACCGCCGCCGAACTTAGAAATTACGGGTCTAAAGAAACTTATCGAGGAAAAAGAATCAAAAATAATATTATTGAAAAACCTGGTCAGAGACTACAGTCCACGAACTCCAATAAAGTCGACACCTTCCAAGTTAGTTTGTAAAATAACAAAACAGAGCACAACATCGCATGATGTAAATGATATGACACCTCAAAATATTTTAAGTATTCAAAAAAACTGTAGGTTGAGAACTTCGAGAACAATGTCTAGCACTATATGTGACGACATAACACCTAAAGACATAAATACAAATAAATGCAACACATCGACTTCAGCCGGGCCGACAGTTGAGAATAGGAAAATCTACGTCTTTGGGGGAGAACAATGCATTGGACTTACTGAACAATTAATTAAAAGTAGACGTTTAACTCAATATAATAAATATGATATTACATCTTTTATAAAGCCACATGCTTCAACTGAACAAATTCTTCAAACAACTGAAATATATTCATTTAATAGCAATGATAAAATTATTCTATGCGTAGGTGAACATGACGCTAATCCATTTAAAATAACATTGGCTTTGACTAGTTTTTTAAACTTAAAAATAAATGCAAAAATTATTGTTTTAGGAGTAAAAAATAATATACACCTTAATGTTAGGAAGCTTAATTATACACTTAGACATATCTGTAGTAATTTTGTAAATTGTCGTTTTGTTGATATAAAAACCAAGTCATTATTTCATAAAAGTACATGTGATTTGTTAAACTATACTATCGATGTTTTGGACTATGAGTCGAGTTATCTTATTGTAAAAAATAAAAATAAAAAAAACTGTATTTTAAAAAACAATAATTATTTAAAAATACAGAAGTCGCCCATAAAAGGAACGATTCCATATTATTTCAAAAAAATTAATCAAACAAAGACACATACAAATAATATGCAATGCAAAGATACTAAGGTATACAAACCGGGTACTATACCTTACTACTTTTGCAATACTAATATACCTAATCAATCGCTAAGTTCTAGTAAAATGCCTGAAAAAACGTTTTTTCGCCAGTAAAAGAGAATTTAACCTACTTCACCAAAATGTGGCTAGCCTACTTTGCAAATCTGACGTTTTGGAAATTGTCCTATGTGAACTTAAGCAAAAAAAAATTGATGTTAGTGTTCTATGTTTCACAGAAACATTTATTAGGGCAGGAGAGGAAATTCACATAAATATCTGTAACTATGATTTAGTTGCTTCATTTTGCAGAACTAAGCAAAAAAGAGGAGGTTCCTGCATTATGATAAAAAAAGAACTGACACATATGACTCAGCCATTACCATTCCTCTCTAAATATGCTACAGAAAAACATTTTGAGTGTTGCGGCATTGAGATTGAGAGCCTTAATATCTGTATTGTTTGTGTATACCGAACGCCAGACTCAAACATATATATATTTATCCAAAACCTTGAAAATATCTTACATATATTAACTAAATCAAAAAGACAAAAAAGAATTATAATAACAGGTGATCTAAATATTAATACTTTGGTCATCACAAAGGATAGTCAACTTTTATTCGATTTAATAAGAAATTTTAACCTACATTTGCACGTCCAACAACCAACAAGAAAGTACACGTGCATAGATCATTTAATAAGTAACATAGTTCCTGCTAAGTGCGAATTGCTACCACTTAGCATTTCTGATCATGACACGGCGCAAATGCTACGTTTTCCTGTCGAAGACAAAAATGAGTGTTTGCTGTTCTGGTATAGATATCGTAGAGATTATAGTACACATAATATAAAATTATTTAAAAGCTACCTAAAAAATTTGACCTTTTGTGATGTATTCAGTGAAAATGATCCCAATAAAGCGTTTGAAAATTTTCACGAAATATTCACATTGCTTTACAATCTATGCTTTCCTAAAATTTTAATTAAAGTTAGCAATTCCAGTAGACGCCCTCGATGGATAACTAAGGGATTACGCAAAAGCTCTTTAACCAAAAGGAAGCTACGATATACATACTATAAAAACAATTGTGCGGAAAATAAATCCAGGTTTTTAAAATATGCATCAATATTGAAAAAATGTGTCGTCTTATCTAAAAGAAACATAAATAAAAAGTACATTTTACATTCAGGTAACAAATGTAGAGCTGCTTGGCATATTATCCAAAACAAATGTGACATTGTAAAAACTACCAAACCCATAAAAATAACGTATAACAATAAAACAATTGACGATCCAAAAACAATTGCGGAGATATTTAATAAATACTATATAAACTTAACTAATTCTTTCCAATGTAATAATATAAGCCAGACATGCATTAATTCAAACAATAAAATAAATAGTAGTATATTTCTTAGACCATGCGACGACATTGAGATAATTAAGATTATTAAATTATTAAAAAATACCCACTCTGTCGGATATGATGACATTTGTACAAAAATCATTAAAGAATGTGCAGATGAAATTGCACCTGTTCTTGCTGCACTGGTCAATTCATCTTTTGAGGCAGGATGTTTTCCGTCTAAATTAAAGTACTCAATAGTTAAACCCTTGTTTAAAAAAGGGGATAGCAAGATAGTTAAAAACTACAGACCTATTACCCTTATTCCTGTCTTATCTAAAATTTATGAGAAAGCAATGCACGGAAGGTTAATTAATTTTTTCAACAAATATAATGTGATAGCGAAAGAACAATTTGGCTTTCAAAAGAATAAATCTACCGAAGCAGCAATTTTTGACCTAGTATCTGATGTCACATATAACGTTAGCAATAAAGTTCATAATACCATATTATTTTTTGATATGTCCAGCGCATTTGATTTTGTTGCTCATGACATATTACTTGATAAGCTGAGACATTGTGGAATAAGAGGCATTGCGCTAAATTGGCTTAAAGATTATATATCAGAGCGCTATCAATGTGTAGATATTATGGCTCTGGATAAAAACAAAATTTTAAATTCGCATAAGTCACAATATCGTCTAATTAATCGAGGAGTTCCCCAAGGAAGTGTTCTTGGTCCCTTACTCTTCTTGGTTTATATTAATGACTTGCCCAATGCTATTAAACATAAGTGTGTCCTCTTTGCAGACGATATATCTGTAAGTGTAACAAGTAAAGATAAGGAAAATCATAATAATGATGTTAATTCCGCGGTTACTTCAGTGATAGAGTGGCTAAAAAACAACAATCTTACTGTCAATTTATCAAAAACAAAAAGCATGTACTTCCTTAACCAAGGCGCAAAACCACCTCAGCTAAATATTCAATACAAAGACGAGCCCATTGTTTCTGTAAACTCCACAAGATTTCTTGGCATTGAAGTTGACCAATACTGCAACTGGAAGTCTCACATAGATAATGTTTGCTCCAACATCAATAAATTTGTATATGTTCTTCGACGTTTAGGCAAAGTAGTAGATCATAATATCGCACTTATGGCATATCATTCTTACGTTGCTTCCAGTTTACGTTATGGTGTAATTATATGGAGTAACTCGACTAATAGTAATAACGCGTTTATTGCACAGAAAAAATGCGTGAGAGCGATCGTGGGGGCAGCACCCTGGGAATCATGTCGCCCGCTATTTAAAAAATTTAGGATACTGCCTCTGCCATGCGTGTACATTTATGAAATAGCCAATTTTGTAAAGAAAAATATTGAAAAATTTGCAACCAGTAATAGGTCCAGAGGACCAAAGAAACTTATAATTGAGGATATGGTAAAAACTGGTCTTTATAAACGAAATTGTTATTGCATGTGTGTTCGCATTTATAACCATTTACCTCAACACATCAAAGATGTGACTATAGCATCATTTAGGAAACAATTGTTTGATTTGTTAATGCGACATTGTTTCTATAATATTGGAGATTTCTTTCAATGTAAATGGGCTGACATGTAATCAATGTAATAGTAGGTAAATTTTGACATAATTGTATTGGAGCTATAAGAATTGATTTAATTATTATTGTATTAATTGTATAAACATTGACATTTAAGAAAGATTATTTAATAATTTGTTTTGTAGAATAATAATTTGTGCATAAATGACTAATATATTATTATAATCATTATGTTGACATTGCATGCCCGATTCGGCCAAATATGTATGAACTTTTATCATTATTTTACTGTCATCTTATTTGTTAACCATATTTGAAGCAATAAATGAATTATGAATTATGAATTATGAATTATGAACTTTACATCACAGGGCTCCATTGAGTTAGTTGCTCAGCTTATTAGTCTTCTTTTGGGGTGAAAGATTATGAACAGCCTGCAGATGAAACGACTGTTATCGTTACATTATATCAGGCTACAACCTTTTCAGCGTTGCCCTGCTGGGCATGGAGCTCTCTCAATATTGAGGAGGCCTCAAGCTCCAACGAACCGAAATCCAAATCTTACAACCTCAATACATCCAACATTAAGGTGGTAAGATACGGAATCTAAACCTTCATACAGAATGTACAAAACCTTAACAAAACGAGACTTCTGCAGACATCTAGGTGACGAATAGTTAAACTTTTAGTGAACAAACTGTTAATCTCAATATCTCTACCTATATGGTAATTTGACATTCGATTTATCAACCACAAAGTTTACATGCCATACGGTAGATGGCGTTATTGAGAAATATTCATTTCTTCTACAAAGTGAATCGATGGAGATAATTTCAAATAAAAGCCTAAAGTCGAATAAATAATAATACATAGTGTAAAAAAATAAAGTTTCACACTTACCTATAGCCTCACAGTAGGGTAGATATACTTACCCTGTGTCGTGGGTGCCATGAACACACACAGAAACACAACCACCCAGACCGAGAACAGAAATTTAAACTCATCATTGAAATTTCTGTTTCGCCGGTGTTCGAACCCGGGACCCTTCGATTTGCAGTTCGGCATGGTAAACATTGCGCCACGCGGGTTGTCCCGTCGTTAGCAGTCCTTCCTGTTTTTGGTTTGAAGGATTTAGAAACAATAAATTAGGTGTCTTCTGAACATATGAACATTGTATTATAAGTGATTTCACTATATGTAAGAATAATCTACCTACTACTTATTCAGTGTAAATAAATAATTTATTTTATCTTTAATCAATCCCTTTTATGCAAGTCTTTATTCACGCGGACGACGTCGCGGGCACAGCTAGTTATAACATAATCTTCTTTCTTGTATACCTTATATTCATTGTATTCACATTTTTTGGCGGCGGCCACGCACATAAGCCGTCCTTCCCGAGGCTGCTGGCTGGATGGATCGAGCTCCCACTCTTACCAACCGCAACCCCTAAAGCCGCCTTTTATGATCAGGCAGGGTAATCCAAGAAATTATGAATTTCTCTCAGGCATGCACGGCGATGGAGAATACCGTAATCAATTAAATATCATGATATTTTCCATCACCGTGGAGCAGTGATAAATGCGCACATTCCTTTCTCAGAGGTGCACGCCGAGGATTTAAACCCGCGATCGGTAGCACATCGAACCATAATAGAAAATTTAATAGGCAATTAATTACTTGTCCTCGCTTCGGGTGACCAGAGGGCTGGCAGTTACTTTGCTCAAAAAATCAGTCTTTTGGTTCAACGAGGGAATGATGCCAGCGTTCTGGGTACCATGCCGCAATCGGGTCTTATGGATGGCATATACATTTTATAAAATTTGTAAAGTATCTTTTTCCTTTTAAGTAGTTTTTAATTGTAATTTATGTTGAACGAAAAAATATTTTTTTAAATAGGCAAAAGAAGAGTATAAATATGTTCGACTGCGGTAATACAGATGCACTCTTCTCTGCCGCAAATCAATAATTATTATTATGTGTTTCAGCGAGAGGGTTACCATCAGCTCACAAAATAGTATTAGAACTGTACAAGACTCGAGCTAAATAGTAATTACCTATAAATTGGCCTCTTGCTATTCGTTAATCTAATACCTTTAAACGAGCAATTCTTTGGAAAATCGGAAATCTCGGAAACAGGTCCAACGATTTTTATGAAATTTAGTACCCTGATTTCGGGGGAGGGGGGGGGGTAAATCCATCCAGCTAGGTTTTATTTTTAGAAATTTTAAATTATCAAAAAATATTTTAGCCTTAGCTAGCCGAGCCCAAGCTCGGTCGTCCAGGTACCTGTTTATCTATAAAAAAAATATAGGAATAGGCACTGAGAGTCTATTATATAGTACCTTAAATATAACTTTGTATTACTTAAAACGGCAAATCATAAATTCAATGTTATTTTTCCACAGTTTGTAGCATTTTTGGATATTGACCAATGTGCAGGCACTCGATTGGAAAATGAACTGAGTAAGAAATATGGCAGTGATAAAATCAAGTTCTTCAATGGCGACGTCACGTCTGACAAAGATCTATTCAATGTTTTTGACTACACCATAAAACAATATGGATGTATCGATATAGTGGTGAACAATGCCGGAATAGCTGATGAGAGAATTTACAAAAGATTAATTGATATTAACTATGTAAGTTTCACTCCTCCGACACAGCTTGACCGAATTTAATGAAATGTTATATGTCAAGTAGGTCTGAGTATACATGTATTGTTATCTATTTTTTATACCCCTTAGTTATAATGGTTATCTACCCAAATTTTTATTTTGAACAGAATTGTATATGTTTATTTTTCATGATGTAAGTACCAAACATTATAAATACATACAACCCCAAATTTTCACTCTTCTACCATCACCTTTATGAATAGTGATATTAGTAATTTAATCATAAGGCGGTACAAAGTTCGCCGCATCAGCTTGTGATTTATAAAATATTCATTAAAAAATTATATTTTCCAAACCACTTACGATTTCCTCCCTAACTGCTTCTAATCACACTGCTATACCAACCGGCTTTTATTTTATTTTACACTGTTTAAAATATCGAATAATGTTATTACTGCAGTGCTAAATGGAGTTCATTAAAATTTCAGAAAGCTGTCGTGACAGGATCATTAAAAGCTCTGGAAGTAATGCGTAAAGATAAGGGCGGGAAAGGTGGTACTATTATTAACATTTCTTCTATTTTAGCACTAACGTTGCCAGGAACTCCTTCATTATACATATATGCTGGAACCAAGAGCGCCGTTCTCTTATTTAGCAGTACTTTGGGTGTAAGTAATAACCATTTTTATAAACCATTTGATCGAGATCATCAATAACATATTTATTTATCGATTTTATGTGATATTTGAATATGTAAGAAAATGTATGGCCCTTTTCATCGTTACAGACGGATGCGTATTATTCATACACTGGAGTACGTGTTATAACTATGGCTTTTGGTTTCACATTAACTAATATATTAAATACCACGAGAGGCATTGATGACATAAGTTTAAATGGAATCCATGAATATTATTCAGAGATGCCGGTACAACTGTATGTTAACATTTGTTATTTTTTTTATAAAAATTCTGATTTATTGAGTATTTATGAGATTTATGAGTTTTTTTCCAGTAAGGGAATGTGCGTGGGCATTTTGTGAATTTTAGAAAGCCCATTATTATAAAACAATATATAACTATGAGAAACGTAAGGTACACGAAAAGCGCGCATGGCCCGACGGTAAGCGTAGAACATAGCGTGGAACGCAAACGATCTATGCAACTAAGCCAAACGGGCGCGGTTGGGTGTGAGATGGGTGACCGCTAGTGGCAAAAAAATATCATGCGCGTTTTCGTGCTTCGGAGGGCACGTTAAGCCGTCGGTCCCTGTTGTTGTCGATAGACAACAGTCGTTAAACCTTGTCGGACACCTTATTGGCGGTTTGAAAACATCCGACAGTTGCAAGAAGTTGGGTTACAGCCAAGGAACACATGGCATCCAGCTATTCTATTCTCATTCTGAGCTGACTCGACGTGTTTTTCTAATAAAATTGTTGATTATATTTTTAGTAGTGGTATAAAATAAAATTTAAGATTTCAAAAGTACTTTGAATCCTGTAGGTACTACGAGTAACTATTTTAATTACCTACTTTATCCGCGCAGTATGTATCGATCAGTATTTTATTTCTTGAAAAAAAAAAACACATATTTTTTGTTAATTTTGCAGTGTTAAAAATTTATGGTAATAAGTTCATGACAATAATAATTTTAAGAACTATTTGTTTAATTTCAGCCCCAAAGCAGCTGCTCTTGGAGTTGCAGAAGCTTACAAAAAAGGTGAAACTGGTAGCACGTGGCTCGTACAGGACAGTAAAATAAAGGACATTACTGAAAATGTGAAAAAAGCCTACGAAGTGTTGTCAGAAGAACTTTAAGGATAAAGTTTCTTAGGAATGTATCATCAGCCATAAGCTCTATTATATGAATGTTATTTTTGGTTTCAAAGCTATCAGAATAAATCATTAATTCATTGGAACTTACCTAACCTATAAATTGACACTTTTAAGCACTGAAAATCAAAATTTCCTGTGGTCTGGAATATTTACTGCCTTTAGAATATTTCCGATAATAAATAAAAAATAATCTTATTTTTAAGACTCATTGTCTTGTCCCGTTTTATTACAATTTATTACATTATATATACTATTTATGTCTCGCGGTTAGAAAGGATTATTAGCATGAATTGAATGTTGACCGTAGATTTCAAGGTACCCAATTGCAACCCAAACTTGTTACCTAGTAATATATTATGTAATTTTTTTTTCGAATGTATCCTCAGACGTCACTATTTTCTCTTTTTAAAGAATAATTTTAAATAGCAATACATTTATCGCATTGTAATAAAGTATTTTATTGGTAAAAATATGGTACATTATGGTTTTATTATTCCTAATTATATTTTGTAAAATCAACACGCATTCGTTTCATTCATGTTCGTGTTTTTCTGTACATATAATATTTACATTCTACATTATATTTCTACATACTCTCATTCTACATTATAGTTAGTGACAGCTGAAAAACATTTCGAGTCTTTGTTTTATTACTGGTGTCACATCTGTACATTTATCAATCTAGAAAATATTTTTTACAATTATTTTTGTACGATCATTCGTCAAACGATGGCTACTTTAGTGCGTGTATCTTGGCTGCAACCCTTTTTGCGTCCCTGCTCCACTGCTGGACACGGGTCTCTCCCTTTTATTGTGGAGGCCCGGAGTTTACTCCACCACGCTGCTCCAATGCGGTGTATCTTAATATGTATAAATTACGTCTCACGTTGTTTGTCCGCTATGGACTCATAAACTCCTGCCCCGATTTTAATCTTTGCACACCGTGTGCAGTTTGATCCAACTTGAAAGAGAGAATAGCTTAAATTAAAAGTTAAAAGTTTTTATTTAACTTGCAATGTATGTTTTTTCGGGTGGAATCTTGCTACTCAATTTTGAAGCAGATAATATCTTCAACTGATTGAGCTGACACGTTTAGTTTGGATGACAATATACTCGTACGGCTGTGTGACGTCATTCTTAATCCAATATGGTGGTCCATCCAAGATGGCGGAATATTTATTTTTAATACATTTCTACAAAATGGGTATAAACTGAAAGGGCTTGTTAAGAGTAACTCCAAAAATAATGTGACGTCATTCTAAATTCAATGTGGCGGAACATTCAAGATGGCGGAATAGTTATTTTTTATGCACTTCTACAATATGGGTATCGAATGAAAGAGCTTGTGAGAGTAACTCGAAAAATAATGTGACCTTATTCTAAATCAAATATGGTGGAACATTCAAGATGGCGTAATAGTTTTTTTATGAAGTTCTGCGATATGGGTATCAAATGAAAGGGCTTGCCGAGAATAATTTTATTATAAATAACTAAAAAGTAAAAAATAAATTAAAAGCAAAAAAAATTAAATAGGTAATAAAGTTTTTATTTAAATGCTCTAAAAAGAAGAAAATAAAGTTTTCCTTAAAAAATTTAACTATCAACTTATAACTTCATGCACAATGTATATGATCATAAAAGCATGTCGCGCGATTTAAATACTTATAGGTACTTACACAAACCCCGCGACAAGATTTTATGATCATATAAATTGTGTATAATGAGGTTATAAGTTGATAGGTTATAAGGACAGCCTCCGTGGCGCAGTGGATGATGAGCCGACTGCGAAGCGTGAGGTCGTGGGTTCGATCCCCACCCAGGACAAATATTTGTGTGATGAACATGTATTTGTTCTGTGTCTGGGTGTTAAATTATCTATTTAAGTATTTATTTAGAATTATATATGTATGTTTATCAGCTTTCTGATTACCATAGTATAGCACAAGCTCTAATTAGTTTGGAATCAGATGGCGTTGTGTGAATTGTCCAAAGATATTTATTTATTATTTATTTATTATAGGTAAAAAAATTAAAGAAAAAATTTATTTTCTTCTTTGTAGAGCATTTCAATTAAAGATTTTTTTGCTTTTATCTGATTTTACAGCTGCTATTCATACTAATATTATAAATTCAAATGTAAATCTGTCTGTTTTTTATGCTTTCCCGCTTAAACTACTGAACCAATTTTAATGAAATTCAGAACACAGGTAGAGTGGACATTGCGAATGGACAGGCTATTTTTTATCCTACGGGGACCCATAAAACAGGTCCACACGGGCGAAGCCGCTGGCGGAAGGCTACAAGTATTATTATATTAAGTACTTTAAACTTAATTATTTCTGACACTTTAAGGCAGGACAACATTTGCCTGGTGCCTATTATATGAATAATATAATATATGATATACAAGGTATTTTATATGAATAATTCCAATATTATTATACTTATTAAATTTCATACATTTTATACAAAAAGAATCAAAATTTTAACAAGAAATTGAAAATAAAACAACGGTGCGACATGTCCCGCCATGATTCCAAGCAGATTGTGGCCCTAATTAGAACAAAGTTGAAATAATTGGACTTTTTTGTCCCATAAGTTCTAGTTGAACTTAGTGGAACAAATGTCCAGTAGGTGACAATGATATTATATTACCGTGACAACGACAAATGTTAATTTGTACATAAGCCTTGAAGGTAATGAGATTTTGGATATCCTAACCAAACAAGGCGCAACCGAAGGGGTACCTCTATTATTTACCTTATTATAGTAATTTTATAGGAACAATAAAAGATGAGATATATAATATGGAAGGAGTTGGCTGCAACCCTTTTTGCGTCGCACTGCTGGGCACGGGTCTTTCCCCCATTATTAGGGAGGCCTGGAGCTTACTCCACCACGCTGCTCCAATGCGGGTTGGTGGAGATGCGGGTTAGTGGTCAACCCGCTGTCGGATGTTTTCAAACTCTTCGACAAGATTTAACGACTATTATCTATCGACAACAACCGGGACCGAGGACTTAACGTGCCCTCCGAAGCACGGAAACGCGCATGAAATTTTTTGCCACTAGCGGTCACCCATCTCATACCCGACCCGACCCGTTTGGCTTAATTGCATAGACCGTTTTCGTTCTACGCTAACCGCCGCGCCATGCGCGCTTCAAGTGGCGCGTGGAAGGAGTACTTTTACGACAGATCTAAGGAACGAGGAATAAGGTATAAAACGATCCGGTCACATCGCGTCCCACTGCTGGACACGGGTCTCTCCCCATTATTGGGGAGGCCTGGAGCTTACTCCACCACGCTGCTCCAATGCGGGTTGATGGAGATGCGGGTTAGTGGCCAACCCGCTGTCGGATCTTTTCAAACCGCCCATAAGGCCTCCGATAAGGTTTAACGACTGTTATGACCCGCTTGGCTTAGTTGCATAAATCGTTTGCGTTAAACGCTAACCGGGTCATGAGCGCTCCGAATGACCATAATCAGTAACAAAAGCAAAAAAAATGCATTTGCGAGTTCATTTCATTTAAACTGAAAAAATTAAACTTTAAGAATTAAATACAAAAAAAAATTTATGGAAAAATTATAAAAATGGAAAAAATTAACAAAATTTCTCTAGGTATACAAACTTTTATCTCTCATGCAGTATTTATTTACTCACTCATACCTATGATTGAAGTCACACTTTGTATGCGCAGCGCCGGTCGTTTTCAATATCAACCGTTTGTTTGTAAAACCTCATGAATGTATTAATATTACTTCAGTACGAGCATAATTCGCGTAATGTTTTTTATTTTACATAGTCGACGACTGTGTGAAACGGTCGGAAACCCTACATAAATTTGTCTAAAATGTGTCTGACTTCAGTAATAATTTTGATACCGCATCGCAAAGATGTTAGATTTGGTATTGAAAGTAGCCATTATAACGGGTGGAGCCAATGGCATTGGAGAAGCCACCGTTAGACAATTTCTGGAGGAAGGTGCTTTGGTAATGTGTATTTTTTCTACAACTTTATTTTACTTGGAATATTATAATCATATAATTATATATTATAATAATAATATCTTGTATACTTTTTTTTATTTTTTATTTTTGTTACCTGACAGGATTTTTGATGTGAAAGGTAAGGTAAATGCAGAAACGTGAACAATATGGAATTATAAGGGGCAATGGAACGTGTATAAACCATACAAAATACACATACACGTCTACTTTACTACAGATGTATCCTCTCCTGCCGTAACATAATAGCAAATAGACCGCAAAACATAAATTTTATGTTATTTTTCCACAGTTTGTAGCATTTTTGGATATCGACCAACGTGCAGGCGCCCGATTGGAATATGAGCTGAGTAACAAATATGGCAGAGATAAAGTCAAATTCTTCAATGGTGACGTCACGTGTGATAACGATCTATTCAATGTTTTTGACTACACCATAAATAAATATGGATGTATCGATGTAGTGGTTAACAATGCTGGAATAGCTGATGAAACTATTTACAAAAGATTAATTGATATTAACTATGTAAGTTTCATTTTCTTTATCTAATATATAAAATTCTCGTGTCACAGTTTTCGTTCCCATACTCCTCCGAAACGGCTTGACCGATTCTCATGAAATTTTTTGAGCATATTGAGTAGGTCTGAAAATCGGCCAACATCTATTTTTCATAGCCTCCCCCCCCCCCCAAACTGATAAAGGTGGCCCACCCCGAATATTTAAGGGCGGTACGGAGTTCGCGGGCACAGCTAGTCTAATATATAAAATTCTCGTGTAATAGTTTTAGTGACCATACTCCTTGTATATTCAGTAGGTAGGTCTGAGAATAGGTTGTTATCTATTTTTTAAACCCCTAAGTGATAAAGGTGATCCACCCTAAACTTTTTTCGGACAATTTTTTTAATTTTTTTATGATGTACACCTGATATATACAAGCCAACATTTCACCCTATTACCATCAACTTATGATATTTTATGATATATTATAATATTATATTATTATAGAAAATAGTAATATAAAATTGGACTTTATGAAAAGGCGGTAACGAAGTTCGCCGCTTCAGCTACTGATTTATAAAATGCTATTACCTAAATACTCTTCCGCCAGTGGCTTCGCCCCCGTGGACCCGTTTTAAAGGTTCCCGTAGGATAAAAACCACCCTATGTCCTTTCCCAAGGTCCACTCTATCTGTGTTTCAAATTTCATTAAAATCGGTTCAGTACTTTAAGCGGGAAAGCGTAGCAGACAGACAGACAGAGTTACTTTCAAATTTATAATATGAAGTATGGATTTATTGACAATTATATTTTCAAATCAATTAGAATTGTTTTACACTGTTCAAAATGCCAAATAATGTTATTACTGCAGTGCTAAATGCTAGTGCTAATTAATATTTCAGAAAGCTGTCGTGACAGGATCATTAAAAGCTCTGGAAGTAATGCGTAAAGATAGGGGCGGGAACGGTGGTACAATCATTAACATTTCTTCTGTTTTAGCATTAATGTTGCCAGACACTCCTTCATTGTACGTATATGCTGGAACCAAGAGCGCTATTCTCTTGTTTAGCAGTACACTGGGCGTAAGTTATAAACATTTTTATAGTCCATTTAGATCATCGCCAATAACAAATAACCATTTATAGTACAAATAAGCTCTCAGATATGAGAAGGATTCAGGTAGTGAGAAAGACACACACTCACTTTGTTTTAATTTGTAATAAGTAACTAGAAATAAGTCTGTAATCTGTATACCATGTGTAGACCTTTAACCTTTATGCTTTAGAAAAATTGGGAGAAGAAGGTGATCCCTAAAACAAAGTTTTTTACTAACTTAGGGTCCACAGGCTTCATTAAAATTACTGTTTCATTTGGTTTAAACAAATAAACATTATTATTATTTGAATAAGTAAGAAAATTCAGCAGCGATGGCCGAGCGGTGAAAATCCTCGGCGCGCACCTCTGACAAAGAAATTAGTAATGTGCGCATTTATCACTACTTCAGGGCGATGAAAAATATCGTGATATTTAATTGTTTACGATGTTTTCCATCGCCGTGCATGCCTGAGAGAAATTCATAATTTCTCGAAAGCATGACGTCCACCAATCCGGACTTGGCCAATGTGGTGGCCTTTATCCCTCTCACTTGTGAGATGAAGATCTGTGCTCAGTAGTGGAACATAGAAAAGGTTGAAAAAAGAAACAAGAAATTCATGACTTCTTTCCTCGTTGCAGACGGAAGCGTACTATTCGTACACTGGAGTACGTGTTATAACTATGGCTTTTGGTAGCACATTAACTAATATAGGAAATACCACGAGAGGCATTGATGACATAAGTACTAATGAAAGCGGAGAATATTTTTCAAGGCTGCCGATACAACTGTACGTTAAGTTTTTTTTTTTTAAATACAAATCTGATTAAAGATGAGGGTTTGAATAAAAAAAGAATGCGTCAACATTTTGTGAACTTAGGAAAGCGCACTATTATAAAACAATAGATACGATGACCCGCGTGGCGTAATGGTTACCATGCCGGACTCCTGATCAGAGGATCCCGGGTTCGATTCCCGGCGAATCAGAAATTTGATGAATTTAAAATTTCTGTTCACGGTCTGGGTGTTTGTGTTTCTGTCTTTGTGTGTGTCTATGGTACCCACGACACAGGGTATACCTAACCTATTATGAGGCTATGAGTGCGAAACATTATTTTATTCTTAGTTTCGTACATGGTTTCCTTAATAACACATGTTAGATGGTGGTGAAGGATGGTGTTGGATGAAGGATGGTGGTGGTGAAGGATGGTGTTACCGTGTAATAGAACAATTTTTTTCAGCGTAGTAATAGTTCCAAATTACATGAACTTTGTGACTGCGAATGTTTTAAAATTTCGACATGATATTTCGTCGCATCCAAAGTAAAAAATAAGATTTTTATTAATTTATCAATTATTTAATTTCAGCCCCAAAGCAGCTGCTCTTGGAATTGCAGAAGCTTACAAAAAAGGTGAAACTGGTAGCACGTGGCTCGTACAGGACAGTAAAATAAAGGACATTACAGCAAGTGTGAAGAAAGCCTACAAAGTGTTGTCAGAAGAATTTTAATAATAAATTTTTTCGGGAGTATCATGATCTATCTC
Source organism: Pyrgus malvae (assembly GCA_911387765.1). Lineage (NCBI taxonomy): Eukaryota > Metazoa > Arthropoda > Insecta > Lepidoptera > Hesperiidae > Pyrgus > Pyrgus malvae. The sequence goes on along the minus strand of OU426955.1, from coordinate 6,642,077 downwards.
TAGCGGATTCCAGACACAAGTAATTTTAAATAAACGTTACCTATATTTTGTAAAAGCAATAAACATTCGTTTTATTTATGTTCCTTTTTTTCTGTACATAAATCAAATATTGCATTCATAAGTTAATATTCAACTGAAAAACAGCTCTAAAAACGTTTTGAGCAGTAATTTTTTGTAACAACGTCGGATCTGTGCATATAACAATAGTTAAATAAATATTTGTATCCAGTTTTTACCAGTTTTAACCGGCGATATGATTATAGTTAAAGTTTAATGAACAAAATAGGTGTTTCCAACTGTAACTTTTTTTACCGACCGGTATTTAAAATGATGTCATTCGATTCTTTTTGACGTTCCACAAACTTCAAATTGACAATTTAACACTTCAAAAGTTTTTTTTTTCAATTATGGCATCGCAAACTCTGTGCATACTGCCAGCGTCAATAAACTAAAATAAAAAATAACCATAAAATAGTATATTTCATTACAAGTGCGGAAGGGCTGTCATTGCAAGGAGTTCCGACAAATGTCTACCCGAGTCGAGGCGCAGCCGAAGGTGAGGGTTGACAGTCGGAACTCCTTCCAATGACGGTTCCGCACGTGTACTGAACAACTATTTTTAATACAGTTGCGAAAAAAATTAAGCAATTTAATAAAATAATAAAAACTCGCAATGAACATTTTTGAAAAATGGCGCCAACCGTAATAGAATACCTATATGCAGAGATTTTTTTTTTGTTTTCTTCACCCATTTTGGGTAGGCAAAGGGAACTATGCCCATACAGCCAAGTCTTCAGTAGATTTTTTTTTATTGATATGAAATGAAAATGTTAATGAGATGAAATGAAATGAAACCTAACCTAACTCATTGAATTAAATCATTAAATCTGATATTGAAGCAAATTAGTAGTTTCTTTTTAGAAATATTTGCATGAAACATAAAAACTTCTAAAACTTCGTGGTTGGTTTTTTTCATAGACATTATTTTGACAGTTGGGAAAGAGAACGCACGCGCACGCAGTGCGGAAAAGGTAAAGAAAAAGCACGAGTGTGTAATAGCCCACTTTCCGCACGCTATACGTCCCTGCAACCTGCAATACGTCACTTTTTGACTAACTGTATTAAAAAAACATAATATTTTAGCATTGTTATTCTATTTCACAAACACTCGTGCACTGTAATTAATAGAATATGTCTTTTTTGACTTCCCGCCAAAACTCCTATTTATTGATTACGTTTTTGTCACAAACACTCGTGCACTGTAATTAATAGAATATGTCTTTTTTGACTTCCCGCCAAAACTCCTATTTATTGATTACGTTTTTGACATGTTCGTGCGTTCATTCATAAGAACAACAAATGATTGATGGACCGTTTATATGGAAAAATAAAAGCGTTGAAATATTAATAGAATTGAGATTTTTATCATATTTTCATACTTATTATCCTATTCCCGGCGAAGACAAATCCAAAAACATAAAAATCATGAAAACTGGTCCAGCCGTTCTTGAGTTATAAATGGTGTAACTAACAAGACTTTATTTTGACATTATAAATTACATTATTCTATTAATTAAAATTGTAAGGTACAAGGTTTTTATTAATTTACCCTGTTGTGAATCATACAGCAGTGATTCAAGTACAGGGAGTCATATTCTGTCGGACAATACCATCAAGATCCAGTTAGGGCTGGCTCGGACCCTGCGCAACTAGGACGTGCTGCGCAGGACACCCGCGGGCTACCATATTAGCCCTCAGTGGCCCTCACAGACAGCGCCCTACGCTCCCGCTCAATGTCAGTATAGTCCTTCAAATCAGAGGTCACCCAATGTCCAAGGTATTTAAGTTGTTCAACGCGCACAAGTGACGTGCCATTCAACTTGATGGATGGAATGCTACTCGGGTCCGAAATACCATACACCCACTCTTTTTGGTGTTGTAGAGGAGGCCATGGGTGAGGGCATACTTTTCCCATATCGCAATAAGCCTTGATAGCCCACAGACTGAGGCGCTGAGCAGCACCATGTCGTCAGCGTAGATAATTTTGTTAACACTGCCATCGATGTGACAGCCGACATGTGTGCTACTCAATTCCCACATCAAGTCATTTATATAAAGGTTGAAAAGTTTCGGTGGATTTTTTCCTACGCTTACACACAATTACCGAGCTGGATTCCAAATTTCATCCTTCAAGGTCATCAGGTATTAGGTTAGGTTTAGGTTCTATATGTCAGTGAGTCAGTGCTAAAATTTACGACTTTTTCACCTTCATATCTTTATAACCGTTTGAGCTGGCTTCATGAAATTTGGGCTTCTAGATTTCCTTACAGATATAATTAAATACACTTAGTTTTATGTGTTTACGTTAAAAATGTTTTGAGTTATAGAAGGGTAAAAAGTGGCACCAAGTGGTTCGTGTAATATTACTCTTGGCGCTGGCTAGCCAGTTCCTTTGCTTGAACTTGGCTTGACACGCTGCCGCGTGTCTAGATTAATAACTTTAGTTACTAATGTCAATATTTAGAAAGAATTAATGTCAATACAGTATTTAGTCATTCGTGTTTTTAAACGTCATACCTTTATATTAAATAAGATAAATTGAACAGCAAGTATTTTTAGGTTAGAACAGGAAATTTAGCGGATACTATAATTTTATATAGATATAATATTTACATTTTAAGTTGTAAAAAACATGCTCATAAAGCCATGCTCTTAGTTTTTGTTTGAAACGATGTACGTCAAGTGATAGTATCTCCAGATGCAAATGATTATACAAATTTATACCGGTTTAAAGCACTTTTTTATAGATTTGGCATTGGCTCTATTTATGCACAGGTCATATTTATATTGTTCCCGTATGTTTTTACAAGATTCTGACCGGTTACTAAAACAAGTACCTGGACGCCCGAGCGTTGCTCGGATAAAAACAATTGATTTTCTTGGTTTATTTTTAAGCAAAATATTCATTGGCTTAGTGTTACTTAACAAAGTCTTTTGAAATACCTAGCTCCTAATTAAAAAAAATTGTCACAATAAATAAAAAACGCAACTTGCCTACTTGAGGTTTGAACCCGGGTCTCTAGCTCCGTAGTCAGCTTTCGTAACCATTCGACCAAGAAAGCTTAAACTCCATTGACGACATTTTTATAGAGGTCTTATCATCTCGACATTATCATTTGTTTGAAGGGCGGATTGACAGTCGACATTTGATGGCTTTCTACGCCACAATATTAATAATATTCTCCAATAGATGTCAGTAAGAGTAATTTTGTATTTAATGGCATAAACATTAAATAAAACGACAATTTCTATCAAAAAAAATTTGCTGGATTATTTATCATCCCCGAAACCAGGGTACTAAATTTCATCAAAATCTTTGGAGCCATTTCCGAGATTCAAAAAATATATTTAGATATATACAAGAATTGCTCGTTTAAAGGTATTAGATAGATAGATTAGATTCATGTTGTTTTACAAACGCACACAGCTCCAGGACAGAAATGTTGGTGAAAGTTAAATATTTTTTTTCTATGAATACATTTCTTAGGGACACATCAGAGTACACGTTGTAAGTTATACGAATACATTTCTTTTGGAGAATGAAAGTAGATTTTACATTTACTGATATAACCTAAAGTAGTTTCAACTAGTATTGATAAGACATAGCACCAACATGAAATTTTTGCGTTTATTTTGCTTATATGAGTTTTACAGCAGCTTATATAAAAAACAATCCATTTACTTATAACATTATAGCATCCCTCGATTTTTGCTGGTACCTTATGAGACCAAATGGCAACTTTTCACAAAACAAAAAATAATCACGAATGTCGGTTCAGTAAAATCTGCGTAATTGCATAAAAACAAAAAACATACCAACCGAATTAAGGACCTCCTCCTTTTGTTGAAGTCAGTTAGAAAGGTTAAGGAATCAAATACCTAGGTACTATATGCATTCAATATTATTAAATTGTAAAGCCGATATTAAATTGGAATAAGTAAGGTACCTTATTTTAAATATACCTAATGATAAACTCGACATTTGAAGTTATTATGCTGTTATCAATTTGCAAACGAATAATATGTCAGTTATTTTACCTTTCATTGACAATTTACATAGGAAAGATATTTTCCTTTCCTTTTTTAAAAATGTTATATTCTTTATTTAGGGAACTAGTATTCACGATGACATCAATGGTTTTACTATTCTTCATTATTATTTCGTTAGTTTAAGTGACTTTACTTATCTTGTTTATTCCTTGAACTACGTCACCACCTAATACTACCACCTATACCAATTCTGTTCCTGATGTTTAACCTGCTTCTTAAAGATCCAGTTTTTCAAGCTGAACAATAAATCAATTTATTATAATGTTGATCAATAGTACTTAATCATTTAATAGTTCAAATTAAGAAGTGAGCTGCAGACTTTCCAAATTTTTTTCTAGGTTTACAGCATTGCGAGCAGCTTGAGCAGGAGCTCCAGAGAGTCCGTAGTCCTCCTCCCAAGATGGGGCTGTTTTGGAGTGCCACGCATGGATGAAGGACGCATGAAATCCCAATTTCCCTAACCGTTCAAAGACAAAGACTTTTATTTGCACAAATATTAGTGTTTACAAAAGTTATTATAATACTAGCTCGCCATAGTTACTTTCATGAGGTATTAAATTTACATCAAATTCTTCTCCTAGCGCCTTTCTAAAATTTATTTTTTATTTATTTATTTATTTAATTACTAATTTATTTATTTAGTTGTTTTATTCATTTATATTTTGGATCAGATCTGATCGATGGCCTTAGATAACCCATTTTATAGGGTTTTTGTAGACTGAGATGAAAAAAAGCCGGCGGAAAAAACCTCCAAACGGAATTTCTTTATGCCTGTAAGTATGACTGAGCAATAGGCCTTTTACAGTAAATACGTTTTATGTTCTTTTTTAAACTCGTTGCCTGTTTTATTTTTCTATAATTCCCGTACACTGTTATATATTTTCGAACATAATTTGAGTCATTCCATCGAGGTGGTGGTGGTTGTAAGACCGACATAATATGAAAAATTACGAATTTTTCTTTTATATGTACCTTTTTTTCTTTAGAGCCAAAGACAGACCGTCAGTGAAGTTAATAAATAATGTAGTTTAAAAAACTAAAAAACAGGCTTTTGTGAAAATTAATAAGAAAATGTATTTTACTGTAAAAAAACCATGGGGTAGTTTCTGTGATACTATTGACACCATGCACCATGCACCATGCATACTGTAAAATAAAGCGTGGGGTGCATGGTGTCAATAGTATCTTAGAAACCACCTCACGCTTTTTTTACAGTAAAATACATTTTATTCTTATTTTTTACTTTTTAGTTCGTATTTTCACAAAAGCATGTTTTTTAGTTTTTTAAACTACATTATTTATTTTTAATGTTTTGTTGGATTTTTATTCTTATAATATTACATTGTCATCGGCTCTTGACCCCTGTGCAAATTTTCAAGTTAATCAGACGCTTAGACGTGTTAAAAATATAAAATTTTATATTTTGTTTCATTAAGTACCTTAGGCCGCGAACTTATCAGTCGCCCCTCGTATATTTTTTTATCCCGATGATCCTAGTTAGGACTTTAATATAAAGTTATGAGATTATTGTATTGTCATGGGCCCTTGACCCCTGTGCAAATTTTCAAGTTAATCAGACGCCTAGAAGTAAGTGAAAATGAAGTTAAAAGATTCCGTTTCATACATACATACATACATATAGGTCAATCTAATAAAAGCGTGTTAAAAAGGCTCTGGATCGAGCACAGCTACATACAACACTGAAGTAACCATGTTGGTTTCTAATAACCAAGATAGATGACCCTAAAATTAAAGTGACGGGTAGAGAATAACAAGAATTATATAACTTTTTAAGAAAAAAAAACCGTCGTCAAACGGTAAAAAATAATATTGTTCAGTACTTCGCATTTGATACTTTTCTTGCTAATGGTAGTGATTTTTAAAACTGTTTTGGAGTCGGTGCACATTCAGAGCGAAAGGTACTCCATTTTACTAAGGGCTCGACTCCAAAATAAAATAAAATATGGACATTGAAGTGCATCTATTAATGAAAAAAGTGACGAAGAAATAGTGAAAAAAATGAGTGAGTACTTTATAAAAATAGGTACTAGATGAAAACCTACTGAAAATACTAGATGAAAAATAATACTGATAATAAAAGCAATTCGTGTGAAATTATTCCCTAACCATTCCAAAATATCAAAAATGCACAACGTTAATGTTCAAGTTTTCACTTCTGCCGGCACTACCGAAGTGCAACACGTTGTTTTTTTTTTTGTGAAAAAGTTTTATAATTCCACTCTTTTTAGTACTTTTCATTTAATAATTCTGTATTGTTTAAGCATAATTGGCGATATTTCCACATATGCCCTATGCCCTATGCACATATTCCCAGTGCCTATAAAATTTGAGAGTTCCCTCCGATTTCCCTCGGATCCCATCATTTTTTTGACTCTTCATCATTTTCTTGACGTGGTAACAGTTGGACCACCTGGGGAGCATAAGTTTACGAACAAAAAAACATTAATCGAAAGAATTTTCTCTCAACTCCTAACTACTAACCATCGTAGTACCTTCTATCATCAGCTCATCAACATGAGATGATAGTTACTATGCACAAATATCAATTTTGGTTCAGAAAGTATAAGAAAATCAATATGTGTGCCTATAAAATTTGAGAGTTCTCCTCGATTTCCTTGGGATCCCATCATCAAATCTTGACTTGTTGACAATGGAACCACCTCGAAAGTATAAGCTTTCGAACAAAAAAAGAAGCATCAAAATCGGTTCATAAACGACGAAGTTATCCGCGAACAAACATATAAAAAAACATAGAATATACGGTCAAATTGAGAAAACCCGCTTAAAAAAAGTACTTACACGTTATTGAATAAAATGATTAATCATTTAAAAATTTAAAAGAAAATACTATATCATTAAATTTCTTAGCATTTGTTATTCAAATTAATTGTAAGCCTAAGTAACCTAAGTCTTAGTATTAACTAAGCAACATATTGGGCTATGAATACGTTTACATCTGTGTCAACAAAACTCAGTTTGTCGCTATTCACATTTGGCTTGATATTACAAAACTACATGCACATAGTATCTATATACATAGTAGTTGATAAATACTGAATTCAATTTGTTTTATTATCATGACAATGTATTAAAATATTATTTACATTAGATATTAGACCGACTATCCACGTTTGAGACAGCATTTTTACATTGTCAGAATAAAATTATGGCTAATGTAGTTGATTATTATTGAAATGATCAGTAATATTGTGCAATAAAACTTATGGAAATACTGTATTTTAACGGCAAAATCTCATGTGTCAAAAATTAGGTAAATCAGCAAAATCGGTAAAATTTCGTATATGGCCTCTTAAACTGTAAGCTATAATTTAATGATTAATCACATTTCCATTTATTTATAAATTTTACCATAAGCATAAATTATCCTACTTCCTACTTATCCTACTTCCTACTTATATTATAAACGCGAAAGTTTGTAAGTATGGATGTTTGTTACTCTTTCACGTAAAAACTACTGAATGGATTTTAGTGTAACTTTACAATAATATAGCTTATATATCAGAATAACAAATAGACTACAATTTATAAAGATATTGTGTGAATTGTCCAAAATATGACGATAAGTGTCAAGTAAGTAGGAAAAAATCTACCATCTGCGAGCTATTCTGGCGTGCGCTGCCAAAACCGCTAGAGTTACATATACAAGTATGTAATGTAGGATGGAAATGTTTATCTTAAATAGTCCTACAAAAAGCCAGTCCAGCGGCATTTCAGAAGGGACTTCACTTTATTCCAACGTGGGTGAAACCGCGGGGCACAGCTAGTATATATTATTATTGTTATCAAAAACAAACATCTGCAACTCTGTTTTGTGTTTGAACATACCTTGGGGAAACTAAAAAAACAAAACTAAAAATAAACTGACTAACTAACGAATCTAACCCAACCCATGTATTTTATTTATTTTTATATTTATTTATTATTTTTTGTTATTATCTAAAAACTATCTAACAATGGGCGGACTTAATGCCTAATGAAATTCTCTCCCAATCAACCCATGGTAATAGTAAGAAATTGTTGGTAGGTGGAAACAGTTTGGTGGATTGAGCTTTAATACATTTAATTAAATACTTATGTCTTAATAACTTCTATGGTATATAATTATTACATATATTTACACACGCACACATATGTAAATACATACATTTATATATATAAACATAAATATATAATAAATTCATATAGTAATTATTAAATATAGGCGTGACAGGAACTGTGAAAATGTCAGACCATATCAGCTGAATTTAAATAAAATTCACGGAGCATTCTCTTGAAAGAGGGTTTAGTTGGAGCTTTTCTGATATATGCAGGTAGAGTGTTACAGAGCGATGTAGCCTAAAATTTGAAGGATTTCTGATAGAAACAGGTGTTGACAGATGGAATCTATAATATTTTAAATGAAGGGTTAACTTTCACCCAATAACACCACCACACAGTTTTTATAACTACAAAATTCTGTTAGTAGACAGGTGTTGAATCACTTTCGATCACAAATTGAAGCTGGTTCTGTTGAAGTAGTAAAGATGATTAATTATTATAATAGCAGCTGTTCCATTAACTCGTTGCTTAGATACAAAAAAAGAGTGTGTATACTTATGTACAGACGTTAGAAGTTACACTTCTTTGGCGTGTGAAAAAAGTTTAAAATAACTCAAATGTAATCGACGATAAGTATTAAAATCAATCAAAAATATTTTGTTTTAATTAAAAAATGTTTTATTAACGTAAAATTATTTTAAATTAATATTATAAAATAATTTTTCATATGAATTTCACACTAAGTACTGTAACTATATTCAGTGTTGATATTATTTCTATTCTGTGGCTAACTTCATCATGTCGTTCCTGCGCGCTGGCTGGCTGGCTGGAACCCTTTTTGACTCCCACTGCTGGCTGGCTGCAACCCTTTTTGACTCCCACTGCTGGGCACGGGTCTCTCCCCATTATTGGGAAGCCTGGAGCTAACTCCACCATGCTGCTCCAATGCGGGTTGGTGGAGATGCGGGTTAGTGGCCAACCCTCTGTCGGATGTTTTCAAACCGCCCATAAGGCTTCTGGCAAGCTGCTAAAACAATATGCTAAAACAAACTTTTGATGTTACACTAATTATATCCCTATAATTTTTAATTAATATTAAATAAATGATTAAAAAATTGGCATAAACGTTTAACCATAAAAGGTTTAACCATTGTTTAATTTGTATCTTAAATGGCTGTCACATTAAAGATACATACATTTAAATATATAAATATACTAGCGAACCCGGCAGATGTTGTACTGCCTTAAATTATCACAAATTAAATAATATTGCCACTATAAATTGAGATGTAAGCTACCCTATCTTTCAAGTTGGATCAAACTGCACACGGTGTGCAAATTTTATTAAAATCGATTAAGTAGTTTATGAGTCCATCGCGGACAAACAACGTGACATGTAATTTTTATATATAATAAGATATTGTTTAAGGGCTAATTAATCAATTGGTTAAATAAAGCTTAGGAAGCTATTGAACGAATTTTTAAATAGCTTCCTAAGCTGAGCACAATACCACCTTTCATCCCTGATTTTACTTAATTTATGCAGTATGCATATAATTCACTCATACATACCTATAATTTAAGTTAGGTACGTGTGCGCTGGGCCTATTTTTTGTCTTTTCGTTTTCAAATAGATAATCTGTTTTCACAATTTTACGCCTTTCATGTTACCCGATGATTGGTGTTCAACACGAGCATGTGAGCTTGCGACTGTGTGAAACTGTCGAAAAGCCTATATAAGTTTGTCAGAATTTTTTTTTACTTCAGTAATAATTTTGATACCGCATCGCGAAAATGTTGGATCTGGTATTGAAAGTAGCCATTATAACGGGTGGAGCCAATGGCATTGGAGAAGCCACCGTTAGGCAATTTCTGGAGGAAGGTGCTTTGGTAATGTATACCTACTTTCTAATATACCTCAATTTACTTCTCTTTAGTAAGTAGCGTGGAACTTGACGACCTGCGTGGCGTAATGGTTACCATTCCGGACTGCCAATCGAAGGGTCCCGGGTTCGATTCCCGGCGAAATAGAAATTTGAATGATGAGTTTAAATTTCTGTTCTCGATCTGCGTGTTTGTGTTTATGTCTTTGTGTGTGTCCATGGTACCCACGACACAGGGTATATCTACCCTACTGTAGGGCTATGAGTGTGAAGCGTTATTTATTATTATTATTATTACTTGTTATAAGAAATATCTTCAGTAATATCCCAATACGTGATAGGTGGGACCTAGCGATAGTCGTCTCAGTAAATTTGTGTAAGTCGGGGTTCAATATTGTAATCGGAACGAGAGTTCAAAAAAATTAGAAAAAACAAGTTTAATAAAATGTTAGATAGTAAAAACAATTTACATAACTATGATTAAAATAGTATAAACCGGAGTAATTTTGATATCACAGGCTTCATTACTTATTCTAACAATGTCGCCCGACGAGTTAAGTTTTTCTTCTTTTTACGTAAAATTTCTTCGTTTTGTACGCAATTGGGTCAGATTTTTTATAGGGTGGTTTAAAAACATCCAATAACTGCTTAGAAACCATGGACGTACAAAAAACAATGATTTTCTATCATGTTGGAAACTAAGCATGTCGCATCTTCAAACGCTTATTTTTACACGCTTTTTATTAGCTTCACCTGTATGTTTGTATGTTTGTAACCGACTTCTTTGGGCGCGATTTTGACCCACTTTAAACGGCCAGATTTCGTTCAAACTTTGTAGATTTATTGAGGACCGATGACAATACACTAATTTGATAAAATTATTCCATTTTTCAATTTGCAAAATATGATTTTTGTTAATTTATATAATTTTCTGGTTAACTTGAAAATTTGCATAGGGGTCAAGGGCCGATGACAATGCAATAATATGAGAATAAAAATCCAACTAAAAAATTAAAAATAAATAATGTAGTTTAAAAAACTAAAAAACACGCTTTTGAGAAAATACGAACTAAAAACTAAAAAAATAAGAAGAAAATGTATATTACTGTAAATAAAGCGTGGGGTGGTTTTTAAGATACTATTGACACCATGCACCCCACGCTTTATTTACAGTAATATACATTTTCTTCTTATTTTTTTAGTTTTTAGTTCGTATTTTCTCAAAAGCGTGTTTTTTAGTTTTTTAAACTACATTATTAAAATTTTAGTTACATGTAAACTGTTACCGCAGTTAACAGGTGACGAAGCCATTACCCTTTTTTATTTGAATGGAGTAGCAGACGAGCATGCAGGCCACGTGGTGTTAAGTGGTCGCTGCAGCCCATGGACATATACATACAACCTCAAGCAAGCATAGGTAAGTCTTGTCTGAGGTCGTATGATGTAGTTGCGCTGCTACTCCGGAGGCTGGTGGTCGCCTCATGTAAGTGTGGCCGGCAACTAAACCTTGCCACCGAAAAACAATGGAATTGGTTCACGGCAGAAGTGGGTACAGCGGTGGTATCTACTTCCCCGAGCGAACGATAATAGTTCTACCACCTACAAAAACCTGTTTCAAACTTGAATGTTTTTTTAATTATTTTGCATTTTTAATACTTAAGTAACTCCGTATTATGATTAATTAAATATCACCTTTCTAATAAATCAACAGTTTAAATTTTTCTCAAAGCGCTAGACATCGCAGAGTGTCAACGTACAAGGTCGATTTTATAAAAGCAAGAATGAAATTTTCGCTGACCATAATAGAATAAAATTAATAGGCAATAGAAAATTTGTAGTTACACCTCTCACCATCTCCTACCGTAAACCATTTTTTTTGTTTTGGCGGAAAGATGAACATTTAACATAATAGCATTAAAAATAATACAGACGATCTTGAATATGACTTTAACTATACTATTCAGGCTGGCCAGATTCTTAAAACGACTGACGACCCGCATGGCGTAATGGTTACCATGCTGACTGCCGATCGGAGGGTCCCGGGTTCGATTCCAAGCGAAACAGAAATTTGAATGAGTTTAAATTTCTGTTCTCGGTCTGGGTGTTTGTGCTTCTGTCTCTGTGTGTGTCCATGATACAGGGTATATCTACCTTACTGTGGGGCTTTCAGTGTGAAACATTATTATTATTATTATTATTAAAAAAATGTAGGACTGCAGGACACTGAATGTCAGGTATTTAAAAGAAAAGTTAAGACGGCAAACCATAAATAATAATTAATCTTTTTTTTTTCAGTTTGTAGCGTTTTTGGATATTGATAAATGTGCAGGCACTCGATTGGAAAATGAACTAAGTAGCAAATATGGCAGAGATAAAGTCAAATTCTTCTATGGTGATGTCACTTCTGATGCAGATCTATTCAATGTTTTTGACTACACCATAAACAAATATGGAAGTATCGATGTAGTGGTGAACAATGCTGGAATAGCTGATGAAAGAATATACAAAAGATTAATCGATATTAACTATGTAAGTTTAATATTCATTAAGTTTCAAATTTCAATTTGATCCCTAACTGCTCCTAATTTAATGCATTTTTATTATATAACATTGTAAAAAAATCACAACATGTTATTGCTGTAGTGTTAAATAGATAATGTTATTGGGCTGTAACCCTTTTTGCGTCCCACTGCTGGGCACGGGTCTCTCCCAATTATAATAATACAATACAATACAATTATTGGGGAGGCCTGGAGCTTACTCCACCACGCTGCTCCAATGCGGGTTGGTGGATATGCGAGTTAGTGGCCAACCCGCCGTCGGATGTTTTCAAACCGCTCATAAGGCCTCCGACAAGATTTAACTTTTATCTATCGACAACAACCGGAACCGACGGCTTAACGTGCTCTCCGAAGCACGGAAAACGCGCAGGTTTTTCTTTACCGCTAGCGGTCACCCATCTCACACCCGACCGCGCCCGTTTGGCTTAGTTGCATAGATCGCTTGCGTTCTACACCAACCGCCGGGCCATGCGTGCTTCGAACACTTTATTATTAATGAATAATATTAATATTTCAGAAAGCTCTCGTGAAAGGATCATTAAAAGCCCTGGAAGTAATGCGTAAAGATAAGGGCGGGAAAGGTGGTACCATCATTAACATATCTTCTTATGGTGCATTAACATTGCCCGATAGACCTACAGCATACATATATGCTGGATCCAAGAGCGCTATTCTCTTATTTAGCAGTACATTGGGCGTAAGTCTTAGAATAATTACAATTACATTATAGAAACCAAGTTCGCGCGCCCAAATTGAAGCAAGTTGATTGGTGCCATTAATGGCATCAAACGCCGGGCCGCACGGTGGGCTGGAAATCGCGTTGCATGGACATAGAAACTTAAATTTAAAAAAAAATGATTTTAAAAATAGGTTTTTTTTTTGTTAGAAATGGGTTTCGTTGATTGTTAATATCATAAAAAATGTCATCTCAGATGATTTACTAATTATTTCTGATTTTTTGACATACTTAGTATAACGACACCTCCTGCGTTTTTTTTTAAATCGTCAAAGTTTTTATTTAATTTCCTTCCAGCTCTTGACTGAATTAGATGGTTTAATGCTTCCAAAATGTGTTCATATACCGTTTTATTGTACTACAAGCCTCAAAAATAAATGATAAATTTATGAAATAAGGCAAGAATAGATAAAAAATAAAAATAATATATAATAAATTTCATTTCAACTACTTATGTCTAACTATCCATGTAGCTTTTCTTATGGTGAAGACGTTAGCTGATTGGTCATTTGTTAGTCACTTCCTCATCAGTTAATGACTGATATCTCTTCAGTTAATGCCTGGTTGCTCTTCATTTAATGACTTATAGCTGATTAGTTAATGACTTAACCATAATATTGAGCCATTTGAACAGTGTAAGCTTAATGAGGTTAGTTAGAAGGGGAGGGTGTTTCGATCACTATAAATAGTTTAGGGTTCTACTCATAACTTCAGTTCATTTTGAATATTTCTACTGATAATTTCTAAAATGGAAAGTCTGTGCACCAATCTGGACTTGTTTTTTCCTGAGCAATCGGAATACTACTTGTTTCGAGCACGAAAAACTGTTTGACATTCTAGTCAGTCAACTAGGATCTGGTCTTTCCCATGAAGACCGTGTTAAAGTTGAAGAATTTTGTCGGAGATTTACACGGGCTGTTCAAAAGAGGTGGATAAGATCCCATCGAAAATCTGAAAATTTCAGACGTGATTATATCGAGTTTCTTGAAGCTGATATCGACTGGTCAAGCTGAAGCTGATATCGACTGCAAACCGATTTGCTCACACAATAATCTACGAGTGATAATACATTCAGTCAGAAAAGTATCGGGAATGGATGATTTGTTTATGTTTCCAAATTTTTTTTTGTTGTTGTTAGATTGGTACAACTATTTTCCATTTTGGCGCGGAGTTTGAGTTGCAAATGTTATTTAAATTAAATACGTTGCTGTTTTTAGATATATCATATCTAGTGTGTATTGCGAATTTCATAATGGACAAAAACATCGAACAAAGAGTTTGTCATAAATTTTGCATCGCCAATGGAATTTCGTGTTCGGAGTCCCTGAAAATGTTACAGAAGGCTCACAGTGAATCTATTTTATCAAAAACACGTACTTATGAGTGGTACATAGCGATTTGCCTCGCTCTGGTAGGCCATCAACGTCTGGATCTGAAGTTAAGATCGCAAAGTGAACGAAATTTTCAACTTTCAGAGAGATAGCCGCCGAACTTGCTGTATCACACGGGTCGAACCGCACCATTTGAACTAATCATTTGAGTATGAAACGTCATGTTACCGTTCGTCCCAAAACCAAAAACACAATCACATGAGAGTCAATTCCGACCCAACATTCATGAAACACATTGTTACTGGTGACGAGACGTGAATTTGCGAAATTGAGATGCAAATTAGTCAACCAAGCTTTGGAGTGGCGCCTTCCAACTGAACCGAAACCGAAAAAACCACGCCAAAGTTAATCAAAAGTCAAAGTGATGTTGACTGTTTTCTTTGACTATCGCGGTATTATGCACTCGGAATTCGTGCCGGAAGGTCAAACGGTAAATAAAGAATATTATTTGAGCGTTATGCGGCGTTTAAGAGAACAAATTTGACGAAAAATGCCAGATTTGTGGAAAGAAATTTCTTGGATTTTGCATCACGATACTGCGTCTTCGCACAAGGCCATCTTTGTGAACGAATTTTTGACCAAACACTCAACTAATACTATCGAGCAACCACCATATTCACCACTATGGTTCCAGCCGACTTCTTTCTTTTTCCTAAACCCAAATTACCACTTCGTTGCACCCGTTTTCAATCAGTAAAAGACATAAATTAGAATTCGAGGCGAGAACTGAACTCAATTCCGGACACAGCGTTTAAAAATGTTTTGATGATTGGATTATTGGTTGGTGTAAGTGTACCGCTTCTAAAGGAGCATACTTTGAAGGTGATAATATAAATTTGGATGAATAACACACATTTTATGTATTATTGATCATTTCCCGGTAGTTTTTTGACAGAGTAATATTGTTTATGCTATCGAAAATGACTTCATCGGTATCAATAATGACAAAAAAACAGTGAAAGCCATTTGAAATTGTTCAATGTTATGGTTAAGTCATTAACTAATCAGCTATTTGGCATTAACTGAAGAGATATCAGATTAACTGATGAGGAAGTAACTAACAAATGACCAATCAGCTAATGTCTTCAATATAAGAAAAGCTACATGGATAGTTAGTCATAAGTAGTTGAAATGAAATTTATTATATATTATTTTTATGTTTTATCTATTCTTGCCTTATTTTATAAATTTATCATTTATTTTTGAGGCTTGTAGTACAATAAAACGGTATATGAACACATTTTGGAAGCATTAAACCATCTAATTCAGTCAAGAGCTGGAAGGAAAATAAATAAAAACTTTGACGATTTAAAAAAAACGCACGAGGTGCCGTTATACAAGTATGTCAAAAAATCAGGAATAATTAGTACTAAATCCGTGTGAACCTTGCGATACCGGAGATATTCACATTTTTCACGTCAGCTCCATACAAAATATTTTTCGAAAAATTATTACTCGTTCGTATTTGAACAAAATCATCTGTGATGACATTTTTTATAATATTAACAATCAACGAAACCCATTTCTAACAAAAAAACATCGTTTTTTAAATTTAAGTTTCTATGTCCATGCAACGCGACTTTCGGCCCACCGTGGGCCTCTCCGTAAGACTTAAGGTTAAATTTTATCACAACACTTTTTAAAAACAAAAGAAGTCTAATAAAATAACTTTTCACAGTGTTTTCAGTATTTTGTAGTACTTTATAGTTAATTTGGTCAAAATAAAAATATTTTGTTTGTCAGATGTGACAGCTGTAGGAATCTATTTAGTGCTTCAATTTTGACAGCGCGCTTGTATCAAGACACTCATTCTATACGTATTTATTCTAAGGCGTAAATGGAATTTTTAAGACTATCCAGACCATCAATCAACTTCCACTATCCTAGACTATCTCACACATATATATCTATCTCACTCACAATACTATCAATCAAAATCCAATTAATGTGTCGCTAATGACTGAGAATATGAGAAAAACTAAGCGAGTAACAAAGACAAATTTTAAAGAATAAGAAAAGAGTTCACGACCTATTTTATTGTTACAGACGGATGCGTATTATGCATACACTGGAGTACGTGTTATAACTGTGGCTTTTGGTCTCACAAACACTAATATAGTTAATAACATAATAGGCATTGATGACATAAGTACTGAAGCAATCAGAAAGCTTATTTCACAGCAACCGATACAACCGTAAGTAAATATTTATTTATAAAACAAAATAAAAATACTTTTTGATTTAATGACAAGAATCAGTCCAGAAAAAGGACACACTTCTTTGAGAAGCCGAATAAATACGAAAACGTCACATAACAACCTTCCAGCTGAGGCATTTCCAATGGACTATGACATGAGGTTCTTCAAGAAAGTTGTAAAATAAGCTCTCCTTAAAAGCCGGCAATGCTCGGGTGGCTGGGGAGCTCTATTTGGGGTTGCCCGTGTCCATAGGCGACGGTGATCGCCTAACACCACGCGGCCCATCTGCCTTTTTGTTCGGCTTATTTATAAATAAATAATGTAGTAAAACTAAAAAAGACGCCTTTGTACTAGTTCGTACTAAAAAGTAAAAAAATAAGAAAAAAATGTATTTTACTGTAAAAAAAGCGTGGTGTCAATAGTAACTTAAAAACCACCCCACGCTTTTTTTTACAGTAAAATACATTTTCTTCTTATTTTTTTACTTTTTAGTACGAATTAGTACAAAAGCGTGTTTTTTAGTTTTTTAAACTACATTATTTATTTTTAATTTTTTAGTTGGATTTTTATTCTCATATTATTGCATTGTCAGTCATCGGCTCTTGACCCCTATGCAAAGTATCTTAGGCTACGAACTTATCAGCCGCCCCTCGTATATTTTTTGTCCTGATGATCCTAGTTAGGACTTTAATATAAAGTTATGAGATAATTGTATTGTCATCGGCCTTTGACCCCTGTGCAAATTTTCAAGTTAATCAGACTCCTAGAAGTAAGTGAAAATGAAGTTAAAAGATTCCGTTACATGCATACAGGTCAAGTTAATAAAAGCGTGTTAAAAAAATATAACAACCTCTAGTTCCATGCCTATTTATATTCTGAGCTGATTGATTCTATGTTTGTGTTTTACAAACTTGTGCAACATTTATGTATTAGTGTAAGGTAGGAAACAAAATGTTTTTTATTTTTAATACACTACAAATCATAAAAGTCCTAACTGTTCCTCTTATTTTCCCTATCGTAATATCTATCACTCTGCAGCGATGGCAGAGTGGTAAAAAACCGCGGTCCTCGACGCGACCGATCCCAAGTTCAAAAACGCGCGCGCACCTCTGACAAAGAAATTTGTAATGTGCGAATTTATCGCTGCTCCACGGTGATGGAAAATATCGTGATATTTCATTGATTACGATGTTCTCCATCGTCGTGCATGCCTGAGAGGAATTCATAATTTCTCGAGGGCATGACGTCCACCAATCCGCACTAGGTCAGCGTGGTGGACTATGGCCTAAATCCCTCTGAATTGTGAGAAGGAGACCTGTGCCCAGCAGTGGGACATAAAAAAAGGTTGAAAAAAATCTATCACTCAGTATTTGATCTCTTGAATAAAAAATATTTACCGACATATTTTCTGTCATTATTTGTTATTCAAGTATTTAATGAACCTGAACGTAATCGCAAAACAATGTGATCACTCGTATTTGCGTCACGCCTTGCCTGTAATATGTAAAGCATCTAAATGATGACGATATGATGCTACAGTGTCTCCTTTATATTCTTTAAAATTGTATTAGTTTCTGAATCATGCTAACGATGTTACTACGTAGGTTATAAGTTCTTTTTAATAATACATCGCCACGCCCAAAATCTGTTTGTCCCACCGCATTAGATGTTGCACATTTTATTATATTTAATTGTATATTGTATTGTATATTATTAATTGTATCAACTTTTTGTTAAATTTCAGGTCCAAAGTAGCTGCTCTTGGAATTGCAGAAGCTTACAAAAAAGGTAAAACTGGTAGCACTTGGCTCGTACAGGACAGTAAAATAAAGGACATTACTGAAAGAGTGAAAAAAGCCTACAAAATATTGTCCGAAGAATTTACGAGTAATATAGTTCAGTAATAATGAGTTTACTTCGCAATGTATCATCATTTCTTCAGCAACCAACCGTAGGTTACTATGTATTATAAGTTATAATTTTATATTATTTATAACATGTTTCTTTTTATTTTCCTAATTGTTTCTAAGACAATATACGAGTACTATTTGATGGTTTGTAGGACGGACGATGAAATTTCCCTGTTTCCCACAGTATTTCCATGTGACAATGATATTATAACTTCATTTTAATCTTTCTATTATGTAATCCGCAAACCTCAGAAAACAATAAATCCATCGTATTTCGTTTTCAACGTTGGTCAAGATATCTTTCGATAAATGCTTGGTGTTCTTGTTACACAAATAAATTATTGGAGATTGACTTGTAACATTTTGGTGTAATGTATCGCGTTCGTGTAACAGAAACCAAAATAGTATATTTCATTACAAGTGCGGAAAGGCAGTCATTGCAAGGAGTTCCGACAAATGTCTACCCGAGCCGAGGCGTAGCCGAAGGTGAGGGTTGACAGTCGGAACTCCCTCCAATGACGGTTCCGCATGTGTACTGAACAACTATTTTTAATACAGTTGCGAAAAAATGAAGCAATTTAATAAAATAATAAAATCACAATAAACTCAACTAACTAATTATCTAAACTCGCAAAGAACATTTTTGAAAAATGGCGCCAACCGTAAAATAATATAAGCAGAGTTTTTTTTTGTTTTCTTCACCCATTCTGGGTAGGCAAAGAAAACTATGCCCATACAGCCAAGTCTTCAGTAGATTTTTTTTATTGATATGAAATGAAAATGTTAATGAGATGAAATGAAATAAAACCTAACCCAACTCATTGAATCAAATCATTAAATCTGATATTGAAACAAATTAGTAGCTTATTTTTAGAAATATTTTGCATGAATACTAAAAACTTCTAAATCTTCGTGGTTGGTTTTTTTCTTTTTAATAGACATTATTTTGACAGTTGGGAAAGAGAACGCACGAGTGCGGAAAAGGTAAAGAAAAAGCACGAGTGTGTAATAGCCCACTTCCCGCACGCTATACGTCCCTGCAATACGTCACTTTTTGAGCAACTGTATTAAAAAATGACTTGTAACATTAGTGTGTTGTTTCATTCGCGACGAGCGTTTTTTTTTTCGCTAATCCCTTTGTGTGTTACATTACAATTACAAGTCAGTGCACATCGCGTCGTCGTGAAAACAAGTTGCGAGCGGAATCCATGGATGGAGCAAACTTGAGCAAAGATAATGATTAATGATACATTACAAACACACGTTACAAGTCAGTCTGTGTCGCCGTGTTGTAACAAGATCGCCTCGAATGATACTTACATTACAAACAAACGGTACCTCCACTTAATTCACCTTACGTCATTCTTTTGTCTTTTTTCATAATAGCAATTCTTTCATTAGTGATGCTTCTGTCATATTTTATTAATTATTATGTTATTGTGAATGTTATGTTAATGGTTTTATTATTCCAAATTTAAATACATTTTATAAAAACAACGCCTTTTGTATTATTTCGTTTTCATATTGTACTGTTTAACATAAGTAGGTACCTGAATAGGTTAGATACTATGTAGATGCCTAATCAATTATTATGTATGTGATTTTTCAGCGGTCTTACACGTAAATACGTAAGGCATTGTGTTAGTGAACCATCAGTTTTTGTTCTGGTATTAATTTACTCAAAGGGCAATAAAACCTAAAGCTATTTTTTTAGCTCTCGACTCCTTCTCTAAAAGGATAGCAATTTTATATATCTATCTATTTGCGGTTTAAGTCGACGTTGACTATACTGTGACAAAGATTAATTAATTTCAAAAGGTAAAAATAAAATTATTAATTGGTGCATATAGTGGTGGACACATAATTAAAGACACCCCCTGATTGATCACAATAAACTTGATTATGGTATTGCTATTAACTAAAGTAGGTATTAAATGCATATAATGGAATATTAGATCTGGTATTATGTGGGCTACATAATATTCTATAAAAGTTAGTGGGGACGAGGAACCATTAGTAGCACCCGGTTTATATTATCCACTTCCAATGGTGGATAATAAATTGAACTTGGTCTGCAGTACGATAGGTTTATGCCGCGCCCATCACTTCATCACCATGAATGGAATATCCGTAAAGCCAATTATAGCATGCTTTATCAATTAATATTTGCTATACAAATGATAATCATGATGTGCTCATCTGTCAAAAAAGTGCATACGCGCAATAACCGGAATACAATTTTTAGATAGACATTTTTTGGACATCTACTGACTAATTACTGACGACTTACTGATTTATCTATTACTGCTTCGTCCGATTTCAACGAAACTGGAAAAAAATGATGCAAAAATATTACTTGATTGACACTGGCAATATGCACAGAGTTTGCGATGCCATAACTGAAGAAAAAACTTCTGAATGTTAAAAAAAATATATAACGAAAGTTTTGGCGGGAAGTCTGAAGGGACAAGTTGTGCTCTTGTTTTATTTTCATTTTCTTGGTGTATTTTTGTGTTATATCGGTTAAAGTGATGACATTTTTTTCGATATAGGTTAATGACAGTGCACGAGTGTTGTGAAATAGAATAACAGTGCGAAAACATGTTTTTTCGCCTTGCCTCCAAAACTCCTTCGGACATGTTCTCGTAAAGTAGCTATCGCTTTACTTGAACATCTGACTGACTAGACTGACTGATACTTGACGACTTACTGATTTATTCTATGACGCAGAAATTATACTTGACACTGGCAATATGCACAGAGTGCGATGCCATTATTTAATAATGAAAAATTATATAACTTTCTATGATCACATCAACCGAATAGCCTGAAAGAATACTGATATCTAGCTAAGTATATTATGTATGGCCATTATTATACATAAATAGCAGTCGTTAAACCTTGTCGGAGGCCTTATGGGTCCTTTGAAAACATCCGACAGTAGGTTGGCCACCAACCCACTTCTCCATCGTTTCGTATTGCTGCAGCGAGGGGGAGTTCTATTACTTCACTACAGACAAAAAAGAAAGACAGCTACATACAACACTGAAGTAACCATGTTGGTTTCTAATAACCAAGATAGATGACATAAATAAATAAGAAATAAAAAAGCGCGGGGTAGTTTTTTTACATTAAAATACATTTTCTTCTTATTTTTTACTTTTTAGTTCGTGTGCACGACAGTGCGGTATCAATATTAGTATTTTCATTATTAATTGTAAATTTAATTCGTTTTAAATAAACGTGCCGTTTGAGGAGGGTGGCAGAGTAACCGTTTCGCGTTAGTCTGTAATTCGAGCTAACCTATGTATTCTGAAAGTCAATCGTCATTGTCAATAGAAAATAAGAAAAAATGTTGTCTTCGCTGCCGCCGCCCTCATCGATTCGGTCAAATATCAAATCGTAATTTTTATTTATAAAATCCAGCGACCTATCCGCCACATTATTTGGCCTTACGAGCGGATCATGATTTTTGGATGTATCGGTGTTATGTGTTTAGTGTATCGTATGAAACTATGAACTTATTTCGTGAAAAAATTGTGAACATTTAGTTTGACATTTCTCGGCTTAACATTGTGTAATGGTGGTGTTCATTTCGTTCAGTTTTCTATCGTATTAGATCGTTTCGTTTTGTGTAAGGAAACATGAACATTAATTTCGGTGATGAACTAAGCATCTAATTCGTAACTTGTGAAGCCGTGAATAAGTTATCGTTTCGTGTTTTTGTGTATAAGTGTATTTTGTGTGTTTGCATTTTTTAATATATTCGAAGTCTCTAGTAATAATAAAGGACATTTCGTATTTGAAACATAACGGCTGTAATGGCGGTCGCGGTGACATCAAATTTATATAAAAATATACAAAAGTGACATTTTTATTTCTTTTGTGACATTTTCCTATCGGTTTTTCGCGTATATATTAAATATTATTTTGAGTGTTTTTGTTAAATTTTATTTTGTGAGTTCGTTCGTTATCGTTATAAGAGTGTTGAAATATAATTTAATATTAAAAGAGAAATAAAGACCTAATCTAAGATGCCAATAACGAGGTCAATGACATCTCGACGTCAAGGGAATTTGAAGATCGAGCCAGTTCCCCCAGAACAAAAGCCGGTCACTGATCCACGTTCGCCATCAACAATGAAAGAAGCTTCCACATGTGATCCGGGTACCTCGGTGGTACAAAGTGTACCGATGACACAGGATTTAAAAGCTACGTCGTTACGAAGTCGGTTGTCAGCGCATTCAAAGAAAAGTGTTCATCGAGCCGAGGCATTAGAACCGCTGGCTAAGGCTAAACTTGAAGAAGCGCGGGCGGCGACTGCTCTCGCTGAAGCTGAGGTAGCTAGAATCGACGCTATGTCTACGGACGCTGATGATGAGAGTGACCCGGGGACAGTTGGAGATAAGTCCGTTCTTGTGAAAAGCTGACTCGACATGCAACGAGAGATAGATGCTCACATTGATAGCAAGATATTGTTTCCCGATCCAAGAGACATTACCGAGATGGCTCCTGGGCAACCCATTGATCGGTGTGTGGCAACGGCAAACCAAAGCGTGCCACAGCAGATAGATGTAGCAACACTTATTGCAGCCCTTAAAGAGGTCACGCGAGCAACAACATCGCATGCGCTACCGAAACATCTTCAAGAATTACCTTACTTTAGCGGTGCCAGCAGTGAATGGCTAGCTTTCAGAGCGGCCTATCGAGATACCAATAGCCACTTCACTAAGGCCGAGAATCTGACTCGATTGAGACGATGCTTACGTGGTGCAGCTAAAGAGGCTGCGATATCGCTTTTTATTGCAGAAACAGAACCTGATGATGTGATGCGATTACTGGAATTAAGATTCGGTCGTCCAGACGCATTGGTAATTGCAGAGATGGATAAAATTAAGACTCTTCCTCGACTGACAGACAATCCACGAGATGTATGCATTTTCGCTAGTCGTATGAATAACATCGTAGCTGTTGTACAAACACTAAAAAGATCGTATTATTTGTACAACCCTGATGCAGTGAGAATTGTAGTTGAGAAGATGACTCCTTCTTTACGATATCGATGGTACGATTATGCATCAAAAAGACCAGAGGATGAACCCGATCTGCTTAAAATCGCAAACTTTCTCGCCAAAGAAGCTGAGCTTTGTAGTCGATATGCTCCGGCGGAGAATGTCAGAGATCGTTCGCCATCGACTCACAAGAGACTGCAAAAAGCTTACACTACAACTCCGTCAGAATCGAAAACACGTTCGTCGCCTAAAAAACCAACAAGTCCATCTGATATAATTTGTCCTATGTGCGAGGGCGGACATAAGTTTATCGACTGCAAGCACTTTAAGGACCTGGCTGTTAGCGACAGATGGGAGCGAGCGAAAGAATTTAACATCTGTTTTCGGTGCCTGAACAAGAGAAGTTATCGCCACAAATGCAACTACAAACCATGTGGCATTGAATACTGCAAAGGTTCGCATCACCCTCTCCTGCACAGCCCAAAAGAAACCGCAGATTAGAAAGAGAGTTCCAGCATGGCTGTAGTTACGTCTGCTAGACCACGAACTTTAGACGGAGCATTCCTAAAAGTTTTGCCAGTGAGAATAACAGGACTAAGAGGAACCATAAATACTTACTCCCTCTTAGATGAAGGGTCCACGATAACTCTGATTGAAGAGAACGTAGCACAAAAAGTCGGTGCAACTGGACCAAATGAGCCTTTCGACATCGAGGCGGTTGGTGGATCTCGAATAAACGCTGAGTCGTCAAGACTCGTGTCGTTGAAAATCATGGGAAGACACGAGCAACAATATCATGAGTTCACAGCGCGTACCATTGACCATCTTCACCTTTCGCCCCAGACCATCGATAAAGCTTACTTAGATAAATTCGACCATTTAAAAGAAATCACCCACGACCTCGTCTATCATCGTGGAACGCCAACTCTATTGATCGGCCAGGATAACTGGCATCTCATGGTTTCGAGATCAATAAAAAGCGGCGAACGAGGTCAGCCAGCAGCTTCACTCACGGAACTTGGGTGGGTGCTGCATGGTCCCAGTGGAGATAAGGTACATCGAGTACACTTCGTTTCGAAAATTACAGTCCACAATGATAAAATTGAAGAACGTATCGATAACTTTGAACATGATGCCATAAGAATCGAACCTACGCGCCATAAAAAAGATACAAACGAACGAGCACTGAACATACTCGAAGAAAGTAGTCGTTTGCAAGATGATCGTTTTGAAACAGGTCTATTGTGGAAAAATGATAATGTTATACTTCCCATCAATAAAGAAAAGCCATTGAGGCGCCTCGAAAATACCGAGAGGAAGTTAGAGGACGAGACTAAAGTCAGCGAATGGCGTAAAATGCCTACGGCACATAATGATTCAGAAGACATCACTCGCGGCATACCAAATGGTTTCAATCACGATCACCGCTGGTTTCGTGGTCCAGACTTCCTTTACCAGCCTGAGCAGCTCTGGCCTCAGGAGCCAGAACATACAGAACCACCAATCACTGGAGAAGAACGCATTTTCACAATCACCCATAACATTTCACTCATTGCTAACGCTCTTCCTCAGATCTCTAAATTTTCTTCGTGGCTACGTCTCATAAGAACGACGGGCCGAGTTCTACAGTTCATCGAGCTATGTCGTCCCCGGCACACTGTCAGGGCTATGAAACGGACTCGACTTCGAGACTCTGATGACCTGTGGAAGCTATAATTGCGACGAAATACACCGTCTCGCACATCGCCGGTAATAGTATCACCTAAATTCATTTATATCACTCTTGAAGCGCACCATTTGAAGGCGGCGGAGAATCTTTGGTGGAGAGCTTCTCAAGAGGAAAGTTTCAGACAAGACTTGCATAGACTCCAGAAAAATCTTCCACTCGCGCAAGACAGTAAACTTCGAGCACTGAGCGTCGTGTTGAATGATGGCGTCATTAGAATAAAGTCGCGGATTGACTGTGCCACCGAGCTTTCGTCGGAACAGCGCAACCCACCGGTTTTTGACGGGAAACATCCATACACACGCCTGTATATTGCATGGATTCACAGACTCAACCATCACGCTGGTGCGGAGACAGTAGTAAATGAAATACGTTCACGCATGTGGGTGTTGAGTCTTAGACCGACGGTGCGAAGCATTATGAAGAGCTGCACGAAGTGTCGCATTTTGAGAGCAAAACCATCTTTACCAATGACAGGAGACCATCCGTATACTCGACTGGCGCAC
Source organism: Pyrgus malvae (assembly GCA_911387765.1). NCBI lineage: Eukaryota > Metazoa > Arthropoda > Insecta > Lepidoptera > Hesperiidae > Pyrgus > Pyrgus malvae. The sequence continues at coordinate 6,615,964 of OU426955.1, read as the reverse complement.
CATCACCGTCCCTTTTCTTTTGTCGGTCTTGACTACTTTGGGCCATACAGCATAACCGTCGGCCGTCGACATGAAAAGCGATATGTTGCACTTTTTACATGCCTTAGCACTCGTGCCGTGCACATAGAATTGGCTGGTTCCTTGACATCAGATAGCGCAATTATGGCGCTGAGAAGAATGATGGCAAGAAGAGGCTGTCCAACGGAAATTCACAGCGACAATGGCACAAATCTACGCGTAGCCGATGCCGAATTGAGAAGAGCAGCTTATAGTGCAACAAAATAAGAGGCTACATCCCGCTGCATTACCTGGCGTTTTATTCCAACTGGATCACCATTTATGGGTAGAGCTTGGGAAAGGTTGGTGCAGTCTATAAAACGAGCCTTAGCTGCTACTCTAAATGCACGCCATCCGACTGAAGAGGTATTGTTGACTCTGCTATTAGAAGCCGAATACACCGTTAATAACCGCCCATTGACACCTGTCTCAGTTTCTCCAGATGATCCAGAATCGCTTACTCCTCTGCATTTTATACTTGGAGGACCAGCACGTGTACCGCTTCCAGGAAGTTTCAGTGATTCAGACCTAAACGCAAAGCAGAGATTGCGACATACACAACGCCTTGCTGATATTTTTTGGGGTCGTTGGGTGCAAGAATATGCGCCACTGCTTCAAAACCGGCGGGAGACACGGAGCCGGGGTCCAGCACCACAGATTGGCGATATCGTACTACTGGTGGATGAAAATTTACCAAGACACACATGGCCACGAGGGCAAATAACCAACGTATATCCCGGAAGAAATGGAGTGGTCCGAGTGGTCGAGGTTAAGACTAAATCGGGACTATTAAGAAGAGCAGTTAAAAAGATCGTCGTGCTTGCGAAAGAAGTGCAAGAAGTGCACGGCGGGCGGGCACGGAATGTGCACGACAGTGCGGTATCAATATTAGTATTTTCATTATTAATTGTAAATTTAATTCGTTTTAAATAAACGTGCCGTTTGAGGAGGGTGGCAGAGTAACCGTTTCGCGTTAGTCTGTAATTCGAGCTAACCTATGTATTCTGAAAGTCAATCGTCATTGTCAATAGAAAATAAGAAAAAATGTTGTCTTCGCTGCCGCCGCCCTCATCGATTCGGTCAAATATCAAATCGTAATTTTTATTTATAAAATCCAGCGACCTATCCGCCACAGTTCGTATTTTCACAAAAGCGTGTTTTTTAGTTTTTTAAACTACATCATTTATTTTTAATTTTTAGTAGGTTTTTTATTCTAATATTATTGCATTGTCATCGGCCCTTGATCCCTGTGTAAATTTTCAAGTTAGTCAGACGCTTAGACGTGTTAAAAATATAAAATTTTATATTTGTTTAATTAAGTACCTTAGGCCACGAACTTAGCCTCCCTTCGTATATTTTTTTATCCTGATGATCCTAGTTAGGACTTTTAGATGACCCTAAAATTAAAGTGACGGGCAGAGAATAACAAGAATTATATAACTTTTTAACAAAATAAAACCGCCGTCAAACGGTAAAAAATAATATTGTTCACTACTTCGCAGTGTAGTGACTCTTAAAACTGTTTTGGAGTCGGTGCACATTCAGAGCGAAAGGTACTCCATTTTACTAAGGGCTCGACTCCAAAATAAAATAAAATATGTACATGGAAGTGCATCTATTAATGAAAAAAGTGACGAAGAAATAGTGAAAAAAATGAGTGAGTACTTTATAAAAATAGGTACTAGATGAAAACCTACTGAAAATACTAGATGAAAAATAATACTGATTATAAAAGCAATTCGTGTGAAATTTTTCCCTAACCATTCCAAAATATCAAAAATGCACAACGTTAATGTTCAACTTTTTACTTCTGCCGGCACTACCGAAGTGCAACACGTTGTTTTTTTTTGTGAAAAAGTTTTATAATTTCACTCTTTTTAGTACTTTTAATTTAATAATTCTGTATTGTTTAAGCATAATCGGCGATATTTCCACATATGTGTGCCTATAAAATTTGAGAGTTCCCTTCGATTTCCCTCGGATCCCATCGTTTTCTTGACTCTTCATCATTTTCTTGACGTGGTAACACCCCCCTCGGGAGCATAAGTTTTTGAACAAAAAAACATTTATCGAAAGAATTTTCTCTCAACTCCTAACCATCGTAGTACCTTCCATCATCAGCTCGGCAACATGAGATGATAGGTACTATGCACAAATATTAATTTTGGTTCAGAAAGTATAAAAAAATCAATATGTGTGCCTGTAAAATTTGAGAGTTTCCCTCGATTTCGCTAGGATCCCATTTTGAACAAAAAAGAATCATCAAAATCGGTTCATAAACGACGAAGTTATCAGCGAACAAACATAAAAAAAACATAGAATATACGGTGGAATTGAGAAACCTCCTCCTTTTTTGAAGTCTTATAAAAAAGTACTTACACGTTATTGAATAAAATGATTAATACCTAATTCAAATTTAATTTCAAATTTAAAAGAAAAAACAATATAATTAAATTTCTTAGTATTTGTTATTTAAATTAATTGTAAATTATGCAAACATAAGTAAGTTATTAACTAACCAACAGATATTGGGCTATGAATACGTTTACATCTGTGTCAACAAAACTCAGTTTGTGGCTATTCACATTTGGCTTGATATTACAAAACTACATACACATAGTATCTATATACATAGTAGTTGATAAATACATAAAGAATTCAAGTTGTATTACATATTATCATGACAATGTATTAAAATATTATTACATCAGATATTAGACCGACTATCCACGTTTGAGACAGCATTTTACATTGAATAAAATTGTGGCTATTGTAGTCGATTATTATTAAAATGATCAGTCATATTGTTCAATAAAACTTATGGAAATACTGTATTTTTACTGCAAAATCTCATGTGTCAAAAATTAGGTAAATCAGCAAAATTGGTAAAATTTCGTATATGGCCTCTTAAACTGTAAGCTATAATTTAATGATTGATCACATCTCCATTTATTTATAAATTTTACCATAAGCATAAATTATCCTACTTCCTACTTATCCTACTTCCTACTTATAAACGCGAAAGTTTGTAAGTATGGATGTTTGTTACACATTCACGTAAAAACTACTGAATGGATTTTAGTGTAACTTTACAATAATATAGCTTATATATCAGAATAACAAATAGACTACAATTTATAAAGATATTGTGTGAATTGTCCAAAATAAGATGATAAGTCTACCATCTGCGAGCTATTCTGGCGTGCGCTGCCAAAACCGCTAGAGTTACATATACGAGTATGTAATGTAGGATGGAAATGTTTTTCTTAAATAGTCCTAAAAAACAGCCGGTCCACGGCACTTTAGTAGGGACTTCACTTTATGCTAATGATCCTCTCTAACGCGGGTGAAACCGCGGGGCACAGCTAGTATATATTATTATTGTTATCAAAAACAAACATCTGCAACTCTGTTTTGTATTTGAACATACCTTGGGGAAACTAAAAAAATAAAACTAAAAATAAACTGTCTAACTAACGAATCTAACCCAACCCATCTATTTTATTTATATAATATTTTTTGATAATACCTAAAAACTAGGATAACAATGGGCGGACTTAATGCCAAATGACATTCTCTCCCAGTCAACCAGGCGCGGTCCCAGGAGGGGGGTCACTGGGACAGGGACATGACCTCCCCAAAATCCATCAGTCATGCGTAGATGGAAGGTGAAACAAGACACCACTTCCCCCAAATTTTAGGGAACCCCCACCAAAATTTGTTGGCCCAAACATGAAGGCTGCGACCGCGCCTGCAGTCAACCCATGGTGATGGTGAGAAATTGTTGGAAGGTGGAAACAGTTTTGTGGATTGAGCTTAAATATATTTAATTAAATACTTATGTCTTAATAAGTTCTATGGTATATAATAAATATATATATTTACACATACATACATATATTTATATATATATAAATATATAATAAATACATATAAGTAGTAAATATATTATAGGCGTGACAGGAACTGTGAAAATGTCAGACCATATCAGCTGACTTTAAATAAAATTCACGGAGCATTCTCTTGAAAGAGGATTTAGCTTTTCTGATATCTGCAGGTAGAGTGTTACAGAGCGATGTAGCCTGAAATTTGAAGGATTTCTGATAGAAACAGGTGTTGATAGATAGAAACTATAATATTTTAAATGAAGTGTTAACTTTCACCCCAATAACACCACCACACAATTTTTATAACTACAAAATAGACACAATTTTGAGACTGGATTGGATTTGACTAAGTGAATTACTGAACGGTAGGTCAGTTTTATTTTAATTTACGATCACAAATTGAAGCTGGTTCTGTTGAAGTAGTAAAGATGATTCATTATTATAATAGCAGCTGTTCTATTAACTCGTTGCTTACATACAAAACAAAGAGAGTATACTTATGTACAGGCGTTAGAAGTTTTACTTCTTTGGCGTATGAAAAAAGTTTAATATACCTAACTCAAACGCAGTAGTAATACCTAGACGATAAATATCAAAAAGATGTTTAAATAATAATGTTTTATTAACGTAATAATTATTTTAAATTAATATTAATGATTAATTATTCATATGAATTTCACACTAAGTACTGTACCTATATTCAGTGTTGATATTATTTCTATTCTGTAGCTAACTTCATCATGTCGTTTCTGCGCGCACAGTTCACAAATTCACTCTCATCCAAACGCGCCAAAAGAATCTGTACTTCTTCAAAAAGTTGCTAGTTTGCATATGCTAAAACAAACTTTTGATGTTACACTTATTATATCCCTTTTAATTTTAAGCAATATTAAATAAATGTTTAAAAAATTGGCATAAACCTTTGACCATAAAAGGTTTAAACATCAGTTTAATTTGTATCTCAAATGGCTGTCACATAAAGATCCATACATTTAAATATATAAATATACTAGCGAACCCGGCAGATGTTGTCCTGCTTTAAATACTCACAAATAAATTAATATTGCGACTATAAATTGAGATGTAAGCTACCCTATCTTTCAAGTTGGATCAAACTGCACACGGTGTGCAAATTTTATTAAAATCGATTAAGTAGTTTAGGAGTCCATCGCGGACAAACAACGTGACATGTAATTTTTATATATATTAAGATATTGTTTAAGGGCTAATTAATCAATTGGTTAAATAAAGCTTAGGAAGCTATTGAACGAATTTTTAAATAGCTTCCTAAGCTGAGCACAATACCACCTTTCATCCCTGATTTTACTTAATTTATGCAGTATGCATATAATTCACTCATACATACCTATAATTTAAGTTAGGTACGTGTGCGCTGGGCCTATTTTTTGTCTTTTCGTTTTCAAATAGATAATCTGTTTTCACAATTTTACGCCTTTCGTGTTACCCGATGATTGGTGTTCAACACGAGCATGCGTGCATGTGAGCATGCGACTGTGTGAAACTGTCGAAAAGCCTATATAAGTTTGTCAGAATATTTTTTTTACTTCAGTAATAATTTTGATTCCGCATCGCGAAAATGTTGGATCTGGTATTGAAAGTAGCCATTATAACGGGTGGAGCCAATGGCATTGGAGAAGCCACCGTTAGGCAATTTCTGCAGGAAGGTGCTTTGGTAATGTATACTTTTTAATATACCTCAAGTTACCGCAGTTAACAGGTGACGAAGCCCTTACCTTTTTTTTATTTGAATGGAGTAGCAGACGAGCATGCAGGCCACGTGGTGATAAGTGGTCGCTGCAGCCCATGGACGTCGACATACAACCTCAAGCAAGCATAGGTAAGTCTTGTCTGAGGTCGTATGCAGTTGCGCTGCTACTCCGGAGGCTGGTGGTCGCCTCATGTAAGTGTGGCCGGCAACTGCACCTTTCCACCGAAACACAATGGACACAATTAAATATCACCTTTCTAATAAATCAACTGTTTAAATTTTTCTCAAAGCGCTAGACACCGCACAAGGTCGATTTTATAAAAGCAAGAATGAAATTTTCACTGACCATAATAAAATAATTAATAGGCAATAGAAAACTCACCATCTCCTACCCTAAACCAATTTTTTTGTTTTGGCGGATAGATGAACAGTTAACAAAAAATAGCATTAAAACTAATACAGACGATCTTGAATTAGGCTGGCCAGATTCTTAAACCGGCTGACGACCCGCATAGCGTAATGGTTAACATGCTGACTGCCGATCGGAGGGTCCCGGGTTCGATTCCAAGCGAAACAGAAATTTGAATGAGTTAAAATGTTCTCGGTCTGGGTGTTTGTGTTTCTGTCTCTGTGTGTGTCCATGGCACAGGGTATATCTACCTTACTGTGGGGCTTTCATCTGAAACGTTATTATTATTATTATTAAAAAAATGTAGGACTGAATGGACACTGAATGTCAGGTATTTAAAAGAAAAGATAAGGCGGCAAACCATAAATAATAATTAATCTTTTTTTTCAGTTTGTAGCGTTTTTGGATATTGATAAATGTGCAGGCACTCGATTGGAAAATGAACTAAGTAGCAAATATGGCAGAGATAAAGTTAAATTCTTCTATGGCGATGTCACTTCTGATGCAGATCTATTCAATGTTTTTGACTACACCATAAACAAATATGGATGTATCGATGTAGTGGTGAACAATGCTGGAATAGCTGATGAAAGTATTTACAAAAGATTAATCGATATTAACTATGTAAGTTTTATATTCATTAAGTTTTTTTATCTTTTTTCCAAAACAAACTTCAATTTGCTCCTTAACTGCTCCTAATTTAATGCATTTTTATTATATAACATTGTAAAAAATTTAATTTTAATAAAATTAATTATTTAATAAAAATTTAATTTAATTAATAAAATTAATTACAATTAAAGTTAAATAGATAATGTTTTTGCGTCCCACTGCTGGGCACGGGCCTCTCCCCAGTATTGGGGAGGCCTGGAGCTTACTCCACCACGCTGCTCCAATGCGGGTTGGTGGATATGCGAGTTAGTGGCCAACCCGCCGTCGGATGTTTTCAAACCGCTCAAAAGGCCTTCGACAAGATTTAACTTTTATCTATCGACAACAACCGGAACCGACGGCTTAACGTGCTCTCCGAAGCACGGACAACGCGCAGGTTTTTCTTTACCACTAGCGGTCACCCATCTCACACCCGACCGCGCCCGTTTGGCTTAGTTGCATAGATCGCTTGCGTTCTACGCTAACCACCGGGCCATACGTGCTTCGAATACTTTATTATTAATAAATAATATTAATATTTCAGAAAGCTCTCGTGACAGGATCATTAAAAGCCCTGGAAGTAATGCGTAAAGATAAAGGCGGGAAAGGTGGTACCATCATTAACATATCTTCTTATGGTGCATTGACATTACCCGATAGTCCTACAGTATACGTATATGCTGGAACCAAGAGCGCTGTTCTCTTATTTAGCAGTACTTTGGGCGTAAGTGTTAGAAATAGAATAATTACAATTACATTATAGAAACCAAGTTCGCGCGCCCAAATTGAAGCAAGTTTATTGGTGCCATTAATGGCACCAAACGCCGGGCCGCTCCGTAATTTGAAAACAGAAGAAGTCTCATAAAATAACTGTTCACAGTGTTTTCAGTATTTTGTAGTATTTTATAGTTAACTAGTGGATCCCGCAGACGTTGTCCTGCCTTAAAAGTTTTGTATGAGGATTAGTTTCTTTATCATCTCAAAGGGTTTTTAAGTTACTTTCAAATAAAAAATTTTAAACGAATAGTGACAGATGAACTGTTATTCAGACTATGTCAAACTTTTGGACGATGGCGCGAAGAACCAATGTTTGACAATTACTGTTTATATAGGAAAATAAAATAAGTTATTTTACTATTAATTTCACAATGCTCCCAAATTTTCTCACCGTTTAAACCTTCCCTGGACTTCTACTAATATTTCAAGACCAAAATTAGCCACATCGGTTCCGACGTTCTTGAGTTTTAGCGAGACTAACGAACAGCAATTCATTTATATATATAAAGATTCGAAGAACATTATATTCATTTATTATTTAAAAATAACAATTTATAAAAATTATAATATAAAAAACATGAATAAGCCAAAGACAATACCATACTTTATTAATCTATGAAATGAAATAAGAAACATACAATTTTTCTTTTCATTTAATATTGAATGGCTAAAAGGATTTTTATATAATGCCGTAAAATGAATTAAAAAAATAAGAAACATAAATACAGACATGACAATTTTGATAGCTGCGACAAAATATAAATAAACAAACACAGAAATTAAATAATTTTGTAAAGAAATAATAAAGGAAAGGTAAAGTATAAGAATAAAACAAAAGAATATAAGTTCTGTTATAAAATATGATAATAGACGTGAATGAAGTAAGTAATAACATGTAGTGTATTTATAACAGTACACGGCGCATTTCATTCATTCCATTTGCTTCCCGTGGGAATGAGATATTTTCCCGCTGCAAAAAGTAGCCTATGTTCTTTCTCAACGTCCTTTCTATGTTTATGCCAAATTTCATCAAAATCGGTTCAGTGATTTAAGCGTGAAAGAATAGCAGACAGACAGACAGACAGACAGACAGAGTTACTTTCGAATTTATAATATTAGTATGGATTTGGTCAAAATAAAAATATTTTGTTTGTCAGATGTGACAGCTGTAGGAATCTATTTAGTGCTTCAATTTTGACAGCGCGCTTGTATCAAGACAATCATTCTATACGTATTTATTCAATTTCTAAGGCGTAAGTTGAATTTTTAAGACTATCCAGACCATCAATCAACTTCAACTATACTATATTATCTCACTCACATATATCTATCTCACTCACTATACTATCAATCAAAATCCAATTAATGTGTCTCTAATGTCTAAGATATGAGAAAAATTAAGCGACTAACAAAGAGAAATTTTGAAGAATAAGAAAAGAGTTCACGACCTATTTTATTGTTACAGACGGATGCGTATTATGCATACACTGGAGTACGTGTTATAACTATGGCTTTTGGTCTCACAAACACTAATATAGTTAATAACACGATAGGCATTGATGACATAAGTACTGAAGCTATCAGAAAGCTTATTCCACAGCAACCGATACAACCGTAAGTAAATATTTAATTATGAAACAAAAAAAATACTTTTTGATTTAATGACTAGAATCAGTCCAGAAAAAGGACACACTTCTTTGAGAAGCCGAATAAATACGAAAACGTCACATAACAACCTTCCAGCTGAGGCATTTCCAATGGACTATGACATGGGGCTCTTCAAGAAAGCTGTAAAATAAGCTCTCCTTAAAAGCCGGCAATGCTCGGGTGGCTGGGGAGCTCTATTTGGGGTTGCCCGTTTCCATAGGCGACGGTGATCGCCTAACACCACTCGGCCCGTCTGCCTTTTTGTTCGGCTTATTTATAAATAAATAATGTAGTTTAAAAACTAAAAAACACGCCTTTGTACTAGTTCGTACTAAAAAGTAAAAAAATAAGAAGAAAATGTATTTTTCTGTAAAAAAAAGCGTGGGTGCACCCCAATAGTAACTTAAAAACCACCACACGCTTTTTTTCAAGTTAACCAGACGCTTAGACATGTTAAAAATATAAAACTTTATATTTGTTTCATTAAGTACCTACCTTAGGCCACGAACTCATCAGCCGCCCCTCGTATATTTTTTTATCCTGATGATACTAGTTAGGACTTTAATATAAAGTTATGAGATAATTGTATTGATATCGGCCTTTGACCCCTGTGCAAATTTTCAAGTTAATCAGACTCCTAGAAAAAGTAAGTGAAAATGAAGTTAAAAGATTCCGTTACATACATACAGGTCAAGTTAATAAAAGCGTGTTAAAAAAACATAACAACCTCTAGTTCCATGCCTATTTATATTCTGAGCTGATTGATTCTATGTTTGTGTTTTGCAAACTTGTGCAATATTTATGTATTAGTGTAAGGTAGGAAATAAAATGTTTTAAATTTTTAATACACTACAAATCATATAAGTCCTAACTGTTCCTCATATTTTCCCTAGCGTAATATCTATCACTTAGTATTTGATCTCTTGAATAAAAAATATTTACCGACATATTTTCTGTCATTATTTGTTATTCAAGTATATAATTAACCGTAATGTAATCGCAAAACAATGTGATTTCTCGTATTTGCGGGACGCCTGGCTTGTAATATGTAAAGCATCTAAATGATGACGATTATGATGCTACAGTGTCTCCTTTATATTCTTTAAAATTGTATCAGTTTCTGAATCATGCTAACGATGTTACTACGTAGGTTATAAAAGTTGTTTTAAATAATACATCGCCACGCCCAAAATCTGTTTAACCCTCCGCATTAGATGTTGCACATTTTATTATATTTAATTGTATATTATTAATTGTATCATTTTTGTTAAATTTCAGCCCAAAAGCAGCTGCTCTTGGAATTGCAGAAGCTTACAAAAAAGGTAAAACTGGTAGCACTTGGCTCGTAGAAAACAGTAAAATAAAGGACATTACTGAAAGTGTGAAAAAAGCCTACAAAATATTGTCCGAAGAATTTACGAGTACCTAATATAGTTCAGTAATAATGAGTTTACTTCTCAATGTATCATCATCTCTTCAGCAACCAACCGTAGGTTATTATGTATTATAACATCTTTCTTTTTATTTTCCTTATTGTTTCTAAGACAACATACTATTTAATGGTTTGTAGGACATGTGACAATGATATTATAACTTCATTTTAATTTTTGTATTATGTAGTCCGCAAAGCTCAGAAAACAATAAATCCATCGTATTTGTGCGTTGTCAACGTTGGTCAAGATATCTTTCGATAAATGCTTGGTGTTCTTGTTAAACAAATAAATTATTAGGTACACTGTAAAGTTGGAGATTGACTTGTAACATTTTGGTGTAATGTATCGCGTTCGTGTAACAGAAACCAGAAAAATTACTTGTAACATTAGTGTGTCGTTTCAGCAACGAGCGTTTTTTTCGCGAATCCCTTTGAGTGTTACGTTACAAGTCAGTGCACATCGCGTCGTCGTGAAAACAAGTTGCAAGCGGAATCCATGGATGGAGCACACTTGAGCAAAGATAATCATACATTACAAACACACGTTACAAGTCAGTCTGTGTCGCCGTATTGTAACAAGATCGCCTCGAATGATACAATACAAACAAACGGTACAAGTCAGTCTCCACTTAATTCTTAATACTATGATAAAACTTACGTCATTCTTTTGTCTTTTTTCATAATAGTAATTATTTCATTAGTGATGCTCCTGTCATATTTTATTAATTATTATGTTATTGTGAATGTTATGTTAATGATTTTATTATTCCAAATTTAAATTAATTTTATAAAAACAACGCCTTTTGTATTATTTCGTTTTCATATTGTACTGTTTAACATAAGTACCTGAATAGGTTAGATACTATGTAGTTGCTTAATCAATTATTATGTTTGTGATTTTTCAGCGGTCTTACACGTAAATACGTAAGGCATTGTTTTAGTGAATCATCAGTTTTTATTCTGGTATTAATTTACTCAAAGGGCAATAAAACCTTAAGCTATTTTATTTTTAGCTCTCGACTCCTTCTCTAAAAGGATAGCAATTTTATATATCTATCTATTTGCGGTTTAAGTTAAAGATTAATTAATTTCAAAGCCAATTATAGCATGCTTTATCAATTAATATTATTTTAATAACTCATCTGTCAAAAAAGTGCATACGCGCAATAACCAGAATACAATTTTTATGTAGACATTTTTTGGACATCTGACTGACTTAACTGACTAATTACTGACGATTTACTGATTTATCTGTTACTACTTCGCCCGGTTTCAACGAAACTGGCAAAAAGTGATACAAGAATATTACTTGACACTGGCAATATGCACAGAGTTTGCGCTGCCATAACTGAAGAAAAAAACTTCTGAACGTTAGAAAAATTATACAACTTTCTATGATCACGTCAACCGAATAGCCTGAAAGAATACTGATATCTAGCTTTATTATGTATGGCCATTATTATACATAAATAGCAGTCGTTAAACCTTGTCGGAGGCCTTATCCTTTGAAAACATCCGACAGTGGGTTGGCCACCAACCCACTTCTCCATCGTTTCGTATTGCTGCAGCGAGGGGAGTTCTACTACTTCACTAGTTTCACTACAGACAAGTCTTGAAATACTAGGCTGAAATAGTTAGCCAGAAACTTAACCGCTTTTTTATTGTAGAAATTAATAACGACCTTGACGATTGATGTCCTACGTGGCGGAATGGTTACCATACCGGACTGCCAATCGAGGGGTCCCGGGTTCGATTCCCGGCGAAACAGAAATTTGAATGATGAGTTTAAATTTCTGTTCTCGGTCTGGGTGTTTGTTTTTCTGTCTTTGTATGTGTCCATGGTACCCACGACACAGGGTATATCTACCCTACTGTGTGGCTATGAGTGTCAAGCGTTTATTTATTTATTTAATATTCAGGCCTTTATTTTTTTATAATAAAAAATTGATTTATCCTTCAAATAAATTACTTGGCCCTACTATCCATTTCATTTCCCAAAAGGTTTCAGCCACGAATATGTTAAAACTCTGAATGTAGAGGGTACAATTAAACCCGTGATTTAACGGCGCTAATATGGCGCCGCCATTATATTACTTGAATATTTGAAAAATATAATAAAATCGTTTGAAATGACATAGTAATTGCTAAGATATTAAAAAAATGCGGTTGTATTTATTATAATCTGTTTAATTATGATCATAAATATAAGTAGGTCTATTTAATCTCTTCCGGTGTCTGTCATCTTATCATTTGCATTCATGCATTCGAGTGGCCAAAAATATTGCATGTTGATTTCGTAATCAGGATTATGAGTCACTAGCTGCAGTCCCTGTAGCTTCGGGATAGAATAGATAGAATAGAGCTACGGTTTCCCCTGCCTGATCGTAAGAGACGACTAAAAGGGGGCTTCCGGAGTTGTGGGTGGTGAGAGTGTGAGCTCGATCCTTCCAGCCCCGGGAAGGATGGCGGTGTGTGCGTGGCCGCATGCCGCCGTAAACGTCGGAAGGTGATCTGCTCTCCCGAGAATGGGCCCGCTCTGGGGCGCCGCGCGTGGCGAACACCGGTGCGTTACGCGGGAGATCTCGGAGTTTTTCCCAAGCGCAGAGGCAGGCAACCGAGGGGGTTTTGTGCGGTACAAATCCCACATAACCTTTATCCTCTCCCAAGGTGCCGGGTACATTTTGAAGGTTTCCACCCCGATTCCAAATAAAAAGCATGGAAATGAATCTTCCCCTCGCAAACAGGTTTTACCGGGGTAAAAATTTCTATGCCCAAGTATGTTCCCAAGTTCAAGTATGTAACTATCCATCCAACTATCTCCATACAAAAACTTCGGTCAATCCGTAGCACCGTTGCGACGTAAAAAAGGGCAAATAAAAAACAAACAAACCTAGAAACAAGCACACTTCTTTGTTATTTTTTTTTTTTTGGATTATCTATGCAACTAAGCCAAACGGGCGATGTATGTGTGAGAGGGGTTGCCACTAGTGGCAAAAAGATTTCATGCGCGTTTCCGTACTTCGGAGGGCACGTTACGGGAGAGACCCGTGCCCAGAAATGGGACGCAAAAAGGGTTGCAGCCACAGTCACGTTTGCGAGTATCTGTCTCTATTATTTATGAAAGACATATTATTATTACACTAGAGCATTTGGATTGACGTCACTGCCCGTCGCAATAAAAATGTGTTTGTGTGAGTGTGACAATGTGCCACTGTAAGATATGTTGGGAGATGTGATCATATCCACTAACAGTTAGTACCACTTTTGACCCAAAGAGACTGATATAAAATAAGTCTATACTAATATTAAAAAGCTGAAGAGTTTGTTTGTTTGAACGCGCTTATCTCAGGAACTAGGTACTGGTTTGAATTGTTTTTTTTTTTGTGTTGGATAGTCCATATATCTGAGAAGACTTCAGGTTATATAACATCATGCTATGACTAATACCAAGTCCACGCGATCGATAGCGGGCGGCCGCTAGTAGATAATAAATAAATCACTATTAATATTGCTTAACAATAATTTAATTTGATTTCGATAAAAAAGGGTTTACTCATATTTTGACGCGTCGATTTGTATGCAAAATGCATGCACGCAACATGGCGTGATTAATAAACAATGCAAATACAACTGCCTGTAACGACTACCTATATTTTTGACGACCCGTGTGGCGTAATTTTAACCATGCCGGACCGCCGATTGGAGGGTCCCGGGTTCGATACCCGGCGAAGCAGAAATTTGAATGATGACTTTAAATTTCTGTTCTCGGTCTGGGTGTTTGTGTCTTTGTATGTCTTCATGGTAGCCACGACACAGGGTATATCTACCCTACTGTGGGGATATGGGTGTGAAACGTTATTTATTTATTTATTATATAACTTCATATTTATATAAAATTCTCGTGTTATTGTTAGTTGCCATACTTCTCAGAACCGCTTGACCGATTTTTATAAAATTTCATAATACGCATGATGATACTATTAAAGAATCATAGAATAAATGGTTTTACAGAAAAATATATGCTAAAAGGATTCTAAAAATGATCGCGTTTTAATATAAACATTAAGATTAATAATATTTTCAAAAAATTAAAAGTATAAAATACAGCAATCGGCCATGTTATCTGAAACTCCAATCAGAAGGAATGACGTCACGTCTCAGTAAATGTCATCGTGTTGCTGGAAGTTTAGCATACACTCGCAATACACACAATGCAATGTTTACTAAAGTGTGACGAGCAAGCTGACGCCATGACACCTACTAGCGTTTTCGCGCTAAATTCAAATTACATTGCATAAATACATTAATTTACGTGTAAACTTCAGTTTATTGCTGAAATAAACTTTTTTTCGAAAATAGGAGACGTGTACCTACAATAAGGAAAGGTATTTAAAAATCTGCCATCATGCCTATTCGGTAAATCTGAGAAGCGGTTGTAATCTATTTCTTAAACCACTAAGTCATAGGGGCGGTACACCCCAAACATTAAAAAACGGTATTTAGTTCGTTGTGTATTTTATCAAAAGCGTAGTCATAGATCTTTATAATATTACTAGTGGACCCCGCAGACGTTGTCCTGCCTTAAAAGTAATAAAAGAGGATTTGTTTTCTTATTATCTTAAAGAGACTTCATGTTACTATCAAACAAAAATATAAAACAAATAATGACATACGAACTGTCCTGTTATTCTGAATGTGTCAAAGTTTAGAACGGCACGGCACGAAATACAAACGTTTGACAGATAGGAACAATTTATATGGGTAAACTACTTATAAATAAATAAAATAATTAAAAAACATTTCCAGTGGCCCAAATTGTGAATCTAAACCATCCTCGAATCCATTTGAATACACACAAAAAAATTCATTAAAATCTGTCCAGCCGTTAAGGATGAGTTCAGTGACATACACACTCACAGAAGAATTATATATATTAAAGATAATGTAAAAATAGCGCTTAATTTAAAATGTTAACCAACGCTCGACAAGGAACCAAGGTTCACTATTAGAGGATTCTAATAATAATAAGAAAGAAGGAATAATATAAATATAAGACTGGATCATTAATGGGCAACACGGGCTGCAGCGACCACCACGTGGCCTACATGCTCGTCTGCTACTCCATTAAAAAAAAACTGAGTATGGCGTGGCGACCCATCGCCACGGCAAGCGTCGTCACCTCGCGACGTCACCACACCAACAAATCGGTTTACCCGCGCCTATAGATGTTTCACATCAATAAACATTTATTTTTATTTGATAGAAAAATTCAATAATAATTTCAATTTGCTACAACTGAGTGTGGCGACCCGTCGCCATGCCAAGCGTCGCCACGTCGCCACGTCCCTACTCCAACAATTCAGTTTAACCCCGCTTATAGATGTTTCACATCAATAAACATTTATTTTCATTTAATACAAAAATTCAATATTAATTTCAATTTGCTACAACTGAGTGTGGCGATCCGTCACCACGGCAAGCGTCGCCACGTCGCTACGTCGCCACACCAACAATCCGGTTTACCCGCGCCTGTAGATGTTTCACATCAAAAAGACGCTGAATTATAGAAATCTTTTTACACTACGGACAACGTCGCGAGCACAGGCTAGTTAAGCTAATGAATTCGATCGTATTTACATTTTTCTCAACGCGAATATTAGTCATTCTAGCGAAGATACGTTCTTCTATAGATAAGCGTGCTCAACCAGTATGAGAGTACAGTTGCAGCGACGCGCTTGTGTGCAGGATGTACAGCTTAGCACACACAGTGAGCCTCGTCACCGGCGGCGCCAACGGCATCGGTGCTGATGCTGTGCGACAGCTCCTCCGACAAGGAGCCAAGGTACACTATTATTTTTATGATTCTATGGATGAATATTATGTCGATTAGTCTATACTAATTTTATAAAGAGGAAAGATTTGTATTTTTGTATTTATGTATGTTTGTATAGAATAAACTCAAAAACTACTGTACCGATTTCAAAAATTCTTCCACCATCAGAATTAGATTAGCTGCATTCACCCTGAGTAATAAAGGATACTTTTTACCGCGGAATTTTTTTTTATTCCTACGTGAAAACGGGTAATAGGGTCAACGCGGTTGAAGCAACTGGCTAAACGCCTATGATTTTAATAAAGCAATGAAGCCTGGAATAGCACATAGGCTATTTTTTATCCATTAAACGGGTCCACGCGGACGAAGCCGCTGGCGGAAGGCTTGTTAATAACAAATTTAATACGTACCCCTGTGGCTGTTGTGCAATGGTTATCATACGGAACTGTTTTAATATCCTAAAATTGTAATGATGAGTTTCAATAGGTTCTCGGTCTGGGTGTTTGTGTTTCTGTCTTTGTGAGAGTTGAGACACACGACATAGGAAATCCTAGTGAAAGGCTATGAGAGTGAATAGTAATAACGTTTAAATAAAGTATGTTTTACGCTCATAGCCCCACAGTGGGGTAGGTAAACCCTGTATCGTGAATACCATGGACACGTGGACATGAACAACATCGCTGGGAATCGAAGCCGGGATCCGCTATTTGCAGTCTGCCATGGTAAGCGTAGAGCAGCGATGGCCGAGTGGTATGAATCCGCGGTCTTCGACGCGATCGATCCCGGGTTCAAATCCTCGGCGCGCACCTCTGACAAAGAAATTTGTAATGTGCGCATTTATCGCTGCTCCACGGTCGCGGTGATGGAAAAAATCGTGATATTTAATTGATTACGATGTTCTCCATCGCCGTGCATGCTTGAGAGGAATTCATAATTTCTCGAAAGCATGACGTCCACCAATCCGCACTTGGCCAGCGTGGTGGACTATGGCCTAAATCCCTCTCACTAGTGTGAGGAGACCTGTGCCCTGCAGTGGGACATAAAAAAAAAAGGTTGAAAAAAAAAATGGTAAGCGTTGCACCACACAAGTCATCGAAACCCGCTGACGTTTTAATGTAAATAAAAATCACGCTGAAGCGTTATAATTATACCGTTGCACGGCATCGGAGATAATTACTTTGATCATTTCAAGTATTTGAAACAAATTCGCTGGGTATTGGTTTCCTACGAGAAGCTCGAAGGTAATAAGGACAATAGTGCATAGTAATGAATGGAAGGAAAATATAAATGCCATACTAAGGTTAAGGTTAGGTAAAGTTCGGCGAACGCGCCCTTATATTTCTTTACTGGCAATACAACGCGCGAGGGTTGTTACCACCCCTACTTTAAACTATAGGTAGGTACCTCTAGTTTGCGGCTTTTGCTTTGACGAATCAGTCAGTCAGTGTTACAATCAAATTAATATAAAGTGTTATAATTTCAAATATCTCAAGAATCCAATCTTTGACCTAAAATTTTAGAGTACAATAATTTTGGGCTTAAAACCTAATAATACATATAAGTAATGATGGCTTATTGTAGTAGATTGTATCATATAAATAAGTAAAATTTAAAAATTGAAAAACCCCCCAACCCAAAAAATAAACTCTAAAAACTAACAAATAATATTTAAAACCTGTTATAATTATTATCGTCACATATATTATGTCAATATTATATATGTAAATATTTTTTATTTTCCAAGTGGCGTCCCGTCGCATACTAAATTTCATGATTCAGAATCTATATATACATATATCTATATAAGTATGTATACAAGAATACACATTTATATATAATATATAAATTATAATAAATATATAAGAATTGCTCATTTAAACGTAATTAAGTGCGATTTATGCAACCATAAAGATTATTATCTTTGGATCATAGCGCTTTTTGTAGATTCTCAGAAAAACCATAACGTGGTCAGCACCTACACTGACTGAATTTTGATTTGCACAAATGTTATCTTTTTTGTTTGGTTAATTACTGCATATTTAGCGTAATAACGTCAAAAGGTCATACGACAGTATTTTATCTGTATTTATATAACTAACTAGCAACACGTTCCGGCTATCCACGGATAACAGAAATTGATAATTAATATTGTCCCTAATTTTTTTAGGTAACTGTACTAAAACGAGTGAGATAGATATCTTACAAAGTACGTAAGTATACAACAATTAATCGTCCTACAAAACCTAAGCCCCTATATAGAGGCATGAGACCGGTCGAACCCAGTGCATGCCATCCAGTGCATCGCAATAAAAACCGCAAAATATGGGTTAAAATAAAATCAACGTTGTCAATTATAATAAATTTAGTTATAAGTAATTTTAGTTATACTGCTAACTTATGTTTTAATTCTGTCCTCCAAATTTGCATACCTCGCTGAGGTAAATATGGCGAACTAATAAATGTACATAAAACAACTTTTGTAATACCCATATTTGTGCAAATAAATTATTTTCATTTTCATTTCATTTCATTTCATTTTCATGTGTTTGGAATCCACATGAAATTACCTACACACTTCTTTTAGAAAAGTTACAAAAGGTATTTTTACGGTACCACTATAAGCGTACTTATGGATATATCCTTTTATGTATCCCACCGGATTTCTTTTAGGGACCTTAAATTAACTCACTGGAAGTGAGACGTAAATTTAATCAGATATCCATAGCATGTAAAATATTCCATGGAAGGATTGTCGCTATTGATCTCAGTGATAAGCTATGCAAGTTTCTTTTGCCGTACAAATACCCTATGCGTGCGTGCCGAAACCATAAGAATAAATAATAATTACATAGAACGGAATCTCCTTTGACCGGGTGGAAAACGCCGCTATTTTTATACCTACTTCCCCCTTCACCTCGTTACGCCCCTCTGTCGCCCAGGCGTGTTGACAGGGTTGTCAACTGTTAATACTGCTTTTTTATAGATAATATAGGTAGCTAAAATATAAGTTTTCCTTTACTTAAAAATCATTATTTTAGTTTAGTATTATTACAAAGTATGAGAATTATAAATACTTACCTACACTATAAATACCTGCTCATGAATAATAAATTATTATGAGTACCATACCAAATGAAGCCATTTAAGTAAGTATTACTTACCTACATAGGTGTAAGTACTTACGTAGTGTAGGTTTAAAATAAACGAATTACATATTAAGTATAACGTGCGTGCGCCAGTGCCGCGGCGCCGCAATCGCGAGGCAAAACAATCGAGAAAGGTTCAATGACCGTTGGCGGGGGCTATTAAAAAATATTTTGGCGACATGTTAAAATGCGGTAGTTATCTAACATTTTTTTTAATAATTGAGTGAAAGTGAAACAATTGGCTACACAAAAAGAACTGGTCACATCCTTTTGATAAATTAGGTACGGAAAAGGAATAATATTTAAAAAATATTACTTATCTCGCATCATCTTTGGGCAAACTAAAAAAACTTAAGTTTGGCATTGTTTTAGAATTGTTTGTACAACCAAACACACCACATTAACTTGGCGCCGTTATTGTAATTGACGCGCCCGTCCGAGACAGCCCGTCTTCAGTAGTCGGTTTAGCCGAAATTAAAGTGTAGGTTAATATCGTGACCTTGAGCCCGTTTTGAGCGGGAGTTTCCGTTCTACGTAGTATTATTTATTCTTATGCCGAAACCAAAAATTATTTGCAGTGCCATTGCCACCAGCGCGCACGGTCGCGCGCGCTTTCTCCCCTATTCCCACCCAGCTGTGATCTGTTTGCAGATGAATGGAGCGATACATTGTCAGTTTGCCAGAAGTTCTGTGAGCGTGAAGTATGAAAGTTCTGTCTTTAATTAATGTTATTGGTTCAGTACCGTTTTAATTAAAGTAAAATAATAAATTAATAAATAAATGAGGCGTAACGTCTTGTAGGTGGTGGTGGTCTTATAGGTGGTAGAACTATTATGGTTCGCCCGGGGAAGTGACCGCTGCATCCACTTCTGCCGTGAGCAATTCTATTGTATTTCGGTGGAAAGGTGCCGGCCACACTTACATGAGGCATCCACCAGCCTTCGGAGTAGCAGCGCAACTGCATACGACCTCAGGCAAGACTTAGCTATGCTTGCTTGAGGTTGTATGTAGATGGCCATGGGCTGCAGCGACCACTTAACCCCACGTGACCTGCATTCTCGTCTGCTACCACTCATATTACAAAAAAAAACGTAACGTTAAAGTTTATGTTACATCCAAAACGTAATAACAAAAAATATTACATTTATAACTATTATAGAAATCTCCGGATTCACGAGACCAAACTTTACTGATCGCCGGATCTAAATAGTAACGTAGAGTATAGAACAGTTGTTTTAGACAAATAATTAAGGATTATTCGTTTTATGGTTACTTTAAAGCCGGGTGAAATCGAAAATTGGGAAAGAAGTAGAGAAAATCTTCCAAGTAGAAATTGTGTGGTTCCATTTAGAAAGCAACTAGAAATATATTGTTAGGTATTAAAGTTATGTGCCCACATACTACGTCAAATAATGTATTAAGTAGGTAAATAAAAGAACAAAAAAGTTTACTTACTACTGCCTTCTACTGCCTGCTACTGGTCTTGAACCGACCTTCGCGACCACTAACTAACTGTCAGATTAAATGGCAAATTCTCCGACTAGAATGATTTTATGTCAGGTATACCATAGGGTGAGATACTTTTCCCCTGCTATTCTCAATATTTATAAACTTCGATTCTA
Organism: Pyrgus malvae; assembly: GCA_911387765.1. NCBI lineage: Eukaryota > Metazoa > Arthropoda > Insecta > Lepidoptera > Hesperiidae > Pyrgus > Pyrgus malvae. Next base: position 6,594,774 of record OU426955.1, on the reverse strand, counting down.
GTTCCTTGGACTGCTCTTACCATCTGTATGCCGACGATCTGCAAATATATACGCAGGTTGATGTTAGTAACATTATCTCGGGCATAACAGAAATAAATAAAAAATTAAGTTAATATATTATTCGCTTATCTAATACCTTTAAACAAGCAATTCTTGTATATATATAAATAATTTTTTGAATCTCAGAAACGGCTCCAAAGATTTTGATGAAATTTAGTATACTGGTTTCAGGGATGATAAATCGATCCACAAATTTTTATTGATAGAAATTGTCGTTTTATTTAATGTTTATACCGTTATAAAATTACTCTTACTGACATCTATTGGAAAATATTAATAATATTGTGGCATAGAAAGCCGTCAAATGTCGACCGTCAATCCGCCCTTCAAACAAATGACATTTTCGATATGAAAGACCTCTATAAAAATTTCGTCAATGGATTTAAAGCTTTCTTGGTCGTATAATTACGAAAGCTGACTACGGAGCTAGAGACCCGGGTTCAAATCTCAAGTAGGCAAATTGCGTTTTTTTTTACAATTTTTAAAAAATAAATTTGGAGTTAGGTATTTCAAAAGGCTTTGTTAAGTAACACTAAGTCAATGAATGTTTTGCTTAAAAATAAACCAAGAAAATTAATTGTTTTTAACCGAGCAACACTCGGGCGTCCCGGTACTGGTCATATAAGTTTGGTATCAATGTCAACCCGGCTAAATGTAAATCCATTATAATAGGCAGCACACGTCAATTGTGTAAACTCAGCTTAGATTCGGTTCCATCTGTTATCTTTAATAATTGTGTAATTCCATTCACACCCTCTATCAAAAATCTTGGCGTCCTCTTAGACTCCACCCTTAGTTGGACTGTGCAGGTGAATGAAGTGAGTCGTTCAGTTTTTGCAGTATTTCGTTCTCTCAACCTCACCACCACTTTTAAACCATGATTGTTTAGAAACAGAAAAATGAAAACTATTTATACTGGGGACAGGGGTGGAACAGTAGCTCTCGAGAATGACCACTACTTTTGCTTGTTGCCTCATCTAGTTCCCGCCTGTCTACCAATGTGCCTAAAATGCTGTTGTTGTTTCGCACATGTGGCTTAGTAGTGACGCACATCGCATTCATCGCAAATAATGGCATGAAGCTAACTGAAGCTAACTCCGTCCTTAGGTAAGAAGGAAGTGGACAGATTCATCCTTACCAGGATCATCGGCTGGATGATCTGAGGAGACAGAGGATACCTTAGCTCGTATCTGTCTACCAAGCTTGTAATGTTATGAAATAACTTAAGCTTAATTTCCTAAAATGATGACTTTTGTATTTTTACAGTTCGTGGCTTTCCTGGACGTCGACGAAACATCTGGAGTTCTACTAGAGGAAGAATTATCAAGTAAACATGGTAAAGAGAAGGCGAAATTCTTCAAATGCGACGTTACAAACGATAAGGAGTTGTTTGATGTTTTTGACTACACCATGAAAAATCATGGATACATCGACTTAGTGGTGAACAACGCAGGCATAGGCAATGATAGTATTCACAAAAAGGAGATCGAAGTAAACTTTGTAAGTAATACCTACTTAACTGTAATGCTAGAGCGCACAGAGAATCTATAGACAATCTCACTATGAAAATAATATAAAAAAACTTTTAAAAATTCGCTGTAATTGTTATCGTAAAATCGTTATTGTAAAGAAAAAATAAAAAAAAACTTTAACGTTAAGACGTTGGGGCGTCTGATCAAATCTTGATATAGGTACTAAATACTTAATACTTCAACCTTTAACAATAAGCCATTTTTTACAATCTTTTATTTTGTTTTCAGCTTTTTATTAAGTAAGTAGGTACCTACACGAAATAATTAAACCTATTTGTTTCTGAATAGTTTTTTGCCTTATTATAATGTAAATACGTATTAATTCAAAGGTAGGCAATAAGCATTTCGTCTTACGCAACTTCAAAATCACCTTCTTGAATATATTTTCGTAAAATAAAATAAAAGTATCGATTAAATATGAATTTTAATGACTTTCATTACCTTTTATTGACTTTCATTATCTGAGTCTCCTCATTATCTTCTTTATCTAGTATAAATTTATTTAACGAGTATAAAGAAGATAATAGTGTATGTATTGATAAGCTTTTGTTTTCATTATTACAAGCAATTATTAAGCAATTATTACAAGCAATTATACGGTTTATCAGAAGATCAAGATGGTTATCTTATGAGGAAGCATATTTTAAATCAACTATTATAGGTAGTGTGTTATAGGTAGTTATCTAGTTTATTGTATTGTCCCCAGGTCGTCATATTTTCATAGTAAATGTTATTTTTATCATTCTAAACCATTGATAAAGAATTATGGACTTGAAAAAAATATTATAACATTTTCCCTGTAGCTAAAAAAATATTATAACATTGTCCCTGTAGCTTCGGGATTAAGAATAGAGCTACTGACCTGCCTGATTGTAAGAGGCGACTAAAAGGGGGCTTCCGGGGTTGCAGATGGTGAGAGTGGGAGCTTGACCCGTCCAGCAAGCAGCCCCGGGAGTGATGGCGGTGTGTGCGTGGCTACATGCCGCCGTGAACCGTTTCCGTGCTTCGGGGGGCAAGTTAAGCCGTCGGTCCCGGTTGTTGTCGATAGATAACAGTCGTTAAACCTTGTCGGAGGCCTTATGGGCGGGTGGTTTAAATACATCTGACAGCGGGTTGGCCACTAACTCGCATATCCACCAACCCGCATTGAAGCAGCGTGGTGGAGTAAGCTCCATTCCAGGCCTCCCCAATAATGGGGAGTGACCCGTGCCCAGCAGTGGGACGTAAAAAGGGTTGCCAGCCAAATGTACCCAGTAAAAAAATGTATGTACCCAGCCTTTTAATTCTACCTTAGAACATTTATTCAACTGTATTTTTTTTCAGACGTCTCTCGTTACAAGTTCTCTGAAAGCGCTTGAAATAATGCGCAAAGACAAAGGTGGAAAAGGTGGAACGATTATAAATATCTCTTCAATTGGTGCGTTGGCATTACAGAAGGATCCTACGATTTTCGTGTACTGTGCTACAAAAAGCGCGATTCTTATGTTTAGCAAAAATATGGGAGTAAGTTGTCGCATTTTATCATTCGTATACATTTTCTTATGCGTGAGCGCGCATGGCCCGGAGGAGCGCGCATGGCCCGGCGGTTAGCGTGAACGCAAACGATCTATGCAACTAAGCCAAACGGGCGCGGTCGGGTGTGAGATGGGTGACCGCTAGTGGCAAAAAAAATACATGCGCGTTTCCGTGCTTCGGAGGGCACATTATGCCGTCGGTCCCGGTTGTTGTCGATAGATAACAGTCGTTAAACCTTTTCGGAGGCCTTGTGGGCGGTTTGAAAACATCCGACAGCTGGTTGGCCACTGACCCGCATCTCCACCAACCCGCATTGAAACAGCGTGGTGAAGTAAGCTCCAGGCCTCCCCAATAATGGGGGAGAGACCCGTGCCCAGCAGTGGGACGCAAAAAGGGTTGCAGCCAGCCATACATTTCGCACACAACATATATAGGCTTATTATTCAGCTACATTTAGCTGATGTAGATGAATAAACCTCCCTAACAATAAAAAAAATAACGTTTCACACTCATAGTCAGACAGTACCCTGTGTCGTGGGTAACATGTACACACACAAAGACAGAAACACAAACTCCCAGACCGAGAATAGAAAAAACTCATCATTTAAATTTCTGTTTCGCCGGGAATCGAACCCGGGACACTTCGATTGGCAGTCCGGCATGAATACCATTGCGCCACGCAGGTCGTCAACAATGTGTTGGAGCTTGGCACGGGTGGGTTGTCGCTAGGGTTACCAACTTTTTTCCTATCAAATATAGTATTTTATATTTTTTTTTAGATGGCAAAAAAATTAAAAAAAAATTAGTATGTAGTTAAAGTTAAACTAACGCACACCGACAGAGACATAGGACCTACACCTATGCCTACCGCGACACGTTCGATGACAGCTCGAGAGCTCGGGAGCCAGCGAAAATATTTGCCTACTATAAATATTTTTTAGAAATATAGTATTTGATCCCTTAAAATAGTAGGATACTATATTATATAGTAGGGTTGGCAACCCTAGTTGTCGCAGGCGAAGGAAACAATGGCTTCCGGTTGTAGCGTATTAATGTAACCACTACGTCTTGTGATTATTATGTATATACATACTCGTACAGGTACGGTAATTCATCATCATCATCTCATCATCTGTGGCGCTACAGCCCGTTATGAGCCTTGGCCTGGTTAAGAACATCTCTCCAGACAGGTCTATCTCTCGCTTTTTGCTTCCATCCTCGGACACCAATCGCTTTTAGGTCTTGCTCGACACCGTCTAGCCACCGTAGTTTAGGTCTTCCGCGATTTCTGCGACCATCAGGTTTTCCTTCTAGGAGACGCTTAGGAGTTCTGGTCCCGCTCATACGTTCAACGTGGCCTAGCCAGCTGAGGCGTCCGATTTTAATAGTTTTTAAAATGTTCGGCTCAGAAAACATTTCATATAGCTCGTGATTGTATCTAATCCGCCAACATTCGCCATCCAGAACAGCACCAAAGATACGTCTTAGGATCTTCCTTTCAAAGACTAATAGGTCGTTTTCGTCTTTTTTGCTCAGGACCCAAGTTTCTGAACCGTAAGTGAGCACTGGTCGTAATAGAGTTTTATAAAGAAGGATTTTTGTTTTCCTCGACAGACGTTTGGAACAGAAATACCTACGGAGGCTGAAATAGCTTCTATTAGCTGCCATTATTCTTCTTTTTATTTCGGTGGATATTTCGTTTTTGTCTGTGATGGTTGAGCCAAGGTAAACAAAGTCTTCTACTCTCGCAAAGGTGTTATTGCCAATGACTATATCGTGTTTGTGATAAGGTTGATCCCTAGAGGTTCTCAGGTACTTGGTTTTTGCCACATTGACGCAAAGACCAGCCTGCTGTGAAGCTCCTTCCAGGGCGAGATACGCTGCCTCCATATCTATGTAAGTTCTGCCTATCAAGTCTAGGTCATCCGCGTACCCCAAAACCTGAACAGACTTGTTGTAGATAGTGCCAGAGACTTCAATATGGGAATCACGGATGCATTTTTCTAGGGCGATGTTAAATAGAACGCAGGAAAGAGCATCCCCCTGCCGCAGGCCGTTATAGGTTTCGAAAGACTCTGATAAATCGGACTGTACCCTAACTGCACTCTTGGTCTTTGCGAGCGTCATTTTTGTAAGGGATATCAGTTTAGGTGGGATACCGATCTCCGACATAGCCATGTACAGGAAAGGTCTACGTATATTATCATATGCAGCCTTAAAGTCAATAAATAGGTGGTGGGTCTCGACGTTAAATTCCAATGTTTTTTCCAGAATTTGTCGGAGAGAAAAAATTTGATCGATAGTTGATCGGTTTGGGCGGAATCCGCACTGGTACTCGCCTAATCGTGGATCTACATAAGGGCTCATTTTAGAGATCAAAACATTAGCGAAGATCTTGTACGCAGTGTTCAGCAGTGATATACCTCTATAGTTTTGACAATCCAATACGTCTCCTTTTTTGTGCAGAGGGCAGATGACAGCCACATTCCACTCATCCGGCATTGTTTCAGTTTGCCATATGTGCAATATTAGGCGGTGCATTTCTCTCTCAAAGTCTCTTCCGGCATACTTAATAAGCTCACTGGGGATATTATCAGCACCCGGGGCTTTGTTATTTTTAAGATTTTCTATGGCATGACTGACATCCTCTAAAGTCGGCTCTAATAAGCAGGGTTCTTGCGTAACTTCGGTGTTAAGTTCTTGATGCTGTGATGTTGTTGTTTCAAAGTATTCTCCATTAAGTAGTGTTTGAAAGTATTCGGACCACCTTTTTAAAATCGCCTCTTTCTCATTGAGTAGTAGCCCCTCACTACTTCTGCACGCTATAGATCTCGGAATAAAATCTTTTCGCCCTTTATTAATTCGTTTGTAAAAACTCCTCATAGCTTTGTTGGAGTGATCCGATTCCAAGGATTGAAGTTCTGCCTCGTTGGAGATCTTTTTTCTTCTCTTGTGAAGTCGTTTTTCTTTTCTTCTGCATTCTCTATATTCCTCCTTTCGGTTTCGTGTGAAGTTTTGGTGAAGTAGGCGGAACGCTTCATTTTTTGCGTCTGTAGTTCTTTGGCATTCTTCATCAAACCAATCATTGCGAGGTGGCCTCGAACTTTCACCCAGAACCTCACTCGCTGCTGTGGTTAGAGCGTCTTTTAAGCTATTCCAAACCATAGAGGGATTTTTAAAACTATCAGTCACACAGTCCTTTGTCGCGAGCTCCCTACTAACTGTATCCATGAACTTTAATCTTGTGTGTTGTTCAGTCTTCAATCGTTCAGTATTAAACTTCTTTTCTCTCACAGACTTAGTGTACTTTACTGTCGATATACGGGCTCTTATCTTACAGACAACCAAATAGTGATCCGAATCTATGTTAGCTCCTCTATGGCTTCTGACGTCCAACAAATTTGAGAAATGCCTGCTGTCAATCAAAATATGGTCGATTTGATTACGTGTGACTCCATCCGCAGATATCCATGTCTCCTTATGTATAGCTTTGTGTGGAAAACACGTACTACCTATTACCATGTTTAGGGAGGTTGCCAAGGTAATAAGCCGATGTCCATTATCATTGGTTGTGTTGTGTAGACTATGTCGACCAATAGTCGGTTGGTATGCCTCTTCAGTTCCTATTTTGGCATTCATATCCCCAATGATAATTTTGATGTCCCCTCTAGGTGATTTTGCGTATGTGCTTTCCAGATCAAAATACCATCGCTCTTTTTCTTCCGCATCAGTATCTTCTGTTGGTGAATGGACATTTATGATAGTGTAGTGTAATTACGATCAGTATTAAATTGTTCGTCGACAAGTGAAAAGTCCGTTATGTTCGTAGATAGAGAAAACATTACATTAGCGCCAAAATATCGAGACGAGTTGATATCGTCATGTATTGTCAGGTGTCATGAGTGTTCGGAAACACTGTACGTCGCAACAAATGCTTACAATTAAATGCTCGCAAAGCATTTAGTGTGTAGGCAAATTGAACTATATGTATAATTATCTGCTAGTAAATATTCAAAAAAGAATTTAAGGTATATTCTAAAGTTAATAAAATAGATGCAAGCCTAGTGATCTACACTACCTTACATTACAACACTGAGATATGTACGCTTAGAGCATCGAAGTTACTGACTCATCATTCAGTAGAGACGGTATAGCGCCCCGCTTCGATACATAATTTTTGTGCCAAATCGGGTGCGGGGAAAGAACGCACACATTTTAATTTTGTCACACATTCATAAATATTCTTTCATCGCTACAGACGCATACATTTCTAAATATGTCAATTTCAATTAACAACGTCATTTTCTATGCACCGTCAACACTGACACCGACACACACAGACACGCTAGTTGTATAACTAGAAGACACATTGTGCATGGACCGTTGGGACGAGGGGTTTGCCCGTAAAGGCCACTCCTCTCTGATGGGTGTCATACCTGTCATACCTTGATGCTCTAAATATGCACGTAATAGCATTGTGGCGGAAGAAGTATAATGTATTAAACATCTTAAAATTCATATTTCACCATTAATTTAACATCATCACTTGGGATCCCAAGTTAAAGCGTACTTCAGACTTCAATTGTTTTCACTCAATAGGTTTGAATTACACCGAATTACATTCAAATTGTTAATTATTATATAGGTTGAATATAATTGTACATAGAAAGAGTATATATATTTGAGTATAATATTTTTTATATATTTAAAATGTTTTAGGTAGAAAGCTATTATGCATACACAGGAGTTCGTGTAATAACGGTATGCTTTGGACTTACGACTACTGATATTATACCTAATATAAAGGGCATCGACGATTTAACGACTAAAGGAATTAAGGATGTGATGGGATCGCAGATACCACAAACGTAAGTTTTTAAATTCTCTCTAGCATAATACAGGTACCATTTTTAACACACTGATATTAGCTTGACCTGTATGTATGTATGAATGTAACGGAATATTTCAATTTAATTTTCACCTACTTCTAAGCGTCTGATTAACTTGAAAATTTGCACAGGGGTCAAGGGCCGATGACAATGCAATAATATGGAAAAATCCAACTAAAAAATTAAAAAATAAATAATGTAGTTTAAAAAACTAAAAAACACGCTTTTGTGAAAATACGAACTAAAAAGTAAAAAATAAGGAGAAAATGTATGTTGCTGTAAAAAAAAAGCGTGGGGTGGTTTTTAAGATACTATTTACACCATGCACCCTACGCTTTATTTATTAAAAAATACCTATATTTTTTCAATGTGCCAAACAACATTCAATTAAAAAGAATTATATTAATGATGAATACATACGCTATCAATTCAAGTCTATGAACTTTTAATACTTACCTATAATAGATATTGTAATTTTTAAAAGTTATGTCACGAAATTATGGACACCTCCCCACCCTTTGTCATACAAAGTCACATTTGGTCGACCCCCTCCCTCCCCCTTAAGATCGAGGTTTGAACCCGGGTCTCTAGTTCCGCAGTCAGCCCACGTAACCATTGGGCCAAGGAAGCTTGAATTCAATCAACGAAATGTTTGTAGAGCTCTTTCAAATTGATTCAATACACATTATCATATTTTGTTTGAACGGCTGATTGGAAGATGGCGTTTGACGGCGTTCTACGCCACAATATTCTTAATACTCTCCAATGATTGTCAGGAAGACACATTTTTAGTTTATTTAAGTTGATTATCACTGAAAATAATTTTTAATAATTTAAAATTTCAAAAAATAAAATCTATGGATCGATTTATCACCCCTGAAACCACATCAAAATCCTAGAAGCCGTTTCCGAGATTCAAACTACTACTGACTATACTTATCATCACATTATGGACATTTCACATAATAGCTTTATAAATTGTAGCCTATGTGTTATTCTGATGTATAAGCTATATTGTACAGTTTCATTAAAATCCATTTAATATCCAGTAGTTTTTACGTGAAAGAGTAACAAACATCCATACTTACAAACTTTTGCGCTTATAATATTAGTATGAAGTATGATGAAATGTGAAGTACGATTAATATGATTGAACTCTTCTCAACTTAGAAAGTTGGGGTTGTTTTTGATGATGATGATATTTTAATATCGTGATTGTCGTGAGGGTAAATAGTTTATTATATCAATAAATGATATTTTTCTTAATCTTACTTTATTTTAAATATTTATTATTCCAGATCTGAAAAAGCTGCGGAGGGAATTATAGAAGCATACAAAAAAGGCGAAACTGGAAGCGTTTGGCTTATGATAGAAAGTAAATTAACAGATATTACTGAGAGAGTGGAAAAAGCCTATAGAATTATGACAGGAATTGAGTAATCAATTAAATATCATAATATATCACAATATTTTCCATCACCACGGAGCAACGGTGTAATGCGCACATTAAAAATTTATTTTTGTCAGAATTGCGCGCCGAGGATTTGAACCTAACATCTCCCGCGTCGGAGACCGCGGTCCTTACCTCTCGGCCATCGCTTCTCGTAACAAGTAAACAATACTTTTAAAAATATAGTATTAACTATTAAAAAGCTAATTAATTATTGTATTATGAACAGGACTTGTTTCGTTTTGTCAGATCACTATATAAATTTATGTGTTTTATATTAATGCGTTTTTCTTCAAAACCTATAATATTTCCTATAAAATTTTCTTCAAAATCTATAATAGTCACCACAAATAAGTTAGATAAAATATTTAATATAGAATAACTTCAATTTACTATTGGCAGTCTGGCATAGTAACCGTTGGGGCATACGGGTCGTCGCAAAATTAAATACAAAAGTTGTTGTTATTTTTATTATTGCAAAAAATAATAATCTTGACAAATTTTAATAAATAATAATCACTTTTAAAGACCCGTGTGGCTCAATGTTTACCATGCCTGACTGTCAATCAAGGGTCTCGGATTCGATTCTCGGCGAGGCAGATAATGGAATAATGAGTTTTAATTCCTGTTATTGTTCTGGGTCTTTGTGTTAATATTTTATGTATGTCCATGGTACACACGACACAGAGAATCCTAGTGTCTCTTAACATCTCCAAATCAGACTTAACTACAAGTTTTTGGCCCTTTTTATTGCTTTTTTTTCAACCTTTTTTATGTCCCACTGCTGGGCACAGGTCTCCTTCTCACACAATTGAGAGGGGATTTAGGCCATAGTCCACCACGCTGGCCAAGTGCGGATTGGTGGACGTCATGCTTTCGAGAAATTATGATTTTCTCTCAGGCATGCACGGTGATGGAGAACATCGTAATCAATGAAATATCACGATATTTTCCATCACCGTGGAGCAACGATAAATTCGCACATTACAAATTTCTTTGTCAGAGGTGCGAGCCGAGGATTTGAGCCTGGGATCGGTCGCGTCGAAGACCACGGTTTATTTACCACTCGGCCATCGCTGCTCTTTTTATTGCTTACTAAATTATATAAGTTATAAAAATGTATACTAAACTCATTGAGAGAATAAAGCTATTTAGGTTCTTATAATAGTTCATTACTTTTCAATCTTTTACACATCGAACCCTTGAAAATTCACGGTACTCCCGACGGCCACGCTTAGAAGTAGGCCACAGCTACGGGCGACGCGATCTGCGGTGCGATCTGCGCCGCGGATTGACTCGCGCGATCTGCGCCGCGGATTGACTCGCGCGATCTGCGCCGCGGATTGACTCGCGCGATCTGCACCGCGGATTGACTCGCGCGATCTGCGCCGCGGATTGACTCGCGCGATCTGCGCCGCGGATTGACTCGCGCGATGAGCGCCGCGGATGACTGCGCGTCTTGCGGTTGAAACAAATGTACTAGCGAGTTTAGAGTAGGCCTTCCAGAACGTCTGTGTATTACGTGTGATGGTTCGAAGGTGTTCCTTTCCAAGTAAGCATGAGCCGACCTATTCACCTATTTGATTTTGTTTCATGTAAATATGAATCCCTACTTAATTTAATAATATAAATTCAAAAGTAACTCTGTCTGTCTGTCTGTCTGTCTGTCTGTCTGCTACGCTTTTCCGCTTAAACTAGTGAATCAATTTTAATGTGGAACACAGATAGAGTGGACCTTGGGAAAGGACATGGGATGGTTTTTATCCTACGGGAACCTTTAAAACAGGTCCACGCGGGCGAAGCCGCCGGCGGAAGGCTAGTATCCTATATTATAAAACATTAAAAAATCTATGTTTTAAACTTTTCTGTATAATTGTTATAACATTGATTATGGTTGTTCTATATTCCAAAGTCGATAAAATATGTTTAATTGCTATTGTTTACTATTCTATGTAAAGTAGACATAATATCTATACATATAATAAATCTGTAACAAGTCGGTTTCTGTACATTGAAGATATTTGAAAAAAATTGTCACTAGGGCTATTTTTTAGCGTAATAGAACCCAAAACAATGATTTTTAGAATTATTGTCTGTTTGTCTGTTTGTCTGTTTGTCTGTTTGTCTGTTTGTCTGTTTGTCTGTTTGTCTGTTTGTCTGTTTGTCTGTTTGTCTGTTTGTCTGTTTATCTGTTTGTCTGTTTATCTGTTCGTTTGTGCGCGCTAATCTCAGGAACGGCTTAACGTAGAAGGATACGGTTTTCACTGATGTATTGGTATTTTTTTGGATTAACATTTAGGGTTTGTTTTATTTAAATCGGTTAACAAACAAAAAAGTTACGTCAATTTCAAGAATTGAACTAAAGACTGAAGCGACCATTACCGATACAAACTAAATAGCTGCATCCTTTTTACGTCTCGCTCCTCTCCTGGGCTTCCCATTATTGGGGAGGCCTGGAGATTAGTTAACCACGCTGCTCCAATGCGGGTTTTTAAATTTAAGTGTGTAACTTTTGTAAGAGAATAAATCTAATGCGAGCGGTCACACCACAAGTTTCGATAATTACTAACATCTCTTAATATTCTGATAGCAAGTTTTCAATCACTTATGCTAGATTTCATCTCTAAATATTTAAAAAAACCATACATATCACCACATATTCAAAGAAATCCTCAATAAAAAAATTAATGTACAAAACCTTAACAAAACGAGGCTACTGCCGACATCTATGTTCATATTCAGAACTATTTAGTGATCTGTTGCAAATTCGGTATATCGACAATTTAGTTTACACGCTATACGATAGATGTCATTGTTACGCAATAACGCTATTACAAAGTGGATTGGTGGAGATTATTTCAAAAAAATAATTACGAGTATATTTACTTAATAAAATATCTAATAAAAAAATTAACAACTTAGAGACCTTTGGAACTGGCGCTGACTGACAATGAGTACAATTCATTGTGGTAGAGCATTATGGAGGCGCGGCGCGGTGGTTACATTCACATATTATTGGTATCGAACTTATTTAATAGACAATAATAATTATCGACTCGCGCAGGCGCGGTCCCAGTGGGGGGGTCACAGGGGGACATGACCCCCCCACAAAATCCCTCACTCATGCGTAGATGGAAGGCGAAACAAGCCAATTTGAGACACCTCTTCCCCCAAATTTCTTAGTGACCCCCCACCAAAATTTCTTGGCGACCCCCCTCCCCCCCAATTGAAGGCTGCGACCGCGCCTGGACTCGCGTGGCGCAATGGTTACCATGCCGGACTGCCAATAGAAGGGTCTCGAGTTTGATTCCCGGCGAAGCAGAAATTTGAATGATGAGTTTAATTTTCTGTTCTCGGTTTAAGTGTTTGTATTTCTGTCTCTGCGTGTCTCATGGTACCCATTACACAGTGTATATTTACCGTACTCTGGGGCTATCAGTGTGCAACGTAAAAAAAATCAAAGTGTTCTATCGACTTTACTATGCTGAGTGATCTTTTCAAAATGATAGCTATGTCACCATATCATGATTACACCACCAGTCGAAGGTTAAAGTTCCACAGGCCGCTTTGCACGCTCCTTTTGATGTTTGAACGGATGTTTAAGTTATGGGACAACCTTCCAGCTGAGGCATTTCCAGTGGACTTTGACATAGGGTTCTTCAAGAAAGCTGTAAAGAAAGCTCTTCTTGAAAGCCGGCAGTGCTCGGGTGGCTCCGCTGGGGTTGCCCGTTTCCATAGGCGACAGTGATCGCTTAACCACGCGGCCTTTCTGCCTCTTTGTTCGGTTTACTTATAAAAAAGTGATTTCGAATAAACGAATAACCAATTGCCGAGGCACTAATAAAAAAAATTATTGAAATGAGCAGACGTTTTCAGTGGTTAATTTAATAAGAGCTATTACATACATACGCAGTACTGGCACTGGTGTTACACTAATATGATAAAGCGTCACGGCAGCAGCACGGCATGGTGGTCACGCCCAGATTAATATTAGTAATCGATATATTTATTTCTGATGCTATGTGAGGGGTTGTTAATAGAACTAATTGACTCTTAATCGCGTAGGGCCTGATCCTCTCACGCCAATTCAGGTTGATGACGTCTTCATTGTTAGTGGCCTAACTGCTGTCGCAAGTTTTAAATCGCTCAAAAGACCTCCATTAAGTATGAACGACAGTATGTTAACGACAATTGCAACCAACGTGTAAGCAACCAAGAATTTGACTCCCAACTACTAACCACGCCTGACATAGCGTAGACATTTCACCACCTTTCTGCAATATATTTAAGTTACATAATGATAATGAATCTATGCATTATTTGCAGCACAAATTATTTAATTATAATGATACTTTCCGCGGGCACAGCAGTACTATCTAAACACTTTAAAAACATGCTATTATAATACGTTTAATTTGTAAAGAGAAACTGATGATAACGACTGAAAAGTCGGTATTATAAGAGGAGTACAGTAAGAATTGTAAGGACTCAGGAAGAATGTATCTACTCAACATAATAATATGAACTTTTGTATCATAAGTAATTTCATAAAAGGTAACAATAATCCAAGGGACAGTGGAGGGCAAGCGGTCACGAACGAAATTGCAACCTCATCAGCCACGACCACTCTGTCAAGAGTGAACGACTAAGGAGGAGGAGGAACAAATAATCCAAGCCTAATCAAGCCTTTTGTACAAGTCTATCGACGCGGACGACGTCGCGGGCACAGCTAGTTTAACATAATTCTATTCATTTAAAGTGTTGAATAAATTATTTTCTATTTAATGTGATTCTGTCTTCGAGCCATAGTCGTAATTAACCCACTTTATAATAAGACTAGTTTGCCTTGAGCATCGTATCTAATGTACTCATTATGCTCATACTTTAATTGCGATTTAATTGTAATGCAACACTTACCTATGTTCGTGAGATAAATATAGAAATATTTTTTTTATTTGAATGGAGTAGCAGACGAGCATGCAGGCCACGTGGTGTTAAGTGGTCGCTGCAGCCCATGGACATCTACATACAACCTCAAGCAAGCATAGGTAAGTCTTGTCTGAGGTCGTATGCAGTTGCGCTGCTACTCCGGAGGCTGGTGGTCGCCTCATGTAAGTGTGGCCAGCCACTGCACCTTTCCACCAAAACACAATAGAGTTGGTTCACGGCAGGAGTGGGTGCAGCGGTGGTACTTCCCCGGGCGAACCATAATAGTTCTACCACCTAAAATAATTATATTTATCTACTAGCGAACCCAGAAGACGTTGTCCTTCCTTAAAGTATTAAAAATAATCAATTTTAAAGCCAGTAGCCAGATCCAGTTAATTTATGCAAGCCTTCGTAAAGTAGGTACAACAAATTTATTGAAAGAAGTAATGTATTTATCATCCTTAGGAGTATTTATATTACCTACTGTTAGGACACCTCAACTTTGACACCGCTCTTTGTATTGTGACTTTGACGTTGACTAAATGGTGAAAAGACTCAGAACCTATCCACTAACACTTGAACTTTATGATTATGGTATTAAAGTTCAAATTGACTTTTAAGTTACTATTATTACAAATCGTTTGTATGGGAGTATAGAAAAGTGTTGTTTTTAGACTTTTTCAGGCAATTCTTTTAAATTTCAAACCATTCTTGCACTGCAAAGAATATTCTAAAAAAAGAATTAGCGAAATCGGTTCAGCTCTTCTCGAGATTTGCGCTTAGAAACACATTCAGCGATTCATTTTTATATTATACATAGATGTGAAGTTTTGGGGAACTATAACAGACCATCTTAGTAACCATCATGAGTATTAGCATCATAGTGACCATCATGAGTAAAATAAATTTAAGTCACATTGGTGGAGTATATACCTATAGAAAGTCTACTGTCAGCCAGCTGGATTCAGCATTTGGCGTGCAGATGACTTTTAGTTTGCATTAATTTTAATTTTTACACCAATGTACTTAAACCTTAATTAGTCGCATCAAGAAAATCACACAATTAGGCGCATGGGGTCACGAGTAAGCAGTACAAAAAAAATAACTTTTTTATAAAAAATATTTAAGATATTTGCTGTTGTTAACATAGATATTTAAAATATAAAATTGACTTCCAATTTTAAGCAAAAAATACAATATTCTTAACAGCAATTGTAACTACAAAGTTTTGGCTTAGGCGAGATGAATTTAAAAAAAAATTAGAGATTAGTTAATCGTTTTAACTGCTCAGTATCAGATTAAATATACCCAAAAAGTTGTTTAAAAGTAAATTTACTATATGTTGGGTAATATTTTTTTAACGAGGACACTAATAACTATCTTCAAATTCTATTCTTCAAACATTATTGGATGAAATAAAAAAATAACTGAAATTTTCATATTTCACATTTCTATATTTTCTATTGTCATTATTATTTGCAATTTTCCAATTGAAATAATATATACATTTTACATAAAAATAAAATTTATGCATATTTTATTTTTTATTATATATAAGTGTACTCAACTCAATAATTGTAAGAGTTTTCTTCCATTTTGTATTGTTTTTCTCCGCTCACAAATTCTTTTTAACGTTTATACCATTCTACCTGATATTATCTTATAAGCCCTTTTCACACTCTGTGTGATATCCGTTATGTTGCTGTTCTCTATGAGCCAAGTGCTACCACTGTTGCCTCTCTTGTAAGCTTCTACTACCCCTTCTGCTGCTATTAGTGGTCTGAAATCAGAAAAAAATAACTTAATTTACTTAAAATCAAATATAACTCTTAAAATCAGAGCATTTATTATTGTTTTTGGTTTGTTTAGAGAATATAATAGTATCTACAAGACAAAACAAAATAGGAAATCATATTTTACGAGCTGTGGAAAGTGAACATACTCGTACTCTAGAGACCTTTTAAAATGTTTGGGGATGTATTCTTTTCTTCAGTTATGGCATCGCAAACTCTATGCATATTGCCAGCGTCAAGTATAATTTCCGCATCAATTTTTGTCAGTTTCAATGAAACTGGACAAAGTAATAACAGTCAATATGTCGTCAGTATAATCAGTCAGTCAAGCCAGTCCAATATTCAAGTAAAGCGATGGCTACTTTACTAGAATGTGTCCGATGGAATTTTGGAGGCAAGCAGAAATAACATATTTTAGCACTATTACTCTATTTCACAACACTTGTATACTGTAATTAACCTATATCGAACAAAATGCCATCAACTTTATCTGATTATTTCAATAATACATCAAGAAAATGAAAAAAAAAAAACAAGAGCACATTATGTATTTTCCGACTTCCCGCCAATACTCCGAATGTATTTTTGATGCCCAATTGACAAAATACAAAAAAAAACTTTTTATTGGTATACTTTTTATTGGTATACACGGATATACGGAAAAATACGGAATATCATATTGGAACCTCCTAACATGAAATATAAAAACTTTACGAAACGAGATTTCATTATGTACATTATAAAATCACAATCACACAATATTAGTTCAAACTATGGTATTAATCTATTGTGTCTTATTAAAATCTAAACATTTCCATTACCGATAGGTACCTATAATAAATAAAGAAAAGGTGTCTCTAGGTTGCCTTCAAAAGTAGTTTAAATTTGAATCTAGGTCCCAACACTAAATTAATAAAAAACAGACGTTTTTAGGTTTTCCTTGAAAACTGCATCGAAAAGTACAGACCTATCGTTTTACTCATGGATTTTACGCTACGCTGCGCAAAGTTTTACTTTAACTGATTAAGCCAGTCAGTTTGTCAAAGTCAGTACTTGGAATACTGTCCAACGACCTGACTTTGTACTTCACCATGTTTCATTAAAATAGTCTGTGGTTCCGAACGGTAGCCTGTGCGTTCGAAATGCCTGTTTTATTTAAAACTAGCCTATCTGTTTTGCGAAATGCATTAAAATTAGTTCGGAAGTTTAAGCGGTAAAACGTAACAGACAGACAGAGTTACATTCGAATTTATAATATTTTTATAGTAAATATGGATTAAATTAATTCATTAACATTCTTTAAATAAATCGCAATAAAAATCATCATTTGCTGACATTTTTTTTAATTCAATATCTGCACCGTTCATCTGAGCCTTGTTATTCCAAACAGTAAAAAAAGTACATATTTGTGTGGTATGTTAACAGAATGTGGGCGACGGGCCTAAATTAGGGTTGAAATGTCACAGTAACTGTGTGTGATGCCATATTTGCAAGAAAGAAATCAATAAATAAATAGATACTCACGGTTGCGCTGTTAACCTTCTGATATATTCGCGAATCGCATTGGTGCTAATGTCATCAATGCCCTTCGCATCAACAATAATTCTGGTGTCTGTTAGTCCAAAACATACTGTGATAACACGGACTCCTGTGTATTTATAGTAATTTTCCGTCTGTAATTATGTAAAATTGAGGATATTTTTTTTAAACAATTACAAGAAAGTGGAATTACACAAAATCCCGTGTCAAAAGTAATGATTTCACAAATTCGTATTATCATCAGAAACAATATCATGGGTACACAGTCAACTGAAGTCTTCAGGTATTGACTAAATTCAAACAAGGGGTGACAAGGTACAAGCCCTAACACCACAAACTCTATCTTTCAAAACACAAAACGCTATCTATAAAAACCTCAGAGCATCAAAGTTACTGACTCGCCCTGGTGTCATACCTGTCATACCTTGATGCTCTAAGATAAAAACCGACCAAGTGCAAATCGGACTCACGCACGTAGGGTTCCGTAAACTTCCGTACCATAATCTAAAAAAATCACATTTATTGTATGGAATATAAATATGTATTTATTTTATTCTATTTTTTAGTATTTGTTGTAATAGCGGCAACTTGGAAAATTTCTGATGTCTAGCCATCACGTTACATGAAAGTCAGCCCGATGACAGACAGACAGACTGACGGACGGACAGCGTCGGCTTAGTAACAGGGTCCCGTTTAGACTCTATGAGTAGAAAAAAACGTAGGAGTATAGTAAAAGTAAGTACATATAAGTAAAAGTATAAGTAAAGTGCTGACAACAGACACGTTACCAGTTTTTTAACAGTTTTTGTGGCACACTCTCACAGGATGAGAGGGATTTAGACCATAATCCACTACGCTGAGGGTTGTGAAGTGTGAACATCATATCTTCGAGTAATTATGTGTTTCTTTCAGGCATATACGTTGATGGAAGACATCGCAATAATTTAAACATCACGATATTTTCCATCACCGTGTAGCAGCGATAAATAGGCACTTAGCTAATTTCTTTGTCAGATGTACGCGCCGGGAGTTTGAACTCGGTATCTCTGATAATTCTTTTTAATTGAATGTTGTTCGGCTCATGAAAAACTATAGGTATTTTTTTAATAATTTACGAGGTTGAACTGCTGTTCAATTAAATAAATAATACAATACAATACAAATACTCTTTATTTGTACACCACATACAGAGCAATGACAATAAAACAAAAATAAAAATAAAAAGAGCAGCGGTGACCAAAAGGCGGTCTTATCGCTAAAGCAGCGATTTCTTCCAGACAACCTTTGGATAGAAAACATGGTAATACGATAGTGAGATGGGTAGGGGTGTACACTCTCGCAGTATGTTTATTATATATAAACAAATATTTACATAAATAATAATACGGAAAACACTGTCATTTTATACATAACTAGCTGTGCCCGCGACGTCGTCCGCGTGTATATAGACTTTTATAAAATGGATTGATTAAAAATTAAAGATTATTTATTTGCATTGAATAAGTAGTAGGTAGATTATTCTTACATATAGTGAAATCACTTATAATACAATGTTCATATGTTCAGAAGAAACCTAATGTATTTTTTCTAAATCCTTCAAACCTAAAACAGAAAGGAATGCTTACTGTACTGATCTTACTATCCACTTATCTCACGTTTCGCTTTTCTCGTGCAATCAGATTTTCTTTACTAATATGTACCTCGAATACTGCTGTGCCCGTGGCTTCATCTATGTCAAAAATAGTATCTTTAGTAAATTGGGTGAATTTATACTGCAAAGAATGTATAGACTCATTCTATATACATAGCTTTAACCTACTGCAGAAAAGAGGTGCACTATACAACTACTTGTAGTTGGGAGATATAATTTCTAAACATACACGTGCTTATAGGATTAAACAATCGGAAAAATAATTGTAAGGTCAATTAATAAACTATAGGTTTAAAACTTGCGGACAGCAATTTGGTCATAAGTCATAACTCATATAACATTGTGAAAACTAAAGCAGAAGGCAGGGTCTCTACACAGTGCGCTGTCTGTATTTGGAAATAAAGAATATTTATATAATATCTCCATCAATCAACGTGTGTGGATGCGCCCTCAGCCCGTACGCAATAAAGAGACGCAAAAAATGAGTTAAGTTATCATTGGTCCAATTAACAATGTTCAGCATCATATACGTATACCTACCCAACGATGGGACAACCCGCGTGGCGCAATGTTTACCATGCCGGACTGCTAATCGAACTGTCCCGGGTTAGAATCCGGGCGAAGCAGAAATTTCAATGATGAGTTTAAACTGTTCTCGGTCTGGGTGGTTGTGTTTCTGTCTCTATGTGTGTTCATGGCACCCGCGACACAGGGTATATCTACCCTAATGTGAGGCTATACGTGTGAAATGTTATTTTTTATTTTTTTTACACTATGTACTTACTTTTATTAGACTTAAGGCTTTTATTTGAAATTATCTCCATCGATTCACTTTGGAGAAGAAATGAATATTGCTCAATAACGCCATCTACCATATGACATGTAAACTTTGTGGTTGATAAATCGAATGTCAAATTACCAAATAGGTAGATATTGAGATTAACTGTTGGTTCACTAAAAGTTTAACTATTCGTCACCTAGATGTCTGCAGTAGTCTCGTTTTGTTAAGGCTTTGTACATTCTGTATGAAGGTTTAGATTCTGTATCTTACAACCTTAATGCTGGATTCATTGAGATTGTAAGATTTAGATTTCGGTTCATTGGAGCTTGATGCCTCCTCAATATTGGGAGAGCTCCATGCTCAGCAGTGGAATGCTAAAAAGGTTGCAGCTTGATATAATGTAGAATAATCGTTTCAGCTGCAGCCTGTTCATAATCTTCCACCCCAAAAGAAGACTAATAAGCTGAGCAACTAACTCAATGGAGCCTGTGATGTAAGGTTCGGGGGCGGTAAGGCTCGCGATGCGCTTATTATGTCACTATAGTCTAGCCATACTCGGCCAACGAAAGAAAATACAGTAAGCTGATCTAAGTATATTTAATATAGTCGACAATATTAGTGAGATTTCAAAATAATTTTACTTAAATTTAAACTTTTATTTATGGTTTTGAATGTGCTGTTACCGAAACTTTCAAACAAATTCCCCAAAGTGCCTTTTAAGTTTATGTCGCGTATTGTGTAAATGAACATAACTTTTTTGTTTATCACCCGATTGATATGAAATACACACTAATGTTACGGAAACTCATTCAACAATAAATCAGTAAACACATCATTCAAAGAAGGGAAAAGAATTTGAGAATGAAATATTAAGTTAAGGTTAATAAAATTATTGTACGCTTGAGATACCAACTTTCGAATCCACTTTATTTGCTATTGAGGGGTAGTTTTGAAAAAAGCTTAAATAGAATTCTTACTATGTTAGTAAAGATTACAAATACAAAATTATAAGTATATTACTCTGCACAAAAATATTCTGTACATCAAGTTTCGACACTCAATTTTCAAATAGTTTCAAAGAAAATTGACATTTAAAGGGTGAATTTCGGGAAATGCTGAAACACGTATTCTTTTATTTTGGTTAGAAAATATTTATACCAAATTCCAAGAAAATCTATTGAAAAAATCCAAGTTTTCCATACAAATTTTCATCGCTCATTTCACACCCTTAAAGTGTGATTTTTAAAATTATCTATAGCCTAAATGTTAGCGAGGACTAATATATATAAAACAAAAAAAGTTTCATCAAAATTCGTCCAGTAGTTTTTGCGTGAAAAGCTAACAACAGACAGACAGACAGACAGACAGACAGACAGACAGACAGACAATAATTTCAAAACTTATATTTTTAGCTTCTGTTACTTATAAAAAGACCCCTAGAAGTATTTTTTTAAATTTATATGCAATGTACAGAATTGACCCTGCTTACAGTTTTATTATATGTATAGATGTATAGATTATCTCCATCGATTCACTTTGGAGAAGAAATGAATATTGCTCAATAACGCCATCTACCATATGACATGTAAACTTTGTGGTTGATAAATCGAATGTCAAATTACCAAATAGGTAGATATTGAGATTAACTGTTGGTTCACTAAAAGTTTAACTATTCGTCACCTAGATGTCTGCAGTAGTCTCGTTTTGTTAAGGCTTTGTACATTCTGTATGAAGGTTTAGATTCTGTATCTTACAACCTTAATGCTGGATTCATTGAGATTGTAAGATTTAGATTTCGGTTCATTGGAGCTTGATGCCTCCTCAATATTGGGAGAGCTCCATGCTCAGCAGTGGAATGCTAAAAAGGTTGCAGCTTGATATAATGTAGAATAATCGTTTCAGCTGCAGCCTGTTCATAATCTTCCACCCCAAAAGAAGACTAATAAGCTGAGCAACTAACTCAATGGAGCCTGTGATGTAAGGTTCGGGGGCGGTAAGGCTCGCGATGCGCTTATTAGGTCACTATAGTCTAGCCATACTCGGCCAACGAAAGAAAATACAGTAAGCTGATCTAAGTATATTTAATATAGTCGACAATATTAGTGAGATTTCAAAATAATTTTACTTAAATTTAAACTTTTATTTATGGTTTTGAATGTGCTGTTACCGAAACTTTCATACAAATTCCCCAAAGTGCCTTTTAAGTTTATGTCGCGTATTGTGTAAATGAACATAACTTTTTTGTTTATCACCCGATTGATATGAAATACACACTAATGTTACGGAAACTCATTCAACAATAAATCAGTAAACACATCATTCAAAGAAGGGAAAAGAATTTGAGAATGAAATATTAAGTTAAGGTTAATAAAATTATTGTACGCTTGAGATACCAACTTTCGAATCCACTTTATTTGCTATTGAGGGGTAGTTTTGAAAAAAGCTTAAATAGAATTCTTACTATGTTAGTAAAGATTACAAATACAAAATTATAAGTATATTACTCTGCACAAAAATATTCTGTACATCAAGTTTCGACACTCAATTTTCAAATAGTTTCAAAGAAAATTGACATTTAAAGGGTGAATTTCGGGAAATGCTGAAACACGTATTCTTTTATTTTGGTTAGAAAATATTTATACCAAATTTCAAGAAAATCTATTGAAAAAATCCAAGTTTTCCATACAAATTTTCATCGCTCATTTCACACCCTTAAAGTGTGATTTTTAAAATTATCTATAGCCTAAATGTTAGCGAGGACTAATATATATAAAACAAAAAAAGTTTCATCAAAATTCGTCCAGTAGTTTTTGCGTGAAAAGCTCACAACAGACAGACAGACAGACAGACAGACAGACAGACAGACAGACAGACAATAATTTCAAAACTTATATTTTTAGCTTCTGTTACTTATAAAAAGACCCCTAGAAGTATTTTTTTAAATTTATATGCAATGTACAGAATTGACCCTGCTTACAGTTTTATTATATGTATAGATACTAGATAGATACATTATACAGACGCAAATAAAATAAGATAAAAACATAAACATACTAGGTACTAAATACTATATTGAGAATTAATATAAAATTCTTTGAGGCGGTTTTTAAATGAAGTTAGTGTCTCTGCTTGCCTTATTGAAATTGGCAGCTTATTCCATAGACGAACTGCAGTACAATTGAAAGATTTTTTATAAAAAGTTGTTCTATGGACAGGTGTACTCAGAGCGAGACTCTTTATTTTCCGATGTGGGCGATTTGGATCAGCCAGATATTCAAATCGTTCTTTAAGGTAGACAGGAGCAGAAGGATAGTGCAGTACACAGTAGAGAGCAGAAAGAATGTGAGTATTCCGGCGAAGACGGATTGGGAGCCACTTGAGCTTATTACGATATTCAGAGACATGGTCATATTTCCTGAGCCCAAATATGAACCTGATACATAAATTTTGAAGTCGCTCAAGCTTATCCAGTTGCTCCTCTGTAAGGTCAAGATAGCATATATCGGCATAGTCAAGTATTGGTAGAAGTAGAGATTGAGCTAGCGTAATTTTAGTCGCAATGGGGAGAAAATTTCGCAATCTCCTAAGTGACCCCACGGCAGCAAATAATTTGCGGCTGACCTCATTAATTTGTGGCCACCATGAAAGCCGGGAGTCAATAAGTACACCTAGATTTTTAACCTGGTCACTAAATGGGATGTGTATATTATTTAAGGTCAAAGGCGGTAAACTTGACAGGTCTACTCTGGACAATAATCTGGCGCTCCCTACGATAATAGCCTGGGTCTTTTGTGGATTTACTTTAAGACCATAGGATTTGCACCAGTCAGAAATACAAGCCAAATCCGAGTTGACAATGCCTATAGTTGCCGGAAGATCAACTACAGAAGAAGGAGTATAAATTTGGAGATCATCTGCATATAGGTGGTAGAGAGAAGATATACGGGAAGTTATAGTGTTGATGAAAATAGCGAACAGGAGAGGGGACAACACGCCACCTTGTGGGACGCCAGCTTCAACAGCAGTCCACGCAGAGTATTTGTCATGAACTCTGACACGCTGCCGGCGTCCATACAAGTAACTTCGAAACCAGTCAATTACGGATGGAGATATGTTAAGAGAGCGCAATACCGCTAGAAGGATGTCAAAATCAACAGTATTGAATGCATTGCTAAAATCTAGCAGCGTCAACACGGTAAGCTGTTGATTATCCATCGCATGTCGAATGTCATCAGTTATTTTGAGCAGAGCAGTAGCTGTACTATGGCCTGGACGAAAACCTGATTGTAGGGGATTTAGGAGATTATGTTGGTACAGAAAGGAAGACATTTGGGAGTAAACTAGACGCTCGAGGATTTTGGAAAAGAAAGGGAGTATGGATATCGGTCGGTAATCTGAAAAGGTTAAAGGATTTTTTCTTTTAGGTAGGGGGATAACTTGGGCATCCTTCCAAGCCGTAGGAAAGGAGTTGGTAGAGATGGAAAAGTTAAGGATATGTGTTATAATAGGAATAAGGATATCAAGTATGGGAATGACCATATTACGGCTGACGCTATCGTTGCCGACAGCATTCGATTGGATGGATAAGATGCTTTTCTTAACATCACAGTCCGTAAAATGACTAAAGACGAAAGATGGGAAAGTAGGAGCGGAAATCGAAGAAAGTAGATTTAATGTTTTCGATTTTTCATTACTATCAATGACAGATGATGTTGAGAAATGTTGATTCAAAAGATCAAGATCTATATTATTTTCGGATGTATTCTGATATGATTTGCCGACTCCCAAACGTTTAAGAAATCTCCAGACTTTAGCTGGATCTTCATCTTGTACAGATTTATGAATATGGCGTCGTTGTGTATCTCTACAAATCATATTACAGCGATTCCGGGCCTTCTTGTATTTCTGATAATTTTTGTCACTCGGGTTTGACTTGTATTTCGATTTTGCTCTGTTCTTCCTTGCCATTAACTCTTTTATGTCCTCGCTTAACCATGGAGCAGGGGGGTGTCGTATACGAACTGGGCGTATTGGAGCATGCACGTCATAAAGCTGCACAAGGAAAGAATTTAGGAGAGCAATTTGTTCATCAATTGTTTCAGCGTCCATAATTACAGCCCAGTCAATGCTTGCAGCGTCATGCCGTAGAAGATCTAAATCTATTGCATTAAAATTACGCTGAAATTGAATTTTTGACTTTACCTTAGGAGTTCGGATCTTATAGGATAAGTATATGAGGTCATGGTATGAAAAAGCATCCGCAGCGCACTGGCCATGTCTTGCGACATGATCATTGGAAGAAACAACTATCAAGTCGAGAAGGGACGGGGTGCAGTTTGGGAAACAGTGTGTCGCAGTAAGCGGAAGTATGTGGAGATTAGCTGCATCAGTCACAGACTTTAATCGAGAAGACCTATGGTCGGACTTTATCAAGCACGTGTTAAAGTCACCCATAATTATCGTGTGTGAATAATTTGGTAACAGTTCTTCAAATAAATTTTCAAGAGAAGGAAAGTAGTTAATGTTCAGTGATGGGCTGTAAAACACTCCGAGAAGAACCTTAGTATTCGACAACAGGATCTCAATAAATAAATATTCGGCATCTTCTCCTGTCTGTGACTGAGGTGATACTTTAATAATCGAGAAAGGAATATGTGAGCGAAGGTATATTGCAACGCCGCCACCGCCGCGAACGGTACGATCATTGCGAATTAGGTGAAAACCAGGAATCGAGTAAGAAGTTGAAGGAAGACAAGGTTTCAACCATGACTCAGAAATAAGAATAGCGTGGATATTTTTGCTATCAAAAGAAGCTAACATATCTGGGTAATGAGCAGGAATACTCTGCGCGTTGATATGAACTACATTGAAATTTTTGGGCACATCAGAGAACTGCGACTCTAAGATTGAATGTAATGAAGGTATGCTCTCAAAACTCGTGTTTGCACTAATACCCTCTGAGGCTGAATAAAACAGGTCTGAATTATCTTCATTGCTTATGTCCGACATAAGATTTAAGTGTACCTAAATGTAACAAATAAAAATTAAAATAAATATGTATCTATATTATACCCAAGTATATAAACTAATTTATATGTATACGAAAGTAATAAATAAATAAATATATATATAATAATCTACTATATAATGATCACCTATATAATTTACCATGTTAACTACCTGCCAGCTGTTAAAGGAGAAATCAACAACATTTATCTATGGAATAATGAAAATAAAAATAAAAGCACAAATAAACTTAAAAAAATAAAAATAAAATAAAAAATGCACAATACGAATATTAAAATACAACAGTATTAAACACGTTTCAAACTTAACATCATTACATCTGAGTTATCGCTCACTTTCACTACGTGAAATGACCGACCGACAGTATTAATATGCTGGAATCCACGTGCGAGATGGAAAACAATTAAGGCATATTGAAGTGTCTTTGTGACACATTTATCAATGTCAGTCAGGTGTCAAGTCAAACGTCAAACAAAACAAATTAAATTAGCAAATACCTGTAAGAAATTTAACTTTAGGATTGATTATGAAAACTATAAAATAACAAAGTAATTACTTAAACAATATGTGAGAAAGTCCTATTTCTTTGCTGTGCGTTTAGTGCGTGAAACGGCTTTATTTGCCGCGGGCTTGCTGACTACTGCTGCCGGCTTTACTGGGGATTCTGGTGATGCCGGGGCTGGGGACTCCGGAACTGGAGACTCTGGAACAGGAGATACCCGAGCTGGAGATGCCGGAGCTGAAGAAGCCGGTGCTGGAGATGCCGGAGTCGGTGCGGAGGGAATGGACTCAAGCTCAGCCATCGTTTCCACCTTGTGACGAGAGCCGTCCGGTGCAAGGACATTTATACAGCCTTCCATGGTCCAGCACTTTGAAACACCAAAGCGCTGCCTGGCCTCCACAAACACTTTATGCCGGCTCTTAGTAAGAAACTCCGACTGTGTGATACCACTGCCCTTAAGTTTCTTTTTTGATGACCAGATCTTATCACGCATAGCTATGTCCCTGATTTTGACTACTATGGGTCTTGATTTCTTCTCTTTGGGACGCCCGAGACGATGAGCTCGACTTACAGAAGCAACAGTGAAGTCTTTAATGTTCAACTTTTCGGAGACTACTGATGCTACAACTGCAGCAGTCTTTTCATCCTCATCTTCTGGGACACCATGGAATAGGAGCATCTTCCTGCGTCCTCTCATCTCCAATCTATCCATGTCACGGGCCAGAATGTCTATTTGTTGCTGAACAGTTTCCAATGCAGACATTATGAATGTTTGGAACAATGACAGCTCTGTCGCAGCTGAGGAAGTTGTAGCTGGAGATGGGCTGGCCTTATCCAAATCTTTCCGAAGCTCAGCCAATTTTGTTTCAAATAATTCTCTCAGTGCAGACAGTGTGTTTTGAACAGACTCCATTGTGACAGAGTGAAGGATTACTTTTCAAATGCAAGTTAATTGTGCAATACTGAAGTGTGATTTATTAGGAAATCAATAGCTGACAGGTAATATTAGTTCATTAGTTAATATAGTTCATCAATTAACCTTTGTAATATTTTTAAAATGTTAATAATTATGACAAAGAATAATTTCCGACTTACTTTTTTCACCTACCCTCCGTTTGTTTTGTAATAATGTAGTTTAAAAAACAAAAAAAACACGCTTTTATGAAAATACGAACTAAAAAGTGGGGGGTGGTTTTTAAGATACTATTGACACCATGCACCCAACGCTTTTTTTTACAGTAACATACATTTTCTTCTTATTTTTTAATTTAGTTCGTATTTTCACAAAAGTGTGTTTTTTTTTGTTTTTTAAACTACATTATTTATTTAATTGAACAGCAGTTCAACCTCGTAAATTATTAAAAAAATACCTATATTTTTTTAATGTGCTAAACAACATTCAATTAAAAAGAATTTTTATTTCCACTTAAAAACTTAATAAACAAGTAGCTATAACTAAAACTTACACCCAAATTATTGCTGAACAAAAGAACTGCGGCTTTTGATGCAGCATACACAAACAATGTTGGATCTTCTGCCAAAGATAATGCAAGCCTAGACGAAATGTTGATTATGGTACCACCTTTACCACCAGTGTCTTTTCGCATTATTTCCAGCGCTTTTAATGTTACTCCAACCACGCCTCTCTGCAAAAAGATTATATCACAGATAAATAAATAAAATGAATTACAACATACAACTAATTTATCTTATTCTGCTTGATTTAAATTTACTTAATATTGCCCGGATCTGAAAAGTGTGATAAAACCAGTGGTTTTATCACATATCATAACATAATAACGGTTGTATAGTTTTTACTCAAACAACGTACCTACTCGTAGATGGCACTGTAAACCACAACCGATTGCAATCGATTGCTACTTCCATGTTATTATGAAATCTTCCAATGTTCCGTTCTCGTTCCCAGTGCAGGTAAAACTAACAGATAGTATTAAAATATGCTTGTTTGAGTGTTACTTACAACATTAACGTCGATCAGCCTTATATAGTTTTTATCGTCGGCTATTCCAGCGTTGTTCACCACGACGTCGATGCAACCATATTTTCTTATAGCGTAGTTGAAAACTTGGGACAGATCATTATCAGAATTAACGTCTCCGTTGAAGAATTTAACTCTATCTCTGCCATATTTGTTTCTTAGTTCATTTTCCAGTGAAACTCCCGCTGCTCTGTCAATGTCTATGAAGGCCACGAACTGAAAATATAATATAAAATTGATTATATAATTATTATAAATAAATAATGGTTTACCCTCATAGCCCCACAGTAATATCCTGTGTCGTACGTGTACCTACCATGGACACACACAAAGACTATAGAAGAAAATAAATACCCAGACCGAGAACAACGTTATTAACGGCCCTGCTTTTGAGATTGTCGGCGAGTACATTTACCTAGGATAGGTGATTCGTATAGGTAACTCAAACTTGGAGGATTAGTAACTCATAGAATTCAACCCAGTTGAGGCGACTACGGTTCGGAAAAAGGAGCACAAACCGCTTCCGAACCAGGTGGACTGACGACCTAAAGAAGACTGCGACAAGCTGTTGGATTCAGAGGACGCAAGATTGGACGAAGTGGTAAATGTTAGAGGTGGCCTATGTCCAGCAGTGGACTTGTAAAGGCTGATGGAGGGATGGATAGACGTTTTTTAAGTGTTCGCTGCAACGCATTAATCGACGTCAAGTAAGCTTAAGACGCCGTATACGAAATTTTGTCGATTTCGCTGATTTACCTACCTGATTTTACACATGAGATTTTGCAGTTAAAATCAGTATTTCCGTACGTTTTATTGCACAATATTACATCATTTCAATAATGATTAGGCATATTTTGCAACATTAGCCTTTTTATTTAAAAAAAAATGCTATGTATTGCTGTGAAAATCTCCTATATAATACATTTGTCATTTGTTACCACTCTTATATAAAGAAAAATAGTAAAAAATATTGAGCTTAGTCAATTTTAAGAAAAAATGAACCAGAAATTGCATTTGATCTCGGCTAATTGCAATAATCTTTCATAAAATTAATTGGACACAAATAAACTTCAGTTCATTATCAATCCGTTTCCTAAAAAAATATTATACCTATTAATTATTCATAAATGTTGGGAATTAAAAATCTTAAGCAATCTCGTAACCTAATACGCGCATTATAATACTCGACGCTAGTTTAAGTGGCTAGTGTATTAGATTATTATTGAAATTAAAACAGCGAAATCGGCAATATTTCGTAATTTTTTTTTTCAACCTTTTTTATGTCCCACTGCTGGGCACAGGTCTCTTCTCACAAGTGAGAGGGATTAAGGTCATAGTCTACCACGCTGGCCAAGTGCGGATTGGTGGACGTCATGCATTCGAGAAATTATGAATTTCTCTAGGGCATGCACGGAGATGGAGAACATCGCAATCAATTAAATATAACGATATTTACCATCACCGTCGAGCAGCAATAAATGCGCACATTATAAATTTCTTTGTCAGCGGTGCGCGCCGAGGATTTGAACCCAGGATCGTTCGCGTCGAAGACCGAGGTTTCTTACCACTCGACCATCGCTACTCATAAATTTTGTATACGGCCTCTTAAGTGTCGCCAGAGGTCGTTTGCAGCTGAGCTGCTACTCGCGTCGCCTACATAACGTCGCATGTAATCTCAATTGGCGTAAGGGACAAAACCTGTTTTTTGGATATGAGCAAAAAACCGTTTTTTTTTTAAAGCGTTATATTTTTAATGTCGTTGTAGCTAATTAAAATTTCTCCAAGAAGACTATACCTATTTTTTAATGCTCTTTGCAGCTGAATTTTCATAAACAGCCTACCTAGCGTAATAAAAAAGTTGAGTGTCCTTTACGCCCTGATTTTTTTGTTCATTTGACACTTACGCAATATAAAATTTAAGAAATTTTATGAAATTACGTCGTAAAGGAATTGTTTACAAACAATACATAACAATTTAAGCCGTAAGGCTAGACAAAATATAAAAGTCAGGGCGTAAGTGACTGAGTAAACTACTGATATTATTCAGTTTCGTTCAGTTTCATTGTTATTTTCTTTGCCTAATGCTTACTTTGATAAGAGAATTAACTCTGTTCATCAAAGTAATAAAAATGATATCTAAAAATTGTATTTCAAGACATTTATATAATAAAATTAGTATTTTTTTGTAGAAAAAGATGTTTTATTGGTTTCACCACTTACAAAATCATTGTTATTTGTAAGAAGATTACTAGTAAGAAGTACCTATTATGAAAACAAACAACTTAAATTCTTTTTTTTCAAACCTCAACTAATCGTAACTAATCGTTAGTGCTTGTTTGGCCTATCTACCTACCACTGGTTGTGTTTTACAGTAGAAAAGTTTCGTTTTGCTTTTTTTTTAGTCAGTCAGTGGTAGATATTACAAATAAGTACTAACAAGCCCTTTTTTAAAAAAAAATAGAGAAAAAAAGAACTCCTCTACTGATATTGATCAAATTCTTTATAGGGTTGTAACAGGCTTAGGTGTCTAACATCTCAAATACAGACTCATACAACCAATTTTATTTTACGTTTTTGCAAGAAAAGTCCCTTACGAATTTTTTTTAACGAAAATTGTGTTTAGGCGTGTAAAATTGTTAGGGCGCAACGGACATTTTTTTAAAGATAGAATTATTTCAAATATACCATTCGATAGAGCTCGACGAGCTGAGTATGGTGGCATTGATAGTTCATTTTCGCACTTTTGTCCCTTACGCCAATTGAGATTACGTGCGACGATAATACAAATAGGTGATCGCCTCAGCCGAGTCTATTCGGCAATTGCACCTTTAGCACCAAAACACAAAATATTACTTCATATAGAAATAGATGCGGTTGTTGTACTTCCCACAACTATTATCATCTTAAAAAAAACCTTCTAACACCTAAACAATTTTGCATTTACCTAGAAATATGAAATTATACAAGAAGCAATTTATTATGGTCAAGTAAAGCACTAAAGAAAGAATATGTATTTATAGGTATAGTATCGTTTCAATGTTTATGACTTCGGTGTCTGGCGCCGATAGTAAAGCACTTGTATAAATATTTAAATTGACGTAAAACGAAACAAAAATGTAATAAACTAGTAAGAAAGCAAACACAATGTCATTTTTAAATGTTAGCTGATATAAATGATATAATGTATATTTTGTTAGCGATCAAATAAATAATGTAGTTTAAAAAACTATGAAACACGCTTTTGTGAAAATACGAACTAAAAAGTAAAAAAATAAGAAGAAAATGTATTTTACTGTAAAAAAAAGCGTGGGGTGCATGGTGTCAATAGTAACTTAAAAACCATCCCACGCTTTTTTTTACAGTAAAATACATTTTCTTGTATGTATAAGTTAATGTATGTATATTCTGCGTTAACAAAAACCGATTCATTTCGTATCGCAGGCCGTAACACCTTGGCAGTAGAACGGTACAGTTTGTGCCAACTTTGTCCAAGGTATTCCACTGGATACAGTTAAATAAGGAACTATATCTAACATTTAAAACTTTTTAAATATTTGAATGTGCCAATTAATGCACTTAAATCTCTCTCAGTGACAATTTGCACACCATAACCAATTTTTACTCCATCTACGTCGGTAAATTCCAATTTTTGTAACCCTTTTTAATCTCCCACTGCATTGTCATCGGCTCTTGACCCCTATGCAAATTTTCAAGTTAACCAGACGCACGTTTAAGCGTCTGGTTCAAAAATATAAAACTTTATTTGTTTCATTAAGTACCTTAGGCCACGAACTTATCAGCCGCCCCTCGTATATATTTTTTTATCGCTGCTCCACGGTGATGGAAAATATTGTGCTATTTAATTAATAACGATGTTTTCCTTTGACGTGCATGACTGAGAGAAAGTCATAATTTCTCGAAGGTGGTGTCTACCAATCCACACTAGGCCAGCGTGGTGGACTATGGCCTAAATCCCTCTCACTTGTTAGAGGAGACCTATGCCCAGTAGTGGGATATAAAAAGGTCAAAAAAAGTCATAAAAATTATATCTGAATCTTCTAGGTTATGTCCAAATTTAAAAAAGTTATATTAGTCATCTAGTCCGGTTGTTACAGTAACAGGTATTTTTTTGAATGCTTAGACAATAAAAAAGTCAAGTAACTTATACAATCTTACAATTTCCAATTCTTTCAGTACCTAAATAAAAAGGTATTTAGTATTTTATTAGTGTTTTATAACTTTACCCGGGCGCCTTCGTCCAAGAACTTCCTCACAGTGAAGGAGCCGATGCCATTGGCCCCGCCAGTGATGATGGCCACCTTCAGCACTAAGTCGAACATCCTTGCGAGACGAGCGCAGACTGCCTACTGACTACCACTGCCTACTGGTTGCTACTGGTGCTTAGTATATGTATATAATATCATGTGTTACATACTTTTCTGCCTTTTGACAGTTGTTTATACTTTCGTTGGTGGTAAAACATTAATAGAAATTGCGAATTCAAGTTCACTACATTTTGATTCTGCTATTTGTGACAAATTATACCTTATAGGGACTAAGAAAGCGCACATGATAATTTTGTCAAGCAATGTTACAAGTTACAAGTAGCAAGACAAGGTCTGAGGGATGTTATTTGATTACCGTGAGTGTCTTCCCCTATTTTACCCCGCCGTTAATTTAGATGGCCACTGTGCAGTATCTATTTCCTCGCTAGCATTCCAGCCCAGCTTCGCTCCAATTTATAATTTACTAGCCTCCCGCCAGCGGCTTCGCCCGCGTGGACCCGTTTTATAGGGTCCCGTAGGATCAAAACCATCCTATGTCCTTTCTCAAGGTCCATTCTAACGGTGTTCCAAATTTCATTATTTGTTTAAGCGGGAAAGTTTAGCACACAGACAGATAGATATAGATACTTTCGACTTTATAATATTAAGTAGGGATAAAGCCAACGGGAACAGCACACTTTTGTCAGGTTAAAAAGAAGTGGTCTGTATTCCTGTGCCAAATTTCAAGCCGATTCTTGTGTGATTGAGCAACAATACCTACTTATCTATAATACCACAGACGTGTAAGTTATGGGACAATCTTCCAGCTG
This sequence comes from Pyrgus malvae, assembly GCA_911387765.1. Taxonomy (NCBI): domain Eukaryota; kingdom Metazoa; phylum Arthropoda; class Insecta; order Lepidoptera; family Hesperiidae; genus Pyrgus; species Pyrgus malvae. The sequence continues at coordinate 6,561,012 of OU426955.1, read as the reverse complement.
AGGCATTTCCAGTGGACTATGACATGGGGTCCTTCAAAAAAGCTGTAAAAAAAAGCTCTCCTCCAAAGCCGGCAATGCTCGTGTGGCTCCCCTGTGGTTGCCCGGGTCCATAGGCGACGGTGATCTCTTAACACTATGCAGCCCGTCAGCCTTTTTGTACGGTTTATTTATTTTAAAAAAAAACGGCAAATTGTTTGTAAAGTAGGTTTACGATCGAGATGTTTACGTGATAACGTCCGCACGAGAAAATCTCCATTCGTTTGTATGCCGCTAGAGTGAGAGAGACGGAAGATCGGTCCACTCACTCGAACGCTATGCCAGCCTCCGCTCGTGAGGATTCCGCGTGACAAGTTTCACGGAATGACTGGCAGCGCTCGAGATGAGACGGGAGATCGGTCCGTCTCTCTCTCGTTATACCTGCGATCGCGCTCTTGAGGTTTTGGTGTGACACAAGTTTCTGAACATGTCACCCGACTAAAACGATTTTAAAGACGTTATCACGTCAAAAAATACTAATCTACCAGCACTTGCGCAAATTTATCCGAGGGGTTGGAGTTTAATCTTAGCGCGCACTCACTAACTACTGATTAGAAACTTTGTATGTAAGAATTTATCACTTGGTACACATACAAGAAAAACCTGCTAATACTACCAGACTTAATACCTAGCGCTTATCCTAGAAGCCTATTCAGTTTTTCGACCCGTACGACCCAATTGTAATACCCAGGTCTTGGGTACGATTTCCAGCGGGACAGAAATTTGAATAAGTTTAAATTATTTATATTATCGGTCTAAATGTTAGTCTTTGTATTTTTTTACCGACTTCCAAAAGGAGGAGGTACTGTATTCGGCTGTATGTATATATTTTTTGTATATGTTCACGGATTACTCCGCCGTTTGTGGACCGATTCTCAAAATTATTTTTTTGTTCGTATGCTTATACTCCCGAGGTGGTCCCATTGTCACCAAATCAGGATCTGATGATGGGATCCCAGGGAAATCGAGGGGAACTCTCGAATTTTATAGGCACACACATTGATTTTCTTATACTTTCTGAAGCATAAGAGATATTTGTGCATAGTAATCATCATTTCATGTTGCTGAGCTGATGATGGAAGGTACTGCAACAGTGAGGAGTTGAAAGAAAATTCTTTCAATAAATAGTTTTTTTATTCCAAATCTTACATTCCTGAGGTGGTCCAACTGTCAACAAGTCAAAGTCTGATGAGGGGATCCCAGAGAAATCGAAGGGAACATTCAAATTTTATAGCACAACTAATGATTTTCATATTTTTACTAAAGCAAAACAGGCATTTTTGTATAATTATCATCATATCATTATGTTGCTGAGCTGATGATGGAAGGTACTACGAAGGTTAAGAGTTGGGAGCAAATTCTTTCAATAAATGGTTTTTTGTTCGATATCTTACATTCCTGAGGTGGTCCAACTGTCACCAAGTCAAAGTCTGATGATGGTATCCCAGAGAAATCGAAGGGAACATTCAAATTTTATAGCACAACAAATGATTTTTACTAAAGGGTACCTATTTGTGTATAATTATCATCATATCATGTTGCTGAGCTGATGATGGAAGGTACTATGACGGTTAGGAGTTGAGAGCAAATTCTTTCAATAAATGTTTTTTGTTGGAAATCTTACATTCCTGAGGTGGTCCAACTGTCACCACGGCAAAATCTGATGATTTGATACTAGGGAAATTGAGGGAAACACTGAAACTTAATAGGCACACACATTCTTTTAGTCATATTTTTTAATATAATACAAATATTTATGTCCGGTAAATATCACCTGAAGTTGCGAAGCTGATGTTTGAAGCTACAACTCCTCAAAGGTTAGGAGCTGAGAGCAAATTCTTTCATTAATTTATACGTTCAGGTGAACTGATAGTAGTTTCAAGCTATAAGATGGCTATTAGATAGACAAAATTTGAAAAATGCCTTATAGTGTGTCCCTAATGTATTAAGGATCTTGTCGACATCTATTGGAGAGTATTAATAATATTGTGGCGTAGAACGCCGCCAAATGTACCGCCGTCAAAATGTACTGTCAAACTGACGATTACGAACGGTCGTGTATTTTGATTTTAATTTTCAATATTACTAAATTATCGCTAAGTAATTGCCTAATTTCTATAAAAACCGTGAAATCTGTTAATAACTAGTATTGTGACTATATTATTTTAATCGGTGTTTACCAAAAATCTGTGAAAATAGCTAAATAAACAGTGACAGTGCAAACAGCTGGCAGTTATTGAATTCGAAATTAAAAATTAGCACCAAAATGGAACAAAAGATCGAAAATATACTAGAAATGTTAAAAACACTAAATGAAAAAGTCGATCAGTGCATATCTTCGCAGCCACCTATAACAAATGAAGTGAAGAAACTTAAAAATGAAAATATGGCGCTAAGGAATGAAATCAGAAATCTGAAAAATGATTTTTACAAACATGTAAATAGTAAAAAGTTCGTTATATTTGGAATAAGAGAACATCGATACCAGTCGGAATATGATCTTTTTGAGATTATTCCCAATGTAATCTACACTTACCTGCAAACTGACATCAGCGGGTACATAGAAGGTTGCACTCGATTAGGCAGGTTTAAAGGCAAACCGAGGCCCATTGTCGTCGAACTGATCAGTGCCAGAATGACTAAATATATCACGAAGAATTCTTATACTTTTCACAACACAGCTATTCGCATATCGGAGTATTACACGGTAAATGAATTAAGAGAACGTCGAGCATTACAGACTGAAATGTTAAATGCAAGAGCAACCGGACAACACGCAGTTATAATGAATAACACCCTTTACATAAACGGAGAACCATTTAACAATCACGGGGAACCAATACAACATTCACCGGACACCTCAACATGTGAAGAAAACGCGCCCGCCCCGGAGTCACCGCCAGATGCAACTAATAAGAAGACAATAACACCCATTGCATCGCATAGATTATCGCATACATTGACAAACCCTGCCGGAATCACACAAACATCTACGTTGTCGCGACATGCTACTGCACGGGAACCATCAATGAACGTAAATAAAACCTACACAAATAATAAATTAAGACAGCAAAACTGTGAAGACTTTATACGTAGACCGACAACAAGACGGCAAATGGTAAAAAATCAGACATTTCGAAACTCTTGAGATTATGGTGTTAAATATCCAGTGTTTATCGAACAAAGTGAATGAATTAGAGGCATTTTTATCAGATTCAAACATATCTGTAGTATGCTTGTCTGAAACTTGGCTTAAGCCTGGACAAAGTGATAGCTTATTAGTGCAATTTAAAGACTATCAGATTGCAGCAGAATATGCTAGATGTAAACATTTGCATGGGGGTGTATGTATTATATTAAAAAATGACCTTAGATATAAAGTTAGGCTTGACATAATGGAATTGACTACTGAATTTATTATAGAATTTTGTGCAATAGAATTAATTAATCTGAATTGTATTATTGTCTGTTTGTATCGTACAAATCGTTATCCAAATGTATTTTTCAAGCAACTAGAATTACTATTAGTTAATAATATATGTAAATAATCTGTGTATATTGTAGGTGACTATAACATTGACTTCTTTACTACAGATACAATAACAAAGACATTTAAAAATATGATCCTGACTTACAACTTATCTCAAATAGTGTGTGAACCTACTAGAATTGACCCCGTTACAAGTAAAAAAAGTTGTTTAGATTTAATTTTAACAAATACATCTGAGCAGGTTTCATGTAATGTTAAAGACATTGGTTTATCAGATCATCATGCTGTACTTTTAAAGATAAACACTCTGAGTAAATATTGTAACAAATCAAATAAATTTTGGTATAAGGAAATTAGAATATTTAGTGAGAATAATATAAAATTATTAATAGAAAAACTTAAATGTATTGATTGGAATAATTTACTAATTGATACAAATAATATAAATGAAAACTATAAAATATTTCATGATCAGATTCAAAATATCTTTAAAATATTTATTAGAAAAATTAAAAAAGTTAGATATAATTTCAAAAATTCATGGCTTACCAAATCAATTAAATTATCTTGTAAAAATAAAAGACTCCTCCACTTATTAAATAAAAGCATAAAAAATAATACTATAAATTCTCACTATAAGGCATACTGTAAAATACTAAAACAAGTAATTAAAACAGCAAAACGTTGTCATAATATAAGAATAATGAATAGCTCTCATAACAAAACACGCACAATGTGGCGAATAATAAAGGAAAAAACCGGTAAACAAAACGGTACTAAATCTAATATAGAACTTTGTATTAAAAATGTAGTAATAAAAAATCCTAGACATGTTGCTGAAGAATTTAACAACCATTTTACTCAGATCGGAGGGCCAGCCACGATTGTACCAAATTTTCAATACACAGATACTATCAAAGACACCACAATGCATAGCATTTATATAAACCCAGTAACAGAAAACGAAATATTAAAAATAATTAAACTTTTAAAAAACACCAATAGTGTTGGGCACGACAACATACCAGTGTCTTTGATAAAAAGGGCAAGCGAATGTATATCAAAACCTCTCGCTGCGCTAATTAACCAGTCTTTTAGGGATGGAATTTTCCCTGATTTGTTAAAAATATCAATAATTAAACCATTGTTCAAAAAAGGAGATAAGCGAAACCCTTCAAACTATAGGCCTATCGCTTTGTTACCAATATTTGCAAAAAAAATTGAAAAAGCTATGTTGCAGCAGATTATATTCGTTTCTAGAGAAATATAAACTATTAAATAACAACCAAAATGCATTTCAAAAAAATAAATCTACGACTTTAGCCCTTTATAACTACACAAATAAAATTCTTGACTGTCTAAATGACAAACATTACGCTGTTGGAGTTCTATTAGATATGACAAAGGCCTATGACAGGGTATGTCATAAAATATTATTGGACAGGTTGTGGAATATCGGCATTCGGGGTATCGCCCATGAGTGGCTAAAATCATATTTAAGTAATAGAAAACAATATGTAAGCATTGAATACTATAATGAGGGTAGAAATATCATTGAGCAGGTTAACTCATCAGAACAAATTTTAGGTAGATCTATCCCGCAGGGAAGTGTACTGGGATGTGTGCTCTTTCTTATATATTTAAATGACTTACCTTCAACACTAAGTGAAAATACTACCTTATTTGCTGATGACATCTCTATTGTATTAAAAACAAAAAATGAATTACTGTTATCCAATCAACTAAAAGATGTATTTACTACCCTTACAGATTGGTTGGAAAGTAAAAATTTAATAATTAATTATACAAAAACTAAATTGATGCAATATTATCCCTATCAAAAAAATCCAATGAATTTGAAATTTAATTACAAAAATTATAACATTGAATTAGTTGACAACTTTAATTTATTAGGCATTAATATAGACTCAAATTTGACACACATTTGGAATACACACCTTGACACTTTGAAAAATAAAATAAATAAATTTGTTTACGGGCTGCGGGAACTAAAAAAGAGCACAAATGTAAAAGTTGCACTATCAGCATACTACTCATACGCGTTTGCTTGGATCAAATTTGGGGAAATTCTACCAATATACATGATTTGCTTATCTGCCAGAAAAAATGTATACGAGCAATAGCTGGTAAAAGAATTATGGAAAGCTGTAGGCCTTGGTTCATTAAATTTAAAATTCTAACCGCACCCTGTATATACATCTTGGAACTGGTAATGTTTGCAAGAAAAAACCAACAGCTATTTCTTCCAAATGACCATAATAAATATAATTTTCGGAGAAACTATAACTTACTTTACCCGAGTGGAAAAAAGCTTTGTTTATTTGCCAAAGGTACATACTGTATGGCTATAAGATTTTATAATAAACTACCAAACGAGATAAAGTGTTTAAAAAAAGATATTATTTTCTGTAAAAAAGTTAAGCAATTATTAATTTCAAAATGTTATTATAACTATGACGATTATTTAAATGAAAATTGGAATGAATGAATGTTTTTTTTTTTTGTACTTCAATTTTATAGACAAGTTTTACATAAGACATATTCGATTATTATTTAGTGACATACTCGTATTAGATTTTTGCATGATTTTATTGTATAATCTTAATTTTTATTAGGTATGTATTTTCAAAACAATAATACATTTGCATTTTGACATTGTATTCTTGGAACGCCCTATCAGGCATTGTTATTTTTGGAGTATTGATTGTATTAATATATAAGGACCTGTTTGTTACCCAAAAATAATACCCAATAAAGGAATTATGAATTATGAATTATAAACGCCATCCCCCAATCCGACGTTGACAAAGAAATGACAATATCGATTTGAAAGAGCTCTATAAAAATTTCGTTCATTGAATTAAAACTTCCTTGGCCGAATGGTACCGTGGGCTGACTGCGGACAGAAACCCGGGTGGAAACCTCAATCGAAACCATATTGCGTTTATTTTTTATTTGTTGTGATTTTTTTTATTGGGACCTACTTCAGATGGCGTTATTAAACAAGTAAATGAGTGTTTTGTTTGAAATTTAATCATGTAAATAAATTGTTATTATCCGAGCAACGCTCAGCCGTCCAGGTACTAGGTATTCACATAGACTTATTACACGCTAGTATAGGTAGGTATTCTTAGTCTATGGGTATTCATGATTGATTAATGTAAACACAATTTTTGTTTATACTCATCATTTTTATTCATACAATTCAATATTAAAACCATAATTTATTAGTAAAACAACTGAAAACTAATAAAACACGAGGTCAGAGAGCATTTTGTAGGCCGCTTTAACGGTATCGGTGATGTCTTTAGCCGGTTCGTCATGTGTTGACAGCCATGTCGAACCGCTTTCTCCCATTTTGAAGGCATCTATCACCCCTTGAGCAGCCGATTCGGGCCTGGAATTGACAACATTTAAAAAAAATTAGGTACTAATATTAAAAATGGCTACAACCCTTTTTGATGGGGACGCCCCATGTCTACATTATTGGGGAGCCGCAATGCCATACGCACTTCATAAATAATTTAAAATCTCTCTTGTTGCGTAATGGTTATTAAACCAAAATCCTCCGTACAAAGGGTAATCACGATTATTTAGATTATGGATAATTTAAGGATTTCAATAATATTTTTAGTAGATCCAGTAAGATTAAGTAGGATCATATGTTATCTCTTTCCGTCTAAACCAGATAAAGGGTTGAAAATATTATAAACATGTTATGCCCGGTGTATTATAGTGAAACAAAGTAAGTAACGCAAATATTTGGATAACGTAATTAATAAAAAGCTACCTTTGTCGTCGAAACGCCTTTATAAAATCTGCAAGTTTATCTCCATTCAACTCGTCAACGTATCCTATGTTCGTGAGAAGAGGAGTGTTCGTTGCTCCAAAACAAATGGTTAACACACGAACGCCAGTAGTTAAGTAGTATTCTGGTAACTGTGAAAATTAATAAATAATGCAGTTTAAAAACTAAAAAATACGCTTTTGTAAAAATACGAACTAAAAAGTAAAAAATAAGAAGAAAATGTATTTTACTGTAAAAAAAGCGTGGGATGGTTTGGACTATTGACACCATGCACCCCATGCACCCATTTAGTTCGTATTTTCACAAAAGCGTGTTATTTGGTTTTTTAAACTACATTATTTATTTTTAATTCTTTAGTTGGATTTTTATTCTCATATTATTGCATTGTCATCGGCCCTTGACCCCTGTGCCAATTTTCAAGTTAATCAGACGCTTAGATGTGTTAAAAATATAAAACTTTATATTTGTTTCTTTAAGTACCTTAGGCCGTGAACTTATCAGCCGCCCCTCGTATATTTTTTTATCCTGATGATCCTAGTAAGGACTTTAATATAAAGTTACGAGATTATTGTATTGTCATGGGCTCTTGACCAATGTGCAAATTTTCAAATTAATGAGACTCCTAGAAGTAAGTGAAAATTAAGTTAAAAGATTCCGTTACATACATACACGTCAAGCTTATAAAAGCGTGTTAAAAATGAATTCATAAATGACAATGGCAACACTTGTCATGTCAGAACGTATACCATAGATTTGTGCTGCTGTGGTACTGCTGTAGTACAGGTGGTGCCATGAAAATTCTACCCCAAATTATTCCTTAGTATAATCTTTTGCATTATCTTGCATGACAGCCTCCGTGGCTGATATTGAATATGGTGAATTGAAGGTGGTGAATATTTGTGTGATGAACATGACTATTTGTTCTGTGTCTGGGTGTTAATTTATCTATTTAAGTATTTATTTAGAAGTCTGCTTAATTTGGTATCACATGGTGTTGTGTGAATTGTACAAAGATATTTATTTATTTATTCTGTGTGATATTTCTATAACAAAATAATATACTTACCCCAATACAGTTACTGAACTGTAATACAGCGCTCTTAGTGCCGTAGTAGATGGGCGTCAAAGGATTTTGACAGAGAGCGGCAACCGATGAAATATTAATGACCGTTCCTCCTTTCCCTCCCAAATCTTTGCGCATTACCTCTATTGCCTTAAGAGTACTGGTAACTAGTGCACTCTAAAATGATTAGAAATTAATGGAGTAGAAATAGATTATTAGAAAATGTTTAGAACTTAAACTTGAACGTTATCCCGAATAAAAGAACTAATTTCTTACATTGTGTTTAAAAGGCAATATCAAAATATGAGCTCTTTATCCTGGCAAAATTATTTCTACAAAGTATTATAAGATGCTAGAGATCTATTTCTTTACGCTTTCTACTAGATCAGACGATCAGACAGGCAGGCGGAAGGACAACGGCTAAAAAAACCTGATATAGGCCGTTAGTTGATAGCCAAAGTCATGAAAAATTAGAAAATAAATTGATAAGTCGATAACCCCACCCCCTTCAATACCCTATCTGTGACCTCTGACTCAAAGGCTGAATAGTCTGAGTACAGCCTTGCTTATTGTTTATTTATTTAAAAACTTTTTTATTTAGTCATTTAAAAACATAGACCTAAGACATAATATAAAATCAGACCTTTAAGATATTTGATGTACAGCCTGTAAAATTATATTATATAAACTGATATATTTATAATTAATTTTTTTTAATGTTCCGAGATACTTACATAATTAACTTCAATAGATTTCTTGTAGAGGCGCTTACTATCGTTCATGATACCGGCATTGTTAATTACGACATCAATGTAGCCTTTTTCTTTCAAAACTGTATTAAAAGCACCAATTAGTTCTTCTTCGTTAGATACGTCACATTTTATAAACTTTACTTTGGGAGCATTATACATTGTATTAAGTTCATTTTCTAATGAAGTTCCTGCATCTTCGTTAACGTCTAGAACAGCCACATACTGTAAATAAATAAATCGTACTATATTTCATTTTATATTCCTTACTGTGTTATATTTCTGCGTTAAAATTGTTACTTAAAAAAAATTGTTAACTAAGTATTTTATTTTACTTTTATTTTTATTTTTGAAACCTAATTAAATTCTCGAGAAAGCGTGTACCTTTTGTATAAAAGGCATTCATGATTCACGAGAAAAAAGTAGTATCGATAAATTCGATTATTAAAATTTTGATGTGCCAGTGGAAAAATGTTGATATTTTTTTTAAAAGTTATCCATTATTTAAAAAATCTTTTTTCTTGGATTTTTTTATAAAAAGGTACATAAAATAAATTGAAAAATTTAAAACGAAAATAACCAAAAAGTTAAATTTATACCCACCCCTGCTCCATCTCTCAGTAAATACTGAACTACTAACGCCCCAATCCCAGTCGCAGCTCCCGTGATTAATACAACTTTATTCTCAATTTTGTACGCCATCTTCTTAAGACACGACTGCCTTGATTGATTGAATTGATTGAATATATCGCAAGTGTTCTTGCATTTAAAACTGCTATTTTATTATAAATACGTAATACGTAATGTAAGCTCAGATAAAATAAAAAAGTGAAAATCAAACAGACCGGCACGCGCCGTTGTTGTTGTACGATTAAAAGTTGATATCAATTCCAAATGATATCGATGATATAGGATATCTACCTACTACTCTGTCAAGAAAGTACCGGGAAAAGATCAATAATACACAAAATGTTTGTTATTCATCCAATTTTATTTTATCACCTTCAAAGTATGCTCTTTCAGAAACCATACACTTACGCCAACGAATAATCCAATCACCAAAACATTTTTTTAAACGCTGTATCCGGAATTGAGTTCAGTTCTCGCCGCGAATTCTCATTTATGTCTTCTACCGATTGAAAACGTGTGCCAGGAAGTGGTAATTTGAGTTTAGGAAAAAGAAAGAAGTCGGCTGGAGCCATATCTGGTGAATATGGTGGTTGTTCGATGGTATTTGTGGAGTGTTTGGTCAAAAATACGTTCACAACTCAGACAATGATGGCCTTGTGCAAAGGCGCATTATGATTATCATGATGCAAAATTCAAGAATTTTCTTTCCTCAAATCTGGCCTTTTTCGTCTAGTTTGCTCTCTTAAATGCCGCATAAAGCTCAAATAATATTCTTTATTTACCTTTTGACCTTCCGGCAAAAATTCCGAGTGCATAACACCGCGATAGTCAAATAAATAAGTCAACATGACTTTGACTTTTGATCGACTTTAGCCATTGACTTGTGAGTGATTGCAGGACCGTGGCGACCTCCCACAGCGCCTGTGTGCGAAACCTATGAAGCGCCTCTACTTTTTACGAATCTTTATGTTTCAATTTATTTTACATAGTTTTTTTTGTTTACGAGGCATTTGTTGCGCCTAGTAATAGTTGTAGTAATAGTAATAGTACTTTACTTATCGATACTCCATTACTTCTTTGTAATGTATTGTGTGTATGTTGTTGTGTAAGTGTAACAAAAATAATTTCGCGCCCCTATTGTCATGGCGCCTGTGTGCTGCGCTGCGGCGCACTTCGCACATAGGGGCGGCGCGGCCCTGGTGATTGACGAGTGGTTTTTTCGGTTTCGGTTCAGTTGGAAGGCGCCACTCCGAAGCTTGTTGACTAGTTTGCATGTCAAACTCGTAAACCCACGTCTCGTCACCGGTAACAATGCGTTTCATGAATGTTGGGTGGGAATTGACGGAGGACATGCTAGAACGATCAAGCATGTCCTCAGCGACTCTCATGCGATTGAGTTTTTGGAGAAAATTAAGGTCTTTTAGGACTAACTGAGCGGTAACATGTTCCATACCCAAATGATTAGTTAAAATGGTAGGGGAGACTGGGGAGGGTTGTACCCACCTTTCTATTTTGATCTCTATTTTTGTTATTCTATACGTTATTGTTAAGCTTTTAATATTTCTAAATTCAGAATTTAAGTATTTATCAATGATCCGAAAGAGGGCAAGCTTTTTTTAAGTATATTTGTAGTCATAATTTAATAAAATGTTATGTCCCGACCACTTGGGAGCTTTGATCCCGGGGGATCAAGTCTCCTAACATAAGGGACGCATGAAACACGTTGAGTTTATCATGTGCCTCGTATGCCTGGGAGATTCAATGTGATTCCTACCTTAGGTGACTAAATCTTTGGAAATCGGAATGATTAGTGAAACACATGGTAAATGCTTCTTATCAGTTTTATAAAAGGAATCATAAGCGGTAATTTAATAAAAACATAATTATAATCTAGAAATAAAGAAATAATTATAATTTAGAATCAGTTTCATTTTTCACGTGTATTAAAAGAAAATAAATAAATAAATAAATAACGATTCACACTCATAGCCCCACAGTAGGGTAGTTATACCCTGTGTCGTGGGTGCCAACAAAAAATAACACGACTTAAGATACAAGCTTTCAATACCAAACTAAACCTGACTGATCACATTGAACTCTAAGTATCGCTTATATCTTTTATTATCTATTCAGTCCCATTCATGCTTTCATGAACTACTACTGTCGGTAAACATTGAAAAAATGTTATAAACAAAACATGAAATAAAACAAAACTTTGTCAAAATAAATCTTCCAAAACTAAACCTACCTTAATAGGTAATAACCATATTAATTAAATGAGCAAATCCGCAATTAGAACGTATGATGGTGTATACTTTTTTCATGCAATAGCTTTATAGCACCTCCCTCCCTCCCACAAAGGATACATGCACATGCAACAATAAAAAATATACACCAGCATACGCACCAGTGGTGGTGGCCAGGCGCGGTGTGATGGGGAGGTCGCAGGGAAGATGAGCAACCCTAAATCATACACGTCTTACATGGAGGAAGGAGTATAAACCAATATTATACGAGTATAAAAGCACAAAAAACATATACATGCTGTCTCACTAAGAGTACGAAAACTACTTCTTGTTACTTCTTTCGGCAACTTCGACATGTAGCTGATGGCAAAGCAATCAAAATGGTTTATGAAGCACTCACACAATCTATTTATTACATATGGCATAACTACATGGAGTGGAGTGCATAAAACCAAGCTGATTGAATTGGAACGAGCACAGAGGCTTTGACATTTCACACTAAGACCTTATACGTTGAAGCTAAGCTACCATCCGTAAGATATTCCTTACTATATTAGGTAAACACGCAAAAATAAATCCAGGCATGATAAATAAAATTGCTCAAACAAGAAGAAACGACGAGGTCTGTGAAATCCCGGTTGTTAAAACATCACTTGCGCGAAAATTCTATTCTTTCCGCAGTTGTATATTACATAATAGACTAAATTAACTACTCAACATATCACACTGTAATCGTTACGAATGCAAAGATAAATTGATAGAGTGGCTACTTAAAAATGACTATAACCAAACAGAGAATTTATTACTTTAATATATATGAACTTTCAATTTTATTTATTCAACCATTTCTACATTATTTATAAATATATAAGTAAAATTAAATATTTGCTGTCTTACGACGTCGCATGCGCTACAATAGGTATTATCTATTAAAACTTTAATAACACACTTACATGCACTCACACACACACACCACACCCACGCATACACACAGCTAAACTTGCACACATACACACACACACAGACTATAGCCTCATAAGGTACTTATTGTTCCGCTATTTTTATTGCTTGCAGGGAATCCTGGTGTGCCAAAATACAGGCTACGGCTTAGCTTCCACGTCTCGCACCAGATATCAAATATTATTACGAAGGAATTAAATGTATATCATGTAATATGTGTGTTGAGACAATAAACATTTTTTGAGTTTGAGTTTGAACCTTCCAGCTGCGGCATTTCCAGTGGACTATGACATGGAGTTCTTCAAATAAGGTGTAAAAAAAGCTCTCCTCCAAAGCCGGGAATTGGTCATGAGGCTCCCCTGGGGTTGCCCGTGTCCATAGGCGACGGTGATGCCCGTCAGCCTTTATGTACGGTTTATTTATTTAAAAAAATACTAATCTACCAGCACTTGCGCAAATTTATCCGGGGGGTACTGAATTAGAAACTTTGAATGTAAGAATTTATCACTTGGTACCTACACATACAAGAAAAACCTGCTAATACTAGCACTTATTACCTAGCGCTTATCCTAGAAGCTTATTCAGTTTTTCGACCCGTACGACCCAATTGTAATACCCAGGTCTTGGGTACGATTTCCAGCGAGACAGAAATTTGAATAAGTTTAAATTATTTCTGTTATCGGTCTAAATTTTAGTCTTTGTATTTGTTTATAAGTACCATAGACACGCGGAATCCCATAATATATATTATAGGTTTATTACTATATACTTACTAACTAGAAGGTAGAGCTTACAACCACACGCGCCTTATTAAGTGTATCGGCAAAGTTATATGTCCTCAAACCATCGATAGATAAAAGCAGGTACTTACCGCATAAGTACGGTATCTTTTAAATTAAGAAAGATTTGGGCCATCAAAATATAGGAATTAGCATCGAAAAAAATTACAACAAATGAAAAAAAAAACATTTCGAAAAGACAAAATTTGAAAAATGCCTTACAGTGTGTCCCTAATGTATTATGAATCTTTTCGCGCAAATTCTACATCTAATACCTTTAAACGAACAATTCTCGTAAATATACCCAAATATATTATTTTCAAAAACGGCTCCAACGATTTTTATGAAATTTATTGTCCTGGTTTCGGTGGTGATAAAACGATCCAGCTAGGTTTTATTTTTAGAAATTTTAAATTATTAAAAAAATATTTTCATTGATAATATCACTGATAATCAACTTAAATATTAAATACGACTCTTCCTGACATCTATTGGAGAGTATTAATAATATTGTGGCGTAGAACGCCGTTAAACACCATCCCCCAATCCGACGTTCAAAGAAATGACAATGTCGATTTGAAAGAGCTCTATAAAAATTTCGTTCATTGAATTAAAACTTCCTTGGCCGAATGGTTACGTGGGCTGACTGCAGACAGAGACCCGGGTTCAAACCTCGATCTAAACCATTTTATATAAACCAGCGTTTATTTTTTATTTTTTATGATTTTTGAAGTGAAAACTTCTTTAGCGGCGTTGAGCACTTTTTGTGGGATGGGTAAATAAAAACTATGAAACTCGCGCGAGGTCACGTGTACTGATCGCAAAATTTCGTAAGATAGTAGAGGAGACGAGGAAGATCGACCTTCACCGATCTGATAATTCGATGAGACAGCCTCCGTGGCGTAGTGGGTGATGAGCCGACTGCGAAGCGTGAGGTCGTGGGTTCGATTCCCACCCAGGACAAATATTTGTGTGATGAACATGACAATTTGTTCTGTGTCTGGGTGTTAATTTATCTATATAAGTATGTATTTAGAATTATATAAGTATGTTTATCAGCTTTCTGATTACCATAATACAAGCTCTGCCTAGTTTGGAATCAGATGGCGTTGTGTGAATTGTCCAAAGATATTTATTTATTTATTTATTGTTTACCAAATATAATTTATAAACATATATGCCTATGATAACTTGACTATCGAAAAGTGTTCATAGCTATTTTTAATTTAATTAATTTTAATCAATTTTCTTTCATATCACCTTCACTCTTGTAACAACCGAACGAGTGAATATCTTCACCGGCTCTTAGACCAAGACGGAGGGGTGACAGCTGATGACGGCTCATCTGACGGCTGTCTATACTTTTTTTCTTCAATTATGGCATCGCAAACTCTGCATATTGCCAGCGTCAAGTATAATTTTATCTTAAAATTCGTTTATATCAAGTATTTAAAATATGGGCATTGAACAAAGTGCATCTATTAATGAAAAAAGTGACGAAGAAATAGTGAAAGAAAATGAGAGAGTACTTTGTAAAAATACTAGATAGAAATTAATAGGTACTGATAATTCAAGGCAATTCGTGCGGTTTTATTCCCTAACGATTCCAAGACATCAAAAATGCACAACGTTAATGTTTTCACTTCTGCCGGCACTCCCGGAGTGCAACAACCCATTGTTTTTTTTATTGGGGGCTATTTCAGATGGCGTTACTTACATAGTTGGGGCAGCAGGGTGCGAATAAAACTATTTAATTCAAAGTAACTGAACTTTTAATTAGAGCAATATTACAAAAAATTATTACATTAAAGTAAAAAATGTATGATTACGTTCGATGTGGGAATCGCAATGTCCACCTGCAAGAATCCTATTTCATTCCCAGGCTGGCTTCTTCGAAGTGTTATAGGATATTTTGCCTATACTACGCTGGAGCGCGGCGATGCCTGTTTTATTATTTAATTTAACTTTAATCATGTGGTTCTTAATAACAGTTATATATTATAATGCTGTATATATATATATATAACATCTCCCCCCTGTAGTCCAGCAACTATTTTAGAATGTTCAGAGAAAATGTTGCTGGAGGCTCGCGACTGTTCTCAGATTCTGCATTTTCAACAGGGTAGGTTGCTTGATCTTTATTACATATATTGCATAAAAATTTGTGCCGCATAAGGATATAAATCGCACTTAGTATTATTCCGCAAATTATTACTCCGTAAAAAGGAATTGTAGTATGGTAAAACGTAGAATTGCGTTCTGTGTCTAATTGCATTGGAGTTTGGAGTTCAATTTTTCTTTCAATATCATGAAGCGTGTCTAATTTGATACTATTCAGCTTAATAGATTTTGGCGGTTCATCAGCAAAAATTTCCTGTTCCGTGACAGAAGAAACCTTCATGATCTTCATAGGTTGCCCTTTAATAATATCATTAGTATTTGTTAAAGTAAATTCATCAGAACGTAAAAGACAATTACGAGGTATAGTGACCAGGTAACTTCCGTGTAACAGGATATGATCTTCCCTTCCACAAATCAGCTGCACATTTGTCAATTTGGGAAATTCAACAGCTTATTATCTATCATCAAATTTTTCCACAGCTTCTTTTGAGAATGTTACAATGGTTTTCTTGCAAAAACTTTGTGTAGGCTTTTGATCAATAAGATTTTTTTATACAATCCGGATTCATCTTTATTTGATGGTTTAAACTCTCATCACATAAATATATTGATCTCAACTTCGGGCATTCAGCCTCTATGTACAGGTAAGAATTTTTATCCATAGCTATCATAGGATAAGGAGGTATGAGGGATTCGTTATATTTATTAGGTAGTATAGTTAGTTTATATACATATATATATTTGGTGCAATAATTGGAAATCCAAAAACAATAACTATTTGATTCCCGGTATAATAGAACCCTGGTTTTATAACATCGTAATATTCTCTTAATTCTACATCTAAAATCTGTTCTTTATCATATATATGTTTTAACTTATTTATAATACTAGCTAATATATCAATATCTAACATAGAATAATTATATAGACTAATATATTTTCTATTCTATAAATTTCTAATAAAAGGTCGTCGGTATTGTCACTTATAATATTTAATATTTGACCAAATTTACTGTACCGAATTAGGCTACCCACTAATATTCATTATTTCTTGATTTTCAACTAATTGGGAAATTATTTCTGAGTGTTTAGCTATCCACAATCTGTTAAGACTAATATGATTATTTAATTCTGTGGACATTTTTAGCTCATTGGATTTCAGGGTTGAAATAGCATCGTTAAATTTAAGTGCATCTGTATAATCTAAATTTCAGTTAACACCATGATCATCCTGCAACAATATTGCATTTTTAGGGACCCTCTTTAGCCGGGATTTTGCAATAGGATTACGTTTTTTAGATGTATATATATGTACTGGTAAATTAGTAAGAACCCTATCATGTGTATAACGCTGAGCCAGTTTTTGACGAGTGGCTAGAGGATTATTTATAAAAATTTGTTGCTGGGGCTGATAATTTACTTCAGGCTCCCGGTCTTGATTTCGACGTTCTATTATATTTGTGCGATCAGCTAAAGAAAATTCATTTATTTTTTCATAGACTGTTTTCATTTGGTCTCTATGAGTTAGAATATATTGCTGCATGAGATGTTTACTCAAATCTATATTAAGTGGATCCCTGGGATCGAAATGACCTCGAATTATATCATATGGCCTACATTTAGTGAAGCTGTGAATGGAACTGTTGTAGGCAATAATTGCATATGGCATTAAAACTTTAATTGACTCGTTTTTTCGTTGTAATTTAAGTAACCTCAAATGTTCCAAAATTGTTGAGTGAAATCTTTCTATTATTCCGTTATCATTAGGAGAATGAGGTAATGTCTTATGATGATTTATGTTATACAATCTAGTGAATTCCGAAAAAATCTGATTGGTAAACTCGGTGCCGTTATCTGTAATAATGGTTATAGGTAGGCCATGGTGAGTACTAAAATGTAAAAGATCCTGTAAAACGCTAATAGCCGTACCATCAGCTAAACAATATGCTTGTCCGTACTTTGAAAAAACGTCTACGAACGTAACAAATTTAGTATTTTCTACCGTAAATAGATCCATATGAACGATTTCCAGTGGTTTGGTTGCTGGAGGTACAATTTTAAATTGTTGCTGGATGGGATTCCTATCATATTTTGCCTGTCCACATAATGTGCATTCATTTATGAACTTGGAAATTTGCTCCCTCATTTTTGGCCAAAAATATCTACGCGAAATAGCTAAAAAACATTCATTAATACCTTGATTATTTTTACCATCGTGATAATTACGTATTATATTTTGCTGTTCTAAATAATCTTGTACATCTTCCAATTGTAATTTTGAAATAACAAGCTTCATTGCAGAACTTTGAAAGGCGTTTTGTAAAATAGGTATAACCTTATACATAGCCAAAGGTGGATCTACTTTTACAGCAGTTCTTATTTTTGGGTTGACGTGTTCTTTGATAGCATTAATAAGATCGTGTTCTAAATTTGATTCTGAAATTTGAATGCAAGTACGAATTTGAGTATCAAAGGGTTTAGTAATAACTGGTGGGGCCTTTATATCTCCGACGATTGAAATGCATAATTGTCTTTGATATTTATTTAAAGGATAATCTGTGATCGGTATTTCAAGTACAGGATTTTCCTGACTTGTATGAATTGTTTCACTCGACACTGATCGAGGAGGTGAAGTCGACCTTTCTCTCGATCTCGTATTAGCTGAGAGTGAAGATGAATTTGGTGAAGATGCAGTAAGAGTACTTTCGTTATTGATAGGAGCTGTAAGTGTACTAGAACCTGATAAAGAAGCTGGCCTTTCCGTAGGATTAACTATCAAAGAACTAGTTTCTTCATTAAAAATTTGAATTCGAGAAAGTGCATCAGCATTACTGTTACTTTTACCTTTTTTGTAAACTATAGTAAAATCATATTCACTTAATTTAAGCCTCCATCGCGTTAGTCTAGAATTGGGTTCTTTGATGTTCATCATCCACTGCAGTGGTTTATGGTCTGTTAAAATTTGGAATTTTCGCCCAAAAAGATATGGCCGGAAGTATTTTGTAGCCCAGACTATTGCTAGTAGTTCTTTTTCTACAGTGCTATAGTTACATTCACTATTGTTAAGTGTCCTCGATGCATAACAAATAGGTTTGTCTGATCCTACTGTGCCTTGGGATAAAATAGCACCGATGGCGAAGTTTGACGCATCTGTAGTAAGAATAAAATCTCGAGTAAAATCAGGGTACTGTAGAATAGGGTCATTGGTCAATAATTTTTTACATTTTTCAAAACATTCTATATAACTTGAATCTATAACAATTTTACTTTTCTTTTTTAAGCATTGTGTCATTGGCTTAGTAATTCGTGCGAAATCTGGAATAAATTTTCGATAGTAACCGACTAAACCTAAAAATTGTTTTATCTCTTTTATTGATTTGGGTAATGGATACTTTTCGATTACGGCTATTTTATCAGGATTAGGCTTTATTCCTTCGCTACTTATAATATGCCCGAGATATTGAGTCTCTAATTTTAAAAATTCCGATTTGTCCATTTGAATTTTAAAGTTTGAATCTCTTAATCTTTTTAACACTTTCTCTAAATTTAACATGTGTTCTTGCAAAGATGTACTAAAAACAATTATATCATCTAAATATACTAAACAAATTTCATTTTGTAAGCCTTTTAGGATATTATCCATTACTCTTTGAAATGTTGATGGAGAATTTTTTAAGCCCATTGGCATGCGTACGAATTCATAATGACCATTTTCTACGTTGAATGCCGTTTTTGGTATATCAGAAGGGTTCATTTGCACTTGGTAAAAACCACTGGCCAAATCTAATGTTGTAAAATACTGACATCTGCCTAATTTATCCAAAACATCATTTATATTCGGAATCGGATACTTATCATCCAAAGTTTTATCGTTCAATTTTCGGAAATCTACCACTATACGCCATTTTTGCTTACCGGATGCATCAGCCTTTTTTGGAACTACCCAAATAGGTGAGCTCCAGGCAGAACTTGATGGCCTAATAATCCCCTGATCCAACATCTTAGTGATTTGTTCCCTAACCTCTTGACGATGAATGTAGGGATAGCGATAGTTTTTTGTGAAAACAGGTATTTCGTCAGTTGTTCGAATTTTATGCTTAATTTGGTTAGTAAAAGTGAGCTGTTCCCCTTCTATATAAAAAACATCTGAATATTTTGAGCATAATATTTCTAAATTTATTCTCTCTTCTTCATTTAAATGGTCAGTTCGCAATTTTGATATGACTTTATGAACCCTATCTGATTTAAATTCAATTGGTGAAGCTTCGATATTATATATTTTTGTATGAAAAGGTTGATCAAAATTAAGTAGGTATTAAGTTATCACTAGTAAGGTTTTCTATTTCCACTGTAGCTACTTGATCGGTGACTGAAGTGACACATTCATGTATTATATAATTGCATGTTATTTGTTCAGCAACAATGATGTCACCATTGGGGCTATTTACTGGTACATTTACTAGTTTTGAAGAATTAGGCGGAATTGTTTCTAATGCATTCATCCTTTTGCTGTTATAAGTACACAAAGGCAAAGTTGAATATTTTGTATTCAGAATGTCATTTTCTAGATCTATTTTATGCCCATCAAGTAAATCTAATCCTATCAGTCCATCAAAAAAGTTGTGAAATTTATAAACGAATAATTTTATCTTACGATTATCATTGAATTCTTGGAAATTTGGTATAGTAATAGAATACTTGTTAGAACTTGTTCCATGAACGTTGGTTACCTGAAATGGATCAAAGTTAAGTGGTATATGACCAAAGTATTTTCTGACAGCTTCTGGGTTAATGAAGGATTGATTCGCCCCAGTATCGATTAGCAACTTTAGCGGGGGTTCATTAATTTGGATGTATCGCAGATGTCGCTTAGATTGCAAATTTAATTCTATGTTAAGTCTTTTTTTTGTTGGCTTTCGAAAAAAAATTGAATTTTCAGAAGTTTTGTTCATTTCAGGTTCTCTAACATTACCTTCTGAAAAATGACTTATCTGACATTCGGAAAATTTTTCATGACTAAGATCATTATTTTCGACGTGACCATAATCAGGCGAAAGTTCATAGCCGTAAAAGTTATACGAGTGATTATTATTATAGTAAGGTTCACAATTGTAATCATTTGTACAGAAAGCGCTGTCATAATCTGCGATGTCATTCATGTTAAGCTCCCGACTTTTAAAATAATGAGAAGGTTGTGGTTTACCGTACGTACCGAATTCATGTCCCGACGGTGGTAATGTTTTGGTAACAAACGACTTTACTCCACTCATTGGCCTTGGCGGCGATGGGTTTCTTGCAGTTAATCTAAATGTCCTACTTTGTGGTCTGTAACCTGGTGGATTTGCACGAAATATTTGTTGGGTTCTAGTAGGCATGGGATATGATAGTTGACTAACCTGCGACTGGAACCGAGGCGGCTGTGGTGGAAGTAGTGGTCGTGGTGGAGGTGCTGCCACAGATGTTGCATGCTGCCAGCTTGGTAAAAAGCTATTGTAGTTTGGCAATTTTAACATGTTCGTTGCATTAAAATTATTTGAATGTGTAATTTGATGACTTTTTGGTACATTATGATTTTTTTGTTGCATATATATGATATTTAATTCTTCCTGTACGTATTCTAAAGCTTTTTCTATCGTATCCGGTCGCATACTTTTTTTCTCTTTTTTTTTTTGGGGGTAGGTGCATAATAATAAACAACAGTTTGAATCTCTCATGCTATTTATTTGATTTAAAATATTAAAAGAACATTTTTTTACATAGTGTATTTATTGATTCTATTCTATTTACTTACAGTTTTGTATTTGTAGTAAATTTTATGTCCACATAAGAGTATTTAATACTTTGCACCCCCCTGTCAGCTTAACCTCTTTAGCATACACACTCATAGAATACTACCTGTATTCTAGGCCTAATTCTTGCACTTTCACATCCACTGCACTATAATGGCACAAATGTTCGACGCTGAAGCAGTCCAGAAGGAGATGGAGTTGTGTTGGACCCAAAAATTTACAGAGTTTGAGCGAAGACTAAACGCAGTTACAAGTCCAACTGACTCCACCATACAACAGCTGAGAGAAGAATTCCTAAGTTTTAAGGACGGAGTTCTTAAAATGATTAGCCTCCTGGGTCAGCAAGTGATGAACAATGCAAAAACATTGGACACCATTGACATGCGAAGTCGGCAGAAGGTATTGTTATTTAATAACATTCCTGAAGACACGGAGATGGAAGCAAAACCATATGTTGTCAATCTTCTGAACAACAAGATGGGCCTTAGTCATCTGACTGCCTCATCTATCAAGCAGTGTCATCGGTTGGGTCCTAAATCAGATGATCATATTCGTCCAGTACTAGTACGTTTCACTAGTCATGAGACAAAAGCGGAGGTCTGGCGTTCAAAAGCCAAACTGAAGGGGACTTCTATCTCTGCGTCCGAGTTCCTCACAAGGCCACGCCAAGTCACTTATAAAACTGCTCGGAAACACTTTGGTATGCGAAATGTGTGGACGCTGGATGGGATGATCAACATCAAGCTGCGTGATGGTAGCCGCGTTAAGATCTCCTCTAAAGAGGAGCTGCATCCCCTCCTTCTGAAGTATCCATCGGTAGAGCAGCAAGCGGCATCTGAAGCTAAGGGAGGTGATGGTGAAACTTCAGACGATGGACAGGCCTCTGAGCAGGTTGAATCCCAGGCAGGACGGTCCGATGGTCGCCGCAAGCAGAACACCACTGTGTCACAAGGCGAGGAAACGAAGAGGCCGCGTCGGGCTGGTCCAAGGAAGTAGTGTGCCTCTTATTCCGGTACGGTACGCTTTGTGGTTCTTTTTGTTAGTCGGTGAAGGTAAACATTGGATCATTGAAACTTGTGTTTACTATAATCAATACTTTGCTGATTTTGTTTTGTTGCTTCTGTTTTTGTTCCTCTGTAGCTTATTTGAAGGTATTTTATTTAATCATTCTCACTCATCTCTCAGATAATTTTATTTAAATTGTCATTTTAACTTAACTGTCAAGTGTCAAAACTCACTGTCATTGTCATTTATCATAGACTACATAGAGAAATTAAACTGATAGACTACACACAAAATTGTACCAAATGATATGTTTTTTTTTTTTTTTTTTGTTCTGGAGGCTATTATTCCTTTGGCTATAACTGCAAAGTTAACTTCTTTTTTTTCTCATCATTTGTATTTCTGCCTTGTAGTAGATGTATCTTAGATTAGTTGCATATTAGTTTTAGTATGTATGTAATTCGTTTGTAACCTAATTTACCGGCTGATGGGTTGGTGCTTAGATGTGTGGGCATTACATAGTTTAGTTTTAATTAGTAACTTAGTGTACCTTTGTAGTTGCTTATAATTTATATATATATATATATTTATATATTCATATTTTATTTATCTATTATATTAGTATATAACTATTGATATTATGTCAGACAATGACTCTTATTATTCAGCGAATGGATCTGATACTCCATACAACTCTTGCGACGAATCTTCAGATAGTGATGCCAGTTTGTTAAAAAATCAGCTAGCGTCAATATTCCAAGAAAATTCTAATTGCATGAATGTATGCCACGTTAACGCACAAAGTTTGCCCAGCCATTTTTCTGAACTTGAAAGTGCGTTTACGTGTGAATACATTCATGCAGTTCTTATTTCTGAGAGCTGGCTAAAACCATCACTCAACTCTTCCTTATATCCACTGCCTGGTTTCGTGTTGATTCGTAATGATAGAACGGGGAAAGGTGGAGGTGGGGTAGCGATATACTTGCGTTCAACGATTGCGCACAAGGTTGTGCTAGCATCACCTTCTACTTACTCTGCCTCTGCCGAGTACCTTTTTCTAGAATTGGACATAAAGGGTTTAAGGGTGTTACTGGGCGTTGTATACTGTCCTCCAACTGTTGACTATTTCTCTACATTAGAATCTGCACTTGACTCCGTTGGGTCCGGGTACGCACATTATTTAATTATGGGTGATTTTAACACCGACTTACTTAAAAATACACCACGTGCACAAAAATTAAAGTCCATTGTGGGATCAGTAAATTTAACAATTCTACCTCTATCGCCAACTCACTGTAATACTGACACTGATTCTACCCTGATTGACCTCATTTTTACAGCTTCTCCGGATCGGATACGTACCTATGGTCAGCTCTCGGCGCCTGGTTTTTCTCGCCACGACCTCATATATGCCTCATACAAAATCAAGCCTCCAAAGTTTAAACCTACAACATTAAATCTGAGGAATTTCAGAAAGTTGAACACAGATGTGCTTAAGAATGACGCATCAAACGCAGATTTTTCGCCGGTGCTGGGAGCTTCTACAGTAGACAGCAAAGTTTCGCTACTTAATAATATAATACTGGAACTGTATGACGCCCATGCTCCGATCCACAGTGTTCGTTTGAAGCGTCCTCCAGCCCCATGGCTTACTAGGCTGGTATTGATGGCTATGAGGAAACGGAACAGAGCCTTTCGTAAATTCAAAAAAGACCGTTCAGATACAAATTGGTCAGCTTTTAAGGTGGCGAGAAACCGGTGTAATCAGATGGTTCGAGCAGCGAAACGCCGATATATCCACGAAAATATAGTCAATTCTTCTCCAGCTGATGTGTGGAAGTTTCTCAAATCCATGGGAATTACCAAACCACCTTCGTCTGATTGCAGTTTTTCCATTTCTCTGGATTGTATTAACAAAAACTTTGTCTCTACTTCCTCTTTAGATCCTGCAATCAGATGTCGTACCTTGTATTCTATTGCATCTATGCAATCACCATCAACTCCAGTTTTCAATTTTTCGACGGTAAGTCAAGATAAAATAAGGAAGGTAATTTCGAATATTAAGTCGAGAGCGGTTGGGTGTGACAACATTGGCAGATCAATGGTGGTCCCCATAATGGAGAGTCTATTACCCTCTATTACCCATATTGTAAACTACTCTCTATCGACGGGCCAATACCCCACAAATTGGAAAAAAGCATTTGTGCGACCACTTCCTAAGATTTCTAAACCTACACTTCCTAGTCACTTCCGTCCTATCTCCATTCTTCCTTTCCTGTCTAAAGTTATGGAAGCCTGTGTACATGAGCAAATCTCCTTTTTCATTTGTAAGCATAACCTACTGAGTGTACATCAGTCTGGGTTCCGTCCCGGTCATAGCACTACTACAGCATTGATTAAAGTCACCGATGATATCCGGAAGGCTATGGATAGCAGGAAAGTCACTGTAGTGGTGCTGATTGATTTTTCAAATGCTTTTAACACAGTTGACCACGAAATTCTCCTTTCCACACTTTCCCATCATAATTTCGCACCAACTGCTCTCAAATGGTTTACTTCTTATCTTCGTGGTCGTCAGCAGTCTGTCCGCCTTGAACAAGATTGTTCTGAGTGGATGGACGTCAATGCTGGCGTCCCACAAGGCGGTATACTCTCTCCTTTATTATTCTCGTTGTTCATCAACTCAATCACTTCCGTTCTAGACTGCTCGTACCATCTGTACGCCGATGATCTCCAGTTGTACGTCCACTCCAACGTGGAAAATTTAAATGATGCCTTCAGGGCGATAAACCGCAACCTGGAAGCTGTAAAAATGTGGTGTTCACATTATGGCATTGTAGTCAACCCCCTGAAGTGCCAGGGCATTCTCGTAGGCAGCTCCAGGTTATTGGCAAAAGTACAATGGTCGGAACTACCCCCCATTGTTTATGATGGCAGTATAGTACAGCTCACCAAAACAGTTAAAAACCTCGGCTTATTGATTGACAGCTGTATGAATTGGCAACCGCAGATAACGGAAGTTAGTCGTAAGGTCAATGCAGCTCTCCAGGCCTTATGTCGGTTTAAAAACTTTCTACCCCAGCATACTAAACTTACGTTGATACATACTCTTGTATTGCCCATAATTGATTATGCAGATGTGTCCTACCCTGATCTCACCGAAAATTTTCTAGATAAGCTAGAGCGCCTTCTCAACAACTGCATTCGTTTTATTTTTAACCTTCGCAAATACGATCATATCTCCAAATTTCGAAGCCAGCTTAAATGGCTTACTATTCGACAAAGGCGTAACTCTAGGATTGTAATGGGTTTGTATTCCGTCTTGCATGACCCATCTTCTCCTGCGTACCTCAAGGAAAATTTTCAGTACCTCTGCTCCGCCCATAACAGAGGATTACGTTCCTCCAAAAATCTTAGTATTATTCTTCCTCCACATAATAGTGGATTTTTCCATCACTCCTTCACAGTTCAGGCCATACAGCTCTGGAACACCCTACCCGAAAATATAAGAAAGGCACCCAGCAAATTTGCATTTAAGAAATTAGTCCGAGAGCACTTCTTGAGTATCCCTAGCACCATCTAGTATTTTTATTAACGAGAGTCCTATTTAATGTACATTTTATTGTCATTACATCCTTCCAATATGCTTATGTATATGTATATATGTATGTATGTATGTATGTATATATGTATGTATGTATGTATGTATATATGTATGTATTTATTTGTGTATGTATGTATGTATGAATATGATTATATATATTGCTGTACGTATGTTATTAAGTACGCAGTTATCATAATTATTTTTAATCATGTGTCTTTTAGCTTGTTTATTTTAGAAGCCTACCTCGCATTCTCAACATCACCCAGGGTCGACTGGTAGACAATGCCAATAGGCATTAGGTTTAACCCTTTGTGAACCTTAGTTTTAGGTTTTTCACATAAATATAAATAAATAAAAATAAATAAATACATCTTATACGGGACCCTAATGGTTCTACTAAGCCTCTAACAAACGTTTTTAAAGTTAACTTTTTATATAGCACTCTTTTAGCTTCAATGGTGGTGGATAAAGATTCGTGTAGTGAAACATAAGTCATTATAGTACTGAATAGCGATTGACACCTATCATAAAATTCCTGAGCCGTGTTAGAGCCTTGAGTTTGACAAGAGAGATCATTGTAGAGGGCTGTTTCATCCCTTTGATCCGCAAAATTATTTATAAGCGAACTTTTGATGCCATTCCAACTATCTGGGATACCATTCGCATTAATGGTACGTGAAGCGGTACCAGTTATTTTATTGAGAATTCCATTTAGCAAAATCAGGTTACTCAATTCACTTCCGGGCTCCGTTCGAACAAAAGATAAAACTAATTGGTCACACAATTTAATAAAACGTGTTAAAACATGAGGGTTTCCATCAAATTCAGGGACGGCCCGTAATGCCCCATAAATTTTATCTATATTGTCGTCAGACATATTTTTTAAGTTCCTATTAGAGTCAAAATAATTTAATCTACTCGACTGCCTAGATGAAGAACCCTCCCGGGTACTTCCTGACCTTATATGAAAAATTTTGAAAAAAAATATGATTCTAAATTAAATTAATTTTTTTTAAATGTTTTAATATCTTTACAATAATACTTTAACTATAATTAACACATTTTTATTCACTAACACAAAATAAATGCCTTTCCCAAAAAAAAATTAAAAAAATTAAGTACTTATTAATAATTATTATACCTACAAAAGTTTTTTTTTGCAATAATTTGTTATAAAACCAATTCATAAAACTATCAAGAATTAGGAAGATTTATTCCTGATTCTCAAAAAAAATTACAATAAGCACATTTAATATTTAAACAAGTAAAATCAAATTAAATTTATATTTCACCGACTATTATTTAAAAAACACACACAACACATATCATTTAGTAAAATATACTGATTTAAATCCTTTATTATCACAAATTTTTATTGAAATTCACTATTAATCTTTATAAAAAAATATATAGGATAAAGGAAAAGATAGGATTCAACTTTATTTCAAAGGATAATAAGGTAGGTAAAAGGATAGCACGATATTATTCTTTCACTGTACTTACAAGAAAATAGTTTTCATCGCGTCCAATTTTACTGAATTTTTGGATCTGAATTCCTGCTGCTGCCTTTTAGGTCCTGATCCTCAATTTTGAGCTCGGCTTGAAAACGTCGATTTTTAGATATTTTCGCACCAAATTGAAGACCTCTTTTTCGACTGCGCCACTTACATAGTTGGGGCAGCAGGGTGCGAATAAAACTATTTAATTCAAAGTAACTGAACTTTTAATTAGAGCAATATTACAAAAAATTATTACATTAAAGTAAAAAATGTATGATTACGTTCGATGTGGGAATCGCAATGTCCACCTGCAAGAATCCTATTTCATTCCCAGGCTGGCTTCTTCGAAGTGTTATAGGATATTTTGCCTATACTACGCTGGAGCGCGGCGATGCCTGTTTTATTATTTAATTTAACTTTAATCATGTGGTTCTTAATAACAGTTATATATTATAATGATGTATATATATATATAACACGTTGTTAAACAAGTAAATGAGTGTTTAGTTTTGACATTTCGTTTCGAAATTTAACCATGAAAATAATTTGTTATTATCCGAGCATCGCTCAGTCGTCCAGGTACTAGACATTCACATAGACTTATAACACGCTAGTATACAGGTAGGTATTCTAAGTCTATGGGTATTCATAATTGATTAATGTAAACACAATTTTTGTACTCATCATTTTTATTCATACAATTCAATATTAAAACCATAATGTATTAGTAATACAACTGAAAACTAATAAAACACGAGGTCAGAGAGCATTTTGTAGGCCGCTTTAACGGTATCGGTGATGTCTTTAGCCGGTTCGTCATTTGTTGACAGCCATGTGGAACCACTTTCTCCGATTTTGAAGGCATCAATCACCCCTTGAGCAGCAGATTCGGGCCTGGAATTGACAACATTTTAAAAAATTAGGTAATATTAAAAATGGCTACAACCCTTTTTGATGGGGACGCCCCATGTCTACATTATTGGGGAGCCGCAATGCCATACGCACTTCATAAATAATTTAAAAGTACTCTTGTTGCGTAATTAAACCTAAATCCTCCGTAAAAAGGGTAATTACGATTATTTAGATTACGGATAATTTAAAGATTTCAATAATATTTTTAGTAGATACAGTAAGATTAAGAAGGTTCATGTGTTTTCCGTCTAAACCAGAAAAAGGGTTGAAAATATTATAAACATGTTATGCCCGGTGTATTATTGTGAAACAAAGTAAGTAACGCAAAGATTTGGATAACGTAGTATTAATAAAAAGGTACCTTTGTATTCGAAACGCCTTTGTAAAATCTGCAACTTGATCTTCATTGAACTCGTCAACGTATCCTACATTCGTGAGAAGAGGAGTGTTTGTACCTCCAAAACAAATTGTTAACACTCGAACGCCAGTAGTTAAGTAGTATTCTGGTAACTGTGAAAAATAATAAATAATTTAGTTTAAAAAACTAAAAACACGCTTTTGTAAAAATACGAACTAAAAAGTAAAAAATAAGAAGAAAATGTATTTTACTGTAAAAAAGCGTGGGGTGCATGGTGTCAAAAATATTTGTACATACATACATACATACATACATACATACATACATACATATGTACATATATACATATAGGTCAAGCTAATAAAAGTGTGTTAAAAATTAATTCATGACTGAGTTGGCAACACTTGTCATGTCAGAACGTTTACCATAGATTTGTGCTGCTGTAGTACTTGCTAAGGTACATATGGAGCCATGAAAATTATATCCCGAAAATATTCCTTATTATAATCTCTTGCATTCTGCGTGATATTTCTATAACAAAATAATATACTTACCCCAATACAGTTACTGAATTGCAATACTGCGCTCTTTGTGCCGTTGTAGATGGGCGTCAATGGATTTTGACAGAGAGCGGCAACCGATGAAATATTAATGACCGTTCCTCCTTTCCCGCCCAAATCTTTGCGCATTACCTCTATTGCCTTAAGAGTACCGGTAACTAGTGCACTCTGAAATGTTTAGAAATTAATGGAGTAGAAAAAATACATTGTTAGAAAATGTTTTGAGCTTAAACTTGAACGTCAACCCGAATAAAAGAACTAATTTTTTACGTTGTGTTTAAAAGGCAACATCAAAATATGAGCTCTTTATCCTGGCAACATTATTTCTACAAAGTATTATAAATTTATAATATAAGATGCTAGAGATCTATTTCTTTACGCTTTCTACTAGATCAGTCAGGACAGGCGGATGGGCAACGGCTAAAAAACCTGATATAGGCCGTTAGTTGAAAGCCAGTCATGAAAAATTAGGAAATAAATTGATAAGTCGATAACCCCACTCCAATACTTTATTTTTTTAAACTTTTATTTATTTAAAAACTTGTTTACTTAGTCATTTAAAAACATAGACCTAAGACATAATAAAAAATCAGACCTTTAATATCTTTGATGTACTTACATCCTGTAAAATGATATTATATAAACTGACATTTATATAATTACATTTTATTAATGTTCCGAGATACTTACATAATTAACTTCAATAGATTTCTTATAGAGGCGCATAGTATCGTTTATGATACCGGCATTGTTAATTACGACATCAATGTAGCCTTTTTCTTTCAAAACTGTATTAAAAGCACCAATTAGTTCTTCTTCGTTAGATACGTCACATTTTATAAACTTTACTTTAGGAGCATTATACATTGTATTAAGTTCATTTTCTAATGAAGTTCCTGCATCTTCGTTAACGTCCAGAACAGCCACATACTGTAAATAAATAAATAGTACCATATTTCATTTTATATTCCTTAATGTGTTATATTTCTGCGTACAAAAATTGTTAAATAAAAAAATATTGTTAACTAAGTATTTTATTTTACTTTTATTTTTATTTTTTGAAACCTACATTTTTAATATTAGTGGCAGCCTCTAGCACACGTTACTGTGATGGATTACCGATTGAGCCTGGATTCGATTAATGACCAGGTGGTCACTAGTCCGAATATCCATCAATCCACAATTGAACACCGTAGTGAAGTAAACTCCATCCAGGTTTCGCCAATAATGGGACTATAAATTGTCATAGGGTCATTTTAGAGCATCAAAGGTAATAATCATCGTCTAAGTCACTAAATTCTTTTGTATATATAATTAATATTATGTGTCTTCGTATAACGTTGAAGGCTAATTTACGCGCGGTACCCAGCTTGAAAAAGTTGGAGTACATTTTGTTGTCAGACCATTTTGTTAGTCTGAGTATTTGTTTTGGAATAGTTTTCTTTTGAAGTCGGTTTTTTGTTTAGTTATTTTTTTTGTTTATTTCCTGATTTTTTAGTGAATTTGAAATACACTAATTAATTTGTTTGAATATGGGTAGATCGACTAAACCTGCTGCTCATATCACTCATATGAGACAGCGCCATTTAAATGTAACAGAAATTCTGCCACCGATCGCACCCTTACTGTAAGCCGTTAAGGAGTTTAATTAATCATCATATTCAACTATCGTACGACAATTATTTGGCCATAACGACGTTACTGTAGGTGACTCAAATATCCGGATAGTCTATAAAAGATTCGGTCGAGTATCGTTAATTTGCTACTAAGAATTGAATAGTTCTGTTATTTTGTGGATCCCATAATCAGAACCTAACCAAACTCTTATAAAACTACCCTTGAAGTATATGCTTTTCAATAAAAAAGAATCATCGAAATCGGTTAGCGTGATATTGAGTTATTCATCCATTTGTCACGTAGCTACTTAATGCGAATTTAAGGATTATGGTTTTTTCATGGATGCCATTGTCAGAACTAGAACAAATTGAAATGGGACGGGAAGCATCTGCATTCAAATAAAGAAAAAAGTTCTGAGGTAACAAACATAAGAAAATAAACATACAGTCGAATTGATAACCTCCTCCTTTTTTGATTGAAGTCGGTTAATTAATTAAGTTTTTAACAAAAAAAAATAGAACCGACTTCAAACGGTAAAAAATTAAATTGTTCAGTACCTACTTCTTCTTGCTTATGATAATGCTCTTAAAACTATTTTTGGAGTCCACCTGAAGCTGAACGTATAAATTATTGAAAGAATTTGCTCACAGCTCCTAACCGTTGAGGAGTTGTAGCTTCAATCAGATTAGCAACGTAAGGTGATAATTACCGGGCATAAATATTTGTATTATGTTAAAAAATATGACTTAAACAATGTGTGTGCCTATTAAGTTTCAGTGTTGTGACAGAGTTGGACCACCTTAGGAGTTTAAGTTTTTGAACAAAAAAATATATATTGAAAAAATTTGCTCGCAACTCCTAACCGTCGTAGTACCTTCCATCATCAGCTCAGCAACTTAATATGATGATAATTATACACAAATGCCTGATAAGCTTTAGTAAAATATGAAAATCATTTGTTGTGCTATAAAACTTGACTGTTCCCTTCGATTTCTCTGGGATTCCATCATCAGACTTTGACTTGGTGACAGTTGGACCACCTCACTAATGTGAGATTTCGAACAAAAAATCATTTATTGAAAGAATTGGCTCTCAACTCCTAACCGTCGTAATACCTTCCATCATCAGCTCAGCAACATGATATGATGATATTGATACACAAATGCCTGATTTGCTTTAGTAAAAATATTAAAATCATTTGTTGTGCTATAAAACTTGAATGTTCCCTTCGATTTCTCTGGGATCCCATCATCAGACTTTGACTTGGTGACAGTTGGACCACCTCAGGAATGTAAGATTTCGAACAAAAAACCATGTATTGAAAGAATTTGCTCTCAACTCCTCACCGTCGCAGTACCTTCCATCATCAGCTCAGCAACATGAGATGCTGATTACTATGCACAAATATCTCTTATGCTTCAGAAAGTATAAGAAAATCAATGTGTGTGCCTATAAAATTTGAGAGTTCCCCTCGATTTCCCTGGGATCCCATCATCAGATCCTGATTTGGTGACAATGGGACCACCTCGGGAGTATAAGCATAGGAACAAAAAAAAATTTTGAAAATCGGTCTACAAACGGCGGAGTAATCGGTGAACATATAAAAAAAATACATACAGCCGAATACAGTAGGTACCTCCTCCTTATGGAAGTCGGTAAAAAGGAGTAGGTTATTAATAAATATTATATAAGTTAAGACTTACATACAAACAGACTATCAAATTATACAATCTTTTCGAGATAAAGAATTTTATAGTCATGGATAACGAGTGATGTGAAAGCTAATAAATTGTTCATATCCACATCAAGATAATTTAGTTATCAATATCATAATATAATAATATTACTTTGGTTTGACTTAATATCATTAAAATTTCAAATTCAATGGAAGTGATAAAGAAAACAATTACATAGTTGCCGACATTAGAAATAGGCACGATGACAGATTTTTAAATACCTTTCCTTATGTAGGTACACGTCTCGTAGTTTCTAAAAAAAGTTTATTCAACAATAATGTATTTTCTGCTATGTAATTTGAATTAAGCGCGAAAACGCTCGTAGGTGTCATGGCGTCGGCATGTTCGTCACACTTTAGTAAACATTGCATTGTGTGTATTGCGAGTGTATGCTAAACTTCAAGCAACACGATGACATTTACTGAGACATGATGTCATTCCTTCTGATTGGCGTTTCAGATAACATGGCCGATTGCAGTATTTAATGTATTTAATACTTTTATTTTTTGAAAATCTTATTAATCTTAATGTTCATATTAAAACGAGATCATTTTTAGAACCCTTTTAGCATATATATTTCTGTAAAACCATTTATTATCTGATTCTTTAATAGTGTCATCATGCCTATTGCCGTTAAAAACATTTTTGTTGTAGAAAGTTAGTACCTATTGTTGGCTCACAGCTCAGAATGCGGGTTTTTGTTAAATAAAAGATAAAACACTTTACAATTGCACGTATATTTCGTAGTTATGCAGTATACAAATCACATATGTAAATGTTTCGAGAACGAATAAACCACCAACAGAATAAAAATGGAGTACTTACATATTAACAATCAACTTAACTATTATTCCTTCAATCCTTTACTTGTTTCACTTAATATTTTATCTATACACTAACACTTTTACTCTTTACTAATGCTTTTCCTTAGCCACGTCTCGATCCCTCAGTGCTTCCAACACGAATGCTTGCAGCTTGGTCGGAGAAAATAACGACAATTCATGTGACCGGAAGTTGGCTATGATTAACTGATGGAATCAAGATGGCGAAGGTGTCGGAAACGGAACAATCGAATTACCGCTACTAAAAATATCATAATAATACGGAATTAGCTAATACAATATTCTTCATAAATAAATAAAAGCTAACAGCTCGGCCATCCTGCTTATAGCGTGTCCTCACGCTTTCTTACAAGTACAAAAGTACTATAAATTTTCTAAAAAATATTATTATAAATTATATTCTTTAACACATTATTTAATTATCTGTATAATGTACAATGTAGTTTATATTTATCGAAAGCTCTTAAATAAAATAAAATAAAATAAAAACAAGAAATTACGTTCATTGTACTCAATAATTGTATTAATAGCAATTAATGCAGTAAATCATTATAATATATTTTTAATCGTATTTTTAATTTCAAACATAAGCTTTCCCATTAATATTGTAATCTTTTTTTTTTTTTACCTAAGTAGAAAGAACATTACTTTTATACACTACACAAAAATAAATTGGCCTTAGTTTATTTATCTTAAGAACCCATTACCCGTAAACAAGCAATAAATTACTTCATATTAACATCTGAAATGAAATGTCAGAAAAATCATCATGAAATCTCAAATAAAGTCATAAAATAATTATATACCTAATATTTGGATTTGTATTTGGAACTTTTACACACTACACAAAAATAAATTGGCCTAAGTTTATTTATCTTAAGAACCCATTACCTAATTATATAGGATAATTTGGATTTGTATTTGGAGTCGAATTAGTTACATAAACAAAAACATGTTCAATTGAAGACCCCACATGAGGGATACACAAAGGATCCCATTCCGAACTGGAAAAACTTATTGAATCTCGCCCTCGTCCCCTCCACCGGGGCACTTTCACTCCATCCCATTACTATATTATTATGGCCCCTAGAACTCCACTAAAAGCTTTAAATAACAACAAAGTCACCAATTCCACATTTCCCGTCAGACCTTTTGTCAATTTTTCTTTCAAAAACCCGATCAAATGTGTTTAAACGGCTCATTCGACTCAACAGCGAACTAATAAACTATATATTTTACTCAACCTTCATAGCAATCAACTCTAAAGCAAAATATAAACATGTCCAAAAATTCCTTACAAAGACTAATGCGAGACACCTTCTCACTCAGATGCAAGACACAGTCCGCAACTACATTACCCATAACAGACAAATTTCACTTTATTATCATTTTATTTTCACAAAGCCGAGGATCGGGTCCAGCCCGAAAAAACAAGAATCCATTTTCAAGAGGTGCATAATGGGAACAAACAATTTTATATCAGTGACCAATCCCTGTAATATGTGCAAGCCTCATGAAGGCAAACACGGCTCACTAAATATACAAGAACAACCCTTACTATCACATCAATCCGTGCAAAAAAGAGAAGCAATCCAAGCGAAACCGGCCTTTTTGTCCTAACCCTTACCGCAACTCAGTGCCCGTTTGCATTCCTATTGCCAGTCATAACCACTTGACCGCAATTCATAGTCTCCCCAATCCCCTGCATTTGTAGGCCCTTGCTGCAAGTGAATCCCCGTAAATGTTTACATCAAACTTGGACGCACAAACAGTTAATGCCGAACCTCTACTACTCACTATACTCCATAAGTATCTATTACATCCACCTAAGATAATTGGGTAGTTGACTGATATCCAGAATATGCCACTTATAAACAAAACACGAACACAGACTACCCACCATCACATAAATTCAAATAGTTGGAATATTAAACATAATTAATTATTGATCTATCACTTTCTAGTAAATCGAGTCCCACCAACATCCCGTACCATAACACAGGCTAGCGACGTCACTAACCAGCACTTTTCTATCTATCCCCCAAGTTGAAATGATCACATCCCGCACATACACTTGACGCCTACTCTACAACAAAATTGCCAAATCCTCTACCAAGATCAAACCAGTTTAAAATATCAGTCAATACCCCAATTCCATCTCCCCTTACCAGAGATACATTTTACTCATAAACACTATACAACCAAAAAGGAGTTTTAAACAACTCTCATGTATGTACGTCCCACAATCTGTAAAATAACAGGCCACTGCTATGCAATATGATATATTACACAACACCAGAGAGGACGCCATTAAATCAGTAAATCGACCGTCCATATCTTACACTTGCTTTCTACACCCCCGAGCAATCCATGTTTATAAACGCCTCCTTCAGACAAACTAAAAACTAGGGCAATAAAAATCAGTTCATGATTCGCTCTAAAATGCAAAACGGATGGTTACCAATTTCTGATGGTTGTACTTTCTATGTTCATCCTATCAATAATTAATAATTGTCGAACTCCCAGTTATATCTATAGAGAACTAAGCAATCTGAAACACTCATCTACATCATAAAAGTCAATTGCTTCGCCAATAATATGCAATAACCTGCACTACAGCAACTTTAGTGGCCCTTCACACCTAACGGTACAATTGTATTTGTAGCAATACCTCTTCCTCACCTTTATCAGTTTGTGAATCTAATTTAAAAGACCTGAACCTATTCTGCTTTCAAACCAAATCAAAGCTAGTCTCGTCACACAAAGAACACTTTGCCGACATCTCGCCACAATGAAAAACATATTAGCGTTTTGCAAAGAAGGCTTTGGTACCAGGCTTCGATTAATACCGCTGAAGGCTTCAACCCTACATTCAATACCGTAAGTTTGATACACTTTACGATGTCCCACAGTGACTGTCCCAAAATAATTTCGCACCCGCCCAGGTTCGGAAAATTGGCCACTTGAACACCCACTGCGACTATAAGGTTACTTACAGCTCTCTACAAACATTGCCAAGCCCGACCAACTTTGGAAAAGAGCAGCGAATCATATCCCCCATCTTATACACATATTTCTGAATATTCTTCCACCTTCTTAATCCAGATTAAAATGGTTTGCTCTTTACACAAAGGATCAAAATCCGGTATTACATCGCTATTAAAAGATTTTATAATCAATTTAACTAAAAAAAACTTCACAAATTTAACTAAAACAACCTACGGAGCCTACCTATTTCAACAAACTCTATTCCACCTTAACATGGTACGTATAACGCCACTGCGATTCAGAATTCCGCTCAACTCCGTACCACCGTTACATAATATGCAACCCCAGTGTGACGGGTGACGGGAAGAAAACAGCTTCGAAAACATCGCAGTACTTCGAATTCATATTCCAAACATTCAGCATCTGTGAGTCAACCTCAGGAGATAGAGACATCACGAACTCCTTCTCAGCGTTATTGTAGATCTGCAATTCCCCAGAACATTACCCCAATGAATGTCTGCTAGACCACAGTGCACGCATACAAAGCTCCCAAAAAGCAAGGCTCCCAACAAAGCCTCGTTATACTACAATTAGTTCGAAAACTAAACCCTAATGACTTATACACCTATCCCTTCCTCAAAATTCACACTATTGGTGAGAAGCGCATTGAAATCTGTGCGGTAGTTTGTGACTACCTAGTTCATATAGACAGACAGACAGAAAGACGCGTCAACGGGACTAACTTTTATACGTTAGGATTGACAAGAACTTATCTAAAATTATCTCAATTTCAAAATCCCCTTGACTACCACTACAACTCACCGTAGCTCAAATACATATATAAGTATATAGTATATAAATATTATTACAAAATAGTTTTTAATAATATAATTTTAAATAATGTTAAATAGGAACTTTGCACACCAATGTTTATGTAATTCAATTTTTTTTCTCTTTTTTTTTGTAATTTTGCTCACTAAATTTTGGTTAATGTGAGACTATAATTTTCTAAAAAAAAACCAACTATTCATATACCACATTTAGGCAAATAAATAATTTCATTTCATGATTTCATTACATTTCATTTCAAATTACCGCTCAGATGCTGCTTCCCTCTACCAAGACGTTGCGAGTTGCGTTGTTGGGTCTTGAAGGCCTCCTCTGCAAACCTTATCGCTCCTTTGCTCCTGAATAATCTTATGCCCTCTAACAGAGGCTTTCGATCTCCCTCCATCCTACGCATATCGCTGCTCTCCCGGGCTCACTCGTGCTCTACCTGAGCGTATTTTGGTCCTCTAACCTGGACTCCCTCCTGCCCGACCTGAGCGTCCTTTTAAGTCCTCATTCCTGCTCGACCTGAGTGTCATTTGGCTCTTAGGCCTGGGCTTACGTGTGCTTACCTTAGCCCTGATCGTATCTCCAATCCTAGGTGGTCTTTCTCGGGGGTATTCGTCCATAATATTATTATCTGCAAAATTACACATTTGAGTACATATTCCATTTTAATCACAATAAAAGTTAACAAAAATGAAAAGTGACACATTTGAGTACATATTCTATTTAAAATCGACTTTAGAATCGAAAAGTAAAAAGAGAACAGATTAATATAGTATTGAATTATCCAAAGCTAAAGAAAAACATCACCAGACTTCTATATGTCTATAATCAGACAATGGAATGTATTTTCCTCGAAAATGGCATCATCGTAATTATCATCACCATCATCGTTGTCTTTATCATTATCACCATCAACACCATCATCATTTTTTTTTCATGTTAAGCACCCCTAGGTGCAGTACAGCACAAAAAGAATAATTGAGGATATGCAAATCTGTAAGCCATCATTTCTTAAACACTAAGTTTTAACCTTACCTTCATTGTATATCAAAGTCTTATGCTTGTATGTATAGATATCTGAATAAATTTACGACAAAAATTTACGTTACCAATGGAACTGCAAGACAAATACGAAAACATGATATTGGCACCCCCCTTGTAGATTGAAATTGAAATTATGTAAAAAAAAATACAGTGTTACCGAATTCACGAAACATTCAAATCTTTGCCTTACAATCATTTTAGGTCCTAGTTGGCATTGTGGCACAGTGGATACGTTTTCCTAGAATATATAGCGATTGCTGCCTCTAAAATTACATCAATTTACATGTAGATAAGGTAGAATAAGTGGAAAGTGTACATACTCGTATCATTTCAGCATTTTTTTGTATCCTTATTATCGCAAAAAAAAGGATTATGAATTATGAATTATAAGCATCAAATAAATACTTTACTAGTTCTATGGTATCAGTTTTCATTCATATTTACAAAGGTCAATGTCAAATTTTAATAAATATGTGGATTATGTCGATGCAATACTAAATATAACGTGAGAACCTCATCCTTTTTGTTGATGTTGGTAAAATAAGGTAGATCAACTCGAGCCATTGTATATTCATTCATCATATAAAAAAAAAGTAAAAAAGTGGGTACCAACTTCCTGTAAGGGCAATAAATTTAAAAGAAAAGTCACATTTATAAAAGCCTTCATCAAAACTAGTTGTTCACATCTAGTGTACCACAGCTGTAAAAAGATATAATTAATCATGCATCTTATTAATCTAAAATAATATATAAATCTTTAACGCACTAAACATATAGTAATACGTAACATCCATTCTCAGGTCTTCAAATATTTATATCTAAGTCTATACACCACGGCGGTGTTTCCGATCCAGAGAAAAGAAATTAAGTTGATTTCATAAATTACGTATTTTCATTCTTTAAATATCTGCGTTTTTTTCATAAATTATTCATATTTTGATTAAAAAAAATAAAGTGAAGTGGGTTGATAAGTATACTGCAAATTTATTACAATAAAAGTTAATAAAACATGTGGTTGTAAAATAATTGACGTTCACCCCTAAGCGTTCACCGGTTCGATATTCCAACAAATTCAAGAAACTTCAATATATCAGAGTATTTACAGAATTGGCCGTTGTGGACGTGAAAGAAAACAGTAAATTCTCTTATTATCCCACTTCTGAACTGTTGGCTCACAGCTCAGAATGCGGGTTTTTGTTAAATAAAAGATAAAACACTTTACAATTGCACGTATATTTCGTAGTTATGCAGTATACAAATCACATATGTAAATGTTTCGAGAACGAATAAACCACCAACAGAATAAAAATGGAGTACTTACATATTAACAATCAACTTAACTATTATTCCTTCAATCCTTTACTTGTTTCACTTAATATTTTATCTATACACTAACACTTTTACTCTTTACTAATGCTTTTCCTTAGCCACGTCTCGATCCCTCAGTGCTTCCAACACGAATGCTTGCAGCTTGGTCGGAGAAAATAACGACAATTCATGTGACCGGAAGTTGGCTATGATTAACTGATGGAATCAAGATGGCGAAGGTGTCGGAAACGGAACAATCGAATTACCGCTACTAAAAATATCATAATAATACGGAATTAGCTAATACAATATTCTTCATAAATAAATAAAAGCTAACACTATTATATTATATTCATTTTTCTCACGGTACTTATTGGCTATTGTTATCGATAACTTTTTCCATTTTGATTTTTACAATAACTGTACAATACCTGTACAATAACAATAACCCTGAGGACACTATTTTTTCAGATCTGAACCATTGAAATAAAATATTACAATGTTTTCTTCACTGTGGAGCAGTGAAAAATACAGACATACTTAGAATAATAACGTTAAGAACGTCAGTCTTCATACAAGCGCGCTGTCAAAATTGAAGCACTAAATAGATTCACTGTCACATCTGACAAACAAAATATTTTTATTTTGACCAAATCTTTATATATATATATATATATATATATTAAAAGTAAAGGGTATTCTTTGTACGTAAAGATACGGTTCTCTCTATTATCATTAACTCCAATCAACTTCCCGTTGGTGTGGTAAATACCCCTTAGCATAAGAATAAATAATACTACATAGAACGGAATCTCCTTTGACCGCCATCGATATGCCGCAATTTATATACGTACTTCCCTCTTCACCCCGTTACGCCCCTCTGTCGCCCAGGCGTGCTGCTAGTGCTGTGAACTGTTAGTAATGCTTATGTCTAAAGATAATACCGCAAAAATATAAGTTTTTCTTTACTTAAAAATCATTATTTTAGTTTAGTATTACAAAATATGAGAATGATAAATACTTACCTACTCTATAAATACTTATAAATAATATTACTTAATAAGTTATAAGTACCATACCAAATGAAGCCATTTAAGTAAGTATTACTTACCTACATTGGTGTAAGTACTTACGTAGTGTAGGTTTAAAATAAACGAATTACATATTAAGTATAACGTGCGTCGTGCGCCAGTGCCGCGGCGCCGCAATCGCGAGGCAAAACAATCGAGAAAGGTTCAATGACCGTTGGCGGGGGCTATTAAAAAATATTTTGGCGACATGTTAAAATGCGGTAGTTATCTAACATTTTTTTTATAATTGAGTGAAAGTGAAACAATTGGCTACACAAAAAGAACTGGTCATATCCTTTTGATAAATTAGGTACGGAAAAGGAATAATATTTAAAAAATATTACTTATCTCGCATCATCTTTGGGCAAACTAAAAAAACTTAAGTTTGGCATTGTTTTAGAATTGTTTGTACAACCAAACACACCACATTAACTTGGCGCCGTTATTGTAATTAACGCGCCCGTCCGAGACAGCCCGTCTTCAGTAGTCGGTTTAGCCGAAATTAACGTGTAGGCTAATATCGTGACCTTGAGCCCGTTCGGAGCGGGAGTTTCCGTTCTACGTAGTATTATTTATTCTTATGCCCTTAGTATGTAGATGATAGTAAGGGAGTTTGATCGCGGTGGGTGGAAGTGGGTGGAAAAATCTGAAAAAAAAATATCTGTACTTTTCTAACCAATAGGGGCTTCTGGGTGGATCTCAAAATTTCTGGGATGATCTAGCAAACTATTTTAATTTTAATTTTATTGAGAATGTTCGAGACAGCTCCAGAAACTTCTCTATTCATTTGTAATTTTTTAAATTATTTTATTAATTGAGAATATTCGAGAAAGCTTCTCAAATGATTTGGATTTTTTTAAATTATTGTAATCTTTTTTGGAATCATCTGGATATTTTAAAAATAATTGCATTTTTTTTAATTAATTGTAAATATTCGAGATAGTTCTAGAAACTTCTCAAATGATCTGGAAAATCCTACTAATACTATAAACGCAAAAGTTTGTAAAGTTAGTCTTTCACGTAAAAACGGATTTAAATGAAACTTTACAATAATATAGCTTATACATCAGAATAACACATAGGCTACACTTTATAAAGATATTGTGTGAATTGTCCAAAATATGACGATAAGTGTCAAGTAAGTAGAAAAAAATCTACCATCTGCGAGCTATTATGGCGTGCGCTGCCAAAACGGCTAGAGTTACACATTCATTATGTATGATGGAAATGTTTATCTTAAATAGTCCTACAAATAAAAACCGGCCAAGTGCGAGTCGGACTCACGCACGAAGGGCTCCGTACCATTATCTATAAAAAAATCACGTTTATTGTATGGGAGCCCCCCATAATATTTATTTTATTCTATTTTTAGTATTTTTATGACAATAGCGGCAACAGAAATACACCATTGCCTTTGATTATCCATAGAAATCATTGCAATAAGATTGAATTAAAGGTAAATTGTGGTTTACGATTTATGACGTATTAAAAAAACTACTTACTAGATCTCATTCAAACCAATTTCAAGTTTGCATCGTAATGTACATCATATATTTTTTTAGTTTTATCATTCTATTATTTTAAAAGTTACAGGGGGGGGGGGCATTTTACTACTTTGGAAGTGTCTCTCGCGCAAACTATTCAGTTTAGAAAAAAATTATACTAGAAACCTCAATATAATTTTTGAAAACCTATCCATAGATAACAGGTATGGGTTTGGTGAAAAAAAATTTTTTGAGTTTCAGTTCTAAGTATGGGGTACCCTCAAAATTTATTGCCTTTTTCTATTTTTGTCTGAAAATCTTAATGCGGTTCTCAGAATACATCTACGTACCGAGTTTCAACAGTATAGTTCTTATAGTTTCGGAAAAAAGTGGCTGTGACATACGAACGGACAGACAGACAGACATCACGAATCTATAAGGGTTCCGTTTTTTTGCCATTTGGCTACGGAACCCTAAAAAGCCGGTCCACGGCACTTCAGAAGGGACTTCACTTTATGCTAATGATCCTCTCTAACGCGAGCGAAACCGCGGGGCACAGCTAGTTAACTATAAAATACTACAAAATATAGAAAACACTGTGAAAAGGTATTTTATTAGATTTCTTTTGTTTTTAAAAAGTGTTGTGATAAAATGTTTGGTGCCATTAATGACAACAAT
Organism: Pyrgus malvae; assembly: GCA_911387765.1. NCBI lineage: Eukaryota > Metazoa > Arthropoda > Insecta > Lepidoptera > Hesperiidae > Pyrgus > Pyrgus malvae. The sequence goes on along the minus strand of OU426955.1, from coordinate 6,517,781 downwards.
CAATATGCTTCAATTTGGGCGCGCGAACTTGGTTTCTATAATGTACCTAATTGTAATTATTCTAAGCACGCATGATAAATTTCTTTATCAGAAGTACACGCCAGTTATTGAGCTCGGTGTCACCGTGTTTACCACTCCACCGTATCGTGGCCACAGTCTTTACACCCCTCGACCACAATACAAAGAGCGCCTTTCTTTCTCGGCCATCGCTACTCGATTACTTAATAACGATTTACTTACGAATTTATTTACGAATTACGAATTTTTAGTAGACTGGAAAATATCGATGTTTGTGGCTAGTATTCAAAATCAGCATCCAACTTCTTAAGAGGGCAAGTAGGTACATAAAAAAAATCTAAAAAATATATGTAAATTTAAATGTATATAATATATAAGCCACAGATACAAGACGTAAAAGATGAGAGGTCTGTATGATACTGTAGAATATGTGATCTCATGTTACTGCACTGATGAGATGATACAATTATTTGATAAAAGTTTTACAATATTATTATTATGTGCAAAATGAACCGAGATAGCGTAGAGTTTTTCAGGATTTCAGGTTGACATGGTTATAGAAGGCAGATCTCATTAACATACTATTAATGAGATTGAAAAATGAACATGGTTGCCTATTTTTTTTATTAAGATAAAAAATTAAACAAAAATCAAAATTAAAACCGCTTAAATGTCCGATGCAATCTTTTTTGCATCCCACTGCTGGGCACGGGTCTCTCCCCGTTATTGGAAAAACCTAGAACTTACTCCACCACGCTGCTCCAATGCAGATTGCTGGAGGAGATTACCTATAAGTTTTCGCAGTCGGTGCCCATTCAAATTCAGAACTAATTTAAGGTATTTATCATTCTACTAAAAGGCATTTATCATTCACAAGAAAAAAGTATTATCGATAATAAAATTCGATTATCAATATTTCGATGTTCCATTGGAAAAATAATGTCATTTTTGAAGTGAAAACTTCTTTAGCGGCGTTGAGCACTTTTGTGGGATGGGTAAAAACTGTGAAACTCACGCGAGGTCACGTGTGCTGATCGAAAAATTTCGTAAGATAGTAGAGGAGACGTGGAAGATCGACCTTCACCGATCTGATAATTCGATGAGACATATTTTTTACCAAATATAATTTATAAACATATATGCCTATGATAACTTGACTATCGAAAAGTGTCCATAGCTATTTTTAATTTAATTAATTTTAATTAATTTTCTTTCATATCACCTTCACACTTGTAATAACCGAACGAGTGAATATCTATCTTCACCGGCTCTTAGACCAAGACGGAGGGGTGACAGCTGATGACGGCTCGTCTGACGGTTGTCTATACTTTTTTTTCTTCAATTATGGAATCGCAAACTGCATATTGCCAGCGTCAAGTATAATTTTATCTTAAAATTCGTTTATATCAAGTTTTTAAAATATTGAACAAAGTGCATCTATTAATGAAAAAAGTGACGAAGAAATAGTGAAAGAAAATTAGTGAGTACCTACTTTATCAAAATACTAGATAAAACCTACTGAAAATATTAGATGAAAAATAATACCGATAATTAAAGCAATTCGTGCAAAATTATTTCCCAACCATTCCAAAATATCAAAAATGCACAACGTTAATATTCAAGTTTTCACTTCTGCCGGCACTCCCGGAGTGCAACCCGTCGTTTTTTTTAAGGTTTCCATTTTTTTGTAACTTTTTATTCGTGTATTTTTTTATATAAATAAATAAAAATAAAGGTAGATAAAATAAATTGAAAAACGTAAATATAATAATAATAACCAAAAAGTTAAATTTATACCCACCCCTGCTCCATCTCTCAGTAAATATTGAACTACTAACGCCCCAATCCCAGTCGCAGCTCCCGTGATTAATACAACCTGTTCTGTGAATACAACTTTATTCTCAATTTTGTACGCCATCTTCTTAAGACACGACTACCTTGATTGAATTTATCGCAAGTGTTATCGCATTTTAAACTGCTTTTTTTTTAAATACGTAATACGCATGTATTACGTATTTAATGCGTACGTATTTTACGCATGTATAGCATTGTTGTGCGATTAAAAGTTGATAAAATCAATGATAAATGATAATGGAAATCTTCTGTGCGCTTTTATGACGCAATGTTTACTATGCCAATCTAGGGTCCTGGGTTTGATTCCCAATTATCTTGTTACCTATTATGACTTTGTCATTGTGTGTGTGTGTGTGTCCATGGAACATTACTATGGAGGAAAAATAAAACCACTACTAGAGGAATACTACCGTATGGCTATGATGCGTGCCAAACGTTATTCACAGGTTAGGTATGTAGGTATAATATATAATAATATAGGTACCGAATTGTAAGTCTCTAAAATGTCGAGAGGTTGTTCAGCCAGGCCAAAGAGTAGAATGAGCCAGGCGCGGTTGAAGGGGACGTCGCAGGATAGATGAGACCCCCCTCCCCCTCCCAAAATCATACACGTGATACACGTCATACATGGAGGAAGGCGATATTATGAAAACACTGGTAAACAAAACAAGCCAACTTGCCATAAACCTAGCGTCTGAAGAACAACAACAAAACAAATTTACTGTAGATTCTAAAAATTTTATAAGTAAAGTATACTTCCTATCGATATTTTTTATTTTTTAAACATAAGAAGCCTTTTTATCTATGCTATCAATAAAATATTAGAAGAAAGAAATTTGAGGAATGAAGGATGGCTGCATCCATGGTTATCGCTGGCTGTCTGTCCGAGTCGTAGCTAAAGATGCGATGAGAAATTTGATTTTAGTTACATTTCGTTCTGGTGGTTCGCATCGCTCGGCTCTCCGAATATCTGACTGAATAACTGACTTTTACTAATTACTTAGACTGACTTTGAAGGGTTTAACCTATTATATCGATGGGTTTGACACAGACAATATTGATATTGGCAATATGTGCAGATCTTTCGATGCCATTCATGAATTAAGAATAAATGTGAGTGTTACCACCTTATAGAATTTACACTAGAACAGGTAGTTATGGTGTTTGTATTATTCAAAATCTTTAAGTGTTATAGTAGAATTTTGTAATCAAGGCTATTGAAATTGATGTTTTCATTCGGAGAATGTTATATCACACAGCCTGTCAAGAAACGAAATTATACCTAACACTATTGGTTGCCTTCATTTGCATATTAATACTCTAATATTATACTGCTTATAATTTAATACCTACCAATATAACACGTAGAAATTTAAGTAATAACACATCTTGCGGAATAATGTACAGGTCTTTATTAAAATAGTAGTTTCTGTACAAGATCAAGTACCAACCAATCCAGCAGCATAAATTGTATGAATAATCGCAACCCTAAACGTATCTTGCCAACTTTTAACATGAATGATTTTTTCATGGTTTCGATTGGCTCAAAATCCCACACATTAGGCATAAAGGTCTGATTACATTGACCAACCTGCAGTGGCCGACCCGGCATACATTGCTGGTTATTTTGAGTATTTTATTACAATGTACTCAGATACCCAGCAATGTATGCCGGGTCGGCCCCTGCAGGTTGGTCAATGTAATCAGCCCTTAAGAAATGCATTAAGGTCTGATTACATTGACCAACCTGCAGGGGCCGACCCGGCATACATTGCTGGTTATCTGAGTACATTGTAATAAAATACTCAAGATAACCAGCAATGTTTGCCGGGTCGGCCCCTGCAGGTTGGTCAATGTAATCAGCCCAATACAATAGGTGGGTTTGTACAAATAAAACTGGCAACATTTCTTTCTAAACATTGCCAGTATTGCCACTTCAATTTCAATTTTATCAAATTTAATAATGGCGTCGCAAACTCTGTGCATAATGCAGCGTCAAGTAAAATTTTTGCATCAATTTGTAGTTGTAGAAAAAATCAGTTAGTCGTCAGGTATTAGTCAGTCTAGTCAGTCTAGTCAGTCAAATGTTCAAGTAAAGTGATGGCTACTTTAACAGAACATGTCCGATGGAGTTTTGGAGGCAAGCCGAAAAAACATGTTTTCGCACTGTTATTTTAATTCATAACACTCGTGCACTGTCACTAACCTATATCGAGCAAAATGCCTTCCACTTTATCCGATATAACTCAAATATACACTAAGAAAATGAAAATAAAACAAGAGCACAACTTGTCCCTTCAGACTTCCCGCCAAAACTCCTCAGTATTGCCACCTGTTTCGCGCGATCTGCTGACTGACCGACCTCTGAGACTCTGAGTCTCTCTGACACACTAGTCACATTATTTCTACCTCTATGAGTCACACACACAGATGAGACTAGACATGCATGACTAGGGATGTAAATGAAATAAAATATCGATATATATCGATATTTTTGAAAATATCAATATCGGTGTCGATATTTTTATTTAAAAACATCGATATACCTATATATCGGTACGATACGAAAATATTGGTCATTTTTTCTTCAATTATGGCATCGCAAACTCTGTACATATTGCCAGCGTCAAATATAATTTTTGCATAAATTTTTTGCAAGTTTCAATGAAACTGGATGAAGTAATAACATAGTCAGTAATCAGTCAGTCTAGTCAGTCCAACATTCAAGTAAAGCGATGGCTACTTTACTAGAACGTGTCCGATGTAATTTTGGAGGCAAGCAGAAAATATACATTTTAGCACTGATATTCTATTTCACAACACTCGTGCACTGTAATTAACCTATATCAAACAAAATGCCATCAACTTTATCCGATATATATAACTCAACAATACACCAAGAAAATGAAAATTAAACAAGAACGCAATATGTATGTCTTTTCCGACTTCCCGCCAAAATTCGTTTGAAATGAAATGAAATGAAATTAAATGAAATGAAATAAAATGAAATGAAATGAAATGAAATGAAGTGAAATGAAATGAAATGAAATGAAATGAAATGAAATGAAATGAAATATTCTTTATTCACTGTACGGTTCATTTACAAACTCTTAGTGAACGTTATTTTATTTGTTCTGTCTGCTCTGTTTTTTTTTTAAATAGAGTTTACTGTCATTGACCTAAAGACACAGAGTTGCCAACTTAAAAACCAACATAAAAAAGCAACAAACCATTTAAAAAGAAAAAAATAAATATCGTTTTTGATAGTATTTCGATTTTGGATATTTGATATATATCGTTATTAAATATATCGCTCAAAAATATCGATTAATCGAATTAAAAATATCGATGTATCGATATTTATTCAACAAGCAATGCATGCATATTGCATGCATGACAGGACAGACAGACAGCAGTACAGCACAGACAGCAACAGACAGTTTGGAGTTGGTTGGATTGGAAGTGTTGCAATTTTTCTTCTTTGAGTAATCTTTCCTTCACGTATCATCATTTAAAGAAGACTGATACAGTATAGCTTACTTAAAAGTTTAATTAAATTATAATCAAAACAAAATGAATCCTTACCAAGTAAGTAATGTGTATTGTGATTTTCGTGCACCGTTTGAAAGTAGCTGCTTACGCGTCCTATTACCGTGTTTTGTTTATCACATAAGTGGTCTTTTCGTGCATCTAGTAAGTAAAATATTTTTCATTTTAAGGGCCAACCGCAATATCTGCACAATATCGGCTTTAGCAACACTGCTCCGCAGTCGTTCGGAAATCCGATGCCAATGCCAGGGTTCCCTACGTTGGGGTACCCGGCGCCCCAGGCGGGGTACCCGAATGCACCGTCAGGTTACCCGCAGCAAAATCAAGGTTACCCACAGCCGTCTCAAGGCTACCCGCAGCAAAGTCAGGGCTACCCTCAGCAAAATCAGGGTTATCCTCAATCAAACACTGCTCAAGGCTATCCTGCTCAAACTGGATATCCAACCTCACAACCTTACCCAGCTGCTCAACAAGGGTACCCCTCAGCTCAACAAGATTATCCGTCCCCTCAAGCTGGGTACCCTCAAGGTGGATATCCTCAAGGAAACCAAAGTTACCCACAATCTCAATATCCAGGGCATCAACAAACACAGAGGCATGTGTCCCCTCAGCAATCAGTTAGTTTGCCAAAGGTATGTAAGACTATAATCTTACATTATGCTAGAATGTGCTAATACACTTATTTGTGATAAGCAAAACATTGGTGCTATTTGTTTGAATGAATTTGAGAGTGTGTATGTGTTCTGCCAAACAAAATTATGCTTAGAATCTTCCTCATTATTCATCATTACTTCCAATTACTCACAAATATGTTCAGAAACACCACCAGTTAAGCTTTGCTTCAATAACCTAATAATCCTATTCAAGCATTTTAGAACTGTGACGCTGTGAGAACATATAATAATAATATAATCTATAATATATCTGCAATATAATCTACATCTTAACTGAATATTTAAACTTGGAGCTTTTATAAAATATTTTGGAATAATCATTTAAGTACTCTTTTGTTTTGTCTTTGAGAAGCTTGTATAGAAACATGATCATAAATTCTAAAAACTATATCTAATACCTTTAAAATTTAAATTTGAAATTCTTGTATATATCTAAATATGTTTTTTGAATCTCCGAAACGGCTACGGCCACAAATTTTTATTGATAGAAATTGTCGTTTTTTTTAATGTTTATGCAGTTAAATATAAAATTACTCTTACTGACATCTATTGGAAAATATTAATAATATTGTGGCGTAGAAATCCGTCAAATGCTTGGTCGTCCAGGTACTGCAATATTAGGAATGATTTTGGCTATAGAATACAATGTGGACCAAATGTGGATTAGAGCACTTTATGTATAGTGTTAATTTGAAAAGATCAGTAGTATGAAATTAATAGTCCTGGATTAATTTGCCATAAGCATCGGAAGGTGCAGGATAGCACATCTGCTTTCCCAAAGATGGGCCCGTTCTGGGGCGTTGCGCGTGGATGACACCAGTGCGTTCCACTGGAGATCCTGGGATCCTCCCCAAGAGCAGAGGCAGCCACTGAGGGGGTTTTAGTGGGGTCAAATCCCACATAACATGGTATCCTCTTTCAAGGCGACAGGTACCTTTTGAAGGTTTCCCCCGATACAAAAAAAAAGTATGAAATATTCTCCATATTTCGTGGGACCCAAAACTGTGCAATACTTTATGCTTTTTAGTGTCCCCTACATAGGCACATCACTTTGTTCATGTCACTATTGCTAACATGAAAAGTAGTTATTGTGACATAACTGTAAAAGATGTATGGTGTCATACATTTTTTTGTAGATTTTGATGTCCTCTATAAATCCTTCATGCTACATATTGTGACATAACTGTAAAAGATGTATGGTGTCATAAATTTTTTTGTAGATTTTGATGTCCTCTATAAATCTAGTACATTGCTTTCTTCTATTGTCAATAATTTCCACAGCATACACAATATAAAGTTTTTTTTATAGTTTTCTTACACATTCATTTACATTATCAAAGTTTTCATATGGAAACCTAACTTTTTTTGAAAATATTCTGTAACCTATGAACTTCAGGGAAAATGTAGGATCCTAATGGTACCTATAAGAATTCTTCAAATCAGTCCAGTAGTTTCTGAGCCTATTCAATGGAAATAAACAATCAAATAATTCCTCTTTATAATGTTAGAAAAGATAGGTCATATGTCAAAGTCAAAAGGCTACTGCGCTTAGGCCTCAATTATACCCGATTATTATTAAAATTTAATTTCAATGTTTATCAAAATTTAATTTCGATTACTCGCGTGGCATATTGGATGGTTACCATGCCGTATTGCCAATCGAAGGGTCCAGTGTTTGATTCCTGGAGTAGCAGAAATTTGAGTGATGAGTTTAAATTTCTGTTCTGGGTCTGGGTGTTTGTGTTTCTGTCTTTGTGTGTGTCCATGGTACCAGCGACACAGGGCAAATCTACCCTACTGTGAGGCTATGAGTGTGAAACGTTAATGTAATGCTTAATATACACAAGCTTTCTTCCAAATATTGCTATGGATGTGTTTGGTGTCACCAATTGTATAGATGTCAGACACTGAATCAAAATATAAAGTGAAAGACAATCACAATTTTATATTGCTCTCTATGTGTAAACTTAAATTTCAAATGTATGTATTATGCATATTTCTTAAGTTATACAAAATCTGTTTTGGTGTGATAATTGGGTAAATGAAATGCTTCATCTCCATTCATTATTTTTATTATCCTACAAAATCATACTGTCAAATTTTATCTTGTTGCAAACTTTACCATGTGATGTTCTAATTTCTCTTATACTGATTAGATATTGCCTTTTTCACATTCAGTAAATATGCTAGAATTCACAGCAGTGACACCTAAAGGTGTGTCACTGCTGTGAATTCTCAAAGTCTCTAGTCTCAAATTTGATGTAAACTTTATTTCAATATTTTATGTGTTTATTAACTATAAGCTCACTAACTTTGCCTCACAGTTTCACCTATGTTAGAGAGGGAGTTGATGTTTTACTGCAAAAAATCTAGCCTACTGACATACACATCACTGTCTATTCAACCTTCTCACCATTACAACCTGGCTGCGAATGCATATAATTTAATTATGGATAATGTTGGAATTTCTTTCATGCTACATATTAAAATAAAATATAGTCTTGATATAGTCACCTAATATATTTAAAAAAAGGGTTGGACTGAAGCAAACGGTGGGCCATTTCTGGGACAGAAATTTTTTACACTTTTTTTTTTGCTGTTTTTAGGCTTAAATTAGATTGAATCGTGAAGATTAAACTAAAATGAGCATGTTTTGTTATTTTAACTTTTTTTCTCAGATCAATATTTACCGAGATATTGAGGTCCCAGAAACGGCCCAATCTTTTGTATAGTCTGACCAAAAAAAGTTATTGCTCTCAAAGTTAGGTTTCAACATACTAGCAGTTATTTACGCAATTTCTTTGATATGTGTACTAGTTTGCACAATGATTATTCATCGCCTGACTCATATGAGCACATATACATAATATGATTACTGTTCCACACTAGCCAGATAGCCCTGTTGTAACTATTATGCTGTTATCAGTACGGCCTGTTAACTTCCAAAACAATAATTTGTTTTGTTATTATGAAGGATGACTGATATATGTATATTTCATTTATTTGTTAACTATCGGCCGCCCGCGACTTCGTCCCTGTGGACGTTTGTTTCTCTGTTTGAATGCGCTAATCTCAGGGACTACTGGTTCGAATTGAAAAATTATGTTTTGTGTTGAATAGCACATTTATTGGGGAAGGCTATAGGCTATATAACATCATGCTATTACTAATATCGTAGTCCACGCGAACGAAGTTGCGGGCGGCCGCTAGTCACCTATAATCTATGTATAGTAATGCGGTCTTCATTGTCTAGTTATACAACCCAGTTGTACAGTTTTTAATTGAAGAGTATGTAGAATTCTCTATTTCAAATTTCATTGTTCTTGAGTAAATGGGTGAGATTTTGATGCACTCTAGGTATTTCTGCCATAAAGCAATTCTGCCATAATGCCAAAATCAATCTTTTTCAACAGAAGTTTTAATACATTTGTATGAAAATGCTGTGTTTATAGTGAAAATTTTATATTTTCTTGCTCCTCTGTTAGAAAAAATGATTCATATTACTTTTAATAATCTTACTTAATGCTTTTTTTTTCGGGGGATTTATGTGTTTTCTGCATCTTCTTTTATGGCAAATTTGTAAATTTACAGACATTATATTATAATAGGTAATACCTTGGTAAACGTAGTGCTAAAGGAATAGACTTAGAGCAGTTTCAAACGAACGTATAAGTCGCGGTACATGTTGTCCATACATCGGTGCGAGTATTATTTGTGTCCCCAAGCCATCTTTTCCGATTTGGGAATAGGTAATAATCGCACGGAGCTAGGTTCGGCGAATACGGAGCATGAGGAACCAGTTCGAAGCCCAACTCGTGGATTTTGGCCATTGTAATAGCTGACGTGTGCACTGGGGCATTGTCTTGATGAAAGAGGACTTTCTTGGGAGATATTTTTGGTCGTTTTTTAAACAATTCGGCATTAAAACGGTCTAGCAACTCTGCGTAATAAAGGCCAGTGATAGTCTTTCCATTCCAGTTCAGATTCCTTCGCCATTCCAGAAGACTGTCATCCATCACCTTCCCAGCCGACAAAACAATCTTGGCCTTCTTTGGGGTACGTTCACCAGTCGCCATCCGTTGTTTTGATTGCTGTTTTGATTCAGGTGTATAATGATGGACCCAAGTTTCGTCCACAGTGACAAATCGAAATTCCGAGGATTACGCTTCATCATATCCAAACACAGTTTTGAAATTCGCTTTCGTTCGCGTTTTTGTTCGATTGTCAACAAACGTGGCACCCATCGTACAGACTTTTTTGTCATACCCAAATCTTCATGCAGGATTTTATCTACTCGCTCAGTGGAGATGCCCGTGTTTTCTCTCAGCTATTTCACGCATCTTCACTCGGCGGTCGTCGAGTACAATATTATGGACTTCTTCAACAACATCTTCAGTAGTGACTTCGTTTGGGCGTCTGGTCGCTGGAGCATCAGATCTGCTTGACCGACCATGTTTAAAATCATTTATTCAGTTAAAAACAGTCTGCAACGTTGGTGCGTTAGTGCCATGAACAGAATCAAGTTCAATTTATATCGTGGCAGCACTGCAACCCTTCATAAAAATGTTTTTATAACGGTACGAAATTCAGATTTTTCCATTTTTTTTGCTGAATTTTTGACAGTCGTCATTTGAAAGATTGTGCCTGCCAGTGTTAATGCCATTTACCAGAAAAATTGTTTTATAAATAGTTTTTTAAAAGGACTTATCGAACAGCCCTCATTTGTATCCCAAAAGGAAATATATTATTTGTTGAAATTTTAAAGTCAGAATGATCGTTGATCTTAACTCCGCCCATTTTTGTCGTGGGAGCAATAAATACGATTTTCGCTTTTATGCTTCACGACACAAAGGTGTACCATATGAGCCCGAGGCTGTCCCATCTATACATATAAACTCTGGCTCTATTCAAGGAACAGTTTAGTGCAATTACATTGTTATGTTCACTTCGCCTCGTCGAGTACATTTATCACAATAACCAGCGACTCAGTCTTGACTTCGGTTTTAACAATGGATGTAGTCCATAAAACCAAAGTTTTTTACAAGTCGAAGCGATTTTACTAGAGTTTTCGTTTGTTCAGTGTCTGTGATGTGACTTTGAAGTTGATCGGTTTGTTTGTTACCAAAGTTTGTTGCCGAATATTAATATGTCCTCTGTAACATCCCATTCAAGTATGCGCAGCGTGTATAGAGCGTCAATTGGCGTGCGCCGTGGATTCAAGTCATTTCGTTATACGGTATTTATTGGTCACTTTGGTCTCGCACTTGTCGAAATTGCAAGCTGTGACAATGCAAGTAGCAAGTTTGATAATTTTTATAGATATTCTTTTTCACGAGGTCCGATTTCTGGTTGTAGTAGTGATGTGTACTGACAAGAGCGCTTGTGTGCGTGCGAAGCGTTAGCAGAGAAATCTTATCATCTCGGTCATTAAAAAAAAAACTTTTGAACACCTTACTCACACAACTCTTCTACGTTTATTTGTCATGCTGACGTTACCCAAAATTGAGCGCTCTCGAGGTTACGCACACTCAAACATTGTGCATGTGCACAACATTCATAGATGAACGGACTTCGTGACATAGAACTGTGACACATAAGTGACAATGTTAATCAGAAAATTGTCGCATTAATTCGTAATCGGTCACACGTTCATTGCCATCTTCAGGATTATGTTATGACTAACCAGTTTTCCTCCCCTACACGCTTTCCTAGATGAACGGACTTCGTGACATAGAACTGTGACACATAAGTGACAATGTTAATCAGAAAATTGTCGCATTAATTCGTAATCGGTCACACGTTCATTGCCATCTTCAGGATTATGACTAACCAGTTTTCCTCCCGCGTATGCTACACGCTTTCCCCGTAGGAATAAGATATTTTCCCCGAGTAAAAAGTAGCCTATACCATTCTCCAATCCCCAAGTTATCTCCACTCTGTACAATAAATCAGGTCAATGCTTAGCACCGTTGTGATGTAAAAGAAGGTTAAACAAACAAATACAGAATTGTGCCGGTGCGATCCACTGGCGAACCAGGGCCCTCCACAAATGGAAAGGCCACCCAGTGGTTTTAGCAAGGTTGCAATCCCACAGAACTCGGGGCCTTTCCCTCAATCCCGAATGTTTCCCCAATATAAAAAAGAGCAATAAATGAGAAAATTTCGCTGTAAACAAATCTTGAGGCGGTATTCTTATCAGATTGGCAGAAAAAAATACTTAATATGTATAGTTTCATAGCGGTATAGATTCTAATTATTCTTTACCAAATCGCGCATTCATATGGACGAATCAATCATTACTTCAATATAGACATATTGTGAAGATGATGGATGGATCGTTTAAGAATGTTCTAACATTAAACAAGGGGATATTGGTTGCAGAATAATATTGTGCCTGTTGTACATCCTTAGGATCACAAGCTACTTACTTAAAAAAAGTTATATACATTCCCACTGATTTCTTTATGCTACCAAGCGAAAAAAAAACGAAATTTGAATTATGCATTTCTACCTATAGCTTTAATTTAGTCCCATTTATTAAATCTAGTATTTCCTAAAAGTTCCTTCCTAAGCAGATAGGATAACATTATGGTATGTTAGTTCCTATGATCATTATAAATTTTAATAATTAATTATTTATTATTATTTATTCACAAAATGTACTGGCAGACAAAAACATTATTTGAGACAGAATTTTGTTTAGTTTTTTATTATCGCTTATCAACTTCAATTATTATTATTGGATTAATTATTCACTTTAGCGTTGGTAATGTTGTGAATCATATTTGTCAAATAAGAATGCCTGGCAAGTTTTCCTTGATGCTAGAATGTCTGTAATAGTATGCTTTATGTTCATTTAGAACCACATTCCCTTTTCATGCTTTTAATTTACATAAAAAACACTATAACCTCTAGGCGCACTTAGCAACGCTATTTGATCCAAAAATGACGAATCAAGCACATCACATCGTACACCATATAAAGCATTTCGATGACGCAAACACGTATTGATCACTTCACTATAACTCGGCTATCCCATTTCCAAACGTTTTAATTGTTTTTTTTATTCGCAGTCAAAACCCACGGTTGTCCCAGTGAACCCATTCGACCCTCGCGCTGATGCGGCGATACTCAGGAAGGCCATGAAAGGCTTCGGCACTGACGAGAAGGCCATCATCCACGTCCTCACGAAACGCAGCAACGAGCAGAGGTTACGCATCGCGTTTGAGTTCAAGACCTTGTACGGAAAGGTAAGAGATATAAGAGATACATTTTGTTTCAAGTAGGTATTGCTGTCTAGGATTACGGTAGGTGGTGGTGATTCAGGACTTAAGGACTAGATTAATGGTCTACGGTAGGTTCTGCCTAGTGTAAGAGATGGCTAAAAGATGGCTTCGGGATTTCGTGCGGTTAGAGTGGTCGATCTCGAGCCGTCCAGTCAGTAGTCCAGTGACGGACAGCAGAATGCCTCCGAGAGGGTTTAAATGAGATAAATCTCACATAAACCATGTCTTCCCAAAATGCCCGGTTGCTATTTAGGTGCAAAAAACTCCACTCTACTTTGCAAAAAATGAAGAGTATGAAGGTATGGATTTCAATTGAATGGTTCGATCGGCCGGTACCAACCCTGAAAATATTTTTCTTGTGAGGCAATTCTTTGTATTTCATTGGAAAGGTTGTTACTGGCCAGACGTAGACGAGACGACTAGCAGCACTGTAAAAGCATTTCCAAGTAAAAAAAATTGCTTGACATTGCGTATAGATCCACAAGCTGTGGCTTGCATGCTTGTTTGATAAAATTTTCATAATATAGGTATTCATAAAAAAAGTGTTACTTGGTTCGTAGTGTTAGAGCGGTTTCACACTAGCGTATTTTTCTGCGCGTATATGGTCGTTTCAAAAAACGCGTTTGCATGCGCGCTTCTTTTCGTACGAAAATGTAAAATCTCGCTGTTTCTCGCGCTATTAAAAACGAACAAAAGACGTGCGAACGCGCCGAAAAATACGCTAATTTGAAAACGCTCTTAATCTTTATCCTGTCCGCTTATATGGACACCTAAAACACTATTTATTGTTGCATTGGTTTCCAATTTTTTTTAATTAATTTATAATAACATGCCAAAATCATAAATAATTTGTTAATTTTAAAAGTTTTGGAACATAACTTTATTTACTTGATATTTCATTAAGTATTCGATAATAGACTTTCTATTAGTGCCCTTCAAATATAAATAAATAAAATGATTCCTATAAATGCATATCATATTATTACGGTATCACGGTCACTTACATTTAATCATTATCGACCGCACGAACCGCGCGAACCGTCGGTCCCGGTTGTTGTCGATAGATAACAGTCGTTAAACCTTGTCGGAGGCCTTATGGACGGTTTGAAAACAATCGACAGCGGGTTGGCCACTAACCCGCATGGAGATGTTGCGGTTGCGGTTGGTGGAGACCAACCCGCAATGGAGCAGCGTGGAGTGAACTCCAGGCTTCCCCAATAATGGGGAGAGACCCGTGTCCAGCAGTGGGACGCAAAAAGGGTACAACAAAAGTGCAAAAAGGTTGCAGCACTTGCACTCGCACTTGCAGCCAGCTTTAGCATTTGTATTTTTTTATATTTGTTATGAGTATTTGTTTTAATTCGCTTATTACAGTGGGAGTGTCAGTAATGCCCCAGTGGCATGTAACTGTGGCAATGTTGATGGTTATTTATTGATCTCTGGGGCGGAAGGTCATCGCGCAAATGGATTAATACTTCATGGCTCGTTAAATTTATGAACAATTAAATGTTCGAAGTAATACTAGGGAATTTTGCCTGATGAGCTGGTTGGTATACGTTGTATTTTGTTAAATAATGGGTCCGAACCTAACAATCATTTGATAAGTGTTGATTACTAGAGTATTAAAGTTTTGATAAGAATTATTCTTAAATTATAGCTCCTTGCTTTTTTATTACAAAGAATGCATTGAAATTTTAAGATGTTTTGCATTTCAAATTCCTCGTCTCTTCATATCTATTATTTATGCGTAATTGGAACTCCAAAAAGTACGCAATTCAAAACAAGAAAAGAAAAAGCTCAAAGTTCACCTCGCGGACTAAGTTTAAAACAAATTTGGCTTTTTTTACTAAAAGCGAACTCGTCCCTATGTGTTAACAAAAGTTTTTAAAGGCAGTTGAAGCAACGTATACTATGTATAGATATCACAGGTACGACAATGTTATGTTAAAGATAACATAAATGATATCCTCGTACCTATCTTAGACAATTCTTGCGATCAAGGACTTGAATCTCGTATTAAGTGAGTACTTATTAGTTACTCACTGTGTAGTGTTATCGTCCTGGCAATTAAGAATCTCGGTCTTAATTGTTATGTGCAAACTCCTTGAGAAAGGTATCAATTGCACAAAACAATTTAATTTTCCCCGTTTTGTTGATAGTAGTTAGCCGATCAATTAAGTTACACTATAACTCAGATATACTATTGAAGAAGCAATTGCTTTACTAATGGTTCCTCTTCCAGACCATTTTTGATGGAGATTTAGAGGCAACCAAAAAGCCATCTTTTCATACTGTTATTAATATTCTACAAGCTAAACTGTTACTATGTTAGTATAAAAATATAACTATTGTATAACTACCATCTACTTTATTTTGATTCGACAATACACCAAGTAATAAATAAAAATAAAACAAGATGTTTCTTGCCTTTCAAGTTCCCGCCAAAAACCTCAAAAAAATTGAACAGATCCTTAAATCTACTTCTAGGATTTGGTATCCGAATGAAGAGATGCCTTTATTAAGCACATGCCAAAACGAACACGTACTGATTCTCAACTCTTGCCAGGATCTGGTCTCCGACCTGAAGAGCGAGACGAGCGGCAAGTTCGAGGACCTGTTGGTGGCGCTGATGATGCCGCTGCCGCAGTTCTACGCGAAGGAGCTGCACGACGCGACCGCGGGTATCGGCACCGACGAGGACGTGCTCATCGAGGTCATGTGCACCATGTCCAACCACGAGATTCACGTCATCAAGCAGGCGTATACTGCAAGTAAGTGCGCCGTTGTAGCCAAATATTACTTTTTTATTTTTTGGGGTATCAAATGTGCATGCTGACAACATGGTGATACCTACTTGTCGCTGCAGTCCATGAATAACTACACACAACTTCAAGCAAACCTTCGTCTTGGCTGTGATCGTATGTAGCTGCACTGCTACGGGGCCATCCATAAATTACGTCACACGAATTTCAGGACTTTTTAATCCATCCCCCCGTCTTTGTAACAGGTTGTTACATTTTTAGATGATGTGACCCCTGATGTGACGTCACACATTTTCTAATTTTAATAATCAAAATAAATCAGTTATTTTCATTTTCAGAATGATAAAGTATTAATAAAAATAGATCGAGTTCGTAAATTTCGCGTTTGAGTATTTTAAATTTTAACATGTGACATCACAAAGCTATTGACCCCCCCTGCCCCTTGTCACACAATGTCACATTCTGGTGATACCCCCCCCCCCCCCCCCTTTAAGGTGTGACGTAATTTATGGATGACCCCTACACAGTAGAAGTGGGTGCAGCGGTGGTACTTCCCCGTTCAAACCATGAATAAAAAACTGGCCAAGTGCGAGTCGTACCATTATCTATAAAACGGTCGGTTACAAACGTACAAGTTAAGCTAATACAAAGCGTGTAAAAACGGGGGCTGTCAAGTCGACACTCATGTCACAATACAAAGAGCGCCTTTTTAAATCTATTGTGCTCATGTTTTATTATATTTCACCACGCATACCTTTGTACAGAGTTAACTGATTTTCATAATCATTTCTTATTGCTTATACCCCAAAGTGGACGAATATTGTTTTCGCCTTCTTGTCTTCTTTCGAGCATTGCAGTTAGTTGATTTATAATGACCGTTTAGAGTGGTGTTTAAATTGACCGCTCTATGTGGGTGGAATGCGTCACTCAATTTTCCTCATAAATTGGTAATTGTTCTACTCGTTTCGCTTTAAAGCTAAGGAACGTTCGGACGCAGACACGACGAGTCAAGTTTTTTGGAGATGGAGTTGGACCGTAATAACGGTCGAAACCAATATTTAATCTCTTGGAAGCGAATGATAGGTACCTTTTTTTGTATCGGGGAGGAAAACTCCTACTTTCGACTTGCGAAACCCTGGAAGCCCCCTTTTAATCGCCTCTTACGATCAGGAAGGAGATACCGTAGCAATAATCTTAGTCTCAAACCTACAGTGATTATAAAAAAAAACAACCATTTCTTCTTTAAATTTCTTAATCAGGTAATGTCGTTTTATGTTACTGAAAGGCCAACATAAAGGTTATTTTGGACTTTTGGTACACTTTTGACTTTCATATAAAATGTTAAAATGGGTACAAATTGGTAGAATCTCAGATTGCTTAAATTCTCTTCAAAAATCTCAGATATTAAAATATGGATCGAATATATGACGTATTAGTTACGGAAGTTACTCGTTGATTGATAGAGAACAGGAGGCCTATCTTATCGTATAAATAAGTCGTATTCCAGTTCCAGCAATTTAATACGTAAAACTTAGCGTACTAAGAGTTAATACTAGGTCTTTTAGTTTTAAACCTTTCAATTATCTTATTTCGAAAATGTTGTTCTTTTTGTTCCCAAAGTAATTTTTGTAGCTAGGGTAAATTTCTGCTTCATATAATCTCTAGAAGGATAAACAAATTCCCAGAATTCTGTAAACTAAATTGGATTTTGTTATCGCAGCCCGTTTTAATTCACGTGACCTCCATATGAGTTCATAGAAGTCTGAGGACAAAATCGGCTTATTATGTACATGTTTTACAGAGAAATGCTTAGCATTTCTGATAAGCGCCTACTTGATCAGAAGAAAATGAGGATTGTTTCCAACGCTATCGTGACCAATACAATAATGCGTCTTTAAATAGGTATCGGTATTCTTTACGCATGATGAAGTATTGGTAGGTTCCACTACTGCTACTTTAGCTAATACCTTTAAACGAGCAATTCTTGTATGTTACCTATATATGTATATGTCGCAGTCAACTGGTTAAATCTGCTGTTCAATTGAATGACTA
Source organism: Pyrgus malvae (assembly GCA_911387765.1). NCBI lineage: Eukaryota > Metazoa > Arthropoda > Insecta > Lepidoptera > Hesperiidae > Pyrgus > Pyrgus malvae. Next base: position 6,499,586 of record OU426955.1, on the reverse strand, counting down.
GCGCGTTCATTGAATGGCAGCATTCAATTGAATCACTAGGCAGAACGTTGATAAAACAAGCGTCACTCAACGTCCAACTAGATCGCGGATTGAAACATAGCTCTTTGAACAGCGCGGACATAAAATCAGTCAGGTGATTAAAATTTACTTTAGTTGGATATGACAACGAATATGCAATGAGATTCGTGTTCATCTTATATGATATATCCATTATATATCTCTATTATCTACTCAATTTAGATAAAGTGATAATTGACAATGAATTAATCACATTAACTAGCAATCATATATAATATATTCCAAGGCTTGGATAATGTAATGAAACAAGTGGCTCTGTGACATCTCCGGCGCTGCGGGAGGACCACTCCCTCCGCCCCAGCGTAAGAAAGCGCGGCACATGCGCTCGCCTTCGCAGCTTCGGCTTTTTGGTCGCCTTCGGCGACCAGCCTCAGCCGCTGCGGCTCTCTTGATGCCTGCGCTTTCCTACGGCGGGCGAGGAGTGGTCTCCCTCCGCGCCACCGGCTTTTTATATACACTCTAGGGGTAGTACAGACAAGACCACGTGGATAGAGGGGTGCTCTGATTCGGTTTGGGTATTTTTCGAATATAAATATATTATATAGTGCAAATGAAGCACAATGAACCCCAATGAATCCCATTCAACGACTTCGCTAAATGACGTTCAGTCAAGACGTTGAACGTTACATTCAACGACTTGACGAGTTGTCCTTTAGCGATTCTATTGAATACCGTCATTCAATGAACGCGCTAGTCATTCAATTGAACAGTTGACTGCGACATATATATCATTTGAATCTCGGAAACGGCTTCAGCGTGTTTCATGAAATTTAGTATCCAGGGGGTTTCGGTGATAAACCGATCCAGCTAGGTTTCATTTTTAGAAATGGTCGTTTTATCAGTATTTTCAGCTTTAATTAACTTAAATATAAACTGACAAATTTGGCGTAGAACGCCGTAAAACGTCAACAGCCCGCCGTTCAAATAAATGACAATGTCGATTTAAAAGACCTAATAAGTATTTCATCGATTAAATTAAAGTTTCCTCGACCGAATAGTTATGTAGGCTGATTACGGAACTAGAGACCCGGGTTCAAACATCAATCAAGCATATAGCGTTTTTTTTTTTTTATGACAATTTTTAAGCCAATGAGTGTTTTTTTTAAAAGATACCAAGAAAATCAATTGTTTTTATCCGAGCAACGCTCGGTCGTCCAGGTTATTCTATTAATTTTAAAATAAAAACAGCGCAGGTAGCATTCTAAAAATTAAAGCTACTAGGAAAAGAGATATCTATTAAAATGAAGCATTAGATGACATTGGTTTCCTATCCTTACTAGTGAATCACTTGAGTTCTGCACACACAACCGACTATCTTAAAAATCATACAATTCATAATATTGATATACCATTATATAATTCCAGTCAGTTGGGATGAGATCTCAAATTATGGTCTACGAATGAAATAAAAGTTTATTTATTTGCCCAAGTCGTTACTCCGCGAGATGTAACCTTGGTAAAGCCCTAAGAGAAACGCTTGGATTGCGTGTAGAACCAGTTCATTTGAGATTGATTCATCGTACGTAATTGTTGAGTCACGTCAGTCAAGTGACGTCATGCTATCGTCGTTTTAGCTATCCATTGTATAATGATTTCAAACCGTAATCTTAATATTGTTAACCGCCTTATATTAGACTTTATAAAAGAAATTTAAATGTATTGAAATTATCTTTTCTTTTTCACACATTTCTCACGAGAATCAAAACTAAAGCATTTAAAACTAGATTCCAAATATCTTTCTATTTGGTAGAAACGTTTAAATGCTCCCGAAGCGTTGATGTTCTACAAGAAGACTCATTAATCCTTTGACAGACAAGTAGTTTGACAGATTGAATGTCAATGCTAGATTTCGTTATATTATTAAACACAAAAACATACACAATGACAAAAGCGTTTCTGGTGCCCCTCAGAAATTGATGCTCTAAGCTAAGAAATTGCATATTGGGTTAATCCGGCTCTCAAAATCTTCATCAAAGGTTTTAGCAGGTTTCTCATTTACCCAATCGTACAAGTTAGTTTGTTTGTAGTTGGTAGTTTAAAAATAGACAACAATAAGGCATGATACTTTGTCTGACGTATCAGATGACTCATGTGACGTCAAGTGTTTTTTTTACGTCACGAATGACAAATACTTACGTATCGTAAATGGTCTTGTTTTATTCATATAATCCGACTCAAATCATGAGTATCACTTTTACCCAATCGTAAAAGTTAACGTTAGTCATCAGACGATGTCTGTTTGTTTATAGTTGGTAATTTAAAAAAAGACAACAATAAGGTATGATACTTTGTCTGACGTATCAGATGACTCATGTGACGTCAGGAGATTTTTTTACGTCACGAATGACAATTACTTACGTATCGTAAGTGGTCTTGTTTTATTCATTTACATTAAAAATAAACCGACTTAAATCATGAATCTATGAAGCTAGAGTCTTGGCCTGAGGTATCAGCTAAAATCATGTGACGTCAATATTTTTTAGTTGGGTCACGAATAGTGATGGGCGGAAGGTAAAAACCCATTCAATCCACCCGGGTTAAAACCGGGTGAATTGGGTAATAACCCGATTTTAACCCATTATCACCCAATTTCAAAGGTGAAAACGACTTACATTTTAAAAATATTTTTAAGGTTATTTTTACAAATATTTCTATTTTATTATTATAGGTCTAAATATTGTTATATTATTATATTATTAACTGCTTTCCAAATATTTTTTCTATTTATGTATAGTGTAATGATTTGAAAATCTTAAATCTAGCCATATATTTACTTCAAATAACAGATCTTACATAAAAAAATGACATTAAGACCAACATTTTGTCTTGTTACCCGACTGCGCCAGAAGGAGGTTATGTTTTTCGAGAGTATGTACAAATGTATAATTGTTTGGCACATTTTTTGGACTATGGAGGACCGCAATGAGTCCAGATGGTGTCGGTGGAACTTCAACCTTTGTCTGGTGTTGTAATCATGAAATGGTGACGTAGGCATCATTTTGAAATGTTCCTCGGAGCACTCACCATAATAAAGTCCGTAGAACACGCAGAGCGAGCATAATATGTCTCTTCGTAAGCTAAGCGGTTCTAACCTGTCATTCAACCTTGGGTCGTCGACGATTCGGATTGCGCGCTTTTGAACGGAGTCACATAGGTGTAGCTGGTATTTTGGCTGCCCAGAGATGGGAGCAGTACTCCATGTAAGGTCTGACCTGGGCCTTATAAAACGTCAGAAATTGCCCCGCAGTGAAATACTGCCTCGCCCTATTGAGGACACCAAGCTTTTTGGATGCCAATTTGGATTTGTTCTCCAAGTGACTCCGATACTGTTCTTCAATACCACATTTCATTGCTTCTCTTACCACCCCAGGTAGACTGGTAGAGAATGCTCTTAGCATTAAGTCCGCCTATGTACATAATATTTATATTTTGGTACATGAAGAATAAATAAATAAATAAAAAATACTGCACTTTACTCGTGATGTCAACTCCCAAGATACCGACACTTTCACCGACAGTGAGCGCGGTGCCCTGGAACTTGGGCGCTATAACAAATGGGGCTTTTTTTAGCGGTAAACGCGCAAACTTGTGTCTTTTTAAGGTTAAACTAAACAAGGTTAAGTCGACCCCATTTTGAGACCCGCTCCAGTGAGTTCTCGACTTCAGACACAAGTTTGATTCTGCTTTTCTCCACTTGTGACCTAGAGGCATTGGCTCGACAAGTGTATAATGCGTCCACCGTACTATCATCTGCATAGCAATGAATACTGCGTGATTGTTGCAGCATGTCATTGATATGCAGAATTAATAGTGTAGGGGACAGCACTGAGCCTTGGGGAACACCGGCGTTAATGGGCTTCATATCTGAGTAGCATCCGTCAACAACGACCTTAATCTGCCGCTCAGACAAAAAGCTTGCCACCCAGTTGCATAGCCTCACGAGAAGACCGTAAGATGGAAGCTTCGCGAGAAGGGCCCTGTGCCAGACCAGGTCAAAGGTCTTTGCGATATCTAGGCTGACTGCCAGAGCCTCCCCATTGCCCTTGACAGCTTCAGCCTAGCGGTGTGAGGTACACCAAGAGATCACCGGCCGACCGGCCCTGGCGAAAGCCATACTGACTATCGCTGATCAACCGGTGTCTCTCGAGGTACCTAAGGAGCTGCATGTTTATAACACGCTCCATCACCCTTAGAGAGCTGGGAGGTTATCGCAATGGGCCCATAATTGGACGAGTCACTGCGGTCACCTTTTTTCGGAATTGGGTGTACTAGGGCTACCTTCCACGAAGACGGTACTTACTTGTGGTGTAGGAAAGCGAGTTAAGACCGGAGCCAACTCGGGAACGCACGTCTTTAATACTATTGCGGAGATATCATCCGGCCCGCTCAACTTCTTGACATCGAGGGCTTGCAGAGCTCGTCTGACGGCCTTTTGAGTGAAGCGCACGTTCTTGATCTCTCACACTGCCTGATGGTCGGTGGTGTGGCACCTCCGTCATTCAGAGATATCAAAACTTGACTTTTATAAATAGCTTTGATCACATGCACTGCTATATCTTTGAATTTTTATTTTTTTACATTACGAATTGATCAACATAGGAGGAGAAATAATAAACTTGATCAAGTTTGATTCTTTATAGTGCAGTAATAGGTAACTAAATTTACATTTTCCTTACCATATTTTTATTTTAATCGCTCTAATACATTTAACACATACTTACTACTTGTTAACAATATGTTTTTACCCGGTCAATTGAAGAGTTAGATCAATTAAAATGAACGTAATCCTCAGAAGGTTTTTACCCAGGTTGTTAATAATACATAACATGTCATAGATAAATAACTATAATATTAGTGTTTTCACCCGGCCAGTGGGTAGTTTAGGTGGATTGAAATGGGTGATAACTGGGTTTTAACCCAGAGGCGGGTTTTTACCCAGGTGGTTACCCATCACTAGTCACGAATGACGAGTTTTGATTTTCAACAAATTATGTGTATTGTTATATTTATTTACATAAAATCTTGCATCAGTAAAATAGGAGTCCCAAATGTTAAGTATTGGTGATTTTCTTCGATAATAGTTATGACAGGCAAAAAAAATTAAAGGTTATGAATGGACTTCTTGTTGATTGTTTTTTATTTATTTGAATGGAATAGTAGACGAGCATGCAGGCCACGTGGTGTTAAGTGGTCGCTGCAGCTCATGGAGATCTACATACAACCTCAAGCAAGCATAGGTAAGTTTTGTCTGAGGTCGTATGCAGTTGCGCTGCTGCTCCGGAAGCTGGTGGTCGCGTCATGTAAGTGTGGCCGGCAACTGCACCTTTCCACCGAAACACAATAGATGATTCGCGGCAGAAGTGGGTGCAGCGGTGGTACTTCCCCGGGCGAACCATAATAGTGCTACCACCTACAGCTTGTATTGAAAATCAATGTACCATTGGCACGCGATTCGTCTGGACGTTAATGTACTCGTTACTATTATTTACGTAAAACATAATGTAGGACACATTTAAATTCACAACACATTGTTCTTTGATGACCGATATAGATTTGCGCGAATCGCTAGAAGTAGTGAGAAATGCAAAATACCCTGAAGTATTACAATTTTAAAGTTGACCCAGCTCGTGTCTAATATTACAACCTTTGTTTTCATGAAATATAAACATTAAAAGCTCTTGAAACTTGCGCTATTTTTATGTTTCTTCCCCGCAATATTAAACAATGAAGTATTTATAATTTAGAATAGATTATTTGTCAAACTATTGAAATCTGAAATTTTGCGCAAATAAAAATCTTTGTCAAACTTTTGCCATTTTGTCCCATCTTGCTCTTTCTGAACCCAATGGACTGTTCCACTTTCTTTAGGTCTAACTTTGCCCTAAAGCCTAATGATCGATTGGGCAACCCTTTTTACGTTCCACAGGGCTCGGGTCTCTACTCTCTTCCCATTATTGTGGGGGCCTGGAGTTAACACCACCATGCTGCTCCAAATCGAGTCGATCGGAGTACCTACGAACGCTTACTGTTATAAGTACTATTACTAATATAAGTTTATTTGCTTTATAAAGAAAGGCGCCGTACAACCACGGCTATTCTATAAACATCACTGAGTATTTTATTAATTTAAGAGGCATCGATCATATTAAGACTAGAGTATAGTCTTAAGAGGTGATAATGATTACAAGAAATTTTGTACATCACAATTTTCGAAGAGAATATTATTATTATCTTGTTTAATGCTTTTAGAATGCGTTTTTACATAAGTCGGGTTTTCATTTTATTTAAATTTAATTAAAGCATAACTTTTGCAAGCATTGACATTACATTATTTCGTTTTTGTTGTTGCTTTGAGGAAAACCTCGTGCAATAAATCTATTTATGCGTGCTAATAACTAAGTCTATAAAATGCAAGTCTCGAGTTAAGTATCAGTAAGCGGTAGCTCATTACAATAATGGGTTATCACACAAGTAATCGCCTCCGATGCAACAAATAATAGAGGATACGGCCAATGATATTCAGTGTTGGAGGAATTGCCGCAAAATCGCATTCCCGGATTGTGGAACTGTGGAACTGGCCTCGAAATGAGTAAACGATTTATTTCCGCCCAGACTTCCTTAAATATGGTCTCGTACCTTCCTGGTAGCTTACTTAACGTTATGAAAATTAGGATTTTCCGATTGCTCTGCCTTTAACGAAATATAGAAAAAAGAAAGAGAATAGCTATGTACTCTTAAGGTGTTCAATAAACAGTGAAAGTATTACAGTTAAACATTGCGAACTATAAATAAATATAGGCCATCATATGGACCTATTTAGGGAATGCAATCCAACAATATTTTGATGCAGGTATTTGCGGGACTGAGAGGTCTAAATCCCGCGGGATCCCGGTATTTGCGGAATCCCGCATGTTTCTGAAAGTCATTGAGAAAAGACAATACAAATCCTGTATCATAAATAGATGTATTTATGACTAACTAACTAAATGACGAACTAAAAATGAAACAAAATATTATTCAAAATTAGTTATGTATTGAGAGATGAATAAAAAGATATTATAAAGAAATTAAAGCAGTAATAGATCACCTATTGCCTTGCCAGGGGCTGATTTAGTGCCTTGCCAGGGGCTGATTTAGAAATTTGCCGCTAGTAGGCTATTCAATTTTGCACCCCCCCCCTTCACTTACCCCCTTTTAATCTCTGAAATTCGATTTTCTAATAAAAACTGTAACAAATTCAGATTGAAAATTTCCTTTACGCAGTCAAGTTGCCCTTTCTATCGTGAAACGAAAATATTTTGTCCAAACTTTCCGCCCCTCAGAATCTGCCGCCCTAGGCTCCACCCTACGCAGCCTTTTAGTTAATCCAGCACTGCTAAAAGGATGATTGAACGAATTGATGATGAGAACGAATGAAGCATTTCATGTCATAATAATGGATTAGAATCTTTTTTGGCAAAGGCAGATCGCCCGCCTTTATTGTCAGAGAACATTAAAATATACCTGCTTAGATAAAATGGACACACCATTGAACCAATGCATTGTTTGCTATTGCTTATCTTTATAACTGTCCAAAACAAGGCTTTACGCAGCGAGTGATAAGATTAAGATTATATCATCGTGAAAATGTGTAAAACATATAGTTACATTACATCGTATTCAGTAGCTGATATTGAATAGAATGAGTAGATAATGAAATGAAATGATATGAAAACACTTTATTGTTGACTGTTCACATACATAGAATAAGATGTTTAAAATTATAATTTGAGTTTTAAACAGTCTACCATATTCTGGCATACAATATTATTAAATTAACCAAAAATATTTTGTTTTAAGATCCGATAAGAATATAATAATCTTAACGGATTATCGGCTTTTGATGCCTACCCACCGCTGGATCAATGAGAGAAAAAAAGCCGTCGGAAAAAGAACTCTCAGGCATTGTTTAGAGACTTTAGAGTAACATTTTATATATTTTACGCGGAAGCTAAAATTCTATCATTGTCATCTATACTATACTAACTTACATCTAATCTGTATTAGGTATTTATTTATTTATTTATTTATTTCATATCATATATAAACATTACAGATTTTTAAAAACCCAATGCGTTTATATACACAGTTACAAATATACTTAATACTAAGTATACCAACTTATTTACTTAATGAACTATACTGAACTTCTATCATACGACTATCGTACTAGAGAAGTAGGTACGTGTCATCGTTTATTTTTAACATTCGAAGAGTTCAAAAAAGAGCAACTCTTACTCAGCGTGACGTCACGGTCGACATTCACCGGGAAACACACGAGGAAAACAATCCGAGTGAACCACCATCGTATCGATGCCAAGCACGTCTAATATGCGAAACGCTCACGCCTATAAATAATGCTTAATAATACACTTTCGATTTCACATTGGCAATTCCGTTCGTTTTAATTTGTGTATCATTTTTTTCCTTAAATAAGTAGGTATAACTTTAATAATAGCCACTGATAATGTTTCCGATTTACGCTGGCTGGCTGCCACTGATTACAGTTTTATATCAAAACAAAATATTTTGTACGCCTGCAAACCACAGACCACCCATATCAATATAATATTTGGATGGATTTTATTATCGAAATCTAATATCACTTAAAACGCACGTGAGGATGGTAAATCGTTTGCGATAAGTCTGAAGAAACAGATAGTTTCTGAGCCTTTTTTACATGCACTAGAAAGCCTCAGATTAATATTTGATCTGAAAGAAAAATAAAAGTTACTGAGACATGCAAGAAAATTACCAAATCCGGAGATACTGAACTATTAGTATACTACTATACTGTAGAGTAGCCCACTATCCAGTGGACAAATTACCCGCAAAACCACCTTGCTTTTTTTTTCATTATATTTTTCCCAAAAAAACCAATAATTAGGCTCGTAACGTTCCTTGACAAAATATCGCACTCAAAACTATCTTGGAATAAAATGAATGTAAACAGAATCGCATTTTTATATTATACTCGTAAATCATTTAATTTTATATAATAAAACTAAGTTAATAAAATGTGCTTGCCGATAAAACTTAAAAAGGAGTCCTGGCACTATAAAGGGACTTATATAGTGTGATAGCCCTTTATCCCCCCTCAAACAAGAAAGTTCCCTTTTTAACCTAAAGGGCGTGTTTTTAAAGATATAAGGGCTTTTCTACCCTAAAACTTGGAAATTAAGTGTAGTGGCGCCATCTGTTGTCGAGTATTTGAACTTCAATCAGAACCGATTATTTGGGTTCATGGGCGTACCCAGGTTCTTGGCCAGGGGGGCGGGGGGCAATTGCTTGACGAGGGGGGTGGGCAAATTCTTGGCCGGGGGGGGGGGGGCAAGTTTTTGGTCACGGGGGAAGGTTTGCAAATTTTAAGGTTCTTATGTTAGGGGTTTCAAGCTGGGTACCGCAATGACGTACCGCAGTTTTGCTTTCCTCGTTACGCGATGACACGCATACAAAATCCAAAGTCAACGCGGACGAAGTCGCGGTTGGCCGCTAGTCGTATATAAAATTATGATTGTTGTCACCTTCAATCTAAATCATTGTGTAAATTTAGTTTACTAGTTTATCTGTTTTAACAGTTACTTGTTTGGCCGATAATAATCGACACACCTTTTACAACATGGCTTGTTTCCAGTGTGACGTGAGGTTATTTACATTGACACGTTTTGGTGTACTTGAAACAGTTTTTTCATTCTTGTTTTCCTTATTGGTCAATGTAAGCAATAAACATATCACGAAGTATATTAATACTTGGCTGTGACTTTTTGCGTCCCAGATTGAAGTAAATTTTACTTACTTTATGCATTAGAAAACCTATTTTGATTTTTTTTTAATAATTAAGGAAATGATAAACGCCAAATTATTTACACCTACCAACAATATCTCACCATCGCCATGGGTTGACTGGGAGAAAATGTCATTAGGCATTAAGTCCGCCCATTGTGAACCTAATTTAAGGTGATCAATAAAGTATTAAATAATAATAATAATACACCTGGAGCTTTATCTGCCGACCTTTTCTAAAATAGCTATTTCTATTTCATCAATCCATCTATCAGCCTTTCATAGTCCACTGCTCGACATAGACTTCCCCTAACGTTCGTCACTCCGTCCGGTCCTGCGCCCTGTGAATCCAGCGGCTTGCGGCTTTCTTTAGGTCGTCAGTCCAACTTTTTGGAGGACGGCCTGTGCTTCTTTTGCCGAGTTGTGGTTGCGATTCCTATGGACATTTGCAGAGATTAAATCGCCGTTCGCCGTTTCTAAAAGTAGCTACTGCGAATTGAACGTAACACGTACGCAACAAATAACATTAACCTGTTTTTTTCCTTGTTCCAGTGTACGGGTCGCTCCTCGAGGACGATTTGCGCGGTGACACATCTGGCAACTTCAAGAGGTTGATGACGTCACTATGCATGGTAAGTAAATACAGGTTTTATATCTATGTATATCTGATCGATATAATCCGGCTCGGCTCCGCCCGGATGCAGGCGTTGTGCTGCCTTAAAAGTATTGAAAGAGGATTTTTTTAAAATTATTTTTAAGAGATTTCATGTTACTGTCAAACAAAAATATTTATTCTTGTTCATAGAAATTTATTTATTTATTGACACTTTATAATATAAACATTACAGGTTTAAAACCCAATGCGTTTACATATTTATAAATTTTGTATGTACTTGCCCGCTGCTCTGCGAAATACAGCAGGCGGCGAGTGAAATAGATCTAGGCCAGGTTCCGCAGCCAAAACACCGTTGAGCATTTTCAAAGCACGTACAAACGGTGATTCTCTCACCAATACCAATCTGCAGGGCGGAACTGCAAACAAGCTTTGTCGCCGAGCATATACGCTCTTAGGAACGTTTAGCGATACACGTTCCAGTACAGAAGGGTTACTAATATAGCCCTTAATTAATTGATAAAAATATTCAATTAATGACATATCACGCCTTACCTCCAGCGAGTCATACCCCAGCATACCTTGAAGGAATAAACTGGGATATACATGTGGAAATCCAACTTTATATCCGAACTGTTTGAAGTACAGCCACCTCAAAAATTTCTTCTGGAGTTTCTCCAACATGAGTTTATGTTTTGCATCATGTGGACTCCAGATAGCTGCGTTAGTTTCAAGCTTGCTTCTAACGAAGCTGTATTATAACAAATAATCACATACGAACTGTCCTGTTATTCTGACTGTGTCAAAGTTTAGAACGACACGGCACGAAATACATAGTTTGACAGGTAGGAACAATTTATATAGGAAAACTACTAAAATAAAGTAACATTTTCCAGTGGACCAGATTGTGAATCTACCAATCATTCTCAAATCCCCTTGAACACACACAAAAAATTTCTTCATAATCCGTACAGTCGTTTAGGAGGAGTTCACTGACATACACACGCACACAAGAAATATATATATTAAGATTTAAAAAAGAAAGAACCTGCAGGCTACGTGGTGTTGAGTGGTCGCTGCAGCCCTTGGACATTAATGGACGTAAGCAAGCCTAATGCCGTGTTCACTTTGGACACGAATTTGTACATACACACGCACAGAAGTATATATTAGGATTTAAAAAAGAAAGCCTGCAGGCAACGTGATGTTGAGTTGTCGCTGCACAGTTGCACACCATGGACGTTAATGGACTTAAGCAAGCCTAAGGCCGTGCTCACTTTGGACACGAATTTTTTCGTACGCAAACGTACGAATACTTTTCGTACGAATTGAGTGAAATAAGTGGAATATTTTTAGTGCTGCATAAGTAAATATTTTACTCTCTAAAACCATTTAACACAAGTATATATTAGGATTTAAAAAAGAAAGAGCCTAAAGGCAATGTGGTATTGAGTTGTCACTGTACAGTTGCACACCATGGACGTTAATGGACTTAAGCAAGCCTAAGGCCGTGCTCACTTTGTACACGAATTTGTTCGTACGCAAAAGCACGAATACTTTTCGTACGAATTGAGTGAAATAAGTGGAATATTTTTAGTGCTGCATAAGTAAATATTTTACTCTCTAAAACCATTTTCTGACATAAATGAATGAATAAACTCAAAAACTACTGTTCCGATTTTGAAAATTCTTTCACCATTAGAAAGCTACATTCACCCTGAGTAACATAGGCTACATTCTACCGCGGGAAAATAATTCATTCCTACGTGAATATATACGGGTAATAGGGTCAATGCGGTTGAAGCAACTGGCTAAACACCTATGATTTTAATATAGCAATGAAGCCTGGTATAGCACATAGGCTATTTGCTTTTCCACAGAGACCCATTTAACGGGTCCACGCGGGTGAAGCCGCTGGCGGAAGGCTAGCATGTAAATTCTACACAATATCGATATTTTTTAAACACCTGTTAAAGTTATGTATGTTATAATAATATAATGTTTGTTTTACAGGGCAACAGATCTGAAGAGTTCCACGTCGACCGAGACAGGGCCAGGGAAGACGCACGAAGCTTGCTCCAAGCTGGTATGTACAGATTTATAACTATTTATTTATAAGTACTTCACATACCAAAATTAGACCCTATTTTGTATCGGGGAGGAGGGGGGGGGGGGCTACAAAAGGTACGTGGCACCTTGGGAGAGGATACCGGGCTATATGACATTTGACCGCACTAAAACCTCCTCGGTGGCCTGCCTCTGCGCATGGGGAGGACTCAGGTATCTCCAGTGGAACGCACATGTCCTCCACGCACGGCGCCCTAGGACGGGTCCATCTTTAGGAGAGCAGATGTGCTCTCCTGCACCTTCCGATGCTTACGGCGGCATGCGGCCTCGCACATACCGTCGTCTTTCCAGGAGCTGCTGGCTGGACGGATACGGACGGACCAAATAACAAAGATACGTGGAAGAACCCTTTTTTTTGGTATCGGGGGGGAAACCTTCAAAAGGTACCCAGGACCTTGAGAGAGGAGACCGGGTTATGTGGGATTTGAACCTCACTAAAACCCCCTTGGTGGCCTGCCTCTGCGCTTGGGGAGGACTCCAATGGATCGCACCGGTGTCCTCCACGCGCTACGCCAACAATGTGCCCATCTTCTGGAGAACGGATTTGGTCTCCTGCACCTTCAGATGATTACGGCGGCATGCGGCCACGCACACACAGCCATCCTTCCCGGGGCTGCTGGCTGGACGGATCGAGCTCCCACTCTCACCGCCCGCAACACCGGAAGCCCCCTTTTAGTCGCCTCTTACGATCAGGCAGGGGATACCGTAGCTCTATTCTTAGTCCCGAAGCTACAGGGAGTACATGGAGGAACCCTACCTACCTAATCATTGGGGTGCCTTACCAGCAGATATATGTTACACTATGTTGTTATGGATTGATATCCACCAATTATATTCATTGGTACATAGCTTAGCACTGGTGGAAACATGTTCAACTAAGCTATGTTTTTTATATGGAAACATGCGTGCTGTGGAGGCTTTCTATAGATGGTCGTTAGTGGTGTAGCAACGTGCAGTAGGCTTTTTAATAGCGCATTTTTCTCGAACGGCTACATATTTTGGCATCGGTGGAAGCAATCTTCCTTGTGATTGCACAGAGATTTGTACCGAAGCTTTCACATCCTCGCAGCATAGCACATATCTGGTGGGAAGGGATCCTTACACAGCTTTTCTGATAAAGAAAAAGTAATCTTATTAATTCTATTCAAGGTGAACTCCGTTTGGGCACGGACGAGTCGGTGTTCAACGCGGTGCTGTGCTCGCGCTCGTTCCCGCAGCTGGCGGCCATCTTCCAGGAGTACCAGTTCCTCACCGGCCACGACATCGACGACGCGATCAAGGCCGAGTTCTCCGGCGACATGGAGAAGGCGTTGCGCGCTATTGGTGAGTAATTTGGAGAGAATTAAGCCAGTAAAACGGTTACCTTATACAAAAAAATCAACACTTCGCACTCATAGGCCCGCACTGGGATTTCTACCTTATAAAAATAAATCCACGCTTCGCACTCATAGGCCCGCACTGGGATTTCTACCTTATACAAAAAAAAATCAACGCTTCGCACTCATAGGCCCGCATTGGGATTTCTACCTTATACAAAAAAAATCAACGCTTCGCACTCATAGGCCCGCACTGGGATTTCTACCTTATACAAAAAAAATCAACGCTTGCCCGCACTGGGATTTCTACCTTATACAAAAAAAATCAACGCTTTGCACTCATAGGCCCGCACTGGGATTTCTACCTTATACAAAAAAAATCAACGCTTCGCACTCATAGGCCCGCACTGGGATTTCTACCTTATACAAAAAAATCAACGCTTCGCACTCATAGGCCCGCATGGGGATTTCTACCTTATACAAAAAAAATCAACGCTTGCCCGCACTGGGATTTCTACCTTATACAAAAAAATCAACGCTTCGCACTCATAGGCCCGCACTGGGATTTCTACCTTATACAAAAAAAATCAACGCTTTGCACTCATAGGCCCGCACTGGGATTTCTACCTTATACAAAAAAAAAAACAACGCTTCGCACTCATAGGCCCGCACTGGGATTTCTTGTGTCATGGGTACCATGGACATACACATGTACGACAACACACACCCAGGCGAAGAACAGATATTAAAACTCCTCATTAAAATTTTCTGCCTTGCCGAGGATCGAACCTGAGACCCTCGATCAGCAGTCAGTCTGAGTAAGCATTGCATTATAAGGGTGGTCTATTATTTCTATTCCATCAAGCTACGACATGCATGCATTGCTGAAAAATATGTGTATTGTCATGATTCAGAGAGTGTGTTAAGCCGTCGGGCCCTGTTATGACCTTAAGCGGGACTCTGATAATGTCTGAGGTTGTATGCATTGCTTCATTTTATCTCGATCGACCTCCGTTCCTTTTTACCGAAAGATAGCAATTACTTCGCGGCAGATATAAATGCAGCAGGGGTACTTCTTCTATAAATATACTAGAGATCCGGCCCGGCTCTACCCGGTTTTCCTGCTTTAAAAGTTTTGAAAGAGGATTTGTTTTTTATTATCTTAAAAAACATTTCATGTAACTGTCAAACAAGAATATAGAACAAATAATGACATACGAACTGTCCTGTTTACTGTGTCAAAGTTAAGAACGACACGGCACAAAATACAAACGTTTGACAGGTACAATTATACATAATATACAGGAACAATTTTTATGGGAAAACTACTTATAAATAAAATAAAAAATAAAAAATTGAGATTATTATGTCTTATCATTATAAAATAAAATAAAAATAAAAATAGCCTTTATTCTACCACAATCACTGTATGTACAATTTATCCAAAAATAATTTTTAATTACATATTCAATAATCATGCTATTTGATTTGATTTAAGTAATCTATAAATAAATTATAATTATTATAAATAAAAATAATAAAATAAAAATTCAACTAAATTATATACAATTCTTCATTTCATTTTCATGTCTTATCATTATTCTAACCAATTTTACTCAATTTTCAGTGAAAGTGGTCCGCAACAAGCCGCTGTTCTTCGCTGAGCGACTCCACAAGTCGATGAAGGGACTCGGCACCAACGACCGCCAGCTGATCCGCATCATGGTGACGCGCTGCGAGCTCGACCTGGGGGACATCTCCGACATGTTCCAGAGCAAGTACGGCGAGAGCCTGCAGAGCTGGATCGAGGTGGGTTGGAAGTCATATCTTGGATCTACGTCTTTTTATACAGGACAGTCTTCTTTTTTGGTATCGTGGGGGAAACCTTCAAAAGGTACCCAGCACCTTGGGATAGGATACTAGGTTGTGTGGATTATGTACCGCACTAAAACCCCCTCGGTGGCCTGCTTCTGCGCTTGGAGAGGACTACGGGATCTCCAGGAGAACGCACCGGTGTCCTCCACACGCGGTGCCCAGTAGAGGCCCATCTTTGGGACAGCAGATGTGCTCTCCTGCACCTTTCGATGCTTACGGTGGCATGCGGCCACGCTTACACCGCCGTCCTTTTCTTGGCTGATGGCTGGATGGATCGAGTTTCCACTCTCTCCGCCCGTTTTAGGCGCCTATTACGATCAGGCAAAGGGTACCGTAGCTCTATTCTTAATCCCGAAGCTACAAGGACTATACAGGAAAGTGTACCCTCCAAGTAGACATCCAGAACAGCAAGACTACTATGCTATTTGCATCCCACCGCTTGGTACAGGTGTCTCTCCATTATTGTGGAAGCCTGAAGCTTACTCCACCATGCTTCTCTGACGCAGGATAGTAGAAAACCCCCTGTGGGATGTTTTTCAAACCATTAAATCTTGCCGAGCATAAGACCTTCGACAAGGTTTAACAATTGCTATCTATAGAAGACAAGTTAGTAGCCAAACCGCTGTCAGATATATCTCAAACCGCCCATAAGGCCGTCTAAAAGTTTTAACGACTGCTATCTATCAACAACCAGCACCCATGCTTTAACGTGCCGTGTAAAAAGCACGGAAGCGCACATGAAATTTGTCACTAACAGTCGCCCATTTCACGCCCGACCGCTCACGTTTCGCTTGATTGCTTGCATTCTACGCAAGCCGCTGAGATTAAAATTCTATCAAGGAGCTTGTGTCCTAAGTTTGAAGTAAATCTAGTGAAAATGGTCTGCAACAAGCCGTTATTCTTTACTCAGCGACTGCACAAGGTGATGAAGGGCCTCGACACAACAGCAACCAACCATCGATATAATATAAGTAGGTAGATGCAAGGTTCCCATACAAAATTGAGTCAAAAGGTGGCCCCGCGTAAAAACGTACTTATTATAGATGTATACAAGTATTCTAAACAAAAAAATATTTTAAGGTATCTTACTTTTTATCTATTTTAAACCTTATGGTACTGACATAAGTAAGACTATAAGTCCATGTTAAATTGTTACTTATCACCTTCTGGTTCGATGTTTATAATACGGCAATAAAATTTTACGACTTTAGACTTACGAAATAGGAGTTTATTGAGAAATGAAACCAAAAGCATTACAATAAAGCACAAATTCGTTTACAAGATTAATTTACCGCCATATTTACACCACCAAACAAATTTTACTAAAATAATAATAAATAGTCTTAAAGTATAATAAATATGCGTTATTAAATTAAGATAAAGATGTACTCACTGGAAGTATGATACTCCATACTTTTTTTGCGTTTTTAGTGTAATTTTTACAAATTTTTACTGCGGACTTTGGCATCACTGACGTGCGACACGTGCGTGGCGGTTTAACAAATGAAAGCGAAAGAAGGCATATTGCTGCCGTTATGCCTTATTTTGCCGGTGCCACTTTTATGCGGCGACTGTGAATCTACCTACTTTTATTATATCGATGCAACCAACTGATCCCGCGGCCCCTGTCAAAATGTTTGTGACCATATTCAAGTTACAACTCGCCAACCAACCCTTTTTTTTATCGGGGGGGAAACCTTCAAGGGTTCAACCCAAGGGGTCAACCCAAAATGTACCTGGCAACTTGAGAGAGAATACCGGGTTATGTAGGATTTGACCTCACTAAAACCCTCTTGGTGGCCTGACTCTGCGCTTGGGGAGGACTCCGGGATCTCTCATGGAACGATATGTATATAATAATATTTTTAATATAGGCCTGTGAATTAAATAATTATTAATATGTTTTTATTTGTTAGCCTTCATGGTTTTTAATCTTTTTATTTCTTTTCAGGGAGACTGCTCCGGCCACTACAAGAAATGCTTGTTGGGACTTTTGGGCTTATATTAAAAATACAAAAATACTATTTAGTTCTAACATAACAGGAATGAAACTCTCACCGTTTTCGATGTTACAGTACAGGTTAAGTTGATGTTGTACGTCGATATTACTCTCAACAGGTAAATACTAAGTTATTGTAAGCTTTTTCACAAATTTTATATATTTCTTATTATAATATATTAATGTTAATTACATTATTTACAATGATACATAGCTAAAAGCCAAGCTTATATATATGCGTATAAAGAAACTTATCATTAGCACCAAACAACGACTTAGATGTAGCTCTTATATCTCACGAATACCGGTTTTCCAATGTTGTTGAGGTGTATGCATGTTGGCATTGTCTCAATGTGTGTTACTTAATAAGAACAGTTACTTGCACCCTAGCGACCACTCAGGCACAATACACAGAGCTCTTTTCTTAGACAGTAGGGTAACTTAGCCCAATTTAAAAAAAAAAATACTACAACGACATATTATTCATAAAAAAGCTCTCCTTCACAGATGGCAATTAGAGTCGAAATTAGTTTGAATGTAATAAGGACTGTTATAAGGCCAGTAACAATGTACTAACATATGACTACGTTAAAGAGTCGACGTTGCGCTGCAAGTAGATAGTAACGTTTGGACTCTTTAGTTTAGCCGTCTATGAATTCAACTAGTCTACCGATAAACGATGAACTGTCGAAACGTACATTCTACCTAGATGGCTAATTCAACTAGTTCGTTGATTGAACCCTCACCTCTTATGTCTATTGTGCCTCAGGTTCTTTTTAACAGCTTCTTAGTATGAAACAATGTATACTTGCATATATATCCCACAGCTATGTTAAACAGACATTCGTGAGATGAAAGAACACTCATGATTTTGATTTTTTGTTCAGGTTAAAAAGACATTTGATCTGTGTTTGACATGGATTTAAACCACATAAATATTTTAGAAATGGCTTTAAAATATAATAAAATGTTACTTAGAATTTTACAATTTTTTTATATTTATGCCAAAATATACATGTATGTAATTCTATATTAAAAATGTCAGAGGTCTTGTAACGTTAGTATGTTACTGTGTCTGCCAAACATTAGAACAGACTACTAAATTATAATTGGCTTGGTTAAGTTAAAACTAAACAGACTATTAATTTATAATTGGCTTTTCAAAACCGTCCTTAAGATCTGATGAAAGTGTCAGCTGACATACTCAATACTTTTTTTATGACAGAACAATGAATAATATTGTCATATTATTATTATTATATCGTTATTTTTTCTGCTTTATTGGTATGTGTAATTTCCAATATTTGTAATCGAATAATATGATCACATTTATGATACACAATACTATTTATATGACAATTATAATAATTGTCATATTATTATATCGTTATTAATTTTTCAATATATTTTGCTTTATTGGTAAGTATGTGGAATTTCCAATCGAATAATATTAATAATTACATTTATTAATTGTCCTCTGAAGTTAATATTTGTTTATAAACAGTTAAGTACTAGTTAGATTCATGCATAAACTATGTCACATTTAATTGCCCTTGCTCTTGTGGTAAATCTTTGTTACACTCCATATTATTTTCTTAACATGTGGCAATTTGTATATTGTATGGTTCTAAGGAGGTAATAAGTAATGCAGAGTTTTCCTTGGGCGTTGAATCTCTGAGAATAAGTATTAA
Organism: Pyrgus malvae; assembly: GCA_911387765.1. Lineage (NCBI taxonomy): Eukaryota > Metazoa > Arthropoda > Insecta > Lepidoptera > Hesperiidae > Pyrgus > Pyrgus malvae. The sequence goes on along the minus strand of OU426955.1, from coordinate 6,480,065 downwards.
ATTGATATGATTTTTGTTTTCATAGATTGAACTACCTGTTAAATTATATTTACTATTTTCTATATTGAATACATAATGTACAATTTGTGTCTTACATTCAAACTTCAAATGAAACCTAAAAAAGGTGCCTTAGGTTTATAAAGTGCCTAAATTTATAAAGAACGAGATTTAAAATTTAGTTTAAATCAATAGACCTATTACTTGAGACTGTATAGCAAATATGTCCCAATAATAAAAGTGTAATATTTTTATACCTTGATGATTATTTCAATAAATTGTATTGTACACTGATATATAAACAGCCATGTTCCTGTTTTATGCCTTTCTTATTCAAATTCGATTTGAATTTAATATAATAACGACACACAAAGTAATTATTTTGTGTAAGTACAATACTGTTTTACGTTTTTAAATTCAAGGTCTAATGCATTTACATTAGCATGTAACCTAAAGTACTAAGACTATAGATGTAGAAGATGTTAGATTCTGATCAGAAACACAAGCTTAGGCCAGTTCCATACTCATTATTTTTCTGTATGGACTATGTTTGATAACATTTATTTATAAAAGTACATGACTATATTCATAATAATTATAATTGCCGGAAATTATTCCCTATTTTTTTATAATCTCACCGATGTTGAATAAAAGATAATAAGGGATAATATAATTATACTGTCTATGTATATTTTTATTATTATGGTACATTTTTATTGACAAACTCCAATTCTAACTTACATAATAGACTAATGACTCTTTCAATATGTATTCATTAAAATGCTAAAAGGCTGGTCTCCATTTATAAGCACGACGGTGATTGACATTAGAAAGCTATTTAAAGAGTAAAATAAGTACAAAAATAAGCACTATTAATCAATAAGTGTCGATTCGCCTTACTGCGCATATTGTCTTTGTTGTGTAGTTTTTTAATGTTTATCGGAATAACTTCATACAGTTGTTACCAAACACTTCTCTTTTTCGCTAAAATACCTGGTTGATTTTATTTTTGCTCTGTGTTAAGATATCGCGCAAAGTGAGGAAAATTTAAGTATGTAATCTATTTCATTCAAGGTATGAAAACTTTAAGGGGCAGTGTTCTCGATAGAGTAAATAAATAGAATAAACAAAAGAAGAAGTGAATTTACTCTAGTAAACATTCAAAGTTTACTTTGGGCAATTATTTTTTACGTTGACTTTTTTTTAAAACTTGTTTTGCTGTATCGTGGACGCTGACCTTGTTATCTGATTTATATTTTTGGTTAGTAATTACGATATTTTATAGTTTTATGTAACTTTACTTAAAGTTGCTTTCTTTAAAATTGGTCAATCATGTAAATGAAAGTGGTTAATACTACATAATAATGCATCAATAAAATTCAAATAATAATAATAGAAGTTCTCTTTGGTGGATTTGCGCCAGTGATCGCTAATATGAGAAAACAATTTTCTTTTAAATTTGATACTTTGCAATTCGCAATTCATCAAAATTTTTTTAAATTTATATGTATAACAAGAATAGCATTTACATTTAGCACAATACATAGTTTCTGCCAAACTGGAGACCAAATACGATAATAATCGCGAGATTGCCCAATTCTATTGAAATATTGTAATTGATGCTTATGCCTAGATTTTAATTGATTGGAAATACTGTGCTATATAGTGGCCAAACTAAAGAATGATTGGGAGTTCATTGTCTTATTGTGGCTATATGAAAGCTTTTATGTAACAGTGTTGTTATTACACTTCAAGTGTATTGGTGAATCTTTAATAAATGTTCTCACTGAAATTTGTTGTTTTTTTAATACCCTTGCCTCTGAGTGTTCCTTGCCTCAAAATTTGGTTGTGTAGAAATTTGCTGTTGATTTGTCAGTATTTACGGTACATTATAATACTAGTAAACACATATTGCAATGTGCTCACTTAGTGTAGAATAAACAGATACACCCAAAGAGATAATGCGTTATTTGGAACTCTGGAAACACCCAACATAAGGGTGTTGGAAGGGTGACCGGTAGTAGCAAACTTCTGAAGGCTTAACATTAGAGATGCGCCGAATAGTCGGTACATTCGGTACATTTTTTCATGTTCGTATTCGGCAGAATGTTCGCTTGATTTGCCGAATAATTACCGAAAATTTAAATTATTATTAGAAACGGAAAGACCTTCTGCATTTTTTTATTGACAAGCAGAATGACAGAATAATGGCTGGCGAATCTGGCGATGGTTTATATGTATAGAGATGACTTCCTTATTGGCTATGGCTTGGATGACGATAGACGTCAATATAGCATGGCGGCATGGCTTCGATTTACTAGATGGCTGTCGCGTTCGTTACATTCGGCCATCCTGGAACTGGAACAATTGCTCCCGCAATGGGAGCAAACAGTAATGGTTAGCTTCTGGCACAAAAGATCATTGTGACTCTTAACTTAAGGCTGGCTGACTTATGACGGGCTGATTAATGGCTGGCTGGCTCATGGCCGGCTGACTTATGGCTCACACTATACATCAAACCTAGGCACTAGCACCATCTGCTACAGGTCACGTATTTCTATAACTCCGGTACGTGAAGTAAGAGTAACAATGACACTGTTGACAGTCTTGGGATTACAACTAATACAGGCAAAATAACAATATCAGTAAGGCAAAGTAGGTACGATTACCTGGCTGTGGCTTTTGGCAACTTGTGGCCCTGTCAGCACCTGTGCTTACGGTACCTATCGGGATGCAGCCCACCGTTTCGCAGTGAATTTGAAAACCTTGATGTAACCACGGTATAGACATCTGAACTGTGATGTAGCTCTTCTTGTCACAAAGACGGGTTGCCGGTCGCGAGAGTTTTCCGTTCCGTCTTTCACAAACTGTATTCCAAATTGTTCCTCGAACTTATCATCAATTCACGCTCCACCAAGCTTGTAAAACACTGCGACAAAAGCAGGATCTTCTCTTAATTTTTTCCCAGTGTCTCTAATTTTTCTGTTAACAGTCTGCACAGCAACCCGTTGCTAGGCACGTTATTTTCTTCCAATGACCTTATATGTTTTCCTATATGCTGCTAAGTGCTAATACGAGCAGGATACGCAATAAAATACTGTTTCTGATGCTGAACACTTCATTTTCTTGCGAATGATTTTTCTTTTTTGTCACCCTCAGACTCAGATTTCAGCGAGCTCTTTAACTTCAGTATGTCGTAGACGTGGTGCGATTACATCTAAATCTCTTTAGATTTGTTCCATTTCTGTTTGTTAAAACCAGAAATAAATCGGACATAATTATAAATACTTATTATAAATTTCTTATTGACCAGCAGAATGACGCAGAATAATGGCTGGCGATGGTTTATTTATAAAGAGATGATTTCCTCCTTGGCTACGGGCACGGCTTGGCTTGGCTGAAGGGAGACCAGGCGCGGTCGCAGCCTTCAATTTTGGGAGGTCACCAAGAAATTTTGGGGGGTCACTAAGAAATTTGGGGGAAGAGGCGCCCCAAATTGGCTTGTTTCGCCTTCCATCTATACATGACTGATGGATTTTGGGAGGGGGGGGGGGTCATGTCCCCTGTGACCCTCTCCCTGGGACCGCCACTGAGGGAGACGTCTATAGCATGGCAGCATGGCTTCGATTGGCTAGATGGCTGTCGCGTTCGTTACAAAAGATTTACTTTTACAATCAATTAAAATATCATTTGAACTAACTACTGCTTATTTTACAAGCGATAAAGTAAATTTCTATGAAATTAACAATTTTAAGATCACTGCTTTGAGTAGCAACTATTTTCAGAAAGACATTTTTTTAGAATATAATGAATTAAGTACCTACTAATTTTAGGAACCAATCCAAGTATTAAACTATGAAGGAACCCAACAAACAAATACGTTGTATAAGTCTTGACTTGTACGACCTAAAGTTGGATAGCAGTCTTACAATGGTAATGATATAAGTACCAGGTCCTATATACGTTTTTAATGTAACTAGTGTTAGGAATTAACGTCGGTAGTTGAATAAAAAATGTGACGAGGTAGGAGAAAACTCCTATAAAAGCGAGGCCTCCTCTAAGGGAGGGATTATTAGTGCTGTAATCGTAATAACGGCAGTTACTCTGTCCGATTGCGTACCGAAATTCTGTATCTGTGCTTACTTATTATTTAATTGTTGTTGTATAAGGAAATGTTAATTAGAAACCTTAAATCGTTACCTGTAAATTGTATCAAAGGCTTTGTGAATTAAATGGTGATCTAAATATTCTGCTTCTGGTTTTCATTTCTAAAATCAGAAGTGGGATCTCTTCACGTCCCACATTTAACGTTGCATCCTGAACAAATGCAGAAATCAGTACGCACGGTGTTTTTTTACATTCTTCGTGTATCGATTAAACAATCTGTACCAGTTCAGTGATAATGATAACTCCAAGTAATTGATTTGAGTGAGAATTATAATCGTGTTTGAAAACGTTGGGTAAGGTCAGAAACCGTAAGTAAAAAAAAATTCTTTTAAGAAAATATTTATTTGCTCGAAGGTGGTATAGTTTTATGTTTCATATTAAATTAGGTATTTCAATTAATTTTCATTACAAGGACATTTGCTTATTTTAGTTGTCATAGATTTTATTATTAATTATGCAAATATATGTAATTTTTCGTATTTTATAATAATTTATGTCGATAAGTATCAAATTTCTGTTCACCCATAAATTAGTCATTGTAAAGATTAATTTTTACCATAGTGAAGCTTTAAATATTTGTCGGTAATTTATTGTTAATTTTGACGCACATGTGGTAGCAATTTTTTGACCTTATAGCTGACTAGGTTATTGGCAGGCACCAATAGTCTTATCAGGGAAACAAGTAAGAAATTTACAATATTCATCTTTCCTTGTAAATAAAAAGTTGTGTCTTTACAAATAAACGGGCTTCATATATGTACAGACAGGGCACACTTAATATTTTAAACCTTTAAAGAGAGGCTCGCAGCTTGTTAATGGAGTGGTATTAGCTATAGCGCGAATACATCTCTTTTATGCTATAAACGCTTTAATGAAATCTGTAGTTTCCCCAGAGTAGTATTTTGTATCTAAGATTCGACTAGACGTATCCATGATAAAAATTTAATGCTACATTTGTTACTAGTTTTGCGAATCCAAGAGAAAAAGCAATTTTTATTTTGTTACTTTAAAAATACTCTGCTTATCCTTTGCTTATGAGATAAGTTTATGTATGAAGAAAATGAGTACCTATCCCAGCTAGCAAAATTGTCTTGGGCTCAGTTACATATAAGAGTGATGGTATTATAAGTAGTTTATAAGTATCTTGATTAAGAACAAACCTCGTATTAAAGCATGCATAGAGACATTTTGAACTTATAGAGTATAAAAGCTTATTAGAAACTCTTATAGGCATATTTAAGTCAGCCTTATAAAACATTTACAAGTATATAGGTCATACAAGAGCACGCTGTAAGTCCATTTACTCTTTATTTATTTTTATACTTAAAGGGGCTCTTACTAAGGTTGTTTCTTCTTTAAAGCGTCTCTGATAAGTGTTATATAAGAGTACTGTTCTTACTAAAGCATGAAATAGAACTTTTTTATAACTAAAATCTTATAAGCGTGAGTCGTCTTAGCTAAGATGTTTATAAGATTATTTGAACTTACAAACGTTATAAGCATGCTTTACAAAGAATATTGTTGGATTTCTTATTTTGTCTACAACATCTCGTTTGTCTTTTGGCTACTGTGGATACAATTATGGATTTAAATAAATGGAAACGTTTCAAAAGAAGTGGAGGATATCGCAGAAGAGTAAATAAACAATACGTTGAACTAACAAGTGAACCGTCCATACAAAGAGCTAACCAAGTTGAAGTCAGTCATATTTGTGATGGTTCCGTACAAGAAAATATAAATTGTTCTAGTGATGATGGTTCCTTGCAGGAAGAAATGTATTATTCTAGTGATGACAGTGAACATGAATCTGACTTTGTAAATTATGAAAATAATCTACAGTTGCGCGAAGATATTAAAATGTGGGCCATTAAATACAATATTCCACATTCAGCTTATAATGAGCTTTCTTTAATTTTAAATAAAAATGGCAATATAATTTTGCCTAAAGATGCTCGAACGCTTTTTCAAACGAGTCAAGATGTACAGATTATTCCCTCGGGGACAGGAAATTATTGGTATAATGGCTTAATCAAACAATTAAAAAAAATTATAGAATGTGCTAATGACTTGCCCGATAATATTTCATTGAATTTCAATATCGATGGTTTGCCACTTTACAAGAGTTCTCGACAACAGTTTTGGCCAATATTATGTAATATTTCTGAAATGCCACGCCTACCTCCATTGATAATAAGTAAGTATAGATTAAATTATTAATTTATGCGTAATTCAGTTAAGATAAGTAGATAATTTTCATCCCAGCTTTTTAAAGTTACCTACATAAATACACTTTTGGATAAAAAAAATTAAGTAGGTAGGTACCTAAGTCTGATCTCTTTAGGTTAACAAATACATTTTTTCTCTTACATTCACACACATATTACACTTTTGATTATACACACATGTACCTTCTCACGCAAGAACACACGTACGAGATGGTTATTACCTATATTTAGTCAAAATCCGTTCTACCATTTGAAGATAATGCGCTCCTTTCTAGATAGTGGTCGGGCTATTTCAAATTGAACTAATATTTATTATTTATATCATGTAGTTCTATTAGTTTTATGCCGCTTTCAGTGCTAAATAATAATACATTCTGTTTGTCTTTAGGTATATACACGGGTAGCAGCAAGCCATCAAATTTGGAATCTTTCTTCGGTCCTCTTATAATGGAGTTAAATGAACTTACTAGTTCGAATGGTTTAACGGTAACAGTCAAATCGACAGGACAAGAAAAAACTATTCCCGTGAAAGTCAGAGCTTTTATATGTGACTCTCCTGCCAGAGCACTGATTAAAGGCGTTGTCAACTTCAACGGCAAACACGGGTGTTTAAAATGTACCGTAATAGGCGAATATTCTCATGTTTCTCGCACTGTTACGTTTCTAAATTATGGTTGTCCTAAAAGAAATGACAATGATTTCCGATCAAAAAAGGATGAGGAACATCATAAGCAAGATTCCCCTCTTCTGCAATAATTTAATTATATCATTATGTCTTATCTTAAAATGTAAAGGTTTCTGTGGATTGTCGTATGATGTAGCGTACTCACAAGCGATACATTTTTTAGACAGTATAAAGTGCGTTAAGGTCCAAGGCCATTTTTTGTTCTTGAGTTTTCTGATTATTTTCTTATTTAAAAAACAATCGACATCCATTATAATAACCATTAATGTAATACTGCAGGCTACTCTAGAACAACAATAAAAAAAATTGTTTAAAAAAGTATTAGAAGTTCCTAATGACTCTTCCATTTTCAGTGTTAGGAACGCTGTTTCGGCCACCGTGGCATACAGCATTTCACGCGATTCAAAAAAGGATCCTTCTATCTGGCCCAAGGAACCCTAAATTTACATACCACAATATGGCGGTCGAACGTTCCTTATGCAAGTGTGTATAAAGAACATTGAACTTAAAACGTATTTAACAGAGCCATATAAGATACATCGAGCTTAATTCGCACTAAACCAAGAGCACACTATTGCGATATCGGCCATTATAGAAATAAGTTGAGAGATTTTGTATATTTCGACTAAAAAACAATAATGAAATTATTATTTAAAACTCACATGAGAAATGGCCCGAGTATGCAAAGTTATTTATTTTACAATTCCTTCGAATAAATGTACTTCGCAAGTAGTTCAACTTATAGTCCTATAGTAACACGAAAGCACAAATATAATTGTCAGCAATAAGTCAAAATTAAATTAAACTTATAAATACAATTGTACTTTAATTATCACATTTGAAGATAGAATGTTGCGCACAGTCGCGCGTATATACCAAACAATATTCGGTAGTGGTCAAAAATACTCTTAAAGGAGCGTCACGAAGAGACAAATCAGGGTAATCACTCTTAGAACGGCATTAGTAAGACTTAAATCAGGGAAATCACTCTTAGAACGGCATTAGTAAGACTTCACTAGGACTTTTTGCCCTTTAACATTGCCAGTGTAAGGTATTTGTAAGAGTATAAAGCACTAAATAAGCAATATGCAGATCATTGTAAGATTAAAAATACTCTCCTCAAGACCTTAATGCAATAACAGTAAGGGCAAACAGGGGCGTAGCCACACTGGGGCAAGCTGGGGCGCTTGCCCCACCCTGGCTCTGACCTATAAGGTGCCTAATTAAACAAAAACAAAAAATTTTCTTATACATACTAACAACAATCATAATATCCGTAAGAAAGTTACACAAAAAAATTTGTCGACTTGAAAAAAAGTGCGATCTAAACAAAAAGCGCGCACGATTGACCGAACGCGCGCATCGCCGCGCCGCGCCGCGCCGTTCGTACTCAGGGCCGTCTTACAATATTTGGCGTGCCCTCACACTCTTGGCAATAACATTACAAAATACAAAACATGGGCATGGCCAATATGGCTTTTATAAAGATTTGAATAAACTAAATATTACATTTTATTAAAACGTGTAATTCATAACATCGACTATTCATAAGTAAAACTATAATACCGAAAATAAACAATTACACACAGGATAGACTGTGTGTAATTGTTTATTTTCTGTACCTGAAAATATAAACCTCTAAATTTACATTTTTCAAATGGCTCAAGTTACAAAAAAATTACTGGGGGAGGGGGGGGGATAGGTTGCCCCACCCTGAGCCCAAGGCTGGCTACGCCCATGAGGGCAAACACACTTACAAAGTGCGCCCAAATCGACACTTACAGATCTTTGAAAGTGTAAATCAAGAGTAAAATAAAAGTGGTCTTAGGATACCTGTAAGACCAAATTTTGCTAGCTGGGATAGTTCTTACAGTCGGTTACTTTTACCTTTTCAAAAGTATTTATTTGTACCCAACGAGTACAGTACCGTCACTGGGGAGTATGTAATGGCAACATTTTTGTTAAATATTTCCGAATCGAGAGTACACGCAATTATTTCCGTAAAACAGTGTTTTTGAATATTTGTAGTCATTTCAAAGCAAGAAGTCAATTTATAAACTTGGTATCTGATATTTTTCTGAATACCTACAAATGTAAGACATTAAACAAAGACGTTTAATTTTTTCTTTAAAAATTGATTTGGTTGGTCTGTACCAAAAGTAAATTTTGGCAAACTTGCATAACCGAATACTATCTTAAAGTTAAAAGTGACCGTTGATATTTTATATAGATTGCATATGCTATGAGTATTCGTATAATTAACTATCAAAGTTGTTGGCTGAGAGCTCTATGGCTGAGAGTCACGAGTATCTATCAATTTTTATTCAAGTAACATGGGACAAAACCTTGAGATTTTTCTTGAGTTTTCAGACTTTCCTCTAATGAAGGAAGCAAGTGGTTGAAGCAGAGACAACCAAGAATAACAGTACTAAAAAGAAAGTTGCTCTTTACCTATTACTTACTTTTTATGGTTAATGAATTTTTAAGGTAAATAAGTGACACTAAGCAAGCTCAATTATAAACCAACGGTATAATGTGATATAACCGTTTTGTTTGTCAGATTTAATTGATGTCTAGTGCATTTACAGATAAGGTTTATACTGGATACTATTGTTCTTTTTTGACTACCTACCTTTTACTTTGTTAATCATTTTGTTAACGCACAAATTGCTAAACCATTTTCAGATGAAATAGGTACAGGGAGTTTTTTTTTCGACTACCTACATACCTTTATCGCTGACCAATTTGAACATTTGTTACTGACTGTGATCAGTAAAGATTTCTTCAGAAGGGGTTTTGTAAGTTGTAGCAGAGTAATGTCAGGTAGGCCGAGCTTCAACCTATGTACCTTTACTACGGGAGAACACGAGGACATGTGATTTGGTCAGTTCTGACTGTGCACATTGTTATTCTAGCTGGTAGCAATAGTGAACCGACAGTGAGTTACATAAATCTTTTCGTAATAACAAATTACTTTTCCTATATAAGTTTGTTCATAAAATTTCATTTTCTTAATGTTACGCTTGTGTTTCAATGTACAAATAAGTTTTTTTTCGAACTTGGCATTATGTCTGCTATCGAATTTTTATTTTTGGTAGATGACATTGTCGTCTATTGGCCTAGACTGTGTAATGCCTGGGTATTACTAGTGATGACAGCGTGACGATATTGGCTGAACTTGTAATAAAACATTCTACTGGTTTAAGCACGCTTTTACCATGGTGCTATTAACATTTGTAACAAAGTGTAACACACTGTGTACTATTGACAGCAAGTTCAAAATATTAAGAAAAATGCTAGCATACAACCCGCGGGCTCTGTAACCCCGGGGGCTTTACTGGTGACTTCATTTTTATATTTTACACCCTATCTGACCCAAGTTTTTTCTCTATATTGGTAAATTTTTTGTTAGTTTTATTGGGCCTAAAAGTACTTCGAAGAACGTTGGTCCTAATTTATGCATATACTAGCCTTCCGCCAGCAGCTTCGCCGGCGTGGGCCCGTTTCACGCTTCATTGTTATATTAAAATCATAGGCGTTTAGCCAGTTGCTTCAACCGCGTTGACCCTATTACCCGTTTTCACGTAGGAATGAAGCATTTCCCCGCGGCAAAAAGTAGCCTATGTTACTCAGGGTGAATGTAGCTTTCTAATGGCGAAAGGTAAAATCGGAACAGTAGTTTTTGAGTTTATTCATTTCAAACATATAAAAATACAAATCTTTCCTCTTTATAATATTAGTATAGATATATTAATTTTTTCAACATGTCATTTTTGAGAAAACACTTATTAATGGCCTAATACATTTTCTACAATATCTGCTTACCTATGAAGAGTGCCTATGAACAATATATGTACAACAGAAATCTGATGAACACTGTTTTTACAGATTAAAATGCGGTGATACACGACTAGTGTGATCCTATATGAACATTACCTAGTTAAAGCCGTGTTTTTGTTAACCATGTGCAACAGAAATCTGTGGTGAACACTGTTACAGATAGCAATGCGGTAATACACGACTAGTGTGATTTTATACGAACATCACCTAGTCAAGCCGTGTTTGTTAACAGTTTGGGCTACTCAAGTTCATATGCGAGCCGGTATTGTAAGAATGGTCATAAAAAAATTAAGAAAAATATTAGATTTTAACAGCAGTTGCTTTATTTTGCAGTTCTTGCGTCAGACCGTACACGATCGAGGACGAACGTGTGAGCAGGACGGCCGGATGTAATCGTGGTTAAAAAGGAGCTCAGTGATATATACTAAATTTTTATTTATAATAATTATACTAAACTTTTGAACTAGATGGTGCTACTAGTACATTTATTTAAAAAAAGCAACAGTGCTTTCTTATTTCGAAATAGTTGGACAAAACTCATTCTTTATTTTACTGATTAATAATTTTGGTACTCGTATATGTTAATAATTTTTCCTTTCACAAAACAAGTTCGTTTTAATGGCTGTCCCAAAACTTTAATGAAATATCTCATTTATAAGCTTAATTCTTATCTAGATGTGCCTGTTATAAATTGCTGTTAAGTCACTAGAACATCTCAAGCTTTATGATTCAAAGCCTAATTGTTAGATTTATTACAAAAACTTTAAATTCCAAAAAGTGCTTCATCGTGATCTTTAAGATTTAGTTTGGTTTGTTCTCATTTGCAGAAGCTAATCCTTGTGATGTCGGCATGCGTTCGAAGGCTGCTGCCTCCGCCACTGTATGGTGCGTGGCGCTCTGGTGTGCTCCTGGGTGGCACCGGGCGCTCCTTCAGTGCACTGCTACTTAAGTGCAATGGCATTGAAGGATCTTCACCGCCTGGCGAGGACGCCAGGATATCAGGAGGGCCGTGTTAGGAATTAACGTCGGTAGTTGAATAAAAAATGTGACGAGGTAGGAGAAAACTCCTATAAAAGCGAGGCCTCCTCTAAGGGAGGGATTATTAGTGCTGTAATCGTAATAACGGCAGTTACTCTGTCCGATTGCGTACCGAAATTCTGTATCTGTGCTTACTTATTATTTAATTGTTGTTGTATAAGGAAATGTTAATTAGAAACCTTAAATCGTTACCTGTAAATTGTATCAAAGGCTTTGTGAATTAAATGGTGATCTAAATATTCTGCTTCTGGTTTTCATTTCTAAAACTAGTTTGTCGTGCGTCGAATAGGTCATAGTAAACTGGTCTTAGCAACGTTTGGGTGACTAAACTATATGACGTTATATTACATCTTAGCTAAAACGTTTGTACGACAACGCAATAGTCATACTAACGTTATAGTCCGATAAATGTTTTGAACTGACCAAATTATGTCTTTGGAAAACCTTTATATGACATTTATATAACGTGCATATTGTATAGAAGTTTTCACAGAGACGTTTAAATAACAATCATTATCTTGTTTTACAGCGGTCAATTAAATACTCTTAAATGACTTGGTTGTTTATTGACGACTCAAATATAACCTTTATATTACATGATGTCCGTTTAATGTCATATCCTGACTTTAATCAAACTTGCAGTCGCATTTAAATCAGGTTTTGACTTTATAATGACTAGGCGGCCATATTTACGAACTTTTGATGAAATTTTGTTACGGAAATAGAATCAAAAAAATCGTGGAGACGTTAACGAGAATTAGATTAACGAGAATTTTGGTGAATATTCACAATATGAAAAGGGTTTTTTATGTTTCTTGAGGAACCCTAATAGCTAGCTGTCATGGCGACCATTATCATCACCATCGGGTCGTATAGAGGTAAGTTTGCGACAAAAGCAACATGTCGGACATTTTTAGAAAAAAACCTATTTTTATTAATAAAAATCTATTGATTTTAACTCAAAATTACGAGGGGGCATGAAAATCTTAATAGTATTCACATAGGTATATTATCATAAAACTATCAGTTCCCAGTCGAACTAAATAGCATGAGAGACAGATAAAGTAAGTAAGATATGAAAATGACATAAACTCAGCTAGCATTTATTTCCTTGTAATTATTTATTTTACACTAAAATCTTGAAACGAAACCACAAACATAATACGAATAAGTCTTACAGGTATTGTCTCTTGACTCAAATAAAACGTTTTAGTCATTCAGTAACACTTGTACGACCACAATACAACAAAGCGACGAAAGTTATGGTTATCCCATAACATTTGTACGACTTTTGAATGACGTTAACGAAGTTGGCTCGAGACTTCTGTAAGGTACCCGCGGGTAACAAGGGCCGGTGTTTATCAAGGGCCACTTTTAAAATAATGTACTTCTAACGGTTGGATTTTATTCTAATTACGCACACACGTTAAGGACCAATAGGAAGGCTAATATACGCCAGGGCATTCTCATTCTCACGGGCTCCGCCATTTTGTCAGTAGCCGCGTCGCCGTTCAGAGGATTGGTCTGTGCCACTCAATAGTAATATTGTCTCTTGAATGGAACGAAATTGTGTGTGAAATATACTGTTGTTTATAAAACTTATTATTATAAAGTAAACCTTACAGTTTAATTGATACTAAAGCAGGGTAAGTTCTAAAAAAATATTGATTTATGTGTATTTAACATCGAATCGAGTAAAATGAGTACCAAAACCTAATAAGGGCCAGATGAATGGCGGGTAAATGGGCCAGCCCTTATTAAACTTATGAATGTGTACTTTTAATTATCAAAGTTTTGTTTTATTTTAAACTTTTGCAAGGGTAAATAAGCAGAGTTTAACAAGGATGTAATGTTTAATTTTTTTTATTGTTGTTTTTTCATTTGATCGACTTTTTAAATGTTTTAGATCGCACTCATGGAGCCAAGAAAGCTCGAGGACTTTGGTCATTACAATAATTAGAAGCTGCAATGGCAGCTGTTAATGAGGGACGGTTGTCTCAACGGGCAGCGGCCGCACGTTATTCTATTCCCAGAACTTTGGTGAATCATCTGAAATCCGGAAAAATAGTAAAACAAATAGTCCGTCGCAGTTTTAACTGCAGAGCAAGAAAATGATTTGGAATCTAGAATCAAAAGACTTGCGGCCATAGGTTTTCCGTTAACGCCTAAAGTTATACGACAACAAGCATGCGTTTTTTGTGAACAAAACAACATTCTTAATAATTTCAATAAATTCTTACAGCAGGCTGGAAAAGACTGGCTGAAACTCTTTTTAAAACGGCACCTCGACATTTCAAAGCGCAAAGTACAAATTTTGAATCCAGGTAGGGCTCAAAAATTAAATTAAAATATATTTATGCAACATTTTGAAGAATACAATTTTTTTATGAAGAGCTGGATATTAACAACAATCCCGAGCGCTTGTTCAACATGGACGAGAAAGATTGCAGATTGACAATACACAATCAGCCCATGGTTTTAGTAAAACAAGGATCCAAGAGGTTTCATGGTTGCTCCAGAACACACTGAAAACGTGACAGTTGCAGCTTTAGGGAGTGCCATACTGCCATAATTTTTAAGGGCAAAAGAGCAAAACCCAAATTTTATGACAATTTGCCAGTAGGATCGATTGTAAGAATGGCCCCAAAAGAAAGTATGACCTCGTCATTGGTCGTGGATTTTATTCATCACTTAGGAAAATATAAAATGGGAGGCAAGTGTTTGCTAGTATTTGATGGCGCTTCTTGTCACTTGGATTATAAAATTGTGGAGGCAGCTGATAAATAAAATATTGTATTATACTACTTACTATCAAACACGACGCACGAGCTTCAGCCTTTAGATAAAAACGTCAATAAATCATTTGAACATCATTGGAACGAGGAGTTTTTGACGTTTTTGTACCAATTTCCTGACATAAAATTAACTAAAGCACGTTTTACTTTAATTTTTAGCAAAGTCTGGTCGAAATGTATGAGCCATCAGAACAGTGTAAATGGGTTTAGGGCTACAGGACTCTATCCAAATATAATCCGGACGCAATTCCAGCTGAAGCATATGCACCATCTGTGCTGACTGAAAAACCTCTAGAGCAAGTTATCACTGGACATAAGTCACCAACTCCTGGTGCGAAATTCCCAGCGCTAATAGTTCCGATTCTGACAAGACATTTATTGAACACTTTAAACCAAGTTCTACATCTTTGCTGACTCAAGCTGATTTTTCATCACGCCCTTCTCTACCTGTTCAGAATTGAATAGAAGCAATAAAAATCGTTTAGTCGACATCAGACTCCGACGCTAGAAACTATAAGGTGTTAGCTGAACTAAACGGGCCTCATGCTACAGTCAGACGACCAATAATTCACAGTTCTGAGTCGGATACTTCTATTACTGATTATTATGAAGAAGCATTTATTTTGGATCATAGATCTCGACTAAAACGTGTTGTAGATCAGGCTTTAAATGTATACAGCTCATTTGAAGACGAAAATGAAGAGCCACTTTCAAAGCTACAAGAACAAGGTACTAATATCAAACAAATTAGTACTTTGTGTCACAATAATGTTAATGTACGGCAAGGTTCTGAAACGAGTGACGACGATTCGGAGGATATTCCATTAGAAAGGCTGAGGCTTAAAAATAGTACTAAATCTTCTTTCAAAAAATTGTTTGTGTGTTGGTACATAACTATGCTGTAACAAAACAAAAACCTCGACGTAAAGCTATAAACTACAAAGCCCGGATAGTTAAAAAGGACATATTTAGAGACAGGGAAAATAAAAAAGAAGAACGCCAAAAGAACCAAAGAGAATCTACGAGTGAATCAAGAAGAAACAACAGAAGAAGGTGAACAATAAAAAAAAACGAAAGAAAATCCCAACACCGTAGATGCCGAGGACAAATGGTACTGTTAAGCGTGTAATGAAGAGCGTTTTGCAGACATGAGAAATTGCCCTGCGTGCAAAAGATGGTTTCATGAAGAATGCTTGGGCTTAACGAAAGAGGATTTACATTTTGAATGTCCAATGTGCAAATAGACTAATTGCTTATTTTACTACACTAAATATGTGTAGTGAAACCAGTTTCAATTTTCCATAAGTTTAATAAGGTCCACCAAATTTGTTGACTTATTTTATGTCTTTATTTTTTTTTAAATATCAAAGCTTTATTTAGAGAAAAGGATACTTTGTTGAGGGATATGATAATTTTATTAATTTGTTGTTGGGAAATATGCTTTTTCATATTTTTTTTGTTTCTTTAGTTTAATAAGGTCCATCACTATTTTTCTCGTTAATTTATGTATATTCATTATTCATAGATGTGATTTCATGCCAAATGATTGTATAAGCTATAGGGATCTAAAAATATTGTGTTCATTTTGGTTATCCAATTAAATATTGACTCAAAATCATGGTCCTTATTTAAACTACGTATATTTAATAAGGGCCATAGAAGAGGTTTTAAAAATGTTTTATTCTGAAGCGAAATTTGACATGCTAAGGCAAAATTTGTACTTAGTTATGTTGCTAAAATAATAAATGTTCTCCTAATAATACATTTTTTATTATTATCAATTAATTAACCTAAATAATTAAATTTAAAATAAGGTGGCCCTTGTTTGCCGCAAGTACCTTATGACCATTATACGACCATTGAGGTCGTATAACTGGGGCCATTTTCGCGTTTAGTAAACGTTATTATAAAGTTAGTATGACTTAACTATTGCGATGTATGGTATTCAGATAACGTTTACTAAACTTTTATACGACGATAAATTGTTACTTGGGAAGTATTTAAACAAATGTATTTTTTTGCGCCAAGGGGCCGCGGGTTGCGCCCGTGGCAAAGAGGGCCTGAAACCTGTTTACCGCTCAGAATTGCACCGAATGATTCGGCTGAATCATTCGGTTCGGTACATTTTCGACCGAATTTTCGGCCGAACTTTCGTATTCGGTGGAACCTATATTCGGCTTGGAACGTTTGACAGCGGGTTGAAAACTAGCCCACATTGGAGCAGCGGGGTGGAGTACGCTCCAGGCTCCAGACCTTAAGAATCATGGGATGAGACCCATCAGCAGGGATTTCTGCCAATATTATCAATAATAGGAGCATATTTTGTTGCATTAGGTAAGTGTATTTTATCGTTAAGCAAAGTAATAAACCTAAGCAAAGTAATGAACCGAAAGGAAAGTAAATAGACAGTACAAGAACATAACCTAATCTCTCCTCTCTAATCTCCAACCTTGAACAACGGCACTGATGGAATTTAATCGCTAGTAAAACCAGAGTGAAACAGCAAATACAGTCTCTAATAAGATTAAGATTCATTAAGAATCGGAATCAGTTTCTCACATAATTGTACATTAGCCAGCCGAAGCACCATTTATCTGTCTGTGTTGGATAAGTTAGGGCTATACCATTAGAATTGCCTTATAAGTGGACCTTGCCACTACAGCACAATGATGATTGATCTGAAGTTGTGTAAGTTTAAGTAAAGTAATATTATTTGGTAATCAACTGGATATTTTATTTTATCCATATCCACCAATCCGCACTTGGCCAGCGTGGTGGACTATGGCCTAAATCCCTCTCAGTTGTGAGAAGGAGACCTGTACCCAGCAGTGGGACATAAAAAAAGGTTGGATTTTTTTTTATTTAAGCATATTATGAAACTAAATAGCCGCGATAGTGATGGAGTGGTTAAGACCGCGGTGTCCGACATGGAGTTACCGGGTACAAATCTTCGCGTGCACCTCTGACACAGATATTTGTAATGTTCGTATTTATCACTGTTCCACGGTGATGTAAAATATTGTGATATTAATTTAATTAATTACGGTGTTTTCCATCGCTGTGCATGCCTGAGAGAAACTCTTAATTTCTCGACAGCATGATGTTCACCAATCCGCATTTGGTCAGCGTGATGGACTATGGCTTAAAATCCCTCTCACTTGTGAGAAGAGACTTGTGCCCAGCAGTGAGACATAAAAAAGGTTGAAAAAAAAAGATTAAAAAGTTTCCTTACGAATCGTATACAGCTCCAACTCCCACATATTTCTGCATTAGCCGGCGGGAGCGCCGCGTCGTACGTACCATAGATTAGTATGAATATGGTACGTACGTCTGTACGTCGGAATCGCCTACGTGAAAGAAGCTCTTTGTATTGTGCCTACGTTATCAGTGCAGCACAAATGGCGTAGTAATCGGTGAACATATATAAATAAATACATACAGCCGAATACAGTACCTTCTCCTTTTGGAAGTCGGTAAAAACTACAACGTTTACGAAGCTTATTTAGGAAAGTTGTTTTAACATGTTTTAAGACGTTTCGATGTAACTAGGTATTTCGTAGGTATCTTTTAACGTATTCGTTAGGTATCATTTTTTAAATTTTATTTATTTTATCTAACTAATACGAGTATGCACCTACCTAATACCTTTGCCTTTGGTTTAACAGCCAAGAGAATTTCATCTTTATGTATGACGAAAGAATAATGTGTAAAGATATAAGTAAATGTCCTTTCTTCCGTATTTTGTATTCTTATCCTAAAGATGTGCGATTTATGAAGCAATGGGGCAGAAGGAATGGTAAATGACATAACACAATGAGCTTTCATGCGCGTACCCATCTTGATTATGTGCTTTAGAAGACAAGAGT
Source organism: Pyrgus malvae (assembly GCA_911387765.1). Taxonomy (NCBI): domain Eukaryota; kingdom Metazoa; phylum Arthropoda; class Insecta; order Lepidoptera; family Hesperiidae; genus Pyrgus; species Pyrgus malvae. Next base: position 6,461,452 of record OU426955.1, on the reverse strand, counting down.
AGGTAGGTACAGAATATCCAAACCATTTAAAGACATGACTGTAGTATGTAGTAGCTTACCTAAGTTCTCCCTGGTCATTGAACTAGGTATATTAGTAGTACCTCAATGTTCCTGGAAGATATACTTAATTGAATAAACCGTATCTATACATCTATATATCTATACATATAATAAAACTGTAAGCAGGGTCAATTCTGTACATTGCATATAAATTTAAAAAAATACTTCTAGGGGTCTTTTTATAAGTAACAGAAGCTAAAAATATAAGATTTGAAATTTTTGTCTGTCTGTCTGTCTGTCTGTTGTTAGCTTTTCACGCAAAAACTACTGGACGGATTTTGATGAAACTTTTTTTGTTTTATATATATCAGTCCTCGCTAACATTTAGGCTATAGCAAATTTTTAAAATTACCCTTTAAGGGTGTGAATTGAGGGATGAAAATTTGTATGGAAAACTGGATTTTTTTCAATAGATTTTCTTGAAATTTGGTATAAATATTTTCTAACCAAAATAAAAGAATACGTGTTTCAGCATTTTCCGTAATTCACCCTTTAAATGTCAATTTTCTTTGAAACTCTTTGAAAATTGAGTGTCGGGACTTGATGTACAGAATATTTTTGTGCAGAGTATTTTACTTATAATTTTGTATTTGTAATCTTTACTAACATAGTAAGAAACATATTTAAGCTTTTTTCAAAACTACCCCTCAATAGCAAATAAAATGGATTCGAAAGTTGGTATCTCAAGCGTACGATAATTAACCTTAACTTAATATTTAATTCTCAAATTCTTTTCCCTTCTTTGAATGATGTGCTTACAGATATATTGTTGAATGAATTTCCGTAACATTAGTGTGTATTTCATATCAATCGGGTCATAAACAAAAAAATTATGTTCATAAACAACACGCGACATAAACTTAAAAGGCACTTTGGGAAATTTGGATGAAAGCTTCGTTAACAGCCTTTTCAAAACCATAAATAAAAGTTTAAATTTAAGTAAAATTATTTTGAACTCTCACTAATATGGTCGACCATATTAAATATGCCTACTTAGATCAGCTTACTGTATTTTCTTTCGTTGGCCGAGTATGGCTAGACTATAGGTACTTACCGAAAAAGCGCATCGCGAGCCTCATCGCCGCCGAACTTTACATCACAGGCTCCATTGAGTTAGTTGCTCAGCTTATTAGTCTTCTTTTGGGGTGGAAGATTATGAACAGGCTGCAGCTGAAACGATTGTTGTCGATACATTATATCAGGTTGCAACCATTATTAGCGTTCCACTGCTGGGCATGGAGCTCTCCCAATATTGAGGAGGCCTCAAGCTCCGACGAACCGAAATCCAAATCTTACAACCTCAATGCATCCAGCATTAAGGTTGTAAGTTATGGAATCTAAACCTTCATACAGAATGTACAAAGCCTTAACAAAACGAGACTACTGCAGACATCTAGGTGACGAACAGTTAAACTTTTAGTGAACCAATAATCTCAATATCTACCTAGGTATTTGGTAATTTGACATTCGATTTATCAACAACGAAGTTTACACACTATACGGTAGATGGCGTTATTGAGCAATATTCATTTCTTCTCCAAAGTGAATCGATAATTTAAAATAAAAGCCTAAACTCTAATAAAAGTAGGTACATAGTGTAAAAAATAAAATAAAAAATAACGTTTCACACTTATAGCCTCATGGTAGGGTGCCATGAATACACACAGAGACAGAAACCCTAACACCCAGACCGAGAACAAAAATTTAAAGTCATCATTGAAGTTTCTGCTTCGCCGGGATTCGAACACGGGACCCTTCGATTAGCAGTCCGGCATGGTAAACATTGCGCTACGCGGGTTGTCCCGTTGGCTATACGTATGATGCTGAACATTGTTAATTGGACCAATGATAACTTAATTCTTTTTACACGCTTTTTATTAGCTTCACCTGTATGTTTGTATGTTTGTAACCGACTTCTTTGGGCGCGATTTTGACCCACTTTAAACGGCCAGATTTCGTTCAAAGTTTGTAGATTTATTGAGGACCGATGACAATACACTAATTTGATAAAATTATTCCATTTTTCAATTTGCAAAATATGATTTTTGTTAATTTATATAATTTTCTGGTTAACTTGAAAATTTGCATAGGGGTCAAGGGCCGATGACAATGCAATAATATGAGAATAAAAATCCAACTAAAAAATTAAAAATAAATAATGTAGTTTAAAAAACTAAAAAACACGCTTTTGAGAAAATACGAACTAAAAACTAAAAAAATAAGAAGAAAATGTATATTACTGTAAATAAAGCGTGGGGTGGTTTTTAAGATACTATTGCCACCATGCACCCCACGCTTTATTTACAGTAATATACATTTTCTTCTTATTTTTTTAGTTTTTAGTTCGTATTTTCTCAAAAGCGTGTTTTTTAGTTTTTTAAACTACATTATTTATTTTTTGCATGTCTTTATTGCGTACGAGCTCATCCACACACGTTGGTTGATGGAGATATTAAATATTCTTTATTTCCAAATACAGATAGCACACTGTGTAGAGACCCTGCCTGCTTTAGTTTTCACAATGTTATATGAGTTATGACTTATGACCAAACTGCTGTCCGCAAGTTTTAAACCTACAGTATATTAATTTGGCCTTACAATTTTTCCGATTGTTTAATCCTAAACACGTGTATGTTTAGAAATATCTCCTAACTACAAGTAGTTGTATAGTGCACCTCTTTTCTGCAGTAGGTTAAAGCTATGTATATAGAATGAGTCTATGCATTCTTTGCAGTATAAATTCACCCAATTTACTAAGGATACTATTTTTAACATAGATGAAGCCACGGGCACAGCAGTACTACGTATGTATCTCTTAACTTTAATAAACGAGCTATATTTGTAAAGAGAATCTGATTACGCGAGAAAAGCGAAGCGTGCGAAAAGTGGATAGTAAGATCTGCACAGTAAGCAGTCCTTACTGTTTTAGGTTTGAAGGATTTAGAAAAAATAAATTATGGGTGTCTTCTGAACATAATAATATGAACATTGTATTATAAGTTGCAAATAAATAATCTTTAATCTTTTATCAATCCCTTTTATACAAGTCTTTATTCACGCGGACGACGTCGCGGGCACAGCTAGTCACTAATAAAATAAGCCTTAATAAAGTTAAAACGCCTGTACGTACACGTACATGAGCGTATCGAGGGAAGGGGGAGGGTAGTTGACAGGGAAGGAACTGGGTCTGGATCAGGGTCCAGATTCAGGGAATCAAAAAATCCCAAAAGATCTACCATCTAAAGAGCTACCATCCCTGCATTCAGTGGTACGACGAGGAATGACAATTCCTTATCGTGCCACTGCATGGTGGAACAAGTTGGTGGCACGACGATAAAGTCAAATTAACCTATAACGAACAAAAAGCCCCCAACTTTACACGATATACTTAACTCAAAAATACAGGAAGAAAGTGAAAATGAAACAAGAGCATAATAATACCTAGGAACCTAGGTATGTCTTTTCCGACTTCTCGCTAAACCCATTGGCTGCAACCCTTTTTGCATCCCACTGCTGGGCACGGGTCTCTCCCCATTAAAAACCCATTAGGGAAACTTATTTTTTCCCTTATGTAACTTATGTTTCATCAAGTGCCAAATAGAATAATAGTACCTGTACTCAGGCGCGGTCACAACCTTCAATTTGGGGGGGGGTAGCCAAAAAGTTTGGGGGGATGGTCACTAAGAAATTTGGGGGAACAGGTGTCCCAAATTGGCTTGTTTCGACTTCCGTCTACGCATGACTAATGGATTTGGGGGGGGGGGGGTCATGCCCCCCTGGGACCGCGCCTGCGTGTACTATTATGTATTCTGCGCTACAACTATCTAATGTTTTCACTTCGAAAGCCGAAAGTTAAGTAAGTCTAAATAAATGAAAAAATCTAAGGAAATAGGTTTGTAGGCAGTAGCAATACAAAATATATGAGAATATTGCGCCGGCCCCAGCTGCAACAGGCGAGAATTGAGTCACTTAACAAATTGCCTACCATTGACGAGCTTTAACGTTTCGTATACTTTATAGAAATAGAGAACATTTTTATCCTGTTACTGCATAGGTACAGCTTTAGTAGGCGATTTGTAGCGTGTTGGATTGAAATAAATTCAATGCAATTGAAGATTATATTTAGGTAATAATTTTGATGTTGACTGTTCTTTTCTTCTCAGCAGATAGCGGCTTGTTCTACTTTTTTTTCAATTTTTTTTATGTCCTACTGCTGGGCACAGGTCTCCTTCTCACAAGTGGGAGGGATTTAGGCCATAGTCCACCACGCTGGCCCAGTGTGGATTGGTGGACGTCATGCTTTCGAGAAATTATGAATTTCTCTCAGGCATGCATGGCGATGGGGAACATCGTAATCAATTAAATGTCACGATATTTTCCATCACCGTGGAACAGCGATAAATGCGCACAGTACAATTTTTTTGTCAAAGGTGCGCGCCGAGGATTCGAACCCGGGATCGGTCGCGTCGAAAATCGCGGTTTTTTACCACTCGACCATCGCTGTTCTACATGTCCTTATATTTTCCTTTTTAGCAGTCATTGGTAAAGGCATCAATAGATCCGTTTTCCTTTCCTAGTCAAGTGCTTCTGAAGCTGAAATTTTTGTTGCCACAAACTGTTTAATTTTTTACTGCAGTACGTAGGTAGTTGATGACCATGCTGGTCGTGTGGTGTTTAATAATCGCTGCTGTTTATGGACAACTACACACTTCAAGCAAGACCGAGGACTTGTTGGATGAGGTCGTAGGTATGCAAAATTGCACTGCTACTCTGGCACCGGCATATTAACTACCAACATAATAATACTTACCAACCTTACTTTCTGATCACTTATTCGAATTAGGTATTTTATGTATTTTTTTTTCTTCAGTTATGGCTATGGCAACGCAAACTCTGCATAGCGTCAAGTCAGCGTCAAGTATAATTTTTGTGGCATCACGTTATGCCAGTTTCGTTATAATAGTTAAAGTTAGTAAGTCGTCAGTAATCAGTCAGTCAGTTCAGTCAGACATTCAAGTAAAACAAGGCTTCTTTACCAGAACGTGACCAATGGAATTTCGGATGCAAGCTGAAAAAACATATTTTAATTTACAACACTCGTGCACTATAATTAACCTATATCGGACAAAATGCTCTCAAATTTATCCGATTTACAAATACACCAAGAAAATGAAAATAAAACAAGAGCACAATATGTCTTTTTCGACTTCCCGCCAAAACGCCAAACGTTTCAAATAACGTTTCACACTCATAGCCCCACAGTAGGGTAGATATACCCTGTGTCGTGGGTACCATGGACACACAAATAGACAGAAACACAAACACCCAGACCGAGAACAGAAATTTAAACTCATCATTTAAATTTCTGCTTCGCCGGGAATCGAACCCGGGACCCTTCGATTGTCTTCGAACCATTACGCCACGCGGGCCGTCAAAAAAGTCCAAAGCATCTTATGTAATTCTATCATGAACTTAGACTAAGAATAATGTACTTACATGAAGGCTTTTTTCTCTGTGAAGTCCATAGAAGAGCATACATAAATTCTAGTACGTTTATATGAAGGAATAAATCGTAACAAATAAAAAATTTGAAGGCATAATACAACACTCAAAATTGATGGATGATCCCGGAACATAATAAAATTAAATCGACGGATGGCTTCAGATAGCCTGATGAATGAGGCACCAATGAATTAGGTATGCAATGTTGCTTGCAGTATTTATTCTTATTTATCGATTTTCGGAAATTATAGGCATTATTAAAATTTAAAGAGGTGCCTACTTATTATAAAGAAAAGCGAAATAAAATATATGAGTGAAGTACGTAAATAAAGTAATTAGGTCAAACTTACGTGAGACAAATACATAATTAAGATACGTCCGTACTATCGTCAGTTTTCTTCAGTGTCCCGGTACTGGTCATTCTTAGAAAAAGGATAACTTTTTGCCTTTTTTCTATGGAATGACGAGTACTAGTACGCTGACGACATTATGGACGGTAGTAACCGTCTATTATATTCGTAAGTATAGTAATACTTACGAATGTCTCTCTTTTTTACTCTTTCGTAAGTACAGTAATACTTACGAATGTCTTTCCAAAGTCAAATAAACTGTTTTAACAATCTATACCTACTAATATTATAAATGCGAAATTAGCTCTCTCTCTCCGTCTGAACCTCTCTCAGTGTGTGTGTGCGTGTGTATGAATCTGTTACGTTTTCAGACCTATACTACTGAACTAATTTTAATAAATATTTTTACAGTTATATTGACATTGGAAAAGCCTTATATCGCTTAGTATACTTAATATAAACTCAAATCTCTCGAGCGAATCCGATCCAGATGATTAGTAAGGAAATAACTTTAAGATTTTTTAACATTCTATCTATGGTAAATATGATCTTAAGATTTTATTTAGGCATTGTTTGTTGTACGTAAGAGTTAATTAAAAAAAATAAGAGTAAGACATCGTAGGTCATTCTTAAATACGAATGTGGCAGGTATAGCTTGGCCAGAAAGTGTAGAAAATAAACGAGGAAGCCACTATCGTTCATAATAATATGGTCATTCATATTATGGTCAGTGAATCAGTTCTATGGAGTTAAAAATTTCTCAGCTCTGCAATTACTGGCGTGGTCAGTAGTTCAATGACCTCTGGTTACAAACTTCATCCGCGTTTTCCTGCATCGGGGAGCACATTAAGCAGTTTGTTTGAGCAGTTTTCGACTGATAACAGTCGTCTTCGTCGAAACCATGTCGGTGTTCGAAAGCGTGGTTTTAAAACATCCGACAGCGAGTTAGCTACTAGGTACCCCGAAAATCCACCAATCGGCATTATAGCACCCTGCTAAGCTCTAGGTTTTTAATGTCTCAATTGTGTGATGATGATCAATAGTCAAGAAAATGAAAACAACGTTGCTTTATTCTTAAAAACAAGAAAGACTTAGGCGACAGCGCTCTACGGAAAACACTATCGTATAACTCTGTGGTATGACTGATAGGTTTTTAATCACACGATCTCTTGTCAACGAATTAGTGGCACTTTCAAAGCAATAGTGAAGATGAACAAACAAAAGCTAAAGCACTTAACATGACAAGTAATTCATTAGTCAGCAAATAACGTAGGCGTAATTTAAATACCTACATGATGAAATATAACGCAACGCTTACAACACAATAAATTTATTAGGTACCTACCTACCATACATTCGGATCTTGAGAAGCACATTATTCTGTTTATGCAGCAGTACATAGATTGCGATGCGAATGAAACGACACTCGTGACGGATCACGTTGATGAATGAGTGAGTTTATTTATTTAAGACATACCAATAGCATAGTATACAAGACATTTAAAATAAAAAAATGTGTTGAAAACAATAATTGTTTGAAGGTAATAATAATAATTAATTATAATAATAATTTTTAAAACATCAATTATTGATGAGAAGGTCAAAAGAGATGCTAATATCAGGCTAAACGGAACGTAACATTTGTTTTTATTGACGTAGACTTATTTGCCTGATTTATATTCCCGTAAGTAAAGTGTTGTGTTACTGAAAACATTCATGTATAGCATAAAACATCAATTTGTTGTTAAATTAGCTATTCTTATGATTTAAATTAATAATTTAGAATGAACAGGAGTAATTTATTTATTTAAGTACAAACCATGCCCTGTACTTGATGAGTAGCAAAGTCACAAATAACCATGATTTTAACACACCATAATAAGCATTCTGTTCACTAGCAGACTGAATGATAATATGTGCATCTTCTTCTTCTTTTCAGCCTTTCGTAGTCCACTGCAGGACATAGGCCTCCCACGTTCGCCAATCCTCCCGGTCGCGCCTTCTGAATCCAGCGGCTTCACGCTGTCTTCTTTAGGTCAACAGTCATCATCATCATCATCACCTGGTTGGAGGGCGGCCTGTACTCCTTTTGCCAAGACGTGGTCGCCATTCGAGAACCTTTCGTCCCCATCAGTTTTAGGTTCTCCTAACTATGTGGCCTGCCCATTTCAGCTTGCAAATTTTGAGAGATATGTCGGTAATTTTCGTTCGTCTACGAATTTCATAGTTGTGGATTCTGTAGCGTAGAGAAATAACAAGCATAGCTCTCTCCATCGCTCACTGAGAGACCTTGAGCTTATGGAAAAGGCTAACTGTAAAAGACCATGTCTCAGCGCCGTAGATCATCACTGGCAACACACACTGCTCGAAAACTTTCGACTTCAGGCACTGAGGTATTTTAGACGATATGTGCATAGTTTTCAATTAGGACATGACCTATTAATTAGGATATCATGACACTCTAAAAGCAAAATTAAAGAAAAAGTGGATATTCATATGAATACTGACATTTTAATTACCAAATACAAGATGAGTAAGCAGTCAGCAAAACAACGTAGGCGTAATTTAAACACACGACGGTACTGTAGCGTTTACAGCACAATTTCGCTGTGAAGTTGGATCTTGAGAAGCACATTATTCAGTTTATGTAGCAGTAAATTGCGAAACGAAACGACACCCGTGGCAGATCGTGTTGACGAATGAGTGACGGATTAAATCTTAGCAGCGAGTTGAAAGTTATTGATAAAATAGTCAAAATCTTACATAGGAATGCGATTTTTCGGTAAAATAAAATTGCACTCCGAGAGTGCCGGCAGAAGTGAAAACATTAACGTTGTGCATTTTTTGATGTCTTGGAATCGTTAGGGAATAATTCCGCACAAATTGCTTGAATTATCAGTACCTATTAATTTCTATATAGTATTTTTATAAAGTACTCTCATTTTCTTTCACTATTTCTTCGTCAATTTTTTCATTAATAGATGCACTTTGTTCAATGACCATATTTTAATTTTAAATACTTAATATAAATGAATTTTAAAAGTATAGACAGTTGAGCCGTCATCAGCTGTCACCCCTTCGTCTTACGGTTTTTCGATCAGCACACGTGACCTGACGCGTTTTCACAGTTTTTACCCATCCCACAAAAGTGCTCAACGCCGCTAAAGAAGTTTTCACTTCAATAAATCTGTTTTTTTTTTGTCTTCAGCTGCTCTCCAACTATCTCCAGACACAGACGCAGTCATGAGGACTGCCGACAGAAGTGAAACTTAACTGTATTTTGAAATATACCTATCGGCCTTCAAATAATAATCAATCAAAACACTATTTTAACAATGCACAGTATGTACACTGAATCCATTCAATTTCACTTACAAGGCATTTTTTATCCAACTTTCCACTCCCTCCGTCCCACTGCTAGACACCGGTCTCCTGTAAAGTGAGAGTGATAAATCGATCCAGCAAATTTTTATTGTTAGAAATTTTTATTGTATAAAAATATTTTCAGTGATAATCAATATAAATATAAACTGAAAAATACGACTCTTCCTGAAATCTATTAGAGAGTATTGATAATATTGTGGCGTAAACCCCGTCAAACGGGAGTGCCCACGAGGCTCATTGTGGATTTCCTCAAGCGTCATCAGGACCTTGTATATTTTATAGGTTGGTAGGGAGATTAAAAGATTATATTTTAAGACGTTTTGCGTTTAACCGGTGGAGAGAGCGCCTATAGGTTTTCAAAAAATTTATACGAAAGGTACAGGTAAAATAGTAGAATAAATTAAATGCATGCTAAGTCATATTTAAGTAATTTAAATGCATGGTAAGTCATATTTCAGTAATTTAAATGCATGGTAAGCCATATTTCAGTTATCTGATGATTTTGGCTGGCTGCAACCCTTTTTGCGTCCCAGTGCTGAGCACGGGTCTCTCCCCATTATTGGGAAGGCCTGGAGCTTACTCCACCACGCTGCTCCAATGCGGGTAGGTGGAGATGCGGTTTAGTGGCCAACCCATTGTCGGATGTTTTCAAACCACCCATAAGGCCTCCGACAAGGTTTTACGATGGCTTAACGTGCCCTCCGAAGCACGGAAACAAACATGAAATTTTTGCCACTAGCGGTCACCCTTTTCGCAACCGACCACGCCCGTTTGGCTTAGCTGCGTAGATCGCTTGAGTTCTACGCTCGCCACCGGGCCATGCGCGCTTCATTATGAGTTTGTATGAATGTATACTGGGGTGTATGCAAACTCAATATTGTAATAGATGTAGGTAGACTAAGAATTAAAACATGATCTTTGATTCAGTCATTAAATCACTGTCGTTCGGATCTGCCGCGTATTATTTCTGCTGCCCCATACATTACAGTGGCGCAGTCGGTATTTACCTAAAAGTGTGCAAGATGTCCATCGGGAAATTAAGCGAGTTTAATCTTAACGCGGGTTCGTGGTCAACGTATATTGAGCGTATGGAACAATACTTTTTAGTAAACGACGTAAAAAATGAATTACGCGTACCGACATTGATCGCGTGTGTCGGGGATGCTACCTACGAGCTTATGGTTGATTTGTGTAATCCGAAGAAGCCCGCGGATGTAAAATACGACGACCTTATTCTCCTGGTGCGAAAACACGTTCAGCCTACACCGTCCATCCTTGCTGAGAGATACAAATTTAGGAAGAGAACTCAAAACTCGGATGAGACTGTAACGCAATTCGCGGCGGCCTTGAAGCACCTGGCTCGTTCCTGTAATTTTAAAAGTAACTTGGACGAGAATCTCCGGGACCAATTCGTGTGTGGATTGCGAAACGAACCCATCCGGCAACGATTGTTTTGCGAAGAAAATGTTACGTATTCTACGGCGTTCAGCAGGGCTGTGGGGTTGGAGGCGGCAATGAATGATGCGGCGGCGATGGAACAGCAGATGAGGACCGAGGCGGCCCCGGTGCACGCGGTGCACGTGGCACGAGGCGGCGGCGCGGGGCGCGCGGGGCGCGCGGGTCGTGGCCGGAGCGAGCGGTGGCGGCGCTCCCGGCCCGGCGCTGACGGCGGGAATCCAACCTACGTGAATAACCGGGCTGCTAGGGCCTGCCAGTGCTGCGGGGGCAATGACCATAGCGTGAACAGTTGCAAGTTCGTGTCATACGTGTGTCAAGTGTGCTTGAAGCGGGGGCACCTGAAAAGAATGTGTCCTAACTTGCGAAATGAGGAGAAGAGAGTGTTCAGGTTGGATTGCGGTGAAGGGGAGTGCGGTGCCGACGATGATGAGGGCGAGGAGTGCAGCGCAGGCGAGGGGGGCGAGGGCTGCAGCGGGCTGTACATGGTGCGGCTCGGCGGCGGCCGCGAGCCCGTGCTGGCTGACGTCATCGTCGCGGGACACCGGCTACGAATGCATGTAGACACGGGTTCACCGATTGCTTGTATCAGTGAAGATACCTACCGACGATTGTTTGCGAGTTTCGTACCGATAAAAGACAATCTTAAGTTGAAAGGATACGACGGAAAGTGTATTATTTCGCTCGGTTACGTGAATGTGCGAGTTTCTTACGGTAATATAACTAAAACCCTTAAATTGTACGTAATACAGGAGGGGGGCGTCCCGCTACTGGGTCGAGAGTGGCTAAAGGAGCTTAGTATAAATGTGATGGTGGTAAATTCGTTATTGACAGTAAGTAGTGACGTGGAATCATTCGGTAGTGATTACTGTAGGTTCGATTCGGAGTCGCTAGTAAACAGGTACCCGTCAGTGTTTAGCGGAAAGCTGGGTAAGCTGCGAGGCGAGCGGGCCGCGCTGCGCTTGCGCTCGGGCGCACAGCCGGTATACCGGCGCGCGCGCCCTCTGCCGCTCGCGCTGCGGCCGCGCGTCGACGACGAGTTGCGCCGCATGGAGAATGCAGGTATTATTTCCCCAGTTACCTCTTCCGAGTGGGCTTCGTGCCTTGTGGTAGTGCTTAAAAGTAATGGAGCTTTACGAATATGTGGGGACTATAAGAGTACCGTTAATCCTTCTTTAGTAGTTGATAAGTATCCTCTTCCCCGTGCTGAGTGTCTGTTTAATAATTTGAGTGGGGGTAAACGGTTTTCTAAAATAGATTTGTCTGAGGCTTATAGTCAGATTGAGTTAGACGATTCGAAAAAGGTTACTGTTGTAAATACACACAGGGGCCTTTACGTTTACAATAGGTTAGTTTATGGTTTAGCGTCAGCTCCATCGATTTTTCAACGTATTATTGAAAGGTTATTTATTGGCATTCCTCATGTTTCTATTTTTTTGGACGACATCTTAATAACAGGGTTAACGGAACAAGAACATATAAAAAATTTATACGCGGTGTTCGATATACTGTCAAATTCGGGTCTCACTGTTCGTAAAGAAAAATGTACTTTTTTTTCCAAAGAGGTTTCTTACCTAGGTTTTATAATAAGTGAAAATGGAATTCGCACGGACAAAAATAAAATTGAGGCGATTTTAAAAGCACCACGTCCTATTAATATTTCCGAACTAAAGTCTTTTATCGGAATGATAAATTTTTATTCCAAATTCATTAAAAATCTTTCATTCATTCTTTCACCATTATACCACTTATTAAAAAAGGATTCTCCGTGGGAGTGGGGGGAGCAACAAGAACGTGCTTTTGTTGAAATTAAAGGAGCATTGACACAGTGTCCAGTGCTCATCCATTACAGTGCAGATTTGCCGCTGATACTGTGTTGCGATGCGAGCGCGCGCGGCGTCGGCGCGGTGCTGACGCACGACACGGCTGACGGCGAGCGCCCCGTGTCGTACGCGTCGCGAACGCTCACCCAGGCCGAGTCCAATTTACAGCCAGGTACAACGAGAGGCACTGGCGATCGTGTTCGGGGTGAAAAAGTTCCACACGTATCTATATTGCCGTAAATTTCTATTGCGAACGGACCATCAGCCCCTGGTGACAATTTTTGGTTCAAAAAAGGACATTCCGCATACGGCCGCGGGGCGGTTAGTGCGTTGGGCTATTTTATTATCGGGTTACCAGTACGATATACAATACGTGCGTTCTTCTTCTAATAGGGCCGACGCATTATCCAGGCTACCATTAGATGAAAAGGATGAATTTAAGCAAGCTGATGATATGACATATATCAGATTTATAGAAAACAATTTTCCCATAGACTCAAAAGAATTAAAAACTGAAACTGGTAAAGATAAAAAATTGTGTCAAATAATAGGCTTTGTTAGATCTGGATGGCCTTTGTCAGGAGTGGTGGAACCTGAGTTAGTGGCTTATTATAGGAGACGGGATGAATTATTCGTTGAAGGAGGTTGTCTTATGTGGGGTTCCCGGGTAGTCGTGCCTCCTTCACTTCGGGCTAAAGTACTAGCTGAGATTCACGGGTCACATTTAGGTGTAGTGAAATGTAAGGGGCTAGCTCGAAGTTACGTCTGGTGGCCAGGTCTGGATGCAGATATAGAAAACTTGTGTAATACCGGCAAAACATGTTCCGTTACCGCGGACATGCCAAGCAAGCACCCTGTTGTTCCTTGGCCGTGCACATCAAAACCGTTCGAAAGGATACATATTGATTTTTTTTCATTTCGCGACCTAACATATTTAGTTGTCGTAGATAGTTATTCAAAGTGGTTGGAAGTATTTTTTATGAATGTGACAAATGCTGGCAATACAATAAATAAGTTGAGAGAAACATTTTCTAGGTTTGGAGTCCCTAAAAAATTGGTTTCTGATAATGGGCCACCGTTTGGAAGTGATGAATTTGCAATTTTTTTAAAGAAAAATGGTGTTAAGCACGTCACTTCCCCGCCATACCATCCACCTTCAAACGGTGAAGCAGAAAACGCAGTTCGCACAGTGAAACGGGCTCTCAAGAAAGCGGCCGTCGATAACGTATCGATTGATTTTTTTTTACAGAGATTTCTTTTAGATTATAGAAATAGCATTCATTGCACCACGGGCGAATCACCGGCTAAGCTTATGTTAGGGCGTCAGATACGGTCGCGACTGGATCTTATAAAGCAAAATTTAGTTGAAAATGTATCGAAATGTCTCAATCACAGGGCTCAAGGAAAGGGGGGCACGGCAAGGCACTGGGAAGTAGGAGAATGCGTATGGGCTAGGGACTATAGGAGAAACGGTAAATGGTTGCAGGCGGTTGTGAAAGGGGTTAAAGGCTGCAACATGTACGAAGTACAAACGGAAGAGGGCTTAACTTGGGTTCGTCATGCCGACCAGTTGCGCACATATTCAGCGGCGCCCGAACCGTTGGCGTCAGGAGTCGGGCGCGCTGGGGCAGCGGCGGGGTCGTGCTCGCCCCGCTCAGCCGCGGTACCGGGACTAGCAAAGGGTGGTAGTATTTCGGATGTAACCAGTTTACCAGCGACTTTGGATGTAACAGGTGTAGGGGAAAGAGCGGTAGATTTTGGACTAGGTACGACTACCTCTAAGCGTATACGCCGACCTGTGAAACGATATGGTTTTGATGATTAAGCTTATTATTTATTTTTGGTAAAAGGATGTACTTAAGTTTTAATTTTATTTTCTTGTTTATGTTTCAAATGTACTACATATTATATATATACAGACTTACCGCTTTATTATACTTATTAAAACTACATCACTTATACTATACTTACCTTACTGTCTTATTAAATATATTGTGTTATGTTAAGCGTAACCTAGATTATTATTACATACAGTGTTATGGTGCTGGCATGTAAACATCAAATTAGCATAAATTTAGCTAATTATGGTTATATTTATTTAAGTAGGTATATTTACCTGATATAGACTTGAATTGTGGGGGGGATAATGGGGTGTATGCAAACTCAATATTGTAATAGATGTAGGTAGACTAAGAATTAAAACATGATCTTTGATTCAGTCATTAAATCACTGTCGTTCGGATCTGCCGCGTATTATTTCTGCTGCCCCATACATTACATATACAAATCAGCGAAATAAAAAACGGCATTTTGGCAAAATCGGAAGAGTCCGAATTTTTATTATTTAAAATTCATGGTTCAACGGTAACGGGGTATTCTTATCTGATCATTTTAACATCCGGAAGTAAGATAAAAAATACTGTACCATATAGTATGGTCTTTTTAATCGTGGCAGTACTCAACAGGGTGCAAGGTGTACTCCATATCTTAATCTAACGCGCTTGAGTAAATCCGAAAATCCCCTCTTGGGCTCCCCTTTTATCAACCGCCAATCTGCCGTTCAAAGAAATGACAATATCGATTTGAAAGAGCCCTATGAAAATTTCGTTAATTGAATTAAAGCTTCCTTGGCCGAATGGTTGCGTGAGCTGACAGCAGAACTAGAGACCCGGGTTCAAACCTAAATCAAAACCATATTGTGTCTATTTTTTATTTTTATGAAAATAAGTTTTTTCATTAGGAGCTATTTTAGATGGCGTTGTTAAGAAACACTAAGCAAATGAGTGTTTCGTTGGAAACTGAACCAAGAAAATAAATTGTTTTTATCCGAGCAACGCTCAGTCGTCCAATTAGTAAGCTTGATTTTCAATTTAGCCATGAAAAGAAGTTTGAATCGGTTTTATTAATCTGTATGGGGACTAAAAGGGACCTCGATAATCCCATGTACTCGTTGGTAACATAGATTTATTCTGATCAGAAATGTCCATTATACTATTATTATGATGCAAACTACTCGTGGTTTTTACTACATGAAAATATTTTCAACACTCTTTGATTACTACCTACATACGAAAGACATAATTTATATATTTCTTTTGCAAATTAATTTGTTAACAACTTTCGTAATTTTTATGTGCTGATAAGCTCGATAAAGATAATTCTAGACGAACAGCATGAGCTATCGCAAGTATTTTAAACAGTAGCTATTTCTGTTTTACACAATTTTCAACTTGTTGCTCAGTTTGTAATTATGTTATTAAAAATATCCTCTGAAGCGAACTTGACTATAACACAATTCATCGAATAACAGTTTCGACTAGAATATAATTATGCCCTCTCTACATAATCTACGATCACTCTATGGTTTCAAAGACATAACCTTATGGAGACCGCTTTTATTTAAATAAATAATGGACGTGGAGCAATCCTGGTTCCGTGTTTTAATTACTTATCTCGTTAAAATACCATATATACGGTTTAGGAGTAGGTAACACAGTTTTAACCTGAGTTACTCCTAAGCTGTAGTAACTAAGTGTAAATTAGAATAATAAAAGTTTAATGATAAAATTGTAGGTGGTAGGAATTTTATGGTTCGCCGGGGAAGTACCACCTTCTGCACCCACTTCTGCCATGAATCAATATTATTGTGTTCCAATCGCATATTAAAGAGTTTAGAATGGAATTGTGGGCGGGGCAGATGCGCCATATGAGCAACGCTCATATCTCTACAGAAACACGCGATCGCGCTGCGATATGCGTGCTTGGGTGTGATTCGTTCATTTGAATTCGTGTGATTGTGCGGCGTTAAGACTGGCTAGATTTGAAATTGCAAATATGTGCGTAAGCTTCATATTTATTTACGAGTAAGTACAGATGTAGTGGAGGTGTAAGGTGGGGCTGGATCGACGACACTGTTTTCATACGAATAATAAATAAATAAATAACACTTCACACTCATAGCCATATACACATAGCAAAGACAGAAACGAAACCCAGACCGAGAACAAAAATTTATACTCATCATTAAATTGTCTGCTTCGCCGGGAATCGAACCCGGGACCATCCGATCGGCAGTCTGGCATGGTAACCATTACGCCACGTGGGTCGTCAAACGAATGGCGCATTATTGCCATTCTACCTCTTTTAATATGTTTTGTGGTTCCAATGGATAAGTGCAGTTGCTGCCCAGACTTACATGAGGCGACCATCAGTTCTGCAACTGCATTGACTAGACTTATATATTCTTGCTTGAGGTTTTGTGCATCGACCACTTAACACCACGTTTCATTCAAATAAAATATCTTCGTTTGATCAGTAAGTTTATTATTGGAAGTCGGTAAAAGTTCCTATTTTGACTGTCTCATTAATTAAATTTTATTTACTAGAAAGAGCTTCAAAAATAACGCGTAAAGAAAATAAAGTAAGCGACTACAAATCAGTAAAATAACACAATTAATTTTATTTTCTATTTCCAATAAATCTCCTCCAAAAATTATGAAAATGAAATAAAACGTAGTATTACTTGGTGCTTGAGGCTTCTGAGAGGTCGCCGCAAATATTCGACGAGCCATCGAAGGCCATTTGGCGACAATTAATTTAGCGCTTTGCTGTTAAATTAGTTTTGAAAAAGCACTTGAAATCAGGAGATTGCAAGAAACGTCCTGTGTTTTAGATTCTACTCATTTTGCACTACCATTCAAAATTCACAACCAAATTTGTTTTAAATGAAGTTATTTACCTAAGTATAACTAAGAACCTTTAATAAATGTAATTATTATAAATCTCTCATTTATATTATATATTTTTTTAATTTAAAGCGCGTCAAATAAAATGTAAAGCAAATAAGTTTTGTATTCCAAAAAAGAAAAAAAATGAAGATAAGTTTTTAAATCAAAGAAAATTAGGCGAGCAACGATAAAGCAGGGAAAAGATACAAGAAACTGTATTTTCTATTACCAACAATGATGAATAATAGTACAAGATCCACTTATTTTCCTCCCCAAGAATTTCTGATAGGTCGGCTGAGATCCTGGTGGCAAATATTTGACAAGCTATCGAAGGCCATTCGGTGACAATTAATTCAGCGCATTTTGCTATTAAATTTGTCTTGAAAAAGCACTTAAATTGAAAAGATAGTAAGAATTTTGTCAGTGTTTTTATATTTTGATTTTATAAAAAATGCATGTGTTATTATTTTTTAAACGCTTTATATTTTAACGCTTCACTTGGTTTGTAACCGACTCATTTGGGTGCGATTTTGATCCACTTTAAACGGCCCGATTTTATACTTACAAACTTGGACCGTGGACGAAACACTAATTTGATAATATTATTTTTATCAAATAAAATGTAAACCAAATGAATATTTGTATTCCAAAAATGAATATAATATTTTGAGTCTAAGTTTGTAAATATATAGTGTGTGTTCGCGCCAATTAAGTCATTTCACCTCCCTCCCCTTCATCCTCCCTCTCTTTCCCGCAAGTGCACTATTGTATTATATCGGCCTCATTCGCACCTGAGCAAATGTATATGGATCAGGAAGAATTATCAATCAGTCTGCCTTCGTCCGCCGCGCCGCCGACGCGCATGCAAGTCCTCGTGACAACCGCACCGCAAGCCACCACACGTGGTCAGACTCGCCGCATCGCCACCATCACCGCTGTTAATAGTTTATGATTTAACTGACTCAAAGTGATTAATGGGTACCTATAGTGTATTGTGAAGGACAACACCAGTTCCCGGGCAAGAGAAGATTGATCGAGGCTTCATCAGTACACGAGCATACCATCTGCTCCAGCCCCAGGTTAGTGCGTTTGTTCCCTTTATCAATCCTTCTCGTTTTCCACCTTTAATTCGACACGCAACTTACAGTCCACAATTCCTACACCCGCAACGGGGGACCACCCTCCTTTCCACCCTTTATTCCACCACCATTTTTGGTCATATCGAACCGGAGGCCCCCCCTTTACCCAACAATCTGGTCCATGTCGAGCCGGATTTCGAATCAATAGTTTAGTAACTTCACCCGGGTTAAATATTTAATCTCATAAATACGCATATGTATGTATTTCATGTAATATATTATAAGTGCCTATTCATATTTATTTTTGCAAATAAGTATTATATCTACGATTATTTTATATCCCGCATATTAATAACGCACCGCTCACGTAGGTATATTATTCTTTTTGCAAAACGCACCGCACCATCCGCTATTTATTTTTGCAAATAAGTATTATATCTACGATTATTTTATATCCCGCATATAACGCACCGCTCACGTAGGTATATTATTATTTTTGCAAAACGCACCGCACCATCCGCTATTTATTTTTGCAAATAAGTATTATATCTACGATTATTTTATATCCCGCATATTAATAACGCACCGCTCACGTAGGTATATTATTATTTTTGCAAAACGCACCGCACCATTCGCACCATTATTTACCTATATTTGTAATCGAAATTACACCTAATAGGTACCTACGCATTCTATTTTTCATTAATTGATGTCTGCCATATTGTAACTGGAACCGACGCGACCGGCGATCGTTGTTTCGCTAGTAACTACCTACGTAATCATTCATTCATTACGCCATACATAATTTTTATAATCTTAACTGTTTTAACTGATTTATCTTGTTCACGACAAAATGTCTACTAAAGGTAAAATTGTATCTGAAACGATTTCAAATGACGAAATTAGTTTGAAAATATTAATTGCAAAACGAAATTCTATTTACGAACGTTTACAACAAATTTATGATTTATCTATAAGTGCATTAAGTTCGTCAGACGCACAGGACACATTTCTTGACACGGCATCTGACCTTGAATACTTGCGTACTGAGTTCAAGGACACGTTAGAATCTTATAATGTTACAAATTTAAAATTAAATCCGAACGCGCAAGTAGATTTCGGATCGTGGAAATCTTTTCATGATCTATATAGTCGTATTAAAAGTCAAGTGTCCAAATTAAACGCTCCATCTTCATCTTCAAGTAAATTACAGAACAGTTTACCTACAAAAATTATACCGTCGCTTCCGCCCATAGAATTACTTTCTTTTAATGGTGACATACGACACTGGTCTATGTTCTACCAACAATTTAAAACATTAGTTCATGATAATCAGCAATTAACAGATGCTGAACGCGTGTATTATCTTGTTAGTAAACTTAGTGATAAGGCATTATCAATCTGCTCAGGCTTAATGCCTACAGCGGAAAACTATTCTGTGATATGGAACGCGCTCATACTAGGGCTTTCGAATACCGGATTTTTTCAATACCGGTATTAATACCGAATGTTTTTTTCTCAATACCGGGATCCCGGGATACCGGTATTGAAAAAAAAGAAGGCTTAATTTTTTCAGAATTGTACTTCTTTTTTGGAAGTAGTTATTTAGAAGGTATTTTTTCAGGTAATATTAATAAACAAAGTTTTAATGTAAAATCGTCGATTATTTACATGTAAAAATATATTTTTATAATAATACTAGCTGACCCTGCGAACTCAGTACCGCGTTTAAATGTTTGGGGTAGGCCACCCTTATCACTTAGGAGGATGAAAAATAGATGTTGACCGATTCTCAGACCTACCCGATATGCACACAAAATTTCATGAGATTCGGTCGAGCCGTTTCGGAGGAGTATAGTAACTAATATTGTGACACGAGAATTTTATATACATATAAGATTAAGTGTCGGTTAGATCCGTCCTCTGTGCAGCTGGATAGGTCTTGTTTGGACGTTCTGGATTTCGACGGACATAATGGCTGAGTTGTATAAACATCTCAACACATCGATGTATCGATAGTCAACTTGGCATCGCTGCAGGGAATCCAGAACAGCCCATCAAAAGCTTTCTCATAGTTCATAAAAGCTAGGCACAGGGGCTGATTGTACTCATGTGTCTTTTGTATTATCTGCCTCACTTTGAGAATGTGGTCTATGATGCTAAAGTCTCGTCGGAAACCGGCCTGTTTCGATGGCTGGAATTTATCTAGTCGCTTAGTGAGTCGATTCGTTTTATGAACCTCGAAAACAACTTATAGACGTGGCACAGGCAGGAGCGAGATGGGTCGATAGTTTTTAGCAGTGTTTTGTTCCCCTTCTTATGGAACAAAACGATGCTTGCTCGACGATCGATGCTCCTGTTCCATGCCTGCGGAGTTCTCCCTGTCTGCAAGACGGAATTAAAAATTCGGGCTGATTGTGTAAGGATTGGTGTACCTCCGGCTTTAATAAGCTCTGCTGTTATTCCGTCCTCACCAGGGACTTTTCCGTTTTTACGTTGTCTGAGGGCCAACGCCATCTCCTCAAGACTGACTTCGGGAAGCTCGTCAGTGTAGTGGCGTTTTAATGTGGCTCTGGGATCTGTGGATTGGTACTCAGGCTGCGGAATACGTGAAGCATATAATCGGATGTAGAAGTGATCAACCTCGGACAGTGTCTCTAGCTTAGAAGCGACCGTTTTGCAGCCATCGTCTTAAGTTTTAAAAGATGGCTTATACCCAGACGATGCGTGAATATCTTAGACCCCGGTTCTTCTCAATTGCCTGTTTTATAACAAGTGTGTTGGAACGCCGGAGGTCTTTGCGTATGCATTTTCGAATATATCTTGTGAGACATTGGAGTTCTGATGGGGTGGCATTTCTGTCTTCGCGTCTTTGCTTCATAAGCACGAGAGTCCTATCCGAAAGCTTAGACTTCCGGGCCTTATGCTTCATGCGACAAAACCTGTTACCTTCGTCCCTTAACCCACATTTTCGTAGTCCTCGTCAAAATCCACGGCGGGTTCCAAGGCATCAAACCGATTTATCAGTTAAAGCTGAAATTCATTAGACCCTGTTTCGATTTGAAGGAGATTTGGTCAGAGCGTAGACTTCAACATACGGCGTCTCTCGAGCTGAAGATCTATATATAAAGAGCCTCTTACTAGTGTGATCACTACCGGTGTTAAACCTATTGATCACAGAGACGTCTTTAAATATCCGCTTGTAGTCCGTAACGATGAAGTCTATCTTGTTTTCGGACTTACAATCATTGATATACTTATTCCAAAATAAAAGAAATGGATAAAAATGTTTATGTGAGGTATTGATAGTTTATTATTTTGTGATTTGTAAAATTAAAATAAAATCACTAATACCGGGATCCCGGTATTGAACGTTTCAATACCGGTATTCGAAAAATCGAAAAAATGTCCGGGATCCCGGTATTGGCTGTTACCGGGATCCCGGTATTGGAAGCCCTAGCTCATACGTAGATATAACGACGAGCGTGCGCTCGCGACTACCTACGTCAGTCAGCTGTTAGAACTGAAGAACGTAAACACTAACACATCCGCTGGTTATCAAATATTTATGGATAAATTTGATGCTTCTGTTAACGCTCTTAAGCAACTTAATATTGATGACATATCTGATTTTCTATTTCTAAATATCGCGCTTAGAAAATTAGATAACGATACCGTAAAGTCGTTCGAAATGTCATGTCGCAACGTAAATATACCTAAATATTCCGCTTTGGTTCAGTTTTTACATGACCAGAATAGGGCTTTGTGCCATACAATAAATACTTCGCATACGTCTAACAATAATAAAATTAAAGGTAATTTGGTTCCCGCTCCCGCTAAGAATATAAGCAAAACTTTTATTAATACAGATTCGTCTCGGTCATGTATTTTCTGTAAATCGGGTGATCACGAACACCTATTTGTCTGTCCGCATTTTTTAAAACTAAATACACAAGACAAGTACAATTTTGTAAAACGAAATAAATGTTGTATTAATTGTTTAAGTAATAAACACGCCACTCCTTTTTGTAAGTCACAGCGTAGATGTAGGTATTGCTCCCGCTCGCACCATACGCTACTTCATTTTGTTAGTAGTAGGAATAAGGTCGATCAGCCTTCGGAACAAGGTCCAGGAGAACAAAATACATCCACGTCATGTAACGTTTCGCGCGATTGTGGTAATGCGCCGCACTGCACTACATTAATGGGGACTGCGAGGATTAAAGTTTGTAGTAAATACGGACACCAATATTTGTTGCGTTGTTTAGTGGACCCTGGCTCGCAATGCGATTACATCACGAAACAGTGTTGCAAACGTTTATACCTACCGATCTCAAATAAAACACCAGTTAAAGAGGCGCAAGGAATCGGTGGAGTATCGCAGAAGATTTTGGGTGTTGCTTCTTTGCAGTTTAGCTCCCGCTTTGATGAAAATAAACTTTATCATATTGAACCGTTAGTCGTTCCCACTATAACTGGACAATTACCCGAGTCGCTAATAGACGTTTCGAAAATTAATTATATAAATAATTTACGTTTAGCTGACGATCAATTCCATAAACCAGGTGACATTGACGTTTTATTAGGGGTTAACACTTACATATTTACAAATTTTGTTAACTGATAAAATAATTAATTCGCAATCGCCGAGTGCCATAGAAACGTCATTAGGATACATAATAATGGGAGACGCAGATATCGACTTTCCTACTTGCATTCCGCGTTCTTTAGTTTCTTATCCTACTCGTATCGATAATAGTCAAACGTCGCTCATGCATTCGCTCGAAAAATTTTGGAAGTTAGAGGAGCTGCCGCAAAAACCTTATTTGAGTCCTGATGAACAGGAATGTGAGAATATTTATACTTCCACTACTCGTCGCAGTTTGAACGGACGATATGTTGTCGCCCTGCCCTTCAAGGACACGCCTGATAAGTTAGGTGATTCTTTTATAACCGCTAAAAAACGCTTCTCGCTCCTAGAGAGACGTTTTTAATAAATGTCCCGATCTTCGCTCCCGCTACAATGAAGTCATTCAATAATACATCAACAAGGGTTTTTTTATCATTGGTTGCTTCAAATAATTCTACGGAACCTTGCTTTTATCTCCCGCACCACCCTGTCATACGTAATGATAAAAGCACAACTAAATTGCGAATAGTACTCAACGCAAGCGCTAAGTCAGATAATGACATTTCATTAAATGATATTTTACATAGTGGGCAAAATTTACAGTCTGATATTTTTAATATTTTAATAAACGTACGAGTTTATCGCATCGCATTTTTTGCCGACGTTAGGAAAATGTATTTATGCATTGAAGTACAAAAATCGCACCGCGCGTTTCAACGCATTCTTTATCGCTTTTCTGATGAGGAAGACATACAAACATACGAATTTAATCGTGTGACTTTTGGTTTACGCTGTTCGCCTTTTCTTGCGCTACGCACATTACGTCAGTTGGCTTCCGAGGAGAGGGAGTCCTATCCTTTGGCTGCTTCGGTGGTGGAACGAGATATTTATATGGACGATATCGCGTCCTGCGCGCCCTGCGTCAACAGCGCCGTTGACGTAGCCATTCAACTAATTCAAATGTTTAAGCGAGGAGGATTTGAATTGGTTAAGTGGACTAGTAACAGTTCAGAGCTTTTACAGCACATCCCCGCAACGCACCGTCAGCTTGACGGGGTCTCATTCGACGACCAAAATATTTTTAAAATATTGGATCTACGTTGGCACCCCGCAACTGATTGTTTTTCTTTTCTAGTTTCGCCGCCGCCGCTCGCTTGTACCAAGCGTTCTATTTTATCCGCAACCGCTCGCTTGTATGATGTTTCTGGGGCTCGTGGGTCCAGTAATTCTTTTCTCTAAGCTTCTCATTAAAACCTTATGGGTTCTCAAACTTGACTGGGACCAGGCTCCGCCCGCTCACGTTGTTACTGTATGGCAACAATATATTTCAGAGTTACCTTTGATATCGAAATTAAAGTTTCCTCGCCATATGGGTATAAATAAAAATTCGCAAGTCTCGCTAGTCGCGTTCGCCGACGCCAGTGAAAGGGCATATGGCTGCGTGATTTATTCGCAGATCGTTAATGATGATGACTCACCAGTGATAACGCTACTAATTTTATTGCTTCGCGTTCATACTTGAAGGAACTTCATTCCTTTTTACGTTCAGACGAATATTATAAAGTATTTAATCAGGTCCTTTCTGATAACCGCATCACATGGAAACTTAACCCTCCAAACGCTCCACACTTTGGTGGGCTTTGGGAGTCAAATATAAAGATAGTAAAGTATCATTTATTTCGCGTCATAGGTAAGCAAATCCTCACGTATGAGGAGTTGCTTACTGTCCTCACTCAGGTCGAACGCATACTAAATTCACGACCGCTTTACGTGAGTAGCGATCCGGCGGAAGCTACTGCACTTACGCCCGCGCATTTCCTCGCTGTTAATCCACTTGGATGTTTACCCGCCGCGGATCTTAGTAAAGAACGCATTAATCTTTTATCACGTTTTTCATTGCTTGATTCGATAGTTCAGTTATTCTGGAAGCGCTTCAGATCAGAATACTTACATACACTACAAGCAAGAGAAAAGTGGAATAAACATTCTATTAATTCCATTTCTGTAGGAACCGTTGTTCTTATCGATATGGATAACGCCCCGCCTCTTCAGTGGCCGCTAGGCGTCGTCACTGAACTGTTTCCTGGTAGGGATGGTGTGGTGCGCGTTGCACAAGTGAAGACTAAGAGCTCCACTTTGCAGCGGCCCATTGTTAGACTTTGCCCTCTACCAACACAATAATATTTCTATATGCCTATGTAGTTTATATTTTATAAGTTATAGTTTAAGTATAAATTCTCATCCCGCTATTATAATATTTTTATTAATTTACTAATTATATTCATCGCATCGCCTCTGTTCACCGCATATATAGTTTTTTCTATATGATATTAACTCCGCTGTATATATTTATGTTTATTTTTTTTAATTCGCTATTTGAGGAGACCTCAAGGCCGGGGGGATGTTCGCGCCAATTAAGTCATTTCACCTCCCTCCCCTTCATCCTCCCTCTCTTTCCCGCAAGCGCACTATTGTATTATATCGGCCTCATTCGCACCTGAGCAAATGTATATGGATCAGGAAGAATTATCAATCAGTCTGCCTTCGTCCGCCGCGCCGCCGACGCGCATGCAAGTCCTCGTGACAACCGCACCGCAAGCCACCACACGTGGTCAGACTCGCCGCATCGCCACCATCACCGCTGTTAATAGTTTATGATTTAACTGACTCAAAGTGATTAATGGGTACCTATAGTGTATTGTGAAGGACAACACCAGTTCCCGGGCAAGAGAAGATTGATCGAGGCTTCATCAGTACACGAGCATACCATCTGCTCCAGCCCCAGGTTAGTGCGTTTGTTCCCTTTATCAATCCTTCTCGTTTTCCACCTTTAATTCGACACGCAACTTACAGTCCACAATTCCTACACCCGCAACGGGGGACCACCCTCCTTTCCACCCTTTATTCCACCACCATTTTTGGTCATATCGAACCGGAGGCCCCCCCCCTTTACCCAACAGTGTGTAAAACTTTTATGGTTTGCCTGGAGACGCACCACCGCTGCACTCACTTTTGCCATGAATATTTATTTATTTACTAAAACTTACAACTAACATTACAATTTAGAAACCAATGCATTAGTGTAGCATAAAATAATATAAATTTCAACGTAAAAACTCAGGATATAACTATTAAATTAATTCAATATACTTAATAGAAAAAATAAATCTAATTTATACTTTGATGTCAATTTGAATTAAAATTACAATGAATAGGCATAAAATGAAATAAACATGTCAAATTAATTAAATTAAAAATAAACCAGTCAGTCCAAATAAAATTCATACGTCAAATATATAAATATGTAATAATATTAATTAATCGAATGTCAAACCTCATTACAATTTTCAATTACTTTGCACACCGCCTATAATATTATAGCATATAAATTTTATTGTACTCCAGTGGAAAGATGTAATTGCCGACCAGACTTACATGTGGTGACTATCCACAGTATCCACAGAACATATTAAAGAGGTTAGAATGGAATTGTGGGCGGGGTAGACGCGCCAAGGATATGAGCAACGCTCATATTTCTACAGAAACACGCGATGAGTGCTTGTATGATTGCTTGGGTGTGATTCGACCATTTGAAATCGCGTGAATGTGCGGCGTTAAGATTGGCTCGATTTGAAATTGCTAATGTGGGAATGGAACGTAAGAGGATAATAGGTAGAATGGAACGTATGTGAATGGCTGAGCGATTGAGTGAAAGGAAGGAGTGAGCGGTGACATAGGGTGAATGATATCATTATTAGGACGGACGACGTTGAAGGTTGAAGAATAAAACAAAGTATAAAGTTCCAAGTGATTTTAATTTGACCCTCGAGATCCCAATTACTACATTTTGGGGGCTCGTCCGGGATACTCGATCGTCAAATTACTACGACGACGACGACGAAAACGACGAACGACGATACTTTTCGAACACCGAACACCGGCGGCAGCGCAGCGTGCACGTGGCGTCAGCGAAGAATTTTTTTTTTTTCGACTATCATTTCCAAGTTATGATGGCTGAAAAGGTAACCACGCCAGCGTTCGGTTTGATGGAGGGCCTATACAACATCAGTAAGTTCAGCGGCGACGACAAAACGTATTCGTCGAGCAAGTGGGCGCAAGACATCGAAGACAACGCGGAGATCTTTGGCTGGACCCCTCAACAGACGTTGATCATCGCCAGGAGAACGTTGTCAGGTACGGCTGAAATATGGCTACGATCCGAGAAAACGTTTAAAACTTATGAAGAGCTAAAAGCAGCTGTAATGAAGGAATTTCCGGAAGCAGTCAACAGCAAGGAGATGCACGAAATCATGGCGGCCAGAAAAAAACGTAAAGATGAATCGTTTTATCAATATATGCTGTCTATGAAGGAGCTGGGAAAACGAGCTAAATTCCCGGACTACGTGGCGATCCAGTACATTATCGACGGTATTGAAGACTACGAGGCTAATAAAACTATTTTATATGGCGTTACAACGTATCCAGTGCTAAAAGAGAAGTTAGCTATTTACGAGAAAATTAAAAGTAAGTGTGAAGAAAGAGAAGCGGTGAAGACTCGTGCAGTGGCAGCAGTAACGAGGCGGTGCTATAATTGTGGAAGCCTGGAACACATAGCAAATACTTGCAATCGAGGTCCGAAGTGTTTCGGTTGTAACCAGTATGGGCATATCAGACCTCAGTGTAAAACGGCGCCATTGGGAGCTGAAGTAAGGACCGGAACGAGAACGAGAACGAAACAGTTCAGTAAGATGGCGGACGGAAGCAAACCCGATCGACGTTCGGCCATGTTCGGGTCGGCCGAAGGCAGCGACGTCAACGTCAGTGACATTCGCGTATGTGACAGTTCGAACTTGACAATGACAACATTGACAACTGAAGTGATGCAAGTTAAAAACAATGGCGTTCCGTGTAGTAATGTGCCGGTAAAAAGTGTAAAATTAGGAAATATTTGTGTAAACGCCCTTATAGATTCGGGTAGTAATGTAAATTTAGTATCGACGTCTTTATTTTCTAGATTATTGTCGGAAATTCAAGATGATAACGTGATTCTGTCTGGTTTAGGCTGTTGCAAGGTGAAATCTAAGGGTAAAACATTTGTAAATTTAGAAATAGACAGGCAGTGTTATGATAATGTTGTTTTTCACGTAGTAGTTAACGATGTCATGCCTTATGATGTAATAATTGGCCAAGAGTTTTTGAGTACAGTAACCATGTTAATGAATGAAGGGTCAGTGACATTTTTGCCTGTGGGTTGCGATTGGGTGGGTAAAATTAATTGTTTTACAGGGTGTGCTGATGTTGAATTGAATCACGTGATAGATCCCAGGGTGAAGGATGAGGTTGCACAGCTTGTACAAGGATACAAACCATTGCAAACTGTGGAGGTACCAACCCAACTCAAGAGTGTACTTAAAGATGATATACCAGTTGCACAAAGGCCCCAACGCTTGTCATTAATGGAACAACAAATAGTAGAAAAACAAATTAAAGAATGGGAACAAGAAAGAATCATACAGGTGAGATTTTCTGAGTATTCTAGCCCCTTAGTACTTGTCAAAAAGAAAAACAGTAATATTAGATTTTGTGTGGACTATAGGTTGCTTAACAGAAAAATAGTCATGGATGAGTTACCATTGCCCATGCCGTCAACATGCCTAAAGACATTTATGAGATTTGTTAGTGTAATTTTGGGGTATATTCTGAAAGATGGAGCAGTGAGGCCTAGTGCTGATAAAGAAGATACTGTGATACAATACCGCGAGCCAAAGAACATTAAGCAATTGTACAGTTTTGTCAGATTAGCTGGAAACTTCAGAAAATACATAGAAAATTATGCTAAAATTGTCAAGCCGTTCACAGATTTATTCAGAAAAGGTAAAGAATTTTTATTTCAGGATGAACAAAGAATATCATTGCAAACATTAAAGAGTAAATCGATTAGTCAGCCAGTTCTAAAGATATTTGATCCTAAGTTGAAAACAGAATTGCATACGGGTGCACTTAGTTGTAGTACAGCATTTAAGTATAATATACAGCGAGCACAGAGGAGAGATGAAGGATTAAAAGCCATAAATATCATTCTAGAAGAAAAATCATATGAAGATTACTGGAAAGAAACTAGTAGTAAGGTGCATAGTTATGGTCACTTTGGAAAAGTAAAGATAAAAGAATTATTGAGTCAAAATTATTATATCAGAGATGTAGACAAGAAGATGGAACAATTCAATTAAGCTGTATACCCTGTCTGTTAGCTTGGAGGAAGGAAGGAGAACAGAAAGGTTTCTTACATCCGATTGAAAAGGAGAGTGTCCCATTTGATACATTACATTTAGATCACATTGGACCCCTTACAGGGACAAAGAAACAATACAATTACATACTTACAGTAATAGATGGGTTCACAAAATTTGTATGGTTATTTCCTACAAGAACAACCTCAAGTAGTGAGACATTAAATAAACTTCAAATACATCAACAGGCGTTTGGCAATCCTCTTAGAATTGTCACAGATAGAGGGACAGCCTTCACAAGCAAAGAATTTGAAAATTACTGTGAAGAGGAAAACATATGTCATGTAAAAATAACCACGGGTGTACCTAGAGGAAATGGACAGGTGGAGAGAGTTCACAGAATCATTATATCCATATTAACTAAGTTGTGCATTGAAAATCCTGCTATGTGGTACAAACATGTCAGCAAAGTGCAGCGAGCTATTAATAGCACTTTCCAAAGAGGGATAAATACAACACCATTTGAGTTATTGATGGGAGTAAAAATGCATAGTAAAGAGGATGTCATAATATCAAGGTTATTAGAAGAAGAAAATGTATCACAATTTGATGAAAATAGAGAAAATTTAAGGAAGCAAGCTAAAGAACAGATTTTAAAAATTCAAGATGAAAACAGAAAACACTTCAATAAAAATCGAAGGGAAAGTGTTAAGTACAGTGAAGGGGATATGGTTGCCATAAAGAGAACTCAATTTGGTCCTGGACTTAAACTGAAGCCCAAATATTTAGGTCCTTATAAAGTTGTTAAATGCAAGCGCAATGACCGTTATGATGTTGAGAAACTGGACAGCTCAGCTGAAGGGCCAATTAAAACATCAAGTTCTGCTGATTACATGAAGAGGTGGCCAGAACAGGGTGACCTAGAAGGGTTGGACAATTAATTCAGGTATGCCATTTCCTTTCATGTGCTGTTCATTTGTTAACACGGTTCACTCACTCTTACACTATTGGCTAATGTGTCTAAAATTTAAGTTGTAATGTTTAGTTATGTATTAGTTATTATGTTAGTTATTAAGGAATGTTATGTTTAAGGTGTACTGTAATGTTTAGTTAAGTATTCGCTCATGTTGTTATGATAATGTTTTGTCTTTGTCTTTGTTGATATTGTATAGCTTTAGTATAAGGAGGTATGCCTGAGGACAGGCATGAGTGCAGGACGGCCGAATGTGGGAATGGAACGTAAGAGGATAATAGGTAGAATGGAACGTATGTGAATGGCTGAGCGATTGAGTGAAAGGAAGGAGTGAGCGGTGACATAGGGTGAATGATATCATTATTAGGACGGACGACGTTGAAGGTTGAAGAATAAAACAAAGTATAAAGTTCCAAGTGATTTTAATTTGACCCTCGAGATCCCAATTACTACACTAATATGTGCGTAAGCTTCATATTTATTTAAGTACAGATGTAGTGGAGGTGAAAGGCTGGATCGATGACACCGGTTTTATACGAACGGAGCATTATTGCCATTTTACCTTTTTTAATGTGTTCTGTGTGACCATCAGCCTCCGGAGTAGCAGGATAACTGCATACGACCTCATACAAGACTTGCCTATGCTTGTGAGAGGTTGAGTGTAGATGTCCATGGGCTGTAGCGACCACCCAACACCACATGGCATGTATGCTCGTCTTCTTGTCCATTAAAAAAATCATAGAAAAAGGCGAGCGACAATAAAGAAGGGAAAATATACAAGAAGAGAATTTTATTTTCTATTACCAATGTAGCGGCAAGCGCAACAACATAGATACCGTCAACTATCGTGAGAAAATATTACGATCCAAAATTATGTGGGTACAACATTGCCGCTCTCGCTCTCACGACCTCTCACTCTTGCAAGATAATACAACATTATGTGGGTACTACATCGCCGCTCTCGCTCTCACGACCTCTCGCTCTAGCAAGAATATGCAGCATAATGTGGGTACTCTGACAAGAAATATAATAGAAATACCGACATGGAATTTAATTATGCAACTACCCACATCACGGAGCACACCGACCGCGACGGAGTACAGAGAAGATTTAATCGAGACGTTTGTGAATGAAACATGAAGATTGCATAATCAAATCAATCTCCGATAAGCAAATCCTCGTCGTCCACCACGCCGCCGTCGATCATACTCCAGCGCCGTGCATCCACCGTCGACCCTGGAGACCGCTGCTTCCTACACGATGCCTGGAGGACGTCTGCTTCCCGCCGCTGCCGCCGCCGAATGACTACGCGGGCGCGCACGGGCCTTATATTTATGTAGCCCATCTACGGCTGACTTCACAGCAGCGGAATGAGTACGGCGACGAAAACGTCCAATTAGATTTCCTCGCGTTATTTGATTATTATTTATATTAACGTTTATTTTATTTTAATTTTATTGGTAATAATATTTGTGATCTTATTGGTTATTGTAAATTTCTTGGATAATGATTGGTAATTTGTTGTTGATCGCTTTTATATAAATAGGAGTTGGCTTTCAAATAAATTCCATTCCGGATTACTTTCCACATATCGGACTTACCTATATCAGTTGTTTCACTCCACTCTCCATACATTAGTAAGGAACCCTAACCAGCTAGGGCACCCCCTTACATTGGTGACCCCGAGCGGCCGACCAGGCTGTTCAAGAACACTGCGCCTTGTCCGGAGCTACTGGAACGTCTCTCTGCCCGAAGAATAGCAGCGAGGATTTCTACATCATCAGCGTCAAGCAAGAAAATTAGATCCAAGACCCCTGGAGGAACCTTTTCAAGAAGAAAATTTATTAAGAAGAAAATGGAGCAGGAGCCGAAACAATCACACATGACCGAGATGCCGGAACATCAAGAAATAGCAGGAATTTCTCTATCTATGAGAATACCGCCTTTTTGGAGAGATAAGCCACGGCTATGGTTTATCAGTTTTGAAGCCGCAACGAATGAATTAAAGAAGAGCCAAGCCCAGCTTACACAGATGTTGATCGCGCAACTTGAGAAGCAGGACATCGAGCAAATCTCCGACCTACTGTATAACCCGCCAGCCACCGAGCAATACACCGCTTTGAAGAACCGTTTGATTTCCGCCTATGAAGAATCCGATAGCCGTCAGCTACAGAAGCTACTATCTGAAATCGAGCTTGGAGAACAGAAGCCTACACAACTTTTACGTCGGATGAAGAATCTAGCAAGAGATAAAGTCCCGGATGCGACGCTTCGTTTAATGTGGTTGAACCACCTCCCACCCCACGTTCGATCGGTACTAGCAGTCAGCGAAACATTCAGTTCCCAGACGGCACTCGACGAGCTTGCACTTCTGGCAGACAAGATGATGGAGAACAGCACGAACACTCAGATATCAGTTGTCGAAGGATCTTCGTCACGTGCATTGCCCAGTGATACTCAATTTCTTGTCGAAGAAATTCGCAGACTATCACTGGAAGTCGCTGCGCTCAAGTCAACAACATCACACTGCAACAACCAACAATTCTACCAGCGTGACCGAAGCCATCGAAGACCATTCTTTCGCCGAGACCGCTCTGCAAGTCGAAATTCAAGAAACCGCTCTCGAAGTACAACACCATCACCCATCTGCTACTATCATCGTCGTTTTGGTTCTGAAGCAAGAAGATGCACAACGCCGTGTTCATTCAAGAATGAAAATATGAAGTCGGAAAACTAACAAATACGCTAGCTGCGGCGGAACCTGGCGTATGTGAAAAGTCCAACCGCCTGTTTGTCACTGACAAGAAGACAAGGACAACATTTTTGATCGACACCGGAGCCAACATTTCAGTATTACCACCGAGAAAAGGTCAAATACTGAAGCCACTGGAATTTCAACTCTATGCTGCAAACAATACAGTCATCCCGACCTATGGAGAGAAAACAATGGAACTGGATTTAAACTTACGCCGACCGTTCAAATGGAGGTTCATCGTCGCACGAGTCAGCAAACCAATTATCGGGGCAGATTTCCTTCAACACCATCAACTGATCGTCGATATCAAGAATAGAAGACTCATTGATGGAAAAACAAACTTATCGTCGCAGTCGTTCGTCAGAGAAACCAATCTACCCACAATAAGAGGCATAGATGTTCAACAATCGTACCACAACATCCTAGCGGAATTTCCCGGAACTACAAGGCTTACTTCAATGAAACTTACGCCGAAGCACAACGTCGAACACTACATCGAGACATCTGGACCGCCATTGCATTGCCGCGCACGTCCTATCGCACCACATCGCTACGAACAAGTACGAAAAGAATTCGAAAATATGATCGAGCAGGGATTATGCCGCCCAAGCAAAAGCCCATGGTCATCACCTCTACACATCGTACCTAAGAAGAATGGTGATCTGCGAGTATGTGGAGACTACAGAAGACTGAATGCAGTCACTACACCGGACCGCTACCCGATTCCAAGGATTAAAGACTTCACGTTCCAGTTGTCCAACAAAACTATTTTCTCCACGATCGATCTCAACAGAGCCTACCAACAAATCAAAGTTCGCGATGAAGACATAGAAAAAACAGCAATAATAACACCGATGGGGCTATTCGAATTTCCAAGAATGGCACCAGGATTGAAGAACGCCGGACAAACCTTCCAAAGGTTTATTCACGAAGTACTACAAGGACTCGATTTCGTATATGCATTCATCGATGACTTATTGGTTGCAAGTCCAAACAAGGAAACCCATGAAGAACATTTACGAGCTGTACTACGAAGATTAGAAGACAATGGAATCACAATCAACCCTTCAAAATGCATATTTGGTCAAGAAGAAGTCAAGTTTCTTGGATTCACAGTAAACCGAGATGGTATCAAACCGCCTGCAGAAAAAGTCACAGCAATTACGCAGTACGCCAAACCAAACACGATAGAAGAGCTTAGGCGTTTTCTTGGAATGATAAATTTCTACAGAGAACACATACCGAAAGCCGCTGAAATTCAAGCACCACTTCACGCCTACCTGCATAACTCCAAGAAGAAGGATAAATCAATTATCAACTGGACAAGTCAAGCAACAGAAGCATTTGAAGCTTGCAAAGTTGCAATTCAAAATGCAGCTTTACTTGCACACCCGTCTCATGAAGCACCGATTGCAATCTTCAGCGACGCTTCCGATTCTTCAGCAGGAGCAGTTCTTCAACAATACGTTAACAAACAATGGCAACCACTTGGATATTTTTCGAAGAAATTTTCCGATGCCCAGCGCAACTATAGTACGTTCGACCGAGAGCTACTAGCTATTTACATGGCTATCAAACACTTCAGGAAAATGTTTGAGGGTAGAGATCTAATAATCTTCACCGACCACAAGCCACTTACCTACGTTCTTAAGAAGCAACCATCAGCATCGGAAACACCACGTCGTGCAAGACAACTCATTTTTATAAGTGAGTTTACGACCGACATACGTCACATCAGTGGGAAAGACAACATAGTCGCCGACACTCTGAGCCGCATTCCTGTCGACAGTATAGCCTGCCCAACTTCAATGGACTACGAAAAGTTAGCTGAAGCCCAAGAAAAGGACAAAAATATAATCAAGCAGTTAGGAAGACAAAGTAACCTATCCTTCAAAGAAGTTACTATGCATGTCTCTCTCAAGCCGATCCACTGCGAAGTATCTACAAGCAACATTCGACCTTATCTACCTGAAGAATTTAGAAAAATCGCATTCGACGCCGTACACAACATCAGTCACCCAGGAATCCGGACAACCAGAAAATTAATCAGTCAAAGATTTTTCTGGCCGTCAATGAACAAGGACATCGGAACATGGGCGAAGCAATGCATACAATGTCAACGATGCAAGGTACAACGACACACTACAAGCGAAGTATCTTCATTTCCACAAGCGGAGAGATTTGAACATGTACACATCGATATCGTCGGACCTCTGCCTACCACTAGTGATGGACATCGATATCTAGTCACCATGATCGATAGAGCGACGCGCTGGCCTGAAGCAATACCTACTGAAGACACATCCGCCGAATCTGTCGCCAAGATTGTCTACAACCACTGGATTTCACGTTTTGGTTCACCAAAAATCATTACGACCGACCAAGGAAGAAATTTCGAAAGTAGATTATTCGCCAGCTTACTCAACACAATGGGAATAAAGAGGACTCGCACGACGCCGTATCATCCACAATCAAACGGGATGATAGAACGATGGCACCGCAGTATGAAGACAGCACTCAAAACCCGTCTATCTCGACATACTAAGTGGACAGACGAGTTACCTACAGTTCTACTAGGACTCCGAGCCGCATCACGCACCGACACAGGTGTGAGCGCCGCCGAGCTCACATATGGTTACAACATTCGTTTACCCTGCGACTTTTTCACTTCAACTTCAACACAACCTCAAGAAATGGATTCAGATTACGTCAGTCGTCTACGCGCTTCAATCAACGAAAATAAACCAACACAAGACGTCGTACACGGAAACAAGAAACCGATATTTATTCACAAGGACTTAGAAACCTGCGAGCAAGTCTTCATACGAGATGACAGCGTGAAGAAGCCTCTTCAACCTACATACGAAGGACCTTACTACGTGCTAGAGAGAAACGCGAAGACCTTTAAACTACAACTACCAGATAGAAGATCAGCAACTATATCTGTGGACCGCTTGAAGCCTGCCTACACCATCAATGACAATACTACTGAGGATACTCCGAGCAACGAAGCGACATCCGCACCTTCACCAGCGAGCAACCAGCAACCATCTTCATCTCAACATCGAGCTTCGTGTTTGAAGACCACTCGCTATGGCCGCACCAGCAAGCCTCCTGTACGCTTTCGCTAGGGGGGGAGTCCTGTAGCGGCAAGCGCAACAACATAGATACCGTCAACTATCGTGAGAAAATATTACGATCCAAAATTATGTGGGTACAACATTGCCGCTCTCGCTCTCACGACCTCTCACTCTTGCAAGATAATACAACATTATGTGGGTACTACATCGCCGCTCTCGCTCTCACGACCTCTCGCTCTAGCAAGAATATGCAGCATAATGTGGGTACTCTGACAAGAAATATAATAGAAATACCGACATGGAATTTAATTATGCAACTACCCACATCACGGAGCACACCGACCGCGACGGAGTACAGAGAAGATTTAATCGAGACGTTTGTGAATGAAACATGAAGATTGCATAATCAAATCAATCTCCGATAAGCAAATCCTCGTCGTCCACCACGCCGCCGTCGATCATACTCCAGCGCCGTGCATCCACCGTCGACCCTGGAGACCGCTGCTTCCTACACGATGCCTGGAGGACGTCTGCTTCCCGCCGCTGCCGCCGCCGAATGACTACGCGGGCGCGCACGGGCCTTATATTTATGTAGCCCATCTACGGCTGACTTCACAGCAGCGGAATGAGTACGGCGACGAAAACGTCCAATTAGATTTCCTCGCGTTATTTGATTATTATTTATATTAACGTTTATTTTATTTTAATTTTATTGGTAATAATATTTGTGATCTTATTGGTTATTGTAAATTTCTTGGATTATGATTGGTAATTTGTTGTTGATCGCTTTTATATAAATAGGAGTTGGCTTTCAAATAAATTCCATTCCGGATTACTTTCCACATATCGGACTTACCTATATCAGTTGTTTCACTCCACTCTCCATACATTAGTAAGGAACCCTAACCAGCTAGGGCACCCCCTTACACCAACAATGATGAATAATCAGACTAGAACCACTTATTTTCCTCCCCAGAAATTTCTGAGAGGTCGATGAAAATCCTGGTGCAAATATTTGTTGAACCCTCGAAGGGCATTCGGTGACTATTAATTCAGCGCAATTTGGTATTAAATTCGTTAAGAGAAAATACCTATTTCAAGTGAAAATACAAGAAGAAAATGATTTGTGGTACCTATGTTTGGCGACTGGTTTACGATAGATAAGAAAGGATAGCTGTTTTCAAGTCTATTTAATGCCCCACTGATAGACTGTAAGCAGCGGCTGGACACTAGAAATGTAGACAATGCCATACCAATCTTATAAATTTGTCTTTTGTATTCTGATCCAATAGCAACACATTCTTTTTAAAATAATAAAATAACCATGGAGAAAATATAAACTACGTTAATTTTGACATTTGAATTTGTCCAGATCGCTTGGAGAGTTCAATAATTTTGACATTTGAATTTGTCCAGCTCGCTTGGATAGTTCAATAATTTTGACATTTGAATTTGTCCAGCTCGCTTGGAAAGTTCAATTTCGTAATGTTTAATTTCTCTATGACTGGAAGTCTCCTCTCGATATTGAGAGGGACTTAGGTCATAGTCTTCCACGCTGGACGAGTGAAAATTTGTGAATATAAAAGACTGGGACGAAATGGACGTATTAGATAATGTATTTAAATATTATCACCAATTCGTTACGTTGGGGTCCTTACTGTTAGTTGCTTAGTAATTCTGTGACCACACCAAACTGTTGTTAAACGTTGATAATCTTTGTAAGGTAACTGTATTGAAATACAAGTATCCATAAATGTAGCATTTGTAATATACTTACCAGGTTGCTTCCAATGGAACCGTCTTTTAAATTCAACAAACACTTATTTGATTAGAGAACAGCTTCTCTGAAGTTTAAACTGAGTCGAGTATGTTTAAACTGTAGAACAAAGTGTTTTAACTTTGGTAAAATGGTGAGAATTTCTCACCTAGGTACTGTTCTTGTTCTTAATTCTACTCAGTGTGGTTTACAATATCTAAATGGCCGTATCAAATAAAGCCCAATAATAGTTAGGTAGATCATTCATGGCCTGATTTTTACCAAACGTTGCTTTAAAATAAAACTTTATTTAATGAAAAAGAAGCATAAATTAATTTCTGTATTGCGCTAAGGTAGTGGGACTCAAAACTCTGGACTCTTTGTAAGGTAGAAATCTATTGAAATTCAAGTAACTATAAATAACACGCAACATACCAGTTTGTTTCTAATGGAACTTCCTTTCAATTCAACAACTTGTTTGTTAATCGATTAGTGAACAGTGACTTCGAACTAAACTTTAAACAGTGTCGTGTGTGTTTAAACTGTAGTACAATGTGTTTAATCTGTGGTAAAGAAGCGAAGACCTATTCAACTGAGGTCGAAGACAGTTTGCTAGCATTTCTATCAAGAAACTTTAAATGAGTGAACAAATAAATTTGAAATAAAAGTGGTTCAAATTTTTATTTCGCTGGGAATCGAACCCGGGACCCCTCGATTGGCAGTTCGGCATGGTAACCATTGCGCCTCGTGGGTCGTCAAAATACAAAAATAAATACATTAGTAATAAGTACAGAGAGCAACGATGGCCGAGCGGCGAAACCCGCGATCTCCATGACGGTGATACTGCGTTCAAATCTCCGCCGTACACCTTGTTAAGTGCGTGTTATCAATGTTCCACAGTGATGGATAATATTGTGACAATTGAATTAATTACGATGTTTTCCATCACCGTGCATGCATAAGAGAAATTCATTATTTCTCGAAAGCACGACAATGATGTACAATGTTGAAAAAATACATAATGGAATGAATAAATAAGTAAATAATTAAATACATCGCAATTTTTTTTTCAACCCTTTTTTTATGTCCCACTGCTGGGCACAGGTCTCCTCTCACTAGTGAGAGGGATTTAGGCCATAGTCCACCACGCTGGCCAAGTGCGGATTGGTGGACGTCATGCTTTCGAGAATTTATGAATTCCTCTCAGGCATGCACGGCGATGGAGAACATCGTAATCAATTAAATATCACGATTTTTTCCATCGCCGTAGAGCAGCGATAAATGCGCACATTACAAATTTCTTTGTCAGAGGTGCGCGCCGAGGATTTGAAC
Source organism: Pyrgus malvae (assembly GCA_911387765.1). Taxonomy (NCBI): domain Eukaryota; kingdom Metazoa; phylum Arthropoda; class Insecta; order Lepidoptera; family Hesperiidae; genus Pyrgus; species Pyrgus malvae. The sequence goes on along the minus strand of OU426955.1, from coordinate 6,422,316 downwards.
CCGGGATCGATCGCGTCGAAGACCGCGGATTCATACCACTCGGCCATCGCAGCAATTTTTGGTTACTTGGTTCTAACTACGAGAAAGTAGTCACCGGTATCAATCCGTCTATTATCTATATCTAATAGCTTTTTTTTTTTAATATAGACAAAAGACAATTTGCTAGAAAGTTCGACGATTTCAAAAATTGATCTTTCCTGTTTGAACTACTCTTAGAGCATCACAGGTATGACACCCGTCAGAGGGCCTTTACGGGCGGACCCCTCGTGCATGCACAATGGGCCTTCTAGTTATATACAACTAGTGTATGACGTGTGTGTCGGTGTCAGTGTTGTCGGTGCATAGAAAATGACGTTGTTAATTTGAAATTGACATAATTAGAAATGTATGCGTCTGTAGCGATGAAAGAATATTTGTGAATGTGTGACAAAATTAAAATGTGTGCGTTCTCCCCAGCGCACCAGTTTTGGCACAAAAATTATGTATCGAAGATAGGCGCAATGCCCTCTCCACTGACGGGTGAGTTTTACCTTTGATGTTTTAAGGAACTACTGTACAAAAGAGTAGAACACAATGCCAGTTAGTTTTAAAGGTTCACTTTCAACTTTATTGAACAAATCAGTTTGATGGAATGTACTTTGTTGTTCTTGTAAATTTTAAACTTGGGTTGGAGTAGTTTATTTCCACTTAAAACAGTTGGTAACAAGCTTTTGCTTTTTTTATAAAGCTTTACCTTTTTTTCGGGGGGGAAACCTTCAAAAGGTACCCGGCACCTTGGGAGAGGATACCTACAGAGTTATGTGGGATTGGACCGCACTAAACCCCTTCGGTGGCCAGCCTCTACGCTTGGGGAGGACTCCGGGATCTCCAGTGGAACGCACCGGTGACCTCCACGTGCAGCGCCCAGAATGGGCCAATCTTCGGTAGAGCAGATATGCTTTCCTGCACCTTCCGAACCTTACGGCGGCATGCGGCCACGTACACACCACGTTCTTCCCGGAGCTGCTGGCTGGGCGGATCAAGCTCCCACTCCCATCCCGAAGCGACAGGGACTATAAAGCTCTACCTATTGGTTCAAAACTGTGGTTTAAAACATTTCATCTTTTCAGTTGATGCCATTCTTTTTGCGTTTCTCTCTGTATTCGGGGAAGCTGGAAGCTTACTTCGGCACGCTTTTTCACTTCGCAAGCTTCCACCAGCCCACATCGCTGATTTGGCAGAAATAGATAGATAATGTAACCGTCCATAATATCGACGGCGTACTAGTAATCGTCATTCCACAGAAAAATGGCCAAAAGTTACACTTTTTCTATGAATGACGAGTACCGGGACACTAACAAAAGCCGACGATAGTATTATGGACGTTTACCATACTGGTGTAATTGAGTAGCCAATCTGATATTGAATGTTTTGAAACTACTTAATAATGGTCTTTTTTGATTTTATGGTTATGAAAAATACGATAAGAGACACTCTTTATTAGCTATCCTCGTCAGTTAATTGGCCGCAATCCTTTTTTGCGTCCCATGCTGGGCACGGGTCACTCCCCATTATTGAAGAGGTCTGAAGCTTACTCCACCACGCTGCTCCAATGCGGGTTGGTGGAGATACTGCTTAGTGGCCAACCCTCTACCGGATGTTTCCAAACTGTTCATGAGGCCATCGACAAGGTTTAACGACTAACGGAAACAGCAACGTCAATTAATTACCGGTCGAACACAACTACTATTTCAATTTCGATTTACCGCATCCGATTAAACAATCCCCAAAAGGCCTGCATTCTAGGTATAAATAAATAAACACAGACACTCCGAAATGTGGTGGTGTCGAAATGAATGAAATGTCACTGAATTAATCACTCAATTTCTCTCATACCGTCCGAAGCTGGAAACAAACATTGCTTTCGAATGAATTGGCCAGATTAATAACGTGGAAAATATTTGGGATGTTTGCGGTGAATATCGACGACCTTTGGGATGACTTTGATGACATTTTTTCCAATATTATAACAATGTTATAGTCCTCGAAGTATTTTATCTAAGTTAACTAAGAGGTTACTAAACGTTTCATCCCTACTTCCTTTTTCTTGTGTTTTGTAGGTACTTTAGCGTGTAAAGATTACTTAACTCTATGATAATGTTGCGTGACCAATATTTAATTTTGTCCCTATTTATTACTGTTGGGCGCAGGTCTCCTCTTTGAAGTAAGAGGGATTTAGGCCATAGTCCACCACGCTGGCCAAGTGCGGATCGAGAAATTATGAACTTCTCTCAGGCATGCACGGCGCTGAAGAACATCGTAATCATTTAAATATCACGATATTTTCCATCACCGTGGAGCAGCGATAAATGCGCACATTACAAATTTCTTTGTCAGAGGTGTGCGCCGAGGATTTGAACCCGGGATCGGTCGCGTAGAAGACCGCGGCTTTTACCACTCGGCCATCGCTGCTCGATATATTAGGATTTTGTTAATGTCAATGTAATTTACTTGAAAGAGCCATTGTACCTATATAATTGCAACGCCCTGATAGGGTTCCATGCTGATTGCTATACTTTTTTACTTGTACCACCTTTAAATTTTGTGATGCATGATGCAATAAAGATTATGATTACCTATGATTATGATTATACTGTGAAATCATGCCGTCATGTGAAATTTTGCAGTTTCAGTTTCTGCAGTTTCAGTCAGTTTTTGCAGTTCGGGATATTTCATTCTCAGTTGTAGAGAGAATTCTTGTGCGATGGCATTAAGTTATTTTTTTTTTAATTTGGTTTTTATAATCCGCATGCTGGCTGTCCCACAAACAAGGATTGCACTCATACAATCCTATTAACTTGCTGCGAGATATACGAAACTAGACCGATAAGCAGCGAGATCTGTCGCGAGTCGATGAAGACATGTTTATACCTGCTATCTATCGCTTTCGCAACTACTAGCAGGAAGCGCTTGACAAACTGTCGCGACAGCACTTGCTATAGTGTTTACACTTGCAAGCTGCTGTCAGACAGACTTTCGGACATTTCTCGCGGAAGTTGTCTTGCAGGTGGAAACTCGGCCTAAGGCTCGCGAGCGTTAAAGACTCTGGCTTCGGCCGCGTTTCCACCTGCAAGCAAACTCGCGGAAGTCTTGCATAAGTTCCTTACAATATCGTTTACATTTCCTGCAATTTATTTCTGCAAAAAATGTCTTGCGAGAAGCTCGCGGATCATACTATCGCAACTTATCGCGGAGATATTTACACACGAGTGTCGCGATAGGAACTATCGCAATTTATTCTATTCTATATTTTCATTTTATTATGTAGTGGAATGTTAATGTTTATTTAATTTAATGCAATTTTTATTATGATAATTTTGTTATTATATTTTTTTCAACGTTTTTTATGTCCCGCTGCTGGGCACAGGTCTCCTTCTCACAAGTGAGAGGGATTTAGGCCATAGTCCACCACGCTGGCCAAGTGCGGATTGGTGGACGTCATGCTTTAGAGAAATTATGAACTTCTCTCAGGCATGCATGGCGATGAAGAACATCGTAATCATTTAAATGTTAGCTTTTATTTATTTATTAAGAATATTGTATTAGCTAATTCCGTATTATTATGATATTTTTAGTAGCGGTAATTCGATTGTTCCGTTTCCGACACCTTCGCCATCTTGATTCCATCAGTTAATCATAGCCAACTTCCGGTCACATGAATTGTCGTTATTTTCTCCGACCAAGCTGCAAGCATGCGTGTTGGAAGCACTGAGGGATCGAGACGTGGCTAAGGAAAAGCATTAGTAAAGAGTAAAAGTGTTAGTGTATAGATAAAATATTAAGTGAAACAAGTAAAGGATTGAAGGAATAATAGTTAAGTTGATTGTTAATATGTAAGTACTCCATTTTTGTTCTGTTGGTGGTTTATTCGTTCTTGAAACATTTACATATGTGATTTGTATACTGCATAACTACGAAATATACGTGCAATTGTAAAGTGTTTTATCTTTTATTTAACAAAAACCCGCATTCTGAGCTGTGAGCCAACAGTTCAGAAGTGGGATGATAAGAGAATTTACTGTTTTCTTTCACGTCCACAACGGCCAATTCTGTAAATACTCTGATATATTGAAGTTTCTTGAATTTGTTGGAATATCGAACCGGTGAACGCTTAGGAGTGAACGTCAATTATTTTACAACCACATGTTTTATTAACCTTTATTGTAATAAATTTGCAGTATACTTATCAACCCACTTCACTTTATTTTTTTTATCAAAATATGAATAATTTATGAAAAAACGCAGATATTTAAAGAAAGAAAATACGTAATTTATGAAATCAACTTAATTTCTTTTCTCTGGATCGGAAACACCGCCGTGGTGTATAGACTTGGATATAAATATTTGAAGATCTGAGAATGGATGTTACGTATATGTTTAGTGCGTTAAAGATTTATATATTATTAATAAGATGCATGATTAATTATATCTTTTTACAGCTGTGGTACACTAGATGTGAACAACTAGTTTTGATGAAGGCTTTTATAAATGTGACTTTTCTTTTAAATTTATTGCCCTTACAGGAAGTTGGTACCCACTTTTTTACTTTTTTATATGATGAATGAATATACAATGGCTTGAGTTGATCTACCTTATTTTACCAACATCAACAAAAAGGATGAGGTTCTCGCGTTATATTTAGTATTGCATCGACATAATCCACATATTAATTAAAATTTGACATTGACCTTTGTAAATATGAATGAAAACTGATACCATAGAACTAGTAAAGTATTTATTTGATGCTTATAATTCATAATTCATAATCCTTTTTTGCTATAATAAGGATACAAAAAATGCTGAAATGATACGAGTATGTACACTTTCCACTTATTCTACCTTATCTACATGTAAATTGATGTAATTTTACAGGCAGCAATCGCTATATATTCTAGGAAAACGTATCCACTGTGCCACAATGCCAACTAGGACCTAAAATGATTGTAAGGCAAAGATTTGAATGTTTCGTGAATTCGGTAACACTGTATTTTTTTACATAATTTCAATCTACAAGGGGGGTGCCAATATCATGTTTTCGTATTTGTCTTGCAGTTCCATTGGTAACGTAAATTTTTGTCGTAAATTTATTCAGATATCTATACATACAAGCGTAAGACTTTGATATACAATGAAGGTAAGGTTAAAACTTAGTGTTTAAGAAATGATGGCTTACAGATTTGCATATCCTCAATTATTATTTTTGTGGTGGGTGCTGTACTGCACCTAGGGGTGCTTAACATGAAAAAAAATGATGGTGTTGATGGTGATAATGATAAAGACAACGATGGTGGTGATGATAATTACGATGATATCATTTTCGAGAAAAATACATTCCATTGTCTGATTATAGACATATAGAAGTCTGGTGATGTTTTTCTTTAGCTTTGGATAATTCAATACTATATTAATTTGTTCTCTTTTTTCTATTCAATTCTAAAGTCTATTTTAAATAGAATATGTACTCAAATGTGTCACTTTGCATTTTTGTTAACTTTTATTATGATTAAAATGGAATATGTACTCAATGTGTAATTTTGCAGATAATAATATTATGGACGAATACCCCCGAGAAAGACTACCTAGGATTGGAGGTACGATCAGGGCTAAGGTAAGCACACGTAAGCCCAGGCCTAAGAGCCAAATGACGCTCAGGTCGAGCAGGAATGAGGGACTTAAAAGGACGCTCAGGTCGGGCAGGAGGGAGTCCAGGTTAGAGGACCAAAAGACTCTCAGGTAGAGCACGAGTGAGCCCGGGAGAGCAGCGATATGCGTAGGATGGAGGGAGATCGAAAGCCTCTGTTAGAGGTTAGATAAGGTTTGCAGAGGAGGCCTTCAAGACCCAACAACGCAACTCGCAACGTCTTGGTAGAGGGAAGCAGCATCTGAGCGGTAATTTGAAATGAAATGTAATGAAATCATGAAATGAAATTATTTATTTGCCAAAATGTGGTACCTATATGAATAGTTGGTTTTTTTAGAAAATTATAGTCTCACATTAACCAAAATTTAGTGAGCAAAATTACAAAAAAAAAAGAGAAAAAAAAATTGAATTACATAAACATTGGTGTGCAAAGTTTCTATTTAACATTATTTGAAATTATATTATTAAAAACTATTTTGTAATAATATTTATATACTATATACTTATATATGTATTTGAGCTACGGTGAGTTGTAGTGGTAGTCAAGGGGATTTTGAAATTGAGATAATTTTAGATAAGTTCTTGTCAATCCTAACGTATAAAAGTTAGTCCCGTTGACGCGTCTTTCTGTCTGTTTGTCTATATGAACTAGGTAGTCTCAAACTACCGCACAGATTTCAATGCGCTTCTCACCAATAGTGTGAATTTTGAGGAAGGGATAGGTGTATAATTCATTAGGGTTTCGTTTTCGAACTAATTGTAGTATAACGAGGCTTTGTTGGAAGCCTTGCTTTTTGGGAGCTTTGTATGCGTGCACTGTGGTCTAGCAGACATACATTGATTGGGGTAATGTGCTGGGGAATTGCAGATCTACAATAACGCTGAGAAGGAGTTCGTGATGTCTCTATCTCCTGAGGTTGACTCACAGATGCTGAATGTTTGGAATATGAATTCGAAGTACTGCGATGTTTTCGAAGCTGTTTTCTTCCCGTCACCCGTCACACTGGGGTTGCATATTATGTAACGGTGGTACGGCGTTGAGCGGAATTCTGAATCGCAGTGGCGTTATACGTACCATGTTAAGGTGGAATAGAGTTTGTTGAAATAGGTAGGCTCCGTAGGTTGTTTTAGTTAAATTGGTGAAGTTTTTTTTAGTTAAATTGATTATAAAATCTTTTAATAGCGATGTAATACCGGATTTTGATCCTTTGTGTAAAGAGCAAACCATTTTAATCTGGATTAAGAAGGTGGAAGAATATTCAGAAATATGTGTATAAGATGGGGGATATGATTCGCTGCTCTTTTCCAAAGTTGGTCGGGCTTGGCAATGTTTGTAGAGAGCTGTTAGTAACCTTATAGTCGCAGTGGGTGTTGAAGTGGCCAATTTACCGAACCTGGGCGGGTGCGAAATTATTTTGGGACAGTCACTGTGGGACATCGTAAAGTGTATCAAACTTACGGTATTGAATGTAGGGTTGAAGCCTTCAGCGGTATTAATCGAAGCCTGGTACCAAAGCCTTCTTTGCAAAACGCTAATATGTTTTTCATTGTGGCGAGATGTCGGCAAAGTGTTCTTTGTGTGACGAGATTAGCTTTGATTTGGTTTGAAAGCAGAATAGGTTCAGGTCTTTTAAATTAGATTCACAAACTGATAAAGGTGAGGAAGAGGTATTGCTACAAATACAATTGTACCGTTAGGTGTGAAGGGCCACTAAAGTTGCTGTAGTGCAGGCTATTGCATATTATTGGCGAAGCAATTGACTTTTATGATGTAGATGAGTGTTTCAGATTGTTTAGTTCTCTATAGATATAACTGGGAGTTCGACATTAATAATTATTGATAGGATGAACATAGAAAGTACACCCATCAGAAATTGGTAACCATCCGTTTTGCATTTTAGAGCGAATCATGCACTGATTTTTATTGCCCTAGTTTTTAGTTTGTCTGAAGGAGGCGTTTATAAACATGGATTGCTCGGGGGTGTAGAACGCAAGTGTAAGATATGGACGGTCGATTTACTGATTTAATGGCGTCCTCTCTGGTGTTGTGTAATATATCATATTGCATAGCAGTGGCCTGTTATTTTACAGATTGTGGGACGTACATACATGAGAGTTGTTAAAAACTCCTTTTTTGGTTGTAATAGTGTTTGAGTAAAATGTATCTCTGGTACGGGGAGATGGAATTGGGGTATTGACTGATATTTTAAACTGGTTTGATCTTGGTAGAGGATTTGGCAATTTTGTTGTAGAGTAGGCGTCTATACATCAAACATATAAATTTGAGAAGTGTATGTGCGGGATGTGATCGTTTCAACTTGGGGGATAGATAGAAAAGTGCTGGTTAGTGACGTCGCTAGCCTGTGTTATGGTACGGGATGTTGGTGGGACTCGATTTACTAGAAAGCGATAGATCAATAATTAATTATGTTTGATATTCCAACTATTTGAATTTCTGTGATGGTGGGTAGTCTGTGTTCGTGTTTTGTTTATAAGTGGCATATTCTGGACATCAGTCAACTACCCAATTATCTTAGGTGGATGTAATAGATACTTATGGAGTATAGTGAATCTCGAGAGTAGTAGAGGTTCGGCATTAACTGTTTGTGCGTCCAAGTTTGATGTAAACATTTACGGGGATTCACTTGCAGCAAGGGCCTACAAATGCAGGGGATTGGGGAGACTATGAATTGCGGTCAAGTGGTTATGACTGGCAATAGGAATGCAAGCGGGCACTGAGTTGCGGTAAGGGTTAGGACAAAAAAGCCGATTTCGCTTGGAAGTTTTAATAGACTGGGATTGCTTCTCTACTTGTTTGAGGTACCTTGGTTTTACTGATATTGGTGTAAAAGTTGTTTAGTCAAGGACTAAACGGATAGCACGGATTGATGTGATAGTAAGGGTTGTTCTTGTATATTTAGTTAGCCATGTTTGCCTTCATGAGGCTTGCACATATTACAGGGATTGGTCACGGATATAAAATTGTTTGTTCCCATTATGCACCTCTTGAAAATGGATTCTTGTTATTTCGGGCTGGACCCGATCCTCGGCTTTGTGAAAATAAAATGATAATAAAGTGAAATTTGTCTGTTATGGGTAATGTAGTTGCGGACTGGGTCTTGCATCTGAGTGAGAAGGAGTCTCGCATTAGTCTTTGTAAGGAATTTTTGGACATGTTTATATTTTGCTTTAGAGTTGATTGCTATGAAGTTTGAGTAAAATATATAGTTTATTAGTTCGCTGTCGAGTCGAATGAGCCGTTTAAACACATTTGATCGGGTTTTTAAAAGAAAAACTGACAAAAGGTCTGACGGGAAATGTGGAATTGGTGACTTTGTTGTTATTTAAAGCTTTTAGTGGAGTTCTAGGGGCCATAATAATATAATAATGGGATGGAGTGAAAGTGCCCCGGTGGAGGGGACGAGGGCGAGATTCAATAAGTTTTTCCAGTTCGGAATGAGATCCTTTGTGTATCCCTCATGTGGGGTCTTCAATTGAACATGTTTTTGTTTATGTAACTAATTAGACTCCAAATACAAATCCAAATTATCCTATATAATTAGGTAACGGGTTCTTAAGATAAATAAACTTAGGCCAGTTTATTTTTGTGTAGTGTGTAAAAGTTCCAAATACAAATCCAAATATTAGGCATATAATTATTTTATGACTTTATGTATTTGAGATTTCATGATGATTTTTCTGACATTTCATTTCAGATGTTAATATGAAGTAATTTATTGCTTGTTTACGGGTAATGGGTTCTTAAGATAAATAAACTAAGGCCAATTTATTTTTGTGTAGTGTATAAAAGTAATGTTCTTTCTACTTATAAAAAAAAAAGATTACAATATTAATAGGAAAGCTTATGTTTGAAATTAAAAATACGATTAAAAATATATTATAATGATTTACTGCATTAATTGCTATTAATACAATTATTGAGGTAATGCTGCCAGCGTTCTGGGGACCATGCCGCAATCTGGTCTTTTGGATGGCATATACATTTTGTAAAATATGTATATTATTTTTTCCTTTTTTTTATATAGTTGTTACTATTTGTTGTTAAGATATTTATCATTAAGTATTATTGAGTACAATGAACGTAATTTGTTTTTATTTTATTTTTATTTTATTTTATTTAAGAGCTTTCGATAAATATAAACTACATTGTACATTATACAGATAATTGAATAATGTGTTAAAGAATGTAATTTATAGTAATATTTTTTAGAAAATTTATAGTACTTTTGTACTTGTAAGAAAGCGTGAGGACACGCTATAAGCAGGATGGCCGAGCTGTTAGCTTTTATTTATTTATCAAGAATATTGTATTAGCTAATTCCGTATTATTATGATATTTTTAGTAGCGGTAATTCGATTGTTCCGTTTCCGACACCTTCGCCATCTTGATTCCATCAGTTAATCATAGCCAACTTCCGGTCACATGAATTGTCGTTATTTTCTCCGACCAAGCTGCAAGCATGCGTGTTGGAAGCACTGAGGGATCGAGACGTGGCTAAGGAAAAGCATTAGTAAAGAGTAAAAGTGTTAGTGTATAGATAAAATATTAAGTGAAACAAGTAAAGGATTGAAGGAATAATAGTTAAGTTGATTGTTAATATGTAAGTACTCCATTTTTGTTCTGTTGGTGGTTTATTCGTTCTTGAAACATTTACATATGTGATTTGTATACTGCATAACTACGAAATATACGTGCAATTGTAAAGTGTTTTATCTTTTATTTAACAAAAACCCGCATTCTGAGCTGTGAGCCAACATAAATATCACGATATTTTCCATCACCGTGGAGCAGCGATAAATGCGCACATTACAAATTTCTTTGTCAGAGGTGTGCGCCGAGGATTTGAACCCGGGATCGGTCGCGTAGAAGACCGCGGCTTTTACCACTCGGCCATCGCTGCTCAATATATTAGGATTTTGTTAATGTCAATGTAATTTACTTGAAAGAGCCATTGTACCTATATAATTGCAACGCCCTGACAGGGTTCCATGCTGATTGCTATACTTTTTTACTTGTACCACCTTTAAATTTTGTGATGCATGATGCAATAAAGATTATGATTACCTATGATTATGATTATACTGTGAAATCATGCCGTCATGTGAAATTTTGCAGTTTCAGTTTCTGCAGTTTCAGTCAGTTTTTGCAGTTCGGGATATTTCATTCTCAGTTGTAGAGAGAATTCTTGTGCGATGGCATTAAGTTAACATTTTTTTTATTTGGTTTTTATAATCCGCATGCTGGCTGTCCCACAAACAAGGATTGCACTCATACAATCCTATTAACTTGCTGCGAGATATACGAAACTAGACCGATAAGCAGCGAGATCTGTCGCGAGTCGATGAAGACATGTTTAGACCTGCTATCTATCGCTTTCGCAACTACTAGCAGGAAGCGCTTGACAAACTGTCGCGACAGCACTTGCTACAGTGTTTACACTTGCAAGCTGCTGTCAGACAGACTTTCGGACATTTCTCGCGGAAGTTGTCTTGCAGGTGGAAACTCGGCCTTAGACGCTCGAGTTGCGCGCTTGAGCGTCGAAGCGTTGACATTTTTAATGGGGCTATATAATTATATTATACAGGTTTCTCGCATGTGCCTGGCAATGGGGCATGAAAACAGCTGTATGCCTTAGAGCATCACAGGTACTCATTACTGTCATAATGATACCCGTCAGAGGAGTGGCCTTTACGGGCGAATCCCTCGTCCCAACGTGCATGCACAATGTGCTTTCTAGTTATATACAACTAGTGTGTGTGCGTCGGTGTCAGTGTTTTCAGTGCATAGAAAATGACGTTGTTAAATTGAGATTGACATATTTAGAAATGTATGCGTCTGTAGCGATGAAATAATATTTTTGAATGTATGAAAAAATTAAAATGTGTGCGTTCTTCCCCCCGCACCAGGTTTGGCACAAAAATTATGTATCGAAGCGAGGCGCAATGCCCTCTCCACTGACGGGTGAGTCAGTACCTTTGATGCTTTAAGCTGTATGCTCGTATAAAATGACAGATTACTCAACAGATGGTTGGATAGGAATTCAGTGGAACCTTAATAAAAGTCAGCCTTACTCTTTAGACCCCTAACCCTAAATATGAACTAAGTCACTTGCAAAGAAACAATTGTCTTATTACCCCGCTTGGTTGACATTTAGAAGCTACGAACGTTTACAAACGTACAAAAGAGTTCCGACACAATAAGAAAAACGTCTCGAACATAGATTTGGGGCTCCAATCTGGCGTTTTTATGAGGGGTCGACTTGACACGGCCTTTGTGCCTGATTATAAGAGGGAAAAAACCGATTGTCGCATACCCTTTGCTGGTATTCCACGGGATTCATCGAATGAAACAAGCGTAACTGTCTTTGACGCCGATCGTATTGGTTGTCAATAAAACTGAATAATTCCTGTGACTGTGTCTGTACCCGCTGGATGTGCTGGAATTGATGTATAGGTATACTCCTAAACATCATCGCGGAAATAATTATCAAATCGTGACAAAAACTGTATCATTTAAATCCGAAAAAGCCTGCAGCGCTTGACAGAACGCAGAAAATACTCGATAATAAAATAAAAGGCAATCGTTTTAATTGAGTTTTTTTTTGCAATTTGTCGACAGCTGCGGTAAAAGTGGTCAAGTTTAAACAAAAAATAATAATTGGTGGATCTAAAGATGATCCCCCGCTGCGGGTGCAGGAATTGTGGACTGTAAGTTGCGGTTCGACCTCCGGTTCGATATGATCAAAAATGGTGGAATAAAGGGTGGAAACGTGAAGGATTGATAAAGGGAGCAAGCGCACTAACGTGGATTATCACAGGGGCTGGAGCAGATGGTATGCTCGTGTACTGATGAAGCCTCGATCAATCTTCTCTTGCCCGGGAACTGGTGTTGTCCTTCACACTAAACTATAAGTACCTATTCATCACTTTGAGTCGTTAAATCACAAACTATTGACAGCGGTGATGGCGGCCATGCGGCGAGTCTAACCACGCATGGTGGCTTGCGGTGCGGTTGTCACGAAAGGACTTGCGTGCGTGTACGCCGGCGGCCGGACGAAGACAGACAGACTGATTAATAGGCCTTCCTGATCCATATACATTTGCTCAGGTGCGAATGATGCCGATATAATACAATAGTACGCTTGCGGGAAAGAGAGGGAGGATGAAGGTGAGTTAATTGGCGCGAACAATAATTATTTAAAAACTAATAAATAAACTACAATGTTGACAGCTATATATTTCGTGTATTATTACTATAGTGTAATAGCCTGAAGAGTTCATCACAGATAAACGTTGGTCTAATGACATGCACTGGAGCACACTGCTCCAAGGCAGAGTAATGTCCAGGGGTCGCCAGTTCCCTGAAGAGTCCTGTAGAGAGTCCTGTGAAGAGGCCTAGTCCCCAGCTGTGAGGCGCTAAAATGTGCAATCCATAAACCGAATTTATTAATGATTATATTTTTATTTATTTAAAAATGATATTAACGTCAACATACAGACAGAATTTCGTTACGTTTATAGTAGGAAACGGTAAAAAATATAGTCATATAACTTTTCGACGAAAGGATTCGTTGTTTACGATTCTGTGGATCGCACCGGATAGTCTTGGAATGAGACTTTATTGGGAGTTGAATTGAATCCCAAAACACAGACGCCTGTTTATTTTTGAACAGTCATAAGCAAGTTATGCATGCTCAAAGCACAACCTTAGGGCATCAAATATCAGGGGGCTTTCAGCAACCCAGTCTATGACTTACTCGTATATACTTATCTAATTACTTTAGACGTTGTTTATTTCAAATCGTATCAAATCAAAATATTTATGAGAGTATCCGTTTTTATTTAGGTATATGTAATGTTGGTGTATTATAATGTTTGTCTTGTATTGTATTTAAGTTACTATATTATAAGAACACGGTCAACTGACATCTCTGAGTTAGGTTAGGACTCAGTCCTGAGTCAGTATACCAGTATAGGTAGGCCTATATTGGTATATTTGCCTGTGTATTTGTCTATGGTACCAACAACATAGAAAACGAGTAACTTAAAAATATATCTACAAGATCTTCGTAACAAAATGCTTGATTAAAATATTTCTACCAAAAATGTTATGTAGTATTCACGATTACTTTATTCAAATTTGAGTAATTTGTGAACAAAGTATAAAGCCCATAATTTATCCGAGCCAGGCTACTACGAGTACATTATTATTTCACATACGAGCACATTTAATATTTCTCATATGTTACAGGCTTAGGAGCTTAAACTTTATGTTATCGAAAGCTTCTGAACTATTTATAATGGCGAAAGCCGAGTGTGTACTTGTCTAAGGATTATGAAGTCAAATTCTGTTTTGTTCTTTTAGTTTCAGAATATATTTAGTAATTTTATATGTATTTACAATATGGCTAAAATACTTAGATTAATAATTTTAATATTATGTTACTTCCATGCATGAGGCAATTATATTATATTCAATCAATTTAAAACCAAGCCAAGTAATATATTAATAGTACTATTCGTAGCTATCTCGAATTAAAATTAAGTATATTATTATTTTGAACATTTTTAAGTGGTATGTATGCATTTATGGAAATAAAAATTCTATTGGAAATTGAAAATCCTTGCGCAAGAATTTTGTTATTTTTTACGATTTTAGATTATAAGAAAATTGTTCTAACCTATGACATAAGATATATTTAAATACGCTAGGGTTTAGTGGACATCTATAAGTCAAGTTTATTTTTGGGTAGCAATAAAACGAGTGACTTTAAATTACACTTTTAAGTGTCAAAATTAATCAATTTGCGTTATAGAATTATTAAGTGAGTGACTGTCTGCGAGTGACGAGAAATCAACAGAACAGCAACTTACAAACATTAATTTGAACTACTTAAAATACAAGTTGAGCAGCTTCATAATATTTGAGCGACCTAATATTTGTTCGAGTCAATGGTAAGTACCACGTCGACGGAACCCCGACGACGTGGTACCATTAATTTTATTTCGCTCGGGCGGAGCATGATTTAAGAAAGGGTAGTATTTAAACGCAAATCAAAAAATATCCTTTTTCTATGCAATAAGATTCCAAATTCCCATCAAAATTACTGATTGCACAGCATAATATTCAACTCAAAATATCACTAAACACACTACAATTTATTTTCGCAGCGTACAGCGATTTTTCCCATCAAAAATGGAGGTGGGAAGAAGCTCTGGCTCCGTGACTTCTCCGGCGCTGCGGGAAAACCACTCCCTCCGCCCCAGCGTAAGAAAGCGCGGCGGGCGGGGAGTGTTCTCCCTCCGCGCCTCCGGCTTTTTATATACACTCTAGGGGTAGTACAGATAAGACCACGTGGATAGTGGGGTGCTCTGATTTGGTTTTGGGTATTTTTCAGACACAGAAGCAAAGGGCTTCGGAGACGCCATGGTAGTCAAACGTTGTGTGTAAACTTACAGAATGCAGAGTGGTTTTTTTCCAGTCGCTCACTTAGTAATGTAGTCGCTCGGATAAAATTTTAATATCTGAAATGGATTAATCACAATCCACTTTTTGTAAGCTCGTTCTGGATTTTATTATTATCAATATTCGTCGTTAGTTTAGTAAATTTTTCGCTTAATCTAATTCATACCGCTCAAGTTATTAAAACTGTATGTCATCATCAGTCGCAAAGTTTTTTTTATTCGCTCGTTTTATAATTCCCATTTATTTTTTATTAGGTAGTTACCTACCTAATAAAAAAAACTTTTAATGGGCACAATGGATGAGGGTCCATACATAAATTGATGAGATTTGGCTGCAACCCTTTTTGCGATCCACTGCTGGGCACGTGTCTCTCCCCATTATTGGGGAGGCTTGGAGCTTACTCCACCACCCTGCTCCAATGCGGGTTAGTGGCCAACCCGCTGTCGGATGTTTTCAAACCGTCCGTAAGGCCCCCGACAAGGGTTAACGACTGTTATGTATAGACAACAACCGAGACCGACGGCTTAGCGTACCCTCTGAAGCACGGAAACGCGCATGAATTTTTTTGCCACTAGCGGTCACCCATCTCACACCCTACCGTGCTCGTTTGGCTTAGTTGCATAGATCATTTGACTTCTACGCTAACCACTCGCTAACTACTGAACGCGCGCTTCGCTTATGATGAGATTTATTACATTGAAAATTATTTCACACTTACTTAAGTCATTATGTAACTAGTAAACCATTACTATTTATTTTTTGCATCTATAGACTTTACCCGTATCATTACCATGGAAATATTTGCCAGTATATTCATTTCAGTAGGTATATAAAACCCAAAATGGCAACATTCATTCCAGATTAGATCTCGATGGGATTGTGCAATCAGTTTGGTGAACCACAAGCGCATCTGGCTTGTCCAATTAGCTGGAAACTACTGGTTTATCATCTGCTTTACATAAGCCCATGCTGCCCATCGATATAATGCATAAGCCCTTTCCATGATAGTGTCGATAACTTGCTAACTTTAATCTGCCCGTACCTAACTATAGATGTTTAATACGTACGTGAAAAAAAACCTAGCTTAGAAAAACTAGCGCAAGGTTTTCCTGAAAAACGCTGCTTCAATGCGGGTTGGTGGAGATGCGATCCACTTTTTGTAAGCTCGTTCTGGATTTTATTATTATCAATATTCGTCGTTAGTTTAGTAAATTTTTCGCTTAATCTAATTCATACCGCTCAAGTTATTAAAACTGTATGTCATCATCAGTCGCAAAGTTTTTTTTATTCGCTCGTTTTATAATTCCCCATTTACAATAATATAAGTATTTTTCAATTTAGAACTATTAACTTGTTACCGACGCGTATGTGAATGTGTGTGTGTGTGTGTGTGTGTGTGTGTGTGTGCGTGTGTCTGTGCGAGTGTATGAGTGTCTGTGCGAGTGCGTGAGTGTCTGTGCGTGTGTGTGAGTATAGGTATATTTAGGATGTGATATATTATTATTGTACGATACAATTAGAAAATAGAATTTATTGTTTTAATAACAGTTCAGTTTCAGTGTAATCCTGTTGAAGCAAAAAATCTATAACTGTTTCTTTCAATTTATTTTTTGTTAAAGAGTAAATGTTTAATCTGCTATTTAGCTTATTATAAAGTGATGCTGATTTACATGCGTATTGATGTTTTTTGAATTTTGTTTTGCAGTAGGGGATTGAGCATATCATTGGTTTTCTACGTTTGTGCAGCTGGTTACAGATATAGGGAAGCTGACAGTGAACTCTTTGAACACAACGTGATATATGTAACTGGCGAGTGGTAAGAAGCTTATAAGAGTTATAAAGTTCAAAGGTAGGAAAGCGAATAGGCTTACTGAAAGTAACTTTGAGGAGGGCACGTTGTGCTCTTTCCAAGGACAACAAGTGAGTCTTGGCTGCCCCACCCCAGACTGGAATGCAGTAACTTAGTACAGATTGCGCAAGTGCCTTGTATGTATTTAAAATAGATATATTGTTAAAAACAAACCAAAACAAACTTCATTATTATTAGATAAAAAAAACAATTGAAGTACATAAGTACATAATAAAAGATTTTGACGACTCGTGTGGCGTATTGGTTACCATGCCGGACTGCGGGAGGGTCCCGGGTTCGATTCCCGGCGAGGCAGAAATTTGAATGAAGAGTTTAAATTTCTGTTCTCGGTTCGGGTGTTTTTATTTCTGTCTTTGTGTCTATGGTACCCACGACACAGGGTATAATCTACCCTACTGTGGGGCTGTGAGTATGTAACGTTATTATTACATATTATTTAAAAAAGCCGTAACAAAGAACAAAAATGCAAACAAAGGATTCCTCGTATAACATTAATTAGCATATTATTATGCTTTTTGAATTGAAATCCTCGTATATGTAGGCTATGTTTTTTGTTATCAATTGATACGGAAACCATTTGGGTCTCCTATTTTAATTGTATCATTTTTTGCGATCTTTTAAAGGTAAACGTACACTGGATGGGGCGCACATGGATATCTATCTACACACAACCCGAAGCAAGTTTGAGTCTAGCATGAGGTCGTATGCAGATACGGCACTGCACAGAGACAGTCCAAACGCTATGGCGGTAAAGATATTTAACAACCTACCACTAAAAATGTTGAGGAAAAACATTTTCCAATGTCAAGGTTTTTAATTACATCAAATGTTTTATTACTTCCAAATCTTTTTCGCAGTCCAAACAATCCAAAAATATTTTGTGTCATTTTTTTAAAACGCACAAAACACACAAATATACTTCACGGTAAAATCTTAAAACTTTTGGCTGGCTGCAACCCTTTTTGCGTCCCACTGCTGTGCACGGGTCTCTCCCAATTATTGGGGAGGCCTGGCTTCTCAACCATGCTGCTCCAATGCGGGTTAGTGGAGATGCGGGTGAGTGACCAACCCGCTGTTGAAATATAAACTGAAAAGTAAAAAGTACGTAAGTAAAAAGTTTTCAAACGTCAGAAAATAAGGCCTCCATTAGGGTTTAACAACTGCTTTATCGATAACAACCGGGACCGACGGCTTAACGTGCCCTCTGAAGCACGGAAACGCGCATGAAATTTTTTGCCACTAGCGGTCACCCATCTCACACTCGACCGCGCCTGTTTGGCTTGCGTTTTACACTAACCGCCGGACCATGCGCGCTTCGAACTAACAATATCTCCTCATAATTAATAGGTCAGATATAAAGATAGATTAATTATTTTGGACGTTAAGCTTTCTAACCTACGTGTACGATAAACTTAAGCGTAGGTTGAGTCGGAACCGTAATTCTCTGCAACTTTGGTTTTAATCAACAAACAGTTTTGCTCGTTCAAGCGAGCCACCCCACAGGAGGTTCGTTTTATCTCAAAGTTCTGTGTCGATAATGGAGTTTATCCTATTTACGGTTTTAAAGTTGTAGCATAACTAATAACAATAACCATATCACTGATAATATATGGTAATTATTATGGACTACTAGTGACGCGGTCCGGCTTCGCTCGGGTGATTGGAGCTTATATTAATTATGATTATTTAAATAAACAAATATTTTTGGACAATTCACACAACACCATATGATTCCAAACTAAGCAGAGCTTGTACTATGGTAATCAGAAAGCTGATAAACATACTTATATAATTCTAAATACATACTTAAATACTTCAATAAATAATACTATTAAATAGATAATTAACACCCATACACAGAACAAATAGTCATGTTCATCACACAAATATTTGTCCTGGGTGGGAATCGAACCCACGACCTCACGTTTTGCAGTCGGCTCATCACCCACTACGCCACGGAGGCTGTCCGTTCCGTGAAGTACATACATTTATACTTATGTACTTCACGGAAGCAGTCAATTTTTTCAGGATAAAAGTAACCTATGTGCGATTCCACAATCTCTCTCTGTGCCAAATTTCATCTCGATCCGTTCACCCGTTCTTGCGTGATTGTACAACAAACATCCATCCAAACATCCAAACTTTCGCATTTGTAATAAACAGTACCCGGACGACCAAGCGTTGCTCGTATAAAACAAAAAAAAACACTCTTTGGCTTAGTGTTACTTAACAACGCCATCTGAAATAGCTCCTAATAAAAAAATGTCACATATAATAAAAATCGCAATATGCTTGATTGAGGCTTGATCCCGAGTCTTTAGATCCGCAGTCAGCATACGCAATCATTCGGCTGAGGAAGCTTGAAATCGATTAACGAAATTTTTATCGAGCTCTTTCTAATCGACATTGTTTTTTTTAACCTCATTACGTTTGACGGCGTTCTACAATATTAGGTATTACTACTCTTCAATAGATGTCAGGAGGAGTCATACTTTTCAGTTTATATTTAAGTTGATTATCGCTGAAAATAAGGATAAAATAAAAAAATTAAAAATGCAACATAGCTTGATCTATTTATTGCCCCCGAAAACCCTGCATACTAAATTTCATGAAAATTGTTGGAGCTGTTTCCAAGATTCAGTTTATATATTTAGGTAAATACAAGAATTGCTCATTTAAATGTATTGGATTAGTTTAGACTGGGACCGAGAGATGCTTCCCTGTCTTAAAAGTATAACAAAAGATTTTGGAATATGTATATGTCTCTCTGTAATATCTCTTCCAGAATTTTGGTATATCTATGCTGTGACGAAAATGTCTTTTTGCTTTAATTATATTCAAGATCTACCTTTTTTGCATTTAGGGTTCCATAGAAACTAAATGAAAAAGTCTTACCAATTCTAATATTGCACGCCTCATAACGCGAAGCGTTTCAGGTAGTGCACTACTCGCAACTAGCTAGAAAATGTGCTTTTCTTGAACTTTGATTGCCTCTTATCTATGTATTTTGCACCGATTCTTTTATATGAGCACACCGATATGTAGATGAACTATTAATTTAACATTAGTAAACTAATAAATGAACATTTATTGTGTTTTATATAATTAAAAAACTGATTGAAAAAAATCTTCTCTGGACGTCCGTGTTTCTGTGCGTATTGATTCCCGTATGTGGCAGTGATAACGTCCGTAATACTACACATATCGAGTTTTTTTCTTTTAAATTCGAGATTTTTTCCCATTCAGAATTGTTTCCCCTGATCTGGTATTGAAAATGGCAGTTTAATTTAGTATTGTTTAATTAATATTGATGAATAAAAAATCCCAAATTTTTTAATTTCTCTTACGCTTCGTTATACCAAGGAATAGAACCCTTTCACTTTTCATCACTTTAAAAAAAAAAATTGACTGTTCTTCATAGTTTTAGTATATTGTGCATAAGTTGTAGGTATAAAACTATTTTTTACGAGCTTTTATTTTATTTTTAACCCTTTAAATGTCTTAGTGCCGGTGAACAGCCAGTAATTTAATGTCATAGTGGATCAGTTGATCACGTCGTTAAATAACGTAAGGCGCTAGCAATTTCACTTAGATATTTTTCACGACCATGTGTGTAAGTTTAAAGTTAAACAAATAGACGTACATAATACTTAAGGCAGCTCTTCTTTTGGAATTTTCAGGGATTTAAGTCATAGCATAGTCCACCACGCTGACCGAGTGTGGACTGGTTGAAATGTTTTTCCATTAAATAAAATTATAAGAACGGAATATAAAATATTCTTAACATTCACAATCTCTTATCCTCTACCGCTACAGAAAAATAGTTTTGGGTATTTGTTTATCCGTCTTACAAGAAAATTATAACGGGTTTTTGGATTTTTTATCTATTTGAAATGAGAAATTGGCAAAATAGCCTGTAAACCGACTTTACTAAAACATTTATTAAGTGATGAAAATAAATTGCAAATAAGTAATCCACCATCCTTCGGCCTTTTCTGTTATCTATATAATATATAATGTATGTAAAACGTTTAGTTTAGTTAATACTGGATATGGCTATGAATCTGCAATGCGATTCTTGATTTTCTTAATTTTTTTATTAAAGTTTGTTTTCTAATGGTTATGTTTTTAAGTACTTTTAACTTGATTATTTCTGATACTTTAAGGCAGGACATCTGCTGGGATCGCTAATCTTACATAAAAATTAACAAAAAATGGCAACAGAACCCTGCTTTGCTATGACCACCACGCACTTAATAAGTTATTAAAAGTTTCGTGTCTGCGCAGGATCCCTCCACTTTTTATAAACGAATGAATGATGAATTAATTAAGAATAGGGACTTTGGCCCATTCTTTTCAGGGTGTAACTTTTGTAAATATTTAATTACTCTGAAGATTACTTCCTTTTTGACACCTACTGCGACATTTTTCATTATGATGTAATAATTTGAGATTTTCTTCATTCAGACTGTGAATAACATTGTCAGTATATGTACCTATACTTCTTCTAAGTTCTTAAAATATTACCTATATTATTAAGAACCTAGAATTAAAACTTTGGTAGTAGGATAAAAACTAGGCTTTAAACGCTTCAGTACTAACATGCAAATCTCGTGTTTGCACTTTTAAGAGGCCGTATACGAAATTTTGCCGATTGCGTTGATTTACCTCATTTAACACATGATATTTTGCAGTTAAAATACAGTATTTCCATAATTTTCATTGTACAATATAACTGATCATTTCAACAATAATCTAATACCTACATTAGCCACTTTTTAGCTTGCGTCAATAATTATTATTATAATGCGAGTTTTAGGTGACTTTTGTTCGTAAAAATGAAAAAGTGGCAAACTTAATCGTCTATCATTGAAATGATCAATCATATTGTACATAATAAAATACTGTATTTTAACTGCAAAATATCCTATGTAAAATCAGCTAAATCAGCAAAATCTCACACTCACACATATTGCATTCAAAGGAGTTAACGGTGTTTTTGCAAAAACATCTCACTGGAAGAAAATGTGTTTCAAAGAATGTTCACCTGTATACACTCAATTTTCGTTCCCTCCTTTCGAAGTCGAAGTCTTCGCTTCGTTTAAGGTACACATTCAGTGTGTAAACTCTTTAGTTTGCTTGTGTATATTCAAACATCAATACAGTTGGTTAAACTGAATCCTAGTTTGTAGATGAAGATTATCAACTTTTAAAGTTTAAGGCGAAAGTTCCAGTTGATGAAATTTCGCCTTAAAAAACTTACCTTGCTCTTTCAGATTACTTGTTGTCTAATTCATAGTATTTATTAGGTAGAAAAGAAAAACACTGATATTATTTATACGTAAAAGTTACATAAAAGTTGCTAAATTTGTAAGTTTGACGACCCGCGTGGCGCAATTGTTACCATGCCGGACTGCCAATCGAAGGGTCCTGGGTTCGATTCCCGGCGAAGTAGAAATTTGAATGATGAGTTTGAATTTCTGTTCTCGCACTGGGTATTTGTGTTTCTGTCTTTGTGTGTGTCTATGGTACCCACGACACGGTATATCTACCATACTGAGGGGCTATGAGTGTGAACCGTTAAAAATATTTTTAAGTACTTTTATTTATTAATAATATTAAATTTGCATACCTTACTGAGGTAAATATGGCGGACTATTAAATGTATAAAATAACTTTTGTAATACCCATATTTGCGCAAATAAATCATTTTGTCTTTCGTCTTTTAAAAAATACGATAAATATAACAAGTTAATAAAACATGGTGTACATCACTGTACTCGCTTTACATAGTTAATTAATTTTAATTAATTAATTTGTTTTAATTATGCACTGAACTTGGTGAAAGTGATGATAATGATGTTCCACTGTTAACTGGGCTGAAAAATGAACGATTAATGTACGTTAACAAAATTCATTTAAATCGATGATTTAAAAGGGTACCTATATTTAAGTACTTTTTTATTCAGTCACTGTGCACATCTGCATTGATAATGGACCATAATGTGATGTTTTAAGTTAATTACTAGGGTATTATTGATTACGTTAGGTGATAAAACTTTAAGTTTGGAAATGAAAGATGCAAAAATCTTGTTCTTTTATCCTGTTTATTTTTAGCATCTTTGTCCTGTTCATTTATGCATCTTTGTTCTTTTAGCCTGTTTATTTTTAGAAGCCTACCTCGCATTCTCAACATCACCCGGTTTAACCCTTTGTGAAACTTAGTTTAAGGTGTTTTCACATAAAATAATAATAATAATAATTAAAATAAAAACTTTAGAGTCTAGAGAGTTTTTAACAATGACAAAATTGCAGATATACCTATATATTTTTTCAAATAAATTAATTTGAGATACAGTGCTCTTATGGCGTAGTACTGTGAAATGCAGTAGCAGCGTGAAAACATTGGCTTTTCGGGTTGTATGTAAAACTCAATTAAAAAGTTTTGGCAGAGTAATCATCACTACGCAACTGACGTGAGTAACAGTAACAGAAACAGTCTACTGACCGACCGACTGATTGACCAACACAATGTTGTCCGTTCTCAGTACAAATGGGTCAAAACCTTAGACTAAGAATAATGTATGGTCAAAACTTAATTTAGTTACACTTGACGCTAACATAATGACAGTATACATAAACCTAGAAATTACGTTTCTTTCTAATAAATAATAAAACCGGCCAAGTGCGAGTCGGACTCACTCACGAAGGGTTCCGTACCATTATTTATAAAAAATCACGTTTATTGTATGGGAGCCCCTTAAATATTTATTTTATTTTATTTTTAATATTTGTATAGCAATAGCGGCAACAGAAATACATCATTGCCTTTGATTATCCATAGAAATCATTGCATTAAGATTGAATGAAAGGTAAATTGTGGTTTACGATTTATGACGTATTAAAAATAACTACTTACTAGATCTCGTTCAAACCAATTTTCGGTGGAAGTTTGCATCGTAATGTATATCATATATTATTATTTTTTAGTTTTATCATTCTCTTATTTTAGAAGTTACAGGGGGGGGGGGGGGGGCAACATTTTACCACTTTGGGAGTGTCTCTCGCGCAAACTATTTAGTTTAGAAAAAAATTACCTCAATATCATTATTGAAGACCTATGGATTTGATGAAAAAAAAAATTTTTAGTTTCAGTTCTATGTATGGGGAACCCTCAAAATTTATCGCTTTTTTCTATTTTTGTGTGAAAATCTTAATGTGGTTCACAGAATACATCTACGTACCGAGTTTCAACAGTTTAATTCTTATAGTTTCGGAAAAAAGTGGCTGTGACATACGGATGGACAGACAGACAGACATCACGAATCTATAAGGGTTCCTTTTTTTTGCCATTTGGCTACGGAACCCTAAAAACCGGCCAAGTGCGAGTCGGACTCACGCAACCACTGGAGTACCATAGGAGTAAATATTGAAAACACTATGAAACTACTTAAATATTCGACATAATATAGGTACTGCCGTATCCTGTTATTGCGTTATCTTTTTTCTTTTTTACATAAATGTGAAACAGTTACTTTTGTTGTACAGGACGTACGGACGTTGTACGTTTTACCATCTAAATTACTCGCCAATTTGAATGAAATTTGGTACCCAGATAGAGTAGAATAGTTTTTATTCCAAAAAAATATACTGTTCCCATGGAATAGATAATCGTCTAAACCTTAATCACCCGAGCGAAGTCGGGCCGGATCACTAGTTATTTATTAACGGTTCCTTTTCTCTTTTTTAAATTTTATAGTGGGATAATAATCGTAGTTCAGCTAGCGCTGCGCACGACATTTTGAAGCCTGTAGAAATATTAATGGCTTGAATATGTGCTATTGGCACCTGTCTACCCCTACGCTTGTTTTGGAGATGACGTTGGTGAAAGTAGGTATAGTTACTCGTTTCACATCCATACCTCCTGGTAAAGTTGTTAAAACGAACCTTGTGGCGCAATGGTTAACATTCCAGATCAAGTCCATCAAGTCAAGGTCATCAAGTCCCAGGTTCGTTTTCCGATGAATCAAAATTTGAAATGACGAGTTTTTTCAGTTCAATTTCTGTTCTCGGTCTGGATGTATTTAATGTGTCCATCGTCCATGGTGCCCGTGGGTACCATGACCCTGTGTCGTGACACAGGGTATCCTAGTGTGGGGCTATGAGGGTGTAGCGTAAAAACCCATAACGTTAAAAATTGTAATTTATTGAAAATTAATAAAAAATATTAGTAATTATTTTTAATTTTAATTAAAAATAGTATTGAATGAGATCCAGTAAGTAATTTTTTTTAATACGTTATAAATCGTAAACCACAATTTACTTTTCATTCAATCTTAATGCAATGATTTCTATGGATAATTAAAGGCAATGATGTATTTCTGTTGCCGCTATTGTTATAAAAATACTAAAAATAGAATAAAATAAATATTTAAGGGGCTCCCATACAATAAACGTGATTTTTTATAGATAATGGTACGGAACCCTTCGTGAGTATAAAAACCTGAGTCTTACTTTAGACTGTGTACAGTTACGCTACTAATTTTATAGAAGCTGATGATTCTTGCACCTAAGTATGGCTGGCAACCGCACTTATTACCGAAACTTGGAGCAGCGCGCGGTGGTGTGCTTTCCCGTTCGAACCTTGTACGTTGAATCACCCACAAACCAAAACAGGAAAAATGGAAATTCTGAAGAAGTTGTAACTCTGTTTTAATAATTTCTAAAATACTTATCAAATACACGTATATTATTACAATTAGATATTGCATATTTTAAGAGAAGATGACTATTTTAACACGCTTTTATTAGCTTCGTTAGTATGTAACGGAAATTTTGAACACAATCGTGACGTAGTTCTAGATGTCGAATTAATTTGAAACTTGCAACTGACAATGCAATAATATGAAAAAAAAACTTAAAAATTAAAAATAAATAATAGTGAAAAAAAAAACAACACGCGTATATAGCTGATCAATCTAAAGAGGAGAAAATAATTTTAACTACGTAAACTAAAGAGACACGTTATAATAAGAGCGTGTTTTTTTAGTTTTATTAAACTATTATTTACTGTTAATTTTTAGTTGTTAACTTCAAAATAAGAATTAAGAGGCAAATTGTTACATTTGAAAATTAAATCATGAATACTTATTTTTTTTTATGTAGCCATATATTGCCTGAAACATGTTCCTAAGATTTGAATGACGAACGCGTACTCATCGGGGATAGGGTCGGCATATACATGTTGAATTTATTATAGTACTGTCAGCAACTCACTGCTCCTATACTCGAGGGCCTAGATTTACGATCTACTTGTCTAGAATTTTGAAGTAGCCAATAGGAATGAAAATTAATTTATTGGAAAGAATATAAACCAATACAATTGGCTGCAACCCTTTTTTTGCGTCCCAGTGCTGGTCACGGGTCTCTCCCCATTATTGGGGAGGCCTGGAGCTTACTCCACCACGCTGCTCCAATGCGGGTTGGTGGAGATGCGGGTTAGTGGCCAACCCGTTGTCGGATGTTTTCAAACCGCCCATAAGGCCTCCGACAAGGTTTAACAAAATGTTCTCTATCGACAACGGACCGACGGCTTAACGTGCCCTCCGAAGCACGGAAACGCGCATAAATTTTTTGCCATTAGCGGTCACCCATCTCACACCCGACCGCGCCCGTTTTAGTTGCATAGATCGTTTGCGTTCTACGCTAACCGCCGGGCCATGCGCGCTTCAGTACAATTAGCACGGTTCAATTGGAGAAGCTGCGCTGGTACCTACTGCAATCATTTCCATCATGAAGTAATTTTGTTTGTTCGATGGAAAGTATGGTGTACAATTCCATGGGATACAGTGCCATGAATTCTACTAGCAAACACGGCAGACTTTGTCCTACCTTAAAAGTATCAGAAATAAGTTTCATCTCAAGGTCACGTGCTTAAAAACGTAAACGCAAGGAAAAACCTTAAAAATATTTATGAGAAAGTCAAGAATTGCGTTACAGAGTCATAGCCGAACCCAGTTAATTTAAATCCCTTGAGTATTATTTTCTACAAACAGTCGAGCAATTGATAACAATATTTTCTTCTAATATTACTATTCAATCAAACAACCCAAGTAGAAAAAGATGTGATACCTTCTAAAGCAGACGGACCAACAGCTTCTAACGTAATGTTGATTTTTTTTACTTTTAATTAGCTTCTCCCTAGCAACGCCTACCGTGAACCTCCAACGTTACGTATTTAAATATTCCTAAAAAATGGTTTTCGAAGACTAATACATGTTTATTTCATCGCACCTTATTATAATGCTAATGAGGATTGCGCAGAAGCTTGCATGGCCCGGCGGTTAGCGTAGAACGTAAGCGATCCATGTGACTAAGGCGGGCGCGGTCGGGTGTGAGATGAGTGACCGCTAGTGGCAAAAAAATTCATAGTCCGCTAGTGGCAAAGCGGATGACGGTCAGCTGATGGCCGTACAACAATGACAAACATCAAGTGTATATTATTACCCAGGATGTTAATAAACTATTTCATTTCAAACTATTTCATTTCATTTCGTTTCGTTTCGTTTCGTTTCATTTCATTTCATTTCATTTCATTTCATTTCATTTCATTTCATTTCATGCGCATTTCCGTGCTTCGGAGGGCACGTTAAGCCGTCGGTCTCGGTTTTTGTCGATAGATAACAGTCGTTAAACCTTGTCGGAGGTTTTATGGACGGTTTGGTCACTAACCCGCATCTCCACCAACCCGCATTGGAGCAGCGTGGTGGAGTAAGCTTCAGACCTCCCCAATAATGGGGAGAGACCCGTGCCTAGCAGTGGGACGTAAAAAGGGTTGCAGCCAATGAGATTTAAACTGAGAAACTCCGGCTTCGCCAATGAATTTATATTTAAAAATACATAGACTTATCACCAGTATGATATTTCAGTTTGATTTTATTTATCATCCATCGAATAAATTAATATAGCAGCTACTGTCAGCGAGAGCACTGGCGCGTTTGAGGCATAATTTGACAGGATGCCAGATTTCTAGCGTCCATTTTTTGAGCGTGTAGTACGTAAGTACATTATTCTTAGTCTAAGTACATTATTCTTAGTCTAAGGTCTAAGGTGTGCAACAATTGTGTACAATACAACTTTGCTTAGACTAAGAATAATGTACTTTTTGCTATTATCTTTGGGCTTTGTGCGTTGAAAACAAAGGCACAGGTAAGATATAGGAAGGCATTGATGAATATTGTAGCACGCACTTTGTGGGTATGAAAGAAGGAGCAATATATGCGCATGCATTGTCTTCACACGTAAATATTTTGCGTAGAGGGTGTGAGGGCGCTTTCATGGAATTTAGAAAATGAGTCTTTTTTGTTTACGAGTTTGAAGTGTTATTTCTAATCTTTGAAAAATTGTTTTGTATACATAAAATTGTGGTTGAAGGGTGTTTGCGCTTAGGTTGCAGTTTTTTACATACAGTGCATATTCTTTCTGATGGTCTTGCAACTCAATTATTTTAGAATAGATATCTTCAACCGATTGAGCTTAATTTCTGTATACAAGTTTAGTTTGGATGACAATTTAATTATATCAGTACAATATACTCAATATTGTCGTAAATCCATAAATATATATTTTTTCATACTTGTTTTTCATACTGTAAACCCATCTATTTATGTGTAAGTATCAAATAAATGGGCTTAACTTGTAGAATACGATACTCCATAAAAATATAACATAAAAACAGGGTTAAATTATTTTCGTTTTAATTGAACTGAGCTTTGGAATAAAAGATTAAAAAGTTTTTAAAAATGTGTTTTTTTTTTTTCACATAACCCTTTAATAGCATATTGATTTGTCACTTCGGTTATAGAATACGTAATCCCTGAGTTGCAGACGGAGGAGAAAAAATTCACGAGTTCGAAACTAAAACGTAGATAACTCTTGCTAGACTATAGTTCAGTACATCGTTTCTGTATTGAAAATGCCTGCCCATGAAAAAACAATAAATTTTAATGTCGATCTGGATTTATTGATGAAGCTGTGCTAAATAAAGTATCATCAACAACTTTTGTTAGATTATTAGAACAATGTCTTAAGAGACATGGTAAAAGATCTTTGATATGTCCGAAATAATGATCTCTATTGGGACTTGAAGATGTAGTGTAATATACGTGAACGTATTAAAAAGCAAAAAATACGCAGGAGGTCATGGTCCACCCGGGCTTGTTCTGAGCTTCGGGATTAAGAATAGGCTAGGCCCTTGCTAAGCGAAAGAGGTGACTTAACGTGGAAGTTCCAACCGTCCAGTTCGCGGAGAAAAATGACAATGTGTACGCGAATGCATGCCGTCGGAAGCACACTGGGAGTTGCCGGAGAGCACCCTCACTCTCCGGATGATAGACTCGATTTGGGCCGCTATCAACACTAAAAATCGTATACAAAGTAATACCTACTAATCTTTACATCTCAGGATCACGTGATTCGCAACGAAAAGGTATATGTTAGCATAAAACGAGGTCCTCGGAAAGTCCTCTACACTTAAAGGTACACATGTAAGGTGCGAAACAAGAAAAAAGGAAATAAAAAATGCATTATCACGTTCCCGCTGCTTTGTGGGCAGACAGAGACAAATGTGTTGCTACTAGGGCTGCCACATTCTTATAATTGCTTACGTAAATGTTACGTACATCCGGTACATCTATGTATATTTAAGCCTATTTTAAGGATAATACTAATATTATTAACTAGCGGCCGCCCGCGACTTCGTCCGCGTGTAATTTAGTTTTAGATTATTTCTAAAGTAAAATTATAGTTATAGCGTCCTAAATGTTACAGTCAAATGGTACTTAGTTAATTTATAATACATTGTAAATTTATATAGTTTAGTATGTTAATTGTTTTTAATTATATTGTAATATATATTATTGTTGATATTGTTAATAACAATTATCTATAAATAAAAATTAATAAATAAAATAACTTTATTTGATACTAGTCTTCCGCCAGCTGCTTCGACCACGTGGACCCGTTTTAAAGGTTCCTGTAAGATAAAAACCATCTTATGCCCTTTCCCAAGGTCCACTCTATCTGTGTTTCAAATTTCATTAAATTCGGTTCAGTAGTTTAAGCAGGAAAGCGTAGCAGACTGACAGACAGAACGACAGACAGACAGACAGACAGACAGAGCTACTTTCGAATTTATAATATTAGTAGTATGGATTTATGTTTCAGATCTTAACAGCCCTATTTCACTAACTCGTAGCCATCTTGTAACTAAGATGTTAAACATATTTTCTCATGTAAAGCAAACTGAACTCACCGGAATGAAAATTAGTTTGTTCGTTACAAAAATCCCAGCTTAAAATTGATTCAGGTTGCTTATTTCAGAAAATATGTAACTTATAAACTTTACATGTTGTCCTGATCATAAATGTAGATACATTTTGAAATTTAGAAACTAAACTAAATTTACGGGTTTTACACTATGTGAGGAAATTCCAGATTTTCATTCTTATTGTCTTAGTTTAATCAATTCAATGCAAGATATTTCTATATGGAGAAAATATTGTTACTCTTCCTGTAACTTTTATATTGTAACGCTTTCGTCTAACGATGTAAAATTGTTAAATAGGGCGGTTAAAACCCTATTTAACAATTTTACATCGTACTGACGCAATCATCGTCCTGAAGCGCGCATGGCCTGGCGGCTAGCGTAGAACTCAAGCGATCTATGCAGCTGAGCCCAACGGGCGCGGTCGGGTGTGAGATGGGTGACCGCTAGTGGCAAAAAAAATCATGCGCGTTTCCGTGCTTCGGAGGGCACGTTAAGCCGTCGGTCCCGGTTGTTGTCAATAGGTAACAGTCGTTAAACCTAGTCGGAGGCCTTATGGGCGGTTTGAAAACATCCGACAGCGGGTTGGCCACTAACCCGGCATCTCCACCAACCCGCATAGGAGCAGCGTGGTGGAGTAAGCTCCAGGCCTCCCCAATAATGGGGAGAGACCCGTGCCCAGCAGTGGGATGCAAAAAGGGTTGCAGCCACATCGTGCTGATAGAAAATTGGTATCTAATACCTTTAAACGAGCAATTCTTGTATATATTTTTTGAATCTCGGAAACGGCTCCAAAGATTTTGAGCGTGGTTTCCCCGTGATTTCGGGGATGATAAATCGATCCAACAAATTTTTATTGATAGAAATTGTTGTTTTATTTAATACTAGCCTTCCGCCAGCGGCTTCGCCTGTGTGAACCCGTTTTATAGGTTCCTGTAGGATAAAAACAATCCTATGTCCTTTCCCAAGGTCCACTTTATCCATGTTCCAAATTTCATAAAAGTAGTAAAATTTCATAAGTAGTTTAAGCGGGAAAGCGTAGCAGACAGAGTTATTTTCGAATTTATAATATTTGTAGGGATTTATGTTGTTAAATACAAAATTACTGGTACTGACATCTATTGGAGAATATTAATAATATTGTGGCGTAGAAAGCCGTCAAATAAATGTCGACCGTCAATCCGCCCTTCAAACAAATGACAATGTCGATATGAAACACCTCTATAAAAATTTATTTAATGAAATTAAAGCTTTCTTGTAATATTGATCGAATGGTTACGAATGCTGACTACGAAGCTAGAGACCTGGGTTCAAATCTCAAGTAGGCAAGTTGCGTTTTTTATTTTTTTGTGACATTTTCTTTTTAAATTGGGAGCTAGGCATTTCAAAAGGCGTTGTTAAGTAACACTAAGCCAATTAATGTTTTTTTTTAAATAAACCAAGAAATTCAATTGTTTTATCCGAGCAACGCTCGGGCGTTCAGGTACTTTTGTTATTAAACCAAAATGTCATTTAAATTTTAATTAAATTTTAACTGATTTTGCCGCCAAGAATAAATTTAAACATCAGTATATCGACCATGCTGTTTATGTTACCTACTTTTCTTGAATTATTAGAGTAAAAAGTTGAAAAGACAGAAACCGTAATTCTAAGAAACATTTAACTTAAACGAGTTCTAGTTTAAAGACGTTATGAAGAAGAAATCCATGAATATTATAAGTGAGTTAATTAGAAATTTCATCCAACTATAACTCACTTGCATACAAATTTCGTGCTTCTCTGGAGCATATTTCATTGACAAATGGAGCCATTCATTAAACTACTGCTATTCTATAATAAATTAGAGGATTTATCAAGCACGTCTTGTAGGAAATGCTGTATTTTCTCTATCCGTTTGAGGTTTATAGACCACGTAGATATTGAATCCTGGTTTCCGGATTATTTAAAATATCTTGGGAGATTTAACATTTTTTTACTATTATCTTATCCTTAGAGCAGCAGAAGTGGAATGCCTTCGGTATTCCACACATGATTCTCCGTAAAATAATATTGTAATAATTTAAGTACGATGTTGCCCTGCCCAGAACTTCTTTGGCGTCCACAAAGATCAAAATAATATATTATTATTATAACGATTCGGAGTTTTGGCGGGAAGTCGAAAAAGTCATATAATGCTCTTGTTTTATTTTCATGTTCTTTCTGTATTTTTGAGTTTTATCGAATAAATATGATGGCATTGTTTATGATATAGGTTGATTAAAATGAACGAATATTGTGAAATAAAATAAGAGTGTGAAAATATGTTTTTTCAGCATCCCTCCAAAATTCCATTGGGTGACGTTCTGGTAAAGAAGCGATCGCTTTACTTGAATGTCTGACTTGAATTCCTCTTTTTTCTGAGAACACTTTAGAAAAAGGGTAGCCCCCTTTTGTAATGTATATTAATAGCACATAATTTTTTTCCCTTTTAATAGGTAGGATGCAACAAAAGGTAGGTATACAACATACCTAGGTAGGTCCCACGACTTAGAAAATGAAAGTATGTATTTATGTAATTACCAAGGGACTGATATGATGATTATGAGTGATAATGTTGAAAACTTTAGCCTCACGAAAAGACGTAATAAATATTCAAAAAAAAACCTTTACTACTATGAAATTAATCTTTATCCTTTGACAATAAAAAAGTACGATACTTCGAATAAGCTTTACTACGAAAAATGTTTTGTTTTGTCAAAAGCTTTCTACGGAAGTGAAAGACAATCGCTTCCAAAATAATAAAGCGAGTTTTCGTATAAGAGCATTAGCATATAAAAGTGAAAACGTTTTAGATATCCATACTTATACGGCTTGTTACTTTCGTAGCATATAAAATACTTTTGGGGGAACTACTGACTGCTTTCAGATAAGGTGATAAGTGAAAATATTACTGAATCAATGTTGAAAATGCGTTTTGTCTTTGTTGCTGGAAGAACGCAAGATATTTATAATATAAAGTTAAACAAACAGTCAACAGTGAGATGGGTGAAGTAAAGCGATGGCTTCTTTACCAGTACGTGACCAATGGAATTTTGGAGGAAAGCTTGGAGCTGGAGAAGGAAACAAACATATTTTCGCAGTGTTACAATTTTATTTCATAACAATCGTGCATTGTAATTAACCTATATGGAACAAAATGCCATTAAATTTATCCGATATAACTTAAAAATACATCAATAAAATAAAAATACCTAAAACCAGAGCACAATACGTCTTTTTCGATTTCCCGGCAAAACTCCCTGACGTTAAAACTCCCAAGCTAAAAAAATGGCTTACTCAAAACTGAGCGATGTCGAGTTTACGCACATTAAAACAATGCATGTACACGTTCACGACATTCATAGCCGAACGGAAGGCGTTACATAGAACATCTATAAGTACTAAAACTCAATTTCTGCAGTAAATAATATAAACAGGCACAACAAAATGTCGAACGAAATTAAATTTGGAGCACGAAATAAAATCACATGTTATTTCGTTCGCACGTCACTGTCGCTAACTCTGACAATGGCTCCTCGATCCGAAACGTAATTTCCATTTTCACTTTAAATCGATTTCCGAACTTCACTTAACCTGTACTTGACGAAATTACACATTTCAAAAATGTTACAATTTTTTTTTTTTTTTTTATCTATATTAGGTTAGGTACGTAATATCGTTACTTCCTACTTTTTACGCGCAGAATTGAGAGATGATACTCGTAAGTGCCATTAATTACGATGTGTTCCATTACCGAATATGCCTGAGAGGAACTCATAATTTCTCAAAGACATGATGTCCACCAATCTGCACTTGGTCAGCAGGGTGGACTATGGTCTAAATCCCTCTTACTTCCAAGAAGAGAGCTGTGCCCAGCAGTAGGACATAAAATGAAAAAAATTGTATGTGTGTGTGTGTGTGCGTAAACAGAATAATGGTAGGTACTTAATGTGTGAATATGTTGCAAAATCGTTTTCAAATTGTTTCGGATTCTGTTTTAGATATTAGTTGTACAAACAGATTTGCTTTATTAAACAGAAATGCACGAGTAGTCTGATCTACGTAGGTTATGTACTTATCTATACATAAATGTTTACAGTCCACTGCGTTGAATGATATTTGTCATAATTACTCTGTGATTTAGTATCAAATAAACCTGCATAAGAAACGCATGTTGTTTTAATTTGATCTTACGAGTCAAGCAGAAGTAACACCTATTGTCTTAAACATTAATACCTAGTAGAAAAGAAGCAAAACTTTAAAAAAAATCAATGATGTTTTATGTGTAAAAAGAACATCTAAACATCATTTTTATATGTAAAAACAAAATCACATGTTATTTTATTTGCGCGTCACGTATCACGTAATGTAATTTCCATTTTCACTTTAAATCGATTTCCGAACTTCATTTAACCTGTAGGTACTTGACAAATTTACACATTTAGGAAATGTTTCAAATTTGCATTAAAAATTTCTAACCGTGTTTTAGACTTTTAGTTGTGTAGGACGCTTTCTATTGCGCGCTAAACGTGTGTCTTCAAATGACGACTTTCGGCTAGGCCACACTACTCCCAACTTTTAGCGTCGGCGATTTGCGAGTGCATTAATTCTGCTCCACATTTTGGAAATTTGGACGCGGCGTCAGAATCGCGCGTTTCGAATAATCTCGCATTATAATAATTTATGACGTAAGCTAAAAAAGTGGCTAATGTATTAGATTCTTAATGAAATGATCAACTGATCATTGCAATGAAAATGGAATTAGGTACTGTAATTTAACTGCAAAATCTCATGTGTTAAATCGGGTAAATCAGCAAAATCGGCAAAATTTCGTAAACGGCCTCTTAAGTACTCAAGCTTTAATCTAATTTATTCAGTAAGTACGCACAAATTAAAAATGTCGCACCAAATTAAACTTTCAGCGTAAAAATAAATATCACACGTTATTTTGCGACGCAAGTTACTCTGAGTACATAAATTCCATTTTCAATTTAATCGATTTTCCATTTAATTTTCCGAGTTTCACTTTGCTTTGCCCGTACTTGTTAAAATTTAAAAATTACTCGTAACATTTTGAAATTGACTGGTAATTTCTTAAAATGTCTTCACCACAACATAATTTAAGTGTATGATGATTTTAGCCCTGAGCCTAAATAAAGGATTCTATGAATATAAGTTCATCCGTGTATCTGAGTATCTATGTATTGTATGATATTGTATTTGCTAAATGTGATAACCGCTTTAGTTCTTCATAGAATGTATTAGTTTGAGTAATTACTCGTATCTGTGAGCAGGTGGAAGTGGATTGATAGTGTCTCACACGGTCAGCTGTCACGTGTGCCCATATCAACCTATAGCCATTCTGTTGTCTCAAATATAATCTACTTTTTTAAAAGAGTGCTGCTGGGAGTTTTTTCCGCCGCCTTTTTTCTCTCAGCTCAACATCTAGCCCAAACGGGCACCTAAAGGCGATAAGCTTTGATTCATACTTATGATAGCGATAGCTGTTATGACCACCAAAATATATGTATATTCCAATAAGAATTCCAAATTTTGACTACACATAGCAGCGTTTTCGAGCTCTGATATTCAAACGTCGATAGAGGCTAAATTATACTCATTTGAAAAGATTTTCATTTTACCAATAAAAAACTATTTGTCATGACCTATTTTACCATTCGTTAATAAAAAAAACTATTGCAATGACTGTCGGAGTTAAAAAAACACGTAGCGATGACATTGACTTTGTGACATTATTTTGTAAACAAAACTAAATTATGTCAAACTGTAAAATGTACCATGTTATAGTATCAAATAAATTTTTTATACGTTTTATATTTTTGAGTAGAATTTAGAAGCATAACTGAAAATTATGGCAATGGCTGAGAAGAAGAATGAATATCCGCCGAGTGTGGAGGCAGACCGACGGCTACTGCCGTTCGATAGCTGGGAGGATTATTTAGATTCACTTATCGAGATTGCTGATCTGCGAAATCTCAGGAGTATAGCATCTGCGAGGACCATTGCCGCCTTGGGTTATAGGTTACCTGAAATTAATTTTAATATTATTCCATTTTAAACTATCTAGTTTACTTGGATAATCTAGGATACTTGGCAAACTTTGGAAAATAAATAAAGAAATTAATAAGATATAAGAAAATAAAATAACATAAATAAAATAAAATGACCAACACATAATTTTGTTCGCGGCTTAAAAACCGGTTGGTTTTATTTTCGCCAGCTTTTTTTCCTCTCAGTGTAAAAAAACCCATCCTGGTGAGTGCCCAAAGCTGATGACGGCGAACCCCGTATGGTTCAAATAAAATAAATTATTATAAAAGCACAAAATAAGTCTAATTAATGAAAACTGTAAGATTTAAAACTACTTTAATGTTTCTCTTATGAACCCTTCTGTAATAGTCATTTTAAGAATTTAAGTTTAAATGTTTAAATTAAGTTTAAGTCATTAAAATATTTGTTTTATTATAATATAATAAATTTGTACACCCTAAGGGGTAAATATGGAGTTCTAAATATTTTGTAAAACCTTTTTGCACCCATATTTGTGCAAATAAAATATTTACATTTAATTTTCATTTCAAAATAATAGCAAGAACAATCAATGACATCTTAAGAAAAACGTTTTTCAATAATTCAATTCTAAAAAACGTTTTTCAATAATTCAATTCTAAAAAATAATCCTCGAAAAGAACCAAAATTAAATTAAGAAAATTAAGAAAAACGTTTTTCAATATTTCAATTCTAAAAAATAATCCTCGAAAAGAACTAAAATTAAATTATGAAAATTAAGAAAAACGTTATTCAATATTTCAATTCTAAAAAATAATCCTCGAAAAGAACTAAAATTGCAGAGGCAGAAATATTCCGTACACAGATTTTATTAGTAAATACACTAGTGAGTATTACTGTAATTGGCAGTCGAACTTTTAGCCGTTCACATTATATAAAGACTTGTGTATTTGTATTAAGAGTCAATCCAAAGAAATTGAAAAACGATGTAAAAGTTAGAAGAAACTAGACGTAGAAAGTACTAAGAACGCTTGCAAACTTTTTAAAATTCTGATTACTTTCACTACTTGCCACTCCCTTAGAACTGTTACTCGACTTTTAGAATCTTTAAATACAAATCAAATATGTTTGCTTACAATATTATTATGATTAACAAGTTATTTAATTTTCAAAAATTACAAACTAAGGGATTTTCGTAACGAGCACTTTCTGATTCCGTGCTTAAAAGAAAATAAAGTCTTTTCCTTAATCTTACGTT
Source organism: Pyrgus malvae (assembly GCA_911387765.1). Taxonomy (NCBI): domain Eukaryota; kingdom Metazoa; phylum Arthropoda; class Insecta; order Lepidoptera; family Hesperiidae; genus Pyrgus; species Pyrgus malvae. The sequence goes on along the minus strand of OU426955.1, from coordinate 6,384,649 downwards.
TAAGTAAGCGTGTCTTCTAATTACTTTGAAATCCTCAGAAAATGTTATTCTTACAAACTTCTCTATTTCAGATTTCATTTTAAATCCATTAGAGTAAATTGAAACAACTTGCTATTCCATTCCTTATACTCCTTTTGATCACTATAATACAATACAAATAACTAATTTTAAGTTCTAAGACGCGACTTTGCTATTTCCAATCAGTTTTGTTATTGTTCAAAGATCTCAATATAAGAAAAAATAATATAAAAGATTAAACAAGGATCCAAACAAAACGATCTGGTCCAGTTAACTTTAACGTTTCACTCAAGCGGAATCATATTTTGAGTATAACATAAATTGACGCCACTTTTCTCACATGCATAGTGCATGATACCGAGTCTTTGTACCTCGCGTTGAAGGTGAATATTTAATATTAAGTGAAACTTCCAGAGCCAACGGTGATACTCTGTCAGAAAAAGAATTCTACGCGAGGCGCTCAGTGATATACAATATCGTGTATCCAAAAGTAAAGCCGTATGTGCAGGTCAGCGAGGGAGCTGATGTAGAGGATCCATTTACCAGGGAATTGGCCATTCGAGAGCGCGCGAACAGAGTCGGCATTCTGCAGGTTAAATCCATACCTACATATTTTCGCACGCGTGTTGCCGCTTAAATTTTAACCTTAAGGGCGCTCTATGCCATATTTTTCGTATATCGAGCAACCCACACTTTTAACGCAATAATGCTAGTATTTTTGTTCATTATTATTTTCCGCTTATATTAAATGAAATGAAATGAAAAACGTTTATTGATGACTGTTTACAAAAAAATTAGGTGTTTGCGTCTAACAATAGTATTTAAACAGTCTACCTTATTCAGGCATCCAATAATCACTTAATTAACCTACAGTTATTTATTTACTAAATTAATTACAATTATAACTTAATTTAGATTTTAAGTTTATTTAAAAGTTTTAAGAATCCGTTAAATTAAATTTTAACGGATCTTCGGCTTTAATGCCTACCCACCGCTGGAACAATGAGAGAAAAAAAGCCGGAGGAAAAAAACTCTCAGGCATTGTTACATTTATATTTTATCGCGGAAAAGCTTCCCAAACCTTTGTACTTTTATTCAATAGATGGTTTCATAACGTTTTGCCATCAAAGTACTCATTAATACTATAATAAACTTTTTTTTATAATAAACTTTAAGGATTCTGTTTCTCTTTTTTAGTGTGCTTCTAAAGCTTGTTTTTTTTAACTATGTTAATTTTATAATATCGGGTACGCGAAGCACCGGAGCGAAGTAAGAACAGTTGTTTGATATATATACAAGATAGGGGTTAGCTCGCTACGTGTCTGTGATTGCTCCTTTGAAAGAGCTCGACCTACTATTATGATTTTTTGTGTATATTTTTTAGCAATAGGAATATAAAAGGTCGGGGGCTAAAATAGTGGGTGAATTAAATTAATTTTCGCTGTTAAGGTGATTATACAATGCTCGCTCGCTGATGCTCTAACTTGGTCTTGTGTGAACGATTCACCACTGTTGCAATATTATACGCATTTACCTGTGATGTTGTGATTTAAAGATCCTTCTATTAGATTACTCGTGGTTGTAAATTATGATAGTGCACGGCCACTTTTAGCGATTTGCTAATCTTTATGCACATCTTTTTTTTCTTTTTCTTATATACAACTGCTGCATTACTACTTTAGACGCCAATGGTCACCTCTTGTGACTCAACAGCAACTTCCCACCGAAATACCAGCCCAGCGGTGGTACTTACCCATTCGAACCATTCAAGTTCTTACCATGTTTTGTAAGTCATCACAGAATGCGTTTATTAATTATCTTTTTTACAATATTTTTAGTCCGTCATTTTTATTCGTCACTTCACGAAGGGAGGTTTTGAGATATCCGGCTACATCGACTACGCCCATCGGCTAGTTTCCGAAGACTGGACGATGTTCTTCAGGGCGAACAAAATGTTATGGCCCAAGGACAATGACCTGGGATATTTCCACTGGCGACATGGAACAGTCAGAAGCAACATTAGTCGAAATTATAAGGTAATGTTTTATTAAATTATTTTTTACCGGTGTGATGATGTAACATAAATACTTAACAATTTGAAATTTCACCTTTGAGAACAGTCCCAGTACAGTTATAATATAATTTATGTGTCTCCTTCTCAAACTAAAAAAGAAAAGTGATATAGACTTCTTATTTTTTTTTATTCGAAATTTGTTAATCGCTTTATTAAACATATTTTTATATCAAGGCTCACTGCCTGATGTATCAACCATGAAGGAAAATTTTATTTTGCTTAGTGGAATCAACGCACAGGCCAAACTCTTAGGGCTAATTTTAAAATTTCGCACACGTATTCATCCTATGACGTAGGCGAGCACCAAGAAAGCCAAGGGGGTGAAATAGGAGATAACAAACCGTATGAAACTTTTTATTCCTTGCACATATTTGCATGACATTTCGTATGAACTGAGTACAGTAAAAATAATGAGTTACGTATTTCAGTGTTTTGGTTGATTTTCATCGTTGAAATAGGAGATAAAAATTTGTATGAAAATGAAAAAAATAAACTTGACAGGGAGATAGTTAATAGGGAGAAGGGAATAATAATTACTCATAATGAAAGTTTACTTTATGCTGACGATCCATTATATCGAGGGTGAGACCGTGAGAAACAGCTATTTATACTTACTAATAAAACTTATGAAAATTGCACATCAAGATTTTGCTTAAAGACAACTGAAGTACTGTACCTACAGCACTAAATAATTAATTAGAAGTGCTAATTTATAACTGCAGGGTTTTGATATAGAGTACCTATAGTCACATACATTAGCCACACAGCCTAATGCATGTGACTATTAAGAAGAAATCTTCAGTGAAATTCCAAGCAAAAATGGTTTAGTAAAAGCAGAATTTGAAATACGGCAGCTTTTATTTGTGCCACAATACGGATTACGTAATAAATAGAAAAGTTATTATGTAAGAAGCTTCTTTGATTTCGGACTATGCAACGTAAAATGCCGGTTTTCCCAATATGGTGTTTTATTTTTCAAAATTAAATATTATTTTTGCTAAATGGTAGAATATGGCAGTTTTGCTTCATTTCAGCGCTTTTTCATTATATTTTGACGATTTTACTTTTAAAGCTTATGATAGTCACACGCCAAGATTATAGAACTACCACTGAACTACAGAGCTAATTATAAATGCAGCTCCTGATGTAGAATATTTCACCACGCAGGATAATGCCGGTTACTGTTTGGACGAAATTTTCAGTGAAATTCCGAGCATGTTTTGATGGAGGACAACGTGACATTAAACTATGCTGTGCAGCGAGCTGAAATATTAGCCGAATTTAAACTTGAAATTCAGATCCATAGTTTTTGTTTATTCTAATTGAATATGAAATATGGCAGCTTTTAGTTGTGCCACAATCCGGCCCACATTGATATTATTTTAAAGTAACTTGAATATAGGTGATTTGTTTTTTTTATATAAGGTTTTACAATTTTAATTTTATCATTAAAGCAATTCACCCTATAACAGAATTTCTAATCTGTTCTGTTTTCTTCGTATCTTAGAAAAACTGATACCCATAGATTACTGGCCGTAACAGCCAAGCTGCCCTAGTACTGTTAGTATTGGCGATTACCGAATTAGTCGCTAAACGCAGCGGTGCAGCATCAGAAACGCGCGATTCCAATTCCGCGACAACATCTAAACCATAGAGCTAATTATAAATGCAGCTTATTATGTAGAGTATCTCCCTACACAAGCTAATACCGATGACTGTTTGGACGAAATTCTCAGTGAAATTCCGACCAAAATACTGGATACGTTGATGGAGGTCAACGTGACATCAAACTATGCTGTTGTGCAGCGAGCTGAAATATTAGCCGGATTTAAGCTCGAAATCCACATCTACATTTTTTGTTCATTATAACTGGATTTTATTTACCTTTTAGTGTCTCAATCCGGATTACATAATAACCATTGATATTATTTTAAAATAACTGGAACATAGTAGCGATTTAGTCGCTAAACGCCGCGATGCAGCATCCGAAATGAGGGATTCCGATTCCGCTTCCAAGTGCCGAAACGTGATGCAGCTTCGAAACACACGCAAATAGCTGATTGTCTACGCTAATATTACCTAGTGTGGCCTGGCCGATACATGTACAGAACGATAACTGAACCACAGAGCTAATTATAAATGTAGCTCATGACGTAGAGTGTCTCACCACACAGGTGAATGTCGGTGACTGTTTGGACGAAATTTTCAGTGAAATTCCGAGCATGTTTTGATGGAGCACAACGCGACATCAAACTATGCAGTTGTGCAACGAACTGAAATATTAACCCAAATTTTAGCTGGAAATTTACGTCCACGTTTTTAAAATTCTAACTGAATTTGAAATATGATAGCTTTTAGTCGTGTCACAATGCGGATTACAAAATAAACATCAAAGTTATTATAATAACGCCGTATAAAGTTACTTTACTTGTAAACTATGCGACATAAAATGAAGAGATATATCACCTATATTCATACATATATATTATTATAAGAGATATAGACGCACCGAAAAGTAACATTTTTTAATGTGAAACATCTATAGGCGCGGGTAAACCGGATTGTTGGTGTGGCGACATGGCGACGCTTGCCGTGGCAACGAGTCGCCACATTCAGTTGAAGCAACTTAAATATAATATTGAATTTTTGTATTAAATGCAAATAAACGTTTATTAAATAAATAGTTGTCATCCGCATCAGATGTCGTTGATTGGCCACCCATCTTACTTTTGACCGCACTCGACATAGCTTAGCCTTATTGACACCCACTCTTGTTATAACCGCACCAGATGTAGCTAAATGGCCACCTATCATACTTTTGAGCGCACTCGACATTTTTTAGCTTTATTCACACCCCTCCTCTTTTCATTATGCTGTGTTTAGTTCCTGTCGTAATTCTATTCATAGAGAAATTAAACACTGATTCTTTTATGCATACTTATAACTTGTACGAACACGATGTTTCACATCTACTAGGCATCCCATGACGGCTCACGGTTTTTTTTTCAACTCTTTAATATAAGAGTATCTTTGCGGAGGTTTCATATCAAAAGTGTTCAGACCACGAGTTGTAGTTTTTCGGTGAATGTGACATAATTTTTAGTAAGTATGAGTCCGTAATGCTCAGGCCTGTACGGGGATGGAAAACATAGATGGAAAAGTTTGCATCACCGCGGAACAACGATAAATACCTACTTAGTAATTAAGATAAATAAGAGGCATGCTATCGAACCAGATTCAGAGATCAATGTCTTAACCATTCTTTTATTAACCGTGGTTCGGTCGATGCCAGAAACTTACTGAAATGAATCTATTCTATTGCGGTCGGGTATTGATTGGGTGGTGGTAGCGGCAAATCATTAACGCATTTCTGTGGTTGATAACAATGGGTAGAAACTGTCAAATTAGGTTAGAGATCCTGTTGGTAGTCTGAAAGCATCTGACAACTGGCTGCAACCCTTTTTTTGCACCCACTGCTGGGCACGGGTCTCTCCCCATTATTTGGAAAGCCTGGAGTTTACTCTACCATACTGCTCCAATGCGGGTTGATGGAAATGCGGGTTAGTGGCCAACCCGCTGTCGGATGTTTTCAAACTGCCCCTAGAGCCTCCGACAAGGTTTAACGACGATTCGAACGTCGATAGCAACCGAGACCGACGGCTTACGTGCCCCCCGAAGTACGGAAACGCGTATGAATTTTTTTCCACTAGCGGTCACCCATCTCCCACCTGACCGCACAAGTTTGGCTTTACTGCGTAGATCGCTTGAGTTCTACGCTTTCCACCGAGCCATATGTGCTTCATGTGACAAATGTTTGGACCCAATTCGGTATTTATCTTCACCGCCGTATTTGTCGACGCTATGTGTGGCGCTCGCAAAAGGAATAGTTGATGAAGTCCGAGCACATTCGCAACTCTTTCAGCGATTACTGTATTCGTTGAAAAATTTGAAAATTACTTTTTGGGACTGTTGAATAATGCTTTGTTAGATAACTCTTTTTAAATTGCCTCAGTTTTGTATACTGTTACAAAGTATTTCAGACAACTCTGTTTCTCCGTTTCTGTTTATATTACGTATTTTTTAACTATCTATTGCTATATATTGCTTTAAAGGAGGGCAGATGTTTTCAAATCTTTTTAGGGAGATCAGACAACTCTGTCTCTCTTTCTCTGTCTCACCCTTAGCAATGTTACACTCACGTATGGTATATCACATTAATTATTATGTATAATGTATATATTATTGTAGTAACGTATACCACCTTAATTCGAAGAGAAATTCTTGTAAAAGATAACTGTATAACCTTGACCTCTTTTGAGGGCATATCCCGGATAGTTCAGATATACTATATGTATATTTATGATTAGTATACATATACCCATTAATATTTTTTGTTTTCACTAAAAACAGACAGGTTTTCAATCAAATAAAATGATAGGTGAAAATCGTAATTACACAACAGAATAATCCTAAAGCTATTATTATTGTATATTTCCAACAATTTTCCTCTAATTTTAATTTTATTTTAGCTTAATTTTTATTTTGTCTGGCTTCTTCTTCAACTTATTTATTTAACTTTGCAAAATATTCACGGTTATTTTTGTCATCCACAGCCAATAATGGACCCAGAAAAAGGTCTGCTATTTCAGAATCGGCACGATCATAAGATAATTTGCCCAGACCCTCAACAAGACCCCGGACAAAATACCATGAAGCAAAGAATATTTTCGCCGAAGTATACTCAGATTGAAATTTACGATCACGTGGTCAGAAGGAAGAGCTAATAAAGTGCCTAAAACTGAATTATGTGGCGAAGATAAGAAAAATAGAACCATTAGCCGAAAACAAAATAATAATGTGGAAATTTAACGGTAATGTGCCAGTGTTTATCATAAAAATTTCATGAACAAATTATATTTCGTCTTCTACTTACTTGTCGTACCATCAAATTTTATACGATTGGATTTTATCGAATATAAAAAATTCTTCTGTCACAGTTTTAGTGTTTATATTCCTCCGAAACGCCTTGACCGGTTTTGATGAAATTTGATATATTCAGTAGGTATAAGAATAACTAGGTTTATAACTGTTAAGGGTGGCTCTCCCTCAATAAATTTTTTATTTTTTGGACAAATTTTTTAGGTGATTTTTTTATGGTGTGGCATTAAAAAATACCTAAAGCCCTAAATTTTCACCCTTTTACCATCAACCCCTATTTTAATAGCCATTTTAGTAGGTGGGAAGGAGTTCGCAGGATCAGCTAGTAATAAAAAATAACTATAGATAGAAAAGAAAATTTTATTTTCAGACTTAGTAAATAAAATTAAAGTATAAAGCGTGGACATCGTAATACGTAAGTTAACTCAATTGACTTATAGTCTACATCAGTAATGTTAGGAAAGGAAAAAAATACATCTTATAACATTTTTTCTTAAAATATTTCGGTCATTTTTTTATTCGTTAGTGTTCAAAAAAGTCTTAGCAGTCAAATCTATCTAAATATATAAAAATTATTGTTTGTCTGTATGTCCTTTATAGAATCGTAAACTATGCATTTGATCGTGTCATGATCTTCAACAAAGTGTTGTGCATGAGGCCACAAAGGTTTCTGTAATGTCTTTCCTTCAAATTTATTTTAGTAAGTAGCTTAGCAACGCGCGCAGGGTACAGCTAGTTTTATAAAATTTTACTTGCTAGCCCTTACATTTCTATATTGCCTACAGTCAAGTAAGATATTTTAGAGTGGTGTGCTAAATTAAACTGTAATAATCACTGTAATCATGTAGGTGGTAGAACTATTATGGTTCACCCGGGGAAGTACCACTGCACCCACTTCTGCCGTGAACCAACTCTGTTGTGTTTCGGTGGAAAGGTGTAGTTGGCGGCCACACACTTACCTACATGAGGCGACGACCAGCCTCCGGAGTAGCAGCGCAGCTGCATACGACCTTTTGTCTGAACAAGACTTACCTATGCTGGCTTGAGGTTGTATGTAGATGTCCATGGGCTGCAACGACCACTTAACACCACGTGGCCTGCAATCTCGTCTGCTACTCAATTCAAATAAAAAAAATAATCGGATAGGACTCGATCTGTGGTCTTCTGATTTCGGGACAGCCCGGTTTCCCACCTGAGCTATCATAATCTTATAGATGTAGGTGAAATTACCGTCATGTTCTAATGATATTTTAACAGTTTTCCATTGCCTGAAAATGTGGATAAAAACGACGTTTTCCGAAAAGGAATTCTAGTTAGATCGATTTATCGCCGCCGAAACCCCTTTGCACAGTAAATTTCATAAAAATCGTAGGAGTTGTTTCCGAGATTCAAATTATATATAAATCCATATTACATACAAGAAACAAGAATTACATACAAGGTACAAGAATTGCTCGTTTTTACCGACTTCTTAAGGTATTCGTTTAATCTGTTAATTATGCATTTCAGAGACGTTTCTTGACACCGGTAACATTTACTCCATTAATACTTCAATCCGGGGCTTGTAAAATAGATCCTTATTATAATGTATGTCAATATGTCAAAGTAACAAAATAATAATTTTAAGACTATGCATTAAAAAGTTTTTATTACCGAATACATCATATTGTTATTAATAATATGAACTACTTAATTTTATGCAATTAAGTACTCGTGCTGTCATTTTTGTCATTTTTTTTTCTTTCAACTAATTACACTTTTCAGAAACTGTATTGGTATAAATATGCCAATAAAATAATAGAACTACGTCTAATTTTACTGTCTATGCTTAAATTAAATATGTTTCAAACATAAATTAATACAGTAATCATAGCCTGTTTGTCTAACGTGCTTAATATTATAAAAAAATATTACCTACTATACTAGGGCCGAAATTATTTAGCAGTGAGTAAATTTAGTTATCTACACGATTTCAAAGCTTTTTAAAATTAAAACTAAGGGATTTCTTAATTTGTGAACTTCAACTTTACCCTTCGTTATAACTTTCCACTTTTCCAATTATTAGCTATCGGCAAAATGTTTTAAGGGCACTAATTTTCACCAAATATAAATCAATGTATTAATAGGCTTTTCAAAAGCAGCCTTGATTTGTTTTACACGCGCGGCGCCCAAAATGGGTCCATCTTCGGGAGAGCAGATGTGCTCTCTTGCACCCCCGATGCATGCGGCCACGCACACACCGCCGCCCTTCCCAGGGCTGCTGGCTGGACGAATCCAGCTCCTACTCTCACCGCCCGAAACCCTGGAAGCCCTCTTTTAGTCGCCTCTTACGATCAGGCAGGGGATACAATTCTGTTCTTAATTCCGAAGCTACAGGGACTAGTCACTCACACCTAGCGAACAGTCAGGTCACTATAGTAACCTGCTAGTAACTTTAGTAACTGATGACTGATCAAAGCTTTGTAGGCGACGGACATAATGTGCACGTGTAGGCACGTTCGAGAAACCGACTAACCGACATTCGTGATTAGAAAGAACTATACCAAATAAATTAACCCTCAAACATCTCTAGCAGCTGTCCTCATTTCCATTAAAAAGCTTTGCAAACTAAAATTGTGTTAAAAAAGCAACGAAACATGAAATGAATTCCTCGATTGAGTTAACTATTTATGAGCTAAGTTTGTGAATGACTCGATTCTAGCCGGGAACGTTTTGCAGTCTCTCTCGAAGCGCTTTGAACTACGGACGTACGTAAGGTGATGCCGAATATGTCCTCGTGGTATCTGTTTTCGTCCTGAAATAAATTTAAATAAAGCTTGTTAGCAATATATATGTAAGGAAAGATTCTGTTGAATTTTATTCTGTATCTACAAGGCTTTATTCTGTCTATTGTTAGTATATTCTTATAACAAATAAATAATTTTAGTGTTTGGTTCTTTGGATAATATTTGAAAAATAATCTCCTCATATCCGCTGTCTCTGTTTACTATTTATTTTAATAATCCTTTATCTATTACCCTTATACGTGACTGCCCTTTAATTTGCACAACTTCGTAGAGATTTGTACCTTTTGAACTCGTTGACCCTTATTTCCCAATAATGTGGTTTACAAAATTGGGAGGTTGACTGAAGTTTTGATCAGTTGAGTCAGTTTATTTTTATTAGAAAACTGCCAACATCAAATTTTAATGACCCATGATATGTATGTCTTAAAATTAACTTTAGACAGAGACGACAATACAGTATAGTGACGTCATTGTAGGTTCTGTAATACCCGTTCAGTAGCAGTGAAGCTCAGTTTTTTTAGGGAAAATATACAAATACTTGAAACTTTTATTTATAATTCTTTGTAATATTAATTTAAAACTTCAACATATTTCAAAATTTTCAAGATTTTTTGTAGTATAAATATTCGCATAATGAACGTCACTACACTACAGGGCAGTTATTTTATCCTTCTTGATTTTAACGTTCATCAGTTGTAGGTAACCTTGTGCGATGGATTGAGCGGAGAGAAAAAAGTCGGAGAAAAATCTTGGCAAATTTTGGGAAAATGGAACAGGTCAATTATGAGTATATTACTTACCATCATATCAATAATGAACTCGTCAACTTCATCTTCAGTCATGCCAGCATGTTCCTTTAGTATTTCTCTAAGCTTTTGCTGGACTTCTTCTGCCATCTTACAGTCACCGCACACGTAGAAGTGACCTTCTTCCTCTACTAGCATACGAGCTACACTAGGACCTTCATCTTCTAACAGGGCTTGGACGTGTTTCTGGAAACAAAGTCATAGTCATAAATATTTTGTTCTTTATTTTGATCTGTTCGACTGCTACTTTGGATTTTAGTGCAGAAACTTACAAGTATTTAAGACAATAGGCATGATGACAGATTTTTAAATACCTTTCCTTATTGTAGGTACACGTCTCCTAGTTTATTTTAGGAAAAAACTTAAGTTTTAACGTAAATTAATGTATTTTCTGCTATTTAATTTGAATTAAGCGCGAAAACGCTCGTAGATGTCATGACGTCGGCTTGCTCGTCAAACTTCAAGCAACACGATGACATTTACTGAGACGTGATGTCATTCCTTTTGATTGGCGTTTCAGATAACATGGCCGATTGCTGTTTTTAATACTTTTATTTTATTGAAAATCTTATTAATCTTAATGTTTATATTAAAACGCGATCATATTTTAGAACTTTTTAGCATATTTTTCTGTAAAACCATTTATTCTCTGATTCTTTAATAGTATCATCATGCCTATTCTATGAAACCGAAAACAGGTATGAGTGGATGTTAAGATTATGAAAACCTCAAAAAACTTTCAACAAATGGAACGGTGATGTGTGGAACATCGAAATTATTTATGATTTGACAAGAAGATGAACTCTTCTATTATTTTTCGGCAGAAATAAGAGGTTGCCGGCCAGATGTGAGGCACCCAGCCTCTGGAGTGGATCGCATCGCAACTGCATAGGACCTCAGGAAAACTGAAGATTTCTTGTAATACTTTTTCATGAGCTGATGCGACCATCTAACACTTCTGGTTTATTACTTTACGTAAATAAAATAAAAATAACTAGTAATACGTATATAGATATGATAGAAATGCAAAGACAGGCGAAAGAATGGAAACGTAATTTCTTACCTTGCAAACTCCATCTTCCCTAGACAAAGCAACAATTGCTTTTGTCAAAACTCCTTCAGCCAGGGCCTTTTCCTTTTCCTCCTTATAAAGATCCATGGTCTTGTATCTGCATCCAAAGAACAACCACATGGGACCTGTCTTGGATTTGGTGGATTTGAGCTGGTGCCATCGATGGTGCCAGAATCCTCTGAAGGGAGCAATGCCGGAACCGGGGCCCACTAGGATAAGTGGGGCTGATATGTCTTGGGGCATATGGAAGTTTGATGCTCTGATAAAAGATAAAGAAAGACAAAGTATTGATTAGTTTAAGGTGTTTAATTTTATGTAAAAAATTATGAAGAGAGGGAGAATTCTAGGAAATACATTTATCCATACTTAATATTATGAATTCGAAAGTAACTCTGTCTGTCTGTCTGTCTATCTGTCTGTCTGCTACGCTTTCCCGCTTAAACTACTGAACCAATTTTAATAAAATTTTGAACATAGATAGAGTGGACCTTGAAAAAGGACATAGGATGGTTATTATCCTACGGGAACCTTTAAAATGGGTCCACGAGGGCGAAGCCGCTGGCGGAAGGCCATTTTCTTATAAAAGGCGACTCGCAAATGTAGCCTGCTTTTGACGCAGCCTCCTAGTGACCGACCGCGATGGTTCATGAGGATCTTGCTCAGATCCGAAGCTAGTCGGTTATAAATAGTCAATACGATTACCTATTAATATCTGAATTTGGTTGTAACTCTATATTTTAAATTGGAATACAAATTTAAGTCATAAAAAGTTTTGGTGAGTTTAAAACTGATCTAATAACATATTTTCTATAAAATGGTTATCAACAGAAGAAAACAGCTCATCTTGTAGATTTCAAAATCAAGTAAACATTACCCGGAAATTTACAAAGATAAGCGTCTAAAATTAAATCAATCTAACTTACAGGAATTTCATAAGAAAAACAATCTTACTTACTGCCTTATAAATACTAAAACTTCGTCGTCTGGTTTCAAACTTTGGAGGTAAGTTGAACATACGCCATAATGCGTTGATCCCTCCCCGTCTGCGAATAATATTCCAAATGAACATCTGCTTATCATATAAAACACTTGGTTTTATATCCTATTGTTGTAAAAGTAAAGTTTATGTAAGAATACTTTTATAAAATGCGAATTTTATGACTCTTAAGATACGCTCGGGGCAGATAAAGTTAAAATGGTTTGCGGTTCTTGTGTACAAACAAATACTAAGTTAAGTACAAATCATCAAAATTGTATTTGCATACGGGTACAATCTACTTTACTTGATATAATTATATTCTAGTAAAATTCAATTCTGTTCTAGTTATATGCTAGTAATTTGCAATGCTTTTTCGAATGGCTGCAACCTTTTTTTTTTGCGTCCCACTGCTGGGCACGAGTCTCTCCCTGTTATTTAGAGGCCTGGAGCTTACTGCACCACGCTGCTCCAATGTGGATGGGTGGAGATGCGGATTAGTGGCAACCAGCTGTCGGATGTTTTCAAACCGCCCGACAAGTTTTAACGACTGTTATCTATCTTTCACAGCCAGGACCGACGGCTTAACGTGCCCTCCAAAGCTCCGAAACGCGCATGAAATTTTCGCCACTAGCGGTAAAGTAATATAATATGATGAACAAATTTAATAAATTTCGTCGTACAATTATAACTATGGTATAGTAGAGGGCGGCCGTGTTCCTTTTGCCGATACGTGGTCGCCATTCGAGGACATTTTTTCCCAATCGGTTGTCTGTCCTCCTAACTGTATAGTTTGCACATTGCCAGTTCAGCATGCAGATTTTACGAGCTATATCGGTATCTTTTGTTCATTTCATAATTTCTGATTCTCTCGCATAAAGAAATGCCAAGCATAGCACTCTCCATCACTCGATAAGTGACATTGAGCCTGAGGAAAAGGCTGACGGTAAGGACTCTTTAAACATTGTAAACATACGTTTCTTGGCGGAAAGATCTACGGTATATTCGCCGTACTTGTCAGTTTGTATATAAAAATCTACGGTATATTCGCCGTACTTGTCATTGTTGAATATAAAAATCTACGGTATATTCGCCGTACTTGTCAGTGTTGTATATAAAAATCAACGGTATATTCGCCGTACTTGTCAGTGTTGTATATAAAAATCTACGGTATATTTGCCGTACTTTTCAGTGTTGTATATAAAAATCTACGGTATATTCGTCGTAATTATTAGTGTTGTAATAAAAATCTACGGTTGATTAGCCGTACTTGTCAGTGTTATATATAAACATCTACGGTTAATTCGCCGTACTTGTCAGTGTAGTCGTGTGCATGGTTGTCAGTGTTGTACGGCTTTCTATGCAAGCTATCTGTAGACGGTGCCTGCTATTTTCACGTTTTCGCCGTGCCGTAACCCCGCCGTGACCGTCAACAAGCTCCCACTGTGTTCCAATCTACACTGACAACCGTGGCTACGAGTACGTACGGCGAATAAGCCATAGATTTTTACGCCAAAAACACGTGTGTTTACAAGAGGCTTAAAGGACCACGTCTCAGCACCGTGGGTCATCACTGGCAATACACATTGCTGGATTTTAAACATTAGATGATATTAAACAAAACTTACTTTGCGTTTTATATACCACAACTGCTACAGTCATGTGTATGTGGTGGGGATGAGCCAAGGGTGAAGATGATATTGAGTAGAACCTCGGCTGTAACTGTGGCAACAGAGCCGCCAGTAACGCCGCTTGAGGCTTGCAAGATGGCACCTCTGCTAACACGTCCGCTAAGTGTGGATAGTAATAGTGCCTCCAGTCATCGTATTTGTTGGAATCCTGTCAAATAAATCGACATAAAGTTTCAAAACTTCTAAGTTGGGGTTCAGTTTTTCTTTAAATAAAATTAAAATGCTAAATTATTTTAGCATATAGATTTAATAAGCAATACGAGTGACTTTTGTATCAAGTAATTTATAAACCAATAGAATCTAAAATAAAAAATATGATGTATGACTACGTTAAATAGACCCATCAGTTGTATTCTTGCTTAGGTATTAGTATTAGGTAGTTGCTTTTTTACCGCTTTGACTTTCTTATTAAATGGAAAAGCTGCTGCATTTAGGGTACATTAGTGCATGATATTAAATGATCATTGCTCATAGTAGATTGAGCTTCCAGTCTCATCTGGGGATATAATTATGTCGTTACGTTGCTATTCTGAATGCATTTGGAGACGAACTACCGTTCGTCTTATATATATTAAAAAGCCCTAATATGGCCCGCAAACATACTTTTGGGTGTATCTACGGTCCATGAAAATTTACTACTAACTACGTATGTAACTCTTATATAACTCAAACCTCATCTCCATGTTTCAAAGAGTAATACTTAAGTTTTTTACCTCGACTAGGGTCTTTAGATATTCAGCTTCCTTTCGATCACTGCAAACAGTTGCCAAGTACTTCAAGACTTTAGTTGTTGGCGGGGTGGTAATGTCTAAGAATCTTGTGAACATTTCTCTAACTGATACTGCTGGAATGCGTTCATGTCTTTCCCAAGTTTTATCTGCACCTAAAATTAAAAAAAAAGAGTATATTTTTCACCATTTAATTGTATTTTAAATAGGTACATATTTGAAATTACCAACTCGCATTGAGTAATCGGCTTATATTAACGATTTTCTTTAAAAAAAGAGTAGATGTATATAATTTCGCGCGTTCCCCGTGGACCAACCAGTAGACCAACTAGTTGGACCACGGGGATTTTTTTTTCCCGCTGGACCAACTACTCGGTGGTCCAACTAAAATCGTTCCCGTTAGTACAACTAAACAAAAGTCAATCGTAAAAATTGACGAAAGGTTATCATAAAATATGGAATTCCTTATTCAGATTTTCGAAATTGTTTTTTTGTTCGTAAGCTTATACTTCCAAAGTGGTCTAACTGTCACCAAGTGGGTGTGGTAATAGTTTTAGGTAAGAAGTAAAAAGGTATAATGTGCTCTTGTTTTATTTTCATTGTCTTGGTGTATTTTTGAGCTATATTGGATAAAGTTGATGGCATTTTGTTAAGTCCGAGCGTGGTTAAATAAAATAACAGTGCGAAACATGTTTTTCTCAGCTAGCCTCCAAATCTCCACCGGATACGTTCTGGTAAAGTAGCCATTGCTTTACTTGAATATCCGACTGACTTGATAGACTGATCGTGATCACTGACGACTTACTGATTATTTCTATTACAACTTCGTCCAGTTTCAACGAAACTGGCAAAAAAAATATACAAAAAATTACACTTGACGCTGGCAATATACACAATGGTTGCGATGCCATTAATAAAATAAAAAGTGTGGTAAAAAATGTTAACTTACCTAAAGGTGTTAGTGTTTCTTTTAAAACTTGTATTTGTACAGGTTTGTCAAAATTATCTACGTCTTTCAGTCTTTTAAGTATAGCATCAACTATTTCCTTACGATTGCAAGCCATTACACCTACATGATCACCTGGTTCATACTTCAGGTCATGCTGCAACACAAAAATATAGTACGAATTGTTATAAAATATCAAGAAGCACGTCTCTAGCTAGATAAAGGGTTTTCGAAATGGAATTTAGTTTGTGTGTTGTCTATAACTGTTCAATACTAAAATTCTAAAAAAAAAACATTATTTTTTATTTCAGTCTTTCATTTAGAGATTTTTGTATCTCAATATGTTCGGGAATAAACAATCTTTATAGGTTGAAGTACCCTGGGCAAATACAGCCTAAGCATCTTTTTTCAAATAAAATAAAAAATCTCGATATGTTAGTTTTTTTTTCGCCACAGTAAACAAAATTGCAATCTTGGTCTGAAAAACTGTTAAATTTTTCAATTTTATTTTATTTTTAGGTTTCATTTCAATTTGAATTGATCACAGCGCCGTGTGATGCCAAAAATGCCAGAGTAAGTGTTGTGTGTCTCGTTTTGTTGCGTTTTGTATAAAGAATAGTGGCGCTTTGCATCTCATGGAAACTCTCCTCTTAAATATCGTCTCAAGTATTACCTTTGCTTCCAAGTCGATAAATATAGTTGCTCTATCCGCAGAGTAGTCTCCTAAATGGCTATTTTCCTTTACTTTACAAGTGAAAAGATGTTTTTTGAAGCTTGTTTCAAGTGCATGTTTTATAGTTGGAGCATTTTCAGTCTTTTCTAGTTTTACCGTTTCTTCTGACAAATGAATCTTTCCAAATGCCTTCTTTGCATCTTGCACCATGTCGTTATCTTCCAAGCAGAATGTTTCACAAGCTACCTATAAAATATTTTCAACTATGTTACATATAGGCGTTTGATATTAAAAGTGAACCATAAATCGTTCAGTTAAAACTATAATAAATTTCAAAATATAATAAACTATACTACTAAATTAGGTACTTACTCGGAATATATTAGACGACCATTCTTTAAATTGCTGTTCTTGTCCGTACATTTCATCTCCACAAGAAACTTCGAGTAACCGCTCGGCTCCCAAGTCTTCTAATACTTTGTCTATATTCTTTCCAAATTGACAAAACTTTGGATACGCACTTGATCCAAGAGCGAACACGGCATAGCATACATTGCTCAGTGGACCTATATTTTCTGCTGACGATGTACCCGCTGTACTACCTGGTAACACAAAATATTTAATTTAATACTATTTTGATCCCCGACGTAAATAAAGGGTTAAACTTTTGTCTGAAATCTTTTGATCTGTATGGATGTCTGTATTTAGGTCCTAAACAGATAAACTAAGCTATAAGCTATAACTATAAGCTTTTTTGTTTGAATTGATAACTTAATTGATAATGTCCATAGCCATGACTCCAGAAAATCATTTTAGCCGTTGGAAGATTATCGTATATTTAATTGGAAGTTAGTTGATTTTTTTTAAACTAGCAAACAGGCATACGGGCCACCTGATGCTGAGTGGTCACTATCACCTGGACATTTGCAATACCAGACGAGTCGCCTACGCGTTGTCAGCTTTGTTGTTAGTCCTCCGGTGTATCAGAACAATAAGACCTCAGGCAAGACTCAAAAAAGTTTTGATGTTACGTAGAAATTTCCCTATGCTCTAGCAAACACTTATCACCATATGGTCCGTATGATCGTTTGGTATTGTATTTGAAAATATATTTTGATATATTTAAATACAAATTTAATGAACCAAAACAAGATCATACTTTTATTAGATTCCAGTCTTGATAATTGTCTTTTGAAGCTGTAACTGTCGCTTTTATTTGACTCCATTCTCGATAGCTGCTTCTTGTAATCCAGTCCAGGCACCATTATACTGTTGGCTCTCATTAATGATCTTGACTTCGGCATTTTGAAAGTCCTACAAGGATAATTATATAATTTGTGTTATTAAAGGAAAATAGGATATAGATTTTTCTAATATAATATAAATTTGAGAAACATCCTTAGAACAAATACGTATAGAATGAGTGTCTTCAAACAAGCGCGCTGTCAAAATTGAAGCACTAAATAGATTCCTACAGCTGTCACATCTGACAAAGAAAACATTTTTATTTTGACCAAATTAACTTTAAAATACCTAGTACAAAATATTGAAAACACTGAAAAGTTATTTTATTACATTTTTTTTGTTTATGAAAAGTGTTGTGATAAAATTTAACCTAAGTCTTACGGAGCGGCCCGGCGTTTGGCACCAATCAACATGCTTCAATTTGAGCGCGCGAATTTGTTTTTTATAATGTAATTGTAATTATTCTAAGGAAACATCATAAATTTATATGGTTACCCGGTACTGTCCGATGTTTGATTTTCCTGGTTTTTCTGTTCGTTGTACATCATTTGAAATAAATGTTCAGCGAATTCCTGTAAAATTATTTCTTATTATTATTAATTTCTTCCAGACTATGTTCGGAGTGTGTGAATATTATTATGAAAAGAAATGTGTAAAACTTACCAAGCCGTTAGCAGGCGGCTCACCATTTCCAAACGTAGACGTAACAATTATAAGCAATGTTTCGTGTTCTATTGAAAACACATCATAGTCTGACATGCAGTGTACCTGTTTGGTGTGAAAAAAGAATTTGATTATTATTGAGCTGAGTATAAGATAAAACAAATTATTGTTAGGAATTAACGGCGGTAGTTGAATAAAAAATGTGACTAAGTAGGAGAAAACGCCTATAAAAGCGAGGCCTCCTCTAAGGGGGGATTATTCGTGTTGTGATCGTATAACGGCAGTTACTCTGCCCGATTACGTACTGAAATTCTGTATCTGTGCTTACTTGTTATTTAATTGTGGTCGTATAAGGAAATGTTAATTAGAAACCTTAAATCGTTACTTGTAAATTGTATAAAATTGTTAATTAAATGGTGATGTAAATATTCTGCTTGTGGTTTTCATTTCTAAAATTATTATTACAGAAAACAGAAGATTGTCATTATACACAACCAGACAAGAAAAATATTGAAACCACCATTATAATATAGGAAAATCTTCTTAGATTATTTTTAGCTTATTTTGATCAATAAAATTAAATGTGGCATCGCAAAAGATATTAAAATAAGTCTTTTCAATTGCGATTGCGTTTCAAAATTACGTTCTTAATAATTTCCATTATTTTACTATACCTTAAATAAAAGTTCAATTGGTTAACAATAGGTATTTTAAAGAAGGTACCATTCAGATTTTATGTCTAGAGTACTATCTTACTATAGGTCTGTCAGCAAGAGTCGATACCTGTTGATAAGCTGCCGGAAAACTTACCTGAGCATTAAAAGCGTGTCCAAATATCGTTCCTAACTCCTTGGCATACTGCTCAGATTTGCCTGTTTCCGTCGCATAGAGGATCGTTGCCTTGATGCGCTTGGAGAGGGCTTGGCTGAACAGTTTGGAAGTTAACTTGACTGCTTTAGCGATCTGCCTGAAGTGGTACTTTCTGTTTGCCGGCTTGTCGTCTGCATTGCTCCACTGGTGAGTTTTCCAGGCAGGTTCCTAGCGATAAATACTTAGTTTGAGCTGGTTTTCCTTAAATGTTTATTTTTGTTGATAAAGTTGCAAGTTTTTTTTTAAATTTTAATTCATAACTGCCATCTTTTTTCAATTAATCAATCAATCTTGACGACTTGCGAGGCGCAATGCTTACCATGCCGAACTGCCAATCGAAGGGTCCCGGGTTCGATTTCCGGCGAAATAGAAATTTGTATGATGAGTTCAAATTTCTGTTCTCGGTCTGGTTGTTTGTGTTTCTGTCTTTGTGTGTGTCCATGGTACCCACGACACAGGGTATATCTACCCTACTGTGGAGCTATGAGTGTGAAGCGTTATTTATTATTTAATTAGATATTAAAAAAACTCTTAAACTAACCAGTGGGCCTAGACAAGTGGCATTTGATTATCGTAACGATTCTTGTAGAAATGTGCTGGAATGACGTTTGCTAACGAATTGTCGCTTGATCTTTTCACTTATCTAGCCCCCTTGTACTAATCTCAACATTCGTTACATATGGATCTTTGACATTCGTAAAGATACTATTACGGTATGACGACCCGCGTGGCGAAATGGTTACCATGCCGGACTGCCAATCGAGGAATCGCGGGTTCGATTCCCGGCGAAACAGAAATTTGAATGATGAGTTCAAATTTCTGTTCTCGGTCTGGGTGTTTGTGTTCCTGTCTTTGTATGTGTCCATGGTACCCACGACACAGTTTATTTATAACCTTACTGTGAGGCTATGACTGTGTAACATTTTATTTACTAAGCGACATTTTAGACATTCGAAATTACCAAAATTCTTCAGACACTATCGTTATCGAGTTACAAATCGATTTCTGTTAATGTCCAAAACCATAATTTTACTTAATGATACTAACATTATCATCTCCTAAGTTAAGCATTGTTATTTGCATAATTTTGTCGATAGTTTTCTCTCTTAATTTAACCATGTATTGTGCAACTATTAAATTTCCTAGCACATTTTCCAAGTGATCTCACATTCTACATTCAATCGCCACTAAACTTCAAGTATGTGAAGCTCCGTTCAAGTTAGAATATTGGTACTATGATACTTCGAACGGTTTGAAGTTTCGGGATCTGGTACCCAAATTGTTGCAACAAGTTAATATATGTTCGTCTGGAGTTTAAGTAGGTA
This sequence comes from Pyrgus malvae, assembly GCA_911387765.1. Classification (NCBI taxonomy): domain Eukaryota; kingdom Metazoa; phylum Arthropoda; class Insecta; order Lepidoptera; family Hesperiidae; genus Pyrgus; species Pyrgus malvae. The sequence goes on along the minus strand of OU426955.1, from coordinate 6,363,838 downwards.
TGTATCATTTATCAGCTTGGCGAATAATTTAGATTCTGTCGCACCACTGATGGCAAAATATCTTCGATTCCACTATCGATCGCAAATGGCCGTCATAATTTTTTTAAAAAAACAAGCAAAAAGAAAACATTGTAAGATATAATATAAAACTTCTGTAATACCGAGATTTCAAATGTATAGGGCGATTAGGCAAGTTTTGAGAGTTTTTAAGCAGTACCCAGACTGCTCGAAAATGGGTTTCAGATAGTTTGTTTTCAGTTACGTTTTTCAAAATATTTTTACCACTTCTTCAGGTGGTGTTCATTTTTATTACAGGTCCATGTGCGATTGATAAAAAACACGTCGATTTTATTTATCGGTCTTTGGGGTAATCCGAAGGCTGGTAACAATCCGGTCTTGGACTACCAAGTCAATTGATATACTTTTAATGAGCTGTCAAAACGTGACATCTCCATACATTTTGTATGAGAAAGCGATAAGTGACGTCACTTATCATATATAGTCAACTGACTTCATTATTATTGATTTAAGCAGTATTAAAAATCATGTTTAAAAAAGAATTAACACTTATATTGCTTTCCAAGCGTGATTTAGTGCAACCTTTTTAAGGTAAGGATTTTGAATTTTTTTGTGCATAGTGTCCAAGACCCTATTTAACTCTATAAGATGTTAAGGAATATTTTAAAACTTTAGCGTTAAGATCAGATAATTAATTAAAGATGTAACCCTGGAATGTGTGCGTTTGTGTGCTTTCACAATACAATTCGGTATTTTTTACCGATTTCAAAAAAGGAGCAGGTTTCTCAATTCGACCGTATATATGCTTTTATCATGGTTCATGCCTTATGGACCATAAATCAATTGATTAATGATTCTGTAGGTACCTACCTAGGTATATTACATCATTGTTATAATACAAAATGTATAAATTGTTGTGATTAATTATTTTTAGGCAAATAAAGTTATTATGTAGGTGGTAGAACTATTATGGTTCGCCCGGGGAGGTACCACCGCTGCACCCACTTCTGCCGTGAACCAATTCTATTGTGTTTCGGTAGAAAGGTGCAGTTGCTGGCCACACTTACATGAGGCGACCACCAGCCTCCGGAGTAGCAGCGCAACTGCATACGACCTCAGACAAGACTTACCTGTGCTTGCTTGAGGTTGTACGTAGATGTCCATGGGCTGCAGCGACCACTTAACACCACGTGGCCTGCATGCTCGTCTGCTACTTCATTAAAAAAAATTACCTGATAATCATACGAAGGTCTGACGTAATACATTGCCATTTCTTGGTGAAAGACTGACGTGAGAGATGACGACATCGGCGGCACGATCCAAATCCAATCGGAGGGACACCCGCCTCTGTCAATAATGTTCCGATTAGTTGGAGCTCATAAACCAATATGATGTAAATATGATCATGTTTTCCGGAAATGTTGGGATTCATTTCGCTGTGTATCAATCTTGCTTAATCTCGATGTTGGTTTTGTTGGACCTTGTCTACATGATCACTGTAACCGCTTTTACACGTATGAAGAGGCATGAGAGCAGCGATGGCCGCGGTTGACGCGACCGATACAGGGTTCAAATCCTCGGTGCGCACCTCTGACAAAGAAATTTGCAATGTGCACATTTATCGCTGCTCCACGGTGATGGAAAAATATCGCGATATTTAATTGATTACGATGTTCTTCATCGCCGTGCATGCCTGAGAAAAAATCATATTAATATCTCGAAAGCATGACGTCCACCAATCCGCACTTGGACAGACTATGGCCTTTTGGCAAAGGGAGATCTCCCGCCGGGCTAGGTGATCATGCCCGGGGAGCGGCCGCGCTCCAACTGACTTAATTCGGAGCTTATATATATGGTAGGATATTCCTAAAACTTCGATAGCGTGATTCAGGAATACCCGTGGCGCCATCTCTTGATGAGTAGCGGAAGGTCGCTACAGCCTAATCGCCTCTCACCTGCGAAAGGAGACCTGCGCCCAGTAGTGGGACATTAAAAAGGTAGAAAAAATGTAGAGGTTTGCCGATTTTATGTACATTAATATTAATAAGGGTTGCAGAAAGTAAGATAAAGTATTTTTCACTGTAATAGTTTTTTATTTAAATGAAGTATGCAACCTACATGCTAAAGCATGTATGCTTATGACGTGTACGTCAAGTGCTAAGAGATCGATGCAGCTCATGGTTGTCTAAACACATCCACAAGCAAGCCTTAGTCTTGTCCGAGCTTGTAAACAGTTGCAATGTGTCTCACTAGGCGGATGACCGCCTCATGCAAGACTAAAGGCCCGTTCACACATGTTTCCGTTTTACTGTTCCGTTTTATCGTGTACGTTTTTTTCGTCGATGGCGTATGTAGTTGTATGAGTGACTTCACACTTGGCACAGTATTCTGTATACAGTAAAAATATCGTTCCGTAAAAAAGTTATATTCCGTTTTGTCATCGAATACTGGACAACGGAACAGTAAAAATATACGGATACGTAGAATTTTAACGGATAGATACTGTGTGCGTGGCGGGCGGTGTGTGCGGGATGTAGGAGGGGGAGTTATGCGTCCATCCTTGTAGAATAGCGGCGGTATACTGCGAGTTTTCTGTTCACACATCGGATCCAGTAATGACGGATCCGTTGAACGGATACGGTGCCTATGTGTGAACAGAGCATAAATTTATGACGTATCCGTTAAAAACGTACCAGTAAAACGGACTCTCATGTGTGAACGGGCCGTAACCAACAACCTCATCTTTATTCAATAGAAATGCTTAACGACAAAAATGTCCGCAACGGGTGGTTTTTCTCCAGCCAAACGATGAACTTTCTACCACCTATTCTTCACCATCTTATTGCGTTTCATTTTAATTGTAAGTGTATCATTTACCTGCTCTTGTTCTCGTTGTCCAAATGCTTCATGAACTGTTCCGAGGCCGAATGATGGTCGACGATGGAGGCGTTGTCTCTATGGAAGCTGTGAAGCACTGCGATGTTCACTTCCACCAAGGCCTGATCCTTCCACAGAGACGCATAGGAGTTCGTGTCCAGGCCCATTCGGTTTGCTACAGCCTGAAACAAAATGAACATCTCTTAATACATTCTGGTTTGAGATTTTGGGTTTTAGTAATATTATTTCTTTCAGTCACAGGTCCATAACTACAACATAATAATAGTCGAATCGTTGAAGTCGTCGATAATCAGGCGGTTAAGTCAGTTAGAAATCCGAATAAATATATAATCCAAATAAAGTTATGGCAAATTTATCAGAACGTGTTTTCACGGGATTAAAAAGATACCGAATAAAATATGAAATTTATTAGATGTTACTTAATACTCCAAAAAATAAACTAAGACATGCATTTTACAAGTTTATGGTAGTGTCAAAAAATATGAGTTTTTGTGCTCAGGCACCTAAAGTCGTCGGTCCCAGTAAAAGTCTATTGCAGTTGTCAAACCTTGTGAGAGGCCTTCTAAACCGTTTGAAAAATTCAGAAAAAGTTTTGGGACTTTACAGCTTTGTTGAGTATGAGGGAGAGACCCGTGTCCAGCAGTGCATGCAATTCAAAAAGAATTGTAGACCAACTTTTAATTGTAGAAAAAATACTATTAATATAATAATACTATTTCCCTTCACACCTTCAGAAACTTAAATCTTGAGGAACAAACTGATTGTTTTTGAACACTTAACTTTTTGTAAAAGAACGATGTAAGTTTTATCTTTAAATATTTGTGTAAACTAACCAATTGCTAGGACTATTTGCAGAATCCAGTAAAAAACCATTTTTTCTTTGTAGAACTATTTTATTAAATGTGCAAATCAGACTGATTAAGAAAATGTGCCAAGATATTCAGGCGGGCGATAAGTTTGTCTCTTATAATTCCATGTGGAATTTAAAACGACTTGCGGATTTATTACATCACTAAACTTGTGCCAAAAGACCTCTTGCCAAAAGACTAAGGATAACTAACCTCGTATTATCTAGTATAATGGTTAGTTAATAAGGAAAGGAAGAAGAAAGGAAAAGTGCAAGAAGCGTGCATACTGTCCGTCCATTTGTCAGAGAGATGGCAACTACCAACCCGCACTAGAGTAGCGTGGTGTATTAAGCTCTGGGTACCATGAATAATGGGAAGATACCCGTGTCCAGCAGCGGAACGCAAAAAGGCTTGCAGCCAAGCCAGATTGTATTTTTTAATTAATTTTATAAACAATTAGACGATCATACACAACTATGACGATTACATAGGCTATCACGACCACTTAACACCACGTAAGTTGCCTCCACCAACCAACATTGGAGCAGCGTGGTGGATTAAGCTCCAGGCCTCCTCACTAAGGGGGAAAGACCCGTGCCCAGCAATGGGACGCAAAAAGGGTTGCAGCCAAAGTCGCCTACTCGTTAGTAGTCGTCAGCTACTCCATTAAAAAAGAAAACATTACTACAAAATCATACCTCAACAATGTTAAGTCGGTTAGCATCACAGAAGTTGCGGCATCCGATCTCAGTGCCCATGTACCAGCCGTTGAAGGCAGTGCCGGTGAACTCGAGCCCTCCGCAGTCCAGCCTCATGTTGGAGACAGCTGGCAGCGCGTACCACCGCAGTCCTAGTTCCTTGAACCACTCGTATCTGGAAGTATACTTTACTATTACTTGAGATATTTGTTTAACATGCTTACATAGCTAACCGGAAATTCTAGCTATAGCCGACAACGTTAAATAGTGTAATTTACGGTTTTGAGTTTTAAGCGGTAATAAACTTACTTGATGATTCTATCCCACTTATTTTTGCCAAGACGAGTGCATATTGCTTTTTTTTCAACCTTTTATGTCCCACTGCTGGGCACTGGTCTCCTTCTCACAAGTGAGAGGGACTTAGACCATAGTCCACCACGCTGGCCAAGTGCTGATTGATGGATGTCATGCTTTCGAGAAATTGTGAATTTCTCTCAGGCATGCACGGCGATGGAGAACATCGTAATCAATTAAATATCACGATATTTTCTATCACCGTGAGGCAACGATAAATGCGCACATTACACCACTTCCTAAGATTTCTAAACCTACACTTCCTAGTCACTTCCGTCCTATCTCCATTCTTCCTTTCCTGTCTAAAGTTATGGAAGCCTGTGTACATGAGCAAATCTCCTTTTTCATTTGTAAGCATAACCTACTGAGTGTACATCAGTCTGGGTTCCGTCCCGGTCATAGCACTACTACAGCCTTGATTAAAGTCACCGATGATATCCGGAAGGCTATGGATAGCAGGAAAGTCACTGTAGTGGTGCTGATTGACTTTTCAAATGCTTTTAACACAGTTGACCACGAAATTCTCCTTTCCACACTTTCCCATCATAATTTCGCACCAACTGCTCTCAAATGGTTTACTTCTTATCTTCGTGGTCGTCAGCAGTCTGTCCGCCTTGAACAAGATTGTTCTGAGTGGATGGACGTCAATGCTGGCGTCCCACAAGGCGGTATACTCTCTCCTTTATTATTCTCGTTGTTCATCAACTCAATCACTTCCGTTCTAGACTGCTCGTACCATCTGTACGCCGATGATCTCCAGTTGTACGTCCACTCCAACGTGGAAAATTTAAATGATGCCTTCAGGGCGATAAACCGCATCCTGGAAGCTGTAAAAATGTGGTGTTCACATTATGGCATTGTAGTCAACCCCCTGAAGTGCCAGGGCATTCTCGTAGGCAGCTCCAGGTTATTGGCAAAAGTACAATGGTCGGAACTACCCCCCATTGTTTATGATGGCAGTATAGTACAGCTCACCAAAACAGTTAAAAACCTCGGCTTATTGATTGACAGCTGTATGAATTGGCAACCGCAGATAACGGAAGTTAGTCGTAAGGTCAATGCAGCTCTCCAGGCCTTATGTCGGTTTAAAAACTTTCTACCCCAGCATACTAAACTTACGTTGATACATACTCTTGTATTGCCCATAATTGATTATGCAGATGTGTCCTACCCTGATCTCACCGAAAATTTTCTAGATAAGCTAGAGCGCCTTCTCAACAACTGCATTCGTTTTATTTTTAACCTTCGCAAATACGATCATATCTCCAAATTTCGAAGCCAGCTTAAATGGCTTACTATTCGACAAAGGCGTAACTCTAGGATTGTAATGGGTTTGTATTCCGTCTTGCATGACCCATCTTCTCCTGCGTACCTCAAGGAAAATTTTCAGTACCTCTGCTCCGCCCATAACAGAGGATTACGTTCCTCTAAAAATCTTAGTATTATTCTTCCTCCACATAATAGTGGATTTTTCCATCACTCCTTCACAGTTCAGGCCATACAGCTCTGGAACACCCTACCCGAAAATATAAGAAAGGCACCCAGCAAATTTGCATTTAAGAAATTAGTCCGAGAGCACTTCTTGAGTATCCCTAGCACCATCTAGTATTTTTATTAACGAGAGTCCTATTTAATGTACATTTTATCGTCATTACATCTGTTCGCGCCAATTAAGTCATTTCACCTCCCTCCCCTTCACCCTCCCTCTCTTCCCCGCAAGCGCACTATTACATAATATGGATCAGGAAGATCTATCAACTCAGTCTGCCTTCGTCCCGCCGCCGACGCGCACGCCGCCGACGCGTATGCAAGTCCTCTAGTGACAACCGCACCGCAAGCCACCTAACACGTGGTCAGACTCGCCGCATCGCCACCATCACCGCTGTCAATAGTTGTGATTTAACTGACTTAAAGTGAAGAAGAAGTGCTATAAACAGTGTATTGTGAAAAGGCTGCATCAGTACACGAGCATAGCATCTGCTCCAGCACCAGGTTAGTAGTGCGCTCCCTTTATCAATCCTTCTCGTTTTCCACCATTAATTCAAACCGCAACATACAGTCCACAATTCTGGTTCTTTCGAGCCGGATTCCCTCCAAGTTTTGGTCCAGTCGAGCCTGATTTCGAGCCAATAGTTTGGTAACTTCACCCGGGTTAATTATTTAATCTCATAAATACGCATATTTATGTATTTCATGTAATATTCATATTTATTTTTGCAAATAAGTATTATATCTACGATTATTTTATATCCCGCATATTAATAACGCACCGCTCACGTAGGTATATTATTCTTTTTGCAAAACACACCGCACCATCCGCTATTTATTTCTGCAAATAAGTATTATATCTACGATTATTTTATATCCCGCATATTAATAACGCACCGCTCACGTAGGTATATTATTATTTTTGCAACGCACCGCACCATTCGCACCATTATTTACCTATATTTGTAATCGAAATTACACCTCATAGGTACGCATTCTATTTTTCATTAATTGAAGTCCGCCATATTTGTGGTTGCCGGAGCCGACGCGACCGGCGATCGTTGTTTCGCTAGTAACTACCTACGTATTCATTCATTACGCCATACATAATTTTTATAATCTTAACTGTTTTAACTGATTTATCTTGTTCACGACAAAATGTCTACTAAAGGCAAAATTGAATCTGAAACGCTTTCAAATGACGAAATTAGATTGAAAATATTAATTGCAAAACGAAATTCTATTTACGAACGTTTACAACAAATTTATGATTTATCTATAAGTGCATTAAGTTCGTCAGACGAACAGGACACATATTTTCTTGACACGGCATCTGACCTTGAATACTTGCGTACTGAGTTCAAGGACACGTTAGAATCTTATAATGTTACAAATTTAAAATTAAATCCGAATGCGCAAGTAGATTTCGGATCGTGGAAATCTTTTCATGATCTATATAGTCGTATTAAAAGTCAAGTGTCAAAATTAAACGCTTCATCTTCAAGTAAATCACAGAATAGTTTACCTACAAAAATTATACCATCGCTTCCGCCCATAGAATTACTTTCTTTTAATGGTGACATACGACACTGGTCTATGTTCTACCAACAATTTAAAACATTAGTTCATGATAATCAGCAATTAACAGATGCTGAACGCGTTTATTATCTTGTTAGTAAACTTAGTGATAAGGCATTATCAATCTGCTCAGGCTTAATGCCTACCGCTGAAAACTATTCTGTGATATGGAACGCGCTCATACGTAGATATAACGACGAGCGTGCGCTCGCGACTACCTACGTCAGTCAGCTGTTAGAACTGAAGAACGTAAACACTAACACATCCGCTGGTTATCAAATATTTATGGATAAATTTGATGCTTCTATTAACGCTCTTAAGCAACTTAATGTTGATGACATATCTGATTTTCTATTTCTAAATATCGCGCTTAGAAAATTAGATAACGATACCGTAAAGTCGTTCGAAATGTCATGTCGCAACGTAAACATACCGAAATATTCCGCTTTGGTTCAGTTTTTACATGACCAGAATAGGGCTTTATGCCATACAATAAATACTTCGCATACGTCTAACAACCATAAAATTAAAGGTAATTTTGTTCCCGCTCCCGCTAAAAATATAAGCAAAACTTTTATTAATACAGATTCGAATCGGTCATGTATTTTCTGTAAATCGGGTGATCACGAACACCTATTTGTCTGTCCGCATTTTTTAAAAATAAATGCACAGGACAGGTACAATTTTGTAAAACGAAATAAATGTTGCACTAATTGTTTAAGTAATAAACACGCCACTCCTTTTTGTAAGTCACAGCGTAGATGTAGGCATTGCTCCCGCTCGCACCATACGCTACTTCATTTTGTTAGTAGTAGGAATAAGGTCGATCAGCCTTCGGTAGAACAAGGTCCAGGAGAAAAAAATGCATCCACGTCATGTAACGTTTCGCGCGATTGTGGTAATGCGCCGCACCGCACTACATTATTGGGAACTGCGAAGATTAAAGTTCGTACTAAATACGGTCACCAATATTTGTTGCGTTGTTTAGTGGACCCTGGCTCGCAATGCGATTACATCACGAAACAGTGTTGCAAACGTTTATACCTACCGATCTCAAATAAAACACCAGTTAAAGAGGCGCAAGGAATCGGTGGAGTATCGCAGAAGGTTTTAGGTGTTACTTCTTTGCAGTTTAGCTCCCGCTTTGATGAAAATAAACTTTATCATATTGAACCGCTAGTTGTTCCCGCTATAACTGGACAATTACCCGAGTCGTTAATAGACGTTTCGAAAATTAATTATATAAATAATTTACGTTTAGCTGACGATCAATTCCATACACCAGGTGACATTGACGTTTTATTAGGGGTTAACACTTATTTACAAATTTTGTTAACTGATAAAATAATTAATTCGCAATCGCCGAGTGCCATAGAAACGTCACTAGGATACATAATAATGGGAGACGCAGAGATTGACTTTCCTACTTGCATTCCGCGTTCTTTAGTTTCTTATCCTACTCTTATTGATAATAGTCAAACGTCGCTCACGCATTTGCTCGAAAAATTTTGGAAGTTAGAGGAGCTGCCGCAAAAAACTTATTTGAGTCCTGATGAACAGGAATGTGAGAATATTTATACTTCCACTACTCGTCGCAATTTGAACGGACGATATGTTGTCGCCCTGCCCTTCAAGGACACGCCTGATAAGTTAGGTGATTCTTTTATAACCGCTAAAAAACGCTTCTCGCTCCTAGAGAGACGTTTTAATAAATGTCCCGATCTTCGCTCCCGCTACAATGAAGTTATTCAAGAATACATCAACAAGGGTTATTTATCATTGGTTGCTTCAAATAATTCTACGGAACCTTGCTTTTATCTCCCGCACCACCCTGTCATACGTAATGATAAAAGTACAACTAAATTGCGAATAGTACTCGACGCAAGCGCTAAGTCAGATAATGACATTTCATTAAATGATATTTTACATAGTGGGCAAAATTTACAGTCTGATATTTTTAATATTTTAATAAACGTACGAGTTTATCGCATCGCCTTCTTTGCCGACGTTAGGCAAATGTATTTATGCATTGAAGTACAAAAATCGCACCGCGCGTTTCAACGCATTCTTTATCGCTTTTCTAATGAGGAAGACATACAAACATACGAATTTAATCGTGTGACTTTTGGTTTACGCTCTTCTCCTTTTCTTGCGCTACGCACACTACGTCAGTTGGCTTCCGAGGAGAGGGAGTCCTATCCTTTGGCTGCTTCGGTGGTCGAACGAGATATTTATATGGACGATATCGCGTCCTGCGCGCCCTGCGTCAACAGCGCCGTTGACGTAGCCACTGAACTAATTCAAATGTTTCAGCGTGGAGGATTTGAATTGGTTAAGTGGACTAGTAACAGTTCAGAGCTTTTACAGCACATCCCCGCAACGCACCGTCAGCTTGACGAGGTCTCATTCGACGACCAAAGTATTTTTAAGGTATTGGGTCTTCGTTGGCACCCCGCAACTGATTGTTTTTCTTTTCTAGTTTCGCCGCCGCCGCTCGCTTGTACCAAGCGTTCTATTTTATCCGCAACCGCTCGCTTGTATGATGTTCTGGGGCTCGTGGGTCCAGTAATTCTTTTCTCTAAGCTTCTCATTAAAACCTTATGGGTTCTCAAACTTGACTGGGACCAGGCTCCGCCCGCTCACGTTGTCACTGTATGGCAACAATATATTTCAGAGTTACCTTTGATATCGAAATTAAAGTTTCCTCGCCATATGGGTATAAATAAAAATTCCCAAGTCTCGCTAGTCGCGTTCGCCGACGCCAGTGAAAAGGCGTATGGCTGCGTGATTTATTCGCACATCGTTAATGATGATGACTCACTAGTGATAACGCTACTAATTTTATTGCTTCGCGTTCATACTTGAATGGACTTCATTCCTTTTTACGTTCAGACGAATATTACAAAGTATTTAATCAGGTCCTTTCTGATAACCGCATCACATGGAAACTTAACCCTCCAAACGCTCCGCATTTTGGTGGGCTTTGGGAGTCAAATATAAAGATAGTAAAGTATCATTTATTTCGCGTCATAGGTAAGCAAATCCTCACGTACGAGGAATTGCTTACTGTCCTCACTCAGGTCGAACGCATATTAAATTCACGACCGCTTTACGTGTTAAGTAGCGATCCGGCGGAACCTACTGCACTTACGCCCGCGCATTTCCTCGCTGTTAATCCACTTGGATGTTTACCCGCCGCGGATCTTAGTAAAGAACGCATTAATCTTTTATCACGTTTTTCATTGCTTGATTCGATAGTTCAGTCATTCTGGAAGCGCTTCAGATCAGAATACTTACATACACTACAAGCAAGAGAAAAGTGGAACAAACATTCTATTAATTCCATTTCTGTAGGAACCGTTGTTCTTATCGATATGGATAACGCTCCGCCTCTTCAGTGGCCGCTAGGCGTCGTCACTGAACTGTTTCCTGGTAGGGATGGTGTGGTGCGCGTTGCACAAGTGAAGACTAAGAGCTCCACTTTGCAGCGGCCCATTGTTAGACTTTGCCCTCTACCAACACAATAATATTGTAGTTTATATTTTATAAGTTATAGTTTAAGTATAAATTCTCATCCCGCTATTATAATATTTTTATTAATTTACTAATTATATTCATCGCATCGCCTCTGTTCACCGCATATATAGTTTTTTCTATATGATATTAACTCCGCTGTATATATTTATGTTTATTTATTATTATTTTTTTTTTTAATTCGCTATTTGAGGAGACCTCAAGGCCGGGGGGATGTTCGCGCCAATTAAGTCATTTCACCTCCCTCCCCTTCACCCTCCCTCTCTTCCCCGCAAGCGCACTATTACATAATATGGATCAGGAAGATCTATCAACTCAGTCTGCCTTCGTCCCGCCGCCGACGCGCACGCCGCCGACGCGTATGCAAGTCCTCTAGTGACAACCGCACCGCAAGCCACCTAACACGTGGTCATCAGACTCGCCGCATCGCCACCATCACCGCTGTTAATAGTTTAGTGATTAATAGGTACCTATAATAGTGAGTGTGAAGGACAACACCAGTTCCCGGGCAAGAGAAGATTGAAGAAGACTTCAGCAGCACACGAGCATACCATCTGCTCCAGCCCCTGTGATAAGGTTAGTGCACTTGCTCCCTTTATCAATCCTTCTCGTTTTCCACCTTTAATTCAAACCGCAACATACAGTCCACAATTCCATCACCCGCAACGGGGGACCACCCTCCTTTCCACCCTTTATTCCACCACCATTTTTGGTCATAGCGAACCGGAGGCCCCCCTTTTCCCAACAATATCTGGTCCTTGTCGATCCGGATTCCCTCCAACATCCTTCCAATATGCTTATGTATATGTGTATGTATGTATATATGTATGTATGTATGTATGTATATATGTATGTATGTATGTATGTATATATGTATGTATTTATTTGTGTATGTATGAATATGATTATATATATTGCTGTACGTATGTTATTAACTACGCAGTTATCATAATTATTTTTAATCATGTGTCTTTTAGCTTGTTTATTTTAGAAGCCTACCTCGCATTCTCAACATCACCCAGGGTCGACTGGTAGACAATGCCAATAGGCATTAGGTTTAACCCTTTGTGAACCTTAGTTTTAGGTTTTTCACATAAATATAAATAAAAAAAAAAAAAAATACAAATTTCTTTGTCAGAGGTGCGCGCCGAGGATTTGAACCTGGGATAGGTCGCGTCGAAGAGCGCGGTTTTTTACTACTATTATTGAGTACTCAAAGAGCCTTCCTAATTTATGATGAGATCGACCTATGTGCGTGTGCAACATATTATTCACATTCGCGAGTGTGATTTTCTGTTAAGCACATATTACAAGTATACTACATACGCGTATTAAGCCCGTCGCAACATGAAAAAGTGAGTAGTAACGTGTTTGTGTCAACGAGCAACCTTTCGAGTAGGTAGGTAAGTACCTAATATTAAAATGGACCATATCTGGTTATGTTTTCGTTCATAGAGCAAGTGACATATAAATTTGATGTCTCATGTAGCGCAGTGGTTACCATGCCGGACTGTCAATCAAGGATCCGGCTTTGATTCCCGGCGAAGCAAAAATTAAAATCATGAGTTTCAATTTCTGTTCTCAGTCTGGGCATTTATATTCCCGTGTTTGTATGTGTCTATGGTACCCACGACATAGGGAATCCTAGTACGGTCATAACCCCACAGCGTGTGTAGCTTTTAAAAAATGGCTAGCCAACAGTTATCGCTCCTATTTATTTATTTATTTATTTTACACTTTATTACACCACATAACAATGGTACAAAAGGCGGACTTTATGCTAAAAGCATTCTCTACCAGTCTACCTTTGGGCGAAGCAGAAATTATTGTAGTTTATAGAGGAGATATAATAATAAGAGCAATAAATTAGTGTCAGTGAATTATCTCCTGAAGAACATCCTTCTAATTTCTATCATTATCGATGTCTTCGAACCTTTTAAAGTACAGATTAACAACATTTTTTGCTAACATTGATTCATTATTATTTGAGCGGATTATGCCATTGTATTCTAATTCAATTATTCTATTTCCATGACCAAAGAATTACTTTATCGAATAATAGAGCTATTGTTTTCGCAATCAAAGATTTAAGGTTATTGAAATCAAGAGCTCGACAAGTAATAGGGATGATATTTTATAGTAGGTATCAATCGATCCTATTTGGCATAAATATTAAGTTTATAGTTGTCGTATATTTTTTTTCTTGGTAAATTATAAGAATCCCGAATAAAATACTTTAAAATTATTGAATGAAATAAAAAAAACATAAGTAGGTATATCACATTTCCATGTTTAAAAAAAAGTTTTGTTTTCATTTTATAAAATAAATATAAATAACGATTCACACTCATAGCCCCACAGTAGGGTAGTTATACCCTGTGTCGTGGGTGCCATTGACACACACAAAGACAGAAACACAAACACCCAGACCGAGAACAGAAATTTAAACTCAACATTCAAATTTCTGCTTCGCCGGGAATCGAACCCGGGACCATCCGATCGGTAGTCCGGCATGGTAACCATTACGCCACGCAGGTCGTCTTATTATTTTGTCATTACTACTTCCAATTTTCTAACTTACACGTATTTACGTTTTTTACGTTAAATAAAATCTGAACTGAAATTTGTTCTAAAGAGAAAATAAAGTCTCAAAGCCCGTAATCACGTCAGAGGCAGGCGTCGCATCTCGCAGTTAGTTGCTGCACTTCTTTCATTGAACGCTGCTTCAAATGAACTAAATGCGCTCAAAGGGGTATTGTAAGTCGATAAATTTTTGAATGGCTATACTTTAGAGGTTTAGCTTGACTTTAAACTGTTAAAACGCAAATGTGTGCCTTCGCGCGAATTTCTTACAGCTTTTGTAGTAAATTAACAAAAATGTCATGGAAACAGATGGCAGGTCATGCTTTAAGATTTTGTTTAATACTTTTAAACGTCTTAAGAACGTTCTGTATAGTTCTTAAATCTTACAAGCGCGGTTTGCTCGATATCACAATAAACCTAAGAGAGATAATTTATGTAACTTACACGCATATTTCGTATGCATATAATATTGAAGCGCGCATGGCCCGGCGGCGAGCATAGAACGCAAGCGATCTATGTAGCTAAGCCAAACGGGCGCGGTTAGGTGTGAAATCGATGACCGCTAGTGGCAAAAATTTCATGCGCGTTTCCGTGCTTCGGAGGGCACGTTAAGCCGTCGGTCCCGGTTTTTGTCGATAGATAACAGTCGTTAAACCTTGTCGGAAGTCGTCGTCGGACCCGTATTGGAGCAGCGTGGTGGAGTAAGCTCCAGGCCTTCCCAATAATGGGGAGAGACCCGTGCCCAGCAGTGGGACGTAAAAAGGGTTGCAGCCATAAACTGAAAATTATGATTTTTCGTGACCTCTATTGGAGAGTATTAATCACAGACTTAGGATATAGTGTATTAATTATATTAATAAAATTGTGGCGCAGGACGCCGCCAAACGTCATCCACCAATCCGCCGTTCAAACAAATGACAATGCCGATTTGAAAGATCTTTTTAAGAATTTCGTTGAATTGAATTAAAACTTCCTTGACCTAATGGTTACGTAGGCTAATTGCAAAGCTAGAGTCCCGGGTTCAAACCTCAATCAAGCACATTGCGTTTTTTTTATTTTTGGTGACAATATTTTCTTATTTGGGAGCTCTGATAGCGTTGTTAAGTAACACTAAGCCAATGAGTGTTTTGTTTGAAATTACACCAAGAATATTAATTGTTTTTATTCGAGCAACACTGGTCGTCCGGTTACTATAAATACAAACACACATATCTTCACTTATCAATATTGCACTTACTTAGGGTGTTCCATTTTGATTTCCATGACAATTTCTCGGGGAATTTCGAAGAGCTCTGGGTCTTTGCCATTTGCCACCAACACAAGGGGCAAAACATCCCACGCCGTCATTGGTGGCTTCCATCCTAGCTTCATGCAAACCTAAAAGTAAATTAATTTTTAATGAGGATTTTTAGACCTAAATATGAAATTATACTTTCAAAAGATTTAATATGTGAGTAAGGTATATTAAGTTGCAAAAAACCAACCCAAGAACAAAAACTAAAAAGAAAGAAACCTCGAAAACAAATCATAAAAGTTTTTTGCAAAATTATTGGGCTCCTAGAGTAAAAATCGATTGGTTGAAGAATGGGTCCCGATAGTAAGTTCTTCTATTTTGCAAAGAATAAGTACGTATAATATGACCATGAAACTTCCGTGATAATTATTTTTTAATACAGTTGCTCAAAAAGTGACGTATTGCAGGGACGTATAGCGTTCGGGAAGTGGGCTATTACACACTCGTGCTTTTTCTTTACCTTTTCCGAACTCGTGCATTTTCTTTCCCAACTGTCAAAATATTGTCTATTAAAAAGAGAAAAAAACCAACCACGAAGTTTTAGAAGTTTTTATGATTCATGAAAATATTTCTAAAAAAAGCTATATACTAATTTGTTTCAATATCAGATTTAATGATTTGATTCAATGAGTTAGGTTAGGTTTCATTTCATTTCATTAACATTTTCATTTCATATCAATAAAAAATTCTACTGAATACTTGGCTGTATGTACCTTTGTAGGCAAAGGTACCTGTATGTACCTTTGCCTACCCAGAATGGGTGAAGAAAACAAAAGAATTCTCTGCTTATATTCTTTTACGGTTGGCGCCATTTTTCAAAAACGTTCTTTGCGAGTTTAGATGATTAGTTAGTTGAGTGTATTGTGATTTTATTATTTTATTAAATTGCTTCATTTTTTCGCAACTGTATTAAAAATAGTCGTTCAGTAGACGTGCGGAACCGTCATTGGAAGGAGTTCAGACTGTCAACCCTCACCTTCGGCTCGGGTAGACATTTGTCGGAACTCCTTGCAATGACAGCCTTTCCGCACTTGTAATGAAATATACTATTCTTAATCACTTCTATGTTCATTTTATCATGAAATCAAACAGATGACGGGCATAGATTTAAATCGAGATAATTCAAACATAATATAGGTATTAAATTTTCTTTCGATACAAATAATTCCTGCTACATTCAATATGATGTCGTATTTACTTTTGATAACAATGTTATTAAGTTTTAATAATAACAATGTTCCATATCAATTTAAATCGTCAACCTACAACTTATCTTGGCGGCCTTGGCGCTCTCTTTTGTTATTTTTCACATGACCGTTCCATTTTCAAAATGCGTTTCACTTTATTTTTTTATCGATGATGCTACAAACTATACTACCACAGACAATTAAGTACCTATAAAATACTTTTTATTAAATAAACTTATGTGTGTCAATTATAAAATTTATGTAAAATATTGTCAAATCATTGCAATTTAAACACGTAGTTAAAATCGATAAAAATAAGTATTTTTGAATAACTCAATGTAACTCAGCTATATGATACTCGTAGTTCTTATGGTACCTACTCGTAGTATGAATCACTTAGAATAAATAAGTATAGAATGAGTGTCTTCATACAAGCGCGCTGTCAAAATTGAAGCACTAAATTTTATAGATTCCTACAGCTGTCAAATCTGACAAACAAAATAATTTTATTTTGACCTAATTAACTATAAAATACTACAAAATATTGAAAACACTGTGAAAAGTTATTGTATTAGACTTCTTTTGTTTTTAAAAAGTGTTGTGATAAAATTTAACATCAAGTCTTACGGAGCAGCCCGGCGTTTGGTGCCATTAATGGCACCAATCAACATGCTTCAATTCGGGCGCGCGAACCTGGTTTCTATAATGTTTTTCTAAGATGAATCATTAAACTACTACTAATGGGTCTCCAGCGAATCATTTGCGTTTATAAAACATAAAGAAAGGAATCCTAAATTAAGAATTTCGAAACTTAAGAGATTTAATATAGATTTCACTTCATTTTAAAATGTAAGTATGTTACTCATCTACGTTTGGCGCCATTCTGATAATTTTTTGAAAAGACATGACAATCGCCTGTTGTAACAACAAATATTAGAGCGTTTTGGCGGGAAGTCTGAAAGGACATGTTGTGCTCTTGTTTTGTTTTCATTTCCTTCGTGTGTTTTTGAGCTATATCGGATAAAGTTGATGGCATCAAGTTCGATATAGGTTAATGATAGTGCACCAGTGTTGTAAAATAAACTAACAGTGCGAAAACACGTTTTTTGGCTTGCCAAAAAAAAACTCCAGACATGTTCTAGTAGTAGCCATCGCTTCACTTTAACATCTTACTGACTAGACTTGCTGATTACTCACGACTTACTGATTTTTTCTATGACTACTAAGTGATGAAAATATTATACTCGGCGCATTAATGAAAAATAAAAGCAAATATTGGACAGGTCGGAACAATTATGGGAAATATATGCCTACAATATAAATAAATATATCTTAAATTGTTGTTTTTTATTAGGTAATTAAATTGGTTAACTATTAATATTTTCTTTTTCTGCATTCAATGGCCGATGCTCTTCAAAAAGAGATCATAATTCATAACCGAATTTTTATTCGAATCTATCTTCGCGTAATCACCGAGACGGAATATAGGAAGGACGTACCTATATGGGAAGTATTCACCGATGCTTGCGGGTTGTTGCAATACTAGCACCAAGGATTATTATAATTTTACTCTTTCACCATCATGGAACACTATGCAGCAATATGGGATGTTGCGCTTGGCTTCACAATTTACAAAGCAATTTCAAAAAAAACTTGAATGCATCTCTCTGGTCCTGTTACATGTGTGTTGCTCCTCTATATTCACTATGGTTTTTTGTGCCAAAAAGACTTCACATTGTTCCCGGAAAAAATTCAATATTACAATAATTACAATAAGTTATGTTGTCAAAAGTATATTCAAATATGTACAAAGGAAAATGAAATTGAAGAGAATAATCTATTCGTTTACTTATTACCAGTTTAAAGAGATATATGCAAAATCGTAAGTTCAAACAAACTTGCAACAGGTATGTTTGTTTTACTTTCATACTAATAAATCATAACTGTAAATAATGAGTGTAATTATGGTAAAATCGCCTTTCATAATATTTTTTGTTACTATGCATTGTATTTTTTCGTGGTATACATTTAAATTACGAATTTGACTTCGGCCATTTTTTTTGGTTATGTTATTGTTATTGTCAAGTTGCGGTTCCGGTTCCGCGCCACCGGAACTATTTGTTTGCGTGTAACGAACGGAAACAAAAAAAAAAAAAAGCGTTTCTTACCTTTATTTTCACTTCCGGTTTTTTTTCAAAATCGAGCAACCGGCATAAGAATAACTACGCAACCGGTAAGGTGACTGTGCTCCTGGAACCGAACTACGTCCTTTTTTTTGTCAGTGATATTAAAGTGTAAAAATGAGTAAAAGACAAGTAAATGATAGAAGCGAATATATCGAAAGGAAGATCAGGAAGTTAGAAAGGAAGTTAGCAAAACAAAAAGAAAAGCTACAAACAGAAAATGAAGAGCTACCCATGGCGTCAGTATCGGCTTATACACAGTCTACTTCAGACTCACCCATTGAAGAAGAGAAAACAGATAGTCAGCCTGAATGTAACATTGTTGATCCAGGTTTGTACTGTTATATCCTCAAAATGGTGACATTTTCCTATTAAATTAATAGGTAGACAAAAAATGGTCAATACTGTACAAACTAAACTAAGATTCGAGCAGTTTGGTGCTCTTTTTTCCTCATATGTAAATCTGGTATGTTTAACTACATACTCAGTTGTACGGTGGTCCGCATTTTATAGAGCTGTCACTTGAGGGCAGACAGAGGCCACTGCCAACTGTTATGCCTACTTACCTACTTAAAGTATGGTGGTCCATATTTTATAGAGCTGTCACTCGAGGGCAGACGGAGACCACTGCCTCTAAAGGTAAAATCTACCTACCCACTTTTGCCATTGACCCTTAAAGTACGGTGGTCCATATTTTATAGAGCTGTCACTAGAGGACAGACAGAGACCACTGCCTTCTTAGCCCAAGAACCTTTAATTAATCTTATTGCCAAATAGGCATTCCTTGTGATCTCAGAAACACTAATTTCTACTGTTTTTATACAAAATTTCAGAATCAGTTATAACTGAGGAATCACTCCCAGAAGAATATCTGTTAGCCTTAGGAGAAGAGGGCAAAGTAGATGATCAAAAAGGACAGAATATCAGGCAAGAGATTGCTGAGAGATGGTCAAATATAATTAAGACTGGAATAAAGAAAGAAAATCTTACAGCGCTACTAAAAAAGTATCCTACTCCTGAAAATTTTCCAATGGCTACTGCCCCAAAACTAAACACAGAAATAGCAGCAGCAGTGTCCGACAACATAATAAAAAGAGACAAGAAAATTGAATACAAACAGAATCTCACAGGAAAAGTGCTTTCCTGCCTTGGTGGATTAATAACGGAGATAATGAAAGGAAATATAAACAGCATCAAACTAATAGAAGGCATAAACGACTCCGCAAAAATACTATGTAATATGAATCATTACGACTCTTTGACTAGAAGACATTTTATACTTACCTCAGTCAAAAGCTGTGTCCGCCAAACCATAGCTGATGTTCCTACTGACACCAGCTTATTTGGGGAAAATTTCAGTGAGAGACTTAAAACAGCCAAGGCCCTGGAAAGGTCCAGTGCCACTATCAAACAACCTCAAACATATAATAACAACAACAACGTAAAGCCAACTTCTTCTAGTCATCCCACCAAGAAAACTTTAAACTGGAAGGGCCCGCCTCAAAGACCATCTCCAAGGGACTACCCCCGAGGCGGGCCGAGAGTCCAGCAAAAACAACCACAACGGAGACCATTCAAACAACAGAAGCAGATACGCCGTCGCTAATAAACAAGGTACATGCAGGAAGAATAAAACATTATTATGGTAAATGGCAGACACTTACTAAAGACAAAATCATCTTGTCTTGGATTCTGGGTTATGACATCCCTTTCAGTGACTTTGTACCATCAAGGTGTGAGTTAGAAATTCAACACTACACACAAAATGAGTTTAAAAACCTGTCATTAGAAATTCACAATCTGCAGTCACTCGGAGCTATTTCTGAATGCCAACACCATAATGAGCAGTATCTATCCCCAATTTTTCTCACACCAAAACCAAATGGTAGTTTCAGGTTTATACTTAACCTTAAAAGTCTCAATAAGTTTATTATCACCCAACATTTTAAATTAGAAGATATTCGCACCATCTGCAAATTAATGTCCCATGAATGCTATATGGCAACTATAGACCTCAAGGAAGCATACTTTTCAGTTAAAATGTCAGATGATTGCAAAAAATTTTTAAGATTTCAATTTAATGAAAAACTCTTTGAATTTAATGTTCTCCCATTCGGATTGAGCACAGCTCCATATGTTTTTACCAAATTACTGAAACCAGTTGTTTCATACCTTAGGCAGCAGAACATTATTATGTCTATTTACCTAGATGACATTATATGCATAAATGAAGATTACGACACTTGTAGCAAACATGTCAAAATAATATGTGAATTATTAGAGTCATTAGGATTTTTTATTAATACACAAAAAAGCAGCCTCACTCCATCCAAGCGCTGCAAATACTTAGGATTTATACTTAATCCAGAAAATATGACCCTCTCATTACCACCAAAAAAAGCTGAGAACTTAAAAAATTCTTTAAAGCTATTCATGAGCCATAAAGTATGTAAAATAAGGGAGCTAGCCCAACTCCTAGGCCTTTTAAATTCTGCCTGCCCAGCTATAAAATATGGTCTTTTGTATACCAAGCTCTTAGAAAGAGAAAGGTATTTAGCACTTTGTTTCCATAAAGACAATTATAATGCTAAAATAAAAATCCCCAAATATTTACACAGTGAGTTCAATTGGTGGCTCAACAAAATAGGTAATTCTTACAACCCTATTAGGCAACAAAACTACATAGTAGAAATATTCACAGATGCATCACAATCAGGCTGGGGTGCAGTGTGTAATGGTAAAAGGGCTTCAGGGCTGTGGACCGTAGAGGAACAAAAATGTCACATAAATTTTTTGGAGTTAAAAGCTGCCTTCTTTGGTCTCAGATGTTTGGCTGATAAAATAGAAGATTCAGAAATTCTTATACGAATCGACAACACCACTGCAATCTCATACATCAACAAAATGGGGGGGTCCAATATCCACACCTAAATAATATAACTAGAGATATCTGGCAGTGGTGTGAGTATAGAAATATTTTCTTGTTTGCCTCTTATATTAACACAAAAGACAACATAGAAGCAGATTTTGAATCCAGAAAATCAGATATAGAGTGGGAATTATCTGATTCAGCTTTTCAAGAAATAGTAGAAAAATTTGGAAAACCAGACATAGATCTTTTTGCATCAAGATGCAATAATAAATGCAAAAAATTCATTAGCTGGAAAAAAGATCCAGATGCAATAGCCGTTGATGCTTTTACAATAAAATGGACAAAATATTATTTTTATGCATTCCCACCTTTTAGCCTAATTCTAAAAGCTTTGCAAAAAATCAAACATGACCAAGCCACAGGTATAATAGTTGTCCCTTATTGGACTACACAACCATGGTTTCCCCTATTTTCATCCCTTTTACTTGAAAAGCCAATAATTTTCAAACCAAGTAAGACTTTGTTGTCATCCTATTTCAGAGAGCACCACCCATTACACCTTACGCTTACCCTGGCTGCAGGGCTGCTTTCTGCGAAGCCCTGAAAAGAAGAGGAGTTCCAGAATCTTCTCACAATATCATGATAGCCTCATTATCCAATAATACCATAAAACAATATAATACTGGCCTACATCTGTGGTGGGATTTCTGCATTGAAAATAGCCTAGATCCCTTTGAAGGCACTGCCTCTGTCATACTAACCTTTTTAACCAAAAGATTTAACAGGGGAGCTTCATATGGAACATTAAATACCTTAAGGTCAGCTTTATCTCTTCTTATAGGCCCTAAAATTGGCATGGATGACAGAATAAAAAGATTCTTTAAGGGTGTTTTTAAAATAAAACCTACAAGACCAAAATATAACACTACCTGGGATCCAGGTACTGTTCTAAACCTATTAACTACCTGGTACCCAAATGAAACATTAGGAATTGAAAAACTAACCCGCAAACTAGTAACACTTTTAGCTCTTACCACGGGACACAGAATCCAAACATTGTCAGTAATAAAAATTGATAATATTGTACTTGACAATACTGGACTAACAATTAATATAACAGATATAATTAAAACATCAAGACATGGGGTGGAACAACCAGTTTTATTGTTACCATACTATAATAAAAAGCCTGAAATTTGCCCAGTAAGGACCATTATGTGCTACATTCACATTACTGAAGGATATAGAAACGAAATGAAAAGCTTAATCCTTACATTTAAGAAACCATACAGAGTCGCTTCAACTCAGAGCATTGGGCGATGGATTAAATCCACCCTGAAAGAGGCTGGTATTAATATAGAGATATTTACATCACACAGTACTCGCCATGCATCAACATCAGCAGCTCTTCGAGCTGGTATGACAATCGATGCCATACGGAAGTGTGCGGGGTGGTCACAGGGGTCTACCACTTTTGCCCAATACTATAACAGGCCCTTAATGCAAGCAGAAAGTAGCATAAGCAATGTGATTTTAGATAACATTTAAGTTAAATTACTTAGTAAAAGTTACCTTTGATTCAAAACAATATTATATTTTTATACTGTTTTTTTTAGAAGATATATAATTTATGTTTCCTAACAATTTAATAAAAAGTTATTTCTTCAGATTTTATGAAACAAATGGCTTAATTTATTTCATGCGACTCACAACCTTTGCTCTAAACATCTGCATAGTGTTCCATGATGGTGAAAGAGTAAAATTGTTAAATTAAACGAACTTACCTTAAGTGAAGTTCTATTTCAATTTTACGAATTTCACCATCATGGAACCACCCTCCCTACCCTGTAAAGAGTTACTGTCCCCGTTATGATTGTGTTTAAGGTTGTTCGTCTCTGCTCTAAACTACTAGTGAATATAGAGGAGCAACACACATGTAACAGGACCAGAGAGATGCATTCAAGTTTTTTTTGAAATTGCTTTGTAAATTGTGAAGCCAAGCGCAACATCCCATATTGCTGCATAGTGTTCCATGATGGTGAAATTCGTAAAATTGAAATAGAACTTCACTTAAGGTAAGTTCGTTTAATTTAACAATTATAGTACGTTAGCAACGTATTATGTAGCACGTTTTACATATGTACGAGTAGCGTGCACCCGATAGGATGCCATTATTTCAAACATAGACATAGCAATGCTAAGTCTATGATATCAAATGTAAAGCTAATCCCTTTCTCGCCAACATCGGTATACAGAAGTTGTAAAAGCATAATTTCTTACAAATATAATTGGTACCTACGCGATAGTTATATACCTATTTGTTTTTTGATAAGTATTGTTTTTTGTTTTATTTTCGGTCCATTTATTAATTCAAACAGAAGTGCCATTTCAATTATAAAATGTGTATTTGTTTGCCCTTCTTTTGAGTCACAAAGATGCTACGGATTGAACTAATTCTCTGTATAGAGATAGTATGGGAGCTCAGGAGGCTACATAGAATACTTTTTATCCGGGTAAAATATCTCATACCCTAGAGTAGCCTCATTCCTTGGATGATCCGTTTTGGATCCTTTGTAACGCATGTAAAACCGGTGAGCACGGCCAGTAATTTTATAGAAAATAAAGTTTTTAACAAAAAAATAGAACCGACTTCAAACGGTAAAAAATAAAATTGTTCAGTACCTACTTCTTCTTGCTTATGGTAATGACTCTTAAAACTATCTTTGGAGTCGGGCCCTTACTAAAATGTCGTACTATTCGTTCTAAATGGGCACCGACAGTACAGACAGTGGGAAATTACCTACTTCTTCTTGCTTATGGTAATGACTGCTAAAAGTATATTGGAGTCGGTGCTCATTCAGAACGAAAGGTACACTATATTTACTAAGACAGGACATTTTTGATTTTACTAAGGGCCCGACTCCAAAAATAGTTTTAAGAGTCATTACCATAAGCAAGAAGAAGTAGGTACTGAACAATTTTATTTTTTACCGTTTGAAGTCGGTTCTATTTTTTTGTTAAAAACTTTATTTATTTCACTCTTTTTAGTAATTTTAATAATTCTGCACATATGTATAAGCATAATTGGATTTTTTTTCACTTAACTTCTAAACGTTAAAGAGATATTTTTTATAATCTATTTATTATAATCTATATAATAAATTTTGACAGTTAGCTGTCATACGAGTTAAAGCGGTTCTCCATAAATTATTGTATTAAAAATATTTCTCACTAGTATTTCGTACAAAATAGGTCGTTAAAGTAATAGTGAGCCTGTTAGCCGGTCGTGACAGTGTTATCCAAGGTTAAAATTAAGTAATTAAGTAAATAAATCGAAAAATTGTGGTGCTCACAGCTTCTCTAAAAACGTATTATCAGGTACTTTCTTTGTTTATTTACCACTACAAAAAGTGTTTTAATTCCAATTAATGTGTTGTGAAATGACGAAGATATAGTGAATTATAATTTAACACGTAATAATTAGTGATAACAAAGTCTTTGTTAAGTGATTTTACTTTTTACATCGCGGGTGTTGCAAAAATAAATTCCTATCTTAACGTCAAAGCATATTCGTCATTCAAAAGAGGCTAGATTCAGTAACAATATATAACATTTTTTCGCAAGTGACACTTAACGCTGTTTGGTGTAACGGTTGTACCTATTAGCTCACTGCGCAGCGGGCGCTGGATCGAATCCGATGATTAGATGATTTTTGCCTTCTTTTTTTTTATTTATTATTTTTTTGTTTTGTTTTTCGTTTTATTAATTTTTTAATTTTATTTTTTACTTTTTTAAATTATTTTTTCAAAATTTTGCTAATATTTTGGTTTAAAATTCAAGTTATAAGCGCATAGCCATATCTTCTTGGTTTTTCTTTTAGGTAACTGAAAGATAAATTTAAGAGGATTTTGCCCTTATAATATTAACTGTAATTATTAAAATAAAATAAATCTATACATATAGTATCTAGTAATTCTATCTTTTTTTATAAAAAAGAAAGTAATTGCTGGTATATTGGAAATTTAGTATTTGATATAAAAAAAAAACTGTTTTTTTTTTACTCTCTTAAATTACATACCTACAATATTTGGAGAACTGTTTTCACTCATTTATATTGCATTTTATTCATTTTTAACAATATCAAAAATTAATTACAAAGAAATAAATTACCCCTTATCCATTGTTTCTGGAGGCAAAGTAATAATAAAATATAAATTACCTAATTGTAATTTAAACAAACATTGCTGCTTTCGCTTTTGTTCTTTATTATTATATTTTTAAACCTCAAGTTTTGCTTCGTAAATAATAATTTATTAATAATGAACACTCGCAGTTCTACGGTCCGCCAGTTGGAGAGCCAACTCCAACTCGCTCTCCAACAACTTCGCGAGTCGAAAGAGCAATGTAATCAATTGTTAAGAGAGAGGGACGACAATGAAATAGAAACACTGGAAGTCATAAATAAATATAAGCATATTAAAACAGAAATGGCGGAATTACATGTGCAGTTTTTGGACATCCGCGAGGAGAGGGACCGGCTTAAAAGACAGTCTAAGGATTTTGATAACTGTTGCAATGAATACGACAGCAACTTAAAAGTTATTACCCAGCTGCGTTCACAACTGGCGGATGCCCGGGAACGTATTGGTCAGCTCGAACAAAAGGAAGTTTTGGTCAATTCTAAAAATACTCAAAGTTTATTTGACGAGTTGATCAATGCATCATGTTCTTCAGCGCCGGTCAAGACTAGTCCCAAAGCGGTTACCATAGACCTGACAGGTGATGACTCAATTAACAGCTCACCGGTTGGGATGTGTGGTGCCAGTAGGAAAAAAGTAAAGAAATATGTAAAACTAAGTAAGTTTATTAAAAAGGCAAATAAACATATAAAAAGGGAAAATGTATTTAAAAACCACATAAATTTATGTAAAAAATATAGATCTCTGTACGAAAACTGTAAGAAGTCTACTTTACAGATGGACGCTCGTAGACGAAGTTACGAAGCGGACATTTCTGCCTTAAATAATAAAATTACCGTTCTTCACCAGTCTCTAGAACAGATGACTAAGAATTATAATGACGCTAGGAGGGAAATCAGTGACCATGTGTTGGCCATGGATGAACTTTTACAGCTATCAAAATATAATGAAGAAAGATTCCAATCTTTAGTTAATAATGCGCAACACCCAGAGCCGCTGCTTTCGGGGCCAGCATCTGGGACTGAACCCTCCGTATCATTACAGAATGCCAGCTTCGTAGCTGAGAATCCATTATCCTGTAAAAATCAAACACTCATGTTCAGCGATGAACTAGGCAAAAACATGGGTGCCAGATTATATAAAAAGATTGGCCAGAATATATGTAATTTTAGCATGCCCGGGGCTACAATGACAGAAATAATGGATAAGGTAATTTTAGGCAAATATGACCCCACTACCACTTTAATTTTATTATTTGGTAGACGGGGAAAAGTTCGGCAAAACCAATTTACCAATTATATTAAAAAACTACAAGACCTTAAAGTCAAAAAAATTATCTTATTTACAATTCCTTATGTTAAGGAGGATTATAATGAAAATAAAATAAGACATCAATTAAATATACATATGTATAATTTAATTGGCAATCATAACAAATGTATTAATTTAGAATGCTCTGATCATAATTATAATAATAATGACATATTTAATTTGATTGACATCAATAAAATATTTAATAATAATTTGATTTTGACATTGGATAGATTTCATCTATCAAATTTTATTTATAAACAGATAGCTGCCCTGCTATCATATTATTTAAACCTAGACTCGGCTATAAACTTAGCTATAAAAACTTCTGCTTCTATTGAGCAGATTAATGTATCGACATGTAGTAATACTTGTAGTAATACTGCATTGAAATGTTTAAATCATTTCCAAAATAATTTAAATTAAACGATGAGACAACAGAGATATCAATCTCTAGCAACTGTATAAATACGTGTATATGCCCTCTATCAAGTAATATAATAAGAAATAATAAATGTCTAAACTTGGTGCATCAAAATATCCAAGGTCTGCTATCCAAAGAACTAGAATTAGAATTATTTTTAAAGGAATACAATATTAATATAATGTGTATTACAGAACATTGGTTGAAAGATTACCAACTTGTTTTTAACTTTGATAAGCACCAAGTCGCAAGTTCGTTCAGTAGGCAGACAGCCTTACGTGGTGGCTCGTTAATTTTTGTAAGTAAGGACCTAAAGTTTAAGGTTCGTCAAGACATCGTGAGCCTTTCTATTGAACGAACTATAGAAATAGCCTGTGTGGAGTTATTAAATTGTATTATTGTTTGTATTTATAGACCTCCAAATTCTTTGTATGATACTTTTGAGTCAGTTTTAGAACAATTATTGGATAAATTGTGCAACAATACTAAAAAGAAGAAGGACATAGTTGTTTGTGGTGATTTTAATATAAATATATTGGAGGATTCAGCAATAAGCAAAAAGTTTTTGTCCGTCTTAAAATGCTGTAATCTTACTAACGTGTTTTCACAACCAACTAGGATTACACAATCCACAGCTACTTGTATAGATAATATTTTTACAGAAGGGTCACCAGCGCAATCTATGATAATAAACAACTTAAGCTCTGATCATTGTGGCCAATTAGTTTGCTTTAATTACAGGATGGACAGACAGGTTAGTAAGAGCAAGGTGGTCGTTCCAGTGACTAAAAAACGCATGGAGAGATTTAGATGTGCTATTGAAAATGGGTTTCGTATTCCAGCCCATAAAAATGTAAATAAACATTATGGGGCATTATGTTCTCATATACACAAAATATATAAGACTGTCTTTACATCAAAAACAATCTCTCCTAAAAACTGTAAATCATTCAGTGATTGGGCGACTTTAGGGATACATAAAAGTAGACAAAAATTATATGATCTCTATGAAGAGAGATCGTATAATCGAGACGAGTCCTTTTGTGCACACGTTAGAAATTATTCAAAATTGTTTAAGCAAGTATGTATCGCGGCCAAGTCATTGCATATTGGTAACCAAATTAAATCTAGTAAGAATAAAATTAAAACGACTTGGAACATTATTAACGCCGAGACTGGAAGAGTCAATGACCGTTGTCGTGTCTATAAACTTATTATGGACGGTACCGTCATTGAATCAGACGAACTTGTAGCAAAAACATTTGAAAAATACTTTGCTGACATTCCAGTATCGACGACTAAATCACTTAGGTCTTCCCCTGAAGCCGCCGAATCATTGCTTAAGAAAAATGTAAGCGAATGCAAATGTAAGTTTATATTCAGGCCCGTAGACGCTAAACACATTGTAAAGATATTTAAGACCTTAGAAATTAAGAACACTACTGATCTTTGGGGTATCTCTGTAAAAATACTTAGTTCAATAATTGACTTAATAGCACCCTACTTAGCTATAATATTCAATAACTGTATTAAGAGTGGTGACTTTCCTGATCTAATGAAACATAGTAAAGTGATACCTTTATTTAAGTCGGGCAATACTTCAGATCCCTCCAACTTTAGACCAATTTCAATTCTGCCCTCCATTAGTAAAATCTTTGAGAAAATAATTTTAGAACAACTTCTAAAACACTATACAAATAATAGACTTATTCATAAAA
This sequence comes from Pyrgus malvae, assembly GCA_911387765.1. Classification (NCBI taxonomy): domain Eukaryota; kingdom Metazoa; phylum Arthropoda; class Insecta; order Lepidoptera; family Hesperiidae; genus Pyrgus; species Pyrgus malvae. The sequence continues at coordinate 6,334,651 of OU426955.1, read as the reverse complement.
ATCAATTCGGTTTTACGAGGGGTCGCTCAACCACAGATGCCGGAGTAGAGCTTTTTAAGACCATAGTAGATGCTTGGGAGGGGTCACGGGATGCTTTAGGTGTCTTTTGTGACCTATCTAAGGCATTTGACTGTGTGCACCATGAAACATTAATCAGGAAACTCAATCACTATGGCATCAAAGAAACCGCGCTCAAGCTTCTGGAGTCTTATTTGAGTGGTAGGATCCAGAGGGTTGAAGTGAACGGTAAAATGTCAAACGGGTCTGTAGTTCATTTGGGGGTCCCACAGGGCTCAATCCTCGGCCCGTTCCTCTTTTTAATATATATTAACGATCTGCCATATATGGTGGAGAATAATCACGAGATAGTATTGTTTGCAGATGATACTTCCTTAATTTTCAAAACTAATAGACAAACTGATGATTATGACGATGTGAACAATGCTCTCTCTGAGGTGGTAAATTGGTTTAATGTAAATAACTTAGTACTCAATAACAAAAAGACCAATTGTATTAAGTTTTCACCACCTAATGTTAAAGAAAATGTTGTAAAACCTCAATTGAATGGCGAGGAAATGAGCTTTGTTGAAGAAGCTGTATTTCTTGGATTAACTGTTGATTCTAGGCTTCAATGGGGACCCCATATCTCTCGGTTAGCGAATAGACTAAGTTCTGCCGTCTTTGCGATTAAAAAAATAAGATCACTTACAGATGTCGATACAGCCAGATTGGTCTATTTTAGTTATTTCCATAGTATAATGTCGTATGGTATTTTACTGTGGGGAAATGCAGCTAATGTCGACACAATATTTATTTTGCAGAAGAAGGCTATTCGCGCAATATATAAATTAAATTCTAGAGAATCACTGAGAGAAAAATTTAAGGAGACTAATATACTAACATTTGCATCGCAATATATTTATGAAAATATAATGTATGTTCGTAAAAACAAACACGAATTTATGACCTTTTTGGATCTACATAGTTCGAACTGTGTTTCGACAAGGAATGGCCACAAACTTGCATTCCCCAAGTGTAGGCTCCGCAAAAAGAGCCACTCTTTTATCGGGATGTCGATCAGAATATACAATACAATCCCGGAAAATGTTCAATCCCTTCCTTTTCACAGATTTAAAAAAAAAGTCAAACAAGTCCTGTGCCGCAAGGCTTTTTACGATCTTAAGGACTATTTAATTGATAAAAAAGCTTGGGATTGAGGTGTAGTCCCACAAGGCTGTTTCTATAACTGATGTAATAGACTTAAATGAATTAAATTGCCATGTTAGCAGATGGCTGTGGGACGACATTGACACATGCGGTAGCTGTCACGTATGTTCCTTATCGGCCCATAGCTACTCTGTAAGAAAGTTAGCTATTGTATACCCCATATTTTAAAACAGGGCTGAAGTTTTTCTCCGTCTGCTCTTTTCTTCAGCTCAGCATTGCCTAAGCGCACCCAGAGCAGACAGAACAAAAAATAACGTTCACTAAGAGTTTGTAAAGGAACCGTACAGTGAATAAAGAATATTTCATTTCATTTCAATCATGTTTATCTAATAGCCATCTTATAGCCTGAAAGAATACTACTATCAGTCCACTTGAACGTATAAATTAATGAAAGAATTTGCTCTCAGCTCCTAACCGTTGAGGAGTTGTACCTTCAATCATCAGCTTAGCAACATGAGGTGATAATTACCGGACATAAATATTTGTATTATGTTAAAACATATGACTAAAAGAATGTGTGTGCCTATTAAGTTACTTTAATGTGCAGGTAAAAAGTGACCGTTTTCATCTGTTCCGTAATTAATGGACTTTTTATTGCTGTGAATAAGCAATAATTACTTCATGCACTGTAAGACTGGTGGGCGTGTTGTGTTTTTTTTATCTGACTGCGGTATAGACACTAGCTTTCTGGCTTTTGACAGCTGTTTTGAACACGTTTTTTTGTTGGGCTGTTACTCCATAATACTGTAATATTAAGCTTAATTTCATCTTGTTTCGTTTTTTTATCTTCATGAAATTTAGCGAATTAAATGTGAAAACAGTTCAAAAAGAGAACTTATTCTACACCTCTACACTCTCTTCTTTAGATTAGTAAGCAAACATCAGATTTTGAAGATAGAAGGTTGCATTTAAAATATATTTAATTTTTCAGTGAATTAAAAGTCGAACTACGGAGGACACTAAGTCAAAACATTGCTAAGATTTTCTAGGTTTTAGAAGGTGTACTAAATTACCTCAGTAAACTCAACTCTGGCCGGATCACCGAGCACGGAACCATCTGGCTGCTTGTAGCCCGCGTAGCTAATTAGCTGCGGGTTCCATATCCGGTAGTCGTGCTTGCCGTCCGTACGCTGCGGGAATATTGTTATTGCAGATCTGGAACAATTTTACAATCGATCGGAACGATTTACAATAAATATACCTATTTGTTTGTAAACAACTGCACTAGTTTTAACTATGTTGCAGCCATTTACGCCCATCCCTGGACAAGTAGGATTTATGTTCTGTCTACAAATGAGTTTATTCAGTTTTTACAGTTTTATCAATATGCCGAAAATATTTAGTAACTATAAGATTATAACCTGGATTCATATACATGTGAAGAGGTTCATTATTTGAACTACTTACTATTTACAACTAAAATTTAAAATACTGTGTGTATGTTTGTGTGCGCTTGTGTAAAGTTTGTAAGTGTAAATATGTGCATACGGAGGTATGTATATATGCGAGTGAGTATAGTGTGCGTGTGCGTGTTTGTGTTATATGTGTGAGTGTGTGTCTTTCAGGACCAGAAATAAGTGATTCACTCTCATCATATTATGAGAGTGTAAATAAATAATTTATTAGCTTAGCTTATTGTAATGTATCATTTTGTTTATGAGGTTCAGAACGCTTGGAATTCATGAAAAAATGCGTGTTCAATAAATAATCCTGCAATAATAAATCAGTGTTTCCTTACGAATGTGTAGGAAGAGAAATTATTACCTTATATTTCCCTTGTTTGTCGAGTATTTGATGTGATTACACAGCGCCTCGAACATTCCACTGGCTGTTGTTACTTCTCTGCAGTCAAAAATCTGAAGGAAAAATACTTTTGATATTCATACTTGCGGATTAAGGTAATAAAGTGGTTATAACTCAATTTTCATTAAAGAAAGGATAATTTTTACACTCCCTCTTAAACTTTGTTACTTTTATTACAGTGAACCGTGAAAAGTACATAGAAATTCTGTAGAAGACGCAGAATTATTTTTTTGCTAGAATGTTGTTTGTGTTTTGCAATGCTTTCATTTATTTGGGGAAAATTTAAATTCAGCCTTGACTCATCCCTTTTACTACTAAACACGGATCTCTCCTCATACGGCAAGATTTTTTTCGACCTCATTAATGTCTTAATACAGACCTCCTCACAGAGTTAAGAGGGATTTAGATTGCCACATTGGCCTATTGGCAGTGGTAGATACTACTGATGTAATGATTGGTCTTCGCATTGACATCCGCGAACATTAGCATGATTCCACTACCACACATAATGTATCTTTAAGCGTTTCACTAACCATCGATAACTTCTTTCAATTAACGATATTTAACTTTCAATTAACGAGAAAATTGAAAAATTTGAAAATCAAAGATTCAATTATAAATATTTAAAGACCCTTTTGTTAAACATTGTAAAAAAATTACATAGAATGGAATCATGAAACAGGACCACAAAGTTATTTATCGTCAACTCGTTTAATTTCCACGTAGTTATACAAAACGTTGTCTTTAACTACCTAAGAGATGTCATTACAAGTTGACAGTGTTTAGCGGTCGGTCCTTATTAAAAGTTACCATGTGGCGAAGAATTCTGCGGCTCCCTTTGTTTTCTCGCTTTGAAGCCAATGTTGCTCAGTCGCGCTACGCTTCACATTTAACTTTTGCTGAGGACATTAATATGTGAAATAATGACATCAAAAGTCGTAATGAGAAGTGCCTGATTTTACAAAATTTAGGAAAGCGTAAAACAGCAAAAGCGTCGTTGGAAGGAAATGGAAGGGCTACTTTAGTTTTCGTAAGAAATATTTGTTTATGTAAGTACATTTACTACACATATGGGCCGAAAATGGCGTATTCAACAATTGCTGAAACTTACTTTCCAAAAATCCTTCATTTAAAAAGGTACTAGCTACTTATTATTAAAAAAAATTAATTTAATTATATTTTCACAAACTTATTGTAACTCGTTTAATTTCCACGTAGTTATACAAAACGTTGTCTTTGACTCCCTAAGAGATCTCATTACGTGTTCATTACAAGTTGACAGAGTGCTTAGCGGTTGGTCCTTATTAAAAGTTACCATGTGGCGAAGAATTCTGCGGCTCCCTTTGTTTTCTCGTTTTGAAGCCAATGTTGCTCAGTCGCGCTACGCCTCACATTTAACTTTTGCTGACGATTTTAATATGTGAAATAATGACATCAAAAGTCGTAATGAGAAGTGCCTGATTTTACAAAATTTAGGAAAGCGTAAAACAGCAAAAGCGTCGTTGGAAGGAAAAGGAAAAGGGCTTCTTTAGTTTTCGGTTAAAAAGGAACAAAGAAATATTTGTTTGTGTACATTTACTACACGTATGGGCCAAAAATGGCGTATTTAACTTACTTTCCAAAAATCCGTTCATTTAAAAAAGGTTTTAGCTATTTATTATTAAAAAGAAAATTAAATTTAATTACATTTTCACAAACTTATTGTAACTCGTTTAATTTCGACGTATGTAGTTGTACAAAACGTTGTCTTTGACTCCCTAAGAGATCTCATTACGTGTTCATCACAAGTTGACAGAGTGCTTAGCGGTTGGTCTTTATTAAAAGTTGTCATGTGGAGAAAAATTCTGAGGTTCTCCTTGTTTTCTCGTTTTGAAGCCAATGTTGCTTACTGTCGCTACGCTACGCATTTAAATTTTGCTGACGACTTTAATGTGTGACATAATGACATCAAAAGTCGTTATGAGAATTGTCTAATTTCACAGAACGTCGTTAGAGAGAAAAAGGAACGATTTCTTTAATAATTGTATGAGAACTGGTTTGTTCTTATCTATCTAATCTAATACCTTTAAACGAGCAATTCTTGTATGTATCTAAATATATTTTTTGAATCTCGGAAACGGCTCCAAAGATTTTGATGAAATTTAGTACCCTGGTTTCGGGGATGATAAATCGATCCACAAAATTTTTATTGTTAGAAATTTTTAGCTGTATAAAAATATTTTCAATGAAAATCAATTTAAATATAAACTGAAAAATACGACTTTTCCTGACATCTATTGGAGAGTATTAATAATATTGTGGCGTAAACGCTGTCAAACTGGGGAGCCCACAAGGCTCATTGTGGATTTCCTCAAGCGTCATCAGGACCTTGTGCTTTTTATAGGTTGGGTGGTAGGAAGATTAAAATATTATATTATTTAATATCATTATACTTCATGACGTTTTGCGTTTAACCGGTGGAGAGAGCGCCTATAGGTTTTCAATAATTTTATACGAAAGGTACAGGTAAAATAGTAGAATAAATTAAATGCATGCTAAGTCATATTTCAGTAACTTAAATGCATGGTAAGTCATATTTCAGTAATCTGAAGATTTTAGTATGAATGTATACAAAACAGCGAAATAAAAAAACGGCATTTTGGCAAACTCTGAAGAGTTCGAATTTTTATTATTTAAAAATTCATGGCTCAACGGTAACGGGGTTTTCTAATCTGACCATTTTGACATCCGGAAGTAAGAAAAAAAAACTGTACCTACATAGAAGGTCTTTTTTAATCGTGGCAGCACTGAACAGGATGCAAGTCTTAATCTGACGCGCTCGAGTAAATCCGTAAATCCCCTCTTGGGCTCCCCTATTACCATACTCCAATCCGACGTTCAAAGAAATGACAATGTCAGTCTGAAAGAGCTCTATGAAAATTTCGTCCATTGAATTAAAGCTTTCGTGGTCGAATGGTTGCGTGAGTTGACTGCGGAACTAGAGACCCGGGTTCAAACCTCAATCAAAACCATAAGTATTGTGTATTTTATATTTTTATGAAAATAACTATTTTTATAAGGAACTATTTCAGATGGCGTTTTTAAGTAACACCAAGCAAATCAGTGTTTTGTTTGAAACTAAACCAAGAAAATAAATTGTTTTTATCCGAGCAACGCTCGGTCGTCCAGGTACTTACTATTTAAATGAACACAGGAATTACAGAATGCATCTACATGGATACTACCGTCACATATAACTGTGATATAAACAAACTATGAAGATTAGTTTTATAAACTTATTGTTTTTTGTCTAGTAAAAAATATCAAATTGCCCGTGTCCATAGGCGACGGTGATCGCTTGATATCACGTGGCCCGTCTGCCTTTTTGTTCGGTTAATTTAAAAAAAAATCAAGGTGCCCGCTTTTGATTTGGAAACCTCTATTAAAACGGGAACATATCAAAATACATTTAGCAAAATTAATAAAGACTTCATTAATAGAGCAGCGATGGCCGAGTGGTAAAAATCCGCGATGTTTGACGCGACCAAATTGTACGAGACGGGTTCAAATTTGTAATGTGCGCATTTATCGCTGCTCCACGGTGAATGAAAATATCGTGATATTTAATTGATTACAATGTTCTCCATCACCGAACATGCCTGAGAGAAATTCATAATTTCTCCACCAATACGCAATTGGCCAGTGTGGTGGAATATGGCCTAATTCCCACTTACTTGTGAGAGGAGACATGTGCCCAGCAATGGGACATAAAAAAAGGTTGGAAGAAAGAAAAAATAAAGACTTAATAAATGACCAGTTTGTTCATGACGCCTTTAAAAAAGGGGATACCTATTGTCCCTTTTTGAACAAAGCATATAAAACGCAGAGACTACTAAGTAATATCTAAATGTATGCTGCGAAAAAAAATCATTGCTCGACTGTCATAAACCAAAGAGAAAATATGCAACTACGTTTGGACTGAGAAATGGCCGCCTACAATTCTTGTTAAACTGTAATGCAAGTAGATGTGTTTTTATGAAAATATACTTGTTTCGGTCCAGTGCCGAAGTAAAACGCTGAATCGGTATCGGATAAAGAGTCGAAAGCGCGGGTGCATTGAAGCAAACAATTGAATTGTAATCCATACACAGATCTTCATAAAAATACCATTAACTTAAACTCAATCTACAATAACAATTTCCCCAAGTACTAAACTGTACTTTAATGGCTATTAGGATTTTTGCTTCGCTGCACTGTTTTAGAGATGCGAGTACGAGTGTCATAAAACAAAATGTTATTATTTTTGTAAATAAGTTGTTGTTGAAAATTGCGAATACTACGGAGAATGAATGGTGATATTATACCTACGAGTATATAGATTTTTTTTTGTATCGGAGGGAGTAAACATTCAAAAGGTACTCGGCACTTTGGGAGAGGATACCGGGTTATGTTGCATTTGACCGCAATAAAACCCCCTCTGTAGCCTGCACTTGGGGAGGACTCCGGGATCTCCAGTGGAACGCACCGCGTTCCTCCACGCGCGGCGCCCAGAATAGGCCCGGCCCATCTTCGGGAAAGCAGATGTGCTCTACTGCACATTCCAATGCCTGCGGCGGCATGCGGCTACTCACAAACCGCCGTTCTCCCCGGGGCTGCTGGCCGGTCGGATTGAGGTTCCACTCTCACCGCCTGTTTAACTAAAAGGGGGCTTCCGGGACCTCTTACGATCAGGCAGGAGATACCGTAGATCTATTCTTCGTTCCTGTAGCTTCGGGACTACGAAGCTACAGGGACTACCAATATAAAGACCTAACATGGATATTACGTAGTGGACAGTAGTACCTACAGTTCATAGTAGGTACGTATCTATGGATATCAGTGTGATGAATTTTTTTCTGAAGCTGTAAAACTTAGTATTCTAAGCTCTTTTCTCACAAAATGTCTGCTTATAAAGGTCGCTGGGGTGTATGCGTTACCCATAGTGCTGTTAATCAGTCAACAGTAATTTATACTTTAGTCAGTCTGCTGGTAGCAGTACTATAGTAACAAGGCCCCGTAGCCAAAGTAACATTTGAAAAACGATACGGAAGTTAGATAAGAATAAAATGTATGTGATTGACATAAGTCACGTTAAATCACGTGGTCAAGTGTCATCGTTATCGCAAGTTGGTAGCCAATGTTAAAATTCGTAACGAAACCATAAACTATCGTATTGTCATCGACCACTATCCAATAAAAATGCGTAGACAAGCAGACATTTTAGTTCTTATTGCGAACTTCAAAAAAGATAGCGAAACGAACTACGATGACGAATTTAGATATCGTTTCGCTAAGAAGCGATGTTATTTAACGAGGCTATAACTGGAGCATCAAAGAGACAATCATTGTTGTGCACACGCATTTTTGTTTTAACCTTTTTTATGTCCCACTGCTGGGCACTTCACCTGGGCTGGGGTGGACTATGGCCTTAATCCCTCTCACTTGTGGAGGTCTCCTCGCATTGGAAGGTGGTGAAGTGCTGGCCAAGTGCCAATACCATTAACGCGATTTTTTTTAGATAACGGGCTGTATCTCATGAACCTTGATGGCTATACATTAGACATTTTCAAAGGTGATGTATTTCTGTTGCCGCCATAACAAAAATACAAAAAAATTGAATAAAATAAATATTTAATGGGGCTCCCATACAATAAACGTGATTTTTTTAGATAATGGTACGGAACCCTTCGGGCGCAATTCCTACTTGCACTTGGCAGGTTTTTTTATGGTACTTGTAAAATGTAGACTGAGAGACTACTGAAAAATGAGTATTTGAAAAATTATCGCTGTCCCTCTCCGAGCGCTCATAATTAATATCTCAAGTAAAACCTTCCCCTACATTAATAAGTGTCAAATTATTACTCTAGTAAATTGTAGACAGCAATCTAAACGAGCCAAAATGAACATATTTTTCATATCTATGAAAATAACTAATCAAAAAAGGAAAACTCAGAAACATGGAGAGAGATAGATGTGTCGAAAATATTGTCTTATCATAAAACAAGTAGGAAATATTATGTGAGGCATTTGAAACAAAGGCACACATTTTGGTATTATTTACTCCTTTAAACTGTGATGAAATCAAACACCTCAGATGGATAACTTAAAGTGTAATGTATTCAATCTTCATTCGTTAAAAATTCCTGCTACATTCATTATGATATTTTAAGTAGTGTTTTACTTTTCATGTTATTAAGTTTCAATCATACTAATATTATTTCAGTATTAATTCAAAAATTTAATGGTCAAAAACCAACTTCTTCGCGTTCTCTTCAACTTTTTTTTTTCACTTTATTTTTTTTATCGATCACGCTAACATCAGAACATTCAAAGTATGTAAGATGGCAAATGAAACTGACTGAAGTGATCTTATTATATATTTTATTTTAAATTAGTTTTTACAATAATAACGCGGCGACCCGTACTGCGAAGAAGAACCAAACGTTGACATCTCAGAAAGTCTGAATTGCATTAAATCTGAGTGTTGCAAGTTTTACAGCTGAATTTTGCATAGTTACTCAAATCTAAACATTAATAAGATTAATTTGAGTATTATTTACAAACAAATATATCTGATATGAAAAATACAGTTCTGAATATAAATATCTAAATGAAAAATACCACACAGTAGATTTGCGTGAACAAAGTATACTGCCACAGACAATTAAATATGAAATGAAAAATACTGTTTATAAAAATGTATAAAAAATATTGTCAATATGTTTGGTAATGAACAAATCTACTTTATGCGTGGATTGCTTTCAATCTTAATGTTTGCATTTAGTTTAATTTAGTTTGCTTTTTTTCTTTTGTATTGTATTGCAAAATATGTAGCAGCCGTAGGAGAGCCATGAATATCAACTCCTGCATGACATTTCAGGGAAACTAGGGCGGCTGAAAATCCGCGCACCTTTGGACCTACAACTTAGCAATAATTAGCTCAGTTAATTTATGCTTTAATCATAGAAAATAATGTTCATCACATTATTAATTAAGTCTCATCAACTAACTAAGATAACTTTCTTTAATTTAAATATCACGATAGTTAGAACTCTTTTAGATAGTTAGAGAACTGTCTGATTTTACAAAATTTAGGAAAGCGTAAAAGAGCAAAAGCATCGTTGGAAGGCAAAGGAAAGGGCTTCTTTAGTTTTCGGTTAAAAAGGAACAAAGAAATATTGTTTGTGTACATTTACTTCACGTATGGGCCAAAAATGGCGTATTTAACAATTGCTGAAACTTACTTTCCAAAAATCCGTTCATTTAAAAAAAGGGCCTAGCTATTTATTATTAAAAAGAAAATTAAATTTTATTACATTTTCACAAACTTATTGTAACTCGTTTAATTTCCACGTAGTTATACAAAACGTTGTCTTTAACTCCCTAAGAGATCTCATTACGTGTTCATCACAAGTTGACAGAGTGCTTAGCGGTTGGTCCTTATTAAAAGTTACCATGTGGAGAAGAATTCTGAGTTTCTCCTTGTTTTCTCGTTTTGAAGCTAATGTTGCTTACTGGCGCTACGCTACGCATTTAAATTTTGCTGACGACTTTAATGTGTGACATAATGACATCAAAAGTCGTTATGAGAATTGTCTAATTTCACAGAACGTCGTTAGAGAGAAAAAGGAACGATTTCTTTAATAATTGTATGAGAACTGGTTTGTTCTTATTACTATTTAAATGAACACAGGAATTACAGAATGCGTCTTCATGGACACTACCGTCACATAATATAACTGTGATATAAACAATCTATGAAGATTAGTTTTATAAAGTTATTGTTTGTTGTCTAGTAAAAAATATCATGATGCCCGCTTTTGATTTGGAAACCTCTATTAAAACGGGAACATATCAAAATATATTTAGCAAAATTAATAAAGACTTAATTATTAATAGAGCAGCGATGGCCGAGTGGTAAAAAACCGCGATTTTTGACATTACCGATACCTGATTCAAATCCTCGGCGCGTACCTCTGACAAAGAAATTTGTAATGTGCGCATTTATCGCTGCCCCACGGTGAATGAAAATATCGTGATATTTAATTGATTACGATGTTCTCCATCACCGAACATGCCTGAGAGAAATTCATAATTTCTCCACCAATCCGCAATTGGCCAGTGTGGTGGAATATGGCCTAATTCCCACTTACTTCTGAGAGGAGACCAGTGCCCAGCAGTGGGACATAAAAAAAGGTTGGAAGAAAGAAAAAATAAAGACTTAATAAATGACCAGTTTGTTCATGACGCCTTTAAAAAAAGAGATATTGTCCCTTTTTGAACAAAGCATATAAAACGCAGAGACTACTAAGTGATACCTAAACGTATGCTGCGAAAAAAAACATTGCTCGACTGTCATAAACCAAAGAGAAAATATGCAACTACGTTTGGACTGAGAAATGGCCGCCTACAATTCTTGTTAAACTGTAATGCAAGTAGATGTTTTTTATGAAAATATACTTGTTTCGGTCCAGTACCGAAGTAAAACGCTGAATCGGTATCGGATAAAGAGTCGAAAGCGCGGGTGCATTGAAGCAAACAATTGAATTGTAATCCATACACAGATCTTCATAAAAATACCATTAACTTAAACTCAATCTACAATAACAATTTCCTCAAGTACTAAACTGTACTTTAATGGCTATTAGGATTTTTGCTTCGCTGCACTGTTTTAGAGATGCGAGTACGAGTGTCATAAAACAAAATGTTATTATTTTTGTAAATAAGTTGTTGTTTAAAATTGCGAACACTAAGATGAATACTGATATTATACCTGGTCTATATATATAAATATATATATATATATATATATATATATATATATATATATAATTTTTTGTATCGGAGGGAAACCTTCCAAAAGTACTCGGCACTTTGGGAGAGGATACCGGGTTATGTTGCATTTACCACAATAAAACCCCCTCTGTAGCCTGCGCTTGGGGAGGACTCCGGGATCTCCAATGGAACGCACCGGGTTCCTCCACGCGCGGCGCCCAGAATAGGCCCGGCCCATCTTCAGGAAAGCATATGTGCTCTACTGCACATTCCAATGCTTGCGGCGGCATGCGGCTACGCACAAACCGCCGTTCTCCCCGGGGCTGGTGGCCGGTCGGATTGAGGTTCCACTCTCACCGCCTGTTTGACTAAAAGGGGGCTTCCGGGACCTCTTACGATCAGGCAGGGGATACCGTAGATCTATTCTTCGTCCCTGTAGCTTCGGGATTACGAAGCGCGATTCCGACTCGCACTTGGCAGGTTTTTTTATGGTACTTGTAAAATGTAGACTGAGAGACTGCTGAAAAATGAGTATTTGAAAAATTATCGCTGTCCCTCTCCGAGCGCTCATAATTAATATCTCAAGTAAAACCTTCCCCTACATTAATAAGTGTCAAATTATTACTCTAGTAAATTGTAGACAGAAACCTAAACGAGCCAAATGAACAAATTTTTCATATCTTTGAAAATAACTAATCAAAAAAGGAAAACTCAGAAACATGGAGAGAGATAGATGTGTCGAAAATTATTGTCTTATCATAAAACAAGTAGGAAATATTATGTGAGGCATTTGAAACAAAGGCACACATTTTGGTATTATTTACTCTTTTAAACTGTGATGAAATCAAACACCTCAGATGGATAACTTAAAGTGTAATGTATTCAATCTTCATTTGTTACAAATAATTCATGCTACATTCATTATGATTTAGTGTCTTACTTTTCATGACAATGTTATTAAGTTTCACTAATAATATTATTTCAGTATTAATTCAACAATTTAATGGTCAACAACCAACTTCTTCGCGCTCTCTTCAACATTATTTTTTTGCGACTATTTGTTCCATTTTCAAAAAGCGCGTCATCACTTTATTTTTTTTATCGATCACGCTAACTTTAGAACATTAAAAGTATGTAGGATGGCAAATGAAACTGACTGAAGTAGTCTTATTGTAAATTTAATTTTAAATTAGTTTTAACAATAATAACGCGGCGACCCGTACTGCGAAGGAGAACCAAATGTTGACATCTCAGAAAGTCTGAATTGCATTAAATCTGAGTGTTGCAAGTTTTACAGCTGAATTTTGCATAGTTACTATACAAATATAAACATTAATAAGTTTAATTTGAGTATTATTTACAAACAAATATATCTGATATTAAAAATACATTTCTGAATATAAATATCTAAATGAAAAATACCACATAGTAGATTTGCGTGAACAAAGTATACTGCCACAGACAATTAAATATGAAATGAAAAATACTGTTTATAAAAATGTATATAAAATATTGTCAATAGGTTTGGTAATGGACAAATCTAATTTAAGTGTGGATTGCTTTCAAGTTTGAATCTGTATTATTTGTATTATTGTATCTGATTAATTGTTTAATTAAGTTTGCTTTTTTCTTTTGCATCGCTTTGCAAAACATTTAGCAGCCATGAATATCAACTCATGCACAACATTTCAGGGAAACTAGTGCGGCTGAAAATCCGCGTACCTTTGGACCTACAACTTACAAATAAATAAATAAACTTAGCAATAACTGGCTGTTTATTTATGCTTTAATTATAGAAAAGAATGTAATGAATTGATTATGTCTCAACTTACTATGTCAAGAAATTATCCTTGAATTTCAAATACGAATCTGCAGAAACAAAATTAAAGGAAGTAAGTATTTGCCGCCATATAAGTCTTATAATAATATAAATAAGGCGAGAGAATAAATAGTTCATTACTTTACAAATTTCATAGCCTTTCAGCTATGAATTTGTGGGGACGAAATCATACGTGACGGCCTACTTCCTTTAAGAAATCGCAGGTGTCTTGAAGAGTTTCTCACGTGATAACTGATGTTGTTCCGGTCCGATTCTAAGACTTAACATTTCAATCTGAAACTTACAATTTATTTGAGATTCAATATAAAAAAATATTGGCTCAATCGTGGCATTTTTATAAAACGACGTTTACACTAAAATCAGATTTTGTAAATCGTGAAAAATATATAAATAAATACCTACGTGTTAATATTAGACAATGTAATAAAGAGATACATATTGTATCGCCGCATAACTATAGCTTCAGTATTGCAATATTGTCAAAAGGAGGGCTTTACGTGTGAGTTAGACTCTACAAAAATCAATATTTATTTATTAATTAAGAGATTGATATTAAAATTTTGCTGAATAGCTACCTTTAGCTTGCTTTGTTTTAGTGTCCTTTTAATTTTTAACTTTCTTTTTTAACCAATATTAATTAGATTTAAACTTTCATCTAAGTAGGAAGGCTATATTCATATGTTATTAATTAATAGGTAGCACAAACTCAGAATCAATTTTAAATATCCGATTATGTTCAAAGCAAGAAGCAGAGCACTATAATTTGTAATTTGTAGTCTTAAGCTAATCGCGGATAGAATAATGGTGTTCAGGATTATTTATTAAAGCGTCCCGTCTTCTCCACAGAGACTGCATTGCCGTCAGACGCACTCACTTTCCGTGGAGATGATCGTAAATTAATAAGCAGCTAGGAAGATTTTAATTTATTCTTAATGAGAGCACCTGGGCAATGAATTTAATTTTAATAATGAGGCTGTATAAATTAAATTTTACGAGCTGTTATATTTTGGTATTTGACTACTAGACTATAAAAAAGCCAAGCCAAACAATCGGGTGAAAACCTAGACGCGTTAATAAGTTATTGCATAATTATGTTCCTTTATATTATACCGCACGCTTAGTATTCTAATGCTAGGGACCTAACTCAAAAAATCATGATTTTATCTTTTTGTCATGAAAAGACCTAAAACATCTTTATCGACTTTCATTAAAACAGGACCCAATTTTGGTGTAAAAATCTTCAAAATGTTTACTTCGTTTTTTTTCATATTCCTTTATTCATCGGCACTCACCGCGATTGTTCAGTTTTAGAGAGACGCAATATTCTTTATAGACGCTAGCGTATATATGCAGTCCTTTCCTTTTTAGTTTAGTAATGACTTAATCCGAAATAGATCGATACAGAATTAAGTAAAAACGCAAGTGCACGTGATAATTTTTGATAAAATAAAGACCGTATTTATATTTGAGTCTATAATATTACACATTTTGACTGACATATTTGACTTTAATACTACAAAACGATATCAGCTTATTTAAAAAATTAAAAAATACTTTTTTAACATTTTCTTAAAATACTTTCTTATTAAACATGTAGAAAAATAAGTTGAAAATAAAATAAAATTATTTTTATTTTGATTTTTATAGACTTTCAAACCTCCAATCCAAAGCTTTATTTAACGTTTCCCAAAAATTATGTTTTTGAAGTTATACTTCTTTAGGCGCGTTATGAAAAACTGATGAGAGTGAAATTTCAAGATGCGCGCGCATCACTGTAACACAAAATTAACAAGATGAAGTTGCCCACTCAACCGAATAGCTACCAACGAAATAGAAATAAAACCTCTCTTAGTCGCGCATGTTGGTACGCTTGTCGCCTCTGATCACTGTTTTCATATTTATTTATAATATAATAATATTTATCCACATGGTTTTAGTTTTTACAGTCACAACACGTGTTTTATTTTCATACAAGTGCGAATTATATATGTGGCAATAAAATATATTCAGTAGTGATTTAAATTGAATATTTGGATTATTATTTAAGACAGGACAACGTCAGTCGTATTTGTCAACCGTTGGTGCGTCTCTGGTCTCGGCGTGTCGTTCAAAAATTTGACACACATGAAATATTCAGAGAGCTAAGCAATGGAAACTTGCAAACAATTTTCTAATAATATTTTATTTAATGATGCCATAGAAGTATAACTTCTCACGCGCGTACATAAGTACACGCACCCATTTTTTTTTTAATTAGGTCACTATAATTGTAAGGGTGCAATATTTACGTGTTAGAAAGGGTCATATAATGGATTAATTTTTTTGAATGAGATATTTTCCCCGGGTAAACTCGTGTTTCTAATCCCAACCAACCCATTATAAATGTGAAATGTACTTGATTGTTCGTTTATTTGTTGGTTTGACTGTTTGTTTTTCTTTAAATACAGCTTAAGACAGCAGACAGCAGTTGGTGGCTGGAGAGATAGGATAGAACCCGGATAAAATATCTTATGAATAAAATCGTGTAACCTACCCGGGCTGGCGTCCAAAAAGCTAGGTATTCGTGATAATACCTATGCTCCAGGCACACATCTGACCCAAAAAATAAAAATAATCTGAAAAACCATAGACCATTATTCTTAGTCTAAGGAAAGAACGCATTGCACATTGACATGTCCGTAATTATGTCAGTTTGAACTGCACTTCTCAGTTTTATTAAACAGCTATTCCCATTAATCAGCACGAAGTACGACAAAAGTTCCTATATTGGTAATTTCATTCAAGTTCCAACAATAATTTAATATTAAAATTTTACTCATTAAAACTACTAACGTCCTTTTAAAACTTTGCTAGACCATCGTAAAACAATTTATTATTGTTGAGCAGAGAGTAACAGAAGTTCATTACTCGACTGCAGCAAAGCAAAAGGAGGGTTATGACTTATTTTATGATAGGAGCCTGCAACCAACGAGTATATGGTTCACATAATAGGAGACCATGGATATTTATAACCATAGACTTATAATTACGCTATTTATTATAATTCTATGTCTTTAATCAACCTCTTAGGACCTATTGTTGTTACAATTTAGCCATCGTTATAAAGCTTAGCATGCCATTACCGATATAGTAGCGCTGGCCTAGTGGTAAAGACCGCGGTCTCCGACACGATAATATCGGGTTTAAATCCTCGGCATGCACCTCTGACAAAGAAATCTGTAATGTAATTAATTCATCGCTGCTCCGCAGTGATGGAAAATATGGTGATATTTACTTGTTTACAATGTTTTCTGTTACCGCAGACATGCCTGAGTGAAACTCATAATTTCTCGAAGGCATAATTTCCACTAATCCGCACTAGGCTACTGTACTGCTGCAACCCTTTTTGCGTCCCACTGCTGAGCACGGGTCTCTCCCCATTATTGGAGAGGCCTGGAGCTTACTCCACCACGCTGCTCCAATGCGGGTTGATGGATATATGATGGAGCGTGAAGGACAATGGTCTAAATTCCTCTAACTTGTGAGACATAAATAAATCCCGATTGTTAAGTCTTAACAGAGGCCTTATGGGCGGCTCCTGGCCTCTCGAATAATGGAGAGGGACCCGTGCAGACAGTGGAACGCAAAATGGATTGCAAGCAAATAGGAACTAATTTTATCATACCTGTAGTTTCTTCCATTGTATCCTGCCAATGCACCTTGTAGCGTTTCGCCATGCCAACTTGGCCCCGAAGACAAGTTCTGGTGTTTTCAACTGGTATGTGCCGGTTTCCTTCAGTTCCTTCTGTACCTCTTGCAGTCTTGATAGGTGTGCGTCTGAGTTTTCTCTGAAAAAGAGTTGGAGTTTTATTTTTTTACCCGTATTTCCCCTGTGGCTTCCTCCATGTGGTCTACATGATTTTTACCATAGGAATGAGATATTTGCCAATCTTCATACAAAATCAGACAAACAAACAATATTATGGATTGCTTGTAGCCCTATGTGCATTTCGGCAAGATTATTTCTTGAGTGATAAATAATATAATATAAAATAAATAACGTCACAAACTCATAGCCTCACATAAGGACTCCCTGTGTCGTATTTAAACTGGACACACACAAAGATAACTCAAACACCCAGACCGAGAACATTAAAATTTCTGCTTCGATAGGAATCGAACCCAGCACCCTTAAATGCAATGGCAATGAAGTTTTGCCACTGGCTGTCACTAATATTTATTCCTTCTTTTTTTTCGCTTTCATTGTAAATTATGTCTTTAATGTGTATTAAATCAATGAAAGCACAATATAAAAATTATTTCTCTTTCATAAAACATCACTATGTTTGCTTGGCTGCAACCCTTTTTGCGTCCTACTGCTGGGCACGGGTCTCTCCCTATTATTGGGGAAGCCTGGAGCTTACTCCACCCCGCTGATTCAATGCGGATTGGTGGAGATGCGGGTTAGTGGCCAACCCGCTGTCGGATGTTTTCAAACCGCCCATAAGGCCTCCGACAAGGTTTAACGACTGTTATCTATCAACAACAACCGGGACCGACGGCTTAACGTGCCCTCCGAAGCATGAAAATGTTTGCTTACAAACGTTAAAGTTATATGAACTGAAAACTTTTTCCAGCAGTGGGATACTAAAGAAGGTTGTCAAAGCTGGTTATTGCACAATTTTTAATCCATTAACATTGCACACAAATTACACATGTTAGTAATACATTTGTTCACAGGTTTATGTTAATATGCACGGGTAAATAGAACAATGTTCACAGAATTAATTAGTAGTCTCTGAACATACTATCGTTCAATAACAGAATACGTGTTAATGGTGCTAAACAACTTATACAAATACATAGGTCATTTTAAAATGAAGCAAATAACCTTCACTTTTCAGACGCTGGGACAGGAAGTTTAAAAAAATGTTTCAATTATTTCGTGAGGATTTCTAGCATCTAGCATGAGGAATCCTACCACCTAGCAAAATACGTAAAATTATTATTAAGGAAATGGCTATTACTCATGTTTCATTTGGTTTATTTCCCGTGATCATACTGCTTCCCACTACCATTACTTTTCACCAACGGCACACCATTTATTTGACCAAAAATGCTTGCAGAGAGCTCAAACCATAGCTTATCGACCAATCAAAAACCGTAGTTGCCTGTAAAGCAAAGAAGTTCTAAAAATATGAAAGTAAATACAAATAAAGGGTAAGTGCGATTCGAATACACACACAAAGCGAAATCGGCAAAATATCATATACGGTCTTTTAATATATCGCGTCGGTACGGAGCCCTTGAATGAACCTGTATTTTTCTTTGCTTTCGTATTTTGTTGGCTTAGAATTTTAAAGTTTTCACTGTGTAAGAAGTAATTGCGGATTGCAGAAATTGATATCAATTTCAACTCAATACACATTTCAAATAATTGAAAGGACGGGCATGTTCTAGGGTATAAGGGTTTCTTTCTTTTTTTGAAATATGGAACGCTGGAAACTAATTTAATGTAAAAATAAAACAAATGCCATTCCAGAACCGGCAGCTGAAACGTCCTTGCTGACAATATAATCTGTGACTTTCATTTCCGAAAATTAAAAAAGCGGAATGTAAGGAATTCAATTTATTGGAAATTGTCTTTGGACTTTATTCAAACGTGAAAGCAAATATTTGTTCTGTTTTCATTTTAGGGCTTGGACATTTTTTAAAGAACAAAATTTTAATATCGCATTTCACTCTCAAATCAATGGAATTATACTTATTGATTTTATTATGCTTGTAATAATGTTGTTTCTTGGTAAAATTTTAATTATTGCATGTCGTTTGCACCTGTAATTGGGTTTGCAATTGAGCATTGTATTATGTATTGTTATTATTTTTTGTTAGGTACATATAGTGTACACTCTGTTGGTGCAACAATTGAAATAAATAAGATAGAATTTTAGCTAGCGTCATATTCAAGCTGAAATTTATGTTTATAATGCAGATTCAAACCACTCGTAGAAACTTGTTTATACATCATAAAAATAAGGTTGCAGTGGCCCCATTTTATTCTTTCAATTAAGACATCGCAAACTCTGTGCATACTGCCAGCTTGAAGTATAATTTTTGCAATCTAGAAATCGCTAAAATTCGTAAGTCGTCAGTAATCAGCCAGTCTAGTCAGTCGTATGTTCAAGTAAAGCGATGGCTACTTTTCTAGAACGTGTCTAAGAGAGTTTTGGAGGCAACCAGAAAAAACATGTTTCTGCATTGTTATTTTATATCACAACACTCGCGCACTGTTTATAACATAATATATCAAATAAAATGCCATCAACTTTATCCTTAGAGCATCAAAGATACTGACTCACCCTTCAGGAGAGACGACATAGCGCCTGGCTCGATACATAATTTTTGTGCGATTTTTGTGACACATTCACAAATATTCTTTCATCGCTACAGACGCATACATTTCTAAATATGTCAATTTCAATTAAGAACGTCCTTTTCTAAGCACCGTCAACACTGACATCGACACACACTGCCACACTAGTTGTATAACTAGAAGGCACATTGTGCATGTCCGTTGGGACGAGGGGTCCGCCCATACAGGCCACTCCTCTGACGGGTGCCATACCCGTCATACCTTGATGCTTTGAGACTATCCGATACAACTTATTAATACACAAACATTATGAAAATAAAATAAGAGTTCAACATGAATCTTCCAAGTTCCCGCCAAAACTCTATTTATTATAAAAGCTCAGTCAATTCGCATTGGAGCAGCGTATGAAGTTAGCTTCAAGCCTCCCCAATTATGGGGAGAGAGCCGACCAATGGGACGTACAAAAAGCATTGCTGCTAATATAAATATAAAAAAATAATATAAAATAGCATTGCCTTCCTGTCTAAAGCTGGCAGAAACAAAAAGTAAATAAAATAGTACCTGCGTATCGATGAGAAGTATTGCTTAAGGAACGTTTCTGCATCCTTGAAGACCTCTTCTGCACTTCGCGGTGTGTCGCCACGACTGGGAATGTCCATTACGCTGGACTGACATAGCTTCTTTGTGCATTTTGTGTTCTGTGAAAAAAAAAATTAAGTTGAATTTTTTGAGTTCAAACATGTTGTAATCATAAATAGTCTATATTTTTTTAGGATAGCTGACCCCGCATACACCGTAGCGCCTTTTCAGGTTTTTTTTTTCATTTAAAAAATAAAAAATTGACCGGAGGCTTAGGGGTTGAAAAAACAGATAACGACTGATTCCCATACCTACATCCATATTAATATTATAAATTCGAAAGCAACTCTGTCCGTCTGTCTGTTATGCTTTCCTGCTTAAACTAGTGAACCAATTTTAATGAAATTTGGAACACAGATAAAGTGGACCTTGGGAAAGGACAAAGGATGATTTTATCCTAAGGGAACCTATAAAACAGGTCCATACTAGTGAAGCCGCTGGCGGAAGCGGTCAAGCCGTTTCGGAAGAGTTGGCAGTAAACACTGACACGAGAATTTATACATGTAGATAAATTAGGCTTTTTATTTGCATCAATCAGCAATCAATCAGCGTTTTAAAATCTATTTATACTTAGTTGTATTGAAATTAATTTATCTTTGATATTATTACAAAATTGTGTGATGAAATCGATGTATTTTATCTTCCTTCAATACAAGTCATTCCTGGTACGTTCAGTGTTTCAGTAATTTATTTTTTTAAACATTATAATTAAGCCTTACACTTTCAATAATAACAATATTACATCCACATTGTTCCATTTTCAAATTGCGCCATCATCTTTGTATTTTATCGATGGCGCTTACCCTACCACTTGTAGACTATACTGCCAGAGCCAATTAAAATAGCTTTTTTTTCTTTATTATGAAAATGGGGTTTTGTCACGCAGTGACTATGTCACCCCCAAAAAAGCTCTTTACATGGTTAACCTTATAAAGTAATCAATTTCACATTCAATTTGATCAGCATTTTGGCTTCCTCAGAAAATGGGGAAGCCGAATTAAAAAGTAAATAACAATTTTTTTGTTTAATTAAGTAACCTATACCAATTACAGAATTCATAAATAACTGCAAAATAATTACAATTGGATAACAGTTTTGAATCCCGTATAATTACTTTGTTTATTGTGTTTACATCTAAGACTACAAAAAATAATCGAAAAACATAAACCGTCCTCACGTCCCGCCTTTACAGTCGTACAGTCTTTATTCATAGCACGTAAGATACTTAACACAGTGTTACCACTTAACCATGAGAATATTAACCGTAAAGGAATACAAAAACAAAACTAGATTAGCTGAGGTTAGGGCTCGGAGACTTTTGGAATGTTCTGGCAGCTATTAAGCCTCCAATAGTTTTGTCATCTATTTGTTAATGAGAAGTCCAACGTTTGCCCCTGGGGAACTGGTCATGAGCTTTTGTAACACAAATCAGTCCCCAGAAGGCAGTATTCTAAATATATAGTGCAGCATAATCTAGTGTAATTGGCTATTGCTGGAATGATGGTGTTTATAATATCTGATTAAATAAACGGTGTATAATAGATTTGGTATGATCGATAAAAAATATATCTCCTAAAAAGGAAGTTTATGAGTTCTTACTTTCGTTATATTTTTATGTTTGTTCAACTGATACTCCTGCACTAATTGACCAATTAGATGTACTTACACGCCCGATCTTAAAGCCTAGCGCTCGGCATGTATGGTAACCACTATCAATAAATAAATAAATAAATGAAAAACGTTTCACACTCATGCTATGCTATGAAAGCTTTTTACTTATATACGATATTGGATTAAAAAGCAGAACGTTTATCATACCTAACATATGTAGTGTCACAAAGGAATATAAAAAAGTAAACTAAGTGCTTTCTGGTGACAAGTCAGCTATTAAGCCTTGAATAGTTTTGTTATCTGTGTGTTAATTAGAGGTTCATCGCTTGTTCCCCCGAGGAAACTTGATTTGAGCTTTTGTAAAACAAATCTGTACCCTGAAGTTAATCGGGAGATCAGTATAATCCTACTTTTGTCTCGGTGATTACTGAGTGATGCAAAAATTATACTTGACGCTGGTAATATGCACAGAGTTTGTGATGCCAATAATGAAAAACAAGTACGATAAGAGGCGTCTTTAATTACTTTTTTTTTCTTTCGAATGGCGTATTGGTATTTTGACTATTTTGCAAATGTCAAAGTTGAGATGTCATAACATACGTTTTAACTAGTACGTAAGTACATTATTCTTAGTCTAAGGTTTTAACATTTAATTTGATATTTATTATAATATGTTAAACTCTTTAAAAAAGGCGCTCTTTGTATGGCGCCAGAACGTTGTCGCACGCTAGATTGACCATTTATTAAACATATTATTATACTAGCTGTGCCCGCGACGTCGTCCGCGTAGATAAAGACTTGTACAAAAGACTTGGTTTATTTGTTCCTCCTCCTCCTCCTCCTTAGTCGTTCACTCTTGACCATCTCTTGACAGAGTGGTCGTGGCTGATGAGGTTGCAATTTCGTTGGATAATGATGCTCTCGCGATGCGTCACCATTTGCTGCGGTTTGTAGCATCTTGAAAACTCTAGACTATGGAGGTCTGTGTTGCAGCTTTGATAATGTCTGTCTAACGTGTAGGTGAGCGCTCGCGTGACCGCTTGCACTCCACTGTCCCTTCGATTATTGTTACCTTTTATGAAATTACTTATGATACAAAAGTTCATATTATTATGTTGAGTAGATATATTTTTCCTGAGTCCTTACAGTTCTTACTGTACTCCTCTTATAATATCGACAATTCAGTCGTTATCATCAATTTATTTTTACAAATTAAACGTATTACAATAGCCTGTTTTTAAAGTGTTTAGATAGTACTGCTGTGCCCGCGGAAAGTATCATTATAATTAATTATTTAATGTGCTGCAAATAATTCATAGATTAATTATTATTATGTAACTTAAATCTATTGCAGAAAGGTGGTGAACTATACAACTACGCTACGTCAGGCGTGGTTAGTAGTTGGGAGTCAAATTCTTGGTTGCTTGCACGTTGGTTGCAATTGTCGTTAACATACCGTCGTTCATACTTAATGGAGGTCTTTTGAGCGATATAAAACTTGCGACAGCAGTTAGGCCACTAACAATGAAGATGTCATCAACCTGAATTGGAGCAGCGTGAGAGGATCAGCCCCTACGCGATTAAGAGGCACGTCGCCTATTAAATAAGATTGATACCAATAAAATCTGGACGTTACATTTGAGTTTAGTTGTCAATTGGTCCTATTAACAACCCTTCCTACAGCATCAGAAATAAAGTAAGTCCTCTATACATTTATCGATTACTAATATTATTTTGGGCGTGACCACCATGCAGAGCTGCTGCCGTGACGCTTTAGCATATAAATTAAGTTTTTAACAAAAAAATAGAACCGACTTCAAACGGTAAAAAATAAAATTGTTCAGTAGGTACCTACTTCTTCTTGCTTATGGTAATGACTCTTAAAACTATTTTTGAAGTCGGGCCCTTACTAAAATGTCGTACCATTCCTTCTAAATGGGCACCGACAGTACAGACAGTGGGACAGCACCTTCTTCTTCTTGATTATGGTAATGACTCTTAAAACTATATTGGAGTGAAGCGCGCATGGCCTGGCAGCTAGCGTAGAACGCAAGCGATCTATGCAGCTGAGCCAAACGGGCGCATTCGGGTGTGAGATGGGTGACCGCTAGTGGCAAAAAAATAATTCATGCGCATTTCCGTGCTTCGGAGGGCACGTTAAGCCGTCGGTCCCGGTTGTTGTCGATAGATAACAGTCGTTAAACCTAGTTGGAGGCCTTATGGGCGGGTTGGCCAATAACCCGCGTCTCCACCAACCCCCATTGGAGCAGCGTGGTGGAGTAAGCTCCAGGCCTCCCCAATAATGGGGAGAGACCCGTGCCCAGCAGTGGGACGCGAAAAGGGTTGCAGCCAAAGAGATGTCTTTTATAATCATGTTTATCTAATAGCCATCTTATATTATATTAAAAGAATACTACTATAAGTCCACCTGAACGTATAAATTAATGAAAGAATTTGCTCTCAGCTCCTAATCGTTGAGGAGTTGTACCTTCAATCATCAGCTTAGCAACATGAGGTGATAATTACCGGACACAAATTTGTATTACCTATGTTAAAAAATATGACTAAAAGAATGTGTGTGCCTATTAAGTTTCAGTGTTTCCCTCGATTTCCCTAGTATCACATCATCAGATTTTGCCATGGTGACAGTTGGACCACCTCAGAAATGTAAGATTTCCAACAAAAAACCATTTATTGAAAGAATTTGCTCTCAACTCCTAACCGTCATAGTACATTCCATCATCAGCTCAGCAACATAATATGATGATAATTATACACAAATACCTGTTTTGCTTTAGTAAAAATATGAAAATCATTTGTTGTGCTGTAAAATTTTAATGTTCCCTTCGATTTCTCTGGGATACCATCATCAGACTTTGACTTGGTGACAGTTGGACTACCTCAGAAATGTAAGATTTCGAACAAAAAACCATTTATTGAAAGAATTTGCTCTCAACTCCTAACCGTCGTAGTACCTTCCATCATCAGCTCAGCAACATGCTATGATGATAATTATACAAAAATGCCTGTTTTGCTTTAGTAAAAATATGAAAATCATTTGTTGTGCTATAAAATTTGAATGTTCCCTTCGATTTCTCTGGGATCCCCTCATCAGACTTTGACTTGGTGACAGTTGGAACACCTCAGGAATGTAAGATTTGGAATAAAAAACTATTTATTGAAAGAATTTGCTTTCAACTCCTCACTGTTGCAGTACCTTCCATCATCAGCTCAGCAACATGAGATGATGATTACTATGCACAAATATCTCTTATGCTTCAGAAAGTATAAGAAAATCAATGTGTGTGCCTATAAAATTTGAGAGTTCCCCTCGATTTCCCTAGGATCCCATCATCAGATCCTGATTTGGTGACAATGGGACCACCTCGGGAATATAAGCATACGAACAAAAAAATAATTTTGAAAATCGGTCCACAAACGGCGGAGTAATCGGTGAATATATATATAAAAAAAAATACATACAGCCGAATACAGTACCTCCTCCTTTTAGAAGTCGGTAATTAGTGTAACACCAGTGCCAGTACTGCGTGTGTATGTAATAGCTCTTATTAAATTAACCACTGAAAACGATTTTATAGTTAATTTCAATACAAAATCTCAGCGGAGCCACCCGAGCACTGGCTTTCAAGAAGAGCTTTCTTTACAGCTTTCTTGAAGAAACCCATGTCAAAGTCCACTGGAAATGCCTCAGCTGGAAGGTTGTCCCATAACATACACATCCGTTCAAACATCAAAAGGAGCGTGCAAAGCGGCTTGTGGAACTTTGACCTTCGACTGGTGGTGTAATCATGATATGGTGACGTAGGTACCATTTTGAAAAGATCACTCAGCATAGTAAAGTCGATAGAACACTTTGATTTTTTAACGTTTCACACTGATAGCCCCACAGTAGGGTAGACCCTGTGTAATGGGTACCATGAGACACACAGAGACAGAAACACAAACACTCAAACCGAGAACAGAAAATTAAATTCATCATTTAAATTTCTGCTTCGCCGGGAATCAAAGACCCTTCGCTTGGCAGTCCAGCATGGTAACCGTTGCGCCACGCGAGTCGACAATTTATTGTTAAGTATCTCTGGATCTGCATTGGAATAGTGTTATTCAGCAACAACGCCACATATAGCGTCACCTATTAAATAAAATCGATACCAAATACCAATAATATCTGGACGTAATCACTGCGCCGCGCCTCCATAATGCTCTACCACAATGAGTAAAATATCAGCGCCAGTTCCAAAGCTCTCTAAGTTGTTAATTTTTTTATTCGATATTTTACTATGTAAATATACTCGTAATTAATTATTTGAAATTATCTCCACCAATCCACTCTATAATAGCGTTATTCAGTAACAACGCCATCTACCGTATAGCATGTAAATTAAATCGTCGATATACCAAATTTGCAACAGATCACCAAATAGTTCTGAATATGAACTATTCGCCACATAGATGTCGGCAGTAGCCTCGTTTTGTTAAGGTTTTGTACATTTTGTATTGAGGATTTCTTTGAATATGTGGTGATATGTATGGTTCTTTTTTTAATATTTCGAGATGAAATCTAGCATAAATGATCGAAAATTTGCTATTAGAATATTAAGAGATGTAGTAATTATCGAAACTTGCGAACGCCTGCATTCGCACGCCATTTCATCATTCTTGAAATTGACGTAACTTTTTTGTTTGTGAACCGATTTAAATAAAACAAACCCTAAATGTTAATCCAAAAAAATACCAATACACCAGTGAAAACCGCATCCTTCTACGTTAAGCCGTTCCTGAGATTAGCGCGCACAAACGAACAGATAAACAGACAAACAGACAAACAGACAAACAGACAAACAGACAATAATCCTAAAAATCATTGTTTTGGGTTCTATTACGCTAATAAATAGTCCTAGTGACAGTTTTTCTCAAATATCTTCAATGTACAGAAACCGACTTGTTACAGATTTAGTATAGATTTCAAATAACAATCTCTAAGTCGTAAACATCGAGATATTATGTACTGACGTAGTACCTCAATGGTCGTAAATTGTGAAATTTTGTTCTAAATTCAAATGAAATAGGTAATGCAAATTATTATGGACAAACTCCAATTCTAACTAAATATTTCATTTTCATTACATTACATTTTCTTTTAAAAAGATCATCATTTAACACCACTCCTAATGTAGATGACTGAATTGCAGATTGATAAAATCTGAATTTGAAGTTGATTAAACGCGAATGTTTTGGGGGCGATCCATTTTGTGTGTAATTGTATGCAACGGTTATAATATTTGTGTATGTAACGGTTTATATTTGTGTTTATAAATTTGATTAGTTTTGATTGGAAAATGATAGAGATACTTCAACTCAGTTGTGCGCGCGGCGCTATGTGTGGGTAAACCTGTATATACACAGTGACTTTGTGTGCGTGACAAGAGGTACAGTGAAGTTGCTCGGACGATCACGGCCGCGTCACTGTCACACAAATTAAAGCTGCATAATTACTAGCCCACGCACACATAGCGCCGCGCGCACAACTGAGTTGAAGTATCTCTACTTAGTTTTGAAATAGCATGTAAGCAACGGAATGAAAAATGGTATTAAGATAAAAATATTCCATCAAAATTAAATTACTTCTTTTAATAATTACTAAAATATACACATATTATATACATAATTTTAACGACTTACGGACTTTTACGAATACATCATTTTCAATTCAATGATTTTGAATTAAATTTTTGTAATACCCATCCAGTCAATCCAATTCAATACGCATTAAGTAATGCCTATTGAAAATTTCAGGAGAATTGGATTTCATTTTAATAAAATGGAATGAATTCGATAAGAAAATTTCGCATTAACAGGAAAATGATATAAACGAGAAAACATGCTATACGAAGTCTGGTAATATGTATTTTGTTTTCATTCTGTGATTTCTAATGATTGGAGAAAATATTCAGTACTTACGTAATTATAAGTATCTTTGACTTAAAAACGTAATAATTATAAGTTTTTTGTACACCCTAAAAGGTAAATACATATGGCGATCTAAATATTTTTGTAAAACCTTTTTTGTTACCCATATTTGTGCAAATTAAATATTTTCTTTTCTTTTCCTTTCTTATAATCTAACAGAAATTAAGGAACACAATTAGAGGTGATATTTCGATGATTGTAATTTTTCGCTAATGTATTGATTTGTGCATTCATGGTAGAGTCAGCAATAATTTCCTTAATACTATGACATTACATGAAACAGTAAATAAATTCAATGGATGTTATTACTGACCTAGGATACAACCAGTCATTATTTTAATTAAGTTGTAATGAAACACCGGGTTCATTATACGTTTCCTTGTATAAAACACAACGGTTCTGTGAATGAGATAATTATCCCTGGGATGTTGCTACGTACGAGCAACAATGGTTGTAAAAACTGGATAATAGTGAGCTTAAATCTGGGTTCCGTGGAAACTTGTGTCTTTGGTATATACCTCCCCGTGCCCAGCCACGCAGAAATGGTTTGACATGGTAATTATGGTAAAGAGCACCGATGGTCTAGCAAGAAAGACCGTGGTCTCCAATACAATACGGAGATACCGATATCAAATTTTTCAACAAAAAAATCATAAATAATTACGCACACAAATAAAGATTTATTTGTGTGCGCACTTATCACTGTACCATGGTGAGGAAAAACATTGTGATATTTATTTAATCGTGACGTTTTCCATCACCGTGCATTCCTAAGAGCTAGGTTCCCGCTTCAATATATACGGTTTATTCGACGTTGCTTCTTACCTTTTATGGGTTAAAAATAAATAATGCGCATCATTTGCGGCAGCCGCTGCGTTAGAACACAACGTTCAAATCTTACGAAATTCAGGAATTTAGATCTCCGCGCTTCTATTCGTATCGTATTATACGAATAGAAGCGCGGACCATGCCGGCGGTTAGCGCGGAACGCAAACGATCTATGCAACTAAGCGAAACGGGCGCGGTCGGGTGTGAGATGGGTGACCGCTAGTGGCAAAAAAATTTATGCGCGTATCCGTTAAGCCGTCAGTCCCGGTTGTTGTCGATAGATAACAGTCGTTAAACCTTGTCGGAAGCCTTATGGGCGGTTTGAAAACATTCGACAGCAGGTTGGCAACTAGCCAGCATTTCCACCAACCCGCATTGGAGCAGCGTGGTGAGTAAGTTCCAGGCCTCCCCAATAATGGGGAGAGACCCGTGCCCAGCAGTGGGACGCAAAAAGTGTTGCAGCCAATACAATAAGAATAATAATTTGGTAATCGTGTTTGTTTAAGCTCCAGCCGCTATTAACATAAAGCTTCTTGATACACAGAAAAAAGGTAAAATGACGATGGTTTTATTTTCCCCGCTACGCCGATACCGATTTCTAAAAATGAAAATGATTTGCCCTTGCATCGTCAAATTACATAGATATCCTGTTACATCTATTATAGTGTTAAGTTTTTTTACATTCCATTGTATTCTATGCTAATTAATTACCGCTAGTAAATGAGTACATAGGTGACCCGCCTATTGTAGGTACTAAGATATAAAACTATCTCTATTTTGGCGATCATTTGATAGCTACGAGTGGCAAAGTTTTTAAGCGTTTTAGTGCTATAAATTCTGTGTTATTTATACATTTTTATAGATATAATGCGATTGCAGCCATAGACCAATATGAACTACCTATTTATAGAAGCAAAACCCAGTAAACGACTAGAATTGGTAAGCGACAGTTTGTACCTAGTATTCAATACAATATTAAAAATAAAAATCGTGGTAATTAAAAAAACCGTAGGTACATTTAACTGGAGAAAAGAGAAAGCATTTTGAAATGGTCATACCTTAAGCAAATTCGAATCGTATTTGTTGTGTTGGTACCCACTCGTAGCACAGTAAAATAAATAATGTAGTTTAAAAAACTAAAAAACACGCTTTTGTTAAAATACGAACTAAAAAGTAAAAAAATAAGAAGAAAATGTATTTTGCTGTAAAAAAAGGGTGAGGTGGTTTTTAAGATACTATTGACACCATGCACCCCACGCTTTTTTTGCAGCAAAATACATTTTCTTCTTATTTTTTTACTTTTTAGTTCGTATTTTCACAAAGCGTGTTTTTTAGTTTTTTAAACTACATTATTTATTTTAAATTTTTTAGTTGGATTTTTATTCTCATGTTATTTCATTGTCATCGGCCCTTGACCCCTGTGCAAATTTTCAAGTTAATCAGACGCTTAGACGTATTAAAAATATAAAACTTAATATTTGTTTCATTAACTACCTTAGGCCACGAACTTATCAGCCGGCCCTCGTATATTTTTTTTATCCTGATGATCCTAGTTAGGACTTTAATATAAAGTTATGAGATTATTGTATTGTCATCGGCCCTTGACCTATGCAAATTTTCAAGATTCCGTTACATACATACATACATACATACATATACATACATACAGGTCAAGTTAATAAAAACGTGTTAAAAAAGTTCTTCTGGTGCTCTCTCTCTGATGGAGGATTGTTGCTTCATGTAAATTTTAACACTTGCCAAAGTGGTGTGTGTTTTCTTTTCAAATATACCTATTAATAAGACTATTAAAGTAGCACGTTTCGTTTTTTCTGATAAATTAAGAACAAAGCTCAGTACAAAGAGCGCCTACTAAAGTAAGCATGTTGGCGTAAAGTTTTAATTCACAAAACAAAATTTCTTAAGGGTGCGTTTCCGCTGACGCGGAGCTGTGAGGAGCGGTGCTTAGCGGTGCATGAACTGACCAATCACTATGCTCGAAATCTCCGCTCCGCTTCAATGGAAACAGCACAAGCGGAGTGGAGAAGAACTGAACGGATGTTCATAAAAATACAGCGAGGCGATGCGGAGCGGATGACAGCGGGCATTGGGGTGAGGATATCTGCGCTTCACTACTCCGCTCTGCTCCGCTTCAGTAGAAATACTCACCACTTTTCACCGCTCTTCTCCGATCCTCTCCTTTCAGCTGCGCGTCAGTGGAAACGCACCCTAAGTGTCTTAAAGCGTTATAAATCTTCGTTTATAATTATAAGTATACAACTCTATTTTAAGGTTACACGCCGTAAATTGAAGAATTAATTAAGGTTGTCAGTCCTTATCAACCGACTGTAAACCAGATAATTTAATGCAATGCTATTAAAATTCTAATGGCAGAGCGTCTTGCGATTAGGATTCAGATTGTGTCCAGTTCAATTGTTACAATAATTGCTCAGTTGATTGGCCCCTTAATTGTTGTAGTCCACTGGAACAATGTTTGCCGTTAAATAGTTTTATTCTTGATGAATATGAGCATGAAATGTGTAGCTGTAAACGTCCTACATGCGCGCATGGCTGTGCGGTTGGCATAGAATGCAAGACATCTACGGAACTGAGCCAAACGGGCGCAGTCGGGTGTGAGACGGATGACCGTTATGGGCAAAAAGTATCATGCGCGTTTCCTTGCTTCGAAGAGCACACCTATGGTCCTAGTTGTTATCATAATTTATATGCGTGATTATATATTAGCATGTGAATTATACACCAATTTGAGCTTGTTTGGGTTTGATATTTAATGCAAAGTGTCCTGCATCTTGTATGCTAATCCATTAAATGAGGCTGGATACATGGACCTATTCCCAATTGATAAATGAATAATCATACTTGCAATATCGGCTGGCAAATGACTGTCGTAATGACCTTAACAATAAGTCTACCACCTAACGGCGATTTGAATACACCTTGAGACAGCCGTTCTCATAAGTCTGTTTTTGCTCCCGTAGTCCCTTACGTTTGAGCACTCAATGTCTCACGTAGGAGGTCACCGTTATAAACACCGTAGTAAGTAGTTACAATATTCTCAAATAAATATATATATAAGTATATAGGTTATAGGCATATATGTATTTACGTAATTTTGTATTATTAAGCACACTTTGTTTCTATCATTCGTAGCTCTTCTCCAGACGCAGGTCTGTTGGAAGAGATTTCTTTAGAAATAAGCAGAACCTTTGTACAAACTTTTCCCTTAATATTAATTTCTCCTGTATTTTTTCTTGTGTGTACATGAACAATAAAATAAATAAATAAATATTTGCATTCCAAAGATAAGAATGTTGATGGTAATATAGGTAGTCAGAGATCAATAACCTCCTAGAATACCTTAGAGCAAATCGAAGTGACAAAAAACTGCATAATGCTCTCATGCTCATGTTAGTATAAGCCGAGTCACCTCCGTTTGTCCATTGAGCATAGATTTAAATTAACATCTATTTTGTCATGTCATTGTCGTTGTATTGAGGAAATAAACGATTATCTACTTGTAAATTCAAAATAATTTACAAATGCACAAAGGGAGCAATAATCCGACGCACTAGCCTCAATTATGAGCACGGTAGCATGTTAGACCTTGCACAGATGTGAGTTTCCGACGCACCCGCTGTATATTGTCGCTCTTGCGTATAATTTTACTGCGTAATGGTGAAGTAATGGAAGTAAGAATGGTGAGTATTTCATAACATAATTTTAGTAAACACTTAAAATTAATTTTGAGGTAATTATTTCTTCTTTCTGAGATCGAAAAATTCGCTAAAAGATAGAAAGTTCAGGCAGCATTTTGCTAGTTTCATTATACGACTATGGTAATAACACCGCTGCAGTTATTTCAGGCATGAAGCAATTCTATTGAGTTTCAACAGAAAGATACTGTGCAACCCACATTGGAGAAAACCCGAAGTGTTGAAATAAACTCCAGGCCTCCCCATTCGTGGGAAAAGGCCAGTGCTCATCAATGGGACGCAAAAAGGGTTTTTTATTTCTTTTTTATTTCTCTAAATATGGCTGCCGAAAAGCCGATTAAAGATATATATAAAAAGCCTTTAAAAATCCTTCAAATAAACAAACAACTCATTAAATACATACTTAAATAAATAAAAATAAAAAATAGATATAAATGTACATTTTTATAAATTGTGTTATTTTAATCAAGTTTTTTTTTAACTTTGTAATATTTGCATACCTTATGAAGGTAAATATGGCTCACTAAATATGTATTAATTAACAGATTTTGTAAACACCCATATTTGGGCAAATAAAAATCATTGTCTTTTGTTTTTTATTCTTATGAAGTAGGCACTGCTACTACATAAGATAACTCAGGCAAAACTCAGGTTTGTTGGAGATTGTGTGTATTGTGTCAGATATCCATTCTCTGCAGCGATCACTTCACATGGAATTTCATTTTATAAAATAAACAATAAGTGGTTGTCGGGAAAGACAAACTTGCTTAGCTTTTCGTAACGGTCCGACGACGTGACTGTCAGGTTCATAAGTTAAAAAGAAAAATACCAATTTTATACTGCCGACTGCAGTTTCATCTTAAAAGTTTAGGAAATCTTACTTCATGCGGAAGAATTTCGATATTGTGAGCTAATTGTGATTCTGGTTGTGGTCTAATTTGGTTATATTTGTTCCTGTTGTGACTTTAGAGAGTGACTTTAGATCTCTTCCTAATGCTATTTTAGAAAATAAATTATAGTTTGATGGAGGTAGATAAATATTTTAAAATAAAAATACCTAGTCCTGTTTTTATTCTATAAAAAAAGTTTGTTCTATAAAGTAGTGTTCTATATCGTTAAAATCGTCGGATAAAAACCATCCTATGTTCTTTTAAAATCGGTTCAGTATTTAAAGCGGGAAAGCGTAGCAGACAGACAGACAGAATTACTTTCAAATTTATAATATTAGTATGAATTTGATGTAATAATGACTCCCGTGTCAATAGGTACCTGTGATGCTCTAAGAAAATATGAAAAACTTTAGTAATCTACGGAACCTGTAACTTTATGTCCAATAAGAGAACAGAGTAGGTGATATGAAACAGCGGAAACACTGCTACAATGACATAACTTCCCTCTAAGCCGTAAGTATGTGTGACACGAAGCAAATCATACTCGTAATATCATGCTTTGTGTACACAGGGTTGTTTCAACTGCTATTGGAAACAGAATTAGACCACATACAGTGGTTCTGACCACCGGATTAGCATACCAAAGGATTAGTATTAATAGCGCAATTAGTAGCATATTGTCTATTTAAATAAAACAGTTCCTGGACGCCCGAGCGTTGCTCGGATATATACAATACAATACAAAAATACTTTATTGCACCAGATTTTATACAATGAGATAACATTAAATCGTTTATTTTCAAAAAAAATATTTTCTTGGTTTAGTTTCAAACGAAACAATCATTTGCTTCGTGTTACTTAACAAAGCCATCTGAAATAGCTCCTAATAAAAAAAAGTTATTTTCATTAAAAATAAAAAAAAGACACAATATGGTTTTGATCGAGGTTTGAACCCGGGTCTCTAGTTCCGCAGTCAGCTCACGCAACCATTCGACCACGGAAGCTTTAATTCAATGAACGAAATTTTCATAGCGCTCTTTCAAATCGACGTTGTCATTTCTTTGAACGTCGGATTGGCGGATGGTAGTAGCGAAGCCCAAGAGGGGATTTTCGGATTTACTCGAGCGCGTCAGATTAAGATATGGGGTACACCTTGCATCCTAAAATAAAATAGCTAAATTTCTTGGCATTGAAATCGACTCAAATTTAAATTGGAAAAATCATGTAGAAATAGTATGCCAAAGACGAAATAAATTCATATACGCATTACACCATCTTTCAAAAGTAGCAAATCAAAAAAACTGCATTGATGGCTTACCTATCACGGATACGTGTGTTCGGTCCTAAGATACGGATTACTCGGGGAATTCAATTGACTTCAATAGAGCATTTATTATACAAAAGAAATGTGTTAGGGCCATTTAAGGTGCGGAACCTATGGACTCCTGTAAGCCAATATTTAAAAAAAACTAAATCTCCCGCCATTGCCATCAATGTACATCTACGAAATTCTGATATGTGTCAAAAATAATCAAAATCGATTTGATACCAAAGATGATACATTCTTCAATCGGCATTGGGGTCAATTGCATAGACTATTATCTTATACGGCATGCTATTCGAGAAACAGCTTTGTGATGTGCATCAAAATTTATAATTTGCTGCCATCTCGGTTAAAAAAATCTAACATTAAATCGGTTCAAGGGTTTTATTTTTAAATTATTGATTAAGAACTGTTTTTATTCCACAAAGGAATTTATAGAATATTGTCATGCTGGACACCTCAAACGCTTGGCTAATAAATTATAAATTTTTATTCAATTATGCAAATACTATCATTACTATTAATATCTAATATTATTGTTATTAAATTATTATTGTTATTATTTAAAAAAAATTGACATGTACCTTCGGGTATGAAATTGCATTTAATATCCTTAAATTAAAAAAAAGTAAATTAATGATTTAACCTATAGTTATCACTAAAGACACGATGACTTTATCTTATTTATTAATAAATATTTGCCCACCGACTAGGTCGGTAAGACACGCATAAACAATATTGTAAGATTTTTATCGTAAAATGTACCGTGTCTTATACAAGTAAATATTTCATTTCATTTCATTTCCTGTTGAGTATTGCCACGATTAAAAAAGTCCTTCTATATAGGTACAATAATTTTTTATCTTACTTCCGGATGTCAAAATAGTCAGATTAGAATACGCCGCTATCGTTGAACCATGAATTTTAAATAATAAAAATCTCTCTCCACTGGTTAAACGCAAAACGTCATCATAAAATATAATAATATTAAATAATATAATATTTTAAACTTCCTACCACCCAACCTATAAAAAGCACAAGGTCCTGATGACGCTTGAGGAAATCCACAATGAGCCTCGTGGACTCCCCCGTTTGACAGCGTTTACGCCACAATATTATTAATAGTCTCCAATAGATGTCAGGAAGAGTCGTAATTTTCAGTTTATATTTAAATTGATTATCATTGAAAATATTTTTATACAGTTAAAAATTTCCAACAATAAAAATTTTGTGGATCGATTTATCACCCCCGAATCCAGGGTACTAAATTTCATCAAAATATTTGGAGCCGTTTCCGAGATTCAAAAAATATATTTAGATACATACAAGAATTGCTCGTTTAAAGGTATTAGATTGATGTCTAACCATGTTTATACACGTGAATTCATGTGATATAGCCTTCCGCCAGCAGCTTTGCCCGCGTGGACTCATTTATTGGGTCCCCGTAGGATAAAAAATAACTTATGTGCTATCCACGCTTCATTGCTATATTAAAATTTAAAATCATAAGCGTTTACCCAGTAGCTTCAACCGTTTTTACCAATTTTCACGTAGGAATGAACCATTTTCCCGCAGTAAAAAGTAGCCTATGTTACTCAAGGCGAATGTAGCTTTCTAATGGTGAAATAATTTTTGAAACCGGAATAGCAGTTTTTGGTTTTTATCTGTTTTCGCAAAACTACATATACCTAGTAATTGTTAGCCCTACAGGTTTGAATTTTGAGTTACAAAAAAAAAGTTTTCTAAACAAAGCATAATAAATTATATCATATTTAGTTATTGTGATGATACTACGAAACTTTAAATTAGGTATGTGTAGTAGTAGTGATATTAAAACGAAGGAATGTATGTTTGTTCGGGGGAATCTTGCTACTCAAGTTTGAAGCAGATATCTTCAAGTGATTGAGCTGAAATTTTGTACAAAGTTTAGTTTGGATGACAATACACCGCAACTTTAACAGTCATTACCATAAGCAAAAAGAAGTAGGTACCGTCCCACTGTCTGTACTGTCGGTGCCCATTTAAAAGGAATGGTACGACATTTTAGTAGGGGCCCGACTCCAAAAATAGTTTTAAGAGTCATTACCATAAGCAAGAAGAAGTAGGTACTGAACAATTTTATTTTTTACCGTTTGAAGTCGGTTCTATTTTTTGTTAAAAACTTAATTTATTTCACTCTTTTTAGTAATTTTAATAATTCTTCACATATGTATAAGCATAATTGGAAATTTTTTCACTTAACTTCTAAACGATAAAGAGATACCTTTTATAATCATGTTTATCTAATAGCCATCTTATAGCCTGAAAGAATACTAGTAATACTAGAATATCAGTCCACCTGAACGTATAAATTAATGAAAGAATTTGCTCTCAGCTCCTAACCGTTGAGGAGTTGTACCTTCAATCATCAGCTTAGCAACATGAGGTGATAATTACCGGACATAAATATTTGTATTATGTTAAAAATATGACTAAAAGAATGTGTGTGCCTATTAAGTTTCAGTGTTTCCCTCGATTTCCCTAGTATCATATCATCAAATTTTGCCATGGTGACAGTTGGACCACCTCAGGAATGTAAGATTTCCAACAAAAAACTAATAATTGAAAGAATTTGCTCTCAACTCCTAACCGTCATAGTACCTTCCATCATCAGCTCAGCAACATGATATGATGATAATTATACACAAATACCTTTTTGCTTTAAAAAAATATGAAAATCATTTGTTGTGCTATAAAATTTGAATGTTCCCTTCGATTTCTCTGGGATACCATCATCAGACTTTGACTTGGTGACAGTTGGACCACCTCAGGAATGTAAGATTTCCAACAAAAAAACATTTATTGAAATATCTCTTATGCTTCAGAAAGTATAAGAAAATTAATGTGTGTTCCTATAAAATTTGAGAGTTCCCCTCGATTTCCCTGGGATCCCATCATCAGATCCTGATTTGGTGACAATGGGACCACCTCGGGAGTATAAGCATACGAACAAAAAAAGAATTTTGAAAATCGGTCCACAAACGGCGGAGTAATCGGTGAACATATATAAAAAAAAATAATACATACAGCCGAATACAGTACCTCCTTCTTTTGGAAGTCGGTAAAAAGTAGTGTAACCGTCCAGAACCAGTGTTTTTGTAGTAGTTCAATCTTTCATAATAAAAGTAAACTAACTTAACGATGTATTTGCGGCGGTGTGCTCTTTTTGTAAAACTATATTCTCATATGTGAGAGACTGCATTTCTGCACGCTTGATTATAGCCGTCACACTCACCATGCATGTAATAAATCAAATTACTTTGTCGACACGTATGGAGCAGTGGCCACCATTTTAACCCACCAATTTACTTTTAGGACCACTAACACGTAGTAGTAAGACTTGGTCTTGAAATAAAAAAAATGTTATTATTTTCTTGGCCTGGGTAAGTATGAGTGCCCTTACATTCGTGTGTATCCACAGCATTTACGACACATCGTATCCTACTGTGGGGTTACTTGTGTGAGTGTGGAACTTTATTAGTGATTTTGAATGCTATGAAACTTACTGAGATATGCCTGATTTTTATGAGAGAGGTGACCGTTGTGGCAAAAAAATTAAAACACGTTTCCATGCTTCGGAGAGCACGTTAAGCGTTGGGTCTATTTTTTATCAATAGATAACAGTCGTTAGACCTTGTAAGAGGCATTATGGGCGGATTGAAAATATCCGTCAGCGGGTTGGCCACTAACCCGCATCTCCGTCTTACTGCATTCGGGTCACGTGGTGAAGTTAGCTCTAGGCCTTCTCAATCAGTGCCTGTAGCTTCGGGATTAATAATAGTGCTAGGGTATCCCCTGCCTGATCGTAAGAGGCGACTAAAAGATGGGCCCGTTCTGAGGTGTCGCGCGTGGAGGACACCGGTGCATTCCACAGGAGATCCCGGAGTCCTTCTCAAGCATAGAGGCAGCCACCGAGGGGGCTGTAGTGCGGTCAAATCCCACATAACCCGATATCCTCCTCCCAAGGTGCCGGGTACCTTTTGAAGGTTTCCTCGATACAAAAAAAGCTTTCTCAATCACGGAGAGACCCGTGCCTAGCAGTGGCAAAAAGGGTTGCAGCTATCGCTAATTGTGATGAAGTAATGTAAAGTAAAGTAGAGCAAAATGTCAACGTCAATCATATCATAGCCCACTTTGTGTTCACAGCGTTATTCAATGACGCCATTAGAAACCGAATTAGACCACATTCAAGCTTTGGCCACAAGATTAGCATAGCAAAGGACGTGATTACAGCGTTAGTAGTCGGACGTTGTGTATTTTCAAAATTTATTAATATCCTATAAATATTGGATTTAAGTATTGGAATCTCCACCAACCTCCAGGCTTCCTCGATTTCGGGGAGAGACTCATGCCCTTCAATTGGATGCTACAAGTGTTATTGAGCACCGCATTGGAATAACTGTTATAGCTTCTTTAATATATTAACTTTACACTTCAGAAAGGAATTCGGTGGAAAAAGATTTCCTTGGTCTATTTTTAATGATTAAATAAATAATATCGTGTTTTTTTGCAAGCCTAAAATAGTAAAAAATCTATTTACAAGTAGATACATATCAATTAATATCATTAAATTTTGTTTCGAATAAATAATCATATAAATGGTTAAGTGTGTTTGCTTCTCCTTCTTTCACGTCGCAACGGCGCTACGGATTGACTCATTTTTTTCAAGTAGATATTTTGGTCGTTGGAGAGTGCCATTGGCTATTTCGTAAACTTTTAAATATCTCATTTTTATAAGAAAAAAATTATTATTCTGTCTTCAAACCGAGTCTTCAAACATTCTCAAAGCAATTTAACGAAACGGATAGCAAATAGTGGCACAAATGGGATAAGTATTCTCAGAAAGAGTTCATTCGCCGTAGATAATTACAGTGGGAAATAACTATCTTTATAACGCGTTGCAGGCGATTTGTATTTTTTGTAGAACTGCATCTCATCTACGGGTAAATAAGAATGTGTCTTTGGACGCATCATAATTCTAGTCGTTTATTTTACCAAGTTAAGTGCGTCTAAAACTCATTCTCTTGGTTTCATATACTACACTATTATTTTTTTCAGGAAGTGCAAAAGTGCATGTATTTCATGTTTGATAATGTCACATCTACCTACATGTTTTTTTTTTAATATACGCACTGATTCTAATTCTTTAATGTGTTTCTTTCCAATAGCCTGATGAAATAGCTTTAAAATACACAGCATGTTTTTAAATTGCTGTTTAAGGGCTGATTTCTCAATTTCAAGATAAAGTTTTAGTCAGTTAAAATTATCTCTTCTCTTTTCATCAAAGTAAGTAACTATGACGCGCGCATGGCCTGGCGGCTAGCGTAGAACGCAAGCGATCTATGCAGCTGAGCCAAACGGGCGCGGTCGGGTGTGAGATGGGTGACCGCTAGTGGCAAAAAAAAATATTCATGCGCGTTTCCGTGCTTCGGAGGGCACGTTAAGCCGTCGGTCCCGGTTATTGTCGATAGATAACAGTCGTTAAACCTAGTCGGAGGCCTTATGGGCGGTTTGAAAACATCCGACAGCGGGTTGGCCACTAACCCGCATCTCCACCAACCCGCATTGGAGCAGCGTGGTGGAGTAAGCTCCAGGCCTCCCCAATAATGGGGAGAGACCCGTGCCCGTGGGACGCAAAAAGGGTTGCAGACAAGCCAAGTAACTATGACAGTGTTACATAACATTTATTTGAGAATAATTTTTATCTTAGGATTAAAAGATCGGCCCTAAAGAAATAGTATAAGTATATTAAGTAAGTATCAGTGTACTTGTTTTTCTAACAAAAATTAAACAAAACTCTAGATAGCTTCAACTATAAAAATTTACTACAATAACGACCCGTGTTGGTTACCATGCCGGACCACCGATCGGAGGGTCCTGGGTTCAATTCCCGGCGAGTCAGTTTGAATGATGAGTTTAAATTTCTGTTCACGGACTGGGTGTTTGTGTTTCTGTCTTTATATGTATCCATGGTACCCACGACACAGAGTATATCTACAGTACTGTACTGGGCTATGAGTGTAAAACGTAATGAGTGTGAAACGTTAAATAAAATAAATGAATATAAATAAAAGAAAATATTATATTTTAAATAATCTTAGGCCATAGTCCACCAATCCGCACTTGGCCAGCGTGGTGGACTATGGCCTAAATCCCTCTTACTTGTGAGAGGAGACCTGTGCCCAGCAGTGGGACATAAAAAGGTTGAAAAAAAATCTCATTTGCCTTGTAAATAAAAAAATAGGGAGATATTAAAAGATAAGCAGCTCTAGAATAAAAAAGCGCGGAAAAGTGTTCTTGGTTACTGCGAAAATATAAAGGAAAAGTATTTGCATAAGCCGCCAGTTTAAAGAGTA
Organism: Pyrgus malvae; assembly: GCA_911387765.1. NCBI lineage: Eukaryota > Metazoa > Arthropoda > Insecta > Lepidoptera > Hesperiidae > Pyrgus > Pyrgus malvae. The sequence goes on along the minus strand of OU426955.1, from coordinate 6,293,227 downwards.
CTTCCTAAGAGAGTTCTTAGGCGTAAATTCTTCATGAAGTTAATTGTTATGAGTACCGTTTTTTTAAATTTAAGGGTAGGTAACCTAAAAATAGCTGAATTATATAACGTCTCAATAGTAAATTTAAATTTCAGTACAATAACAGCATAATAAATTAATTAATAAAATTGATCAGCACCTACTTCGCCTTGCTTATGGTAATGAATTTTAAAACTATTTTGGAGTCGGTTCCCATTCAGAACGAAAGGTACGATATTTTACTAAGGGCCCGACTCCAAAATTTGTTTTAAAAGTCTTTACCATTAGCAAGAAGAAGTAGGTATTGAACAATTTTATTTTTTAACGTTTGGAGTCGGTTCCATTTTTTGTTGAAAACTTAATTAATTTCACTCTTTTTAGTAATTTGAATTTAATAATTCTGTAAATATATAGTATAATAAGTGTAGTATTTATTCCCTCACTCGTGATTCACTGGCTCGGCAACTCACGATGTGCGCAGGCGGCACGTCCGCTCTCACCCTTGGTTCGCACGGTACTCCCGCCGCACGCCCCGCCATACCATGAGCACGAGACAGTGTTTATAGCTATTCCTATAGTTATAGTCTACTACAAACACTACAGTAAGCATAATTAGAAATTTTTAAACGTTAAAAACTTCTAAACGTTAATGAAATTTTACTTTTATAATCATGTTAATCTAATAGCCCTCTAATAGCCTGAAAGAAAACTACTATCGGTCTATCTGAACATATAAATTATTGAAAGAATTTGCTCGCAGCTCCTAACCGTTGAGGAGTTGCACCTTAAATCATCAGCTTAGCAACATGAAGTGATAAATACCGGGCATGAATATTTGTATTATGTTAAAAGATAATACTAAGACTGTGTGTGTGCCTATAAATTTTTCATGTTTTTTTTTCGCAACCATTCGGCCAAGGAAGCTTTACTTCAATGAACGAAATTTTCATAGAGCTCTTTCAAATCGACATTGTCATTTCTTTGAACGTCGGATTGGCGGATGCTTGTAGGGGATTTTCCAAGAGGGGATTTTCAGATTTACTCGAGTGCGTCAGATTAAGATATGGGGTACACCTTGCATCCTGTTGAATACTGCTGATTTGCTGATTAAAAAAGACCTTCTATATAGGTACAGTATTTTTTTTATTTTACTTCCGGATGTCAAAATGGTCAGATTAGTATCGGGGTATCCGTTACCGTTGAACCATGAATTTGAAATAATAAAAATTCGTACTCTCGAACACGCTGTTTTGTATACATTCATACTAAAATCATCAGATTACTGAAATATGACTTACCATGCATTTAAATTACTGAAATATGACAGCATGCATTTAATTTATTCTACTATTTTACCTGTACCTTCCGTATAAATCTTTTGAAAACCTTGTAGTGTTATTAATACACTACATGTTATTACTTACTTCATTCACTTCCATTATCATTTTTTATAACTTATATCCTTTTGTTCTATTATTATCTTTACTTTTCCTTGCTTATTTCTTCATTACTTTGATACAATGTTTGTTTACCTATTGACATTTATGACACATCAAAATTGTCTTGTCTGTCATTGTCATTTATGTTTCTTATTTAATTTCATAGATAAACACATTTTAATATTGTCTTTGGCAGCTACATGTTTTTTATATTATAATTTTAAGTTGTTATTTTCAAATAATAAAATTATATAATGTTTGTCTAATTTACTTTTTAGTCCAGGGTAGAAGCCTTTAAAAATAATGAAAAGTGAAAAAAAATTATAATAGAATGAAACCCATTAGAAAAGGAGGGAAATATGATAAAAATGAAAGGAAAAATAATTTACGGGCGATCTGAGGTTGGGAAGGGGATGGGGGTGAGTTTTTAAGGGTAAAAAACGGTTTTTCTCGATTTCCGGCAAAACTAAAAGTCCTATCGAAAAAAGTCAAATGGAAAAGTTGTAGATAATAAAAAGATCTAAAACTTTTGTATTTACACTTTTTTCACATAACCTCAAAATTTATGTGAAAAATTCAAAAAACCAAGTTTTTGGTTTTTTATTTTTATCTTTTACAAAAATTTTTTGTTTTTAACGAAATTTTGTGAAAACTTACCTTTTTATGTCCCAAATACGCTGTAATTTATTTAATTAAAAATATTTATTTTTTCACCTTATTTTGAATTAATATCGAAAAAACAGCCTAATTTTCAATCGAAAATTCACCCGTCAAAATATCAGCTTTTTTCAAAAAGTTGGTGTGGTTTCTGTTCGTTGGAATCTCTACTTTCCGATGGTAAAAAAAAAATATATGTTACTATGGTAAATCTTCTCAGAAAATGCAAAAATTCAAAAAGTTTTTTATTGCATACACTTGCTTATCATCTGCCTTATTGCAAATGATACAAACAGATTCATCCATACTGATAATCTGAAAAGACAAAATCGAATTAATAATGTCTTCACTATTTAATCGTGAATAAACTCCCATGAAAAAAAAAATTATTAAAGAAATCAATGTCAAAATGTATAAATAATATATTTAAAATCTATAAAAAATATATAAAATATATATCGTAAATATATTTCTAATAAAACAAACTTTTGGCCGATTTTCATATATATTTTATACTTTTTTATAGATTTATAATATATTATTTATACATTTTGACATTGATTTCTTTAATATTTTTTTTTTCATGGGAGTTTATTCACGATTAAATAGTGAAGACATTATTAATTCGATTTTGTCTTTTCAGATTATCAGTATGGATGAATCTGTTTGTATCATTTGCAATAAGGCAGATGATAAGCAAGTGTATGCAATAAAAAAAATTTTGAATTTTTGCATTTTCTGAGAAGATTTACCATAGTAACATATATTTTTTTTTACCATCGGAAAGTAGAGATTCCAACGAACAGAAACCACACCAACTTTTTGAAAAAAGCTGATATTTTGACGGGTGAATTTTCGATTGAAAATTAGGCTGTTTTTTCGATATTAATTCAAAATAAGGTGAAAAAATAAATATTTTTAATTAAATAAATTACAGCGTATTTGGGACATAAAAAGGTAAGTTTTCACAAAATTTCGTTAAAAACAAAAAATTTTTGTAAAAGATAAAAATAAAAAACCAAAAACTTGGTTTTTTGAATTTTTCACATAAATTTTGAGGTTATGTGAAAAAAGTGTAAATACAAAAGTTTTAGATCTTTTTATTATCTACAACTTTTCCATTTGACTTTTTTCGATAGGACTTTTAGTTTTGCCGGAAATCGAGAAAACCCGTTTTTTACCCTTAAAAACTCACCCCCATCCCCTTCCCAACCTCAGATCGCCCGTAAATTATTTTTCCTTTCATTTTTATCATATTTCCCTCCTTTTCTAATGGGTTTCATCCTATTATGATTTTTTTTGGTTTTAAAAATTATCGACCCTGGACTATTTGTATTATTTGTCATTTAAAATTAATTCACGACACTCGCTATAATTATGGATACTGGAAACTCTTTGGATAACCTGCTGGTCGAATGCAAGAATATGCATAAAGGAAATCCATGGAAGAAGTAAATTCAAATTTGAATGATTTTGATATATAAGGGCCGGACGGCCGAACACGAGATTCTCTTGCTTTCTGGTTCTTTCTTTGAGCTGTTACTCTTGGTTCTACAACATATCCTGCTATTCTTTCTGGAAGTATTTTCAAGTGAAAGTAATGTAAACCTACCTAACCTTATACTACCTATACCTATGCGAGCGGATACTGGACTTTTGGTGATATCTACATTATTGCCTGGATTTGTCGAATGTGGAATTCTATTCTAATAAAGAACTGAAGATTCTGGACGTGCTCTGGACCATCCACTAAAGGAGGTACCTTCTAATAATCTTACTATCGTTCCGCGAGTGTCTTAGGGACATTAAGTGTGCTAGTTGTAAAATTAGTTATACGCTTAGTATAGTATATTTTCTGTAACCACTAGGTTATTAAATAAACCCAATTTATCCCTAAACTCCCTTTTATTTCACTACAACCTATAGGCGCTCTCTCCACCGGTTAAACGCAAAACGTCATAAAAAATAATCTTTTAATCTTCCTTCCACCCAACCTACAAAAAGCACAAGGGCCTGATGACGCATGAGGAAATCCACAATGAGCCTCGTGGGCTCCCCCGTTTGACAATGTTTATGCCACAATATTATTAATACTCTCCAATAGATGTCAGGAAGAGTCGTATTTTTCAGTTTATATTTAAATTGATTATCACTGAAAATATTTTTATACAGTTAAAAATTTCTAACAATAAAAATTTTGTGGATCGATTTATCACCCCCGAAAGCAGGGTACTAAATTTCATCAATATCTTTGTAGCCGTTTCCGAGATTCAAAAAATATATTTAGATATATACAAGAATTGCTCGTTTAAAGGTATTAGATAGGTATTGAAGTTTTATAATTGACAGTTCCTTAAATGATAACATGAAACTTATAAACATACTAGTACATTATTCTTAGTCTAAGCTTATAAATGAATAGAAAAATAGATCATACATAGTAAAAAACCAACATAGGAGCTGGCAATAATATAGTAAACTGTACGAAATAGGGTTCACGCTTTTTCGTACAGTTCCCACACGTGGACTAATTAATAATAATAATAAATCAATATTTTAATCTATACATAAAGCTGAAGAGTTTGTTCGTTCGTTCATTTGTAAGTTTGTTTGAACGCACTAATCTTAGGAACTACTGGTTCCAATTGAAAAAATATTGTTGTGTTGAATAGTCCATTTATCGGGGAAGGCTTTTTTTAAAGGCAGACGGGCCGCGTGGTGTTAAGCGATCACTGTCGCCTATGGACACGGGCAACCCCAGGGGGGCCACCCGAGGGCTTTAGGCTATATAAAATCATGTTATGACTTATACCGAAGTCCACGCGGACAAAGTCGCGGGCAGCCACTTGTTCTAAATAAAATTAGATATGCGCGCCAGTTTTTGAAGTGAAAACTTCTTAAGCGGCGTTGAGCACTTTTGTGGAATGGGTAAAAACTGTGAAACTCGCGCGAGGTCACGTGTGCTGATCGAAAATTTCGTAAGATAGTAGAGGAGACGTGGAAGATCGACCTTCACCGATCTGATAATTCGATGAGACATATTTTTTACCAAATATAATTTATAAACATATATGCCTATGATAACTTGACTATCGAAAAGTGTTCATAGCTATTTTTAATTTAATTAATTTTAATCAATTTTCTTTCATATCACTCTTGTAATAACCGAACGAGTGAACGTCTTCACCGGCTAAAATGAAAAAGAAAACATAATGAAACCTATATAGGTTTAAATAAAAAGTATCGAACTCTCGTATAAAAATAAAAGAAGTATAGTTAGTATATTAGATAAAGTACCTGGACGCCCGAGCGTTGCTCGGATATATACAATACAATACAAAAATACTTTATTGCACCAGATTTTATACAATGACATAACATTAAATCGTTTATTTTCTAAAAAAATATTTTCTTGGTTTAGTTTAAAAGTTTAAAATGAAACAATCATTTGCTTCGTGTTACTTAACAAAGCCATCTGAAATAGCTCCTAATAAAAAAAAGTTATTTTCATAAAAATAAAAAATAGACACAATATGGTTTTGATCGAGGTTTGAACCCGGGTCTCTAGTTCCGCAGTCAGCTCACGCAACCATTCGACCACGGAAGCTTTAATTCAGTGAACGAAATTTTCATAGAGCTCTTTCAAATTGACGTTGTCATTTCTTTGAACGTCGGATTGGCGGATGGTAGTAGCGGAGCCCAAGAGGGGATTTTCGGATTTACTCGAGCGCGTCAGATTAAGATATGGGGTACTCCTTGCATCCTAAAATAAAATAGCTAAATTTCTTGGCATTGAAATCGACTCAAATTTAAATTGGAAAAATCTTGTAGAAATAGTATGCCAAAGACTAAATAAATTCATATACGCATTACACCATCTTTCAAAAGTAGCAAATAAAAAACAGCATTGATGGCTTATCACGGATACGTGTGTTCGGTCCTAAGATACGGATTACTCTTATGGGGGAATTCAACTGACTTCAATAGAGCATTTATTATACAAAAGAAATGTGTTAGGGCCATTTAAGGTGCGGAACCTATGGACTCCTGTAAGCCAATATTAAAAAAAAAACTAAATCTCCTGCCATTGCCATCAATGTACATCTACGAAAGTCTAATATGTGTCAAAAATAATCAAAATCGATTTGATACCAAAGATGATACATTCTTCAATCGGCATCGGGGTCAATTGCATAGACTATTATCTTATACGGAATGCTATTCGAGAAACAGCTTTGTGATGTGCATCAAAATTTATAATTTGCTGCCATCTCGGTTAAAAAAATCTAACATTAAATCGGTTCAAGGGTTTTATTTTTAAATTATTGATTAAGAACTGTTTTTATTCCACAAAGGAATTTATAGAATATTGTCATGCTGGACACCTCAAACGCTTGGCTAATAAATTATAAATTTTTATTTAATTATGCAAATGTTATCATTACTATTAATATCTAATATTATTGTTATTAAATTATTATTGTTATTATTTAAATTTTAATAATATAATATAATTTTATTATTTCAAAAAAATTGACATGTACCTTCGGCTATGACATTGCATTTAATATCCTGAAATTTAAAAAAAAGTAAATTAATGATTTAACCTATAGTTATCACTAAAGACACAATGACTTTATCATATTTATTAATAAATATTTGCCCACCGACTAGGTCGGTAAGACACGCATGAACAATATTGTAAGATTTTTATCGTAAAAAAAATGTACCGTGTTTTATGCAAATAAATATTTCATTTCATTTCATTTCCTGTTGAGTACTGCCACGATTAAAAAAGACCTTCTATATAGGTACAATAATTTTTTATCTTACTTCCGGATGTCAAAATAGTCAGATTAGAATACGCCGCTACCGTTGAACCATGAATTTTAAATAATAAAAATCTCTCTCCACTGGTTAAACGCAAAACGTCATAAAATATAATAATATTAAATAATATAATATTTTAAACTTCCTACCACCCAACCTATAAAAAGCACAAGGTCCTGATGACGCTTGAGGAAATCCACAATGAGCCTCGTGGGCTCCCCCGTTTGACAGCGTTTACGCCACAATATTATTAATACTCTCCAATAGATGTCAGGAAGAGTCGTAATTTTCAGTTTATATTTAAATTGATTATCATTGAAAATATTTTTATACAGTTAAAAATTTCCAACAATAAAAATTTTGTGGATCGATTTATCACCCCCGAATCCAGGGTACTAAATTTCATCAAAATATTTGGAGCCGTTTCCGAGATTCAAAAAATATATTTAGATACATACAAGAATTGCTCGTTTAAAGGTATTAGATTAAAATAAAATAAAAACGAACCGTTACATAGGTTTACCAAAAAAATAATTTCGAATGAAAATAAATGAAATAAGATATAAATAATCTCCGTTTTTCAGAGAAAGAAAAGAAAAGAAGAAAGAAATCGAGAATACCAAAGGGCATGGCGTCAGCGTAAAAAAGATTGAAGAAAAAAGAGAAAAAAGAAGAAATAAGAAAAAGACATCGTGAGAATCAAAGGGCATATTATCAACGTACAAAAGGTTTAAATGAAAATGACAAAAAGTAGAAAAATTGTTCCAAAAGAAGTTGGATGATTTGCAAATGTAATTTAATTTAAATGGGTTCGAATAAAAACTGCTCGTTTCTTACTTCAGCTATAATAAACCTATCCTATCAGTTTTAGAGATTGGCGATAATGGTTCTGGTAATGATGATTGTGAAAAAGTCGTCGAAATTATGAATGGAATATGTATTAGATAATGAATTCTACCACATAAATGATAGTACTTTTATACTGATAATTAAAGCAATTCGTGCAAAATTATTTCCCAACCATTCCAAAATATCAAAAATGCACAACGTTAATATTCAAGTTTTCACTTCTGCCGGCACTCCCGGAGTGCAACCCGTCGTTTTTTTTATCTTACTTTAAAAAGATTTCTTTAGTTTATATATTGTTCTATTTACTGCCAGTATATTTTGTATCGACATCTCAAATCATCTGAACGACATTATAGACTGGCCACAGCAATCAATTTTAGGCGCTATTTTTAGAGTAAGTCTTTATTGGAACTTAACTGTTTTGCACCGGTCTTTGAACTTTTTGCAATTTTACTCACTGGAACTTCCAGATCCGCTTTGCAATTGGTCATATGCTTCGCAAGTATTATTTCATTATTTTCTTTTACAGTCTCAATTTAGAGCATTCATTTATAAAATAATTTGGCAGGCTTTTTAGAGGCTTTTTAAGATTGGCGAGATTAGTTTTAAATTAACTTTTTTGCTTAATAGATACTATCTCTTGCGGATATTTAATTCGCTTCGCTACTATTACTTATAATGTTTAAACAGGGGAGTACCAACGCTATACTTATTTCTGCTGTGAATCAATTCTATTGTGATTTGGTGGAAAGATGCGGACGCCGGCCGGCTTAAATATGACCATTAAAATCTAGAATAGCACTACAGTTGTATATTTTGATATTTATACAAAAACTATTAAAATAATAACGTGGGATTGGCACTACCAATCGATAGCTTAATTCACATACAAAAGGCAAGGCATAATGTAAGTTTAAACATGGTGAAAATATAATAATGTAATAAATAAATAAGTAAACATCCGGCTTACCTCGGTAAGTTGAAATGGAACATAATATGTAGATTTAAAAAAGATTCATAACGTTCGGCGAAATGATTTCAATAAAACCTTGGTATTCAGTTTGAGTCAGGAGACATATTCTATTCAAATAGTATCTGGAACAGTTGAAGATTTAAAGGTCATGGCTTTTATCTCGAGGTAACGACATGAGAAAATCTTCCATGAATCATAATGGCTTCTTTATATCATTCCGGTCTTACAGGATCTTATGTAGCTACCGGAACTGACGGAATATAAACAAATGTACATATAATCTTTGATATTACATCATTTTGGGATTCCCACTGGCAGGTAATCGGTGTATTTTATCTTTAATTTATGCAGGAATGCGAAAACCAATTGAAGTTTAGTGCTTCTGTATTTTGATAGTTGAAGCGTAACTTATTTATTTATTCCCTTTAATACTTAAACTTTAAAAAGAAGAACACAGGATAATTTAGCTGTTGTAGATCGCAAGTGATTTTCGCAGCTGGTATGATGGGTGACCGTTAGTGGCAAATGATTACTTTTATTAATTACATGCGCGTTACGTGCTTCGGAAGATACATTAAATCTAAGTCATCAGCCCCGATTGTTATTGATTTACATGTTTGAAATCATTTAACAGCCGGTTGGATACTAACCCAATTTTCATCAACTCTCGCCAGAAATTCCCGGCGGGAACCTATTAACCTACTATATTTTTTGTTACCTTAGAAGTTTGTAAAGCGCGCATGGCTCGGCGGCTAGCGTAGATCGCAAGCGGTCTTCAACGCAAGCAGCGTGCTGGAGTAAGCTCCAGGTCTCCCCAATAAGGGGGAGAGACCCGTGCCCAGTAATGGGACGCAAAAAGGGTTGCAGCCACCTTTGAAGTTTGTACTTACATATTTTTGTTAACATTGAATACATAGTTAATATCATATACAAACTGGTTATCAAATGATCATCTCGGTATGACCTGACCTCCAGAACTTTTAGTAAATACATGCGTAAGTGATTCTATGCGTAATAAGGCCAAGTTTGTAAAGCGCGCATGGCTCGGCGGCTAGCGTAGATCGCAAGCGGTCTTCAACGCAAGCAACGTGGTGGAGTAAGCTCCAGGTCTCCCCAATAAGGGGGAGAGACCCGTGCCCAGTAGTGGGACGCAAATAGGGTTGCAGCCACTTTTGAAGTTTGTACATATTTTTGTTAACATTGAATGCATAGTTAATATCATATACAAACTGGTTATCAAATGATCATCTCGGCATGACCTGACCTCCAGAACTTTTAGTAAATACATGCGTAAGTGATTCTATGCGTAATAAGGCCATTAGCGCGATAATACTTTTTAGTTGACTACTGGTCAGCATTGCTTGGTTTAAATGTCAACAGTGTTAATCGTGTTGTTATGAAATGTGTTAGGCATACGTTGAAAATTACCCACATCATACCAAATGGTTATCTTAGGGTTCCAGACTACAAGACTTGAGTATTACTGAAAAATGAGGCGTTTCCAGTGGACTCTGACATGGGATTCTTCAAGAAAGCTGTGAAAAATTCTCCTGATAAGCCGGCAATGGTCAAGTTAGGTACTCCTCTGGAGTTGTTCGTATCCATTGACTAGTCTCGCCTAGGCAACGTTTGATATCAGTAATGCAAGGATTATATTAGTGAACAACTGAACACATTCCTTAGACGTCAGCATTTACTAAATACCACGTAGCTTTCGCACTATTTCGCTTCATAAAAAAACCAAATTGCATCATACAAAATGACGCACTTTGTTTGGAGATAGTGTCGTGACTGTGATGAAGAAGACCGATGAGGAGGGCGGTGATAGATTCTACTTATGGTAACAATTTTTAGTCATTAATATTTTTTGAAAGTGCACATTTCCCTCGATAAACTTGTGATAAATGGAAAGAAAAACATCAGGGGTTTACGACGTCATAAACCATTTAAGTCGATTGTCTAAATTTTAATTGATTTAAGCGGCAGTAGAAATTGTGTGTAACTGAATTAACAATTAGCTTTGTGCAACCTTTTTAAGGTTTACATTAAGATATTTTTTGTGAATAGTGTCCAAGACCCTATTGCGGGTTTTGGATGCTTCGTGAATAGGGTCTTGGACACTATGAATAAAAAAATTAATAATCCTTACCTTAAAAAGGTTGCACTAAATCACGCTTGGAAAGCAATATAATTGTTAATTCTTTTTTATACATGATTTTTATTACCGATTAAATCAGTAATAATGAAGTCAATTGACTATATGATAAGTGACGTCACTTATCATTTTCTCATACAAAATGTATGGGGATGTCACGTTTTGACAGTTCATTAAAAGTATCTCAATTGACTTGGTAGTCCAAGACCGAATTTCGTGACTACGTCATTTTGAACGTGGTAGAGGAATAACGTGTTTTAACATTTTCAAGTGTGAACGTGAGCGTTCAGTAGTTTTCATTTAGCATTAATTCGCAGATCGCCGATGATAAATGTTAGCGAGAGATGATTAAGGTGTTTGTCATTTACAAGTAAAATAGGTGTAAGTATTCTATATAGTAATAATAATATGTAGTTGGTCATACTTGTTAAGGTACCCCTTAGGCCTACAAAATATGAAAATTTCGGATCTGAAATTTAAATTCAAACGCTTGCGCGTTCTTTCTCGTGTGATAATAAATAATGGATGCCAGATATATACAGATATAATGCATTAGTACGTAGTAGATATTGAATGAAAAAATATAGTGACAGCCTCCGTGGCGTAGTGGGTGATGAGTCGACTGCGAAGCGTGAGGTCGTGGGTTCGATTCCCACCCAGGACAAATATTTGTGTGATGAACATGACTATTTGTTCTGTGTCTGGGTGTTAAATTATCTATTTAAGTATGTATTTAGAATTATATAAGTATGTTTATCAGCTTTCTGATTACCATAGTACAAGCTCTGCTTAGTTTGGAATCAGATGGTGTTGTCCAAAGATATTTATTTATTTTTATTTATAGTAATACCCCTTATAAATTACAATACATAACGCAATAATCCACACTTATTTGCGAACTAGTGGTCGCCCGCGACTTCGTCTAGAAAAAACTAAAACTAAAGTCTACGTAGTTTTAGATGTTTTCTAATTTAAAAGTAGCATAAGTTAATCCTTATTATATCTGCTACCTGCCAGTTACATTCATATGCAAGTAGTAAAAAAATTGTTTGGAAAATCCAAAAGTGCACGCCTCATAATCTCATCATTCACGATAAAATTGAATATGTATACGGTATAAATAAAGATATATAGAGAATATACTAAAACTATGAAGAACAGTCGATATTTTTTTTGTTTATTTAATAACAATTACCACATGGAATCAGACCCTGAAAAGTGAAGGGATTCTATTCCTAAGTATAACGAAGCGTAAGAGAAAAAAAAAACGACTCGATTAGTAAAGTATTTCGGTAGTTATCGTGTTAACAAGAAAAGCTTCCGCACATACAGACACACGGACGTCCAAGACAGAACTTTTTTAAACTGTTTTTAACTGGTTTAAATAACAAAAATGGCATCAAAAATATCATGAGTATTAAAAATAGTGTTTTTCTTGATATGTGTGTGTATATTTTATCTTACAAGTGCAATATATGATACATAGAGCCATTTTAAGTTTGAAAAATCAGATGTTTTGCGCGAAGTGACAGTACTACCCACCTCAACGCTTCGCTTATGAGGCGTGCAATTGTTATTTTAATAATACAAACACACACTCTAATTTTATTTATTTGTATAGATGTATAGAAGTGTGTTTGTTTTTTCTTCTTTTACGCTGCGATGGAATGATTTCATCGAATGATTAGTGTGCGTAGAGGTAGATAGCAGGCTGGAGAATGATAAGACTTTTTTGTCGTGGCAAATCCATGGCAAAATCATAGTAAAACCATCTCATTTCCATGCTACGATCCATTATAATGTATTTTATTTCTTTTATTTCTCATTTTTTACTTTCATATATTTTTATTCTTCTTTTATTCATCTTTCTTTTATTTTTCATACATAGAGTTTAAGAGAAGAGAAGGTAAAAATTACGAAACCTATCACATAAAGCATTTCCTTACTTACCCAGGTTTGACTGTATATACTGTTTTGTTTTTTGTTTGATAATAACAAGATGTCAAACGCTGGTCGATTGCACATGGTATTCGCGTCAATCCTTTGAAATGTCAGGGGATATTGATAGGCAGTTCAAGATTAATATCCAAAATCGACATTCTGACTCTTCCAGCAGTGCTATTCGACAATGTCACTATACCTCTTGAAAACACCGCGAAAAACCTAGGCCTACAATTAGATAGCGGTATGAACTGGCGGGCACAAATTAATGAAATCAGCCGAAAAGTCAATGGTTCCCTGCAGTCTCTTTATCGTTTAAAAAACTTCCTGCCTTACAAAACTAAACTAATGCTTATTCACAGTCTTATTTTGCCTATCATTGATTATGGTGATGTTGCATATCCGGACCTAAATGAAAATCTTCTGGATAAACTAGATCGCCTCCTTAATAATTGTATTCGATTTATTTTCAACCTTCGTAAATACGATCATATTTCTAGTTATCGAAGCCAACTTAAATGGCTTACTATTCGACAGAGGCGTAATTCTAGAATTCTTTTGGTTCTGTATTCTATTTTACATGATCCAACTTCTCCTCAATACTTAAAGGAAAAATTTCAGTACCTTTGTTCCTCGCATGACAGAGGTTTACGTTCCTCCAATAACCTTATGCTCGACATTCCTCCACATAAAAGTGACTTCTTCCGATATTCCTTTACAGTTCAGGCTATACTACAATGGAACACCCTACCCGAGACCGTTCGTAAAGCTCCCAGCAAAAGTATGTTCAAGAGGCTTCTTCGAGACCATCTCTTGCGTAATTCCACTCTCACCTGAATCATTTGAGGATCTGACTTTAACGGTTTTGTTATATGTTTACTTGGTTGTATTATAGGTATTTATATATTTAAGTATTTATGTTTGCTTATGTATATATATACATATATAAATATATTATATTATATATATTAATTATATATATTAGGTATAGAAATATGATAAAGTGTATATTATATTGTGTTATTATTTGCTTATTAATTCTCTACTTCTATAGTATGCGCCTACCACAAGCTCTACTCATCACCCAGGGTTGGCTGGTAGAGAATGCCATTAGGCATTAAGCACGCCCTTGTATCCTTAGTGTAAGGTAATACTATAAGGTTAAATAAATAAAAATAAATAAATAAAGATGATTCAGTTATCAATTTTTGGGTTACAGAACTACCTGACTTGTTAATTTAATTAAGTTAAGTTAATCCAATTAAAATAACTTAATTTATACTTAAACGATAATACTGTAGCAAATCTGTCGACATAATAATATTTACACCAACGTATTATGAAGAGCAGACCTGTTCAACACGTTTCCTCCACATAAATCAGCTGTTTAACATAACAATAATAATACTATTTACGAACCAATGGAACACGCGTGCTCAACGAATCTCTTAAACATTCTGAACAATAATATAATTATTGTGCGTAACTGTGGTAAATTAGGTGATTAAAAGTAACTACTATTACTCCACTATTCTTAATTGAGAGCTACTGAATCCGAGTATCCGAGCATCCAGAATATGGATCAAAGACCTGGCAAGTCTTATATCAGAATCGATATTACCTTTGTAAGCGTTGAGTGACAAAATTAAAATTTGTTCTAAATAATAATATACATGGATATAGAAACATGCATGTTTCGGCGGCTGGCATAGAACGCAAGCGATCTACGAAGCAAAGCCAAACAGACGCCGTCGGGCGTGAGATGGATGACCGCTAGTGACAATAACTTCATGAACATTGTCGGAGGCCTTGTTTGACACTAATCCGCATTGTAGCAACGTGGTGTGGTAATTTCAGGTCTACCCATAATGGGAAGACGGAGAGACCCGTGCCCAGCAGTGGGATTGATAAAAAAGTGTCATGGATATCATACTAGATTCTTCAAAATAATATTTTATGATGCGTTGACCACTTACAACAATGCCTACTTTGCTTTAGCGACTAACCGACTTAAATTCAGTTCTTAACAAAGTGCTTGTAGCATTTAATCCGCCTTGTATACCACCTAGTTAAGTGATGCATTAAAGTTTTAAATACTTGAATAAAGTTAAGCTATCGGTCCGGTTGTTACTGACCTTACTCCACACGAACTATACGGCGTTATTTGATATTAAAATTATGAGGTAATAATGTCGTCACTAGAGGAAGAAGTTCGAGCTGAATTCACAATAAAATAAAATAAAATAGTCGTGAAGGGCAGCTTTGACCCCTTTTAATACATAAACCGAACGCAAAAGGACCGAGTGATGTCAAGCGTCGCCTATGGATACGAGCAACTCCAAAGTGTCACCTGAAAATGGCCGGCTTTAAAGGAGACCTTTAAGAAAATGAATTTTGAGAGATAGAGAGAGCAGAATAGATATAAGGAGAGCTTTGAGAAAATGAATTTTGAGAGAAAGAAAGAGATAAGAGAATAGACTTAAAATAATCTTTTCGATCCAACTTTCAGTTTGTTCATTGCTCGGTCTCTCTTTTTAACCAGTAAAGCCTAGACTTTACTCTGGCATGCAACTTCAATATGAATTTATGGAAATATGCGTTAATGGCATTTTTTTTTCAACCTTTTTATGTCCCACTACTGGGCACAGGTCTCCTCTCATAGTGAGAGGGATTTAGGCCATAGTCCACCACGCTGGCCAAGTGCGGATTGGTGGACGTCATGCTTTCGAGAAATTATGAAATTCTCTCAGGCATGCACGGCGATGGAGAACATCGTAATTAATTAAATATCACGATATTTTCCATCACCGTGGAGCAGCGATAAATGCGCACATTACACATTTCTTTGTCAGAGGTGCGCGCCGAGGATTTGAACCTGGGGTCGATCGCGTCAAAGACCGCGGTTATTTACCACTCGGCCATCGCTGCTCGTTAATGCGCGTTAATGGCATATGTACATATTATAGCCTCCGAAAAGGGCTGGAACAGAGAACCGATGAAGCGAGACTGGGGCGCTCCAGCACGGAAACTTAATTGTTGTTTGCTACTAGAAGGATTATAGACATGTTTATATAAATTTTATTTTTGACGACCCACGTGGCGCAATGGTTACCATGCCGGACTGCCAATCGAGGGGTCCCGGGTTCGATTCCCGGCGAAACAGAAATTTGAATGCTGAGTTTAAATTTCTGTTCTCGGTCGGGGTGTTTGTGTTCCTGTCTTTGTACGGGTACCCACGACACAGGGTATTAATTACCTTACTGTGGGACTATGAGTGTGTAACGTTTTAACGTAACGTTTATGTTTATATAAATTTCGTTGTACTATTTGAGAACAAATTTGATTTTTTATTTTATTTGAATGGAGTAGCAGACGAGCATGCAGGCCACGTGGTGTTTAGTGGACGCTTCAGTCCATGGACATTTACATACAACCTCAAGCAAGCATAGGTAAGTCTTGTCTGAGGTCGTATGCAGTTGCGCTGCTACTCCGGAGGCTGGTTGTCGCCTCATGTAAGTGTGGCCGGAAACTGCACCTTTCCACCGAAACACAACAGAATTGGTTCACGGCAGAAGTGGGTGCAGCGGTGGTACTTCCCCGGGCGAACGATAATAGTTCTACCTCCTACAAGACCTACTAATATAAAGTTATAGTAAGTTTATCTTAGACTTATTATAGATAGACTTAGAATAGAGAGTATGGCATGGGAGCCCATTATATTTCTACATCATCTGTATACATTATAGTCGTTTACTTTAATTATTTTTGTTCTATTTCAACCGATATATATTTAATTGATTAGCTACTTCTTTAAATGTAATATTTATTTTAACATTTTTATCTTTCGGTGTACAAATAAATCTAACGTCCGTCTCGATAAGTCAATAAAATTATCATATTTTAATATTCAATTTAAACATGTGCAGTTTGCTTGATAAAAGCCAAGTAGAGTTAGATATTTACACGGTTATCGTTACTGTGTGGCTTAAATTTGAATTTAAAATAGATACGCGCTAACTGATAAGTCAATAAAATAGCAGTTAAGTTAATTAACTAATAAAGAAAATGACTAAGTCGTAAATAAATTATTGGCAGCACTTTATTTACAATGTTGTTTTAATAGAGACTAATTTCTTGTTAGGTATTTCTCAAATAATGATTAAGTATTATAAAACCTACTTCAAACGGTAAATAAAAAACACTTCTACCTAATAAATAATACCTTGCATATGATAAATTTTCTTGCTAATATTAATTTTGGTGTTCGGCCCTTAGTAAAATAGATAACCTTTCGTTTTGAATGAATTCGGCTTAATTTTTTTGTTAATAGTTATTTAATTTCACTCCTTTTGGTACTTTTAATTCAATAATACTGTATTGTTATTTTTCCCGGTTTTTTAAGCTATGGTTCTGTAACCTCTTTTCATTCAAATCCAATCCAACTGCCTCGATTTAAAACAAATTAGAAGACTAATATATTTATCAAGATCAATGAATCGATCAGATGAGATATTTTATTTACAGCAATTAGAATCACCGGCTTGAAATAGTCAGTCATAGTTACTTTTGTTGACCGTGGGTGGTCCCTGTGAAAACTTCCAATGTTTTATGAGTCCAAAGCTAAATAAAATTGTTTATTGACTTCCAGTCTAAAGACAATACTAAACGTCGTTAGTAATGTTTAAAGGTTAGTTAAAATTAGAAGCAGTATTATACGAGTAAGTCACCTTTTTAGTGTCTGAATATCTGTGTTAAAGAATTTGCTTGGACTTTTAAAAACTTAAATCTCAGAGTTTTATTTTTAAAAAACTACCTTTTTTGGTATCGGGGGAAATCCTTCAAAAGGTACCCGGCACCTTGAGAGAGGTGTTACCAGGTTATCTGAGATTTGTTACCGTAAAACCCCCTCGGTGGCCTACCTCTGCGCTTGGGGAGGACTCCGGGATCTCCAGTGGAACGCACCGGTGTCCTCCACGCGCGGCGCCCCAGAATGGGCCCATTGCATCCTTTGGAGAACAGATGTGCTCTCCTGTACCCTCCGATGCTTACGGCGGCATGCGGCCACGCACACACTGCTGTCCTTCCCGCTGGACCGCTCGCTGGGTGAACGGATCGAGCTCCCACTTTCACGGTTATGTCCGCCTTGTGCATAATTTGTAGAATGTTACATGAAGTTTTAGTAAATAAATTAACTTCGTTATTTAAAGGTACCGTCGGTTTTTATACAATTCTAGGTATTTCTAGAGCGCATAGCTACGAAATAAAATCTGAGTTAAATGACTTAATAAATGTAAAATTAATTCTTCACATACAGTATAATATAAATACATTCATTTATATTATTTTGATAAGGGATCCTCGTCACCGATACGAAAATAACTTATGTAAAAATTGACATTTTAAAAAAGGTCCGCCTAGCGATGTAAGTTTAATTAACTGACTTATAACTTTATATGGGAATTAAAAGTCAGCCTATAATCAACTTATTTCATTACAGGACCTCTGTCACCGATACCGAAAATGTTAATTTTATTACAATTTGACTGTATTATATGTTCGCCTAGTGATTTAAAGTATCGTGAATTAAGATTATATTTAATTCCTTTAAAAAAACTAAACTGCATATGTACTGTTACTACATCAAAATGTTAAGTACGTACATAAATCTTAATTAATTAGAAACATACCGTGGGAAAACTGCTAAGTACACAGTAAGTGGTCAGGCGGTCACATCACATGGTTCGTAAATTAATAATAAACTACTAACAAGGTGTTCGGAAACTAGCTCATTTCGACGCTACTGACAAGGTTCCTTTGTTACAGAATTAGCACCCACTGCGTTCTCACAGTACTTCGAAGCCATCGGAATGAGCACATTATATTGTGCAATATTGGTTCACAAATTTTATAACATAAACGGACCGAATAATAATTACCATCGGCTCGACTGGTCTCGATGAGCAGATTTTATATTATGTTATATTAATGTGACTATGGGAAGTATGGGACAATGTAACAAAGAAATTAGAATAGTTTCAATTATGGATCATATACCTACATTATATCGATTTTAATTGATTAAATTAGTATACTTGAAATAAGTTGTGGTGTAACAAGGCTTAGAAAATGTTATAATTTTGAGAAGAATAACGCTATCATATGTATCATCCATGATGATTAACTATAATTTTACAATTATTTTATTGTTTTGAATTATTTGATTTGGAATCATACTCTGAGCTTCTGTAATCTGTCTTAATTCATTTTATGACTACACTGTGCATTAGTTTTCATACCGTAATGTTAGTTGTGAGTTTGAGTAAATAATGTTCTCATCGGCGCCACCTTAAAATGTGAAGAAAATCCCGAAATATCTCTAACCAAAAACATATTGATGATAGATGTTACGTTTCTTTTTTTGGGCGATGATGGTTCTGCATAAGATTTTTATATTAAAATACACATACACTTTTTTAACATTTATTAAATCCACATCTTATTTTTTAATGTAAAAGCAATATTTAAGCTTTAACTACTAACACTAACTAACTAAGACTTTGACTAAATTGTAGACTCTATATTTTCAATATTCCGATATTTAACAATTCAAACAAGCTTTTCTGTTCAATGTTGAAAATTGATCAATCAGTCAATCATTTATTAGTTGAATAAGGTCTCTCCAGATGGATATACTGGATTCTGGCAGCCTTAAATACCTACTACTATTGTTACCGCCATAAACCACAAAACCGCAAAGCCAAAATTAGGCTCGTTCCGCCGCTTCCGCGTATCCAAGTATATTGACGAATTCACGAGGTGTTTAAATATTGAGCTGTATTTTACGATTTAGAAGGCGTATCTAAATTACCTAATTCAGAAACATACAAAAAAGGATCCTTGTATCGGCGGAACCGGCTGAATCGGTTTTGAGACAAACTGACCATAGCTAATGAACTGATGACAACGCTTTATAAGTTCCGCTTACGCTTCCAAGAAGCAAACGGTAGATATTTCTTAGCGCTTCTTAAAATCTTTAGAAAATCTTGTTGAACAAGCGATCTACGGAGTTAAGCCAAACATAGAAGTCGTTAAACCTTGTCGGAGGCCTTTCATCTCCACCAATCTGCGTTGGAGCAGCATGATGCAGTAAGCTCCAGGGCTTCCAAATAATGGGAGAAACCTGCGCCCTTGCTGGGCAGCCAGAAGTGAATGCAAAAGTCCGGATATTCTAAATAATATTGTGAATACCGACCGAATGTACAAGAAACAAAATTAAATATTGAAACGTTAGGGTGACTTTAACATATTTTTTTATTTATAAACAAAATCACAAAAAAATTACTAACGTAACATCAGTGAACCTTTGTAATGATGTTTTTAATGGAGTAGCAGACGAGCATGCAGCCCACGTGGTGTTAAGTGGTCAATGCAGCCCATGGACATCTACATACAACCTCAAGCAAGCATAGGTAAGTCTTGTCTGAGGTCGTATGCAGTTGCGCTGCTACTCCGGAGGCTGGTGGTCGCCTCATGTAAGTGTGGCCAGCAACTGCACCTTTCCACCGAAACACAATAGAATTGGTTCACGGCAGAAGTGAGGGCAGCGGTGGTACTTCCCCGGGCGAACCATAATAGTTCTACCACCTACATAATGTATATAGATTTTAATGTGTAGTGTCGTACAGCTGAGGCTAACTATATTTAGGTAATTAATATATTTATATTGAAGCATAAAATAGTTCCGAAAACTTTACTTCTTCGTTTAAATTCACATAGGTAGAGTTTACATTTTTATTTGGACATTTCAATATTAATAAAATTCATGATTGATTATATTAATATGAATCGAATTTTAAGCATGATTATGGGTTATCGAAGCTATAAAGATCTCATTTATCCTTAAGAAAGTGTATCTGTAGCTTTTTCCTTGATTCTAAATTTAATTACTTTATGCAGTTAGTTCGACGAAATAGCCTGTTTTGATCGAATAAATTCAAATAAGTTTTTATGATTCAGACACAAAATATTCGTATTATCTATTTTTTGTAAATTAATATCTATTTTTAACAAAACTACTATAAATTTAATATAAAACAACATTTTTGTCTATTAAGTAGCTTGCATATTATTATTTTAGCGCACGTACCTAGTTTTAGCCTCTCGTATTAAAAATGTCATGTTGTATCCTTACAATAATACGCAAAAATTATATCTAAACTCCTGTTCAGATATAATTTTTGTGTATTGGAATCTTCTCTGTAATCTTACTTGGCCTAATTGATGATTGCATCATATTAAATAAATAAATAAATATCTTGGGACAATTCACACAACGCAATCTGATTCCAGACTAAGCAGAGCTTGTACTATGGTAATCAGAAAGCTGATAAACATACTTGTATAATTCTAAATACATTCTTAAATAAGTAGATAAATTAACACCCAGAAACAGAACATAGTCATGTTCATCACACAAATATTTGTCCTGGGTGGGAATCGAACCCACGACCTCACGCTTCGCAGTCGGCTCATCACCCACTGCGCCACGGAGGCTGTCGTGTATTCGTGTATATTCGTGTAAGTATTTATAATTCAGGCAAACATTATGATATCTATCTAACAAAAGTACTTTATATAAGATCGTGTGGGTCTGTTAAGAAGCTTGCATATTTTAGCGCATCTACCTAGTTTTAGTCTCTCGCTTTGAAAAATGTCAATTGTAAAAAGTTTTGGTGTAATTTTTACAGGGAACTTTAATGAAAGGCAACATGCGACCATAGACACTATGGCCTTTAGGACAGCTATTTAACTTAACCTTTATTAAAATTAATGAGAGATCCAAAGTTTGAATTGAACTACAATGTGAACCGATTGATGTATGAATATAAGATTCGGTCGTCTGAATAAACCGTACCGTAACTTCTAGCCATCACCCAGGGTTGACTGGCAGAGAATGCCATTAGGCATTAAGTCTTACCCTGTAACCCTTATACTTTAAGGAGCTACAAATAATAAATAAAAAAAATAAAATAAAGGAGGTTTCTAAATCATTGGACACTTGAATAGGGTATTTTACTCTTTATGAAAAAAAATCTAAATATGTACAAATAGCTAAGGCAATAAGCAGGCGGAAAATTAGTTTTAGTTCTGAGAACACCAAAATATATTTTATTATCTGTATTTTTAAGCAAAAGGGGCTTATATCAGTGCATTTATTTGTCTTACCTATGTACATATATATGACTGAGTGGCGATACCACAGATTAAAAATTACATCCAGTCTTTTCATCAAATGGCGCTTAAAATTTGAAAATGTTAATTTTAAATGCAGTTTTAGGTCAGTTACCAATTGAATACAAATGATATCTTTTTGAAGTGAAAACTTCTTTAGCGGCGTTGAGCACTTTTTGTGGGATGGGTAAAAACTATGAAACTCGCGCGAGGTCACGTGTGCTGATCGCAAAATTTCGTAAGATAGTAGAGGAGACGAGGAAGATCGACCTTCACCGATCTGATAATTCGATGAGACATATTGTTTACCAAATATAATTTATAAACATATATGCCTATGATAACTTGACTATCGATAAGTGTTCCTATTTTTAATTTAATTAATTTTAATCAATTTTCTTTCATATCACCTTCACTCTTGTAACAACCGAACGAGTGAATATCTTCACCGGCTCTTAGACCAAGACGGAGGGGTGACAGCTGATGACGGCTCATCTGACGGCTCTGTCTATACTTTTTTTTTCAATTATGGCATCGCAAACTCTGCATATTGCCAGCGTCAAGTATAATTTTATCTTAAAATTCGTTTATATCAAGTATTTAAAATATGGACATTGAACAAAGTGCATCTATTAATGAAAAAAGTGACGAAGAAATAGTGAAAGAAAATGAGAGAGTACTTTGTAAAAATACTAGCTAGATAGAAATTAATAGGTACTGATAATTCAAGCAATTCGTGCGGAATTATTCCCTAACGATTCCAAGACATCAAAAATGCACATTGTTAATGTTTTCACTTCTGCCGGCACTCCCGGAGTGCAACCCATTTTTTTTAGTTATATATTAGCAACGTATCAGCATCTTATTTAATCATTTTCAAAAAAAAATAACTCTATTTCTTCGATAACTATATACTAGGGTCAACGTAGTCACCCTAGAGTTTAGAAAATCTTCATTAATAGACAAAAAAAAAATTAAGATAATGTAGGTAGTTATAGTGTGGTGCAATAAAACATTACATAACGGACACTGCATCATAGTGCATATATCATTTAACTATGCCAATTCGAATTGAATCTACAAAATGGGTACAAATGTCAGTACAATATCTTAATCATTACCTATAGACAGTTACTGACTTCTAACGAAGATATCTGTTGTGTCTTTTTGTCCGAGATAAGTATCGGTGGACATATTGACAGCTTCTTACTAGTGTAATCATTAACGAGTGGAATAAAAGCCACATCTTTTTTCTAATACTAAACTGTTGTTGTTAAAATAAAAACTGAAGTAAAAACACTCAAGTGTTGTATCTTTTTACTAGCGGCCGCCCGCGACTTCATCCACGTGGACTTTGGTATTAGTCATAGCAAGATGTTATCTAGCCTATAGCGGCTATTACCTTCCTCAATAAATGGACTATACAACACAAAAATAATTTTTCAATTCTAACCTGCAGTTTCTGAGATTAGCGCGTTCAAACAAATAAACAAACAAACTCTTCAGCTTTATACCTACATTAGTGTAGATACCTACCTAAATTGAGAATTTTAATTTTTTCAAAACTTCAAAAAACTGTAGAATTTCAACGCAATATCTCTACGTATTTCCGAAAGGACAGACGGACAGACAGACAACTAAATTATCCTATAAGTGTTCCGTTATTTAACCCTAAAAACAATGGAAATTTGAATTAGTCGTGACATTTTGTGATATACTTAACAATATTTGATGAAATTTCAAAGTAGAGATCCACTGCATTTTCTATCGACAGAAAAGGTTCAACGTTGGTATTTCCCCAATCGTGAAATTGGATTGGAGGAGGTCAAAAATTTCTCAAAGGGGGGGGGGGGGCTATTCATAACGTGTACTCAGACCGAGGTTATTAGAGGTTTGTCAAGGTTGAACCCGAATGGTCTTGAAGGAGGCTTGAGCCCCCTGGATCGCTAGTGTCCCCAATTAAATCAAACTTCTACCACCTACGAAATTACCACTTAGCTTCAGATGACATAATTCTTTGCATGCCATTCGTACTCTAAAGTAGTAGGAGTAGTAAACGAGATTACACCGCCTCATTTTAAGTGGATAATACCGTCTG
Source organism: Pyrgus malvae (assembly GCA_911387765.1). Lineage (NCBI taxonomy): Eukaryota > Metazoa > Arthropoda > Insecta > Lepidoptera > Hesperiidae > Pyrgus > Pyrgus malvae. The sequence goes on along the minus strand of OU426955.1, from coordinate 6,269,036 downwards.
CTCGTCTACCAATTTATCCAATCACATACATATATCTCGTTTGCAAAAAGTTTTGCAGTTTCGTTATAAAATAAGCAAAATAATTAAAAGTTTAGAAAAAATTAAAAGTATTTATTTATTTATTTTTAAATTACAAGTATATACCTATTGTGAATAGACTAGTGATTAAACACTTCTTTTTTTACATATAATACTAAAAAAGTCGTTGTTTGAATGCTTATTGTGGGAAATAAATAATCGTTAAAATGAATATTTATTATCCAGCTAGCTAACACCACCGGCCACAGCCAAGGTGAAGTCAGCAAGTCGAGACATCACTTATAAAATACCTTAAAGTACCCAAAGTTGGAGTTACATAATTTTCCTAATATTAAAAATGCTTTTTACTATAATTGTTTAAATCTAACCTAAATCTAGAGTGGGTGAGACCCGTCCAAAGTTACGAGTTGGTACGGGAAAGCACGTTCGTGGGAACGATGCGCGACACCTGCACGGCATCAGATGTCGCCAACGTCAGCACTTAACACAAATTTACACCGAGTCACTTTGTCCGTACGTAACATGCTTGACAGACTGCTTTTTTGTTTTCCGTAGCTATCATGTAAAAAAAAATTTCAAACTTCAATAACTATCAGGTACTTCGATACCTTCGAAACAATTGTTCCTAAATAAAAGAATCAACATACATGGCTGATGTAGGCAATAAATTATTTATTATTAATACATAAATAAAGATATCGTGTTACATTATCAGCATTATTTATGAGTTACGCACGCACGTGATCGTCCATTTTTCTCCTGTCGATTCGTTGATCTGATTTAATACGTCAGAATTTGAGATATGATTTTGTTTTGACGGTACAAATTAATGAGGATCACGTATTTAAAAGAGCACGGCAGTGCTACCGCAAAGTTCCCTTAAATTTATACCTACTTTAAGTAACATAAAACGATAGTAAGCTTTAAGAGTTGAATATTGGTAACTTATTTAGTTAATTCTGGTAAGAATTCGTTGCACTAAAGCACAGTAACTTTATTTTTTATACATATTTGCATTACTTCTTTATGCTAATTTGTTATTTATATGAGTCCAGCAATTTGGTTATTGGTATAAATCAAATCAAAAATATTTATTTCATATCAGAAATACAAAATACCCGGTCATCGCCCTCAGGTGCCCGTTTGGGCTAGATGTTGAGCTGAGAGAAAAGAAGCGGTGGAAAAAAAAAACTCCCAGCAGCACTCTTTTAAAAAAAGTACATATATATATTTGGGATAACAGTATGGCTATACTTCCACCTTCTCAAATATTGGTATAATAGGCAAAGCCTGTTAAAGCTACAGTCTGCTGCTGGATATGACTGAACTAAACTTAAAATCGGACACGCAATGTATCATCAGTGCACGCTTTTAATCATATGAAAAGAAATTTCAGATATCCGATGTGTTTGCAACACAGCAATAAAACAGTAGTAATAAGCGGCATTATGAAACAAGTAAACTGCCACTCAATGGTAGTTGTATCGACAAACAAAGTCTCATTAATATTTATAATGTTTACACTACATGCTGGCTACCTTTAGCTATCGATACAATAAAATAGTCCTTATTCGTATGCAGACAGGATTGATCATGCGGTTTGGTAACGCTTTAGCTGATTACACGCCTTGCCAATTATTTGAACCGTAAGCCTACTATACTAATTATAAAGGGCAATTTAGAACTTCAGTTTATTAAATCCCATATCTTGTTGTTGCAGCCACGTTCTACAAATAAGTCGATTTTGAAACTCGGCTGAATGACTTACTTTAATTTCGAAATTCTTTTCGTATCAGAAAATATTATTATTAGTTAGTTATATTATTAGTCCTACATAATAATTTTATGAAACACCAAGTTATGCTATATATGTATTAATAGCGCAAGACGATTTTGTCCAAGTAATTACGGGATGATAGCTGTACATAAAAAAATCGATAATGGTCTCATTTTGAAGAGCTCCAGCTGTAAATGTGCAGAAAAATAAATATATTGATAGTAAATCAATTTAATTAATAAATATCGATTTAATTTTCCAGTATAATAGTTCCGGTGGTCCCATATAATGATTCGTTTCTCATTCAAAAATATGAAACTTATGAACTTGAACTAGGTATGTACTTTTTTTCGAATGGCGTTGCGGTCTTTTGAACGTTTTGCCATTTTTGAACATTTTGGGCTCTTGGTCTAAGAGCTTTCTCTCACATTATTAATTATGAAACGATAGTTGTTCTAAGGGCAGGAGCACCGAAGTACCAGCTACACCCATTTGACTCCGTTGAAAAGCGCGCAGTCCGAATCGTCAACGACCCAAGATTGACTGACAGGCTAGAACCGCTTAGCTTGTGAAGAGACATAGGCTCGCTCTGCGTGTTCTACCGACTTTACTATGGTGAGTGCTCCGAGGAACTCTTCAAATTGATGCCTACATCACCATTCCATGATTATACCACCAGACGAAGGTTAAAGTTCCACCGGCACCATCTGGACTCGTGGCGGTCCTCCACAGTCCGCTTTGCACGCTCCTTTTTACCACGGACGTGTAGGTTATGGGACAACCTTCCAGCTGAGGCATTCCCAGTGGACTATAACATGGGGTTCTTCAAGAAAGCTGTAAAAAAGCTCTCCTCCAAAGCCGGCAATGCTCGGGCGGCTCCCCTAGGGTTGCCCGTGTCCATAGGCGACGGTGATCGCTTAACATCACGCGGCCCGTCTGCCTTATTGTTAGGTTTATTTATAAAAAAAGTCCAAAATAGGTCTTGAGTCTATTCTGAAAACTTCCTCAATATACAAAAATTCAAATAACTTGCAGCATGGGTTCTTTAATGGAGAAGGACCATTTACCAGAAACGTTGTCGCACGAGATGTTTCTCGAATGAATGAATCGATGAATATTGTAACAACAATATGTACAATGCTCTTTTGCATTGACCTGCATTTGTTAAACAAATTATTATTTTTCAAAGAATAACGAGTAAGTTAATTATGTGTGGTATATAATAAAAATGCTGGATATTAAAAAATTGAATAAGTTAAAAAAATAAAGGGAATTGTTATGGAAAACTCCAATTTTATACTCGACGCTGGCAATATGCACAGATTTTGCGATGCCATGCCATTCAAAAATCTCTTGCATAAACGCGAATGTTTCGCTGGCGACTTACTAGTATTGTAATTATCTACCTATACTAATATTATAAAGAGGAAAGATTTGTATTTTTGTATGTTTGTGATGATTAAACTCAAAAACTACTGTTCCGATTTCAAAAATTCTTTCACCATTAGAAAACTACATTCACCCTAAGTAATATAGGCTACTACCGCGGGAAAATGCTTCATTCCTACGTGAAAACGTGTAATAGGGTCAACGCGGTTGAAGCAACTGGCTAAACGCCTATGATTTTCATAATATATAGCAATGAAGCCTGGAATAGCACATAGGCTATTTTTTATCCTACGGGGACCCATTAAACGGGTCCACGCGGGCGAAACCGCTGGCGGAAGGCTAGTTTGATATAAATTTTAAATGATTGGTAATGTATGAGCCTATAATTATAGACGAAATAAAAACAATTCTCTAAAATCATATACGTATATGAGAGAGATTATGACATTAAAATTGCACATCGAATTACATGTTCTCAGGTTCTTGGAATGCAAATAACTTGTTTTATAATGCGATTCCACGTAAAAAAATGCGCAACGAAGAAAGATCTGCCATTCCCTATTTTTAGATCTTCATTAGTATGAATTGCAAGACCTATAGGTATCACAATTCCATGATCGCTCCATATATAAACTGTTTTAAGGTTTTTTTTTATTTGAATGGAGTAGCAGACAAGCATGCAGACCACGTGAAAATAAGTGGTCGCTGCAGCCCATCGACATCTACAAACAACCTCAAGAAAGCATAGGTAAGTATTGTCTGAGGTCGTATGCAGTTGCGCTGCTACTCCGGAGGCTGGTGGTCGCCTCATGTAAGTATGTGTGGCCGGCAACTGCAGAAGTAGGTGCAGCGGTGGTACTTCCCCGGGTGAACAGAATAGTTCTACCACCTATAAAAATTTGCAAAAAGTACTGAATTCTGTTTTAATTTTTATAAGTAGACGTACATAAAGTATTTGAATTCTTCGTATTAATTTTTTATACTCCTCCTATATTGGACCAAGTTATCGTGTCAACCGGAAAAGTACACTTAAAAATCTTTAGATTAAAGTTTTGATTATTTTTTCTTAGTATCTTCCTACAAAGTATAAAATTAATTAAGACACTTATTACTATTAGTTAAAATCTTACAAAAACCTCTAGAGAGTTCAATGTTGGCCGTGTACTTGACTAAGATTGAACTTCGACGAAGATTTGCGTAGAATTGGCAACTCATTACTAACTTTTCCGTGCAGTCCGTTGCAGCGAAACTATACAAATTGAAGTAATGACTAAAGTGCTCGTTCACTCTTTAAAATCTTCAAACATTCTCTAAGAAAAAATAATGGTATTTTTTTTAAAAAGCGACGCAAAACATTATTTTATTAACTTTCAGTATTTAAATTAGTGGAAATAGCTAATCTTTATACTATTAGTCCCTATTTTATCCCTATAGAAGCGTGCATGGCCCGGCGGCTAGTGTAGAACGCAAACGATCTATGCAACTAAGCCAAACGGGCGCGGTCGAGTATGAAATGGGTGACCGCTAGTGGAAAAACTGTATTTCTTCTATACTATTGCAGTCGGTGCCCATTCAATGAAACAGGCATGCTGATTTATTAAGGGCACGACTCTAAAATAGTTTTAAGAGTAATTAGCAGTCATATCACAAAAAAAGTATCACTATCAAATTAAATTTTATTGTTAATGTTTCTTTTTTTCTTTTTTTTCGCCTACCGACAGTAAAACGTACGGTTGTGTTAGTTATCATCTCTCTGAAATTAACTCTCAAAATATATGTAAAGTGTGTGTAAACCATTAACTTTTGCAACATTTATCTAAAATAAACATTAAACGTCCAGTGCAATTTATAAAATACTGTAACAGTTTACTACGACTCGATAAATAAGTGAAACAATAGTGCTCGCGCGCGGGTAGGTACTACCTGCTTGCACCGCTCGCCGTGGACGCCGTTTGTAATTCGTTGTACCAACTCCTAAGTAATAAAGACTGATATTTTACAATAATGGCTGGTACCTGCGAAGCCTGTAAGATTACTATAACAGTGACACAAAAACGTATTAAGTGTACTATTTGCGCGCGGTTCTATCATTCTGATTGCATCGGATTTACTAATGAGTTGTCAAGATCCCAGTGGAAGTGTCCTCTCTGCGTGGCTAGTCTTCGAAAGGGTGGAGACAACACTAACACCCCCGTTCGCAACACTTCCAAAGCAGCAGCAAGTAAGAACAGTGAATCTGTGACGATGGCCGACGTCCCGCCGCCGTCAGCTCCCGTGGCACCCACCCGGCCTGCATCGCCGCCCGTCTTGTCTCCCCCGGCGCCCGCAACACCCACACCACCCATATACGACGCAAATTTACTGTCCCAGATAAGTACTTTGTTAGACACCAAACTTAACATCTTGAAAAGCCAAATAATTGAGGACTTAAAAAAATCATTAGTCAAGGAGTTTCAAAATGAAATAGCTGCTGTAATTGCTAAATGTGACCTGCTCGAAGAGTCTCACTCTAAGCTACTAGAGGAACACGAATCCTTAAAGAGGGACTTCGAGACTGTGAAAAACAACATGTCGCAGTGCGAAGGAAAATTATCTGATTTAAAAGAACAATTTAGTAAACAGCAGCAAAAGGCAAGAATGTCCAATATTGAAATTGTGGGACTGCCAGAAACCAGTAAGGAATCACCCGTCGAACTCGTATTGAAGATAGCCAGCCACACCGGGGTCCAGCTTCAGCCAGAACAAATCCTATCAGCTCATCGCGTGCAACCTATGCGTAAAGTCGACGGCCGACCTAAACCAATTGTTGTCACGCTTCAAAGTAGAACTTTGAAAGATAAAATTATATCCGGTGTACGAAGGGCGAAGGGAATAAGCACTAGAGATTTAGGTCTAGGCGGTCCTGATGTTAGGTTCTTCGTTAATGAACATCTGACTCCTGAAAATAAGCAACTTTTCAATGTAGTAAAGTCTCATGCAAAAGAAAAGTCCTACAAGTTTGTGTGGGTTAGGAATTGTACAATTTTTTTAAGAAAAAACGAAGAATCTCCTGTTATAATTATAACGACGGAAAAGGACCTACAAAAAATTGTTTAATTGTAATATTCACTCAAGTTTTTAAGGTCCGCCTGTTAAATCCTAAGTGTTTTTTGTTGCAAAATGTTACCAATTGTATAATCGCATATTTTTCAATCAAACACACACGATATGTATACTCAACACATATATTACTTATGCAACTATTAAAAGACACGAATAAAACTTATTTACAATTACACACACCACATAAATACACAACAGACATAACATACATAATACCTACAATACACACATCACCTACAACACATTTACAAACCACTCAAGATATTTACTTACAATCACAATACCTTAATACATTTCTATTCATTCATGCATACTGCATAGATTTACAACTATGCATTTATACCTATCTCATGACTTATTTTACCGTATGTTCTCATAACTCACATAAAACACTATTGTATACTAATTCGTTTATACCACTGAAAATGTTCTCACATGCATTTAGAGTCAACAATTATATTGCAGCTGTTTATTGCCCATCAATGAACCGATATATAAATACAAACATATTATTATTACACTACACTTTTGCTTATGTAAAACAATTGCATTCTATATTTTCGTACTTTTTACCGGCGCCACAATGCCTCGATTAAGCCTTTTTTATCAAAATGTGCGAGGCTTGCGCACGAAAACTTTACAATTTAGGCAAAACTTACTTAGTTATGATTATGATGTTGTTATTATCACTGAAACGTGGCTTACAGATGGCTTTTATAAGGGTGAACTATGTGACGACCGCTATGATCTATTTCGATGTGATCGTAATGAATTAACGTCACTTAAGAGACTTGGTGGTGGTGTCATGCTATGTATCAAACATCTACTGCATGCGCAGGAGCGTTCCGACTGGGCGTGTGCAGACGTCGAGTGCCTCTGGATCACTGTCACTGCGTCCGCATTGGGCGTTCGAGATAATCGTAGCCTACACATTGGTGTCGTTTACATTCCACCTGATAAGAATCAAGCGCAGCGACTTACTAAATTTGCCGCGCAATTAATAAACATTGTCTCATTGCATCCTAACGATCATTTCATTATAGCGGGAGATTTTAACTTGTCACATATTTCCTGGTCAACATCGGGCCCTATGGCCCATAAGAGCGTTACAACTGAATTACAAATAGCATCAGAAAGCTTGTTAGATGCATGCGGCCTATCTGGACTTAATCAATATAACCTATATGTTAATAAATGTGATAATACTTTGGACTTAATCTTTAGCAATACTCACATCGACGTTTGTCGCTCTAGGGTAGCACTGGTCGCGGAAGACCTTTATCACCCATGCTTAGAAGTAAATGCATCAGATCTTATGTTACCATGTCTTAAGCGTGATACTATAGTTAAATATTGCTATCTCAAAGCTGATTACTGCAAAATTAATAATGGTCTAATCAATACTGACTGGCACACATTGCTCCAAGGAAATAATATAGATGAAATTACCCAAAAATTTTATTCATTACTTTACAAAGTTATTGAACAGTTTGTTCCCAAAAAAATTCATCGCCATATAGATTCATTCCCCGTATGGTACTCCAGACCATTAAAACATATAATAAACGATAAATTGCGAGCGCACAAGCGTTGGATTAAATATGGTAATCCTAGAGATTATGATGAATTCTCTATCTTACGAAGACGGCAAAAACAAATTCAAAACAAATGTTACAATACCTTTAAAGAAAATATCCAAATAAGTCTTAAAAACAATCCTAAATATCTTTGGTCATACTTAAAAACATTGCGAAGTAGCAACACCGGTTACCCTAACATACTAACATTAGAAGATAAATCTTATCAATGTGAGACAGATATATGCGAAGGTTTTAGCCGTTTCTTTAAGAGTGTATTTCAGAAACCAGCCTCAGATTATAATCTGCCCCTGCTAGCAGAGTCTACAGACACCATTCATAGGCTTAATTTTAGTGAAAATATTGTTTTTAAATTACTTAACACGATTGACTTAAATAAGGGGCCGGGTAGTGACAAAATCCCCCCACTTTTTATCAAAAACTGTGCCTCAAGCCTTGCTAATCCCTTAACTATTATCTTTAATTGGTCAGTAAATGTCTTTGGAGCCTTTCCGAGCACTTGGAAAGAAGCTTTAATAGTACCCATTCACAAAAGCGGTTCCCGAGGTCGAATTGAGAATTATCGTCCCATATCCAAATTAAATTTATTCTGTAAAATCTTTGAGAAATTAGTATATAAATCCATTAGTCCGATAATTCTGAATTCAATCCCTGAGGAACAACATGGCTTTATGAGGAAACGCTCTACAGTAACGAATCTAACTATGTTTACGGACTATATCTTTCAAACTATGGACAATGGGGGACAAGTAGATGCTATATATACTGACTTTCAGAAAGCATTTGATAGGGTAGATCACATTATACTCCTCCATAAACTACACGCACTAGGAATAAGAGGTGATCTTTTTAGATGGGTGAGTTCTTATATAACCAATAGGAGTCAAGCTGTGATATTAGGGAAGGCGCAAAGCAACTTTGTATCTGTTACATCAGGGGTACCTCAAGGGTCAATTTTGGGCCCACTTCTGTACAATGCCTATCTTTACGATATTGGCTCATGTTTTACCCATTCAAAATTTATAATGTTCGCGGATGATAAAAAAATTTTCAGTAAAATTGTCAATATCGATGATTGCCATAATATTCAAAGGGATCTCAATAATTTACATAGGTACTATGTAGAAAATCGTATTACTATAAATGCAGCTAAGTTCTGTCAAATAACATTCACTCGCAAACGGAATCCTATTAGTTATAATTACCAAATGAATAACATTTTCATTAACAAAGTTAACATTGTTCGTGACCTAGGTGTAACACTGGATGCCAAAATGTCATTTGTAAGCCACATCGATATAATAACTAACAAAGCATATAAACAGCTAGGTTTTATAAAACGTGTTTGTGAATCTTTTACGAATATAGACTGCATCAAAGCTTTGTATTTCTGTTTTGTCCGCAGCATATTAGAATATGCTTGTAGTATATGGTCTCCACAGTACAATGTTCACATTGATCGGATTGAATTAATCCAAAAGAAATTTATAAAAACATTAAATTCTAAAAGTTGTAAATCTTTCACATCTTATGATGATGCTTGTAAAAACTACAAAATAGACCCCTTAGTAGATCGTCGTAAACAGTATGATATAGTACTATTATATGACATCATAACAGGAAAAATAGATTGTAGTAAACTCTTGTCACAAATTGAATTTAAGATACCACCTAAGCGTTCAAGACACATTAAGCCATTATTCAATACTCCTCAAGCGAGAACAAATTATGCAAAAAATTCAGTTCTTCGCCGTGTTGTCGAGACATATAATAATGAGTATTCAAATATAGACCTCTTCAATGTAAGTAAAATCTCACTAAAAAAATCAATTAAAAAGTCGCATCTCACAACATAAACAAACGCACACACACACACACACACACACACACACATATATATATATACACACACACACTTAAAAACATCCATTAAAACTCAGCCCAACCGTACATAACTATACCTATATTTTATAATAATTAGTTAAAATAAAATTTTGCGTTGTTAAATAGTGTAATCCATTTTTGGCCATAGTATAAGAATTATAATTGTATCATCTATATTTTGTAACATTGTAACGCTGTTGGATTGCCAAATAAATAAATAAATAAATAAATGTTTTCAAGACGGTTTTCTTTTTTTCATTAACATGAACATAACATAACATGTCTTAAGTAAACAAAGTTTTGAAAATTTAATTTGAATTACGGTTTACCATCGTACTTAAACTTATTAGCCAAATAAAGTAAAGTCGTTTAGTTTCTTTATTTTCGTATTTTATTACGTAGCAATAATAAGAAGTTGTGTCCATTTTTACATGAAGCAAGCTGCGAACCATATTATTTAAAAGTTATTTCGAAGTCCAAGTACAAAAAGTAAACTTCAGCTCGTCGGTTTAAGCATTAGAGCATCACAGGTACTGACAGGTATGACACCCGTCTGAGGAGTGGACTTTACGGGTGAACCCCTCGTCCCAACGTGCATGCACAATGTGCCTTCTAGTTATATACAACTAGTGTGTGTGTGTGTCGGTGTCCGTGTTGTAATATTTAGAAATGTATGCGTCTGTAGCGATGAAAGAATATTTGTGAATGTGTGACAAAATTAAAATGTGTGCGTTCTTTCCCCGCACCAGATTTGGCACAAAAATTATGTATCGAAGCGAGGCACAATGCCTTCTCCACTGATGGGTGAGTCAGTACCTTTGATGCTTAAGGGTTAAACCTAGACGAGTGCACGAATTAGAATTGGCAACTCATTGACTTTCCCGTTTCTTCAGCTGCACTTAAATCAAAATAATGGATGGTTTGGTTTACCCTTCACTGAGATGCCTTTACGGGATTTATGCATCCCTAGTGTAGAATAAAATGTTTACAACAATCCGTGTTTTGTTATTTTACTTTCGTATTTTCTTAATAAGTATCTGGACGCCCGAGCGTTGCTCGGATAAAAACAATTGATTTTCTTGGTTTATTTTTAAGCAAAACATTCATTGACTTAGTGTACTTACCAAAGCCTTTTGAAATACCTACCTCCCAATTAAAAAAAAATTGTCACAAAAAATAAAAAAACGCAATTTGCCTACTTGAGACTTGAACCCGGGTCCTAGCTCCGTAGTCAGTTTTCGTAACCATTCGACCAAGAAAGCTTTAATTCCATTGACGAAATTTTTATAGAGGTCTTTCATATCGACATTGTCATTTGTCTGAAGGGCGGATTCACGGTTGACAGGGACGGCTTTCTACGCTACAATATTATTAATATTTTCCAATAGATGTCAGTAAGAGTAACTTTATATTTAACGGCATAAACATTAAATAAAACGACAATTTCTGTCAATAAAAATTTGTGGATCGATTTATCATCCCCGAAACCAGGGTACTAAATTTCATCAAAATCTTTGGAGCCGTTTCCGAGATTCAAAAAATATATTTAGATATATACAAGAATTTCTCATTTAAAGGTATTAGATAAGTAATACCATTTTGATATAAAACATCCCTACTGATAATTAGTTCCTTTGTCCTTCTTTCAAGTCACTATGTTGCTATGGATTAATTTTTGTACAGACACAGTTGGGGGGAATTGAAGCACTCTTCAAGTCACTAAACATGCCTTCTTTTTGCCCGAAGATAATATCTGATACCTATTCGAAAAAACGTATATTCCACGCAGGCTAAATGATAGTATTATTTAAAAGAAAGTAGAAAAAAAGAAGTATAAGTAAATTCAAAATTAGTCGAGCACATAAGTTGAGATTGGCAACTAATAAATTAACTGACTTATCCGTTCAGTCAGCTGCAGTAGGATTGAACATAGTTTATGAGCCACTTAGATGCTTTTCATTCCGTAGCTAATCAATACAGCAACTTGACTAATAACAACTGGTTGTTAGTTCACTTCAGTGCAGTTCAGTTCAGTGAAAGAATCTTAATAAACAATATAAATTAAATCATAAATTACCACGGAGCAGGACAACCAGTTATCGACTTCAAAAGAAAACTACTCCAAAACTAATTAATATAGGTACATTAAAAAGTAAAAAAAAAAACAAATTGCGTATTCTTATAAAATTTAATAGTCAACTTACATTTTCTACTCATCAATATGTAGGTACGATCTGTGTTTACCATATAATGTAGGTACAGTTATTGTTATTTTGGAGTCGGTGTCAATTTAAGATTTTTATGGTTTTCTCATGAAAACCATTGGCAACAGGACCAAATTAAATGGGATCAAACGAGAAGTATCAGCATTAAAAAAAAAAAGAATCAAAATATGTTCGCCCAGTCGAAAGTTATGAGGTAACAAACACAAAAATACAGTCTAATTGAGTACCTACTCCTTTTTAAACATACTATAAATACACACAATAATTTATATAAGAATTAAAAGAAGATTAGTTTCTCTATCATCTCCAAGAGTTTTTATGTTACTGTCAAATAAAAATATAAAACATACTATAGTGACAGATGAATTGTTATTCAGACTATGTAAAACTTCTGGAAGATGGCGCGCAGAATCAATGATTGATAGTTACAATTTATGCAGGAAAATAAAATAAGTTGTTTCACTATTAATTTCTCAATTTTACCATTTTCTTGAGTTATAGCGAGACTAACGAACACCAATTCATTTTTATATATAGAGAAGAAGATACATATAGAAGAAAAGACGTCTCTCATTTATACATAGATAGTCCCAAAAATAACTTTAAAACATTGAAAGCCTTGGCAGAATTAGGCAAACAGACCCCATTACCCAATTGCTGTCAATTAAGGTGAACTGTAATATTATTATGCTAAATGTCCGTACGTTAACGTTAATTTGTCGGAAAGGACTCTACATTTCAGGAAATGCTCATTGAATTATTCGTAAATATATTTTCGGAGAACTTCTTCCTTTTCCAGATTTTTAAGTCCGGTCCTTCATTAAGATCCATAATTGATTGCACTTAACAACATCTGATTAGGCTGAGTACGCTTTAAAGTACGGTGAAGTAGTTATTTTGACGACCCGTGTGGCGTAATGGTTCCCATGCCGGACTTCCGATCGGCGGGTCCCTAGTTCGATTTCCGGCGAAGCAGAAATTTGAAAGATGAGTTGAAATTTCTGTTCTCGGTTTGGGTGTTTGTGTTTATGTCTTTGTGTGTGTCCATAGTACCCACGACACAGGGTATACCTATCCTACTGTGGGGCTATGAGTGTGAAACGTTATGAGTGTTATGTGCGTATTATGAGTGTTATGAGAGTTACGTGCACGATTAGTAAAATTAGAATTTTCTTACCCAATAAAAACGCCTGCCTTCTATCATGTCAAACATCTTTATCCAATTAAATAATTTTCAGATGCAATATGTTATAACCGTTTTAAAACAACGATAATACGTTGCAAAAAATCACTGCAAAATGACATCTAAATCTTATCGAGAGGAACACCTGGCTACAAATGCTTATTTTGAGGATAGCATGTACTTATGGATATCTAATCTCTTTTCATTTTCAGATACACAGATCTCTTGAACGTTTATTCGGATTATCTACTGCTATTTTTGTTTTATCTCGATTGTTGCGAAATTATATAAGAGTTCGAAGGTATGAATTTTTGGCTTGCCTTGATTACCCAATCTTAATCGTAAGCAAATTAGCCATCGCTTTACTCGGATATCTCGTTCACTTGATTGACTGATTAATGACGAAATAGTGATTTTGGCGATTACTGTGTCGACTGTTGCAGCGAAACCACATGAAATAATTGAAGTGAAAACTTCTTTAGCGGCGTTGTGCACTTTTTTTTGGGACGGGTAAAAAATGTTAAACTCGCGTCAGGGCACGTGGCCTGATCGAATATTCGTAAGACGGAGGGGTGACAGCTGATGACGGGTCGACTGTCTGTCTATACTTGTAAAATTCATTTATATCAAGTATTTAAAATTGGACATTGAACAAAGTGCATCTATTAATGAAAAAAGTGACTAAGAAATAGTGAAAGAAAATGAGTGAGTACTTTATAAAAATACTAGATGAAAACCTACTGATTATACTAGGTGAAAAATAATACTGGTAATTAAAGCAATTCGTGCGAAATTATTCCCTAACCATTCCAAAATATCAAAAATGCACAACGTTAATGTTTTCACTTCTGCCAGCACTCCCGGAGTGTAACCCGTTGTTTTTTATTTTTGCTTTAATATCGGTCACCTATCGCATTGTTTCAATTCACGTATCGCTATATGTTTATCTACTAACACTACTCACTTTCTCGCTAACCACTTTTCTTTGAAACATGTTTCTGTTGGCTTAATGTTACTGGTTTAAAATATCTATGCATCTGCCTAGTTTTAATCAAATTTCAATAACTTGCAGCCTTGATTAAAACGAAAATTCTAATAAGCGATCGATCAAGACATACTATCTTTTGACACTTAGGGAATTTCTCAGGTACACTATTTATTATTGGTAAAAGGTAAGGGAAATCAGTTGACCTATAAAATCAAAGTAATATTTAGCACACAGGATTTTAATTACTTTAGTTAACTTAGAAAATTTATGTTTATCAACTTAACTATCACTAGCCTTTCACCAACGGTTTCGCCCGCGTGGACCTGTTTAATGGGTAGGATAAAATAGCCTATGTGCTATTCCAGGCTATGTCTCTAACCATTCCATCAATTTGAAATACGACGTAAGACAATATATTGCTATATTAAAATCATAGGCGTTTAGCAAGTTGCTTCAACCGTGCTGACCCTATTGCCCGTTTTCACGTAAGTAGGAATGAATCATTTTCTGGAGGTAAAAAGTAGGCTATGTTATTCAGGGTGAATGTAGCTTTATAATGGTGAAAGAATTTTTGAAATCGGACCAGTAGCTTTTTGAGTTTATTAATTACAAACATACACACAAAAAGACAAATCTTTCCTCTTTATAATATTAGTTTAGATTTCATCAAAATGTAGATTGTACCAGCAAAGCTACCACAATTTGCATGAATGGATCTATTACCATAATACATAATGCTTTTTACATATTTTCATAGTTACGATAATGCTTTGTTGACATAATATGCGGGCTTATGACTTTGTAAGTAAACATTACCTAATTACATCAAAGGTACCGGTTGATTTAAAATGCCATTAAGTAGGTAGAGTCAACCTCTTCACTTTGATAAAAGTTAAGGCAACAACGAAAATGTTGTGGTGGTTGGTTGTTGCCCGTGTCTATAGGTGACGGTGATCCCTTAACACCACGCGGACCGTCGGCCTTTTTGTTCAGTTTATTTATATAAAAATAATGAATGAGATAATTAATATATAAGTATATATTTTACGACCTGCGTAGCACAATGGTTACCATGCCGGACTGCCAATCGAAGGGTCCCGGGTTCGATTCCCGGCGAAACAGAAATTTTAAATATGAGTTGAAATTTCTGTTCTCGGTCTGGGTGTTTGTGTTTCTATCATTGTGTGTGTCCATGGTACCCACGACATATCTACCCTACCGTGGGGCTATGAGTGTGAAACATTATTTATTTATTTTATTTATATGTATGTATAACTTGTCCTGACTCTCTCATTATAAGTGAATAAAAAAGGAAGATAAAAATTCAAATATTTAAATTAAAAAAAAACTATAAATAAATAAACCTTTAAAGAATAAGCGAGATATGCTACCTCCTGCTGTTTCCTTTGTATATTTAAAGAGAATATTTTTGTCATAGGCGTTATTATTTATTCATTACTAGCTTTCAGCCCGCGGCTACACCCAAGTGTAGGTACTACACGTTTGTCCTATAGGAATGAGATATTTTCCTCAGTGAAAAAGTACCCTGTGTAAACTCTTCAGACGCCAACTCTCTATGTACAAAAATCAGGTGAAACCGTAACACCGTTGCGTCGTGAAAGAATAAACAAACAAATTTTATATTTATAATATTAATTATGAATTTACTTATGCATAGATAAAAAATATATACATCGTTTCACACTCATAGCCCCACAGTAGGGTAGATATACCCTGTGTTGTGGGTACCATGGACACACACAGAGACAGAAACACAAAAACCTAGACTGAGAACAGAAATTTAAACTCATCATACAAATTTCTGCTTTGCCGGGAATCGAACCCGGGACCGTTCGATTGGCAGTCCGGCATGGTAACCATTACGCCACGCGGGTCGTCTATAGATGACCTGTATGGCACTTTAATACCATGCGGAATCGCCAATTGTGGGTCCCTGTTTCGATTCCCGTCCAAGTAGGTACATATTGAAATGATAAGTTTAAATTTCTGTCGGTCTGGGTGTTCATATTTATAAGTGTATATGATTATATTTTACCAACGTTGTAGTGTAGACTAGTGTGATTCGAACAAATCTCGATTCGAATCGAGTGTCTATACAAACCGCGGAATGTTTGTCCGTTTGATGGACGAGTGTACGAACAAATTGAATCGAAATTCCTTTCCGGTTGACGTTTTGAATCCAATATCTATCCAATAAAGTTTGAAAGTAGTAGACGTTACTTTGTTTGATGGTAAAGGAAATTTCACTGTGGCGCTGTTACAGAGAAGAAGGTGTAGTTTCTTATATGTATAAGACTACTATGACTTAATCAAAAAGCGTTCTAATGTCCGATTATAAAAAGCTTTTTTCTCTCAATGTACAAACACCCTGTGATATGGGTACCCAAAGCCGACGATCGGAACCGATCCAAAATATAAATAAATAGATATTTATATTTAAATTTATAAAAGGCGCAATAAAAAAATAAATAATAGATATGAAAATGAAAATGAAAATATTTTATTTGCACAAATATGGCTATTACAAAAGTTGTTTTATGTACATTTATTAGTTCGCCATATTTACCTCAGCGAGGTACGCAAATTTGGAGGACAGAATTAAAACGTAAGTTAGCAGTATAACTAAAATTACCTAAGTATAACTATACTTATTAATTATATATAATGAAGACAACGTTGATTTTATTTTAACCCATATTTTGCTATTTTGATATTAATGTATATTTTATAACTGTGTTATAACTTATAATTAAGTTTTTCACTTTTATATTTTTATTATTTTAGTATTTGCATACCTCTCGAAGGTAACTATGGCGAACTAAATATGTTTATATAAACAACTTTGTAAACACCCATATATGTGCAAATAAAAGTCTTTGTCTTTGTCTTCGAATGATCTTATATTTAAGAGGTGTATGAAAAATAAAGGCTAAGTGCGTACCATAAGACTTTCGACAACGATTAACGACTGCTGTCTATTGATTACAAGGAACGACGGCCTAACGTGCTTTCCAAAGCATAAAAGCGCACATATAATTTAATACTAGCTTTCACCGATCTTACATCCAACTGCGCCCGTTTTACTTAGCAGCAGTGCCATGACTGCTTTATGACATGGCTACTACTGCCCTTTTTATGTTCCACAGGTCTCTTTCCGTTATTGGAGATTTCTAGACGATCACCCATCCAACACGCGACCGCGCTCGTTCCGGTCAGCTGCGTTGTTCTCTTCATAATGTACTCTTTTTTTTAACGGAGTAACAGACGAACATGCAGGCCACGTGGTGTTAAGTGGTCGCTGCAGCCCATGGTTATCTACATACAATCTCAAGGAAGCATAGGTAAGTCTTGTCTGAGGTCGTATGCAGTTGCGCTGCTACTCGAAAGGCTGGTTGTCGCCTCATGTAAGTGTGGCCGGAAACTGTACCTTTCCACCGAAAAACAATAGAATTGCTTCACAGCAGAAGTGGGTGCAGCGGTGGTACATCCCCGGGCGAACCATAATAGTTCTACCACCTACAAAATACCCACCATACTTCATACGTTAAAGTAATACTGACGAAAATTCACGATAGTACGAGTATGAAGAATAAAGTCATCTCGTTGTCAGTTCCCACTCATACTCGGTTTCAGTGGTTAGCTACGCGCTCTTGCGGTTAACCTCGAGACTGGTTAATGAGAGAAAAGAAATTATGCAGTGACTTGATATATCAATGTTAAGTAGGATTCTAGTTACAACCTACTACATATTCAAAAGTTCCGCAGTAATAAATATAGTTTAAAAAACTGAAAAACGCGCTTATAAAGCACACGAAACTAAAAAAGTGAAAAATAATTCTATAGACAAGCAGAATATAATCGACAAAAAAAATAAGCGTGGTGCGCTCTGGGTCACATTTTTCGTATATCGAGCAACCCACACTTTTTGACAATACTACTAGTATTATTTATTTATTTATTTGCATTAGAATTGATGAATAATATTATACAAGGTCTTATGTACAGAATATGTCTAGCAATTCTAACAACTATGTGGTGTGCAAATGACAATTTGAGAATACATTTTATTTACATTTTTAATAATATTTAAAATATTTAATTTATAGTAATTTAATTAACAAATTTAACGAATAAATTAATAAATTGAATATAATGTCAAGACAGATAATGTCAAAATATAATATAATAGCAAAGGGTGCTTCAAAATTGTGTTTTAATTTTAATATTTTTCTGGCTTTATTTCGAAATAAATTTGAATTTGGAATTCCCACTCCTAATCAAACACGAGATAATTGATTTTAAATTTCTCAGTATTGAGTATCGGCAATTTCATATGTAAGGACCTAATTTTAACAGTTACTGTTTTTCTCTAGTTAGTTTCTATTTTTGATCTTTGCGTTATTCACAATTTTGTTTTATTTGGATTATTTTTAAAAAAAGAATTAGATCGTACTTACTTCTATTTTTAACTTCTTATGATCATAGGTCATATTAATTTTGTATCAGTTAGTAGAATGATGATTATAGATATTTTTTGGATTTTCTCGAGCGCCTCAGATATAAATTTTAATATGGTAGGCATAGGCGTACCGAGGAGAGGCAAGGGGGAGGGCTTCCCCCTTGCCCCCTGGATTAAATTTCAGATTCAGGGATTCAAGAATCCCAAAGATCTCCCAAACGAAAAAAGAAACCTATAAAGAATAAGCTAGATATGCTACCTCCTGCTGTTTCCTTTGTATATTTAATATTTTGTGTGCGTGTCTTCATGTAACGTGGATGACAAATTTAGCGCGGTACGTAGCTTATTAAAAAAATTGCCCCCTCCTTCTTGACCAAGAACCTAAGAATTTACCCCCTTCTGACCAAGAACTTGCCCCCTGACAAAGAACATGATGGTAGGCATATATACCGTGTATAGGCATATACAATGAAGACCGTACTATACGCGTATAGAGACGCTAAAATATTGAATATTTTTTAGTACTTTTGGTTATTTAACTGTGCGGAATAGAAGATCCCATTATGGTTTGACGATTGCTTTTAGGGGAAAAACAATTAGACCTCACTCGACTGTTAAAATAGGTATATTTTTTGTATTTTGTAGATTTATGATGTCAAATCGTCAAACAATTAAACACTACAGCAAAAATTTGGACTTCGAGTATCTTATCATAATCTGGCGAGGTCGAATTTCACTTCCTGTTTTTTGTAATTTTGAAATCCTGCATGCGCTTAACTCTCCCGTGAAACTAAAAATATATCTTACCTTGGTATCTTCCTTTATGGTAATTTATATAACGCTCAAGTGAATCCATATTTGTCATCGTGGGCTACCCTACTATTAAATCTTGATCAGATACGTCAACCATTACAAGTTCAAGGTAGGCATTCCCCAAGGAACGGTACTTTGTCAAAATTAACTCATAACTTGTCATACTTGTAACATTTAAAAATGTCAGTTATGATTTCGAAGAACTTAATTGGAGATATTGAATAAATTATGTTGTATACTGTGTCAAAAACCCAAGTACATTATTTTAAACATTGTTTGTAAGTTTCCTGTATTATTACGTGGGATAGTGGGCGGCAAATAAGGAAGAAAAAGTAACCTGTACCATAAAAATAAATCATACCTTAGAATATTAGTTCCGCATACAGGTTGAGTGTTTTTTAATCTACAAAAATTTAAGAAGCACGAGAGGAAGTATATTTTTTCGTTAACGAAAAATTCAAGAAGCATTAAAGTGTTTTTAGAATAAAAATTTTAGGCGTTATACTCGTAGGTAACGGAAATAAAATAGTATAGTTTTTGTTTTTTAGTTTTCATAATAGGTAATTACTTTAAAAATTTTGAAAAAATATTTTAATAAAATATTTTAGAAATTTAAGATTTCTATCCTTATATTTTTATCATAGCCTTTTAAATCATAGACAGAATTAAAGGATAACTAAAATCCAATTAAAACTGATATACACAGAATTTAATTATCAAATTGTAGACTAAAAAAACCAAGAAAGTTATTTTCATTTTTATTTTAAATTACCTACAGTAGGTAATTATTTATATTTAATTTTTCTTTAATAAAGATAATATTTCTATAAACTTTTACGAAACTTCCTCCCTTTTGTTGAAGTCAGTTAAATAAATCAAGAAACTAATACAAAAAGTAATGAAGCTGATATCAAAGAACCAGTAGATATTAATCTTATACGATACAATATCCAAGTACCAATTAAATAGCACAGATTTCCAGCTAGCAGTGTTTTGTTCAGCTATGAATAACATTAATAGTCGAATCACAGCGCTGATCGGTCTTTAGATTTAGTGCGATATTGAGACTATTACTACGGGCGAGTTAAAAAGTCAAATACCTACTTAATTGTGTTATCAATACTTAATTGTTTCCGTTGATCTTGAGAATTGTTGAGCAGCGATTGCCATGTGGTATAAACCCGCGGTCTTCGACGATCCCTGGTTCAAATTATATTATCGCTGCTCCACGGTGACGGAAAATATCGTGACATTTTATTGATTACGATGTTCTCCGTCGCCGTGCATGCCTGAGAGAAATTCATAATGTCACGAAAGCATGACGTCCACCAAAGCGCACTTGGCTAGGTGGACTACAGCCTAAATATCTCTAACTTGTGAGAAGGACACTTAGCAGTGGGACATAAAAAAGGTTGAAAAAAATTGTTTCCGATGTACAGAAAAATTGTTAGGCACAAATAGTATCTTTATCTAATGAACTGAAAACTAAAAAAGTTAATAAACTCGTATAGGTCATTTCCATTGTAATTCATAGAATTTTTTTGTTTTTAATCTCTCTTTAATCAAAATATTTCTATCAATTATTAAATGAAAAATACACTACACAGAACTTTATGTTGAAGTCAATGCAGAAAGTGATCTAGCTGATATAAAGAAGCAGTAGATACTTATCTTATACTGTTACAATTTCCAAGAACCGAATAAATAGAACAGATTTCCAGCTAGCAGTCTTTTGTTCTGATATGAATAACGTTCATAGTCGAACCGCGACGCCGATCGGACTTTAGATTATGTTCGATATTGAGACTTTAGGAGTGGTTTGAAACCAACGTCTTATTTTTTCTTTCAATTATGGCATCGCAAACTCTGTGCTGCTGTACTGCCAGCGTCAAGTATTATTTTTGCATCAATTTTTTGCCAGTTTCAATGAAACTGGACGAAGTAATAACAAAGTCAGTAAGTAAGTCGTCAGTAATCAGTCAGTCTTGTCAGTCCAACATTCAAGTAAAGCGATGGCTACTTTACAAGAACGTGTCCGATGGCATTTTGGAGGCAAGCAGAAAAAACATATTTTAGCACTGTTATTCTATTTCACAAACACTCGTGCACTGTAATTAACCTATATCAAACAAAATGCCATGAAATTTATCCGATAAAACTCAAAAATACACCAAGAAAATGAAAATAAAACAAGAGCACAACTTGTCCCTTCAGACTTCCCGCCAAAACTCCAACCAACGTCTTTTTCGACCCGTTCGAGTGTCGTTTGTTCGGCGGTTCACGACGGTGTTCGTTACGTTTGTATTATGCAAATATCTAATTTCTGAAGTGACGATACTGTCAAAGCATTTTGACTAAAATGTAAAGTTGGTAAAGTTAGGGCTGTTGGACTTTATTCTTGCAGATTCAGGAGCTAATAAACAGAAAATATTTCAGAAAAGGAGCCATATGCACTCGTTTTGGTATAATTTAAATATTTTACAACTAAGGATTGCTGACATGAGTATTTGATATTAATTTTAATCCGATACGGCTATGTCTTTCGGTCAAACGGTCCTAGAGAAATAATGTCAAAGTGATACAATTACAAAAAAATGGCAATTACAATAATTGTTTCAATACCATTTAATTTTATGGTTTATTCTCTTTTGATAATCAAGTTGTCATCTATAATCGCATGGTTTATGAAGATATTGGTAGTATAAAAAACTCGACTGGAGTGAATCGACGCACAATAAAGGTTCCGTGCCTATAATGAATTATTATTAACGAATTATTACTATTCGAAAACAAAGAGGAGTACTCCCATAATTAGATGAGAATTCTATTGTGTTTCCAAATCTCAGGCAAGACTGAGGTCTGTCCTAGATTCCCAAGGGCTATTACGACGACGAAGCGCGCATGGCCCGGCGGTTAGCGTAGAACACAAGCGATCTATGCGACTAAGCCAAACGGGTGCGGTCGGGTATGAGATGGGTGACCGCTAGTGTCAAAAAAATTCATGAGCGTTTCCGTACTTCGGAGGGCACGTTAAGCCGTCGGGCCCGGTTGTTGTCGTTAGATAACAGTCGTTAAATCTTGTCGGAGACCTTACGGGCGGTTTGAAAACATCCGACAGGGGGTTCGCCACTAATCTGCATCTCTACCAACCCGCATTGGAGCAGCGTGGTGGAGTGAAGAGAAGAAGAGGTGAAGGCGGACGGCCCGGCAGTGGCGAGAAAAATAATGCAGCCAAATACTTAACTTAGTTAACACGCGTTCCTGAGAAAAGACAGGCAGACGAATTATGAACTAACCCTATAGGTATCAATCTTACTTTTGGAATATAAATAGATACGGAACACTAAAAATGACGATCAACTACACCTACTCCCATAGTTATCATCTCCGTGGCATAACAATAGATACGTAACCTATTTTTTATAATTACATTCCGGATGTATGGAGTTTTTATAGGTTCTCAATACCGCGATGTCATATTTAAACTTGATTATGACCGCCGGTCAATAAAACATGGGACAGTCATAGCTAACCATGCAGGTTATGACGAAATATTTTAGGAAATAGGAGCAATTTTACTGTTTCTGAACTAAAACTTACGTTAGGATTAAACCGCTCGTGAGTGGTAATTTTTAATCTTAATTAACATAATACAATTTAAAATTGTAATGGGTTAACAACTTAATCATCAGCCCTAAGAGCCTTGTCGTTATGAAATATTATTACAACAAAAATTATCTGTTTTATTTAGTTCTATTTCTTTACTTTTGAATGTCATTTCCGGTATAATTAGCACAACAGCAAGTTATTTCATAAAATATTTAACGTAAAAAACACCATTACATTTTAGCCTATAATTACACTTTTGAACTTAATTATGGATCGGGAGTTCAAAAAAGTAAAAACATGACGGAAAGACCACCTGACTAGCCGGTTCTTACTGTTACATTTTGTTTATCATATTATTATTTCCGCATATTATTTACTACTTGATCTCATTAATGTATTGAATAGGTTTTTTGTGAGCCCTATTTAATGAAATTTCTCACGGAATACCTTAAAAGGAGGATTTAATGACGTTCCGCTTGTCACCATTTACATTATTCCAAAGTTAAAATTATAGTTTTTATTGAGTCTTTTACAGGTTTCCGTATTAATTATTAGTTTAGTCCAATGTCTATATAGTCTCTGAGAAGCAAGGCCTTTACTTGGAAACGCTAAAACACATTTTAATTTGGTAACATAATCATAGGGTAAGTGACCTTCGGCATGGGATTATTCCGCGAACAATAGTTTTACGACGCTGTCATATTAGTCGTGTCACAAAAATTATACGAAAGGTCAATAAGGTGAAATCCCATTTCATCTATTTAAATATTAGTATTTAGTTTGTAGAGAAGTGATGACCAAGTAGTAAAGACCGTGGTCTCTGACACGGAGATAACGGGTTCAAAAACTCGGCGCGCACTTCCAACAAAGAAATTTGTTCCAACAAAGTTTGTAATGTGCGCATTTATCGCTGCTACACGGTAATGAAAAATATTGTGATAAATAGTTGATTACGATATTTTCCATCGCCGTGCATGCCAGAGAGAAAATCTAAATTTTTCGAATCCATGATGTCCACCTATCAGCACTTTGATAGCGTGGTAGCGTGTTCACTTGTGAGAAGAGATTGTGATACCATCTTCATTGATCTCCCACTACCTTAAGGTTGACTGGTAGAGAATGCTCTAAGCATTAAGTCCGCCTTCTATCCGATGCTTTTATACGGTAGAAAAGTTTAAATAAATAAACAAAACAAACAAATAAATAAAAAAGACACCTGTGCCCAGCAATGCGACCAAAAAATAGTTCTTAGATGTTTCGTATCGAATACCTTTAAACGATCAATTCTTGTAAATACCTACATACATATATATAATTTGAATCACGGAAACGGTTCCAACGATTTAGTGCTCAGGGTCACGGGTGTGATGGATTGGGTGATAGATTTGTCCAGCTAGGTTTTATTTTTAGGTGTCGTTTGGTTAGAATTTTCTGCGATAATCAAATTAAATATGAACTGAAAAATATGGAAAAATATTACTCACGGATACTATTAATAACGGAGCTATTTCAGATGGCATGGTTAAGTAACACTAAGCAACTCGAACGACGCCTAAGCAGGCATGTTTCTAACTGGTGATCAGAACAAATAACCAGCGGAAACATTTTAAACATGTCATGGAACATATTTTTTTCAAATTTATATATTTAAATAGAGTATCTAGCAGACGAAAATGCAGGCCACGAAATTGACTTTACAATGTTGTGGCAGTGGACATCTAAATAAAACTACAAGCGAACGTGAGTCTTGGCTGAGGTCTTAAAATCTTGTACTCTTTGCAACTCCGGAAGCTGATAAGAAACATAATGATTTCGTCATAGCAGAAGGGATGCAGTGATGTGGTACTTTCCCACGCGAACCATGTTTTACCTTCGGTAAAATTAGTTGTTAGGTATTTGCTCTTTTAGGGTTCCAAACCAAAATGGCCCGGGCTGTACTGTCATCAGCACAGAACATTATTAAGAGAGGTAGAACGGCAATAATGCGCCGTTCGTATGAAGACTGGTGTCGCCGATCAAGCCCCGCCTTTCACCTCCATTACATCTGTACTTAAATAAATACGAAGCTTACGCACATTTTTGCAATTACAAATCTAGCCAATCTTAGCGCCGCACAATCACGCGATTTCAAATGAACGAATCACACCCAAGCACGCACACAAGCACGCATATCGTAGCACGAATGCGCGTTTCTGTAGAGATTTTGGAATTTTGAGCGTTTGCTCAAAATTCCTTGGTGCGTCTGCCCCGCCCACATTTCCATTCTAACCTCTCTTAATAATGTTCTGTGGTCACCAGGCTGTATCTCATAAAGCGTGATAAATAGACAGTCGACATTTTCACAGATGATGTGTTTCTGTTGCCGATGCCGCTAGTTGTAAGAACAATGGTGTTTTTTTCATTTATTTATAACAAAAACATTTTTACATTCTTTAATTAATTATCATGCAAAAACAATTTTAACTTGTCCGCATGCTGGTAGTCTCCTAATATATCAAACCAAAACATTATCGTATCCTAAAACAGATATGTGCCTACTTACAGTAAACAAAAACAGTAACTAAGTGGCAATCAAGACAATGTTATTTATCTATCTTATTGTTAAAGTTATTGTAGTGAAAAAGCAAATTTCCCAAAATATTGGACTTGTTATTTAATGATATTTTGCAATAAAATGAATAGAAGTAGCTCCATAATTGTGTACCAAAACTATGTAAAATTAAATTAGGCCTACGTAAAGAGTACGTTTATGTTATAATATTAGCAAGTATAGTTAAAAGCACAATATAATAATTATTTATGACGACCCGCGTTTTGCAATGGTTACCATGCCGGACTGACAATCGAGGGTTCTCGGATTCAATGCCCGGCGAAACAGAAATTTGAATGATGAGTTTAAATTTCTGTTCTCGGTTTGGGTGTTTGTGTTTCTGTCTACATACAAATGTAGCCATGGTACCCACGACGCAGGGTATATACACCCTACTGTGGGACTATGAGTGTGAAGCGTTATTTATTTCAAGGGCGGTCTTTTGCCGTTTTTATAAGTAGATAATGGTACGGAACCCTTCGTGCCTGAATCTGACTCGCACTTGGCCGGTTTTTATTTTCATTATTTGTCAATATTGCTATGAAGACGTTAACGTAAATTTTCCATTTTCCTATTATTGAATACAGAATGTCGTTTCCTGAGATGGCTGACTGCAACGTTTTCGTGATAATTGAAACTTCACATGAAACGTGCCAACAATGATATAAAACTTGATGTCACGTCTTTAAGGATGCGTAATATCATCACATTCACACATAATTATACAATGTATCTAAAATTATAATGTATGTAATTTTGTTATATTTTCTTCATTATTTAAAAACTAGCCTTCCCCCAGCGGCTTCGGCCGCGTGGACCCGTTTTATAGGTCTCCGTAGGTTAAAAACCACCTTATGTCCTTTCCCAAGGTCCACTCTATCTGTGTTCCAAATTTCATTAAAATTGGTTCAGTAGTTTAAGCGGGAAAGTATCGCAGTCAAAAAGACAGACAGAGTTACTTTCGAATTTATAATATTAGTAGGGATTTACATAACGTGACTAAGTAAACCTTACGAGCTAACTAG
Source organism: Pyrgus malvae (assembly GCA_911387765.1). Classification (NCBI taxonomy): domain Eukaryota; kingdom Metazoa; phylum Arthropoda; class Insecta; order Lepidoptera; family Hesperiidae; genus Pyrgus; species Pyrgus malvae. The sequence continues at coordinate 6,242,334 of OU426955.1, read as the reverse complement.
CATAATGCGTTTTCTTAACTCTATTTTGCACATATCTATACACAAACTGCTTTGCGAGTTTTTTTTATGTCAGATTAATTCACTAAAAATAATGTTGCTGACAGTTTTTCTCCTCCGGCTCTTTTCTTTCAGCTCAACACTTTGCCCATAATAAATAGATAAAAGAGATAATATTTGTATTCCAAAAAAGAATAAAATATTTTAAATTTCGAATTTCATATTTATTCGATAAAATCGGTAGCTTATAGATAAGCTAAGTCCACCACAAAACTAATGTTTGTTTAATTTCAGTTTTGATTGAAGAAGCAATCAACGGAGTTGTTGTTCGGCTTGACGTTATCTTGTGCGTTGGGCCCGAACCACGGACTAAAGTCGAAATATCAAGACAATGTAGACTAAACTGTGTATCGTAAGTACTCATACTATGAATTTGCAAATTTCATTTAATTTTGATGGCTGCAACCATTTCTATCGAAGTCTTCATGTCGTCCATCCTTATGGATACCGGAGGCCATTTCACAAGTGTTGATGACTGCTATGTATCGATAATATCCAGGACCGGCGAATTAACGTGTCTTCTGAAGCACAGAACCGCGCGTGTGATTTGGTCTGTCTAGTGGTCACCCATCTCACACCCAACCGCGTCCGTTTTGCTTAGCTGTGTTGATCGTCGGCTTGCTATGCCAGTCACAAGCGCGCTGTAACTGCTGATATTTACAAAACAATATCTTCTAATATATAAAATTCTTCTGTCACAGTTTTAATATTTATACTTCTCCGAAACAGACCAATTTTGATGAAATTTAATATGTATATTCAGTAGGTATGAGAATAAATTTATAACTAATTTTTATACCCCTAAGTGTTAAGGGTAGCCCACCCCAAACATTTTAACGCGGAACGGAGTTTGCGGGGTCAGCTAGTAATAATAATACAATTAAATATTCAATTCGTTTATTTCCTTTATTGGTAGTGTAGATTCAGTTGTGTATTAGGTGTCAGTTACTAGATATTATATACGAAAATGTGGTTCACGCTGAAAATCAGTGGCCGTGGCTCATTACGGCATAGGCTGAGCGTGGACCCGTTTCTTCATACAATTGTTTATTATGATATATTTCTATTTGCGTTTCTTGCTGTAATTGTGTGACGAAATAAATTTTCTTCTAATCTATTCTATATTCAATTTAATCGTTCTATCTCGTTCTATCTAATTGATAATAACAGTAAATATTATATTGTTTTTGGTTTATTATAATTCTCATTGTTAGGTTGAGGTCAGAAATTGTTATCATCAACAACAGAGAGAGTTCTATTTTAGTAGTTCGACAAAACTAACGAAATGGTTGATTGGATAGACGTAATCTTGTGCGCTGTAAACAAACTACGGGATAGGAGTCGAAATATTGAGTCATTGTTGACTAAACTGCGTATATAAGCTGCTCGATTGAAAATAACAAAAATAATTGTGGTTCACAAAATAACCACATGGTGTTCAGTGGTCTCTGCAACCAGAACATCAACTATACGATGGTTCGGAGTTCGCTAGGTCACCTAGAAAGCACCTGTATTATAGTCCTTGTAGCTTCGAGATTAAGAATAGAGCTACGGTATCCCTGCCTGATCGTAACAGCCGACTAAAAAGGGCCTTTGGGGCGGTGAGAATAAGAGCTCAAGCCAGCAGCCCCGGGAAGGACGGCGGTGTTTGCGTAGCGGCATACCGCCGTAAGCTTCGGAAGGTGTAGGAGAGCACATCTGCTCTCCCAAAAATAGGCCAGTTCCGGGCCGCCGCGCGGAGGACATCGGTGCGTTCCACTGGAGATCCCGAAGTCCTCCCCAAGTGCAGAGGCAGGCCACCTTACCTTTTGACCCCCATATAAAAAAGGTACCCATATTATACACACCACACCTTAAGTTAGGATCATGTCGTGTCTAAGGTTGTAATACAGTTCCACTGTTATTCCATCGTCATACTTCTACTAAAACTTCGTACTGAAATTACATCAGTCAAATTTCTAATGATTTATACTAAACATTTTGTTCTATAAAAGGATATTTCTATATACTGTGACACTAGCGGCTGTGCATAGCGGTCGAGAATATAAATATTTTCACACACGCGACCAGATTAATTCTAAGAAACCAGAAGATTAGTCTCATAATTTTGGATTTCAATGAAAATATAGGCACACACCCATTGTTTACTTGACTATCATCTTTATTTATGGCTTACTCTTATCTTATGTTGATCAGATGATAAGACAATGTTTATTTTTCACCGGTTCTTAGAGAACATTTAATTTTAAGCTCGTATAATGTGCAGCAATTGAGTAGAGATAAAACAGTAACAAAACACACAAAAGAAGTGTTATTAAAACCAGTGATTCGCGGTTAACGGCATCAATAAGTCTTAAAAGAAAATTTACTGTAGGTACACCGCGAAATTTATCGTTCAACCTGTTGCTCGGGTTTGCTTTCATTCAGAATAAAGTATTAGTGCAAGTGCCAAATATTTTCTTTGAGGTTAAAATATAAGAAGAGTAAGTTAGCAACATTCTTTTTGCATCTCATCGATAGACTGTAGGTACATAATTATATTTGCCTATAAAAGGAGCAGGCGCAGTCGCAGCCTTCAACTTTAAAGTGGGTCACTAATAAAAAAAATCCTTCAACCAAGACATTTATTTCATTTTTTTTGCTAATGTTTATTATTTTTATCAATCTTCACATTTAAGTTTAAAAATTGCTTTTCTCAAAAAAAGCTGACTTTTTTATGCTATCTTAAATATTTGACTCGTCTCTTGAGAAAAATAATGTACCTATATTAATTATCTCAATTATAAGTTTATTTTATTTTTAAATATGCATGAAATTTAAAATAATCACTACCAAATCAATAGCATGTATTAAGAATAAATTTTATAAAATGTTATTCCATGCCCAAATGGGTCAAATATGAGCGATAAATTTAGTTAAGAGACTATGCACCTACCATATTTTGCAATAAATGATGTTTATAATTTTGAAAAATCACTGATGGGTAGAGCAATGTTTTATATTGACATGTACGATTTGGGGAGGGGGTTCGGACTTTCGGACCGCGCCTGAATTGGAGAGTCCTAACTAACTCTTCCACGCTGAATGCGAGAAGGTGATAATGACGTTTAGCCACCGATTGCTCGGTTTTTTTCAAACTGCTCATAATATATATTATAAATGTTAATACGACGAGGTTTGACGACGACTGCAACCAAGCAAAGAGAATGATCGACTTAACATACCCTCCCAAAACACGTAAACGTGCTTAAAATTTGATGACTGTGTCTAAATTTACTTACCTGTGTTGATCGCTTAAGTGCTTTATCTACTTAAAACCTATTTTAGTGATTTATAAATATTTTAATATATTGTTTGTAAAACTTTTTATCCAGAATTAGCAGAATTATTAAAATAAAATAGTTGATAAAGTCCCGAAGCGCTGTCGCCAGCAATGGAAGAAAGAGGATAGTTAAAACACAGCATGCGAGATTTAACTACAATACAACTGTTACTAAATTTTCGATGTTACATTATTTTGCACCTAATGCTTAGATTTAGGTCTTAGCCAAGAAGTTTACAAATATCGCCTATCCATCCCAATATAGCTTTATGTTTCTCTCAGAACACGAAAGAGTTAAATCAACAGCAGGTCGATAAAAGCAATTGTAGTTGAGTATGCATTTATGAGGTGGAAATCGCCTGTATTTTAAACAAGGATACAATTTTCTTTACGATTAACGTTGCTAAGAATAATGATGATCTATGGCAATTTTAACAATAACAAAAACCATTAGTTACCTGTCATTTTTACACGATGTTCAAACCAATCTTCAGTCTAGTTTTTGTTAATTTTTTATCGATTTGTTATAGGACCAATATCATCAATAAACTCAAGAGCGAATAATGTGGCTAGTTACAGTTAAGAAATCAATTTCATGAGTCTCTCTGTGTCAATATTTTTTTTAAATCTTTAAGTTAAACAGTTTCCATTTTTGGAAACATCTATTTAACTAAATAAAACTCTAAAATATTTCCATAAAAATTAATATAAAAATACGTTAAAGATAAAAAGGAAACATTATTTTCTTAAATTAGTAGTAGTTTACGTTTACATTTTGTAAAATACATTGAATTTAAATCAAATTTTGTAACAAATTTTCTGATGAAATCAGATTACTTCACCAAAAAGAGGAGAGTTTTAACTTTCCTATATTTTTGGTCAACAGACGTGAATTTAAAACAATTTCAAAAGTTTGTCGGTTTGTTCATAAAAATGTAGCTATCTAAGATCGAAAAATACATGTACTCACATAACTGGTCACTTCCTCGAGTGAGTGCAGCGTGTCAAAATTTTCCTCCAGCACCAGATGATTCTTCAGCTTCAGAGGCTGGGGAACTTTTAAACGCATATTAGGTTTCACTGCCTTTCGGCCATTTATATTTAACTCATTCGCGCCACTAAACGGACAGGTAGATATTCCATTCAATTGTTCGGATTTTCCGTTCACAGTCTCCCTAGCGAAATCTGGTTCGCTGTTGCCGATATCCGCGTCCATTGTGCCGAAGTCGGTCTCAGATTCCGTCGAGTCTTTCTTGAAGCAGAGCCTGAATATGCTTGACATTTATATAATAAGCGCGGCAACTGAGATTTACGATCGCGGTGGACAGTGGTTACTCGGCAACATAATATATATGTTAAAGCGAGTAGCTCCAAACGCGAACTGAAGTGAGCTCGCGGTTGTCTCGGCAACCGGTTAGCAGGCATTCTAAACAGTGCTAAGCAATATCCGTAAAAACTATCAACAAGCACACGTCACGATTGCGTCGAAAAACCTCAACCTTGCAGGTAATGGTAGACTCCCGCCTCGCCGCTGTGACCGTTGTGATAGGCCTCTCGGTATTATGACTAAAGGAGAATGCGTGTCAGACGAATAACTAAGGTTAAGTGGTCCGGTCACAGTACTCAGTACTCGTAATACGCTTTGATACTTTCATTACGTTGTGTATCTTCTATACATATAATAAAACTGTAAGCAGGGTCAATTCTGTACATTGCATATAAATTTAAAAAAATACTTCTAGGGGTTTTTTTATAAGTAACAGAAGCTAAAAATATAAATTTTGAAATTATTGTCTGTCTGTCTGTCTGTCTGTCTGTCTGTCTGTCTGTCTGTCTGTCTGTCTGTCTGTTGTTAGCTTTTCACGCAAAAACTACTGGACGGATTTTGATGAAACTTTTTTTGTTTTATATATATTGGTCCTCGCTAACATTTAGGCTATAGATAATTTAAAAAATCACCCTTTTAGGGTGTAAAATGAGCGATGAAAATTTGTATGGAAAACTTGGATTATTTCAATAGATTTTCTTGAAATTTGGTATAAATATTTTGTAATCAAAATAAAAGAATACGTGTTTCAGCATTTCCCGAAATTCACCCTTTAAATGTCAATTTTCTTTGAAACTCTTTGAAAATTGAGTGTCGAAACTTGATGTACATAATATTTTTGTGCAGAGTAATATACTTATAATTTTGTATTTGTAATCTTTACTAACATAGTAAGAATTCTATTTAAGCTTTTTTCAAAACTACCCCTCAATATCAAATAAAATGGATTCGAAAGTTGGTATCTCAAGCGTAGGTACTATAATTAACCTTAACTTAATATTTCATTCTCAAATTCTTTTCCCTTCTTTGAATGATGTGTTTACTGATATATTGTTGAATGAATTTCCGTAACATTAGTGTGTATTTCATATCAATCGGGTGATAAACAAAAAAGTTATGTTCATTTACACAATACGCGACATAAACTTATTATTATTATCGCTACATTATATCAAGCTGCAACCTTTTTAGCATCCACTGCTGAGCATGGAGCTCTCCCAATATTGAGGAGGCCTCAAGCTCCGATGAACCGAAATCCAAATCTTACAATCTCAATGCATCCAGCATTAAGGTTGTAAGATACGGAATCTAAACCTTCAAACAGAATGTACAAAGCCTTAACAAAACGAGACTACTGCAGACATCTAGGTGACGAATAGTTAAACTTTTAGTGAACCAACTGTTAATCTCAATATCTACCTATTTGGTAATTTGACATTCGATTTATCAACCACAAAGTTTACATGTCATACGGTAGATGGCGTTATTGAGCAATATTCATTTCTTCTCCAAAGTGAATCAATGGAGATAATTTCAAATAAAAGCCTTAAGTCTAATAAAATTAAGTACATAGTGTAAAAAAAAATAAAAAATAACATTTCACACGTATAGCCTCACATTAGGGTAGATATACCCTGTGTCGTGGGTGCCATGAACACACATAGAGACAGAAACACAACCACCCAGACCGAGAACAGTATAAACTCATCATTGAAATTTCTGCTTCGCCCGGATTCTAACCCGGGACAGTTTGATTAGCAGTCCGGCATAGTAAACATTGCGCCATGCGGGTTGTCCCATCGTTGGGTAGATATACGTATGATGCTGAACATTGTTAATTGGACCAATGATAACTTAACTCATTTTTTGCGTCTCTTTATTGCGTACGGGCTGAGGGCTCATCCACACACGTTGATTGATGGAGATATTATGGATTCTTTATAAAAATATTCTTTATTTCCAAATACAGATAGCACACTGTGTAGAGACCCTGCCTTCTGCTTTAGTTTTCACAATGTTATATGAGTTATGACTTATGACCAAACTGCTGTCCGCAAGTTTTAAACATATAGTTTATTAATTGACCTTACAATTATTTTTCCGATTGTTTAATCCTAAGCACGTGTATGTTAAGAAATTTTATCTCCCAACTACAAGTAGTTGTATAGTGCACCTCTTTTCTGCAGTAGGTTAAAGCTATGTATATAGAATGAGTCTATACATTCTTTGCAGTATAAATTCACCCAATTTACTAAAGATACTATTTTTAACATAGATGAAGCCACGGGCACGAGGAACATATTTGTAAAGAGAATCTGATTGCGCGAGAAAAGCGAAACGTGAGAAAAGTGGATAGTAAGATCAGTACAGTAAGCATTCCTTACTGTTTTAGGTTTGAAGGATTTAGAAAAAATACATTAGGTTTCTTCTGAACATATGAACATTGTATTATAAGTGATTTCACTATATGTAAAAATAATCTACCTACTACTTATTCAATGCAAACAAATAATCTTTAATTTTTAATCAATCCATTTTATAAAAGTCTTTATACACGCGGACGACGTCGCGGGCACAGCTAGTATTTAATATAGCATCGTTATAATAGATAAAAAAAGTCGTATGAGATGCGTGATGGTGATAGCCAACCACTGATGACTCTAAATTCTTGGGCAAAGAAGGTTATATTCTGTTTTTTGCCAGCCAGTAAGTGTAACAAGAAACTTGTTGCATCCTCTTCCTGAATATAAATTTAACAACTATTGACAGTACCATAAATAATAATATATTATGTAAATATCATAATTTATTTTTTTAACAATAAGATTTGAAACATTGCTCTTCAAAACTTTAAAACTGTCTCACAAAAAAATAAAGGTGCCTAGATAATGCACGCGAGCCGAAATGTTTTTTCCATTTACAAGTCATTGCGGCAGATCTAAACTATAACAATAATTTCTATTCAATATAATTGATAACAGTTAGTAAATTATACCTGTAATAAATAAGAGTTGTATTCAATATCAATTTGTACTGTGTTATTAAAATTGATGTTCCCAGAATAACACCACGTGCTAACAAATTATAACAGTGACGTATATTGTTCAAGTTCATATATCAATCGTTTATATTATTATCGTGGTGGAAAATCCTTAACAGTTTTCTGATAAAATCGCAAAAATACTAGGAAGAGTACAATTTACACGATGACAGTAATTACACGTATTTATAGCGCTTCTAATACATCCATATTAATGTTATAAATTAAAAGTAAGAAGAAAAAAGTAACTGTCTGTGTGTGTGGGTGTTTGTATGTCTGTTACCTAAACTACTGAACCAATTTTAATGAAATTTGGTAGATATATAGAGTAGGCCTTGAAAATGAACATAAGATAGTTTTTATTCCGGAAGAATGCACTGTTTCCATGTGATAGGTTAGTATATTCATTGGTTTGTCACTTATATGATATTTTTTATGTTTGATAGCGATCCGTTCTTTTTATCTTTATTTATAAATTATATTTTGTTACATTTTAACTGCTTTACTTTTATTAATTAACAGAGGGTTTTAGTAGCTTTTTTTATGAGAGCTAAGAATGAAGCGAAACTGGAGCTGGTATTGTACTCATTATGTTAGAACGACACTGCGGCGGTGCAGCACGGCGGTTACGTACCTACAGCATATTATTGGTAATAGATCGAGGACTTCATACGTAATGCTGTAAATAATTTTAAATAAAATAATGAACAAATTTGCGGAGTATATTCACTTCATGCTAATGATTCTTTCTAACGCGGGTGAAACCGCGGGGCACAGCTAGTTTATAAATAAAGATAAAAAGTACGGATCGCTATCAAACATAAAAGTATCATGTAAGTGTCACAAACCAATTTTTAAACGAAGTCGTTGAGACACAATCGTCAGCAATAGCCCGCTCGCGCGTCTGTGCCCGCGCAACAGGCAGCCTTTGTGATATTGATTCGTTGGTGGGAGAAGCGTATAAAAGATAGCGGTAGTTTTAGAATGATCATAAAATAAAAGTAGCCTAAGTTATTCCTTATTACATCAGCTACTTGCCTGTGAAAGTCCTATCAAAATAGGTTCAATCGTTTCAGAAATTACCGAAACAAACAGACAGACAGATAGATAGACAGCCAGTGAAAGTCCCGTCAAAATCGGTGCAGCCGTTTCAGAGATTATCCGGAACAAACAGACAGACATAAAAAATAAAAGCAACCTGAATTACTCCTTATTACATTAGCTATCTGCCAGTGAAAGCCATGTCAAAATCCGTCCAGCCGTTTCAGAGATTAACTGGAACAAACAGACAAACAGACATACAGACAGACAGACAAAATAAAAGTAGACTAAGTTACTCCTTATTACATCGGCTACCTGCCAGTAAAAGTCCCCTCAAAATAGGTCTAGCCGTTTCAGAGATTAGCCGGAATAAACAGACAAACAGACAGACATACGAAATAAAAGAAGCCTGAATTACTCCTTATTACATTAGCTACCTGCCAGTCAATGCCCCGTCAAAATCCGTCTAGCCGTTTCAGAGATTTACTGGAACAAACAGACATACAGACAGACAGACAAAATAAAAGTAGCTTAAGTTACTCCTTATTACATCTCTACCTGCCAGTGAAAGTCCCGTCAAAATCGGTCCAGCCGTTTCAGAGATTAGCAGGAACAAAAACAAAAACTAGATTGAACAAACAGACAGACAGACAAAAATTGTAAAAAAAAATTTTCGCATATGTACCGTATAATCATTTATATGCATGTAGTAAAGAGCAGTTATTTTTATATTACAAACAGACACTCCAATTTTATTTATTTGTATAGATTCTCGTGTCACAATGTTAGTTACCATACTCCTACGGCTTGACAGATTTTTATGCAATTTTATGTGCATATTCAGTAGGTCTGAGAATCAGCTACTAGCTATTTTTCATACCCTCAAGTGATAAGCTCGCAGGGTCAGCTATATCCATATAAACTCAAATTACCCGAGCGAAGTCGGGCGGGACCACTAGTAATATTATAAATGCGGAAGTAGCTATGTCTGTGTGTCGGTTACGTTTTCACGCCTAAACTACTAAATCAACTTCAAATTTGGTACACAGATATAGAGGATCTTGGAATAGGACATAGGATAGTTTTTTCCCTGGTAATATATAATGTATATGTTGTGGGATCTATTCGTATAATCATATAAACTCAAATCACCCGAGCGAAGCCGGGCCGGACCACTAGTTTTATAATTAAAAATACAGCCGGCAAAATGTTAAACTCTCCAGGATGTGAAGATTAGTTCGAGCTTAGTAATTAATATCCGAATGAGCGCGGTAAAACCCGCGGTCTCCAACACGGAGATACCGAGTTCAAACCTCCGATGTGTACGCGTACGTGAATTTTGACGAAGAAATTTTGAATAGTGCGTATTTGTCGCTGCTCCACTGTGAGGGAAAATATTGTGATTTAGTTAATTACCAGGAATCCAGGCGGGCATTAACAGTCTTACACGATGATGGAAAACATTACAAATCGCATAATCTCAAGAGAATCTTGATAAATTCCGGAATTTCGAAAATTGTGAGATTCCGGATGTCCGCCAATCCCACATGGCCAGAATGATGGACTATGGCCTGTCTCTCTTACTTTCGAGAGAAGACCTGTGCCCAGCAGTGAAACAGTTCATATTTAATTCAATATATCAATGAGCATTATTATTATTATTATACCATAATATCGATGAGCATTATTGACAAACCATGTGGCGCAATCGTTGCCGTGCCGGACTGCCGATCAAAGGGTCCCGGGTTCGATTCCAACGAAGCAGAAATGGGTGTTTCTGTTCATGTCTATGTGTGTGGCCAAGGTACTCACGACTCAGGGTATACCTACCCTACTGTGAGGCTATGAGCGTGAAACGAAACGTTATTTCTAACGCGGTTAAAACCGAGAAGCGTAGCTCGTAGGAAATATTAACATTGATACCGACCTCTTAGAACTACGTGAATTATGTACGAGTACGTACATGCTTTTCTGCTGCTACTCTATTCAATAAAAAAGTTACAAAGAAAAAATTCGAATTCAATATTAATAGTTAAGGCAGGGCAACGTCTGTCGGGTTAGCTAGTACGGAATACATACAATATATAATCTGTTGTATCATCGACTGTACAAGTCTATCAGTTGGAGTACGGACACCCGTCGGGAGGGACGGCGGTGTATACGTGGCCGCATGCCGCCGTGAACACCTGAAGGTGCAGGAGAGCACATCTGCTCTCCCGAAGATGGGCCCGATCTGGGGCGCCGCGCGTGGAGGACACCGGTGCGTTCCTATGGAGATCCCGGAGTCGTCACAAACGCAGAGGCAAGTTACCGAGAGGGTTTTAGTGTGGTCAAATCCCACATAACCCGGTATCCTCTCCCAAGGTGTCAGGTACCTTTTGAAGTATCGGGGGGGAACCCCGATACCAAAAAAAGGTACCCGTGAAGAATCTAGATGGACGTAGTTACCCGTGAAGAATCTAGGTAGAGCACGGGCCCGAACCCAATTCGTCATCTGTTTTACTGCGAAAGTCAATATTCTGTCTTAAGGTCTTAATAGGAAAAACGAACGCTTGGAAGTTTTTTTTATTTAACACGAAATTAAACTAAATACTAGGAAAAGTGTCTTAAAAATTGGATTAATTTTGAGGATAAGTTATATTGTACATCAGAATAATTTATCAACAGAAAAACATAACTACTTACTTAAATGTTCAGGAAATATCAAAGACTTTCTAATAGTTTAGTTAATTTTAATTAATAATATTGTATGCTAGAATTTGGTAGACTGTTTCAAACTCCAATAATAATTTTAAACATCTTATTCTATGTATGTAAACGGTCAACAATAAAGTATTTTCATTTCAATTCATCTCATCTAATCTAATCTCATCTCATCTCATCTCATTTCATCTCATCTTATCTCGTTTCATTTCATTACTAAATATTTGAGCATTGCAACGGCTATGAGCTTTAAATAATAATTCAGTTATTCCTGCTTGGGGATGATTATATTATTATTATGGAATAATTGTATAAACATTTTTTAAGTTAATAACTTTAATACTTTAAAGAAAAAAAATGTACTAAGTTTGGTAAGATGTTCGTCTGTACTTTCACCCAATTCAGATAATTGTAGAATTCGTCCATAAAGCAGATTTTACAAAGACAAAGATTTTAAATTTGTCGATAGCGATAACAAACAGAAACGATAACATAATAACATTATTAATAAAACTCTCAGCCCCACAGTAAGGTAATTAATACCCTGTGTAGTGGGTACCATGGACATATAAAAAGACAGTAACACAAACACACAGACCGAGAACAGAAATTTAAACTCATCATTCAAATTTCTGTTTCGCCGGGAATCGAACCCGGGATCCCTTTGATTGGCAGTCCGGTATGGTAACCATTGCGCCACGCAGGTCGTCAATAAAATTCATTATTGAATCAAAGTTTTGTATACTTGAACTACGAAACATAATATACCATTCATGAATCATAGTCTGGTAAAGAACCTGTTTACGCTGAATATTACATATACAATACTAATATCTAGTAACAGGAATATTTTCCAGTCATTCAAACTATTTTTAATGTACAACATACTGGATTAATGTTTACTCTCTTTAATTTAATCTAATCTGATAGACTATTGAGTAAAATTTTAAATAAAAAAAATTGCATTATAATAATGGAGCATTTCAAGTATAACTAACCGGAATATTTTATGATAAAAATTCAGAAACTCATTTTTATTTATTTAAATTAAGCCGACAAGGCTTGACGTGAAATGCCCCAAATATAATTCTTTCGACGTAAACAATTTTTCAATATAAAACAAACTCCATAAATACAAACAAATTACTGTATTCTATTTTATAATTTTTTGCTTTACCTTTTCAGTCTATGCTTGTATAATGTGGCATTGTAGAGACCAAACGCTAGACCAAATTTGATGATTCTTATATCAATCGATTCGTATTCGATTTGCGGCTTCTTACTACTTGATTTTACAATATTCAAATTTCACCGCAGCGATAAATACAATATACCGTTATAATGAAAAAAATGGACGACATTACCTTTAGTATATTATTATGATTTTAAGGATTCATTCATAGTTTTTCTTTTTGAAATGAAATGACTGTATACAATAATATAGGTACACCTACCTACCTAATATATCATACTAGCTGACCCTGCGAACTCCGTACCGCGTTTAAATGTTCGGGGTGGGCAACCTTTATCAGTTGGGGGGGGGGGGGGGGAGGGATGAAAAATAGATGTTGGCCGATTCTCAGACCTACTCAATATGCTCACAAAATTTCATGAGAATCGGTCAAGCCGTTTCGGAGGAGTATGGCAACGAAAACTGTGACACGAGAATTTTATATATTAGATTTAGGTCGTTTCAATCAATACTATACTTAACCATCACTAAGGGCCTCGTTCACCATCTCCAAGTAAAGTGTTGATTAGTTACGTTCCAAGTAAGGTTAATTGGCATGTAAAAGCTATGAGTATGGGTCAGTTTATCATAAATATGATTAGTGCTACTCGAACATCGTGAAAATGAAATTGAAGTTACGGGTGACTTTAACCGACAATTAGCGTACTTTTCACTTTACTTGAAGGTGGTGAAAGAGGCCCTAATTGTATTTTCCTGTTAAATATAACACTATTAATCAATTAATTTATACGTATTATAATGACGCCGGACAGTGCATTTACCTACTCATTCATTATAGTTATATAATGAATATTCAATACTATTATGTTAATCACTCTTAAATTATTGATAAAGATGTTATAACTACTACAGAATTATCTAAGCTAATACTAGTTAAATATTCAATCGATATCTGTCTTTCGATTCATTATTGTCTAATTGGTTTCAATGACATATTAAACAGCAGAGTTATGCTTGTCATTAACATCATCTTTATCATTATTACCATCTGCATCACCTGTACAATTATATCCAATCCCAAAGGAACATTTGAAGTACCATTACTACTGAGCACTGAAGATATAATAGTATTCTGTGACTGGTCTCAAACATCAATGGTATAATGTGATTTTCTTTTCTTCCTAATTAACGTGAACTTAACGTCAGTCGATCTCAGTTGTAATTGCCAGATAACAGTCGATAAACTTTGTGAAGAGTCAGAAAGACTGAAAAGCCCATCAGTGTATTAAGATTTAAGTTTTCAAGATCCATCGGACGAACCCTTAAAGCATCAAAGGTACTGACTCACCTGTCAGTGGAGAGGGCATTGCGCCTCGCTTCGATACATAATTTTTGTGCCAAATAATGGTGAAAAACGCACATATTTTAATTTTGTTACATATTCACAAATATTCTTTCATCGCTACCTACGCATACATTTCTAAATATGTCAATTACAATTAACAACGTCATTTTCTATGCACCGACAACACTGATACCGACACACACACACTAGTTGTATACATAGCTAGTAGGCACATTGTGCATGCACGTTCGGTTTCTGTGATGGGTGTCATACCTGTCAGTACCTGTGATGCTCTAAGGACGAACCGAATAAAGAGAAGTTCATAATCTTATAAAATACTAGGGTAATTATAGGTCTATGCACCAGATCGACTTGGAGGTTAACTTTACTTACTTATTGCTGAAGCCATTAAGTAATGTTTAAACATTACTTATTAGCTTCAGCAGGGTTTGAACATTTATCTTTTACGTACCTTTTTCATACAGTCCACACAACATCACATCTAGTGCGATTACCGCACAATGCTCTTGTTTTATTTTCGTTTTACTGGTGTACTTTTGATTTATATAGTATAAAGTTGATGTCATTCTGTTCAGTGCGAAAACATGTTTTTTTCAGCTTGCCTCTAAACTACATCGGACACTTTCTGGTGAAGAAGCTTTACTTGAATATCTGGCTGACATGACTGACAGATTAGTGATGACAAACTATTTTTACCGCTTCGTCTAAATTTAACGAAACTGGCAAAAAAGTGATGCAAAAATACTTGACCGTGGCAATATGAACAGAGTTTGCGATGCCATTACTAAAAGAAAAAAAAACTGTAGCCAGTACTGTACTGTAGACAGTTGAGTATCATGGTAAATCAGCTTTCGACTTTTTTTAAACGTTTAATTCAGACCTTAAGACGTTAAATACTTGTATGTGTGTACGTGTAGCCACTCATTATTACGTTTAAATAAACTTGTAGTGTGAACCAGGCTTTTGGCATTTTTATTACATTCATATGGCACTGCGGCATATAAAAAAATTACAAAGCAGGCAAATAGTATAACTAACTATACGTACCTATAACCTTTGTAGATATCAAAAAAAATTGTGCAAATAAAAGAAATTGAGTTAATAATTGAAAATATTGTAGTGAATTGTATAGGCAAAAAAATCAATAATATAAACCTATTTTGATGTATATTTTTCAATTAAAGAAATGGTAAACGCCAAATTATTTACACCTACTAACAATATCTCACAGGCATTAAGTCCGCCCATTGTGAACCTAGTTTAAGGTGATCAATAAAGTATTAAATAAATAAATATTTAACAAGAATTAAAAAATATATAAAAATTACAAAAGATATATGCCATTCAATAACCCACGGAGTTCCAAATTTTCGCTGTGCAATAACCCATCCAGCGGCATTGCCCAGAATCCTGGCAGCATTACCTCGCTGAACTACTAAGCTAATTATTAGTGCAAGGTAGCTATCAAGCCTCTGGTCACTTGAAGCAAGGATGCGCTTGGTCGACATGTCTCTCATGATACTTTGGCAAAGGGAGATCTCCCGCCGGGCGAGGTGGTCATGCCCGGGGAGCGGCCGCGCTCCATCTGACTCAATTCGGAGCTTGTATATATAGTAGGATATTCCGAAAACTCCGATAGCGTGATTCAGGAATACCCGTGGGGCCATCTCTTGATGAGTAGCGGAAGGTCGCTACATCATCCCCTGCTCAGACCGGAGGTCGATGTCTTCAGAAATCCAAGCTTGTGCAGTCTTCGCTTACAAGTGCCTTCAATGCCCTCTATCTTCAGTGAGTCGAGATGTGAAGGTGAGGCCTTGTGTTGCCCTCTATCCGTGGTGAGTCGGGATGTGAGGGTGAAGCGAGGTGCGGAGATACCCTCTATCCACGGTGAGTCGGGATGTGAGAGTAGGTTGAAGTGTGGAGGCGAGTAGTGGGTTCTCAAGCCGTCCACGAAGTCGCTGGAGGTAGCTGGATCAGGATCAGGAAGCATGGTCCAGACACGCTGCGATGAACCTGATGAGCTGCTGAAGTGGTGCTGCAGTCCATCCAGGGAGTGAAGGTGCGACTGATGAAGGTCAGAAGGGACGTATTCTTGTCCGGGGTCACCAGTTTGGCAAAGGGAGATCTCCCGCCGGGCGAGGTGGTCATGCCCGGGGAGCGGCCGCGCTCCATCTAACTCAATTCGGAGCTTGTATATATGGTAGGATATTCCGAAAACTCCGATAGCGTGATTCAGGAATACCCGTGGGGCCATCTCTTGATGAGTAGCGGAAGGTCGCTACAATACCTTTCATGTCAGACGACCATGGACCCATTGTTTCTATTGCAAGCGCCGCAAATTCACAATTGATGATAGCAAGTGATATTGCTCCTGAACATACTTACATAATAATAATACCTATATTACTTTTAATACGTTACGCTTATTATACAAAATACAGGGTAGAGTGGAATTTATAATAATAAATCATTATAATATTGAAATCGAATATTCTAAACTGTTATAGACTGTTCCATCTGAATTGCATTATTTATTACCGCTACATATTATAGTATACGGTGAAACGACGCAAACAGAACTGAAACGAAATTCCATTATAGAATGCCCCACCCCTGCTAACTACTAATAGATAATTAATCTAGAAAGTGTCAAGTCTAAGTTTAATCGCGATATATGTTCCTCTTTATGAAATAAATAATGTAGTTAAAAAAACTAAAAAAACACGCTTTTGTGAAAATACGAACTAAAAAGTAAAAAAATAAGAAGAAAATGTATTTTACTGTAAAAAAAGCGTGGGGTGCATGGTGTCAATAGTACTTATCTTAAAAACCACCCCACGCTTTTGTTACAGTGAAATACATTTTCTTCTTATTTTTTTATTTTATTTTTTAGTTCGTATTTTCACAAAAGCGTGTTTTTTAGTTTTTTAAACTACATTATTTATTTTTAATCTTTTAGTTGCATATTTATTCTCATATTATTCGAATTGTCATTGGTCTTGACCCCTGTGCAAATTTTTAAGTTAATCAAACGCTTAGACGTGATAAAATATAAAACTTTATATTTGTTTCATTAAGTACCTTAGGCCACGAACTTAACAGCCGCTCCTCATATATATTTTTACACGCTTTTTATTAGCTTCACCTGTATGTTTGTATGTTTGTAACCGACTTCTTTGGGCGCGATTTTAACCCACTTTAAACGGCCAGATTTCGTTCAAACTTTGTAGATATATTGAAGACCGATGACAATACACTAATTTGATAAAATTATTCCATTTTTCAATTTGAAAAATATGATTTTTGTTAATTTATATAATTTTCTGGTTAACTTGAAAATTTGCATAGGGGTCAAGGGCCGATGACAATGCAATAATATGAGAATAAAAATCCAACTAAAAAATTAAAAATAA
Source organism: Pyrgus malvae (assembly GCA_911387765.1). Classification (NCBI taxonomy): domain Eukaryota; kingdom Metazoa; phylum Arthropoda; class Insecta; order Lepidoptera; family Hesperiidae; genus Pyrgus; species Pyrgus malvae. Next base: position 6,224,873 of record OU426955.1, on the reverse strand, counting down.
ATAATGTAGTTTAAAAAACTAAAAAACACGCTTTTGAGAAAATACGAACTAAAAACTAAAAAAATAAGAAGAAAATGTATATTACTGTAAATAAAGCGTGGGGTGGTTTTTAAGATACTATTGACACCATGCACCCCACGCTTTATTTACAGTAATATACATTTTCTTCTTATTTTTTTAGTTTTTAGTTCGTATTTTCTCGATAGCGTGTTTTTTAGTTTTTTAAACTACATTATTTTTATTCTGATGATCCTAGTTAGGACTTTGATATAAAGTTATAAGATTATTGTATTGTCATCGGCCCTTGACCCCTGTGCAAATTTTCAAGTTAATCAGACTCCTAGAAGTAAGTGAAAATGAAGTTAAAAGATTCCGTTACATACATACATACTTACATACATACAGGTCAAGTTAATAAAAGCGTGTTAAAAAAACATTCACACAATAACACGGACACGTACAACCAGACGAAAATATTCCACCAAAAATATAATCAAATGGGTCTATTTGATTCGGTTGAAAAGCGCGCAGTCCGAATCGTCAACGACCCAAGAATAACTGACAGGCTAGAACCGCTCAGCTTGCGAAGAGACATAGGCTCGCTCTGCGTATTCTACCGACTTTACTATGGTGAGTGCTCCGAGGAACTTTTCAAACTCATGCCTACATCACCATTCCATTATTTTACCACCAGACTAAGGTTAAAGTTCCACCGGCACCATCTGGACTCGTGGCGGTCCTCCACAGTCCGCTTTGCACGCTCCTTTTTACCACGGACGTGTAGGTTATGGAACAACCTTCCAGCTGAGGCATTTCCAGTGGACTATAACATGGGGTTCTTCAAGAAAGCTGCAAAAAGAGCTCTCCGCCAAAGCCGGCAATGCTCGGGTGGCTCCCCTAGGGTTGCCCGTGTCCATAGGCGACGGTGATCGCTTAACACCAAAAAAAAATCTATACTCCTATACTAATATTATAAAGAGGAAAGATTTGTATTTTTGTAATGAATAAACTCAAAAACCACTGTTCCGATTTCAAAAATTCTTTCACCATTAGAAAGCTACATTCACCTTGAGTAACATAGGCTACTTTTTACCGCGGGAAAATGCTTCATTCATACGTGAAAACAAGTAATAGTGTCAACGCGGTTGAAGCTGGCTAAACACCTATGATTTTAGTATAGCAATGAAGCCTGGAACAACACATAGGCTATTTTTTTATCCTACGGTGACCCATTAAACGTGTCCACACGGGTGAAGCCGCTGGCGGAAGGCTAGTACCAAATAAACTAAAATCAGCTACCTATATGAGGCGCTAGAGCTAGATCAAAACAGTTACGCTATCATTAATCGGACGATATTATCATTAACCGGTCATGTAACTATTATCAAGCTAAACAGTGATATCTATTCGCATAAAACTGCAATTATCAACGAGTGGTCAAACAGAGTACTTGTAGATAACATTAAATAACATAGAGCCATTAACAGGTTTCTAACAAGTAACAGACAATGGAGATATTATTCACCTTTTTTTGACAGTATTCCATGATGATTTTTTCATAATCTTCTTACGAGGTTACTTAATAACATGACATTGTAATGTTATCACATCGTAATCTAGAAAGGCGCTCTCTGTATTGTATCGTTATGATTATATGATTATATTTAGATTAATATATGTTAAGATTATATAGGGGTCAGAAGTGTGAAGTGTTTTTTTTTAAATAATGCAGTTTAAAAAACTAAAAAAACACGATTTTGTGAAAATACGAACTAAAAAGTAAAAAATAAGAAGAAAATGTATTTTACTGTAAAAAAAAAGCGTGGGGTGCATGGCGTTAATAGTATCTCAAAAACACCCCACGCTTTTTTTTACAGTAAAATACATTTTCTTCTTACTTTTTACTTTTTAGTTCGTATTTTCACAAAAACGTGTTTTTTAATTTTTAAACTACATTATTTATTTTTAATTTTTTAGTTGGATTTTATTTCCATATTATTGCATTGTCATCGGCCCTTGACCTCTGTGCAGATTTTCAATTTAATCAGACGCTTAGAAGTAGGTGAAAATGAAGTTAAAATGTTCCGTTACATACATACATACAGGTCAAGCTAATATACCTAAGCGTGTTAAAAAGAGATCAATCAAATTGAGCAAAAGGCTAAGATGACGATAAAGGGAAAGCCAGACTAAAGAGGATTTCCCTCTTATGTAAACTAAGCCACAAAATCGGTACTACAAAATAAATTATGTTCTTAAAAATGGATTATGTATGAATAATGAGGTGCCTACGTGAGGCGGTGCATAGTGCGTTATTTCCAGGGCTGAGTGCTATTAATGGTTTATTGATTAATGACTAAAAAGGTATAGTCCCTTGTTTACTTTAGTATTTGTTTTTGACTTAGGGCCTCTTTCATCACCTTCCAGTAAAGTGACAAGTACGATAATTGTCGGTTAAAGTCGTCCGTAAGTTCAATTTCAATTTCATGATGTTCGAGTAGCACTAATCATATGATACCCGTAAACATAGCTTTTACTTGCCAATTAACTTTACTTGTCACGTAACTAATCAACACTTTACTTGGAACTTCGGAACGAGGCCCTTAGTGATTCATATTAGTGACCATCTACCATCGACACGTGTCTTGCGTGCTAACTGGCTGCAAAGCTTTTTGCGTCCCACTGCTGGGAATGGGTATCTACCGTCAGGCGTCCTGGAGCTTACTCACCAACCATTCTCCAAGCATTCTCCATTCTGATGATGATGCTCCACTCTGTTGCGGGTTACTGATCAATGTTGTGTTCTACACAAAAAATCTCTCCACTAATGGGTAGGTACTTGAAAACATCGGCTATCAGAAAATGGTAGCAATTTTGGATCGAACCGCCTTTGGAATACTTATACTTAATATAGGTATAATATGAATACTTATTTAAATGAGGGCACTGACTACGTATGCGGGAAAATAAAATTGTTGTTGTATAATTATATATTATATTATCATGTTTTATTACATATTATGTTAACCAGGACGAAGATAAACAAAATATCAAAAATAATAAAAAGTGATTCATTCAGTGATCATCCAGTCATTCTTGAGTAACACATGGTGTTACTAACATAACTTTGTTTAGTGTGGAAGATATACTTCCGATAGTATTTAGACATAAGGCCAAATAAAATCAATATAATTAAAATATTAATTTAGTAATAAAATCAATCGTTATTTAATATACGAGTAGTAAATTACATTAGTTACGGTAAATAATTAGGGAGATTTAATATTAAAACACATGACTATCGAATTATAAGGAACTTTATTTTATCAGTAACACAAATATTCACGAAATTTAATTTGTAAGTCAAATCTATCAATAAAATCTTTTTACAGTCAAAATATTTTAATAATAATCGAAATGGTGCAAGATAATAATTTTATTTGTGATATGAATCTGATAATAACAATTTTTTTATTTTTTTATTTTTAGTCCCAAAGTGCTCCATTATATTATAAGATATGATTTTAAATTGTAAATATCTGGTAAAGACTTTTATATTAATCGCAAGTATATTATTTTAAATAGAAATATTAATCATTAGAAAGATTGATGTATATTAAATTTGTAACATGAATAATAGAAAATATGAATACATTTCTTAAAACTAGCTTTAAGGATCACACATTTCACACTCACCATATTAACAATAGGACAGAGATATCAAGATATTATGTAGTTAAAACACAAATAAATATATAAACTATACATACCTATCTATTAAATTTTTAATACATAATGTCGTAAAAGATTTTTTTATAATAATTATTTTATCTATTACAATAAAGATTTACTTAAATATATTATTAACTTTAAAAGTTGCAAATGAATATTGCGCTAAACAACATAAGCAACATAAAAATATTTACAAATAGTTTAAAGAAATAACCTAATACTATAATATTCTGTACAAAATTTGGCAATCAGAAATGCTTTGTTAAGGTTATCGTTGTTTGACTCGATCCTTTATTTATATTTAAAACTGTAAACTTAAATACAAAACAAATTAATGAATATAAAATAGCAATATCGCTTATTAATGTGAAACTATGAGTAAAATAGAATGAATTCAAGACTCAAGCTACACGGACAAATCTATTCAAACCAATAGACACTTTGTGCGTTCTTTAATTTAAGTACACCCTGCTTAAAGTCCATCAAAACGTCGAAATAGCTATCAAATATAAAAGCGACAAACATTTGGGACACTCTGGATCTACATTGAATAGCTTTAAATTATTTACTAGGGAATATTAGGAAATTACATTGAAGATTTAAGCAGTAAGTTTTATATACAATAGGTAATGATTCAATTGTGCCTATTCATAACCTTCCATAGTGGTTAAAAGGGAATTGAATACGTTTTTAAAATTTAATGTCAAAAAATAAGAAAAAAATAACATAAAAGCTTAAAATTAATTAATCAGTAAATTATCACTCAATTCATTTAACTAGCTATAGGTTTATTAATATCATTATTTTTAAATACTATGAAACTGGTACCAATTATATTCAATTAAAAATAATAAAATTATTGGTTGGTACTCAAGAATGTATTGATATCAGCTTAAGTAGGTACTTTGTTTCTAGAAACAGAAAGAAAAAAGTTAGCACCTACAACATTTATAGAGCGTGGAGAAGCTTCTTAATTTTAAGAAATATTCACATGGTCAGTAGTTAATTATAAATTTAATTTGCATTAAATTTTGATATTTAAGATAAGGTATTGACAATGTTACCTATATTTTATTGAAATTATTTTTAAAAATCTGTTTCACATTATAGTATGTTATCGATTCGATTTAGAATAATAATGTATTAGCTGATACACTAAATATAGGTATTCTAAACATATTCTAAATTATGGACCTTGTTCACACGTACCAAAATGTACATTATGTGCAATGAAGACTTATATATTTTATGGTAGCGCATACTATCATAAGGAAATCTGTAAGAGGCCGACATAAAGGACCCGTATTAATGGAAGAAGAAAGCCTTAATCTTGAAATCTCAGATGAATGTAAGTTTCAAAACGACGTAATGCTGACATCAATAGCTTTATGATTTTGCAATACACTAGAATTTCAAAAAATGGATTACATGACAATTTTAAATGCGGAACCTTATTTAATAATACTGGTAGGTTGTTCGAGGATGCTCGCACGAAACCGCGAAGACCGGCGTCAGGGTTGCGCCGCGACGCGGTTTCTACGGGCGGACTCCCGGGACGCGCTGTGGACTTCCGCGGTACGGAGCGTGATGCCGAAGATATCCTCGTGATAACGGTTTTCCTCCTGGTGGTGAATGAAGAAGTAAATAACCTTTCATGCTGGATTTGTACTACTGATTTTATAACGGGTGGTCATATCTCATCGATATATTAAGCACTAGCCTTCCGCCAGTGGCTTTACCCGCGTGGACCTGTTTTATAGGTTCCCGTAGGACCGTAAAAACCATCCTATGTCCTTTCCCAAGGTCCATTCTATCTGTGTTCCAAATGTCATGAAAATTGCTTCAGTAGTTTAAGCGGGAAAGCGTAGCAGACAGACAGAGCTACTTTCGAATTTATAATATTAGTAGGGAAGTAGGGTATAATAAATGCTGGCCATAATAGATAAGATAATCACAGACCTAGGCTATAACTAAATTAGCAAACTGCAAGAGCACTCTTTCTGATTTAAAAACGAGCATATTTCAAATAAAAATAATGATTTATGATTTATATGAAATAATGTAAGCAGGATAGATTCCCGGTAAGATGTAAACAAATAACATTATTTGTTTTATGAATATTAATTAAACAAACTATATTTTAATGTCTAAGACTTAATGGTAGCTGAGTTGTTTACTTTTTTAAATTTGATCGTGTTATTTTACTTATCCTGATAATAGTAAAAATCAAAAAGCTATAGAAATAATAAAAAATAAATTAAAAAAAAAACTTTAACAACCCACGGGTTCGATTCCCAGCGAAGCAGAAATTTGAATGATGAGTTTAAAATTTTGTTCTCGGTCTGGGTTTTTGTGTTTCTGTCTTTGTGTGGTCCATGGCACCCACGACACAGCGTATATCTACCCTACTGTGTGGCTATGAGTGTGAAGCGTTATTAATTTATTTATTCATTTACTGACCTTTAAGGTAAACATGAAGTTCTGCACTTGCTCATCTGTTAAATTGCCGTGCTTTTTGATAATTCCTTTCAACTTTTGATGAACGTCTTCCGCCATCTTACAGTCACCGCATACATAGAAATGAGCACCTCTTTTCACCAAGAGATCATGGATCTCGGGACCTTCTTTCTCTGCTAATTCTTGGACATACATCTGAAAATTTGTATCTAATTGGTATTTCCCATAGTTTACGAATGAGAAGGATTTTATTTTGTTGTATATTTTTACCCTTTTACTAATAAACGGCGTATAAGCTTGTAACCGTTATTCACTGTTTTGTCTTACCCTGATGCACACAAAAAGACATATTATTATGTCAAAACAAGACAAAGCACTTTATAACTACAACAAGTTTGTACAAAGTTTATTAGTAAGGGGGTAAATTTCTATTGTGTTAAGTTTACCTTTGGAAATTGTTTCTCCCTTGATAAAGCAAGGAAGACTTTCGTCAGCACGCCTTCCTTAAGTGCCTGCTCCTTTTCTTCTCTATATAAGTCCATAGTTTTAGTTCGACAACCAAAGAATAACCAAACTGGACCAGCAGTTGACCGGTTACGGGAAGTAAGTTGAGCTCTGCGATGATGCCAAAATCCTCTAAAAGGAGCTATTCCTGTTCCAGGTCCAATCAATATAAGAGGAACTGACAGATCTTGCGGAAGATGGAAGTTCGGAGCGCTGCAACATTATCACAACGTCATTGCACGGAAACTGAATGATGCAATAGATAATAAACTACGCAACAAAATGTTTACCTTCGAATGAACAGATAAACCTCATCGCCCGGCTTGCGATCCATGAGATAGTTCGAGCAAACACCGTAGTGGATGGGGCCTTCGCCATCTGTTTAGACATGACATCACTATAATCAATCTACTTATAAATAGGTAGAACCTAATTCGGTTATAATTAGGCGACCCGATTCCGAGAATGCTGTAAATGAAACGAGACGCAAACAAAAATAGATCATATTGTAATCAGATTTTCACTGGAATTCGTAATTTAAGCGAAACGTATGTGGGAATCGACAGTAATAAACTATGAGGTGCTATTATAGTGACTACGTGAGACTAATGTTTATTTACTCATACTAACCTTGAGTGCGGTACGTAACTACGGCCACAGTGAGATGCAGTCGTTTTGGATGGGCGATTGGTGATGACGAAATCGAGTAGAATCTCGGCTGCAAGGGTGAGAGCAGTGCGGCAAGTAACGAAGCACTTGGCTTTGCTGATGGGAACTGATCCAGTACTTCGGGTAGTGTTGGGAAATGGAAATGACGCCAGTCTTCGTAGGCTGCTGGATCCTATTGACAATGATATTTAATAAAATAAATAAATAATGCATTCTACTAATCGAGTTTAACTTGTGATTCCTATCGTTTAGAAAGGAAACTTCGATCTAGTATATCAAATATGAACTACTTACAGTTGAGAGCAAGTTAAGTTGTTTCTTTTCTTCCTCATTGTCACAGGTTTTAGCCAAATATTGCAGAAGTATCGTCGTTGGTGGAGTTGTGATATCAAGGAATCGGGTGAATAGGTCACGGACGCTCACAGCTGGTAAGCGTTCATGCAGCTCCCAGGATTTTACTGGTCCTTTAAGATTGATATCATATTATAGATTATACAGTACGCAAAATTTGCACGATTGAGGGTTTTGATCAGATTACTTACCACTAGATGTGTGTGTCTCTTTCATAAGTTGTAATTGTACAGGCTCGTCATAGTTGTCAATATCTTTTAAACGAGCCAACAACCCGTCTACTAATTCTTTACGATTGCAGGCAATAATCCCCACGTGATCTCCTGGGTCGTATTTTATTTCACTCTGAAATATTGTTATATTGTAACCGATGTTATAAATACATATTTTACCATGATATTACATAGATTTATTTGGTTTTTAAATTGAAATTATATACAGTTGATCAAAAGATGTAAAGGATTATATACATAGAAATTTACTGTCAAAGCAAGAATTTATTAATTGCTGGGATAAAATTTATTTTTTCTTAATACAGAAACAACAATAACACTTCAAAGTCACCTTACCTTGGGTTCCATATCAATGAAGATTGTCGATCTTTCAGCGGACGAATCACCTAAATCTTTGTTAGCCTTGACAACACAGGTCACTAATTGTTTGTTAACTGCAGATTGTAGGGCATTGGGCAGAGCTGGTGGTTTGCCCGCAGGATGTGCGAAGCGTACAGTCTCTTCACTAAGAGCTACTGTACCGAGTGCTCGCTTGGCTTCTTGAAGAGTTTCATCATCGTCCAAGCAGAAAGTTTCGCAAGAGACCTATAATGAAACTTAAATATACTGGATTGTGAATACGTTGTTTTAAATATGGTGGACTTAGAAGAATCAAAGAAATAAGACCTTAGGACTTCTCTTAAACCAGATAAATGGAAGGAGAAGCGATTATTTGTAAATCAACTACTCTATGCGGGTGACTAGCATTAAAATAAAATAAAAAACACTATACGGATGTTGGTCGTCAGCAACCTCCTAAACTTCCAAATAGTTATTAACGACACGTAATGAGATTCGGATAGTAAGATAATACGGAACGATAAAATCGAACGACATAATTGATATTGATCATATCAGGTCATTCATTACGCAACAATAAATCCTGTTCCGCAATTTAATGAATTTGGTCTCGATACGGAGTGAACTTGATAATAGTCAGAAGTATCTTATGCTTAAAGTTTCGTATACTTGAGTACCTCTTACCATTTACTAAGCTAATATGTGTGATACATTAGAAATTGGCCATTTCCTAACTTGAACGCATTATTGTTTTTTTAATATATTAAAAATAATAAAGTAGATATTGTATCTATCCAAGAATATTTAATTATAGGTATTTTAATTTTGGAGTAGCAGATTTTTACGCAGGCTACGTGGTAACGTAAAATAAACAAGGTTAATTTTTTGCTTAATATCTTAAACAATTGCAGTAGGTACCACTCCGAATTCTCGGCGCTCATGAAAGTTAAGCTGGCAACCACACCTTTCCATCAAAACACAAAAAAAATGTTTTAAGTACAGCAGAAATTGATGTAGCAGTGCTATTTTTCCGGTTTGACCAAGTCATTGCTGTAGCCTGGAGATAACAAGTGATAAACCTTGCCACTGGCTTTATGGCCTATTTGAAATCATCCTTATCCCCAATCAATCAACTACACCCCACTTAAAGGGATCCTTAACTAATCTTCCAATACTGTACCCTTATAACTATAATTACGAAAAAAAAAACACTGTTAATTGTAACTACGAATACTATTTTAGGTACTAACGTTAAACACACTGGAGGCCCACTTGCGGAAGGCTTGGTCCTGTCCACACATTTCATCGCCGGTGGCGAGGTCGTGGATCCGTTCGCCGCCGAGGTCGCCGAGCAACTTGTCGACGTACTTGCCGAAATTGCAGAAGTTGGGGTACGCGCTGGAACCGAGCGCGAACACGGCGAATCGCACGTTGCTGAGTGGACCGAAACTGTCGATCGATGCTGTGTCTGTTGCACTTCCTATAGAACAAGTGTCTTTTCTCAAATAATCGCAAGTGAAAACAACTTTTCCAAACAGATTAGAAATATTTGTTTCTTAGAGTACAGTAAGATGTAACCATAATAAAACGCTACTACTTCTGCTACGTAGAAATGACCGCAACTATCAATCTAATTCGGATGATGCATCTGTCCCATGTGAACCTTTCATACATCTATCCCATGTGAACCTTTCATACTTTCAAATAGATTAGAAATATTTGAAGATAGAAAATTTGCGGGAGATCAAGTACGCATCCAAGCCTAAAATGTAAATTAACAATTTTAAAATGGAGATGTATGTACATTTTCATTGTATTAGGCGAAGTGGCCAATCATTTGTAAGGTTTATTGTTACTTTGGGGCGATTTTCCAATCCCCGGATAAAGTTATTATCACTATCCTTTTCATTTGTCATAAGAGTAACGATGACATTGCTATGTAATGGGTATGGAAAAATCGGCCCTTAGAAATATTCGGTATCTACCAATAGACATGACATGTATTTATTTTGTCAGTGTTGTATGAATTCCGGTGGGGACGGTCGCGGCGAAGTTGAGGCACGGCGAAAACGTGAAAATATACAGCAAATATCATGAAAGAACGGCTGAACTGAAATAGCACAAGACTACTTTTTATTCCGAATAAATGTTCTGTTCCCATGGGATAGATTATTATAATCTTATAAACTCAAATCATCCGAGCGAAGCCGGGTTGGATCACCAGTTTTATATAAATTATTTGTAGCTACTTAAAGGCTCCAGAAACGTCAAAATACCTAGTGATGAAACTGATTAAACATTTTTGTAAATAAATAACTATTACTTACCTTTTAGTGATTCCAAGCGACTGAGTTGTTTGGGATTTCCAGCCGCATATCTTTGCAATTCTATTTGACTGTTGGCCTTTATGAATGTTTTAGGAGTCAGCATTTGAGAGGCACTAAAACATTTGATATTAAATTATTAAATAAAGATATGTAATTAAATACATAAAGAAGATATTTTGCACAAAAGCAAAGTTCTAATTCCAAAAGTTAGTTATATAATCATTTTTAGGAAAAAGTGATTGACTTAATTTCAAGATCTTAATGTTTTATATTTTTTTACAAAAAAATAGTGCTACACACTCTTAGCGTTACACTTCAGGATTCATTTGTCAAATTAACATAAAGAAAAGGACGGCAACACCGAGATCAAGTACAGAAATTAAAACTCATCATTTAAATGCTCGACGGAATCGAACCAAGGTCAAGAGAACAAAAAATGCAATGTTGAATCTCAAACAGCTAAGAATACTCGTCTATATTTCAGCCAAGCAAAGTCAAAACATTACACTGTAAAGCTTTAAATTACTGTACCACAAGCGTTACTATCTCTTACCCGGTAGATTCCTCGCCGACTTGATCCGCGTATAAAAGCTCGCAGAGGTGCTCCCCGAAAGCCTACAGGTAGTAACCATATTGTTAATGTTAGATTCAACTAATAAAATAACCTCTTACTCTACAGATCACATTACATTCACCACAATCACCCATTAAGAGACCCGACCATATATCCTTTCAATTGGTAATAATTCAGTTTGTAATACAGATAAATCAGCTAAAATGTGAAAGAAGAAACTGTTTCTCTGTGTTAGTGAAGTAGAGAAAATATTTAAAAAATTGAAATACGTTAGAATAAATGCCAATCTGGTAAATGCTTGGCTGCAACCCTTTTTGCGTACCACTGATGGGCACGGGTCTCCCTTCCTTATTGGGGAGGCTTACTCCACCACGCTGCACCAACGCGGGCTGGCGGAGATGCGGGTTATAAGGCCTCCGACAAGGTTTAACGACTGTTATCTATCGACAACAACTGGGGCTGATGGCTTAACGATTCCGAAGCACGGAAACGCGCATGTATTTTTTTGCCACTAGCGGTCACCCATCTCACACTCGACCGCGCCCGTTTGGCTTAGCTGCATAGATCGCTTGCGTTGTATGCTAAAAAATATCTATAATTTTAAAATCATGAATAATACCCATTACACAGATCTTTAGTTTGAAATACACAGTTTTTGATAAACTGACATTTCGTCAGATAAACTGTACAGTTCTCCGTTTATGCCTACATACGCTAAGAGTTAAAACTGTGCAGTTAAAACTGCTGGTCTGTAGCAGGCTTAAGTAAAGCTTAAAATTATCATCATGTTTCAAAAAACTTTATCAAAGTACGAATATAATTTTAGGTACCAATTTTAAGGTAACTTGTTAGGTTTCTTTACCGTGAAACATGCCAAACATTGCCCAGTTTTTTGTAAAAATGAACTTTATTCCAAGTTTTTTCTATAGAAACATAATTATATTTTTTTACCTCCTGCAATTCTAAGATTATATGCATGCATTGAAATATCAAAACGTCACTTAAGACAACATTTAGACCAACATTTCATTGATTGCATTGGCGGGCAAAGTTATCTAGACTTTTAGCCAACATTAACCAGGTCCATTTTAGACGTCAATATGACCTTTAATGTAGCGATATAGAAATCAATTAAGTATTTTGTCAATGATGGCATTTACTTTAAAAATCGAATATATACCACCAGTATTTTCGTATTAAAATGAGTTGGCAATGTTACCCTGACCTTTTTTTCCCTTTCCATACAATCCGCGTGTAGCGATTTTGAAATGCTAGGGTTGTACAGTTTTAGTAAATAATAAATTTAATCGTATTGGACGTTTTCAAAAAGTCGGTACAAGAATAAAAGTAATGTTTAAGTGCAAAATTTATATTGTAAAAAATAGATAGCATATAGCATAACTCTTCTAACAAAATTAAGATCAACAAATATATGACATAATATAAACAAAAACATAAACTCAAGGCACAGGAAAAAAAAACTATAAAGCGTATAAGCAAGTAACAAAAGAAATATGTGTTTTTTTAAAATAACAAAAGGTTTAATTTTTTTGATAAAATTGTTGTATCGTAGACTTTCTTACATTAATTCAACAACATAAAGTATACCTTCCTTGACATGTTAAAAAAACTAAAAAAAAAAACATCTACTAATCTACAAAGTTGTGCTCAAGTTATTGAAATAATCAGTAATTTCTTGAGATCCTTTTTCAGCTCTCGCCTTCGAAATGTTTTGAGTGGTCCTTATGGTCAATTCATCAGTATGCCTAGCCAAAAAAACCCTGGACCCAAGCACCTCCGGGAATTTGATTCTTGAATTTATGGTGGCGAGAATTCTTTTTTAAATAATCATGAATGGTAGTATTATATATTCAGCATAACACCATCAAACAAATCAAATCGAATGCCATGCAGAAGTCGTACCTAATAATACCTAACAAATAAATCATAAGAAAATCATTAAAATATAATATTGGTTATCGTAATTTCACAACCCTAAGCCATTAGTGACGGCGGGAAATGTTAGCATTCTCAGGTTAGAACATTGCTGGGTAACTTTGCCCATCAATATAACTTTAGTTTTAAAAATCTTTTAGCATTGACACTGGCCTTAAAACAATCTACAAATAGTTTTTTATAAGAAGCAGTAAGATAGACTTTCCTGTGTTTTTGCCATTGCGCACAATTAACTTTAAATTTAGTTGCAAAATTCGCCCGCAAAAATATGCAGTGAACTCAACAAGTCAAAACTCGCTACTGAGTAAACTTAGCAACACACGTGATTCTCAGTATTGCCACACGTATACCCTGTTTTGCATCAAATCAATAATTGTTGCATTAAGATTAGGAAATTTTGCACATTAACGGTTTTTTCTTATAAATTGTTGTTCGGGAAAAGATACCTTTCGTGGCAAAGTTGGCGTATTTCACGGTAATTTAAAATAAAAAAGAGATATCATAAAAATACTGGAAAAACATACACTAAAAATTTCCTATAGACATTAAACCCTTTAAAAACGATTTCTTCTAGATAATAACAATACAGAACTTTATCTGATCTTTATCTTTAAGAATCTAAAATCCATACTTAATTTTGAAAGTAACGGAAAGTAAAGTAAGTGTCTATCTGTCTGTAACGCTTTCCCGCTTAAACTACTAAACCAAATTTAATGAAATTTGGAACACAGAGAGAGTGGACCTTGGGAAAGGACATAAGATGGTTTTAATCCTACGGGAATCTATAAAACTGGTGCACGCGGGTGAAGCCGCTGGCGGAAGGCTAATTTTTACATACATTGCTATCTAAGTTCTAAGCTCTTACCACTCCATTCTCTGGCGGATCACCGTTCCCGAATGTAGAAGTGACAACCAATAGCAGTGCTTCATGTTCAATGGATGTGATGTCATAATCAGCCATGCAGTGAACCTGTTAGTAAATAAGATTATTTTAAAATATGATATTTCCTCAATAAAATTGCAAGTAAAACAAAAAACTTATGTTAAAACTTTTCTTCTTTTTAAATTATATCATTATCAGCCCAGATCGAATAAAATGTAATGATAAAATAAATAATGTAGTTAAAAAAACTAAAAAAACACGCTTTTGAGAAAATATGAACTAAAAACTAAAAAAATAAGAAGAAAATGTATATTACTGTAAATAAAGCGTGGGGTGCATGGTGTCAATAGTATCTTAAAAACCACCCCACGCTTTATTTACAGTAATATACATTTTCTTCTTATTTTTTTAGTTTTTAGTTCGTATTTTCTCAAAAGCGTGTTTTTTACACGCTTTTTATTAGCTTCACCTGTACCTATGTTTGTATGTTTGTATGTTTGTAACCGACTTCTTTGGGCGCGATTTTGACCCACTTTAAACGGCCAGATTTCGTTCAAACTTTGTAGATTTATTGAGGACCGATGACAATACACTAATTTGATAAAATTATTCCATTTAAAATCCAACTAAAAAATTAAAAATAAATAATGTAGTTTAAAAAACTAAAAAAACACGCTTTTGAGAAAATACGAACTAAAAACTAAAAAAATAAGAAGAAAATGTATATTACTGTAAATAAAGCGTGGGGTGGTTTTTAAGATACTATTGACACCATGCACCCCACGCTTTATTTACAGTAATATACAATTTCCTCTTATTTTTTTAGTTTTATTACTTCTGTACTATGTTAATTAATTTAAGACCTTATTGTGAGAACGAAATAAATGAGTTTTTAGTTCGTATTTTCTCAAAACCGTGTTTTTTTAGTTTTTTAAACTACATTATTAATTTTCTTTTTAGTTTTTTAAACTACATTACCTATTTATTTTTAATTTTTTAGTTGGATTTTTAAATGGAATAATTTTATCAAATTAGTGTATTGTCATCGGTCCTCAATAAATCTACAAAGTTTGAACGAAATCTGGCCGTTTAAAGTGGGTCAAAATCGCGCCCAAAGAAGTCGGTTACAAACATACAAACATACAGGTGAAGCTAATAAAAAGCGTGTAATTACACACGATTAACGAAACTATACCTTTCTTTGACAGACGAATTTTACGGTGGGTTAAGCAAAAGTGGTCAAAATATTTATTCAAAAGCCGATTTATGTTGTAAAAGGGTGTAATTAATTGTATTTATGAATAATAATAATGGGGTAATTTGAATTATAATCACAATACCGGCCCACGCACACAGAGTTACAAAATCGGCCTTACTTGCAGAGTAGAGTAGTTAGCTTTGCAAAGTTCCATTTATATTTTTGAAGTTATAAAATAAAGTCTACTTTAGGCGCGTTATGAAAAATGATGAGAGTGAAATTTTAAGATCGTAACACAAAGGTATCAGGTTGAAGTTGCCCACAAAAGCTACCAACAAAATGAAAATTGAACTTCTGTCTCTGCCTCCTGGAGGATTTAAGGAAGGTTGAGGGGAAAATAAAGGTTGGGGTTCAAATAATACTTCGGGTTGAATAACTCGTAGTCGAAGAAGAAAAGGCAACTCCGAGCCCGGTTTATTAATGGTTGACAAAAATCGTATATACATTGGGACTTTTTTTATTTGAATGGAGTAGCAGACGAGCATGCAGGACACGTGGTGTTAAGTGGTCGCTGCAGCCCATGGGCATCTACATACAACCTCAAGCAAGCATAGGTAAGTCTTGTCTGAGGTCGTATGCAGTTGCGCTGTTACTCCGGAGGCTGGTGGTCACCTCATGTAAGTGTAAGTGTTGTGTGGACTTCTGTAATTTCTACAGGATCTTACGAGTAACAGCGTCATTTACAACCTCCTTACTATCGCCATCTAGTTTTATTCTTAAGAACTATATCACGACTTAGAATACAATTTTAGTTCCGCTAAATCACGGTCGGACAATCCCTATTAGTCGCGCATATTGGCAATATTATTTATTCGTCAGTCCTCGCCGAAGCCACTTAGCGACCGCACGGGATGGCTCATGATGAAGGACCTCGGTACGGTCCGAAACATGTCGGGTGCCCCCGAAGTAATCCGCGAGGTAAGCCGGGACTTTATACACATATTTGTAAATATTAGTGAAAAAAATTGTGCTTATATATTTTTTTATTGTTATTAATTATTTGCATGCAATTAAAAATTATTTTTAATGTTACCAAAGAAGTCTAACTTCTCACGCGCGTACATTAGGACACATATAAGTTTTTTTATTTGATCTGAGAAGCCATGCAATGGACCTTTTTAGTAATTAAAATTGTTTTTACATATCGTATTTCCTAAATGATTGCAAGGCTGCGTTGTTGTAACACAAAAAACGATCTTATGGTAAACCATTTCTTCCTGCTTGAATGAATGAAGGTCGTCGATAGTTTACAATACAACCTTGTAATTTCCTGAAATGAACTTTCGTTTTTCTTGCGTATATTTTTATAGAGAATTTGTATAGAGTTTGGTACTTTAGCCACATTGATAAAGGAGCGTGGAGAACTGAATCTCGCTCAAACAAGGCTATTTCTTCATAGAATGTATTCGTTTTAGTAATTACTTGCATCTGTGAGCAGGTGGAAGTGGGTTGATAGTATCTCAAACGATCAGCTGTCACGTGTGCCCATTATCGACCCATAGCCATTCTGTTATCCCAAATATATAATGTACTTTTTTTTTTAAAAGTGCTGCTAGAAGTTTGTTCTCCGCCGCCTTTTTTCTCTCAGCTCAACATCTAGCCCAAACGGGCACCTAAAGGCGATGATCGGGAAAAAATTACATTCATAAAGCGAATATTTTGTATTCCTAATATGAAATAAATATTTTTTTCTTTTCTTTCTTTTCATTGGTTTGTGTTGTGACACCGAGTAATTTTATAAGGTAAATTATTTCAGTCCCCTGTGTTGGTATGTATATTTTTAGTAATAATCTTAAGCCTGGTTACCTGATACTGTTATATTGGTAGGAAAAAGTAAAGGAAGTTTGTGACCATAATATTAAGTTCATCATTCAATATCACAATATTTGTCGACAGCGTGGAGCAGCGATAAATATGCGCACTTAATTCAATTCTTTGTCAGAAGTGTGCGCCGGGGTTTGTATTCAGTGTCTCTGTGTCAGAAACCGCGGTCTTTACCGCTTGGTCATCGCTACTTCATAATTACTTATAGGCACAGGAAATTTTATTTTTATTTATTTATTTTTATTCGGGATAGCAACAGCTTAAATTAAAATATTATTTGGTACAAAGTTTTCCACAACTTATCAAAATGTAAAAAAACACACAAAATAAATATGGTGAACACTGATATTTTATCAATAGTTTAACTTTAGTCTACATAGGTAGTAACAAATAGCATGTAACTAGCTAATACTATTTTCAAGACACACTGTATATTACAGTACGTTGGTGGGCGAGTTTTCCCTCCATTAGTGAAAGTATGCTAATTTACCGGGAAAAAATGACCAATATCGTGTAACCAGACTCTGCTTATAAGCACCCTTAAAACGATTCAAAATGAGGACAAAAATTTTGCTAAAATAATAGGACATTGTGAAAGCATGCCACAGAAATTAAAAACACATAATATTTATACTCGAAAACATTTTAAAAATCAAAACTGTTTCAAATCTTACCTGAGCATTAAAAGCATGTCCAAATATAACCCCCAATTCCTTCGCATACTGCTCCGACTTGCCAGTCTCGGTCGCATACAGAACCGTAGCCTTGATCCTCTTAGAGAGAGCTCTTCCAAAGAGCTTCGAGGTGAACTTAACAGCCCGAGCGATTTGCTTGAAATGGAACTTCCTATTAATGGGTCTCTTGCCGCTGATCGGCTTAGATTTCTGCCATTGATGCGTCTTCCAAGCCGGCTCCTGTTTGATAAATTGTGTCAATATTCTTTCTGCTTGCGAATTTTTTTAAGTATCAATTATAAGTCTTAGGGCCTCGTTCACCATCTCCGAATAAAGTGTAGTTTGTTACGTCCCAAGTAAAGTTAATTGGCAGGTAAAAGCTATGAGTACTGGTCAGTTTATCATATGATTAATAGTGCTACTCGAACATCGTTGAAATTGACGTTACTGGTGACTTTAACCGACAATTAGTGTACTTGTTACTTTACTTGAAGGTGGTGAAAGAGGCCCTCACAATTTTATTTTTATCTCTGAAATAATTTGTACACAATTTCTGCTAGCACTTTTAATTAAAAGTAGGTATTACAATCAAAGCTTGTTTACTTAGTCCATTAAAGTAACGACAATATATAATGAAATTTAAATTTTCTGGTAATGGAAATACTTATTGTAAATGTTTACTTTATGTTGATTGACAAAGAATAAGCTCTTGTGGAATGTAATCAATAGAATCAGGCGTTTCTTTGCGGAACTCAATTGTCAAAGTTAGGTAAAAACTACTTTGCAATAATCCGCAATCAGAACGTAGGTATGATGGTGTATACCTTTTTCATGCAAAAGCACTTCCCTCCCTCCCACACAGGATACATACACATACAACTATAAATATATTACATATGTATATAAAATATACATCAACATACGTACCAAAACGTGTTTCGCCCTAAAACACAGCATCATCAGGGTTATTGACTGTACGAAGGTTACTCGCAGAGTCTTTGCGGATTGTTGCAAAATAGTTTTTACCTAACTTTATATCTTTTGGCACAGTAATAATAATTTATTAAGGAGAAGCAGACAATCGTGCCGGCTACGCGGTGCTCGGTGCAGGCGCAGCTTATGAATACTTACAATTCACCTCAAAAAAACCAGAGCTTTAAAAAGTATGCTACTTCGGAGTTTGATACCATTTCAATGAAATAAAATTGCTCCACTATAGAAATGGGAGAAATACCTACCTTAAATAATTGTTTTGTTTTATACCTGGTATTCGTAAGATGGTTTCAAGTAGTATAGTGCCATTTCTTGATGGAAAACTGGAGTGATGGATGAAGACATTGGAGGCACGATCCATATCCAATCGGCTGGACATCCAGAACTAGAAGAAAGAGATAAAATTAATGATGCATACAGATTTCACAACGAATCTTTGTCTCTCGGAACTTCGTGCGAAAAGCTGCGCAGTCGCCAAAAATTGTTCAAAACTAATCAACACTTCTCCGCAAAGCAGTACATGCGCAATCGTATGTTGCAACTAACTTCAGAGAGATCAACATCCGTTGTTACAACTGCACTTTAATAGAAAGTACCTTGTTCTGTGTGTTCGTTTTTGAAGAAATCAAGAAACTTAAAAATGGTAAATATACGAAGAACGGCTGCTATAAATAAAATCGTTTCACTTGCAATTGAGATTTTGAAATTTGAAACGATCTGTGCAACATTTGCCTTATGTACTTCTATACATAGGTACCTTTTTTTTTTTTTTGGTATCGGGGGGGGGAAACCTTCAAAAGGTACCCGACACCTTGGGAGAGGATACCGGGTTATGTGGGATTTGACCGCACCAAAACCCCCTCGGTGGCCTGCCTCTACGTTTGTGAGGACTCCGGGATCTCCATAGGAACGCACCGGTGTCCTCCACGCGCGGCGCCCCATAACGGGCCCATCTTCGGGAGAGCAGATGTGCTCTCCTGCACCTTCAGGTGTTCACGGCGGCATGCGGCCACGCATACACCGCCGTCCTTCCCGGGGCTGCTGGCTGGACGGGTCAAGCTCCCACTCTCACCGTCCGCATCCCCGGAAGCCCCCTTTTAGTCGCCTCTTACGATCAGGCAGGGGATACCGTAGCTCTATTCTTAATCCCGAAGCTACAGGGACTATACATAGGTACCTAAACATATTTATTTGTACAGTATGATATAATAGACAAAGCTTATGTATGTCTAATACGTTGACAAAATATAATTTGTCAATTCGATTCGAATCAATTCGCGTACGTGTGATAAATGCATGATTTAACACTATAATATGACAACGACGATTACTGAATAAACTTAGCGGTATTATTTGGGATGGTGTTGTGTGTGAATATCTTGTACAGGTATAATATAAAAATGTTAATAATTTCATTCAGTAATGCATTAATCCGGTCTTGAACTACCAAGTCAATTGAGATACTTTTAATGAGCTATCAAAACGTGACATCCTCATACATTGTATGAGAAAATGATCAGTGACGTCACTTATCATATATAGTCAATTGACTTCATTATTATTGATTTGCGGTAATAAAAGCATGTATAAAAAAGAATTAACAATTATATTGCTTTCCAAGCGTGATTTAGTGCAACCTTTTAAGGTAAAGATTTTGATTTTTTTTTGTTCACAGGGTCCAAGACCCTATTTGTCGCTTTTCGACGGTGAGGGACAATATTGTAATATTTCATTATTTACGATGTGTTCCATCACCGTGCATGCCTGTAACTCATAATGTCTCGACGGCATGATGTCCACTAATCCGCATTTGGCCGGCGTGGTGGACTATGGCCTTAAATCCTATCACTTCTGACAGGAGACCTGTATCCAGCAGTGGAACATTAAAAGGGATGAAAAATGGATAAATCGCTTACGTCTCACAGCAGTCACAGGACCATATGCCGTACAATCACAGTTAAGATTTCCCTACTTTGCCTTTACTTCAAAATATTTACTTTCCCAACTAAAACATTGGTTACGAAACTAAAAGTTTACAAAATTTAGTACTAACGCATTAACACAGTAGCATTTTGTTGCGCATAACAAAACGGTCGCACGTTATGTTTGTGTATCCTTGCTAACACGTGTTCCATAGTTGTACGAGAATGTTGTTGTTGTTCTGTCCGCGGATTCATAACAACAGTGTTGAGTGCGAGCGATGACGGGTTAATGCATCTAGAGACTTATTCTGCTTACAAATTTAGTATTAGTTGTGGTTGGTTAAATTTTTTGATAAAGCAAGAGATAAATGAAGTAGTAGTAAGCAGTAACAAAAATAAATAAAAAGGACTTTAGACTAAAATCTTTCTCAATTCTGAAAGGAGATCTGTGCCCAGCAATTGGTTGGAAAAGTTGAGCTTACAGCCCTTTTTGCGTCCCACAGCTCTGGGTACTGTTCCTATTATAAGTTAAGTCTACTAAGTACGCTGCTGCAATGCAGCTTCTAAATGAATGACGTATCTATCAAGTACAATTTAAAACCACAGCAAAGATAAATGCTGCTTTCGATTTTTACTATCTACACACACAGTAAAATAAGCAACATATGGCATTGTAAAACACAACTTAATTATTACTACCCTACAGTTAAATTAACTTTTAAGCTTTATAAATGCAAATCTAAAATCTAGACTTGCAATGCTCATCGTATTCAATGGTAAAATAATCACTCATATTACATAAGCCCCACGCCAAAAACATAACATAAAAAGAACTCGTCATTTAAAATAAATGAGATCGAGTAGGTTATGTTTTACTTTTTTAATCAACACAAAAAAGGAACCCCGCTCAGCGGGGTTCTGTCGACATGGTACCATTAACTATCTCTCTATTTTATCTATGTTTGCCTGGGCGCGTCCATCGGATACATTTTGTTTCGGTTAATGTGCATATTAACCGGCTAAAGATGTCACGACGCAAATTAACACGATGTCGAACTTTAGCTGCCTCTCGAAGATAAACCTAAGTTTAGCCAGCTAATCTTAAGTTTATGTTCACACCTACCTTTAACCATAACACATACGCGTACATATAAAATTCTGCTGCACGAGAATTTGTTTGTGTGCCAAACTCCTCCGAAACGGCTCGACCTATTCTCATGAAATTTTGTGTGCATATCAGATAGGTATAACATATAGTACCAGTCAACATCTATTTTTCATACCATTACAAGTTAAGGATAAGTTACATGGCTTTTACTGATAAACAAACAAAATCAAAATTTTTGAAAGGGTTACTTGCATTGTTAGGAGAATTAGTCTCTACCTCTAGGTCTCTTTGTATGTTTGTTCATTTGTTCCGGCTGTCTGAGCTTGAGTACATACGTGACATCATTTTTATTATGTACAAATATTTATCCAAAGAGGCTACGATTCTACGTTTTTCTCATACCAAGACGTGATTTCATTACACATTAATTCTAACTGATTTATTTGTTAACTAATTAAAACGAAAAAATCTAATGATAAAAGGCGGTTAACTCATGTAAAATATGTTAACAAAGCTATGTTTATACGTCATTATATTTTTTGGCAATATAAATTATTACAGCTTTACAAAAAAATAGTTACCAAAATCAAATCAAATCAAAAATATTTATTTCATATTAGAAATACAAAATATTCGCTTAATGAATGTCATTTTTTCCCGGTCATCGCCTTTAGGTGCCCGTTTGGGCTAGATGTTGAGCTGAGAGAAAAAAGGCGGCGGAAAAAAACTCCCAGCAGCACTCTTTTAAAAAAAAATAAGTACATATATAATTGAGATAACAGTATGGCTATGGGTCCATAATGGGCACACGTGACAGCTGATCGTATGAGACACTATACACTAGCTAGACACTACCAACAGTGAAAGCTTTATAGTTTCGCTATTGCTAGAGCTAGTGGTTTAGGAGTAATATTAATTATATTTTAAGTTTATTTTATTTTGAATATACTTATTATGAAATTAAAACAGTCCTATATACACAACGATATAAACGAAATCATTTTCTGGTAAACAAATCTCGATAAAAGGCACCTAAATTCATTCGATTTCCTTTCCGCTGAGAATCAAACTTCAAAATCACGCCGACGATACGCAGATATTATTATGACTTGCATTTTTACTAGGCGTGCACTTTTACTGAGTAATCACCCATGTAATACGTCAATATCAATATGATTTTTTTTATTCTTTTATGCTTTTATTGCCTCTCTGCTAGGCACCCTGATTTTGCATCGTACATGTTGAAAAACAAAATATGATAATGAAATATCTTAATGTATTTCTTCACTTTTAAGCAAATCATCCTCTCCACCCACCCGCATAAGAGCAGCGTGGTGGGGTAAGCTCCAGACCTTCCCAATAATGGGGAGAGACCCGTGCCCAGCAGTGGGACTTAAAAAAGGGTTGCAGCCAAGCAAATCATAAATACACACATACATTTTTTCTTATATGCTTGACAACCACTACTCATACATATATATGTATGTATGTATACATACCGAAGTCGGTTCTCATTATCCAAGTGCTTGATGAAGCTCTCAGAAGCGGTGTGGTGGTCGACGATGGTGGCGTTCTGCTGCTGGAAGCTGTGGAGGACGGCCACATTCACCTCCACCAGCGCCTTGTCCTTCCAGAGGTTTACGGGAGTTCTTGTGTCCAGGCCCATCTTCTGTGCTACTTTCTGTCATAACAAAAAGCATTTTAGGGTTATGTTGACATTACGGGATTTAAAATGTATTATAGTAAATGAACAGGATTTTGTATCAAATCTAAAAGTAAAGTGCAACGTTCACTTTTTAGATTTGATACTACATTTAAGTAAGCTACAATTTATTTGAATCGTTTGTTTATTATTTTTATTTCATTTGTTTTCAATATTGGCATTGCGAACTCTGTGCATTTTGCCAGCTTCAAGTATAATTTGTGCATCACTCAGTAGTCACTACTAGTAGTTATTTTAAATTACTATTACTGCTTGTTTTTTAAATTGACATATTTTGAAATGTATTGCGTCTGTAGCGATGAAAGAATATTTGTGAATGTGTGACAAAATTAAAATGTGTGCGTTCTTCCCTCCGCACCAGATTTGGCACAAAAACTATGTATCAAAGCGAGGCGCTATGCCGTCTCTACTGAAGGGTGAGTCAGTCAGTACCTTTGATGCTCTAAGGTCATTTAGAACGCCCAAAAACTCTTTTTTAAATTTATTTTGACCAATTTTTTAAAAAATCAATTATATTATCTAATGAGGTTATATCAGGTGACATCACAGATAACGAATGAACGCTTAGTCAGAATAATTTATTTTTTTATTAATTATTATATTAAATTTAGTAATGCCTACCTATCTATCCTACCCTATTAAGTAACCTAACTACTCCAAGGCTTGTAGCATAGGATAAAACGAATTTTTAGGGAAAAATAGAAGAAAATAAATGAGACAGTTGATGTTATTTTATTACTTTTTTACATGAAATACTAGCTGTGCCCCGCGGTTTCACCCGCGTTAGAGAGTATCTATACTAATATTATAAAGAGGAAAGGTTTGATTTTTTGTTTGTTTGTTTGTTTGTATGAATTGAATAGGCTCCGAAACTACTTGGCAGATTTGAAAAATTCTTTCACTGTTGGAAAGCTACATCATTCCTGAGTGACATAGGCTATATTTCATTTTCAAAAAAAATAGGCATCCTTACTAAAATTACGATAACGTAATCCAAGGTGTGAAAAAAATATCAAAAAACTACCTTACATCGCGTGCGCTGCGAAAACTATTGATGATAGAACAAAATGATATACTACATTTTTTTAGAACACACCATTATCTACAAAAAATCAGCGGCAGCATATCTCTAACTATTAGAGTCATGTCACAATAAGCGTTTTTTTATTGAAAAAAAGAAATTAAAATACCACCGCTACAAAAAGCTCTTTATTTGTACCTTGGTATTAACCCTTATCAAAATAAATGATGTATTATTTAAGACTGCTTCAATATCTTTATATTACTTTTTGAATTATTCGATTCTGACAATCCATTCAAAAGATATCACGAGTTAAAAAAAAATTAAAAAATAAACTGTATTCGGCTAGCTATGCGTTGTAGGCGTCACTCGGGCAGGGGTACGGGAGGGGGGTTAAGATCACGAAATAAACTTGCCGCGCGGCTCACTCGCGCCAGGTTTTACATACGTATTTTGTCATTTTGAAATGCCTAAAAGATCAAGATCTCAACTTTCTAGAAATAGTTCCCAGGCCAGGGCATCAAAAATACGTCGAAATGAAGACGTACTTATAATAAGTACAATAATTAATTAATAAAATTAATATATATATAAAAAGTAAAGGGTTTTCTTTGTACGTAAAGACACGGTTTTCTCTATTATCATTAACTCCAATCAACTTCCCGTTGGGGTGGTAAATACCCCTTAGTGCGTAGATGATAGTAAGGGAGTTTGATCGGGGTTGAAAATCAGAAAAAAAAAATTTGTACTTTTCTAACCAATAGGGACTTCTGAGTGGATCTCAAAATTTCTGGGATGGTCTAGCAAACTATTTTAATTTTAATTTTATTGAGAATGTTCGAGAAAGTTCCAGAAACTTCTCAAATGATCTGGAAAATCCTACTAATATTATAAACGCAAAAGTTTGTAAGTATGGATGTTTGTTACTCTTTCACGTAAAAACTACTGAATGGATTTCAATGAAACTTTACAATAATACAACTTTTACAACTTAATACATCAGAATAACACATAGGCTACAATTTGTAAAGATATTGTGTGAATTGTCCAAAATATGGTAAGTAGGAAAAAATCTACCATCTGCGAGCTATTCCGGCGTGCGCTGACAAAACCGCTAGAGATACACATTCGTACTGTATGATGGAAATGTTTATCTTAAATAGTCCTACAAAATAGCCGGTCCACGTCACTTCAGAAGGGACTTCACTTTATGCTAATGATACTCTCTAACGCGGGTGAAACCGCGGGGCACAGCTAGTCATTAGCATAAAGTGAAGTCCCTTCTGAAGTGACGTGGACCGGCTATTTTGTAGGACTATTTAAGATAAACATTTCCATCATACAGTACGAATGTGTATCTCTAGCGGTTTTGTCAGCGCACGCCGGAATAGCTCGCAGATGGTAGATTTTTTCCTACTTACCATATTTTGGACAATTCACACAATATCTTTACAAATTGTAGCCTATGTGTTATTCTGATGTATTAAGTTGTAAAAGTTGTATTATTGTAAAGTTTCATTGAAATCCATTCAGTAGTTTTTACGTGAAAGAGTAACAAACATCCATACTTACAAACTTTTGCGTTTATAATATTAGTAGGATTTTCCAGATCATTTGAGAAGTTTCTGGAACTTTCTCGAACATTCTCAATAAAATTAAAATTAAAATAGTTTGCTAGACCATCCCAGAAATTTTGAGATCCACTCAGAAGTCCCTATTGGTTAGAAAAGTACAAATTTTTTTTTTCTGATTTTCAACCCCGATCAAACTCCCTTACTATCATCTACGCACTAAGGGGTATTTACCACCCCAACGGGAAGTTGATTGGAGTTAATGATAATAGAGAAAACCGTGTCTTTACGTACAAAGAAAACCCTTTACTTTTTATATATATATTAATTTTATTAATTAATTATTGTACTTATTATAAGTACGTCTTCATTTCGACGTATTTTTGATGCCCTGGCCTGGGAACTATTTCTAGAAAGTTGAGATCTTGATCTTTTAGGCATTTCAAAATGACAAAATACGTATGTAAAACCTGGCGCGAGTGAGCCGCGCGGCAAGTTTATTTCGTGATCTTAACCCCCCTCCCGTACCCCTGCCCGAGTGACGCCTACAACGCATAGCTAGCCGAATACAGTTTATTTTTTAATTTTTTTTTAACTCGTGATATCTTTTGAATGGATTGTCAGAATCGAATAATTCAAAAAGTAATATAAAGATATTGAAGCAGTCTTAAATAATACATCATTTATTTTGATAAGGGTTAATACCAAGGTACAAATAAAGAGCTTTTTGTAGCGGTGGTATTTTAATTTCTTTTTTTCAATAAAAAAACGCTTATTGTGACATGACTCTAATAGTTAGAGATATGCTGCCGCTGATTTTTTGTAGATAATGGTGTGTTCTAAAAAAATGTAGTATATCATTTTGTTCTATCATCAATAGTTTTCGCAGCGCACGCGATGTAAGGTAGTTTTTTGATATTTTTTTCACACCTTGGATTACGTTATCGTAATTTTAGTAAGGATGCCTATTTTTTTTGAAAATGAAATATAGCCTATGTCACTCAGGAATGATGTAGCTTTCCAACAGTGAAAGAATTTTTCAAATCTGCCAAGTAGTTTCGGAGCCTATTCAATTCATACAAACAAACAAACAAACAAAAAATCAAACCTTTCCTCTTTATAATATTAGTATAGATATAGACAAAACACTTCATTTTATGTTTAATTTACTTCAAGTTATTAGCATTATGGAACGATGGGCGTTGACTATGAATAACATTGTAATTATTTTATATGACACTTAAAATTATTTTTTTATAAAAACACTGAAACCCAAAACAATATGAGCTTATTCTAAATGTAAATATAGGAGTATTTATAAAGGCAATTACGCAAAAGTGTGTAGCTAGAGCGAAAAATGTGAAAAAAATGATAATTTTACGTATATTAAGAAAATAATAGTTATAATTCTTAATTATCCATTTAAAAGCTTCTTTGTTACACGAACAAAAAGCCACAGCAGTAAGTATGCCTTAATAGAGGAATGTTTACAGTTATAAAGATAATTGCGCATAAGTGTCCCTAATCGGGTACATAGAAAACCTATTACAACTTAATCTATATGTTAATATAATATAATTCGACAACTTTTCAATTCGAAGTTAACTGTTTATGCTGTCAAAAAACGAACTATGTTAACCTCCCTTAATTAGCTTGACTTAACCAAACGGTAAAAAATCGTCACGATTCGTATAACTTTAGATTAGTCAATTGTGAACCCGATTAATTTATGGGGTTGATCCAGTAGACACCCACCCATCTCATGAATCTACTAGTGCGGAACCCTTATTTGATAATCCGGCATGGTAACCCTGGCATCATACAGGTAAAAAATTCTTACCTCTAGCATATTCAAGCGGTTGGTGTCGCAGAAGTTGCGGCATCCAATCTCGGTGCTCATGTACCACCCGTTGAAGGCGTTCGCGGTGAACTCGATGCCGCCGCAGTCGAAACGCATGCTGGATACTGCTGGCAGCGCGTACCAACGAAGCTCAAGCTCTTCGAACCATTCAAATCTGGGGAAAGGAGTTCATGAAAAACTAAGCTGCTATGCACGGGTCTCTTCACAAAAATGGAGAAGCTTGGAGATTGCCCCATCACGCTGCACAAGTACAAGTTGGTGGAGAAACGGTTTAAAGGCCATCCCGCTGACAGATGTTTCCGAACCGGCTATAAGGCCTCTGATAAGGGTCTACGACTGCTATTTATCGATAACAACTGGGACTGGCTGCAACCCTTTTACGTCCCACTGTTGGGCACGGGTCTCTCCCCATTATTGGGGAGGCCTGGAGCTTACTCCACCACGCTGCTCCAATGCGGGTTGGGAGTGGTGAACAAATGGGTCTGATATGGCTTAAAATCACGGAAAGTCATATGAAATCTGCCACTCGCCTGCCGCCGTTTCGTTCAATGCCAACCGCAGAGCCACGCTTGCTTCGCATGAAAAACTATTTGATCCAAAATAAGCATTTTTATATTAAATATTTCTTACAAAGTATTTTTTTATTTTACCTCCTAGTCAGATACGGAATTTTTCCTCAGGTGACCATATTTTTACACAAAATAGACAATCTCATCCGGTTAAAAGACGTAGGTGAGAATGAGAACTAATATTCGTATATAGTTGCTGGCTCGCATATTCTTTACAATATCGCCTAAGGGGAATCTCCAGCTGCAATATCCTAGAAACGTTTTTATGAAAATGTTTTCTTTCGTTAGAATAACACAGAAAAATGCTAGGAAATTTTATATTTACAATTGCTAAAATCACACGAATGCACACATTCTTTTCCTGAATTGGATTTTTACTTATTTTAGTGGGGATAACTGATATATGGTATCAATGATATTATATTTTTTTCTTTAAAATATAAATAATAAAATAAAAAATCATTTTAGAAATCGCTTGTTCCCATTACTGAAGTCCAAGATAATTTTTCTCCCCTTGCTGCGTACATCTGCTAGATAAATTTTATGCATTATATGTTCACAACTTTGACATCCATTACATTGGCTGCAAGCCTTTTTGCGTCTCACTGCTGGGCACGGGTTTCTACCAATAATTGGGGAGGCCTGGAGATTATTCCACCACGCTGCTCCAATGCGGGTTGGTGGAGATGCGGGTTGTTGGCCAACCCGCTGTCGGATGTTTTCAAACCGCCCATAAGGCCTCCGAAAAGGTTTAATGACTGATACCTATCGGGACCGATGGCTTAACGTGCCCTCCGAAGTCTATCTATCGCCGGGTCATGCGCGTTTCAAATTATATTTCATTAAATACGTACTTTTAGTCATTGAAACCGTATTAACTGGAAAAAATAATACTGTAGTCTTGAATACGTCTCTAGAAGGTAACTACAATCACTTAGAAACCTTCTACTAGCCAACTTCACATCTTTGAACTCCAACTAGAACTAAAATTCAAAAACTAATTGAACGAAATTCGTTTTACGCTATGTTTACAGGAAAATTTCACTGTAAAAAGGCTGTTGTAAAAGTGACAAAAATTATCAACATTCAAGCCGTATAAATCTGAAAAGATTAACCGATTACCAAGACCTTAAAGATATAGATCACACTGTACGACCAAGAACGGGCCGTAACATTTAACGTGATAAGTGGCATGTATTACAACATAAGTTACTGCTCGCACTAGACTCGAATCGAAGCTATTAAGATAACATTTATCGTCTCATGTATTATAATTGTCACGATAGTACCTATCATTTAGTAGTATGAGGAGGTTCGTAGACAAAGTAATAGCGTGTAAATTTTCAATGTCATCTATAGAAATTAGTAATAATAAATGTCGAAGCTGCCAAGGACACAGACAAAGGCAGGACACAAACATACAGACCAAAAAAGACACCTAAATTCATCGTTTAGATAGCTTCCACTTGGAATCGTACCCAGGACCTCTGGCACGACCATCGGTGTAGTGCGCCTTACAGTCGTCTATTAATGTACTCAGGTATATATTTCATAACCAAGAAGTTGTCGTTATAAACCAAATGTTCTAATCTCACCTGCGCATATATATTCAATACATATTTTCACAGAGCAGAAAATAGAGATTCTATCAGAGAGCAGACTGATATAAAAAATCTCTACAATGGGCACCATCGAAAACTATGGTTAAGGGGTAAAGTGAGAGAT
Source organism: Pyrgus malvae (assembly GCA_911387765.1). Taxonomy (NCBI): domain Eukaryota; kingdom Metazoa; phylum Arthropoda; class Insecta; order Lepidoptera; family Hesperiidae; genus Pyrgus; species Pyrgus malvae. Next base: position 6,194,599 of record OU426955.1, on the reverse strand, counting down.
GAAAGATTTTAAAAACAACTATTTAATTTTCACCGATTTAATTCAAACTTTGACTACAAGTTCCATAATAAATATCATGGGGCCCTATAAAACCCTACGAAACGCGAATAAAGTGACAAAAAAATGAACATTAAATCCGCATAAAACTGAAAAGATTAACCCATTACTTAGACCGTAAACATATGGATTACACTGTACGATCAAGAACGGGCCGTTACATTAAACGTGGTAAGTGGCGTGTATCACAACATAAGTTACTACACGCACTAGACGTGAATCGAAGCTATTAAGATAACATTTATCGTCCCATGTATTATAATCGTCACGATAATAGCTATAAATTTTCAATGTTATGCATTAGTTCGTTATTTATTAAATTATTTTTATTTACTAAATCGTTTATTGAGCAGCGATGGCCGAGTGGTCAAAGCCGCGGTCTTCTACGCGACCGATCCCGGGTTCAAATCCTCGGCGTGCACCTCAGACAAAGAAATTTGTAATGTGCGCATTTATCGCTGCTCCACGGTGATGGAAAATATCGTGATATTTAATTGATTACGATGTTCTTCATCGCTGTGCATGCCTGAGAGAAATTCATAATCTCTCGAAAGCATGACGTCCACCAATCCGCACTTGGCCAGCGTGGTGGACTATGGCCTAAATCCCTCTCACTTGTGAGAAGGAGACCTGTGCCCAGCAGTGGGATATAAAAAAGGTTGAAAAAAAAATCGTTTATTAGTTATTAAGTATTAGATAACTCCCACTTAAAATCGTACCCAGGACCTCTGGCACGACCATTGGTGTAGTGCGCCTTACAGTTGTCGATTAACGTATATCTTAATATATGTATATAAATTACGTGTCACGTTATTTGTAAGCGATGTACTCCTAAACTACTTAACCGATTTTAATAAAATTTGCACACCGTGTGCAGTTTGATCCAACTTGAAAGATAGAATAGCATACATCTCAATTTATAGTCGCAATATTATTTTATTTCTTATAGATTAAGGCAGGCATTAAGGCAACGTCTGTCGGGTTTGCTCGTAGGTACGAGTATGTACATAGTTCATAGCGAAAAAGTTGTCTTTATAGATAAACTTTTCTAATCTCGTCTGCGCATCTATATTCAATACATATTTTCACAGAGCAGAAAATAGAAATTCTATCAGAGAGCTGATATATAAAATCTCTACAAATGGTGCCCATTAAAATCTATGGATAAGGGGGTAAAATAAGAGATGAAAGATTGTATAAACAACTATTTAATTTTCACCGATTTAATCCAAACTTTGACTACAAGTTCAATAATAAATATTATGAGGCCCTATGAAACGCGAGGAAAGTGACAAAAAAATTAACATTAAAACCGCATAAAACTGAAAAGATTAACACATTACTTAGATCGTAAACATATAGATTACATTGTACGATCAAGAACGGGCCCTTACATAAAACGTGGTAAGTGGCGTGTATCACAACAAAACTTACTACACGCACTAGACGTGAATCGAAGTTTATTTTAGGAGGTTGGTATAATTTATGTGTCAATTTTAAAAATAATCTACTGAACTCAGTAATAATAATGCTCAACACTTATAGTCACATACAGGGATAATCATAGGTGAGATGGATACTCAAAGGCAGGACATAAACATTCTAAATTCTCATTGAGATATCGTTCCCGCTGACAACAGACCCCATGACCACTTGATAACTCGTAGTGCAGTGAAAACCACCTACCTATATACTATAATTATATGTAATAGTGAAAACGTCAACGTTATAAAGGTTATATTATAGTTTTTGTAAAACACTACACACATACGCTCATCAAGGTGAGTGAATTAAGGATGTATAAATAATAGGTGTTCTCATAAAAACACCTAATATCTGCAGCAGCAATTTTCTTCTACGCCAGAGAGAACTTATTTAATCAATATAGTCATCATAATGATAGGGTACCTTATATCACATTAATGCCTGTTAGTATTATCGAATGTGATACATTACTGAATGACCTACAGCATGTGCCCTATTTATGGTCTATAAAAGCAGATTGGAGATCGACAGACCACACTTTTACGATACAATCTCACGCTGTCTGAAGCTTTTGCACAAAGCATAAGCATTCTTATACTTTATGCCAGCATAAATACATAATACGATATTTTGTCATCTGAATAAGAGTACACAATAGATCATAAATTCTGTGTTTGAGGGCTGACTGGCAATGGTGATAACTTTTTTTTGTATAATAACATTTTAGGTTCGAAATAAGAAAAGTAAGTTTTATGTTTTTAGACTATATTCTCAAAACATAGAGCTTGTTTGTAAAACGTTTTCTTCATAGCATTTTTCTTTTGTATTACGCGTCATACGTTACACATACTACACGTTAATACACATACATACACGTTACTCCATCAAAAGGAAATGCGGTATTTTATAAAGCATTAACACCCGTTACAATCCACAAACATCATTAAATGACCTACGGTTTGTGGCTTATTTATTCCTAATAAAAGCAAATGGGAGTTCGGCGGACGCTTTTATGATACAACCTCGTCGACCGCCCGTCGCAAGCTTTGCCTTACAGAATGCGTTATTATACTTTATGCCGGCATAAATTTCAATGGTGACATTGTATGATATTTTGTTATCTTAAAAATAAGATTGTGTGATTTTAAATAAGTATAACTTTATGTGTTGTTTTGATTGCGCGGAATCTGAGATAATTTTAACTGTATTTATCGTAGATTAATTCAGAAATGAAGCAAAAATTACACTATAACCCTGAATAGCGTACTGCTCTGAACAAAATGTGCACTTTCAAAATTATTCAAAACTAGTCTAATCAGTACAAAATTCAAGTTATGTATACTACAGAATCCATACTAATATAGCCTCGTTGTCTAGTAGTTTTTAGTTTATGCAATCACATAATTATTCTAAGATTCTCCCTTTAGGCATTTGAATCTCGTATGCATGAGAAAAAGTGGTTGATTGTTGGTTTACTTGTTTATTTGTCCTTCTTTCACGTCACAACGGTACTACGAATTGACCTGTTTTTGTACCTCGATACTTGGAGGACTAGAGCAGTAGCTCTAGCGCCTATGTGATTACACATAGGCTACTTTTTACGCAGGGAAAACATCTCATTCTAATGAAAAAAAAGGTGTAGTCTCCGCGGGCGAAATTACATGCGTAAAGCTAGAAACCTACGTGGAGGCTGGCTGATTGTTAATATGAATAAAATGTAAAAAATTGTTTCATTTATGTTATTTGTTTAACTCAATCAACACCGCGTAGTTATTCAAAGAACCTTAATGGCTCTGTTAGCATTATCGAACGTCACGAATAAGCTTCGGTCCATGGCCTATTTATGGGCAATAAAAGCAGATTGGAGATTGGCGGACCGCGTTTTTATGATTCAATTTCACACAACCGCCTGTTGCTGGCTTTTTCGCATAGAGCATAATGTAATCTTATATTTTATACCAGCATAAATTGAAAAGCATTGTGGTGAGAGCATATAGCACGTTTTAAAAATATCGAAAATATCGTTGTTGAAATTGTTTTGAAAGATTGAAAAATTACGTTATGGTAAAATGAAAATGATTTTTTTTTGGCATGGCATGGCATGGCAGCAACCCTTTTTACGTCCCACTGCTGGGCACGGGTCTCTCCCCATTATTGGGGAGGCCTGGAGCTTACTCCACCACGCTGCTCCAATGCGGGTTGGTGGAGATGCGGGTTAGTGGCCAACCCGCTGTCGGATGTTTTCAAACCGCCCATAAGACCTCCGACAAGGTTTAACGACTGCTATCCATCGACAACAACCGGGACCGACGGCTTAACGTGCCCTCCGAAGCACGGAAACGCGCATGAAATTTTTTGCCACTAGCGGTCACCCATCTCACACCCGACCGCGCCCGTTTGACTTAACTGCATAGACCGCTTGCGTTCTACGCTAGCCGCCGAGCCATGCGCGCTTCATTTTTTTTTACTAGAAGTATAGCAGATATATCTCTTACAATAGCTTATGACGCCGGACTCTTAGTATAAGGCCATCTCCGATGGAGTCCAGTATGCATTTCTGACTCAGTAAATTATGTACTATAATTTGTAATTAAGTACAAGACTTATATCAAACGGTTATTAACTGAAGTAGAGAGAGCATATAATTATAATGACGTCCTATTTTTGTCCCCCTCTTCCCTCTTAACTCTTTAAAGCGACTGACGCTAGCATGTTTTAAACATGGCTGAAATTTTTCTCCGTCTGCTCTTTTCTTCAGCTCAGCATTGCCTAAGCGCACCCAGAGCAGACAGAACAAATAATAACGTTCACTAAGAGTTTGTAAAGGAACCGTACAGTGAATAAAGAATATTTCATTTCATTTCATTTCATGGTGACTATTTTATAGATACTCGTAGTTATGGTGATATAATCACTTGGTTTTTGTTTTACTGGTTATAATTTTAAGTTTTTACTTACGTAGGATGAGTCATAGGGATTTCCATGATCAGCTCCCGAGGAATTTCAAAGTAGTCCGGATCCTTCCCATTGGCAGACAATACCAGAGGAAGGATGTCCCATGCAGTGCGCTGCGGCTTCCATCCCAGTTTCAGACATAGCTGAAACAATCATTATTTTTTTATTCTATACTAATTGTCTATGCTGGACTATATTTTTTATTATTTGAATGGAGTAGTAGACGAGCATGCAGATTACGTGTTGTCAAGTGGTCACTGCAGCCCATGGACACCTACACAGCACCTTAAGCAAGCCATTAGGCTTGCTTACGCGAACATCGTGAAATTGAAATTGAAGTTACGGGTGACTTTAACCAACAATTAGCGTACTTCCGTCTTACGAATATTCGATCAGGCCACGTGTCCTGACGTGAGTTTAACATTTTTTACCCATTCCAAAAAAAGTGCACAACGCCGCTAAAGAAGTTTTCAATTCAAAAACTTCAAGACTTCGATGAAAGTCCAGAGGCGTAGGAATACATTTGCACTGCTCAGACTTATAAGAAACGTAAATGTCAATCGGCTTTACCCTTGCACCTGCTCCACATATTTTTAGTCACATTTTAATTTTAAAATAAGAACCGGACAAGTACGAACCAGATTTACGAAATGGGTGATCCGTACAAAGTCTTTTATCATTCTAGAAAATCGACTAATTTTAGACCTGAGTATTAAGATTTTTTTTTGATAGCACTACACCCTCATGGCCCAACTCAAGTATTCCCTATATCATGGTTACCATGGATACATGCAAAGACAAAAACACAAACACGCAGATCGAAAACATTTAAACTTATCATTCAAATTTCCGCCATGCCGGGTATCAAAACATTGTGCCGCAAGGGTACTCTATACTAATTATTATAAAGACGAAAAATTTGTGTTTTTGTATGTTTGTAAATAAACTCAAAAACTACTGTCCCGATTTTAACAATTCCTTCACCATTAGAAAGCCACATTCACCCTGACTAACATATGCTACTTTTTACCGCGGGAAAATGCTTTATTCCTACGTGAAAACAAGTAATAGGGTCAACGCGGTTGAAGCAACTGGCTAAACGCCTATGATTTTAATATAGCAATGTAGCACATAGGCTATTTTTTATCCTACAGGAACCATTAAACGGACCACGTTGGCAAAGCCGCTGGCGGAAGGCTAGTCAATAAATAAAGAGTTGTTACAAAGGAACAAAAAGATATGAAATGAGATGAAATGAAATGAAAATGAAATGAAATGAAAATACTTTATTGTTGACTGTTTACATACATACAGTTAGATGTTTAAAATTATTATAAGAGTTTAAACAGTCTACCATGCTCTGGCATACAATATTATACTTATTACTAATTTAAAATTAAATAGCTAAGTAGTCAAATAGTTTTATTTTAAGATCCGCTAAGAATATTCTTAACGGATCATCGGCTTTTGATGCCTACCCACCACTGGGTCAATGATAATATGGTTCGATGGTAGAAGTATCACCACTGTACTAACTCCTGCTGAGAAGTAATTCTATTGCGTTTCGATGGAAATAATGCTTGTGCAGGCTTGTTTCTATCCACAAGCTCAAACAAGGCTGCAGCAACTACTTAACAATTCGTCAAATAAAATACAAAACAATGTAACATTAAATCTTTAGGCTTATTTAAAAAAAGGAGGATTAATAAAAAAACTATCCAACAACCAATAATCAATAAGGGTTTTTCTTTTCCATTTCAGGAGTGAAATCATAAAAGCCTCAAAGCAGTAATTTAACCCGTTTGTCCGATCGGCTGAGCAAACAACAGGTGCACCCGAACTCAGATATGTCAATACAGATTGATTTATTTGCGTGACCGCCTATATTTCACTATATTTGAGCGATTGATGGCTTAAAATTGTTGGGACAAATACTATCGATGCACTGATTTCACCAAAAAAGGCAGTAGGTACATGTATCTGATGTCAGTTGATTGATACACGTGACAACACTCATTCCTTACTAATATTATAAATTCGAAATTAACTCTGTCTGTCTGTCTGCTACGCTTTCCCGCTTAAACTACTGAACCAATTTTAATGTTTGGAACACAGATAGAGTGGACCTTGGGAATGGACATAGGATGGTTTTTATCCCACGGAACCTATAAAACCGGTCCACGCGGGTTAAGCCGCTGGCGGAAGGCTAGTTTTGTTTAAATCTTTAAGAGATTTAAGAACAACAAAGTTGCTTCGTTATCCTGCTTCATTTATTATTAAATTTTAAACAAAAACAATTAAATATTTTATACCAAATGACCATAAACTTTTAAGACTTTCGAAGGACATTCAGCGTCGAACAACACCAAATATTTAATTTTGTTTGATCTCCTTATCAGTAACCACAGAACAAATATGTTCTGTGTCAGTAACAATGATATAGGAAAGGAAATCACCGGTTTCCCCAAATTAACTAAGCGAGGTGGACGAGGTCAAAAGAAAGATGTCCGTTAATAATTCCGAGTTTCAGTACTTTGGAGGATCCCGCTTGTCAATAGGTAGCATTATTATTAGCTTAATATATTATTCTTAGCAAACTGTATCATCTCGAGCCCTTGCTTGTAAATGAGTGGAGTAAGCAGAACATGTCACACGTGGAACCCAAAAAAGGGCTGCAACCCATGTTTATACCCTTAAAAATAAACGTTTGTTCTGCTGTACCTTGTTGTACTGTACCTGGATATACTGGTTTTACTGTATCTATATATGTAATCTATACAAACAAATAAAATTGGAGTGTCTGTTTGTAATATTAAAATAACCTCTTTTTACTACATCCGTTATGAATGTTTATACGGTAAATATACCAAAATATTTTTTTTACAATTTTTATCCGTCTGTCTGTCTGTCGGTATGTCTATCTGTCTGTCTGTTTGTTCCGGCTAATCTCTGAAACGGCTGGATCGATTTTAAAGGGATCTTTACTGGTAGGTAGCTGATGTAATAAGGAGTAACTTACTTACTTTTATTTTAGAAAAATAAATAAATAAAATTAGAGCGTCTGTTTTTTAATATAAAAATAACCGGTCGCGGGCACAGCTACTACAATCAAAAATGATCAGGGTAGGCAAAGATACTAAAAAATAAAAGTACCTATAGGTGTCAATTAAGACACATGAAATCTGCGGAGTATATTCACTTCATGCTAAGGATCCTTTCAAACGCGGGCGAAACCGCGGGGCGTAGCTATTTAATAATAAAGCTACTTTTATAAATCTGATACTTTCTCAACAAAACCGTTTAATTTATTTCTGCACTAAAACCGTGTAAAAGGTGGAAAGTTTTAACACAACTGTTGCTCGGCGCCAGGAACTAACCGACATTGCTAATAGCCGTTAGAAAACACCTTCTGTTGTGTAGTTTTAAACTTCAAAGGAGATAAAATTGAGTATAAAGTTAACAAGACATTTGGTTAGGCGATTTGTTATTATCATGTTACTTTCATTTTTCATAGGTTTAATATCTATATAAAACACTCTCAGGTGAGGTGTTTCTACTTTCCCAACAGTGGGCTTGGGCCATAATTGCGCGCCCGCCCATCCAACATTTTTACATTATACAGCACTTGTTTGTGTTCGATTAATTTTAAGCTTTTAAAAATAATGTAGTTTAAAAAACTAAAAAAACACGCTGTTGTTAAAATACGAACTAAAAAATAAAAAAATAAGAAAAAGTGTCAATAGTATCTTAATAAGCTCCCCACGCTTTTTAACAGCAAAATACATTTTCCTTGTATTTTTTCACTTTTTAGTTCGTATTTTCACAAAAGCGTGTTTTTTAGTTTTTTAAACCACATTGTTTATTTTTAATTTATTAGTTTTTTTTTCATATTATTGGATTGTCATCGGCCCTTGACCCCTGTGCAAATTTTCAAGTTAATCAGCCCACCACACCTTACCATGGTATCAAAACATTCAATAGCATGCACTACCCTGCTTCTTCTTTTTTGGTATCGGGGGGGAAACCTTCAAAAGGTACCCGACACCTTGGGAGAGGATACCGGGTTATGTGGGATTTGATCGCACTAAAACCCCCTCGGTGGCCTGCCTCTGCGTTTGTGAGGACTCCGGGATCTCCATAGGAACGAACCGGTGTCCTCCACGTGCGGCGCCCCATAACGGGCCCATCTTCGGGAGAGCAGATGTGCTCTCCTGCACCTTCAGGTGTTCGCGGCGGCATGCGGCCACGCATACAACGTCGTCCCTCCCGGGGCTGCTGGCTGGAGGGGTCAAGCTCCCACTCTCACCGTCCGCATCCCCGGAAGCCCCCTTTTAGTCGCCTCTTACGATCAGGCAGGGGATACCGTTTATAATATTATTATGAGGAAAGACGCGTGCCCAACAGTGAAACTCTAAAAGTACTATTGTGACATAAAGAACCATTTGAACAGAGGAATGACAAATGACAATACTTATATTAGTAAACAAGATGGCACTATTGGTGTTTTCATCAGCCACTATCGATACTTAGGAATTTATTTTTTAAAACATAATTATCATGTTTCTAGCTTCAGTTTAATCTCTGCAATAATACAGGGATCTGCGTTATTTTATCCGCATAGAAATTGAATGAATGTAAAGAGTTTACTCACCTCTGTAAACTCACAGTGCATGGGGTCGCCCATGATGGTGCCATCTGGTTGTTTGTAGCCCGCATAGCTGATCAGCTGACTGTTCCATATTCTGTAGTCGTGTTTTCCATCTGTACGTTGAGGGAAAACTGTCATGGCGGATCTGTAACAAATATTGTATTAAAAACTTAAGTGTCCAAATAAGAGGTGTTCAATTAAATTGGTGAACCAACTCTATTGTGTTTCGGTGGAAAGGTGTAGTTGCCGGCCACACTTACATGAGGCGACCACCAGCCTCCGGAGTAGCAGCGCAACTGCATACGACCTCAGACAAGACTTACCTATGCTTGCTTGAGGTTGTATGTAGATGTCCATGGGCTGCAGCGACTACTTAACACCATGTGGCCTGCATGCTCGTCTGCTACTCCATTCAAATAAAAATAAAAATAAACATAATTTTCCTGCAATACTAAAATAACTCTGTATCGTGCCTATCTTTGTCTGTACTAATATTATACAAAGGATTATTTTTCGGATACTATTGGACCGATTTTAACTAAAATTTTTACCAATATAAAGTAAAGTTATCAAGATTATCGTACTATAGCATAAGAATTTTGACATATCTCACACGCCTTAGTTATGTAAAAAATAGAGCAAATTAAAGATATTGCGTTAATGTGATACAAATTTGCTTGTAATGTCAATTATTTGCACTGAAAGCTATCGAAGATACATAAAAATTTATTCTAAATACTAAAGATTATTCGAGTAGGTATAACGAGGTTTCTGTTTTTCCATAATTTAATATTTGTTGCAGTAATAAAAACTATTAGGTCACCATTCCTCCCATCAACATACTTATAGTCTACTTTTAGCCTTTAATATTGAATATTCAAATGCACTAAAGGGTTTTAGAAGCACTCTAAGATAATCCCTGGCTTGGAGGATTTATGCAACGAGCCATACTGAATCTTGCTTATGATGTTGGACCATGTGTAAGGAGCAAATAATATTCAGTAGTCAGATCTATTATAAAACCAACCATTATAGATCTGACTATAATCTTTTTAAACGACAGTAGCTAAATTAATGCTTATCTCTAACTAGCGATACCATACAAATTGATCGCTGTCTATACTCATGGCAGCAACCTTCTTTGCGTCTAACTGCTGAGCACGATATTCTCCCCATTATTGGAGAAGTCTCCAAAGGTTTAACGACATTTATCTATCGATATTGCGACTGACGGCTTAACGTGCCTTCCTAAGCACCATGCAAATAATAAAACAAATGCGCATGAAATTTTTGCCACTAGCGGTCACCCATCTTACACCCGACCACGCCCGTAGATACGCAGCTAAGCCAAAGATGCGCGCATCTACGACCCATCCACGTTAGGAATTTTTTACATTCATATCAGTTTTTAGCGGCTGTAGCTACAGCTCTTGGACATATATGCAGTCTAATGGATTCCACACAACTTCAAGCAAAACTAAATCTTCCTGAGTTCGTATTTTGTTGCTCTACTACAGCACTAGCGTTATGAGAGTAAGACTGGTTGGCAACTGCACCTTTCCACCGAAACACCCAGGTCAATTTATGGAAGTCCTACCAGCATGCACTCACACTTTAGAATCGTATTCCACATGATTTCTTGTATCATGGGTACCAGGGACACTCACAAAAATAGCATTAAAAATACCCAGACCAAAAACAGGAATTTCAACGCGTCATTCAAATTTCTGGGCCCCTCTATAAGCTCGACATAGCTATAACGCCAAGACTCTTATTACCGAATGTTGGTGTTCACATACCTAATGTTTCCTTTGTTGGTGCTGTATTTGATGTGGTTGCAAAGAGCCTCGAACATCCCACTGGTCGTGGTAACTTGCCGACAGTCGAACACCTGTGTACAAACATTATAACATAAATTTATAAGTAAGACGTAGATTGAGACGTAGGTACCAGACATCAGAATAAAATAATTAAAGGATAAATTTCCGTAAAGTTTTTCCTTTAGGAATTCAGATTGCTTAATAGTAAATTATCCTATAATTCCTAAACTTGAGATAGATAACCCATATTGCATCTGCGTGTTCACCGACTTGAGTACTCCGTGGAACTTTTCAAAATGATGCCTACGTCACCATTTCATTATTATTCCACTAGACGAAGGTTAAAGTGTCACCGACACCATCTGGACTCGTGGCGGTCCTCTACAGTCCGCTTTGCACGCTACTTATTACCACGGACGTGTAAGTTACGGGACATCCTTCCAGCTGAGGCATTTCCAGCGAACTATAACATGGGGTTTTTCAAGACAGCTGTAAAAATATATCCTCCAAAGCCGGCAATGCTCGGATGGCTCTCCTGGGGTTGCCCTTGTCTATATCGGGCGGCATAATCTTACAAAAACTTAAAAAATAAATACAAAATAAAATCCGGAGCTTAAAGTTTTATTGCGGAAACCTGAAAGCGTTTTATCATACACTTCTTTGCTTTATTTCCACTGAGACTAAACACTGTTCTGGATTTAGTTATTTTCAACATAAACAGTGAATATTTTGCAAACCACAAACAAATTGCATATTTGCAAACTGTTTATTATTCATAGTTTTAGCAAAATCTAATAACCAAAGTTGATAAAGCCAGAATAATAATTATAATAGTGGATCATAGTAATTTTATTACTGTGCCCACCTTACCGAGCTATGAATAACGTACGTTTATTCAAAGTAGCATAGAATTGAAGAATTGAAATGAATCACAAAAAACAGAAAAATAAATAAATAAATATCTTTGGACAATTCACACTACACCATCTGATTCCAAACTAAGCAGAGGTTGTACTATGGTAATCAGAAAGCTGATAAACATACATATATAATTCTAAATATATACATAAATAGATAAATTAACACCCAGACACAGAACAAATAGTCATGTTCATCACACAATTATTTGTCCTGGGTGGGAATCGAACCCACGACCTCACGCTTCGCAGTCGGCTCATCACCCACTACGCCACGGAGGCTGTCGACGAAAGAAAACGCAAAAACTTTCTCTCTACACATTAAAATTAGACTGCCTGAAGTAGTAGGTACGTATTCGTAGATGTGCTGTTTCTCTGGATGTTCATAGTCGTATGTCGGGACGGCAACCGTACTTTTCATAATAACGTGAGTAACGTTTTCCACAGTACAATCCCAGTAGACAAGTTAAGACAAAGACAAAGATTTTTATTTGCACAAATATTGGTTTTTACAAAAGCTGTTAATACATATTTAGTAGGCCATATTTACCTTCATGAGGTATGCAAAAGAATAAAGAAAAAACTTATTTATAACACAATTTATAAAAATGTACATTTACATCAATTTTATTATTATTTTAATTTGATTACCATATTGCGCCTTTTTAAAATATTTTTTTTAATTTATTTATTAAAGTACGTATTTATTTAGTTGTTCGTTTATTTAATGATTTATTCATATTTATTTATATTTGGGATCGGATCCGATCGTCGACTTTCGGTACCCATTGCAGGGTTTTTGTACACTAAGAGGAAAAAAAAAGCGGGCGGACAAAAAACTTTCCTAGATGTATCATCTATGAGAATATTAAAAAAACACTGTGTGGGAAGCTAAATCGAATAATAAACAGTAGTAGATCTGTGGACTGCTTAGAATGCATAGTTTGTTCTGCAAGCAAATTTGGTTCGCCTCACTGGCTTCTTAGCTCTGTATCTAGGTACAACGGTTGAATGCAAACACGTAAACATTTGTATGTACTTATTTATTTATTTATTTATTTAAAAACTTAAAGTATTACCTTAACAAATAAGGAACACAAGGGCGTGCTTAATGCCTAAATGGCATTCTCTACCAGCCAACCCTGGGTGACGAGTAGAGCTTGTGGTAGGCGCATACTAAGTCAAATAATAATAATAATCAAAATAAAAGAGAACTCATTATGCTTAATTCAATAAATAAACATTTCATACTTGGACTTAATCTAAATAATACGTACAAATAAAAATACTTATATATAAATACATACATACATTATAATACATAAATACATATTACATACATAATATATATACATAAATATATATAACTATATGCCAAACGAGAGCTGTTATATATAAAACAAAATCAGATCAGAAGAAAAATATCAGAACTTCACATTAAACAGAATTAATATTCTTACATACTTAAAATGAAGGAATGTTCAAGTTTGGCAAAGAGGTAACTCGTAAAATCCAACTCGGCTGGGCAGCGTTCGAGAAAAAAAAATATCTTCTCGTCCAGCATACCTCAGTGCCCGAAGTCGAAAGTTTTCGAGCAGTATGTGTTGTCTGTGTCCTTCACTAAGGCCGCTGGATTCAAAGTGCGCAGGACCAATTGGAGTGACGAACGTGGACTATGAAAGGTTGATGGATGGAATATACAATACTGTATTAGAAATTAGACCGGGGTTTCAAATATTAAAACTTTTGAATCGCGTAAAGGACAACGGTTATTCGTATAAAAACAATAATAAAAATAAATAACTAATAACAACATAATAACTTAATAATAACTTCTATCAAACAATACTTTTATAATTGATCCATTCTATTGATTTAACGTTTTAATTTCTGAATTAAAGAAAGCAGACACTTTACTTCCTTCTAGTACAATTTTAAAATGTTTTCCAGTGTCCTACTTCTGTAAAAGCTTTCGTTATCATTTGTCGCAAATAAGCCATTGAACAATGGGCGTTATAAAAAACACAAAACTTTGGCCTGAGCCCTTTAAAGGATTACGTACATTAGCTAATTTGTAAATCTCAAAGCTTCAAATGTTTCGTTGCGTTGTGGTTTTAATTTCGTAAATAGCTACGTCCCTAAAATGTAAATCAATTCAGAAAATTTGCGTCACTTGGTCTCGACAAAGCAATCTATTTAAACCGTGTTATTACTAAATGTAGTCGCGAACATCAGGCGGTCTTAAAAGTGGCCTTGTTAATGCCGATTTAAGTCACTTTAATCCTCGAAAGGAAACTAAATGGGGGTAGGAATAAATTACTCGTAATGCCATTATGCCGCCGCGACTCAACCAAGCGGCGTGATTAGAAAAATATTGAGATTTAGCAACCTTTTTGCGGAGCTTCGTTTAAATCTTGGTAGCTTGATTGGCGATAATTTGAAGCTTACGTAATAGGGATGATGTAAAAATGGGTCAAATTTCTCAAAAAGCAACGGCAAAGCATATTCTGACTGATATGCAGAGTAGGTGAAGTTAGGGCGTTTATCTAATCTAATAGCTTTCTAATACTTTCAAACGAGCAATTCTTGTATAAGGTATATGTACCTTAATCTTAATCTTAATATATATATAAAAAGTAAAGGGTTTTCTTTGTACGTAAAGACACGGTTTTCTCTATTATCACTAACTCCAATCAACTTCCCGTTGGGGTGGAAAATACCCCTTAGTACGTAGATGATAGTAAGGGAGTTTGATCGCGGTGGGTGGAGTGGGGAACTGATGATGGAAGGTAATGCGACGGTTAGGAGTTGAGAGCAAATTCTTTCAATAAATGGGGTTTTGTTCAAAATCTTACATTCCTGAGATGGTCCAGCTGTCACCAAGTCAAAGTCTGATGATGGGATCCCAGAGAAATCGAAGGGAACATACAAATTTTATAGATTTTCATATTTTTACTAAAGCAAAACAGGCATTTGTGTATAAATATCATCATATCATGTTGCTGAGCTGGTGATTGAAGGTACAACTCCTCAACGGTTAGGAGCTGAGAGCAAATTCTTTCATTAATTTATACGTTCAGGTGGACTGACAGTAGTATTCTTTCAGGCTATAAGATGGCTATTAGAAAACATGATTATAAAAGGTAAATCTCTTTAAAGTTTAGATTAAACATGCGACGTATTTTAACCCGAGCAACGCCGGGTTTCGCAGCTAGTATATCTTTAAATTTTGGAAATGGTTCCAACGCTTTTGATGAAATTTAGAACCCTGGTTTTGGGGGTGATAAATCGATTCAGCTAGGTTTTATTTTTAGAAATTTTAAATTAAGTCTTATTGCTACAAATAGCAATCTCCTCCAGACAACCTAGAAGGAAATATATAAAAAACAATTCAAAGTTTGTGGTTAGGGTGCATTAGACAACGTATTAAAACAGAAGTGGGACAAATAATAGGAAAAAATAGCAAAGAATAAACGGAAGCAACCAAGGATACAGATGACAGCGAAAAAGAGAAGGAGAAGTAAACGTAAATGCAGAAGTAAGGAGAGACTAAGCAAATAGAGAGAGAAAGGAGGAAGGAGATAAATAATTATAAAGATAAATAGTAATCCTTAACCAACTTTTTAAACAAACCCAAGGATTGAGCACGTCTGATGGAGTTAGGTAAGGAGTTCCATAGTTTTACATAGTTCACAGTAAAGGATTTACTGTGATATTTAGGATTTTTTATTCAATCTTTTTTATGTCCCACTGCTGGGCACAGATCTCCTCACAAGTGAGAGGGATTTAGGCCATAGTCCACCACGCTGGCCAAGTGCGGATTGGTGGACGTCATGCTTTCGAGAAATTATGAATTTCTCTCAGGCATGCACGGCGATGGAGAACATCGTAATCAATTAAATATCACGATATTTTCCATCACCGTGGAGCAGCGATAAATCCGCACATTACAAATTTCTTTGTAAGAGGTGCGCGCCGAGGCAAATCCTCGGTTTTTTACCACTCGGCCATCGCTGCTCTATGCAATTTAGGAATATTGTTTATTAAACCTTATTATGAACCAGAAAGCAATTGCTACTTTACTGCTTATTTTTGCTGTTTTTGTTAGTAATTCTACCTTTATTATGAATATGATTTAAGAAATTTAAAACTCTATTAATTATTGATGCTTCATAGAGATGATTATTTGTAAACTTCGATTCTCTATAGCAACAGACTCGAACATTCCTATGGGCTTAAACTTATGGTAGGTGGTAGAACTATAATGGTTCGCCCGGGGAAGTACCACCGCTGCACCCACTTCTACCATGAAACAATTCTGTTTTGTTTCGGTGGAAAGGTGCAGTTGCCGGCCACACTTACTTGAGGCGACCACCAGCCTCCGGAGTAGCAGCGCAACTGCATACGACCTCAGACAAGACTTACCTATGCTTGCTGAGGTTGTATGTAGATGTCCATGCGCAGCGACCACTTAACACCACGTGGCCAGCATGCTCGTCTGCTACTCCATTCAAACAAAAAAAAACTATTTACTAAAAATCGTATCACATGACCCTTACTAATGAATTCGTTTAAATCGAGTAATTACTAATGTAGTCGCGAAAATCAGACGGACTAATAGGTCTTACTAATACCGATTTAAGTCTCTCTTTGAAAGGGAACTGAATGGCGGTAGGAATAAATTAGTGTTAATACCAATTCGCGACTCAATAAGGCTGGGTCATTTGAAAAATGAGACTTAAAAAATTAAGCGCGCGTGGCCCGGCTGTTAGCGCAGAATGCAAGCGATCTATGCAACTAAGCCCAACGGGCGCGGTCGGGTGTGAAATGGGTGACCGCTAGTGGCAAAAAATTTCATGCGCGTTTCCGTGCGTCTTAACGTGTGTTAAGCCGTCGGTCCCGGTTGTTGTCGATAGATAACAGTCATTAAACCTTGTCGGAGGACTTATGGGCAGTTTGAAAACATCCGACATAGGGTTGGCCACTAACCCGCATCTCCACCTACCCGCATTGGAACAGCGTGGTAGAGTAAGCTCCAGGCCTCCCCAATAATGGGGAAAGACCCTTGCCCAGCAGTGACGTAAAAACGGTTGCAGCCATTAGAAAAATATTGAGATTTAATTACCATTGAGTTGAGTTTCTAACTAGATCTATGTTGTTTGACGACTCTAACTTTAGAACACTCAAACTTAACTGCCACAGACAATGAAATTTTTAATATGAAATACTTTTTATTACAGTAACTTATGTCAATTACAAAATGCATGTACAATATTGTCAAATGGAGTTTTGGCGGGAAAAGACATATTGTGCTCGTTTTATTTTCATTTTCTTGGTGTATTTTTGAGTTATATCGGATAAAGTTGATGGCATTTTGTTTGATATAGGTTAACTACAGTGCACGAGTGTTTGTGAAATAAAATAACAGTGGTAAAATATGTTTTTTCTGCTTGCCTCCAAAGTTCCATTGGACACGTTCTAGTAAAGTAGCCATCGCTTTACTTGAATGTTGGACTGACTATACTGACTGATTACTGACGACTTACTTACTGATTTTGTTATTACTTCGTCCAGTTTCATTGAAACTGGCAAAAAATTGATGCAAAAATTATACTTGACGCTGGCAGTATGCACAGAGTTTGCGATGCCATAATTGAAAAAAAATTTGTCAAATCATGACAGTATATACCGTAGACATAGATTATTTTTATATATAGGTACGTAGCGTTAATTCATCAAAAGCAAAACTTTAGATAGCTATTATCCAAAAGTACGAACATCCTTTGCAATGGAATAATACTTATTGCTATTGCCTCTTCACGCTTATATTAGCTTGACCTGTATATATGTATAAATGTATGTATGTAACGAAATCTTTTAACTTCATTTTCACCTACTTCTAAGCGTCTGATTAACTTGAAAATTTGCACAGGGTTCAAGGGCCAATGCATTGTCATCATGTCATAATATGAAAAAAAAATCCAACTAAAAAAATAAAAATAAATACTTAATGTAGTTTAAATAACTAAAAAACACGCTTTTGTAAAAATACGAACTAAAAAGTAAAAAATAAGAAGAAGATGTATTTTAATGTAAAAAAAAGTGTGGGGTGTCGTGTTTTAAACTACATAATTTTTTTATTTTGTGATAAGTTTTAAGCCCTACCAAAAATGTAAATTGTTTGTCAGTATTAAAATCCGTCTATCTTATTAGCTGTGTAATTATAATTTCTAAAACGTAGATAGAGCAGCGAGGGCCGAGCGGTTAAACCCGCGGTGTCTGCCACGGAGATACCAAGTTCAAAACCTTCGGTGCGTACCTCTGACAAAGAAATTTATTAAGTGCATATTTACAGCTGCTCCACAGTGAGGGAATATATATTGAGATTCTTATTTTTCCAAAGCATGATATCCACCAATCCGCACTTGGCTTGACTAAACACTGCTAAATACCTGTCACTACCGAGAGAAGACGTATGCGCCCAGCAGTGAGACATAAAAGCGTTGAAAAAAAGAAAAGATCGTAAAGTGGTTTTGCTAATACCGATTTCATCTCTCTCATCTCCGAAAGGAAACTGAATGGTGGCAGGAATAAATTACTCGCTAAGCCGTTACGCTGTCGTCGACTCAATCAAGCGGTGTAATTACAAAAAAATATTGAGATCAATGCCTTTTCAGTAGATCTTCTTGAAGCTTGAAGCGCGCAAGGCCTAGTGGCGAGCGTAGAACGCAAGCGATATACACAGCTAAGCCAAACGGGCGCGGCCGGTTCTGAGATGGGTGACCGCTTTTGGCAAAAAATTCATGCGCGTTAATTATGCGCGTGCTTCGGAGGGCGCGTTAAGCCGTCGGTCCCGGTTGTTATTGATGATGAATGAGAATGTTATCTTCTCATTCCACGACAAAACTCAACTTTGTAGTTTAGCTTCGTTTATTGATTGATGTCGACATTTTTATTGGCAAGAAAATGTAATAAAATATAAGAAACAAATTACATGAATTAATTACACCTAGTAGTTTTACTTCCAACGATAAAAAACTAAGAAAGAATTCTCAAAAACTTTTTCTTCTTTCTAAAAAAATCTTATTTGTACTTACAGCTACGTAAATTTTTGGCAGATATGAGGCAAAACCTTAGTAAATACCTTGGGTTTTTTGAGCAGTTAATAATAATAAACGGCAACGGTTTTTTTCAATTCTTTCACTTATTATTTTTGCAATTCTCCAAAAAATCGTAGGAAGATATCTTAAATCTGTTTCTTAAACCCATCAACACATTCGTTACTATGTAAACATCTCTAGTTACATGTCTCACGTTACGTCGAGGATTTAATTTAGAAAGAACATACGTCTCGAAAGTGTAAATCACTTTAGAAAATTCGGATCACTTGAATGAGGTTGAAAGTCTGTGTAATCGCTAAATTTATTCACGAACTTTAGACGGCTTAAGTTCAAGTTTCACACCAGCGTGTTATACGCTCGTGAAATCTTGTTTTCGAAGCGCGTAAGCGCGAATCTGTCAGCTGTTGGAAAGCTGTAAAAAAAGCTCTCCTCCAAAGCCGGCAATGCTCGGGCGGCTCCCCTGGGGTTGCCCGTGTCCATAGGCGACGGTAATCGCTTCACACCACGCGGCCCGTCTGCCTTATTGTAATGTTTATTTATAAAAATAAAAAATAAACTTTCACCATACTTGTAACTCATACGAGCGCGTGGAGTTATATTATTAACAAATAGATGATTTATGATTTTTTAAAGGTATATATAGACCAGCCGCATATTTTTTTATTTGTTATTGACCTGTTTTTATTTATTTATTTATCATTTTAGTTTTTTTATCATTTTCTTGATATTTTTTTGAGTTATGTTATAAAAAAGAGCTATCTGACATTGTGTGGTAACGGCAAACTTGATCGGATTTTAATTGTTTTATGGCTAGTTGTAATCTACTTAGTAAGCGATTTGACACCATACCGTATGGTATTCTGCAAGTTAGTCGCTTTCATTGATATAGGTGTTGGGTGTATATTGTATAAAAATAAGCAACCCATCATTTTGTAGGTAGCAACCCTAGCATTACGCGCAGTCATTTGTTCAAATTTTAAAAATCGGGCTGAGTTAAGCTGGGGTCCCACGGCCTGCTTTCTCACAGGTCAGACCGCGCCAGGCCAGGCCAACAGGCCGTGGGAACCGACGCATCCGATGAGGCCTGTGGTGGCCTGTTGTCGCCCGTCCGATCCATCGGGAGTCGGTAAGTTCAAAGGCGCGGCGCGGCGCGGTGCGATGATGCCTGTCGCGACCTGTACGGGCGCGTCTGCGTCGGTTGTAATCGTTCATTTCACCTGCTGCGGTGCCTGCGTATACACAATCGCACATGATGGGGTGGACGAATGAGCTCATATTCGAGTTTTTAACTCTTTATGAAAATGAACCAGCGCTTTGGAATAGTTCGTCGCCTCAACATAAAACAAGAAAGATGTCCATGATGCATGTTTACGCTTAAAAATAATTTAAAAGATGGAACTATCCCTATACCGGAGTTAAAAAGAAAATTTAATGTCTACAGACCTACAGAAATCCGTATCACTTAACATGTTGGAATGTCAGTCAACAGGCCGCACCAGGCCGGCACATGCCATGGGAATGCTCAGTACGGGCCGTGACAGGCCTACACAGGCGGGGCGACGTCTGGCGCGGCCTGTCGCCTGGCGGGCCGTGGGACCCCAGCTTTACGCTACTGAAAAGGCAGGCGCTCCTTGTATTGTGTATCTATCTTGAAAATTGGTAAAAAATCCCATTTAGGTTTGAAATACTAATTGGCACTTTTTATTGCCTGACGACTTATTGATATAAAAAATACCTACGTGTCAAATGTGTAAATCATTTCAGAAAATTCAGATCACTTGAATGAGGCAAGAGACAGACTGAAAGGTGGTTTTGCTAATGCCGATTTAAATCTCGTTGAAAAAAAACTGAATAGCGGGAAGAATAAATTACTCATAATGCCATTACGCCGTCTGAACTAAATCAAGCGACGTACTTAATTAGAATATTGAAATTTAACTCTCTTTCTGCCCAATTCGGACTTGATCTGTTATTGCTTTGATTCGCTACAAATGACTTTATTATAGCAAGGTGCTATACAAATGGGAATGTTCATAGTTAAATTAGTTTATTTCAAGCATGAAAAGTATAAACATGTTTCTTATTTGAACAAAGCTATTTAAGTTAGCGAGACTAACCGTAATAACAAAGAAACAAATACTATATTTTTTTCTCTTTCATACTACAAAAGTAAATGATTTATGCTATTTCTAATTTGTTATAATTCATTGTTTTGTAACAGTGACATAATATGCAACCTATAGCAATTATTTTTCCGCATGGCCTCATCATTTGAAGAGCGTAAAAGTAAAGGTTACGTTTCCAAAATAATATCTAACAAACCTTTCAATTCATGAAAACAGTGTAATAACGCTTTTTAGACAGAGCCTTGTGAGGCCAATTTGAATTATTCGCGAGGAGAGTTGAGGGTTTAATTCAGAAAATTATTTAAGTATCTATTTTAGTCACTATAATGTAAATTGTTCGCGAAATTCGGCCGCAAGTGGCCGCAACCCAGTTTGGATTGATTGACGCTAATATAATAAAATAGTATGGCAACGGAATAGTAAAAAGGTTTTCCTCGTGAAAACGCTGTGCTTAAAGAGCAAATGAAATATTTTTGTTTACAGTTAGATTTACGTAGGTATTTTAAATTTTCTGCAAATCATCCCATAACAACTACTTACGTCAGAGAGCTTTATAGATAAGTAGATTTAATAAAGTAAATTAGAGGCGAAAGACAAAAAAGTTTGTAAGTAATGAACATATTATTATACCGAATACCATAAGAATTCTGCGAACAACGAAGTGATGCCTGTAAGAACTGCACCTCACTGTCTACAATGAAACTGCACCTTGCTTTGCCAGTGGAATATCGCGGCGCACCGAGAAAAACTTTGTCAAAAATATCAAAATTGCGCCGCGGTTTCACCCGCGTTCGAAAGGATTATTAGCATGAAGGAAGCGCGCATTGCCCGGCGGCGAGCGTAGAACGCAAGCGATCTATGCAGCTAAGCCGACGGGCGCGGTCGGCTGTGAGATGGAAGACCGCTACTGGCAATTTCATGCGTGTTTCCGTGCTTCGGATGGCACGTTAAGCCGTCGGTCCCAGTTGTTATCGATAGATAACAGATGTTAAACGTAGTCGGAGGCCTTATCGGCGGTTTGAAAACTTCCGACAGCAGGTTGGCCACTAACCCGCATCTCCATCAATCCGCATTGGAGCAGCGTGGTGGAGTAAGCTCCAGGCCTCCCCGATAGTGGGGAGAGACCCGTGCCCAGCAAAAAGGGTTGCAGGCTGCAGCCAAGCCATTAGCATGAAGTGAATAATTTCCATACGGGTTTACTTACTTTACTGACGATTACTATTGCATATTTTAGCATGAAAAAGTAGTTATTGTGACATAACTGTAATAGGACATTTGATATCGCAGGCGCACATGGCCCGGCGGTTAGCGTAAAACGAAAGCGATCTATGCAACTAAGCCAAACGGGCGCGGTCGGGTGTGAGATGGGTGACCGCTAGTGGCAAAAAATTTCATGCGCGTTTCCGTGCTTCGGAGGGCACGTTAAGCCGTCGGACCCGGTTGTTGTCGATAGATAACAGTCGTTAAACCTTGTCTGAGGCCTTATGGGCGGTTTGAGAACATCCGACGGCGGGTTGGCCACTAACCCGCATCTCCACCAACCCGCAATGGAGCAGCGTGGTGGAGTAAGCTCCAGGCCTCCCCAATAATGGGGAGAGACCCGTGTCCAGCAGTGGGACGTAAAAAGGGTTGCAGCCAACTTTAATAGGACATTTGATATCGCAGACTTCTTTGTAGGTATTGATGTCTTCTTTAAAATGTAAGATATGACTTTGCTCTGTTACAAACAATTTCCACAGCGTACGCGATATACGGACTCTATATTTTTTTCACACATTGGGTTACGTTATCAAAATTTTAATACGGAACCCTAACGGTTTTGAAAATATACTACAGCCTATATTCATCACGGATAATATAGAATTCTAATGGTAAATAAATTTTTCAAATCGACAATCAAACACACAATCATATCTTACCTTACCCCATTATTATTAATCTATATTAATAATATAGGTAATTTGAATTATGATCGCATCTTACGCCAACGCACTGCCAACTGAGGCCGATTTACGAAAACGGCCTCGGTTGTTCACAGAGTAACATATTTACTAAAGTACTTAGTACTACACTGTTATGTTTTAATATTTATAAGAGCAATCGTTCCATGTGGTTATCATTTTTTTCAACCTTTTTTATGTCCCACTGCTGGGCATAGGTCTCCTCTAACAATTATTGAGAGAGATTCAGACCATAGTCCACCACGCTGGCCTAGTGCCGATTAATGGACATCATACCTTCGAGAAATTATGAGTTTCTCTGAGGCTTGCATGGCGATGGAAAACATCATAATTAATTAAATATTACCAAATTTTTCACCACCGTGGAGCAGCAATGAAATGCGCACATTACAAATTTCTTTTGTCAGAGGTGCGCGCCGAGGATTTGAATCCGGTATCTCCCGCGTCGGAAACCACGGTCCTTATCATTCGGTCATCGCTGCTCGGTTGTCTATACAAATTAATAAAATCGGAGTGTCTGTTTGTAATATTACAGTAAGCGCTTTTTACTATTGCATGTATATGAACATATGGTACATACACCAAAACAGTATCTTTTCCAATTTATGTCTGTCTATCTGTTTGTTCCGGCAAATCTCTGAAACGGCGACCAATTTTGATGAGACTTTCACTGGCAGGTAGCTGATGTGATAAGGAGTAACTTAAGCTACTTTTATTTTAAAAAAATACGAAACTAAAGTCCACGCGGACGAAGTCGCGGGTGTCCACTAGTAATATAATAAACGGTATTTCCAACCTTTAGTATGTTACTTGTACGTATTTAGTATGTCACGTGTACTTACTGTACACATTTGACTCCTAAATCAAATCTAAGCTAAGAATTTGTGAGTAGCCAAAGTCACAATAAACTTGTTAGTTACTGCTTTTACTGCTCGGCGGAAAACAATGTAACTATAAAGTTAAACGTTTGTTTAGTTGTAACTACGTACGGTTTAATGCAGAATAAATATTAGTCTTACTTGCGTTGCGGAAAATTAGTTGTTACAAGCAAGAGAACGGCCGGCTTTAAATAAATAAATAAATAACGCCTCACTGTTATATCTTCAGACTAGGATTTCCCGTGGCTACCATGGATACTCATAAAGACATTAAGACAATCACCCAAACCATGACCAAAAATTAAAAACTCATCTTTCCAATTGCTGCCTTCCTGCCTCGTCAGCAATCGAACCTGGGACTCTATACCTTTTTTTGGTATCGGGGAAAAAACCTTCAAAACGTACTCGGCACCTTGGGAGAGGATACCGGGATATGTGGGATTTGTACCGCACTAAAAACCCCTCGCTGGTCTGCCTCTACGCTTGGGAGGACTCCGGGATCTCCAGTGGAACACACCGGTGTCCTACACCCGCGACGCCCCAGAACGGGCCCATCTTAGGGAGAGCAGATGTGCTCTCCTACGCCTTTCGATGCTTACGGCGGCATGCGGCCACGCACACACCGCCGTCCTTCCCGGGGCTGCTAGCTGGACGGATCGACGGACACTTTCACCACCCACAGCCCCGGAAGCCTTTTAATCGCCTCTTACGATCAGGCAGGGGATACCGTAGTAGCTCTATTCTTAATCCCGAAGCTACAGGGACTATTTATTAACACCTATACCAACCGTTGAAAACGCCCAGTCCGAAAACA
Source organism: Pyrgus malvae (assembly GCA_911387765.1). NCBI lineage: Eukaryota > Metazoa > Arthropoda > Insecta > Lepidoptera > Hesperiidae > Pyrgus > Pyrgus malvae. The sequence goes on along the minus strand of OU426955.1, from coordinate 6,169,817 downwards.
AAGACAAAGACTTTTATTTGCACAAATATGGGTGTTTACAAAAGGTGTTTTTATACATCTTGTATACAATACATACAAACAGAAATTTAAAGTCTTTATTTCAATTTCTGCCTCACTGGGAATCGATCCCGGGACCTTCAAGGGCAGTCCTATATGATGACGATTGCGCTGTTTTTAGTTGCAGTTCTTGTCAGCTGTTTTTGATTTTGTCTTTACTATCCTTCATCCATACTTAATATTATAAATTCGAAAGTAACTCTGTCTGTCTGTCTGTCTGTCTGCTACTCTTTCACGCTTAAACCACAAAACCGATTTTGATGAAATTTGGCATAAACATAGAAAGGACGTTGAGAAAGGACATAGGCTACTTTTTGCCGCGGGAAAATACATATATCATTCCCACGGGAAGCAAATGAAATGAATGAAATGCGCCGTGTAGTGTTATAAATACATTAAATGTTATTACTTACTTCATTCACGTCCATTATCATATTTTATAACTTATATCCTTTTGTTTTATTCTTATACTTTGCTGTTCCTATATTATTTCTTTACAAAATTATTTAATTTCTTTGTTTGTTTATTTACATTTTGACGCAACTATCAAAATTTTCATGTCTGTCTTTTATGTTTCTTTTTTTTTTTAATTCATTTTAAGGCATTGTATAAAAATTATTTTAGTCATTCAATATTAAATGATAAGAAAAAAAATATGTTTCTTATTTCTTTTCATAGATTAATAACTAATAACGTATAGTATTGTCTTTGGCTTATTCATGTGTTTTATATTATAATAATTATAAATTGTTATTTTTAAATGATAAATTAATATAATGCCCTTCTAATCTTCTCTATGTATAAAAATGAATTGCTGTTCGTTAGTCTCGCTAAAACTCGAGAATGGCTGAACCGATTTGGTTAATTTTGGCCTTGAAATATTAGTAGAAGTCCAGGTAAGGTAACTGTAAGAAAATATGGAAAAATTCCGAAATTCATAGTAAAACAACGTATTTTTTCCCCACATAAACTGCTTGTAACTGTCAAACATTGGTTCATCGCGCCGTCATACAGAAGTTCGACACAGTCTGAATAACAATAAAATTCCTCTATCACTATTCGTTTTTAATTTTTTATTTGACAGTTACATAAAAACTCTTTTAGATGATAAAGAAACTAATCCTCTTACAAAACTTTTAAGGTCCTGCCTTCAGTCAAAATTAACGACAGCTTTAAAGACATCCATGAACTTTTTGGAACTTTATTCATTATCACTGTGTTATTAGTATTATTAAGGTCATTGCGAGCGTTGGAAAAAACAAAGTGGAATAGACTATCATTATAACAATAAAATTCACTTGTTTAATAATGTATGTACATTTTTTAGAAATGAAAACCATGACAAACGTTTAACACGTCATAATAATATATGCGCTATATTTAAGGTTCGTTAATAATTAAGGGTCCGTAAGTATCCCGTCTTCCAAAGCGCGCATGGCCCGGCGGTTAGCGTAGAACGCAGTCGATCTATGGAACTAAACCAAACGGGCGCGATCGGGTGTGAGATGGGTGACCGCTTTCATGCGCGTTTCCGTGCTTCGGAGGGCACGTTAAGCCGTCGGTCCCGGTTGTTGTCGATAGATAACAGTCGTTAAACCTCGTCGGAGGCCTTATGGGCGGTTTGAAAACATCCGACAGTGGGTTGGCCACTAACCCGCATCTCCACCAATCCGCATTGGAGCAGCGTGGTAGAGTAAGCGCCAGGCCTCCCCAATAATGGGAGAGACCCGTGCCCAGCAGTGGGACGCAAAAAGAGTTGCAGACCAGAGACCAGACCAGAAGTATCCCGTCTGAATTATCTACCTTAAAATAGAAAAATAGAAGCTAAGTAGTCAAAAATATTACAATCGCTTATAAGCATTTCTTGACGTATTATTGCACAACAATAAGCCGGCCAAATGCAAGTCGGACTCGCGCACGCAGGGTTTCGAACCATTAAAGCCGAAGATCCGTGAAAATTTATTTTATACAGGATTCTTAAAACTTTAAAATAAGCATTAAAATTTAAATTAAATTATGATTGTAAATAACTTAGTAAATAAATAATAACTTTAGTTTAATTTTGTGATTATTATGCCTGAATAAGGTAGACTGTTTAAATACTATTGTAAAACACAAACACTTAAATATTTTTGTAAACAGTCAAAAAAGTTATACCTAGTAACATTTTGATGTCTTGCTTTACTAATTTTTACAAAAGTTATCACAATGATGGAGTTCATAAAAATCATAAATAAAAGAACAACCACATTATATTAAGTATTATAAACATAATAATATACAGTTTTCTAAATGACGCATTTTAAAAACGCGATATATGATGGAAACGTGGTCTTAAGTAGGTATACAATGTCTGAACCAAATATTATGAGCAAGTCTATAAAATTAAGTAAATAACACGGAGGTGTTACAAATGTTATGAATGGATCAACTTTGCCTATCTTAATTTAAACTCTAATAGCTTATAATTATGAACTACATTACAAACAATATTTCTGGTTTTGAGTTGCCTTTACGAGACCGCTTTGAGGTCTAAAAAACCAAATATGTGAGAAAAAAGAATCAGTCACGCAATTCAAAATCGTGGTAGAATGTTATTAAAAATGTTACATTTTTTAGGAAACAAGAAATGAGCCTGAAAGCTACGTGGTGTTAGGTGGTCACTTCTACCCATGACGACAACCGCAAACAAGCATGGACCACGTGGTTTAAAATCGACATTGCATTTCAAAAAAGCTTCTTTATAGTTGTCAGGAACAAGTAATGAAAATTTTCATTTGGCAATGTTTGTTTTAACTTTGCCTACTCTAATTAAATTAATGCCAAATAGTTGTACAAACCAGTAAAGTATTTACGTTTGTCCCCATGTCCCGACTCTGTTTTTGCTACCCCAATTCAACAAAGGACAGCAAATAGGTTTATGCTTGTTTCTAGTCAGTTTTTGTATCGCGTCTCTTCGTAAATATTACAATCTCAATTCACAACAGTAAATAGAAAAAGTAGCATATTAAAAGTTAATCTATGCGGTGTTAAAAATAGAGGAGTAAGTTAATAAATATTATAAATTTTAACATCCCATCCATCCATCCATTTAAAGCCCACTGCTGGACATAGGCCTCCCCTAATGTTCGCTACTCCATCCGGTCCTGCGCCCTCTGATTCCAGCGGTTTCCCGCTATCTTCTTCAGGTCGTCAGTCCACCTGGTTGGAGGGCGGCCTGTGCTCCTTTTGCCGAGACCTGGTCGCCATTCGATGACCTTTCTTCCCCACCGGTTGTCAGTCCTCCTAACTATGTGCCCTGCCCATTACCACTTCAGCTTGCAGATTTTGAGAGCTATGTCGGTAATCTTCGTTCGTCTACGGATTTCGTCGTTACGGATTCTGTCGCGTAGAGAAATACCAAGCATAGCCCTCTCCATCGTTCGCTGAGCGACCTTGAGCCTGTGGAAAAGGCTAACTGTAAAAGACCACGTCACAGCGCCGTAGGTCATCACTGGCAACACACACTGCTCGAAAACTTTCGACTTCAGGCACTGCGGTATTCTGGACGAGAAGACACTTTGTAATTTCCCGAACGCTGCCCAACCACAAATTTTAAGGTACTGTTGGAAAATTTTGCATTATTTAAATGATCATTCTTGTGCCTGATAGTTTTAAATTCATTGTGAACGACGTAACCTCAAGAAGGAACGTACAGTTTGATTATATTAATAGATATGTACGTGGCTGTAATAACTGACCGAAAGTTTCCTCAACCAGGCTTAAGCATATATTAGGTACTTTTTACCTATCTATGTTACCCGACTTACGAGTAGGTACGTTTAATAAATAGGCTAACTTGGTGGATTATGGCCTAAATAAAATTAATAAAACAGACAGTCCCTGGACTTTTGGGTTAGAAATAAGAGCTATGGCACAATATCCCCTGCTTAGTAAGAAGTGACTGTGAGTGCAGAGGGTTTGTGTGGGCTGCCAGGGTTTCCGTTGACTAGCGTGTGAACTCAAGTAATCCAGCTAGCAGCTGCGGGAAAGACAGTGATGTCCACCCAAACATCACTGTCTTTCCCGCAGCACAAACACAAGAAGGTGTAGATTCTCATCTAACGTGTCCCTAGTTTGAAGATTAAGGGTGCCCGCGCCGTGCATAGAGGACACATGCGTGCCGTTGAAAATCACGAACCACCGTTGTTGTGGGATCCACGCCACCGTTTAGTGATGGCGTAGCCCACAATATCCGGTTCTCTAATTTCTCGCAAGGCGGGGTAACTTCGGGCTTCATTTTAAAGATACAGTAAAAGGACATAAAACTTTTGATGAATCTAAAGCTCTGAGCAGCGATGGCCGAGTGGTAAAAAACCGCGGTCTTCGACGCGACCGATCTCAGGTTCAAATCCTCGGCTCGCACCTCTGACAAAGAAATTTGTAATGTGCGAATTTATCGCTGCTCCACGGTGATGGAAAATATCGTGATATTTCATTGATTACGATGTTCTCCATCGCCGTGCATGCCTGAGAGAAATTTATAATTTCTCGAAAGCATGACGTCCACCAATCCGCACTTGGCCAGCGTGGTGGACTATGGCCTAAATCCCTCTCAATTGTGTGAGAAGGAGACCTGTGCCCAGCAGTGGGACATAAAAAAACGGTTGAAAAAAAAAGCTCATATAAAGTTCCCAAACGTTAGTAAATAACGATATCCTTCAGCTACATTGTAACTCGATCGAAGCAAGCTAATCGCATTTCAAACAATGAATGTTCAAGCAAACTTTATCTAGAGCAACTCATTGTATGTGCGTCTGCTCCGCATGAAAATTTTGTTTACATGCATAATTAACTAGAGATAAAGGTGAAGTTAGTTTTAATTATCTGTTTTCAGTAGCATGACATAATTAATTTAATCTTCTGTTTGGTCTGCGAGTTATTTGCTTTATTGTTACTATAATTACGTTATAGTACTCATTGTAAAGGTGCAACGATCTTTAGAGATAAATTATGCACGTTGCTGATGCATGGTCAGCGAGAATCTTATGTTACGTGAAAAAAAATTTACAAATACTTTTTGATCTAAAATACGATTAAGACGTGAACAGTTAAATAACACGCAGCCCTTATGCAGTCCACTGAGGCCTTAGTGTAAGTCTGCACACGCGAAAACGTTAATAACGCGTTTGCGTTAAGAATTTAATTATCGACCTTATTCTTTTCAGGTTAAGATCTATCTGTCTAATTTTAACTCGGACGCAGTAGTAACGTTTGCGCGTTTACAAACTTTACACTAAGGGCTCTGCTGAACACTAAAATTGAGTAGTTGACTGATATTGAATACTTGTTTTTTAACAAAAAAAATATGTACATAAGTATAGTTTTCTTACTGTTGCTTAAATTCAAATCAAAATGATTTTTAGTAAAAACCAGTAGCGTTCTAGGTAAGTATTTAAAAATTATTGTCTATCCTCTTCTAGCAAAACGAAGCTTTACTAGTATTTTGTACTGTGATATAGGAGGGGACGTCACGATCGTGTATTGCTCTATCTTTAATTTATAACCTTTAAGTTTGTTAGGCTGGTTCCGCGGGCGATCATACACAATGTCTCAAGCACCGTAAATATTGTCATTTATCTGACAATTACATATTTACGGCGCCTGCCATGGAGACAATGGGAATGGTATACTAACATGAAAATAATCATGTCCGTGGGAAGCAAAAACATGCAGATTTGCGTGCGATGCCATGCGAAAAACAATGTTTTTCCAAGTGTACTCCAGCAACCCTTAGAGTTTGGCCTTGTGCTTTATTAATGGTCATTGCAAATGAAAACCTTATAGGAAATTGAAGACTTTTAAATTGAAATGGGAGGTCTGTTGGAATAATCGGAATCCGAGGAATGAGTATACTTTCACCCTTTGCTGCGCCAGTTAAAATAGTTGCTGTAATAATATTCCGCCCAAACTAGCCCAAGCTTTTGCTTAGCTGCAGTAAAAAAAACTAAGTACACAGGATAAGTAGATGTAAAAAACCAGTTTAGACGATAAACCAAATTGTACGTCATCCCTCGGGAATGCCTCATTTTCGGGGACTAATTATCGTATCATTTAGCTTCTAAGTTATTTGTGCATATTCGTTTTTTATTTTTTATTTTTTGTTTTTTGTTTATTATTGTTTTTGTTTTAGTTTTCCCTGGGGAATCTCAATTTTTCCGGAATAAAAAGTACCCTATTATTTAATCAGGACTTTTAACTTTACGTCTGCAAAATTTCAAAGCAATCGGTTCAGTAATTACGGCGTGAAAGCGGAACAAACAAACTCACTTTCCGATTTATAATATTAGTAAGGATAAATAATTAACTTGTGTTAATGACAATAATGCCCCCTTTCACCACCTTCAAGTAAAGTGACAAGTGCGCTTATTGTCGGTTTAAGTCACCGTAACTTCAATTTTAATTTCACGAGCTTCGAGCACTAATCAATAATCATATTATGATAAACTGACCCGTACCCGTAGCTTTTACTTTTACTTAATGATTAGTTAATTATTAGTTAGAAAGTTTACTTGGAGATGGTGAACGAGACCCTAAAGGTTTATATGTAAGCCTTTTACTAACTCTTACTACTAATATTACGTATCCCGCCAAAGGACTTTGTGATCCCACTATAGACCCCTTAGTTTAAAGTTTAAAGTAATAATGTTATCACAAGGATAGCAAAAATGTCGTCGAAGCTTTTATACGGGGTGTTAAAGTACGCTATTTCGGTAAGTAAACGAGCACCTTCCCCTCAAACGGTAATTTAGGGTCGTAAGATTCTGTCCTACGTAAATTATTTTATATTCAGCAGTGTCATGAAAATAAAGATATTTTACATCTTTAGACTCCTTTTCAACCCTATTAGTAGTAAAGTTTGCATCAATAAACTTTTTTATTTATTTATTTAAATCAAGTAGTAGACGACTACGTAACTACAGTCTAAGAACATCTACACCTTCTGCACCATCTACACCTATCTTACTCAAGCAAGACTAAGTTTTGCCTGGGATCCTATGCAGATGCGCTACTACAATACAATACTCCGGTGGTTGATGGTCGCCTTATATAAGTCTGGCTGGCAACCGCATCTTTTAATCAAAATTAATAGATCTGTCGAAAAGAAAGCAGCAGGCCAACAGGTATATAAAAATAACGCTTCACACGCATGGCCCACAGTAGGGTAGGTATACCCTGAGTCGTGGGTACCATGGACACACACAAAGGCAGAAATACAAACACCCAGACCGAGAACAGAAATTTCTACACAATATTCAAGCAGAAAGCTTCGCCGGGAATCGAACCCGGGACCCATCGATTGGCAGTCCAGCACGGTAACCATTGCGCCACGCAGGTCGCAGGTATATAGGCATTATATCGCAAAGGATCAAATCTGCATAGGATCTACCGCGAAAATAGTTTCTATTTTCATGTACTTACTTATATCCCTCGATTGTACCCTTGTAAACAACTGAACCGTAACACTTAGAAGGGCTAAGTTGTAAATTATACACTTAGTTTAAGACAAGGACACAGAAAGTCTTAAAGTGACTACTAAGTATTTCTGGCCTATTTGCGCTCTGTTCTAGTAAATCTCTATGTTTAATATAATAGAACCATTCTTTGCTCTGTGAAACTACCACAAGGAACATTGGCGTTGGTCAAAATTTTATCAATATCTGGTCCAATAAATTTTCAGCAGTACACAAAATACAACTAATTATAACCGTCTTTATTATGTATTTAAAAAAAATCCCACGTACCGGCAGTTTGTATAACCGTCTTTATTATTTAAAAAAAATCCCCACATACCTGCAGTTTGTGTAACCGTCTTCATTATTTAAAAAAATCCCCACATACCTGCAGTTTGTGTAACCGTCTTCATAATTAAAAAAAAATCCACATACTTACCTGCAGTTTGTATAACCGTCTTTATTATTTAAAAAATCCCCACATACCTGCAGTTTGTATAACGGTCTTCATTATTTAAAAAAATCCCCACATACCTGCAGTTTAGACCACTGTATTCTTCCTATGCAGCGGCTAGCGTTCCGCCAAGCAAGCTTGGCGCCGAAGACCAGCTCGGTGGTGGTAAGCTGGTACGTGCCAGTGGCTGCCACTTCTTCTTGTACTGCCTTCCAGCGAGCCTCGTGGGCTGGGGTGTTTGCTCTGAGAAATATAATTATTGTTTTTGTAATTGCCAATTACTCCTAAAAGCATGAAACTTTTCATTATTTAAATGGAGAAGTAGACGAGCGTGTAGGTATGTGGTGTTACGTGGTTGCTGCAAACCATGGACGTGTATCAACGTGGAACATGTCTGTGTCATAGTGTCGCACACGGTCAGCTGTCACGTGTGCCCATTGTCGACACAGCCATTCTGTTATCTCAAATATATAAATGTACTTTTTTTAAAAGAGAGCTGCCGCTGGGACTTTTTTCCGCCGCCTTTTTCCTCTCAGCTCAACATCTAGCCCAAACGGGCACCTAAAGGCAATGGACCAGGAAAAAATTACATTAATTTTCAACTAAATATTTGAAAAAATATTTGAAATATAACCCGCATTAGTAAAAAATAAACACAGCTGAAATTTACTATTTACTATAATTGATTTTTTTTCTTTACGAATAGCATCTGGGTCATTTGAACATTATGCCAATTTGTAATTTGAATTTTCCGTCAAAAAAAAGAATTCAAATCAAATGAGAGAGAGACATGTCGACCAAGCTCATCCTCGCTTCAAGTGACCAGAGGGCTTGCACAAAGAATTAGCTTAGCAATTCAGCGAGGTAATGCTGCCAGATTTCTGGGAGCAATACCGCAGGGTGGGTTTTATGTATCTTTTGTAATATTTTAAGTATATAGATATAAATACATTTGTTAAGTATATAGTTTATCTATCAATGGAACATGTCTACAAATATTTTGCAATCCTCCATATTCCCGCCACGGATGGGCATACAATATATCATACGAACAGAAAAAACAATTTATATAAGCAAACAAAGACAATTTAATTATATTTAATTTTAAAAATACTGTTGATGTCAAAAGAAATTAATAATAAATTAACAATTGTATTTATGAATAGATTTATCTCTAAGAAAATCATTCAGTGTGGAATAACACTAGCCAATTAAAAACTTTTGAAGTTTATGTTTATTGAAAGTTGAACTTTTGAAGTAAATGTAAAAATTATTTATATGCAGCGTTTCTCTTAAGTATCCAGTAATCAAAGAAAATGCTTTCATATTATTTTCGTAACAAATTAACTTTTTCTGGACACTTCTGGAAAGCTCATGTCAATATCGTTGATTGGTTTTCGTTTGCCCGCGTTTCTACTAAGCTTTTTTGGCATGCTTCAGAGGTACTTATACTAGTACCTACTATGAAATTCATAACAAATTTAAGCTTTAGCGTCAAATGAAATGAAATGAAATGAAATGAAAAACGTTTATTGATGACTGTTTACAAAAAAATAGGTGTTTGCGTCTAACAATAGTATTTAAACAGTCTACCTTATTCAGGCATCCAATAATCACTAAATTAACCTACAGTTATTTATTTACTAAATTAATTACAATTATAACTTAATTTAAATTTTAAATTTTAAGTTTATTTTAAAGTTTTAAGAATCCGTTAAGTTAAATTTCAACAGATCTTCGGCTTTAATGCCTACCCACCGCTGGGTCAATGAGAGAGAAAAAGCCGGAGGAAAAAAAACTCTCAGGCATTGTTACATTTATATTTCAAAAGAATTCATTTTATTTTCAAAAGAAGTGAATAAATACATGAAATTGTAAAAAATGTTACTGACTCTATAGTTTCGAAAGACTCGACCAGAGATGACGCTACAGAGATTCTCTCATTATCGTTATTTCATTTTATTTTAACTCTCTAGTTTTAGTAAACTTTGAACTCTCTAGGAGTAAATGCGAATAGATGCGAAGCATTCAGCATCGGTAAAGATTAATAATAATATAAAAATAGAGCAGCGATGACCGAGTGGTAAATCGCTGCTCCACGGTGATGGAAAATATCGTGATATTTAATTGATTACGATGTTCTTCATCGCCGTGCATGCCTAAACATGACGTCCACCAATCCGCACTTGGCCAGCGTGGTGGACTATGGCCTAAATCTCTCTCACTTGTGAGAAGGAGACCTGTACCCAGCAGTGGGACATAAAAAAGGTTGAAAATAATAATAACTATGATCTTTGTGTGTGGTAATTTACTTATTATGCATTTATTACCTTCGAATAGATGCGAAGTATTGTCCAAGGAAGTCCTTGGCATCGGTAAGGACTTCCTGTGGCTCCCGTGGAATGTCGCCGCGGCCAGGAATGGCCATCACGCTGCCGAGACATGCTCTCTCGTTGCATAGTGTTGGCTGTGAACAAAAGAAAATAAAACATTTTTAATAAGTTTTTTCTTCAACCCTTCTATGACCCACTGCTGGGTACCGGTCGGAAGTGAGAGCGAGCTAGGCTATTGTCTACCACGCTAGCCAAGTCAAAATTGGTGGATATCGTGTCTTCGAGAAATTATAAGTAATTCTCAGGCATGAAGGAGATTCAATGAATTAAGAATGAATCTATAATTCCATAAAAATTGCTTAAATAATAAAATTAATGTTATGTAAAAGGTTATGTCTACTAAAACAGTTTTCCGTGTAAGTACTCTAAAAACGTTATATCAAAGCAAATACGAAAAAAATGTTTATATAAAGTACAGAACTTCTTTAAGAAAGTACTTAACTTAGAATTTGTTGATTTTTGGTATCTACAAAATTTTAATTTTATGTTTTACGGACATTGGAATTTGATTTTAGTGCATCAATATGCCTAAATATTATAAGTTTTTGGGTAAAAATTAGACTGACTTACTAATTAAATAAGCAGAAGAATGTTCTACACAAGACATCGTAGGTACTAACTATTTATCACAAATCTTAATATATAAATTACGTGTCACATGTTTGTCCGCGATGGACTCCTAAACTACTTAACCGATTTTAATAAAATTTGCACACCGTGTGCATTTTTAACCAACTTGAAAGATAGGATAGACAGCATCTCAATTTATAGTCACAATATTAGGTATTAGTAGGTAGTAGGCTTATAAAAACATCAATACAATTATAGTAAGTATTGCGAAACATCATCCTCATTATTTTCCGCTGAAAACTAATTATTATTAACAGTGTTAAACTAAGGTAGCTACAGAATCATAACAACAAAAATACAGCGAGAAATAACAAAAGATTGACAAGAAAACAGACAACAATAAAACTTCAGTTACAATTTAAGATTCTGAAACAAAATACGTTACAATACAGACAGTCCCCATTGTTCGGGATCGTGCGAGAGTGTAACATATTTTATTTAGCAATGTACTTCACTTGTGAAGAGAAAAATGTCGTGACTTCTCAGAAAACAAAACGATAGATAAATGAATTTTGCAGTTTCAGCGTCTGTGATAAAATTTGAAGTCATTGTTTTATAATTGCTTTAAATGAGAGTAATGGGCCTTTATACACAGTTTCATATTATGAAATAGCGTCTCTTATACAAAATCCGATATCGCATATATATGCGATCACGATAAAATGTGATCTATGCAGCTAAGCCAAACGGGCGCGGTGGGTGTGAGTTGGGTTACCGCTAGTGGCAAAAATATTCATGCGCGTTTCCGTGCTTCAGAGGGCACGTTAAGCCGTCGGTCCCGGTTGTTGTCGATAGATAACAGTCATTAAACCTTGAGGAGGCCTAATGGGCGGTTTGAAAACATCCGACAGCAGGTTGGCCACTAACCCGTATCTCCAGCAACCCGCATTAGAGCAGCATGGTGGAGTAAGCTCCAGGCCTCCCCAATAAGGGGCCCATGCCCAGCAGTGGGACGCAAAAAGAGTTGCAGCCATGTTCACATAGCTAAAGCAATGTTACTTTTGATTTAATAGTTAATTATGTTCTAATAAGAAAACCATTGTCTATCAGATTTCAAGAGGATAACGTAGCTGAGTGGTGATGAGTAGCGATAGCCGAGTGGTAAGTATCGCGGTGTCCGACACGGACATACCGGGTTCAAATCCTCGGCGGGCACCGCTGTCAAAAAAACGTGTAATGTGCGTATTTATCGCTGCTTCACGGTGATACGAAATATTGTGATATTTAATTAATAACGATGTTTTCCATCACCGTGCATGCCTCAGAGAAATTCATAATTTCTCATAGGCCAATCTAATATGGCCTAAATCGCTCTCACTTGTGAGAGGAGACCTGTGCCCAGCAGTGGTACATAAAATAGGTTGAATAAAAATGTGGCTGTGAGAAAAAATCAATCTGTGCAAATGTGTAATTCGTGCAAGTAAACAAAAGCCAGAGTTCAGTGTATTGAAATTGAAGTGCAATCAAAATTTAAACAAATAAGAGAACGTCTGACTCAAATGCATAGCATCTCCAGATAGATTTTGGTACACCCTGGAAAATAGAGTGTTTGTGGAGCTGCCGTACACAATTTTAATAGGATTTTGATTCACGGATCTTGAAATTCTTTATAGTGTATCGTAAAAGGTGCGATTCTTCTTGTGTCCCACATTAGGTTTTACAAAAAAATCTTTTCAACTTTGCTTAATCAATGCGGTTTGTTACGAACCTGCCGAATGAAAATGAAATTCATTTTCATTTTCATTTGCCGAATGTTTTGAAACCGCTTTTAAAGCGAGCTTAATTTGACACTAGAGGCACAAAGGCACTCTTTGTATTGTGCTTAGAGGTCAGCTAGGTATATTATTTTCGACTGCACCCGTTCTCTTAGCTGTATCATTCGCTTACATTCTACACTATATTATAGTCTCATGCGAACTTCTTATTTCTTCTAATACTTATTTACTAATTTATTTACAGTAATCCGCAGACATAAAATTCTAATTAATATTAATATGTGCAGTCGACAAAAACAAACAAGGAGTTTTGGCGCAAAGGCTGAAGGGACATGTTGGGCTCTTGTCTTATTTTCATTTTCTTGGTGTATTTTTGAGTTATATCGGATAAAATTGATGGCATTTTGTTCGATACAGGTAAATGACAGAGCACGAGTGTTGTGAAATAAAACAACAGTGCGAAAACATGTTTTTTGGGCTAGCCTCTAAAACTCCATCGGACGGTACACGTTCTGGTAAAGTAGCCATTACTTAATTGAACATCTGACTGACTAGACTTACGGATACCTGATGACTTACTGATTTTTTCTATGAGTACTAAGTGATGTAAAAATTATACATGACGCTGGCAATATGCACAGAATTTGCGATGCAATTATTAAAAAGGAAAAATAAACAATCATACTTCAATGTATTTGGATCTCGTAGTGAAATGAAAATAGAAGGTTGTAATGCAACGAAGTGAACGACTGGCTCAAATGTAAGAGCAGCTACTAAATAGATTTGAATTTAGTTAGGTCGGGAAATAGAGGATTTGTCGTATGTATATACATGCCATATAATTTTTAAACACTTCGCATTATCTTTATTTTTCTTTCTTTCTTTCTCTTTATCTTTAAAAAACTCTACCTTTTTACTATTAACTCTACCTTTTTACTATTAACTCTAACATTAGGATAGATACCGTATCCATATAATGGTTTTCAACTAATTCGAATCCAGTTACTAAAGAAGTATGTATGTATGTTTGTACTCGTATATATGTATTTATGTATGTTTGTATGTGTATGTATATTATTATTGTTGTTTTTACCTATATTAATTATTATTCTTTCTATTTTTGTACACACTAAATTTGTTTTTTTTTCACACCTTCTATCCATTCCTGGTGCTGCTGGAAGAAATTTCTTTTAGAAATACCCTGTACATTTTATAATATATTTGTGTACTAAATAAATTAGCGCCGCCTTAAGTAACCCAATTAAAGTTAAATACTTTCGTATAATAATATCATAACTGACATAACCTGACGAAGAAGTTTTAAATTATATTCAATCCGAATCCTCCCACGACTCCTTCTACGTTGTCACACGAAATCGTTAAAAATAATCCAGTATAAATAAAACACTTTTTTAATTCACAATTGTAGGTATTACATGGAAAATATCGGATTTTACTTTTAAGCGTACAAAGACCATAACTTCGAATTGCTGTAAATAAACAGTCAACATAGAAGCTCCATTTCCAACAGTGATAGAATAACACTGCACTTCTGCTAAGTGCCTAACATTAGATATAACTTTTCAGAAATCTTTAAAAGCTCTCGGGTGAGTTCATTGATCTTTTAACATTACGATTGTCTATATTGTCTTGATATATTGACTTAACTCCAGGGATCAAAGTAGTGGTATACATTGTATACATATTAGTATGATATGAGTATATATTTCATCTATTTGTGTTTATATATTTCTCGTAGTCTTCTTATTTTTATTACCTACTAAAATAGTTGTCGATTAATTTTATTAAAACTTCGATATTCTTCAATACCACCATTCGTTGCATCTCATACCACCCCAGGTCGACTGGTAGAGAATCCTCATAGCATTAAGTCCGCCTATGTATATCTGTATTTTGGTACATGAAGAATAAATAAATAAATGACTGGTATTGATATATTTTTTGGAACTTTTTACCTTGCATAATAAACTCAATTCATTCCTCTGTGATAAAAAAGTAGGTAAATTGCAGAACAATAAACTTAATTTCAAATGAAACTTTTTGCATCTTTGGCGTTGGCCGCTATTTAATTACTCTACGTCTATCCATTCGTTTGTCTATATATTAGTTATTTATCGCTATAACTATTACGGAATCGCAAACAGAGCCAACGAGAAAACGCGCAAACGTTACTACTGCGTCAGAGTTAAGATTGGACCGATAGATCTTAACCTGAAAGGAATAAGGTCGATAATTAAATTCTTAACGCTAACGCGATAGTTAACGTTTTCGCGTGTGCACACTTACACTAAGGCCTCAGTATTGAGCGCGCCTAACTCTACAGCTGGCGTAAAACGCCACGTAGAACGGAATCCACACAGATATGTGTAACGCATGCGGTCGAGTTTAAGGTGAATTACCGTTAGTGATGTCATTTCTAAATGAGATACTTTTCACTTCTAAAATAGCATATCTTATCGACATCTATCGACATCCACTAGGATATATAGATATCTATAATGACTATCTACGACATCCACTAGGATATATAGATATCTATATATCCTAGTGGATGTCGTAGATAGTCATTAAGCTTTATCACGTAAGTTATGCTATTTCGAGAAGTGAAAAGTATCTCATTTAGAAATGCCCGAGACGTTAAATGAACAAGAACTCGACAGATGCCTGTAGGTATGTTAACTATTAAGCTATCACTCGCCCTAACTTCCATTATTTACGCTTTTTAACTCTATGGAAATGACAACAATAAGAGGAATTAATTCGAAATAAATCCAGAGTAAAATCTCTTTCAGAATTCGTACAATCGTACTAATATTATCAATGTGATTGTCCGTTTGTTTGTTACTCTTTCACGAGAAAACCATTCAACCGATCATCATGAAACTTTGTACATATATTCTTGGTGGTATCAGAAGTAAAATAGGATACTTTAATTTAAAAAAAGGTTTCTCGGGGGAGTGTCAACCTCTAAAGAACGCGTCCCCAGGTGGTGGATAGGGGAATGCCCGCCAGGTATGGAGGGTAGGAGTGAAATAAAATAGCTCCCGTGGACCAAGAGGCCGGAGAAGGATACTCTGTTAACAAACCCCTGCAAAGAGTTTATTTGACGTATTCAGATGAGAGGTCCATAAAGTGCTGGGCGTTTAGGCATTAAGCGCTCAGAAGGGATGTGGCGGATGAACCTGTCAGGGTCAACGGCAGCACCCACAACTTAGTATAAGTTACAATCTTGGCGTCAGGTGATAACCAGCCGTAAAAACTGTTGTCAAACACCTTCTCCTCGTTCATACTTTTAAAAAAATGAATGCGGGTGAAACCGCGAGGCGCAGATAGTTGTCTATAAATTATGGATGACATTCCTGTCACTTTACATCAGAGTAAAGTCAGCATTGTTTGTTTACTGAAGTTTCAATTATTTAGTGTGTTCAGGGTAACAGCCAGTACGCTTGACTCTCCGAATAATAAAATTAGTCACAGTGAAGAGGACGATGTATCTGTAACGAGATAACGTGTGAACATAACCGAACTTATACTGATTTCTTGGATGTATAAGAATTGCAAAATGCATCATTATCAAAACGTTTGTTAAGGAAAGTAATTTAAGAATTTAACTTTTAAAACAAAAGACGACCCGTGTGGCGTTTACCATGCCGGACTGCCTATCTGAAGGTCCCGGGTTCGATTCCCGGCGAAGCAGAAATTTGAATGATGAGTATAAATTTCTGTTTTCGGTCTGGGTGTTTGTGTTTCTGTCTTTGTGGTGTCTTTTTTTTCTCCATGGTACCTACGACACAGGGTATGGTAGGGTATGGTACCCTACTGTGGGGCTATGAGTGTGAAACGTTATTATTTATTTAATTATGTAGTTAGCATTAGTTACCTAACTTTACTTGAAATGGTTTAGATAGAGTAAGCAACTTCTTTTACTAACAAGCGGAACCAGCAGACGTTGTTCTGACCTAAAGTTATAAGAAATAATAATGTCTGACTGCAGGGTCACATACCCAAAAACATAAGCAAAAAATTAAAAAAATCATATCCGGATCCGGTTATTTTAAGAGCTTTGGGGTATTAAAAATTATATAATTAATTGCATTTAAACGTATCCACCTCAGGAAATTCTCAAAGTACAACAAATCTATTGAAATAATAATTAATAGGTATTTCTATATCATCTCTATGAGTTTTTATATTATGGTCACTTTGTCATTGGAAAAAATGGTCAAAAGCCGAGATGCCATTAAAAAATATTTGTATGAGGCCACGAAAACAAATAAGTAACAGACCGTTATTATGGGAAA
This sequence comes from Pyrgus malvae, assembly GCA_911387765.1. Lineage (NCBI taxonomy): Eukaryota > Metazoa > Arthropoda > Insecta > Lepidoptera > Hesperiidae > Pyrgus > Pyrgus malvae. Next base: position 6,152,753 of record OU426955.1, on the reverse strand, counting down.
ATAAAATTGTTGAACACATTACGTTAATGAGGACGAAAACATATCTATAAGACCTAAAAGCATAAGATCTGGTCCAGCCGTTCTTGAATTATCGATGGTATTAATTGTTTTTAACAATTATTAAAAAAGTTATTCAACTACTTTTCATCGAAACACAAAGGAAATGTATGAATAGAATGTAAAATAATATAATTTAATGTAAAAAATGTACACAATAATTCCAAAAACCATCATTTATAGACATTCTGTAACGCATTGTGAAGAGTATAGTAAATAAACAAAGTGTCTTATATTCTTATCTTATTTTAATATATCTATGCCTGCATTTTGTAGACTATTTTTTTTCAACCTTTTTTTTATGTCCCACTGCTGGGCACAGGTCTCCTTCTCACAAGTGAGAGGGATTTAGGCCATAGTCCACCACGCTGGCCAAGTGCGGATTGGTGGTTGTCATGCTTTCGAGAAATTATTAATTTCTCTCAGGCACACACGGCGATGGAGAACATCGTAATCAATTAAATATCACGATATTTTCCATCACCGTGGAGCAGCGATAATTGCGCACATTACAAATTTCTTTGACAGTGATGCGCGCCGAGGATTTGAACCCGGGATCGGTCGCGTCGAAGACCGCGGTTTTTACCACTCGGCTATCGCTACACACTCGGCTATCGCTACACTTGTAGACTATGATAGAAGTTAACTATTCATTAGTATAATAGGGGATGAAAGGTTATTTTTAGATTTACTCGAGCACGTCAGATTAAGGTAATGAGGGATGTCTTGCATTGCACCCTGTTTAGTATCTCTATTTCGATAAAGTTTGGGGAAGTTTTCATATATTTCTGGTCATGAAAACGGAAAGATTAGAATAATCATTTGACGATCTCATCTTAGCATGTCATAATTCTGTTACCATTCTTATAAATTCGGGACTCGATACAACGGAAATAGCATAACACTTTTTATCTTAAATCTTAATAATGCACAAGGTAATCATGGCACTCGAGTAAATTTACAATTGGCATTGAGGGCTCCCCTACGTGTTATTTAAATAAGTGTATTTGCAAGAAGCGTGTGCTCAGCGCAATGTAAATATTACCAAAAACTATAACATACCTAATATATTAACATATAATAGCACCGAAACGTAACGCATCTGTATACGTTTAAGCCGACAAAGTATTTCATGAAAATTACTAAAGATCTTACTAATTAAAGGACCTAGCCTTTCCAATGTTTTAATGAGTATAAATCAATGTAACAGCATTTTAGCAGAATGTTATTAACCGCCCATAGGGCCTCCGACAATGTTTAACCTTTGCTTTCTATTAATAATAACCGGCTTCACGTGGCCTCCGAAGTACAAAAACGTGCATAAAATTTTCAATAATTCGCTCAAAAAGATTTTTTATCAATTCATCATCAACCTTAAAATCTGGATACCTTTATAGGTACGTCATGAAGTTAGGTCACAACTGTCGCTAATAATCTAATCTAACATTATTTTAAAGTTCATTTTCAGTATTGGTATTGATTCCAAGTTTCAATTAAGACAAATAGGAATATAGACTTTTATATTACTAGACCTCGATAACCAACATAAGCTTAAATCTAAAGTAAAACATTTTTTTTATCGTTTTTGCATTGTCACGAAATTCATACCTAACTCTTGTTGTTAAAATGGGTAAAGTTAAGTAAGTAATTAATAGTAAGTTCCTAATTTTCATTGCATGTTTTTTTATAGAGAGGTCAAAAACCTCTGAAACTACTGGGTAAGTTCATTAAAAATTATAAATCCGACTTACCGCTCTAGGACAAGTAGTGTCATACAGCCGATCGTACAAATATTCCCTTGATTCGATATTCTTGAGCACTTTCGGCCTAACAACTTTCCGCGGCTGTTTCTTATCGAGTTTTAGGATCTGAACCTTATTCACTAGCCCATTGACTTTTGATTTATCGCTTGCATTCTGGTCTCCGGGAATCGGGAGTTCGGAGAAAGCGAGATGGTCGATTGGGCACGACTCGGCTTCATCCCGTACCGCTAATACCCTGATAAGATCGCTGTTATTAACAGAAATCGCGTCTAGTGAAGGACCGATAATGGTTTCGGAATTTTGAATGACTCCCGGTGCCATTTTATTGATTTGACTTATGCTCTAGAGCTAATTGGTCAATAATCAAATGAGGCGTAGTCGCAAGCCCGAACGCACTAAACGACTGTAGGTGTCGTCTACGTATTTATAACAGTTTCATCATATGAGTAACTAATGCCGGTGCTAGTTTGTTTTTAATATTTGCAAACAAAAGTATCTCGGCTCGCTAAAGGCTGCAGTGACAAGACGTGGAGATAAAGCGTTCAGCCGTTGCGTTTGTTCTGTCATTCATTGATTTTACTTCGTGCGTTACAAAGGAAGAAATTATATGATTTAATAATGTTGTTCCAAAACAAACAAGTTCTAACAAAATGAAAGCACCACGAAGTGCTCATCAAAAATCAGTGCGGTTTCTCTTACAAACTCTTAGGGTCGGTTGTTCATACATTTTTGCTATCCTTGTCAGCTGCGCTAACTTTTACCTTGCCATAACTATTACCGAGCTTTTACCGAATGTCAAGTTACATGTGGCACTATGTAAGTTGTTGCAACTCTGTATTGAAAGTCCAAGTATCGAAAACTACATTAAGTATAAATTAAAAAAAACTCAATTTATGCATCGACTTTTCAATCGCTTTACTTTTTTTCTTCTGTCTACAATAAAATTGCAAAAGAGTGAATTCAAAGAAGGCATTTTTTTTTGATCTGCGCCATTGTTACGTGGAGTCCATTATGGTGCGCACAGCCCCAAGATAGTAGTGGGTATCATGGACAAATATCCATACTTACTTAAATATTATTAATTCTAAAGTAACTCTGTCTGTCTGTCTGTCTGCTACGCTTTCCCGCTTAAAGTACTATTATAAATCTTAAACTAATATACTAATTTTAATGAAATTTGGAACACAGATAGAGTGGACTTTGGAAAAGGACATAACATGGTTTTTAACCTACGAGAACCTAAAAAGAGTCCACGCGGGCGAAGCCGCTGGCGGAATACTACTTTATTTATAAGGTAATCATTGCAATAATGTGAATAGGCGTACTCAAATTTTAAACCCAAATACCTTAATTTGTAGTAATTAGGTGTGACTACCAGTCTCTCTAAACTTTTATCCCTCAATTTACTCACTGAAGTGTTCTAAAAACGCTGAAATGAATCTTTGAAAAAAGTTATTTACTATGTATGTATGTACTTACGAGTAATTGCGCTGAAGTACGCATGGCCCGGCGGATAGCGTAGAACGCAACCTATCTATGCAACTAAACCAAACGGGCGCGGTCGGGTGTGAGATGGGTGATGGGAAAAAAATTCATGTGCGTTTCCGTGCTTCGTACGGCACGTTAAGCCGTCGGTCCCGGTTGTTGTCGATAGATGACAATCGTTAAACCTTGTCGGAGGCCTTATGGGCGGTTTGAAAACAGCCGACAGCGGGTTGGCCACTAACCCGCGTCTCCACCAACCCGCATTGGAGCAGCGTGGTGGAGTAAGCTCCAGGCCTCCCCAAGTCCCTAACAATGGGAAGAGACCCGTGCCCAACATTGGGACGCAAAAAAGGGTTGCAGCCAGCCCAGTACGATTAATTGAGTACTTTGATTTTATCTATTTATGTAATTGAACAGGTTTTTCCTGTTGCATGAATGAGATAACCGATGGGAAAAAACATTTTGTAATAGTGGATAACTGGATTAATTCACTGACAAGTCGTCTTAAGTACTTAGATGCACCTATGGGGCTTTTCCTGGTTTTATTTCTAAATAAAACACTCAAGCCATGTGTGTAAAGCCAATTCAGCTCGTAATAATTATAGAGTCGGTAAATTTTAAACAATAGTAGATAAAATTATCCTACTTTACAAGCTGTGTCCGCGGTTTTACTTTCATTAAATAGGATCATTATGATGAACTTTCACGTTAACATTTATTTTCGAAAAATGCTGAAAAAGATGTATTTTCTCCATCAAAGAATATTCTGTATGTAGATTCTGTAGATAGATGTAGATTTGATGACGACCCGCATGGCACAATGGTTACTATGCCGGACTGCCAATCAAAGGTTCCTGGGTTCGATTCAATGCGAAGCAGAAGTTTGAATGATGAGTTTAAATTTCTGTTCTCGGTCTGGGTGTTTGTGTTTCTGTCTTTAGTCGTTAGTTAGGCATATCACTAGTGCTCAGCCAGGTAGACCACGATTACATCATAATTCAAAGAACCGGCATGCCCATCAGACGGATATTGTTGAACATAAAAAACCAACTTATTATTCTTTAGATGGTAGAACTATTATGGTTCGCCCGGGGAAGTACCACCGCTGCACCCACTTCTGCCGTGAACTAATTATATATTGTGTTTCGGTGGAAGGGTGCAGTTGCCGGCCACACTTACATGAGGCGACCACCAGCCTCCGGAGTAGCAGCGCAACTGCATGCGACCTATGGTCTATGGGCTGCAGCGACCACTTAACACCACGTGGCCTGCATGTTTGTCTGCTACTCAATTCAAATAAAAATAAAAAATAAAATAAACCAACTTCAAAATTTAATACAACAACATTTAATAATACATAATTTGCATGATACTTTTTCTTGCGAATGGTAAAGACTCAAAATATCTTGGAGTCGGTGCCCATGAAAAACGAAAGGTAAGCTCGTACTGCTCGTCCAATAACTACATGAATACAAAAATAGATACTGCAGTGGACAAAATCTTACTTTCGCAGAAAAGAGACCATGCATTATCTAGCACGTATCCAATACACGCACACAACCTGACAACAGCCTCCCATGGTAAGATATTGTTTTCGGCAAATATTTGCTGATAAATAAATAGGTTTTCAACGGCAACTGATTATTCATATTATTTTATCTGTTATGCAAACTGTGATCGCGTGGTTAAAAGTCATGTGCTTCGAGCAATAAATATTTGTAGATAGTCATGCATTTGGTCTCAGATAGTGACGAATAGAGCATATTGTTTGTATGTGATTTTATGCTTGATGGGTTGTCCTAGTTGTATTTGATTGGATTTTTCAGAAAAATATAAAACTAAAAACAGGAAATTAAAAGCAGGGAAAATGTTTCCGACACCATAATAAAAGAAAGAAAATTTTTAATTCTACATTTTTATGGCTGGCTGGCTGCAATCCTTTTTGCGTCCCACTGCTGAGCACGGGTCTCTCCCCCTTATTGGGGAGCTGGAGTGGAGCTTACTTCATTACTTCAGCTTACTGCTGGTCTGGAGCTTACTCCACCACGCTGCGGTGGACATGCGGGTTGGTGGCCAACTGGCACCCAAAAAAATTGGTGTCCTTAACAGAGCGAGGCAGTACTTAACTGCGGGGCAACTCCTGACGCTGTATAAGGTCCAGGTCAGACCCACATGGAGTACTGCTCCCATTTCTGGGCAGGAGCACCGAAATACCAACTACACCATTTGACTCCGTTGAAAAGCGCGCAGTCCGAATCATCAACTACCCAAGATTGATTGACAGGCTAGAACCGCTTAGCTTGCGTAGAGACATAGGCTCGCTCTGCATGATCTTTACTATGGTGAGTGATCCGAGGAACTCTTCAAATTGATGCCTACATTACCATTCTATGATTATACCACCAAACGAAGGTTAAAGTTCCACCGGCACCATCTGTACTCGTGACGGTTCTCCACTTTGCACGCTCCTTTTTAACACGGATGTGTAGGTTATAGGACAACCTTCCAGCTGAGGCATTCCCAGTGGACTATAACATGGGGTTCTTCAAAAAAGCTGCAAAAAAAGCTCTCCTCCAAAGTCGGCAATGCTCGGGTGTCTCCCCTGGGGTTGCCCGTGTCCATAGGCGACGGTGATCACTTAACTCCACGCGGCCTATATGCCCGTCAGCTACTCCATTAAAAAAATCAAGTGCTAAACGAATATGTAATAAATTGCATATACGGCTGTCAAACAGTTATTCAAATTTCAGCTTCATGAAAAATCAGGACAAATGCGAGAGAATTTTTCACTGCCTGCCAAAATCTCGGAGTACAACACTATTATTTATTTAAGTCGTGGAATTTTTACGCACACTAACAAAGTTGCCGTGCTTAACGAAGCACGGTAACTTTTACTATGGGGAATAAAAGTGCTTCAACGGTTTAACACGGTGAGAGACAATTTCAAATTCTGAAGCGAATGGAGGAGCATAATTTTATGGTAGCTTTGTAGTGTTCCGTATTTAAAAAATAGAACCAGAGTGACCAAGTTTTTCTTGGATAAAAACAAATGACTCTCTTGGCCTAACCTCAAACCAAACTTAGAAAAATTTGTATACGAATTAGATGCTTTGATAAAGGACTCTTAATAATATTTTTTCTCATAAAAGGAGGAACTTAAAAAAAGAAGAAAAAACCTGAATGGGACAACTTGAACTCGAACCTGGGTTCATCCAGTTTTGGAACCGCCCGATTTCCCACCTAAGCTATTATAACTTTCCAAATGGTAGAGAAATTTACCTTTTACAATAGTAATAATATTGTAGCAGTTTTTTATTGCTTGAAAAACATGGATTTAACAACGTTTTCTAAAAATAAAACTTCTAAATTTCATGGAAATCGTTGTTGCCGTTTTGATCGTTTAAATGTTTTAGATGATAGACGAGTTACCATGTAAGATCATCCTTAAAAACATTCGTTGCTCGCAATTTCATCTATCTAGATTACTTTTAAGCGGAACGCGTTTAATATGATCGAATAATAATAAATAATACTTAAGCCTAAGATTTGTTTGTCGCCGTTGCTCAGGACTAAGAATTATGATCTGCGGTCAAACGCCTCCGCCAACCCGAATCGTAAAAGGCTACTGAAGAGGGGCATCCGGGGTTCTGGCGGCAAGAGCGGACCCGAAAGTTTGGACAGGCGTTTGCGCACGCCGTCGTAAGCAACTGAAGATATAGAAAAGTCGCCGTCCGCGTCCGTGTCGCTCACCCAAAATAGGCCCGTTTTAATCGATTTGAACGGTTAGTACAGATAAGACCTATAAGCATTCATAAAAAAATGTTTTTCGGTTAAACGGGATCCTGTGTTCTAAACTTCTGGAAATACTCTACTGCTTATATTATGCATGTACCTAAATCGAATGTAGGTACCGGCAAAAAATTTAAAACTACTCCAAAAGTCATTTGGTTTTCAACTTTAAACTGCACACATTGTTCAACTCTCAACAGTGATACCACAGTGATACATTATGAAACTGAATTTTGAATTTGGAAGCGAACGATACTTACGATCTTTTTCACAGGTTATATATGCACACATTTTACATTTTCTGTCACTAGTACAGTCACTGAGGACTGAGGCCTGATGACCGCCATGAAACGGCTCGACAAGCGTTCTTTCTCATCAAATAACCATTTTATTTTCATTCTACGTTGCCTTTTTTAATGATTTTTGTACAATTACCTCGTATGTTACGTAAGTCTTATTTCAGCATTATTATTATCTTCGAAACACCTAAGTATTAAGTTTATTTAGCTCGCGTAATACGGACTTTATCCTAAAACTTATAAACAAAGGATTCTAACTAATTAATAATTAAATAATCTTAAAATGAGCTCTCTATTGAAGAACAAAAGACGATTACTTAATCTTTAATTGTAAGCCTATGAAACACAACAATCGTAATGTTTATTTGTACTCAAGAAAAGTTTGCTTCTGCGATTAAATTATGTTCTGCCGGTGTCACACTGGGTGCGAAAATTCATATTAGTTGGCGGTATAACAAAAATTTTACTATAACTTTCTTTTCGGGTAACACTGAAGAGATTTTTACTATTGAATCATAATATCACGTTCTTCAATATAGATTGGATTTGTATTGGTTGATACTGTAGCTTCGTCTTTGCTTCTTTTTGTAGAATTGATCCGTCTGAGTTGTCAAAAAGGAAGTTCAAAGTCACATTTTTTGATAGATAGCACATCTAGATACGCTTTAATTACCTTTATGTTATCGCAAAAATCTAAAGGTGTGATAGTTTTGTAATAAAATATACTATGCTCAGGTTTTGCGATTGTGTTAGGGCTCCGAACTAAATTATTAGGGCAAGCGATGCGAGCCATGAAACTTATTTTTACATGTCAAAATAATTTAAACACAACACCTGGATGGAAGCCACGATACAGGGAAACTTAGTGTGCGTCATATGGGTGGGTTATAAATGTAAAGCGATTAAAAATACTACCTTCGCACTAATACCATAGCAGTGTGTGCAACCCTAGCATTATTACAAGCAAATAAAGGCAAAGCCTGCTTGTTAGGCAGCTCTTTGACAAAATTAAGAGTTAAACATTAGTAACAATTGTTTTAATGTTGAATGTATTAATATTGAAAGTATTAATGTTGGTCTGATTGATTAGTTAAGATATAATTTTATATCAGTTTATCGACGAGCGTGTAATCCATAAAAAAAAAACGTCACACACTCACAGCCCCACAGTAGGGTAATTAATACCCTGTGTCGTGGGTACCATGGACACATACAAGGACAGGAACACAAACACCCAGACCGAGAACAGAAATTTAAACTCATCATTCAAATTTCTGTTCACAGGGTATCATGTTTGTCCTGGGAATCCGAAGTAGCACTATGAGTGTGTAGCGTTATTTATTAATTTTTATCGTGAAGTAATTTTATTGTGATTCGGTGGAGAGTTGCAGTTGCCGACCAGACTTATGGCGACCCTCGAGAGAAGCAGCGCAACTGTGTACGACGTTAAATAAGACTTGAGTGTTGCCAGTGCTGGATTTACCAAAAGGCTGAGTAGGCTGGTGCCTAGGGCGGCAGATTTAGGGAGCGGCAAATATGGCCCAATTAAATTTTTTATTTGACAATATTAAAAGACAACAAATTTTAAAGAGTCGAAATTCAGACAGAGGGCAAAAAGAAGTGCAAATATGAATAGCCTACTGGCAGCAAATTTCTAAATCCGCCACTGAGTGTTGCTTGGTTATGTTTAGATGTCCATGAGCTGCAGCGACTTTTTTTCATTTTAATGCAGCAGCAGACAAACACGCAGATCGTTTGGTAAGAAATGCTCTCTGCATTTTTGCTGTTACGATTGTTCCTGAGAAGTCTTTCCACCAAAACATTTCATCAAAACATTAAAAAATTACTTCAAGGCGTAAACGTGATAGGTACTGATAGTGATAAGTAAAAAACCGGACAAGTGGGAGTCGGACTCGCGCACCGCGGGTAATAATAATACATGATGGAACAAATTTACGGTTTTCGCAATTTACGTTGCTTCGTACCAAATTTCAAGATTCTGAGTTCCAGATGGACGGACATAAAAGTCCTATAAGCGTTCCGTTTTTTCCTTTCGAGATACGGAACCCTGAAAAGTGATATTTCCACGTTTCTAAAGGTTCTACCACCTTATAGGTGGCACTTTTAATTTTTCTTTTAGCTGTAGTTTTTCTGTTAAATAAATTAATAGGAACGAGCTGTTACTTTCTTTAACAAACATCTTTGACAATGGGCATGATGACAGATTTTTAAATACCTTTTGTTATAGTAGGTACACGTCACCTAGTTTCGAAAAAAAGTTTATTTCAGCAATAAACTCAACTTTTAACGTAAATTAATGTATTTTCTGCTATGTAATTTGAATTAAGCGCGAAAACGCTCGTAGGTGTCATGGCGTCGGCTTGCTCGTCAAACTTCAAGCAACACGATGACATTAACTGAGACGTGACGTCATTCCTTTTGATTGGCGTTTCAAATAACATGGCCGATTGCAGTATTTAATACTTTTATTTTATTGAGAATCTTATTAATCTTAATGTTTATAATAAAACGGGATCTTATTTTAGAACTTTTTAGCATATATTTTTCTGTAAAACCGTTTATTCTCTGATTCTTTAATAGTGTCATCATGCCTATTCTAATGCATGTGCCTTACACACATTTGAATAGTCAGCTCGTTACACCCTTTAAACCATCGAGGCACAATAGAACAGATGAGATAGGCTTCGCAGAGTGATATCTCGTCAAAGCCGTCTCGATGGATATTAATAAAAAAGTTAATCGTGCGTAAAGCCGACGCACCACGCGCGGTGCCACAGACCTAACAACGTGTGAGATTGGCTGGTTATAATATTAACTTATTGAATGAGTGGCTTACAGTTATGTATCTATACAAAAAAATTGGAGTGTCTGTTTGTAATATTGAAATAAACGCTTTTTACTACATGCGCATGCATTTGAATGTATATCGATATGTATATCGCAGTCCGAATCGTCAACGACCCAAGATTGACTGACAGGCTAGAACCGCTTAGCTTGCGAAGAGACATAGGCTCGCTCTGCGTGTTCTACCGACTTTACTATGGTGAGTGCTCCGAGGAACTCTTCAAATTGATGCCTACATCACCATTCCATGATTATACCACCAGACGAAGGTTAAAGTTCCACCGGCACCATCTGGACTCGTGGCGGTCCTCCACAGTCCGCTTTGCACGCTCCTTTTTACCACGGACGTGTAGGTTATGGGACAACCTTCCAGCTGAGGCATTCCCAGTGGACTATAACATGGGGTTCTTTAAGAAAGCTGTAAAAAAAGCTCTCCTTCAAAGCCGGCAATGCTCGGGCGGCTCCCCTAGGGTTGCCCGTGTCCATAGGCGACGGTGATCGCTTAACATCACGCGGCCCGTCTGCCTTATTGTTAGGTTTATTTATTAAAAAAAAAATATACGGTACATATACCAAAACAACATTTTTTACAATTTTTGTCTTTCTGTCTGTCTGTTTGTTCCGGCTAATCTCTGAAACGGCTGGACCGATTTTGGTGGAACTTTTACTGGCAGGCAGCTAAAATAATAAGGAGTAACTTAGGCTACTTTTATTTTAGGTATTTTTTTTAATGAGTCAAAAATATAAATTATATTTTTGACTCACCCGCGTTATGGATCGCGTAAGGATTACATACATTTTAATAGGTAATGGATCTTCGCATGGGGTTGTGATATTTCATGGCGTAAAATGTAGCCTATGTATATAAGTATATACTATACATAAGAATTTAGGTAAATATTGTTCTCCAGTCTCCTAATTATCGCCATGCGTTTTTTTTTTCAAAATATCACTCCACCGCGACTTGAAAGAAGGATCCACTTTTGCAATTATAATATTAGTATGTAGTTCTTCCCGGGTAGCGGGATTTGGATGAGATTGTAAAAAAACTTAATCTTTTTGAGTTACGAATGATCATAGTCGACCCATAGCAATTCTGTTATTAGATTTTATATTAGTTCTGACCTTTATAAGAGTACATTTGGGACAAATAGGATAAAAAAAATACGCATTTGTAAAAAAACTAAGTAAAACAAAAAATAAGAAGAAAATGTAGTTATTTTATTGTAAAAAAGCGTGGGGTGCATGGTGTCAATAGTTATATATTATTAGAAGGATTATCATTTTGATATCTACAATAAAAATGGTACATTTTCTTCTTATGTATTTTTTTACTTTTTAGTTCGTTCATTCACAAAAGCGTGTTGTTTAGTTTTTTAAACTAAATTATTTATTTTTAATTGTTTAGTTGGATTTTTTTTCATATTATTGCATTGTCATTGGCCCTGGACACCTGTGCAAATTTTAAGTAAGTGAAAATGAAGTTAAAAGATTCCGTTATAGACATACATACATACAGGTCAAGCTAATGAAAGCGTGTTAAAAAACGTAACTGCGTAACGAGAGGTCGTGGGTTCGATTCCCACCCAGGATTTGTGTGATGAACATGACTATTTGTTCTGTGTCTGGGTGTTAATTTATCTATTTAAGTATGTATTTAGAATTTTATAAGTATGTTTATCAGCTTTCTGATTACCATAGTACAAGCACTGCTTAGTTTGGAATCAGATGGTATTGTGTGAATTGTCCAAAGATATTTATATATTATATTTAAATAGTGCACTCGCGCTGCCTTGAAACGCCATACGCCATACGAATACATTCTGAATGCTATAATTCGCACAATATTAAATGTCATACCTACTAAATATAATTAGACGACCCGCGTGGCGTAATGGTTACCATGCCGGACTGCCGATCGGAGGGTCCCGGGTTCGATTCCCGGCGAAGAAATGTTTTTAATGATGAGTTTAAATTTCTGTTCTCGGTCTGAATGTTTGTGTTTCTGTCTTTGTCCATGGTACCCACGACATAGGATATAACTACCGTGAAACGTTAAAATAAAGTTAATTTAAAAATATTCATGCCGATCACGGCAATTAGACCTTTGAAGGACAAGGCTAAGTGTAAATTTTGATACTGACGAGTCTACAATCTTACTATGGATTCTAATGAATCTATAAGTTACAAAACTTAAGAAAGCCATACTGTCTATAATTATTCTGCACAACGACATACTTGTCAATTTGATTGTGCGAAGTTAATCGAACATCGGTACACTACGCTGCCCAATTGCCGGGACGAGAACAGTATAATTTCATGTCAAAGCTACTTTATTGGGTTATCGCCCAAAAATGCCCGTCCAAAAGTTTAAAATTTTCATTTTCCGTCCGTAATTACATTCCAATTGTGTGAAGCACGCCACTCTTGTGGGCTGCTCGCCAAAAATTCATATACATACGGGCGTATTTTAATTTAACTATTTATTTATTTATTTATTTTAAGTATAACCTTATTTTAAGGCTACAAGGGTGTGCTTAATGCCTAATGGCATTCTGTCCCGTTCCCGTATTTACCCGTTCTCTTACATTTGTGACTCTATTCAAATGAAATGAAATGAAATGAAAATACTTTATTGTTGACTGTTTACTTACATACAGTTAGATGTTTAAAATTATTATAAGAGTTTAAACAGTCTACCATGCTCTGGCATACAATATTATTTATTTATTTATTTATTTAAAACTTATAACCTAAAACTAAGGATACAAGGGTGTGCTTAATGCCTAATGGCATTCTCTCCCAGCCAACCCTGGGTGATAAGAGAAAACTTGTGGCAGGCGCATACTGAGTTTAAAATTATATATAAATATATTGTATTATAATACATAAAATACATACACAAATACATAATATCATAAATAACTAAATACTAACATATATAAATATACATACCAAATACCTACACATAAATAAATATTACCTATATGTCAAATGAAATAAAATGGAGGAATAAAATTATATTACTAATTAAAATTAAAGTAGCTAAGTAGTTACGTAGTAAAATAGTTTTATTTTAAAATCCGCTAAGAATATTCTTAACGGTCCATTGGATACCAATATTAAAAATGCAAAAGTAACTTTGTTTGTGTGTTTGTTACGTTTTCACAATAACACTACTGAACCAATTTTAATGAACCAATTGGAATACATTATATTATCATTTAAAATTGAATCACCTGTAATATATTATAAGGACAATTTAATTTAAATATTTATGAAGCGCGCATGGCCCGGCGGTTAGCGTAGATCGCAAGCGATCTATGCAACTAAGCTAAACGGGCGCGATCGGGTGTGAGATGGGTGACCGCTAGTGGCAAAAAAATTCTTAAGCCGTCGGTCCCGGTTGTTGTCGACAGTCATTAAACCTTGTCGAAAGCCATATGGGCGGTTCGAAAACATCCGACAGCGGGTTGGCCACTAACCCGCATCTCCACCAACCCGCATTGGAGCAGAGTAGTGGAGTAAGCTCCAGGCCTCCCCAATCATTTGGAGAGACCTGTGCCTATAGCAGTGGGACGCTAAAAGGGGTTGCAGCCAATTTCCGCTCTTGATGCCTTTAGCTATGATTTTTTTTCAACCCCTTTCATCCCATTTATGCAATAGGTCATCTCGGAAGTAAGAGATAAATATTTTCCTGCCTACCTAACGCCCCTTTAGATTAGGTTAACAGGGTGAAAACAATTTCAGCTTGGCTCCAAAATTCCATGGTACTGTTGGTAAAGTTCTGAGGTAACAAACATTTATAAAATACAGTCTAATTGATAACCTCCTCCTTTTTTGATTGAAGTTGGTTAAAAATTATCTAAATCAACCTATATCACATGATTAAAAAGTAAGAAACTTATGACGACAACGGAGAGTCACTTTGTTTAAAGAAAGAATGTCCGTTATCAAATTTATCTGAGTACTAAGAAAACTATTCGTGGTAAATATTAAGAATGTGATGTTTGTCAGAAGATCCTAAAGTAAACATTTAAATTAAACTCAATTGACTTAAAACCAAATATACCTACAAGATGTTATATCGTGTGATATCGTGATATTTACTTGATAACGATGTTCCCCATCGCCGTGCATGCCTGAGAGAAATTCATAATTTCTCGAAAGCATGACGTCTACCAACCCGCACTTGGCCAGCTTGGTGGACTATGGCCTAAATCCCTCTCACTTGTGAGTAGGAGACCTGTGCAGTGTGTCATAAAAAAAAAGTTGAAAAAAAAAGTAAACTGACTGATCTCTTTCAGTGGAAAGGTGTAGGTGTTGACAGCTACGTGTACTGAAATGACCCAATGGTTACCATGCCGTACTGCCAATCGACAGATCCCGGGTTCAATTGCTGGGGAAATAAACTTTTTAATGATGAGTTTAAATTTCTGTTCTCGGTCTGGGTGTTTGTGTTTATGTCTTTGTGTGTGTCCGTGGTACCCACGACACAGGATATATCTACTCTACTGTGGTGCTATGAGTGTGAAGCGTTATTATAAATGAGAATACCAAATTATTAGGATAGCGGAAAACAAGCTTGCTGGGTGCAACCTTTTTGTGTTCCACTGCTGGGCACAAGACTCTTTCCGCTATTGGGGAGGTTTAAAACTTACTCCAACACGCTGCTTCAAAAAGGGTTAATAGATCAAAAGGGTTAATATAGATGCGGCTTAGTAGCCAACCCGCTGTCGGATATTCTAAAACCACCCACCCATAAGGCCTCCGACTAGGTTGAACGTCTGTTATCTATCGATAGCAACCGCGTAGCTTAACGTGCCCTCCGAATCACGAAAACGCGCATGAAATTTTTGTCACTAGCGGTCACCCATCCCACACCTGACCGCGCCCGTTTGGCTTAGCTGTGTTCGCTTACGTTCTACGCCAGCCGCTGGACCATGCGCGCTTCAAAAACAAGCATCTAGTTCTTGTTAATAAAGTTCCTTATTATGTATTCAGTCTCCATTCATTCATTCTTTTCTAAATGCTTTTTATTCGCTGTTCATCGAATTCGATCCAAACAATAAAATTAGGTTCACATCCCCAATATGTCCTTTTGTTTTTGTTTTGTTTAATCCCGATTGATTATACGAGTGCTTGAGGCAGGTCGCGGAGTTCCAATTAACGCGCGCACCCGCAGGTAGTAGATATTTTTTTGTCATTATTTTTTGTTTGAAATTGTGCGAGTAAAAGTTTTCTTTCTTTCTTTTGAGATCCAATTTTTGGATTTTTCTTTCTTTCTTTTGAGTTTCAATTCCTAGATGTTTTTGACGTGATAACGTCTTTAAAATCGTTTTAGTCGGGTGACATGTTCAGAAACTTGTGTCACACCAAAACCTCACGAGCGCGATCGCAGGTATAACGAGAGAGAGACGGACCGATCTCCCGTCTCATCTCGAGCGCTGCCAGTCATTCCGTGAACTTGTCACGCGGAATCCTCACGAGCGGAGGCTGGCATTTCGAGTGAGTGGACCGATCTTCCGTCTCTCTCACTCTAGCGGCATACAAACGAATGGAGATTTTCTCGTGCGGACGTTATCACGTAAACATCTCGATCGTAAACCTACTTTACAAACAATTTGCCGTTTTTTTTTTCAAAATCTTTCAATTTCTACTTCCAGGATTACCGAAAAGATATTGAACGATATGTCAACTCTATAAAATTATGATGTTTTTGAATAAAAATTTTGGTGTGATTCTCAATGTAATGTACACTTACAACTCAAATAGAATGTTCGAATCCAGCAAAGCAGTCAATGATTTTAGTCAAGATGCTAGTTAAAGGCTTACGGCATAACGATCATTAATGGAGGTATGTTGAAACTATTGGAAGCACATCTATACAAATACATAGTTTGTCCAGTCAAACACTGTGGTGACTGCGGTCGGCTTTCAAATGTAGCGAACTAAATGAAGGCTAGACGTTTGCGGCGCAAGCATGTTGAATCGCTCACAGCTTTGATTACAGTATGGAAATGCACTTTACATTTCCTCTTTGCACTTCACATCGAAATGTCAATTGGGAAAGCTTACTGTTATTAGTGCACCTCATTGTGATACATATTTGTGTTTGCAAAAATGTAAAAGTCGATTTATTTTTGTTCAATTTTTTCACTTTTCCATAAGAATCTCTAACTTTCTTACATCCATTTGAAATACGACGTTGGACGATATATTGCCATATTAAAATAATAGGCTATAGCCAGTTGTTTCAACAGCGTGGACCCTTTTACCTGTTTTCCAGTAAGAATGAAGCATTTTCCCGCGGTAAAAAGTAGCCTATGTTCATCAGAGATAAAGTCGGCTTCTAATCCATACTAATATTATAAATTTGAAAGTAACTTTGTCTGTCTGTCTGCTACTCTTTCACGCTTAAACCACTGAACCGATTTTGATGAAATTTGGCATAAACATAGAAAGGACGTTGGGAAAGGACATAGGCTACTTTTTACCGCGGTAAATTTATCTCATTCAGCAAATGAAATTAATGAAATGCGACGTGTAGTGTTATAAATACACTACATGTTATTACTTACTTCATTCACGTCCATTATCATATTTTATAACTTATATTCTTTTGTTTTATTCTTATACTTTGCTTTTCCTTTATTATTTCTTTACAAAATTATTTTTTTCTGTGTTTGTTTATTTACATTTTGACGCAGCTATCAAAATTGTCATATCTGTCTTTTATTATTCTTATTTTTTTTTTCATTCGTTTTATGGCATTGTATAAAAATCATTTTAGCCATTCAATATTAAATGAAAAGAAAAAATATTTTTTTATTTTATTTTTTTCTTAATGTCTTATATTTATAATTTAATATAACTAATTTAGTTGTATATAGTTTTTTGTAATAATTTTGTTTCCGTTATCTAATAAAAGTATTTGACAACATAAACATTAAAAAAAAAAGAAAAATTTTATGTTTCTTATTTCATTTCATAGATTAATAAAGTACCTATAGTATTGTCTATGGCTTATTCAAGTTTTTTTTGTATTAGCCCGTTAATCAATATTTTATCTATACATAAAGCTGAAGATTTTGTTCGTTCGTTCATCTGTGTGTTTTTTTGAACGCACTAGTCTCAGGAACTACTGGTTCCAATTGAAAAAATCTTTTTGTGTTGGATAGTCAAGTCAAGGGCAAGCGTTTTTTAAAGGCAGACGGTCCGCGTGGTGTTAAGCGATCACCGTCGCCTATGGACACGAGCAACCCCAGGGGAGCTACCCGAGGCCTTTAGGCTATATAACATCATGCTATGACTAATACCAAAGTCCACGCGGACGAAGTCGCGGGCGGCCACTAGTGGTAAAATATTTTTTCAAATCAGTCCAGTAATTTCGCAACCTATTCAATACAAACAAACAATCAAATCTTTCCTCTTTATAATATTAGTGTAGACAATACTTTAGTCTTTCTAAAAATTCAAACTACGGCGTACTGAACTACAGTTTTTCAAATGCACAGCAAATCTGGAGTTTAATTTAGAGGCTTAATGCACGATGCACAGTGAGTACCTAAGTGTTTATTCTTAAGTTAAGAAAGTTGTTTTGTTCTTTATATTAAGGCACATCTACACTACGAGTAAGTCTACATTCATCAAGTCCACTACTACGTAATTAATATCACTAAGGTTATTCGCATAAATATTCATGGAATCTCTCGCTTTCAAGACCCCATCAAAGTTGTTTGTCTTTCTTCTCAACTTACGGATGTCTTCTTGTATTCATTGACGAAAACTTGATTACAGATTAATGAGAATTCCGAATCTAAAAGCTGTTGCCAGACTTGAAGTTACAGGTATTTCACTCAAATTTTGAATCAAAGGGATTTTGCGAAGATATTTGATGCATTCACGAATTCTCGTAACTTTCCCAATCAGGAGAATCCAGCAACGATTTTAGTAGCCAATCAAATGATCGACCAAATCAAAAGGCTATCAATAGGTCATTAGTTTACGTTGCCGTTTCAAATTATTTTACACTAAACAAAATGTTTAAAAATTAATATATATATATAAAAATCTTTCAAACATGCCATAACATTACATTTTTCTTCACATAGTTTCAATGCACTTTGTAATACAACGTACATATTATGTATTAGCTAAGCTGTCCTTCTGTAGATGTATTATTGTACATGCATAAATATTTTATTGCCACTCAAAGTCTACAACACACATGTATATGTTATCATAGATTTAATTGTATCAAATGACTGTCTGTGTCCAGAATAAAATAAAATAAAAATAAAATGCCCAAGCAAGCAGTCGGCCGCGCTGGTGTGAAAACCGACTACGATTCATAAGAAACGGAGAAATAAAGACTAGGTTAGGTATATAATAATATACCTTAGTCACTTACTTTTCGAAAATCTCTTAACTAATTATGATTGTTGCACACACTACATTTCTGTTGTGAAATAGTTTCTTATGTTTCAGTAAGAGGTGAGAGATTGGTGATCATCGTTGAGCCAGGAGTTGAGCTGTCATAATTCGACCGGGGAAATACCAACGCTGCAGTCTGACGTATAGCAACTCTATTGTGTTTCAGTGAAAGGTTGCGTTGCCGATTAGATTTACATAACGTGACCATCAGGAGTAGCAAGCACTTCTTAACATCACATGCATAGTCTATTTGAATTTCTAAAAAACTGGGAGCACATGTAATCAACATGTGATCTGTAGTCCCTATAGCTTCGGGATTAAGAATAGAGCTACGGTATCCCCTGCCTGATCGTAAAAGGCGACTAAAAGGGGTTTCCGGGGTTGCGAATGGTGTGGAGTGGGAGCTCGACCCACCCAGCCAGCAACCCCCGGACGGACGGCGATGTGGGCGTGGCCACATGTAGCTGTGAGCGTCTGACAGTGCAGGAGAGCGCATCTGCTCTCCCGAAGATTGGCCCGTTCTGGGGCGCCGCGCGTACAGGACACCGGTGCGTTCCATGGGAGATCCCGGAGTCGTCCCCAAGTGCAAAGGCAAGCCACCGAGGGGGTTTTAGTGCGGTACAAATCACACATAACCCGGTATTCTCTCCCAATACCAAAAAAAAGGCATATGATCTGCAGTGCAATATAATTGTGTATAATTAAATATTCTTCGACAATGAGTGTGGTGATTGCAAATGAGTGTTATTAATAAATGATTTCGGTTTCTGAAGTGAGATAAGACAGGTATCGTCTCGACTCTCCTCGTAAAATACCTCGTTAAGGACGTCTCACAGCAATCATACATATCAGGTTTTTATAGGTTGAGTGAGATATTTAGTACTGAAACATTCTGCTTATATACTGTTACTCGTATGTAAATTAGATTAAACATACATAATTGTTGGAACTTGGCGAATAGTTTTTGAGCTTAAACCCTTTTTTGGGCCCATTGCTGGGCTCTAGCTTCTTATTTATTTATTTATTTATTTATTTAATTCTATAATACACCACATAGATTGGTATAAAAGGCGGACTTAATGCTAAAAGCATTCTCTGCCAGTCTACCTTTGGGCGAAACAGAGACAGTTGTAGGCGGCATAATAACTTACAAAAACAAAATATGTATATATATATATATATAATAGGGAAATTATCAATGAAAATACAACTAAAGAAATATAAAGAAATGTGTATGAGCATTTATATATAATTTATATAAAATATATAAATATAAGTATAAATATATATATATTATAAATATAAATATAAATATATATATTCCTAGGGAGAGCCCCATCCATGATCGGGGAGGCATGGAGTTTAATATGCCGCTACATAGTGGGTTGGTAGAGGAGCAGGTTAGTGGCTAACCCGCTGTCGTATATTTTCAAATTGTACCTAATAATGCAAGGTTATTGAACTCATTATCTATTGACAACTTGCCCTCCGCCTGCACAAAAATGTGCATGAAATTTGCCATTACACATTGCGTGCATTTTACCAGCTACATAATCATGCGCAACTGCAAGTTGTTTAAGAAAAACTTTAGTGAGTATGTTAGGTTTTTGAGAGTATTTATGTATGTAAGTATAATTGTTTGGCACGCTCTGCAGCCTGAATGGCTTGATGGACTTTATCTTGAGAGGTGTCGTTAGATTTGTATTTACCGTTAAAGCGACACTGAGTCAATCAAAATAAAAAACTACGAGTTGTACTCCGGGAGTGCCGGCAGAAGTGAAAACTTGAACATTAACTTTGTGCATTTTTGATATTTTAGAATGGTTAGGGAATAATTTCGCACGAATTGCTTTAATTATCAGTATTATTTTTCATCTAGTATTTTCTGTTGGTTTTCATCTAGTATTATTATGAAGTACTTACTCATTTCTTCGTCACTTTTTTTCATTAATAGATGCACTTTGTTCAATTTCCATATTTTAAATATTTTATACATTATAGGTAAGTACATGAATTTTACAAGTATACAGACAGTCGAGCCATCAGCTGTCATCCCTACGTCTTACGAATTTTCGATCAGGTCACGTGTCCTGACGCGAGTTTAAATTTTTTACCCATCCCAAAAAAGTGCACAACGCCGCTAAAGAAGTTTTCACTTAAAAATATAAAAAAACGGAAATTTAAAACACTAAAATACCCGACTGGAAATAAAAAAACCATAATTAATAAAAAAATAAAATTGTTATACCCGATTGCACTTAATTTAAAAATCGACTAATAGGGGTAAGTAAATTAAAGAACAGGAGCTCAATATATATTTAACAATATTTTTAAATACAAGTAAAATTATAGTAGTCGGGACCCATTCTAGAAAGTCAGCCGTCTGAATCTGCAATGTAATATACTCGCGTATAATGCATTTTCTTTGCGTAAATAAAATTATCAAGTAACCGTTTTCATATTAAATTCCAAAAGATTCAATGTCACGCAACGTTACCATTTGTCATCCCAGCCGGTACACATTGTCAGCCCAAAGTGTTACAAGAACAACAAAAATACAACAAACTTATGAATTATAGACCTCTGCCACTTTAAAAAGATATTAAGTGTTATGGATTCAAAGAGCAATGTTTGTTATTTTACCATGCCTTACGACTCTTTTGAGAGCAATTTTCGTAACATTAAATTTCTCTAGACTACGATTTTAGTACGTAATGTTATGAATAAAAAAAATAAAAAACCTTCAAAAGGAACCCGGCACCTTGGGAGAGGATACCGGGTTATGTAGGATTTTTACAGCACTAAAACTTCCTCAGTGGCCTGTCTCCGCACTTGGGGAGGACTCCAGGATCTCCAGAGAAATGCACCGTTGTCCTCTACGCGCGGTGCCTAGTACGAGCCCATCTTCATATGTGCTCTCCTGCACCTTCTGATGCTTACAGCGGCATGCGGCCACGCACACACCACCGTCCTTTTCGGGGCCGCTGGCTGGACGAATCAAGCTCCCACTCTCACCGCCCGCAACCCCGGAAGCCCACTTTTAGTCGCCTCTTACAATCAGGCCGGAGATACCGTAGCTCTATTCTTAATCCCGAAGCCTATCAGTAATCTTAACATTACAAAAAATAAAGAAAATAATTGAGATTAATACTGATGACCTTTTTAAGGATATATCGTTACTGATAACTAATTAATAATTTTAGTTGGTAAACAATAAGCAATTTAAAACAATCAAATAATTCTGATTTGTTTATTGAAATTTAAGCTACAGAATTTTTTGTTTACCTGTACAATACAGCAACATAGAAACCTATTAAGCTGTTTATTGTTTTAAATTCGTCTTAAGTCTTCTCGTCCAGAATACCTCAGTGCATGAAGTCGAAAGTTTTCGAGCAGTGTGTGTTGCCAGTGATGACCTACGGCGCTGAGACGTGGTCTTTTACAGTTAGCCTTTTCCACAAGCTCAAGGTCGCTCAGCGAGCGATGGAGAGGGCTATGCTTGGTATTTCTCTACGCGACAGAATTCGTAATGATGAAATCCGTAGAAGAACTAAGGTTACCGACATAGCTCTCAAAATCTGCAAGCTGAAGTGGCAATGGGCAGGCCATATAGTTAGGAGGACCGACAACCGATGGGGAAGAAAGGTCCTTGAATGGAGACCACGTCTCGGCAAAAGGAGTACAGGCCGCCCTCCAACCAGGTGGACTGACGACCTGAAGAAGACAGCGGGTAGTCGCTGGATTCAGAAGGCCCAGGACCGGGAGGAGTGGCGAACGTTAGGGGAGGCCTATGTCCAGCAGTGGACAGTAAAAGGCTGATGGATGGATGGATGGATTGTTTTAAATATTAATTAAAAATATAAACACTAACAAAACAACATGAATAGACGCTGAAAGTCCAACAATTCAGGAAATCCCGAAAAGACCACAAAATGAATTTAAATGAGTCGAAATGAAGTTAACGTCGTAAACTGTCCCAGCTCATTAGTTGATTGCGTGCGCAATGTTTACGTATTTAAACAATTATGATGTTTGTTATGGGGATGATAAAAGTTTTATTCCTCTATCAAACTTAATTCTGTTTTTTTTTAAGTGAAAACTTCTTTAACGGCGTTGTGCGCTTTTTTTGGGATGGGTAAACAATGTTAAACTCGCGTCAGGACACGTGGCCTGATCGAATATTCGTAAGACGGAGGGGTGACAGCTGATGACGGCTCGACTGTCTATACTTGTAAAATTCATTTATATCATGTATTTAAAATATGGACATTGAACAAAGTGCATCTATTAATGAAAAAAGTGACGAAGAAATAGTGAAAGAAAATGAGTGAGTACTTTATAAAAATATTAGTTGAAAACCTACTGAAAATACTAAAGTAGATGAAAAATAATACTGATAATGAAAGCAATTCGTGCGAAATTATTCCCTAACCATTCCAAAATATCAAAAATGCACAACGTTAATGTTCAAGTTTTCACTTCTGCCGGCACTACCGGAGTGCAACCCGTTTTTTTCATCACATAAAACAGTTTAAATCCACCATAACGCTATAACGCTTTAAAGATCTCGATAGTTTTCTATACCAATATGAAATGAAATAACAAGCACTAGCAAGCAATAGTAAGGTGGTAGTGTCCATAGGCGACGGTGATCGCTTAATACCACGCGGCCCGTCTGCCTTTTTGTTCCGTTTATATATTAGGTATGTAGCTATATAAAAAAGTGAATTGCTACATCCCATGGACATTTCATCCAAACTTATATTTTTATGAGCTCGTTTGAATTTAGCGTTAATTCTTAGAAATTATTCCGGATGTTCACATCAAATAAGCTAATTTTAGTTTTTCATTTCCAGTAGTATAACTATAACAACTAACCAGTAGTTGAACAATTCAAAGATTCAAATCGCAGTTGAACTAGTGGGAATTTTTATTCTCATTAGTTAAACTACTTGAACTACTTGTATTAGTTGAACTACATTATCTTAATATATATAAATTACGTGTAACGTTGTTTGTCCGCGATGAACTCCTAAACTAAGTACTTAACCGATTTTAACAAAATTTGCACACCGTTGGATCAAACTACACAAGTTTGATCCAACTTGAAAGATAGGATAGCTTACATCTCAATTTATAGTCGCAATATTATTTTATCTCTGATACTTTAACTTCTGCTGGGTTCACTAGTATAATATATTCTTATTTCTTATTTCTATTATTCTCTTTTATTCTTATTTCTTATATATTCTAATTTAATATAATAAGCTCGTGTCATGGTGTTTATTTAAAGCAACTCCTGCTGCAACGGCTTGACCGTTTCTAAAGTGATTTTTTCCGACGATATAAATGTTTTGGTCTATCTGACGCATGTAGCCGAATGTAATGCAACATGCAGTCTGAAGTGTAGCCTGAAGGGAAAGTGTAAAGCGCGCTATCTGATGTAGTTGCGAGCTACAGCAACTATAATATATAAGAGAAGTTTTATTCATTTATTCTGAACCATGCTATTAAAGTCTCGTACGTATATTAAAGTAAAGAACCGCGCATGTCTCGGCAGCTATCGTAGAACGCAAGCGATCTAAGTAATAAGCCTACGGGCGCGGCAGGTGTGAGATGGGTGACCACTAGTGGCAAAAAAAACTTTCATGAGCATTTCCGAGCTTCGGAGGGCACATGAAGCCTTCAGACCCGATTTTTGTCGATAGATAACAGTTGTTACAACGTCAGTGGCCTTATTGGCAGTTTGAAAACACCCGACAGCGGGTAAGCCACTAATCCACATCTCCACCAACCGGCATTGGAGCAGCGTGGTAGGGTAACCAGGCCTGCCCAATAATGGGGAGAGACCCATGCCCAGCAGTGGAACGCAAAAAGGTTTGCAGCCAATTAGAGTCTTTGCAGTTATTTTTCGCAACATTGTCTATCAAAAGCAAACAAATATTACACATCCGTTTGTTTATCATTCAATCAATATGAATATCATTACATCTATTCACGCGAATAAATTAAATATTTGGTCCTTTTGTGTACAAATTTTAATGTAATAGCACGTGATATACATTTTAACAAACGATTGTAGGCAGTTCCCTTCATTACCAGTTCTATTTGTGACGTAACATAACATTTTAAATATGTAACACTTCTTAAAGGAATCACGGCTCGAAAATTTTGATAACCTGGTCGTTTGGAAGGCTTGAATGGGGACATGGGTCCAACATGTAGGGGCACTTTAAAGTCCCTGTAGCTTCGGGATTAAGAATAGAGCTACGGTATCCCCTGTCTGAATGTAAGAGGCGACTAAAAAGGGGCTTCCTGGGTTGTGGGCGATGAGAGTGGGAGCTCGATCCGTCCAGCCAACAGTCCCGGGAAGGGTGGCTGTGTGTGCGTGGCCGCATGCCGCCATGCGCACCGGAAGGTGCAGGAGAGCACATCTGCTCTCCCGAAAATGGGCCCGTTCTATGGCGTCGCGCGTGGAGGACTCCGGAGCGTTCCACTGGAGATCCCGAAGTCCTCCACAAGCGCAGAGGCAGCCACCGAGGGGGCTTAGTGCGGTCAAATCCCACATAACCCGGTACCCTCTCCCAAGGTGCCGGGTACCTTTTGAAGGTTTCCCCCGCGATAAAAAAGGGGCACTTTAAATTTGTTGTGTTACACATGACGGTGTAGCTACCTTCCGCTACTCATCAAGAGATGGCGCCACGGGTATTCCTGAATCACGCTATCGAAGTTTTCGGAATATACTATATACAAGCTCCGAATTTAGTCAGTTAGGAGCGCGGCCGCTCCCCGAGCATGACCACCTCGCCCGGCGGGAGATATCCCTTCCCTTTGCCTAAACGGATATCATACACATTATTATTATGAAAGTAAATTTTGGTAAGAAATTTCTACTAAATCGGCAATGTTACGATGACGATGAAGAGGTTATCTACTTTTTTAATCAAAAATTCATATTCGAGTGTTGTTATCAGCTAATATTACCAATACCAAAAACTTAACACTTCAAACACGCTTATTTAAATGTTTATCAAGGTTTTAATCTGCCGCAATCTAAATTTAGTATACAGATTATGTAGTTAACACATCAAAGTAAATTATGCTGCCTTGTCGTTTAATTAAAAGAAACCTTTTAACTTGAAATGTGGGCGGAATTTTACTCATTTGCCGATAAAAAGTACTTCTGGTTAAAGATATTTATTCTCAAAAGAAATTATTACATTTCACTTGATGAGAACTTACATGTTAGAATTTATATAAAGTGAGCATACAGAACATTTTCATAAATAACAAATGAAACGAAAGGAGTCTTGTGCACAATTACTGTTATAAGGATTTATGCAAGAGAATCAAAGAAATTGTTAATTGCGCGGGTAGAAGAAAATAATTTTGCTTACTAATGCGAGAAACAAAATAATGTTATCTGTTCTTTATGGAAGAATGTAACAGGGTCGGACTTAGACATGCTCAATAACGTATTGTTTTAGTTTCTTTTTAAATTTGACGAAACTATTTAAATTTTTAATATCTATTGGTAATTTATTGTATAACTTTGCGCCCTGAAAATAAATTGTTTGCTTAGCGTAATTTGTTCGAACTTTGGGAATATAAATGTCATTTGCATTACGAAGAATTTTTTTACCCATGCACCTGTTAGAAATGAGTTTTATATGTGTATTTATTTTATTATCTATTATTTTCTTTATTAGTATGCAAGTATTATAGTAATATATTTGATTAATGTTCATGATTTTAGTTTCTTTGTACAACCTGTCAGTCGGAGTTAAAAAGTCATAATTAAATAAGAGTTTTACGATTTTTTTCTGACTAATTTGTAAATCTTTCAATGTAGTTTTATAGGCACTTCCCCAGATTTCAATTAAATAGTCTAAGTGCGGTTTAACGAGTGTATTATATATCATGGAACGTACTCGTTTAGGCAAACATCGTATGCATGCATATAGTGAACCCAACAACGATGATAATTTCAATCTTATTTTGCCTATATGGCCCTTCCATGACAAAGAGTCATCTAAAACGAGACCTAAATATTTTTCTTTAGAAGTTTGTTTAATTTTGAAATTACAAAGGGTAAGAGGCAAAAAAGTACCTACCAATCTTTTTGTTTTTTGCTTTAAAAATAATAAATGAGGTTTTAGACGTATTAACGGTTAGCAAATTACACTGGAACCAATTTTGAAGCGCATTTAAATCTGTTTGAGCTCGTGGAATGATTTCTTCTATTGAACGTCCGAAATAAAATACACAAGTGTCATCCGCGTATAGGGAAACTTCACCGCTTAGGTTTAAGTCTGTTATATTATTGATATAAATCAAAAACAGGAGCGGACCGAGAATTGATCCTTGTGGTATCCCGTAAGTTATAGGCTGCGGAGAACTCTGGTAGTTACCGATCTTAACAATTTGGTATCTATTTTTCAGGTAATCTTCAAGAATTTTTAATGCTTTGCCACCGATACCAATGTGCTCTAATTTTTTTAGTAAAAGTGAATGGCTTATTGAATCAAATGCCTTTTTTAGGTCAATAAACACGCCAAGCGCGATGTTTTTTTTATCTATATTATCTTTAATTTTGGTAATTAAGTCTATGGTGGCTGCTAGGGTATTTGATTTTGGTCGAAAACCATATTGCCGGTTAGAAATAAAGTCAATAGATGAAAGGTACGTAGATAGACGGTTGTGAATAATTTTTTCAAAAATTTTCGATATAACTGGCAACACAGAGATTGGCCGGTAATTATTAGGGTCTGTTTTAGAGCCTGATTTATGTATTGGGGTAACTTTAGCGACTTTGAGTTCATTTGGAAATAGTCCGTTTTCAAAACTGTCGTTTATACAAGCAGTTAATTTTGCTAGTATATATGGCTTCATACATTTTAGTGCCTTAGTGGTAATATTATCTATCCCGGAACTTGAGTTAGAGTCTAATTCATCAATAATCTTCGAAACTTCATTTTCATTACAATTATCAAGAATTTGCAACTGTGTATTTTTATTTCCTTTTATTGTACTAAATATATATGTGGAGTTATTATAATTGCCTTTTGAAATATTACATGCTAATTTTGATCCTATGGTAGCAAAAAATAAATTAAATTCTTCGCAAACACGGTTGCCGTTTGTAATTTCTTTCTGTTGAATTATCAACTTTGGAGGGACAATATCAGTTTTTAATTTATTTTTTGCTAAAGTTTGTATAAGGTCCCACGTCTTTTTTGGGTTATTTTTACATTTATAAAAAGAATGTGTGTAGTATTTACTTTTTGTTTTTGCTATGAGTTCTGTTACTTCATTCCTAATGCGTTGGTGTTTTAGTGTAAGGTTTTCTTTTTCATGGTCATTAGAGCATTTTTTAAGTTGTTGCCAATAGTTATTCCTGTGATTTATACTAGTAATAATATTTTTGTTAATCCAATCTTTTTGAGGCAAGTTTTGTATTTTAATTTTAGTACATTTACATCTTTCCAGGGTATTTTTAATGATTTTATGTAAATCGTGAAAATCAACATCATTATCTGTGTCACAAAACTCCTTTTTACAATATTTACGTACAAGATCATAATTTATTGATTCAAATTTTTTACGCTGTGGTGGCTCTGGTTTAAATTTCTTCATTCCCAAAAATATTTGCTTGTGATCTGACATTGATGAATCAATTAAAGCTACATGAAAGGTTCTGTCTTTTAGATTTGTAAGCACGTGATCTAAAATAGTATTAGTAGTTGCTGTTGTTCGCGTTGAGTATTGTTCTTCTAATTTATTCAAAATAGTAAATCCGGATTCATGGATAACGTTAATATATTTTTCTGTATTTCTGTCAGTGGTCAATAAGTCGAAGTTGAAGTCACCGAAAATCATTGCTCTTTTCCTGTTTTGTAGTTGCATTTCAAATTCTAGCAGAAAATCATTGGTGTTCGAGTCTCCTGGTTTATATATAAGCCCAATATCTATTTTTAGGTTCTTAAGTGTGACCCATAAATAATTATTGTTGTTTGAATATTTTTGTTCCGAAAAACATTGATTTATATCATTATGTATAAAAATGGATACACCGCCCCCTCTGGTGTTTGTTCTGTAACAGTAGTAATGAGTATAGTTAGGTATTTGTATGCTCTCTGCTTCTTCTTCACTTTTTAACCAGGTCTCAGTTAGCAGAATTAAATGTATTGGTATATCCACTGAATGCAAAATACAACGAAGTTCGTCAAGCTTGCCCGGTCGAACGATGCTTCTTATGTTGGTGTAGAATAAGTTCATTGATGATTGTAAGGATTTGATATCGTAGGTATTAAGGATTTCATGAGTTACAAATTGGTTTTCTGGGTTCTCGCTGTTCACTTGGCTGAACTTTTGGGAGTGACATGTATTTCGTCGTTTTTTGTCATGGTTACAATTTTTGGATAACCATTAAAATATTTTATAGTGAGATCTGATTCGCCATTTTGTTGTCTTTGAATAAGCTCCTTTCTAAGTTGTTTTAAATATAATTGTTGCGTAGGAGTAGCATCTGAGAAAATTTTTATATTTTTGTTTATTATTTTATTTTTATTTTTTAGGATTTCTTTAACAGCCATAGATGAGTCCAGATACACCTTTATAGGACGGTTGTTTTCAGAGTTGTACTTTCCAATTCTTGACGTATTTATTTCTGTAATATTACATTGAGCGAGCGTACTAATTATGTTAAGTGTTTCCGTTTTATCATGTTGCCGCCTTGTTTCAACGGTAGATCCGTGAAGTTCGGGAATACCAGTGATTATGACGTTTTTTTCTCTGCTTGATCTATCATTAATTTCTATTTATTTATTTATTTATTTATTTATTTATTTATTGCTTCAAATATGGTAACATAATACAAAGATATAGAAGGTCAAAATATAAGTACAATCATATTTGGCTGTTTCCAGCGTGCAATGTCAAACATAGATTTAAATAATGTGAAGACTAATTACAACCCAATTTAAATTAATTATACAATGTCAAATTCGTAAATATCATAAATTAAATTGAAAATGTAAAAATTACAAGAATAGTTCAATAATTTAAATATCTTTACAATGTACAAAGAAGTCACTTACTGAATAGAAACAATGTTGAATTAAATAGTCAAAAAGTTTTTCCTTAAATTTTCTCATAGGACATAATTTTAGATTTTCTGGTAGGCCGTTATAAATACGCACACACATATAGTAGCTGTTTTTTTGGCGCAGTTTAGTTTTAACAATGCCTTCGACTACTAGCTTTGGTGGACCTCTGCTTCTGTCTTTTTCCACAAATTTACTATAGTGTTTTTTAACAAATACAGCCACTTCATAAATGTACATGCATGGTAATGGTAAAATCCTAAATTTTTTGAATAAAGGGCGGCATGACTCCCATGGCGGTATTCCGGCTATTGCTCTTATACACTTTTTTTGAGCAATAAACACATTGCTGATATTTGTTGAGTTACCCCAAATTACTAGGCAATAACGTAGATTGGATGCAACGTATCCGTGATATGCCAATATAGCTGTATTTATATCCGAAGTTTTGCTTAATTGCCGAATAGCATATACAAACCTATTTAATTTTGCACATATACTTTCAGTGTGGCATTTCCAATTACAATTTTGGTCTACAACTATGCCTAAAAATTTTGTTGATGTTACACAGTTAATTACTTCCTCTTTGTATTGTATGTTTAAAGTTAATTGCTTACTTCCTTGATTTGTAAATTGAATGGCTTTAGTCTTTTTGAGGTTTACTGAAAGATTGTAGCTTTTTAACCAGTCTATTATAGATGCAGTTGCTTTACAAACTTCACCGTTATGACTGTCTTTACTTTCAGTGACCACACTAACTGAGATATCGTCTGCAAAAAGTACACATTTATGTCTCGTAGCATTAGGTATGTCATTGATGTACACTAAAAAGAGTAAGGGCCCAAGTATACTTCCTTGTGGTACCCCACATGTATTAGATCGATAGCTTGATTTAGAGGATACTATTTCTCTATCACTGTTTAAGGATATCCTCGAATGAGTTCCTCGCGCAAATTACCTGGAAGCGACCCTGTCGGCTCCTTGCATCCTTCTTTTTTTAAGGAGTTAACATCATTTTCGAGAGTCTTGAGTTTTTGTTCAGACAGAGATTTTTCCTTTTTTATATCTTTAATTTCATTTAATATTTTACTATGTTCCGTAACAAGGTATTCCGTCGTAGAACGCATATTTTCAAGTTGAGATTTAATTTGATTGACGTCTTGCCGGATTAAACTCATTTGTTCACTTTGAGATTGTGTAAAATCTTTTAAGAGTTTCATTATGTCGCTACGCAGATCAGTCATATTTTTAATACAGTCGCAGTCCGTCTCTGGTTGCTTACGCTTCCGGTGAGTAGTTTGTTTACCCTCCGATAGCGTTAGTTTTGTTAAGTCGGGCTGCGATCCACCCGCTTTGGTTGGCGATCTCATTACGTTCATATTAAGTGGTAATCGATCTTATTCACTGATGATAGGGATGATATCCCCTAATGAGCACTTTTACTGGTGAAATAGAAAAACGCTACTGCGCTGTTTACTCACGAGTATGTGAAGGATGGAGAACTGCTGATGGTATATTTGTCTTCAATATCTAAGTGTTATATCTTCGATTTATAGTGAAGCCAAAGTAGAAAGTAATACGTTAGAGTTAAAGATGATATTCGTTTCACCACTATTAATAGATTTTTAAATAAATTTGCGACACGTCTGCTCTGTATGCCCACTGCGGCTAAACTCCCTTTTTAAATATTGCTTGTATATTTTATAGCCTTAAAAAAGATTTAAGGTTCAAAATAGGTCCTGCTGTGTAC
Organism: Pyrgus malvae; assembly: GCA_911387765.1. Classification (NCBI taxonomy): domain Eukaryota; kingdom Metazoa; phylum Arthropoda; class Insecta; order Lepidoptera; family Hesperiidae; genus Pyrgus; species Pyrgus malvae. The sequence goes on along the minus strand of OU426955.1, from coordinate 6,121,204 downwards.
AAAATTTGTAGACGGCAGTATCCAGTATCTACTAACTACTACCACCACAGTAAGCACGGAGTTCCAACAGTGTATACCTTATCACTTCGAAGTACACTAAACGATCTAAATACATATTTATTTTTAAGATTAACAAAAGAGCATACTATCTTTCTGATGCAGTTTTCTATATCTTTAAAATTACTTTATTTATTTATTATTTATGTACCTACCTTAAACTAGGTGTAAAAAGGTGGACTTAATGCTATGAGCATTCTCTGATAGTCAACCTTTAGGTAGTGAGAAACGCAGAGGATATAGTGGATTTACATTGTTTACTAATTCGCAAAGTTTTACCTAAACTTGATAGGTACATGGATTTTGTGAACTTTCTTGAGCAAAGCTGTAAAAATGTTTTATGTATTAAACAATACCTTTTGATCTGTTTTATTGAATTATTCATTCGTTCATTGATAATAATGTAAGTAGTTACTTCGTCATATAGGTACCTACTACGATTTATCATTTAGGTTACAGAAAAAATCAATACTAAAAATACCTCAGATATATTCGAAATAATAGACGAATGCATAGGTATACAGTTAGCCTTCTGTATTCAAATGTAGGTTCGCAGAAAGAATTTGATATTTTTTTAAATACCTACCTGTTTTTATCGCATGTTAAGTCGTCACACTGAATAATTAAATTTTCTTTGATCATATTAAGGTTTTGACTACTCTTATAGATAAACCGGAGGTTTACAAGGTTACACAAGTATAATAGTAGGGGAGCCCAAGAGGGGATTTTCGGATTTACTCGAGTCAGATTAAGACATTGGGGTATACATTGCATCCTGTTGAGTACTACCACGAATAAAAAATCCTTCTTTATAGGTACAGTATTTTTTTATATCCGGATGGATATCAAAATGGTCAAATTAGAATATCCCGTTACCGTTGAACTGTGACTTACCATGCATTTAGTTTATTCTACTATTGATCGATACATGCTGTTATTTTACCTATACCTTTCGTATAAAATTTTTGAAAACCTATAGGCGGTCTCGTCCAACAATCCGCATTTGGCCAGCGTGGTGGACTATGGCCTAAATCCCTCTCACTTGTGAGAGGAGACCTGTGCCCATCAGTGGGACATAAAAAAAGGTTGAAAAAAAAATAGGCGCTCTCCCCACCCGTTAAACGGAAAACGTAATATAATCTTCCATCACCCAACCTATAAAATGCACAAGATCCTGATGACACTCGAGTAAATCCACAATTAGCCACTTGTGCTTCCCTACTTTAAGTCTACCGCAATTTGAATTGAACATAATTATATCACGCAATTGTGCTAATTTGAAGTTCCATGCAAAGATACCCTTTTGTATCGTCACGCATGACGACAAGTACACATGTTCTTATAGTCACTCATCTAGTTGTCGTTTTAAGAATCATATCTTCGTTATTACGCAATACGTGAAAATCTACGAGAATTCGTAAGAAATCACACGTTATAGTTTTGTGAGTCATTGTTCCCTTAAAGGCATTATAACATGACTTGTATGTCTAATGAAGAACGAATTTCTTAATTTTTGTATGAGACAGCAAATTTCATCTATTAATTCGCATAAATTCGTTTATTTTACACTTGTAAGCCAAAAAATGAGGAATATCCAAAAAATGACAAACTGATCGAAACGAAGCATAAAAATTTACAACATTTCGAAAAAGAGACTGAGGTTATAATGATGAGTAGATTCAGACCTACAATTAACGGATTTCTATATCATTATCTCATTTTAAAGCTCTTTGATTCTGTAAATTACTTGCTTAATACTCAAAACTGGAATTGTGCTTACTTGGCGTTTCACTCAAATAAACCCTGTATGTCGTCACACATGACAATGAGTAATGAAGTATACGGCTTAGAATCACGTCTTGGTTACTAAGCGTTACGTTCAAGTCTGCGAAAACTCGTAAGAACTCGCACGCTATAATTTGCCGAGTTGATGTTACCTTATTAGCCCTATTACATGACAATTGGTTCCCTCATCTTCCTTGGTTCTTATAATTAGTAAGTAACTAATAAAGTAAATACAGTTCCAATAAGCTACCAAAATTCATTATGTTTCTATGTTTGTGAATAGAAACATAATGATATAGATATGATACATATTATCATTATCAATTATGATAATAGTTGGAGACAATATTATCATGGCTGTTAATAGGTACTTGCTGTTATTTAGTAAAGTTAAAGGTTCAAACTGTACTCAAAGTATAACTTTTAAAATCTGGCTCGGTCGGTGAGAGATGTTCAACCGTTAGTGGCAAATATTTCAAGCGCGTTTTCGTGCTTGGGGGAGGGGGGGGGGGGCGTTAAGCAATCGGTACCAGTTGTTATCGATATACAAGAGTCGTCGTTGAAAGCCTACGGGCGGTTTGAATTATCGATATACAAGAGTCGTCGTTGGAGGCCTAATGGGCGGTTTGAATTATCGATATACAAGTCATCGGTAAACTTTGTCGGAGGTCGAATGGCTGGTTTGAAATCCGACAGCGAGCTGGCCACTAACCTGCACCTTCAACAACCTACATTGGAGCAGCGTGGTGGTGGTGTAAGCTCCAGACCTCCCAATATATGGAGAGAATTATGCTGAGGTTTGCAGCCAATCCAAATACTTCTATAAACGATAGAAGTTTTTCTTCAGGCTTTTGTGAAACCGCCAATTAACAGTTATTCCATTGTGACTCCTGAAATAGCGTAACTACGAGTAGCTCACTGTCAGCTTACAAGCTGCTTATTAACGTTGTGGCGGATTCTGTGACCGAAAGTTTGGTCCCTAAATTGGCCTCACTTTGAATAGTACTTAGTGAGTGAAATTAACATTTGTATTTGCTACATACGGAAAACAGGTCATCATAATAAGTGTTCTTTTGGATTCTTTGTGAAAAGTTTCTAAAATAATTTGTTTGATTTCCATAAACTATATGTCATTGTATGGTAATCCCTACTGATATTATAAATTCGAAAGTAACTCTGTCTGTCTGCTACGCTTTTCCGCTTAAACTACTGAACCAATTTGGAACACAAATAGAGTGGACTTTGGGATATGACATATGATGGTTTTTATCCTACGGAAACCTATAAAACGGGTCCACGCGGGCGAAGCTGCTGGCGGAAAGCTAGTATGATCATAATTCGCAATACTCCGATCAATGACATGCCTCGCTCCATCGCCACAAAGAAAAAAACAGTTTTCATGATTTTAATGTATGCCAAACTCATGAGGATCACACCTCTTCCCCCAAATTTCCCTTTCCCCTCAAATTGTCTTGGCGACCTCCCCCCCCCCCAAAATTAAAGGCTAATATAACTTAAGATGACTGATAAAACCAAAACAAAAAAGTAAAGATTCGGTTGATATAATTTTCGGGCAATTTCCGTTGTCTAAATAAGAGTTACGATTGGTAGAGCTGTGGATGATTTTTCCGATGCTTAAGCCTATGAAGAGATTTTTGTTTTTATCACTAAGATTATATCAATTATTGTGTTCATATATATCGTATTTTTGTCTAGAAAACTAACTAATAAACTAAAGTTTATTCTGAATAGAGTTATTTTAAGGAAAATAATTATTAGAGGAAAATAAAAATCGAGCAGATTATTCGTTTCTTGTTCATTAAGGAATAGAAGATAACATTTAATGCTGTTGTTAATACTTCTGAATAACGACAAATAATAATACTATTCCTATGTAGAGTTTACAATCAGCTTTCAAGCTGATTGTAAACTAGTTATGCTCACATGCGTGCGTTACGGCAGATTCGGTGTCAAAAAGTTTGTTCGGAAAATGGTCGAAGTTTAAATTGTTCTTCGAGTGTAGTTATAACTCGTTATCGTTGTAGTCGTACTCGTTACAACATATTTGACTGTCTAGACGTATGTGAAATTCAACGCCAGCAACCTAAAAAGTTTCCTTCATAAAGAATCTAAATATACTCTTAAATCATCATTGAATATTTGTGTAGGTAAGTGGTATAAGCCTCAAAGTTATGAAATACGCTTATTAGGTAAGGTAAACTTTTCTTTCTATAGAAAAACGACCTAAATTTACAGTTTTTCTTGAATGACGAGTACCGGGACACTAGCACAAACTGATGGTACGTATGTAATACAGATGTTTACCCTTCCTACATCTTATTTCATTCAATTTTGGCTTTTAATCAGTCGACCACTTTTGATTTTAAATTAAGCTGTTGCCCTTTTATTATTAGAGTTATACCATGTTTTATACGTATTTCAGACTAATAAAAACTTACAGAGTAGTTTAGTAGAAAGTCTACATTCAGGCTACTTGTTAATTTTGAAACAGATTCTGTCTCCATAAGTTTGTTCTTAAACTTGCTATAACAATCTTTCAAACATTTCTCTCACTCGCTTGCTAATATGTGGTTTTCTACCGCTTTCAGAATTTTTAACAACCTATTGTAGATAAAAAATACATATAAGCACATGTTAGTACAAGGCGGACATAACCCCAGTTTTTAAGGATAACGTTCGGCGCAGCGTAATCTCGCAGCTTAAGTCTCTTTCGGCGCAGTGATCCCGCTGAAACAGTGGTGATCCTTGAAATACGAGTATAAATAAAACTTGGGACTTTATAAGGCACTAGCTGACTCCGCGAACTCCGTATCGCGTTTAAATATTAAATAATAATAATAATGGATAGCATATAAACCTTCTCCGTGAAGAAATACATATACATACCAATTTTCATAATAATCGGTCGAATAGTTTCTGAGTTTTGCCATATATACAAACATCCTCTTTTATATGTATATATACTAGTGGACCCCGCAGACGTTGTCCTGCCTTAAAAGTAATAAAAGAGGATTTGTTTTCTTATTATCTTAAAGAGACTTCAAGTTACTATCAAACAAAAATATAAAACAAATAATGACATACGAACTGTCCTGTTATTCTGAATGTGTCAAAGTTTAGAACGGCACGGCACGAAATACAAACGATTGACAGATAGGAACAATTTATATGGGAAAACTACTTATACATAAAATAAATAATTAAAAAACATTTCCAGTGGCCCAAATTGTGAATCTAAACCATCGTCGAATCCATTTGAATACACACAAAAAATTCATTAAAATCTGTCCAGCCGTTAAGGAGGAGTTCAGTGACATACACACTTACAGAAGAATTATATATAAGACTGGTGGAACGGCCCAGCTCCGCCCGGGTGCAGACGTTGTCCTGCCTTAAAAGTAATGAAAGAGGATTTGTTCTTATTATCTTAAAGAGATTTCATGTTACTGTCGAACAAAAATATAAAACAAATAGTGACATACGAACTGTCCAGTTATTCTGACTGTGTCAAAGTTTCGAACGACACGGCACGAAATACAAAACGTTTTATATGGGAAAACTAAATAAGTAAAAAAGTAATTAAAAAACATTTCCAGTGTCCCAAATTGTGAATCTAAACCATTCTCGAATCTCCACGAACACACAATAAATTTCATCATAATCCGTCCAGTCGTTTAGGAGGAGTTCAGTCACATACACACGCACAGAAGAAATATATATATTAAAATTTGCACGAAGGGAATAAATTAAAAAAGAAAAGGCAAGAAAGTGTGAAAATAGCTGCATATTATAACCAAGTTCACTAACATAAACTATTTGGAGTAGGTATTATTATATATGCTACACAACATAAATATATTGTTACGACTTTGAGTACCTATATCTCGAAAACAAAGCGTCGTACAGCAGAACCCCAAAAACGCATAAACAGGTATTATGTCTACTATCGAACAGTGAAGAAAGTTCTCGAAAAATCAGTCATAAGAAAAACATCGATTTCTACGAGTAAACAAATCCGCGGTGAGTACGTACCTATATATAGCGTACGTGTATAGGTTGTTTACATCGCGGGTCGCGGCTATTGTTAATGACTACATAAGCTGTACATAGGTGCGTAATAACATAAAGGAAGGTTCGGGACGGGCCTATTGTATTTGGTGGTTCGGGAAATTTCTAGAGAACCATGGGCAGCCGTATATAAGGCACGCGCCGAGCCGCGACTGGGCAGTTTATTTCCGGAAGTGAAACCGAAGCGATCTCTACCAAGCGACAAGGAAGAATTATTTCGACGACTCAAGCGAAGATATTGGACTATAGTGATTGTGCATTGTGATTTGGACTTTGTTAAGTGGATTTTTGTGGAAGCTGACAATAAACGTCTTCTACGTTTCAAACGGCATTTTCCTTACCCATAGCGCGTAACAATTGGTGTCAGAAGCGGAATGCCGTTAGTACAACGAGACGAAGAGGGGCGCACTCCGAGGACCAGGAGACAGGTCGGTATGGATGCTGCACGACAACTTGCGGCTGAAGGGGTGGACGAGACCGCTGCACCGGGGACGTCGTCAGGGACAACCGCAGCACCGGCCGCTGCAATGGATATGACAGCGCTACTGTCTGCCATACAGGGAATGCAGGCCAGTCTAGACGTCAGCCGCCGCGAAATCCAGGAACAGATCCAGGCCAGTCAAGAAGCCAGCCGCCGCGAACAGGAAGCCAGCCGTCGCGAGATCCAGGAACAGATCCAGACTAGTCAAGAGGCCAGCCGTCGAGAGATCATAGGGAAAATCGACAGTGGACTTACTGGCCTCGGCGAGAAACTTAAGGAAGTGGAGCATGAGGTTAAGGGAGTCACGCTCAGAACTGACCACCTGGAAGAGCGCGTTGAAGAATTAAGCAAGGAGGTCGTGAAACTGAAGATACGTGAACCGATAGCAGCATCTCCTGCGACATCGGCTAGACTCGACCTTCCACACTTCGATGGAAGTTCTTCCTGGGCGGCTTTCAAATACCAGTTCGAGACGCTTGCAAAAGCAAACGCTTGGGGACAGGATTACTCCTTTACCGCTTTAACCCTGGCCTTAAGAGGGGACGCCTTAATGACAATCGAAAACCTACCAAAGGAAGGCAGGACTCTGGAAACTCTAATGGAAGCGTTAGAAACTCGCTATGGCGAGAAACACCTCGAGTATGTGTACCGAGCTCAGCTTCGAGAGAGAACACAGAAGCCCAACGAGAGCCTCCAGCAGTGGGCAACAGAGGTTGAAAGACTTGTAAGGCGTGCCTACTCTTCGACACCAGGGAATATCGAAGTGTACTTACTGCAGGCATTTGTCGACGGGATACGAGACCTAGAAGTCAGGGCTGCTGTGCGTCTGGGCCATCACCAGACTCTGAAGAGTGCTTTGGCCCATGCCCTGGAAGTCGAAGCCGAGAGACAAGATACAAGGTACCATAAAGTAAGGGAAGTGGTAACGGAGGAAAAGAAACCGCGTTATGGCCCCACTTGCTATGGTTGCGGCGAAAAGGGGCATATTCGCTTGGAGTGTCCAAAGAAGAAAAGAAGACGGGTTTCTGACTCGGAAACCCAAGTGGACGAGTTACCGTTAAACTAGATGTCGCCAGGGCCGCGGGGCGGGCGCTGGTTGGTCAATTTAATGCCCCCTGTATTACAATCAACCAAGTTTGCAACGGAAACAGCTTAACACTTGAGGGTATTGTGAATAACCGGACTTGCCAATTCACTGTGGATACTGGAGCCTCTTGTTCAATTGTGAAGCCTGAGCTACTTCCTAGGACCATTCAGTGGACCAAGCGATCTCCAGCACACCGACTTCAAACGGCAACCGGCCAACCAGTTACCGTCCTCGGCAATAAAGACGTCGATTTGAAGATTGGTGACCGTATATACCGACATCCATTTTTAATTGCCAGTATCACCGATGATTGCATTTTGGGACTGGACTTCTTAAGGAAAGAACAATGTGTAGTTGACGTACGGAAAGGAGTTTTGAGGTTCCCTGATCAAGAAGTGTGTCTTAATGGATCTCAACCATGCAATCTTTATTGCTTGAGGGACACGGTACTTGCACCCAGATCGGAGTCTCTAGTGAAAGTGAAATTCCCCTCGAAGGTTAACGTAAGAAGATTCGTGATTGTTGAGGACACCGGAAGTAACAATAGCTTGATTACTGCGAGAACTCTACTCATGTCCAAAGGAGTATCGACGGTTCGTGTTCTCAATATGAGTAACGAGGAAGTTCATTTAAAGAAGAACAGCTTAATGGGAAGATGCGAGGAAGTGAAACTTCTTAGACAGTTGAAAAATATCAGAGCAGTACAGCCAGAGAGGCAAAATAGTGCTGATATTGTCTGTCAACTTCTTGAAGCTTCTAAGGAAAATTTATCTACTTCTGAGCGACAGCAGGCATGGGAACTCCTATCAAAATTTAAAGACATTTTTGCAAAGGACTGTGATTTCGGACGAACGGGACTCGTCAAGCACCAAATTGACACCGGCGACGCTAGGCCCATTAAACAAAGACCTCGAAGGATACCATGGGCAAAAGAAAAAGAAGTCACTGAACTCGTCAAAGACATGGCTAGTAACGGAATTATCGAACCTTCTACAAGTCCGTGGTCTTCACCAGTTGTCTTGGTAAAGAAAAAGGACGGAAGCACAAGGTTCTGTGTAGATTACCGGATGCTGAATAACGTTACCAAAAAGGATAGTTATCCCCTGCCTCGAATAGATGACACGCTGGACATGCTCAGTGGTATGAAGTGGTTCTCAACCATTGATCTCAAGAGTGGATATTGGCAGGTGGAGATAGATCTGAAAGATAAGGAGAAGACAGCATTCAGTACAGGAATAGGAAACGGTCTATGGCAATTCAAAGTTATGCCATTCGGCTTGTGTAATGCACCCGCCACTTTCGAACGTCTCATGGAAAGGGTAATGGTGGGCCTTCTTGGAGACGTATGTTTGGTCTACCTTGATGACATTATCATCATGGGACGTACTTTTAAGGAACACCTGCGGAATATGGAAAAGGTCTTTACACGGCTTAGGAACGCCAACCTTAAGCTAAGCCCGAAGAAATGTGCCCTCTTCAAGAAAGAAGTGAGCTATCTTGGGCACATAATTTCCCCGGAAGGAGTTAAAACCGACCCAGAGAAGATTAAGGCTGTGCAGGACTGGCCTACTCCGAGGAACAAATCTGAAGTACGTTCATTTCTGGGTCTGTGTACGTATTACAGACGTTTTGTAAAGAAATTTTCAGATATAGCCAGGCCATTACATCGTCTTACGGAAGAAAAACGAGATTTTGTCTGGGATTCCACTTGTGAAGATGCTTTCAGAGAGCTAAAACGTTGTTTGTGTGAAACGCCTATATTAGGATATCCAAGTCGCGACGGGAGGTTCGTCGTGGATACGGACGCGAGTAATACTGGAATCGGCGGCGTTTTATCACAGATACAAGGCGAGCACACGGTAGTGATAGCATACTTCAGCAAATCACTCTCGAAACCAGAAAGAAATTACTGCGTTACTCGTAGAGAGTTACTTGCCGTGGTCAAGGCCTTGCAACATTTTTCAAAGTACCTTATTGGTCGCCAGTTTACACTACGGACAGATCACGCAGCGTTACAATGGCTCCTGCAGTTTAAAAATCCTGAAGGTCAAGTGGCACGATGGCTCGAGCAACTGCAAGAGTTTCATTTTGTTACGGAACACCGGAGTGGAAAAGGACACAGCAACGCCGATGCCTTATCACGAAGACCTTGTCCTGAAGATTGCAAACACTGTCAGAAACAGGAAACCATAGGACATGTTAAATTAATAAGGACGCAAGGCTTAGACGATGAATGGACCAACGATAACATGAAAAAGGCGCAAGAAGAAGATGATGATCTACGGTTAATACGGGACTGGAAGCGAAGTGAGAACAAACCCAGCTGGAATGATGTGTCAGCATGTAGCCCAGTCACTAAAAGCTATTGGGCTCAATGGGACAGCTTAGTCTTGGAGAATGAAGTCTTACATAGAAGATGGGAGTCTAACACCGGACAGGAAGTAACCCTACAGATCGTAGTACCAAGAAGTATGGTGTCGTCCGTCCTAAGGCACATTCATGATGGAACTTCTGGTGGGCACCTTGGCGTGAAGAAAACACTAGTAAAGCTGCGAAAAAGATTTATTGGGTACATTGTCGCGAAGATGTGGAAGACTGGTGCCGAAAATGTACAGCTTGCGCTTCAGTCAGAGGTCCTCAAACAAGAAGTAAAGGCAAATTAAAGTTGTATAACGTTGGAGCACCTTGGGAGCGTATAGCTATTGACGTAGCTGGCCCATTTCCAGTAACCGAAGATGGAAACCGATACATCGTAGTTGTGCAGGACTATTTCACTAAGTGGCCTGAAGTGTTTGCCACTCCCAATCAAGAAGCACACACTGTGGCTAAAAAGCTCGTGCAAGAAGTAGTCTGCCGATATGGTGTACCTATGGAAATCCATTCGGACCAAGGACGTAATTTCGAGTCGGGACTATTCCAAGAAATGTGTAGTTTGCTGGGCATGCATAAGACGCGCACGACTCCTTCTCATCCACAGTCAGACGGTATGGTCGAGAGATTCAACCAAACGTTGGAAAATCACTTGGCTAAGGTAGTGGATGAACATCAGAAAGATTGGGACCAATACATACCTCTGTTCCTTATGTCGTATCGTTCGGCACTCCACGACAGTACAGGATTTACTCCAGCAAAGGTGAACTTCGGCAGAGAAATCAGGCTTCCGATAGACGCTATAACTGGAACTCCACCGGATGGTCCCAAGATTGTGACGGAGTACGTAAGTGACCTTCAATACCAGCTGAATGAGGTACACAAGATGGTTCGGGAGAACAGCTTGAAAACCAGCACAAGCATGAAAACCCGATACGACAGGAAAGCCGATTCCAAGGGATTTGAAGAAGGAGCTCTAGTGTGGTTTCACAATCCGCAGAGGAAAAAGGGGAAGTCCCCGAAATTACAACCTCGCTGGGAAGGACCTTACACTGTTGTCACCAAGATTAACGACATCACGTACCGGATTAAGAAGGGTCCCCGCGGCAAGCTAAAAGTAGTACATGTAGACCGACTAGCAAAATACTACGGAAAGAATCATGCTCGGGACGAGCATGACCAAGGAGGGGGTAATGTTACGACTTTGAGTACCTATATCTCGAAAACAAAGCGTCGTACAGCAGAACCCCAAAAACGCATAAACAGGTATTAGGTCTACTATCGAACAGTGAAGAAAGTTCTCGAAAAATCAGTCATAAGAAAAACATCGATTTCTACGAGTAAACAAATCCGCGGTGAGTACGTACCTATATATAGCGTACGTGTATAGGTTGTTTACATCGCGGGTCGCGGCTATTGTTAATGACTACATAAGCTGTACATAGGTGCGTAATAACATAAAGGAAGGTTCGGGACGGGCCTATTGTATTTGGTGGTTCGGGAAATTTCTAGAGAACCATGGGCAGCCGTATATAAGGCACGCGCCGAGCCGCGACTGGGCAGTTTATTTCCGGAAGTGAAACCGAAGCGATCTCTACCAAGCGACAAGGAAGAATTATTTCGACGACTCAAGCGAAGATATTGGACTATAGTGATTGTGCATTGTGATTTGGACTTTGTTAAGTGGATTTTTGTGCGCGTAACAATATATTTACTATTTAATTTTTTAATTTGATTATTAAAATATTGGCATTTACATTTTTAAAACATGTATTTTACGTTATCGAGTTAGCTAGCTTCGTCTCTCCATGCTCATTGCAGGCAAATATAATAAATTTACGTTTTTATAAAATCGAGATTCATCTCTCATGTTTGTTAGAGTTTATGTATAAAATACCAAGAAAAACTTTATAATTTTAATATCTCAAGTAATATTTGTACAAAGCTGTCGTAACCCCAGGTTCACGAATTAACCGGAGAGAAACGTTCGGCGCAGCGTAATCTCACTGCTTTAGCCTCTTTCGGTGCAGTGATCCCGATGAAACAGTGGTGATCCTTGAAATACGAGTATAAATAAAACTTGGGACTTTGTAAGGCATTTGCACGAAGGGAATAAATAAAAACAGAAAAGGCAAGAAAGTGTGAAAATAGCTGCATATTATAACCAAGTTCACTAACATACACTATTTGGAGTAGGTATTATTATTATATATGCTACACAACATAAATATATATTTACTATTTAATTTTTTAATTTGGTTATTAAAATATTGGCATTTACATTTTTTAAACAGGTATTTTACGTTATCGAGTTAGCTAGCTTCGTCTCTCCATGCTCATTGCAGGTAAAGATAATAAATTTACGTTTTTATAAAATCGAGATTCATCTCTCATGTTTGTTAGAGCTTATGTATAAAATACCAAGAAAAACTTTATAATTTTAATATCTCAAGTAATATTTGTACAAAGCTGTCGTAACCCCAGGTTCACGAATTAACCGGAGAGTAACGTTCGGCGCAGCGTAATCTCACTGCTTTAGCCTCTTTCGGCGCAGTGATCCCGCTGAAACAGTGGTGATCCTTGAAATATAAATATAAAGGCACGTTGTACAAAGGAACAAACAAAAACATATTCAAAGCTTTCACTGGTCATAAAATATTTTTCTATCGAAATTTTACTCGATAATTTCACATCTCGAGTCGAATAGCAAAAAAATATATACATTTCTACATGGCTGCAACCCTTTTTCGTCCCACTGCTGGGCACGGGTCTCTCCCCATTATTGGGGAGGCCTCGAGCTTACTCCACCACGCTGCTCCAATGCGGGTTGATGGTGACGCGGGTTAGTGGCCAACCCGCTGTCGGATGTTTTCAAACCGCCCATAAGGCCTCCAACAAGATTAAACGATTGTTATCTATCGATAACAACCGGGACCGACAGCTTTACGTGTCCTACGAAGCACGGAAACGCGCATGAATTTTTTTTGCCACTAGCGGTCACCCGTTTCACACCCGACCGTAAACGATTGGTTTAGTTGCATAGATCGCTTGCGTTCTACTGTCTACGCTAACTGCCAGGCCATGCGCGCTTCTTTCTTTCTTTCACATTTCTACATAAAAATATGGATTGATGTTGGACGCGACAGCAAACTCCTCTAAATCCAATTGTAATCATTGAATTTAATTATAAATAAAACCGGAATTCGTATAAAACATGACGTTGTAAGAAAAGAAATTGAAGGTACAACTATAAAATTTTAAAATATCTTTATTACAGCATAATAAAATTCGTCTACTGCTTTACGGAGCTGTCGTAAACCCAGGTTTAAGAATTAACCGGAGGGATAGCATTCAGTGCGGCGTAATCTTGCCTGCTTAAGCCTCTTTCACAGTGATCCCGCTGAAACCACTTCTTGAAGTATTATTAAACAGTTCATAACTTAAGATTTTAGCAAAAAATATTATGGTATTTGTATAGAGCCGCCACAAAATATGATTTATCGTTGTTCTACTAAATATTAAGTCATCTTATATCTAGATTGATTTTCAAATAACAAATAACATCTTGTAAATTATTCCAAAAAACACAGTTCCTTCCAAGATATGTAACAAAATTTGGTTAGGTCTATTCCAAAATTACGATGATAAATCAACAATAAATAAGATGTCTTTTTGAAGAAATCCCCATGAAACCACTCCTGTAAATATAAATAAAACTGTACATAGGTAACTTGAGATTTTGTGGAAAGAAAAAATAATAAGCTTTTCTTTAGAGCTTACTTTTAAGTTAAGTTTTATTATTGTCATATTTATGGGGAAGACACTGCCTTCCACAACACAGTGTAAACTAAAGTGGCGGACAGGGTTTCCTATTTTTGTAATGGACTGTCTAAGTTTAAGTGGATAAATAAAGTATTTGTATTTGTATTTAGAGCCTAAGCAAAATATAACTTATTGTTCTACAAGGTGTCCCAAAAGAAAGTTTACATTTATTTAGCTAACTGCGTGGACGCAACAAATCCGAGGGGGGCGGGGTTACTGTCAATCAGTAGCCTGGCTCTTGGGAATTCAGTCGCAATGGAGCGTTTCTCGGGAGCAGACCGCGCGTTGTGCGTGCGAGAATTTTACAAAAATGGTGATTCGGCGACTGTAGCGCGTAGAAGATTCTGCAGTATTCGAGGTTTCCGCCACTTAAATGATGCGCCAAGCATTCCTATTATTCGAAAATGGGTCGAAAAGTTTGAAGAGACCGGTACTACGCTGGAAAAACCAAAATCCGGGCGACCAAGGTCATCAAGAACAGTAGAAAACATGGAGAGTGTTAATGAGTCTGTTCGTGACGACCCGAACCTTTCAATTCGGAAGCGCGCTAGTGCTTTAAAAGTCCATAGATCATCATTATATCGCATTTTGCACAATGATCTAAATCTGTACCCCTACAAAATTCAATTGGTACAAGAATTAAAGCCCCAAGATGCCAGTCAGAGGCTTGACTTCGTAAATCAGGCAATTGAGCGCTTTTCAACGTTTACCAACATCTTGTTTTCGGATGAAGCTCATTTTTATCTTAATGGATACGTAAATAAGCAGAATTGCCGCTACTGGAGTGCAACGAATCCGAAACGCAAGCATCAGAAGCCCCTTCATTCGCCTAAGGTGACCGTATGGGCTGCGATGTCGGCGCGAGGAATTATCGGCCCTTACTTTTTTGAAGACGAAAGGGGGCGTGCAGTTACAGTGAATTCAGAGCGTTATGTGGAAATGTTAGACGACTTCTTGGTACCTAACCTGCAAAACTTTCCTGGCTACAACCAAAGAACATGGTTCCAGCAGGACGGAGCAACGTCACACACGTCCAATAAGTCTCTGCCACGAGTTCGTGAAATTTTCCCAGGCAAATTGATCTCCAAGAGAGGTGACATAAATTGGCCTCCACGCAGTCCTGATTTAACCCCTATGGACTTTTTTCTATGGGGGTATCTTAAATCTAAAGTTTACGCCAATAAGCCGACTTGCCTTGCGCATTTGAAAGAAAATATTCGTCACGAAATGGCAGCCATCACTGAGTCCACCTGCCGAACAGTTATAAGTAATTTTACTGTTCGATTAAATGAGTGCCGCGAACGTGAAGGTCTACATTTGGACGATGTTATTTTTAAGAAATAAATTCCCAAAATGTGTACTTTAATAATGAATAAACATTTTTTCGACACACGGCTTACTTTTTTTTAAATCTATCCACTAAATATAAACTTTCTTTTGAGACACCTTGTACTACTAAATTTTAGTTCTAGATTTAAAGAGCACTTTTGAATAATCGATTTGAATTATTCTAGAAAATAAAGCGTCATCCAAGATGTACCTATTACAAAACTCGAATCGGGCCTCGAAGAAATTTAGATAACTTTTAGGTGAAAGATAGTTGCTTGTATTCACAACAGTACCTGTTTTGGTATCGGGAGCGAAATCTTCAAAAGGTACGCAGCACCTTGGGAGAGGATACCGGGTTATGTGGGATTTGACCGCACTAAAACCCACTCGGTGGCCTGCCTCTGCGCTTGGAAGGACTCCGGGATCTCCATTGGAACGCACCGCTCTTCTCCACGCGCGGCGCCCCAGATCGGGCCAATCTTCGGGAGAGCAGATGTGTTCTGCTGCATCTTCAGGTGTTAACGGCGGCATGCGGCCACGTACACACCGCCGTCCCTCACGGGGCTGCTGGCTGAACGGGTCAAACTCCCACTCTCACCGTCCGCAACCCCGGAAGCCCCCTTTTAGTCGGCTCTTACGATATAGGACAGGGGATACCGTAGCTCTATTCTTAATCCCGAAGCTACAGGGACTGGACGACCGAGCGTCACTCGGATAAAAATAATTGATTTCGTCTTATTTTAAGTAAAACACTCATTGGCTTAGTTTTACTTTACAACGCCATCTAAAATAGCTCCCAATTAAAAAAAACACATAACAAATACGAGTAACATGATTGATCAAGGTTTGAACCCGGGTCTCTAGCTCCGCAGTCAGCCTCCGTAACCTGGAATGCTTGTTAAAGGCAGTTTTAATTCCACCGACGAAATTTTTATAGAGCTCTCTCAAATCGACATTGTCATTTGTTTGAACGGCGGATTTGCGGATGACGTTTGACGGCGTTCTACGCCACAATATTGTTCATATTCTCCAATAGATGTCAGTAAGAGTCGTATTTTTCAGTTTATATTTAAGTTGATTATCGCTGAAAATACATATAAAACGACAATTTCTAAAAATAAAACCTAGCTGGATTAATCTATCACGAACCCCTGGGACCGAAGCCCTGGGCACTAAATTTCACGAAAATTGTTGGAGCCGTTTCCGAGATTCAAATTATATGGATAAGTATGTACAAAATTGCTCGTTTAAAGGTATTAGATAGCGATCCTGTAACGTAATTGCATAAGGTTCATTTGATTTTGTACATAACCATGAGATCATAAGCAATTGATTTACCTACTTATAACTTCGAGTACTTTGAGCACACTACACTACTCGTAGTGGTTTATGTGGCTATGCATCGATAAGTCTGATTTAAAATAAGATTAGCTTTCCGGCCTCGGCTTAACTTGCATGTGGATTCAGAGAGCGTAAGACCGGACGAAGTGGTGAATGTTAGGGTAGTACAATGTCCAGCAGTGGAAGAAGAAATCTAAAGGCAGGTGGATGTATGATGGCAGGCTCCTTTTTATCAGGGAAAATATTTCATTGCTATGGAAAAAAAGGTGTACACGTAGGTCAATCCAACTGACGACCTGCATAGCGCAATTATTACCATACCGGACTGCCAATCAAAGGGTCCCGGGTTCGATTCCCGGCGAAACATATGTACATTTGAATGATGAGTTTAAATTTCTGTTCTCGGTCTGGGTGTTTGTGTTTCTGTCTTTGTGTGTGTACATGCCAAAAAGGAGCCTGTGTCCAACTTTTAAACTCCAAAACTATCTTCTTACAAAAAATCTGGTCAATCCGTAGCAACTTTGCAATATGAAAAATTACAAACAAACAAACACGCCTTCACATTTTTAACATTAGTATGGATTCTCGTAAGTTTTCAAATAAGTTTCTAGAACAAAATTCCAATCAGAAAATCAGGAATGATGACCGGTAGATGTCTTCTTCAGGTCATTAGCGGGTAGTCACATTCAGAGGGCATAGGACCGGGCGAAGTGGTGAATGTTAGGGGAGGACAATGTCCAGCAGTGGACTTCTAAAGGCAAATGGATGAGTGATGGGTGAAATATTTTCACGTATGTAACCGCGTTATGGTTTAACAAAAATACAAATTTTATCTTACACCTAATGAGCAGTTTGAAAATATCCGAAAGCGTTGCGGATGTTAACCCTGCCAATCTGCATTGATACAACGTGGATCAGAAATCTCCAGACGCTCCATGGCTTTCTATTGGGAGAGATTCATACCAAGTATTGGAATGTAAAACGATAAATGCATTCTTACAATGAATATATAAAAGTTCCTTCACAGAGACTTCCATAACTTTAATTTACCCGATTTATTCAAAAATCTTGAAACAAATACTTCATCTTTTTCAAACAAAAATAAACTTGCATTTTTGTTTGCTTAAAGAAAAATATTATATTCTGGAATTGAGTTTAGAACAGAAATCACAGTCATATTAAAGGCGCTTCGGGAAATAACTTTTATTAGACAAGAAAATAGTTTAGTTACTCCGGCTGTCGTTCAGAGACTCTCGCAGTGTTTCAAATAAGTTTGTAGAACAAAATTCCAAAGAGAAAATCGAGAAAAGAGCTGATGATGGTAGCTTTATGCTTCAAGGTCTCGCTTCTGCTGGTATTTTAAATTCGTCAGGAAGGCTTGTACGGTGCAACCAAGTAACCACGGCTTAGTAAACTTTGAGTATGTCTTGCCGCTATTCGGAGTGTCTGAGTTAGATTGCCAGCCAATTTCTGTTCTTGCGGTCTGAGTTTTAATGTGCCTGTTTTTCTGCGTTCCTCGTCCATACTAATATAATAAATGCGAAAGTGTTTTGTCTGTTTATCTTTCTTTTACGTCGCGATGGAATGATCTCATGGAATGATTATGTTCGTGGAGACAGTTATTTTTCATCGCGCTAAAATACCTCATTCCAATGGGAAGATCTATTCTAAAACGGGTGAAACCGCAGGGTAAAGCTAGTACGGCATATTTTAACATACTCTGTGTAAATGAGCGTATGATGAATAACGATTATTTCTTTGTGTTTTCGTTTATCTTGTATTGTGGATTAAATTACTGATTAGTAATAAAACAACGTATTTTTGGTACGAATATGATGCGAATGAAAATTTTATGTTTTATTTGACAACGTCTAACATCGAAAATTCTATATGCAAAACATGAAATCGAATAAGAACTACTAAGAAGGTTTTCATCCTTAACATAGCCCCGGCCTTGGACGCCGCAGGCTCCAAAAACGAATAAGTGAACGAATATAAAGTCCACGTCACTCCGTAGACACCGGCAGGGGACAAATCTTGGAGAAGGCTCGCTGAACAGTACCCGATGCGGTGCGAATATCAGCAACCCTCGATATGCCATCCTTGCCAGGATAAACTCGAATAATTCTTCCCAGCTTCCACATCAATGGGGGAAGATTGTCATCCTTTATTAGGACAATTGTATCAACTTTTATCTCACTCGTGTTTGCTTTCCACTTAGTTCGATTCTGAAGTTCTGTTATATATTCTTTCGCCCATCGCTGCCAAAAGTGCTATCGTAGTTGTCCGACACTATCGTATCGCAGCAGTCGATGACTTGGAACATCTGTGAGCTTCTTCTGTGCGGGTGCAGTTAGTGGTCGGCCGATTAAGAAGTGGGAGGAGTGAGAGGAAGAGCGTCGTCAGGATCCGAAGATAGTACAGAAATAGGACGTGAATTCAGGACGGCTTTAATTTGTGCTAATACCGTAGTAAGTTCATCGTCAAGTCAAGTTAGCATTACCACACGTCTCAAGTGGTACTTGCAAGATTTGACTCTCGCCTCCCATAAACCACCAAAATGAGGAGAATAAGGTGGAATAAAACGAAACTTAATACCAATGTCAGCAGCACAATCGATTATATTCTACGAACTTTCGTTTAAAAATGACTGAAGCTCTCTTTCGGTCCCTACGAATTTTTGTTGTTATCAGATAAAATCTCAACCGGTTACCGGGACGAGAAATACGTATTTTTAAAGCAAGCATGTAAACAATCGTTTATAAACTAGTAACGAGTTCAAAGTGTATAAAAACAAACAAATAACCAAATAAACGAATTTATTAACTTTGTTCCCCTCTGCCTTTGCGATTCAAAATCATGACTGGGCCAGTATGATCTACACCGCAACGTTTAACTGAAGTAACGTTTATCTTTAACCACGAATCAAGGCCATAACTGCAGATTTATTAAATTTGAGCAAGTCATATTAGTAACATCAAAATGATTCCGAGTTCGTCCATTGACAGCGGACCGATTTTAATTTTAGGATGATATTTATGTAATACGACAATTAGCTGTGAAACGTAATACAAGTAGCGGCTTTGTATTTTATCCGATTAAAAGAAGAAAAAACATGAAAATAACACGCATAATTCAAATTATTGTAAGTAAAAGTTTCTGTTTGTATGTAATTGTGACTTTATTTCAATTGATAAAGTGCATGTCTTAGATTATTATATTAGTTATAGGTATAATCGATTACTGTATATTGTATTAGGTAAATTAATTTAGTGTAAGGATTCGGGACCGTCCCACCAAGCTATAGTTACGGAGATCGAAAAGATCTTTTGAGATCCGCCAAGCTATTTTTACTATTATCGTTTCACCATTATAAATCACTTATGAGCATATTAATTTATACCATACGATTTTTGACAAATATTTTTAATGAACAAGGTGACATGCAAATGTAAAAAATGGTAATGTATGATGATGTAGGTATGTAGATGGTCCAGAAATAAATAGTGTCTTAACGTCTAATAATTTTATTGTAAAGCTTGATGTTACGTTTTAATAAATGCACAGGTTTCGAATGCATCCTGTATAAATATTATGTAGTTCAGGTGCCTGTATATGACCACCATAAAATAAAATGATATCCGTAATGTGTTTAAAATTTGCGATATCAAGATTTACTAAACGATTCCAAATTATAAAATGTTATTATGCACAACATCATCCATTCAACATCTCATGTTCGTCTAAAGTACATGAAACATTGCAAGAAACCTGATTAACGTACAAGTTTTTTGCCTGTATGGGACCGGAAAGCAACCATCCTATTTTCGAATTTTGTAAATAGGGCCCTAACCTAAAGCGACCTGCTTCTAATAAATCCCAAAATTTGTCTGCTCCGATTAAAATATCAATTTTAGATGGTAAATTGAATGTGGGATCGGCTAAACGTATATGCTTAGGTATAATAATCGAATTGTAATCGAATGGTCTTGACGGGATGCTAGAAGTGATTTCCGGCAAAACAATGCAACGAATATGTGTTTTAAAATCGCTTAACGTAGAACGAATATTTATGTCGCATGATCGATTCGAGTGAGTGACCGATTGTCTGACACCCGATACTCGCATAGTGGACTGTACTATAGGAACGTTTAATCGATTAAGGAATGATTCGGAAATGATAGAATGTTGACTACCGCTATCGAGAAGTACACGAGCAGTATGGTACGTATTATTTTTACCCGCGACTTCCACTAACGCAGTAGACAGAAAAACGTGTTCAAAGGATTGCCCGATAGGCTCATCCTTTTCATGATTTGTACTCACATGTGACATGGAATGCATAGTCGAATCGACCGCAGAAATCAACTTGTTATCTGGCGGCGATGTGGACGAGCTATTTGTAATCGCATTAAAGGAATTTGGTGAAGATTCACTGTCTAAATGAATTAAAGAATTATGTTTCATCGGACACTGTTTGCAAGGCCCGAACATACAATTACCAGCTGTATGGCCGGCACGTAAACAGTTGAGACATAAACGTTTACCCTCGACAAATTTAATTCTATCTTTGATAGATAAATTAAGGAATATACAAGAAATAACGAATATACAAGAAAATAACGCATGATTACCACTACATAACACACAAACACGAACAGGTTTCTCGAATTGTTTCGTATTACGTGTAGAGACAAAAGTTTGTGTTTGATGTGTTTGTGTTGGCGGCAATTTTCTGAGATCTGAATTTCTATTGATGCTAGTGTTCTTCGTGTGATTGAAATGTATCATTTCCAACATGTCCGCCCTGTTACGTAGAAAAGATAGTAAATCGTCAAGCTTTATTCTATCTTTGTGGGAATTACTCGTGGGGTTGTACAAGAAAGAACCCTTATGATTTTCCCATTCTCGCTCAGTGGACGGGTCAAGTTTAGAAATAATAATGTAGATTAATAGCGTATCCCACATGTCAGTTGGTTCCCCTAACGTATTTAAAGAGCGTAAGTTTCTCAATATGATGTCAATCAATTTTCTAATTTGAACAGGAGATTCCTTCGTTATAGTCTGAGCCGAAAATAATGAACTTACGTGATTGTGAATTAATAAACGAGTATTGTGAAATCTGTTGACGAGTAAATCCCAAGCGTGGGCATAATTTGACGCTGTAAATTCTAATGAACTGATAACTTGTAGAGCTGAACCAGAAAGTGATGACTTAAGATAATGGAATTTTTGAATTTCGTTTAAATCGCTTCGCGTATGAATCATTGTTAGATACGAATTTTTGTACTCAAGCCAGTCATCATAATGACCGTCAAAGGCAGGCATTTTAATTTGTGGCAATTTAATAGAGCTTTGCTTTTGCTGCTCAGAACCTGAACATGTATGACTGTTACTAACACTATCAACTAAACACTTTGCAGCAGCCATTGCGCTAAAGTACTGATTTTCAAACGCTTCTCTATATTCAATATGTGATTCTAATTCACTTTCGTCGGATACCTGATCTAGTTTGTCCTGGACATCGTAATAACTTTGCAACAAAACTTGCGAAGTCTCTAATCTCAAGCTAATTTCGGCTATATGAACATTAGACAAAGCTACATTTTGAAATTTGCAAACGAATTTTTCAAACGAAGTCAACCGGCCTTTAAGAGAGCCTCGAATCTTTCTAAGTTCACTGATGTTTGTCGTCAGACAGTGCTGCTTAGTTGGCGAATTATACTCGTCATCACTCATTGTGGTAGCGTATAGGAAAAACGAAAGTCTACTTACAGTTTGCACCCGAGACGTGGAGACGGACGATTAAAGGCGACAACTAAAAGCACAAAATTAAACGAATATTAACACAAATGGACGAATAGGGATAGGGAGAGGAACGATAGGCCAGACCGTATACCGCGTAGATCTACTTTCCAGGGCTTCCAGGTCGTGTTATAGGCATCTGCATAGGCATCCAGTCCATAGTTCCCAGGCGAATTTCTTTCGTATATAGGCGATGATTCAAATTTTCATAGCTAATCCGGCTCGAAGGACCAATGTAAATGAGCGTATGATGAATAACGATTATTTCTTTGTGTTTTCGTTTATCTTGTATTGTGGATTAAATTACTGATTAGTAATAAAACAACGTATTTTTGGTACGAATATGATGCGAATGAAAATTTTATGTTTTATTTGACAACGTCTAACATCGAAAATTCTATATGCAAAACATGAAATCGAATAAGAACTACTAAGAAGGTTTTCATCCTTAACACTCTGCAATTTTGAAATAGGAATACTTGTAGAATACTTCGCGATTGATCACCTTCTTATCTAGAACGCAATCAAACCACGTCGACGTAGATATTTCGTCATTTTCAAACAAAAATAAACTTGCGTTTTTATTTACTTATATACTGAAATGGAATTTAGAACAGAAACCACAGTAATTTTAAAGAGCCCACGTGTCTGACTCCAGGCGCTTCGGGATATAACTTTTATTACACAAGAAAATAGTTGAGTTACTCCAGCTACCTTTCAGATTCTCGCAGTGTTTCAAATAAGTTTCTAGAACAAAATTAGTTTTGTAAGTTTCCGATCAGAAAAATCAGGTGAACGTAGGAAGGAATGGAACTGATGACAAAAAGTTTAGTTTTAAAATTCATCCAGATTTTAATGAAAATTGTAATGAATCTTGGATGAAGCCACGAAGGGTGATACTTTCTTACACACCGTGGATTACATATATTTAAGTTTGGGATTTTTTATAATTATAAGGATCTTTTCAAAAATTTATGTTTTTTGTGATATAATAAAAATAAATTAGAATTGTTTTACTTAGGCTGCTTGTTTCTGATAGTTGATTATTTTATATGTTACAATAGTTAACGTGATGGGCTGTAATTCGGAGGGTGACTGACAGACAGACTGGCGATCTTTATGTCTATCCTAAGACCCTATTATTTATATAATATTATAGTCCTTAGGGATGGAATAGAAACACTTACGGCAATAAAAATCAAAATTAATCGACGCGATCTAAGCATTTCTATGGCATGCTTTTGCGTATTTTGTTGTAGAATATGTCCTACTTGTTCAACTTTTAATCTTAAAACCCGATCTAAGCAATGCACTAAAACGGAGTTATTTGCGGCCAAATCAAACATCGTACATTACATCGTATGAGCGCAGGAGCGGTGACCTGCTAACTTGCCTATCAACTGAGCATATATAAAGTGTTGTGGGTACACTTCGAAAACTAACTGAAGGCTAATTTTCAATGTTTGCATAAAATATGGGCTGCAGTACTGCAGGGCACGTGTCTGTCCCCAATATTGGGGAGGCCTGGAGCGTACTCCACCACGCTGCTCCGATGCGGATTAGTGGAGATGCGGACCTCCGACAAGTTTAACGACTGTTATATGTCAATAACAACCGGTACCGACGGCTTTCCGTGCGCTCCAAAGCAAGGAAACGCGCATCAACTTTTTTGTCACTAGCGGTCATCCATCTCACACCTGACAGCGGCAGCTAGCTTAGCGTCATGCGGGCTTCAAAAACATGAAGTATAGACGGCGCTAACCAAATGTTCGTAGTTTTCAATGTAACATTACATACGAGTATACTCCGAAAGCTAGTTCAAGGCTAATTTACAAAGATTTTATGTTCAAAACCTTCAAAAGATAACCAGTAGATTGGGCGAGATGTCGGATACCGTGGAATTTGTGCCGCACTGAAACCTCCTCGGTGGCCTGCATCAGCGCTTGGGGAGGACTCTGGATGTCCAGTGAAACGCCTTGTCTCCGTGCACCCAAACAGACCCATCTTTTTAGAGCGATGTAGCACTTTCACCTTAGGTGCTTAAGATAGTGCAGCCACGCACAACACAACGGGGGGATACCACGCACTTCCACCGCCCACAGCCTCCCTCCCCCCAGGGGATACCGTAGCTTACATGCTTAATGTCAAGCTCTAAGGAAACTTAGGGATGTAAGGATGGTCAAGCGGAAAAACCCGTGGTTTTCGACACTTAGATACTGAATTCAAACGCCCGGTGTGCACTTCTGAAGAATAAATTTGATAAGGGCATATTATCGCTATTGAACGGTAAAAGAAAATATTAAATAGAATTGGGGCTATGGCCTATATCCCTCTTACTTCCAAGAGGAGACCTGTTCCCAGCAGTGGGACATAAAAAGATTGAAAAAATCAGAAATAGAAAGCATTAAATGCAAAGCTCTCAAAGGCAGTTACATGCTGGTAAATCACATCGTGTGGGCAGATGAGCGGCGACCTGTAAAAGGTGTCAATTAGCTGAGCCGACATCTTGTTAGTAGTGGGTATTCAGCCACGTTAAGGAATTACTGACTGTTCAAAATGTTAAGTTAATCTACTCTAGAACTGAGCGGTCACAAGCGACTACTGTTATACATAAAAGTGTACGATTAATTGCGAAGAAGTTTACAGTCAGAGAATCAAGTCAGTTACAAGTACATTACAGCAAATATGCAAAAAAAAGTGATCGCGACTTACCTGACTAAATAACATCAGACGCTGAATTACTTTTAGAGCCAACCGAAAAAGCAATTTATTCGCGTTGTTATATTATTCCACATCATTCAACAAATACTATCAAATGTATTAGATATAACTTAAATGAACCAAGAAAGTTAAAATAAACTCTCGAGAAAGATTTGACTTGCACCTTTCAAGTTCGATAAAACTCTATGCGTTTCTTTATTAGCTGCCATCGCCAGTACCTATAACAAAAAATTCTTGGATTCCATGCTGAAATTTACTTTACTGAACTCTCTGTAGTAGACTAAAGTACTCCCACACGAGATGTCCTAAAGGCACACCTATATATAACAGGCTTCGAGAGCGTTTCGGTGTTTGTTTATTGGAGAATCGTGGACGGTTGTGTGCAACCAATGAAGTTTTCTCATATTTACTTTGTAAGTGGAAAGATCCACATATTTTTTGTTCATAGAATTGCATTAAAATTACAATTGGCTGCAACCCTTTATTTGCGTCCCACTGCTGGGCACGGGTCTCTCCCCATTATTGGGGAGGCCTGGAGCTTACTCTACCACGCTGCTCCAATGCGGGTTGGTGGATATGCGGGTTAGTGGCCAACCATCTGTCGGATGTTTTCAAACCGCCCATAAGGCCTCCGACAAGGTTTAACGACTGTTATCTATCGACAACAACAGGGACTGACGGCTTAACGTGCCCTCCGAAGCACGGAAACGCGCATGAAATTTTTTGCCACTAGCGGTCACCCATCTCACACCCGACCGCGCCCGTTTGGCTTAACTGCATAGACCGCTTGCGTTCTACGCTAGCCGCCGAGCCATGCGCGGTTCAGAAAATTACAACTACGTTCTAGTTATTTTATAAATTATAATGATAAAAACTAATATCCCAAGAAACCAATCCGTAGCGAAACCCGTTTGCTGTCTATGTACATGACCTTCTCCTTCCCTAGTGCTCATTATTACTGAGAACGGACATCCCTCAAAAAGGAAAAAATGTAGGTCACCATTACCACGCTGGTTAAGTGTATATGGCGCACTCTTAAAAAAATTTGTTAACTTTAGAATATCATACTAATATTATTAACGCGAAAGTTTGTAAGTTTGCTACCGTTTCACGTAAAAACTACTGAATGGATTTTAATGAAACTTTACAATAATATAGCTTATACATCAGAATAACACATGCTACTAATTTATAAAGATACTAGTGGACCCCGCAGACGTTGTCCTGCCTTAAAAGTAATAAAAGAGGATTTGTTTTCTTATTATCTTAAAGAGACTTCATGTTACTATCAAACAAAAATATAAAACAAATAATGACATACGAACTGTCCTGTTATTCTGAATGTGTCAAAGTTTAGAACGGCACGGCACGAAATACAAACGTTTGACAGATAGGAACAATTTATATGGGAAAACCACTTATAAATAAAAAAAATAATTAAAAAACATTTCCAGTGGCCCAAATTTTGAATCAAAACCATCCTCGAATCCATTTGAATACACACAAAAAAAATCATTAAAATCTGTCCAGCCGTTAAGGAGGAGTTCAGTGACATACACACTCACAGAAGAATTATATATATTAAGATTGCGTAAATTGTCTAAAATATGACGATAAGTGTCAAGTAAGTAGGAAAAAATCTAACATCTGCGACCTATTCTGGCGTGCGCCGCTAAAACCGCTAGAGTTACACATATGTAATGTACCTATGATGGAAATATTTCCATCAAAAAAGCCCGCCACAGTATATATCTATATCTCATGTGTAAGCCATTATACCCAAATTAGTGAACCATAACTACAATAAAAATTGATAATTTACTGACCCTTTCTAACGCGGGTGAAACCTTCATCTATCACTATCGCTCATGAGCCTCTGCTACTTGAGTGGTATTTTCAATTTTATTCTAAGGCGAAACCCAGAAATCTTAACACCACAAAACAGTCATCAATCGTTACACTTAAAAGAACCATTTTGATCCTAAAATTTATTTCCCGAGCGCTCTGTTATTCTGTGAATAACACTGCACTAAAGTATTCCCACACGAGCTGTTAAACGCAAACCTCTAAATAAGAGGCTTCGAGGGAAACAAATGGAGAGCGAACATGGAACATGAACAGTGGTGTGCAGTGAGTGGTTTACCCGGATTTACTTTTTGAATAAAGCGCTAGCAAGATTAAAGAAGAATGCATAGCCCTGTGGCAGGAATAGAACGCAAGCGATATCCGCAGCTAAGTGATATACGCGAAACGGGCGCGATCGCTGTCGTAACGAACGTCGTATTGCGATTACAGCAGTAAAAGAAATGAGCGTACTTGTGATTTACCACTAAAACCAGTATTCAGCTTTTTGAGTTTCATACTGTTAATAAATTTTGATAAAAAAGAGACAGCTGCTGAATTCAATCTCATGTCTCCAACCTATCTATTCGTAATGGTCATTAGTCCACAACTTAGAGCATCAAGGTATGACAGATATGACTGATATGATGGGTGTCATCACAGAGGAGTGGTCTTTACTGGCAAACCTCTCGTCCCAACCTCCATGCACAATATGCCTTCTAGTTATACAACTAGTGTGTCTGTGTGTGTCGGTTTCAGTCTTGACGGTGCATAGAAAATGACGTTGTTAATTGAAATTGACATATTAAGAAATGTATGCGCCTGTAGAGATGAAAGAATATTAGTGAATGTGTGACAAAATTAAAAGCGCGTTCTTTCCCCGCACCAGATTTGGCACAAAAATTATGTATCAAAGCCAGGCGCTATGCCGTCTCTACTGAATGTGAGTCAGTTACTTTAATGCTCTAAGGTCCACTATGACGACACATTGTATCATTACTTTAGGATTCTCGGTGTTAAGAACAACATCTAGCAATAAAAATTCAAAATTCAAACGTCAATGAAATCGCTATCGTATCGAGCCCAGACAAAAGAATATATTATAATAACTTGTATAGGTACGTCAATTTATTTCTAACATCAATACGTGCGATGTACAAGAAGAGCTTAAACATTCTCCGGAGTTTCGCGGCAGATTTCATGAAATAATCTGTCCGCTTATAACAAACAACTCGCATTGCACGCTCCGCGTACAACGTAATTAAGGCGTACGTTACCGTAGACGAATGATGCCACAGATTTACTGTACAGAGACAAGACGTCATGTTAAGATATAATATATGTGCAAGTAAGAATAAATAACTCAATTGTATTGTGGCACAGTTTTTTAAATAAAAGATATAATACGTAGCAGAAAGACTTGACGACTCGTGTGGCGCAATGGCTACCATACCGAACTGTCGGCCGGAGGGTCCCGGGTAGCTGAGCGAGGCAGAATTTGAATGATGCGTTTGGCCGCAACCCTTTTTGCGTCCCACTGCTGGGCACGGGTCTCTCCCCATTATTGGGAAGGCCTGGAGCTTACTCCACCACGCTGCTCCAATGCGGGTTGGTGGAGATGCGGGTTAGTGGCTAACCCGCTGTCGGATGTTTTCAAACCGCCCATAAGGCCTCCGACAAGGTTTAACGACTATTATCTATCGACAACAACCGGGACCGACGGCTTAACGTGCCCTCCGAAGCACGGAAACGCGCATGATTTTTTTTTTGCCACTAGCGGTCACCCATCTCACACCCGACCGCGCCCGTTTGGCTTAGTTGCATAGATCGTTTGCGTTCTACGCTAAGCGCCGGGCCATGCGCGCTTCCGGGCAATGATGCGTTTAAATTTCTGTTATCGGTCTGGATGTTTGTGTTCCTGTCGTTGTGTGTGTCCATGGTACCCACGACACAGGGTATATGTACCCTACTAGAGCTATGAGAGTGAATCGTTAGAAAGGAAGGTACTTCTGATATAGGTATCACTTTTTAGTGATAGTAGCACCGTAACCTTTAGCTTTTCGAGTTTCGTAGCAAATTTTTCGTAGTATAGTCTAGGTGTGTTAAGAAATTATTGGCTGTAACCAATGTAAAATTGGTGGAGATGCGAATATTATGAACGTGAAAGTTAGGGTGTATGTTGTTCAATAACGTAAGAACGGCTGTACGGGTCGGGATGAAATTTGGCACGGAGATAGACTATTGTCTGCAATAGCACATAAGCTTTTATCATATAGTTTATAAATGTTCTGTTCTAGTGGTATATATGTATATAAAATCAAATCACCCGAGTAAAGCCGGGCTGGATCACTATTTTTTATTTTATTTGAATGGAGTAGCAGACGAGCATGCAGGCCGCGAAGTGGTCGCTGCAGCCCATGGACATCTGCATACAACTTTAAGCAAGCGTAGGTGAGTCTTGTCTGAGGTCGAATGCAGTTGCGCTGCTACTCCGGAGGCTGGTGGTCGCCTCATGTGAGGCCGGCAACTGCACCTTTCCACCGAAACACAATAGAATTGGTTCACTGCAGAAGCGGGTGCAGCGGTGGTACTTCCCCGGGCGAACGATAATGGTTCTACCACCTACAAAATCTACTTTGCTTATATAAATTTTCAACAAAACCTACAAACATCTTTACGAGTTTTGTAGCATATATTAAACTATTTTTAGGTTGGTGATTCATAAAACTTTCAGGTAGTTAAAAACTTCTATAGCGAGTAATCCGCACAGTGAGATAAAACTTGGTATACCTCGAATATCTTAGGTTATATAGGTACAACTTAGATTATGTTATTCATACCCATTACCCAAGCGCCAAGTTGCAAAAAGGAGGAAATATGTTGTGCCTATGGTTAAAAATTACTTTGGAAGACGTACATGGAAATTGATAATTCCGACCTTATGTAACGAGGTGGCGGACATATACGATGATAGCGTATCTAAATCTTACCTAAAAAATATGTTATGAAAGCACTATTTGTCGATGTGTCCATAGTGATGAAATTGTTCAGCGTAAACTGTTATAACAAATTGTTAATATTATAAATAGCATAACAAATAAGTAAAATTATGTAAGAGTGTGAAGCGAGGAACTTGATTTATTTTGCCGACAAACTGGCTTACAGTTTGGCAATCACAGAAATAGCAGATAATGTACACTCTTTTGTTGGAAATAAATAAAAATAAGTAAATTATTTGCTTGTTTGTTTGTTGCAAGTAGCTTGCCTTGAAAACTATCCATCAACATTTCGAGTTTCGGAGCATAAAATACTTAACGTAGAAAAACTTTTTAAACGTTCAGCTCATTTACACTTTCCATTACAAACATTTTGCGGGAATTCTAGGTCTTATAGCTAAAGTACCGTAACAAAGTGTAAGTAATTCATTGAACTATTTAATATTTTTTTGGTATCGGGGGGGGGGGAGGCTAACCTTCAAAAGGTACCCGGCACCTTGGGACAGGTGTTACCGAGTTATGTGGGATTTGTTATCGCACTAAAAACCCCTCGGTGGCATACCTCTGCGTTTGGGGAGGACTCCGGGATCTCCAGTGAAACGCACCAGTGTCGTCCACGCGCGGCGCTCCAGAACGGGCCCATCCTCTGGAGAGCAGATGTGCTCTTCTGTACCCCTCGATGCTTACGGCAGCATGCGTCTACGCACACACCGCCGTTCTTCCCGGGCTGGTTGCTGGCTGAACGGATCGAGCTCCCACTCTCACCGCCCACAATCCCGAAAGCCCCCTTTTAGTAGCCTATTACGATCAGGCAGGGGATACCCTAGCTCTATTCTTAATCCCGAAGCTAACCTATTTAAAACAAAAGTATTTACAAAAAAAGTAAAGCCCTTTCCGAGCTTCAAATTATTTATTTAGGTATGTACAAGAATTGCTCGTTTAAAGGTATTAGGTAATAGCAACACTTTCTAATGCAATTATCTCCTTAGCATGTCGACTTTCGTCGTAAAGGGTAACATTTAGCGTAGTTGATTCATAAAATGAAGGCGTATGTTTCCACAGACGAATGACGCTACAGAGGTAATTTACTAAATAGATAAGCAAGTCGAGACGTCACTCACGACAGTCACGACGCAACAAAATCTGTGTAATTAGAGCCACGTGTGGGTGCTCGGCACATGAGCTCAGTACATTTGTTTGCCAAATCTTAATGTAAATTGCTAATGTATCTTGTTTATTCAGCGACTACACATAGGTATAACTTTTTATTTTTACGTAAAATAAAACGAATCTGTTATGAAACGATACACTAGTACGCAACGGAATATATTAAATATAGAATATATAAGGTAAAATTTTAATATCATGTGTTCCGTTAGATTACCGAAGTCCATTACGAGAAAGAAAGCTAGTTTTTTTTATTAGCTTTCTTTCTCGTAATTGACTTCGGACGTCAAACGGAACACATGATATTAAAATTTTACCTTCAAATAAAATTTGTATTATGTTTCCTAAGACGTCCGAAGTCCATATAATCTCTTCCTGGTGGTGTATTAAACCAGGACATATTGCAAGCCGAACAATGACACAATCTGGTGGCTCGCTCGCTGGTTCTGCGAACCGAACCCAGAACACACCTAATAAAAGTCCAGTATGACAACTATTACTATATATAGAAATAAATAAAAAAATGTGACGTTAATTCAAAGTATCCGGATGACCGAGCGTTGCTCGGATAAAATTTTCTTGGTCTAATCTCAAACCAATTATAGTATTAAATTTACCAACAGATGTCAGGAAGAATCATATTTTTCAGTTTATGTTAAATTTATTAATCGTATTTAGTATCGCTGAAAACACGGATAAAATTACATTTTCTAAAAATGAAATATAGTTACGAGTAGATCGGTTATTCGCCCCCAAAACCCTCTGCATGCTTAATTTCATGATAATAGTTAAAGCCATTTCAAAGATTCAGATTATAATATATTTAGGAGGTACTCGTATATACAAGAATTGCTCGTTCAAAGATATCAGAGTGCGAGTATCTGTTTCTCGTTAATAGAGTATTTGAAATAGGATTTATATTCTACACGGTACAAGTAGAACGACTGCAATTTGCATGTTTCTGTGAGGTACTAACGCGTGAACAAATAAGTTTTATGCAATCTGAGAAAATCTCTACCAATGTACAAATGGAATACATTCAGGGCGGTGACTTTTATATATCCTCAGTTGTTTATATTCATACTAATATTACAAATGAGAAAGTGACTCCCTCTTTCTCTCTCTGTCTCTCTCTCTCTGTCTCTTTGTGCGTTTTCACGCCTAAACTACTGAACAAATTTTAAAGAAATTGGCACCCAGATATAGGATATTGGACATCTCTATAGTCGCACACTCTTGACAGAGTGGTCGTGGCATTATGATGACAACTGGTTAATCGTCACAGGTGTTTTGTTCGACAGCAGCTCTCGCGATCCTTCGCCACCGGCTTCTATTGGTGGAATTACGGCAACACTGGGCAATGGAGCATCGTGTGGTAGATTTTATTAGGTCTGTCGGACATAGAATAATTTTTATTGCAAAAAATAGGCTTATGGAGTTGAAATGAGAGATGAAAATTTGTATGAAGTGATGTCGTTACCGAAGACAAAAACTGATTTTTCGTGAGAAAGAAATAGAAGATAAATAATTCGTATGAAATGTTAACCGAATAATCCCATGCGTGCAAAACTGCGGGCGAATTATTCGGTTATCATTATTATTAGATACTACATGCTTGAGAGTTGTAACTTCTTGCCTCTTACTTGAATGATTAAATTGACGGCGAATAAGTAGTTGTGTAGTTTCCAACTATATAACAACTATAACGATGTTTTGTCTACCACGTTCGCGAAAGCCAAATTAGGTACTGTCAAACTACATAAGACGTTGTATCAAAAATTAACCTATGTTTATACGATAAGTGATAAGTGTTAGCCGGTACAGGCCAGTACAGGGATGATATAGGCACATTGTGACAAAACGGTTTGAATAAATAAAAATATTTAAAAACTTATTAATGAAGCGCACCGGAAAATTAGTTAAGAACTCAAACAGTCTTATAAGCAAATTTGGTGCGGTTTACAATGTCATAAATGGCTAAATCGATATCGAATCGATATCGATAAATAAATAAATAAATAACCCTACACACTCATAGCCCCACAGTAAGGTAGATATACCCTGTGTCTTGGGTACCATGGACACACACAAATACAGAAACACATACCCAGACCGAGAACAGAAATTTAAACTTATCATAAAAATTAATGAAATATGGTTCACTAAGAGTTTCGTAAAAAGACCGTAGATCATATAACTCTTCATTATAAAGATTCATATAACTCTTCATTATTGGCTTGGGTTGGATGCAATCCTTTTCGCGTCCCACTGCTGGGCACTGGCTCTCTGCGTTATTGGGAAGGCCTGGAGCTTACTTCACCCACCACTTTGCTCCAATGCGAGTTGATGGAGACTTCATTATATACCTACACTAGCCTTCCACCAGCGGCTTCGCTCGCGTGGGTCCTTTTAATAGGTCCCCGTAGGATAAAAATAGCCTATGTGCTATTCCAGACTTCATTGCTTTATTAAAATCATAAGCGTTTAGCCAGTTGCTTCAACCGCGCTATTACCCGTTTTCACGTAGAAATGAAGCATTTTCCCGCAGTAAAAAGTAGCCTATGTTACTCAGGGTGAATGTAGGTTTCTAATGGTGAAAGAATTTTTGAAATCGGAACAGTAGTTTTTGAGTTTATTCATTACAAACATACAAAAATACAAATATTTCCTCTTTATAATATTAGTATAGATAATACACCCTATTACTGAGTATGGATCTTGTCTGAAGTGAAACTTGTATGAATTAATGGATTATGCAATCTGAGCAAGGATCGCTACGAATGGAACATCCAGCTTAAACGACTTACATATTATAGTCGCAGCAAACGAGAATAAGTAGAGCTTACTACGAGTACTTACCCGTCACTAAGATTCATGGATTGCACTAGACGTGACTGTTATGGAGACTTAGGAACCTGTATTATTCTAGAGATAAAGGCGTATGAAATCTCTATAAATGTCCATATTTTGTACGTATCGTACCATTACCTGTATAACGACCTGTGTGGCGCAATGATTACCATGCTGGACTGGCAATCAACGGCACCGGGCTCGATTACCGACAAAGCAAAAAATTGTCCTTCTCTCTGTCTCTCTTTCCAGCCTTATCAGTCTACTGATGATGGACATATATCTCTCCCAAAGCCGCCACTGTGCCTTCTAATATTTAGTTAATTTTATACCACCATAAAATAATAGCCTTCCACCAGCAATTTTCAGAGTTCCTATTAGCAGACCATTGCATAAATACGACCAGGCAAGACTTAAGCTTTCTTGAGTTGTATGTAGAAGTCCATGGGCTGGCTCGAGCACTTTATGGAGGTATTTTAAGGTACCTACGCATAGTTATCTGTTAAAACCTATTTTATCTTCGTAGGACTACGGACAAACAACCAATGTTGGTTTTATTGTAAGTTACTTTCTTGGGATAATAGACATATCTCTAATGCTTCAAGTCCTTCGTACAGTAGGATAGCCTTGAAACCTTAGCAGTTACATGCTCGCCTGCGACTCCATTCAAATAAAAAAATGTCCTCGCCGCAGGCCGTCGCATTCTTTTATTGTGATGGCACATAGCGTATACTTATTTAATAGGTGGTAGAACTGATATGGTTCGCCGGGGAAGTACCACCGCTGCACCCATTTCTGCCATGAACCAATTCTATTGTATTTCGGTGGAAAGGTGCAGTTGCCGGCCATCAGCCTCCGGAGTAGCAGCGCAACTTGCGACCTCAGACAAGACTTACCTATGCTTGCTTGAGGTTGTATGTAGAGGTCCATGGGCTGCAGCGACCACTTAACAGCACGTGGCCTGCATGCTCGTCTGCTACTCCAATAAAAAAACTTATATACCTTTATTTATACTTTTTTCTTTATCATTGTCGGGTGAAATATTAATTTAATATAAATTAAATATGAAATAACAAAATGTACAGGTGCATCTACAATACAAACGCTTATTTTATCAAAATAAACTATTAAAAATATTATGTATTTCGATGTTACCGTCCCATCCTTGAGGAAACGGAGGGATTCTATTGAGATCCCTCGCATTAGCAGGAAAAAGTGTAAATTTGCCTCCTATGGTGCATAATTTCATTTTCCCTATTGCGAACGTCCCTTGGCATAAAATGTTATGTGGATTTTAAAGAAAAATAGTATCTATGTGTGAGTATAAATACTTATAGACCATATACAAGAAAGGTAGCAAAACTTGGTAAATAAACGCGAAATATGACGTGGATACGTACTTATTTGGTAGAGCTAATTTCCACACTACAAATTGTTCTTAATCGACGAAGAAAACGGAGTTCGACGCGTTTTTTTTGTGTAACCACGCATTTTTTTTTAGAGAATAGTCCGATTTTGATAATTCTTTTTCTATTGTAAAGGGTATACTTTGAAGTTGGTTTCATATAAATTTGAAAAAAAATCTAACTAGGAAAAAAATACAAAAATAGGAGTGAATAATTTTTCACTCAGAGATTTTAATGAGTTATGATTGGATGTGTATGTTCTGTTTTTGTATGATAAGCCATAAAAAAATATAAAATAAAAACTTATTAACAAAAAATTAAACCACCGAAAAAACTGAAAGTTGTAATCGGGCTCTTAATAAAATGGCGCACCTTTAGTTCTGACTCAATGGGCAGCGACTCCAAAATAGTTTTAAGGGTCATTACCACTAGCAAGAAAAAGTATCATATGTCAAGTACATGTTACATTATTTTATTATTTTTTGTTTTTCAGTTTTTTTGGCGTTTTTTTTATTTGTTAAAAAGTTTTAATCAAAGATACTGTTTATTTTATCTGCAACATAAAGGTTATGTATACATCTTAAGGTATATGAATACTGGCCCACTGACATTTTCACTGAAATACATTTTCGAATAAAACCTCGCGCGTATTGCCTGGTTCCAGTGTCAACGTAATATCCAAGTAATTACATAATACATACAAAGGTTGAATAACGGTGACAAAATTTGCCAGATTTGCCGTTATCCTACTCGTTATCAAGTGGATACGTCTTTAAAGGCTTTATGGATAGACAGGCTACCTTCATCAATTCGGAATAATGGGACATGCTTTAGATATAGGGACGGTAGGTGCCTACTCCCATAGTTTAGTACCTAGGTAATAAAACTGGCGTGCATCTCTGAACAAAAAAATTAAAGTAGGTATTGCGATTTTTTATAGTTCGTCTTTCGTTTTATATGGGTATTTCTAGTTAACATTTTGGTCCCAACTATTCTTTTGAGTCGTGAAAAAGGAAAATTAAAAAAAGGTTGAACGGATGAAATTTGGAACAGAGAAAGATTATTGTCTGGAATGGCAAATAAGCTTTTTATCCCGAGAAAAGGTACTGTTCCCGGGGGATAGATTAGTATAATCATGTAAACTTAAATGATTCGAGCAAAGCTGGGCCAGATCACTAGTATTAAAAACGTATTAAAAAAAAGTGTAGATATTACACTATTATTATATACTAATTCTTAGAACTATAAATCTCGTAATTTTGCCTATGTCTCGTGTCAATGGTTAAAAAATGATGGATAACGGTGTATAACAGTCCAGCAGTGGGACAATAAAAAAATAGAAATGAAAGTAATAATAGTGGTCAATCAAAACAATAGGCTTCGACGGCCATTTTGTAAAATCTGCAATAAAGAAACTCTCATCAGCCCACAATTTCGAAATTATTTTCAATTCTCAACAATAAAGCGTGGTAATTAATAATTTTGTTATGACCACCGGCCACTGTATTATCCGTTTGGATTTATTTGTAGCCGAAATCTACATTTTATTGCTTGGTTGCGTGCCTATTTTAATTCGAAACAAAGACTTTCGGAGGATAATTTCGTGGGTCTGACATTTATTTATTGGGCCTAAGTCTCGAACAGATACGTTACGGTAAGACTTACGTAATTTTAGAAATTGATGGTGATTTCAGTTAATTTCTGTTAGAAATTACGTAAGGTACATTATAAATATTATAATTATGTATTATTATCTATACATCTATATCTATACATATAATAAATCTGTAACAAGTCGGTTTCTGTACATTGAAGATATTTGAAAAAAACTGTCAATAGGGCTGTTAATTAGCGTAATAGAACCCAAAACAATGATTTTTAGAATTATTGTCTGTTTGTCTGTTTGTCTGTTTATCTGTTCGTTTGTGCGCGCTAATCTCAGGAACGGCTTAACGTAGAAGGATGCGGTTTTCACTGATGTATTGGTATTTTTTTGGATTAACATTTAGGGTTTGTTTTATTTAAATCGGTTCACAAACAAAAAAGTTACGTCAATTTCAAGGATGAAATGGATGAACGCCTGCACGCTGACTCTGCGCAATGAATCAGCACTCCGGTGCTAATGCGTTTAAATGCATAATAAAATAAAGAATTACGTATTTCAGCATTTTCCAAAATTCACCCTTTAAGTGTCAATTTTTTTCGAAATTCTTTAAAAACTGATTGTTGAGACTTGATTTATAGAATCTTTTTGGGAAAAGTAGAAAAAAAGTAAAAGCAAGTTTTCTATCACTTATGCTAGATTTCATCTCTAAATATTTAAAAAAAAACCATACATATCACCACATATTCAAAGAAATCCTCAATACAAAATGTACAAAATCTTAACAAAACGAGGCTACTGCCGACATCTATGTTCATATTCAGAACTATTTAGTGATCTGTTGCAAATTCGCTATATCGACAATTTAGTTTAAATGCTATACGATAGATGTCGTTGTTATTCATTTATTCACATTTAATTGCTTTTTACAGGTAGATTTACAGGTGGTGAACTACATATTCATTATTTTACCCAATAACGCTATTACAAAGTGGATTGGTGGAGATTATTTCAAATAATTAATTACGAGTATATTTACTTAATAAAATATCTAATAAAAAAAATTAACAACTTAGAGAGCTTTGGAACTGGCGCTGATATTGTACTCATTGTGGTAGAGCATTATGGAGGCGCGGCGCGGTGGTTACATCCACATATTATGGGGGGGTCACAGGGGACATGACCCCCCCCCCCCCAAATCCCTCACTCATGCGTAGATGGAAGGCGAAACAAGCCAATTTGAGACACCTCTTCCCCCAAATTTCTTAGTGACCCACCACCAAAATTTCTTGGCGACCATTGCCCAAAATTGAAGGCTGCGACCGCGCCTGGACTCGCGTGTCGCAATGGTTATCATGCCGGACTGCCAATCGAAGGGTCTCGAGTTTGATTCCCGGCGAAGCAGAAATTTGAATGATGAGTTTAATTTTCTGTTCTCGGTATAAGTGTTTGTATTTCTGTCTCTGTGTGTCTCATGGTACCCATTACACAGTGTATATTTACCCTACTCTGGGGCTATCAGTGTGAAACGTAAAAAAATCAAAGTGTTCTACCGACTTTACTATGCTGAGTGATCTTTTCAAAATGATACCTACGTCACCATATCATGATTACACCACCAGTCGAAGGTTAAAGTTCCACAGGCCGCTTTGCACGCTCCTTTTGATGTTTTGAACGGATGTGTAAGTTATGGGACAGCCTTCCAGCTGAGGCATTTCCAATGGACTTTGACATAGGGTTCTTCAAGAAAGCTGTAAAGAAAGCTCTTCTTGAAAGCCGGCAGTGCTTAACCACGCGGCCTTTCTGCCTCTTTGTTCGGTTTATTTATAAAAAAAGTGATTTCGAATAAAAGAATAAGCAATTGCCGAGGGTCTTATAATTTTTTTATTGAAATGAGCAGATGTTTTCAGTGGTTAATTTAATAAGAGCTATTACATACATACGCAGTACTGGCACTGGTGTTACACTAATATGCTAAAGCGTCACGGCAGCAGCACGGCATGGTGGTCACGCCCAGAATAATATTAGTAATCGATATATTTATTTCTGATGCTGTGTGAAGGGTTGTTAATAGGACCAATTGACTCTTAATCGCGTAGGGCCTGATCCTCTCACGCTGCTCCAATTCAGGTTGATGACGTCTTCATTGTTAGTGGCCTAACTGCTGTCGCAAGTTTTAAATCGCTCAAAAGACCTCCATTAAGTATGAACGACAGTATGTTAACGACAATTGCAACCAACGTGTAAGCAACCAAGAATTTGACTCCCAACTACTAACCACGTCTGACATAGCGTAGACATTTCACCACCTTTCTGCAATATATTTAAGTTACATAATGATAATGAATCTATGCATTATTTGCAGTACAAATTATTTAATTATAATGATTCTTTCCGCGGGCACAGCAGTCCTATCTAAACACTTTAAAAACAGGCTATTATAATACGTTTAATTTGTAAAGAGAAACTGATGATAACGACTGAAAAGTCGATATTATAAGAGGAGTACAGTAAGAATTGTAAGGACTCAGGAAGAATGTTTCCACTCAACATAATATAATATGAACTTTTGTATCATATGTAATTTCATAAAAGGTAACAATAATCCTAGGGACAGTGGAGGGCAAGCGGTCACGAACGAAATTGCAACCTCATCAGCCACGACCACTCTGTCAAGAGTGAACGACTAAGGAGGAGGAGGAACAAATAATCCAAGCCTAATCAAGCCTTTTGTACAAGTCTTTATCTACGCGGACGACGTCGCGGGCACAACTATATTCTAATATAATTGTACATTATTAATCAACCTTCCAGCTGAGGCATTTCCAATGGACTATGACATGGGGCTGTAAAAAAGCTCTCCTCCAAAGCCGGCAATGCTCGGGTGGCTCCCCTGGGATTGCCCGTGTCCATAGGCGACGGTGATCGCTTAACACCACGCAGCCCGTCTGCCTTTTTGTACTGTTTATTTATAAAAAAATAACGGTTTTTTTCTTCGGTTATTACATGAGTACGAGTATATTTTATAAAGGGATAAAATACACGTGGATAAAAAATGCAATATTTTCATCAATTTGTAAATTATTTAATGTCCTATAGTGATGTACGAGTTCTTAAGCAATTTCAGAGAACATAATTATTTATTACCAATATTACTTCTATTCATTTTAATATTTTATTTTCGTTTTAGAACAGATCAGATACAATAATGTATTGTATGAGCCTTGAGGTGGATTGAAATAAAAATCAAAACAATAACGGGAAAAAAAACGTGTTTTATTTATACCTATAACAAAAGCCTAGTTTGATTGACGTGTATGGCGCATTGGGCACCGCGCGTTTCGTGAAAATTATAATATATTCACCATGATATAATAAGGCCCGGCTTCTAATAAGACATTGTCTATTAAGAGGGCCCTTGTAAATTGTTTGTTTCCCATACAAAGGTATCTCACTAATTCTGGAAGCCTGAGTTTCTCAACAATAAAGTGTACGTGACACAGTAGCGCAGATATTTATTTTATTGTTCATGTACACACAAGAAACAAAGTGTACTTAATAATACAAAATTACGTAAATACATACTTATATACCTATAATATAACATACCTATATACCTATATATATATATATATATATTATATACCTATAAAATAAAAATACATACCTATATATATAACTTATTTGAAGGTCTTGTGTCTCAAAGGAAAAACAAATGTATCGCCGCCGGCGTTACATTGCGGAACTCAATCAATCTTATATCTAGCTACTAGCGGTCACGTGTCTATCTTATCGTGGAGGCCCAGGAGGACTTCTATGCACAGTTCTAAAGTTAAGTTAAACCTACGTTCCAACAATCCGCTGATGATGGAGAACACTTCTTCATGCAATAACACCTCCATCCTTTCCATATAGAAAAACATGCGTACAACAATAAAAATATATACCAACACGGGTATCCTAAGGATTATAAACTCTACTCTTTTTTTATTTGAATGGAGTAGCAGACGAGTATGCAGGCCACGTGGTGTTAAGTGTTCGCTGCAGCCCATGGACATCTACATACAACCTCAAGCAAACATAGGTCTTGTCTGAGGTCGTATGCAGTTGAGCTGCTAGCTGCTACTCCGGAGGCTGGTGGTCGCCTCTTGTAAGTGTGGCCGGCAACTGCACCTTTCCACCGAAACACAATAGAATTGGTTCACGGCAGAAGTGGGTGCAACGGTGGTTCTTCCCCGGGCGAACCATAATAGTTCTACCACCTACTAAATCACCACCTACTACCTACCTACTACTACTGTAAAGTAATAAAGAATATAGCAAAAGTTGTATGACCTACAGTTGTGCGTGCAGTTTGACGCTTTGAACTGATTCAATTCGATGATTCCTGTAGATGCAATCATCGCATTATTTGAAAATATTCTTTCTCACTTTAACTAAAATCAAACGAAATACTCCATGAGTTGATCGCTTAATTATTTCCGGAAATGGATTTAATTATATTTCATACTTCAATATACCCCCAAAAACTAGTTTCCATTCTAATTGTAGGGTCAAAATTAAAATTAATCCTGGATTAGGGATCCAACACACCTGGCCACTAAATTTGGAAATTATGCTCAGCTGCACAAACTTAGTTTGAAATTTACAAATAGATTGTCCCAAACTTTGACTTTTCTATGGGTCAAAGTTCTCTCTTAAACACTATTATGCGTTTTGATTAAATTTGTAAGCCTACAATATAATTGAATAGTTACCAGGGTAAAGAGGACTTTAGATGGGTACGGGTCGGGTGAGGTGGTGATGAATAGCTGGCGTTAAACCTTGTCGGATCCTTATGTGTGGTTCGTAAACATTCGACAGCGAGCAAAATTAAACCACATAAATAAATAATAAACGTTACACACTCATAGCCCCACAGTAAGGTAATTAATACCCTGTGTCGTGGGTACAATGGCAACATACAAAGACAGGAACAAAAACAGCCAGAGCGAGAACAGAAATTTAAACTGATGATTTTAAATTTGTGTTTAAACTCATCATTCAAATTTCTGTTTCACCGGGAATCGAACCCGGGACCCCTCGATTGCCAGTCCGGTATGGTAACCATTGCGCCACGCAGGTCGTCAAATCGATTTGGATCTGCGTGGGGTTCGTAGTAGTGGTTGCTTCTGTCTGCACTTAATGGGCGACTGAAAGGGAGCTTCTAGGTTTACGGGTGGCAAGAGTAGGAGTTACAACCATCCAGTTAGCGGCTCCGACACAAAAAAAGGGTTTTTGCAATTATGGAGAAGGAACCTTTCCCAGCAGTTGATGCAAATATGTTTCTTTGAACTTAACGTTTTTCGACACTACAGCGACATTTAAACGACCAAACTACTCTTCTAAGCAACCAAAAGTTCAAGATGTAGTATAAAATAAAAAATGATTTTATAAAAATGTTTGATGATTCGATAAAATTACTGAAAAGCCCGTTTGAAGATTTGGGCATCAAAATATTATAACCTTGATACAGTATACGTGCTCGTTGGCCTAAATCATTCACACTTAGATTACTTTTTCAGAGTACTCAAACATTTAGCGAATTATTTATTTTTGATAGCAATCTTATGAAAACGAAGTGCCCTCGAGGTCCGTAAATTCCCGAAATCTTTACCACTAGCTCGTTTCATTCGATACCTGCGTACCGTTAATAAATTGAATTTCGTTCCCTTAATAAAATCGGTATATTATGTCGGCGAATACTGTATTACAATGTATATTTTGGCTTTTTATTTATAAGAGAATGTTAATACTAAAAAAACAAACCTGCTATAATCATAAGAATCAGAGTTTGGTATAGGACTTACTCGTATACCAAACTCTGCCAATTCACACAAATGCATTTTCAGGTCTCGACGGTAAGCGAAGTATAGTCTAGAATCTAATGCACTTACTTTCGAGATTTGATAAAGATTTATTTTTGTAGAAGTTAAAATGTTTTTCTAATACGAATTCTAAGTATCAAATTTTTTTTTTATTTCTGAAAATAAATAACGTTTCACACTCATAGCCCCACAGTAGGGTAGATATACCCTGTGTCGTGGGTACCATGGAAACACACAAACACAGAAACACAAACACCCAGACCGAAAACAGAAATTTAAACTTATCATTTAAATTTCTGCTTCGCCGGGAATCGAACCCGGGACCCTTCGATTGACAGTCCGGCATAGTAACCATTGCGTCACGCGGGTTGGTCGGAAATTTCGTAATATTATTATAACAATAATTATAATATTATTATAACTATCTACTGAAACATTCTTACTATCTGAAATAAATTGAATTTTCATCTGCCACCTACTATACAAAAAACCAAAATAAAATAAGTTTGTTATGGTCATTATTATTTTCAATAAATTGTAATTATTTTTAGTCAATAAATGAAACTGAATTTATTAATATTTCACTATTTACAAAAACTTACATACACCAAAAAAAAAATTTATGTAATAATGTATTTACAACTTTTGTATTGCTGACGAGTACGTAGCTGCAACCCTTATTGCGTCCGACTGCTGGGTCGCTCCAATGCGGGCGGGTGTTTATAATACTTAATTAAAATGACACCCAATAAGTGCATTGAAGAAAAAAAAATAACGTTCACAGCGTCATCATCTTAAGGCATCCTTCAGGATCGATTTTTGTACACCGAGAGTAAAAATCTTCCCAGAGTTATCTTCTGATTTTATGGAGAATTATTTTATCCATACTAATATTATAAAAAGGAAATATTTGTATGTTTGTAATGAATAAACTCAAAAACTACTGTCCCGATTTTAAAAATTCACCATTAGAAAGCTACATTCACCCTGAGTAACATAGGCTGAGTAACTTTTTACCGCGGAAAAATGCTTCATTCCTACGTGAAAAAAGGGTAATAGGGTCAACGCGGTTGAAGCAACTGGCTAAACGCCTATGATTTTAATATAGCAATGAAACTTGGAATAGCACATAGGCTATTTTTTAACGGGTCCACGCTGGCGGAAGGATAGTCATTTATAAATTCAGTGATCGAATACACATTTGCTGATTCATACATATTATTATATTTGAATCAATCATTGCTTTTTTCAACCTTCTGCTAAGTAGGAGTAGCATTTCAGAAAATAAAAAATTCAGATGCTCTCTGCAAACCTGGATAAGTTCGCGTCTTGCATCAAATACTAGACATCAAGGCAAATGTTTGTTTCCAATAAAATAGTATAAAATGCCGAGTTTTGTGCTCCTAGTATATTGGTGACTCATCATAAATAGATCCCGACTCTGTATTCAATTTCTTTTAGAAATGCGCGCACAAGAAGCGTGTTTGGTCCGGCGGCTAGCGTAGAATGCAAGCGATCTATACAGCTCAGCCAAACGGGCGCGGTCGGGTGTGAGATGGGTGGCCGCTAGTGGCAAATAATTCATGTACTTTTCCGTGCTTCGAAGGGCACGTTAAGCCGTCGGTCCTGATTGTTGTCGACAGATAACCTTGTCGGAGGTAACCCGCATTTCACCAACTCGCATTGGAGCAGAGTGGTCGAGTAAGCAGGCCTTCCAAATAAAGGGGAGAGACCCGTGCCCAGAAGTGGGACTTGGCTTAACTGCACAGATCTGATACACTTATGCTGAATATGCGCGCTTTCTCACGCATAGAATTTGGTTTGAAATAAAACCATCGCCGCCATTATCTCCATAAACAAAGGTATTGTCTGAAGAAATATAAAAGCTTCGCTCGGTTCACTCGCCCTCGTGTGTATTCATTCTTTTTCTAACTA
Organism: Pyrgus malvae; assembly: GCA_911387765.1. Classification (NCBI taxonomy): domain Eukaryota; kingdom Metazoa; phylum Arthropoda; class Insecta; order Lepidoptera; family Hesperiidae; genus Pyrgus; species Pyrgus malvae. The sequence continues at coordinate 6,076,651 of OU426955.1, read as the reverse complement.
TTGTTGCCAATTCGTACAAGAATGGGAGCACTTACTTTTGTTGTTGATGTTAACTATTAAAATTTTAAATACTTAAAAAAATCTATAATAATTTGTAATTGGCCAGTTAAATTAGCCCGAATGTGAATGAGGTGTTTGATTTGATACATAGCTCTTTGCACTCTATCAGCTTAATATTATAAATACTCGTAGTAAAGGGTGTATTGTGTGCTTGTACTTCTTTCACGTCACAACGATTCGTAATTGATCTGATTCTTGTATGGAGATATGTAGTTTGGAGGCTGAAAAGTGAAATCGGCTACTTTTTTCGGAGAATATATATCATTCCTATAGGAAAAACCGCGTAGCCTACAGTAGTAGAGTCGCAAGCGTTAAACTAGTATTTTATAAATTTAACACCGACGAAATAGCGGTTAAACGTATCTAAATTAAATTATATAATTTTAATTATAATTAAATATAATTAAATTATTTTTTTTCAACCTTTTTTTTATGTCCCACTGCTGGGCACAGGTCTCCTCTCACAAGTGAGAGGGATTTAGTCCATAGTCCACCACGCTGGCCAAGTGCGGATTGGTGAACGTCATGCTTTCGAGAAATTATGAATTTCTCTCAGGCATGCACGGCGATGGAGAACATAGTACCTAACCAATTAAATATCACGATATTTTCCATCACCGTGGAGCAGCGATAAAATGCGCACATTACAAATTTCTTTGCCAGAGGTGCACGTCGAGGATTTGAACCTGCGATCGGTCGCGTAGAAGACCGCGGTTTTGACCACTCGGCCATCGGTGCTCCTTGTAAACCAACTGTTGTCGAAACCAAATGTTGTTTTATAAATTATATTAAATTTATAAAACGTGTATAAGTGTTTTTTTTGCATATTTTGCACAGATTCAGGGGACTATCATAAATAACCACTTAGAGTAAAATAAGTGAGAAGAAAAAGGAAAACAAAAAAAAGATAAAAAAATTAAAACGTAAATCATAAGGGCCATAACAGCCGGCCAGGAGAAAAGCGGGTGCTCGTGTGTGAGACAAGCGAGCGTAAGTATCGTGTGTGTGAGTGTGCGTGTTTTTGAGTGTGTGTGCATGTGTGTAAGTGAATGTGTGTATATTGTAATGAATGTGTGTGAGTGTGCGTGCGTGTGTGTATAAGTGAGTGTGTGTATATGGGTGTGTGAGAGAGAGAGAGAGAGTGAGCCTGTGTGGAATTTAGTGTTTGTTCTGTAAATCTAACAAGCATGCTTTATATTTGACTTTAAAACTAATCTCTAATATATAAAATCAATATAAAATCACTAATATATAAAATCAACCTAAATGGTGTTTTTAAATACTATCTTTGCACCTTTACATCACGTCTCTTACGTTTTTAAAAACTCGGCACGAAAGGCTGAGGGTCACATAAAAACTTTCTTGAATTAGTTATTTACTGTTTTTGAAACGATTTTGGAACGCGCGTTAAAAAAGCATAAGATCATATATATTTGTGTATGTTATATGCAGTTTGTATATGTTATATGAGCAGCGATGACAGAGTGGTAAGGACCGCAGTCTCCGACGCGGGAGGTGCCGGGATCAAATCCTCGGCACGCACCGCTGACAAACGAAATTCTTGATGTGCACATTTCATCGCTGCTCCACGGTGATGGAAAATATTGTGATATTTAATTAATTACGATGTTTTCCATCGCCGTGCATGCCTGAGAGAAATTCATAATTTCTCTAAGATATGGTGTCCGTCCACCAAACCGCCTGGACTATGGCCTGAATCCCTCTCAGTTGTTAGGGGATACCTGTGCCCAGGAGTGGGACATAAAAAGGTTGAAAAAAAATGTTATATATTTTACATTATTTTGTTTTAATATTATAGTTTCGTATTGCATGACTTTAATTACTTACATAATTAAATAGCCTTTTCATCACTCCGTACAACACAACCATAATGATTATTCTTTAAAAATCTAAAATAGTGAACGTAAATATATCAAAACTAAAATAGGCAAGTATGTGAAACTTACAGCATCAAGGTGTAACAGGTATGACACCCGTCAGAGGAGTGGCCTTTACCCCACGTCCCAACGTCTATGCACAATGTGCTTTCTAGTTATACAACTAGTGTATCTGTGTGTGTCGGTATCAGTGTTTTCGGTGCATAGAAAATTACGATTTTAACTGAAATTGACATATTTAAAAATGACTATAATGTGTGCGTTCTTCCCCCGCACCAGATTTGGCACAAAAATTATGTATCGAAACGAGGCTCTATGCCGTCTCTACTGAAGGGTGAGTCGGTAACTTTGATGCTCTAAGATGTGAAATGATATATTGGAAGCGTTAGCGTAGTTTCTCTAAGGAATTACAGAAGTGCTTTTCAAACTGTCGCGTACACCATTGGAATCTTTTTAGGAGATCCCTCAGGCCTGAGCATTGGGAAACGGAAAATCTCGTTTTACCGGAAACTTTATGTAAATATAGTAGTGTATCACAATCAATCAAGAAATTCAATCGCGATATTGAATTTCTTGACGTTTTCTTGTTCGTGTGTTAACAAATTGAAGAATATTTCAATCAGCGAACATAAACATTTAAGAATTACTTTTCCTTCTATTTAACTTTTGTTATATTTTTGTTTGATGTTGATATTTTATTATATTGCAAATAAAATAACAACACAATTGCACAAATTTTCAACATTTAAATAATGCTAATATTGATTTAAATTGTGTATTTATTTTACTTTTATTTTAAAACTGATAGAATAATTGAATCAAGCCTAAAAACAGTATGGTTTGAACAATTTATTTTCCTTTAAACGTATCTATCGTAAAGTGAAAAAATTCAGTCGTACACAGTGAACATGCTAACGTTGTTTCGACCGCAAAATCGAATTCCACCCAAAATTGCGGCACGAAGAGTGGAGTGACAACACAAAGGCCGCAGGCGATCACGAGCGAATAGTTGGACATGTCGATCCTCTTTTTTTACCCGACTACGCAAAGAAGGGTAATGTGTTTATCACTCTGTGTGTGTATTGCTGACTGCAACTCTTTTTACGTCCCACTGCTAGGTATAGGTCTCGCCCGTTATTGGGGAGGCGTGGAGCTTACTCCACCACGCTTCGCCAATGCGGGGTGGTGGAGAGGCGGGTTCGTGATAAGCCCGCTGTCGGATGTTTTCAAACCGGCCATAAGGCCTCCAACAAGGTTTAACGACTGTTATCTATCGACAACAAGCGGGACCAACAGCTTATTGTGCCCTTCGAAGCATGGAAACGCACATGAAATTTTTCTGCCACCAAGGGTCACGCATCTCACACCCGACCGTGCCCGTATAGCTGCATAGATTGCTTGCGTTATCCGCTAGCCGCCGCGATATGCGCGCTTCATGTAGGTATGTGGGGTTGTAATGTCTAATCACGTTGACCGATTTTGAGGATTCATACGTCAAACAATTCGTCTTAATCTTGTGAATGTTAGTAAAGAAATGACAATAATCCAAATTCACTCCAGCAATAACCAGACGCCATAATAAATTCAAAGTCAAATGGGGTTTCTTTCATCATTTTTCATTAATGTAACAGTTTAGGATATTTATCGATTGAAATCTCTGAATAACAACTCTCGCCTTCGCTCGCTCGCATGCCTTCGTATAATAAGAACTTATAATATATATGCTTAGTATTTCGTTATTCCGCCACTTTTAAGCGGAGATAGTAGCAGTTATAGCTAACTGCAAAAATAAAATTAGGTATATTATAAAAACAAAATCCGATTTAGACTAGGTTACTTTTTACCCAGAGAAAATATCTCAGTCCTAAGGAAAAAGTATGTAGCCTACATGAACGGAGCTGCGTCCGGAAAGCTAATTTAATTTATTTTCTTTGTCAATTATAAATAATGTTTGTATTTGACACAAATATTTTTTCCAAAAGGATGAAATAAAGAAGAATATTTTAACTGCGTGAAAATAATCTTCTTCCACTTAACGTAATTCTGACCATCGAATTCCACTGAAAATTACTTCACAAAAAGTAGGCATTCGTCACAAAGGCTGAAGTGATCACGTCAGAATAGTTAGACACGTAGCCCCATCCTCGTTTTTAAAGGCTTTGTTGAGAAACAAAGTTTCAGGCATTTTCTCTTTCGATTACTATTCATCACTTTGGTTAACGAAATAAGTACCTTTGACAAAATTCGATGTTTTGCTTAACTACATATAACACAACAAACTTCTTATTAGCTGAAATGTACCTACTCAGGTGAAGCGTAGCGTCAAACAAGCTTCAATGATATTTTAATACATACACACACACACACACACACATATACACACACACACAACACACACATACACGCACACACATACATGATCGCACGCAAACAATAATAGGATAGTATTAATATTGTATACCTACTACTTTAAGAAAAATTGTATATTATTTATATTTCCATCAGATTGTCTGAGACCGTTCTGATAAAATGTAAAACCTTGATTAATGTTTGTATACGAGCGCTGGTATCCATAACTCAAGTTAAATCTTATATTGGATACCAGAGTTCAACAAAACACTTCTGTTCGAAAATAATTTATCAGTTACTATAATATTATTATAAGTGTATGTACAACTTATTGGAAATAAACGTTATTATTATTTAATTTACTTTTATTTTAATGCTTTAAACAGGAGACAGCAGCGTTGACCGAGTTTCAGAACCCGTGATCTTCGATATCGAGTTCAAACCCCCTCACAAACCTCTGACAAAGAAATTAGTTGAATGCATATTTGTCGCTGCTCCACAGTGAGAGAAAATATTGAAATATTTAAAAATTACGGTGTTTTCTATCACCGACAGAAATATCAAGACATGATCTGCACCAATACGCAGTTGACAAACAAGGTGAAATATGCCGTAAATCCCTTTTACTTTTAAAAGGAGACCTGTGCCCAGCAGTGGAATAAAAAAGGCAGAAAAAACAGGAATCGTAATGTTAAGTGGTCTTTGTCGTTGCAGCTCATGGACATCGACACTACCGCTGCGAGTTCTATCTATAAAATAAATGGGTAAAAGTTTATAAGCGCATTACCCGTGCGTTATCTTCTCTTAATGTTTGGATCAGTCTTCGTAACAGCTTGTTTTACTAATGCACGGATTCGTAAGTAATATATCTTTGAATGAATGGGGGTCATTATTCCCTTTTAGAAAGGAGATGTATTTTACGTTTTATTCTATGAAAAATACGCAATGATTTGTTCTACGAGGCCTAAAGAGTCCCCGAATAGCTGAATAACTTGAATTTAAGGATTGCCACTTGAATAATTGTCCTCGTAGGCAAAGGGGGTAATTTGTGGAGATATGTATTCCGGACACGACTGTTTTTCGGGGTAGTAATCAGAAGCTTTCGGTTTTAGACCAGCATTTATACGCTCGTAAAGTCTTGTTTTTACGAGTATAAGCGCTTGTAGCCGCAAGATGGCGAAATTTCGCACACATGTCTATACAAATAAGTAAAATTAGAGTGTCCGTTTGTAATATTAAATGAACCGCTTTTTACTACATCCATATGAATGTATACGGTATATATACCAAGATAACATTTTTTACAATTTTTTTTGTCTGTCTGTCTGTCGGTCTGTATGTCTGTTTATTCCGGCGAATCTCTGAAACGGCTGGACCGATTTTGACGGGACTTTCACTGCCAGGTAGCTGATGTAATAAGGACAAACTTAAGCTACTTCTATTTCAGAAAAAATCTTAAACTAAAGCCCACTCGGATGAAGCCGCGGGCGACCGCTAGTAATTAAATATAATAAGCCCTTGTTGGTTTTTAATTGCAAAAAGTAGCGCACGTGTAAGCGCATTTGCGGTGACGACTGTACACGCGCAGAAAAAATAAACTGATTAGAAACCGTTCTAAATTACCAGTTAATAGGTCTACAGAGTCCAATAGGCCTAGTTAACTGAGAGAAGAGACTTATGCCCTTCAATGGGACCTTTAAAAGTGGTTAACCAGTTTTAAAATATGGAATGTAGAACACGAGCAACCTATGCATAAGCTGTTGTAAAACCTGGTTGGAGGCCTGGTTGCAGGCGGAAACGAATGCTAAATATTACTACGCATCACCGGTTCGAAACATACGATGAAAATGCGGATTGACCATCAATCAACAATATACCTATCCAGCAATCCACCCGTGTCGAATTACCTAGTAACGTAACAAAAGAATGTCACAATAAATTTAATATTTTACTATAACTCTACAGTATTGTAATTGTCTCCGTAGATCTTAATTTACTACTCTTAAGAGAACACATTAAAATGTAAGTAATAAAGTTAGTTTCTTTTCAAGAACAACTTTATGAAACTTCTATTGAATTTGACAAGCTTTGGAACTCGCTCTCGCTGGTTAAAGTATGATAAAATTCAATTAATTCATCATTAAAAAACAATTCAATTGTTTTCTGAAGTAACCGTTATAGAACCGATTTTTCAATCCCCGAACAAAGTATTCGTTGAAAACGAATAACGAATAATCATGTTAGCGCTGTCATTGTTATTCTTTCATTATTCATTCATCATAATGGCATTGCAAACTCAGTGCATATTGCCAGCGTCAAGTATAATTTTTGCATCACTTAGTAGTCATAGAAAAAAAAAGTAAGTCGTCAGTTATCAGTCAGTCTAGTCATTCAGATGTTCAAGTAAAGCGATGGCTACTTTACCAGAACGTGTCCGATGGAGTTTTGGAGGTAAGCCGAAAAAACTTTGTTTTCGCACTGTTATTTTATTTCACAACACTCGTGCACTGTCGTTAACCTATATCGAACAAAATGCCATCAACTTTATGCGGTATGACTCAAAAATACACCAAAAAATTAAAATAAAAAAATAATGTAGATTAAAAAACTAAAAAACACGCTTTTATGAAAATACTAACTAAAAAGTAAAAAATAAAAATAAAATGTATTTTACTGTAAGATAAGCGTGGGGTGCATGGGGTCAATAGTATCTTAAAAACCACCCCACGCTTTTGTTACAGTACCTAAAATACATTTTCTTCTTATTTTTTACTATTTAGTTCGAATTTTCATAACAGCGTGTTTTTTAGTTTTTTAAACTACATTATTTATTATTTATTTTTTTGTTGTTTTTTTTTCATATTATTGCATTGACATCGGCCCTTGACCCCTGTGTAATTTTCAAGTTAATCAGACTCCTAGAAGTAAGTGAAAACGAAGTTAAAAGATTACGTTACATACATACAGGTCAATAATAAAAGCATGTTAACAACAAGAGCACATTTAATGTGATAATTATTTCATAAGAGTAATTTACTCTTATGAATACACCCGTATTCATAAACTACGTCATTTTCTTTTTTATTCAAATAAAAAATAAAAAAAGTAATCAAAGCCTATATAAAACAAAAGACGATACCACGAGAAACATCAAACCATGCCGCAGTCCGTGCCTATTATCTTTTTGAACAGACTCTAAGCTATGAAAGATCCAATTCAGAAGTCATTTCGATTCGAAATTCAGAAAGGGCATTTGAAATATCTAAAACAAGACCTCACTTTGATGACTTGTGCAATACTCAATATTCCATTAACATCCTGTCATCGCTCGATTGAGGAGCAGAGTCGCCGGAAGCACGTCTCCCCGGAACAATTCCAATCAAGTCGAACGTGTGTTCGTTCCTATGTTGCGATACGGGACTAAATCGATAACTCTATCATTGGATGTATATTTTGTGAATATTGATTGATATGTTGTTGCTCAGCACAGGTCCTTTCGTTAGTGAAGCATTTAGGTCATAGTCCACCACGCTGGCCAAGTGCGGATTGGTCGACATCACGCCTTCGGGAAATTATGACTTACTCTCAAGCATACACGGTGATGAAAAACATCGTAATTACTTAAATATCTCAATATTTTCCCTCGCCGTGGAGCAGCGATATATACGCACTTAATTGATCTTTACGAGAGGTGCGCACCGGGAGTTTGAACTCTGCATCTCCGTGGTGAAGACCGTGATCATTACCGCTCGGCCATCGCTGCTCACATAATAACTATGACTTTAATTTAAAAAAACACGTCTGCTTTGATTAATAACGCTTAAAGATAACCATATTGTTTGGTGAAAATTACAGATATATTAAATAACGTTATTTCCAATATTACAATGTCAGTCCAGTTCAAACAATTTCAAGAACTTCCTAAGGATACCGAAAATTGAAATTGAGGTATTGACTCTCGTCAAAGTCAATACCTGTGATGCTTTAAGCAGAAATCTAAATATATATATATATATAATGTAATTTAAAAAAAACCGGCCAAGTGCAAGTCGGACTCACGCACGAAGGGTTCCGTAACATTATCTATAAAAAATCAAATTAGTATGATGATTGTATTTCAAAGGTTAAGTGAGATTTCGTTTGGGATTGGGATTGGAGCATTGGGATTGCATTTACAATACATAAATGCGTATAAATGAAAATTTTAGAAGAAATGGCCGACTCTTTAATGCACACAGATTCTTCGCTTTCTCTTTGACACAAACGACAACAAGAGCAATTATTCTTCTTCAGAATCTAAAAGCAGTGACTAGGACAACATCCTGAAATAACGCCTGCACCCAAAGTGTACCAAAGTCACAATGCCTTTTCTTTGCTACTAAGGCTGTGTACTAATGTACTAATACTTAAGCCCTGGTTTCTTAAGATCACTGTGCGGTTATAAAAGCGACCGTCATGGAACGTTGTCTACTATATTACAGTTAGTTCAACTCATTTGTGCGCGCGGCGCTATGTGTGGGTAAACCTGTATATACACAGTGGCTTTGTGTGCGTGACAAGAGCTACGGTGAAGTTGCTCGGCCGACGACGGCCGCGTCACTGTCACACAAATTAAAGCTGTATAATTACTAGCCCACGCAAACATAGCGCCGCGCGCACAAATGAGTTGAACTAACTATAAAACAAAAGACTTTTAAAGGTCTTTGATGTGAACAAAATAGCGCGGTTTCCTATTCGCTAGGTGCGCGATGACAGCGCCAACTAGCAGGCCAGTTACAATTACGGCGGACTTTGATTATGTCAAATTGCGGGCTGTCATTACGAAGTAATTAAACAAATAAATAATTTCAATTAAATATTACAACCAGAAATAAAACGACCGAGCTTCTGCATTTTTATTGACAAGCAGAATTACACAGAATAATGGCTGGCAAAGGCTTATATAGAGACGACTCCCTTCTTATTGGCTAGCGCTTGGTTTGGCTTAAGGGAGACGTCATAGCGGCATGGCTCCAATTGGCTAGCTGGCTGACACTTTCATTACATAAACTTCATAATTTAATTAATTTATAAATTGACAACGTCCGTGGCGTAGTGGGTGATGAGCCGACTGCGAAACGTGAGGTCGTGGCTTCGATTCCCACCCAGGACAAATATTTGTGTGATGAACATGACTATTTGTTCTGTATCTGGGTGTTAATTTATCTATTTAAGTATGTATTTAGAATTATATAAGTATGTTTATCAGTTTTCTGATTACCATAGTACAAGCTCTGCTTAGTTTGGAATCAGATGGTGTTGTGTGAATTGTCCAAAGATATTTATTTATTTTATTCGACCATGTAAATCTATAGTGTCGATAATAATGTTGATCTTTTTTATTTCCCCTGTAAAACACGCGGTTTTTGACATCTTAAACGTCCTTGCCTAAAAGAAACGTATAATTCCTTTAAGGCATGATGTCCACCAATCCGGACTTAACCAGCGTAGTGGATTATGACTTAAATCCCTCTCATAAAAGATATTAAAAAAATCTTAATCCTTAAGCTGTAGGGGCTTTCTGTAAGTTTTTAAAAGTAGTTTGTATTAAGCGTGAACGGTTGCAAGTCCATTTCAGCACTATTAAGACGGTTTTCGGTTTTCCTTAGTAATTAACTTAATTACAAGTATTATTGACTGATTGTTTCACTGTGAACGTACCTTAATTTGTACAAGTTTTAATCAGGGGCGAAAAAACAGCCTTAAGAGTTCAGATACCCCGAATTTTTTATCATTTTAACATAGATTTAACTTTTTAATAGGACAAAATTTACATAATGCGAGTTATTTTCCTCGAATGGTACATTTAAGGGATAAAATAACGAACGCACATTCCAGAACTTTCCTTTGTTATGGTTTTGGGACGATCATACTTTAAGAAACTTAACAAAGTTTACTAAGTCTGTATCTCAGACAAAAATTATGTTAAACGGACCGTCCGTGGAAATTATATTTTTTGTAGCGATCACAAAAATATGAAACATTTTTGTAACCAAAAAACCGCGGTTCTCGACGCGACCGATCCCGGGCTCAAATCTTCGGCGCGCACCTCTGATAAAGAAATTTGTAATGTACGCTTTTGTCGCTGCTCCATGGTGATGGAAAATATTGTGATATTTAATTGATGATGTTCTCCATCACCGTGCATGCCAGAGAGAAATTCATAATTTCTCGAAAGCATGACGTCCACCAATCCGCACTTGACCAGCGTGGTGGAATGAATATAGCCTAAGCCCCTCTCACTCTCACTTGTGAGAGGAGACCAATTCCCAGCAGTGTGAAATAAAAAAAAGGTTGAAAAAAAACAGCTTTCATGATTCGCCCGGTTCCATAACAACAAAGACCGCAACCACCGAATCACACAAATGCGAAAAAAATTTGCCCGTAGCGGTCATCATCCGCTTTCCGACCACGCCTGACATTGCGTTGTTGCATTGATCGCCTACGTTTTTGCACGCTTATATCTTATATTTAATTGTAACCAAATAATTGGCAGCAACAATTTTTGCGTCCGACTGCTGGGCACGGTCCCTTACTATTATTGGGGAGACCTGGAGTAAGCTCCACCACGCTGACAGTGGGTTGGTGAGAACATTCTTATAATGCATGCAAAATAGGGTAACGCTAGTACAAAAATATTTACTTTGTATAGTATCTATAATTTAGTTCTACACGAAAATATTGTCGTTTCCACGTCACACACGGGTCTGTTTACGTAGGCTGAGCTAATTTTGTTACGCCAATTATTACGCGCTCAAGTGGGGTCTAACGCCTATCACCGATACAATTAAACGCTGTGGATTAGTCGATTAGTTGCGGATCGTTTTCATTATAACGGATTATAATACTATCGATTTAATTATACTATGACCAAATCCGTTTATTACACCTGAATTGATCCGACATGAAAACCCCCGGGGGACATGATCATCTCAGGGAACATGACCCCTACCCCAAAATCAATCAGTCATGCGTAGATGGAAGGCGAAACAAGCCAATTTGGGACTTTGGGACACCTCTTCCCCCCATATTTCTTAGTGACCCCCTCTAAAATTTCTTGGCGTCTCGCTCCAAAATTTAAAGCTGTGACCGCTCCTGCATAAAAATTGACGGCTGTTAGTAGTTTTCTATTGTTTGCCTTATTCATTCAACCCAGAAGAGAGTTAGTCCAAAACTGTTATCATAAACAAGGCCCAGTTGCCGGCTAAACTTACACGAGGTGACCATCATCAGCCTTTGGAGCAACAGCGCAACTGCATACGAGTACAGGCAAGAGTAGACTAGCTTGAAGTTGCGTGTAGATGTCCATGGGGTTCAACGACCACTTAACATGACGTTGCCTGCATGATCGTGACTTCATCCTTGTCGTATTCTTTATTATTGAAGGTCGTGTCCTTAATGAAACTCCTTAACGGTTCTTATGAGTTGCTTCCATTTTTCTCGATGTTCGGCTTTTCTTAGGGCTTCTGTGACGGAGAGTCCAGTTAGTGTGGTCACTTGGTCACACCAACGGTTAGGTGATCGGCCGCGGGGTATTTTTCATTCAACCTTGCCCACTATTAACAGTTTGTCTAGGTCGTCCGGTTGTCGACGGACAATGTGACCAAAATATACCAAGATTATTTGGTAGCATCGATCGTGACTACTCCATTCAAATAAAAAACACTAGCAAATAACGCCTAAACAGCTTTTAAAATCGAATTAAGAACGAATTGCATTTGCGTCACCACTACGCCATATGGGATATTCATATCAAATGAGAAAAGCAAACTTAGCAAACAATTCTAAACTCATATTAGAACTTCTTTTTAACTATACAGCCAGCACTAGTGGATTCAGGGGGGCTAGGGTGCTCAAGCCCCCCTCCAAACCATTTGGGTTCACCCTTGACAAACCTCTGACTCCTCCAAACTTAAAATCAAGCCAAAAACCAGGCGTGAGTTGTACACGTCTTGCATTAAACCCCTGACATGCATGAATTCCTAGATCCGCCACTGACAATCAGCGTAATTTTTACCGTCACTGCGGGTATTTACATAATGCGGGAAGCATTGCCCATTGGAGCCATAATGGAGTGAGCTCCAGGCTTCTCCATAAATGAGGACACCCGTGCCCAGCACGCAAGACGGACGATTTTTGTAGGTGGTAGAACTATTATGGTTCACCCGGGGAAGTACCACCGCTGCACCCACTTCTGCCGTGAACCAATTCTATTGTGTTGCGGTGGAAAGATGCAGTTGCCGGCCACACTTACATGAGGCGACCACCAGCCTCCGGAGTAGAAGCGCAACTGCATACGACCTCAGACAAGACTTACCTATGCTTGCTTGAGTTTGTATGTAGATGTCCATGGGCTGCAGCGACCACTTAACACCACGTGGCCTACATGCTCGTCTGCTACTCCGTTCAAATAAAAAAGCACGCAAAACGGACGCAAATAATATTGCACCAATCCTCATTATTTCTCTTTCAGTCTTTCACACCAAAGCCATGATGGTTGTTGATAGCTGTACAAAAGTGATGTAACTTATTCAGAGCATTTATTACAAAGTCCGCAATCACTGTAATAGCTACTGAAAATTACACATACCCTAGAGTACTAAAAAAAGATACCTAGTGTTTTATTCAACCAACGAACGTGTTATTTTAAAAGCAACCGAATTGCTGGATACACGAACTGTTTCAAGTAAAAGTGAAGCGTAAACGAGAAAAGCTTTTAAAGATTTATAGAGATTGCTAATAGTAAAGTGGAAAAGGTAGCGAGACTTTTTAAAGTGGGTAGGTACTGGTATTTCTTAATTAAAATTTAAGCGCATTTCGATATAGTATATAAGTTTTTAGATTATAGCACTTTTAGGGTTTAGCGGGGAACCACCTCGCACCTCTATTAGGGTGCCTTTCCACCGGAGAGCGTAGCATTGCTAGTTGCTAGATAACGTTGCTAGGGGCGTGTTTGGTATCCTCCGATCATATTTATTATTTCACATAGCATAGCACTTGGTTGAACCCGTTTCTACCAGGGACGGGTTAAACTTTGTTATTATAGTAAGCGTACCAATGTGCAGTAGGTTCATAGCGCATCTTCTTCGAACGGTTATATAGCTTAGCATTAGTGGAAACTGTCAGAAAAGTTTCATTGCGTAGCGTTCACATCGTCGCAGCACAGATGCATAGCATATCTCTGGTGGAAGGGTGTCATTCCACTACTACTTACTACTGTCAAATATGAATGTTACTTGTATCAGAACTGCTACATTTACAGGATCATGTGCCTGAGAAGTAGCAACATAATGGAATACGACCACAGACCGGACTCGGTTTTGTTTGAGGTTGGATGTAGACCAAGCAGTCCATGAATGCTAGGTAGACATAAAATTACAAATAGGAGTACAGACAGAGGTACACAGGTTAGGCTTAACTGACCGAAACACAGAAACAAACCTTTTAAAAACAAATAAAAAAATGTTCGGCTTTATTATTTTTAATGAAATTGTGGAACTCATTGTTTTTCCAAGTTCAAGTTTCCCCAAAAGACTATCTTCAAAATAATGACAAAATTCAAGCCACCTTGAAAAGGTTAATATAATACATACAACATAGGTTAATATAATAGGTTTGACGACCCGCGTGGCGCAATGGTTATCATGCCGGACTGCCAATCGAGGGGTCCCGGGTTCGATTCCCGGCGAAACAGAAATTTGAATGATGAGTTTAAGTTTCTGTTCTCGGTCTGGGTGTTTGTGTTCCTGTCTTTGAATGTGTCCATGGTACCCACGACACAGGGTATTAATTACCTTACTGTGGGGCTATAAGTGTGTAATGTTTGTAATGTTTAATATATATATTGGAATGAGAAGCTAATTCTGACACTCGAACGCTATGTAGCTTAAATGGAATATACTATAACTATAAACGGATACTTGATACAAAACATTGGGCAGGGATTTTAATTACAAAAAATTTGAACTCCTGCCCTGACCTTACAATTTGCCCTGTGTCGGTACTTCGTGAACATATGTTTGGGGCAAACAGGGCCGTTTGCTCCAAGATTTGTAACTTAATATAGACATGGCGACGCCGGATGAAAGCTATTATGTAAAGTTAAGGGAGACATGGCCATCTTGTTTGATCACCAGCGAAGAAATAATAAATTTTGACAGAACAAAAACATAACTACAGAAAACCGTTGATAACAATTCGCTAACATCAAGAAAATAGGAAGAAATATTTATTCTAAAGAAATCAGAAATTATTTTGAAGAAAATACCGGCATTTTCTGTTACAATGCTATCAATTTATCTGCAACTCATATTAGCAGAAAAATGGAGAGCTAAGAAAGACACGTGGGCACTTTGTTTGCTAACCCTCGTCCAAGCTGCTGAAGACTAAGAAATCCATTTCGTGCTTTATTTGCTAACTCTCATCGTAGTCACCCGTAGACGAGAGAGCAAACAGAATTTTTTACCAAAAATACTGTTATTTTCAATTTAATTCCATAGATTTTCCCTAGAAAGAGGGTACTAATAAGCCACCTCCAAATTTATTTGCTAAATTTCATGCTATTTACCCGTAGGTGAGAAAGCAAGTCCCCACTGTAGTAAATCTAACTCGCTACGTATTACGTAGAATGCGTACAGTCGGAAGCAATTTATTCTTCACCTTCTCATTCTATTTGCTGTCTTCACGTTATTGTTAAGAAACGAGAATTTATATAACACTACAACACACATCTTTGTGAAACGCGCTTGACCCGGCGACTGGGTAAAACGCAAGCTATCTACGCGCCTAAGCCAAACGGGCACGGTCGGGTGACAGATGGAGGACCACTAGTGCCAAATTCCATGCGCGTTTCCGTGCTTCGGAAGACACGCTAAGTCTGGTTATTATCGATAGATAACTTTAATTATACCTTGATGGAAATCTTATAGGCAGTTTGAAAAACATCTGATTCTGATAGCGGTTTGACCACTAACTCGCATCTCCACCAGCTCGGGGCTTCCACAATTATAAGAGACACGCGCAACAGTGGGACGCAAAATGGGGTTACAGTCATCGCTAGAATAAGACATTACATATTCATAGCCTAATTAATACCCTGCGTCGTGGGAACAGAGGACACATACAAAGACAAGAACACAAACTACCAGAACGAGAACAAAAAATTTAAACTCATCATTCAAATTTCTGTTTCGCCGGGAATCGAACCCGGGTATCCTTGACTGGCAGTATGGCATTTTGACCATTGCGCCACGTCGTCAATAAATCGTAGCTTAATGTTTTCCCATAATTATTTTCCAACAAATTGTCGAGATTAAGCACTATTCTAACGAGAGGACTGCCATGTTTGCTCTTTCGTCCTAAACAAACTCAGTTGGTTTAGCTCTACGAATAAACATGGTTGTTATTTTATTTTGTGGTGAGTTTGTGCACCTGGTGATACAGCAAATATCAAAATTAACTATATTTTTATTAGTTTTATCTTTGCGTCGTTCATATAAATTATTGCCTAGTGCATAAATCTGCTCAGTGAAAAATTCTATACACACGTAACCGATAGGTACTCGTGCATTATGTCATTTTACTCTTTAAAAAGCACGTGTGTCCATCAGAAGCACGAAGGTTTCTAGATTATCGTGAGATTGTTATAGTGTAAGTTACAAGTTAGGAGTACTAAAATATAAAGATAACCGCCTACCAATAATAATCTTATATGAATACTGTAACGGTACAAAGGCACACTATTTTCTTTATGGTAGAATAGCTGTGTTTTTCTTTTTTGTTCTTATTTATATGGCTTTCAAAAACAAATTTAAAATATTATATTTTAGTCTTCTGTCTACAAAAGTCTAGTGTGCAAATTATACTAACACTAAAAATAAAAATTGAGCCAGTTCTCTCTCTCTACCTTCTGAAAAATCACTTTGATACCTGCCATATTTTTATTATAGTTATTTTTATCATACCTGAAATATCGTAGACATACGGCGATATTTTTTCAAACACCTATTGTGGAAATGTAAGTAAACGTACTCAGTGGTATATAATATTCTCTCAAGGATGATCTAGATTATATAAGACCTAGTAATAAAACCAACTAAAACTGTTGGTAAACATTTTAATAGTAGCAGGAAGGAGAAAATTAGCCGTATCAAGGGCTTATTTGGGCACATAAAATTGAATTTTACGACCAACATTTGGCTTTTCGGCTTTATTATTTGTTTTATCGGCCTAACCCTTTTATATATTTACAGCGTAATCTTAAATGTGTGTACCTACATAAAATATTAACAGCTATTTTAAAGTAATAAGTATAGGAAATATAAAATATATGAGGCGATCATCATCAGCATTTGGAGTAGCAACACAACTGCGTGCGACCTCAGGCTAGGCTTACAGCCGTATTCAAAAAGCATACTTGCTTAAGTATGCAGGCAACGCTATGCAAAGAGCGCTATTTGACGTGCGTTCGTCGATTTACGTCGATTTTGACAAACGCATGGTAGCAGGTTTCACTCAAATATCGTCTATAAATTCGTTTAGATGACCCTATGCGTTGGCGAGTACGATGAGACCTCATAGAATTGTTTGTGAATACGGGTGATAATCTTGCTTGAGGATGTGTGTAGATGAAATGAAATGGAATCGTTCATCAACATAATTGTTGATGAACGATTCCATTTCATTTCAACAACATGTTCTAAATCTGTGGTTATAACATACACGTAGTTTTAAACATGATGATAATTATGAACGTGTTACGTATACCTATTTTATAATTTAAATTGGAAGACAAAATATATAATAAATCCAGGCATCGCCGCGTCGCAGCCTTGTATAAGCAAGATATCGTGTTCGAGCATTTGCTCATACAGGACTACGGCGCGTGGGAAAGAAGAAGCTCGCAGGTGCACGAACATTCCAGTCCAACATCGATCGCGAATCGCTAGTTTTTAAGATAATCATAATGTAGATTTTAATAATTAAAATTATTTAGTTTTGTAAAACTATTAGTTTTCATTTCGCACCCTGCTGCGACCGCCCTAAATATAAGTAACGTGAGGCCAGTATTTACCCGATCACAAACACACCCTTCCTATACTTATACATTATACGTTACACGTCTTTCACAATGAGAAAACGTAACGCAGGTAATATCTTCCTTAATTATCAGCCAGGCATACGTATAATGAAACTGCTTAATGACAACACTTAGTTTAAATTGTCGCCGTGTACAAATCATACGTTACAAAATTACTCACTTTATGACAACATTAACTTGCTTTCTAATAAAATATTTACACAATGTAAATAGGGTGAACAGACTTACATTTTTATTCGGTTCAATAGAAGGCTTTTTAATAGATTTTATTGTTAAACGAATCGAAAATTACGTTTTTAATAGACTTGGGGAAGCTGGCTTAAATTTTTTATAAGTTTTTTATTTGCACAAAAAACTTATAAAAACAAATATTCATAAATATTTAGTTGTTTTTTTTTAACTACAATGTGGAGTTTTTTATTTGCACAAAAAACTTATAAAAACAAATATTCATAAATATTTAGTTGTTTTTTTTTTAACTACAATGTATATTTTTTGTTTGATAGATAACTACAATATTAGTTAAAACTGACTAATCGTTTAATAATAAGATTTAATTTTAATTTCAGCATTTATTGCTGTAAAAGACTACTTATATTCATATTTTTTTGATAAATAAAACTCAGTATCAACAAGTATAAAAAAATCAGTATAAAAAAAGTTTACACACAAGATTCGTTTTATAATAAAATTTAATTTTAATTTCAACATTTGTTGCAGTAAAATACTATATTCATATATTTTTTTTATAATTAAAACTACATGGCTGCAACCCTTTTTGCGTCACACTGCTGGGCACGGGTCTCTTCCCATTATTGGGAGGCCTGGAGCTTACTGCACCACGCTGCTCCATAAGGGTTGATGGAGATGCGAGTTAGCGGCCAACCCGCTGTCGGATGTTTTCAAACCGCCCATAAGGCCTCCGACTAGGTTCAACGACTATTATCTATCGATAACAACCGGAACCGACGGCTTAACGTGCCCTCCGAAGCACGGAAACGCGCATGAAATTTTTGCCACTAGTGGTCACCCATCTCACACCCGACCTTGCCCGTTTGGCTTAGCTGCATAGATCGCTTGCGTTCTATACTCGCCACCGGGCCATTCGCGCTTCTTTAAAATAAAACAACATACTCAGTATCAAAAGGAAAATCACCTTAATGCGTCAACATTTAGCTTCAGCTCTCAGCCAATATTCTACTTTCAACCTTAAAGGTACACAAGGATATCTTATAGCGGGATAATAAAAATTGCTTCGTTTCGTGTCTTCAGTTCTAAAGCCAAAGTCAAATTTATGAGTTCAATCGCAATAATATTGCAACAAAATGGATTGGAAATTTAAAAATAAATAAATGTACCTGTTTTTATCTTTTAAAATGTGTGCCCCCCCCCCCCCTGTAACTTCTAAAATAAGAAAATGATAAAACTAAAAAAAATATATGATGTACATTGCGATGCAAACTTCCACCGAAAAGATTTAGTAAGTAGTTTTTTTAATACGTCATAAATCGTAAACCACAATTTACCTTTCATTCAATCTTAATGCAATGATTTCTATGGATAATCAAAGGCAATGATGTATTTCTGTTGCCGCTATTGTTATACAAATACTAAAAATAGAATAAAATAAATATTTAAGGGGGCTCCCATACAATAAACGTGTTTTTTTATAGATAATGGTACGGAACCCTTCGTGCGTGAGTCCGACTCGCACTTGGCCGGTTTTTTACATAACTGAAGCAGGAATGAGTGCAATAACTTCAGCACTTGCCGCGGAACAGCCGGAAGGGACGGACGTTTCAAACAATGCCGCAACGGAATCTCCGTCATGTACATTTGAATTGCGCTATTATGTATTTCAATGGAATTTTATTAAAAAAAATGTTATTACCTGCTTTTCCCTTTACCTTTCAAGGATTTCATGCTCGTCTAATACCTTCAAACAAGCAATTCTTGTATAAACCTAAATATATAATTTTAATCTCGAAAACGGCTCCTACGGTTTTTTTTAAATGCGTGCAGATGTTTTCGGGGCCAATGAATCGATCTAGCTTGGTTTTATTTTATATTAAAAACTGAAAAATATGACTCTTCCTGACATCTATCGATTCTATTTTTTTTAATTGGGAGTCGAAGTACCTTAACGGCATTGTTAAATAAGCCAATGAGTCTCTGAAAAATCAGTTGTTATTATCCGAGCAACACCCGGTCATCCGGGTGTTTAATACGATTAAGAGTTGTAAACATTTTGTGTATTTTTTACGCGGAATTTTTTATTAATTTATATTATTACCTACCCATTTTCATTAAAATGTATTTATGTGCGATTTTGGTGTTATAAATTTATAAACTTTTATAACCCTAGAAATTGAAATAATACGTTTACTGCTGGAGAGATAAATCTTCAATGGTATGTTTATTATGTTAAGATTCAGGATACATAACTAAAATTTGAGCTGCCTAAAATATTGGGAGTTACTTTAGATCATGGAATTGTTGACAATATGGAAAAAATTGACATGCTACGGCGAGCATGTTAGCGATTAACATGAAGATAATAGTAACACAAAGTGTTCGCGCCAATTAAGTCATTTCACCTCCCTCCCCTTCACCCTCCCTCTCTTCCCCGCAAGCGCACTATTACATAATATGGATCAGGAAGATCTATCAAGGCAGTCTGCCTTCGTCCCGCCGCCGACGCGCCCGCCGCCGACGCGTATGCAAGTCCTCTAGTGACAACCGCACCGCAAGCCACCTAACACGTGGTCATCAGACTCGCCGCATCGCCACCATCACCGCTGTTAATAGTTTAGTGATTAATAGGTACCTATAATAGTGAGTGTGAAGGACAACACCAGTTCCCGGGCAAGAGAACATTGATGAAGACTTCAGCAGCACACGAGCATACCATCTGCTCCAGCCCCTGGGATACACCAAGTAAGTGCGCTCCCTTTATCAATCCTTCTCGTTTTCCACATTAATTCAAACCGCAACTTACAGTCCACAATTCCATCACCCGCAACGGGGGACCACCCTCCTTTCCACCCTTTATTCCACCACCATTTTTGGTCATAGCGAACCGGAGGTCCCCCCCTTTATTACCCATCAATTCCGGTCCTTGTCGAGCCGGATTCCTCCAAATTTTTGGTCCTTCGAGCCGGATTTCGAATCAATAGTTTGGTCACATCACCCGGGTTAATTATTTAATCTCATAAATACGCATACATATGTATCTCATGTAATATATTATAAGTGCCTATTCATATTTAATTTTGCAAATAAGTATTATATCTACGATTATTTTATATCCCGCATATTAATAACGCACCGCTCACGTAGGTATATTATTATTTTTGCAACGCACCGCACCATTCGCACCATTATTTACCTATATTTGTAATCGAAATTACACCTCATAGGTACGCATTCTATTTTTCATTAATTGAAGTCCGCCATATTTGTGGTTGCCGGAGCCGACGCGACCGGCGATCGTTGTTTCGCTAGTAACTACCTACGTATTCATTCATTACGCCATACATAATTTTTATAATCTTAACTGTTTTAACTGATTTATCTTGTTCACGACAAAATGTCTACTAAAGGCAAAATTGAATCTGAAACGCTTTCAAATGACGAAATTAGTTTGAAAATATTAATTGCAAAACGAAATTCTATTTACGAACGTTTACAACAAATTTATGATTTATCTATAAGTGCATCAAGTTCGTCAGACGAACAGGACACATTTCTTGACACGGCATCTGACCTTGAATACTTGCGTACCGAGTTCAAGGACACGTTAGAATCTTATAATGTTACAAATTTAAAATTAAATCCGAATGCGCAAGTAGATTTCGGATCGTGGAAATCTTTTCATGATCTATATAGTCGTATTAAAAGTCAAGTGTCAAAATTAAACGCTTCATCTTCAAGTAAATTACAGAATAGTTTACCTACAAAAATTATACCATCGCTTCCGCCCATAGAATTACTTTCTTTTAATGGTGACATACGACACTGGTCTATGTTCTACCAACAATTTAAAACATTAGTTCATGATAATCAGCAATTAACAGATGCTGAACGCGTTTATTATCTTGTTAGTAAACTTAGTGATAAGGCATTATCAGTCTGCTCAGGCTTAATGCCTACAGCGGAAAACTATTCTGTGATATGGAACGCGCTCATACGTAGATATAACGACGAGCGTGCGCTCGCGACTACCTACGTCAGTCAGCTGTTAGAACTGAAGAACGTAAACACTAACACATCCGCTGGTTATCAAATATTTATGGATAAATTTGATGCTTCTATTAACGCTCTTAAGCAACTTAATGTTGATGACATATCTGATTTTCTATTTCTAAATATCGCGCTTAGAAAATTAGATAACGATACCGTAAAGTCGTTCGAAATGTCATGTCGCAACGTAAACATACCGAAATATTCCGCTTTGGTTCAGTTTTTACATGACCAGAATAGGGCTTTATGCCATACAATAAATACTTCGCATACGTCTAACAACCATAAAATTAAAGGTAATTTGGTTCCCGCTCCCGCTAAGAATATAAGTAAAACTTTTATTAATACAGATTCGTCTCGGTCATGTATTTTCTGTAAATCGGGTGATCACGAACACCTATTTGTCTGTCCGCATTTTTTAAAAATAAATACGCAAGACAAGTACAATTTTGTAAAACGAAATAAATGTTGCACTAATTGTTTAAGTAATAAACACGCCACTCATTTTTGTAAGTCACAGCGTTTATGTAGGTATTGCTCCCGCTCGCACCATACGCTACTTCATTTTGTTAGTAGTAGGAATAAGGTCGATCAGCCTTCGGTAGAACAAGGTCCAGGAGAAAAAAATGCATCCACGTCATGTAACGTTTCGCGCGATTGTGGTAATGCGCCGCACCGCACTACATTATTGGGAACTGCGAAGATTAAAGTTTGTACTAAATACGGACACCAATATTTGTTGCGTTGTTTAGTGGACCCTGGCTCGCAATGTGATTACATCACGAAACAGTGTTGCAAACGTTTATACCTACCGATCTCAAATAAAACACCAGTTAAAGAGGCGCAAGGAATCGGTGGAGTATCGCAGAAGGTTTTAGGTGTTACTTCTTTGCAGTTTAGCTCCCGCTTTGATGAAAATAAACTTTATCATATTGAACCGCTAGTTGTTCCCGCTATAACTGGACAATTACCCGAGTCGTTAATAGACGTTTCGAAAATTAATTATATAAATAATTTACGTTTAGCTGACGATCAATTCCATACACCAGGTGACATTGACGTTTTATTAGGGGTTAATACTTATTTACAAATTTTGTTAACTGATAAAATAATTAATTCGCAATCGCCGAGTGCCATAGAAACGTCACTAGGATACATAATAATGGGAGACGCAGATATCGACTTTCCTGCATGCATGCCGCGTTCTTTAGTTTCTTATCCTACTCGTATTGATAATAGTCAAACGTCGCTCACGCATTTGCTCGAAAAATTTTGGAAGTTAGAGGAGCTGCCGCAAAAAACTTATTTGAGTCCTGATGAACAAGAATGTGAGAATATTTATACTTCC
Organism: Pyrgus malvae; assembly: GCA_911387765.1. NCBI lineage: Eukaryota > Metazoa > Arthropoda > Insecta > Lepidoptera > Hesperiidae > Pyrgus > Pyrgus malvae. The sequence goes on along the minus strand of OU426955.1, from coordinate 6,053,616 downwards.
ACTACTCGTCGCAATTTGAACGGACGATATGTTGTCGCCCTGCCCTTCAAGGACACGCCTGATAAATTAGGTGATTCTTTTATAACCGCTAAAAAACGCTTCTCGCTCCTAGAGAGACGTTTTAATAAATGTCCCGATCTTCGCTCCCGCTACAATGAAGTTATTCAAGAATACATCAACAAGGGTTTTTTTATCATTGGTTGCTTCAAATAATTCTACGGAACCTTGCTTTTATCTCCCGCACCACCCTGTCATACGTAATGATAAAAGTACAACTAAATTGCGAATAGTACTCGACGCAAGCGCTAAGTCAGACAATGACATTTCATTAAATGATATTTTACATAGTGGGCAAAATTTACAGTCTGATATTTTTAATATTTTAATAAACGTACGAGTTTATCGCATCGCCTTTTTTGCCGACGTTAGACAAATGTATTTATGCATTGAAGTACAAAAATCGCACCGCGCGTTTCAACGCATTCTTTATCGCTTTTCTAATGAGGAAGACATACAAACATACGAATTTAATCGTGTGACTTTTGGTTTACGCTCTTCTCCTTTTCTTGCGCTACGCACACTACGTCAGTTGGCTTCCGAGGAGAGGGAGTCCTATCCTTTGGCTGCTTCGGTGGTCGAACGAGATATTTATATGGACGATATCGCGTCCTGCGCGCCCTGCGTCAACAGCGCCGTTGACGTAGCCACTGAACTAATTCAAATGTTTCAGCGTGGAGGATTTGAATTGGTTAAGTGGACTAGTAACAGTTCAGAGCTTTTACAGCACATCCCCGCAACGCACCGTCAGCTTGACGAGGTCTCATTCGACGACCAAAGTATTTTTAAGGTATTGGGTCTTCGTTGGCACCCCGCAACTGATTGTTTTTCTTTTCTAGTTTCGCCGCCGCCGCTCGCTTGTACCAAGCGTTCTATTTTGTCCGCAACCGCTCGCTTGTATGATGTTCTGGGACTCGTGGGTCCAGTAATTCTTTTCTCTAAGCTTCTCATTAAAACCTTATGGGTTCTCAAACTTGACTGGGACCAGGCTCCGCCCGCTCACGTTGTCACTGCATGGCAACAATATATTTCAGAGTTACCTTTGATATCGAAATTAAGGTTTCCTCGCCATATGGGTATAAATAAAAATTCCCAAGTCTCGCTAGTCGCGTTCGCCGACGCCAGTGAAAAGGCGTATGGCTGCGTGATTTATTCGCACATCGTTAATGATGATGACTCACCAGTGGTAACGCTGATTTGTTCTAAGTCAAGAGTATCTCCGCTAAAAACTATTTCGTTAGCTCGGCTCGAGTTATGCGCCTTAGTATTACTCGCTAATTTACTGCGTACCGTACATGACACGCTATCCGCTAGGCATCCTGTTGGTAACATTTATGCATTTTCGGATTCTGAGGTCGCCCTTTGTTGGGCCCGCTCCTCACCCCACAGGTTTAACACATTTGTGGCTAACCGCATTTCGCAAATACAGTCTTCTTTATCTCCTGATAATTTATTTCACGTGGCTGGTTTTGAAAATCCCGCCGATTATATTTCTCGCGGTTTATTGCCGTCACAAATAATAAATTGTGATCTGTGGCTACACGGTCCCGCTTGGTTGTCCTCACCGAGGAGTGAGTGGCCAATACAATCATCTTCACTATCTACCACCGATCTACCGGAACAAAAAACTGTAACATGTACCGTTAGTAATAGTCCGGAGCATCCATTTATCACTCTTAGTTTAAAATTTTCAAAATGGAATAAATATCTCCGATCCGTAGCTTATGTACTGAAATCTATAAAAAAATTACCGCGTAATAAAACTATAACCGCTTCTGACTTAGAATACGCAGAGAAAACTATTATTAAAGTGGTACAATCTAACGCTTTCGCGGAGGATTTGACTAAAATTCAAAAGGGGCGTCCTTGCTCTTCTGCCTTACGCAAGTTAACTCCGTTTATCGCAGACGATCTGCTTCATGTGGGTGGACGTCTTCAATATTCGTCTTTACCAGAGTCGCAAAAACATCCAATATTATTACCAAAAGGTGGACATATAATAGATCTTTTAATAGATTATTATCACTATAAAAACTTTCACGCTGGCCCGCAATATTTACTCGCCGCGTTGCGTGAGAAGTATTGGATATTATCTGCACGACGCATTGTACGCTATCGCGTCCATAAATGCAATGTTTGTTTTAGACATAAACCTAAAGCAGCGCACCCGATGATGTCCGCGCTGCCTGCTTGCCGACTCGAGCAGTGCAACGCTTTCACACACACGGGGGTAGACTACGCTGGTCCTCTTAACATCACGTTGACACGTAGGCGCGGCGTTCGCAGTCAAAAGGCATACTTATGCTTATTTATATGTCTCGTCACTAAAGCAGTTCATTTAGAGTTGGCCTCGGATCTAAGTTCTGCCAGCTTCTTAGACGCATTCAAGAGGTTTATATCTCGTAGAGGTCCATGCAAGTTTATCTATAGTGATAACGCTACTAATTTTATTGCTTCGCGTTCATACTTGAAGGAACTTCATTCCTTTTTACGTTCAGACGAATATTACAAAGTATTTAATCAGGTCCTTTCTGATAACCGCATCACATGGAAACTTAACCCTCCAAACGCTCCGCATTTTGGTGGGCTTTGGGAGTCAAATATAAAGATAGTAAAGTATCATTTATTTCGCGTCATAGGTAAGCAAATCCTCACGTACGAGGAATTGCTTACTGTCCTCACTCAGGTCGAACGCATATTAAATTCACGACCGCTTTACGTGTTAAGTAGCGATCCGGCGGAACCTACTGCACTTACGCCCGCGCATTTCCTCGCTGTTAATCCACTTGGATGTTTACCCGCCGCTGATCTTAGTAAGGAACGCATTAATCTTTTATCACGTTTTTCATTACTTGATTCGATAGTTCAGGCATTCTGGAAGCGCTTCAGATCAGAATACTTACATACACTACAAGCAAGAGAAAAGTGGAATAAACATTCTATTAATTCCATTTCTGTAGGAACCGTTGTTCTTATCGATATGGATAACGCTCCGCCTCTTCAGTGGCCGCTAGGCGTCGTCACTGAACTGTTTCCTGGTAGGGATGGTGTGGTGCGCGTTGCACAAGTGAAGACTAAGAGCTCCACTTTGCAGCGGCCCATTGTTAGACTTTGCCCTCTACCAACGCAATAATATTTCTATATGCCTATGTAGTTTATATTTTATAAGTTATAGTTTAAGTATAAATTCTTATCCCGCTATTATAATATTTTTATTAATTTACTAATTATATTCATCGCATCGCCTCTGTTCACCGCATATATAGTTTTTTCTATATGATATTAACTCCGCTGTATATATTTATGTTTATTTTTTTTTTAATTCGCTATTTGAGGAGACCTCAAGGCCGGGGGGATGTTCGCGCCAATTAAGTCATTTCACCTCCCTCCCCTTCACCCTCCCTCTCTTCCCCGCAAGCGCACTATTACATAATATGGATCAGGAAGATCTATCAAGGCAGTCTGCCTTCGTCCCGCCGCCGACGCGCCCGCCGCCGACGCGTATGCAAGTCCTCTAGTGACAACCGCACCGCAAGCCACCTAACACGTGGTCATCAGACTCGCCGCATCGCCACCATCACCGCTGTTAATAGTTTAGTGATTAATAGGTACCTATAATAGTGAGTGTGAAGGACAACACCAGTTCCCGGGCAAGAGAACATTGATGAAGACTTCAGCAGCACACGAGCATACCATCTGCTCCAGCCCCTGGGATACACCAAGTAAGTGCGCTCCCTTTATCAATCCTTCTCGTTTTCCACATTAATTCAAACCGCAACTTACAGTCCACAATTCCATCACCCGCAACGGGGGACCACCCTCCTTTCCACCCTTTATTCCACCACCATTTTTGGTCATAGCGAACCGGAGGTCCCCCCCTTTATTACCCATCAATTCCGGTCCTTGTCGAGCCGGATTCCTCCACAAAGTAAAAATATTCGGAATTTTTTTATGTCACACTATTTTGTCTTGTAAGTTTTTTTACACAAATACAGAAAAAATGAGAGTAATAACTTCAGCGCTTGTCTCGAACCGCCGGAAGGGACGGACGTTTCAAACAATGCGGCAACGGAATCTCCGTCGTGTACATTTGAACCGTGCTATTGTGTTTTTGAATGGACTTTTATTCAAATAAATTGTTAAAAAAACTGTTTCACCCTTTATCGTTCTAAGGTTTTATGTTTTGTTATGCCCGCCCCACACGTAACGAGAAATCGTTTCGATTTCTCTGAACAGATCTGTTTCCTCAGATTTATCACACATGTGGATGGTAAATCGTTCCAATTAATCGTTTGTCGTCGGCAGTATTCTTTCAGGGTATAAGATGGCTATTAGATAAACATGATTATAAAAGGTATCTCTTTAACGTTTAGAAATTAACTGAAAAAAAATCCAATTATGCTTATACATATGTGCAGAATTATTAAAATTACTAAAAAGAGTGAAATAAATTAAGTTTTTAACAAAAAAATAGAACCGACTTCAAACGGTAAAAAATTAAATTGTTCAGTAGATACCTACTTCTTCTTGCTTATGGTAATGACTCTTAAAACTATTTTTGAAGTCGGGCCCTTAGTAAAATGTCATGTCTTAGTAAATATAGTGTACCTTTCGTTCTGAATGGGCACCGACTCCAATATAGTTTTAACAGTCATTAACTCATTACCATAATCAAGAAGAAGTAGGTGCTGTCCCACTGTCTGTACTGTCGGTGCCCATTTAGAACGAATAGTATGACATTTTAGTAAGGGCCCGACTCCAAAAATAGTTTTAAGAGTCATTACCATAAGCAAGAAGAAGTAGGTACCTACTGAACAATTTTATTTTTTACCGTTTGAAGTCGGTTCTATTTTTTGTTAAAAACTTAATTTTTTTAATTATTATTTATAACTTCAACGTGAGTTTAACTATACACTCAGTGGCAACATAGGTAAAGCTTAATTCATACTCCGCAAACCAATTAATTAAATAAAACTTAAATGGTCTAAACTTCAAAACTAAGCCCTTAAATACTTTCTTTGACGATTATGTTTTCCAGTGGCTATAGAAGCATTGAGTAAACTTAATGTCCTAAAATGAATCCTCACGAAAATGGTGTATATATTTAGATTTGTCAAGCAATTCATTTGTAGGAGAATCAATCTGATTTTTAACACGCTTTTGTCAGCTTGACCTGTATGTATGTATTTATGTATGTAACGGAATCTGTTAACTTCATTTGCTTCTACTTTTAGGAGTCTGATTAACTTGATAATTTGCACAGGGGTCAAGGGTCGATGAAAATACAATAATATGCAACAAAATCTAACTAATAAATTAAAAATAAATAATGTAATTATAAAAACTAAAAAACACGATTTCGTGAAAAAACGAATTTAAAAGTAAAAAATAAGAAGAAAATGTACCAATTTAATCGTAAAAAAGCGTGGGGTGCTTTTTGAGATATCAAAATGATAATCCTTATACTAATATTACCTTATTCTTATAATACCTACTCGTAATACTCCTATTAACACCATGCACCCAATGCTTATTTTAAGCGTGTTTTTGTTTTTTAAACTACATTATTACTTTTATTTTAAAACACAAACACATTTTAAACGAACCATAGAAAGTTTTTAACATACTCTGCGACCCGTACCTTGTCCAGTCCTACTATTTATATGTGTATATCCTAAATTTCAGGTAGTACATTACACAATTCTTTGTTTTTAAGTTATGAAGACCAGTTTTAAATAAAGAATGTAGTTTAAGAAACTAAAAAATCGCTTTTGTGAAAATACGAACTAAAGAGTAAAAATAAGGAGAAAATGTATTTTACTGTAAAAAGCGTGGGGTGCTTTTTGAGGTACTATTGACACCATGCACCCCACGCATTCTTTTTACCATAAAAAATATTTTTTAGTTGGATTTTTTTCATATTATTGCATTGTCATCGGCCCTTGACGGCAAATTTTCAAGTTAATCAGACGCTTATAAGTAGGTGAAAATTAAATTAAAAGATTCCGTTACATATGTACATACATACATACATACATACAGGTCAAGCTAATATAAGCGTGTTTAAAACAACAGTATTTGGCCAGTTTCTAAGGCATACGAAGAATATTATTGTGCCGTAGGCCTTTGTTTCTTCCTATTGTAAAACTAAGAAATTGTGTACAACCAGCCAGTGACAAAATGGAGCAATTTCTGGAGTCTCAAGGGACACACCGCAATTTCTTGCTTCAGCCGTGCTAGGTTTGTTAGGCTTTTTTAATTAAAAACAATTTTATAAAATACCTTCTTAGTAAAGCACAAAAACTAAATTGAAACAAAATATAAATCGTATGAGCCGATATTTTGTAGTCATTTGAGTTCATCTTATCAACAGTAATAGATTATCAATAGGTAAGAGATAAAATATACATTAAATAAATTATCTTTGTATGTTAAATATCTATAATATTAGAAAGTACGTGACTCTATGGCTGGTGTTCGATAACTACACGGAGTAGTCAACCATTCTTGGATGGCTGAAGTAAAATAGGTAAATAGGGAGCCTTTAAGATCGGTTTCAAACTGAGTATTTTCTGAGCGTATAAGGTCTTTTCGTCAAACGAGCTTACACGCACGCTACTTTTGCTACTTTTTGCAAGTAAAAAACCACATGAATTGTAGGTGATAGATGTGTACGGCACACATGCGAATGGACGAGCTTTGAAGCGTGTCAACGCTCGTACGTTTACATGTGCGCAAAAGCTCCTCCATTTGTGCCCACACGCGCTTATAAAACAAGATTTTACTAGGTAACGTATAAAACGCTATTCTAAACTCGCTCTTAGATTATTTGAATAAACCCCACTTCGCGCTAACTTGTAATTCCTAACCAATACATACTGGGACACGGTGGAGGAGTACCCTCCAGGCCTCCCCAATAATGGGTAGTGACCTCTGCCCAGCAGTGGAGCACAAGAGCAGTCAGTTTCAACTTTAAAAATATTTTCTATTGAATATCGAAGTTTCTGCCTCGAAATATCTCGAAAAGGTGGTCTTTTACCGGAAAATATATCATAACTTCACATTTTGAAATCTGGATTGCATGACAGTTATTGTCGAAGGCAATAGACCAGAAAGCGGCATTTTATTGGAATTTACGCGGCTTCGGTATCGAATGCTAATGCGTATTGGGAATATGACTTGTGGAATTTTGAATACAGCATTTTATTGATCTTTGTGCGATATTTGTGGTGAAGGATTGATTATTGCTTTCATTTTGATTTACTCGTATTATTTTTAATTTTATTAGATAGTTATATAGCGATGGTAGCTGAATGTTTAAGTTACCAGACTTCGAAGCTGAGCCCTAGGTTTAAATAGCGGCATGCTATATAAAAAAATTACAAGATCCATAGCGAAGAAATATTGTAATATTTCATTAAGATGTTCCTTTCTCTGAATATTGACTTTGTGAATAAACTGAAAAACAAATGAATATTATTCACTTTTTGTAAAAAATGTTGAAATATTAAATAATATACTTAGTAATGTTTGAATGAAAGTCTAGACACACATATATAAAAGCTGGAAATTCGACTATCAAATTTAACGTTATTGATTATTCTATTCATTTTAATCACGAAAATTAGAAAACACCTCACGCAATTTTTTTAATAATTTAAAAGTTACCCGTTAAATTTAAATATTTCATAGATGTTACAATGGTTATTATACATTTTCTGTAGTAAACCGTATGATATAAACTTTAATATAACAGCTGAAGGATTCTTAAAAAGCTTTAAACGTATTTTTTATTAAAAGAATAATTTAAGTACAATTAATTCTCAGCTTATCATTTCACATTAACAAGCATAAGTCGCAACAACTTACAACTAACTCTTTTCTTAACAAACTTCATAAACTTCAGCGGAACAATCTAGCGAGATAAAGGGATGAATAATAAATCAGCATGAACATAATATTTTATAGAACAAAATATTCTCTGTGGCTTTTTAAGAAAATCCTTTTCGGTGCCTGACACGAGACTAAAAACCGCTATTTAAACTTGAAATTAAAACCTCAACAAACTCGCTTACACATTCACCCATGCATAATAAATCAGCAAACTTTTTTCAAAGTATCAAAGCCTTTATGGCTACGCCGGTGAGGAAGGCTTTTGTAAGAAAGGGAACTGCTATAGAAAACATATATAAATTGTAGGTTATTTTAATTTAGATACGTCAATGCAAATAACTTGGAGAATGATCAGAAAAGTATTTGTAACTGCTATGTATAAGTATAATTCTTCAAATTATTCAAAAAATATCTCATTAATATTTAAAATATTTGACAGATATTAGCTGCAACCCTTTTTTGCGTCCCACTGCAGGGCACGGGTCTCTACCCATTATTGGGAAGCCCTGGAGCTTACTCCAGCACACTGCTCCAATGCGGGTTGGTTAAAAATAAAAAAAAATAAGTTTATAAGATCAACTGCCCCTCTGTCATGTAGGTATCAACTTTATTGCAAAGCTCCATAATTCTTTAAAAAATAAAGTAACATTATTATTAAAGAAATTTTTTTCCTCAGCTGAACATTTCACATTAACAAGCATAAGTCGCAACAACTTACAACTAACTCTTTTCCTAACAAACTTTATAAACTTCAGCGGAACAATCTAGCGAGATAAAGGGATGAATATTAAATCAGCATGAACATAATATTTTATAGAACAAAATATTATCTGTGGCTTTTTAAGAAAATCCTGTTCGGTGCCTGAAACGAGACTAAAACCGCTATTTAAACTTGAAATTAAAACCTCAACAAACTCGCTTACACATAATAAATCAGCAAACTTTTTTCAAAGTATCAAAGCCTTTATGGCTACGCCGGTTAGGAAGGCTTTTGTAAGAAAGGGATCTGCTATAGAAAACATATATAAATAGGTTATTTTAATTTAGATAGGTCAATGCAAATAACTTGGAGAATAATCAAAAAAAGTATTTTTAATTGCTAAGTATAAGTACGATTCTTCAAATTATTCAATTCACTTAATTCACTAAAGCTTCTAAATAAATTGTGTGAATTTGGAAAAATATCTCATTACTTTTAAAAATATTTGACAGACTTAAAAAAAAGTTTATAAGATCAACTGTCCCCTGTCATGTAGGTATTAACTTTATTGAAAGCTCGATGATTTAAAAAAAATAAAGTAATATTATTATTAAAGAAATTATTCTCCTCAGCTGAACATTTCACATTTACAAGTATAAGTCGCAACAACTTACAACTAACTCTTTTCTTAACAAACTTCATAAACTTCAGCGGAACAATCTAGCGAGATAAAGGGATGAATAATAAATCAGCATGAACATAATATTTTATAGAACAAAATATTCTCTGTGGCTTTTTAAGAAAATCCTGTTCGATGCCTGAAACGAGACTAAAAACCGGTATTTAACTTGAAATTAAAACCTCAACAAACTCGCTTACACATTTACCCATGCATAATAAATCAGCAAACTTTTTTCAAAGTATCAAAGCCTTTATGGCTACGCCGGTGAGGAAGGCTTTTGTAAGAAATGGGTCTACTTTAGAAAACCCATATAAATGTAGGTTATTTCGACGCTAGATACGTTAATGCAAGTCAAATAAATGACTTGCATTCATCAATTAACCAAGCTTACAGCCTTGTCAACATATGTACATACTTAATAAATAGATATAATATTCATACTTACGTATTCCTAAGTCAGATAATAGATACGCTGTGTATCCATGGTAACACCAGAACCGAGTAGTTATTAAGGAAAAACAAGCCCGCGGTACCCCCAGCAATGCGCAATGTGTAGGTAAATTTTGATTTCCACAATTCACCCTTAAACAATGAGAATCCATTTCATTTATTAAGAATCAGAAGTGTTTTCACATATTGATACACTTCATTCAATTTTACACACACACACACACACACCTACAAAGCTAGCAAGTAAATTTTCTTATTAATTTTCTAACAATCTCTTTTGCCTTAAAAATATTATACAATTTCGGAAGAGTCTAGACCCCATAACACAGGGAATCCTAGTGGGCCTGGATAACATTTATGTTACTGTGTACACTCGTACTATTATGTAATAAATTTAAATGAATAAATAAATAAATAAATTGCTTACTTTTTTATCTAAATGAAGTAGCAGACGAGCGTGTAGGCTACGTGGTGTTAAGTGGTCGCTGCAACCCATGGACATCCACACACAACCTAAAACAAACCTGAATCTTGCCGGAAGTCACATGCAGTAGTGCTACTCCAAAGGCTGATTTTAGTCTCATGTAAACTACCGGAGAACTAACTACCTTAAGACTTTTATTTGCACAAATATGGTTGCTTACAAAAGGTGTTTTTATACATTTGGTTCGCCATATTTACCTTCTTGAGGTGTGAACTAGAAACAATTTCCTTTAAGGATAAAGTGTGCTCACATTTTTAAACGTTACACACTCACAGCCCCACAGTAAGGTAATTAATACCCTGTATCGTGGGTACCATGGATACATACAAAGACAGGAACAAACACCCAGACCGAGAACAGTAATTTAAACTGATCATTCAAATTTCTTTTTCGCCGGGAATTGAACCGGTAAGATCCTGGTAATCATTGCCATTGGTTGACGACCCGCGTGGCGCAATTACCTTTAAAACTTACACTTTCATCAAACACAAAAGTACACTATTATAGGTATACACAACAAAAAATACACTTTTCAACGCTCATTCTCTTGTTGTCTCAATATCCAGAGAAAAAGAAAACCGTATAAAATTAACGCCAAGACACGTCCATCTCTGATTGGATTCAAGAAACCCGGTCATTATTACTCCAAAACTCAAATTGAATTTAAATCAGAAATTAGCCCGTATCCAATTATAAACAAAATACTGTAGACAGCTTGATGGACATGAACAGACTTCTAATTAGGGTTAAAGTTAATAAGAACTAAGAAGAACAAAAGTACTTACAATGTATTTGAATTTTACTGTGTAGAAAATCACAAGAGCGTCCCTAGGCGGCAGAACTTAGTCCCTGTAGCTTCGGGATTAAGAATAGAGCTACGGTATCCCCTGCATGATCGTAAGAGGCGACTACTAGGTCAAATCCCACATAACCCGGTATCCTCTCCCATGGTGCTGGGTACCTTTTGAAGGTCCCCCCCCCCTCCTCCTGATACCAAAATAAAAAGGCGGCAGAACTTATTAAGAATTTTCTGTTATAAATAATCAATTGCATATTGGCCACGTTTATTAAATTAAATTAAGGTATGAAAAAAATTTATTTTATTCCGTATTTTTAAATTATACCTGCTCCTGGATAAGTTGGCCACCGATTATTATTTATATGTTATTTTTTTTAATATTATGGTGATGATTGTAATTTTAACAACAAATTTTACGCAATAAAGACAAACGTATACAAACGACAAACATTTTATCTACCTTCTGATATAAATAACTAATAGTTACTAAACTGATTTCAGTGTTTGCCAATGGGGATGATATTGAATATAGAATATTGATATAGTCTGTAACGCTGCGGTGATCACATCAATCTAAACATGACGTAGATGTGTACTCAGTACGGATTAGTTACATTGCCAAAATCGTGTCGAAGATTATAAACATTTATACGAGTAGAATAGGTTATAGGTCACAGAGTCACTAGCTCGGGATTAGGCATATTAGCCTTATCGTAAGAGGCAAATAAAAGACGGGCAACTAGAATGAGAGCAGAAACCATTCAGCCAAAAGCTTTGTACGTACGTTGACTCACGCAGTCGCTAACATCTTTTGGTGTACGAGAGCCGTGTCGCTCTCCCAAAACCCAAGAATGGGTCCACCATTTCGGGGAGCTGCAAATGGACGGCACCTATGCGTTCCCTTGGAGATCTAGGGGTCCTTCCGAAGAGCTGAGGCAGACCACCGATGTTTTAGTGACAGTACGAATCCCACACGCTCGGTATCTTTCAAGATGCGGGTTACATTTTAAGGGTTTTATATCCTTTGCTTCTTTTCTACAATTTCATTGAATAATACAAATAATAAATATCACAATTTGTAGGTAATAGTATCAATTTGCAAGTGAACGATTTTCGTAACTTTAGTCACCGGTCACTGTGAGTTATTTAATTTACATTCTTGCAAATTCTAAGTCAATAAGTATCGTTTATTACCCGCTCATCAATTTAGTCGAGGAGTTTAGTACGACATGTGTCCGTTATAAATAATATTCATCATCTCGTTTCATAACCATACATTATTCAAATATTCTTCCTGTCCTGCGTCTCTACAGAAATAAAACTAAGTGCCTAGTTATTATAGCGTTTTGTCTCTATTATTTCACTCAATATCTGAATGAAGGTACATTGAACATGCGAATGAATCATTTATGAATGATCCATACGAAACTACACTATACTTAGAATTTATAGGTAAGATACTGCATATTCAGCGACAACGTATTATCCTCCTATTTCCTAGCAAGCACGCCTTAGTAAGTAAATCCATAAAGTATTTCTCATTCATAAAATATTTCTCAGGTATGCAAATTCACCTTTTTTGTCTTTGCGTCATCACAATGTTTTATTTTTAATGTGTTCGTGTCAAGTGGTCGCTGCAGCCCATGGACATTTACACTCAAGAATGCCTTGAGTCTACAGTTTCTATGCTTCTCTGGAGGCTGCCTCATGTAAACCTGGCAACCTTCCACCTTCCCATCGAAACACAGTAAAATTTGCTTCACGGAAGAAATTAATGCAGCTGTGGTACTTGCCACTTGAACGATGAAAGATCTGCCACCTAGAACGCTTTTTTCTTTGTTGGACTCGATGAATCTTAGTTTAGTGCAATATTTTTACAAAAAAAAAGACTATTTTCATCAGAAAGGAATGAAAAAAAACACAAATATTTTAATCACGAAATAATAATATTATTTAGTACTAACATTCCCTCTAAAATGCAATATTCTTATAACTGTATTCTTAATACTGTGAACCTGTAAGTATTCTATTCCAGTAATTTCTATACCACACTCAAAACCATATTTCAAACAAGCGAAGTTAAAATATTATTCCATCGCTGCACAATTTTGTACACATATCATCATAATCACATTTCGCAAGTCCAGTTTAATGGAAGTAGTCCCCAATTAACCGGGCCCTGATAGCACGCCCTGTTGCATGTTGCACGAATTTTGCGGTTACTTGCTGCCCTAGTGTCATTCTAGCTAAATTACGTCAACGATAACTCGACAGTTTATATAAAGTATTTTTTTATACTCATACGTGTTATCTAAATACAAAAAATCGAAACGTGACTCACTCACTCATCACGAAATCTCAAAAACCGCTTGACGCATAAAGATGATATTTGCCAGAAAGGTAGTTTATTCGAATTTGTGACAGGGCCGGATTTAGGAGGTCTAAGGTATCTTGCAAGTTTATACGAAAATACCTCATCATCATCTTCATAATCAAATTTCGCAAGTCCAGTTTAGTGGAAGTAGTCCCCAATTAACCGGGTCATGATCGCACGCCTTGTTGCATGCTGCCCGAATTTTGCGGTTACTTGCTGCCCTAATGACAGTTTAGCCGACTTTAGCTAAATAGTACCTCAACGATAATTCGACAGTTTATATAAAGTACCTATTTTGCGTCGATTTTTATACTCATGCGTGATATCTAAATACATCAAATCGAAAGGTAACTCGAGTGAGTTACCTTTCGATTTGATGTGTATCGTGTTGATGTGCATCGTGTATCGTGATGAGGTAGGAGGCGGTAGTTTATACGATTTTTTTAATTTATAAATAAACTGAACAAAAAAGGTCGATGGGCCGAGTGGTGATAAGCGATCACCGTCGCCTATGGACACGGGCAACCCGAGGGTAGCCACCCGAGCATTGCCGGTTTTGAAAGAGAGCTTTTTTTACAGCTTTCTTAAAGAACCCCATGTTATAGTCCACTAAGAGTGCCTCAGCTGGAAGGATGTCCCATAACCTACACGTCCGTGGTAAAAAGGAGCGTGCAAAGAGGAAATTTGTGACAGGGCTGGATTTAGGAGGTCTAAGGTATCTTGTAAGTTTATATGAAAATGCCTTATCATCATCTTCATAATCAAATTTCGCAGGTCCAGTTAGTCGAAGTAGTCCCCCAACTAACCGAGCCATGATAGCATGCTCTGTTGCACGTTGCCCGAATTTTGTAGTTACTCATGGCTCGGGGGTTTATTTTAAGTAGTATGCGCTAATTTGTATTCGTTTCAGCAAATAGCTATTTTCACACAACATCAAGAATGGCTCGAGTTTTGTCTGAGGTCGTATGACGCTGACAGTAAAAAAATCAAACATATTTTATTTCATCTAATATGGACCGTAAGTATTGTCGGTAGAATAACCACATTTCAAAAAGTTTTTAACAAACAAGTGGCAAAGTTCACGTCCAATAGTCAATATTTAACAATTCAAAACTTGATATAAAATTACACTCAACAAAAAGGGTGACACGCGCGTGTATTGTATTGTGTATGGCGTGTATTGTGGTTGTTTTATGAAATCCAAATAAAATAAATAAATGTTTCATAACCTAAGCATAATGGGCGCTTCGCTCATTTTCGCAAACACCTGGGTTACACTACACATACACTACAACACTACACAATATGACAAAAATAAATAACAATATTTATAATTATAATATATTTAAGCCACTAATACTGTCTTCAAACCATAATACAGTCAAAACTGGCCTAATGTCCAAAAGCTAATTGTATCCGTCAACAACGAATTAACAGGGTCCTTACAGAGTATACCCGGACCCGACAATATGCCTCGTTAAACGCAATTTGAGGGCGACTGAAGTAGTTGTGACTTAAGTGGTGTATATAACATAGAATAACTTAATAGGATATTAATATTTAGTCAAGTTATGAGTATGCCGTATCTAAAGCGAGGAAAGTATTTCTAGCCTTAAATAATGAACATTTTGTATGTAGATAGTTAAAAGGAGCAGTGGAAGTGTAGTGGTTAAAACAACAGATTCTAGCCGTTCGGATGAAAACACTTAAAATTATTTTAAATATATACAAATAAATAAAACGTTGAAAAAGTGTCTGTTTGTAATAATAAAATAACTGCTTTTTACTACATGCATATAAATTTACATACGGTACATATACCAAAATAACATTTTTTACAATTTTGTCTGTCTCTCTGTCTGTTTGTTCCGGCTAATCTCTGAACCAGATTGATTTGACGCGACTTTCGCAGGTAGCTGATGTAATAAGGAGTAACTTGGGCTGCTTTTATTTTAGAAATATTCTTAAACTAAAATCAAGTGCAAGTATATGAAGCGCGTATGGCTCAGCGGCTAGCGTAGAACGCAAGCGGTCTATGCAGCTAAGCCAAACGTGCGCGGCCGGGTGTGAGATGGATGACCGCTAGTAGCAAATAATTTCATGCGCGTTGCCATGCTTCGGAGGGCACGTTAAGCCGTCGGTCCCGGTTGCTGACGATAAATAATAGTCGTCTCCTTGTAGGAGGCCTTATGAGCGGTTCGAAAACATCCGACAGTGGGTTGGCCACTAACCCGCATCTCCACCAACCCGCATTGGAGCAGCGTGGTGGGGTAAGCTCCAGGCCTCCCCAATAATGGGGAGAGATGCGTGCCCAGCAGTGGGAAAGAAAAAGAGTTGCAGCCAAAGTCAAGTGCAAGTAATAGTTATTTTGGGTGAAGTTTTTCTTCACGGCGAATATTTGGAAGTTATACTGAAAGATAACACACGTGTCCGTACTAGGCCAGCGTGGGAGCCTTAACTCTTTGAATTATTTCAGTAGTTTAACCATAAAAAGAGTTTCAAAAATATATAGAGTGCTCTCCAAGTAACACGTATTTTTCTTATAACGTTTCACACTCATAAGCCCACAGTAGGGTAGATATACCTAGTGTCGTGGGTACCATGGACACATACAAAGACAGAAACACAAACACTCAGAACGAGAACAGAAATTTTAAACTCATCATTCAAATTTCTACTTCGCCGGGAATCAAACCCGGGACCCTCCGATCGGCAGTCCGGCCACCATTACGCCACACTGGTCGTGGTATTGAAATTATAAGTCGTTAAATGTTGCTTGCAGTAATATGGTAATAACTTAACTTCTAATAAGATGCTAATATTATGTATGGAGTTTAACGCTGTCCGCGACTTTATTAAGGATAAGTGAGAGCAAAAATTTTATCAAAGAACAAAATGTTAAACGGCAACCGTAACTTTCTCAGCAAGGTTGCAACAGTTTTTATCTTTTTATGAGTTTTAAAATATTATATGTCTACATGAAACGCGCATAGCCCTGACACTGGCGTAAAACGTAAATGACACGTAATAAGCAAAAGGGGCGTGGTAAGGTGGGTGACCGCTAGTGCTAAAAATGCGGTAGTTGACTGCCAAATCAATTGACATACTTTTAATGAGCTGTCAAAATGCGACATCCTCATACATTTTGAACGAGAAAAATATTTATGACGTCACAACGTTGTATAGTCAATTGACTTAATTATTAGTGATTTAAAATGAAATAAAAATCATTAACAAAAAATAATTAACAATTATTCTAGTTTCCAAGCGTATATTAGTGCAAGCAACCTTTTCGAGATATACATTTTGAATTTTCCTGTTCATAGTGTCAACTACCCTATTCATTACAAATCTTCTATCCTTTCAGTTTAGATTTCCACACAAAAAAGGATTAGTGCGAGTTGGACAAGATATTTTTTTATTATTTACAAGTACCTGGACGATCGAGCATTATTCGGATAAAGACAATTTATTTTCTTGGTTTAATTTCAAACGAAACACTCATTTGCTTAGTGTTACTTAACAATGCCATCTGAAATAGCTCCCAATAGAAAAATATATTCACAAAAAAAAACGGAACATGGTTTTGGGTGAGATTTGAACCCTGGTCTCTAGTTCCTCAGTCAGCCCACGTAAGCATTCGGCCAAGGAAGCTTTAATTCAGTGAACAAATTTTTTATAGAGCTCTTTCAAATCGACATTGTCATTTCTTCCAACGTTAGATTGGCGGATGGCGTTTGACGGCGTTCTACGCCACAATATTACTAATACTCTCCAATAGATGTCAGGAATTCAGTCAAGTCAGTAAATGTCAGGAATGTCATATTTATTTAAAGTATTAAGTAGCTGCGCGACAAATTAACGGACGAATAACTCAATATTACGCTATCGATTTCGATGATTCTTTTTTTATTGTGGAAACACTGTCACCGACTCCAAACATAACAATAATTGTATCTACATTATATGTTAAACACAGATCGTACCTGCATATTGATGAGTAGAAAATGTATGTTGACTTTTAAATTATAGAAGAATATGCAATTTATTTTATTACTTTTAGTGCATACTTATTAATTTATTTTGGAATAGGTACATAGTTTTCTTTTGAAGTCGGTTTTTTATTTTGTTAAATTGTTTGTCTATTTTTACGGTATGAATATGGTTTAACTTTAATTTTGTACCTTCCCCAGAAAAGTAAAATTTAATGAGTAATATATTATTAATGAAATTCTCCTATAATTAATGAAATAAAAAATAGCGCTTCTTAATATAGGGTATGTGTAGGTACATAATTTTATTTATGACATTGCACGACATCAACAGTAAAAGTATAAGAAAGTGTATTTATGTCTAGGACTCGTCAACTGTCAGATTACCATTCATCCTCATATGATGAATTGAACCCAGTAGAGATAGTTCTAGCGCTCAGAGAATGTCGTCCCGTGGGAAATCTTGTGTACTTTATAACCTTATTTGGATACAAGCTAAGATTCTTGTGTCTCCGCGATTGACACAATATTTCTTTTCTTTTATTTGCCTTCATACTAACTACGAAGCGCGTCACAATTATTCATTACCTAGGGAGATTTTGAACTTTATAATAGTTAGTATTTTTGTTTATCTCTAGACACAACTAAGTTTAATGTCCCACTGCTGGGCATAATTAATAGCAATACTTCTTCTTAGAGCCCTTGTAGACGACAGTTTTTTTTCACCGTACGGTGTTTTAGCCGCCCGGTGAAGTAAAAGTGTAAGCTTGTAGATGGCACGGCAAAACTACCGGTTCAGCCAGGTGCTGCTCTGTTGCTACATTTTTTACATCAAATTTCAGTAAAAAGTGATGAATTTGGCCCATTTCAGACATCTGTCCAGAATAAACAGAGGGAAGTTGACGTTAAAATTTACAATTATATTAGAATGCACAAAATAATATTAATAAATAGCTTTAAAAGTTTCTGGAAGAGATAAATAATTACTCTACTTTACTATTCAGGATTAATTTTATTTTACTCGTAAAATTAAATCAGCGTACAGAATCCGCCACGAAAACGTGAAAATATCTGGCACCGTCTCATACACACTCTCATAGAACGCTATACAACACTGATGAAACTCCCGCCGTAGTGCGTAGACAAGCCGCGCCGAGGAGCAAGCACGGATAACACGGCGCCGCCGCCGCCGGCGTAGCCGTAGCCTTCTTTTGTCGTTTCTTTCAGTATATAATAAACTAGCCTTCCGCCATTTTAGCTTCGCCCGCGTGGACCCGTTTTATAGGTTCCTGTAGGATAAAAACCATCCTATGTCCTTTCTCAAGGTTCACTCTACCTGTGTTCCAAATTTCATTGAAATTGGTTCAGTAGTTTAAGCGGAAAAGCGAATCTATAATATTATCGAATTTATAATATTAGTAGGGATTAATAATAAACAAAAACGTGATACGTAAACAAACTACAAATAAAGCATTCTTCATGTCGGTCATTTAGTTACCTCAAATCACATCAATTCTACACACTTATAATATCGCATTGCACAGTATCAATAGGAAAAAAGAACAAAATTTATTTTAGTGCAGAGCTCCTAACTGTCAGACTGGCATACGATACATCCTGCAGCAACACGCAATACTAGTTTTATGATACTCTTTGATAAGACGCAAGCTTGACGGACGTATGATGTATTGAACCCAGTAGAGATAGTTCCAGCGCTCAGAGAATGTCGTCCCATGGGAAATCTTGTGTACTTTATAACCTTATTTGGATACAAGCTAAGATTCTTGTGTCTCCGCGATAGACACAATATTTCTTTTCTTTTATTTGCCTTCATACTAACTACGAAGCGCGTCACAATTATTTATTACCTAGGGAGATTTTGAACTTTATAATAGTTAGTATTTTTGTTTATCTCTAGACACAACTAAGTTTAATGTCCCACTGCTGGGCATAATTAACAGCAATACTCTTAGAGCCCTTGTAGACGTCAGTTTTTTTTACCGTACGGTGTTTTAGCCGCCCGGTGAAATAAAAGTGCAAGCTTGTAGATGGCACAGCCAAACTACCGATCCGGCCAGATGCTGCTCTGTTGCGACATTTTTTACATCAAATTTCAGTAAAAAGTGATGAATTTGGCGCATTTCAGGCATCTGTCTAGAATGAACAGAGGTAAGTTGACGTTAAAATTTACAATTATTTTAGAATGCACAAAATGATATTAATAAAATGATTTAAAAATTTCTGGAAGAGATAAATAATTACTCTACTTTACTATTCAGGATTAATTTTATTTTACTCATAAAATTAAATCACCGTACAGAATCCGCCACGATAACGTGAAAATATCTGGCATCGTCTACACGCTCTCATAGAACGCTATACAACTGATGAAACTTCCGCCGTAGTGAGTAGACAAGCCGCGCCGAGGAGCAAGCACGGATAACACGGCGGCGTAGCCGTAGCCTTCTTTTCTCGTTTCTTTCAGTATATAATAAACTAGCCTTCCGCCAGCGGCTTCGCCCACGTGGACCCAATTTATAGGTTCCCGTAGGATAAAAACAATCCTATTTCCTTTCTCAAAGTTCATTCTATCTGTGTTCCAAATTTCATTGAAATTGGTTCAGTAGTTTAAGCGGAAAAGCGTAGCAGACAGACAGAGAGTTACTTTTGAATTTATAATATTAAGTAGGGATTAATAATAAACAAAAAAACAAACTACACATAAATCATTCTTCATGTCGGTCATTTAGTTACCTCAAATCACATCAAACTTTTCTATCATACTTCTACACACTTATAATATCACATTGCACAGTATCAATAGGAAAAAAGAACAAAGTTTATTTTAGTGCAGAGCTCCTAACTGTCAGACTGGCATACGATACATCCTGCAGCAACACGCAATACTAGTTTTATGATACTCTTTGATAAGACGCAAGCTTGACGGACGTATGATGTATTGAACCCAGTAGAGATAGTTCCAGCGCTCAGAGAATGTCGTCCCATGGGAAATCTTGTGTACTTTATAACCTTATTTGGATACAAGCTAAGATTCGTGTCACTACGCGACAGATACAATATTTGTTTATTTCTGTTATTCGATTTGCCTTCATTCCGACTAAGAAACGCCTCACCAATATTTATTTATAAGTTATTGAACTTTAAAATACCTATTATTTTTGTTTAACTTCTCCAGCCACAAATAAATTTAATGTACCGCTTTTAATTTATTGCTATTAATTAATAATATACAATTAATGAGCAGCGATGGCCTAGTGGGAAAAGAGCAGCGATGGCTGAGTGGGAAAATAACGCGGTCTTCGACTCGACCAATCCCGGGTTCAAATCCTCGGCGCGCACCTCTGACAATGTAATTTGTAATGTGCGCATTTATCGCTGCTCCACGGTGATGGAAAATATCGTGATATTTAATTGATTACGATGTTTTCCATCGCCGTGCATGCCTGAGAGAAATTCATAATTTCTCGAAAGCATGACGTCGACCAACCCGCACTTGGCCAGCGTGGTGGACTATGGCCTAAAAATCCCTCTCACTTGTGAGAGGAGACCTGTGCCCAGCAGTGGGACATAAAAAGGGTTGAGAGAGATACAATTAATAATTAGCTCTTAATTAATAATATACAAAATAATTGCTATTAATTATGAAGGATCATAATCATCTAAAGGACGTTGTTTTGCCTTTACCCTGTAAAGGTCTTACTTTTTATGATCGATATCGCAAGACGAGTCTCTACAAATCTATCTAATCTTTCTATGTATGATTCTTTCCTTCTATCTATCTATCTATCTATCTTCTTCTTCTATCTATCTTCTATCTTCTTCTTCTTCTATCTTCTATCTATCTATCTATCTATCTATCTATCTATCTTCTATCTTCTTCTACCTACCTATCTATATATCTATCTATATCTATATCTATATTCTATATACTATAATAAATCTGTAACAAGTCGGTTTCTGTACATTGAAGATATTTGAGAAAAACTGTCACTAGGGCTATTTATTAGCGTAATAGAACCCAAAACAATGATTTTTAAAATTATTGTCTGTTTGTCTGTTTATCCGTTTGCCTGTTTGTCTGTTAGTTTGTGCGCGCTAATCTCAGGAATGGCTTAAAGTAGAAGGATACGGTTTTCACTGATGTATTGGTATTTTTTTGGATTAACATTTAGTGTTTGCTTTATTTAAATCGGGTCACAAATAAAAAAGTTACGTCCATTTCAAGAACTTATCGATCAGTGTTTGGAATTATCGTTGTTGATTTATAGAAAACTTCAGTTAATGTATTGAAGTATTATAATTTACAGTCCCTTAAATGATAATATGAAAATTATAAATTAAATTAAAAGAAAAAGAAAAATAGATAATAGAAAGAAAAAAAACCAACATAAGATGAGCTGGCAATAATATGGTAAACTGTACGAAATAGGGTTCACGCTTTTTCGCACCATTCCCACACGTCGACAATAATTAATCAATATTCTAATCTATACTTATCGATGAAGAGTTTGTTCATTCGTTCGTTTGTATATTTGTTTGAACGTACTAATCTCAGGAACTACTGGTTCCAATTGAAAAAATCTTTTTGTGTTGGATAGTCCATTTATCGGGGAAGGCTTTTTTTATGAATAAACCGATCAAAAAGCAGACGGGCCGCGTGGTGTTAAACGATCACCGTCGCCTATGGACACGGGCAACCCCAGGGGATTCACCCGAGCTATGACTAATACCGAAGTCCACGCGGTCGAAGTCGCGGGCGGCCACTAGTACCTAATATATATGTAAGCTAGGTTACATTTTTATAAATTGTCGTTTTATCCTTTTCTCAGCGATAAACAGCTTAAATACAAACTGATAAATATGACTCTTCCTGACATCAATTGGAGTGTCTTAATAATACTGTAGCATAGAACGCCGTCAAACGTCATCGGCCTTCAAATTAAACTATTTCAAATCGACGTTGTCAAAGTCGAGTTCTTAAGAATTTTGTCGATCTTATCAAACCTTTTTAAACTTAACCTTACTATTTTTGTCGTTTTCTTTAGTATATAATTAAAATACTCTAAATATAAACTAGCTATAAATAAAGCATTCTTCATCAAAGTCATTTAGTTACCTCAAAACATAAACTTTCATTTCATAATTTTACGTAGTTGTTTTTTCCATGTCATTTTTGTCATATACAAAATCAATAGAATCAGCTAGATGTTTGTTGCAACTATCAGATTGCAAACATACAAATACATCCTGCAATCCGCAATACAAGATTTGATAAGTCGCAAGCTTGACGGATGTCTGATGTATTGAACCCAGTAGAGATAGTTCCAGTGCTCTTGGGGAATATTGTGTACTTTATATCCTTATTTTGATACAATAAAATATTCGTGTGTTTACGCGATATATACAATGTTTTTTTATATCTGATCTTTATACATATTAACTAGTATAAAATAACATTCTGAAACGACAAATCAATGTGAAAATCTCCTGGTTTACTCATTTCAATTGCACAAATTATTCAAGCTCGAGAGAATACTGTCACGGCGACACGCTCCCTGCCTCCTCTACCTCTTCTTTAGATGGCGCCGCAAGTCTTCGCGTTCAGACATGCACCACAGATAACATAATATGAGTTAGCCTCGTTAACACTAGAAAGAACCTTACAACCATACGTTGCGTTGTAGGAATATTTTCTAGTCATTAATCGTTGAATTACCTGAGATTGACTCTCATCATCACCAATACCCACAGATGCTAAAGAATCGTCTGTCATGTAGTGGAATATTTCCAACTGCTAAATATTTGTAACGGCACCACATTTCTTCCATCATGTGTATTGTTATTATAGCTGTAGGCGACGCAAAATTATTATTTTTTTAAATACTTATAGGAAACCTCTAAGGTAGCGGTGTTATCTATCTTAGAAAAATAGTACTTTTGGCGTTTTTGGAATTGTCAAGGAAAAAATATTATTAAATAATTTCTAAGTTTTCTATGAGTTCCCCGTATGGATGCGATCTTTTTGCCGAACTAGCACTGAAGAGTAATAATAGCATCAAAGTATTGTATTACATAGGTTCCACGCAAAAAATAAACCCGTTAATGCCCCTTCTTCTTCTTAAGGTGCTTCTGCAACTAGTGAAGGTTGGCAATCAGCTTGCTAAAGTCATCCTTATTATTTGCACGGCGGAACAGCTCAACTACGCCAGCTATTCCGGTCCGCTCCCTGATGTTTCGCAGCCACGACTTCTTTCTCCTTCCAACTTTCCTCTTTTCTCATTGAGATTTTTCTACCGTTGTGAATCGAACCCAACACTTTTAGAACGGCATACTGGCATGGTGACCCGCAGGGCAATAGGTATCGTTATCATAATAACCAACCTTTTCGCTTAAAACCTGTCCAAAGTTATTCACCGTAAGCGAAGTTACTGACACTGAATTGAGGTAATATTAGCATATTTCGGCGTAAAAGTTATATTGTTTCTTGCGCAGTTAAAAGTATTCCGTGAGCTGAAATTGTTCCATTATCCTTTCGAACATTGAAGACGTAACATAATAAAAATACTAGTGTGAGTTACAGGTAACAGAAATACGTCTTATACGACCGTGAACTAAGAAAGAAAGTGTACGAAAGAATTGCGTAAATAAATACTTGATGTCTCTGAAAAGCTTTTGTCACGTTATAAAATTAGGTAAAACTACTTTGCAACAATCCGAAATCAGAACGTATGATGGTGTATACTTTTCATGCATTAGCACCACCCTCCCTCCATATAGGATACATGCACATGCATCATTATAAAATACAACATATGTACCACCGAATAGAGAATAAATTGTTATAATTATGATTAAGCAAGTCAAAACATTAAGCTTTGTTTGTGGACAAAAATGTTTATAGCTTGCACAGTGTTGAGCAAAGTTGATTTCTAAAATTTTCAAAGAAATTTGTACTTTATTGAAACAGAATAAGATTTGAATTAAAACTGCATGCAATGTGCATACGAGTATACGAGTACATTATTTAGTTTAATTATTAGTAAAACTTGGTTACGCTCGGTACGCTAAGAAGTTCAGTACTTAAGTTAAAAGGAAATATTGTTACTATTGAAGATACAGGATTGCATTTATATTATTTCATGCTGCAGTTTTTTTAAATAATGCTATCGTACGACGTGTGTATTTCATGAGTCAAGTAAACAAATTTTAATCATTTTTTTTCCATTTTCGTTGAAATCCGAAATCAGAGTCGACTGAAAAGCAATGTTTTCATAATGTTGCAATAATCCGACACTGTAATAAACTTGTGTATTAAATCCAAAAAAATTCTTTCTAAATGAAAATATAAAAAGGCTACTAAAATGAAATGCGAGAGACTATGGCCACGTTTCTGGAACGGTAACTGAGTTAGGCCAAATACAACTTGTTAAAATAAGACACTCTCTTCGTAGACCATAAATTTAATGTCGATCATTTGGCTACAACCCTTTTTGTATCCTACTGCTGGGCACGGGGCTTTCCCCATAACTGAGGAGGTCTGGGGCTTACTCCAGCACGCTGCTCCAACGGGGGTTGGTGAAGATGAGGGTAAGTGGTTACCAACTGTCATGTGATTTCAAACCGCTCATAAGGTTTAACGACTGCTGTTTATCGATAACAACCGGTACCGACAACGTGCCTTTCGAAACACGGAAACGCACATGAAATCTGCCACCACCAGACCGGGCTTTAGCAAGTCTTAGATGTTATCAAAGCCAAATTGGCGTCCAAAAAGCTTGGTGTCCTCAACAGGGCGAGGCAATACTTCACTGCGGAGCAACTCCTGACGCTGTACAAGGCCCAGGTCAGACCCCACATGAGCTGCACTGCTCTGGGCAGGAGCACCAAAATACCAGCTACACCCATTTGACTCCGTTGAAAAGCGCGCAGTCCGAATCGTCAACGACCCAAGATTGACTGACAGGCTAGAACCGCTCAGCTTGCGAAGAGACATAGGCTCGCTCTGCGTGTTCTACCGACTTTACTATGGTGAGTGCTCCGAGGAACTTTTCAAACTCATGCCTACATCACCATTTCATGATTATACCACCAGGCGAAGATTAAAGTTCCACCGGCACCATCTGGACTCGTGGTGGTCCTCCACAGTCCGGTTTGCACGCTCCTTTTTACCACGGACGTGTAGATTATGGGACAACCTTCCAGCTGAGGCATTCCCAGTGGACTATAACATGGGATTCTTCAGGAAAGCTGTAAAAAGAGCTCTCCTCCAAAGCCGGCAATGCTCGGGTGGCTCCCCGATGGGTTGCCCGTCTCCATAGGCGACGGTGATCGCTTGACA
Organism: Pyrgus malvae; assembly: GCA_911387765.1. NCBI lineage: Eukaryota > Metazoa > Arthropoda > Insecta > Lepidoptera > Hesperiidae > Pyrgus > Pyrgus malvae. The sequence continues at coordinate 6,027,826 of OU426955.1, read as the reverse complement.
CCACGCGGCCCGTCTGCCTTTTTGTTCGGTTTACATATTAAAAAAAAATTTTGACGAAGTCCATACATGCTTCTTCGATCGTTTACCGAGTTACATAATGGAAGATGGAGAAAATAAAGTTTTGAACGAACTTCATATTAATTCACAAAATGTACGCGAATTCTTCGCTTAATGAGATTAAGAGTAATTAGTCACGTCGTAAGAGAAAATTAACGTAATGGGACAATTGCCTTTCAAAATATTTGTTGTTCACTTCAAGAGTTTAAGTCAAATTCATATGCGTAAAACGCGCACGAATTTGTTTGAGTTATGGATTTAAGCAGCAGGTGGCCTTATTAATTAACAATTTTCCGTCTTATGAATAGTATGTATTATTGCAAATTGCCTAAAAAAGGAATCCTAATAGTCTTTATATAAAAACCTTAGAAGCTAGGCATAGCTTAGAAGTTCTTTTAGCTAATGAATACCCGTGTACATCCATGTGTTACTTAGTTACTTAGCCAATCAAATATTTATTTTAGAAAGTGTGTAGAGATTGCCGCAAGCTACATTGTATCGCACTCGGTTCTGGAACTGTAAGTCTTGATGCATGACGACGACCCGCGTGGCGCAATGGTTACCATGCCGGACTGCCAATCGAGAGGTCCCGGGTTCGATTTCCGGCAAAACAGAAAGAATGATGAGTTTAAATTACTGTTCTCGGTCTGGGGGTTTGTGTTCCTGTCTTTGTATGTGTCCATGGTACCCACGATACAGGGTATTAATTACCTTACTGTAGGGCTATGAGTGTGTAACGTTTATTTGTTTATTATTTATTTATTTATGTGCGTGTGTGTGAGTGACACCGTCTCATCTGTAAAAAGTATGCACGATCTCTCACGAGCCGCAAAGTATGTATGTATTGCATAGCACTGTGAATATCATATGTTATTGTAGTCCCTGTAGTTTTGGGATTAAGAATAGAGCTACAGTATCCCCTGCCTGATGTGTTAAAATTGTGGAGTGTGGAGTGGAGTGTAAGAGGCGACCAGTCAACGGCCCCGGGATATCTGCGTAGCCGCATTTTGTCGTAAGCACTGGTAGGTGCAGGATAGTGCACCATTACTCTCCAGATAATGGACACGTTCTGGGGCGCCGCGCGTGGAGGATACCGGTGCATTCCTCTGGAAATCCCGATTTTCGACCCAATCGCTGAGGTAGGCCACCATGTCGTAAAAATCTTATAAAACCCAGTATCTACTCCAAGGTGTCTTTTTGTGTGTCAAGTACTTTTTAAAGGTTGCCACACTGCACTTCACCACTTACGCCTATTTAAAATTATATGCTCGTATGCCGTATGCACTTACGGCATCGTAACCCCTCGCGATATGATGCCGCTAGGGGTAGTCTATACTCTACCATTTTAATAAATTAATTTAAAAACAGTTTTTTTAATTTATGCATTTGTTAATATGCGCTAAAAATTAATTTTATCATAATGTATCGTATTCTACAAATTAAACTCTTTTATTTGGTGAGAATATCGAGTGTGTTTTACAAAAACATGTTATTATATTTTAATTGATTACTTACTAGTGGACCCCGCAGACATTTTCCTGCCTTAAAAGTATTGAAAGAGGATTAGTTTCTTTATCATCTCAAAGAGTTTTTATGTTACTGTCAAATAAAAAATATAAAACAAATAGTGACCGATGAATTGTTATTCCGACTATTTGTTTGACAGTTACTAACAGTTTATATAGGAACCACTAAAACTTGAACTTTATGATATTGCTTTAAAGTTCAAATTGACTTCCAAGTATTATTACGAAACGTTTGTGTATATAAAAGTGTTAGTTGTTAGACTTTTTTAGACGTTAGGCAATTTTTAAATATTTTTTTTTTCTAATGAGAACCATCAAGCGTAAGAACCATCCTCGCACTGCAAGGAATATTCCAAAAAAAATTAGAGGATTCGGTTCAGCTTGTCTCGAGATTTGCGCTTAGCAACACATACAGCGATTCATTTTTATATTATAGTTTAACAATTAACAACACTGATATTCAAACAACGGTTCTACATAAAATTTCAGCTCAATATGATAAAGATTTCTGCTCCAAAATTGACGAGATGGTGATCTAAGTACTTCTTGATTTTAAAGCGGAAGATCTTCGAGTATAATGAACTGTAGAAATGCAGCAAAATTTTGTTTTAAATTCCAACCTTTACTCTTTTGTATTATAATGATGGGGGCGGGTTACCGCGCATTAAACTCGAATATTTTGAATTATAACCGAAGGCCGAAGCCAAGTTTCAACAAAGATACTGGGTTATAACAAAGCAATGGCCCTCCTGAAAATATTTTGAATGTAGTTCAACAATTGCACGATTGTTGCATTTTACTGTTTTCTTTTTTTTTTCGGTTACAGATTTTGAATTCGAGTGCACTGTAAAAATGAATTGTCTACTTAGTATAACAAAAAAATCTACGCCTCAAAGTTATTTTCCTACTGAGTTCTATGAAATATATGCGTATGGGAAATTTCTGCTCTCTTTCATATTATTAGAGCCCGTGTCATCTATAGTTCCCATGACACAGATAATTGTGTTTGGCAATGAGTGCGTATCCTTATTTATTTATTGAAGTGAAAACTTCTTTAGCGGCGTTGTGCACTTTTTTGGGATGGGTAAAAAATGTTAAACTCGCGTCAGGACACGTGGCCTGATCGAAAATTCGTAAGACGGAGGGGTGACAGCTGATGACGGCTCGACTGTCTATACTTGTAAAATTCGTTTATATGAAGTATTTAAAATATGGACATTGAACAAAGTGCATCTATTAATGAAAAAAGTGACGAAGAAATAGTGAAAGAAAATGAGTGAGCACTTTATAAAAATACTAGATGAAAAACTACTGAAAATACTAGATGAAAAATAAACTGATAATAAAAGCAATTCGTGCGAAATTATTCCCTAACCATTCCAATATATCAAAAATGCACAACGTTAATGTTCAAGTTTTCACTTCTGCCGGCACTACCGGAGTGCAAACCGTTGTCTTTTTTTTAAAATTGAATTGCTTAATTTGAGCCATAAGTATACACCAGTTTTGACTGTTCCCTTCTTCCTATACCGGAAGGTATTTTAAAACCTTATTATTTAGTTTCTTTACGTGTTTTTTCAAATTTATTTATAACGATAGCAATTTATCGTCACTTGTTTTTACATACCTAGTTTAATAGGTATCCACCCAGGCAGAAAAAATAGCTATTTTCCACTCCACCACGTCCGCGACATAAAATACATTATTCTTCTATAATATACTTTTTCTGTACTATATCTTTCTAACACCTTTAAAAGAGCAATTCTTGTATATATATGTATATTTGAACCATGATAAGGGATCCAACGATTTTCATGGAATTTTGTATACAGGGGGTTTCGGGGGCGATACACCGATTATGCAAGGTTTAATTTTTTGAATTGAATTGAAAAATATGACTATTCCTGATATCTAAATCTGCATCTACACCTGCGTAGTTAAATCAATTGTTTTTATCTAAGCAACGCTTGGTCACCCGGGTTCTTATATCTTTATTTTCTATACTATATAATACTCACTTCGGTGAATAGACATTGAAATATAAGGCAACTCAAAACTTTTGCTCTTATCACTACAAACACTCACTACCTGTATCAAAATGCGGAACAAGGGGATCAAAAACTTTACTGAACAAGTTCCGCAAAATTAATTTTCACTAACCCACATCGCTAAATCGACAGGTGGCTTGCGGCGAAGAGTCACGTTCATACAGATATCGTCACAAGTTTCCTTAAGTTTTTTTAATTTATGCATTTGTTAATATGCGCTAAAAATTAATTTTATCATAATGTATCGTATTCTACAAATTAAACTCTTTTATTTGGTGAGAATATCGAGTGTGTTTTACAAAAACATGTTATTATATTTTAATTGATTACTTACTAGTGGACCCCGCAGACATTTTCCTGCCTTAAAAGTATTGAAAGAGGATTAGTTTCTTTATCATCTCAAAGAGTTTTTATGTTACTGTCAAATAAAAAATATAAAACAAATAGTGACCGATGAATTGTTATTCCGACTATTTGTTTGACAGTTACTAACAGTTTATATAGGAACCACTAAAACTTGAACTTTATGATATTGCTTTAAAGTTCAAATTGACTTCCAAGTATTATTACGAAACGTTTGTGTATATAAAAGTGTTAGTTGTTAGACTTTTTTAGACGTTAGGCAATTTTTAAATATTTTTTTTTCTAATGAGAACCATCAAGCGTAAGAACCATCCTCGCACTGCAAGGAATATTCCAAAAAAAATTAGAGGATTCGGTTCAGCTTGTCTCGAGATTTGCGCTTAGCAACACATACAGCGATTCATTTTTATATTATAGTTTAACAATTAACAACACTGATATTCAAACAACGGTTCTACATAACATTTCAGCTCAATATGATAAAGATTTCTGCTCCAAAATTGACGAGATGGTGATCTAAGTACTTCTTGATTTTAAAGCGGAAGATCTTCGAGTATAATGAACTGTAGAAATGCAGCAAAATTTTGTCTTAAATTCCAACCTTTACTCTTTTGTATTATAATGATGGGGGCGGGTTACCGCGCATTAAACTCGAATATTTTGAATTATAACCGAAGGCCGAAGCCAAGTTTCAACAAAGATACTGGGTTATAACAAAGCAATGGCCCTCCTGAAAATATTTTGAATGTAGTTCAACAATTGCACGATTGTTGCATTTTACTGTTTTCTTTTTTTTTTTCGGTTACAGATTTTGAATTCGAGTGCACTGTAAAAATGAATTGTCTACTTAGTATAACAAAAAAATCTACGCCTCAAAGTTATTATCTAAAGCTAAATCGACAGGTGGCTTGCGGCGAAGAGTCACGTTCATACAGATATCGTCACAAGTTTCCTTAAGTTTGCGTACTCAATATAACTGGATGTTAACTAACGAATCTGCCTTCTTAATATACTTATTTTGATTAACTATAAAACTGTTTATTTGCAAGGACTCCATTTTCACACGACTAATTAATGAGCATGCTAATTTGTGTTGTGACTATTGATCACAACGTATGAATATAAAAATAATTGATTGTCTGTAAAGTCGGTTTACGGGCGTTAATTTTACGTTATAACGACATAGAGAAACATTGATGAAAAATTGTATAGGTATTTTTATGAATGAATTGAATTATTATCACTGAATTATCATTACTTTGTTTAGGTAATACAAATAAGTTAATTGAAAATTACATTTTTTTCGATAAAGTAACATTTATTTAAATATTAAATACTAAATAATGAAATTAAATACCAGCTATACCCATTTGACTCCATTTGGACTCGTGGCGGTCCTCGACAGTGCGCTTTGCACGTTTTTTTTACCACGGACGTGTAAGTTATGGGACGACCTTCCAGCTGAGGAATTTCCAGTGGACTATGATATGAGGTTCTTTAGGAAATCTGTAAAAAAAGCTTTCCTCCTCTATCGCTTGTTTTGCGCTCTCGCTAGCACTCGCTCAGGCTCAGGCGGAACGTGACATTTTATCGTGCGCGCAGCCAGTACTCAACGATTTATATGACGGTTTCACGTCATAATGTTAAATCTTTTTATTTAATCGAAATAACAGACTAGAAATTAAAGGTGTGAAGTGGTCGCTGCAGCCGATGGACATCAACACAGAACCTCAAGCAAACCTTAAAAAGTAAGTCTGACCAGCATTCGCACGTTTCCACTAAAAACAATAGAATTATGTCACAAAGAAATGTGTGCACCGATCTCAAAAGATTCTTTTTTATCGCTTCAAGCGCTCGCAAACTATGATAATGATAATAATAATAATAAATTCTTTATTATCAGGCAACAAGACCCATAGCATAAATACCTTATAGACTATACTTATAGATAATAGTACCTGGACGACCGAGCGTTGCTCGGATAAAAACAATTTATTTTCTTGGTTTAGTTTAAAACGAAACACTTATTTGCTTAGTGTTAAATAACACGACCATCTGAAATAGCTCCTAATAAAAAAAAGTTATTTTCATAACAATAAAAAATAGACAAATATGGTTTTGATTGAGGTTTGAACTCGAGTTTCTAATTCCGCAGTCAGCTCACACAACCATTCGGCCAAGGAAGCGTTAATTCAATTAACGAAATTTTCATAGAGCTTTTTCAAATTGACATTGTCATTTCTTTGAACGTCAGATTGGCGGATGGTAGTAGGGAAGACGAAGAGAGGATTTTCGGCTTTACTCGAGCGCGTCAGATTAAGATATGGGGCACCTTGCATCCTGTTGAGTACTGCCACGATTAAAAAATAACTTCTATACAGGTACAGTATTTTTTTATCTTACTTCCGGATGTCAAAATGATCTGATTAGAATACCCTATTACCGTTTAACCATGAATATTAAATAATAAAAATTCGGTTTGCCAAAATAACGTTTTTTTATTTCGCTGTTTTGTATGCTTTCATTCTAAAATCATCAGATTACTGATATATGACTTACCATGCATTTAATTTCTACTACAATTTTACCTGTAACTTTCGTATATAATTTTTGAAAACTTATAGGTGCTCTCTCCACCGGTTAAACGCAAAACGTTATAAAATATAATCTTTTAATCTTCCTACCACCCAACCTATACCTAAAATGCACAAGTTTCTGATGACGCGTGAGGAAATACACAATGAGCATCGTGGGCTCACCCCGTTTGACAACGTTTACGCGTGGTTTACGCCATAATATTATTAAAACTCTCCAATAGATGTCAGGAAGAGTCGTATTTTTCAGTTTATATTTAAATTGATTATCACTGAAAATATTTTTATACGCTTAAAAATTTCTAACAAAAAAATTTGCTGGATCTATTTATCACCCCCGAAACCAGGGTACTAAATTTCATCAAAATATTTGAAGCCGTTTCCGAGATTCAAAAAATATATTTAGATATATAAAACAATTGCTCGTAGGTATTAGATTGGTCCAAACGTTTACGTAATATGAATTTCCAGTAACCGACATTATCTTATCGTGAAGTAACTCTTGGTGCATGGTACATTTAATCAGATATTGTCACAAGTTTCTACTAAGTTTGTTCAACTTGATGTTTCATGAACTAAGTAAGAAGTTTAATAAAATATCTTAATATATATGTTTCTTGTATTCGTGTGTGTCACTGAACTTCTCCTAAACGACTGGACATATTATGACATTTTTTGTGTGTGTTCAAGGAAATTTGAAAATGGCTTACTCGCAGATTTACAATCTAGTCCACTGGAAAATGATTTTTTAATGATTTTTTTTATTTATAAGTAGTTTTTCCATGAAGCGCGCATGGCTCGGCGGCGAGCGTAGAACGCAAGCGATCTATGCAGCTAAGCCAAACGGGCGCGGTCAGGTGTGAAATGGGTGACCGCTAGTGGCAAAAAATTTCATGCGCGTTTCCGTGCTTCGGAGGGCACGTTAAGCCGTCGGTCCCGGTTGTTGTCGATAGATAACAGTCGTTAAACCTTGTCGGAGGCCTTATGGGCGGTTTGAAAACATCCGACAGCGGGTTGGCCACTAACCCGCATCTCCACCAACCCGCATTGGAGCAGCGTGGTGGAGTAAGCTCCAGGCCTCCCCAATATTGGGGAGAGACCCGTGCCCAGCAGTGGGACGCAAAAAGGGTTGCAGCCAGTTTTTCCATATAATTTTTTCCTACCTGTCAAACTCAGTGGGTTTATAGTGTCTCATACGATCAACTGTCATGTGTGCCCATAGCCATACTGTTATCTCAAATATACATGTATGTATGTACTTTTTTTAAAAGAGTACTGCTGTTTTGTTCCACCGCCTTTTCTCTCTCAGCTCAACATCAGTTCTACTCCAAACGGGCACCTAAATGCGATGGCCGGGAAAAATTACATTCATTACTCTATTCATACATTCATTACATTATATTTTGTATTCTTAACTATATTAATTATAACTTCGAAAGTAACTCTGTCTGTCTGCTACGCTTTCCCTAAGTACTAAGAATAATGGGGACTAAGTATAATGTACTTACGTGTTTTATATTTTTATTTGACAGATACATGAAATCTCATTTAAATCTCAATCTCATTTGTTTGTAAAGTAGGTTTACGATCGAGATGTTTACGTGATAACGTCCGCACGAGAAAATCTCCATTCGTTTGTATGCCGCTAGAGTGAGAGAGACGGAAGATCGGTCCACTCACTCGAACGCTATGCCAGCCTCCGCTCGTGAGGATTCCGCGTGACAAGTTTCACGGAATGACTGGCAGCGCTCGAGATGAGACGAGAGATCGGTCCGTCTCTCTCTCGTTATACCTGCGATCGCGCTCGTGAGGTTTTGGTGTGACACAAGTTTCTGAACATGTCACCCGACTAAAACGATTTTAAAGACGTTATCACGTCAAAAATTATCTTACAATACTACGTCTGGAACCGGGCGGCTAGGCCGGACCACTAGTTTGAATGTAAAATTTATTTTTAAAAAATCTATTGTAGCGAAGACGTCTACGTATGAAAGTCTATAGGAAGGCGAATGTTGAGGCAGACAATAAACCGACCTTTGAAAACAATAAACATAAGGAAGTTTTACATAATTTTATTTGTTTCTTTCAAGCTGCAAAAACATCATGACATACTTTTTGACGTCAATAAATCAAAACACTAATAAAACAAATCAGAACAATTTCTAATAATTAATATCAGCCTTATCAGAATTTTAACCAAGCAATTTCCCCTAAATTTTAATTCATAACAGTTTATCGGTGAATAACTCTTGGCGGCGTATTACATTCAATCAGATATTGTCACAAGTTCTCAACAAGTTTGTGTAACTTTATGGGAACAGATGAAGATCATTTACGCTTTTCATGAAAATAAACTTTGAAATAATGATTACTTCAATTATGTATGTAATAGGTATGTATATGGTAGTCTCTATGACTACCAAACAATCTGGCCTATATTATTATGTTCTAAGCATCGATATAATGGTTCTAAGTAGCCTATAATGAGCAGCGATGGATGAACGGTAAAGACTGCGGTCTCCGACACGGTGTTACCGGGTTCAAATCCTCGGCGCGCACCTCTGACAAAGAAATTTGTAATGTGCGTATTTGTCACTGCTCCACAATGATGGAAAAAATTGTGATACAATGATTTCCACAACCTTGCATGCGAGAGAGAGACTCTCAGAGAGAAAACGAGAGAAACTCATAATTTCTCGAAGGCATGATGTCCATGTGTTGGAAAAAAAGTACTATGACATAGAACGCGTCATAAGTTTTTATGCTCATTAAAATTTATATTTTAAAATGTATGGGTTTCATTAAAATATTATATTATTTAATAATTGAAGCACACATTAAGTATATTTATTTATTGTCATAATTAATACGATACCTTTTTTACAGATAGTGACAATGACGGCAATTAAACATTTCTGATGTCAAGTACTCGTAATGCAGCGGCGTGTTGTCACCTTCAAGATATTGTCATAAGTTATCTCTAAGTTTGTATAACTTTGTGTAGCAAGTGAGTCCGCTTTACGTTTCGCATCTACGTAAGAAGGTGTATCTACATTTGAATCTTTCCATTTTATAGCAGCTGCGTTTACGATTGCGTTATTATAGAGAAAAAGCTTTTGATTTTTTGTAAATAAATTATAATTCTTGATTAAAAAATTACTCCGTTGTATCGAACATTACTTTTTATTTCAATAAAATGTTAACTTATAAAATGTCTTTCATTTTTTTAAGTCAAAATGGACTATTGAGATGACTATTAATAAAAACACAGACAGCCTATAAAACTGAAAACAATTTGTTACTTTCTCTATAAATTACAGTCTTATCAAGACGAGAAAACAACTATCGCTTAACCAACAGGTAGCTTACAATGGCGTCTCACATTCAAGATATTGTCACAAGTTTCCAGTAAGTTGCTTAACTTCGTGTAAGCAAGAGAGTCCACTTAACGCCTTGCATAAACTACAAAGTTTAATTAATGTATTACCTTCATTTTGAAGATCTCCATTTTGTTGCTGCATTGCTGCATTAAGATAATAACAACGGGAAATTTCACGTAACAATGATTAATATAACATATTATGAAATAGCAGAAATGGTTATCTATACTAATATCATAAAGAGGAAAGATTTGTATTTTTGTATGTTTGTAATGAATAAACTCGAAAACTACTGTTCCGATTTCAAATATTCTTTCACCATTAGAAAGCTACATTCATCCTGCGTAACATAGGCTTTTTACCGCGGGAAAATGCTTCATTCCTACGTGAAAACGTGTAATAGGTTCAACGCGGTTGAAGCAACTGGCTAAACGCCTATGATTTTAATATAGCAATGAAGCCTGGAATAGCACATAGCCTATTTTTATCCTACGGGGACCCATTAAACGGGTCCACGCGGGCGAAGCCGCTGGCGGAAGTCATACGAGACTTTATTTTAAATAATCATATTTGTTATTTATCACTGTTGCTCCATAAATTATAGCGTTGTATCACACATTTCTGAGTATCATTTCTGTATGAAAAGGGAGGGATGCTTATTGATGACAATTAATAAAAACACTGACAAATGACTGAAGTTAAAGCTTAGAAGTTTCATTATTATTAAAAACGACGTACCAAACGGCTCATCAACAGGTGCCTTGCAGTGGCGTGTCACGTTCAAGATATTATCACAAGTTTCCACAAAGTTTGTATAACTTTATGAAAGCAAGAGAGTCCACTTAACGCCAGACGACCCGTGTGGCGTTAAGTGGACTCAATGGTTATCATGCCGGACTGCCGATCGAAGGGTCCCGGTTTCGATTCTCGGCGAAGCAGAAATTTCAAAGATGAGTTTAAAATTTCTGTTCTCGGTCTGGATGTTTGTGTTTCTGTCTTTGTGTATTTCCATGGTACCTACGACACAGGGTATTATCTATCCTACTGTGGGGCTATGAGTGTGATACGTTAAACGCCTTGCATAAACTAAGAAGTTTAATGAATGAATTATCTTCATTGTAAAGCTCTCCATTTTATTGCGGAAAACAAAAACATATTTGCTTACGAAAAAATAACTTCAAATATGATAAATTCTCGTGTGTTAGTTCTCGACAGTAGTCGTCCGAGTTTCATTTCTCCAAGATAAAGAGGCATGCTTATATAAAATCCATAAATGAAACAAACAGAGCTTCTGCATTTTTTATTGACAAGCAGAATGACACAGAATAATGGCTGGCAATGGCTTATATAGAGACGACTCCCTTCTTATTGGCTAGGGCTTGGCTTGGCTTAAGGGAGACGTCATTGCGGCATGGCTCGGATTGGCTAGCTGGCTCACTTATTGATCTCAATTAATCAAAGCACTGATAACCGGTATACTGAAACCAAATTAGTTATAATTATTATAACATAGTCCTGAAAAGTCATTATTTTTAACAACGACGAACTAAGCCGCTTTACCAACAGGTAGTTTGCGATGGCCTGACACATTCTAGATATTGTCAAAAGTTTCTTCCAAGTTTGTGTAACTTTGTGTGAACAGATGGAAAGTTCACTTAACGTTTTTGATAAAGTAAGTATGAAGTTTAGATAGATAAGATAGGCACGACTATGGTTAACAAATTTACAAAAAAAAATCCTCAAAATATATACACTTTTATGTTTTTTTTTTGTGATAAAATAGAATAGGAAGCGAAAGAAATTTTTTTCCTGTTTTCAAGGACATAACACCTTATGGAAGGTTATCAGTGGTATTACTTATCGATGGTTTGTTGGCAACGTGGCATGGCATTTAAGCAGCGAGTCGAACCTTTAGAACTTTAGAACCTTTTTAGAAAACGACACAAGTTTTCCATATCACCCAGGGTTGTCTGGGAGAAAATGCCATTAGGCATTAAGCACACCCTTGTATCCTTAGAATAAGGTTATACTTAAAATAAATAAATAAAATAAAATAAAACGACCCATCCCAAAAATGGAAGCTTTTCCCATCCATCCCAAAAAAGGGCCAATTGAAAAAATGTGCAAGTGCTAACGAAGAATTTCTTTAATTAAATTAGCACTAAAAATAAAGCAAATCATACTACGCGTATGTGAAAATATGCACTCAGTTTTATCTGCACGTAGCTGTACATTAACCCTATCTCATCCAGTATCTCGAAGTGTAGAAGCAAGAAACATACTTCGCGAAGCTGTGCCAGCATAATACCGTATGTAGCCTAGAGCTACGAAGAGTATAAAGTTTAATGCAAGCGCGAAGTTGCTAGGAAACTGGGAACAAGACAGCTGGTAATAATTACTATTTGCTGCTGATTTCGAGGAAATACAATTTTTTAATGTCACTAAGTGACTATAAACGCAGCGCAGCCGATGAGAGTAGTTAGTGTTTGTAACTTACCATGTGGTTATCAAAATTATAACAAAGACATAGGCTTTATAAAATTAAGTAATAAAAGACGTTTTATATCACAGCAGCGCCGGATCGTCCTATATTCAAAATCAAGCTTGGAGCTTATATTACAAGTTTATAAAGTTATGCTATTTCTTTCGAAAGTCTTATTTTACCAAATTTAAAATAACAAATTGCTTTGTAAAAAGATTCTTTAAGATTGAATTTATTCTACAGTATTTTTTTAAATACAAATGAGGTCTTAAAATGTGTCGCTCACGCTACTCGTACAGGAACAGTTGAATCAAAAATAATATTGCTATTTGTAAATATTTTTAGTGCATTTTTAGTTTTTTTTTAAATATATTATCTTTTAATAATACATGTATTTAATGTTATTTACATTTAACGATAAGAAAATAATTTATGAACACAGCTATCAAAAACCTGATTTCAATTTACATCATAATTTTATGGATTATCTTTTTAGTTCAAACTCAAAACTACCCTCTCGTCGACTCTCATCTGCTTAAAACTAAATCAACTAATAAACTTATATGTACGAGAAAACAGAAACAGAAAACTAAACTAACTAAATAAACTAACCAACGTTTATTTTAACCTTCATACCTGGACTCAAGCGAGGTCAACCCAGGATTTATTTATGTAAGTATGAAACTTACACCATCAGGTCTCGTGTATAAATGTATGAGTTAATGAACAAAGTTTGTACATCAGGAATGCAGGTTGTGGCCTCCAATATAGTTTAATGTAAGCGTACGAATGTCTTCTGTTATAATTTGCACTGTTACAATGATGTATTAAAATTTATTATTGTTCTGTGATAAGGGTTTAATAGCGATAACAATTCCATGAGTGAACTGGTTGCCTATCTAAGAATTATTAATTTAGACAAACAAAACATTTGTCTTTTTATTATTCTTCAAAATAATTTTCAGGACAATATTATTAATATCAGGTTATACAAAAGTTCAGCCTATTTTTGTGGAGATGTCTCCCAAGAAATCTGCAAAACTGTAGTGAAAGGTAGAAAATAGAATACGCATTTTTATTAAATCTATAGAATTGCTATAAATAATCTTCGCAATGATTGGCAGTTAACTCTGTGACTTGACACAACTTAAACTTTGATATGGCGTTTTAAGTTTTGTTAGTTTACACAATTGGCTTTTATTTATTGGATGGGATACAATTTCACAACCCCTGGAAATTTTAGAACGTAAGGTTTCACCACCTGTTTTTTGTTACATTCCCTAATACAATTTTTTTTCACAAATGAGTCACGTGTAAGTATCACACGATCATCTACGTTTACTGGCTGGCTGCAACCCTTTTTTGCTTCCTACTGCTGAGCACGGACCTCTCCCCATTATAAGGGAAGCCTAGAGCTTACCCCACCACGCTGCTCCAATGCGGGTTGGTGGAGGTTTTCAACCGCTCATAAGGCCTCTGACAAGGTTTAATGACCGTTATCTGTCGATAATAAATTATCGTTAGATAACAGTCGATATCGATAGTAAAAATCGTTAATAAATTAATATATATTTTTGTTATTGAACTTTTTACGTTTTTAGAGAATTTTTGTATTCTACTAATTTTAAATGTAACTATAAGTAAATAGTATTATATGTATAAATTATTTGTATTTTAAATTATCAATTTGTGATTTTATTATGATTTTGTAAAATAGGTACAATTTATTACCGACTTCCAAAAGGAGGAGGTACTGTATTCGGCTGTATGTATTATTTTTTTTATATATGTTCACCGATTACTCCGCCGTTTGTGGACCGATTTTCGAAATTCTTTTTTTGTTCGTATGCTTATACTCCCGAGGTGGTCCCATTGTCACCAAATCAGGATCTGATGATGGGATCCCAGGGAAATCGAGGGGAACTCTCAAATTTTATAGGCACACACATTGATTTTCTTTATACTTTCTGAAGCATAAGAGATATTTGTGCATAGTAATTATCATCTCATGTTGCTGAGCTGATGATGGAAGGTACTGCAACAGTGAGGAGTTGAAAGCAAATTCTTTCAATAAATAGTTTTTTATTTCAAATCTTACATTCCTGAGGTGGTCCAACTGTCACCAAGTCAAAGTCTGATGAGGGGATCCCGGAGAAATCGAAGGGAACATTCAAATTATATAGCACAACAAATGATTTTCATATTTTTACTAAAGCGAAACAGGCATTTTTGTATAATTATCATCATATCATGTTGCTCAGCTGATGATGGAAGGTTCTACGAAGGTTAGGAGTTGAGAGAAAATTCTTTCAATAAATGGTCTTTTGTTCGATAACTTACATTCCTGAGGTGGTCCAACTGTCACCAAGTCAAAGTCTGATGATGGTATCCCAGAGAAATCGAAGGGAACATTCAAATTTTATAGCACATCAAATGATTTTCATATTTTTTTAAAGCAAAACAGGTATTTGTGTTTAATTATCATCATATCATGTTACTGAGCTGATGATGGAAGGTACTATGACGGTTAGGAGTTGAGAGCAAACTCTTTCAATAAATGTTTTTTTGTTGGAAACCTTACATTCCTGAGGTGGTCCAACTGTCACCATGGCAAAATCTGATGATGTGATACTAAGGAAATCGAGGGAAACACTGAAACTTAATAGGCACAAACATTCTTTTAGTCATATGTATTAACATAATACAAATATTTATGTCCGGTAAGTATCACCTCATGTTGCTAAGCTGATGATTGAAGGTACAACTCCTCAACGGTTAGGAGCTGAGAGCAAATTCTTTCATTAATTTATACGTTCAAGTGGACTGATAGTAGTATTCTTTCAGGCTATAAGATGGCTATTAGATAAACATGATTATAAAAAGTATCTCTTTAACGTTTAGAAGTTAAGTGAAAAAATTCCAATTATGTTTATATGTACATATGTGCACAATTATTAAAATTACTAAAAAGAGTGAAATAAATAAAGTTTTTAACAAAAAAATATAACCGACTTCAAACGGTAAAAAATAAAATTGTTCAGTACCTACTTCTTCTTGCTTATGGTAATGACTCTTAAAACTATTTTTGGAGTCGGGCCCTTAGTAAAATCAAAAATATCCTGTCTTAGTAAATATAGTGTATCTTTCATTCTGAATGGGCACCGACTCCAATATAGTTTTAGCAGTCATTACCATAAGCAAGAAGAAGTAAGTAATTTCCCACTGTCTGTACTATCGGTGCCCATTTAAAACGAATAGTACGACATTTTAGTAAGGGCCCGACTCCAAAGATAGTTTCAAGAGTCATTACCATAAGCAAGAAGAAGTAGGTACTGAACAATTTTATTTTTTACCGTTTGAAGTCGGTTATATTTTTTTGTTAAAAACTTTATTTATATATTGTTTAGAGCGTCTTGTTATTGTGTATGCCCTGCACACCTATAATTGTGGGGACACGACCTATAGGTAATTTATTATTGTATTTACCATATTATGAAATGTTATTGTGTTTTCTGCGTTGGTGAGCCTTAAATTAAATAAATAAACAACAACCGGGACCGACAGCTTAACGTGCCCTCCGAAGCACGGAAACGCGCATGAAATTTTTGCCACTAGCGGTCACCCATCTCATACCTGACCGCGCCCGTATGACTTAACCATTGCTTTCCATGCTAGCCGCCGAGCCATACGCGCTACGTTTACTGAACGCTACGAATTATCTAATAATGCAAGTCTACGCCACTTTAACTTACGTTAGTCGTAGATGCTACGGACTACGAATATAAGTTTTGCTTGTTACCATAGGTACCAAGTCCCTGTAGTTCCGGGATTAAGAATAGGACCATGGTGTCCCATGTCTGATCTTAAGCGGAGAACTAAAAGGGGGATTCCAGAGTTTTCGGACGACGAGGGTGGGCTCGAATCGTCCAGACAGCAGTCCTGAGAAGGACGGCGGTGTGTGTGTGGCCGCATACTATCGTAAGCACCGGATCACTGGAAGATGCAGGACAGCACTATTACTCTCTGGATGATGGACCCGTTTTGCGTAGAGGACAGCGGTGCGTTTATATATATGCATATGCCTGTGTCCTCGTTAATATCCCGGTGTCCTCCCTAGGCACTGTTGCAGACCACCAAAGGGGTTTTAGTACAGTAAAAATCTCACAAAACTATGAATCTATTCCAAGGTATCCCGTACATTTTGGAGGTTACCCTCCGATACAAAAAAGGTAGCTTGTACCAAAGGCGTAGTGTAAAATATGTTTAAACGATTGCGACTCTTTAGAGCCAGCAGTAAATTTGCCACTGAATGGACCCCGATTCCGTTTCCACTTCTCATAATAAGAAAAAACTCGTAAAATCCACATTGCAATTTGTTCAAGTCTATAAAATTGGGAGCACGTGGCGCGAATCGTAACAAAGTTGTTCTATTCGAAGATTCGTAAACAAGCCCTTCTTAAATTTTCCGCACGTTATTGTACATACTCGAGAAGACGTCGATGTCAAGGCTTGTGTAACGCTTGGTTTTGAATGTATTATTGCGCACGAAGATCCCCACGCATAGTGAAAATGAACATACAGCAATTCCTACAATACTACTTATTATTTAAATTGTGAAAGTGCCGATTGAAATACTAGCACTTTTATATGTACATACATATATTCCTTTATAAAATTGTATTTTTACTGAAGGACATATTAATTGAGTGGTGACTTGTCTATCAGTCTGACAATAAATTTTATTTATCATATTTAAAATGACAATCGTAGTGAGTTAAAACATGGCAGTTCGTGGAATTTATATTAATTTATGTTTTCACAAGCGAACGTGGGTATGAAAGATTGGCACCATGTTCAAAGCATCTTGAAATTTTGTATTTGAAATGTAAAATTATCATACTCCTAGCAAAACTACAAAGCAAAGATTATTATCATTTATGAATATTTTAGAACGACAATTTTTTTGAACTTTATGCGCTTAAGTTAAGGCAAAATAGCTTACGACAACGATTATCTCCTGACTATGGTCACTCTTTTAACGTCCCACTGCTGGGCACGGGTCTCACCATTCTTGGGGAGACCTGGGGCTTACTTCTCCACACGCTGCTCCAATGCAAATGCAATATTCATAGGGAAATACAAAATCGTTAGCTGGATCCCAAAAGCCTTTTTTATATTATTATCCTCGGTAAACGGCAATACATTAAGAATTTTTAAATTCGAATAACTTGTAATTCCTGATTAAGTTTAAACAAAAAATCAATAACAAATAAATTTTTCAACTTTACAATAAACTTAAATTTAGTATAGATAATTTTTATCGTATGATATTTCTGTGTCACTATCGTAATCTTATTAATCCAAATTTGGACCAATTCCCTATCCCCAACCTATGAATATTTTTATTTGTCGGCAGTTTCGTTACGACCCATTTCGCAAAATTTTAATTTTAGGTTATTACGGCTTTATGGATTTCCAATGGATTTAGGTAATCTTAAGCGGAATGTTAGGACTCATATAAAACAATCGATAATAAAATAAAACTGTTAAAATTCACGCGTGTGTATGTAGGTAAGGTAAAGGTCCATAATATCGTCAGCTTACTGTTACTCGTAATTCCATCAAAAACGGCCAAAAGTTATACTTTTTCTATAGTTGACGAATACACTACAGACAGACACTGACGATATCACGGACGTTTACCTTACAAAATAACTAATAACGTTTCTCATTAGCCCCACAGTAGAATACCCTGCGTCGTGGGTGCCATGGATAGACACGAAGACTAGAACACAAACACATACCAGGACAAGACCTCATTTATCATTTAGATATCTACCATACTACTATTCCATCATACTGGGAATCAAACCCAGGACCTCTTCACAGAACATACCAGTGACCATATGGCACATAATCATTATGATGTTTTTAAGTATCTCTTAAGAAACTTACTAAGTACTCATAGCCCAACATTATAGATATACCCTGTATTGTGAGTCCCATGGGCACACACAAAGATATGAACACAAACACGGTGATGGAAACTTAGAGCATCAAAGTTACTGAATCACCCTTCAGTAGAGACGGCATAGCGCCTCGCTTCTATATATAATTTTTGTGCCATATCTGGTGCGGGGGAAGAACGCACACATTTTAATTTTGTCACACATTCACAAATATTTTTTTAATACAGTTGCTCAAAAAGTGACGTATTGCAGGGACGTATAGCGTGCGGGAAGTGGGCTATTACACACTCGTGCTTGTTCTTTACCTTTTCCGCACTCGTGCGTTCTCTTTCCCAACTGTCAAAATAATGTCTATTAAAAAGAAAAAAACCAACCACGAAGTTTTAGAAGTTCTTACGATCCATGAAAATATTTCTAAAAAGAAGCTACTAATTTGTTTCAATATTCAATATCAGATTTAATGATTTGATTCAATGAGTTAGGTTAGGTTTCATTTCATTTCATCTCATTAACATTTTCATTTCATATCAATAAAAAAATTCTACTGAAGACTTGGCTGTATGCGCATAGTTCCCTTTGCCTACCCAGAATGGGTGAAGAAAACTAAAAAATCCTCTGCTTATATTCTGTTACGGTTGGCGCCATTTTTCAAAAATGTTCTTTGTAAGTTTAGATGATTAGTTAGTTGAGTGTATTGTGATTTTATTATTTTATTAAATTGCTTCATTTTTTCGCAACTGTATTAAAAATAGTCGTTCAGTACACGTGCGGAACCGTCATTGGAAGGAGTTCAGACTGTCAACCCTCACCTTCGGCTGCGCCTCGGCTCGGGTAGACATTTGTCGGAACTCCTTGCAATGACAGCCTTTCCGCACTTGTAATGAAATATACTATTTCATCGCTACAAACGCATACATTTCTAAATAATAATATGTCAATTTCAATTAACAACGTCATTTTGTATGCACCGTCAACATTGACAACGACACGCTAGTTGAATAACTAGAAGGCACATTGTGCATGGACGTTGGGACGAGGGGTTCGCCCGTAAAGGCCACTCCTCTCTGAGGGGTGTCATACCTGTCATACCTTGATGCTCTATGGATGGAAAGCATCGTTACTAATTAAATATCACAATATTTCACGTGGAGCAGCGATAAATACGCACATTGCAAATATCTTTGTCAGGAGGTGCGCGCCATGTGCGCGCAGATGTTTTGAACCCGGGTGTTGCGAACCCGGTTGTCAAATAATGTGCAGAAAATTAGAGTGAGAAGTTGCAAAAAGTCAGCTGTTTGAATCTCAAAAAGACACAACACTCCACTTGAAGGAACGGCGCTAGATTGGAGACAAGTTGCGACGGAAATCTGTTTAGCCTGCACTTGGGCTTGGAGCGAGTGATTTGAGAACTACACGAATAAAACTGCATATAAGAAACGACTGGATTCTTTCGCTTTTACTTGATTTTAGTTTATTCTTTTACCTTGACATCCTACTATAATACTTTTCATCACGTGTAACTTATAAAAGTTGACTGAATCCTAGTTAAAATAAAATTGTTACGTACTTGGCATAAACTATTTTGGAGACGGGCCCTGATTAAACTGGCGTGATTTTCGTTCTGCGGCAACGACTCCAAAATAGTTTTAAATCTCATTACCGATAGCAAGATATATATATTATATTATTTGTATATTGTATTTAAAAAAATATGTTTTATAGTTTGAAGTCAGTGTTATTATTTTGTTAAAAACGTATTTAATTAATAAAAATTACGCCGCCTGGCAGATTATTTACATCCAAATTATTTGCATTTATTATTATTTTATTTAGGAAATAAATTAATTTCCATAAAAAATTATTAATAAAAGTAGTATTTGGATATATTCTATCTTTCAATTCACACTAGTGATGTTACTAGGTAGAATGTCGCACGTCACCACGCTGAATGTGGGTGGAGCCGCCACATTAGATGTTGCATATCAGTAGCCCACTACTATAAAGTTAAGTAAAAACTACTTTGCAACAATCCGCTATCAGAACGTATGATGGTGTGTACTTTTTTCAAGCAATAGTACCTCCCTCTCGTCCCTCCCTCCCTCTCCCTTTCCACACATAGGATACATGCAAATTATTGCACATGCATCAATAAACAATGTACCTACACCAACATACGTACCGCCACTAAGACGTGTTTCGCCCCAAAACAGAGCATCTTCAGGGTTATTGATTCGCGACGCCCAATATGTTTTTTTCCCGATAGTTTCACGGAAAAAGTGAGTATTTAACCTTAAAATACTAGATATCTCCAACGAAATAATATAATTAAAACACGTGGCTATTTGGTAAAGTAATTGAAATTTCCTAAAGAACTAAACTATTACAAAGCCTCCCAGCTACGAAAACTATTGATTTCTTGTAATAATCCAAAAAAATGATCCTGTTCACAAAATGCTTTGTCTTTTACATCTCCTGCCATGTCAAAGTTCCCCATAAAATGTTTAAACACTGAAAAGAATAGCTATCAAAAGATATTTTCATAAAACTCTACACCCCATCAAAGAAAAATTGTACAACGGTAAAAGTTACAGAATTAAAAAAGGCAAACTTTTTAATTGTTCTAATAATTAGACGCCCAGCCTAAAAGTTCAGTAAAAGTAATAGATGCTGTAACATAAAGTAAATACTTATAGATTATAAGTATGAAAAATGAACTTGTTAAGTTCTTTAAGTTAAGGTAAGGTTCTTTATTTTTCTTTTAAGTGTACTTTTAGGATCTGTTGAAATTAATACCTGGGGCATCCTTTTTATAGGATTTTAGGAATATTCGAACCCAAGTAAGGTTAGAATAAGCAGTATATCACACACATACACACAAAACTGTTTATTACAAATGGTATTTCAAGGCAGCGGTAATTCGAGATTAGCGATGGCCATACTCTTAATATTTTTTAATTATTATAATTTTAATTTATAATTTAACTTTTTTTCTGCTTGCCTCAAAAACGCCGTGCATCGGATACGTTCCGATAAAGTAGCCTTCGCTTTATTGGGATGTTTGGCTGATTTGACTTTGACTATTTATAAAAAAAAAAATATGACATTTTTATGTAATCTGTAAGTGAACATGATAAAAATATTCCTACAAAAAAAATTTAAATAACTATAAATTATTTTTTATAATGACCAGTTTGTAAAGTGAGGAATTAAAAGGCTATTTTATTTTATTTTATTTAGATCGCCCGGTTCCAAAAGGTCATATACCCTGGATTCAAATGTTCACTTGAACTGGCGGTTGAACAACCGAGACGCCACTCGCAAATAAGAAGAATATAAGAATATTTGGTTAAATTGTGAACTACTACTACTACTACTACTATAATGGAATCTCGCAAGATAAGATCTAACGAAGTTATTAATGTTACAGCGACATACAAAATATTTTTACATAACTAGTTTTACTTGCTTCATCCCATCCATCAAGTACCGTTTTGTATGTAATACACAAGTAAAAGCTTATAAAACTCTAATAATCCCATAAATAACCTGCTCTTAGTACCCGGAAAGTCGAACCAAGGCGTGAATGGATTCATTATTTAGAGGGTTAAATCAAGCTATGGGGTCTGCTCTTTTATGACTCTTTATAGGGTTATCACTTATCTAGAAATAATTTTTCATATTTATCATACTTTTCATTAAAAGACATCAATCTATAAAAATACTAATGCGAAACTTTGAATGTATGTTTGGATATTTGAATCGATGTTCGTTCATTCACGCAAGAACGGAAAAAAAAATACTTGTCACTCTACTACTATGTCTATCCGTATATAGTACAAATAGTATAATATAGTACAATATATAGTACATACACCATAAATATCATCAAAAAACAATGTCCCACTCCAATGCATTTTCCATTCATGAAAAGATTCTTTAATGAAATTAAATATGATATAGCTGACGTTTCCATGTTTCGGAGGGCACGGTAAGCCGGTGCTGGTTTTTATCGACAGAGATTGTTAACATTTGTAGAGGAATAAGTTTAACTAAAATTACTGTTTCGGCAGCCCTACATTCAGCTCTGACTATTATGAAGTTAAACTGGTCCGGCAAACGTTTAAGTATAAATTGTATGGTATTTGTACCGTATTGTAATAAACAAATAGGAAAATATAAACAATGGCGTACAGTCATTCATATACTTAGGTAAACTTTATTTATAAAAATTAAAACCCGACTGCTCAAAATATACTTTATGGATAATTTCGTAATAATTAGTTATAATATGTAGTTGGATTTCATAGAGCCCAACGGCTAGAGTGGAACGCAAGCGATCAACGCATCTAAGACAAAATGACGCAGTCGAGTGTAAGAATAATACATGACAGAGTAACAAAAGTTTCATGAGCGTTTTCCATGTCGTACCTGGTTGTTATTGATAGATAGCGATCATTAAACCTTGTCGGAGCCCTTATGGGCCGTTATTTATGTACGTAAACATACCGTTGGATTGAACCACCTATTGCTTTTAAAGTCGTTTAAAAACATATCCTTTCCTTAGCAGACATGAAAAATTGTATTGGACTAAATAATAAACGGCTTTTATCTTAACTACTTATGTTTGTTTATTTAAATTCCCACTATGCTGTATTTTTTTGTGTTTTTGGTACAATTTATTCAAGATTCTTCAAATAATAAGGTGTTTACCTTACCCGCGCTTACACGTTTGCATACTATTCTCATAAGTATTTACGGAGTAAATAAGAAATATAGTAAGGGTCGAATCGCTATGAGCATTGTTCACTGATACATGAGAAGGGTTACCTACCTGATAAAAATTGGATAGCCAATGAGAATTTGAGAAGTTCCGAATCCGAATAAAGTGAGTAACGAAGTGACAAACGTTTTCGGTTACGTAATAATAAATTGTGTGATTTTACGGACTTTAGTTTTGATTATAAAACTATGTATCTATACTTCTTTTTATTTTTGTGTGCATGCTTGTAATGAATAAATTCAAAAACTACTGTTTCGATTTTAAAAAAACCTTGACCCTGAGTAACATAGGATACTTTTTACTTGAAAATGCATAATTCCTACGTGAAATCGGGTAATAGCGTCAACGCGATTGAAGCAACAAGCTAAACGCCTATGATTTTAATATAGCAATAGGTATATCGTATTAAGTCGTATTTCAAATGGATGGAAGAAAGTTAGAATTATATAGCATGGAATAGCACATAAGCTATTTTTTATCTTACGGGGACTCATTAAACGGGTCCACGAGGTCGAAGCCACTGGCGGAAGGCTAGTATAATAAATTACTTACAGCAGAAAACTAACAAAACCGGCCAAGTGCGAGTCGGACTCACGCACGAAGAGTTCCGTCCCATTATCTATAAAAAATCACGTTTATTGTATGGGGTGGCTCCCATAATATTTATTTTATTCTATTTTTAGTATTTGTATAACAATAGCGGCAACAGAAATACATCATTGCCTTTGATTATCCATAGAAATCATTGCATTAAGATTGAATGAAAGGTAAATTGTGGTTTACGATTTATGACGTATTAAAAAAACTACTTACTAGATCTCGTTCAAACCAATTTTCGGTGGAAATTTGCATTGTAATGTACATCATATATTTTTTTTAGCTTTATCATTCTCTTATTTTAGAAGTTACACACATTTTACCACTTTGGAAGTGTCTCTCGCGCAAACTAAGTATTCAGTTTAGAAAAAAATGATATTAGAAACCTCAATATCATTTTTGAAGACCTATCCATAGATACGTATGTGTTTGATGAAAAAAAAATTTTTGAGTTTCAGTTCTTAGTATGGACAACAATCAAAATTTATTGCTTTTTTTCTATTTTTGTGTGAAAATCTTAATGTGGTTCACCTACCGTACCGAGTTTCAACAGTATAGTTCTTATAATTTCGGAAAAAAGTGGCTGTGACATACGGACGGACAGACAGACAGACAAACAACACGAATCCATAAGGGTTCCGTTTTTTGCCATTTGGCTACGGAACCCTAAAAATCAATAAAATCTGTTTATAGCTAGTATTATACAAAAGACTGGTAAAATGCCATATATGTAGTTCTTTTAATTTTATAATACTTATTTAATTTGATAATACTAAGCCTCCGCTGTCCGTCCGTCTGTCTGTCATCAAGCTGTATCTCATGAACCGTGATGGCTAGACATTAGAAATTTTTACATGACGTGATGTATTTCTTTTGCCGCTATAACAACAAATACTACAAAATAGAATAAAATAAATATTTTAGGGTGCTCCCAGTCCCATACAATAAACGTGATTTTTTTAGATAATGGTACCCTACGTGCGCATGTTCGACTTGCACTTGACCAGTTTTTTTAATGTGGGTAAGTTTCAATAAAAACTTAATATTAATGTGCTAATAGGTAGTTCGTCTGCAATATTGCAGCGCTGGATCGCCCCATTATTGCTCATTAAAGCTTGCTAAATTAAATGTGCAATGACGCTTACCGTAGGGGTTAACTAAAATATTCAGCGGCGCTAAATATTAATTGTGCAATTTTGGTAATATTGTAAATTTTGCATTGCGTTTTAAACTTCGAACCCTCATTATAATTGTAATTATTCTACCCTTTTCCGACCCGATAACGATATTGTGCTCGGGTATAATAGTGAAATACGTAGGTCGTGGTACTACATTTTAACAAAGTTGTTTTTGAAAATAAATTACAACGAAAATTATAAGGCTTTTTATTAAAGAAATATTTATTTTCATAAAACACTCTACATCATTATCATTATCATTATATATAATAAAACTAAGTTGATAAAATGTGCGTGTCGATAAAACTTTAAAAGGCGTCCCGCCACGATAAAGGGATTTATATAGTGTGATGGCCCTTTATCCCCCATCGAACAATAAAGTTTCCGTTTTAACCTAAATGGCGTGTTTTTAAAGATATAAGGGCTTTTCCAACCCTTCAACTTGGAAATCAAGTGTAGTGGCGACATCTGTTGTCGAGTATTTGAACTTCATTCAGAAAATGATTATTTGGGTTCATGGGCGTACCCAGGTTCTTGGCCAGGGGGGGGGGGCAAATTATTGGTCAGGGGGGGCAAGTTCTTAGTCACACGGGGAAGGGGAGCAAATTTTAAGGTTCTTAATTCTTATGTTAGGGGTTCTTATATTACAATTTATACCCAAAGGTACATATACAAAAATAATTATCTATCATAATAATTTTAATATTAGATACTAACAACAGTGATAATATTTGCATAATTGAATAGAAAATAAGAAACTAGCTGTACCCTGCGCGCGTTGCTACGCTCATTGGTCGTACCAACTCAGAAACCTTTGGGGGAGATCATGACATGATCAAATGCATAGTTTACGATTCTATAAAGGACATACAGACCAACATTCATATATAGATCATATATAGATTAATACTCACTTAATTGGCCAAAAACTGTCGATGACCTTAATTTGCCCAATTACATTCCACCAGTGTACATGAATCGATAAACTGGAGGGAAGAAGGGAGGTTTTTTTAATAAAAGCTTGAGGATCATTATAACTGCTAGTTTTGGTTCGTTTATAATGTTTTTACATTAACAATGATTGCTCATTAAACTTCCATTTTGCATTGTCACTACCCCTTAGGGATCATTAAAATATGCAGTGGCGCTAAATATATACCTATAACATGAAACTTTAGTACTATTGTGAATTTTGTATTGCCCATTATTTTAGTTCGAGCAACCCTATTAATATTATAAATGCGAAAGTAACTCTGTCTGCTACGGTTTCCCACACAGGTAGAGTGGACCTTGGGAAAGGACATAGGATGGTTTTTATCCTACGGGAACCTATAAAACGGATCCACGCGGGCGAAGCCACTGACGGTAGGCTAGTTTATTATAATTATAATAATTCCACCCTTCTGCAATCTAAATTATAGCCTTCTTTGTTTTGGTACATTGTGCAACATACGTGTCATTTTCTTTTCTTTAATGGTGCAAGAATTTTATTAAGAGCAGAGATGCTACTTATTCAAAGACGTCCATATATGAAAATACTGATGATAATAAAACTGATGAACGTAGGAGAGACGTATTGTCACTATTCTACGGTTCACTTTACGAGTTAGAATTTCTCATAATGCTTGCATATTTCAGTATATTAATTAACTAACCAGGAACAGCCAGGTTCAAATCCCAACGTACACTACTGACTAAGAAATCTGTTATGAGGGAAAATATTTTAATATTTTATTGCGATGTTTTCCATAACGGGCCTTAGAGTTGCAAAAAGAGTCTCAACAGACCGCACATAGCCAGCATAGTAAGGGAATCCTTCACGATACGCTGTAAGTATCCCGGTTGGAGAGTATTAAAATTTTACTTGGAGCCCTTATTATAAATATTATCTTAGTAGTAGTTCCGTCCTATTCACTATCGATTCCCGCTCTTAATTATAACGGTAACCAACCCGGCTGTTGTTAATGATTTACTGATATCATTAATTTTAGAGTCTCTATATCCTTTTGTGTACTTGAGTTGTTTGAAACTGCTGCAAAGCCCTCCGTTACGACGTTCGGTAATAGTTACGAGATGTAGTGTGAATTGAATAATATTATAATACAATCCATTATTTGTCATAGAACTAAACGTCACTTGTCGTAGGAATGTCGTTGGAATTATTAAAATATTCAGTAGAGTAAAATACGAATTGTGCAATTTTGGTAATGTTGTGAATTTTATATTCATAACTAACCAGTCTGACGTTGTCCTGCCTTCAAGTATCAGAACTTAGAGTTTAAGATATAAGCTATCATATCTTTCAAGTTGGATCAAACTGCACAAGGTGTCCAAATTTTATTAAAATCGGTTAAGTAGTTTAGGAGGCCATCGCGGATAAATAACGTGACACATAATTTATATACCTATATTAAGAAGATTATTATCTACCTACCACTACCTATCTAGTCCTAGTCTACCATTGATTACCGACCTTAATTGCAGCGGTATAGGTACCCAGTAAGTCCCGTGTAGCGCAATGGTTACCATGCCGGAGTGCCGAAGGTTCAATTCCCGGCAAAGTAGAAATTTGAATGATGAGTTTAAAATTTCTGTCCTCAGTCTGGGTGTTTGTGTTTCTGTTCTGTTTGTGTTCATGGCACCCACGACTCAGGGTATACCTTACTGTGAGGCTATGAGTGTGAAACGTTATTTATTATTATTAAATATTAAATAAATAAATAAATAAATATTAATATCTTTGGACAATTATACACGCAACGCCATCTGATTTCAAACTAAACAGAGCTTGTTCTATGTTAATCAGAAAGCTGATATACAAACTTATATAATTCTAAATACATACTTAAATAGATAAATTAATACCCATTCACAGAACAAATAGTCATGTTCATCACATAAATATTTATCCTAGGTGGGAATCGAACCCACGACTTCACGTTTCGCAGTCGGCGCATCACCCACTGCGCCACGGAGGAGATATCTATTTTGTTTTGTATACCAGAAACTTTGCTTTTGAAAAAAAAAACAGAATATATTCATACTTACATAATGTTTTGAAGTGCCTGGATAACCGAGCAATGTTCGGAAAAAAACAGTTGATTTTATTGGTCAAATTTCAAAAACTAACATGATAAAAGTATATATCAGATTGGACTCGAACCAGGGTCTTTAAGTTTCGGGACAGTCCGATTTCCCACCGGAGATATTACATACTCGTACCTTGTTACCTCATACTTACCTTGTAAATGGTGACGAAATTTACCATCATATTTTAACGACATTGTGACAGTTTTTCATTGCTCGAAATTGGATAAAACGAATATAGAAAAAGTTTCTAAAAATGAAACCTAGCTAGATTGATTTATCGCCCTCAAACCTCCTTGTATACTAAATTTCATGAAAATCCTGGGAGCCGTTTCCGGGATTCAAATTATTATTATTATGTATCTCTCCTTATAGGTCACGGGTCGAAGATGTTATTTGACCCGGTCATTTGGAAGGCTTGCGTGGGGACACAGGTCGAACACGTAGAGGCCCCTTTGAGACACTTTAATGTTGTTATGGGGTAACACATCGCGGATACCATCCTCGGCCGTATCATATAAAAAATATATGACCCAAAGATAGTCCCCGCCAGGTGCACAGGATCTATTGCTACAAAAGGGGAGACTAATAGTAGGTCTATGGGGATGAACGAACGAGGGACTGGTAGATGGGCTATGGAGAACCATGGGACACCTGCCGTTCAAACTAATAAATAATCTAAAATGAGGCAGGTGGTGACTCGCCACTCACTGAATGGGCCCCCAAAAATGGCGTAAATGCCTGGGAAGCAACATTGGCGTGAGCAGCAAGGGGAGTCGAGAGGAGCGGCACCGATTTCACCATCGCGGGGGGATAAATCCAACCCGGAGCGGGTTTACTCGCTATTACGCCAATTACTTAGTTATACTTCCACCCCCGAGCATATAGCTCTAACAGCTCCACTCTGGACGGCCAATTAAGGCAAGCCAGAGGTGGGGACCTGTTCCTCTGGGTCATCACTCCGCCTGCCGGAGACGAGGAACAGGGGGACTTCCCCGGGAGCAATCGTTATTATTATTATATAAGAATGACTCGTTTAAAGATATTAGATATTTTGTTCAGAACGGACCTTAGAGTTAAATTTGTTAGTAGGTAGCTGGATATTGATTTTTAAAGCTTATTATAAATATGTTAATTTAGGCTAGTTATGTTACTCTAACAGTGACTTAATTAAAAGTAGGTATTTAATAAGAGATGTCTCAACTTGGGTGCGGGTTATATGAAACCCCGCGGATTTTACCCTGTCTGTGGCCAATACTTAACTTGCGACACTAAAGCTGTGATCAATAAATAGATCACTGATCATTACTTAATTATCAGTGTCTTATTAAAATGTATCTAAAATATGTTACACTACCTCGTCCGTTATGTATCGTAGAAACAATTCTATGTTACACAACTCTCATATCAACTTCAATCGGTGGCAGCCTAACGACATCTAGCAGTTGTAGTAGACCGAGAGCTTATGATATAATTTTGATTTATGCTTTAAGCATTTAAATACAAAAAATGGGCAAAAAATTTTAGTTATAAATTAAAACCTCAATACCTAAATCAATAAGTAAAATAATAGGACAAAATATTATTTGTTTGAGTACGTTTAATTTATATTTTTGTTCTATAACTTGAAGTTCAATATATATAAAGTACATCGAAAACACGACGATGTTTCCTGCTACAGAAAGTATTAAAAATTAAATTGGAATTTTACACTGTGTATATAGGTACTCATCAAAGCTTCACTAACTTGAAATTGTAGCAATTCTCTTGAAAAAGTCATTCAGATTCCTCTGTAAGTATAAAAGCGAAAGCCTGGTTTTAACATTGCAGCTATTTTGTTACTGCGCAGTATATAAAACTTTTATTTTCCGTCTGTCTAATCTTTATAACCAACATACTCTTGAGGATTTTACACTTAATAACCAACATTATTTTTAAAGTTATTACATGAAAACATGAAATATTTTAAAAATTATAAAACCACAGCGGCTCAGGTCTCTGTATTTTTAAACAAAGTTACATAATAATATATTTTAATAATAAATCAGTACTACCAGACCAACAATAATATTTAATAACTTCGAGTTGCCTAAAATAATAAATAAAATCGCATCACGGGCTCTTGGGTCACAATGTTGTTGGCATTCAGGACAACGCGTAATTTAGCGGTCCAATGTACTATAGAACCACACACGTCGTTGCCAATAGTGTCAATTCCATTGCGGCGGACATTTATTGACGTCATTATGTCCGCAAACACCTTCGGTGTGCCAGATCTGGGCAGGTACTTGCTATTCTTATTTTAACTCAACCTCACTTGTTCCACTATTCAGGTTTTAATTTAAAATTATTTATAAAATATGGATGACCTAGCTTTTCGCCCGCCTTGTCTCTACGTTTTTTCCATAGGAATGAGCTATTTTACGTGGGTAAAAATTAGTCTGTTTCATTCTCTAGCCCGCGATCTATCTCCATACAAATCAGTTTATTCCGTAGCACCGTTGCGTTGTGAAAGAAGGACAAGCAAACAAACACGCTTTTATATTTATAATATTAGTCCGAGTAGCTAATCTAAGTAACTTGATTGGTGATAATTACAATAACCAAATTAAGTGTGTATTTTTTCGGATTGTTCCATTAATAACTTTTAGATCAAACATCCTTTATTAAAATATTATTAGTTATAAAGTAGCATAATTATCTATGTTTTATTAAACCTATTCTTTTTTATATTATTAAAACTACATATACAACAAAAAATACTATTACCTGCAACTAAACTATAAAATGTTTTAAGACGTGTTCGATGTCAACTGATACATTTTAAGCAAAAAAATGCATTTTTATTTAGATACATTTTAATAACCTCTTCTAAACATCTATGAGAAAGATAATCTCCATTCAACTGCAAATTAGTTGTTTATTAACAATTCAAAGCAGAATAATCGACTTTCTTAAACAAAAACACAACACAGCGTAGCAAGTTCAAATCCCCGCATACAAGAAAAATTACAATAAACTGTACATGCTTCGTACATGTCTGTAGCCAATGATCCCATTTACAAGTTATGCGCTCCTAGTACGTGAGGAACGACGGCGGATTCAGTATGTATTTTTTAAATATGTGAGGGATGTATTTATTGACATTTTGTAAAGTTGAATTTAAATTCATACACTCATTAAAATGTAAGATAAACACACAGAAGTTGAAATTGCTGCAACGCCTTTTGCGTCCCACTGATGGGCACGAGTCTCCATTATTGAGGAGGCCTGTAGCATACTCCTCCACGCTGCTCTAATGCGGGTTGGTGGAGGTGCAGGTTAGTGGCCAATCCGCTGCCGGATGTTTTCAAACCGCCCATAAGGCCTCCGACGAGGTTTAACGGCTGTTACCTATCGATAACAACCGGGATCGACGGCTTAACGTGTACTCCGAAGAACGTAAACGCGCATGAAATTTTTTTGCCACTAGCGGTCACCTATCTCACACCCGCCCGCGCCCGTTTAGCTTAGCTGCATTGATCGCTTGCGTTCTAAGCTAGCCGCCGGGCCTTACGCGCTTCACAAGTTTAGATACGCTGATCAAATTAAAATCTATAATATAAAAATGAATCGCAAAATGTGTTGGTAAGCGCATAACTCAACAACGCCTAGACCAATTTGGCCAATTGTTTTTTTAAATGTTCGTTGAAGTTCAAGGATGGTTTGTACGGCGAGAAAAATTCAAATAATTGCCGGAAAAACCATAAAAACAGCCCTTTTCTTTTTCCCATACAAATGTTTTCTAACTAAAACGTAGTCAATTTGAGCTTTATTGCTATTGTATAAAGTTCATATTAAATTACAAGCACTCACTGTTGTCTAAGCAATGTAGGTGTGTTCCTAACGTCAAAGATCATATGATCTATCAAAACAGTGTGCGTGTGTGCGTTGGAGCACAGAATACATCGTTGGAGGAGTTTAATGTCGCATAGCATGATGTTATATAGGTTATAGCCTTCCCTAATAACTGGACTATTCAACACAAAAATAATTTTTCAGTAGTTCCTGAGATTAGCGTGTTCAAACAATCAAACATCCACGCGGACGAAGTCGCGGGCGGCCTCTATCCCTACTTTAATATTATAAATTCGAAAGTAACTGTCTGTCTGTTACGCTTTCTCGCTTAAACTAATGAACCAATTTTAATGAAATTTGGAACACAGATAGAGTGGACCTTGGGAAAGGACATAGGATGGTTTTTATCCTACGGGAACCTATAAAATGGGTCCAAGCGGGCGAAGCCGCTGGCGGAAGGCTAGTTTAAATAATAAAATTATTTTTTTAAATAACTTGCAGTTTAATTACAATCACTCACATTTAGTTGGGTTACAAAATTTGCTTTTAATGGTGACTGTCCATTAACAATTCACTGATATTTGGTACCCACAACAGATTTCATACATAGATCATAAAAATGTAAGGTTCGTTTCAATCAAACAAAAAAGTCTGAAATTACGTCTGACAAAAAAATATTACCGTCCATATATAAATAGCGCTTCAACGTAACATAATCGCTTGGAAAATCATTATGCTCCGATTATTATAGAGGATAGTATCTCTGGGTGGTCGGCTATGGCTAACAATAGACTAACCTTTACCTAGTAAGAACAATATTGTTCACTTTCAGAGACGCGGTGATAAATTGAAAGTATTAAGCAGTGCCTATCATTTTCAGTATTATGCAAATTACTTTTTCGTTTATTATATAGAAATTCATAACTTAACACCAGCTATGTCACACTGTTTTACCCGCTACAACCTAAATAACATTAACAGGAAAACAGTACAAAGCAATACAGCGATGCAAGTCTGTTTTTAAAGCAAAATGATTTAGTCCGTTTGCCTTATAATTTTTTTTTCAACCAAAAACGTCATTACATGAGAAACAACGTTAGATTAAGTATTTTTAAAATATGTGTGGAAATTAATAGAGCATCAAAGGTTTCGGGTCCGTTTCGCTTCGATATATAATTTTTGTGCCAAATCTGGTGCGGGGGGAAGAACGCACACATTTTAATTTTGTCACACACTCACAAATATTCTTTCATCGCTACAGACGCATACATTTCTAAATATGTCAATTTCAATTGACAACGTCATTTTCTATGCAGCAACAACACTGACACCGACACACACACTCACTAGTTGTATATAACTAGAAGGCACATTGTGCATGCACGTTGGGACGAGGGATTCGCCCGTAAAAGCGCCCGTAAGGCGCTCCTCTGACGGGTGTCATACCTGTCAATACCTTCATGCTCTAAGATCCCACCTAAACCATTTTCATCCAAAATGTTGCCATGACGTGTGTATATGATTTGCTCTGTGAAAAAGAAATCATATCTCATGTAGAGCCAAGCTCCTAAATCTACATCTCAGTCAAAATAATAGAGTTTGACTGTACATGAGATTCTCACAGTTTGCAGAAAGCTATTATTACCTGCTACAAATAAAACAAGAACGAATACTGTAAAAACAGTTTCTCCGATATTATTCAGATAATAGCATATAGGCTAGCTAGGCTCATTTTTGAGACATTGTGTAGATAATGTAAAAAAGATAGGAAAAATATAAATTTATTCGAATAAATCTCATACAATGAACGAAATCCAATTGCTTTGAGAGTGCTAGGGTAACTTTAAATATTTCAAGAATCCCATAAAATATCAATTGATAATTTGCATACATTTTAAATGCATCATCGTAAAGTAGTAAAAAAAGATCGTTACTGCTCTCCTTTATTTGTTGTTTCATTTCGCGGTGTCTGCATTAACTTAAAAGTTACAAATTATTTACTTATATACATTTAAATATAGGGTCAATCTCACCAGTTCAATCTGTTGCTTCCATTGGTATTGAATAAAATTCTTTGCATAATGCACTGTTCTGTTCACACCACATTATAAAGGTTGTTTTCCCCTTCTTCGTTGTCGTTACACATTAAGGAACATCAAGCTTAAAACTATATAAGATAAATGAAGGACTCACCAAAGTGCTGTTCCCGTACAAGGTGTCGTAGGACTCCCCTTTCGAGGACACATTGCGTAGTTTACACGGTTTTTTCAGGGGGGCTGGAGGCTGGCCATGCTTGGAGGGAGACGCCTGCTGGTTCCCCCCTCCCGCTCCCACTCCCACGTGATTCGCATTACTCTTATTCTCCTTCTCCTTCACCAGCTTGCTGTTATGCGTGAGATTGTTCTTCGTGAAGTTGCCGATGTGCTCGAACATGTTCGATAGATGTTGGGACATCATTTTGATTTATTTTCCTAACTGATTAATTCTCACCCGAATTCATTCATACACATGACTCTGCACACTACACTTTTAGGCTACTTTTAACTTTGATGTGAGAACAACATTTCTATGAGTGACTAATTCTTACACTGAAATAAAAAAAGTTTTATACTGCACGCACTACTTAAAGGATATGAAAAGTCGTCTCTTGGATTCTGGATTGATTAAAGTCAATGATAGTAGTCAAAATAATGTGCACCCTTTTCCCATTTTCCCATCCCATTGTTGGATGTGTGCCCATAATAAGGGAAGGCAGGATAGGAAACTCCACAATTTTGAAAGGGCTAAATAAAAACAAAAATTTTGTTTCAAAATCGGCCAGTTTTGCAACAAATACGAAAATAGTACGGTTTTTAAAGAAAGGAATTTAATGAAATATTCCAAAAAGTATTACAAGTTTCAATAAGATATTTTTCTTTGTCTTTACTTTTCCCACCCACAACATGCAGAGTTTTACAAACATTTCTTGAAGGCATTTTATGTACCCGGTCCTCACTTTCGTAGCAGACTATGACCTAAATTCCTCGCGATTTAGATTTTGTTGAAAAAAAAACAACGAAATGTGTGTTTGATCATTATTGGCTGCAACCCTTTTTGCGTCCCACTGCTGGGCACGGGTCTCTCCCCATTAATGGGGAGGCCTGGAGCTTACTCCACCACGCTGCTCCAATGCGGGTTGGTGGAGACACGGGTTAGTGGCCAACCCGCTGTCGGATGTTTTCAAACCGCCCATAAGGCCTCCGACAAGGTTTAACGACTGTTATCTATCGACAACAACCGGGACCGACGGCTTAACGTGCCCTCCGAAGCACGGAAACGCGCATGAAATTTTTTGCCACTAGCGGTCACCCATCTCACACCCGACCGCGCCCGTTTGGCTTAGTTGCATAGATCGTTTGCGTTCTACGCTAACCGCCGGGCCATGCGCGCTTCGTTTGTTCATTATTAATTAAATTCAATTACTTGACATTGAAATTGTATTGTGATTTTTTGAAATTCTATTGATATTAAATTATTTTTATTTTGATTAATAATGAAATTATGAAAAATCAGTAATAGTAGGTATTTATTGAAAATAATAATAATTAAATGAGTTTTATAACTATTTCCTAATAATGTAACAACTTTATTATAAACATAACTGAAATAAATAAATTATGAATTTAAAAAATATATAATGAACGTTTTTGGAAAACCAACCTCATTGGGGTAAAACTGGCAACGTATTAATTTTATGGGGCGAATTTATAAAAAATCTCGTAAGTGTTTGTGGTCGCACTCCTCCGAAAAGGTTCGACCGATTTCTATGATTTTTTTTGCATATTTTATAGTAATAAGAATAAGTCATAAAGTATATTAATCCCGCTGGTTTATGTGATGTTCTTATCCAAGATTTTTAGGATTCATTCAATTTATGGCAATAACTCAATCAACCTATCAGGCGTGATCAGGTAGTATTAAAAATCAATACTATAATTTGCTGGCCTTTGCAACCGTTTGCTACTCACAGCTGTGCACGGGTCTCATCTGTAGCGCTATACTACGCTGCTTTCCAATGCGGTAATGAAAATATGTTATTTTATATATAATTATAATATTTTATATATATAATTTGTTATTCTGCCGTATTACGAGTATAAGTTAACCTGTGGCAGCCCCAGTAACTCTTAAACGTGTTGTGTAAGTTGTGACAATAGCAGCGACAAGCGGATCTAAGCGACTACGATATTGTCTTGAGTTTTCGCCGAGAGCGCGCTGTGTTGACGCTCAGTTTTCAGACTGACTTCTTCATGGTAGTCATTCAATCAATGCAATAACGCGAGTAAACCCGTACTTGACTGTACTAACATTAAAAATACGGAAGTTTAGATGTTGGGATGGATGCTGGTTGTTCAACTATTCAAGAACGGCTGAACAGATCGGGATGAAATTTGGCACAAAGGTGAAATACCTGAGTCTGAAATATTACACAGGCTACTTTTTACTCTAGAAAAAAATACTAGGTATATCAAATAAACTCAAATCAACCGAGCAAAGCCGCGTCGGATGAATAGTGTGTAATTTTTTATCATGGTACAGAATATTTTATATGACGATTTCAACTCACGCGTCATATTCAGATTTCTATTCAATATACGGATACAAATACGGACATTTTTTTTCTATTGTAATGCACGATGTGTTGAAGCAGTAAAGTTGTGTTCAGAAAGGAAGAAGGCACGGTGCAGTGATGTATTTTGACGCCACTCACAGTTTTTTGTTTTGTTAACAAGATTTTTGTTTCGTTAACAAGAGCTCTACGCCAAATCTTTTTCTGAACTTAAAGTTCTGGTACTGCACTTAGATACTATGATTTAGATGGCCTTTAAGTTCTACGAAAAAAATCAATGCAAATCTTGTATTAATTTTTGATCAACCCTTTCTAACCTTGAAGCTCAAGTTAGTATTTTTTCTCTAACAACGGACTTAGCATTATAACGTAATAGTGAAACTTCTGTAATTATCCACAAATAACGCGTAAAGAAAAGAAAAAGATAAAAAATTCATATAAAAGAAGAGAAACAAAGAAATAAAAATGTTAGAGTAAAAATAAAACTAACTGGGGCACAGAAAGAGTGAATGGAAGACTCGCTATTGAACAAGTAACGAAGCTACATGAATGTACTGAATTAATGAATGAACGAATGTAGTGTATTTTCATTGAAAATTTATTAAACTTGTTCTATTCTATTAGTCCCTGTGTGTCGTAAAAATATTTTAATTTTTTAAACTTTATTTATGTATGCGTCGGCATTCGCGTGCCTTTATCCAAAGTGCTATTTTTAATATCCGAAGTAGGTACGAGAAGACGAGAAGCCTATTTTGTGTCATATGCGAGTTATGCGACGTATGGATGGACCGGGCATTATATTGGAATTATAGTTATTAAAAATAAAATTGTTTTTTCGAGTATTGCCTTGAAGCAATTCTATTGTGTTTCGGTAAAAAGGTACAGTTGGCGTTAAGGGGCCGTTTACGAAATTTTGCCGGTTTCGTTAATTTAACACATGACATTTTGCAGATAAATTACAGTATTTCCATAAGTTTCATTGCATAATATAACTAATCATTTCATGAATAGTCTAATACATTATCCACTTTATTAGCTTGCGTCAAGAATTGTTAATATTTTTTAATTAAAAGATTTTAATGCCAAATTTTCATTATTAAATTGTTTTTTTTTCAGGATACAGATTGATTATGAACTGAAGTGTATTTATGTCAAATAAATTCTATGAAAGATTATTCCAATTTGTCGAAATAAAATGCTATTTCTGGCCCATTACTACTCTATAAGTATCTCGCTTGTCCGCTTTCAAACTGGCAAAAATGCTCAAGCGACCAAGACTCAAGAAGAACATAAATTCAGTATATTAAGACAAATAGGTATGCAAGCTCATGTAGAAAGCGAAGCATAAAAGCATTCATTTCTGAACTGATGCCGGGTTCAAATCCTCAGCGTGCACCTCTGACAAAACACTTTTTAACGTGGGCATTTCATTGTTACTCCACAGTAATAAATATTATGATATTCAATTGATTACCTTCGATGTTTTCCATTGCCGTGCATGCCTGATAGAAACACATAATTTCTCGAAGGTATGATGTCCACCAATCCGCACTAGGCCAGCGTGGTGGACTATGGCCTGAGTCCCTCTCACTTGTGATCTTCTCACTGGAGATCTGTGCCCAGCAGTGGGACATAAAAAGGATGAAAAAAATTATCTAGTATTATATGATCTAGTACAGATGCAACTTTAGTAGAACGAACTAATTAAGATGAAACACCTCTGTATGACTTTAAAGTTATTAGTTAGAAAATATGATAGCACATTTTACTCGACTAATATACATAATTGGAGAACTTAGTTCAAAATGAATGCTTTTCTGCGCTCTCTACATCAGCTTGCATACCTATTTGTCTTAATATACAGAATTTATGTTATTTTTATTCTTTGCAGACAGAGTCTCGGTCGCTTGAGCATTTTGCTAGTGTCAAGTGAACATTTGTATCCAGTTTTGCTAGTTTGAAAGCGGAAAAGCGCTATACAATACAGTCAAGGTCAAAATAAATCAGTAATCAGTCAAAGTTAGGTAAAAACTACTTTGCAACAA
The DNA here is from genome assembly GCA_911387765.1 of Pyrgus malvae. Lineage (NCBI taxonomy): Eukaryota > Metazoa > Arthropoda > Insecta > Lepidoptera > Hesperiidae > Pyrgus > Pyrgus malvae. The sequence goes on along the minus strand of OU426955.1, from coordinate 5,989,274 downwards.
TCCGCAACCAGAACGTATGATGGTGTATACTTTTTCATGCAATAGCACTTCCGTCCCTCCCACATACATGCACATGCAACAATAAAAAATATACACCAACATAAGTACCACCACCAAAACAGAGCATCATCAGGGTTATTGACTCTGCGACGGTTACTCGCAAAGTCAACTTCAAGTCAGCTCACTTTGCGAGTAACGGTCGTAGAATCAATGCGACTCGACTATGCGAAGAGATAAAACGATGGCTATTTTACCAGAAGGTGGATGGAATTTTGGAGGCATGCAGCAAAAATATTTTTTCGCACAGTTATCTATATATCTAATTTCACAAAACTTGTGCACTGTAATCTAGGGGTCATCCGTAAATTACGTCACACCTTAAAGATATCTTACACCCTAAGGGTATCACCAGAATGTAACATTGTGTGACAAGGGGCAGGGGGGGTCTAAAGCTTTGTGATGTCACCTGTTAATATTTAAAATACTCAAACGCGAAATTTATTTTTATTAATACTCTAGCATTCTGAAAATGAAAATAACTGTTTATTTTGATTATTTTGACGTCACATCAGGGGAGGTTCTAAAAATGTGACTACCAAGGACGGAAGGAGTGGTTAAAAAGTCCTGAAATACGTGTGACGTAACTTATGGTCCCCTACCTTTATCGAACAAAATATCATCCATCACCTTTATGCGATATAAATCAAAAATAACCCAAAAAATGAAAATAAAATAAGAGTACGACCGTCCGACGAGTCCTTTTGAATTTTCTGCCAAATTTCCGAAAATTGATTGTGATGAATGAATGATTTCTACATTTGTTGCTATCGTTTGTTACTATTTTTAGGCCAAGAATTTTGAACCATTACAAATATTGTTTATTGTACATTACCCAATTTATAAGCCCCATAAGAAGACAATGTACTTATCTGTTTCTATAAATAACAATAAGCTTCTTTAAATATCGTTTCTACTCAATAAACTTCAGTTTATTATTTTATCTTTGGTTAATATAGTAACAGAAACTTGTGATATACTCGTATAATCAAAAAAATATTGGCTATGTGCAAGTCGGAATAGCGCAAGTAGTGTTCCGTACGATTATCTATAAAAAAACGGCTAAAAATCCCATTTGTTATATGGGAGCCCCCTTAAATGTTGATTTTATTCTGTTTTTAGTAGTTTTTGTTATATCAGAAATTACCCATCCACCCACCCATCCAGCAACATAAATAATAACCCATCTGTGAAAATTTAACTGTCTTACTATCACGGTTCATTAGATACAGCCTGGTGACAGGTGGAAAAACAGACGGACGGACAGCGGAGTCTTAAAAAACTAGGTAATTTTGTAAGATTTAACATTATTAAGACAGTTTAAACAAATTTTATTTCGCGTTTCGACAAAACAATTACGAAACTGCGTATTGTATCCGGTTTTCTTTTTCATTATTATCTAAGCGGTATGCAAACGACCCATCCATCTTAGAATTTTCGATTTTCGTCTTTTCGATCGTCATTTCTCCGAAAATAAAAAGGGCTCGTCACAAATCCCTCATATTGTGTAAAACAAACGATAATCCCCATCATCTTCCACTCGAATAGCGATTTCCGAAATTTCCCTTAAACCCTATAAAGGGAAGTTGGTCGAGAAATAATGAGGCAATATTTTTGTGTAAGCAAAACAAAGCCCAATAATAATAGGTTCTCAAAGTTGCGTCAAAGAGATCGGGGAGAAGTTGGCGCCTTAACTTGTCCAAGTTGTATGACACTTATCCAGTTTCAGTTTGGGTATCGATTCGGATCAAACGTTGTCACGTAGTACGCTGACATGAATCGCGATTAGATTTCTGTCAAGTGTTTTATGATGTAGTGAAGTTTATTAGTTTATTTTATTTTAGATTTATCGTAGTGCTTGTTTCTGGGCTTTTTTATCATTATAACATTATTTAAACACATTGTACGATGCTAACTAATCAGCTATTACATATGAGAAGGATTTTAAAAATAATCCAACAAGCTGCTTTAAAAAAGAGATATTTTTTACTTAGAAATTTGTTAATATTTTTATTCTTAATTATATTAGTTTTCTGTATTCAAGCCGTCGGTAAAAGCTTAGCCACTTTTAAAAATGTGTCTCACTTACCAACTTTTCTTACTTAAGGTTTTCTTGACATAAAGTTGCACCTCTTAACAAAACATTACTCTAGAAACTTCACTACGTAGGCGGAAGGCAGTTTTTATTGTATATACAAAAATGTAAAAACATTGGAATAGTTTACGTATGGTGACTCCAGCTATTTAAACTTAAACACTCTAGAGCGTTTGCATGAAATAAGGGTCCAATTTCCTCTTAAAGCCACATTTAATGCTCACGAAACGTGTGGGGTACCTGTTAGTACCAAAACGGTTAGTTAAGTTCCAGATATTTAATACATTACACTAGAGGAAGCATACCGGGAACTTAATTACGAGAGCAAATAACTATCGACGCGAAACTTCAACCAGATTTAAGCTAGTTCGGGACAGGAAAGGCTACTCGTACCTGTGTAACGTGAAGTATCTAATTATAAATTCTCGAAGTTGACCAAAATACGGTTTTGTATTGTTGTAATTATAAACCCATCCATCAGCCTTTCTTAGTTGCTTGACGTAATTGCTTGACATAGGCCTCCCCAAATGTTCACTATGAATCCAGCGGCTTCCCGCTGTCTTCTAAAGGTCTACAGTTCACCTAATTCAACTCACTGGAGGGCGGTATGTCATGTGCCCATTTTACCGAGACCAAGTTGCCATTCGAGGACCTTACTTTTCCGTCGGTTGTTGATCCTTCTAACTATATGGGCAGTCCTTTGCCACTTAAGCTTGCAGATTTTGAGAGCTACGACGGTAACCCTCGTTCACCTACGGATTTGATCATTTCTGATTATATCGCGTAGAGAAATTCCAGGCATAGCATTCTCCATTGCTCGCTGAGTGACTTTGAAATGACTTGGAAAAGGCTGACGGTATAAGACCACGTTTCAGCGCCGTAGGTCATCACTGGCAACACACACTACTCGAAAACTTTTGACTTCAGGTACTGAGGTATGTTGCTATAAATTCCCATTCCTAGAATTATAAACGTCTTAATCCAGTGGCAAAAAAAAACATTTCCTCTTCAGATAAACCTCTACGAAACGTATAGCTTTAAATTTGTTAACACCAAAACCGTAACTTCAATTGCAGATATTAAATACATTAGACTAGAGGAAGCATGCCGGGAACTTAATACGAGAGCGAATAACTATGGACGCGAAACTTCACCAGGTTTAACGTAGTTCGGTACAGGAAAGGCGACTCGTACCTGAGTAACGTGAAGTATCTAATTATAAATTCTCGTAGTTGACCAAAATACTGTATAGTATATTACTCCAGCCACGTTGCGATGAAGCTAGCTAGATTATTCGAATATTTAAAAATTATCTTCAACAAGCCAAACTTAGAAAATAGTGGCACTTATATCATTGGAACCTATCCTTTTCTGCCATTTATAGACAAATACTATGTTCAAGCCGTTAAATAAGAATCCAACCACAGAACATATTAAAAAAGGTAGAATGGCAATAATGCGCCGTTCGTATAAAAACCGGTGTCGTCGATCCAGCCCCACTTTTCGCCTGCACTAGCTGTACTTATATAAATATGAAGCTTACGCACATATTTGCAAATTTCAAATCTAGCCAATTAGCGCCACACAATCACGCAATTTCAAATGAACCAATTACACCAACGCACGCACAGAAGCACTCATATCGCAGCGCGATCGCGTGTTTCTGTAGAGATATGAGCGTTGCTCATATCCTTGGAGCGTCTGCCCCGCCAACAAAACGCAGTTGAAGTAACGCTCTCATGTACACAGCCTGGTTTGCGAGACACAACTTTTTGAATCAATTTAATGGACTACTTGGAAGCTGTCTCCTAAAAAAATTACTAATTTTATTACAAATAATGCAAAGAAGAAAGAATAAACATATATATCATTATTACCAGCACAGCGGCCTTTTTTCTTAATGTTCTGGCGCGTACATATTAAATTTCAAGTTTTTTCTAAATATTCCTATTATTACTTATCCCTGATACAAACTCCGACTAACAATATAATTCCGTCTGTCTTTCTTACAGGCGGATTATCTTAATTTATATTAATTTAATTTTCTTGCAGCTACTTTATTTTATAAATGGCATTTTAATGCATCTCCTTGACAAATCCTAATTAACGAGGAGCAAAGCCCTGCTAAAATTTGGCCTAATCTGATAACTAAAAGTTCTTTAATTTGGTTCAAAAGTTATATCTGAACAAAAAGATATTTGCGCGAATAAATTATTAAAAATGTTCATGGTAAAGGTAAAAGTTAAATTTAAAGTATCTTTTTTCAACATTCAAGACAAACACTACTTTCAATCTCTAGCTAAAACACATTTTTAAGTATAATTTATTATTTTTTACCGACTTCCAAAAGAAGGAGGTACTGTATTCGGCTGTATGTATTTTTTTTTATATATGTTCACCGATTACTCCATCGTTTGTGGACCGATTTTCAAAATTATTTTTTTGTTCGTATGCTTATACTCCCGAGGTGGTCCCATTGTCACCAAATCAGGATCTGATGATGGGATCCCAGGGAAATCGAGGGGAACTCTCAAATTTTATAGGCACACACATTGATTTTCTTATAGTTTCTGAAGCATAACAGATATTTGTGCATTGTAATCATCATCTCATGTTGCTGAGCTGATGATGGAAGGTACTACAACGGTGAGGAGTTGAGAGCAAATTCTTTCAATAAATGGTCTTTTGTTCGAAATCTTACATTCCTGAGGTGGTCCAACTGTCACCAAGTCAAAGTCTGATGATGGGATCCCAGAGAAATCGTAGGGAACATTCAAATTTTATGGTACAACAAATGATTCTTATATTTTTACTAAAGCAAAACAGGCATTTGTGTATAATTATCATCATATCATGTTGCTGAGCTGATGATGGAAGGTACTACGACGGTTAGGAGTTGAGAGCAAATTCTTTCAATAAATGGTTTTTTGTTCGAAATCTTACATTCCTGAGGTAGTCCAACTGTCACCAAGTCAAAGTCTGATGATGGGATCCCAAAGAAATGGAGGGGAACATTCAAATTTTATAGTACAACAAATGATTCTTGTATTTTTACTAAAGCAAAACAGGTATTTGTGTATAATTATCATCATATCATGTTGCTGAGCTGATGATGGAAGGTACTACGACGGTTAGGAGTTGAGAGCAAATTCTTTCAATAAATGGTTTTTTGTTCGAAATCTTACATTCCTGAGGTAGTCCAACTGTCACCAAGTCAAAGTCTGATGATGGGATCCCAAAGAAATGGAGGGGAACATTCAAATTTTATAGTACAACAAATGATTCTTGTATTTTTACTAAAGCAAAACAGGCATTTGTGTATAATTATCAGCATATCATGTTGCTGAGCTGATGATGGAAGGTACTACGATGGTTAGGAGTTGAGAGCAAATTCTTTCAATATATATTTTTTTGTTCTAAAACTTAAACTCCTAAGGTGGTCCAACTGTCACTATGTCATAATCTGATGATGTGATACTGGGCAAATCGAGGGAAACACTGAAACTTAATAAGCACAATATTATTCATAATATATGTACAGAATTATTAAAGTTACTAAAAAGAGTGAAATAAATTAAGTTTTTAACAAAAAAATAGAACCGACTTCAAACGGTAAAAAATAAAATTGTTCAGTACCTACTTCTTCTTGCATGGTAATGACTCTTAAAACTATTTTTGGAGTCGGGCCCTTAGTAAAATGTCCTGTCTTAGTAAATAGAGTGTACCTTTCGTTCGGAATGGGCACCGACTCCAATATAGTTTTAATAGTTATTAACATAAGCAAGAAGAAGTAGGTACTGTCCCACTGTCTGTACTGTCGATGCCCATTTAGAACGAATGGTACCTACGACATTTTACTAAGGGCCCGACTCCAAAAATAGTTTTAAGAGTCATTACCATGCAAGAAGAAGTAGGTACTGAACAATTTTATTTTTTACCGTTTGAAGTCGGTTCTATTTTTTTGTTAAAAACTTAATTTATTATCTTCTACTAGCGGCCGCCCGCGACTTCGTCCGCGTGAACTTTGGTATGATTTTTTTCCTGAATTTTCTTTACTGTAAACCTCACGCAGCCCGAGACCTTTCCAACGAATGCAAAACCGTGGAAATCGGTTCGTGCGTTCTGGAGTTATAGCGTCAGGAAGGAAAACCCGACTTATTTTTATATAGTAGATGAGACTAAAATTAGAGACCTAAGCATAGCTATATTGAAATACCAAGAATATGAAGATATTGAGAACCAAACATTAATGTTTTGTTTTTTATCTCTTAAAACGCGTCATCAAATGAAGGAGTTTTCTTTATTTATAGTTTTCAGATTTTTATAATTTATGATAAGCGATCTGAAAAAAACGAGGAAGGAATGGGAGAGATTCAAGTCTGACTGCACATTTTGCTATCCCAAGAAGAAAAGTTCTAAGTAACTGATCCGAGGCACCCTTGCCCGGGTGGACTCAGTGTCATTTCTAAAATTTGTCAACCAGGACAAGACGCGTAAAAACCCCGGAATTTAGAGCCCAAAACCCGGACATGTCAACAGCGGGGGGACGGTAAATTAGGCGAGTCGGTTCGTCGGTTGATCGCGACGTTCGGGCACAGTGCTTGTGTCGCGGGCGGCCCATGTCTTATTTTTTTTAAAACCCGGACTACAAATGAAGTCCGGCCCGGACGCTCCCTGGATGCCCTCTAAACTAGAACAGATCCGGGGAAACCCGGACGGATGGCAACCCTACTTGAGATGGATTAACGAAGCGACCCGATACAGAGGGCTACTCAATAATTCAAAACTTCTAAATAATTTATTCATATCCGAAATACAAAATAATATCTTATTGAATTTGAATTATTTTTACGGTCATCCTCTGGGTGTCCTCTTTTTGGCCGATGGGCTAAGTTAGGTAAAAGGAGCCGAAGGAGGAAATCTCTCAGAAGAACTCTTTTAAATGCCTGTATTTATAAACTAAATAACAGCATGTACCTACATCCGTTTTTTTTCTTCTATAACATATACAGACTTTACGATGCAAGTATAATTAATCATAATAATAAATATCTTTGGACAATTCACACAACGCCATCTGATTCCAAACTAAGCAGTGCTTGTGCTATGGTAATCAGAAAGCTGATAAACATACTTATATAATTCTAAATACATACTTAAATAGATAAATTAACACCCAGACACAGAAAAAATAGTCATATTCATCACACAAATATTTGTCCTGGGTGGGAATCGAACCCACGACCTCACGCTTCGCAGTCGGCTCATCACCTACTACGCCACGGAGGCTGTCAATTTTTGCAACACTTTTCTCAGTTTCGTTAAAACGTAGTAATACGTAAAATCAGTACATGGTAAGTAATCAGTCAGTCAAGTTAGTCAGATGCCCCAGCTAAGCGATGGCTACTTTTGGCGACGTGTCAAAAGGAGTATAAGAGGCAACCGGAATAAACAAGATCTCGCACTGTTATTTTATTTCACAACACTCGCGCACTGTAATTAACCTATGCATATCGAACAAAATGGCATCAACTTCATCCGATATAACTCAAAGTATACCAAGATTATGAAATAAAAAAGCACAACTTGAATCTTCCGACTTCCCGCTAGAACTCTGTCTATGGGTTGACAATGATCACACGTGGCGGCTACCGAGTGTGTCCACGAAAACCCTTTCATCTGCTTACAAATCGAAGTATTTTACTGACAACTAATTTTTTTTTTGTCATTGAGATCTAAGGGAAGAAGGGTTAACGCCCTTTTTTACAAAACAGATATAGAAACAAAAAAGTGTCCAGCAACGAGTCGGTAATTCGGTGATTGGAAAATTAGATTCAGAACAGACCTTTGCACGATTGAATACCTCATCCCTCCTAAACCCTTATTTAAAACTGTTCCTGTATAAAAGGTTCCGGTTTAAATATTCATTGTCTTCTTCCAATAAATTACATCCAACGCCTATAAGTGTTTAAAAATTCGAAGCTTTACTTAAGAAGGATCATTGGGCAATTTCACTGTCTTAAATAAAATTTCAAAGTAATAACGCTATATAACGCCAAAATAATGTACGCACCTGCACATTCGGAACTTATTAAAACTTCGTTTTAAAAATTGGCTCTTTTTTATGCTACATTTTTTCTAATCTTTGTATGAGTAGAGACACGTATAGTATGTAGCCAAAGTCACAAGCATAAACTTACAAATATACACTAGTATATTATAAATGTATGGTCACAAGATATACATATATTATTATATACGAGTACCAGCATAAAACATTTTCTGAAGTTTATCTGAACACCAAACAAGTCTGAGAAGTTTGTTTGGAAAAATCATTATTGTGTGATGTGCAAAAGTAGAAACTTAGGTCAGCATTTATCCAACAATGTACCGATTTATTTAGATCAATATCTTGTTCAGTAGGAATATTGAGTACCAATTTGGGATCATAGCTTCCTTCTAAATTTAGGCAGCAATTGATGCTAAAAAACTGAACTAAGTCTTTAGGATACATCGATTTCGCTAAATTTCACAAGATTTAACATTCATGGCATAGATTCACATATAAATTCATGTAGCGATTACACTAGGATAGTCCCTGTCATGGATACTATGAATTATTTAATAAGATGCTTAATTAGCAATAGGGACACTATGCACAAAATCCTTACCTTAAGAAGGTTGCACTAAATCACGCTTGGAAAGCAACATAATTCAAGTTAATTCTTTTTTATACATGATTTTTATTACCACTGAAATCAATAATAATGAAGTCAATTGACTATATTGATAAGTGTAGTCACTTATCATCTTCTCATACAAAATGTATGGGGATGTCACGTTTTGACAGCTCATTAAAAGTATCTCAATTGACTTGGTAGTCCAAGACCGGATTAGCGTTTAAGTGAGGCTGTTTGATTTGACAGCTATTTAAGACACACATTAAACAAATGAAACACATTAAACAGATGCTTAAAGTGCCAACTTTTTCATTCATTTAAATATTGCTTAATATATGAAACGTTTATGAGTAAGACTGTAAGATTTTAGAGGGTGGATATATATTAAATACTTTAGTCATTCGTTGCACGACGACAACTTCTATATTCAAAATGTTGCATTATATTTTGGCTATAGAATATTGGACTTAAAACAATTTTGCCAGCTCCGTTAAGCCGTATCGTGACTATGGTGAATTTTCAAGGAAAGTCATAAATCAAATAAATTGAATCCGAAAATTCATATATTTGCTAACGGTACGAAGCCATAATTGAGTGTAAATTGGATGTCAAAGTGTTTGAATATTTTACACACGCTTCGTTGAACTCTCAATGCTCGATAACGTTCTGCCTTGATTTGTATTATTGATTTCAAGACATTTTTTATATTTCTTTGGTTGTCCTCCAAATGGACGTAGAAATAGAAATTAGCGAGTACTTCAAAAAATTGATTAATTTTCATTTCTTTTGTAAACTTTAAATAAATGATAGTCAATATCTTATGGCCGCATCATGTAAGTCTGAGCGACAACAACGTTAATTTTGTCGAAACACAATGAATTATTTTACGATAGAAATGGGTGTAACGGTGGTACTTTCCGGTCGAACTATTCTACTATTCTATCCGGTCGAACTAAATGTTCTACCATTTACATAAACCCTTGACCTACGCGCCGAGTTTAATCCGAGGTCTTTTTTGGTATCGAGTGGAAACCTTCGAAAGCTACCCGGCAACCTGAGAGAGGGGAGACCAGGTTATTTGGGATTTGTACCGCACTAAAACCCCCTCGGTGGCCTGACTCTGCGCTTGGGGAGGACTTCGGGATCCCCAGTGGAACGCACAGTGTCTTCTGTGCGCGGCGCCCCATACGGGCCCGGGCCATAAAAACCATCAAAAAACTAAACTTTACAAACATAAAGAATAACAAAAATCGTTAATGGACGCATTTTTTACATATAGCCTTAGGTAGCAGTTTAAGTTAAAAAAGAAATTACTTATTACCCATAAGTCTACATTTTAATAAAATTAAAGTATCATGGTATCCAGGTGATAATTAAAAAATTTAAAAGAAAACTAAATTTTTGGCCGGCCAGTTTACCAGTCCAATCAACATGGCTTTTTTCTACATCCAAATAACCGGACAGAAACAAAAGAACAAAATAGGCCACGAAATGCTAGCAAACTAATTCATAAAACAAAGGCTCATCGTATTCAGCTCATGCGTGTGTCTGCACTGAACATGATATTTTTTCAGGTGAAAAAAAACAATGAAAGCCGTCACAAACGAAACACGCGTACAAATTAAAGTAAAAAAACGGCATTTTAGGAACTACATACTTACATTTTGAAACCAAAACGATCCTGTATGATGTATTTAACGTCGTACGTGTATAGGTACTAGCGGTATCAACAATGAATAAATAATGTATAGTTTAAAAAACTAAAAAATACGCTTTTGTGAAAATACGAACCAAAAAGTAAAAAATAAGAAGAAAATGTATTTTACTGTAAAAAAAGCGTGGGGTGGCTTTTAAGTTACTATTGACACCATGCACCCCACGCTTTTTTTTACAGTAAAATACATTTTCTTCTTATTTTTACTTTTTAGTTCGTATTTTCACAAAAGCGTGTTTTTTAGTTTTTTAAACTACATTATTTGTTTTTAATTTTTTAGTTGGATTTTTATTCCCATATTATTTCATTGTCATCGGACCTTGACCTTATCAGTACCTTAGGCCGCGAACTTATCAGCCGCCTCTCGTATATATATTTTTTATCCTGATGATCCTAGTTCAGATTTTAATATAAAGTTATGAGATTATTGTATTGTCATTGGCCCTTGACGCCTGTGCAAATTTTTAAGTTAATCAGACTCCTAGAAGTAAGTGAAAATGAAGTTAAAAGATTCCGTTACATACATACATACAGGTTAATAAAAGCGTGTTAAAAACTGAAAATTCCCAATTGCGACTTTTATTATTAGGTAAACAAGTGTCATCTTTCTGAAACAGGAATAATTATATACTCATTGATCTACTTCTCCGCTAAATTTCAAGTTTGACGCATAGGAGCACATAAAGTTTTTAGATGACGACTACCTACCAATTATAAACTAGTTACATCTGTGGCAAATTTCATCTTTACATCTCAAATTTCTAGCAATTTCGTGATAAGTGGGAGAGTCACCTTTCGCTTTTATAGGTTTAGTTAAGTATATACTTCGGAGATAGAATTTTTTTTTTGAATGGAGTAGCAGACGAGCATGCAGGCCACGCGGTGTTAAGTGGTCGCTGCACCCCTTGGACATCTACATACAACCTCAAGCAAGCATAGGTAACTTTTGTCTGAGGTCGTATGCAGTTGCGCTGCTTTGCAACTGCACATTTCCACCGAAACACAATAGAATTGGTTCACGGCAGAAGTGGGTGTAGCGGTGGTACTTCCCCGAGCGAACCATAATAGTTCTACCACCTACAAAATGTATGTTGTGATGTAGTGTAAAGGAAATAGATGGCCCATTCATTAACTAACTAATGAACCCAAATGTACAAAAGACGAAACTATGAAACTGTGCCCAGAAACTGACTTATAAAGCCTGAAGGATGGATGAAAGGAAGTTTGGAAGTTTCCATTATTTCCTTTATTACAGAAAAATACTTAATTCTCGCAACGGAAACAAACACTCAACCTATCAAGTTTGGATGTTAAATCTTAAATATCATTGTTCAATAAACAATATTACTACCCACAGAGATACTGTTGTTCGATGAATGTGTAATTGGCTGTGGAACGTTATAATAATTGATTTTATATCAAAAACACAAAGGGAACGTTATTAAGTACTTTAGGTCGGCAGTTTGACATTTAATTTACTCCTGAATAAAATTCTTATCTATTTTGAAGGTACATGATTTTGTAGAAGTTGTATTGTTGAAAATTGATGAAACAATAGTGTCACAGATATCGATCGAATTGACCGTCGACTTCAATCGAATATTTGTACAAATTTATTTTCCTTTCGCTAATTATAGCTGCTACATCTTCCAAGGTTCCGGGTACCTATGGTTTCCCCTCCTATACAAGTGTGTTCTACTTGAATCTGTAAATAGGGACCAAAATATGAGGTAAAGTTTCCTTTGTTCCTAGTAAGAGGCAATTAAAAAAAGGCTTACTGGATTATGTGCAAATACCTAAAGCTCTTCAAGCCAGGCATCTCCGAGAAGTACCGCGTGATTTTTCACTTGCGTTATCTGAAAGAGTTCTTAAATTACGTTGAGAAAAGCTACTAAGGTGATTTTAGAATTGTAAAAATCCCACATATTCTGGAACCTTCCGCTGGTACCCTTTTTTATTTGAATGGAGTAGCAGACGAGCATACAGGCCACGTGGTGTTAAGTGGTCGCTGCAGCCCACGGACATCTACATACAACCTCAAGCAAGCATAGGTAACTCTTGTCTAAGGTCGTATGCAGTTGCGCTGCTACTCCGGAGGCTGGAGGTCGCCTCATGTAAGTGTGGCCGGCAACTACACCTTTCCACCGAAACACAATAGAGTTGGTTCACGGCAGAAGTGAGTGTAGCGGCGGTACTTCCCCGAGCGAACCATAATAGTTCTACCACCTACAAAATTTTGTAATCACAAAATTAAACGTTTGAATTCCCCTGATTACAAAAATACTTTTATTACATAGTAAAACCCTATAGGCATTATATTATTTTTGCACAGTCGTGTCATTACATAAACTTTCGTTACTAGTCGAGCATTTAAATTACATAACGCTTACTTTTTAGGTTCTCAATAACAATAAAAACTAAAAATAAAAGTGACGTAATAATTATTTAGAAAAAATATTTAAAACATAGCAAGCTTTTAGAAAAACGTCGTGAGAACAAGTCCGATGGCGGATATTTTTATCCTTCGGGGGAAAGGTAACAAATGGATTCCCGATTACATTTTAAAACATCTGTATGATAGCACTCATTTTGACACTGATGGACGCAAAATTTTAAATTACCTACATTTAAATTTCATAGAATATATATCATAATAATAGTACTTTAAACCAATAGACACACTATCATGGCTAACATAGACTCATACAAACATGGGTGAACACAAACATCTGTATTGAAAACAGACATTGTAAGCCAACATTATTTGTGCCTCGTCTAGAATCGAACCCGGGAATCTCAATAAGTCCGGCATGATAACAATTGCGCCTCAGGGACCATCTTTTTTGTTATTTGAAAAAAAAAATATATGTTTTCCCATTTTTCTTCCTAAGTTGTAAGATAAATTCCATATTTTCTTAGGGAAGTGATAACAACGTAGTTAATACAGTGTAAATCCCGGCACGCACCTCTGACTCAGATAATATATCACTTGCGAATTTCCCTTGCTCTACCGTGAGAAAAATATTAAATAATAAAGTAAAGCTTTATTACAATTGGGAGTTATATAAAAGTTCCTAAAGTTTCAACTCTGGCAACTTGCACTTGGCAGTTGAATCTTTCTTAATACTGAGGGAAGACCATATCGTTAGACCATTTGACAAACTGCGTGGCGTAATGGTTACCATGCCGGACTGCCGATTGGAGGGTCCCGGGTTCGATTCCCGGCGAAGCAGAAATTTGAATGATGGGTTTAAAAGTTTTTGTTCTCGGTCTAGGTGTTTGTGTTTCTGTCTTTATGTGTGTCCATGGATCTCATAGGTATATCTAACCTACTGTGGGATGGGGGGATGAGAGTGAAACGTGGATGTGCCCATCAGTGGGGCCTTAAAAAGAGTAGTGGACGATAATTAGTTTTTAATGATAAATGCCTATGAGAATTTGAGGAACGTTCATTTGTTTATATTCTTGTGAAACTTGTAATCCATTTATAATTTAATGAAAAAAAAAAACATTTTCATCAATCCTTGTAAAATAATCTCACCAATAACAGTTTAATATTTTGCCAAAACGAGACGATATGTCCCGTACTATCTAATATCAGTAATCAGATGTAATGTAGAGTCACTTGGAGCCCTATAGGTCCTAACTCTACAAGCCTCATCATCCCAAACTCTACACCTTAGTCAAAACTCGTGGCTTGGCTACCGGTGACATAGATTTTGATGGATTTGAAAAAGTCCTGTTTCCAAAGTGACTTGCGATTATTTAATTGCTGTGAAAAATAATAGTTAATAAACTAGATGCCTGATTTGTATTTTAACATCAAATTAAAAATATTTAAAAAAAAAACTAACAAAACCTTTTAAAAGTAAAAAATAACCAAAGAAAACATATAAACAAAAAAAACAAATCGGTTAAGAAACATAAAAAAAGATCTGTCGTAACCAACAAAAAATACAGCTGAATTGAAATTCCATCCCTTAACTGAAGTTGGTTAAAAAGTCTATGAATATGCATTCAGCCTGTGTGTAGTCAAATAATAAAAAACACTATAGCAAAAGGTACTGCGAAGCCTCAGTTATATATCACATTCACATTCAAAGGCGTTTGAAAGCAAAGCTCCGTAAATCTACCCTTCAGTGCTTTTGACTAAAACCTCCTTCGTATTTGTAAATGGCTTGGTTGCAACCCTTTTTACATCCCACTGCTGGCCACGGGTCTCTCCCCATAACTGGGAAAGATCTGGAGCCTTCTCCACCATGCTGTTCCAGTGCGGGTTGGTGGAGATGTTCCACGGGTCTCATTTAAAATTAAGAAAAAAGTTTTTCAGAAATTTCGTATTAGGCCTAGATGTTTAAAACAATTTCTCAAACAGTAAAAAACTTTGTGTCATTCTGAAAAGTACATAGGTACCTATTGTTTGTTTTCCTCAAGCTGTTTGACTCCAAACGCTTAAGTATTAAAGCAATTCTTTCGAGAGATTATAGAACAAATTAACTATGTTAGTAGTAACGTTTTATGCATTTTTTAGATTTTTTGTAAGTTCCTTGCAGACAAAATAGTAAAAAATTCGTTAAAACAGAAGAAAAAGGGTGTATAGAGTCAGTTTAAAATATAAACAAGTCATTACACTGCAGTCACCGCTTGACGTTGTTCGGTGCTTCGTGTTTCGTTTTACATGGATTTTTTTTATTATTTACAAGATTTTACATAGATTATCAGATTCTACCTATATAATAAAACGTTGCTACTGTGATGTAGCTATAAATATCAAACATCAATAGCGAGATCTTTGTAGCGCGTCGTTTGACACGATATTGGAAGCGTCCGTCACATTCTTACTTTGTCACAAATCCCCGCTTGACATCTATTCTTATAACCCTAACTCAGCCGAGGGAGCCGATCAAGCATTCAACTTTTACAATCACGATATAGATTTATCAGCATTTCATATGCATAATATATAATAACACCGATACTTGAGCAAAATATATTTTTCAGAAAAATTGTTATGAACTAGATACTCCATGTATAGTTGCATCTCTCTTTCTCCTTGTCAATTTTGCTGTCAACTAAATCCATGGATATCTTGGTATTTTTTTGCCAATTATTACTATCTGTGACATCAATGTCTTACCGGCTATAAATATCTTTGTATCGCATCGCGTTTCACAAGATATTGGAAGCGTCCATCACATTCTAACTTTGTCACAAATCCCCGCTTGACATCTATTCGTATAAGCCTTTTTCAGCTATGCAAACCGATCGAGCATTCAACTTATAGAATAATGAGCATTTCATATGCGTATGAAATAATAACACCGACACTTGAGCAAAAATATATTTTTTCTAAAAAGTTGTTATGAACTAGATACTCCATGTATAGTTGCATCTCTCTTTCTCCTTGTCAATTTAGCTGTCAACTAAATCCATGGATATCTTGGTATTTTTTGCCGATTATTACTATCTGTGACATCAATGTCTTACCGGCTATAAATATCAAACATCAAAAGCGAGATCTGTGTAACGCGGTGCCTTTCACACGATATTGGAAGCGTCCATCACATTCTAACTTTGTCACAAATCCCCGCTTGACATCTATTCTTATAAGCCTTTTTCAGCTAAGCGAACCGATCGAGCATTCAACTTATAGAATAATGAGCATTTCATATGCATATGAAATAATAACACCGACACTTGAGCAAAAATATATTTTTCATAAATTGTTAAGAACTATTCTATGCAGGGTTGCCACTCTCTTTCTCCTTGTCAATTTTGCTGTCATCTAAATCCATAGATATCGTGGGTATTTTTTGCCGATAATTATTGTCTGTATCATCAATATCTTACCGGCTATAAATATCTTTGTATCTCGTTGCGTTTCACACGATATTTGAAGCGTCCGACACATTCTTACTTTGTCACAAATATCCATTCTTGACATCTATTCTTATAACCCTAGCTCAGCCGATCGAGCCGATCGTGCGTTTAACTTTTACAATCACGACATTGAATTATCATCATTTTTTTTTCACCCCTTTCTATGCCCCACTGTTGGGCACAGGTCTCCTCTCAGAAGCGAGAATGATCAGTTTGGTTGAGGGAGGTACACCACGCTGGAAAGGTGCGATTGGTGGACATCATGTTATGATTAACTCTCTGGCATACACGGCGACAAAAAACATTTATATCACTCTGTTTTCCTCCGCCGTAAAACAGCAATAAATCTCACATAACAATTTTTTTGTCAGGGATGTGCGCTATGGTTTGAAGTCGGTACTTACTTTTCACCCTGTCAGATATCTCGGTCTTTACCAGCGCAGTCATGGCGTAGATGGGTAGCAATCGCTGCTCCTGCGTAAATATCAAACAACCAGTTCGCAATATAGCTCATCGTGTATCAAACAATTTTGGAGACGGGTGTAACATTCTTACTTTGACACAAATCCCTGCTTGACATCTATTCTTATATAGGCCGAATATCGAAACGCGCACTGACAAAACTCACACAGATGCTTTTTAATGTTGCGACGGGCGGCGACGTCATGCTTGGTGTACATACAAGTGTTGTATAACGCGAACTTGTACACATGTTGAACACATATACAGACAATATGTATATACACAATCGCAGATGTGAATGTGTTCCACGTGCTAGCTTTTAGTACTCGACTAGACATTTAATCTGTTACTATCCCTACAATTGTTTCCATACGAAATCTTTATGTAAAACAATAGTGCCTTTAATTCAAGCATAAAATTAAATAACTTATGTATAATTAAGTATTGTTCAAGGTGATATTTGTAGGCATAACAATTTTATAATCCTTTTCGGAAAAGATATCTGAACATTTTTATTTGTAGAGGCTTAATTTATCAAAAGTCAACATAAAGTTGTAAATAACCTTACATTTCAATCTACCAATAATTGTTTTATACACTTAAGTAAACAACACAACAAAATTTGAAAATTAACAGGCGTAAAAGAGCCCTTGAAAACAAATCTGACAACGCATAGGCGACTCTGGTGTTGCAAATGTCCATAGGCGATAATGACCACTCACCCTCAGGTGGCCCGTGTGCCTGTTATCTAGTTTTTATATATTTAGTATATTCATTAAAATAGAAGATATTTTAATTCTAAGTAAGGTAAAAGAAGCTGCGTACGGGATAAAATGAGAAGTCAATCAATATTTTATTGCATCATAATGGTACATTAAAATATCTAAAGCTTAAATACTCCCTTCCAATAACTGTTTTGAGTAAGGGGTTTCTTAAATAATTTACTGTGCTGACCAATAGCAACTTGGTAAATTTAACATGCCTTTGAGAATTTTTTTTCTTACTCACAGACGTTTTTCGCCGAAAAAAAAAATATCGTAATAAAATATGAAATGAAATGAAAAACGTTAATAATTAATAAAATGGGTTAATTGATAAAATATAATATTTACAATTATTATTCAATTCGTTTGAACACAGGCCCTTCATGGGTACTTGCCTCAACCTCGAATTACTTGAAAACTTGAAAATGGGAGATTTTGCCCATCATATGAACATAACGAAAATCTGTATAGGTATTATTTTGTACTAGCGGTTACTGTCGCTGATTACTTCAAAAGTTACACTAAATTCTACTCGGAAACAAATCCCCGATTAATATAAACTCCAATAAGGTATGGACAGCGTGTTGGCCCCCAAGCCATCCCCGTATTACGTATAGTAAATTCATGTAAGGTACAGGATATTTAAATGTGGTCCCCTGGGCCAGAGAAGCTGAGTAAGGGATAAATGAGAAGTCGACGCCTTTTTACATGACAAATAGTGGTGTTGAATAAATGTTGTATGAGCCTATATTTCTCGGAGCTATCAGAGAATAACTAAAATCTAGACATTAATTTTTCTGCCGAAAACTGTTCTGGGTTTCGGTTTTGAAAAACACTACAGTTTGTGTTAGTGGTTTTAGAGGTCGCGTCATTTAAGAAGAACGCTGGAAGAAAATGGTTTGCGCATGGATACACTTGCACACGAAAGTCCTTTGTCCTAGGCCTTTGGTCTTAGTCCCTGTAGCTCCGGGATTAAGAATAGTGCTACGGTATCCCCTGCCTGATCGTAAGAGGCGACTAAAAGGGGGCTTCCGGGGTTGTGGACGGTGTGAGTGGGAGCTCGATCCGTCCAACCAGCAGCCCCGGGAAGGGCGTGGCCGCATGTCGCCGTAAGCATCCGAAGGTGCAGGAGAGCACATCTGCTCTCCCGAAGTTGGGCCCGTTCTGGGGTGTCGCGCGTGGAGGACACCGGTGCGTTCCGCTGGAGATCCCGGAGTCCTCCCCAAGTGCAGAAGCAGCCACCGAGGGGGTTTTAGTGCGGTCAAATCCCACATAACCCGGTACCCTCTCCCAAGGTGCCGGTTTTTAAAGGTTTCCCGCCCGATACCAAAAAAAGGCCTTTGGTCTTATTTTTGAACTAACCTTTAGCTCGTGACTTCGTATATTGGTTATCGGTTATTGAAAAACCTCATACCACCAAATAGACCGATAAATCGCCTAATGCGCAGCTTGATCATCAACGTTATTTTTACATGACGCGACCTATACCACCAACTCACACTTTGACTAACTCGCAATTGGGCAGCCTATTGGAGTAAGCCCTTGGCTATCCTAACAATGAAGAGAGCACGGAGCTCTCTCTTACGTCCCAACGCGAAAATGTACTGATGCATGGCATAACATGCGGTAAAGAGCAAGTATTTAATTAGGCTTTTCCGTACCTGAAGGGTGCCAACGGGACCCTATTACTAAGCCTCCGTTCTCCGTTCGTCAGTCTGCCATCAGGCTGTATCTTATGAACCGTGATTGTAGGCTACATTATAAAATTTCACAGATCATGTTTTTCTGTTAACAACATAAATAAAAACAGATTAAAATAAATATTCAAGGGGGCTACCATACAATAAACGTGATTTTTTATAGATAACAGTACCTTCGTGCGCGAGTCCGACTAGCACTTGGTCGGTTTTCTTTTTGCAACCACTTCTATCGGAAATGAATTCGTATTTGATTCATGTTCATAATAATTTCATAACCTGATTATTAACATGATAATAATTTTATAAAATAAAAATATGACTAAATCGAAATACAATCAATGGTAGCAACCAAGTAGCACTAAATTCGATACAACTTTTAAACTATCGATTTATGGACAAACAAGGTCAAAAAGTTCGGCAATAGTCCCTCCATCTACTTATTTAGTTTGACCATGACTTTACGCCTTTAGGTGAGGCTATTTTACTCCCTTAATACCTATAACCTCTACAATATAAATGAATAAATAATAACTTTTCACACTCCTAACCCCACACGTATACCCTGTATCGTGAATACTATGGACACATAGTTTGAACATAGACACATATGAACATGACATGAACCCAGACCCAGAACAGAAACTGAAACTCATCATTGCAGTCTCAGCTTCGCCAGGTATCGAAACCGGGACTGTCAATTGCCAGTCCAGAATTGTCACCACACGAGTCGTTATAACAGTATGCAGTTACAATTTTATTGCGAGTACAGATTGAGAACATAAAGAGCTTTATCACGATTATAATCCCTAAGTTACAATATGAAACCATTAAGGCATCCTCTAATTATCTTTAAGATAAAAACTAAAGATAGAAATAAGTACTAAACTAAGGATAAAAACGACAAAAGGAAAATAGGGCTATTGTTTTTGCCTTCTTCTTTTCTTGCAAATGGGTACAAATGTTCCCGACGCAAACGCAAATAAGTACCTATTTCGCCCTTATGCTGAGTTCATAAGAAAGAAGTTTCTGTGCAATGAAATTACTTTTCTTCAAACTTTTCCTATATTTAGGTGGTGATATACTTATTCTGTTATATCGTCACAACATAGATTTGTAAACGACACTGAAATGGAATGAAAAAAAACAACGGGTTGCACTCCGGTAGTGCCGGCAGAAGTGAAAACTTGAATATTAACGTTGTGCATTTTTGATATTTTGGAATGGTTAGGGAATAATTTCGCACGAATTGCTTTTATTATCATTATTATTTTTCGTCTAGTATTTTCAGTAGATTTTCATCTAGTATTTTTATAATGTACTCACACTTTTTTCACTATTTTGTTCGTCACTTTTTTCATTAATAGACGGACTTTGTTCAATGTCCATATTTTAAATACTTGATATAAACGAATTTTACAAGCATAGACAGTTGAGCCATCATCAGCTGTCACCCCTCCGTCTTGGTCTAAGAGCCGGTGAAGATCGACTTTCACCGATCGGATAAATCAATGAGACATATTTTTTATCAAATATAATGTATAAACATACATGCCTATTATAATTTGCCTATCGAAAAGTGTTCATAGCTATTTTTAATATAATTAATTTTAATAAATTTTCTTTCATCACCTCACTCTTGTATATACTAAATGATTAATATATATATATACAATATTTATATGTTTATAAATTAGATAATATTTAGGTGGTGATATACTTATTCTGTTATATCGTCACAACATAGATTTGTAAACGACACTGAAATGGAATGAAAAAAAACAACAGGTTGCACTCCGGTAGTGCCGGCAGAAGTGAAAACTTGAATATTTATCAACGTTGTGCATTTTTAATATTTTGGAATGGTTAGGGAATAATTTCGCACGAATTGCTTTTATTATCATTATTATTTTTCGTCTAGTATTTTCAGTAGATTTTCATCTAGTATTTTTATAATGTACTCACACTTTTTTCACTATTTTGTTCGTCACTTTTTTCATTAATAGACGGACTTTGTTCAATGTCCATATTTTAAATACTTGATATAAACGAATTTTACAAGCATAGACAGTCGAGCCATCATCAGCTGTCACCCCTCCGTCTTGGTCTAAGAGCCGGTGAAGATCGACTTTCACCGATCGGATAAATCAATGAGACATATTTTTTATCAAATATAATGTATAAACATACATGCCTATTATAATTTGCCTATCGAAAAGTGTTCATAGCTATTTTTAATATAATTAATTTTAATAAATTTTCTTTCATCACCTCACTCTTGTATATACTAAATAATTAATATATATATATATACAATATTTATATGTTTATAAATTAGATTTGATAAAAAATATGTCTCATCGAGTTATCAGATCGGTGAAGACCGATCTTCCACGTTTCCTCTACTATCTTACGAATTTTCGATCAGGCCACGTGTCCTGACACGAGTTTAACATTTTTTACCTATTTCAAAAGAAGTGCACAGCGCCGCTAAAGAAGTTTTCACTTCAAAAATATGCAAGTTTCTTTTAAAACTAAATTAGTAAGCATTGAAAACTCTTTATCTTTTAAAAAAAATATTGGCGCAAAGAAAAGAAGACTATATTTTTGATCTTAATTAAATCTCTTGCAATATACTAATAAAGTTGCAAAAAAGCATATAATATACTTTTCATACGACTAAAACTTTGTAAAACTATAGGTATTTCCCCTGTAAAACCTGTAAATTCCACCACCTTTAAGTTACATTTAATAGTTGCTAGCTTTCCACCTGCGGCTTCGCCCGCGAGGGCTACACGTCTTTTCCTTAAGGAATGAGATATTTTCCCCCTACTGGCTGGATATTTTTATTGTCCAGTCTTCAACCCCCAAAGTAACTTCAGCACCATTGCGGCGTGAAAAAAGGACAAACTAACACGCTTTCCAATTAATAAATAATATTAATAAGATTTAACTAGTATCCATCGTAATTTTGTTTTACAAAAAGTTTAATGCTTCAAAATTATAAAGTATCCAACTGTGCAATATGCACCGTATACCATAATTCGAATACGAAGACAAATGAAACGACAGTGCAAAGTTTTAGACAAGTTTGGAATTTCTATGAAAAAGACTTGTTTCTGACTCGAGTCCCATTAGTCTATTATTCATGCCTACTTCATATGGGATCTAGCAAAAACAATTCATTCGGCACGAAAGTAAAGCCATTATCTTTAAGTACTTTTTTTCTTTCAGTAATGGCATCGCATGACCTGTGCGTGTTGCCAGTATAAAGTGATTTGAATCCATTTCTCGCCCGTTTCGTTGAAACTATGCTACACAAAAATAGTCAAAATCATTTCAATTACAATTCATTTATTTGTACAAGTACACGTTAAAACACGCTACATTAAAATCACATGTAATCCTATGTAATTGTCAATCACTGACATACAAAATTAAATATTACATAAAAATAATTACGATTAATTAGACACAACCTAAATGTGAATTACTTCCTAAAACAACAACAGAGATACCGAAAATACTATCAATAGTACTTCTTAGCCGTAAGATGATCATTCCTTTAATAGATATACTGGTTCCTGTTATCACTTCCATCTTCAATAACTCGATTACCTCCGGTTCCTTTCCATCCGCGTGGAAAGACGCCCAGATTATTCCATTACCGAAAAAACCTAATCCTACAACTTTGTCCGACTATCGCCCTATTTCCATTCTTCCCTTCCTCTCCAAAGCTTTAGAGCGTATCATTTACCATCAATTCAGCTCCTTTCTCTCTCGTCAAAACTTATTGAATCCCTTCCAATCCGGTTTTCGTCCTGGTCATAGTACGGCTACTGCGCTCGCAAAAATCACCGACGACATACGCTATGGTATGGACAGTCAGAAACTCACGGTGCTGACACTACTTGACTTCAGCAATGCCTTCGGCACCGTTGACTTTGACGTCCTACTGGCATTACTGCGTCCTCTTAATGTATCTCCAATTGCAATTGACTGGTTTCAACAATACTTAAGCGGGCGTCGGCAACGTATCCAGGTCAAAGATCGTTTTTCCACTTGGACCTTTACGAGCGCCGGCGTACCGCAAGGTGGTGTGCTATCTCCCCTCTTATTTGCCGTCTTCATAAATTCGGTATCTTCCCATATTTATTCTCTCTACCACTTGTATGCAGACGATTTACAAATTTACGCGCAAGCTCCTCTGAGTGAACTCTCTGCTGCGATTACC
This sequence comes from Pyrgus malvae, assembly GCA_911387765.1. NCBI lineage: Eukaryota > Metazoa > Arthropoda > Insecta > Lepidoptera > Hesperiidae > Pyrgus > Pyrgus malvae. The sequence continues at coordinate 5,965,691 of OU426955.1, read as the reverse complement.
AAAATAAACGAAGACTTGACTTGTATTTTGAACTGGACAAAATTATTTGGACTGCAAGTAAATCCCACCAAAACCCAAAGCATTGTTATAGGCAGTTCCAGATTGTTATCTAAAGTTGATTGGACAAATCTACCACCTATTACTTTTGATGGTGTCATCATTCCCTACAGTGACAGAGTAAAAAATTTGGGTGTAACAATGGATCGCACTCTGTCCTGGATACCTCACATTAATGACCTCAGTAGATCAATTTTTGCGCGGTTGAGGTCTTTACGCAGACTACGCAATTTTCTACCAATTCCAACAAAAATTACGCTAGCTCAGTCTCTTCTACTGCCTGTTCTCGACTATGCTGATATCTGCTATCCTGATATAACAGAGGAGCAACTGAATAAACTTGAGCGTCTTCAAAATGCTTGTATAAGATTCGTATTTGGTCTTCGTAAATACGATCATATTTCCGATTTTCGAGTTAAGCTCAAGTGGCTCCCTATCCGTCTTCGCAGGAATTCTCACATTCTTTCCGCTTTGTACTGCGCACTATTCCGTCCCACGGCGCCTAATTATTTAAAAGAGCGGTTTGAATTTCTACATGTTGTGCATAACCGATTCCTACGATCTGCTGAAAACTTTTGTCTTAATACTCCTATTCACTCTTCTTCCTTTTACACAAAGTCCTTCACTGTCTCCGCTATACGTCTATGGAATTCTCTTCCCCTTACAATTAGACGCTCTGAAAGTCTTTTTACTTTTAAAACTCGACTTTTCAACTTCTATCTCTCATCTATGTCCTCTTAACTCCCTCTTGGTCAATTAATTATAGCATTATGGTGTTTTATATATTTATATAATTATATATGTATTTATTTATTTAGTTATTGTATGTATATATGCGAAGCGCGCATGGCCTGGCGGCTAGCGTAGAACGCAAGCGATCTATGCAGCTGAGCCAAACGGGCGCGGTCGGGTGTGAGATGGGTGACCGCTAGTGGCAAAAAATTTCATGCGCGTTTCCGTGCTTCGGAGGGCACGTTAAGCCGTCGGTCCCGGTTGTTGTCGATAGATAACAGTCGTCAAACCTTGTCGGAGGCCCTATGGGCGGTTTGAAAACATCCGACAGCGGGTTGGCCACTAACCCGCATCTCCACCAACCCGCATTGGAGCAGTGTGGTGGAGTAAGCTCCAGGCCTCCCCAATAAGGGGGAGAGACCCGTGCCCAGCAGTGGGACGCAAAAAGGGTTGCAGCCATGTATGTATGTATGTATATATGTATGTATGTCGTATGTAACTATTTGTATGTATATAATATGTATGTATGTGAAATATGCTCGCGTAATTTACTTCATCTCTACAAACTTATTTATCTTGTGCATTGGTACCCGATTTTATAAAGAAATTTCTCCTTTCCTCTACCCAAAGGCAGTCTGGAAGAGATCGCTATCAGCGATAAGGCCGCCTATTGTTACACTATTTTTAATAAGCTTGTTTTGTATGTTACTTTTATTATGGTGTACAATAAAGCATATTTGTATTTGTATTTGTATTTGTAGTACACATTGTTGAAAATAAAGAATATAATAACAAAATATATATTTTCCTCAGAAACTAGTCAGTCAAGTCAGAGCTGTCAGAGAATCCGAGAAGCCTCCATTTCGGACTGTTTTTATATTCCACAACACTCAGGCACTGTAAATAACCAATATCGAACAAAACACTATCAACTTCTTAACATATTTTTTTAAATAAGACTAAAAAGTTCCAGCAAACAACTTTTTATTCATTTGCTTATTTATGTAATAGACCAATACAACATATTCACAGGCCGCGCCGGCACCAAATCTTAATAATGAATACAAATCTCGGACCAAATAAAGTTAAGGACATTTTTTTTCACTTAATTTTAAAGTTTAAAGTGAAGGACAGTATTAATCGTCACTTTTTGTCACAAGTAGGACATAAATTCTGAAAGTTTCTGTTCAGTTTGTGGTATAAAAATTGAGAGTTGATCTTTACTGAAGGCCCTGACATTGTATTACAACAAACCACATTGTTAAAGAGCAATAAATTATTTTATTATTATTATTAATTGAAATGATTTATTTTTTATAATAATATACAGTTTAAAAAATATTGAGGTAAGAGCGTTTAAAATATAATTTAACCAATTCAACATAGGAAATAAAACGAATATATTTACGGCGCTGAGATGTGGTCTTTCACAGTAAGCCTTTTCCATAGGCTCAAGGTCGCTCAGCGAGTGATGGAGAGAGCTATGCTTGGTATTTCTCTACGCGACGGGAAGAAAGGTCCTCGAATGGCGACCACGTCTCGGCAAAAGGAGCACAGGCCGCCCTCCAACCAGGTGGACTGACGACCTGAAGAAGATAGCGGGAAACCGCTGGATTCAGAGGGCACAGGACCAGATGGAGCGGCGAACATTAGGGGAGGCCTATGTCCAGCAGTGGACTCTAAAAGGCTGATAGATAGATAGATAGATAGACAAGTATAGCGGACCCGAGGCAAGGAAGTGATCTTCTTTTTGTAAAATTTAACATTTCGGACATCAAATAAAAGGGCTTAGCTTGTTAAATACAATATACCTTGAAAAAAATTCAAATTCATGGTGGTCGCAACAATTAGATTTTTCATACGACACACCCGATGTGGGTATCAAGTAGTGATTGGCCTTACTTGTACAATACGATACACCGTGATTAATTTTATATTTTTAGCGCGTTTAAACAAAGGCTTGTTGTAAAAAAAATATTATTTACAGTTTTATATTATAAAAAACTAATGTTCCCAATACAAGCAAAACAGCAGTATTATTCTTGCCTATTTCATTAACTCTGGCAAAGAAAACACTGAGCACAAACGGTTACACCAACACTAGGAACTATTTTCGCACTTGGAAGCTCGCTTAAAGGAATTTCCTTGAAAATTAAACTCACCAACAACCTCATAATTTTGTGCAAAAAGCGTTGAAAGAAACTGAGCTGCGTCTTTACGAATACTGGGGAAATTAAAACCACTGCATTTGTTTTAACTGTCCCTGTATCTCGGCAACTTCACCAGAAATTACGATGTTTAGTGGCGCTAGAACTATAGTGGTTTAACCGTGAAATTACCTACGTATGGTTCTGCTACTACTTCTGCCGTGAAGTAATTTATTGCGCTTCGGTATATTACTGTTAAAATGATGGGCTGATAGCCAGTTCACTACACGAGTTTGACACGACACTTGAGCTGTTCAATCCGCGGTCTACGACACGGATATTTTGGATTCAAATCCTCGACACGCACCTCTGACAAAGAAATTGTTAATGTGATGTGATTCCACGGTGTTAGAAAATATTGTAATATTAAATTAATTACCAAGTTTTCCATCACCCTGAATGCCTGAGAAAAACTCTTCTTGAAGACATGATGTGCATCAATCCGCACTTGGCCAGCGTAATAGACTATGGCCTAAATCTTTTTAGCTTGTGAGAGGAGCTGCTAGTGCCAAGCAGTAGGACTCAGGAAAGGTTTAAAAAATGGACTGAAACTCACTTCATGCTGATGGGAGACTAGATTTCATAGTACGATAATATGAAAAAACAAGCAGAAGTGAAAACTTGAACATTAACGTTGTGCTTTTTAACACGCTTTTATTAACTTGACCTGTATGTATGTAAGTATGTATGTATGTAACGGAATCTGATTCACTTGAAAATTTGCACAGGGGTCAAGGGCCGATGACAATACAATAATCTCATAACTTTATATTAAAGTCGTAACTAGGATCACCAGGATAAAATAAAATATACGAGGGGCGGCTGATAAGTTCGTGGCCTAAGGTACTTAATGAAACAAATATAAAGTTTTATATTTTTAACACGTCTAAGCGTCTGGTTAACTTGAAAATTTGCACAGGGGTCAAGGGCCGATGACAATGCAATAATATGAGAATAAAAATCCAACTAAAAAATTAAAAATAAATAATGTAGTTTAAAAAACTAAAAAACACGCTTTTGTGAAAATACGAACTAAAAAGTAAAAAAATAAGAAGAAAATGTATTTTACTGTACAAAAAAGCGTGGGGTGGTTTTTAAGATACTATTGACACCATGCACCCCACGTATTTTCACAAAAGCGTGTTTTTTAGTTTTTTAAACTACATTATTTATTTGATATTTTGGAATGGTTAGGGAATAATTTCGCACGAACTGCCTTTATTATCAGTATTATTTTTCATCTAGTATTTTTATAAAGTACTCACACATTTTCTTTCACTATTTCTTCGTCACTTTTCTCATTAAAAGATGCACTTTGTTCAATATCCATATTTTAAATACTTGATATAAATGAATTTGACAAGTATAGACAGTCGAGCCGTCATCAGCTGTCACCCCTCCGCCTTACGAATATTCGATCAGGCCACGTGTCCTGACGCGAGTTTAACATTTTTTACCCATCACAAAAAAGTGCACAACGCCGCTAAAGAAGTTTTCACTTCAATAAGCTGTTGGCTATTTAATTAGCTTTAAGGAAAACGTAAGCTAATACTAGCGCAAAGAACTATTTCCCACTTGGAAGCTCACTTAAAAGGAATTTCCTTGTAAAATTAAACTCGGAAATAACTTCATAATTTCCTACAGAAAGCGTTAAAGCAAACGCGGAGCTCTATCTTTCGGAAGAGCAATAAAATTCAAACCGCTAGGTTTCTTTTATCTAAGCGCACAAAAGAGAATATGGCTTTATCTTTGTGATTAAGATTAGTAGTTTAATAGTACTTAGCTAAAAATAAAATAAGTTTTATAGTAGCTAAAAATAAAATAAAATAAGTTTTATAGTAGCAAAAATAAAATAGTATATTGTCGTAACAGTTTAGAAGAGAGTAGAATAAAAAGAAACAGAGTAGAATAAAAAAAATTAATTCTGGACTATTTAATTAGCTTTAACGAAAACGTAAGATAATATATAATATAATAAATAACGCTACACACTCATAGCCCCACACTATGATTCCCTGTGTCGTGGGTACCATGGACACACAAACACCTAAACCAAGTACAGAAATTAAAACTCATAATTTCAATTTCTACCTCGCCGGGAATCGAACACGGGACCCCCCGATCGGCAGTCCGGCATGGTAACCATTGCGCCACACGAGTCATCTAATACTAGCACAAAGAACTATTCCGCAATTGGAAGCTCGCTTAAAAGGAATTTCCTTGTAAAATTAAACTCGGAAAGAACTTCATAATTTTCTACAAAAACTGTTAAAGCCATGTTAAAGCAAACGTGCAGCTCCATCTTTCAGAAGAGCAGAGAAATTTAAACCGCTGGTTAGTTTATCTAAGCACACAAAAGAAAAAAAATGGTTATAGCTTTATGTTTAATAATATGTATATGAAAGGTGCTTTTGCAGTAGCTAAAACTAGGTATACGTTATTTTGCCAAACATTTTTAGACAAAATTTGCGAGTAGATAGCCTCTGAATTTTTGCATTAAAATGACGATAAAAGCTATTGCGAATGTATTTTAAGAAGTTTAAATATACATATACTTATTTTTTATTTTCCATTTCATTCACGATTCTTCCGCTGATGTTTAGGGCTCTCCTTGTAACTACATATAAGGGGCTTAGTTTATTGACCTACATATATTGATGCTCCAATGCTGGATTATGGGAATACATGTTAGCAAGCCCGCTGTCACATATTTTCGATCTGTCCATAAGGCCTACGATGAATATTGCGATACGCTACGATATGAAGCGCGCATGGCCCGGCGGTTAGCGTAGAATGCAAACGATCTATGCAACTAAGCCAAACGGGTGCGGTCGTGTGTGAATGGGTGACCGTTAGTGGCAAAAAAATCATGCGCGTTTCCATGCTTCTGTCGGTCGGTCCATGTCGGTCCCGGTTGTTGTCGATAGATAACAGTCGTTTCACCTTGTCGGAGGCTCCATGGGCGGTTTGAAAACATCCGATAGCGGGTTGGCCACTAACCCGCGTGGTGAAATAGGCTTCAGGCCTCCCTAATAATGGGTAGAGTGAGACTATCTATCAATACATCTGGAACCGACGGCTTCAGGTGCCCTTCAAAAAATACAAACATGTAAGAAAATAAAAAACTTATTACCCGTAATTCATTCTAAAAAATTGTATGCCAATAGCACTTCTCATTCGAACCAAACAAGCTCTACACTCAAAATGTCAGGGGTGGCTGATGGATTAATGACGGGGGTATGGATGGCCAGTGGCCAGTATTTTACGTGAATTTCTGAATTTCCGTGCTCAAAGCAAAGTGTATGTCAAGCCTTCATTCACTTGTTATTGATACAGAGGGACACTTTGCAATCTTGTTTCACTAAACTAACACATATTGGTAGTAACACAGATATAGCAAGTCTCTACGGAAGCCCTAAAAGGGGGTACTTCAAAATTTTATCACTTCCCTAACTACACACGATTAATTTTCTCCGTACTTTTTAAATTGAATCTCAATTGTTGTTATAAATAGATTTAACACCTGAACTGTATTGAAATAACGGTACAGTGCCGTTTAAAATAAAAACAATCGCTTAAAGCAGTTCTCTCGAAAACCTCGGTTGTAATCGGTGAATACTATTGAAAAGAATCGTTTTAAATACTTTTTAATCGGCCCTGACACGGAAATAAAACAAACATATTGTAGAATTTGGAAACGTGCGAGTTCGCAGATATTTATTTTTTAAAACAACGAAAGGAACGAACGAAACGTACAAAAATCAAAAATCAAAATAATTTTCAAAATCTTAACTTAACCTAAATACATATGTTATTTATAAAACCTAATAGCGAAGTTGCATGGCCCTTTAGCTAGCGGAGAACAGAACGGTGCAGTCGACAGTTGAATAAGTGAAAACCAGTAGATTATTTTTATGGCGTTTTCGTGCTTCGGATGGCGCGTTGAGTTGTTGGTTCCGGTTGTTACTGATAGACAACAGTTTTTAACCACATTTAAAGCTGGTTTCGACAGCTGATTGGTCACACTATATCGATATCCAGATCTTCCGAATTATATGATCAGTGATGCGAATTATGCGAAGATAGATGCTGATAGCATATCAGCATACGCTAACTTAAGTTTATCAGTTTCCTTTGGCTGGTTGGTCAATTTAGGTATGGACCATTTATCTGTCGTATATATTAGGTTCAGATTAGGCTTTCAGAGTAGCATCTAAATTGCATACAAACTCATATAGCTCTAGCTTGAGTGGGTATTGATGTTTATGAGCTAGAGCAACCACAATATATCACCGCTAGACTAGACCACTCTACATTTTCAGAAAAACATAAAAATCAACTTCGATTAAAAAATTGATTAACAAATTTTACATGCCTACCCAAACAAAATGGATATGGCAAAAAAGGTTAAATGGGATATCATTTGTAACATGTAAAGACGGCGATGACGCCAACAAAAAAAAAAAAATAGGACCAACTCGAATTATGAACCAAAAAATATTACTGCTATAAGTTTTTAATAATTGATCTAATTATTGTTATTACTATATAAAACTATTGTCTTATGCTTAATTTATATCTGTTTTGTAATAATGTTAGCTTGCAATGTGCTTTGGCATTGCTGTACGTAATACAAACATATTTAATGTATAATTAATAAATAAACTTATTATTTATTACAATTAATGTTAAGTATCAATAATATACTATCAAAAATTAATATTTAAGTAGAGTATATCTTTTATATTGGCTAACTTGTAAAATAGAGTAATTTGGTGTTTTAGAAAAAGATTAAGATTTAATTGAATTTAACCACTTACCTAAGCCATCCGTGTGATGTCTTATTCATTCAAATTTAAAGTGTTATCGAAAATCACTTGTAGAAACGGAGAAAAACACTTCATATGTAATTATTATAATTATTTTTTCCACGTACAGCAATATTATTTTCTCATAATGTATCTGTTATTCAAAAACAAGACAACTACCTATAAAACTACATAAAAAAGGAAAAAATAATATACATATTTTACAAAATGTACATATTATTGTATATGCCATTCAAAAGAAGGGGCATTTAATTTCCTTTAGAATTACAAAATGGGCCCACAATTGGCTGACTTTTAATTCTGAAAGAAATTATTTCAATCAAAGTAAATGAAATAATTTCTTTCAGAAGTACAAAATCAGCCCCCAGATTGCGGCATGGTGCCGAGAACGCTGGCAGCATTCTTTATTCAATTATTATTTCTTCATTCAATTACGCCGGTATCTTATTTATATATTGGATTTATATGTAGTTTTAGAAATGTGTACCGGAAGTATATATTATATAGAGTATAAAAACATTTTGCGAACGGATTTTTAAAGTTTTTAAAAGTCTATTGGGTACTACATGACGAATCGTTACCAATTGGATAATTTAAATTGCTAGCAATCTATTCATACTATTGTTACCTTTAAAGGAGCCTTAATATTCTGTATAGAGCCTTCCTTGTCCTTATTTAATCATTATCACATTCAGGCCTAATAGATGATTGTTGCGAAGTTCTTTTTATAGCCAGCCTGACATTACGTATCAATTGGTCGTATCGTAAATGGTATACTGACGTAGAATTATTGCTATAGCTCTATTGCTTTCTGGGCAGAAGAAAATAGATACTATTCTATTTTCATAGTCCTATTTTTTATAGTTAAGAGTGCAAACTGGCTTCAGTTTTATGTATATCTTAACCTACGTGTAGGTACATAAATTGTAAAGAATTTAACGTCTTTGACTGTTAATTTGTATGTTAAAATTATACCTAACAAATAACGTAGATATTTTTTTTTACAAAAATAATTAGTAATTTAGGTGCTTTCATCGTCAAGTTTAGTAAACACAAAAATAATTCTATTAATTTTTTACTTAATAATTTATTGTATTGATTACACTATTGTGATTTATAATAATATAATTATTTAAATCGTTTGTTTAACTTTATTATGATTATTTTTATTTATTAATATTTGAAATTTATTTATAATTAGGTGTGGTGTGTTTAAGTTTGTTTCAAGTTAACTTTGTTGACAAAGAAATTCCTAATTTGTGCTTATAATTAACTTGTAAATGTGAACGTAAATGAGATAGGTATATTTATATATTTTATATTATTATATGTATATTAATAGATATTAATAATTTTCAAAAATCGTTATTATTTATTAAAAAAATATAACGTGCCTCTGTGCCCCGCATACTCGTATTTGTCTAACCTGTAAGTCATACCAGTTCATATACATATTTTTTTATTTATTGCACATTTGTTTTTAATCATAATTATGGTAATCAATTATATTTATTGTAAAATTCCTGCTTAATCAATCAGAATTTTATACCAAGAGACGAATTTTCAAATTAAAAAAGTTTACAACTCTTACACATTAACTTGCGCAAAGTTTAAAAGTTTCGAAACTGGTCGGAAAGTCGTTGTTCCGACGTTAGAGTGTATGTTGCAAGTTTCAAAGTTTATATTTCCACTACGACTTTTTTCCGAGTTGCATCCCGGATGCGACCGTATCCGACGGTGGTTACGCGGCAACTGCTTCTCTTGACCATCAGCTGTCGACGTCGAAAGCATCTCTTCAGCATCACGACTACGCATGCGTCGGGAAGCTCCGCCCACTAAAAGTTTTAAAGCAAAGTACGAATTCAGAGCGAAACTTAGATCGTGAATTATTTAATGAAGGATATAATTCCAGGCGGCTGTTTAAATGCGATTTGTTGTATGGAAGCACAAGGCTGTTAGTAGTAGACTAGTACAAGGTTTTCTTTACAGTCATGTAGAAAAAAATATGGAATAAAATAATTACAATTTATTAGTTTATGTTATAATCGAAGTTAAATTTCACTACCTATGATTCCAAGTCTAGAATATATTTTTGATAGCGGTCGGAATAGCTGTTTTTTAAACATCTTTTAAAAAAATATATAAGGTAAACATTTTATTTTAGAAATTAATCTTTTTTTATAGTAAACAAATTTATTTTAAACTTACGTAGAGTTAGCTCAAAAATGGTAAGAAAACAGTGATACAATAAAAGGGTCAATATGGCCAAAAGGGCCAAGAGTCAATATAGTAAATCTTATATATAAAATTCTCGGGTCACAATGTTAATTACCATACTCCTCCGAAACGGCTTGACAGATTTTTATGAAATTTCATATGCATATTCAGAGGGTCTGAGAATCGGCTATAATCTATTTTTCATCCCCCTAAGTGATAAGGGTGACCCACCCCAAACATTTAAACGCTTAATATATATAATATAATATATTTTAATATATATAAATATTAATATATTTAATATAATATATTTTTATTTTACAGTAACAAGCAGAGTTGACTGACTACGTAGGAGTTACTTACTGCGCAGTATGAAACGGTAATGCTGGCCGAAAGATTTAAATAAAGGTAATAGATATTAGGAGAAATACAGACAGGGTTTGCAATAATTAGGTGTGGTAAAGATAAATGCTTATGCGGCTGCATCATCATAATAGCTGGAGCCTACAACACCATGCTGCTCCAATGCGAGTCATATGCATAAAATTTGGGTAAAGTGGAGCAAATTCGATGTCTGTCTCTTGCCTTTGTTACTAAGACGTGACCAATGAAAAAAAAATCGGTTCTATGTTTTATGGTTCCATGTTTACGTTTTTATATTAATAAGCTACAGCAAAACTACAACAACAGGATACAAGTCAAAATTATTATCTTTCTTTTCTTTCATTTCTTTTTTTCTTTCTTAAGTCACGACTAACGACGTTAGGCATAACCTAAGTTACGACACCGATTTGGGTGCCCCTAAACTGACACATGTGACAATCGCTCAAATTGATAATACTCGTAGATTGACGAACAAAACCATGGACAACTGTCAAAAAACTAGGCTGCTCATAAGATAGGACCGGGTTTTTGGCGGGAAGTCGAAAAAGACATATTGTGCTCCTGTTTTATTTTCATTTTCTTGGTGTATTTTTGAGTTATATCGGATAAAGTTGATGGCATTTTGTTTGATATAGGTTAATTACAGTGCACGAGTGTTTGTGAAATAGAATAACAGTGCTAAAATATGTTTTTCTGCTTGCCTCCAAAATTCCATCGGACACGTTGTAGTAAAGTAGCCATCGCTTTACTTGAATGTTGGACTGACTTGACTGACTGATTACTGACGACTTACCTACTGACTGTTATTACTTCGTCCAGTTTCATTGAAACTGGCAAAAAATTGATGCAAAAATTATACTTGACGCTGGCAGTATGCACAGAGTTTGCGATGCCATAATTGAAAAAAAAAGATAGGACCGGATTTTGGCGGTAAGTCGAAAAAGACATATTGTGCTCTTGTTTTATTTTCATTTTCTTGGTGTATTTTTGAGTTATATCGGATAAATTTGATGGCATTTTGTTCGATATAGGTTAATTACAGTGCACGAGTGTTGTGAAGTAAAATAACAGTGCGGAAATATGATTTTTCAGCTTGCCTCTAAAATTCCATTGGTCACGTTCTGGTAAAGAAGCCATCGCTTTACTTGAATGTCTGACTGACTTAACTGACTGATTACTGACGACTACGACGACTGACTTTATTACATATTATTACTCGTCAAGTTTCACCGAAACTGGCAAAAACGTGATCCAAAAATTATACTTGACGCTGGCAATATGCAGAGTTTGCGATGCCATAATCGAAGATAGGACCAACCTATTATTATACATCGGTTAGCGAAACGGAACTTTATCCTAAGCATTGCCCTAAATTAGGAGTAACCTTCTAAGTAAGGCGTTCCCTTGCTCGTCGTAAGTGAAAACGGGCACAAGTTTTTTTAGAATTCTCAGATAGCAGTTTATAAGGCTACAAATTAGACTGAAAGAAACTCCGCCCACATTACCTCTAACTAACTACGCAGTATTAAATGACTACGCAGTGTTCACTGACTGCGACCTGAGGCCTTAGTGTAAGTGTGCACACGCGAAAACGTTTCTATCGCGTTTGCGTTAAAAATTTAATTATCGACCTTATTCCTTGCAGGTTAAGATCTATCTGTCTAATTTTAACTCTGACGCAGTAGTAACGTTTGCGCTTTTTCAAACTCACACTAAGGGCTCTGTACTATTAACGGTCTCTGTAGTATTAAATATTCGGCCCTTCCCCTAAAATTTCATACACATTCACATAGCAGAGACTTATTCGGAACAACAGAAAAGTGACCTGGTACATGGCAGTGCTGCTAGATTTTTATTAATGAAAACATGCGTGGAATACTTATACCTATCTACTTTTTTCTTTACCGTTTTTATTTTATTAATTAATATTAAATGTCTTTCTCTGACTATTTTGCGCTGCTCGGCCTAGGAATTCAAAAAGGCAATCGAAAGTGTCAGGCACCTTGCCTCACACGGATTTTTTAGATGAAATATTTTATTTGTAAGCCTTTTATTTTATTATTACTATACATAAAATTATGGTTTTTATTTTTAATCTTACTTTTTATTTTACATGTGTGCACTTAATTATTTGTATATTAATTATTATATATCTTTAACTGTCTATACTAATATTATAAAGAGGAAAGATTTGTATTTTTGTGTGTATGTTTGTAATGAATAAATTCAAAAACTACTGTTCCGATTTGAAAATTTCTTTTAAAATTAGAAAGCTATATTTACCCTGAGTGAAATAGGCTACTTTTTACCGCGGAAAAATGCTTCATTCCTACGTAAAAACGGGTAATAGGGTCAACGCGTTTGAAGCTACTGGCTAAACGCCTATGGTTTTAATATAGCAATATATCGTCTTACGTCGTATTTCAAATGGTAAGAGGAAAGTAAGAGATATAGCCTGTAATAGCACATAGGCTTTTTTTACTCTACGGACTCATTAAACGGGTTCTGGTTCTGGCGGAAGGCTAGTAATCTTAATATATTCTTTTATACGTATTTACTGTGCAATATGATTATGATGTTTGACATCTTCCCGGCGTTCTTATTTAACATGAGTATCTCTCACTAACGGATGTAACATTTCATTGCGTGTCTTTAAATCACCGTAATCTCATCGCGGTGTTAACCGTCTACGCAGTATTAAACGTTAGGCGCTTCACCTAACATCGCGGACATTACTTTTTTACAATGACACGTACACGTAAACGGGCTTTATAGGCATCAGGCTCAGGTAAAATTTGTTGGTGAACTTGTTTTTTGAATATATCTCTGAAATACTTTTAACGTCAGACAGAAATCAGTTTAACCCATTCTTAACGTTTAAACTAAGTTTAAACGAGTACCGTGTATCCAAATGCCAAAAAAACAAAACCTTGTAGATTCTTCTTCCATCCGTATGCCACAGCCACTTGATTCTAAAACTATGATGACGACAAAACTGAAACTTGGTTTGATTTATTGTTTAAATCACTTTACTATTCTTAAACAAAAACAAACACATTAATGAAGTTCCAAGATTTTTTCACAAACAAATATTCGGAGTGGAAACTTCTTTAAAAGTGACATTAGGTTTCTAAAACCATTTATTTTGCTTATTGTGCCGTCATTAGATCTTAATAAGACTTTCGACGAAAATTGGTTTGAACGAGATATAGTCAGCATTTTTGAGACGTTGCATATTTTCATAAACCGCAAATATAACTTTGTCGTTTACACAAATACTATAAAGATACTTTATTCTAAAAGATACTTTTAAATAAATAAAAATATAAAATAAAATTTACTATGAAAAACAACACCCAAATCTAGGCTTTCGCTTACTTCTAAACCTTCGAAACCCTTAAAGAGTGAGTCTGACTCCAACTTTCAAAGGTTTTATTCTCTGTATTTAATGTTCTGCTGTACCTATTTAATACTCATTTCAAAGTGGACTCAGTATCGTCAAAATTTTCGCAACTTCTACAGAAAACGATTTTAATACATAGATAAATAGTCAAGCAATATATCTATCGGATCAGATCAGCTGTATAATTAACACCGTCGTTAGACATTGTTTGGGCGCGCTAGGGTGATCGAGCAAAGAGAAGCAGCGAATACACACTATTAAACACTTTTAACCACTGTTTTACAGTTAACGATAAAACTAATAAACAATTATAACCGCACTGATCAAATGAAACGAATTACAGTTCCTAAAGTGGAGGGTCCTAACTCTACAACGGCAGAACAGTATGTGAGTCCCCATCCAACGCCCCTCCAACAGCTAGGCTTTGTTGTAGCATGAAGCTAACCGCGCATTGACGTCATTGCGATGGTGCTGCCATCGCTTGGTTATCGTGCTGCGTTTCGTTTAGCGACTATACCAATGACCGCCTTCGACACATCTTTTATAGTCGGTTCACAAAAATATTAGGCGCGGCGTGAGTGCGGCTAGTTTGAGAACAAATTAAAACTACAGATGACACTATAAGAAATGTCAATCAGCGCTTCCAGTTATATGCTTATTCTGTTTCTGAACACACTATAAATATAAAGACTTCCTATGGCAACTGAAAGACCGCAATGTTTTGCCTTGTTTGCAAAAAGGCTTTGGGGGACTAGTCCTAATCCTACATGAGATCGGTCACCATACTGTTGACAAACATCCCTTCTTTTGACATCGAAATTCCTTGGAGGATTTTAATTTCACAGGGTTCTTAGAGGTTGTGTTTTTAAAAATGTAAGGTTTTCAATTAAACTTTAATATGAGTTTTAGCAGGGTAGGCTCCCGCTTTCACTATTTCGCATTGGAGCAGCGTGGTGGAATTAGCTCTAGGCCTTCCATTAAAACGGGGAGTGACCCGTACCCAGCGTTAGAAAGCATAACGGGTTACGGCCAAGCTCACTCATATTTCCTAAATATAAGATAAAGAAAACTAAAGGTTAAGACAAGCTATAAAATGCCACATTCCGCGTGACATTTTTACCCTGTTAGCGACGAAGAAAGCGTCGAAACCCTTAGCTAATCGTTGCGAGGACGGTCAGTCACCCTTTATTGAAAAGCAAAATAAAAATAATAAAAACCCTTACATAAACCTCACCAAACCTTTTATAAATATAAAATAAATAGTGGGCGCCCACGATTTCGTCCGCGTGAACTTTAGATTTAAAATTTCTCTAAAATAAATGTAGCCTAAGTTACTCCTTATTATATCAGCTACCTGCCAGTGAAAGTCCCGTCAAAATAGATTCAGCTGTTTCAGAAATTTGCCGGAACAAACAGACAGACACATAGACAGACAAAAATTGTAAAAAACGTTATTTCGGTATGTGTACCGTATATAAATTCATATACGTGTAGTAAAAATCAGTTATGTTAATATTACAAACAGACACTACCTACCAATTTTATTTATTTGTATATACTTGTATAATATATTAAAATAAATAATAAACAAGAAAAAACGAGGGCAATTTTTAAACCTCGGAGGCCTTCTCTTCACTACACTTATAGCGTGATTGAATGCTCCAAGTCCCCCAAATAAGTCTTCGAAAACCCGTGCCCAGACGTAATAATGGGCGCAGCCGCTTATAAATAGCATATCTTGCTGATGATTGGCTAACTAATTAGTTATTTGTCGCTTAATTAATAGAAAACAAACTATTATTTAACTAGAAACATTGATTACTATTCATTGAAAATCATGAGTTGATTACAATAATGTTTACTTTAAAGCTCAAATTTACGCAACAAATTAAGACTCTCTTTACGTTCCAATTTTCATAAACAAATTAGGTTTGTTGATATGCGAAATAAATGAATTAATACCGATAAAAGCAATCAGATTCAATCGATACACATCCAACGCCGCAAACAAAGCAATGTTATTGCACGAATAGATTAGCATTACATTATGGCGTGACTCTAATTTGCAGCAAAAACCGCAGCTATAATTTTCAGTGCAATTCCAAATTATCTAACTAGGCGGACTGTAGTGTTATATTATTATTCATTACAATTATGTAAATTATTTTCATACTCGTATTAAAGATTAGCACATATTCCTTGCAATTTTGCTCAAGAAAAAAAAGGTAGGGTTAAAACTTTATATAAACTTACGTCATTTAAAATGTAATTGAAAAAGGAATAAATGATTTTAAAAATCCCGACTTTAGTTAAGAAACCTGAAACTTAATAAAAAACCTTTAAAATCGTTTCGGGACTACCATTAAATTAACAGGTTTTTTAGTTTTATAAGTAACGGAATAAATTTGGAGATATATTTATTATATAAGTAACGGAATAATAATAAAAACGGAACGGACGGAATAATTTATTATATAAGTAACGGAATAAATTTGGAGATATATTTATTACTGTAGTTGCAGCCCCAAAGGAATTTCTTGAGTTTTTATTGAGTTTCGGGTTTCTTAATTATAGTCGGGGTATTTAATTAGGTATTAATTTTTTTAAATTAATTATAATATTATTGTAATATTAGCTGTGCCCCGCTGTTTCACCCGCGTTAGAGAGTATCATTAGCATAAACTGAAGTCCGTTCTGAAGTGCCGTGGACCAGCTTTTTTGTAGGACTATTTAAGATAAACATTTCCATCATACATTACGAATGTGTAACTCTAGCGGTTTAGGCAGTGCACGCCAGAATAGCTAGCAGATGGTAGATTTTCTCCTACTTACTCGACACTTATCGTCATATTTTGGACAATTCACACAATATCTTTATAAATTTTAGCCTATGTGTTAATCTGATGTATAAGTTGTAAAAGTTGTATTATTGTAAAGTTTCATTTAAATCCATTCAGTAGTTTTTACGTGAAAGAGTAACAAACATCCATACTTACAAACTTTTGCGTTTATAATATTAGTAGGATTTTCCAGATCATTTGAGAAGTTTCTGGAACTTTCTCGAACATTCTCAATTAATTAAAACAGATTGCAATTATTTTAAAAAAAATCAGATCATTCGAGAAGTTTCTGGATCTTTCTCGAATATTTTCAATTAATTAAAAAAGTTTGCAATTATTTTAAAAATCTCCAGATCGTACAATAAAGATTACAATAATTATTATTAAAAAAAATTATAAATATTTTATATATATTAAATAATTATTATTAAAAAAAATCCAGAACATTTAAGAAGCTTTCTCGAATATTCTCAATTAATTAAAAGATAGATTCGAGAAGTTTCTCGAACATTCTCAATAAAATTAAAATTAAAATGGTTTGCTAGATCATCCCAGAAATTTTGAGATCCACTCAGAAGTCCCTATTGGTTAGAAAAGTACAGATTTTTTTTCAGATTTTTCCACCCACTTCCACCCACCGCGATCAAACTCCCTTACTATCATCTACGTACTAAGGGATATTTACCACCCTAACGGGAAGTTGATTGGAGTTAATGATAATAGAGAAAACCGTGTCTTTACGTACAAAGAAAACCCTTTACTTTTTATATATATACTAGCTGTGCCCCGCGGTTTAACCCGCGTTAGAGAGGATCATTAGCATAAAGTGAAGTCCCTTCTGAAGTGCCGCTGGACCGCCTTTTTTGTAAGACTATTTAAGATAAACATTTCCATCATACATACATTACATTATGTGTAACTCTAGCGGTTTTGGCAGCGCACGCCAGAATAGCTCGTAGATGGATGGTTTCCTACTTACTTGACACTTATCGTCATATTTTGGATAATTCACACAATATCTTTATAAATTGTAGCCTATGTGTTATTCTGATGTATGAATAAGCTATATTATTGTAAAGTTTCATAAAAATCCATTCAGTAGTGTTTACGTGAAAGAGTAACAAACATCCATACTTACAAACTTTCGCGTTTATAATATTGGTAGGATTCTCCAAATGATTCGTTAAAATATATTAAAATAGTTTGCAATTACATATTTTAAAAAATTCCAAATGATTCGAGAACTTTCTGGAACTTTCTCGAACATTCTCAATAAAATTAAAATAGTTTGTTAGATCATCCCAGAAATTTTTAGATCCACCCAGAAGTCCCTATTGGTTAGAAAAGGACAGATATTTTTTTTCAGATTTCCACCCACCACCACTACCACCACCAGAACCACCCATTTCTACCCACCGCGACTAAACTACGTATTAAGGGGTATTTACTACCCCAACGGGAAGTTGATTGGAGTTAATTGTAATAGAGAAAACCGTGTCTTTACGTACAAAACCCCTTTACTTTTTATATATATTAAGATTTTCCACCCACTTCCACCCACCGTGATCAAACTCCCTTACTATCATTTACGTACTAAGGGGTATTTACCACCACAACTGGAAGTTGATTGGAGTTAATGATAATAGAGAAAACCGTGTCTTTACGTACAAAGAAAACCCTTTACTTTTTATATGTATATATATTAAGATTAAGATTATGTTATTATTACTAACTATTTTTTAATTAATTATAATGTTATTACATTTTAACCATGGTGGGTTTTTCATTTATTTAATTTCCATTTTTATTTCAAACTTTTTAAACAGATACAGATATTTTATACAAAACCCATTATTAAAAACTGCATCCTAATCGGCAAAGGATTGGTACGAGTAGTTTTGGTTTTTTTATAAACAGATGTTTTACTGCAGCGCTCTCTGATGAGTTGTCACCGTAACGACTATCTAAGAAATACACCAATAAAATCCATCACTGAAAACCGCATCAAAATCAGACTAGTGATTTTGGAGATAACTGGGAAAATTGGTTTTGCACAAACATCTTCTAACCCCAAGCGCATATTATATCGTTTCCGTACCGTCGCCTGTAAAAAAAAGCTTAAGTTCTATTCGAAGAATAAAGAAAATAATAATTCGGGTATCTTTTATCGATAATAATCAAAGAAACTACTTTACAAAATTGTCTTACCTTTGAAAATATAATATAATAATAACAGTCAACACGTAGACTATAGGTACATTAGGCACTGTATAGCCATCATAAAAATCAAAATAAAAAAAAAACAAAAATATTTATTTCACATTAGGAATACAAAATATTCGCTTAATGAATGTCATTTTTTCCCGGTCATCGCCTTTAGGTGGCCGTTTGGGCCTAGATGTTGAGCTGAGAGAAAAAGGCGGCGGAAAAAAACTCCCAGCAGCACTCTTTTTTTAAAAAGTACATATATAATTGAAATAACAGTATGGCTATGGGTCCATAATGGGCACACGTGACAGCTGATCGTATGATCATACATAGACTATACATAAAAATCTTACGTTACGGACGTTTTTTCCCGGCTGTGGTACCTCTCCGCAACGCCCCATAAGGAACTTCGTTCCAATAAATAATGAAACATCTTTTCATAACTCAATAAATAATAAAACAGCATTTCATGGTCCTGTACTGAATTTCACATTTACAATTACAAAATAATATTTGAATGTTGTAACAGCTCTATAAAAGAGTTCTCTAGTTTAACATAAACATTAATGTAAAGTGCTGCCGTGAACCGTAAACCGTTTACAGATTCGCATTAGTTACCGGCTTCTGATACTGCCACTACAGTAACCATGATTCTTGTTCATACAAGGTGGGATCCAGGTAAAATTTCCTTGTATTGTTTTATTTAATGAGTGTTTTTGAAGTGAAAACTTCTTTAGCGGCGTTGAGCACTTTTTGTGGGATGGGTAAAAACTATGAAACTCGCGCGAGGTCACGTGTGCTGATCGCAAAATTTCGTAAGATAGTAGAGGAGACGAGGAAGATCGACCTTCACCGATCTGATAATTCGATGAGACATATTGTTTACCAAATATAATTTATAAACATATATGCCTATGATAACTTGACTATCGAAAAGTGTTCATAGCTATTTTTAATTTAATTAATTTTAATCAATTTTCTTTCATATCACCTTCACTCTTGTAACAACCGAACGAGTGAATATCTTCACCGGCTCTTAGACCAAGACGGAGGGGTGACAGCTGATGACGGCTCATCTGACGGCTGTCTATACTTTTTTTCTTCAATTATGGCATCGCAAACTCTGCATATTGCCAGCGTCAAGTATAATTTTATCTTAAAATTCGTTTATATCAAGTATTTAAAATATGGACATTGAACAAAGTGCATCTATTAATGTAAAAAGTGACGAAGAAATAGTGAAAGAAAATGAGAGAGTACTTTATAAAAATACTAGATAGAAATTAATAGGTACTGATAATTCAAGCAATTCGTGCGGTTTTATTCCCTAACGATTCCAAGACATCAAAAATGCACAACGTTAATGTTTTCACTTCTGCCGGCACTCCCGGAGTGCAACCAATTTTTTATTTATTTAATGAGGTAGCACATGACTACGCATCCCTGTAGAGGTCGCTACAGACTAGATCACCAATCACCACACAATCTCAAGATCAACTTCTGGAGGCTGATGACTGCCTCTTTTCACTCTATCAAGCCACCCTAGAGTTGATGTTTAACAGATATGCGAGAGGTGGTATACTTCCCCGATAGAAGCACGTAACTTCCACAACCAGTTAAGAACTTTCATAGTTCGCCATTGTTTCAATAACATGCCTACAACGAACAACAAGCGAACGAAGACGGGATTCCGAAGCATTTTTATTTACCACGACAACGCGACCGCGTACTCTGCAGTCAAGACGAAGAATTTCTCGGATAGCACCACGTTAAACTTAATTCATCCACATAAGGGCCCCGCGGACATTGCCGATCCGTGTTTTAACGACGATGCTGCATCGCGTTTTGACGATTATTTGCGTTTCATCGCAGTAATAAAATCACGCTTCAGCGATTTATTCACAGCGTTAAGCATCTTAAAAATCTTAAATCTTTCTTTTTCTTTTATATAATAATAAAAAACCAGCTCAAGGAAATCGATGAATTCAATTCAAAAGATGCACTCAATGCTTTCCAGAGGCCTTTTGGGAAAGTAGCTTATTAACTGTGGTATAAAAATTAGTACAGACGCATCAAAGTTTGGATGAAAATTTCATTAAAAATATGACCAATAGAAGAAACTGATTTTCTCAAAACTCATGATGTATCCCGCATAGAAATTCGACTAGTTATCTACTCGAATTTGTTTTGTATTGTAATTCTCAATAATTTGAATATTAAAAACGAATGTATCCACATGACCTCACAAATCTGCATACCCTACTTTTAAACGGTGCTAAAGGTAATTGCCGTTTTATGAAACATTTTGCTGTAACTTTATAATGAGACAACCACTTTCATGACAGTACCTACATTGTATTTTGAGCTATGTAAAATTAATTGTATATTATGGGTTTAGTATCGCAGATGGAAAGACGACACTTACTTTATATACATACATATTACAGGTAGATGAGCTGCGTGGCGCAATGGTTACCATGTTGGACTGCCAATCGAAGGGTCACGGGTTCGAATTCCGGCGAAAAAGAAATTTGAATGATGATTTTACATTTTTGTTCTCGGTCTGGGTGTTTGTGTTTCTGTCTTTGTGTGTCCATAGTACACACGACACAGGGTATTAGTTACCTTACTGTGGGGCTATGCGTGTGTTTATTTATTTATCATTTCAATATCTGCATCGCTGGGAATCGAATCCAGGACCCCCGATTTGCAGTCCAACATTATAACCGTTGCGCTACAAGGGTAGTCAAATTTTAAGACTATGAAAAGGCACAATAGAGATATAAGTATAGGCGCTCTTTGTATTGTGGAAAAGGCGCTATTTGTATTGTGATGAAAGTCAAGACAATGAAATGACATTGATTTCCATCGAATTCTAGTTTCAAATACAAACCCGTCAATAGTCGTGCAGTTTTGACATAAGTACATTATTCTTAGTCTAAGAGTTTTGAACTAGAATAGAATTATCTCAAGCGGCGCGGCGTCTAGTCGGAAGTCAGCTTCTTGAAGCGCATCTCTCGAGACTTGCAGCGGAAAATAAAATAAAGGTATATAATGTTGAGCATAGCGTATGACATATTTTGATACGCTTTCCATTTTTTGTAAAACAAGTTCAACCTTGAGCTAGGAACTACTTTCTTATTCTTAAATATTAATTTAATAATAAATAAATAAATAATAACGTTAGTATTTGTTAAAGCGCCGACGTACGGAACTCTAAAAATAACCCTTCCAAAAGTACACGTAAAATCTCTCTTAGAATGAAATATGAGCACATGTATTTTTGAAACGAGCTCTCCTTTCCTGTGGTTAACAAGAAAAAGGCTAAGATCCATACTAATATTATAAATTCGAAAGTAACTCTGTCTGTCTGTCTGCTACTTTTTCACGCTTAATCCACTGAACCAATTTTGATGAAATTTGGCATAAACATAGAACGAACGTTGAGAAAGAACATAGGCTACTTTTTGCCGCGGGAAAATATCTCATTCCCACGGGAAGCAAATGGAATGAATGAAATGCGCCGTGTATTGTTATAAATACACTACATGCTATTACTTACTTCATTCACGTCCATTATCATATTTTATAACTTATATTATTCTGCTTTATTCTTATACTTTACTTTTCCTTTATTATTTCTTTGCAAAATTATTTAATTTCTGTGTTTGTTTATTTATATTTTGAGGCAGCTATCAAAATTGTCATGTCTGTCCTTTATGTTTCTTATTTTTGAAAAGAAAAATTTTATGTTTCTTATTTCATTTAATAGATTAATAAATTATAGTATTGTCTTTGGCTTATTCATGTTTTTTATATTATAATTATTATACATTGTTATTTTTAAATAATAAATGAATATAATGTTCTTCGAATCTTTATATATATAAATGAATTGCTGTTCGTTAGTCTCGCTAAAACTCACGAACGTCTGAACCGATGTGGCTAATTTTGGTCTTGAAATATTAGTAGAAGTCCAGGGAAGGTTTAAACGGTGAGAAAATTTGGGAGCATTGCGAAATTAATAGTAAAATAACTTATTTTATTTTCCTATATAAACAGTTAGTAACAGTAATTGTCAAACATTGGTTCTTCGCGCCATCGTCCAAAAGTTTGATATAGTCTGAATAATCTGTCACTGTTCGTTTTTAATTTTTTATTTGGCAGTAACATAAGAACCCTTTGAGATGATAAAGAAACTAATCCTCTTACAAAACTTTTAAGGCAGGACAACGTCTGCGGGATCCACTAGTAGATAATAAATATTTTTTTGAAAGGGATAGGTACATTGTTTTAAAATAGCGAAAGACATCCATGTACGAACGTCTACTAATGCACAAAAAAAACCTACTTCCTACAAATATTTTAAATGCGAAAGTAAGTTTGTTTGTTACTCTTTCACGCGAAAACTACTCAACCGATCATCATGGAACTTATATATTCTTGGAGTTATCAGAAGTAAAATATTATACTTTAAAAAAAGTTAACGTGAAACCGCAGGGCACAGCTAGTAGCTCATAAATTGAAAGCAGACAAAAGAACAAAAGAATAGAACACATGCGATTTACACAGATTAACAAAACAGACGAGTATGGGTGTAAGATGGTGGCAAATTTCATATGCTTTTCCGTGCTTCGGAGGGCACGTAAAGTCGTCGGTTCCGTTTGTTATCAATAGATAGCAATACTTGTCGAATTCTTACGGGCGGCTTGAAGACCCGCCACTAACCCGACACGTGACTGACACTAACCACGCAAGAAGCATTGCAGGAATTATATTATACTAGCTGTGCCCCGCGGTTTCACCCGCGTTAATTTTTTTTTAAAGTATCCTATTTTACTTCTGATAACTCCAAGAATATGTATAAAGTTTCATGATGATCGGATGAGTAGTTTTCGCGTGAAAGTGTTACGAACAAACTTACTTTCGCTTTTATTTCCCGTGGTACAACCCCAAGCCCAAATATAGTTTATTTATGTGAGATATTTTTTTATTTAGTCGGTAATAAAATGAAGCTCATTAACCTCTTACAACAAACTTCATAATAATATATTTCACATTTTGTACACCACATAAAATGTGCAAAACATCTGCGCCGCGAGGAATAAGGGTAACGCAGCGGAAAATTGAATCAGTGTGGCGTTTAATGCTTCCTTAACTTAAATAAATGATATAAAACTAAAGATTTATGCTGCTATTTTATAGAATTCACAAGCCTTACTACACTAACCAAGATGAAACTTGGTGGAAAAGCTTATTTATAAGTAGTAGAACATTCAGGGTTTGACTGGGAGGGAGCTTTAACAGGCAGGTTAATTAGCGTCATTTACCGTCACCTACGGATACGAGCAACTCTTGGGAAGTCACCAGAACATTGCCGGCTTTGAAGGCGAGCTTTTTCACAGCTTTCTTGAAAAACTTGTTATCTTGAAGAACTTGTTATATAGGCTGTATGTATAGTCCACTAGTCGAAAGTTTTCGAGCAGTGTGTGTTGCCAGTGATGACCTACGGCGCTGAGACGTGGTCTTTTACAGTTAGCCTTTTCCATAAGCTCAGGGTCGCCC
This sequence comes from Pyrgus malvae, assembly GCA_911387765.1. Classification (NCBI taxonomy): domain Eukaryota; kingdom Metazoa; phylum Arthropoda; class Insecta; order Lepidoptera; family Hesperiidae; genus Pyrgus; species Pyrgus malvae. Next base: position 5,941,249 of record OU426955.1, on the reverse strand, counting down.
AGCGAGCGATGGAGAGGGCTATGCTTGGTATTTCTCTACGCGACAGAATTCGTAATGATGAAATCCGTAGAAGAACTAAGGTTACCGACATAGCTCTCAAAATTTGCAAGCTGAAGTGGCAATAGGCAGGCCATATAGTTAGGAGGACCGACACCCGATGGGGAAGAAAGGTCCTTGAATGGAGACCACGTCTCGGCAAAAGGAGTACAGGCCGCCCTCCAACCAGGTGGACTGACGACCTGAAGAAGACAGCGGGTAGTCGCTGGATTCAGAAGGCCCAGGACCGGGAGGAGTGGCGAACGTTAGGGGAGGCCTATGTCCAGCAGTGGACAGTAAAAGGCTGATGGATGGATGGATGGATAGTCCACTAGAAATGCCTCAGATGGAAGGTTGTCCCACAATTTACACGTGCGTGGCAAAAACGAACGTTTCAAAGCGAACTGTGGAGGAACTTCAACCTTCGTGTGGTGTTACAATAACTCAGTCTTGGTGGATATACTTAGTGTGTAGATTTTCATGGGCTGCAGGGAACTTATATCATCACTTACATCGTCGTCTACTACTGTGTTTAAATAAATAAAAGGATCAGGCTCCAAAACAGTAGTATTAAATCAGTTTCAGCAAATAACGCAAAAGAATTGTACCCAATAAACTTTAGAAATTCTAACTTACGTCATTTATAATATAGTAATAATAGTAAACGTTTAACACTCATAGCCCCACAGTAGGGTAGATATACGCTGTGTCGTGGGTACCATAGACACATACAAAGACACAAACACTCAGACCGATTATGTTTATGTTTTTTTCTTTTTAGGCAAAGGCGAACTTTTTTTTATTTTACTATGATCATTTCATTTCTTATCACTTTCTTTTTAACCGACTTCAAAAAGGAGGAGGTTACTCAATTCGATCGTATACATATATTATGTTTTTTTATGTTTGTTCGCGGATAACTTCGTCGTTTAAGAACCGATTTTGATGATTATTTTTTTGTTCAAAAGCTTATACTTTCAAGGTGGTCCCATTGTTACCAAGTCAAGATCTGATGATGGGATCCCAGGGAAATCGAGGGGAACTCTCAAATTTTATAGGCACACATATGTGGAAATATCGCCAATTATGCTTAAATAATACAGAATTATTATATTAAAGATACTAAAAAGAGTGAAATTATATAACTTTTTAACAAAAAAAACCGCATTCAAACGGTAAAAAATAATATTGTTCAGTACTTCGCATTTTATACTTTTCCTTGCTAATGGTAGTGACTCTTTAAACTATTCGAGTCGGGCCCTTAGAAAAACGGAGTACCTTTCGCTCTGAATGAGCGCCGAATCCAAAACAGTTTTAAGAATCACTACCATTAGCCAGGAAATGTATAAAATGCGAAGAACTGTTAACAATATTATTGTTTAACGTTTGAATGCGTTTTTTTTTTTTTGTTCAAAAGCTATATGATCAGTGTTTAGTTTTGAGAAGTTTAGCAGTAGCCAAAAAGTGAGGTCTTTTAGTCGAGTTCTTTATAAGCTAACGTTTATGAATACAACAAGAAAATATTCAAACACGAATCAAGACACTTTTGAATAGTCTCAAAAATGAGACCGCAATATGCAGTTGAAATATCATTTTTATCCATTCTTATCCGGAGAAATGTAAGTTTTTTTAAAACCTATTCACATCAGCTTTGAATAGTTTTCATCTGACGTTGATTACTTACTTTTAATATCGATTTCGAGATATCCATCGCATACTGCTGAAGCGTATTGAAACATTAATTGAAAACTAACAGGGGTCCTCTGTAGACGTCCAATATCGTCGGAAAGATTGCTTCTTTAATTTGTCGCAGACTACAGCAAATATTATCAAAATTTTGATATGCCCCATCTCATCATCGTTTTAATGAAAATGAAACCAAATATTAATCACTGGCGAATTATCTTGAGTGTCTTTAAAAGTAAATATCGTAATTGGATTTGTTAAAATAATATTGCATCGTTCGTCAATATCTTGAGTCAGTATTATGCTCCAATAACTGCCAACCGTGAATCGCGAAACGCGTGGCTCGGCGGCTAGCTACAACGTAAGCGATCTACGCAGGTAAGTTAAATGGGTGCGGTCAGGTGTGAGATGGGTGAAGTTTGCATGCTTCGGAGGACACGTTAAGCACTCGGTCCTGGTCGTTATCGTTATCTATCGATCTTTTATCTAACAGTTGTTAATGTCGGATACCTTATGGACCGTTCGAAAACATCCAACAGCGGGTTGCAGCCACTAACCCGCATTTCCATCAACCCGTATTGGAGCAGCATGGTTGAGTAAGCTGCAGCCCTTTTTAATGTCCCACTGCTGGACTCTGGTCTCCTCTGGCAAGTGAGAGGAATTTAGGCCATAGTCCACCACGCTGGCCAAGTGCGAATTGGTGGACGTCATGCTTTCGAGAAATTATGTATTTCTCTCAGGCATGCACGGCGATGGAGAACATCTTAATCAATTAAATATCACGATATTTTCCATCTCCGTGGAGCAGCGATAAATGCGCACATTACAAAATACTTTGTCTTAAGTGCGCGCCGAGGAATTGAACCCGGGATCGGTCGCGTCGAAGACCGCGTTTTTTAACCAATCGACCATCGCTGCTTAAGAAAAAAATGTTAATCGCTAACAATAACTACATTTCAGTAATTTTTTTTACAAAAATACCGAAAAGTAAAAACAAACATTTTATCTACATCGAAGCCAGGCTTGTACAGCGAAGATAAAAAAAGGGTGACAGCGCTCGGACTGACAAATTGGTCTGTTTCCTCGACATAAAACAATAAGTGCGTTTCCCCTGAAACGTCAGATCATAAAATAAAATAGCTGGTAAATCCGATTGGGCGAGCCTAAACGACTTTTCCTGGAAGACAGAAATGTTTTCTTTTGCCTTCATTTTAAAGTTCCTTGATTACTTTACCACACATGCGACTGTCTTGGTGTCAAGAGGGCAACACACATATCTACTAGGAAAAAATAATAGAAATATCATTGCTGCATTACAACACGTTTCAATCGACAAACCGTGTGGCGCAATAGTGCTGGGCTGCAAATCAAGGGTTAGATTTGTTGTGACCTTCCGCTACTCATCAAAAAGGCGCCACGGGTATTCTGAATCACGCTATCGAAGTTTTTTGAATATCCGAGCATATATACAAGCTCCGAATTAAGACAATTGGAGCGCGGCCACTCCCCGGGCATGACCACCTCGCCCGGCGGGAGATCTCCCTTTGCCAAAGATTCCTGGTGAAACAGAAATTGGAATGATGAGTTTCATTTCTGTTCTCGGTCTAGGTGTTTTTATACGACACAGGAAATCATAGTGTAGGGATATGAGTGTGTAGTCCCTGTAGTTCCGGGATTAAGAATAGAGCTACGGTTTCCCCTGCCTGATCGTAAAAGGCGACTTAAAGGGGCCTTCCGGGGTTGCGGGCGGTGAGATTGAAAACTCGATCCGTCCAATCAGTAGTCCCGGGAATGACGGTGGTGTTTGCGTGACCGCATGCCGCCGTAAGCATCGGAAGGTACAGGAGAGCACATGTGCTCTCCCGAAGATGGGCCCGTTCTGAGGCGTCGCGCGTAGAAGACACCAGTGCGTTCCACTGAATATCCCGGAATCGTCTTCAAGCGCAGAGGTAGGCCACCAAACGGGTTTTAGTGCGCTACAAATCCCACATAACCCGGTAGCCGGGTACCTTTTGAAGGTTTCCCCCCGATAGAAAAAAGGGCTTTGAATGTGTAGCGTGTTATTAAAAAAAATATCTCAACGCAACTTTTGCACTCATCAATTTATCACGTATTTGGCCAGCGTGGTGAACTTTGCGTTTCTGACAGGAAAACTAAATCCAGCAGTGGAATATTAGACAGAAAGAAAAGTTATGAGTTTTAAATAGTAGAAGAAACTACCCAAAAATATTCTAAAATTTGATCTTCCAACCCATTTGTGGGCGAGAAAGTATTTGAAAGATTACTTCGTCCTGATTTCCCAAGTTTCCGACGTGATAAGAGACCCCTGTCTTGGGGAAAGATGTCATCTTTTCTAACATTTTGTACTTAGCTACATTTTCCCCGGTCTGTTATTGTTTTAAATGTGCAAAATATTTAAGTTTTAGATTAGGAATTTGTATAGAATCTCTTGTGGAAGTAAGATTAAAATTTTTTGATGCCTACCTGTGCGTTGGTATGTAGGTACTTAGGCATCTGATAAATCCGCCACTGCACGCAAGTTTGACGACTCGTGTGGCATAACTGTTACCGTGCCGGACTGCGAGGATCCGGGTTCGATTCCCGGCGAAGCAGAGATTGAAATGATGAGTTTCGGTTTCTGTACTGGGTGTTTGTGTTCATATCTATTTCGTGTCATTAATACCAACTAAACTACACCAACTGTGGGGCTATGTGTAAAACGTTTTTTTTAATGCGCAATCCATCAACTCAACCACATTCTGTATTATTTATTATTATTATTACTTCAACAAATTAGCTGTAAATACTTAATTCAATAGCTTCTCAGATATGAGAATGATTCCCCATAGTCCTCCACACTACAAGGTTAGCAATAAGTTACAGGAATTCACAATCCATTCGGCATACAATTCCATGTACTAATTAACTGGCTCACTAATTGTTTAACATAGAATCTGAAGTACTAAAATCGTAAAAATGAAATTTAGGCTTTGTAATGAGATATGTTCTTTGTTATTTCCTCAATTCAAATATTTCACCAATCCAATTTGAAAACAGGTGAATTGTTTTTTTTTTTTTATCTGTTTCGACTTTTGGTTAACAATAAGAAATAAATGTTTGTTTCAACGTTTATTAAAAATCAACTTCAGTAGGAAAATGAATTGATAGCATTTTTGTAGCGATCGAAGTCGAAAGCCTTCACATAAATAGATTAAAAAAACGAATTGTTATTTTCGGTTAAAAAACTGATTCGTTTTATCTAAAGTTAGAACTCCATTTTATAATAGCAACGCAAGCCAACTTTATTTTGCGACGACAATAAATAAGGCGCAAATAACAAAATGGCGTTTTCTTATAACAGGGGCATAATTTATTAGATCTTGGATCATAATAATATTTTACGTCGAAATAAATTGTCATTGTAGAACATGGAGACGGGGTAAAATGATTGTAACGATATAACTTTGCACAAAGAAGTGCCTAGTATTTTTCATCTGATAAGTGCAAATACAAGACCATAAGTCGAATAATATACATTAAATTTAAGGAATTAAAAAATATACTTAATAGCATAGTTACTTTTTATGTAGAAGTAGGAAATTGCGTGAAAATTACATAGCGAAGTATGTTCGCTGCACCCCATGAACTTCATGCGGATGTTCTTAAAGTCATTTCATGTCAACCTCTAATATGAATCAAGCCTTGTTTGAGGTTGTACGCAGTTACGTTACATCGGGAGCCATAATAAAAGGTGGTCAGCACCCGCATCTTTCCACTGAAATTGCTTCACGTATAGGTGCAGTAGGAGTTCTTGGATTGCAAGTCATTCATCTAACAACTACTTATTGCCAACTTCATAATACATATAACCCATGAAGAGTTACGTTGATAAGAGTTGGAAGGACAAGTTATAGATATTCATAGCATCAGTTATTTGCAAATATTATGCTTATTCAATTTTTTCGAAAGTTACTACTACTAATCTATAATTATCCTCGATGAATCCTTAAAGCATCAAAGTTATTGACACCCTGCAGTTATCTTTCGTTACGGAACTCGGAACCAACTACTTTTATTGTTAATTAATATTAATGTTCAGCGCATTTTTTGTCTCACTTCTGGGCACAGGTCTTCTTTCGGAGACCTCACCGTCCAAGTGCGGGTTGGCGAACTGTTAATTACACTTTTTAGTTTTATAACTGTTAGCATGCATAGCATGAAAACAATTGTTAAAGACACTTTATTGACGGTTATACTTTGTACTTACCCATCAAACAAAATCCTAATCTTTTTAACAGTTCCTAGAATAAAAGAAAAACAGAAAACTTGGTTCCCAGAAGTGCTTTTAAAAACCAAATAACCACCTATTTTTACTAGGTGCTGTAAAGAGATTGTTTAGTTTAGGAACTGATATTTATTTTTACTCCTCTCCTCTCCAACAAGCCGCATTGGAGTCTCCACCAACCAGCATTGGAGCCTCCACCAACCCGCATTGGAGCAGCGTGGTGGAGTAATCTCCAGGCCTCCCCAATACGGGAGAGAGACCCGTGGCCAGCAGTAGAACGCAAAAAAAGGTTGCAGCCATTTATTTTTACTGAGAAAATATAGCTTAGTCTATATACATCATTGATTTTAATATTATAAAGCATACAGCTTATTTAATATTTCAATAAATTTAAGAACGGTGGTCCACAACCAAGTCCCACACTTGCAACACCATGACGCCTGTTTAACCCTATATAGCAACAATGCTTTCAGAAAACAATGATGGAGAAAACGAGTATTTTATGTAGGTCTGGCTGGAGGAGGAGGTCAACTTGAGGAGAGATGTTTGAAAAGTTGATAGCCACACCTCCTTTTGCGTTCCATTAATTGGCGATGGTAAAAGTGCCACTCTATGAAGCTTTCCACAGTTTATATTTGTCAAACTGTAGCTATATCGTGAAATTCTGTTGCTTCGATCTTTGATTTTTTTCTGAATAGAGGAGTAGATGATTTTTTACCCGACCACGGTAAAACGAAAAGGAGCAAAATGCGAGTGTTCACGTTAAAACGCAGGTGCGATGGATGTAGCAGGCTATCTTACGACATGCGTGGGGCTCGGTGACCTCCTTCTGCGACACTGTCATGTGCGCAGAGGAGGAAGCCGAACGAGCTCGGGAGCGTGCAGATCCCGCTCGGCGAAGGAGCCGCCGGGGCCGGCGTAGATAACGTCCCCCGGCGCTAGTCCCTGTAGCTTCGGGATTAAGAATAGAGCTACGGTATCCCCTGCCTGATCGTAAGAGGCGACTAAAAGGGGGCTTCCGGGGATGCGGACGGTGAGAGTGGGAGCTTGACCCGTCCAGCTAGCAGCCCCGGGAGGGACGGCGGTGTATGCGTGGCCGCATGCCGCCGTGAACACCTGAAGGTGCAGGAGAGCACATCTGCTCTCCCGAAGATGGGCCCGTTCTGGGGCGCCGCGCGTGGAGGACACCGGTGCGTTCTTATGAAGATCGCGGAGTCCTCACAAACGCAGAGGCCGGCCACAGAGGGGGTTTTAGTGCGGTCAAATCCCACATAACCCGGTATCATCTCCCAAGGTGTCGGGTACCTTTTGAAGGTTCCCCTCCCCCCCCCCCCCCCCCGATACCAAAAAAAAGGCTATCTATCGAAATTCAATCGCGATGTCAGGTAAGTTCAATCTTTTTAAAATTATCGCTATAAAACATTCGCGGAAACGCCTCGCCTCATGTAAACACGTGCTGGCGATGAGCATGGCGCTCGCGCCCGCTGAGGCGCTCGTGAATTCAACGTGATCAAGCACTATGGTTTATATGCCATCTATAGAACAAATACTCAAAACCAAAAAAATGTTTTAATTATCTATTACGTGTAATTATTGCTTTATGGCAATTATTATATTGAGAGAAAGGCTTTTTTTATTTCGTAATTGAGAGATTGATATTAAAATTTTGTTTAATACCTTTTAGTCGATATTTTTTGTATTAAGTAGTCTAGTTTTATATTGCACGTCTCATAACGCGAAGCGTTTGAGTAGTGCATTACTCTCACTCTCTCAAGGCAATTTTCTAGACTTAAATTGCTTTTATCCGATCTTTTTTGCACTTTGAGTATTAAATGAGTTCACAAATATCAACAAGAACACTTTTTATGACAGTAGATACTTTAAAAAACACTATTTTTTTCTAGATAGTATAAGAAAAACCGTTTAGAAAAAATATTTTGGTGGACGTCGGGATGCTTGTTCGTGCGCATATGTATGTGGTCACAATAGCGCCCGGAATACGACACTTTTTGAGTCCTTTTTTTCATTCGCTTCAGTATCACTCTGAGTGATAGCCTGTTGAAAATTACCGTGTAATTCAATGTATTTAATTAAATATGAACAATTAATTATCAGTGAATAGTCTTTGTTTGTATATCTATATATATATAAAAAAGTAAACATATAGTTCAATCTTTAGCCACACATGGGCGCTTCCGATCATCTCAGTATTTTTTAACAAAATTTCTTACTCGCACATGAAAACAAAAATCTGGTATATACCTACTATATAATATGAGACGTGCAATTTTGAATTTTCAAACAATTTTAAATTTCATATAATTCTAGCCTGATTATAATGTATATAAGTATTGTTGTTTTTATGTATCTCTTGTACTCTCATCAAACCGAATCTTAGAGCGGGTAATAAATAGGAAGCCTTACAATTTCTTAAGCTTAAGCACAGCCTTCAACACCGACGTACGGTACCGTTCGCTATAATACGCACAAAATTTACAAATTTTGCAAACGACACCATTAAATCACAAGTTAATATTATTACGTTCTATTGAACAGAGCTTACCTGATAAATGTCTAAGACCGACATAGCTGGCCGCCGCCACTGCTTCAATATGTTTCGAAACCCCATAACAAACTTTATTCAATGTGGGGCAAGTCGATAAATTCGTAGGTACCTACCTGCTTTATAATATTGTGCACTTAGCTCTCACTTCGTAACTTGTCCATTATTACGCAGAATCGAACAATTAGACTGAGCAAAATAGGTTATTAAATAGCTATTATAACAAGATTTACCTCTATCTGCTCTCTAAACAATTTTTTTTTCATAAAAAGATAGTTTATAAGTTTCAATTTACTAACACATATGGATGTATGTCCGAAATAAAATTATTATTATTATTATAAAATTCAAGATGTCTAAATTGTTTCATACTTGCCATACGCCAAAATGGATGATGATACAATAAATTTTATACTAATATTATAAAGTTGATAGTTACTCAAAGAACTTATAGCTTCTGGAAGTTTTTTTTCCGCCGGCTTTTTTTCCCTCTTAGTGTACAAACATCCTGTGATATGGGTACCCAAACCTTTATAAAAGGCGCAATATGGGACAAATAAAAAAATAAAAAAATAGATGTTAATGTAATTTTATAATTGTGCTATAATTAAGTTTTTCTCTTTTATATTTTTATCATTATAATATTTGCATCCCTCAAGAAGGTAAATATGGCGAACTAAATATATATAAACAACTTTGTAAACACCCATATTTCTGCAAATAAAACTATTTGTTCCTTATATACGTTAGTTTCACTATCGTAGCCAAAAGCAACGGCATGTTTTGAGGAAATCAATTGAGGCAACTTGACTCTTAATCGTCCAAAACAGTATTGAGTTTTATCAATCTCCTTCTAATACTACTTAGATGAAAAAAAAACAAGGAATAATAATAATTTATAGTTTAGTCATTCCCTTTCGTTTTTAAGACTCAAAAACATTACAAAAATACTTAAAATATTATACTATACCCATAAAGAGTAGAAAAGCACGAGATACAGCAACATAATAATATTGCTCGAGGCTTATCAATAAGAATTTTCTTCAACATTTGATTCGGCGCCAGTCGTTTTCTGCCATACTCCGACAGATGTAATCACTCACAAGAACTCTAAAGTATCCAATTACAATTTTATTATAGCTTCTAGAATTGAACCCACAAGCCTTATTTCGACAGGGCCTTGTAATGTTTGAATTGGAATTTTATGAGTCAGTACGTACAAGTTTTGGTCTAAAAATAGAGTTAGTAGATGCTCTAAATTAGATTTGTTTCGATGTAACAAAATTAATAATCATTTCTAAATTCTTTTAAAGGTACTGTCACGTTTATCAAAAGTTTGGTGGCTATTTCCTTGATACAACGATGATTACTGAGAGCGCAGGTTTGGCATCAACGTTAACACATAACCCCAGAATTATTGCTTGTTTTATAGTAGTCGAGTACAATTGATACGCAAAAAGAAAAGAACGTAAATATCAGGACAATACAACCTATCTAATCTGTCATTAAGATTTCTTCCCCACAGAAAGTAGAATCCAGGAACTGGCCACAGGACTCAGCCATTGAACTAACAACGATCTGTATAATGACGGATGCATAGCACAATACTCAACGTTTGCCTACGCTCTACTGATTTTCAATCCAGCTCTACAGCGCGCTTATTCCCGGCTTATTAACGCAAAATATGAAAAAATATATTCTGAACTATTGAGTTCATTTGGGCACACCAGCCTGATGATCACTAAACAATAAGGGTGGAATGCCAGCAGATTATTTTGTTTTGTTTTTAGCTCTCTCTCTCTTGCTGGCTTCATAATTCACTCGTTTCTTGGTCTGGCTGCTTGCAAAATCAAAGTTGGTAGCAATTGCAAAGTCCTTTCATCAATATAGCTAAGACCATTTCCGTCGCACTTCTAGGTGGTAGCCCAGTTTCTCCACACAATTATTTAATTATTTTTCACCTTTAGGGGTTGATGTCCTAAAAAGCTGATATTTACTAATTTATTTATAAGTAAGTATATTAAAAATAAACTTTCATGTCCATGAAAAATTAATCAGAAATATACAAGTAAGTAGATCAAAATACACTGTCAGAAATTAAGTTTAAGAAAATGTTGTGTAACAACCTGTCATCATGATTGATAAATAAATAAGTAACGTTTCACACTCATAGGTTGATATACCCTGTGTCGTGGGTGCCATGGACACACACAGAGACAGAAACACAAATACCCAGACCGAGAACTGAAATTTTAAACTCATCATTCAAATTTCTGCTTCGCCGGGAATCGAACCCGTCATCTTCCGATCGGCAGTCCGGTATGGTAACCATTATGCCTCGTGGGTCGTCTATATTGATACTATAGAGTTACCAATTTATTGTGAAAATATTTTAACATTTTATGCTTTACTAAGCTTTACTGCTATTGTTCAACCAAAAGCCAAAATGAGAACAAAATCTAATTCTAAATTGGCAAAAAAGCGATAAGAAGAGAAAATTATAACTAGAAAAGACTTGTAGTAGAGATAGCTAATTTACAAGTTTATTCTGTTATGTATATCCAAATAAGGACTACTGACTGACCGTCTGAGTTTAAACAGCAATATTTCAATGTAATGTTGCACATGGTGCAAATTATATTTTAACTGATTATTTTAAGTCAAATAAAACAAAATTATAATGAGACATAAAGCACGATAATTAAGAATGCGACTCTTTCACAACATTTTTGGCGATTTGGCTGTGTTCCTCTTCAAAAATGCGGTTTCTTGTTTTTACTCGAATGATAGTCTACTACGTTTAACGTGATTGTACGTAAAAAACGCATATAATAATAATGTGCAGGACAATGTCTTGTGAGCCCAGTCTACGGCACTGTAAAGTTGGCTATTAAGACTTAAAACTAACTCAAATGAGATTTAGGTACTCAAGAGGCCGCAAATTTACAAGGACGCAAATAAAAAAAATTAGAGGAAAGTTTGTACAGTCGATATTCAAGATAAAACCGTTATCAAATTGCCATACCTCTCATCATATCTTAAATTTTTGGGAAAATAAAGAAATCGCATGATAGGTACCAGGGCTAGTGGTGAGACTATGTGCGAATGTGCGGGACGGATTCACCGTTTCAGAAGCCAAAAATGGCTATATTATTTGCTATGTGCGCCGAAGAAATTACCTAAGATTTCAGATGAAGTAATATGAAGAACTCAAGAAGTATTTAGAGAATGATATAATATATAATTGATACGAGGCTAGTACGCAAATTGAAAACTCCAAGAGCAAAGTTTGCACAGTCGATAATCAGGCTAAAACCGTTAATGCCCGTGTTTAGAGGCTATGGAAGGAAGTTTCTCGTTTGCGAGCACCGAATTCATAAGTGGGACAACTGGGTCAGTGCGATGACAGAAGTGATCGAATGCTCCCAAACACAATCATAATTAAGATACTTTGGCAACTGTTGGGAAGAGATCGCGGCTTAGAATACGCGATGAGAAAACTGATCTGTAAGACCATATGCGCAATCAGTATTTTTTAACGTCCCACTGCTGGGCATAGGTCTCCTTTTGATAGCGAGGAAGAGAGTGTAGGCTACATTCAACACGCTGCCCAAGTGCGGATTGGTGGACATCATGCCTTTGAGAAATTATAAGTAACCCTTAGGCATGAACAGTGAATATCACAATATTTTCCCTCACCATGGAGCGGCGATAATTCGCATTTAGTTCGGGGGTTCAACTCGGTATCTCCGTGTCGGAGACCGCGGTCTTTACTGCTCGGCCATTGCTGCTCATTTAATTGTGTGCTTAGAAAAAATAATTGATTTAGTTCCTAACGTAAACTCTCTTATGAGATAGATAGAAATTAGATTATATGGTCATTTTAAGCGACTCAGGATTTGAAAGATTAGTTTTTCACTCATAAGCAGTTTATGTAGGAGTTGAATTTGTATCAATAATCTTTTTATAATTTAATGTATTTTTTTATTTCTATAAAATTGCGTTAAGCCTGCAGGCCACGTGGTGTTAAGTAGTCGCTGCAGCTCATGAACATGTACATACCACCGCAAGTAGTTTAAGTGTTGCCCGTGATCCCCACAAAGTAGAACCAGTAGAAACGCAGGTCCCTTTTTTATGGGGAAATCCATCATAGAATCCTTCATTACGAGGCGGAGGACAATCGGCTAAAACCCCTAGGTGATCTTCAGCACGCTTTTTGTGAGGCTCACGGGTACGCTCTCGCATTCTTCCGCAACACCTCTTCAGAGAAACAGATCCTAGAGGATAAAAAATATTATTATCTAACAAAGAATTTTATGTGTCACAATTAAGTTTCGTACAATCCATGACAATGTCCTTAACTTTGTATGCGGGGTGTTGAACGTGTGTTTATTTGTGTATTATACGTGTCTAATAAATATTAATATGGTAAGACAACCATGGAATTTATATTAGCTTTAAAATCCTCTAGGCTATTGACTGAATGAATGATAAAAGAATAATCAGAAATTGCCGAGTATGATAAGAACACAAAGATTCTTCTTCTTCTTTACTAATAGCGTCTTCTACTTTACAAAATCAATGGTTGTTTGACCAGAAAATTTGTGTCCAGAGTTTGCACAGTTCTGTTGAAACTGTGCAAAAGTTTAATAGTCCAAATCAAAAATCAATCAGTGTCGAGCCCTTAGTAAAATAGTGTATACTTCTTTCTGAATAGAAATCGACTTCAAAATAGTTTTAGGAGTCATTACTACTGGTGTTAGCACAGAATATTTACTTCTTCTTTCGTTCTTAGCAATTTTATTATTGGCCATTTGAAATCGGTTTTACTTTTTTTTATAAAGTTTACGGTGTACGATAGGGTTTTAAAGAAAACAAGCCACCATTCCTGTATACACATTTTATTAAATAAAATACAGAAGCCGAGAAAAGGTCGTGGGTGGATATGCCCGTCTTGTTTCACCGACGCAGGTCCGGTACTCCCCTGTCGGTGACGTGGTGGTAGTCGTCACATAGGTCACTCTTCTGATCCCGAGGGAAGCCCAGCGTAATAGGGGAATGCATAATTTTTATTTTTACTTAAAATGTATGTATTTTAATTGGAAAATTGCAAATAATAATAACAAAATGAATGATAATAATAAATGAAATGTTTTTTTCGAAAACTAGAAAATACGGAAAAATTAAATATGAAAATTTTAATTTTTTTTTTATTTCATCTTGATTTTTTTCAGAATCCTTATAACTTAACGAGAATAAAATTACAACAATATACTTAAACGCAGTTTTTAACAGTTAAAATTGCAAATCACTTGTTTTTCCCATAGTATTTTGTACTGCGTTCTCGGACGGTGACGTCATATCAGTCGCTTCGTTAGTATGGGTCGTTTCCATCGCTACGCGGCGAGGTTTAACTTTAGCTCATATTTCTGTCCTTCGGGATGCTTCAAAGGATGTGGTTCTTTAAGAACACTTGATCCCTATGCCAAATATCGTAGGATTGATTGATACAATAAAAAAAACATGAAAGTTCCCTATTGCGGCCGCATGGTGTAATACGGGCCCGGTCCAATCCAAGTCCGATTTTATTTATATATTATTGGGCCAATTTGATATCCCGAATGTCGGACCCTGTAAATAACGTTCAGGGTTAATTTCGAAACCCGCTCCGTCTCCCTAAACTTTTCCGTACTCTTGTAAACCCCGCACGCCGAACAAAGGAAGCAGCCGAAAGCAGTAGTTGTGGGTGTTCGCAATCGGAACGGAGTTACATATTTAGAAGAAGAAAAGCAGTGGCAGATAATGTGATGAATATTATTTAAAAGAAGAATGAAATTTGAAAAATACAGTCCTTAAATACTATAGCAGAAGGCTTGATTAAATTTTTATAAAATGTGTCAGGCAAAATTACAAATTAATTTAAATAGCTGCAAAATTTCACTATTAAATTGTATGCTTATTGTGCAATGACATGAAATGTTAAAATTTAATCTATATCTATCTATATCTATACATATAATAAATCTGTAACAAGTCGGTTTCTGTACATTGAAGATATTTGAAAAAAATTGTCACTAGGGCTATTTATTAGCGTAATAGAACCCAAAACAATGATTTTTAGAATTATTGTCTGTTTGTCTGTTTGTCTGTTTGTCTGTTTGTCTGTTTATCTGTTTGTCTGTTTATCTGTTCGTTTGTGCGCGCTAATCTCAGGAACGGCTTAACGTAGAAGGATGCGGTTTTCACTGATGTATTGGTATTTTTTTGGATTAACATTTAGGGTTTGTTTTATTTAAATCGGTTAACAAACAAAAAAGTTATGTCAATTTCAAGAATTGAATTAAAGACTGAAGCGATCATTACCGATACAAACTAAATAGCTGCATCCTTTTAACGTCTCGCTCCTCTCCTGGGCTTCCCATTATTGGGGAGGCCTGGAGATTAGTTAACCACGCTGCTCCAATGCGGGTTTTTAAATTTAAGTGTGTAACTTTTGTAAGAGAATAAATTTAATGCGAGCGGTCACACCACAAGTTTCGATAATTACTAACATCTCTTAATATTCTGATAGCAAGTTTTCAATCACTTATGCTAGATTTCATCTCTAAATATTTAAAAAATCCATACATATCACCACATATTCAAAGAAATCCTCAATACAAAATTAATATACAAAACCTTAACAAAACGAGGCTACTGCCGACATCTATGTTCATATTCAGAACTATTTAGTGATCTGTTGCAAATTCGGTATATCGACAATTTAGTTTACACGCTATACGATAGATGTCATTGTTACGCAATAACGCTATTACAAAGTGGATTGGTGGAGATTATTTCAAATAATTAATTACGAGTATATTTACTTAATAAAATATGTAATAAAAAAATTAACAACTTAGAGACCTTTGGAACTGGCGCTGACTGACAATGAGTACAATTCATTGTGGTAGAGCATTATGGAGGCGCGGCGCGGTGGTTACATCCACATATTATTGGTATCGAACTTATTTAATAGACAATAATAATTATCGACTCGGCGGTCCCAGTGGGGGGGGTCATAGGGGACATGACCCCCCCCCCCAAAATCCCTCACTCATGCGTAGATGGAAGGCGAAACAAGCCAATTTGAGACACCTCTTCCCCGAAATTTCTTGGCGACCCCCTCCCCCCAATTGAAGGCTGCGACCGCGCCTGGACTCGCGTGGCGCAATGGTTACCATGCAGGACTGCCAATCGAAGGGTCTCGAGTTTGATTCCCGGCGAAGCAGAAATTTGAATGATGAGTTTAATTTTCTGTTCTCGGTTTAAGTGTTTGTATTTCTGTCTCTGTGTGTCTCATGGTACCCATTACACAGTGTATATTTACCGTACTCTGGGGCTATCAGTGTGAAACGTAAAAAAAATCAAAGTGTTCTACCGACTTTACTATGCTGAGTGATCTTTTCAAAATGATAGCTATGTCACCATATCATGGTTACACCACCAGTCGAAGGTTAAAGTTCCACAGGCCGCTTTGCACGCTCCTTTTGATGTTTGAACGGATGTTTAAGTTATGGGACAACCTTCCAGCTGAGGCATTTCCAGTGGACTTTGACATAGGGTTCTTCAAGAAAGCTGTAAAGAAAGCTCTTCTTGAAAGCCGGCAGTGCTCGGGTGGCTTCGCTGGGGTTGCCCGTTTCCATAGGCGACAGTGATCGCTTAACCACGCGGCCTTTCTGCCTCTTTGTTCGGTTTACTTATAAAAAAAGTGATTTCGAATAAACGAATAACCAATTGCCGAGGCACTAATAAAAAATTTATTGAAATGAGCAGACGTTTTCAGTGGTTAATTTAATAAGAGCTATTACATACATACGCAGTACTGGCACTGGTGTTACACTAATATGATAAAGCGTCACGGCAGCAGCACGGCATGGTGGTCACGCCCATTTTATTTTTATTTTACTAATATTAATAGTAATCGATATATTTATTTCTGATGCTGTGTGAAGGGTTGTTAATAGAACTAATTGACTCTTAATCGCGTAGGGCCTGATCCTCTCACGCTGCTCCAATTCAGGTTGATGACGTCTTCATTGTTAGAGGCCTAACTGCTGTCGCAAGTTTTATTCGCTATCGCTCGAAATAACTCCATTAAGTATGAACGACAGTATGTTAACGACAATTGCAACCAACGTGTAAGCAACCAAGAATTTGACTCCCAACTACTAACCACGCCTGACATAGCGTAGACATTTCACCACCTTTCTGCAATATATTTAAGTCACATAATGATAATGAATCTATGCATTATTTGCAGCACAAATTATTTAATTATAATGATACTTTCCGCGGGCACAGCAGTACTATCTAAACACTTTAAAAACATGCTATTATAATACGTTTAATTTGTAAAGAGAAACTGATGATAACGACTGAAAAGTCGGTATTATAAGAAGAGTACAGTAAGAATTGTAAGGACTCAGGAAGAATGTATCTACTCAACATAATAATATGAACTTTTGTATCATAAGTAATTTCATAAAAGGTAACAATAATCCAAGGGACAGTGGAGGGCACGCGGTCACGAACGAAATTGCAACCTCATCAGCCACGACCACTCTGTCAAGAGTGAACGACTGAGGAGGAGGAGTAACAAATAATCCAAGACTAATCAAGCCTTTTGTACAAGTCTATCTACGCGGACGACGTCGCGGGCACAGCTAGTTTAAAATATAAGTAATCAGCACTGCTTAGAATTAAAATAAGACAACCTTGTTACTTACCCTATCGGGGTGCTTGAGGTTAATTTAATCTTATCTTAATCTAAATCTTATTTAGTAAAATATATATATATATATAAATTACGTGTCACGTTGTTTGTCCGTGATGGACTCCTAAATTACTTAACCGATTTTAATAAAATTTGCACACCGTGTGCAGTTTGATCCAACTTTAAAGATAAGATAGCTTACATCCTTAGAGCATCAAAGTTACTGACCCATGCACGCATCATCATCACATGCATCATTTTCTATGCACCGTCAACACTGACACCGACACACACTGACACAATAGTTGTATAACTAGAAGGCACATTGTGTGTGGACGTTGGGACGAGGGGTTCGCCCGTAAAGGCCACTCCTCTGAGGGGTGTCATACCTGTCATGCCTTGATGCTCAAAGAATCGCACGTCCCTCCCTCCCACATAGAATACATGCACAGGCAACAATGCTGGCAAAGTAACCATCGTAGAGTCAACAACCCTGTCCCTGTAGCTTCGGGATTAAGGACAGAGCTACGGTATCCCCCGCCTGAGAGAAGATCGAAGATGGGCCCGTTCTGGGGCGTCGCGCGTGGAGGATACCGGTGCATTCCGCTGGAGTTCCCGGAGTCCTCTCTAAGCGCAGAGGCAGCCACCGAGGGGGTTTTAATGCGGTTATGTGCGATCTCACATAACTCGGTACCCTCTCCCAAGGTGCCGGATACCTTTTGAATTTTTTTTATTGTTGCATGTGCGGGTATCCTGTGTGGAAGGGAGGGAGGTGCTATTGCATGAAAAAATATACACCATAATACATTCTGATTGCGGATTGTTGCAAAGTAGTTTTAACCTATCTTTATAACAATGGAGTTCCGCAAAGTAACGCCTGAGTCTATTAATTATAAAAAAATATGGTCAGTCGCCATGAGCCGCCTGCATAAAAAATGCGGAAGATTCCACTAGCAAGTAAACAAATACGGCCATGGACAAAAGTGCATACGTTGTATTATTATTATTCGACTGCGCCAGAAGAAGGGTTATGTTTTTCGAGAGTATGTATAGGTATGTATTTACGATAGGTAATTGCTTGGCACGCTCCGCAGCCTGAACGGCTGTTCAGTGATGGATGAAGACTGGGTCTCGACTACTTTTTTTTTTTGTATTTAAAAATATACAATGAGGACCGGACGGAGTGGCGAAAGGCGAAAGGCTGATAGATAGATACAATGATCTCCTGTTCTATAATTTACCGACCCCTATTAGTATTTTATTATTATATTTTTAAGTTAATTGCAATCGGGTATACTTGTATAGGGTTTTTATTTTAATTTTGATAATATTATTTTTTAATGTTTGTATTTTATTTGTTAGCTGTACCCTGTGCGCGTTGCTACGCTACCTTTGTTCGTACCAACTCAGAAACACTTTGACATGACATGATCAACTTCATAGTTTACGATTCTATAAAGGACATACAGATAAACATTCATTTTTACATACATATGTATATAGTTTTAGGTTATAATTTAAAATTAAATATTTTTTAATTATTAAATATTATGTGACGTTTATCGTACAACGTTGCAACTAGCTTCTGCTATTATTCAAGTTTTCATGTCTACATGCGAGTATTTGAAGATTTTGAAAATCCCGCTTGATCATGTAATGAATGTCATAAATTACCTTAAAGTTTTTGTCAGCTGCGTAAAAATTGCCTAATTTTAATGACAATTTAAATAAAAAAATGCGGTTGTATGTGAATCATTCAGATTTACTTTATTTATTAAATAATGCGCCACGTGCTTTACATTTAAAGGCAAAGTTTGTTGAAGAATACATTTTTTATGAATGCGCTATGATTACAAATTTTGTACTTATTTATTTTTAGTTTGTACATGCCGAATATGATAATTCTAAGCAAATGGGAATTACGGAAATGGGCTGTTATTTATGAGTACCTGGACGACCGAGCGTTGTTCGGATAAAAACAATTTATTTTCTTAGTTTAATTTCAAACGAAACACTGAATTGCTTAAGAATGGTAAGAAAAAAATCACAAAAAAAATAAATAAACGTAATATGGTTTTGATTAAGGTTTGAACCCGGGTATCTAGTTCCGCAGTCAGCCCACGTAACCATTCAGCAAAGGAAGTTTTAATTCAATGAACGAATTTTTTATAGAGCTCTTTCAAATCGACATTGTCATTTCTTTGACCGTCGGATTGGCGGATGGCGTTTGACGGTGTTCTACGCCACAATTTTATTAATACTCTCCAATCGTATCGTATCGTATTTTTCAGTTCATATTTAAGTTGATTATCACTGAAAATAATTTTGAATAATTTAAAATTTCTAAAAATAAAACCTAGCTGGACCAATTTATCATCCCTGAAACCAGGGTACTAATTTTCAGCAAAATCGTTGGAGTCGTTTCCAAGATTTAAAATATAATATTTAGTTATGTACAAGAATTGCTCGTTTAAAGGTATTAGATTTTAAATACATCAACTTAATTTAATTTTTTCACATCTACGTATCACCTCAAAATAATTAATTTGACATGATACTGCTGTGTGTTGCTGACAGACAAACAACGAAATTATTGTTTATATTATTTATTTTATACTTCATTTTTTTGTTTATTTGAATGGAGTAGCAGACGAGCATGCAGGCCACGTGGTGTTAAGTGGTTGCTGCAGCCCATGGACATCTACATAGAACCTCAAGCAAGCATAGGTAAGTCTTGTCTGAGGTCGTATACTGTTGCGCTGCTACTCCGGAGGCTGATGATCGCCTCATGTAAGTGTGGCCGGCAACTGCACCTTTCCACCGAAACACAATAGAATTGCTCACGGCAGAAGTGGGTGCAGTGGTGGGACTTCCCCGGGCGAACCATAATAGTTCTACCACCATAATTACTTCATAAAATAATTTTAGAGTAATAAATCAAGTACAGATAGACTCTACCATCAAAATGCCAGTCAAATTGACCTTAGCAATAAACTTTATGGACCTTTAGAGTGGAAATAGGGTCAAGTAATTATTTAAGACTTCAATCAGTTATATTAATTATTATTACAATAATTATGGTTACTTCGTTAAAACTTGTTGGTCCGTTAAATCGTTTGAATTCTTAACGCAATTTGCCACAACTATTTGTTTTATTAGCGCTAATTTAAAGTTGGAAGTGTGATCAAATAATTAATAATTAATTATTTTTTACATTAGTTGTAAATCGATTTTCGTTATGAGATTCGTAATTAATAAGAAAGACATGTACGAAAGGTTAAAATTCATTAGTCATTAATTGCTTAACAATTCGTTCAATACCTACTTCAAGAATTTTCTAAGCTTTATATTAAACTAGCTTTCCGCCAGCGGCTGCGCCCGCGTGGGCCTGTTGTTGTTCCCGTAGGATAAAAACCATCCTATGTCCTTGCCAAAGGTCGACTCTATCTGTGTTCCAAATTTCATTAAAATTGGTTCAGTAGTTGAGGTGGGAAGCGTCGCAAACAGACAGAGATACTTTCGAATTTATTATATTATAAGGATTTAGTTGTTTAGTGTTGCTCGGATAAAAACAATTCATTTTCTTCAGAGACTCATTGGCTTAGTGTCACTGAACAGCGGCATCTACTGAAGTAGCTCCCAATTAAAAAAATGTATTACATACTGCTCGCTTGCGGAAGAGCCATATTTTTCAGTTTATAAATATTGTAATAAATTATCACTTAAAACACGTATAAAACGACAATATCTAACAAATGTGACCTAGATCGATTTATCGTCCCCGAAACACAACCGCATGCTAAATTTCATGAAAATCCTTAGATCCGTTGTCATATTTCGAATATATATATATGGCTGCAATCCTGTTTGCGTACGCGTACACTGCTGGGTACGGGTCTCTCCCCCTTATTGGGGGGCCTGGAGCTTACTGCACCACGCTGCTCCAATGCGGGTTGGTGGAGATGCGGGTTAGTGGCCAACCCACTATCGGATGTTTTCAAACCGCCCACAAGGCCTCCGACAAGGTTTAACGACTGTTATCTATCGACAACAACCGGGACCGACTGCTTAACGTGCCCTCCGAAGCACGGAAACGCGCATGATTATTTTTTTTGCCACTAGCGGTCACCCATCTCACCGACCGCGCTCGTTCGACTTAGCTGCATAGACCGCTTGCGTTCTACGCTAGCCGCCGAGCCATGCGTGCTTCAGCGCATTTATATATATATATATATATATATATATAGGCCTAAGGCCTTTATAAATAATAAATTCGTACTCTTAACTGGATTTATATTTTCTTTTGATTGGTGACAAAAAATTGTCTCTGCCACCTATAACACCTGTAGATATATTATGTTATTGGTTTTGTGTTTTCGAACGTAACCGACATACAAAGCAAATAGTATATTGTATCAAATTAGCATCGAACATTTTCAGAATATGCCCCTAGAGTTCTCCAGATGAACTGTTTCAAACCTTTGACAAGACTTAAACCTACTTGGAGTGGGAAATAAAAATAGTTTATTACTGGAAAGTAGTTTAATTTGTATATAATTAGGGTTTGAATCAAAAATGTTTACCAAACTAATGCAGTTAAAAGGAATAATTAAAATATCGTTTTATTTTCGGGTCACTCTATGTAATTGTAAACCTAGGATTTGATACAGCAATATTAGTTATTTAAAAAATATTATATACCTCTGACTAATGGATTATGTTTTATTCTAGAAAGTTTGCAATTGCAAATAAAGTAAGGTCTGAATTGCGATAAATTCACACAGCTCCCAACAATGAAAGATATTGCACCAATTTGTCATAATTTCTACCCCGAGGTCAAAGCTTAATCTTATTATTCTTCGTATTACAATCAACACAAGGGTAAAATCTTTAGCTTTCTTTGTACTCAATCTGGAAATCAGCTTTTCAATCAGCGGAGCTGGACGCTGGGTACGAATTTGTTGCAATAGCTCACCTAGTTGTAGGTATAGCATAGTAAATCCCTGTAGCTTGGGATTAAGAATAGAGCTACGGTATCTCCTGCCTGATCGTAAGAGGCGACTAAAAGGGGGCTTCTGGGGTTGCGGACAGTGAGAGTGGAAGCTTGACTCGTCCAGCCAGCAGCCCGGAAAGGACGGCGGTGTGGGCGTGAGCGCCTGAGGGTGCAGGAGAGCGCATGTGCTCTCCCGAAAACAGGCCCGTTCTGAGCCCGCGCGTGGAGGACACCGGTGCGTTTCAATGGAGATCCCGGAGTCCTCCTGAAGCGCCGAGGCAGGCCACCGAGGGGGTTTTAGTGCGGTACAAATCCCACATAGCCCGGTATCCTCTCCAAAGTGTTGGGTACCTTTTGAAGGTCCCCCCCCCCCCGAATCCAAAAAAAAAGGTATAGCGTAGTAGTCAAGACATCCGACTACCATGCCGAAGGCCCGTATTTAAAACGTGACATGCCTATTATGTTCTAGAAAGTGATTCAGGCTGCTAAATGCAGAGTGCACTTTAAGCCGTCGCTCTTGGTTCTTATCGATAGATAAAAGTCACTGAACCTTGACTGAGGCCTAATGGATGGTTTTAAAACATCCAACTGTGGGTTGGTTACTAACCCGCATCTCCACCAACCCACATTGGGGCAGCGTGGTGGAGTAAGGCCTCCCGAATAATGAGGAGAAGCCCGTACCCGCAGTGGGAAGGGTAGCAGCCAAACTACACTTGTTAGAGACCTGCCTGCGCATTTACTGATAGTGTGGTAGACTATACTCTACTTGGTAGACTATACTCTACTTGGTAGACTATACTCAACTTTTGTACGTGGTAGAACTATTATCGTTCGCCCGGGGAAGTACCACCGCTGCACCCACTTCTGTCCTGAACCAACTCAGTTGTGTTTCGGTGGAAAGGTGCAATTGCCGGTCACACTTACATGAGGCGACCACCAGCCTCCGGAGTAGCAGCGTAACTGCATAAGACCTCAGACAAGACTTACCTATACTTGCTTGAGGTTATATGTAGATGTCCATGGGCTGCAGCGACCACTTAACACCACGTGGCCTGCATGCTCGTCTGCTTCTCCATTCAAATAAAAAAAAGAAATGCAACTTTAACTGCATCCCATATATTAATTTGAGCCTAATTGATTGAGTTGAAGTCAGTTGCGTGTTCCAGAATAATTTATAACTTTATTTACGAGCA
Organism: Pyrgus malvae; assembly: GCA_911387765.1. NCBI lineage: Eukaryota > Metazoa > Arthropoda > Insecta > Lepidoptera > Hesperiidae > Pyrgus > Pyrgus malvae. Next base: position 5,917,738 of record OU426955.1, on the reverse strand, counting down.
TAATTATGTTAAGATTTTTATATACCACTTTACTACCAATTATATATTTATAATGTGTCTAAGAAAAGATAATCATTAAGACGTCAGAGTGTACAATGTTAAAGGTAACATAAGGGTGATATATTTTGTGATACGAGCGAGTCCGGGTCACTGACTTTCTTCATCACGTTGCTGGAATCATACTTACTTATAAGTATAAACATACTAGCTTTCCGCCCATATCTTTACACGCGTGGGCTTCACGTTTTTTCATATAGGAATGAGATATTTGCCCGGAGTAAAATACTTTACTTTTTTTCAAACCTTTATGTTCCCCACATATGAAGCGCGCATGGCCCGGCGGTTAGCGTAGAACGCAAACGATCCATGCTACTAAGCCAAACGCGCGCCCGTTTGGCTTAGTAGCATAGTTCGTGTGTGAGATGGGTGACCGCTAGTGGCAAAAAAACATGTATGCTACCTTCAACAAGACTTGATCTTGTTTAGAGGTTGTTGATATCAACCAATGAATTCTTTGCTGTGATCATTTACATCAGATAAGCTGTAAGCTCCTTTACACCTTTTATTGAATCTGAAGTTTTGGTTATAGATATATATGATAGTATATAAAAAAAACTATTAAAACTTTCATAAAATTATTTATTTTACCTTATTTCAATTGACTTGTCCAAAAATAGAATTCATTACAAATAAAAATAAACATTAAAAACTATTTACAATTACAATGGTACTATACCTAATTTCTTTATTAAACAATAATTAATGTTTTGGTTTTTGAAATGTGTTCCTACTGCCTGATAAATTGAAATAAAAAAAATGCGTTATACCAACGATACAAACAGTGTTTATCCTAAATTGAAATAAACCAAATATATAAACGAATAACAATAAAGGTCCATCCTCAGTCTATGCATGGATAATTTAAATACAAAATTTTGTTCGACAATTATTAATGTATTGGCTAAGTTCTAAGTAAGACCACATTTATGCTCAGATAAATTACATTATGGAACTTAAATCATAGGCATTATAAAACATTAACATTTACAATCAATCAACCACAAAATTACAAGCTAACATGCAAATCTTGACAAAATAACATCACAAAAATAAATTGCCCATACACGTGTTCTTTTGTCTTCAACACTCAACAATAGTTTCTATGGTCGACATGAAAATAAGTATGTAATGATAAAACTAAAATAATGACTATAAAGTCTTATATTTTTATGAGTGCACTCAACCATAGCACAGTGATTCTGTTAGTAAAATGATTATACTTATTGAAATCGCGCAATTCGCCAAGGCGCAGTACTTGAAGTATCGATTAATAAAAGTGATGTTAAATTAACATTTTGAGTAATTATTTAAATGTTGTACCTCAAGCTTTTACCACAAGTATACTCTCGGACCTCTTGAGTACCAAAACACCATTATTAAACAGAAAGCTTATAAGTTAAAACTGCTTCATTACTTTCGCTGACAAGAATTGTAAAAAATGTTAACAATATCGGTTGAAAGTTGAAGACCAAAGGACTTCGGTGTGGACATATCGTAACACACACAGTAGGACATTTAGAAAGAATAATATCTACAAAATAACTACATACATTTTAAGCAGGAATAAACTGATTTGTAAATAAGTCCAATTGATTAACTGCAGAAGGCTAATCGGATTTACCATCTTGTAAGTACAAAGAGCCAATTACCAATAATAATCAGAGTTCATGTTCACTTTGTTTTGGAAACATCGCGTGTTCTAGGCAGAGTTCATCCGGTAATCTTAGAAAAACTATACTAACATCAATTATTCAAACTAGGATTAACTGAACTATATCACAAGGTTATCACGCCAACAACAAGTCATATCACACGTCACTCACTATATTCACAATCACACTTCTAGGTGACCTGATAAAAAGGTCTGGAACATTTCGATCACAGCAGTATAACGAGAATATCGAGTACAAAATCAACCATAAAAATTAAAAAGTTGACTTAACTTTTGTCAAAAGGCACGGCCTCTTGAGCAATGAGCAATATTTCTGTTATGACCTTCTGTAACAGAACTAGTCGATTAGGCAAGGAGGACTTAGCGAGGTAATGCTAACTGTCTCAGTAAAGACAAATCTAATATCCAGGTCAGCCCATCCTCATGATGTTGCGGCGGCGGAGCAAACGCTCCATTGCGTAGAACACGCGATCTGACCCTCAGTACGGACACACTATGCCTCCCGTGCCAGGCACGGCTGCTGCGTCAGGATAGTGGACTCTGCAGATCTCCTTGAAAGTCTTCCCTTGACGTGGCCTTTCAACATTTCTAGGGCCGTTATAACCGTTGTAACCATTGTACTCGTTCTGGTAGCCGTAGTTGTAGCCATAGCCTCCATATCCGCTGTATCCGTAGGATCTTCTCGGATTGCCTTTCAGGACGTCGTACAGCGCATCGAAGAAAGGGGCGGCCTCGATAGACGCGAACACCATGAGAAGTACGGTGAAGACCAGAAGAGTGCGTATGGAATACATCGCGGAAGGGTGATAAGTGGCAATTGTCTCAATCTGTTGGCGGTCAGTGCGGCCTCGTCGCGGCGGTGGTTTAATCGCGAATGGTGCCGGGTGTTCATTCCGCTCACTTATATACCGGCCTCGGATGATCTGACAGGAGACAAACACGAGCGCACGCGACGGGTTCACGGTCTATACCCGGGAATCGCATTGAAGTGTTTACTGCGAAGTTCTGGGGTGTCCACAACGTGTCGGTGTCGTCATCGACCAGGAAGCGGCACAAAAGCTCGCGCGGCCAGCTGAAATGAAAGCTCCTATTCTATACAATAGTTGTTTCGTAATCTTAATTACTCGTATTACTTTCTATTTATAGAATCTTCACGATTTTGCTGTCTCCGGTACAGTGATGTAACGTACAGTCAAATTAATTGCGTACCTAAATATGTATCCATACTTAGGTTTTCATAAAGGTGTCTTAATACTCGTAATATATAATATTTATTTTCCTGTTCACTTATGACGGCAGATTGATGACTGGACATACACGCTTTCCTTCTTCGATAAGAGTACAATGTTAAGGTGTATCGGAGTCAAGTTCAACTAGCCGCGACCATTCACCTCTCGTGCGTAGTACCTACTCATTGAGAAGGCGTTCAAGGCATATTTGTATGTTTCGAGACAAACAAAATTAAAAGAAATGCTTAGGTGAAGGTGGGTTTTTTATAAACTCCTAGGGAGCGTTATTTTATGGTCTGCTCTGGGTGCATTTACGCAATGCTGGGTTGAAGAAAAGAGCAGACGGAGAAAAATTTCAGCTCTGTCTTAAAATATTGGTATTGAATACAATAATTATTATATTTATAGAGTAGCTATGAACCGGTTTCTTCTTCTTTTTTAAATGAAGTAGCAGACGAGCTTGAAGGCCATATGGTGACAAGTGGTTCCTTCAGCCCATGAACAATGGACATCTATACGTTACTTTAAGCAAGCTCGAGTCTTCACTGAGGTTGTAAGCGGTTGCGCAGCTAAATCAGAAGCTCAACTTGTAAAAAAAGAACCAAAAAATACTAACAAACTAAATAAATAAAAAATTGGAGCAAATTTTTCATCGTAAAAAAAGAAAAATAAAGAAAAAGACCAAACAAAATAAATTGACGCAATTTTTGCCTATTTTGCTGATTTAGGTACCTGATTTGAACACATGAGATTTTGCAGTTAAATTACAGTATTTCCATAAATTTCGTTGCACCATATAACTGATCATTTCATTATTAATCTAATATATTACTTAACTGCAAAATCTCCTATGTAAAATCAGCAAAATCAGCGAAATTGACGAAATTTCTTATACGGCCTCCTAAGTAATGGACTAAATTATTCACACATTACTTTAATTTTAACAAAGTTGCAGTTATTATTTACGAATACGTTAAGGGAATATACTCGTATATGCTCAATATGGCATTCTTCGGTTATTAAAATATTAAATATTATTTCACCGTTACTAAAATAGTGTGTATTATTTGACCCTTCAAAAGGTACCCAGCAGAGCAGCAGCCCTTGGGAGAGGATACCGGGCTATGTGGGATTTGCACCGCACTAAAACCACCTCGGTGGCCTGCCTCTGCGCTTGTCCTCCACGCGCGGCGCCCCAGATCGGGCCCATCTTCGGGAGAGTAGATGCGCTCTCCTGCACCCACAGGCGCTCACAGCGGCATGCGGTCACGCCCACACCGCCGTCCTTCCCGGGGCTGCTGGCTGGACGGGTCGAGCACCCACTCCACACCATCCGCAACCCCAGAAGCCCCCTTTTAGTTGCCTCTTACGATCAGGCAGGGGATACCGTAGCTCTATTCTTAATCCCGAAGCTACAGGAACTTTTATTTTTTGACATATATTTCTATGTCCAATGTTAAAGTGTAAGTCAAGTTCAAGTTGAAATGCACAAGTATTTTTACTATCCTCATAAGCCAGTCTTAATATTCTTACGAATAAATGTTTCATTTACAATGACATCCGTAATATTTTCCCATATTTTAAATCAAAATTGAATATAAAAAGAATACAACGGATCTATGCAGCTTAGCAAAATGGACGCGGACTCGTGTGAAAAGATAGATCGTAACTGTCAAAATTCCAAAGGCACTTTAAGTCGTCGGTACCATTGTTACGCCCGCAATAAGCAATCGATGCAATCTTGTTAAAGGCCTTATGGTTGGTTTGAAAACATTTGACGGATTGGCTACTAACGTAATGGTAGAGACCCTGGAGCAGCGTGGCTCCAGGCCTCCACAATAAATAGGTGTGACCCGCGTCTAGTTAAATAATTCTTTAAATAACTCTCGATCTTGTAGTTGCAAAGAAATTCGCTGACCCATAAATACCCTTTTCAAAGAAAGTGTTATAATATGACCCTTTTAGACCTCCAACACAACGTCACCGCCATACAACACTTTTAGAACCAGCTTTGTAACGTGACATTTTAATGGGTAATTTTAGGAAATTATCTAAAACATCTCTTAAAATTATCGATATTATATCCTCTTAGTGTACAAAAACCCTGCAATATGGGTACCCAAAGCCGACGATCGGATTCGATCCGAAATATATATAAATACCTATGATAGGATAAATAATTGAATAAACAAACAACTAAATAAAATAAAATTAAAAAATTTAAAAGGCGCAATATGGAATCAAACAAAAAAATTAAATTAATATAAATGTACATTTTTATAAATTGTGTTATTAAGTTTTTTCTTTTATCTTTGTAATATTTGCATACCTCATGAAGGTAAATATGGAGTACTAAATATTATGTATTAACAACTTTTGTAAACATCCATATTTGTGCAAATAAAGTTCTTTGTCTTTGTTACTTAAAATAAACTCTTTAGACGTAGAAGTAGTAGTATTTAGTTGACCTACGCATGGGCGCACCGAAGGGGGCAAGGGGGGCAGCTATTTATCCCGATTCTCTACAAAAAAGATTTTTTTACGCAGTCAGGTTGTCTTTTAATTGCCACATTTGCCGCCAACCAAAGTCTGCCGCCCTAGGCCTACTCAATCTTTTGGTAAATCAAACACTAGTTCGAATCTTTGAGTTTTCTGACTTATCTGAGTTCTGAGTTGCAACTTCTGTTTTCGGTTTGGGTGTTTCTTCCTATCTTGGTGTGTGACCGTTCCATGTTACCTATGACTCACTTAATAATAGTATCTGCACAATATAAAGAGCTCCTTTCGTATCGGGCTATAAGTTTTAATGTAATTTTAAAAATGTATTTTTATGGACAATTCACACAACACCATCTGATTCCAAACTAAGCAGAGCTTGTACTATGGTAATCAGAAAGCTGATAAACATACTATAATTCTAAATACATAAATACTTTAATAGATAAATTAAAACCCAGACACAGAACAAATAGTCATGTTCATCATACAAATATTTGTCCTGGGTGGGAATCAAACCCACGATCTCACGTTTCGCAGTCGGCTCATCACCCACTACGCCACGGAGGCTGTCAATGTATGTTTTGTATTTGTTTAAAATGTGTTACTTTAAGTTGATGAGAGTGACATGAAACTTTTTCAGATTTTCAGCGCGCACTACTTTTCTTGCTCCTACACATGTTTCAAAAAAGTGTCGCTTTTTATGATCAAAAACTTGATGACCTATAACTCACACCTAACGCTGTTAATTTATTCATGACCACAGTGGAATAAAGTCATTGAGCGCACGCTACTCATACTAATTATTTTAATATCAGTACTCAATGTTAAAAAACGGGGATTTTATCAAACCATTCATTGTCTCTGAACCCATTCTTACATAATTTATAACTACTTTGCCGTTTTGCTAGTGCGTCGTAGTAAGCGTCTGCGCGTCCGTATTATCGTCAGTTTTTGACAGTAACGAGATATAATTTTTCTATGAAGGACGAGTACTGGGAACTCGTCCTTCATAGAAAAAGTATATCTTTAGACCCTATTCGTTAAATAAAATTAGTATATCTTTATGCTGCTAGTACCTAAGGGACAATATTATTTAAAAGATTATAATTCTGCTGTATTTTTTTTACAAAAATTGATTTTGATTTACATTTATGCGATAGTAAGAAAACTTTTTTCTTATTTCTTTAATAAAAACCACATACAATTTTCGTACACTACACAATAAACTCGAGGTCTCGAGATTTGCGTAAATGTTTAATGGGCTGCAACAGACTACTTTACTTTACAACATGTTGTCGGCATGCTTGTCTGCTACTTTATTTTATTTTTTAAAAATACATATACCGTTGCCATCAAGTGAACGGGATTCTTCAACAGTTCATGAACAGCGGTCACGGCCAGAGGTGAAGAAACGTTTATTTGTCGATTGGAAGAGTTGGAATAAAGGGTGCAGATTTAATCTTACACTCTTAGAGCGGTTTCGAACTAGCGTATTTTTCGACGTATGAAATTCAATCAATTTTTGACATTTTCAGGCGCAAAAAAGCGCGTTTGCCGAAAATTTAAACTAGTTTCGGCAAACCCGCCGAAATATACACTAGTTTGAAACTGGCCTTATTACATTTAGTGTGTTGTGAAAATCAGTGACGGATTCACGCAGGCTGCAAATAGAGCGGCTCTGTACCTTTTTCGAATGTTTAATGTACGGTAACGATATGAATTTGGAATTTGTAAAACTGTTCTTTCATTTATAACAATACTAGGCAGACTTCTGCCTTAAAAGTATCAGAAATAATCAAGCTAGATCGCATGAGAGTCGTATTTGAATAAAAGATAAGCTTAAAAATATTTAACGTATACAATACACAAACATTTGCATCTCGATCGGATCCGATCCGAAAAATAAATAATACGGGTACAAATACTGACTGAGGAATAGTACCTACGCGCTATGTCTGTCACATTTTTCTCACTTCGATTTTTCAACTTTAAAGTCTTAGGTACAACCACTATCTATGACCATATTTTCTTAATCTAAGTACTATTGTAAAATTTGTAATTAAATTGTTTTCGTTTTAAGATTGGTCTCGATTGATTGACAGAAGACTGAAATTGTCAGGTAATAGGGACCAGCAAAAGGTACGCAACTGAGGTGCTGCATGTTGTAAACATTATAAACTATTCACTAGAGTTTGTTTTGTTTATTCACACCCCGGTGAAATTTTGAAAAGTTATAATCCCTACTAATGTTAGAAATTCGAAAGTAACTCTGTCCGTCTGTCTGCTACGCTTTCCCGCTTAAACCAATGAACCAATTTTAATGAAATACAGAACACAGATAGAGTGGACCTTGGAAAAGGACATAGGATGGTTATTATCCTACGGGAACCTATAAAACGGGTCCACGCGGGCGAAGCCGCTGGTGGAAGGCTAGTATTTTATAATTTTTTTTAAAATGAAAACCACAAGCAGAATATTTAGATCACCATTTAATTCACAAAACCTTTGACACAATTTACATGTAACGATTTAAGGTTTCTAATTAACATTTCCTTATACAACAACAATTAAATAATAAGTAAGCACAGATACAGAATTTCAGTGCGCAATCGGACAGAGTTAGATAGATAGATAGATAGTACTCTTTATTGTACACCAACAAATAAAAAATACATAGACAGATTTTGTACATAGTATTAATGTACATTGGCGGTCTTATCACTAAAAGTGATCTCTTCCAGACAACCAAAAAACATATTGAAAGAATTATTAATAAAAGTACATAACATCGGGTTCAGGTGCACAAATTAACAACAATTCAGTTCAGTAGAGTAATAGAGCAAACATACGTTTTTAGGAAAAAAGGAAATAATAATGACAATAACAATAGCAAAGTCAGGAAAAGAAGTGATGAAAACAAAAAATAATGAAGAGGTTAGAGAAAAATAGAGAAAGCGCTATTTATTTTGAGCTAAGTAATAATCCTTCACTTGTGCTTTGAAAGATTCCAGTGACTGGGCCCGCCTTATTTCTTCAGGTAAATTATTCCACAAGCGCACAGCCACTGCAGTAAAGGAATATTTGTAGAAAGTGGAAGTGAATCTAGGGACAGAAAGAGACAGATTATGGTTAGAGCGTAAAACATGAGTTGCATGAGAGAGGTGCATGTATTGGAATCGCTCTCTCAAATAATGGGGATAATTTGAATTAAACAGGATGCAGTATAATACCGACAGAATGTGAGTATTCCGACGAAAACGAATTGGGAGCCACTTGAGCTTTTGACGATATTCAGATATATGATCATATTTGCGAATACCAAATATAAATCTAATACAAACGTTCTGAAGCCGCTCAAGTTTATTAAGTTGCTGCTCAGTTAGATCCAGATAGCAAATATCAGCGTAGTCGAGAATAGGAAGAAGAAGGGTGTTGCAAAGCGCAATTTTGGTGGGAATGGGTAAAAAATTCCGGAGCCTCCGCAGGGGGCCCATAGCAGAGAATAATCTCTTGCTAACATCTATGACTTGAGGATTCCACGAGGGAGAGCTGTCCAGTAATAATCCTAAGCTCTTGACCCTATCAGTAACTGGTACATGGACGCCGTCTAATTTAATCATTGGTAACTCTAACAGGTTGACCTTTGATAGTAATCTAGAGCTTCCAATGATGATCGCCTGAGTCTTAAGTGGATTTATTTTTAAGCCATGCGCAGAACACCAGCATGATATATGACTCAAGTCGGTGTTTATAATGTTTATGGCAGTACTAAGTTCTTCAATTGGACACTGCGAGTAGATTTGCAAATCGTCTGCATAAAGGTGGTAAAGAGAAGATAGTTGATGACTGATCGAATTTATAAAAATAGAAAAAAGAAGTGGAGACAGCACGCCACCTTGCGGTACGCCGGCAGCAACGTTTAGCCATGATGACTTATTATCTTGGACCACTACACGTTGGCGGCGTCCATACAAGTAACTATGAAACCAGTCAATGACATTTGGAGATATGTTGAGAGAACGTAAAGTAGCGAGAAGGATATCGAAGTCAACGGTATTGAAGGCGTTGCTAAAATCAAGTAAGATTAAGACGGTAACCTCTTTCTTATCCATCCCCAGACGAATATCGTCTGTAATTTTCAGTAGGGCAGTTGTCGTACTGTGACCGGGACGGAATCCGGATTGGAAAGGGTTAAGTAAATTGTGGGTGAACAGGAAGGAACTAAGTTGGTGATAGACAAGACGCTCAAATACTTTCGAAAAAAAGGGAAGAATAGAAATTGGGCGGTAATCAGAGCAGGCTACAGGATTAGATTTTTTTTGGCAGCGGGATGATATTGGCATCTTTCCAAATAGAGGGAAATGTGCGGGAACGGATGGAAAAATTGAGAATGAACGTTATGATAGGAACAATGAGGTCAAGTACAGGGATGATCATCTTCCGACTAATGTTATCACTGCCCACTGCATCTGACTGAATTGAGAGTATGCTCTTCTTAACATCACAAATGTCAAATTGACTAAAAGAAAAAGTGGGAATGTTAGGAGTGGAAAGTGAAGACAGATTTGATAAAGTAATTTGCTTTGAGTTACTGTCAAGGCAAGACGGAGTAGTGAAGTACTGATTAAGACAGTTGAAATCTAATGTACAGGGTAACGAGTTGTTAAATGATTTTCCAACTCCTAAAGATTTAAGAAATTTCCATACCCTAGCCGGGTCTTGGTCTTCGACAGATTTATGGATATGGCGTCGCTGTGCATCTCTACACACCTTGTTGCAGCGATTCCTTATGAGCTTGTACTTAATCCGATTTTTGTCGGTTGGTTCCGCTTTGTACCTTGACTTGGCGTTGTTTTTCTTTTTTATTAATGCTTTTATTTCGTCAGACAGCCAAGGTGCAGGAAGGTGACGAACGCGGACGGGACGAACAGGGGCGTGCACATCAAGAATTTGCACAAGGATCGAGTTAAAAATGGCCACTTGTTCATCGACGCTGTCAGAATTGTAAATGGCGCTCCAATCAGCATTAGCAAAATCGTTGAGGAAGGCCTCGACATCCATATTTCCAAAATTGCGCTGAAGTAGTATTCTCGACTTAGCTTTGGGTGGTTTTAATTTATATGACAGATACAAGAGATCATGATATGAGAAGGCGTCGGCGGCACATTGACCATGTTTATAGACGTGGTCTATTGAAGAAACCATTATTATGTCTAAAAGTGAAGGAGTACAATTGGGGAATTTGTGAGTCGCAGAGAGAGGAAGTAAGTGTAAATTTGCCGCCTCAACGATAGATTTAAGCTTATTCGCCCTGAAGTCATTTTTGAGAAGGCACGTGTTGAAGTCTCCCATCAGGATAGAATGAGAATATATAGGAGTAAGATCTTCGAGTAACCTTTCAACAGTTAAGAAATAGTCAACATTCAAAGAGGGACTGTAGAAAACTCCTAGAAGTAATTTTGTGTTGGCGAAGAGAACTTCAACTAAAATATATTCAACTTCGCTTCCGGCTTGATTTAGCGAAGACTTGCGCACTATTGAAAAAGGTATGTGGGAACGGAGGTAAATAGCAACACCGCCACCGCCCCGATCAGTCCGGTCGTTGCGAATCAAATGAAATCCCGGAAGCGAGTATGATGTAGAAGGTAGGCATGGTTTAAACCATGTTTCAGAAACTAATAATGCATGAATATATTTGCTATCAAAAGAACTAACGAAATCAGGGTAGTGTGCAGGAATACTCTGCGCATTAATATGACAGACGTTGAAATTTTTCTGCGTATCTGAAAAGTGAGAATTAAGTGTGCTATGTAAGGAAGAGATGCTGGCAAAACTGTCATCACTGCTTAACTCATCAGAGACTGAAGGAAGAGAAAAATATTTAGCGCTATCATCACTATCATTTGCTGACATATCGAATTAATTAACAAAACAAAACTTAAATAAAACTTAAAAAACTAGAAAAATAGGTTTATAATATTTTATAGTGTACACCAGACACTGGTTATACACCTACCAGCATATTAGATTTTATTACATAATTACACTATTACACATTTAAAACACAACAAAAATAAAAAGAACAAAAAATTAAACAAACATAAAACTGAAAAAAAATTCCTTTTGAGCGGTTTACTTTTGAGCGGTTTTAAAAACGCTTAAGTGAACGTAACATTAACTGATAGTGTAGTGGATCATAGTATCAAATGACAACCAGTAATATTTAAGTAGCAACACCGTGTTAAGAACTGCCAAGCTGTCAAATAGTCCAAAATAAATAGTATATCAACAAAACTGTCAGTGATAAAATAAATTAAAAATTTGCCAAACCAAAGTAGTACCTACTACAACTAAATTATCGATGAACTAAATACATTAAGTTATATTTCCCTACCTGTTTAGTTTGTTATTACAAAGAGCATTCAAAACAAAGTTATAAGGAAAATAAATTACAAGTTGAAAGAAAGGTTATTGTAGTATGATGAAAGTTAACAGGACGCCTTAAAAGTTATTTCGCTCAAAAGTATAAGTTAATTTGAGATATAAAACGAGAGAAAACAATCACTCATTAGCTAATTACTTCTTGGCAGTTCTTTTTGCACGCGAAGTATTCTTATTCTGCGGTGAAGTCGGGGCTGGAGCTGGGGTTGGTTCCGGTACCGGTTCAGGCTCTGGAGTAGTTGAAGCTGACACTGTGGGCTCCGTGGGGACGGCATCAAGGTCCTCCAAGCAATCTACTTGGTGGCGTGAGCCGTCATAAGCCAGGACATTGATAACTCCATCTCGTGTCCAGCATTGCTTAACGCCAAACCGTCGACGTGCCTCCAAGAATAAGACATGTCTTGGTTTGGTCAGGAACTCTGACAATGTTATCCCGGTGCCTTTAAGTTTGGACTTTTCAAACCATACCTTATTACGGACAGACAACTCCTGGAACTTCACTACAATGGGCCTATGCTTCTGAGATTTCTCTTTGCCCAATCGATGACACCTACTAATAGTACTTGACGAGAAATTTGTCAATTTGAGCTTCGAAGTGACTATTCCAGCCACCACAGAGGCGGGGTCTTCCTTTTTCTCCTCTGGAATACCATGCAGCAGCAAGATTTTCCGACGATGCCTCATTTCAAGGCGATCCAGATCTCTGCTTAAATATTCCACCTGATGTTGCAGTGCTCCAAACGCAGTAAAAATAAACTTCTTGAATACTGCAAAGTCTGAAGCCAGTGATGTGGTGGTAGCCGTTGTAGGAGCTTTTTGGATCTCCTGTTCAAAGTCCTTCATAGTCTGCTTGAAGAACTCATTCATTGCAGTGAAAGTTTCCTTCACAGACTCCATAACTAGTGAAAGTGTCAGTGTTCTGAGTGGTGGAATAAAATCAAAAACGTTGGAGAAACTTATTCAAGGAGAGGAAATGCTGGCAGGTATTAAGTGTTCACATACAAATTTCACACATATATTGCACTTCTAAGCTATTTTAAAAATTAAATTTATATTTCCGAAAAACAAAAGCGTATGTCACTTATTTTAGCACCTACCCACACTCTTACAGATCAGAGTTACTGCCATTATCAAGATTATAGAACTAATAATCCCCCCTTAGAGGAGGCCTCGCTTTTATAGGCGTTTTCTCCTACTTCGTCACATTTTTTTATTCAACTACCGACGTTAATTCCTAACAATTTTAATTAAATATTTTGGCAAAGGGAGATCTCCCACCGGGCGAGGTGGTCATGCCCGGGGAGCGGCCGCGCTCCAACTGACTCAATTCGGAGCTTGTATATATGGTAGGATATTCCGAAAACTTCGATAGCGTGATTCAGGAATACCCGTGGCGCCATCTCTTGATGAGTAGCGGAAGGTCGCTACAATATAATCATGACCATTTTTTGGGTTGCCTAATTGAAGTATGTTCAGAAACTTATTTCATTTGACAAAATATCATTTTCTTTTGGTTGACACACCAGTGGAGGACTATTTTATATTTTACTTCCTCTACTATCATCAATGCACGGTGATGGAAAACATCGTAATAATATCACAATATTTTCCATCACCGTGATGCAACAATAATTACATATATGCATGCTAGCTGACCCGACGGACGTTGTCCTATCTTAACCATAGACTTATACTAGTGGTCCCGCCCAGCTCCACCCGGGTGCAGACGTTGTCCAAAGGATTTGTTTTTTTATGATCTTAAAGAGATTTCATGTTACTGTCAAACAAAAATATAAAACAAATAATGCCATACGAACTGTCCTGTTATTCTGACTGTGTCAAAGTTTAGAATGGCACGGCACGAAATACAAACGTTTGACAGGTAGGAACAATTTATATGGGAAAATGACTTATAAATAAACTAATAATTTAAAAAAAACATTTCCAATGACCCAAATTGTGAATCTAAACCTCGAATACACTTGATCACACACAAAAAAAATCATTAAAATCGATCGAGCCGTTTAGGAGGCAACACACGTACAGAAGCATTATATACTTATAATATAAAGAAGATATAGTCTTAAGTATGAATATTGTATTTGAACTTTAAACGAAAAAAAAATATTTTGGTTAAGTATTTTCAAATTTTGTAATTTTCAGCGCAATTTTCTTATTGTTTTCTTTCATAAGAACCTTCTCCTGGCAATAACAAACACAAAAAAAAGAATTACCGAAATCAGTCCAGCCGTTAACACGTGATGCCGTGACCAAGGAAAATGGGGAATCATTTTTATATTTATAGATAGATAGATATAAGTTTCTTGGCGTCGGCACAGGTGTCGGAGACCGTGGTCTTTACCGCTCGGCCATCGCCACTCAATTATTCTATTATACATATAAACAAGGCAGTCGTGTTTTGAATCTTTTATCTTTATTAATTTAACTTAAATCTATTTATTTTTATTAATTTCACGTTTCATCAATACTTGTGAGACTCACGGCCCGGTTACATCTGAATTATGTGCCGTAAATATCATGTGTGAGTGGAGGCATGCGTGTAGCGAGTGGCACGTTCATGGCCAGAGGTGAACGCGCTAAGCTGGTGTGCATCTCTTTACAATGCAATGGTCATACCTTACTATCGATCGAGACAAATTTTTTAATGATGCGTTTATTTTTTTGTCAAGTGTTTGTGTTATAGTCTTTGTGTGTAACATATTTTACACTAGCCTTCCGCCAGCGGCTTCGCTCGCGTGGATCCGTTTTATATGTTCCCGTAGGATAAAAACCATCCTATGTTCTTTCCCAAGGTCCACTCTATATGTGTTCCAAATTTCATTAAAATTGCTTCAGTAGTTTAAGCGGGAAAGCGTAGCAGACAGAGTTACTTTCGAATTTATAATATTATAAGTAGGGATTGTCACATATAGTACAACGTAGCGAGCATTGCACAGCAGTAGCGGCAAGATCGCTTGCTTAGATATGCAGCCAACACAATCGCGTGCAATCAGGTGTAAGATGGGTGACCGCTAGTGGCAAAAACTTCATGCGCGTTTCCGAGCTTCGGTTAATCCGTCAGTCCCGGTTTTTATCGATAGATTACAGTCTTATTGGCGGGTTGAACATCCGACAGAGGGTCTGCCAATAACCCGCATCTTCACCAACCTGCTCCAATAGCAGCGCGTGGAGATATCTCCAGGCCTCCCCAATATTGGGGAGAGACCGTTGCCCAGCAGTAGGACGCAAATAAAAGGGTTGCATCAATTTGTTCAACTATTTAATTCCGGAGTATGTCACTCGTACCCAATAGCAACTGACCCAACAAGGGTTGCAGTTGCAGCCAATGTAAGCTATATTTCTCGTTGTTTGTCCACCAAAGCGTAAAAAAGTCCCTCCACCCTCAGTTACTTTTGATATTAAAACTAGAAAGACGACTCAAACTCAACATCAGTTAGAGCCCTTGTATACGACAGTTTTTTTCACAGTACGGCGTATAAGCCGCCCGGTGAAAATAACGTGCAAGCTTGTACGATAGATGGCATGGCAAAACTACCGGTCGAGACTACGGCCAGGTGCCACTCTGTTGCGACGCCAAACGTCCTCGCCATGAATCCTTATAGAAAAAAAATACTATCTTGCTATGTATGTAACTATATAGAAAACGAACCGCAAACGAACAATTTGGCCCATTTCACACATTTGTCTAGAACTAACAGAGGGAAGCTGACGTCAAGTTTTAAAATTATTTTAGGTTGCATAAAATGAAATTCATAAGTTGCTTCAATAATTTCTTGAGCTAATGTTATATGTACCTAATTCAGGATTCATGATCATTTCTTGTTCTTGCATGTGGCGACCTGAGAGCTGGTGAGTATTTCGCCCAAAGGCTCAGCCTCGCTATTCAACGGGGAAATGCCGCCAGCGTCTTAGGCGCCATGCCGAACACGGACATTTTAGAGGAAGTTTTTTATTTATAATTTTATTTTTGATTTATTTTTGTAATTACAATATTTTTGTACAGTTTTTTTATTCTTATTGCATATAGTTAAGTCTTTTTTAATATAAATTGTAAATATAAAGTAGCTCTATTAGTTTGTAGCTGAATAAATAAAAATACCTAAATATGTTAATTTTATTTTACTCGTGAAATTAAATCAGCGTACAGAATTTGCCACGAAAACGTGAAAATATCGGGTACCTTCTACTCATAGAACGCCTAGCAACACTGACGAAAATCTACGGTTAATTCGCCGTGTGTAGACGCGGCGCGCCAAGAGGCAGGCACGGTGCACACGGCGGTGGTACCGTGCCGTAACAGAAAGCTCCCTGTAGGGACTGTTTGTATCCTTACATTAATCGGGAAGAGAATGTATGGTATACGGTATGACGAAATAACCAAACTCCACGAGTGCTGTTTGTACACTGAATTTATTATGTTAAAAAAGTAGAATGCATGTATCGCAGTAAAAGCAAAAGTTGCATTACGAAGAAATACATAATTAAAATTGTGAACGATAGGGATTTCGAATGAATTACTAAAATATGTGCGAATATGCACATACTTCCTACATTCCCATTGTGTTTCATACAACACACCTGTACTATTATGTAGGTATTCTGTGACAACACTGACGACCGTGCCTACGCGCGACGAATGTACCGTAGATTTTTACGTCGAAAAAACGTGTGTGTACAAGGGCTCTTAAGTTGACATACTGAGAATCCGAGGAAAATCCTGCCCCAATGGAATCCCACTAACAATATTTCAAATAGCCCATGTTCATACTTCATACGTAAGAATAGAATGCTCAATTATAATCGACTAGTTTAATGCAAATTGAAGAGAAATTGCAGTTTTTATAATAAAAGCTGCACAGAAATGTTGCCGTAAAAACCTCCGAAGCGTGCCTTTTTAATGGACTGTAGTTAACGCGTTTTGAGTACCTTTTGTAACGTAATTCACCTTAGCGTAGAATTTAATTATAATTGTTTGCAAAATTTAAAGTGGAAAATAAGTTCAAAAATTATAGTCCTTAAATTTTGTGCCTTAAAACAGGTCGTATAAAAGAAATATCAAGAATAGAAACTTGTTCCGTCAGCTTTATTTTGGCCTGCACAATTCTTAATATCAGGTCAATCATAGCATGGTTATAGCTATTAGTTTATAATAATACGTTACACCCTCATAGCCCTACAGTAAGGTAATTAATACCCTGTGTCGTGGGTACCATGGACTGTGGACACATACAAAGACAGGAACACAAACACCCAGACCGAGAACAGAAATTTAAACTCATCATTCAAATTTCTGTTTCGCCGGGAATCGAACCCGGGACCCCTCGATTGGCCGTCCGGCATGGTAACCATTGTCAAGCGGATCGTCATCCGTGAAATTATTAAATTCATGATTCATGATGAAATTCATGAAATTATTAAATCGTTATTAATGTGTATATCTACGTGAAAGTATCCATCCATCGGCAATTTAAAAGTCTACTACTGCAGATAGTCGTCCCCTAATAATTTCCACTTGGACCGCCCCTCCCACTGTGTAAATAAGAGCATCAAAGGTACTCACCCTTCAGTAGAGACGGCATAGCGCCTCGCTTCGATACATAATTTTGTGCCAAATCTGGTGCGGGGGGAAGAACGCACACATTTTAGTTTTGTCAAACATTCACAAATATTCTTTCATTCATTTCTAAATATGTTAATTTCAATTAACAACGTCATTTTCTATGCACTGACAACACTGACACCGACACACACACTCACTACCTAGTTGTATATAACTAGAAGGCACATTGTGCATGCACGTTGGGACGAGGGGTTCGCCCGAAAAGGCCACTCCTCTGACAGGTGTCCTACCTGTCAATATATTGATGCTCTAAGGTATATATATTACAAATAAGGACATATATATCACAAAAATACCCATACATTTTGGAACGTCTTTTCGTCATTTTGTTGCATATTTTTGCAGACAGGTTTTTATGGATAATTTTCGCGTCCCACGGGACTCGGAAGAAAGATTTAGGCTATAATCACGCTATCCAAGTGTTAGGTGTCGGTGAGAAAGGTTTTTAATAGGTAGAATACAATTTTTTGAAGATATTTGTTTGTGTTTTTATTGCTGGTACCAGCTTTTATAAATCGACCTACATATTCAGTAGCTATCTCTTATAATTTCTTCTTCGCACCTACTGCTACTTCCAAACACCTTAATGACCTTAGCAAATTACCCTGTATATGAATCATTCCATTTTTTTTCAACCTATTTTATGTCCCAGTGCTGGGCACAGGTCTCCTTCTCATAAGCGAGGGCATTTAGGCCATAGTCCACCACGCTGGCCAAGTGCGGATTGGTGGACGTCATGCTTTCGAGAAGTTATGAATTTCTCTCTGGCATGCACGGCGATGGAGAACATCAATCAGTTAAATATTACGATATTTTCCATCACCGTGGAGCAGCGTTTAATGCGCAAATTACAAATTTCTTTCAAACCCGGGATCGGTCGCGTCGAAGATCGCGGTTTTTCACCACTCGGCCATCGCTGCTCGCATCATTCCATAGTAGTTCACAATTTACATAGGTAAGGAAAACGGTACAATTATTTATTATTAAAGTAAATCTATTGACAATTATTAGAATTGACTTATCATAAGTCAACAAGGACGCTATGTTATTCGCAGGGAAATAATATGACATCATTATTCACAGTAGCTGATAATAAATTGCTGTTAAACTGTAATTAGTAACATTGAACTCTATTAATTGTATTCAATTTATGTAGGTTACTTTACTAAAACCTTCATTAAGCAAATTTAATGATATTCTTTATGCTCTAAACAGTAATTTAAACTCAATTTCGCTATAAGCACTGCTAGGTAACCAGCTGGGGATAAAGAATAGAGCTACGGTATCCGCTGCCTGATCGTAAGAGGCGACTAAAAGGGGGCTTCCGGGGTTGTGGACGGTGTGAGTGGGAGCTTGAGCCGCCCAGCCAGCAGCCCCGGGAAGGACGTGGTGTGTGTGGCTGCATGCCGCATGAAACCGTAAGCATCGGAAGGTGCAGGAGAGCACATCTGCTCTCCCGAAGATGGGCCCGTTCTGGGGCGTCGTGCGTGGAGGACACCGGTGCGATCCACTGGAGATCCTAGAGTCCTCCCCAAGCGCAGAGGCAGCCACCGTAGGGGTTTTAATGCGGTTAAATCCCACATAACCCGGTATCCCAAGGTTTTGAAGGTCCGCCCCTCATACAAAGAAAAGGTTACCAGCCGGCTAGTCAAGAAGTCTTATAAATTAACTTTATAAGTCTGCTATAAATAATTTTAATTCATATTTGTATTAGGTATGAGAGATCACTACTAGGTTACGTTGTCATTTTTTTTAATTAACATTAAACATCTTTCTAAGTGGGATTTAGATTATTATACTAAAATTCACTATTTTATCAAAATTCGATTTTTTTAAATTGTCCACATACGAGGGATAGTAAAGGTCCATAGCACAAGAAATTTTAAAATAATAGTTACAGACTGGAAAAATATACTTAAATATGAATTAGCCCAAAAAACTAAAAGAATATACTCTACAGCTCTTTAAATATTTTTTACGATTTTTCTATACTTTTTTACTCATTGTCTAGCTCTGTATATCTTTCATAATAATAACAATTCCTTCTTGATTTTCCTTCCCACAAAACAAATTTTTACTCCAACTCCTTCTCTGTTCACGCTGTTAGGCTATGGAATTCACTCCCCTGAAACTATCTCCATATTTAAAAAACGTATTTTTGAGCACTATTTAGCTACATGTACATAAGCTATTTATTTATTTATGATTTTATATGTATGGTTTCTGATTAGTTATTCTTATGTATTATTATTACTGTATTTATATCTATATGTATCTAATTTTTGCATCGCTTTTATTAATATATTAATTATTGGTACGCACTAAGTTCGCTTTACCAGATCTATTATCCTGGGACGGGCCTGCTGGAAGATATTTCAATGTGGAATAAGTAGTTCCCTTGTACAAACATTATTTGTTCATTCTCCTTGTGACCATTTGTGTGTACATAAATTAAATAAAAAATATATTATATATAATATATAGTAATAATATATAGTAATATATTCGGTTGGTCCTTAACTAACCCAAGGTACAAAAATAAACACTACTTATACTGGGGACAGGGATGGATCAGTCATAATGACCACTAAAGGTTTTTTTTTAACTCATCTGTTTTGCGAGGCTTAAGCCTTCCCTGCATTGATTTGCTAATTACAATACGGATGCATTAATACTTATAATATTATTATCTACTTATTGTATCATCATTATCATCAATCAATGCCGTCATATTATTCTCTGTCATAAATTAGATCATGGCACAGGATGTGCGTATCAACTTCCTATACAATAAGGTGCAATACTGTGAATATTTAATACTCATAATTAATTAGACTTGCATATTGCATATCGTTTATGGTCTTAGGTGGTGGAATTTTCATGATCAGCCGGGGAAGTACCACCACTGCACCATTTTTTTGGCTGCAACCCTTTTTAAGCCCACCTACTGGTTACGGATCTCCTACCATCCTGATCCAATGCACCTTTTATTTGTTATCGGGAGGAAACCCTTCAAAAGGTACCCGGTACCTTGGGAGAGGATACCGGGTCATGTGGGATTTCACCTCACTAAAACCCCCTCGGTAGCTGCCTCTGCACGTGGGAAGGTCTCCGGGATCTCCAATAGAACGCACCGGTGTCCTCCACGCGCGGCGCCCCCAGAACGGGCCCATGCATTGGTGAAGACGCGAGTTAGTGTCCAACCTGTTTTCGGGTGTTTTCAAACCGCCCATAACAAACACCCACGTGGCCTTGATTTTCTTTTCTATTACAATATTTATCATGCCGGTCTGATAATGTAATCAAGAGTTTCAATTTCTGTTTTCGGTCTGTGTGTGTGGCTCATGCCTTTGTGCGTGAAATATAAAAAGTCAATATCGTCAGACGTCATACATTCTTAAATCTGACAATGCTTATATTTCCGCAATAATGTATTTTTGCACACATACCAACTTTAAACATGGAAAAACCTGTTAAAATGGATCGCAGTGTACTAAAATGCTAAACTTCTTAAATAGGTTCATTTGACTACCCTTTGTCTCGAAACCACGCCAAGATGTATTCGCAACGTAAATCCATATATTATGTTTAATACACACTGTGTACGTTTATAAAGCGGTAGTCACATTGTTTTTTCTTAGTAACTTCAAAAGTCGCTACCTATCGAAAAACTGTCGGAAAACTGTCCATCAACGTACCGTTTTATCCTTGGATCATCATGATCATTTTAATATTATACCTGAATAAGCAAATTTTTTTAACCCCGTTTTTTTATCTGCAGGTATTTTATAATAATAAAAATACCGAGTTATGTGTACTATAGCCTTCCTGTCAGCGTTTGGGGAGAATTCCGGGATCTTCAGGGAAACGCACCAATGTCTTACAGACGCGGCGCCCCAAAACGGGACTATCATCCGGAGAGCAACGGTGCTCTCGTGCAGCTTCAAGTGCCTACGACGGCATACGGTCAAGCAAGCACCGCCGCCCTCTCGGGGCCGCCAACTGGATGGTAGGAGCTTTCACATATGCCGCCCGCAACCCCCCCTTTTACTCGCCTCTTACAATCGGGCAGAAGATTCCATAGTCCTAGTCTTATCTCGAAGGTACACGGAAGGTTTCAGCAAAGACAGCTTATATGAACTTAACCTTATAAGTTTGCGCTAAGCGAATAAACCTATAAACTTAGTATAATTATGTCATTACACTAGTCGTACTGTGTTTTAACCATTCAAGCACTACGCATGAGATACATCGTAGATCAAAGTACAAGGATTTTTAATTTTGGTACGTTGAAACAGTGGTATGTGTGTGAATGTTTTTATTTTAAAAGTGTTATCCAACGAAAGATGCAAAATCTGTGCTTATCACGTGGTTTTAACTGTGAAATTTTAGCGCCTAAAGGGCTGATTACATTGTCCAACTTGCAGGGGCCGACACGGCATACATTGCTGGTTATCTTGAGTATTTTATTCCATGTACTCAGATAACCAGCAATGTATGCCGTGTCGGCCCCTGCAGGTTGGCCAATGTAATCAGACCTTAAGACTGCGAATGTTTTGGTTTTGATAGGTTCAGAATCAGAACAACTTTTAGGTTCTATGCAGGGACACTTCTGTACAGCATAGGGCGCATCTTATTAAGCTCAAAATAGTTCAATTTCCTGACAAGTGTAACCAATTTTCACAGTTATTTTCATTTTCAAAAATCAAACCACTATAAAACTCCAAACAAATGTAAGTTCCATACATAGCGCATACATACAACAACCTTCGTTTTTTTCTAATATTATTCCATGACTCTTTAATTATATAGTTCAAGAGTTACTCGAAGTATAGAGATGGGTTGAATAATTTCCAAAATCACCTCACGTAATAAAAACATCTACTTAAATGTGTTGCTTGTGAATCCAAAATAAATATAACTATTTGTGATCACTTTCTAGTTCGTCTGTCGAACTGCTTGTTTACACGTCAACACCTATTTCCTGATAAGAAGTCAAGTCCAAAGTCTTCCCAAGGTTATTGAGTAAAATTTTACATTAAATAAACAGGTCTGCAGTCCCGCTCTAATTCGTTTACCAAAATCAACAAACGATCCATAGGAAACACTTAATAACATCTTCGGAACATATAAAGAACATACGGAAATAAAAGTTAACACGTAAATCATTCCTCCCCTGCATTATTTTCCCGTCACAGCTACTGTGGAAGTGCGAATATCATAGATCAAATATGATGAATATTCGTCTGTACAAACGTTGCCTTGAAATCTACGACCAGACAAGGCAAAGATGATTCATAAAGATGAAGGAAAGTTCGGTCAGTTCGGTGCACACCTTTGTGGCATAGTTGAATGAGTAGGTGGTAGAACTATTATGGTTCGCTCGGGGAAGTACCACCGCTGCACCCACTTCTGCCGTGAACCAATTCTATTGTGTTTCGATGGAAAGGTGCAGCTGCCGGCCACACTTACATGAGGCGGCCACCAGCCTCCGGAGTAGCAGCGCAACTGCATACGACCTCAGACAAGATTTACCTATGCTTGCTTGAGGTTGTATGTCCATGGGCTGCACCATGGGCTGCAGCGACCACTTAACACCACGTGGCCTGCATGCTCGTCTGCTACTCCATTAAAAAAAAGCATATGCAAGCATGGAATACTGATAATGATGTGATGTGATCAGCGATATTGTGAGATTCTTCTCACAATACGATGATGATTATAAAGAGAGCTCAACTACTAGTTTGTACAAATTCATCATATTAATTAATTTTTCGTGAAGCGATTCTTTTGTTGTGTTTCAATGGACAGGTGTGGTTAGTAATAATTAGACTTAGCATCCGGACGACCGCGCGTTGTTCGGATTAAAACAATTGGTTATCTTGGTTTAATTAACGCAATGTGTTTGATTGAGGTATGAACCCGGGTTTCAAACTCCACGGTCAGTCTACGTAACCATTCGGCCAAGTAAGGTTTAAGTCAATTGTCGAAATTTTTATAGAGGTCTTTTAAATCAATATTGTCATTTTTTTGAACGACAGATTGGTGGATGACGTTTGACGGCGTTCTACGCCACAATCTCTACTTTCCTACTTAATATTATAAATTCGAAAGTAATTCTATCTGTCTGTCTGCTTCGCTTTCCGCCCGCACTCCCCGAGCGAGCCGTCTGCGCATGGTTTATATATAGGTATAGGTATGTACATGGGGCGGCGGAAATAAAGTGGCCTACACTGATAAAAAATATAAATCCGGCACTGCAGTCGAAGCTCATTGTTAACGGACAACTCTTTATTACGGTTAACACAATTTGTCAAAATTTTCAAAATACTGTTAATTTTAAACGGTAAATCCTGCAAACAAGTTAGTGATATTACCAGGAGATAAGAGGTACTGAGAGACACCGCTAAAGGCAATAGCAGAGGTATATACAGCGATAGCACGAAGCGAATGAGCCGTAAAGATCAAGTGGCGGTGCATTATGACATGACGTCAAGCTGTAACGCCGCACCTACACAAAGGCACTGGAAACGTCTGCTTTTAGTTTCATTGCCTCTTCACCCGTTATTTTAACACTCTGATATGTGGACGGGGGCTCGTTCGTGAAATGGCTTACGGAAGAGTTTTCGCCTTTAAATAAAATAAATCGAAAAATTGTTACCAGAGACGATATTTTTTTCTTTCAGTTTGTAATTTAAATTAAATCTATTGGCCTAAAATATTCACTTCGTTATGGGTTGCATGGAAACCGAAAGTTTGTTGTTGTTTGATTATTCAAACAATCAACAGAATATTGTTGAATTACATCACTACATAAATATAACTGCAAAAATATTAATTAAAACTTTTTATTAACAACAAGGTTTACTGTGGGGCTATGAGTGTGAAGCGTTATTTATTTATTATTAGTATTATTTATTATTATTTAAATGCGCCACCAGATAAAGTGGACCTTGGGAAAGGACATAGGATTTTTATCCTATGAGAACCTATAAAACGGGTCCACGTGGGCGAAGCCGTTGGCGGAAGACTAGTCCAAAATAAACGTTTATACAAAATTTCAGCTCAATCGGTGGAAGTCATCTGCAGCTGCTGCTTGATTTGAATTGAGTTGCAAGATTCCAGCCAAACATACACTGCAAATTAATTAAAAGCTTAAAAAATACAGTCATTTTTAGCTTGATATTGCAAATACCACATTTAGATCAGAAAATCGCTGTCGTAATCCTCTTAGTGGGAATTATTCGCATGTACATTACCATCACAATAAGTGAGGAGGACTGGCTTATTTAAGAGCTTCAAATTTGACTACAGAATACCGGTAAAATAGAAGTGACACTTACCTACAAGAATTTCATAGCCCAAAGTTCAGCCTAATTTACATTTGGAATTAGTAACATAAAATTAGTGTTGCGACACTAGTTTCTTCAAGAGTTTAACATATAAACATCAAGTTTTTTCAAGAAACTCGAAACTATAGCGTCGACAAAGCGGAGGTAAAAAAGGCCGATCGTGACCGCATAGATGCTTTTGAAATGTGGTTCTGGAGGAAAATGTTGGACTTGGGCTGCATTCCGCACCAACAAGTCCATTCTCAAAGAGCTCAATGTGGAATTATTCCAGACTATCCTCCATATGCCTACTTAGAGTACTGGAATTCTTTGGTCACATTGCCAGATTTGCCAGGAAAGACGGAAGCAAATTGGAACAACTCACAATTACTGGCAAGGTGGACGGCAGGCGCCCGAGAGACCGTGGACTCTAAGATGGTCCGACCATATACGTCTACTCCTACGCCGTAGACTCCAACCTTCATAAGGCGTTCCACGCAGCAAAGGGTAGACATAGATGGCGCGATATCATCAAAAGAAAAATGGCTCCATAACACGTGGCTCACCACCCTCAGTAATGAGGAAAACGACGCCAGAAAGAGGATTAATTTCACAATTATATTATTTTAACGGTTACGATCAAACTAGTGTTAGTTTTCTAAGAACTGCATGAAACTAATTTCACTTCAGCAGCTTCCACAATCACTTCGCGGCAGTATTCAGTATACAAATGTACTCGTATTACCCGTGAATGTAGAGGGACACGAATTTTGCCGTGAATTCATCCCGTGAATGGCGGCTACTGTTCCGCTAAATAAAAAAATACAGTTTAAAAAATTAATATATCGAAATATAAAATTAATTAAGTTCTTTTAAGCACTAAAACTATCATTTTCCGGCTACTTATAGCCTTAGCTATCGTAATTGTATATTTTTAGACATTTATTCGCGTATAGTAAAATACCCTATACTCGCTGCCAATTTTAAAGCTGATAATTTAACAGGTATTTCTCCATGTTCCTGGTTCTGTGAACTGAACTTATGAACGCGCTCAATCAAAACATCCAACACGTATGCAAATTGTTGTGAGTAAAAACGAGATTTACGCTCTGGAACTTGTTAATTTGCCTGGAGTACTCCCGCGGCACAAAAATTGTTTGAATCAACATATTTTTCAGTTGTGTTTAAATGCGAAACGAAAATGGTTTTCACGGTTACAAGGGCACGTGAAGTATGCCCTCAAATTGTAGTTATTTATAGATTCTAAAGCTTTTTATAGCTAGTTAGTAACTTTCACCGTTCAGTTTATCCAATTTAAAAATGAATCCACCGTACTCGGTATTTTAACACGTCATAATCACAAATACAAAGTTTATAGAATACAGGGGGTACTTATATTAAAGGCGGTCGCAGCAGGGTGCGAAATGAAAACTAATAGTTTTACTAAAATAAATTACTTTAATTATTAAAATGTACATAACTAGCGATTCGCGATCGATGTTTGACTGTCTGTGCAGAGCTGCTCTTCTTTCCCACGCGCCGTAGTCCTGTATCAGCAGAACCTCGAATATGATATCTTGCCTATACAAGACTGCGACGCGGCGATGTCTGGATTTTTGCTTTATTTTCGATTGCAATTCAAATTATAAAATAGGTATACGTAACAGCTTGCTTGGCTGTAGGTAGAACTGTTACAATCTCTAGACTCCTTTATTTTTTTATTGATGGATGAGAGGATGCCCGAAACTGTAAAAACATTTAAAACAAAATCGATCCAAACATCGATTAAAAACATGTTTTTAAAATTTAGTTCATATTGAAAATTTTCATTTTACTAGAGCATATAAAGGAAACTGCTTCTATTGAATCAATTCTCTTATACAATTTTCAGGATTCTAAGTCAATAGGAAAGCACGAAAGCATGGCCCGGCGGTTAGCGTAGAACGCAAACGATCTATGCAACTAAGCCAAACGGGCGCAAACGGGTGTGAGATGGGTGACCGCTAGTGGCAAAAAAATTCATGCGCATTTCCATTCTTCGGAGGGCACGTTAAGCCGTCGGTCCCGGTTGTTGTCGATAGATAATAGTCGTTAAGCCTTGTCGGAGGCCTTATGGGCGGTTTAAAACATCCGACAGCGGGTTGGCCACTAACCCGCATCTCCACCAACCCGCATTGGAGCAGAGTGGTGGAGTAAGCTCCAGGCCTCCCCAATAATGAGGAGAGCCCCGTGCCCAGCAGTGGGACGCAAAAAGGGTTGCAGCCAGCCAGCTAGCCAGGAAAGTAAGAAATACGGTCAATAGGAAAATTAAGGACATAAGTCGTTGAAAAACATGAATGGATTTAAGGTAGATCTACTCAAGAATCCTTTAGTAGTTGCTCATGGAAGATGGGACGCCCCGAATCGGTAAGAACGTTGAATATGCATTGGACTTGTCAGCGATGTGTCAACACGAAGGCCAAGACCACGTAATATGACATACGATTAATGAGACAAGTTACAAGTGACTAACTCTTGTTATAAAATAATTCCTGATTGTTTTCAAGAAAATAAAATAATTCTGTTATGATTTCACAATACCTAATATGCGTTTTGTAATTCACACAGGTTAATTTAATAAAAAGTATTTTATATTCCTGGCAATATAGTTCGATGTTCTTAGATAAAAAAATAAATCAAAGGATGGTGGGCAGTTTTAAATATGAGAAAGTCTTGAAGATATTTTTATAGATAGTGCTATACAGATGTTGTAACAATGTAAATAAAAAAATAAATGTAAATAATTTTAATAATATTGTCTCTATTGAAAGTGCGAGTTATCTATCTTAATATATATAATTCTTCTGTGAGTGTGTATGTCACTGAACTCCTCCTTAACGGCTGGACAGATTTTAATGAATTTTTTTGTGTGTATTCAAATGGATTCGAGGATGGTTTAGATTCACAATTTGGGCCACTGGAAATGTTTTTTAATTATTTTTTTTATTTATAAGTAGTTTTCCCATATAAATTGTTCCTATCTGTCAAACGTTTGTATTTCGTGCCGTGCCGTTCCGTGTGCCGTTTGACACATTCAGAATAACAGGACAGTTGGTATGTCATTATTTGTTTTATATTTTTGTTTGATAGTAACATGAAGTCTCTTTAAGATAATAAGAAAAAAAATCCTCTTTTATTACTTTTAAGGCAGGACAACGTCTGCGGGGTCCACTAGTACTAATATAATATTATAATTAGTAAAGTATTTTTGTATGTTTGTAATAAATAAACTCAAAAACTACTGTTCCGATTTCAAAAATTATTTCACCATTAGAAAGCTACATTCACCCTGAGTAACATAGGCTACTTTCTACCGCGGAAAAATTCTTCATTTCTACGTTAAAACGGGTAATAGGGTCAACGCGGTTGAAGCAACTGGCTAAACAACTATGATTTTAATATAGCAATGAATTCTGGAATAGCACAGAGGCTATTTTTTATTTTACGGGGACCCATTAAACGGGTCCACGCGAGCGAAGCGAAGCGGAAGGCTAGTAATGAATAAAATTATTAATAATAGAAATTATTTGCAGCGAAAGAAGATAAATCACATTGTGTTTAAATAATCCACCTCAGGTGTTTTACTTCATCACAATCTATACAATGGTATGTTCGTACGATCATCCGCCACCGTACCACTTCCAGAGGTGACTTAGTGACTGAGGTACTTAAATTTACAAATATTCGGATTCTTCTTATTAATAAAAGTATAAATCTTGTCAAATTCAACGTCAACTGGAAGATATTGATTAAAGTTTATCTTGCTAGTAGCTGTCTCGCATGCGGGGGATACCTAGTTATCGATTCGAAATTTCACAATATTAACGTGTATGCTTTTTTACTTGTGTTTTCATTAAATTCCCAATACGTTTTATCTGTATTTGCCTAGAAGACTCATAAATAAGAGGGCCCTATAAAACTGCTAATTACAATGAAAATCCCTTCCTCTCCAACAAACGATACCACACGATGATAAATTGCTATTAGGGTTGTTTCGTTTTATGTTAGAAAACCACTGAAAACCTTCTCGAATATTTCTTTTCTTATGATCTTATTTTAAATTTTTTTTATGTCCCACTGCTAGGCACAGGTCTCCTCTCAGAGAGGGATTTAGGCCACCACGTTGGCCAATTGCGGATTGGTGGCAACTTTACTTACAGTACCTGTAAACAGTTCTATACTTATCTGTAATACCTATTATAAATGCAAATTTGTGTTTATTTGTTTGTTTGTGTATTTAACCTTTATCATGTACTAACGGACCGACGGTACGGTATGATTTTTTTGTTTTTTTGATGAAGTCAAAAGGCTGGAGGGAAACATAGACTACTTTTTACCGTGGCAAAACATCTCATTCTCACAGAATGAACCATCGAAGCTTATTACAATAACTTCATACTAAAAAATAACACAGTGTTGATACTAATTGACGACCCGCGTGGCGCATTGGTTACCATGCCGGACTGCCAATCGAGGGGTCCCGAGTTCGATTCCCGGCGAAACAGAAATTTGAATGATGAGTTTAAATTTCTGGTCTCGGTCTGGGTGTTTGTGTTCCTGTCTTTGTATGTGTCCATGGCTTCCACGACACAGGGTATTAATTACCTTACTGTGGGGGGCTATGAGTGTGTAACGTTTATTATTATTATTTTATTTTTAATTACGAGAAAATACGAGAAATCTATAGATAAATGATTTTACAAATATAAAAAGCAATGAATAGATAACGCCATGATATTTCAAACGCGAGTGAAACTGTGGAGAATAGCTAGTATTATTAAAAAAGAAAAGATATTTTACTTGTTACTACATTTTATGACAGCGGGCTTAATAACAAAAAATAATTCATAAAAATAAAAGTAAAAAACGTCTTCTTTTTATTCATAAATAAACCTATCTATTTAAAAAAACAGCTCAATGTTTGCGAAGTGTTCATTAAACTTCCTAGCATAGAACTAGAGCATGATAAATGACCGTAGTTTTATTTATATCTTCCGGCCGCCTAGATAATATTTTTGTAACTTATGTAAGGTATTCTTCAAATAAATTGCCTACTTGGGCATGAAAAATTCTGAGGAATTATTTTGTGTCGGATAAAAATTTCGATTAGTTTTCTTTAAAGTTAGTTTTTCTACTTATATTGGTCAACAGTTACCTAGAGTTTGAGTTGTATTTGCATATTATAGCCTAGTCCTAAGCGGTAAATTACGGACCTTTTTCGAAATAAACAATGCTGCAATCAGCGGTTTAGGCTGTGCGATTAGTTTTCTTTAAAGTTAGTTTTTCTATTTATATTGGTCAACAGTTACCTAGAGTTTGAGTTGTATTTGCATATTATAGCCTAGTCCTAAGAGGTAAATTACGGACCTTTTTCGAAATAAACAATGCTGCAATCAGCGGTTTAGGCTGTGCGTTGATCGGCCCGTCATTCACGACAGTGTGTGACAGAAGGCGGGATAGACTTTAAAATTAAAGGAATTGTAGCGACAGTTAATTTTGTGTATATTTTTAACAATTCAACGTTCTTACATTCTACTATGCGAGCCAAATAAGAATAGGATCGGACTTGCTGCTAACTTCACACGACAACTGTCAAATTAGTACCATTTAGTACTGTCAGCAAAAAAAGAAAAAAGTGAACCGAAAATATTCCTTCAATTTCATTGCTAAACAGAAATGTTATTAGGGATGAAACGATACCACTCTTTGTTCGATACTAGTACTGAAAAATAGTATCAAATCAAAGTATCGATAACTTATTCAATACCGTACTGAAGTACGTACTGAATAAAATACGACAATAAACCTAATTATGCTTTATGTAATTGCTTTTTTGCATACCTTACACATCAAAAACTAACAACAATCTGATAAGAAATACCGAAAAGGTCACAAAAATAAAAATAAAATTCTAGATTTTTTTGCACACCTTACACATCACTAATGAAGTTAATGAGAATTGCGAAACAAAATGGCGTCTTGACAGTCCTATTCTTAGTTGGCTCGCATAGTACCTATGACGCATTATAAGTACATTATTCTTAGTCTATTCTTAGTCTAGTCTATGACGCAAGCGAATGATGGTTGGTTGGCACTTGGCAGTATTACTGCCAATCTTACAAAATATCAATTTGAAATAATGTAGTTTAAAAAACTAAAAAACACGCTTTTGAGAAAATACGAACTAAAAACTAAAAAAATAAGAAGAAAATGTATATTACTGTAAATAAAGCGTGTGGTGCATGGTGTCAATAGTATCTTAAAAACCACCCCACGCTTTATTTACAGTAATATACATTTTCTTCTTATTTTTTTAGTTTTTAGTTCGTATTTTCTCAAAAGCGTGTTTTTTAGTTTTTTAAACTAGATACATTATTTATTTTTAATTTTTTAGTTGGATTTTTATTCTCATATTATTGCATTGTCATCGGCCCTTGACCCCTATGCAAATTTCCAAGTTAACCAGAAAATTATATAAATTAACAAAAATCATATTTTGCAAATTGAAAAATGGAATAATTTTATCAAATTAGTGTATTGTCATCGGTCCTCAATAAATCTACAAAGTTTGAACGAAATCTGGCCGTTTAAAGTGGGTCAAAATCGGGCCCAAAGAAGTCAGTTACAAACAAACATACAAACATACAGGTGAAGCTAATAAAAAGCGTGTAAAAAGTAAGGGCTTAGATAAATCTGTCATATTATGTCAATTATTGAACTTAATATTATCATCGTAAGTACATTATTCTTAGTCTAAGATTATCATCGATTATGGAAATAAATTACTACCTACAGGCTATTTTTATAACAATCATACAAGTCAAGGGTCAGCAGCTTAGTTATTTATTTGTAGGCTTTTAACACTAGCTGCTAAAGTTTCACACGCGTTTCCGTGCTTCGTGCGTGCGAGCCTGAGAGCTTGGCTTGGGGGGCACGCTCGTCGGTCCCGTCGTCGGTAGAACTTTACCGCCAGTAGGCTATTCAATTTTTGCACAAACACCCAGACCGAGAACAGAAATTTCATTCAAATTTCTGCTTCGCCGGGAATTGAACCCGGGACCCTCCGATCGGCAGTCCGGCATGGTAATCATTACGCCACGCGGGTCACCAAAATTCATATTGAAGTAAAAGACTTTATATTTTGTCAAACAATAAAATTTTGGGCCAATATCTGCCACCCTCGGCTCCAGCCTACTCAGCCTTTTGGTAAATCCAAATTACTTATTGGCAATTTGAAAACATCCGACAACAGGTCCAAACCCACATCTCCACCAAGCCGCATTGGAGTAGCGTGCATGGTGGAAGCGAGTTAGCTACAGGCCGCCCCAAGAATGAGAGGAGCACCGTGCACAAAGTACAACGCAAAAAGGGTTGCATCCAACCGATTCTTATGTTTTTTTTTTCAGTTATGGCATCGCAAACTCTGCATATTGCCAGCGTCAAGTATAATTTTTGCATCACGTTTTTGCCAGTTTCGGTGAAATGAACGAGTAATAATAGGTAAAGTCAGTAAGTCGTCAGTAATCAGTCTGTCAAGTCAGTCAGACTTTCAAGTAAAGCGATGGCTTCTTTACCAGAACGTGACCAGTGGAATTTTGGAGGCAAGCCGAAAAAACCTATTTTCGCACTGTTATTTTAATTCACAACACTCGTGTACTATAATTAACCTATATCGAACAAAATGCCATCAAATTTATCCGATATAACTCAAAAACACACCAAGAAAGTAAAAATAAAACAAGAGCACAGTATGTCTTTTTCGACTTCCCGCCAAAACTTCCATTCTTATGTTTTGTAATTGACCCTGTACGAGTAGGCACTGATTGTTTTCTTATTCCTAATAGTTACTGATTGGCTGCAACCCTTTTTTGCGTCCCACTGCTGGGCACGGGTCTCTCCCCATTATTGGGGAGGCCTGGAGCTTACTCCACCACGCTGCTCCAATGCGGGTTGGTGGAGATGCGGGTTAGTGGCCAACCCGCTGTCGGATGTTTTCAAACCGCCCATAAGGCCTCCGACTAGGTTTAACAACTGTTATCTATCGACAACAACCGGGACCGACGGCTTAACGTGCCCTCCGAAGCACGGAAACGCGCATGAATTTTTTGCTAGTGCGGTCACCCATCTCACACCCGACCGCGCCCGTTTGGCTCAGCTGCATAGATCGCTTGCGTTCTACGCTAGCCGCCAGGCCATGCGCGCTTCAGTTACTGATTACATTAAAGTTTATTTATTATATATAAAATGTTTACTCTTCAATAATGACACAAGAGGCTATTTCTCGTTCGTTCAGCTCTAATCTCCAGGGAACTGATTCGAGTGACCTCTCGAGTTCATTGATTGACGGTAAACACTCGTTAACCTAACGATCCCCTGATATTCTCCGGGTTCCACAGAGCTCTTCACCATAAAAATGAGATTTTACACACAAATGTCGCACAAAATAATGTAGTATAAAAAAATAAAAACACGCTTTTGTGAAAGTACCGCCTAAAAAGTAAAAAATAAGTATTTTACTGTAAAAAAAGCTTGGGTTCCATGGTGTCAATAGTATCTCAAAAAGCACCCCACGCTTTTTTATAGTAAAATACATTTTTTTATTTTAAATTTTTTGTTGGTTTTTTTTCAGATTATTGCATTGTCATCGGCCCTTGACCACTGTGCAAATTTCAAAGTTAATCAGAAGCTTAGAAGTAGCTGAAAATGAAGTTTTTTTTTAATGGAGTAGCAGACGAGCATGCAGGCTACGTGGTGTTAAGTGGTCGCTGCAGCCCATGGACATCTACATACAACCTCAAGCAAGCATAGATAAGTCTTGTCTGAGGTCGTATGCAGTTGCGCTGCTACTCTGGAGGCTGGTGATCGCCTCATGTAAGTGTGGCCGGCAACAGCACCTTTCCACCGAAACACAATAGAATTGCTCACGGCAGAAATGGGTGCAGCGGTGGTAATTCCCCGGGCGAACCATAATTGTTCTACCACCTACAGAAGTTAAAAGATTCCGTTACATACATACATTCAAACATACAGCCACAGGTCAAGCTAATATAAGCGTGTTAAAAATCAGGTCAATCCGTAGCATTGTTCTGACGTGAAAGAATTACACCAAATAATCACTGTCACACTTATAATCCTTTTTTGCCCATTGCTGGGCGCGGGCTTCTCCCTATTAGAGAGGCCCGCAGCTTACTCCACAACACTACTTCAATACTCGTATAGATTTGGGTTAGTAGTCAACTCGTTATCGAATGTTGTCAAATTTTCCTGTCAACAAGGTTTAACGACCGCTATCGATGGATAACAACCAGTTTCGACGGCTTCACGTGTCGTTAGAAATTTGCCACAAGCTGCCACCCATCACATAGTTGACCGCGTCTTCACTTTGCTGCATTCTGCGCTAGCCGCATGGCAGGTTTGTGCATTGCATTCTACGTTTTTACATAATAAGTACCCGGAAGACCAAGCGTTGCTCGGATAAAAACAATTCATTATCTTGGTTTAATTTCATACAAAACACTCATTAGCTTAGTGTTACTTAACAACGCCATCTGAAATAGCTCCCAATTTAAAAAAATTGTCACAAAAAATATAAAAGCGGGTTGCACTCCGGTAGTGCCGGCAGAAGTGAAAACTTGAACATTAACGTTGTGCATTTTTAACCCCCGACGCAAAAACGACGGGGTGTTACTTTGATAATGATAGGCTATGGATCTGAAATAGTTGTCTATATAAAGCGTAGCTTATACTTTTGTATCATAATCCGACGAAGAACTTTATAAACATATTTCTGTTTCTTTCTCACTTATGTTTATCTACTCATGCGATAAGAGATAGCACTAATGTTGAACGTGCCAATTTTGGCAACATTTTTCTGTAACGTCATGGTAATACCTATTTGCGGCCGATTCGCCATTTTCTATTACCCTTTCATGTGGTACTTGAGCTGTCAGTGAGCTTTGTTGTGGATAGTTTTTTTTAGAATTTCTTCGTTATTTGTGGTGTTTTTTAGCAAATCCTATATTGAGAAAGGTGAAGTGGTGTAAAAGAAGATGCCAAAGTGCAGTTTTATTGGGTGCGGCGGCAGAAGAGGGAAAAAACAGCATCATGTACATTACGCCGGTACGTACTGCATATTTCATCGAAATACCCCTGATTTCTACAAATTTACAAATGAAATGTTTGCTAAAAGTCTTAAGTAAAGATATTGGATCACGTTTCCTTTCATTTTCATTTATATTTACGATTATTTCACTATACAATTTTATAAAAACATTTTGTATGAAAAATAGTGTTGCGGTATTGATTGCTCCCATATCGATAAAATTATCATACATAAGATAAAGGGTAAAGAATATCGGGCTTATGAAATATGTTTTTTTCACAATTGTATAACTGGAAAAATTAGTTGTATCAGCAAATTAAAATTTAAACTTCTGTTAATGTTCCACTGCTGGACATTCCTCTCATAACTAACATTATGTGTATTTTGTTTTAGGTCACCAGTGATTGAAGAGTCTGAAAATATAAACACTACAAGAAAACATGTATATTTTTGTCCCTTCAATTTGATGATTCATGTTTCAACAGTACAATGAATTACAGTACAATGAAGTACTACGTGATGATGGCCTACCATCACAAACTTTATTGGTAAGAAAGATGTGTGCTCTTTTAATTACTTAACAATTTATTGTTCACATATATATGATTGTTGTTATATATTATTATTGTTGTGTGTGTGTGCGTGTATATGTATAGGCGTTGTGTTAAGCGAGCGAGCTGGGGTTGCTCGCGAGCGATTACCGTCGCATATGGACGCGACGGTAATCGCTTAACACCACGCCGCCTACTTAGGATAGCTATACATAGTCGATATAAATCAATCTGCTCATATACTTACTATGGTTTATATGTTATACTGTTGGGCACTGGTCTCTCCTGACTAGAGAAGGTACATGCCATATAGTTTACCAAGCTGGTCCAGTGCGAGTTAGGGTACTTGGATAGCGCCCTGTTTGTATAGTTCTGATAAGACTATCTATTTAAAGACATCTTATTTTATTTAAAATGTAGGTATATATCTTGAACGGAAATATAAAGATAAAATTTTAAAACAGGCTTTAATATTAATAGCCAGCCATTAGTCAGCCAGCCATTATTCAGCCAGCCTTAAGTTAAGAGCCATAATGATCTGTTGTTCCAGATGCTAACCATTACGGTCTGTTCCCATTACAGGAGCAATTATTCCAGGATGGCCGAATGTACCGAACGCGTCAGCCAGCTAGCCAATCGGAGCCTTGCCACCATGCCATACTGACGTCTCCCTGCAACCTAGCCAAGCCGTAGCTAATAAGGAGAGAGTCAACTCTATATAAGCCATCCCCAACAATTATTATGTGTCATTCTGCTTGTCAGTAAAAATGCAGAAACTCTGTCCATTTTTATTTCAGGTAGATATTTGAGTAAAATTTATGCTTTCTTTTTAAGGACATTCGTCTTATTCCCTTGTATGGTCCCTACCTTTATACAAATTGTTAATGACCAAAGGTCTTCAGGAGTCCAGATAATTTATAATAGGTACCTTAAGCTTACGCAACTATACCTCCCTATTATGTTTTATTATCTTTTAGGTACATATTTGTTTTTAAAAATAAAGGAAATGTTCAATAAAGTAAAATAAATGTGATTATCAATATCTTGGATATTTTATTTTGTGTACTAACACAACCTTGATAAAAAAGGACATACCATACCAGCAGACATACAAAACATCAGACCGTACAAGATCATCAATTCGCAATTGTGAGCGAGAGAATTATTCGTGATTTTTTGCATAATATTATAAACTCTGACGTTAGTATGACGTGGCATTAGTTTAATTTTAACTAAGTTTAACGTGTTAGCCCATCGTTTTAATCACACCGCGGAGTTACTGATGGTTTGAATGGAAGTATAACTTTTATATTTTATTTTATATTATTATAATTTGTTAATTTACCTACAAACCGATATTCAAGCCCTAGGATAGATGATCACTTCCAGTGTACCTATTTGTAACAAGAATGGAACTATCGATAATGTCTATCGACCGAACAGAAACAGCTCTAGTCGAATCCGCCATTTGTAATTACCGTCGAGTGTAGGTATGGCACGTTTTTCTTGTAGGTATTTCAACTCCTTCCGTAAGGGGGATTCGTTCCTCATTGGGTGTTACTTTGATAAAAGGGGGATTCGTTCCTCATTGGGGTGTTATAAGTTTGACGTGTCTATGTGTGTATGTAAATGTGTATGTGTCCGTGTTTGTTTGTGGCATCGTAGCTCCCAAACGGATGATCCGATTTTAATGCGGTTTTTTTTATTGAAAGGTATATAAGTCGAGAGAATGTTTGGTGGAAATCGGTTCATGTCTTCAAGGTCATTAAAGTCGTTTGTTAGGTGTGATAGGAATGTTACACGCTCAGTTTACTTGCAAGCATATGTAGGATCTGACATTTGAAACACTAATGTCTTCTGGAACCACTGAGCTGGTCTGCTGTTAGGGCTCGAAGATAGGAGACGTAACCCTGGACTGCCTTTTAGTAAACCCATCGAGTTTGGGCTCGTTGGATTTGTCTTAACTAGTTCTCTTTATGTTTCTAATTGACGAGGACCTGATTCTGGAAATCTGGAATCTCTGAGCTGGTCTGATGATAGGGCTCGAAGGTAGGAGTCGTACCCCTGGTCTACCTTTTAGTAAACCCATCGAGTTTGGGCTCGTTGAATTTGCCTTGACTAGTTCTCTTCATGTTTTTAATTGACGAGGACCTGATGCTGGAAATGAGATGTGGCGGATGAAACCCTGGAATGCCGGAATGAAACAGATAAACCGATTTATATTTTTGCTGAAAATCTAGAAGGACCAAAGTTTAATCTTTACTGTTTCTCAATCTGTGCAATTCTCCCAGAGCCAGTTTGTCATGAGTATTGTTAAACAGCTTCCTTTGGTCGAGATCGCATATAGCGACCCCATCTAAACATTTTACGCTGCTTAAAGCCACGGCCTTTTGCAAAAGTTTTTTTGCCCAAATATACTACAGCCTTTTCAACTGTGGTTCCTTGTAACTTATGTACAGTAGATCAGTTCCGTTTAAAAATCTTGAAATAAAAATTAAATTTAAAAATTAAAAAACCCCCCGACCAAAAAAATAAACTCTAAAAACTAACAAATAATATTTTAAACCTATTATAATTATCATCGTCACATATATTATGTGAGTTCAAGTATTATTATTTTCCAAGCGTCGTCGCGTTGGGGGATCGCTAAGTGAGACGACCTTTTGCAAAAGCTTTTTTGCCCAAATATACTACAGCCTTTTCAACTGTGGTTCCTTGTAACTTATGTACAGTAGATCACTTCCGTTTAAAAAGCTTGAAATAAAAATTAAATTTAAAAATTATTAAACCCCCGACCAAAAAAATAAACTCTAAAAACTAACAAATAATATTTTAAACCTATTATAATTATCATCGTCACATATATTATGTGAGTTCAAGTATTTTTATTTTCCAAGCGTCGTCGCGTTGGGGGATCGCTCGATCGGGGACGACGTTAACGGTTGAGTCGATTTTGCGAATTTTTCGGAGTAAATTCTTTTGTTGCAATCTGCGACTACACCTGTTTTTCTCACTTAGCGGTCCCCCGACGCGACGCCGCTTGGAAAATAAAAATACTTGAACTCACATAATATATGTGACGATGATAATAATAATAGGTTTAAAATATTATTTGTTAGTTTTTAGAGTTTATTTTTTAATATTTTGGAATGGTTAGGGAATCATTTCGCACGAATTGGTTTTATTATCAGTATTATTTTTCATCTAGTATTTTCAGTAGGTTTTCATCTAGTATTTTTATAAAGTACTCAACTCACTCTCACTCACTCAATTTCTTTCACTATTTCTTTGTCAATTTTTTTCATTAATAGATGCACTTTGTTCAATGTCCATATTTTAAATACTTACTTGATTTAAACGAATTTTACAAGTATAGACAGTCGAGCCATCAGCTGTCTCCCCTCCGTCTTACGAATATTCGATCAGGCCACGTGTTTTTTTTCAACCTTTTTATGTCCCACTGCTGGGCACAGGTCTCCTCTCGTAAGTGAGAGGGATTTAGGCCATAGTCCACCACGCTAGCCAAGTGCGGATTAGTGAAATGAAATGAAATGAAATGAAATGAAATGAAATGAAATGAAATGAAATGAAATGAAATGAAATGAAATGAAATGAAATGAAATGAAATGAAATGAAATGAAATGAAATGAAATGAAATGATATGAAATGAAATGAAATGAAATGAAATGAAATGAAATGAAAATAATTTATTGTTGACTGTTCACAGACACAAAATAATGAATGTGCGCCGAGAATTTGAACCCGGGATCGGTCGCGTCGAAGACCGCGGTTTTTTACCACTCGGCCATCGCTGCTCACTCGGCCATCGCTGCTCACTCGGCCATCGCTGCTCGGGCCACGTATCCTGACACGAATTTAACATTTTTTACCCATCCCAAAAAAAGTGCACAATGCCGCTAAAGAAGTTTTCACTTCAAAAATGCAATATGCTTGACTGAGATTTGAGCTCGAGATTTAAACTCCACATTCAGCCTACGTAACCATTAGGCCAAGTAAGCTTTAAGTCAATTGACAAAATTTTTATAGAGGTTTTTCAAGTCGACATTGTCATTTGTTTGAACGAATTTGTTTAAACGGCGGATTGGCCGATGACGTTTGACGGCGTTCTACGCCACATTATTATAAAATTCTCCAATAGATGTCAGTTAAAGTCATATTTTTCAGTTTATATTTAAGTTGATTATCGCTGAAATTACGAATAAAACGACCATTTCTAAAAATGAATCTTAGTTGTATCAATTTATCACCCCCGAAACACTAAATTTCATGAAAATTGTTGGAGCCGTATCGGAGTTTCAAGTTATACGTATAGGTATATACAAGAATTGCTCGTTTGAAGGTATTAGATATTAGACCATAAAACACTTACAGCCCCTCAACTTCTGGTATTACGCATACTTACGAGTTTAACTTTAACGACCAGGAACTATTTACTCCTGACCTCCCAAGTTCATTGTCTGTCGCTCCGGAACGGACACAGCAAGTGGACTAAAATATCTTAACCTTAACCTTTGATGTTTTTCGGCTCATGTAAGGGTTACCATAGAGCATGGAACCATTACACATGCTTCGTTCGCGGTCCTTCTAGAGACTCCACAATCATTTTTTTATTTGAATGGAGTAGCAAACGAGAATGCAGACCAAGTGGTGTTAAGTGGTCACTGCAGCTCATGTAAATCATCATTAAAAATGTTGCACAAAACTACGTTTTGAAAACAGGACAATGGTTACTTCAGTTACATAACTGATTTCTACTGTCGCTTAACAATTGATTTAAATGGTTCTTGTGACATCACAAACCATTTTCTCTAGTTTTGGCGGGAAGTCTGAAGGGACAAGTTGTGCTCTTGTTTTATTTTAATTTTCTTGGTGTATTTTTTAAATAACGGATAAAGTTGATGGCATTATGTTCGATGTACGTTAATGACAGTGCACGACTGTTGTGAAATAAAATAACAGTGCGAAAACATGTTTTTTCGGCTTGCCTCCAAAACTCCATCGGACATGTTCTGGTAAAGTAGCCATCACTTTACTTGAACAGAACTGACTAGAGTGACTGATACCTGACGACTTACTGATTTTTTCTATGACTACTAAGTGATGTAAAAATTATACTTGACGCTGGCAGTATGCACAGAGTTTGTGCTGCCATTATTAAAAATGAATTGAACCATTTTCTCGTAATAAATGTATGAGGATGTCACGTTTGGACAACTCATTAAAAGAATCATAATTGATTTAGTAGTTCAAGACCGGATTGATTCACGGCAGAAATTGGTGCAGCGATAGTACCCGGGCGAACCATAAATTTTCTACCACCTACTAACCTACCTACCTTCTTCTATCACCTGCTTCGTTCGCGGTCCTTCTAGAGACTACAATCATAATGAAACGTAGTGATGAACGCATAGTCCAGGGTAGAAGCCTTTAAAAATAATGAAAAGTGAAAAAAAATTATAATAGAATGAAACCCATTAGAAAAGGAGGGAAATATGATAAAAATGAAAGGAAAAATAATTTACGGGTGATCTGAGGTTGGGAAGGGGATGGGGGTGAGTTATTAAGGGTAAAAAACGGTTTTTCTCGATTTCCGGCAAAACTAAAAGTCCTATCGAAAAAAGTCAAATGGAAAAGTTGTAGATAATAAAAAGATCTAAAACTTTTGTATTTACACTTTTTTCACATAACTAACAGGTTTATAGATTTATAATATATTATTTATACATTTTGACATTGATTTCTTTAATATTTTTTTTTTCATGGGAGTTTATTCACGATTAAATAGTGAAGACATTATTAATTCGATTTTGTCTTTTCAGATTATCAGTATGGATGAATCTGTTTGTATCATTTGCAATAAGGCAGATGATAAGCAAGTGTATGCAATAAAAAAAAATTTGAAATTTTGCATTTTCTGAGAAGATTTACCATAGTAACATATATTTTTTTTTACCATCGGAAAGTAGAGATTCCAACGAACAGAAACCACACCAACTTTTTGAAAAAAGCTGATATTTTGACGGGTGAATTTTCGATTGAAAATTAGGCTGTTTTTTCGATATTAATTCAAAATAAGGTGAAAAAATAAATATTTTTAATTAAATAAATTACAGCGTATTTGGGACATAAAAAGGTAAGTTTTCACAAAATTTCGTTAAAAAAAAATTTTTTTGTAAAAGATAAAAATAAAAAACCAAAAACTTGGTTTTTTGAATTTTTCACATAAATTTTGAGGTTATGTGAAAAAAGTGTAAATACAAAAGTTTTAGATCTTTTTATTATCTACAACTTTTCCATTTGACTTTTTTCGATAGGACTTTTAGTTTTGCCGGAAATCGAGAAAAACCGTTTTTTACCCTTAAAAACTCACCCCCATCCCCTTCCCAACCTCAGATCGCCCGTAAATTATTTTTCCTTTCATTTTTATCATATTTCCCGCCTTTTCTAATGGGTTTCATCCTATTATGATTTTTTTTGGTTTTAAAAATTATCGACACTGGACTACAACTCGACTTTCAAATTAGTCACGGTCGTTGCTGCTTTTTTTCAGGCTTTGCTTTCAGTTTAAGCATTCTTGAGAAAACAAATAAAAACTGAGTGATAATCCATAAGTTATTTTGCCGTTTTATCACGAAAGGAAATATTTTAAAACATACTTAAAAATAAATCACAATACAATATCACACAAATTATATTATCCTAAACTAAACTACTGTACAAAAATTATTCTAGGTATTTTATAATTCGAATCGAGCTGGTTTTACAGAAACATCATTATCACCCAGTATAGATCAATCCCTGTTGCATCAGCAAGGCAAAAGCGCGATCCGCAATCATAAATAGCTCGCATACAACACGATTCAAGAAATTTTCTTCACCTTGACACTCGCGGCGCGTGCTAAAAGCGCATACTACAATATCATTTACTATATAGTAGAACTTTAGTCCCTGTAGCTTCGGGATTAAGTACAGAGTACCTGATCGTAAGAGGCGACTAAAAGGGTGCTTCCGAGGTTGAGGACGGTGAAAGTGGGAGCTTGACCCGTCCCGCCAGCAACCCCGGGAACCGGGCATGCCACACCTGAAGGTACAGGAGAGCATATCTGCTCTCCTGAAGATGGGCCCATTCTGGGGCGCCGCGAGTGGACGCGGCGGTCAAATCCCACATAACCTAGTAACCTCTCCCAAAGTGCTGGGTACCTTTTGAAGGTATGTCGTTCCCCCCCCCCCCCCCCGATACCAAAAAAAGGTAGTAGAAGTTTATTGGTTCGACCAGTTAAGTACCACCCTTGCTTGAAGTTGTGTGTAGATGTCCATAGTTTGTAGCGACAACTTAGCACCACCTGATTGCAGGTCACACGTCTGCTACTCTGCTCAAATTAAAAAATGTGACATTGGATCCAAAGAAGGAATATTTTGGCTCAAAAGCTCCGTTGTCCCGAGAAATGAAATATCAGGCTTACTGTATCGATAAAGGGCGAGAAATCCTACCCTTCCCATTTCCCTATGCAAATTAAATTCCCATTCAAATTCTCGACATATATTACGATACTCTGACAAAAGAATGTTGAATCCTCAACACGCGGATGGCCTTAGACCTCGGAAGTAAGAAGGCCTGTTTACGTAATATAGAGTTTGTAGGCTCTAAAGAAAAGGTTATCTGCATAAACAAAAGACATTGTTGCAAAAAACAAACGTTGAATCTCACGAGTACCTGAGATGCAATTTGAGCTTTCACTTCATCGCACATCTCTAGTTTATTGGCAAACTATAATTTTGTAAAGATTTTGTTATCTAATACCTTTAAACGAGCAATTCTTGTATATATCTAAATATATTTTTTGAATCTCGGAAACGGCTCCAAAGATTTTGATGAAATTTAGTACCCTGGTTTCGGGGATGATTAATCGATCCAGCAAATTTTTGTTGATAGTAATAATCGTTTTATGTATTAAGTATTAAATATGGAAGACCTCTATAAAAATTTCGTCAATGGAATTAAAGCTTTCTTGGTCGAATGGTTACGAAAGCTGACTACGGAGCTAGAGACCCGGGTTCAAACCTCCAAATTGCGTTTTTTATTTTTTGTGACAATTTTTTTTAAATTGGGAGCTAGGTATTTCAAAAGGCTTTGTTAAGTGACACTAAGCCAATGAATGTTTTGCTTAAAAATAAACCAAGAAAATCAATTGTTCTTATCCGAGCAACGCTCGGGCGTCCAGGAACTTATTATGTAATCGTGTTGCATATATAGTTGGAGGAGAATCTAGGAGGTAAATACTACTTACAGTTTTAGGATGATTGATGCCCATTTTAAAACTGAACTTTTGGGTGAATTTTCATGATGTGATCGTACCGGTTTCTACACTAATTTCTGCATGATGCAAAAAAGTGTTCGTCTGGCCTCCGGACAGTACAACTATCACGGCGACCGCGGTGATGTCATATATTTTTCATCACTATCACGTCTTTTCAACGGATTACTACTGTTTTCTTCAGGTCGACAGTCCACCTTTGACATCCGCGCAATGGTGACCATGCTGGACTGCCAATCGCAGGGTTCGATTCCCGACGAAGCAGAAATTTGAATGATGAGTTTAAATTTCTGTTCTCGGTCTGGGTGTTCCTGTTTCTGTCTTTGTATGTGTCCATGGTACCCATGACACAGGGTATTAATTACCTTACTGTGAGGCTATGAGTGTGTAACGTTTATTATTATTATTTATTAACGACTGTTGATTTTGCGAGTAGACTTCAGACCGGCTACCAGTACATGGCTATGGGTACTAGATTTAAATTATGGTCATTGCAAATATCCGTAATAAATGTATTTGTATGACCGACACACTTTATAGTTGGAATATTAACGTCCAGAATTAAATTATGGCTAT
Organism: Pyrgus malvae; assembly: GCA_911387765.1. Taxonomy (NCBI): domain Eukaryota; kingdom Metazoa; phylum Arthropoda; class Insecta; order Lepidoptera; family Hesperiidae; genus Pyrgus; species Pyrgus malvae. The sequence continues at coordinate 5,873,261 of OU426955.1, read as the reverse complement.
TGTAGTTAATCTATGTACCTAACTGTCTCAATACCTCAATCATTTCCGTGTACACGTCTCTTACACGCAATAATAAACGACATTGACGAATTGTTTTAACTGCGTATCGTTATGTCACCAATAACACCGGTTATGCGTGTCAAAGCCTTATATAGAAGGTTCCGTACGGTCATGAAATAATAATAATAAAACCAGTACGGGGCAGCTAAAACGGATTTTTCGGTTATTGAAGTGAAAACTTCTTTAGCGGCGTTGTGCACTTTTTTGGGCTGGGTAACATTTTAAACTACTGTTCGAATATTCGTAAGACGTAGGGGTGACAGCTTAGCTCGACTGTCTGTATACTTGTAAAATACGTGTATATCAAGTGTTTAAAATATGGAAATTGAATAAAGTGCATCTGTTAATGAAAAAATTAACGAAAAAATTGTGAAGAAAATGAGTGAGTACCTTATAAAAATACTGGATAGAAAATAATACTGATAATTAAAGCAATTTCTACGAAATGATTCCCTTACCATTCCAAAATGTCAAAAATGCACAACGTTTCACTTTGGCTGGCACTCCCGCAGTGCAACCTTTCAATTTTGCCTTAAGTTTTTTGTACTAAAAGGCATTGTTGCCACAAGTCGCCCCACAGTCATGCTGCATAATGAATACCCATTGTACTTGAAAATTTATTTAAAACAGGGCTGGAGTTTTTTTCGCCCGCTTTTTTCTCCTAGCCCATATATGCCTTAGCGCACCCAAAGCGGATGACGGTCAGCTGATGGCCGTACAACAATGACAAACATCAAGTGTATATTATTACCCAGGATGTTAATAAACTATTTCATTTCAAACTATTTCATTTCATTCTTACCAAATTATGTATCTATCTATGCCAAAATGTAGTTCCTACCCTGTAGACTTTAATTCTCTTGTGCAATGTTTAAAATGTTTCGTATATGCAGCCATATCGTTTGATAATGTAGAGACTGTAGACTTAGAAGTTTCAGTTTGACATACTCGTAAGAGACTATAGTTTTGAATATTCGGTCTGAGAGCCTGTTTGCTAGCGAATAATAGTGGATATTATTATAATGTAAAATAATAAGAAGTCGCTCTACATAAATAAATAAAACAAAAGAGATTTTAGAATATAAAGTAGTTTAAACAACACCCCCAATTTCTTATTCTACTTCAGCTACTATCTTTCTGAACTTACTCTTACACTTATCAACTTAATATCTCCGCGTATTCCTCCGTGAAACCGGTCTTGTCTCGTCTACAGGAAAACAGATTAAAAGCCATTGCCAAACGTATTTTTGCATCAATCATCTTAACGACCTTTAAATGTAATCGCCAAATTCGGTCTAATCGGCCGACCTCTGCTACGAATATTGTTAATGCAAGTCAATGTCAGCGGGGCGGTTGAAATTTGCGATCTGATTCACAGAATCGCATTATTTAGTTCCTTTATTTTTTCCAGATATGTAGGTGTGGTCGATGCAGCCCATATATAAACATACGTGGCGGCAGTAACAATTTTTCATCGAAATGTGAAGATGAATAAAATTACTTCATGTCAAAATCAGTTCCAGTGGTAGTGGTAGTAGTACTTCCTCGGTCAATGTATGCAACTGATACTACCTATAATATATTCTATATATATACAAATTAGTAATTAATATACAAATAAATAAATAATTTTTTCAACTTTTTTTATGTTTCCCTACTGGGTACAGGTCTCCTGTCACAAGTGAGAGGGATTTAGGCCATAGTCCACCACGCTGGCCAAGTGTGGATTGGTGGACGTCATGCTTTCGAGAAACTATAAATTTCTCTCAGGCATGCACAGCAAAGGAGAACATCGTAATCAATTAAATATCACGATATTTTCCATCACCGTGGAGCAGCGATAAATACGCACATTACCAATTTATTTGTCAGAGGTGCGCGCTGAGGATTTGAACCCGGGATCGTTCGCGTCGAAGACCCAGGTCTTACCACTCGACCATCACGCCTGTTTGTTACCATACTCCTCCGAAACAGCTGAACCGATTTCGATGACATTTTATATTCACACTTGGTCGGTCTGAGAATATGTATATTGTTATCTATTTTTCATCCCCCTAAGCTATAACGGTTGCCCACCCTAAAAAAATGTTTGTTTTTATTTTTCAGACTGTTTTTTTAATGATGTGGCATTAAAAATACATACAACCCTAAATTTCTACGTTCTACCATCATCCCTTATTTTTTAATAGCGATATTAGTAGGCGGTACGGAGTACGCGGGAACAGCCAGTAGGTACATTCTCGTATATACTAAAATATGCGACTCCTTTATATCAAAACTTAATAAGCTACTAAACTAGGTTGTTACTTCCCTTCTTGGAAGCTAATATAACTTAATCATATATAGGTTTTTGGGCTGCCCTCTGGGATTGCGCCCTCGACCCCCTATTAATAGAGGATGTCCCCTCTTTATACATACAAATGAGCAAGCAAGGAAGCTAAGATTTCATTTGAAATGGGTGTATGGAGAAACCTACCTTCCTCCGTCCTCCATCGAGAAATTGTGCCCACATTTTCGTAAGCTCTCGTCTCTGGTTTATGACACTCGTTAACCTAAAACACTTAACTATTTCTTATATCCCTAGATATTTTTTATAAAGATATTTAAAATGGGCTATTTAGAACGGTGCCAACAAAGGCCCGGTATCCCATACCTATAGACATTTGATGCTTATTAAACAAAAAAATAGAATATAGCAACAAAGTACAAATCATCCACATTCAGTTTCTGAAATATCTTTTAAATTGGTCTCGTTTTAGAGGCGGGTACAGACGGAATACTTACTCTACTCTTTGAGACGGAAACTAGATCTGGAATTTGGGCTAATTTACTTGAGACATTCGACGTGAGTTATAGTGGTTCTTATCATACCTGAGCGTTCTTCGAGACATAGTGATATATTTTCAAGTATTTCATTTTTAAAATCTCTCACTCACACGTCATGTCTCTTACGTATATTCGGCATGACGTGTCAGGAATAGACACAGGAGTCTGTGGCGTGAAGGCGTGTCAACGGCCAGGGTCGACAAACGGCCTTCCAACGTCACATCGCATGACGCACACTAACGATGATAAACGAACATGTTCCTACACACGGGATCATGAAAGCTGCGTTGTTGAGTTATCGGTTGGTCGGTCGGTCGGTTTAATAGTGGATTTGCCGTGTTTGTACTTGCGCTGCCACTTCGCATGCCGCTTGATTGTCGACTTACAGTCTGGCTAGCAAGTGCAACTTGCTGCCAAAACGGCAGAAAGTTCTCCTCAAATTTTACTTACTACTTATAATTAAGTTAACTATAAACCTTCTATGTATTTAAACTCGTTTAAAGCGGCACCAATTTTTAACACGCTTTTATTAACTTGACCTGTATGTATGTATGTATGTATGTATGTAACGGAATCTTTTAACTTCATTTTCACTTACTTCTAGGAGTCTGATTAACTTAAAAATTTGCACAGGGGTCAAGGGTCGATGACAATACAATAGTCTCATAACTTTATATAAAAGTCCTAACTAGGATCACCAGAATTAAAAAAAATATATACGAGGGGCGGCTGATAAGTTCATGGCCTAAGGTACTTAATGAAACAAATATAAACTTTTATATTTTTAACACGTCTAAGTGTCTGATTAACTTGAAAATTTATACAGGGATCAAGGGCTGATGATAATACAATAATATGAGAATCAAAATCCAACAAAAAAATTAAAAATAAATAATGTAGTTTAAAAAAACTAAAAAACACGCTTTTGTGAAAATACGAACTAAAAAGTAAAAAATAAGAAGAAAATGTATTTTACTGTAAAAAAAGCGTGGGGTGTTTTTTTAAGATACTATTGACACCATGCACCCCACGCTTTTTTTTACAGTAAAATACATTTTCTTCTTCACAAAAGCGTGTTTTTTAGTTCTTTTAAACTACATTATTTATTCTATACTTTTCATTCCAACGTTACAGGGCGTTTAAAACCAAAACTACCGTTGTGGAGTTACGGGGCTTTTTAAACCCTGTAACTACTGGACTCTAATTCTATAACGCATCTTATATTTACAATATATTTTCATCTCTGTCCTACACCGAACCAAATTGAAGTTTATGTCTTTCTTAGCCTGCAACCAAGTCATGGACCAGGGCTTTCAGACCTAGTATAGCACTCAACTTGTAAAATTATGGCCACAAGAAGGTTGATGTCCGTGGACCCCAAACGGCCTTCGCGCGTCAGGAACATGAGTAGAACTACGCTGCGGTATAACGTTGATTTATAGCTTCTTTATTAGCTAAGGTCAGGGATCCAACACTATTATGTCTATTATTTTCCACTGGCAGCGCATTCTTAGCGCACGTTTTAAAATTGACAAGTTTAAATCAACGTAAATTACTCGTAGAGCTTAATTGTGGGATCTTATTATCGTATTTTAGAGTAAATAAAAGACTTATGATAAAAGTCATTCGACCATACTTATAAAGTTATAACTTATCTACTCAGATGAATAAAAAAGAACTGAGCTAATCTAATAGGTGTTAATTTGATATCAATCTTCTATCTATACATATAATAAAACTGTAAGCAGGGTCAATTCTGTACATTGCATATAAATTTAAAAAAATACTTCTAGGGGTCTTTTTATAAGTAACAGAAGCTAAAAATATAAGTTTTGAAATTATTGTCTGTCTGTCTGTCTGTCTGTCTGTCTGTCTGTCTGTCCGTCTGTTGTTAGCTTTTCACGCAAAAACTACTGGACGGATTTTGATGAAACTTTTTTTGTTTTATATATATTGGTCCTCGCTAACATTTAGGCTATAGATAATTTTAAAAATCACCCTTTAAGGGTGTGAAATGAGCGATGAAAATTTGTATGGAAAACTTGGATTTTTTCAATAGTTTTTCTTGAATTTTGGTATAAATATTTTCTAACCAAAACAAAAGAATACGTGTTTCAGCATTTCCCGAAATTCACCCTTTAAATGTCAATTTTCTTTGGAACTCTTTGAAAATTGAGTGTCGAAACTTGATGTACAGAATATTTTTGTGCAGAGTAATATACTTATAATTTTGTATTTGTAATCTTTACTAACATAGTAAGAATTCTATTTCAGCTTTTTTCAAAACTACTCCTCAATAGCAAATAAAATGGATTCGAAATTTGGTATCTCAAGCGTACAATAATTAACCTTAACTTAATATTTCATTCTCAAATTCTTTTCCCTTCTTTGAATGATGTGTTTCCCTTCTTTGAATGATATATTGATGAATGAATTTCCGTAACATTAGTGTGTATTTCATATCAATCGGGTGATAAACAAAAAAGTTATGTTCATTTACACAATACGCAACATAAACTTGAAAGGCACTTTGCACATAGAGACAGAAACACCAGACCGAGAACCGAGAACAGTTTAAACTCATCATTGAAATTTCTGCCGGATTCGCTGCCGGATTCTAACCCGGGACAGTTCGATTAGCAGTCCGCCATGGTAAACATTGCGCCACGCGGGTTGTCCCATCGTTGAGAAGGTATACGTATGATGCTGAACATTGTTAATTATTGGACCAATGATAACTCATTTTTGCGTCTCTTTATTGCGTACGGGCTGAGGGCTCATCCACACACGTTGATTGATGGAGATATTAAGGAATCTTTAAAGATTCTTTATAAAAATATTCTTTATTTCTAAATACAGATAGCACACTGTGTAGAGACCCTGACTTCTGCTTTAGTTTTCTCAATGTTATATGAGTTATGACTTATGACCAAACTGCTGTCCGCAAGTTTTAAACCTATAGTTTCTCAATTGACCTTACAATTATTTTTCCGATTGTTTAATCCTAAGCACGTGTATGTTTAGAAAATTTATCTCCCAAGTACAAGTAGTTGTATAGTGCACCTCTTTTCTGCAGTAGGTTAAAGCTATGTATATAGAATGAGTCTATACATTCTTTGCAGTATAAATTCACCCAATTTACTAAAGATACTATTTTTAACATAGATGAAGCCACGGGCACAGCAGTATCTCTTAACTTTAATAAGCGATGTACATATTTGTAAAGAGAATCTGTTTGCGCGAGAAAAGCGAAACGTGAGAAAAGTGGATAGTAAGATCAGTACAGTAAGCATTCCTTACTGTTTTAGGTTTGAAGGATTTAGAAAATTAGGTTTCTTCTGAACATATGAACATTGTATTATAAATGATTTCACTATATGTAAGAATAATCTACCTGCTACTTATTCAATGCAAATAAATAATCTTTAATTTTTAATCAATCCATTTTATAAAAGTCTTTATACACGCGGACGACGTCGCGGGCACAGCTAGTCATAAATAAATATAGACATCAGCAAGAGGTATGTTTATGGCTAGAGTCCATGAATACGAAATCTTTTGTTTCACGCGCCGGCCTGTGTCGATGTTTCTCTTACACTCATTGAATACAGCGCTAGGAATCGTACTAAACTTCGTTTCATAGGAGCGCAATCGCCGGCGCTCCACTCGTTAGGTACATCTTGACGCTAAATGTACGCGTAGATATAGGTAATAATTAATATAATATACTATGTATAGGTATGTTAGAATAGAATGAATGTAATGTAAGGATAGTATGTATTATGAAGGGACATAGATTACCTATGTAATTTTTTTGGGAGTGCACTGCACCAGCGCTCTTTAGGACGAGCCGCCTCTGGTAAATAGCGTTCGTAAAACTATGTCGAAAGCCTCATACGCTCTTTGGAAACATCCTACACTAAGTTAGCACTGTAGCAAATAGGATATTTTCAATATCCAGCTTAGAACAATAGTTACGGACTACGGTAGATGCAAAAGCGTACCATATCCGAAAATAGATAAGTAAAATGGGCTCTGTAACGCCAGACAGCCTTCTCGTCTCGTGATGCTGTCTGCCTGCTCTACTATGATTCATTGCTAGTGCATTTTGCCAAAGAGATCGTAAAATAATATATTTTTTTTTAATTTAGAAGGAAATAGTCACTAGCGATATTTTAATCTGCCGATATAAGGAATAAGGAGCTTCAAGGGGCAGAAATCATCAAAAGTTTAGCATCCCCATATAGAGAGCTTTGATAAATTTGATATGATATGATAGTAATGATGACCTTACAGGTTACATGCAATACTTGCCTACCCTGTTTATTAAATTGACGCGCATGAGCATGTCCATAAATTAATGTACTCTATTCACCAGTCACCATTTCACTATTATTATCTAAAATAGAATAGATAAAATTTATATGATTATCATATAAAGTTTTTTACTTGTTTTTTTATAACCTAAAAGTTAAATTGACTCTCAACGAATTGTTACTTTACAATGTAACTATGACGAATAACAGTGAGGAAGAGCAATGTTTATATTGACTCTATAATATAGTCGTAGTACTCTATAACGTCGGGTATTTTTAAGGAATTTTATTGGTAATTGTTATTCGCTCTATGACAAGAAAAATTTACGAAATCTAATACTTAATCCATTACGTATATTAGTAAATCACAAATGGAGTTTTGGCGGGAAGTCAGAAGAGACATATTGTGCTCTCGTTTTATTTTCATTTTCTTGTTGTATTTTTGAGTTATATCGGATACAGTACTGACGACTTACTGATTTTTTCTATGACTGCTAAGTGATGCAAAAATTACACTTGTCGCTGGCATATTGACAGCACAAAGTTTGCGATGCCATTATTAAAAAATGATATCACAAATGTCATATAAGTATTTTTATATGCCGCGGTGTTTTATAAACAGGGTCCCTCTGGTACTCCTTGGACAACTAGTAACCAGTAGGTTACCTAGTAAAAAATAATGAAATGATTTAAATGAAAGGCGAAGATCCGTTTGAAAAATTATTAATTTATTTTTATTTATATAAAAAGGTGATTTTTAGAGAGAAAAATTACCTATTCGTAGTTACGCTGTATACAACGCATTATCTTTGCTAGCAACAACAATGATAGATGAAGTAATAAACACTATTAACTGTGTCAAGATTGGCCCATGACCTAATTCGTAAATTGATAATTGTTAAGATTGTTACCTTGTATTCAATCAAAGAAAATTTTTCATGCATTGCGAGTAAAATGCTAAATTAAAGTAAACTCCGCGCCAAATTCTCAGGTATACAGCTGATGGAAGACTATTTCTCTACGCTAAATAAAAAAAGATAAATAATAATGTCCAATATTATTGGAACGAAGTTCCTTATGGGGCGTTGTGGAGAGGTACCCTAGCCGGGAAAAAACCTCCGTAAAGTAAGAATTTTATGTATAGTCTATGTATGATGGCTATACAGTGCTTAATGTATAGTCTACGCGTTGACTGTTGTTATCTTATTAGGTACTTATATATAAATCTCGTGTCACAATGTTTGTCCTCAATGGACTCCTAAACCACTTAACCGATTTTAATAAAATTCGCACACCATGTGCAGTTCGATCCAACTTGAGAGATAGGATAGCTTACATCTCAATTAATAGTCGCAATATTATTTTATTTCTGATATTTTAAGGCAGAACAACGTCTGCCGGATTCGCTCTGTTAGTAACTGTCAAACATTGATTTTGCGCCATCGTCCAGAAGTTTGACATTGTCTGAATAACAATACATCTGTCACTATTTGTTTTATATTTTTTATTTGGCAGTAACATAAAAACTCTTTGAGATGATAAAGAAACTAATCCTCTTTCAATACATTTAAGGCAGGACAACGTCTGCCTGGTTCACTAGTTATTATATATTTTTATAAATAATTGTAAATAAAATAAAGGTGTAAAGATAATTTTGAAAAGTAGTTTCTTTGCTTTTTATCGATAAGAAATTTCTTTATAACTCGAATAAAACTTAAAATTAATATTTTTATAATAAGGAACTTCGTTCATATCCGGTGCCCCACGACACCTCACGACTTTATTTGCAACAATAAAGGTCCAATAACAATTTATGTATCTAAAAGTAATATCATATTATAATAGTATAAATAATAAATAATTAGAATAGGGTTTTTTTTATTAATGATATTATACTTGAAAGCGTCTGTACAAATAGAGAATAGGTGTGGCTTGTGACTTGTACTACACGTTACCTATCCTAACTAACTTTCCTCCTAGACGCTTTCTTAAACCCCTAAACAGCTTAGGTACTCATTCGAACGACACTCGTAGTCAGCGGTTAAGCTTATATGTTTTAAAAATTCTCGTGTAACGGTGTTTGTAATTAAACTCCTTGGAAATGGCTCGACCGATTTTCGTGAAATTTGTGTGCATTTCGTTTAGGTCTGCGAATCGGACAACACCTATTTTTCATCCCCCTAAGTCAACCATGCCACGTCAAACATGTAACGCGGTACGGAGTTCGCGGGGTCAGCTAGTAAATAAGTACAAATGTTTTTGTTTGATTTATAGGTACTATAATTTTATATAACTAATATTAAATGACCCAAAGAAATGATTTAAGTTCCCACGTGAATTATGGCGCGAAGTCGGAAAAGACATAATGTTCTCTTGTTTTATTTTCATTTTCTTGGTTTATTTTTGAGTAACATCGGATAAAGTTGATGGCATTTTGTTCGATATAGGTTAATTATAGTGCACGAGTGTTGTGAAATAAAATAACAGTGCTAAAATATGTTGTTCCTGCTTGCCTCTAAATTTTCATCGGACACGTTCTGGTATCTTTACCATGGCCTCTTGGCCTCTTGGCCATCGCTTTACTGGTAAAGCGATGGCCTCTCTTACTGGTAATTGAATGTTTGACTGACTTGACTGAAAGATTACTTACTGACTTTATCTATTTTTACTTCGTACGTAAAATTAATGCATAAATTGTACTTGACGCTGACAATATCTATGCACAGAGTTTGCGTTGTCATAATTGAAGAAAAAAAATTCTGACGTTTAATTATTTTATGTATAACCAATCTATATACCAAACCTTTATTAGTACATAACGAGTTGAATGAATGAATGGATGAATGAATGAATGGAATGAATGGATTTATTAGCGTAAGTATGGGTACTTACATATGAGTTAACAAAGGCTTTTATATTCCTACATTCTCTACCGGTAGAACCGGTTGACTTAACAGTTGACTTTTCAAATACCATGTTTAATAATATGGATATTTTAAATACATAAGTGCTTCACTGGCACTGCACTGCGTCGTAAAACGCATTATGAGAAAAGGTTAAACTCTATATACAATAGGTATGGCACTCTAACATTTTTAGCTTGCTAGTTCTATTTTGAAGAAGTATCCTGCTCTACACAAACTTGATACTTTCACAACTACGAACAAGAGTATTTCAGTAGATACATAAAGAAATTACGCCTATTTCAGGCTTTTATACCAAATTTAGGTTTTACAACTCGAAAGCAAATTCAACTTAGGTGTGTTACTTAGGTAGGAACCTTATCTTTTAAAGCGTTTTATTTTATTTATTTTAAGTAAATCTTAACACTTGCTTTAAAAATTGTGCTTCTCATTGTTGCCCAGTATCTGCTGCATTATGCAGATAATCAGAATTTATGCCATTCTGAATCAGACGGACAATAATTGGAATATCTTTATTTAAAAGTCATTATTTTTATCGATGATAAAATTAAAGTAGAGTCCACGCGCGAAATTCATTGAAACATTGGACAAACGCGCTAACCAAGGAACTCTCCAGAACTTGGATAGAAAATCTACGCTCTCTTTTCTTTCTTTGATCTTCCCCTTTTAAATATAAGGTAAATTACAATTGCTATTACTATTCGTACAACAACGTAAAGTAAAATTAATAAAGCTACAAATAATGCTACTATGGCCACAGCGACATCTAGTTGTAGATCGTCGAACCACGTATTGTCCATTGAAGGTAGATGTAACGGAGAGTCGCGGTGGCGCGCTACATACTCCGTCCAATAGATGGCGCTATCCATCGGAGATTGAGGCCTGTCATGCCATAGAGCTTGTACCCGCTTTGCAGCTTCCTGCATTCTGTAAAGATAAAATTAAAAGAAAATTGTATGACACTCATGATGATTGCAATCGTTTTTAGGGATGAAAGGAATAAATTGAAACATACACGTGTATGTTATATGTAGGTCGAAAGAAGAATAAGTTAACAACTACACAAACAGCAAAAACAAGACCGTAACGTAAACCAGTCCCTGGAGGATCGCATCAAGTTCATTGCGAATAATTTACTTTGCTTTGACTGCATTTTCCAGCAGGATAGCGAGGGTTAATAACTTCGTAGATTTATGCAATATGTATATTTGACCTAATTCGTTATATTCCATAAATTGATCGTGATTAGTAGATGATCTAAATATATTTTGAACAGATAATATGCATAAAATGTTTATAATAAGAAATATAGTTATTCCCACAAATATGCATTCATCAAAAAATAGTGGTAACATAAATAAGTGAATACATTCTATCTTTTTATACCTTGTACACTTCTACGAGTAAATCACGCTAACGAGGTTTGTATAAGTAGTTTGGGAAGCCACGTGCGTCGTCACGTTAAAAATCGGTGTAATCCTTAGAGCATCAAAGTTACTGACTCACCTTTCAGTAGAGACGGCATAGCGCCTCGCTTCGATACATAATTTTTGTGCCTAGTCTGGTGCGGGGGAAGGACGCACACTTTTTATTTTTTCCGCTACATACGCACATATTTCTAAATATGTCAATTTCAATTAAGAACGTCATTGTCTATGCACCGTCAACACTGACATAGACACACTCATTGTATAACTAGAAGGCACATTATGCATGGACCGTTGGGACGAGGGATTCGCCCGTAAAGGCCACTCCTCTCTGACGGGTGTCATACCTGTCATACCTTGATGCTATAAGGTGTAATCTCTCGCAATAGACGTTAAATCAAAAAAGGATTACTAACTTCTTTGAGGTCAACTCCTTGATAGTTGATACCAGGATCTCAGTATTAATATCGTCGAAGAATATTGTCTTTCCAAAGCCTAGTTTATAGGCCGCGGCACCATTTGAGAACTGATCACCGAAGAAAGGTATGGTCACCAGTGGTTTGCCGCAGTACGTCGTCTCCGAAAGACTCAGCATTCCCCCGTGAGATATGAACGCCACGACCTTCGGGTGACCTGTAATAGTAAGTTAGGAGCATGATTTATACTTCTGACTTATTTAATGAGTGAGTGATCGCCGTACCTAACCAGACTGGTATTGGAGTCCAAAGAAGTGACTAAGTAGTGCCTGAGGCACTTGCCTTTATGCATGCCTGAGGCAATGCAAAGGTGGCCTTCGTACAGCCTACCTGACTGCAACTTTTTTTGCGTCCTACTGCTGGGCACGGTCTCTGTTCACTATTGCGGAGGCCTGCTGCTTACTCCACCACGCTGCTCTAATGCGGGTTGTTGTAAATGCGAGTTAGTGGCCAACCCGCTGTCGGATGTTATCAAACCGCCCATAAGGCCTCCGACTTCTCTCGACATTAACCGGGACCGACGGCTTAACGTGCCCCCCGAAGCACGGAAACGCGCATGATTATTTTTTTCCACTAGCGGTCACCCATCTCACACCCGACCGCGCCTGTTTGGCTTAGTTGCTTAGATCGTTTGCGTTCTACACTAACCGCTGGGCCATGCGCGCTTCTTTCATTTGTTTAATAAAAACCATATTATTAAACAATTCAAAAACAAACAACCTAAGAAATGTGCGAAGCCTCCGAATTCTTGAAGAAATACATACTTACATAAGTAGGTAGATACTACCGAGTTTTTGACATTTCAACAATGTGTATGGCAAGATAATGGAATTCCACGTGACGAAGCCGCGGACTGAAACTAGTATCTTATAATGATAGTAATAATATGTCTAATACTGTCTCATGCCCTTGACAAAAAACCACAGTCCCACAGTCGTTGTCGCGATCAGAACAGGAAAACATATTATGACACTTACGATCCACTATAGATACTTAAAAATTAATAGAACAAGATAGAAAGAAACGAGTTTTTTTTAAATATGTGCACCACACTATGTATCTACCTATAATGAATGGTTAAAATTTTTAAACAGCCTTACAAACATTTTTGGTAACATGTAAATAGTATATTTCATTACAAGTGCGGAAAGGCTGTTCCGACAAATGTCTACCCGAGCCGCGCAGCCGATGGTGAGGGTTGACAGTCGGGACTCCTTCCAATGACGGTTCCGCACGTGTGCTGAACAACTATTTTTAATACAGTTGCGAAAAAATGAAGCAATTTAATAAAATAATATAAACTCGCAAAGAACATTTTTGAAAAATGGCGCCAACCGTAAAAGAATACCTTTAAGCAGAGTTTTTTTATTTGTTTTCTTCACCCATTCTGGGTAGGCAAAGGGAACTATGCCCATGCAGCCAAGTCTTCAGTAGAATTTTTTTATTGATATGAAATGAAAATGTTAGTGAGATGAAATGAAATGAAACTCATTGAATCAAATCATTAAATCTGATATTGAAACAAATTAGTAGCTTCTTTTTAGAAATATTTGCATGAATCATAAAAACTTCTAAAACTTCGTGTTTGGTTTTTTTTCTTTTTAATAGACATTATTTTGACAATTGGGAAAGAGAACGCACGAGTGCGGAAAAGGTAAAGAAAAAGCACGAGTGCGTAATAGCCCCCACGCCCCCCGCACGCTAAACGACCCTGCAATACGTCACTTTTTGAGCAACTGTATTAAAAAAATATTTTCATATGTACTTCATATAACAAAACTATACTATATGTTTCTAGCTCCAATAGCTTAAGTTCAACTATGATGAAAAAATCAAAGGGGCATGCTAAAAGCATGCAAGCATCAAAAAAAATCGTGTCTAACATGTGAGCCCCTCGCCCACCTAAAGTATAATCAAATCTCGCGAAATCTTAACGTAGGTAATTATTAAAATAAACTAAAGCCCTCTAAAATTTCATCTCAAGATTTTGTATTACACCCCTACTTAATAAATATTATAAATTCGAAAGTAACTCTGTCTGTTTGGCTGTCTGTCTGTCTGCTACGCTTTCCCGCTTAAACTACTGAACCAATTTTAATGAAATTTGGAACACAGATAGAATGGACCTTAGGAAAGGACATAGGATGGTTTTTATCCTACGGGAACCTATAAAGGTGCTCCCTCACCGGGAGCATTCGCGTGTAATGTAATATATAGATTCGACTTTGAGCATTACATTACAATAATACCTCCTTGACTGACGAGCATTCGCGTATAATATTGAGCGGAGCGAACGTGGGGAGGGAATCCGCGGCCGGCCAGCCACAAGAAAAAAGCGCATTGATGTTACAAGGTGTGCATTGTAATAATGCTCAGTTCTCCTCCTTCACTGATGTAATTAATGCTCGACTCTGTAACGTTACATTACACGCTAATGTTCCCGGTGAGGGAGCGCCTTAAAACGGGTCCACGCGGGCAAAGCCGCTGGCGGACGGCTAGTTGTTTATAAGACTTTGACATGTACGTGCGAATCGAAATCGCACACAAAGGGTTCCGTACCTACTTAAGTAAGTTTATTAAAAAATAAACCATATTTTTTTAATTCGCATATTTTTAACATTCGGTCTTCCAGCCTCATACAAATAGGTAGTTATTTTCTACGGTTAACCCAATGTTATGATCAACGGGAAGTTTCCTGTATATATATTTGTTACGATTCTGAAATGTCTAAAATATTGGACACGAACATGGACAGACAGACAATTATTAAAGATCGATTAATAATTTATTATTACTATGCCTTTTCTAATAAGGTTGATCTTAATTTCAGTGCGTCTGTAGAGTCGAGACGACGAACCAGTCGCTCAAACCTCAAACCAGTTGTGTGCGGAAAACGTAGAACCAAGGTTATTAGCACCGTACCACAATATCGATTCAAAAATGTGACCTTCCTTATAATAAAACTTACATAATTTGATTTTACAATTAGGTAACTCATACATTTTTAGAAAACTGGTAGGCAAATTAGTTTAGTGACTACAAATGTGTTGGGTCAAAGAGGAAGTAGCAAAGAAACTTATGGATGCGGTTTGAAAATATCCGACAGCGGGTTGGCCATCAAACCGCAGCTGAGCAGTGTGTGGAGTAAAGATAATAGCGTACATATGCCCTAGGCCTCCCCAATAAAGTCCCTGAAGCTTCGGGATTAAGAATAGAGCTACGGTATCCCCTGCCTGATCGTAAGAGGCGACTAAAAGGGGGCTTCCGGGGATGCTGACGGTGAGAATGGGAGCATGACCTGTCCAGCCCGTAGCCCTGGGAGGGAGGGCGAATTTAAGTATGCGTGGCCGCATGCCACCGTGAACACCTGAAGGTGCAGGAGAGCACATCTGCTCTCTCGAAGATGGGCCCGTTCTGGGGCGCCGCGCGTGGAGGACACCGGTGCGTTCCAATGGAGATCCCGGAGTCCTCACAAACGCAGAGGCAGGCCACCGAGGGAGTTTTAGTGCGGTCAAATCCCACATGACACACGGCCACAGAAGCGCGCATGGCTCGGCGGCTAGCGTAGAACGCAAACGGTCTACGCAGCTAAGCCAAACGGGCGCGGTCGGTTGTGAGATGGGTGACCGCTAGTGGCAAAAAATTTCATGCGCGTTTCCGTGTTTCGGAGGGCACGTTAAGCCGTCGGTCCCGGTTGTTGTCGATAGATAACAGTCGTTTAACCTTGTCGGAGGCCTTATGGGCGGTTTAAAAACATCCGACAGCGGGTTGGCCACTAACCCGCATCTCCACCAACCCGCATTGGAGCAGCGTGGTGGAGTAAGCTCCAGGCCTCCCCAATATGGGGGAGAGACCCGTGCCCAGCAGTGGGACGCAAAAGGGTTGCAGCCAGCCAAATCCCACATACCCCGGTATCCTCTCCCAAGGTTTCGGGTACATTTTGAAGGTCCCCCCCCCCCCGATACCAACAAAAAAAGGCCTCCCTAATAAAAAGCCGTGCCCCGCATTGCGCAAAAATGGTTGCAACCTGCTAAAAAGCATTTTAAGTGGTTTGAAGTGGTCTCTGCGGCCCATACACATGTATATCCCACGTCAAGTCAACGCCTGTCGTATATGAGTTCGTAAGTTGCGCCACTTCTACGGAGACTACCATTAATATGGTAGGTAACTGCATCTTTCATCGAAACACTGGAATTGGCTAGAAGATACTAGATACCGAGATCTAGAAATTTATAAAATTCTGTTGTAATAATATATTATTATGTATGATACGTACGTTTGTGTTATTGGTAATTAAGGTGACCACTTCTGTGGTGACCAGTTATCTTGATTATTCTTGATTATTATACAAACACGTAAAATAACAGGAAAATTGGAAGAATACTACGCTACACATTAAAGATCTCGACTATTACGTCAATTTTAAATGTCAATGCCGCTACTATCAAAACTATCAATCATGAAACACACCCCTTAGGTCTCAGCACAGTCATGAGATGAGTACCTACACCGGTTATGCTACCCCTTTTTTGTATCGGGGGGAAACCTTCGTTAGGTACCCGGCAACTTTGGAGAGGATACCGGGTTATGTAGGATTTGTACCGCACTAAAACCTCCTCGGTGGCCTGTCTCTGCGCTTGGGGAGGACTCCGAGATCTCCAGTGGAACGTACCTGTGTCCTCCTCGCGCGGCGCCCCGTACGGACCCTTCTTTGGGAGAGCAAATGTGCTCTCCTGTACCTTCAGATTCTTACGACGGTATGCGGTCACGCACATACCGGCGTCCTTCCCAAGGCCGCTGGCTGGACAAATCAAGCTCCCACTCTCACCGCCCGCAACCCCGGAAGCCCCCTTTTAGTCACCTCTTACGATCAGGGAGGGGATACCGTAGATCTACTCTTAATCCCAAAGCTACACCATACTACATATTCCACATGATCCAACTGGTACAATGGCCACTTCTTTTATCCTAGGTCCATTGAGGAACGAAGGTTGACTGCATGCGTTGACGGGTGCTTTGACGGGACCTTAGATGCCAAGATGCCTTAGGGCCAAGGTCCTACAGATTGAATTGAAAACAATTAATAGTAAACATGGACACTTTTTTCTTGTGGTTCAATCGCTTTGTGGTCCACCACAGTATCCACAAATACGGTATAAAGACTGCATTGCTGTTGAAAAAATGTATCAAACTATCGCACGCACTCGCATACATGCACTTTCTTCGCCTTAGAAAACAGGAGGTACTCTTAGTTTCACTAATTCTGGTCTTTTGTTGACAAATAAGTATGTACCCATCATCAACACTCCCGTCCCGTATGTCTATCCGTGTAAATGTAAAACCACTGAGCACAACAAGAGCATAATATCTAGAATATTGTATGCCCCAGTGTAAGAAGTTTGACTTGTATGCCACGAACTATTAGGTATTAAATTGTACTTTTTCATTGGCTTCAAATCTTTTTAAGCTATTGCATAGCTTCTATCGCGGGCCTTGAGCGCGGGGACCGAATCCAGAAATTCCGTAACGAAAAAAAACGTCACGCGTACCTCACTTGTGTATAAAGTGTTTTGAATATGAATGAACAAAGTGCATTTTTACTTTTATTCTATTTTTGTTAATAATTTTAGTTGGTATTTACCTAATCCTGTGTTATTTAGTGTAATTGGTTATGTACCGTTCTAATAAACGTAAATAAATAAATAAATAAGAAGGATGAAAGTCAACAAAGTTAAGCAATGTCGAGTGCGGTCAAAAGTAGAATGTGAGGCCAATAGTGGCCATTCAGCAACATCTAGTGCGGTTATAAGGATGGGTGTCAACAAAACTCAGCAAAGTCGAGTGCTGTCAAAAGTAGGATGGGTGGCCATTCAGCAACATGTAGTACGATCATAAGCAGGATGGGTGTCAATAAAGCTCAGCAATGTCGATTGCGGTCATAAATACCACCCACCCACCCTGGTGACGAAGTTTGATGACAATGCAAGACTACTTCGACCAGATAAAGTTTCAAATGAGCACCAAAAAAAATTATAATTGCATAGGTTGATAAAAAATTATATGCCAGTCCCCGAGTGCCACTTATTTTTTTTTTTACGTTCGCCTATGGACATTAATGCGGTTCATCTCCATTATAATAGATTACTGTTAGAGATTACCATACAACGATATTATGCAGCGCCCATGGCCCGGCGATTAGCGTAGAAAGCAAACGATCTATGCAACTAAGCCAAACGGGCGCGGTCGGGTGTGAGATGGGTGACCGCTAGTGGTTAAAAATTTCATGCGCGTTTCCGTGCTTCGGAGGGCACGTTAAGCCGTCGCGTCGGTCCCGGTTGTTGTCGATAGATAATAGTCGTTAAACCTTGTCGGAGGCCTTATGGGCGGTTTGAAAACATCCGACAGTGGGTTGGCTACTAACTCGCATCTCCACCAACCCGCATTGGAGCAGCGTGGTGGAATAAGTTCCAGGCCTCCCCAATAATGGGAAGAGACCCTTGCCCAGCAGTGGGATGCAAAAAGGGGTTGCAGCCATTAGTATACCACGGTGGAGGTGCGGATTAAATGTTTTAAACCGCCCATAGACGGCCGGCAAGGTTGAACGACTGCTATCTGTCGAAATCCAAAGCAACCAGGACCGACTTAACTAGGTACCTTAAACGCGGCCATGCACTTGTACTTTTGGTTTACTTACACAAAACATCGACCTGAGGCAACCAAGCCTGCGTGAAGACATTCACGTTGTGACCGGGCAAGGGTCCGTCCTCCCATTTCCAGATAACCTTCTGCGGTATTTGCTTGAAGGCGTCCAGGAAATGCTGCAATCTCTCCTTGCTCATCGAGCTGCTCTTCAGGTTGGTGCCGAAGCTCACGTAGATCGCGCCGTGATCTGCCGTCGCCAAGAAATGCTCCAATTTCTGAAATAATGTGATAGCAAATCTTAGGATCCGTTTCCGTGCTTCGGATAACAAGTTAAGCTGTCGGTTCCGGTTGTTATCGATAGACAACTACCAAGCAGACGTTTTCAATTATGGACAGAGACCCGTCAGCCATGGGACGCCAAAAGGGTTGCAGCCAAGTTGAAGCTACGATACAATTCAGAATGCATTCAGCGTACCTTAGAGTTCCTACCCAATATTTTCCAAGCAATTATTTTAAT
The DNA here is from genome assembly GCA_911387765.1 of Pyrgus malvae. Lineage (NCBI taxonomy): Eukaryota > Metazoa > Arthropoda > Insecta > Lepidoptera > Hesperiidae > Pyrgus > Pyrgus malvae. Next base: position 5,854,073 of record OU426955.1, on the reverse strand, counting down.
ACCATGAAATCGACCAATCAATGGAGGAGTATCATTAGCGTCGGAATACGCGCGCTACTTTTGCGCTTCAAAACCATACGTATAAAGAAAAACAGCTGATGACTTTACGCAAAAAAAAATTGCGCGCAAAATGCGATCGGATGACGCCATGACCTAGTAAAGCGTAGGGTACCTATTGTTATTTTTACAGTCAAAAAATTTTACGAACTCTTGAGTAAAACATAAAGAACCCTAGTGTATAGTACAAACTTCTAACGCGTGGGTAAGGTCGGCACAAGAATCGTACTGGGGAACGGGGTTAAGCAGTATTGTATGTATGCAGGAGTCATGCGCGGATCCACCCATATGGGCACTATGGGCATGCCCACAACACTAATTCACTAGTTGTAACTGGAAAAGTCTCACTTTCAGGGTCTATTGGGATTTATAGACTGATGTATATATAAAAATGCTACATCTGACTAGGCTTTAAAAACCATGCGTTATTTGGAAAGCAGCCGTTCTAAATATCGCATGATTTTTAAGACTAGTCTAGCTCGCAGCCACTAAAACTTCCAATTCGCCGCCACTTGTTGTCATGGCGCTACTGGCGCGTCGTTGAGAGCTCAGAAGAATAACTAAAGCAAAGAAAGCCTGTCTGTGGGCGCGCCGACGACGGTATTTCACGTTATATTTTTGGGGGAGATAAATCGATCTAGCTAGGTTTCATTTTTAGAAAACATTGTTTTATCGGTGTTATCAGGCAATGAAAAACTGCTAAGTACAATATCATTAGAATAGGAAGGTAAATAACGCCACCATCTACAATTAAGGTTATAATAGCTCAGGGGGGGAAACGGGTAGTCTCAAAACCAAAAGGACCCGGTGCGAGTCCAGGTGTCTTTGATTCAATTTTTCCCCCTTTTTTTCAAGTTCCTTTTTATGAGAAAAACTATTAGTCGTATCTAAGTAAATATTATGTTCTAAGTTTGAGGTTAGACCAAGATAATCAATTGTTTTTATTTCCGAGCAAAGCTCGGTCATCCAGGTTCTATTACATAAATAAAATTTATGAGAAGAAGCATATTATATTTATATCATGCTTGATTTTAGATTTTTAGATTGCTTTAAGAATACCTTTACTATAGGTGTGATTCAAAAGTAATGATAATCAATATGAAATAAGGATATTTTAACTAAAAAAAACTATTTCTCTACATAGTCTCCTAGCAATAAATTGCTTACATTTAGTCCATCCTTTTTTTTTCTAAACCCATAATTCCCTTTGAAAATTTTTTTTTGTCTTGACCCTCCAAAAACGCTTCTACAGCAGTCATCACCTCGCTATCATCGTAATTTTTTTTTGCCTTGGAGGTATTCCTTGAGCCGAGGAAAGAGGTAAAAGTCACTGGGAGCCAGGTCTGGCGAATAGGGTGGGTATTCGAGCAATTCGAATCCCGTTTCTTGAATGGCAGCAATCGCAACGGCGGCTTTGTGAGACGGTGCGTTGTCTCGGTGAAACAACCAACACTCCAGCTCAGAGTTTGCCTCGTCTTTTTGCTTTGAGGGCCTCCCGCAATTTTCTTATTTGATCTGCGTAGTATGAGCCTGTAATAGTGGCTCCTTTTTCCAAGTATTCCACCATTATAATTCCTTCTTCTTCTATTTCGTAACGCTCTTGACAGAGCGGTCGTGGTCGTCATGTAGTATCGTTGCTGCGGGCAGATGTTATACGCCTCACGAGCAATCGCCAATGTTCTCGGTTGGTAGTAAGCCTGGTACATTCGTGTAAATGACCACCAACGATTGTCTTCACTTGGTCAGTCCAGCGCATTGGTGACCTTCCGCGTGACCTGGTACCTTCTACCTTGCCCTGGACGACAAGCCGTTCATTGGAGTCATTCCCTCGCCTCGAAACATGGCCGAAAAATGTTAGTATGCGTTTTTGAACCAAATTTGAGAGGCGTTGCTTGATGCCTAGTTCTTGAATAATAGAGATGTTAGTGCGAAATTCGTTCCAATTCCTTCAGCGTCCCAAAAAACGGACGCCATAACCTTTCCTTGAACTTCGCAAAGATTCTTTGAACACTGCCGTATGAGATCCCTGTGACCTCAGCTACAAGCCTTATGGTCACTCTTTGATCTGCTAATACGACATCTTCGATTTTTTTAACGTTTTCCGCATTGAGGGACGTGGATGGGCATCCCTCGCGATGTTCATCTTCTGTGGATGTTCTACCTAGCTTGAACTCCTTTGCCCAGCACGCAACTGTGGAATATGGAGGAGCAGAGTCCTCCAATGTTTCCACTAGGTCGCTGTGTATGCTTTTGGTAGACATTTTTTTCAAACAAAGGTACTGACAGATCTGATTTCGTTACTCTACATTTTCATGTTTACTCTCCGACTGTACTTATTCAAATGAATGTACCTCCCGGAAATCGTGGCCTATTTATATGATTTTTTTATGCTGAACTAGTGGATATAAGGAAGCAAAAACAATTTATTTCATATTTTTATATGCTCTACAATTCCGATTATCATTTTACAAATTACAAATTCAAGCTTTAAGCTACCCAAAGAAACAATATGCCTCCTGGAAATAAAAAAAATATAAATAAATAACGTTTCACACTCATAGTCCCACAATAAGGTAGATTTACCCTGTGTAAAAATAAAGGTCCACTCGTGTTTAGCCGGGACATGTTGCTAGTTTTTGAGCTTGTTTGTAGCTCTCATTTGGACTAATAGCATTCATAGCATATGAAACTAAAAAGTGAAAAATATTTTTTGAAATAAGCTTAAAACCATTTTAAATTACACTTACGCTTAAACAATTATTTCCAAAATTATTGATAAAATTATTTGATATAAAATGGTGTATGCGAAAAAATCGTTCAGGTATGTCTATGATTGTTCATTAACGAGTTTGTACTCCGACTCGCACTTGACCGATATTTGGGTGGCTGTGCCCACAAGACTAATTGAGGGCTGGATCCGCGCCTGGCAGGAGTTTAATTCATTGAAGTGCCTACTCGTAATCACTCATTAATCTAATTAAACCACTCTCTATACTCTCTAATCAGTAATCACACAACTGCATTTTTCATGTTGCCACCGACTTCACGCTCGTTAATGCACATGTGTTGTATCTCTGCGTCACCCATACACACTCTAATTTGTTAATGTGTTGCACGTACCAGCTTCCAGTAATCGACCTATCATGTATGAGTGTGGGAATCAAGTTTAAATGTCACAAAACTTGATTTCACTAAACAATTTTATCTTAAAAGCCTCATTTACATGTACAAGCATTAACCTATCAATTAAATATTAATTTTAAAATACCAGTTATCGAAAATAGGAGATTATACAAAAATACCTCACCGACTCCGGAAAGTACCTCTACGACTAATGGAAGTCAAAAAATGCGTATTGTTTAGACCGACACTATAATTTGATGTTTGCATTACTCGCGTCGCCATAAAAACATTAATTTTAATATGTTTATAATGTTTTTATATGCTACAGCACATGAGGAAACTAAGTACTTTACTAATTAAGTTTGTTGGTTGTTAGTACACAAAGAGAAGTAATCTTTTCGAGAAAAATTTTCGATGCAGGCTAAACTTTTTACTTTATTACCTTAAAAAGGTGGCACTAAACCACGCTTGGAAAACAGAATAATAGCATATAATAGTTTTTTTTTATTTTTATACATGATTTTTATAATACTTATTACCTTCAATAAAACTTTTGCCAATTGACTTTAAATGAGTTGTGACGTCACAAATCATTATCTCACATAAAATGTATGAAGATGTCACATTTACACAGCCAGGCGCAGTCGCAGCCTTCAATTTGGGGGGGGGTCGTCAAGAAATTTTGGGGGGGTCACTAAGGGGGGAAGAGGTATACCTACCTAAAATAATAAATAAATAAGCCTATTTGGGATACCTCCCAAATAGGCTTATTTTGCCTTCCATGTACGCATGACTGACAGATTTTGGAGGGGGTTATGTCCCCTGGGACCGCGCCTGTACACAGCTCATTAAAAGTATCTCAATTGATTTGGTAGTCCAAGACCGGTGCGATATCATTGCCATCACCAGGATCAAGTCTGAATACCCTAAAGTTGTCTATTCTAATATATGTATGTATTATACAATACTTACTCTACATTGAAATAGGTATCTTACAATCTAGTAACTAACTTGCTAATAAATTACCGTATAGAAGTATACGTCTATACATTAAAATAATAAAAATATTACCAACCTCGGACAAAGGCTGCGGTTCCCGGATATGCAATCCTCCAATTTCCAAAATCTGCGGTGACAAGAGTCGCGTTCCAGTTAGGGAAAAATGTTGATACGTGAATACCATCCTCACCCTCTCCTTCGTTATCTTATCTAAATCTAACTTGACACTGGGATAGAACTCTTTGAAAACATTATCGATACTTCTGTGTATGATCCATTTGCCGTACACTGATAGATACCAGTCCATAAGTTTGGCTTCCACTTTAAGATAAAGCGAAGGGTTCGGCCCATCGCTCGAGAAATAGAACGCATCGGATGCGAAATTGAACGGTATGCCCATTCTAGGGTAGGTCCACGGCAACATAACAGTTGAAGTTATTCCTATGATCGGTGCATCGTACATCGTGGCCGCATATGCAAGGCCGCAGTCGCTCATGAACTGCTCCACGAATATGACGTCGTACTTAATGCCCTTTTCCAAGTGATCGATCACGTCCTTGTGCTTAAAGAAGTTCTCACAGTCGACCTTCGCACTGTGAGGACCAAGCGCAACGTGTCGGTAGACATTGATGATGCGCAGGATATTTGAATTTATGTGTTCATAGTACTCCATCTCGGAGGTGCCATTCTTGAAGGGCATGTGACTAGATAGGTTGATGAAGGTCAAATTCGTCATGGGCACTACGTCGGGGTAGTTGTTGATGACCGTCACCATGTGTCCCCGGTTGGCTAGTTCCCGGAACAGCGGTCCGAATACCATGTAGTGGCTTTTCAGGGGCTGGGAGGCTATGGCGAGGATATTGAGAGCGGCGGCATTATGCCAACACGCTACGAGGGTGGTGAAGGTTAGGAACTTGCAAGGTAACATGGCTTAGGTCAACTTTCGACTGCCGTTCCGCGAAAGAGCGGTCAGCCTCTGCCCACGAACCGCGGTTGACTGTCGATCTGACAGTGGCGCTAAGAAAACAAGATTTCAACCGCACAAAAAGATGTGCTTACCTATACTTCGGAGTTTATTATCATAAAGCTAATGGGTATGTCAAGAATCAAGCAAGATCAATAAGAAATAAAAAATGCACACACCTTATGTAAGTATTTTATAGGCAGCAAACTAGATTATGTAGGTACATGAGGTACATAAATACTTGTCTTTAGTTTGCTTATGGCGTAAGCTCTAGCTAGGCTAATGACTGATCCATTTATTGACAAAGCCCCAAAATTAAGACGCAAAAATGTTAAGAATCATACTATTTGTCGAATCAGGGCTCCAACTCGAAAGAGCTCCAAAATTACTTCTATCGTTTTTTACTACTAATACGGGTCCAAAGCCATGCGCCTCCTGAATATTACTCGGGATACTCCATATTAGTGGTAAAAAACGATAGAAAAAAATTTGGAGAACTTTCGAGGTGGAGCCCTGATTCGACAAATTTACCAAAATATTTGCAAACCAGCAATGGAGAAAAGTTAACTTCAAGCCTCACAAATATTGGGAAGAAATTGATGCCCAGCAGTTAGACGTAAAGTGTTGCAGCTAGTAGCTATGTATCTCTAAAAGATATTATAATTTTCTTTAATCGGTTTTAATTTTACAATGACACTACTCTCGAAGTTTTCGACGAGTAGGTAGGTACATCTATCTACCTGGGACAAGCAATCAGTATGGGTAAGTCCAACTTCGAAGGAGAGGTAACTCGTAAGTAAGGTTAGTTTTCGAGCAGTGTGTTGCCAGTTATGACCTACGGCACTGAGACATGGTCTCTTAGAGTTAGCCTTGTCCATAAGCTCAAGGTCACTCAGCGACCGATGGATAATGCTATGCATGGTATTTCTCTACGCGTTAGAATCCGTAACGCGAAATCCGTAGACGAACGAAGGTTGACATTATATAGCTCTCGAAATTTGCAAGCTGAAATGGCATCGGGTAGGCCCATGGGCGTACTCCCCCCTCGATGGAAGGGAGCAAGAGGGAGCAGCTGCACCCCTTCCCCCCCCATCCTGAATTAGGGTCCAGATTCAGGGATTCAAGAATCCCAAAATATCCCAAAAGGTCGCCCTCGAACCAGGTGGACTGATGACCAAAAGAAGACAGCTGGAAGCCGCTGGATTCAGAAAGCGCAGGACCGGGAGGAGAGGCGAACGTTAGGGGAGGCCGACGTTCAGCAGTGGACTATGAAAGGCTGAAATGATGATGAAGATGAATTTTAAAACAGACCCTTCCAACAACTTTAACGGTTTAATTAGAAATAATAAACTGTTTTAATTGTTTAAACATTTATTAATCTTACAGGAATACCAGATATACAAATAATTCTTAATAAAAAGTAGGTGTAACACTTAAAATAAAATAAAAATTATACATTATTACAACTGTACAAAACAATACACACGAGTAGTAGTTTATCTATAGTGGATCTGTACAATTATTTGCATTAGGTATGAAGCTCACGAGCGGTATCAAACTATGTATACTTGGTTGGTCCAATATATAGGATCCAAAATGCAAACAAAGAATTTTATTGTTAAAAGTATGATTACAGGTATGCCAATCCTTTTATATATCAATTTATTTTCATAAAAAAATAACTACTTACAGGTAATAAAAAACATGTTTTAAAGTTATATATTTTTAACAATATATAAACTTAGTTACCTACTTTATCTAAAATAGGTATTAAACATAAATGGATTTGATTAAAAAACTGGCAAATAAACGTAAAAAAATTTGAATACAAGTAATTAACAAATAACTAACAATAACTTTAACAACTACACTAATACAATTTAATCAATAAAAATAAGACAGCAGTCAGTCGTCAAAATGTATGACGGCATGATACAATTAAATGTTTTGGATTCCGTTCCGATAGTGTTGTCATAATCACATTTTGATTTTCTACCATAAATCTTTTCTATTATTTTTATTGTATGGAATGAAAACGAAATTAAGCCAAGGCACATAATAATATTGCAAAATGTGAATTGATATTTATTTATTATGATTTGTATTTTATTATCGTCAAAAATAAGAGTCTACAATTTAAAACATTTTTTTTTATTTGAATGGAGTAGCAGACGCGCATGCAGGCCACGTGGTGTTAAGTGGTTGCTGCAACCCATGGACATCTATGTACAACCTCAAGCAAACATAGGTAAGTCTTATCTGAGGTCGCATGCAGTTGCGCTGCTACTCCGGAGGCCGGTGGTCGCCTCATGTAAGTGTGGCCGGCAACTGCACCTTTCCACCGAAATACAATAGAATTGGATCACGGCAGAGGTGGGTGTAGCAGTGGTACTTCTCCAAACCATAATAGTTCTACCACCTACAATGTTTAAAACACATTTTTTGCAACCCTTTGTTTACATTTTGGACACCAACTTATTATAAATCAGACTAGATACTCTAGTACTTTCGGCGCGTACATTTGTTTTTTGTACCTGCAATACGTCAAGAATGTCAAGATTTGACATTTACTGGTGCAAAAAATACGCACGTGTAAGCAAACGCGCCGAAAAAACGCTAGTTGAAACCGCTCTAAGTTATGAAATGTTAATATTTTAAATTTATTTCGTACGTTTCGTCAACTCGATCACTAGTTCTTTTTGCCAATAACAAAGCACATACCTAGCAAAAACAGCTTCTATTTTTCTAAAAAGGAACCTAACGTATTTAATATTATTTCATAAAATTAATGTCGTACATATCAGTTTAAGTTGCTTCACAGTATTCCCATTGTCGTGACATTTTTTAAAAGATTATCTATAAAATAGGAATAATACGAATGTTAACCAGAACTATTTCCAAGAAAAGTGTATTTTACAATGTTTGCTGGATTCATAAAAATGTTATACGTATATAAATTATGGGGTATCTTGATGCAGTGCAACAAGGCCAACAAGCAATACATAAATTGAACTAAGAAATATTTACAAAAACGAACTAATAGAACAACCTCTTATGTACAATGTAAAGGCAGACCGCCAAGAAGAAGAGGAAGGCGAAGAACATAATTACTTTGTCCGTGAACTCCCTCCGACCATACTTCTTGAGGAGCTTGCTCGACTGCGATATGGACCCGGCTGTGTTTTGCAACTCCGTCTGTGTGCCCTGGGAAGAGACAAAAAGTAATATTACTACTATGGCGTCATTAATCCGCTAAAAAGTCTCCGGACTTTTTTAAAAATATTTTGATGACCCATATGGCGCACATATTTTGGTCACCACGCCCATATGCCGTGCAAGAGTTCCTGAGTTCGATTCCTAGCTTGAGAGACTGGTATGGGTATACTACTTTGGGACTCTGAGTGTGAAGCATTAATTAATAATTTATTATACATAGAATGAAAACATTATACCGATGAGAGGATTCATGATGATAGGGTTGTAAGAGGAATTATGATAGTAAAAGTGATACACAAAATTGTTTGTATTGTAATGGTGTTTTTGTGTATGTTGTAGCTGCTGAAAAGTAACATAAGGGTATCACTGAAAATCAGTAGCCATTATTCGTCCTGCACACACTGACTGTAACTTTGATAACTATTTGTGATAGTATTTTACTTACATGAACAGTTGAGCTTGAAGATACTAAACTATCCAATGTGTCCTGACTTCGCTGAGTTGTATCTGCTAACTGTCTGCTGATTGAAAGTAGTTGGTCTGTTATACCTGATGGGAAGAAAACAATAATATGATAAAATAAAAAATATAACTAAGCACATGGTGCATCAGGTAGACCTTGGCACTCAAGCGTCAGGCACCATCAGTTTATCTAGTAGAAATGTTGGGACTTATTATAAACCAGATTTATTTCGTTAATCAAAGGAGATTCTCCAAAAAATTTGAATGCTAGCTGCAATGCATATATCCATTTAGAATATTGTAAAATTTTCAAGCATTTTATCCCAAATAGTTTGATCCTAAATATATTAAAAGTTGTGGTTTTATCGAGTTTTATTGATAACACAACTTAATTTAGTTTTAAAATTTAGTATATCTTTGTACTTAAAATATATATTATTTTATATACTGGATGGTTGTACTTAAAATCATCCATAAAGACATTAACCAAAAAACCTTAAGCCATTAACACAAAAAATAATACCTGTAGACATTTGCAACAACCCATCGCTATCAACTTTAACTTTCCTCTGCCTCACTTTACTACCACTTGTGCCCTCTTCTGGTGTTGTTAAAAGATCTTGCCGCTCTGACTTTTCAATTGCAAACAGGCTCCTTATATTGGCATCTTTGAATTCTTTCAAAAGGCTGCAAAGTAACACAATTACAAATTAATTTAACTTCTTAACTAACTAACATCTTTTAACTCTTATGGGGCTGATGAGATGCAATGATGAATGCTAGTGACAAAAACTTCATGCACGTTTCCATGCTATAGGATATTTTCGGGTACAAACAATGATATAGTACTCTGGGCAGCTACAGCCCAAGCCTCATTATTCAAATAAAAAAATGCTTTAGGAGGGCCTGTTAGTCATTGGTCCCGCATTGGGGGACCCTGACAACCCTCATTGAAGCAGCATGTCAGAGGAGTAGGCCTCCCCAATAATGAGAAGAAACCCATGTCCAGCAGACACAAATGAGGTTGCAGCCAAATTAGATTAGTGCAAAGTCTCACCCAGCTAATAAATGCCTTTGAGTTTCTAGTTCCTTTTCATATTTAGGTTGCCGCGAGTCCTTTGCATATATGTCCAACTTCTCCATCTCCTCCCTAATCACCCTTATAATACCTCTGCCTGTTTCATTTAACTCGTTTAATTTTTCAATTGATTTTGTACATGTCAATATGTCCTGCAAAATAAAATATCAATTGTTTATTTGACTGATATAGTAATGTACACAGTTAATATTGGTTCATATTAATAGCAACATAAAGTTAACCATATTACACAAATTAATTGTGATCTACACAGATTGAGAATAGACAAAGAATTAGGATGAAGAAGCTCCAAAAAAAGTAATTCAAAAATTTGATTTTAAGAATCTACTTAAATTAATTTTACAATGAAGACAGCATTGAGAGCAGCAACCATATTATCAGATTCTGAGTTAGGCTGCAACCCTTTTTTGCATTCCACTGCTGGGTATGGGTCTATCCCCATTATTGGGGAGACCCAGTACTTAATCTACCACGCTGCTCCAATGTGTGTTGGTAGAGAAGCAAGTTAGTGGCCAACCCGCTGTTGGATGTTTATAAACTGCCCATAAGGTCTTCGGCAAGGTTTAACTACTGTTATCTATTGATAACAAGCGGAACCGACAGCTTAACGTGGCCTCTGATACACAGAAACACACATAAAATTTTTGCCACTAGCAGTCACCAGTCTCACACCAACCATGCATGCTTCAACTTCTGAGTAAGTAAGCAATTACTGCAAACAACACCACACAAGACTTGATGTTGCTAGGAGTTGTGTGTAGATGACGGAAACCAGCTGTGATTAATCTCAGACTTTCTGGCCTGCATTCTTTACTGTTTTTTCAATCCTTTTAATGTGTCCCTGCTGAACACAGGTCTCCTCAAGAAAGTGAGAGGGATGGGGTCCATAGTACACTATGCTGACCATTTTTATTTTCAACAAAAAATGAAAAGTATTCATATTTTTTTTATATTTTGCCTTGAGAAGATAATACAAAAAGAGGCTTACATGACTGACAGCTTTTAGTTCGAAATGCAATTGAGCCAAGCTTTTAACATAGTATTGATATATCGCGTCGGGATCATCCAACTTTGAAGTTATATCTGGATAGCCACTGAGCCGTTTGTCTGTTCTCAGAGCCATTTTTATAGATTCTTTATCCAACTTGTTGTAGAATTGCATGGTTGTAATATGTATTTGTAACGCTGACAATTGCACTACAACGTATGCCACTAAAAGGGAACTTCTAAATTAATATTTACACTGATTTACGTGCGTAGAAATGTTGACAATATCTTTATAATTTATTTTGTTTTTATATTTATAATTTTAACTTACAATACGAGATAATAAAGTTTAATTTAATTTTTTGGATTCCGATCTTTGATTTGATTTGATATTTCACAAGTGAGTGACAGTTGAGTTGACAGCGTTGGTTGACATTGACTGACACTGATGATGACAGCGCGACGCCGTGTCAGTGACACGACATTGACAGTGACGATCGGCTTTTTATCTTTATTCAGTAATGATTAACGATTTAGTACGATCTGTACATATTGCCAGTGTCAGTAAATCCGGGCAACGTAATAATAATCAAAATCAGTAAGTTGTTAGTTAGTAGACCGTAAAGTCAGATAGACATACGAATTAATGCAATGGCTACTTTACCGTGTTAGATGTATTTTTGAAAAAATATGTTTTCGCACTGTTATTTTATTTCACAACACTTATGATGTGGATGTGTAAATTATATCGAATTATATGCCATCAACGGTATTCGTTTTAACTCAAAAATAGACCAAGCAAAATTAAAATAATTATATATACAACATGATATTTACAACTTCTCCGCAAAAACTTCAAGTTACATGTTATAGTTTTGTGTCGAATGTGCACTTTACGAACTGCGATGCGGTAGACCAACAACAACTGGGACTTTCTACGCAAGCAAGACATTGAGCACTCAAACGTATGGGACTACGGGAGCGAGGAACAACCTCTTTTACCGGGCTGACTCGTGAGGATCACTGCCCCATGGCCCCATGGTGATTTCGCATCTCAATCAAAATCGTATTGCGTTTTTTATTTTTATTTTATTTTATTGGGAGCTATTTCAAATGGCGTTGTAAAGTAACATTAAGCAAATGAGTGTTTCGTTTGAAATTATTCCATGAAAATAAATTGTTTTAATCCGAGCAAGCTCGGTCGCCTAGGTAGGTACTACAATAATAAGCGAAAACACCTTAATTTTTCAAAAGTTTTATTAAAATTATTTTAGTTAAAATCAGTGGTTAAAATACAGAACTTTACAATAAATCCTTAATAAATAAGTAATAATCTCACTGATAAGGTTTGCCATTATTTAAATGTGTGCGGTGAAATTGCCTAATAAAATTATAATTACAATTTCCTGCTTATTAGCGCTGAATAATGTCGATCTGTGCATGGTTTGGGTCTGTCCTGTTTAACAGCTTTCGTTGCGTGTTCTCTGTATATGTATGTGCTTTACCATTTCATACGCTTTTCTGCTAACGGAGTCCCGCAAAGCGTCTTAAACTGTTATAAGTTAATTATTATTACTATTTATTAATTCACATATATTGCTGTCATCTAAAAATAAACGATGAAATGCATTGGCTCCTCTTAAAGTTTTGCGGCAAATTGGACATTTGTGTTTCAGTAATACAGTTTTTTGGATACAACTGGTGCAAAATACATGTCCACATAATGTTGTAGACATCGACTCCTTTGATTCAAAACATATGGGACATTTTATTCTTACAAGTCGTTTTAATTTATGTTTTTTCTGAAATAAATAACACAAGATGAGATTTAATTTTATTTCCGATTAAATTGATTCATTATCAGCATACCATATTTATACGTCTATATAGTTACGCTGTAGTCAGCGCACGGTTCGCGTTCAGTAAACTAAGTCAGTTCTCGGTGTATCACTTGCTGAATAAAGAAAATCCATCACTATTAAACTGGCTTGCCGAAAAGTTGCTAACTCAAAACCGATACCCAGTAGCGCTACATAGTTGCTGATGCTTCTACATGAGAAGTAATGCCTCCATAAACGCAATAGATATAGAAACAGACAGACCTTTATCACCTTTGCTCTAACCTCTCCTTTATTCCTTTTCTTTTTCTTTTCACCCTTATTTTGAATGTTATATTCATGCATGGGCTGCGAGGATATATATTGATCCCAAGGATCCATGTCAGCAAAGCGGAATTAAAAATTTTATACTAATAATTTTAGTCAGTGATTCGTTTACATTTTACAAACAATTTTTATTGATACTTAAATTGTCATGAAGTGGCATAATATGCTGTCACTCAACTACACGTCTTCTAGAAATAAAGGTATAACCTTAAAGCATTAAAGGTACTGAATACCTGTCAGTACCTGTGATGCTCTAAGGGTATAACAGATATAGTTACTCTTTATACAATACTAGCGAACCTGGCAGACGTTGTCCTGCCTTAAAGAATCAGAAATAAATTAATATTGCGACTACAAATTGAGATGTAAGCTATCCTATCTTTCAAGTTGGATCAAACTGCACACGGTGTGCAAATTTTATTAAAATCGGTTAAGTAGTTTAAGAGTCCATCGCGGACAAACAACGTTACACGTAAATTATATATACTAAGATTATGCGATACTGGAAGAGTCAGAGACATCAACTTTTTGTGGAACAGTAAACAAAGATATTGCCACAGAATAAAGAAGTTCAGTAGCTGAGTTACTGTTTAATGTTTCATGTTGTAGGTACATACATACGAGTACGAGTATATATGTCGCAGTCGGATCGTATAATCCGCCGTATTACGTTCCGGCTAGCTATTTCCTAAAACAGGGATGTATTGTAATGCGGCGCACTCTCGTTCAGCCGGATTGCAATTCAGCTAAATTAGCGAACGTTGTATTTTAAGAGCTCTTCGCGTTCGTCAAAGCGGTGTAATATCGTGCCGCCCAATTGCCTATGTTACAGCCAAAGTAATAAATCCGGATTATTCCGGATATTATATATTATTTAGCCATTATTTATAATATCTACTCAATTTAGATAAAGTGATAATTGACAGTGAATTAATCACATTAACTAGCAATTTTATATAATATCTTCCAAGGCTTGGATAACGTAATAAAACAAGTGGCTCTATGACATCTCCGGCTCTGCGGAAAGACCACTCCCTCCGCCCCAGCGTAAGAAAGCGCGGCACTTGCGCTCGCCTTCGCTACGGCTCTCTTGATGCCTGCGCTTTCCTACGGCGGGCGGGGAGTGGTCTCCCTCCGCGCCTCCGGCTTTTTATATACACTCTAGGGGTAGTACAGACAAGACCACATGGATATTGGGGTGCTCTGATTCGGTTTGGGTATTTTTCGAATATAAATAATTATAGTGAAAATGTGTTCCAGGGTGGCTACGAAGCTTCATTACAATGAGGCTAAACGTTAGCCGCCATATTGTAGAACGTATAGCAATAACAATCCGGCTAATCGTGGACCCGCCACAATACAGAACGGCCCTGTTTTAGGAACCGGCTAGCTGTACTGACAGTGTACTGTAATGTTATACGGCGGATTATACGATCCGACTGCGACAAATACACACAGTGGCGGTGGCGGTTCTAGGATTTTAGTTTGAGGGAAGGGCAGGTGCGGGCTGAAATTTTGGAGGAGGTCAAAAAATTATCAAGGAGGGAGGGTGGCTGATACATGACGTGTACTCGGACCGTGCCTAGGGATTTGGGGGACTCTATACGTGCATCAGACGTAGAGCGACATTTTTCAAAGTGTATTGTTTATTATATGTAGCAGGTCTAGTATTCAGTATTTGTAAGGTCTCCATGTCAATATTGAGGTAAATTAAAAGTCTTATGTATTTTTTTATTAATATTTTATTATACTCTACGATAAGCGTGATGTTGTTGTGTGACCTACTTTTTATTGCGAATTGGTAGCCTAAGTCAATGATGTCAAACCAAAAGCAATATAATGGCGACATAATAATCGTGAACTTATAATCAATAATTTGACTCTCTTCACTCACTTCATCACTACTCTTCATTAGTGATGAAAATGTATAAAATCTGAAATCTATTCAACCATATCATTTAAGACTGCAAAAATGGAGTAAGCATTGTAGAGCGCCTGTAAAAATATTTATTTATTAGGTATTATCATTTATGAACTATAAAATCATTATTGAAAATGCATTTAGCATTCCATTCGTTTCCAATAACTTTTTGATGTTAAGTCAATTTTATTTTATCGCTATTTAATAAATGACGATGTTTTTCACCACCGTGCGTGCCTGAGAGAAACTCATAATTTCTTGAAGGCACGATGACTACCAATCCCAGCATTTGGCCAGCGTTGTGGACTATGGTCTAAATCCCTGTCACTTGTGAGAAGAGACCTGTGCTAAGCAGTGGGACACAAAAAGGTTGAAAAAAAAATTAAGACAACCCTATAGTTACCTGGCTGTAAGTCTGAATGCACATGGTGGTCATTCCACCAGCGCTTAGACTGAGCGGCTTTTGCGCCATTCGTATTACTACAAGCAAATCTTTCTGCATATCGATTGGCCAAGATGTCCACTCTGATTCGTACGCCGCGAGGGCTATGCCTTGACTCTGTAAAATCCTTGTCTATTACTGCAAACTAATTTTTTTATCTATACATATAATAAAACTGTAAGCAGGGTCAATTCTGTACATTGCATATAAATTTAAAAAAATACTTCTAGGGGTCTTTTTATAAGTAACAGAAGCTAAAAATATAAGTTTTGAAATTATTGTCTGTCTGTCTGTCTGTTGTTAGCTTTTCACGCAAAAACTACTGGACGGATTTTGATGAAACTTTTTTTGTTTTATATATATTGGTCCTCGCTAACATATAGGCTATAGATAATTTTAAAAATCACCCTTTAAGGGTGTGAAATGAGCGATGAAAATTTGTATGGAAAACTTGGATTTTTTCAATAGATTTTCTTTAAATTTGGTATAAATATTTTCTAACCAAAATAAAAGAATACATGTTTCAGCATTTCTCGAAATTCACCCTTTCAATGTCAATTTTCTTTGAAACTCTTTGAAAATTGAGTGTCGAAACTTGATGTACAGAAAATTTTTGTGCAGAGTAATATACTTATAATTTTGTATTTGTAATCTTTACTAACATAGTAAGAATTCTATTTAAGCTTTTTTCAAAACTACCCCTCAATAGCAAATAAAATGGATTCGAAAGTTGGTATCTCAAGCGTACAATAATTAACCTTAACTTAATTAATATTTCATTCTCAAATTCTTTTCCCTTCTTTGAATGATGTGTTTACTGATATATTGTTGAATGAATTTCCGTAACATTAGTGTGTATTTCATATCAATCGGGTGATAAACAAAAAAGTTATGTTCATTTACACAATACGCGACATAAACTTAAAAGGCACTTTGGGGAATTTGTATGAAAGTTTCGGTAACAGCCCATTCAAAACCATAAATAAAAGTTTAAATTTAAGTAAAATTATTTTGAACTCTCACTAATATTGTCGACTATATTAAATATACTTAGATCAGCTTAGTGTATTTTCTTTCGTTGGCCGAGTATGGCTATAGACTATAGGTACCTAATAAGCGCATCGCGAGCCTTACCGCCGCCGAACCTTACATCACAGGCTCCATTGAGTTAGTTGCTCAGCTTATTAGTCTTCTTTTGGGGTGGAAGATTATGAACAGGCTGCAGCTGAAACGATTATTATCGCTCAAGCTGCAACCTTTTTAGCATTCCACTGCTGAACATGGAGCTCTCCCAATATTGAGGAGGCCTCAAGCTCCGATGAACCTAAATCCAAATCTTACAATCTCAAGGCATCCAGCATTAAGGTTGTAAGATTCGGAATCTAAACCTTCATACAGAATGTACAAAGCCTTAACAAAACGAGACTACTGCAGACATCTAGGTGACGAATAGTTAAACTTTTAGTGAACCAACTATCTACCTATTTGGTAATTTGACATTCGATTTATCTACCACAAAGTTTACATGCCATACGGTAGATGGCGTTATTGAGTAATATTCATTTCTTCTCCAAAGTGAATCGATGGAGATAATTTCAAATAAAAGCCTTAAGTCTAATAAAAGTAAGTAAGTACATAGTGTAAAAAAAATAAAAAATAACATTTCACACGTATAGCCTCACATTAGGGTAGATATACCCTTTGTCGTGGGTGCCATGAACGCACATAGAGACAGAAAATACAACCACCCAGACCGAGAACAGTTTAAACTCATCATTAAAATTTCTGCTTCGCCCGGATTCTAACCCGGGACAGTTCGATTAGCAGTCCGGCATAGTAAACATTGCGCCACGCGGGTTGTCCCATCGTTGGGTAGGTATACGTATGATGCTGAACATTGTTAATTGGACCAATGATAACTAAACTCATTTTTTGCGTCTCTTTATTGCGTACGGGCTGAGGGCTCATCCACACACGTTGGTTGATGGAGATATTAAGGATTCTTTAAAGATTCTTTATAAAAATATTCTTTATTTCCAAATACAGATAGCACACTGTGTAGAGACCCTGCCTTCTGCTTTAGTTTTCACAATGTTATATGAGTTATGACTTATGACCAAACTGCTGTCCGCAAGTTTTAAACCTATAGTTTATTAATTGACCTTACAATTATTTTTCCGATTGTTTAATCCTAAGCACGTGTATGTTAAGAAATTTTATCTCCCAACTACAAGTAGTTGTATAGTGCACCTCTTTTCTGCCTCTACATACTTTGCAGTATAAATTCACCCAATTTACTTATGATACTATTTTTAACATAGATGAAGCCACGTGCACAGCAGTATCTCTTAACTTTAATAAACGAGGTACATATTTGTAAAGAGAATCTGATTGCGCGAGAAAAAACGAAACGTGAGAAAGGTGGATAGTAAGATCAGTACAGTAAGCATTCCTTACTGTTTTAGGTTTGAAGGATTTAGATAAAATACATTAGGTTTCTTCTGAACATATGAACATTGTATTATAACTGATTTCACTATATGTAAGAATAATCTACCTATTACTTATTCAATGCAAATAAATAATCTTTAATCTTTAATCAATCCATTTTATAAACGTCTTTATACACGCGGACGACGTCGCGGGCACAGCTAGTTAATTATATATTAAACCTGATAGTGTTAATTTAATTTTGTTCTCAGACCCTTTATATATCAATGACGACCTGCGTGGCGCAATGGTTACATGCCGGACTGCCAATCGAAGGGTCCCGGGTTCGATTCCCGGCGAAACAGAAATTTGAATGATGAGTTTAAATTTCTGTTCTCGGTCTGGGTGTTTGTATTTCTGTCTTTATGTGTGAAATGAAATGAAATGAAATATTCTTTATTCACTGTACGGTTCATTTACAAACTCTTAGTGAACGTTATTTTTTTTGTTCTGTCTGCTCTGGGTGCGCTTAGGCAAAGCTGAGCTGAAGAAAAGAGCAGACGGAGAAAAACTTCAGCCCTGTTTTAAAATATGAGGTATACAATAATAAGCTTTCTTACAGAGTAGCTATGGGCAGATAAGGAACATACGTGACAGCTACCGCATGTGTCAATGTCGTCCCACAGCCATCTGTTAACATTGGCAGTTTGATTGATTTAAATCTATTACATCAGTTATAGAAACAGCCTTGTGGGAATACAGCTCAATCCCAAGCTTTTTTATCAATTAAATAGTCCTTAAGATCGTAATAAGCCTTGCGGCACAGGACTTGTTTGACTTTCTTTTTAAATCTGTGTAAAGGAAGGGATTGAACACTTTCCGGGATTTTATTATATATTCTGATCGACATCCCGATAAAAGAGTGGCTCTTTTTGCAGGGCCTACACTTAGGGAATGCAAGTTTGTGGCCATTCCTTGTCGAAACACAGTTCGAACTATGTAAATCCAAAAAAGTCATAAATACGTGTTTATTTTTACGAACATACATTATATTTTCATAAATATATTGCGATGCAAATGTTAGTATATTCGTTTCCTTAAATTTTTCTCTCAGAGACTCTCTAGAATTTAATTTATAAATTGCGCGAATAGCCCTCTTCTGCAAAATAAATATTGTGTCGATATTAGCAGCATTTCCCCACAGTAAAATACCATACGACATTATACTATGGAAATAACTAAAATAGACCAGTCTAGCTGTATCGACATTTGTAAGTGATCTTATTTTTTTTATTGCAAAGACGGCAGAACTTAGTCTATTCGCTAACCGAGAGATATGGGGTCCCCATTGAAGCCTAGAATCTACAGTTAACCCAAGAAATACAGCTTCATCAACAAAGCTCATTTCCTCGCCATTCAATTGTGGTTTTACAATAATTTCTTTAACATTAGGTGGTGAAAACTTAATACAATTGGTCTTTTTATTATTGAGTAGTAAGTTATTTACATTAAACCAATTTACCACCTCAGAGAGAGCATTGTTCACATCGTCATAATCATCAGTTTGTCTGTTAGTTTTGAAAATTAAGGAAGTATCATCTGCAAACAATACTATCTCGTGATTATTCTCCACCATATATGGCAGATCGTTAATATATATTAAAAATAAGAAGGGGCCGAGGATTGAGCCCTGTGGGACCCCCAAATGAACTACAGACCCGTTTGACCTTTTACCGTTCACTTCAACCTTCTGGATCCTATCACTCAGATAAGACTCCAGAAGCCTGAGCGCGGTTTCTTTGATGCCATAGTGATTGAGTTTCCTGATTAATGTTTCATGGTGTACACAGTCAAATGCCTTAGATAAGTCACAAAAGACACCCAAAGCATCCCGTGACGTCTCCCAAGCATCCACTATGGTCTTAAAAAGCTCTACACCGGCATCTGTGGTTGATCGACCCCTCGTAAAACCGAATTGATTTTTATGTATAAGTTTATTATTAGTGAAGTGTTTTAGAAGTTGTTCTAAAATTATTTTCTCAAAGATTTTACTAATGGAGGGCAGAATTGAAATAGGTCTAAAGTTGGAGGGATCTGAAGTACTGCCCGACTTAAATAAAGGTATCACTTTACTATGTTTCATTAGATCAGGAAAGTCACCACTTTTAATACAGTTATTGAATATTATAGCTAAGTGGGGTGCTATTAAGTCAATTATTGAACTAAGAATTTTTACAGAGATACCCCAAAGATCAGTAGTGTTCTTAATTTCTAATGTCTTAAATATCTTTACAATATCTTTAGCGTCTACGGGCCTGAATGTAAACTTACATTTGCATTCGCTTACATTTTTCTTAAGCAATGATTCGGCGGCTTCAGGGGAAGACCTAAGCGATTTAGTTGTTGAGACTGGAATGTCAGCAAAGTATTTTTCAAATGTTTTTGCTACAAGTTCGTCTGATTCAATGACGGTACCATCCATAATAAGTTTATAGACACGATGACGGTCATTGACTCTTCCAGTCTCAGCGTTAATAATGTTCCAAGTCGTTTTAATTTTATTCTTACTAGATTTAATTTGGTTACCAATATGCAATGACTTGGCCGCGATACAAACTTGCTTAAACAATTTCGAATAATTTCTAACGTGTGCGCAAAAGGACTCGTCTCGATTATACGATCTCTCTTCATAGAGGTCATATAATTTTTGTCTACTTTTATGTATCCCTAAAGTCGCCCAATCACTGAATGATTTACAGTTTTTAGGAGAGATTGTTTTTGATGTAAAAACAGTATTATAAATTTTGTGTATATTAGAACATAATGTCCCATAATGTTTATTTACATTTTTATGGGCTGGAATAGGAAACCCATTTTCAATTGCACATCTAAATCTCTCCATGCGTTTTTTAGTCACTGAAACGACCACCTTGCTCTTACTAACCTGTCTGTCCATCCTGTAATTAAAGCAAACTAATTGGCCACAATGATCAGAGCTTAAGTTGTTTATTATCATAGATTGCTCTGGTGACCATGGTACCCACGACACAGGGTATATCTACCCTACTGTGGGGCTATGAGTATGAAGCGTAAAAGAAATCAATATACCTCACATAAACGCCCAATAATAATTAGCTTACAAGTAAATTAAGCAATTGTTTAAGGTCAAACTTTAGGCCATAACGGCTGGAGGAGAACCAGGAAATTTTTAATCATCTGTTTAGTAATAATTTATCAGCTTATTTTGATAATAACTAAAATGTAATTTTATAGTTAGCATATGGATTGGGAGCATAGTTAACATATGGATTAGGCGGGGAGTGCTTAGGGCATAAAATAATGTTAATCAGACATGGAATGTAAGGCTCGACTCTTGGACTTCTAATAAGTAGAAGAAGGTGCAAAAGCTGGAGTAGCAACGGAACTGCATACGTCTTGACAAGAATTGTTTTATTATCGTTGTTACTTAATTTAATAAAAATAAAGTAAATAAATAATAACATTGACTTTAACCACACTTACTTGAATAATCAGCTCATTTCCCAAGTAACAAAAAATATATGCATTCAGAAGAGCGAGGCATAAGTACGCTATAAAACTGGCAAGTAGAGTTTTTTCAGCCATTCCAACCTAATAAAAAAAATTACAATTAGGAATATTAAAAGCATCAAATAGGTTTAAGTATACATACTTATATGTTACTTAACTTACAACTGTAACCATGATAGCATTTAAGCATAGCTCTACTGTAACGGCTAAATTCTGAATAAGGAAAAATTCTTTAAAAATGTTTGTAAATGATCTGGAATACCTGTAACGTTAAAGTATATTAATATCTATAGTATAAAAAATAAAAAAAGATCTTTTATAATCATACCTCATCAATCTAACATGCTTTTTCACAATATTTTTAAACTCCTCTCGAATTGCTAACTCGTTTTGTTTCAAAAATTTCAAAGTTTTTATTCTAATCTGCACTTCAGTCAACTGATCGCAGAAATACATTACAATACTGCAAACAATTCCCTGTATAGCGAAATTTCTGAAAAGACAAACCAAAAAGGAGTTCGCCAAAATTTGTAAACCTAAGAATAGGTTTAACTGATTTTTAGTTTCATTAAATGGGACCCAGGCTTCTACTGGAAGCTCTCCCTTGAGGAGACTAAGTAGACTGAATGCGCCGACCGTCGCCGTAGACAGAGTGGTAACAACGATGACGTGTATTGCCATCAACCGCTCTCGTGCCTTAGAAATACTATCCCCTGATTGTTTTATTTCCGTTATCAAAAGACTTAGCTGTTTGCGTCTTAACACGAAGAAAAACGTCTTCAAAACGAAATTATACGCTACAAGGGTCTTGTCGAGATTGGACATCAGAACGATCATGTCTTTTCGATTCTCGTAAGTTCCAATAGCAGTTAGAATGATAAAGTTAATTGGCATCCCGTGTAGGATCATCGCATATATTTTGTAAAATAATAAACGTCTCTTAGATAATTCTTCCCCTGGCCACAATCCTAAGTAATACAGACATTTTAAATTAAAAGCAAAATAGCCTTGGCCGCATAGTATGAGATCGTCTAGCTTCATCGTGGATAATCAAATTGCAAGTGAATACTGAAAAACTAACTCAACGGATTGTTAAATTGATGATCGGTAATCAAAAGCTAATAAAACTTTCCAAGGAAAAAAGAAGACAGTTAAGTTCAAATGATTCCTGGCCTAATGACATGATTGTAATGTTATTAGATTTGTAAAGAAAACTGAAACTAAAATGAAAGTCATCGTATATTGCTATTCGTACTTTAGAAGTCTTTCGGATTTAGTTTCCTTTAAAATGAAATCTGCGGCAATCCTAATTGTTCAAGATTAAAATTAAATTATATAATATTAGAACATAGTTAGTTTTTAATAATTGTTGGAATCTAAGCTCATACAAGCACATATTATGACTGATTTCCAAGGATAAATTACGGTTTAATTTTTGAAATTAAAACAATCATGATATAGTACATAACATTTTTTTTAATATCAGTCAACGAATACACTCTAAGCTTAGGAAAAAGCTTCATGAATGAAGTTAAATTTGGTTTTGGTTGCGCTTGAAGTGTATTTACATTTGCTTCTTAATAATTTCACTAGTTTCTTTGGTCCACAGCAATATAAGTTTAGGATTTGTCTGTAACAAAAAAATAGAGTAAATTTTTATAGGTACGACAAAATTTTTCGCCATAATCCTGGATTTCTTACAAAGTTCCTGTCTTCATGTGAATAATTTAATTTGGGAATAGAAATAGAAAATAGTTCTTTATTTTCATAAAAACCTAATATAGGTTGATTGCTAAAAGCTGGCACTGTATTAACCTCTTATGGCAACATGAAGATGCATTTGTGTTGTGAGAGTAATGCTAACGCGCCAAGAGTAGGGTTTGTATACTCTTGTAAAATTTGGATGCCGTCCTTCATTTAACAAAGAAGATGTTTATTATTTGATTATTTTTTCAATAATTTTCACACTATTGCGACACTTTTCTCGCATTTATGAAACTTGAATCACTGATTGTACTATTGCTTTACCATTGTTTACAACGTTGTGTACTTGTCATTTTACTGCATTTATCAATTTCAATAACTAATGTTCCTTACCCCGGGTAAAGGTGCACCCAGTATCCAAACACTCGATCCCAATGAGGCCTCCCTCTTCTCATCCTACACCCAACCAGCAGAAAATGCTTAGCTATATCACAATTATTGTCTTCAGTTGCCTTTACTACCCTCCTCCTACTATCCACATAAGAATTCCTCTTCATGTGAGGTGTCAGGAGCGTCATCTTTTCATCATCATCAACATCTCTGTCGGTTTTCGTCAAAATGTGCGTTAGATCACCCTTTTCATCAACTACTACCATATGTGTTAGCGCATTTTGTTCTTTATTAACTAGGTTTTTAGGTATATTTTCTTTTGAGTTAGTTACGTAAAACTCTAAGTGGAGTCTATCCGGCCGGTTCGCATGTCGTAGTTCTGCAATGGTTCTGTTTGCTAGTTCTGCGAGCCATATGATCTCTTGTTCTCTTCTTACTATCCACATAAGGTGTATTCTGCCTGGTAAGCGGTATCTTGGATTCCTATAAAAAAGCAAATTAGGATAAATTATAAAGCTGGTGACGCTGGTGTTTGACTTCTTCTGCACAGCAGTAAACTTATATCATCATTTTTAATATATCCCGTTTTAACAAACCATCAAACCACTGGCCAAATTTTGCGTTCTTAATTTCAGTAGTAAATACAGCAATGAAGAATAAGTCAGTCACTCTTATCATGTAATTCTACAACATAAGGAATAAGCATCTTAATTTTTGATAACCTACCTATAAATATCATGCAGCATAGCTACGAACGGGGTTATACCAACTCCAGCTGCTACACATAAAGATACTTCATTTCTGCTCGCTCCTTCCATAGGACTAGAAAATGGTCCATCGACGAGTACACTGAAAGTATTAAAGTTTCTTAATAATTTCTTATCTGAAAGTAATTTGTTTTACCAATTGAGATTATTCTTACCTTAATTTATGATATCCCTTATCGGCTAATATATTCTCAAACGCTTGAGTCCAATCACCCTTGACTTTCATCCATATAACGAAATCTCTTTGTGTGCATGTGGGAATCTGAAAATCGCATAATTTCACTATAACTATTAAAGTAAAAAGTTCCACACTTTGCCGGCATGGTGGACCAATGCCTAAATCCTCCTCACAACAGAGAGGAGACCTGTGCCCAGCAGTAAGAAATTCCCTAACCATTCCAAAATATGAAGAATTCACAACGTTAATGTTTTTTAATGTTGTTAATGTTGTGTTAATGCAAATTTTTTTCTTGTTGTTAGATTGGTACAACTGTATTCCATTTTGGCGTGGAGTTTGAGTTGCATCTGTTATTTATGTTAAATACAGTACTGTTTTAGTTATATCATATCTAATGTGTATTGCGAATTTAATAATGGACAAAAACATCGAACAAAGAGTTTGTCTTAAATTTTGCATCGCCAATGAAATTTCGTGTTCGGTGTCACTGAAAATGTTACAGAAGGCTTACGGTGAAACGTCTTTATCATAAGTATATAGAATGAATAAATAAATAAATGAGCTCATTACCTTAACAACAGTGAATGGGTGCCACTCCAAGACAGAGACGTCCAGGCACTGCATCAGGACATACTGTCCCATCCGACACATGAACCTCTCGTGGGGACAGCTCAGGGTTATGCTCAGCGTCCGGCCTGGCATGTGGCTTACCTTTATGAATAAAATACGAACCAAATCTAAAAAGTATCTACTTAGTAACACTTTAACAACCATGTTGTGATACTTGAGCAAATCCTTCAGCTATTATTCTTACACTATGACTGTGCAACATTTCAAAAATAAAGTGCGCATCGCATTCACCAGTTAAGATATATAGAAGCAATAAATTTCTTACAAACCATGAGACTAACTTGGCTTCCGTAGATAAAAATAAAAATCACGGCCGAGAAATTTATAAAAAATATCAGGAATTACTGGCCCACCCGACAAATGAATCTCTGGTGGAAAACTCAGCTTTCAGAGCCCAGTCTGTGCTGTGCATACTATTACGGCTTAGTAGTTATCAGTTAAATATGCCGTGTTCGTGAGGATCTACTATTAATGAAAGAATCAGCAATGTGACTAGAACGGAAAAGATACTCAAAGGTAGATTTTTTCACGAACGGCATTGGACTTTCAGGTCAGATCTCTGAAGTTTATCATTATTCTCCGAACTCTTCTCTTTTCTAAAATGCTTACTTCTAAATGTTACTTTTTAAACAAATAGAGTTATGGATACAACTTCCTATTTTGCATTTTTCAAATCCGAATGAAAGCAACACAACCGGAAACTACATCTACATAAACCTAAATTGAAAAAAATGTTTCTCTAGCAGTAGAGTTGCATTAATCTGAAAATCCTGCAATACGTGATATCAATGCAGCTCATTTCATTTTAATTGCGCGAAAATTAATTCAATTAACGCAGGACCGAATCAAGCTCCTCAATTTGGGCCAATATCGGATTAAACTTATTTGCATAATCCTCTTATGACTCGTTTGTGCAGTCACCCGATTAAATGCATTCATTTCAAAGATTATGCAACTTGCTCTCTGCTCTTCTGCTCTGATTCTTCTCCAGTAAGAGAAGATGTAGGTATTAAATAGCCCTTTTCTATTTCGCATTCAAAGATTATGGTTTTTGTTTTGTTGCTGAATTATACTAAAGTTCGTTTAGGATCTTCGGCCTCTACTAGGACTCAAAGAATGCTGTCCACACTATATACAACATTAATTAAAAATCTCTAAAATAGTCAGTCTGAATTATAACTCTTAAATAGTAAAAGAACCAGTATCAGTCAATAGAATCAGTTGAGATTAACATTACACTGACATTACAGACTGTAAGTTTTCTTAGAGCGGGAACACGAATAATTATTTTGACAAAAAAAAAGCAAGTGTTTTATTAAGAGAAGAAGCGCGCATGGCGTGGCGGCTAACGATGTGAGATGTGTGACTGCTAGTGGCGAAAATTTCATACGCATTTCCATGTTTCGGAGGTTATGTTATGGCCTGGCCCCGGTTATTGATAGATAACAGTCACGGAGGCCTTATGGGTGGTTTGAAAACATCCGACAAAGGGTTGGCAACTAACCCCCGCGTGTCCAATTTTCCATCGACCCGAATTGGAGCAGCTTGGTGGAGTAAGCTCCAGGTCTTAATAAACAATAAGGAGAGACCCTGCCCGGCAGTGGAACGCAAAAGGGGTTGCAGCCAGCTGTTGCTGCAGCAGCAGCAGTTGAAGCCAAAGCAATTAAAGTTATTAGATTACAAATTATATTAACATACAAAACATTTGCACATTGAAATTAGTGCACCTAAAATCAAAACGTTATAAGTCAATATGCGACACGAGTACCAGATAATGACGTACCTAAATACGCTTTGTATTAAGAGATAATAAGATATGAAGTGATGCTTTTAATTAGAAGTGCTAATAAAGAGTGGCTCTATCCTAACAGAAGTTCCTCCATATATCACTTAATAAAACCATTAGAAGCTAATATGATCTCACGCACGACATCGGAGCCCCATATCTCACTTACGGCACTTTGATGTGATTAATAGTTCCATTACAATGCATTTACTCTAATGTAATTAATCTCTCATAGCAATGTCGCAAGAATATCGTAAGCTATTTGTTAATTTTTAAAAGTGTGCCTGGGTGTGGTCGGCTTTTAATAGTCTATAGCAGTGCTGGTTTTACCAAAAGGCTGAGTAGGCTGGAGCCTATAAGTCTATGGATGAAATATACAAAGACAACACAGATAAAATAGGGTAGTCAATGGACTGAGATGTTAACTAGGTTTCCGCCAGCGGCTTCGCCCGCATGGACCTGTTTTATAGATTCCCGTAGGATAAAAACCATCTTATGTCCTTTCCCAAGGTCTTCTCTATCTGTGTTCCAAATTTCATTTAAATTGGTTCAGGATGAATGGAAAAAAATAATCGGGTAGGACTCGAATTGGGGTCTTCTGGTTTCGGGACCTTATCAGATGTAGGCGACGCTGTATTCTAATGATATTTAAGCAGTTTTTCATTGCCTGAAACCACGGATAAAACCACGTTTTCTAAAAAGGAGATTTAGCTACGTCATTTATAGCCTCCGAAACCCCCTGCATACTAAATTTAATAAAACTCGTGGGAGCCGTTTCCGAGATTCAAATTATGCTCGTTTAAAGGTATTAGATAAGATACATTTAGATTTTTTTTCCAAGTACTAGCTGATGACTAATTTAATTGAAACTTGGGCAATCCTAGTGAACCAGTAGATTTAGTTAATGAATACAAAAAGGGCATACAAATTTGACTTACATTTAGGATATGAACAGCAGCGCGATTCCTTGAGAAGACTCTCCAGATTAGATCCACGAAGAAACAGCTGAGAGGGAACGCCATCCACAGCCAAGTCTAAAAAAAGTGTTACTAATTTTAATGTCGGCGTAAAACATTTTAGGTTCACCCGGAAAGTTAGTTATTGGCTTAGACGTACAGCTGGTACAATTTACAGTTATTTCTGCTGTAAAGCAACTTGTTATTGCTTCAGTAGAAAAGTGTGCTTGCAGCCATATTTCCTACTTTGTAATAATATCAATTAAAACACAGTTACAAAGTTAGGTAAAAACTACTTTGCAACAATCCGCAACCAGAACGTATGATGGTGTATACCTTTTTCATGCAATAGCACCTCCCTCCCACATAGGACACATGCACATGCAACAACAAAAAGTATACACCAACATACGTACCACCACCAACACGTGTTTCGCCCCAAAACAGAGCATCATCAGGGTTATTAACTCTGCGACGGTCACCCGCCCTAGGCACGTTCTGGTTCCGGATTGTTGCAAAGTAGTTTTTACCTAACTTTATAACAATGGAGTTCCGCAAAGTAACGCCTGATTCAATTAATTTTACACAGTTACAGTTAAAACTGTACGGTTAAAACTTTAAATCGTATTGTAAGTAGGCAAAACTGAAATCTGTACGGTTTATCTGACAATCTATAATATAAAAATGAATCGCAAAATGTGTTGGTAAGCGCATAACTCAAAAACGCCTAGACCAATTTGGCCAATTGTTTTTTTTAAATGTTCGTTGAAGTTCAAGGATGGTTTTTACGGCGAGAAAAATTCGAATAATTGCCGGAGAAACCATAAAAACAGCCCTTTTCTTTTTCCAATACAAATGTTTTCTAACTAAAACGTAGTCAATTTGAGCTTTATTGCTATTGTATAAAGTTCATATTAAATTACAAGCACTCACTGTTGTCTAAGCAATGTACGATAGGTGTCTTCCTAACGTCAAAGATCATAATATCTATCAAAACAGTGTGCGTACAGTACAAAATACATCGTTGGAGGAGTTTAATGTCGCATAGCATGATGTTATATATAT
The DNA here is from genome assembly GCA_911387765.1 of Pyrgus malvae. Lineage (NCBI taxonomy): Eukaryota > Metazoa > Arthropoda > Insecta > Lepidoptera > Hesperiidae > Pyrgus > Pyrgus malvae. The sequence goes on along the minus strand of OU426955.1, from coordinate 5,825,183 downwards.
AGCTTATAGCCTTCCCTAATAACTGGACTATTCAACACAAAAATATTTTTTCAGTAGTTCCTGAGATTATAGCGTGTTCAAACAATCAAACATCCACGCGGACGAAGTCGCGGGCGGCCGCTATCCCTACTAATATAATAAATTCAAGTTAACTCAAAAGTTACTCTGTCTGTCTGTTATGCTTTCTCGCTTAAACTAATGAACCAATTTTAATGAAATTTGGAACACAGATAGAGTGGACTTTGGGAAAGGACATAGGATGGTTTTTATCCTACGGGAACCTATAAAACGGGTCCACGCGGGCGAAGCCGCTGGCGGAAGGCTAGTATAAGAATAGAAACCGTGCAGTTAAAACTGAAGTTCGGTAAGGCTTCGTTAAACAATCATGAAGGCTGTACGAGGTGTGTGCCCGTGAGCAGCAGCCCAACATCATACAACCTTCACAGCCTATCATCAGCTAGATGCCGAAATGCATATGGTTTACTACTTCACTCTATAAATAAGACGCACATTTTAAAAATTTAAAAGGCAAGCGGTCATTTAATTACAGACTAAAATTTGGACGTTCGTTCCAGATCTCCAAATTTCAGTCATTTGTGCTATAAAAATAAAGTAAAACAAGATACAAGCCTCGAGAGTTTTTCACAAACCTCACCTCTCCCTACTTTAAAAAACTTCCCATTAGAAGCCAACTAAGGTTAAAAACTGTAATTCCAGGGCAACAGGAAGAGGATTTTCCTGTTCTCGTTTATTTTATTTATGAACAGCTCGTATTCCCATGACGCTGAATACAACATAGTAACACATTACCATACAATAGTTCGTAAACGTATTATTTATTTAATCAAAGGAAGATGTAGGCCATTTTAGATAGGTAAATGTTATTTTGGAATCGATCGATAGATACATTGACATGGTAACAACGCTGGCTGCAACCCTTTTTCGTCCCACTGCTGGGCACAGGTCTCTCCCCATTATAGGGAGGCCTGGAGCTTACTCCACCACGCTGCTCCAATGTGGGTTGGTGGAAACGCGGGGGTTATTGGCCAACCCTTTGCCGGATGTTTGTTTGTTCGGTAACAACGCTAAATACCGCTAAAACACGGATAAAACGAAATTTTCTAAAAATTTTACCTAGCTAGATCGATTTATAGACCCCAAAACTTCGAGATTCGGATTTTATACATGTATACTCGTATATACAATTTCGTGTAAAGGTAGATTAGAAAGGTACTTCAACGTAATAATCTCATTCATTAAATTAAAATGATGAGCACTTGGTGCAATTATCTCCAGAGGCGTTCCATTATTGTTCAAAACGCCATTTGATCCCCCGCGCCTTTCAATGGCCTACTGTTTAACTTGGAAGTCAGCTTCATTACACAATTTCATTATCCTTTTAAAAGCTCCTGTGTCTGTGTATTTCATTATCACGCCATTCCTTCTTTGACGATGTACAGCGCCATGTGGTGTTAAAAGGTCGCTGCCACAGAACATTATTAACAGAAGTTAGAATGGAAATGTGGGCGGGGCAGACGTCGCCAAGGAATTTTGAGCAAACGCTCAAAATTCCAAAATCTCTACAGAAACACGCGATCGTGCTACAATATGCGTGCTTGTGTGCGTGCTAGGGTGTGATTCGTTCATTTGAAATCGCGTGATTATGCGGCGCTAAGATTGGCTAGATTTGAAATTGCAAATATGTGCGTAAGCTTCGTATTTATTTAAGTACAGATGTAATGGAGGTGAAAGGCGGGGCTTAATCGGCGACACCAGTCTTCATACAAACGGCGTATTATTGCCGTTCTACCTTTCTTAATAATGTTCTGTGGTCGCTGCAGTCCACCTGAGTTTTCCTTGAGATCGTTGGTTGTAATGCTGCTGCTTTGGAGTCTCATGGTCTTGCTTCCGGAAACTCATGTAAGTCCAGCTGGCTACCGTATGTTTCACAACATGGGTGCAGCGTTGGTATGAGTACGTCCCCAGTCGAAGCACGAAGGTTCCACCAGCTATGACAGTGGGACAGATATCTCAATATTGTATTTAAATTTATTTTTCCCAATATGGCCGCGTACATATGCCATTTTTTGTGAGTATCCATGACACCTACAGCACAGAAAACCCGACAGTTGAGCTATGACTGCTTTATTTATGTTTATGTTAAAAAGTGTAAAATTGTTCAAGTAAGTGTTATGTAGTTACTAAAACCCATAGACCTACGTTGACTTTGTATTGTTACTCCTGAAGCTAATTTAGGAAGCTTTTTGTATTATGCTAATGGTCTAATGTGAAAGAATTGCCGGTGAAAGGTAAAATGGAATTGCAACTCAAATTTTTCGAATTCATCTAAGATTTCAAATCTTAGAATCAATGACACGTTATGATTTACGAAAGTAATTAAACACTTAAATAATATCTTTATTTAATGTACAGTAGTTAATACACGTTATAAAGTGCAGAAATGAAGAGCACTTAAATCGCATTAATGACAGCGGAGCCATCAGCGCTATATCCAATTATCTCAAAAGACGCTCCTGCTATTGTTGGGAGCCAAGCCTTTGATTGCCGGCGCTTGGTGCTAAATGACTCAGTACTTATAGTACTGACTAATACCTACTCTATTTATAACATGTTTCCACGTAATAGTAATGCCAGATTTTTTAGAAAATTACCCGAAAGTCCTAAAAATAGTTTTTGTGACTTTTTATTATTGTAGCTTCTAAAGAATGTAATAATAAATAAATATTTTTACAAAGCGAAGAAGTGAAGACCATTTACATTTTATTAGATAATAAACTCTCGTCTATGTATGTCATACATAGTCATACTACAATAAATTATTTACGAGCACATTATTTTACCTGCTTCAAGACAGTTACCACCAGAGATTATTCCTACAATACTAAAAAATATATAGCATATTATTTTATTAGATCATTCATCTGTATATATCATAGCTTACCTTGGATTTGATGGGAACAAATTGAGGTGAATATTGCGCCGTAGCATTGTCCCAATCCTCGATCTGGCTAGAGTTGTACTTTATGTGTGGTCCATGTAAAACTTCTTCTTTTAAAGCTCCGCTGAAATAATGTGATCAATTTTACAAATCCGTAAGGATCTAAACTAAAAAAACAACGGATTGCACTCCGGGAGTGCCGGCAGAAGTGAAAACATTAACGTTGTGCATTTTTGATGTCTTGGAATCGTTAAGGAAAATTCCGCACGAATTGCTTGAATTATCAGTATTAATTTCTATCTAGTATTTTTATAAAGTACTCACTCATTTTCTTTCACTATTTCTTCGTCACTTTTTTCATCAATAGATGCACTTTGTTCAATGTCCATGTTTTAAATACTTCATATAGGTAAACGAATTGTACAAGTATAGACAGTCGAGCCGTCATCAGCTGTCACCCCTCCGTCTTACGAATTTTCAATCAGGCCACGTGTAGTTGAAGCGAGTTTAACATTTTTTACCCATCCCAAAAAAAGTGCACAACGCCGCTAAAGAAGTTTTCACTTCAAAAATATGTTCTAGACGCCAAGCAACCAATTTCGTAAAACGCAAATGAAACGTTTCTTACTCCTTAAACTTAATTATGAAAATTTAATAAACCAATTTTCAAAATTTCGATTACGTTAGTTCATAGACTTGCGCCTTTAACTTTATTTACTTAAGAGGTCTTATTAAATTTTAGTTATCAATCTTTGGAATAGTTTTAAGCCTTACACTAAAATTTCAATCACAAAGGTTGCAACTCCCGCTCAACTATAATAATAAGATATATTTTCGGATTTTAGATGAATGATCAATCTTTAAGATCATCATAACGGGCCAATTAAAGGTATACCATGCAATGAAAATAAATCGGTTAAATATCAAAATTATGAGTTTTGTCTCTTTCTTGTCTTATAAAAGTGGATATATTATGTGTAATATGGGTGTTTACCTGAAAAATAAAGACTTATTATATAATAGTTCTGCCAGCGGCCCCGGGTGTGTGCGTGGCCGCATGCCGCCGTAAGCATCGGAGAGTGCAGAGAGCATGTCATCTGCTCTCCAGAGAATGGGCCCGTTCTGGGGCGCCGCGCGTGGAGGACACCGGTGCGTTCCACTGGAGATCCCGGAGTCCTCCCCAAGCACAGAGGTTTTAGTGCAGTAACAAATCCCACATAACCCGGTTACACCTCTCCCAAGGTGCCGGGTACCTTTTGAAGATTTCCCCCGATACCAAAAGAAAGGTAGGAAGTTCATATTTTAAAGGTTTTCAGATTTCTTTGCTAACGTTTCAAAAGTAGACGCATACAAGCGCGCTTGTCAGTACAAATCACTACAACTAAAGCCAATCGCACTGCATATTATCTCTTTCTATCTTACCTCAGAGGATGAATCATGAGCAGGACCATAAAGGGTAGATACAGTTGATGGGTATACCAGAAGGCGTTGTAAACCCTTCTCCGCACAATTCGCATGGATGTCAGTCCCATGCTCAGTGAGATGACCAACATCAGCGTGCCGGTGACGCCTGCTACGCTCATTAGCAACAGGAAGGGACTCTGGGACAAAAAAAAATTAACCACAGGTTAGGTATGGTAAAGATAGCTGTGTAATATTATAAATACTTTACAAGAGCAGCGATAATCGAGTGGTTAAGACACAGGATTCCTGAACGGAGGTCCGCGACACGTACCGCTGACCAATCTAATGGTCCAAACGGAAATCACAAAATATGAAACCCTTAAATCAAAAAGACATAACAGTAAATTATGTTCAATCGCTTCCAAAACAAAACAATATCATAACAGTGTCTTTTGCATGGGACCAAAAATATATAACGGACTACCGGAATTCCTCAAAATTAAAACGGGCAACGAATTTAAAAAAGGACTTAAAACGTATTTACTGAAAAAGGCGTATTACTCAGTCACTGATTTCATAAACGATAAAACGGCATAAAGGAATTCCATAAAAATCTGGGAAGTTTTTTTTCCGCCGGCTTTTTTTCCTCTCAGTGTACAAACACCCTGTGATATGGGTACCCAAAGCTGACGATCGGAAACGATCCGAAATATAAATAAATAAATATTTTAATTTTTAATTTATAAAAGGCGCAATATGGGACAAAAAAATTATTATATATTATATATAAATTATTATTATATTATATAATTGTATTATAGTTTAGATTTTCCTTTTATATTTTTATCATTGTACATTTGCATACCTCATGAAGGTAAATATGACGAACTAAATATATATAAACAACTATGTAAACACACATATTTGTGCAAATAAATGTCTTTGTCTTTGTCTTCGACCAATAAATATGTTATGTGTGTATCTGTGCTCATCTAGAGTTACAGAAAAAAATCTCCAACGCATACAATCCGCAATTTCAGCGCAGTGAACTACGAGTTACGACCTAAATCTCAATTATAATTCTGAGATACAGCACTGAAACATACAAAAGGGTTTAAATAAATCTAGATATGATTGGTACGTTTTGATCGATAGAATTAGAAATAATGAAATCCGTAGATCAAGATTACTGACATAATTCTACTCCACTGTAGGTGGAGGTCCTCCTCCACTCCATAGTGATATCCGGGAAAATCCCGAAATCTTGAACAAATGCATTTTTTATGTGGTTACTAGCTGTGCACCGCGGTTTCACCCGCGTTAGAGAGGATCATTAGCATAAAGTGAAGTCCCTTCTGAAGTGCCGCTGGACCGGCTTTTTTGTAGGACTATTTAAGATAAACATTTCCATCATACATTACATATGTGTAACTCTAGCGGTTTTGGCAGCGCAGACCAGAATAGCTCGCCTCGCATGGTAGAGTTTTCCTTCTTACCTGACACTTATCGTCATATTTTGGACAATTCACACAATATCTTTATAAATTGTAGCCTTTGTGTTATCCTGGTGTATAAGGTATATTTTTCTTAAGTTTAATTAAAATCCATTCAATAGTTTTATGTGAAAGAGTAACAAACATTATCGTCATATTTTGGAAAATTCACACAAAATCTTTATAAATTGTAGCCTACGTGTTATTTTGATATAAAGGTAAGCTATATTATTATAAAGTTTCATTTAAATCCATTCAGTAGTTTTTACGTGAAAGAGTAACAAACATCCATTCTTACAAACTTTCGCGTTTATAATATTAGTACTTAGTAGGAAGTAGGATTAGGACATCCTATCAATGTTAATAAATCAAACAACGGGTTGCACTCCAGTAGTGCCGGCAGAAGTGAAAACTTGAACATTAACGTTGTACATTTTTGATATTTTGGAATGGTTAGGGAATTATTTCGCACAAATTGCTTTTATTATCAGTATTATTTTTCATCTAGTATTTTCAGTACGTTTTCATCTAGTATTTTTATAAAGTAGGTACTCACTCATTTTCTTTCACTATTTCTTCGTCACTTTATTCATTAATAGATGCACTTTGATCAATGTCCATATTTTAAATACTTGATATAAACGAATTTTACAAGTATAGACAGTCGAGCCGTAATCAGCTGTCACCCCTCCGTCTTACGAATTTTCGATCAGGCCACGTGTCCTGACGCGAGTTTAACATTTTTTACCCATCCCAAAAAAGTGCACGACGCCGCTAAAGAAGTTTTCACTTCAAAAATAGATCACTAAATCCTAATATATATACTGAAAAAGGTGCAGGTAAAGACGTATATAAGGCGTCGCTATATGTATATATATTATTATGAACAAATCATTCCAAAAATGATGACCTAGCTTGTGCGTGCTCTATACAGTATACTCGAACTTTAAGAGAAAAGGTAAAAAAGATTGTCCTTTATGCCTCAGTACTCAGATAAGCTAAGCTGAGTAGCTGACAATACAGCGTGTTTGCCTTTCACGCACTTCACACGATGCTATTATGATTTCCGCCACCCTTGCATGGCGAGAAGCTACTTGGGAAGGGATTTCTGTTTTTAATTGTCAACGGGATTTTTTAGAGAGCGGAACCATCTAAAATGATCTCATTTTTGTTATTAATAACAAATTAAAATATAGATTTCTGCTTCAAAATATTCCTATTTTCCTATACTGAAAAAAGATACGGGTAAAAAAATAGGAGTATCTTTAAAGCAAAAACAAAAATTACATATCTTAGCAAAAAATGCTGACCAAACTTTTTTTTTATGTAAACCGAACAAAAAGGCAGACGGGCCGCGTGGTGTTAAGCGATCACCGTCGCCTATGGACACGGGCAACCCCAGGGGAGCCACCCGAGCATTGCCGGCTTTGGAGGAGAGCTTTTTTTACAGCTTTCTTGAAGAACCCCATGTTATAGTCCACTGGGAATGCCTCAGCTGGAAGGTTGTCCCATAACCTACACGTCCGTGGTAAAAAGGAGCGTGCAAAGCGGACTGTGGAGGACCGCCACGAGTCCAAATGGTGCCTGTGGAACTTTAACCTTCGTCTGGTGGTATAATCATGGAATGGTGATGTAGGCATTAGTTTGAAAAGTTCCTCGGAGCACTCACCATAGTAAAGTCGGTAGAACACGCAGAGCGAGCCTATGTCTCTTCGCAAGCTGAGCGGTTCTAGCCTGTCAGTCAATCTTGGGTCGATGACGATTCGGACTGCGCGGTTTTCAACGGAGTCAAATGGGTGTAGCTGGTATTTTGGTGCTCCTGCCCAGAGATGAGAGCAGTACTTCATATGGGGTCTGACCTGGGCTTTGTACAGCGTCAGGAGTTGCCCCGCAGTGAAGTACTGCCTCGCCCTATTGAGGACACCAAGCTTGGACGCCAATTTGGCTTTGTGCTCCAAATGACTCCGGTACTGCACTTTACTCGTAATGTCAACTCCCAAGATACCGACACTTTCACCGATGGTGAGCGCGGTACCCTGGAACTTGGGCGCTATAACAAATGGGGTTTTTTTAGCGATAAACGCGCAAACTTGTGTCTTCGTGAGGTTAAACTCGACAAGGTTAAGTCGACCCCATTCCGAGCCCCGCTCCAGAGAGTTCTCGACTTCAGACACAAGTTTGATTCTACTTTCCTTCACTTGTGACCGAGAGGCATTGGCTCGACAGGTGTATAGTGCGTCTACCGTACTATCATCTGCATAGCAATGTATACTGCGTGATTGTTGCAGCATGTCATTGATATGCAGAATGAATAGTGTAGGAGACAGTACTGAGCCTTGGGGAACACCGGCATTAATGGGCTTCATATCTGAGCAGCATCCGTCAACAACGACCTTAATCTGCCGCTCAGACAGAAAGTTTGCCACCCAGTTGCATAGCCTCAGGGGAAGACCGTAAGATGGAAGCTTCGCGAGAAGGGCCCTATGCCAGACCCGGTCAAAGGCCTTTGCGATATCCAGGCTGACTGCCAGAGCCTCCCCGTTGCCCTCGACGGCTTCAGCCCAGCGGTGTGCGGTATACCAAGAGATCACCGGCCGACCGGCCCTGGCGAAAGCCATACTGACGATCGCTGATCAACCTGTGCTTCTCGAGGTACCTAAGGAGCTGCATATTTATAACACGCTCCATCACCTTAGAGAGCAGGGAGGTTATCGCAATGGGCCTGTAGTTGGACGGGTCACTGCGGTCACCCTTTTTCGGGATTGGGTGTACTAGGGCTACCTTCCACGAAGACGGTACTTTACTAGTGGTGTAGGAAAGCGAGAATAAGCGCGTTAAAACGGGAGCCAACTCGGGAGCGCACGTCCTTAATACGATCGCGGGGATATCATCCGGCCCGCTCGACTTCTTGACATCGAGGGCTAGCAGAGCTCGTCTGACGGACTTTTGAGTGAAACGCACGTCCTTCATCGAGCTCTCACACTGCTTGATGGTCGGCGGTGTGGCACCTCCGTCGTCCAGAGTCGCGTTTGAGGCAAACAGGGTACCCAGGAGATCGGCTTTCCCTTTTGCCATGTGAGCCAGAGTATCGTCCGGTTTGCGTAAAGATGGTAGAGACGACCGACAGAAGCTTAAGACAGAAACTTATGCATTTATTGAAAATAAATAAATTAATTAATTAAAAAACAGTAAACTTTACAAGAAAAAAATTAAAAATATTGTCCTTTATGCCTACACAGATAAGCTAAGCAGAGTTTAGCAGAGTGCTGACAAAACAGAGTGCTTTTCACGTACTTCGCAAGGAGCTTTTATGAATTCCGCTATCCTTGCATGGCGACTTGGGAAAGACTTTCGTTTTCTAATGGTCAAAAGTGATATTTTTTCTAGATTTAGACCTCTGTTGGCTTTCATAGTGCTATCCGGTAATTTGGGGTGAGCAATAGTAGTTCCATAATTCACACATAATTCGTATTTTTTTTTAATTTAATTATTTTGGTCTGCTACTGCTGCGGAGTGTAAATCTGAAATTTAACTACTTAATTTTACAACTTACATAATAATACCGTACTAAATAAAATTTTATTAGTATTTCCTTTAACAATTGCAAACTTTCGAAGCAGGTAGTGAATGTTTTTTTCATGTGTTTGCCGAGTACAATTTACCTGCTGAATAATATTTAATTAGCTTTAATTCACCTAGTTGATTTGAATGAATGAAAGCTTATTTTAAATAATTATAACATTTTTCAAAAGATCCGATATAGATGTTCTATTTCATGAGGTCCGATGGGCTCTGGTTGTAGTAGTGATGTGTACTGACAAGCGCACTTATGTGCGTAAGCTTTTGAAGCGTTAGCAAAGAAATCTGAACACCTCTGTCATTAAAAAACTTTTAAAAAATATTACCTTTTTCATACAACTCTTCTAAATTTAGTTGTCATGCAATGTTCCAAGACGCTGAGCACTCTCGAGGTTACGCACACTAAACCAATACCCGTACATGTGCACGCCACATAACATTCATAGCCGAACGCACTTCGTGACATAGAACATCTATACCATTAATAAAGCAATATGCTTCCCTTAAAAGAAATCATGTCTTTAATGCACGGTTAGAGTACTCAGGTAAGTTAAGCAACACTCTCCGACAATACCAACAAAGTTTGCTGTCCTACGGCGCAATTACTAATTCCGCCCTTGCGTCGCCAACGAACGTAATGAACTCGAAAAATAAACAGTAAAATGAAAATGTCATAAGGAATATAATTTTCACTTAGGGCTCCGTAAACTTTGGGGCACCTGGGATAAGACCTGGAGTCTTGTCCCAAATTTAAATTTAAATAATAAACAGCGTTCAAGGAGGTGATGTCCCAACTCGACTGTCTCGTGTGTGACCAGCATCATACAAGCCCAAAGTGTATAATTGTGCCGACATTATTATAAGTACTACCGAATGCGACGGCCATCGTCGGTTCATCATTATGTGGAGACCGGGGATCATGAACACCTGCTTTGCGGACACTCCTGAAGGCATTAGTCTCACCAGACCCTGATGTGTCATGTATACTATCAAATACAAATACAAATACAAATCTGCTTTATTGCACACCAAAAATTCAGAAATACAGCATTAAACATATTGAACAATACAGTGTAGACAAAAGGCGGCCTTATCGCTGATAGCGATTTCTTCCAGACTGCCTTAGGGTAGTGAATATAATAGTGTATACTATCAAAGTTAATAAACAATTTAGAAATCTGCAATTTCATTCTAAATCACACTAGCGTTCCGCCAGCGGCTTCGTCCGCATAGACCCGTTTTATGGGTCCCCGTAGAATAAAAAATGGCCAATGTGCTATTCCAGGCACTATTGCTATTATATCTCTAACTTTCTTCCATCTTGAAATACGACGTAAGACGATAGGTATATCGCTATATTAAAATCATAGGCGTTTAGCCAGTTGCCTCAACCGCCTAGACCCTATTACCCGTTTTCCCGTAAGAATAAAAGGATATTCCCGCGGTAAAAAGTACCCTATGTTTATCAGGGATAATGTCGGCTTCTTATGGTAATTTTTTTTTTCAAATCGGTCCAGTAGTTTCGGAGCCTATTCAATAAAAAAAAACAATCAAATCTTTCCTCTGCATAATATTAGTGTAGATTTTATTCTATGTTCATATCTACCAGAACATTTTGTAATTAAGCTCTTTGCAGCTTTGTAGACTAATTGCTGGGACTGACTGACGTCGGAAGTTGGAACAGATAATGAAAATTACTTTTATGTGTGTTGTTTTAAATTTTAAAAGGAATTAACTGCACTTTTATGCATTTTGACACTGAAATAATTGAAACTGACCTAACTAAACCTTACCTTTAACAAAAAGGTTAAAGAAACATTTTTACTTCGTCTATACTGTGTTAGAAGTGCCGGTAGATTTTTTTAGATCGGGTTTGAAATCTATTGAAGCGATATAAAAGCAATATTGGATCAAATGACTTATTCATTTGAAATTCGCAGAATTATTTCCCTCATCATTCATCTATCGGAGGTCAATGAGCGCGAGTAAAGGCTCTGCTTGGTCACTGAATGAGATTCAATTTATTTATGTGGCTGACTGATGTGTCTTTGTCCACAGAACTTCTTGACGGACGCATTAGTAGTGAAAAATTACTAAATCTATATATATAATAATACTCGTAAATAATAAAATCATCTCACTCTTTTTATGTTCACTTCTAGATCTTCTCAAAGTAAGAGTTTATGCCATACTCGCTAAGCAATGTTGATGTGTGAACTCCTTACTTGTCTTTTACAAACTTTCGATAACTATTAAACATGCAGGATAGATCACAATTTTTGATGCACCGTAAAAATGATAAAGTGTGCGTGCCTAGCACACAACACAAAATTCAAAACCACTGATGCCCAACGGACTTGAACCTTGTTACTACTATCTGTCCGTTTTGCATAAATATTAAATGATATTATATTTAAATCTTAGATTGTCTAGTTAGTACAGTAAATAACTTTTCTTCCTCACAAGACAGGCGCAAGACTCACTGCTGGGCACGGGTCTCTCCCCATTATTGGGGAGGTCTTACTTGTTTGAATAATGTTTCTTAAACACTTTTTAAAAATAATACTGTAAACTAATATTTCATCAAAGTTAATGTATACTGATCCAATAATTAATTAATAACGACCCCTGCAAAACCCGATAGCGGGCTCGGTGAAATGCAGAATGACCTATAAATTCTGTTAAAATCATATCGGCATGATTTACGCTGCTGATCGGACATTGCGGATGTAATAAATTCTTGAAATTACACCACGTGCACAAAATAAACACTCGAAACATCGTAAAAACACCTTCAGTAGTGGGTTTGCAATGTAGTGAAATTGTGATCCAGTGAACATTGCAAAAGCCAGCTAAATATTACAAAGCGTCACACTCGAGCCTCCCTCTAAACTTTCAAACAATTTTTCGGCTAGTCAGCTTTTGCATCAAATACAAAACAATTCTAAACTTTGTCTCTGTGACGCAAAATTGGATTTCCTTTGTGCCTGCTGTAACTGAAAACGTGTAAGGATAAGTACTCGTGTAACATGCTAAACTAGGCGAAGTAGAGTAAGGCACTGTTTCCAAACTAACCTCGTTCTTGTAGCTGGCCAGATTTATATCCGGCCATTGTTCGTCGTAGCTTCGAGAGAAGTTCCACAAGTTTACGAAGTGCGATATTGAGTGTAGCACTGAAACAAAAAAGTTACAACTAGTTACTATAATATAATACTAGGTATTTAACTTCACATGACATATATATACATATAAGTACATAGTACACATATGTACACATAGAGATAGAATATTTCGCTACGCTCAAGGATATACACTGTATAGTGAATATCAATATGAAATGTTAAGTGAAAAACACGTTTATGTAGGCTCAGGTTTAATTTGAATTGAAATTAAACACTTTATTGTTGATGACTGTTTACATACATTTTTAAACTATATTATAGTATTATATATCTATATATAAATTTAAACTCATCATTCTAATTTCTGTTTTGTCGGGAACCGAACCCGGGACCCTTCGATTGGCAGTCCGGCATGGTAACCATTGCGCCACACAGGTCGTCAAATACATACAATGAGATGTTTAATTATTATTAGAGTATTATGCAGAATCCAATATTCTGGAAGTTAGTTTCGCTGTTTGCTGACATAAATATATTCATAATGAATGAATGTGGAATCCGAGGTTTTGTTAAATTCTGGTTAATAAAATACCTGGAAAACCGAAATATAGTGGTACGAGTAAAAGAGGTCGGCAGTAATGTAGGAATAATTAAATATGGTGTGCCTACCGGCTCAGTTCTTGGCCCTATTGGCTACTCGTATAATATATCATGCATGTAACCAGCATGGTGAATGTAAAAAAAAAACTACATATATCTCCATATGTGTTTTCCTTTTCCTATCCCTAAATACTACTAAATCAAACTACATTTGCTTTTCTATCAATAAAAGAACACAACCAGTAAACAGTAGTCTAACAATTCATTATTGTGATACTAACCAATCCAGATGCACTTGTCCAAAAATTAAGAAAGTTGACACTATTAAATACCTAGGTATACTAATCGATCAGAGACTCAGTTGGCATGCACATCTGGACGTTTTATCTGGCAGGGTCAGAAAACTGATTTGGGTTTTTAAGAATCTTCGACATGTGACAACAAGAAAATTGCTTAATCAGGTATACATAGCACTTGCTCAATCTATTCTAACATACTGTATTCCAGTTTGGGGAGGGGCTTCCAAAATTAAATTTTTAGGGTTAGAACGTAGTCAAAGAATACTTTTAAAAGTTATGTATAACAAACCTAGAAGATTTTCTACGGAAAAACTATATTCAATATCTGATATCTTAACTGTGAGAAAGTTGTATGTTTTGCATTTACTTATTAATAAGCATAAAACCATATATAACGTTAATACCATTTCAAAAAGAAGAGTTAAAATCGACATACCTAGTGCCAAAACATCAGTATAAAAGATTATCTGCGTATCTATACAGTAAAGTAAATAAAACATTAAATATTGTTGGAAAACATCATCATACTTTGAAAAATGAGTTAACAGTTTGGCTACATAAAATGAGTTATGAAGAAATTGAAGCATTGTTGGGTCGCTAATCTAAATTTATAAAAGTAAAATTATATTGTATTATTTTTATATATATCATTTATAAACATACACAGTTGTTTTCACAACTAGTAGGCACACAGTAACATTCTCCTTTCTCTCTCACACACACACTCACACACAAACACAAGCAACCACACCCACCTGAAAACACGTGTAAATTCAATCGCCTGAAAACACATGTAAATTCAACTATTTAGTGCGATGGCCAAGTCTCGATATATTTATATAAAACATTAAAGAATTTTAATATTGATATGCGTCACTATAAGATGCTGTTAATTATTACGTAAAAACTTAATGCTTCGAGTACGGAGATTCCATACACAATTGATTTTCAATTGTTATGGACCACGATCGTGGTCTTAGAGACTGGACGTATTAAGACAGAAAGTCGCTTAAGTAGAGACTGAATAAATTAATAACCGACTTGGTATTACATGGATCTCACAACTTTTTACCGCAGAACAACTGAGTTGCGAGACTTGGTTTTTTTGACAAGTATTGTTTTTGATGGTACTCATTTCTTTTTGTATTTTGTAGACAGTTCTACTTTTTTCCTTTTCGCTACCTTCTACTTATTGTATATATGTATATATACCAGCAACGAATTTTCTTAAAGCCCTCTCTCTGACTTATGAACTTTTCTTATTTTTGTAGGTAGCCTTCCGTTTTCTCTTTTCCGGTACTACTTCTTGAGCTTCAGCACTACCATGCGCCTATATTTATATGGGACTATCTTAAACCCGCGGTTTAGCACGCAATAATAATAACTGCCGTAAAACATCGTTACGAATAAGGCCAATATTGAAAAATTTAACTGAAGACTTGGCTGTATGGGCTTAACTTTCTTTGCGGTCTTTTCTAGATTTTTTAGTTTTTCCTTGATTCATACACCAAACACTACTTATATTCCAAATTTGAAGCTTCTAGGTCTGCTAGAAGTGCCTTAGAATTTTGATGATCGGTGAGTCAGTGAGTGACAAAATTAAGAAATTTGACCCGTTATAATTCTTAAAATACTGGTCCAAATTGAATGAAATTTGAAATATACCGTGTCTTTACAATAACTGCATGGTTACTGAAAATTTCAGTCTTCTAGTTTTATCCACAACGAAGTTACAGGGGGTCGAAAATGGTCTGAATTGCCTCGAGAAAAGGATGGTACGGCCGTGACGCTTTTTTGCTCGACTTGGTGGGGGCAGTATTGCAAAAAATTAAATAAATAAATAATAATAAACGAAGCGCGCATGGCCCGGCGGTTAGCGTAGAACGCAAATGATCTATGCAACTAAGCCAAACGGGCGCGGTCGGCTGTGAGATGGGTGACCGCTAGTGGCAAAAAAATTTCATGCGCGTTTCCGTGCTTCGGAGGGCACGTTAAGCCGTCGGTCCCGGTTGTTGTCGATAGATAACAGTCGTTAAACCTTGTCGGAGGCCTTATGGGCGGTTTGAAAACATCCGACAGCGGGTTGGCCACTAACCCGCATCTCCACCAACCCGCATTGGAGCAGCGTGGTGGAGTAAGCTCCAGGCTTCCCCAATAATGGGGAGAGACCCGTGCCCAGCAGTGGGACGCAAAAAGGGTTGCGGCCAAAATAAATAAATAAATAAAATAACCAGCCTTCCACCAGCGGTTAAGTCCGTGTGAACCCGTTTTAAAGGTTCCCGTAGGATAAAAACCATCCTATGTCCTTTCCCAAGGTCCACTCTGTCTGTGTTCCATATTTCATTAAAATTGGTTCAATGCTGGAAAGCGTAGCAGACAGTCAAAAAGACAGTTACTTTCGAATTTATAATATTATATAAAAAATATAAAATATAAATAAATAAATAGACATAATCGAAATTTTGATTTAATTAGTTTTTTAAATAAGACGTAGCCCATGTATGGCCCTTATAATAAAGCCTTTAGCAGTAAAAAATGTTTATAAAATTTGTTCAGTAGTTCAATGTTTTTTATGGAATCCATTACAAAACTTTTTGGGCTTAATTTAGTACTCAGAGAGTAGATTGAATAACATACGAAGAAAGGCACGAATTAAGGCCCTAAAACGCTTTGCAACATAACCGCGCCATCTACTGCAAAAAGTTCAAGCCTAACGAGCCAAGTACATTTGTTACAGAACTTCAGGACGTTGTAAGGCATTTCAACTTTACGTCAATTGGGCATTAAATCCTCGAGACGATGGCTAATGAGTTCGCCTCGGGAATTCCTTACGTGCGTTTAAACGGTCGATATGAGCTTTTATAATGACGACAACAGAAAATAATAGGTCAGTTGTTTATTTCTGGTTCATTTTTTGCTTACGACTTGCATAAAATCATTATACATGTGCATGTGCAATCAAAATTACAACATGATTTGAATAATTTAATAAAGAGGACGCACGCTGTTAATCATACCGTACCTGGACGACCCAGCGTTGCTCGGATAAAAACAATTTATTTTCTAGGTTTAGTTTCAAACGAAATATTTGCTTAGTGTTACTTAACAACGCCATCTGAAATAGCTCCTAATAAAAAAAGTTATTTTCATAAAAATACAAAATAGAAGCAATATGGTTTTGATTGAGGTTTGAAGTGTTTGAACCCGGATCTCTAGTTCCGCAGTCAACTCACGCAACCATTCGGCCAAGGAAGCTTTAATTCATTGAACGAAATTTTCATAGAGCTCTTTCAAATCGACATTGCCATTTCTTTGAACGTCGGATTGGCGGATGGTAGTAGGGGAGCCCAAGAGGGGATTTTCGAATTTACTCGAGCGCGTCAGATTAATATATGGGGTACTCCTTGCATCCTGTTGAGTACTGCCACTATTAAAAAAGACCTTCTATATAGGTACAGTATTTTTTATCTTACTTCCGGATGTCAAAATGGTCAGATTAGAATTCCCCGTTACCTTTGAACCATGAATTTTAAATAATAAAAATTCGAACTCTTCCGAGTTTGCCAAAATGCCGTTTTTTTATTTCGCTGTTTTGTATACATTCATATTAAAATCATCAGATTACTGAAATATGTCTTAGCATGCATTTAATTTATTCTACTATTTTACCTGTACCATTCGTATAAAATTTTTGAAAACCTATAAGCGCTCTCCACCTGTTAAACGCAAAACGTCATAAAATATAATCTTTTAATCTTCCTACCACCAAACCTATAAAATGCACTAGGTCCTGATGACGCTTGAGGAAATCCACAATGAGCCTCGTGGACTCTCCCGGCGCAACAATATTATTAATACTCTCCAATAGATGTCAGTTTAAAGTGTTTTATCATTGCAAATATTTTTATACAATTAAAAATTTGCTGGATCGATTTATCCCCCCGAATCCAGGGTACAAAATTTGATCAAAATCTTTGGAGCCGTTTCCGAGATTCAAAAAATATATTTGGATATATACAAGAATTGCTCGTTTAAAGGTATTAGATAGATGCATTCGCATACAATTTCTAATATTAGTAGATCATAAATTCGTAAAATAATTTAAGAGGCGGAATATCGTTTAACAGCAACAAAACCTATGAGGAAACATGCAATAAACATTTTAATTTTCTTGTCAACGTGGATCAACAAACTAATATCAAAGAGGGCGAGAAAGTGTGACAGCACTATTCAATTACGAAAAATGTTTTCAGACACCGCGAAGCCTGTGATTCTACCTTTTTCCTTGGAGTCCCCGAAAGCCGAAGCAATCGTCTGAAGTATTCAATCTTTATAACACCAGCTTTTCATGTAATAGAAATTCGCAAACCAAAGAAACAACCCTAATACTTAACACTCACACCATTAAATAATGACACAGTCTGTCTAGACTTTAGAACACCGATGCTCAAACTTGCCGCTAAGACCCTCTAAATTTCTTTGACGTAAAAGGCTTACCGACAGACTGTGTTAAAGAGCTCATTTAAAAATTAAATCCTAAAGAATTTAAATCTAATTTGTTTAATGCCTCTTTTTCAATGTTTATACCAAGCAATTAAATACCTACTAAAATGAGTGTAGGACATTATAAATAAATGTGACTTCATCAAAGAAACGAAACCAATATAATGTAAAGCGATCAGAAGTTGTACGATTCAGAAAAAATGGTGTAGTAATTTGATTAAAAGATCTAATGGTTTGACGTTTCTCATAGGTCCTTTCCTTAGTATTTTGTTTCCTGCGAATTTAACTTTAGTTACTTCGCAAAATGGTCATAACTAAAGGGTGTACATATGTATGTGTTTAAAAAACACATAGGAAAAAAAGTTTTAGCATCACCGCTCACTGTGTTCATTTGTATAACATGCCCTTGTGAGGGGATTCAAATTAATGTCTATACCAGACACCGGAGCAAATGAAGGGAACGTGGATAGAAGTGTTGAGGGGTTTTCAGCTGAAATGTTGTGTCTGAACTCGAGGTGCTCATTTGTGGTGACAGTGGTGTTGCGGGAGCTTAAACAGAAGTACCATTATCTAAATGGGATCTTGCACATTTAGTTTCAACGCTTTTGAGGAAACATATTTACGACTGTAAAATACATTTGCAATGTAGTTGTCAATAATATTGAATATAGGTAGTATGGCAAAGTTTGCATGAAATATTTTTATAGTGGAACTAAAGATATCAATAGTGAAATAATTAAAGTGGGACGCTTGGATGTGTGTCTGTCTTCTTTTTTTTTTATTTATACAAGAGTATATATAATATACGACATAATTATTTGAGTGTTTAACGTATCGTAGCAAAATGCCTATCAATGGTTGGAAAACAGATTGGTTATTTATTGCCATTGTTGGTATTGGAGATATTGAATTATGAAATTGTACCAGTGCCGACGGTCGATAGAAAACGATATAATGCAATAAAATCTAATATTATCAACCGTATCCCAATTGTTTGGCAGACCTAAGTTTTGAAATATTTAGACTTACATGCATTTATATTTATTTTTAGTTGAATCGGCCAAATATTTCTAATAAACTGGCGGCCCGGTATGTGTTTCGCTACGTATAAAGTGAAATAATATTAAAAAATTGGAAGATCAAATTCATTTATTCAAAGAAAAAAATATTTTATTAATTGCTAGTTATTTTAAAACTTAAAATAAAAACACTCAGCATTGTTTGGATGTACTGTATATATGCTCCCAATTGCATCTGTTTGGAAAATGCCTGGATGCCCATCGACTGCTGTTCCTTGCTTACGTCTTTGAAATTTTTTCGAAGACAAATTCCATGTGTAACATGGAATGTGTGAACTTATGCACTTCAGAATATAACTTTATCGCAAATGTATCAGTTTCGCATAATTTGAAAAAAGCGGTCAACGTAGTTGCTGGTGGTTGTGCTGCTCTTTCCAATACATTTACTTCATAAAAATAAACACGTTGGCCATTCTCAAGATGCAATTTGCTTTAATCGAAGCACGTCCAAAATGAAATGACCGCATGAATGACATAATAACATGCTTGTAGGTACTATCAACACTGAAAAAAGTTTCAATTTGTCAGCATAATCCCCATCTGAAAAAAGTTTCAATTTGTCAGCTAAATCCCCATTAAGAAAATATTCGCCATTTATTGAATTCCTTTGTTACAAACAATGATAAATGAAGAACCGCTCGACCGATTTTGTGCAAACTTCACATAAACCATCTACTAAATAGTCCGAACAACGCTTAAACTTTTGATTTGGATAGGTGAGACCGTTCTTGAGTTATAAAATTACAACGAAAAGTGGCATTGATTTTTAGGGTTCTGTAGCCAAATGACAAAAAACGGAAAAACCCTTATGGATCCGTGATGTCTGTCTGTCTGTCACTTTTTTCCGAAACTATAAGATGTTTGCGGTGATGCGGCGAGTCTAACCACGCATGAGGTGGCTTGCGGTGCGGTTGTCACAAGAGGACTTGCGTATACGCCGGCGCGGCGGCGGCCGGAAGAAGACAGACAGATTGATAGGTCTTCCTAATCCATATACATTCGTTCAGGTGCGATTGGTAACAATATTATATAATAGTGCGCTTGTGGGAAAGAGAGTTGAAACGCGGTACGTAGATGTATTCTGTGAACCGCATTAAGATTTTGATATAAAAATAGAAAAAAGCAATAATTTTTGAGGGTTCCCCATACTTGGAACTGAAACTCAAAAAAATTTTTTTCATCAAACCCTACGTGTGGGGTATCTATAGGTCTTCCAAAATATATTTTTAGGTATATTTCATAAAAAGATGTTATTACATATATATACAAATAACTTAACATTAATCTTAAATATATATACATATATATACAAAACTTAAAATTAACATAAAAAAACATATAAAAAGGCTTATAAATAAAATATTTCATCTAAAAAGTCCGTGTGAGGCATGGTACCCAAGACACTGGCGGCATTGCCCCTTTGTATGGCTAGACTGAGCCGTTGAGCAAAGTAACCGCCAGCCCTTAGGTCACCACAGGCAAGGATAAGTCTGGTCGACATTTCTGACATGAATTTCTTCATGTCAGAAGACCATGGTCTCATCGTCTCTACCGCTAGCGCCGCAAATAGATAATTATTCGACAAATTACTATATTTGCGGTGCTTGAGAGACTGTGCATGGTCGGCAGCGGACCCCAACCTCTCTGCAGTATCGCTTATGTGCGATTGGGCTAAGGTGTCCGCACTGGTTACGTCCCATACCAGTGGCCGACCTAGACTCCACGGCACCAGAGTAACCCCATCAGGCCTCTTGCCATCGCTTCTGGAAAGTCCAGATGGTTCTAGAGTTGCTGGAATAGAAGCGGTGGCAAGAGCCCGACGAACCAAATCGTTCAAGGTACCGTGGCGGAAAAGTCTGCCGGCACTCCTGATACAGGACAGGCCATGTCGACCAAAGCTGTCCACCTTTTGCCCACACGGACAAACATGAGGCTCGCACACCCTTACACCGAGCCGGAGACCTACTGCAATACGCAGAGCTACAGGATCCAGCACGGTGCCAATGTTCTTAGATGGGAGAGCGTGTAACCAATGCCCCGACTCACTTTGTGCTACTGCCAATAATCGAGCCCTATCTGTGCTGTCAGAGCATCGCTCGAGGAGGCTAGCATAAGATGCTTTTAGTGCTGGTATATCCCAAGTGGACTATCTATCTTGAGATACACTTGGGATGTCCTCAGACGGAAAGGTGGCACCCCACACTCCTATAGCCTCCATCATGTACGCAACCCAAACATCATCAACATTTGTATTCAATATTTCTGTGATGAGGGTTAACGTACTATGACATGAAGCCAAGAAAGCCGGAAGAGCCAAACCTTCCGTCGTGCGGATGCCTAAACCACCAAACTTAACTGGCAGTGTTGCTTGCATCCAGGAGCGATCATCAAAATTCAAATTTAAAATTTTGGATAAACAATTTTGTAACGATAAATCTAAACTCTTTGTTATTAAAGGAAATTTCCAAAAAGGACAGCATCTAAGTAAGTACAAAAATTTTGGAGCGAATAAGCAAAGGCGCAAAATGTAGGTAGCCATGTGAGGTTTTATATCGAAAAGTCGATCTGAAATCATATTGAATTTATCTAATTTTGAATTTATTATGGAAACAAAAGCATCATCAAATATTGGAGCACCTAGTAAAGATAAATTTTCTTTTTTTGTAATATTAATATTTGGTGTAATAATATTGACCTTATTTGTAAGAGATAAAATTTGGTCTTCAAAAATGATATTGAGGTTTTTAATATCATTTTTTTTCTAAACTGAATAGTTTGGGCGAGAGACACTTCCAAAGTGATAAAATGTTGGTCCTCCCCCCTGTAACTTCTAAAATAAGAAAATGATAAATCTAAAAAAATATATATTATGATGTACTAGTAAGTAGTTTTTTTTAATGCGTCATAAATCGTAAACCACAATTTACCTTTCATTCAATCAGACAATGATGTATATTTGTTGCCGCTATTATACAAATACTAAAAATAGAATAAAATAAATATTTAAGGGGGCTCCCATACAATAAACGTGATTTTTTATAGATAATGGTACGGAACCCTTCGTGCGTGAGTTCGACTCGCACTTGGCCGGTTTTTAGTTTATTTACTTGTTTGAATGGCTGCAACCATTTTCCTACTTAACGAAACAAATTGAGTCAGTAAAAGTTGATTAACGTAGTCGTAAATAAACACATAGTCACTAACATTGCGACACTTTGTGTGAGTTAAGCTAGGTTAAAGAGTTCAAATTCAAACCCTTAAACCTAGTTTAACTTAAAAGGATTTGAGAACCAGTGTAATAAAGTACCAGTTGGATTTAAAGTTTGGTTTCACGTATTGAGTACCGGACTATTTTACTGTCTATACGAGTGTGATAAAACTTAACGTTACTGAATAGCTTGGTCTGATTTTATATCTCTAGGGAATTTTAAAATTTGTGCACAAATACTTTGAACACTCAGAATCTAAGTATGTAGTATGATTAGGCACGACAGCGTTAATCAAAATGACCTGCTGAGCCTGTTGATAATGTGCAGATATAGGCTGTATAGAAAGGAAATAGGTGTAGCTACGACGAAACCCCCAGTCCAGGTAAACGTAAACTAGTTTCAAGCTCTATCTATGTATAAATGTACTCTATGAGCTATTATTCATCTTTAAAACCAGCAGTCGTGGTCACTTATGAAAAAGGTGGAACGTGCACCCTTTTTGGTATTTGCTCTATTCATTATTGTATTTTTTTCATAATTGTTTTTACTCTTACATATAAGTAAGTGTATTTTGATCTTTAGGTCTTAAAATGGTCAGTCCAGTCGAAGCTTCGGGATTAAAAATAGAGCTACGGTATCCCCTGTCTGATCATAAGAGGCGACTAAAAGGGGGTTCCCAGGGTGGCGGACGGTGAAAGTGAGAGCTCGACCCGTCCACACAGCAGCCCCGGGAAGGACGGCAGTGTGTCGCATGCCGCGGTAAGAGCCTTAGGGTGCAGGAGAGCACATCTGCTCTCTCGAAGATGTGCCCATGCTGGGCGCCGCGCGCTTATTACACCGGTGCGTTCCACTGGACATCCCGGAGTCCTCCCCAAACGCAGAGGCAGGCCACCGAGAGAGTTTTAGTGCGGTACTGGGATTTGTACCGCACTATAACCATGTATCCTCTCCCAAGGTGCCGGATATCTTTTGAGGTTTCCCCTCCGATAACAAAAAAAAATATAATGCTCTGATTCTCAGTGTAAAGTATGCGATCACTACGAATACATATCATGTCAGCGACGAGACGAAAAAAAATTGTGTAAATAAGAGATAAAATAAAATTACTATCTATGTGTAACATCTACAAAAATAGACAATCAAAAATAATGCATAATACTAACCTGCAAACACAACAAGAGTGCAAGCGACGGTCATATGAAAACTCTTCGCTCTCTCTAGCCAAAAGAAGAAGAGGCCCGGACAAACTTTGGAGAGGATCCTGTACAGCACTTGGTTTAGCTTCTTGCATAGTGGCAGCAACACGAGGGCGCAGCATACGTTCAGTACCGTCGCAGTACCACGGGATATGCACAGTCCTAGCTGAAAATTGAAGAGTACTGAGTACAACAATTAAAAAACCCCTGCTAAGAGCTACGAATCCCTCTTTTAGTGTTTCTAGTGAATAAAGAGGGAGCTCGAACCAGACAGCAACTGACACTGAGGATGACGCTTGTACTCGTATACTTGAGGTCACATGCCGCAAATATAAGCTACGAGCTGTCTCAAGAATCAATAAATCTTAAATTGCTGGAAGTCTACGAATGTACGTACAGGTCACATTAGAAATAAACATACATACATATATATGTATATATTATGTATTAATAACATAAATCAAATAATAAGATTAGCATGCAATAATAAGATCAGCATTAAGGCTAACTTTGTTAAGCAGTCGCTGCAGCCCTTGGAATATTGACCTCAAGCAAGATCGCTGCCACACCAGAGAGTCGCATCATGTCAGTCTTGTGCGGTTGGCACCGCCAAACTCTCTTCATCGAAACACAAACATAATTATACGCCTAGAAAGGTAAAGGAGTTTTATTGTCCGCTATTCCCCGATGCAGCATACTAATTTTAGCATCTTATTTTTTATATCGCACGTCATATTTATATATGAACATGTTTAATCAAAATAAAAGAAAGTCACAGAATATAAAGAGGAAGCTTGAAGAAAAAAAAATTAAAACGCTCTTTAAACAAACAGCAGAGCGACGCGCTACACTCCTTTGTGCAGAGAACGCGAGCGAATACAAAGGAGGTAACTAGTTAAGCTTTGTTAAGTAGAGTAATTGTAGCTTACAGTCCTAAAATGGAGTATGTTTGTGTACAGTGTAATGTTAATAACTACACTCACCCCCAACATCCGTCTCAAATGAAAAAACTGACGGCCATTTTTATAAAATATAAAACAGTGGTAAAAAAGATATATCACTAATGAGATCCATGATATCTGAAACAAAGAGAAAAAAGTTAACAATAACAGCAATTAACAATAAGGAGTAAGTCGGTAGTACGCATAGGTATCTACAGTAGTATATATTTAGCACTAATATGCCTGTCTTAAAGTTTTGAGACTCTAAAAACAGAAGCTTATCTTTCTAAACAAGAGAATAAAATAGCTTTTTGTCAGAAGCTCAAAACATTGGAAAAGAAGCGTGCCGGATGGTATCCATTGGAATTGCTTCAGTAAAAATGGGTGGTATTTCAACAGTGGTACTTTTCTGTTCTGTCATGTTTCTGTTGCACAAGTTATTTGCGTAAATATGTACTTATTGTATTCTCAAGTTTAAAAAAACCTGAAAATAAAACAAGTAACAAGCTCTTAAATTCCTAGCTGGAAGATTAAGTCCTTATAAATAAGAACCAAATCAATTGAATTAATCAACGGTTGTTGAATATAATATATAGAACCAATGTAGTGCAAGTAGAATTATCCAATCTACTAGCTTATTAAGCAGATTTCCCTCATAATAAACGATATCCAATTAATCCGAACCCCTCGCATAAAGACGACATAATTATTTATGTATCGGGTACCATTTACGTAGTACACCTGGGCTCGGATGATTAATGGGTTTAGTTATCCCGTAACTCGTAAGAAATAGACTCAAGTAGCTATTTGTATAAAACTTCCTTGAGATAATTCTCCGTGTTACGCCGTATAACGTGACTTGTCACTAAGTTAGAAATTATGATTTCCCCAACTTACAGAGTTTGGTTGTTTGTTTGTTATTGTTAATTGAGTAATTTTTCCCTTAATTGTTTTTCTTTTCTATTAATAACAAACAGATATATTTCATAGAAAAGAAAGAAAATAGTGCCGCTGGGTAACTGTAAAACAGATAACAATAAAACAACTAATTAGAATACTTTAGTAATACATAGATAGAATTCACGGTTTGATCATTGTATGATTTGATTACGTATAAATTAAGGTAAGGGGTGCTGAAGAAATGTTAATAAAAAATATCGAGAGTAATTTAAACCAATCATTGTCATAAATAAATCAGATCAATCCAAGAAAAACTGCTTTGTTCAAGGACCAGAACCAGCGTTGTCCAATAAGTTGCGATGTTTTCTAATGACAAAGTTACATCACCTCAGCGAAACTATAAAAAACTAGGACTTTTGTAGAGAGAAAACTGGGGCTTCCTGAAAAAAAAGATAGTGATAAAAATTTATGTGCACCAACCAGAAAAAAACTCATTCATAATATTCTCCTACGTATTCACGAAAATTTAAAGATGTATTTTTTATGTTCCAAGTTTGGAAACCACCTAGCAACTTATCCAAACAAGCGCCAATGAATTCATTCAATGTGAAGTTAAACAGTGTTTATTATTCATGACTGTTTAACATAGCTATGTTTAAAATAACCAGAGGTAAAAATGAAATAATGTATGCAACTACTTACATTCATTTCGTTTTACGAGAATTAACACTTCATGATACCATAATAAAGTCGAGGGGGTCCTTAAACTGGATAAACCCTTTTTTAAATACATTATGTACATATGTATACATTAAATACATTACAAACAATGGTACTACCGGAATAAATTATGCTTGTATTTTGTGAAATGAATAGATCATTAAATCTATTCATATCGTATCAACGATTGTATTCATTTTTAAACGTAACGTAACGGACGTATTGACTGTATTGAGTATCAATCAAGTTCATGGACAATAATCTTCTCATCATTGTAAATTCATGGACACGAATTTTATTTCATAGATTCAAGTCCTGCTCTTGAATATTTACAGCTCTTTAACTTAGGATGGATCCTTACAGCCTTTGAGGTCGCGACGAGCATCAAGAAGGGTAAATGATCTGACCTACTTGCAAGCATTTAGGTCTGTCCTAGAAATATGCGCATGCTACACGCAACGGCGTAAAACTACTACGCTACTACAAAGGCCGTAGACGAGTCAGAGAAAAGCTCATACATTCTCTATGTCACTCGGGGCTCGGTGAGTACTGAGAAAACATAAATCGCTGCAATCTGCACGACATGCGTCGGAAGTTTTAGTCGTGTAGCTAGCCACTTCAGTGCAGACGCTATTCAAAACGGTGCGTAACTCCGAGTCTATACATAACGCCTTTGACAGCTACCTCCATTGAACAACTGAATGGAGTCGATGACAGCACGCCTATCCTAGAGTGTGGTCCCGCATTAATAACTGGATGTCGAACGCGCTATCATTCCAATCTCATTTGCATCTGACGAACCGATGATATCTGCCGTGAACGTAATCTGTTACGCTCCGATGAGTTCCTTTGCTGTATTGTATGTGGAGCAAAACGCAACTGAAATGTAACAAGATTCACGACATTAATAATTACTTTTTGTGTCGCGAAAGAAGCTGTGGAATAATCCTTTTGCTACAAAATTGAATTTCATGTAAATTTACTCTACCATTTCCTAAATTATCCGAGATGCTCTATGAAAGACATGAACCAAGACAATTAAGTCAGTAAAATTTAAAACATTCTTTTCCATTTTATTAGGTTGGCAACTAATAAACCCGCCATCTCAAAACACAAGATTATTTTATTTTTTAGAAAACTAGATACATTTATTTCTCAATAATTTAAGCACCATCGTTTTCTATCACCAGTCGCCAACGCGCTGGTAAATACAAAATACCATCCCTGTAGAAGTCTTTCGGTTTTTGATTGAAATAGTTATTTAGTTAAGATTTCAAGTATTCCTCATCCATGAAATTTTGTCCTTGTAAATATTGGGACAAAGAACGAAACAAGTGGAAATCAGAAGGCATAAGGTCTGGTGAATACAATGGGTGCGGAAGGACTGACCATCCAAGTGAAATAATTTTTTCACGAGTCACTTTAGCTGTGTGAGGTCGGGCGTTGTCATGTAAGAAGTACACTTTATTTTGATTCTTCGGTAATCTAGCTGCAATACGATCCAGTTGTTCACAGTAAACTTCAGCTGTGATGGTACTATTAATTGGCATGAGCTCCCAGTAAATAATCCCGTAAGTACCTTCCCTCAGATTTTCTATTACCCTTACATCAATTGTTGGAGGTCGTTCTGGATGAGGTTCATCACAAACATAAAAAATCCTGTCCTTGAATCTCCTGAACCAATTTTTAGCGGTGTCATAAGAAAGCACACCCTCGCCCATCGTTGTACATATATTAGAAGTTGCTTCAGTCGCTTTTCGACCTAAACGGAATTCATGAAGTAAGAGTAGTCAAAGTTCCCGCCGAGAAATTTCCATAATTTTTGTTAACTTTACTGCTTGCAGCTCAGTTGACCAATGATTAAGCGTTGTACTTCGTGCTCTATTTATATACTGCAGTTGGTTATTCTAGAAGCTTCTATAACAGTATGGAAAAGAATCGAAAAAAGTGGCGGGTTTATAAGTTGCCAACCTAATAGTAATCTATACATATAATAAATCTGTAACAAGTCGGTTTCTGTACATTGAAGATATTTGAAAAAAATTGTCACTAGGGCTATTTATTAGCGTAATAGAACCCAAAACAATGATTTTTAGAATTATTGTCTGTTTGTCTGTTTGTCTGTTTGTCTGTTTGTCTGTTTGTCTGTTTATCTGTTTGTCTGTTTATCTGTTCGTTTGTGCGCGCTAATCTCAGGAACGGCTTAACGTAGAAGGATACGGTTTTCACTGATGTATTGGTATTTTTTTGGATTAACATTTAGGGTTTGTTTTATTTAAATCGGTTAACAAACAAAAAAGTTACGTCAATTTCAAGAATTGAATTAAAGACTGAAGCGACCATTACCGATACAAACTAAAGAGCTGCATCCTTTTAACGTCTCGCTCCTCTCCTGGGCTTCCCATTATTGGGGAGGCCTGGAGATTAGTTAACCACGCTGCTCCAATGCGGGTTTTTAAATTTAAGTGTGTAACTTTTGTAAGAGAATAAATTTAATGCGAGCGGTCACACCACAAGTTTCGATAATTACTAACATCTCTTAATATTCTGATAGCAAGTTTTCAATCACTTATGCTAGATTTCATTTCTAAATATTTAAAAAAACCATACATATCACCACATATTCAAAGAAATCCTCAATACAAAATTAATGTACAAAACCTTAACAAAACGAGGCTACTGCCGACATCTATGTTCATATTCAGAACTATTTAGTGATCTGTTGCAAATTCGGTATATCGACAATTTAGTTTACACGCTATACGATAGATTGACAATGATTTGTTACGCAATAACGCTATTACAAAGTGGATTGGTGGAGATTATTTCAAATAATTAATTACGAGTATATTTACTTAATAAAATATCTAATAAAAAAATTAACAACTTAGAGACCTTTGGAACTGGCGCTGACTGACAATGAGTACAATTCATTGTGGTAGAGCATTATGGAGGCGCGGCGCGGTGGTTACATCCACATATTATTGGTATCGAACTTATTTAATAGACAATAATAATTATCGACTCGCGCAGGCGCGGTCCCAGTGGGGGGGTCACAGGGGACATGACCCCCCCCCCCCAATTGAAGGCTGCGACCGCGCCTGGACTCGCGTGGCGCAATGGTTACCATGCCGGACTGCCAATCGAAGGGTCTCGAGTTTGATTCCCGGCGAAGCAGAAATTTGAATGATGAGTTTAATTTTCTGTTCTCGGTTTAAGTGTTTGTATTTCTGTCTCTGTGTGTCTCATGGTACCCATTACACAGTGTATATTTACCGTACTCTGGGGCTATCAGTGTGAAACGTAAAAAAAAAAACAAAGTGTTCTACCGACTTTACTATGCTTAGTGATCTTTTCAAAATGATAGCTATGTCACCATTGTCATCATGATTACACCACCAGTCGAAGGTTAAAGTTCCACAGGCCGCTTTGCACGCTCCTTTTGATGTTTGAACGGATGTTTAAGTTATGGGACAACCTTCCAGCTGAGGCATTTCCAGTGGACTTTGACATAGGGTTCTTCAAGAAAGCTGTAAAGAAAGCTCTTCTTGAAAGCCGGCAGTGCTCGGGTGGCTCCGCTGGGGTTGCCCGTTTCCATAGGCGACAGTGATCGCTTAACCACGCGGCCTTTCTGCCTCTTTGTTCGGTTTACTTATAAAAAAGTGATTTCGAATAAACGAATAACCAATTGCCGAGGCACTAATAAAAAAAATGAAATGAGCAGACGTTTTCAGTGGTTAATTTAATAAGAGCTATTACATACATACGCAGTACTGGCACTGGTGTTACACTAATATGATAAAGCGTCACGGCAGCAGCACGGCATGGTGGTCACGCCCAGATTAATATTAGTAATCGATATATTTATTTCTGATGCTGTGTGAAGGGTTGTTAATAGAACTAATTGACTCTTAATCGCGTAGGGCCTGATCCTCTCACGCTGTTCCAATTCAGGTTGATGACGTCTTCATTGTTAGTGGCCTAACTGCTGTCGCAAGTTTTAAATCGCTCAAAAGACCTCCATTAAGTATGAACGACAGTATGTTAACGACAATTGCAACCAACGTGTAAGCAACCAAGAATTTGACTCCCAACTACTAACCACGCCTGACATAGCGTAGACATTTCACCACCTTTCTGCAATATATTTAAGTTACATAATGATAATGAATCTATGCATTATTTGCAGCACAAATTATTTAATTATAATGATACTTTCCGCGGGCACAGCAGTACTATCTAAACACTTTAAAAACAGGCTATTATAATACGTTTAATTTGTAAAGAGAAACTGATGATAACGACTGAAAAGTCGGTATTATAAGAGGAGTACAGTAAGAATTGTAAGGACTCAGGAAGAATGTATCTACTCAACATAATAATATGAACTTTTGTATCATAAGTAATTTCATAAAAGGTAACAATAATCCAAGGGACAGTGGAGGGCAAGCGGTCACGAACGAAATTGCAACCTTATCAGCCACGACCACTCTGTCAAGAGTGAACGACTAAGGAGGAGGAGGAACAAATAATCCAAGCCTAATCAAGCCTTTTGTACAAGTTTATCTACGCGGACGACGTCGCGGGCACAGCTAGTACTAAATATTAGATTACCTTAATCATTAAGGACAGTCATAAGGAAAACATTTATTTAGATCAGCTTCTCCGAACAAACATTTTAATCCCAAATTGTGGATCAAAACAAATACAGCAATCTTAGCAAATTATAACGCCCTTCATTGAAATAAGTCAGCTTGTTAAGCTAGCTACACTGAGTGCACTACATTATGAACACAGCGCTATGCGTGTGCAAACAATATCGGTAAATTCTTACGTGCTGACACCACACCCCGACAATATCACTATTATAATGTTATTGCGAAGGGTAGGATTATTCGTGTACGTAGCTGGCTATTGATACTGCAGCCTGTATAAGTTACGAGGTACAAAAAAGCTGATCAGGTTGCTGAGTCATCCTTACTGAGTGCATAACATGTTGCAGAGCGCGCTATGCATGTGCTAACAATATCGGTAAATACTTAGGGGCTCATACTTCGACAATTTAATACTTCTAAAGTGTTATTGTGAACAAAGGCTTGGTTTGTGCATATTAGTGGCTACCTTAGAGCATCAAGATATTGACAGGTATGCCAACCGCAGTACCTTTGATGCTCTAAGGTGGGTACAGATATTAGTCTCTGATTCAGTGTTAATAATCTACTACGTCTCACTCACAGTGCAATACTGTGTGTTATGCGTGTGCAAACAATGTCGGTAAATGTTTACAGGCTGACATGACATCCCAATAATGTCTCTACAGTTTATTGTTAACTAAGGGTCGATTTATGAATGTACCTACGTACATGTGATAGATATTGTTACCTCAATAAGATAAATAAGACTTTTGACTTCCAAAGTTTAATTTTGTTATTAGTGATACTATGAGTCTAATAGGGCCAGTAATCTTGAGTTACATTACTATTGTTTGGAATCCTAACTAACCCTTTGTTGTATGTCGTTGTATACATCATTAATTATAGGATATATTGAAAATTTTATCCTCTGAGGCAAGTAGTTTTCCTAACATTAAAATAATCTAAGTATATACAATATTATACAATAAAAATATATAAAAAATATAACATTATTTATAAAAAAAAATTAGTTTACAAATAAAATACTTCATCTAAAAACCCTGTGTGTGGCATGGTACCCAAGACACTGGCGGCATTGCCACGTTGAATAGTAAGGCTTAGCCTTTGGGCAAAATAACCGCCAGCTCTTAGGTCACCGCAGGCCAGTACAAGTTTGTGCGACATTTCTGACATGAATTTTTTCATGTCAGAAGACCATGGCCCCATTGTCTCCATGGCAAGCGCCGTAAATATGTAATTGTCAGATAAATTACTATATTTACGGCGCTTGAGACATTGGGCATGATCGGCCGCGGACCCAGCCTTTTCAGCGGACATCTTTACGTGTGTTGGTGCTAAGGTATCCGCACAGGTGACGTCCCATATCAGAGGCCGGCCCAGACTCCACGGTACCAAAGTAGTACCATCAGGTCTCTTTCCATCGCTTCGAGATAAACCAGAGGGTTCCAGTGTAGCTGGTATTGAAGCGGTGGCAAGAGCCCGACGGACTAAATCATTAAGGGTACCGTGGCGAAAAAGTCTACCGGCACTTCTGGTACAGGAAAGGCCATGTCGCCCAAACCTGTCCACCCCCTGCCCACACGGGCAAATATGAGGCTCACACATCTCGACACCGAGCCGGAGACCTACTGCAATACGAAAAGTTGCAGGATCCAGCACGGTGCCTATGTTCATTGATGGGAGCGCATGTAACCAATGTCCCGATTCACTCTGGGCAACTGCAAGTAAACGGGCCCTATCAGTGCTGTCTGTACATCTCTCAAGGAGGCAGGCAAAAACAGATTTAATTTTGGGTAAGTCCCATGAATATTGTTTTTCCTTACATATATTTGACATATCTTCGGACGGAAAGGAAGCATTCCAACTATCCAAGGCCTCCATCATGTACGGCACCCAAACATCATCTAAATTAGTGTTTAATATCTCTGTGATGAGAGTGCACGTACTATGACAAGAGGCCAAGAACGCCGGAAGTGCTAACCCTTCCGTCGTGCGGACTCCCAAGCCACCAAATCTAATAGGAAGAGTTGCCTGCATCCATGAGCGATCATCGAATTTTAAATTTAGAATTTTTGTAACACAGTTTTTTAAACAATTATCTAATATTTCTGTTACCAAAGGAAATTTCCAAAGAGGACAGCATCTAAGTAAATACAAGAATTTTGGAGCGAATAAGCAGAGGCGTAAAATATAGATAGCCATGTGAGGTTGCAAGTTAAAAAAGCGATCCGAAATTGAATTAAAGTTTTCTAATTTAGAATTTATAATGGGAGAAATCGCATCATCAAATATTGGAGCACCTAGTAATGTCAAATTGTCCTTCTTGACAATTATTATGTTTGGGGTAATGTTATTGAGTTTCTCTGTTAAATTTGAAATTTGTTCCGATGTTAGGTGGTCCGAGAAAAAAACTTCACATTTTTTAAAATTTAGAGAGAGCCCAATGTCACTAAACCGTCGAATTAGTATTTGTAAGTCCTCCAATACAGTTGATGCAGTTCCTCCCAAAGAACCGTCATCAAGGTACCAAATATTAAATTTTGAATTTAGTTGATTTATAATTGACTGGATTACCAAACTAAAAATTACTGGGCCAAGAGGGTCGCCTTGCTGACATCCCACGCAAGACTCTATTACGTTATCGCCAAACAATAATTTTGATGGGGTGCCATAACATTGCCAAATATAATCAAAAATCTCCGGTGCTTCTTTTTGAATTTCAGTTAAAATAGCACCCCTGTTTACCGAATTAAATGCATTTTTAACGTCAATTTTTAGGAACAAGTCATAATGTTGCGTCATTAAAAATGACCGAGCTGCGTGTACTGCAGCCTCACAGCCACCTTTGACTCCAAAGCCAAGCTGTCGCGGTTTGAATTTTTGCACAAAGCGGTCGCGGTATTCGCGACAGCATACCTTTGAAGTCAATCGCCTCAATGTACTACCCACAGCGATGGGACGAATCCCACCATCTTTTTTCTTTAGAGCGACGAGGTTGGCTCCATAGACAATAGGTGTTATATCTGAGGGAACTCGACCAGTTAGCATTAAATTTACAAGACTAGTGAGCTCCCTCAACAGATCCTTTGATATTTGACCTAAAAAAGGATCTGTTAGGTCTTTCAAATGCTGTGGTGTTATGCCGTCTAAGCCACCGGCTGACCCGTTCGGAAAAGAACGGATAGCGTTTTCGGTGGCTTCCTCGCTCACTCTCAAAGAATTGTTTCTGTGGCCAGTACACTGAAGAGTATTAAGTGAGACTTTAGTAGCTGTGGGATGTTTCTCGCGCAGTGCATCAAGTGTATCGGGTGAATGCGTAGCCATAGAGTCATCAGAAAATAAAATTTTGACGGCTCCCTTTATATCCCCATCAGATAATTTCTTTTCAATATTTTTTAATTTATTGTGTGAGCTATTTAAATTTGTACTTTTTTGTTGAGATGATGAAATGGGAATACTATTATTAATAATATTTTGTTTTATTCGTTTTACTAGAGAAACTTTTTGTTTTCTAAATTCTATATGAAATGTTTTGTATGCAAAAAGGAGTAATTCTTGCCAAACCTCTGAAGTATTTTCTGAGGCTACTTTGGCTACACACTCAGTGAGACTACGAGCAACACTTGCCCGGGCTCCTTTTGGTATGCGCTTTACCAGTTTGATGTTATGTTTTAGATGTGCAAGCCTCTGATGCAATGGTTCATCACTGTGAACCCCATCTGTAGCGTCAATAGGGGATACTATGTGATCCACTGAAGCGATCCTTGGAATGTGGATACGACTGCAGTGGATGTTTAGCCCCCTCTGTCCCTTAAAATATCTATTATCACCACAGATGGAGCATTGCAATAATGAACCATTGCTATTATTCATAACAGACATGATACAAATCACATTTTAAATTAAATAAAAGGCATATAAAAATAGAGCTAAAAACAGTCATATACATATTTACACTATTCAAACTATTTTTTAAATAAAATTATAATTATATAAATGAAACGAAAGTCCAAGTGTACAGAGGGAGGTCCAATTATGAGCTTTTTGTATTTATTTCTTGAGGTTGATATTGCACTTAGTAAAGGCCGGCGTCAATCAGATTTGAGATATTTCCATTTGCTTTATGAAATAGATTTATGTCCGAAGTATGTATTAAGCGCAGAAATACATATTTTTATGTGGTTTAATCCACGATATTCCACTTGTCCAAAATATTAATCAGAAATATAATTATGTCAACAATGTTTGTTAGTTGTCAACACGTCTTTACCAAACAATAAAAACATCTTTTCCATAATTTTCACAGATGATTCACAACACAAACAATAATCCCGCTACATCACGTCTTTTTATCACCATTAGGTTATATCACAGGTCAATAAGATATTAATATTTTATTATTTAATATTAATTTTACTCTTTTTTTTTGACAATAGACTTTTGACTAGAGCACTTCAGCTTACTAAATTAACTAAGTGCATTAGATATATGTTGTACAGCTCATGTGTATGCAAACAATATCAACATAATTAAATTTTTAACAAAAAAATAGAACCGACTTCAAACGGTAAACAATAAAATTGTTCAGTACCTACTTCTTCTTGCTTATGGTAATAACTCTTATTTTCAAAAAAAAATTTTTCTCTAAAATCTATATTTATCGCAATACATGCGAAAAACGTCGAAAATTTTATTGTCCGTTTGACCTTGAACATCAAATTTACGGGTATTTTGGGTATGATATTCTTGATCAGCGCGTCAAAATCCAAAGTGTACCAAATTTCAGATCGGTTGGAAGTTGGAAGTATGTTCTAAACGGAAGTACACCCTTAAACACAAATGTCTTTTTTGCTTTAGTAAGAATTTAAAAATCAATTGATGTGCTATAAAATTTGTATGTTCCCTTCCATTTCTCTGGGATCCCGTCATCAGACTTTGACTTGGTGACAGCTAGACCACCTCAGGAATGTAAGATTTCGAACAAAAACCCATTTATTGAAAGAATTTGCTCTCAACTCCTAACCGTCGCAGTACCTTCCATCATCAGCTCAGCAACATGAGATGATGATTACTATGCACACATATCTCTTATGCTACAGAAAGTATAAGAAAATCAATTTGTGTGCCTATAAAATTTGAGAGTTCCCCTCGATTTCCCTGGGATCCCATCATCAGATCCTGATTTGGTGACATTGGGACCACCTCGAGAGTATAAGCATACGAACAAAAAAAATATTTTTAAAATCCGTCCACAAACGGCGGAGTAATCGGTGAACATACATAAAAAAATACATACAGCCGATTACATTACCTCCTCCTTTTGGAAGTCTGTAAAAAGCTTACAGGATCACACCACCCCGACGATATCGCCAGGACACTGTTATTGCTAACTAAACATAAGTAGGTTTAATCATATAAGTGGGCTATAGATACTCCAATCTCTATAAGTTGTAGCGCACTTTGCAAAGGCACGTTTCAGTATATACAAATTTACTCTGTGGGCACGTCAACTTGCTGAGCCAGCTACACTAAGTACACTGCAAATTGCACACCGCGTTATGCGTGTGCAAACAATACCGTCAAATACTTACGGGATCACACCCCTACAACCGACAATATCGCCATGTAACTGTTATTGTTAACTAAGGGTCGGAATGTCCATGTAACAGATATTGCAATCTCTATGAGTTATATGAACTTATATGGCACAATACAAAAGCACATTAATTCTCTGAGCAACGATAGGTATACCATACTGAGTGCACTACATGTTGTACAGCGCGTTATGTGTGTGTACTGTGCAATACAATGACATGTCGGTAAATGCTTACTGGAACACATTTGGACTTTAGGTGCATTAAATATTGCTTGGACAGCGCTTTATTTTTGTGCGAACAATATCGGCAAATGCTTACGGGCTTTCACTCAAAACATAGACTGGTCGATTGATGGCTTAGTGCTAATAATCATACCCTGACCCTGTAGAAACCAATCTGTTAAAAGGTGTCTAGGCAAACTGAAAAGAACATTTCTTATTATTATTTCCGTAACATAATCTTTAAATAATTTTCCAAAAATCAATTGTATTTTAATATCTTGATTAATATTTTGATTTTTTCAATCCTTTTTAAATATTATTTTGGCGTAAGCACAATGAAATAAGCCTCGAGAGAGATAAGCTCTATTAATACATCTCAGGATTGAGATAATCAAGGACTTGATGAGTCCACCACACTGGCCAAGGATGGATTATATTAGTCTTTAAGAATTCTTTGTAAAAATTTAAGGTTAATAGAATATTAAACTATTATTTCCGTGGATCAAATAGTAAATACGCACATAACAATGTTACATAATCAGAGATGCGCACCAGAAATTGAATCGGAGCCATAAGAATAAATAATAATTATACATATTCTTATGTCGGGCCTCCAAGTGCCCGATATCTTAGTAATTAAATAATTAACGTACGTGTCACTGCTCTTGAATGGAGTAATGGCAGACAATTCTGCATACAATTATACACT
The DNA here is from genome assembly GCA_911387765.1 of Pyrgus malvae. NCBI lineage: Eukaryota > Metazoa > Arthropoda > Insecta > Lepidoptera > Hesperiidae > Pyrgus > Pyrgus malvae. Next base: position 5,787,997 of record OU426955.1, on the reverse strand, counting down.
GATACACTGTTATTGCCAATGCTTAATTTACAGGAGCGTTTATAGGGGCTGTGGTTAATTAAATCGACCTAAGCGCAGCTAAACAGTGAAAGCCTAGTGGCGCACATAAAATAAAATAAATAAACCAGTGTCATGGCGTACACAGAGATAGAAACACAAACACCCAGACCGAGAGCAGAAATTTTAAACTCATCATTCAAATTTCTGCTTCGCCGGGAATCGAACCCGGGACTCTACGATCGTCAGTCCGGCATTTTAACCATTGTGTCACAGGGGTCGTCAAAATCTTTTTTTTTTTTGCTAAAATGCTTAGTGCTAATAAAGACAAGGACTTCTTTTGCGCAAATATGGGTGTATACAAAAGTTGTTTTAATACAGTTTGCCATATTCACCTTCATGAGGTATGCAAATATTACAGTACCTTCGTCTTTTATAAACGAATCAATTTATAACGCTAACATAGAAATGTTCTGAATGGATAACACCCAGGTGGTAAGCTTGAATATATTGGGAGCTGACCCACATTCAGAAATTGAAAGACTCCTCGTTACGTATACGTGAATGGTTGAGATATGTTTGATATTCAGCCTTCCTATTAATATTCTATTCCCTCAAAGTTCAATCGAGCATTTTCTAGCTGCTTTGTTTTAATCCTAGCCATTTAAAGGATCTATTACTGTAATTTATACTTAATTTTTCATGGTACTATGCAAAAGTATTGGAAGATTCTAAGGTCCTAACCATATTAAATAATCTTTTTCGGAATAAATTTATCCTTTTGACACAGTTTCCACACCTATTCACTTTCTGCACAAACTCTATAACTTAAATTCAATAATACAAGTTAAGGAACATCCAATATAAGCTAAGATTTTTTTATACTTACTACGTAACAAATATAAAATGAAAAATTTAATTCAAAAAAAAAACGGCAAATTGTTTGTAAAGTAGGTTTACGATCGAGATGTTTACGTGATAACGTCCGCACGAGAAAATCTCCATTCGTTTGTATGCCGCTAGAGTGAGAGAGACGGAAGATCGGTCCACTCACTCGAACGCTATGCCAGCCTCCGCTCGTTAGGATTCCGCGTGACAAGTTTCACGGAATGACTGGCAGCGCTCGAGATGAGACGGGAGATCGGTCCGTCTCTCTCTCGTTATACCTGCGATCGCGCTCGTGAGGTTTTGGTGTGACACAAGTTCCTGAACATGTCACCCGACTAAAATGATTTTAAAGACGTTATCACGTCAAAATCATTCGTCGGTTTATAATTTCAATTTACAATTCTTAACTTTTAATTTACAACTTTAACTTCTAATTTTATTTTTAAATATAGTGCGCGTCGCCGAATTTATTCACAAGTTATTCGTTCACGTCTAGCAGTACCTCGCAGTTCCTTCCGCGAAAGTTATTAACTGTGTTGCAGTGATCAACGCCCTCCAATGATACAAGGTTTACATTTTATTAGATCATCCCTTTGGGACCACTTTGGGAACCAAATTACGTAGGTAATAATATATTATAATAATTATGAATATTTTTGTAAGAGAGAAAAAAAAAACCTAAAGTCCCTATTATTCGCTTAAATATATAGAAGATTTTTATATTGGTCAACAGTTTTTAGAAAAGCCAGTAGTAGAGTAGATTTAACGTGGAATGAATATCAAAACAATGATTTATGTTTAACTATAACTCTTTATGTAATCATAAATCTAGTTAATACTAGATGTCGGTGCCCCGCGGTTTTACCTGCGTTATAGATTAATGTCCTTCCTCTATAAAAGAACTATCCAATACATTAAGATTTTTTCAATTCGAACCATCCAAGATTGGCACTGTCAAACAAATGAATTGTCCAGCTTTATAATATTAGTGATAGATATGCTGATTATAATAATATGTCATCAAATCACATATCAGCCTCTTCAATATGTCGGTTAAAAGGCTCGTCCCGTATCGTAAGACGAATTGAATTAAGTAGCGACGCCAAATTGATTGTTCTTGACTTGTTAATTATTCGCTTACCTGCTAGAATGTCAGGAGCACTATGCTCTTAAGAATTAGAACGTGAAAGGAAACATGAGTACTACGACGTGAAGCTTACGTAACGTCATTCATGTAAATTCATGAAAAACTGAGAACTTTATTTCTACTGTGCTATTTGTAAAATACTGCCACGATTACCATTCGTAGAAGAGGAAAGTTTCGTTCGCGAATTAATTTTTTGTGAACTAACAATTTCTTTCTTTCAATTTTGGCGAACTAGCTGTTGAATCATAAAAAAAAACACATTAATTAAGACGATAAAAGATTTTTTATCCAAGACATTGACCGGCCTGCCACGGTAGCTTGGATAGGCCTGAAAGATAGTGTCATCAAATGCTGACGTCAAAACAAACATGTCAATCGTCCAACAAAATAAACCGTCAAGGTAACGTAGGTAAACTATTTTCGTCACTATCATGAATGATAGACAAACATGGAGAACCACGGTTATAGAACACATGTGCTGTTAGTTACGATAAATTATTTAATTCACCTGTGTTACGATGAATCTGTCGTGACTATCGTGAAGCCTTTTAAGTACTTACACAATTTTACGGACTTCCAAAAAAAACGTGTTTTGGTAGAGACCATTCTAAGAAATTTTTAATGATAAAAATACGATGCCAGTTGACTCTACTTTTCCCTACACATGCATATTTATATTATTATATTTTTCTTAAAATTGTGCGTTATTAGGTTATTATTACTTATTAGAGACCATTCTAATTTCGTTTTCTTTATTTTACGATTCAAAGATTGCTCGATTGCAAGACATTGCTCTACATACCTTCATACCTTCATCTAGTACATGTTTATATTATTATAACACCTTTTCTAAACACCAATATTTGTGCAAATAAAAGTCTTTGTCTTTGTATAAAAAAATATCCTAAAAAATGTGTGTTCTCCTTTTTATTGACAAATAACACGATGCTAGTCAAGACGGTTGAGTCTACATTTCCTTACTGTTGGTACCTATTTTATTATATTAGGTATATTAAAAATGCTGTAAAATACAAATATTAAATCCATGATTAGCAACGAAAGAAATGTATGAAGTACAGACGAACATTACGCATTTATTTATAGGAACCTATTTACCTCATGCTATCCGTCATTAAATGAGTAACCTATATGCAATAACAAAGACGAACTAACTTAAGACAACCTATATTTTTGAATAAGACAATTTATATTTCATAAACTTTTCAGTAATATTCTAATAGAATTATAGTATTTCTACTTCTACGTTTCGAGTATTCTGACTAGAGTCTCATAGTTCTAATCTCTACATTGAATATGAAAATACATAGATCAGTTTTTAACGGTAATAATTTTATCTCTTGGAAAAATAAATTGCAAAAATTCAACTTACTTTTTTATAGAGAACCTTCTAAAATAGTAAAGCTACCTCCAAATTTTATGATTATTGTGATTTATGAAATATTTTAATTGGTAAGTATATTAATTTTATTTCGCTGAGATAGGACATATTATAGAGTTCCCTGCCATAATAGCAAAAACGACTTATTTTTTATGTACCTTTTACTATGATAAGTAAAGTACCTACTTATCACTGTAAAAGGTACTACCGATTAGGAGTGTTTGCACAGTTTGTCCTGTCCTTTTAATAGGATTATTATCACTACATCGCTGGAACTAAGGTAGTGTTTGTATGGCTTAACGTGAATCCTGATTCCTTATTAAGGGTTACGCCCAAGGGGTTATTTAGGATATTTATTTATTTGCATTAATCACAGTATGGTATATTGGTACATGTTTTTTCGTGGTCAGCTAGCTTAGAATTTAGCATACAAATAATAATAATAATTAATTTATTGAACTAAATTGTATATTGTGTGTAAATCATTGGTTACGTCTAAGCCTGAAGTTCAGAGAGAAATTGAGAGGTACTACGGACGGTTGTACACCTCCTCACAGGCTCCCGTTCCCAATATGGCGAACGACAAGAGAGCCAAACTGACCCGACACTATACCGAAGGTATCCCGGACGTCAGCCTGTACGAAATTAGAGGGGCCCTAAGTCAGCTAAAAAACAACAAAGCACCGGGAGATGACGGTATCACATCAAAGCTACTAAAGGCTGGAGGCAAACCCCTCCTAGTGGCGCTCCAAAGACTGTTCAATACCGTCATCAGAAACGGAACTACCCCGGAGGCGTGGAGCAGAAGCGTGGTGGTTCTGTTCTTCAAGAAGGGTGACAGAGCCCTTTTGAAGAACTATAGACCCATCGCGCTTCTGAGCCATGTCTATAAGCTGTTCTCAAGGGTCCTTACTAATCGTATTGCGCGCAGGCTTGACGTCTTCCAGCCTCCCGAACAAGCTTCCGAAAAGGCTACGGTACCATAGACCACATACATACGCTGCGACAGGTTATACAAAAGACCGAGGGGTATAATCTGCCGCTATGTGTTGCGTATGTGGACTATGAGAAAGCCTTCGATTCTATTGAGACCTGGGCGGTGCTAGAGTCTCTCCAACGGTGCCAGATAGACTATCGGTACATCGAGGTGTTGAAGTGTTTATACAAAGCCGCAACCATGACAGTCCGAGTCCACGACGGAAGCACTAAACCTATTCCACTGCAGCGCGGAGTACGACAAGGGGATTTTATATCCCCAAAACTGTTTACCGCTGCATTGGAAGACGTGTTTAAGCTGATGAAGTGGAAAGGGCTTGGTATTAACATCAATGGCGAACACCTCACACGCCCTCCAACCAGGTGGAGTGACGACCTGAAGAAGATAGCGGGAAATCGCTGGATTCAGAGGGCGCAGGACCGGACGGAGTGGCGAACATTAGGGGAGGCCTATGTCCAGCAGTGGACTTTAAAAGGCTGATGGATGGATGGATGGTGTAAATCTATTAATTAACATAATTTTATGGTCAGACTAATTCCGAATAATATATTATTAATAATATATTATTATAGTTATAGAGATGGGGCAGCTAATAATTTTTTATGCATAAAATTATGAAAATAACCTGTGAACATCAACTGCCACAAAGCGTTTACTGGTACTTTTTGATACTTTTACTTAAGTTATCGCATGCAATTTTTTATGGATTGCTGAATTTAAAATATATATTATAAAAACACATCGATTAAGACGATTTTTATACAAATATTACTGAACGAAATTTGCCTGTCACTTGACAGTAAGTAGCTACACTTTACCATACCTTCTCAATGATTTCCGTATTATACTCATAGTATGTAGCATTTAATATAATAAAAATATAATAATGTGTTACAAATATTTAATTCGATGAAAAATTGAAAAATCCGTGAGACTTCATAAGATTCTTGGATTCTTCCAAGTATTTTATGTCTTAAAAAAATAGACGTTTTTAAGCATTGCAATACATAATATTTATTTTTAGCGTTACCATTTCTATTCATTTATCTAAGAAACATTCATCAATCCTTCTCTTGTATAAATATATGTGAAGGCAAAAAATTCATTGATAATTATTGGCCGAGTTAACCAAGGTACCCACTATTTTTTAAATTGCAGAAAAAATACTACTACAAGAGTATCTGAAGTGTTGTAACATAATAACTGGATTATTATGTACCTACATCTGAAAATTTTAAACCCTTTTCATATAGTTATGTATTTTTTATTTAAAGTAAAACGAATGCTTTCTTGCTTATGTGCTTAAAAAATAAGAACTTTTTCCTCATAGTATCTGACGTGTCATTTAATAATAACATAATAACGCTTCACACTCATAGCCCCACACTAGGATTCCCTGTGTCGTGGATGCCATGGACACACACAAAGACAGAAACACAAACACCCAGACCAAGTACAGAAATTAAAACTCATCATTTCAATTTCTGCCTCGCCGGGAATCGAACCCTTGAACGGAATGGGACCCTCCGATCGGCAGTCCGGCATAGAAACCATTGCACCACACGGGTCGACGACATTTGACGCCACCCTTAACTACATACACACTACGCTAAATGGAGTAACAGGTACAGTATGTGGGAATGTACACATTTCATTACATATGGTAAAGTTCAATGAACTGAATAATTGTAGACATTCTCGCAAAATATCTACCATATCTATAAACCAGGTCACGTCAATGTAGCAACAAACATAAGCTAATGTATTATTATTAGCATTTTATATATAGTAGAAAATCTAAAAATAAAATAAACAAATCCAAAATCCTCTCCTATAAAAGTGACGTCGCTCTACATTTTAAGAAACTATATAATGCTGGCTGCTCTCTATGCTCTTGCATGTTGCTGATAAGTACTACAAGTCTTTCCCTAGAATAAGCTTGCTTCACCACGCTACTCCAATTCGCCTTATATATTGATTTATGATTATGGTGCTTAAAAAATGGTGCTTATGACTCTACCATATCTATACTAATCGTTTCAAAATAGAAAAGTCCTTCACTGGCTTTTTGTTTACAGGGAATGTTTAGAGTAGGTGGTAGAACTATTATGGTTCGCCCGGGGAAGTACCACCGCTGCACCCACTTCTGCCGTGAGCAATTCTATTGTGTTTCGGTGGAAAGGTGCAGTTGCCGGCCACACTTACATGAGGCGACCACCAGCCTCCGGAGTAGCAGCCCAACTGCATACGACCTCAGACAAGACTTACCTATGCTTGCTTGAGGTTGTATGTAGATGTCCATGGGCTGCAGCGACCACTTAACACCACGTTGCTTGCATGCTCTTCTGCTACTCCATTCAAATAAAAAATTATAATAAAATTAAAAATGTTTAACAGTTTTGAAAAATCTTTTAATTGAATCCAGAATGCGCTCAGAACGTGCAAAATGTCCTGTCGCGCCAATTTCTATACAGAATGCAACAAAACCATGAATCACGAGCATTTTGCTGGCCGGTTTCAATGTAAACTCTCGTCACCCTGCAATAATTTACTCTCCATTGCATTTGTATAACGCACGACTTCCATTGAAATTTAAAGTAGTGAGTTAATGTATGCTTAGGCCATTAACTTATCATGAAGGGTTGTTAAAAGTTGACATCATCGTTTTCTTGGAACTTTGTAAAAGGCAAAGCGATTTCGAAATTCGCTCGCATGACTTCTACAACAATTTATGTAATATTCTATTTTAATTAATTTGAATAATACACATAGCAATTTTCTGGATATGTAACAGTAGAGATTCTACAGGTAACTTGGTAGTTTAAGGACTTTTTTTCCTTTTTACTAAGTTGTTATTATATGATTTTAGAAATACATATTGATTACAGTATTTTTTGAGAAAACTCACCAAAAAACCGCGTCTCTTCAGAAATGCGAAGCATTCACTTAAAATTCTAGTCATTTTTGCAAAATAAACAAGTGCACAAAACTGGATGATTTAATGAAACTCAGCTAAAAACGTACATTTTGATTGGTTAAATACTGTTTATTAGCCAAATATTTTGTGTAGTTGAATAAAACATAGTTTGGCGCCCTTTTTAATTCATTTTTTTGAATTTCGCAAGTGACGTATGGCACGGATAATCTCGTGGAGGTGCGGGCGCGTATGCCGCGGCCACGCGCGGTAGAAACACGTAACGTAACTGACTGAGATTTGATAGGTCATCGCATCGCCCTGCCGGCTGCCGAGCAACGTACTCCGCTAGTTTTGAACTGACAAACGGATTCTATCTCTCGTACAGAATAGAACTTATAAATATTTTACGAAGTTGCTTCACGACTGGCTAGTAAAAGTTAGCCTTACACGACACTTTAATGAGTTACATCTATCCACTACATAAAAGTATTTTATGGCTTTATCGATCAGTTTGCTTCAGAACAAAATGATGCCTAGCCTAGTTTTTTTGGCAGAAAAACTATGCATTATAAAATGTTGACTGAACTTTACCGCTCGCTCATCCATCCACTCATCACTTTTATCCGCGATCAGTGACACCCATATATACCCAATGATTATTATATACAAAACGAGGCAGATACCCAGTTCATCGGCACGCACCTCTGATAAAGAAATTTGTTAAGTGCGAATTTTTCGCTACTCAAATTAAGGGACAATATTATGATATTTAAATATTTGCCTTGTTTTCCATTAACGTTTTTTTCAATTTTTCAAAGGCACGATACACCAATACGCCTTGGCGGCCAGAGCGGTGGACTATGGCCTACCTACATCCCTCTCATTTCCGAGGCAATAAAACATAAAAAAGGTTGTTATAAAAATTGTAATAATAATTGTAATTGTAATAATAAATTATAAAAATATTCGTAATATACATATGACCCGTAAGTGTACCTCACAGCTTTGCACAAGTATTAAAACCCAAACTTAATGACCCAAGTTAGCCAAGTTATTCAAACATAAATCGCTAGAGATGTGCTTTGATATCATAATAAGAATCTTTGTGTGTGTAAATCAAACCGCTTTAATGTTACATTAAGACTTATTCGACCTAAAGAAGCCAATCTTAGTGTAGCTTACTATATCGTGTCGTGATGCATCATCGTTAATTCATACGAAACTAGCCGATACACCGAATGTGTGGGTCGCGACGTGGTCACTTAACACAGTGACGTTTTCATCCAAAATTATAACTACATAATGTGTTACTCTAATTAAAAAAACCGGCCAAGTGCCAGTCGGACTCACTCATGAAGGGTTCCGTACCCGTACCATTATCTATAAAAAATCACGTTTAATGTATCTTTAATATTTATTTTATTCTATAATACAACAAATATAATACAACAAATACAAAATTGTTGTTATAGCGGCAACAGAAATACATCATTGCCTTTGACCATCCTTAGCCGACATTGCTTTAAGATTGAATGAATGGTAAATTGCGGTTCACGGCAAATAAGTCGGTCGGTCGATCGTCGGACAGTTGGTCGATCGGTCGGTCGGACGGTCGGACGGTCGGTCCGTCAGTCTATCTATCTATCTTTCCATCATTTGTGTATATATATTGATATATTGTACCATTGTTTGTTTAATGCACCCTACCCTCTAATTTTGAATTGTTTGTTATATAGGTATATTTCCTTCTGGGTTGTCTGGAAGAGATTACTATTCGAAGCAATGAGACCGCCTTTTGCTTTCTGTTACATTGTATCGTTCTAATGTATTCCTTGTATTGGTGACAGGCGCGGTCGCAGCCTTCAATTTTTCCCAAGGTCACCAAGAAATTTTGGGGGCGGTCTCTAAGAAATTTGTGGGAAAAGGTGTCTCAAATTGGCTTGTTTCGCTTTCCATCTACGCATGACTCATGGATGGGGGGGGGTGTCATGTGACCCTCTCCCTCCTGGGACCGCGCTTGATTGGTGTGCAATAATGAGTTTGTATTTGTATTATAGATCACCACTGAACACCTAAAAATCTAAATTCTATAGGATCAATAAATAATGTTGCATATTATTACTAGCTAACCCCGCGAAGTCCGTACTGCGTTTAAATGTTTGGGGTGGACCAAACTTAATATTTAGGGGAATGAAAAGATGTTGACCGATTCTCAGACCTACCCGTTACGCACACAAAATTTCATGAGAATTTCTATTTTTGTGTGAAAATCTTAATGCGGTTCACAGAATACATCTACTTACCAAGTTTCAACAGTATAGTTCTTAAAGTTTTGGAAAAAAGTGGCTGTGACATACGGATAGACAGACAGACATGACGAATCCATAAGGGTTCCGTTTTTAGCCATTTGGCTACGGAACCCTAAGAGCTCGTTCTTACTTGTCGGCTGGCGGGTCCGTATATTAATCGGATGTAGGCGCCTTTATTCACACTACGATTAATAATCGGTTGTCGGCTACCACAGCCGAAGCTGGTCTAATTTTAAACACTATGTGAGGCATAGAGAATGATGTGAGGTGACTATGCACGATGGATATCGACGAAGTTGTTGTTGTTATGTATTATGTAAGAAGAAAACAAAATAAGAGAAGTAAAGGAAAGAAAATATTGGGTGCACCCAATCCTAAGAGAACGATTTTGTTTGGGAACATTTCAGAACCTACCTAATAACAGAACTGAGAAGTGATGAAATCAAGTTTTTCAATTATTTTAGGATGTCAATATCTACATTCAACGATCTACTGGCTAAAATATCAGTGAATATAAGCCCCGACACCCGACAAATGTGAACAGCGCCATTCTTAACCATAGGCGAGCGAGAACCGACACGATTTTATTCCGGGCGTAGAGGGCTGGCAAAACACCCGACATTTCTTGTCGGAGCCGACACAAAGTCGGTTTCCGATAAGTGTGAATAGCTTCATATATAGGTAATGCTCTGCCACTGGAACCTCCGATAAATATACGGAGCCGACACCCGACAAGTGGGAACCAGGACTAAAAGTGCATTTATTTAACATGACTAATCATAATCACCGTTACTTAATATTCCGAACACAGACCTCGCATATTTCGCTATGCTCACGGTTCCGAACTAATCATTCTTGATTTTTTTTTTCAATTTGTTTGTTTGTTTGTATGTTTGTGTTGTATGTTTGTTTGTATGTTTGTTTTGACCTCATTGGAAGCTACAGTGAACACGTCGTGACAAGCTATGACTTCCAAATGTGTTCCAAAAGTAGGTAAATTCAAACAACTTAAATAATCGTTGGTATGTTTATCAACATTAACCGGCGCGCACTGAACGTTGGATTAACCAACTACCCAACTGCAGTGATTTTGCCGAGAACGATGTCATTGAAAAAACCTAAATATGTGATGGTCTTATAGGACAAATAAATCATTTATTATTATAAAAATGGCAAAATTATAACTACTACTACTAACCAAACTAGACCCCCACCTGACGCAAGCGCATACGAGAGTGTGTAGGTGTTCTAACTCTAATGACCCGCCTTTTTTTCTTCAATTTATAATATAGTTTACCATTCAATTTTGGTTTAACAACTCATCGTATCCAGCGTTATATCGCGCTTCTTAGATTTTCTCGTGGGAATGAGAAGTTTTCTTATAGTTGTGCTTTATTAATGGTATATATGGTATTTATGGTAATGCGAAAGTAACTCCGGTCTGTCTGTTGTTCTTTCACGCCTAAACGGCTGAACGGATTTTGATGAAATTTGGTATGGAGGTAGTTTGAGTCCTGGAAAAGCAATGTTTTACCGTGGCAGAACTTCTCATTCCCACGGGAAAATCTAAAAAGCGCGATATAAGTGATGCAAAAATTATACATTTTGTTTTAAATTTAAATTATACATTATATAGTTTGCGATGCCATTATTTAAAAAAAACTGCATATTGCCAGCGTCAAGTATATTATTTTTGTATCACGTTTTTGCCAGTTTCGGTAAAACTGGACGAGTCAGTCAGATATTCATGTAAAGGGATGGCTTCTTTACCAGAACGTGACCAATGGAAAGGAGGCAAGTCGAAAAAACACATTTTGCGCACTGTTATTTTAATTCACAACACTCGTGCACTATATTTAACCTATATCGAACAAAATGCCAAAAATAAACAAAGAAAGTAAAAATAAAACAAGAGCACCCTGTCTTTTTCGTCTTCGTCTTCCCGCTAAAATTGAACTCCCAAAGTCCCAACGGCCCGCCTTCGCGTTAAATTCAAATTGACGTTTACTGAATTGTCAAATTTTGTCAGTGTTGCCACCTTAGGGAATTTGTCACTAGATTTAGGGAATTCTATAGTAGCTCAACGATTTTTGATTTTTTTAAGTCACTAGACATAGATTTGGTGACTTCTAGCGACTTTTGGCGATCAATGACAAAGATTTTTTTTTCCTCTGAATAATAAATATAGGAACCGTTATAAGAAAATAATAAAGGAAACTTTATAAGGTATTTTTTAATATAATATTGACAACACCGATATTTAATGTGACTGATCAGCGGACGAGAATCATGCATTGGTACTCTCACTGTAACTTACTGAATCAGTTTTTTGATATCATTGTCTAGTCACGGGATTCCCCTGTTACGACACGGGGAATAACCTTACAGCCGATTTTGTTTTCATTCATATTCGCTCTGTTTTACTGATGTTGACGCGGTGTGTGCCGTATTGTAAATTTGTAAAGGTTAAGAAACAGGATGAACATTAGCACTTTGAACAGCATTCATGAGTATTATTTTTATTAAAAACAGACTGGAAGTTATGAATGAATAATGCTTTACCTACGAACTCCCAGAAGAAGTAATTGTGGAAATAGGGGTTTTTGGCGGGAAGTCGTAAAAGACATATTGTGCTCTTGTTTTGTTTTTACTTTCTTAGTGTATTTTTGAGTTATATCGGATAAATTTGATGCCTTTTTTTTCGATATAGGTTAATTATAGTGCACGAGTGTTGTGAATTAAAATAACAGTGCGAAAATATGTTTTTTCGGCTTGCCTCCAAAATTCCATTGGTCACATTCTAGTAAAGAAGCCATCGCTTTACTTGAATGTCTGATTGACTTGACTGACTGATTACTAACGACTTATGGACTTTACCAATTATTAGTATTACTCGTCCAGTTTCACCGAAACTGGCAAAAACGTGATGCAAAAATTATACTTGACGCTGGCAATATGCAGAGTTTGCGATGCCATAATTGAAGAAAAAAACAATTGTGGAAATAGGAAAAAATAAATAGTACTCCTTAGACGAATAATGTACTGACGTACTATCTATGATAGTACTCCTATAAATATTCAAAAGAAGAAGGTGATGTATCTACTGCCATATTGCTGTCAACATCATCATCGGTAGGTCCAAATTTGATGGACGAGACGGTTACGAATGGTGAAGAATTATTTTCAATTCTTGGCGACTGTGAGGATTTTAAAAAATAAATGTGTTGAATACCTTAAATTTTAACTTACTTATGAATAATGAATAAAGCAATCACGATTTTTGTGTTTTTATTTTTTGTTTATGACCACTTCATGAAAAATTGCAAAGTTATATATATTTTTAAATTCTCACTATCTAGCGAGATTTGATTGTACTTCTAGCATTCTAGCTTCTGGGCCTTCTGGCTTCTAGTGACTTGTTTAAATTGTAGGTGGCAACACTGAATTTTGTATCTCTCTGACTGACATGATGACAGTGACGGAGTTTTGGCGGGAAGTCTGAAGGAACAAGTTGTGCTCTTGTTTTATTTTCATTTTCTTGGTGTATTTTTGAGTTATATCGAATAAAGTTGATGGCATTTTGCTCGATATAGGTTAATGACAGTGCACGAGTGTTGTGAAATAAAATAACAGTGCGAAAACATGTTTTTTCGGCTTGCCTCCAAAATTCCATCGGGCATGTTCTGGTAAAGTAGCCATCACTTTACTTGAACATTTGACTGACTAGACTGACTGATACCTGACGACTAACTGACTTTTTTCTATGACTACAGTGATGCAAAAAGTTTACTTGACGCTGGCAATGCACAGAGTTTGCGACGCCATTATTAAAATTGAAAAGTAAATATTGAATGGCAGAAAGGATTTTTATCCAATGCCGTAAAACGAAATTAAAAAAAAAAAAAAAAAAAAAAAGATGACAGTGACAATGACTGACAATATTTTGTTTGTGTATTTAATTTACTGATTTATTTTGGTGGGAAGGAACAAAAAGTTATTGATAATGAATAAGCGCGTTCTAAATTGTTAATCATTTGGTTTTAGTGTCGCAAACACATAAACTACCATCGAAATGACACCACCATCACCATGGAAAACTCCAAACGAAGTTATGCAACTTCACAAACTAAAGAAACGCATGAAAGCATTACAAGTAAGCGTAATATTATGTTCTTTATCAACCAATATCCCATGGCATTGAAGATATCATTAATAGTAATCAAATGAAAAGTTTACAGAACTTCTCACATGACGAACTTAAGTTTACAAAATTAACCTAAGTCGTTTATTGCAAGCTGACTGTGGATTTCAAATTTAGCTTTTGGTCAGTCTGGCCATCAGACCTCTTTATGAATGGAACGAGGCCTTGTTTGCTGCGATCCTTTTTCCCTTGCCATGATTCTCTCCAACACTCTCTGTACTGCTCCAACACAGTTTAGTGACCAACACATAGTTGATGTTTTTGAGTCCTATAAGGCTTCTGGTTAGGTTAAACCTATGTATTAATAACAACTGAAACCTCTTAAAAGGATCTCTGAAACATTGCATCTATGAACTGTGATGTGATTAAGATCGAGATTATGTCATTGTTACTATGTTGACTGACTTATACAAACCTTTCTTCTTCTTTCTTTTCTCCCCATATATTCTATTACCTTATAGGGCATGCAATAAATATTGGATACAACTATATAACAGTTGTGTTTCCATTGAAACATATTTCTACTAATGCTTAACAATAAAACATTGTGTTTTGATCATAATTAATTAATACATTTCTGTAGCTTATTTTTTTTCACTTTACAGCAACGCATGAAGACACCACTAAGTACAGCCAGTGAAGAAACACCTAGTCAAAACAGTGCAGATCTAGATTTTTCAAGAATTTTAAATGGGGAAAAAAGGAAGAATCCATTTTCTAAGTATAATTTTTTTTTGTTTTCTGGTTTCATTTTTTAACTATCATTTTACTGTATTATGCAACATGTTTTTAACAGAAGCCCTCAAAGTAGGCAAGATTATAAAAAAGTGACTTTTAATTTAATGAATCTAGTATATCTGCTACACACTTACTACTTACAAACTATAACTTGCACTAATGGTATTGTTTCTTTGTTACCACCTTCATTGATCTCCTCCTTAAGATTGACTGGTAGAGAATACTTTAAGCTAATGCTTATAGCCTGTTCACTTTAGTCGTTTTTAATTAGTTAATTTTTCGTAATGGCAATGGTACACGATGTACGTAGCCATAGACTAGTAGGATTGTCTATGAATGACATAATCGAAAAGAAAACAAGATTGAAGGTGGTTCGTTCGGGCGCGCACGCGCTAATTTTCGTTTTTGTCCACCTTTTCGTATTTCGGTCGCGTATGCGCAAATCTTTCGTTATCGTATAGTATTCTCTCGCAAAATAGCCACTGTATGTTAAATTAGTTGTACAATAAATAAGTATAGAAATAAAAATAAGAGTGTGAAGTGTTCGACGATCAACGCTCCGAGTCGTCGTGTTCAGGGAGAGGTAACTGTAGGCGACTCCGAGGTAAGACTAGCTAGCTCGAGCTTAGGTGAAGCCGAAGGTGCCTGCTGCCCTGCTTCGAGGCTGCGACCATCAGCAGCATAGGTGAGTGCTTGACCGTTAGACACCTTCCACTCGACTTTCCACCTTTCGTTTGGTAATACAGTCCACTAACTTATCTGTCCAGCGGCAGAGAGTCGCCGTTTGGGTGGATACCCGGACAATTCGGTCTGGGAACACAACATTTTCTGGTCACTTCGGCCGGATTGCTGGCATTTTCTGGTCACTGCGGCTGGATTGCTGGCCCTTAAATACATTTTGAAATCATTTCGAGGCACGATATTTGGGCCTTTAGTGACATTTTTGGTCATTGGAGTACATTTGTGGAATTGATTTGGCATACAGTGATTATTTATTTGTTTCGTTCTCGTATTTCGCATTATAGTTAGTAATTTTTATTTTGCGAAAACATATTCATATTTTGAGGGTAAAACATAATTTTTACCGCGTCTATTTTAGTTTCGTTGGTTGGCAGTTTATCTTTGCTAAATTATTGTCGTTTGTTGGTAGCACTAATAAGCTGTCAAATCTGTCACTATCAGTGTTGTCATTTTGTTAACGTCAATAGTTTGACAAATAGTTTGAACGTGAACTTTGAAATAAAAATAACTTATTGTTTTGTTTGGTGCTAAAATCGTAAATATATTAACGTAAAACAATGTCGTTTGAGTGCAAAAGTGATACAAATGATGGTGACATTAATAGGATTGCGCGGGATTATGCGATGATGCGTGTTGAGCTCATGGAGGGAACTGATTTGCTTGGGTATGTCGAAGAGGATTTAAAATACCTCTCAAATCAGTTCCACTCTGCCCAAATGAAGTTATTACACTCGTTAAATGCTGCAGAGCGGCAGTCGGAATGCAGTGCCACAGCTATTTTCGAAAAGAGAATTAAAGGTATGTTGTTACGGCTACGTGAGTTAAATAACAGTGTTACTACGAATCCCGACATAAAAAATACGGAAAAGGTTTTGGTTTCGGCAAGGTTACCGAAAATAAATATTAAATCTTTCGATGGGAATTTAGACAATTGGATTTCCTTTATTCAACTTTACAATTCATTAATTCACAGTAAAGACATTCCAAAAGTTGAAAAATTACATTATTTGATGTCTTGTGTTCAAGGCAAGGCCTATGATTTGATTAAGAATTTCCCTTTAACAGAGGAAAGCTATTTGGATGCTTATAATACTCTGTCGAAACATTATGATAAAAAGCGCCACATAGCAACTACTTATTTTGATAAATTGGTATTTTGTGAACCTGTTAAAGTGAAGTCAGCCTCTGAACTTGACAGAATTAGTAGAACATTTTCGGAAAATTTGTCTGTTTTGGAAAAGTATAGTTTACCTGATAAAAATTTTATGTTATTTCACTTGTTTTGGTCGAAATTGGATAGAAACACTAAAGAGGCATTCCAATTAGAGTTTAATTCAGATGAAGTACCTGAATTCGATCAGGTTATGAATTTTGTGAAAAAGCAAGTTAGAGCATTAGATGTTGTAACCACAAAACCAACATACAGTAGCAATAGAGTTGAAAATTATAATGCAAAGTCGAGTAATAACTTCAAAAAGACCAAGTCTGCTTTTGTTGTGTCGAATATGACTTGTGACTTTTGTACGGGCCAACACAGTCTCTCCGCATGTAATAAGTTTTTGGATATTGATGTGAAATCTCGGTTCAATTTTGTTAAAGATAAAAAGTTATGTTTGCGTTGTTTTTCAAAATCTCATATGTTAAAGAGATGTCGAGTGCCTACGAGTTGTAGTGTATGTGGATACTCACACCATACTTTATTGCATTTTGTAAAACCACAACAAGATCCCAGTAGCCATGGCTTAAATCAGGAAAAGGAAGTTTTAAATTCATTAAATAAATTGGAAGAATCAAATAATATAGCATTAACTTCAGTTAATAATCAAAACACAATTTTGTTTTCTACTGCCAAAGTTTTGGTAAGGGACAGTTCTGGCAATTACCAACCTGTTCGAGTTTTGTTAGATTGTGCCAGCGCTTGTAACTTTATATCAGATTCTTGTGCTAAAAGACTTGGTTTAAATATTAGTGACACTAAGCAGTCAATAAACGGAATTGGTGATTCAGTTACAAAGTCTTGGGGATCATTGCAGTGTGAGATAAAATCATATAACTCAAAAATAATTAATTTTAAATTGGAAGCTTTTGTTATGTTATCAATTTGTGGTAATCAACCAACACAGTTTATAGATTTTTCGGGTTGGTCACACATCAATGGATTAAATTTGGCTGATCCAGATTTTGCATGTCCTGGTCCTATAGACATGTTGTTGAATGCAGACATTTTTGCTGCATCTCTTTTACCTGGTCTGAGACATGGCAGAGCTGGACAACCAAAGGCTATTAATACAATTTTTGGTTGGATTCTTATGGGCGAATGTGATATTGGTGTTGGTCGCAAAGCAAGGAATTGCTTCCTTGTCTCAAATGCACATTTGCAGTTATCTAATTTGGATTTGGATAATTCTTTGAAAAAATTTTGGGAGATTGAAGATGTGGTTTCTCCTATTAGTATTTTGTCGAAGGAGGAGCACATGTGCGAAGAATATTTCGTAAAAAATTACTATCGTAATTTTGATGGTAGATTTGTGGTTCCTTTGCCTTTTGTGGATCCCACAAACAAACCCATATTTTCAAATACTCGTGAGATAGCTCACAAGAGATTTTTGTCATTGGAGAGAAAATTAAATCTCAATCCTGATTTTAAAATTGCTTATATTAACTTTATGAAGGAGTATGAAAATTGTGGTCATATGGAAAAAGTAGAGCCCCCTTCCTCAACAGTAGGTAAATTTTATTACATTCCACACCATGGTATATTGCGTCCAGACTCAATTACCACTCCGCTTCGCACTGTTTTTGATGCCAGTTGTAGAGACATAAATGGAATTTCGTTGAATAGTACGCTATTAGCGGGGCCAAAGCTCCAAACTAATATTTTTGATCTATTGTTAAGATTTCGCTGGCATTCCATTGTCTTCACCAGCGACGTACAGCAGATGTACAGACAGATATTGGTTTGTAGAGATGACGCAGATTACCAGCGTATTCTTTGGCGCCCCTCTCCTGTCGATCCTGTGCAAGACTACAGGCTTCGCACAGTTACATATGGCGTATCGTCCGCTCCGTTTCAGGCTCTCCGTACTATAGCTCAGTTGGCCCTAGAGTCTTTGAAAGAGTTTCCTGCTGGTGCTACAGTTCTTGGTAGAGACATTTACATTGATGATATCGTTTCGGGAGCAGATACAGTAGAGCAGGCTCTACAATTGCGCGCGGAGCTAACAAAAATTCTCTCGTCGGGTGGTTTCCATTTGAGGAAGTGGACATCTAATTGTAAAGATTTTTTCGTTAATCTTCCACCTTCGGATTTATATTCGGAAGACTTTAAAAATTTCGAAGAGACTTCAGATCTCTCATTAAAAATTTTGGGACTCTTATGGCATCCTCATTCGGATCAATTTCGTTTTAAAGTTAATAATATAAATAGTTTTCGATGCACTAAACGTATAATTCTCTCGAACATTGCTCGGCTTTATGATCCGTTAGGGTTTCTCGGTCCAGTTACGTTTTATGCAAAATATCTCATGCAACTTTTGTGGACTTGTGGTGTATCATGGGATGACGATGTCCCACCTCACATTGCTAAAGATTGGGAGCGATTTAAGTCTCAGTTGTCGTCGTTAGTTTCGTTTGCTCTACCTCGTCGTATGGTAAATTCTTTCGTTTCGTTACAGTTACACGGATTTTGTGACGCCTCCGAACGTGGCTACTGTGCAGTCACTTTCTTTCGTGTCGTTGATTCGGATGGCTCTATATCCGTGCACTTCTGTTGTGCAAAGTCAAAGGTTGCACCTTTGCGTAAGTTGTCGATTCCAAGATTGGAACTTTTAGCTGCTGTCTTGCTGTCCAATTTAATGAGCTCGGTCATAGAGGCATTAAAACCGTTCTACGCAGTCCAAGAGCTCTCAGCTTGGTCTGACTCTACCGTCGCTTTGGCATGGATTAAATCGTGTCCCTCTAAATGGAAAACTTTCGTGGCCAATAGAGTCAGCCACATTCAAGATTTGGTAGCACCAGAACATTGGCGTCATGTGAGCTCTACATCGAATCCTGCTGATTGTGGTTCTCGTGGAATGCTTCCTACTGACTTGTTGTATTGTGCTATTTGGTGGAACGGTCCCCCTTGGCTTGCTGAGGAAGAAAGTAATTGGCCGCCGTCATGCACTGTTGCTCAGGACGCCTACTCTATCGTAGATGAACAGAATGTTCTTAGCCTTTTGTCGTCAAAAATTAATAATATTATAGATGATTTGTTGGATAAGTTTTCGTCGCTTAGGAAAGTTAAGCGTTTTCTTTCGTATTGTTTTCGTTTGGCTCATAATATGAGATATCCCAAAAATAAATTGGTTGGTTCGCTTCAGGTATCTGAGCTTTATAAAGCGTTCATGTTCATAATTAAGCATGTTCAGCTTGTTTCGTTTTCGAGGGAATGGGCATGATGACACTATTAAAGAATCAGAGAATAAATGGTTTTACAGAAAAATATATGCTAAAAAAGTTCTGAAATATGATCCCGTTTTAATATAAACATTAAGATTAATAAGATTTTCAATAAAATAAAAGTATTAAATACAGCAATCGGCCATGTTATCTGAAACGCCAAACAAAAGGAATGACGTCACGCCTAAGGAAAAGTTATCGTGTTGCTTGAAGTTTGACGAGCAAGCCGACGCCATGACACCTACGAGCGTTTTTGCGCTTAATTCAAGTTACATAGCAGAAAATATATTAATTTACGTTAAAACTTAAGTTTATTGCTGAAATAAACTTTTTTTCGCAACTAGGAGACGTGTACCTACAATAAGGAAAGGTATTTAAAAATCTGTCATCATGCCTATTGGAGAGTCTAGGTAGTGGTTTACCTAACTCTCTACCCAAACATTTTCGTAAACTGTCGCCTTTCGTCGATGATGCGGGAGTTCTCAGGGTGGGCGGTCGGTTGGCTAACGCAGATGTAGAGTACAATGTTAAGCACCCCATTCTTTTACCTCGCAATTAACTGTTTTAATTATCGATGAGTATCATAGAAAATTTATGCATCCTGGTATTCAAACGCTTCAAAATTTGATTTCGCAAGACTTTTGGATTCTATCGCCGAAGCGCGCGATTCACTCAGTTATATCTAGGTGTATAAAATGCTTTCGCGTTAACCCAAAAACAGTCCCAGTTCCTCTCATGGGAAATTTGCCTTCGTATCGTGTATCCCAAATCAAACCATTCTCTAGTGTTGCTGTCGACTATGGTGGACCATTTGACATAGCTCTTAGTCGTGGCCGTGGTATTAGGACCTATAAAGGTTATATCTGCGTTTTCGTTTGCACTGTCACCAAAGCTATTCACATTGAGCTTGCGTCTGAGCTTACAACAGAAGCTTTTCTCGCTGCCTTGAAAAGGTTTGTCGCTCGTCGAGGTCGATGTAGTAATATCGTCTCTGATCAAGGTAGAAACTTCATAGGCGCAAGCAATTACCTTGGTACCATCATGAAAAATGCAGCTGAAAGTCAGCAAATAAAATTCTCGTTTAATCCACCTGGTAGTCCTCACTTCAATGGGCTTGCTGAAGCTGGCATCAAATCTGTTAAAACTCATCTCTATCGTGTCGTTGGTTTGCAAAGGTTGACCTTTGAAGAGTTTTACACAGTCTTGACTCAGATAGAGGCGATGCTTAATTCACGTCCTCTCACTCCTCTTAGTTCGGATGCAAATGATCTCGCTGCCCTGACACCGGCGCATTTTTTAACGTTAGAACCTTTATCGCTTATTCCAGAAGAGAATTTCGTCGAACAGAATTTGTCTGTTATCCAACGCTGGAAGCTCATACAAAAGATGCATCAGGATTTTTGGAGAAGATGGCGTAACGAGTACTTGCATACACTACAACAAAGGGTTAAATGGGATAAAAATTATTCGAATATCAAAATTGGTACTCTAGTTATACTTGTAGACGAACAGGTGGAGCCATTGAAATGGACTCTTGGTAGGATAACGGCTTTACATCCGGGTTCTGATGGGGTATGTAGAGTAGTTACGGTTAGGACTGTGTCGGGTCAGTACAAGAGGCCAGTTATTAAGGTATGTCCTCTACCCATCTATCAGTAATAATGTAACTCGTTTTCGTTTCGTAAGTTAGTAACTTAGCTATTTAGTTTCGTTTTTTTTCGTAAATACGTAGTATTTAGGTGGGCGGTATGTTCACTTTAGTCGTTTTTAATTAGTTAATTTTTCGTAATGGCAATGGTACACGATGTACGTAGCCATAGACTAGTAGGATTGTCTATGAATGACATAATCGAAAAGAAAACAAGATTGAAGGTGGTTCGTTCGGGCGCGCACGCGCTAATTTTCGTTTTTGTCCACCTTTTCGTATTTCGGTCGCGTATGCGCAAATCTTTCGTTATCGTATAGTATTCTCTCGCAAAATAGCCACTGTATGTTAAATTAGTTGTACAATAAATAAGTATAGAAATAAAAATAAGAGTGTGAAGTGTTCGACGATCAACGCTCCGAGTCGTCGTGTTCAGGGAGAGGTAACTGTAGGCGACTCCGAGGTAAGACTAGCTAGCTCGAGCTTAGGTGAAGCCGAAGGTGCCTGCTGCCCTGCTTCGAGGCTGCGACCATCAGCAGCATAGGTGAGTGCTTGACCGTTAGACACCTTCCACTCGACTTTCCACCTTTCGTTTGGTAATACAGTCCACTAACTTATCTGTCCAGCGGCAGAGAGTCGCCGTTTGGGTGGATACCCGGACAATTCGGTCTGGGAACACAACATAGCCCTAATAGTCCACATTCTATCCGATGCTTTTGTGCTGTAGAAAAGTTTAAATAAATAAGTATAAATCTGCACATTAAATTGTGCACCAATGTGGCCAGTTTCTTTAATATATTTAAAGACTGTTTAAAACTCCAAGACTCAAGTTGTAATCAAACATACTTAAAGTAAATAATAAGGCTCCAGTTACACTATTTAATCATTTATTTATTTTTTATTTGTTTAAAGAAATAACACAGAACAGAATAAGAAACTCAAACTAGATGTACCACCACCAGAGGAATCCAATGATAAAACTCTATTTGCATTGCTTAATCTGCCCACCAAAGTACCTGAGAAACCTGATGCTGAAGTAAATGAAGAAAAACTCGCCACATTCTCCAATCTCCTACAAAAGTACACTGCAGACCATACTGTGGAAACAGTAAGTATGAAGTATGCATAACCATTCCTTGTGGCCAACAAGGCCTCCCATTGTTCATGAATGCTTAGATTCTAAGCCTATGAGGTGTGCATGTCCTAAGAGAGCTGTGTAAGAAGTCCTGAGTTTGATTTCCAGCTTGAAAGAACTACAAGATGAATTTATATGGCCTGTATGGCGCAGTAGTCTCCATGCTTGTGTGCCATGCAAAAGAAGGACCTGGGTCTAATTTCCAGCTGGAAAGATTTCTAAGTGATGACTTTAAATGTCTTTTTGTGGTCTGGGTGTTTCCTTGTCTGTGTGTTTCCATGGCACCTACAACACGGGGTATGAGTGTGAAGCATTATTGTTATTTTTTTCCTGGCATGTTTACGTTCTTGTCTGATGAGTATAAGGACAAGAACGTAAGACTTGAGTGTAATCACTCAGGCCACCAAATGTAAAGTCCTAAGAAAAAAAGGCTGTTTATTTCTGAAAAATAACGTTTCACACTCATAGTTCCACACGCTATGTTTCCCTGTGTCATGAGTACTAGGAAAACACAAAGACAATCAATTTTTATTAAATTTCTGGCTTACTGAAAATCAAACCTGGAACCCTGGATCAGCAGATCTGTATAGTGACCATTGCACCATACTGGTCATTGACAATCACCACCTAAAACTTTCTTTGTTTTTCAGAAAATAGAAGAAAAGAAATACAAGCACTTGACAATAGATTGGGCACTCAAGACAAAACTAAGGTTGATGTCACCAAAACCATTTCCATGGACAGCAAAGTTAAAGGCCAGTGAAGAAGCCTCAGGCATCACAGGGTAAATGAAGCATGAAGGTAGCTTCATGGTTAATTTCAAATACCTTTGTTATAAATTAATATTTCATTCATTTAAAGATACTGGCAAAATGTGAATAGGCAAATGAGGCAGCAGCTGACTGTTTAGTTTAGACCTTTACTTGTATCGGGAGGGGGGGGGCCTTAAAAAGGTGGGCACCTTGGGGAGAACTCCAGGATCTCCAGTGGAACGCACCAGTGTCCTGGAACAGGCCCATCTTTGGGAGAGCAGATGTGCTCTCCTGCACCTTCCGATGTTTACGGCGGCATGCGGCCACGCATACACCGCCGTCCTTCCCTGAGCTGCTGGCTGGACGGGTCGAGCTCCCACTCTCGTCTAGTTTAGACCTAGGTTCAGTTTTATTCTTCTCCTGCTTTTTGTTGGTAAGTATGTCTAAAATCTACCAAATATTTAGCATGTGTAGAATTACTTCTATGTGACCAAAGGTTGCGACCAACCTTGCGTTCTATAGTTAATTCTATAGTGTAATATAATATAATTCTATAATGTTATTCAAATCCTCTTAACCTATTTGTAACCTCTATTTTCCAACAGATTCGTCCGTTGTATTGACACAACAACCTCCCCAACTCTGGATACTTCTCCCCGAGCGCGGTTTCACCAGACCTGCCTCTACTGGCAACACCCACATCTGCCATGGCTATGCCTGTTTCCAAGAGCTTCGGGGAAAGTTGCAGCAACTAGCTTTATGGCAACAAATGAGGAAGTCAAGCAGTCACTGCTCAGAGAATGGACAGAGAGTTTCAGATCACTGTTCCAGGTTTGTTTAACATGTTGGTTAACATTTCCATAAAAGCACCGAAATGGGCATGAAATTTTTATCACTGATGGGCACACATCTCACACCCGACTGCACCCGTTTGGCTCTTGCGTTTGGTTCTCGTTTACTATACTGTGGGTGTTTATCAATTTCTTAAATATTGGAATTTTAATAGGAATATCACATTATAGGTGCATTAATCGTGATGTTGCTATCCAGCGCTACCGAAAAGTGCATTTATTTAATTAGTAAATCAACCTTAACTATGATTTTTATGTATTTATGGCAATGTTTTTGTTTTAATCTCAGGACACAATTAATATCAAGTTTTAAAATTGGTACATGTTGTTCATCTTTTTCGTAGTTGGTGCGCGCGCGGCACTGCCCGTACTTCTACGTGTGCGCGAACACGTTCACGTGCGTGTTCCGCGCGGGCGGGCTGTGCGGCGTGGCCGACGTGTGCGCGCTCGCCGTGCCCACCTCGCGCGGTCTCCGCCACGCGCTGCGCCAGGAGGGTACGTGCCTCGCTCGCTGCTCCTGTCTTGTGAACAGTGAGACGCATACAACGTTGCAATTTTATAATAATATAATAACTGGCTGACCCCGCAAACTTCGTACCGTGTTGAAATGTTTAGGGTGGGCCACCCTTATCACTTAGAGGGATGAAAAATAGATAGTAGCCGATTCTCAGACCTACCCGATATGCATACAAAATTTCATGAGAATCAGTCGAGCCGGTTCGGAGGAGTATGGTAACTAACATTGTGACACGAGAATTTTATATATAAGATAAAAATCTTTATTTGTTTAAACCAAATGAAACAGTAACTTTATTGAAGCCTCTGGACCCTAAGTTAGTGAAAAACTGTGTTTTAGGGACCAACGTCTTCTCCCAATTTTTCTAAGGCATAAAGGTTTTACGCAGTATACATACTACAGACTTATTTCTAGTTATTATTATTTATTACAAATTAAAACAAAGTAAGTGTTTTGTTTTTGAATGTGTGTGTGTGTGTGAGTTATATACTCATTAGCAAACTTTCCACGTCGTGATAGTCTAGGTGTATGGAGCCAAGCAAGTATTGATTTTTTAGAAAATGCTACTAGAGAATTTTCATATGAACCACCTAAAGCACTTCTATTACTGTTTGGATAAATTTTAATCACTCCTTTTAGATGTTGAATTCACAATGCCTCTGCGTCCCGACAAGAAGAAGCTAAATACATCGGAGGAAGAACGCGGCAAGAACTCGTCGTTCGACAGCTGCTACGACACCATGGACGACTGCAAGACTGAAAAGGACTGCTCCGGGGATGAAGAGGACCCGGACCAATTCCTCTCTCAACTAGGCCTCGAAACCGAGGCCATACGGAAGATCAACAATGCGCAGGTTTGTAGCTTTTTCAAATCATCTGAATTATATGATCATAGAAACTTGTATGTACCCTAACGTGCCCAGGATCGCCCAAAAAGATAAAGGCGACGTAATAGAAAACTTCAAAGTGACTTAATTATATTGTGCTTTTTACTACATGCATATGAACGGTACATATAACAAAATAACATTTTTACAATTTTTGTCTGTCTATCTGTCTGTCTGTTTGTTCCGGCTAATCTTTGAAACAAATGGATCGATTTTGACGGGACTCACTGGCAGGTAGCTGATGTAGTAAGGAAAAACTTAGGTTACTTTTATTTTAGCAAAATTCTAAAACTAAAGTAGACGCGAGTGGCCGCTAGTTATATAAATATTCGCTTCGTTGTGAGCAGGCGCGGCTGGCGCACGCGGCGGAGAGCAGCGTGGACAGCGCGGCGGAGTCGCTCATCTGCGCGCGCGGGGCCGACGCGCAGGCGCTCTTCAACTTCCTGCTCAACTGCAAGTCGCTGGTCAGCCCCACCGGGCCCTTCGCCGGCGTCCCGCCCACGCTGCTAGCCCCCACGGCCTTCCACGGCGGCACGCTGCAGTCGCTGAAGGTATTTTACTTCCTCCCTTTGTCCATTACAGGCGATGATCGTCGTTGAAGTAGAGCTTACGCGCGTCAGAGCAGACTTGACCAGACGGAGAGATACTAAACCATTTTGGGATGGGCACTGTCCACAATACATTCCTATGTCCACCCTTAAAAATCTTAAGTAACTAAACATTAAAGCTGTCTAGAAGAAATTACTTGGAAAATTTATCTATTCTGTGGATTTAATAATACTTTTGTCATTCCAGGTCAAAGAAAACGTAATCTTCTCAGAGAGCAAAAAGTATTACTCCATAGAGCTGAGAGGCCCGATATTGCCCACAACCGTCCACTCCCTGTTCAACGTGCTGAAGACCAGCACGACGGCGCAGTTCAGCGCCACGTTCGCGCACCACCAGCCCACGCTGGCTTTCTCGTGGGCGGCCAGTGGCATAGCTAAAGGTACTTAATGAGTTTAAATGACACAATCATAACCCCCTCTAGGTTTCCCTGTGTTATGGCACAAAATATACGGCAGTATAAAAAATAAATAATGTAGTTTAAAAAACTAAAAACACGCTTTTGTGAAAATACGAACTAAAAAGTAAAAAAATAAGAAGAAAATGTATTTTACTGTAAAAAAAAAGCGTGGGGTGCATGGTGTCAACAGTAACAGTGGTAAAAACCACCCCCCGCTTTTTTTTACAGTAAAATACATTTTCTTCTTATTTTTTTACTTTTTAGTTCGTATTTTCACAAAAGCGTGTTTTTAGTTTTTTAAACTACATTATTTATTTTTAATTTTTTAGTTGGATTTTTATTCTCAAATTATTGCATTATCATCGGCCCTTGACCCCTATGCAAATTTTCAAGTTAACCAGACGCTTAGACGTGTTAAAGTACCTTAGGCCACGAACTTATCAGCCGCCCCTCGTATATTTTATTTTATCCTGATGATCCTAGTTACGACTTTAACAAAAAGTTATGAGATTATTGTATTGTCATCGGTCCTCAATAAATCTACAAAGTTTGAACGAAATCTGGCCGTTTAAAGTGGGTCAAAATCGCGCCCAAAGAAGTCGGTTACAAACATACAAACATACAGGTGAAGCTAATAAAAAGCGTGTAAAAACATACTAATCTTATAATGTTTTTAAATCGCCTTAAGACCTCCTCAAGACAAGTTGCCGAAGTTAAGATTAAAATAACAAAAAACTCATTTATTGATATGGAACATGTATGACACTTTTCTAGTATAGTGCGTAAGCATTTATTTGCTATGAATAATGTTTATGATAAAGTCCAATATGCCTGTGGTTATAATGCAGTGGCCTTTTCTTATTTTGTACATTTAATTCATACATTTTTCATGTTTCAGAGGAATCTAGTAAAGAAAATGAGCCTAACCAGTTCACCAAAGCGTTCAATAAGGAAAATTTATCAGACTGTGGAATAACAGAGGAAATGTTGCAACATTTCTGCTCCCCAGATCCCAGTCTAGTCAAATCCCTAGATAGTGTTAAATACAATACAGAAGATGACACATATACATGGTGACATAAAGTGACATTTTTAATATTTTTGTGAGTGTATCATTTTGACTGTGAAATCATGGAATAAACGGATTATTTTTGTGATCATTCATTAATTTTATTTGACCAGAATGGCCATTTAACCCAATGACACCAATATTATGAAAAACCGCTATTTTTCCGTAGTACAGCCAACCGGACCACTGCAAATTAGTTTTTTTCCATAGTACAGTTCCAGGACCACAGTAAAATTTTTTTATTGTCCAGTTGAGCGGACAATGGAGGTTGCCGGAGGTTTTACGAATCAATACAATAATAATTATAATTAATATAATAATAATAAGTTTTATCTATAAAATAAACCAAACTTTACCACCGAAAAATAGCCATGGAAGCCTTTGTGGTAGGTACATTATTTGACAGGATTAATTTCCTTTGATAACAGATTTTTTTATATATTCTAGAGTAAATCATAATTCTGTTTGATAAATACTGCTATGGACAATACTAACTACAGGAATATTAATAAATTGAATTTCTTATTATAGTCAAGGAATTCCTACAATTAACCTATATTTATAAGGGATTCCTTTCAAATTATGGTGAATTAAGACCTCATGCATGCAGGTGAAGTAAAAGAAAAATAACAGTGTGACTTAATTGTATGATTTATTCAATTTTCATTTTTGGTAAATTAAAAATAAAATATTTCATAAGTCCACAATCACTTACACAATAAAACAAGATTCATACAGATCAGGATGAAATAAATAATATTGTGAGAGTTCTGTTTAAAAGACATAATATTATGTTACCTAACATAACTGCACTAATCACTAATTATCACTTCAAACCCAAGGTGGAACAGGAATCTTGGAAAGCTTACGTCTAAAATATTGATCTATGCGGCTGCTTTCTGAAACAAGAAGCATCTGGTGAATACTTTTATCTAAATAGTAAGGCTTTTTGATAAAACACTCATTTGTAAAAGATATTTAATAACTTACCAGCACGCTCGTCGAATTGAATAGCGGTGTATAAATTACGCGGGCTTATGATTTCTGAAAAGTTAAAGAAAATAATTTGGTTATGTATGTTGTATAACTTTGCTCGTCTTAAGAATAACATTATATTAGCCTCAAACCTATTTAGGCTTAGACTAGGTAGAATATACTACACCACTATACCTATTACAGTAAAATTCACATCACCACTTCATGTATCACCATCTTCAGGTCTATTAAGCAAAACAACGTAATAAAAATGAAAAAGAGGCTCACTTAATAGTTTATTATTGAAATGATCAGTTATGTTGTGCAATAAAACTTATGCAAATACTATATTTTAACAGTAAAATCTCCAATATAAAATCAGCGAAATCTGTAACATTTCGTATACGGCCTCTATAATATAACCAAGTGCCAGAAAATTAGTGCTATACTTGAGAATGCCCTAGTTAGGATAGAACCTAAGTACTCTCCGTTTATCAAGCTAGATTAAAGTTTTTTATTTTGTCACGCTCGTAAACGGCAACAAACGATTTTTTATTTATTGACGTGACAACGTCTTATAATTCGATGGAGTCGGCTGCACGCACGAAAAAACATGACTCATGCGGCGTTACCTCGCTCTGAGGCGTTTCATTTAGGCTTGAAGTGCAAGCGAGAGCGCGGAACGAGCGACAGAGGCACAATCGGCCTCCGCGTCGGCAGCGTTTGACATCTGTCTCTCTCCTACTTGAGTGAGCGATGCGTCTGCGTGGCCAGCTGCTACACAATTACATGTTTTCGTCAAGTATGCAACCTTTCCATCAGTATTTTCTTATGACGTTGTTCAACTATCGTCAGTAAACCGACTTTACAGACAACCGATTTTTAAAATAGTCTAAAGTCTGGAACAGACCATCAATTTAACTGCACAAGAGTACCAGTTTTAACAGTTAAGTGTTAAAACTTTCCAGTTTACTGAAAAGTGTACAGTTTATCTGACCAATATTTTGAACTGTGCAGATAATACTGCAGGTCTGTAGCGGGCACAAGGTTGGTCGGTATTTGAAAGCATATCGAGATGAGGCTTACATTGGAGGCGGCGGCGGCGGCGGCGGCTCCGGCGGCGGCGGGCTGTCCGGGCACGGAGTACTGCGGGCGGAAGTTGGAGAAGTTGGCGGCGGCCGCGGCGGCCGGCGCGAAGCCCGGCAGCGACCCGCCCGCCTGGAACCCGGCCGGGAACTGCGCCACTGGAACTGGAATGTGCACATCGTTAACCTGTATTCTGCACGAGCTCGCGCGAACGTCGACTGTTCGAAAGTGGACCATAAAATTTGTCATAAATATTGCTATTGTACCTTATTCAGCAAATAAAGAAATGATTATGATTATCTATTACCTACAGGCGTCGTACTTTGTAACTGGTGATACTATGGTACCATAAGCAATGTCAGTTATAACTGAACCATGAACAAAAGTAATAATTAGGAGCCCTTGCTCCTGATATTACTACTAAGTACTTGCTTGTGATCCTATTGAAGTGAATTATATTAAGCAGACCACGACCTATAAAATATGCGATCAGCGGGATTAGAGAAGTCAGAAATACACGCAAATGAAGGCACAACACAACAATAAAGTTACGGTCTTTTGTATTACACAGACACCACACTATACTGAATTAATAACTGGGGTCGTTACACATTGCCAAGCTTGATTCTTAAAGAATTGTGAGTTTTTAAATATAATAAACCATATAAAAGGCGATGCGTTTGATGTTAAGCGATCCTCGTAGCCGTGGAACCGAAATACTCCAGGTGAGTTATCTGAGCTATCAGATTATTGTAGTTATAACGGCTATATAAATTTAGGGAGGGAGGGTCACTAAGAAATTTGGGGGAAAAGATGTCCTAAATTGGCTTGTTTCGTCTTCCGTCTACGCATGACTGATGGATTTGGGGGGGGGGGGGGGGGTCATGTCAGCTACCTTTAACATCGGCGATTTTGCGTGTGCATCGATGCTGCATTGCATTTTTACAACTTGGTCGACCGAAATAGTACGTTTTAGCGACTTAGAAAATATGCCGGTGGCACCGTTTTGTGGTTGTGGCCGGTGGCCCGTATGCATGTATGGCCGTATGCGGCGAAGCTAAAAGTAGCTAGCGTAGTTTACGGTTATTGCAGTGGAGTTAAGACCTCTAAATACGTCTGAACGTAAGCGGTATTCGCTGCCGCCTGCGGTAGAGAAAGCCGAGTGGGTATGCGGTAATATTACTGTTCACATTAGAGCGGATTTCGCTATCTTTGTGGGTAAAATACCGCGCGGTATGCACTTGTACCCACAGCGGTCAGCGAATACCGCTATAGCCGCGGAACTTCATACTAAATATCTGAGTGAACCCCGCGCCGTGTGTACCTGTACCCACAGCGGCAGTGATAGGGCAATGGTGGGATTCCTGATAGTAAGAAGTGACTAAAAGGGGACAATCTCGGAGTTGCGGGCGGCGGAGGGCGAGCTCCAACAATCCAGTTAGCGGCCCCGGCAGGACGGCGATTGTGCGTGGCTGCATGCCGTCGTAAGCACAGAAAGTGCATGAGTACCATTGCTGTCGGGATGATAGGCTGGCTGAGCCTCACAGCTCGTGGAGGATATCGAGTTTTAGTACAGTAAAAATCTCACATAACCTTGTATCTCTCTCAAACTGCCAGGTATATTTTGAAGGTTCCCCCACAAACAAACAAAAAGTAGTTAATAAGTAAATGCAGCGGAGTTGTGTTACCAGTGGGCGCGGGGTTGCCGGCGGTGGCGGCGAGGCGCGACAGGATGGAGCGCTCCGACATCTGCAGGCGCTGCGCCACGGGCGGGATGCGCGCCAGCGTGGCCGGCAGCCGCGACACGTCCGACTTCATGTCCGACAGCAGCTCCTCCAGCTGGTTCAGCACCTGCGAACGGGACGTGAGATTGGACACATTTTATTTATTTATTTATTTTACTTTAATTAATACGGTACAAACCAATTACATTAATTAAAGGACATCACAATCATACTTCTCGCTCACAGAACTTTAAGCATACCGACAATATTTCCTTCCATCCATCCGCAAACAAATCACACTCAGGGTAAGTCTCCAGGAAAACGTTAAACGCTCTAAGCGTACGAGGGATCGGCGAATGAGAGCGCGCGACCGTTCGCGAAGGATTCAAAGCGAACAATTTGTGCCGATAATTATCTGGTAAACGAATAAGCCACACAGCTCGTCATTTATGTCCGAAGCGGTATTGCCTTCTGACTTCCAAGGAATTGTAACCTAAGGAGGCACATTATCTCTGTAATTTTCAATGTCAGTAATATCCAAAACTAAATTTCATTTATATTACGAGAAGACATCAAGTATATCATAATACTTTGTAAAATGCTTGAGAGAGGTGTTTTATAAAGTATTGTGAACATCAACTGCGGCTCCATAAGTGGGTTAAGCAATCGTAGCCAACCACTCAGAAGCTTTTGGGTCCGGCTAGTTCTCTAGCTAGTTCTGAGTAAATTTGTTTAAAAAAGTGGCAGAACCAATAGACTAATATAACACCAACCTTGGTTGGCATAGTAGAATATATCCTAAATTCCTCTGAATTCCAAGAGTAGACTTGTTCCATTTGGAATATTAAATGGCATTGAAAAAAATTATGTTAGGTTGGGTCCAGTGTTTGATTGTGGCCTGGTGGCATGGTTGGTTACCTTGTGCAATACGGCGTTGGCAGGCTTGTTGCCGGCCAGCGACTCCTTGCTGAGGTGCTGGTGCGACTCCGCGAGGCACTCCACCTCGGCGAAGCGCGCGTTCAGCGACATCGCGGGGTGGTTCGGGTCCTGCGTCAGGTTCAGGTACGCCGCCCGCCGGAGTTGCTCTTCGATCACCAGGGCTTGTTCTAGCAACTACAACGAAAAAAATAATGGTAAAAATTACTGGTACAACTATTTTCTTATTCTAACACAACATTTTTTACTACTAAAGGCTACAGAAAGTATGCTACTAAGGATTGCAATCTTGCTCAACAAGATTCCGTGTTCACAGGAATAGCAAAACGCGGCTCGGATCGCGCATCCCGTAGTTAGTTCGCTAACCTAACATTGATTTTCTTTGTAGACTAAAGATGTTACGAATAAACAGAAAAAATCACCTTGAATCGCCTCGCCAAGAACTTGTTCTTGATCTCAAGGAAGTTTCCTTTGCCAACGTCCATCTTGAATGGTTCGTTGATAATAGCGAACCGCAGATCGTTCTGGATGTCTTGCCAGCGACCGTACCCGTGCGTGACGATGCCGGCCAGCAGCCAGTAGTCGTGCCGCCGGTGCCAGATCTCGTACTCCCGGCCGGGCGCCGCCGCGCGCTCCTCGTTCAGCCACAGCGTGTGCAGCTCCGTGAAGCCGCCGTCCGCGATGTTGAACATAAACTTGCGGCGCTCCACCTTGAGATCCTCCTCCTCCTTCACGAGCACGACGTCGTCGTCATCGTCCTCCTTCTTCTCGTCCTTCGGCTTCTCCGAGGCCTCCGACTCAGCCTTGTCGCTCCTCGCGTCCTCCTTCCTGTCGGGGTCGTCCTTGACCTCCTCCTTGATCTTCTTGTCCTCGGTCTCCTTGTCCTCCGGCTTCTTCTCCTCCTGCTTCTCCTCGTCCTTCGGCGACTCCTCGTCGACGGACATCCGCCGCTCGGGCTCCTTCTCCTCCGGCGCGTCCTTTGGAGCCTCCTTCTCTTCGGACTTCTCCTTCTCCTCTTTCACATCGCTCGTGTCCATGGGCTCGTCCTTTTCATCCTTGTCCTCCGCCTTCTCCTCTTTGGGTTCATCCTTGGGTTCTTCCTTGTCTGTGGAGGGCGCGGCGGCGGCGGAGGCGGTGGAAGTGGCGGACGCGGGGGTGGCGGGCGGCGCGGGTGCGGGGGAGGGTGCGGCCGACGTGATGGGTGTGGCCGTGGAGGGGGAGGGGCTCGGGGCGGCGCTCTCACCCGCTACGCCCGCGATCTTCACCGGCTCGACCGGCTTGCGGATCAACTCAGGCATGCTGTAGTACCCGTTGATGTGCTCGAACTCCTGCACCTTCTTCCTGATGAGGCTCATCACGCCGATCCGCGTGAGGACGTGCTGCCTGGACAGCCCCTCGCGGGGCACGCCGTCGGCGAACGTCTCCGCGTTGTCGGCGCCGGGCTCGCACAGGTGGCGCATGAACAGCGACACGTAGGCCTTGAAGTTGCGTTCGGACTTCCCGCGCAGGTCTCTCACTAGCCACTGCGAGTTGAACGCGTCCTGAGGCGGCATGCCGTACCGCATGATCGCGTTGAGGAATGACTTTCGCTGCCTCGCGTTGAAGCCGAGGACTTCCATGTTGCCGCCGACCCTGGCGAGCAGAGGCGGCAACGGCCGGTCTCTCTCCTCGCGTCTCTCGAGACGTCTCTTGCTCCTCCTGCTGAGCAGATCGCCGTTGTCGTTCTTCTCGTCGAAGTCGTCGTCCTCCTTGTCGTCCTCGCTGCCCTGAGAGAAGTCGGAGTTGTAATCTGAACCATTCTCCTGCCAAGTCGAGTCCTCTCTGTTCTCTGTTTGTGCAACACTTCCGTCGTTGTAATTGACCTGTTTGCGTACTCTTTTGCCCTTACCTAGAGTTCTAGCCTGATCTTCTTGGTGTTGCTCATAGTGATGCCTGAGCAGTTTAATCCAGTAAGCGGGGTCGGTGTTTTCGGCTTCCTGCTTAATAATCTCAGTATCGACCTCCTCTTCGTTGTCGCCTTCCTTTGTTGAATAACTGGCGACTTTGAACGAGCTAAGATACTCGTTGGCCCAGGACTCCTTCTGTTCGATACCCTCCTTTGACCGATCGAGAAGTTCGCCGACTGCCTTGTCGTCATAATGAATGGCTTCCTCTTTCCCTTCCTCTTCTTTGAAAAGTTCTTCAGTACCGAACCTAAGAATGTCGTCCAACTCCTGCTTCGTAAAGTTGGCGCCTTTGCCACCCATACCGGGACGTACGACTAAATGCGTTAACATCATCTTCCTCTTAGCTACTTGGGTGACTCTTTCTTCTACACTGTTACGTGTAACAAATCGATAAATCATAACCTTGTTGGCTTGACCGATACGATGGGCTCGCGAAAACGCCTGAATATCGTTATGTGGATTCCAATCAGAATCGTAAATAATTACAGTGTCAGCTGTCGCCAAGTTAATACCGAGACCGCCAGCCCTTGTGGATAGCAGGAACACGAATTGCTGCGCTCCCGGCGCATTAAACCTATCGATGGCTTCTTGACGAACCGTACCGGTGATACCGCCGTCAATCCTTTCATATTTATAACCTTCTCCCTCCAGGAAGTCCTCTAGAATGTCCAACATTTTGGTCATTTGGGAGAAAATTAGAACCCTGTGGCCCTGTTCCTTGAGTTGCTTTAACATTTTAGACAACAAGACGAGTTTCCCAGAAGCCTTGATTAATGATTGTGTATCATAATTCCCATGAGGACCTAATGGCGCTTCTTCGGCCGCAACAGGGAATAAGTAAGGATGGTTACAACATTTCTTTAGGTCCATCATAACATTGAGTAACGAAACTGTTTGACCACCACCCTTAGGGTTAAGCGCCTCATAATTTCTGGTAAGAATATATTTATAATACTTCTTCTGCATAGGCGACAGTTCGACACGAACGATAAACTCCGATTTTGTCGGCATATTTTTGAGCACGTCAGCTTTGAGACGACGCAACATGTGTGGTCCGAGCATTTCGTGCAACCTCTTTACTTGTTCCTCCTTCGATACATCTGCGAATTCATTTTGGAAAGCTGCAAGGTCACAGAATTTGTCTTTATTTAAGAAGTTAAGAAGATGGAAGAGTTCCTCAAGATTATTTTGTAAGGGAGTACCAGTCAATAGCAGTTTATAGTTAATGTGGTAGCTAGCTAGTAGCCTGAAGAATTTAGATTGATTACTCTTTAGCCTGTGGGCTTCGTCTACTACCAGTACTGCCCAATCAATTGAACCTAAACAAGTAGAATCTATGGAAATCAACTCGTATGATGTCAGAAGAACGTTAAATTTAACTTGAGATTTAATTTTGGAAGGTCGACCGCCCCTATTGGCGCCATCGTCAAACGTCAGTTCGTTCTCTCTTATGACAGCTCTGGAGTCCTTATCACCGACGTATGTAATGCAATATAAATCGGGCGCCCATAGTTCGAATTCTCTCTCCCAATTGATAATTGTCGAAAGAGGTACCGAAACTAAGAATGGACCCTTGCAATGTCCTTCCTTGAAAAGGGAATAGAGGAATGTAACAGTTTGGATAGTTTTTCCAAGACCCATCTCATCAGCGAGAATGGTGTCAATGCCTTGTCCCCAGGAATACCGCAACCAGTTGAGACCCTCTAACTGATATGGATGGAGCTGCATGCCAGTTTCGTAAACGAATGGAGGTTGATCCTCGTACTTCTTGTTGAGGTTTGTAGTGGGGCGGTCTGGGGGAGGGTTATACTTTCTGGGTTTCATCTGTAGGCCACTGCTGCTCTCATCATCATCATTAATTTCCCTATTCTTGCTCTTGCGTCCAGGTTTCTTGCCTTTACTTCCCTTAGTTTTTCCTTCTGATGTCACAAAGGCCCGCATATCCTGTAAACAACATTAAAACTTTATTTTTGTACTATAAATATGACACAGCATAATTTAATTTGATGTCACATTTAGCTGTCCATATAGCTTACATTCTACGTCACACGCGTTTCAAATGTAGATACCTGATAATATTCAATGGCAGCCTTCAGTCCGGCGATGTCCTCGTGCTCGGACTCCCACGTGGCCTGGTCGTAGGACAGGTCGCGCCATTTCACCAGGTAGTACGTAGTTCCGTCTCGCGATGTGCGGTGGTTGATGACTCGATGCACTATCAGCCACTCGGGTTTTACGCCGTATCTGGAACAAATAGAAACAGTCAGTCGTATTAGAAGTACTAATTTATAATATATAATACTAATATACTCATATTATGGTAAAGTAAGGATGAAAGATTGTGTCTTTTGAATGTCAAAATAAATATCCCACCAAAAAATATTTTCATGTAAAATTTTCCCAGGACTAGACCATAATATATGGCTGGCAATATGGATTTGGCAACTACCTAAAAGTTGTCATGTAAAACAAAGTTTCTAACTTACACTCTCTTATTCTGCAAGCCCCAAACTTCACAAAATTTATCTTTTATCTACCTTTGTTAAATTTTGAGATTTGATAACTTTTTCATTTGAGGACCTACTCTGTACGTCTGTATCTAAAACTTTGTAAATTTTTGGGTCCAATTTTTGGAAAAGACTGAAGAAATTTTAGCAATATCTGTGTGGCTTTATGTCATCAATGACTACATTAAGCTTATAAATTCGTGTTAATAAGGATCTGATTATGCTAAAAATGATTCAGAAAATTTTAGAAGTGTTAGAACCTATTGTTGGATACCTGCATATTCCGTCTACCTCTGGACGTGCACCAACAGTAAGATATTATTATTCAGAATATTTCCATCTGACTTACCTGTAATACTTCTCTTCCAATGCCTTTTCATTTGGATCCTGGTCCTGCTGGTGCTTCTTGACGCGCTTGCGACTCTCGCGCTCTTCCATCGCTTCCTCGAGCTTCGGAGGCTCCTCCACGTCGTACTTGCGCATATAGTAGCGGTACATCAGCGGGTGGAATACATCCAACTGAAACATGGGACAATTTCTCATTGTCTAATTTAAAAACTTGTTAATTCTTTGCTGTAAGGTTACTTACTGCCACATATAAATTATAACGTCCATATATGTACAATAATCATATAGAGAATATTTAATATGAGCCAGAAGAGTATGTAATAATTTATTTTTAAATAAATATTTTTATTATTAACTAGTAGGGCTGCTGCGAAAATTTACTGTGATTTTAAACAATTAATATTATTTTACACATAAATGGGGGGTAAGGGGAGAACGGAGCATAACATCTTTTCCGGCCCAATTGTCATCCTCACCTGCTCGCGCTAGTGGTTCTTTTAGAATAGCTAGCGGCGGCGGCCCATGGGTTGCCGCGGTGCCCCCTGCTAGACAACGGACGAGGCAATGGCGACTGAGCAAAGGCGGTATAACCTTACACCCAGTAGGACAACCAGCTGGAAGAGGCTACAGCAGCCTGGGGAGTCAAATGATCCCCGAAAGGTCTGGTGCAGAAGGCAAGGGGAAACCACTGCACTATTTTCCCAAGAAATCTAGCATGAAATGAGCGCACAAAGAGATGAGATGGCATGCAATCCGGCCACCACCCGGCGCCACGTCGAGTCCAGGTCACGTGGTGTGAAGTATGCTACTGGCCACGCTGTGGCGGCTCGCCAGGCCCAGAGTGGACAATATGCTACTGGTGACGGCACTACGCCATTAGAACACCGATCACTAAGGAAGAAGATTGCGCTTGCAACGTGGAATGTCCGTGGCATGATTACAGTCTTGAAGAAAGAATTGATTGACAAAGAACAGCTGGCCTACAAACTGGATATTTTAGGCCTAAGCGAGACTCACATGAGGGGTACAGGGTTTTACAAAACGAGCAGAGGCCATACTGTATACTTTTCTGGCCCTGATAACGAGAGTAGCAAAGGCGTGGCGATATCTGTAACACCCAAGGTCGATAAGTGCGTTTTGGGATACAATCCTGTTAGCGACCGTATAATTACTCTGAAACTTAATACTAAGCCATGTCGTATGAATATCGTGCAGGTCTATGCGCCCACGAGCACAGGTTCGAATGAAGCAGATATTGAAGCATTCTATAATCAGTTAGATGACACTTATAACGCATTACCTAAAAGAGAAGTGAACATCCTGATAGGAGATCTTAATGCTAAAGTTGGAAGTACAGAGTATGATACCCATCTGAGAGATGTTGTTGGACGATTCGGGTTAGGTCAACGTAATGAGAGAGGAGAGAGATGGCTACAGTTTTGTGCGGCTAACTCGTTGTCTATAATGAACACCTGGTTCCAGCACCATCCTCGACGACTTTATACATGGGTATCTCCTGGACATCGCACTAGAAACCAAATCGACTATATTGCAGTTCCGAAAAGGTGGAAGTCAAGTGTAACAAATACCAAGACATACCCAGGTGCTGATTGTGGAAGTGACCACTCATTGCTGGTGTCAAAAATGACCATAAAGCTCAAGAAGTGCTACCGGCCTGTTGATAGGCAGAAACACAGGCTCACACCTGGAGAACAGACGAATTTTAAAGCACGACTTCAGCAAAAACTAAAATCGGGTGTGAGGATAGATGGCAGCTTGGATGTGAATGAGAATTGGAGGAAGTTTAAGGAACTGCTGCTTACTGCTCATAAAGAAAGCCAAGTTGAAGTACGGTACGCACCCCGCAGTTCATGGCTAACAGACGAGACATGGGACGCTATTAACAGAAAGAAAGATCTACTGAAAAACCTCTCAAAAGCCGATAGTCGTGAACGATATAAAGATCTCTCGAAGGAAATACAACGTTGCTCTAGGGAAGATAAGAACCTGTATTTCAATAACATCTGTTCTGAAATTGAGCAACATGCCCAAAAACTGCATACTCGAGATCTTTTTATGAAAATTAGAGTTATAACGCGGGATTTCAAGGCAAAAACATGGGCACTAGAAGACGCAAATGGAGGTTTGCTTACAGAGATTGACAAGGTTGTAGACAGGTGGAGAGGTTATTGCGAAGACTTGTATGCAGATCCCATAGCAACAGCAATAAACCTGCCACACAGCATGACCGATATACCTCAAGAACCCGATATTATAAAATCTGAAATCGAATTTGCCATCAAGAAGCTCAAAAGTAACAAATCGGCCGGAAGTGACTGCATTTTTGCCGAGGATTTGAAGCTTATTGGAGATGAGGGTATATGCATTCTACAAAGCTTATGCAATCAAATATGGAGAAGCGGCGAATGGATCAGTGACTGGCAAAAATCCATCTTAATACCTCTGCACAAGAAAGGTTCATCCAAATCCTGCAACAACTACAGGACTGTAGCGCTCATATCTCATGCGAGCAAGATCCTACTGTATATTATAAACGAGCGCCTCAAAGCATTCTTGCAGTGGCAAATACCAGTAGAGCAAGCGGGATTTGTTAAAGGACGAGGTACAAGGGAACAGATCGTGAATGTCAGGCAAATTATTGAAAAATGCCGTGAGTTTAACATTCCGATGCTCATGTGCTTCGTTGACTATTCAAAAGCGTTCGATTGTGTGAGATGGGAATGTCTATGGAACATCCTAACAGATATGGGGGTACCACAACACCTCGTCGCTCTCATCGCAAACCTGTACCAGGATGGAAGCACAGTAGTGAAGGTGAACAACGTTCTGTCAAAGCCTTTTAAGGACGCGTTTCCAAATCACACTAAAACTTTCAAAAATAAGCAGTTTGTCGGTATATTTTGCGGCAAAATGAAGGTAAATCAAATGTAACTAATAATTACTACAGATAGATTACTTCTTCATCTACAAATGGTCTTAACTTTTATTCGCAAATATTGGTCAATTAAATTGTAAAAAATAATTTCCGGTGCCTCTCAACGCAAAATTAACGATATCGTGTTGAGTTTACGTTCATTTATATTCTATTTAATAACATAAATTTATGTATTAAAAAATATTTTATGTAAATAGACATGTTAAACTCAAAAAGCTGTTAAAAAAAACTACCAAAATGTTACAAAAAGTCTCAGAAAAAAAATAAAATCACGTCTAGTTTTTCCACAAATTTTGCTATAACGCATGAATCATAATGGCTTGAATATAAGGGTTATTTTACTTGTCATTGTCTTGATTTATTGCACAAAATATTTGCAATGAAATATTAGTCTGCGCTCGGCTGCCGTCGTGAGTGGACACTGTGTCGCTTGTAAGCAGGAGCTCGTCTTGAAAAAGATCGCTGTACGAATACAAAATACTTGACATACCAAACTTGATACTTCACGTATTTTGTACGGACAACCAAGGTAAGATTTTATTTTCCCAGTTTATTTTTGCTAAAATTGGATTATTTACATTTCGTTTCGGACTTGATGGAGTGACCTGAAGGTATACTTCGATGACTGCTACTGGACCTAATAAACGAGAAGAGCTAGGTGTGCCGAGTTTGGGCTCATTTTGTTAGTTACGTTGAGATCTTACCTCCGGACTTGATGGAGTGACCTGAAGGTATACTTCGATGACTTCTACTGGAACTAATAAACGAGAAGAGCTAGGTGTGCCGAGTTTGGGCTCATTTTGTTAGTTACGTTGAGATCTTACCTCCGGACTTGATTGAGTGACCTGAAGGTATACCTCGATGACTGCTACTAGAATTAATAAACGAGTAGAGCTAGGTGTGCAGAGTTTGGGCTCATTTTGTTAGTTACGTTGAGATCTTACCTCCGGACTTGATGGAGTGACCTGAAGGTATACTTCGATGACTTCTACTGGAACTAATAAACTAGAAGAGCTAGGTGTGCCGAGTTTGGGCTCAATTTGTTAGTTACGTTGAGATCTTACCTCTGGACTTGATGGAGTGACCTGAAGGTATACCTCGATGACTGCTACTGGAACTAATAAACGAGAAGAGACAGGTGTGCCGAGTTTGGGCTCGTTTTGTTAGTTACGTTGAGATCTTACCTCCGGACTTGATGGAGTGACCTGAAGGTATACTTCGATGACTTCTACTGGAACTAATAAACGAGAAGAGATAGGTGTGCCGAGTTTGGGCTCGTTTTGTTAGTTACGTTGAGATCTTACCTCCGGACTTGATGGAGTGACCTGAAGGTATACTTCGATGACTTCTACTGGAACTAATAAACGAGAAGAGACAGGTGTGCCGAGTTTGGGCTCATTTTGTTAGTTACGTTGAGATCTTACCTCTGGACTTAATGGAGTGACCTGAAGGTATACTTCGATGACTTCTACTGGAACTAATAAACGAGAAGAGCTAGGTGTGCCGAATTTGGGCTCATTTTGTTAGTTACGTTGAGATCTTACCTCCGGACTTGATGGAGTGACCTGAAGGTATACTTCGATGACTTCTACTGGAACTAATAAACGAGAAGAGATAGGTGTGCCGAGTTTGGGCTCGTTTTGTTAGTTACGTTGAGATCTTACCTCCGGACTTGATGGAGTGACCTGAAGGTATACCTCGATGACTTCTACTGGAACTAATAAACGAGAAGAGCTAGGTGTGCCGAGTTTGGGCTTGTTTTGTTAGTTACATTGAGATCTTACCTCCGGACTTGATGGAGTGACCTGAAGGTATACCTCGATGACTGCTTCTAGAACTAATAAACGAGTAGAGCTAGCTAATACAAATGTATGTAGTTTATATCTCTTATAACCTCCATTGTTGTTTTAGATGCCATTGCCAAGGACGTTTGGGAAAAGCTCCCGTAAGAAACTTCATGCCAATAGACGTAACGTAGAAAAGGCAAGACGGTTAGTAGGTTCCTATACGAATAATTAAAAATACATGTATTTTAGTGAACATTGATTACCACACCATCATTTTTTCGCAGGCAAAACGATGGAGGTAGTCGTGATACGAGTATCGCGACTGATACATCCGAAGTGTGTCCGGAAAGATATGACCAAGCGAATTGTAGTACTCCTGATGACAATAATGTGGAAATGTCTTATGTAAGTTATATTGCATTTAAAATTACTGTTATTATTTGTTTATTCAATTATGTACTATTTTTGCACGGAAAACAATAAGTTATATTTTTTCTGTATTATTTTTAGAACACGCACATTGAGGAAACAGAACCGTTCCAGGTATCAGGAAGAAGGGTCGTAGAAATAGTTTATTTTATGGAACAGCTTAAAGAAATCGGAAACCATAGTTCCATGTTCAAATGTAATTTAAGCACTGTTAAATTATTGAATGAAAAAAGGACTGGACTTAACTCGACTTTTCTTATGAAATGCCAAATGTGTGGCACAAATTTTGTATTAAAATCTTCAAAAGACGCTATTAATAAAATGGATGTGAATGAAGAAGTCGTGGCGGGTATTATGACTATTGGTGCCGGAGTTACACAGCTAAATACGGTTTTAAGTCATATAAATATACCACCTATGTCGGTACAATTTTATCAATCCAAACATGATATAATTTGTCGTTGGTGGAAAAAAACTGCACAACACTGTATGGCAGAGGCTGGTAAAGAAGAGAAGAATCATGCTCTATCTATTGGAAGCGTAAACGATAAAGGAATACCAATGATAACTGTGACGGGTGACGCATGTTGGTCTAAACGTTCGTATGGAACGAATTACAGTGCGTCTTCTGGAGTTGGTGCCATTGTAGGTCTTTTTTCTAAGAAAGTTCTTTACTACGGAGTAAAAAATAAGACGTGTATCATCTGTACACGAGCACATTCAAAAGGAGTACAACCAGCAAATCACAGTTGCTTCAAAAACTTTCAAGGGCCTTCTACTGCGATGGAAGCAGTTATTATAACAGAGGGTTTCAAAAAATCTATAGAAAGTCATGGACTCATTTATAGTCAGTATGTCGCAGACGGCGACTCAAGCACATATGCTAGTATCCGAAACGCCAGGCCATATGAAAGTGTGACTGTGGGTAAAGTCGAGTGCAAAAATCATTTGCTCAGAAACTACTGCAAAGGACTTTTATCAATATCGAGCAACACCACATATCCAATTAGAGCCCGAAAAATATTAAAAGATAATTATCTGAGGATACGATGGGGAGTCGATAGTAGCGTCAAATATTGGGTCAAGCAAAATATTCCCTTTTCCGAAAAAATGGAAAATATAAAAAATGATATAACCAATGGTCCTTATCACATTTTCGGAGATCATTCAAAATGTGCATCATATTTCTGTAACGATGAAATAAAAAAACGTACCGAAAATATGGTGCCAGAACTGAAATTAAATGGAGTATTTCAAAAGGTTGAAGATTTGGCTCATCGTTTATCGTTTCACGCCTACAGCTTCGTACATAACGAAACGAACAACTTGGTGGAGAGCTTTAATGCCAGAGTAGCGAAATTTGTTGGCGGAAAAAGAGTGAATTTTTCGCAACGGCAATCATATGCTGGCCGCTGTGCTGCAGCTGTGATATCTTATAATTCGGGTGTGTTACAGTCGACTGTTCATAAATTTATTTTTGGTACTGAAGCCAACCATGAAATAGTTAAGTTAGAAAGCATTCGTCAACAATTAAATGTAAAAAGAATAGAAAAAAGTGTCAAAAAGAAGAAAGTCATCAAACCTACTACTAATAAGGACGTTCATTATGGCGAAGAATGCCAAAAAGTTGACATGGACGATAAACAATATCAAATCGCTAAAAAAGACTTTTTGTTAAGATTAGAAATAACTCCTGAAGAAAAATACAAGATCGAACAAGACACAATTTTACAAAGTGCTAGTCCCTTATGGTTGGAAACCAGAAGGAAATTGCTTACAGCTTCATGGTTTTCTACAGTCTGTAAACGACGCCCAAGCTCCAATTGTGCACCATTGGTGAAACAAATTTTGTATGGAAAAGATTTGAGTAATGTACCATCCATCAAACATGGTAAAAGCAATGAGTACACCGCACTACGCGATCTTGAAAAAGTGTTAAACACGAAAATTTTGCAGTGTGGGTTGTCGATAGATAAAGAAATACATTTTCTTGGTGCAAGTCCTGATGGTAAGTGTGAACACGGAATAGTAGAAATCAAATGCCCCTCGTCCGCATATGAAATGGAACCAGAAGAAGCTATAAGACAAAAAAAAATTGACTTTTGGAAATACGCTTCGAATTCGAACCAATTAGTTGTAAACACGAAACATAAATGGTATTTCCAAATTCAGGGTCAGCTAAGAATTACAGGGGAAAA
Organism: Pyrgus malvae; assembly: GCA_911387765.1. Taxonomy (NCBI): domain Eukaryota; kingdom Metazoa; phylum Arthropoda; class Insecta; order Lepidoptera; family Hesperiidae; genus Pyrgus; species Pyrgus malvae. The sequence continues at coordinate 5,743,469 of OU426955.1, read as the reverse complement.
TACGTGTGTTTTTGCTGTTTGGACGGGCCCTGGAAAAATTAAATATGAATTTATAGCCAAAGACGATCAATTCTGGAAGGAGAATATGGAAACACATTTAATTCGATTCTACAAGAACTGCCTCCTTCCAGAATTGATCGATCCAAGATTCAAAAGAAATATGGAACTACGAGAACATTGTTTACATAGTCACAGTAATATAATGACAACTAAGAATGATTAATAATTTTTTGTTAGTTTTATTCAAATTTAGCATTTACTAGCTCCTGGACTGACTTGGTACGGCATCCTAATTGCGTAGTAACACACTAGAAATGACAATCCGTTCCAATTCGACAGTTAACAGTTTTTGCTGTCGTGAAAATGATTTTTTAAACAATTATGAAGCAATGAATATTGTTTAGATATATCCCTCAGTATTTTTTCTTCCTCTTCCTCTAATCCATCCATAGGTTGTCTTGTAAATATTGCTTTTAGCGATAATTCCATCTATTGTGTCACGCACGCTACGTGAAATGTTTTTCTTTGACGTTTGTATGGTGTACATAATAAAAAGTTTTTCTTTGACATTTGTATGGTGTACATAATGAATATCTATCTATTAGTAATGTGGTCTGTGTTACTGTAAAGTGTATGTGCCAAATAAACATATTTTCTTGCTAATTTTCGAGAACTTGCATTTGATACCCATAACAAAATTATCAGAAACTAGTGGAGCCTGCAGACTTCGTCCTGCCCGGGAAAGCAGCCCCACCTAACGGGTTCAATTGTGATTTCAAACGATCCAGAAACCCATTGAAATATAAACACAAAATATCATCTAAATCAGCCCAGGCGTTTTAGGAGGTCAGTGACATACCGACAGCAGCGCCATCTATCGGGTCTAATTGTGTTTTCAAGCCATCCGGAAACTCAATATACACACAAAATATCATCTAAATCGACCCAGCCGTTTTAGGAATAGTCGGTGACATACCGACAGCAGCGCCCCACCTACCAGATCCAATTGTGTTTTTATCATCCAGAAATCCATTGAAATATTCACAAAATATCGAATCGTCTCTGCCATTTAGGAGAAGTCGGTGACATACCGACAGCAGCGCCACCTACCGGGTCTAATTGTATTTTCAAACAATCCAGAAACCCACTGAAATATACTCACAAAATATCATCCAAATCGGCCCAGCCGTTTTAGGAGAAGTCAGTGACATACCAACAACAGCGCCACCTACCGAGTCCAATTGTATTTTCAAACCTTCGAGGAACCCTTTGAAATAAATATACACACAAAATTTCATCCAAATCATCAAATCAAAAATACACACCAAAATAGAAATAATAAAACTTGGCTCAAGTATCCAGCCGTGTCAGTTCACTCATAATTTCGCCGCTTCGCACAAGTCGCTGTGTGTGTGAGCCGTGCACGTGTAGTAGTAAGTCTCAATACCTAGAATAGAAGCGCGACAATTCGGAAATGCGTCCTTAAGCCTCAAAAAGGTGTTAGACAGGGCTGTATATTATCTCCGATCCTCTTCAACATCTATGGGGAATATATCATGAGACGAGCATTAGATGGTTGGGAGGGTGGAGTATCCATTGGTGGCAGAAAAATCAGCAACTTGCGATATGCAGACGACACCACACTATTCGCATCGTCCGAGCAAGAACTAGCGCAACTCTTTACTAGAGTGGAGAGAGAAAGTGAATTAGTTGGCCTTACTATTAACAAGACGAAGACCAAGGTGTTGGTGGTAGACAGGCCTGGCATACTTATTCGCTCTAATGAACTTCAGGACTTAGAATTTGTCGATCAGTTCATTTATCTCGGATCTCTTCTTGATAACAAGGGTGGCAGCGAAAAGGAGATAGCGAGAAGAATCCAAATGTCCAAAGCCGCAATGACTAAACTCACTAGGATATGGAAAGACCGAAATATATCCCGCAAAACCAAAGTGAGGCTGGTACGAACATTAGTCTTCTCAATTTTCTTTTATGGCGTCGAATCCTGGACGATAAGACAGAGTGAGAGGGCAAAGATCGACGCCTTTGAAATGTGGTGTTGGAGGCGGATGTTGCGAATTCCATGGACTGCACATCGGACCAACGTATCCATCCTAAAAGAACTTGGCATCACCACAAGGCTGTCCGCTGTCTGCTTCCAGCGCATTCTCAAATATTTCGGTCACATCGCTCGTAGAGACCCTGGTAGCCTAGAGAAGCTGATGGTAGTTGGTCAGGTTGAAGGATCGATCAAACGATCAAAGGAACGATCAAGGGGTCGCTCACCTACCCGCTGGTCAGACCTGGTAAAGAAGCTCACCGGCCTGCCAATAACCGAGGCTATAAAGACCGCCGAGGACAGAAAGACGTGGAGGAGCATAGTGCACAAAGTGATCAACACTTCAAGCTAGACACGACCTTCAGCAATGAAGAGAACGACTAAGAAGAAGAAGAAGACACATAAATACTTTTTGTACCATTAATGAAATAACTATTTATTACATACACTAACATAAATTGTACAAATGTGCACTTCAGTTTATCAATTGACCTGTAACTCCGAGATCCAACTGCAGTGCCAGTAGGAGCGGTCGTGCCACTTGACGAAGAACTCCCTCGAGCGCGGCGCCTTCGACTTGCTTGACTGCTCTTTCCACCGCCACGTCAGGATCTTCCCCACCTTGCCCTCTAATGGTGGACACTGAAACAGATAATTGGAATTTACAATCTTCTGATTTAGTAGAAATTGTAAAACTTAAATATTTATCACATGAACAAAATATATACTTCAAGTAAAAATTTCACAATATCAGCACTTAATGTTATAGTGAACAGTAAAAAAAATTTATTATGGCAAGAGCAGCGATAACTTTGTTTAGTAGTTGTTCCTGCACAAGACAAGATGTCCTTGAAAGTGTGAAATATTGTTATCAGTTTTTTATGTGTAAATGTGATTTGATGTCGAAATCAACAATATCTCTGATTTTTCTCACCATCATTGGGTTTTCCAACTTGTTCCTGACTTTCCATCATTCTTTTTAAATGTTGACTACTAAAATACAAAAAATCAGTAGCTGGATCATGAATAAAAAAACAGTAACGAGTGGAAATTTTGTTGATAATACTCACACTACATCTTGGACATTTCCATTCCCCATCAGGCACTTCTTCTAGTGGTGGGTTTAGACAGAAGCGATGGTAAGCAGAGGGGCAAGAATCACAGCAAAGCAGTTCACCACCGTCCTTACAAATCCTGTTAAATTAAGGGATCTCAGATCAGATCAGATCTCGGGACTCAACAAGGAGTTTAAAATTCAGACTTTTACAACAGAACAATTAACCTTATTATTAAAGTTGTGTCTTTAAACCAGGTCCCTGTAACTTGAGGTTAAGAACATGAGATACTGTATGTCTTGCTTGATCGTAAAAGGCGACTAAAAGGGGGTCCAGGACGCAACCGGAAAGACGTATGCGAGGCCACACGACCTAGTGTAGTTAGTAAGGACCTAAGGGTAGGAGAGCTAGATAAGCCTGTTTGAGGCACTGCACCAGGACGGCACTGTGGTGTGTTTTGCTAAAGATCCATAAGTTCTCCCCAAGCCACTAAGGAGATCAACTGTTTTACAAATCACACTGCACTTTAGTGCAATACAAATCCCACATATCCCAGTAAGCAGGCCCTCCTTTTGAAGATGTACCCCAGACAAAAAAAGAGTTTTTTCGAGTCTATCTCTCACCTGCAGAACTCTTGGTGCTCATCATCGTCGTCCTGCTCCTGGTTGCCCTCGGCCTCGCAGTGCGGGCACGACCAGCGGCCCTCAGGGGTCTCCTCCAGTTCCGGGTCTAAGCACACGAGATGGTAAGCTCTGGGACAGGTGTCGCAGAGGATGATCTCACCTCCTTGTTGGCAAACCTGTAGATGCAGAGTAACTTAGCGGTTAAAGAACTCATGTACGTAATTACAATGATGTAGTGGGAAATGAAATCTCGATTTAAGTTCTATACACATCGTCACATCCTAAGGCACCCATGTGGAGCTTTATCTCTCAAATATAATTGTTCATTGATTGCATTGATTGAAATACAATTGCTCATTTGACAGCCTTCGTGGCGTAGTGGCTGATGAGCCGACTGCAAAGCGTGAGGTTGAGGGTTCGATTCCCACCCAGGACAAATATTTGTGTAATGTGACTATTTGTTCTGTGTCTGGGTGTTAATTTATCTATTTAACAATGTATCTAGAATTATATTAGTATGTTTATCAGCACCATAGTACAAGCTCTGCTTAGTTTGGAATCAGATGGCATTGTGTGAATTATCCAAATATATTTATAAAAAAAAAGATGCACAATGCATTTTAATAATTATAAGTCTCTGATTAAAGTTCCTTAACAGATAAAAACCTGTGGTGGATTCTAGTATTTAATAAACCTTTCTGAGACAATAAAAGAATTGGTAAAGATCATGATCACTAATACTCACTAACGGCTTTGTTCTAATTTCTTGATTTAGAAGGAATATCATAGGGCCGTCGGCACCAGTTTTTATCGAGAGATAACGATCTCTAAGCCTTGTTGGATGCTTTAAGTTAGAACTGCCTCTTAGGAGCAGCTTGGAGCAGTTATCTCCTGGCTTCCCCAATTCTGGCAAACAAGCAGTGGCTCAAAATGAAGAGTTGCCATAGGAAATGTCAAAAAACAAAATACAAACCTCACAATAATCCTGGTGTTCCTGTTCCCCCTCAGCGCCATCAGGGAACTTGCTGGTAGTCTTAAGCTTCTTCTTCTTTTTGCTCTTATTACCAATTTTTGTCTTCGCTTTCTTCTTAGGCTGTGGCTGTAAAAGACAAATTTCATGTAAAAATTGATAAAGGTAATATAAAGTATCGTTCATTACTTTAAGTCCTTGTCTTGTCTGTGCCTTGCCCATTGTTCCTAACTTTTAAACATTACCACAGAAATGAAAACATAATTTTATAATTGGATATTGAGTCACTTTATACAGTTGTATAAGCCAAATTTTTATTTCATTTACTACAAATTCACATCTAGTGGGATATTAAAAGCTGTATTGATGATGATTATAATTTAATATGTTGATTGGATATTACCGGTTGATTGGGATCTTCTGCCTTCTCAGGTGGCACCTCCTCTGTGCCCGAGCCGGAAGGTTTAGGTTGTTCAGCGTCAGCCTCTGCCAGCATTTGTTCAAACTCTGCATCCGAGTCTGTGTTTGCACCTGCACTGCCCTCTTGGTCTTCTTCCTACAAAATTAACCACACATGCCGATTTATTTGTGCCTTCTAACTATCTAAAAAAGTATATTTATTTAAAAACAGATTTGACAAATACACAACCAACATCCAATATGTCAAAACTCCTTCACATAAATTGTAAAAGATTGAGGAATACAAAAATACTTAATATAATAATAAAATAAAAAATAAAATAAAATAAAAGTAAATATAAAGTAGACTTTGACAACTGTGTTGCAGTAGTGGCCTCTCTCTCTGGTATGATGAATTTAGATGCCCATTCTTTGTCACGATGTTTACTTGCTTTTCTATATATGTGACAAGTTATTTATAATTCACTATGTATACCTCCCCAATAATGTAGTAATGTAGGCCTTCCCAATAATGGGGAGAGACCCGTGCCCAGCAGTGGGACGCAAAAGGGTTGCAGCCATGTATACCTCGGTTTTACTGGCGTTAGAACGCATCATTACTGTAAAGTAAATATATAAAAAACAATTTATGTAATACTATATCGTATATATGAAATGCTCAATAGTTTACAACTTGCTTTTGTAGCTAGCTTTTGCTTGAGTGACTCTTTTTTAAGAGTGTAACTGCCAACATTGCGACTCTGGATTGCTATATACAGATTTTAACGGTTTACAGGTGGTAAAACTTGCATGATTCGAGAGATGGGAGAATAGCACCATAGCACCTGCATCAATTTCTCAGCTGTGAAGCAATTCTATTATGTTTCAGGTATGGTTGTTGGATCTGTTGGGCTATTCACACTGCTAGAGGATGTTGATAACGAAACAAAGTACTCACACTGCTGGTCCGCTTGCGCTTGCTGAACTTGATCTTGAGCGTGGGCACCTTGGGCTTGCGGCCGGGCTTGCCGCGCGGCGCGCCGGGGTGCTTGGGCTTGCGGCCACGCTTGCGCGGCGCCGGCGCGCCCTCGTCGCTCGCCTCCTCCTCCTCCTCTTCCTCGCCCTCCTCCGCTGTCTCCTCCGTCTGTTGTCATCCGTCCATATTTATCATTTAATTTGAGAATAGTTCTAACATCGCATAAATTAAAATCAAAACACATATTAATTCAAAACATCAGAATTGTGAACTTTAAAAGATCCTTGTCTTTCACTTATGAATTTTTAAAAAACCTTGTCTATCCCTTTATTGCAAAACAAAGCTTTAAGTTCAAACTGTTCTGTCCTGTTCAAACCTAAGCGGTCTGCTTCTGTTCCCTGCCGCCGTGGGTAGAGGTACATCCCGCGCGGTATTTTAATTACAAAGATAGCGAAATCCTCGCTGACGTTAACAGTAATATTACCACTCGGCTTTCTCTACCTCAGGCGGCAGCGAATACAGCTTACGTCTGTATAAGCCTTAACATGATGATACCTGAGGTCCTACTCTGTATGAGGCTGTATGTATCCAGATGGATGCATACAGATGCATTACACTACACAATACACTTACAAATGGACCTATTTACGCAAACCGAAACCAATCCACACTCATGCCAAAATTGAGTTAAGTACACAGAAAAGCTTAAAATTGCACCTTCTATCGACCCTGTAAAGATCAAAATGATCTGACAATTTTAACAGAACAATACATTTTTACCTGTTTACCAATCCACAAAACATCAGTTGTTAATTACATTAAACAGCTTTTTCTCAAAACTATCATCATCATCATCATGTGTGGATTGGTTCCAGTTTGCGTAAATAGGTCCAAATGTAAATTCTAACATTTTTGGACTATCCAGTTTTGCTTTCATGAATTTAAAAGATTAGCGTCATCATTGACAGCATTAAGCCACTTAATTAATAATATTGCTAGAATTTGTATTTACCCGTGAAGTGTATACATTATTCTAAAACCATTTTTCCATGCTTTCAAATAAAACTGCTTTCTTGGTAGGCCCACATTGTCTACAGTACAGATACACATACCTTTTCCTTAGGCGTGCGTCCTGGCCGCTTTGGTGTGTAATCAGATGCATTTGAGGTGTTTGTGTTCTCTTCTGACCCCATGTTCTGAGATCCACCACCAAGATGTGGGTTGGTCTCACAGAACAGACGCCACTTGGCTGCTACTAACATCATCAGCTTTGATACTGGGACCTGCATTAAAAATAAACTTGAAAACCCTTGATATTTTTAAATGTTGAAATCACCGAAAATATTAAAGAGGTTAGAATGGAATTGTGGGCGGGGCAGACGCGCCAAGGATATGAGCAACACTCATCTCTACAAAAACACGCGATCGCGCTGCGATATGCATGCTTGTGTGCATGCTTGTGATTCGTTCATTTGAAATCGCGTCATTGTGCGGCACTAAGAGTGGCAAGATTTGAAATTGCAAATATGTGCGTAAACTTCATATTTATTTAAGTAGTATTATTAAGTAGATGTAGTGGAGGTGAAAGGTGGGGCTGGATCGACAACACCAGTTTTCAAATCAAAACTATGTCAAACTATACCAAAGGGTGGGCCGTTTCTGGGACTTTTTTTGCTGTTTTTAGGCTTAAATTAGATTGAATCATGAGGATTAAACTAAAATAAGTCCCAGAAACGGCCCACCCTTTGCTACAGTCCAACCCCGGTTTTTATACGAACGGCGCATTATTGCCATTCTACCTCTTTTAATATGTTCTGTGGTTGAAATAATATAAAAACTATATTACTCAACCATAATTTATGGTATAAATATGAGAAGTTATAAAAATAAATAACCTGTTTTTCTTACCTTTGGGTTTTCTTTCACAAGCAATGGGCGTACATGTTGTTGGAAAAGCTTGTATGAAGTCAAGTTTTCCATATCTGCATCTGAGTACTGAACATCTACATCTGTGAGGCCGAATGAAGAACACACCTCATCTACCGTTGGCATACCTGTAGGACATAAACATAGTTACATCACACCACAGTTTTGAAAGATATAAAAAATAGATAAAATCAACAGTTTCACACTGACAGACAGATTAAGATGGATGTTAGTATCTTTCTGTCTTCACTACAATTATTTAGTTCTCAGTAAAATCATACCGTCTATAAGACAATATAGCTTTTTTTACACGCTTTTTATTAGCTTCACCTGTATGTTTGTATGTTTGTAACCGACTTCTTTGGGCGCGATTTTGACCCACTTTAAACGGCCAGATTTCGTTCAAACTTTGTAGATTTATTGAGGACCGATGACAATACACTAATTTGATAAAATTATTCCATTTTTCAATTTGCAAAATATGATTTTTGTTCGATTGCGTTTATAGAGCTACAGCTATTATACGACTGTTATAGATCAAACGATCTAATAACGAGTATTTTAGCCACTTTAATTCAGCATCTGCTAAAAGGTGGAGTAAAAGTGCTAAAACATAGTGCTGTAAACGTTTATTCGACGTCCTTAAAGCACACATTAGCAAATATTGCCAAATAGTCGAGATAACCGCTATTACACGATAAATGGGTGTTTTAAGAACGGTTACTCGGCTCTTATACGATTAAAGGCTGAGTAATCTAATTACTATTCGACTATTTTGCTGCTTGGGTTGCTCATATTTATGTAGGGGAGTAGACTATTGGTGCTCAGTAACCGAAAACGTGTATGAGATATATAAAGAATATAAATAATTTGTTAAGTCGTAAGACAGGTGAAATTTTATGAAAACGTAAAAATTTAAAAAATATGTAACCTTGTTATGTAACAAGCCTAATGATAGATAAAGATATTTTTGAAAGAAAGAAGAAGGTTCTCAGTAACCAGTCCATTGCTCGTGGAAACATCATGGAAAGAATAAATAATCCAAACTAAAAAGTAGAAAATAAATAATAGTTTAAAAAAACTAAAAAACACGCTTTTTATAGAAAACCGAACTAAAAAATAGAAAATAAATTTTAATGAATTTAAATTAAGAAAATAGTGTTAAAAATTTCAATGAATATAAGTTAATAATAGTGTGAATAAAAAAAATATTTTATTTAAAAAAAAGCGTGGGGTGCTTTTTAAAATATTATCGAAATGATAATCACTCTACTCATATCTGTCAATAAAATATTTATAACTATTGACACCATGCACCCCACGCTTTTTTTTAAATAATTTTTTTTTATTCACACTATTATTAACTTATATTCATTGAAATTTTTAACACTATTTTCTTAATTTAAATTCATTAAAATTTATTTTCTATTTTTTAGTTCGGTTTTCTATAAAAAGCGTGTTTTTTAGTTTTTTTAAACTATTATTTATTTTTGGATGAAGTATCATCTCATCTTCAAAAACATGATATTATCAACAAAGAAAAAATCGGTAGGATCAAAGGAAAGAAGGTTTTTTACATGAACTAAATTATATGTGCTGAGATGCTGGCAGAATTCCTTTTTACAAACAAATTTTCATAAAGATGATTGAAGTCCCATGGTGAAAACAAAACTGCTCAGTCTATACCAAATATAGAAAAATGACTTAATTTTTCTATATTATTGTTCTATAAATGGTTGTAATTGACTTCTATACATTAGATTTGTGTATGTCAAGGTGAATTTTCTATCACATAATTACTATTTCATTAAAGTGAGATTTAATATTAAAGCTATGCTATTTAAAAGGCAAGTCTCAGCTCAGTGTATTCATATGAACACTGGTAATATAAATTTACGTTCATTGCACTTTTAACCTTCACACAATAGTGATAATCAAAGTGAAGGGTCTTAATAAACAAAATATTCTGTTTTTGAGCAAAGGACCTGCTAGACAGGTATTTTTTGTGTATTATAATTTTTAAGTAACTAAGATTTAAATCTATTTTATTTTCACAAATTTATTGTTCTTTTATTTTGATTTAAGTAAGCTATACATTTATGTTGTAACTATAAATGTATATTCGACAATATTGCTTTTTAATTTATAAAGTAGTAGCCTTCCGCCAGCGGCTTCGCCCGCGTGGATCCATTTTATAGGTTCCCGTAGGATAAAAACCATCCTATGTCCTTTCCCAAGGTCCACTCTATCTGTGTTCCAAATTTCATTAAAATTGGTTCAGTAGTTTAAGCGGGAAAGCGTAGCAGACAGACAGACAGTTACTTTCGAATTTATAATATTAGTAGGGAAGTAGGATATAAAATATTTTTATAGAACATTAATGTTTGGCTAGGGAAATACCATTCATTGTACCTATTTCTACTATGAAGCAATTTGATTAGGTTTTGGTGGAATGGTACAGTTGCTAGCCAGACAGACATGAGTAGAAGCATAGCTGCTTACAACATCAAGCAAGACTGAGGCATAAGAATGAATAATAACTGAGGCTTGTTTGAGGTTGCACAAAGGCTCAGATATGGATGTTCTTTTTTTTTATATAAATATACAGAACGAAAAGGCAGACAGGCCGCGTGGTGTTAAGCGGTCACCATCGCCTATGCACATGGGTATCCCCAGGGGAGCCACCCGAGCATTGCATGCTTTGGAGGAGAGCTCTTTGAACAGTTTTCTTGAAGTACCCCATTCCAAGAACTGCTCCAGAGTTCTCGACTTAAGACACGTTTGATTCTGCTTTCCTCCACTTGTGATCGAGAAGCATTGGCTCGACAGGTGTATAGTGCGTCCACTGTACTATCATCTGAATAGCAATGTATACAGCATAATTGTTGCAGCATGTCATTGATATGCAGTGTAGTATAGTGTAGGACATAGCACTGAGCCTTGGGGAACAAAGGCGTTAATGGGTTTCATATCTGAGCAGCATCCTTCCAACAACAACCTCAATCTGCTACTCAGCCACCTCTTGCCACCCTGTTGCACAGCCTCACGGGAAGACCTTAAGATGGAAGCTTCGCAAAAAGGGCTCTGTGCCAGACCAGTCAAAGGACTTTGCGATATCCCACTGACTGCTAGAGGCTCCCCATTGCCCTCAATGGCTTCAGCCCAGCAGTGTGTGAGGTACACCAAGAGTTCACCAGCCGATCGGCCCTGGCGAAAGCCATACTAACGAGCTTCTCTTTGGTTGTAGCAACCCGTTAACACCAGATGGCCTGCATACTCCTACTGCTACTTGATTTAAATTAAAAATGCAGTAATAAATCTCAAAAAATCAAACAAATTTGTATTCTTCTTACCAGATCCAGAATCGGATGCAGGTGCAGATGTGTTGTGCTTACTGCCGCGTCCCTTACGCGACTTTTTGGTGGAAGACATCATGCTAAGGGCAAAGTCACTATCGCCCTCCGCCTCAATCTCGAGACCAAAGTCATCATCCTGTGATAGAATATTATTTTAGTGATATAGCAATGATTATGATTTTGCAGCAGAGCTGAATGAGCAGCGATGGCTTAGATGGAAAGACTGTGGTCTCCGAGTTCTCCTCTCTCTGACAAAAAAACATGTTATGTGCGTATTTATCGCTACTTCATGGTGATGGAAAATATTGTAATGCTTTATTAATTACGATGTTTTAAATCACCATGAATGCCGAGAGGTACTCATAATTTCTCGAAGGCATGATGTCCACTATCTGCACTGGGCCAGCATGGTGAACTATATCCTTTTTACTTTCGAAAGGAGACCTGTGCCCAGCAGTGGGACATAAAAAGCTTAAAAAATGATTTTACAACATCTCTACTCAAGGTACTAATGTTTACTCAAGGTATCTCATCTGGAAAAACGAATGTATTCAGGTTATTTATAAACTGAAAATGAAAAAATATATATAATTTAATTATTATTATATTTCACTTTATAGTAATGATTAATCATCAATATCAAATTTGAGACAATTCATGTGAAAAACATGGGTGCCAATTTTATTACTGACAATTATTTGCCTTATGTACCACCCTGGATATCAAACCGGGAAACCAAACTACTTCTTTTGTTTCAAATAAGAAACATATAAGTAGATTCATCTGCACCAATCATAAATATCACATGGGCTTGAAACACCCCAATAGTTTGTGTATAAAATGCTATGATATGATAATTAAAGTATTCTTGTAATATTTTAATCTCTATTAAACATTATTTTAAGAAATTGCATTGTATTTTTTATTAATATCACCACCTGTTAAAAGATCAAGATGAATCACAAAAAAGTGACATTCATAAGGCAGGAAAATAAACAGGCTGTCTGTTTTTTTTTATTGCTCCTTAAAATTTTCGAATGTATACCATACTGTTTGCATAATTTTATATTTAACTATGTTACTGTTTCGTGTGTGTATGAGTTACAATTAATTATTGAAAGTGCTTTAATAATAAAATAACCTATTTATTTCTCTTTTTCTTGTTTTCTGTGGTGCTTTAAGTAGGTAAGGACTTAACAGATTATTATATATTAAAAGATGTAGTTTAATTTGATACAGCTTTTGACATGTCAAGGTGTTGGATGAGAATCGTTTAGACATATTTTTTTTTACATTCCATTCCAAAATTCCAAAAAAATTAAGTAGCTGTAAGTAGATGGAAGGCAAAACAAGCCAATTTGGGATACCTCTTCCCCCAAATTTCTTAGTGACCCCCCTAAATTTCTTGGCGACCCTCCCCAAAATTGAAGGCTGTGACCGCGCCTGTTTTTTATGGTATGCATTTTGAATATGTAAGTACTTACTTCCTCACTCTCATTCTTGCGCTTCTTCTTTTTCTTTCTACCTTTCTTATCTTCCCCTCGGGCCTTTCTTTTCTTTCCTTTCTTCTTTTTTCTCCCATCTTCTGGAGAGTAGTCATCATCCTCCTTTTGTAGGTAAGAATAAATATTTATCCTCGTGAGGCCCAATGTACATTATATTGTACAAAGTTACACTTGGCATTGCGGCCCAGACTTAAAAAATAAATCATCTCTTAAATGCCCAATGTACATTGCGATGTACATTTAGTTCAACTTAAGGTATCTTTTTAAACTTCGCGCCACCAGATATTTTGACGTTTTAAGACGATTGGTGGGTTTATTGAAATTTTCTTTGACCTGTGACAAATCAGAAATTAGCCATAGATAATTTGGAAACTCCGCCATTTTCGCCACCATGAAGCCGGCTCCAGCGACATGTGAGTTAAAATCTTTTTTTATTTATCAAATCTATATGTGTTTTGTTTTGTAAAAATAAAAAATATGGAGATAAAAGTATATATCTTTCGGATCAATTATTATTTATATTCAATTTTACGATTTAATATGGGAAATTGTGCCTCGAAAAATTGTGTTCATTGTATTGAACACTGGGCGTTACTGTTAATAAATATAGTTAATAATCGATTTGATGTTTTCAGATCTCAGGGATAAGTGTATGGGGGATGGAGTTTTATATTCAGATGTGAAGAATTATGTTTTTTAAAGTTTAATTCGATAAGAGTTTTCATAATATTTTATGTTTTTTGTTAGAAGTTTATTTTGAATTTCTCTATTATTAGGGAAGATACAAGAAGCTTCAATAAATATTATTATGGTTAAAATTGTTAGTTTTGTAATAAGTAATAAATATTCAAGTTTGGTTAGTTAAAAACTGTTTAACTTTTAAAACTGAATAACGAATACTATATTTTTTAAGCATTTTATTTGGTAAGAAGTGTCATAATTTATGTTTTTTGTTAAAAGTTTATTTGTTTTGGGTTAGTGTATTCGTTTTTTTTAAGTAAAACTATAATGCTGTATTTCCAGACAGACTGATTTGTAACTATGAGACTGCTTTTCAAAAAAAAATTAAAATTCACAATTTTATTATTTAAAATTTGAGATAACATTAATGACCAATGTTCATTTTATTGAACATGAGCAATTTACATAAAATTAGAATAATTTCATTCCTTTCCATCATAGGGTACCCAGAAAAAAATATTAAAAATATTGGTTTTATTCTTCACCGCAAAAATAAGCTTGGTCTGCGTGGGCGGTAACTGTGTGAGAAGATTTTGTACATTGTGTTGTACATTGGGCGTTCAGCTTATCTTAACTAAAAATTGCTTGGGCGGCACGAGGTTAAAGAAATACAACTATGTAAATGAAATCAATGAACAGAAACAAGAGAAAATTGTTATGATATCTCATAATGTATGATATACAATGCCAAAAAAGATTTCATTAACAAATACTAATTTACTGACTTAATGCTCTTTAAAAAAACTGCAAGTAGTAAAAGCAATACTCTGTGATTGTCAGCTAACTATAATTTGTTTAAATAAAAAATAAACTTGGAATATGGATTATAAACTGAATGATGACTGCAGACTTAAGTTGATGTGTACTAAACCAATCGTTTGTTGCATTGCAAACATGGGCGTAGCCAGCCTTGGGCTCCGGGTGGGGCAGTAGTCAACCTATCCCCCCCCCCCCACCCGGTAATTTTTTGTAACTTGAGCCGTTTGGGCTCTGCGCCTATGCCAATTTGTTAATCTGTAAATTTAGATAGAGGTTTATATTTTCAGGACGTTCAGGTACAGAAAAGAAACAATTACACACAGGATAGATAGGTATTATAGTTTTATTTATGAATAGTCGGCGTTATGAATTACGCGTTTTAATAAAATATAATATTTAGTTTATTCAAATCTTTATAAAAGTATTGGCCATGCCCATGTTTTGTATTTTTTTAATGTTATTGCCAAGAGTGTGAGGGCACGCCAAATATTGTAAGACGGCCCTGAGTATGAACGGCAATGCGCGCGTTCGGTCAATCGTGCGCGCTTTTTGTTTTATTCGCACTTTTTTTATTTTTTTGTGTAACTTTCTTACGGATGATTGTTGTAAGTATAAAAAAAAATTTTTGTTTCATTAGGCACCTTAGAGGTCAGAGCCAGGGTGGGGCAAGCGCCCCAGCTTGCCCCAGTGTGGCTACGCCCCTGATTGCAAATTAATTGATGGTCTTATAATTAATTAGTAATAATGTTGATGTAATAATAAAATTTCAGTTCAAATACAAACAATAACAACACATTCGTCACATAGTTTCAAAGTGGCAGAAGTGTAAAGAAGTGGATCAAGTTGTACGAAATAAATGTAATTAAAGAGGATTGTGTAGCAAAAAAGTTATGTCCAGTTTCAAGAGTAAAGTTAATAACCATAATGTAGGTCAAAGTCAGCAACATTAATGGAAATTAGAAATCTATGGTTTTACTCACTAAATTGGTAGTAAATTTTTATGTACCTTTGGTGGAGCCTCATCACTCTCCCCCGAATTCTCGTTCTGACCCTCACCTTCCTCCAAGTCCTCGTCGCCTGCAACGTTCATTCAAAATAACTGATCGAATCACTCAACACGTGCAATTAGCCTGTGAACCTCGAGAAATGCACCAGGAACTACTGATTCTAGCGGTACTCGGGCGCTCCCGACCGTAAGGTCACTAATCCCTTTGTTTGGCGGCGTCCATTTTGTTAAGTAGTAATGAGGGGGATAATGCATGTTCTTTTCTGTCACAAACTGCCACATAAAAATATTTACAATTAAATCACAACAAATACACCATAATAACCCCCCAAATAGAATCCTTGGAAATCGCAAAACGAGTATTTATATGGAATATTGTACACACTTCTCAATAAAACTGAAAATTATCGAATTTTTAATTGCTTACCGCACGTAAACATATGATACCGCTATTCGCGGCTTACCTATGACATGCTAGTTACAAAATTGACTCTTTACCTGCAAAAGAACCGTCTACTTCATCGTCTGATGCCATTTAGATCACAATTTAACACAACCTACAGTGAGACAATAGATTAAAATCTTGAAAAGATAAAGGACGCGCAGTTTTTTGCGACAAATGGTAATTAATTCAGAAATTGATGCCGCGCCGTCACTACGACGAACTAGCAGCAGCAAGCGTGCAATAGCGACATTTACTATCTCATTCACACACGTGATGAACGAAAAGAAAAGAAGAGATTTTTTTGTGACATATGCAAGTATTCTAAATTCTACTAAAAACCCCTTTTTGTAGAATTTCATATAGAGAAGAATTAAGTTTAATCGAAATGTTTTCCTATTTTAATATGTATATTGGTTGCAAACGTAAACTATATTTTTGCAAAAATAAATTAAAAGTTTTTTAAGGTTTCGAATTATAATATTATGATGAGTAAGTTCAATCCAGTAATAAACTGTATATAAAATATTATTTTTCTACTGTATAAACCTGTTGCAGATATATGGCAATACTGAAGGATTTTCTTAATCGTTTTGCACGGAGTATTTTCGTCAAATATTCCAATAAAAATATATTCTAGAAAAATATCTGTAAAGTTGTTAAAAGCTAGGTTATGAGTGAGCCTTATGCGGACTAACATTAATAGAAATCATTCCTTTGCTGCTTTTACTGGAAACTTTGCTGCGAACGCATTTTGATGCATATGCTGTGCCGTTTTTTTTATTATCTATGTATGTTTGTTAGTTAGTAGTCTGTGAGTAAGTACTCTGTGCTGTGAGTGTGATGTAATAAACTTTGACGGATTGACGGCATTAATTATTTTGGAGTTTTGGCGGGAAGTCTGAAGGAACAAGTTGTGCTCTTGTTTTATTTTCATTTTCTTAGTGTATTTTTGAGTTGATGGCATTTTGCTCGATATAAGTTAATGTTAGTGCACGAGTGTTGTGAAATAAAATAACAGTGCGAAAACATGTTTTTTCGGCTTGCCTCCAAAATTCCATCGGACATGTTCTGGTAAAGTAGCCATCACTTTACTTGAACATTTGACTGACTAGACTGACTGATACCTGACGACTAACTGACTTTTTTCTACGACTACAGTGATGCAAAAATTTTACTTGAAGCTGGCAATATGCACAGAGTTTGCGACGCCATTATTAAAATTGAAAAGTAAATATTGAATGGCTGAAAAGATCTTTATCCAATGCCGTAAAATGAAATTAAAAAAAAAAAAACATTAATTATTTTAAGTTTGTTTGACGGCTTTGACGCTTTGACGTTTACTAAATAAAACAAATGGTGTATGGTGTATCAATCAATAAAATCAAAGTTTTGTAAGTGTGAAGTGATTTAAATTGATTGAATTAAAATTAAGGGACCGTTGGTACAGCAGCAATAATACATATAAGCAACGCGGTTCCTAACGATGAACGCACTTCTAGATTATGGAACGTCATCATCATCTGACAACTCTAATTCTGAGGAAGAAAATGAAGCAGACGAAAAGTATATGAGACGCTATTTTATTTTTACCTGTTTCAAAACGCTGCGGTTGATAATATATATGTAAATATTTATTGTTTTAGAAACATATCAGATGATGAAAACTGGAAAGCTCCGAAACTACCAAAGCCACCTCTTGAAAATGATCTAAAAACTTCTGTATTCAGTAATCCTTTTGTCCGTGAGGAAATGGCTAAAGCTGCTATTCTGGAAAAACACGTAAAAATGGTATATGTTGACTTCCAATTGAATTATTATTGATTTAATAATGTATTTAACTTTTTACAATTTCAATGATTTTACTAACATGATTTTATTGTAAGTTACCTTAGTCTTTTTTTGTTTTAATACGCACAGTGAATAAAAATTTTCATTTTATTTCACTGTGAAGGTATTTTAGAAAACAGAAATGGATATTAATAATGAAAATTTGATTGCTATGTACTTAATCAGAGAAAATATGTGCCAAATAATTACTTAAAATTATATTAATATACTTATAGACTTTGACATTGATTGATTTAGTAATTTTTAAACACTATACAACAGGAACATCTTATATTCAGTTTAACATATAATCGTCAAGTACATAGGTTATGACTGTTAAGGTTCCAGGTAAAAGCAACACACTGATGATCAATGGCAAGAAAATATGCTATAACCACAGGCGAGGCAGGTGCAGGTTTGGCAACAAGTGCAAGTATGCACATGATACTGACGTTCAGAAGACACCAGAAGAATTAGAGGCTGAGAAACAGGTGATTATCAAATATTTCATCAATATCATTCAATTCAGTAAATAAAGTACCTATTATTCAATTCAAAAAATAAGCTTCCCAACTTTTTCCTGTATAAGATTAACATAAGCCTGGCAATTTTTCCATCTCGCTGTTTCCAGAAACCAATATTTTAACTATTTATTAATGCCTATGTTATCAAACATCTATTGCATTGCATTGTGGTGTACAAAGCATAAAGCTGTTTTACCTATAACATCCTAAAATTTGACTTCTCTGATAAAGGCTTTGTAATACAGTATTTGACTACAAAATCAATTGACATACTTTTAAAGAGCTGTGAAAACGTGACATCCTCATACATTTTGTATGAAAAAAACATTTGTGTCATCGCAAGCAGGTAATGTGAATTGACAAAATTATTATTGACTAGCCTACTCCCAGCTGCTTCGCCCGAAGCTGAGAGACAAAGTTAATTTCGAATTTATAATATTAGTAGGTATTTAAAGGGCATAAAAAAATCACATACAAAAATGAATTAACAATTATCCTGCTTTCCAAGCGTAATTTTTAAGGTATGATTTTTTTTTTTTACATAGTGTCAACATCCCAATTTATAGTTTAAATATTTTTATTTTACAGAAATTAAAAACAGTGGTTTGTGAAGGAGCAGGCACAATGTCATTACTACCTCCACCAATACTACCACAATATAACACTGCACAGTGTCCAACTGATGATAGCGTGTGGGAAGACAATGTAAGCAAAAAGAGGAAACGGCCAGGCCTCAGTCAGGGTCTAGTACCAGGGCAGAAAGTATTAAAAATGTATCATGAACAGAAGTTCAGAGATGGGATGAAATAAAGTAGTCATAAATTCAATGTTTTTATCTTTTAAATTAAAATAGCAATAAAAACTATTTAATAATTTAAGGTAATGGTTATTGAAACAAATGATATTACACTACACTATAAGCAATTAGTTTCATTTCACTATAAATGATTTGATATCAGACCTTTTAAATCTTTTTAAATTATATCCACACTACCAGCTAGAAAGTGTAAAAACATGATATACATGAACGGTAGTTCAGATATTATTATAGTATAAGAAATAAAGTAGTAATAAACTCATGTTGACCCCACCATATAACAGTTGAACTTTTTGCAAATGTTGCATGATTTTTTTCGTCACATATACCTTAAACAAGACAAATTTAATGGTTATTATTGGTAATTGTATGTTACTCCTGCAAAAAAGTGGCACCTAGTGATATGAATGGAATGAAATGTAAAATTAGTGTCTTAATCTTCTGTAAATGCGCTCCGAATAAAAATATTATAAATACTAATTTTATTGTTTCTTAAAATATAAGTGTTTGTATAAAAATATCCAAGATTGTTAACTAAAAAAAATTGAGAGATACAGTTATGGTGTTAAGTACGACGACCCGCGTGGCGCAATGGTATGGTAACCATTGGACTGCCAATCGAGGGGTCCCGGGTTCGATTCCCGGCGAAACAGAAATTTGAATGATTAGTTTAATTCTGTTCTCAATCCGAGTGTCTGTGTCCCTGTCTTTGTATGTGTCCATGGTACCCACAGGTATTAATTACCCTACTGTGGGGCTATGAGTGTGTAATGTTTATTATTATTTATTAAGTACTTGCTGCAGTCCATCGACGTCTACACACAACCTCAAACAAGCTTAAGTCTTGCCAGTGTTTGGTTTTCTATTTGGTTTCAAGTACAGTATATAATCTTATTTAAACAGGGCCGAATAAAATAGTACAGAAAAAAAATGTGTAAATAAAACTAATCATAGCTTGCATGTCTTCTTT
The DNA here is from genome assembly GCA_911387765.1 of Pyrgus malvae. Taxonomy (NCBI): domain Eukaryota; kingdom Metazoa; phylum Arthropoda; class Insecta; order Lepidoptera; family Hesperiidae; genus Pyrgus; species Pyrgus malvae. Next base: position 5,723,511 of record OU426955.1, on the reverse strand, counting down.
ATTAGGAAACAATGCACACAGACAAATAATTTTGAGATTTTATGTTCTAGTCAAGTTGCACCAGAAACATTAACAAAATTGATACATATCTTGCATATAATTGTAACTAAGTACATTAAATAATGTATATTTAATTAAAAAACTATCTCTGAGAGATCATACATTATTTGTCTATAATTTGTATATTGTAGGTGCAACTGACAATAATTCAGTTGGTGTTTTCTGCCAACTTTTTGCTAAGCACATACAGCTCATAATTGTTCAAATAAATTACAGCACAGCCATTAAACAATGCTAACGTGGAGTTTTGCCAAACAATTCAATAGTCACTCGGCTACTAAACAATCTTCCGTAGATGTAATGCTCTTCTCAAAAAATCTATTAAACTAGTGGTGATTTACAATATACTTTCAATAATTATGAGTTTAAAATTCATATAAGTAAGTACTTATTTTTTTATAGTTGCAAAAATAACGTTACATTTAACAACATCGACCTACATTAAAGTACCTACGCCAAATAAATCAGTTTAAAAAGTTGTTTATAGCACATCAAAATCTAAAATATAACATATACAATAAACTTGAGGGTCATTTTTGTACCTTCTTTTGCAATTATATATAAAGTTTAAATTTTATTCCAAATTTCATTATCATTTGGACCCTCTAACAAAATGAGAAGTATTACTTCGACGACACAACATCAAGACAATTCAATCTTTACAAGGAGTCTACTTGCGTTATGTTGATTATGTGAGACTATAAAGGTTAAATCAAAGTCAAAATAAATTCCAACATTACAAATATTACAATGTAAGGAAGGATGTATCTAAAACTATTACATAATGTAAGAAAGGATGTCTCTAAAACTATTACATTATAAATATATAATGCAATAACTCTTACATTACTATTGCATATAATAAGTAACTCATTAGACACAAAATGTATTTAAGTATACAATACTGTATCAAGGCACAAACAAATATTTTAATTCATTATTAAATATTATGATGCAAATGAATTTACCTACCACATCAGCGCTTTATATGTATGAAAAATATTTTTCAATCAAGATTATGTTATAAAAATATAGTTATATTTCATTTGGCATTTATATATCAATATATGAATAGATACAATACTGTTACATTGTAAGGTACACATTACATTTTTATATAATGAAAACTATGTAGCCTGAATTACATAATGAACCCCTTAAGAATATCTTAGTGTAAACGTGAATAATTTACGATTTGGTGTTTACTGCAATGATACAAAGTAGAATTCATAAAATTGATAATTCTAAAATATACATAGAAAAGGTTTTAAATTTTAACAGCAATATTTTTGGGAATTTTCGGAGCTCGTATGTCACCTTCATGATTCTTGTAGGCGTTTAGCTCGGAGTCGTTAGCTATGCCGTTCATTATAGCTCCCTTAATAGGTGTGTGGCAGTTCATTTTGTGATGCCCGTTCACTTTGCCGCCGTACCCGTTCATCATTTTACCGCCACCCTGGTCACTGATTTTATCACCGTCCATTTTGACTGGTGAATGGCCATTGATCTTGTCAGGATTATGGTCGATGATCTTTCCAGAATCATGACCATTGATCTTATGGTCACCACCATTGGTGATCTTATCAGAATGTCCATTCATTGACCATTTAGCTCGCCCTATTAAACCAAAAGAAACAAAACCTTTATTTAACCCCTTACACTACAATTTCATAACTCTCTATCACTGGCGCAATTGTGTTAGTCGCACACTATAAATAAAACGTTAGCGTCCAGATTGAACGTAAAGACGTTGATACAAAATGTTAGTCCGTGATACTGGAATCGTCTGAGGAAAGCAAAGACATCGCATGTCCAAGAACAGGCTTCGTATCTGCAAAATACCGTTTGTTTTATTTTTGGGCGCGCCGTGCGTCCGCGTGCTACAGCAAGATTCGAACTAGCGTGCTACTGCTCATACTACAGTGCAACATCCAAACATAAACACTCAAGACACAAGACGATTATTACGAATACAATGTTAATGAGAAATAATTAAGGACTACTAAATCAAATCTAATAGTTTTCGATCACGACTATAACACAATTACGCCAGTTAAAATAAAAGAAGTATAATGAAATAAATACATGCATATTATAACGTAAAAGTAGAATTCGATAAGTTTAGAAGAACAGTAGAAGAGTGTATGAGCTGGGATTTCAGATTTCAGTGAAGTTTTATTTTATTATCCATGGATTCATTATCATAAATAAATAGTATAGAAAGGAAAAAAGTGTAAAATAATTTTAACCAAAACATTTTGTAACAAAGAATAACTCAAATTTAAAGATTGAGTTCAAAAATCTTAAAACATGTATTTATATGCTAAGTCTACACAAAAATCTATAAAGAGGTAATGTAACATCTATCACAGCTAACTCACCGTCGGCTTCAGAGCCCGCGTAATACCTTTTCGAGGTCTTCCAGTCTTCTTTTAGAGACAGATTATACATCGAGTAGGCGGGATCACCAGTCACTTCTTTCTCTATGGTAAGGAACTTTGGCAAGGATTCCAGGAGCGCGTCCTGATTATATGCTGCGCTGTATGTCTCCAGCAAGACCAAGCCTCTGCATCTACAAAAGTAAAAAAGGGTCATGATAATATACATACTAAATTGTGGTCTTGAATTATTCAATTTCTCGTAATTTATCTCCTACTTATGTAAGTATTACATAAGTAAGAGATAAATAACTGTATTAATGTAAGTATTTTTATCATAATTACACTAACATAATGTTAAGTCATCACAACTTGCACTGAGAGGATTTTTCTTTTCTCAAAATTTTATTGATATATAAATTTATAATAGAATTACCTCGGATGCGTAGGCTGCCTATAAATGTCGAGCTGGTAATACTGGTTGTTGTAAATGAAACATCTGCGCTTCTTGAATATCGTGAAGTGCGCGTCGTCACGCTGCGGCAGCTGGTTCAAGTAGTCCCTGTGCGTCAACTGCGTACGCACTTCCACGGACTGGCCATTCGTCGGGTGGAACTTCCGAACGGTGTGGATGTAAGACCAATGGCCCTTCTGGCCCCGCTTGCGCAGCCTGACTTGGGCTTTCCTGAAGTCGCTCTGCAAGTAGTTGTGGACGACGTCGAAATCTTGGAAGGGGGGGAATTCGGAATCGGGCGGGAGGGGGGTCTTGACGAGGAACTTGCGCTTCCTGGAGTTGACGTTGAGGCGGTCGCCGGTGTCGACCCCCACGCGCTGGCACACGCAGGCGATGAGGCGGTTCATCTTCTTGTCGAAGTCGCTGGAGTTGTCGATCACGTCGAAGTACGGATGTCCCACCCACGCCGCCGCCGCGTTATAGTCCAGCTCCCGCGCGAGCTCCACGCCCTCGGACCGGCAAGCGTGGTCCTGTACACAAGCAAAGTATTACATTTTACAGTACATTACATCAATTTATAAATCATCTGAAATTAAAGTGTACCTAATAATGGACCGTATGGCATTACATTGCATGTTATTTTATTATAGAGCAGACAGAACAAAAAAATAACGTTCACTAAGAGTTTGTAAAGGAACTGTACAGTGAATAAAGAATATTTCATTTCATTTCATTATCACTTTCATAAATAGTCCTCAATAGACTTTTATTTATTTTTTATCTACACGTATTAAGTTTTTTAAGGTTAAAAGGACTGAAAACCGATGAGGAAAAAAGGTTCTCAAATGGTGACCAACCCGCCCTCCAAACCAGGTGCTTAGACGACCTGAAGAAGACAACGCGAAGCCGCTGGATTCAGAGAGCGCAGGACGGGTAGAGTAGCGAATTTTAGGGGAGGCCTATTTCCATATCAGTGGCTTTTAAAGTCTGATGAATGGATAGATGAAGTTTCCAAGACACACACACATTATCGTATACTGAGAACTTTACACCTATAAGTCAGAATTTAATAATTTTTTAATTAAGGGCAATAATAACATAAAACTTTAGGAAGTTTAGGCAAATCTTAGACCAACATTATTGTTGACATTATTGTCAATGTATCAAATAATAAAATTAATTTACAAATATGAAAGAATGAAGAATGTTTCGGATTAGTATAATCCGAAAGTCAACACGATATCAATCACCTGATCATATTTTCATTGATAAGATCCAATATGTGGCAATAAGCCAGTGATACATCAATGTCAGAGGCGAACGGGGAACTCGCTCTGGGTGCAAAGTGAAATATTATTAGGTATGTTGCATGACTTGCATAGCACCCATGCCTACTCCTAATATATTGTAGGGAACTAAACAAAATTAAATTAATATTTTTATCTATCTTCTATCTATCTATCTTCTTCTTCTTCTATCTATACTATAATAAATCGGTAACAAGTCGGTTTCTGTACATTGAAGATATTTGGGAAAAATCACTGGGGCTATTTATTAGCGTAATAGAACCCAAAACAATGATTTTTAGAATTATTGTCTGTTTGTCTGTTTGTCTGTTCGTTTGTGCGCGCTAATCTCAGGAACGGCTTAACGTAGAAGGATGCGGTTTTCACTGATGTATTGGTATTTTTTTGGATTAACATTTAGTGTTTGTTTTATTTAAATCAGTTCTCAAATAAAAAAGTTACGTCCATTTCAAGAATCTATAGATCAGTGTTTGGAAGTATCGTTGTTGATTTATCAAAAGTGTTCAGTTAATGTATTGAATTTTTATAATTTACAGTCCCTTTAATGATAACATGAAACTTATAAATGAAATGAAAAATAGATAATACAGAGAAAAAAAAACAACATAAGATGAGCTGGCAATGATATGGTAAAATGTACGAAATAGGGTTCACGCTTTTTCGTACAGTTCCCACACGTCGACAAAATTAATCAAAATTAGTCCATTTATCGAGGAAGCCTTTTTTTTATAAATAAACCGAACAAAAATGCAGACGGGCTGCGTGGTGTTAAGCGATCACCGTCGCCTATAGACACGAGCAACCCCAGGGGAGCCACCCGAGGGCTTTATGCTATTAACATCATGCTATGACTAATACCGAAGTCCAGGCGAAGTTGCGGGCGGCCACTAGTACATTAATATTTTTTAACATATTTCTGCGCGTGCAGACATAGATAATGAAATGAAATTAAATGAAAATATTTTATTTGCACAAATATGGGTGAAAAAAAAAAGGTTTTACAAAATATTTAGAACTCCATATTTACCCCTTAGGGTGTACAAATATTAATTTAAACTAATTAAATTTAATGACTTAATTTAAACTTAGATTTTAAAATTACTATTAACGAAGGGTACATAAGACACATTAAAGTAGTATGTAGTTTTACATTTGTAAAGTTTTAACTAATTAGACGTAGACCCAATTTTGTGCTTTTTATAATAATTTATTTAATGAACCATACTTTTATTTTATTTAAACCATACGAGGTTTGCCGTCATCATAATCATAATTTTGAAATAATTAAATCTAAATGAGCGGAACTAATTACATACATTGACCGTTTTATATTGTACTAGCCTTCCGCCAGCGGCTTCGCCCGCGTGGACCCGTTTAATGGGTCCCCGTAAGATAAAAAATAGCCTATGTGCTATTCCAGGCTTCATTGCTATATTATAATCATAGGCGTTTAGCCAGTTGCTTCAACCGCGTTGACCCTATTACCCGTTTTCACGTATGAAATGAATAAAGCATTTTCCCGCGGTAATAAGTTGCCTATGTTACTCAGGGAGCATGTAGCTATCTAATGGTGAAAGAATTTTTGAATCGGAACAGTAGTTTTTGAGTTTATTCATTACAAAAATACAAATCTTTACTCTTTATAATATTAGTATAGATATGGGTTTTAAAAATGTTTATTTATGAGATAAACAACATAATTTAACAAAAATAAATATGTATTTGAATCAACATTGTGTGTCATTAACTTTCAGAAATTCCTTTCAGAAATAAAGTATGCTAGTAATAATATTAGACTACAAAATAACATCTGGTTTGCTTATGTAATGTTTCATAATCGAGTGTTTATACTGTACCAGCCTTTTTTTTTTGTCGGGGGGGAACCTTCAAAAGGTACCCGGCACCTAGGGAGAGGATACCGGGTTATGTGGGATTTGACCGCACTAAAACCTCCCGGTGGCCTGCCTCTGCGCTTGGGGAGGACTCTGGGATCTCCTAAGGAACGTACTGGTGTACTCCACGCGCGGAGCCCAGAATGGGCCCATCTTCGGAGGTTAGATGTGGTCTCCTGCACCTTCCGATGTTTACGGCGGCATGCGGCCACACGCACACACCGCCGTCCTTCCCGGGGCTGCTGGCTGGACGGATCGAGCTCCGACTCTCCCCGTCCGCAACCCCGGAAGTCGCCTCTTACGATCAGGCAGGGGATACCGTAGCTCTATTCTTAATCCCGAAGCTACAGGGACTATATTGTACCAGCCTACATTTAGAATAAACAAAGAATGTCACCATTAGTCAGTCTATTTGGAATATCATTAAATCATAAGAATGAAATTAAAAATCTGTATTCAATATTCTGTTATATTTCCTTAAATAAAAAAATCCCTACTAATATTATAAATTCGAAAGTAACTCTGTCTGTCTGTCTTTGCCCGCTTAAACTACTGAACCAATTTTAATGAAATTTGGAACACAGATAGAGTGAACCTTGGGAAAGGACATAGGATGATTTTTATTCTACGGGAATCTATAAAACGGGTCTACGCGGGCGAAGTCGCTGGCGGAATGCTAGCAATAAATAAATTAATGTAGTCCTATTACATTCTTGTGAATGTTTATATATGGGCGAAGTAATTACAAAACATAGAAACACTTAATTATGTAAACAATGTTATCGCGCGAAAAACACGTGCCTGTCATAGCGGTATTTTCCTAATGTTAACTTTAAGTGATAACACAGATCATTACTAAATTACGGAGCAACAATTTTGTGATGATAATATATACAAACTAGCGGCCGCCTGCGACTTCGTCCGCGTGGAATTTGGTATTAGTCATTGCACAATGTTATATAGCCTTTTTTGTGTTGAAATGAATGATCATTTTTGTGTTGAGTTTTGGGTAACTTTGAATATTTTTTTTAGAATGTAATAAATAAAGTTTTTAACAAAAAAATAAAACCGACTTCAAACGGTAAAAAATAAAATTGTTCAGTACCTACTTCTTCTTGCTTATGGTAATGACTCTTAAAACTATCTTTGGAGTCGGGCCCTTACTAAAATGTCGTACTATTCTAAATGGGCACCGACAGTACAGACAGTGGGAAATTACCTACTTCTTCTTGCTTATGGTAATGACTGCTAAAACTATATTGGAGTCGGTGCCCATTCAGAACGAAAGATACACTATATTTACTAAGACAGGATATTTTTGATTTTACTAAGGACCCGACTCCAAAAATAGTTTTAAGAGTCATTACCATAAGCAAGAAGAAGTAGGTACTGAACAATTTTATTTTTTACCGTTTGAAGTCGGTTCTATTTTTTTGTTAAAAACTTTATTTATTTCACTCTTTTTAGTAATTTTAATAATTCTGCACATATGTACATATAAGCATAATTGGAATTTTTTCACTTAACTTCTAAACGTTAAAGAGATACTTTTTATAATCATGTTTATCTAATAGCCATCTTATAGCCTGAAAGAATACTACTATCAGTCCACTTGAACGTATAAATTAATGAAAGAATTTGCTCTCAGCTCCTAACCGTTGAGGAGTTGTACCTTCAATCATCAGCTTAGCAACATGAGGTGATAATTACCGGACATAAATATTTGTATTATGTTAAAACATATGACTAAAAGAATGTGTGTGCCTATTAAGTTTCAGTGTTTCCCTCGATTTCCCTAGTATCACATCATCATATTTTGCCATGATGACAGTTGGACCACCTCAGGAATGTAAGATTTCCAACAAAAAAACATTTACTGAAAGAGTTTGCTCTCAACTCCTAACCGTCATAGTACCTTCCATCATCAGCTCAGTAACATGATATGATGATAATTAAACACAAATACCTGTTTTGCTTTAGTAAAAATATGAAAATCATTTGTTGTGCTATAAAATTTGAATGTTCCCTTCAATTTCTCTGGGATACCATCATCAGTCTTTGACTTGGTGACAGTTGGACCACCTCAGGAATGTAAGATATCGAACAAAAGACCATTTATTGAAAGAATTTTCTCTCAACTCCTAACCTTCGTAGTACCTTCCATCATCAGCTGAGCAACATGATATGATGATAATTATACAAAAATGCCTGTTTTGCTTTAGTAAAAATATGAAAATCATTTGCTGTGCTATAAAATTTGAATGTTCCCTTCGATTTCTCCGGGATCCCCTCATCAGACTTTGACTTGGTGACAGTTGGACCACCTCAGGAATGTAAGATTTGGAATAAAAAACTATTTATTAAAAGAATTTGCTTTCAACTCCTCACTGTTGCAGTACCTTCCATCATCAGCTCAGCAACATGAGATGATAATTACTATGCACAAATATCTCTTATGCTTCAGAAAGTATAAGAAAATCAATGTGTGTGCCTATAAAATTTGAGAGTTCCCCTCGATTTCCCTGGGATCCCATCATCAGATCCTGATTTGGTGACAATGGGACCACCTCGGGAGTATAAGCATACGAACAAAAAAAGAATTTCGAAAATTGGTCCACAAACGGCGGAGTAATCGGTGAACATATATAAAAAAAAAAAATACATACAGCCGAATACAGTACCTCCTCCTTTTGGAAGTCGGTAAAAAAACCTTAATATTTTAAGGTTTAGGTAAAACAAAAACAAGGTATTATTAAATTTAAAAACCTTATCTATAAAAATGACATCTACACTAACGTAAAAAAGTAACAAATAGCTTGGTTTTGCCATATGAATCAAAGTGGACTAGTTTACGATTCCAAATCAGAGCTCAAAAACTTCCAGCAACTTCACCACGGAAAAGGCGGGAATTTTCAGAATTATGGCATTGACAGTTTATTTCTTTAATTTTCATTTGGTACAAAAACATTTTAGCAATCCATTTAACACAGTTATTATATTGAAATATCAAAAAGTTTCGATGTAATAAATTGTTAAATCTTTTTTCCAACTTTATTCAAAGTTAAACGTCAATTCATAGTTACCCGTAATGACTGTACTCGTAAAATTTAAACTTAATGTAGCATTCATCTCTTCATTCATCATTCATATACACAAAAAAATCCATAGTGAAGGGGGCAAAGTTTATCTACGCGTACGAAGTGCAAAAAAAACAGCAAATATTAAAAAAAAAGTACCTCAGTGGAGTAGAAGTCTTCTGCGCCGTTCGCAGCGGACACCATGTGCACGATGTGATGGTACCTGTTGTCGCGCAGTTCCACGCTGTTCCAGTTGTTAGCCGTCAGCATCGCCTCCCACTTCTCCTTTGAAATAACTGCAATGAAGACAGGAAGCGCATTACTAGGTGGCATAACCTGCGTCATTGTAGCTCGGGATTAAAAATTTGAGCTACGGTGTCCTCCGCATGATCTCAAGAGGAGGCTAAGGTTTTGTTTCCACCAGAAATGTGCGTAGATGCGTAGCGAGGAATGTGTTTGTTAAGAACCAATAGAATCCCTCAATTTACCTCTCATTTCTTCATTTACAATAAATGAATATTTACAATTTAAAAAATATCGCTGCTTAACAAACACATTCTTCGATACGCATCCTTGCACATCTCTGATGAAAACGCAGCCTGGGACGCAATCTTGTCGAAACCAAAGCTCTACCCTTAGAATCAATAAGAGAATGCATTGGGCGAATAAAAGAGATAATAAATCGGACATTCTTATTTATTTTATTTATAAGATATTCCATATTTAAAATAAAATACTAATGCCAACATGCCAATAAATCGTTCATTGTTGTTAAATTTTCGTTCAGTAATTTAGAACTCATATCCCTGATAAAATACAAAAAATCCAAATGTCGAACATCTATCTGGACAAAGAATTACAGGATTTTTTGTTGCAGTTTTGTTCTCATTCATAAATTATTTTATCTTGATATACCTACAATATGTATGTGTCCAATTCAATTCAAAGATAACAATCACGTGCAATACCACAGATTCCAAATAAATCTGCTTTGAACTACGTTTTCAAGGATACATAAACCCAAACGACGTCACAGCACTGATGATACCGCTACGACAGTTCTGTTTTATTATTTCTCTTGTTAAAATAATTTAAAAATACCAACGAAAGTAAAAGTCGATGTGGAATAGGGTTTTGGCAATTAATTCGTCTAAGGAGACAAATTATGCAAATTGCATTAGATTGCTAGTGGTGACAAATTAAATATTTCTTCCATGCCAATAGCCAATAACAATTATACACATGACTAGTGATCGACAGTGTGACTGAACTATAGGTATTATACCATTTTGTAATTTACTATTAAATGTTCACAAGTGTCACAAGTTAATTAGGCTATTATAATATTTTGAAGACGAAAAGTTCGATTATTTAACAATTAAAAAACTTTAGCGAATATAACATAAAAGTAGGTAATGGTAGATGCCTAGATTGCCTACTAATTAGTACTTTCGACTTCCACACGCCGAGTGGTTAAGATTCGATACCGGCGCGCATATTTCACTAAAAGACGATAATGTTCTCGTTCGTGGTTGCAAATTTGTTAATCCATGACATGTACTAGAAAAACTCCGTGACCAGAAACATCAAATACATTTTTGATTAAAGGGAATAAATGTATCTTCGCCATAAACAAAATGCCACAATGTTTCCAACGAAGCCTTGTATTGTTAATGGGTCTTGTGAAGGCCGAAATTTATCCTGAAAATCAATAGGTAGTCGTTTCATGTACAAAATTACAGTCTTTACTTACTTTGACCTTTCCGACTCGAATGAAACGTGTATACATTTGTCTTTGTACGATCTAAGTTATTTACATTTTTGTCGTATATCAAAATAACAAAATCGAGTTTCGCGGTTACTTATTAAAAGAATTTTCTTTTCTTTATTAAATAAAATGTTCTAAAATGTTTTGTAGGTGGTAGAACTATTATGGTTCGTCCGGCGAAGTACCACCGCTGCACCCACTTCTGCCGTGAACCAATTCTATTTTGTTTAGGTGGAAAGGTGCAGTTGCCGGCCACACTTACATGAGGCGACCACCAGCCTCCGGAGTAGCAGCGCAACTGCATACGACCTCAAACAAGACTTACCTATGCTTGCTTACCTATGTAGATGTCCATGGGCAGCAGCGACTACTTAACACGTCTGCTACTTCATTCAAATAAAAAAAATCATGACATGTCCCACTTTCACCCTCATATAAGTAGTTTTTCAGGAACATTGCCAGAAGAGCAAACATTTTAGAGATATTTCTATTCATTTTATTGTAAGTCAAATAATTCGTCGGTACACAATGCCAAAATTTAAATTTTACTGGTGATGAATGGTATGGAACAATGTTACCATGCCGGTCTGCTAATCGAGGATTCCAGATTCGATTCCTGGCAAGTCGGAAGATTCAATGATGTGTTTAAACATTTTGTTTTTGTATCTTCAATTTATTGTCAAGCACTTGTATCAAAATTTAAGAGGTATAATGTTTCTTTGAACCTTTATCTTGGACTCTCGGTCCTTCTCTTCTCTTGGTCCTTCGGTGGATCTAGTGACGGCGGGTTGGTGGGCGGAGTTTCTGAAGATTTTATGAGAGCTCTCTCTTAAACGTTATTTTTTTTAGTAGACATAGCGCTACGTTTATTATAAAACCAAACAGATAAGAGTATATACTATAATAAAATACACCCTAAGTTCATAATGTTTTTTTTCTAGTTTTTTTTTACAGGAGGCAAGATTTAGGTCGATTACTTATAAAAACGCTACAAAATACGAAAATAAAAAGTGTAATTATCATCAATCATACACAAACGAAATGAGAAAGTACGTCTAAAATTAGAAACATCAGTCAACACTGCAAGGCCGGCAGACATTGTAATGCACAATGTTGATAGTATAGCACCAGTGTGTTTGCAAATGATTCAATTTACTGAAAATATTCTTAAATGAAACAGTAGTAAAAAGGAAAAATTAAAAAATCATTAATACGGCGGGTTTGCAAACAAACTTATGATTAGAAATCATTAAATCAGTATTGTTATTTATGCATATTCAATAATCACAGTGCTAAACAAAATGTTATTCTATTCCTAAACGTAAGTAGAGTAGGAATCTGTTATAACAACCTCGAAGGGGTCACTATAATAAGTCGCAATAGCGGTTCGTTTTAATAACTTTTTTTTATTTGAATGGAGTAGCAGACGAGAATGTAGGCGACATCTACATACAACCTCAAGCAAGCATAGGTAAGTCTTGTCTGAGGTCGTATGCAGTTGCGCTGCTACTCCGGAGGCTGGTCGTCGCCTCATATAAGTGTGGCCGGCAACTGTACCTTTTCACCGAATGTTAATTCTATAAGCAACATCGAAATCGGCAATTTTCGGTCATTATAACCAATATGTCATTATAAATGACGTCCTTTTAAGAGGTTTTGACTGTACTTACGACACGAATTTCTGCTTGTAAAGGAACAACAATATCGCAATAACAAACTACATGAAATAATTCCATTAAATATGCAGTAAACAAGTACATATTATTATAATATAACAAAGTTAAATTAGTCTTAAATTAGTCGTTTCTAAATAAATTAGATTATCCTTATAACATTAACGAAGATACAAAAAACAATATTTATCTTTCACTGAAATCACCACCTATCCAAACAAATACAGGCTATATATTAGAAGCTTTCTGCTACAAAGGCATATCTGTAATCTAGGGTTTAACGACAGCAATCAAAAGGGTATTAAGTCGTTCAAGAAGAGCGCTCATAACAATAAATCCAAGATAATGGATAATACTTTATGGAATAAAACACACAAGTACTTTTATGGAGCCCGAGAGAAATAACTAAGTGCTTTCCATATTTTAGTGTCCATTTGAACATTAGAAGTAAGTAAAAACAAAAAATTATTATTTTCTGTTTTTTTTTTTCTGTCGGCACCGGTTGTATTAATTTTAAATCGTAGTTGCAAAGAGAACAACAAATTAACATTACAGTAAACTAAGTAAGGAATTACCTAAAATGTACCGGTAGAGGCAATCTTAATAATGTATTCGTTAAGACAAGTTAGTGACCGAAATTGGTCGGCAACTCGATAACGATAGCTTTTTAATGAATTTCGAAAGTCACGACTGTATAAAATGCCGCCAAGCCATAATTAATATCATTACGAATTGCAACGATAAACTACCGATGAATCCACTATCGATCAATAAGTAACGAAAGTCGAGACTATAGGCAATGGAGTAAAAAAAAGAAGTAACTTACATGCACTAGCGTCCATGGCTCCCCTGTCACAAATGATGAGGCAGTTCCTTTGGCAAGTCCTTCCGAGTTCAAAGAACGTATTCTCTATCTGTATCATCGTCTTCAGAAGGTTCTCTTGGAACTTCACCGCTGCAACAAATTTTATAAAGTTAGTATCGTGTGTACGTATTAGATATTTCGCATAATTTTGAACCAGAAGAAACTTCTAGCAGTTTAGGAGATATTGGCATGGTATAACATACATTAGCTAATGTACAATATAATGACTAAAATTGGAATGTCAGTGTAATTTCATCAAGTGTCCCAGTACTACTGTGACCTTAGTAAGCTTTTAACGAGAATGAAACACTTATTCAAATTGATATTTAAGGTAATGGTGATGGTAGTAGCAATAACGTTTATAAAACTGATGTAGATAAGTTTAAACCTTAGATAATGTAAGGTTCATCTAGCCTAGGGTCTATCCTTCCTTGGGTCGTCGTGATGATAGTATATAATCGTATTTTCTAGATCAATGTTTAAAATTTGTTTACTTGAATAGGAGCCAAGAGCATTGACGTTACCAACGCCAATTATGGCCCGTCGAAAGGGTTGTAAACAGAACAGAAAACACCTAAAGCTCAACTTCTTTGAAAGTTCCAAGTTTTCTACGTCTTTGTTGTTTTTCTATTTAAAGAAGACATATTTAGGACAAAATGTCATTTCTAAAGAATGCCGCATCATTAACTTTGTTTTGTAGCTCTTACTGATTGTAAAATACTAACCAATTTTTTATTAGCATTTGTAGATGTCATGTCGATTTTAAAAATTATTGAAAACGTCAAATAACGTCAACGTCTGGCTACGATTAGTTTTTTTCTACCTCATAAAATATATTACAATAGATTAAAAATCATATTTCTCTTTCATAAACACATAGTAAAAGTTACTGCGTTTCACTCGGGAAATCTTGATAACTTCAGGCAATAAAAACCACAACATATACTTAACCCTTATATAGAGCATATAAAATGAAACTTGATAAACCTAGGCAGCAAATAACATTAGATGTAAACAAACATCACCGTGTCGCAGACAGCCTGTCACAGAAATATAGAAGGTCTTTGAAAAGTAAATTTGTATTTGAAAGACGGTCGCTGAAAATGTGTGAAACGCTTCAAATATAATAAAAGCTAGAATCTTTGCCAAAGTTAACAATAGCGCCGGGTATAAACTGTTTCCTCGAATATATTTATACCAGAATTTACATAAATATTTCCTGAAAATTTATTAAGACGAGGTATTTTTTAATTTGCTTTTTATTCAAATAACGGCAGCAGTAATTTATTTACATGTTACAGACATGTTAATAAAAAATTTAATTGTTTTGTAAGTGATTTTGTGAAATCTAAAAGAACATTCTGAATAAGGTTTATTTTTAAAATCAATTACGTAGATATTAAACAATAACAGGAACGGCACAATAAGCAATCTTATGTATGATAGTTATGTAATTTGCAATAGATTAACATTTTTGTACGCAAAGAATATACATAAGTGGCATTACTGTACAAACATAATAATATGCTTGTAATGTTTGACATCATCAACTTAATTGAAAACATGATTGAGCGGATGAACGTATTTATTCCAGAAATTTCCGGAAGAATATAACAATTTATAACTGAATGAGCTTGAGAAAAAAATCTCATCAAGTAATAACTAACCGGAATATCTTGGTTCAATAGTCAGAAAAAACAAATATTAACTTCCGTGGTTTCGTGTAAATAATACAATAAAATATTTATTGAATTATTACCAAAACAGAGGAGGATACAGTAAAACTAACGAGAAGAAAAAGTATTCTAAAAATATTCGTCAATTTCACTAACTGAGACCACGTGGCACTTCCGCGAGGTGTGTCGCGTGACGTCGCAGTCGCTTTGGCGACTCCTACGACTAATTGTGACGACAATGAGAAACTAATAACCTTTGATGCAGATTTCAACATTTCTATGAATGAATGAATTGAATCTGTTGATGAGTACTAATTATTAGAAGATGATTATGAACCGTAAGAGAATCGCATTTTAACGTTCTAGAAGACAATTCCACATCAACCGTAGAATTGATTGCGCTGATAGTAATCAATATGCTTAAATATAATGAAATCCGAAAACAAAGATGTTTACCGACATATTCGTTAAGATCTAAAAGCTGCAGTGTCATAGAGTCGCTATTATGCCCTATAAAAGGAGTAAGGGCCGTAAATGAACTCAAGTGGATTGAGAACCAACATCGACGCTGGAAAGCCGTTGTATTTGGATGATACAATATAGCCGACGGAGTGGCGAAAGTCAATCGAGGCCGATGTCATGTGATGAGCAAAGATATTCATGGATAAACTATTGATTCAGTAGCAGAAAACGCAATCACGTGAATGTAAAACAATTTGTTAAATTGACCAAATTCCAAATTTTCTTTGACTTGCCGATTCAAAGAAATACTTCATTGCAGTTTATTTTGACAGGTACTTTCGATATTAGCATTCGCCAGTGAAAACAATTGCACAATACAGGATCGATGGTTAGTGTTGAACAATGCATTTTCCAGACATAATATCCTGTTTCTGTAAGTCGGTTCGAATTTCTGAACAATGACACCAAGTTGTTTCATATTACAAAACGTAATGATATCGCCATATATAAACGCTGTTGTCAAGGGATATAATATTTTAACCTAGTAAGTAATTTATAAAACTACATTGCATATATATTACACACATTATTACACGGTGTCATAATTATCAAGCTGATTAGACGTTTATGCTAGAAACTAGTGGAAATAAAATATGCTAACTAATCGGTTGGGCATATAGAAAACAGGCATTATTGTAAATTAGTATTTGCATTTCTATTGTATAATGCAAAATAACCTATTGAGGTTAGACAAAACATAAAATTATTTATTAAAATTTGCTCTTACGAGAAATAATAAACTACATATTTCATAGAGATTAGCATTTATCACATAGGCTCTGAATCTAATTTCAATGGGCGATGGGATGTTATGTCGGAATATCCCATAGGAAGCCAGGTTTCAGAATGTTATATAACTGTAATCTGCGTGTCTCGACTAGGCCGTCCCGATACTCGCGAACTGGGCGGCCGTTATTATCTGGTTACGTTTTATTTTCAGCATCTGCCAATGAACTCCTGTCGCCTGAACTCACTGAGTTAACAGATATATTTTTAAATACTCTGCGAAATTTAACTGGATCAACGTTACAATTGTGATCATTAAAATAAAATTATACAAAATGTTTAAATAGAACAGTAGAACGACAATCGCTATTAATGTACTGTGTGGAGGCCGGATCTCTGACTGACATCGTCAGCTGTGAGAAAAAAAAAATTGGCTCTGAAGTTTAATCGCTTGGATTTATGACATAAGAATGAAAATTAATGAGATTTAAAAACTTGCTAATAATCTTTTTGACGACGGGTCATCTAATAGATTTTGAGTAAAGACTCAAAATCTATTAGGCGAATTTTAACAGCATAACACAAAATTTCTAAGCAAAGCCAGTTTCTAAGAATTAAAGTAAATCAAAAAACAGCCTAAATTGCACTTTAATCCCAGCATCACAACAAAAAAGAAGCAAATACATTCCTTAATAAAATTCTAAAGAGTAAGGAAATAAAATCTATTAGTTACGATTGAATTGAGTTGTTTTAATGAGATTCAAACGTCAGGAAACAAAAAAGTATAGATGACTCTGTTTCTATTAAAAGTGTTAAAGTAAACAAACACTGTAATGTTTTCTCACGAGTTTCTTGTCTAGCTTTGAACAGTCGCTAAACCTGAAGTTGCGGAACAATAAATAATAATCATTTATTATTTCTACTTCGGTCTAATTTTAGTGTTAGAAGTATGGTTCTGACGTCTAAGCTATCTAACATTGGAATATTTTTTTTTGCGATGCTTAATATGTGTTTACACATGTATGTATCTTCATGTTTTTGTCAGATGATTAGATAATGTTTATATCTAATCATCTTAGATACAAGTAAAAATAAAGATTTATCTCCATCTAAAATAAAATCGGTTTGAATTATGAAGCCAAAAAAGCCTGTCCTACATTCTATAATAAAGACAACAGTAAAATTGCGACTCACCTATTCAATCGTTAATAACGTTAGTGTTAAATATTTGAATAACGTTTTCGTTACACATAGACCAAATTATTATACTTCCATTTTCATTCTCGACGACCCGCGTGGCGCGATGGTTACCGGATGCCGGACTGCCAATCGAGGGGTCCCGGGTTCGATTCCCGGCGAAACAGAAATTTGAATGATGAGTTTAAATTTCTGTTCTCGGTCTGGGTGTTTGTGTTTCTGTCTTTGTGTGTGTCCATGGTACCCACAACACAGGGTATATATACCCTACTGTGGGGCTATGAGTGTGAAGCGTTATTTATTTATTTATTTATTTATTATTTTGCAACGTAGCTGACGAACAAAATTACGTGTTTATTTAGTGAAACTTTTATTGAATACAAAATAATTTCTGGTTGCTAATAATTGTTTTTTTGAATTCATATTTCAATAAAAAGTAATATCAAAATTGTTTATCACAACTATCTCCCAAAAAATAACGACGTTTTGGGCATTTTGGGACATAGTTGCTCAGGGTAAATTTTTCAAACCTCGGATAAAACTTCGCTGAATAAATGTTAGCTCTATCTACATTACTCATTGACATATGAAAATAATAGAGAGAACATTAACTGACTAATAACTTTATCTGGGGACTGAATTGAAAGATTGGCCCTAAGTTTACAGGTGTTCAAAATTATGATCCAACAGAGCAAAACGTCTGAAGACGTTTCTATTAGTTCTTGCCTGAGAGAGATTCAGGTCGGATGGGTAAGCGAACTAATGAAGTTACAGGTTAACAAAATGTAGTTCCACGACAATGTTTAATTTGTTATGAGGAGGCCTAATCATTCTTAATTTAAAATCGAGTTTTTTTGTTCTCCTTTTCTTTATGTAGTTCTCAACAAACTTCTTATAACAAGCCGACTAGACTGAGGGACATTCAAAACTATAAAGTATGTATGAAATTTTCCTGGTTATTAATACTTGGGAGTCTTTATCTTGTTATTCGGCTAGCAGTAAATTCCCTGCTTTCGTAATAATATTATCAGAGAAACTATAAGTGCTCATCAACTGTATCATAAGCACACAAAAAAGGTACATTTGCATGCGTAAATCTAGAGGGATCAGTGCCACGTAATGAAACATTAGCCGTGAACTTGATAAGTTGTAGCTTCACTGTCATCGTGTCGCAACACGAGATAATTAAATTATCGTGACGTCATGTCACTGAAGCACGTGTTACTTAAGAAGGAGTAGGGACTATTATATAGCATAAGGAGTTTCAGAAGTTATCAGGGTTATCAAAGTTCCACTTCAAAATGTCTGTAATCTTACTATCATTGTATTAAAGTCATGATGTGTGCTATAGTATAGTGTAATAGTGTTTACATTCTGATAAACTGTTTTTATTCTAAATTACATCTGCAGTTATGTACCTATATATTTAAAGGTGCATAAGCTTGAATTTTTCGACTACTTTTCTACGTCGATATATTTTCAGTACAATGTTTTAAATTTCACGATTTCCGCTGTTTAACGTTTTATACAAAATTTTAAATTGTATACTTTTCTTCACAGGTACAGCGGATGTTTATGTTTGTGTATTAAGATAACTCTACGGGTCTACCTTTATATTTGGGTACTTTTACATTTCCATTACAATTTCCATTACATTATGGAGCAAGAATGAAAGAGATGAGGGTTTTATTACACGCTTTTTATTAGCTTCACCTGTATGTTTGTATGTTTGTATGTTTGTAACCGACTTCTTTGGGCGCGATTTTGACCCACTTTAAACGGCCAGATTTCGTTCAAACTTTGTAGATTTATTGAGGACCGATGACAATACACTAATTTGATAAAATTATTCCATTTTTCAATTTGCAAAATATGATTTTTGTTCGATTGCGTTTATAGAGCTACAGCTATTATACGACTGTTATAGATCAAACGATCTAATAACGAGTATTTTAGCCACTTTAATTCAGCATCTGCTAAAAGGTGGAGTAAAAGTGCTAAAACATAGTGCTGTAAACGTTTATTCGACGTCCTTAAAGCACACATTAGCAAATATTGCCAAATAGTCGAGATAACCGCTATTACACGATAAATGGGTCTTTTAAGAACGGTTACTCGGCTCTTATACGATTAAAGGCTGAGTAATCTAATTACTATTCGACTATTTTGCTGCTTGGGTTGCTCATATTTATGTAGGGGAGTAGACTATTGGTGCTTAGTAACCGAAAACGTGTATGAGATATATAAAGAATATAAATAATTTGTTAAGTCGTAAGACAGGTGAAATTTTATGAAAACGTAAAAATTAAAAAAATATGTAACCTTGTTATGTAACAAGCCTAATGATAGATAAAGATATTTTTGAAAGAAAGAAGAAGGTTCTCAGTAACCAGTCCATTGCTCGTGGAAACATCATGGAAAGAATAAATAATCCAAACTAAAAAGTAGAAAATAAATAATAGTTTAAAAAAACTAAAAAACACGCTTTTTATAGAAAACCGAACTAAAAAATAGAAAATAAATTTTAATGAATTTAAATTAAGAAAATAGTGTTAAAAATTTCAATGAATATAAGTTAATAATAGTGTGAATAAAAAAAAATTTTATTTAAAAAAAAGCGTGGGGTGCTTTTTAAAATATTATCGAAATGATAATCACTCTACTCATATCTGTCAATAAAATATTTATAACTATTGACACCATGCACCCCAAGCTTTTTTAAAAATAAAATATTTTTTTTTATTCACACTATTATTAACTTATATTCATTGAAATTTTTAACACTATTTTCTTAATTTAAATTCATTAAAATTTATTTTCTATTTTTTAGTTCGGTTTTCTATAAAAAGCGTGTTTTTTAGTTTTTTTAAACTATTATTTATGTCTCCAAATTGCAACATGCGCAATAGTTTTGACACGCATTTGTGTAAACTCAAAACTCAGTACATATTTAAAAACATATCGAATGTAGGTTGATTGAATTAATTTACAAAATATTATTTCATTACAAATACAAATACGACATGGCATTTGAGTGAAAAAATATCACTATACTTAAACATTATTATATCATTATATGGTACTTAAGGGGATACCTCTGAGAAATTCCAGTTTGTTTCTCGTATATTTTTTGTAACATACGTAAGCAATAATTTCGATTAATTTATATATATTTATTGAGCATTTAATTTATTAATTGACAAGAGCAAAAACACGATTGCTTTAAGTTGCCTCGATAGAAAAAAATCTCAAAGTATGGTCTTCCAAATGTTTAATTTTGATATATCTAGTGAACGGAGCTTTACTGACAAGCGAACTTCTATTAATATGTATCTTTGTATGTATGTATTTAGATTTGAGTGTTAGGACTGTTGTGGTATTTGTATGATATAAAAGAAATTTAAATTATGTGATATAACAAAATTATGTATCCATAAAACAAACTTTTAATGAACATAGCTAGTAATCTAGAAAAAAAATGGTTCAAAGATAAGTTTAGTTGGGTTTGCTTTAATGTAAGATAAACAACTAGGTACGTTTAAATTTAACAACGGTGTTATTCTGTCAAAGAGTTTCATCGATGTTATTTACTTCGCTTAGTACCGCTATAATAATTCGGCATAATATCGACATAATTACGTTTTTTCTGATACTGCGTATGTAGGCCTAAGATATAATTTTGTCTTACTAGCTGAATCTTGTTCAATGTTTGGAAAGCACTCGTCGGGTCAACTGTTATCTGCCTTTATCAGCTCGTGTCTCGTTTAGTGGATCAAACTAAATTTTGGATGTCAATGACATGAATTATTATTCATTATATACTGCAATCGATTTCCAAGTTTAGTAGTATTTGTTTTTGCTTAGTACTGTCCTAACCTTTGGAGGGTTCAGACTGAATCATACCGCCAACGCATTGCCATAATGGATCTCGAAACATGACATTTTGCCTTAGGTTTCGTACCTACATGACGTAAACGAATATTGACGTAAGTATCAGAGAAGTATTTCTGGGGATTCACACTTTATGGAAGGTGAAATAGGGGATAAAGGTTTGTATGTATTTTTCTATAGAAATAATGTATTTTAAAAAACGCGCTTTTGTGAAAAAACGAAATAAAAAGTAAAAAATAAGAAGAAAATGTACCTATTTTATTGTAAAAAAAAGCGTGGGGTGCATAGTATCAATAGTAGTATTATATAATTATAAGAATAAGGTAATATTAGAAGGTTAACATTTTGATATCTCAAAGTGCACCCCATGCTTCTTTTTAAAATAAAATACATACGTTTTCTTCTTATTTTTTACTTTTTTTCACTAAAGAGTGTTTTTTTACTTTTTTAAACTACATTATTTATTTTTAATTTTTAGTTGGATTTCATTTTCATTGTCATTGGCCCTTGATCCCTGTGCAAATTTTCCAATCAATCAGACTTCCTAGAAATTGGAGAAAATGAAGTTAAAAGATTCCGTTATATAAATAAATACATACAAGCCAAGCTAATAAAAGCTTCTTAAAAATATACTGTAGTATACGAAGTATCGAACCAACCAAGCTTGGCTACAACCCTTTTTGCGTCCCTCTGGTGGGCACGGGTCTCTCCCCATTATTAAGGAGGAAAGGAGCTTACTCTACCACGTTGCTTCAATGCGAATTGATGGAGATAAACCAACCTAGCTTATGTGAGATTATGTGGTGATAACCATTTCAAATATCAATGAAGTATGGGGAAATATATATCGAAAGCTGTTCATGTAAACTACAAACTCTGACTTCGCTCTAAAATATGTAGGTACCTCCCATACCTTCTTCATAATACTTCTGATGTTTATTCAAATTTATCATCTAATTTTCATATCGCATGTCCAAGCCCCAACAAACGTCGCAATATTGTGAATTCGTGCATGGACCAAATTTACATTATCTTTTATTGAGGACAAATTGCTTCGAGTCATTTTATTACTTGCGTTTAAATCATAACGTATTTAGGAAATGGCTGAAAAGAATCATTACCTACCTAATTTCTTTACTAACATTATTTCGATCGCGTTTTTGTGATTATCAATAAATGGTCAAAATGTATCAGGGCATTGTGCCGAAAATTCCAGGATATTATGGACACCTAAATAGCAACTCCTAATGATCAGAGCTTGGCTCAACATGAGATCTGATCTTTTTCACCGAGTAAGCCATGTACACTCGTCTGGGGAACATTTTGCATGAAAAATAAAATATTTTTGTGGGATAATGAACTTCCAAAGATAGTGCATAGGTCACTGCACTGTAAGTGTAGGAACCTTTCATCTTTCAGTTGTCCATACACAAAATAAGCCAAAACACAGCAATGCAGTATATTACGAAACATAATCGTAAATATGTATTTGCTCAATAATTCGTCATTCTACCACGTCAATGTCAATATCAAGACATAGCTCATAAAAAGTGAGTTGAATACCTTTTGTATGGAGGATTGAGTCCTGTCAATCTCTACTTTAACTTATCCCCATGTTACAAACAGAAGACGTACGAATCGTATCAGCTTACATAATTAACGCTGAAAGCGGATTTGGCATAGTATCACGTGGACCTTGGTAATACCGTTGAAGTCAATAAAGAATAAGCTCAGACAACTCAAAATATTGAATCTAATGGTAAAAGTTAGCATACGTTTGAATACCGTACTCGTAATAAGCAAACATATTAAAATCTACCTAGCTGTCATTATTGGCTGACAGTGTTTAATATGTTATGATTTATGAACTTTGCGATATTGCAGAACTTCAGGTGATGACTCAATTTTAACAAGAATATGACGTGATTTGACGAATGGAGAGTAACACAACAAACACGAAACGCCTAATGAGCGAGCAGAAATTGACGATGGCTGTGACCACACTTTAGCGTACACATAATAAATCAAGATTCCTCGTTTAGCAGATCTACGTCCATTCGGTTGAAACTCACCATTGTCAGTTTCGCTCGCTTGGGCCAGAACTGCGACGGTGCATCGCTTGCAATTCGCCTGACATAAATCTTCGGAGATACTTACTGATGGTACCACCACTATAATGTACAATCAGTTGCCATCATTAGTCACAAAAACGTACCTAGATTGTCGAAGGTTCTTGTTTATTTTCAAATATTGAGAAACGTTACGTGATCTATATTTGAACAATTGACTTATGAAAATATCTAAAGGTAAACGAGCGCGAGGTCGCCCTATGAAATTGATATTTCGTAATAAAACGACGTAACTACAATCACTTGGGATAAAAAATTGTACTTGATTCATAAATAACGTGATTAAATTACGATTCAGATTCACCATTACGTTATTAGAAACGCGCTTTTAGTCTTTCTGTATTACGCGAAAATAGGTATATACGTGATTCTTAAGTAGATGGAAAACATATAAAAATAAACTCTAAAGAAAACTAGGATTGACGTCATAATACCCAAGAATATAATGGAAGATGCATCATAAATCTAATGCACATTACTTAGCCGTCGTTGTTTACAACGTGAGAAATATGAAACTGAAAAGTGTGTGCAAAAGGCTTTTAAAGATTCAATCGTTTTCAGCGGATGTACAGAGAGTAATGCGTCATAAAACAAAATTTAAGCTGAACAATAACATACGAACAAAACTAGTCAGTAATTTAAGCGACAGAATCAAGCTGTAATCAGTTTATTCGAGATTGATCGAACCAATGAGCCCGTTAATGGAATGGAAACAAATGCTGAACGCGATGTTGCACTTCGTACAGTGGCCGGCAAAATATACAATACTGGCGTCATTGTATAAGAACATTAGAAACATTGTAGGGTTTTATTTCTTTGTGGCAAAGTTTAATATTAAATCATGTTTGCAGTAAAATTCTTGCGTTAGGGACATTAAATGCATGCTCCATCGAGCAGCCGATGATAACAATGTTATGTAATATAATAAAGTAGTGAATACTAGGCATGTTGAATGAAAAACCAGTAGGCGATTTACATTATTGATTATCGCGTTCAGTTCATGCGTACGGAGCAGAGTATTGTATTACTTTTCATGTGATGTCGGTCGATGTCTGTATACTGAAATCCAGTTTTAATTTTATATCCAAGAGTCGAGCCATGAACGTGACCGTGAAGTATTTACGTCACACAATTACGTGTGGCCCGCACACCCATGAAGCCCCATAAGACCAACAACAATAGTGGACGCTAATCATGCATTTCTATATTTATGAGATGAGATTACACGCTCGGATGGTGCTTAACGGGATATACACCTCCCGCGAACTTGGTTGCTAATATTGAACTAGATTTTACGCTATCTTTGACGCTTTTTAATGAGATGACAATCAAGTCACGATTGTTTGTGAAAATTTAAATTTGTTACTCTCAGATCAATTACTGCCTCATTAGCTACACAAATTAAGTATTGTTATTGTTAATTATTTATGGAAAATCTTGGTTTCACGTCTATTGTAATTTATTTTATGCCATCCATGAAGAACTGAACAAAGACAAATTTTAGTAAAACTCACGTTGAAATAAAGAGTTGAAATATCGCTTCTCTTCAATATTCGATTTAAAGACTCTAAAAGTGGTGCTTGAGTATGAATTATCAAGTATCTGTAACAGAAGTAGGTTGGATGGTTCTAAGACTTTATACGAGGGTTGACTTATTATAAAATATAGTCATATTATACTCTCACAATAATTTGTTGTTGAATTATTTATTCCCTTATATTTATTTTATAAAATATGTATATTGATATTTATAGTAAGAGTACATTTTATAAACTCAAGTGAATAATCAAATGAAGTTGTGTTAGGAATTATGTTTCTGTTTAGGTTGTCTGTATTTGTTATGTAACATATCTGAATATCACCTAAAAACTTTAAGAAATAAAGTGTGAGTTCTCGCAGGCCTCCTGACATGGGAACGTCTACATGTATAAAGTATAAACTAAGCAGCAAGTAAATATGGAACTTCTAGTAGAATGGTACAATTTTGAGAGTTGTTAGTCTTGCGGTTGGTAACCATAGGCTTATAATGTAGCCTTTGTTTTTGATACTATTAAAAAGCGTGGTGACGCATGCCGTGGCGATGTTTTGCCACGTTGATAACAGGTGGAATCGGAAACATAATTACAACTTTCAAAGTGACAGGTCATCTTATAGTATTTTCATGATTGAGAAAGTGTTAAGAACCAATAGAATGCCTTCATTTACAATAAATGAAGAACAAACTTATTCCTCGGTACGCATCTCTGTGTGAATCGCAGCTTAACGCCGAGATTGACAACCTGCAACCTCCTTCATTTTAGGTTTCATTTCAGCTCAGTTTCTGGTGGAAACACAGCTTAACCGTAGCCGCGTTTCCTAGCCACCAGCAGCATTTCGCGATGAACACTAGTTAAATGTCACACGTGTCGACTATCAAGCTTCGTTAGGTGCGTTCGGGCGCTAGAAAGTTTCGGGAGTCGAAAATAAACGGCACGTGACGCCCCAAAGTCCCGCTGCCGAGGACAAAATAACATTATTTGCCTACTACTACATAAAATTGAATTAAATTTTATATACCGGATTCATGCTAAGACTTTAAACCCTTATTATGACTTGGCAATGTCTTAATATTTTAGATGGATGCAATGACAAAGTGTTCTACATTATGATATGAGAGAGAATTAAATAAATTATATTTACTGGACGAATGGTACGGATGACCGATGAGAAGACTATGACTTTCGTCGCCCTTAAATGCGTCAAAAAGAGTACGATATACAGTCTGTTCAAAAACAGAAAAGGTGTGATTTTATATAAGTTAACAAAAAGTCAATTTTAAACCGAGAACAGAAACTGAAACCATCATCACAATTTCTGCTTCGCCAGCAATCGAACCCAGGGCCCTATATTGCCAGTCTGGCATGATGACCATTGTGCCACATGGATTGTGTGTATATTACTTAGATATGTTCAAATTGAAATCTTACTTCTTACTACAATTTTTTTTTTTCGTTTATATGCAAATATAAGGAGTTTGTAGTGTAATAAATAAGAACTGTTTTTAGTTAAGACATGAGACCCATATTATGTATTGTGATTTGTGATATTTTTTTGTTTTTTTATCACTATTGATATATCTAGGGTATGTAATATCAAAGATATACATTTTCTTTTGTTTGGGTATAGTGTTATCTGATTAAAAATATTACGCAAAGCATATGGTACGAGTAAGTACTAGATAATATAATTTCGTTAATTATTTTTAATTGCTACTTAATTTAGTTCAGATTATTGTTTTAAAACTGATCAGTTTCCTCATTTTCGTTTCTTTAACAGTATACACTGTTCATTGCATTGATAGCTTTACATGAATGCATAAATAATAGCAACATTCAGCAGAAACTCATTTTTTACAGTGTTAATTTGAGGGAAAAATTTAGATTCTTCTATTCGCTAACTAAAAAGGTCAGCGTTACAGCGTCCACGGCTGTAACAGCGTTAAAATATTCATACAGAACAAACATGCATCCGTGCGTTTGTATCTAGAACTGAAGACCCAGGGTCAATGACTTTTATATATATTCGTTTCCCAAGGAGATGTCACGTGTTTACTTGTGACTTGCTATGCATATAATAATGTAGTACATTATATAATCATTATACATAAAAAGTATTATATTATAATGTCAGGTATCAACACTATCAACGATAAAAATTGGAAATATATAATAGACTGCTTTATAGTTCAATTTTATTAAGCTGTCTTAGGGTCGATTTTTCAAACCCCGGATAAAATTATTCGTCTAATAAATGTTAGCGCTGTCATTGTTACTCTTATGACTAGAGACCGGATTATATGCATTTGCATATTTGCATATGCTTTTGCATATTTAAGCCATCCTCAGCGGTAATAGCATATTTTACCTAAGATCTAATGGGACCTATTTACGCAAACCGGAACCAATCCACACACGATGATGATGATGATAGTTTTGAGAAAAAGCTGTTTAATGTAATTAACAACTGATGTTTTGTAGATTGGTAAACATGTCATGAAAATGTATTGTTCTGTCAAAATTTTCAGATCATTTTGATCTTTACAGGGTCGATAGAAGGTGCAATTTTAAGCTTTTCTGTGTACTTAACTCAATTTCGGCATGAGTGTGGATTGGTTCCGGTTTGCGTAAATAGGTCCAATGATGATTCATATTTACAATATTTTTCCGAGTGCAGTGTACTGACCCTGCGCTCCGAAATGCGACAAAAGCGCGGCGAAATGCGATAATATAGTGAATCCGACGGAACGCAGTCAGTTCAGTAGCCGCGCGCGTCTTTTGTTCTGTGTAAAATTTATAGTTTTACTAATGGGACGGCAGAACTTTTACCAGAAACTATAAGTTCTAACATAGCACCCAAGTCCAAATTTTGCCCAGCTACCTCAGTGGATATGGAGCGAACTTTTTCCACTTATAAAAATATTTTAAATCATCGAAGACACTGAACATTTGGAACAATACTTGATTGTTTACGTTTACAAAAATATTAAATAATTTTAATTTTAATGTCATATAATGTAGTATGAGCCACATCAAGCTATACAAAACTCATTTTTATGTACTCGATTTTCAACACTAACACCGTAAAGTACAAAATCTATTGGATAAATTTGACACATTTGCATAGCTTGATGTGGGGCTTACTGTAACTATTATCGCCTATCAAAAGATATTTTACCAATTGTATGCTGATTTTGAAACAAAAAAATTAAAACATCCTTTTCCTTTTCTTTAATTCCTAAAATTTATCTTTTAATTTTGCATATTCTGCCTGGCAAGACACGAATATTGGCATATTTCAGTCATTTATTATGCATATTTTTATACATAATCTTTTATGTTGCATATAATCCGGTCTCTACTTGTGACACAAGGATAGCAATAAATGTAAGCAACTAATAACTCAGTATTGAAAAATCAGGCCTTACTAAGCACTGTATTTACGTACTGAATTTGGCTACATTTTCAATGTTTCTCGTCGAAAACATGTTGATATTGTTGATGCCTTTACGTAAAACATAGTCTTTTATAGTAAGTACAGCGATGTAAAAGGATTTCAACAGATATTAAATAACGCGAAAGATGCCAAGCGCAACCAATCATAAACTGAAGATACTGCAGCAGAAACATTTCTTGGCAGTGATTTCCATGTCGACCTACCTTATCCATTTGATAATTACAACTTGAGAGATTATAATACATTTTCTACTTATCAACTTCTAATCCTAATTATAATTTTATCTATATACTGGAAAATACCACTGTTACAAAATTAAAGGTTTTTATTTTATTTTTAGATAATGTGACATAATTTTTTTGGGTTCTGCACCCAAAGGGTCAAACAAAACCTTATTAGTTATTACAAACACTCCGCTGTCTGTCCATCTTTCTGTCTGTCCGTTTGTCATCAGGCTGTATCTCATGAAATAAAGGATCATGATCCTTGATGTAATTCTTTACAATTGAAATTTTAACATGTGATGTAATTCTGTTGCCGCTATAACAACAATTACTAAAAAACAGAATAATTTTATAAATAATGGTACAATACTCATTGTTCACAAGTCAGACTTGCACTTGGGCGGTTTTTATTTTAAACGCACGCTTTACAGTTTTAATGCATGAAGAAAAATTAGAGTGACTTGGGCATTATTAGTAATTTGGGCAGTTGATGCTAGGATAACTTGACCCATTGACCCATCTTTGACCCTTTAATGGATGTATACAACTGGCCTAAGGCATTATTAATTTAAGAAAAATAATTTTATTTAGTTTGTGTTATAATTATTAGTTATCTAATTCCTTTAAACGAGCAATATTCTTGATACTAAAATATATTTTTGAATCTTCGAAACAGCTCCAAATATTTTGATGAAATTTAGTACCTTGGTTTCGGAGGTGATAAATGGATCTAGCTAGGTTTTATTGTTAGAAATTTTAAATTATAAAAAAAATTCACAGATAATCAACTTAAATATAAACTGAAAAATACGACTATTCCTGACATCTATTGGCGAGTATTAATAACATTGTGGCGTAGAACGCTGTCAAAACGCCACCCGCCAATATTCGACGTTCAAAGAAATGACAATGTCGATTAGAAAGAGCACTATAAAAATTTCGTTAATTGAATTATATTAATATTTAATTAAAACTTCTTTGGTTGAATGGTTACGTGGGCTGATTACAGAACTAGAGGCCCAGGTTCAAACCTCAATGAAAACGCAACATCGTTTATTATTTTTTGTGATTTTTTTATTTTGAGCTCTTTCAGATGGCGTTATTAAGTAACACTAAGCAAATGAGTGTTTCCTTAGAAATTAAACCAAGAAAATAAATTGTTTTTATCAGAGCAATGCTCCTTGTCCAGGTACTAAGTATTATGTGTATGTATGTATGTATACATAGATTTCCTATGTTTGTAAATAGCTCAATATAAATAATGCAGTTAGATAATACTTGCTACATGATATGAATTTGACATGTAAAGCAAATAAATGCAAATACTCTGTAATCTGGTCTTGGACCACCAAATCAATTGAGATACTTTTAATGAGCTGTCAAAACCTGACATCTTAACTTAATAAATTTTATACGAGAAAATGGTTTGTGGTGTCACAAACCATTTAAGTCAATTGACTAAATTTTAATTGATTTAAGCGGCAGTAAAAATCATGTATGTAAATGAATTTACAAATTATCCTGCTCTCCAAGCTTAGTTTTGTGCAACATTTTCAAGGTAAGCATTTTGATATTTTTTGTAAATAGTGCTCATGACCCTATTATATTGCAAAAAAGAAAAAAAATACTGACCTTCATCTGGGCTGAGATCTGCAAACTTCACACCACCACTGTGAAAAAAAATCGAACAAAAATTACAGCAATTTTCTATATTTAGTAAGTAATTATTAACTTTTTCTCAAAAAAAAATTAACTGCTGATTTTGTAAATAACGTTGAAAGTATTGATACCATTAAATTGAAATGCATATCTTCCAATTTTTTTATTACCAATTATTATTGAACACTTCATTGTATAGTAGCTTACTGAATATATAATTCTAAGTTAACGTTAGAGCCTTACAGAATTAAAAATGTTATAAAAAATATTTGAAAAAAATAATGTACTTTCAGCAACAATGGAAAAGATTTGAAAGAAATTTGAAAAAAGGAATGAAAGTTATTGAAGATATGTTTAATAATTTTTATTAATTGTAGAATTGAACTATAATCAAAGTGTGTAATTTTTTCAAATGTGAAGATTTTCACATCGTACCTTAAGAGGACGGTAGCCGTTTCCGGCACCCGGAACACCTGGAAATAAACACAATGTGGAACGATGTCTTATTGGTCTCCACACGGAGAAACCATAACGACAAAAACTGCTTTTTCTACAATTTTTTAACACAAGCACAACATTCATTAATACTTTAGAATTGGATTGACATTATTTGTCTTAAAATTATGTAGGTATTTAGCTACCATATTAAAGAGTTTACAATTTACACACAAAAATTGTATCTTTGACTTGTACAACACAGAAGTTTATTTTACATGCTTTAATGTAATCATTGAAAAGAAAATAAATATGATAGTTAAAAATGCAATTTAAGAGAGAAAATACGGTGATGCAACGTAATTTCAATCCTCATTACTTACTGAAGCTGTAAAAAAAGTACTAAATAAAAAAATTATAGTACCTTCCATCCTAAGTTTTCGAAGAATGTGCTAAGTCGGGATTGTCCAGTTGTTTTGCCACCACAAGGTCCTGGTAAGGTTAAAAAAAAATACAATGTGGAAAGAAAGAAATCGGTGCCAACTCCCCACGTGTATCGAGATATCGACTAACAATACTATAACAATATATTACATATAGAAAATTGTGTCAAACTATATACTTAATCGCACAAATATGACTAAACCCTGATGTAAGGACCATTGAAATCCAATAATTTCAGGTATAAATTGCTTAAAAATCACTCACCTCCAGTTAGCACCAGCTTGTGCACAATTTTTTGAGTTTGGTTAGCCATTTTATTTAAAGGCATTTAATAGAAACTAAATTTAAATTAAACTACCAAGATTGTATTTAAGATACAAATATCATAAAGTTGATAAATACACAAAAATGGTAAAAAGAGCCATCACAATGATGCGATGCGCACCGCCTGACAGGCGCGCAACGAAATGAAATGAAAGAAAAGAAATCGAAGACGAAATGATGGCAGACATGACAATGACAAGATTGACAAGCATAGATAAAGAAAAAAAATTGAAGGTTACCATTATTATTTATTCTTATGGTTACCATTCCCATATAATATTTTAAATTAATTAGAGTCATGGAATAATATTAGAAAAAAACGAAGGTTGTTGTATGTATGCGCTATATATGGAACTTACATTTGTTTGGAGTTTTATAGTGGTTTGATTTTTGAAAATAAGTGTGAAAATTAGTCACACTTGTCAGGAAATTGAACTATTTTGAGCTTAATATAATAAGATGCGCCCTATGCTGTACAGAAATGTCCCTGCACAAAACCTAAAAGTTGTTCTGAACCTATCAAAACCACCTACTAAACCTTAGACTAAGAATCTTAGTCTAGAATTAAGAATAATGCACTTGCTACTGAATTGAGCGTAGATATACGGATATTGAAAAAATATTTTTGGCAACACTGTTCTCAGACACCTTGTAATCAGCCATAGTCTAAAGGGCTGATTACATTGACCAACTTGCAGGGTCTGATTTGGCCTACATTGCTGGTTATCTTGAGTATTTTATTACAATGTACTCAGATAACCAGCAATGTATGTCGGGTCGGCCCCTGCAGGTTGGCCAATGTAATCAGACCTTTAATGTTCATGGGATTCCCCGTGCTCTATTGCCAAACCCAGCTGGCAGAGCACAAAATTGAACATACCTAGAGTGACCTAGACAATAATTTTATTCTCCACGGAACAAATAGTGCTGCCATATTAAAAATTAAGAAAGCGCTAAATTATCCGTTAGGCGCGTAAAATTATCAGGTGCCCGCTGAACATAGCAAAAAAGCGCTAGATCTAGCGCCGAAAGCGCTAAAATGGCAGCACAGAAGCCACCAGTCGGGGTGACATTGTTGTTTTATAATATTTATGTGTTAAAATCGATTCTCACAGCTTGAAATTGTGTTGTATTAAAAGCAAATAACATTTTTCTAGTTCCATAATATGGTGAGCTGCAGTATTTTAGGTTGTAAGAGCCGCAGTGAGCGTAAACAGGAAGGCTGCCGGAAGGTATTACATTTTACGCGTAAGTTAAATACTTCTCTTTAAAATGTACTAAATATGTATTGTTTATATATAGATATTTAATTACTTTTGTCTTATAACTAGTCATTCAACGCAAATATAGTGAAATTCGTGAAAATAAACTTATATTTGTTTATTTCAAACATTGTCAAATTCGAAATTGTGTTGTCAGATCTCGAATCAAAATATCCTCCCCGTATTAGTAAAAAATTAACCATGTTATTTAAATATAATTATTTTTAACAAAAACAGTGACAATAATAATATGAAAGATTATGTGTTACCTCATTAGTAGTTAGTTACATTTCAAGCGGGAGGCTCAAATACCCCCTGTTTATATATAACTATTTAAGTGGAGACCAGTAAAATGTTATAGGCTGGGTGCACCAGGCGCGGTCGCAGCCTTCAATTTTGGGGGGAGGGTCGCCAAGAAATTTCTAGGGAAGAAGTGTCTCAAATTCGCTTGTTTTACCTTCCATGTACGCATGACTGACGGATTGGGGGGGGGGGGTCATGTCCTGTGACCCCCCCCACCTGGGACCGCGCCTGGGGTGCACGTTATGAGCATTTTCCCGACATATTAAATTTCACTCACACAGACTATAAAAAGATACCTACTCCATATATTTTGTATTAGACATTATGAGAAGTTTACCAGACGAATTTCATCTCATGTTGCTGTCATATTTTTTTCAGTTTTCCAACTGACGCTCTTGCCGAAAATAAATGGATTCAGGCCACTGGACGTATTGACTGGCAACCATCAATTTAATTCCGAATTTGTTCGGTCTATTTTGAAAGCCATTTATTGACCAAAAGGATAAAGAGAAGAAAAATAATAATAAAATTGATACAAATGTACATTTTTATATATTGCGTTATAACTGTTTACTTTTATCTTTGTAATATTTGCATAGCTCATTAAGGTAAATATGACGTACTAAATATGTATTAACAGCTTTTGTAAACACCCATATTGGTGCCATTAAAAATCTTTGTATTTGTCTTTTATTTTCTCCTATATGTATGTCCTGTAATTTGCTGACCCAATTAACTTTATGCCAGTCAACCAATCTAAACTCACAAACAACCAACCATAATGCACAAGCATATAAATACTTTCACAGTTTGGTCTGCCAATGTTTATAGCTTACTTGCTTGATATTGTAGATTACCAAATTTGGGGGAAAATATGATAAGTGGGTAACACTGGCTGCGAAAAAGAGATGCCAACAAAGTGGTTACACCGACCCGCTGTCTTTAGGATTATTGATTGGTCTTTGGTATATTGTGTATGTCACAGACAATATTGAGGAATCAATGGTATATTTTATCAAAATGTTTTTATATGAACTGTAACCGAATCTAAAAATACTTTCAGAAACAACACAAAAATTAAAAATCTATATTTTTATTACTTAAGCTGAACTTATCCCTAACTCATTTAATTTTAATATACACTGTTTACTCTGTTGAGGTAATCTGGTCTTGTGGATTTGAACCTGAATTTGGCAGCAATTCTTACTATTTTTATCATCAGATTTCTCAATTGATAGTAATACTAATGGAATGTGTTGCCAATATTTTCCTAAGCATCTGTTACGCCTCTCGGTATAGATTTCCTTACTGGTTAAATTAGATTCTTCCTCATCTGAAATTTACGAAAAATGAATGTGTGCTGGCAGTAATGATTAAAATAAAGATAAAGAAGCGCACACTGCCCTGCAGCAGCTGGTGAAGGCAGAAGTAAAAACAGCAGCTAAGCGAAAGCAGTTTAGTTAATTGCAAAATGGGCTATAGTGCCAAATTTCATGCTAGTTTCTGCTTCAGAAGCATTATTATTAAAGCATTAAATTGCAGACATTATCAAATTGATATCAGTTGTTAAATGGACCTATTTACGCAAACCGGAACCAATCCACACTCATGCCGAAATCGAGTTAAGTACACAGACAAGCTTAAAATTGCATCTTTTATCGACCCTGTAAAGATCAAAATGATCTGACAATTTTGACAGAACAAAACATTTTCATGACATGTTTACCAATCCACAAATCATCAGTTGTCTAATACATTAAACAGCTTTTTCTCAAAACTATCATCATCATCATCACATGTGGGTTGGTTCCGGTTTGCATAAATAGGTCCAAATATCATTGGAGGATTTATGGGTGGTTCTTACCATCAATATCCGTGACATCTTGCTCCAACCAACGGGTTTGAATATTAACACAGACCACTGCAACACCACAGTCATTGCTCAAAAATCTCAAAACATTTACAAGCTCATTTAATAACTTCAGACCTGTAATATTTTGAAACATATTTTCATGAATGAACCAAATTATTGAATAAATTATAAGCATAGTATGTTTACATATTATTTATCTTTAGATAAGTAATGTGACAGCCATACCAACTTTATTATTATCACCAAGGTGTTGAAACATTAAACATGGTAATGCATCAAGTATAATCAAACACAAATTATCAAATGAGTCATTTTTAATTTGTCTTAGTAATTTTACTGCTTCTTCCATATTCCATACATTAACAACTTTTATTCTAAACATAACTGATGCCATTTGCTGTTAAACATAAAAGTGTCAATAAGAATGGTTTCTACTATACATTAAAAAATAGAAGGAAAAAAGAACTGAACTAAAAGTTCAAATATTCAAGCTTCACAATGAATTAATGTTTTACCTTATGATTGCATCCAGATTCTTCTAGAATTTTCTGTACTCTTAATGCTGAAAAATCTCCTTTGGTACTTATATATAGAACTGAACTTTCTAATTCTTTTGCACAGTTGATAGCTAATTGCAAACATAATTGAGTTTTTCCAGAACCAGCCAAACCACAAATTTCAGTGATGTATCCAATAGGAAGGCCTCCATCCAGTGCAGTGTCAAGACTATGAATCAATAAAATATGAATACATACCAGTATTTATTTATTTATTTATTTATTTATTTATTTAGGACACCCAACACAAGTAACACTATGATAAAGCATTTATACAAAAAAAGGTCTTAAAATTTAGTGTTCCCGCAATTACAGGGTGCCACAGCGTGCACAAATACACAACTAGACAACAACAAAGTTACAATGATACTAGTAGCCTAGTAGTTAGATTTTAACATTAATATGTGTTACAATATATTGCTACTTAAATATATTTAAAAGAAACAAAATGAAATAACATAAGAATATTTGAATATGAAAATAAAAGAAGAGAAGAAGAAAAAAAAAAAAACTAGAGCACGACACTATTTCAGTCCATAAAAGTAATTAAACATTTTTTTGCAAATATTTCTTAAATTTGCTAAGAGGAGCTGTTAAATCTAGATCACTGACCTTGGATAATGTATTGAAGTGATTGCAGAGCCTTGGCAGTACGGAATTTTGGGCTAGCTTTGTTTTGCTGTATGGAAGTACAAATAAGTTATATGCTTTTTTTCTAGGGAGACGAGAAGGGCTTGATATTTGTAAATTATTAAGCAGTTCGATGCAGTTTAAAGTTCCATTAAATATTTTATGTAAAAAAATAAGATCATTTACTTTTCTGCGATTTGCTAATCCTTTCATTTTATAAAAAACAAGTCTGTGGCTGTAATTATTTAAAGTTTGAGCTGTATGGTCGCTATATGACAAGTGATACAAAAACCGTTTTTGGACATTTTCAATGCGCTTTACATAGACGTCATATTGTGGGTTCCAAATTACTGAGCAATATTCTAAGGCTGGGCGAACTAAAGTTTCAAATAATTTTATTTTAGTAGCAGATAGTTTAAAGTTTTTGCTGTTGCGTATCACAAATCCAAGTAATTTAAAACTTTTTGAGACTGTTTTAAGAATATGAGTATCAAATTTAAGCTTAGAGTCAATAATTACTCCTAAGTCTTTTATGTGGTCAACGGTTTGCAATCTATGTCCATGAATGTAATAACTATTGTGTTGAGTATGTATGTTACGACTAAAGTGAATATGATTACATTTAGCAATGTTAAGTTCCATGTTATTTAGGCTGCACCAAGATGTGAATCTGTTTAAATCTTCCTGGAGTAGTTCTACGTCATATGGGTTTGAAATGGGTCGCATTATCTTAAGATCATCTGCGAAGAGGTAAACTTTAGAGTTTTTAAAACAGTGTGGAATGTCATTGATGAATATATTAAAGAGGATTGGGCCTAAATGAGATCCTTGTGGTACTCCAGAAGTAGCATGAAATGAACGAGAGAGTTGCCCACTGATTGACACTTTTGAAACTCTGTTATTTAAATACGAGGAAAACCAGTTTAAAAGAGAACCAGATATGCCTAACAGTGACAGTTTTTGAATAAGTATAAAATGATCAACTTTGTCGAATGCTTTTTTGAAATCAGTGTAAATAGCGTCAACAGGAGTCCGGTTATCAAGAGAACTGATTACGTCTGAAGTGTAACAAGTTAAGTTTGATACTGTGGAACGTGATTTAGTGAATCCATGTTGATAGTCCGTTATGTGTTGCTTTAGGTACCAAGAGATGTGTTCAGAAATAAGTTTTTCGAATAGTTTTCCGAAGGAAGTTAAGATTGAAATTGGACGGTAATTAGACACATCATTCTTATCTCCGGATTTGTGTATTGGGACAATAAGAGCTTCTTTCCATGATTCAGGAAAGGTACCCTCTTCTAAAGATCTATTAAAAATTAATTGGAGCGGTTCTGCTAAGTTTATTGCACATTTTTTTATAAATAAAGGAGGTATTCCGTCTATTCCGGCACCTTTGTTTACATCTAGTAATTTTAACTGCTTAAGGACTTCAAAAGTTTGAAACGAAACAGAACATAAAGATGAAGAAACTTTCGCTTGCTCATCAAGTGATGGTGAGGTCTTACTGCATAGTGGTGTGTTATAAGCCGTTAAAAAATTGTCCGCAAATAAATTAGATATATCAACAGCGTTGCATGCCGATCTACCTGCGAAGTTCATCTGTGCCGGATAGCTACTACTACCTTTGCGCTTATTTTTAATAAAAGTCCAAAATAATTTAGGATTGTGTTTTATAGCACTCTCAATATTATGCACATATTTATAGTAGCAAATCTTCTGTATTGAAGAGCATTCTTCTCGGAGTTGTTCAAACTTGACATGGTCTAACGGGTTACTGTATTTTTTAAACTTAGCGTGTAACTTGTATTTCTCTTTAAGCTTACGTATTAACTCCCTTGAATACCAATTAGGATACTTCGCGTTGTGTTTAGCCGTATAAGGTACATGTTTTTTTATTATTGTTTGCAGAACACTATAAAAAACTTCGGTCATAGAGTTTACGGACTCACAGTTAACAAATTTATCTTTCCAATTAATTGATTTCAGATCCATCGTTATATTATTATAGTCTGCTTTAAAGAAATTAGGTCTAAGAACTGACTTAACTGGAATAAATTTTTGAATAAAAAAAGGTACAGTCAATTCGAGTGCAGGATGGTGGTTGTCTTCGGGTGTTAGACAAAATTGGCTATGTACTAAATTAACAACTGGTTTATTGCTTAGAACTAGATCCAAGACCTTATTGTTTTGGTTGACAGCATTATTATATTGACTGAAATCATTAAGAGCAATAAATTCTTGGAAGTTAAGGTTTAGTTCAATATTATTGATGATAGTTAACATAGATGAGCTAGAGTTGATATCGTTAACTACAGGCCAATGTAAAGCATTTAAATTAAAGTCACCTAATATTATAGTATGTTTACCGGAATCTAAAGCAGATTGGGCGCTTTTAATAAATTTTTCTAAAACGCTGGTCCGCAAAGGTGGTGGTAGATAAACAGCACATAGATATAAAGGGTTATTGTCATTTGAATTTCTATCTATCTTAACCCAAAGGTCTTCACATTCGCTTTCAAAGTTTGACAGCCTACTGGAATGTAAGTGTTTGGATACTGCAATTAGGACTCCACCACCATCCTTTCTCTTTTTATACATACTAGATTCGCGATCTCGTCTATAGACATAATATCTTTCATCAAATAATTCGGCATCTAATACACTATTGTTAAGCCAAGTCTCTACAAGCACAACAACATCATAATTTTGAAGCAACAAGTTTTGATAGAAGTTTGTAGTTTTAGTTTTCAATCCTCTAGTATTTTGATAGTAAATGTTAAGGTTTGAAGTTTTCATTACAAATAAAATTAATTAAAAAAAAATAAGTGAAGGAGTACTATATAACAATAGCAAATAGTTTAGATTAATGTATTCAGTTTATCGATGTCGTCTATAAAAATGCGCTCTGATTCTTCGCTTTTTTTTATAAAAATACGACCGTTACGGATCGTATTACAACGAATAACTTTCTTCTTACCTACCATTCTAAACACTTACCATCTTATGTTAGTAGGGATGAATTCTCTTTTATTATGCTCTAATAATGTAATCCCATTTATTAAATGTGCAGAATATTTCAATAGTATATGACTCCTAATGTCCAAGAGTTCTGGTAAGTTTAATTTTGTAATTATTAACAACTTTTCTGTATCTTCTTGAAGGAAATCAGATATTGTTATAATACGATTCTGCGCTAAGGTCTTCAATAAATTTTCCGTAAGACTCATATGCTTTTGCGTCACTAGTTTTTGCATACTTAAAACAGTTACCAGTTGGATTATAAGGTAAATAATTAGTGACACGTATGTAATGCAGTATGCATTTGTTTTTATTTAAATTTGAACTTCTGATGCTTCTGATCTGATTGTATACATGTAATAAAGAAAGAGAAAGGTGATGAATGAAACTGATGAAGACTAAGTGAAACAAGGGGGATTCGTTCCTCATTGAGTGAAACTGTCATCGTAGTATTATTTATTCTTATGCTGTCATTTATGCCCGCCCTACACGTTACGAGAAATCGTTTCGATTTCTCTGAACAGATTTGTTTCTTCAGATTTATTGCACGTGTGGATGGTAAATCTTTCTAATTAATGGTTCGTCGGCGCTCGTGATCACTCACAGTTCGTCTCGGACCCCGCTTGTGTTCGACCGTGCGTATCATGCAAAGCGCGCTTTATGCAATAATATCTATGATCCCAGACTTTTTTTTTCTTTAAGCACATAATTAGGCTCAACAATGCGCAATTAATCTCTAATATCTCTATTCTCTTTCAAGCAGAAAGTGAAATCTACACCCGAAAAGTGCGCACTCTAAATAGTCACAAATTATATAAGCCCGAATCAAGTTATCTTTGATATCTAGAAATAGTTTTGTTATGACACTTAGAACATGCAACCAAGTACCTGATAGAGGAATTTGGCGGGAAGTCGAAAAAGACATATGTATTGTGTTTTTGTTTTATTTTCATTTTCTTGGTGTATTTTTGAGTTATATCGGATAAATTGGATGGTATTTTGTTCGATATAGGTTAATTATAGTGCACGAGTGTTGTGAAATAAAATAACAGTGCGAAAATATGTTTTTTCAGCTTGCTACCAAAATTCCATTGGTCACGTTCTGGTAAAGAAGCCATCGCTTTACTTAAATGTCTAACTGACTTGACTGATTCATTACTGACGGCTTACTGACTTTACCTATTATTACTCGTCCAGTTTCACTGAAACTGACAAAAACGTAATGCAAAACTTATAATTGACGCTGGCAATATGCAGAGCTTGCCCCGCCATAATTGAAAAAAAACTACCTGATATTATTTAAATTTGAACAATTTACATGGTTAGCTGCTGACAAATGTTTTTATACAATTTTGACATGAATTAATGTACTCTATGAGAATCTAACTGATAAGGGCTGATTACATTGACCAACTTGCTGGGTCTGATTTGGCATACATTGCTGGTTATCTTGAGTATTTTATTACAATGTACTCAGATAACAAGCAATGTATGCCGGGTCGGCCCCTGCAGGTTGGCCAATGTAATCAGCCCATTATATTTTGTCGGATAATAATATAATTGTATTATTGACATTTAATGATAAATAGTAAGTTCCACAAATAATTACTGTTTTAACCTTCTATTTTGTATAAGGTTACTATATTATGTTAAATGTGAAGCCTGAAAAAGTAGTATTTATTTAAACTCGTATTATGCATTAAGACCTGCACTGCAAATATTGCACTAAATGCCTTACATTAATGTTTAAATAAATAAAAGTCATCATCATTTTCCATTTTGATTAACATGTTTATTGTGTGAACTCTTGCGGAAAACTGACGATCGACGCAAATATCGGTGTGCATGCACTAGGGGCGTCCGATTCATCTGTTCACAGAAAAATTGGACGATTTCTCGTTACGTCTGGGGCGGGCATAACTTGTCATTCAGTTTTTTCTTTCTACTCCGCCGACGTAGTATTATTTAATCTTATGCCGCCGACCCACCGACTTCTACGCCGCAAAAAAAAAACTACGTTCCACTAAACTAGTACAACGCCATTACAACCGGTACAATTTTCAAACCTTTTCATTTTTTAAGTAAAAAGAGCTGACACCAATAATTCTATTTTGAATAAATATTAAAAAGTATCACTAACACTATATTTTTCATTTTATCTTGTATTTTTAATTAAATAGGTGCCACAAAAACGTCCCGTTCATTGTGACCGTGTGTATGTTGCTCTTAATATCAAAGAAAAAAAAAAACACTGGCGCGTACGCCCGCCATTTTTGTGTTTGCTGTCAAAAGGCGTAATGTCGCAGAATCGTGAATAAATTTATGCATTCGGAAGTGTAATTTGTAATAATTTTGTTAGAATTTATGTTTTACTTTAGTGTTAAACAATGTCTAATTTAACTCTTGACAAAGAATCGTTTTTTCGTCGCATGAAAAAGCTGTATGCGGCGTGGAAGGTTGGTCATACAGAAGGCGAACATAACAGTGCTCGTTTTGAGAACGTAAAAAAATAAAGTTTCTTCACTTTGTTTCTTGTTACAGGCTGCCGCTTCAGATCCTAAGAGTGATGAAGCGTTGTCGAAAGCAGATTGTCTGGTTTCATGCGTCGGTGTCGACGAGGATACTCTTTACAGCAAGTCTACTGCTTTGCAGGTTTGCTTACCTTAATGCGTGGTCAGCCAGTATGATCATTGTTTGGTTATTGAAGTACATCTATATTGTATCTAAACTGCGCAATACTATACTATTTATCTACAATACCTTTTCAACTATTGTTTTATTTTATCAAACAATGTTTATATGCACATGTGAGATTTATTTTCATATATTTTCTTTTATTTTAAGACATGGCTATTCGGATACGAGTTACCAGATACGATAACAGTCCTCACAGAACAAAGCATGTGTTTTCTTGCAAGTAAAAAGAAGATAGAATTTCTAAGACAGATTGAAAATGGCAAAGAAGAATCAGAACTACCCCCAGTAAAATTACTTATAAGAGACAGGGTAAGTAGTTGTTTATATGCATGAGTACATTTGTAATATTGTGAAATATTAGGTAAGCGTTTATTTATTTACTAGCCTTCTGCCAGTGGCTTTGCCTGCCCATTTTATGGGACCCGTAAGATAAATAATAGCCTAAGTGCTATATCTTGCTTCAACTGCGTGGACCCCTTTTACCAGTTTTCCCATAATGAAGCATTTTTCTGCAGTAAAAAGTAGCCGTAGTGTTCATCAGGGATATTGTTGGCTTCTAATGGTAAAGGAATTTTTCAAATCAGTCCAGTAGTTTCGTAGCGTATTCAATGCAAACAAACAAATCTTTTCTCTTTATAATATACTAGTGTCCGCCTGTGATTTTGTCTGCTTAGATATTGATATTACTATAACTGATATTAGTAATATTATGATATATTTAGCTTATAGCCTCCCCCAATAAATGGACTGATGTCCATACAACAAACATACGCTTCAGCTTTATAAATTAGTATAGAAGTGTAGATTAGTAACCATATCCCACTACATATTTTAGTTCAAGGGTTATTGGAAGTGATAAAAAATGTTCTTATTGGAACATTTATGGTTTAGCCGGGGAAGTACAACAGCTGAACCCACTTCCGCAGTGAAGCAATTATATTGTGTTTTGAAGGAAAGGTGCAGTAGTCTGCCTTTGGAGTAACAGCACAACTTCACATGACCTTAGACAAGACTTAGGCTTACTGGAGGTTGTGTTTAGATGTCCATGGACAACAGTGACCACTTAACACTGTGTGGCCTGAATGCTCATCTGTTACTCCATTCAAATAAAAAAGTTCCTATTTAATTAGTGTAAAAATCATTCATATATAGCTCTTTTAATTGAAGTCAAATCCACAAGGATGATTAACATTCTACATTTTATTTATTATTATTTTTTAACTTGAACTGTATGACTTGTGTTGTGAAAAAGTAATTTTATCTGTCATTGGAATTTTTATTAAATATTTGGTTTTCAATTTAAATAAATGGTATGATGAATGAATATACTAATTTTTGACGCACACTTTGTTGTCTTGGCAAACTCACATGATAATCACCAGATATTTTATAATTTGTTTAATGACTTATAATAATATAAATCATAACTGTTACAGAATGACAAAGACAAGGAGAATTTTAGTAAACTTATACAGGAGATCAAAAAATCCAAATCAGGCAAAACTCTTGGTGTCTTCATTAAAGACAACTACCCTGGAGAGTTTTGCGAAAGTTGGAAAGGTGTGATGAAGGCAGAAAAGTTTGAAAATGTTGACATAAGTTCATCAATAGCCTTGCTCATGGCTCCAAAGGAAGACCCAGAAGTGATAACTATCAAAAAAGCTTGCTTGGTCACAGTTGATGTTTTTACAAAGTATTTAAAAGATCAAATTATGGAGATTATTGATTCAGACAAGGTAAGATGTATTTACAATTTTAACGATATTTTTTTACAGATTTACAAACAAAAATTCAAAACAGTAATGTAATAACAGTGTGTTGTCAAAAAATTCAGGCTTTATTATTAAAAATACAAGTTTTATAAAGTGTACATATTATAATCCTGAAGGTTTTTTTGTTATCAAAGCGGGCTGTACAGGCATAAGCACTGACTCAGAGAGCTGACTTCTTTCTTTATCAGCACTGAGTAGTGAAGTCAGAGCTGATGTGAATGCAGTGCTGAATTTAAATTAATTAACACTAGTAAGGCCAAGGAGACGAGATAAAGAATGTAAACAAAGTTTCAGGAGTACAAAACATTTTTATTTGAATAAATTGTATACATAGCATATACAAGCCGGGTTGCTAAATCTGGCCCAGCTTTGCTCAAGCGATTAAGTGATATACATTAAAATCTACTTTACAAAAACCCATTTAAGTACTAAAGGTAAAAAAATTATGCGCGTTGAGAATGCGCGCCGGGGGATGTGATGATTTTTGGTAAAACAAAATATCATCTTCTAAAGTTTTTTGATTACATTTTGTACAATTTTAATCTGAATTGATGAAGCTAATTAACATTTTTATTGAGTCATTTTTAATCATTAATACTGAACAGAGTAAAACAGCTTCGAGATAATGTGATATTTTTCATTAACATTTTAAACATAAAAGTAGTTATTGTAAGTCAACCATAAGAGATAGAGTATACTAATACAGACTTTTGTATAGCAAATTTATATTTCTACAATTCTGTAGAACATTACTTTAATGTATCTCCGCTGGTTAACACATGAGAATATAACTCCCAGTAGGCAAGATTTGTGACAAAATCCGTTGGGTAGTTTTAAAGATCTAAGCATACATAGGGACGCGGGAAAGCGGCGGGAATTGAATTTGTTTTATAATATGGAGTGATTTATTACAACACTTCTTCCAAATACCTACTTGAGAAAGTGACACCACATT
The DNA here is from genome assembly GCA_911387765.1 of Pyrgus malvae. Classification (NCBI taxonomy): domain Eukaryota; kingdom Metazoa; phylum Arthropoda; class Insecta; order Lepidoptera; family Hesperiidae; genus Pyrgus; species Pyrgus malvae. Next base: position 5,678,751 of record OU426955.1, on the reverse strand, counting down.
TCTAAAAATTATATTTTTGGAGCAGCGAAAAATACGCACATAACAAACTATTTTGCCAAAGTACTCGCCGAGGGTTTGAACTCGGTATTTCCGTGTCAGAAAACGCGGTCTTAACCGCTCGACAATCGCCGCTCAAATGATTTGATTAGTTGTATGTTTATGAGTACAAGAGCACAACATATTGTCTTTTTCGACTTCCTGTCAAAACTCGACCAAATGTTGACAGCTGCGGTACTGACTGCTTTCCTGTAGCACGCAACAACAATTTTACTGTTGTCGACTAACTGACGCCATTACTGCGTACGAATGATAAGGACAGAGATAATAATTGCTTGCTCTCGCAATGTAATTTTGTAATGGTCCGTTTGTTTACATTCTTTATCGTACTATAGGACAGTGTCAGGTCAGCACTGATTTGTTTTGAATTTGGCCTCAGTTACTTACCCTATCTAAAGCTGGCTTTATTTGTATAAAATTCATAGTATAAGAAAAAAGTGTTAAATAATATGAAATTAAGAAAACAGGTAGGCAGATTAGGTAATGTATGTAAAAATTAGTTAGTCATCATTACTTTTGTATTATTTACAGAAAGTCAAGCACTCAAAATTAGCAGAAGGAGTTGAAGCTGCTATATCAGACAAGAAATATGTCACAGGAGTAGACACAAGTCAAGTGGATATGTGTTATCCACCCATCATACAGTCTGGGGGGAACTACAGTCTTAAATTCAGTGCAGTTTCCGACAAAAACCACCTGCATTTTGGCGCTATAGTGTGTTCACTGGGCGCCAGATATAAGTCATACTGTTCAAACATTGTCCGTACATTGCTGGTCAATCCAACGGATGAGATTCAGAGCAATTACAACTTTCTGTTAAACTTGGAGGAGGAGGTGATGAAGAAATTAGTGGCTGGAGCAAAGTTGTCATCTGTTTATGAGGCTGGTTTAGAGTTGGCGAAGAAGGAGAAACCGGACTTGGTAGATAATCTGACCAAGACTTTTGGGTAAGTTGGTAAAGTTACTTGTTCATTCTATTTTCATTACTGCTGAAGGGAAGATTCTAATTTATCATATTATATTGCTTTTATTTTAGATTTGCAATGGGCATAGAGTTTCGTGAGAGCTCCATTGTCATTGGCCCTAAAACATCCACTGTTGCAAAGAAAGGAATGGTGTTCAATATAAACATTGGTCTTGCCAATCTCACAAATAGTACAGCCACAGAAAAGGAAGGAAAGGTATGTTCCCCAATATCCACATTTGCATTAACCAATTCTTTAGTTTATTTTTATGCCGAAGAGCAGCGATGGCCGAGTGGTAAAAAGCCTCGGTCTCCGACGCGACCGATCCCGGGTTCAAATCCTCGGCGCGCACCTCTGACAAAGAAATGTAATGTGCGCATTTATCGTTGCTCCACGGTGATGGAAAATATCGTGATATTTAACTGATTACGATGTTCTCCATCGCCGTGCATGCCTGAGAGAGAGAATCCGCACTTGGCCAGCGTGGTGGACTATGGCCTAAATCCCTCTCACTTGTGGGACATAAAAAAAGGTTGAAAAAAAAAATTTTTTATGCAATCAATCCTGGCGTATTGTAGTAACCAAAAATCATGGGCATCATAGCCAGTTGTGAGATATTAAATTAAAACAGCAGTACAGGTGTACAAGTGTTATTTTAATCCTGGCAAGTTAATTATATACTACAATTTTTTCACTGTCAGAGGCTTTAATAGGGTAGACACTGCAAAGATATTAGCTTGCAAAATATGAGGTTTGTCATCCAAATAAATATACAAAAATTGAATATTTATAGTCCGAACTTTGCTCTAATTTTTTTATTGTGTGTGGTCCAAGTCATCCTTCTTTTGGGAACGGGTGGTGCCATGGCCGTACCAAGGGAGAAAGGGCGGGGGGCAGCTGTCTCCCCCCCCCCAGATCTTCAAGATCTCCTAAACGAAAAAAGAAAAAAACTATAAAGCATAAACTAGATATGCTACCTCCTGCTGTATTTAATATTTTGAGTGCGTTTTGAAGAATCGTCCCCCCCCCCCCTGATCAGAAACCTGGGTATGCCCATGGGTTTTTAAAAATGTTTACACACTACATTATACAACCAGTATAATATTTTTTATTTTACCCCATACTTCCTGAGTTGAAAGATACTTTTACTAATTTCATTTATTTATAAATTACATTTCAGACTTATGCCCTGTTTATTGGCGACACAGTCCTAGTGAATGAGGAGCAACCAGCCTCACTGTTAACACAGTCTAAGAAAAAGATAAAAAACATAGGTATATTCCTCAAGGATGATGACGAGGAAGAAGAAGAAGAAAAAGAGAATAAGGCGGAAATACTTGGTAAGTATGAAATGTGGCTACTTTATTGAGCTAAAGTTAGAATGTATTTTTTATATGGGCGTTTTTAGAGTTTTTCAATCTATGGTCAATAAGTACAGTAATTTGGGTTATATAGAATAATTAGTGTGTTGATGATAATTGATAACCCTGAAGATGCCTATAATCAAAAGCTATTTTTCATCACATTTCTATCTCATTATTTAATTTGATATTGGTTTAATTTGGTTACATTAAAGTTGTACATTGTAAAACAACCCTTACATTTTGGTTTTTGTTTGGTTATTAACCTGTTTTAACTTGACTTTATAAAGGCTATCAAAATTTTCTTTATTTTAATAATAATGTCAGTTTGATTTTTCTTCAATAAAGCTAATGTAGATGTGCTATATAAGAGCTATACAGTGGCTAATTGTGTGCTATTTCATTTACATAACTTTTATTTACTTACATGCAATCGTGGTTCCGTAGAAAATGGAGGTGAGTTATTGATTTTTTAATTACTAGTAATCATAATATTGCATGTTATGTGCTTTGTAGATGAAATGTAAGAATCATCTGAATCTTATGTTTAGCAAGTTATTACTTTGACACTTTAAACACTATTCATCAATACACATATTCATATCAGTACAGTAGATATCATTAAAACAATATTTATCAACATCACATGCAGAATAGTTCATCTCAGTTATAAATTAGATAAGTCAATTTTTTTACAAATTATACTTGTTAAACCACTCTTAAATATTATGTCATTTTGGCACCATCATTTTTTCCATTATTTAGCCAACAAGTATATTCAAATGCAAAAATGCAAGGCAAGAGTGACATTTAACAGTGCCATCCAAACATATTTATAATTTGATAGTTTTATTTTTCAACCATGTTAAATGTCCCATTGTTGATAGGTTTCCTCTTGAAATTGAGAAGGAAATGTAATAGGAATTCATTAGTTAATTAATTAGTGCACCATTAAGATTGTGTGTGAGTTGGTGGACTTATAGTATATTGGTAAAATTATGAAATAATAATATTTTTTATAACAAATTTTACACAACACATTATTTATGTATCTCATTCTAAATGTTCAATAGAGATGTTGACTGTAATATTTATTGGTTCAATTGAAGCATTTTTGTTATAATAATATAATTAGCACACAAAAATTAAATCTTTATATTGACTTAATCTTCATATTACAAATGTTTCAAATTGAACATTAGACAGAGAGAGCAATAATTGATCGTGACGTCATTTGCCTGTATCAAAGTACAAAATATAACTAAAAAGCTTTGTTTTGCTAGTAAAGGACAATAATATTTAAAAGCTTATAACTATTAACTTATAGTTAGGAAAACTATATTCATATTTTATTGATAAATATCACAATACTCAATATCAGTCAACTACCCAATTGTATCTGATTCTGTTTAGTAACATAGTATTAACTGTTAATTGTAATTTGTATCCCAAGGGCAGAAAGAAAACCATAAAACACTCAAATATTTCAGGCAGAGGCAAAAGAACCGCAGTGATAGAGTCGAAGCTCCGCACGGAGCACTCCTCGGAGGAGAAGCGCAAGGAGCACCAGCGGGAGCTGGCGATCGCGCTCAACGAGAAGGCGAAGGAGCGGCTCGCGCGGCAGTCCAGCGGCAAGGAGGGCGAGAAGCTCCGCAAGAGCACCGTGTCCTACAAGAGCGTCAGTCAGATGCCGCGCGAGAACGAGGTCAAGGAGCTCAAGTTGTATGTGGGTGAGTTGAGGATTTTTTCTGTCTTAACAAAAGCGCCAGTCCGATGCAGTGGGAGATGAAATTGCATGAAGGTAGAATCCTCTTCATTCCTGAGGGCATAATATCTATAGAAAATACTCTTAGGATGTGAAACATCTAACACTAATTTTCGCACAAAACCAATATTATCGGCGTGGCGACAGTGTAATTCAGAAAACTTTACAGCGCCATCTACCTTGACTTATTTGAAACAATTTAAAGGAGAAATGGTGCACTGTTCCATATTTGACAATAACAAGTAATATTTCACAATAACAGTAAGAAAATGTGGCTTGCTTATAACCAACATTAAAATGTAATGCAATCAACAATAGGATTCCAAACCTTCTGAATTATTGTGAAAAAAGAGACACTGCACTGTAATATTTGCAATGAGGGTTAGTTACTTAGTTACTCCAATAATGTGTTAAATCCATTTCAGATCGTAAATACGAAACAGTAATTCTGCCAGTATTCGGCGTGCCAGTACCATTCCATATCTCCACGATAAAGAACATCTCACAGTCAGTTGAAGGCGACTACACATACCTCAGAATAAACTTCTTCCACCCCGGTGCCACAATGGGCAGGAATGAAGGCGGGAACTACACACAACCCGATGCTACGTTTGTTAAAGAAGTGTGAGTTATTTTGATTGTTATTTGCAACCCTTTTTTAATATCCTGCTAGTGGGCTAGTAAGATTAGACCTATATCTTGAGATTGAAGCGAATTGGCTGCAACCCTTTTTGCGTCCCACTGCTGGGCACGGGTCTCTCCCACTTATTGGGGAAGCCTGGAGCTTACTCCACCACGCTGCTCCAATACGGGTTGGTGGAGATGCGGGTTAGTGGCCAACCCGCTGTCGGATGTTTTCAAACCGCTCATAAGGCCTCCGACAAGGTTTGACGACTGTTATCTATCGACAACAACCGGGACCGACGGCTTAACGTGCCCTCCGAAGCACGGAAACGCGCATGAAATTTTTTGCCACTAGCGGTCACCCATCTCACATCCGACCGCGCCCGTTTGGCTCAGCTGCATAGATCGCTTGCGTTCTACGCTAGCCGCCAGGCCATGCGCGCTTCAATTGCGAGAAAGAAGCGAATTAAAAAATATTTTTATTGTGTAGGTTAGTGGATTAAATGTGCCTTTGTTAGGTGTACGGCGATGTGGGTTGGATGGGTGGCCGCTAGTGGCAAATTTCATACATGTCAGTGCTTTCAAGAACACTTTTAGTCATTGGTACCAGTTTTTATCAAGTTAACAACAGATGGCAAACTTAAGGCTACTTTTGACTGATTGATACCACTCTATTAACTTGTTGCAATAATATAAAGTCATAAACAAATCTATTATAAGAATTAATTTTTTTGTTCCAGTACATACCGAAGTACAAACACAAAAGAACCGGGCGAGATATCGCCTCCGTCCGCAAATCTCAACACTGGCTTCCGGCTCATAAAGGAAGTGCAGAAGAAGTTCAAAACGCGAGAAGCGGAAGAGAGAGAAAAGGAGGACTTAGTGAAACAAGACACGCTAGTACTCTCACAAAGCAAAGGCAACCCCAAACTAAAAGATCTGTACATAAGACCCAACATTGTCACAAAGAGAATGAGTGGCTCCTTAGAAGCACATACAAATGGCTTCCGGTTCACGTCAGTCAGAGGAGACAAAGTGGACATACTGTATAATAATATTAAGAACGCCTTCTTCCAACCCTGTGATGGAGAGATGATCATACTGTTACATTTCCATTTAAAACACGCAATAATGTTTGGTGAGTACATTTGTTGTTGATAAGTTCACTATTTAATGGTAATTGAATTAAAAGTAAACGCGCGCGTATTTCAAGAACTGAGTAGTCTAGATGTTTATTATGTTGCTATTTTGCTTATACATCATTATGCATTTTTTTATTATAAATAACTTGTAAATATGTTGGCTGCAACCCTTTTTGCGTCGTACTGCTGGGCACTGGTCTCTCCCCATTATTGAGGACGCCTGGATCTTACTCCACCACCACTTGGTGACCGCTGCCGGATGTTTTCAAACTGCCCATTAGGCCCCCGACAGGGTTTAACGACCTGTATCTATCTGTAACAACCGAAACCGACGGCTTAACGTGGCCTCCGAAGCATGAGAAATGCGAATGAAATGTTTACTACTAGCACTCACACATCTTACACCCATGCGCCCGTGTGCCTGTCTTAGCCCGGCTTAGCTGCGTAGATCACTTGCGTTCTCAATTATCAGCAAATCGGCTTATACCATTCTGTATTGTTTATTTTTTTCTCAGGTAAAAAGAAGCACGTGGATGTCCAATTCTACACGGAGGTGGGTGAGATCACGACAGATCTGGGCAAGCACCAGCACATGCACGACCGGGACGACCTGGCGGCCGAGCAGAGCGAGAGGGAACTGCGGCACAAGCTCAAGGTGGCCTTCAAGAGCTTCTGCGAGCGCGTCGAGAACATGACCAAGCAGGAGGTCGAGTTTGACACGCCCTTCAGGTAGGTTTCAACCTTACGTCGTCTCTAGCAGTCCATTAGATGATGAGTTTAGAGGGAACTGCGCCACAAGCTCAAACGCTATAGACATTCAAAACTGGAGTCTAGTTTATGATATCTTGACGGCTTATATGAAAGCTTCTAAAATATAGAGCCAGTAGAATTATTAATGATAAAATTGACATTTTTTAAGTTACTGCAAAGAAAATATTTCATCGTTGTTATTTCATGTGATGCTTCAATAATAAACACGCTAAGAAAATCTCACATAGGTCAACAATTACAATTTCAAACATGTCAAACATTGTCCCTATGGCTTGGTTTAAGAAAATGAGCTATGAGTCTTCTCAATGTGATTGCATAAGGCGGCTTCTGGGATTGTTGACAATAACACGCGCTTCCACTCTCGCTAGACTCGTTCAGACCGCAATCCTAGTGTGGATAACGGTATGTAGTTATTGAAGATTGGCAAAGATGGCCCGTTTGCGCTGCTTACGCATATAACAGGTGGTGGATCTGAAGATGATCCCCCGCTGCGGGTGCAGGAATTGTGGACTGTAAGTTGCGGTTCGACATCCGGTTCGATATGATCAAAAATGATGGAATAAAGGGTGGAAAACGAGAAGGATTGATAAAGGGAGCAAGCGCACTAACCTGGATTATCATAGGGGCTGGAGCAGATGGTATGCTCGTGCTCTGATGAAGCCTCGATCAATCTTCTCTTGCCCGGGAACTGGTGTTGTCCTTCACAATACACTATAGGTACCTATTCATCACTTTGAGTCAGTTAAATCATAAACTATTAACAGCGGTGATGGCGGCGATGCGGCGAGTCTAACCACCATGAGGTGGCCTGCGGTGCGGTTGTCACGAAAGGACTAGCGTGCGCGTCGGCGGCCGGAAGAAGACAGACTGATTGATAATTCTTCCTGATCCATATACATTCGTGCGAATGGTGACAATATTATATAATAGTGCGCTTGCGGGAAAGAGAGGGAGGATGAAGGTGAAATGACTTAATGGGCGCGAACAACAGGTGCTTCCAAACTGGAGGCCTCAGAGTGATCTCCAAATGTTCTAGCTGGTAACCAAGAAGGTTTCTGAACAGTACAGTTTGTATTTTGCTGAAGGTATGATGTATTTCTTGAAAGTTAGCCTCTTTCCCGATACCAGTCAAAAAGTCGTCTTTTGCATAATAATATTGAACAAGAAAATGACTACAAAAACTTGTGTCCCATCTTCCAGAGAGCTGGGCTTCCCCGGCGCGCCGTTCCGCAGCACGGTGCTGCTGCAGCCCACGTCGGGCGCGCTCGTCAACCTCACCGAGTGGCCGCCCTTCGTCATCGCGCTCGAGGACGTCGAGCTGGTGCACTTCGAGCGCGTGCAGTTCCACCTCAAGAACTTCGACATGGTCTTCGTCTTCAAGGACTACTCCAAGAAGGTGGCCATGGTCAATGCTGTGCCCATGAACATGCTGGATCATGTTAAGGAGTGGCTCAAGTCAGTATAAAGTTATATAAAATATGTATGTTTTTTTTTAATTTAAATAGTAGCAGACAACCTTGCAGGCAGTGTGATGTTAAATGGTTGCAGCAGCCCATGCACGTCTACAGACCACCTCCAGCAAGCTTGAATCTTGTCTGCAAGTAATCTTGTCTTATGGGGGGGAAACCTTCAAAAGGTACCAGCAACTTGGGAGAGGATACCGGGTTATGTGGGATTTGTACCCACGAAAAACCCCTCGGTGGCCTGCCTCTGCGCTTGGGGAGGACTCTGGGATCTCTAGTGGAACGCAACGGTGTCCTCCACGCGCGGCGCATCTGGGACGGGCCCATCTTTGGGAGAGCAGATGTGTTCTTCTGCACCTTCCGAAGCTTACGGTGGTATGCGGCCACGCACACACCATCGTCCTACCCAAGGCTGCTAGCTAGACAAATTGAGCTCCCACTCTCACTGCCCGCAACCCCCCTTTTAGTCGGCTCTTACGATCAGGCAGGGGATACTGTAGCTCTATTCTTAATCTCAAAGCTACAGGGACTAAGTAATCTTATCTGCTTGTAAGTGTGGCTAGTATCTGAAAAAAATTGAATTCTGAGGAAATAGAAATCTGCACAATAGAATTGCTTCAGTGCAAAAATGTGTTATACATCACTGGCCCCAGCTTCCACCATGTTAAACCAGTTGAACCTGCAAGTTCTACCAGTTCTAACTTACCATTTTCCACCCATCAGCCTTTCATAATACATGCTCAACATATTATGCCTTCCCTAACGTTTCCACTCTGTCATCAATATCACTTTATTAATAAGTAACATCAAAATCTTCCAGTTCATGTGACATCCGCTACTCAGAAGGTATCCAGTCGTTGAATTGGACCAAGGTTATGAAAACCATCACAGACGACATCGAAGGCTTCTTCGACAATGGTGGCTGGTCCTTCCTCGATCCAGAGTCTGATGAAGAGAATGCTGCTCACGTATGTTGTTTAAATTGATCTTTTAATTAAATAAAATATACCTTGGATGCAATACCCTCATGGCGTAATAACCATACCGGATTTTCAATAAAAGGTCTGTCCGGGATTTGATTCCAGGCAAAGCAGAAATTAGAATAATTTCTAATAACAAGTCATAAGGTCCAATTTCTATGCTCAATTGTGTTTATGCGTATGTTTTTGTGTGTCCATGGTACCCATGAGACAGTCAATGCAATGTGGGGCAATGATTATGTAGTGTTTATTTTATCTCACCAAAATACTAATAAATTTTGTTGTATTTTTTGTTCCAGGATGAAGAATCGGAAGAAGAGGATGACGCCTATGAACCCACCGATGTGGAGTCTGAAGAGGAATCAGAAGATGATTCAGAGTATGACTCTGAGGCTTCAGATGCTTCAGACGATTCCGGAGAAAGTGAAGGTACAGGTACAAGGTTACAGCTATCAATATGTGTGAATTTGATGAAGAAATTTGTGATCTTCGTGTTTGTTATGTTACTACTGTTTGTTACGTTTTTAAGGTAATAGTACTGGCACTCCTGAGCCTTACAGTGTAGGTCTTCTCAAATATACATCTTTTTTACATTTACACAAAAAAAAATCTTACAATGATTTATAATTCATTGATTAATGCTTTGCATTAGTTTTTGTTTTGGATTAGAAGATGCCTGGATCAACACTGAATTAAAAAAAAAAAAACATTTTGCTTTAGGCGAAGATGAAGAATCCGGCAAGGACTGGTCCGACTTAGAAAGGGAAGCGGCCGAGGAGGACAAAAAGGAGCGAATCTACGACCGCGAGGACTTCGACCGCAAGCGCAAGGGCGGCCGCGAACGCCGGCGCTCCTACGAGGAGGACAGCAAGAAGAGCAAGCACGACAAGGGCTCTCACAAGAGCTCCAGTTCTAACCACAAGAGCTCCAGCTCCAATCATAAGAGCTCTAGTTCAAGTCATAAGAGCTCGAGTCATAAAAGTCCGTCGAAACACAGTAGTAGTAGGTGAGTAGTACCTTTTTATTATTTTTTATTATAGCCCTTTTTGTGCCCCACTTTGCCTCTCCATAATTGCATGGAGCTTACTTCACCACTTTTTCAATGTGCGGTAGTGGCAAACATCTTTTTTTTTATTTCAATGGAGTAGCAGATGAGCATGCAGACCACGTGATGTTAAGTGGTCGCTGCAGCCCATAGACATCTACATACAACCTCAAGCAAGCATAGGTAAGTCTTGTCTGAGGTCGTATGCAGTTGCGCTGCTACTCTGGAGGCTGGTGATCGCCTCATGTAAGTGTGGCCGGCAACAGCACCTTTCCACCGAAACACAATAGAATTGCTCGTGGTAGAAGTGGGTGCAGCGGTGGTACTTCCCCGGGCGAACCATAATAGTTCTACCACCTAGCTTGTTCACGGCATCTACATTTATTGTTTGCATTCTAGGCAGCCTTGTAGGCTCATCATTTTTTACTATGAATATTCGTATTGACATTATTATTCTCTTGCTACCAAAAAATTATCTTTTCAATTGCACCAAAATAATTACTTACAAATGTTTCCAATGTTTAAATCCACTTTAGCATGACGATATGTAGCTTAACTCAATCTTTCGTGACCGACAGTTATGCAGGATTAGGCCTCTCAGGCCTAGGCTTAAAACGTCAGCGGCTGTAGATTGAGAGATTACAAAATTTTCATTACGATTAACTGTTTTTTTTTCCTATCGGCAGTCCATCAAAGAACCGTGACAAGCACCACAAGTCGTCGCACCACGACCGCGATAAGCACAAGTCGCACAGCAAGTCCAATGGCGACCACAAGAAGTCGGACCGCGACCACAAATCGCAGAAGCGCTCGCGCGACGACAGCAGGGATCACGGCCGCAGTCCCAAGAAAGCAAAGTGAGTGGATGTTTCTTTACACATGAACCTCTAATCAAGTGCGCGTCGTACGGAAGAATTGGTTTATAGTTCGTTCGCGTTAAGAATGCAGTGAGTCATCGATACCTGCTGACCTAGCCACGTCCCTTAACCAATCAGGTCGCCCATTCTTAACGCGAGCGAACTATAGTTCTTTTCTTCTCACGAATGTTCGTTTACAATAGTTGTGGGACTGCAAATTCGTTAGAGCCCAACTACTTTCGGAACATACAGAGGTCTATATATTATATATGTTCTTAGGAAACCATCACAGAGGCAATGTGCAGGTGCAAACACTTCTACAAACTTGGTAAACCGGCATTAGTGAGATAAAGAGCTATACGCGATCAGATCACGCGTTCATCATTATGTGTCAAAAATTTTTTTAGCATAAACCACTGTCGAAACAATTTCGCATCTTTCTTTACTAATCTCTAGTAATCAATATTGACATTTGAAATAACTATAACGTCAACGTAGTGTTAAAAGTCCCCATCGATCCCATGTGTGCAACAAATGTTATTTTTTGTCAAATGTATGGCGGTTCTGGTTATATGAGCACTATTTTTATGTCTAATCTGACTGGATTATTCTTATTACAAAATTCTGTGATATCAAATACAAAGTATTGACCATTTTGATTACTTCTTTGAATTCATATTCATACAAGTCTCAAGTTATTGTCCAAAGATCAGAACGAATGAATTTACACCCTTTAAAAGAATATTGTTATATTCTTTCGTCTAATGTTACTAATGTTACAATTTTATGTGTGTTTAAAATAATGTAATGTTTCTTTGTTTCAGAAAATAAGCACATGTTGAAGATGATTCTCATTTTGTGTTCTGAAGTTGAACGGGTCTCAATGTCTACATGGCTCTCCACATTATTGATGTTTATTTAAGACACCTGCCCCCCCTGTCCGTCTGTTGTTCAAATCAGGTTGTCTGAATGTTTGTATGTATGTAGATTTATTTCTAATTCCAACCAGTGATTGTAATTTGTATTTGTAATTTAAATTAAAACCAACAAAACAAATAAATTAAGGATTTACTATTCATACATTTCTTTTACTTGTCACCTTATTGATAAATTAAGAGGAACATTCAAAAATATATCTGCATTTAAGGTAACAATCTCGTGAATGATTTATTTATTATCTTACAACAAAAGCATCTAAAACAACGCAAATAAATTGTACATTATTTACAGAAAAAATTAAATCTACACTATGTAGAATTGTTTATAAGCTGTAATTCAGTTTCCTGTGCAGCTACAACAGGCCCTCGAGGCAATACTGTTATCCTCTTGTCTGGCAGTTTGTTAACATCTTGCAATTTCTGTCCATCTTTCTGTTCCTGTTCTAATGTGTCACTCGAACTCCAATACTTCTTATTGACTAGCATCAGTAACATAAGTATTGGTAAATGTATAAGTGAAAATCTGAACAGCTTTCTGGAACTGCCACTGTCAGACTTCTTGTAAAATTCATAAGCTGAAAAGGAACACAACATTAATTGGGATTTGTGTTTATAATAAACAGAATTACGGAAAATCATTCCGTAAATTTAACATTACATAAATAAGGCACTAATTTCTTAATTTGTATGTAAAAGTTTTACACTGAACTCACCTAAGTACATAAAATAAATATTCAATGGTAATGATTCGACGGCGAACCACGTATTGGTTACGCCCAGGTAAGGCGATGCAAGACAAACTCCTGTGATAATTCCCGTATGCCTAAGGGCTACTCTTCTGCATAAGGCTGAAAAATAAATTGCCTTCAGTTATGTTATGTATGCCAGAACATCGTAGACTGTTTAAACTCTTATAATAAATTTTAAACATCTAATTGTATGTATGTAAACAGTCTACAATAAAGAATTTTCTTTTCTTTTTTTTACCATTATATTAGTTATGTACCATGTTCTGGCATACAATGTTATTCATTAAAATTAACTAAAATAGTGTAGTGGGTTATATTCATTTTAATGTACGTATATTACGTACAACAAACAACTTTATACTGCCAAAGTAATTTAACATTGTAATACTTCGTTCACACTATCTCGGATTTTTATAGATTCATGCCAAAACAACAAAGTTGCAGGGAATAATTTAGTTCTATTTAGGTCGCCACGTGTAACGAACTGAAGTAATATTTTGTTTTATACAATACCAGTTACCAGTTGCCAGGTGCTTCAGATATACAGTCGTGGTCAACTAATTAGGGATACTCTCTAGTTAAACCAAATTATGAATTTATTTTTTTATTTTCCAACGAGTCTAAACAATATTCCATATCTCTTACATGTAAGTATAAATATTCATTTATGTGCCCGATTATACAAACAATAACAACTTCTTAAACATTAAACCTCTTTACAGTATAGCAGATAGATTATCACAGTGCTATTTGTTCAAAGAATGCTGGCCGGCCATTTAATTAGGGACACTGAGATATTGCGTTCTATTTTCAAAATCTGAATCTCAATATTTTTTTATTTCGTCTCCTACTGTTTCGTGGTAGTTTTGGCAGCAATATTGATTTTTAATTTTAAGTTTTGTGATTGAAGAACAATGGGCAAAACTAAAAGTTGCGATGCAACACTACGAAAAATTATCATGATGTTTGTCGAGTTTGGTTGGTCATACTGAAGAATAGCAGTATATTTAAATTGTTCAAAAACTATGGTATGCAATGCAGTGCAACATTTCAGGCGCAACAACACAGCTTTAAATGTGCCCAGAAGAAAAAGATCGAGAAAAACAACTCCGCAAGAAGATAGAATGATAACCAGGTTAGCTAAGAAAGATCAGTTTCTAGGCTCTATTTTAATTAAACATGAAGTGTTTGGGGCAGACGAAAGAGCCAGTATATCAGCGAGGACCGTTCGACGACGTCTGGTAGAAGCAGGGTTGTTTGGAAGAGTGGCTCGCAAAGTACTGTTGTTGAAGAAAGAACATAGAAATGCACGTTTGGCGTTTGCACGTAAATATGGACATTGGACCTACGCCCAATGGCAATATGTATGATTCTCTGACGAGACCAAGATTAATTTGATTTCTTCAGATGGAAGGCAATATGTACGGCGTCCTGTAAAAGCGGATTCATAAAAAAGCAGATGAGCAGTTGGTGGAGAAAACATTAAAATGTGGGGTTCATTTTCTGGACGTGGAGTGGGACCTGTGAGGAAAGTTCAGGGTAACTTAGACCAACATCAATACAAGACAATATTAGAAACTATGCTTCCCTATGCTGAGGAACATCTCCCTATTATATGGACTTTTCAGCATGATAACGACCCGAAACATACCGCCCGTTCAGTCAAGTCGTTTCTTAATAGTCAGTCAGTATCAGTGCTACATTGGCCAGCAAATAGCCCGGACCTCAACCCAATCGAGCACCTTTGGCACCATATCAAGAAAAAAGTTGCTACTTATCGTACCACAACTTTAGATGAACTTAATGAAGCTTTTTGTGAGGCATGGGTAAACATAAACTGTCGAAATATGTCAGAAACTGATAATGTCTATGCCACATCGATGTCAAGCGGTAATTACTAAGAAAGGTTTTGCTACTGGGTACTGATTTTACCCGTAATAAAATGAAGTTGTTAAAGATATTAAAATACTGCAGATTATTAGTTTTGTTTAACACTATTTTTCATTTTACTTTACTGTTCTTAATTAAATGTCCAGCTATAGATTTGTACCTTAAATTGAATACATGGTTAACCTTTGATATTAAACACTTTTTTCTTTTTATTTACAGCCATTAATAGCATAATAATCGGAACAAATCATGCAAATAATAGTTACTGAGAAATCAACAGGGTTTTATATTTATATGTTCATAACCTGTTATAGTTCTTCACTATCTTGAATGTCCCTAATTAGTTGACCACGACTGTATATTATCCAAAAAAAGACTCGTATGTCAAAGTGAAACCATAAACATAATATTTATGAATTGTAAAATGAAACTGCTATTGCTTAAAACACATTTTTATTTTAACTATTATCATTTCTATAAAGTTAAGTTAAATTAATAATTAATCATTGATTTTTTAAAGGTCTTTAATAGGTGTCCTCTTATTTATAGCAGAGAACCAGTACCCCAGGTTTAAAGTAAATAAGGTAGTATTTAAAAGAGCCCTTGGTTGTCAATTTCAATGGTGCACTATGCAGTAATAACACATATCATTGAGCACTGGATCTCGTATTCTTTGGTCTTTGTTATTAATGATTTTTAATTTTTAACCTTAAAATAAAATTAAGAGAAGTATGTAGCGCAAGCATATTATACCACCTCTGGTATGGCCAGTATGAATAATGTAATAAAAATCTCATGTTCCAATGTCTGTTCGGGATAAACTCTGAAATTATACTGAACCAATTTTGATCAAATATCATACATAACTATGAGTTATTTCGTTCACCAAAATAGGACAGTTAGTCAGTCATTGTCAGTCACGACGACCTGCGTGGCGCAATGGTTACCATGCCGGACTGCCAATCGAGGTGTCCCGGGTTCGATTCCCAGCGAAACAGAAATTTGAATGATGAGTTTAAATTTCTGTTCTCGGTCTGGGTGACTGTGTCTTTGTATGTGTCCATGGTACCCACGACACCGGGTATTAATTGCCTTACTGTGGGACTATGAGTGTGTAAAGTTTATTACTTAATTATTGATGCTTTAAGCCACACAGTGTCGCGGCAAACAGCTAGCTTAGTTTACATAATTCCTTACCCGGATCAGTGACGGCCATCATGCGGTAGCCGGCGCGCGAGTAGTCGGGGCGCAGGTTCCAGGAGAGCGCGTTGAAGTGCGGGAACTGCCACGAGTACAGCAGCGCGCCCAGCACCAGCGCGCCCGCGTCCAGCGCGCCCGTGCAGCCCGCCCAGCCCATCAGCGGCGGGATGGCTCCCACTGCGGAAAACATGTTCATGGCTGCAACCCTTTTTGCGTCCCACTGCTGGGCACGGGGCTCTCCCCCTTAGTGGGGAGGCCTGGAGCTTACTCCATCACGCTGCTCCAATGCGGGTTAGTGGCCAACCCGCTGTCGGATGTTCTCAAACCGCCCATAAGGCCTCCGACAAAGTTTAACGACTGTTATCTATCAACAACAACCGAGACCGACGGCTTAACGTGCCCTCCGAAGCCATTAAATTATTTGCCACTAGCGTCGCCCATCTCACACCCGACCGCGCCCGTTTGGCTTAGCTGCATAGACCGCTTGCATTCTACGCTAGCCGCCGAGGCATGCGCGCTTCATGAGTAACTAGTTCTATGACTTACATAGAACAAAAACCATCAAATTTATAAACTCATATCATGTCCTATTTGTGTACCTATGTATGTAAGGATATTAAAATTGATTCAACAGACTGAAGAATAGATCCAGACTTATCAATCAATTCAGTCCTGCCTAAAAATCTATATCTCTCTAGATATTCTAATGTTTGAATGTTGTGTAAGTCATTGATACAAATTAAATAGATAACGTTATTACCATGTAATGCAAGGCTTTTAGCAATGTCTAAATTATTTTGATCATGTTTTCATAATTAACTGTTCTAGTCCAATCAAAAGTTGCCCTCACACATAGTTTGAAAACAAATAATCTTACCTACTGAGCCTAGCCAAGTATTCAATATGGACATCCGCTTCATGGGCGTGTAGACGGAAGTGTACAGGACCAGGTTGCCGGCACCTAGGGCGGCGGTGAGCGGGTTGACACCAAAGTACAGGATGCTGAGGCCGGTCATGCCCGAAGCCGCCGCGAAACCAATCGCGTGCACAGGCCTGGATAGAGTTGAAATAATCATTATAACTATGAAAAGTATGAAGTAATCTTATTGTGACCTCTGATAATAATCCAATAATGAAATAAGCATTCAGCCTGCTTTCTTTCTTCCTTATTTAAATATTAGTACCTGGACGACCGAGCGTTGCTCGGATAAAAACAATTTATTTTCTTGGTTTAGTTTCAAACTAAACATTCATTTGCATTTTTAAGTAACACTAAACTTAACAACGCCATCTGAAATAGCTTCCAATAAAAAAAAGTTATTTTCATAAAAAAAATTGACTCAATATGGTTTTGAATGAGGTTTGAACCTGGGTCTCTAGCAGCAGTCCGGCAGTCAGCTCATGCAACCATTCGGCATGAACGAAATTTTCATAGAGCTCTTTCAAATCGACATTGTCAATTTGTCATTTCTTTGAAGTCGGATTGGCGGATGGTAGTAGGGGAGCCCAAGAGGGGATTTACGTATTTAAAAAATACTGACTTACTGATTTTTTTGACCTGTTTCGGCCCCAGCGCCATACTAAAATAAACGAGTCCAAAATACTACTCACTCCAATAATCCCTTGACGAGCACACGGTTCTTGGTCCTGGACATTTGCGCGTCGAAGGGCACCTCGTGGTACTGGTTGATGGAGTTGGCGGCCGCCGATACCAGTCCCGTGCCGGCCGCGCACAGCGCGAAAGTCGTCAGCTCGAAGGGTGCCGGAGCCAGGGCGTACCCTGCCATCGATGTCATCACTACCAGGGCTGGAATGTTCATTGCAGTGAGCAGAGTGCTGACAGTTGAAAGTTTATTGTAATACATAGTTATTTTCTTGAATGCTTTTTGTATAAAAATAATTAAAAAAGTAGAAAATAAAACATAAGTACTAGTAGTTGAACTTATTACCATTCTGAAATAGTTAATAAGACAAAGATTTTTATTTTCTCTCAATAATGATATCACAAACTCTGTGCTGGCAATATGCTACCGTCAAGTATGATTTTTGCTATTTTTTTTTTGCCAATTTCATTGAAACTGGACAAAGTTGTACTAGATAAAGTAAATGAAGAAGTCATTAGTGATCAGTCAGTCTGATGTAAAAGTAAAACACTGACTACTAAGACAACTCTAATGGAATTTTGGAGGCAACGGAAAAGAACATGTTTCCACACTGTTACAGATACTTCAACTCAGTTGTGCGCGCGGCGCTATGTGTGGGTAAACCTGTATATACACAGTGACTTTGTGTGCGTGACAAGAGGTACAGCGAAGTTGCTCGGACGACGATGGCCGCGTCACTGTCACACAAATTAAAGCTGCATAATTACTAGCCCACGCACACATAGGGCCGCGCGCACAACTGAGTTGAAGTATCTGTATTTTTTTATTTCACAACATGTACTGTTATCAACCTACATCAAACAAAATGCCATCAACTTTATCCAATATACCTAACTCAAAAACCACGATTATGAAAATAAAACAAGAGCCCAACATGAATTTTCCACCTCTCCCTGTAGTAAGTTCAACACCAGGATGAACAAAAAGGATTAAGGACTTTTAGAAGAGAAGAAGAAAAAAGAAACAAAATTATTATACCTTATTGTTGCTATGCTTGTGCTGTAGATGCCCTAAATAAACTGATTGAGCTGGTTTTTTTTTAATTATTTAAAGGGAATAGCAGACGAGCATGCAGGCCAGGTGGTGTTAAGTGGTTGCTGCAGCCCTAAACATCTACACACAACTTCAAGCAAGCATAGGTGAGTCTTGTCCTACTTGTAGGTCGTATGCAGTTGCGCTGCTACTCCGGAGGCTGGTGGTCGCCTCATGTAAGCGTGGTCGGCAACTGCACCTTTCCACCGAAACACAATAGAATTGGTTCACAGCAGAAGTTGGTGCAGCGGTGGTACTTCCCTGGGCGATCGATAATATAATAGTTCTACCACTTTCAGAAGCTGCCTGCCTGCCTAAGAGCTAGTTACTTTATATCATAGTTTTGATTTTGAAATTTAAGATTATTAAGTACTTACATGTTAATCTAAATTTGGACAGCATCATACAGTACTGGCCAACATTGTTCTTTATATCATGAGTTGGAGTCTCTTTCCAAACCCTTGTGTCTTGAGGCACATTCTTGGCCTTTTTCTTGGTGGTTGCTGTCTGTGTTTGGGATGTGATAGGCAGGTTGCTTCTCCAACAGTGGGATGTTGATATGCTTGCCAGCTTTTGTGTTGACCAGCCATTCTTAAATTATAATTGTAAATAAGAAAAATATTAACTTTACAACAATGAAACATACTATTGGCAAGTACATTTACTTTGGCAAACAATTTGTTGTTTACTTTGGCAAACAATGTTTATTTGGCTAAATTTAAAATTTTGAAATAAGTTAGTATCAATATAATTTTTTTAAGACCAATTGCCATTTCATACTTTATTTTATATTTATATAAAGAAAACTGAGTGTAATTGTAGGTATTTATTTATTTGATTTAGAGCTCCTGCAGACTACAAACTTTTTATCTGCAGATAGTTTAGTTGAGTTGGGCTGTTCATGCGCACACTGGGCCAACTATATAGTTGGGTTGACATGAGTGCGCAAACTAGCCAATTAACAGTTGGCCAATTGAACAGATTCGCTAGAGTTGGTAAAGAGATCAGTCGCACGGAATGTTGCTCAGAAATATTGCTATTGCATTATAATAAATAAATAACGTTTCACACTCATAGCCCCACAGTAGGATAGATATACCCTGTGTTGTGGGTGCCATGGACACCCACAGAGACAGAAACACAAACACCCAGAGCGAGAACAGAAATTTAAACTCATCATTTAAATTTCTGCTTCCCCGAGAATCAAACCCGGTACCCTTCGATTGGCAGTCCGGCATGGTAACCATTATGCCATAATAATATAAAGGAGGATATAAAGGAGGATATAAATAAGGATATAAAGGAGAAAACGGATGAAGAGAAATCGAGAGTATTGGGTACATCCCATCCACAGTAATAGATTATCGTAAGGGAAGTTTTACACAATTCATTTAAATTACTAGAGTACCCAGATTTTTTTTTCTCCTATTATCGAATGAGCTTAACCAGTTTCAATGAACTTATCAAATTAATTGGACCTACAATAGTGAAAGAGGACACACATTTAAGACTGTCTATACCAGTAGACAACCATGCGCACAACCTTTCCCGCATCCAACACAGAGTGAACTGCCATCCGATGAAACAATCAGCGAGTGTACGGGCGGGGAACATACTAATCAAGTGCAATTGTGAAACCTATCAAACTTTTTATCTACCAATTCTGAACCGCTATAATGTGCGCATTTGCATGCTTGTTCATACTGATTAAGAAGCCAACTAAACTATCGGCCAACAGAAAGTCTGTAGTCTGTGGGGAGTGACTTAAGAATGACAATGACTTAAGAATGTAAACATTATGATGACTTACTCCAATTTTAATCAGCACTGACTTTGAGGACAGACCAACTGGACCATGTTTCAAGCATAGGGTGCAATGTAGCACTTTTAGGTAGGACATAATGGGTCTCTGGGATTTACCTTTTTAAGTTAACATCCTGAAATTAAAGCTGTATGTCATTTATAATATTAAATGTGCAGTTAGAAAATAACAATGGGCAGTGATGACAGGATGGCAGGATAGAACTTTAGCAAAATGTAGTATGTAATTAAATAGCAATTCTCGTCTGCTATTTTAAGTATTTATTATTATTTAATAAGCCAGTATTAATAAGTAAGTTTAATAATTCCCCAATCGGTTGAAATGAATGTAAAATTGACACACTAGTACAATTTTTCTAGTGTAATATAGGATATCTTACTTGTACTATCATTTTACAGAATCACATAAATTAAAAGAACGATAAGATTGCCTCAATTGGACCTAAAAACGATAAACAAGAAAACCTGAGGTCGACAATTTTATGATACGATTTTGAAAATTCAGGAAATTTATAGCACTTACTTGTAGCTTGCCTCTTATTCTAGAGTAATAAATAATTATTTCTTGCGATGTATGCTCACATGAACGATGTTATTCTAAGTTTATTAATAACACAAAAAGCGTATAGGTTATTTAGGTAACCCTATTGAAGGCTGAAGGAAGGACGTAAAATCAAATCGACGTCACTTTTCATATGACTGACATGACATCTGATATTTACCTTTTTTTGTCAATTATGGCATCGCAAACTCTGTATATTGCCAGCGTCAAGTATAATTTTTGCATTACGTCTTTGCCAGTTTCGGTGAAACTGGACGAGTAATAATAAATATAATAATAGGTAATGTCAGCAAGTCGTTAGTAATCAGTCAGTCAAGTCAGTTAAATATTTTACTAGAACGTGACCAATGGAATTTTGGAGGCAAGCCGAAAAAACATATCACAACATTATTATATAATATACTTTAATTCTTTGTTACGTGTATGTAAGCAATTTAATGTTAATGTTTCTTTGCTTTACTTGAAACCACGAAAACTATTAAACAATTTTGAAAAAGAAAGTCTTAGCTTATGAATAAATAATTATTATTATGGTCTTAGTATTCTTATGGTCTTAGTAACGACAATGCGTATAGGGTTTAAGTAAGTGGTATAAAGGGCTGATTACATTGACCAACTTGCAGGGTCAGATTTGGCATACATTGCTGGTTCTCTTGAATATTTTATTACAATGTACTCAGATAACCAGCAATGTATACTAAATCGACCCCTGCAGGTTGGCCAGTGTATTCGCCCCATAAGCACTAATAAAAAAAGAAAACTAGCCTTCTCTGTCTACGAAAACAACAATAAAAACATTTAATTGTAATGTTGGTAGCAGTGTTTTCATCCCCAATTGTTGTATTGCCGATGCAAATATATTACTCGATTTCGGGTAATTTTGCCCTCAACTAAAATCTGTTGTCTGCATCAGCACACCGACTCCAAAAACAACAATAATTGTACCTACATTATGTGGTACACACAGATCGTACCTACATGTTAATGAGTAGAAAATGTAAGTTGACTATTAAATTGTATAAGAATACGCATTTTTTTTTATCTTTTTGTGCATATTAATTTGTTTTTAAATAGTTTTCTTTTGAAGTCGGTTTTTTGTTAAAAAAATTATTTATTTGAAGGACCAAAAAATGTTGGAAAACAGAGCGACTCGGATTGACTTTTGATACTCCAAAACAAACAGAAATCCAAAAACAAATATAATTTACAAACAGTAAAGCAGACCAGTATAAATATTGTTTTACTCCTACGATAACACTAATTATGTTATGTGTCGAATCAGGGCTCCACCTCGAAAGTGCTCCAAATTTTTTTCTATCGTTTTTTTACCACTAATAAGGAGTATCCCTAGTAATATTGAGGATGCGCATGGCAAAAATTAAAAAAGTTATAATAATATTAAATACATAATAAAATGATATCATCCCAGTTCCGAGTGTGAACTCTGTATGAAGCGGGGGGGGGGGGCAGTATAGGCACAGCCCTATTTTATTATGTATTTAATATAATAATATTATTTATTTAAAAAAATCAGCCCTAAAATCGCTGGTGGCGCTATACCGAATAATTACCATAATAATTGTTCTACCGTTGCTAGATTTTTTTATTAATAAGATAAAATGTATAGTATGCATGAATTAAATTCATAGTCTGTTGTGATATATAGATTCGGTTAATAGTTAATTTTTAAAAGATTGTTTCTCATATTATGTATTACGTGAGATTATGATATTTTTGATTTTGAAATTTTGATTCTGAGAGAAAATCGAAAAATAATTTCTCGAAGGTATGATGTCTACCAATCCACACTACGCCAGCGTGATGGACAATAGTCTAAAAAAAGCCGTTACTTACTTGTTAGAGGAGACCTGTGCCTAGCAGTGGGATATAAAAAAGGTTGAAAAATAAAAACCTCTTTGGAGGCCTGTCTTAGCACTTGGGGAGAACTCTGGGATCACCAGAGGAACATCCTGGAGCCCCAAAATGGGTCTATCATAGGCTGCTCTCTTGCAACTTCCTGTACACAGCAAGCGGCCGCCCCTTTTAGTTGCATCTTACGATCAGGCTGGGGATGCCGTAGCCCTCCTATTCTTAGTACCGAAGTTGTAGGGCTAAGTACCTATTTGGCTTAATATAAGCACTTTTAGTTCCATAAATTTACAACAAACTTTAAATTAACAAATAGTAATTGAACAATTATTTGAATGGACTGTTTTTTTTATTGCTATTGCTTCCCGGCCCGGCAAGTCCGGCAACACTGTTCTCAAAAATCAATACTATCTGCGCGAATCTGCCCGTGGTATGGGAAAATTGTATAATAAACACATTGATACATTTATTGATCGAAAAGCTCACAGAATACTATGGAAAAGATATCGATAAAGGTGTGTCCTAGCCTAGTCCTAATCCCGTACCGGATAATTTTTAATTGGAGAAAGGACTCCAATTTAGACAAATGTTTTTAAGATTTAATATTCCGTTTTGGATTAAAATGCCTTAGTTTACTATTGACGTAATTTTGTGGCAAAATATGTTTATTTGGGAAATGGATAAAATAAAGTAGTAACACCGTTTTTTTGTTTTTATTTTGGTTTCCATTAGGATTCGAATACGGAAGTGGCTGGATTTTTAGTGATGCTGGGGTTGCGAAATATGTTCAATTGCTTTAGATCTGAATAACAATATCTAAATTATGGTGATAAACCCGTCCTAATTGCAAAGTAAAGTGGCGAGTGACATCAATAATGGCGACCCGAGGCGAGAAGACTGGAGCAGGAGGGAATGGCGAGGAGCAAGTCGTTGAGGTAAATCGATTTGTCCTACATACCAATGACAGTTAGATGTACACCATTAGACTAGATATTAAGTTTTTTATGGTGTAGATGTGGGATTTTCAGACGTTGGCTGAGGTGTTCCGATGCTTCATTTGTATGGAGAAGCTGGTGGACGCCCACCTTTGTCCACACTGCTCGAAGCTGTGCTGCTACAATTGCGTGCGGAGATGGCTGACGGAGCAGCGGTCGCAGTGCCCACACTGCCGCGCCTCCCTGCACCTGCATGAGCTGGTCAACTGTCGCTGGGTGGAAGAAGTCACACAGCAAATAGAAACCATGCAGACCACTTCTGCATCTCAAAGGGATAATCTCAGAGACAGGTAGTCAATTATGGAATACAATATTTTATTGAAATTAAATTTTAATTTATCAATTGACAATAATTGTTCAATATTTTCACAACATGAACCTTTTGAAGTAAGTTGATTGATATCAATAACTTTGATGATACCTATCTCAGTCGCTATCTAAAATCCATAAAATATTTGATTGTATTTGATTTGATTCATTATAATTTATTTCACGAAGTCAATTGGCACTGGTTGTAGTACAGATGGTCTACAACCAGACGGACATTCAGACTGACACTCGACACTTAGTCCCGGGTTAGATTGCCAGAAATAGAAATTTGAATGAGCTAATTACTGTTCTCGGTCTGTGTGTTCGTGTTTCTGTCTTTGTGTGTGTACATGTTACCTATGACTAGAGCCTCATAACGTTATAAAAAATAACAAAATATAATGCTAAATAACATAAGTATTTCGTTTTGACATAACTGTAACAAATCCATCGAAAGACGACTAGTGGTATCAAAAGAATAGCATTATGAATTGTCAATATTGAAATAAAGTAACAGTATAATATGGTTATAGCTAAGCTACATTGTCAGCTTATTTCTTCCAATTTCGTTTCTTTTTTGTTCATTTGATCTGTTTTTGATTATAATCCGCCACTAAATAAAATAGAGAATTTGAAATGTCACACTCAGCAGTTGATTATCCCTGATAGATATAACATTATATCAATATTTTCTAAGTAGTGTTTACTGATATAGCGTTATTGTGATAGGTAAATAATACTTAGATGTAAAACATTATGAAACAGTACCAACACAAATAGTCGATAACTTTATAATTTTATAACTGTATTTGAAGCTCTGCCCACGACACCGAGTATATCTACTTAGAGTGTGAAATGTTGTTTATTTATTATTTCTTCATTTTTATTGAGCAGTTTTTAATCTTGTGTCACTGAACATAGAAATATAGCAGACTTATGTAAGCTATCACAAACAGATGCCCTGCACATCAAGAGAAGCTGTCAGTGTATTGCTGGACGTGCCGGCGTTGCATTTGCCACCAGTGTGCCCTCTGGGGAGGCACACACACCGGCCACAACTTCAAGCCTTTGGAGGAGGTGTACGAACAACACGTCACTCAGATACGCGATGAGCTCTCCCAGCTGCGTCGCAGGCTTATGGAGTTGATTGGATTAGTGCAAGATGTGGTATGTTTCTTCATTTCTTTTGTGCATTGCGGCAGGTAGTTTGTTTACTAAGAGATGACATAGATTACTGTTACATCTTCCTCATAGTTTGGTACATATTTTGTTTTATTTAGGCATGTTTATTAGTTCACAAAATTGCCATGCCCATTCTCATTCTGCACTCAATTTCAAGCAAGACTTGATTATTTAGGCTTGTTTATTAGTTAACAAAATTGCCATACCCATTCTCATTCTGCACTCAACTTCAAGCAAGACTTGATTATTTAGGCATGTTTATTAGTTCACAAAATTGCCATGCCCATTCTCATTCTGCACTCAACTTCAAGCAAGACTTGATTATTTAGGCATGTTTATTAGTTCACAAAATTGCCATGCCCATTCTCATTCTGCACTCACCTTCAAGCAAGACTTGATTATTTAGGCATGTTTGTTCATTCTCTTTCTGCACTCAACTTCAAGCAAGACTTGATTATTTAGGCATGTTTATTAGTTCCCAAATTTGCCATGCCCATTCTCTTTCTGCACTCAACTTCAAGCAAGATTTGTTTTGTTTGAGGTCTTGCAGTGCAGTTGTTGTTACTCCAGATACTTTTTTGGTATCGGGGGAAAACTTCAAAAGGTACCTGGCACATTGGGAAAGGATACTGGGTTATCTGGGATTTGTACAGAACTAAAACCCCCTTGGTGGCCTGCTTCTGCACTTGGAGATTACTCCAGGATTTCAAGTGGAAAGCACTGGTGTCCTCCACTCGCGGTGTCTCAGAACGGGCCCATCATCAGGAAAGCAGATGTGATCCGATGCTTACGGCGGAATGCAGCCACGCACACATCGCCATCCATCCCGAGGCTGTGGGCTGGACACCCACTCTCACCGCCCACAACCCCCGAAGCCCCCTTTTAGTCACCTCTTACGTTCAGGCAGGGAGAACATAGCTGTATTCTTAATTCCGAAACTACAGAGACTTACTCCAGAGACTGATAGTTGCCTCATATATGAAATGGGTGTTTTGTTGGTAAATCCCCAATTAAATCATAAGAGTGCCTCTTAAAATATCTTTTTAAATTTCCATCTGATAACCTTTCATGGACTGAAAATTTGAAATGATAAAGATGGAAATTTCATGATACCAATGGACTTATGACTAATATTTTCCGAACAAAAACATTGCGAAATCCCAGAATTTATCGTAAACAGATGGTGTTTATATTTTTTCAGCACAAAAAGCTAATTTATAGCTCCAATAAAATTGTACTTTTTACTGTAACAAA
This sequence comes from Pyrgus malvae, assembly GCA_911387765.1. Taxonomy (NCBI): domain Eukaryota; kingdom Metazoa; phylum Arthropoda; class Insecta; order Lepidoptera; family Hesperiidae; genus Pyrgus; species Pyrgus malvae. The sequence goes on along the minus strand of OU426955.1, from coordinate 5,652,256 downwards.
GGAACGTAACGTGGAATCCGTGCGCGCCGCTAAAGACGAGCGCGTCCGGGAGATCCGCAATGCGGTCGAGCTGATGATATCGCGCTTGGACTCCGCGCTCAAGGCCAAGTTGCTCACCCTAATGGCCCAGAAGAACAGCCTCACCCAGGAGACAGAACAGCTGGAACATATACTGCAAGAGATTGAGCATCAGCTTCACACTTGTACCAGGTATGCTTATTCTAGACCTCGCTAAAAAGTCAAAGCTAGCTGCAACCTTATTTGCGTCCTACTGCTGGGTCCTTCTCCATTATTAGGGAGGCCTGCAACATACTCCACCAACCACAATAACCCATTAACTGTCTCTCCATGTGGGTTGAATGAATGGAAATGCAAAAAAATAAGTACTCACATTGGATCTTTGTTTCTCGGAACGTGCAAGTAACTGTGCAGAAGTAAAAAGTAGTTTAAAACCAATAAAAACACTTTTTCGTACAATTTCGTACACAACAGTTTGTTGCACCTAATTTAGAGGGTTGTGACAAGTGTACTTTTGAAAGAAAAGTCTTTTGTTTAATAAGAGTGAGCTATTTTATACTGTAATTATTATAAACACTTCAACAGTTTTTATGTTAAGTTTAAAATATCACTTTTACTTTACCTTCAGGTCTTCCCATTGAATATTATTTAACATTATATTCATTTTCAGATCCGAGTTGATTTCGAAGAGCAGCGACTTATCGAAAATGATACACCAGATTCGTAAGAAGCCTATGGCTAGTTTTGTGACTGCGCCTGTACCGGCCGATTTCCACAGGTAAGTGTCACACAGGTTATTTAAATTTTGAATGAAAAACAATTTTTGAATATAAATTGATACACAGTAAGAGAAAATGTAAGAGAAAGCAGAAACAGGTAGTTAAGATACAAAAGCAATAGTTAAGATTTTGGCTTAAAAAAGATGAAATCAAAAATTATTGTAAGCAGTTGCATTGCTATAGGTCCTGGTTGGTGATAGTCTTGTAGCGACTTTCCACAATTTATCAAAAGATAGCGCCACGGGTATCCTGAATCACGCTATCAAAGTTTTCTGAATCGGCATCGTATACATGAGCGCTTAACTACGGCGTCATTGGTCAAAGCACACAAGTTCCGTCACCTACAAACCTTACCTTTGCAGCGAAATCGTGCCGAGCTACGACAGCAGCACGTTCCCGCTGGCGAACTTCACGCGGCTGCAGCACGCGGCGGCGCCCGTGTACTCGGCGCCGCTGCACGTGAACGGGCTGTGCTGGCGCCTCAAGGTGTACCCCGACGGGAACGGCGTCGTGCGCGGCAACTACCTCTCCGTCTTCCTCGAGCTCAGCGCCGGCCTGCCCGAGACCTCCAAGTAGGTTTTGTTTTTTTAATAGTAGCTTTCAAACTCTGTGCGTATTGCCAGCGATAAGATTAGGATTTGCTCAAACTAGACAGAAGTAGTAGATAAAGTCAGTTAGTCGAATCAGTCACATATCCAAGTAAAGCGATGGAGGAGAACATGTCTAATGGAGTTTTGGAAGCAATCGAAAAAAAAATGTTTCCGCACTGTTTATTTATTTCACAACACTTGCAGCCTGTAATTAACATATATTGAACATGCCACTAACTTTATCTGATAAAACTAAAAATACACTTAAAATATGGAAAATAAAACAGGAGCACAACAGTCGTTAGTCATTGGAACATACAGGTGTATGTCTTTAACATTCTCGATTCCAATTACTAAACTAAGAACGGTTTCAAACTAGCGTATTTTTTCGGCGCGTATCGAAAAGACCGTACGTTTCGGCGCTATTTTTGCATCTGATATGTCAAATCTCAACGAACCGCGTATACACGCGCTTTCAAAACCAAATTTTTCGAGTGTAAAATACACTTGGTCTGAAACCGCTCTAAGGCATATAGCCTTATTAATAAATTAAATAAATTAAAACTTTTTTTTTAATTTAATTTTTTTATATTATAAACCTGGAATGCACGACTATCTGTTTAACACTACATTTAATTTTTCACTTACGATTATTGAGTGAGGTTATATTAAAATTCACTTTTAAACAAATAACTTTTTATCAGTGATTATGGAATGGGTCTTATTTAACACAACTTTTGTATAAAAATATAACATTTAAGCTAAATCCATAACAGCACTTTTTAACCATTCAAATCATGTTATAACTCTATTTTTTTATACAATCATATAAAAAAACCAGTAATTTATTTTGTATGTGCAAAATCAATAAGGTCCTAGGACCTTATTGAATATTTGTTAAAAATAGTAACATGTTAAATTTCACCATTGCAAATGCTGCGACTAAATTCAGCTCGAGTAAGAGGTAAGTTGTGAACAAGCAACACATTCATTAGCAGTAGACTGAAGTTCTATGTCAGCATGATAGCGATTCACATATCTGTGTGCGGATATACCATAAACCATTACATATAAATTGTATCCCACATATTGTATAGCGGTTAAACTTACGACAAAACAGAGCCTTAACATGGTCATATTCTGACCTGTCTGAGACCCAATCGAAAACATTGAAACAGACACAGGACTCATATAGAATGACTAAATGTGGCTATATATTGTATTAATGATATGCAGTGTTACCTAAAGATCACCTAAATAAACAGGTCTATCAAGCGATAGAATATTCATGGTTCTGCCGGGGAAGTATAAATCGACTACTGAAATTGGCGCGTGCAAATTCACTCACATCATTATGTGACCGTGTGTAAAGCACTCTTTGCACAACCCACGTGCACTAAGCACGACGTCGACGGCCATCGCGACATGAAAGTGCATGTGTGCGTTGCGACAGCGCCAGTTTTCAGTAATCGAATTATTACTTCCACGGTCAAGCCACCACTACTGCATACGTTTTTGTCGCGAAGTAATTCTATTGTGTTTCGATGGCAAGGTGCGTCTGCTCGACGGACGGCGAACATCAGCCTCCGGGGTAGCAGCTTAACAGCATACGACCTCAAGCAAGATTGAGGTTGTGTGTAGATGTTCATAGGGTAGTCGTAGACCACTTAACTCCACGTGATGAACGCTCGTCTGTCGCTTCATTTATAGAATTGAATTAAAGAAAAGACGAAGAAAGTTTTTTGCGATAGCGCAAAATTTATACAATTGGCAAACTTAATTGGGATGGTAATGTGGTCGTCCTGTTTTGTAAAATTTCAAAATTTTTGTCGCTGGAAGACCGCGGTTCACGCTTTCCATTAGTTGATTTTCAATCTTATGAGTGATTGTTATCATATATTTACAGCTGTTTTCGTCAGGTGTCTCAGCTTCTCATCATCATGAACTATGTGTTGTGTCCCCTCATAGTAGAACTCTTCTGACTTTTGCTATGGCCATTCTTTCTGTCTGTACATCTCGTAGGTATCTAACGCTTCGTAGCTGCAATGTAAGGTTGTCTTCTATCTGTTGTGTCGTTTCTTCTGGCTGAGAGACGTAGCTAACTTATGTTTTGCGCAGATTATAATCTTTTCATTGAATCAGTTTAATGGTACGTTTTGATAAACATGGGTCAAGCATACTTCAGTGAAACCATTTGTGAAAGTAAACATATTTCATGTGGGGTCGTATACTTGATGTTACGTTGCAATATTTTGCGATTTATATACTTCAGGGTTATATTTTGTCTGTTACTATATTTATTTGTACATTTTAGCGTTGTTACTTTATTTAATCTCAAACTATGTATCTGATATCCTCGATCAGATAGAATCAATGTTTCTGGGATGCGACGAATGGATTTCTATTTTTGTTTCCTTATTTCCGATTGCCGCGTGCTTGGTTATAAAAATATATTAATAGATTTGTTATTGCTTAAGGACACATGATATGTTTAAATAACATATTTACATTTTAACTGCAATTATATAGAAGGATTGTTGACGAGCTGGTAGAAATTAGTAGTGACATTAAAATGTAAATATTTTCTTGAGTAAAATAACATTATACGTACACTGTGCGCACGTAAGTACGTGCACGTACGTAAAAGTAACTGTCAAGATATGACATCATGACAAAATGGCTTACAAATATATATTTTTTCAAAATAGCTTAGTAATCAGCTTGTCAACAGTCCGTTGCTTATCTGTGCATGCGCGCCTCGCCAAGCGATTATCGCCCTCACAGCAACGTGGCCACATATCACTAGGTACGAGTATCGCGTGGAGATGCTGCACCAAGTGTCGCGCGACCCGAACAAGAACATCGTGCGCGAGTTCGCCTCCGACTTCGAGGTGGGCGAGTGCTGGGGTTACAACCGGTTCTTCCGCCTCGACCTGCTGGCCAGCGAGGGATATCTCAACCCGGAGTCTGACACGCTTATACTTAGGTAAGGTCTTATACCAATTTTTTCTTACTTTAAATTTTATGTATCTTTTCAAGACCTCAAAGTTTGTTTGTATTGTATGCATGATTTGACTTAGTGGAGCTTACAAGATAGAGTAGGTATTCAAAATTTATTTTAATAAATCTTCCAGATTCTTAAATCTCATTTTATGAATGAAAATAAATTTACGGAATTTATATTATGTATATTAAAGCTGTCATAGAATGAATGGGTCTCATACATAATTAACTTTTTTTTTTTCACCTTCTATAGTACCTAGCTGAATATTTTTAATTAAATTTATTGGGTTTCCACAGGTTCCAAGTACGTCCGCCGACGTTCTACCAACGTTGCCGCGATCAGCAGTGGTATATCAATCAGTTGATCACCGTGCAGAATCAGCACATTCTACAGATTAACGATCTCAAAGAGGTAACTCTCTAAGTAACTAAATAGCTAAATTATTTTAAAATCTCTTTCATTTTTAGTATTCTTTAAATCTTAGATAAGAAATAATCGCCTGTCTCGAAATCAAATTCTTATTTAGAGTTAAGTATGTAAAAAAATAATTGATCATTTATGTACATTAATTTATAATTTATTTCCCGAATTAGAAAACGTATTTTAATTGTTATGCTTGATTAAAACATGCACATTTGAATGCCCTTTCAAGCAAAAGAGTATAAATAAACACGTTGTTTATTTATACGTACGCTTTCGTCTTTTTTCTCCCTACATACATAAAAATATAAAGTTAAGAGTAATGATTTTTAAATAAAAATCGATACCTACGAGTATGTACTATCTTGTGTGGGTCTTTGCTGTATTTTATAAGTTATTTTTATAACCTTTATAAGGCGTTTGTATAATTCAGCTTGTGAAAATAAGTTACATTTTTACAAAATTCGCTTTTTACTTGATCTTATTACACTCAAGAATATGCAATCTCTTAGGCCGCTGACTTTTTTCGGGCGTTGGCGTTTCTGCAACGTTGTAGCTGCGCAAACGTGTCAAGTTTAAAGCATGCGCAACGATAACTAAACTAACTTATGCTGTTGACTGACGCTGGCCGTAGCCCCGCGTCCGGTTGCTTAAAATCCCAACGTCGTCGTCACGTTGACGCAGCGACACCGTTGGAGAGACGCAAACACTCGTAAAACGACAGTGGAATAGCGCTCGTCGTAGTCTGCATTGGTTTTTGAAGAACTTATTTTGATGAAGTTTCCGTGTGATTACAGCGCCTCTCCCTGGAGCAGTCGCGCAATGCGAGCGGCGGCGCGTCCGGGGAGGCATCAACGCCGCGCACGCTGCCCAACACGGCGGCCGCTGCTCCCCCCGCCTCACCCGCCCCCGCCCCCGCCCCCGCGCCCCCCGAGCAGCTCGGCAACCTGCCAGCTCTACCCCCGCCCGCCGCGCCCGCTAGTAAGGGAGATTATTGCTATTTTTCATTCATTCATTTAATGACCCACGACACAGGGAATCTTAGTGTAGGGCTATGAGCGTGTACCGTTATTTTATTTTATTACGCTTCACATTCGCTTCATACTCATAGCCCCACAGTAGGGTAGATATACCCTGTGTTGTGCGTACCATGTGTACGTGTGTGTCGCACAAAGACAGAAACACAAACACCCAGACTGAGAATAAACTCATCATTAAAATTTCTGTTTCGCCGGGAATCGAACCCGGGACCCTTCGAATGGCAGTCCGGCATGGTAATCATTGCGCCACGCAGGTCTTTATATTATTAATACTAATATTAGCATCCCACCGTAGGTCCCGGCGCGCTCCCCCCGCCCCCCGCGCCGGACGCCGACCACAACAACCCCGTGGACGCCGGCCCGCTGGACGGGCTGCCCGCGCCGCCCAACTGGAAATTCACCCCCTCCGCCGCAGTAGTCACCGCGCAGGCGAAAATTAACTCACCCGGTAACTTTATCTTCTTCACACCCTTAAATATTAAGAAGCTTTTGACACTACATTATATTTTATTCATTAATCTTTACTACTATTATAAAGAGGAAAGATTTGTATTTTTGTATGTTTGTAATGAATAAACTCATAAACTATTGTTGCGATTTCAAAAATTCTTTCACCATTAGGTAGCTACATTCACCCTGAGTAACTTGTCTACTTTTTTTTCCGCGGGAAAATGCTTCATTCCTACGTGAAAATGGGTAATAGGGTCAACGCGGTTGAAGCAACTGGCTAAACGCCTATGATTTTAATATAGCAATGAAGCCTAAATAGCACATAGGCTATTTTTTATCCTACGGGGACCCATTAAACGAGTCCACGCGGGCGAAGCCGCTGGCGGAAGGCTAGTAAGTCTATATAAAAATAATTGTTAATAAAGTAAAATTGATTACTTATTAGCTGTTAAAGCAGGTGCACTTTATTTTGGTAATAGACAAGCATCCAAGCCACCTATTAGTGATTAGTGCAACCTACGAAGTTCTTCATACGAAATATGTTAACAAATAGTGCTAATTGTACGATTGACTTTACAGGTACGCGGAGTAACGATGTGTCGAGGCCCACTAACTACGGTACCGAGGTGGTAACCACCGATCGACGTCACCACGCTGTTGATGCTGCCTACAACCAACCTTCCACCTCTCGGTAACTTACTATGAACTTAAATTATTTTGCTGTTTAAATATATAATTTTAATAACGAGGACAGAAGACAGGACAGGCAGATGGCTACGTGCTGGCTTCGTTGCGCCGACGATCACCGTGATACTAAAATAAATACCTAATGTAGTTTAAAAAACTAAAAAACATGATTTTGTAAAAATACGAACTAAAAAATAAATAATAAGTAATGTAGTTTAAAAAACTAAAAAAATTTACTTTTGTGAAAATACGAACTAAAAAGTAAAAAATAAGAAGAAAATGTATTTTATTGTACAAAAGCGTGGGGTGCATGGTGTCAATAGTATCTTGAAAACCACCCCACGCTTTTTTACAGTAAAATACATTTTCTTTTTATTTTATACTTTATAGTTCGTATTTTTACAAAAGCGTTTTTTTTAGTTTTTTAACCTACATTATTTATTTTTGATTTTTTTGTTGGATTTTTTTCATATTTATATATTATCATTTATGCATTGTCATCAGCTCTTGACCCCTGTGCAAATTTTCAAGTTAATCAGACGCTTAAAAGTAGGTGAAAATGAAGTTAAAAGATTCCTTTACATACATATACATTATACATACATGTCAAGCTAATAAAAGCCTGTTAATAACATTTAACTATCTTATTCGAAAGATGAGAGAGAGAGGTGATAATCCAGCAGGACGGCATTAAAATGTGTTGTTTTGTGTCCAGGTCCGGAGGTGCAGTAGGCGGGGTGGGCGCAGGCGCGGACAGCCTGACGCTGGTGAGCCTGCACACGCTGCTGAGCGCCGCCGCGCCGCGCGCCGCGCACGCGCAGCGGGCGGCCCGCGCGCGCCGCCACCCGCCCAGCCGCGACACGCCGCACAAGGGTCACTTTTTTTTCTTTCAATAATCGCACCACACTCGGTGAACATTGCCAGGGTCAATTATAATTTATACATCACATGGACCTATTTACGCAAACCGGAACCAATCCACACTCATGCCCGAATTGAGTTAAGTACACAGAAAAGCTTAAAATTGCACCTTCTATCGACCCTGTAAAGATCAAACTGATCTGACAATTTTGACAGAACAAAACATTTTCATGACATGTTTACCAATCCACAAAACATCAGTTGTCTAATACATACATTAAACAGCTTTATCTCAAAAATATCATCATTTGTGTGGGTTGGTTCCGGTTTGCATAAATAGGTCCAAATTTTTGCCAGTTCCAATGAAACTGGACGAAGTAATAATAGATAAAGGCACTTTTCATTACCTTCAAGTAAAGTGACAAGTACGCTAATTGTCGGTTAAAGTCACCCGTAACTTCAATATCTATTTCACGATGTACGAGTAGCACTAATCATAATATGATAAACTGACCCGTATTCATAGCTTTTACTAAACTTGTCAATTAACTTTACTTGGGACGTAACTAATCAACACTTTACTTGGAGATGGTGAACAAGGTCCAAAGTTAGTTAAGTCGTAAGTAATCAGTCAATCAAGTCAGTTGAATATTCAAGTAAAGCGATAGCCACTTTGACCGAACGTGTCCAATGGAATTTTGTATGAAAGTTGAAAAAAAAAACGCACTGTTATTATATTTCACAACACTCACGTGCACTATAATTAACCTATAAAAACCTAAAAATAAAACAAGAGTAAAACATGTCCTTTCCGACTTCACACCAACAAAAACGCGCGCACGCACTCACATCTCGACAAACGTAGTACTATTTTTTTAACTATTTACACTATAACGCGGTTTTTACACGCTTTTTATTAGCTTCACTTGAATGTTTGTATGTTTGTTTGTAACCGACTTCTTTGGGCGCGATTTTGACCCACTTTAAACGGCCAGATTTCGTTCAAACTTTGTAGATTTATTGAGGACCGATGACAATACACTAATTTGATAAAATTATTCCATTTTTCAATTTGCAAAATATGATTTTTGTTAATTTATATAATTTTCTGGTTAACTTGAAAATTTGCATAGGGGTCAAGGGCCGATGACAATGCAATAATATGAGAATAAAAATCCAACTAAAAAATTAAAAATAAATAATGTAGTTTAAAAAACTAAAAAAACACGCTTTTGAGAAAATACGAACTAAAAACTAAAAAAATAAGAAGAAAATGTATATTACTGTAAATAAAGCGTGGGGTGGTTTTTAAGATACTATTGACACCATGCACCCCACGCTTTATTTACAGTAATATACATTTTCTTCTTATTTTTTTAGTTTTTAGTTCGTATTTTCTCAAAAGCGTGTTTTTTTAGTTTTTTAAACTACATTATTTTTAGATATTCCAGTGTCAAATAAAAATACCTATTTGAAACTCGACTATTTTCTAATCTTACCCAGAAACATATCGAAAAACTATTTTCAATGGAACATACTACCCATATGAAGTATATTTTGTATACTATACTATAGTATACCAAGTTGGAAGGCAGTCCTACCACAGATTCGTTGACAAAGACAACACATGCCAAATAATATTGACAATAGAATAATGTACACAATACCAATACCCCTAAAATTAAATTAAGCTCATAAATTAAAATACATCCTAATGGTAACATAATTTTAATAATATTTCCACATAGGGGCCCAAAGCACAGCAGTGACAGAAGTAAGCACCTCGGGCAGCAGCGGAGCGTCGGCCCTAGGAGCGTCCGCTTCCTTGCCCGAACTCGTGATGCCGAGTATCACGGTCGCCGAGACCACCGACACCGAGCACCAGGACGCGACCACTGCGCCTGCGCACAACACAATGCAGCCCAATGCTGCCACACTGACCCTCCTCGCTGCCTCGGAGACCAGCAGTGATACTGGGGTAAGAATACTGTTTGTATACTGTATTGTTACTCATAAACATTACTGTTTCGATACTGAGAAGTTCACTAACTTTAAAGAGGGTGATAACTTTACATGGTCCCACAATTTGTGATTGTGTCTTGCATGTTGATAAATGGTTAACAATCATCCAAAAATAAAGTATGGCTAGAAGGGAGCATACTAAATTATGGACATACACAACTTATGTATATCTCGTTATCAGTTAAGTAGAGGGGAGGGGAGGATTACTCAGGCGAATGGAGTTCTTTTCGATTGTTATTGTTAGGAAAACAAAGGTTGTGTTGGTATATAAGAACTAAAGATTTTAGTTATGGTAATTTGTATTATCATTACAATTTTAATTAATATCGCGAAAATTTTGGAATTTAAAATGACGTACCTACGTACGTACGTACGACCTACGAGAATGTCCATACATGAAGTGTAGTAATCCATACTATTATTGTAAATTCGAAAGTAACTCTGTCTGTCTATCTGTCTGTCTGCTACGCTTTCCCTACTTTAACTACAGAACCGATTTTAATGAAATTTGAAACACAGATAGAGTGGACCTTGGGAAAGGACATAGGATGGTTTTTATCCTACGGGAACCTTTAAAACGGGCGAAGACTAGTTTTATAATAAGGTGTAAAAGGAGAGAATGAATGTAACATAATGCTTCGAAGATAGGAGAGAATTAGGCGTGTTTAAAATAATTGTGAATATTCTTGTTCCAGGATATCATATTCAGTGAATTGGAGGCGTTTTTTGATGAAACTCATCCCAATCCAATAGATGACCATTTTAATGATGATGGAGATGAGAGATCTATGTCAGGTAGGCAAATTATTTTAAAGTGTTGGGGTAGTTTTTAAATGTTATAATTCAAAGCGAAAGTGATTAAAAGCATGGTTTTTTTATAAATAAATTATTACCTTATTAATTGCTAAATTTTATCTTGTAATTTCTTTATTGTATACGAAAAACTCGTGGCGCAATTGCTTATTTTTGGCTTTGGAATTAAATCTTCCGATTGATGAACTGTTATATGAGTTTGGACTCGTTTAGTGCAGTTTATTTCTATAATAGGATTTTGGACATTACCTACAGAAATATTCAAAATGCATACCTTATAAAGCTGGCACCAAACCACGCTTGGAAAGCAGGGTGATTGTTAATTTATTTTTATATATGATTTTTATTACAATGTATGAGGATGTCACGTTTTTACAGCTATTTAAAAATATCTTTATTGATTAGACAGTCTGCCAAGGTGGCCATCGCATTGTGAAACCTGTTTGACTCGGTACCAAAGCCTCGTGTCCCTAACCTATCCATTCCCGATCCCTATCCGTGCCGTCCGCCCGCAGACGGCTCGTCGGGCAGCTGCTCGTGGTGCGGGGACGGCGCCGAGGCCTGCGCGTCCGCCGCCTCCGCCTCCGCCTCGGGCGCCTCCGCCGGCTCGGGGCGCTCGGCCTCCGCCGCCTCCGCCGCCTCGTCCACGTCGCGCTACTCGACGCGAAGACGCCGCCCCCGCCCGCGCCCCTACACCCTCGCGCACCTCGGTTGCGACGCTTCCTACCACTCCTAGCTTCACACCCTCCACACCTATCTCCACATTCACCCCCACACCCGCTATACTACATCCTAGGTTCACAGTTCTACCTTATCTCGACTACCTGATGCTCCCCATTCACATCCCCACAGAAACCCAGTTACACATAGACTTAATATCTTTTAGTATCTTCCTTATTCGTAAATATGAAAACTTTCTCCTCATGCATATTCCTCTAAAGATATTATATTAATATAGATATTCGTAAACGGTCAGCTTTATTATCATCATTCTGGTAATTATTTACTATAGGAAAAAACGAAATCGACGTTGTACGTTTGAATTTTATTAAATATTGGCAATTTAAAATCACACATATCAAAACGACAACGATTATAAAGGAATCTTACTAAAAGCTTTTATTTTACACTCGTATAACTAATACTGTCTTGTTTTAACAAAAAGTACACCTGTTTATAATTACACGCAATGAATATTTGCAGTTATTTTTACCTCTCTATTTATTATTTGATTTTTCGGACAGAAAGTGATGAATATATTGAATATCTCTTATTTTATATAAAAAAAAAATTCAATGCCTCTTAAAATTATATTTATCATTTCTGAAACGTTCATTCTACTTATTAAATAAAATAAAAAACTACTAAATAAAAAAATACTTATTAATAAATAATAATTTACACCTATTTATAATTTTAATTTAATTGCTTAATTATTAAAATGGGCACAAAAGTTACTTGCTGCTATCATAATTTTATTTTAATTTATTTAGTTCAATTAAAAACAAAACAACATACCTATTACTAATATTATATTATATAATAATATAATAATATAATATAATATTTTGGTCTAAAATTCTTTACTTTCTACTCATTATTATTCTGAAATAAATAAATTAAACAAATAACATCTTATTTTAATGAAATGATTTTATTTATAGGTAATAGCAGTTAAGTATGACCATAAATTATACTCCTTTTGCCCTAAGATGATAAGCCTGACACTTCTCATTTTCCGTGTCACACATACCTACTACTTTATAGTACCTGACTATAAAATTAAAAATAAACACGCAAAAGAAAATACAACATAAGTATAAAAACATTGTTTCTTCAAAATATACCAAGTACAGTACAATACTTTTATTGTTATTGACAAATTATGTAAATTAAATAAAAAATATATTATCTTAAAAATGTTTGATGTCCATACATACAAATCTGTTCCATAAAGGATTTGGATTCTGTCAGTAGAGATCGACACTACTGAATCAACAAAAAATCGATGAATCTTAACGGCCAACTAGCGATCGCGTCATACGCGTCAGTACGATATTTTGTGAGTCTGCGTGGTATGCTATTTGTGTTAACGTTACGTCAGATTTGCGTATTTGTTTGTTTTGACTTTTGTCCCTGTTTCTGTTGTTGTTTGTTGTTATTTTTAGATATTTTAAATCAATCGATTAAATTTCTTTAGGTTACATTACTATTGTTGGTTATGAAGGTGTCAGGTCAGTGATATCATCTTATGGTGAAAGGACTATAATTACAATATTAAACCTTAAAATGTTTCTTAGGTTCATGAAGATCAAATCTTTATAGAAAAAGAAATAACAGGTGCAGTTTTTATGTACCAATTTTTAGTTGCTATTTTTATTTTAGAAAGAATTAGACTTGGGGTTTTGAAACAAGGGCACGTGTCCGTCTATCAAATTACACTTACAGACGGTTCTTATTTATCCATCTGTCTTAGTCCACCAACTTATCTATCGTATATATATTGGCGGCAACCCTTTTACGTCCCACTCCTGGGTACGGGTCTCTCCCCATTATTGGGGAGGCCTAGAGCTTACTCCACCGCGCTGCTCCAATGCGGGTTGGTGGAGACGCGGGTTGGTGGTCAACCCACTGTCGGATGTTTTCAAACCGGGCGGTAAAGCCTCCGACATGGTTTAACGACTGTTATCTATCGACAACAACCGGGACCGACGGCTTAACGTGCCCTCCGAAGCACGGAAACGCGCATGAAATTTTTTGCCACTAGCGGTCAACTATCTCACACCCGACAGTGCCTGATAGAGGCTTAGTTGCATAGATCGCTTGCGTTCTACGCTAACCGCCAGGCCATGCGCGCTTCGTATCGTATCGTATAGATTAACCACGTTCAAATTGTACATGTGAATTGTGAACGCAGGCGAGGCGGATATCGAGGGCGCGGTGGGCGGGCTGGCGACGAACGGCTCCAGCACGGACATCCTCAGTCGGCTGCTGTGCGCCGTGCACGGCGGACGCGTGCACCCCGAGCGCAGCGTCACCCCCGCGGGGACGGACGCGCCCGCCCCCATCGCACCCTACCCCGCGCCGTTGCCCGGGGTCCCCCGGGACGACCCGCAGCTCTCCACGGCCGCCCACACGGACATGCTGCTGCTCAACCTCATGCGCATCAACGGACTGACGCCGAGCAATGTTAACGGCTCACGGACTACATCCAATCGTAAGTTGTTCATTGGTTCTCACTTGCCGACATTTTTTGCAGTTTATTCAACCCTTTTTAGTGTCCCACTGCTAGGCGTTTGTCTTTTCTCACTTTTGAGAAGGATATAGTTACTTAGCCAAGATGGCCAAGTGCACATTGGTGGATAAGTTAGTGATGACATCGATTTCGTCAGGCCTATCTAGCTTGTAGGCAGCTTTGTGAAAAGCTTATAAGACTTACGTGCTTTGTTTGCGATAACTGACATAAGTGATTCTATTTAAGTATTTGTTTTCCGTAACTAGAAACATAATATTTTTTGCCTTAAGGAATATTATAATAATTGCATTAATAAGGATTAATTTAGATAGCCTCCACTAACCCGTATTCGCTCCACCAACCCGCATTGGAGCACCGTGGTGGAGTAAGCTCCAGGCCTCCCCAATAATGGGGAGAGACCTGTGCCCAGCAGTGAGACGCAAAAAGGGTTGCAGCCAATTTAGATATCTGAACAGGCGACACGAGCCTTCAATTTACGCTTTATTTTTTTTCTATCGTCAACCTAACCTAACCTATATCGTATTCTCGCAGTGGAACGCTACTGGATGGTGGAGCAACCGACGCTGAGTCCGAGCCCCACGGAGCCGGGCGACGCGCTGTTCCGCGGCAACAACAGCCACACGTGCCACACCAGCCACGCGGGCCACACCAGCCACGCCGCCCACAACAGCCACAACAACAGCCGCGCGATCCCGCAGCGCCGAGCGCGCCGCACCCCGCGACACGACAACCGCGCTCAGGGACGCTCCCGGGACAGATATGCGGACGGTGAGTGTATTTTTATATCATTTCCTGTCACAGGAAACCTTTCTTAACCGTTTAACGGAAATGCAGTATGAGACATACTGTTACTTACGAACTTAATGAGCACGTGGGATGGAGGGCGTGCACAGAAATATAGACAAATGAACACTCGTTTGCTGTGTTATTAGTAGCGCAAGCGCAAACGGAACTGTCTCGGGCTGATGGCAGATTTCGCGTACAATTTGATAAGTTTTGATGGCAATCGCATATATTTTCGCGTAGCAAATTGTACACTACCCCATGGCGGGTTTCTATTGAAGCCTCACACATTCTTTATGGTGACGGTCGCAAGCGCGCGTTCCCCGTGGACCAACCGTTGGTTCAACTAGTTGGTTCAACTAACACTACTCGGTGGTTCAACTAAAATCATTCCCGGTGGTTCAACTTGTCAATTTAAGATGCAATTAGTAATAATATGGATAAGACCATCATATACAACCACCAATGGGCAAGATTCAAAAAGTTTTCTGAATACACTTTCAATCTTTTGTATCACACAATTCTTATCTTTAGCCTAGATAATCATCATATACAACACGTAACAAGTGAGTACGAGACAGAAAGAATAACTGTGGATTTTTTAAATAATAGCCAAATTCAAGCATCCGCTTACCATATACCAATATGCTCCAAAGTAAAATTAGTGAATAGCCGCTTCCTGACTGCCCCAGGCCATTAAACGGGAGGGCCAGAATCTATGAAAATCCCCGCAGTTATATTTATTTTTAAATTAGCAAACAAGGTTCATTTTTAATATTTAAACCAGAAAAAATTTCACTGGAGTGAATGTGATAGTTCGCCTTCAAAAATAATAGGTCCGTAAGCTCAGTACCTTGTTTGATTTGGCAGCTCCAATATGCATACATGTGCCGCAAGAGGGTAGCGAAGGTACTCTCTCCCCCGGACAGAGGCGATCCCGGGACCGATACAGCGACGGTGAGACCTACCTTGTGTTAAGGGAGCCGTGATACAAATAATTTCATTAAGTACCATTGTCTTTATACCATTGAGACATTGCGGCGCTCACATGTTTTGCTGTTTTGGCATCTAACTTTTTTAGCTTTGGTATGCTTGAAAATCACTATGAATTGGGCAAATCAAACGGTTTTGGTTAAAACTTTATGCAAAAAATATTGCACTGACTCATTATTTCATGTATCAATCAAGTTTTATGCTTTCTAAATAGACTAACGTTTCACGCTTAAAGACGTTACACTTGAATTTGTCTTCACCCAATTGTAGATGCTATTATATACCTGCTAATAAGAATCACAAGTATCTCGAATTTACATCAAAATAATATAAGGTAAGGTTATTTACTATATGATTTTAAAAAATATGTTTAAATATCTGCTAAGAAATTAAATATTCGGCTATTGCGAAAGGAAATGATTGGTTTTCATTTATAGACTTATAATTTTGTTTACAGATCTGTCAGGAATTTATAGGGTTAATAAATAGCAAATAATAATGTATCTATCTATACATTATTACTTATTTATTTAAAACTTTATTGACCCCAATAAACCGTGGTACAATAGGCGAGCTTAATTCCTAATGGCATTATCTATCTGCTATTAAACCCATTAAATTCTTAATATGGATTTCATAGAGTTTTAACAGTATTTATTCCTTTCAAAAGTATATTCGTATAGCATTTATGATTCAACTGTTCTTGAAAAGTGGATGAACCAACTGACTGCATTTATTTTGAAATCGCCTGTTTGCAATATAGCGATAGAACGGAAAGAATTATCTAAATACAATGCCAGTGTTCATATCAATGCTGAATCGTTGATCGCTGATGCTAAAAGTAAAATATGTGCGGAAAGAGAGAACTTCAATGCCTCCGACTTTTCTCATAGTTTTATCTTTTAGATAGACATACCTTTTTGGACTTACTTTTGGTGTATGCAACATTCATCTATTCGCTTTTCTCGTTTCGTGTTGATTTATGCAACATTCATCTATTCTCTTTTCGTGTATAGTAAGGCCAACGAGACGAGATAAAGAATGTAAACAAAAGAATGTATTTATTTTTTAAATTATCTCACCGACGCACCTATTACAAAGTGTGATAAAACCTTGTAGTTTAACGTTTAATGAGGATATTCCCAATATGTTACAGCGATCGGGCGGCTGCCGCAGCTGGGCACGTCGCCGCCCGCCACCCCGCGCCGAGCGCGCGACTTCCCCGTCGCCGGCGACCCGGAGGACCTCGACGCTGTGCTCGAGTACAATGTATGTGTGCCTTTTATCTAAATATCAAGTGGTCTTCATCTAGAAGTGTGGTGGGGAATTAAAAGGTTCTCAGCCGAGTATTTTATCTAAATAATTAGATAGAAGTAGGTTGTATAAACCAGCAAGGTTTACATTTTGCATGGAGGTAATAGACACAAGTTGAACAACTCCCTGTCACCCTTAACTATTGCAAGTATTGTTCTAGCTGCTTGATTCATACATGATCGGTGATCAGGACACCCTCCTGGAGATGCTGCTGAGCGGCGTGTCGCTGGACCCGGGGCGCGACGTGGCCGAGCAGCCCGAGGCGCCGCCCGTGCAGCCGTGGAGCCCGGCGCCGGCCCGCGAGGCGCGCGACCTGCCCCGCGAGCAGCCGCGCGCCGACTGACCCGCGGGCGCGCGGTGCGGCCTGTGCCGCCCGCCGCGCCGCCGCGCGCTGCCCGCGCCCCTCGCGCCCCTCGCCCGCCGCGCCCCCCGCGCCCCCCGCACCTCCCCCCCGCCATACACGCAGCTGCAGATCGAGCCGGATCACCGCACGCACACGGTTCACACTATCCAAACGACCATCCGTGCGTCGCCCCACTATGAGGTAAGCTTTCATTAACAGCCAGGCCTTCCTAGTTGCTTTTAGCATTGGTGTTTTTCGCGCTGTCGCTCTTCAGAAGCTAAACGCAGCGACTGAACGCTACACCGAGCACACTTGAAAACGCCCGATTCCGTTACCGTATTCGAATTTAGAAGTCACGAAGTCGCCAAAACGAGCTATTGAACAAAAAGCACTCAAAATCGTCGATCGCCATTGCTAAAAATGGTAACTAGTGTGGCTTAGCCGTAAGTGGTTATTATTGTTAGTGTCAATGTGTTACCGGCATTTGTTTATTCTTGAAAAACCTTAAACTAATTCTGTACAGCTCCAAAACAAGTTAGTGGAGGTACTACCTCTTACAGTATCTCTGGTAGGATTACTAGATATTGTCTACTAAGACAATGTTAATTGAAAATAAGTTTTGGCACTAACTGCTTAGGTACTTCGTCGTGGCTTTCGCATTTTATCTTTTTTCCCCACTAGCAACACTGTACGATTCGTTTATATAGTTTGTTTATCCTTATTTAATTTCGCAATACGTAGATAAATGTTAATTAAATTATAACCAAGAAAGGTCATTAACATAAGCCGAAACAGCAAACAAATTTTTTTTCCTGTCAGATCTAAATTGTGTACTACACATTTTAGGATTACGTAAACTGTGCGTCGTATTTATTTAAAACACAGCAACAGTTTCGTTGACCGGCAGGAGGACGCCGTTAGCGCGGACGTGTCGGAGTACATGCGGCGCTACCGCGAGGTGATGAGAGCCGGCCTGCACGTGTCACCGCAGCCGCAGCCGCAGGGGGCGGGGGCGGGGGCGCGGGCGGGGGCGGGGCTGTCGGCGCAGCGCCAGCGGGAGATCCGCGCGGCGGCGCGCGAACACGGCTACGTGCCGATGCAGATGCTGCGGCGCGCCCCCCGCTCCGACGTCAACAACAACCCCCGCGGGCTGCGGCGCGAGTACATGCACTAGGCAGTAGGTACGCCCCGACATACTCTCACTCCTGCCATCCGGCGTCATTAAACTATGTACGTTCATTGCAGTGTAGATGTTACGACTTATAATGTCCTTAGTATAATAATCAACATCTGAGCGCACCCCCGCGTCGATGTCAACAACAATCCACACGCGCTACGATGCGAGTACAAGCACTAGGAACTGTCACCCGACACATTCACTTCTACGTCATTAACTATGTCCTTTACATTGTAGGTGTTACCACTTATTTGACCCTAGTGTTATGGCGGCTCCACACGTTGGCCAACATTGTGGCGAATGGTATGTTACACGTTGATAAGTCATTCAGTTTGCTTCAGCTCAGGCCAATGTGCGGACGAATGTTATATGTATCATGATAGCAATTATTTCTTTAACTTCTAGACTATAAAAAACATTAGAACCACATAAATAATTGTGAGTAAAAGTGATTTTTATTTTTGGGGTTCCACACGTATTTTTCGACTTGGTAGAGCACTATAATTGGACCTATTTACGCAAACTGGAACCAATCCACACTCATGCCGAAATTGAGTTAAGTACACAAATAGCTTAAAATTGCACTTTCTTTGGACCCCGTAAAGATCAAAATGATCTGACAATTTTGACAGAACAAAACATTTTCATGACATGTTTACCAATCTACAAAACATCAGTTGTTAATTATATTAAACAGCTTTTTCTCAAAACTTTCATCATCATCATCAGGTGTGGATTGGTTCCGGTTTGCGTAAATAGATCCAATTTATTTTAAGCCATTGCATAGCTTTTATCGCGGGCTTTGAGCGCGGCAACTGAATCATGAAATTCCGTAACGAAAATAAAACCTAACAACCGGCGACCGGCACAGCAGCGTGGCGTTGAAAGCCGTGCATCGTCTAGTGTCGTTTCAGTTCGGCAGACTTCGGCACGGTGGTTGTGTGCGTGCGACTAGACGTATGCGTGTAGACTAGCTGCTAACTGCTCATAACTGATACTATCTCTTTTAGACACGATGCTAGGTGAGACAGCGTGCTTTTTGGCCGCGTCCACGAGTGAGTTCAAACCCGCGACTTATCAGAGAAAAAAAATTACTACATAAATAAAAAATAATTATAATGGCATAAGTTGATAAAAAATTCTATGCAATAGCTTTACCGTGGCAGTCCCCGAGTGCCGCATTTTAATTATTCATTGACATTTCGAAGACACTAAATGAATCGTAGATGCGTGCGATCACTCTCGGGGCTCGTAGCAGAATAAAAGATTGGCCAACGTGTGGACGCGGCGGCCATAACTCGGCCACAAACCCTTTGATCTTTTACTAAAAACCGTCAATACACGGATATCGCACCTACTTGTGGGTCATCATGCCAATACAGACCAAGGTAGGCATAAACTGCCGTTCCACACGATGTCACGATGTAATTATGGGCCTCTACATTCGCCACAATGTTGACCAACGTGTGGAGCCGACATTACTCGCCAGCTGCAACGCGAGTACATGCACTGGGTGCACACTCTTACTCCTGCCCTCCTACGTCATTAAACTATACATACATTGCATTGTAGATGTTATCACTGATATGATCAGGGCGTCAAATCTCGGGTGTCAAAAATCATAATCATCTATTATTATATTCTTGAAATGGCGTTTTAAACATCAGATTGTGAAGGAACCTTTGGCCAGTAAATGTAATTGCCCAGTGAGTTGGAAGATATATAAATAATGATATTTTGAATGAATTAAAATACTGCTTCCGATTGAACATCGTGACTATAGAGGTTTGAAGGCACCTCTGCCTATGTTTCCTTTACTAATGTACTCATTACGATATTACGGTATGCAACTATAAATTATAACAAGGACTCATCGACTTGAGTCTTTAGGTTCAGTTTTTCTAGCTAAATATTACTTATCTCTATGTATTTACGTTTATGTTGTTTCGGGCATTAAGTGTGGTTGAGTCAAAATTTCGATCTCTATTTATAATTAATTTTTAATTTTAATAATATCAGATCTCTAATTGTTTGAATTGATTGTATCTGATGCACTTATGGTTATATCTTTTGTACTATTGAATATTATCCTTAACTTGAACTAAGTTATGGTATTCTGCTTTTTGGGTGAGCGCAATCTAAGCTCTCTGTACTATAAAAATTAAAATTTCTTAATTTAACTTTTATAACTTTCTATACCAAGTTTACCTCGCACATGCTTTTAAATGATATTGTAGTATATGCATGATTACTTTTGAAGACTTGTTTACCTGAAGTAGTTTTTATACTGTCTTTATACTACTGCATTTATTTTTATTGCGTTCACCCATACATCTATTTTAATAAGTGTATGCTTTTAGAAATAATTGTGTAGATTCATTCCAGTGACACTTAATGTTTAGATTGTTTCGTTAATATAAAGGCACGTATTAACAAGTACCATCAGTGTATTACAAATCCCTGAGGACCGGTATCTGAGTTACCCCTATATCTTATCCATCAACTCGCCAATATAGCGTATATCTCTTTGTATATTCTTTAATGCAATAGTTTGTTGAAAATTAAGCACCTTTCATTTGTGAAATTAACAGAACCTATAAAGAGATAAGCTCGATTTATAAATAAATGACCTTTCAATTACATATCTGTATATATATCACATTTTGGTTTAGAATATTAATATTTTAATATTTCTATTTCACTAAAGATAATATACATAAACAGTATGTGTTACAATTTCTCTTAAATCAAAAGACAGCTTCCCAAACCAAGTCGCCGTTCCAAGCCAGTGCAAATTAATACAAAAAATTTAAACATCTCCCTTGTTAGATTTTAATTGTTGCAAAAAAAACATGTTTATTTCTGGAAGTTTAAAATAAAATCTCAATGTTTTTAAACAGGTGTTACAATTTCTCTTAAATCAAAAGGCAGCTTCCCAAACCAAGTCGCCTTCATCAAACATCTTTCTTGTTAGATTTTAATTATTGCAAATAGAAACATGTTTATTTCTGGAAGTTTAAAATAAAATCTCAATGTTGTTAAACAGTAATGAATATTAAATTTGTTAGATTTTTAATCCTTAGATTTTTAAATCAGTAGTCATTTATATAAGTCGATGTATCATAACATACATTACATAATAATACCTAAAATTACCCTTCAGTTGTTAGCTGAGGACCTATGCTAAATCGCAGGTGGATCTGTATAAGAAACTGTCAGCGGCGTTAACAGCGTTTCAATTGATCTATAGAAAATTCTAGAAATCGTAAATGAACATGCCCAAACGTACGTTTATAAGACATAAAATTGAGAAGTGAGTCGAGAGGCTTTCGCAGAGGTTTTCTCAAATCATATAGATAGATAATAATTAATCGCTGTTTTAACGACGACTTGTGTGGCCATGCCGGACTGCCAATCAAAGGGCCCCGGGTACGATTCCCGGCGAAACAGAAATTTGAATGATAACTCTAAAGGAGATGTTTCAAAATGTATGGACCTTTGGCCAGGTATTTGTACACCGTATTAATAAATTGCAAATATAGTATAGAGCTGTTTTATAATAAGCATTTTGTAATAAACGACTGCGATTTTTGGTACAAAACAAGAATTTCAAGTCAGAATTGCAACACAATATGCTAGAAAAACATAATGGCGGTAATATGTCATTTTGACAATTGAAATTATTACTCTGTGTCAAACAGTTAACAGTGAAATCAGTTGTTCCGCCATTTTGAAAATTGTGGAAAATAGTTGATTTAAATTGGTTTTGTACCGAAAAAATACATGTTTTAACTAATTTTAAGTATTTTTATCGGAGTTTTGAGTGTTTTCTCGAATTTTTGAGATGGTGTACAATACCTAGCCAAGATTGAAACATCTCCTTTCTGTTCTCGGTCTATGTGTGTTCGTTCATGGTACCCACGACACAGGTTACTTCTACCCTACTGTGGGGCTATGAGTGTGAAACGTGTGTGAAATAAAATCGATAGCAATACGCAAAACTCTATATACTAAAATAAAAAGAATTCATAAAATTTGTAAGACCTGTCCAAAACATGCCGCCTAAAATGTTATATTGACTCATAAAAGTGAATTATTAATTGAAATGAGAAAGTAGCAATCAATCAATGTTAGATTGCAAATGATGCCATATGAGTGTCTAAATATAAAAATATAATCAATTCATTCTGTTAATATACTCTAATAATTATAATTGAAAATTAAATTTGATCTGTTGTACCGACTTGTCTCACCGCAAAAAGTAGGAAATCCTTTTATTCAAACACAGGCGTACTTGTTCTCCCTACAAGTAAAATATGATATCTATAAAATTATATTTATACTAACGACAGTGACTGAGGTAGTTGTCTAAACATATCAAAAAATAATTTTAATACCTAATTTAAGTTAAAAGATATTTAACAGACGCCTTATTTGTATATGAATGGGACATACATTTCTTTAAAATTTCCATAAAAAGTATCAACAATTTTCAATGAAAAAGCAGCGGTGAAACAAGTCACTTATAGACTGGTAGTAATCAATGTATAGTATTGTACTTTGCTATTAAGTTAGGATTATTTTACTTGAAGTTCAAATTTATTTGTGGTGAATGTTGAATAATGTTGGCTCGAGAACAAGAAATTGATTTGTATAATGCTCGAGGAGGAATTTGTGGAGGTGAAGGAAAAAACATCTATTGGATGCAAAATGCAATTTTGCAAGTACTGAAAATATATATTATGGATATGCCCCATAGGGTTGTATGCGTGAAGCGGGAAAATATCAGGAACAGGGTAATTTGTAAATGAACGACTCATGCACCATATTTGTGTTGTGTACAGAGTTTGTTAATTTTCATTAGAGATGTGATAGTGACTGTTTAACTTGCATTCAAGTTCTGGACGGATTATTTATTTTTTTGATTTTTCTTGTTCATTTGTTATCTATGATCGACAGAAAAAACTGGAATAACCTTGTCCTTGGTTTTTAAAACAAGCACATTTGGAAAGAAATGTTTGTGCAGTTGGCACAGATTAAATTTATGCCCGAGTAATTAATAATAACAAAATTATTTGAACCTGTAAACAGTACACTATCATGTTACGTGACTTCATCCCGCGTCAATGTTTCAAGTTAAACAGGTACATTCAAGCTTTACATATTTCTCGTGCTCATGTTGATAACTAAAAGCCATACAATGATATTATCAGTACAAATTAAAGCCAAACCGCTACTGCTGTGTATGACGCGCGAGGAAGTCTTTCAATTTTTATATTTATTTGGCAGAAAAGTATTAATTTATATTACTAGAAAGTATCAGTGTGTTAGTATAATTTATATATTTTCTTTATATGTAAGTAGAAAAACAAATTGAAATGGGTACAACTGCGTTGATTTTGGCTCTATTTATATAATAATTGTCGATTTATTTTTGTTATGTAGAGATTTGAATATCGATGTAATAAAGATGTAACCGAATAAATGTAGCTGTTGCAATGTAAATCAGTGTTTTATTTATTATAGAAACCAGAAATAAAACTGACAGATAATAATTGTCGATTTATTTTTGTTATGTAGAGATTTGAATATCGATGTAATAAAGATGTAACCGAATAAATGTAGCTGTTGCAATGTAAATCAGTGTTTTATTTATTATAGAAACCAGAAATAAAACTGACAGAGCTTCTGCATTTTTATTGACAAAAGCAGAATGACACAGAATAATGTCTGGTAAAGTCTTATATAGAGACGACTCCTTTCTTATTGGCTAGGGCTTGGCTAGAGACGTTATAGTGGCATGGCTCCGATTGGCTAGCTGGCTGACACGTTCGTTACTTCGGCCAACCCGGAACAATTGCCTTCGCAATGGGAACAAACAGTAATGGTTAGCACCAGGCACAACAAATCATTACGGCTCTTATCTAAAGGCTGGCTGACTAATGGCTGGCCGACTTATGGCTATATTCCATACTAGGCACTAGCAAAATCTGCTACAGGTCACGTATTTCTATACCTCCGGTAGCGTATTTCCTTTTCCGTATTCAGTAGGCGCCGGTGAGGGCTCGAAACGCGCACGGGTTTGTAGATTTTAAAATGCCACCAAAGCAGTATTCATTAGAACGCCAATAACGCACGGTTTTGAAATGGTATTAAATGTCCGGTAACCTGTGTCAATTTCGAGGCAAATAAACACGCTTTCGCTGTGTATAATCTATTGCAAACAAGTGTGTATCTAACTTTGTAGTAAACGTTTACTTGACAATATTATTCGTTATGCATTTTTCGCAGTCGGATCGTATATTCCGCCGTATAACATTACAGCTAGCCGGTTGCTAAAACAGGGCCGGCCTGTATTGTGGCGGGTCCACGATTAGCCGGATTGTTATTGCGATACGTTCTACAATATGGTGGCTCACGTTTAGCCTCATTGTAATGAAGCCTCGTAGCCACCCACCCTAGTTATGATTATGACCGCACTCGACATTGCTGAGCTTTATTGACACCCATCCTGCTTATGACCGCACTAGATGTTGCTGAATGGCCACCCATCCTACTTTTAACCGCAGGTGTCATTGAACTAAGCAATGTCCCTGAAACACATTTTCACTATAATTTCCCGTCCGCGTGTTTCAGGACGTCACTGTCGCCTACTGATCACGGAAAAGGAAATACGCCCTCCGGTACGTTAAGTGCGAGTAGGGATGGCACTGAAGGACTCCCCTTTTGCGTCCCACTAATTGGCATACTTTTTTTTTGTTTCGGGGGGGGGGGGGGGGGACCATCAAAAGGTACCCGGCATCTTGGGAGAGGATACCGTGTTATGTAAAATTTGACCGCAATAACATCGCCTCGGTGGCCTACCTCTGCGCTTGGGGAGGACTCCGGGATCTCCAGTGGAACGCACCGGTGTCCTTTACTCGCGGCGCCCAGAATGGGCTCATCCTCAGGAGAGCAGATGTGCTCTTCTGACCTACCGATGCTTGCAGCGGCATGCGGCACGCACACACCGCCTTCCTTACCGGGGCTGCTGGCTGGGCGGTTCGAGCTCCCGCTCACACCGCCCACAACACTACCGGGGCATACCTACATATGTATGTATCTTCCAGTATTTAGGGAGGTCTGGGGGTTAATCCATCAAGTTATGTGTTTTTTAAGCTAAGCTAGCTACTAGCTTCGCTGCGTAGATCGGTTTTACACAATCCTCAGGGTCATGCGCGTCTCTAAAAGCAAGTGGGTAACCGCTAGAAACCAATTTTCATGCGTTTTTTCGTGCTTTGGTGGGTGTTATGTAGTCTGTATGTAGTTCAGTAGTTTATATTATCTGTGTCGTCTACGTGGTACCGTGGTGGTTTGTAATGTCAATCACTCTCTTCCTGTTCGCCTGCTGTTCCAAATAAATGTCGCCTTGGATCGCCTTGTCTTTCAATAATATAGAACCCGAAAACGCACAACATGGTGTCAGAAGTGGGATTCGAACCCACGCCCACATACGTCGGTGCCTATTCAGAACGAAAGGTACACTATATTTACTAAGACAGGACATTTTTGATTTTACTAAGGGCCCGACTCCAAAAATAGTTTTAAGAGTCATTACCATAAGCAAGAAGAAGTAGGTACTGAACAATTTTATTTTTTACCGTTTGAAGTCGGTTCTATTTTTTTGTTAAAACCTTAATTCCTATCCTGTTTTTGATTGCACTCAATGCTTAGTTCATCGCTACCCATCCAATTGGAATGTAAAAAACAGCTGGAACATATTTTTTTCAAGTCAAATACTTGGTGGACAACGGCCTAAATCAGTCCACTGCTGGACTTAAGACAGTAGCACAGTGCTGTGCACCACCTCGCAGGGGCGTCTTACACTATGCTTACCTAAACGCGGTCTCCACTTTAGAACCCATCTTGTCCAACGGTTGTCGGCTCTTTTAACATGTGACTAGCTGTCGCTACTTTAGCTTGCTTAAATACGTCTGTAACCTAGGTCATACTGACTAGTCCCACCGTCAGTATCCACGTTTAGGCTCCAGAGGTCACGGGTAGGACACATTGGTCGAAGACTTATGTCTCGGCTTTACAGAATTGAGAGAAAATATTATATGAGCTTCCCGAATGCTGCCCAACCTAACTCACTGTTATCGGTTTCCTGATCAAAGCTGTTTCTACTTTATATGCACTGCGCAAGGCAAACTTGTCTAAAACAAAGAAGAGGTATTTGACTGTCTTGTAACATACTTCGAGTGTCGTACCTTCAACGTTCACTGAGGTAGGACCAAGAAGAGGTATTTGACTGCGAGTGTCGTACCTTCAACGTTCACTGAGGTAGGACCATCTCAGTAAAATATTAAGTGAATATTTAAGGAATGGGTATAGATAAATAATACAAGGCTTGTTAAATTGATTCAATATTTTATTTTCATTTCTCCAAAATATACACAATGACAAGTATTGTAAATCTGGTTCAAACCATATTTGCAAAATGTCTTTAAGGTGTTTAACTATTTGAATTTCATAGCTGATTACACGAAGAGCATGAATAGAATACTTGAATACAAATCTCTTGTAAACTGCCTGGCGCCCGAATGTGCCCCATGGGCTTCGAAGCCACGATGTGACAGGACTTGTGACAAACGGACGCCAGATCTACTTCTATCGGTCGACTACCTTCTACGTACAATACGATGCAGTAAAATTAGTAAATTCACTGTTCCTACAATAAATGATATATTTACAAATAAAACTTTAAAAGGAACGCTTTGCAAACATTCAACAAACTTGAGATCGTCTTAACGTAAAGGATGGTATAAAAATTTCCAATAAAAGTCAATGAACGAAAGTCTAAAACATCATTTTGCGGCCGTCAAGTATTTACATAATTCACAATTTTTTTTTTCAAAAAAAAAAAAAGAAAACAGTGCTCAATCACGTTTTACAGCTTTCGTAAATAAATAACAATTGAATTTAGCCTAAAATACTTTTCTTTGATAAACAAAACAATAAAAAATAATTGCATTCAACAAAGCTACGATAACAAATTTAATATAAATTATTAACCTTTCGTATGCCGAACGCTTCAAAGTTACGCATCCGCTGTCTGCCGGGCGAAATTGTGAGAAAATAGATTTTCACTCGCGCGCGGATCCACGTTCCGGCAGCGGCAATCAATTCATATACGGAGTGATTTATTTATAAAAAAATATGTGCTTCATATTAATAACTATATGGCGATACTGTTCAACAAGCGTTTAGTTACACAATGTCCAATTTCCATAATGTCTAGCGGTTTTAAATGTCCAATGCCCATAATGTCCATCCCCATAATTTATTATTTATTTATTTTATTTTATTTTTTATTTTAGGTATTTATTTTACAATTTATGGGGATCGGACGTTATGGGCATTGGACAATCTGGGCATAGGACATTTTAAAATCGCTATACATTCGCAATCGCTATGTACCTGCCTAAATGGTATGGCACCAAGTATGAGGCTTTCGTTTAGCCCGCGTCTAAGTAAGTTAGGATGGTAATCTATTTTATATTTTTTATTAGTAAAATTAGCTATATAAGTATCGTAGTAAAATATAACATAAACATGGCTATGACTGATTTTTACCGATGTCCTACAAATTTTACTACTAAAAAATATAAAATCAACTATCATCCTAGCTCAAGACCCAGAAACCGAAGATTAGGAAACAGAATACTGTCCAAAACCGTCCGTCTGTCGGTCTGTCTTGTCGTCCGTTTTTTTTTTTTTTGCTTTCTTTCAAATAAAACAATAATATGTATGAGATAATATTTTATTTTCTTAGGCCTTAGGTGCTATAGTGTAATCTAGCTTGACTCCATAAAATATTTAAGTAGTTAGTATTTAGCTTACAAAAAAACAGGAAATACAATCACAACACCCTGTAGTGAATGTTTGCATGAAGCCGGAACGCGGATCCCCGCTTTTGCTTCGACCGCCACAGCTATTTCAACATTTTACAAAATATTTCAATTATAACGATTCAAAATTTTGATGCACCTACACTCCTCACAAAAAAGTCTACAAGATGAAAATAAAACCGGTATTGAGAATAGAACACAAAATGGTGTAAAATCAATTGATAAAAAACTAACCTTCAACCATCATAATTTGTTTGGATGTAAATATCACTTTTTTTCTCTATTCACAATATTTTTCAATCAGAAATACTTTCTTTATGAGTAAAACTACAAAAAAACACTTACCTTTGCGCATAGTTTCTTCCACAACTATTAAATAATCTCAAAAATACTGTCTTCCTTGCTTCACAAAAGAACGTCACATTTCACAACGTATTTTGAACGAATTTATCCACGCGAATGAATGATTCAGGCCAACTGGTTCATTGGCTAATTCTTTGGGATAAGTTTCAAGCCGTTTTAGACTTTATGCGCCGTAGTTTTTTATTTAAAAACGAAAAAAATAGCATGAACCGGTTTAGCGGGGATCCACGTTCCGGCAGATTAAGGGTATTGCGTGGATCCGCGTTCCGGCATACGAAAGGTTAATAAAAAGAAATGTACAATTTTTACAAAGCTAAAGGGATCACGTTTATGATTATCACTGTATTAGTGTTAACATTAGTTAGTCGATACGTAGGGACGCCGAAGCGACAGCACTGTAACTTTGAATATAAAATGATTACAGATATTGCATTCCCTATTTACATTAATAACTCGGCATCTCGGCTTTGAGCTGGCAAAGCCTTAGTCTAAACTCTAAACGTACAACGCACATATCTCCGACACTCAATCGCTAATACTCTAAGTTCCACACTCGCACAGTTTTCCAAACGAACGCTACAAGGTAACTTCAATTCACGAACTATCTATAACCCTTGAGAATTGTGCAAATTCGAATCATCTAAATCTATTGCGAAGGCAAGTAGGTGATGTATGCTTGTATTTATAATAATACCGTATTAATAACCTCTATTGTAAACTCCAAGAGTACCTACATAATAATAATCCTTATACGATATAACCTTAAAATTATCTGGTGTTATAGAGTTCTGGTCATCTCGGTACCGCTTCGGGTACGATTTATCACTTAACTTACACGCTAGGAATAAGCCCTCGGGCGTCATATCTATCCGTTTCATTGTCCTACGACTTACGAACTAGTAGCGCTAAATTTAATATATTATGCTGTATCTTTTGCACTCTTTATGAATATCAAATATGAGTTCCACGGTAACTCCGTAAAAAGTAGTTCAGTACCTACAAAGGGAGTCGTACTACAAACAAATAATGTAGATTTGTGGAACTTCATGGATTTCCGTACAGGTCATGTACGTATGCAAAATCCTACCTATTGAAGTATTTCATTGCCTCGATATGCATTTGACTTCGTTGCTCATAACGTCAACCCTTGCATTCTTCCGATCGTGCCGTCCCTCTCGTACGTTCCGCGCATGCACCTTTTTTAATTGGTCAGCTTCCTTACATCTCTTTGGCATTGTCTAGTGAGCTAAGTTTCATAATATTTTTACTAATAAATCGTTTCCTTCGTAACATCCGTTACATAATCCCTTTCGTCACCACGTTAACAAGTATTGCACTGCTCGATACATAAAAATAATTTTGAAGAATCACTTCCGTTCCATCCTGCATAAGATTACATAATAGAATTATTCTAACCTAAATTCGATATCGATCAAGGGAGGGAGTGAGCGGGCTAAATGCACGGAATAACGGATCGACGCGCCAGGAACGACTCGAGTACCACCCTCGGGGTTCTACAACATTACTTAGATACTTGTGACCTAATCTACTCAGTCAATTGAATCGAATCAAAATAATAGCCTCTCTCGTGACGACGCTCGAGCGGCGGCCGCCGGGCGGGTACGGGGGGAAATATGTAGAGCACCAAAACCTTCGATCGCGGAAAAAGTGTGCACCTCGCGAGATCGGGCGACTCGCGGTCAGCGAGAATCTCGCACATCGGAGCTCATTCGGCGGGTCACTCGCGCACGTAAAGAACTAATAACGGTTAAACAGGAGTGCAGCGCGGCGGGCCTCACACGTGCGACTCGAGCGGCGGGCGCGGCGGCGGCACCAGCTGCAGCGGCCAGCCCCTGCCCGCACTGAGCGCCGCCGTGAGGTCGGGCGACGACGTGCGCGTGTGGCGCGCCGCCCACCCGTCCTTGTCGAAGTCCTTCGTGCCGCCCACCGTGTGCCGCCGCTTGATGCCGCGCTCCGGCATGCCGTTCTTGCGCTTCAGCTTCGTGGAGCGCCAGGCGGGCGCGTCCTTCCTGGCGGCGCTGCGGCGCGGCGGCGAGTCGGCGCGCGGCGGGCGCTCGGCGCGGCAGTTGAGGCTCTCGGAGCGCAGCACGCGCGGGCCGCGCTCGCCCTCGCGGCTGAGGGACTCGGAGCGCTTCAGCTTGGCGCCGTCGTCCGCTGCGGCGTCGAGCGCGCCGCTGTGCCGCTTGCCGCTTTCGGGGGCGCGCTCGACCGGCGCTCGGCCGCAGTTCTCCTTCTCCGAGTCGTCCGTGTCGGCGGGAGGCGGCCGGGGGCGCGGCGCAGGCAACGCTAGCGGCGCGGAGGGGGGCTCGTCGCTGGAAGATGACGAGCGTCGAGTGTCCCTCGCGAGCCAGGCCGCCTTGAGCTCGTGCGCTCGACTGTGCGGCGACACGCGCTCGTCGCGCTCGTCGCTGGCGTCGGACGGGGAGCCGCCGCTCGACTTGCTCTCGTCGTTGTCCTGGCACTCGTCCGCGTATGGGATGCTGCCGTCGTCGAGCGGCGACGAGTTGTTCAGCGTGCGCAGCTTCTGGTCGAACGTGCTCGTGAGCGAGGACACCAAGTCGCCGGTTCCTGGAGCAATATCAACTCGTTAGAGGACAATATGGATTTTGTTAATAGACCATGGTCTTGCAATGCCGATTGTCGAAGCGTTCCACTGAATCGAGACAATATTTGCAACTAATGGACACCATTAAAATTACCAAATGAAATTGTATGAAATTTGGTTAGTTACTTAGAAGCACGATACATCAAAATTAAAAATGCCATTTTCACATTAATGTGCTTTACAAGACGTTCATTAAAATGGCTTAATATCTTCAAATAATGTATTTGGAAACCCAACAATAGGTATCCCGAACATGGTCTTTATGTTTGGACACGGGCACGGAAGCGTTAAAAGTTTCGTCTTGTGCGAACGGAAGACGAATGATGGGTGAATTGTATATGATTGAGTATTTACTATGTACACAGTGAGATGCGATGCGATGTCGACCTATTTCTTACGATGCACGATTCTCAAGCCGTGCGCGATCAAGCAGCCGCCGGTTGAAAGCGTTAGTTGTTTATGATTTATTATCTGTTTACGTCAGTCGCGAATCGCATTCTGATGATGTAGCATTAAGTTAAAAGCTTATCGAATATCAGGTCAGTACATCGGATAGCCACAGTTTTGAAAGCACATCAAAGTGCGACCCGAATATATTAAGAGCGGCACTTAAGAGCCTCTGCAAACGATAGAACGTAAATGTATCGTGCGTATAGATTGATCATTTTACTCTTCAATACGAGTCAACGTATCGTTTATTTAATATATGCATTTAGGCATACAATGTAATTATTTACATTTCTTTGGACAAAGGCTCTTCAACTTAGCTTAGACTTGGCTGGTAATTAAGTCGAGTTATTGTATCATAATTTAGTAACTAAAAGGGTCTGCATAGCTGATTTTAATCGCGTATCATAGTGTGATTTTAATTGAGTCAGTTGCAGATAAACAAAGACTTGTCTAATTCAGGTTTTATTACCTAATTGGACTGAAATTAATAATTTCGTATCACGGACTAATTTGATAACGCGGTTTGAACCCCGAAACATTAGTAAATTTTACTAGATGCAAGTCTAAACCAGGCTTCTATGAAACGAGTATATGAAAGTGCCGCCCTCTACACATAAGCGACGAACGTAAACAAGCGACCGCGTAGCCGCGTCACACACACGAACACGCGCACATTCCTATACCTTCAATGCGGACATAACTAAGGATTGGCGTCTACGCTCTCACTTCAGTACTGCACACCTAATGGACCAAATAGCCACCTTTATTGTATGAAGCAATATTTTAAAGTAATAAATAATAAAACTCGTGTCAAATCCACTTTTTCATTTCCTTACTTTTACTATTCAAAAAGTTGAGGTATTAAAGTAAAAAATTATTTTGGGGGAGCCCGATTAGTTTCTTCAAAGACTCCATTTTCGCCGGTGGCCATGATGGTTTATATCCATTGGACCTAGCCATATTTACGAATTCTCAGGAAACGTTCTATAAAAAAAAATTATAACCATTAAAAAGTAAAGAAATGATAAAGGAGACTTGATTTATATTTCATTGACTAAAAATCTAAGAAAGTGATGCGACGTACCGTCGATGGAGAAGTTGTTGAGGGCGCGCGCGTCCGGCCGCCGGCCCAGCGCCGCCAGCGCCTCCATGTCGAGTCTGGAAAGGGCAACACGTTATATTATACACTTTTTATTTATTTACACATTTTTATGGATTGGTAAAGAAATTATTAAATTAATGGTTAATTTTTCAATCTCCAGGTAAAACGATTTGTCGAATAAATGTTAGCGCTGTCAACGTTACTAATATGACATTGACATATAAAAAAGGAGAGCGACAATACTAACTAATTATAGTGAATTTCTTGGCTGCAACCCTTTTTGCGTCCCACTGCTGGGCACGGGTCTCTCCCCATTATTGGGGAGGCCTGGAGCTTACTCCACCACGCTGCTCCAATGCGGGTTGGTGGAGATGCGGGTTAGTGGCCAACCCGCTGTCGGATGTTTTCAAACCGCCCATAAGGCCTCCGACAAGGTTTAACGACTGTTATCTATCGACAACAACCGGGACCGACGGCTTAACGTGCCCTCCGAAGCACGGAAACGCGCATGAAATTTTTTGCCACTAGCGGTCACCCATCTCACACCCGACCGCGCCCGTTTCGCTTAGTTGCATAGATCGTTTGCGTTCTACGCTAACCGCCGGGCCATGCGCGCTTCAGTGAATTTCTTACACTATTTATTTCAAAAATGCGTAAGAAGTATATCAATGGATCAAGGGAAATGTTTTATAGCTTACTAATACATCATGGCTCAAGCGTTAATTTATATCGCACCTTAAAAGCAAATTGTAGTGGTGGATGTAGAACTTAATATATTTGTATATTCCACATCACAGTACCAACAGATAATTTTCTGGATATCAAATGGTGTGCTTTCTTCGTAATTTTTTTTTGGGTTTATTTAGTTCATGATATGCTGTGAAAGTCCTCTATTGACGCGGTCATATTGGAAGCAACGTGGTAGATCTCTGATTTACGATTATCCATGTAGGTGATAAGAGTGGTGTATCACCACCATGGTGGTGGAGAATTCAGACAAGGTGCGTTTGATGCTCCACCTCTTGTCGGGCTTGTGTTAGATCGTGCGGTTCCTAAACCATTATCGGCATTACTTTATGGGGAACTCACTTCAAACTAAAACAGGGACTTCCTACGCGAGATGTTCTTCCTATGGGACTACGGGAGCGAGGAACAACCTCCTTACCCGGGCAGACTCATGAGGATCACTGCCTCATGGTGATTTCACTTTGCCGTTAGGCGGTAGGCATTTTTGCCAAGGTTTGGGAAAATGAACGCAATATGGTTTTGCTTGAGGTTTGAAAACGGGCCTCTAGTTCAGCAGTCAGCCCCATTCGGAGCATTCGGCCGAGGAGGCTTCGGAACTCACTTGTTGACGGCGTCGTGCCGGAAGGGGTGCGGCAGGCCGTCGTAGTCGGCGAGCGACGTGGTGAGGTGCGGCGGGGGCGAGGGGGGCGCGGCCGCGGGCGTGGCGGGGGGGGAGGCGGGCGGCGAGCCGCGCTTGTCGTCCCACTTCTTGTCCGGCTTGCGCGGCTTGCGCTGGATCTTGCGGTTCGCCGCCGAGATTATCGACGACACTATGTCGCGCGTCGACACGTCCTTGCCTGCGGGGAAATATACGTAACCGTTAGCATTGTACAAACGGAATGGTGTCTTAGCCCTTACAGTAAATGTTGTATTGTATTTTGCATTGTGTACATTTTTAGTGTTATAACACCAAATATATACGCATACATAAACATATAAATAAAATTCATTAATAAATTCATTCATTCACATGTTATTTTCAACCCTTTTTTATGTCCCACTGCTGGGCACAGGTATCCTAGAGGGATTCAGGCCATAGTCCACCACGCTGGCCTAACACAGATTGGCTACAACCCTTTTTGCGTCCCACTGCTAGGCACGGGTCTCTCCCCATTATTGGAGACCTGCTGCAATGCGAGTTGGTGGATGTAGTATGGGAGTGAATATGTGTGGTTGCGTTGTATATGGTGTGTTCAAATATGAAAGACGAATGAATGCGAGAGTTAAATACAATTTGCATAGCTGCGGGAGGGACTGCCGCGTATGCGTGGCTCGCACATGGTCGCACCTGATAGATAACTCTCACAATGCATGTCATTAGAGATTCCGGAGTCTCCCCAAGCGCTAAGACAGGCTACCGAAAAGGTATAATGTGGTACTAATCTCACATACTCCGGTATTTTTTCCAAGGTGAAGGGTATCTTGAAGATTTTACTCCGATATCGGCAAAGCTGCAGTATGCATGTTTATGATTGTTTACAGACATGTAAGGTCTGTATAGTGTACGTATGTATAGTACATATAATATGTAGTTTATAGCTGTTAGATATTTACCCTCCATCTTCTTGACGTTGTGTATGAGAAGGTCGCGCGAGGGCGTCGGCGTGGGAGCCTCCCCTGGCGCTGCTTCTTCTGGAGGTTCGCCTTCCTCTTCTTCGAAGTACCACTCGTACTGTAGAGTAACAAAAAAACCACGTCAGCTACACGAATTACATTAGAAATGTTTTGTTCTATTTTCTACAGAAATTATAGCAACTGTGATTGTAACAAAATTTTATTATAAATATTTTTTTACAAACACATCAAACTAGAAGTTACAAGGATGTAAAAATAATGCCTATTGGCATGTTATCTATGTACATAACTTAACATGAACTACAAAGAGCTCTTCAGAGTTTCTTGTACAGAAGTAAAGATCTTTATTGATCTTCAAAGGACCCGTTCATATAGCTCTATATCGGTTATACTCTATTTATGTACTAACTAGCGGCCGCCCGCGACTTTGTCCGCGTGGACGTGGGTATTAGTAAAAGCATGATTTTTATAGCCTATAACGTTCCTCAATAAATGGACTATTCAACACAAATTTTTTTTAATGTCGAACCAGTATTTCCTGAGATTAGCGCGTTCAAACAAACAAACGAACAATTTCTTCAGCTTTATAAATTAGTATAGATTTGATACTAATTTTATTACAAAAAAAAACTGAGATGTGGAGATATTTGCACTTGCAAATTTTGCCTTAATAAGCAAGTAACATAATACATTAACCGGCTAGTAACTATAGTAACGGTTGATTGATTGACAACGTTCTAGTTAACTCCTTACTTAGTTCGTAAAATATCTTGAGAATTAGTCTCAATGAAGGCACAAGTGAAAGCCATTCTCTAATTTATTGTATTTTATTAATACAACAACGTATTTTATTAATGATGAACCTGAGGCACTCCCCAGCAGAGATGGGAGGCCATGAGCCCGTACACGATGGCGATGTTGCGCGAGTGTATACATGTAGTGTAGTGTAGTGTAGTGTACACATTATACTGACGTGAGTGAGGAAGGACTCGATGATGCGGCACTGGCTCGACATGTCGTTGACCATGGCGAGCATGTCGTCGCTGGCGGCGCGCACCAGCGTGGGCCCGAACACGATGGCGATGTTGCGCGCCTCCATCTTGTTGTAGGCGGAGTGCGCGACCACCTTGCGCAGGTGCTGGATCAGGTACTTGAGCGTCTCGTAGTGCGCTTCTGGTAGCGAGTGGACAAGCCGCCGCAGCTCGCGCGCTCGGTCCGGGGACCGGTCGGCCGCTGGAACAAACGTTTCATTTTGAAATGAAGTCATTCAGAGGCCGTATACGAAATTTTGCCCATTTCACTGATTTACCTGATTTTACACATGGGATTTTGTAGATAAAATACAGTATTTCCAAAATTTTATTTCACAATATGACTGATCATTTCAATAATAATTTAATATATTCGCCACATTTTTTTAGCTTGCGTCTTACATTATAATGCGAGTTTTGGTTTCTTTAAAATATTTTACATGTCTCCTCTTGAAATCAAATGTCATCCAATTAACACATTAAAATAATATAATCAAAGTTATTTATTATTATTTTAATCGATTAGACTAATCTAAATGGCCTGTAAATATACGAAAGAAGAAATTTATTGGGAAAACATTTATTTTATTTTTAAACATGAAAACATCTATTTTATTTTTGTTTGTGTCTATAGACACGGGAAACTCCAGGGGAGTCACCTGAGCATTCCCGGTTTAGGTCCACTGGAAATGCCTCAGCTGGATGGTTGTCTCATAACTTACATCTTATTTAAAAACACTGCTTACCTATAAAGGCGGGGTAGAGGTGTGCGGTGAGCAGGGGGTCGGGCAGGCGGCGCAGGTAGGCCTTGAGCAGGCTCGAGGCGACGTGGACATCGGCCCACCTCGCGTCGGGTTCCGCCGGTGGCGCTCCGCGGTCCAGCGCCGCCGCCAGCGCCGCCACCCCCGCAGCGTTGCCGGGTACTCGGTACACGCCCACCGTTCGGAGACCGTACGCCTGCAAATAAAAAACATAGCATAATGATGCACACAATCAAAATATTACAAACCAAAAACCAAACTTTATTTGACTTAAAGCCGCCATAGTGGCTGTATGTAGTGCGTAGTGCTGTCACTGTCGCTCTGTACGTACCTCGACAGCGTGCGCGGGCAGGGTGACGGCGCGCGGCACCAGCGGGTGGTCGGGGTCGGCGGGGCAGCGCTCCAGCGGCGCGCCCGGCCAGGCGCCATAGTGGCTGTGTGTAGTGCGTAGTGCTGTCACTGTCGCTCTGTACGTACCTCTACAGCGTGCGCGGGCAGGGTGACGGCGCGCGGCACCAGCGGGTGGTCGGGGTCGGCGGGGCAGCGCTCCAGCGGCGCGCCCGGCCAGGCGCCATAGTGGCTGTGTGTAGTGCGTAGTGCTGTCACTGTCGCTCTGTACGTACCTCTACAGCGTGCGCGGGCAGGGTGACGGCGCGCGGCACCAGCGGGTGGTCGGGGTCGGCGGGGCAGCGCTCCAGCGGCGCGCCCGGCCAGGCGCCATAGTGGCTGTGTGTAGTGCGTAGTGCTGTCACTGTCGCTCTGTACGTACCTCTACAGCGTGCGCGGGCAGGGTGACGGCTCGCGGCACCAGCGGGTGGTCGGGGTCGGCGGGGCAGCGCTCCAGCGGCGCACCCAACCAGCCGGTGACCGCGGGCGCCGTGCTCGCCGCGCCGCCGTGCATGCGCCGCAGCTGCCGCGCCATGCGACCCTTCCACGTCTTGTTCTTCGGCGACGACGGCAACGTCGGCGTTGGTGGACCTGAAATTTCAGAATAAAAACAGGTTAGAAAATTTATTGTTTATCGATGATTTACGTATTTGTGTTCTCGTCGTTTCTAAAGTTATCAAATTATCAGCAATAAGTTATTGCTTGCGCGGTCTGCCCTCTTTATCGGAGTAATGGACTATCCAAAGAGAGCTGTTGAATTCAGGAAGGACAACGCCCACAGACATTGCTGTGGTCCACATCATTACATATTTGCATAGAACATCGGAACGTAATGGTAGTTGGGAGGGAATCCCCGTAGCTAGAGATTTAGAATAGGACTACGGTATCCCTGATTCATCATTAGCAGAAGATAAGAGCTCGAATCATCCAGACAGCCTCCTGGAAAGAATGGCAATTGTACCTTGGCACACGCATTGTAAGCAATCCTAAGATTGGCCGGATTTAGAATAACAATGCGCATAGATAAATACATTCTACTGGAGATCCCAGACTTCTGAGTAAGACCTGAAGCATGCCACCGAATTCGTGCGGTACAAGTCCCACTTAACTCCCTACCTCTCCCAAGCTGCCAGGTACACTTTGAACGTTTCTCCCTCTATAGAAGGGTAGATTATCGACATACCTGGCTCCTTCCCAGTAGGTGATCTATTCCTGCCGATCTTCTTGCTCCTCTGCGGCGGCAGCGGCGATGGGCAGTCGGGCGTGGGGGCACTCTGCGCAGGGGGCGCGGGGGGACTCGCAAGCGGCGCGGGCGCGGGCTCTGCCGGCGGGGGCTCCGCCGAGTGCCGCCGCAGCGCCGCCAGCCAGCGCTGCGCGTCTGCTGCGCCGTCGGCCTGCAGAAAAACATTTCTTTTGTATCGACTTTCCGCGACCCATCAAAAGATGTCGTCACGGGTATTCTGTATCACGCTATGGAAGTTTTCTGAATATCCGAACATACATATATACAAGATCTGAAATGAGTCAGTTGGAGCGCGGCCGCTCACCGGGTATGACCACCTCGCCCGGCGGGAGATCTCTCTTTGCTAAACTTTCACTATAACATAAACTCGTAAATAAGCACGTAGCACACAAAGTATATTAGGTAGGTAAGGAAGGTTGGAAGATGGTGTTTTGAGGTCTTATGCAGAAGCGCTGCCGAGTCGGACGCTAGTATATCACACCTTTACACCAGAACACTAGAAAAGGAATGCTTTCCCTTTCCATTAAGATGACACTTTCTCAAGTGAACCATGCAAATTGTACTTCCATTCCTCACCTTCCATTTAAGTAAGGTTTGAATATTGATTCTGTTGGGATGGGATGCGATTCTGAGGGATTCTGCTACGACATGTACCTACTATTCTTGAACACTTTGATGGTGTCTCAAATGGACCCAGCGCAAAAGTTGGTTTAATATAGAAATGTGTGCAGTGAGAAATTACCTCCTCGGTAGTCCATAGTCGTAGGACTATGATCTATCGATGCTAAAAATAATAGCACTTTTGCATTTTAGTATCATCACCGTTTATCAAATCGTAAAAAATAATATACATAGCTATTTTTAAGAGCGTTCCCAAGAAAATAAATTATAAAGGCAATTTTATGCACCCACTAAAGAATTAATTATTGTTATTTTACATAAGATATCTAAAGATTAATAAAAAAACTGAGCATTTCTGTATTTTTAGAAAAACTCTATACAATACGATAAAATTGGTTTCGATTTTTGCTTTTTAATGTCAGAGTAATGGTAACATGTAGATGAAATGTTGCCGATAGATGTGTTTCTAAGCTAAATATATCAAACCTTTAACAAGTTTCTGTAAAGATGTACTGACTATTATATTACATTTGAATAAATAAATATTAAGCGCATCTGAATGAAAACTACATATATCTGAATAAACAATTAGATACCTATTCGACTGTTGTATCGACCGATTGAAAAAAATACACCAAGTAAGTGAAAATAAAGCAAGACTACGACACGCATATTTGAGTCAAAGGAGCTTCCAAGACGACCTGTGTGGCGCAATGATTACCATGCCGTACTGCCGATCAAGGGTCCCGGGTTCTGGTTGATTGTGTTTATGGTACTGTGTGCGTTTATGATACCCACGACATGATCCCCGACATGACACACGATCCTAATTTGGGGTTACCGTCTGTACTCTTCTGAATGGACTATGTACTATTATACCATTATATTATTATGCTACTATGTATATTACCTGAAGCAATAACTCCGCGCCGGCCGCCGTGGTGACCCTCACCACGTGCTTCCGCTTGGTGTAATCGTCGGCGAGCGCGGCCAGCGAGTAGCGCACGTCGAGGGCGTCCCGCGACCCGCTCTCCGTGCCCGCTCCCGCTCCCGCCACCGCACCGGGGCTCTGCAACAATGGAAACACAGCTTTAGTATTCAATCCACAGATTGCACTAATAAGAATGATTTATCAAGAATAAGGGCGTAAATAAGGGAGGTTAGTAAACACAATTTAAGCAAAATGTAAGTTTTGCAATGAAACAAACGGAAATGAAAACGAGTTTTAAAATAGTAATAAGACAAGAGTGTAAAGACTTAGAGTAGGTACTTAAAGACGAAATAAGTTCATGACTTCGTTCGTAGTTCAAGTTTTACGCTTAGATCTGTTGATGGTGACAGCAATATATGAACGGTAATATGTAATATCACTTCTGTTTTGGAATCATTTTGTGATAAATCTCGACCTTTAAATGTACAAATACTAACAAATATACTCCTACCCACATAGCAGAGCTTTCGACTGTTCCGATTAGATCACACGTTCAAACATTAGATCGCGGCGCCGCCCGATAACTACACAAACAAAACAATCATCGCCTTCAGTTACAGATCATGCCAGGAGATCGTGTCAGTCTTCGGACGAGCTTTTCGTCGGTGCACGACTTACAAGTCTTGTTGCCGTGACGGAAAAACCGCGTTCATGTAGTTTTTTTAACACTGAATATCTGCCAATTGCTCTTCATTAGGCACTTATCTATTAATAACATGGCAATAGAAATAGTTCGCAAGTCGAAACTATTACCGAATCTCTTTCGCTTCAATGCGTTCCATTTTCAGCGTTGAAATTTATAAACGTTTTTATGATCTCATTTATCGGCTACTTAACCACGTTATGTATTGTGTTAACCATATCATAAACATTTTTATTAAGTGTTGCCAAAATCTATACACACACGTTACTTCAAGTATAAATAAAACAAAAACACCTATTTGTAGATGATTTATTAAAACCAAGTGAGGAGAATTAGATTTTTATTAAGTCTGAGCACACTTGCCCGATTATTTTCTGCCGTTTTTAACACACGTCTGGTAGGAATTGAAATTTATCACACGTGGGCATTATGTAGATTTGTTCATGCCTCCTTAATAGGCATACAGGCTCACTTACGCATTTTTCTCAATCAACTTAGCTCATTTGTAAAACTGTATTTGCCAGTGTAGTACAATTTAAAACAGATTTAAGGCAGTTTATAAAGCTTGTTAGGAATTTTTAAAACAGATACTCTTCGTTGCATTCCTTACTAATTGGGTAATTTTCTT
The DNA here is from genome assembly GCA_911387765.1 of Pyrgus malvae. Lineage (NCBI taxonomy): Eukaryota > Metazoa > Arthropoda > Insecta > Lepidoptera > Hesperiidae > Pyrgus > Pyrgus malvae. Next base: position 5,610,609 of record OU426955.1, on the reverse strand, counting down.
CTTAAGATACAACCCTTTAGGTTCACTATGGAACAGGTCTCACCAATAAGAATTGAGCTGAACTAAGATTTCACCACGCCGAAAATATTGCATAAAATTTTATGCTGGACGTAATTGTGTCAATACAATATAAGGAAACTTCACATGCAGTTACTGTTAAGAAATTTTGGGTATGTAGTGCTTTTTTCACCATTTCTTTAATACATTGAGAACAAATAAATATGGAGATGAGGTGACAAAATTTCTTTTGATATGCGCTCTAGGGTTAAGTACGGCTTCAAGGCGTTCGGGCTGCCGCCTTACAATTATAGTAACATAGCCACAAGTAGCGCAATGTCAAACACAAACATTTCCTATGCCTATCGACGTCTCGTGTGAACTAAACGCACACGGATCTGACATAAAGCGGCCGGCTTTCACCCCCTAATTACAGACATTATCTCGCCAAAAGGCTATAAGCACCTCGTGAATCAGACATGTTGGTTGGCGAAGGCCATTAAGTTTGTACGTGATTTAGAATGGTATAAAGACAGTTTTTTTCTTATAAAAATACATATGATATCCTGACATTTGCATTCACGCCTGAGTTAATAATACATAATTACGTAGCACACCGTTTCGTCTACGATAGGGCAAAATACCTATCAATTTAAATTTTTCGATTCATTTCATCAAATTAAATTTTAATTCATATTTCATTGAAGTATTATTAACAAGAGCAATATAACTAAGGCCTGTAAGCGCCTCGTGAATCAGATATGTTGGTTGGCAAACGCCATAAAAATTTTATTACATGTGAATTAGATTGGCATAAAGACAGTAGCTTCTTTCTTTGCAACCACAAGAGTTTTTTATGATTTACACACCTTTTCGCTTTCGAAAAAATGCGGAATTGTACATAGAAGCAGGACAAATGGACCGTGAAAATCTGGCAACTAGAGTGAATTCGTCTTTACGTACCTGTGTGGCGGGAAGTCGAAAAAGACATATTGTGCTCTTGTTTTATTTTCATTTTCTTAGTGTATTTTTGAGTTATATCGGATAAACTTGATGGCATTTTTTTCAATATAGGTTATTACAGTGCACGAGTGTTGTGAAATAAAATAACAGTGCGAAAATATGTTTTTTCAGCTTGCCTCCAAAATTCCATTGGTCACGTTCTGGTAAAGAAGCCATCGCTTTACTTGAATGTCTGACTGATTAATCTGATTATTGACGACATACTGACTTTACACCTATTATTACTTGTTCAGTTCCACCGAAAGTGGCAAAAACGTGATGTAAAAATTATACTTGACGCTGGCAATATGCAGAGTTTGCGATGCCATAATTGAAGAAAAAAAAACTTTTAAACAAAGAAATTTAACTCTAACGTGGAGGCCACTCTAAGACATAAATATTTTTTCCTCAACTTAAACTTCGACTAAATTTTAATAACAAATTTGCACGGACCAGATTTCTGTGTCTAAATTCCATTCCAAGAAAACTACGTAGGTACCTATTTCAAAATAAATGTTACTGTTTAAAAATCTTCTAATATATCTATTTTCGCGGAACATGTAACTGAGTACACATACAATGATGTCGTTGCCATCATTATTCAACGCGACATTAATCACTAAGTTCGTACCGAATCTGGGTTATACTAGGCGAAGCGAGTCGCCCAAAAAACTTCTCAAAATATTGTACGAGTGTCTAAAATATCATGGAGCAGTAACTGTCTTACCTATACAGAAAGAGGCGTGAGGCCTGAGGTATACCATAGTTTCAAGAGCACTATAAGTGACTTCCTGAGTAAAAAAAGGCTCTTAGTGTGTGTGAGTTAAGTGAGTTAATTGTTACCAGACGTATTTGATTTTAACTGAATTCTATTTCCGATTTGATTCGATCTTAACATCTTATGAACTGTTCATACTCATACCATTTCTTTTTCAACCCTTTTTTCTTATGGTGCACTGCTGGGCCCATGTTTTCTCTCACAAGTGAGATATTTAGGCCATAGTCCACCATGCAGGCCAACATTGGTGGACATTATTCTTTCGAGAAATTATGAGTTTCTCTCAGACACGCACGGTGATAGAAAATCACAATATTTTTCATGAGCAAAAGCAGCGACAAATACGCACATTACAAATCTCTTTGTCATAGGTGCGCGCCCAGGATTTGAACTCGGTATCTCCGTCTCGGACACCGCGGTCTTTACCGCTCGGCCGGACATCGCTGCTCGTATAGCCCTCAGTTTCCTACGTTATATTATGAAAGAAATATTCTCGCTTAAGCCCAAAGCCACATCTGATTCCATTTGCTCACCCGGCTCTGTTCAGGATTAATCAGCAAAGTCGCAAACAAAATTGGGTTAATGCAGAGCGGGTCGACCGGAAAGTTCCCGGAAAGAATAAACATGTGTTCTCGTTAGAGAGCGCATTGTGGAGGTGCAGTCTAATCAGCATGAGCTGCTGCGGATCTGGGTTACTGGGCACATTGTGAAAAGGCGCCTTGAAGTTGTACTGATTAATCCGTCCTATCAAAGAGAAACTCGTAAGTAAGAATGGCCGATCTTTAACAATGCACTCGTATAGTGGTAGTCTTGTTAAATTTATCGTTCATAGTTAAATTTAAGGAGAATGTTCATTTACCTACTTGAAAATTTCCGTACACAAATAAAGAAGTTAAATCTGATTTTTAAAAATTAGTGCTCTGCGCGTACTTTAGGCGTAGCACATGGGATAACGAAAAATCTCATAAAATTTTATGTGAATTTCGTAATGTAAAATTTTATTATAAAGAATAATAGCTCGCTTTAAATCGAACTTGCTACTTCGTAAAAAATATTATAAACGTATAAATTTAAATCATTAAAACACTGTATATCGAACACTAAAGAATTATAGATGCGTGTAGATTGATTGATGCACTTCACTGTGATATTATCAAGAACAGAACCAGGTTATTGTGAACAGCAGATTTATACATGTAGTCTAGCGACAGATTTGCATAGTTGTGCGAGATTAAAATAGACTAGATACGTCGTTTCTATAGATACGATATAGCGTACCTCTTGTGGGCATTGTTGAAAGATCTTAGCAACGGAGACGAGAGCAGTGACTTTAGTTTTATACATCTTAAGCTCGTACATTGTACGCCATGTTTACTTATAGGTTTTCATGTAAAAGTTAGCTCGCTAGTCTAGTTTTATCATGAGACCAATATGGATTACTAGAATAATCTACAGATAAAACCTATAACGTAGATATTAATAGATACAGTGCTTTGTAAGAAGTAAAGTGTATTTATTGATCGTTAAAACGAGATCGAAACTCTGTCACATTGCAAGGAAGTTCCGAGGTTCCAACCGCAAAGGCGTCGCGCGTCGCCAAAGTCCTCGTAATCGGCATACTTTTGCTTGCTAATGGTAGGGACTCTTAAAACTGTTTTGGAGTCGGTACCCATTTAGAACGAAAGGTAGGTACGACATTTAACTACGGGGACAAAAATTGAACAGCCTACTGGTGGCAAATATCTAAATCCGCCACTGGTTACGGCTATATGTTGCCATGTATTCTCATTGAGAAACGATAGTCGCCTCATTTAAGCTTGATCCACGAAGAATTTTCACTGCCATTAGTAATGTTTGGTAGTAGTCATGGATCAAATCACAGACAAAAATAATTAAGCGTCATAAATAAATCAAGTGACAGTACGATTTTACAAAATGACGATGAGAAGGTATTCGATTTTTTCCTCGATATGTGACAAAGGAATTTCGCTTTCGAAATAAAATAATAAATTAGTGGCAAGCAATGCCGCTGGCAAGATCTAACTAGCGATATAAGAAACCGAGAGTGCAATTATGTTTGTATGGCTACTCATGGTTTAGTAGGTTAAATGGCATTTAGTGCTCATAATTCCGTAATTGGCCCCTCGACGAGCATCCTAATTAATGGTGAAAGCAAGAAATTTGTTCGTTGTTAGTTATAAGAATTTCTAGGACTTAACTTTTAAATTTTAAAATGTTTTGCTACGACCGCGAACGTTAACTAATACTGTAAGCTGCAAACAATGCAGAAGGAGATATATTTCTTCAGTCATTGTGTTGATGATTAAATCCATACTTAATATTATAAATTCGAAAGTAACTCTGTCTGTCTATCTGTAACGCTTTCCCGCTTAAACTACTGAACCAATTTAAATAAAATTTGGAACACAGATAGAGCCGACCTTGGGAAAGGACATAGGATGGTTTTCATCCTACGAAAACCTATAAAACGGGCGAAGCCGCTGGCGGAAGGCTAGTCAAAATATAAAAGTGTTTTATGATAACGTTAACATTGTCACCCTATTATTTTACTAATACAAATCCATATAAAACAAAAGAAGAAATATATGTATGTGAAATATCAAACTACGATCTCAGTTTGACGCATTTTTAAACAATTGACGATAAGGAAAAGCAAAAGTGAATCGTTTTCCTTATAGAGAGCAGTCTTTGCAGAATTAGGTATGGTGCTTTACAATTTTTAAAGCAAGTGGTTATTTAGGCCATCGATAAAAATGTAGTTACGAAACATTTTTTCGAAGATCACCGGCAAAATATGCAGATTATGGTCACGGTAATATTATCTACTATAGGTAGAGTTAAGACCTATGGTCGTAAAACCCTGTGAGATCTTGATAACAATGATAAAGATTTTACTTTAAAAGAACGGATAATATTGGTCATACAGATCAACATTGTAATTTTTTTTCAACCTTTTTTTATTTCCCGCTGCTGGAAACAGGTCTCCTCTACAAGTAAGAGGGATTTAGGACATAGTCCACCACGCTGGTCCAGTGCGGATTGGGAGACATCATACCTTAGAGAAATTATGAGTTTCTCTCAGGCATGCATGGCGATGAAAAACATCGTAATATCAATATTTTCCATTAAAATGCACACATTGCAAATTTATTTTGTCAAAGGTGCACACGATTTCAACCCGGCATCTCCCGCGTCCTTACCACTCGGTCATCGCGGCTTATTGTTATTAATACAGTTGTTCAAATCATAGCTCTTTTTACTAATACTAAATAATAAATAATTTTAAACATTCATTTTTTCATCATACATTTTAAAATTTTTGGCATGCCTAGTAACTTTTGTAAACAATGGTTGGGCTACGATCCAACGTCACGGTGGCGCCACGTTTTAAACGGTTAATAAAAATGAAAGATCAATATTAACTTTAACCACAAAATGTACGTTAAATAATAAAGTGGATAAAGGGCACGAATTTCTGCACTCCGAAATTAGAATTCTGTAATTATAAAGTTTTTTTAATCCATAGCAGACGAGAATGCCCGCAATGTGGTGTTAAGTGGTCGCTGCAGCCTATGGACAGGTACACAACACAACATCAAGCAAACCTGAGCCTTGTTGCTGCTACTCCAAAGGCCTTTTTTTGGTTCGTGGAGGAAACCTTCAAAAGGTACCCGGCGCCTTGGGAGAGGATACCGGGTTATATGGGATTTGATCGCACTAAAACCCCCTTGGTGGCTGCCTCTACGCTCCTCCCCAAGCGTATTTCCCGGGATTTTCATTGGAACGCAACGTGCGACGCTCCAGAACGTGCCCATCTTTGGGAGAGCAGATGTGCTCTCCTGCACCTTCCGATGCTTACGTCGGCATGCGGCCACGCACACACCCAATGGTCGCCTCATGTAAGTCTGGCCGGCAACTGCACTTTTCCACTAAAACACAATAAAATCGCTTCACGACAGAAGCAAGTGCAGCGGTGGAAAGTTTTAGGAGAACAAGCATTTGAAGTTTTGTAGCCCATATTTGCCTATCGTGGTAGACTAAACAAACCTTCGCTTTGAGATCCGAACACGGTGTCCTGCGACAGAAATGTATTGCAGATTGTACAGTACATTTTAACATTTCTGACATAGCAGACGTTGTAAACAAATGCCTGGGCTACAGTCCAACGCCATGGTTGGCGCCGGTCGCATCACGAGAAAAATTGAAAAAATAATATTTACGAACAGTACAATTAGATTCCTCATCAATGATTCGTATTATGCGTTCCTCGTTTTCACGTTTGCGATAGGTACATACTTATATGTACCGATGTAGTATGTAGTAGATTTAATTTAGAACTGTTGCGATACTTGCGATTAGCCACTTTAATATTGAGTTTTTCTTGTCGTTTACCTCCTTTACTTAATTTCCCATATTATTATATATTTTAATCTATTAGCCGTGATATAAATTGAAGAATTCGTTTCGATTGGGGCATCACTATTTTAGGCAATATTTATATTGTCTTGTATTTTATAATAATTAAATTGAGTCAGAGAGAAATTTTGTGAAATTAAAACACAGAATGGCCTAGTTATTGTTTTTTTACATATTTTTATTTAACCTCCGCTCTTTTCGATGTTTTCTCGTCACGTTCCGTCAAAGTTAGAACGATAGCAAGCGTAAAGTGCAGCCCAATTTGTTGAAATAGCAAAAAGATCACTTTCGTTGCACGCGCAAGCTACGCGTTATTAACGTTTCGTGATGCGATACAATCGGGGGCCGGTCGTTTTGATTATGTGAGAAAACAGTCATGCTTTCAATAGTCTCGAAAATTACCGGTCGTCGATAAGAATCGGCGATTTATTGCGACTGACACACTTTCCTTGAGCGGCGCAACGAATGTATGTGAAAAAAAAAGAGTTGTCGCTGCCGTCGATCTATATAAATCGGACTTGACTACCGGTGACCGTTTTGGATTCGCGAGAAAGGCGTTGGACCAATTTTTGCATCGAGTACAGGCATTTCTGGAGAAGAGACCTGTCTTCTTTCCGCATCGAGAGGGATTTAAGCTATGGTCCACAAAGCTAGCCAAGTGCGCCATAGTCTCCAGAAATGCCTCGGAAGTGGGACATAAAAAGTAAGAAAACGTGGTTACTGTCTGACCTAATGAAAAACTTTTAAAAGACAACATTGATGGGTATGTCAATAGTTCTATGCTAATATTCTTTCCACACATACTTATTTTACGACTATTCTAATTCTACCTCTGATCTTACTTTAGTAGGTATTTTCTTTTGTATAATAAGAATAAATTGTAAACAAGTTGCGTAAATAATTAAAAAGATAATATGAACATGACAAGTTGATGAAAAGGTGAATCTACAAGATGAATACACTGAATCTCCGCGATGGCGTCAGACGGAGTGTCGCCATAAATTTTCAATGACGAAACATTCAACCTAAAAGGCTTTCGCAAAACGTGCTAACGAGGCGGAAATACGCTTTGCTAACATCTATTGCGAAGCACAATAATTACATAGAAAGTTCAAAAAGAAATTCAACAACACATCAGCGAACCGATTGACCCGATAATCACGAGTATCTAGTTATAAGGCTCCGTCTTAATAAAGCATACCTTGTGGGTCAATTGCCTTCCAATAATCGTAGAGACTTCTTGTCTTGTGAGTGTTATGACGCCCGCGTATCAAATTGTGCTCTTAACTAGTAGATAACTTGTATTGTAATTCAAAAAGATAGCGAATTGGAACTGCATTTAAATTTTAATTGATGCGTTACAAAAATTATTAAATGAGTTAAATGAAAATCAAGCGTGTCCTAAGGGATTTTTTAAAGAAAAAAATGTCATTACTATTGTGTGGTCGATTTATTAATCCAAACTTTAAAAAATTTGGTAAAGAAATAATGGCAAGGGGTTGGTTAGAAGCTCAGCACACATAACTACAATTATTTCAGACAAAAACAAACTTACAGTTGTCATTGACTGCAGACGCATTGTGCAGGCTATATTTGTTTCACTTTAAAGTTTATATTCGCAATTTTTTTATTTTAGATTTTCACTTTGATTAGGTATTTCAGTGCTTGACTACAAATTGTTTATCCGAACACAGACTACATTATTATTTCAACGAACAATAGAGTTGTGTCACGATATTATAAAATTCATCCGACGCTATTACCAGAGCAAACACTGTAATCAGCAATAATAACCACTCTGTAGAGATCACTTTCGAAACAAAAGCCACGAGGTGCAGCCGAGCAAAACCGCCCAAAAGAATTACTGAAACTGCTGAACTTGTAACGTTCGCTATTTTTACGACACAGCTTGTTGTCTTTTTTCACGATTTAGACAATAGACAGTAAACGAGTGTACAGATAATACACGGCATTTAAATTCTCACCAATATATCGGTGTACCAAAGCGTCATGGCTTGGCCGGAGTCCATTCGCGTCAAAACCTCACGCGACAACTCTTGGTCATTGTCGGTGCTTGGCATCCGCGGGCGCGTGATAATGCAATTGTTTCATAAACTTGTAGATCTCTTGACACTGTGTTACAACTCACTGAACAGGTGAACTCTGTGAATTTATCGCAAGCGTGGTCAAAGATTCCACTAGTATCGTATCAGTCGCAAAGATCCAAAACGCCGCGCAAGACGATAGCCGCCGACCGATCAGCGCAGTCGAATGTGTAATTATCATGCCGCGTGTGAAGTAATCCGTGATGCATAGATCTCCCGACGTCAGTCCAACCGACCAGACCAAATGAGATGAAATATCGAATCGTAAAATAATTATATTTAAATTTCCGGAAGTGTGAGTGCAGCGAGCACGCGGGCGGGCGGTTCGGACGCTCGCCTGAAGGACTATGGCGCGGTGCGTCGATCTGCGTCTGCGCAGAGAAAGTGCTCCCGCGCAGACTCCGAGGCGTCTGCCAAATCGTCGTTTTCACGGTTCGAAAATTGATAGTCTTTTCCGGATGAGTCGCTTGGTACAATGGGGACGACACGACGCCGCTTTCTTGAATTTTTTCGTGTTTCCATTTCCAATTTTTTTTCTTTGAATTTTGTTTCTTTCTAAATCGTTACGGGGCATAGTTTTCATAGGTTCCCGAAAAAAATATTAAATCACGTTTCAACGAATTTAATATTCGATACCTAGGTATTTACCGAGTAAACTATATTCGAGAGCGAAATTTGGATATTACTACTGAATAGAAACATAGAGACATCCAAATCAACGAGGGCGTTGTGCAACATTTGTATAATTTCGATTGTACGAGTAGTCGCAACTATCGCTAATAGACTGGCATAATATTAACGTAAACACGTAACACCTCGTAAAAATTTACGACACGAGTTTGTCATCAATGAGCCTTCCGCTTGGCGTGTCTCTGTGGTAAGCTGCGGTAGGAGTCTGATACTTGGAAGCTGAAGTGATTCGTCAGTTTGGGACCGTGAATGATCGCTTCCACCAAATCCGTGAACGCAGCGCGTTATAATTGCGATTTGTCATACTTTTCCTTCGGACCGCACGAGATTGATAGGGTTGATAGAGTTTTCTAATTCTTTACTTCTAGCTCACGATATAGCCATTTACTAACCTACCGTTAAGCTTTTTTCTCTACAATGAGCATTCTTTCGCGTCTCTACATCTGATTAGAGCAATTTAAAATATTTTATGTTTTGAAGCAACGTAATCTTTTAACGTAACGTGAAGCTTATTCAGAATCCTTAAGCTTTGAGACAACTTTTGATGATACAGCAACGTTTTTAAGCTTTAAAGCTAGTAGTGGTCTCAGTTTGGTATTGAGTACAATAAAGTTGTGATTAAATTAGAAGTTTAATGAACGTCTATTGAATTTTTTAATATTAAAGATAATTGGATAGTTGTAAATATGCAAAATATAAGCATAAAATTAGCATTTGGATGGTTCTAGAATGTCGTTACAAACCATATTCTCATATGTCCCGTTTCATATGTGACGTTTTCCGAGCTCCCGTCGCCGCGATGGCGGACTGCCTTGCCAACCGATTCAAAGAAATACTCAATAATTATTTTTCTATTCGCGTTTCTGTCTGCGACATATATTATGGCATAAGCAAATTCGTGTAGTATCAAAGTTCGAGTGTACTACAGTCTTCATTGGGATAATAATTGTCTACTCATCTGTTATTGCGGAAGAAGGATATTGTTAGTTTCTTTAATTAATATATTTTTAAGTTATTCATACGTTAAATTCATTAAACGTAGTAAACAGATGAAGAAGCAGACAAGACTAGCAGTGACTCCTCTCCTCCCCAACCTCGATATTATTATCGCTTTACAAGTATCGCAAAAACCATATTATTTGTTAACAAAATATCTCAACTAGTTTTAATTGGACTGGAGTGCCTACCTCATAATGAATGTAGAGTTCAACGTGCTCTTATTTTTTTATTAACTATTATATTAAAGTTCCTGGTAGTTTCGGCCCTAGGATAATTTGTCACCTGTCGCAGTTGTCGTCGGCCAGTCATTGTCCCCTGACGAGTGTTAATTCTGTGGTTTTGCACTTTCCGTTAAAACTCAATCAGAGCGTGTTAAATCGAGATTCATTGAACCTTTCTGGCTCATTAAACATTATTTTTTTACTGAAAATGTTGAGCTCGCGACTTAGTTGTTACTGAATAGATGTTTAGTCAAGTTTCATGTTTCGTATACGTATTAGGTACAGTTGAATGTAAGTAAACAAGTTACCGGTCGAATAACGGAGCGTATCGACTACCAGTTAAGGAACTAATAGTCGAGCAGTTTATAACATCGTGCAGATAACAGATGTACAGTTAATTAATAAACAGAGCCTTCAAGATAAGTCTTAAAAGCTTCGGGCCGACTTCTAAGAGATCGATCAGTTATAGCTATCATATCAGGAAGGCGTGACACGTGGTTCGTAATATAAGGAAATAAGATAGAGAATCGATTAAATGTCGCGACTTGGTGAGATGCAACGAGCGCGAATCGAGATATGCGAAATGATTGATGATGAATCGGAACATCCATTCTAGTGTCGATATTTTCAACACTAAACGGCGGTATTTCCGCAATATTTGCATTTCTTATTTACGTAACGCAGCCGTAATGTGTCCAATGATTCGCCGTTTCCGATTCGAACCAACGGCCCAGTGTTACCCAAATTCGGACGTTTGCTACGAATGATGTAACTGATTCGCTTTCAAATCGCTCGATATAAAGACCTCATATACAAAATAATGTAGGTGAAACATAATTACATTAAAGGTCAGTTAAGTAGGTTACACACTCTTAGTGTTTTTTCTTTCATCAATATTATGTACGAGTATAAACAAAGGATAGTCTGGGCTTTAAATTGCTCAAGCTTCATTCTAAATCACTTCAGCATTTTAAAAGTAATTGAATAAACATAATTCGATGGTGATCGATTAAATCATTTGATTACGCTATTCATCAATTCATTCATCTGAACATCGATCGTGACTAAGTGTAACCACAAAGTAACAATGATTTCTTTGCCTCCGTTCCTTGTTCTTGTTACGATGACTCAACGAACGTTTTAAAGCCTTTGCAGACTGGCAACATTCTGCACTGATAATCAGACGCTAAAGAAACTCCAAGTGAGGCGCAATCCCTTGATACACATAAGTATGCTCTGGTCACAATTGCTTTTGGGCGATGGATGCATGGGGTTGCCATCTCTAAAATTTGTCAACCAGGACAAGACGCGTTAAAACCCCGGATTTTAGAGCCCAAAACCCGGATATGTCAACAGCGGGGGGACATTTAGCGTGTCGGTTCGTCGGTTGATCGCGACGTGCGGGCACAGTGCGTGTGTCGCGGGCGGCCCAAGACTATTTTTTTAAACCCGGACTACAAATTAAGTCCAGCCCGGACGCTCCCCGGACGCCCTCTAAACTAGGACAAATCCGGGGAAACCCGGACGGATGGCAACCTTATGGATGCAGAAACTATAGCTATAGCCATACGAATTATAAAAAAAAAAACAACACATACTATGAAATATAAATCAAAAACTTCACCTCTTAGTTACCTGTCACTTTTCTTTCTGAAATCGGATGTTAAAAGTAGCTCGTCCGCGGAGGTCCTAAAGTACTGAATGACGTCAAGATGTGAAGTGAAGATGCACGTGTGTTATTCTTGGCCATTATAAACATAAATAAATATATAGTTCTCCGTTTATAAATAATAATAAACAAACATAAAGTATTATGAAAATCCATAATAAGTTTGGGTGACTCTCGAAAATTACGTATTAGCCCACTAAGGCTTTTTAAAATATAATGGTGAGTAATTTATATAACAGTTACCCCAAATTTCAAAGCATTTACAGGGCCTTACTTGTTGTATTTGAATGTATTTAAATCAATGAATCATTATAAAATAGGTACACCTATATACCTATACAAATTCAGGTAAATTTATAAGTTAATTTAATTAAATTGCAGTTCCACTAAAGCTTAACAACGTTTTCCATACTTTCCATAATTTATTTTCCGATCTGTGTTTCGTTTGCATTGTCCTATAATCTAAGATTAACATTAGTTTATCTTTATCGCTTTATATTTTGCATAGATTAATATGAGAATATATTTCAAAGGGTTTTATTTGCGGATTTGCAAATGCATTAGGCGTTGCCAAAGTGACATTGTCCAGTGGTACAAAGCAAAAGTACCAGGAAATTATATAGTAAGTCGGAATGTAAGTAACATTTCTCTCTGGCAGCTTCTTTCGATCGTACATATTATAAATGATGGACTTGATGGACAATCACCAAAACCCGTTTAAATTTAATGAAATCGGAAATTAAACTTTGTATCGGAATAAAGTGGTCTTTCAACAGGGACTATTAATTCGAGTGGCGCGCTCACACCCACTTTCCTACTAATAACACACGTAGAGCTGGTGCGACATGTTTACCACGCATTTTCCCACTTCTACATCACAGTAACTGTCACCTAATTCATAAACATAAGCGGAAATAATTTGCTCTGTGACTTTCCTTTGGTGGTATCTATGAAGGTTGACTTATCTTTGGCAAATTGTATAGTAGTTACATTTTATATTTACTTAAATTGACTATAAAACAAAAATATACAGTTACATTATCACAGTTATGGCGTAACAAAAGGTAAACGTTTTCGTGATGATATCATATAAATATTAATAAAACGGTATATGGTATAAAGAACAAATTAAAAACCAGCGGTTGATGAAATTCTTTCAAAGGTTAAATGCAGTGTTTGTAACATTAATTGGAACTATAAACATTGCCGTAATTATTAAGTAACGCTAACAATGGCCATAGAATTGAATTTCAATAAGCCTCTTAGTAACCATTAGATAATGTAGTTCATTGAGCTTTCAAGTTTCATACTCGTTTTAATCTATTGATCGGATCTCTTTCTTGGACCATTGTGTTGGCGTTACAAAGAATATAACAATTTAAGTCTGTGGACTGTTTTGAACACTAGTGCTAGATTTTATGTATTACCTAACCTCGAAAGGCGGTCCACTCGATGTGGTCTGCGCCAGCAATAGATGGATACAATATTTGGTAATAACTAATAGTCATACTTATGTAATAACAAAGCACTTGTACCATTGTCAACGAGCAACTAAGGAACCAATGAGCTGTGACAAGCGAGGAGAATTTAATCGCATTGACAAGCAAAGGCAAATTAACGGGTATTATCGTCATAATTTGTCTGTCTGTTGTGACAGAATCGAGAAATGTTGCCATGAGATGTGTAATTGAGATTCATGCGCGACCAAACTGTAATAACCATGACCGACGAAAGTTATCTTTGAGATATTTCGTTATACTACCAATTTTATGTAAAAAATGCGAAATAAATATAATCCAACAGTGTTCTCGTACAGAGCCTAACCTCGCTAGAAAAACACACATATTATCAACTATAGGAATATTTTCTGCGTTTTGTGTGGAACCATTTTATCGTTCTAGTAGCTACGTAATGCTAACTAAACTGCCAATTTTCTGACGAGGGCTAGTCCCAAAAAATCTGGATCATGATAGATAAGCATCAGACATCTAACAGCGTTTGTCTTTCGCAAACACTGGCGAACCATAAAATTGCGTACATAATTACACGATTTTATAAATTTGTTCATAACACGGCATTAAAACTGATCAGTGATATAATTTATAGTAGATAAAAGAGATAATCATATACGAGTATATTGATCAACACGTTGTATGTATATATGTATGTATGTGTTATTTAAGTAAGTAGGTGTATATATTTGTATGTATTAATATTCCTTACTTTTATTTTTTACTTAAATATCTTTTAATTAGAAATTTTTCTGTCTACCGTAAACTCTAACCATGACCCAGGGTTGACTGGCAGAGAATGCCATTAGGCTTAAAGTGCTACAAATGATAAATAAATAAATAAACGATAGCAGAGGCGAACTTTAAAAAACATTTGAGACAAATCCAGTAAAGTAAAATAAATTACAAAGAATTTTAGCTTCTTTACTTTTCTGGATTGATACTGTAGGTTACGGTTACGAGTGCGATACGAGTGAGTTTGTTCCACTTATGGCTGATTGAAAACGCTATTTATATTATTGTGACTATTGTTGAACCGTTATTAGCAAATACTTCTCGTTTTTTATTGACCTGGTATCGATGTGGAGCAAAGTGGCACAAATAAAGTGTACAATGACATTGCAAAAACGTAGGAAATAAAAACGGAAAAGTTTTTATTCATAAAATATTTTTAAGTAAATCGTAATAAGAAGCGCGCATGGATCTGCGGATGGCGTAAAACGCAATCGATCTTCGTATCTAAGCAAAACGGGCGCGGTAACGTGCGAGATGGGTGATAGGTAGTTGCATAATTCATGCGCGTTTCGAACCGTACTTCGGAGGGCACGTTGAGTCGTTTGTTGTTATCGATAGATAGCAGATGTTCTACCTTGTCAGAGGCCTTATGGGCAGTTTGAAAATACCAACCAGCATTGGAGCAGCGTGGGGACGAAAAAAGGGATGCAGCCAATATACAGAGTGATGTGTAATAGATGTACATAATTCCTGTCAAGGGCTGAAAGTATTTTCAGCCATTTGCTATAAAATGTCCTGTCCGATTTACAATAGTTTCAGAGATATTTGATGATTTGTGCTTTTTCTGAAAATACCCTGATACCGATACAAAATATTTTTTTAATGTTTGTTTTCTGAATAGACAATTAATAAATAGGAATTAAATAAAATTAAGAGATAGTTCAATACCTATTTTTAAATTAAAAGATCAATAAGGTGGAACATAAAAAAATATGAAAATTTTGACTTTGTGAAAAAAAAAGTTAGGTATAACTTTTTGGTCTTTTAAAAATATTGAACTTTCTATTAATTTTATTTATTTCCCATTTATTGATCGTCTGTTCAGAAAATATAAACAATAAAATATATTTTGTGTCAGCAGTATATTATTGGTGGTTTATCATTTTCCCTTAAAATTGGGATATTTTCAGAAAAAGTACAAATCATCAAATATCTCTGAAAATACTGAAAATCGGACAGGGTGTCACATGATTTATTGTACAACAAATGGTCCATACTTTCAACCCTTAAGAGGAATAACACCTATTGCAAATCACTCTGTATAGGTCTTGCCCTAGTAGAAAATGCAAACTTTTCACTTTGCGACATACAACATAACACATCTACCACTCATCCCAAACTGAAAAAAAAATTAAACGTTTCAGTGCTGCGGATCGAGTATACTTGAGAATTAATTTATACTTGTACTTGATTCAGCGCTAGATTAAAATAGTGTATCTGTTAGCAAATTTCCTAGAGCCCGTAATCCCGGAGAGTAAATCGGCGGGCGGTGGCCAATGGGCATGGGCTTGATTACCGGGAAGATTACGATAGAAACATAACAGAGACATATCCAGTACAGTTTCAACAGAACCCCTCCGAATGATCTCACAGTGCGAAGAAATGTTACGTCGGGTACATACATATGTAGGGTACCCATAAGACACATAGGACTCGAATTTACAAAAGTAGATTTTTTCGAGTCGATCGAGATTTTACTTGATCATAAATCTATGATTTGAATCGTTGCCTATCTTTGGCTTATTCTTATTCTTATTCGTACATACTTAAGTCTTCTTCTTGGTGAGTGACAGAAAGCAATACAACACGATGTGACTTCATTTCACCTACTGTAAGTTACAGTCTGTAACCTGCCCTTACGTAAAGTTTTTATAAAAAAATAAATTGTAAGAAAAAGTTTGTCAATTTACATTACTTTACGTCGCATCTGGTATACGATTAGAGGTGTACGATCAAATGTTTGTTTAACGTGACTATCCATCAGAAAATGAGTCTGACCTTGAGGATGTTTGTCCATAACTCTGTACGCATCAAATATTTGTCAATAAAAAATATTTTCTTGTCTTCCTTTCTAAATATTCTTACCCTCTCGTAACAACAAATGCGAATGCTAATTGACGACAAAAATATCCCTCAAAAGCTTATAACTCATGGTGATGGTGGCTACGGGTCGTACGAGCGTCATACGCGCATTTGGGTCAGGTTGTTAATACATTTGTGTTTACAACCTATTTCAGATCTATTCACGTCGGCAAGGAAAGGTAATGTAAACATACCGTAATATTATTTAATGCGAGTAATCCGCGAGCCATTCATCCTTCCGTTGCAGGCATGGGAGAAATGGCACAGATTGAAAATAGAATGTGCCTGCTTCATAAAAGTTGTATTTATGTGAGAAAATATTCTGCGTACAGTAAATGCATAAAAAGGTTTTTTTCAAGGAGATTTAAAATACGCCATTGTAGTCGTAAATTGCAGTACTAAAATACTTAGTAATAAGTTGGAAGTTTTTTAATTGAAGTACTCGTAATATCCATATTTAAATTTATTTACTAAAAATAATGCTACAAGCCTTCAAAAACATACCAAGTGGAAGAATTATTTCAAAAAAACGTGTGAATAGTCTGGCATCCTGCATTGCGTTTTAATAGGTAAAAAGTATGCAATAAATATATAATATATAATAAGTTTTCACCGTTGTGTCTCTATTATTATCTTTCATAACGTGCATACGTTTGTTTGACAGATGACGCAAAGTTTATCAAGTATAAAGTTGATGTGCGATTAATTAGTGATTCAAAAACTGGATTGCTGCATAACAATCGCCAATCTAAATGGACCATCTTCGCTATAAATGTTGCGGTTTTATTTATCACGTATGTATGTGTTTGTTTATGCAACGCGACTCGAGCGATATAGACAGGGTTGATGTGTGTTGCAAAAAATTAAAGGATGAAAATGATAATTATTTCAAAAGTAATAAATTAAAAAAAGAGGATTTTTGACAGCTGCCAGTACATAATTAAAACACAATTTTATTTTATGAGATTGTTTTGTTAACAATTCAATCCCCACTTTTTAATGAAGTTAAACAATGAAAAGAAAAGCGAAATTACTTTTAGTAACAAATAAACATTTGTCCTCGAAACCTTTTGATTTTCATTATTTAATTTTTAAATAAAAAACATAGCAAATAATACCAACTAACATGACTTTAAAAACCATTTAGAAAGAAAATTCGAAGGTTAGGTACGATACATAAATCTGACAAACATTAATAATAATCCGATCTTATAAAGGACAGAGTGTAGAAAAGATGACGGTAAAAAAAACTGGACGATGGTATTGTAATTCCGTTACAAATGCTATGATTCCTTTGAATCCGTAAAGTACTTAATTTTCAAAGTTTTCTGTTTCGATACAAAATCGCGTGCACCAAAACATTACAATTTATTTTTAACAATATAATTGGAACTGACAGAATAAATGCCGGGTCCTGGCAACCCTATTCATGAGCATCAAATGAAAGCTTCACATGAGAGACTGCTCAATCAATAACCTATCATTAATTTTAGCCTAGCTAATACTCGTAATTGTCTACAGATGTGCAGGGTACCTAAACGCAGGTATGATTACCTTAATGGATTTGGATAATCGTGTGGGATATCTACAATATACATTATTACGAATTTTAAGAACAGACTAAGATTTATTTCATAAATCGACCACAAAAGTATAACTGTAACAACGGGTATTTAAAAAGAGTGCTGTTGATAGTTTTTCTTCACCAGCTCTATTCTCTTAGCTCAACTCATCGCCCATAAGGTAACCTAGAGCCGACGATCGCGAAAAGATTGATGTTCATTAAGAGAATATTTGTATTCCGAAAACGAATAAGATATTTTATTTTATAAAAAAATACTGATATTTGTAGTTTTAAGCTAGTCAAGGTGCAGCAATTGTAATAATATTACATTATGTTTTCGTCAAACACAGTCAAACATTGAAGCTAAAATCAGCATATAAAATTTATAAGACCGGTGCGTTCCGCCGGAGATCCCGGAGTCCTCCCCAAGCGCAGTGGCAGCCAACAAGGGGGTTTTAGTGCGGTCAAATCCCACATAACCCTCTCCCAAGGTGCCGGGTACCTTTTGAAGGTTTCCCCCCCGATAACAAAAAAAAGGTGACAGCCAGAAATATATTCGTTTATACAATAGACGCAGACGTACGGAAATCGAGTAATGTATTCAGACAACGATTGCATGCAAAGCGTCTACGACTTTGTAGCGGGTTTCGCAAGAAATATGGAAGTGTCACAGTCGCATGATATTAATCCATTGAACGAAAAACTTGTAAAGCACGCATGAATCAGAATGTGCAATTAGCCATAGAAAGTGAACCATAATAATTGGCGAACGTCCGTCTACCCACCATTCCATTCAGCGGATCCATTGATGCGGAAATATAGACACTGGATGAGACACGTGGGCGCGGATTACCGGCCCGGCCGTCGTGTTACGTGTAATCGAGTGACTAATAAAGCTATTAGCCACTGCACTGTCTGTATACATGTCGCGGAAGAAAAAAAACAAATGCCGAAATACTTTATATTCAAACAACTATTTGTTTTGTGCATAGAGTCCAAGACAACTGAAAACATTAAAAATATCTAAATTCATACCTTAAAAACGTTGCACTAAACCACGCTTGGAAAGCAGGATTATTGTTAAATCATATTTATAGATGACTATAAATAAATTGGGACGTCGCAAATCATTTTCTCATACAAAATGTATGAGAATGTCAAGTTTTGACAGCTCATTAAAAGTGTCTCAATTTGGTAGTCTAAAATCGGCCCCCTGATTTTGTAATTATGAAAGAAAATTATTTCAATTACTTTGATTGAAATAATTTCTATCAGAATAACTAAATTGGCCCACAATTGGCTGATTTTTAAATCTGAAAGAAATTATTTCAATCAAAGTAATTGAAATAATTTCTGTCAGAATTACAAAATCCGCCCTCTGATTTAAGTGTTTAAAGCTAGTACATATATAAATCAATGGTTTAAAGTATTTAAACCATTAAGTCTTTTCTAAAAGCATACTCGTATAAGAGATCCAGAAGCATACGTAGGCGCGATTTATGATGTGTACGTAACGGAGTGACTAATAAACCTAACACTACTTACGGATTATAATGATTATTGTTCGGGTGCTTAGAAAGTGAAGTTATGATGATCTGTCCCGGCAGAACGATGTCTACTGAGTCTAAAGTTACTTTCATTAAAGCTGTTTATTGAGGTAATTCAAAGCCCATTTGAAAATAAAGGAAAACAAGTTTATTGTACTGTGAGCGTAGGTACCAATTACGTATTAACTATAATTCTAAATGATACATAAATGACTAATAATTGTATTTCTCGAGGGTGGTAATGATTCATTGTTTGTGTTTAGAAAGTGAAATTGAGATGATCGCTTGTCAGTTATCATCATTTATCTTGGTGAGTAGGTAGGTAATAAGATAAGAAATAGTTGTCTACATCATAATATCAAATATGGAATAAGAATTGCGCAGAAGGTAACTAGAAAACATGCTGTATCACGAAATCATAAAAGTAAAACGGATTTCGTTGTGACATTAAAATATAGCCAATTAAAATGAAATATTGATACAAGTCACTTTTACATTATCAGATCCTTAAGTAATATCTAACACGATTTGTGTGAGCACTTAAAAGTAATTGTTGTCTTAGATGTGTATTTCACACCTCAGGAGTTGCTGTAATTGGGTTTTAAGCTTTCGATATCTAATTTATTCGATTTTAACAAATTGTTATTAGGTTTTTATTACATTTTTGTATTACCTATTTAAAAGTTGTATAAGTATGGAATAGGGATTTTCATTCGCTCTCAAAATTTCTAGTTTGTTCTCTTTCTGAATAATAATATCTTACTATGAGACTTAATGACACTGGTATGGCGCATCCATGCATTTTTAGTGTTCATTTAAACATTAGATTTTTTTTGTCTGTTTGTCATAAATTATGAATAAATTATGACTCAGTCATCACTTAGTAAAATCAGTTAGACAT
The DNA here is from genome assembly GCA_911387765.1 of Pyrgus malvae. Classification (NCBI taxonomy): domain Eukaryota; kingdom Metazoa; phylum Arthropoda; class Insecta; order Lepidoptera; family Hesperiidae; genus Pyrgus; species Pyrgus malvae. Next base: position 5,590,311 of record OU426955.1, on the reverse strand, counting down.
GAAACTAAAGTGATGATTACTTTACGCTTCTTATAGAAATTTGGAGGTAATTCGAAAAATAAGTTTTTATCCTGTTACGAGATGTTGTTTATTTTATTTTTTTGCAAAATGAAGAAAAAAAAAACTAACTACGACGTCTCTTTCCGATTCCCATATAAGCTCATCAGTATTGAGCGTTTCTAGGATTCTTGGTTCAAAAATACCTTATCTAGTGTTCCTAGCTCCGGGTTCCCGGAGCGGCAAGGTCGTCGACCCCGGCAGTCGGACGCACCTCGCACCGGCTCCCGATTGTGGGATAAGACCGTTTCGCTATTACCGCGTTTATCTCGATTGTCTTATTGCACGTATACGAGAGAAACGGCCGCTCGGAACGTCTTAATACCAACGTGCATTTCCCTTTACCTTCTTCCCTGTGAAGTTGCGTTATTAACAGTTATTATAGTACCTATGGTAAAGCTTTTTACGATGTCTATCTTGTACCATTTTTTTTTTGTTGTCGAGGGGAAAAACTTCAAAAGGTACCCGGCACCTTGGGAGAGAGTACCGGGTTATGTGGGATTTGACCGAACTAAAACCCCCTCGGTGGCTGCCACTGCGCTTGGCTTATCTCCGGCGGAACGCACCGGTGTCCTCCACGCGCGACGCCCCAGAACGGGCCCATCTTCGGGAGAGCAGCTTTGCTCTCCTGCACCTTCTGATGCTTACGGCGACATGCGGCCACGCACACATCGCCACCCTTCCCGGGGCTGCTGGTTGGATGGATCGAGCTCCCACTCACACCGTCCACAACCCCGGAAGCCCCCTTTTAGTCGCCTCTTACGATCAGGCAGGGGATACCGTAGCTCTATTCTTAATCCCGAAGCTACAGGGACTGTCTATGATTTCATTCCTAAGAAAGAACCTTTATTTACAAGTAGATATTTGTATGATAAGACCGGAGAACCACTTCAATTACCAATTCCTGCTGTAAAGCAATAATATTGTGTTTTAGCAAAAAAAAGTCCGACTTGACTTTGAGAGGCGACTATCAGTCTTCGGAGTAGCAGCGTACGAGAAGTATGAGCTACAGGTGTGCGTCGATGTCCCTGAGCTGCAACAGCCACATATCACCACGTGAACTGCATGCTAGTTCTGTTACCCTAATTAAATTTAAAAGATTTTTTAACAAAAAATAAAAATGGCGAAAAAACTGAAAAGCAAAAAAAAAACTAATGTAATACTTGGCAAATTATACTTTTTTTTTGCTAGTGGTAATGATTCATAGTACACAGAGATTTTAATGAATTATGATTGTGTGTGCGTGCGTGCGTGCATCATAATTCATTAAAATCTCTGAGTGAACAATCAATAAGTAAACAGACAATGAGATAATTTAGTCCCATTTTCTCACGCTTAGGGTCTTAGGGTAAGGAATCGTTTTAAAATTTTTGTGAGACCAGCTAAGACATATACTCGTTCCAATAAAAAAAGGTATTAAAATGAAAACTCTGTACAAAGTTACGCGTGTTCATACATTACAATCAGTGAGTGAACAATCAATCATCTCCGTAGGGTTCGATTTTATTCAAATTTATATAGGACCAATTTCAAATGAAAAAAGAATTATCAAAATCGGACTACATACTCTCTAAAAAGTTATGCTTGGTTACACATAAAAAAAAGAAATATACGCGTCGAATAGAGAACCTCCTCCGTTTGTTTTGTTGGTAAAAAAACCTCGCATATTCTGATCAGAAAGGGATATTAATTAGTTTACAATTACCTCAATCTACCTTTGATGTTTAACCTTGACACAATTATTGATTGTGAAGTTTTCCAACCCAATATGAACAAGGCCTTATTTACTGAAAAATTCTGATTTCCACTTCGGAAATGATTTTCAAGTTCACCCCAACATGTAAACAGACGGACAATTTATTGATTGAATGCGTTCGTGAAGCCGGTCTTTGATCCGTGATGCCTTGCACTCGGGAGCGATGGTTTGTGTATAATAATTTCCTTATGTAACATTCATATCAATGTGAGGTACCGTCGGCAACATTAAGCATTCTCATAGTCAAAGTTTCCCCTTTTTTACCGGAAGTAAGTCATAGTATTTCTACTCGTGAATCTTTGGGTCTTTTTTTATAAAAGAATGTCACAAAAATAACTTTAAGCTGTCATTTCTATCGGGAAAAAATGTGAATCTAATTGATGGGGTAATTGATCTTACCTCAATTTTACCAAATTGAACATTAAATTATCAATGTTGATTGCAATAAAGCATAGATCTTAGGAGCGCGCATGGCCCGGCGGTTAGCGTAGAACGCAAACGATCTATGCAACTAAGCCAAACGGGCGCGGTCGGGTGTGAGATGGGTGACCGCTATTGGCAAAAAATTTCATGCGCGTTTCCGTGCTTCGGAGGGCACGTTAAGCCGTCGGTCCCGGTTGTTGTCGATAGATAACAGTCGTTAAACCTAGTCGGAGGCCTTATGGGCGGTTTGAAAACATCCGACAGCGGGTTGGCCACTAACCCGCATCTCCACCAACCCGCATTGGAGCAGCGTGGTGGAGTAAGCTCCAGGCCTCCCCAATAATGGGGAGAGACCCGTGCCCAGCAGTGGGACGCAAAAAGGGTTGCGGCGGCTTAGACTTCTGTATAAATACATTATTTAATTCACTCTATGATCGGTTATCTGTGCGATATAAATCAAGTGATCTAATTTGATAACAGTGCAAGCGTTTCGCTGAAGTCAGACAGTGTGTAGCGATCATCGACCACACAGCCCGGTAGCGATGTACCAGCCATGTAAGACGCAGGTTATACACATTACAATTAGTTTTCTTGTAGCAAAACGAAGCATTTGTTTTGTAAATGCAACATCCTAATTTTAGATATTATGACGAGTTATCTATGCGGTCTGAGCATGTAAGGAAACCAAAGAGTTAACATTACTTGCTAACGTTACACGCACGCATACGTTTCGCAGAAGCCAGACATTGTGTCTGGCTCAATGTAGCCATGTGTGACGATTGCCATACAATGCAACGTGCATACTGTAGGGTTACCATGCGTTCTGTTACAGTATTAGACTCTGAAACATCTTAATTGACATTTTATGCGAGTTACTTGTGCGATATACTCGTAAGACATGCGAGTAAACCAAAGAATAGAGATCCTGGCGATACTAAGCTTTATCCGAAATCTCAGTACGAAATCCTAATACTATTCAAACGTCTTCAAACCGGAAAGAACTGTTTTTAATCGTGCCCATTTCAATATTTTCGATATTTCTCAACGTCGGTAATGAACTATTGAATTTTTACAGCTTTAACATCGTTAGATATATCATCGCAGAACCTGTACCTTGTAAAATCATTGGCTGCAACTCTATTTTTGTTTCCCACAGCTGGGCAAGAGTCTTACTCACCCCATTAGGGAGACCTGGAGGTTTACTCCTACCTACCTATATGTCAAAATCAAAAATCAGAATGCAAGATTATTTTAGATTTAGAAATCTATAAAGCCATTTGGCAAAACATAAAAAATTTGCGTATTCGCAACATTAATGCGGAAGTCTATTTCAAATATTTCCGAAACCGGGACTGTCCCTCGCGCTACCCGATCATGGAGATACGAAGTTCCATCTGCGACTAGTAATTGGCGAGATGCAGTACTGCAAACGACCGGCTGTTTCGATCTAATTAACGTTACCAGTGAGCGTGCACTGCGGTCAAATGGTAAATGTATCATACGTCAACATCTTCTATTTATGGTATGGATGAAAACATCTTTTATGCTTCATAGGCGGACGCGGTTTTCTCTTTGGAACTGGAACATATTTCAATTTCAACGCTTCCCTTATGCAGACCATAGACTGAGTCGAATAGGATAACCTTTTGTCTGTCACAGCTTATTCGCTCTAGAACTATTGATTGACTAGCTCGAGAATGGGAGGGGGTTCCATACCGATAAATTTTTCACTTTCTAGGTAAATTCAATAACATTATGAAATAAAAGAAAATTATGTATGAATATATATAAAAAACTATGTAGTTAACATGCGACGACCCGTGTGGCGCAACGGTTACCATGCCGGACTGCCCATTGGAGGGTCCCGGGTTCGATTCCCGACGAATCAGAAATTTAAATGATGAGTTTAAATTTCTGTTCTCGGTCAGTCGGTCCATGGTACCCACGACACAACCTACTGTGGGGCTATGAGTGATGACCTGCGTGCTCGCCTGCTACTCCGTTTAAATATAAAAAGGCTCTACCGTAACAAACAAGCCCTTTTCCTAAACAATTATAACTTTCTTTCCCTGCCTATTAACAAGCTACTCGTATTTGCAATAAATACATCTTCGATATCGGATGACGCACAAAATCACAGAATCCTATTTGTTTTGTTTACGCACGCAATTGCGTTGAACTTAGGGCCAATCCATACGTAAATCGATGCATCATGTTGTTAGTCCAATTATTCAACTTGTTCTCCTATGATTTCGTATTGACATAGTATTATAGTTAAACACCATGTTTTGTATGTGACTTAAAGCTTTGATTAAAGCTTAACTGAACTTAGCTTAACTACAATCCGATGTCAGATAAGGTTTAATTCTAGAAATTGTGGAAACTATACCGATGCAAAAGTTTTCGTTTCTACTGTTTTCCTCGTTGACCTATTTATAAAATACCTTTTTTTACTGCGGGATTTTCAATATTTCTAAGAAATATTTTATCATCTTAATAATGTATTTTGAAGAATATGCAAAAAAATATAATATAAAATCGTTTTTATTGCTAGCAATAAAACCCACGGGTGCCAACAGGTCTGGAAGTTTTGCATTAGTAGCTCACTAAAAAAAGGGAAACAGCAGTAACTCATTCAAATCAACGTCCACGGCGATTCGTTCTGGGAAAACCGAGTAATTTATACCAGCCAGAGCGTCGCAAACGTCTTGGACTACGTAAAAAGCCGAGAATTTACTCGTGGAGTGATTTAAAAGGTGCCTAATAGTCTCTAATGACAGCCGACGCAGCTCCTCTTAGACTATGTGGCGAGCCAAACGGTCACCATTTACAGTCTAGTGTGACCCATTCTGGGCTTTATTCGAGAGGTATATGGACTATTATTGCTTGCAGCTGCCTCCTATTGTGGTGGTTAGATTTTAGCAGGAATATTTCAGGCCGTGTTGCGTTGGATTAGCGGCATCCGTTCTAAGAACTCAAGCGCACGTCCTCGTGCAGTGGTACTCAACCTGTCTCGAAAAGCTTAATTGTGCAGCTAAACGACTGCCACTCGTCTTAACCCTAGGCTCAGATATTTATGAATATTTTTCCTGGTTGTAGAAAAAATGCTACCCAGAAATACTAAACTCGTCGCTACATACCTATTGCAATAATAGTAGATTAATTTTACGGCATTTTTTATATCATGATACACTATGCAGCAATAATGTCATCAACTATTATTTTAGAATTTTATAATAAGTAGCGCATGTCTTTAACACATAAAAAAAAACTGAAATTATTTGGAAAATACGACGCAATAGATAAAAAACCAACAATTAGTTACGCAAATGGATTTTCGATAACGTTAGATACGGTAGTCAATAAAACAAGTCAATAATATAAAATAAATCAACAATAGTTTTAAATAAAATATATCCATCTGTACTCGTTATAGTCATCCAAGTACACTTAGATCTTAGCTTAGAAAAGGATAAGACATACACTGACAATAATATAACTTTGTATACGAATTTTTAAACTAAACTTACATGAGCGTAGCGGTAGAAAATACTGTTAAACGAAAATAGCTTTGTATAGATATTTTTTTAATTTTTAATGTTTATCATAGGGCCGCAATGATGGTAAGTAAAAATCACAAGTTATACTTTTTTTGTACTAGTTTACCTCTTTACAAAGGTTGAGAACCACTGCACTAGTTACATAGACGGTTATAAAATGTAAAGCAGAAGCGCTGATGGTCAGATGTCTCGGAAACGGTGAAGTAGCCCCCGTCAGTCGGGGGACGTGATTGGGTTGGGTCCCGTTACCTCCTGTGGGATCAATTATTCATTTATTCATTTATCCTCCTGTGGGAAGAGAATTTGATTTGGCGGAAACATTGGAGATGACCATTATCCGTAAGCTTATATGGAATGATCGTCAATTTTCTTAAGAATGGATTTCACTTCCAAGGAGCCAAGTTATGTAGGTACATACTGTTTTTTAAAGCAAACTTAGGGCGGCCTTAAAAAAGTGGAATATTCAGTCACTGTAGCAGTAGGCTGGCTGTTGAAAATATCTCTAACTTGATTGACTATATTTTTAGTTGCTAAGCATATTAATAGGCCAGGGGCACGGTATAAAGCCACGGAAATCAGTAACGAGTAATAGCAAATTTAAAGAGTTGTATTTTTAGAGTCTGCTCAGAAAAACATGAAACATGAAACTCCTCTATTCACTAAATAGCCACGTCTATTTTTTTCGAAGACTTTCTAGCTATAGGGAATGTGCTTCAATTTCTTTTTCAATCTATGAAAATATCTAATGTCAATAAATTTTAGCCAAATTATAAGAAAGTGCAATATAAAATCAACGTACCAATACATTTTACCCACGCAATAAATTAAATTTATCTAAAACTAAACGAAAATAGTTTTGACACCATAAATTGATATTATTACTGAGCGGCCGCCACATAAAATCATAATTTTATTACGCATAAGTGGGGTAATGTTTATACGCGATTTTAGCCATTCCAGAGGGAGAATGTCAAAATATTTACCTGGTCTTTGGCGCATCAATTTATCAGGCAATCTAGCGACTGACGACCTTGCGCCTAGCCTACAATAAAGCGGGATGTAGCAGAGGAGCTTAAGAGGGGATATTTGGGTACTCTAGAGCACGTCCAGTATATTATAAAGGTAAAAGGTATTTAATTGTAACGTCTCAGTAGATACTAATTTAAATACATCAATATCGAAGCTTTTTTAACGGGGACGCTACAGTTTTTGAATGATTTCAGTTGCTTCTGGGAAAAATTAAAATCGTTATGCTGATTTTAATTATATAAAAAATATTCCGTTTTCTCGTCACATTTTCCTTTACAAAAAAAATCTACCATTACCATACCAATTACTTGACTCTCTAAATCTTCAGTTTGAAATGTACACCATTCAGCACGTATTTGATGCAATCAATCGTAATTTGAAGGGCTCGATCAAATTCACATTTAGCATTGTGGGCTATGACCGCGATGGAAATTTATGACATCAATTAAACTACGAGTATAGGGCCAATGGCAGAACAATAACTCAGCCGAAAGCTCGTATGTTCGAAATTTATAAAATAACAAGGTAAAGTGGGGCTGTCACGCAGAATATTCAGAACTTATGCAAGACCGGTGATTTAAAGAACAAACTACCTATTAATCAACTAGTAATAATTAACTAACATCCTAACTGTAACGCAACTATAATTTCGTAAATGTTAAAAATCAGTATGTTTCAAAATCATAAGACATTTTCACGAAAATTTTTGTTGAAATCCAATGTCTCAATAATATACGTAATATAGAGAACATCCCGACTATCTCTTCGGGTTTTATAAAAAAAAAACACATAATCTAAGTGGAATTTTGTTTATGGGGTGAAGGCCAAAGTATTTCAAACTATCATGATGGGTGATTCGCACCCGTGACGATATTCACGTACACCACGCTGTAAGTACATAACACCTCGTATGAATCATCGTTACAAATTACAATAAGCTATTTTTAAGAAATTTTTGCACATAGTAAACATAGTACGCCAACGTTTAGCGTACAGGTGGAGATTAAAGGCTTTTTATAACATTGTAGATACTTAGTATAGTAGTAGTAGTAGTACTAAAGTAAGCGATACGCATTGCAGGTGGAGAAGATCGATAAGAGATCAAAGTTGCGGTTACGTTTAATAAAAGTTGTGTTAAGACGATAGACAGATCCAGTTCTGTTACACACACCGAGTACTCATAGTACAAACATGCAAATTACTTACACTGTAAAATGCTTGTATGTCTCTGAACTTTTCAGTTTTAATTTTCGCAGAACCCATCGAGAGAAAATCGAAAATACTCGATAAGATCAAAGGGATGAACGCTAGAAACTTAAATACAGGCCAAGTAAACTATAGCCAACAATTAATATACCCGTAGTATGATTTCTATGCAACGCATTGCATCACCAAATTCTCGAGGAACAATTAAAAAATAAATACGAGTAGCAATTATTTTCTAAAATTTCTCGCAAACAATTGTCGACCGTTCAAGCATATAATCGTAACCGATCATAAGGCAACATGATTGCATATTATAGCCTATTTATAGCAAATTAACATGTCTGTATCGGCGAAGTAATCCGAGCTCCGACAACCGCAATCTACATACGTGGGGCACGCCTCTATGCTCGGGCATGCGATTAGCAGATATCATACACATGAAAACAAAGAAAATGTAAATTTTCGATCAATGTGCGATGATATCTCTCTCATGGAATAGCAGTCAAAGTTTTTCCAGTACTGTTACGGCTCTAGCAGATACTACTCACACAAAGACAGACAATTATGTAGAAAATGTTAATTTCTGGATCTATATCCGACAATATGCCATGCAGTAGCCGATAGAGACTTGCCAATTCTACTTAGTACTACCAGATATTATATACAAAGACAAAAATTGTGCGGAACATGTTCGATCTACTTATATCATCGCATCGCATCGCCTGCAAAGTCTTACCCTTTTTTACAAAGACAAACTAAAAACGACAAGTAAATTACTAATCCCTACTAACATTATAAAATCGAAAGTAACTCTGTCTGTCTGTCTGCTACGCTTTCCCGCTTAAACTACTGAACCAATTTTAATGAAATTTGGAACACAGATAGAGTGGACCATGGGAACGGACATAGGATGGTTTTTTTCCTACGGGAATCTATAAAAAGTGGTCCAAGCGGGCGAAGCCGCTGGCGGAAGTCTAATATGTCATACAATATCCGCGTAACGTTTTTAACGTACTCGTATTACTGTTAAGATAATAATATTTAAAACGTGAAGTTACGACCTGAAGAAAATGTGATCAAGTTCTTAATGATTCCAAGATTACAGAAGAGTTTGACAGGATTGAGATTGATACAGGATTTTAATACCTAGTATAGCGTTTATGCAAATAAAAGCAAAACTGTGTTTCAGTCAAGGTTTACTAGAAAACCAATCATTTATTACATGAAACACGAGGCACGTTCTCTTGCACCTTCGTAGCACGTCTTACAATTTATTGCTAAGGACATCAACATTCATTTTGTAGTCCTACAAAATATATAATATTTCAATTCACACCGGCAAAAGCTTTATTCATAAATGTAGTACATTGATAAATGTACTATTCTCAATTGATCGATCTTCATGAAAGCTAGATTGGCACCAAAATATTCTCATGACAAGAAAAAAATATGGGAAGGAAAAACCCAATGGTTTTAACAAGAGAGCTTTGACTCCATTTCATGCATAGCTTTAAAAGCCTAAAGCCACTAAGCCATGTCAAGGTCGAACATCTAACATGATGCAAAACGGTTTAAACTGAAGATGGAAAGGACAACTGGCTCTAATTGATTTGCTATCGGCCAGCTGGCCCGTTGCGCGGCAGACGAGCGTGAAATACAAACCATCATTAAGTCGAATTATGAAAGCGATGGTTGCGGGTTGACAGTTTCGAGTGGAGTGATATAACGCTTATTGGGCCCTTTGTGGCGACTGGTTACGTAAGTTACGTGACCGATAATATTTATCGTGCCTTGTGATCGCACATGTTTGCGGTCACGTTTTAGGACTTCATGGCACAAGTCTATTCTTGAAGAAAACTTTATGAAAAGGAAGTAGTTATTTGAGATGGTTGTGTTGATGATTGTTTTTATGATGACGTTCCCACAGCATTGATTCTAAAGCTTCTCAGACCTTTAAAGCGCTTGGGTCGCAATTTACTGCGAATTTGTCCGAACGAAATCTCTAAGGTACAATGGAAAAATGTGCTCCGACACCGATGTCCGATGATCGATGGCACGCGCCCGCCAATAATAATAATATAATTTCAACCTCAAACGATCCAAGGATGAATAGCGATTGCCTGTGGACACTGGCCATTTGCAGGTGGGTCACGCACGATCACCGCGCCGGCATGGCGTCACATCCTCCACTGAATTGGCTACGATAATTAATAAAAGAATTGCGCCCGCGCAACCAACGCTATGTTCGGTAATGCTCGTCTTTTTTGACGCATTGTTGACGTACCCCGTCCGAAGCGCTCGGACAAAAACTTGAGTTATCATATTGCGCGATGAGGTGAGGTGAGCCAGAACACGTGAATCATTACCCTTTTGACACTCCGCATCTGTCATTCAAGCGGCTCGCCGGTTTCCTACATCGAATTAATTGTTTCGATAGCGGCACGCGGAATTCCAGTTTTGGATTATTGATTGCTCCTTTTTGTTGATGCTTGTTTTCATACAGGAAAAACCGTTGAGGGTCTTGCGTATTTAAAATATTACGTAGCTATTACGAAGTCTTCCAAACCCACGCCCCTATATTCAAATGCCACGTAATCGTATTGTAAAATCAATAACAAAGATTTTAAAGACCTTTAAATTATTCGGATGTCAGCGTAGCTCAACAATATGGGACATTCGTGAGTGACGTTGAGACAGCCTCCGGAGCTGTCAGGCTCCCTATCATAGCTGTCATCTCGCCCATTATATGCGCAGAATAGACGTGCGACCTCAGCAGGTTGCTGGCAAGGCCACGCGCCTTCCCAACCTTTCCTTTGAATACCGCCATCGACAGGTTCAAGTACCCGTGTTGTCGATTGTTTCGTGTCTTCAATAGCCATACAATTACCCGTCGTGGTAACCGTGCCATAATCGACGGCTTCCCGTTTGATTGCTTCGTTGGTTCAATGCCTATACAATTCAAGTAGGTATATATTCAAAGTTCCAACGTCCGTGGTAATACTGATAATATAGCAAATTGGAAATTCCTGTACAAATACAACCAATTTGTTGCACTTAAAATATACTATCATCTCCAATAGAAGCTAATTTGTCAAGTACCACTCCGATAATGTATATACTGAACCATAAATCCGAGCACCAAAGTAATGACATTTGGTAGATCGTTAACCTAGATTGTGGATGCACGATTGCACTTGAATATTTTAATTTGTATATGGCAGTGCTATAAAAGCATGGATTAAGTTATCGAAGTTGTAAACGATTAAAAGCCCGAACACAAGTGCGGTATGCACGTATGCAGACAAGTATTTCTGTAAACATGAGCAAACTGCAAAGGCTAAGTTCCAAAATCGATATCGCACAGAAAGTGCAGACGCTCGACAGACAAAAGGATCATCATAGCGTACGTGCTCAAAAGGGTTTCTTTAGTGCTCGCGGTAGACGAGCAGACTTCATCCCTTTGCGGAAAAATCCTTTATGAACGAAGCTTGTACAGAGGCGCTTTAAAAGCTATTACACGGAACGCTGCATCAACGTTCATCGAAAGAGTCACGCAATCACGGCGACTTGCACCGTGCTTTCAGATCTCTAGAGCGCCTCGTAATAACTGAAGAAAGTTAGATCATTAAAATGGATGGTAGGTACATTACTGTCAACCACTTTCACTGTAGCCGCAACGTAAACAATAACTGCGAACAATATTCCTACGACTGAACAAAGCAACACGCCCGCAGCAATATGTCAAGGCTCATGAGATTAAGGTGATGAGAAAAGAATGAAATCCATTATAGTTTTGTACATTTAATGATTGCAAGTTAGCGAGTGAGGTGAAACCACAAAGGTTTCAGGACAATGAACTTTGGAGGCTTGTTAAGCAACTCCTCTAAACATCCGGCGCGTTAAGGTTCATTGTTGGTGATAATAAGCTTGTTATTCCCGGGAAATTTTCTGAAAGCAAAGCGGTTGCCGATGAATGAAGTAAATGTTGTATTGAATAAAGTTTCATTAGATAAGTTTTATCAAAAGCTCCTGGCGGAACGTTGAACTCATCAGGAGGGAACACTCCAAAAGTTCGTTGGCCGCTTTTAATATAGATTAATAAAATATAACGGATAACGACACTAATCCTTTTTAATTTGGTACTTTCTTTGTTTTAATTTGTAAGGTACGAATAGTACTTGTACAAGAACAGCGTGATGACAGTCAACGACCTCCTTCAGGCAAAGTTTTAAAATTTACGGAGAAATTTAGCTTCATATCAGTAAATAACGCCTGAAGACGTTTTTGGTTTAATTCTTAATCGTTTCTACTCGTATTTCAATTTGACTTTTTCATAATTTCATTAATTCAATTAATTCAAAAAGGTCTTTTTTATTTGCATGTCGAGATAAAACTTTTCAGTTCTACCTTACCCTACCATCTATTCTTATTAAGGTTGCAAGCAATTAGTAGACGCCAACTGTGTCAGCGAAGAGCCTCTCAAAAAGGCTACTGTGAGCACCTCTTAGGCCGCACGCTTTAATTGCTGACACACATTAACATTTCAGCTGTTATACTCACTATGTAGATACAGTGTTTATAGTACGCCTAAGTATGTACTCGTACGTTACAAATGTACGCACTTAGAAACGCATTTTCCTACTCGCCAATAAGGCTTGCGACACACTTGCGACGGACAACGCAACAGAAACACCAGCTACGCCGTTGTGCAACATGCGGTGTCAACCTGGTGGCCGACAAACCGCAAGCTGTAGAAATCTCGGACGCAGTCCCCAATGCGGTATCGGGTGCAACGCCTGACCAACAGTTGTGATGACAATGATGTCTGACGACAACTTTCTGTGATCTATTCTAACGCCTTTTATAATGACTTTGTTTGAGGAAAATAATATTGATATTAAAATGTTGAATATGTTTTTTTATTTATTTGAATGGAGTAGCAGACTAGCATGCAGGCCAAGTGGTGTTAAGTTGTCGCTGCAGCCCATAGACATCTACATACAACCTCAAGCAAGCATAGGTTAAATCTTGTCTGAGGTCGTATGCAGTTGCGCTGATACTCCGGAGGCTGGTGGTCACCTCATGTAAGTGTGGCCTGCCGGCCACACCTTTCCACCGAAACACAATAGAATTGGTTCACGGCAGAAGTGGCTTATTTTGATTGAACGGTACAACCACCGGCCATGGGGCGCGCATGGCCCGGCGGTTAGCGTAGAACGCAAATGATCTATGCAACTAAGCCAAACGGGCGCGGTCGGGTGTGAGATGGGTGACCGCTAGTGGCAAAAAAATAATCATGCGCGTTTCCGTGCTTCGGAGGGCACGTTAAGCTGTCGGTCCCGGTTGTTGTCGATAGATAACAGTCGTTAAACCTTGTCGGAGGCCTTATGGGCGGTTTGAAAACATCCGACAGCGGGTTGGCCACTAACCCGCATCTCCACCAACCCGCATTGGAGCAGCGTGGTGGAGTAAGCTCCAGGCCTCCCCAATAATGGGTAGAGACCCGTGCCCAGCAGTGGGACGCAAAAATGGTTGCAGCCAAGTACAACCACCAACCATCATTAAGACTAAATAACTGTTGGTCGAGCTTAACAATAACGACCTGCCAGGCGGACAGGACGGATCTCGAATATATACAATTTGCCAGTGACTGAAATTAGCATAATAACACGGACTAAACATACCCCAATTATGGGCACGACGCGTCGATAGCAGTGTCTCACTTTCTTCCCTCGGGCAAAACGGGATGCTATTATTTTGGTTTTGCGTGTCGCAGATAATTCGCATTAGTTTAAGCCGCCTTCAAAGTGGTTAATAATGACCGGGGGCTAACATGGCCGCATGAAAATATCTACAATTTATTTTTTAAACGCATGCGTTGATCTTCTTGTTCTAAAAATAACTCCTTTGAGTGATTTATGACGGTCGGCTGTAACACATCGGGGATTTTTTCATCTTGTAGCGAAAGTTTATTTTTGTGCTTATATCTTTATATATTTACTGCAGTTATTAAAAACATTTGTTACTGTTACACACTGTTTAGGGTGTCCTTAAAATAATTATGGGTCATTGGCCATTTGCTGCTATGGCGAAAGATGTAACGAATGCAGATGTTTCTAATTTTATCAAGATTTTGATATGCTCATTAATCTATCTATATCTTTGTACAATCAAACATATCAAGGGTTGCTGCTATGGCGAAAGATGTAACGAATGCAGATGTTTCTAATTTTATCAAGATTTTGATATGCTCATTAATTTATCTATATCAATTGTACAATCAAACATATCAAGGGTGACTCGGCAGTCGGTACGGCATGGCCCCTTTAAGTATATCTTTAAGCATGGTTGCACAGCCCGCATGCCATATGAATGTGGGTCTAACTGTTTCGACGGTTACGTTCGGGCGTAGATCTTAACGATAAGGGCTTAAAAAGTACACCTGGAATTCTATGCATGTGATACGATAAAGACGTCGTTAGCTAAACATATTATTCAGTTCAGTTATTTAAAGAGTTAAAGTTAAATAATTGTATGATAACCTATGTGACGCAATGGGTACCATGCGGGACTGCCAATCAGAGGTCTCGGGTTCGATTCCCGGCGAAACAGAAATTTGAATGAGGAGTTTAAATTTCTGTTCTCGGTCTGGTTGTTTGTGTGTCTTTGTATGTGTCCATGGTACCCACGACACAGTTATTATTATCCTTTGCCTTTGTCACAACGATTTTTAGCTCAGTGCATCCTTCATTACCTTTAAACATTAAAAAAACAACACGGCGACTACTAAAATTGATAAGTGGGAGTTGAGATCTCTCTTAGCTGAAGTAACGATTTCGAACTGAAAAATGAAACACAATGATAATATTAAAAGGCTATTTATATCTATATTCTTGTTTCATGTTATTCTGAACCGCTCCTATCTATCAGAGGTACGACAAAAAGGGCATCTATTATGGAATGCAGCGAATGCAACCTGATAAGGTCTGCTGTCCTGTCGTCGAAATATTATGACTCACGGCTCCTTGTCAATTTGTTGGCACGAATTTTGTGGATTAGTCACAAGTCACAATGGGGCACGTATGCGAGGTCTTGCGGTGTAACAGAATTCTCCGTTGATATAGCTTGGTGGAGCGTGTAATAGAGCAATATACATATCGAATTACTAAGGTTCCGTAAACGATATAAGGAGGTATTTGACATTTTTAAAATTGATATGACTAGGGGTACTAACGTATAACTTTTTATTATCCCATAGCTGGGACTAAGTCTTCTCTTGGAATCGAGAGGGATTCAGGCCATATCACACTGTCCAAATGGAGGTTACTTGACATCTTGTATCTGAGAATTTTTTGTCTGTTGTACTATTTGCTAAATACTAATATTAATTGTTATAAAAGGCCTGTATTATAAAGTACAGTTAATATAAACTCTGCCACAGATCTACTTACAAATAATCATCAGTAACCATTACTGATGATTCTTTAATGATATCAAGAATTAACAACATAACAAGGTATTCGAAGGTAACGAAGAATCGCTACGTCGTCCGAAAAGCCAGCGGTCGATCAACAATCGAAATAAGGAAGTAATGACGGAGAAGATTGCAACATCAATAATGAAACCAATCGGGAATCGAACCCGTAACCACAATAATGTAAGACTGTTATTACGTCAACCGTAACCACTAAACCCGAACGGTTCTTTTCCTACATTTGAAGCAGTTATATAAAGGTGTGACGGGAACTTAAGATGTGTCTCTATTGATTTACTAAAGGCAGGTTATTCAAAATGCATCTTACTTATTTAATCTATACATATAAAAGAGGATGTTTGTATATAATATGACATCGCAAAACTCAGAAACCATTCGACCGATTATTATGAAAATTGGTATGTTTAAGTATTTTTTCACGGAGAAGGTTTATATGCTATCCATTATTATTATTATTTATTTAATATTTAAACGCGATACGGAGTTCGCGGGGTCAGCTAGTAGATAGTAAAACATGAAGTTTTGTTTAAAAGGTCGTTAAAACAATTGACGAAAGATTTCTGGTAATTTGGCCTGTAAATAATGCACACATTGTCTCAAAACTTCAAAAGTAATCGTCGAAATTCTAATGGCAGATAACTTAAAAGATTGATAACACTACTAACAAGCCCTTAATAATAATGAACTTTAAGGCTCAAAATGAATCTTACAACACTAAAGTATTAAACTACGAGGACGAATATCGACATTGCAAACAAGGACTCCGAAAACTTATCACTGGACATATTTGCGTATAGATATGCAGCATTCCGGCGTGTTTAAACAGCTTGGCGGAAAGCACGCGTTGGCCAGCCGGCGGGGTTATCTCGGCTTAGAGGGATTTTTGGACTGATATTACCAAATATTCTATTTCGACCTCCCAACCCGGCGTTACGGTGGTCCGGTAATTTACGATGTATCTACATAGAAAAAAAACTGTTGTGTTGAGAAGGAATACATAATGCTAGAAGATTTTATGATATTTTTTAGACGTGCGCATGGCTCGGCGGTTAGCGTAGAACGCAAGCGATCTATGCAACTAAGCTAAACGGGCGCGGTCGGGTGTGAGATGGGTGACTGCTAGTGGCAAAAAAATTCATGCGCGTTTCCGTGCTTCGGAAAGCACGTTCAGGCGTCGGTCCCGGTTATTGTCGAAAGATAACAGTCGTTAAACCTTGTCGGAGACCTTATGGGCGGTTTGAAAACATCCGACAGCGGGTTGTCCACTAACCCGCATCTCCACCAAACCGCATTGGCGCAGCGTGGTGGGGCAAGTTCCTGGCCTCCCCAATAATGGGAAGAGACCCATGCCCAGCAGTGGGAAGCAAAAAGGGTTGCGGCCAGCCCTAACTAAGCCACTTGCATTTCTGCTGCAAAGTGATTGCCCAAAAACTAAAGAGCATGGGAGCTGCATTCGATTTCAGAGGGAACTGAGTTGAATGGACTACGTATAAGATCATATAAACTAAACCCATTCCAAATGCAACGTTTATCGTACTTGACACAAACTCCACGGATGCTATCGACATCACTACTTTCCGATACCTGTATTACACCTATATTTAAATCACAGCGTCCTCTATTATTGGGCTTTCACTAACGTCCGTGCATTTGCAGATAATATGGCTTAGTATAGATACAGTACAAGTTACCATTACGAGTAGCACGAGATGTAGTCCACTGACTATATCAGCTGATGTCGGCAAAGGATGCACTGCCTTGTAGGTAGCGTAATGATTGAATAGTAGAAATTCATAGCCGACTCTCTACATTAAAACGTAGGTGTGTGTGTTTGATTAAAATACGTGTTACTAGATACAAAAGTAGGTTTTTTTATCTACTGTTGGAGTGGCTACATGAAGACTCTTAAAACATGGTGTATCTTGACCCTAAGTACTTGTTTCGTGAACGCATGCTTCCCCAAGCCATCGTCGTAAATCAAACGGCGTGTTATGTTTTCTTAAGATCGTCAGTACATCCGAAGTAACCGGAGACATAGTCGCTTTTACCCCGCCTTGCCAAAACTTTAGCAACCTTTCTTCCCCATTGGGAGCAGTGCATTTTAAGCTTTAATCATCTAAACTTAGACGTAGACAAAATATTAATGAAGTTATAATTAGGATACTAACAGCGATAGTTTATTTCGGGCGGACGCGCTGAATCGGCTAATTACACGCTAGTAGGAAAACATGAGCATTTTCTAAACGAACCTTGACATATTAGTTTTCGTAGCGCGTGGGTTAGATTTTTATTTATAAACACTACAAGGAACACCTTTAGCGATGCAGCTTTAACATCGGAAAATATTTATAAAGATAAGCAAAGTTCGATGAGACCAAGAGATTTATCGCTAGAAAGAGATCAAAATAATTCGGCTAATAGTAAATCAGTGTCATAACGAAATGAAAAATTTAATTATTTTTTCATTTTTTCCTAAATTGAATATAGTAGTTAATAGGGTTGATGCAGTAACGCATTTGTAGTTGAAATTAATCAAATTGTTTTTTAAGTGTAATAAAAATAATGCAAAAAATGGTGTTAGTGAATATGCCTTGCTAAATAAGTATGAACTACTCCATAATGCGCTCGCTATTCAGCTTAAAAGTATAAGTACCTACATAGATAAGAGTTTTAATAAAATATGTAAAAGATTATAGTGTACAGTTAGCTATCCATTAAATAAGAAATGACAACACCTTCGCACACCTACGTCGTGTCCAATGCCGTCTAAAAAGAAACATGTAGGCAGGTAAACAACAAACACAGGTACCAAAAGTGTTTTATTTTTAGCCCAATGCAATGCCAAAATTTTTGTTACCTAGCTTTAACTACATAACATTATTTAAATACGTAAAGACAAGTTTTAGACGAACAAGCTTACAGTAATTTTTAAGTACGCTAGCTCCTTCACGTGCCTTTCGTGAAAATACCATATGTCTCTTCTCGTCAGGAATGATACTGCCATATGCCCGGCCGGCAATTTGTAACCCCTTACTTACTTCCGGTACAAAAGCTACTACTAATACATGAATAACTACAGCGTTTGGTTCTACACAAAGTTACTTACATCAATACTTTGAACCATAGCCAAACAGGGAAACTCTTACGTTTTCTCATTGTTGTCTCAACTGTCAAACTGTCGATCCAATCCGGCGCGTGACGTCACGAGCCCAATGGTCCCGCGTCGGCAATTAAGCCGTCACGATCATGACAATGACATTACGCGTACCGGCGTTTCGCGTATTACGTAAAACGCGTACCGAGGTTTTGCGTATTACGTAAAGTACAAGTCCGCGGAACCTGTTCCCGGCGCGGACCAGTTTAGCTCCGAGCAAGGTCTCGCCATAGATCCACCGGCCGTTCCGTCCAGGGAGCGTTACCCTCCGCCAACCCGTTTGGTTTGTTATTTTTACGTGCTGCCGACCCGATGCAAAGTATGCACGGTTGCAATCTAAGCGATCGCGCTGATGAACCGATCTAAAAATATTGACCATGTAAGCGCTCCACATCTACAGAGTGTCCTAAAACTTTTAAAAATTAAATTTCTGAGTATTTGGAAAACCTAAAGCTCGTCACAGATATAATATGTAATGTGTTGTCAATTTGTTTTTCAAATTGACTTTTTAAATTGAGACTTAAATATTAATTATTGTTGGGAGATTTTTTAGGTACCTACGTGGACCAAAACCGGAATTGAATCACAAATTTTAGATAATAAAGCTCCTCGATTTTACGTTACATTTAATAACTCGAGGTAGGATTATGGGACACCTGTAAGTACCTATATTGCTTTTATTAGTCTACCATTACAAAGTAGCCTTTATCTAAGGACTTACGCTCGGCACAATTTTATTTTAAAAAGAAAAGCACTGGCTGATATTATCTTCTCTTTACTATTACAATGTAGCATCTACTTGAGATAGGACGTATAATATGTTTACGACGTCGTCGAACAGTTTAAATTGAGAAAATTATAAACAGCGAAATAGTTTCTGAAGTGGCCCATTGCGACACAACGAGCACTCTTATTCCGTTATAGGTGTGAAAAACGCGTTTACGATCAATAAAAGTCGTTAAGGAAATCGTAAAAGTGCTCTTTATTCGGCGCCTAGTCACGTCACTTAGTACAGATTAATTACATTGATGATTTTGGAGGCCATTACTGTTGATGTTTCGAAGCTTTGATTGGCTGGTGTTAAATTAAATGCGTGATTATTTCTTATTTATTTAAACTATTCGAGCCAAACGGGCGCGGTTAGGTGTGAGATGGGTGACCGCTAGTGGCAAAAAATTTCATGCGCGTTTCCGTGCTTCGGAGGGCACGTTAAGCCGTCGGTCCCGGTTTTTGTCGACAGATAACAGTCGTTAAACCTTGTCGGAGGCCTTATGGGCGGTTTGAAAACATCCGACAGCGGGTTAGCCACTAACCCGCATCTCCACCAACCCGCATTGGAGCAGCGTGGTGGAGTAACCTCCAGGCCTCCCCAATAATGGGGAGAGACCCGTGCCCAGCAGTGGGACGCAAAAAGGGTTGCGGCCATTTAAACTATTGCAGTAATGGATATGTATTCAGTCAGAGCCTGACGAGAGAGACGCTACGCGATTCAACGTGCTACGACGTAATGCAAAATAGTATAGTACTGAATGTAAACGTTTGTCAATGCAGCTACTTAGGACATAATAAAGGTATACTATAGCATACATTCGATATTTTCGCAATGCGTTTCTTGACGTACGTTACATTGAATTTTGACGTTTCACGTTCAAGACTGCCAATCGAGGGTATTTAGCTCGATTCCCGGATAGGCAGAAATTTGAATGATGAGAATAAATTTTTGATCTCGGTCTGGGTGTTTCTGTTCCTACCTTTATGTGTAGCCATAGTTATCTATTAGATACAAGGAATCCTAGAGCGTAACGTGAGTTTGTAGGGTCATCTATAACTCTGAAATATAAATAGTAGCATGTCGTCAATCATCAATACGAACATAAATCAAATTGTAGCGTAAATATTTAAAACCCCAACTGGCATACAGAGGGAAAGTCCGTCAATATGTCGTCCGCACACCATCGGCCGCTTATTTGTCGGCCGCCGTCGGAAGCCGTCACGTGCTGGTCACGCGACAAACCCCTACGAATCACGCCGCACTTTGATGTGTTCAATTGTTGTTCCCCCACAAACAAATAAGTATGTGGACGAATTCCTAATGTCATTTCGTGAAAGGAAAACTTCTATGGAGTATGAATATGTAGTATGAAGCGCGCATGGCTCGGCGGCTAGCGTAGAACGCAAGAGGTCTATGCAGCTAAGCCAAACGGGCACAGTCGGGTGTGAGATGGGTGACCGATAGTGGCAAAAAATTTCATACGCGTTTCCGTCCATCGGAGGGCACGTTAAGCTGTCGGTACCGGTTGTTTGTTGTCGATAGATAACAGTCGTTAAACCTTGTGGGAGGCCTTATGGGCGGTTTGAAAACTTCTGACAGCAGGTTGGCCACTAACCAGCATCTCCACCAACCCACATTGGAGCAGCGTGGTCGAGTAAGCTCCAGTCCTCCCAATAATGGGGAGAGACCCGTGCCCAGCAGTGGGACGCAAAAAGTGTTGCAGCTTGCAGCCATACTACGTACACCATGATCACAGACGAGTATGCAGACCACGTGATGGTCGCTGCAGTCCAGGGACATCTACACAGTACCCCAAGCAAGTCTTTCCCGTGGTCATAAGCAGTTACGCTGCTACTGCGAAGGCTGGGTGCCTCATATAAGCCTGGCCGGCAAATGCACCTTTCCACCGAAACATAATAGAACTGCTTTACGACAGAAGTGGGCTCAGCGGTGTGCCGGCAAATGCACCTTTCCACCGAAACATAATAGAACTGCTTTAAGACAGAAGTGGGCTCAGCGGTGTTACTTCCCCTGTCGAACCATTAAAGTTCTTCCATGTTAAAAAAATATTTACCACGTATATATAGCCTTGTTTTCTCAAGGTGTCTTGTTGTTACGGCTGTGTTATAATTGCTGAAAAACGACCCTAAAAAAAGATTTTACAGATGTGCCAGAGCACATGACACATTCGCCCTCAGATTAAACGCGTCATCTCCCTTACCATCTTGACGTGTATTGCACCACAAGTCCAGACAGGGGCAATGTTCGAACTTTTATTTCATACTCATTACGTACTCGTATGTATATACATACACTACTTGAGATTTGAAAAGTGGGTAGGTGAATACAAACTTGAAATAATAATAACAATAAACAATAATAAACATTTCACACTCATAGTCCCACAGTAAGGTTTATATACTACTACTGTACTGGCAACCCTTTTTGCGTCCCACTGCTGGGCACGGGTCTCTCCCCATTATTGGGAAGGCCTGGAGCTTATTCCACCACGCTGCTCCAATGCGGGTTGGTGGAGAAGGTTTATATACCTTATGGATATACCCTGTGTCGTGGGGGCCATGGACACACAAAGACAGAAATACCCAGACCGAAAACAGAAATTTTAAAATCATCGTTCAAATTTATGCTTCGCCGGGAATCGAACTCGAGACCCTACGGTCGACAGTCCGGCCTGGTAACCATTACGCCACGCGGGTTGTCATGAAAGAGTCAGGTGTTTGTCGTCTGAGGTTAACCACTGTCATACAGTGATAATCATAACATACGTTACACGTTGTTCAGTATTAAGATCTGTTATTTTTGCGTTGTTGCATTCGAATAGGTGTGATGCCACTTTTGATTGATTGGCCATCACAGGCTTTTGTAATTCGCAGCGAATTTGATAAGTAAAAGTAATTAAGGAACCCTTCGTGAACGAGTCGTTATTTCCTAACACATTATCCATAGTCCTATGATCCCATAGTCCCATAGTATTAGGAAGCCAGGTGCTGAAGTATTACGTGATATAATATTTTTATTCGTTGTTCTTTTGAATCTAAACGTTTCCAGCTATCTTATTAATATAAATATTACGACTGCACTCAAGTATTCGGGGATGCTTTACTAGTTTCGGTCCTAACCGAGGATTTCTAAGATCAGAGAAGATACACTATTATAATTGTAATACGAGTAAGATCTTATATCGATAAGAACAATATTTTCCTCATCTGTGGGCGAATGATATACATACATAGGGGTTGTCGGTATCACGCGATTGTCATGTGACGGGCTTTCCACCTACTCAGAACTTATACGGATTCTCTTTGACACAATCAAGAAACAGAACAATCTGAGTTGTAGGTGTTTTAAGGATATATGTAGGTAATCAAAATAAATCTTTTTCTCTAGCACCTTTTATACAACTTTTGGCAGGATTTTAGGCATGTAATCTATAGGGTACTGTTATTGGCTACAAACATTTTATTTTCTAATGCTAGGAACTGATCTTTCCCAGTAAACTCCACCACGCTGCACCACTGCAATCTGCGTTATTACCCGCGATATATTTGTATTGTTAGCATTGATTTGTGTAAAATGATTTGAATCAGGCATATTCAAAATTCTTGCTAAGATAGCTTCATTTTCTTACTGTTTCCTTTTATAAGGTTTATCAAATATCAGGCGGCTTCCGATAATTGAACCACCATTATGAAGCCGATAAAAGCAATAATGTAACGATCAAAATATGATCGAACAATATTACGTCGACTTCGTTCATTGATAAGACCGCCGATACACTAGGGCTCGTAATTACAAGATAATGGGCAGTGAAAGCAAATGAAAGCTGGCCATTCGTCAAAACTGTGGCAGGTGAGATAGTGCCCTTAAGTAGATCGATTGATCACGCTTGGCATAATATTCGATAAATGTATGACGCTTGCCCTATAAATTAAACTTTCTAATCATATTTGCCATTATTTGTTTGTAAACTACCAATTTACTTTCTTTTCTATGTACTGATGATCATTACCTTTATAAACGCAAACGTAAACTATATTAGTAATAAAATATATATTTTTTATATTACGGAATAAATATGAAATACATGATAAGTGTAAGAATAACATATGTTTATAATTGGCAGAATAATCACGAAACAAATATCTAAAAAAACTGAAATAAATTGAAAAATATCACGTTTATTTAGTTTCCGAAAAAATATTATTGGACCCAGCCAAACAAAAAATATACCTGAATATGCTGACATTAAAAAATAAAAATCGGTTTAAAAATAAAGGAGCTCTGAAAATTTATATAAAGAAATATAGCCTAATTAAGAACCTGCTTTTTTGACGTTAGTGAAAATATTATATTACTTGATGTTGAAGAATAAGCATAATTTAGCTAATAACAACAACTTTACGTTATATAACATTAATGATCCAATATCCATAAAGGTATCAATATAACGATATTCCTTTTACGGCTTACAATAGAAGCTTATCCACCTTCATAGAGCTAAGAATCTAGACTTAGGTATTAGCTTACCGGGCGTTAGTGAGGTCGTAAAGTGGTCGAGACAAGATACAATAACTGATAACTAAGCTAAATCTCCATGTAAAAGCTGTTGGAGACTCATGGAGATTACAACAGTACAAATATGTATAAAATACAGATTTTTCAAGGTTGAACACCCCAGACAAGGTTAAAAGAATCATAATATCTACTTACGGGCTTGAAAAGTTCACACGATACGACATAATAAAGAAGCGACACTTGTTTTACCGGCTACGAATATTGCAAATATTCGTCGCTCGGCCGTATCTAGTGGCCGATGAGCATACATATATTAAGCCCGGCCTATCTCGTAAAATAAATAATCTAAGCCTGAGTAGGCGTTTATCTCTTTGATTTTATATTTATAGCCAGTGTTCTTAGTAAATTAGACTCGTTTATTATTCGAATCCGCCGTATAAATCCATTTTACGAGTGTGGCGCAAATCGCCACGAAATATTGTGTTTGCTTTGCGATTTTTTCTGTGTGTGTGTTACGCAAATTTTATCACGTTTTATTTATGAATGTCAACAATCGAGTTTTACAAACGTTGTAAAATTTTCACTGAAGTTATTGTGTAAATAATTCTGCCACGAGTCAGTCTGCCCACGTACTTAATAACTTGTTTAGAGATATTGTTATATGATTATGATTTATTGACGGATATACACGAGTTAACGTGAAGTAAACGATTAAAACAATAGATTATTTGACCAGTACGTAACGATTAATAAATTTATCTTACAGAATTTTGTATATGGTCTCATAAGGCAGGCAAGGCGTTACTAAACCAAAAACTAGACGTTGGATAATTAAGCTCTACAGGGTGCAATAAGCCCTAACACTATCACGAAACAACTACTTGCTACAAACGCATACATGCCGTTGATTTTATTAACACCAAAGATAAGGTTTGAGACTCACCCACGATCCAGTGGAACCCCAGCGCTTGAGCCTCTTGCCGAAAATGTTTTGGCACTGGGATAGGCACGACACTGACGCCGCGGGCTGGATCTTAGCACTAAAACTTTCACCCCTGTCCAGAGTCATGCTTGAGACTATCTCAACTATCACTAGAACCCTTAAAATTGTTAAGTATCCATCTATGCAACGTTTTAAGTAACCAGATGCAATGAAACAATGGCACAGTCGCGCGTCGAAGTCGGCGTTGCGTACGATAGCGTAATCTTTGAAGTAGATCTCGTTACGTCTAAGTCCGTAAGGTTAGAGCCGGTTCGCGTGCGATCGCCTCGCCGGTTGCACGGTGAGTGCCGGCGACGCCATTTTCCACCAGCCGGGAAAGCCGCCCTCCGTCCGCCCAAAGTCCCAGTCGGCACCCACTTATTTTTTTCGTTACTCGAAACATACCCGTAATACTTTTGTAACGTCTCAATTTCTATCGAAACGACTCTAATAAAATCTTGAATGCTTCTCAAATAAACTCGAGTTCTAATTTCAAGAGTCGCGACTTGTAACTCTTTTACGCCCCGAATGATTGATGGGAAGCTGGGTAGGTAATTTGGTTTATTAGCATTGCCTACGACCTATTTAGAGTATTAAATCAACTAGTCTAAAGAAATGCCAAGAATGTAGTTTCTAGTGATATCGCAAAAGCTTTGTTTACCTAATTGTTCAAGGTTAGAAGGCAATTTTCTTAAAAGTTCAAATCACGGCAGGCCAGTAAGTCAACGTCTGTGGATTATTAATTGGATTATTCCACGAGGGCCGGCAAATAAAGAAAACTAAAACGGCTGTGGCCGAGCTAATGACGAATATTTTAATGAAATGGCAGAGTGAATTTCCATAAAGTTCACATCATAATTCAGATTGGACCTAAAATTGTTTTGACAGTCTACTTTTTCCTTTACTTTACTTTATATTATTATGTAATAGTAGGCCTTATATAGTTTTTGTTTCATTTGTTCTTTATTTCCTAGCATTCTTGTAATTAATTTTGAATTTGGTTAATTGTAAAGAAGCGGTGCTTTAAGAGAGTTATTAGTTCACAAACGCTAATTTCACTCTTTGAATATACACTTTCAAAAGGATGAAAATCAAATGGCTACTTTTATTACAAGTAATGACGTATCTTGAAAAAAGAAATAGGCGAAGTCGAGGAAGATAATAGTAAGATGTCTTTTAAAAGTTTCGAATTCGGTCATGGCCACGGATATGGTGTAAAGTGGCATCTCAAATGTCATAAAGGTAGAATATAAAAGTAAATTTCCATGGGCTGTAGTAACCATTTATCGCCACATCTTGCATGCTCAACTGCCGCCTAATTTTATAAAAACTTGCCACGTGTACGCGCACTTTATTACGTAATAACATTATGCAACATTCCTTCATATAGAACCATGAAGTCATATTTTAATACTAGCGGCCGCCTGCGACTTCGTCCGTGGCCTTTGGTATCAGTCATAACATAATGTTATATAGCCTATAGCCTTCCCCAATAAATGGACTATTCAACACAAAAATATTTTTTCAATTCGAACAAGTAGTTTCTGAGATTTGCGCGTTCAAACAAACAAATCGTATCGTAGTATACTCGTATATTAGTATAGATGAAATTTTCTGCTTCATTGCGGTTTAACTGTATATCGATAAGTCTCTATAATGAAGCTCGTATAGTCCTATGATTACAGTAGAACGTAAGCGACCAAAATGCAAGCCAAGCAAAATGGTTGCAGTCGAGACTAAGATCGCTAAAGGCAAATATCAAGTAAAGTTAGGTAAAAACTACTTTGCAACAATCCGCAATCAGAACGTATGATGGTGTATACTTTTTTCATGCAATAGCATCTCCCTCCCTCCCACATAGGACACATGCACATGCAACAACAAAAAATATACACCAACATACGTACCACCACCAACACGTGTTTCGCCCCAAAACAGAGCATCATCAGGGTTATTGACTCTACGACGGTTACTCGCAAAGCAAAATCATGTGCAAATATCATGTGCAATTCTGTGAAAAAAAAATTTGCAAAGTTTAGTTTTTACTTTTGACACCGCCTAAAACACCTATAATGCGATGCCTGGCCCGGCATGGCCCAGAGGTTAGCGTAGAACGCAATGTAGCTAAGCGAAATGGGCGCGGTCGGGTGTGAGATGCTTTAGTTGCAACTTTCACGCGCGATTATTTGCTTTGGAGGGCATTTAAAGCAGTCGGCCCCGGTTGCTATCGTCAGATAGCAGCCGTTAAATCTTGTCGGAGGCCTTATGGGCGGTTTGAAACCATCTGACGGCGGGTTGGCCACTAACTCGCGTCTCCACTAACATGCATTGAAAAGCGTGGTAAAGTAAACTTTAAGCGTCCCTAATTATGGGAGAAAAACCCGTGCCCAGTACTGGGGCGCGATACAGGGTTGCAACCTGCGCGATGCTTTAACTAACAAGAGTAGGCGAAAACTTCAAATAGGATGTTATAGAAAGGTTCCCGAAGTGGGTTGCTATGCGAATTCGGTCACGGTCACGGGTAGGGTGGGTCGCGGGACGCGCCCTCGCAAATGGCGTCTTTAATGTCACGACGTTATTACCCCCCCCCCCACAACTAGGGTTCACCATGCTTTGAATTTCACTGATAAATTTGTTGTGACGCAACTTGAACGTGTAGTTATCGTTTTCTTTACCTATAAATCACTTATAGAAACCATGTAATACAAGAAATGCAAAGACGACTCGTGTGGCGCAATGGTTACCATGCCGGTCCCGGGTTCGATTCCCGGCGAGGCAGAAATTGAAATGATGAGTTTTAATTTCTGTACTTGCTCTGGGTATTTGTCTTTCTGTCTTTGTGTATGTCCATGGCACCCACGACACAGGATATATCTACCATACTGTGGGGCTATGAGTGTGAAACGTTATTACTATTATGACCTTATTTTATATAAAACGTTCTTATACTATTCCACCGCATTTGAGCAGCGTGGTGGAGTAAGCTTAAGACCTCATTAATAATATGGAGAGACCCTAACCCAGCAGTGGGAAAGTGGGAGCAAAATCACTAGGGGATAACACTCGAAAAATCTTAAATGATAAACTCTATGACAAAATTTCATTTCTAACATCTGTTTAAGACATTTTTATGGAGAAAAGAGATAATAATGTCGATAAAAAAGGGCACATGTTACAACAAACGATATATTCATATATTTTTTAGAAATAAACTTATAAGAATAAAATGCTCTTTGTTAAAGCATTCAATCCTTGCGCAAAAGGGCGAAAAAAGCTATTCTATTCTATATTTCGAAAAGAAATTCTCAAAGTACTCAAAGAAAAGTGGGTCACGACCACAGACTAGGGTTGTTGTGGAAGGATTGAGACATCTCCTTGGCCTGAAGGCCTCGATGTCTCGATATTGAATGCGGGCCTTGAGCTTACCGATACATGTCAGTATCTGTCTGTATATCCTGAAAAGCGAGCATCGTATATTGAGAGATATATGTACCTACATATCTGAGAATATAGAAGCATTGTAAGGTCGATGCTAACGGGGCGTAAAACAGACGATGTGAAATGTAAAGATTAATCTTATGTATTATACATAAGTTTTTAGTAAGACATAAACATACAGAAAGTTGAGTTCCTTTAGATTTCTAAAATTAGGTTAAGGTTTCAATTAAGTCTACGAGTGGAACAGAGTTGATTTAATTTATGTTATGTAAAGTTTCTTACATTTTTGAGTTTTTTTTTTACCTTTTTTTATGTCCCACTGCTGCACACAGGTCTCCTTCACACAAGTGAGAGGGATTAAGGCCATAGTCCACCACGCTGGCCAAGTGCGGATTGGTGGACGTCATGCTTTCGAGAAATTATGAATTTCTCTCAGGCATGCACGGCGATGGGGAACATTATAATCAATTAAATATCACTATATTTTCCATCACCGTGGAGCAGCGATAAATGCGCACATTACAAATTTCTTTGTCAGAGGTGCGCGCCGAGGATTTGAACCCGGGACCGGTCGCATCGATGACCCTGGATTCTTACCACTCGGCCATCGCTGCTCCTGGTTGTTCAGTAATAAAATTTAATACCGTAAAAATATAGTCTATATAGAGTACCTGCCTTTGACTTGTGAAAATTTGGTCAAGTCGACAAAACTCTACCTCATAATATGCTGCTTGCATATGAGGTGGAGTTACTGAAGTTCGTAGTGAAAGCCGGCCGTATTAGGAGCGAAAAAAATTTTGATTGTAATAAATATATCAAACCGTTTTTTACAAAATAAGCTATGAAGCAATAACTACTCCATTCTTGCCAGTTAAAATTCGTCCGTTAGGAAAGCAACGAAAAATCGCGAAGGCTATTTATCACTACCTTGTTAACCTGTAATTTTAAAGTTTATTATTAAGAGCAGTAGAGCGGAGAATTTGGTTACAAAATTCTGCTTTTTGATTCCTTGGCCTCAAACAGATTATTTTTTCTAGAACACTATGTGAAATAAGGTATGCTTCCGTTATGTTTCGAAACAAATCATATAACTTATGTAAATTATTTTTGAACCCATTAAAAATTAAAGGAGATTTATTTAAGTAATGTGACGTAGTTGAGCAGGGAATTTAGGGCTGAAAAAACAGGATACCAACCACTATTCTTGGTCTTTTTTATAATCTGTTTGCTACATACCTTATGCAAGAAATAAATACATATATGACGAGTGCTGTAGTGTCTTATATTAAAATGTTGGGCCACCATACATTTGGATTGGCACAAAAAAGACTCAAAGGTCCAAAGCAGAAATTTGTGCAGCTACAAATAACTCATGTCACAAAATTTCTTATTCATAAGGAAAGGCATTATAGTAGGCATCAGGAGTTGCCAACAGTGACATAATCGAAGCAGTGATTTCGCGGTGAAATGTGTCGGGGTGCGGTCGCCACTCGCCCCACGCGTGCGAGTAGTATGGGGTGTGCGACGTTAGGGGTGGTGCACATGCCATGCTGATACATGTTAAGCTTTTCGCGCTTCAGGATGGCAACGCTTAGTAGACTTTTTACGTTTCAAACTATGACAAACAAGAAGGACGACTGTTATAGATGTTTGCTAGGTTAAAGACAAATAGGAGCGAAGCATCAGTGAAAAATGATGCAATAAGGGGGAAAATCTATACTAATAAACATATAGAAGAAAGAAAGAAAGAAACTTTATTCGCACATGAAGCACACAACAATACAAAAAATAAAATAAAAAATAAGCTTACCAAAACAAAAACAAAAAAATACATTCTTTTTATACTTTTTGATTTTATGTATAAAAATCTGTGCTGCAACAATGCACTGCGAATGGGATCAGGACTCAGCATATGCCATGGTAAAATACATTACCATGGCGCTGATTTTCAGTCCGACCCTTTGCTTAAAAGGCTGAAGCTGAATATAAAGCTGAATATAAAGCTGAAGAGTTTGTTTGAACGCGCTAATCTCAGGAACTACTGGTTCGAATTGAAAAAATATTTTTGTGTTAAATAGTCCATTTATTGAGGAAGGCTATAGGCTATATAACATCATGCTATGACTAATATCAAAGTCCACAAGGACGAAGTCGCGGGCGGCCACTAGTTCTATGTTGCTATTGTAATAAAATCAAAGGGATGCGTAGCTTCTACAAAATATTTCACGCTACTACGTTAATTTCACTTGTGCTTCAGTTATATTCTAAAGACGTCCTTTTTTAAAGTTGCCTCTTAATGTATAATATTGTCATCATTGAACAGCGAATTTGCTTCGAAATTCGAATGATTACAATGATATTTGAATTTGAATATAGAATTCGCTTAGCTTCTGATGTGAGGAAGGCTTTACGCCACAGGTCCACATGGCAACGCGTGGAATTTAATTACGGAGCGCTTCGCACTAATTCTTCCGATCAGATTAAAGCCGAACTTGCGAAATGTTTGCCCACCGAAAGTCTCATTCATTTTACTACACATCTACGAGTGACGAAATAGTATATTTCGGTCGCTTACTTGTTAAATATTTTAATTGTTATAGAATTTTCGAAGCGTCGTCTACTCGTCGTCTATGTATTCCGCAAACTGGTTGACTAATACATATCTTCGACCTATGCATTATCCTATCTATCAAAAGCAAGACCTACAAAACCGAGACACTAGCAAAAAAATCGGTGCATGCATTTTTTTCCGCCGGCTTTTTTTCCTCTCAGTGTACAGAAACCCTGCAATATGGGTACCCCACCCAATGCCGACGATCGGATCCGTTTCGAAAAATAAAAATAAACTAACAAATAAATAAAATTAATCAATTTAAAGACTCGATATACATAATGATAATACATTATAATATAAATACAATATAATAAATGAAAACATTTCAATGTCCATATTTGTAATTAGTTAAGTTTTAAAATTTTGTGATATTTGCATACCTTTTGAAGGTAAATATGGCGAACCAAATAAAAAAAAAAGCTTTTGTAAACACCCATATCTGTGCAAATAAAAGTCTTTGTATTAATCTTTGTCTCTGCACCAAAGTAAGAGGTAGTGGAGTTGTAGGTCAAAAATCTCTCAGCTACCCTATGGCGCGGGCTATGGGTGATCTAACCCAAGGACAGAACATTGCTAACAGAAAACAAAGCAATTCGTATGAGAATTAAGGTTACTGATTTAACATAATTAGTCCAGCTATTAATTAGGCACCGGCTTAATTAGACATCAATGACGGCAATACGACTAAATAATTAAAAGACAGAAGTCTCATGAAATGGTAGCAAAATATACTATATTTCGATATATATAAATACTAGATTTCGATATAATGTTTTACTATTTAAACTCGACCATTAAAGTTACACAATACACAGTAGGTCATCGTCCTTCACATTCATAATAATATTACAAAGCATACCATTACGCTGTTATAAATCGTATACTATAAAACACTTCTTCGTTTACTGTGTAGTAAATTAGAAGTCCCCCACTGGGACACAAATAACTTCTACGCGGTTTGAGTGAACGATAAATATCGGTGGAACATTGTTTTATTTGTCTACTGTTGATTCATTGTATTACGAGAGGCGTGCGACCAAAAGTTGCAAGCGAAACATTTTCATGTGGAGACACTTATAGTCAGGGGCTAGTCTTGTGGTGGCTATGATGGACAAAGACAGAAACACAAATGTTTGGTAAAAATATAATATTCAACAAATAAAAAAGTTTTACCAGAGTCCGCCGTACAAAGTACGATACAAAGACGTATTAAATTGGTAATAAATTCGTACTCACATTGTACGAGCAGGTACAATGTTACGTTCATTTCGGATTTTTCGGGTCTCGGTCTGTGTACTACAGCAGTAGAATGGAAAAAGAGTCGCAACCTATATTTTTTACATTTTAGTAACCACGCGTTTAGCTAACTACTGACGGAACATTATTTCTGTATTTATAAAAAATCTGCATTTCGAAAATCCTTGCAGTTTTCGGTCGCTGATCTCTCTAATTATTAGACACACACGTCACACTTAATGGAATTCCAGAGTTTTAGAAATAGTTCGAATGACAATCATTGTGGAGGGAAAGCAACGTGAATAGAGTTTTACCGTCGGGAATATTTCAACTGTGAAATTAACTTCAGAATGTGATGCATGACAAATACATACACACTATTAGAGCCGACCTCAGACATAATTTTTGTTCTTAAATCACTTTATTTGAGATGTTAAAAATGTTTGGGATTTTATAGGATAATACTTGTTGGCGAGTACAATTTTCAACTATTAAAATTACTCCCGGAAATTTTGAGCAAAATTTTGTCATCTCCGATTTTTTTGTCGGTTAGGCCAGTTTTGGGTCAATATTGATAATTTTTAATATATGTACAAACTTTTTGTTTTCAACCGATCATCAAATAGTTTTTCACCCGCCAATCCGCCCACTAATAGTTTTCCGCTGCCTAAGATAGCATTCAAGGATTTGCTTGCTGCCTGATATAGCAAAATCATTGGAACGGCCGACTGTTTCATCAGTATTCACTACTAAACGTTTTCTTTGAAATATTTATGAATACCATACTATCGCTGCTAGTAAGTTAGGTCCGAGTGGGACAGGAACAAAAGTGCAACACTAGCAGTTCGAACATCTACCGTTACTACCAGTTATGACAGCCCAACAGTAACAGATATGGATATGTGAAAATTATACTGAGCAACCTAAAGCTCAAGCCGCACAACCGCAAGTGTACTAATCAAAAACTTTCAAATACCGACGAGTTGGTAATCGTAATACATTCCGTGCTGCGGCAAAAATTTTCCAACAACCTTTTCACCTTTGAGTATCTCGATACCGCAAATAAATATTATTCGGTTTAGCTCCCCGTCAGATTTCCCCACTTTGTTGCTAAGATAAACAAATGTGCGCTTAATGCCTTTGTATGGGTACGTGTAAAAGCTGGGTTAAACGTAAAGGTCAGTTGACATCGTTGACCTCTCCTTAATTTTTGACCTCGAATATAAAATGTACATAGGGCAAATTATTTACTAGGAAACGGCATTCTTAAAGAAGTGAGACGTCTTACAATTCGCGATTACAAATAAATTCTAAAAGAAAAAGTCTGATTTGCGTGGGCGCGTTGGGGGCTGAATTTTGAGATAATTTCAGGTCGTTGGTCTTTACCTGACGCTGTGGAGTTTTCGCTTGTATTGTAAGGCATGCAAATTTGTCTACGTGCGAACGATTTGGCTGTATTGTACGCGATGTAATTTGAAACTAGCGGATGTACATAAGATAGCCTATCCTTTAATAAATGGAAAATGAGCATATCGTCTTAATTTTCTTTCCATGAGCTCTAGATAATATCGAAATTTGAAAAAATTTCTCACAAGCACCGATACACAATTTAGCAATATGGCCAAACTTGGAACCATTTCTTAAACTTAGAACTTCAAAAAGAGTAAAGTTCTCTATACGGCTTTTTATATTTACCTCCGAACTGTTAAAACTTATTTTAAAAACCAAGATGATTGTATACCAAATTTGCGTTTAGAGCATGTACTGTGTTACATACGTGTTATATTGCGTTTAGAGCGTACGGGACTGAAACCTGGACTTCGTGCGCAATACTGGAACGTCGACTAAATGCGCTGCCTTCGAAACATTTTACATATAGCCTGGCAGGCCAGAGTGACAAACGAGCTGGTTCTAGAAATTGAGCAGCTGCCAAGCTTCATCGTCCTGCTTAAGCAGAGACGATTGCGGTGGGCTAGGGCATGTGCACCGAATGGACTCCTCTCGTCTACCGCGGCGTGTTCTGCTTGGTGCTATGGCAAACGCCAAGAAAGGGGTAGGGAGACCTATGTTGCGTTTCAAAGAGTGCGCCAAGTGGGACATGGTTGACTTTAATATAGATTTTATAAGCTGGGAGAAGCTTGCTGGAGATAGGAGCGAAAGAGCCTGGTTTCCTGGTCTCGCTGACAAAAGGAAAAACGTTCCAGTAATTTATTCCACCTTCACCTGCAAAGCGTGCGGAAAGTCATGCCGCTCTCGTATTAGCTTATTTAGCCATATAAAGTTTTGCCTCAGACACTGAATAAATCGCCTGTCACAGACGTATGAGGCCTATGATGATTGTCAGAGTAGAGTCAAAAATAATTATTTTGATAACAGCTTTAACCCAATACGATAGTCGAAAATGTAGTCACCTTCAGATCGCACACCATCCTTATCTTACGAGTAACAATTGCCGAAAAATATATTCAAAGCGATTGCTACGAATGTAAGAAAATGTATAGTAATGCTATTGAACCGTGATTTCCAGATAATTCAATACATCGACGACAAGTGAATAACCTTATCAATTTACGCAAATCAATTTTCCCACAGACATGGGTACTTGAACCTCATAATAAATCGTTTACGTTTGAATTCCAAGTAACCGATTTTATACAAACAAGTTCATAAACTAAGTAATCAAACCGTAATAAAAGAGCTACAAGTTTGTTTGTCGACTTTGATATATGTTATTATATTAATTTTCGTAAAGTAAATATTCCAGCAATACCTACGAGTCTTTGATTTCAACGATGAGGTCTTTTATATTAAAAAATAACAGCCAAACTTAAATTTATCTTATATTTTTAAAAGGCACTCAATGTGTGAGAACATTTTCTTTTTTCATGTAATCGTTAAATTTTAATTCATTTACTAATTAATTACTTTATCATTACCGACTTAATTCTAGATTTTATCTAACACTGGATTGTACAGTTACCGTTGCTTTCCGCGCAAACCCATACTAATAACTGTCATAACTGCAACTGTTTATGTGGCATACACGTAAACAACATTTCCATCTCCGCCACGCGAAGGCTGTCCCGCTGATAACCATGTCCTACTCCCAGTATGGCAGCGGTGCAGTCATCTAGTTCTACCAGCAGTCACTTGCGAGGGCGGCTGTCACGCGAACAGCCTAGCTAGAGCGTTTATTTATAGTCTGTGCACGCCAAACGTCAAGTCAATTAGAAAAATAATATGTATTGCAATTGGTCAGTTTGAGGCGTGAAACGGTTAATATAAATTGGAATAAACCATGGTTTCAAGAATTGCTTCATTTGCGATTCTGAGGCTTAAACGACATTGTACTAGATTTTTTCCTTAGACCGTTATTACCGCTTCCTTCCGCACTACCCTAAAGAGCAAATAACTACTATGAGGCTGAAGGCTGTCCCGCTGATAACCATGTCCTACTCCAAGTATGGCGGCGGTGCAGCCATCAATAACAGTCTAGTTCTACAAGCAGTCACCTGCGCTGCGAGGGCGTCTGTCGGCGCGTTTATTTATAGTCTGTGCACGTCAAACGTCAACGTCGACTCGGATGGAGCTGCGTCCTTGCAATTCGATTCCGTATAGAAAAATAATATTGTACTCGTCAGGTTGAGCTGCCAATTGATTTATACGGTGCATTCTGAATGGAATAAACCACGGCTTCGAGTATGTATATATTTGTTTTGAAACGTATGGTTATATGTATCGTGCATTTTTTTAAAGTTTTGAAGTAGGTAGGTACCTAATCAATCCAAGTCACTAAAAATCTATCTTTATGGTACACATCTAAAGCGAATCATAAATCAATGTCTTAATTTGTTTAGTACACAAACATAGTAAACATCAAAAGAAGAGAATATGTACAGGGTACTGCTTATTTCTATAAGAAATTTCTTCTACCATTAGTGGATAGAAGATGTAAAAAAAGACAAATGTAGCGTGTAAAAAAAAATTTCTAAAAAATAAATTTTTTACTTAAACCTGTGTACCTAAGTAGCGGCTAAATAACAATAATATGTTGGGAGTTATTCCTGATTATGAAGTTCTAGCTAGAGTAATTTCGCTGATACGTACATGTCGATGAGACCACATCTAAGATTTTGCTCTGCCGTGGAAACCATCCTTTAAGTATTAAGATACTTACTGTAGCTCGAAAGTTCGATGTAATTCAAACATACCTGTAACAAAACAAAAATATATATAAGTATTGCAGCAGTAATAACAAAATCGTATTGAAACAATCCTCAATGCAGATATTTACACTGTGTTTATCCAAATAAAATCTAAGCAACATATTTCCGACATTTAAAAAAAAACATATCAGAATAAACATAATGGCTAATAGAATAAATATCCCAGTTATAAAAAAAGATACTTGTTATTAAAATATTCAAAATCAAAGCGAATCTGCTCTGGAAAAACGTACATGTGCCGGTGTGCACCCGCCCATAAACATGTCGCTTTTACTCATTTAGTAGTTATAAAGTAATATATGTATATGCGGTTTTTCTGTATATACCTTTTCCGCACAATAAAGTATGCAAATGACACAATTATACACAACGTTCAAGATTATATAAATGCGGTGTAGTTTTTACGAGTTCATTGATACATTTCTTTGAATAAGCTGTACGATACTACTAGAGACATTGATGATATCATAATGAGAAAAAAAGATGATTTTATAACTTTTAAACAAAAAGCGCGCATGGCTCGGCGGCTAGCGTAGAACGCAAGCGGTCTATGCAGTTAAGTCAAACGGGCGCGGTCGGGTGTGAGATGGGTGACCGCTAGTGGCAAAAAATTGCATGCGCGTTTCCATGCTTCGGAGGGCATATTAAGCCGTCGGTCCCGGTTGTTTTCGATAGATAACAGTCGTTAAACCTTGTCGGAGGCCTTATGGGAGGTTTGAAAACATCCGACAACGGGTTGGCCACTAACCCACATCTCCACCAACCCGCATTGGAGCAGCGTGGTGGAGAAAGCTCCAGGCCTCCCCAATAAGGGGGAGAGACCCATGCCCAGCAGTGGGATGCAAAAAAGGTTGCAGCCAAACAAAAAGCAAAGCTGACAAACTAGTTAAGCCAAATTTATACATTTCAATAGGCCAACACCAACTAATATAATAGGAAAACTATTAAGACAGAACCGTAATAGAAGTATTGCAATATTTATCGCGCGAAATCTGCAATAACCAGATTTGATTCCCACACTTTTCCCATCCGACGGCTTTATCGGCCGAACTAATCGGTCGTTTGTTTGATTAACAGTTAATTACTTTTCATAGAAACAAGAGGCCCGTTAACAATTAGCCGTAGACTGTTAATGTCTCTATCTAGATGAAGTTTCAATTTGCGGGACCCAATTAGAAAGTGCTCGTTGTAAAAAGTAGACCGAGCGCTGATTGACCCAGTAAAACCTCGTTCATTAATAAAACTCCCCGGCAAAATCATTTTGGGCTTTAATATTCAGTGCACTTTTAGGGATCAGCAGTCTTTTTATCATAACATCGTTATATTTGGAATTTATATAATAATCGATGCCAACGTTGTCCTTAGGAGAGCCATCTTTAAAACAAAATCAAATATAACATCATTAAAATTAGGATTTCACGTTAATTTCCAGTGTTTTTCATTGCATTGTGTTGTAAAACTCATATTGCCAAATACTCTTATGAAATTCTGAATTAAATCTTTGTTAAACGACACAAACGCTGATTTGTATAAATATAAGTATTTAAACTAGCCTTCCGCCAGCGGCTTCATCCGCGTGGACCCGTTTAATGGATCCCCGTAGGATAAAAAATAGTCTATGTGCTATTCCAGGCTTCATTGCTATATTAAAATCATAGGCGTTTAGCCAGTTGCTTCAACCGCGTTGACCCTATTACCCGTTTTCACGCAGGAATGAAACGTTTTCCCGCGGTAAAAAGTAGCCTATGTTACTCAGGGTGAATGTAGCTTTCTAATGGTGAAGTAGTTTTTGAGTTTATTCATTACAAACATACAAAAATACAAATCTTTCCTCTTTATAATATTATTAGTATAGAAGTATAGATTACTCTTAAAAACACTTTGCGATGGAATATGTCATAAGCGCAAAGTTCGAAAATAAAATAAACACAATAAAGATGTTTGATTGATTGAAATATAAATAACGTTTAATAATCATAGCTCTTCACTAGGTTTCCTGGGCCATGGACGTGTGCCTTAGCCGGGAATCAATCGGAACCCTCGATCGTCAGTGACACTGCCACGCACCATACGGGTTGTCAAAAACGATGCAGTTTATGCAAATGCGATCCGTCTCGGGTTTCCATTACGCTTTCAGGGCACTTTGCCGTCTTTCATAACACCGTGTAATACATAAATCGCAGCCCCCATCAGAAGTTGAAATGGGTCGAGTGTGGGCCCGAGTCGATGTCCTGATCGGGGGCCGACAACCGTGCGGCTAAGTCTAACCCACTTCACGCCTACTCCTCAGTATCGCTAACGACGTGTTACCATTCGTCTAAATAACCGAACATCCTTACATAATATAAATTGAAGGCACCATGCCTCGTCCGTCTGTCGATTTATCAGCGATAAGTGCATTTCTGTTTAAATGGACAACAATGCAGGCCATGTGGTGGTCGCTACTGCTCACGGATATTTACACACAACCTTAAGCACGATGGAGTTTTGTATGAGGTCGTGTGGACTTGCGCTAC
The DNA here is from genome assembly GCA_911387765.1 of Pyrgus malvae. Taxonomy (NCBI): domain Eukaryota; kingdom Metazoa; phylum Arthropoda; class Insecta; order Lepidoptera; family Hesperiidae; genus Pyrgus; species Pyrgus malvae. The sequence goes on along the minus strand of OU426955.1, from coordinate 5,551,311 downwards.
TACTTCGAACGCCACCGAATGACGATCGAACTTTCAACCATAACAGATTATTTCAAGTGGTTTTCTGCGATTTAACTACCATACTATGAAACGATTATTACTGAAGCACCGCGAACTTCTGGTTTCGTAAAATGAATACTACATATATCACAGTTCCAATGTTTTTAATCGTAACTGGGTTACAACTTACAATTTAACAATAAAAGATACGGCCCATGAAACCGTTTGATTATGTTGTCGGCGTCTAACGAATTTCAGACGTATCTAGTTCGGGGTGCTAAATCTCGGAAAGGAGGCCAAGTTTGTCCGTTTCTGCGTTTCATTATACCTTCGAACATATTAGCTAATAAAGTCAGGGGATTAGTTTACTTTTTGGAAAATGGAGCAAAGGGAATGCAGGCCATGTGGTGGTTTGGTCTAACCGCAGCCATGGAAAACATTTAACCTTAAGATTTATTCGAGTCCATTTTTAGCCATATGGAGTTGTTTTGCTACTTAAGTGAATAGGTGTTTTCCTTATGTAAATGTTGTGATAATTATATCATTTCACCTTTAAATAAAGAATCAAAGACGTTTGATGGCAAAAATGTGCATTGATGGATATCTGTATCCGGCCAAACCATCAAATTTATTTATATATTTTTTTTATAAATTTATTTAAATTTAATCGGATAGTGAACTTGAATATAAAAGTTCGACCAAGCATATATTAATACTTTAACGAGAAATCAACTATTTATATTTGAGTAGAACGGAGCAGTTTCCGGTTACAAATTCACGATGTTTAGCCTACAGGCAAGAATAACTTAAAACCACTACTGCTACGGTATTTCATAAAAAAAACGGGTTGCACTCCGGTAGTGCCGGCAGAAGTGAAAACTTGAACATTAACGTTGTGCATTTTTGATATTTTGGAATGGTTAGGGAATCATTTCGCACGAATTCTTTTTATTATCAGTATTATTTTTCAGCTAGTATTTTCAGTAGGTTTTCATCTAGTATTTTTATAAAGTACTCACTCATTTTCTTTCACTATTTCTTCGTCACTTTTTTCATTAATAGATGCACTTTGTTCAATGTCCATATTTTAAATACTTGATATAAACGAATTTTACAAGACAGTCGAGCCGTCATCAGCTGTCACCCCTCCGTCTTACGAATATTCGATCAGGCCACGTGTCCTGACGACCCATCCAAAAAAAGTGCACAACGTTGCTAAAGAAGTTTTGACTTCAAAAAAATATATAAAAAGTTTATGCAATTTTCTGCCAGTTTTCTTCCAGGTCGTCGGCGCCGGCCGGACAAGGAGGAAAAAAATAGAGTAAGTGTAAACCAATAGGCAATATTTTCAGTGTTTACTCAAATAATGTAACATTGTTATTTGTTTTGCATGCTTTAATGAACGTCTTTTCAAGTATATACATACGCATTTATTTGCTGTAAGATGTCCAAAATCAAAAATCAAACAGTGTCTGCGACATGTAAGTACTTAATATCCTATCTTTGAACATTGAAGTTACTTTTCTACAATTCTGTAACATAAACATCTTTGTAGCGAATGTCAATCTCATATCACATTTCTTGACGTGTGCGACAAACGAGACTGATTCAATAAACCCAAAAAGGTAAAGAGGGCGTAACGAGATTAGACAATTTTCTTTTTCGGTTACAGGGCCACTTCACGTTTACTGCTGAGTGACGTATTTGGGCCAACCGGCCCTTTGATCGTAACATCCTCCCCATTTACTCGCCCTTTTCATTTTAATTTTTCTGAAGCGACATAATTAATTCGAAAATATTGGATAAGTGTGAGTTTGACTCGATCACTGAGAGTTACGTTCTACCATAATTGTAGACTTGTATGAAGATCATTAGCGTATTTTTTAATGTAAGCGAAATTAAACGGTTTTTGACTTTTTCATTTTTTAGTTTAGGTACTACAAGAATCTGCTTCTTGATCATAAATATAATATACGGTACATATATTTTCCGTTAATGATTCCGTCCAAATATTATTATTATAAGATTCTGAGAACACAAAGTAACAACAAAACTATAAATAATACGATTTAAAATGTACGTTTTAATATCAATCAATCTTAAGATTAGTGCCGTGTACTCCTACGTTCCTTGCGATACGGGTAGTATCAATACTTCAAATGAGAAGTCAGTTTAGTTCTGTTACGTCATGATATATGCAATACTATAATAACGACTTCACATTAGAACATCTGTACCTAAATCTTTTAGGGTTCCTTAAAGTAGGATAAAAGGAACCTTTAAAGGATTACTTCATTTTCATATTAAATCTTTAAGTGTTATGCATATCAATGTTTGTACTTCAATGTAAAAAGAACCCTAACGATAACCTCGTAGTCTGTCCTTCAGTCAAGATCTTATTTTTCAGGTAAGCGAAAGGGGTGAATGAAAATTTTATCAAATTTTATATCAAAATTGGCTGCAATAGTTTATATGTAGCTACTGGTTCTTATCAAACTTTTTTTTCAACCTATTTTATGTCCCACGGCTGGACACAGGTGAGAGAGATTTAGGCCAGAATCCACCACGCTGGCCAAGTGCGGATTGGTGGACGTCATGCTTTCGAGAAACTATGAATTTCTCTCAGACATGCACGGCGATGAAGAACATCGTAATTTCGTAATCAATTAAATATCACGATATTTTTCATTACAGTGGAGTAGCGATAAATGCGCACATCACAAACTTTGTCAGAGGTGCGCGCCGAGAATTTGAACCCGGAATCGATCGCGTCGGATAAACCGCGGTGGTAATTACCAAAGATATTGGAAAAGACAAAATTATCATTACTATATTGTCTGTGTAAACGAAAAGTTAGGTTGTCTTCAAAACTTGTTAACACTAATGGTAACTTCCGAACATAGAAACAGCCATACAGCGCGTGGATTCCTTCAGAAAACCTTACTGATATTGGCAATTGAATCTGTGCGGGCGGACACTGTAGGCGAAATATTATTATGTCAGCGCCGAGATTGAGATAAGTGTTTATTCGTTGGTTAGAATGTCACTTTATTGTTTGACCGAGTCCCCGATAGCTGGAAACGAGCGGCCAGCGTCCATACTAACGGCCTGGCTTACTTTAGATTGGAATATCTTAAGTATGATTTACAGGTCGGGCAAAGAACGGGGAGAATTGGATTACGCGCTATCTGAATCTGAGACAGGGCTTTCTGAAATAATCTGTTTGGACGCGTAAATTATGCTGACTTTCTAGGCTTGCCATTCAGAAAATTGTGTGGAATATCTACAAGATTTAAATGCTTTTCACCGTTTACTGCCATGAAATGTCATGCGTGGGTGTAATCTTGCAAGTATGGATTAAATGATAAATTGTTACGACTTAATTAAATAGTGCTTAGACTTAATTTAAGATCACTTTTGATCCTGTACAGTAATATGATAAATAATGATATATTCATCTGCAGTTGATTTGCATAATTAATACGTTTCTGACTAGTATGGTACCATTGACTCGCACCATTGATGGTACCAGTGTCTACATTGTAGTCTTAGAACATGAATACGGATTCGAATTTCGAATCCAATAGGTTTTACTATGACGTCACTAGATTCATATTATCTATGCGTATGTTGCACTTCTCAGCCCCTAGCGGCAAGTGGGTCAAGGCGTCGATCTCCGTCGCTTCCGCGGTTGCCATAGGAACGTCATCCTGCGCAACTTCCGGAGCTTTCTTGCAAGGTCTATTAGAGGTGAGTAAATGAGATATGATGTTTCGATTCGCTTTCTATCTCCTTATCTAGATCATTAGCCATAAGAAATTAAAAGTATTGAAGTATGTAAAGACTGACCCAATATAACTTTTTTGATATCTATATTCACAGTCATTGAATCAGACGAACTTGTAGCAAAAACATTTGAAAAATACTTTGCTGACATCCCAGTCTCAACAACTAAATCGCTTAGGTCTTCCCCTGAAGCCGCCGAATCATTGCTTAAGAAAAATGTAAGCGAATGCAAATGTAAGTTTACATTCAGGCCCGTAGACGCTAAAGATATTGTAAAGATATTTAAGACTTTAGAAATTAAGAACACTACTGATCTTTGGGGTATCTCTGTAAAAATTCTTAGTTCAATAATTGACTTAATAGCACCCCACTTAGCTATAATATTCAATAACTGTATTAAAAGTGGTGACTTTCCTGATCTAATGAAACATAGTAAAGTGATACCTTTATTTAAGTCGGGCAGTACTTCAGATCCCTCCAACTTTAGACCTATTTCAATTCTGCCCTCCATTAGTAAAATCTTTGAGAAAATAATTTTAGAACAACTTCTAAAACACTTTACCAATAATAGACTTATACATAAAAATCAATTCGGTTTTACGAGGGGTCGATCAACCACAGATGCCGGTGTAGAGCTTTTTAAGACCATAGTGGATGCTTGGGAGACGTCACGGGATGCTTTGGGTGTCTTTTGTGACTTATCTAAGGCATTTGACTGTGTACACCATGAAACATTAATCAGGAAACTCAATCACTATGGCATCAAAGAAACCGCGCTCAGGCTTCTGGAGTCTTATCTGAGTGATAGGATCCAGAAGGTTGAAGTGAACGGTAAAAGGTCAAACGGGTCTGTAGTTCATTTGGGGGTCCCACAGGGCTCAATCCTCGGCCCCTTCTTATTTTTAATATATATTAACGATCTGCCATATATGGTGGAGAATAATCACGAGATAGTATTGTTTGCAGATGATACTTCCTTAATTTTCAAAACTAACAGACAAACTGATGATTATGACGATGTGAACAATGCTCTCTCTGAGGTGTTAAATTGGTTTAATGTAAATAACTTACTACTCAATAATAAAAAGACCAATTGTATTAAGTTTTCACCACCTAATGTTAAAGAAATTATTGTAAAACCACAATTGAATGGCGAGGAAATGAGCTTTGTTGATGAAGCTGTATTTCTTGGGTTAACTGTAGATTCTAGGCTTCAATGGGGACCCCATATCTCTGGGTTAGCGAATAGACTAAGTTCTGCCGTCTTTGCAATAAAAAAAATAAGATCACTTACAAATGTCGATACAGCTAGACTGGTCTATTTTAGTTATTTCCATAGTATAATGTCGTATGGTATTTTACTGTGGGGAAATGCTGCTAATATCGACACAATATTTATTTTGCAGAAGAGGGCTATTCGCGCAATTTATAAATTAAATTCTAGAGAGTCTCTGAGAGAAAAATTTAAGGAAACGAATATACTAACATTTGCATCGCAATATATTTATGAAAATATAATGTATGTTCGTAAAAATAAACACGAATTTATGACTTTTTTGGATTTACATAGTTCGAACTGTGTTTCGACAAGGAATGGCCACAAACTTGCATTCCCCAAGTGTAGGCTCCGCAAAAAGAGCCACTCTTTTATCGGGATGTCGATCAGAATATATAATAAAATCCCGGAAAGTGTTCAATCCCTTCCTTTGCACAGATTTAAAAAGAAAGTCAAACAAGTCCTGTGCCGCAAGGCTTATTACGATCTTAAGGACTATTTAATTGATAAAAAAGCTTGGGATTGAGCTGTATTCCCACAAGGCTGTTTCTATAACTGATGTAATAGATTTAAATCAATCAAACTGCCAATGTTAACAGATGGCTGTGGGACGACATTGACACATGCGGTAGCTGTCACGTATGTTCCTTATCTGCCCATAGCTACTCTGTAAGAAAGCTTATTATTGTATACCTCATATTTTAAAACAGGGCTGAAGTTTTTCTCCGTCTGCTCTTTTCTTCAGCTCAGCATTGCCTAAGCGCACCCAGAGCAGACAGAACAAAAAAAATAACGTTCACTAAGAGTTTGTAAATGAACCGTACAGTGAATAAAGAATATTTCATTTCATTTCATTTCACATTATTTAAATATAATTTAATACCACTACATTTCTGTTTTAGAGGTTTGATAAGAAAACACGTACTCGTATTAATAGGACCGTATGCGAATCTTTTTAGACTTTGTGACTAGTAAAATATCAAATGCAAAATGCATTAACTAATTAATAAGAGTAAATCGATACAGCAAACTTGTTTTTAGACCATTAAAACACTAAAATACACTTTATTACGATACGACAAATACCATTACACTACCACGAATGCTACAAATAGTATGTTTGGTCTGTGGCGACACCAGAAATCTGTAGGTTATATACATAAAATAATAAACGACGTCCTGATACAAGTACAACGAACATACAAAATTATACGTAGCCGTTAAGACAAAAGCATTTTTGCCGCTAACCTTCCATGATGAACTCAAACAAAAGACTGATGACAGACAAACAGACGTCACGCCCTCGTGTCATTTGCGATCACGCATCTTAAGTGGTCTTCCTGGCTGATTTATAATTGACTAGCTATGCCTCACTGTACGGTTTTAACCTCGAAAGGGATTTGGCATTCGTCATGTATTGTAATAATACATATGGGTGTCATGTAATGATGCTTATGGGATGCACCATGTGATGGTTGGTACCTATGGACGTTATTGAAATCGTAGTAATCGTAGTAGAATTAACTAGATCGATGTAGGACGAAGACGTAAAAATCGAACAGAAGAGGAACGTTAAACAGAATAAAGTCATCTGTTTCAAAAAATATCACTGAGTTTAATTCTTTTTTACTTTTGTGTAAAAACAAAATAGCGTTTTTCACTAGTAATTTCTTTTTTCAGGAGGAAAGTTATGTACTCATAATTTTACAGGAGAAGTGGTCACATTTTGACGATGTTCCTTAATTGATAGATAAACTTTACCGACTTCCACTGACTATAAATCGTGAACGGTTCAAGATATAGGTTTATAGTTTTCAAGAAATTGACTTCGTGGTCACCGCTGTTAAAACGGTGGCTGTTCTCTGAATACATTAACATCCCGTCCACATATAGAACATTTAATTCGATATCTTCTAATTCTAATCTGCTTGCTCTTGATATTTAAGGAGAAAACTAGAGCAAGAAAATGAAAAAAAAAACTTGAAAGGGAAAGTCACTTTCCAATCGAGAAAAATGTTGGCCGATTTCATCCGAAGACAATAATAATACGGGTGCATCATATTAATTAAATTAACTCACCGGGAATCCAACCCTTCGATTGGCAGTCCGGCATAGTAACCATTACGCCACACAGGTCGTCAAAACACGGGTCGTACGTACGTACACTGGTACGAACCTGTTACTTGTACAGTTTTATGCATACAATCACGTTTGAAATACTTTGGTGCGTTTGATAGACGGTCTGAATTAACATACGGTGTTACAATGTCAACTAAACAACAACATCATTGTCATTAAGCTTGTCTTAGCTTGTCTCGTTGACATAAAATTATTACGTGCTAATTAAATTTGCAATAAATCAATTTCGGTATCCGCTTGAACAAAGTGAGGATTTGGTTGAGCGGGTTTTTATGAGAATTTCAAAAGCGGAATGTCACATGAATTGCATTCGACTTCCCGGGCATTAAATCACAGAATACGGCATCTTATTCTGGGAAAGTTAGTGCCGTAACTCGGTGCCGCTGCTTCAAATCACTGGAACCGTTCGGGACGTTGAAAAATTTAACGCTTTTATCTCAATTCGACCAGGAAACGTGTTATTTACGATCGTGTCTCACTGGCATTGTAACCGAGAGCACAAAGCTAAGTCAGTAGGTACGATGCACGCCGCCGCTGCCCCAATTTCTAATTCGCCTCTTTGTTATGCCTGTATTTGAATCGTGTTTTTGGGCCGTCCGTGCCCACCATCCCCGAAATTCGCATTTCCGTAATCACCGTCTTCGAGCGAAAAACGCGACGTCCTTGATTCATACGTACTGGTTTACTAAAGCTCAGACGCTAGTGTCGGTTTGCCAACATTATTTTTCTCAGAAAAAATTAACAGAAATGTTCGAATTACGCGAATGAGACGTTAAGAAATTTAAGACCCAATTAGCGGTTGAAGACACCGAGCTATTATTGTGACGATATTCTAAAATACTTAGTTAATTTTGGCCGCGGTAGATAGCGATGCGTATAAATAGATTGCGTTGCAAAATACATGGCCGAGTTATGTCAGAGCACCGTCAGCGAGTGCGTTAAAAGTGCTGGTGGCAGCGGTCCGCTGACGAGATCCGAGCCGTCATGTTACTCTGCAACGCGGTGAAATGTAGACAACTGGCTGACAGTGGGACGTCAATATGTTTTCGCAAAGCGAATCGGTAACTCCAGAATTCCGAGAAATTCCCCGCAAACACTATGCAATTACGATTTGGGCGTTAGAGTTTCGCACGGTTTGTAGCATTGCGATGATTATGATATTGTTTGTTTGGTGATTAATTATTTGCCTGCACAACTACAATACAAAAGAAAGATACGTCAGGAGATGAGATAATTCAATCTTACTTTACGCTACGTAGGCGAAGTCGAGGCGAGCACTCAGTATTGCAATAGACAAATGCGTTCCGATTTGCATAATTGAAAAATTGCAAAGATCCTGTGCGCTTTGAATTAATGTTGATGCTCATCATTTGTCTAAAGTTGAGAATGTCTGACAGTTGAATTCATAAAATGACTTCATTTATGCGGGACCACTCGTGCGATGTCGTTTGAATACGGAGTATGTAACTGTAGAAAGTGTAAATTAAAAAAAAAAACTAAAAAAAAAAACTAAAAAACATGCTTTTGAAGCACATCAAACTAAAAAAGTAAAAAAATAATCCTTAATATAAGCAGAAGTGTGGGTTGTTCGATATACGAAAAATATGGCACAGAGCGCCCAACGCTTTTTTCCAAATAAATAAAACTAATTAATTAGATATTAAACATTTTATTCATCATTATTTTCTGCTTATATTAAAGACTGCTTTTCACTTTTTTAATTTTGATGTGCTTCAGAGCGTGTTTTAAGTTTTTAAAACTATATTTATTTTTCATTTTTTAGTTCGATTTATTGTTCTCGGAATTAGATAAACTCATGAAGTTATTGTATTGCCACCGATTCATAAGAGACCATAGTTTAAATTAAATCAGTCCGTTGAAAGTGGGTCAAAATCGATTTCAAAAAAGAGTTACAAACAAGCTCACAAACTCACAAACATACAGATGAAGCTGATAAAAACGTGTTAGAAATAAGTCACGTTTACAAACACGACTCGGCTATAAAGAAAAGCTTTCACTCAAAACAATACGGGCGTGGAAGGGACGTCCGCGGAAAAAAAACGTTAGGTACGGAAACAATGTCCCGTAGGGAATTTCTCGGGTCACGTTTTCCCGCAAACCAAGCAGTCATTTAGAGCATTCCAGTTCTATTTTTGTGCGGGCACGCGCCTTGTAATTTTCTGTGCACATTATGTTTCAAGTTGTGCCACGTGACCTGCCTACTTTCTTGTCGATGTCAACAGACGCCCACGCACTGCCTTGCTCAGGTATCTTACAGGATAAAAAATTCAGCAGACGTAATGAGATATCTAGCTTCACTAAACAACTTTCCTCCGTAAAACTAAACCAGTAATAGCAAGATAAACACTAAAGTAACTTAAGTTAAAACTTATGTTCAGTTATGAAAACCAATATTATGCTTTTACCATTGATACACACTACATGAACACAAATAGACAAACCGACAACATAAATTGAGACTTATTCAAATCTCTGCTTAGACACACGGGTCGTGTAATAAATGACCTTCAAACGTGAAATAGATACAACTGAAATATTGACTGAAAATTCTCATCCAAAAATGCAAAAGTTGTGCAAAACTGCCGGTGAGCGCTCATATCATGCGATGCAATATTGCTCAATAATTTAATTTTGAAGAAGATTGTGGATGACGAAAAACAATTTTGCGATGCAATCGACGGAGCCGGCCGGCGCTCGCGATAATCTATTTGAAATTATTGCGCTATTATCCCAGAAGCAGGCTTATTAACTCAGGATAATGTAGTACGAAATGTACCATTTGTTAAAGCCCGGGTAGTTGGGAGTATATAAAACCGGGATATAAAAGTAAACAAAGAGGAAATCAGGTCGTGGATGGGTTTAACGAGTGTTTAACGCTTTTTGGAGTTCCGTGCTTTAAAAAGCATAAAAAGAATTCTCAGAGGATCATTTCGTTGTTCGCCTGTTTGCATGTAGTCTCTTTTCATTAGTTAGCATTTAATGAATTTAACTTAAATTAGTAAAAAACATTAGATATAATGTACAATGCCTTGAAGTTTTAGCGGTGAAAAAGTTTATAAAATTAACAAAATCAAAAGATACCCAAAGATAGAGTTATTTTGAATGCTAATAACATAGGTAAAGAAAAACGTCCAAAACAGTGAATTTGTAATCACAAAAATATATTTTGTAGCGTAAAACATGGTTGACTTGTTTAGTGACGGTACGGGCCCCTGTGCTTGATTCCGACTCGCACTTAGACAGTTTTCTTATGTTCGCTCTCATTGGCGCGTCGGTTACGAAAGCTTTACGGATGCGTCCCGTAAAGCGAATTACGCCCGATGACGTCTATCTGCCTTTTTCAACTCTATCTTTGCCACACATATAGTACCTGGACGACCGAGCGTTGATCGAAAAAAATAAAATTGATTTTCTTGGTTTCATTTTAAGCAAACCACTCATTTGGCTTAGTGTTACTTAAACAACTTATCTGAAATAGCTCCCAGTAAAAATATTGTCACAAAAAATAAAATAAAACGCAACATGCTTGTTTAAGGTTTGAACCCGGGTCTCTAGCTTCGCAGTCAGCCTACGTACCTAACCATCGAATGAAGGAAGCTATAATTCCATCGACGAATTTTTTATAGAGCTCTTTCAAATCGTCACTGTCTTTTGTTTGAAACGGCGCGGCGGATTGGCGGATGACGTTTGACGGCATCCATATTTCCTATTTTTCTCAGTTTATATTTAAGTTGATTATAGTTGAAAATTCGAATAAGACGACAATATCTAAAAAGAAAACCTAGCTGGATCTATAAATTTCATGAAAATCGTTGGAGCCGTTTCTGAGATTCAAATTATATAACTATATAGGTATTTACAAGAATTGCTCGTTTAAAGGCAATTGATTTTTTGTTTTGTTTACCTACTCTTGTATTGCTCACCGTTGAAGAAAGTAACAGAACCCTCCCTTCTAAAATGAATAAAAATATTTTATTCACTTTCGGAATACAAAATTAACTATACTCTTAGAGAACTTCAATCTTTTCGCAGCCATCGGCTCTAAGGGCTCTTATGGGCGATGAGTTCAGCTAAGACAAAGAGAAGGAGGAGAAAAACTCTCAGCAGCATTCTTTTAAATGCCAGATGTTACAGAAATATTTTAAAACAGTATGGCTGTACGTCGACAATTAACACGTGACAGCTATCTCTTATTAATAGATTACAGAAGAGAGTAAAATGTCATATCTTTAAAAACTGTTAATATTCAAAATCACTTTAAAAATGTAAAGAATGATCTAACGTCGTCGTTGATATCCGCAATAAAGTGTCCATAACACAAAATCACTAGTAAACAAAATGAAACGAAGAAAATCACATTGAGGAAACACACGAAAAAACTAATATTTTCAAGACACCATCCCAAGAATGAATTCCAGTCGCGCTAGTAATCGATGTTTTGATGATAAATCGACTTGCACACCACTTTTACAAAGTATTCGACGGTAATTGCGTAAACATATCGGTTCTAAATAAACTGGTCATTCCCATGGGTTCGTGAGAAAAGCATGTGAAAATAGAACATTGCGCCGGTCATGCCTCTGCAATGCAGAGCAACTCAGGCAGCCCGCTTGGAATCCTCGGAAAGGCGTCAATAGCCAACCACCGCTGTACTCGAAAATGCTACTCAAATTAACTTGACGTAATATAGTTAAATCCGTGCAATGAAAAGATGCGAATTAAAAAAGATAAAAACGTAATAGTTGTGTAAGAGTAAGACAAAAGTAAAATTACAATTATGTACAAGATTTTATTTATTTAACGTTCATTAGTTTAGAGGACGGTTATAGGTATGTTTATACGAGATTGATCACACATAAACACATTCTACCGTGAGAAACTTCAAGTCATAATATCTACATATGTATGTTTGTTATCATCACTGAGTCGATTTAGTAGCTAGTATATTAGATCCACCATATATCTACATTCGCGAGTCGCCTCTACAGAGACCGATATCACTGAGAGCTACGAATAGTAGCCGGAGGCCGCGGTTCTCTAAGTAATCAACAATGGTTTCGGTGGTCATTACTGCGTCTGCCAAGACTGCGCACGCGACTACGGAGTTTATATAACAGGGAAATGAACTAAAATGGCGAGTTTTGCTTTACGATTAGTGCAAAACAATGTATGCCATATTCATCTAAAACATGTTAGTCTAGGTCAGTTCTTCTCTTTATAGTAATGGGCTACAATTAATAAATAATTAGAATCATAAACATGTTTAATATTCATAACATTGAATGATCCATCATCTCCAACTTATCTAAAACACAATTTTCACTATCGCTACACATCACTGAATAGAGTACTTCGTTCTTCTGAAAACTTAAACATGGATATTCCATCTATCAAATCCTGTTTCTATCAAAATTCTTTTACATGTCAGGCAATATCACTCTGGAACGCCCTGCCACTCGAAATCAAAAAAGCGCCTTCTAAAAATGTCTTCAAAAGATTGATCAAGGAATTTTATTTGAAGTCAGTTATCAACTAATTCTAATTTCGCTTCTGTCCACAGAGTTCCAAATAACCCGCACCCTGTCTATCACCTCTTAACATAATAGTGTATTTTATGTATTATATTTGTATTTGTATGTATATATTATTATATATAAATATACTTATATTTTTATTATATTCAAAATTATATGTAAGATATTGTATTTTGTAGCTTACAATATATTTTATGTGTGTATTATGCATATCTTATTATATTTATATGTACAGTAGTCATAGTTGTTTAAGAATTTCTTTAAAAGTTTATACGCACGCTTTAGATACAGTTCGCGTTAAAATTTTGTTACGTAAATATAATATTGTAGCCAGCTACTAAAAAATCTCACCATCAGCCAGGGTTGACTGGTAGAGAATGCCTCCAGGCACCAACAACTTTTTTGTACAACTTTTTTGTTGTAACAATAAAGTATAAATAAATAAATAAATAGATATTCCCATAGGCTTTTTTTCCCATAGGAATAATTTGATGTAAACGGGTAAAATATAGGTCAATCCGCTGAACCAAAGCGACGTGAAAGAAGGACAAACAAACAAATACAATTTTAATTTTCACATATAAGTAAGTATTAATTTAATAGAATACCCACGCATGGTTCTGACTGAGATGTAAAATCTGAACGATATGAACTAAGACGTGGCAGTTTAACATCGTTTGATCTGGAAGTATCATCGCTGCACCTAATTCTGTCACAATTAGTATGCTTGCGTATATGTCTTTGCCGAACCCAACATCATAGGTGAGATAAAGGCTCACCGACTGAGGTGGCTCGGCCACCTTGAAAGAATGGAACAGGACCGAAGAGTCAAGAAGGCATACTCGGGAAAGCCGACTTGGCCAGTTAGCCGACCAAGGTATCGCTGGATAGACGAGCTGGAGGCGGATCTGCAAAATGGCAAGAAATAGCCCAGAACCAAGTCCAGTGTCGCTCTCTCACATTGGAGGCCAAGGCCCACTTTGGGTCGCTGAGCCACGGGAGTAAGTAAGTACGGATATGTCACAACACGACGCGCATATGAAGACGACGGGGATGGTCTCAATAGCCACGGAGGAATTTCACCTCCTGCATTTTAGCTACCCATATAACATACACGCCGTATTTATAATACAGAGCAGTGATGATCTAGTGGTAAGGACCGCGGTCTCCGACGCGGGAGATGCCGTATTGGATTGGATACTCGGCGCGCACCTATGACAAAATAAATTTGTAATGTACGCTGAATTTGAGCAATGATATTTGTTATTTCATCGCTGCTCCACGGTGATGGAAAATATTGTCATATTTAATTGATTACGATGTTTTCCATTGCCGTGCATGCCTGAGAGGCACTCATAATTTCTTGAAGGTATGATGTGCACCAATCCGCACTAGACCAGCGCGGTGGACTATCGCCTAAAAATCCCTCTCGCTTTAGAGGAGACCTGTGCCCAGCACAGGCAGAAAAGATAATAAAAACAACATATACTCGTACTAACATTATTCTATTACATTATTCTCTATCGTAATTTACGATAGAGAATCTCTGATAGCGATCGCATTCTACCCATAAATTGGCCAACGTAGGCGAATCGCGTTCACCGCGCGACCTTGTGGCAATATCCGCTGGCGGTGTCCTTCCGACCACGCTGCTAATTCATTAAAACAATGCTAATTGGATTAAAGCGCGCATAACTCAGAGGCTAGTGTACTGTGCAACCGATCGATACCGTTAAGCACAATGGAAGCGGTTTTAAGTGAGATGGATGACTGCCAGTAGCAAATGATTTCATGAGCGTTTCCATGCTTCTATTGACATGTTGTGCGAGGTAGGGTTGATAGAACAAGACCTCGTGGTCGATCACCTATGCGATGGTCAGTCCATTAAAATTAAAAAATCAGTGGGTGGCCCTATAAATCATTGTACCAGGATTACGGTCAACAGAGAGAGATGGCGGTAAGTCGTGAGGTGACATTCATCTGCCCCCAACTCCTCTCCTACATGACGACCACGACCGCTCTGTCAAGAGCGTATCGGATGAGAAGAAGAAGATTGACATGTGTGACCGTGATCGATAGATAGCAGCAGTATGGGTGGTTTAAAAAAACCGAGCGAGGTAAGGTCTAGACCTCCCCAGTGCGGACCATGGACAGCATGGACCTGTGCTCAGCTGCTAAACGCAAAAATGGCAGCAAATTGTACTACATTGTACTATTGATGTCGACGACCAGCGTGGCGCAATGGTCACTATGCCGGACTGCCAATCGAGGGGTCCCGGGTTCGATTCCCGGCGAAACAGAAATCAGAAATTTCTGTTCTCGGTCTGGGTGTTTGAGGTCCTGTCTTTGTATGTGTCCATGGTACCTACAACACAGGGTATTAATTACCTTACTGTGGGGCTATGAGTGTGTAACGTTTATATTGTCACCTCGTACTTCATTAGATCTACAGTGGTTCGATCTCACCCCTCAAATAATGAATACTTTTGGATATTTGCGACATCTTTAATAGAAAGACGTAATTGTGCAATAGAGGTCGAGAATACTTCTAATTTTTTAATTATACCGTTAAAATGCTTTAATATGCTTCCTAAGAAATACTTATTAATGACCTTATAGATTGTAAGAAATGTTGCTTTGTATCATCTAAGCCCTTATAAACACATTCGAGTTGAAGAAACAACATAATAATTATTTTGCAAGTACTGAACTAGAGGTATACTGCAACAATTATAATTTGATATTACGCCAGTGTCACCTGCGTTACGACTGAAGGTATTACGGCTATAAAAGTTTCTACAGTAAACGCAAAATACACAACTAATAAGGAATTGCATAAAACAAACCAAAGAAAGCTTTTGCTTCCGAGAAATTAACAATGTACAGGAAGTGGTTTCAAGTTACTAATGCAAGTAATACTCAACGACGTTCGAAGAATAATTCTTAATAAAAGAATAACATACCGAAAAAGCGAAATTCTTTTAACGGTTCAACATAAACAACAATACGGAAGTTTCAGGTTCATTTTAACATAAAGTCGCGGAATTGACTAAAGGGGAAAACACTAAACATTCTTCTCCTTGACTCACTCATTAATGTTTAGGTGATACCCGCTGCATTCTTTAGAAAGCGTAGAAAAACAGCAAAAAAATGTTTACCGTTTAACCGCATGCGCCATATACAATAAGTAATGGATAAAGAAAACTTTACAGTTAATATCATACATACATATTTATATGAATTTCTATGATGCTATGATGGAATTGGTTAAATAAAATAATAAATGAATATAAGCGTTGAACGTTAGGCTAGGTTAATAATAATTCACACATGGCTGCATCCCTTTTTACGTGCCGCCTGAGCACGGGTCTCTCCCCATTATTGGAAAGGCCCGGAGCTTACTCCACCAAGCTGCTCCAATGCGGGTTGTTGGAGATGCGGGTTAGTGGCCAACCGACTGTCGGATGTTTTCAAACCGCCCATAAGGTCTCCGACAAAGTTTAACGACTGTTATCTATCGACAACAACCGGGACCGACGGCTTAACGTGCGGTCACCACACCACACCACAATTCACACATAAGGTAAGTTTAATAAACATTTAAACTTATATTCGGGAGCAAAATAAGTAGGCAGTAAAGTGAGAGGCATAATTTTGATATAATTAAAATTTATTGGCTTGCATTATTTATGCAGTCGATAAAGTGATTGAACGATTTAAATGTTCATGTTTATAAAAATAAATCTAAGCCTACGGAGATAGAATCGTTAATATCTGAATTGAATATGAAAAAAATGAAAATACAATATTCGATTGCCTTCATTGCCTATTTCTATGAATCAGCCGCATAAATCTCGATGATAATGAGATGGGCGACAAACACGCAAAGGTTACGGCGGACCCATTTCAGTCGATTGGAATTCAATAAGCCTGGAGTAGGTGTCAAGATTGTGCTATAACGTCCCGCGAATGTCATTGATTAGTAATTAAAAATGTCAGCCAGTGATCAAAGATGTTGTGAGGCACCCTTTTCTATTTATGAGTGAGTTTCCTAGAAAACAAAATTGGTTGATAGAAAAGCGAATGATATTTAATTTTGTGAAAATAAATTCTTCTCTTTGAACTCCAGATCATTTAATCCAAAAAAAGAATAAACATTCTGCGAAATAGTTCTCCGAAAAAGCAGAAATCGCTGCCATATTTATGTAGAATTTTTTTTAAGTTGTTACTACACATACGAGCGACGGACCGACGGAAAACGTTTCAAAAGCGACGTTTTAAAAACCTGTTTAATTTACAATATTTTTTTAATTAAAAATGATTTAATTATAAAAATAATATTTCAAATTACTTGAACAATTTAAAATAAATTAATTTAAAATTTAAAATAATATTCAAATTAAAAAAATACCAAAATACACGACATAATTTGACAAACCCAATTAACTTCATATTTCTAATAAGACAGTCAAGTAGAAATTTCATTATCTTACTTTCAACATTCATTTCCTTTCCTACACCCCACGGCAATGAACTGAGATCAAATCTGTTATCAAAGTTTACAAGTCAATTACAAGAGGTCGACGCACCTTGCCAAATTGATGAATATTAAGTTTTTCATCAGAAATACACACCCTATGCTAAAATATGGATTCACACGAGGGGATCTAGTGGAGTTGGCAGGTTTGATTATAAAAAATAAAATTACATACAAGCTACAAAATTTCCAGTAATTTTTTTTTAATGTTGGGAATTCTCAATGGGATGTAAGGAATATTCCATATCTAAACTTGACTTGGTCGAATAAACCAAAAAATCCCTACCTAGCCTCGTCTTCTTCTTTTGTTTTCTAGTATTACGGGATTTTATCTCTCTTGTCTTTTTAATTTTAAAGATATTTCATAAATCATGCGCAATATAATGTCTAAATGGTCTCACTTGCTCATCAAGTGAGACGTTCAATTTTTGGCTCCAAAAAAATTTGGCAACAGCTTCAATTAAATTTACCAGACATAGTAAAGGTCCGGAGCTAGGTTACACAAACAGTCTGCTCCGACCGAAGGTCGTCGGTCAGGACAGTCCTGAATAAACAAAGCCTATCGCTAAGTGACGACCATAATAAAGATCCATGTTGGATACAGCGAGAAGCCTTCTTTATGGGTCAACGACCTGCTCCAAGCTTATTAGTTAGATTATGGCTGCGGTCTCCAGATTAAGCGAAGCTGAGACAAGTATAATGTGCCTATGGAACGATAATAAATGATACGTCTATTGTCCAACCTAAACGCAATCTGAGGTTTAAGAGCTTTTTTCGCGCTATTTACAAGATTTGTTCGTATTAAATAAATACATTGTCAAATGTGGCTCTATCGTTCATCAATGCATGGTGTACCGTAGCCTAAATTCCGTAAATTCGAGATCTCTTTGTTGGAGAAGTCTCAATTACGTCCCTGCCATAAGAAGATGTTACAATTTCAACCACAAGGTTGTAACACGGACAAAAAAACCATATAACAAAGCTTCTATAATATGTAATCCTTAATTAGCATCGCTGGTTAAATCGTCAATTTATCATACATAATACTACTTCATTAAGTTCAGTGACAAAAACTCATCATAGAGTTCTTTTACCGCGATTACATAACAAAATGACTTGCGGTCATTCACCTCCAAACTTTTCTCGCCTAATTTTGACATTTGTCATACGCAATATTCAATTACGTGCGCGAATCAAATAGGACGTTGAACTTGCGAAAATCGTTTTTCCCTAAACGGAAATAACGATATTAATTTCGGAAAGGAGCGGAAGTTTTTTTCATATTTTTATCCCAGAAAGCAGATATTAAGTGTTATTTTGAAAACACGATGAGTATTTTCAAGTACCTAGCTAGTATTTATATTAAACTGGCTTGAGCAGGAAGTCCAAGCTTTAGCATACTTTTATAAATGGAGAAATAAAAAAAAAATTCTCTTCTAGCTCAGTATTTTACTACAGCACAGTATTTGACCATTTTTGCAGGATTTTTTAATCTGTAGGATAACTTAAAAATATTTATATTGTTTTTAAACAGTTTGATTTCTTATAATAGGTACGTGGGGTTTTTTCGAAGGAAAATATTTTAAATGGTTGTTTTGATACAATTATATCAAATCGGAGGGATGGTTAGTAGCATATCAATTTTGTAAGCCAAAGTCACTAGGCCTATTGTTTTAGCCACTGTAATTGGCTTTCAAAAAGCACTTAGCCATCGAATTCGTGGCATTACCCTAAACTAATGTGGCATACTTAGCTAAATAGGATTTACTAAGTATTCGGGTCACTCGTGGGTCAAAAATGTGTGGGACTACAAAAGGATGTCTCGCCTAATAGAGGATAAGGCTGGTACGAATTAAGGGCGGCTTTAACCTAGTAATCACATTTTGAGGTAATGAGCCTTGTTTATATCTGTTGACACCATTGCGCGATCGACTAATGTATCGAAATCGATCGAAATCGAAATGCCGTTTGCAATTTAATTTCGATTGAAACTTGATTTTATATAAATTTTATTAAAAATCTAAATTCCGGGAACAAAATAGGATGAAGTTTGTTTCGTCATATAAAAGGCATTTTGAAAGTAATTTTGTGAACTAAAGAGAATAAAAACCATAAAAAAACGAAAGACGAAAGTATGGGTAATTTTAAACAGAGCATGCTTTCTTTAATAGATACGAGGAGATTTTGTGTAAACCAAACACACTATTTCTAAATTAATGATTTAGTAAAGACAGAGAATAAAGAAGATCTTCTCAGATGTTCTGTCACGTTCCTCTATGAATGTTGTGAGGCGTGCATAATCTGGAGAGCACTCAGTGTAAACGTAGGAGTTGTCCGTAGTGAGTTAATATTTTTAAAGGTACATACATAACTCTAAATAATAAACGATAGCAATAGCACACAAGCGCGCTTTCAGTATACGTCACTAGTACATAAGAGCCGATCGGACTTCGTAAAATAGGATATTTTATATGTACTTATATGCGGAAAAAATACGCTCATCATAACACAAAATAAGACCTTGAACCCCGTAAGTCTTACCAGTTAATACCGGACGAAGTCCACGACGTACACGTCGTTAAGAAGATATCGATACTCGTAACGTCATTTATTCGTAATCACATTTGAGCGATAAAAGCTGTGACGCAAGCTGTAATATATGCAGTTGCCGCCAACTTTTGCCGTAATTGAATTGACGCCGACTTTTATGGACTGCGGGATAGGTTCATCGCCAAGCGCGGATTCACCATTGTGGGCAAGATACATACATGCCCGTAACTCTAGTAAAGATAAACATCTTATTACGTCACACTTTCTTTTCAAGACTTATCTTTTTTATATTAAACATCTAATACCGATTTATGATGTGGCGACGTGTCTGTCAAACTAATAATACAAACTATTCAGTAACATCAACAGCGTGATTCAGAAACGAAAATAGCGCCATCTAGAGAGATCACGCGAAGAAATATGGAATGTATCCATTTATTTCTCCTACGTATAGATTTTTTAATACTTCAGAGCCGGTATTCAAATGACCATGTCTAAAACTTTTGAAGGTTAGATTCAGGTCTGCTCATCGCGAAACTAAAGAGCGTCCAATTCTCTTTACGACAGTTTAAGATTGACCTCTGTACGATTTACTACGATGACGTATGCTGCGATAGGATTTTTGGCATGCCTAACGTTATAAATAAGTTTCTGACTCACAGCTAGTGGTAATACCTGCGTCAGAGGACGGTTGCGTAGACAGCTAGACAGATAACTGTCTGGACAGTCAAAACCTATGATTAGTGTAAAAACACATACACATTTTAATTGGAAGGCTATTGAAAAATTCTGTAAGGAGCCTTCTTGTTCATCCCGTGCCTCATCATTCGTGAATGTTATATACGGTATTGTCCTTTATTAAGGCCGGAAATTTTATTAGACATTTTCCTAACCATTCCTAAGCCAAGATTTTTCTAGAGACCATAATTTCCGTTGATTTCCGGAGTCTCATGTAAGTATAGCAGCTAGCAAAACAATAGAATAGATTCACATGTGTAAGAGAGTAAGCACTAATGATTTCTGCAAATGTATTAAATAATGATAACGGTCTCATAACACAACATATCCTCTCAAACTTTATAACAGACTAGCTGTACCCTGCGCGCGTTGCTACGCTACTTACTAAAATAAAGAAGGAAACACATTACAGAAACCTTTGTGGCCTCATTCATGCACAACACTTTGCTGAAGATCATGATATGATCAAATGAATAGTTTACGATTCTATAAAGGACATACAGACAAACATTCAATTTTATATATATGTAAGAAGAAGGCTACTTCCATAGGAATAAATTTACAAGTTATGAGCTTATTAATCAAAGCTCTGCAATAAACAACAGCTCCTAACCTCCTTAAATTCGATAACACAAACAACCTAACTATACCCTATTGACTCAAAGCTTACATAATGCTATATAGATAAACGCATTTCGTCTTGTAGCTTTAATTTATTCGTGAGGTGTAAGCATTTCTTGTTCTCGTTCAATCCATGTTATTACATATTATATGTACATGTGAAATTGTGTTTTTTGTTTGTTTGTCTGTTTGTTTGTCTCTCTTTCACGTCATAGCAGTGCTTCGAATTGCCCTGATTTATTGTATGGAGAAAGTTTGGGGGGTGGAGAATTACATAGGATACTTTCACCCGGGGTAAATCGCGTGGGCTACATATTTTTCCCATAGAAATGAGATTTCTATGGGAAAAATATGTAGCCCACGCGGGTGGCTATATATCGTAGTTTTCTTATATAAAAAGTAGCATACGCAGGTAAGGTAGATTTCTAAAGCTAATTTCAGACTACGCTGTTCTATTGTGCTATATAGTATAGCAAAGGGCTTAATGCTATACGATATAGCATAGCGATAACATTACGCGATATTATCGCTAGAGTACATAGCAAGCTCAGTTGACCGCGATCATTGAAGAGTTTTAAATCTTTCAAGAACGAGATTTGAATTCTTTGAAGAGAATTTAAAGCACAACATAAACTTAGCGCATCGCAACCATTTATAGCGTATAGTGAGCCAATAATATATAGTACAGTGTGAACGTGTCCATCGATGGTGCGCGATATTGTTGTACTATGAGCAACATAGTGCTATTATATTATAGCGTAGTCTAAAAGCCGCTTAAAAGTAGGTGCCATGCTTTAAGAAATTGGTTAGTTGGTACATTTCAGTGTTTTCTTTATGTTTTTATTTAACTACTTATCATTTATTGAATCGTCTATCTGTTCCTTGATTTATATTGTCAATTATGTGTAGTAATTATCTGTCATATAAAACTATCGATCATAGATTTTTTATATATAAAATCATAATAAATCTATGCTATCGATACACTTGTTTTTAGTTGGACGATCTTTTCAATTGTCTGTGGACAAGATCTTTGGATTCCTATGACAAACATATTTAAACGTCTTAAAAACATGCAAGGAATTCGCCTTGGCAAAGGCTTACCGTAGTATGTCAGTAGCACGATTTTCATAATTTATTATCCTTAAATATATAAAAAAAATGACTTAGCTGCTTCATTAAACAATATCTTAATAGCCAAGTTAAAGCTTGATAGAAGGGGACGTAAGCATAAGAAGAAAGAAAATTATATAACGTCAGAGTTCCATTAAAACCTGCTATTATTAGGCCACCTATTACGTTCTATTATTGTAACACGGTTCGGCTTAAATTAATTAGCAATAATAATATTATGACTCGTGAATGCAGGGTTGTTGGTGTATAAATATGGTGCTTTAAATAAGGGTAGCTATTAATAGATATTCAAATCAGGGCGTAACATTTGACATTATAATAAATTAAATGTGAAACATAAACATAATTTATTTATAATTATATGTACATACATGGTTTCAGTAGTGTCGGTAGATATGGTCCCGTCTAAAATACGAACGGCTTTTCCGATGCTAAACTGCTAGGCAGCTGATGTTCTTTTTTTTTATAAATAAACCGAACAAAAAGGCAGACCGGCCGCGTGGTGGTAAGCGATCACCGTCGCCTATGGACACGGGCAACCCCAGGGGAGCTACCCGACCATTGCAGACTTTGGAGGAGAGCTTTTTTTTACAGCTTTCTTGAAGAACCCCATGTTATAGTCCACTGGGAATACCTCAGCTGGAAGGTTGTCCCATAACCTACACGTACGTGGTAAAAGGGAGCGTACAAAGAGCGTACTGTGGAGGACTGCCACGAGTCCAGATGGTGCCGGTGGAACTTTATATAACGTTTATAAGAAGTTCCTACTTACTAAAGATTATTTTTAGTAAAAAATAAGACATCCGCGCAAAAACAGAACCATAATATCCCTTCAGTATTCATAATAATTCAGCACCAAGTGAGGCCTCTAATCTTCCTTATTATGGGAAGAGGCTCCTGCCCATCAGTGGTACGCAAAAAGGGTTGCAGCCACTCATAATAAAAGTTTATTCTTTTTGGTGAAATTCTGGGGTTAACTGGTTTTAAATAAAACACGCTCATATTCTAATGGCTTCAACGCAGTTTTTGCCGGATCTCCACCGTAACCTAACTGCAAACGGCGAGAGCTCATGATTAGTGTTTTCGGTCAGGACCGAAATTAGTAACGCAATACCGAAAAAACCAACTAGTGTAAACCCGAGTATACCTACTTATAAGATCCGGACAGTTTATACTCAGGCTTAGTTAATGACAAGACAAAACATCTCATCTCATCAGCGAGAACGCTTGGCATCCCTAGCACGGAATGCCTACACCGCTTCCCTCCATTCCGGCTTCTATATTTAGCAGACAATACCGCCTGAAACAATATCGCGCGACGTGGCTTCGAATAATTTATTTTCCGCACCAACAAGCGCAAACTTCGACAAAGAAGATGCTGAAATGCTTCTGTCTTCCAGTCAACATTCTACCGATGTCACAATTTAACAGTTTGTATGTTTATTAATATATAAATTACGCAGAAACGGCTGAATGAACATGATCGCAGGTACACAATATATCGTTTTTAAACCGGATTTAGTAACAGGATAACAGTTATTTGGTTGAATGGCTACAACTCTTTTTTTACATCCCAAGATGGGCATGGGTCTCTACCCTGTAATTAGAGAGGCCTGAAGCTTACTCTACCATGCTACTCCAATGCGGGTTGAAGAAGATTCAGTTAGGAAACCTGATTTAAAAATGGTGATCCGATCTATTTGAATCGAATCGAACAAATTCTACTCTGGGCCAGTCAAGTATTTTTGGGGTTGTATTATGCATAGTAGGTATGGATAGATTTTCCTCTACGTTTCCACGAAATAATGGAAACTTGCAATAAAATTTATTGTTTACGTCTTTTTCGTAACTAGTTCAAGGTAAATAATATGAATCGTAATAAGATTATTGTGATCTAAACACGTTGATATTCTCAAAATATCTTTTGACGATAGGTTGAGAATTCAATGAGTCTTCAATTATGTAAATAGATCAATAACGTGACTATGTGTAAAGCTGAACGTTCAGTCAGAGCCATGGATTATAAAGGTGGAATTTATTTTTCTTTTAATTATTCACAAAATTTCAAAAATTCAGTTTTTAACTTAGTTGCCTGAACAAAAGTTACATACACCGTATAATGGAGAACTGCTTAGGTTTACATGCAGACATCAATGGGCTGAAAAGACCACCATGTGACGTGATATTTATAAGCTGCCACTTACTTTAAAAAGATACGCACTCCTGTCGTCTTATAAGACTATTTTAGAGACTGCTTTCGCCACAATTTTCCTGAATACCTACCTACCTGAATAGCTACAAGTTTGTTTGGTGTGTCTACCGAACGACTTGATAAAACGATGCTTGGTAACGTACATAGAAAGTATGACATCAATTATGAGTGATTACGACGTACGACAGCCCGATTGGGCCCGCCTGGGGTATTGCGGCACGTGTAGTGGTGCGGTAACAATGTCAACACCGGGTTAAATATATCACGCCATTAGCCGGCCTTTCGTAGGCTTCGTGACGCTAATGAAGTAGGTTTGACTGACAGGGAAAATTGGAAGGCTTTATTATATTTTTTATAAATTAATTTAATAATAATTTGACGATCCGAGTGGCGCAATGGTTACCATACCGGACTGCCAATCGGAGGGTCCCGGGTTCGATTCCCGGCGAAACAGAAATTTGAATGGTAAGTTTAAATTTCTGTTCTCGGTCTGGGTGTTTGTGTTTCTTTCTTTGTATGTGTCCATGGTACCACGATCACAACACAGGGTATATCTACACTACTGTGGGGCGATGAGTGTGAAACGTTATTGTTGTTATTGTTTAAATATTACAGATCTTAAGTGCTCGCTTTTGCTCAACAAACACACAACCGCAAGTAAGCCTGAGTCTTAGACCTTAGACCAAAGGGTCTTGTGCATTTGCGCTACTTCACATCAGCCTTCGGAGAAACCGATTCGGATTCGGAGAACACACCTAAGTGTGGTCGGCAACCGCTCGGCAAAAAGGTAAGTTCGCACTGCAGCTATTCGGCGCTAGCGATCGGATATGAGGCGCCCAACAGAAATTTAAACAAATAATTCAAATTTCTGCTTCGCCGGGAATCGAACCCGGGACCCTCCGTCCGGAATGGTAACCATTACGCCACGCGGGGCGCTATAGATAATTTGCATATACTGTCCAGCCTTTAAAGGGACGACTTAAAGCTGCAGACAGTTGGATTCTGATGCTGTAATGTAGAACGCAGAGCGAATTTGAAGAGCTTGGTGCAGCAGGTGAGCTGTCATTATGTTATCAAATGACCTAGTGGGTAACACCCCGTATTGCCACGCAGGGAGCGGTTCGATGAAGCGCGTGTCTGATGAAAAAACATGTTAAAAGTTGTCACGAATCATATAATGGTCTCAGCCAACAACACCAGGCTCTAGCTAGTGCTAGTACTCTAATCAAGGTAGATTATACTCTCTGTAATTAGGGAATTAAACAGGCTTCATGCGGTAAGACTATTTAATAGAAGGATGCTTGAGGATTGAACACAGTCATTTTCTGAGGTCAAAAGAAATGACACGAAATGAAAATGAACTTCTGTTGGATATTTGCTAGAGTAAGAAACTATGCGTCACAAAAGTTTTCTAAGACTTAACAACAATTACATAAATTTATTTGACCAAAACACGAAACAACAGTGCAGGTCACTGACCTTTCTCGTTAGTGTATGCGGAAGATGTTAATAAGTTTAACAATGACTTGAGTAGCGCCGGAGATGAAGTCTCGTAACTTACGCGAATTTGTTTTGATACGTCTTCGTGTCTCTTGTCTTGTGGTATTTAGTGGTAAGGCTGAGTTCAGACACGTAACAAAGAAAAGAAATAATGTCTGTTCAAAAATAACAGAAATAGTTGAAGTATAATACCATAATTATATATATTAACTGTACCATGCTTTTATCCACAAGCCCCGGTGGATATTTCGGAACCCATCTTAATCCAAGTGCCAATACCTATAAAAATTAACACAAAAGAAATGTATGAAACAAAATATCACAGACCTATGTCTAGAAGCATCATGATATCATCTGATACTTAGTATCCAATACTATTCTGTAGAATATTTTAGTTCACGATGTCTTGAAAGAGTCTGACATGACAAAGTAATGAATCACAAGTCAATAGCATGGTGACCCATAAAAAATCTATATTTACACAAATGACCATTCAGGGAACCAGAATGTTTCGGGACATGATGTCTTTGTTCCTAACATCTGACCTACTTTTAAAACAGTCGATAAGTATTTTTAAAATATTTTCCGATTGTAAAATGAGTGGATAACCGTTCGTGGCAAACAATAAAAATTAAGCGCCTTTTCGTGCTTCGGAGGGCACGTTAAAGCCGTCGGTGCCGGTTGTTACCGATAGATCCCAGTAGTTAAACCATATCGGATGACTTGGGCGGTTTGAAAACATCCGACAGCTGGTTGGCCACTAATCCGCATCTCCACCAACCCGCATTGGAGCAGCGTGGTGGAGTAAGATCTGGGCCTCCCCAATAATGGGGAAGGATCCGTACGACGCAAAAGAGATGCAATATATAAGTATTATAATAATGGTTAAGTTAACCAGCAAGCCAAATGATGTAATAAAACAAATATTTTTCTATGTCTTTTGCTTCACGTAAGCAAATAGCAATAAAAAAATTAGCTGATTTAAAAATACGAAATTCAAAATTCGGGATGAGAAACACAACAAATATATGTGATGGGTCGTGTTAAGTACACATTTCCCTTTTCTCATATTTGTTCTGAAACCGCCCTATCAAAACGAGTTTGTAGTTTTGGACACATCTGACAGGCCGACGTTAATGCTCATTTTGTAAGGCGATTTATAAACGGCGAACAAGATGCGTTTCACTGTCTCCATTATTAAAACCTTCCGTAATTTCAACACAGGAAACTGAGATGATTGTTTCCTTACACTCTCAAAACGATGAAAGAAATTAAAATGATATTCAAATCATTACATTCGTTTTCCATCAGCCCTTCCGTTTCGCCGGGAATCGAACCCGGGACCCCTCGACTAGCAGTCCGGCATGGTAACCATTGTGCCACGCCACGCGGTCGTCAAGTATGAAAAACGATGTCTTCCATCATCGGTGATCTATGCCAATTTAGAACCTAATATCTACCGAATAACCGATTACGTTAGACTCTATTAAATATTGACATTTTCTAAACATACTCGTGTCATGACTTAGGATTTTCTTTAGAAATCTTTAGAAATCAACAGATTTTGACATGGCATAACTTGATGTTCAAGTAGGTGTGTGTAAGAGTCAAAATGATCCAAATAAAATTATTATTATTATTATTAGGTTATTAACTTAGCTTTAAGGTTTTTTAACAACGTTTCACACTTATAGCGCCACAGTAGAGTAGATATTATCGTGTGTCGTGGGTACCATGAACATGGACAAATGGGGTTTTAGTGTGTGTCCATCCATGTCCACAAACACACAGACTTTTAAAAAAAGTTACATTCAAATTTCTGCTTCGCCGGGACTCGAACCCGAACCTCGAACCCCCCAATCAGCAGTCTGGCATGGTAACTATTACATACAGGTCGTCAAATCGGCTTTAAGTTCAGGCGTCCAACTCTGACTAAGTGACATTAAAAAATGTAATTACTGTTTAGTTTAATTTTACATTTAAATTTACTTATTAGAAATAACAGTAACACAAATAAAAGTCTTATAATGCCGAATATATGAAACCAAAATTGTATGACAATATTCAGAAAGGTTAAATAGATTATACTCGAGACTTGTTTGTTCGTCAAAGTTTTATCAAATTATGGAACAACGTGATAAGCGCGTCATCGAGTCCCGTCCCGTGACGTCGGCCCACGCATACAACTAAGAAATACTTATGTTAACAAGGAGTAGAGGATATGTAAGCGGATTCAAATAAAACAAAAATTAAGTTGTTCTAACTTCAGGAGAGCTCGCTACTTTAAAAGATTAATATAAGTAGAAAAATTTATGACATCTATATTAAGCACGGACCTAATAGTAGCCTTGCGATTTGTGAAGAGCATGCGGTCAAAACTCATACGAGACGACAGCCATTGAATACACTTTTTAATAATACAAACATCACAATGTCTCTTTCAAAGTTTACATAAGAAACGTTTTATGTCATGCGGTATTTGCTGACGTATTTAGTGTTTACCATTACGAATTTAAGGTAAAATTTAAAATAAAGCAGTTAAAATTTTCATTGAAAATCCACAAATTCGGAACGAGTTTATAAAACTGCAATCAAATTCAATTTCACAGAAGCACAAAAATATTCGTAAATAAATACAGCGAAAAGTGAACCGGGATTTGTTTGCTACGGTTGGAACTTTCAAGCAACTCGATTAAACAAAACAATACGCAAAAGCGATCAATGAATGGACGGAGGAAATAGAAAAACCTCGACAGAAAAATACTAGCCCATTACATAAAGTAGCTTCGGAAGTTTTATACGGACAATAATCGTTATACATCACAAACATATTTCTTTCGCTTCAGTGAAGATGGTTCTGAAATATCAAGTTCAATTTCGTTTGCTATTTAAAATAGGCAAACGTTTCTACTACTTCGAAACTATTTGGTATTACGATTGTAATTCTATGAAATTTTCCACCTGACACATGTTTTTTATGATACGGCATAATAATTTAATGCATGGAGTACAAAGTACGTATCGAAGCAAAATACTGAAACATTCTCAAACGCTATTGCCATCTCCATGAAACAGATGAGGTGACAGTAAATGTGCCATTTTCACTCACGGGTTTCGCCATTTGCACCGATGAGGTATTAATTTTAATATTTATAACTCCTATGTTCTAGGAAAGGGAATGATGTATTAATTCCGGGAATGACACGAGATTTATTTGGTCCGCGCTACATTTGTCCATATCTGTCGTGTTTGAAAGGCATTGATAAATTGAGTGTGTACAATTTGTGGGATGAGAACACCTACGTTATTCAATATTGGATGCTCTTTACAAGGAAAACTTATACGGCCTTATTAAGAGTACAGTTACGCGCAGCGAAAACCTGAAATATTTCAAATTTACTGTTAGTACAGATCAATTAAAAATCCAACCATCACTATAATGTGTTTTCTTACTCTTGTGCATTAAAAATGGCACATTTTAAAGAATGTACTTTACTTTAGCTTTACTTTAGTCTAGTTTCTTAAGAGTACACTAACTTAGATCAAGTATTTTTATTAATAAGGTGGTAATAATTGCTGTTTTAATGATGGTGTATTTGTACGAAGTAGTAAATACTAGTAAATGTTTGATTTAAAGCATAAAACGAATTTACACTTGTATTTCCAATGTTTATATTCACAATGTTTGTAAATACCTACAGTTAATAAGAAGACAAATACATATATGTAGTTTTTAAATGCTTGAGTAGTTTATATACTAATAAATACGTCAGAGATAAATAAGTAATATTATATCCAATTTTAGTAATATATCAAATACAAAGGTCCTAATTAAATAAATAAAAAAACACTTTTTTTGTCAACTCAATCATGAGGATCAAAAAGGAGAGGAGGTGGTACGGAAAGAGCTCTCTACGTGTATGAACGGATTTGAGTCGTACTTGACCGGTTTTTGAGCCCTTCATCCTTACCTACAGAAATGACGGAAAATTTTACACTTTATTAAGTAAGGAAGACCATTATTGTTCAATATTGTTTTGTTTACGACGAAGGTGAAGCTCTACGTAATTAACTGGTAGTCATAGAGTGCTCTGCGGGACGCCTTTAGGAATTTTATATAATATAGTGTGAAGAAACCCATGTTTTTTATAAAATGACGTAGCAGACGAGCATTCAGGCCACATAAATGTTATGTTTTTGACCATGTATTATGTATACAATGAATGTTCTGCATCTGCATCTGCCCGTATGTATAAAATACATTAAAATAAATTTAACATAACAAATCTATACATATAATAAATCTGTAACAAGTCCGTTTCTGTACATTGAAGATATTTGAAAAAAACTGTCACTAGGGCTATTTATTAGCGTAATAGAACCCAAAACAATGATTTTTAGAATTATTGTCTGTTTGTCTGTTTATCTGTTCGTTTGTGCGCGCTAATCTCAGGAACGGCTTAACGTAGAAGGATGCGGTTTTCACTGAAGTATTGGTATTTTTTTGGATTAACATTTAGGGTTTGTTTTATTTAAATCGGTTCACAAACAAAAAAGTTACGTCAATTTCAAGAATGATGAAATGGATGAACACCTACACGCTATAATAAAGTTAATGCGAGCGGTCACACCACAAGTTTCGATAACTACTAACATCTCTTAATATTCTGATAGCAAGTTTTCAAACACTTATGCTAGATTTCATCTGTAAATATTTAAAAAAACCATACATATCATATCACCACATATTCAAAGAAATCCTCAATACAAAATGTACAAAACCTTAACAAAACGAGGCTACTGCCGACATCTATGTTCACATTCAGAACTATTTAGTGATCTGTTGCAAATTCGGTATATCGACAATTTAGTTTACATGCTATACGATAGATGTCGTAGTTATTCATTTATTCATATTTAATTGCTTTTTACAGGTAGATTTACAGGTGGTGTTACATAATCATTATTTTACCCAATAACGCTATTACAAAGTGGATAGATGGAGATTATTTCAAATAATTAATTACGAGTATATTTACTCAATAAAGTATCTAATAAAAAATTAACAACACAGAGCTTTGGAACTGGCGCTGATATTGAACTCATTGTGGTAGAGCATTATGGAGGCGCGGCGCGGTGGTTACACCCACATATTATTGGTATCGACCTTATTTAATAGACATTAATAATTATCGACTCGCGCAGGTGCGGTCCCAGGGACAGGGGACATGACCCCCCCCCCCCAAAATCCCTCACTCATGCGTAGATGGAAGGCGAATCAAGCCAATTTGAGACACCTCAACCCCCAAATTTCTTAGTGACCCCCCACCAAAATTTCTTGGCGACTCCCCCCCCCCCAAATTGAAGGCTGCGACCGCGCCTGGACCCGCGTGGCGCAATGGTTACCATGCCGGACTGCCAATCGAAGGGTCTCGAGTTTGATTCCCGGCGAAGCAGAAATTTGAATGATGAGTTTAATTTTCTGTTCTCGGTTTAAGTGTTTGTATTTCTGTCTCTGTGTGTCGCATGGTACCCATTACACAGTGTATATTTTCCCCTACTCTGGCGCTATCAGTGTGAAACGTAAAAAAATCAAAGTGTTCTACCGACTTTACTATGCTGAGTGTTCTTTTCAAAATGATAGCTACGTCTCCATATCATGATTACACCACCAGTCGAAGGTTAAAGTTCCACAGGCCGCTTTGCACGCTCCTTTTGATATTTGAACGGATGTGTAAGTTATGGGACAACCTTCCAGCTGAGGCATTTCCAGTGGACTTTGACATAGGGTTCTTCAAGAAAGCTGTAAAGAAAGCTCTTCTTGAAAGCCGGCAGTGCTCGGGTGGCTCCGCTGGGGTTGCCCGGCGACAGTGATCGCTTAACCACGCGGCCTTTCTGCCTCTTTGTTCGGTTTATTTATAAAAAAAGTGATTTCGAATAAACGAATAAGCAATTGCCGAGGGTCTAATAAAAAAATGTTATAGAAATGAGCAGACGTTTTCAGTGGTTAATTTAATAAGAGCTATTACATACATACGCAGTACTGGCACTGGTGTTATACTAATATGCTAAAGCGTCACGGCAGCAGCACGGCATGGTGGTCACGCCCAGAATAATATTAGTAATCGATATATTTATTTCTGATGCTGTGTGAAGGGTTGTTAATAGGACCAATTGACTCTTAATCGCGTAGGGCCTGATCCTCTCACGCTGCTCCAATTCAGGTTGATGACGTCTTCATTGTTAGTGGCCTAACTGCTGTCGCAAGTTTTAAATCGCTCAAAAGACCTCCATTAAGTATGAACGACAGTATGTTAACGACAATTGCAACCAACGTGTAAGCAACCAAGAATTTGACTAACCAACTACTAACCACGCCTGACATAGCGTAGACATTTCACCACCTTTCTGCAATATATTTAAGTTACATGATGATAATGAATCTATGCATTATTTGCAGCACAAATTATTTAATTGTAATGATCCTTTCCGCGGACACAGCAGTACTATCTAAACACTTTATAAACAGGCTATTATAGTACGTTTAATTTGTAAAGAGAAACTGATGATAACGACTGAAAAGTCGATTATAAGAGGAGTACAGTAAGATTGTAAGGACTCAGGAAGAATGTATCTACTCAACATAACAATATGAACTTTTGTATCATAAGTAATTTCATAAAAGGTAACAATAATCCAAGGGACAGTGGAGGGCAAGCGGTCACGAACGAAATTGCAACCTCATCAGCAACGACCACTCTGACAAGAGTGAACGACTAAGGAGGAGGAGGAACAAATCCAAGCCTAATCAAGCCTTTTGTACAAGTCTTTATCTACGCGGACGACGTCGCGGGCACAGGTAGTACTTAATATTTTTCAAAATTTCTGATGTATTTGGGTTCCGTACCTCGAAAGGAAAAAATGGAACCCGGGTTCCATTTTTGTTCAACTTTGTATTCCTCCCGTCTGTCTGTCTAGACCCTTTTTCTCAGGAAGGAGATATCAGGCTGGAATTTATATCAAATACTCAGATCTACTGTCCCTTGGAGCTGTGAAAAAATCAAACTTCCAAACCAGCGCAATCAAAAGATAGAACCGTTAATGCCGAAAATTTCCGCAAATTTTCGACACTCGCAAGGGAATCAAAACTTACAGGGTATTTCCCGTGAACTCAGAATCTTGAAATTTGGTAGCAACGTTACAAGCAACGTCTTATAGCACAGATATAGGAAAAATTGCGATAACCGTAAATTTTTAGCTACATCAAATATTAAAAATATTTTTATTTATGCTCCTCCATCTTTCCATATTGTAATGCTATGGATTTCATTTTGCAATAAAAATACCATAACTATGACTCGATTGTCATAATGGGTGAAGATTTACTTATCTATATACCTACAGGTTTGTACGAAACCCTCGCGGGCCTCGGTGCGCGAGTCCGACTCGCACTTGACCAGTTTTTATTTGTTTCACACTTTTTAGGTTGTGATGTCTCAGTAGTCGGGCGAAAGTATTAAAACATAATGTACGCAGAATCGTTGCCTAAATATCTGTAACACACAGTGCAGTCCTATTAGGGCGTTAATTGTATTGCGAATACATTTCCCCATCGCGTAATTGCTTTCAACGTCATAATTCAAAATGTGTTGACCTTTGCCGCTAACGACACTCCGCAATTAGCCGAGTGGTGCTAAATTTACGAGGTAGCAGTTAAAAATAGCCGCCTACACTTCTTGATATGTAGATGCCTCTTCTATACAAATAAATAAAATAGGAGTGTCTGTTTGTAATATTAAAATAACCGATTTATTCAACATCCATATGAATGTATAATAATATATGGTACATATACGAAAATAATATTTTTTACAGTTTCTGTCTGTCTGTCTATTTGTTTCGGCTAATCTCTGTAACGGCTGGATTTTGACGGGACTTTCACTGGCAGGTAGCTGATGTAATAAGGAGTAACTTAGGCTACTTTTATTATAGAAAAATTCTAAAACTAAAGTACACGCGGACGAAGTCGCGGGCGGCAGCTAGTCTGCAAATATAAATCTACGCTGTGAGGTTGCATTTTTAAAATTATGACGTTTTTACTTGACCTAGGCACAGAGCACATAACCTAGGTATAACATATAGTGAAAAAATTGCTTTCGAAGTTTCGATGACATCTAAGTCGTCGCGAGTATGTTGTTATTTCAGAATGTATGACAGTTATAGCCTTATAGGATAGACAACTTTGAATTGATATTTTGAATGTACTTTAAATGATTCGAGATAGTGGCAATTATAATTTCGTCAAATACCTGTTCACAGGTTTATTGAAGTCTCTAAGGTTTCGTTTGTTCAGAAAAGGCCCAAATAATTGCAATGTCAAAA
Source organism: Pyrgus malvae (assembly GCA_911387765.1). Classification (NCBI taxonomy): domain Eukaryota; kingdom Metazoa; phylum Arthropoda; class Insecta; order Lepidoptera; family Hesperiidae; genus Pyrgus; species Pyrgus malvae. Next base: position 5,516,881 of record OU426955.1, on the reverse strand, counting down.
ACGGTTTATGCTCTAAGTATTTATAGTTTCTTTATCGAAGAAATGTGTTTATTTATAACCGGAGAAATAAAGCAAAATATTCTTTTGTATACGTTTTTCCTTCAACTGACGAGTTTTCTTTTCTCACATACTCGTTACTTGGCAATTTGTTCCGCAAAAGCCTTCTATTTTTAGCGTCTTGTTTCGGTAAAATTGGACTAATGTGGGTTTCGTTTATTCATCTATTAGTGAGCGCTTACAAATATGGGCAAAGTTGCCGACCAATTTACGTAATGTCTTCAGTCTAGCGCCTTGTGTATGGATAATTGACATGAAGTAGAGCTTTCTACTGACAAAAATATATATTTTGAGCAATAGACAAAGACAAAGACTTTTATTTGCACAAATATGGGTGTTTACAAAAGGTGTTTTTATAAATTTGGTTCGCCATATTTACCTTTATGAGGTATGCAAATATTACAATAATTAAAAACTTAACTAATTACAAATTACAAACATAAAAATGTACATTGAAATAGTTTCATTTATTTTAATCGCCAAACATTATAGAAAATAAATGTTTGGCGATTCATATATGTACCACTAGTTCTCGAGCCTGCAGTAAAGAATTCATTCAGTATTGGGAGCAGTATTCTCATATCCCGTAGTAGTTATGCAGTACGTTATAGTAATTGCTTGCCTCAGTCACAATACAAAGAGTTGTGCCTCTGTGCTCGTCAATATCTACGGTAGTATTGAGGATACCTAAATCTAAGTACACATCATTTTTTAACTATACCATAATTTTTAAATAAATAAATACTTAGCTCTGGAACCGAAATAATTAAACAGCGTTAAACATGATAAGGCCTAGGTTTGTATTTAGGCTTAGTCCCTGTAGCTTCGGAATTAAGAATAGAGCTACGGTATCCTCTGCCTGATCGTAAGAGGCGACTAAAAGGGGGCTTGCGGGGTTGCAGGCGGTGAGAGCGGGAGCTCGATTCGTCCAGCCAGCAGCCCCGGGAAATACGGTGGTGTGTGCGTGGCCGCATGCCGCCGTAAGCATAAAGTAGGTGCAGGAGAGCACATCTACTCTCCCGAGGATAGGCCCGTTCTGGGGCGCAACGCGTGGAGGACACCCGTGGAGGACGCGTGGAGATCCCGGAGTCCTCCCCGAGCGCAGAGGCAGATTACCGAGGGGGTTTTAGTGCGGTACAAATCCCACATAACCCGGTATCCTCTCCCAAGGCGCCGGGTACCTTTTGAATGTTTCCCCCTAGATACCAAAAAAAAGGTTTCTATTTAGGTTTGGACTAATATTTACAACGATTTGACTTAAGGAAAGTAAAAGAAAAATAAATACGCAATGTCCGCAATTAACCTACATGAAAAGAATGGGATCATACAAAAATTCGCACATATTCAACAATTCTCACTACAATCATTAAAGGGATGAAAAACTAAAGTTACGGTACATTTTCTCTCACAACGTGACACGGTCTTAAGTAATAAAGTTAATTTATTCAGGCCAAAAGCATAAAAGCAAAATAAACACTGCCGATGGTCACAACACGCCAAGTTATGAAGACAATGTATTTTTTTGAGTACAAAAGAATGGTCATCAGACCAGTAGATCGACTGGAAGTGATCCATCATTCATAGACTATTGGAGGAGTCTATTTACGTGTGTAATATTCGAATGTCGCATTTATTCCGTATGAAATAAGGAATTTTGATTGTGAGGCGACTGTCTTTTGTTCGTCGCTGGTTCGTACGTAAGGCGTTCCACTCCGGAAAACACTTTGATGAGGAAGTACGATTTGGAAAGAAAACATATCATGTTAGTTTATATTTCACAAGCGCTGCTGGAACTTGTCCTACTCCCGTATGGAAATAGATATGTAGATTACGAGGTTTGAAGTCATAAGTGTGGCTTTAATCATTGACCAAGCAAGTTTTTCATCGATGAGCGATATGCGTAATGACAATGACAGACGCGCACGTACGTTTACTGTACTCCACATGAGAGTTAACAAGGGAAAAACCCTTTTCATAGTGCAGACTTGAGCAAAAGTATCGTCCTATTGATATAAAATAAAGGGTCTACGCTATCGCACTTGGCCAGTGTGGTGGACTATGGCCTAAATCCCTCTCACTTGTGAGAAGGAGAGCTGTGCCAAGCAGTGGGACATAAAAAAGGTTGAAAAAAAGGGTCTATCCATACCGTTTTTCATTACCGTCTCCAATACACGGTACGTTTACAATAATCTACGAGTATAATGCGCAGTCATAGTTAGATTATTTAGTTATAAACCAGCTCGGGCGCTACCGATTTTACTAACGGTAAATTAATAAACACCCTACTTATTTTGTTATTGTTTCTACGGAAAGTTTACATTGGAGGTGGTATCATAGCCGTTTGGCTGGTTGTGTAGCGCCGTTGACGGTAGGCTTTACGTCATTCCTATCGGGGTTGCGTCATTAACGGCACCGTGTGACAAGCCAGGATTTGATTAACGTCCCGAGCAATCTAGCCGCGACCCAAAATCGATTGTTTGCTGTCACCATTTTATGGACGACCTTTGTTGTAAACAGACCGGTTGTAGGTCAAGCGATGCCCGGGGATTGTTGGAAAATTTTGCCGATCGCATTGGGGTTCCAATCTAAGCGCGCAAACAAGCTCTTTTATTGGGTGACACCAAAAGCGGCATTTCACTTGATTGGTCTCGATATGAAAGGGCCGAAAATCTACGAGCGTTAAATTTGAAATATTAAACTGAAATTTTCCAGCTAAAGGTCAAGGGTAAATCTTATTACGATTTAATTCTGGAGACGAGACAAATGACAAGCGTCGCATAACGCTTACAGAATTGGGACACAGCTACTCAGACATTTTTACATTTTTTATCGAGGCGATATATTTTTTAAATACTCTCTACACTGAATTACATTTCCAATACTAGTAGAACCATTTTACACCAGTCAGAAAAATAAAAGAGTAATTTTTCTTTCGCTATTTGTATTAAGTAGAGTAATTTCTCACATCTCACGTCTCAGCCCAGCCTGCCTTCAGCCGTGAAGGAGTATCCGTAACGACTATTAGATGAATGATAGAATTAGATCATGATACCGTAATTTCCATTTAACACTTACTTCGAGTGGTGGCTTCGCATCATTAACTATTTTGACAACTACAACACTCAACCGCCCCTACTAACCCAAACTAGATAACAGAGCGATCATTAATCGTCGGCGAAATTGAATAATCAGTTACAAAATTTCGGGGTAAAAATCAAGAACAAAATGGGTCGGCCGCTGACGCAAAAATATTTTGTGCTCCGGTGAGAATTAAAAAAAGAAAGCAGCTAATGAGAGTGTCGGTGAAGTGGATCTGGAGGAATTTGCTCCAATTGCGGTTCGATGCTCGGAAAAATGATCCCTGAGTTTCGGTTTTTCTGTATCAGGAGCACAGATATTTGTTGACACAGTTTGGAGTGCGTTTGTGACCAACTAAGGGAACCGGGGTAACTGCGTGATTGGCCCGACGCCGCTGGCGGATGAAAAACAAAATTGCTGTTTTGATCGTAAATGATAAATATTGCCGCATTTCGGACGTAATGATGTTTCGCAATACGTAACGTCAGCTGATTCGGTTATTTACTTGCATGATTGAGACAAATTGCATTTTACGATTGAGTGTAAATTAACTTTAATACTGCACGCAAACATAATTAGGTGTCGTCTTTATTATTTATTAACTTATTATTCTATGTGCATCTAAGAATTTTACGTGTTATTTCTCTATTGAAAATATTGATTCACATAGTTATTGATATCACTGCAAAAAATATAGATGAGTTCAAAACCACCTGAATTTTTAGTGAAATAGAATATTCCGTAAGTAAGATAACATGTAATATAAATAAAAAGGGCACATTGACCTAAATCGACGCTGTCTACTTTTCCTTTCAGCGCGAGATCTCGATTACTCGGAATGGCGTATAGCGGGATAACATCATCTGTCCATATTTGATCGATGTTCCCAAATTCGATGCGTTCGAAACAGTTCCGAATTTGATTGATGAGCTACGAAAAATTTTTTTGGTCATTTTTACGTTTAATCTCTTATTTAGTGTTGTACTTTATTTAACCTGTTTTTCGAAAGACTTCCTCACTTCTACTCGTTATTTATGATGAGAATCTATAGTTATGAACTTATGACATGACACATCGTAACACGCTATGATAAAACGCACTAAATCTGATACAACCCTTAGTTTGTATAAAGAACCAAATTCTATTTTAGGTATGTTAAAGAAGAGCAAACTACCACTGCCTAAAATAAAATATGTCCAACAGTATTATTAGTATTTCTACAAAAGTAACGCCTAATAACATAAAATTAATCCGCTGATGAAATGAGCTTTTCGATGAGACGAGTTTTTCATTACTGAAGGGAGATCAATAGATTAAGCGATTCCCGTGTCTGGTATGTAGGAAAACCCTCAGTATTGAGCACAACACGGTTATTTACTTAATTAATGTGTCACTCTGACCATGATTTCAAAGACAAGGGTACTAACGGTGTACAGCAATATATTTTTAGGTCTTCTTGATCTTTTTAGGATTTTTTTAAATGTTCTAATGCATAACCCATTCATTAATATTTTTAACATATATGATAACAAAGATAGCATAACAAGTTTTGTTTTAATTATTTTCACCACTGCTCCATAAATCAATATGACCTCAATTACGTATAGCTATTATTATTATTGAAGATTTATTATAATAAAGACGGCAATGACGTTGATATGAGGATGCAGCTTGATATAGATATCATGCGCTCCATCCTCATTATTGTGCCAAATCTGAGTCATAACAAAATAATATTTTATCAAGATACTCTTAACTAGCTCCGTCCATTTCATGGGGTGGATACGGTTTATGAAGTGCGAATAATTATTTTCAGAGGACTATAACAGCATGCAAAATTTTAAAAAACATACACTCCAGCCCCACATTCCTTATTCACAACAAACATTTTCAAAGAAATTAGGACGAATTCAGAAAATGCCAATTGATATTTTTCGAGGATCCTTCTGTCAAGATGATGATTTGGTTCCTGTTATGATAACAAAGGTATGCTGTGTTTTGTTTACCTTTACACTATTAGAAAAAGAGGGTTTGAGGAAGTCCGGACTGAATCCACTGACATACATTTTTATCGATGAAATTTGCGTGGTCGGGTTCCGATCTGATAGTTTCCGAGATATTAATGTGTGTACCTAAATCTAGGCGGAAGGGATCATTAAACAATGGTGAAGATTTAGACAAGTACTGTATCTAGGTCGCGCGTTTTAATGCTTTGGCTTCCTGAAGGAATTAACGAATACTATGGCAATAATGGTGTAACGTTAATAATACCTGTAAAATATGAAAGATTATAATAAATAATTTTAAAAAGCTAACTATGCTGATTATTTATTAATCAGCTCATATGGCTCTTTTTGGACAATTTAAATAGATATGGATGGAAACTTAAAACGTGGAACTTGTAATTTAGTTTTCGGAGGAGTTTGATTATTATAATCCGATATCCAACATTAGAGCATTAAGAGACATTAAACATTAAATTTCTCAGAAGCCTACTAATGAAGCGCTGAAACTGTTGAAGTGATTCCAAAATAGGCCAAGTGCTTAAGTTTTGAACGAGGTCAGGTAAGACGCTCATTATTACTTAAGCAAAGATTCAAATATTTGTGGGACACTTTAGATTTGATTATAGTAGTTATTAATTTGTTTTATATTTTATATTTATTTCATTTGAGATGCTTTAACCCAGTTTCGCTAAGTGGAAGAAATTTGCAAACAAGCTGTTACTGAAGAGTTGTTAAAATTATAGTAACAGGACTGTCACTCAACAAAAGTTAAAGCGAAGATATCTGGAAGCAATGTTTTGGTGTAACTTTTAGTGAAGGCTTTTGCCATGGATAGTAATGACACGTGTGTGTAAGATTTTCTATAGAAGAACGATGTTTTATGCAAGTTTTCGTTCTCAGAATCATAATACTCGTACGTCTTCATAGTATGTATGTATGGCTGCAACCCTTTTTGCGTCCCACTGCTGGGCACGAGTCTCTCCCCATTAATGGGGAGGCCTGGAGCTTACTCCACCACGCTGCTCCAATGCGGGTTGGTATGTATGTATATATTGTGCTGAATATTATAGCTCTTTAATACATCGTACATGTCAATACAACACGTCATACACACGTCATACCGGAGCTGTAAATAAAAAATCGAACAATATGTTGAAGAAAAAAGAAAAGAGAAAAGATTACTTTACTGCCAGATCTAGTTCTTCCTATTATCCTTGTTGTTCCATATAGGTATTACATCTCAGTGATAAATTTTTAGGGCCAACATGATTCTTTTTTTCACAGTACCCACCTACACACATTGGAATTGATTGGCTTAAATCTTGAAACTATAACGATGCTAAGTAGGTATATGCATGTATTCTAAAACAGTCAGAAGAAATAGATTCAGTCATATTTTAAACGATTGAAAGAATTGAACTGAGCCCTTGGTGTAAGTTTGTAAACGTTACTACTGCGTCAGAATTAAAATTGGACAGATAGATCTTAATATGAAAGGAATAAGGTCGATAATTAAATTCTCAACGCAAACGCGTTAGTAACGTTTTCGAGTGTGCAGACTTACACTAAGGACTATGAACTACGAAAAATCGCCTGTTATAAACCTACTTATGGTGGAACAAGTGCACTTTAACAACTGGGCGGTCGGGTCGTCCTTCAAAGTTAAAGATAAAGTCTCTTAAGGATCCAACGATGAAGAGACAAATGGTGTTTATTATCTTTTGAAATATCCGTTCTGTATATTTCCTTCCTGAGATGCTCTCTGAACTCAGTGATTTAAAGCAATTGGTGGTTACAAATTGACGGCAGCGATAAACATTGCAAATACATACTATCTTTTGATATGACCTGCGGCAAGTTTAAAGAGTCGAATGTATCCTTGTTAAGTCTGATAATTCGTTTTCTTTGACATTGTTTATCGTACATTTTATTTTTCCTTTTCACTTGATCGATTGAACGATCGAAATTCGCAGTTAAAAACGCCCGGTTTTAAACTGCGTGTGGATAGGATATCACATAAACTTGTACGTCTACCAAAATTTTTTTTGTGATGTAATGGAGGTGACCAGTGTGTTCCGCTGGAGATCCCGGAGTCCTCCCCAAGCACAGAGGCAGGCCACCGAGGGGGTTTTAGTGCGGTCAAATCCCACATAACCCGGTATCCTCTCCCAAGGTGCCGGGTACCTTTTGAAGGTTTCCCAACCGATACAAAAAAAAAGTTTTTGAATTTTTCTCTTTCTCTTTTTATTTGATAAATATGCATAGAAAAAATAAAACGATTGCGTGACTGACGGGTTTTCAACCGTTAATACTCCACCTACGGCAAACCACTTTCCTCCTTTTTGTAATATACTTAACATATTATTCTTTATTATATTTATATTATAGTCTATATTATATATTTCTTCTAATTTCATAATAGAGTTACAGTTCTTATTATGCACCTACTACAGCTTCACACCAACGCAACGGGTTGATTGGCAGAGAATGCCATTAGGCAATAAAAAATAATTATACCACTTTCTACCAAAAGGAAACATTGCATAGATTACTTTTTTTATTTGAATGGAGTAGCAGACGAGCATGCAGGCCACGTGGTGTTAAGTGGTCGCTGCAGCCCATGGACATCTGCACACAACCTCAAGCAAGCATAGGTAAGTCTTGTCTGAGGTCGTATGCAGTTGCGCTGCTGCTCCGGAGGCTGGTGGTCGCCTCATGTAAGTGTGGCCGGCAACTGCACCTTTCCACCGAAACACAATAGAATTGGTTCACGGCGGAAGTGGGTGCAGCGGTGGTACATCTCCGGGCGAACCATAATAGTTGTTCTACTACCTACAGCTTACAGCTTACATTCACTTGAAAAATCAAAATCATATTTTTGAAGTGAAAACTTCTTTAGCGGCGTTGAGCACTTTTGTGGGATGGGTAAAAACTGTGAAACTCGCGTCAGGTCACGTGTGCTGATCGAAAAACCGTAAGACGGTTGGAGAGTAGTGTTGTAACATCGAAATCGATTAATCGAACAATCGATTGTTTATTTTTTAATCGATTGTAAGGGTTTCGAATAATTAAAAAAATCGATTTTTTAAAAATCTATTTTCATAAAAAATGGGTTAAAATTTTTTTTCAAAGTAAGAAATAAAATTGAAAAGAATTAGAAAATGAAATATAAATTGTAATGTTTGTGTACGATAGCGCAATAAATAAATATTGTATTCTAAGACATAAATAATAGTACTTTTATATTGATAATAAAAGCAATTCGTTCAAAATTATTATTAAATATACTAAATTAACTATTCCAATAAATCAAAAATGCACAACGTTAATAATCAAGTTTTCACTTCTGCCGGCACTCCCGGAGTGCAACCCTTATTTTTTTAAATCTATTTATTTCAGTTTGTTTAGTAACAATGGACTAACAAAATTGCACGTGGTTTGACGATGTACTACATAAAACACTGTTATAATTACTCAACAATTGCAAGAGCCATGCCAGACGCTTGAGCAAGAGCGGCGTTTAAAATATTTGAAAAGGATATTCTACTCGGTTTCCACATAACAGCGGCCTATTGTTTTCGCGGTCCAGTATTAAGTGTTAACTCTTCACTCGACGCAATTATGAAAACCACAAACGACGTAGTAAAACGTCGTTACCCTATGCATAATGTTAAAATGTTAGATTTTAACGTTTATTTTTTCCCAACTACGGTGTAGCAAGTCAACCTATATTTATCATGGCCTCATGTTTACGGTTGTTTCAATAAATGTTAACAGGGGTGTTTTCAGTCTTTTTCTAAAACGATTAATTGGTAGGAGAATTTTCAACATTGGCTAGGTCAATATCTTGTACCAACAAAGGAAATAAGAAGATCTTTAATACAAAGATAAATACGCAGGCATTTAAATTCCCGTTCTTTTTGTTAAACCGATTACTCATGAATATTTAGCAAAGAGGAATCGATAAGCGACACTTCGCGCCCGATAAGGCGATCGCCTCACACGTCGCCGACGATTACGCAAAATCGAGACGACTCTCAAATTAACCGCCGCGCCGCCGCCGGGTGCGGTCCGCGGCGACCCGCCTTAATGCCGTAGGAAGTGATTATTGTTTATTTTTATAATTGCCGTGTCAGGAAGTCGGAACCCGGCGGCGACGGATGGACCGAGGAGACGATCGCTCCGAAAATGAAGCGATTACGCCGGCGAGAAGTAATTAAAAGGGTTTACACGATCCCCCGTTGGCAATTTACGTCAACGTATATGAAGACTACACTTACTGGTCTCGCTTGCGCACCGATCGTTGATTTGCACTGCCTATTCGAATCAACGATCGGTGCGCTTGTGCCCCTTTTTTGGTCACAAATAATTGCCCCCTTCGCTGCGACGTGCAAAAATTTTTACAGGTTGAGCTTTACGTTGCACTTCTACGTCAACGCCTTAATCGAATGGCTTAACAATAACCATAAATTGAAATGTACTCGTATAAATGAAAGGCATCGGCGATCATTGACGTTGTGTATAATTATGCTATGAAGCCTTTCCAAATAAAGTCAAAAGACGAGACAAGCGAGTAACGAGTCTCTTCTTATGCACTCTCAATATCAATACGTTGAGTTGGTTTATAAAGGCTTAGTTTTGTATCAATATTGATTTCCATTTCATTTCAAAGTGTAAGTGACGCGGTTGCCTCAGATGCCTACTCAATTTTGTAAATAACGAATCGAAATGTGAACGTACGCTTACGAACACCTCGATTTATATTCGTGATGTATGTGTAATTTGTCGCAGTCTGTACAGGTGAAAGCCCTGCCTGTAAGTCCCGTGACGTAAGCATACAAATCCCGAATCTAATCAAGTCCATTCACCCAGGACCAGAAGGTTCGTTAACCTGACTCCAATTTATCGGTTTTTGGCAAACTTCGGCTTTTGGCAAACTCTATTGCACATTACGCCTCCATTCATCGCCTTTTAAACTGTTTACTTAACAAACTGTGGGAGGTAAACTTTGAAAAAAATAATCTGTTAGCCGAGTTAGCACATTTTACCGCTTCGGGGAAATTCATTACCGTTCAATGAAAATTCTTTCCGCTTTTAAACTTTTCGTAAAACAAGCTTACGGATATAAATTTATGCTTGACCCTCCATTATTTATTTTTTAAAGTGTCAATTTATTATTTCACTATGCAGATAAGTAAATTCCAAAACATTATAATTCAAACCGTCTAAAGATAATCAAAACTGACGTGCTCTTGCTAACAAATGTATTTATTCAAATTCATGTTGAACAATTGAACACATCAAAGCAAATATTATTTCAGCTAAGGTCGGTACCTACGCCGAAATTCCTTGCACCTGTCAGCCTGGCATTGGCTGACGTAGGCATGTATGAGGCATGACTACAAAAGCATATTATCATGTCTCTCTGTCCACAGCTAAAGGTTAGAACAAGAAGGGATGATGGAGATTCGCAAATGCGTTTATCCTGTGATGCCATACTGAGAACAATGGTTAGGAGTATGGCTATCATGGCTATGGCATCGTTAGTTTCATTGATTGGTTCGATTCATCAAACACCTGTGTTGGTATTTACCAATAATCTACCGTTTTTGGGCACAGCCTGTAAAAAAATTATCATCCATATATCGTTTTGGAGATATATTATCCATTGTATTTGTAGCGATTTCCTTATTAAAAACCTATTGCCTCATAAATTAAACTTTATATAGTATCTATATAACGATTTTACAATTTCGATTACAAAAAAAAACCCACTTGTATTCTGTGTAAAAACTAACTAATGTTATTATTGTGGTTCAACTCATAAATAAAACAGCATCGATTAGAATGCCACCAATTTTTTGCTTGTTATTGCAATATGTAAAATCTGCAGCATTGAAAAACTGTTATTCATATTTATTCTGGCCGTTGCCCAAACTGCAAGATAGATCATTTGTTAGCCATCATAGTGTACGGTTCCAAAAGCAATAATTGCAGTAATTGTACTGTAAAGTAAAGTCTTGTAGTGCATGAATACCTTAGAGCATCAAGGTATTGACAGGTATGACACCCGTCAGAGGAGTGGCCTTTACGGGCGAACCCCTCATCCCAACGTGCATGCACAATGTGCCTTCTAGTTATATACAACTAGTGAGTGTGTGTGTCGGTGTCAGTGTTGTCGGTGCATAGAAAATGACGTTGTTAATTGAAATTGACATATTTAGAAATGTATGCGTCTGTAGCGATAAAAGAATATTTATGAATGTGTGACAAAATTAAAATGTGTGCGTTCTTCCCCCCGCAACAGATTTGGCACAAAAATTATGTATCGAAGCGATGCGCATTGCCCTCTCCAATGAAGGGTGAGCCAGTACCTTTGATGCTCCAAGATGCATACCAATAAAGCATCAAAACATTCTCAATCGGCAATATGCCTACGCCTTCAAAGCTCGCGTCACCTTGCGCATTGGATTATGTAATAATTATGGACACCGATTTAGTAGGTATACGTATGTATTGAAAATAGGAAATATTTGATAGGTCTTCATATTACTTTTACATACATTACATAATAAAATATCAGTTATCGTGCTTACTGTCACTGTTCTTCGTCCGCCTACCTAAAATTATCTCCAACACCCAGAGTTGACTGGCAGAGAATGCCATTAGGCATTAGGGCGACCAAGTAACCCCTAGATAAATAAATAAATAAATAAATAACAATCTATAGATGTTTTAAAGTAAAATTAATTAACCATTTTGAGCCTTTATTTTAATTCAAACTTACTAGTTCGTCTATACTTGCCTACTATCCTTTAAAATCAACGCTGTTCTATCTTTGAACTAGATTTCTGTAATGTAGCCACTAGTTTATAATTATTAAAACAATGTAACCTCATTATTATTATAATATTAATTGATGTTATTTAAAACTTAAGAGTAGTACGACCCATATAGAGACTGTGGTTCCGCCCGAGCCCTTAACGTTAGTTAGGCACACGATAATTGAATCACGAAGGCTATTTTTGAATACCTTAATTGGAGTAGTCAATGGGTGTTCATTTAACGGTGCTTTCAGATGAATTCTATGCTAAGTATTACAAATACCTAACTAGCTAGTTTCACAACTTAATTTGATATGTATATTTCAAAAAAGGTGCCATTTCAGAGTAATCCTTTTTTTGGTATCGGAGGGGGAAACCTTCAAAAGGTACTTGGTACTACCCTCTCGGTGGCTGCCTCCGGCATCTCCAGTGGAACACACCACACCGGTGTCCTCCACGTGCGACGCCCCTGAACAGGTCCATCTTCGGGAGAGCAGATGTGCTCTCCTGCACCTTCCGATGCTTACGGCGGCATGCCGGCCACGCATACACCGCCGCCCTTCCTGGGGCTGCTGGCTGGACGGATGGAGCTCCCACTCTCACCGCCCACAACCCTGGTAGCCCCCTTATATTCGTCTCTTACGATCAGGCAGGGGATACCGTAGCTCTATTCTCCCGAGCTACAGGGACTTCGGAGTAGTGCTACCACTTCAAATACTGTGACGCATTTAATTGTATATTAAAAATTAACATTTTTGAAATCGTCATACTGAGCACTATATTCAAATTGCAGCAGTTGAAATCAGACACGTTTTCGATTTATTGATGTCTTCTTCCTCTAAGAAATACATATCTTACGTTAGAAGATCGGCATTTATATAAAAGTACCCGGATAAGAACAGTAGATTTTCTTGGCCTCGTGGTCTAGAAACGAAATCTAAATGGATCGATTTATCATCTCCAAAGCCTACAGTAGCCTGCATACAAAATTTCATGAAAATCGTTGAAGCCGTCTCCGAGATACAAGAATTATTGGTCGTTTAAAGATATTAGATTGATATTACCTACAAAGAAATGTCATGCACAAAAGACATAATCAAAGACAAAGACATTTATTTGCACAAATATGGGTGTTTACAAAGTTGTTTATATATATTTAGTTCGCCATATTTACCTTCATGAGGTATGCAAATATACAATGATAAAAATATAAAAGGAAAAAACTAAACTATAATACAATTACGAAATGTACATTTACACCTATTTTACTATTATTTTTATTTGTCACATATTGCGCCTTTTATAAATTAAAATTAAAATAGTTATTTATTTATATTTCGGATCGGTTCCGAATAGTTCCGATCGTCAGCTTTGGGTACCCAATCACAGGGTGTTTATAGGTTTTTATGGAATTCCTTTATGCCGTTTTATCGTTTATAAAATCAGTGACTGAGTAATACGCCTTTTTCAGTAAATACGTTTTAAGTCCTTTTTTAAATTCGTTGCCCGTTTTAATTTTGAGGAATTCCGGTAGACCGTTATATATTTTTGGTCCCATGCAAAAGACACTGTAACTTGTAATACCCATATTTGCGCAAATAAATCATTTTTCTTTTCTTTCTTTTCTTTTCTTTTTCATGATATTGTCTTGTTTTGGAAGCGATTGAACATAATTTACTGTTATGTCTTTTTGATTTAAGGGTTTCATATTTTGTGATTTCTGTTTTGACCATTAAAGAGATTTCGTAAATGTATAAGGAAGGGAGCGTCATTATTTTTAAATTTTGAAAATGTGGCCTACAAGTATCCGTTTGTTGTAATTGACATATTACTCGAATGCATTTTATTTGAGCCTTAAACACAGTTTGAATTCCAGTGGCGTTCCCCCAGAATATTATACCGTATCTTAATGTTGCACCTACGTACGCATGGTAGGCATTTAGAACCGCCGTTTTGCTTACAACTTTGGCCAATTTATATAAAGCTTCTTCCTTTTTAAATCGAATAAAAAGACGAAAAGAAAAAACAGAAACCTACTAACAACCATTAAAAGCTTAAAGAGTATGGTCACAAAGCTAACGGTCGGGTAATCGTGATCGCACCGTTTACGGTTTTCAATTACACGCTCGTAGTCCAGGGGGCGTGAGCGCCGTGTAATGTAATGCTCGGCCCAACCGGGACCCGCTCCCGGTGTACTATGTAAGTACCAGTTAACAGTAAAATAGCAGACTAATCGATGGTGGTACTTTTCGAAACTCAGATAGCCAAATTGAACTAGTACGAGTACTACCATCTACACACAAATTTGGCTTTGGATTTGAGTGTGTACTCAGAGTAGTATCTGGTAGATAGTCTAGAATTAGTAGTCTCATAGTTTACAAAGACAAAGACAAAAATTTTATGTGCACAAATATGGATGTTTACAAAAAGTGTTTTATAGATTTGCCGCTTAGAATGCCCGCTTAGAATTCCGCTTTATCGTTCAAAAAATCAGTGAAAATCAGTGAGTTTCTATTAAAAGACTGACTATTACTACTATCCCTGAGTCATTTCATTTTGAGCACACGTGTCCCAGCAGCCTGTGAGCTGTAGATCTACAAATCTATCCTACTTAGGTATGCACCCCTGGCAGCTGCCCCTAAGGCCACGCCATAGCAACTGTCCAAACCACAATACAATACTTCAAAACAGAAAGTCGAGATCTTGTAGAAGCACATCCTGTTATAGAAATTATTAAAAGCACGTAATGAACCCAAAATTCTTCATACAATTGGTTTGCTATTTCACTGATAACTAACTCAGTGCCAGTTTTGTTCGCTGAATCTTAGGCCCACATGAAGACGGTGCTCACGAATCCACAGTCCACATAAATTAAAGAGCTAAAGATATAGGTACGAGCATAAAAATACATATCAATTTAATTTTTTTACCGACTTCCAAAAGAAGGAGGTACTGTATTCGGCTGTATGTATTTTTTTTTATATATGTTCACCGATTACTCCGCCGTTTGTGGACCGATTTTCAAAATTCTTTTATTGTTCGTATGGTTATACTCCCGAGGTGGTCCCATTGTCACCAAATCAGGATCTGATGCTGATCTGATCCCAGGGAAATCGAGGGGAACTCTCAAATTTTATAGGCACACACATTGATTTTCTTATACTTTCTGAAGCATAAGAGATATTTGTGCATAGTAATCATAATCTCATGTTGCTGAGCTGATGATGGAAGGTACTGCGACTGATAGGAGTTGAGAGCAAATTCTTTCAATAAATGGTTTTTTGTTCCAAATATTACATTCCTGAGGTGGTCCAACTGTCACCAAGTCCAAGTCTGATGATAGGATCCCAGAGAAATCGAAAGGAACATTCAAATTTTATAGCACAACAAATGATTTTAATATTTTTACTAAAGCAAAATAGGCATTTGCGTATAATTACCATCATATCATGTTGCTGAGCTGATGATGGAAGGTATTACGACGGTTAGGAGTTGAGAGAAAATTCTTTCAATAAATGGGTTTTTGTTCGAAATCTTACATTCTTGAGGTGGTCCAACTGTCACCAAGTCAAATTCTGATAATGGGATCCCAAAGAAATCGAGGGGAACATTCAAATTTTATAGCACAACAATTGATTTTTATATTCCTACTAAAGCAAAAAAGACATTTGCGTTTAATTATCATCATGTGATGTTGTTGAGCTGATGATGGAAGGTACTACGACGGTTAGGAGTTGAGAGCAAATTCTTTCAATAAATGGTTTTTTTTTTGGAAATCTTACACTCCTGAGGTGGTCCAACTGTCACCATGTCAAAATCTGATGATGTGATACTGGGAAATCGAGGGAAACACTGAAACTTAATAGACATTCTTTTAGTCATATTTTTTAACATAACACAAATATTTATGTCTGGTAATTATCACCTCATGTTGCTAAGCTGATGATTGAAGGTACAACTCCTTAACGGTTAGGAGCTGAGAGCAAATTCTTTCATTAATTTATACGTTCAGGTGGACTGATAGTAATATTCTTTCAGAGTATAACAGGGCTATTAAATAAACATGATTATAAAAGGTATCTGTTTAACGTTTAGAAGTGAAGTGAAAAAAAAATCCAATTATGCTTATACATATGTGCAGAATTATTAAAATTACTAAAAAGAATGAAATAAATTAAGTTTTTAACAAAAAAAATAGAACCGACTTCAAACGGTAAAAAATAAAATTGTTCAGTACCTACTTCTTCTTGCTTATGGTAATGACTCTTAAAACTATTTTTGGAGTCGGGCCCTTAGTAAAATGTCCTGTCTTAGTTTTAACAGTCATTACCATAAGCAAGAAGAAGTAGGTACTGTTCCACTGTCTGTACTGTCGGTGCCCATTTAGAACGAATGATACGACATTTTAGTAAGGGCCCGACTCCAAAAATAGTTTTAAGAGTCATTACCATAAGCAAGAAGAAGTAGGTACTGAACAATTTTATTTTTTACCGTTTGAAGTCGGTTCTATTTTTTTTGTTAAAAACTTAATTTTATTTCATCGAATTCGATTAAAGATGTAATAAACTCCATTCATTCAATTTCATTCACACAAAACCATTTACCAGTCTACATTCAAAACATAATCATTCCGATTTGTTCCGCTGATTTGTTACGAGTAGGAGCAAAACATTAACATAATGAAAAATACTTGAGTATTGGCCAAAAAGTTAGCAATAAATAATAGCTTTAACAACTACGCCAATTACAATATTTTAACTTCGACATGGAAAGTGGCAGGTTTAATGGAATAAGTACTATTATGTATGGCACACCCGTCCTTAGCGAGTCCTTCAAGGCGTTGTAACTCGTAACTCATCTGGAACCATTTCTATTTCAATACTCTTTTGCGTCCGTCAATGAATTATGTATTTATTGCACAAATATATATATCAATATCTTTCCTTCGCTTAAGTATGCATAGCTTGAGGCTTTTACTGCGTAACAGTTATTTAGACATTTATAACTAACTTATAAAGTATGCCTGTTAATTTACAAATCTTAGTGCCTGTACGTATAATATTATCTTAATGCCTGTGAGAATTTCATGTTTAAACAAAGAGACTGTGTTGATTATAATTAAATAATTTATATTTTGGATGATTTTTAGTGACCGGAGAGTTAGGGCCTCTTTCACCACCTTCAAGTAAAGTGACAAGTACGCTAATTGTCGGTTAAAGTCACCCGTAATCTCAATTTCAATTTCACGATGTTCGAGTAGCACTAAACATATATGATAAACTGACCCGTACTCACAGCTTTTACTTGCCAATTAACTTTACTTGGGACGTAACTAATCAACATTTTACTTGGAGATGGTAAACAAGGCCCTTAATGTCATTGAATTTGGTCATGGAAACTCTTCCATGATATCAACGGCAAAGGAATTTTTTGTGTGAAGTGAAGTGAGATCAAAATTTAACAAAATAAATTGTAAATATATATATCTAAGCAAAGCTTCTGTTTATATATTTAGGTACAATTTATTTAGATAAATTTTGATTTCATCAACTTTAAATGAGAAGGGTACTCATAAAAGTCAAGGTAGCAGGATGTATTAAACTCGTCGTGATGTATTTTGATATCAATAAAACGAATTTTATTGTTATTAAGTAATCATCACTTTTCAACATTAAACTGTTCTCGGGAACGCTCATCGTAATAAAACTTGAATAAAAATGTCTTTCACGGTAATAAAAATTTCGAAACATCACTGGCAGCGTGATTAAAAGTCCCATAATATTATTTAAACATACATAATAAGAAACTTAAGGGCGTGAGCCTATATGAGAATATAGGTAAGTATTCACGCAAAACCACAAAATCCATTCTAAATATAAATATATTTTATTGCAACTCATTTTAAGTCCCACTGCTGGGCACAATCTCAGGAGTTAGAGGGATGTAGGTTATGGACAAATATAAATATTATTAACAAATTAAAGTAAATATTAATAACCAATCCACATTTGGCCAGGGTGTTGGACTATGGTTCAAATCCCACCCAATGGGACACCTCTATGCCTGTGTCCAGCAGTGGAATATAAAAAATAGGGTTGATAAAAATAACATCAAGTTAAGCAGAATATTTGGACAGCGACTTTAGCCTTCAATCAAAATATTCCCAGGACTAATACGGCCAGAAAAGGACACCTTTCTACATCAAAAATCAATCTTCCACAGGCTACGGCTCGATAAATATGTATTTGGTCCATATTAAAATAACATTATTATAACAAGTGCTAATTGTATTGATTTGTGGAGTTAATTCTGTAGCTTAAACGACAAGAACAGATCGTAAACAAGATTCGTGATTTATAGTTAGGAGTGGGAGTTGGAAGGTCCCGTATAACGAGTTTACGTTAGTTCAGGGATCTCAGGATCGCACCAACATCTACTGCCCCCAGGGGGAATTGGGAAGGTAACAATAATTATGTAGTCGCAAAATATTTGCATATCCAGTGTTGCCTTAGAGAGAGCTCAGCTATAGAGCATGCCTAATGCTTTCTTTCTCCGCCTATAGTGAGGGTGTTACTACTACCTACTAGTCGTTAGTCGTAACACAGTATCAAATCACCGAAATAGTCCACTGCTTACATAGTAGCGATCTTGTTAATTAAAACAGATATGCTCGGCTTAAACCTGAAATACTTTAGTAGCGACCTTCCGCTACTCATCAAGAGATGGCGCCACGGGTATTCCCGACTCACCGCAGCTAGAGGGCATTCAAGGCGCTTGTAAGCGAAGATTACTCAAGCATGGATAGAAGTTATCGATCTCTGATCTGAGAGCAGGGGGTGATGTAGGGACCTTCCACTACTATAAAGAGATGGCACCACGGGTATTCCTGATTCACGCTATCGAAGTTTTCTGAATATCCGACCATATAAACAAGCTCAGAATTGAGTCAGTCGGAGCGCGGCCTCTCCCAGGGCATGACCACCTCGCCCAGCGGCAGATCCCCTTTGCCAAACTTTCGTCTCACTCTCACCAATTTAAAGTGACATAATATCCACAATCTATGGAATATTCGAATGCGGGTTTTAGGATGCAGAATTACCTATTAAAATGACACACTATTACATTTCCTAGGGAGAAAACACATGAGATTACTTTGATAAGCCTGAGCATCAGGCTTAAATAACCAAGTGGATAAAAGTCCAATACAATACAGTATTCGCCAACTCTATAGATTGCTATCTTGCTCTAAAATAGTTACAAAACTAGAAACAAACATAAGCGGGAACCGAGCGTGGGTCGGGACATCGATTGGATTTGTTTATAATTATGCAATGGTTTGTAAAACTACGTTACGGATTATGATTGCTCATACAGTAGAACGAATGCGAAAGCAGCAGGCGGTTAACAAATACTGGTCGTCAACACAGTTACGAAAGCATGTATTTATAATAAATGTAAGAAGAAAAGGGCGTTAGTAAAAGTCTAGTCAAGTTGGCGCCTGATTTCTACGACTAAACACATTACGGTCATACATTCATGTTACATCATTGCCTTGAAAAAGTTATTCAGAACAGAAGATATCCAAAACAGGAATAAAAGAATATGTGTCCATAAAACCTTGCGGTGACCCTGCCTAATGTACGTAACTGCCCGAATTAGGGACCTATCTTCCCTTTCAAATTCCATCCTGTCATAATTGATTATTAAGTTAATCGATTATGATTTTTATTAATCATGTAATTTAAGAGTATTAATATGATATGCCGTAAGATATGCGGGGCTAAAACTAATTGTTTCCATCTGTCATGGTTACCGTACCGCCTTCGCAGCCTCCCGTGAACCAAATTATTAGTCTAGATGCCTTTTTAAACGGAGGCTAATTAACTCTCTAGTGAAATAGGGAGAATAAACACATATGTACCTAATTACTAATTTGAAACCTTGCTAAAACATTCTAGTACTAAATCAAGTCGGTTTCAATGACCCATCGGACTGAAAACGCAATTAATTAGGACTTTCAAATAAAAATCTACGAGAAGGGTCCTTTGATCAGGGTTTAATCGCACCGGACAGGTCCAGGCTCAATTGAATTGAGTCCCAATGTTTCCACTTTATGAACACCGCCGGCTTTGGTAACCGCTATCAAACGAATCCGATTATACTGATTTCATGTTAAAATGACCATTATTTTCATGGAAGCACCGCACCCGTTAAGAGGTTATTGACGCTAGCTGTAATCCTTTTGAATTTCGAGTATGAAACTTTGCGTCTTATAGGTAAACCATATTTACGGCCTGTTGCTAAGGGCTTCTTCTCAGATAGATCCGGAGATAGAGCGCCGCTCCAAAGTTGGGAAACGGTTAAGGCTTAAGGGTTAATGACCAACTAATCCGATTTAAAATTGCGCCGTATAGGTCTTTAAATAGCAACTCCCGAGGGTCTCGAGTTTGGTTCTTGGCGAGTGGTCTTTACACGGCCATTATAAAGGGTCTTATATTAGATCGCTCTTAGAAATATAATGGCTTGAATACGAAAGTACATTGGATACCGCGCGATCGACCTTAGCACTGAAAATTAGGCCTTCGCAGAAATACAAGACGTTCAGACTTTCACTAAAGAAATCAGCTCCATAAATTTTAGTAGTTGTTAAGCAAAACCTATTAGGTAGTAATAGGTAGGTATTCAACGTTAAGAAAGCAACGTAAAATGTTTTGATTACGCTCCCGCGGGGGTTCTTTGCTTGACCTTTACCGAGTCGTTATTTTGTAATGGCGTTTTGCAAATGTCATCGCTTTTGCGTATTGCCATTACTCTTGGGCAAATGTTACAGTTTATTTAGGCGCTGTCATATGAACGTCAATTGAAAATGATTCTTGTCATCAAACTCATATTATTCTCAACCCACCTCCGCAAGAGAGCGACATCATATAAATACATCTGTGGAATGGTTGTGTAGAAGTTTCCTTTACTGCCATTAAAATGACTTGAATGTAGTATTTATCACCTGAAAGCTGAAAGATAATAAGATTAAACTGAGATCCGTAAAAGTCAGGATATTAATACTGATAATACTTTATTTATAGACAAATCGGTTTAAAGTTTAAGAATTTTTAAAACTGATAAGCTTCAATTTGAATCTTGATGGAATATATTATTTGACAGAAAGATTCATAGAACAATTCACTACCCTACTACACATATCACGTTTCAACTCGTAGTACTAACGCTTTACGCTACATGCCAGCAGGACAAACCGTGGCTCGATCACAACGAAACCAACACAACTATCATAGATGGAACACTATTCAGATGGAATTCACAAACGATAATTTACTTTATCTCTGCATTAATAAACGTCTGGAAATGCTGAAGTCGCGGTTTACAGTTCTCGGAACTTCTAAATCTACAACTGGCGGAATGTCTTCCGCGAAAGTGGCCACGCGAAAATCACTTCTAACTTCAAGGCTTAAGGAGATGAAGATACAAGTGAACCCAGAAGGGATCTGAACATTAAAACGGTGGTCACTTTATTGCACTTAGAAGCATGTAGGCAGCATTAATGAAGTAGCGAGATGGGCATCAAAGAAAGCGAAGTTTATACTAGATTCCTTTGATCGCCACTAAAGATTTAACGTCAAAATTAATGTGGCCATTGGAAGCAGTACAGAATGCATTGAGTGCATGTAGTTTTGACGAGCTAATATGATGTAAGGAATCTTTGTAGCGTCAGGAATGGTGGCTGGTAACGGGTTAGGTAAGTATGAGGACAGATGGTTACTTTATTAATGACTTTACTTGATGTGGATGTCAGGGAAGTCGTTAATATAATATGCTTTAAACTATTAAAACTACTATAACTTTGCTTGAAGTGTAGACGATTTGGCGCTACAAGATTTTATAATGACTTAATAACTCTGCTCTTCTAAGAATTAACAGACCTATTTAGTTATGTACTAGAATGTTAACCCAGAAAATGCCGTAGGAAAATTCAAACATTTACAAGAAATGATTAATATACCACCAACAACTTACACAAAATTGACATCACAATTACCATATTTATTTTATTTCATCATTGTCATACAATAAAAGTGAAGTGAAGGTACATTCGGTGTCAACATTAATTGAGCAAAAATATCACTCCCAATATCAAACGAATCACCTTGAGACGTCATCCGATCCGATAAGATATCTGATCTGAAATCTGAATACCAGTTAATTGACTGTATAAACCTTAAGTCCTATTGACTGCATAACAGGCCGTGACGATTACCTTGTATTGTGTCCATGTTTATGAAGCGGAATCTAGGATTTTTCAAGTTTTTAATTAGAGTAGCAGACGAGCATGGTTGCCACATGATGTAAGTATTAGTCACCTATGTCACATCTAATATCACATCCATTACGACAACAAGCAAGGCTTCGTCTTGCCATAGGCCGTATGTAGTTGCATTGCCACTGTATCCTATGAAGCCAATACAGTTCTATCACTTGTCAAAGGATGGGGGATATAGTTGTAGCGACCTTCCGCTACTCATCAAGAGATGGCGCCAAGGTTATTCCTGAATCACGCTACCGAAGTTTTCTGAATATCCGAAGTAATCCGAACATACATATATACAAGCTTCAAATTGAGTTAGTTGGAGCGCGGCCGCTTACCGGGCATGACCATCTCGCCCGGCGGGAGATCGCCCTTTACCAAATAGTAAACATTATATGAATATATTATGAAACATTATAAAGAAATGTTAAGAGTAATCCCTTATCACATATGTATTCGATTACTATAGCTGATAGGTCACTCACTCACTTTAGACTAGTTTAGACAAAGTGTCTTGTCAAAATATGTACTTGGTAAAGGAATAATCCTTTCAATAACGAAAATAATAAGTTTTTTTGGAAGGTCTTATCACGATGATCAAATGTAGTCACCCGACGACGTTACGTTAGGGCCATGATAGATTTTATTCGTTTCAATTTTCAATACAGTGACATTTACAGCTCGCTTTGTGAAAGGCCTCGCGTGCGCCGAAAATATTTCACTTCAGGATTTACGGGCGACGCGTGATGTAAACATATGACGTACTATCCAGCCTTCACTGGGATTCTGTCAGTCATGCTTGAAATGTACTTAAGGCCAGTACAATGCTCAAATCATATAAAACACCAATATTTAGAAAACTTTGTAGGCGAATCCTACTCACTCTACATACAATTATATGAAATACATTTCAAATCATCAAATTAAAAATGTATTGTAAAATTTTTGTACACTTGAAAAAGCTTAGGAATTAACTAAACAAAAGTGTTCTTTTTTAACCTAAATTAGTGTTTTTATCTGTAACGGCTCAATAGTTAATCATGAATTTCATGCCAAAATTATTGTTATATCGAAATAACAAAAAAAAATGTGATTACATTTTCTGTTTTCGTCACATATCTTAAGAAAATCGTGAAAAACCTAATACTCATCGCAAGAAGCAGCTCCGCTATGCCCGTTTCACACAGTCGGAACGCCCAAGGTCGTTGGGCACTGCTCCTTAAGGCCCATTGAGATCACAACACTTGTTTGGAGATCGTCACGGCATGAGTTAAGGCGCGTCAACATTTCATTTCAGGATTTACGGCCGAATTGTGACGTAAACTTTGAGTGACGTACGGTTCGTGCGGGCCAGGCTTCCGGGGAGTTCTTTGTGCGAAGACACATACCATATGGGAAATATGGCGCCTGTTAACGGATCATCTCAGCGTGAATTACGACGAATCAAAAATATTTTGCGCTGAGATTTATTGCCAACGAGTCATACAAACAGATGAGTGACGTAGGATCCATTCTTGAATTGGAATAATTGTCTTGCATTGTTTTCATACAGGTGGATAACCTGGAAAACACTTTACACTCACACACAGGACATTAACTAACAACTATTGTTAGTACATTTCATTTGATTTCATGGTTAACTCTTGATCGTCTTCAGCCCTAACATCTTTATAATACAAATATTGCTGACTATCTGATATGGAAAAGATTTTTAAATGGGCTTTATTCCTACTTTGGATATGCATAAAATTATGTGTTCTGCATCAGGCCAATAAATAAAATAGTGTTAACGTCTTTAGTTTACACTAGGGTTTCCGATTTCTCGAGGTTTTTTAGTTCTCGGGTGTCGAGACTTCTCGAGCCTGATTTCTCGGGTCTTCTCGGGTTGTCGAGAAAAAATAAAATACGTCTAAATTTTTGTTTAATTAATAAAAAGAGTCTTTAATTTAACTGAAATTTTACATGAAATCATATTTTACATGAAAAAAATCAACATAATTTTTAACAAAAAAAAAAACAAGTTCTCAATAAAAAATCAGCTCAAAACAAAATTGCTAACTAAAAACAATCATACTTCTTCTCCTTATCATAACTAATCTCATCTCACTAATCTGTAATAAAAAACAAAATCTCTGTTAACAATCAGCTTAAAACAAACATCTTAACTAAAAACAATCATACTTCTTCTTATTATAACTAATCTCACTAATCTTTAATAAAAAACAAAATCTCTGTTAACAATCAGCTTAAAACAAACATCCTTAACTAAAAACAATCATAATTTTTCTCATCATAACTTCGGTTATAACTAATAATAAAAATATTAGGTTCATAACTTCGGTTTGGGTCTTTGGAAGTTTATACCCCTTGGCAGCAAGTGATTCACGGATAAATTCACTTTTAGTAACGCCTCTATAGTAAAACCATCTTGGGCTGAAAGTTTAGCTAAAATTTCACCTAACGATTTTCTGGGTTGAACGTCAAATTTCAGTGTTTGCTGTACGTGCATAGTTTCAAAATCACTTCTTAATTTTTTTGGTGCCGTCACCCCGGAACTAGACGAACTGGTAGATGCTTCTTCTGTGTCCATTTGAACCTCGGTGGATCTTACATCAATTTTGTGTACATGAGCTAAATGCCTCACTAGTCCGCTTGTGTTTGATCCTTTACAGGCTATGGTTTTAGGACATTTTAGACATTGCGCATTTGAGGCGTCCTTATTTTTCTTGAAATATTTCCAAACTTTGGAAGTTTCCATTTTGGTTCATAAGTTGTAAAATCTATAACAAACAGTTCAAGAATTAGTAAGTATTTTAGTTTAGTACCTACAAAATAGCTGACGCAACAGTGGGGAGGCCTATGCCCAGCAGGGGGTTGATGTGGTTAGGTTAGGCTGATGATGATGATGAAAAAATAGCTGTGTCCTTTTGTATACTACGTTTGGTAGGATTGGTTGGATACGTTTTGTGTTATTTGTAGTAGATAAATTGCCATAAAACAACGTCTTAATATTATGTGTTTAGTTTAGAACTTTAGGCTTTTGTGGGATTATTACAACATCTGCAATACAAATGCAATTAATGAAATCGGTAAATATTTATGCACTAACAATTCTCTTATTTGATTAAAAACAAAAGTTTTATTTCTTTAACATACCTATTCATTTTAAACAAAAATATTATTTTGGTAATACAAAAGTACTTACAAAACAAAACAAACACATGAACTATTTAAATAAATAATAACAATATTTACCTGTTTGTTCTGCGATTCTATTACTCGTGCGTCACTAAATAGTAAATACACTCACTATGCTGGGTTTATGATCCGACCGATCCGAACACGGCGGGAGTTGAAACACGAATGAACAAAATACAACTGGGGGGGGCCGCGTCGCGCTTGCGTTTGTCGGCAAAAAAAAAGGATACCGACAGACACGAGCCGTGCTGTCAAAGGATGCCGCTGCCGCCTCGCATTTACAAAGAAAGCTTAGCGTAAAAATGTTTATTTAAACTTCTCGATGTCTCGACTTTTCTCGAGCTGAATTTCCCGGGTACGAGACCGACCGATTTCCCGGGAATTCCCGGGACGAGAATTCCCGGGAACAAACCCTAGTTTACACTCGTAAGCTTGAACTGCAGCGTGTGGGTGTACGGTGACAATGTTTATCGCTCTCTTGATATACTACGCGCACCATAAATGAGATGAATGTGGTCTACAAGTTGGCGTTCGTTGTGTTAGGTTATGGTTACTTTTTTTTCATCATATTTTATATCCTACTGCTGGCAACACGTCTCCTCTCACAAATGAGAGGGATTTAGGCCATAGTCCACCACGATAGCCAAGTTCGGATTGGTGGACTTCATACCTTTGAGAAATTATGAGTTTTGAGCTTCCCTGGTAACATCGTAATTATTTAAATATTACAACATTTTCCATCACCGTGGTGGAGCAGCGATAAATGGGCATAAGTACTTTAAACTTCTTTGTCAGAGGTGCGCGCCAACCCGGTATATTTGAACCCGGTATATCCGTGTCGGAGACCGGGGTCTTTTACTCGACCATCCTGCACGAGAGCAGTACAGGCGAGAGAGGTCGCCGCTTTCCTTGCTCATGAAGGTAGTATAATACGATTTGCAAGAACACCCATCCATCTTCCGACCTGATAGATACTATTTAGGTGCGCCGATAGCTTCAGTTCTACAAAGTAGCCCTCCCTTCCTTGTAAAGGAAATTTTGTAGCCTAAAGTAAAATATGTATGTATGTGCCACAGCGACAACTATCACGTATGTTATGACCACGGCCACTACACGAAACTACCGGTAACCACCCGGTAACTTTACCGGTTTTAATGATATATGAAACATTATTCACGATGTTTTGAACCAGCTGCCTCATGCTAGGCATTTCTAATGTTCTAATATTATGTTCCCTTACGCTTAGAGTTATCATCATCTTTAATCTAACGCACGTAAAGTACGTTATGTCTCTAATTACAACTCATATCCACGCCATATGCTGAAAGAAAACGTCTTTTTGTCTTATCAATTTAGTTTTTTTATTGTTGGTACCAATTAGATGGCGAGTTTGCGTAATCTATACTTATATAAAGCTGAAGAGTTAAGAGGAAACGCTAGCGCCGTATTCCCATACAAGTGTATTCTCCTATTTTCTGCCTGAATAATGCTTCCAGAGGAATGGTTTTTAGTGACAATATCAAAGTCTGCTAAAGCTATGCCCCTATGTTTTGTTTTTTTTTCGATCAACCAATTAGATCAGAAAATATAACTCTTTAAAAATTGTAGAAAATGCCTCTTTCATACAGCCCTAATCCAACAACTGAAAAACAAATTTGAAAGGTTTTTACAACTAAATAAAAACATAGGAGCATAGACTTATTCTATTTCTTGATATTTGTGAAAAAAATATATATTAATGAACTCAATTTTAAAGGAGGAAACAGGAGAATACGAAACCTTGATTTAATCAGAAAGTTTGTAGGTAAAATCGGTCTGAGCTGCATCTGTCCCGATCGCACGCGGCGGATAGCACAGGGCGCATCGCGGTAACAACTGTTACTCCAAAATACCAATTTTCCTAATTCGGCTGAAGCCGCGTTTCCTCTTAAACTGAAGAGCTAAGCGCATAGCACGTTCAAACAAACAAACAAACGTCCACACGGACGAAGTCGCGGGCGTCTCTAGTATAAGAATATAGAGCGATATTTTACAACTGGCTACATTAACAAAATTTTGTAAGATAAAACGTAAATACTACCTACGTCAAATTTTCAGAATTATTTTATTTAATAAATGAAGAAATATTTTTCCTTAGGAGTTTTCGTAGAGGGTTTGGAAATCTTTAAAATATGCTTTCTATGAATGGATTACAAAAACTTATTTATTAATAAGAATCACTAAGTACGAGTACCACTGAGCTAAATTGCATTATGTATAGAACATGAATTCCTATAAATGAAAATTCCAACATATTTAAACTACTAATATGTGAGTAAAGGAGGCACAAATATAAGATTAGCATATTGTAGATAGCAACGATAAAGTTACTCAGCAACCAGTTCGTAGCAATTGTGTGATTGCACGCCATATGCAAAAAATGTAAAATTTTATTACATTTTTTGTATTTTACGCAGCTAATTTACATAGAACAAATATATTTTTTTAAACTAAGTCACTTGTATATCTTAAATTAGCATATTGTAGATGTTACTGATATAGTGCCAGGTGGGGTTTTTGATTGTTTGCCCTTGAACTTTTTAAAGTCACTTCATGTGTAAGTAGTTAGTTATTATTAGGGCCTCGTTCACCATCTCCAAGTAAAGTGTTGATTAGTTACGTCCCAAGTAAAATTAAGCAGCATTATTTGGCAAGTAAAAGCTATGAGTACGGGTCAGTTTATCATTATATGATTAGTGCAACTCTAACATCGTGAAATTGAAATTGAAGTTACGGGTGACTTTAACCGACAATTAGCGTACTTGTCACTTTACTTGAAGGTGGTGAAAAAGGCCCTTTATTAATATTTACTTACTAGTCGGTCCGGCCGACGTTGTGAGCAAAAACTTTATAACAAAATCTATAATAACATTGCTGCAGAGCCATCAGCCGAATTCAATCAAGAATTGATTTAAATCAATGCAACATTTTATAAGCTACCCACTAGGTTCCTTGTTTTTTTAAGGTTATTTATTAGTAGTTTGTTTTAAAATACGAGTTTCAACTGTTTAATAGAATAGGGATAGAATCCGAAAACAATTTTATGGCAATACTAGCGGTCTCCCGCGACTTCGTCCGCGTGGACTTTGGTATTAGTCATAGCATAATGTTAAGCCCATAGCCTTCCCCATTAAATGGACTATTCAACACAAAAATATTTTTTCTATTCGAACCAGTAGTTCCTGAGATTAGAACGTTCAAACAAACAAATTAACTCATCAGCTTTATAAATTAGTATATATTATCAGTTATCTTTCGGGCCGGATGAAGTCGCGATCAAAGTATAGTAGGTACATAAACATATCACGGTAGTTAGCAACAAAAGACAGACAGGGATAGGGAAAAACCGCGTGCAAAACGGACATCTACGCAATATGACACATGGCACCCTTATTTTACCACCTCGGTGGCTTCCTCTGCGTTTGGGGAGGACTCCCGGATCTCTCATGGAACGCACCGGTGTCCTCCATATGCGACGCCCTGGAACGGGCCCATCTTTGGGAGAACAGATGTGATCTCCTGTACCTTCTGATGCTTACGGCGGCATGCGGCCACGCACACACCGCCGTCCTTCCCGGGGCTGCTGGCTGGACGGGTCGAGCTCCCACTCTCACCGCCCGCAGCCCCGGAAGCCCCCTTTTTGTCGCCTCTTACGATCAGGCAGGGGATACCGTAGTTCTATTCTTGATATCTCCTGCCTGATCGTAAGAGGCGACTAAAACGGTGCAAAATCCAACATAAAATATCCCACTTAACCAGTACTAGGATAAGCATCTCATAATTAAGGCGATATGTAGATATATCTAAGGCAGTACGCATGCCATTGCCACCGCCATGCGTCCCACAAGCGTTGCCGTTACAGACACAGTTGGTCGTTGGTCGACACAGCACAGACCAGACCAGGTGTTGTACCATAAAGTTAGTATGGTCATTGCTATCGTTGAGTTGGAAACATACTATAGGACGTTGGATTCAGAAGGCGCACGAGCGGACGGAGTGGCGAATATTAGGGGAGGTCTATGTCCAACAGTATATTATTGACGAACAAGTATGGTTTGTATGTATATGTATAAATATATGTATTTATGATTCATATTTGAAATTCCCCTCTTTTTATTTACTTTAAAAATATCTTTGCCTTTCTTTTCGTATTAATTTATCATCACCAAAGCCTACCCCACATTATCATCATCACCCAGGTTTGACTGGAAGACAATTCCTACAAGCATTAGGTTTAACCCTTTTAGTTGAAGATGTTTGCAAGAATATATAAATAAATAAATATACTTCTTAAGGCTAAGTAAGTAAGGATAAGACGCTACAAACAGCGTTCTGATTGCCAATCGTTGTGTCATATCAATCCTAACATTTAGGCCATAGTCCACCACGCTGGCCCAGTGCGGATTGTTTGATATCACGACTTAGAGAAATTATGAGTTTCTCTCAGACATGCACGGTGATGGAAAATATCGTAATTAATTAAATATCACAATATTTTCAATATCCGTGCAGCAGCGATAAATAAGCACATTACAGATTTCTTTGTCAGAGGTATGCGCCCAGTATTTGAGCCCGGTATCCCCGAGTCGGAGACCGCGGACCTTATACAACTCGGCCATCTTTGTAATACTATTACGGAATAACCTATGCCTATGAGTTTGTGCCTAGCTTACCAGTTAGTACGGCACGGAATGCCCGACGCTCCACTTAACGCACGGCTAATTACGGCCCTGGATGGAAGATGGGCTCGTTGCGCAATTAATGGAATAATAATTAGGGTTTGGAAACTGTAATTGGGTTGAATAACAAAACGATAATGAATAGCCATGTCGGGTGTGTAGATGGTAATCCGGTTCTATTAGATATGTAGAGCAGATAAAGGAAAGCAAATTATAATTTTTGGGGGCTTCGAGGCGTACGTTTCGTACACCGATGATATTGTTTAGAAAGATAGGCAAAGATAGGAAAGAAAAGCTAGGTATTTTTTTCGTAGAAAAAAGCTAGTATATAAAAAAATGAGAAAAATATCCAATATTAAAGTTACTGAGACGAGCGATTTCAAAAGAGCGTGAGTTTGCACCGTAAAATATCAAATTTTGACGTTTCACACAGCTTAAAAAAAACAATCTACGCGCCAATAATACTCTAGTTTGAAACTGCTGTAATCTCATCTATTTTGTTGTGTGCTATTTCGTTTTTATCAAAATACACTCTATTCTGTGAGAGAATATGGCTTGACTATTTTTTTGAAAACACATATTAAACACAAACCTATGGGAAACTTGAAACAGCGTCCTCAGTTCTATGTCTATTTTATTTTCGAGCACTTTCTCAATTTTTTTAAACAATCTATAGATTTAATCATATTTTTTCACAATTAAAACAGCTAAAACATTCGTGGGACTATTTTAAGAACAAAAAACAAAAGACGACAAACACAACCATCTAAGCCATCGCCGGCTAGGTCAAACACGCAAAATCTGGCACAATTGCAAACAGCAATGTCTACCGCAAACAAGACAACACGAAATACGCGCTCAAAGACGGAAAGCTTCCACGAAAACAATATTCCATCACTTAAGTGCGAGCGTGCAAAATATTTACGTTACGTGTACTTGGTTTTTTGGTACGCTAAGGGCAAACAGTGTAGGTGATCCGGGGTAATATGGGCCGGGTAGGTAGGCGATTATAATTGGGACGAAAACAAAAACAAGATTACAGAGAAATGCTGAAATAGGAAATGTTACGTAATTGTTGCGTATATTCCATCACTTAAGTGCGAGCGTGCAAAATATTTGCGTTACGTGTACTTGGTGTTTTGGTACGATAAGGGCAAACAGTGTGGGTGATCCGGGGTAATATGGGCCGGGTAGGTAGGCGATTATAACTGGGACGAAAACAAAAACAAGAGTACAGAGAAATGCTGAAATAGGAAATGTTACGTAATTGTTGCGTGTTGTTATTGTCTGTTACCTTAAAGGATGTTAAGGGTTTTAGCACTCGTGGCAAGTTGATAGAGAATATAAGGATTACATTACGTTATATTAAATTGTATCAGCCTATATAATTCGTTAATACAAAGTTTTAAGGGTAAAAAAGTCAAAGGCGATCTAAATAAAAAAATATACTTTATAAGATTCTCTTGAATCAATGAAAATTAAAAAAAATCGCGATTTTGAGAGCCGAATAGGTAGGTACAGAAAGATTTCTTTTAATTTGATTTTTTTGTAAACATCCCCTAAAAACATAGCAAAAAGAGCGGCTTATCAATTGGAGCGGCATCAGATATAAATCCACCACTGTGTAAGATCCACATCCGGGCCTCTCCAATAATGTGAAGAGACAAGAGCCCAGCAGTGGGGCGCAAAAAGTGTCACAACTAACTATAGAATCTGCAATCGTAATATCAAAAACACCGAAAAGAGCCGAGATTAGGAAAAGATAAGGTAAAAACAGGTTTTTGTCGCATTTCCAATTTCCAAAAGCAGATATTTCAAATCCGTAGAAATATGATTGAAAATACCGTTTCTTCCACGAAACGAGTTCGAGGTGAACCCTACAGAAATTAAATCCTTCGAAAGGACCGCACGTGTATTCCGTGAAAGCCTTAGCAATAGCGTTCGCGTGCGTCGAAGGTCACGCGGTTTCTCATTTGTTTGCTCAAGCAAACCGGGATTGGAAGGTTTCTGCGGCGCTGCTCAGGTGATGAGGGCTGAGGCTATTTTTGGAACTGCTGGCTAAGAAATAACCCTTGTGGGTATTTCTTAGAAGGATCGTAGTGTGCTTGATATGTAATCCTTGTTTTCTGAGGTTATAACGCAAGCTTAAGTCCTACAATATGGAAGGTCGTATATGGAAAACACGGTAAGTACTCGTAGATAAACAACAAATCTATACTAATACTAGCTGCCCCCGCGAACTCCGTACCGCGTTCAAATGTTCAGGGTGGGCCATCTTTATCAGTGGGGGGGGGGGGGGGGGGGGTGAAAATAGATGTTGGCCGATATTCAGACCTAAGATATAAAGCTGAAGAGTTTGTTTGTTTGTTTGAACGCGCTAATCTCAGGAACTACTGGTTCGAATTGAAAAATTATTTTCAATTCGAACCAGTAGTTATTATCTTCTCTCTATTAATTATCCATTATTTAATTTTGTACTGAATAGTCCATTTATTGGGGAAGGCTATATGCTATATAACATCATGCTATGACTAATAACAAAGTCCACGCGGACATAGTC
The DNA here is from genome assembly GCA_911387765.1 of Pyrgus malvae. Classification (NCBI taxonomy): domain Eukaryota; kingdom Metazoa; phylum Arthropoda; class Insecta; order Lepidoptera; family Hesperiidae; genus Pyrgus; species Pyrgus malvae. The sequence goes on along the minus strand of OU426955.1, from coordinate 5,484,119 downwards.
GCGAGCGGCCGCTAGCCGCTAAAGCGCTAGTGAGTAGGTAGGTATAGTTTGTTAATAATAAACGGAAATATACAAATAAGTATATCATATATATTATTATGCGGTCCATTATTTAATCTTAGCAATTTAATTTATTCGCAATCGTGTACCTTTACCAGTATAGTTGACTGAAACTTGTTGTACTTATAATAAGTATATTTAGTCTGGCTTCGGCATAATGTGTAAAAAATATAAAATAAAAATCACAAGCTTATACAAAGCAAATTGCCAAAAATAATTGAAGATTGTAAGACTATTATTATTCTGTACCTAACTGCCTTGAACCGAGCATCAATGGCTTACGGATGTCTGTTTCTGCTGGTACATTGTTCTAAGCTATACAAATTAAATACTCTTAAACTTCTTGGTGATTGAGGGACCTTAGATTGTTCACAGCTAGACAAATTAAAATATTCATTTAAACTTGGGCATTGCAAGGCCTTAAAATGTAGACTTACCTGAGTGGGATGGTGTCGGTAGAGGTACAGCTTGGTCCCGTGCAGCACCGCCCACACCTGCTTCCAGGATCTGTCGCTGGCGCGCTGTACCGAACATAATTAAATGCATTACGTCACGATTTAAGCAGATATGTGTAGCACCATCATATTTTGGTAGGGTGACAGAACGTGAATCGGTCCATTGGAAATACATTACCGTTGCCCTAATTCCTACAGTGATGCAAATCTTCAAATAAAATTTAAAAAAAATGTTTCATGGGAGGGGATCATCAGTTACCGAAGTAGCAGCATCATTAAAGACTACAATGGACTAGACTCAAGCCTCGCTTAAGTCTATGAGCTACGCTACAGCGTCTACTTAACGTTGAGTGAAATGTATGCTCAATAATCTTTAAAAGAATGTAGGTTGTCTCAGTGGTTACTATTTTAGGGCCTACACTTAAAGTCTGGATCCACGAAGTTTATTTGGTGATTCACACTCAAGCGGACCCACTGGGAACTGGGATGGTAATTATTATTATGCATATAATATTATGACTTTTTGAATTTTTTTACGGGTCCAAAGCCATGCGCTTCCTTAATATTACTCGGGATACTCCATTTTAGTGGTAAAAAACGATAGAAAAAAAAAATTTGGAGCACTTTAGAGGTGGAGCCCTGATTCCAATTTTGATGATTTACTAGGATTCCAGTAATAACTATCAAAAATTTTACAATAAATTTAGCAGATCTTAATAATATGTAATAGGTTTAGAGCTAATAGCTTGATTGCATTTAAAAAGCTTTACAACTTGAAAAAAAATATGTTATTCTTTTTGTGTCAGTGGGACATAAAAAAGTTGAATAAAACGATACTGAATAATTCGTACCTTTCCATTACTGACCACCATTTTGATCTGCACGTTCCCCTCCACGTCCCCCTCCGAGCTCTCCGCGGCGCTGTCCGAGGCCTCTTCGCCTTTCTTCTCGGACCTAAACAGATTATAACTACCATTAGTTCCAGTACTTTGGCGTTCCTTAAAATTTGAGATCAACACGAAACATTTCATTTGGTACAAAGTAATAGATTTGAGAAATATGTAGGTGTGTAGGAAATTTGTAGGTGGTAGAACTATGATCGTTCGCCCGGGGAAGTACCATCGCTGCACCCACTTCTGCCGTGAACCAATTCTGTTGTGTTTCGGTGGAAAGGTGCAGTTGCCGGCCACACTTACATGAGGCGACCACCAGCCTCCGGAGTAGCAGCGCAACTGCATACGACCTCACACAAGAATTACCTATGCTTGCCTGAGGTTGTATGTAAATGTACATGGGCTGCAGCGACCACTTAACACCACGTGACCTGCATGCTCGTCTGCTACTCCATTCAAATAAAATAAAAAAAATATTTAGTATAGTTTCTAATAAAGACCAAATTTAACGTAGACCTAACTGAACTTTTTTGTAATAACCGACCGATGGTGTGATTCTACCAGATAAATGCCCCGGAAAGCAAAAGTTGACACCACAAATCTAGAATGCATTTTGCAATTTTTGTGTATCATATCATCATTAAATCAATACAGCCATCTAATTAAGTGCTATCATATTTATTCTAATTATAATAAAAACCAATAATTATTAAGGGTATAAACATTGTAATACAATTTCTTAATATAACATACATCACCTGCTACTGTAACATTAACTGTGAAGATAATACCATATAAATCTGATATATTTACAAATTGTAAAACTAACAAAACATCGAACATTCATGCAATATACAACCATAATGACATACATAATTATACCTACATAAAGCTACGAGACTACAGCTAAACATTACATGCAACTAATAAGTCATGCAAATTTCGCAAAATACTATGCATGTATGAATAGTGCACAAGAAACAGTTGATCGCAATGATAGATAAATGTCACTCTTAGGGCCTCGTTCACCATCTCCAAACAAAGTGTTGATTAGTTACTTACGTCCCAAGTAAAGTTAATTGACAAGTAAAAGTTATGAGTATGGGTCAGTTTATCATATGATTAGTGCTACTCGAACATCGTGAAATTGATATTGAAGTTACGGGTGACTTTAACCGACATTTAGCATACTTGTCTTGTCACTTTACTTGAAGGTGGTGAAAGAGGCCCTTAAAAACATTAAAATTTTAATAACTACTACGGTTCAACCCTTTCATGTGCATCTTTCCTTGCTTCCTTCATTTACTACAACATTTTTTTTGAAACAATGTAATTTTAGATGAATTGTGAATGTTTAAGTTTAGTACCATTTAATGTTTTATGAGAAGGGACGGCGATATGTGAGTTTAGTTCAAATTTTAGAATCACCTACTCCATGTAGGTATTTTTTTTAAAACAGCCGAATGCGGTGCTTTAAATTTTAATTTTTGGATAAATTCTGTACAATAGTGATTTTTATCAATGATTAAGGCAAATGTTGCCATCTGTAATCGAAATTTTATAAAAGCACACGTTTATAAGCGTCATCTAGCGGAGAACAGCGTAAACGTCGTCATGCGACGTACCGCACGGGCGCCGTGGCGTGGGGGTCGAATATTCGCAGCAATGGTGTAATGTCTTCAGTGAAACGAGGAGGGCGCCACTTTCGGTGTGCACTGTGATTTTTTGTACAATCACGAGTAAATGAGACATATTCTGATGTTTTAACTGGTATGATACATATGTATTAAAACAACGAATGAAAAAAAAAAAACATTTGCCAAATTTTATTGCGCTGTGGGTAGGTACTGTAAAAATTATAAACAATGGCACTTTCAAAAATGATCACATATTGTTAGAACCAGACAAATGCCTATAAATAATTCAGCGTAATGTCTACCTACAACAAACAATGTGTCACATTTTGTCTAAATACATAGATTGGTGCAAAAAATTAACAAGTAATATGAAAAAATATTGTAAAAATACCAATGTTATCTACTGAGAATCATCTACTGAATACATATCTATCTAAAGATAAATGATAAACAATGTGTTTTTATATTTGCCACTTATTATGTCTACAAGCTTGAAACTATTCGCTATTGAAACATTGTCAGTAATAGAATATAGTATAAAAACAATTAAAGAAATATTTAAGTTATATATACATATTTTTTTAGGAAAATGATATTATTACAGTGTCCAGTTTATAAGAACAAATAAAAATTATATTTTAAAGGTATTTCAATTATTGAGAGTAGTTGAACATTTTTGCGTCTAAAACTACCGTACAAACTACTTAGAAACAAACTATTTTGAAATCTTATAAGAAAATTAAAATTATATCAAGTGGCAGATATAAAACAACATCAGTCAAGATACAAGAGGAACTACATGAAAGCTTACCTTCTAAGCGTATGATGTTCGGGGTCGTGCTCCACGTCACTGTCCAGGTGTAAGCGATCACCCCACGTGGCCTTCAGGTAAGACACCCGGCGCATTGCGCGTTCTTCTTCTGCTTGGAAGTAAATTGACCCTTTAATATACAGTGATTAAAAATTCATAGAGCCTAATAATAGAATAATACAGCATACGAACTAGATTTAGACTGGGTTTAAAAATATATCTCTTATTCATTATCTAAGTAATGAATTGTTTTTCATCTTTATTTTTTGAACAGTTATAAATCTAGAGTCAATTCACATCGAATTAATTAACAAAGCCAGTAAAATTTATGTGAAAAGAAGGCGTCATGTGATGTAATGAAAAACCTTCACAAAGCAAAATAATGATACTATGAGAAACGCCAATGGCCGCTTCTAGTTCTCTTTGCGTATACGAATAGACTCTACCAAGGTACAGTGATCTATTGTACCATGACTCTACCTAAAATATTATAATTAATTATTATGTTACGAAATACGTAACATATGCTGTGTATTTTTACAATGTGGTGATTGCACTTGACTAAGTTATTTAAAAATCTTAAAATACAGGTTTAGTTATGTATGATAAAAGACATAATAGCTTTTGAATTTGTCATCTTGCTTTAACATGAGAAAGAAAGTTATTGTCACTAAATAGTTATACTAAGTTACCCGAACTAATACTCGTATTACTATATTGTAACAAGATCATAATAGGTATACGTACCACCCAACTGAGCATCCTTCTTCTGTCGTCTAGTGACCAGATCGTCAGCAAAACCTGTCAACGAAAGGCTCGTGAGTGTCATGCCAGCTTCAGGGCAACATCTACGTTAACATATAAACACCAAGAGGTCTGTTAGTGGGCGTTAGTGGCACACCTAGAAGCACATTCAACGCATTCACAGTTAATGGCGCGGGCGGCAGAAAGAAAGTTAGGTCCGATAAGCTACCTCCCTATTGTGATTTTCTTAAGGGTGAATTCATTTATAAATTGAGCAAATCGAGTCGACTGACATTCTTAAGTTTTGACGATTAAGGCACGATTATATCGTAACATTTTTGTTACGGATATCGATGATTCTTTGTCAAGTTATCATGACGCATTGCTTAGTGCTTAAAAGGATAAAGCACATTATTGGACGTTGTAAAACAAATTCAACTAGGTAACAAAATTGTACCCCTTAAATAGTACATTGCAGTAATGTTAGGAAAATAAATAGTCACAAAATCTCATTGTTTTTTCATTGTAAGCATGCGTACAATTATGCACGCTTATAATAAAATAAAGTACCCAGATGAGCGAGTGTTGCTAGGATAAAAACAATTGATTTTACAACGCCATCTACTAAAGTAGCTCCCAACTAAAAGTATATATAATAGTATTACATAGATGTCCGGAAGTCATATTTTTTAGATTATGTTTAAAAGAAAAATAGCCAGAATTATCACCCCTGAAACGCCCTGCATACAAAATTTCATGAAAATCGTTAGTCGTTTTCGAGATATGGATTATATATTAGAATATATACAAGAATTGCTCGTTTAAAGGTTCTAGATTAGATTGTGATAATACAACAAGTTTACACCAAAGAAATTTAACAACATCGATTAGCCGAGAGTATGAGAAGTTAAATATGTAGGCATGGAAGGTTAGTTTTGGTTTACTCAAGTAATCAAATCCGACAACGTATAAGTATATTTTGTTACTTAAAAGTAAAAGTGCATATGCAGCTGAGGCAGTCTCGGCCGAGCCATTAGCGCGTACGCATCTGAGGCAATGGTGCTTCGGCGAGGCTGCGTTATGTGCGTACGCACTTTCACACGACGACTCGATTTACTACACGTGCATGCATGTTACAAATATTTTAGGGGTATCAGATGACATGATTGAAGTGGCACCCAAGTTCCAAGTATACTTCAACCGTGTCGATCGTCACGCTTTACACATCACAAGTACTAGGGAGGTAGGCAAGCGCGGTAGTGTGCGGAAAAGGGCGCGACCTGAGTCGGCGGGCGTGGAGGGCGTGGGCGAGGGCGAGGTGGCGGCCGACGTGCTGGGCGACGCGGGCGCCAGCGACAGCTGCGTGGGCCGCGAGCCCGGCCCCCCCTGCGCCCCCTGGCCCCCCTGGCCCCCCGGTGCAGTCTCCGGCCCCGCGCCCGGCAGCGACACGCGGTTCATCGCCTCCATTTGCTCCCTGTTCAGCCCCATACGTCGCTTCGCGTGACTGCCATCTTGGGGCGGTAATCGGCCGTTAGACGTAGCGAAGCAACGCGTGTGCTCGTGTGCGATGTGTACGTATTGTAATTGTTGTAGTGTGTAGTCAGTGGCGGATTATTCTTAAGGCAAACTAGGCAACTGCCCAGTTCTATCAAAAATTCCAGGCCCAGGTCTATTAAAAAGGGGCGCGCTACCTGATTACATCTATATGACGTGATTTCTGGCAAAATAAATGTACAATCTTTTGCTAACAGCATAGTTAACACCTGTACTCGTAGTGTAACCACGTTTAATCCGCCACTAGGTTTAGCATCGTGCAAAATTATATACTTTTATTTTTTCATTGATATTGGGCTTTTTTGTACTAGAAATAAAAATAATGATTTTGTACGCCTCCAAAAGGCTGTTTACTTGATTTTAAAATGTTTGCATTTTAGGTGTACACAGTGTATTTGTTTCACATACAGATAAAATAATAATAACACAAAATATAACAAGTATACCTAAGTATATATATATATATATATATTTATCTACTTAAATTAGTATACCTATGTGTGCCTAAAAATGTTCATGTACTTATCTCAAAATAATGTCAAGTGCATAAAAATGAAGACAATTAAATGAACATGTAAACTGTACTAATTGCTTCCCAAATGCCAATTTGCAAGCAGTTTGTGCGACTTTGTGGAATGTAAACCGATCTACACAACGATTCTGTAGTTTAATACAAATTCAGTTAATCTTAATACCTATATATAAATTACGTGAAACGTTGTTTGTCCGCGATAGACTCCCAAACTACTTCAACGATTTTAATAAAATTTGCACACCGTGTGCAGCTTCGTCCAACTTGAAAGATAGGATAGCTTTCATCTCAATTTATAGTCGCAATTTTATTTTATTTCTGATACTTTAAGGCAAGACAACGTCTGCCGGGTTGGCTAGTAATAATATAAGAAATACTATCAATTAGTCTACCTTCCACAATTTCAGATTTAGTGATTTATGCAATGCCAATAGTGTGGTTCCAACTTTTTAGCAGATTTTTAAAATATTCTTGCATTTTAAGTGATTTGATGCAACCAAGCACGAGCATCTAATGACTGACTGCCTTTACCAATTACCACTGCTTAATCAATTACTTTTTCCTAAATACTTTTCCTTTTATAAGGATTGTCATGATTCAACTATGTTTTCTTATAAAAAATATGGTAGCTATAATGTGGATTGGCTGTCTCAAAATGATGTAAATAGGATTATTAATGTTAGATACACACCTGTGGCATGATGTCTTCTAATAGGTAATCCTTCACTGCCAGTACTATTGGACCTTGTTCGCATTTGAACCGTTTCTGTTTCTGCAAAATAAAAATATATAGTCAAAAACCCTTATTTTTGTAATAATTATATATTGACGACTAAGTACGTTTGTTATTTTTGTGTAATAAGAATTATATGCCGCGTCTGCAACATATTCACATAGTCTTTATATGTGGCTGCAACCCTTTTTTCGTCCCACGGCTGGGCACGGGTCTCTTCCCATTATTTGCGAGGCCTGGAGCTTACTCCACCACGCTGCTCCAATGCGGGTTGTTGGAGACGTGGGTAAGTGGCTAACCCACTGTCGGATGTTTTAAACCGCCCATAAAGCGTCCGACAAGTTTTAACGACTGTTATCTATCGATAACAACCAGGACTGACAGCTCAACGTGCTCTCCGAAGCACGAAAACGTGCATGAAGTTTTTGCCGCTAGCGCTCACCCATCTCGCACCCGACCGCGCCCGTTTGGCTTAGTTGCATAGATCGATTGCGTTCTACGCTAACCGCCGGGTCATGCGTGCTTCATTCATTGCGTTCAATTACGTACCGGCCACATATCCTTCTGGAGGCGGACAATGCAGGTGTTTGCTGCCGGTGATAACCAACTGGTTGCCTGATAGACTGCCGCCGAGGGGTGCTGACGATTCTTGACTTAAGTCTGCAAACAGAACATATCATTAGTATAGCCCTTTTGCCTCATGAATGCCGGTTTACCATGGTTGTGGGGGTGTTTGCACGTGTACATTATCCGTGTACGTTACAAAAAAGTTATCAGACTTCAGTAACTATAGTTACTAACAGGTTAATGAAAGTTAATAATTATGGATTGATACTTACAGGGAGCTTCCGGGATATGAGTAGCGGTCACCAGGAAGGACTTAGAAATAAAATATCTCAGGGATCATGCTTTTCTTTTTTCGCAAGATCGATGTTTTTCGAATTCTGAACTCCTTTCTTCGCACGCTTCGCTTGGTTACACCCGAAATGAAAAGCTAAACTAATTCACTTACTTCTATCATTTTCTCTTTGATTCTCAGCCACACAGGGTTCAAACCGAGTGTTGGACAGCACCACAAAGTAACTCGAAGTTACTATTGATCTTCTCTATCAGAAATCCTTTAGAAGCCTTACCTTGATATGGTTGTACGTCCAGGGACCGCGTTTCTCTCCTTGCCGCCCGTATTTCGAACACCTTCCTTCATACGCCACGCGAATGGTGAAACGAAACGGTTCCAGGCGAATCATTTAGAGCCGAGCCAGCATACTCCGAGATACTTCCCTTCTTCTATCTCTTATAAAATCCATAAATCTTACCTTCTTGATGCGGCTGTACGTCCAGCGACCACGCTTCTCTCCTTGCAGCGCGGGTTTCGAACTCCTTTCTTCGCAACGCCACACTGAGTTTCTGAAGAGTGGTGGAGAGCCGCGGCAGCTCACTCCGGGCCACCTCCGTTCATTTCCTTACTCTTAATCCTTCAAAAGCATTACCTTGATGTGGTTGTACGTCTAACGACCGCGCTTCTCGTCTTGCAGCGCGGGTTTCGAACTCCTTCCTCCGTAGCGCCACACTGGGTTCAAGGCGAGTGGTGGAAAGCCGCGCTAGCTCACTCCGAGCCACCTCTGTTCTCCTCTCTCCACCTCGCGCCTCTTCTAGCTGCCTCGTTCGAGCCGTCACTAGCTGCAGTTCTGCCACGGGGTATCTGTGAAAAGAAATAAACATATTATTTTGTTTATAACGTCTTTGAGACAACGATGAAATGTTTTAGGAACTCAGAAATTAAACTCTTTGAATCTACCACCAAAACATGACTTAAGAAATATGTACTAAATATTGGATAATTATTTATTTTACGTCGGCTGATACTGGTACGTGGGCTGCTTTGATAGTAAATTACATGAAATGTTTTTTTTTTTGCGTACTGTAAAGCCGATTTAATACAGGTAAAGCCGTGATGATACAAAAAATCGTTGAAGTGGAATCCGGTCTTGGACTACCAAGTCAATTGAGATACTTTTAATGAGCTGTCAAAACGTGACATCCCCATACATTTTGTATGAGAAGATGATAAGTGACGTCACTTATCATATATAGTCAATCCACTTCATTATTATTGATTTATAAGCGGTAACAAAAATCATGTATAAAAAAGAATTAACAATTATATTGCTTTCCAAGCGTGATTTAGTGCAACCTTTTTAAGGTAAGAATTTTGAATTTTTTTGTACATAGTGTCCAAGACCCTATTAACGAGTACATCATTATACTAACCTGTTATCCTGATTGTCAGTCGATCTGTCATCTTTCAAGTCCGTAACCGAGCCGTTGGTGACGGTTCCAGTATTCGTACTCTGAATACTCGGCGCCGTCTCCTGGATTTTCGACAGTGTCGCCACAAACTGACTCTTGTCCTGTTTCGTCCTGCTCTTGTCATTGTGTGTTCCGTTAACTTCGCCGTAGCCGCTGTAGGTTCCGCTGTCGACGCTCGTGGAGCAGTCCTCCTTCTTTAGTTCCTGGATCTGCGGTTGGAGGGAGGGGGGTGGGGAAGCGGCAAGCGGAGGTGATGCGGGGGGAGGAGGCCACGCCGGCTTCTGTAGTTTTTGAGGCCTCGCGTAGAACTCTTTTTGTTTTATGGGCGGTGGGGCGTCCGGCGTGACCCACCCGGTGGGTTGGCTTGGCCTCCTGAGGAAGGCCTCCTTCTGCTCGAGGCTCTTTCGTATTCGCGAGAGGATTATCGAGTCGTCCAGCTCTCGTCCGGTCAGAGTCGAGTTCGAGTCGAACGAGCCGAGGCTGTCCTTGCTTTCAGTCGCCGATGACGGCAGGGAGGTGTCGGACTCTCGCCTACTGTAATAACAAATTTACTATGTCATTCACTATCAGTGCATCGGTTTACAGTTAAAGTCAGAATCCAAGGGTGTCTCAATTATTCTTATGAGTATAAAAAGACTGATGCATTTTTATGGCTAAAATGCCCTAGACTAGGGAAAAATTATATAGAGATAGCTGCAGTTCATATGCATATGCAGTTCAATATTTTGTAATAGGTAAAGAGGTTTTCAGCAGCAATATCAACCCGATAGTAAATGCGGATGGGTAACAATAACCCGCAATATTTACGATATTACATACAACCAACCTACAATAAATGCGATAGAGTCATCGAGTCGGGCGCTATGTGAGCCTTGAGCAATTCTAGAGCAGTAGAAAATGCGCCAAAATTTAACATTTATTCAATTCGAAGGAATCCAGAATTAGGGACTTTGGCTCTTGACCTTAGGCAGAATTGAATACTGTAATATCTTTTAAAATTGTGCACCTGTCATGCAGCAGATAGTGCGGCGCGAACCGCGACGAGGGCGCGATGGAGGCCACCGACGCGTACTCGGGGTCCGGGTGGCGCGGCGCCTGCGGGGCGGGCAGCGCGGCCCGGGGGCGCCGGTACGCGTCGAACAGCCGCGACTCGTGCTCCGCCACCGGCGCCGGCATGTCGCCCGGCCGCTGGTTCGTCTCCGGGTTGTACGCCGCTTCGCTGAAGTACTGGAAGGCGAAATACAAATTTGTTATGTGAAGACGTGAAGAAGACAATGAAAATATTTAACAACTCGCTTTGGAAGTGCCCGAAAGGGTTATGTTATGTTGAGACCTTCCTAACATTGCTGCAGACAATAATAGTTCTATACTTCGTTTCGTATAATAGTAACCTCATCTATTGTCTGTGGGCACGGTGGTGAACTTCAGCATCCAATAATCCCATTGTGCCCGTTTCACGACTCTCGCGTTCATTGCCTGTTGCCGCCTACAGGTAAAATCAGCGCCCGTTGATTACCTATGATCACTAACTCTCAACAAAAATTTACTGTTCTCAATAGACCGTGGTCTCTCGACCGCCCACAGCGACCGGCTTCCCTTTGAAGACTTCTCACGAACTCCACGACTCTCCCTCTGCAGTAGGTTGTAGTCCCCCGCCATGACGGTGAGTTTCAACGTCCTAGGCTCCCACTGCGCCAGTTGCACGACCCTGGCGTAAGGCGCAGTCCGCAGGAGACCGGCTTTCGGTAGACGGCGAGCAGTAAGTATCAACAAAGAAACTAGCCCCCTGCAGTAAGTCGTGATCCCTCGGCACTTCGGTGAGATTCAACTTCCTAGACTACTGCTGCGCTAGTTGCATGACGTTGGCGTAAGACGCCTGCGACCGTCCAAAGGCGATCGGCTTCTCCGTTGAAGACTTCTAATCGAGAAACTCACCCTCTGCAGTAGATCGTGGTCTCTCGGCACGACGGTGAGTTTCAACGTCCTAGGCTCCCGCTGCGCCAGTTGCACGACCCTGGCGTAGGGCGCCCGCGACCGTCCGCAGGCGACCGGCTCCCCGTTGACGGCGAGCACCCGGTCACCGGCGCGTAGCCCCGCCGCCGCCGCCGGCCCGCCCGGCCGCACCGACCTCACAAAGATCGTGTCCATTGGCGCGCCCACCGCGCCCACTGCGAGGTGGCGCGCATCCTCGTACAACTCCTGGAAACATACAATTGTACGCTAAGTAACGAGTCAGCTTAGTCCACCACTGTTAGATGATAGTGGTTTTGAGAAACCTTTGCGATATACTTTTCTTAGTATTTTGGCGCCTTTTGTAGACAATCGTACAGTAACGTAAGTAGTAATTGTTTAATTGTTCCTTTACCGCACAAGGTGTTCAATTTACGCAAACAATGAATCGAGGGTTAGGGAAGGTTAGATTTTCAGCATTTTATCACTTGTAACTTCTGCCAAAATCCACTGTTCAGTGGAACGATACAATTTTGTTTTCCTATCTGAATGTTTTTAACTCTTCAGTAGGTAGTTGATTAAGTACTTAATAAATTAATTAAAAGTGGATTTTATAACCTAACCTAATTAAATTAACTGCACAACTGACCTGCAGTGATTCTGGTGGGTACACGACAAGGTGCCTAAGCGTGAAACCGAAGCCGTGCCTCGCGTCGGGGCGCTGGATGACGAGGGTGCGCGGGGCAGCGCAGTGCTGCGTCGGACGCGCGGGGGCGGCCGTCGGCGGAGCGTGGGCTACCGGGGGTGAGTGGACCACCGGGGGCGAATGGACGACTGGGGGCGCGTGGACGACCGGCGGAGGCTGGAAAGAAAGAAAACACCATTAGAAAGGGCCATTACTGTTTACATGAAGTTCATCAGATCACGGTTTTGAACGTTCATCGTACAAATAAATTGGTTTGTTAATAATCACTTTGGCACGAATATTAAATTAACGTTTGCCGTCATATAGTGTTTCTACTAACATGATAAGAGAGTAAAATGCAATGTTTCAAATAATATGAAGAAATTCAGAGGAGTTGTTGAGGTTATGGAAAAGATTTTAAGAAGTATTTCAACACGAGTCAGACTTACCAGTAGTATTAAACTTATTTCCATAACAAACCTAAAAATAGTTACTTTATCAGTGGTCCGCAAATTAAAAGACGTTAGAACCGCGATAACACGTCTATTTTATTGGTCACGAGAGTTGTAGTCGGTAAAAAGTTAAAACTTGTCGATAACGCCACGATTCATGGTGCTCTGTACAATCTGATTTTACATATCGATTTGTTTGTACACTCTAAACGGAAACATAACTTGCGAATGATAATCTCCTCGAACAGGACCGAGTGCTTAAGTAAAACTTATGTGTAGAATGAGATCAGAATCGTCGCTTTCGGAAACACTCTTTCACATTGACACATTGACATTGGTTCCACTATACTATCAGAGGTAAGCTAATCTAGCAGGTTATCTCCATGTTTAAAGCAAGTGGAAAATAGTGGAAACGCATGAAAGTAACTGGAAAACGATTAACAAGTATTAATTTGCCATGATATTATACAATCTTTACAAAACCTTCTTAAACGTATATTGTTTATCACCTTTAAGGCACTTTTGAAATTACTCTTGCAACATTAAACCCCTTTTTTTCCAGAGCCAAAGACTGAAATACTGGAAATGTTACACAGAATTTCACATCCTGACGACCCGAATTGCGCAATAGTTACTATGCTGGACCACCAAGCATTTTTTGTTTTCAGTCTAAGTCTTTGTGGACGTGTCTTTGTTTGCCAAGGTACTCAAGACATCAGCCAGGAATCCTGCTGCGGATCTACGAGGAAATAGAAAAAATCATCCTCACAATCTCGCCTAGAATTTCTATAAGTGACCACCAAACATCAAGCTAATCAGGGCCAGCGGCGCGCAGGACAGCGAGAAGTGGCCATTACACAGAGTTGATTACGAGCGACCGGCCCACGCCCTGTCGCGGCCTGTCCGATTACAGCCGTGATGAGCGCCAATTCTGCAAATACCTTGGATAATGCCACTTGCTATGTATATAGGGAAGGACTAAAAATAGAATTAACCGTTTGCTTTTTGTCTTTTAAGCTTGGTTGGACAGGATGGTGGAAATAGTTTTAGCCGAAATGTTAAGAAGCAATACTTTACTCAAGAAGAAGCCTTCTATTGTCACGCGATTAAAAGTAGGTGGCATATATGAAATTTATTATTGCGAAATAAAACACACACGATTTTGCATTTTATTGTTGACTTTCCACAACTCTAAGCTTTTAACTAAAGCCGCGGTCGAATTTGAAGTCGAAATGGAAAATCTTTCTATACTAGCCAGAAGTTAAATTCAACCCAAGCATTAGCTAATGCTAGATCCAGGCTAGGCTAGATCCTGTACTTCCTCCAAATTAAACCCCCCACGACATTTTTTTTAACCTCCTGAATGTTAGAACAAAAAAGAAGTGAAAACAAATACTGATGCATTTTTAAATTAAACTAGATTTTAAATAAAACTAATTCGCAAAGCTATTCATAGTAGCATCTTCCTTAGCCGGCGTCATCATAGATTTAGACTGTCCACCCACGCCATACCACGTGTACGTTATTCATTACAATGTGTGGCGTGAAGCCGTACGTTCTAAAGACGTATTACAGAGCTATCGTATTACCGAGATTACCCGAGGACCGGTCGGTAGCGTCAGCTGTAACCAGATTTGCTGTCCACGTTCCCCATGTTCCGGATTTGTAAGGTTACCCCATGCCTTTTTGGGTTTTATTCGACATTTGATACTCCGGTCTCCAAAAGTGGGCTCGCGGTTGATTGAAAAAACACTTACAAAGTTTCATGAGATAGTCTGCTCCAATAAATCTTAGCGGAAAGGCAATATCTCTATATTAGGAGCCGAAAGAAGTTAATCAGAGATTGCACGTCTGGTGACATTGACGAACGTGTGACTAGTTGGACTCTGAATAGGTTAATACGGAAACGTTCCTAGCAGTAAATGTCAGGACGATATCAAGAAGTGGGGCGATACGTTCGCATCTTTATTGACGCGCTTCCATGACGTATCCAGATTGCATTTCCACATTAAAGCGAATTCTGCCGCCAATGCACCATCGGAGTGACGTCATCGACCTACGATTCGCTTTGATGTGGAGGCACATGCGAAACCTGTTTAGCTTAATCAGCGTTTGATACCGATTACCCGGTTCATAGTGCGTCTCGTAAATCATACGCGACGACAGCGGGCGATAGTTACGCGCACTAGGGTCAAGCCATTAGCCTACGCTGGGTTATTTAAGATAGGTCGAGGTAAAGGGCTGGAAGTAACTCATCGACGTTCAATTATAAGCCGAGTCCTTAGAGAATAAGGACCAAGATCCTATGAACTATTACGTAATTGAACCGCTACCGGCTACACACGATGAGTAACTTAATAATTCGCTAACAACTCTATTGAACGGGATAATAATGCGGTTTGCTATCTAATTAATGGTGACTTCGTGTTAAGCTCATGGTAATTGTGGTTACGCGGATGTCTTACAAAATATACTCTCAACGATGTAACAGCTCTATAATAGATATGAAGTGTCATAAAATATGCATTAATATCAATTTTCCTGCATAATGTAAAGATAAAATACGTATAAGGTGTACTGTATTGAATCTACGTATAAGAAAGTATGTCAGTAGGGTTCAATTTAAATAAATTGAAAATAATATATAATTTATCCATGGTTGTAACTGGTTTCATCGTAAAGCAAAGCATTAAAGAATATTGCCAGTAGTAACATAAAAAGCAATTCGCACCAATTAAAATGCAAATTAAGAAAATCCATAAAACACGGTCGTCCGAGTGTTGGGAAATATAAATTTCCCTGATTATTCAATGAGAAAGTAACACGGCCCATTATACTACCACACTTTACGATTTGATCGTTGCGAACTACCTTTCTACATGAATTTACAATAATTATGTAAAACAAGGTTCGAACATGGCTAATAATGTTGCCGGTTTGAAAACGAAACAGAGCCTTATCTGAATTCCGAATTGTTTACTGCTAAGTGCAAAGGCGCTAAGGCATATCGTATACTGAACGAAGATAGTAGTGAGGACATAATGATAACGCGATTTGTTTATAAATCCATAGATCCTTTTTATTATGTCCACGTGGCATTCCGGTATGTTCCTGGTGTCTTGATGTAGTGAGCTGGCGATATCGTACTAGAATTCAACGTAGCGCAAATTTAAGATCGATTTGTTAAATACTTAAACGAAGCGTTCGATAGAAACGTGAAAATCCAATAAAACAACTAAAAAGACGGTAAAAATACTTAACTATACCAGCCTTTTCAAGCCTTATTAAAAAATAAAATATTTTCTGCGCTATAAATATATTTACAAAATCCTTCGAAACGCAATTTAAAGCAAATAAAAATACTGAATTCCTCAGCAACGTTTCCAACTAGCGTAACCTCTTAGGCCGTACAACCCTTTTAATTAGATGAAAACTCGACTCCCCTTCAATCTCGGCAAATTATTTCCAACATTTCCCTCCTCGATCCAGGCACAGAATTTATTCATCGACATAGAACTCATTCAGCCGCGTGATCCTCATTACTGCGATCCCGACTGAGATCCTTCAGATGTCGACGACCCGTTGCACATAAATATTCATCCGCCCAACTACTTTTTTTCTGCACTGCGGATTCTAGTCGTTAAACCGTAACGACTCAACGAGGGGTACTCCTGTTTCTGAATCATAATCACTCGAGGGAAATCATGTTATGCAGAGAATTTTTATTCCGATCTTGGGTAAATGTGACTTTTTCAAATCTAATCTAATGCGACTGGTTATCCTAACTTTCAGCGTGACGACATGTCTAATGTCTTGTCAAACTATTCATAGAAGCTACAGCGCCTTCTAGCTTAACTTATTCAAGAAGAACATACACACGTGTTTAGTTTGGAAAGAAATTTGTTTGTATATAGTCAGTTCTTTGACAACTATTATTTTTAAAGTTCCTTTTACTTTCCTAAGCTATTATGTTATGCTTTCTATCTGTGCAAAATAATTTCTTAAAAATTATCAAAATGCATATAATATTCAGATCAACCAGACGTCCCGCGACGGCTTACACTTTTTATCTGTCCATAAGCAAACGCTCGAGTCTAGTTTAAAAAAAACGAAATCCCTTTATCACCAGACAATTTTTTAACGATCTTTTACGGTTTACTAAATAATAACCGAATGGGATAAAACCCGCTGACGGCGCTGACCCATTTACCGAAGAAAAAAAGTTTAATTTTATTTCGATGAATATTTTATGAATTAAATCGGGGTCAATATATAACATTGTACTCGTAGTATGCTCTTGTCTTGCTCTTACAAAACTTACAATCTCTTCGAAGCCACAATTTTACTACCAGCCCTGAAAAACGCGCCAGCCCTAACAGAATGTCGGGTTGGTCGTAAAAATTTATCGTAGTCTATTTTACGGTATAAATATTTACGAGTCCTAAATGTCCGGCACTCGAGCCCGGTCGCCGGTGGTTGGTTCAGTGCCGCCGCTGCACCGGAACCACTTTCTTTGAAACGTTAACTTTTTGTGCGTCATCGGAAAATGGAGTGGAGTTTACGTGCGTCAGTAATTACAACTTTTTGTGTGCGTTTCGGTTGTTTGATATTTTCGTTTTTAAGTTAACCTGCGCTTTTTTAGCGAATCGACGCTTAATGTTTTTTAATCTACATTTTAACGTCTATTTTTTTTTGGATAAAAGTGTCAGGACAACCGACCGTTGCTCGGATAAAAAAAACTATTTTCTTGGTTTATTTTCAAACGAAGCACCCAGTTGCTTAGTGGTACTTAACAGCTCCCTAAAACTGAAAAGCTAGAAATAAATCCCAAAAAATGAAAAATAAACGCAAAATAGTTTTGATTGAGGTTTGAACCCGGGTTGAACGCAGTCAGCCCACGTAAACATTCGGCCAAGGAAGCTTTAATTCAAGGCACGAAATTTTTATAGAGCTCTTTCAAATCGACATTGCCATTTCTTTGAACGTCAGATCAAATTGGCGGATGGCGTTTTCGGCGCTCTCCAATAGATGTCAGTAAGAGTCGTATTTTTCAGTTTATATTTAATTTGATTATCACTGAAAATAACTTTTTATAATTTAAAATTTCTAAAAATAAAACCTAGTTGGATCGATTTATCACCTCCGAAACCAGGGAACTAAATTTCATTAAAAATCGTTGGAGCCGTTTCCGAGATACAAAAAAATATATTTGGGTATATACAAGAATTGCTCGTTTAAAGAATTAGATAGATATAAAAGTAGATGTCAAATCGCTAAGATTTTTTAATTTTGTCAATTAAAAGCGTGTAATCGGCGGAGAGGTGATTTTTGGATGTAAGTAAAGTACTTCGTTAAATGATAAACAATACATTTACAATATACATATCTGCTTAATACGATTTTGGCCCATCCACGTGACATCACCCTTTCCCTTTCTGAGACTGCGTCTGGGTGCAAAGCTCACAATATCACAGTCATATCTGACTGTTGACTTCTAAAAAAAATGCAGAACGATTCGCTAATGTTTGAATCAGGATACAGTTTCGTTCGTCACAACAGTATGACTACATTCGCGGCGTCGTTCGTCGTGTCGCGGCGCACGTCGCGCCAAATGTGTGAGCGACACAGTTGAGTCAATGGTCGAAGGCGACAGGTTGGGAGACGTGGCTCGTTATCGTTTTTTTGCTGACTGATTTTGTAGATTATCATGAGTCACACGAATGCAGCAAATTAGTATAATCTGATCTCTCCATGTAATTGTGGTAGCCTAGAGCTTAGTTCACCACGCTGTCTTAAAGCGGAATGGTTAAGGTACGTAGTCGTATTTTATCGATATCTATACTAATATTATAAAGAAGAAAGATTTGTATTTTTGTGTTTGTAATGAATAAACTAAAAGCTACTGTTCAGAATTTGAAAAATTCTTTCACCATTAGAAAGCTACATTCACCCTGAATAACATAGGCTACTTTTTACCGCGGGAAAATGCTTCATTCTTACGTGTAAACGGGTAACGGGGGTGGGAAACGTTATTGATTTATTTAATAATGGTGATTGTTTAACAGGGTAAAAAATAGATGATAAATCTTTATTACGTCACATTATAACTTATGATGGTTTATCCCTATAATTCAGGATGAACTCTCTACTTTACCTAAGGATTATTATGATGGGCAAACCTGTCCGGCTCCTAGAAAACAGTATAATCGTTTTATCGACCGAAAACATTTATCGATAAAAACACATACCTACTTTGCACTACTTAAGTGACCGTCCTTAAAACATTCCTAGCAACAAACTTGCTCAGATAAAATTGCAGCCTGCACAGAAGCGAAACAGTTTAGACAACACAATCGGCCACAAATGACCGCCATAAACACGGACAACGAAGTCCCAGGCAATCTGCATAGCAACAAGACTGGTACACTAGACTATCAGGGTTAAGGCCCGCTCGAACTGAAAGATAGCTAGTACATTTTTAAGGCATTCCGGCTAGGCATAGCAGTCTTCTATACCTATATAAAACTAGCCTTCCACCAGCGGCTTCGCCCGCGTTTAATGGGTCCCCGTAAGATAAAAAATAGCCTATGTGCTATTCCAGGCTTCATTGCTATATTAAAATCACAGGCATTTAGCCTTTCGTTGCTTCAACCGCGTTATATTACCCGTTTTCACGTACGATTGAAGCATTTTCCCGCGGTAAAAAGTAGCCTATGTTACTCAGAGTGAATGTAGTTTCTAACGGTGAAAGAATTTTTGAAATCGGAACAGTAGATTTTGCGTTTATTCATCACAAACATATAAAAAATACAAACATAAAAAATAAATACAAATCTTTCCTCTTTATACTTTTAGTATAGATATAGTTTATATAGACTAGTAGGTATAGAAGACGTCGTCCTGTCCAGCCTTTAAAATAATTGAAAGAGGATTTGTTACTTTATCATTTTTAAAATTTTAATGTTACTTTCAAATAAAAAATATGAATCAAATTTGTTATTAAAACTGTAACAAACTTCTGGACAAGGGCACGAAGAACCAATGTTTGACAGTTACTAGCAGTTTATGTGGGAAAATAAAATACCTTACTTGTTTTACTATTAAATTAGCAATTTTTCCATATTTTCTTACCGTCCAACCCTTCCTTGGACTTTTACTAATATTTCAAGACCAAAATTAGCCACATCGATCCAGCCGTTTTCGTGTTTTATCCAGACAAACAGCAATTCATTTTTGTATTGTAGAAAATAGTTTTATTTATGGACCAAAAACATTCAGCAATAAAAACACATCCTTTGGCCGTCCAAAGAACTCCTAGCAGCACACTTGAGCGGATAAAATTACAACCTGCACAGAAGCGAAACAGTTTAGACTACTTTAGACAACACAATCGGCCACAAATGACCGCCATAACGCGAACAACAGACTCTCAAGCTATCTGCATAGTAACAAGGCTAGTAAGTACACTGAGCGATCAGGGTTTAGGCCGGGCGAAACAGAAATTGGAATGATGAGTTTCAAATCTGTTCTCAATATGAGAGTTCGTGTTCATGTCTTTATGTCTATGGTACCCATGACAGACGGAATGTTGCAATAATTGAAATATATAAATAAAATCAACTTTTACGTCAATTACAAACAGACGACAACCACAATCAATAACAGATTTCGTAGACAAGCCTTTCTCATTTACAAATATTTATTATTAAAGGATTTATTATACATAGGTAGGTACCTCGTGTAGCGAAATAGCGCCCTGGTGATAAAGAAAGCTGCTGAGGCCATTGCGAACAAATGGGCCGCGATCCCCCAAGGCCCGGTCCGTGAGGTGACTAACCTCAAATAAAATAAAATGTACTAGACTTTCAGCCTTGCCTTGCCTTTACGGCTTTCGTGAGCAAATATAAAAGTTAAGTGCGCTTATGAAAAAATAATGCGCCACTAACATTACTCGTGGTACATTTAGTGCACCATTTGAAGGGTTATTGAATGGCCACTAAAATATTATTACAACTGTTATAGCGTTGTTCTTGTACATAATAATTTATCTCAGAGTTCAGTGGTTTTTATTTCTCTCGGGTGCCGTTACACACATGCGCATGTAGCAATAATCATTTCGGTTAACTAAGACAACCCATTAGGTTATCGAAGTATCGGCGCCATAAATGTTGAACATGGGTGTAATCGTAATGGGAAGGTTCAGTATACACTTCACCTTGTTCTTTAACTGATTGCTTTTGTAAAGGATCACAGTATTCAGGGAGTTATGATATTATTACCTTCTTTTGTTATCGGGGGGGAAACCTTCAAAAGGTACCCGGCACTTTGGGAAAGGATACCGGGTTATGTGGGATATGACCTCACTAAAACCCCCTCGGTGGCCTGCCTCTGCGCTTGGGGAGGACTCCGGGATCTCCAGTGGAACGCACCGGTGTCCTCCACGCGCGTCGGGCGGGCCCATCTTCGGAGAGCAGATGTGCTCTCCTGCACCTTCCGATGTTTACGGCGGCAAGCTGCGGCACACACCGCCGTCCTTCCCGGGGCTGCTGCCTGGATGGATCGAGCTCCCACTATCCCCGCCCGCAACCCCGGAAGCCTCCTTTTAGTCGCATCTTACGATCAGGCAGGGGATACCATAGCTCTATTCTTAGTCCCGAAGCTAAAGGGACTTGATATTAATACCTAATGATTTTCTGAATAAACTGATTCCGTAGCATCTACATAGCATTAAACTAGTATAATGGTTTCTTGGAGTTGATATGCCTACCTATAATCTAACTTTATTTGAATTGATTTATTACCACCTTCACAAAGAACATTGTAAGCCATACATTATTTATTTATGACAAGGTTCGAATAAGAGCAAAAAATACAACGAGAAATATAAAGTAATATCACACTCACGAATGACAGTTCCGATTTGAATTAACACCTATGTCCTAGATAACAACTCACTGGATAACGCAAAAAATGAGTGTGTCTCATATAAATCTGTTACAATCAGTCTATTAAATATAGATATTTCTATTTTCTACACATAAATAGTCAGAAAAGGTCGTCACGCCCGCGGCATTTAGAAGTTGAATTCAATAAAATCAACGCCATTCATTCATTACCGCATGAATAATTCAAACAAGCAACATGAATTTGAACTAAGCCTCGACGTAAAAAGTTCATTGTATTTTCAGTACAAGAACAGACATTTGTATGGAATAATTTCCTTTTCCAAAAGCAAATAAACATAATGAAAGTGATTCGCCGAGCCGAAATAACTTCGTATGGACCAAAATATACAAAGTATTTTAAGAGTAGCCAGCTATCCGCATTCCGTGCGTAGAAATTCATTTAACTTTATTTTATTTGGATGAAATATGAATATATTTTTCGGGATAAATCTTAAAACTTAGGCTACAGGATATAAGATGCACAATTTACGCTTACTGGAATGAGCTTGAACTTTTAACCGGTAGTCGCGACATTCGAAACATGTCGATCGATCGTGTATCGCTAACGATGACAGTCATCGGTAATTTGACATTTCAATTCGTAAAAATACTATTGATTGGAAATATTTTAGACAGTCGCGACTACGAAATTTCGTTGAAAAGCTATCGAGTTACCTACCGATTTCGGTCGCTTATGTGTCTTAACGAATGTCAATACTGCCAGCAGCGGCAGTCTCGACAATCGCTAAGGCGGCTTAGCGACCGAAATCGGTCGTTAACTCGATATCGATAGCTGTTTAACGAAAATTGGTAGTTTCGACTGTCTAAAATGTCGCCAATCAATAGTGTATTTACGAATTTAAACGTCAAACTTCCGATGATTGTCGTAAGCTTAGCGATCCACTATCAATCGATAAGTAACGAATGTCGAGAGTACAGGCACAGCTCTGGAATTCCTATCGATACTTTCGTTTTCACAAACATTAATGTAAGTTGGTGATGTACATGCTTTATGTAAAGAAGGCGCGTCGGATTTCGTTCGCCCCGTAAAGACCTATTGTGGGTGAACCACATCCTTCCTTCGTGATCAATCTCTTACTAAAACTTCTTAAATTTAAGGCGATCTTATAGTTAAACAACCTCCATTATAATATCGTTAGGTAATTTATGGTCAGCCGTAGATATCGGGTTTAGTTTGCCGCACAATTTTTATATTGCAACATTGGCAACTGCATCCGCCCGATTGGAAGCGAAGAGCAATTTGTGATAAGATCGCACTCACATCTATTAACAATCTCTAAGAGAAAACTGTGACCGGTGGAAACAGACTCACATCGAAACTGGTCACTTATCTAGGTGTCTGAAGAAAGTAACCATTAGTTTTACAACGTTGCAAGAAGATTTAAAAAGGCGTTAATGTGTATTATGTTTCTTAACTCTATTACTTCAAAATTCCTGAGCAGGATTACAGAATTAGCTTATATTATGCTTATATGGCCTTTCTTATATTATTATAATCCCGCGAGATAAAAGGTATAAGTTTTTGGATAAAATTATAAATTTGGCAAATGGCAACAAACAAACTCATTTAATTGGTGTAATTGATCAGATCACATTAAACTGAATTTGAATAATTAATTGCTTTCAAAATAAATCATTCTATATACTATCAAATTTATCATACTTTTATGATTTAAGTATGTCTCTAAAATAAGTACACTACCGAAATTTCCCAATTCTTAAGTCATAACATAACACGTAAAATACGTAACTGCGGCAACAACAAAAGGAGTTATAAAGCCTGTGAAATTCTAGAGCAATAAAAAGAAATATTTCCAATTTCATCGGCAATAAAAAGAAACATAAAGGATACAATCATATCTAGCGAAGCGGTTTTTTATCACCACTTTGATTAAGTAATTAACTTGAAAGTTTTGTCTTCGAGAACGTCAAATATTACGTTTGACACTCTTTAAATTAAAGTGTTGTGTAATGTTTGCCGACTTTATTTATTGAGTAGGAAGGGAAAACGAGATGAGAGGTTATTGGTTGTAAGCGGAAATTGAAAAATCATTTACAAAAATAGTGGAGAAATTAGTTTGTGTGTTAACACAAAAACACATTTTTTCAGCGACTTTATAGAAAACAGTGTAGTAGCAATAATTTTCCAGTAAATACTGCCTTTGTGGGCAGGTAGGTTGAAAAGTAACGAAAAAGCATTCTCACTTGGCGGAAAAACACAACTTCGTACTTTGCGTTAGCTTTGATTATAAAGACTGCAGTAGGTAAGTGCAGTAAAATCCTGACAGTTTAGTAGAACTTCTTTCCTAAACTAAAACTCCACTTCATTTTAATATTCAATCAAGTGAGATGTGGTCAAATGGTCAATGAAGATGGTCAACGAGTATAATTTGGAAACTCTCATACAAATACTACCTACGATTTCGTAAACAGTAGTTAATGCAACGTACAAATGCTGCATGCATTAGAATCAATAAATCAAACGGTGTGCACTTAAACAGTTGCTTAAGTTAAATTTAAGTATGTATGATCTTTCAAAAATATACAGGAGTGCCAACTATTTTGATAATTAAATTAAAATTCAAACAAAGAGAAGATTAGGTTTATTTCTTCATACTACTTGAGGATAATCGGTATATTATATTATAAAATTCACTTTAGATTGTAATCGTTAGTCCTTTGTGTGTCATCTTGGTGAACGGCCCAAGTGCGGTAGGAAATATAATATCTGCGTGTTTCGCGGCAAATGTCAACTGTCCTGTCACAAACAATTATTTTCTGAGCGATAAACTTTTCATTTTCCTTTTGCAAACCACGCACTATATGTTGATTCAGTTAATTAGTATGTAAATGGTGTTAAAACACTACTTAATGAATTTCTTTGCTCTGATAACTATATTAAACTTGACAAGGTCTCTGCGTTGACAAACGTAAGTACGATGACCGACAGCGGAAAGGTCCGTGCGGATAATTTTATATATTCGTCAATATTGACATGAATGGAAAAAGTTGTAAATAAATAATAGTTTAAAAAAACTAAAAAACACGCTTTTTATAGAAAACCGAACTAAAAAATAGAAAATAAATTTTAATGAATTTAAATTAAGAAAATAGTGTTAAAAATTTCAATGAATATAAGTTAATAATAGTGTGAATAAAAAAAAATATTTTATTTTAAAAAAAGCGTGGGGTGCATGGTGTCAATAGTTATAAATATTTTATTGACAGATATGAGTAGAGTGATTATCATTTCGATAATATTTTAAAAAGCACCCCACGCTTTTTTTTAAATAAAATATTTTTTTTATTCACACTATTATTAACTTATATTCATTGAAATTTTTAACACTATTTTCTTAATTTAAATTCATTAAAATTTATTTTCTATTTTTTAGTTCGGTTTTCTATAAAAAGCGTGTTTTTTAGTTTTTTTAAACTATTATTTATTTTCTACTTTTTAGTTTGGATTATTTATTCTTTCCATGATGTTTCCACGAGCAATGGACTGGTTACTGAGAACCTTCTTCTTTCTTTCAAAAATATCTTTATCTATCATTAGGCTTGTTACATAACAAGGTTACATATTTTTTTAATTTTTACGTTTTCATAAAATTTCACCTGTCTTACGACTTAACAAATTATTTATATTCTTTATATATCTCATACACGTTTTCGGTTACTGAGCACCAATAGTCTACTCCCCTACATAAATATGAGCAACCCAAGCAGCAAAATAGTCGAATAGTAATTTGATTACTCAGCCTTTAATCGTATAAGAGCCGAGTAACCGTTCTTAAAACACCCATTTATCGTGTAATAGCGGTTATCTCGACTATTTGGCAATATTTGCTAATGTGTGCTTTAAGGACGTCGAATAAACGTTTACAGCACTATGTTTTAGCACTTTTACTCCACCTTTTAGCAGATGCTGAATTAAAGTGGCTAAAATACTCGTTATTAGATCGTTTGATCTATAACAGTCGTATAATAGCTGTAGCTCTATAAACGCAATCGAACAAAAATCATATTTTGCAAATTGAAAAATGGAATAATTTTATCAAATTAGTGTATTGTCATCGGTCCTCAATAAATCTACAAAGTTTGAACGAAATCTGGCCGTTTAAAGTGGGTCAAAATCGCGCCCAAAGAAGTCGGTTACAAACATACAAACATACAGGTGAAGCTAATAAAAAGCGTGTAAAAATATAACTTTGTCGCTGGTTTTGATTTACAGTTTGTTGATCTACAAAGATTTATGCAAATCCCTTTTATCTCCGCCCCGAGATTTATGCTCACGTGAAAATGTTATCCGTGTACCTATCATCTAATGTTTGTATTAAAACAAAAAACGTAAGCAAGTTAAACAGAGCTCGCAATATTTGCATCCATATTTTTGCACCGCAATAAACTGCCGACACAATGACGGTTTTGCAAGTTATTATCTTAAACGTCGAGTTAAATTGTCGAGAATAATACACTCTTGCGTTATTCCGCCGCCAGTGTTCTTTTATCTATTTTTAAATCGACGCTAATGACGACGAAGTGGCGGTTTGAAGCTAGTTCTTGATATTGCAGTTAGCGTCGACGGCCACTTTTAGCGTACGTCGGTCTCGAATGTCACGTTTCACGCTGAGTTTATCAAGAAACGTGATATTTTAAAAGTTTAGCTCGCTTATTATGCTGTAAATGTGTTGCCTACATAACGTGACTCAAACGAACGCGGAGAATCGGAGAGCTTAAAGCCTCCGCAGATACGCAGGTTTTATCATCGGCGATCGACGGATTTGCGATTACACCAATACTACATCGTAATTTGGCAACTCTCAACGTTTGATCACTGCAACAACATCGCACATTTTGGTGACTTCATGACCATGACATATTCTGTTTCTTTTATTACTTCTCTCTCTTGCGACCCCGTCTACACGCGAAAAGTGTTTTCTGACACTTTGTGGAGCATCAGCGTATCTTACTTTCAAAATGTAGATAATTCGCCGTTCGCTTAGGCCAAAAGCAGTATTTCTGCAAATACCCTTACCATTATCGTTCCAACGTGCGATTATGGTCATTTGCAGCGTCAAAATAAATGATAAAATTGCGTGCGCTGATGCAGATTACGTGTGCGGATCGATGCGGCATGGAGGGCTGTCATTAACCTTACCGTTTTGTTTGAACGCAAGCTGTGCAATTAATGAGACTAAACGTTTCCTAGACATTGAGGTGGACGGTGAAATGTTGCTCGTTTCCCGACGTTAAATCAATCCACCTAATGCGCTGATTATGCCACGCGGCTAATTGATTAGTGCAAGGTATCGATAACGACCGGTACCGCTTTTATTTGCTCAACTATAACCATGTCTGCTCACGTTTTGATTAATACGCTCTCGCTTCAGTTGTCTTGTTTGTAATGTCTGACATCAGTCTCGTTGCTCTTTAGAGGAAAACAGAAAGATCATAATTCGAATGTTATTCTTTGAATAACGAGATATGAAGGTTATTTCTTTGCATTTGATTTTTGTTGAAAGAATAACTGAACTGAACCAAGAACAAGGGCAAGGTATGAGTCTTGGCGGAGTTGCGTTTGTAATTCGGAGGCAGACAGTCGCCTCATGTTTAATGAAAACACAATAAAAGGGTTTTTTGACGGAACCAACGAGGAACAAATGGGTGCAGTGCTGGTATTAACCTTTCGAACCACAAATGTTCTACCACAAATATACACAGATAATAGATAATTTTCAATAAATTTAACACCTATGTTGAAAGATGTACCATCAAGCTTAATATTGCAAACGAGAACGTTATTTTTTATCTTTTCGATACAGACCGTTTGCTTTTCAGTTTATAGATTGATTAGAAACCATTACCGTCTAAATGTATCCCGTGCCACCCTTGAAGAGTTAATTGGATAGCCTCCCGTGTCTGTCATGCTGGCTGCCATTCCGGATCTTTACGGTCGGCGTCTGACAACAGCGAGTCAATAAAAACCAAAACCCAGCGTGATAGTAACTTGAGTATTACGGTGTAAGAATATAAAGTAGAAGAACTGGAAATCGTAACGCACCGTAACGAGATCTGTCGATTGACAGGGTAGAACGAGTCAATGAGTCCAAACAGATGCCCGACAGCTCAGCGTAAATCCCTAATCATTCGACAAGCCGGCCCATAATTACCATCCCAACGTCTCATTACCTGCGTTAGCTGACATCATCACAAATTACCTTAGTTCTCGATTGAAAAACCAATAATATCGCCTCAATCGTCAGCCAACTTTCGATTTCAACCAATCGAGTGGCCGACGACTCAATTCCACACTCTCCGTATTGGCCGATTAGACCTTACTGTCATTATTGCCATTTCTACCTATATTATGATTGTGGCGGGATTACACTAACTTAGTAACACGACGTAATATTATTTTGCTCTTAGTTTCCATTTATGATTTCATTTAATAAGGGGTTATTTGTACACGACTTAAAATCAAATTGAGCTTAGTGAATAAGTCAGATTATAGTTGTTTACCTTTTTAGACACTATATGTCTTGTACTCATGAAAATAAAGGATTTTAAAAATGAACATTTCTTACTTCTAAGCAGGCAGCTCCTTATCCTTCTGCATCTATGCATCTCGTTATGCGATCTCACCGATACTGAAATCTTTCTTTATATTGTTTCTGCATGCAACAATGAGCATCACAAATTATTAATATTGAAACGATAAACTTTCATTTTCGCTCAACACCAAGAAGCCAAGAAGATCATTGTCCGGTAAAGACTGTTTAGTGTGCTTACAACTCATTATCGTTACAATGTTGATGACTGCGAATCGCAAAATGCGACTGCTGCTAATGATTGCCAAACTATACGGTACCATTTTTTAATGTTAAGGAAAGAGCAAATATAAAAAAGTACAGAAGCAGAGTGTAAGGGGGTCACTGAGACAGTTCTTGGAGATTTAAATGACGAGGAAGAGGTAACTCATTACCGTAACGTTCTAACCCGGACTTGCAAAGTTATTCATTGTTCATAATGATGGCTGAAAATGCTTATTTGTGTTTTAGTATTTCCTCATGTTAACTATGGAAGGTAAAAAAAGATTACTTTGTACCCTTCAGGAGTATGGTCATAAGGGGACGCTGTGAGGGGTTTTGGAAAACTTAATACCAGAAGGGACGTCATTAAGACTTACTCGTACTATTATGATATCAAAGTCCATTTAAAAGTTCAGAACTTCTGTTACAAACTCACTTTGAACACATTCATCGGTAAATATTGATCGATATACCTACCTTATAAAGTTGCTGTGATAGAGTGACAAGATCGTTGAGCTTTTGAGAGTTAGCGATAACGAAAACTTATTTCTTGTTTCTTCCCATCAACGACACTTCGCTTTCTCTAAAATGTTTATTATCAATCTTGAAAATAAATTTTATGAGATTTAGACTCTGTACATCAATCTGTACCGACAACGTCCCTAGATCAAAAGCTCATATCCCATGCTACAGTTGAATTCAACAGCTAAATCAATAAACGCCTTATTAATAAATGATTGATTGTTCTCTGTCTGACCGATACATTTCCTCGCCCTTTTACGCACCTTGTTATCATTACCAGTGCAAGTTATTTACTTCGACTAACTTCGAACCGAGCATTGACTGATGATGATCGTATATCCACGTCATATTTAAAAACGGGTACGTCGAGACCACTATCCATTCCTGCTTCCCTGGTACAAGTTGAGTTAGATAACACAAGACTAATTTGCGCAACTCCTCAATTTTGTATTCAGCACAAACCTACTGCCCATGTCTTTATTGCCCGTGGTAAATTGTCTTGTCAATGGTTTAGTAACATGGTAGGTACCTGTCAATTATTACAATGTACGGCCGTAGAAATGGGTACAGACAGGGGCAGTTCGTTTCGTCAGTGTCTATCAGTGTGATTTATGATGCGAACACTTTCTAAGTTTGAAATGGACATAGTGAAGGACCAGTGACACGTAAGAAATGTCATAACCGCTTGTAGAAGCGAGTCCGCGCGTGTCATTGTATCGGAACAAGTTAAAAATGACTTGCGACATAAAACACAATTATCCTATATTCTCGTTACATATAAGGCGATATCGTTCGAACGGTTGTAGGTTAAATTAATATCCTTTATCTCACGATCGTGACATTTGTGAGATAAGCTGACGCCAATTACGTGGTAAATGCATTGTAATGAATTAACTTTGGTTTAAGTAACTTTTCTGTATTAATCATGCGCCATTTTAAATGATGTTTTTACGTAATTAATGAAGGAGAAATCATTCATTAAGGATTTAACATTTCAGTGTTGAAACATTTAAAATGGAAGCGATTTATCAGAAATTAAGTACATGAATTTGTTATTTTTAGGGCTACGTAACTCAAAAGAAAAATTGAAAGCTTTGTAGGACCGCAATTTGTTGTCAGTCGATCTGTTGAGAATTTAATATCAAGAACTAGTCCGCAATTTCTTGGTGCTGTAAAAGAAGTTAGCTTAAAGCGAACGTAATCTAAAGATGCGGATATACAAACAAATACAACCGAATAAAAACCCGCAGACCAAATAAAATTCGGCTAATATTTATAGCTAAGATCAAGACAAAATTTAGAAAAGTAATAAGTGAGTATTATTGCATCAAAAAAATTTTTCTGCAGTATCTGTTTATTTTAATTTATCGCACTAATTCCGTACGTATGCTTCTGAGATTTCAGCTCGTAATTGGGCGATTATTTTAAATCTTCGGAATTATTTTACAGAAATATTTTAAGCGACATTTCAAGAGTGATTAGTCACCATCCGGGCCGCATAGCTAAAACCGCGTGGATACATGGTTTGGCAGTAATGTAAGGTTATGGATGGTCGGCTGCAGTATTGATGAATATGTAAGTAACATGTGCAGGTGTGATAAAGCGGTGCTATATTTCAACTTCGCTCGTTACGTCCTCCTACGTGAGCGACAAACTCGGCAAAACGACTAGCGATATGGAGATATTCTCCTCGATCATGAGGAACAAGACGTAACTTGGTTATACACTCTAAGTTTTAACTGTACTATACAATAGACGAGATCTTCACCAGCTCTTCCCTTAATTTGAGAAGTCTAAAGTTTATCCATCAATGTTAATTGGTCCGCCAATAAGTCTTCCAAGAAGGTTTATCGAGTGCTACCTCACGCTTGATATTAGGTATTTGCCAATAGATGTTCTTAACTTCCGACTGCACCATCTATGCTTTTCTTTGTAGACATTGGTATGCAATGTCTACTATAATTTGACATTAGAACTACTGATAAAACGATTTTTGAAACGGTGCCTAGTTGCTAAGTGGAAATGTTAAATCGAGCTCTAATGGCAGCTCTATCAAACTCGCGTAGAAATGCACCAGTTCCCGGCAATGAATCACCGAGCGGTGCGGGCGAGCGCATCCAGTGTGCCGATTTCGTAAATAGAACGGGTTGACACACATAAATAATATTAGCTCTGTCGTAAATAACGGTTGTCTGTTAACGTCTGCATCGGAGGAGTGAGTGACGCGAGCTATGATCGGTGCTCGTGTATTTTTTAAAATTCTTAAATACGTTTTTTTAGTTATTACATTGCTTGCCAAATCTTAATATTACAATTCCAGCGTAACTTTAAGAGTCATGACATGAATGAAATCGATCTTGGCCTCAACAGTTTTTTTAAGTCCCATTGCAGAGTACACTACTATTTTATCTTCATAACCGGAGAGAGAGAGTGGAGTAAGAACGTGCTCCAATGTACTCAGCTGTAAGTTTAAAAGACACAAGTTAGTGGCCAACCTGCTGACGGAGGTTTTCAAACCACCAGCAAACAAGGCCATCGAAATATTGTAACTACTGCTGTCTATTGAAAACAAATATGAACCACTGCTTGCACGTTAAGCACGGAAACGCAAATGAAAATTATCTATGGCGATCATCCATATTGCACCGGACCACTGTTGCTGCAGAGTCACGCCCGTTTCTACCCATCCATCAGCTATAACTTACTGCTGGACATGATATAGGTATGTATGTATCTACAGTTACTTTTGCACATCCCTGATCAGCAAGCAATGGATTCATTGAATTCTCACACTCTCTTTCAGGTTCCTAAGCGAAAATAATGTGGAATTCTGAACATCTTTTGTTTCCTTCCACGTCACTAAAAGATAAAAAACATTCTTTTTTGTCTCGTTTGGTCTCGTTAAACTGTAGCGAAACCGAAATATGCCAGGTCTGTGAGTAAGCCGCTAAGTTTTTAATGTGGTAGCGGATCAAACTGGCGTTTGTCGTTCATGTTTAAGATTATCGCAGTATTTTCCGAAAATTACCTTGCAGACACGCTTGCAATCTAGTTGATAAATGTTACCAGATACGTGTTCCTTATTGTTTCCTGTTCGATACCCGCCGGCTTGCGTGTTAACTTGAGATTTGAAATGTAACGAGTGCTGTGTTCAAAGATCAGTTTAACTATTAATTTTGCTTTGGACGGGCCTCATAATACAAATACATATGTTATCTACAATATTAATGTACTGTTGAAAATAACGTCTTTAGCTCATGTAGGATTAAGTGCGAAAAACTTTGGAAACAAAGTGTTTCAAAACAGAAACGAAGTCTAAATTACTCACATGCAAATTATATTTAATATTACTTTCAGAAAAGTGGTGTGGTTTTCATTAAAAACGTGAAATTTTACTGTGTGGAAAGAAATGAAATTTATTGTATCGTCGGCTACTCTCCGGATGCCTTCAATTGTTTAAGCACTAGAGCTCATAAGTGCCACACTGCAACCAACATACTTTTGTATAGCTAAAATATTAATATTATCACATAATGAATTAGAGACAACGTAGACCAGCACACGATATAACAACAACACACGTTATAGCGAATCTGATACACCATGTAATCGAATAAATTAAGAGCTCTGCAATTCTACACGACAGTGTTTCGTTGGTCCAACACAACAATAACAACGCATGAAATCGAAAACCGATACAAACTGAGCTTCTGTTTTACGTTCTCTGCACGACTAATTTCATGGTGATTTGGCGAGAGTGCAAATGAACCGTTTTGCCTTCTGCGTAGCCCGCTTTGCTGCGGTAGGTGAGGTCGAGAGATCATAATTATACGACAGGTTCGAATACCTGTTTATTACTGTGTACTGTTATTACTGTTTACCCTTGGAAAAGAGGTGTAAAGTCTAGTCTTTCTCCTTAAAATCATACTGCATGGGTAAAATTACGGCAGACAGGTACATATTTTTAGGATTATTGTAACTGGAAGTACAGACCACATACAATAGTTGGTCAGGTGAGTGTAACAAATAAATTTTAAAGACCACTTCATTCATATTTGCCAGGAATCAATTTTATTGTGTTTCAGTAAAAAGGTGCAGCAGCAAAAAACAGGCCATGGGAATCAAGAGCGAAATTCTTTCATTTTCGTTCATGCTGGAACGGAAGGACTATAATCCACAGAAAGCAAGTGCGAAATATTTTAAATACCTATTAGAAACCATGCTCATTTCCAGTTTGCTCAAGTCCAAACTAGCAATGTATGCACGCGCGTGCGGAAGCGACCGCAAGGGCCCAGGCCCAGTCGTCTTGACGAATTGCATCGTTATTACCAGTCCTCCGGTTACATTGTAAATAATACATTAACATTTACATAATTTTACATAACGGCCAGAGTTCGCAGGGTCCGTGTTAAAATCAATTTAGATTTTGTTGTTGCAACAAATCCCTTTTAATTTACCGTTGGTGAGTGCTCAACTACTTAACGTAGTGCCTCCGGTAAGGCTTCGTTTATTTATCGTTATCACTTCACCCCTTCAATTTATAGTGGCAGTTGAGATATGCTGTAACTGCGTTAAGTTACCTGATATTATTTGTGTGGTCCTTATAAATGCGTTCTAGGAGATCATTGTAATCCATGAGGGAAACATACCTGAAACAAGAAATGAGAATCATATAAAAATAATGTCTTCATAACGGATGGCATAAATGATTTACGGTACGAGACGTTGACAACAAGATGAATTTTGATGATCAATACAGTATGTACTATATCTTTCATGATGTATTCATGACGAAAGAAATGACATGTCTCACATATAATATTTGTGAGACATGTTATGTCATAATAATTGAATGACTAACTAAAATTTTGATAAAAAGGAAAATTCACTGACCCAGAAATTAACATAATTCTATTCCTTCTATAAAACGGTAAATAAATCCATAAGGCTCAAGTCTCATATAACAAAATTATCTCTTACACACCACCACGGGGTCACCAAGACGAATTAGCCACGCACAAGCTGGCCACCAAACGGTCCATAATGAATTGCCGGCACCTAGAGATTTATCCCGGAATAATGCTCCGAGGCAGTGGCTCTGAACCTTCCGCAACCGGTGTCTGTTATTTGCCGAGAGGAGAGCGAACAAAAGCTACAAACGTTTTTGTACGCTGAACTTTTTAATTACGTTACATTTGTAGAGTAGCGAAGCAGTGTTCAATCTGTCGACTTGATTATTGAGCGAGGGTGATGTTTTCTACAAGTCTCTACTATTTTTTTGAAACAAGAAAATTTTTTGAATTTGGAAATCAGAAAAACAAAAATTTAAAGCTTAAAGCCAACTCCACGATAAAAGCCAGCTGACAAATAAAAAAAACTATACCATTTATTTCTCTCTCACCAGTGCAACGTAGGTCTAAAATTCATATTCAACAAAACGTTTGCAGCTTTGTGTCGCTCTCTCTCGGAACATTATTTACTGGTAGACCCCACGAGGTCACGGAAGCCAGAAGCGAATTAGGAACGCCCAGATCAACGCGGCAAATAATTCAGCCGTCGACAATGCAAAGTCAATTACTGCGCTGTAATTTTAAGCTGGTTTTAGAAGATATTTTGCAACGAGTACGTACTCGATAATGAATATATTGGCGTCTGAACGCATTGTATGTTATGAGATACAGTGAATTGAGCTCGTATTGTGAATGCAAAAATATTGAAAGACATAATCTGAACATTTAAGTTTAACTGACAAATAAATAAAAGTTAATAATTTTCGTATACAATTTAAATTACAAATTTTCCCAAATTTCTTCCAGGATGTAAGGCGATAACTCAAATCCTCGCTGAAAGGAGAATTATACCTACACATATTGTCAAATAAAACTTCGCAGTTGGTTAAGTAAAGCACCAAGTACTCATAAATAAATAAAGCCATTCACATCAAAGAGCACTATACTTAGTTTATCTTTTACGTTCATTACATTGTGAATCCTAGTTTCCAAGGGCCGATAGAAAGCTGGCGAGAGTTATATGATGGTTAAATAGTTAATTTAATTAGAGGAAATTTATTTATGGGGCCACTAATTCAACCTTTCCTACGGCAAGTATATTCGCGCCCCTTATTTATGCACCAACAAATGCGTTTCAAGTTAAATAAAGACGGCGATGGCATACAGATTAATGCAATCAGCGCTGGAGAGAGTCTGAATGTATTGAGCTACTTATTCTATATGGAATAGAAAGTGTTCGGGTAGAAGGGTTATAGTAAATTTGCTAACCCGGCTCATGCAAACTGATATGTATTATTAAATTTGAAAGTTAGTAAATTAGTAAGGTGTGGTATTACATTTGGTTATGTTTTCAGCTGAATATATGTTTGGGCGCTATTTGAGCGAAGTGATATTCGTTGATCGTCAACTTGATGCTTACGGCTTCAGAATTAAAATTGGCCAACATGTAGTTGGATAAAGGCTGGTGTTGGTGGGAACTTTCAGCGACCAGGTTTTTAAAATAAAGAAATAAGGGCGGTTTAAATACAAAAATTTGTAAATCCCCTAGAAATCCTTATAAATTTCAGAATAAGTCCTGAAATGTTAGAATAATCGGATGATATTGAAGTCAATTTTACGACTTTTTGACTTATGTTCGCCCTATTCCCGTTTATATTCCAAAACCGTACCGTAACAACTAAACAATCAATCCTTTGATTTCCAACACAATTCTCTATCGAACCGAAGAGTGACACCGCTTCAAAGTAGCACACGAGCATTACACACAACTCAACAGATGGCTGATAGAATTGCAACAGTACAAACTTATACCTTGTAGAACAACGAAATTCACTTAGCCACAAAGTTGTTAAACGGATTTTGATGTTTCCGAGACCTTTAAACTCAACAGATAGTAGGACGTGAGTTTAATTACTAAAAAGTGGGTCAGCCTGACGTTGATACGTACTGTGTTGTCAAAAGAGTCTGTTACGGTTGTCTGAAAGACATAATTAATATGATTAACTGCGACGGCGATTTAGAAACTGATCTTCATCACAAGAAAAAGTTTTCTTTAGTTTAATGTTTGATCTTGTTCTAGAAATGAGAATCAAGTTAGAATTGAAGAAATTGAAACAGCAACAAATATAGCAGTAACTGAATTTATTTTCGTTATTTCTACAATACTTTGTTGCAATTACTATTGAGGCAAGTCAAGCTAAAATATCTCGCACGCTCTGACAAATTGTTGCAGCGGGCGAAACAAATCTTATGGACGGCTATCCCAGGATTAAGAGGCATTGTACTAGTTGCCTTAATAGCGCCAGACATGAAGTCGTTAGCGAAATATTGTTGTACTGAGCGAATAACGCGGCTGAGTGGTTGGCATCAACTGGTCACGATTAAAGAGGTTATAAAGTGGAACTATTTGTAACAAGATCAAACTGTAAAACTATGAAATTACGCTGGAGAGGCTTAAGATTTTACTACGATTTCAATATTGAAAAGGGATTTTATTTGCCTTTGTTGATATAAAAGCCCCTGCAAGAAAACGCACATGAACAAGAAAAGTGTTAAATCTATTCAAAAGTAGGTGGCTGGTCCCGTTCAGAAAATCATTGGTTTTTCTACAAAATTCAATTAGCCCTGAAGGATCAAACAGACAAGCCATCGGTACACAGCTGATAAATATAGGGCGTCTTTGAGCTCTAGTAAATCTCATCGGAGCTCGGAAGGAATTTGTCACGTCCGTCATACATACTTCATGATATTTCAACATGAGAATTCATTACGCGAATACTCACAGGAAGTTTCCACCCACGTGTTCTATCATCGCCTACTAACTATCCTGAGTTAGTAAGTCTTTAATTTCTTAGAATCAATTAATCTCCCATATTTCAATGTTAGTCGTTGAGGAGATGGAATTCTAACAATACAAATAATCTTTCACAAACTTTTAATATTAAGAGTGAAAAAGCTTTTAACATCAATAAATTTAAAACTTAACTTCTAACTAGCCTTTGACGATGCAGTGTTTTCAAAGCTAGGTACTATCCTACATCCTTTCGTTCCTACATCCGTTCCTTACATCGATATAACTAGCGATGTAGGAGGCTTGAAACTTTATTAAGGCAACCATAAGATTAAGATTGTTAATAGTAGTGATGCTATTCCTAGGAGTCTAGTCGTAGGGATGAGTAGCTTCAGTACTGTAAATTATCTTATCTTAAACATAACTCAAATCTTTAAAGCCTTTCAGTCTACGAATGAGCTTCATTCGTCTCGAATAGTGAAAACATGTAAATTACGTGTATCGAAAACGTTTCCAACACATGTTCGACCTATTAACTGCTATCTTCGCACGTTCTCAGAGCAGAGTGAGCTAATGAATTAATGTGGCTACATTAATATCGCGCCCAGCCCGGGACGGAATGCGGAATAGCTCCCGGCAATTGACATTATCCACTTAGGAACTTCTGTTGATCCATTTGGTCGCGGTGTAAGTGAGGAACGGTAGGATGTTATCCTTTTTGGCTTTGCGACCTTGCATCACCAAAACATGAACGATTCAAGAGTAGATTTCTATTCATATAACGACTCTTGATATATTCATTTGATAACGATTTTCGTGCAACAAGTGTCTTAGAAAAGATCTTAGGAAACAATTAACAGTTGTTAGTGAATTTTAAAAGCTAATATATTTTTTAACTATATTGCTAATAACACTAATTTAATCAGATTGTAGAAATGGTAGCAAACAGTTCTTTGTCTAATAGAAAAATGTAGGTATAAAACGGAAATCAGTGGTAAGCGAAAACTAAGACTTAATTTTAAAAGTTTCTCTAAAGTGAACGTGCATTTGATTTGCATACCTCCAAATCAAACGCCTTTGGCGGAATCAACATCATCTTTTAAAACATTAAATCAACATTGTAATATCAAAATTAAAAGTTTTATCGAAATAAACTTTTTGTCGGTCGTTCTTTGTTCGGTCGTCAGTTTCCAACTCGCTCCACTTTACATACATCGTCCGCTACGCACGTATGTCGTAATAACTAGTACCATCAAGTAGATCACAAATAATGAAGAAACAACACACATAATACACATACGAGTACATTACTACAAACATGAAAGGAGAGTGCGCGAATCGAGCGAAACTAATGAATATTATGTTAGTGTTAATTATCTGTCGGCTACTAACTGGGCCTCTTTGTATGAGAGACTTGATGGTTTATGCTTGTAGTTCAAGTTTACAGACACTTGTGGACTGCAAACTGAATTATTGACATTCACTTGTACGCTTTTAACTTTAAATTAATAACTAGCGGCATCCCGCGACTTCGTCCGCGTGGACTTTGTTATTAGTCATAGCATGATGTTATATAGCCTAAAGCCTTCCCCGATATAATAATATAGATAATCCAACACAAAAATATTTTTTCAATTCAAACTAGTAGTTCCTGAGATTAGCGCGTCCAAACTTCAAACAAACAAACTCTTCAGATTTTCCCAATTTTTGCAACATTTTTCACTGATGCTTCGCTCCTATTGGTCGCAGCATAATTTTACATATGCTTAAAGCCTTCCTCGATAAATGGACTATCTAACACAAAAATATTTTTTCAATTCGAACCAGTAGTTCCTGAGATTAGCGCGTTCAAACAAACTCTTTAGTTCCTCGGTAGTTATACAAATAAAATTACAAATGAAAATCTAACTGTTACCAACATTGGCAGAGAGATAAATTATAGTCTGGAAAAGACAAAGACAAAAACTTTTATTTGCATAAATATGGGTGATTACCAAAAGCTGTTTTAATACATTTGGTTCGCCATATTTACCTTCATGAGGGATGCAAATATTACAATAATTAAAAACTTAACCAACCTTAAATAATAAAAGCACAAAGTCTACTTTTAATCCCGGGAAAATGAACTGTTCCCGTAGAAATGATAGGATCACTATTAAAGGATAAATAACAAAAGTATTTCCGTACATATAAAGCGACCGCCATGCCTCAAAAACTTTCAGGATTCGTCAGCTGGTTTGAATCAGGGGTCTATGGTTTCTTACGACACAGTGTATTTTCTATAACTGTTTCATGCGATAGTGACATAGCAATCAGATTGCTATGTCGAACCCCTGGCGAACCTCTCATCCCAACGTCCATGCACAATGTGCCTTCTAGTTATACAACTAGTGTGTCTGTGTGTCGGTGTCAGTGTTGACGGTGCATAGAAAATGACGTTGTTAATTGAAATTTACATACATATTTAGAAATGTATGCGTCTGTAGCGATGAAAGAATATTTGTGAATGTGTGACAAAATTAAAATGTATGCGTTCTTCCCCCGCACCAGATTTGGCACAAAAATTAAGTATCGAAGCGAGGCGCTATGCTGTCTCTACTGAAGGGTGAGTCAGTAACTTTGATGCTCTAAGTTAAGGTTTCGAGCGACATGATCGCAGAAGATTAGTGTCACGTACGCATTGCGGACGTCATTCATAGCGAAATAATATTATGTTGTGTGCAATATGTGTTGGCTATGTAACAGCTCCACTTCATCAGTCCCGGTTTCTGTGTAACGAAATTCTTCCCGTAAAGTTACAACGATTTCCAATTGCAATATTGTATTATGGTGAACTTTTAAATATGAAATGGCGCAAACGAAAAACCAGTTAAATACGATATGTGGTCTACTATCGTCACCAATTTATCTGTGAGCTTATTTCTATTGCGTTACGTACTTAAAATGATACAGAATAAATCTTCTAAGCTTACAAGCGTACCACATCCAAAATCGCCCTAAGTCTCGACGAGCATCATAACTTAAAGCTTAGAAAGCACAGGTCTTGAGTAAGTATGAAAACCTCTAAATAACGGTGTCACAACCAATAATCTGTATTTACTCTACATTGTACTTTATTGTGTAAAGGAGAAATTGGTTGACACATTAATTCGTCAAAGTATGATCTATATTTCGAAGTAGGGAGAAGTAGATAGGAAACCGCGTAAAATATATTTATTTAAAGAACAAATTTGTGGTTTTAAACGAATGTAAAGAAGATATTCTTCCATAGGGTTCAAGACTCCATGAGCAGGTCAACGCCCGCAGTCATTAGAGTTATCATCGCACAATAGCTATGATCAAGTTCATTTGTCATGCGAGTCAAACTTCGTTGCCGCACTTAGATGAATGTTATGTACACACACATTTTCAATGGGCATCATTGTAATTTTATAATACTGACGTTTCGCTCGCGGCTTCGCTTAATTTAATTCGAATATCATTCAATACGAATTGGTAAAACCTTTACGTCCCCATGTAGATCGAAAAGGTGTGAAAACGTACGTCACAGAGAGAGAGAGATTACTTTCGCATTGACAATATTAGTATGTCTATTGTGTATTAATATTAGTATTGAATAACAGTATGTCTGTTACTGTGACTTAGTACAGCTGTAACAATAACCTTGTATGGATAAAAATGCACTTCTTTCTTTTTCTTTCCTTCTGTTTTGAAAGAGATAAGAACTGGGGACGCTGTTTGAAGTCCTACTACACCTACTCCTAGTACTAGTCTAGATTACGTAGAAACAAAACTGATTTGCTTGAATCTAAAATGTTGTTAAAATTATAAAAACAAGAAGGTACCACAAATTACACTTGTAGCAAAATCGATGACGTGCTCGCAAAAAATAACAGCATACCTACATAATGTAGTACTAAAAACCGATCCGTCGATCTGTTGACGTAGATGCGCGGAGTTCACAGAAATTTCTTTTCATGTAGGTATGTACTAGTGACAGAAAAAGAACTCCCACTAATCTTTCCGTACGCATTTTACGAGGCAGTCGTTTTATCTTACACTAGCCTTCCGCCAGCGGCTTCACCCGCGCGGACCTGTTTCATGGGTCTCCGTAGGGTAAAAAATAGCCTATGTACTATTCCAGGCTATATATCTAACTTTCTTCAATTCATCGGAAATACGACGTAAGACGATATATTGCTATATTAAAATCATAGGCGTTTAGCCAGTTGCTTCAACCGCGTTGACCCTATTACCCGTTTTTACGTAGGAATGAAGCATTTTCCCGTGGTAAAAAGTAGCCTATGTTACTCCGGTGAATGTAGCTTTCTAATGGTAAAGAATTTTTGAAATTGTAACAGTAGTTTTCGAGTTTATTTATTACAAACATACACACGAAAAAACAAATCTGTCTTTTTTATAATATATATCTTACATTTTAACACATTTTGAAATTGTGGAACTTCATAAGTACCTATTCTATTAGAAATATCCTGAAAGTTGCAGCTACAGTCGTATCTATTACATCAATATCTTAATCTTAGCTTCATTGGCTTCAAGAAAGACGTCGTCATGCAAAAGTTAAAGAACAGGTAACGCTAACTGTAACACATTATCATAAGCACAATATATGGAATTCATATGGAATATGGATGGACTCATTTCAGTGATGTCCGAGATTTATCGTGGCAACGTCAAAACGATGACGTGCGCAGTAAAAATGTACTGCAATGAAAAATGTTTGCGTACGATCCCATTCGCTATGACATAATTTTTCGGTTGCTGACGCCTTGTTATAGAATGTTTAGATAAATGTTTATTGTTTGCTGAACCAAACTGTGGCAAGCCGTCGCTGCCAACACACAATAGTGCAAAAGAATAAAAGAAAAACTGCCTACAAGTCTGGACCCAGTAGAGTTTATTTTGTTTTAAAGATATGTTATAATTTTTACTTGTGAAAATGAAATATTGGACAAGTAAGTTGAAGTCGCGTCTAGTGTCTAGCAATTTCTAAACATAAATAGTCTGTCCAGTCTAAACGTATTATAATTACGCGTACGAGTTTGAAAACATACATGACACTCTTAGCTTCGAGTAGAATACCACAATTTCAAAACCTACACTCATACATCAAATTGCAATCTAGATAAAGCTTAGCTTTTGTAGTCCTGATAAAGTTTGACGAGGAAACAAGTCAGTCGACGACCGCCGGACCATTTAAACAGTTTAGTCTTCGACTAATAAGTTCCGGGGTTATGCAACTGTTTTATTAATATGCACAGTAAACTTACGCAATGCATGTGATTGCAAAACTACACACTTAGGGCCTCGTTCACCATCTCCAAGTAAAGTGTTGATTAGTTACGTCCCAAGTAAAGATAATTGGCAAATAAAAAAAGCCATGACTACGTGTCAGTATATCATGATTAGTGCTAGTCGAACATCGTGAAATTGAAATTGAAGTTACGGGTGACTTTAACCGACAAATAGCGTACTTGTCACTTTACTTGAAGGTGGTGAAAGAGGCCCTTAGTGGGACAAAATGGTTAAACTGTTTGTATGCAATACAACGTTTTGTACGTCGGTATTTGTGGTTCTAAAAGGTCCGCATAATTATGGGCCCGACTGAACACGAAAAACCCATTTGTATAGGTCTGCTGTTTATTTGTGTCTAATTCATTCAAACCTAATGTAATTGTGGTGTTTACAACAGCTGATTTTGTTGCGAAAGTTTAAAAGGCCGTATGCTATATTTTGCCCATTACGCTGATTTACCTGATTTTACACATGCGATTTTGCAAAAGGCAAAGCAGGAATTTGAATGATGAGTTTAGAATATATAGAAATTCTGTGTTTCTGTCTTTGTATGTATGTGTCCATGGTACCCACGACACAGGATATATCTATGGTACTTTGGGGCTATGAGTGTAAAACGTTATTATTTTATTATTACTTTTATTAAGTCTCAAATTCCAACCTTTCTTTGACGTCATTTTTGCAGTTAAATAAATCCATGCACCTGTATATTTAGACGTGATCTCTAAAATCCACAAGTGCGTAGAGTTGGCGCATAATTTAAGCTCTTGAGGCGGTCCGAGACGCAGATAGCAGGACGATGAATGGCTACTATATTTCATTTGGCATAATTATTCATTAACATTACAATAATATCAAATATAAGAATCTTATGAGAATTTGTATGTTTTATCGATAACGTTCCTATAAAAAAAATCGTGGGTAAATCGCTTTACTACTGTAAAATGGACAAGCTACCTACAATACTAGATTTTAGTTAGAGTAGTGTGAAATTGGCTCTTCACGATACATTACTCTTTGTCCGAGTCTCTCCTGGCTTTCAAAAAGTTGTTATAAGCCGTTATCCTCCTTACTAGGTTCTCTAAAAATATCTGTATGAATAGTTTTTGAATTTTTTTGTGCATAAAGTGAACCCATAAGCAGTAAAAGGACACGTTATCATCCCAAAATTATAACGATGAATGATAAAAATTTGACTCCAAATTTTATAACAATTTAGATCAATTGTTAAAATCAATTAACACTCTTTTATGTGCGTTTGAAAACAATCTTGCGAATGGCTGCAACCCTTTTTG
Source organism: Pyrgus malvae (assembly GCA_911387765.1). NCBI lineage: Eukaryota > Metazoa > Arthropoda > Insecta > Lepidoptera > Hesperiidae > Pyrgus > Pyrgus malvae. The sequence goes on along the minus strand of OU426955.1, from coordinate 5,440,592 downwards.
CGTCCCACTGCTGGGCACGGGTCTCTCCCCAATATTGGGGAGGCCTGGAGCTTACTCCACCACGCTGCTCCAATGCGGGTTGGTGGAGATGCGGGTTAGTGGCCAACCCGCTGTCTGTTGCTTTTAAACCGCCCATAAGGGCTCCAACAAAGTTTAACGTGCCTTCCGAAGCACGGAAAAACGTATGAAATTTTGCTACTAGCGGTCACCCATCTCACACCCAACCACGCCTGTTTAGCTGTGTAGATCAGATCGCTTGCGTTCTACGCTACCCACTGGGCCGTGGGCGCTACCAAATTGTCTTTTCTACTTTCTGTCTTTTTGTATAGTAAATACATACGATTCTCCTTTTACATTGGTGGTATCTTGCAAGAAACTAGATAGGAGAAATTTGTGGAGAATCGGACGCTTTTCGGATTACATATTGTGTGAGTCATAAAAATAGTAATAAATGGTGTAGTCGTGAGACCGGGTTACGCAAGCCGGCCTCATGAGTTATGACGCAACGCGAACTTTCTGCGGTCAATGTCACCGTATGTAAAGCGTACTTGTGGTTGTAGCCCCAGAGCCATGCAAACTTTGAATATTATGTTTCTGGCAGCTTGAAAACTTGTGTAAGTACAAAAGCGAATATTGACTGAAAACTTTGGCAATTGGGTTCAAATCGAAATAGTTATAGTTAAAATTTAAAATTCGTAGAACACTTATATCCCCAATAATGGAGAGAGATACCCGTGCCCAGCAGTGGGCCACAAAAATGGGTTTCAGCCAGATTTCTTATAGCATATAAGCAGATCACAGAGGAAAAGATATTAGATTGTCGTCTTACTAACATACATTATCTAATACCTATTTAGTAGTTTAGTTTTTAGGTGTCCATTGTACCCACAGCATAGGAAATCCTAGTGTGAGGCTATGAATGTGTACGGTCATTTATTTATTTTTATTCATTTGTTTTAACAGTTAACAGTGCCCAAAACATAACAGAAAATACGTCGCGAGTTCCAAAGCTATTATACAATAGCGTACTCGCTACCAACTCGTGCATAAAACATACATTCAGTGAGCGCTGACCTTAGATCGGTCAGTTAAGATCTTTATCGAAGTTAATTTACTTTCGATTTGAATTTAATACCGACTCGACACAACCGGGCCACACTGCGTGTTCGTGGCTGTTGCTACTCAAATTTCGGTTACTGGAATATAATATTGACTTTTATGATGCTGCATTTTGAATTTTGATTCATTTTACTCTCTCACGCATTCCTGTTTACTTATATGGGATGAAAGGATTTGCTTACATAGTCTTGGGCATTAAATTTTATTACGCATGTAGTTATTTTAAATTGGATTTTGTAATGTGACAATACAAAAGTACAAGAGCACAATATGTCTTTTTTGACTTCCCGCCAAAACTCCAGTAACAACTTTATTTTCTCATACTAGCTGACCCCGCGAACTCTGTACCGCGTTAAATTGTTTGGGGTGGGCCACTTATCACTTAGGGGGATGAAAAATAGATGTTGGCCGATTCTCAGACCTACTCAATATGCTCACAAAATTTCATGAGAATCGGTCGAGCCGTTTCGGAGGAGTACGGGAACGAACATTGTGACACGAGAATTTTATATATAAGATATAACAAATGGCATCTCCCCTGTCTAAGTCAAAGTCCTTCATCGCAAGTGATGCTCTAATCACAAATAATTACACCCCATTGACGCTTAATTTAATAATTGAATAATCGGTTGATTATCAAATATCTGTCATATTTCCACCGCAACCTCCATCTTTTGTACTATTTTTGCACTTTAACGGAAGAAGATCGTTATATTCAACGAAAATTACAACCTAAATAATAACAATTAAAACGAAATTAAACATAAAATTGATAAGGCCGACTCTGCATGTTTAATTTGGACGTTTATAATCATTTGATTACTACAAAACATCCACAAAAAGGGACAAAACAAAGTTACCTATACGTTATCAAGAAATCATCGACCATAATGTCTGTAGCTGAGGAAATGAAATGAAATGAAATATTCTTTATTCACTGTACGGTTCATTTACAAACTCTTAGTGAATGTTATTTTTTTGTTCTGTCTGCTCTGGGTGCGCTTAGGCAATGCTGAGCTGAAGAAAAGAGCAGAACTGAGTGGGAAATCTGGTTTTAGATTAATAAATACCAAAAACATTTTTCCGTCTTTTATATTAGCCTTGTATACAATTTCGCGATAAACATCAATAACGCTAACAAGTCTAACAACTAATAAGTCTAACAAATGTCGATCAAAATTAGATCACAAAGGATGAATTACGTCACTGATTCTGTTCGTCCATGATTAGTCGATAAAATGGATCACGACTACGGGTTATCGACCTCGCCATGGTTGGAACCACTTATTTCTCCATACAGGAACATTTGCGAGTGACAGCTACATTTATTACAATTTTTTCGCCTTTGGCTTTCATTGTGTTTAATTGAACTACTTCGTGTTGACTTATGGCTGAAAAACTATGCAGAGTCACGATGTGGCCAATTGATTATTCGTAAGGACTTAACGAAGTACGAAAGATGGTACTCTAGCGGCTCCGCCAACGTTGGCTAATCGTTTTTCTCCAAAGACATAGGAATAAGATAAAGTAAACTCAGTCACTCTCTAGCTCCCAATATCTCTATACAAAAATCAGGTCCAGCTCTCCTCCAAAGCCGGCAATGCTCGGGTGGCTCCCCTGGGGTTGCCTGTGTCCATAGGCGACGGTGATGACTTAACACCATTCGGCCCGTCTGCCATTTTGTTCGTTTCATTTATAAAAAAAAGTCCATCCCTAGCAACAATGTGACGTGAAAGAAAGACAAATCAACAAACATAATTTCACATTTATAAATCTTAATATGGATGAAGATTCTACTCGAGGACTGCACGGAAAGAATTTAAGTCAAAAAAGATATAGTGAAGCAACGTATCAGACATAACATGAATAAAGTAACAATACTAATTCACCTGGTAACAATAATTCGACAATAGATTCGACAAGGAAGAGTCATAGTGTTATTGAAACCTGAGTCAAGGTCGTCGCGATTTTTGGCTTGTTTCCTCATATTGGCGAGACTCCAAACCAAATAGCCGGAGTTGATTCACACGACGGTCTAGAAGGCTCATACAGTCGACTGTCAATATGAAAATAGCAGCGGTCCAACTGACCGCGGGTGAGGTGATCTATGAATGAATAAATGGTACTTAGTATTATTTACTAAGTACCATTTTTTTTTTAAGAAGAGGCGACTAAAAGTGGACTTCCGGGGTTGCGGACGGGGAGAGTCAGAGCTCGATCCGTCCAGCCAGCAGCCCCGGGAAGGAAACATCGGAAGGTGCAGGAGAGCACATCTGCTCTCCCGAAGATGGGCCCGTTCTGGGGCACCGCGCGTGGAGGACACCGGTGCGTTCCAATGGAGATCTCGGAGTCCTCACAAACGCAGAAGCAGGCCACCGAGGGGGTTTTAGTGCGGTCAAATCCCACATAACCCGGTATCCTCTCCCAGGGTGTCGGGTACCTTTTGAAGGTTTCCCCCCAAATACCCAAAAAAAAGGTCTGCATGCTCATTTGCTACTTCATTAAAAAGAAAATAAGCACGCAACGAATACGAGAGACTATTCTTATCGAAGCGGTATTTATGATCGATGCGGATCGATGGTTTATTACGGACATAAACTACTGGAAGTTAATTATAAATCTTCTCGTGCGGATAAAATGTTCCACTATTTATGATAATATTTAGTATTGCCTTTCAGACGCTAAAAATCGCGTTTTAGTTGTTTAGCTAATTTAATATACTGATTCATCGCTGCTCCATAGTGGTGGAAAATATTGTGATATTTAATTGATTACGATGTTTTCCATCGCCATGCATGCCTGAGAGAAACTCATAATTTCTCGAAGGAATGAGTGAAATGAGTGAAGTGAACGAATGAGTTTGGTAGACATATCTCGCACTAGGCCAGCTAATAGCCTAAATCCCTCACTTCACTTGTTAGATTAGACCTGTGCTCAGCAGTGGGACATTAATAAAAAGGTTGAAAAAAAAATACTAATTTGTGCAAGTCCTATAGTAACGTCACTTAACTGTTTTTCTTTGATTTTGAGAAACTACGTATTACGAAGAATTTGTTTAGTATCGTAATAGCTTAATAACAATACTAGATGTCAGGTGTTTTCCAAGACGATGTATTTCCACAATCCTGACTGGATTAATTTGTTTATACTAAAACTGGAGCGAGGTACGAGTATAATGACGTACATACGTTACATTCGACTCGTCAACATAATATGTTATAAAGCTTTATCGAAGTCCCGCTGATGCCAACATTTTTATTGCGCTTGGAATCGCGGAATTTGGCTTTTCACGTCTTCGCTTCGTAGACGACACAAACCGGCGCGGGCGCCGAGTTCTTTATTTAAACTCGAAAGAAGAATAAACACGGTGTTCAGTGTTCACATTAAACGATGTGGATTTGTTTGCGAGCCATCAATTGGTAATGTTATTTTTTGCCCGGCTGCTGATTGGTGTCAATCACTGACCGCTTGATTGAAAACTTTTTCTTATGCAACTACATACGTGTTTTTTTTCTTGTCATTATTTTTTTTATTATCAACTGATTGCATGCTTCTTGTTGCGATTGCTTTAATTATTTTGATGGGAGACGAGGGCATGTGAGTACAGAGAATTATTGCAGCAATTTATTATAAAAATTAAAAAGAGAACACTTTAGTAAACTTATGAACATGTTTCTTTGACTGCATTTAGATCAAAATATATAATGAATAAAACATCACAATAATCGAGATAAGATAAATTAAGACAATTTCAGTGGACGGGGACATCGACATTGCATAACTCCGTAAGGTCACCACGCGAGACCATCTGGCGTCGAGAAAGCCCCCATAAATCCATACCACATGTAAAACATATACGTGTAGCGCCAACACTGTTTCTAGCGTCTCGTAAAGGCCAAGAATTTTAATGTCTTCATTATAAACACTTGTTTGGGACTGGGAATAGATAGGGTGTCACGATGCAGGTCATGAGCTTATATGGTGTGTGTTTACATGCCTCTGAATAATTTATATGTTGCGGCAAATGGACCGAATCGTGCCTCACCTAAAGGCCCTTTGTTGAGATGCGGGAATCGAATATGTGGCTGCGATATAAGGAAATTATTATCTTCTAGTTGTCTCCTAAGAAGGCGAGGTGAAGGTTTGTCAACATAATTGGATTTTTTTTATTTGCTGGAGTAGCAGACGAGCATGCAGGCCACATGGGCATCTACATACAACCTCAAGCAAGCATCGGTAAGTCTTGTCTGAGGTCGTATGCAGTGGCGCTGCTACTCCGGAGGCTGGTTGTCGTCTCATGTAAGTGTGGCCGGCAACTGCACCTTTCCACCGAAACACATTAGAATTGGTTCACGGCAGAAGTGGGTGCAGCGGTACTTCCCCGGGCGAACCATAATTGTTCTGCCACCTACAAACCACATACCGTAATAGTCTACCCATTGGTTTTCACTATGGTAACCATACGGGCTTCTTAAATCAATGTAATGATACATTTTAGGACTTCTTTCACCAGCCTGCAGCATCAGTTGAGCAGAAATGAAAAAAACGCGCGCTATCCGGCGACTGGTGTAGAACAAAATAAATAGGTAAGCCATTGCTGTCGGAGCCGGACTCAGAAAATATTTTATCAGTCAGGATGATGACCCGCGTGGCGCAATGGTTACCTTGCCGGACTGCCAATCGAGGGATCCCGGGTTCGATTCCCGGCGAAACAGAAATTTGAATGATGAGTTTAAATTTCTGTTCTCGGAGCACAAACACCCAGAGTGTTTGTGTTCCTGTCTTTGTTAGTTCTCGGTCTGGGTGTTTGTGTTCCTGTCTTTGTCCATGGTACCCACGACACGGGGTATTGATTACCTTACTGTGGGGCTATGAGTGTGTAACGTTTATTTATTTATTTATCAGTAGTAAAATAGGCAATTAAGAACACAAAATCAGAAGTCCTACAACCGCATATTCACTTGCAAATTGAAATAGGATGGATTTAATTAAAAAAAGGGTTCGATGAAAAGTAAATTTTATCATTTGTATCGAAAGTTTTCATATGAAACTCAAAGCTTTTCATATTACCATTTCATAAGCCTCAGGGACTACATGGTGCCTCGAGAATGGAGCAGACTGCATTCACAACACTGCTCTTCACATGCATTCATAGCGTTGCGTTCAGTTCGCATAAAGGGTAATATTCAACAGAGTCATACTTTGCAATGGAGATAATTGAATGCATATTTTTAAATGAAACCGGATCGAATTTTTCGTGCATTTTTAGTAACAGTGAGAAATTGGTTCTTAAAAAGCAAGCGACATGTAATTTTATAAACCTCAATTATTCGACCAAATTGGTAAATGAATGAGACTACGGTACAAAACAAATCAACATGCAAATTAATAATTGTCATATAGTTCAAGGTAGTTAATATTTTAGCTGTAGTCTGATGTAATTAAATCTTTAGTTTTATGCAAATGTTGAGTGATTAAATGCCATTAATTCACAAGTCACCCACAGGTTGGCGGACAGCGGCCGGCTTGATTATGTTTATTATGTAAACTGTTTCCTCTATAGATAATAATTGTACCGTTTTCCCACGAGAAATGCGGGTTTCAATTTGAATTATATGTGACACTCGCTCTTAATAAATCATTAATTATAATAATAATTAATTTGGTTGACTTAATTTAAACCTCTAAAGGGATGTTGAATTTTTATAAAATAAGCATTTTGTATGCATATTTTATAATATATTTCGCAAACGATTACGCCATCCATACTAATATAAATTCCAAAGTAACTCTGTTTGTCTGTCTGTCTGCTACGCTTTTCCGCTTAAACTACTGAAACGATTTTAATGAAATTTGGAACACAAATAGAGTGGACCTTGGGAAAGGACATAGGATGGTTTTTATCCTACGGGAACCTTTAAAACAAGTCCTCGCGGGCGAACCCGCTGGCGGAAGACTAGTAATGATATACTTTATCATCTTAAAATTAAAGTCGCTATCGACTATCACGAACAATGAAATACAACATTAAATACAAGTCAGACAAGACAGCGTATAATTAAAAATTATTACTCTCAGATTTTATTCGCATATTGAAAAGAAAAATAATAATAAAAGCGCCATAACTTCTTATCAGTCTTCACATATACGATATTTTTGTATTCATTCACTCGCACGTCGTAAGCGCACAAGTCCATCATCCTAAACTACAATAAGTCTGTGCGTTATGACGTTATCGACCAAGAACTACAATAAGCCCACGCAGAGCAGCGGGCAGTCGCTAGTGCATGCACTTTACCCGGCGAATGGATACTGATGTTTCACAGAAGTTTGCAATTGTTTAACTGTTTTAATGCAGTAAACAAGAATTATCAAAGACAATCACTGCAACTACAATATAAGTCACATTACAGCTGACATGTAGCGTTGGAACATCTAGGCGTTAACGACTGCTACGCAGCGAGCGAACCCACGCGAAGCAACGGGCGGTCGGACGGGCTAGTGCCATGGTGCCTTACAACTTTACCCGACGAAATGGTCATCGGGCAACGATGTTTCATACGAGATATTGTTTGGTTCCAGTCCTGCATATCATACGCAACTATAGGCTCGTTTTTGTTCACAGATATAACATGTACGAGCGTCGACGCACTTAAATGCTCGTATTCAGAAACGTTATGTTGCAAGATTCATTTGCGTAAATGTGTACTGATTTTTGTGTAAATCTATGTAAATATGATTTATTTTTATTAAGATCTATTTTCTCTTGATATGTTCGTACTTACATGTCACAATCCGAATATTATACAACCCGCATTTGAGTTACCGTGGTGATGTAAGTAAACTCATCATCACCATAATCATCAGCCCAGCAGGCACAACGCAAAGAAGGTTCGCAACCCGGCCGAACTTTTTCTTTAGTTTTTGGAGAAAGCCCGTGTGTAGTGAAAAAGGATTTTAAGCAGCATATCAAATGTTATCCTTAAGCAAAACTTTAAGGATCAGTAAGCCAATTTACGCCAATGTATTAGTTGTAACCACCAAATCACATTAAAGCAGCGTGGTGGAGTAAGCTCCAGTTCTCCCCAATAATGGTGAGAGATCCATGCCCCCCCAGTGAGACGCAAAAAGCGTTTTAACACTTGCAATCAAAGTCATCAGTTGTAAATGACGTATTTTCCAATCTACGATATCACGGGTCCACAAAAAATGTATCTCTATTCAAATATGGTTTTTATATGGTCCATCCTATTACGAGTTATCCATTCATCTGTATGTTAACATACTCTATACTCATGTTTATGCAAATGTGTGTGGGTGGGCGTTCATTCTGGATATTAGCAAATCTGATCTAACTTTGTTGCGAGGCGAAACAGCATAAGCGCCAGTTTCGTTCATACTCGCAGTTCATGAAATGTTACTTTGTAAATATCATTATGTAAATAAAGATTCAGTGTCCATCCATGCCTATGGCATGGAATAAATTATAATTCATTCCTACTAATTTTATAAATACCTACGAAACTTTGTGAGGAATATATCCATAAAAATATGTTTGCTACTCTTTCACGCACAAACGGCTGAACGGATCGGGATGAAATTTTGCACAGATATAGATTATGGTCTGGAACAGCACATTTTTTTTCACGGAATAATGTAACAACTCTTCCCGTGGTATAGATAGACTTAAATCATCCGAGCGAAGATGGGACGGATCAATAGTTATCTATATATTTTTAACTGCCAAAAAACTTTGTATATAAACACCTTGGTCATTGACTCTTGAGTCATCGTCCTAATTATATCACCGTTATAATGAATTAATTTGCTCCGATTGTCGACTTTTATTTTAGTAATGACAATCTGCTAGGTCGCTTACGCCTTTTATTATTCGCGCGGTCGTGTTAGGTAAACGACGCGGTTACGTAACTGGGGGTCGTCGACCTACAATCCGTACACAATGTCTGAATAGGCCTCTTATGTGAAAATCGAGCATGCAAATATACTTTTTATTGTATTCGCGGACACGTGCTAATAGGCTTAGTGATGTTATGTAGATACAACGGTACGTTAAGCACGTTTAAATAGAAAAAATCTTCTTTGTGAGGAAAGTAAGTATTTCAACATTTTTTTATGTCCCACTGGGCACAGGTTAGAGACCTCACAAGTGGAGGGATTTAGACCATAGTCCACCACGCTGGCCAAGTGCGGTTTGGTTCACGTCATGCTTTCGAGAAATTATGCATTTCTCTCAAGCATGCAAGGCGACGGAGAACATCGTAATCAATTAAATATCACCATAATTTTTCTCACCGTGGAGCAGCGATAAATGCACACATTACAAATTTCTTTGTCAGAGGTGCGCGCTGAGGAATTGAACCCGGGATCGGTCGCGTCGAAGACCGCGGTTTTTTACCACTCGGCCAAATAATCGAACAGGCACATTATAATGTGCCTTTCTATGGGAATGAGTTGTACTGTACTGTACAGTGTTAAAAATGGCCTCCGTCGCTCTCCAGCCTTCTGACTATCTCAACGCACGAAAATCATTCCATAAGATCACGCGACGTGAAAGAAGGACAAATCAACAAACACAGTTACGAATTTATGATACATATTAGGATGTGTAAACAAAATGTGCTCGTAACAGTGAAAATGCTACATTAAATTTCTTTTCCATACTTTCCTATTGGACGACCCGTATGGCGTAATGGTTACCATGCCGGAATGCCGATCGAAGGATCCCGGGTTCAATTTAATTTTTTTCAATTTCAATTTCAATTTATTTATTTGCAAGAACACAGTACTTACATCGATAAGGTGTTACGACTCCCGGCGAGGCAGAAATTTTAATGATGGTTGTAAAATTCTATTCTCGGTCTGGGTATTTGAGTTCCTGTCTTTGTATGTGTCCATGGTACCTACGACACAGGGTATATATAAACTGCTGTGGGGCTATAAGAGTGGAACGGTATTATTTATTTATACGAAACAAACTACTATATTAGGGGAGATGCTTACAATTCTTTCATTTCTTTAATGTAAGTTGTTTTTCTTGACGAATAACAAGAAAATAGTTCTATTTTCGCGTTTAAAATTAGAATGATTGCAAAACAGGGCCTGCAGCAGATTGTCAATATGACGCATAGCGGTCATAGTTCTCTACTGAAGCCCAAGGCAAGCAGTCCATGTTCAGAGTCCGCGTAACTAGAATCCGTCCAAGCTTTTGCCTAATGAGGTGCAAATCCTCCGGTTTGTTGTCGTAATTATTTTATGCAACACTTTCACGCTCCATATACGAGACAACATTAATAACTTAAAGGGTATATAGGCAATCTATAGAGCACCACGTTTCGTGAATAGTGTATGTGCAAAAATGTAAACGGATACCTAAAGATCTATCCAACTAGAATTTTAAGGCGAACCATTCCCTAATATCTGTGTTTTGGTAAAGGACCAAAGACTACAAATTTATGGAGTATGATTTTTTAATACATATATTAAACCTGCCCACATACTACTTTAGGACACTATCCTTGTCATTCTAAAGTTTAGAACTTATAAAAACACGCACCTAACAAAATAATAAATGTTCTCAAAACATCGCCATTGCCGGGATTTGAATTCGGGTCACGGGTACGAGAGTAGCATTAATTCTTCACCACTCAGTTGTCACAGATTATTATCATCAAATTCTTTGCAATTCTGTGTTTCTGGCGACATTTGACCATTGAAGAAACCATTGAAGAATTGAGAAGAAGAAAACTGTACAGTTGGACCTATACTGAAAATTAGGCATGCTCTACAGATTATTCACGTACCCTCTAAAACCAAGAGCGACTTCACTACCTAATTGACATTATCCGCAAGCCATCACGAATCGCTCGTCGTATTTGTCTATGCAAGCTTCCTAATAAAAGAAACAATCCCTCAGTGTTCCTGCTTGACACCGGAATAACCACTTTTCAGTTCAATGATTTAAGGTAAGCTGATTTACTTGCTACGAAATAACTTGTTTAGTAATTCCTTGTTAAGAAATCGTACTCTAAAAATTATCAACATGACATTGTTGAAACATGTCCATCTTCATATATTTAATCCAAATATTGCAAAAAAAAAACTGTTGTCTTAACACCTCGGTCATCATTGTTTTCATCAAAAACGCCCAGTATGACGTACTGGACCGGACTGCTGTTCAAGAGTCCTTGATTGGATTTCCCACGAGGTTTGTATTTGCTTTATATGGTTATACATATGTACATAATGTCAATTGAAAATGTTTTATGCAACCTCTGCACCGGTCCGACATTCCAAATTGAATTTCACAATCGCAACAGAACAGCAACCGCGATTTATTTACAAACAGGAAATCGCCAATTTTCATCCAATATTTGCTGATACAATCAATTCATGGAAAACGCGCAAACAGGAAGCCTGCTAATCGAATTTGTAGTTTCAAAGTAGGCTTCGAGATGGTAATAAGGGCGATGATACCTAATCAGCATCTCAAACTAGTTTCCGCAGATGAGGTTTCTAAACGTGGCACGGTAATTATTATTTGTATAACCTAACCTGCCAGCTATGCAATTTATTTCAACATTCAAATTGCGCGCACAATTTACGTCTTCATCTATCCGCACTATCTAATATAACCGGCGCTTATAAGGTAAGATCACCATCTGTTGTCACGTGTTAATCGCGGTTTGTTCTATAACCAACAAGAGTTATTATGCCATATGTCGAAAAGCTGCATACGTTTTGGTGTCTACTGTTTCGTAATAGAGTTGAAAATTGTGTGGGGAGGTTCGGATATTGAAGTGTCAGCGAGGAACATAGTTGCCTATTACAGCTAATCCGGTGGCTCGCAAGTGGCAACTTTACTTCACGACTGATTGATGGATGGAGTGACTCGGGCAGAACCGGGTGCTCTTGGGGCTCCCAGAGAAACGACACTTGGGTGTAACATGGATTTAATTTTGTTTACAGATTAAAAACCTTTGACTTTGAAATCATTTTTAACGGATGCGATCTCACAAAAACATCTAATTAACGAGAGTACAGCAGCTTATAAAAATATAAGTTGTAAAGGTGATGAAGATTTTAATGATATCTTAATAAAATATAACCCAGTGCACGATTCCAATACTTATAGAAACATAAATGTTAAGTACAGATGCGTGTACAGGGAGTTAATAGAAAGCCAATGCACACAGTGACATAGTGGTGACGAATGGTACAAGGTACATTGTTCCTATTTATTTGCCACATTTATTGCATTCAAAACTAATATTTTTGCACCAATTCATACATCTATATCCAATGGCTTTCCGCTAGCAAAACTATTTATTTGTGAAGTTGCCAACCTACTTTCAACAGTATTGACTAAAAACTTCTGAAAATTTACGGCAGTGGAAACACTGGAAACCCTAATGCAAATGATTGAAATAATATAAAAATAGTTAAAAATATGTTAATAATAAGGTTATTTATGATGTACACGTAGATGATACTAGATTATCAAATTAAGCAAAATGCATAACACATCCCAGAATATCTATCAGATTTACTTTTGACAGTTTACTTATTAAGAACTCTTCGTATTTCAATACTCGTGAAAGTTCTCAACAAACGAGTAATATCAACCTCCGTGACATATTGTCTCCGATAAACGGCACAACGATCGCTTCAAATGACCACAATTAATCCATCAAGGAAATCGCGACACGTTTTTATCGCTCCAATATACGTGAAAGTCGTCCGTTCCTCACTTGCACCGTTGGAAAGTGGGTCGGACGAACGCGTCAGATGTCGTGGCTCTTACCCTACACGGCCGCGACAATTTCCTATCGATAATGGCACTGTTTGAGTTTCTATTTATGAGAAAAACCCACTAAATGCGATAAAGTTAGGCTAAAATTGCAACAATTTGCAATGAAAACTTGCAACAATCCGCAATGAAACGTATGATTGTGTATACTTTTTCACGCAGTTTCGTGCTTCCTGCTTCTCACATAGGAAACACGCACATGCAACAACAAAAAATATACACAAACATACGTAGCAAAACAGGGCATCATCAGTGTTATAGTCTCTACGGCGGTTACTCGCAAAGTGAAGCAATGGCCGATGTCTATTAGCTATAATACAAGCGTACAATGTTTTTAACCTAACCGCAAAGTAACGCCTGGTTCAATTTATTTATAGAATAAAAAATCACATAGACGGTTCGGGAACATCCTTGAAAAATTTGAAGGACAGAAATAATCTGAAACGTCTTCTTGATCTTGTACCAAATTCTGAATTTTCTGATTGTTTATACATATTATTATAATTATGATACGGTATCCCCAGCCTGATCGTAAGAGGCGACTAAAAGGGAGCTTCCGGGGTTGCAGGCGGTGAGAGTGGGAGCTCGATCTGTCCAGCCAGCAGCCCTGTGAAGGACGGCGATATATGCGTGGCCGCATGCCGTCGTAAGCACCGGAAGGTACAGGAGAGCACATCTGCACTCCCAAAGATGGGCCCGTTCTAGGGCGCCGCGTGTGGAGGACACCGGTGCGTTCCACTAGAGATCCCGGCCGGAGTCCGCCCCAAGCGCAGAAGCAAGCCACCGGGGGTCTTAGTGAGGTCAAATCCCACATAACGTTAACACCTCTCCCAAAGTGCCGGGTACATATTGAAGGTTTCCCCACCAATACCAAAAAAAGGCCTGGAACATAGTTTTTTTTTTTACATTTTCAAGGTACTTTAGACCCGAGTATTTATAATATTCTTAACTTGGTATCTCCACGAGTTTTTGCGAGAAGGTTTTTGACAGACAAACATACCAATGGACGAACAAAAAAGTTCATTCATCTTTACCTTCTAAGGTACAGGACCCTACTTACTACTACTTGAAAATCACAAGTGCAACATTTGGACTGAGCGTGATATGTCGAATGATCGGGTGAGACCTTTAAGCTGCTTTCAATTGCCAGTGTTTCTGGTATTGTTGCTCTGAACTTTACCTAACAACTTAGTTTATGGCTGACAAATATTTAGCTAAACGCGACTGTTATTTATTTTGACATTTATAGTATAATGATAATTATATAAATTGTGCAACAAACAGACTTGACTGTAATCCCTTTTGTATCTATCTCCGTGGTTGGGAGGCTTGGATCTTACTTCCCGCACACTGCACCAATGGAGGTTCATGGAAATGTAGGTTAAGATGCCAACAAGTTGTCCAATCTTTTCAAATTTGTCCCTAAGGGTCCGACAAGGTTTAAATACTATATCAATCGCAACCCGGACCGATTGACCGCCGAAGCAGGGAAATGCGCAAAAAAGAATGCGAAAGCTTTTCACTAGCAACCAATCATACTACCGATTAATTAATTAATCAATAATTAATTACATATAAGCCCATAAGTCTTTTCAAGTAATTACTGCAATTCAGGGTAACTTTACGGCAATAAAGTACACAAATTTTATCCCTACTCCATTATATTAAAAGTCATAGTATTTACGTTCATTATTATGAAAACAAGTGCAGTATCAGAGCCGCCGAGAAACAGACAGTGGTCGTAAATTTTCATCGATCATAAATCCGTAATACGAGTTTTGTTTACAAATTCGTACGTTAAGCGGTTTATAACACGCAAGATAGCTGTTTTACGCTTGTTATCCGCCGTAAACATTGCAAATTGTTCTTCGAAAATTACGTACTGTATTGATTTATTTATAGTTACGCGGGCAGTTCCGACAATTTTTTTAGTAATGAAATTTTATTAGTAATCCATTGTACGTTCTACTGAAGAGGCTTAAATAGGAAGATTAAAATCGGAAGCATAAGAAATGGATGAAATTTAATTGGTATTAGCTTCACAAGATGATAAGATTAAGTTGAGGGTCGAATTTCACTATAATAGAACAGAAATATACTCCTGGTAGCATAATGTAGCATAAAATTGTTCCTTAAATAAAGTTACTGTTATTCCTGAAGTGTTATGACGTGACATACAAATGCTCTGAATTAAATTATTGACCGGAAATACCTAATGATATAATTCTACAGATTTATGCTATTGTTAAATTTTCCCAAAAACTTTGTTTAGACCGAAATATCCTTAAAATTTATATTTGAGTCGCAGAGACTATTTCGTTTAGCCACTAAATTCTGTTTTAACCAATATTGTAATATATCCGATACTAACATTTCCTATGGTCCACTATCAATTTATCGAATCTATCGCAGCACGTACAGAGGCAACGTTAGTTCTTTCGCAATATATCGGTAATTGGCTATATTTATTCGATTATGAAATATGATTCGATTAAGATTGAGCTTTGATTGCGTCTAAAGATCGTTGGTTAAAATAGTTCGACTACAATTTAAAACAAATATCAGTAATAGTGTATAGAATTTAATTTAATTAAATGGAAAGGAAGGAGTACAAGTAGGAACTGTAAAATTTACGATCCGTGCCTGCCATAAATTGCCCTGCCTTAAAAACGTCAAATTACTGACTGCAATAGCGCCATCTCGTTTAAAACTTCTCAAATTATTTTTTTGCTAAACTATATGTACTCCACTAACCCGCATTGGAGCAGCGTCGTGGCGTAAGCTCCCGACCTCCCCAATCATTATAAGGGTTGTAGCCAAAGGTCAAAGACAAGTATCTATCTATCTATATAGATATAAATAATAGTACGATGCCTAAGGCATAATACATCGATAGAAATCAATAAATCGATCGATTGATCGAAGACGTAAAAACCATTGCGGTGTAGTTCAATGACACCTGCGTACGTCTATGGGCATTTATCTCAGATTGAAATTGAATTGCCATCGCACAAAATAGGTACCTAATCACTGTCAATACACAGTTTGTTCATAGGTAATTTATTTTGCATTTTTTGCCTGCACAGTATTTTTTCGATTAGATATATTGTAGAGCAAGAGCCAGTGAGGGCCAGAGTTAAGGATTATAATAAAAGTTAAAAATTGTTCTATGTATGCCTCTAGTACAGGTAAGAACTGGCTTCAGCAGTTAAGAGGTAACAAAGGTGTATAAAATTCCATCATAATTTATTAACCCCAGTCGGATACCCCTAAACTATAATGTTTTGTAATTGTATTTACGTTATATTGTAAAAGTTGAATTAAATATATATTTTTTGGAGAACTATTAATCGACGTTTCCTTAGTAGACAGGTGGGGATAGTTCTTATCTGTACTAGAGGCACACATAGAATAATTTTCAACTTTTATAATAATCCGAAAGTCTGGCCCTCACGGGCTCTTGGACTATTGATGATCATTGTATTGTTAAAAATAATGTGAATTGCCAACGATTTTTCAAACATTAGAAAGGAGACAGCCATATGTAGCTTTTTCAATATCTAGCAAGAAAAACCAAATACAACAGGTACACTTTGGTTGATGGCACACAACAGGTATGTACAAGGTACAGGTACAAAATGATTCCGATTGGTATAATTAAACAATCTTATTTTTATGCAGGAACAAACTTGAACAAAGCAAGTATCGTAGACCCATAAAAATCAATAATATCAGTAGTATCTATATTTCACAGGACAAGTGGCGTAAAATTGTGTGCATTTTGGGGAAATCTTTATAATATTATGTCAATATTAAAATACATACATGTACCGATTCCCATATATTTGTATGGGAAAAAATCTGGGTTTTGGGTTTTTAATTACTTTTTTTTACACTATCATAAATTGCTTTTATAAAAAGCAATCACACCTCGCATTTTTATTTTGATGGTATGCATACTTTTTTAAATAGATACGGTGCCGGACTATAATATCCTTTATTTCGATTACCATTTACCATACCATTTAGTCACGGTCAACAATGGGGAGATAATGTAAAGTAATTGTGTTTTCGTTACTCGCCCTGAGGTTTTAGCGAACAGGTTCTTGTTGGATCCTCTCGTATTGTACAGTTAACTGTTTCAAGGTTAGATCCGCGAAGGAGACACACGGCTGCCTTGTTACCTACTAGTTTCCTGCCAGCGTGGTATTAAACTTGCTGAGAAAAAGTGAGACACACGGCTCATTTGTTATTCTTCGATAAAACTATTAGGCTTTTTAGAAGATACGCTTTTCCGTGTATAACAATATTTTAGGAATTGCATATGGAGGCGTAGAACTACTAACAACAAAACTAAACTAAAAATATATGAATATTGGTGTATCATGTCTCATGTCTGTCTAACACGAAAACGATTAGACCGATTTTAATTTTCAGTAGCAGACAATTATTTGTTAAAGTTTTTTGGCCTCACAAATTCGCACATGAATCACTCGTGTACCCTATACGAACGTACAAAGCACAATATATGAAAACCTGGATACAAATATTAGCTCAGTGTAAACATAAACATTGATCTGGCGAGGGTGTCCCTTTGTGTCGCGTAGTTCACAGGTACGCGCGTACTCTACGAACTACGCTGGAGGGTAAACATCCATTGTGCCTGTGTAATGTAACAAAACAATATTACTTCTATACACTTTGGGACAGCTTTGGGCATTTTGTCATTTGTATGTCTTCATAATATTACTTCTATTCGTTCTCTGATGCTGCTATAAAAAGTACAAGGCACGAGAAATGCTAATCATAATTATACGATTTTGTTAGAGTAAAAATTATCGTTTTTATCAATTTTTAGGGTTCCGTACCTAAATGCTATAAGCTTCCGTCTGTCTGTCACCAGTTGAAATTTTCACAGGATGATGTACATAATTTTGTCGCCGCAATAGCATCAAATACAAAAACAGTATGAAATAAATATTTAAGCGGGGCTCCCATCCGCCTAACAGACGCTAGACGTGATTTTTTGCCGGTTTTTATAGACGGAACCCTTCCTGCGCGAACTTGTCCGACTCGAACTTATCCAATTTCTATTTCATTTTTATGACAACAAACATTTAATAATTTCATAATTTTCCGCATTTCCCGCGTTTTTTTGTTTTTTTTTTTTATGGTAAGACTGTGGCGTAACTGGTCAAGTAATTCAATATACCGTACATGGACCGTTACCATATTAGTAGTATTACCATTTAGTATTTTAGTAGATTAGTGATGTAAACACGATGCGCGCGGGTATTGACTTATGCTCGGTTAGTGAAGATCTAGGTGTGAAATATCGCGGCCGGATCGCTAATGCGCCGTGAAATGTCGGATAAATATGCAACATTCCTTGTTAACCGGAACGTTACTGCTCTGTTTGTCTAATGCGTTTTACGGATTGTTCTAAATAGCACACTCGGCCTACCGTCCGTCCGGTCTTACTTCGCTTTAGTCTGTATTACTCTAACTACGTATTGCCTGCGCTTTCTAGGTTTCTTTTTTTAGGAAATACAATCATTTAAAACAGGCCGTAAATAAAAACGTTGTCAAAAAGCCTTTATAGTCTATTGTTGAGTCACATGTGCTTCCGAAGCGCAATATGATCAATCTTGTAATTTTAAGTAATTTCAATAAAAAGTCCAGAAATAAAAAGTGAAGACCAACCATCTTGGTTCAATAGTTTCATCGCGCTGTCGGTCCATAAATATGTTTCTCTTCAAAAATATAATGATTAAATTAACAGAAGTTGATATTTATCTCAAGCAATACAAGAGAAAGCGAAATTTTATTATGACACAATCATTGGTAGCACAGATCCGCCATAGATTGTACTGCAGAACAAAGATGAGCTCGATCAATACTTTCATCGCTGTCCATCCCACGTCCTCAACTTCACTTTAAAATTACAATGTGATTAATGTAACAGCAAAAGATAATTATCAAACACGATACATCACAAAGCGAATAGTCATAATTATCACAAGTGATACAAGTGAAAGCGGCTATACGTGATTATGACACAATCAGTAGTACCAAATTCGCCATAGATCACACAAGTGGGGCAAAAATGAACTTGCTCCATTGTTTCATCACGATATCTATCCATCACACTGTACGATCCGTAAACACAGTGGAAAGGAGCATCGATACGAAATTGAAATCCGAGATGCTATCGCTCTTTGATGGTGCCCAATAAGTTAGAAGAAGTAATGCTTACATTTATTAGGAAACAAGCGACGGAGAAATATGTATTTATTAGCGTATATGTCACATACAATCTATATAAAACAAAATCCAGCAAAAGAAAAACAAACACGTATAAACGACTTTACTCGTGCCGTCCAGTGTAATTTAAGTACAACAAAACGAAATCTTTGAACATCTAATAAAGTAATTTTAGCTGACCCGTCGCTTCACATCAGAGCATTCATCTGAAAGATGAACTTGAGTCTTCTAACGAGTTATGACTTTAAACGGACACAAAGACAAAATAACCAAGTGCATTTCAAGCGTGAATATTGAGAGCGCCACACGTTTTTGTTTTTTGTCAATTCCTCCCTCAATGAATGTCACACGACACATTTCGTTATAATTAAATATGACAGCACATTGGCGTAAGTTGGATGGCTTTGAAGTTTTTGCGCGATTGTCGTTCCTATAATTAGCATATTATTATTATATGTATTTTAACCAATAAAACTGAAAGTAGTTTAACACATTAAAATAATTTTATATCATCGTACATTACATTTACATACGAGATCCTTAAAGATATGATGTCTTTAAGGAGAAAAAGAATCTAGGTGACCTGGAGCTCCACTACACTGTTACAATGCAGGTTGGAGAACTTTAATTCTTTAACTAATTTAAAATCGACAAAAGAAAAACACAAAACTACTACACAATTTTGCTGTAACCTTGATTATCATCAGATTTCGAGTTGGTATAACACCAAAAGCAGTTAACAAAGCAGATTCCATAAACGTGTGCTGCTTTCCATGGAATACAATGGAACAGAATGTGTTTCATCATACCACAGTCGCTCACACAAAAATTACATTTTTGCTGCATAATTACTGTTTTGTTGACCACAAACAGATGCGTACCATAATAGTCTTTATCTCTATAAAAATAACGACGTTTACATCACGGATGTAGCGATAATCACAGGTGAAGCAATTTGGTTTATTGTGAGAGTGAGGGACAATTGAAAATCGTAATAACCGCGACCACACGGGACGATGTATGTCGCAATTGAAGAGCGTGAAATAGAAAATTGGGGGTTTTTATTATGGAGGGCTAATGTTTGTCTATTATACGTACGACAATAGATTCAATCGTATATTGTTCAATGTCGAATGTGAAAATGTTTGGAATTCGTAAAAAGAAAACTATAATGAAGATTCTCTGATTTAAAATCTTGAATTTTTTTCGGTGCATAAAACTCCCAAAAACAAATCTAATGCCTTTATATTAGAATATGAATCTTCTTCATAAACCTTAAAAATATAACTCATCGTGGTTTCATAAACTTAAAAATATTACTGATTCTTCCGGACTAGATGTCAGGAAGAATCAGTAATATCTGGCGAGTATTACCTAAGTTATATTTTTTTTTAATTGGAAACTACTTCAATAGAGGGCGTAGTTAAGTAAAAGTAAGCCAATAAGTCTCTGAAGAAAATCAAATGTTTTTATCCGAGCAACGCTCGGTCATCATGAAATTGATGGTAAAATTTCCTCACAATAGGTAAATTGTGATTGTAGAATTGACGATAAAGAAGGATCGTAGGATCAGCGGGATTGAAAGTCCACAACATAGTGTCATGTTTACAAATACATTGAGAAAAAAGTTTGAAATACCTAGTAATTTCGTAAATGTAACATTCGCTTCAGGAAAATCTACCTTCATATAAGTACGAGCGATAAATGAATGAATGAAACTAACGGTGAATATCCTGCTGACCGTAGATATAGTTTGAGAGGCGTGTAGCATTGACAATGAAGATGGACCGTCTCAGCGGGATTTTAAGCCATCGTGGGACGTCTCTGTAGAAAATATAGGCGACTGTGAACTGAGAATTTATTAACATTAGCCTGGGAGAAAATGTTTTCAAATGCATTGGCGATATTATGAGAAGTTGAATAATCTTTGACAAGGTGTTGACCTCAGAAAAGAATTAAACTAAGAAACTTAAGAATCAGGTGCAAATTACAAATCTGCGTTAAATACATGTTATAAAATGTAAACACTAGGAAATTTACAAATGACAATTTAATCTTGTAGAAGTAGTTGAAGCACCTACGATTATAAAGACTTCCGCTGTGGAGGATAGACTGATGATTCAGCGGGAATCTGCTAATCTTTGCAAGAATTCCAAAATTATAAAAAAACCTTAGTCGGAAACTTCTCAAAAATCTAATGAAATAAATGCGACTCCAGTCGATGCTACGATTAGGTCTCAAGTTTCCTTTTGACGGAAAAATAATAAAATAGGCCCTGATATATCTTCATATCACATCTTCTGAATATCGCTGACAAGATATCAACTATTTTCACTCATCGATAAATCAAAGAGTGGGTGAAACAGGAATTATTTATATTCATAGCGCGATCGGGTTTTCCTAGTCTGGTTGCCTAGTGGTTGATAGCCTACCGGTTACAACTCGCACTGAAAAATATGACACACTTGACGCATGAACAAGGAAGAGAAACAACAAAATGTACAAACCAATGCTTTAGGCGGATGTATTGAATTACAAAACAGGAATATTCACATTGCTGTTGCAAGAAACGAAACTTTAACTTTTTGTACAGAATTATTCATTTGAATGATTGAGCATTATTAATGAAATGTTGGTTGGTATCTGAATATTTATTAACGAATTTGTGCAAAAAATATCATTAGTAAATATCTTCAAGTTAACATGGCGGTAGTGGGCTATGAGCACAGATCTAAAACTAAAAATCATAATTTTATCAATAACACTACAACCAATCAAACCCGTCGATATAATATTTAAAACAATCAATAGATACTTTATAGATACTTACCGGAATAGCTTAACATATCATCAAGAACTAAATTTCAAAAGTTGATTGAATTAAATTTATAAAACAGGACGCATGGCGAATCTTGCTCCGTCGCATATTACAATCTTTTCTCTTTTATATTTATTGCAAAATTTGCATAAAACAAGGTATTTATGCAAATATGTGGATACCTAACACCGGATAAGCGGAAATCAAATGTTTATCGTAAACTTCTTTAAACAGTTAACAATCTCGAAATTGAATCCTTTCAATTTCGCGCTCAACAACGTAGTTAGAACGTGTTATTTTGGCAACGGGTTTAGAAAATAATGAATCTTGTGATGTCGAAAATACTTAATTTATTATTGCGCAAATTCCATATCATGTGTAACTAACTAACTTGTAACAATTTTTCGATAGCAGTTTTAGAAACTATACAGTGTTTAAATTTAGATTAGTTTAAATGTTTTTATGTTTTCACTTGAACACTTTAACGGGCTTTATGATAATTGTACTACTTGTAACATAAATAAGACAATTTAAAGTAGTGGCGTCAAATGAATACCTCACGGTAACTATTACGAAACGAATAGTAAAGTTCAGGGCAATAAAAAAGAAAAACTCTTTAAAAATATCATAGTAGAGTTCGTTGCCCCCGCGTGGCCACGTGGTGAGTGTAAACAAAACTGTTAATATGCAGATGTAAATTAATAAACATTCTAACAGGAAACCCTTCTGAGTGTAAATTTAGGGCTCTGTTGGTGTCGCCAGGAACAAAATCGTTTACAAGACATATCAACTTTTATAAGATTATAAAATAGACGATTCGTAATTCAGTTTTAAAGCAAGCGTCGTGGAAAAAGATGCCTACAGATTAGCAGATAAATTTGATTTGAAGCAAATGCACATTTAGACCCATGATAATTGAAAATTTTCTGTAAAGTGCAGAAAACATACTTGGAAAACGTTACAAAGTTTAAATAGAGTCTGTGTTCGGGACGGTTCGCTCTTTCCAGTAGGTAAAGAGTACAACATAAAACGATTAATAGAATTCTTACCGGCTGTGATTTTGGTTGGTTGTCATAAAAAACAACGGGTTGCACTCCGGTTGTGCCGGCAGAAGTGAAAATTTGAACATTAATGTTGTGCATTTTTAATATTTTGGAATGGTTAGGGAATTTCGCACGAATTGCTAACAATAATATATTAAAAGTATTATTTTTCATCTAGTATTTTCAGTAGGTTTTCATCTAGTATTTTTATAAAGTACTCGCTCATTTTCTTTCACTATTTCTTCGTCACTTTTTTCACTAGGTAATAAGATGCACTTTGTTCAATGTCCATATTTTACTTGAATAATACTTGATATAAACGAATTTTACAAGTATAGACAGTCGAGCTGTCACCCCTCCGTCTTACGAATATACGATCAGGCCGTGGCAAAAAAAGTACACAAGTCCGCTAAATAAATTTTTTACTTCAAAAAAATATGCAGATAACATTTTTTTATTTTCGCTCCTGGCAACCCTACACATCCGACGGCGCGTGTGTGCGAATGTTTATGTCAACGGACACGGAATATGGCTGATTTAGTTGTTCTTGCACACAAGTGTTTGTTTATTTTCATTTTCGTTGGAAACTACAAGTGGTTTGCATTGTTGCTCTTCAAAACTTATTTTAGGTACAGATTTTATTCCTAACCTGACGAAAAGTAAACATTCAAATTAAAAAAAAAAACAAAAATAAACCTGTTGGCAAATAACGTGAAACAAACAGTCACATAAATTCACGTTTGATAGTGGTAGTATATACAAAGGAAAGATAAAACTAAGACGTACTTACGAAAACAGAACACACTAGAAAATTCTTTTCGGGTGCTATGTTGCACAGAAACATACCTGAAACAAATGAACAACGAATTACTCAGAATATCTAAAATCATCATACAGGGACGATTAAGATGTAAAAAGTAAGTTTTAACATATCCAAATCGGCATGTGCTAATCAGAATCTGAGAAGAAATAGACAAATTATATCAAAGCTTAAACGGCGACTCAATTCATACAATTTTCTTTCCGAACAGATTAATACTAAAGTTCATTTTCATATTTTGATTGATAGCGAGATTTTCTCTCATTATTCTATTCCATAGTGTCGGATTTCTAAAATAAGTTCCTCAGTATTTATTCACAATGAACATCAGTTGCCACCAGACGCATTTTTTTTTTCCAACTATTTTTAAGTCCAACTGCTTGACAAAGGTCTTCCCTTAGTAATGAATGACAGTGATTAGAGTCACATACACAACACTAGTCAAGTGCAGAGTAGTGGCCATTGGCTACCATGCCTTCGAGCAATTATTGACTTATTCTCATTTACGCACGGTAATGTAAAACATCGTAGTAAAAACATTTCACAATATTTGCAAGGAAAATAAAGTCTGATTTTTATTGCATTATTATAAATTTAAGACCTCATTACTAAATAAGCTAGAACCGCTTCATGCAGGTCTTCATCACGTGGTGGTGACGCGTGAGCTGGCAACATCAATCAATGAGATGGACGCAGCGAAACACCATAATCATACAAATGAGATTAAACATTGCATGCACTGTAATGTGGTCCATCCCGCGTGACGAGATTGGATTTTTATGGCACCATACTGTAAACAGAAGCCCCTTACTAAGCTACACTGTCTTTTTTTTTGTTATCTGGGGGGAACCTTCAAAAGGTACCCGGCACCTTGGGAGAGGGTACCGGGTTATGTGGGATTTGGCCGCACTAAAACCTCCTCGGTGGCTGCCACTGCGCTTGGGGAGGACTCCGGGATCTCCGGCGGAACGCACCGGTGTCCGGCCACGCACACATCGCCGCCCTTGCCGAGGCTGCTGGTTGGACGGATCGAGCTCCCATTCACACCGTCCACAACCCCGGAAGCCCCCTTTTATTTATTTATTTATTTATTCTCTATTCTTAATCCCGAAGCTACAGGGACTAAGCTACACTGTCTGCCTGTTCGTCTTTTGGACTACTACTAGATTATGTTGTACTAATATTATAAAGCTGAACTTTTTGTTTAAAAGCGCTACTACTAATGAACTACTGGTTAAAATAATAGTTTTTTGTTGGATAGTATATGTATCGTGGAAGGTTTTGGGTGTAAATGTAAAATATCACGCTACGACTAATAGGAACTATTTTATAGATTTGAATGTCTCCACCTACGCAGGTGGTCGTTGTCGTCAACGGGAGCACCAGCAGACGCTAGAAATATATACAAAATGCGCAAGATTGTTTGAGAGTGAAGGAGTAGAACGAGGGATCCAGGATTAAATAAATACGGCAATATACTCGTAGTCTCTTTAAATTATAAAACACGTATA
Source organism: Pyrgus malvae (assembly GCA_911387765.1). Taxonomy (NCBI): domain Eukaryota; kingdom Metazoa; phylum Arthropoda; class Insecta; order Lepidoptera; family Hesperiidae; genus Pyrgus; species Pyrgus malvae. The sequence goes on along the minus strand of OU426955.1, from coordinate 5,415,190 downwards.
TATTAAAGAAGTATCGCGGTGGACTATCACATACACTTGACCCATACTAAACAGCGCGGAACGACCGAGTGGCAGCCTCGCATTTCCTGCGCCGGCACCGGCGAAGCTTGCAGCGGTCATTTCACATATTAGATTGAGCGGATAACATCGATATTTTAGTTTGAGTTTGCTGAATGTGGATTGGTGACGTGGATTGCTGAGTGGTGACGGTGAATTATCTATCACATATACTTGCCCCGTACAAAACGACGTGCAACGACCGAGCCTCGACCGTACCTCGGCAATTCTTGTGCCGGGGCAGGCCAATCCTGCAGCGGTTAGTTTAAGAATCGTTTAAAAATGTTGAGGTCTTACACTCAATATTATATTGAGTGTGAGAATATTGAGTGTAAGACCTCAACATTTTTAAACGATGAACAGTAGAGTAGATTTCTTTTTAGGACGGAGATGTTTGCTAAAACTTTCAGAGGGCCTTTAATGCAAAAATTTGGCATGTAGGACTGCTGTAGGACCATTTAAATACAATTGATTGCTACCAAGTATAGTACGGTTCACGAAAGATGACTACAAATGGCAGCTGTCTGCGCATGTACACTCATGAAGAAAATACTTAAGAATAATATTTTAATGTTCAGAAACAATATGTAATATTGTAAGTGCTAATTATGAAAATAATTTACATTCATCCCTCACTTTTAAAGGGACCTAAAAATACCTTCTGCGCAGTGTTCATCTTTCGTGAATCTATGGAGTCGTCGACTTACAATTTGCCAAGTCAAAATAATTATTTCATAACAGGAATACACAATATTCGCTTAGTGAATGAAATTTTTTTACCGGTCATCGCCTTTCACTGCAATCGCCTGCCACCATTTCAGTCGCCAAATTCTGACCTTTTGAGACTCTAAAATTAGTAGTCCTCTTGTTATTTCTAGTCCAATCGTTGTGTATCAGACAAAACTCCATTCATCTCTATCAGCCTTTAATAGCTAATTTAAATTTTAATGGGATGAAAAATCTTTTCCGTAGGTAGTCAGTTTGCTCACTTCAGATTGCAGAGTTTGGAGAGCTATGGCGGTTATTCCCGTTCTTTTATTTCGTTTGTCTACGGATTACATCACTTCTGATTCCTTCAAACAAACCTATTACAAAAAAGAAAATTGATAACCTTATTGGTTACATTCCTCGACTATACATCTGTCACTTTCTAGGCGACTTTCTGCGAATTCTGAATCGAGTTTTGTAGACATTGAATTGACCAAGATACTATAGGTACATTCTACAATAATTTGTTATATATACAGTACACTTGACCCATAACGCTCGCCGCTTCCTGCGCCGGCGCAGTCCGGCCCGCGGCGGTCAGTTCTCACGCGACACCGTGCAGGAAAGGAAGCGAGCTAACTTCGATCGCGATCTTCGTAACAATACTGGACGTAGTATTGATCCTTAGTAACGAATATTTCATTAATATGGGAGAGTAGGAGTTTTATAATTTTTACCTCTCCGGCTGTTATGTGGGATTTTGTATCTGACCAATTGTCAGATGTCAAGAGCTCAGCATAGAATTACACTTACTTTGAACACTTTGTTGACAGGAAAGGACAAAGTCCTTAAGTTTATTTTTTCAACCTTTCTATGTCCCACAACTGGGCACATGTCTGCTCTAGGATTTAGGCCATAGTCCACCATGCTGGCCTAGTGCGGATTGGTGGACATCGAGATTCGACAAGAGTAAATATCATAAAATTACGTAATTTCATTGCGTCTAGACTAAAAAGGCCGTAAAGATGCACTATCAAGAGTTTAACCTGGGTAAACGTTATAAATACAACTAAACATCAAGATTGACAGTAAACAAATATTCAAATGATGAAAAAGAAAACCACTAAAATAAAGTACCTGCTGCAGTCTAAGATTATCGTTTTCAATTAAAGTAAACATTAAAATTTTATATTTTAAGAGATAACTAATCCATACATTAACATTTTATCCCAATCAAAATTCATTTCCAATCAATTGCGTAGCAATAACTAACGCTTGATAAAGAACCTTCTAAAATCAAAGTTGCTGGTTCTTAAAGCCGTATACTAAGATTCGTTTTCGCTCATCAATTGATAATTGCTTTTGACATTTTTACCAGGATTGCAATCATTTCCAGTGGATCTTAACATTTTGCAAATAAGGACTATTATCAGTTTGCGGGACGGTAGCATAGTTTGTCGCTGGAGGCATGGACGCGCATATCTATGATCTGAGGGTGTACACGGAGTGAATTCATTAGTGTTCAGTATTCAGTATGTGTGTAAATAGAACGGAAGCAGTATACATTAGTAAGTCGGTATGACAACCGGCGGTGTATACCGGTAAACTAATCCGTTTTACATGGAGTTCTTTGTTCAGATTAGTTCAGTACTAATGGCAATAAATCGTAGGGTGTTTATGGAAGACATTGCTCGCTAATTTAGAACGGAATCAGATTCATGTTCTTCCGTGTAAGTAATTTATACTTCAAGTCACTGTACAAATATGCATTTGCATATTTGCATGTTGTCTGAAGCTGCCAGTAAATGACGGTTAAACCTAGCGCTTGACTATGACTTCTTTGTCAGACTTTTTGTCACCGACTTTAGTGCTATGAAGGTAGATGAGAGTGCCGTCTATGGTAAGGACAATTTGGCGACCATAAGTTTCGAAAAAGTGCAAATGAGCGTACCGAGTACATTTATTGTTACCGACTTCCAAAAGAAGGAGGTACTGTATTCGGCTGTATGTATTTTTTTTTTTTTTTATATATGTTCACCGATTACTCCGCCGTTTGTGGACTGATTTTCGAAATTCTTTTTTTGTTCGTATGCTTATACTCCCGAGGTGGTCCCATTGTCACCAAATCAGGATCTGATGATGGGATCCCAGGGAAATCGAGGGGAACTCTCAAATTTTATAGGCACACACATTGATTTTCTTATACTTTCTGAAGCATAAGAGATATTTGTGCATAGTAATCATCATCTCATGTTGCTGAGCTGATGATGGAAGGTACTGCAACAGTGAGGAGTTGAAAGCAAATTCTTTCAATAAATAGTTTTTTATTCCAAATCTTACATTCCTGAGGTGTTCCAACTGTCACCAAGTCAAAGTCTGTTGAGGGGATCCCAGAGAAATCGAAGGGAACATTCAAATTTTATAGCACAACAAATGATTTTCATATTTTTACTAAAGCAAAACAGGCATTTTTGTATAATTATCATCATAGCATGTTGCTGAGCTGATGATGGAAGGTACTACGAAGGTTAGGAGTTGAGAGCAAATTCTTTCAATAAATGGTTTTTTGTTCGAAATCTTACATTTCTGAGGTAGTCCAACTGTCACCAAGTCAAAGTCAGATGATGGTATCCCAGAGAAATCGAAAGGAACATTCAAATTTTATAGCACAACAAATGATTTTCATATTTTTACTAAAGCAAAACAGGCATTTTTTTATAATTATCATCATAACATGTTGCCGAGCTGATGATGGAAGGTACTACGAAGGTTAGGAGTTGAGAGCAAATTCTTTCAATAAATGGTTTTTTGTTCGAAATCTTACATTTCTGAGGTAGTCCAACTGTCACCAAGTCAAAGTCTGATGATGGTATCCCAGAGAAATCGAAAGGAACATTCAAATTTTATAGCACAACAAATGATTTTCATATTTTTACTAAAGCAAAACAGGCAGTTTTGTATAATTGTCATCATATCATATTGCAGAGCTGATGATGGAAGGTACTATGACGGTTAGGAGTTGAGAGTAAATTCTTTCAATAAATGGTTTTTTGTTGGAAATCTTACATTTCTGAGGTGGTCCAACTGTCACCATGGCAAAATCTGATGATGTGATACTAGGGAAATCGAGGGAAATACTGAAACTTAATAGGCACACACATTCTTTTAGTCATATTTTTTAACATAATACAAATATTTGTGTCCGGTAATTATCACCTCATGTTGCTAAGCTGATGATTGAAGGTACAACTCCTCAACGGTTCGGAGCTGAGAGCAAATTCTTTCATTAATTTATACGTTCAGGTGGACTTATAATAGTATTATTTCAGGGTATAAGATGGCTATTAGATAAACATGATTATAAAAGGTTTCTCTTTAACGTTTAGAAATTAACTGAAAAAAATTCCAATTATGCTTATACATATTAAAATTACTAAAAAGAGTGAAATAAATTAAGTTTTTAACAAAAAAATAGAACCGACTTCAAACGGTAAAAAATAAAATTGTTCAGTACCTACTTCTTCTTGCTTATGGTAATGACTCTTAAAAATATTTTTGAAGTCGGGCCCTTAGTAAAATGTCCTGTCTTAGTAAATATAGTATACCTTTCGTTCTGAATGGGCACCGACTCCAATATAGTTTTAACAGTCATTACCATAATCAAGAAGAAATAGGTACTGTCCCACTGTCTGTACTGTCGTTGCCTATTTAGAATGAATGGTACGACATTTTAGTAAGGGCCCGACTCCAAAAATAGTTTTAAGAGTCATTACCATAAGCAAGAAGAAGTAGGTACTGAACAATTTTATTTTTTACCGTTTGAAGTCGGTTCTATTTTTTTGTTAAAAACTTAATTTATTTTGCACTTAATTTTTGTTATCATTAAATTATTATATGTCTTTTATCTTAAGCACCTTTTCATGACAGTAGTCAGGAGTAAAAAAATTAAAGCATCAATAATTGGACTTATTTTTTAAGAGTTAACAGAGAGGTTATGGAAAAGTCTTTTTTAAAACCCCTTGTAAATATAGCATATCAAGAAGCTACTTACCACTACTCTGAAACGGCTGAACCCATTTTGATGAAATTTTATATTCACGGTAGGTTTGAGAATAGATTGTTATCTATTTTTCATTCCCCTAAGTGATAAGAGTGGTCGACCCCAAACATTTAAACGCAGTACAGAGTTCGCGGGGTCAGCTAATAGTACTATAGTACTATTATTGTAATAGGGATAGTCGTGTAACGTTAGAAGAATCCTAAGCTAAGGTCTAGACTAGGGCGTAGAGCCTTAGCCGCTTAGCCTCCCCTTCAGGCTACGATTAATCTTGAACTAAGGGTCACTCTTTGTTTAGCTTACGTTGTGCATTGTCCAGTAAGAGCTACTTCTTATAAATTACCAACAAAATGTTGACTAGCAGTTTTTATAGTAGCAAAACTATGGTTTTTGATACGGGTATTGTAGTTCAACTGTTATTAATATTTCAGCTTATAATATTTGACGACCCGTGTAGCGCAATAGCTACCATGCCGGACTGCCGATCGGAGGGTTCCGGGTTCGACTCCCATCGAAACAGAATTTTGAAGACTAAGATGAGTTTAAAATTTATGTTCTCGGTCTGGATGTTTGTGTTTCTATATCTATGTGTGTTCATAGTACCGAAGACACAGAGTAAATCTACTCTACTGTGAGGCTATGAGTGGGAAACTTTATTTATTAATTTAAAACTAGCTGCCGACCGCGACTTCGTCCGCGTGGGCTTTATTTTTAGATTTTTTCTAAGTTACCCCTTATTACATCAGCTACCTGCCAGTGAAAGTCCCGTCAAAATAGGTCCAGCCGTTTCGTCGGAACAAACAGATTCGTCTGTCATACAGATGAAAGACAGACAAAAATACCTTATATAAGATTTATGAAGGTTTAATAGTCTTCACTGAAACGCATTACGACCTAAGCGGTATTCGCTGCCGCCTGCGGTAGAGAAAGCCGAATGAGTATGCGGTAATATTACTGTTCACATCAATGCGGATTTCGTTATCTTTGTGGGTAAAATACCGCGCGGTATGCACTTTTGTATACACAGCGGTCAGCGAATACCGCTTAGGTCGCCGCGGAATTTTATACTAAATACCTGAGCGAAACACGCGCGGTTACCTCTTGATAGATGTTGCGCCGTCACATCGTCGGTCTCTTGTAATCCATAGAATTCAATATCAAACCCTATCTGATGTTTTATAGATTCTTAAAAATCGGACACTAATTTGTATCTGCACTATTATGCATGCAGAGTAGCAAATGGAGACAGCTTTATTAAATGATACCGACTCAAAGACTAAACAATAAAGAACTGTACACAAAAAATAATCGCTATGAGGCTGCATCTCGTGCAAAGGTAAAATTGCTTTGTAAACGACGATACGAATAATTGTGAACAGTTGACGAGGGCTTCAAAAATATAGCAAAGAGCAGAAAATAAAACACTATCACGGTTGAAACCGAGATTTGTGCAAACATCGCAATTGTGACATCGGTTTATGCAAAACGAATCCTTTGATGTAGCTGTTGAAGTTCAAATTGGAATGACATAAAGACGTTTTACATTGAGGGTGGAAATAAAACTGCAATGTCTGTGATGTATAAAAAATGCAACGAAGAGAAATAAATCTTCTTGCAACCCGGGCAAGTAAGAGTTGAACATGCGTGGAGAGAAAAATCCTTTAATATAAAAAAAATAATGTAGTTTAAAAAACTAAAAAACACGTTTTTGTGCAAATACGAACTAAAAAGTAAAAAATAAGAAAAAAAAATGTATTTGATGTAATATAAATAATATAAAGATGTAATAATTATACGAACTAAAAAGTAAAAAATAAGAAAAGAAATGTATTGAATGACAGCCTCCGTGGCGTAGTGGGTGATGAGCCGACTGCGAAGCGTGAGGTCGATTCCCACCTAGGACAAATATTTGTGTGATGAACATGACTATTTGTTCTGTGTCTGGGTGTTAATTTATCTATGTAAGTATGTATTTAGAATTATATAAGTATGTTTATCAGCTTTCTGATTACCATAGTACAAGCTCTGCTTAGTTTGGAATCAGATAGTGTTGTGTGAATTGTCCAAAGATATTTATATTTATATATTTTATTTATATTTTACTGTAAAAAAGCGTGGGGTGCATGGTGTCAATAGTATCTCAAAAAGCACCCCACGCTTTTTTTACAGTACATTATGTATCTATCACATAAACTGTGTACATTTTCTTTTTATTTTTTACTTTTTTTTTTCATATTATTGTATTGTCATCGGCCCTTGACCCTTGTGCAAATTCAAGTTAATCAGACGCTTAGAAGTAGGTGAAAATGAAGTTAAAAGATTCTGTTATATACATACATACACATACAGGTCGAGCTAAATAAGCGTGTTAAAAACAATTGAGAGTATTTCTTTGCATCCTTTCAAGTCATTTAATTTCTTTCATCATTTAAGCTCTTTGATTTCATTCCAATATTATAGCAGGTATCTGCTATAATAGATATGATATTATTATAGAAATTACAAAATCCTTTTTTGTCTATAAATTGTGCTTGAAGATTTCAAAAGTAGAATTATGGAATAGAAATTTTAATACCGCTTGCTTCTCACTTTTTTTGTGATAGATACATAAAGTTTTCTGTGTTAAGCTTTTTCCTATAAACATTTAAAATTTTAAAAACTATCTATTCGGAAAGGCATCGAATTTTAACAATTATGAGGAACTGCGGAAATTCCAGTAACAACGAAAAAATATATTTATTTAATTTAGGCGTACGGAACCCTAAAGCGTCCGACGAAGCCTCTTCAGTGCGGATGACGGCACGCCAGGGGATGAGGTGAGGCGATACAGGAGTCGCAACTAGCAAGGCCCGAGGTCGACGACCGCGTTGTCGTAGGTCGGAAAATCGCTATCATTGTGACGTAAGCTTTGCGACATCGCTGTGATTCGAGTTTCACATAAGTGCTCTCAGTCGAGTGTGGGATTGCGTGCGTTCGTGCGATGTGTGGAGGCAGTACTGTGGGGGGAGACACAACAGTCGCTATAAGGAAATTTTTAGAGCTCTACTGCACAAAAATATTTAAATTTATATCAAATGTTGGATTGGCGTAGCGTTGGATAAGCGTAGCTTACGTAACAGGGACCATTAATGTCAGACAGAGTAAGATTGTGAATTTGAATATTTAGTCAGTCAACATATAACCTCATTGAAAAACAAAGGCGTTCAGAGCAAATTCAATGTTCTATTATATTTATACTCGATTATTGGCAATAAAAGGACATCCCTAATCTTAGCGTTTTAAGATCATTATAAGACCATACATTTTACGTAACTTACCTACGTAATAATTTCCAATAACATGTCAATAAAAACAAGAATGAAAGTTTCTTCCCATACCTATGAAGAGAGATAATTATGTAGATATCGGATATACAACAATAAATTTTATCGTTTTATTATAAGTTCTTCAATAAAACTCCAATATAAAGCAGCCGATTGATAAAGTGACAAAACAAATTGATGAATATGACGAGTATCGCTGATGCTCTATAGAACTCACAAGTAACAATATTTTATTTACCAACCTACCTTTTTGATATAAGAATTGTTAGAAGATATTATACCTACAGATTAATGGATAGGTTGTAAAATAAATTAAAAGTGAAAATTTTACGTATTAAAAATGATTTCATCATACCAACAATTTTTCACACAATATTTAAATCGCCACGGCAAAACGTCGCTATGCCCAAAATAAGTGCAACCGCCATATTAGATGCATCAAAATCAACTATTAGATGATCTAGAACTATCAATGAAGTTTTGCAGTGTTATATACATTACTCCAGCATGAAATAGAAATTTTCTAGCAGAAATAACATTTTTATTGCAACGATTCTATAGTCAATTTAATTATCAAACCAGCACAGTTGCATATTAATTAGAGAACACCATTAAAATGGCTTAGTAATAGATAGAACTCGTTTCGGATTTTATCGTGCTTATTGAATTATTAAAATATTAAATACGCCTTGTGTAAATAAATCAAATTTAAAACCACTGAATCAATTTCATATTTATTCATATCTGAATATATTTCCTCTTAACGAGTATACAATCACTCTAACAACATGAATAGTTACTTCTCGCTAAGCCATAACCTGGCGTAGAACTTTACAAGCCCCGAAATTTATTTTTTCGTATCGAAAACGAATAGTCTGTAAATATTTCTGATTGTAAATAAAGAAACATTAAAGGATTTGATATTTTTGGTGATTTGTGGTGTTTGCCTACTAATATATATTAACGTCCAAAAAAATATTAGGTAGGGGTATACGGTATCAAGAATAGATCGATAGATAGAACTAATCTTAAGAAGCGACGAAAAGGTGGCTTCCTTGGTTGCGGGCGGTGAGAGTTGGAGCTCGATCCGTCCAGCTAGCGGCCCCGGGAAGGAGGAAACCGTTGCGTTGCGTTCCACTGGAGATCCCGGAGTCCTCCACAAGCGTAGAAACAGACCAACAAGGGGGTTTTATTTTGTGCGGTACAAATCCCACATAACCCGGTATCCTCTCCCAAGGTGCCGGATTGTAGGTTATGGCCCCGAAAATCTATTACAAATTTTAATGCAGTATTTTACAACTTTTATATCAATATCATGGATAGTGTTCCGTATTTTCATTTGTGTTAGACTGGCAAAACTTGGGCAAAACCGATACACGGGCATAATGAACATTTATGCAGGAGGTAGAAATATTTGGAACTTGAGTTGTGTTCATACCCTTGAATTTTATTTGAACATGCAGCGTAATGGAAATTATTCTCCATTCGATTGGTCATGATTGATTCGACCTTGACAGCACGGCAACCAATGTCCAGGAAGTTGCAAATAAACACGTACTATGCTACTTGCAATAAAATTACAGAGTGCTGTAACAGCCACTTTTTATGACCACAGACAAGCAAATGTTGCCTAACAAGCAAATGTTGCTTAACTTGGGAGAGGATACCGGGTTATGTGGGATTTGTACCGTACTAAAACCCCCTCGGTGGCCTGCCTCTGCACTTGGGTAGGATTCCGGGATCTCCATTGGAACGCACCGGTGTCCTCCACGCCTGGCGCTCAAGATTTACGGGAGAGCAGATGCGCTCTCCTGCACCCTCAGGCGCTACCTTCCCGGGGCTGCTGGCTGGACGGGTCGAGCTCTCATTCTCACCGTCCGCAACCACGGAAGCTCCCTTTTAGTCGCCTGTTAGATCAGGCCGGGGATACCGTAGCTCTATTCTTAATCCCGAAGCTACAGGGACAAGTGTAAGCATCTACTAAATTACTAAAACAACTACTGACCAAACTGACCAGCGGTTCTGATATCTAAAGAAAAGTCGTAAGATGCTTCTGGATACGTGTTTCTTTATTTAAATTCAGTAGCAGTCGAGCATAAGTGGTCGCTGCAGCCCATGAACAACTGTACAAAACCACCAGCAATGGGGGCGACGGTGGTACTTCCTTGCGCTGCTACTCCGAAGGAATCTCAAGGTCGCCTCATGTAAGTGGGGCAATACGTATCGTTTACGATGCGGCATAAAGTTTGACAAATACACTTTTTTTAAATAGCGATAAAATGTGGCCGAATTGTAGTATTGAAGAAACATTATTGAACATTAAACAAAGCCCGATGACTTTAAAGCCCAATCGTTTGTAGAACTATATTTTGATCTAGAAAAACTCCGTATTATAACCCTCTAGAAAATCTCTGAAATAAAGTTCATAGATCTTAATTAAAATACGGCTTTGTTTGCTGTAATTGTCATAAATATAGGTCAGCTCTTAATATATATAAAAAAAGTAAAATCCAACTTAAATTTCGTGTTTCACTGCCATTTAGTCGTTATTTTAATTACACGTCACTAGAAAAGTATCGAAATACAAATCAATGAAGTGGCAGAGTACTAAAAGACCTTTAGAAGGCACTAGTGAAGTTCAAAAACAACATTTGTGAAACGCAGTAACTATGGCCATAAAGTTCAAAGCGAGACTTCAACATTGTTCCATTAGACGTTAGCCTCATAGTTATTTACGCCTGGATTCATTACAATACTGCACCTACAGGACTGGTATTCTTATACAACAAAAGGTGCTCTAACGGCAGAAATAATTTACAAGTACGCCAGTGAGCCCTGTCCTTTGTTGTCGAGGGCCCTAGTGTTTGCAACAATACTAGAAGCCCTCTAACTTCTCTGATAGGGTGTGAAGAGCTCCCGAGGGTGTGAGGAACCCTTCAGTTTAATAACGTTGATAAAAATGTGCAAGGGCAGGGGCACATCGAGTTGAAGATCGAATTCTGAATTGCTCTTGCATGCACTAATTACAGAGCATTCTGCACCACCGGTTTCAGTCAATTTCGAGTTAGCTAGTTGTAATTGGCATTCGTGAATAATATAGGATGGAACAATCATTTTCATATCACAAGAGTCCTTTTGTCTCACAAATGCGGATTTACCATGGATTTCGGATTGACAGCTACTTAGAAAACGCACACAGAGATAATGTGCACATGCTTACCTCCGCAAACATGCTAAAACCGCCTTCGTGAAATAAAAGAGCTGTAATGTAGACGTCCATAATGTCGTCAGCGTACTAGTACTCGTCATTCCATAGAAAAACGGCCAAAAGTTATACTTTTTCTATGAATAACAAGTACCGGGACACTGACAGAAACTGACGATAATACGGACGTTTTCCCTACATGATACCACAATTTACAATAGTAAAACATAATGCAAAAAATGTGAACAATTGGAAAATTGTTCACATTTTTTGCAGGATAAGGTTTTTTCTAAACAAACTAAGTTTCCTATAATCGAGAAAAATAATTGAGAAGAGAGAGAGAGAGAGGTTAAAGAAGAGATACTGAGCTGTTCATCCCAGTAACTACATAACTTAAAATAATGATTCAAGCTTAAAATACATAAATGAACTGATTACAAAAGGGGATATAATAATTCATTATGCGGTAACCGAAGCCGCAGACGGACATGCACCAGGAGTGCACACTGGTCGCCTACTTCTGCACCTAAAATAAAGCAACGCTCGTAAACAAACTATGCAGATAATAAAACAAAACATATGGTATAACAGGAGAACTATCAGGAAATGAGGAAGCGAGCGACCCGGTTATGAGTGATGACGATAAAATCTCAGATCAAAATGTCCTGCCGTATTGACATGTGTCCAGTGAGTCAGCTACTTGAAATGTCTTAATAATGTCTTCTGCGAAATTTTATAGGACACTTCAACTTTTATAGGACGTTCAAATTTGAGCTTAAAGAGATCGCAATCAGAGAGATGATTAAGGCGACGGGATATTTGGAACGACAGTTCAAAAATGATTATAATGAAATTTTAAAATGACCTACTATTGAAATGCATGCCACCATTATGATTTAAAATAATTAATATAGCTTTAGACATACATGAAGTACCTGAAAACATTGATAAATTGAAACATTCAACTAGGAATAATACATGCTACCATTTTTATGTTTATTTGTACTGATATCGGAAACATTTTTGTTGTGTTAGTGGAAACAAACAATTGATGAAGTTTTCCCTGCGGAAACCATTGCTGTTATCGAATGTAGCGGTAAATTTCCTACTGAATTGCAGCAACTGCAATTAAGTGAATTCTCTGATGCACTATCATGTAAATCGATTTACAAAGACCATTCGATTCATATCAGTTGGAAATAATTTAACAACACAATTTTAAATAAGAAAATTTAGCTGAAAAAAGAATTTGAAGTCAGAAAATTGTTTTGAAAAAAAAAATACATTTCTTAAGCATGTTTGCATAAGCATCGATGCATAAAGTAATTCTTTGTCAAGTAACAATAACCGCATAAGATCTATTTTTAGACCTTTAGTAATACTCTTTTGTGACTCACGGCAGTAGTAGTAAAAGGTCTAAATGCGATTTCGATTCGGACACAAAAATGTGATATCAACTTAAGGGAGAAGTAATATGGTCGATTTCAGGTTGTGATTGCGTAAGGGAATTATTTTATATGGTAATAAATAATAATGGATCTTCTTTGGCCTTGAAGAAACTAGTCAGCGTCTCGACGCAGTAAATTATGGATTTAAGCTACAATGTGACAGACAAATATGTAGAGAGTATTAGTGAAGAAAAATCGTAGAAAGTTATTACGAAAGTGCAGTAACACTTTAAAGCAAGATATGCTAAGAGCACTGGAAGGCGTATTAAAATCGATATAAGGTGATACGCTTTACCAGTTTAATCCGTTTTAAGTTTAATATAGCAATTTAAAATCAAGTATTGGTTTCAAAAGTATTTTATAAACATTTTTTGTCTTATAATCTATTCATTACACTATGTTAGATCTGATAGAAATATTTCTATACTTCGAAATCCATTAATGAGGCCTGAAGGAACGTTTAAGTTGGTGCGCGATTCTGATGTTCTAGATACATTCCATTTGTTAAAATTAAAATAATTTACTCCATCTATATCTATGCGAACTAGTAATGGGCACCAACATTCGATAAAAATCTTTTCCTCTAATAAAGAATGTAAGTCGTAGAAGAATGTTCGAAATGAAAAATCCCCTTTCTTCGTCTTCTATCTTCAAAGGACTATATATCTGGACGAAAGGCAAATAACTACAGTGTAACAACTTTTGGGTAACGTATGTCTCGAGGCGAATTTCTTACGAACCTGAGTACGGGAGGTCGGAGTGGTTTTACATAATACATCACGTGTCTTCAGTATTCATGGAAATTGTTTTGGAAAAACGTAAAGGTGACTTGTTTATTACGGTCGGTTCACACATTTCTGGTCAGTCGTTGTTTTTTCAGTTTGTTAGTATACAGCGATTATAAAAGAAAAAGAAAACATCTATACTTAATATATAAAGCTGAAGAGTTATTTTTTGAACGCGTTAATCTCAGGATGTACTGGTTCGAATTGAAAAATTATTTTTGTGTTGGATAGTCCATTTATCGGGGAAAGATTTAGGCTATATAACATTATGCTATGACTAATACCAAAGTCCTCGCCGAAAAAGTCGAGGGCGGCCGCTAGCGCATTATATTTTAATATGCGTCTGGTAAATGTTGCTATAGCTGTAAGCGTTGCTACGCTCACTTGGTGATAGTATACTTCAGAAGGTTATTTTGCGTTGGAACTTTAAGAAGATAATTACGGGCTGTGGAGTAGCGTTATGCCTACTCATATATTCGGTTAATTTACTCTTTCCAAATTTCGAGCCCATTGTAAAGACGTCCGTCATTCCTCGTTAATTTCAGTAAAAACTAGTGGCGACATGACAAGACAAAATGCAACCGTCAATAGCAATCGACAGCTGTATCGAAGCAAAACCTTGATGGATTTCTTTCTTATAAACTGGGCGATACAGCTTAAGGGGCGACTGGTGATGAATTTCACGGTATTATACTCTGTAATCCTTTAACCTTTAGAGTTGAATTCGTATGAGGTAATTTCCAAAAGTTAATGTCGACTACATTGCCCATGGTACAAGCGTAAGACATTCAATGAACGTCACTGAATTTTTTGCGCATCTGCAGCTCTTACATATTTGGAGTTACCTTCGTTTTATTAATTTCTCATTCGGCCCTTATTTGCAAGCCTCATTGTTTGTACTGCCGACAAAAAAACTTGTATGCGTAAGAAGATTACAATCGATCACTGTAAAGCAATTTTAAATGTTTGTATAATATATTACCCGTTAAATATGCATGCGTGCAATGGCTGCAAAAAAGAGTTGGTCCTTGCGAGGGTAATTGTCTTGAGTGAATATAATGATAGTACAGAGAATTGGGCTGCACTAGTATTGAGTAAAGAGTAAATTTACTATCCTATTATGGAGGTTGTCTCATTGGAAATGATTCAAGCATTAATTTAAAAAGTACTGAGTAACGGAAATTCGCATTCAAAACCGAGTAAATAACTTGTATCAGAATCATATTAAGACTTGAAATTATCAAAGTTCGATGCAACATTCTTAAAGACAAACATAACATTACAGAGTAATAAAATGAAAACAATGAGCCGTAAAAACAAGAATCAGCTGACACGAGTTCACATCGGTGCGCAGGCGCAGGTGGAGATCAGGAAGGGGGCAATTTGTAGGCGATGCTAATTGTAGGCTTGATGGCTCAATTGGTTTCGATCGCCGTTATTAACCACCACGTTACATGATCATTTACAACAGTTAGGTGCGACAATCGCTCTCATTGAATTGAGTTTCAATTAAACTTTGTAGTTTTTCAAGAACCAATTTCATTATGTCAATTTTCCACCAGATTTAATTTTGAATTTAGTCTCCTTTCCTGCTGATGAAATCACGTGTGCGAAGTTGGCACCGCACTTTGAAGTTACAAATATTTTGAAGGTTGTTCCAGTTTGTTCTAAGTTTGTTCTACTTTGTTCCAAAACGGCATAGGGCTGAGTATAAAACTTTCAGAGAAAACTGGAAAAACAACGATTTTATAGCTGGCACCGCACTTTTAAGGTATCGCGATTCTGGCGGTTGTTCTGTGTTGTGCTAGGTTTGTTCTATGCTGTTCCAAAATATCAATGTCAAAAAAAAAATTTTTTTCAAAAATTTTGCGGTAAATAGTTTTAGAGCTGGCACCACATTTTCGAGTCATCGTGATCGTAACGTTTATTCTGAGTTTGTTCGACATTGTTCCAAAATATTGCGTTCGAGAGAAAATAATGTTTTCGCAATTTGGAGAAAATTTATTATACAATTGATAACCCACTTTTTAAAAATCTCGTTTCAACGAGTTATTCCAAGTGATTCTAGGCATGTCTTAGATTAGTTCAAATGCGGTCCACATAGTTCTCCAGCGTATCTTGGTCGAAAAAATTAATTTTTCGAAAACTTCCAGAAAATTGATTTTTTTGCTGCCACCTCGATTTCGAAAAATTGCTGTTGCGTTGGTGTTCTGAGTTGTTCTAGCTTATTTCTAGATTTTTCGCGGCTTTTTTTCCCTTTCTTCTACGATGGCTCGTTCCAAAAGAATTTATTGTTCAGAAATTCAAGAAAATTTATTTTCAATCTGTTACCGCATGTTCAACAATTCGCGGTTTAAGTGGTTGTTCTAAGTTGATATAGGTATGTGTGACATTGTTCTGAAATATCTCACTTGAATGAAAATGGTTTTTCGGCAATTAAAAAAATAACGATTATTAAAGATACATCCCACTTTCGAATAACTTTTCCTGCACGAAATCGATTGTGAATCCAATTTACAAGTTCGGAATTTTCTCTTTTTCATTATCGTTGCATTATTCTAGGATATTAGTACAACCCAGCATAAAGTCAATTTTTGCGATTAAAAATTGCAGTCGCCAATGATACGGTAATGAACCTTTTTTCCTCCACGAAATTTATGATAATGACACTAAATATTCTAATTTAAATAACATTTTTTTCTGCTGGTAGTGCATTGTACTAAGATGCTAGCACAACTCGGCACAACCATTATTTTCGCAATAAAAAATTGCAGTCGCAAATGTAAAGGTAATAAACCTTTTCTCCTTCACAAATTCTACGACAATGTCGATTAAATATTCCAATTCGAAGGAACAATTTTTTCTACGGGCAGTGCATTGCAGTAGGGTGCTAGCACAACTCAGCACAACCTTTATTTTTGCGATAAAAAATTGCAGTCTCGCCTGCGAAGGTGTTGAACAATTTTTCCCGTACGGAATTCATGATGATCGAATTGCAACATTGGATTTTATCGGAATAATTTTTTTTATTGATAGTGCATTGTACTAGGATGTTAGCACAACTCAACACAACCATTATTTTTGCAATTAAAAAATTGCAGTCGCAAATGTAAAGGTAATGAAGCTTTATTCCTTTACAAATTCTACGACAATGTCGATTAAATATTCCAATTCGAAGGATTAATTTTTTCTATGGGCAGTGCATTGCACTAACATGCTAGCACGACTCAGCACAACCTTTATTTTTGGGATAAAAAATGCAGTCTCGCCTGCGAAGGTGTTAAACAATTTTTCCCGTACGGAATCCATGATGATCGAATTGCAACATTACAATTTATCTGAATAATTGTTTTTATTGGTAGTGCATTGTACTAGGATGTTAGCACAACTCGACACAACCATTATTTTTGCAATAAAAAATTGCAGTCGCAAATAATAAATTTTACCACCACTCCAGGATTAGGCTACCACCTAGCCAAATAAAAAGTGCGAAATTAGAGGTTTTGCAGCTTTCTATGGGTAGTTTCAGCTTTCTTCGAACGAAATGTGAATTATGACTTTTTCTCACGTTGTCCCAAACTCTTGAATGCTTATATTTAAAAAAAAAGTTGTTCACATTTTTTTAACACCGACCGCGGCTGCCCCTGCCCCGTACAGAAGCTCCCGATGGTTGTCACTCATTACTTGACCATTCATAAACTTTATTATGGAAACCACCTTCTATAGAAAATATCCAACGTATTTTTTTCATCAAGCTTCATACTTTCGAAGTTATTTGTTCGGACGTGGATGCAACGAAAGAAAATCATTTTTGAAAACCGGCCCTGTCACTGCGACTTTTTATGAAAAATGCAATAATTTTTTTTTTCAATAAACATCCACAATAACACAGTTGTACTAACATCCTAGTACAATGCACCACCAATATAAAAAAATATTCAGATAAATTTCAATGTTGCAACTCGATCATCATGGATTCCGTACGGGAAAAATTGTTTAACACCTTCGCAGGCGAGACTGCAATTATTTATCGCAAAAAATAAAGGTTGTGCTGAGTTGTGCTAGCATCCTAGTGAAATGCACTGCCCGTAGAAAAAATCGTTCCTGCGAATTAAAATATTTAATCGACATTGACGTAGAATTTGTGAAGGAGAAAAGGTTTATTACCTTTACATTTGCGACTGCAATTTTTTATTGCAAAAATAATGGTTGTGTCGAGTTGTGCTAACATCCTAGTACAATGCACTATCAATAAAAAAAATTATTCCCATAAATTCCAATGTTGCAATTCGATCATCATGGATTCCGTACGGGAAAAATTGTTTAACACCTTCGCAGGCGAGACTGCAATTTTTAATCGCAAATATAAAGGTTGTGCTGAGTTGTGCTAGCATCCTAGTGCAATGCACTGCCCGTAGAAAAAATTATTCCTTCGAATTAGAATATTTAATCGACATTGTCGTAGAATTTGTAAAGGAAAAAACGTTCATTACCTTTACATTTGCGACTGCAATTTTTTATTACAAAAATAATAGTTGTGTCGAGTTGTGCTGACATCCTAGTACAATGCACCACCAATATAAAAAAAATATTCAGATAAATTTCAATGTTGCAACTCGATCATCATGGATTCCGTACGGGAAAAATTATTTAACACCTTCGCAGGCGAGACTGCAATTTTTTATCGCAAAAAAAAAAGGTTGTGCTGAGTTGTGCTAGCATCCTAGAGCAATGCACTGCCCGTAGAAAAAAAATTTCCTTCGAATTAGAATATTTAATCGACATTGACGTAGAATTTGTGAAGGAGAAAAGGTTTATTACCTTTACATTTGCGACTGCAATTTTTTATTGCAAAAATAATGGTTGTGTCGAGTTGTGCTAACATCCTAGTACAATGCACTATCAATAAAAAAAATTATTCCCATAAATTCCAATGTTGCAATTCGATCATCATGGATTCCGTACGGGAAAAATTGTTTAACACCTTCGCAGGCGAGACTGCAATTTTTTATCGCAAATATAAAGGTTGTGCTGAGTTGTGCTAGCATCTTAGTGCAATGCACTGCCCGTAGAAAAAATTATTCCTTCGAATTAGAATATTTAATCGACATTGTCGTAGAATTTGTAAAGGAAAAAACGTTCATTACCTTTACATTTGCGACTGCAATTTTTTATTACAAAAATAATAGTTGTGTCGAGTTGTGCTGACATCCTAGTACAATGCACCACCAATATAAAAAAATATTCAGATAAATTTCAATGTTGCAACTCGATCATCATGGATTCCGTACGGGAAAAATTATTTAACACCTTCGCAGGCGAGACTGCAATTTTTTATCGCAAAAAAAAAAGGTTGTGCTGAGTTGTGCTAGCATCCTAGAGCAATGCACTGCCCGTAGAAAAAAAATTTCCTTCGAATTAGAATATTTAATCGACATTGACGTAGAATTTGTGAAGGAGAAAAGGTTTATTACCTTTACATTTGCGACTGCAATTTTTTATTGCAAATATAATGGTTGTGTTGAGTTGTGCTAACATCTAAGTATGATGTACTCCCAGTAAAAAAAACTATTCCTATAAATTTCAATGTTAAGATTCAATCATCACGGATTTCGTACGGAGGAAATTGTTTATTACCTTCTCATTTGCGATTGCAATTTCTCACTGTAAATATAACGGTTGTGCTTAGTTGTGCTAGCATCCTAGTGCAATGCACTACGAGTAAAAAAAATTGTTCCTTCGAATTAGAATATTTGATCGACATTATCGTAGAATTTGTAAAGGAGAAAAGGTTCATTACCTTTACATTTGCGACTGCAATTTTTTATTGCGAAAATAATAGTTGTGCTGAGTTGTGCTAGCATCTTAGTACAATGCACTACCAGCAGAAAAAAAAGTTCTTTAAATTAGAATATTTAGTGTCATTATCATAAATTTCGTGGAGGAAAAAAGGTTCATTACCGATTGGTGACTGCAATTTTTAATCGCAAAAATTGACTTTATGCTGGGTTGTACTAATATCCTAGAATAATGCAACGATAATGAAAAGGAGAAAATTCCGAACTTGTAAATTGGATTCACAATCGATTTCGTGCAGGAAAAGTTATTCGAAAGTGGGATGTATCTTTAATAATCGTTATTTTTTTAATTGCCGAAAAACCATTTTCATTCAAGTGAGATATTTCAGAACAATGTCACACATACCTATAACAACTTAGAACAACCGCTTAAACCGCGAATTGTTGAACATGCGATAACAGATTGAAAATAAATTTTCTTGAATTTCTGAACAATAAATTCTTTTGGAACGAGCCATCGTAGAAGAAAGGGAAAACAAGCCGCGAAAAATCTAGAAATAAGCTAGAACAAATCAGAACACCCACGCAACAGCGATTTTTCGAAATCGAGGTGGCAGCAAAAAAATCAATTTTCTGGAAGTTTTCGAAAAATTAATTTTTTCGACCAAGTTACGCTGGAGAACTATGTGGACCGCATTTGAACTAATCTAAGACATGCCTAGAATCACTTGGAATAACTCGTTGAAACGAGATTTTTAAAAAGTGGGTTATCAATTGTATAATAAATTTTCTCCAAATTGCGAAAACATTATTTTCTCCCGAACGCAATATTTTGGAACAATGTCGAACAAACTCAGAAGAAACGTTACGATCACGATGAATCGAAAATGTGGTGCCAGCTCTAAAACTATTTACCGCAAATTTTGATTTGATATTTTGGAACAGCATAGAACAAACCTAGCACAACACAGAACAACCGCCAGAATCGCGATACCTTAAAAGTGTGGTGCCAGCTATAAAATCGTTGTTTTTCCAGTTTTCTCTGAAAGTTTTATACTCAGCCCTATGCCGTTTTGGAACAAAGTAGAACAAACTTAGAACAAACTGGAACAACCTTCAAAATATTTGTAACTTCAAAGTGCGGTGCCAACTTCGCACACGTGATGAAATCAGTTTCTTGTAATAGTCAAAGATAAGGTATTTTTTGCAAAAACTAAAAATACATCTCATGAATACAAAATAAACATTACATCTTCAAACACAGAAAACAAAATCCTATCCTAAAAGTTATATTATGTGCATTAAATACGACACGATCTAGGTTTTTCTTGACGAAGCTGTTTGATTCTCGGTTTCTCGTTTCCTGAACTAATTATTTATTAAGCTGTGAAGTTAGTATTTTGTTAAATTCATTTAAAATGCAGTTTTTAGCTTTAATTTGGTACAAACCTATAATTACGTTTGAAGAGAACTTGCTCCGAAGGCGATAACTTGTCTCGTAAAATGTAATTTCCGATAAGTATTGGCACTCCGGGCAGGATATTATTTTATTGACGTCTAGTAATCATACGTCAAGTTGGCTCTTCTGGCCAACCTTTTTACAGCACATTGCGATGTGAAAATTATTTAATGGTTTTAAAGTATGGTAATTTTCTGTAATCTGTTTCATCAAATGCCATTGGCCACCTCAAAGTGGTCGTCCTTGTATGTCGCTATACAAATGTAACGAATGACAAACGTAAAACGGGATCGGGATAGCACATGTAGATTCACACGATAGTTGCAGTCACGATTTAATTGGTGACATAATTTTAATAATACAGCTACGCGGTTTAAAAACATGAACACATACATGTATAGAAGTTGTGCATGACCATTATTACCGTCAGTTCGTGCAACCGAATAAAATAATGCCGTTTTATGACGTTACAGATTATACTGTAACCTCATAAAAACGGTATCAATGAATACCAATTCCATATGGATTCATACTTATAAGGAAGTTCGATAACGTATAAATTATCAACACGGTGCACGGTTTCGTCTAACCAAATAGGAAGTTCCACAACAACTATGCAATTTCACAGCGGACTGCTCCTGAATAACTGATAGTGTAATAACAGTGAAAGCTAATATTATATTCTGTACCATTGTCTACCCATGTAGAATGCCCTCGGCCTCACATGTTGATTTTATAAGCGTTATTCGTTCAATCATAGCCTAAAATATCACTGTTTTGTTTTTCGTGTGATGTTCATAATTTTCTATTGTTATTACTATTTATTACTGATTTATTTTATTATTGATTCAATCGTTTGTTCCGTTTCCTTGTGCGAGTGTATTTACATTGATTTGTATCTCTAGCTCAATGCTGTTTGTTTTGACCTTAAAATTATTCTTTGTTTACAGTTCTTTAAATTTTTTTTAATTCAAAACACGCACTCTTGCTCTCTTACTTGCTAGAGTATTTGAAGTAAAGATAGAACTTGTTTAGAAATATTTTCTCAGTGTCCAACATCATGCAACATGAATTGCTATAATCAATATTATGCATGCATCCGATTGCATTGCATTCTGCCATTTTCCAATCTCATCTAGTGGATGCTTGTACCTTGTCAATGTACCTTTCATTTTACATTTTGCTATTATCTTTCATCTATTGGATTGCACAGAGCTTGAAAGACTTTTGCTTAGTAGTTGTTACGCAGAAACCGATCCAATTTATCAGTAATTTTTATTGAGATACAAATACGTTTATCATGTTCTTACGAGTATTTAAATTCGCTTTTTGATACACTAGGATCGGCTGTCTTATATAAATAATCTGTGGCCTTAACGTTACTTTTTAAGTCGAAATACTAAGAAGATGCTCTGGTTTATTTTGTTTCATAGCTACGTATTTATGAGCTCTACCGATCAATGTCACGGTATCAGTTTTGAGCCACAACTACGAGTGTTGCCAAGTTGGCACGGCAAAACCACAAACTTCTGTGAATTTTACCACTTTGGATACAGTTTATAAATAAATCTGTCGTTTTCTGAGAGTATTGCTAACGCAGTGGGTACCTTGTCCAACAACAAATAATACATCAAAACTTCAATGTTACTTGTAATTGCTACGAATAAAGAATTACCTACCTAATTACTAGTGGCCGCCCGCGACTTCGTTCGCGTGGACTTTGGTATTAGTCATAGCATGATGTTTTAGCCTTAAGCCCTCGGGGTGGTTCCCCTGGGGTTGCCCGTGTCCATAGACGACGGTGATCGCTTAACACCACGCGGCCCATCTGCCTTTAAAAAAAGCCTTCCCAGATAAATGTACTATCCAACACAAAAATACTTTTTCAATTGGAACCAGTAGTTCCTGAGATTAGTGCGTTCAAACAAAAATACAAACGAACGAACGAACAAACTCTTCATCTTTATGTATAGATTAAAATATTGATTAACGGGCTAATATAAAAAAACATGAATAAGCCAAAGACAATGCCATACTTTATTAATCTATAAAACGAAATAAGAAACATAAAATTTTTCTTTTCTTTTAATATTGAATGGCTAAAAGGATTTTTATACAATGCCGTAAAACGAATAAAAAAAAGAAACATAAAAGACAGACATGTCAATTTTTGATAGCTGCGTCAAAATGTTAATAAACAAACACAGAAAGTAAATAATTTTGTAAAGAAATAATAAAGGAAAAGCAAAGTATAAGAATAAAACAAAAGGATATAAGTTATGAAATATGATAATGGACGTGAATGAAGTAAGTAGTACCATGTAGTGTATTTATAACACTATACAGCGCATTTCATTCATTTCATTTGCTTCCCGTGGGAATGAGATATTTTCCCGCGGTAAAAAGTAGCCTGTGTCTTTTCTCAACGACCTTTCATGTTTATGCCAAATTTCATCAAAATCGGTTCAGTGGTTTAAGCGTGAAAGAGTAGCAGACAGACAGACAGACAGAGATACTTTCAAATTTATAATATTAGTATGGATGTTGCTCTTTAATGTCATTTGAGAAAAATCCAATGTATCGTATATCTAGCAGTCAACTTAAAATGCATAGACATCCTTGTAAAACATGGAGCGGAATGTTCTTTCAAGTTAAAAATAGCTATTGAATAGACCATATACCTTGTAGAGCCTTTTTATAACAAAATGAATGCAGAAACATTCAAATGTCTGAGTAGTCGTAAGACTAAAGCAGCGATCTTTTATTAATTCCGACTTATATTGCGGCTTCGCCCTTTCTCATAAAACACGGGTGATATGAAACTATTTTTAGTTGGACCGATGAAAATAAGCTTCTAAGTTGTAATTAATAGGACTGAAATTAGGTCTGCGGGGGCGTAAACTCTGATGTGCAGTAAGTAAGCGAATCTAGTTCGAGGTGCACTTGTTGCTATAATTAAGCTAAAGAATTGTGGTCTTTATCATGAGTGGGGTAAAGATTAGATTAGCAGAAGAAATAAGCTTGTTGTTTGTACAATCTTGTCGCCTAACCACTTGACAATTACTCTTCAACGCGTCGCGGCGACTCATTTTAATGAATTATTGACGCCGAGAATACCATGGAGTCATATGATGTATTGGTCTGTTCTATGTGCTTTATTAGTTAATTAGCAGCACGTATGCAACCCACTTTTGTATCTCCACTAATCTATCTGGCAGCATCTCAAGTGCTTATATTGCCCAGTGGACCTTGATCCCGTATTCCAACTAAAGGACTATGACATCGTGTAATGGCCGGATCAAATTATTTGAATCTTTAGATCTCGTTGTGGCAATGTTATACTGAGCACGGGACTTTTGCTCTGCACTATGTATAACGCTGTGTATTTTATTAGATTTGTAGAACTGAGAAATTTGTTTAACTGAATGGATTCAAGACTTACCTACAATGTAGTACAAGTACGCTGCACCCACTTCTGCCGTGAACCAATTCTATTGTGTTTCGGTGGAAAGGCGCAGTTGCCGGCCACACTTACATGAGGCGACCACCAGCCTCCGGAGTAGTAGCGCAACTGCATACGACCTTAGACAAGACTTACCTATGCTTGCTTGAGGTTGTATGTAGATGTCCATGGGCTGCAGCGACCACTTAACACCACATGGCCTGCATGCTCGTCTGCTACTATACCATTCAAATAAAAAAAAATGGATGAATATCAATCACGTTAGCATTATACCGTTTTGTGAATTTTATTTTTCTTGCATTTTCAAACTGACGTTTTGGTAATTGCAGTCTTATGGGCTTTAAAGATTACGCCGAATCTAACTCACAATATTTTTTTTAAACTTACAGAACAATTTTTTAAAAAACGGGCATCATGCTAGGTTAGGTTCTATTTTCCTTTTAGAATCCACACCCACCAACAACGTACAAAACGTATGTATGTAGGAATGTTATAACATTTGTCTGGTGACCTTGCGATGATATGAAAATTACACATTATTGTCGCACATTATTCACAATTGCCCGCCTGCTCCATTGCTTCGGGTCGCTACGCTATGTGCTTGTTTATGACAATGGTAGTTCATACTGTAATGAATACTATCTCAATTTTATGGCAGATACAGGTTTAGGAATAGGAGGAACTAGCTACAGTTAAATTTGTTTCTTGGAATGGATTAAGAATTATACCATCGATCACTACAATAAGACACAGAGAGAGTGGATTCGGTATAGAACGTAAGTGAGTTTGTGTATTGAAATGTGCATGGTATAATGACTTCAATTACGTTACGAAAAGTTGTTACTTGATGATGGAAATTGAGTCTTTTTCTACCATAGTATAAATACCTATAAAGAGACAACTTTGGTACCATCTATCATCAAAGAAGTAAATTCCTCAATATTAGATAATTTAAATTGGAACACAGTTGTTTACGAATTTAATAAACGTCATACAAATTAACTTTGATCAAAATGTTAATACGGTAATTAGAATTTACAGCTCTTACGCCCCCAGTAAAAAAATCATTAGCAATGATAAAATCGGTTTATGAGTTTTTATAAATTATTACTTATATCTTATCATTTGAGTTAGTGTATAACTCAGCAGAAAAGCCATTTACCATCTTTCGCATTAAAATGCAAAATAACGCTGAATCACGCATATGGCGAAGTGTAGTACCCTTTAAAATCCTCTATTTAAATTCATTGATGTGTAAAATTCGTTCGACTAATGGCACTCGCTGACAAAGGCAGTACTGGTACTGCCCAGATCTCCAAAACAAATGAACTAGAGCCATTCTCCCTATAGAATTTGATAAGTTGTGTGTAATTTGGGGTTTTGGAAAAAAACGTTATACGCTTTTTACAGATTTCTGTAGGTAGTAGAACTTTTACGGTTCGCCTGGGGAAGTACTACTACTGCACCCACTTCTGCCGTAAACAATTTTATTGTGTTCCAGTGGAAAGATGCAGTTTCCAGCCAGAGTTATATGAGGCGACCATCAGCCTCCGGAGTAGCAGCGCAACTGCATACGACCTTAGACAAGACTTACTCGTACCTATGCTTCCTTGAGGTTGCGTGAAGACGTCCGAGGACTGCTGTGACCATTACTCCATACTGATCCATACTAATAATATAAATTGTAAAGTAACTCTGTCTATCTGTCTGAACCAATTGGAATGAAATTTGGAACACAGATAGAGTGCACCTTGGGAAAGAACATAGGATGGTTTTTATCCTACGGGACCCAAAAAACGTGTCCACGCGGGCGAAGTCGCTGGTGGAAGGCAAGTAAAAAATATTTGATTCCTTGTAAGGATGCACCAAGGTACTCAGCATATAAATTGTTTGCTAAAGAATTTCAAAGACGCAATTGAAGATGCAGCTAAGCTACTTGCTATGCTAACACAATAATGGCATACATTTTTTTCAACCATTTTAATATTCTATTGCTAGGTACAGATATTCTGAGCACTTGCAGGGTATTAGAACTAAACACTTAGTGCTTATAAAAACAAAAGTTTTATAGTCTTTTATGCAGAATATGTCCCTTATTTCCTTCTGTTTCCATTATTTTAATGTATAATCATAAAATAAATCGTGTTGAACCCAACAAGACTCCATTGCAGCCATCATAATCCATTCAGAGACAGCTATTCTTATTACAGACACGACCACTTTTTGTTCATCTTTGACAGCTTGGGTGTTCAATGTTAAATGCGTATCACGCACACATTCAAACAGGCTCACATAAACTCAGTAAATTTATATACTGCAGTTTCGCGTTTTTGCAGAAGTTGCGACAATGATGACACGAAGTTTCCACAGATGTGGAACTAGTAAAACTAGGTTTTTGTTGCTAGCAACTTTAACGTAATAAAATAAAATAGAGGTTGTCATTGTAGACAGAAAACAATAAAGTAGTTTTATGATACAATTATCTATAAAAAGAAACGAATACTGAAAAAAAACTTTATGATGTCTTGCTGGATTCAAATGCGTTTGGGGAACCAGTAATAAACCCATCTCACAAATAAAATAAAGTCCTTCACAGTAGCATTCTCGTAGTTTTAGGGGTCCAACGGGGCGGGAACTTATATACTACTGGATGCACTTGGCCAGCGTAGACCAGATTTGATGATTTTATTTCGATAAGTAGATTCGAGAGTAAATCCAAAGAAAATAAATCTAAGTCTAACACGCAGCTTAAGTATTATAAGATTTATAAGACATAATGCTTCATCAAATGTCTGACTTCATACTCGATTCAAAACGAACGTAACACGAACGGAATGGAGCATCTTATTTATATAAGAACCCTTCGTCAACCAAACAGGAAAACTTACAAACGACATATCTGGGACACTTATACAAGACTTGGACGATCTTTATCTAATGGTGTCTTGTACACGACATCTGAATCTTATAACTTCCTATTCGCTTGCGGCAAATGTTTAGTTGAACAGCAATTAAAATTGCAGCTGTAGTATATTTTGGAGACATAAATAATCCATACAAAGAAAAAAAACAATTTGATATAAGCTTTTTCGCTACCTTCAAAACGTACTTATATGTACCGTATGATGCCGGGTACGTACGCTGCACCACCGGCATACCGAGTTATGTGGGATTTGTTCGGCACTAAAACCCCCTCGGTGGCCTGCCTTTGCGCTAACGTTGCAGTTACAGTGGTAAATCTGAAGCAATTTGTGTCTATTATTTTAAAAGAAACCAAAAAGCACCACTTATCTTCACTGCGGGTAACATTGGTCGACAGTCGACTTCATGTCAGCCTAATAATGGGGAGAGACTCATACCCAGCAGTGGGCCGCAAAAAGAATCTTCACTGCGGGTAGCATTGGTCGACAAGTCGACTTCATGTCAGCCTAATAATGGGGAGAGACTCATACCCAGCAGTGGGCCGCAAAAAGATTTGCAGCCAACTAAGCTTAAGATGATGATAAGATCAATAATATTTTCGCAGTAAGTCAAGTATTTAATTATATTGTAACATTTGAACTAAGCAACATCCGTCCTAATATGACGCCATTTGCACGTACATCGCACAACGTGTGCTCCATGTGAGATATTTGCGATTTGCAGCAAATGGGTTCTTAATGTTCTTATATTATTTGAACAAGCCAAAGGTGTCTTTAGAATATCAGTAGAGTATTTTATTTAAAGACTCAACTACCACTTTTGATCTATAAACGTAGTGACAAATTTCTCGCATAGCGTTTTGTTAAACACCTGATTGACTTATCTTTAGGTTGGGCATTACAATTTAGTTTTAAAAAGAAGGTATCTAAATTATAATTAAATTAATTATTAGTTCAGTTATTTGAGAAGCGAGCAGATACCATAATATCTGAAGTTTGACGAAGTAGTATTGACGTGAACCAAGTGTGGCTTGTCTTGAAATATATTGGCGTCTACTAGATACTTAAGGCTTACTTATGCCTTAATCCTAGAGACATCCTAAGATTTACGCATGGCTGTTTATTTGTATAAAACTTATATGGCTTTGGTAAAATCCGTAGTTGGTTTAATTCGTAAGCAGCGTACTTCGTCCAAGCCAGCAGGTATAGAAATTAGGTCCAGTACCGAAACTTGGTATAAAACACAGTTGACACTTCGCAGGACACGTCATGTTATATAATCTTATGCTAATCAACGCGCAAGCTCGGAACGTGAGATAACACCAACGCGTTTACACTCTCACCTCGCATATCGTTTCTCACCGTACATTGCTTTGCTTCGTTTACTTTTTTTTTTTTGAATAAGGCTAAACGATGCTACTTGATACTGCCAAGCCAATGTGGTCTACTACAAATTGTCATAAACCAGTACAGATATATAGATACAGTTACAGATATCTTAGGTTCATCTAAAGCAATTTATATCATAAAAAATGCGAGTACGAAGTTACAAATCATTTTTATAATAATATTATGTAAACGGCTATACTCATGGTATTTTTTCGGGATCGCCTGACTATTTTCGGACCTTCGGAATACCGTGAGTATAGCCGTTTACTTACATCATAATATAATGAATAAAGACACACACCATACCTTTAAAGTTGCAAATCCGTAAAAAGCAGATCAAGCCCAACATGTCAGCTCTCATACCTTGCTTTTGGTCCAGCACTCGACATTTGTGAACTCTTTGCATACCTAGTCTTGACCAAAGCCTTTAATTTACAACGTTACTACTGTCACTAGTGTATTAATTGTATCTAACTCTAAACCGATCTAACGGACCATTTCGGCAAAATTTCAAAACTATGTAACGTACACTCAGCTCGGTATCTCTTTGTAACATTTTACGTTCTCGCCACTCCTAGGTGTAACCAGGGAATAAATCTACTAACAACCGAGTGTTTGCACACTTGACTCACGTCTCGCCTCGCCACTTGAGCGAGAGTGTAAATGAGGCGTTAGAACCACACTAGGATGCTAGGAACGCATTCGTCTAGATGATTCAAGTATTACATTATTTTGCTTGTGCGGGCGTTTGCTTACTATTCCCGATGTTTATAATATCTTCCAAGCAGTAAGGACACTTCCCCTTTCCACCGTCTAGGTTGGAATTTCTCTCTAAATTACGGATGATTCAGACAACAATCAGTATCAAAGAAAACCCTAATAACGATATAGGTCTCCTTTGATAAATGACGAGTATTAGACGTACAGACTTCTTACGTGATTTTGTAATGAAAGGTGCTTATAATACACCTTACAAAGGCGTATTATAAGTTACCGAAAATTGGCGTTATAACTTCGTAGCTATGTATATTTTGGAAATGTGTTTTTATTTACTTTAGGGGCTGAAAGACGATGAATGATGTTTATGAAATTTAGAACAAATTTAGAAAAAAATACAATAAAACGGTCTAGCTACGTTTTATTTTTTGAGAACGTGTTTTCAGCGATAATTACCATAAACATAAACGGAAAAATATGAATATCTGATATCTGTTAGCGAAGTATGTAAAACTGTATTTTTTTAATTGGGAGCTATTTCAGTAGACGGCGATGTTAAGTAACACTAAGCCCATGAGTCTCCAGAGAAAATCAATTGTGTTTATCCGAGCAATTCTCGATCATCTGTGTATTAATCATAATACACTAACTTTCTGCTATCAAGTTTTGTTACATAGGCACTTTCTTAATATATCGTAAAGCAAATGTTAAATATTAAATCTTAATGCATACACGTAATACACTACTCACTATCTACTAATAGAAATGTAAATATTGTACGTAATTCAAGCCTTTTAAGGTTAGAGTCATAATCGCCTTATCCCAAGTGAGACGGACTTAATATTAATACGAGTTACATTTGCGCTTCGGTAATCTAATATACTGCTATTTTTAATCAGCCCAGGAAACCTTAAAGACTGAGCTTAACTGCGCAAGATTACTGCGCAGATATTTCAGACTCATATGTAACAGCAAACGTATGGGTACCTACGAAGTGTGTAGGTGTTTGTTTTGCAATTAAGTAGAGGGTTATAGTCATGTCCGTAGTGACAGAGAGAATCATACACCCGTATACACAAACAATACTATGAGGTCTCATAGTGCTCGCCAACGCATAGGGTCATCTAAACGAATTCATAGACGATACTTGAGTGAAGCCTGCTACTATGCGTATGTCAAAATCGACATGAATCTCAAGCTTGTTGGCATAAGGACCACACGTCATATAGCGCACCTTGCATAGCGTTGCCTGCTTACTTAAGCAAGTATGCTTCTTGAATACGGCTGACTTGTCTCATAGCATAGCTAGGAAGAGGCCTGTGCTCAGCTGCGGGACACAAAGAGTGGTTGCTGACTGTCTCCTGTCACTGTTAGATAACGTAAACATCCGTATTATGATCAGTTTTTGTCAGTGTCCCAGTACTTATCATTCCATAGAAAAAGTATATCATTTGGCCCTTTTTCTATGTAATGACGAGTACTAGTACGCTGATGACATTATGGACGTTTACCTTATGTGCTATGTTTGGTTATGATCGTTTCGAAGTTTTTTTTTAAATCTTTATTTTATGACGGAGTTTTGCCACACAGTGGCCATGTCACTCCCGTAAATATAATTTACAAATTAACTCACTAAGAATTTACAAAAAGTGATTGGTTTCAAAGGTTTAAAATATAAAGCGCCTGCAGGTGGCGTAAATTTCTTAAGATTCTCAAAACATTTTGGGTCGATCCCGTGATCTCACTTTCAATTGATACACGTGGTGTCGTAAACGGTGCGAAAAAAGTTACGAATCCATTTACAGAGGCGCGTATCAGTAACGGTGTTAAACAGGCAGTAATATTCCAAGGCTAATGAGGTTTGCGGCCGTAAATTACAGTATATGGCGTGAGTGCATTAAAACAACTTGTTTTAACACCTCGGCGGGTAGTCAGTGCCGTAATCGGTCCTTCGCACCCGGTCTTACGGGCCCGGTGTCACGTAAACACGTAATAAGAGGCGTCAAATAAAAACGCGTAATGAGAAATCGTTGTGAATCGAGATAAGTCAAATAAGGTGTTACAACGACAGTCACTGATATTCACTTTGCGTGGCATGATACTTTGGATCATGTCACGCAAAGTGAATATCAGTGCCCGGTTCCCGAAATAAATAGATGTAAAAAAAACAGGGCAAGCTATATAAATAGAAAAATAAACCATTTAAATATGCCATAAGGCAGACATTTAGCAAAGGCAATGGTTTAATCATGGCGACATATTCGGAAACTTTCATAAAAATTACATATACCTATATGTTCTTAGGTAGTTTTTATTTACCTATAGATACGCTCTAGCTATAAATAAAAGCAAAAATTAACTTTTATTACTTATTACTTTTTAACACAGACCTCAGTCAGTAGGTACCAATAAAAAGTCATATTCTCAAAACAAGCTTAACAATTATTATTTTTTTACCATTGAACATATAATATGATGAATGGCTATTAACATGTTTTATGAACACACAGATACATTTACAACTAGCAATTTAGATTACTTCTACAGCTTATATAAACATGAAACTGTTGAAACAGTTATAAAACCTAAGGTGAAAAACACAACTTCAGTTACAATTAACGTGTTGTCAAACAGAGCCGAACGAAACGTAAGCGGAAGTAGGAAATTTACCCGCTAACGATTCTATGCTAATTTTGTAATGACCTGACATACTTAGAAAGCGATGCTATATTAGAGATATTTCATATCATATGCAAGAGATGTGTTGAACACTATAACTACGCAGCTGCTATTAAGGCCAATATTCGAACAGCGTTGTTCATCAAAAAAAAACTTGTTAAATAGCTTCTTAAGCATTTTTTTAAAGTGATAGAACCTATTAAAGATACAGATTTAAAAGACGGATAACTCTAGACAACGTTATTGAAACACGGTTTTTTACGTTCACTTAAATATTGCTTACAATTTAAATAACGTTTATGAATGAGGCTGAACATTTAATGGGCAAAATGCATATAATATGTACTCCTAATCATAGTTGGTATAGATAGACATGAGGCGTAGACTCGTCGATACTACATAAATAAAAACAAAATTATCAGTAAAGTCTGTGTATGAAGTATAAACTGTAAGTATTAAAATCAGCATATTTCTCTGAACTTAAAAAACAAGAAATACAAAACAATAAGTAAATCGCCATTGAGTTCTCATGATCTGCTACACAAAACTAGCTATTACTATTATCTCCTACCGTTGTATGTATGACACAAGCATTACACCAACGGATGGAACGTAATACAGATTTACATATAGATAGTTCCTCAAACTCGAACAATACCAGATTTAAACTAATTCGTAACACTTCTTTAAGACCTCCTGTTTTACATTCATTTGAATGCCACTTGACTTCTTGTATATTTTGAATACAACAACACGGCTTGAAAAATAAAAAACAAAAAGAAATGTGATACGTTACATATTATTATATTATTTATTTTTATAAAAAAATTACGGCAAATACTTGCTATTTCAAATAACAGTAATTTAAAGAAGAAAGAATCAGTTTTTGCTTGTTAGTTTTTTTGGATGGCGATCTCCCAAAAGAAATAAACGTTTATCAATAAAAAAAGCATTTAAATCGTTCATTGAAGATTTTTCTATTAAATACTGCATTTATATAACCAAAATCTTACTGATAACCTAACGATAGCAAAGTGAAGTAGTAAAGTACGCGGTAATGAAGCACACTTAAACAATATCATTTGCGACTTTGTGATTACGTATCTATATTATATGATACGGAGCCAGCATGGGCGTTCCCAGGTTTTTGGTCAGGGGGGCAAGTACTTGGTCAGGGGGGCAAGTACTTGGTCAGGGGGACAAGTTCTTGATGAGGGGGGGGGGGTTAAACTGAGTACTGCGCGTAAATTTGCCTTCCACGTTACACGAAGAAACGCACACAAAATATTAAATATACAAAGGAAACAGCAGGAGGTAGCATATCTAGCTTTTTCTTTATAGGTTTCTTTTTTCGTTTAGGAGGACTTTTGGGATTTTTGAATCCTTGAATCTGAACCTTGATCCAATCGATCAAGCCCATGGTATATGATCAAGCCCGCGCCCTGGGTACGCCCATGGGAGCCAGATAATTTTAATTCCCACTTTTGCATGCGTAAATTACATACCAAAAGCTAAAGGTCATTTAGACGTTGAGTAACACAACGAAAAGAAACTTAGGGAAATCGGCATTGTAAAAAAATTCACAAGTTCATTGACCCGACGGTTTTGAAATCATAAATCACAAATACCAACACCTTCGCACAATTGTTGGGAATGCTATTCAATCGAGTCGTCGGAAAAGTATGAAAAGGTAGAAAAACGACGCTTCAATAGACGGCATCAATGTCATCAATCACTTAGGACACTTTGAAAAGGCTGGCCATTCAGGTCGACGCCATCAAAACACTTTCACTCGCGATGTCATTATCATAAATCATAAGTGTTTTGTGGTAAAACCGCAGGTGATTCTGTGCGGTCAGATTCAAGGTCGTGACCGGTCGTAGCCCTGTGTGAATATACTATAGGAAACCATACATTTAGACCTATGGGAAGATTGGGGAGCTATAATAAACTTACCAAGGGATATTGATTTGTGATAGAAAAATGTGTACGTTTGAATGGATAAGTATTAATTTCGGGAATTTCGAAAGCTGCTTCTTTGATTTCTGTCTTGTGTAATGTAGGTATAAGGTGCAAAATCCATTTATCAAAAAATAAGGAACATCAGGTGGATTATTCGCCATATAAAATTCAATGTTAAAAAATCTTTGTTGTATTTCAATTAGGAAATATGTATAAGAGGTACTCTCGTCAATTTTCTACCAACCGCGCAATACAAAGGTACATATTGTATTTAATCATAAAAGTTCATAATATAAATTCTATATTGAGACAAAAAATATTTATTTTTGATGGCAAATATTGCGCAGTTCACCACCGTCCCCACTTTTGCTGTAAAACGATTGACTTTACTACCACTCATACTATTGTATTGTACGGAACCCTTAAAAACTGGGTAAATGCAATACAAAACTTAATCTACAAATCCGCCCTACAAAAGCTCGAGATCAGAGATTGGAACGAATCTTATCTCACACTAAAGTTTCGTGAAAGAGAAATTTTAAGTAGTTGCGTAACCAACGAATCATTCCTTCCAAAGTTTAATCCGATTACGGTAATGAACGAAGCAATGTATACGGATAAGGTAATTTGTTTTTTGTACTCATTTTAAAATGTAACATTTTAGTCTTGGCTTTAATTAATGCTCGTAAAAGTAACTTATGTAAATATAAGATATCTATATTTAGCTGCTTATTTAATGTTTAGGTATACGTTGGTACTCTAAGATACTTATACGATAAGATACGAACTGTGCATGGAATAACATCAAATTGTTAACAATAAGTACATTTTACATCCGCAAGACGCGCTGAACAAAATTCTAATACAAATACAAATTTAAAAGTATGATTTGATTTTTCTACGATTAAAACAAAAGCTCTGTTGAAGCAAAACCTCCTTGAACTATACAAGAATTGTATGAAACTTTATTTATAGAAATAGAGATGTCTGTTTTCAACATTTCAGTTTATTACACAATAGCACCGGCAATTTCAATAAACCTCCGTATAAAATAGCAATAATTGTCAATTAAAATAAGCCATTAATTAACAAACGCAGCACGTGGTCCATTCAATTATGTAGGACTGTACAATTAGCATACAATGATGGACATAGCGCCTCACAAACATTAGTTCATCGAGCAATTCCATCATAGTGAATCATCGATCTTTTACGTTTCGGTGCTGAATACAAATGGACATAAACAAAACGAGGCGTAAGTGACTCATAATAATATAAGAAGAAAAGTTGCCAAGCTTACGTGACATAATATTGAAAGCAAGTGACAAACGGAAGCGTTTATCAGCCGTATTCAAGAAGCATACTTATAAGTAAGCAGACAACGCTATGCATTTGCATAGGTATTTACCTAGCTATGCTATTTGACGTGAGTTCGGTATGTCAAGCCATCGATTTATGTCGATTTTGACTTACGCATAGTAGCACTTAAGTATCGTCTATGACTTCGTTTAGATGACCTTATGCGTTGGCGAGCACTATGAGACCCCATAGTATTGTTTACAAATACGGGTGTAAGATTATATCAAATGTATTTCCATTAATCTTGAAATCTGATTGAGGCAATACACTAGACTTGTACCTATATAAAAGATCAATTGTGAAACTAAGGCAATAGGAATATGATATGCTTATTAAGGATGATAAAGACAATTTATAGCGAGTTCTGTTTAAGTAAGTAAGATCTTTCACAATTTAATATCATACTTATTTGATAATTACTCTACTTTACCCGATACACTTTCAAAAGGATAGACTTCTTCTATATATGTGTGTTTTTGTTTGCATAATATAATAAAAAGGACATATTAAAAATAAAACGCTTGTACACTTTAACGCGTGCCACACACCATGTCAAATGGTGTCAAAGTTTAATAACTCCAGTATGGGGAATTTGGCGGGAAAAAAATTAACTTACAAACATTACTGCCCTATTCCCAGCGAGTAAAAATGGCAGCACACAGCTTACATACCTGAAACAAACAACATTATCCTTAAATTAAACCCAACGAATGATTTTACGACGACATAAACAAGAGTTTATTATATCAAAAGTCAATCGTGGAATAACTCAATTTTGTTTGGCAAATTGGATTGAAAACGACGGATATAACGAGGATGTATGAATTTAAGAAATACCAATATACTTTCTGTTTTGTATAGAAAAGCGAGTGCCGTTTTTTTATTTATACTACTAACAAGGAGTAACTACACAAAACAGAAATTATGAAATCGTTCCTGATATTAGGACAATATCAGGGATGTATTAAAAATGAATGAAAACTTTGGAGCACAGTAGCATTTTCAACCAATTATATTCATGTCGTTCTAACACCAAATTGTTGCACTTGTGCTTTAAAACAAACGGGACTGTTTATATTTCTAGAATCTCCCATGGCCAAACAAAATACTAATAACCACACTTTGGTGGTTATACGAATATACGTGTTATAGCAATATATTCATAGCTGATTGCAAAATCCAATTCCAAAATCAATTTGTCGGCTGGCTCAATTATACAATCCAAGTAGAAATCTGAAGGGCATGCGGTCGGATAGATTCGAATAATTTTCAAATTGTCTTAGTTTGTGGTTCTTGCATCAAACAATTCAGTGGGATTGGTTCTTACGCTGTGTATCTGCAAATAAGGTGGTATTGGTGTTATCTATATTTACGAATTTAATGTTCACAAATTTAGATCTCACTTCACCTGTTATGGTTATTTGCACACCTTAATGAGGTAGGGCCCACTCCTCCTGCCTGATATGCCAGAGGTTACTGGGCCAAAATGTATGTAACACCTTATTGATGTAAGTTCTTGAAAATAAATAAAATTGAAATTAATTCGTTATTAGATATGAGGACATGAAGACTAACTTGTAAATTCGTACAAATTAATGTTTCTGTTTTAAGATTACTTGTTTACTGTGTAACAATTTAAATTGCCTCAAAGTAGGACTTTGTTTTAAAATCGTTTGGTAGATGGTTATAAGCCTACCATCAAACTAAAAAACCTACAAACTAAAAAAACTATGCGGTACTAGTAAATTAACCTAATAACACTATTCAACAGTTTTTGAAGTGAAATGTTTTTAGCGGCGTTGTGCACTTTATTTGGGATGGGAAAAAATATTAAACTCGTGTCAGGACACGTGGCCTGCTCGCAAATGATGGCTCGACTGTCTATACTTGTAAAATTCGTTTATATCTATTAGTATTTAAAATATGGACATTGAACAAAGTGCATCTACTTATGAAAAAAGTTACGAAGAAATAGTGAAAGAAAATGAGTGAGCACTTTATAAAAATACTAGATGAAAACCTACTGAAAATACTAGATGAAAAATAATACTGATAATAAAAGCAATTCGTGCGAAATTATTACCTAACCATTCCAAAATATCAATAATGCACAACGTTAATGTTCAAGTTTTCACTTCTGCCGGCACTACCGGAGTACAACCTTTTTCTCATAAGTATCTCTTATATCTTATATCACTTTGGAAGTTCACCACAAACAAGAATGCTTAGGCGTTAGGAAAACTTATGCACGAACAAGCAATGAATCACAAGGAAGGGATTCTCGTAAAATATTGCACAATCGTGGTAAAACGCACGTTCGTGAGCGCTCGGGCCGTATTGACCAAACCAACTACGGCGTAATGAGGATCGTTTAGCGATATTCGTCACTATTTGTCTTCTGCCTAGAAGCCATTAGGGTCAATTTACGGTGATTGAGCTCACTTAGCTTTCTTAGCGACGGCAAACGTCAACGGTAATATATCGTACACCTGTAATAGGTTCACCCAGTTAACATTTACAGGTTACATTATTCTTACTTAAGAAGTCTTAATACGACTTTGCACCAAGATCAAAACCAACCGCACCTATCAATTGTGAGACAACATTTCGTAAAAGAGAAATCTTAATAGGATTTAACACAAATAAAAAGTTTCTAAATATCCTGTTGTGATTATTTGGTTACTCACCGTTGCGTAACAGTGAGTCAAATATATTTGGATTGCATTTTCAATTCCTTACACATTTTTTTTCCTAAAATTAATATTTACCTCTTTGTGAAGAATACATTTATGATTATGACTTATGAGGCAATACTTTCATAACAGACAACTTTAGAAAATAGTTACATAAACTTTTTTATTTTACGAAAACAACTGCCAATTAATACCGGAGAGCGAAAGTGAATCTACAATTCAAAACACCAATTCAATAAAAGAGCGTATCTTGTTTTAAGCTATAGCTAAGTGTTACTTATTACTTATAGTGTTATTGTTAACTGTAATTGCGGCACTGATTTTAATTAAATAGGTAGCCCAACTACTAAATATATAACCGGCCAAGTGCGAGCGGACTCGCGCATCGAGAGTTCCGTAAAATATTTATTATTTTATATGTATGATGTAACTAAAAATTTACGGTTTTCGCATTTTTTCCTTTATCTGTGCCATAAGACATTGCTTCGTAACAAATTTCTGAGATTCTGAGTTCACGGGAAGTTGATTCCCTTGTGAGCGCCGAAAATTTGGGAAATTTGTGGCACAAACGGCTGTCTTTTTATTGCACTGGCTTAAAACTTTGATTTTATAGCTCTAAGGGACAAGGACAGTAGATTTAAGTATTTGATATAAATTCCAGCTTGATACGCGTGCCTGAGAAACAGGGTCTTGACAGACAGACCGACGGACAACAAAGTAATCCTATAAGGGTTCCGTTTTTTCCTTTCGAGGTACGGAATCCAAAAAATGGCTAAACCTTTATGTATGTCGTAAACTAACCTGTCGTCATATAAAATAGATTTGAAATAGTGAGGTTCCAGGCATAATCACATAAGTAAAAATCCATACATAGTTTTTCCATTTAGGTAAAACACCTGTGTAAAACACTAGTCTCCATGATCAAAGTCAAAAATATACCTAAATATTGACAAAAATCTAGAAATTATAAACGTAGAGCCATATCCAATTGGCACCTTTAACACTCACTGAAAGACAAGGTTGTCTAAGGACTATTTGGATTACAAAGTCGATCCGTCTTGCGTAAGAAAGCTAAATTTGACGTTTTGTTTATAAAACAGATTTTGCTTTGTATAATTTTTCACGGTCATCAACAACTGGCAACATTAAAAAATAACAATGGAGACGCGTAAAATTACAAAAGATATTGCGCTTTTAATAACTTTTGTGTCGTAATTGAAGCCACAGAGTCATGTTGCTTCTAAAACTATACACGCAGAAATAAAATATGATGGTTTCCTTAATAAATTGTTGAATGACGCAATGAAAAGAAGCAAATATTTTTTTTAAACGTTATATTCTTTCCCTGAAATTTACCCCATTTCTTTTAACTACGATTCGTTTGAAAGTACATTAAACAATAAATTGTCTGATTATTAGTGATGTGAAGGTGTTTTTTTAAATTATCAAAGAATGTCGTACTCCTTGATGAAGGTTCCGTACGAAGAGGATGTTAACGGATACTTAGTACATATTTTAATTAATTTGTAATAAATCACATGTGACGCGTTCAGAGAGCCCGTTAATCTGTTCAGAAATGGAAAAGTCGAAAAGCCACTGGGGCTTGTTTGAAGTTTTAAATACATTTTTCTCATGTTATGCGAACTAAAGAAAACATGTGAGTTTTGGCCAAGCCTATTCTGTTTCGTTAACATACTCTAATTATATTGTGAATTTCTTCGCTTCCAATTAGAGCAATCTTGTTTGATTGTTAGTTTTGAAAGTTTTTGAACAATTCCCCGTCTAAAAGCAGATCGCAGCGGATTGGTGCAAGTCACCATAGACAATGGTTGTCGTAGACGTCAATGTTAGTTGTTACAAGTCAGCCTAAGCTATAAAATTTAGCGTTTTCAGAAGAAAAATCATTTTTTACATGGAGTAGCAGATGCGTATGCAGTCCTAGTGTTAAGTGGATGTTGCAACCCATGTACATCTTAACAAAACCTTAACCAATCGATTAACATACGACCACAGGCAAGCCAAGTCTTGCCTATGGTCGTATGCAGTTGCGTTACTACTCCGAAGGCTGGTCGCCTCATGTAAATCTTACCGGCACCTTTCCACCGAAAAGCAGTAGAAATTTCTCTCGGCAGAAGTGGTGGCACTTCTCCGTTCGACCCATTAAAGCTCTAATATAACACCTATAAATAACAAAGCATAAGATTAAATATGTAATTTTTTTAAGGTTAAATTTAAGGCACCTCCCAATTCCTTACGTTACGTAAAAAACAGTAATGTTGCAGAAATGATCAAAGGGCATCACTTGCAGCAGAGTATTTATTTAGTTTTTTTTACTGGAATTAAGATT
This sequence comes from Pyrgus malvae, assembly GCA_911387765.1. Classification (NCBI taxonomy): domain Eukaryota; kingdom Metazoa; phylum Arthropoda; class Insecta; order Lepidoptera; family Hesperiidae; genus Pyrgus; species Pyrgus malvae. The sequence continues at coordinate 5,374,820 of OU426955.1, read as the reverse complement.
ACAGATTTCGATAAGCAACTTTTTTATTTCGTTGTTGTTGTATCCGTGTCAAATCTCCTTCAACTCTGATTCATTTTGAATCATTTCGTCTTGCTCATTAATTTCATTCAACTTTAAGGTGCAACTGCGGATCTATTTTTACAACGTTTGTGACGTAAATAACCAATGATAGCACAGAAACCGCTAAAGGCGCATCACTTGAGCGGAGATTATTTATGATAGCGCACGGTTCACGAATCTCGGCCGATACTATCGGACTTTCGAGATGGCCGACTGTTCGGTTGGATAACAAAAAAGTGAGGTTACGTAAACGGAGTTACTCTTCGAGCTTTCTTTGCTGCGTCGATAGGTAGCGATAGCGATAGTAACTTCACAAACAAACTCGCTTGAACAATGCCTGTAAAGACGGTTTGTTAGCTCGACAATTACATCGTTAATCGAAATGTATTGAAAAAAGTTCGTGTGTGGATTTCGAAGAATTATGTAGTATATTCGTGTAGGGCAATACGAGGACTTTAGCTTTTTACGCTTCCAAAATTCTTTATAACATAACCTTAATTTAAAAATATATTTGAGATAACAAAATAGTGATTAGTGCCTACTCCAATAATAATAATAAGCTCGAGAAATTTTTGTTTTTGTATACCGCATCAAAAAAGCATATCCCATGAAAATAATAAAGTCGTATGATGACGAAGATGAGGATGATACCGCGAAACTGACAAAATTAAAAGATAACAGTTTCAACAATAATAAAAGACCAGAATCTGTTAAGATGGAATACTGCAAATACTAGAAATACGTTTGCCGAAAGCATGATAGCCACTCCATGCATAATTCCAATATTAGCCCAACACAAGTCAAGCAGAGAAATGGATGTGCGAAAACGTAAACAAGTCTGTAATACTTTGGCACTATCCAGATGTGATTTAGATCGTACTAATTTAGATCTAACTTCTTCGGGATAGAGCTTCAAATGCTTTGTCCTAATCAAGGTATTTGAGAAGATAACGGTGCCGATAATCGAATAAATAAGCAAATAATCACATAAGCGTTTCGACCTTGACGTATCGAGGTAGAGTACTATGTACGCTACACAACAACATTCGATGTTTTCTATGTCAAGCGTTACGTAATAGAAAATTATGATATTAATATCTAAACGTACTTTGTAATTACTGTAAGACCTTACACCTGTATTTATTACAATTTATAGGTAATGGTCAGTACGTATACGTTTTTTCCCATAGGGTGAGATATTTTTCCCGATTAAAAAATAACCTGTGTTACTCTCCAACCTCCAACATGGCACCGTTGCGATGTGAAAGAAGGAGAATCAAACGAACAAACACATTTTTACATACATAGTATTATTTAAAAAAAATAACGCTACACACTCATAGCCCCACACTAGGATTTCTTGTGTCGTGGGTGCCATGGACACACATAAAGACCGAAACACAAACACCCAGACCAAGTACAGAAATTAAAACTCATCATTTCAATTTCTGCCTCGCCGGGACCCTCCGATCGGCAGTCCGGCATGGTAACCATTGCGCCACACGGGTCGTCAATGGATATGGATTGCAGCATCTTCTTTCCAACCAAGAGGTCAAATATGGTTGCTGATTGAATTCGATAGACATACAGATAAAGACTGATACAGTTCCGGCCGGAAATAAAGTCGTAATTACTCTGATTATTAATTCATAACTTATAGCAATTAAATTCACGTTACAACCTGAGTAGTGCGTAACACGGCAATAACGACCGTAGTAGGTAAAAGTAACGTACACGATATGCCCAAAATTATGAAAGCTGAATCGTACTGTGCGTGACACAGTAGCAGATCGTGACTCACGCCCAACAAGGCGGAATGCTTCACATCACGACGGCAGTTCAAGTAACCTCTATGCACTAAAAGGTAAGACAGAAAGTCGTCTCAAACATGCGTCTTATTGAATTGAAACATTACTGCACATTTATAGTGTCAGAAATGACGTATCTCGTTTATTTTGAATGCTTTTGTAATTGTATGCAATTCGACGTCTCAAACGCAAAATATTAAAATTGCAGTTTAGCAACTTTTTTTACGTGTCTAATCGAATTTTTCTAATTCTAAATTTGTAAGGTACAGGTTACAAGTTACATAGGCACGCATTAGTTTCAACATCCTCAGTATTTTACTCAACGTCAATGAACAGAAGAGTTTTTCAGAAAATAATACAATAAGTGTTTAATCCAGATCCAGACTCTTCCACCTAAATACAATTTAATGTAAACCAATTCCGGATGAACCTATTAATCTCACACCGCAAGCAAGCTAAACAAAATACATTCAAAAAGCATCAACCAATCATTCAGTTCATTAATTGCATCTAACAAACCGTTACAAAATACATTAAAAGAAATAAACAAAGAAAACACGCGATTCGAAACGAATTGCATCATTCAATCACTCATTGATAACGGCATGTAGCCCAAGAGCCGGGGGCGAAACGACATCGTTCTTTTCATCCATCGTCATTACCATATACGATGCGTTTGGAATTATTTTCTTGTCGGTCTCATTACTTTCGTTAGATAATCTATCGCGTGTGGCGTCGAGTAATACGCTTTATCTTTTATATTAATGTGTTTTGATACTACACATGGTAGAAGCTAAAGGTTGGTCGATATCACCGCTACATATTAACGCACCCATTTGAACTTTTGAGATTTATACGTTATCAAGAATTTACTGTTACTTCTTTTGGTTTTAGATACTAGATTCAAAACTGCTCAACCGATCTTCCGAATTGATGTTTTTGAATTCTGTTTACAGATTTATTGAAGTACCCGGATGGCCGAGCGTTGCTCGGATCTAAAAAAAATGATTTGATTCATAGACTCATTGGCTTTATAGTATTACTTAACAACGTCATCTACTGAAGCAGCTCCCAATAAAAATAAATATTGTATTACATATTTCGCTAATAGATGTCGGGAGGAGTCATATTTTTCAGTGTATGTTTGTTTAAGATGATTAATGAAATGATTATTGCTGAAAATACGGATTAAATGAAATTTTCTAAAAAATGAAACCTAACTGGCCGTTTCCGAAATTATATGAGTATATGATATTATATTACACCGAGATTATATTATTATGTATATACATTCTTGTGTCCTACCAAATACACAAGAATGGCTCGTTTAAAATACGAAACCTTTACGAACGGACTGAAACAACTTTCATTGCGACATACTATATCTCAAGTCCACAAACAATAAGATAGTGTAGAGCAAGCAACCATAGACCATAAACAAGTAGAAAGTAAATAAGCTCTCACGAATTTCTCAGTTCCGATCGTTTCTCATTTCGAGGCGATTCAAGAACAGTCCCGAATCATTCATTTCGGGACGGACTGTCACAAAATTAGCACGGGTGGCGAGTTTCAACCGCAGCGTCCAGCTTGCGGTTAAGGCTCGGACACACTGGCCGTTTCAAATCGATCTAGTTATGATCTGGTCAAAATCAACAAGCAAATAATGGGTAAATCGTATTGAAAGGAGGACTGATAAACATTAATAAAGATAGGCCGTCAAGCGATGACACCATAGCTAAAGGAGTGCTGGCTATCTTTAACCTAACGACTGGCGATATAAAGAAGACAATGATACATACTAAACTAACCGGACTAGCGGCCACTCAGGCTTTATATCAGTTTTAATATTATATTATTATCGGTTTTTTAAGGGAGGTCAGGTCAACGCCTGCCAGTTTTTCAGGAATAGAAGAAGCAACAATTCTATATTTTTATGTGTCGAGTGAAAGTTTTGGAAAATCAACCAAATCACCAATCGTCGATGCTAATATTAGCTATTCTACCATAAAATTAAATACTATAAATGAAAAAGAACCAAAAAGAGCAAACACGCACAACATATTTGGCAATACGGCGCAAAACTATTTCCCATGACAAATATGGCGGCCTATCGCTGAGAAAGCTTTCAAAGCGCTAGTGTATTGAGACCTTTTAAATTAACTGAAACGAAGCGTGCCGAAGCGCTGTGACAAGTAAAAGCGCATAAACATTGAAGGTTGCACGAGACTGTCACTGTACACTGTCGTTAAAGCGGTCCTGATGCGAACCGAACACAAGAACGTTGATCATTAAGAACATAGCTTGACATTGTAACCAATGCAGAGCAATGAAATACATACATTTTTTAATTTGTACATATTTTCGGTTAAATCGAAGCATTTCTATTAAGACGATTGGTACACTAAAATTTGATTTGTTTATTTATATTTTAGTCATAAATACACTCATCTACTTAATTTTGTTCAACAACCCTTTTCGTGTCCAACTGCGCTTAAAATAATAACTACTCACACACTTTCAGTCTAAATAAAGACAAGTTTTACAGTCAAGCAAGTGATAGATATGTCCATAACTATGAACCTTGGGTTAAAAAAAAGTGTTGGGTTAAAATCAGAAATGAATGAATGCAAAATAAAAGATTACGATAGGACGTTCTAATATTACTCGCTGACCCACTGAGACGCTACACAACTCAGCAAGAGTGTGATGTCACCTTGACTTTCAAATGCGGAGGATCATTTCCAAAGAGTAATGGACGACCCATTGTGGTGTCAGAAGCATCGAGGATAAATACGGCCGTGTCACATGCAACGTGGATTTGGTGAGATAGCGTGAAATCGTAGAAATCTCCGTACATTCTGTCGATTTCGGTGTTGGAAATCAATTTCACGACGTTAGAAGATAAACCCTTCATACTCATAGAAGATCCTCCCTCATGCGGTAGTTTGGCATGGCGCTATAGGGGGATTTGGTGAGATAGCGTGAAATCGTAGAAATCTCCGTACATTCTGTCGATTTCGGAGTTGGAAATCAATTTCACGACGTTAGAAGATAAACCCTTCATACTCATAGAAAATCCTCCCTCAAGCGGTAGTTTGGCATGGCGCTATAGGGGTCGTTGAATATCACAAGTCGTGATAAACGCCATTGACAAAGCTTAGCAGTGTTGGGCTAGTTCAAAACTGGTGATGATGATAAATGGTTACAATTCATTTACCTTTCATTTAACTATAATGCGACGTATTAATGATTTTATTGGCCAATACATTTAGGATTTATAAAAATGATTATGAAATAACACTCACTACACCATTATTATCGTAAATGAAACACGGTCACTTTACTGGTATTACAAGGAAGTGTCTATAAAAAATATTTATTGTTAAAAATACAAATGAACATTCTTATCACCTTATCGCGATAAGATTAGCCTGTCCATCTTGGTAAGTCCATACCTTATGCATCATAATTCATAAAACATGTTATATGATCGATAATTTTCCATACGATAAAGGGTATTTATGGTTATGACTTAATAAAAACACATCTTGGATTACATATCGTAAACTTCTTTCAAGATATAAAATGCAGTTTAATCCACAGATAACTTATTTGATAAAATGAAAATAAATAAATCATACATCTTACGGATCTTAGGTACTGTTTGTTTAGACATGAAACTCTTTGATAAAAAAGATTTGATTTTTTAAACCTATGTGTGTTTGGTAGGTGGTAGAACTATTATGGTTCGCTCGGGGAAGTACCACCGCTACACCCACTTCAGCCATGAGCAATTGTGTTTAGATGGAAAGGTGCAGTTGCCGGCCACACTTACATAAGGCGACCACCAGCCTCCGGAGTAGCAGCGCAACTGCATACGACCTCAGATAAGAGTTACCTATGCTTGCTTGAGGATGTATGTCCATGGGCTGCAGCGACCACTTAACACCACGTGGCCTGCATGCTCGTCTGCTACTCCATTCAAATAAAAAAATACCTTTTTATGTCCCACTCCTGGGCACAGGTGTTCTTTTGGAAGTGAGAGGGATTTAGCTATAGTCCACCACGCCGGCAAGTGCAATTGGTGGACATCATGACTTCAAGAAACTATATGTTACTCTTAGCCATGCACGGTAATGCAGAAAAATGTAATTTAGTTAAATATATAATATTTCCATCATGATGGGGCAGAGATAAATGCGCACTTAACAATTTTTTTTGTCAGAGGTGGCCCCTCACAGCTCGGCCATCGCTTCTTGGATTTGGAATTTATTGAAGTGAAAACTTCTTTAGCGGCGTTGTGCACTTTTTTTAGGATGGGTAAAAAATTTTAAACTCGCGTCAGGACACGTGGCCTGATCGAATATTCGTAAGACGGAGGGGTGACAGCTGATGGCTCGACTGTCTTTATTTGTAAAATTCGTTTATATCGAGTAAAATATGGACATTGAACAAAGTGCATCTATTAATGAAAAAAGTGAAGAGATAGTGAAAGAAAATGAGTGAGTACTTTATAAAAATACTAGATGAAAACCTACTAAAAATAATGGATGAAAAACAGTTTTGATAATAAAAGCAATTCGTGCGAAATTATTCCCTAACCATTCCAAAATATCAAAAATGCACAACGTTAATATTCAAGTTTTCACTTCTGCCGGCACTACCGGAGTGCAACCCGTTGTTTTTTTTTGGCTGCCTATGAACTTTGGACATGGAGTACCGTTACGATGTTTAATATAATGTACAGATTATTTATAAGCAAAAACTATTGGATAATAAATAACCCATACATATAGCTAAACGAGTGTATGATGTAGTTACTACCGATTTAAACTAAGATTGCAAAATGAGAACAGTTGCGATGTTAGTAATAGTTGTACGTCAAAGGGCCACACAATAGAGTAGAGGTTCAAGAACACAAAAGCAGCCACTGACCTTCACAAATCACTGCAATTCATATGGGCAGACCACAAAACAGTTTGTAAAGCTAGGAACACATTATGGGACGAAATTTACGAATACTATGTGTGTACTGTATTGTAAATGATTGAATTTATACCTAATCATACCACCTCTGAATAATTACATTTCAGTTTCGGTAAATTTAGCGTTAGGCACACATTGAAACACAAGTAAAAAAAAAAAGATCAACAAGTAACCACCCAGAGAGCATATTCGCATAGCCATGACATTCATGTCGAATCACGTAGAATAAATATTTAGTCACTCGTACCACTGGAAGATCAGCTTATGGTGTCATACAATCTTAAACAAGTGTCGTATGCAATTGAGCTGTTACTCCGAAAGCTAGGCGTTCACGTGAGGTCACCTCAGGTAAGTCAGACCGGCAAAGGGCAAACACACCTTTCCAGTGAAACACGATCGAATTGCTTCACTGGAAATGTTTGCAACATACATAGGTACTTCCCCAGTCGAACCACCAAAAGCTCGGCCACTAAAGAGTTTGGCTTGTAGCCACAACCTGTGCCTACCTCGTAACGTCACATCCGATAATGTGAGTCTTGTTTAATGATCCTCGCGCTCCTGCGACCTACCTTGACCCAATTTGTGCTGCCCAGACAAGCAGAGCCCAGATAAGGGTTCCTTTTATTTATATTACTTTTACTACGATTATTATACGTTTACTTATGTAAAAACCCCCTGTAAACAATGAAGCTTACCTACTAAGATACAAAGCCCTTAAAACTGTAAAACCTGATTATATAAGACTGATTTGCGCACCGATGAAGATCCGTCATCAAGCTCAAAAATCGAATAGCAAGAGGAAGGTCATCACGGTTATCATTTTTTTTTTCATAACGATTGGTGCACGAAATGGATTCCTGCCCAATTTTAAGACGATATTAAGACTAAGATATGTATCTAAGTACAGACGTAAATATATTCTTATTAAAATTATGAGTAACAAATATGCAATGTAAATGGAGATTTTGATTGTACTTGATACTTGCAAGATATACCTACTGTGGCAAAAAAGCGTTTTGATGAATAGAGGGTCAACAAACTAATGCTGAAGAGGAATTATCTTCATTTATTTATTTAGCAGGCAAAAAGCTTTAAAAGTCCTAATACCTATACCGCATCCAAAAATTCAGTGTAAGGATCCCTACGGTCCTGCGACCTACCTTGACCTATTTTGTGAGCCACGTGCGTCCGCCAAAGCGCCATGCAAGTGACGCTAACATAAAACTTTTATCAGAACAGGCCTCCCAAGAACCTCTTCTTCATCCAACAAAGTGCCCCTACATTAGCAGTTTTAAACCAGGTTCTTCCTCAGACGACAATACTCGTAGCAATTGTAAGTGTAACTTTTACCAGCATTCAGGGAATAAACTTTACTCTTACCAATTCTTCATCACACATCGTGAAGACCCTACGGTAGCAGTTATAAATATAACCTTTACCGGGTACAGGTATCGGTTCTCTGTGTAAAGATCCTGCGCTCTTGCGACCCACCTTGACCTGATTTGAGAGCCACGCGGGTCCGTCAAAGCGCCATGCAAGCGATGCTAAGTTTTTATCATAACATCTTCTTCATTCAACAAAGTGCCCTACAGTAGCAATGTAAGCGTACCATTAACCATGCCTAACAGTTCGGTTAGTGTTAGTGCAATAGGATAGCATTGCAAGCGACACTTAAGGGAAGTTTATTGGCACACAACGGACTAATAATCTCTTGTAGCGGCAGCTTTTTGTGCATTGTGCTACAAAATTTTCAAAACTAAATTTGGTTTTGCAAGTCAAATCAGAACGCACGCCAGGAGCTCTGCTAAGGAGTCGCCGTAGATCACCGTCGTAGAGAGGACATCAGTAGTGGTAATTCTAAGTGTAACATTTATCTCGTTCAACAGTTGGTGTTCAGTGTAAAGATCCTTGCTCCTGCGACCTGCGACCCACCTTGACCTAATTCGTGAGCCACGCGCGTCCGTCAAAGCGCCATGCAAGTGATGCTAATGTAATTTATTGCGAGATAACAGACCTCTTAAGGCCCACTTAATGGATATTCGCGAGAGTTTTATTATAATCGCCTTACTTAAAAAGTTCAGAGAAAACGATTGCTTAAGTTAAAGATAGCAATGCCGTCATAATTTTTGTCTGCTTGTTTCGGATATTCTTTAAAATACCTGGAACTATTTTGACTATTACATATTATTTATAATGAACTACATTCATAAGCAGTTGACACTCATAAACAATACCGTCAGAATTGTTATTGTAACTTATAAGGCACCTGTAGTATGATCAGCAAAAACGATATCAGTTCAGAAGGCCAGGTGTTGGGATCAACGGAAGTGATCAGTCAACAAAATTGAAGAGATTACTCATATATCATGGTGTGTCGCATAAAATTACCCTTTACTGTTTAGCCGCATTTCACACCACCATGATACATGTATGTAATATAATGTAGGTCCGCCGTAAGCGTAGAACGTAAACTATTAATAAAAAAAGCTATAAATGATATCAAACGCAGCTTGAAATGATAACCTCTAATTAAAAAAATTCACGGCCATCTTCGTGCTTGAGATAACTTTAAGCTGTTGCTTTTATTAAAAAAGCTTTTTCTATTCTACCAAGTTCTTCCACTTCTATTCATGGAGGACTCGTTTTAGTTAAACATTTCCGGGGTAAAGTGATACAAACGGCTAAACATAAGCATATACATAATAATAATAGCATATAATAGGAAATGATATTTGCAACTGACGGTTATCTACCCAGATTATTTCCACGACAGAATTGCTTAACGTAGATCGCTTGCTACTACATAGACTTACCGCTAACAAATACGCGCTACATTTAAACCACTTAATGAAATTCCATGTAGCCTACATTGCTTCCTTTCTTCAAGTAACAACGTAAGTAATTATGACTTTATGAATTTTTGAATATTTTCCGCCTCAAAACAAGAAGCTAAGTAATCCGACACCATCGTAAGCGCACGCCGCAAATGCCGACATTAATTTACCAAACGCTCGAATACAGGCCTCGTTCGCGGCTCATTGCACACGAAAACTTGATTTTTTTTTCTTAATTAGAAGCAAAAAAATTCAATGAATTTGGTATTCGGTTTTATAACAAAACTCGTATTATTAGTACAGTACAGGTTCGAACTTTATGTCAGCTTTTAATTTTAAAACTATGTAATAAAACTTTGAACGAATTTTTCTATTTGGTCATCCAAGTCATCGCGTTCCGATTATCACGCCCATTCATTTAAAACCTGCAATTGACGAGACTGCTGTGCAAATGATATACCGCCATTTTGTCTTTCCTTATAGGTTTTAAAATGGTGGCATTAGAGTAATCCTTTCCTGTCAAAAACACAAAACGCGTGTTCCAAATTTCAATCCGGTACATTTAGTGGAATTGGTTGAAATTTTGATTGCAAAATACAAAGTACATATTATTATATTGTATGTATTCTATATACATACATATCGCGCATGGCTCGGCGGCTAGCGTAAAACGCAAACGGTCTATGCAGCTAAGCCAAACGGGCGCGGTCGGGTGTGAGATGGGTGACCGCTAGTGGCTAAAATTTCATGCGCGTTTCCGTGCTTCGGAAAGCACGAAAGCATCGGTCCCGGTCGTTGTCGATAGATAACAGTCGTTAAACGAAGGAGTCGGAGTCCAGGCCTCCCCAATAAGGTGAGAGACCCGTGCCCAGCAGTGAGACGTAAAAAGGGTTGCAGTTGCAGCCATACAATAAATGGAATTAAGTGATTTTAAAATCAATTCGAATCTCCGTTGGAAGGCGCGGTACTGCCATTGTGTGCCAAGATTCAAGACTCAAGACGCAAGAGCAGTGCTCTAGGCGTAGCGGCGTTACGTCGCAGCCAGCCCTTGACAAAGCCGCTCGTGGGAACAAAGGCGACAGGTGGAGCGGCGACATGTGCCCGCAGTCACGGCGTGTGAGCAGCGGTCGGGTCGCCATCGGGCTAGATGAAAGTGGGATATAATCTATACCATGATAAGCTAACGGAAAAATAACGCTTCACACAAGTAACGTAGCCACATAGAAAGAGTAGTATCAGGAGTTTTTCCCAAGCGAAACCAACCTATAGTATGTAATGCATAAAATTCCGAGACATACCTACACATACAGATTATAAAAAGATTTGTAAAAACGGTGATTAAACCCTGACATACCTATGATGACATGAATTTAGTGGTGTTCCAAAATTTACACAGAGCATGTTAATAGAAATGCTAGGAACTGGTTTGAGGAACTACGAACAAGGGTTAATTTGGTACTGTTAGTACTTATTCTTGAAAACCTTGGAGACAAAAGGAGACAAAATGGGGATAGTATTTTAGGATTTATTACCGGTCCCAAAATTTGACACAAAAATACTGGCCATCTTACACAGGACACATCACATTCGGAACTGACGTAGGGTGCGCGCCCAACTGTATCCCCTGTGCGAGGAACCGAATGTTGGACTTGGCTAGCTGTAGCAGTCAACGTATATCTTTTAGTACCTACGGAAAATTAGACCCACGTTCGGTCTAATTTGGAACATTGGTATTTAATTTTGTTGGGACACATGTTGGGTCTAATTTTCCATCGTACGAGTACCACCATAGGATATAGGTGCAACTAAACCGTCACTAACCATTTGTCCCCAATTCACCAAGGTGGCATAACTAACTAAGATTAACGAGTTGAAGATGACATTCCCCCGTCATGTCATGTGACCATTAAAATAAAAAATTATGTCCAGCAGGGTTTGCTGGCATCCCTTAGGATTGTGACGAAACGGGAGTTTGTAGCAAGTAATTTTCTACCCTGCAGCCTTCATTTGCTAATAGATAGAAAATAGTTCCCAGACCAATACATCACTTAACGCGGTACCTACACGCCTAGATACTATGTCAGATCCTATTTTTAGACGCGCTGTATATACATTATCATTGAAACGTAAGTCGAGCAATATTTACTAATTATTTAGTTTTCCTGATGCTATGCTTTCATGTCAATTAATATGAATAAGACTCAGTTACTCCTTTTAACATTAGATATATTGCTCTAAAATATGTTGAAATTAGACTTATTAATACAAAGCCAAGATTTACTTAGCCTACAAATTATGCAGAAGCAGTAATAACAAATAAATGTAATCTTCATGTAACTGATGTAACCAATATCGCATGTGTATACGTTCGTGCCGTACATTATAGATAACATGGAAATATTCGCGAGAAAACCGCTCACGCGTACAATGTGGACTTTTATCGAAGCGAAAGACCTCGAAGATGTGCCCAGTCGGACTTAATATTTAAGAGCCTTTGAAATAAATAAACTTTATCCGTAATGAGTCTCGTTTACTTTGGGCCAAAATTTAGGCCTAGCAGTTTGAGCTACAAAAGCCAATACCATCCAGCTGCCACAGCTTGTGCGTTTACTAAAAACTTTGTTTTTTTATTCGGTGCAGAAATCTTCGGAGGTACCCAGTACCTTAGAATAGCTCTCTAAAAACATAATTGACCGTTTTCAAAAATTTAATCTTATTTAATCTCATACTCTCATTCAAAGTTCTTTGCAGAACAGCACAGTTTAAAAAAATGTCATACACTGGCGACTACGTTGCTCCCTGTGCATAAGGCAAAGAGTCTCTCTAGTAGTACACTGATATCAAAAAGTATTGTCTACATAAATAACGAGAATAAAATGAGCGTTGTATGATGGACTCTATGATTACAAACATGCGTTAAACACAGCAGAAAGAAAACGAAAGTAACGCGACATAACACGCCATGCTGCCTTATTAACGAACACGCAGCACATATCTTACAATTATTCGTTCATTATTATAAAGAATAGCAGAAAGTAATCATGTAACTATGGAATGATATGGAGCGGTAGGCAAAATATACAACACGAAACACACATTGCGTTTAACGGTAATTTGAACCTTTCTCATTGAATATAAACATAATCCTAAGACCGTATCGGAATCGTTGTCATTGGATTTACCCTTATATAAATAAGACGTTTCAAAACCAGCGACATTGAATTAACCCATGGTGAAGTTATGAAAACCGTGAAAAAATTACCGCTATAAAAGACTTTTCACGGCGAACAAAAAATGACCCATATTAACCTCATTACTTTGATATAGAGCTCGCCTTTTATTTGACACGCTGAAGATTTGAAATAAAACCTTCGTCGCATAAAGTGGGACATTAAACTCTACGTCAATGAAATAAAGTTGTCTTTTGAGTGGTTCGATTAAACCTCTTTGTTCGCCATAGTTGTTTTCTCTTACACAAAAACTGCATCCCGTCGGTGTCACGGTTAAAAGATTAAACGGCTGACAGTGGCAAAATGGCTTTTTATCTATGACGAATTGGAAAGATTATTGGGGGGACTTGGAAGTCATTTATAACAGCTCCAACTGCTTCCTCGGATTACGCAAATATGCATAAGTAATCGTACATAATACCGTGGGTATGGACACTATGGCCTAACGGTACTAAGATCCATCAGATAGTACAAACTTTGTTGTTTTGTTTCAAATGTTGCAAGGGTTACGTCAGATGCGCTTGTGCTCATTTGTACCACATTTGAAGGAATTTGATACATACGTTACATTTTCAGTTACAAAAGAAGTGATTATTTTGGTATGGTATGGTTTGATATGGTTAATTTGATTACTACGATCAAAACGTACACTTACTTTTTACTTTTACTAAACCTCAATGCGCAACAGGAAATACCATACGAGTAATAAAATCCAATGAACTCTAATTTTGTTATAATAAAATGGCACGTGCTTGAATCAGTGCAATGGAAAGATTACAAATTGTTGATAGAATAATGAGTTGCCTGTCATTTATCGTGAGAATAATTTCAGATAATAATTTTGGACGGTTGGCCAGAAGGGGGTACTTTGGGAGAGGGTTTTTGATGTCCCTAAACTGTGCTAAAAGTATCAAACAATGCGAACAATAGCCGAACTGCATTATTGTTTGTTTGACACGAACACTGTTAGATTTTAAAACTTATCACGATAATACTAGAGTCCATTTTGTAAAAGTGCACCAAATACAATTACAATTTTTTATGTGATTTTTTCGAAACAATCAGTCAATATACTGAGTTACGCTTCACAGTTCACAACAATGAAGTTACGAAATTAATTGATTCGATTGAATATTGATTGCAGTTAAGTTACAAGTTCAGTCCCTGTAGCTTTGTGATTAAGAATAGGGCTACGGTATCCCCTGCCTGATCGTAAGAGGCGATGAAAAGGGGTCTACCGGGTTTGTGGGCGGTGAGAGTGGGAGCTCGATCCGTCCAGCCAGCAGCCCCGGGAAGGACGGCGGTGTGTGCGTGGCAGCATGCCACTGTAAGCATCGGAAGGCGCAGAGAAGCACATCTACTCTCCTGAAGATGGGCCCGCTCTGGGGCGCCGCGCGTGTAGGACACCGGTACGTTCCACTGACTGAAGATCACGGAGTCCTCCCCAAGCGCAGAGGCAGGCCACTAAAGCGAAACTTTTCTTCTGTTCTGTACCGTCACGTGTTTTTGATTGTTCGTCGTAACGCTTACCAGCGAGTTCGCTTTTTTTACATGAGCATCGAGAAAATATTTTCTTCTGTGATAATTCGGTTTAATGTTTCTTTATTTTATTTTAGTTTTTATCAGATAAAAATAAAATAAAATTGTGAAAACGTCAATAAGAAGAGAAAAAACATATTTCTGCATTGACAGCCTGCTAACATAAATATCTTTGGAAATACATATTTTGATTTTATACGAAATCAATAGCACTAAAATTTTTTTCAAAGCGTTTTGTTTTAAACTGTATAAAATCTGCATAGAAACAGATGTTTGTAGAGTTAAATAAATCTGCGTATTCCACTCAAATCAGACGATGTGTAAATCAGAACGTGGCGAATTGTGATGTTCTATAATCAACTTAATATTAGGGGAATTAGCGAGGCTTTAGCATTAGTAGCTTCCTAAAGTATCGGTGAACCAAGTATTAAAAGCATGCACAATTACGGGCCTTTGAAGGCCCTCTATAAAGAAAACACGAGCACGAACTTCCAGCTTCATAATGGACCTGAAAATTGCATTCCTCGGGGCCCCGATAAACACATCAGCACGCGGTTGCTTTGTGCAGCGCACATTGTAAGTCTACACGTGACCCGCACGCGCCCCGCTGGCCCTAACTACCCCGGTCTCAGCGGGGCCACCCCATCAAATGTCGTCTTTCGGGCACAAAATAAATAGGTACAGAACACAATCTTCATACAAAGTGCGCTCGCAACGCGGACATAATACCGTTCGTGGATATGAATCTCGGCTAGACTCGACATAATATGAACGCGAGTGCCTTCCGTTGAGACTTGAGACACGCGTTTTTTCGTTCGTGAATAAATTAATAAAAAAAATGACTTATTATAACTTTTCACTGTCCGGTTGTTAGAGCTCAATTTATATAGATAATATTTCCTTAATTTGAATCAGTGTAAACGAAGTCACAAAATTTTTGTAAGGTAAATTCACGCCAGCAAATATTATTTAAGTTGAAAACATTTTTTTGTTTGTGTACATATTATATTGTTTTAAGAATTATTTCATAGGTTTAGGTTCTAAAACGGATGTAAAAAGAAATTGTTTAAATGAGTAATCCGTTTCAAATGTAACGTCAAGGTTTATATTTTTGTTCTTCCTCTTGCATTATCCATAATAAATCGAATAACTAAATACAAGTGTTACTACTTCCACGATAGTTTTTGTGCATAAGCGAAAGCTTACAACCCTAGCGCGACTGTCGAGCGTAGCTATGAGAAACGAAGTACATACTATTACATACATGAGATTGTGTTCTGTACCTATTTATTTTGTGGTTTGCGGGGCCACCCCGTCGAACGTTCCCCTGGGACCGATTCAATTATTTACGCATGCAAATTGAGATTGCACCACCCTCGGCTCTCAATTCCTGGCGAATTCGACATCCATTGTTTTCGGATGCACTGTGTTGATTTAAAACAGGTTTCGTATTTTCGCATTGCCAACAGGCACGGGTTGAAAAAAATATCTCGTGTTTATTTTAATTTAAAAAAGGGAAGAGTCGAATGAAAAAGTGGTATTTTGTTTGAAAACGACAATAATAGAGCACTGGTCAAAATATGTTGTGATAAAATCTCGCTACTTAAAAAAACGAATCAATACTAATATAAAAAGCTGAAGAGTTGTTTGTTTGAACGCGCTAATCTCAGGAACTACTGATTCAATTTGAAAAATTCTTTTTGTGTTGAATAGTCCATTTATTGGGGAAGGCTATAGCTTATATAACATCATGCTATGACTAATACCAAAGTCCATGCAGACGAAGTCACAGGCGGCCGGTAGTTGTTGATATAAAATAGGTTTCGTATCGTATTTTTGCAGTGCCATTGGCACAGCTTGAAAACAAAATATCGTATTTGTTTTATTTACAAAATTCCAATAAAAAATTGTTCTAAAAAGACAAATACGAGCACATGAATGTATCATCGGTGAGATTTTACATATCTTTAAAAAAATATTGCTCGTGAATATTTTCTATATAAAAACTGTAAGTTAAATAACAGTTTTATTCCTTTTTAAGCTTGAAAGTTATAAATTAGCTTACAGATAAACCCGTAAAAGTCAACGCTGTACATCATTTTCACCTATAAACGCCGTCATTCCTAGCTTAGCGGCTTATTCCAAATCCCATTCGAAAATAAAACGAAATGAAAAACGGACGTTATCACGTTATAAATTTTCTGTCCTATTGTCCAATATAGCCAATAAATTGTCACTTTATAGCTATACTGAAAGGGGGTTGAAACAACCCTTCTTATTATGAGAGTTATTTCTGTAAAATTATAATAGAAGAGGGTGGATATTTAACGCATTGATGCGATACATGTTATAGACTTTCTCTTTTTTATTAAGGTGTGGGAAAGAGATGGACAACCATATGAGATAGTTGCATACCTTAGTATACACGGGGTGCAGATGACGTAAGGAGGGTGTGCACTGAGTATAATGTATTTCAGTATCGATTCCAAGGTTGGCCCATTGCCATAATGTAATACTAAAAGATATTATGAAAGACAATTTCATACATAAGGCATAATAATTTAATGAACCTAAGCGTATAAAAAATTACGTATAATAAAAGGACTGTAGTAGTGAAGATTAACAACAAAATTGTACGAGTGTTGTAAAATTTAAAACTGCTACTATAAAAATAACAAAGGGACTGTCACCATAATGCGTACGAAACATTCACAACGCAGGTACACGGGAAGCCAGCGGAAATGACATCTGTGTTCGGAGAGTATTAACACGAATTGATTGCTATCACAAACCAGCATATTTAACTGTACTCTTTTGTAGCTATGACGAATCACCGCAAACTCATCAACTTTTACATTACCATCTCGCCAATCGTATTTCAAATCAACAAATTCACACTATTCCGTGAATGTAGTCTAAACAATGGGTAACTACTGAACAGCAAAGCAAATTGTTTCTGTGTAATATAATCGTGAGAAATATAATATATTTGATTTGAAACAGACTTCTGTGTTACTTTTGAGAATCATCAACTTGTTATACGTTTGATTTTTCCAAATCCTAATTTATATTTGAGACACTATGGGTCTTTACTACTCTTTACGAAATGATCACATCAGTTATAACCTAATTATAAATAATCAGAATTAGGTTAAAACTGGTGTGATCGTTGAATCCTAAGATTCAATAAAATTAACAAACTAATTGCTTAATCTTTGCAGTCCACTATATCATTTAAAACTAATACTTAGACTATTATTGGAATATTCGCTCTTACAGCAAATCAAGATTTGAAATACCTTCCCCAATAAAAACTATTAGTGCCTTTATGATGTTAGTAGAAACTGTTAGTGTTAATTTCATGTCCGCACTAGTTAACTCTTCGTTCTAATTCATGGCAAAACGTTAAGCGCAATAAATTTAGAACATAAATTACTTTTAGCGCTGAGGAAATAAAATTTCACTCTTACAATATTTGCAATAATCGTTCACATCACTCGAGAAACAAATGATCTGTGGCCAAGCATACGTTAACATCTGTACACCGCAGTGCAACGGAAATTACACGTGCAAATGAACATACGCAGCGTTGTATCCTGTTGGAGCGGCCACGACCACACTAACTGTACCTTCTGATGCATACACACCATCACGTGCAGACGTACACCTTCGAAATTTGTCTGATTTGAACCAAATTTGGCATACGTTATACGAGCTGATGAAACCAATTACAATGATATTTCTTTGTTTAGTTTACAAAATTGGTATCAATCATGGTTCATTTTTGTCTCTTTTGTTTAGAAATCAGCCACGGATTAATATGCTTTCAAAATCATGCAAAAGTTTGTGCGGAGGCAAATAAAGCCTCTTATCTGTTTAGAAAACAACACAAATGGAAAAAGTATTTTTCACCTATACTGTCAGCATCGATCAACATATTTTAAATTCTGATAGCATAGATATTGTAAGATTACTAGGACAAGATGTTGTTGTACATTTGAAATTTGCTTGTGTTAAAAGAGAAAACAACCACTTACTTTACTTACGAAACGTATTTATTCTTAGTGTGATGTTGGTGGAGTTTTCGCAAAATAACTTCATTAAAATAAAAGCGAATGTACCTGCAACAAAATGAAGACAGAAATTAGATAAAATAAAAATAATATAAAAGCCAAATAAAACTAATATCTTTCATCAAAACTGTCTACTGCGCAGTCATATGAAAGAAAAATTACGGAAATAAAATGTACATTTATTTGTCTGGGCAATATATTACTACATTCATAACCTTAAAGTACGTACTCAAGCCAAGTCGTAACCGTATTTCTTGTTTTTAAAGATGAACCGAATACCATTTGGCAATATTCGAACAAAATGAATTTTGATCGGCGAACTGGAATTGAAACGAACCTTGACTATGGCTGAAATTAAAGCTTCTATATCATTAAATAGAACAGTGAAGAAAAATATTGGAAGAACTCTAAGATAAATTATTTTTAGTTTTCGGAAAAAGAAAGTATGAATTAGGAATTCATAACGATTAATAACTAAAAAATCTACAAACACTAACCCTATCGAAATACGATACTACAGACTTAAGTAGTTAATAAGTCAAGTAAGTTATTGAGTCAAGTTTCCCTTTCAAAACATAAAACACGATTTGCAAATGTGTATCACGAACTCGGTCAAAGTTGTTTACTTATTCTTTATTCTATGAAGGACATTAAACTAACGTCAAGATACATATTTTCCATCAGATCAAACCTGTCACACTAGTTAAGCAACATTTCATATACGACGACGAATTTTTGTTTCAACCCAACATTATCTTTTGAGCGTCGTACGTAAGTCACAATTCCGGATATCGTCATTAACTCAAAATGATTTCTAAGACCTTTTTATTGCTATAACAGAATTGTTCAACCACTTCCTTGCGTTTAGGATTTCACAGGAAAATCGAGATACGAGTATTTCATTCGCGGAATTTTAATATGAATGCATTTTTAACTCTATAACTAATTTTTTTCTCTGTATATACATAAATGTGAAAAACGTAACTATGCTAAAAAACTATTTTTACCGACTTCCAAAAGGAGGAGGTACTGTATTCGGTTGTATGTTTTTTTTTTATATATGTTCACCGATAACTCCGCCGTTTGTGGACCGATTTTCAAAATTCTTTTTTTGTTCGTATGCTTATACTCCCGAGGTGGTCCCATTGTCACCAAATCAGGATCTGATGAAGGGATCCCAGGGAAATCGAGGGGAACTCTCGAATTTTATAGGCGCACACATTGATTTTCTTATACTTTCTGAAGCATAAGAGATATTTGTGCATATTAATCATCATCTCATGTTGTTGAGCTGATGATGGAAGGTATTGTGACAGTGAGGAGTTGAGAGCAAATTCTTTCAATAAATAGTTTTTTACTCGAAATCTCACATTCCTGAGGTGGTCCAACTGTCACCAAGTCAAAGTCCTAAGAGGGGATCCCAGGGAAATCGAGGGGAACTCTCAAATTTTATAGGCACACACATTGGTTTTCTTATACTTTCTGAAGCATAAGAGATATGTGTGCATAGTAATCATCATCTCATGTTGCAGAGCTGATGATGGAAGGTACTGCGACGGTTAGGAGTTGAGAGCAAATTCTTTCAATAAATAGGTTTTTGTTCGAAATCTTACATTCCTGAGGTAGTCCAGCTGTCACCAAGTCAAAGTCTGATGATGGGATCCCAGAGAAATCGAAGGGAACATTCAAATTTTATAGCACAACAAATGATTTTCATATTTTTACTAAAGCAAAACAGGTATTTGTGTATAAATATCATCGTATGATGTTGCTGAGCTGATGATGGAAGTTAGGTTAGGAGTTACAATGGTTAGGAGTTGAGAGAAATTTCTTTCAATAAATGTTTTTTTGTTCAAAAACTTACGATCCCAAGGTGGCCCAACCATCACCAAGTCAAAGCCTGATGATGGAATCCCAGAGAAATCGAGGGGAACATTTAAATTTTATAGCACATCAATTGATTTTTATATTCTTACTAAAGCAAAAAAGACATTAGTGTTTCATTATCATCATGTGACGTTGCTGAGCTCATGATGGTAGGTACTACGAAGGTTAGGAGTTGAGAGCACATTCTTTCAATAAATGGTGTTTTGTTCGAAATTTTACATTCCTGAGGTGGTCCAACTGTCACCATGTCAAAATTTGATGATGTGATACTAGGGAAATCGAGGGAAACACTGAAACTTATTAGGCACACACATTCTTTTAGTCATATTTTTTAACATAATACAAATATTTATGTCCGGTAATTATCACCTGATGTTGCCAAGCTGATGATTGAAGGTCCTCCTCAACGGTTAGGAGCTGAGAGCAAATTCTTTCATTAATTTATACGTTCAGGTGGACTGACAGTAGTATTCTTTCAGGCTATAAGATGACTATTGGATAAACATGATTATAAAAGGTAAATCTCTTTAAAGCTTAGAAGTTAAGTGAAATTTTTTCCAATTATGCTTATACATACATGTACAGAATTATTAAAATTACTAAAAAGAGTGAAATAAATTTAGTTTTTAACAAAAAAATAGAACCGACTTCAAACCGTAAAAAATAAAATTGTTCAGTACCTACTTCTTCTTGCTTGGTAATGACTCTTAAAACTATTTTTGGAGTCGGGCCCTTAGTAAAATGTCCTGTCTTAGTAAATATAGTGCACCTTTCGTTCTGAATGGGCACCGACTCCAACATAGTCTTAATACGAACGTCATAGAACGAACGGTAGGTACGACATTTTAGTACGGGCCCGACTCCAAAAATAGTTTTAAGAGTCATTACCAAGCAAGAAGAAGTAGGTACTGAACAATTTTATTTTTTACGGTTTGAAGTCGGTTCTATTTTTTTGTTAAAAACTAAATTTATTACAAATATATCTTAATTGTATGCAGCAGTGATACAACTATTTGGCGTCGTTTCACCTGTTACTACACCAACATTCTGGCGTGTAAGCGTTAAATCATACAACAAAATCCACTTTTGCGATATTTTAGTGAAACGCAATAAATAACTCTTCGTTATTAGACCCTTTACAACGAGCAAAGAATTGTTTGGAATTATATATTGCATAAAATATAAATATAAAAATTGTACACAACAGCAATCTTACAAGAACAGTGAGATAGTATATTATGTACATATGTATGTATTTCACTGATTTTAACTAATTGAGACTGTTCAGTCAGTCAGAATACAGTCTTCTTTAAGTAAATTATTGTATGTGATATCTTCACCTATGGCTTTTTATATTTAGATATACCTATGTATTTTCTTTACAAGCCTACGCACTGCTATGTAATCAGCATTGACGAAATGGAATACTCTATTCCTTAATTAGGGATTCATTTCTAATTTTGTTTCTTTAAGTAAATTCCTAAACAGAAATATATTTGAATTTGTTTGTTATTACCAAATACCAACCAAATAAACAAAAATTGTTTACCAAAACAATTTTGGTTTTTGTATTACGTAGCTTAACTTGTCCTTCGACACCACGACAGAAATTGGTATAATGAGTTTTAATATCTATTCTTGTTCTCGGTATTAGTGTCTCTCCTACGAAGTTACAATCATTTTAAATCGCCGTCCATAGAACCAACAATAGCGTCCTCGAAGGACACAAATTCAAAAGGAGCACAATACCATAACAGAATGCGTTCTCAAGTCGAGCACAATAAATCAACGTCGATATGAATGGTGGAGTGGCTGTGATTCGCTCATGGCCCCTATCATCTTGTGGTACATGTCAACGAGCCATGTGACTGATTTATCGCGAATTGAATAAGTGGAGATCATGGAATATTCGGATGATGTTTGTTATAACAGGGCTCAATATTGCGCATTTAAGGTTGTTCCGATTAAACTGTTATTTAAACGGCTATCAACTAAAGAATTCGTAGTCCTCAAATTGATTATGTAGTTAAAAAATTTTCCCGCCAATTTCGCGTACATTTTTGACGAAATCTTGAACAAAGGCCATATAAAGAGAAGCAGTATTCTAACTGGAACTAGCATACAATAAGGTTACCTATGAGTAGATGCAAAAAAGTCCTGAGATTTTTGTTTTTACTTCAGCGACACATAATATTACCGTTTATGCTAATGAGTAAACATAAACAATTTTAACACGGTTACTACAATTATATAAACTGAGCCTTGAGGCTCAGTGTTGTTTCATATAAATTTCATTCTACTTATCAATAACATTTTGCAGCAATCAGGCAGCATACATATATCTTTAGGCAGACGACTCTACAGTGTCTAGAAATCAATCCATTCTGTGGTTTCATGGTGAAAAAGAGACAATTCAATGACATAAATTATCGCGAAGAAGTACCTTCACAGGTTATTTTCTCAAATCTATAAATCAATATTGTAATGGACGACAGTGTGACGATAATTCGCTTTTGACCCCTATCATCATGTCAACGAGCTTTACGAATAAATTTATTACCAATTGGATATGCGGAAGACATGACATGTTTCGTTTAGCCGTTTATTGTCATACTGGTGCTTAAGCTCTCAATATATTAGTTGTCAACTATCAAGTACATCGTACATGTACCTACTGAGTTTTGTAATGAAAAGTAATTGCTGTTATAGAACGGTACTGCAAGCGTAAATCGTTGTCATATTGCCCTCTTCCGGTGCAAGCGGTGTAGGCAGTTATGGTGCAGTAATAGAGATAATTGAAGCTACAGTTGCTCTTGGATGAGATTTTTTGATTAAGATTACTTTTGAATTGCTGTCTGGATTAAGAATCCTTGAATTGGATGATTGCTTATTGTATCAGTAAATAAAAACTTTAAAAGTTAATTGTTTTGTGGATGTCAAATATTAATGGAGAAAGGTTATTTCTTCACTTGAGCGAAAACAAGTTTTCAACAGAGTCTATATTGTTTATATTTAAACCTCAAGTGATGTATCGGTAATATCTAAATCGGTAATAAATGTTCACTTATTAGATTTTCTTCAAAATCTATAACGTGTACACGCCTTTTACAATTTTATTGCGCAAAAATACAGATTATTTGTTAGTGAAGCAGATTACAGGAACAAGCCATCAGGCATGTATTAATTCTATGCATATTCACAGCACAGCATTCTGGTTCTTAATGAAATTAATTACGGATTACATTTGCTTGCGCTAGGTTGATTGATAGATCGCGATGCATGCAGATAGCCTTCCGGCAGTGGTCGGGTCAGCAGAGAACATAGAGGACACATACTGTACCTATGCTAAACTTAGAACTTTAGCGTATAAACATTTATCAGAATAAACAGCTGCTAACTTGCATCCGAAAACTAACTAGTATAGTAAACTAGATCGAGAGACAATCTAATAGGATCGTTTGGACATTTTTCTTATGGTCTAAAGTAAGTTCTTCGTTAGAAGAAAATTTTGGTTTTAACGATTATTTCATTCCTGGGCGTCAAATGATAGATGAAAACGTTTTTATATAGGTTCCCACCTATTTATATGGATCATAGGCATCGACATTTGCAAATCTTGATGACGAGCGGTACGTGTGCTCTATAGCTTACTCAGTTTGCTCTAAGGTAGAGATGCTATCGTTAGACATCAACGGTGAATGAGGATGGATGACCCGCCATACGGTTATTAATATTTTAATAATTTTGATTGAATACATTAGTGGTGAATATACAATTGAACTCGTAATGTGTGTCAAAGATTTCAATCAGCATGTAGAAAAAGATTTTGAATTGGTGACTTGAATATTTTTTACTAAGCAGGTAGAGTAAATACAGGTAAAAATTTCTTACTGTCACGGCTTTAGAGGCCGCGCTGGTGGAAGTTTGAAATAAAACGGAAGACTTTAAAAGAATTAAAATAATATATATTAACTTCCACAAGACATTTTTGTACATGAAAATTTTGTAAGAGAATGACAGCGAAAAATAACAAAATATAATCGTTCTTCTATTCAAACACAACTAAAAAGAATAAACAGTAATCGTAGCGGCCAGCACTGGGCCTAAACATCTTCCCCCCCGTTGAAAGAGGAGCTTTCAACACTGGAGCTCTTCCTCCGAGGGTAATTTGCACATACGGACTAGTGAACGTCGAACGCAGCCTCTGTTTGTGCGAACGTCTGCAACTCTTGATATCAATCAGGTCCCGGTATTAAATTAATGACTCGTCCGAGCTTCCATGCTAAAGGGGGCGCATTTTCCTCGGCTAACAACACCATGTCGCCAATACTTAATTTGTCCTGGTTTGCCTTCCACTTCGTTCTATTTTGTAATTCCGACAGATATTCCCTTTGCCAGCGCTTCCAAAAGTGCTGACGAATTTTCTCAAGTCGCTGGTATCGTTGCAGTTGATTATCATTAACGTTCGTAATACTTGGCGTCGGCAACGCAGTCAACGCTCTTCCAATGATAAAGTGTCCTGGTGTGAGAGGTAAGAGGTCGTTGGGACTAGAGGAGAGTGGACATAAGGGACGACTATTCAGTAATGCCTCTACTTGGGCGAATAAGGTAGTAATTTCCTCAAAGGTAAAGTGGCAATTGCCTATAACGCGCCGTAAGAAGTATTTAGCCGATTTAACGCCGGCTTCGAAAATGCCCCCGAAGTGAGGAGTGTAGGCCGGGGAAAAATTGAATTTAATTGACTGCTGGCTTGCAAAATCAGACAAAGGTTCCTGAATGTCTTTTAAGAAAGATCCTATCTCCTTCGCAGCGGCAAAAAAGCGCAACAGTTATTACAGAATATTTTCGTTGGCTGACGGTTACGTGCTATAAAATGCCTAAGCGTCATAATGAACGCCTCCCTTGACAACTTGCTTACAGCCTCTAGGTGTACTTATGCATTTGTATCGCAGGCACACGAATAAACATAAATAACATTTTAACATACGACTTCTCCTACCCCTGCTGTTAACAATATATAATGGACCCGCAAAGACCTGCCCAAATGAAATAAAAGGCAACCCGGTAGTCACACGTTGTGATAAAATTGTAGTGTGACACCTCGCAACTCGCAAGCGCTTACATCGCATGCAGTTGTTGACTCTACCCTTACATAGATACCCTATTGAGAAATGACGCATAATGTGTTTTTGTGATTAAATATAAAATATAAAAATCATATACATGCTAATGACTTAGTTAAAGATGAGTATTTATCAAAATCAATAATGAAATGGAATAAGTACACTCAAAATAGGTCATTGAGTTTCATTTTGTGTTAAAACAAGTAAATGTAGGATTTATTTTAAATTGCTTTTCGAAATTTATGAGACGCTTCCTAGGTAAATTATACGTACCACTCAGACAGTCAGGAATTTGCATATATGGCAATTTCACAAAATACGAGTATCTACCATTATCATTTCTAGTTGTATGTTTAAGAAAAAATTGCTTACGTGTATGTTTAAATGAATTTGAATCATTCTTTGATTGTTTGAGTGATTTTTTAATATAATTAATATTTTTGTTATTTAATTTTAAATGATTACAACGGGTAAAATGGTTGGTAATGACAGGTGTTTGGATTGGGCCTGATATTAACCAACCTAAATGAGACTTTTTTTAATTTAGGATTATTGACTCCTAATGAAATTTGTTCATTGCCAAGTATGTCCCAGAATAGGTCAGCGCCTATTAAAATATCTACAGGGCCTGGTCTATAAAACATTGGGTCAGCGAGTTGAATATTGTCTGGTAACTCTAATGAACTGACATTGATAGGGTTCTTTGGTATGTAATCCGTTAAATCCTTAATAACAGGACATGAAAATTGTACATTGAACTTGCTGTTAAGTGATTGTAACCTTATATTACAGCTCTCAACAATATTGCTAGTCTCTTTATTGCCTATCCCAATAACCTTTAGACAGTTAATATATTGGGACTTTAAAGATAGTTTCGATTTTAGAGACTCCGATATGAATGATGACTGACTTCCACAGTCCAAGAGCGCACGAACCTTGACCTTTTGCTGGCCAATGGGGTTCGACACTTCCACAATAGCAGTGGATAAAATTATATTTGTTTTATTTTGATTAGCAAAATTGACTACTACATTATCGCATGGCTCTCGTATTGCAATATGATTGTTGGAGAAGGATGGTGGGCAATGCAGTAAAGTGTTGTGCCTCTCAGAACAACCTGGTTCTCTGCAAGGACCCATGCGACAGTCACGTACAGAATGACCTTGCCTGAGGCAATTTTTGCAAAGATTATGCCTTTTTACATCCATCATCCTTTCGGCAACCTCTTTAGATAAGAACTTTGGACATTCATAAATCATATGGCCTTCATGACATATAATACAACGAAAAATTGATTTTTTATTGCGCTTATAATTATTGGAACTTAAAAATGAATTTACAAAATTGTTTTGCCTTTGCCGTAGATTGTAATTATGATTGTTATTCTGTAATGAAGACGAATGCGAAGGGGCAGAATGAGACTTAGATATAACACTAGAATCAGTTTTGTTGTTACGGTTCAAAGACTCAAGAACATTAGCACGATTTGTAATAAATTTATAGAACTGTTCTAAAGTTGGTGCATTGCTATTGAGAGTATTATAGTATTCTTCCCATTTCATAAGAGTGTGGCTGTCTAACTTAGAACATAATATAAAAATAATAAGTACATCCCACTTATCGGTTGGCTGGTCCAGACTGGCCAATGCACGCAAATTTTTGGTAACATGGTCAACTAAATACCTTAAAGATCGTTCCGACTCACGTGGAAGCTGTTTGATGTTAAGTAATGAATTAAGATGATAATTGATCAAAAGCCTTTTGTTGTCATACCGATTACACAACAGCTTCCAAGCTTCAGTATAATTCTTAGAAGAGATTTCTAAATTTGAAACTATTCTAGCTGCATCACCTTGTAAATATGAAATTAAGTAATGATATTTATTTATGTCTGAAATGCGTTCATTATTATGAATTAAATTTACAAAAGTGTCGCGAAATTCCAGCCAACGAAAGTATTCCCCTGAAAACTTTTCAATTTGTATCTGTGGCAACCTCAAATTAGCACCATGGCGATTACAAGAATCATCCGTTAAGCATGAAGCATAGTGGGTAGAGCTCGACTGTTGTTCAGATTCCGGTAATTTAGTTAAACTATCAAGTAAAACCTTAGCCGTGGCAATACTTGTTATCATGTCTCGCTCAATACTTTCACGCTCATCCAACTCTGCCTCAAGATTATCCGGATATAGAACCTCTATCTCATTCTGCAAGCCATCTACTTTAACAGATAAGGCCTCAAACTTAGCAAGCCTTAATTTTAATTCAGTTATCTGAATATTGCTTAAATTTGTTTCCGTTGAAACAGCTGTTAAATAGTTTTTAAACTTTGTGATTTGCCCTTTAATGGAGGCTCGTTTAGCTGACAATTCTTTGAATAATAGTTTAGTTTCAGCCATTGTAGAAATTACAAGTTTACAGAAGAATCAAATAAAAAGAAATTAAATTATTTGGCTCACGCTCCTCAATTCAGTGCAGCGACTGGTCAGGGTTGTAACAGCACGAAGCTCACCCGAACCGCCGCTCAGAAGTGACACGAAAAGACGCTTTTTCGACGTAGTAACAACCTGAAAACGGTCGGCGTATGCGATAAGTATAGTATAAACAAGAGGTTTATACAATTAAAAGAACTTTAAAATAGCTTTAAACAGGAATGAAAGACGTTTCAAACGTTTTAATATTGAAATAAATGTTTAAATAAGAACAAATTGTATAGAATGTCCCTGTACGGGAATTATTTCACACAATAGTTTAAATTGTAATGCTTAGATATGCATGAAATAACCTCTAAAGTAGGTAAATAATCGAAAATGAGATGGGAAATGAACAGCAGGAACACTTATCTGGAATCGACGCTGCGAGGTGACGCTTTGCTGCGCCACTGCCCGGCGGTAGAAACTTGATTCACGCTGCGAGGTGACGTCTTACGTAGCTGCATCACTGCTCGGCGGTAGATACTTGCTGCTGCTTAGCCACAGCAGCAATACTTGATTCACGCTGCGAGGTGACGTCTTATGTAGCTGCGTCACTGCTCGGCGATATTTGCTGCTTGTTCCTCACTCTTCTGAAGATCCCTTAGCTCAATTTTTTCGTGCCGACAACGCGAACTTAAATTGCATAATATTTGCACATTTCTTTGTTTGGTCGCTAGTTCCCCTCATGGGCCACCATGTCACGGCTTTAGAGGCCGCGCTGGTGGAAGTTTGAAATAAAACGGAAGACTTTAAAAGAATTAAAATAATATATATTAACTTCCACAAGACATTTTTGTACATGAAAATTTTGTAAGAGAATGACAGCGAAAAATAACAAAATATAATCGTTCTTCTATTCAAACACAACTAAAAAGAATAAACAGTAATCGTAGCGGCCAGCACTGGGCCTAAACACTTACGAGTAGTTTCTTAGCAGTTCTTGGAAGTATATGTATTTATTAAGAAAGTTCATATTTATGTGTTTCATATTAATTAGCTTCAGGCCTTGATAATATAGGCCAGCATAATGACCCGTGCTCAGCAGTAGGACGCAAAAACGATTGGAGCCAGCCATGTTTTTACTATTAAAATCTCAGATAAAATACTTTTTAATTATATCTGAGATTAAAATGTACCATGAGAGAACTACAAACTACCACAAGATGACGACGAAGATGAAGTTTACAAGTTAAGCATTGACTGAGGTATGCAGTTACCTAATGCTGAATGCCAACGCCAGATCGGCAAGTGAAGCCGTCAGCTCCACTGTTCCACTAAAACACAAAAGATACTTTATGGTAGAGTTGATCTACCAACTAACAAATAAAAATCTCCTTCCAGTGTCAATTCTCGTAATTTCCCATGTCTACCAAAATCAGATCAGACCCAATCAGAACAGTTAGTTCCCACGACACATATTTTATGCGACACGTTTCGCCCGTGACCGAGCTAATCGCGCGACTGTCACGGTCGTGTCGCGGTCGCGTCGCGCGTGACTTTCGGACCGGCACGGTTCTCGCGCGATGCTACTAAATAGCCGAATTGTATCACCTTATTATTCGATTTCTCACTCTTTAGACTACACAGTTAATACTTCTTGAACAGGTGTTAGTCGCATAGTTCGAACGGACGAACAAATCCTGCCATTGCACGCAGTTCTGCAGTAAAGCAATCCAGTGTATTGGCGAAAAGATATTATTACCTGTTTCAGTCACACGTCAGTCCTAGGAGTTACAGCCCAGCTGTATAATGACCTCAGAAAAGAATAGATAGAAAAGAATAGATACTTTTTTACTTGGCTCGGACCGATCGGCCAGGGCACTTCAACCGCTCAAGAAGAATTTTGTGCTCCTATCCGAAGTTAGATGAACTAAAAGGCAAGTCATATACTTGTATGTACGTCCACCAATGCGTTAGGCCTGTTACATTCTCTATATGTCTACTAATCTTACCTGCGTCAATAAGGTATACATGTAACCGAAGTTTTCAAAACACAATTCGTAACATCACTTGTTATTGGGAAAATTCAATTTGTTGTTCCTCGTATCTGATATACCGTATGTCGCGAAGTCTTACAAGGAAATAATTCCAGTAAGGAGTACGTACTACACGCACCCTTATACGCCAAATTACATATTCTGTTGGAAACCGTAATAAAACCGATAGCGAGTTCAAAGAAAGCGCGAAGCCGCGATGAGCCGAAAGAAAATACGGATTTCCTGGAACCAAACGAGTCTGCGTCGCCTTTTTTCCGCTCAACAAGTACGAAGAATGCTAGTACCGTGCAAGATATCTTGTGTTACTACTGTGTGTTCATCACAATTGAAAATGACTCTTACGTTATTCTATATAGAGTTGAAATTTGTTTTAAATATGCGCAGCGATTTTTAATTACAGAATAATTTTCCGATGTTACGCTTACGCAACATTATTGGCCAGAACAGATTCCAAAGACGATAGCACGTTTTCATTTGCTTTCCATTGTCGGTTTTCTAGATACTAATGCAAATGGTACAGTCGAGTGGACATAATCTAATCGCGATAGTGAGGTAATTAAGAAACTTTCCTCGGGAGATAATGTTTTAACTTGTACTGCAGTAACAAGAGGTTGTTACTAGTAACGTTGTAAACACACCGTGAAAGTTCTATGTTGTGTTAAAATGTGATTATATCGTAGTCTGTGTCTTAAGTGCCTGCTTGTTATTTGTAAGCTACAAATTAATTTTATTATCTTGGATTAAGATTGATAACTTTATTAAAATGTAGATTTTGTTCATTTCATTTAAAACTCGACCGAGCTAATCAATTGATTAATTGGTTAAGCGTGGTAAAGTGTGTTTATCAAAATATTTAAATAGCATGTACCATTGAACCATCATTTTTGAAATCAAATGAGTGACCGCTTAATAAAAATACTAGATGAAAACCTACTGAAAATACTAGGTAGATGAAAAATAATACTGATAATAAAAGCAATTCGTACGAAATTATTCCCTAATCATTCCAAAATTCCAAAATATCAAAAATGCACAACGTTAATGTTCAAGTTTTCACTTCTGCCGGCACTACCTGAGTGCAACCCGTTTTTTTTATGATATGAGGTCTTTGCTCAATTGGCTTATACTCACGTGCGACAAATTTTCCCGTTTATAATAATTATCAACACGTTTTGCTGCACGACATTTACATGACAAATGGAAAAATTCATTACTGCTAAAAATATTGTAAATATTATTAAAGATTAAACGGATAAATGCGTCCTCGCGTCGCCGAGAGAAAATCGTAGGAGTTGACGATCGATAGGATTCGCAAATTGCTCTTCCTATCATAACTCCACTTCGCATAACCGATACATAAGTCGATGACCGCTTAGAATCACCACTAGAAACATCTGCTGCAAAACTCGTTTTCAAACATTCAAAGCTATTTAGCGACTCGAATGTATTCTCGATGGATGGATTAGCTTCCGAGGATGACCCGTTATGGCACGAACGATAGTGGGTTAATTAATGAATAATGGATGCAATGCAATATTTCACTGGTTTCTCTGTCTGTTCCCGTCACGTCGTCTGCGATGATAGAGGAGCGTACTTGCCATTTAGTCGACTCGCCTCGACTTGTAATGCTGGTTTCGCACGTTTGGTAAGCCTCGGAACATCACAATTTCAAAAAAAATGTCAGTTCTCGAAAAATTTGACTTGGCTTGTTTAGATTTTTCAATTTAAATTTAACGAAGATTGCGTCGGTTAACTCAGTTAGCTTCTTGCTTTACAGGTATGCTCATGAACTGGGTAATACGTTGTTTACTTAATTACCATAAAATTAATGAAAAGTGAACCCTACAGCCTTGAACTAGCATATTTGCAAACGTGTGGGTAGTGCTGTTTAGGATTGCCCAATTTGTCCAAGAATTTGCAAGACTTTGTAGCTGCAAACGGCAAATGTGTATAGGGCACACTTGATCGTCATAAGCCAAGCCCAAAACACCACCATTCAATAAAACCTCATAAATCTAAGTGGACGGGTTAACAGCTTTTACGTTCATCTTAATCGACACGCGAATGCGCTCGACCAGATCTCTGAGATAAGCCGGTCGCACAAAATGGAGTTTTCTCCTTTTTCCATTAATTCGAGCAAAAACTGCGATGCGAATTTAATTTATTGGTAGTCGCGGACTATTGAGGGCAAGCGATAACCGTCGCTAATTCAAATGCATAGAGAACGACAGATTTTTCTTGGCTTAACAGCGTCAAGAAAATTAATTTATGCCACTAGTCTAGTTGTAATTCATTAAACTTAATGGTATATCGACTAGACGATTTTAGTATTATGCTCAGAAATCCGCGTATCTTGTATGGTGAAAAATTGATGAACAGTCACAAAAAACGCAATGAGTTCCAGTAGCTCGCATCACGCGTCATTGGAGCCCGCGTCTCTATAAACGATGCCTTAGGGTTATTCGTCTCGCGAGCGACAGGTTGCGATTTACAACACCTTTCGCTATGACTGCACTAATATGGGGAAGGCCAGGTGTCGTTTTTACAACGATACCATAAAAGAGCCGTAGCGTTCACCTGCACTGTCGATTTGCGGCGTAAGATCGTATTCACACGATACAACACGCGGTGGACAACTCGGTAAAAAAGTACACCGACGTATGAGAACAGCAAAAACTAACCCAGATTATGCGTATATCACTTGTTAAACTCGCTTCGAACTCTTGAGATTGCCCCGCGTTTGTTTTCTTTACGCGCCATTCGATTAAATGATGATATAACGTAACATCACGAAATTCGAAAACGAAAGTCATGATTATAGAGTCAAAGTAAATATTTTTAAACGTTATGTGTTATTAATACTTTCACGAAACGACAATGATCATTGGTAGAAAGCTGTCTTAGTGGTGAATGATAAATAACGTAATGTTATACAAGAAAAAAACAAATTCAACGCACTGATGTTATTGTTTGTATATGACATAAAAGTAGAAAGACAATATTGGAGTGAGTACCAAGTGAAATGTCTATAATGATACAGTAATAAGTACCGTTAACAGAAGGATTTTCGTAACGGTAGCAAACAATGAAGAGACAAATCCAGAGGCGACCTTCTGAAAAGGTATCGAGGTTAACATTTGAAAGTGGAAGATGTCCGTGAACCGCAAAAAGGTACAGTTGAGGAGCCTTGACCCGCATTAGAGCGGGGTGAAGTAGGTAAACGGTTGTGCCTATATATGGACACATCTAACCAGGCAACTTCTGCCAGTAAAAGTTGAAATATTTGTAGTCACAGTGGACGCTTTAAAAGTCACTAATGGAGCTCCTAAAAGGAATCTATTTAGACGCCGCTCCAAAATAATACGTGATCGTTTATCCTGCATCGTTTCTAGCTAGCGAGTGCCTATCTCAGTAAAAGATTTCTTCGAGTTCAAGGAAGTGTTTTAACGTTTTATGTTTTACGAGGTTTGACCCAATAAACTTTGAAAGCGCGCCCTTCTGAGAAGTGGTCCAAAGCATTTATACACATTACTGAGTTAAGGGGCTGATGTGCCACTTCAAAGTACGGGACTAATGTTATGATCGTTGTACCGTTAAGCAACCACCTAGAACGACGGCCATTTAAATGTCGTGACATTTGAGTGCATCTAGTCCACGATACAACGTAATTACCGTAATCTAGATCAATTTCACGGTTTTTTAAATTTGCTGTCAGATTTCCATATCAAGCAGCAAGATTGATATTTAAAAAACTAAATGCATTTATATTTATATTCTCGCTGTAGGTATAGGATGAGACCTGTCTACAAAATATGTCATTGCATAATATATCGCGGACGAGGCAAAACGCCTGTCTCGATCCTCGGGCGCTATTTAATTTAAATTCTATTTAAATATGAGGCATCTCGAGAGCCGTTTAAGGTTATCCGTTTTTCCTTTTGAGATGCATCTTCGTCAGTCTGCATTCCGAATGGACCTGCCAATTACGCTGGATGGAGACAACTGAAAAGATTTTTTATCCCACGATAACCGTTATTCGAAGACTTCGACAATCGTTAAGAACCAGCTCCTCCTTACCATAAACGGAATGTCATGTTCCGATTTTCTAGCCTTTACGCACATTTCCACTTTTTTCGTTTAGCCCTTAAGTCATATGACGTATTGGTGTCAATGCAACAATAAAATTTTACGTGCATTTATTCATAAGAGCCTCAGATCAAGCTTGTTAAAGCGCCGTGAGAATTGTCGCCGTCGGGTTTACCGATAACCGACCTCTTAACCAATATTTGCACGCATTAAATCTTTAGCCGAAACCAATGAGCGCGAAAATCTTTTTGTGTGGGCACTAACGAATTAATTGGTAATATTTTTCGCACGACAATACAGCGACACATATCAAAAAAGTCGATGTTCGTCGAATTCGAGGCGAAGCCAAGGCTGTTCACGGATTAAAGACCGCGCCTCAGAATGGGATCAGAAAGTGAAACCAAATCGGTAACTAATTAGACCGATTAGTCGGGTCCGAATAGGTGACCGAGATCGGTCGGCGTGGATTTCTCGCATTACTTTTCGACTACATGACTCGAATGATTATCGCAATGCAAACTTTCGGTAGAGCGAGCGCATTGTTCGGCAGCTGATGACCCGATGACACCGATAAACATCCTCGTCGTATTGTGTACCAGCTATTCGCATTCGATGGGTTTAGACGGTTCCGTGATTTCGATATTACTTTATTCAGGACATAGAAGGAGTGGAACATGTGGTTTGTGTTCGGGCGAACTAGATTGTAATAATACATTAACGTAAGCCAAGGTTACGAAAACGAGGGACCTACATACAAGTATAACGTAGTCGCTTGATGGGAACTAATAATAAACAAGTAACAATGAGTGGTCGGCTTTTGATGTGCGCGAGCGCGTCATAGCCGCGGTTGTTACTCGTAAAACTAATTTCAGTCTGTGTAATTGAACAGTCGACTGCAACCGCGAATTAAGTCACAGTAGCTAATAATAAATGGTTCTAAAACATTATTACAATCGAACGAAACACTAAGCATATGTTTGATTCAGTTTGTACTCCGTGATTATTTTCGACGAAGTTTGTAATGAATGGCTAACATAATAACGAGAAAAGGGAGAGTGTGAGAAAGAAGAATATAACAAGAATTTGGGATTAAGGATGATTCTTAAGGTCATCGATCTAAAGAAATTATATATAATATTATAAACGTCACTGCAGAGGAAGCAATTGTGGCTAGATTGCAAAGCATATTGACACCGACATAGCTCCGATCGAGGATGGTCAGCGTCAACGTAAGCACGACACACGACCCTATTCTCAACCGCTAGGTTTCAATGTTAGCTCGGATCAAGCTGTGGCATGCGCAGTGTCCTGGCGGGAGGCCAACAGCCAATTGAATGAGTGACGATTCGCAACGACCAAAAAAACCGAAGGGGTAGACGGTCACGTACGGTCTATTTCGGGGAGGTCGAATTTGAAGTGGTCCTGACTCAGAATCTCGTGCCACTCGACGGAGCCCATTGAGCTAGAGGAAATGCGTGCCTGTTTACGATAATAGCATTGGCTGCTTCGGGAAACATTTAAGTACTGATGTCAGACTGATGTAACTTGTATTGTGATATGCGTGTGAAAAGTTTGTTTGCTGCTTTGCAGTATGAAAAACAATGTCGAAAGAATTGTATTGTTTGAATGTTTTTATCTGTATGTTGATACCAGCAGGTTTATGTACTGTGAAAATTAAAACAATGTTATCAGTTCATCAGTCATAAATGTGACAATTTCAATGGCACAACAGCTGGCATTATTTGCAACACACAATTTGCAAGCAAAGAGTTGCACTTTTGCTGAAAGAGTACGTAAAAGTGGATAAACTTAAATTACAAAGCTTATCACACCCATTTTTTAAATCTTATGTGTTTCAATGGAGAGATTGGTTTACGGTCACCATTCTCTCCACCACACAATCATCCCACATTTCCATCGGTTGATAAATAAATCAGTCTACAGAAGTTGTTACACAAATGCATTCAATCACTGATGAAATTTGAAGGATGGATGTAGATGCTCATGGGCTGCAAAGACACACATGCCCAGAGATTACGGTGGAAGGCGGCTCGCCCGGCTGCTGGCCACGCCCGCGCAGCGCACTGATCGCACTGATGCAGCGCAAAACTCTGATTAACCACATGCTCACTCAGATACCAGAGGTACGTAGATCTCTTTTACGATAGCATAGGTAAATTTATGTTAGCTTGTAAGTTATTTTTCAGTGGATCCATGTAATGTTTTAGGGTAACCTGTAAATTACATGTTTTGAATGAATAAATAAAATAAAAAATTAATACAGAACAAAATAATGTAATCGCTTGATAACCTGTGTACAGTACTGATATACCTATGTATGTTTATCTAGTCAAAAAAGCTAGACAAACGTGTGTGAGTGTGTCAAACTGCAAACGTGACTCTAAAGGGGCCGATACGAGGCACGCCGCGACCCGCGCTCTGACGCGCTTATCAGATCAGGAACTGCGCCATCTGATGGACAATTATCTCTTCATTCCTATTGGGATTATCCGATGAGCGATTGCGCAAACCGATTGGAACTTCCAACTAGTATTTGCAGGTTAGAAATTACTTGTGTGAATGTGGATACTTTCTATAGTTTTTACCGTTCGCTCGAAGACTGTGTGATTTTTCAATGATGGTATAAATTTCATGTAATTTAAGATATTGATTTTTTCGGCTTACTACTTTTACATAATTAATAATGAGATGTTTCCATTGCAGCTCTTTTAAATAATAAAGTATAGCATTCAACTCCTTAAAAATATTTTTGCATTTTCGGATGCATTTTCTAGACAAAACAATACTATCCGCAATAATAATGACTCTGCCTTCGATAAAATGAAACGTTTATATTCGACGATTATAGTAACAGAACATCGGTAATAATCCAATTATAGTAGCGAAATACAAATCTAACGTTCATTGATCGCAGTAAAAGTGGAAATGAATTCCAAATAAGCATAAACGGCAAAGTAAACGTCATTTAAGTTAGTACGGCATTTGTCACGTACACTGTTGGTATCAAAATACGCTTCTCAGTATCAACAAAAACAGAATTAGCATCTGTATAGAGCAGTGATGCCCAAACATTATTCTGCTATGGTCCGTTAATTCTCACACTGCCCCTTCATGACCCACTTAATACTTTTAAGCCCAAGCTAGTTCCACGAGGAAAAATAAT
This sequence comes from Pyrgus malvae, assembly GCA_911387765.1. NCBI lineage: Eukaryota > Metazoa > Arthropoda > Insecta > Lepidoptera > Hesperiidae > Pyrgus > Pyrgus malvae. The sequence goes on along the minus strand of OU426955.1, from coordinate 5,337,539 downwards.
ACATTTATTAATAGTACAAAATGATATTACTAATTCTATATACATGGTATCGCCTATTTAGTCACTAAATTTTATCGCCTATTTAGTCACTAAATTTTATCGCCTATTTTGTCACTAAATTTTAGTGGGAAATAGAGCACCTGCTTATTTATTACTAATAAAATTCAAGATCACGGAAATGACCGCAGCTACTATGTATGTACTATTATGTTTCTGCTATTATGTATTCTGTGCCGCAACCCGGTATTTTATTTTGACTGCCCGGTACCGGGTCGCGACGCGGCAAATGGAAAACAATGGTATAGTAGAGCAAACGAAAAATATCAGGCGTTGTTTTAAAATTTTTGCTATTTTCTCTACGAAGATGGACAAATGTATCATCCAAGCAAAATTATGAGAATTCTTATACAGGTCCCAACAAATGTGATGAACACAATGACGTTAAGAATATTCGCATAATAAGAATGGCAGATAGCTATGCTATGTAAATAAATTTAAGGGGGTAAAATAAATGTAATTTCAAAAAAGACTTTCTTACATCTATACGCTATCTTTTATTACATCGCGTGCCTTACAATAATTACAATATAGAAACGATATTCGCGCGCCCAAATTGAAGCATGTTAATTGGTGCCATTAAAGGCACCAAACAGCGGTTGTGCTGTTAAATTGTGTCACAACAATCTTGAAAAACAAAAGAAAGAAGTCTAATAACATAACTTTTCACAGTGAAGTTTTCAATATTTTGTAGTATTTTATAGTTAATTTGCTGAAAATAAAGATATTTTGTGTAAATAGTTAGATGTGACATTTGTGTCAATCTATTTAGTGCTTCAATTTTGACAGCCCGCTTATATGAAGACACTCATTCTATACGTAATTATTCTAAGTTCCGTGGAAACAACAATATTTTCCAAACATATGAATCTTGATGGATAAATTAGACATAATGTTAGCCTATTTTAATGGCATTTAAAAATTAGAGTCAATAGATCTAGAACGCTGGTGTGGACAGCGGACGTAAACAAACACTTTAAAATACTTTTAAACTCAATCGTTATCGAATACAGAAGGCACTTAAGCGTAAAAGTCGATGGCAAATATTTACCTTTGCTACGGTAATTTATTCAAATCGTTTAAGACTCTTTTGAATAACAGTGTTGTTTGTGTAAAAGAGTTTGATAAAGAAGTAGGTAGCGGTGAAATAATATTTTGTATGGTTATTAAATTTTGCAATGTTTTACAACGTTCGTAATGTTTTATTAATGATATACATTTCCGAATCTTCAAAGAATTATAAGTTTCCATAGCGGACGAAATTACAGCAGGTAACCAAGTATTATCAGAAATTTTTATTAATGTATAATTACAACATCGTGATTGACTACCTAACTGTAGTCTCCTAACTCCGTCTGTTGTAGGAATCAAGATTAATGTTATGTAATTGTAACTAATCCTGATTATAGACAAAGTCCCAGTTAACGCAAAAAATATTAGGTTTGTACATTTGCCAAAAAGCAAAAAGGTCTTGCCAACTGGACCCAACGCTATATGTAAATACACATGCAGCGACCTACTTCCTTAGTTCCTTAGTTTCGTATAAAATTAAGAAAGGCCTTCCAGGGCAGGATATAGTGAGATACAATTTAAATGAATCTACCAATTTTTTTGCCTTAATGATATGACTCCATGTAACATGAGAAATGTAAGAAAGAACATGATATAACAGAATGACGAACATGTTTGAAGAATTATTTAGCTTTAATTTATCGCTTGTGAATGAATGATGAATCATTGTGTTTGTTTTCGTAACTGTACTATTTTTTTTTCTTTTCTAGTCATCTACTTATTATAACTACCTACAGATATGACTCCATGTAACATGAGAAATGTAAGAAAGAACATGATATAACAGAATGACGAACATGTTTGAAGAATTATTTAGCTTCAATTTATCGCTTGTGAATGAATGATGAATCATTGTGTTTGTTTTCGTAACTGTACTTTTTTTTTCTTTTCTAGTCATCTACTTATTATAACTACCTACACATAGACGCTGTAAAATTTACATTAATTTAAAATTAATTAAATTCCATCATTATGCCTGTCACTAAAATTACAATTGCGATCCTAAAACGCAATAATATTTTTTTTTCGTAATTAATTTTGTGTACCTATAACCTATTCTTCTATTTAGATTTTATAATAAGTGATATTTTCTACAAAAATTTTTCGGTTCGACACTCCTTTGCTTTTAAACCCATGAGTTCATGTAAGTATTCTTTGGTTTGGAATTTTTGAAGGGAGGTCCTTATGGATTTTAGGGTCAATTTTTAAAGGTGGCAAAGTTCTTGTGTAGGTATTTACACAACGTAAATAAATATTTACGTAAATACGTACCTATCCGTACCTTGAACAACACTCATTATTGACTTTAAATTGATAATTTGAAAACATTTGATTCTATCTGAGAATATATAAGGATTCAGTTAAAATAAACGTTAATTTAAAATTGGCACATCGAATCACATCGTTTCAATTGTTTCCTTCATTTTATTTAAATATGTTTAGGGAGAGCGCTAGTCAATCATACATACATAGACATAATACCTACCTTACACAAATCCAAAAATATTTCACTCCGAAATAAGATAACCATGGGAATCAAAACTGCACATAATATATAAATGAAACAGAACACCACGATCTAGCACGAGTGATGAGACATACCTACGATTGCGCGCAGTAAATTGTGCCGGCTGACGATGCAAGTATTGCTACAGAAATATTGTGAAAACCTGCCAATGCAACGATCAACGATACGTTTCAAAAAATCAGCACGAACGAAGCAAAAAACGCTCGCAATATATACGACGCAACTATTTACTTCGATGAAGTTATACGCGGAATTCGACACAACTAGCGATAACAACTCGATCGTAAACAGGAATAGTCTGTATTATTATTAAACCGCGACTGTGACGCTTTTGATAACACGGCTATTGTAGTTGATAACATTCAGTGTACAAGTACTTGAGTTTTAGCAATTCGCAAAAAATCAATTTTACGATTGAGTTATTCCAAATTCACCCACCTCAGCAGCTGCAGTATTGGCGTTCATCCAACTGTAGATGTGGCTGGCTTGGCTGTCGCCGAAATTCGCATTGGAACCTCAGTCAGAACCGAAGAGCTAATATTCTCCAGATGCACAGTATAAAATATACTCGTTCAAAAAAGCACATACAAAAAAACTAAAGCACACACTCGTTTCAGACAAACGAGTTCAAGTTTTCAAATTCGCATGTAAACAGTAAACACAAAACGTTGGAACCAATAGCTGGTCTTTCACATCACGTCAAAAATTTGCCGTTTGTCACAGGTGTTCGAGCATCGTAGGACTCGTAAGTAAACGCGGCGTCCGATGCCGGCGACACGTGCGCACTCGACAGAAAACCGCGAATAACAGTCGATAAGGAGTAGGAGCAACGTGCGTCCCCACTTCGACGACCGCTGCACGCTCGCGGCACAGCGAGACTGACGGGTGAAACGAGACGAGCAACGACGCCTACCAACCGGCGCATCTCTAACAACCCCTCGGGCCATCCCCGCGACTTGGATACCTCCAGGCCGTACTCTCACACGAGCAAAAAAAAAAAAAAAACAATACCGCGCACTGCATTCACAATCCTATCATTACAAGTTTTAGTCAAGGAATCTGACCGCTTTTTGCTTAATCGTGTAAATTATTCACGCCTTTTACGGAAATCTGAATTAACGTGCCCGCGTAAGTAGTAGCCGCATCAGATCTCGGATGCTCGAGAGAACGTGGAAATGTTAATTACAGCGTAATTACGATCGTACAATCATTTAACTAAGTACTCATAAAAATCTCAGAGTACATTTCCAAGTTTTTAAGTAGGCAAAAGTTTAATTTTTATAGGGTACAAAAATTAATTTTAAAGAAACAGCATTAAAACAAAATTATTTCTGAAAGCAATCATTCAATTTACCTAATTGGCAACGTGTAAACGATATGCGATCAATCTCTAAGTTCTTATATGGGTACCATTGTGTACCATTAACTACACAATACAGATTAAAAGTTTTTTTAAATTATAATCACATTTATTTGTTCAATAAGGTTACAAAGGATGGTTTGATTGAATATTACATTAATAGTGTCGTTTATCCTGCCACGATAGGCGTACTATATATATAAAAATTATTGTAAACGTACAAAATTATTGGTATTGTTGAATATTGTCAATATAAAAAAATACTGGTCAATATAGAAAATAAGTAAAAAGGATCGTATTTACTAAAACAATGCCAACCATAGTTCATCAATAGTAACTGTGTTAGTGTGTTTGACGTATAAGGTACAGAACAAAAAACGCAAAACGAATAGTCAAAATAGTTAAAACAACACTGAATATAAGAAACTAAGAAGATTGGAACAATAAAAATAAGGAGAACAATAAACTCCTAACACGCGGCTGGACGAGCGCGAAAGTGTGCCACATCCTGAAGACAGGGTAATGGGCGAATGGGCGGGTAATGACGTGCGACGGGCCGCTAGGCGTTAGGATCACGTAGGAGCAACGGTACTCACAGACACAGCTCATGTGACACTACCAGTAGTACCAAATGGAAGTAATACTTTTGAAAACTTACAAGTACATATTAGAAACGGAAGACTCAAGACAATATAAAAAATTTGATACATTTCAAATGCGAATGCGAAATCTATTTTAGACGAATCAAAACTTGTGAAAATTGGAAAGAATCCAAAAAAATTACAAGCAAAATCTGCAGTGACATCTTAATCTAAATCATATTGCAGTGATAAAAGTAGATACAAAGTGGATTATCTTATCAGAGGTTTGAAATACATATTTTTCTATTTCCATATTTAGTTCGTATGACAAAAGAATATAACATACTGAAATGACTATTTATTCAATAGTCAAAAAAGACGCTCATACAATGATAGGCATTACATGACCTTGAACATCTGCGCACATTATATTAAATATCGATGAGTATGAAGCTATATGCACTGTAGGCTCATTTGAATAATCATCGCAGCACGAGGTTTTGGGGACAGCGCCGGGCGCACAGATAACTATTCCGTAATTACTAATGAATACTATGTCATTAGTAATGACATAGTACTTACTCTACGTTGTCTACGGCAGATATGACGAGAATGAATTATATATGATATGAACTTTCATATTATATCTTAAGCATGATAGTAAAAATAGTAAAATTTCACTTTTTTACTTATGTCTTAGTGTAATATGCAATTAATATTTCATTTATTAAATAAATAAAATATGTTATTAAAAACTTTATACTAATTATTAAATTAAAAAAACTGTCTTTAAAGGGTATAAAATAAAATTGTTCAATACCTATCCTTTCTTTTCATTTTTCTTTTCGTCTTACTTGTTTTTATTTTTACGAAGGGCACTAACGTAACCTTTACTTGGTTAGGTTGTAGTACTTCCATCATCAGCTCAGCAACATGAGATGATGATTACTGGACATAAATGTATATTTTGCTTCAGAAAGTACTAGAATATCAATGTGTGTCTATAATTTTTTCTCGATTTTCCTGTAATCTCATCATCAGATCTTGACTTGGTGACAATGGGGCCGCCTCAGGAGTATAATAATTTTAAACACAAAAATAATTTCAAAATCGGTTCACAAACGGCGGAGTAATCGGAGACCATATATAAAAAAAAAAAACAAAGCCGAATACTACTACGGGTACCTCTTCCTTTTGGAAGTAAATAAAAACTGCATATTTTGAAAATTAAATTAGACAAATCCTAAATAAGACGAATGCCAAAATAATCGTACAATGTGCAATCAATCAATGGATAGAAAAAACAGTAGATTGAAAAGAGATAAAGCTTGCCAAATGGCACAAAAAGATACTAAAACCGATAATTGAAAAGACGGACAACTACTGCAAAATAAATTAAGTTTTTAACAAAAAAATAGAACCGACTTCAAACGGTAAAAAATAAAATTGTTCAGTACCTACTTCTTCTTGCTTATGGTAATGACTCTTAAAACTATTTTTGGAGTCGGGCCCTTACTAAAATGTCGTACCATTCGTTCTAAATGGGCACCGACAGTACAGACAGTGGGACAGTACCTACTTCTTCTTGATTATGGTAATGACTGTTAAAACTATATTGGAGTCGGTGCCCATTCAGAACGAAAGGTACACTATATTTACTAAGACAGTACATTTTACTTAGGGCCCGACTTCAAAAATAGTTTTAAGAGTCATTACCATAAGCAAGAAGAAGTAGGTACTGAACAATTTTATTTTTTACCGTTTGAAGTCGGTTCTATTTTTTTGTTAAAAACTTAATTTATTTCACTCTTTTTAGTAATTTTAATAATTCTATTATGTATAAGCAATAATAAGCATAATTGGATTTTTTTCAGTTAATTTCTAAACGTTAAAGAGAAACCTTTTATAATCATGTTTATCTAATAGCCATCTTATCACCCTGAAAGAATACTACTATTCACCACCAGTCCACCTGAACGTATAAATTAATGAAAGAATTTGCTCTCAGCTCCTAACCGTTGAGGAGTTGTACCTTCAATCATCAGCTTAGCAACATGAGGTGATAATTACCGGACACAAATATTTGTATTATGTTAAAAAATATGACTGAAAGAGTGTATGTGCCTATTAAGTTTCAGTGTTTCCCTCGATTTCCCTAGTATCACATCATCAGATTTTGCCATGGTGACAGTTGGACCACCTCAGAAATGTAAGATTTCCAACAAAAAACCATTTATTGAAAGAATTTACTCTCAACTCCTAACCGTCATAGTACCTTCCATCATCAGCTCTGCAACATGATATGATGACAATTATACAAAACTGCCTGTTTTGCTTTAGTAAAAATATGAAAATCATTTGTTGTGCTATAAAATTTGAATGTTCCTTTCGATTTCTCTGGGATACCATCATCAGACTTTGACTTGGTGACAGTTGGACTACCTCAGAAATGTAAGATTTCGAACAAAAAACCATTTATTGAAAGAATTTGCTCTCAACTCCTAACCTTCGTAGTACCTTCCATCATCAGCTCAGCAACATGCTATGATGATAATTATAAAAAAATGCCTGTTTTGCTTTAGTAAACATATGAAAATCATTTGTTGTGCTATAAAATTTGAATGTTCCTTTCGATTTCTCTGGGATACCATCATCAGACTTTGACTTGGTGACAGTTGGACTACCTCAGAAATGTAAGATTTCGAACAAAAAACCATTTATTGAAAGAATTTGCTCTCAACTCCTAACCTTCGTAGTACCTTCCATCATCAGCTCAGCAACATGCTATGATGATAATTATACAAAAATGCCTGTTTTGCTTTAGTAAAAATATGAAAATCATTTGTTGTGCTATAAAATTTGAATGTTCCCTTCGATTTCTCTGGGATCCCCTCATCAGACTTTGACTTGGTGACAGTTGGAACACCTCAGGAATGTAAGATTTGGAATAAAAAACGATTTATTGAAAGAATTTGCTTTCAACTCCTCACTGTTGCAGTACCTTCCATCATCAGCTCAGCAACATGAGATGATGATTACTATGCACAAATATCTCTTATGCTTCAGAAAGTATAAGAAAATCAATGTGTGTGCCTATAAAATTTGAGAGTTCCCCTCGATTTCCCTGGGATCCCATCATCAGATCCTGATTTGGTGACAATGGGACCACCTCGGGAGTATAAGCATACGAACAAAAAAAGAATTTCGAAAATCGGTCCACAAACGGCGGAGTAATCGGTGAACATATATAAAAAAAAAAAAAATACATACAGCCGAATACAGTACCTCCTTCTTTTGGAAGTCGGTAAATAAAGAGGTAGCGAGGAAACCGAATTATACTGGTCTTATTTGAGCCGGTTTAAATGAACTTTTGAGATTAAATCTAATATCACTGATCGATCTTCCGAACGATCCGACGATTATATATAATATTCGGAAATATCAAAATCGTACAGGCGTATTCTTCACATCAAACATCATCTAGCATCAATTGATTCTCCGCGAAGTGCCACGGATAACAGGAAAGTCTTGTATGAAATTTAATCGCGTTACACATGATTAATGACCACAACGGAGTCACCGGGTCTTCTAGATTCCTGTTTAATTGTATCAGTTTTCTTGCATCTCTATGTTCGGGAGTTATCGCGTGTCCATCAGCTCAGTCGGCCGTGGCGCATTCTTTCCTGTAATTGTGAGTAATGACTGGCGAGCTGCAATTCGCTGATAAAACCGCACAACGGTGGTAGCTAAATTATTTATAACATTATTGTTAGCCAGGAGAAAGGAGATGATGGTCAGAACTATTTTCACTGCAACATTTCAATCATTGAGTGAATGATATTAATGAGAAAATGTAGAATATAAAAGGGTTCTTCTTCTTCTTCTTTTCAGACTTTTGTAGTCCACTGCTGGACGTAGGCCTCCCCTAACTTTCAGCACTCCTCGCGGTCCTGCGCCTTCTGAATCCAGCGGCTTGCCGCTGTCTTCTTTAGGTCATTAGTCCACCTGGTTGGAGGGCGGTCTTTACTCTTTTTGCCGAGGCGTGAACGCCATTCGAGATTTTAAAAGGATTAATAACAGAAAACTTTTATCATAACCGTTACGGACAAATCGATTCGGTCCCAATTTTAGCCAGTCGAATTAGAATTAATTGTTTAATAGCCATCCGAAACATCCTTTTATCCTATGTTCAAAATCCGGTCGTAAAAGTTTTGTAGATACACAACACAACAAAAATGTGTGAAACGAATTAGGTATCTAAATGCGGAAAGCAATGTCTCTATTAAAACAATTAAATTTTGTGCTTATAATATCATATCGTACTCCCAGATGCATTATCGAAATTGCGTAACAATCTACAATAATGCATATAAATCGCTTATTGAACGCAATATATTTCGCTAATTAAGCAGCAATTTCTGAATAATGTTTTCCATCGAGTTGCCAGCAAGTGTCCAAACGGGCAATATTTCCTACAAACACTTTCTCTCCCATTGTACACAGCATCCGAGGTGTCGAGCGATTTATCTCCGCGCTCCACAGACACAACGACGCGGGAATCGAACTTAAGACCGCGGGAGATTGTTACAAGATTCAATGATTATAAATAGACTTATCTATCTATACTAATATTTGATAATACTCGAATAAAGCTGAAGAGTTTGTTTGTTTGTTTGGACGCGCTAATCTCAGGAACTACTAGAAGTCGTGGACGGCTGCTATATTTAATTAAATGAGGACACGTTATAGTGACAAGTTATTTCACATTTTATTTGTATAGAACGACGTGTAATATGTGACAAGATAAAATTCGATTACCAACATAGCTTATATATTGATATATAGCATTTATTTTTATTTTCTTATAAATCAAAAAATGTTAATTTTTATTATAAAAAGTTTCGTCGTGATGATCATGATGAAGAACCTCGGTACGGTCCGAAACTACGAGTAGTAGGTAGTAGGGCTTCCTCGCCGTTAATCGTAAGTTAAATGTTAAACTATTCAAAAACGACGATCTTCGGACAGGACATGCTTTCTATCGATCATAGGTACCTGTACCTAGTCATCCAATCAGAAGACAGTCCAGTCGGAAGACCGAGCGTCGCTCGGATTGTTTTTTTTCGAAGATTCATTGGCTTAGTGTTACTTACTTACTGCTAACTCCATCTACTGAAATAGCTCCCAAAAATTATATTACTTAAACTTGCTAACAGATGTCAGGAATAGTATTTTTTTATGTTTAAGTAGATTATCGCTGATAAAAGGATCTTTTCTAAAAATGAAACCTAGCTACATCGATTTATTGCCCCCGAAAACCCCTCGATACTAAATTTCATGAAAATAGTAATTTCCCCAGAAACTTGTAAATCTTATTCTTAATGAAGTACATGCAACTAGAGCAAATACGTGTTCCAATGTTTAATTCTTGTAATAGGCCATGTTTATTCTAGAAACCACGTTTAGCGTTGTTTAGGTTTATTTCACCTTGATAACTTATCTATGTTAAAATAACAAATTGGTAAATGTATGTTTCCAAGAGTTTGAAACAACTACACACTAGAATTATTAAAGCAGATTTTTAATTAGATCATTACTGTCAATTTAAAAGCCCTTGAGTTGATTGTAGACAAATTTACATATAAACGCATACCGCAATTCAAACATTTAAAGGTGCATTAATCAAGAACTTTCTACAGACTCTATCGAAAATGTAGTACACCTTAATGATAACTCCAAACAATTACGAGTAAACTACAAACCTTTTAAATTATAAGAAGAAATCCGTGCACTGCAGTGAGAATGCAGTAATACTTGCAGCCAATGATGGAAAAGTTACCGAAAAATGTTAATATACAAATCCAGGTATAATGTTCTCGTATATAGACAATTGGTATATGGTATTGTATAGATTTAGACTACGGATTCGACCTACGTCTGCCGTAGAGCTTCGTTCATAATGGAAACGGCATAGCATATCACGTAGAGGCCTTCGATATTGCAACCAATTAATACGAGGCAGGTATCGAGACAGGTAGCGAGTGCTCAGGTATCGAGGAAACATTTCTCCAACTAATTGATATTTACATACACTACCGAACACTCGTTAGCCGGTGGGAAGCAGACGCGGAAGCGCGGTATAGGTTACATCTGTGACCTTATAAAATGGCAAAAACGAAGATTAAGTAATTAATTATAAGTTACGAGGCGACTTTGGTGGTTCGTTGAACATTTCTAATGCGATCATGTATCGTGTATTTACACCACATAAGAATTACGTATAAGGAATAAGCATGGGCAAAAGTAGTGCATTGTTCGATACATTGATTGATTGAGGTAAAAAAATAAAAATTGTACTCACGTCTCAAACGTTCATATAATCAAGACAACAAAAATACATATAATAATATAAGAAATACCTTAACAATTAATATTAAATTAAATTTAAAAATAAAATCAGCATAAAATATCAGAAATGCGTGAACAAGTAAGACACAATTTTAATTATTGAAACACTCAACGTGTCAATCTTGTTATCACGAAAATTCAAATAAGACGTCCCCGTCACTGCGCATTTGCCTATTCGCCTCTTCCCCACTATTTTCATGGTTCATTTACCATTAGACTTCGCCGTTGATTTTATAAACGATTCACTGGCCACAGAGTGTCTTGGCGTTCCAATTTAGCTATGGAAATAATAAAAAACTAAAGATTATTTTATCTATTTTTAAAGTTTTTTCCACCCAGAGCTAAATCATACCGTGATGCACGAATGTCACGAGCGACCACGAAGGGACACAAGCGTAGAGGTTTCATTTTGATTCACCAATGGTCAGCAACAGTATTTTACACAGAGATTTAAATCTCTGATTAAACGAACATTGTTGTTATGTAATGCTAGAGTACTAGAGAATTAGTAGATTCGGTAGAGAGCAATTGCCTAATGTAGAGGTTTGCCCTTTACCGTTGCTAATACAGAGTACACTAAGTACAATTATGGGCTTGCCTAAGTACTGTACTTCTGTTTAGTATGTCAAAATTTTGGATTAAAAAATACAACTAGATGCCAGCACGATGGTCATTTAAAAGGAGACGAATGGCAGATCGTGGTCGTTAAATGGGATCATTTTAAGGTGAACTGAGATCGGTCTAGACACGACTGGACTAAGTTGTGTCGATGCTGTTGGATCAGATTTGTGTAATAAAATAATAATTATCCTATGTATTTTTACAGGTTTATATTTATTACAGGTTGCAGCACCACTGAAAAGCAATGTGCGAACTGTTCGAATAGGTAGATAGATTTAATTTAATTTCATAAACAATGAAATTCGATGTCGTATAATTTAAAAAAATTACGACAATAGCAATCAATATTAGTATTTCATTTTCTTAGAGTAAGGCCTCAACACAATAATGAACACCGTAATGACCGTTTCAAATCAATAACATTTTATATTTAATAACTTCATTCGTAGACCATTAATCAAAATTATGCAACGACGTGGAATAACAGAATAATTACAGTTAATTTGCGCTGACAATATAGCATCGTGTTCATTTGAATATAACTCATTAAGGCTTTAATAAATTACATAAAACCAATCGCAGCGAGATACGATTCAATTTGTTGCTTTAAAGAGTAACAATGATTCGTTTATGTTAATTCGAATACACTTAAATTGTTTGTCCCTGTCAGCGCAGTTTATTCATGATATACCATTACGAAATAAAATAAAATACTAAACAATAATTATAGATTGTGCGCAAACGGTCGTTATACAGCGCACATTTTGGGAGGCAGCAGAAAAAGACGATGGGGCTGCCAACGATTCCCCTCACAAGAAGAGAGCACTAACCTGCATGCCACGTACGAACCGCCTGCAGCCGCTTTCTTCCACGGCGCTTTCTTTATCTTCTTATCGACACTAATTATTTTGCTTGAAAGATACAGTTTTTATGGAGTCCACACATAAGAATCACATACAGTTTAAGTTCTAGGGTTCAGCCGGTCTAGAGTGTTCTATCACCACGAGGACACACACGGAACTCCTCTCGCGATGGAGTTCAGCGAAGAAGTCTTGACGTATAGTCAAAACCGGCTGTCGCGATTGGGCGAAATCGTATGAACAGTATCAAACTGTTCTGCAATTGGTCGGTGGCTCCCGCCTGCAAGGGAAGCGAGCCAACAGCCCCATCTTAAGCTACGGCGCCAAATTTGAAATAAGAAAATAGGACGTCGTAACTTATGGTTACGAAACATAGATATTAGGAACTCTAGTAAGATTTCATTAGCTTTCTATGTTTCAACTGGTATCTGTTGCTTATATTCTGAACATGTAAGCAACAGATACCATATCACTACACTATTTCTTAAGGTTCTTATTTTCGTGTGCCAAATAAAAAACTAAAAAGATACCGGTTGTGCAATACTGCAATCAATTGCCCAATTATTGCGTCTCCAATCAATTGTTAAAGTCACACAAAATTATACTAATTACCTACTGATTTATAAATTGTGAAACTGAGTTTTGACATTAATTTCCTTAAGTCGTTTATCAACCCATTAACACTAAAACAATTGTAATATTACTCGTATGTTCAATTTAAACTAAAAGATTTTTATTTTGACAAAGGCCTTTCGAAGTATTTTGTGTAATCTCTCTGTGCATATTATCTACTAATATTGTGAATTCCAGCTTTAATATTATTGTAGTAAAGCTGCTATTTACGTAAAGTTACCGCATTTTCCAGAGATTTCTCCAAACCTCGCTTTCGTGTCATCAGTAAATCTAAGATTGTAATATTACCAAAGAAGGAAGAAGAAACAAAGTTTAACCTACATGACGTTACTAGCAATTTGTCACACGGAAGGTCGGCTTTAAATACATCAATACGTCAAAATTAAATTACTATAGCTGTAGGCTATACTTAAGTTAACGGTGTAATCGATGTCCCCAGGTAAATGCCGTTAAGCCGAGTATATTGAATTGAAGAATTATATGCAACAGTTATACTGCAACCTATCTACCAATCAATAGAAGATCTTGCAACACGGTTGGACTTTCAGACAAAAACGAAAAATCGAGAAACACTAAAGTAGTCTATGTATCAAATTTAATAACAAGGAACCAGAGCGTTAAATGATTGTATCTAGTGTTAGCTTTTATTTATTTATGAAGAATATTGTATTAGCTAATTCCGTATTATTATGATATTTTTAGTAGCGGTAATTCCATTGTTCCGTTTCCGACACGTCAGTTAATCATAGCCAACTTCCGGTCACATGAATTGTCGTTATTTTCTCCGACCAAGCTGCAAGCATTCGTGTTGGAAGCACTGAGGGATCGAGACGTGGCTAAGGAAAAGCATTAGTAAAGAGTAAAAAGTGTTAACGCGTAGACAAAATAATAAGTGAAACAAGTAAAGGATTGAAGGAATAATAGTTAAGTTGATTGTTAATATGTAAGTACTCCATTTTTGTTCTGTTAGTGGTTTATTCGTTCTTGAAATATTTACATATGTGATTTGTATACTGCATAACTACGAAATATACGTGCAATTGTAAAGTGTTTTATCTTTTATTTAACAAAAACCCGCATTCTGAGCTGTGAGCCAACAGTTCAGAAGTGGGATAATAAGAGAATTTACTGTTTTCTTTCACGTCCACAACGGCCAATTCTGTAAATACTCTGATATATTGAAGTTTCTTGAATTTGCTGGAATATCGAACCGGTGAACGCTTAGGGGTGAACGTCAATTATTTTACAACCACATGTTTTATTAACTTTTATTGTAATAAATTTGCAGTATACTTATCAACCCACTTCAAAGTGAAGTTTTATTTTTTTATCAAAATATGAATAATTTATGGAAAAACGCAGATATTTAAAGAACTAAAATACGTAATTTATGAAATCAACTTAATTTCTTTTCTCTGGATCGGAAACACCGCCGTGGTGTATAGACTTAGATATAAATATTTGAAGACCTGAGAATAGATGTTACGTATATGTTTAGTGCGTTAAAGATTTATATATTGTTTTAGATTAATAAGATGCATGATTAATGATATCTTTTTACAGCTGTGGTACACTAGATGTGAACAACTAGTTTTGATGAAGGCTTTTATAAATGTGACTTTTCTTTTAAATTTATTGCCCTTACAGGAAGTTGGTACCCACTTTTTTTTACTTTTTTTTATAAGATAAATGAATATACAATGGCTTGAGTTGATCTACCTTATTTTACCAACATCAACAAAAAGGATGAGGTTCTCATGTTATATTTAGTATTCCATCGACATAATCCACATATTAATTGAAATTTGACATTGACCTTTGTAAATATGAATGAAAACTGATACCTTATTTGATGCTTATAATTCATAATTCATATTTTTTTTTGTTTTGCGATAATAAGGATACAAAAAATGCTGAAATGATACGAGTATGTACACTTTCCACTTATTCTACCTTATCTACATGTAAATTGATGTAATTTTACAGGCAGCAATCGCTATATATTTTAGGAAAACGTATCCACTGTGCCACAATGCCAACTAGGACCTAAAATGATTGTAAGGCAAAAATTTGAATGTTTCGTGAATTCGGTAACACTGTATTTTTTTTACATAATTTCAATCTACAAGGGGGGTGCCAATATCATGTTTTCGTATTTGTCTTGCGGTTCTATTGGTAACGTAAATTTTGTCGTAAATTTATTCAGATATCTATACATACAAGCATGAGACTTCGATATACAATGAAGGTAAGGTTAAAACTTAGTGTTTAAGAAATGATGGCTTACAGATTTGCATATCCTCAATTATTTTTTGTGGTGGGTGCTGTACTGCACCTAGGGGTGCTTAACATGAAAAAAATGATGGTGTTGATGGTGATAATGATAAAGACAACGATGATGGTGATGATAATTACGATGATGTCATTTTCGAGAAAAATACATTCCATTGTCTGATTATAGACATATAGAAGTCTGGTGATGTTTTTCTTTAGCTTTGGATAATTCAATACTATATTAATTTGTTCTCTTTTTACTTTTCGATTCTAAAGTCGATTTTAAATAGAATATGTACTCAAATGTGTCACTTTTCATTTTTGTTAACTTTTATTGTGATTAAAATGGAATATGTACTCAAATGTATAATTTTGCAGATAATAATATTATGGACGAATACCCCCGAGAAAGACTACCTAGGATTGGAGGTACGATCAGGGCTAAGGTAAGCACACGTAAGCCCAGGCCTAAGAGCCAAGTGACGCTCAGGTCGAGCAGGAATGAGGGACTTAAAAGGGATGCTCTGGTCGAGCAGGAATGAGCCCAGGTCTGAGCGCCAAAGGATGCTCTGGTCGAGCAGGAATGAGCCCAGGTTAGAGGGCTAAAGGACGCTCAGGTCGGGCAGGAGCGAGCCGAGGCAATGGACGCTCAGGTCGAGCAGGAGTAAGCCCGGTGAGCAGCAATATGCGTAGGATGGAGGGAGATCGAAAGCCTCTGTTAGAGGGCATAAGATTATTCAGGAGCAAAGCAGCGATAAGGTTTGCAGAGGAGGCCTTCAAGACTCAACAACGCAACTCGCATCGTCTTGGTAGAGGGAAGCAGCATCTGAGCGGTAATTTGAAATGAAATGTAATGAAATCATGAAATGAAATTATTTATTTGCCAAAATGTGGTATATGAATAGTTGGTTTTGTTTAGAAAATTATAGTCTCACATTAACCAAAATTTAGTGAGCAAAATTACAAAAAAAAAAGAGAAAAAAATTGAATTACATAAACATTGGTGTGCAAAGTTTCTATTTAACATTATTTTAAATTATAGTATTACAAACTATTTTGTAATAATATTTATATACTATATATTTATATATGTATTTGAGCTACGGTGAGTTGTAGTGGTAGTCAAGGGGATTTTGAAATTGAGATAATTTTAGATAAGTTCTTGTCAATCCTAACGTATAAAATTTAGTCCCGCTGACGCGTCTTTCTGTCTGTCTGTCTATATGAACTAGGTAGTCTCAAACTACCTAACAGATTTCAATGCGCTTCTCACCAATAGTGTGAATTTTGAGGAAGGGATAGGTGTATAAGTCATTAGGGTTTCGTTTTCGAACTAATTGTAGTATAACGAGGCTTTGTTGGGAGCCTTGCTTTTTGGGAGCTTTTTATGCGTGCACTGTGGTCTAGCAGACATACATTGGGGTAATGTGCTGGGGAATTGCACATCTACAATAACGCTGAGAAGGAGTTCATGATGTCTCTATCTCCTGAGGTTGACTCACAGATGCTGAATGTTTAGAATATGAATTCGAAGTACTGCGATGTTTTCGAAGCTGTTTTCTTCCCGTCACCCGTCACACTGGGGTTGCATATTATGTAACGGTGGTACGGCGTTGAGCGGAATTCTGAATCGCAGTGGCGTTATACGTACCATGTTAAGGTGGAGTAGAGTTTGTTGAAATAGGTAGGTTCCGTAGGTTATTTAAGTTAAATTGGTGAAGTTTTTTTAGTTAAATTGGTAAAACTGGAGTACCTGTCTTTGAGTCGCCCTGGCTGGGCTGGGTCGCTGATTATAAAATCTTTTAATAGCGATGTAATACCGGATTTTGATCCTTTGTGTAAAGAGCAAACCATTTTAATCTGGATTAAGAAGGTGGAAGAATATTCAAAAATATGTATATAAGATGGGGGGATATGATTCGCTGCTCTTTTCCAAAGTTGGTCGGGCTTGGCAATGTTTGTAGAGAGCTGTAAGTAACCTTATAGTCGCAGTCAATTCAAGTGGCCAATTTACCGAACCTGGGCGGGTGCGAAATTATTTTGGGACAGTCACTGTGGGACATCGAAAAGTGTATCAAACTTACGGTATTGAATGTAGGGTTGAAGCCTTCAGCGGTATTAATCGAAGCCTGGTACCTTCTTTGCAAAACGCTAATATGTTTTTCATTGTGGCGAGATGTTGGCAAAGTGTTCTTTGCGTGACGAGACTAGCTTTGAATTGGTTTAAAAGCAGAATAGGTTCAGGTCTTTTAAATTAGATTCACAAACTGATAAAGGTGAGGAAGAGGTATTGCCACAAATACAATTGTACCGTTAGGTGTGAAGGGCCACTAAAGTTGCTGTAGTGCAGGTTATTGCATATTATTGGCGAAGCAATTGACTTTTATGATGTAGATGATGTAGATGAGTGTTTCAGATTGCTTAGTTCTCTATAGAAATAACTGGGAGTTCGACATTAATAATTATTGATAGGATGAACATAGAAAGTACACCAATCAGAAATTGGTAACCATCCGTTTTGCATTTTAGAGCGAATCATGAACTGATTTTTATTGCCGTAGTTTTTAGTTTGTCTGAAGGAGGCGTTTATAAACATGGATTGCTCGGGGGTGTAGAAAGCAAGTGTAAGATATGGACGGTCGATTTACTGATTTAATGGCGTCCTCTCTGGTGTTGTGTAATATATCATATTGAGTAGCAGTGGCCTGTTATTTTACAGATTGTGGGACGTACATACATGAGAGTTGTTTAAAACTCCTATTTTGGTTGTAATAGTGTTTATAAGTAAAATGTATCTCTGATACGGGGAGGGAATTGGGGTATTGACTGATATTTTAAACTGGTTTGATCTTGGTAGGGGATTTGGCAATTTTGCTGTAGAGTTGGCGCCTAGACATCAAACATATAAATTTGAGAAGTGTATGTGCGGGATGTGATCGTTTCAACTTGGAGGGTAGAGAGAAAAGTGCTGGTTAGTGACGTCGCTAGCCTGTGTTATGGTACGGGATGTTGGTGGGACTCGATTTACTAGAAAGCGATAGATCAATAATTAATTATGTTTGATATTCCAAATATTTGAATTTATGTGATAGTGGGTAGCTTGTTTTCGTGTTTTGTTTATAAGTGGCACATTCTGGACATCAGTTAACTACCCAATTATCTTAGGTGGATGTAATAGATACTTATGGAGTATAGTGAATCTCGAGAGTAGTAGAGGTTCGGCATTAACTGTTTGTGCGTCCAAGTTTGATGTAAACATTTACGGGGATTCACTTGCAGCAAGGGCTTACAAATGCAGGGGATTGGGGAGACTATGAATTGCGGTCAAGTGGTTATGACTGGCAATAGGAATGCAAGCGGGCACTGAGATGCGGTAAGGGTTAGGACAAAAAGGCCGATTTCGCTTGGAAGTTTTAATAGACAGGGATTGCTTCTCTACTTGTTTGAGGTACCTTGGTTTTACTGATATTGGTGTAAAAGTTGTTTAGACAAGGACTAAAAATTTTTGCACGGATTGATGTGATAGTAAGGGTTGTTCTTGTATATTTAGTTAGCCGTGTTTGCCTTCATGAGGCTTGCACATATTACAGGGATTGGTCACTGATATAAAATTGTTTGTTCCCATTATGCACTTCTTGAAAATGGATTCTTGTTTTTTTCGGGCTGAACCCGATCCTCGGCTTTGTGAAAATAAAATGATAATAAAGTGAAATTTGTCTGTTATGGGTAATGTAGTTGCGGACTGGGTCTTTCATCTGAGTGAGAAGGTGTCTCGCATTAGTCTTTGTAAGTAATTTTTGGACATGTTTATTGCTTTAGAGTTGATTGCTATGAAGGTTGAGTAGAATATATAGTTTAATAGTTCGCTGTTGAGTCGAGTGAGTCGTTTAAACACATTTGATCGGGTTTTTGAAAGAAAAATTGACAAAAGGTCTGACGGGAAATGTGGAATTGGTGACTTTGTTGTTATTTAAAGCTTTTAGTGGAGTTCTAGGGGCCATAATAATATAGTAATGGGATGGAGTGAAAGTGCCCCGGTGGAGGGGACGAGGGCGAGATTCAATAACTTTTTCCAGTTTTGAATGGGATCCTTTTTGTATCACTCATGTGGGGTCTTCAATTGAACATGTTTATGTAACTAATTCGACTCCAAATACAAATCCAAAAATTATATAATTAGGTAATGGGTTCTTAAGATAAATAAACTAAGGCCAATTTATTTTTGTGTAGTGTGTAAAAGTTCCAAATACAAATCCAAATATTAGGTACCTATATAATTATTTTATGACTTTATTTGAGATTTCATGATGATTTTTGACATTTCATTTCAGATGTTAATATGAAGTAATTTATTGCTTGTTTACGGGTAATGGATTCTTAAGATAAATAAACTAAGGCCAATTTATTTTTGTGTAGTGTATAAAAGTAATGTTCTTTCTACTTATAAAAAAAAAAGATTACAGTATAAATGAGAAAGCTTATGTTTGAAATTAAAAATACGATTAAAAATATATTATAATGATTTACTGCATTAATTGCTATTAATACAATTATTGAGTACAATGAACGTAATTTCGATAAATATAAACTACATTGTACATTATGCAGATAATTAAATAATGTGTTAAAGAATGTAATTTTTAGTAATATTTTTAGAAAATTTATAGTACTTTTGTACTTGTAAGAAAGCGTGAGGACACGCTATAAGCAGGATGGCCGAGCTGTTAGCTTTTATTTATTTATGAAGAATATTGTATTAGCTAATTCCGTATTATTATGATATTTTTAGTAGCGGTAATTCCATTGTTCCGTTTCCGACACGTCAGTTAATCATAGCCAACTTCCGGTCACATGAATTGTCGTTATTTTCTCCGACCAAGCTGCAAGCATTCGTGTTGGAAGCACTGAGGGATCGAGACGTGGCTAAGGAAAAGCATTAGTAAAGAGTAAAAAGTGTTAACGCGTAGACAAAATAATAAGTGAAACAAGTAAAGGATTGAAGGAATAATAGTTAAGTTGATTGTTAATATGTAAGTACTCCATTTTTGTTCTGTTAGTGGTTTATTCGTTCTTGAAATATTTACATATGTGATTTGTATACTGCATAACTACGAAATATACGTGCAATTGTAAAGTGTTTTATCTTTTATTTAACAAAAACCCGCATTCTGAGCTGTGAGCCAACACTAGTACAATAATTACTGACTAAACAGTTAAACCTTACCATTGTTTTCATCCAAAGAGCACTCAGTAAGAAAGTATCTCAGTTTCTTTAAATGGTCTAGGCCAGCAACAAATCTCGGTGATACACGACAGGCCGCAATAAAAGAACCTGGCTTGCATAGCATCCAAACGCAAGTAACAAACAACGAGGCGACCTTTAAAACCAAAATAGAAGCACTGAATCAAAAGGCGATCTAGATCATTATGCATCCCGATGCAGAAACCGGGGACGACAACACGCAACACGATGATAAATAACTCCAGGCAGATAAGTTACCTGCACTTATTTAAAGGAATTTGTCCCTTATTGGTATCAAGTTAAATGCCAGCTGAGGTATGCAAATGCTGATGTTAGTTTGTTTCTAGGGTGATGTTTATGCGCCAACAATGTATAAACAATTTACAAGCCTAGCATGAAAAATAGTCGGGCAAGTGACGTGAACACGAATTCTGATTCCATTGTTTCGATCCCTGTGCGAATACCTTGTCTACGTTGCGTCGTCTACGCCGATGCGAGCGAATAAATGTTTAAAATAAGATAAAGTTGTCGAACAACTTAAAAGTATTTTAACAATTTTCTATTATTGCTTTTTTGCGGAGTACATCTCCTTCACTACTGGGAAATATAACATTTCTGCAATTGATCCAAATCCTTTTTGTCCAAGACAGAGATTTTAAGCGATTTATGGAAAACAGTAAGCGGTGTCTCAGACTTCGAGTCGTAATGTTTTTACATAAAAAAACTTTTGGTAAACATTGACTTGGAAAGTTTCCAATGTTACGAAAATGGATATGGGAAACAGTATTATTTTTTGTTCGCTTTTTACTCCCTTGAATCTGTATGACAAATTCCTTAAGCCTCTGAAATGCTTCATATTCATTTCAGAGGCTTAAGGAAAACAGATGTAAATCAATATAGAGTAAAAGAGCAAGGTCCGAATGATTATGTTCTTTATGAATAAACTGTATTAAAACAATGAATATGCGCTCGTGATGAAGAACCTCATACGAGATATAAATCTTAAGATTCAAGTGGTAGCTATTGAGCGAGCTTTTGTAAAATAATTTATCGTTGTTCCTGGAATATGACGTAGGTACAAACTGAGTCATGGGTATTTTTATAGGCTCAACAAGTTACCTCAACAAGATCAGTTTTTGAGATAATTATGTCAGTTTCAGGTTATAAAAACCAGGAAACAAAAGCTTTATTCTAAACATAATTATTTCAGTTAACTGATATAAAAACAGAAATTATCTCAACGACTTATCTTATTGGCATATCTTGTTGAGCTCACGAAAATACTTAGTGGTAAACATACTTTCTCAAAGAAGCTAAAAAGTAGAATAAGATAAAAGTAGTATAAGACAAAATCCTATTTAATTTTAAAAGGCCAGTCCAAAGCGATATTATGCTAATAATACGAATTTCAAAAGCGACTTTCACAAGTGTTGAGGACATCGAAAAAATAAATCGTAAATTCAAATCATATATGTCACGAACTATGCTTCAGAATGTCACGATGCAAAAAAGTGATCGAAATTCTTTGCAAATGGCTTGCAAGAGGAAAATCAAAATAAATACCCTAGGATTGATTCATTGATTCTTAACTTTGATTATTGGTATATAGGGTTGATTTTCCTTTGACGTTTATATAAATAAGAACTTTGTTATTTTTTCATGACCACCGTATGAACATACTTGGAATAACAGTGAAATTTTGTTTCTCAATGTGGCATGGCAATCCTTTACCATATTCGGTGGCGACGAGTCGTCAGTTTGTACTACTGCACTATGCAGTCATTAAATGGAAATAAGGTCCCATTTAATTTATTTACAATCGTCGTTTTAAAGGCGACTTATACAATAACTATATAATAACTTAACTACGCAACGTATTTTCGAACGCCGTATTGGTCGATGGAATTCAGTCTCGATTATTGAACGATACGGTAAAAAAAACTCACTACGATTGGTTGTGATCAAGTATTCTGCAGATTGTTACATAGATTTTTACATAGTGCGTTTGGGTTCCGTTCATTATTCAAAAAGCTAGTTTACACAAGAAGTGGTCATAATTTAAATATGCACATATCCGTCCAAGTAACAATTTTCTAGAAATGATAAATCGCGAAACCTCCACCACAGTAGAACGGTAATTAATCGTAAACCTACTTAATCTATGGTCGTCAAGGGACGTAAAGACGAAAGCCATGCTATTAATATGATCCAATTAGTGAGTTTTTCTCGAGGCTATCAAGATCAGATTGATATCAGTACGCGACATTGAAAGAACATGCTTATAACAACAGCGAAAATAAATAACTGACCCGATAACCGATTAAGAATTGATTTTGATTCATTAAAATTGCCTTGATTCATAAAATAAGCGGACCTGTTTGTCGTATTTTGGAAATCAGATCGTGACTAGTTTCGGTTAAGGGTATTGGTCGGATTACTGACGTAAACTTAGCCCTTACAAAACGTGTTGCCTTCAGAGTTGTTATTTTGTAGAGTCTGTTGGGAAAGATTATTGTGAAAAAATATTTCGTGAACAAATTGAAAGCCCATCTAAAACAAATTCCCATTCAAAGTAAAACATTGTTCCCAGTGGTTCCCATGGAACTATGCTTTTTCTTCTTTTTATCACTCTGCGAACTTGAACGCCATTCGCAGCTACCTTTGACATGGCTAGCGTGGCTCATAGCAACCACGCAGCATAGAATAAAGGGTTCAAGTCTCACTTGAGCTTATTCCAACACGCTGCTCCGATGCCGATTGATAGAGTATTTGAGTTAGTGGCCACCCTTGTCGGATGTTTTCAACCCGCTCAAAAGGTATTCGACAAGGTATATCAATTTGTTATAGCGCATTGAACATGCCATCAGTTCAAAACTAATGGTAATGCTTCCTCCATTTTTTTTAATAAACAGTCGCTAGAACTTGCGACTTTGATGCCGCAATCGTTAACAAAACTAAATTGTCGATGCTAAATGTGCGGAGGCCCTTGCTTGGGATTAGAGATAAACGCGCCCGCTCGGGGTCGCGTGATATGCCACTGGCTGCCGTTGTCGCATCGCAGTGATCATCTTTGGCGATAGGCCCCGTGTTTTTGTGTTAATTGCTAGATTTGAGGATATATGATCCTATAATTTTAATAAGTTCAAGATCTCTGCGGCAGATAAAATTGAATAAATAAAGTTAAGGTTTCGATTTTATATTTGTATTTTACAGATATAGGCTCAGCTTAAAAGTTGTGGATTACTAGTAATTTACTTTACCCAAATCATACTATAAGAGTAACTGAAAGAAGGATAGTAATTTTTTCTTGAAAGAGAATTTGACATGACACTTTGATGGTTTAAAGACTGCAGACAGATTCTTCTGCTAAATAATAATGCTTGGCTTCTCCAACTAACTTAACTTAGACAGTTGCGTAGTTGGTAGAGAATCGTTTGAATTGGTCCCATGTTGGAGAACAGTCGAGTGCTAGACCGAATTCGGATTTTTATAAAACTTTTACGACACAAGTATGATAGATTTGTGGGCGGTATTCACAACGGTGTATCCACGCTTAGATATGCCACGTGGATCTTTATCGTTTTTATCACATCCGAGGACAGTAATATTTTTCAAAAACCTTCAAGAATCTCACAGATCGCATATCCTATTAATTGTTTCCTTTTTCCAATCAACTCATTTACAAATTAATTCATATCTTCAAGTTGTTCTTGTTGGACCCCAAATAACCAGAAACGATACCATAAAATCTCGCTACCGTTTTATGGCTACGCGCAAAAAAGGTACCACCTGCGCAGAAGACATTCAGAGGCTCGCCTATCCTGACAAGTCATTGCTAATTGCGATAATAAAAATCGTTGCGGGTAATAAATCACGTCACGAGCATTCGAAAATTTCCCTTAATTGGTCGCGTTTCCCAATCGGCTGGCGATTGTGATCTGCGGTGCCGTGTGCGGCCGGCTAGCCCGTTGCCCAAATCGGCAGCGCGATCGCCCTGACACTGACCGGACACGAGAAGTAATTAGCACCAATCGGACCACACACCGACCGCGACCTGCAGTTCCGAGAGGCGAGCCACCAGAATCTGCGAGCTTATTAAGGCTGCAACCCTTTTCGTTTTAACAGTTCAACAGGAACATATATATATGCATCTCTATTATGGCTGCAACCTTTCGTCCCTCTGCTGGGCACGGGTCTTTTCCCATTATTGGGAGGCCTGGCCACCATGCTGCTCCAATGCGGGTTGCATCGCTATTATAAGGAGGTATAAGTCTTACACCATCATGCTGTTATAATACACCGGTCGGTGTGTCGGATGGTCGGATGAATGCATTCAAAATGGCCTATAGAGTCTCCTTCAAGGATAAACCACTGCTATTTCGATAGCTAACAAGACTGACAGCCAAAAGATGCTTTACGATCTAGATAGCTAATTAATTTACAGTAATATTTTCATCTAAGTGACGACAGGTTATTTGTGTACTCTACAAATTCACATCAAATTCAGTCCATAAAAAATGCTTCCAAGTTTGGGTGTTTCCTCTCGCGATAAATACAGGCGCCTGTCCAACTTTCATCCGCGATCGAAGTGTCGCACGGACCGCTGGCGGAGACACAACGAGTAGACATCGGTACAGAACAGTGCAACTAACGCTGCAACATGACAGCAACATGCTGCGACAGTGATTTTATTCCCCCATACAGATTGTAGCGCCAATTGTAGGAGTCGTTCTCACGTTTAATTTATGAATTTAATATCGATGCTACCGGCATCGTGTATAATAAGTATTCTATGGAATACCTGGGGCTTTTCAGCATTGAGATCAATTTAATTTTGTAAAAAAACATGTTTCTGAAACTCATGCATGAATTTTCAAAAAATTCAATTACATATTCCAAACTTGTTAAACAAACAATGGCATGTAATTTTTTTATAAATGATGTAAAAAAAATGTGGCTACACTGTGCCAGTTTTTATTTAAGACATAAAACATATTACGATTGAATAACTGGCACAGTGAAACTGAGTTTTTTCCAACGACACACAATTATAAAAAATTATAAATGAAAAAATATTTTATGCATTTCTTAAACAAGCTCAAAATTTTGACAATGACTGGATATTCTATACAATGTCCATTTCTATACTTTGACTGTCACATGGATACAACAGCCGAGAATGACATGATATAACGGTAACAACCTCTAATAAACACCTGAGATCTCGATAACTTAAGGGCAAGGGAACGATTCGATCTCAAAGGAAAACGTGACATTTCCGCCATTCTTTCCGAAGTCACAAATAATCTACCTCGGTTCCTGGAAGTGATTCACATTAAATTCCCACCAGTCGATCATCGGAACACGACTCTTGACGCAACAGTCGTTGTTCCCAACAAATTGCATAATTGGAACCGAATTTATCAGTGAAAGTAAGGAATCGTTACACGAAGCGTACTAACGTACTAATGTTGTGCCGTTAATGATAGATGGTCTCGCCGAACTGTGGCCCCGGCGTAGAAAGCTCGAGCATTTATTATTTACGAACAGCCCGAACCATTGTTGGTCACATTGAGTAATTTACGATGATGCTCGCCTGTCCGTCGCGGTCACAGTCGGTTAATTACAAAACGACTTACTTCGTACCCCGAATGCTCGAGCACCAGCCTCGCCCAATCACAATGGCATAAAGCTCACTATTGCTCGAAAGTGTTAAACATTTGGGGACTGAATGAATTCATGTCAGCGAATGGCATACGTCGATTCCGCGCGCCTAATAATTTTGATTGATGGCTCTTTAGAAATCTAGACGTTTAGTAATTTTTTTCCGTATTATTTGGCGCTAAGCGGAACAAGTATGACTGAGAAGTAATTTTTTAATGTTACCTGTCGCCTAATTACCTTTAATGGGCTAGTCTATACGAGTGTTCGTTGTAATCATGGTATTGTCCGCAAGTTGGTCTACGTAATTTAAATTCTTGAACAAAACAAAAGCAAACTTTCGAAACTTGTTTCGCGATATTCCAAAGGGCACCTTCACTTAGTTTCGACACCCTGATTGCCTCCCGTTTGTTCGGAACATTTAATTGGGAAATAATGAGTGTTGCGTGTTTAAAGGGCGAATTTGCATTGTACTCCGCCAGCGGCCAATTTATCTAGATCTCTTTGACATCCTTTCTGGAACTTAAGCAGTATGCACTTCAGTGCTTAATATACATAGTATACGAGTATATTCAATGTATCGTTCGTATGTTATTAATATTATGTATTAGTTTTAGTAATCTGCGTTACAGTTCATTTCATGATTGTTTACGTTATTAGAGCTCAGGTTTGTATTACTATAAAATATATTAACAATAGCAATATTTCGACTTATGTCTTTTATAAAAGTCGATCCCGATTAGTTTGGACTAGTTTTAAGTTCTATTTGCACAATATCTACAAATTATATTATAGATTGTAAATTACATTTTACCCTGATATGTACTAGTAACTACGTTATCTGCAATATCATATCAAATCTTTTCAAAAGGGCTTCTGTTGTAATTTTACTTTCATAACTGACTAACGACTGCGCATGTACTATACAAGTGATCTATACAGCTAAACGAAACGGCAAATGGCAAATTCGCCAGCTTTAGAGGGCACATTAAGATGTCACTCCAGATTGTTACTGATACTCGTAGATTTGGTCATGAAACCTTGTCAGATGCTTTATTACCGGTTTGAAATCTCCCGACAGGCTTATGCCTAATGATCGCTTCAGGACTGATGCGGTTCATCCCCGCGTACCAGGAACGGGACTCAATAAGGGTTTACACGACCGCTGACAATCTTAGATGCTTTCGTTTGTTCATCTGCCAAACTGAATTAAATCTATACTAATATTATAAATGCGAAAGGTTGGATCGATGATTTTAACTCAATCAAGTAAGTAAACGGATTGGGATGAAATTTGGTACAGATATAGGTTATAGCCTGGAATATTACAAGGCTACTTTTTATCCCCGAAAGATGTACTGTTCCTGTAGGGTAGATTTATACAATATTAGAGAGGATCATTAGCATAAAGTGAAGTCACTTCTGAAGTGCTGCTGGTCCGACTTTTTTATAGGACTATTTAAGATGAACATTTCCAAAATATCGCACATTACATAAATAATTGTAACTACAACTACAACTTTTAGCGGTTTTTGTAGCCCACGCCGGAATAGCTCGCAGATAGTAGATTTTTTCCTACTTACTTGACACTTATCGTCATATTTTGGACAATTCACGCAATATCTTTTGAATTGTAGCCTATGTGTTATTCTGATGTATAAGCTATGTTATTGTAAAGTTTCATTAAAATCCATCCAGTAGTTTTTACGTGAAAGAGTAACAAAAATCCATACTTACAAACTTTCGCGTTTATAATATTAGTAGTAAGTAGTATAGTAAGTAGGATAGTAGGATAGGATATAAACTTAAATCACCGAGCAAATTCGCGTCGGATCACTAGTAAGCAAATAAAACACACATTACACACACGAAAGGTGTCTAAACTTGAAACCACACAGTAAAAAGTTGGTGTCAGTTCTGACGGATCGCAGACTGTTATTATTGCATGTGTTATTATACAATTTGGAAATTACTGACGCGTGAGCTAGTTTAGAAAATTAGTAGGTGCTGCAAGGTCTCCCCCATTATTATCTGAAAGTACGAATCACTTGTCGTTTCGAGATAACCTTGAGATTTCGAAATCGAGTTATGGGAGTTAAGATACTATATGGTATATGAGAAATATGAACAACGTACATAAGTTTATAACTTGCATTTTTTTTCAACCTTTTTTATGTCCCACTGCTGGGCACAGGTCTCCTTCTCACAAGTGAGAGGGATCTAGGCCATAGTCCACCACGCTAGCCAAGTAGCTGGTAAATAATGTTTTACACTCACAGCCCGCATAGCCCTAGAGAAGGGTAGATATGCCCTGTGTCGTGGGTACAATGGACACACACAGAGACAAAAATACAAACACCGAGACCGAGAACAGAAATTTAAACTCATCGTTTAAATTTCTACCTCGCCGGGATTCGAACCCAGGATCCTCCGATCGGCAGTCCGGCATTGTAACCATTGCGCTACACGGGTCGTTGTTATGTTGCTTGTTGAGTAATACAATGCAACTGCAGCGGAGGCTGATGGTTATCTTATCATGTTATTTTTCAGTCAGCAAAATATTTTTAATGACAATATATTTTAAACAGAAAAGTAGAGCTCAATATTTTTATCTCATTAAGATTAAATTTAAACGTGAAATTCGCGACCATATGTGGATTTATCGATCAGTATTGATCGTAAAACGTTAAACAAATTTTTATTAGCGCGCAATTACCGTGGTTTCTTGAAGACCACTTAACCGAAGGCAACGGCTTTTAATTATATCAGTATTCAAGATCGACTAGTTATCTTCAATGCTATTTATTTTAAGTTTACGATTCGATTCAATATTAATAAAGAGTATAGACTCGTATCCGGTAGTACTCAATAAGTAGGTATAAAAGTTTTTCGTTTCCTTTTCATTAATTGTAGTAAAATTATTTTTATATAACATTCCTAGCCATTCTGTCTTAATTCAAATTTGCACCGTCAGCTGTAGCGTGGTTTGCTTCCTATCTTCGCGATCGTCAGCAGTCAGTCCATATCGGGCAGGAATGCTCTGATTGGGCGGACCTTCCAGCTGGCGTCCCGCAAGGCGGTATTCTATCTCCCTTACTATTTTCATTGTACATAAACTCCATTACCTTCTTCATCGATTGTTCGTACCATACCATATGTATGCAGATGATCTTCAACTGTATGTCCACACTACCATTGATGATCTTCCAAATGCTATCAACTTAGTAAATAAAAATCTGGAAGCCGTTAGGATTTGGTGTCATCGATATGGTATTGTAGTTAACCCTGCAAAATGTCAGGGTATCATAGTGGTAGTTCGAGACTCTTGACCAGGATCAATACTGCAGATCTTCCAAAACTAAAGTATTACGCAAATTCTATTCCTTTCAGTAATAGTGTAAAGAATCTAGGTCTGTACATAGATAGCTTTATGAACTGGCGAGTCCAAATTACTGAAATATGTCGCAAAGTAAATGGAACGTTGCAGTCTTTATATCGGTTTTAGAAATTTTCTACCTTACAGCACAAAACTTCTTTTGATCCAGAGTCTCGTTATACCCATTATAGACTATGCTGACGTGTGCTACCCATACCTGAGCGAAGAACTTCTAAACAAGCTAGAGCGCCTTCTAAACAGCTGTATCCGATTTATTTTCAATCTGCGCAAGTATGATCACATCTCAAGTTATCGAAGCCAGCTGAAGTGGCTTACTATTCGTCAGAGGCGTCACTCTAGAATTCTCTTGGTCTTGTATTCAATTTTACATGATCCAACTTCTCCGCACTATTTAAAGGAAAAAAATCAGTACCTCTGTTCATCTCATAACAGGGGACTCCGATCAACTAGTAATCTTAAACTTTTTACACCTCCACACAACAGTGATTTCTTCCGTTATTCATTTAATGTCCAAGCTATACTACTCTGGAACGCCCTGCCCGAAAATATCCGGAAGGCTTCAACTAAGTGCACATTCAAAAAATTGCTGCGTAAACATTTAATAGCAAGCAATTAATGGATCCCTACAAGCATTCGAGTTATCATCACAAAATATGTATATTATTATTATGTATTTATTTATGTATTATTAATATATGTATGTGTATGTATGTATGTATGTATATTTATATGTATATATTTATATTTCGTTAATATTATATTATATTTCATATTGACAAGGTATAATTACCTAATATAATCCAATATAATAGTTATTTTTAAATCATTGTTTTCCGTCCGCCTACCTTAAGTTCTATCAATCACCCAGGGTTGACTGGTGGAGAATGCCATTAGGCATTAAGTTTACCCTGTAGCCCTTAGTTTTAGGTGGTTACAAAATAATAAATAAAATAAATAAATAGATTTTATAGAGAAAGATTGTAGAAACAATCTACATTGAAGCTAGGAAAAGCGAAGAAAGGGCACGTTGTGGATAGATGTAATCTTAATCCATTACCCAGTAGGACTTATGCGTCATATCATGGGCTTTAATTGAGTTTTTTTTATATCTAGCACTGTCAACCCTACATCAGTTTTTCTGTGTGGCCTGATCGTAAGAGGCGACTAAAATTGGGCTTCCGGGGTTGTGGACGGTGTGAGTGGGAGCTTGATCCGCCCAGCCAGAAGCCCCGGGAAGGACGTAGTGTGTGCGTGGTCGCATGCCGCCGTAAGCATCGGAAGGTGCAGGAGAAAAGGAAAAAAAAATTAAAATAAGCACACAAGGACATAAAATACACTAGATAGAAACTCTATATCAGGTCTACATTAAGATTTTTAGATTTCTCCGGAGCTGAAAATCGAACTCATCGTACAGCGAATCGGCGTGGTGAACACTTAGTCATATACAGTCGTTCATTGAAACGAACTCTTTGGCTACATTAAGCGAATTTTCTATTCATTTGTTATAACTTAATGCCGCTTATCTGTATGTTCTTATAAAACTCACAAGGTTATAGAGCACTTACACTCTTATAGAACTCTCAAGGTTTGAAATTATTTCCAAATAACGTTAACTTTTTTTTTAATAACTGAGCCAAATTTTTCATCGTAAATTACAGAAACATAATACCCAATCGTATAACAATTACAAACAGACAATACAGCGAACAACACTTTCTACGATCGGCAATAACCGTAAGCTTACATCACCGGATTGGTATTAATGCTATCAATGGAAGAGTAATTAAATCTCTTTGGCGTTAACAAAATTAATGCGTTCGCTCTCGAACTGTTTTCCTTGTACTGTGAGCTTAATATGATAATTGGCCACTATTTTATTGTTTGGCTAAAAGTAAGCTTTATCTTTTTTAATATCGGAGGGGAAGCTTCATAAGGTACCCGGAACCTTGGAAGAGGATACCGGCTTGCATTATAAGCCTAAAAGTACTGAGATGTTATTACGGTAACTTATTATACCAACCTTAGATAAGGTTTTTTTGGGTATGGGGGAGGGGCCCTTAAAAAGCTACCCGGCACCTTTTGAGAGGGGGATACCAGATTATGTGGGATTTCTACCGCACTAAAACCCCTCGGTGGCCTGCCTCTGCGCTTGGGTATCCTCTCGCTCCGGGATCTCCAGTGGCACGCACCGGTGGAGCTTTATCTACTTTTAATTTCACAATAAGAACGTGTTTATCTTTGTAACTTGTGTTGTGGCTATTGTGAGTCCATGAAACGCTCTTTAACACCAGAAAACGAAGGAATTGTTCTACGGCCGATACATGAGGAACCATGCTTTAACATATTTCAAAGTTCCTTGTAAAACAAAGAAAGACATATTGCCACCTGGCTTCATCATCCAGATAATCTGCCTGCTGCATGCCGCCGTAAGCACCGGAAGATGCAGAAGAGCACATCTGCTCTCCCGAAGATGGGCCCATTTTGGTGCATTCCACTGGAGATCCCGGAGTCCTCCCCAAGCGCAGAGGTAGGCCACCGAGGGGTTTTAGTGCAGTCAAATCTCACATAACCCGGTATGCTCTAAAGGTGTCCGGTACCTTTTGAAGGTTTCCCCCCGATGCAAAAAAATAAGGTAACACAAATGAAATTGGTATCAACTCTTCTAAGAAATCGTGATATTAATACGGTGCTAAATCATAAGATTTGAAAGGTGATTGGGAGTGGACTGGTTCAAAGTAATTTTATTGTTTTCATAACAGATTTTAATTAAATTTTAATTACTTACATTATTTATTGCAGCGATCTGCTCGCTACTAAATTAGTTGCGGATGAAAGCTGTAGCTCCAAAGTACCTAAAGGAATAGAGCCTTATCTAAGTCTCTGTAGGTTCGGGGTTAAGAATAGAGCTACGGTATCCCCTGCTTGATCGTAAGAGCCGACTAAAAGGGGGCTTCCGGGGTTTGGTTAGTGCGGTAAAAATCCCACATAATCTGGTATACCTATACATACCCAAAAAAACCTTATCTAAGGTTGGTATAGTAAGTTACCGTTATAACATCTCAGTACTTTTAGGCTTATTACTTTTTTTATAATGCAAGCTTTGGAAGCTATAACTTTTTAGATTTTTTAATTTCACAGCGACTGTTACAACAGTGCGGGTTAACCTACAGGTTAAAAGAACCAATGAAAGTTAAAGTTAGTTTGATTTGCAAAGTAATACTAAATTTATATAATTTAAAGAAATATATAGTAATCTTAGGGATTTTTTTACTTTTTTCTCATCTCTTATTCCGAGATTTTTTTTTAGTGTTACTGCCGCTTAATAATCGCAATATTTCGTTAAACATAAACAGGTTTGTATGGCGCTTTGTATAAGAAAAGTTTCCGTCCGTACCTACTATCGTCCGTTTTCCTCAGTGTCTCGATACTCGTCATTTTTTTTTCAGTTTTTTCTATGGAATGACGAGTCTTATACGAGATTAGTACGCTGTCGTACGTTTACCTTACCTCCGAAAACGGTAAAGCCAAAAAAATACTTTTCACATGGCCAATACCTTCACTTTGTACTACAAGAACCTTACAAAAAATAACCGAGTTCGATACGTGGTTAAGCCCTGATGGTTACAATAACTAATTAGCTACCTGTTACCTACATGGCGTCGTATTAATTGCAAGTGTTGTGAAATATCACAGTAAAATATTCAAATAATGCAGCAGATTATCCGCTACGCGTATTAAAATAACAGAATGGAAGATTGCCGCATTATTACCGTTGGCAATTAATGGTGCAATTATAGTAAATAAATACAATTATAGGCGTCATTGAAAACTGCCGCGAGCACACGCGGCTTGAGCCGAGACATAATGAAAAATAGTTATTTAAAAATTATTATTTACCTTTTGTAAACGCCCTTTCTGCTTCCCAGTGCTGGGTACGGGTCTCTCCCCATTATTGCGTAAGCCTGGAGCTTACTCCACGCCCGTCATCTATCGATAACAATCAGGACCGACGGCTTAACGTGCCCTCCGAATCACGTAAACGCTCTGGTGTAATACATGGGATATCCTACGAAAAATTTGTGATTTCGAGGTCCTGTTCTTTTCTGTTCCTTCTAAATATACCATTTAAAAAAACATAAATTGAAAAAGATAATGATAGGGTTTACACTTTGCACCCATGTGACGTAAGCTAACTGAAAAGCTACCAATCTTTACTAAACAAGTAGAGCTTGTGACGTAAGGGTTTGTAAAGTTAAGCCATTTGGATTAAGAAGCTAATATTTTTTATCTGCAATAATCTAAACTTAAGGAACGAATCAAAGGAACCACGAAGCGGTCCTAGAAAAGGTAAGTAAAATAAACCTTGCGTTTAAGCTCAACTTGGTGGGTACACTTATGCCTGCCCCACACGTTGCGATAAATCGTTCAGATTACTTCAGATTTCTCTGAAGAAACCTGTTTCTTCAGATTTCTCGCACTGTGTGGATGGAAATCGTTCCGATTCGTTTCAATTTATCGTACGTCGTCGGCAGTATGAAATTTCATCAGAGAAATCGTTCGTCGGCGGTTCAGGCGACTTCGGGATCGCTCGGCTGAACTCGGCTCGGCACTCGACAGTTCGCCGGCTTCGTCTGGGACCGCGCTTGTTTTCAATAATATGTATGGCCCTAGATTTTTTTTCTTTAAGCACATAATTAGGCCCCTACTATCCTAGCATCCAAGTAAAATCTACACCCGCAAATTGCGCACTCTAAATAGTTACAAATTATATGTATGTATATACATACATCGAACCAAGTTATCTTTGACATCTTGAAATAGTTTTATTATGACAATTAGAATATACAACCAACTACCTGATAAATTGAAAAGTTACGATTATTTTAGACTTAAACAATAATTGTTTCAAAAAAAATATTTTTAACTTTTTAAAACGACTTATCAAACAGCTCTCGTATATTTTGTCGGACATTTTTTTTAATAATAATAATTAACATTTCACACTCAAAGCCCCACAGTAAGGCAGATATACCCTGTGTCGTGGGTGCCATGGACACACACACAGACACAAACACCCAGACCGAGGACAGAAATTTTTAAACTCGTCGTCATTCAAATTTCTGCTTCGCCGGGAATCGAACCCGGGACCCTCTGATCGGCAGACTGGCATGATAACCATTGCGCCACAGGGGTCGTCATTATATAACAATATTATAGTTGTATTATTGACATTTAATGATAAATATTAAGTTCCTCACATAATTACTGTTTTAATATTCTATTTTGTAAGTTTACAATATTATGATGTGTGAAGCCTGAAAAGGTAGCATTTATTTGAACTCGTATTATGACAATGCTCCTTGATTGTACTAAATGCCTCACACTAATGTTTAAATGAATAAATAACGCAAGAGCGACATCATCATTTTTCATCTTGATAACATGTTTATTGTGCGAACTTCTGCGGAAAACTGACGATCGAATCAGATATCGGTGACGTGTGGAGGCACTAGGGGCTTCCGATTTCTCTGTTCAGAGAAAAATCGGCCGATCTCTGAACGATTTCTCGCAACGTGTAGGGCAGGTATTAGTAATAACATAATGCACTTTGAATAACATTGACGCGAAATAGAAATTGGTATTGCCTTATTCGTCGCGGCTCCCATCACGCAAACCAAACACCCACAGCAGTGAAAGGGAAGACAGACTGCAGGCGAACAATTAAAGCACACAATGACAGGTAAAGCGAAGGCGGGCGGGTGTCGAACCCGGTAGCGCTCCTGCACGACACGAGCCGCAATTCCGCCTGCTTTTTTTCTATTGAAGCTTTGTGCTCTTTCATTCTTTTAAAACAAAACAAAAAACATGTGTAAGGTTAACGTCTGTACTATCGTCATTCCCGGTACTCTTTCTTATACGAGTAATTTAGCCGTTTTTCTATGGAATTACGAGTACTAGTACGCCATCGACATTATAGACGACATTACTTATAAAACTATTCTAAAAAACATCACAAATAGTAATTGTTACTTCTTTGTTCTAATTAATCTGCAAATTTTCTTAATAAAGTATGTACTCAGATGTCCGCGCCGAGACTTTTACCCACCTGGGCCCTCTCTTTGAAGTCAGATATGTGAAACACTCAGATGTGTGAAACATCAAGCTATCATGATTAGCAATGCATGTCTATGGGATTGTCAAAAACTATGTCACTTTAAGACAAACTTGAACAGAATTTGATTTCTAAAAATATGCCAGAAACCACCAGCTATTTGTATGAGATATAGGTAAATAGACTTACAATAGCTGTGACCTGATTGGCAATGCTGACTCTTCCTTCCTGTATCAATAGCATTCGATAATTTTGCAACGCAAACAATTGAGCATCACTCATATCGGTTATCAATGACTTGGACAAATACACTTGAGGCGTGTTCACACTAAACATCGCTCAAGAATGAAGTATGCTTTTTACCGACTTCCAAAAGGAGGAGGTACTGTATTCGGCTGTATGTATTTTTTTTTATATGTATATGTTCACCGATTACTCCGCCGTTTGTGGACCGATTTTCAAAATTCTTTTTTTGTTCGTATGCTTATACTCCCGAGGTGGTCCCATTGTCAACAAATCAGGATCTGATGATGGGATCCCAGGGAAATCGAGGGGAACTCTCGAATTTTATAGGCACACACATTGATTTTCTTGTACTTTCTGAAGCATAAGAGATATTTGTGCATAGTAATCGTCATCTCATGTTGCTGAGCTGATGATGGAAGGTACTGCAACAGTGAGGAGTTGAGAGCAAATTCTTTCAATAAATGGTTTTTTGTTCGAAATCTTACGTTCCTGAGGTGGTACAACTGTCACCAAGTCAAAGTCTGAAGATAGGATCCTAGAGAAATCGAAGGGAACATCAAATATTATAGCACAACTGATTTTGATATTTTTACTAAAGCAAAACGGGCATTTGTGTATAATTATCATCATATCATGTTGCTGAGCTGATGATGGAAGGTACTATGACGGTTAGGAGTTGAGAGCAAATTCTTTCAATAAATGGTTTTTTGTTGGAAATCTTACATTCCTGAGGAGGTGCAACTGTCACCATGGCAAAATCTGATGATGTGATACTAGGGAAATCGAGAGAAACACTGTAACTTAATAGGCAGACACATTCTTTTAGTCATATTTTTTAACATAATACTTACAAATAAGTTATGTCCGGTAATTATCACCTCATGTTGCTAAGCTGATGATTGAATTTACAACTCCTCAACGGTTAGGAGCTGAGAGCAAATTCTTTCATTAATTTATACGTTCAGGTGGACTGATAGTAGTATGCTTTCAGGGTGGCTATTAGATAAACATGATTATAAAAGGTATCACTTTAACGTTTAGAAGTTAAGTAAAAAGATATCCAATTATGCTTATACATATGTGCAGAATTATTAAAATTACTAAAAAGAGTGAAATAAATTAAGTTTTTAACAAAAAAATAGAACCGACTTCAAACGGTAAAAAATTAAATTGTTCAGTACCTACTTCTTCTTGCTATCGCTCAAGTATGCTTTTAAAAATATGAATTTTACAATGTATGTACACTTTTTATTCATTAAAAAGTCAAGTAATTGTATGTCTCGACACGACGCGGACGGAACTGTTGCGGCAGTTCCGTCCGCAGATGATACAGAATATTTAGCCAATGATTCAGCAAATAATATTGGATTAATAATTTATATAATTATATCTCTGTTTGTTACAACTATTACTGAACGAAAGAAAAGTCAAATCGATACGAAGATACATGAAAATGAACTTGGCACGTGGCTACAATCACTAATGTTACTCAAGAACTTCTTTCTCCCTATGAAATTCAATAAGATATAGGTTAGTTGCTAATCCGCTGCCGGATTTGTTACAACAGGCCCGATAACCTGCGCTAAGATCTAATATCTGCATTGACTGGGTCCCAAGTGCCCGCTGAAGAACAGAAAAGTGCTTAAATTTGCTACTAGCGATCACCCATCATTCTTCCTATCATCTTCAGTTTACGTGCGCTTCTATGTACTTAATAATAAAGAAATTATTATGAACGCATCCTCACTCCAGAACGCTCGCGGCAATCGTTACCGACTACACAGAACATATCGATATACGATCGATTACGCAACGTCAATCGCAATGTGACTCAACGGTGCGTTCAGATTTACAAATGTAAACCCAATGCAGTTATCTAATACCGATCGAGGCCTCCCACGCCGTCTGTCGCACATCAAAGCAAAGTCATGAGCGATTTACATAAACAAGACGATGTATCGAGTCAAGAAGTCGAATGTGCCACTAAAACACACAAATTACGCCGTTTATCGATATCGATAAATCATCGTGACGGCGCTAATTCGGTAGTTTAACGACCTTGATTGAGATCGGGTTCATTTTTCGGTCGTTTAAAAGGTTTAATGGGAAAATTGTGTGAGAGTTTAGATGTTCACATACATTATGCATTGATCGCAGTACCGTAGCAGGTAAAAAAATTATGTTTATACAGAGGACATAAAATAAGACGATATTTAAAGCGCAATGGTTACCTTGATTGGCAGTCCGACCTGGGTTTGATTCCCGGCGAGGCAGAAATTGAAATGATAAGTTTCAACACTAGATTACCAACGTTCCAGGGACGGATATTGAAAAAAATCCTTTTGATAATTTTAGTAATTAATTAATGAAAAGGCTAAACCATGGTAGTATACATATACACACCACGCCTGCTAAATTTCAGTGTGACTTGTAAAAGTTCTTCATGCATTTTCAAATATGTAGCATGAAGAGACCGTAGACACGGGTAGTTAAAACAGCAGAACAACTTCGTTTATTACAAAACATTATAATTAATGTTTGAGAGAAATTTGATTCTTATTATAGACAAAATATATGAGCTGCGAATTTGTATTTACAATAAACAATCAAAGGTTTGATGACGTTTAAAGTCTACAAAATTGTACAATAAGTAGGTAAAGTAGTAACGGTAAAAACAAAGACAAAGACAAAGACATTTATTTGCACAAATATGGGTGTTTACAAAGTTGTTTATATATATTTAGTTCGCCATATTTACCTTCATGAGGTATGCAAATATACAATGATAAAAATATAAAAGGAAAAAAACTAAACTATAATACAATTACGAAATGTACATTTACATCTATTTTAATATTATTTTTATTTGTCCCATATTGCGCCTTTTATAAATAAAAATAAAAATATTTATTTATTTATATTTCGGATCGGTTCCGATCGTCAGCTTTGGGTACCCATATCACAGGGTGTTTGTACACTGAGAGGAAAAAAAGCCGGCGGAAAAAAAACCTCCCAGGTTTTTGTGGAATTCCTTTATGCCGTTTTATCGTTTATGAAATCAGTGACTGAGTAATACGCCTTTTTCAGTAAATACGTTTTAAGTCCTTTTTTAAATTCGTTGCCCGTTTTAATTTTGAGGAATTCCGGTAGACCGTTATATATTTTTGGTCCCATGCAAAAGACACTGTTATGATATTGTTTTGTTTTGGAAGCGATTGAACATAATTTACTGTTATGTCTTTTTGATTTAAGGGTTTCATATTTTGTGATTTCTGTTTTGACCATTAAAGAGATCTCGTAAATGTATAAGGAAGGGAGCGTCATTATTTTTAAATTTTGAAAATGTGGCCTACAAGTATCCGTTTGTTGTAATTGACATATTGCTCGAATGCATTTTTTTTGAGCCTTAAACACAGTTTGAATTCCAGTCGCGTTTCCCCAGAATATTATACCGTATCTTAATGTTGCACCACTTGCACCTACGTACGCATGGTAGGCATTTAGAACCGCCGTTTTGCTTACAACTTTGGCCAATTTATATAAAGCAAAAGAAAACTTATTTAATTGTTTACAAACGTGTTCTTTGTGTGACTGCCACGTTAATCTGCTATCTATGTATAGTCCTAAAAATTTTGTTGTTTCTATTTCAGATATCAACTTTCCTTTATAGTTAATATTTACTGGTTGTCCGTATGATACTCTATTTTTAAATGTCATTATGTTTGTTTTATCAAGATTAATTTTAAGATTATTACTATTTAGCCACTCTATCAGTGATTCAAGACAATTATTTATATTACTTTCAAAGGAACCTGTGTTTTCATTTGTAAATATTACTGTACTATCATCAGCAAATAGTATCATCGGTTCTTTTACTGCTTGAGGAAAATCGTTAATATAAATTAAAAAAAGTAAAGGGCCTAAAATACTTCCTTGAGGCACTCCATACAGTACTTTCCTAGAGAGAGAATGATGTTTCTCTTCAGTTTTTGTGATTTCATTAATTTTTGTTATTTCTGTTATGTGTTCTCTGTCAGTTAGGTAAGAGTTGATTAAGTTCAACGCATTGCCTCTGACTCCATATTTCTCTAACTTATTAATCAGCAATTTATGATCTACATACTCAAATGCCCTTGTCATGTCCATATAGAGCCCGATTACCTGTTTCTTATCATTTAAACCTGTCATTACTTTTTGTAAAAAATTATAAATTGCTACGTTTATTGATTTGTTTTTCCTAAACCCTACCTGCTCATCAGCAAAGATAGAAAACTTTTCGAAGTAAAAATATAATCTGTCATGGAGTACTTTTTCAAATATTTTAGAAAAAATAGGTATTAATGCTATAGGTCTGTAACATCCCATGTTCTGTCTGTCCTGTTTCTTAAATATTGGTTTGATAATTGTGACTTTAAGTTTCTCTGGAAATATGCCAGTTTCAATACTTAAATTTATATTATAAGCTAGTATTGGTGCAATTATATTTGATACCCGTTTAACGATATTCGTACATATACCGTCATACCCCGTACTATTTGTATTATTTAGATTATTTATTATTTTTATAACTTCGTCGGGTGAGGTTGGTTTTAAGAAAAATGAGTGTTGACAGTTAAAACTAATTTTATGTATATCACTATTAATCTTTATATTACAGTTATCATCAATTTGATTTAAGAAGAAGTCATTAAACTCATTGGCGATAATTTGTGGGTCTGTTTCAATGTGGTTACCCACTTTGATTTCATTAATATCTTGTTTAGGTATATTTATAGTGTTATTGTTAATTACTTTCCAGACAGCTTTCGATTTATTATTAGAGTTCTTAATAAAATAGTCATTTTGAGATTTTTGTGTTAGTTTTATTATTCTTTTAAATGTTTTTGAATAATTTTTAAATTTATTTTTTGCCTCCATGCTGCGAGAGATCCTGTACCTCCAAAGTAAACCCCTTTTAATTTTGGAACACCTTTTTATACCTTTTGAAATCCACTTTGGTCGTTTTTTCGTAAGTATTTTAACTTTTAAAATAGGGAAACAAAGATTATATAATAGTTGGAATAACTCGTGAAATACATTAAAAGCATCGTTTGGATCAGTACTTAAATAAACGTCTTGAAATGTTAAATTTTTAAGACTGTCGATAAATTTTTTAATATTTTCAATACAATAATCGCGTCGATAGATGTACCAGTGCGTAATGAGGCAATTTCTTTTTACCGGACATTGCAACATCTGAGCGGTATGGTCCGATAATGCAAGTTCAATTACGCCAGATTTACAGTTTCGAATGTTATGAGCAAAATTATTAATACAAGTTTTACTGCAAAGTCGCGTTGGTGTTTTAATCATTAAAATAATAAAAGTTTATCAATAAAGATTATTTAAATGCGAAAATTTTACGCGAGCTTAAAAAACATTCGCTATTTGATTAACGAATAAAAAATCCAAACATGAAACTTGTATTGATACAAACGCAATAGCGACAACAAAATACATATATGTATTAATCAAACAACAAATTTTGATCCAAATATTCCTACATTGCCACCGGAAGTCGTCCCAACCGGTCGCCGGAAAGTGAAAGTGGAGGCACGCGACTCTTGATATTGTCACAATAATAATATTATTATTCATATTTGGAACGAGAAGTAAGTCACAGTCACAAATATACTGAAACATTTTCCAAGGAAATATTGTTATCGACATTGTGGCACACTACCTATAGGATTGTGCTTTTCTTTTAAGCTTTGCTCAAGATTTCAAATGTTGGATTCGTGGGATTTTAAAACTACGTTACTTAACTTATCACGGTCGTTCTAACACGGATAAACACAATTAGCTTTTAGCCACACTAGCTACGTTTACCATCGGCGATCGGCGACAGAATTCTGCACAGTGCTCACTTTCTTTTTTCTTTTCAGCCTTTCTGTGGACTACGAAGTCCAGACGTAGGCCTCCCCTAACATTCGCAACTCCTCCCGGTCCTGCGCCTTCTGAATCTAGCGGCTTCTCGCTGTCATCTTTAGGTCAACAGTACACCTGGTTGGAGGGCGGCCTGTACTCCTTTTGCCGAGACGTGGTCGCCATTCGAGAACCTTTCTGCCCCATTGGTTGTCGGTTCTTCTAACTATATGGCCTGGCCATTGCCACTTCAGCTTGCAAATTTTGAGTTTGAGCACAGTGCACACTTGAGAACGCTAAATCGCGCGATTCTCTACGCGTTAAGATAACACGAAATCGCGGTGTAGCATCCTAAAACTCGCTCAAACGCGTCCGTGAACGGTGTCTATGAGTGCGTTGTTCTAGCGCACTCTGTATGAAAATTGTGGTCTGTACCTATTTATTTTGTGGTGATGTTGTTACTTGGCCGTCAAACCACTTGGTCCCAGTATCGATGTCTTCACCACTTTTCAATAAATAGAATAGACAAAATGACTGTCTTCTGCCACCGGCCTTCCAGGTCAGAGCTGATCTACAATATTTATGCTCAGACTTGGTTACCCGTTGTTTTTCTTTAGTCAATTACCTGAAACAAGGCAAAACAGACAAATTAAAAATTGATCATACAAATCTTTGTA
Source organism: Pyrgus malvae (assembly GCA_911387765.1). Lineage (NCBI taxonomy): Eukaryota > Metazoa > Arthropoda > Insecta > Lepidoptera > Hesperiidae > Pyrgus > Pyrgus malvae. Next base: position 5,294,907 of record OU426955.1, on the reverse strand, counting down.
ACATTATACCATACCTACATCTTTTATACAGAATAATAAAAGTGTAAAATCGGCCTGATGTTTTTACTGTCAAATATTCTTTTAAATCTATCGATTACAACTTACTAACCTTCTATAAAATCTATAAAGTATGTTTGTTTCATCTGCCTACTACGCAATCCACTCCACGAACCCGCATTGGAGCAGCATGGTGGAGTAAGCTCCAGGCCTCCCCAAAAATGGGGAGAGACGTGTGCCCAGCAGTGGAACGCAAAAATGGTTGCAGCCACTATGCGATCAAATAAAAAAAAGATTGCCTTTTTGGTATTTTATGACGTCATAGCCGCTGTAATGAAATAAAATATATCATTTTAATGTGTATTGTTTTTATTAATTGTAGAGTCTTAGTAGTTAATAAAATTAATTATTTAGCATCTATTTTAGAAACCTTACTTTTTAGGTACCTAACACATTTCAGTTGCAGCTAATTTTCATCATTCCTATTCCTATTATTCGTCGACCCGTTTTATAGGTTCCCGTGGGATAAAAACCATCCTATGTCCTTTCCCAAGGTCCACTCTTTCTGTGTTCCAAATTTCATTAAAATTGGTTCAGTAGTTTAAGCGGGAAAGCGTAGCAGACAGACAGACAGACAGAGCTACTTCCAAATTTATAATATTAGTAGGGAAGTAGGAATTAAGGTCTCAAAATTGGCATTCCTGGGTAACTGATTGGAGTTCGTTCGTATTAATGGATTACCCAACATCAGCAGAGCATTGCCGAGAATTCGCTATGGAATGTGCAATAGTTCCTTCCACCGGATGTCGAACCGGTCGCAGGGAGAAAGCCATAGCACGCGTCGCACAAAAAACCTATGTGGTAAAAATGAGAATCCAGTAATTAACACTTTAATAAAGCTCTAGTGGTGTAAATAAATGTAGAAGGCAAACGATCTAAGCTAAACCTAACAGGGTAGGTCACGTGGTCGATGGGTGACCGCAGGTGGCAAAAGTTTAACGCGCGTTGCCAATTTATACAGTTTTCAATTATTAAACTGGAGGTTTTTAACTGTTTAGCTAAGCGTCACTATATATTATTGTCTTACGCAATAAAGGGTAAATATGACAAGTCAAACTTAACTGATCTCGAGCTACAATTCTTTACTGTGAGGACCAAATCTTTATAGCTACCAGGTTGCGATTATTCACATTAATGTCATCAGTTAATTCTTCCAGGCTTGTACATGACATATAATTAAAGGTTATCAGCGTACAGATGGTACGAGCAATCAACAACAGAAGTAATAGAGTTGTTAAACATAGAAAATAATAACGGAGACAGTTTACCGCCTTAGGAAACACCAGCTCAGAGATCCGCTGAATCAGAACACTTTTCTTCTAGACGAATCACTCAAGAACAGTTGGGACGAACTTAACATAGAAGAGTAGAAAAAGGACAAGGATGAAAGAAAACTTGGTGATATTTCTTTGTAATGAAAAGCTGTGAGATTTAAAAACTCTCAAAGACATTCTTATTCCATCTACACAGTACCAAATTGGTGTATTATGGTTTAGCTAGTCCTTCTCAATTGTAATAGGCAAGCCATGCCCAGCAGTGGAACTTCAAAAAAAGCGTTGAAGGGGAAACTTACACCGCGACATGTCTCAACATAACAAAAGTAAGAATCCATAATTCAAACGCAGACTCCCACTGACTGACAATGCAACATTATTGTGCGAGTAAACAACATTATTCAAATACATACTACGAGCATTGATATTGAAATATTATTGTTCGGTCCGGAAACGGGCCGGACCGGTTAGTGAGCAGTGAAAGCATGGGGCACGCGCCGCGAGAATTGTGGCAAAATTTGGATTTACATTGTACCTTTCTTGTCAAACAACAAGTAGAAACTATAACCGTAATTTACTCGTCCAACGGCAACAATCTGCGTCTATGCACACAGAGTGCTTCGCAAGAACTTTTTATTTATTTATAGAGGACTCTAATTTTGAATCCCCAAATAAATCTGCGATCGGTGGTTTTGTGCGTGCATCGCGTTTTGGCAACTTGGACGCGGCACAATGCAAAGAGGCATCGGATTTCGTGACTACCTAAATTCGAATGCGATTAGCTTCTAATACGACAATAGCCGATGAGACTTGGCCGTATGTCATAAGAGTAACGATGACAGTGCAGTGCTAACATTTAATCGATGAAGATTTTTATCCGAGAATTGGAAAATCAGCTACCGGCAATCGGAGATTAAGTCGCTAAATACAGCGATTTCGATGCAACGTCTAAGAAACAAAACGCAATGCAGCATTGATGCACACAAATCACCGATGCTCAGAGTAGCTAGCGTGGCCTGTAAGTAAAAGACTAAGTAAAAAACGAGAATACCGATCACATGATGTCACATTGTCAGATGGTCACATCAAATCAGGTTGGTAGGCAACAGCACTTTTTTTGGGTAGGTAGCAGTGGGACCATGTAACTTCTACTACCTACTAAATTCATCTTTAAATAAAATGCAGCCTCTGCGTGCTTTTGCACATAAACATTTTCTAAGAAGACTATTTGTGAAAAAGTAGTTAATCCATTTAGAGCTCAAGACATAACATAAATTCACTTTTGATTTTACTTGATTTTTGACTGTTTGTTTGGCTGCAACCCTTTTTGCGTCCCACTGCTGGGCAGGGGTCTCTCCCCATTATTGGGAGGCCTGGAGCTTACTCCACCACGCTGCTCCAATTCGGGTTGGTGGAGATGCAAGTTAGTATCCAACTCGTTGTCGGACGTTTTCAAACCCACAAGGCCTCCGACTGAGTTTAACGACTGTTATCTATCGATAACAACCGGGACCGACGGCTTAAGGTGCCCACCGAAGGAGGGAACGTAGCCACTCATCTCACATCCGACCGTGCCTATTTGGCTTAGCTGCATAGGTCTCTTGCGTTCTATGTTCGCCGCCGGACCATGCGCGCTTCATGGCTGTTTGTTTATTTGCTTAATTGAATAAATCGTATTGTAAGAATAAAAAGTTTATGCAAATGACCCAAAAAGCGAGCGACCAAAAAAGAGCAAAAGTGCACACCACTATTGGCTCAATTCGGCTGTCGATATTTCGCCATCAGCGAAAGCGTTGAGTTGTTGGTAAAACAATATGGCGCCAGACTTATCCGAAGAGTGTGTAATTAATTGGTGCTGTCTTTTTAAAACCGGCTCATGATCTTTCAACAAAAAAATCGCCAAAAAAATACTTGCAGTGCAATAAGTTTCTATTGCGTAGGCATAGCCATAAGACAGACATAGACGAATTAACCAACACCCTTTTTGGCCTGAATGGTGTTTTTAGTACCATGCATAGGTACTCGTAATTTACATGTTAATTGTTTGAGTAACCGTCGCCGTCCGTTGTTTTAACACTTTTAATAAGTTAATAAAATAAAAATAATAGTAAACGTTTATTTGGTTACTATGCCGGACTGTCAATCCAAGTTCGATTCCCGGTGAAGCAGAGATTGGAATGATAGGTTTAAATTTCTGTTTTCAGTCACAGAACAGACACAGGGAATCCTAGTTTGGGCTATGAGTGTTTAGCATTATTTATTTATTGACTAGTCTTCCGCCAGCGGCTTTGCCCGCGTGGACCCGTTTTATAGGTTCCCGTAGGATAAAAACCATCCTATGTCCTTTCCCATGGTCCACTCTACCTGTGTTCCAAATTTCATTAAAATTGGTTCAGTTGGTTTAAGCGGGTAAGCGTAGCAGACAGACAGACAAAGTTACTTTTGAATTTATAATATTAATTATATACTTTGCCCTTTTCTAGGAAAACAATTATCGCGTGACAAATAAATAAAAAAACTTGTCCGCATAATATATGTTCTGTCTAACAAATAAACAATTTGTATATCCAACAACGTATACAGTGTTACCGACTTCCAAAACAAGTTATATTATCTACTAAATTAAATTAATTCCCTGCGAAAGTTTTGGAATCTAAATTAGGTAAATAGAAAGCGGTCTGCCAATAGAAAACTATTCATAACATAACTTAGTTTTATATAAATACAATATCGACGGCTCGACCCGAAAAAGGATATAAACAATTTGTACGACTCAATCAAGAAAAACCTATTAGGATTGATTTTGGACGGTTTTATTGATGCTCATCAATTAAATATATATTTTTATGCAAATAATGAATTATTATGTTGCCAAACAACTTTACTTAGATCTTAGCTAAACAAGAATTGATTTTTATCAATATAAATCATCGTATGCCTTGTTTTTTCGACTCTAGTATTAGATATAGTCATTTTTTAATTACTTAAATTGAGTGGCAGACGGGGTGCGCGCGTTATTTGGAACTCCGTGTGGCAGACGATCCTTTTTTGAGGTGGCATGCTTTTGTGCTGCTACTCCGGAAGCCTCATATTGCCGGAAACGTTATCCAACGAAACCGAAATAAAAAATAACGTTTCACACTCACAGCCCCACAGTAGGGAAATTATACCCTGTGTCGTCGGTATGATGGACACATGAAGAAACACAAACACCCAAACGAGAACAGAAATTTTAACTCATCATTTAAATTTCTGTTTCGCTGGTAATCAAACCCGGGACCCTCTGATTGGCAGTCCGGCATGTTAACCATTGCGCCACGCAGGTCGTCAAAATAAAGTCAAAATTGCTTGAATTGCAGAAATTGTTGCAACGCTGCTACTTCTTAGGTCGAACTAGAACATTTATTTTCTACCACCAAAGAAAGATATCGTATTCTATTCGCATTATTTCCCGAAAGTCACCGAAAACAATACTTACATAATTATATGTAAGCTATAAAACACCGAAGTCCAAGCTCGAATCCTTTTTTCATATCGGGGGGAAACCTTTAAAAATAGTCCAATATCTTGAGAGAGATACCCGGTTATAAGGGATTTTTACCGCACTATAACCCTCGGTGGCTTGCCTCAGTGCTACGTTGAAGAACTCCGGGATCTACAGAGGAACGCACCAGTATCCTCCATGCGCGGTGCCCTTAAAGAGCCCATCTTGGGAGAGCTATGTAGCCCTCCTACACCCTCAGATGCTTACGACGGCACCCACACCGCCGACCATGCATCCATTTTGAAGGTAAAGGAAGTTATCATTTACTTTTAAACAGATTTTGTTTTCAAACCCACCCAACCATTATCCTTCTCTTTTGCATCTCGCCGTAGATCACAGATAAAGAATTACGCACCCAAAATGGCACACCGATTAAGACGTCGCGTCGAGGAGAGATTGCGGAACGGAGCTCGATAACAATGAAGATCGAGATGAATGTCTCGATTAAAATAATCGATGTGAACTTTGGAGAATTGCGGACATCCATCCCTTAAATACTCTAGGTGGGACGTAAAGGTCGGATAAAGTAAAAATCAATCTTAAATTATTGATAAATGTTTTTTTATATTTAATTTAAAAATCTAATTTTTATTCCAAAAAAATACATTAGGGAAACATTGGTATTAATCAATATTTTATGATTTAGCGCGTTATAATGCACGAGTACCATGAGGTGGCCATGTTGCGTCCTGAATTTACACATTCCTTATTGGAACAAATGTAGATACATATTATTGAAGATGCTGTTTTGTTTCTCGAACTACGCGACTGCTACTAATCACTAGTCTGTTTTCGAAATATTAAATGGTTTAGGCCATAGTCCAAACAGTGGTCAAGCGGACTTGATGGAAATGACATACATGCCTTTGACTATAGAAAACTCTCACGCATGGGAAACGTCGTCGTAATGAAATATTACAATGTTTTCCCTTATAGATGATCAGCGCAGGAATAAATACGCAATTATTAAATTTCTTAATCAGCAGTGCGCAATGATATTTGAACACAGCAGTTCTCGTCATATGCGTCCAATACCTTAGCCCTTCGGCTATCACTGCAAGATGCAATTACAGTAGTTTAAATATAAAGATATGTATGTTCCCGTTAATAAAACAGACAGACGTACGCTTCTTAATAACAAGAAGATTGATAACCATTGTTGCTTGTCTCCAATCAACCCGCATATGGGTAAAGCTGACAGAAAAATTGCATGTTCGTATCCCATTCCAACAGAAAGAGATGTATTGATGACCGTTTAATTTAATTTCAAGATGGTACGAGGGCTGTTTGATAAGTCGCTTTAAAAAGTAAAAAATATATTTTTTTAAATCAATTTACATTTATTTCTCAACAGAATCTCCTTTGAGGGTCAAACACTTGTTCCAGCGAGTTTCCAATTTTTTTATCCTCCCCAAAAAATAAGTTTTGTCGAGATCTTCTAAATAGCCGTTTAAACCTGCGATGCAGTCCTCATTTTTCAAAAATGTTTGCCCTCCAAGCTATCTTTTCAGATTTAGGCATAGGTAATAATCGCATGGAAATAGGTCCGGCGAATACAGAGCATGCGGAACCAGCTCGAAGCCCAACTCGTGGATTTTGGCCATTGCAATAGCTAACCTGTGCACTGGGGCATTGTCTTGATGAAAGAGGACTTTCTTGGGGGACAATTTTAGTCGTTTTTTAAACAATTCAGCATTAAAACGGTACAATAACTCTGCGCAATAACGGCCAGTGATAGTGATCTTTCCCTTTTCCAAATGATCAATCATAATGATTCATTCGCTATCCCAGAAGACTGTCGCCATCACGTTCCCAGCCGACAAAACAGTCTTGGCCTTTTTTGGGGCACCTTAACCAGTTGCCATACATTGTTTTGACTTCTGTTTTGATTCAAGCGTATAATGATGGACCCAAGTTTCGTCCACAGTGACAAAAGACAATGACAAATTATATTTCTTCGCTTTATTCTCGATATGATAATATTACAAAGGTAGTTTCCCTATCCTACAAGGCAAGTTCGCACTATTTTAAAGAAACTTTTTTGTCTTTACAAAAAAGAAAAAACTCCCGGTGACATAATGACAGTACATCATGTTGACATTAGCTCATTCCTTTTTCGTGCGAGGCAAAGAACGCACCCTCTAACGCCGTATTATGCTAAAAAGAAGCGCAAAGGAGAAGTTCAAATCTATTACAGACGGAAATGAAAAGGAGAATAATACCGACGGATAAATATTTCTTCACTTTTGCTATCTGAAGATGAAGATACGAAGACCGTGTTTGGATTTAGTAACAAGGTGTTACTATTTTTATTTGGAATATAGTTCTGGAATGCTTTGGGATTAGCTGCGGGCTTCTAACTTAGACATATACCAGAACTATGACTGTCGTATATGCATTGGGGTTGACTGCGGGTCTTCAACAATGACATTTGACAGAATAAAATTTGTTTTTTAAAACAAATTACACATAATGCTGCTGTTTATTAAACGTAAACGTATATGCATTGGGGTTGACTGCGGGTCTTCAACAATGACATTTAGCAGAATAAAATATATAACACATAATGCTGCTGCCGCTGCTGGTTATTAAACTTAAACGTATATGCATTGGGGTTGACTGCGAGTCTTCAACAATGACATTTAGCAGAATAAAATATGTATTCTAAAACAGATTACACATAATGCTGCTGGTTATTAAACGTAAAACTAAAAATAGTTTTCCTAATTTTTACTTCAAAAGTATCCACAAAAATAGTCACGTCCTATAATACTCATATATTTTTAGGAATAATATATTGTATCATACCAACCACCGATTCTATTGATGACACTCAAATGGAGACGAATAATTTCGTTTCTGACGTGATGGAACCCGTACGATGTGAAGCATTCCCGTCATCAAGACACGACTTATACGGATGATCATGTAAATCTGGAATTGTTGTTGGTTCTCGGGGAATCCACATCCGATACTCCGGATTACGGTGATATTATTCATGTCACGGTTATGGCTTCCATTACTAAGAAGGTAATATCTTATACCTAATAATAGCCGCTTATTACAAAGCTCAAAGCTTAATGCACAAATATTTGCTACAGTACCAGATGTGTGACAAAACAGATATGAAATATGCGCTGTTTCACAGTAACATCGTCATAGCTATTACAGCTGATAACAAAGGGATGGATCTCTTGTTAAAATGCAATGATAAAATACATGCAATGAAGCACTCCAGTACTGGCTATCGCTTACTTTAAGATTCTCTCTATTCTATCTTCTATTCTCCACCATCCGCATTGGAGCAGCGAGGTGGAGTAAGTTCGAAGCCTCCCGAATAATAGGGAGAGACCCGTGCCCGCAGTAGGACGCGAAAAGGGTTGCAGCCACACAAATTTGGTCAAATCTGTTTTAAATGTCATACAAGAATCCGACAGGGATGAAACACGAAATCTGATGAAGCCATCGAAAAATTTCAAAATATTTGAAAGCCTTTCAAATAAAAAATTAAACAACAAAAAGCCTAGAGGCGCATTCGTCCTGGTTATTTTCAGGTTATATATTATGTAATATATACATATACTTTTTAGTCGGCGCCTCCTCGGTTCTCGGTGAACAGGGCGGGGCGGCCAACAGTAACGACGACGACAGCAAAAACAACGCATCGCAGTGTTTCACAAAGTCGCAGTCGCGAGCTGCAAACCACGTGCTTCAGCACACCACTAGAGCAGGTACATGCCGGTCGACTTTACGATTGTCTAATTTATTAAAATTTATTGATTTTGAACTACCAACAATATTGTGGTTAGAGTGTGTTAACCTTCCATACTCCAGCTTTACAATCATATATATCCGCAAACATTTTTGCTCATAAAAAAAATTACAACATGATTTATGATTTTTGTATACTTAACAGTATAAGTGCTATTTCTGAATAATATAATGAAACAGAAAAATAATTTATATCTATTTTTTTCTCATTAACAAGCCTGACGGCAGTAAGCGCTTTGTTTTAACTTAGATGCCCTTTAATAAGTTCATAAAACACTTTAAAATGCAAGATTATAGTTTACTCCAGCAGGTTATCATCTAGCCACTATACATTTGAAAAATGTATTTTTTTCTCATGACTATACGGATATCAGAACACAAGTACTTAAGATTTCAATTTGAATCTAATGAGGCAGTGAAATTAATAACAAATATCAGTTAAATTCAGTGCCCTTTGGCTTATTTTCTCCGTTTAGCGCCTCGCGTTTACAAATCGTCTCCGATACTCTACATCTCATCTCCGATAACGAAGCTTACTTCTTCTGTCATGATGATATAATATACTTTTTATTGAAGAGAGATACAATACTTCCAAACTGCCGATCGTGGAGTCCCGGATTCGATTCCGAGCGAAGTAGAAATTTGAATGATGAGTTTAAATTTTCTGTTCTTGGTCTGAGTTTTTGTGTTTCTGTCTTTGTGTGTGTCCATGGCACCCATGACACAGGACAGTCTGAGTGTTATTTTTATTTAAATTATTTTTAATTATGTAAGGAACAGATTAATTCAATACTTAGGTTTTGTAGTCAATTTGAGCAAAAGTAATATTTTGCCACAACACACATTTATGTAAGGATTCGATTAACACTTTAAATATAGCTTTGTTCACATGTATCGAAAAACGTATAGAAAAATTGCAATGCAAGTTAAAAAATTTGCTAAACTACCGACGTGCACGATTTGAGAGTTTGCACAGCTTATAGCAGTTTTAGTAGCTGCCTGTCCAGCAGCTAAGTATGGAGTCCATAAAGAATTAAACTACTAGTTAACAAACGAACATTACATTATTTAAGCTTTATCTGAAATTTATGATCGAAATTTACACCGACGCATCTCAAACAGGATGGGGCAATGTATGTAAAAATGATCGGTAAAAATATGAAAGTTTGAGCCATATTCATTATTTACAGAGTTACTAGCTTATTTTTGAGTCTAAAATCATTCGTTAACGAGTTAACAAATTGTGCAATATAACTTGGTGTCGATAATACAACTATCATAAGTTATATTACGATGGCAGGTGTTCAATACCCCATCTTAATAATTTAACCGAGAACTCTGGAATTGTTAACATTGCTCTCTTTGGATATTTACGTCGTATGTAAATATACAGTACTGATTCCGCTTCCAGAATTCATAGCCCTGGATTCCAGTCTTACAAACCTCACAAGTATTGGATGTTCTGTTTCTGAAACCCAGTAAAGATTGACTTCGATATAACTTCAGGATACACTCTCTTCTCAAGAAGTTACGTTATGTGTTGCGGGGCTCTCCTGCAGTCTATTACCCGACGCGGCAACCCCTCTGACTCAGTTTCTCCGATGCTATCATCATTCTTTAATAGAGCTATAATATAATACTCCAAGAACTTGGTGGACTTTTTTGTAAGTTTGAAGTAATAGACCACTTCAATCGTTTTCTGTCCACGTAAAAGCTTAATATTAAGTTTTTTTATCGCAACAGCTTAATAACAGCTGTTAATGTGGCACTTTAAACTCGCATTGCTATTGTCTCAAGTGGGTATATGAAACATTTCCTAACTATGTACTGTCTACTGTCTATGTACCCCACATATGCATTAAAAATCCCGAGACCAAATTACTCTAGTACTTGTAACCCTAATAGTTTTAAATCTAGTTGGAACATGGTTCTATTTAGAAAACATTACGAGAAAAATAGTTGTTCTCTTAGCTATTTGCACAGCACGCAGATTGCTTAAGTTTTCTCTTATAGAAATTGAAAATATTCAGTTGTCACAAGAGTAGAATCTAGATTAATATTATATGTGTTAAAACTAACGCTCCCGGTAGGGAGCAACCAATTCTATTTTTGCCATATCATTTTGCCTGTGTTTTTAGGGACAAATAACTTAAACATAAACTGAAAAATATGATTTTTCCTGACATTTGCTAGCTAGTTGTAATATTATTATATAATACATATATTTTAATTGCGAGCTATATCAGTAGATGGCGTTGTTGAGCAACACTAAGCCAAAGAGTTTCTTCAGAAACTCACTCGAAAATTGATTTTATCCGAGCAACGATTGGTCTGCCGGATACTTTTAATGAAAATAACAATATATGTCCTGATACAGCTTTTTCAGATTATATTTTTATAACTAAAAATATAAGACTTGTCTAGAGCCACCTGCCACCACCCAACCCATAATTAGATGTTAATCTAAGTTTTATTGGATAGCAGAGCAGATATTAGTAAATTTATTGCACACAGTACGCGTCACGCGTCTACTTCTGCTGCAAACTGCTGAGACCATACACAGGGCCGCAGGTTGGACAAACTCTTTACATACATTTGTATATACCAAATAATATAACAGAACCGTTTTGGCGGTCTGTTTGTTTACCAAATAAATTATAAAACATAGTTTATTTTGTTGATTATTTATTGTTTAAACTTTAAATATGATTTCAATCAACACTTATTATTATTACACTTAAAGTTTTACAACTTAAAAACATCATAAAAATAGTGAAAAGAAAACAATAAACATACTTGTTTTATTTTGTTAATATAAAACTTTTCTCTCTTAACATCTACCTTTGTAATATTATCATATCGAGAATAAAGCGAAGAAATATAATATATGATCAAACGAACTTACCCGAAGTGAAGTTCGATCATTATTATATGAGTCGCTTTATTCGAAGATATGATCTCCCACCCACCCAGGGCTACCCAGGTGGAAAAGTTTTGTAGACGCGTTTTACTTTCTCTAAAAAAAATGAGCTAATGTCAACATGATGTACTGTCATTATGTCACCGGGAGTTTTTTCTTTTTTGTAAAGACAAAAAAGTTTCTTTAAAATAGTGCGAACTTGCCTTGTAGGATAGGGAAACTACCTTTGTAATATTATCATATCTTCGAATAAAGCGACTCATATAATAATGATCGAACTTCACTTCGGGTAAGTTCGTTTGATCATATATTACATATTATATGTTTAAATACATTATCTAAGAGTTGAAGATGGAATAATATAGAGTTAATGCTAAGAATCGCTATATATAAATAGTATATAAATGTGACTTTTATTTATTTTAATGAAAAACTATAAATCTATACTGAGAACTCTAGGATACAGGATAGACTTTGGAGAGTCACTGGATACGCATTTTTTATAGTTTGAAGTCAATACCATTACAAAGAAGGTTCCACAGCTAGGATCAGGGTCATTGAATCCTTAACCTTTCAACTGCATTAAGAGATCCGAAAACGTAGGATGTTTAGGTTAGACCCAGTTCGCCCACAACGTCATTTGATAAGCAGACTGAGTCATCGACCGAGCTACGTCTGACGTGAAGCTATACAGCCTTTCCAATTAAAGAATCGCTCGATCAGTAACAGTTAATATTGTACGATAAGGGAAACATGTTTTTAATAATAAACGCAATCTTACGAATGTGATATAACTTGCACAGTTTGGTAACCGATGCTACGCTACGCCTCTTTGTGCTGTACCCTGTACTATTATGTATTCTGTGGCTGTACAGCAATTCAAATGTGTTCTGGTGGAACAGTGGCCATATTAGACTGACATGGGTTGACTATCACCTACCGAAGTAGCATACTGCTGCATACGGTCTCAGACAAGACAGGATTTCATAAAGAACATCTTGTCAGTCAGACAATAGACGGTAGGTATGTATAGTGATTTCCTAAAATACTGAAAATAAATTACGAAATAATCTGTCACATCCGCCACATAACTTGAAACTTTATTAGTATATTTTATACATTTCCTCCCTGATAATACCCGCTTAACGAAAACCAGCATTTCGGGCTTGGCCGCGAATCAAACATATTTACGTAGCAAAGCAAGGTTTAATAATACGAGTACTTACATAGTAATCTATATTGATTGGATTAACAGAATGTTATGTAATTAGAAGGTTCGTGTTAATGAGCGATCGACCATTGCGTAAGTTGTGAATAAATTAGTGAAATTATTTGTCGTTTTTTAATGTCACGCTTAATTCGTTAATTGAGAACTTTCAAATTGAGACACATTCAAATTTATAGTAGCAGTACATCATGTTTGTGAAATTTGTAGTCAGTGTCAGTCTGTCTGTCGGTGTCTGTTGTATTTAAATTTAAAATCTCCTCTACAAAAGCAACGCGAAAATCAAAGTCTACAATAACTATATTATCATTAAGTCATGAAAAAGCTTGCCTTAGATACTGAATAAATCACGTTTTAATTTCCGAAATTTAAGGAAAACGGTCTATTTTACTATAAAACGTCTCGTGAGGATACGTAAACATGTTTATAAAGTCGCGGTTTATGTACCTCACGGACCGTGAGTCACGGTTAATTTCGGGGGCGCCCGACATGTTTCGGACCGTACCGAGGTCCGTAATCATGAGGCATCGCGTGCGGTCGCTAGGTGGACTCTGCAAAAATGGTCTAGACAAACTAATCCATTGACCCATTATTTCATTTTGAGGCATGGATCATTAAAAAGCCGCTTAAAAAATATTAGGAGAGCAATTGAAAGTTGATAATGAAAGTGCTTGCAACTGCAAACCCAATGAAATTTCTAATAGGCAACTAAACTGTGCATAGGTGATAAAATCACAATAATTGCACAATTAACTATGAATGACACTACCTATCGCGAGCTCAATTTTATATTTTACAGTAAACCCTAGCGAAAGTTTTCAAGATTTATCGTTATGGATACATTAATATTGAGCCATGAAAACCTTGGTATTTCACGATGTAATGTTTACACCGTTCAATTGAACATTTATTACTGCAAATTATTGTAAGCGTGGGGTGCTATCAGAAACATAATGATTAGGCACTTGTTTTATCCTTTAGAATACCTACTTTAGATGAAGTAAAGTAAGTACCTAAATGATGCGTTGATCTCTGTATTCTGTATTAATAAATATTCGTCTACGAACTTTGTCTTATGCCTTTAGCATGTTATTTTAATCGATTAGTGATCTTATTTTATCAGGAACTGAAGATTGTATCTCATCCCTTCCCTTTTAGTCCCTAACTCCTTAACTTCGTCCCAAAGAGAGTGGATCTTCTAAGTAGGCATGTAAATAAAACAACTTTTCTGAATGTTGATCCCAAGTTGATACGTTAGGTATAACGCTATCAATCGAGCGAGGCTGCCATTGTCTTGGCGCGGTTTCCGCCCCTTGACATCTTGGCGGATATGAACGCAAAGGTCTTTAATAAGATCCGCGTCTTCCGCCAGCGGGCTGAACCCTCGAACGGGACGATCGAAGAGCTACGTCGGAGAACCAGATGGCGGGCTCTGACGCCCTGGCGGGACAGACTGCCGGAGCCGCAGAACACGCGACAACGAGCCGTCGGCTCTGCTGCTGCCCAATTTCCGGGCCTGGCTAAAGAAGAATGGGCGCGTCACCTATCGGCTGACTCAGATACTCACCGGAAATTGCTGCTTCGGTGAGTATCTGAACCGCATTGGACGGAAGGTGTCTGTCTGCACAGTGCTACCACTGCAGACACAATCAGGATCCTGGTCCAGAATATCGGACCAGACTTGTCCCAGGTAGCCGTCGTTGAAGCGATGGTGCGCTCCTGGGATGCGTGGGAATCGGTGACCTCCTTCTGTGACACTGTCATGTGCGCAAAAGAGGAAACCGAGCGAGCGAGCCTGGCGCTAGTCCCTGTAGCTTCGGGATTAAGAATAGAGCTACGGTATTCCCTGCCTGATCGTAAGAGGCGACTAAAAGGGGGCTTCGGTGATTGCGGGCGATGAGTGTGAGCCTGAGCCCGTCCAGCCAGCAGTCCCGGGAAGAACCGTGCGTGGCCACATGCCGCCACAGAGCACATTTACTCTACCTTATCGCACACCACGCGTGGAGGACACCGGTGCGTTCCACTGGAAATCCCGGAGTCCGACCCAAGGGCAGAGGCAGGCCACCGAGGGGGTTTTAGAGCGGTACATATCCCGCATTAGCCGGTATCGTCTTCGAAGGTGCAGGAAAATTTTTGAAGGTTTTGGAAAGGACTGGCTAGTACCTTTTTGCTATGGCTCTACGACTAACGTTAAAAGCAAGGGATTTACACATCTAAGCAAATGAACATGGTCAAAAGTGACCTTATGTGACCGCAAGTAGCATAATATTACATATTTTTGCAAACATATGACATCGGGTTAGATATTAAGCTGTATCACCATCAAACATGATTTGAGCATCGTGATGGATCCTATCGCGAAATCTTTATACCTTTTCAATTCCGAGGCTCGTGTTCAATCGTGGTACTTACATAAAATTAATAAAGACATACATGATAATTACGTTTCTGCGTTTTCTCTCTGACGGCGAAACCAGCGAGATAGGTTATGAAAGCAATGAAAACTTTATTGACTATTAGGCTCCATCACGCATTGTAGTACTGCTAATAACACTGTAAGCTGGAAGTACCTTATCTTCATCCTATAGTGCCGTGAAGCTGTGGATTAGCTAACCTCACTTCACTAACTTTCACTGGTAAAATCGTAAATCCTACATGATGGTTTTGTATTTAGAAAGAGGTTTTTGTCATCTTTATACATTTAAAGTTAAGTATTTTTTTAATGAAAGCGCGCATGGTCCGGCGGTTAACGTAGAACGCAAGCGATCTATGCAGCTAAGCCAAACCAACCGGGCGCGGTCGTGTTTGACATGGGTGACCGCATAGTGGAAAGAAATTTCATGCGCGTTTCCGGAGGGCACGTTAAGACTACGGTCCCGATTGTTTTCGATAGATTACAGTCGTTAAACCTTGTTGGCGGCCTTATGGGCGGTTTAAAAACATCCGACAGGGGGTTGGCCACTAACCCGCATCTCCACTAACCCGCTTTGGAGCAGCGTGGTGGAAGTAGCTCCATGCCTCCCCAATAATGGGGAAAGAAGGACCCGTGCCCAGCAGTGGGACGCAAAAAGTGTTGCAGCCATTTTGGATCGTAGGCCGTTGTTTATTTCAAGTTCATTATACTCTATACATGCTCTACTGTGTTATTGTTAAAGCATATCATTAAAACATGTACATTTACATACCACTGTATAAATACAACTAGCAGCCGCCCGCGACTTCGTCCGCGTGGATTTGGTATTAGACATAGCATGACGTTATATAATAGCCTATAGCCTTCCTCAATAAATAGACTATTCAACACGACAATAAATTTTTCTACTCGAACCAGTAGTTCCTGAGATAAGCGCGTTCAAACAAAAAAACAAACTCTTCAGCTTTATATATTAGTATTAGTATACATTATCTGAAGTTTGCTTTTGATATCGTGTTTGATTAAAATCAATGTAGAATCATATGCCAAGGTTAGAAGCTGAAAACATTATTTCAGTAAACTTTTAGAAGTTTCTTATATTAAACAGATTAAGAATTAAAGTCTTAAATATTGGATATAATTTTAATTAATACATGCTATAAACTACAAGAAAAAGTTCGCTGCAGGTCGAGTCCGAACAAGGTAAACTGCTGATTAGAAATTTCGTTACCTTTATGACACATCACAAAATATGTAGTTAACAAAGGACACTTTTTGACTAAAATGGTCGTAACTCAATGCCAACTACTACTAGTAATCGTAGATTACACTGCACCTGTATCTTCTAACCATAAAAATATATGGAATGGCTTTTAAGCCTTAAGCACTAACATTGTAACTAACTTCAAACACAGGAACTATTAATAAAGAAGTTGTACTCTTAGCAAGGAATCAACTAAGTGAAAATCGTGTAATTTATGACTTAATCGTTTACCAACCTAATGTATGGATTCATTTTAGTCGTTAAGCTAACGAAGAGTCTATCATTAGACCTTGGACTGGTACTGAGAACATTAATGGAGAAGTCAGTTTAAATTATGAGTGAGGCTAGGACTACGTCTAGGCTTCATCGCTGCGCTCTGTCATGACAAATGTAACATTATCGTGGCTCTAATGGCAACCGAATAGAGTTTAGATTATACATTATTGTATCGTTAGTAAGACGTTGGTAGAAACATTCCTTGGAACTTTGTCGCACCTAAATGCTTTCTACTATCCATTAATGTTGTTCACAGCCATAACATAACGTGTTCGATTTATTAATATTGCTATGTGCACCGGCGGTAGGGTTACGCGGCGGTTAAGTGAAACGGACCATTTAGGACAGGGTTGCTGCCAATGATATTTAAAAATATATAAGTGGCACTCGGGGAATGCCGCGGTAAAGCTACTGCATAGCATTTTTTATCAACTTATGGAGTTATGCAATTATAATTTTTTTTATTGGTCTTATTAGTCTTGCATTGTCATAGTCGGCTTAGAAAACGTCGACATTAGTATTTCTTTGATATTTGTCCATGATAAATTGTTGAGGCTGTAACTTAGTTAAACACGTAACTCAAATTTTCTTTAAAAGCGGAGATCCTAATGTCCATCTTTCTATCTTTTTCTTATGACAAAAAATAATTGAATAATATTAACCCATTAAATTTTGTTATGATCACAACCCTATAGTAGTAACCCTAGTCGTGTCGTGCTTAAACGTCGTTCGGTTTTCGTTACCATTAGCTTCCGGTGAAGATCTGAATTTGTGGGTATTTACAAGATTATAACATTCTAATAATTTTGCTTCGAATGGAGGATAAACTTAGCTTTGAATCAAAGCAATACAGAGCTATGATCTATTTTATTTTCAGATTTTAGTATTTAGTTTATTATAAAATTTCACTTTTTCGTGTAATAGGCACATCTCAGAGTAATCAAAATAATTTTGAAACTAAGCTGTTAAGTTGAGTTTTGGCGGGAAGTCGAAAAATACATAGAATTGTGCTCATGTTTAATTTTTACTTTCTTAGTGTATTTCTAAGTTATATCGGATAAATTTGATGGCACGAGTGTTGTGAATTAAAATAATAGTGCGAAAATATGTTTTTCCGGCTTGCCTCCAAAATTCCATTGGTCACGTACTTGTAAATAAGCCATCGCTTTACTTGAACGTCTGACTGGCTTGACCGACTGATTACTAACGACTTACTGACTTTATCTATTATTACTCGTCCAGTTTCACCGAAACTGGCAAAAACGTGATACAAAATTTATACTTGACGCTGGCAATATGCAGAGTTTGCGATGCCATAATTGAAGAAGAAAAAAAATGCTTTTAAGTATTATTGACTTTAATAGCAACAGTTGTGCATTAATAGTCCTCTTTTCAATTGTTTTCATGTCCCACTTGTCGGCCACAGATCTCCTTACAGAAAATATGTGATGATAATATTTACAAACCTCTTGAAGGTAAATATGGCGATCTAAATGTGTATTAACAATCTTTGTTCGCATCCATATTAAATATGTGGAAAGAAAAGTTTTTTTGTCTTTGAGATGTGCACGCCGGAAATAGAAACATGGCCTCCGCCATGACAAAGTGCCTTAACCACTTAGCAATAATAGCCGATGTTTAAGTGGGCAAAATATCACTATATTATATCATATTAAATATCTACTTAATACCAGCGCTATTTAACATATTATCGCCTTACTGAAAATTATTAAAACAGGTCATTTCTCAAGCCGGTTCATTTAAAGCATTCTACTCGTATACTAAGCGACTATAATTAGGCCCGAAGCGTCAAACATGACACCAGGCAGCGTTATCGTAAATCGGCCACTTCAAAGTCAGCGGGAACCAGGAAGCTGTTTGACGACATTGTTTAATAGACCGGGGTTGAAATAAACATTCTATTTTGACTTCATATCATATCTTTTTTCTCTTCATCTAATTAATTCTCTTTTACGGCCGTTTTGTTTTAAGCAATCAAATACAAGCTAGGTAGAAAATAAAATTTAAAGGTATGAATATAAAATCCTAATCTAAGCTCTGTATTTCATACTCCACTAGCCTTATGTGATTAATGGCTAGGATCATATAATGAGATAACCGGAGGATTATGAAAAAAATAATTAAAAAAATAGAAATATGTTACTGCCCGTTGAATTGACATTGAGACCTTTGTTATGATCATTTTTTTCATAATTAAGAAAATAGGGACAATAAGCTGATGAGTACTTGCTATATGTATTAACTAATAAAATGCCTGCAAATTGTCGGTACTCTAGTTTTTAGAGAAGACAGACAGACGTAAGGATTCTGACAATGGCAGTAATACCCAAATAATAAAATAAATAACAAATAAACGTTACATAATCTTAGTCCCACAATAATGTAATTAATAACCTGTGTCGTGGGTACCATGGACACATACAAATACAGGAACACAAACACCCAGACCGAGAACAGAAATTGAAACTCATCATTCAAATTTATAGTTCACCAAGAATCGAACCCGGGACCCCTCGATTGCATGGTAATCATTGTGCCACGCGGGTCGTCTGAAATCTGTTCAAGGATTTATAATCAAATAGAGTAAGTCAGATATACCTAACACACCCTAAAACATTGTACTCCTTTCTTGAGTAACAGCGTAATTATACCGAGTAAAACAAAAGTAGTGAAATTTAAAAAGCAACAGGATTGTAACCTCTGACCTCCGCATTCCGTGCCACGCCTCATACAGTCAACGAAGAATTTAATCATTCAAACGAATCTTATCACAAACATTTCCTTTTCACCATCCTCATTCTGTAAACGCAAGGAGCGGAGCTCACTTTAATAGACAATTGACAGCATTTTCAACAGATTTCGAAAAAAGTAGGGGGGTTCTTAATTTAACGGACGGTTCTGAACTAAGACGAATTCTATGAGTTACTTCTGAAGAAATGAAATGAACTGGGTGCGCTTAGGCAATGCTGAGCTGAAGAAAAGAGCAGACGGATAAAAACTTCAGCCCTGTTTTAAAATATGGGGTATACAATAAAAGGTTGAACTTACCCATTATGATCAGCTAAGCTCCTGAATCTACAAGCCCTAATTTCACCAACTCTACATCTCGGTCACAATGTGTGGCTTAACCGTTTCGTTATTTCAGAAACTAGATATTTGCATAACACAAATGTAACGAAGTGACGGCAAAGGCAAAGTCACATACTTTGACTGAGATCTAAAGTTGATAAAATTAAAGCTTAGATAGAGGGTACAGCCGATGTAAATATATAAGGTTCTAGAAAAAAAATCACGACTCTAGACCCATCCAGCCAGTAGCCCCGGGAAGGATGGCGGTGTGTGCGTGGCCGCATGCCGCTGTGAACACCAGAATATGCAGGAGAGCAAATCCGCTTTCCCGAAGATGGGTCCGTTCTGGGGCGCCTCGCGTGGAGGACACCGGTGCGTTCCAATGGAGATCCCGGAGTCCTCCCCAAGCGCAGAGGCAGGCCACCGATGGGGTTTTAGTGCGGTACAAATCACACATAACCCGTACCAAAAAAAGGTCACTAGAAAATATGCACATATCAAATATGCAAGACAATCGGAGGTATCTTTTGATTGTGTTGATTTGAATGTTTTTTTTTACCTGCATGTTACATATTAACGAGCATGTGTAGGATGCTTTCTTAATAAAAACAAAATAAAACACATATTTATACACACAGGCTGAAACATTATATGCAGCTAGCATTCAAGTATTGCTTCATCAAACACGGCGGTCTCGAAGTGCAAAATTAACACTGTATTTTTATCCAGTCAAACGTCAGAGTAAGGTCATTAATTTAACGCGATTGCCCCTAATGATAATGATAAGAATGTCTACTGTCGACTTTCGGACTGACAGGGCCACGGAGTCACGAATGTCAAACAACTAGAGATAATCTGAACAGATTGCTATTGGAGAGATTGGGGTTTTAATACAAGGAAGCCCACGATGCTAAAAGTTTATTTACGCAAGCGTCGTGCGGAACAGCATTAGATGGTTTAAAGAAAAAAAACCTTTAGATCGGTAAGAGAAAAAACGTTTATATTTATCTTTTAACGAAAAAATGAATTGACACGTAAAAAAGAATAAATATTGGTACGAAAAAGTAAAAGTTAATTGGAATATTACATGATGTAGGCGACGATTTCAGCAGGAAATGTAGATGAGGGATACTAAATCTGTAATATAAAAGACATTTGGACATATAAATTAAGTTTTTAACAAAAAAATAGAACCGACTTCAAACGGTAAAAAATAAAATTGTTCAGTACCTACTTCTTCTTGCTTATGGTAATGACTCTTAAAACTATTTCTGGAGTCGGGCCCTTAGTAAATGTCTTACCATTCGTTCTAAATTGGCACCGACAGTACAGACAGTGGGACAGTACCTACTTCTTCTTGCTTATGGTAATGACTGTTAAAACTATATTGGAGTCGGTGCCCATTCAGAACGAAAGGTACACTATATTTACTACGACAGAACATTTCACTAAGGGCCCGACTTCAAAAATAGTTTTAAGAGTCATTACCATAAGCAAGAAGAAGTAGGTACTGAACAATTTTATTTTTTACCGTTTGAAGTCGGTTCTATTTTTTTGTTAAAAACTTAATTTATTTCACTCTTTTTAGTAATTTTAATAATTTTGTATGTATTAGCATAATTGGAAAAATTTTCACTTAACTTCTAAACTTTAAACAGATTTACCTTTTATAATCATGTTTATCTAATAGCCATCTAAAAGTCTGAAAGACATACTATCAGTCCACCTGAACGTATAAATTAAAGAAAGAATTTGCTCTCAGCTCCTAAACGTTGAGGAGTTGTACCTTCAATCATCAGTTAAGCAACAGCAGGTGATAATTACCAGACATAAATATTTGTATTATGTTAAAAATATGACTAAAAGCATGTGTGTGCCAATTAAGTTTCAGTGTTTCCCTCGATTTCCCTAATATCACATCATCAGATTTTGACATGGTGACAGTTGGACCACCTCAGGAATGTAAGATTTCGAACAGAAAACCATTTATTGAAAGAATTTGCTCTCAACTCCTAACCGTCGTAGTACCTTCCATCATCAGTTCAGCAACATGATATGACGATAATTATACACAAATGTCTGTTTTGCTTTGTAAAAATATGAAAATCATTTGTTGTGCTATAAAATTTGAATGTTCCCTTCGATTTCTCTGGGATCCCCTCATCAGACTTTGACTTGGTGACAGTTGGACCATCTCGGGAATGTAAGATTTCGAATAAAAAACTATTTATTGAAAGAATTTGCTCTCAACTCCTCACTGTCGCAGTACCTTCCATCATCAGCTCAGCAACATGAGATGATGATTTCTATGCGTAAATATCTCTTATGCTTCAGAAACTATAAGAAAATTAATGTGTGTGCCTATAAAATTTGAGAGTTCCCCTCGATTTCCCCGGGATCCCATCATCAGATCCTGATTTGGTGACAATGGGACCACCTCGGGAGTATAAGCATACGAACAAAAAAATAATTTTGAAAATCGGTCCACAAACGGCGGAGTAATCGGTGAACATATATAAAAAAAAAAAAAAATACATACAGCCGAATACAGTACCTCCTTCTTTTGGAAGTCGGTAAATACATACAGCCGAATACAGTACCTCCTTCTTTTGGAAGTCGGTAAAGTGTGCCTATAAAATTTGAGAGTTCCCCTCGATTTCCCCGGGATCCCATCATCAGATCCTGATTTGGTGACAATGGGACCACCTCGGGAGTATAAGCATACGAACAAAAAAATAATTTTGAAAATCGGTCCACAAACGGCGGAGTAATCGGTGAACATATATAAAAAAAAAAAAAAATACATACAGCCGAATACAGTACCTCCTTCTTTTGGAAGTCGGTAAAAATGAAGTCAATTTCTTATTTAAAACGATTGCCGATTTCATAATTTTTGCGAACTAAGATATTGTTAGGGTTGTTCAACAGGATGTAAGACATAATACATGCTTTATTTTAAAGCGCAAGAGGAAATTATAAAATCTCTTCTTGTGCTGCTTACTATAAGGAATGCAGAAAGTATTGTGGCAGTGGCAGTCGAAATAATACATTTATTTAACAAATGGCCAGAAATATAATCAGTTTGAACCACTTTTTAAGATTCCTTTTGATATGATTTACACTAAAAGCCTCCAATAAGTAGGTAAGTGAATAATTTTGTATGCGACATGGAATTCTGTAACATTTTGGTGGAAAGGTAAGGGGTTACCAGCTACAATTATGTTAGTCTAGTATCAACATCCGGCTTAGCAATGGATATGACGTCAAACAAGCCGATGTATGCTGAGGTTTAAACACAAAAGTTTCTCGAATGTATGGTGTCCAAAAACCTGCGATAAGATGAAGCGCATCTAACTCAAAAATTTTAATAGAAGACTTGTGCCCATCAGACATACATAATTTTAAACAATATAAATACCTATATCTAAGCCGCAATTTCACGATCATAAAACATAGTATAACCATTTATATAGGAATTGCCAGTTATACCCGGTAAGATACAATCAAAGGCTTTACGGTGTACGAAATATCAAATATCACTGCCTGCATCTCTCCATTCGTTGTATACGCCAGCTTATTAAGCCCGTCGCTTATTGCACAAGGCATAAAGCACTTAACCCTTTCTACCGTCCCAGCATCATGTTTACTTATACACAGCCATTAAGAATCCACTGTAGGACATAAAATGAACAGATAAAAGCTACCAGTAGTGTGCAGATGGCTGAATGCGATAATCTCGCCCCATCTAGATTCAGAACTACTCGTAAAACCACGCTCAGACTGCCTACTTTTACTTGGCGATCTAACGAATGGGTCGTATATGAAATTTTGGCATTTTCTGTTTGATAGTTTTTTGTTCAGTGGCTTGGTTTTACGTTCATTATCTTTGTATTAGAACATTTTCTTAAAACACAGAATGCATAATAGTACAGGTATCAAAAATGCTTGTGCAATAAATAATCCGAAATAGTTTAACCGATCCTTAACGCTGATAAGTATAATTAAAAAAAAGCTTTATCTCAATGACAATTCACCTTAAAATAATTTTTACGTTTTCAACGCAAACTGTCTCTGCCCGGCTCAATAGGTACTTCCTACCTTTCGAAGCAAAAAAAAAAAAAAGAAATCATTTGGGACCTGTGTGTTGTGTGTGCGTGCGTGTGTGTGTGTTTGTGTGTGTGATAAGTGTGTATAAATGCACGTGCCGAAATTTTCACTGTCTACGTCTGCCAAAAAGAACTTATAATCGCAAAATCTCGCATTCGATGCACAAGGAACCTAAACGCGAGCTCTAAATGTCGCTGCGCGCCCGTGAAAGCAAAGTGGCGGTTGCAATTTCACTTGTCATTCCACAAATAGGTTTTGTGCATCATTTAGAAAGTCGATCCCGGTAAATCGAACTGATGGTGTCGGGGCTGCGAGTTCGTTTGTGCACGGTGAAATCTATGGCGGGAGAATTGGGGCGCGGACTGAGGATCAAATTCTAACTAAACTGGAATCGTAACTATTATACACTACTGGTACCATTGTTGATTTGATTAAATGTTGTGTACAACAATGTGTAAGAGTAAGTAAGAGTGTATTATAAGTGTGTAAGAGTAAGTAAGAGTATATTATAGTCTGCATTGCCCTGCGGCGTGTATTGCCTATTGGTGAAATGAAATGAAATGAAATGAAAATACTTTATTGTTGACTGTTTACATACGTACAGTTAGATGTTTAAAATTATTATAAGAGTTTAAACAGTCCACCATGCTCTGGCATACAATATTATACTTATTACTAATTAAAATTAAAGTATAAAATAGTTTTATTTTAAGATCCGCTAAGAATATTCTTAACGGATCATCGGCTTTTGATGCCTACCCACCACTGGGTCAATGAGAGAAAAAAAGCCGGCGGAAAAAAAACTCTCAGGCATTGTTTAGAATTAATATTTTACGCGGAAGCTCCCCAAACCATTTTAATGCACGTCATCAAAAAACTCGTTTATACTATAGTAAACTTTTTTTATAAGCCATTGCTTTAGTTCTCTTTTAAATTTATTACCTGATAATTGTTTGAAATGTCTGGGTAATTTATTGAATATTCTAATAGCAAATATGTATGTACTATTTTTGAAAATCTGACATTTCACTTGAGGTAAATATAAAGCGTCACTATCTTTCTGCCTCGTGGGTACATCTCTTATGCGCATGTTTATTTGCATGTTTATTTGCTTTTCAAATGAATTTATGTTATTAAAAACGAAAGTACAAATCTCCAATATGTATAGACTAGTTAATGTAAGAAATTTCTCTTCGGAAAACAAAGAGC
Organism: Pyrgus malvae; assembly: GCA_911387765.1. Taxonomy (NCBI): domain Eukaryota; kingdom Metazoa; phylum Arthropoda; class Insecta; order Lepidoptera; family Hesperiidae; genus Pyrgus; species Pyrgus malvae. The sequence goes on along the minus strand of OU426955.1, from coordinate 5,269,757 downwards.
GAATAGATTCATCGCTCGCTTTACCATACATTATTCTAAGACTGCGTTTTTGCAATATAAATGTTCTACTAACATTGACAGAGTTTCCCCAGTATATAATGCCATAAGTTAGAAGGGGGTAAATATTTGCATAATAAAAACTTTTAGCTACTTCAAGAGTTGACGCATCCACTAATACTGAAAGCGCATAACAATTGGCAGATATTTTATTATTAATTTTATCAATGTGACTTTTCCAGTTTAAGTGAGTGTCTAAGGACACTCACTTAAACTGGTCTCGATTGTTATCAATAGATTCAGCCATAATTAAACCTTGAAGCGCGCATGGCTCGGTGGTTAGCGTAGAACGCAAGCGGTCTATGCAGCTAAGACAAACGGGCGCCGTCGGATGTGAGATAGGTGACCGCTAGTTGCAAAAAATTTCATGCGCCTTTTCGTGCTTCGGAGGGCACGTTAAGGCGTCGGTCCCGGTTGTTGTCGATAGATAACAGTCGTTAAACCTTGTCGGAAGCCTTATGGGCGGTTTGAAAAGATCCGACAGCGGGCTGGCCACTAACCCGCATCTCCAACAACCCGCATTGGAGCAGTGTGGTGGAGTAGGCTCCTGGTCTCCCTAGTAAGGGGGAGACCCGTGCCCAGCAGTGAGACGCAAAAAGGATTGCAGCCAAACCTTGGAGGACTTATGGGTGGTTTGGTAACATCCGACAAAAGGTTGGAATCTAATCAATGTCTACCAACCAGCATTTGAGTAGAGTTGTGTATTAACTAAGTAACAAACAGTAGCCAGCAGTGGGAAGAGAAAAGGGAATAGCTTAAAACAAAATAAGAATTATCTGAATCAATTAAAAAAATATGTTTTATAACTCAAATTGTGAACTTCCTACATTTTTAATGTTATTAAAAATGCGGCACATCAACATTTTTAGACAGATTTTTATCTGCCTGTTCTAGACACTTAAGATCTTATCAAAAACACTAAATTAGTTTTATTATAGTCCTATAGCTACTATCAGATCAATTAAAGCTTTCTAAATCTTTGCGCTTTTTCCTGTAACAATCACGTCGTCGGCGCGCTACTATTTGCATCCATAATACAATCTAGATTCAAACTGTTGTGTTAGTTAATCTTAATCCCAAATGATTTACGATTTATTGTGTAGTCAATTTAATGTTAAATGTTCATAACGAGTAAGGATTATCATTCCATCCATCCATCAGTCTTTAGAGGTCCTCTGCTGGATATTCGCCACTCCACCCGCTCTTAATTTTAATCTTCTCGCTCTTAATTGAGTGCCCAAAGCCGATGGCCCGGATAAAAATATAACTCGTATTAAACATCTTTTATAATTATAACAGAATTGATAAAACATCGCAATAAAAACCGCAAAATATGGGTTAAAATAAAATCAACGTTATCTTCAATTATAATAAATTTAGTTATAAGTAATTTTAGTTATACTTATGTTTTAATTCTGTCCTCCAAATTTGCATACCTCGCTGAGGTCAATATGGCGAACTGATAAATGTACATAAAACAACCTTTGTAATACCCATATTTGTGCAAATAAATTATTTTCATTTTCATTAATCATCAGCTGAATCGTACTCACTTTCTGGCTCTCACTGTCTTATTCAGGTCGTTAGTCCCTTAGGTTGGAGGGCGGCCGTCTGTACTCCTTTCTCCGTGACAATTCATCCACATCGATTACCATCATTAATTAGCTTTAGCAAAACTACTTCCAGTTTAATAGCTCCATCAATCAAGCCCGTAAGAGTCCAATAAAAAGTCCTATGATCGAGTATTTGAGCCGACTAGACCGACGTCGGAACTAGGCAAACATAACTTTGGACTAGTGACCAGAATTTAAAGAACTGCCTTAAATGAATTATGCCTTCGTTTTCTGCGTTGTTCGTAAAGAAAAGCGAGATGTGGGGAAGGTCATCATAGAACGGTTATGGGTTTCCATATACGTATCGGTTCCTAGTATGGTGCGAACATTTCCTCGCAACTCATCTTTGATGGAAAACGGCAACGTGCGGATAATTTTTAAGTTTTTCAAGTAGTTTCGAGGGAAGACGATGTGTACTCAAAAGCCAATTCTCGCGATTTAAATGAGAAAATCGCGGTATGTAGTACTGACATTTTATGATCAAACATGAGAGCTAACTTTCATCGGAAAGAATCCCTGTAGTTTATGGAAGCTTTTATGGACACTTTTTATTTAATACGTACATAGATTTTTCTTTTCATATCCGCCAAACATGACGCTTAGAAAATATTCATAAAATAACTTACTCATGTGGTCACATAACAGCAGCTCATTACATACCTGCAAACAAATAAAAAAATGCAATTAGTAAACCAAATTATATACAATTAGCTGTGCCCCGCGGTTTCACCCGCGTTAGAGAGGATCATTAGCATAAAGTGAAGTCCCTTCTGATGTGCCGCTGGACCGCCTTTTTTGTAGGACTATTTAAGATAAACATTTCCATCATACATACATTACATATGTGTAACTCTAGCGGTTTTGGCAGCGCACGCCAGAATAGCTCGCAGATAGTAGATTTTTTCCTACTTACTTGACACTTATCGTCATATTTTGGACAATTCACACAATATCTTTATAAATTGTAGCCTATGTGTTATTCTGATGTATAAGCTATATAATTGTAAGGTTTCATAAAAATCCATTCAGTGGTTTTAAGGTGAAAGAGTAACAAACATCCATACTTACAAACTTTCGCGTTTATAATATTGGTAGGATTGTCCAAACGATTCATTAAAATAAATTGAAATAGTTTGCAATTATTTAAAAAAATCCAAATGATTCGAGAAGTTTCTGGAACTTTCTCGAACATTCTCAATAATATTAAAATTAAAATAGTTTGCTAGATCATAACAGAAATTTTGAGATCCACCCAGAAGAAGAATATTGGTTAGAAAAGGACAGATATTTTTTTTTTTCAGATTTTTGCCTCGCACAACCACCCACTTCTACCCACCGCGACCAAACTCCCTTGCTATCATTCGAGAAGTTTCTGGAACTTTCTCGAACATTCTCAATAATATTAAAATTAAAATAGTTTGCTAGATCATAACAGAAATTTTGAGATCCACCCAGAAGAAGAATATTGGTTAGAAAAGGACAGATTTTTTTTTCAAATTTTTGCCTCGCACAACCACCCACTTCTACCCACCGCGACCAAACTCCCTTGCTATCATTCGAGAAGTTTCTGGAACTTTCTCGAACATTCTCAATAATATTAAAATTAAAATAGTTTGCTAGATCATAACAGAAATTTTGAGATCCACCCAGAAGAAGAATATTGGTTAGAAAAGGACAGATATTTTTTTTTCAGATTTTTGCCTCGCACAACCACCCACTTCTACCCACCGCGACCAAACTCCCTTGCTATCATCTACGTACTAAGGGGTATTTACCACCCCAACGGGAAGTTGATTGGAGTTAATTGTAATAGAGAAAACCGTGTCTTTACGTACAAAACCCCTTTACTTTTTATATATATATTAAGATTTCCAATTTAAAAGTGTTCAACAAAAATAATGTTCAAAGGTGTAGGCATTTAGAAGATTTTTTACATAAATATGGGAGCATTAAGTAAAAGTATTAGTAATAGGTAATATATTGATAATAATAAAAGTAAAAGTTAACTATTCTGATTCAGAAAAGTGTCTCAATTCTTCCGACAAGGTAGTTTAGCAAGTTCTTTTATCTATATATCTAGGTATACCGATGTTACGTCGTATATCTTGTACTAGTGAAATTTATCCCAAAGACTAATAAATTGAGTTTAATACGCCTACAAGGTTCATAAGTGCGCCACAATTCTGATAATTTTCAACAACTACTGTGTGGCGCAATGGTTACCATACCGGACTGCCGATCGGAGGGTCCCGGGTTCGATTCCCGGCGAAGCAGAAATTTGAAAGAGTTTAAATTTCTGTTCTCAGTCTGGGTGTTTGTGTTTCTGTCTGTGTGTGTGTCTATGGTACCCACGACACAGGGTATATCTAATTCATAGTACTCATAGCACCTACTGTGGGGCTATGAGTGTGAAGCGTTAACTACCAAAAAGTGAATCACATAATCGTCGGAGTATAACCTGAATCAAAATTGCATAATCCATCCGTTGGATCACGAACATTTCCGTTTCGGAAGACCTTTCAACACTTGTAGCTGTCACAAAACGGCGATTAACATACAAAACAACCTGTCATCGTTAATTAGAAACCGTCTACCCGCCTGTCTTAATTTAGAGTTACCGATGGTCAAACGTGAAGACAAAGTTATCCAATCAGTGCGCTCCAAAAATCAGATATCCGTAACTGAAGACGCGAGTGGTATAGTTTAGGTAAAATGGTTTACCATCGAATTACGCAACTTCCGTACCGCCTGTCCCAATGCAGGGTACGAATCTAATCGCAAGGCAGAAGGGCTTAGTATAAGGCTACAACGATTAGGGAATGCAATCTCGATCTCGCGAGATCTCGTCCTATTTTAGCGAGATTAATCTCGGAAGAAAAAAGGGCGAAATCTCGTGTGGCGCGATGGTTACCATGCCAGACTGCCAATAACCCCGGGTTCGATTCCCGGCGAAGCAAATATTGGAATAATGAGTTTTAATTTCTGTTCTCGATTTGGGTATTTTTTTCATGTCTCTGTAAGTATTCAAGGTCCTTACGAAACAGGTAATCCTGGTCTGGGATATTAGTGTGTAGCGTAATTTATACTATTGCATAGTGCAACAAATCGTGCGCCTACTATATCTTTCAACACTTGTAGCTGTCACGGCCCGACGATCAACATACAAAACTCTCCATCAAAGATAATTATGAATTGTCCGCGTGCTCAGTCGTCTTCATTTAGAAACTTTAGACGAGAAGACAGTTAGTTACGTAATATGTGCGAGTTTTAATCAGCGAATGGTATTGGACGTACAACGTTTTGTAGGTGTTTGTACGTACGACAGACGTTTTGTAGGTGGTAGAACTATTATGGTTCGCCCTGGAAAGTACCACCGCTGTACCCACTTCTGCTGGAACCAATTCTGTTGTGTTTCGGTGGAAAGGTGCAGTTGCCGGCCACTCTTACATGAGGCGAACACCAGCCTCCGGAGTAGCAGCGCAACTGCATACGACCTCAAACAAGACTTAACTATGCTTGCATATAGATGTCCATGGGCTACAGCGACCACCTAACACAACGTGCTACTTCATTCAAATAAAAAAATGCAGTTAATGGCACTTGACTGAGTTGATTACTTGGTCAGAGGCGCATACCAAACAAGCAATCATGTCACTGAGGTAGGTCACGGATTCATGGTAGGAACGCATTAAACTTTAACAGTTCTTTTTTATTAAACTGAAATATCAGACGAGCATGCTGGCCACGTTGTGTTATGTGATCGCTTCAGCCCCCATGGGAGGACAGGTTGTGTGTACCTACTGTAAGTCTGGCCGGCAACTACACGTTTTTTTTCCGAAACACAATAGAATTGCACAACAAAAATTGGAACAGGGGTGGTAATTCTTTTGATTGTTACCGAAATCATTATTTGGCGTCTGCCAAGTATATTGGTTATTTAAAGGAACCGAAGAATCATTTACTAGTAATGACAGACTTTTGGTTCAACCCTTTTTGCGTCCCACTGCTGGGCACGGGTCTCTCCCCCTTATTGGGGAGGCCTGGAGCTTACTCCACCACGCTGCTCCAATGCGGGTTGGTGGAGATGCGGGTTAGTGGCCAACCCGCTGTCGGATGTTTTCAAACCGCCCATAAGGCCTCCGACAAGGTTTGACGACTGTTATCTATCGACAACAACCGGGACCGACGGCTTAACGTGCCCTCCGAAGCACGGAAACGCGCATGAAATTTTTTGCCACTAGCGGTCACCCATCTCACATCCGACCGCGCCCGTTTGGCTCAGCTGCATAGATCGCTTGCGTTCTACGCTAGCCGCCAGGCCATGCGCGCTTCAATGACAGACTTAATTGTCAATAATTAATATCTATGTATTCATAAGTAGTAGCAGACGTGCAAGAAAGCCCTGTACATGTCATATCTCGACTGGTAATTTTATTTGAAAAAAAAAATCGCCCGCTATAAATGTTGCATTTTTATTTAGTTCTTTAATATTATGAATATAAAGTCTCAAGTGGAAGAAACCAACGGAACATATTGCGCAATATCCGCATGAGTATCAACATTTGAAATTAATTAATCGCGTCAAAACGAATGAGTAACTAAATTGTTACACTCGATTCGAATGCGCGCCCGTTTTGCCGTCGTGCGTCGCCTTTCTGATCTCACGGTCAGAGCTTCATAACGTTATAAAAAATATCAAAATATAATGTTATATAACGTTATACGTATTTCGTTTCGTTATTATTTTGACATTACTAACGAAAAGACGAATAGCGGTATTAAAAGAATAACGTTATGAAATATCAAAATCGAAATAAATAACGTTATAATATCGTTATTGCTAAGCGATATTGCCGCGTTGTTAGCTCGCTGCATATGATAATTATTATTCCCCGTAAATATAACGTTATTCATATCGTTATTTTCTAAATAGCGTTTACTGATATAGCGTTATTTTGACGTGTAAATATCGTTTAGTTGTAAAACGTTATGTTTTTTATAACGATATGGGCACAAGTAGATAATAACGTTATGAATTTATAGCGGTATTTGAAGCTCTGTTGCCGTCGCGCGTCGCCTTTCTGATCTCACGTTGAATTATCTACATGTTTGTCGAAATGTAGCTGAGACTACTTGTATTAATAAAATTTAATACTTTAATGAGATTTGACGAAAAACTAGCAAGAAAGATCCCCAGAGTTTGTTTCCTAGCGGGGGATATATCTAAAGAATGAATTTAGATCGGTTTTCGTGGGGCTGTGGGGCTTGATAAATTTGCTAGTAAGTAGTAAGAAACAAAACTGTATATTAGGAATTAATTTAGATTAATGTTATGCAATGAAACTACTACTTACATGTAGTAGTTAGTTATAACCGTTCTGCTAATTGTATGAGAAAATATCCAAGAACTACGCTTGCATGTAAGTCTTTTGGCGCTTATACTTACCTTTAAACGAGCAATTCTTGTATATACCTATCTAAAAATATTTTTTGAATCTCGGACACGGCTCCAAAGATTTTGATGAAATTTAGTACCCTGGTTTCGGGGATGATAAATCGATCCAGCACATTTTTATTGATAGAAATTGTCGTTTTATTTAATGTTTATGCCGTTAAATATAAAATTACTCGTAGGTACTGACATCTATTGGAGAATATTAATAATATTGTGGCGTAGAAAGCCGTCAAATGTCGACTGTCAATCCGCCCTTCAAACAAATAACTATGTCGATATGAAAGACCTCTATAAAAATTTAGTCAATGGAATTAAAGCTTTCTTGGTCGAATGGTTACGAAAGCTGACTACGGAGCTAGAGACCCGGGTTCAAACCTCAAGTAGGCAAGCTGCGTTTTTTATTTTTTGTGATATTTTTTTTAAAATTGGGAGCTAGGTATTTCAAAAGGCTTTGTTAAGTAACACTAAGCCAATGAATGTTTTGCTTAAGCATAATACCAAGAAAATCAATTGTTTTTATCCGAGCAACGCTCGGGCATCCAGGTACTTTTTATTTAAGCAATCATTACCGTATTAGTACAAAACTAGTAAAGTATTAATTTTTTCAATCTGTATTATAAATTTCTAATAAAATATGACCAGATAAGACTTGAAAAGGTGAACGAAAGTTGCCTTATAGGTAGGTAAGTAGGCGAAATTGAAACCACAACACGATTACCGTAGCATACATGTTTTCTTCAATATTAGCAGGATTACCACAACCTTACTATTTTCGAGAAATAATTATTGCTAGTGATATACACATAAACCTATTGCTGGGGTAGTTTGTAAGCGATTTAATAATAACCCAAGCAAGTCGAGGATTAGGTAGGTTAATGGAATTAAATTAATATGGATTCTACGAGTAGCTCAAAGGGAACAATTTTGAGTTGCCTAAAATAATGATATAGAGGTTTGAAAAGCAATTTGTTAGATAATAAATCTATACTAATATTATAAAGACGAAAGATTTGTATTTTTGTATGTTTGTAATGAATAAACTCAAAACTACTGTTCCGATTTCAAAAATTCTTTTACCAATAGAAAGCTACATTCACCCTGAGTAACATAGGCTACTTTTTAACGCGGGAAAATGCTTCATTCCTACATGAAAACGGGTAATAGGGTCAACGCGGTTGAAGCAACTGGCTAAACGCCAAATTTTTAATATAGAAATGAAGCCTGGCACATAGACTATTTTTTATCTTACGGGGACCCATTAAACGAGTCCACGCGGACGAAGCCGCTGGCGGAAGGCTAGTCTTGTATACTTTGCTTGTATATAATTGGAAAAATCCAAAAAGTACATAATTAAATACAATTCAATACAACTTTAATTATAAATGTATTCCACTGAGATTATGCACATACGTATGCGATTCTTGAAAAAATACTTCCCAATATACCGGTTCTAATTTGATTATATTGTTTTAATTGGTCGCTATCTAATTTGCGAAAGCAATAAATACATTTTATAGCTTTTTATGATCCTGTTGGCAGTTTTATGAGAATGATAATGAGATAACATGATTTATTTAATATTGACTCTCCAACTTTTAATTCGAATGTTATGAAATGTTATTGTAATATGTATATCTAATATGTCTGTCGGTTGCGAGAAAGTGTAAGGCTTAGCAAATGATGGAGAGAGCTAGGCTTGGTGTTTCGCTACTCGACAGAATCAGAAATTATTAAATTCGTAGGCGGTCAAATCGGAATAGCCCTCAAAATCTGCAAGATGAAGTAGCACTGGGTTTTCCATTTTAGGATCATTAATCGGAGGCGAAAGAATGTCGTCGAATGACAACCATATCAACGCAAATAGAAATATTCTCCGCTGAAATCCTCGTGATCACTTACAAAGACAGACATTTATTTGCACAAATATGGGTGTTTACAAAGTTGTTTATATATATTTAGTTCGCCATATTTACCTTCATGAGGTATGCAAATATACAATGATAAAAATATAAAAGGAAAAAAACTAAACTATAATACAATTACGAAATGTACATTTACATCTATTTTAATATTATTTTTATTTGTCCCATATTGCGCCTTTTATAAATAAAAATAAAAATATTTATTTATTTATATTTCGGATCGGTTCCGATCGTCAGCTTATAATATCACAGGGTGTTTGTACACTGAGAGGAAAAAAAGCCGGCGGAAAAAAAACCTCCCAGGTTTTTGTGGAATTCCTTTATGCCGTTTTATCGTTTATGAAATCAGTGACTGAGTAATACGCCTTTTTCAGTAAATACGTTTTAAGTCCTTTTTTAAATTCGTTGCCCGTTTTAATTTTGAGGAATTCCGGTAGACCGTTATATATTTTTGGTCCTTATGTAAAACAAGAGTTACTAACACGGATACCATTGAAATACACATATTTTTAAGGGTATACAGATGATGTATTTCTGTTGCCGCTTTAACAACAATACTAAAAATAGAATGAAATAAATATTTAAGGGGCTCTCTTACAATAAATGTGACGTTTTATAGATAATGGTACGGAACCTTTCGTGCGTCATTCTGACTCGCACTTAGCCGGTTTTTTTTATTATCTTATCCATACTTCAGTTATATTTTAAATGTGAGAGTGGATTCTCCACAATGGAGCTACAGATAAATTTGATTTTTTTTACAGAGAGAATAGTTACATAGGCTACTTTTTACCCGCAGAAAATATCTATTCTTATGGAAAAAAAAAACTTAGTCCACGTGGGCAGAAAGCTAGTAAGTTATATTGTTCCTACTATGAACAATAATGTCTGGTACAATAATGTGTGATAGTGTGTATGGAATGGTAAACAGGATGAGCTGGTTTTGCGATTACGCGTAAAAGTCCATCCGGAATCGCGATATTAAACAGATAGCAAGAATCACTGTTATTTATTCCATTACGATATTTACCCGCTATCTTGCCTATATCCAACTTAATTTATATTAAAAGGTTATTTTATTTTATATTTAATAGTATTCCGAGAAACGAGCGACACATAAATGCAATTACGAGGACAGAATACTTGGACGCGGTGTAACCTTTCATAGAAGACTGAGTACATTTGTTACAGAATTGTATGTACTGGCCGTATTTTTTATATTAAATAAACGTTACAATAAATAAATAAATAAACGTTACACACTCTAGCAGTCATAGCCCTATAGTAAGGTACTTTACCTTACCTTACTATAGGGCTATAATTAATACCCTGTGCCGTGGGTACCATGGACACATACAAAGACAGGAACAAAAACCCATACCGAGAACAGAAATTTAAACTCAACATTCAAATTTTTGTTTCGCCGAGAATCAAACCCGGGACCCCTCGATTGGCATTCCGGCTTGATAACCATTGCGCCACGCGGGTCGTCAATTTAAATAATATAAGTTTCACAATTTATGATACCTTTTTATTCACTCCCCTGCTAAACACTTGGTTAAGACAGACTGTAGATAAAAATACTATTTAAATGTGACCTAATAACAAAAGTGCCTGTACAAAATAGCTGCAATTTTGTATCGGCCACCTCTCAGAAAATATTTTTTTTATCCAGCGCCTGACGTCGCGAAGGCACGTTTTGCTTTTATAAAATGTAGAAAAGTAGAAACAGACTAATGCTGGCAATTCTTGGAACTTTGCGAAATCTTCCATCTATCAGCATTTGGATGTCCAACACTGAATATTAACATCGCTTGATTGGAATTGAATTGATAAGTATTTAAAGGTTAATTTGCTACGTACCATTCTCTCACTTAATGATCCCACTCTTGCCTTTCTCAAAACGTTCTCAAAAGAGACATAATAAAGCTTTTAAAACAGTTATTATTGGTCATTTTCTTAAGCGGGATACTCACACACTTGCCGCAGAGGCGATCTAGGGTGTAAAGCTGGGGATGAATCATAATTGCCACCTTAAGCGTGTCGTGTATAGGAAAGCCCTGCGGCAGGGCGGCAGGAAATTGCCCCTGCTTACCTATACATGACACGATTAAGGTTGCAATTAAGGGTCATCCCCACCTTTACATCCTAAGTCGCCCCTGCGGCAGGTGTGTGTGTAGCCCACTTAACTTAAAGATAAGATACAAGCTTTTGAAACCAAACAATAGAAGACCGAAACGCAAACACCCGCGACATTAACAGTTTCACATAGCCCAAGAAACCGTAAGAATAAGGAAGCGCGCATGGCCCGGCGGCGAGCGTAGAACGCAAGCGATCTACGCAGCTAAGTAAGCGGGCGCGGTCGGGTATGAGATGGGTGACCGCTAGTGGCAAAAATTTCATGCGCGTTTCCGTGCTTCGGAGGGTACGTTAAGCCGTCGGTCCCGGTTGTTGTCGATAGAAAACAGTCGTTAAACCTTGTCGGAGGCCTGATGGGCGGTTTGAAAACATCCGACAGCGGGTTGGCCACTAAGCCGCATCTCCACCAACCCGCATTGAAGCAGCGTGGTGGAGTAAGCTCCAGGCTTCCCCAATAAGTGGGAGAGACCCGTGCCCAGCAGTGGGACGCAAAAAGGGTTGCAGCCAAGAAACCGTAAACGCACAAATAGGACACATTCAATTGAGATATCGATTTCAAGCTGGGAATATATCGCAGGTACGATTAAAATATCGAGCGTTCGCTTTCCCCGTGATTGTATGCAAATAGCGTTTAAATAAACAATGTAATTTCCCCCGAGCCGGCGCGAATCACGCCCAAATACGAACATTTGCGTCGGCGGTGGCGCGTCGTTGAAACTAACTTGCATATAATCAAGCAATTGCCATAAAGTTTGTCAGTGTATAGTACAGCAAGTATGATAAATACAGCTAAACATAACGGACGGGGTAGAATATGAGAGATGGGTAAAGAAATTTATGTGTTCCTATCTTTAAGTTCAACTGATACCGATACTTGGTTGTTATAGATATACATAAGCCGTTTAAACCGTTTCTAGCTGAGCAAGCACTAAACGCACCGCAGATTTCAAATTTGGAAGGCCAGAGTTGTCCGTTTATGGGAGATTTTTATTACATTAAAAGCCCCTCTGGCCAGCCTCAGCGCGTTGAGAGAACTCAGGGATCTCCAGAGCGCACCGGCGTCCTCCACGCGGGACGGCCCAAAACGGGCCTATCATCCAGTGAGCGAGTATATTTTTCCGGTATAAAATGTAGTCTATGGTACTATTCTAGACCATAATCTATCTCAGTGCCAAATTTCATCCCCGTCCGTTCAGCCTTCTTTGTGTGACTAAGCAACAAACATACATACATCCATATTCGCAAACGGCTTATTATTAGTAGTGCATTTTTTCACTCGCCTTGTTCTCAGGTCTTTTTCTTCTATCTTTGTTATACCAACAGAACAAATTCGAAAAAATCAAGAAACCTGTTTTCAAATCCCGAAACATTTAAGCATTGAATGTTTACAACTCATACTACAACGCTACAAAAAATTCATAGTTTCACCGAACTCGGACGAACAGAATCGCGGTCGTAATACTAGTTGGAGCAATAATTATACTAACTTCGAAACTTCGGAGCCCTTTGTGTTCATGTGCTTTCACTGGCGATCATTTAGTTCACAATGCTCGTGAGCCTCCACGGTAACCGTTCGTATAGCTGTTATTGTCATGTAGATTTACGTATATCATACAAGATGCTAAAGCATCTAGTAGGCGTCACCCACAGGTGAAAAACCTATTTTATTTATTTATTGTATGCTGCACATTTTATTCATTTGGCGTTTTTTCTCCTTTTGCTAAGATATGGTCTCCGTTCGAGAACAATTCTTGCCAATCGGTTATCGGTCCTCCTTATTACATGGCCTACCCACAGCCACTTCAGCTTGCAGATTTTGAAACCTATATCGGTAACCTGCATTCGTCTACGAATTTTATACCGGTTTACTAGCGAACTTATTTTTAATACCACGGTATAATTTAAAATTTCATTTATCAAAACTCCAGTATTTCTAGAAAGTGCTTATAGTTACGCAGAGAAATTGTGTATTAAGTAAGCGAATTGGATTGTAAAATATCTGTTATATTTACTCTTTGATAATGGGTAATCTAATTCTTTAATTCCTATATTTCTTTTCTTTGTTTACTATTATAATACTGGAATAAATAAATCAAAATCCTACATAAAATTTAAATCAATGACGGCGTAAACAAGTCACATCTATGTATCTTCCATAATCCATAAACATTATCCTTACTTAATATTATAAATATTTGTCTCAACACTCCCATTCATTCCTCTTCCTTTTTTACAAAATCTTTTACTGTTACTGCCATACGCTTATGGAATTCTCTTCCTTCTACGATCCGCCTTTCTGATAACATTTCTACCTTTAAAAATCGACTACGGGACTATTATCTTTCATCTGATTCTTCTTAAAATGCTTCCTTTCCTTTAACTTTCAAATAATTTGTATATTGCATAGCGTTGTGATGTTTATGTAAGTATATTTATGTTATGTTAGGTATATATATATAATATGTATGTATATGTGTATGTGTATATATAATATGTATGTATGTATGTATATATTTATATATCTATGTATCAATTTATTATGTATGTATATGTATATATGTAGACAATAATTCATATGTATGTATTGCAGCTCAAATTTTATTTACCATATTTACATTTACTTTTGTGCACTGATGCCCTACGTTTAACATTACTCAACCATTCACTACCCTAAGGCAGTCTGGAAGAAATCGCTATCAGCGATAAGGCCGCCTTTTGTCTACACTGTATTGTTCAATATGTTTAATGCTGTATTTCTGAATTTGTGTGTACAATAAAGCAGATTTGTATTTGTATTTGTATAAATTCGAAAGTAACTCTGTCTGTCTGCTACGCTTTCCCGCTGAAACTACTGAACCAATTTTAATTTGGAACACAGATAGAATGGACGTTCGAAAAGGACACAGGATGGTTTTAATCTTACGGGAACCTATAAAACGGGTCCACGCGGGCGAAGCCGGTGGCGGAAGGCTAGTGTAGCAATAGCAATATGTTTAAATTTCATACTATGCACCTAAGGCCGAAACCCTACTTCATGTAAGAAGGCAACAGGTAACACGTTTCCGTAGCCCAATTTATTATCCTATAAACATGTTACAGAGCTATAACCTGTCATCTATTCTATTTACCAGCTCATGAATTTGCTTCCAAATCACCATTTGTCGAAGTTTGCTTCAATACGAGTGCAGTTATTACATTTTATTGTATATTACTTTTGGTGTAGGTAGTTTCTGGTTTCTAGGTAACTACAGATCATTTAAATGTAAATTTGTAATGGATAAAAATTAAAAACTATTCGTGATTTGTAGGATAAGCTTTTTCAAACAGTATATGACTGGTAATTCCTGATAGGCTGCAACCTTTTTTGCGTCCCACTGCTGGGCACGGGTCCCACACTATTGGGGAATCCTGGAGTTTACTCCACCAGTTTGCTTCAATACGAGTTGGTGGAACTCCTGATAACAATGAAAGACGTTTATTCTGGGACCTAACGGTAAATTTTAAGGTTTACTGAACAGTTTTATTTAAAGTCAGAAAATTCTACAGCGACCTCAAAACTGTACAATCACAAGAAATGCATTACCATACTATGGTAATTGTTACCAAAAACTCAAAGCCGGAAACTCTTACGATTACCAAAGTTCACTAATTTCACGCGAGTTCATGCCAACATTGCAACAATATGTCCGCTATATATTCTCTGAACCATGAATAAAACATATTGCCAAAACGGCGCGTCCCTCGCCTTTCCGGGACACCGCTCACTGAGCTCCTTTATCAATAACTAGATGTGCCCCGCGGCTTTACCCGTGTTACAGTGTGATGTTTAATATCATAAAACCTTCCTCAACAAATGCACTATCAAAAACATTTTTTTTTTCTATTTGAACGAGTAGTTCGGAGTTCCCGAGATAAGCGATTTCAAACAAACTCTTCAGCTTTATAGGTCTTTCTTTAGCCGTAGCAGTTAGCAACCGTGGCCAGACTTACAGGTGGCAACCACCAGCCTCCGATGTGGCAGCACAGCTGCTATCTTTGTTATGTCTCCTTCACCAACAACTCCATACAAATTAAAACTAAAAAAAATGGGATCATAGTTGCAATCTTTACCTGAAAACATTTTCTATTTCATGAAAGTTACCTGAAATATAAGTACCTATGTTTAAATTGCGTTTGTGCTATAAACATGTGCATTCAATAGTTGCATAACTTCCGCAACTCCATAACAAGCTCCACGATTGCCTCGATTGACAAGTTTGACAGATGTCGGAATTGGGCGCATTTTTGATGAGGCCCGTTATGGTTGGTCCCGAGAGACAAAATTGTACTGCATAAACATAAGAAATACTTTGAGAGGCAAGTGACCAAAAACTGCAAGTAATTTTTAAAGTCTTGCTTTTGAATTCTCATGGACCATTACATTGAAGCGAAAAAAGATTTACTAAATCAGCCACATTTAGCTGCATGCGTAGCTTTAGTTTTGTAAAAAAACCGGTTAATTCCTAATCAGTTTATTTTTCATATAAAAATTGTAACACAGAGCCAGTCACGTGTAAAATTCGTTATAAAAATTTATGATATAATTTGTAAAGCCTAAACTTTACTTACTCTTATAGAACTTCCACAATGTAATCACTATTTTTTTACAAAATTCTCACAAAAGAAGTTTAAGCTACCCGCGCCAATCGCTTAGCAATTCTGATCATAGTTGACGATAGTTGGTTATTTATTTACCCCACCAATGTGACGTGATATCAAAAATCCGCTTTTGGAAAATGCTTACAAGTTTTGGTTGTTCTCCTCTCAGAATAAAAGTAAGTTTTGGTTTTGTAACAGCATGCCCTTATCCGTACAATCACTAAACAGGGACTGCGTAAGGTATATCGGTTAAAAGAACTAACGTTACATTTTATATTTTGAAAGTTGTTTGAAACGATCATAGGAGACTTTAGGAGAGATATTGGGAATTTTGTTGACTCAACTGCCCCCGTAGTTGAAAGCCCCGGGATCACCGTGGAAGGCACACAGGTGGCAGTTAAGGCACATCGATCACGGTGATCCAGATTAAGGCACAGGCCTTAACTGGAGCTTACAACAGAGTGCCGCTATAACTCGGACAAATGAAGTTTACGTAAGTGAATTCCGCCAAGATGCTCTAATGTGATTTTAAGATCCGATGATTTAATATTATTTAGTATCCGTATCACTAACAACCGACGTCTTAAATTCCAGTCCAGAGCGCGGATGAAACTACATACAGTTGAACCTAAGTGGGAACTGGGTAAGCGAGAATTTTTTTAATGAGAGTATTTGCCAGGTCCCGCCATTTTGCGCTTCAAAAGAAAAAAATCGGCGAAATAAACTCCCAACAGCACTTTTAAAAAAAAGGCTATATATTTCAGATAACAGAATGGCTATGGGTCGATAATGGCCACACGTGACAACTGATCGTGTGAGACACTATTAAAAATATTACAATCTATTTATAAAATAAAGGAAACATTACTTGAAAGTCATCCTTAACAATACCACACCGACAATCAATTAGTGTATTGGAATATGTAAAATCGAGTCAACAAACCGACTTCAAGCCAGCTCATCATTGATTTCACGGACAATTGGAATTAACAATCAGTGAATCCCGACAAACAATAATTTAAACTTGTCGGAAACGTTCGAGCATGTCAATACGAAAAATAAAGAGAATATGAGTAAACATCTCGTGCATATATAACAAAATATTGACTTACATAAGTGAGTTTGTCTGTATAGTTAATATTATTGCCTTAAATTATGATCTGAGTAAGTAAATACGTTTTATAAGCTAAACAAATATGTATTAGTTTTCACAAATGTTCGAGAATATTTAGCACATTTAGAATTTCTGTCGTGAAGTAATTCTATTGCGTTTTAGTGGAAATGTATAGTTGCAGCCCAGATATACATGAGGCGACTATCAGCTTCCGGAGAAGCAGTAGGTACAACTGCATACTCAGGCAAGACTCAGTTAGGACTCAGGCTTATTTCAGGTCGTATGTTGATGTCTATGGCCTGTAGCGCTCACTGCCATTGCTCGTCTACTACTTCAGTTAAATTAAAAAAAGTCCACGAGGATGGATTTATTTGGCACTACATTAAAATTAATGAAGTAGATGAGAACGCAGGCAGCAATAGTCTACAAAAACACGGACAAAGTCGCAAGAATCGAGCGAGGTAGTACAAAAACAATTTAAACGTTGTATTTCATCATTTCGGTTCCCGACCCGTATAACTTATGGCTATATTATGCGCACTCCATTACGAGTGGGCTGCAGTTTGTTATCCCGAGGACGGTGTATTGACGAACGTTAAACAATTCGAATGATGTATGTATGGTAGATGGATTTATAACTTTCTTACCTATAACATCTGTGGTACTTTATTGGCAGGTGAGGACATTGTGCCCTCAAGAACGGCGAACTTTTTAAAGTTCTTAAAATCCCTAAGTCCGTTCTCTTGGTGAACAGACTCTATTATCATTATCACACTTACTTCTGTACAGCAACAATTCAAAATCTGATCAAAAGGTCGATTCAGTTCCAGGCTTAGAGATCAAACGTCTTCAACCGTCAACCCTCGATGGCTCATCCATCCAAGACTGCTTTGAGAATGGGGTGAAAACAGTTCCGTTTTACTTAAGTTTATTTAGCGGCAACAATCAATATCGATCAACTTACATTAAGTATTTATCACGTAAGTCAATGCACATTTTGGTTATAAATTTGGCCTTAATGTAATAATAAATTAACATGTGTTAGCTCTCAGTGCTCCCTAAAGGTTATGTAGGTGACAACCGCATTTTCAGTTTCGGAAAAACGGAGAACTTCACGACAGAAATTAGAGCGGTGAAACCTTCCCACGTCCCCGGTAAAACCAAGCGTGTACTATCTGTTGAACACCGATAAAATACACAATATTATTAGCGGAGAAAACAAGAAAGTTAACACGTGCGTACAGACTAACGTTGCGTAAGATCGTAAAGATTCCAAAAAGACACAACAATTTGCTAGTATACTCGTAGTGATGCGACATTTCGCTTGGAATCAATCACCTTGAGCTTTCACAGCACAAAACATTCCGAGAGGCGAGCGACCGAAATCTGCAAACATTGTGTTAAACCTGAATTGATAATTCGTCTACTAGATTACTTAGGGTAGTGTATATAATCTTACTCTATAATCTTACTCTTCATATCTTGCGTAAAAGTGAGTGAGTATAACGAATAATTACTGTAAGCTTAATTGTAAGCTTTTAAGAACACATATGTAGGACTTAATTTTAGAGCTCAAATGAGATCTTTGATTTATTAAGTACCTATCTAAAACACCCGCGTGAATATTACATTTGCACACTAGCAAAAATCGTCTAACCGTAAAATATACCTACACACAAATTGCAAGCAAAAGCATTTGTAGGCAGACACATCAAATAGATCGGAAAGACTTGACTGACGTGCGAGTTCTTAGAAAACATGGCTTAAAAATTTAAATATCAAGGGGGCAACGCGGGGCGGAATGATAAGCTATCTTGCAAAAATTTCAAGGCAAATCCAACTTTGTTTTATTAAAACTAAGGTTAAATTTTTATTTTTTGCTAAGAGTAACATTTGCGAATTCGTGATCATAAGATCGTGCGTCTAAAGCTTCAAGACACCTACACGAGGCATTGTTAATTATATTATTATTATCTACGAATTGTGTGCTTAATGACCCTTGCAGAATGAAGCATAATTATATCAAAGAAATATTTCGAAACGGGCAGTACATTTGTAATACTTGTAAGGGCTACAAGGAAGTTAATTTTAAGACAAAGAGGTCCTACATAAAACATTAGACCGTAGAAAGTGGGTTAACTCTGATCTAACATGGTCTAGCTTTTAGGGGCAGATAGAAATATTATCTTGTACCTTCGACCCAAATGTCCGATGGCTGTGGAAATCAATCTGAATCAAACTGGAATTGATCTTAGACATGTACGTAAGATAAAGCGGCTTAAACACTTACCTTTTACGTAACATACAACATAAAGGTCTACTTTAACTTAAGTTAAAACGTTGCAAACTCCAGCAAATTATTTTGTCGTGTTAGATTTTTCCCATCAGTGATACCAAAATTGTCTCAGGGGCACGTAGTAATATTCGTAAGTATAAAACAAATTACTTCGTCCTTTATTTTTATATGTTATGCACATAGCTGTTGAGTCCGAAAAAATAACTGGTCAGCCATTTTGGAGCGTCCGCCATTTTGATTTTAGTATGACGTCTCTTAGCTGACAGTGCACTTAACAAAATGTAAGTGAAAATTGCAACTTCATTGTTTCAATATAATTGTTTGAAAATTCAGTTCCAAGATCTAAATTAACCCATTCTTAATAAAGATCGAACAAATGAAGATGAAGCTTTTAAAAAAATTTTTAGGTGTTCATGCGCTACAAAATTGTTCAAGCAAATTATGACACAAAATCGGCGCGCAATATTGAGACCGCAAAAAGCTTAACAATTCAGTAAGCTAGATTATCTTGACAAATATGCAAAGCCATTATTGTTTTCATGTCCTGTTACTTATTTAAATTTAAAATGAATTCGTGATCAGATGATCAGCTTTGTACAACTATATTGATTCGGAATAAGCAGGTACCATATTAATATGACTGCATCAACGGGATGTGATTACTGATTAGTGTTGTTATTTTGATAGCTTCTGGGGCTGGCATTGAGGAACAAAGGACGACTGCATGCGCTGTCATATCACCTTTGATGCTCTAAAGCAGATTTATAACAATTTGCAATATAAATACCTCAGTGAAAAGTGAAAAACCAAGTGAGTTGAACAGTATTGTTGCTTGTATTAGCAGCATTATTAAGCATTATTTCTTTTAAATTTATAGCTGGTCCTCGGTAAAGGAATAAAGGGTTGGAAACAATGACCTTAAAAGCATCACTATTCAAACCGCTTTAAATATCGGGATAGTAGTTTTAGACTGAGGTCCTATCTCATGGGATATTGTATGTGGCTGCAAGGCTGCGGAGAAAGTCTCCATATCAAAAATACGATCCGATACTAGACTTTACATTACTATAGAATGTCGGTCACAAACATATTTATTACTCATAAAAACGATTAAAATCACACGCCGTAAACTAGCTAAAAATCATAAAATGAACAAGAGTACGGCAGTTTGTTTATGGTCATAGTCGACGCAAAGCGTACAACAATAAAAGGTTTTTTTTCTCATTATACGCACAATGGTGGCAGTAAATGGAGCTCAGTTGGTCGCAAACGGCGTTTCATATTGTTGCTGGCCACTCAAGGGATTTCACTGCGAGCTTTTTATATTATTTTTAATGCAACAAAGTACGCTTTTTATGTGGGACCGGCATTGTTGTTTTGTATTGCGCAGTCTGTTTATTATCGGGTTTGAGGTTTATTAGAAAATACTACGTGATTGGTGATTTAGTACCAGTATAATATGTACAGTATACCAGATACCTATTTGTAATAAACTCAGCTAAAATTGTAAAACCGTATGAGAATGTCGTATGCACTGGCCTGACGAATTGAAACTTAAATATTAGAATGTTAATATTGGATTTTCATTTCTATCAGCCTAAAATTAGCCTATGATGATGTATAAAGCCTTACGGTTAATGATATGCATCGCAAAAATAGATAAGTCCTTGTTCAAAATGTCCCTGACGTATTAAAATGTATTTAAACAGAAAATTCAACGATGCACGATGATGTATTTTTGTGAAATTAGCAGTTATCATCGCCACGTTTGTTTTTATTTGCTGCATATACATACATAGTTGCTGCTTGCACAGGATGTCAGAGCTATCGGAATCTGTAACTACATATATGTAACACAATAATGAATTTTCAACGTAGATAAATTTCTACGTTAACATAACTTAACTAACATAATTGTCATAATGTAATGTAATAGCAAGCCATCACTGAATACTTTATATGCCGTAGAAATGTTGGACATGCCGATACTGCAGCATGCAAGTGTTACACGGTACCAATAAATCCCCAATAATTGCATATTTAAAGTAGCTCTGACTTGACACGTTCTTTAAATAACAAATCATCGGCGCATACTTCTGCATGCCGCATAAACATCAGTACTGCAGGGTGCCAGCGCTATCAGTAGCTGTGCAGCATACAAGCGGTACATGGCACCAATAAATCCTCGGACACCGGTACACGGACCATTCATCTCGCTGCGAACTCGACAAATTCCCGACCGATCCGCGCTTGTTGGATAAATAACGAGATATCGCCTTCGCTGGTGACAAATGGCGAGCCGCATTTCCCGGAAGTTCATAAGCTAAGTGTATTGGTTTATTCGCTATAAGCGTTTTGACAGTATGTATAGATAGAAACAAGCTTTATCACGGTATCAGGAGCCAAGACATGATCAACATATACCATAAAGTATAAAATACTTACTTCAAAGATTTAATAGTCTTAGGGCCTCGTTCACCATCTCCAAGTGTTGATTAGTTACGTCCCAAGTAAATTTAATTGGCAAGTAAAAGCTATGAGTACGGGTCAGGAAAAAAAATTCCCCGTGGTCCAATTAGTTGGACCAACGGTTAGTCCACGGGGAACGTGTGAGTTTATCATATTATGATTAGTGCTACTCGAACATCGTGAAAAAGAAATTAAAGTTACAGGTGACTTTAACTATCAATTAGCGTACTTGTCACTATATTTGAAGGAGGTGAAAGAGATCGTTAAAGCACTACTGAATTCTATTTTACAGGTGTTAAAATAGGATTCAGTAGTGCTGTCTTGGAATTTAAAAAAAGATTGAAATGCCGTTAATATAATATGAATTATTATGAATGATATATAGAGCAGCGATGGCCGAGTGGTAAAAAACCGGGGTTTTCGACGCAACCGATCCCAGGTTCAAATCCTCGGCTCGCACTCTGACAAAGAAATTTGTAATGTGCGAATTTATCGCTGTTCCACGGTGATGGAAAATATCGTGATATTTCATTGATTACGATGTTCTCCATCGCCGTGCATGCCTGAGAGAAATTCATAATTTCTCGAAAGCATGACGTCCACCAATCCGCACTTGGCCAGCGTGGTGGACTATAGCCTAAATCCCTCTCAATTGTGTAAGAAGGAGACCTGTGCCCAGCAGTGGGACATAAAAAAGGTTGAAAAAAAATGAATGATATATAAATATAATAAAATAAGGTTAAATATGATTTATTAACCAAAATATAATTTTTTACTAACACAATTTTTTTCTACAAGTGTGATTCGCACCCACAATCTTCATCACATTAAACCTCCAAAAATATATGTATTTGAGATTACAACATCTTTAATGAACGTGATTTACTATATTATGATGTATTATATATGTATGTTTCGTAGTGAAAAGTATCTTGAATTTTAATCTTTTCATCTAGGTTTTATTAGATTAGATTAGACTTATTTATTTTGCGATCAGATCAGAATTCATACTCTACCACAGAGGAAAATGAAACCACGTATTAAACCTATTATTATTATTTTAAACGTATATACAATGTACAACAGTCAAAACCGTTATATTGGACAAGAACTACACTGGCGTATCAACTCATTCAAAAAATTGAGAAATCTTAGAAGGTCTCCCAGCAGATGTATTGGGAGTCCGAAGCGAAATACCACATAATTCAACTTTCTCGAGCAATAATTCTCAGGAATAGCGCAGTGAAGACAATGCACTTATTGTTATACGGCTCCGAGCAGCACAAAAGTATGGCCCTAATCCGACAGATATTAATACCAGGTGTCTATGCAGCTACGCCTATTTTAGGTCTATTATTTTAAATCTTTTTTATGTCCCACAGCTGGACATAGGTCCTTAGAAGGTCTCCCAGCAGATGTATTGGGAGTCCGAAGCGAAATACCACATAATTCAACTTTCTCGAGCAATAATTCTCAGGAATAGCGCAGTGAAGACAATGCACTTATTGTTATACGGCTCCGAGCAGCACAAAAGTATGGCCCTAATCCGACAGATATTAATACCAGGTGTCTATGCAGCTACGCCTATTTTAGGTCTATTATTTTAAACCTTTTTTATGTCCCACAGCTGGGCATAGGTCTGCTCCTACGCTGGCCAAGTGTGGATTGGTGGACATCATACCTTCGACAAATTATGAGTTCTTCTCAGGCATGCACGGTAACGGAAAACATCGTAATTAAAAAGGTACATTACAAATCTCTTTGTCAGAGGTGCGCGCTGAGGATTTGAATCCGGTATCGGTATCGGTATCCGAGTCGGAGATCGCGGTCTTTACCGCTCGGTCATGACTGCTATCACTAGCTATAAAACCTGCAAATTATATAAAAAATGTACTTTCATAAACACCATTTCATATGAAGGTACTAGGTAGTATTACCTCCATTATTTAATCAGTAACGTACCATCGCTACATTTTAGCAATTCTAGCAATAGCTATAAAACCTGCAAATTATAAAAAAACAAAGGATCCTTCACAAACAGCATTTCATGTTAAAGTACCAGGTGATGGAACATCTATGTAGAGTACCATCGTTGCATTGAAGCAATTCTATTGTGTGTCGGCAGAAAATGCTTTGCCGGTAAACTTACCTCCAGTTAGGCAAAACCACGATGTGTGTGTTCGGGATACACTTCGAAACTACAGAACAGACATTGATCAAATTTCAAAATCTGTAATTTGGTCCAACTAAAGGCAGAACAGTTTTAATATCAATTTTATATCTAGAAAAATATTTACCCAAAATTTGAGGCGACCGTAAGCTTCTAGAGTAGCAGTAGAGTAGCATGGATCAAGATGTTGTTAGAAGAAAAGCGTAGATTTTCAAAAGGCCGTAGAGATCGTTTAATAATACGCGGCCATCGTGCTACGTCCTTAGCTACTTCGCCCTGTCCCATCTTAACCAGCTGTAATGGATGGATATAATGGACATAATGGACGAGTACTAGAAAATATAGCTACAATTTTTCATGTCCCACTGCACAAGTCTTTCCCCACTATTGGGAAGCCTGTGGCATAGTCCACAACACTGGTTCAATGCGGCCTGCGGGTTTCTGGTCAAGCGACCTAGTGGCCAACCTGCCGTCCATCGTCGGATGTCTTAAAACCACCGATATAGTTTGACGACTGGTATCTATCAACAACAGCCGACTGCCGACGTCTTACGCCAGCCGCTGGGCGCGTTACGTACAAATCAGTACTAGGAAATATTAAATTGATAAATAAAGTTTCGTTAAACATCAAATAAGACGCCTTAAAAAATTAAGCCCTTCTATTCCAGAAGCTAATTGTGATAATTGATGCCTTGAGCAAGTACTTGCTTGAATTATTGTAAATGTTTTTATTATTCCTTTTGAAAGTCTCTTTATCAGAGGAAATATGATAATCGTATTGTATTTGAATGCAACTAAGTAAAGATATGGTAATGTGAACGCTTAGCAATTTCAATATTACAACTTCTCCGTGCCAGGTCCACTAATCTGAACGAGGTAGTGTGTAATATAATGTGTTTAACATACTATGCTTGAACCGTCATAGGGATATAAAAAAATTAAATATATACAGATGTTTTTAGATTTATGTATGTGGATCTGGGCTGCGATAGCAGTGTAATTAAGGCATAAATTCAGTGTTCTCTTCGATTTTTGACAGTTGGACCGCCTCGGCAGAATGAGTGTTCGAACAAAAAAACAAATGTATATTAAAATAATTTTCTCCCAACTTCTAACCTTCCATCATCAGCTCAGAAACATGAGATGATAATTAGCTGCAACCCTTTTTGCGTCCCACTGCTGAGCACGGGTCTCTCCCCATTATTGGGGAGGCCTGGACCTTACTCCACCACGCTGCTCCAATGCGGGTTGGTGGAGATGCGGGTTAGTGGCCAACTCGCTGTCGGATGTTTTCAAACCATCCATAAGGCCTCCGACAAGGTTTACCGAGTGTTATCTATCGACAACAACCGGGAACGACGGCTTAACGTGCACTCCGAAGCACGCAAACGCGCATGAAATTTTTTGCCACTAGCGGTCACCCATCTCACACCGACCGCGCCCGTTTGGCTTAGTTGCATAGATCATTTGCGTTCTGCTAACCGCCGGTTCTGCTAACTTGCGCGCTTCTGGATAATGATTACTATACACAAATATATATTTTGTTTAAAGTATAAGAAAATAAATGTGTGTACCTATAAAGTTAGAGAGTTCGCCTGGATTTCCCTGGGATACCATTATCAGATCTTGATTTAGTGACAATGAGACTACGTCGGGAGTAAAAGCTTTCGAATAAAAAAAAAATTATCAAAATCGGACAACTCTCTAAAAAGTAATGCGTGGTTACACATAAAAAATATACGCGTCTACTTGAGAAACGCCTCCGTTTTTTTCGTCAGTTAAAAATAGACCCGTAAAATACTCATACCATAGGCTTGATCACTAGTCCTTTGAACTTAACTGTTCTATGTGGTACAATGGTAAGAGGCGAAAAATTCCAATGTGAGAAATGAACCAAACAAACATTTTTTGTTATCAAAGGCAATTAACTGCCTATAATGGAGTGCTACACAAAATTGTAACGTAGAGAATAACGCGGAAAAAATTGTTTACTCCCAAAGTCAAACCGATAGCGCAAAAAGAACTTAATTTACAAGTCATTTTGACATTTAAACAGACTTAAACATAAACGACTCCAGAGAATGTTATGGAAACAACGTAACATTTTATCTTCCAACTACAGGATAGGCTAGGATATAAATCATATCTTTTTAAATTCTGTCTTAAAATTCTGGATGAACAAAATAGAAATAGAAAATATATTAAAATTTGCTTAGTTCTTAATATCAAGCAGGAAAACAAAATAATTTTAAAACTTAAGACTGATTTAAAGTCTCACGATCTAAGATTTCTTATGCAGATGGCAAGAGCTGGTTAGATGGATTTATAGTTGGTATCGGAGGATGAATCGTGAGAAACAAAGGCGCTATATTAACTACTTCAAACTTATGCTATCGGAAGATTTAAAAATCTATATGATAAAATATTTAAGTAATGTCTTTTTTATCTGTGATTAAATAAGCAAGCTGCCAATAACATCGATGAAATAACTACACAATTTGTACATTAAATAGAACTTTTGATAAAACTATAATCACAATGTCCTTAATTGCAATACAATAGGATGAAATGTTGTATCAAGAAGAAAATTTAGAGCGAAACAATATTTTTTTCACTGTTCCAAAAACAAATCGTTGAATTAAAGCAGGCAGCTACTTAGTTACCTATTTATTTGTATTGAAGCGATACATAAAATAAAACCAAGTCATTCGTGATCGCGAGTCCGCCGGTATCGTCGAGTATCGTGCGTCACTGATGTACGGATATAAAACTGCGAAAGAAACAAGCTTCGATATTAATTACAAACTCATGCCATTTTTACCTGAAAAAATTGCCTTTTCTATTTAAAACTTATGCTGTATAAGCGGGCGGGGAGTAAACATTTCTACCGTGAAGCAATTTTGTTGTGTTTCGGTGGACAGGTGCTATGCAGCTGTTACTTCGGGATTAAGAAGTTCTACGGTATCCCCTGCCTGATCCTAATAGGCGACTAAAAGGGGGTTTCGGGGGAAAGGGGACGGACGGCGGTGTGTGCATGGCCGCGTGCCGCCCTAAGCTGATCTGAAGGGGCTGGAGAGAACATTTGCTCTGCCGAAGATGGGCCCGTACGGGGCGCCGCGCGCGAAGGACACCGGTGCGTTACACTAGAGATCACCGAGTCCTCCCCAAGCGCAGAGGCAGGCTACCGAGGGGGTTTTAGTGCGGTACAATTCCCACATAACCCGATATCCTGTCCCAAGGTGATGGGTACCAGTTGAAGGTTTCCCCTCGTGTATCATTTACTTAAGACGGGTCAACTTGAGGCAATTCACATGCGCGTTACCGAGCTCAAGAAGGCACCTTAAGCCCATACATCAGTCGTTAAACCTTTCCAGGGAAATTATGAGCAGTTTGAAAACTTCCGATTGTGGGTTGGCCACCAACACCTATCATCCACCAATCATGCGGAGAGAGATCTATGTCCAGCACAACAAAGTTTGTGTGGGACAAAAATAAGGGTTTCTGCCTGCCATGTATAGGAAATAGGCTGGCATGTTCTTTGTCACGGTGGGCTCTTTTCGCTTCAGATATGACAACATAACAACAAAAATTTATGGACATGTCGCTTTTCGTCCATATCCAGAGCGCACCGTACCGACTTGTTAACTCATGCCTATACAAATTTGTTGCAATCTTAATGAGAATCTTGAAATATTCACATCGATATGCAAGTTTGTATTGTGGTCGCCTCTTTGTTAAGTTATAACAATTACTGTGAGTTATTAAAGTGTTTTACTGCGCACAGAATTGGATGCGCTGGAAATTTATTTCCTGTAATCATAAAAGAACAGATTTAATTGACGTTGGTCGATAAACAACAAAGAAATGAAGGCTTCCTGGTTGGTTTTATGTGTAAGTATTATTAAATGAAAGTGGCTAGCGAATCATGTAACTCTTTTGTGGCCATGATGAAATCATCTACTCCTGATGACTAACTAGTTTTTCACTACAAGTAGGTAAAACCTCCGGCCATAAGAGTACGTAAGAGATGTAGTATCCCCTGCCTGATCGTATTAAAGTGCAACTGGAATGGGTCTTCTGAGGTTGTAGGCGGTGAGAGTAGGAGTACGAAACGTCCAGCGGATACCAGAAGGACGGCGGTGTATGTATGCGTGGTTGTTCAGGATGTAGGAGAGCTGCATCGCTGTCCTAAAACGGGTTCTTTTGGGGTACGTTCCACTGGAGATCCCAAAGTCCTTCCTGAGTGCTGAGGCAGGCCATCGAGAAGTTTAGTGCGATATAAATCCCACCTAACCCGGTATCACTCCCAAGCTTCCGAGTACCTTTTTAAGATTTCCCCTCCGATAGCAAAAAAAAGGTAGCGGGCTTGTGACTAAGTGAAAAACAGACAGGAAGCTCATACTTGTGGATGACTTATCTAAGTTTTTTATAAGTGGTATGTAAATGGTCTAAAATAATAATTTAAAGTTTAAAAAATGTGCAGATGCACACGTAGTCTGATTGTGGTCAATAATAAAGTGAAAGGAAACGATTCTCAATCGATAAATTTGATTCGGAAACATGAAATGAAAACATTAAACTATTTATGTATATCATATTATTGAAACTGCTTTTAAGAAAGAGGTGTTGCTTAATAGCAGCAATAAATTACTTTAATTAGTAAATACCTGATTCGTTACGTTTCAGTTAAGTTTTGTAACAGGATGTTAACAACGTGGATGGAATTTGATTGCATTTCAATCAAATTAAGAAAGTTTTCGTTTTCAAAGATGTTACCTACCTGATTCATCGAGTAAAAAGTTCGGTAGATAAGTTGGTCCTCAATCCTCAACATGTTGTTGTTAACAAAATGTGTGTCAAGGTGCGGCATTTTTTAAATGTTTGTCAGCATTGTCACTCATGGTAAGAATATTATTAAGCGAGGAAGCAATACAGTAAATTACTACGTCAAGAAGTAGTTTCAAATTATTTGGAATACAGGTTTGGTAGAGTAATATTATGTACCCACGTCTTCTGTTTATTGTTTTTATAGCGTTGAAAAAGATTGTCAAAGAGGTTATTTGACCACTGTCTGCAATGGTCTTGTGTATTTTTTTTCTTTTAGGTATCTTTGAAGGAGTCCCTGTAGCTTCGGGATTAAGAATAGAGCTACGGTATTCCCTGCCTGATCGTAATAGGGGATTAAAAGGGGGGCTTTCGGGGTTGAGGATGGTGTGAGTGGGAGCTCGATTCGTCCAACCAGCAGCCCCGGGAACCGCCCGCCGTATGTGCGTGGTCGCATATCGCCGTAAGCATCGGAAGGTGCAGGAGAGCACATCTGCTCTCCCAAAGATCGTAGAAGCTCGTTCTTGGGCGTCGCGCGTGGAGGACACTGGTGCGTTCCGATGGAGATCCCGGAGTTCTCCCCAAGCGCAGAGGCATCCACCGAGGGGGTTTTAGTGCGGTCAAATCCCACATAACCCGGTACCCTCTCCCAAGGTGCTGGGTACCATTTGAAGGTTTCCCCCCTGATACCAAAAAACAAAAAAAGGTATCTTTGAAGGAATGGATGCATAGTACAAGCTCTTTTCATTAAGTATATGGAATAACCTTAGTATTGGTTAGGAAAGAACGCAGGAAAGCCAGACCTCGAATTCGGACAATTTTAATATGAGTGGCCTGTAATTATTCTGATTACACAGCACAGGGACGCCGAAAATTTTCAAATACAATACAAAACAAATATCGCTTGCTTTACCTCTTAAGGGCTATTTATTATTGATTAGGTCGAGAGACAACTTGAATATTATAAACAGGTACTTACAAATTAGTGCACGTCGGGCATAAATCTACTGCAATAATTGCAGAATCAGTTGAATGGTCAAATAATTATGTTTGCTTAGTTAATGACCGTAATCAATCTGTTTCTGTTTACTATTAGTGATGCCATTAATTTTAAACCAACGCAAAATTTATTACGTAGATTAGGCATAGTTGTTGCAACATTAGAAAATCAATAAAACTATGTACGTAAAACAATGCGAGTTATCATTAATAATATGTATATTGAGTTCGCTTTTTTTATAGATACATACACAGCTATAATCTGATCTCGACAAGTCAAGTTACCTAACCCTGATTCGGTTATTCGCTTTCAAATTAGTAAATTTGATGTCTTATTCATAATTATTTAAGTTACTTACTCTACAAAGAATACAATGATACAAAAAATCAATTTAGAAAGTCGGCATTATGAAACGTCATTCAATAAAAATCGGTACATTGTCTTTGCTGGCTTATCTTATATCTTCTCAATCGAACTCCTAAACAATCGATAAAGAGACATTGACCTTTGGAGGGTAGGTAGAACAATACCGATTCCCAGATAAGAAAGCCGCTTGACAGATAGCTTCGTCCGCCTGACACGATGTTTCATCGACAAAAAACCTAACAAAAGGAGTGAAAGTGAATTAGTGGAATATAACAGATCACTCGACATTGATCATAGAGGTTATGCGTTGAGAACTATTACAAAATATGCGCGCGGACAAAAAGGTTGAGAGTGAAAATGTAAGGCTGTCGCAGATGGGGAATTCAAAAACGTTTCGTAGATTGTATCACTATCAGCGAATAACGACGGAATATATGGTGTTTTTTGCAATGACCAGTTTACAAAATCTTTTAATTTTCATTAATAAATGATCTATTAAATATTTTAAATTTAAATGAACTCAATACTTGCATGTGGGATGCTATGAGAAGTTGGTGACTATTTCTTATTTAAGAACCGCAACGTGCCGAGATGGGAAGAGTTTCAATGTTAAGCATTGCAGAGTTTTTAACGAAATTACGACTACGTTTTCTTTACTATATTGCAAGCCGTATAGTTTTTATTGTTCCTTTCAGTCTACTCGGACAATGACTACTTAACGACTACTAATAACAGGTTTATGGGTTTTGATACTAGCAAGGCGACTGAGACTTCATAAGTGCGATGAATCATTCAACAGAACCCGCAACCATTCTCAGGGTACTACAGCACCTTTAGAGATACCTAGTGATCAAAAAAGATATTAAAATATCCGTTAAAGAAATCCGAGTTGTTCTGCTAAAAAGCTATATTTGCCTTAACATTTTCGCCGATAGTGAGACATCCAATTAAACAAAGTCAAGGCTTGTTGCCATCGAAACCAATGCGAACAACGCATGTCACACAAATTTGCACGCGGGGCGGTCACGGCCACGGCTCATTTGCTGTTAAACGCCTTACGAACATGATAAACAACGTATACATATATCCAGGATATAGCGCATAGAGACATACAGCTCGGTTCTGCAACATCTTGGCTTGGAGCGCTTATAAAATGAGTGTTTTGACTTCATAAAAATAGGTTCTCAGTTTGACCTGTATGTGTATATGTATAATATGTACATGTATGTTTGTCCGCGTTTTTCTAAAACACTACTGATCTGATTTGATTTTTCGTTGGTTGAGAGCAAATTTTATTAATAATGTTTGTTTATTTTTAAGTTCTGATCTTCGAAGATAAGTGATGGAATTCTTCAAAAGTATGGAGATGAGAGCAAATTCGATAAATAATGCATACGTATCTGGACCTATAGTACTATTTTTCGGGCTATTATGATGTCATGATTATAGGAGGTAAATCTAAGGTAAATCTGAACATTGAAGTTAGGTGAAAAAATAGAATAGTATCCTTAAACTGTACAGTGTTCTCAATCAAAGTACCAAAAAGAGTAAAATCCGCAATATTTTAACAAAATAATAAACCAACTTCTAAATTTTAAGTTAAAAAAAATTAACTACATAAAAGTGAAAAATAAATCATTTTTCGCATAAGATACAGTACGCTCGAGGACAGAATACATAATAGTACAGGTAGCGAGTACGTATCTTACGAGTACCAACAATACAGACTCTGAAATACTTACTTAATTAGAAGTGCAGATCTCTAGAAAGTTGCGTCATCATCTACGTAAGGGCACGACTGTAAAATAAGTACATATAATAATTATATGTATTTGGGAATCTGATTTCATTGAACCGAAGAGTTTTATTTGACGCGTGTAAAAAAAAGTGTTTGTTATGAGTATTGTTTTAAGTTAAGTTCCATTATTGAACTTTTATCAGCTAGATTTCACTCGCATTCGTTAATATTTAAGTTAAATATTATTTAATCTATTCATGTGGCAATCAATTAATAACTGATTGGCGAACTGAAACAAAATACAAACGTTTTTACGTTGTATTGATGTAGATCAATACAACGTAAAAACAAGAAAGTCATGTTTTCGACATATTGTGTTCTTGCAAAATAGAGTACTACTCGTAACTGCTTATTCGTTTGAAATCACATTCCTAGCACAATAAACAGATAATTTTACCGGTCTAGTACTTCGATTAATCAACCGGTAATCAATATCTAATCAACCTGAACCTAAACATGAAACATTTAACTAATGTTGTTATTTATTTACTTATCAAACTAACTAATTGAAATAACAGGTCCTGATTCATAATTGCAGGTCCTAAACTACTGTAGATACTTCGGGATTAAGAATAGAGCGGTATCCCCTGCCTGATCGGAAGAGTCGACTAAAAGGAGGCTGCCTGGGCTGTGAGCGGTGAGAGTGGGAGCTCGATCCGTCCAGCCAACAGCCCCGGGAAGGACGGCGGTGTGTGCGTGGCCGCAAAACGCCGTAAGTATCGGAAGGTGCAGGAGAGCACATCTGCTCTCCCAAAGATGGGCCCGTTCCAGCTAGGGCGCCGCGCGTGGATGACACCGGTGCGTTCCACTGGAGATCCCGGAGTCCTCTCCAAGCGTAGAGGCAGGTCACCGAGGGGGTTTTAGTGCGGCACAAATCCCACATAACCCGGTATCTTCTCCCAAACCAAAAAAGGCCAGTAGTGTCAAGTGGTCGCTGCAGCCCATGGACATATACACACAATCTCAAGCAAGCCTAAGTCTTGCCGCTGGTCGCACTGCTACCCCTACTACGAAGGCTGATGGTCGTCTCATGTAAGTGTGGTCGGCAACTGCACCTTTCCACCGAAAAACGAAAGAATTGCTTCCCGGCAGAAGTGAGTGCAGTGGTGGTATTATCAGGTCGAAACATTCAGTTCTACTCCCTACATTGAAATAATTATAAAGTTTGTGGATGGCAACATATGCACCTCTGTGCGTCATGCACGTACACCATTCGACCCCACGTTCCACAGTCGTTAACGATTAACGAGTCGCTCAACGTACACGGACGTGAGCATAATAAATCGCAACGTACGCCGTGCAAAGGTTAGACGGTGTCGCTTTTGGCATATTTTGATAGATCTGACTTTCTAATGCGTTCCTTTTTTACCAACTTTCAAAAAATTGATAAGTTCGCATGATTATTGAAATGGTGGTACCCAATATATTTATAAAATACCTAATTGTATTTAATCAATCCGAAACTAATCGTCAGAGTTTTACAGTTATTTTTTGCAGGTTTATCGGAATCCGTTCGGTTATTTTCAGGAATATGATTAGTTATGAAATGTATGAAATGTGAGTGAGTAAGTAGTAGTTGATAGATTTAGAAAATTTAACCGTTTTCCGCAGCCACATGAAACAAACTTGAAGACTTTGATTGAACTTGAAGAAACGAGAAGTTTTGTTCAAATTTCGCCACATTATAATAAAACATCTCATTTTATTACTTAGACAACACATGTTCGCTAATTATAGAGCGAAATATAAAAAAATGTTGATAGTCCATTTTATACATAGTATAACTATAAAGCGTATTTTATATGGATATTACTTTTTGTACCTCTCTCTCTCTCACTCTTCAGCCGTTATCAGTCCACTGTTGGACATAGGCCTTTACCAAGGACGCCCCCCTACTCCTCGTTTACTTAAACGTGATCACTACTCTGGCTTATCTACTACTGCTGGCTTTTACTGGCTATATTGGTTGCTTTGTCCTTATACGGATCTCTGCATCACGAATCTTATCCCTGTGGGATAGACCGATCATAGACCTCTACATCTCATGCTGAGCGACTCCCACCGTCAGTGTCAAACAAAATAAAATTAATTCACTGATATATCGAAAGATATTGAAATACATTGTATTCAGGTAAGACATCTATAATATAAAAATGAATCGCAAAATGTGTTGGTAAGCGCATAACTAAACAACGCCTAGACCAATTTGGCCAATTGTTTTTTTTAAATGTTCGTTGAAGTTCAAGCATGGTTTATACGGCGAGAAAATTCGAATAATTGCCGGAAAAAACATAAAAACAGCCCTTTTCTTTTTCCCATACAAATGTTTTCTAACTAAAACGTAGTCAATTTGAGCTTTATTGCTATTGTATAAAGTTCATATTAAATTACAAGCACTCACTGTTGTCTAAGCAATTTAGGTGTGTTCCTAACGTCAAAGATCATATCTATCAAAATAGTGTGCGTTTTTGCGTTGGAGCACAGAATACATCGTTGGAGGAGTTTAATGTCGCATAGCATGTTATATAGCTTATAGTCCCTACTGGACTATTCAACACAAAAATAATTTTTCAATTCGAACCAGTAGTTCCTGAGATTAGCGTGTTCAAACAATCAAACATCCACGCGGACGAAGTCGCGGGCGGCCGCTATCCCTACTAATATTATAAATTCGAAAGTAACTCTGTCTGTCAGTCTGTTACGCTTTCTCGCTTAAACTAATGAACCAATTTTAATGAAATTTGGAACACAGATAGAGTGGACATTGGGAAAGGACATAGGATGGTTTTTATCCTACGGGAACCTATAAAACGGGTCCACGCGGGCGAAGCCGCTGGCGGAAGGCTATTACAAATAAAAATGACCTGCGTAGGTAAAAATTCAAAATATTAAAATATGGGTATGAAATAGGACACATGAAATCTGCAGAATATATTCACTTCATGCTAATGATCCTTTCTAACGCGAGTGAAACCGCGGGGCACAGCTAGTTTAAAATAAGTACATAAGGTACAGAAGAATGTATTCGAAGAATATATTCAATAAGAATCTATTACATTTTTGTACTCGAAGTCTGAGATACTTGGAAGTAAAAGTAAATTCTCCTTGCATTGTATTTTACTGTCTATTTCTAGTCACATTTACAAAGAAAAGTGTGTTTGTTGTTCAATGTACTGTGACAAAATCGGCCGTTGTAGCTACGAAATCAAGCTCCGTCCCCTGTTCCCGCAAACAGGGAATGGTCATTCGATACGGATGTTCAAATCGCGGAAGAACTGTGTAAATCGATTCGCATGCCTGGAAATAAACTCACGGACGCGACTTATACAAAGGACTTAACAGAATATGTGGGTGGATATTTTCTACATAATGCTTTTAGCCAAGAAGAAAACTCTTTGGTTTACGATGCTACGACAATGATTTAACCAACACAGCTATCGAGATGATCTAATTGTATATTTAAGTTTTTTTATAAGTTGTTTAGAACTAGGCTTTATTTATTTGTATCAAAAAGGCTCCGATAATATAAGACCTATTTTAACTATCCACTAATAGAAAGCTAAATATCAGGACGTAACATAGTCTATTCTTTATTAAAAACAAATTAGACATCCTTAACTTCCTACTAATATTATAAACGCGAAAGTTTGTAAGTATGGATGTTTGTTACTCTTTCACGTAAAAACTACTGAATGGATTTTAATAAAACTTAATAATAATATAGCTTACACATCAGAATAACACATAGGTTACAATTTATAAAGATATTGTGTGAATTGACCAAAATATGACTATAACTGTCAAGTAAGTAGGAAAATTTCTGCGAGCTATTCTGGCGTGCGCTGCCAAAACCGCTAGAGTTATACATATGTGTGTATTACTGTGTATGAAATGTATGATGGAAATGTTTATCTTAAATAGTCCTACAAAAAAGCCGGTCCAGCGGCACTTCAGAAAGGTCTTCACTTTAAAATTAAAATAAAATAAATAAACGTTACACACTCATAGCCCCACAGTAAGGTAATTAATACCCTGTGTCGTGGGTGCCATGGATACACACAAAGACAGGAACACAAACACCCAGACCGAGAACAGAAATTTAAACTCATCATTCAAATTTCTGTTTCGCCGGGAATCGAACCCGGGAACCCTCGATTGGCAGTCCGGCATGGTAACCATTGCCCCACGCGGGTCGTTTATGCTAATGATCCTCTGTAACGCGGGTGAAACCGCGGGGCACAGCTAGTAATGAATAAAAGCGAGGCGAATTTCTACCACAAATTGTGAAACCCTGCTATCTGGTCGGCCAGAGCGTTACTAAATGAAAACAACCTTAACATTTTCCTATCACTTCAGCAGCCCATAAGTCCAACGCAATTATCTACTAATAACCGAGTTTCCAGTAATAAAAACATTAAGATAAGCTGGTTTATGTTATTAGACAATGTTATCTATCTACGCGCCGTGTTAAAGTGGCGACCATTTATCCAAAAACAACTCTGGCCCCGACTATGACATAACATGAAAATGTATATTGTTGTACATGGTTGTAGATATGCTATAGGCAGATGAGAGTTGACAGTTGTCACTATCCACTCAAATTAATTTTTATATTGCGACGGCAGCCGACTTTACGTCTAATGCACGTGTGTGGTGGAAAGCTTGTTTCACAGACTATAGACACTGGTATATATAAATTAGCAACAAGTAATAGATTTTAGTAATCGTATGTCGATGTACGCAGTTAAGCTAAACAGGCTCAGTCAGGCGTCAAAATATGCGCGTTTCCGAGTTTTTGAAGGGCACGGTAAGTCGTCGTTAAACCTTAGCCTTATGCGCGATTTGATAATATCCGACAGCGAGAAGGGGTAAGCTCTAGGCCTCCCCAATAATAGGGAAAGACCCGTGCCCAGCAGTAGGTTTGCAGCTAGCATAGCTTCTCGCGTATGCGTAAATGCGTTTTAATTATATATTACTAGTGGATCCCGCAGACGTTGTCCTGCCTTAAAAGTTTTGTAAGAGGATTAGTTTCTTTATCATCTCAAAGGGTTTTTATGTTACTGTCAAATAAAAATTAAAAACGAACAGTGACAGATGAACTGTTAACCTTCCCTGGACTTCTACTAATATTTCAAGACCAAAATTAGCCATATCGGTTCAGACGTTCTTGAGTTTTAGCGAGACTAACGAACAGCAATTCATTTATATATTATTATATATAAAGATTCGAAGAACATTATATTCATTTATTATTTAAAAATAACAATTTATAATAATTATAATATTAAAAATGTTGCGGCAAGCGCAACAACATAGATACCGTCAACTATCGTGATAAAATATTACGATCCAAAATTATGTGGGTACTGTATCGCCGCTCTCGCTCTCACGACCTCTCACTCTGGCAAGATAATCCAACATTATGTGGGTACTATATCGCCGCTCTCGCTCTCACGACCTCTCACTCTGGCAAGATAATCTAACATTATGTGGGTACTATATCGCCGCTCTCGCTCTCACGACCTCTCACTCTGGCAAGATAATCCAACATTATGTGGGTACTATATCGCCGCTCTCGCTCTCACGACCTCTCACTCTGGCAAGATAATCTAACATTATGTGGGTACTATATCGCCGCTCTCGCTCTCAAGACCTCTCACTCTGGCTTTTTGATCGGCATTTGTGATCTTATTGGTTATTGTAAATTTCTTGGATTATGATTGGTAAATGGTTGTTGATCGCTTTTGTATAAATATGAGTTGACTTTCAAATAAAGGCATTCCATTCCGGTCCACTTTCCACATATCGGACTTACCTAGTAATCAGTTGTTTCACTCCGCTCTCCACAAATTAAGTAAGGAACCCTAACCAGCCAGGGCACTCCCCTTACAAAAACATGAATAAGCCAAAGACAATAGTATACTTTATTAATCTATGAAATGAAATAAGAAACATAAAAAAATTCTTTTCATTTAATATTGAACGGCTAAAAGGATTTTTATACAATGCCTTAAAATGAATTAAAAAAATAAGTAACATAAAAGTCAGACGTGACAATTTTGATAGCTGCGTGAAAATATAAGCAAACAAACACCGAAATTAAATAATTTTGTAAAGAAATAATAAAGGAAAAGTAAAGTGTAAGAATAAAACAAGAGAATATAAGTTATAAAATATGATAATGGACGTGAATGAAGTAAGTGTACATGTAGTGTATTTATAACAGTACACGGCGCATTTCATTCATTCCATTTGCTTCCCGTGGGAATGAGATATTTTCACGCGGCATAAAGTAGCCTATGTTCTTTCTCAACGTCCTTTCTATGTTTATGCCAAATTTCATCAAAATCGGTTCAGTGGTTTAAGCGTGAAAGAGTAGCAGACAGACAGACAGACAGAGTTACTTTCGAATTTATAATATTAGTATGGATTAATACGAGTATGTACGTAATAAATGTTAAAAACTAACAAAGCCTAACTATCAAGGCATGAACATTTTTACTAAATCCTTTTCAGTTCCACAACATAATCTGCATTATAAAACCTGTAGAAAAGGTTGTTTTTAAAACTCGAACTCAATAACGTCACTAATGAGTACGAATTAATGCATAAGGAGGGGCAGTAGTCGATAAAACGTGTCGATAATGTGCAGTTTCGTGCTAATAGCCGCCCTCGTTCCACTCTCGTTAAGCGTGTTGGATGTAGGCTGAAACCTGATAATGCACCACTTTTATCCTTTATTCAGGTACAATTTAATGATGTTCCATTTATCACAATTAGGTTCTCGCTAACTGGATTTTTTACACAAAATATCTGACAATTTTCCTAGGCTTATATGATATGGATTTTTTCTGCTCTTTCTATGACCTATAAGTATCTTAAAAATATTTTATATTCTCTTTTTTATGAATGAAGACTTTGAAGTGAAATAAGAAAATTTAGCTTCCGATCCTGTTGGTCAGCAATGTCTACGTCAAGTCGAGATCTTGGTTACATAATCGACTACCCGTTTGATGCACTGGGGCTCTACTCTAAGAGCCGAAGATCGAAGAATCACTTATATTTCAGCACATTTTTGACTCTCTACTTGTGGATCTCTATTTGTGGATATATGACTCTATAGTAAATATCGATTTGTTTAGGTTATAATTATTTTTATAGTCCTTCAAACTTTTCCAAAATAATTTCTCAAAAATAGACGATACTTCGGACGATAGCGCTTAGAGTCCCGACTCTTATGGCCCGTGGCCCTAGCCAGTGCCATACCAGAAGTCTCAGAGACGACTCTGGAACACCGGTAGTGGTGCCCCAAAACGGGACAATCCTGGGGGTACCATGGTGCTCTCCTGCATCATCTGGTGCATAGCACGGCGTGCGGCCTTCCTGGGGCCGCTAGCTAGTTGTTTAGCCCACCCCGGAAGCTCCTTTTAGTCGCCCCTTACGATCAGGGTACCAACGCCTAAATCGCAAAAAGTATTCAAACCGTTGAAGTGCACATGGCTCGGCGGTTAGCATAGAACGCCAACGATCTATGCAACTAAGCCAAACGGGCGCGGTCGGGTGTGACATGGGTGACCGCTAATAGCAAAAAAAATCATGCGTGTTTCCGTGCTTCGGAGGGCAGGTTAAGCCATCGATCCCGGTTGTTGTCGATAGATAATAGTCGTTAAACTTTGTCGAAGACCTTATGGACGGTTTGGAAACATCCGACAGCAGGTTGACCACTAATCCGCATCTCCACCAACCCGCATCGGAGCAGCGTGGTTGTGTAAGCTCCAGGCCTCCGCAATAATGGGGAGAGACCCATGCCCAGCAGTGGGACGCAAAAAAGGGTTGCAGCCATTCAAACGTTGGTTGTAATTATTCGGTCAACCACCCGATTAAATGAGCACACCGTTAATGTCCGTATTCGCAATAAATTATACTATCGACACGACGAGAATATGGCTAATAATGTGATCGTGACTCAGTAAGAGTTAAATGTCACAGCATCTTCGAAACTCGCGGTAAAAGACGATTTTAATAAGCTGCAATTACTTTGAATTTATTTTATAAATGATGGTGGAGTCTTTAGGCGTAAATTATGGCGATAAACACAAAGAAACAGGTTTCAAAAAGTAGTGCACACCGGAACAGAGGCACCCGAAAGACCCTATTTATTTATTTTGTAATCAAAATACATTGACGTCACGATCGCCGTTAAGTGAACGTACGCTCCGTTAATAATAATTATAAATACTCTATTAAATACTCACTTTTCGCGCCAATGGGCATGATGACACTATTAAAGAATCAGAGAATAAATGGTTTTACAGAAAAATATATGCTAAAAAAGTTCTAAAATATGATCCCGTTTTAATATAAACATTAAGATTAATAAGATTTTCAATAAAATAAAAGTATTAAATACAGCAATCGGCCATGTTATCTGAAACGCCAAACAAAAGGAATGACGTCACGCCTAAGGAAAAGTCATCGTGTTGCTTGAAGTTTGACGAGCAAGCCGACGCCATGACACCTACGAGCGTTTTTGCGCTTAATTCAAGTTACATAGCAGAAAATACATTAATTTACGTTAAAACTTAAATTTATTGCTGAAATAAACTTTTTTTCGAAACTAGGAGACGTGTACCTACAATAAGGAAAGGTATGTAAAAATCTGTCATCATGCCTATTAAGTAATTCTTCATTCATGTGAACCACCTTCTTCTCTTTCCCGCAAGCGCACTATTATATAATATTGTCACCATTCGCGTCTGAGCGAATGTATATGGATCAGGAAGACCTATTAATCAGTCTGTCTTCTTCCGGCCGCCGACGCGCACGAAAGTCCTTTCGTGACAACCGCACCGCAAGCCACCTCACACGTGGTTAGACTCGCCGCATCGCCGCCATCACCGCTGTCAATAGTTTGTGATTTAACGACTCAAAGTGATGAATAGGTACCTATAGTGTAATGTGAAGGACAACACCAGTTCCCAGGCAAGAGAAGATTGATCGAGGCTTCATCAGTACACGAACATACCATCTGCTCCAGCCCCTGTGATAATCCAGGTTAGTGCGCTTGCTCCCTTTATCAATCCTTCTCGTTTTCCACCCTTTATTCCACCATTTTTGATCATATCGAACCGGATGTCGAACCGCAACTTACAGTCCACAATTCCTGCACCCGCAGCGGGGGATCATCTTCAGATCCACCACTCACATATAGCTCACACACTCACACATGCTAATTACAACTCATCACCATGTTCTCGAGAAAAAGTGTCAATATAGGATTTCATTTTTCTTTTAATATAATAACTATAAAACAATAAAAAAATATTATATCGGATTGACTGACAACAAAGTAATAGAAAACTTTTTTTGTGCTAGAATAAATTGTTTATAAATCAGGCAGGTAAATAGATCAATACATTGCCCCGCATTCCAAGCAACAAACACCTAGCGAACCAAATAAGACCATTAGACCCGTTTCCACCTTTAAAGACTGGATACCACGAAAGCCCTTTTAAGCTGAAACAGAACAGTAGCGTTTAAACTTTTCTACCGATAAGATCTGTTGACCGTATAAATGCGCGGATAATCAACCGTAACGGGCAGTACTTAGGGTTGTCGCTGTTATTACAAGCTTTTATTTAACTTACAATGTTTCTTGCACTAAACAATGCCTTAGAGTTTTTTCCGCTTGCTTTTTTCTCTCACTGACCCAGCGATGGGTACCTACGCATCAAAAGCAGATGATCTTACCGAACAATATTCTTAAAGGATCTTAAAACAACACTAATGTAAAATATTAATAAATAAAATAAAATAGGTATCATTGTTTCAAGTTAATTTTAAATTAATAATATATATTATACCAGATATGTTAGACTGTTTAAAACATCTAATAAATTTTGAACATCTCATAATGTAAACAGTCGTCGATAACTTCATTTTCAAGTTAGTAAGAATGTATTTACGGAGCTGTGACCTGACGTGGATCTGTTGAATGCGTCTTGTATTTTGTGAAAGATCTGGTGGCCAATGGTGGCAAAAATACACGTACGAAATGACGTGCTTCTAGTACTGCTGTGTAACTTCATACGACCTCAGACAACACTTGAAATAGCGAGGTTAGCTGTTTATGTCAATGGACTAAAGCCCTTGTATAGATTTGCATAAGATATAAAATCCATAAAAGTATTTTTTTCATCCCTTATTATGACATTTAGAATTATATAGGATTAAGACCTCCACGCTGGCCGAGTGCGGATGGTCGACATCACATGACTTTGAGATATTTAAAACAATTCTCAAGTATGATGACTAAAGCTTTGTAAGAATTTTTTTCGATGCTTTTCTTCACTAGGAGTAAAATTTATTCACATTGTACGCTCAGCAACCCTATTTGAAACAGGCGAGAACACCGATATCATTTTCACTTTTATCGATAAAATCGATGGATGCTGTACAGATACCGCTGACTCACTAGGTTATCCTTCGCATACACGTTACTTGCAGGGAATTTACTACACGGACATGTCCATAGAATGGATGCAGACATAAACGCTGGAATTCGCTTCTTTAGGTTTGTTTGAGGCGAGCGTTTTTGAAAAATGTGTTACATACATAAGTGTTACATACCAAAATTCTGAAAATAATAAACGTTTTATTTCTGTCTTTTATCAAGGCATTTGTGTGTCTCAAATTCTAAATACGACATGATGTCGACGACGACGTACATGATAATTATTATTTCGTCGCAGAGAAAAAAAATGTCAATATTTGTTTGAAAAACGTTTTGGATGTTCAAAAAATGTCAGAGTAATTGTCGCATTCAAATAGAGAATTTGAGATATATAATTAATTGATAATAATGTATTCCTGTAAATTTACCCTAACAATGAGTTGCGCTTGTCGCGTTTTGTATGGAGAACAGTGGCGCTTTGCGTCTAATGGAAAAAGTTTGGCAGTGTAAGCGCATTTTAAATCAGTCTAGCAGAATTGCTGTCATAAAACATACTCATAAACGTAATATTTAGTCAAAACACAACCAATCGCGTAGTCGGTCTAACACAAAATGGTGAA
Organism: Pyrgus malvae; assembly: GCA_911387765.1. NCBI lineage: Eukaryota > Metazoa > Arthropoda > Insecta > Lepidoptera > Hesperiidae > Pyrgus > Pyrgus malvae. Next base: position 5,226,823 of record OU426955.1, on the reverse strand, counting down.
TGTATATATTTACTATTTCTGCGCCAGACATACACGGACTAAAACGAATTCGTTGCATCAGACATCGCCGATCGGCCTTTTGGCGATCTCTTCGATACTGCATTGCGGTTTGGCAACTCTCCTCTATTGATCGTGAAAATAATAAAATATGTTACTTACATAGCATTCTTAGTCTGATATCTTCTAAAACGTAATATCCTTGTAACTGGCTGGTAAGTAATTTAGAAAGAAGAATTCCATCGACATTGACATCCAACGCCTGCACAATAGTAGTCTAAACGTAGTCTAGCAATAAAATGTATTTGGAAACAAAAGAGTTATATTAATGTATTTCTTTATGGTGTCACAAAAAAGTGGATACTGATTTTCAAAATGGCGGATTGATAAACAAATATTCAACCCCTACTTATTTAACTTTTGAAATCGGAAAGTCAGTTGTGTTTTATGTTATATGTGTATACGTGCGATAATGCTACGATTTATCGATATTACGAGTATCACTAGCTAGTCGATGTTTAAGTTATTGTTCGTTACGAAAGCATCAATATATAAAATGTGAACTTTATTTTCCATTTCTTATCTAGAACAATCTTATGATGATTTATGTTAAAGCCACTTCGTATCGATTACATCTATATAAAAGTGAAAGTGGTTATAACGAAATAGTAATTAATGAAAGAATTCCTGACTAAAGTGTAACTATATTAGATACGAGTACCTACGAAATTGCAATTTCGTAGGCATTGATGGCGATTTATCATTGTGGCTGCATGATTTTTTCTTATTAGTTAACATACAGTCACACGCAACCTGGCTGCAACCCTTTTCGCGTCCCACTGCTGGGCACGGGTCTCTCCCCATAATTGGGGAGGCCTGGAGCTAACTCCACCACGCTGCTCCAATGCGGGTTGGTGGACACGCAACCTAATAATAGGTAAATTTACACGTGACAACGTCTAATAAAGCGATGAACGCAGGCTGCGAACGCTGGTTGCACGCAAGAAAAAGGATGAGTCATTGTAACGTTACACTCATTTTAACGTTAAGCTTGTAACGTTACATTGAGGCTTGAGCATTCTGCTTGCGCCGTTCGTCGAAAGTTTATTAAGTGAAGTGAAAAGTTTATGTGTTTTACACTGTTTTATTATGACGTTGTCACAAACTAAGGTCCGTAAACAGACTTTACAGACAGCCAATTTTTTAAATGCTTATTAGTAACTTTCATGATTTGAACGTGATAGTACATTTAGTACGTTTCGGTGTAAAGGTGCGGTAGCCGGATTTACAGGAGAAACAAAACAGAAGAACTACTGCTCCGGAATAGAAGTGTCCTCAAGAGTAAGATTCAGGCTTGCTTGTGGTTGTGTGCAGATGTCCATGAGCTGACACGATCACTTAACACCACGTGGCCGGCGCGTTGAATCTGGTATTCGCTTTAAGTTTAAAAAATAATGATTTCCTCAACAGTGATACAACTACACCTACTAGTTGTAGTTGTATCACTGTATCACTGGTTCAAAGACATACAGGAAACAGAGTGGAAATTATTATATAGGTACAAAAAAATGACGATCGGAACCGATCCGAAATATAAATAAATAAATATTTTTATTTTTATTTATAAAAGGCGCAATATGGGACAAATAAAAATAATAGTAAAATAGATGTAAATGTACATTTCGTAATTGTATTATAGTTTAGTTTTTTCCTTTTATATTTTTATCATTGTATATTTGCATACCTCATGAAGGTAAATATGGCGAACTAAATATATATAAACAACTTTGTAAACACCCATATTTGTGCAAATAAATGTCATTGTCTTTGTCTTTGAAAAAAAAATACGTACCTTCAGATTTATTTATTTTTTCAACCTTTTTTTTATTTTTTTATGTCCTACTGCTGGGCACAGGTCTCCTTCTCACACAATTGAGAGGGATTTAGGCCATAGTCCACCACGCTGGCCAAGTGCGGATTGGTGGACGTCATGCTTTCGAGAAATTATGAATTTCTCTCAGGCATGCACGGCGATGGAGAACATCGCAATCAATGAAATATCACGATATTTTCCATCACCGTGGAGCAGCGATAAATTCGCACATTATAAATTTCTTTGTCAGAGGTGCAAGCCGAGGATTTGAACCCGGGATCGGTCGCGTAGAAGACCGCGGTTTTTTACCACTCGGCCATCGCTGCCCCTCAGATTACCTTCAGATTACTAACACTAAACGAAAAAAATTAAGTTCCTTCTTCCGATGCGCCAGGCGATTCGTCCGGCGTGTGAGATATGATCGCAGAAAAAATGAAGACATCAACGCACGCTTACGCAGTCACTTACGTGTATACCAATACTTTTTAAATAAATGTGAAAATGTGCTGTTGCTAAATTCACACAATATTAGAACAGCGTGGTGGAGTAAGCTTCAGGCGTCCCCAATAATGGAGAGAGTACCCAGACCCAGCAGTGGGACGCAAAAAGTGTTGCAGCCAATCACCCAGCCTATGATTTTATTTTGAATTTAATTTGAATGGAGTAGCAGACAAGCACGTAAGCCACGTGGTGTTAAGTGGCCGCTGCAGCCCATGGACATCTACATACAACCTCAAGCAAGCATAGGTAAGTCTTGTCTGAGGTCGGTACTCCGGAAACTGGTGGTCGCCTCATGTAAGTGTGGCCGGCAATTGCACCTTTAGAATTGGTTCACGGCAGAATTGGGTGCAGCGGTGTACTTCCCCGGGTGAACCATAATAGTTTAACCACCTTCAAAATGAAGCAATATTTTGATGTGTTTAAAGAAACGACAGGGTACTGGAGCCACGCCTATTCTCTTTCTGAACAAACTTTAATACATTTGACTTTCAACCAAAGTGACAACATGTGACAAGATCGACGTAAAATTTTTAGCCACTTGATTTTGAAGTCGTTTCGTGCTAATCTCATTCAAATTAAGACACAGTTTTGACAGCTAATTAAAGCTATCTCAATGACCTGACAGGAACTTGTAACGTTAATCTGACAGGTTTGTTTGGATCAGACTTTCGATACAAAAAAGGAAGCAGCGAAAATTACGATCGCTCTAAATTTAGAACATGCAAATTACATTTCGACAGGGGAGCGAACACAAAGTTGTGTTTATTTTTTGAACATTCATTCATTCGTTTGATGAAATGTTTGGTTATATACTTAAAGATTTTTCATGACGATTTTAATAAAAAAACAAACGAGTACAGCTTTTCTGACACGCGTTGCATGTGTGCGTGAACTATGTAGGGATATCGCATGTCCCTCGTACCGAAGTTTTACATGTATGTTGTCATTGACTATGATTAATATATATCATATACATATATAGTCATTGACTATGATAAATATAGTATAAATAATTATTAACAAATATCTCAATCTAGACCCATGTGAACATTTCGCACTACAGACGTATAATTATTGTTTATTTGTGATTAAAACATTTTATTTGGATTTTCGGTTGTTTGACTTGTTGATATAAATTATTTATTTAAACTTTTCTACCGTATATATATATATGTGTGTCGGTCAGAAGGCGGACTTAATGCTCAAAGCGTACTGAATCTACCTAACCAGCCAACCTAAAGGCAGTGGGAGGTCATTGAAATTGTGACTGCAATGATGAAACTTTTATTGTTTATCTCTTTCATAATTTTACCTTGTGAGTGTAGGAGACAGTTGTCTATACGAGCCTGCTAGATTATGATAACTACAACATAAAATTTAATCAATTTAAGGCACTAGTTAATTTGCAGCTAGTTATAGATGGACATGGTGTAACAAGTAAGGGCCGCACTTTCTACTTGTGTGCGTGGGCGCAACGACGGCTGTGCATTAATTAACGCAACTGTAGTCGCACACAGACGCACGCCATGCGGAACATGGGTAGGTGAAACTGGTGAGGATCGCAAACTAATACAAATAAATAAAAATCGTGCCGCCAGGCCAATTTCGTAAAAGCTACTAGTGGAAAGAAGTTGACAGGGAAATGATTTCTGAACTTTCATTGGCACATCGCAGCTTCCACTAACCAGCCCGCTGATAGTTTTTTTAACGGACAGATAATAGTAGGAGATTCTTAATCAACCTCTATTTTATGTGCGAATTACATTAAGAATTGGATAATTGCATGTTTCGCAGGTTTTAATTAGTCCTAAGCATAAGAAGGAAAAAATTTAGAAACTACATACCTCCGGGCACTAAATGTGAAGCTCCATCCATTATGAACTCAAAGCTATTAGATGGTAGCACTCGTCGTATAAATACTGTCATCTCTTTTCAACCCTATTAAGAAAATCACACTACGTGTCAGAAATTTCAGAATTTAAAGACTGGTGGACTATATAATGCAGTGAGTGGAAGAGTTTGTTGAAGATATTACGCCGATTACAAAACCGACTCATCCACCTACGATTTATTTTAAGTAAATCGCGGAATGACGGAATTCCTACACTCACGACTTCATCGTAAAGGTCCGATTACGCCACTTGCACTCCGATCCGCTCCTGGTTTCATTTATTTCTCATGTATTGATAGTCAATAAAATAATAATGATTGCAGCTTTCAGCTTTCTCCACTCAGCTTTATAGATACGAGAAGCATAAACTGAAATATTCGTTGCGAGATTATCTCTGCGTTATTTTTAACGCCTGACCTTTTCCTGCCAGGTGTACGAAGAAAGTTTAACATGCCGAAGTTTGTGAGATCGTTACAGAGTTCTTAAGACAAAGGAGACAGGTATGATATCGAAGATAATGACATTAATAATATAAACGCAAATGCAGATATGGCATGCAAGAAAAAATAAATATTGCAGGTTTTAAAAGAAAGTTAGAAGATGATCAATCAAATTTTGGATCAATTTTAGCTGATTTTTTTTTAAATGCATGCAAGAATTTACAAACGTATGGAAAATGTTGCATTTTTTCAATCCTTGTTAATGTCTATCTACGTGCCACAGGTCTCCCAAAAAAGAAATATTGCAGGTTTTAAAAGAAAGTTAGAAGATGATCAATCGATTAGATCAATTTTAGCTGAAAAATGTTAAATGCATGCAAGAATTTACAAACGTATGGAAAATGTCGCATTTTTTCAATCCTTTTTAATGTCTATCTACGTGCCACAGGTCTCCCTTCAGAGGTCGGCGGATTTGACATGCTAATGAGAAATGTTTACAAATATAATAAAGTCCAAGAATCTGGGGTCATAATTTCTCCTGTTGCATTTAATTCAACACAGATTTATTTAAAGTTAGTCGCGGAAAGATAAGAGCTCGCAGAATTCCCGCATTTACGACTACATCGTAAAGGTCCGATTACGCCCCCTGCACTCCGATCCGCTCCTGGTTTCATTTATTGCTCATGTATTGATAGGCAATAAAATAATAATGACCGCAGCTTTCAGCTTTCTCCACTCAGCTTTATAGATAGCATAAACTGAAATATTCGTTTCGATATTATCTCTGCGTTATTTTTAACGCCCGACCTTTTACTGTCAGGTGTACGAAGAAAGCTCCACGCGAAGACGGTTGTAAGATCAGTACTGAGTCACTAAGATAAGAAAAGTAGTTAGTATGTAAGAAAATGAAATATGTATCTGATGATTAAATATTTCAATTCAATTTCTCGGCTCATAAACATGCTATATTATTTTATCGTAATACTATCGAAATTTGAATTATCTTGCCGACATAAAAATCTCTTAAAAACATGTAGCAATGTAGTATGTGTTTTTCTAGATATGAGTGAAGTCTGTACGAGTACGATGCAATGTAACTTTTGTTGATATCGAAACTTTTCTTACAAGTAACAGAACAAAATAAAGAGCTTATAGGTACATTGTTAAAGCCTACATATAACTTTCTTTCCAACTAAATACCAAGGAGTGTGAGGGCGTCGTAGGCGAAGTAATTATAGCACCAAATGATTAGAACAAAGTATACAATTGTGCTTTACTGAGTAGATTATTACTTTCATATAGTATGTCATCATAATATTTTTGACGTGAAAACTTTTTTTGGGATGCGTAAAAAATGTTAAACTCTCGTCAGGACACGTGGCGTGATCGAATATTCGTAAGACGGAGGGTTGACAGCTGATGACGGCTCGACTGTCTTCTTGTAAAATTCGTTTATATCAAGTATTTAAAATATGGACATTAAACAAAGTGCATCTATTAATGAAAAAAGTGACGAAGAAATATTAAAAGAAAATGAGTGATGAGTACTTAATAAAAATACTAGTTGAAAACCTACTGAAAATACTAGATGAAAAATAATACTGATAATAAAAGCAATTCGTAAGAAATTATTCCCTAACCATTCCAAACTATAAAAAATGCACAACGTTAATGTTCAAGTTTTCACTTCTGCCGGCACTACCATAGTGCAACCCGTGTTTTTACTAGCAACACAGAATACGTAATAGTACTACAGGTATTATTAGTGTTAGTGTTACCTACAAAGCTGAAGAGTTTATTCAAAAGACCTAATCTCAGAAACTACAGCTTCGAATCAAAAAAATCTGTTTCGAGTTGGATAGTCCATTTATAAAGGAAGTTTTAAAGCTATAATCATGGTAATACGCGGATAAAACCGCGGGGTACATAGTTAGTTTTTCTTATTCTAAAACACTTAACTAAAACGATGATGATACGTGTATCTCTTATAATAATAACAATAAATTATCAAACGAAGGTACTTTAATTAATACTAGGGGGAGGGGGTGCGGGTTATTTGGAACTCTGTGGGTCCGATCCGAACCAGCTCCGCCCGGGCGCAGACAGTATTGAAAGAGGATTTGTTTTTTTTATCTTAAAGAGATTTCATATTACTGTCATAAAAAAATATAAAACAAATAATGACAAACAAACTGTCCTGTTATTCGGACTGTGTCAAAGTTTTGAACTTAAACATTTTCCAGTGGAAAAAATTGTGAATTTTAACCATTCTCAAATCCCATTGAATACACACAATATTTTCTTCACAATCCGTCCAGTCGTTTTGGCGGAGTTCAGTGACATGACAGTGACAGTGAGTGACACGAACACAAGAAATAATGTATAAAGATTAATTTCAATTCAGCTTATTTTTTAAGTATAAGTAGCCATTGGGTGTAGATTCCAAAAGTATTGCTATACATCTATTCCTTTATGTTATTACGCACCTATGTACAGCTTATGTAGTCAAACAATAGCCGCGGCCCGCGATGTAAACAACCTATACATGTACGCTATATATAAGTACGTACTCGCTGCGGATCCGAATTTGTTTACATGTAGAAATACCTGTTTATGCGTTTTTGGGGTTTTGCTGTACGACGCTTTGTTTTCAAGATATAGGTACTCAAAGTCGTAACAATATAAATAAATATAGATAAAACGAACACTTTATATACTGTTTATAAATACAGAAAACAAAACAATTGTCTACATCTTGAAGGCCGCCGCCAGATAAAGCCAGTCTCCGTATCTCAAGATCATGAGTTACCTAAAGACTAAAGTGCGCAGAGTAAATATTAACAAAAGGGTTTGATAACCTCCAACCCACGGCATAATAAATAGACAGATTATCACAAAACACAGCGGATATCTACTAAATTTTGCAAGAGTTAAGCGCTACAATAAACCTAGAAAGTTAGAAGCATAAACAGATTATATTAAGAAGGAAATGTTTTAGTTAATGGCTACTTAATAGTAGAACCATAGGAGAACTTACGACTCAATAATGGTATCCTATCTGCAAGACGATTTTACACGGGTAGTGCGGAAAATTGTATTGAAATTTGAAACTCACCGGTGAAGCGTTTTCTTTTTTATAATAGGAATGTTTTTGTATTTTTATTTAAAAAGTGTATTATTGTTTTCACTGTTTCATCCGAAGCATTTATGATCTTATACCTTTAAACGAGCAATTCTTGTATATATCCCAATATTTTTTTTTGAATCTCGCAAACGGCTCCAAAGATTTTGATGAAATTTAGTACCCTGGTTTCGGAGATGATAAATCGATCCAGAAATTTTTTATTGATAGAAATTGTCATTTTATTTAATGTTTATGCCGTTAAATATAAAATTACTCTTACTGACATTTATTGGAGAATATTTATAATATTGTGGCGTAGAAAGCCGTCAAATGTCGACCATCAATCCGCCCTTCAAACAAATGACAATGTCGATATGAAAGACCTCTATAAAAATTTCGTCAAAGGAATTAAAACTTTCTTGGTCGAATGGTTACGAAAGATGACTATGGAGCTAGAGACCCGGGTTCAAACCTCAATTAGGCAAGTTGCGTTTTTATTTTTTACGACAATTTAAAAAAAATGGGAGCTAGGTATTTCAAAATATAATGCTTTCCAAGGGTGGTTTAGTGTCATCTTTTTAAGGTATACATTTTGAATTGTTCTGTGCATAGTGTCCTAGACCCGATTGCGTCATACTTTTTCTGAATATGTCCTCATCGTTCATTTGAACGATTGCATGCAAATATAAATCCTTTCCATCCAAATCAAGTGTAAAAAGAAACATGTCACTATCGATATAGTACCTCGATGCATTTCGCAATGTAAAGCTGTTATTATCATAACTAGGCTCGTGAACTAAGATAGAGATCAGATTTGCGAACGCGCTTCATTGTAATGTTATACAAGAGAAGAGATTATCAACATCGTAACACTTTACGTCACTATTCAATAGTCTCGGCAGATACGATCATATGAATCATAAAAGTTGTTCAGAGATTAGTTCGATTATTAGAACGTTCTATATTATCTAATTTAAAACTGGTGTGTTCAGTATACGTAAGAAATACTAAGGATGAACTTGGAAACCACGAAATCTTTATCTACAAACCCACACATGATACAAGAGACTTGTAATATCTCGTATCATATGTGGAAGATTTTAAAACTCTAAAATACATCCATAAAAGCGAGCTTAACTGTTAGCGTAGACTAGGGTGCAGCTATGCAAAACAGGCGCGGTCGAGAGTTAAATGGATGACCACTAAAGGCGAATTCCATTCGCGTTTTTGGTGCTTCGAAAGTTAAGTCGCCGGTCACATTAGTTATAGATGACTAGCAGTAGAAGCCTGTCGGAGAGCCAATATAGACGATTGAAATTGTCTAGCAGCAGATAAGCCACCAACACGAATCTGTTCCGTCCCGTATTGGAGCAGCCTGGTGGAGTAAGTTGCAGTCCTTTCCAATAATGGGGAGAGACACGTACCCAGTGGGACGCATAAAGAATTGGTGCTAATCCTTGCATTCGATTTGCGCGCTGCTCGTTGGAATGACCCCATCATAATAATCTTTTCTCTGTATATTGTATCAAACTGATGTCTCAATACAATTTTATTCTATAAATAGTTGTTCTTACAACACACTTCAATATCCCACCGACAGCACAGACATGATATAAGATGCGCCGAGTGTAGTAATGTACAAAACGTTAACATGACATGACGCGGAATGCCTATTAGCACAAAATAACATGGCGCAGAGAAATAATTTAAAGACCATCGGTAACTTACGGCCAATAAACCGTCCGGTTGTTAAATAACTCTTCGAACACGTGATGCGATGTACCGTGTATCGTGCGTACCTGTAACAAAATAAATTTACATTAGACTACAGGGTCGATGTTGGGATATACACATTACCACATTACCTAGAATTCATAATTATACTCGTACACATAGTATTATAAAATTGCTGATAAAATGATATTGGCTGCAACCCTTTTTACGTCCCACTGCTGGGCACGGATCTCTTCGTCTCTCCCCATAATTGGGGGGGCCTGGAGCTTACTCCACCACGCTGCTCCAATGCGGGTTCGTGGTGATGATAAAATATATAATATAAACACAAATAATAAGAAAAAAAAATTACACAAGCAACACTTAGCAAGGCTGTATGTATGAAAGTGCATAGTTCCCTAGTTTAAATCAGCGCGCGGAACTCTATTTGATGTGTGTGTTTATCGCCGCTTCACTTCACTGTGCGAAAATAAGTGTAAAGGCATTGTGTATGTTAGGCAAAAATCATCGAAGGCATAATATCCACAAACCCCCTTTGTTCAGCGTGGTTGACTATGGCCTAAACTCCTCCAATTCTGAAACGTGAGCTGTGTCCAGAAGTAAAATAGTAATCCCATGTTTTTAATCCGTAATGAGCGAAAAAGAGCAAGGTTTACATGCATACGTTTTTAAGGCTCACTTAGGGCCTCGTTCACCATCTCCATGTAATGTGTTGATTAGTTACGTCCCAAGTAAAGTTAATTGGCAAGTAAAAGCTATGAGTATGAGGATCAGTTTATCATATGATTAGTGCTACTCGAACATCGTTAACTGAACTGAACTGAATCATTAACTGAAGTTACGGGTACTTGTCACTTTACTTGAAGGTGGTGAAAGAGGCCCTTAATCGTCAGTTTACCGGGCGAATGTAACAGGAGGTCTATGTCTAAAAGTTATGGAATGATATGAGAATACAAAAATTCGTTATAGGTTATTTAGTTTGAACGTCGAACGTACTTAATTGACGTACGAAAAATCAATAATACCTACGTACTCGTTCTCTGCAGGTTACAACGAACTTGACCTTCGACCTTTGAATGGAAAATCGACGCGCCCTCTCTAGGTCAAGGTTAATATAACAACTATTGATTTTTTCCAAGTGCTTAACCTTTGTGTATTCGCGAACTGTGAGACTTGAACTTGAACTGAGGAATACCTATTGTATTTGAAATGATATCGCTGTCTTTCTACTAGAGTTTGAGAGCGATAAGGACAGCTACAGTACACGTAGAATATAAGTATAATAACGTATAGTCGGTACCGTGGATAAACGTATACATGAATACAAGTACAAACTCTCAGAAAGAGAACAGAAATTGAAACTGAACATTCCTTTAGCCTTCCTAGACTTCCAAGCCTAGGTTTGGAAGTCCAGCATGGCAACCATTATACATCAGTGCCACGGATCGTGAGAGGTCGTTAATATTAACTATCTTACGTAAAGTCATTCTAATTGAGGTGTACAAAAGGCCAAATTCAAAGAAATTAAACTGGTATTTGGCTGCAACCCTTTTTGCCACTGCTGGGCACGGGTCTCTCCCCATTATTGGGGAGGCCTGGAGGCTTACTCCACTACGTTTCTCCAATACGGGTTGGTGGAGATGCGGGTTAGAGGCCAACCCGCTGTCGAATGTTTTCAAACCGTTCATAAGGCCCCCGACAAGGTTTAACGACTGTTACCTATCGACAACAACCGGAACCGACGGTGCTGTCCGAAGCATGGAAACGCGCATGTAATTTATTGCCACTAGGGATCACCCATCTCACACCCGACGGCGGCCGTTTGGCTTAGTTGCATAGATCGTTTAAGTTCTACGCTAACCGCCGTGCCATGCGCGCTTTATTTATGTACCTCTATGTTTTTTTTAATAATGAACGATAAATTAGACTCAATCTTGTAGAAGGCGTTTAATGATGGTCTGTGTTAGTCTGGTCAACGACATTTCCAACGAAACAGAATATTTGCTCTAAGGTTAAACTTGTTTTGACTTTGACGGCTTATTAAGATATTGAAGCACTAAGCAAAGGACAGCTTGGAGTAGCTATTGATTTTATTTAATTGCTACGGCGTAGTCCTTTGCAACTTATATAATTAGTATAGCAAAGTGGCATTCAAGAAATTACTCCGAGAGCATTTCTTGAGCATCCCTACCACAGTCTAGTATTTTTTACCAACAAGAGTTCTATTTATATTATATATGTAGTCATTATATCCTTCCAATATGTGTATGTAAGTATGTATATATGTATGTATGCATACATGTATGTAAACATGTATGTATGTTTATATGTAAGTATATTTATTAGTGTACGTATTTCATTATGTACGTAGTCATTACATATTATTATTTTAATTCTTTGTTCTTATAGCCTGTTGATTTTTAGAAGCCTACCTCGCATTCTCAACATCACCCAGGGTTGACCGGTAGACAATGCCAAGAGGCATTAGGTTTAACCCTTTGTGAAACTTAGTTTACGGTGTTTTCACATAAAATAAATAAATAAATAAATAAAATAAATAAATATAATTACACTACAAATTAAATTTAACATACATAGCTCAATGTAGATCTTCAAATTATTTGGGTACTAGCCTTCCGCCAGCAGCTTCGCCCGCGTCACGTCCACGTTTATGGTAGGATAAAATATTTTTATCCTACCATATTTGGTACCATATTTGGTGCCTGTGTGCTGTTCCAGGTTATGTCTCTAACCTTCTTCCACTCATTTGAAATACGACGTAGGACGGTATTGCCATATTAAAATCACAGGCGTTTAGACAGCGGCTTTGAACGCGTGCGCCTGTTTTATAGGTTCCCGTAGGATATAAACCATCCTATGTCCTTTCCCAAGGCCCAGTCTATCTGTGTTCCAAATTTTATTAAAATTGGTCAGAGATGTTTAATAGGGGCACTGAAGTATACGCGACATTTACAAGAACTCCGAGTACAGTTATTCGAAGACAAGAGCTACAAATAAAAACATAAAGAACGGTATGTTGAAAAATAACATTCGGCAATACATTCGACGAAATTACGGATTGCCAGAAACAATGGTGGATGCAAATTGTGGCTGGACGTCGAATTATTTATTGAGCTGCTGTAAAAAGCCAGCTAAGTGAGAGTCGCTTTTGCGTATGGATCGATTCTTAGCAAAGTGGCTTAAATGTCTAATTTTTTTTGTTTCACTGATGGTTACAGGTCGGCAGACGGATACCTATAAACAACGGTCGTCAATAACTTTGGAAGACAGTTTAGCTTAGGTCTCGAATTATCGAGACGTACAAGAAATTTTCAAATAGCCGTCACCCATTTAACCCCCGAACGTATTGGTATTGCTTAGATTTGTAGATTACTGACGTACTTCACCAACCGCAGGGCAATGCGCGCACATACACATAAACCCAAAAATAAAACAAGAACAAAAAGTTTATACTGTGATTATGTTGAGGTTATTACCATAGCAGCTATACATGTTTAAGTTTTGCTATGAAAGACCATCAACTTTTATATATTTATATATTGGTGCAATATTCAGGGCTACGGCAAGATAGAGGATTTATAATTAACGGACAGTAATAGAAGGCTAAATATAAGGTCTTGTTTTCATTTCTTAAGTATGGAACCCTAAAAAGATGCAACTTGTTCAACTGTATGCACCATAAAGGGTAGTCAGTGTAAGCTTTTAAGGCAGCCTCGCCATTGTCAAGGAAATATTAAATTAAAAAAGAGATCCGGAAAGGTTGGGCGGACACAAGGAATTTAATATAAAAAGGCTTAGCCGAGAGATTGCTGCTTCGTAAAGTTTGCTTCGAAGAACAATGAGCTAAGGGATATAAGAGGACATATTAAAAAAATTAAAACTTACATGGACATATTATAACATTCAAATAGATAATTCAATCGAGAAAGAATCATACAGTTCCTCCGTAAAGCAATTCTATGTTTCGATGGTAAGATGCAGTTAACGGGCACACTCACATGAGGTAACCGCCTGCGGAGAAAAACTGTAGGCATTTTGTGCACATTAAAAAAATTCAACACATATACAGTTTATAGGATATTAACCAAAACAAGATGACCGGCGACCTGTATGGCGATATGACTAACTTGCTGGACTTTGGCTCAATGCGTCTTAACTTCGATTCCCAGCGGGCATGATTTTTTTTCAAGATATTTTACAAAACATATAATCATCCTTCCATCAGCTTCTCATAGTCCACTGCTGGACATATGCCTACCCTAACGGTCACCACTTCACCCCGTCCTAACATAACCGTTTGCATATAACAATAATGACGAAGTAAGACAGAATAATTCTGCATCGCTGAGTTTGAATCCAACAATATTTCAAATGATTAGTCGAAATTCGTGTTCTCGGTTTTACAGAGAAAGTGGCTCACTACTGGTCTTGGCGCGATTTTGTGATAGTCGGGGCGGGAACCAATGGTGTTAAAGTGGGAATATTTATTGCATTACGAATTCGAAAATATATTTTATGCAATCTTTTTATGTCTGCTGGGCACATATTTTCTCACTCTTCTCACAAGTTAGGCTTTAGTGCAGGCCAAGTGCGGATTGGTGGACATCATGCCATGGAAAAATTATGAGTTTCTTTTAGGCATGCACGGTCATGGAAAACATAGTAATTAGTTATCACAATATTTAACATCACCGTGAACACAAGGAGCGATCAATACGCACATAAAAAAATCTTTGAAAAAGATGCGCGTTAAGGATTTGAACTTTTCATCTTTCATCTTCGTTTTCCGTCAGCCATCGCTGAGTAAAAATATTTAACCCTTAAAAATATATTACTGCACTGATATTGACATACTCGTAGGCATCTTTTCAGAGAAAGGCCTTTAGGCCAAAGGCGATTCGCATGGTTGTAGTTCTTTTTAGATAAAGTTGAGACATTTAGCGTTTATGACTCTCAGGCATGCACAAATGAGAAATATTTAAATGAAAAAGAGCGGTGAAAAGGCAGTGTGTTAAAGAAACACAGATCTCTGTCATGAAGGTGCTTCTAACTAAGAAGTTTATTATGTGCATTTATTAATCGCTGCTCCACAATGTTAATGTTATATTTCCTTCCGTTCGATGTTTTCCATTACCTGAGAAAAACTTTCTTAAATATACGTCACGTCCACCAACCAACGCGGAAGACAATAGCCTAAATAATTTTCAGTTCTAAGGGGATACCTGTGCCCAGAAGTAGGATATTAAAAATGGACGGAAAAATGCGTAGTCGTTTTAATCGGAACCAATTATTTCAAAGGGAAAAAATGCAACGTGAACTGTAGTCGTTATATTCACAACCAAGCACACAGTGATATTTTTCCACCTATTTTTCTATAATTTCTCAGCCCGCGTTGTTTTCAACACCATTTTATAAAAACTAAGGCACTACACTGCACTGCCTCTTAATTTTCATAATTTTCGCTTCCAAACTTTCACCGCTCCCGAGCGCGTGTTACGCTCGAATCGGCGGTGCAAGGCCTGGAGCGTATAATTCACCGAGTCATTAGTCGGTGGCCACAATTCCACTTTAAAGTGTGTAAGCACGTAGCGCGGTGAAAAACGCCCCGGAGCCGCCACGCCTAAGCCACGTGCATGTGACGGCTATAGTATTTATGTAGATTTTAGAAAGTCAGTACAGGCGAATACAGGCGAGGAAATAGGATGGATAGAGGATTCCCTGCGTTGGGGTTGGCTGCAACCCTTTTTTGAGTCTAACTGCTGGGCACGGGTCTCTCCTCTTTATTATTGGGGAGGCCTGGAGCTCACTTCACCACGCTGTTCCAATGCGGGTTGGTGGAGTTGGCCTTGTGGTTACCATAAAAAAAGACACAAACAACCGCGAAATCAGCCAGAAATTTAAACGCATCATTCCAGTTTCTGCCGCACTGTGACTCGAACCCAGAACCAAAGATCGACTGGCATGATAGTCATTGCGCCAATAGCAATATCTTATGAATCTCATAACATCGAATTTGATATACTTGTACCTTTATCTTTTTCTTTCTTATAAAAAAATATAATACTTCTAAGGGTTCTAAGCAATTATATATTTACGTTAAGTCCTAGTTCTAAGCCCACATGCTACAAAGTAAAAATTGGGAAACAGACGACGGAACAAACGAGCAATAAATTCGCTAATGTTAGCAGACAGAGAATTCGCTTAACTAATGGGCAGAGGCTGAACCATAGAGCATATATTGTGTAGTATTGAGAAAGTGAAAACAATTCGATCATTTATAAAAGAATAATAAAGTTGTAAAAAAATTAAATGTTTTAGCTAATGACACGTGAGATGTTAAGACTGTTCCTACGTAGGTATCGTAGGAATTATATATTTTTTGAGTTCTGTTTGAACCGGTGAACATACTCGTACATTGCTTGCAAAATCATAAACCTCTTTTTGCTCTCCAGAATTCGAGTTAAATATAATTTTGTGTCGTGATTCAATCATCCTACTATTATACTATTACGAGCCACAGATGATTGAAATAAATAAAAAATAAGGATGTTTTTTTACAATAACTGTTGTTAACTACAACATACAAAATATATTACAATAAAATCGTAAAGAATAGTCAATTCAAAATGAATTATTCGAAATTGCAATATGTCTATTTCAAGGAGTATATAACCAATAAAATTTATACAGAGAACACTTAATGAAGCTGTATGTTTAGACTACATCAGTTCTTAATGGATATTTTAATTCTTTGAGGATTATTCATGAAGTATCAAAAACAGCCTTAACATAAGTGGCGTAGATGCTACGGCGTAGCTCCTAGACTGCTACAAGACACTGACACCATAGACACAGTCATATTGACATTTCCAATTGTTATCTGCTCTGTGGTCCACCCGCTACGGCATGAATCATACGATGAAATAGTGTGGGCGTCCCGTCTACTTCCTGGCGCACCCACGGGATGGGAACAAGTCCCCGGGGTTTATAATAGTCACAGACAGACAGGAGTTCGCTCATGTAATTGTTATTGCTCTGGTGCAGGAGCGTTGACAAGATAGATGGCAGGATTATGTGGAATGCATAGGTTTGTTGTATCTTCAGTTTTTACCCTATGCCTATGATGTGCCAAAGGGCATGCGTATGGTGTTGAATTTTGACAATTTGTAAAACAGAGCGACACGGTCAGGTGCAAGGTTTTTAATAAGACCGTTTTTAATTAGATCCACAAATTTACCAATACTGCCTGACCATTCTTTCTCAAATACTATGAATTTCTAAATACCACCAATCTTATTTCAGTAGAAATATATTTTAACAATAGGCGCCCACAGCTATTGCTCTAATATTTCATGCACATCAGCACCTCGGAATACGCGAGAGATAAATCATAAGATTATATCTAAGAAATGATAAAATTGTTCCCGCTAAATTATGGTCCTATGGGGCATATCTGTAGCAGGGACGCCTTAGAATAAATGCCTCGGGATTGCAGAGGTTTTACTACTAAGGAACTTTCGCTGTTGAGTAGAGCAACCTTTGAAATATAGACTTCATTGGAATGTGAAGTATGAATTGGATTTGTTATGCATGTGATGCACGCGGCTTCATCGGTTTCAACTATGGTTTCGGAGCTTTATAACAACCCATATGTAAACTCATATGTAAGCTCAAGTTAACTAGAACTAGAAGACTAGATTCGGTCTGAGGTATTAAACATGTCACTAGTTCGGAGGCTGATGTTGGCCTCATATAAGTTTAGGCTTAGTACAAAAGCACAAGAACATAGCTGCTAATTGAGTGCAGCAGTGGTATTCAACCTTCCAACAAACCCTTATAATATTTAATAGCGATGGCAATAACGGCTATTTTAAAATAATGAATAACACTGTTAAATTATTTACCTATAACTGTTATTGTAAACTGTTATTGTTATCCTGTTATTTTTGTGGCGAGGTGTTAATTCATTTTTAGATAACAGCTAGCTAATTCTGAAATAATCAAATAACGAAACAATGTATGTCAGTTATGTATCTGCATGCGACGCGCGCGCGACGCGGGACGTGGACGCCCCACTCATTATTAATTAACGATAGCACATACACGGCACGGCAACAGGGCGTAAGATACATTAACAATAACAGGCATTAATGATAGCTCATTATTTCAGTATCCAATAACAGTGTTATTCATTATATGAAAATAATTCATTAAATTAACTGTTAGCGCAATAATGATCACCACTGATATTTAAAGCTGAAGTTTTACTTAAAAACTAGTGGCCGCCCGAGACTTCGTCCACGTGGACCTTAGTTTTTTGCCCCTCTATAGCCTTCCTCAATAAATAGTATATTTCATTACAAGTGCGGAAAGGCTGTCATTGCAGAGTTCCGACAAATGTCTACCAGAGCCGAGGCGCAGCCGAAGGTGAGGGTTGACAGTCGGAACTCCTCCAATGACGGTTCCGCACGTGTACTGAACAACTATTTTTAATACAGTTGCGAAAAAATGAAGCAATTTATAAAATAATAAAAACTCGCAAAGAACATTTTTGAAAAATGGCGCCAACCGTAAAAGAATACCTATATGCAGAGATTTTTTTGTTTTCTTCACCCATTCTGGTTAGGCAAAGGGAACTATGCCTATAAAGCCAAGTCTTCAGTAGAATTTTTTTTTTGATATGAAATGAAAATGATAATGAGATGAAATGAAATGAAATCTAATCTAACTCATTGAATCAAATCATTAAATCTGATATTGAAACTAATTAGTAGCTTCTTTTCATAAATATTTGCATGAATCATAAAAATTTCTAAAATTTCGTGTTTTTTTTTAATAGACATTATTTTGACAGTTGGGAAAGAGAACGCACGAGTTCGGAATAGGCAAAGAAAAAGCACGAGTGTGTAATAGCCCACTTCCCGAACGCTATACGTCCCTGCAATACGCCACTTTTTGAGCAACTGTATTAAAAAATACTATTCAATACGAAATGATTTTTTAAATTCGAACTAGTGCATATATTTCCTGACATTACCGCGACCAATCAAACAAAACCTTCAGCTTTATATTATCTTATATATAAAATTTTCGTGTCACAATGTTAGTTACCACAGTTACCACACTCCTCCGAAACGGCTCGACCAATTTTTATGAAATTTTATATGCATATTCAGTAGGTTTGAGAATCGGCTACTATCTATTTTTCATACCCCTAAGTGATAAAGGTGGCCCACCCTAAACATTTAAACTCGGTAAGGAGTCCGGGGGTTTAGCTAGTAAAGTAAAGATTTCAAATTTACTGTGTTCTGAAAGAAATACACTACAAGATACCTATGTCCGGAAATGGAACAAGTACAAGTCCGCGATGCATTTACAATAACCACGTTCGCCCACCCACCACTGTCGCTGACGAAAGTTCCCATTTGCAATCATTTGCATGAGGAAGTAGATAAAATGCACGCCACATAGTGTTCCTATCCTCCACTAAACAGAGTGGCCGCGATACTTACGGCCAAAACCAATATTTAATCTTGATCCAGTTTTGTCTATTCCTGAAAAAAAAACCTATTTCCTTCTTGTATTTATAAGTAACCAATCTATACATTGTAATTTGTTATTTTGTGTTGATGAGAACCAATGCTAGTGACTTTTTGTACATTTTTGTCTGTCAAATAAGAAGTTAAAATGGGTACAATTTGGTACAATTGGTATCAGCTATTAGGAACTTTTTTTGTATCGGGAGGAAACATTTGTACCGCACTAAAACCTCGGTAGAGGCAGCTGCGCTTGGGGAGAACTTCGGAATCTCCAGTGGAACGCACCGGTGTCCTCCACGCGCGGCGCCCCAGTACGGGCCCATCTTTGGGAGAGCAGATGTGCTCTCCTGCATCTTCCGATGCTTACGGCAGCAAGCGGCCACGCACACCGCCTTCCTTCCCGGGGCTGCTGACTGGACGGATCGAGCTACCACTCTCACCGCCCACAACCCTGCGGTCATTAGGGACCTATCACACAATTTTTAATTATTTCAAGTCGTAGATGATATCGAAACTACACCGCAGCGTAATCGACTTGGGTTACACCTTAAGAAGTTATCCGGGAACCCGTTATCTCAGATTGGGAGAGGTACTGGGTTATGTGGGATTAAGTCGGCTCTTACGATCAGACAGGGAATACCATAGATCACATTTTTAATCTAGACCTATCCGTATATCGCTTATGGATATCTGTATATCTTTTGTCTGATACGATCTCCGATACTGCCTCAAATAAGATGAAATGAATTACAATCAAATTACAGATTGAAATACGAATATCAAATTTCATAGCCAATACGTGAGACGTAAATTTACATTCGAATTTCAAACCGAACAACAATATCGATCGGGACAATAAATCGTACAGATTACACATTAAAATCGGTAGCAATGGCAGTGTCGACATGCCGTAATTTATAGCTTCATTTTATCCGCACTCCATGCAAGTCAGGATTGCGAGAGACAATAGAGGCACGAGCTGTACTGGGCCGAGGTACCGTTGCCGCGAAAAAGTCGCGACAGGGAAAAAATCCATTGTAAAACCGAACGGGTCAACGAGATACGATCCCTTTTAAATGGCAACCGTTGACATCAGTGAAAGGTTTACAAAAACATGAGTAGGTTCGATTTATTGTCGCGAGTCACTCGTGAGACTCGTGAAGAAAATAAAGCGAGTTCAACCACGTTGAACCGTAAATCAGTCGACGCTTTCAACGGTTTATTGGTCAGACGCTGAATTGATTCTTAATGAAAATTACGATGATGCACGATCATTATGAGATCGCAAGACCATCTTCGTATATATCGGTTAGCGATAACGATAAACAGCCACTTTGCGCTAATGCTTAGAGGAAACGATATACTTAATAACTATTAGAACTTTGCTCCTTAGCTTCCTTCTTATCTGACATACGTAAGATCTTTTTGCATAGTTCGTATCCGTCATTACATAACGTAGCAATAAAGAAAATTACACATCTATTCCCACGTGCTGGTAAATATTTCCTTTATCGTTGAGGTTTACCACGAATCTTGCATCTGGACCGCAGGGCACCGAGTTCTTATCGTTCGCGTGTATTTATAGACAAGATCATTGATTTAGTCGAGATTTATGCACGGCATATAGTAATATGCTACGTTTACATATTTGACAAATTACAGAAAGTGTCCGCTAGCGTAATCGTTAAGCAGAAATGTTTGGCTTGACTTGCGTGTGCTTGAACTTGTTACATACATATTTTAGCTATAGATAGTATAGCTATGTGATGAGGGTATATCAGATTTTTTTCTATTATTAGTAGGCATATGATTTGGATTAACATTTAGACCCGAAAAGTTTTATATCTTTCTTTTTATGATACTCCATTCAAATTGTTAAAAAAAAACACACGACAGACGCGTTCAGACGAGACAGGACGTATTCACAATGACTCCCAAACGCATATGCTATGATCGCATACACGCGACTTTTGGTAGCTTGCAGAGGCCTGTGTTATGTGAGACAGGAAGTATTCACAAGGACTCCCAAACGCATATGATGTGATCGCTACACGCGACTTTTGGTAGTTTGCAGAGGCTTGTGTAATGTAAGCCTAGCGTAATAGGTATAACGATATCCGGTATATCCCGATTGTGATCGTGATCGACTGTTAAATCAATACAACGAAGGGTTCGTGCTCAAAGTGGGCGTTTAACCTCTGACCGAGGGCGTGCGGAGCGGGCGCATACGGCGCGTCAAGCCATCCATCATGCCCACAATCTGTGGCAAATTAACCCAACACAGACGCCACCGACGCTAACCGACCAGCAATCTAGACACGCCTCTCCGAGGACTCGACGACGGTCAGAAGCTCAACGGATTCGGTCGGTTACGAGTCAAGCTACCCGAATGCGACGTTTACAAATCGCCCGGCCCGGGAACGTCACGGATTCCAATTTACTTTCTTCCGTGAGTTGGGTGATCGCTGACCTCGTCGATAGGAATCATGGATCTCATGGGAATCATTACGATCGGTCCGAGAGGTGGGTCTGATGGCATGTGATAGGGGCTGTGTTATTGCGTCACAGGTAAAAGTTACCGCGTGTTTGTGGCTAATGAAGCGAAGTACTACTGACACGGTGAACGTACTCACGATGACGCCTTGATTGCGCTGATAAGGAACTGGTTTATACATCAACAAACGTCAATTACGAACGTAAACAATTACGTAATTATAGAGTAGTGACTCTCATTTTGTATATTGATGTGGGGCAATTTAAACCATTGTTCCAGTTTTGCCTTTTTTATTTTCACTCGTTACACGAGTGTTTTCGGTCAATAAGGAGATAATTGGCTCGCTTGTAACGTTATGAAAGAGACAATATTGATAAAAACTCGTATTGCCTGCAATCCTTTTCTTTTATTATAAAAATATTCTAAAACAATTATCACTTAAAAATAACAAAACTTACGAAAAACACAAATTCGTGATCTTTTGCATGGGACCAAAAATATGTACTAGTATAAGCTAGCTACTATAACGGTCTACCGAAATTCCCAAAATCAAAACAGGCAACGAGTTTAAAAAAGAACTTTCAAACGTATTTGCTGAAAAAGGCGTATTACTCAGTCACTGATTTCATAAACGATTAAAGGGCATAAAGAAATTCCATAAAAACCTGTGAGGTTTTGTTTCCGGCGGCTTTTTTCCTGTTAGTGTACAAAAACCCTGCAATATGGGTAGGGATTGCAAGTGCTGGATCCAGCATACAGCAATCCAGCTGGATCCAGCGCCTTTTTGAACATGCTGGATCCAGCATACATGCAAACGCAAGATCCAGCAATTTTTTATTGTTAGAAATTTAAAAAAAATATTTGTAAAAATATTTTCAATGATAATCAATTTAAATATAAACTGAAAAATACGACTCTTGCTGACATCTATGTATTGGAAAGTATTAATAATTTTGTGGCGTAAACGCCGTGGAACGGGGGAGACCACGAGGCTCATTGTGGATTTCCTCAAGCGTCATCAGGACCTTGTGCATTTTATAGATTGGGTGGTAGGAAGATTAAAAGATTAGTACCTGGACGATCGAGCGTTGCTCGAATAAAACAATTTATTTTCTTGGTTTAGTTTCAAACGAAACACTCATTTGCTTTGTATTACTTAAAACGCCATCTGAAATATGTAGCTCCTAATAAAAATAAAAAATAAATCATAAAAATAAAAAATAGACTAGAATTGAGGTTTGAACCCGGGTCTTTAGTTCCGCAGTCAGCTCACGCAACCATTCGGCCAAGAAAGCTTTAATTCAATTTAACGAAATTTTCATAGTAATAATTTATGAGTATTAAATGACCCTAAAACCGACCAGTGTAGATGCCGAAAGGGCATTCTCAGCAGCCGGCTACATATGAAGTTCTGTGCAAAGCAGGTTGGGAGATATAACTATAGATAAAACTTTCAGAGAATGAAAAATAAGAAATAGTCAGTCTCTTATCGTCAGATTTTAAACTGCCTAATTATTAACGATTAATGAGTGGAGAGAACATTATTTCGGAGCTTTTTTTGATACAAAAAATTGATTGAAGATTAAAGTAGTATTATTATTACGGTCCTTTTTTTAGTTAATTTTAAAAGAATTTGTAACTGTTTGCTGCTGATTAGCCATCCTATCATTAAACATAAACGTAATAAGATTTTGCTTACTTAGAAACATTATCTAAAATGATATGAGGTTATATGTTTGTTATTTAATTTTAAGTTGATTCTTTTGATCTCAAATGATTAAGAAACCAAAGCAAATTGATATAAGATATCACAAAATGAGTGAAAGATTTCATAGATTATCGTAAGAAGTACAAACTATTTAAAAAAGTCTTAAAAATGTAGTCTTTTATTTTCGTTCCACATTTTGCTGGATCCGCGCTGAACCCAGCTGGATTCAGGTCAATCCAGCAAGAATCCAGCTGGATTGAAAACGCCGCTGGATTGCAATCCCTATGGGTACCCAAAGCCGACGATCGGATCCGATCCGAAATATAAATAAATATGAATAAATAATTAAAAAAATAAACAACTAAATAAATTCATACTTAAATAAATAAAATTTACAAAATTTAAATTTTTAAAAAGCGCAATATGGGATCAAGGTTTACTGTAGGTGGTAGAACTATTATGGTTCGCCCGGGGAAGTACCACGGCAGCATCCACATCTGCCGTTAACCAATTCTGTTGTGTTTCGGTGGAAAGGTTCAGCTGCCGGCCACACTTACATGCGGCGACCACCAGCCTCCGGAGTAGCAGCGCAACTGCATACGACGTCAGGCAAGACTTACCTATGCTTGCTTGAGGTTGTATGTAGATGTCCATGGGCTGCAGCGGCCACTTAACACCACATGGCCTGTATGCTCGTCTGCTACTCCATTCAAATAAAATAATAATAATAATAAAAAATTGCTATAAATGTACATTTTTATAAATTGTGTTATTATTACCTAAGTTTTTTTTATTATATCGATGTAATAATGTTTTTGTAAACACCCTCATTTGTGCAAATAAGAATATTTGTCGTGACTAGTCTGATAGACTGTCGGTCAAGTCGGGTATACAACAATGGTCCCCGCGACTGCAATCTAAATTAAATTATCGATATTTTCTACACTCATACATATATAAAAATTATAAACTAAAATATTTATATAACTAAAAATTTTTTCTTTATGGCTTTAATGCATACTTTCTATATATTATAATATCGCTAAACTTTCAATACAAATCTTGATAAATTTTTATCTGACAAGTTCTTAATCCGAAATACGAGGCATACGCAAACATGTTGACAGAGGCTTTGACGGGACAATATGAAGATGAATTGAGGCCACGTCAACCAAATATCCAGAATATTGAACCAGATCACGAGATGAATAATAACAGTATGATAATCACTTATAGGAAGGAACTCATAAATAGGAAGGCGAGCCGCAAAGTTACCAATCTACCAGTTTTCCTTTAGGTACGATGAGGTGTAATCGTTGCAAAAAACTATTTACAATAATTATTCTATTCATGTTCTTTTTGAAGAGAAAACTTCTTTAGCGGCGTTGTGCACTTTTTTGGGATGGGTAAAAAATGTTAAACTCGCATCAGGACACGTGGCCTGATCGAAAATTCGTAAGATAGTAGAGGAGACGTGGAAGATCGACCTTCACCGATCTGATAACTCGATGAGACATATTTTTTATCAAATATAATTTATAAACATATTAATATTATTATATATACATAATATCATTATTATTATTATTTATATATAAGAGTGAGGTGATGAAAGAAAATCGATTAAAATTAATAATATTAAAAATAGCTATGAACACTTTTCGATAGGCAAGTTAACATTGGCATGTATGTTTATTAATCATATTTGATGTCTCATCGAATTATCAGATCGGTGAAGATGGATCTTCATCGGCTCTTAGACCAAGATGGAGGAGTGACAGCTGATGAAGGCTCGAGAGTCTATACTTGTAAAAATCGTTTATATCAAGTATTTAAAATATGGACATTAAACAAAGTGCATCTATTAATGAAAAAAGAGACGAAGAAATAGTGAAAGAAAATGAGTGGGTACTTTATAAAAATACTAGATGAAAACCTACTGAAAATATTAGATGAAAAATAATACTGATAATAAAAGCAATTCGTGCGAAATTATTCCCTAACCATTCCAAAATATCAAACATGCACAACGTTAATGTTCAAGTTTTCACTTCTGCCGGTACTACCGGAGTACAACCCGTTGTTTTTTTATTCATTATAGTTGGTACATCTTTATATATATAAAAATCTTGTGTCACGATGTATGTTGCCAATAAACTCCAGAACTACTGAACTGAACCGATTTCAATCAAATTTCAAAAGTGAATGTAAACGAATAAAATGTATCAATTAATTGTTTCTTATGCAAGTGTTTTTTACTGTTTAGTTTAATGAAGTTCTCATAGATGGCAGTGTACGTGGATTCATCGATAAAATTCTTCAATATTGTTTGACATCTAGGTTGCAAATACACCCAATAGATGGCGCTGTGTTATGTTTCTTAGAATATAAATTCTATTACTTTATTTCACGTAATATTTATTTATGTTCACGATATAACCGTATTATTTTAATGGTTTTACCGGATGGGTTTTATTTCTATGGGTTTCTTATGGGTTTAAATAAAATATGGCGGTAAGAAGTTCGCCAGGTCAGCCAGTTTTATTATATAACGTATCGTGAGTGTAACTTAAGATGATTGATTAATAATATTTGGATTAACTCACGTCAATTAACTCACGTACATGACAGGAGGACTACCAACCGCGATCGCTCATGAAATAGACCTTGATAAGGTCCAAAACTAGTCGGACTAGTACCGGAAAATATCATGTGGGTTAAGGCGAATATAAATACATATGGAATCATATTATAGTAGGTATATCTTTTGAAACATCAAAAAATACTAAATAATATCATCAAACAATAATAAACAAAGCTCTATAAATTAAAAAAGTGGTGTAGATCAAACAGGGTTTAAACCTGGTAAAAATAAAGCACAAACCATAAGTCAATATTTGATATGATGGTTTTTTTTCTAACTGGACATCTTCAAACGTTAATCAAACCTTACATGGCATTTCTCGAGCCCGGGGCGACCCTCAATACCTGTAATACAGATGCGCGTGACACACAGACCGATGACGGACAAATCTATTAAACTGTGTAGCGCCCTCTAGCCACGGCTGAGTGGACTAAATTGTTCACGGTTATAGCCGGAGCACACTGACTGCCCGGTACAATTCAATTCACGAAAGATGAACACTGCGCAGAAAGCATTTTTTAGGTCCCCTTACAGGCGCGGGAAGAATGGAGCGACGCCATTGGTGCGCCAAATGGTGCGTCACTGGTGCCCAGTCGCTATTCGTCTATCGAGGCATTGACGCATTGATTTGATTGATTCATGAGTGTACATGCGCAGACGGCCGCCATTTGTGTTCAACTCTCGTGAACCAAACTAATATGTTACTTTTAAAATGTCTCGAATTTTAAATGCCTGCAAATTACGCAATATAAACCAATAGACAAATCGAGAGAGCCCCATAAACTGTAAAATTACAAGTGTTAAGGTTCATTAGGTAGGGCTGTAAGACGATTGAACCGACAGACACCCAGCTGAAGATTAAATATTGAAAACGTTTTCATACTTTTAGAGCGGAACCTTAAAAATCAATTTTGTATGTTAGAGTTAACGTTAAACGTCAAGAGATATTCCAGATCCGCTAAATACACTGGTCTACGTAGTACCAGTTTTATAGATGCGTGAGTTCCAGCCACCAGTGATGTATAATATATATAAGAATCTGTCTGTATTTAATCCACGATGAAGTTCTACGCACAACTATAATCCACTGTCACTGTCCACTCAGTGTGTGACAACCACAACGTAAGGCAGCTATTTACATTGACTTTCATCTAAGAGATTAGAGGCAATTTAATGTGGCATTTTACTTATTCACTAAGGAAATTAGCCACATTTCTAACGGTACATAGTTAGGCAGCTATTAATAGTAATATTTAGTTTCTGTTTCTACGTTTCAATTCCGAACAGCTACGATAGTATAAGTTGAAAGGTACTAAAATAGGTATAAATTATGCGTATTTATACGAATACAATCAATATTATATCATAAAATCAAAACATTACAGTCTAAAGGTACTTTTAGATTCCAATTGCATGCTATGATTTAATTCCGTTATCCCAAATAATGATTCAAACCGAAAAACTATAATGAATAAAAAATATTTTAATGGTTCGTCCTCTTTCATTTGTTTTGTTCTCAAACAACGAGCCCAAGCTGGTGTTTAAAAAAACAGTACTTTTGTAATTATTAAGGTAAGATTAAATATATTAATGTCATATAATTACAATTATCTCCACAAACTCGCACTGGAGCAGCGTGGTGGAATAAGCTCCAAGCCTCCCCAATAATGGGTAGAGACCCGTGGCCAGCAGTGGAACGTAAAAAGGGTTGCAGCCACAATTACAATTTATTCAGCGAACACCATTTTAATCCACTCGGACTTTAAACGATTGGTAACAGAAAAATAGTGTATTACAGAGATAAGTATGATTACCATAACTACATTAACGCCCAAGAACCATATCGTTGCCCAAGTCACTTGAACGATACTCGTGCAGTATAATTTCGATATAATTAATTAAATTATTAAGTCCCTGCGGCTGTGTCCGTTAATGGGTTTATGCTCACTCGCAATAAATCGATTCAATAATTTGGTGCAATTATGTGTTAATATGCTATAATAAGCCACGGTTATATTGCAGAACATAACGAAATGAAGCTTGCATGTCATATAATCAACTCAAAACCTATAAATCTAAAGCTATAAAATACCCTTAGAGCAACAACCTTCAGGAGAGACGGCATAGCTCCTCGCTTCGATACATAATTTTTGTGCCAAATCTGCTGCGGGGAAAGAACGCACACATTTTAATTTTGTCACAAATATTCTTTCATCGCTACAGATGCATACATTTCTAAATACATCATTTTCTATGCATCATCAATACTAACACCGACACACACTGACACACTTGTTGTATAAATAGAAGGCACAACGTGCATGGACGTTGCGACGAGGGGTTCGCCCGTAAAGGCCACTCCTCTGTCTGGTGTCATACCTGTCAATTTTGATGCTCTACGAAAATACCTAGAGTGTGTTTTTGAATCAATTCGAAGTTATGTCAGTCAATCAGGTGACCGGTGTCAGTTAGATTTCGGTTCAGGCTCATCTTTCACACCTGCCCATCTTGCTCGTTTCAAGACTCTCTTATGACTCAAAGCTTACTACACTGACAGTTAAATAACCATGGAAGCCTTCTATTATCCATTAGCCACCACTTTTGTATTATGGTTCCGAAATACGGGTGCACGACCGTACAAATAGTTTGTTGTGATGTATATCTAATACCTTTAAACGAGCAATTCTTGTATATATCTAAATATATTTTTTGAATCTCGGAAACGGCTCCAAAGATTTTGATTAAATTTAGTACCCTGGTTTCGGGGATGATAAATCGGTCCAGCAAATTTGTTATTGATGGAAATTGTCGTTTTATTTAATGTTTATGCCGTTAACTATAAAATTACTCTTACTGACATCTATTGGAGAGTATTAATAATATTGTGGCGTAGAAAGCCGTTCAATGTCGACCGTCAATCCGCCCTTCAAATAAATGACAATGTCGATATATTATGAAATACCTCTATAAACATTTCGTCAATGGAATTAAAGCTTTCTTGGTCGAATGGTTACGAAATCTGACTACGGAGCTAGAGACCCGAGTTCAAACCTCAAGTAGGCAAGACGCGTTTTTTATTTTTTGTGACAACTTTTTTTTAAATTGGGAGCTAGGTATTTCAAAAGGCTTTGTTAAGTAACACTAAGCCAATGAATGTTTTGCTTAAAAATAAACCAAGAAAATCAATTGTTTTTATCCGAGCAACGCTCGGGCGTCCAGGTACTAGCCTTAAACCATCCTCGGTAAAAGAACAATCCAACATAAAAATAATCTTTTAATTCCAACCAGTAGTTCCTAAGATAAGCGCTTTCAATCAAATCAGCTTTATAATATTTTTTTTTTTACAGACAAACAGCAGACAGACTTTTAATTATAATATTACTCATATCATAAGTATGGATTTTAGTTACGTACGAGGTACATTCCAATTTCAACGGCGCTATAGCCTATCACGTGAACATGTAAAATTGTAAACTGATGCAATATACTCGTATAATAACGGGTACCGAATAAGGCAAATATCGATTTATAAAGACCCTTACGTTACGACACGTCGCGAGATCCGATCAATCTCATTCGAGTCACGATCTCGCTTTATCTTCCTATAAAAGCTAATACGTTTATATTGACACAAATTATGTCTTACTCTGAAAACGAAAAGGATGTTCCCCTCTTACTTACTATGCAGTAGTAATAGGTAGGTAGCATAGGTATATAATATTTTGAAAAGGTTACTTAATGTTTTGAGACAGTTGCCTGATTCTATGAAATTTCTATAAAGGATTAAAAACCTGTTAAAATCGTTATATTTTCAATACATTAACATATTATTGAATGTTGAACTGTTTTAAGAACTAATAATATCCAAGTTGGTCCAACCACCATTGGCATGTTTTTTTAATAAACTATCCAATATTACACTGCTGACTGAAAAATGCTATACGGAACCTAGTGGACAGAAACATAATGTATTTTCGGTAAACATGTTTTCTTCTTCCGATAACACTTGGATGGTTAAATTTATGAGTGATCATGACCACCGCTACTTTGTTGCAAAGGTCGAGCAAGGCGTCAATTTTCATAATAGGACGGTTATCAAGATATTTTCGAGTCAAAATATTAAATAGCCAAGGAAGTGTGGCAACTTGCAGTTTGGTCATGGTCATGGTCAGTTCTCCAGCATGGTGCATGTTGTTACACTGTAGATGACTTTTTAAGATGACCCATTATCTAAGATGTTGTAACTGTTCGTCGAGACAGTAATTACATACATACGTCTATCCTGATTTTAGCACCTATGTGAAACCTTGAAAGCTCATAAGCCTGCCTACTATAAATAGTTGGCAGTATATATTTTTTTAAATGTGAAAAGTAAATGCTTTTTGGTACAAATTTTGCACAATGTAACCTACAAAAAACCCAGCAAATTCCCCACCCCGCTCACTAACTATAACAATATTTTTTTAAAGATTTATACTATTTGTACTTCAAGTCTATCTGGTCCTACTGTCCCACGAACCATGCCCTTCACTCGCATAATTTCGAAGACATGTACCCAGAACCTGAAGATTAAACGGACGAAGATTTATCTACCGTCTTATGGGAGCAATTACGAACTTGATACTTCAGCACATCGAAATTTATTGCCATCAACTAAAGGCTAGAAAGCTCGGCGATGATTCATCTTACAGATCAACTTATACTTATTAACGATCGCTTTATATAAATCACGACTTACACCGGCATCCGCTCGAACTCCGGCCGGTGTAAACGACAATCGAACATGATTTATCGACCATGAAGCGATGACTCCCATTGCTAATGAAATCTACTAATGAACAAAAAAACTCGCGACTAGGCGATGGCTCGATGATTTGATTAATTGAAATCAATTGGAGAGATTGTTGGGAAGCTTTTGCGATTATTCATACGCGCATTTTATACTCTCACGGCGTACTATGTTTGCTTCATTTTTTCTTCTTAGATATCTACTAAAAATAATTGTCAGTAGATTATTTTTTAAATACTAGTAAAACGTTACTTATAATTTCGCTAAGCGATATTACGTGTCTTTTTGTTGGTCTTCTTAGTGAAAAATATGATAGAAACGAAAAAAAAGATTTCAAAATAAATTATGTTACTTGTTAAATAGTGAAATATGTTACCAGATACCAGTCCAGTTACAATTAAATATTTTTTATGCAATCTTGGAAGTATCCAAGAGTGCCTCCCACAACTATCTCCGAAGAAAAACCAACTTGAACACAATCTTAACCGACAGATACATACGTAAAAATTATTTATTATTATGTAGGCCGCATTAGTTCTGGGATCCTATACCTCTATCTTTACTATGATTTATATGGCTTCAACCCATTTATTTGCCTACCACCAGGGCATTGGTCAGTCTCCCTAAGGAGGGACCTAGAGCACTCCAACGTTTCTTCAATGTGGGTTGGTTTATGTGAGTGACATAAGGACGGACAGACAGACAGTCAAAGAGACATAACGAAACTACATATAAGTGTTCTGTTATTTGCCTTTGGCTACAGAACCTTATAAAAGGGCTGTGCTGGTTGGCTATGAGGATGAGACGCAAATAAGTAAAAAAAACATTTTTATTTCCGTAGGGGGTGTCTAGAGCACTCCAACGTGTTTTTTCAATGTGGGTTGGTGGATATGAGTGATATGCTTTGGTATAATAATTTAACATTTTCTGCTTCTTGTTTAAATGAAGTATAATATGTTAAACCACGATCTAAAATATCCTTATAATTATTTTAGTTCCGCACCAAGTTAAAATCTGTAAAAATACATAGTTCTTCATATCATTAAATATGAATCTATTAGGAATGTAATCTCGTGATTTAATTATCTATTAAAAAGATATTTATGGAATGAGAAGTTCATAAATATAAAGTTATATAAAAAGTCGTCATATGGTGAATATCTTTGACAAACTCCATCATCGTTAAGTCGAACTCAACATAACACCTTCCGGTTACCATCAATATCTTATTATAATGAGTTCCTCTATCATATATACAAATCATAGATGATGTAAGGTTACTTTATTAATATTACAAGATGATTTTCTCACGTAGTCTTTTTCATCTTTTATTAC
The DNA here is from genome assembly GCA_911387765.1 of Pyrgus malvae. Taxonomy (NCBI): domain Eukaryota; kingdom Metazoa; phylum Arthropoda; class Insecta; order Lepidoptera; family Hesperiidae; genus Pyrgus; species Pyrgus malvae. Next base: position 5,194,733 of record OU426955.1, on the reverse strand, counting down.
ATTCAACATTGATGGAATGTTATTTATTTCTTAGCATCAGGCTATATATTAATAAGATACTTGTATATACTACTTTTTTTTTTTTTTTTTAATTTATTTAAAGGGCTTTGTCGCAGTCGCGAATATATCGCCCTGGTAAAAAACACAAAATATTACATACAAAACATTATATACTGTCTTATCTTATGCTACGACTATTTACTAAATTATATAACTGTTTTGCTTCTTGTGACAGTGGATTTGCCAGAATACTATTGCAGTAGCCAATTAAGTTTTTATTTAGATCTATGCAGCTTCGTTCTCTACGATTCTGAACACATTCCATTAATAAATGATAAACGTCATCCAAGACTCCGCAACTTGGGCAATTCGGTGATGTAACCTTACGCATTAGATAGGCATATTTATTACATGGAATGTGTCCAGCTCTGAGTCTCAAAGCCGTTACAATCTCTCTTCTGTTCAAAAACTTATTGTCTATCCATGAGTACCCCAATGGATGTGGTTGTATCGTGCGGTACCATATACCCTTAACTCTTGATCTCTTGTCAAAATATTCTTTCCAAAGGCTAAAACAATGTTTTTTTAAGTTTGGAATGTAATTGTGAAATGCAGGTACAAAATTTATCTCGATTCCATCAGAAATCGCTTGCCTTGCCAAAATATCTGCCTGATCATTGCCTTCCACCCCAATGTGGGAAGGTATCCATTGAAAATAAATTGTACGGGTATTGGATTGCAGTTTTGAGAAAAGCCTAAGTATAGCATAGGCTACAGGTAATCCTCGGAAGACCGAGGTACACCGAGCCAGATGCTGCAGCGAACTTTTCGAGTCAGTCAAAATAACAACATTGCCGTAATCCGTAGAATCTATGTAGGATAAAGCTTCATAAATGGCAATTAACTCAGCCTCCATAATAGAAATATTAACGTTAATTTTGAATTTTGCAGAAATATTCGAATGAATGTCAATAAATGCTGCTCCTGTGCCTTCACTATCCTTAGAACCGTCTGTAAATATTTTGCCGAAATAGGAATATTCTTTGTTAATGAAATCTAAACACTTATTTTTTAACGTTATTGGATGATAGTTACTTTTAGAAAAAGAGATCCCATCAATATCTATTCTTAAATGCCTTACAATTTTCATGTATGTAACCCATTGTTCTAAGGAAAACATATCTAACTGAGACGTGGAATACACAGGAGCCGATTTATAAACATCATGGACTAGTGTTAGCAATGATTTTTTCCTATTATTCCAATAACTATTTGAATTAACTTCAGCCAAATGAGAAATGAATTTTATAGAGGAATTATTTTCAACAGATCTGTTTTTTAACCAAAAATTTCCGGCAAGATAGCGTCTTCTTAAGAATAAAGGGTGTAGATTAAGTTCACTCTCCATTACATGAATTGGAGTACTTCTAACGAATCCCCCTATTACTCTCATAGCTTGATTTTGTATTTTATCTAATTTGTTTGAATAAATTTTTGAACAATTGTCATATAAAAAGGAACCATAATCTAATCTACTTCTGATACTTGATATGTATAGTCTACGTAAGTGTTTTGGATGAACTCCCCAACCTGACCCCGATAAAACTTTGAAAATATTTATAAATTTAAGTACTTTCTCACTAATTTCATTGATATGTTTACCCCATTTCAGTGATCGATCCAACCACATTCCCAGATACTTTACGTGATCCACCATCTCTAAAGAAACATCCTTAATCTTAAGATCAGCACGATATCTTCTAAAACCTCTAGCGAATATACATACTTTGCTCTTCGTAGGTGATATCTCTAAATTGATTTTACAAAATATTTCGTTAATATGATCTAAGGCAACTTGAATTTGACTTTGAGCGACAGTAAAATTTTTTGAAGTGCTATACATAACAAAATCATCTGCATATTGTGAAATATTTATATTAGGCATGATTGAAGCTTCTTTACATATTCTAATAGTAGCTGCGTTGAATAATAATGGTGATAATGGATCACCTTGCGGCAATCCAAGCCCGGTACTTCTAGTAAGCTTATATCCTGAACCTTCTATCCTAAGAATTCGTTCCTTTAAAAATGACCAGAGGTAGTCACATATCTTGGCTCCTATACCTAGGCGATCAAGAGTTTTACAAAGAAACATAACATCTACACTATTGTATGCGTTATCTAAATCTAAAAAGCACCCCAATGTGATTTCGTTATTAGTATAACCTTTTTGAATATTTGTTACTAAATCTGATAAATTATTCAAACAAGACCGATTTTTCCTAAATCCTTTCATTTCCTCAGAAAAATAATTATTCTTCTCTATGTACCATTCTATTCTATTATTAAGGACGTTATGAAATATTTTGCAAAGGCACGACATAAGAGAAATAGGTCTGAGGGATGATGTACAACTACTATCTCGCCCAGGTTTTGGAATAGGTATCACGCGGATATGCCGCCATTGACAAGGAACAAAACTCCGATCCAAAAAAACATTGTACAGCTTTAACAAAACTGATTTACCGATGTCAGGTAGGTTGTATAGCATGCTATATGAGACGTTATCAAACCCGGGAGCAGTATCTTTAGATTTTAAACATTTTTCTAATTCTTCTATTGAAATATTGATTTCTAATTTTGAGTTTTGAGATTTAAAAGATGGGGTAGCTTGAATAACGAAATCAGGTGTAAGATTACACAGCAGGTTCTCCGCTAACTGTTTTTCAACAGAATGTTTGGCAGACCTAAAACCTTTTAACCATCTCATTCTCTGCCATACCTTAGAGGCTGAACTAACTTCATCCAAAGAAGAGCAAAAGTCCCACCAATTTTTGCTTTTTGCGTTTCTAAGAAGCCTTTGCGATTCGCTGATTTTTTCATTTAATTTATCTAAATTATTCGGAGTTGGATTTTTCCTAAAATTGGTAAGCGCTAAACGTCTTTCAGCAATAGCTTTGGATAAATTTGGACTCCAGTAAGGCTTTGGGACGAAGTTGGCATTAGGATTCGTACATATCTTGACATATGGTATACTATTGTCTGCAGCTGTGTTTAAAATGTTTAAAAAAGTATTATAAGCTTCTTGGGGGTCGTCGGCAATAATGAATCGAGAACATTCTTCCTCTACTATGTTACGGTATTTACCCCAGTCAGCTTTTTTAAAGTTACGTCTTTTATTAAAAATAGGAGAATATTCAACGGAGGTTGAAATTTTTATCATCAAGTGATCACTACCTAATGATTCGTTTAAAACATTCCAATTAAACTTCAAGGCGATATCTGCAGATACTATTGTTATATCTGGAGCCGATTGTTGTAAATTACCATTGACTAACTTTAAACGAGTGTTTCCACCGTTGTTTAGAGTTACAAAATTGTGGTCTAATAATGCGTCAAATATTTGGATACCCCTATTGTCAGTCTTATTAGACCAATTTGGATGATGACCATTGAAATCTCCAACAATCAATGTCTTTCTATTTAAAGCAGAAAAAAGACGGTCCCAATCCATAAAAGAAGTGCTAGCACCTGGTGGGCAGTAAACTGAAACCAATTGCTCAATACAATCACAATTTAAAACTTTGATAGCAACTAATTCTATGGACGAATTACTTATTTGGAGCGGAAGTAACTGAACTTTAAAAGATTTATGAGATAAGATGGCGACACCCCCATACGAATCATTCCTATCCGATCTGAAAATGTTATATTCTTTTAGATTTATTACTATGCCCGAGTTTAACCACGTCTCACAAATTGCTGCAAAATGTATTTTATATTGACATAATATTTGCTCAAAGTCCAATAATTTTGGTCTTAAACTTTGTGCATTCCATTGCATTATATTAATATTGACTTTACGCATAATTAATCAAAATAAAACGAGAAAAGAGGCAAGTTTTGGATATTATGGAATATCCATGTGATTCCCCACTCAATGATAAGTTGTACAATTTTTTCAATCCTGCTCTTCAACGATGTATTTTTCTGATTAAATATTTTTTTAATATCTCTTAACAATATATAAAAGGGCCGGTTACGTGACTCACGGTTCCTTTCATAGTTTTCTTCCTCCGCAAAATTACTGTAACTATTTTCTGTGTCTGTGGAGTTCATCTCTTCATCCATTCTATCTCCTTCCGCTGTTTTATCTTGGCTTTTTACCCTTTTCTTTTTCTTTGGTTGGTCCTTCTGATTTTCAACAGACTTATTATTTGTATTCTTCTTAAAGGCGTGTGAGGAGGATGCGGCCTGTGCGTACGTTGCTGTTTCGTTAGATGCAGATATGTTACTAAATTGTCGCATTGAAGGAATAGAAGCGGAGTTGTTATTTGTTACTTCTCTAATAGGTGATTGCGAAGGCTCATACACAGGGGTCCGTGGTGGAACGTACATTGTGACAGCCTTTCGGTAGGATACGTTGAATTCGGCCATTATCTCGCGGATCCTCTTTTCTTTCAAGTACTCGGGGCACGTTCGGTTTAATGACATGTGATTTTTCGTACAATTAATGCATTTATAAGATGTTGTATTACAATTTTCATGCTTGCCGCCACACTTAGGACAATAAATTCTTTTAGACGGACACATCCTAATAGTATGTCCGAAACGCCAGCATCTCGAGCACTGCGTAACAGGAAAGATATACGGTTCCACCCTCACCTGCATATCGTAAATATATATGTAGGACGGAAGTGAAGGGCCTGCGAACCCTACTCTAACAGACTCACTATCCGTCCACCCTATTCCTTCTCCTGAGCGCCGTTTCAATCTTTTTACATTTATTACCTCAATTGGACAGCTGATCGTTTTTAGTAGGTCTTCTTCTGACAGGTCAAGCTCGATGTTTTTGATTACACCGTAAGACAGGCCAACTTCCAGGGGACGTTGAAACCGCCATCCTAACTGCAGCAATTGTTGGCACTGAATAAGATTTTCCGCGTTTTCTTCCCCATTTATTTCTAGTACAATTTTGTAGGGGTTTATATATTTAACACGAGCTATGTTGGTAATGTTTTGAGTTTTAAATAACTTAGCCAAAGCAAATTGTTTAGGCAACTTTTCCTTTGATGTTATGCATATTTCTATTATACCACGTACTTCTCTCAATCTATCTCTTCTGCTCTTCACTTGAGTCCATTCTTCTGAATCATCTTCTCTTCCCCTTTTACTTCTGGCAGTTTCGCTTGTCATGCTACCCTCGTCCACGTTCTGTAAGTTCTCATTATTGCATTCTTCAATTATAATTGCACGGCTTGTTTCACCCGCCTCAGTTGAAATTAGTTCCGTCTCCATATTGACTTAAGATTAAAAATGAAATGAACGGCCGGCCGAAGTGGTCCGGTCCGGCCGTCGCGTCGACGTAAACAATTCCACGAATAGATAAGAAATGCTCGTACGCTAAGTGCAACGGGACACGTCTAAGCAACTCGGTCGTCACTTAAAAACTGTTGTATATACTACTTATATAATTTATAGTTAAGAATATTTTGTACTCAAAATTAGATTAACACATGTTCAAACCAAATCTCGAATTGTAATCTTCTTTTAAATAAAATTCTCGTGTCACAATGTTCGTTCCCGTACTCCTCCGAAACGGCTCGACCGATTCTCATGAAATTTTGTGAGCATATTAAGTAGGTCTGAGAATCGGCCAACATCTATTTTTCATCCCTCTAAGTAATAAGGGTGGCCCACCCCAAACATTTGAACGCGGTACGGAGTTCGCGGGGTCAGCTAGTAATTTATAAAATGTATAAATTGCATGCATTATATGTTTGCAATTACTGAAAACATTCTGTTTATTATACAGCAATATACACAAAGCGAAAACAGTAGCTTATACAGTACCTAAAAAGCCTTTGAATTACATGCCTCCCCTTTTACTAACAAACTCCTTTGAATTCTACTCACTAAGCTTTTTGCTCATGACAGCACTCATTGCAGAGCTTAATTACGTAGAATTGTGTTGGTAATAGTAGTTCTTTATACCTAGGGGAGTACTAAAGACACAACAACTTTAACAGAAACTCATAATTGTGGATTTTGAATTGTATATACCAACCGTCATTGACTATAAATTGAGAGATTTAAATTTTCAAAAGGCAAATCTCTTTTTTATTTCAAAGCAGAGTAAAATAGAAATTGTGTCTTCGTTACTTACGTTACGTTACAGCGTTACGACCGTTCAAGCTATAAAAATTGTTTAAACTAGCTTTAGATTCATCAACCAACAATAAATAAATTAATAATAAATAACGTTTCACACTCATAGCCCCACAGTAGGGTAGATATACCCTGTGTCGTGGGTACCACGGACACACATAGAGACAGAAACAAACACCCAGACCGAGAACAGAAATTTAAACTCATCATTCAAATTTCTGCTTCGCCGGGAATCGAACCCGGGACCCTTCGATTGGCAGTCCGACGTAGCAACCATTACGCCACGCGAGTCGTCAAATAATAAGTTTATAGATTTCAATTGCAGCTGACGATCAATTGCTCGTTTGAAATGCAACAGCTACATTTAAGTTAAAGCAGTCAAGGGCATAAGGATATCCATCGGCTATTTCCAGTCAGTGGCATGCCGTCGCAAGAACTGGAATGTGCAGGAAGCATCATCCCACTCCGGATGATGAGCCCATTTTGGAACGCCACACGTAAAGAACACCGGTGAATTCCTCTGCAGAACCCGGAGTTCTTCCCAGGCGTAGAGGCAGACCGCCTAGGGGGTTTAAGTGCTGTAAAAATCCCACATAATACAGTATCTCTCCCAAAGTGTCGGGTACCTTTTGAAGGTTTCGCCACGATGCAAAACAAGTTATCGGTTATTTATCAAAATCTCTGTCTGAAGTTGCTTAACTTTTAATACATACTTAAATCCATCATATGATATTCTTTAACAGATGGCCAACTCATTAATCATCGGCGAACTACCCGCGACGGAAGGACAATGTCATTCTGATAATCATATCGGAGCTATTTACACGACGGGATCACCCACATCGATTTTTTCTTCATATTTATAGTGGGCGTTATCGGTAATTTAATTTTTATTAATCTCCATACATGGCGCTCGCGTTAAGTATGTTGATAATATTCTAAAGATATTTTGATGCCTTGTTAGTAACTTTAATAAGGAAGTGACCGATGATCGACTCGAAGTTGGTATAAAAATATATGTATATTGTAAACATGTAAAAATTAAGAAATGATAAATTCTCAAAGACTGATAAATTAATTAGCACTTGTGAAAGGTTGTGACAGTTTGCGCGCTAAAAAAATTAGCCTGATGTCTCTTTTATATTCAAGTCAGTCTATTTTAAAAAAGAGTTCTTTCTATACTCTGACAAAAGAGCTCTCATACATAATAGTGCTTTGAAAACTGTGCATTTTCTAACAACCTCTAGCCTGAGAACGTCTCAAGAGTAAGCGCACGCAATCTTGAAGTAGAAAAATGTTTTTCCTTTTCGAAAATGTTTTTTCCTTTGCTGTACCAAAAGTAGTCCTTAATAAATTTCGCTTCATGATTGTCAAAAAACCCAGTTAGAGAACGAGAGTCGATTTGCTACGAGTATGTTGCTTATAGAGAAGTAAAATATAGTTAAACATCTTCATCACCGTCATAATCAGAAGCCGATACTGAGGAAACCAAGTTTAGGAAACAAAAGGTCCCAGGTGTAATCGATAGTTGGCAGTGGTTAAACCTTATCAAGGAGTAATGGGAGATTTTGTAGGTGGTAGGCTTCATCCACTTCTGCCGTGAACCAATTCTATTGTGTTTCGGTGGAAAGGTGCAGTTGCCGGCCACACTTACATGAGGCGACCACCAGACTCCGGAGTAGCAGCGCAACTGCATACGACCTCAGACAAGACTTACCTATGCTTGCTTGAGGTTGTATGTTGATTTCAATGGGCTGCAGCGACCACTTAACACCACTTGGCCTGCATGCTCGTCTGCTACTCCAGTCAAATAAATAAAAAAAGATTTTGAAACATTCGACAATGAGTTTGCCATTTCCTATTATTTCCACTATTTTCCACTGATACAACGTAATGACGTTTCCAGGTTTCTTCCATCATGATGACTCGTGTAAAGCAGTCAGACGCAACAGAGGTTATAGCCACAATATCTTCATATAAAACACCCGAATGATTATTTAATATATTTCTACATGCGGTGTATTCACTATGGTCTTTATAAAAAGAAAAAAAATATAGTTGAGGTGTTAACTAATCATACAAATTAAACATATGTTTTGTCACACACTCTCATTTCTCCCGCAACACATAACCATCTATTTAGTTATAGTACGTCAACCGATCAATTTACGATTCGTTCCCAGGCTTCTCCAACTACACAATACTCGTATATGCTGAGACACACACACGCCTAGCAGTAGGACACAAAAGGAGTTACAGTCAAATTAAAATTTAAACGCTACACACTCATAGCCCCACACTAGGATTCCCTGTGTCGTGGGTACTATGGGCACACAAATCCAGAAACACAAACACCCAGACCGGGAACTGAAATTGAAACTCATCATTCAAATTTCTGCCTCGCCGGGAACCGAACCCGGGACCCTCCGATCGGCAGTCCGGCATGGTAACCATTGCGCCAAACGACCTCTAAAATACACTCGAAATTTCTTTTAGATACTGCTACAGACAATGGATTAATCACTCTGGTGCCGTTCTAATAACTTTTTTTTTTTGTTAATTTTTCTCAACAAAATGATTACTATCTTTCTGTTAAACCTTTTTAGTCTATTCCCTTAAACCATTTCTTTATCGCTCCAATCTACTAAAATACTGTTATGTACTATATTATTATGTTAGTGGAAAGTTTGCTGACTAACGCATTATAATTTGTGTAAAATTGTAAAAGTGTATCATAATATTGCATGTTTCCGAAAAAAATATATATTTAAAAAAATATAAAAGTAATCCAATCAAACAAATGTTTTGACACGTCTCTTAAACGGGCACGGCACACATTGCATCACACACTCTCATTTCTCCCACAACACATGCGTCTAGTTAGATTACGTCAACCGATCAATTTACGATTCGTCTCGGACGGCCGCCTCATTGTGTGGGCGTCACGCTCGCTTATGTACGTATCATGTCTCGTACAATCGGTACAATACATTATTAGTTAGTGTACATACAATAATAATTATATACCTGTGTTAGCAGTTTTGAGGGCAGTGACACCCGATACCGGAGTCCTACAGAAGCTTGGGTTCAAATCTTTAAACCAACGACTAAAACAGTTCGTTAAGTGCATATTAATCATCAACTTCACGGTATCGGAAAATATTGTAATGTTTCATTAAGAGGTTAGGAAAACCGCGTATTCCGGAAAGCTTCATAAAAGTAGGTATTCATTAATTAATTTGTTCATTTAAGAAATATTCAACAAATTGAGTGGTAAATACTTGAGATATAAACCATTATATCACTTAATACTCAACCACGTGAAAAAATACCGTGCCCATGAGAAACACAATAAAAAAAGGGCTTGGGATTGTCGCAAATTAATACTTAACTAAATTTATTTGAAAAGGGTGAAATCTGTACCTTAGATTTACTTTTACATATAGGCACCGTCCATATATACCCGCTACGCACAGTTCTGCACAAAACACCGTACACTGACAAAAGTAAAACAATGCGAGAAACATCTCATCCAGTCACTCTACATAATAACACCCAATCTTCATTCACTTGCAAACTGCGAATCCTAGAATTACGCAAGTAATCGCCCGCGAGCCAATAATTCGATTCTATCGAGTCTCGATATTCAATTCGATCGTAATTGGCTCAATTCCGATTACATCCAACATCATCGGATATCGTAATCGACATAATTGGACCCCTGTACACTGGTATCTGCTGATATTTATGCAGAAAGTGAAAACTTGTAACGGGTCTCTGATTGTCGCGTGTACCGCAAAATCTTTGCGCGCAATCTTATCAAAGTAAACGTAAAATGTGTTTTTATTTTTATTTTATTGTTTTATTTGAATGGAGTAGCAGACGAGCATGCAGGCCACGTGGTGTTAAGTGGTCGCTGCAGCCCATGGACATCTACATACAACCTCAAGCAAGCATAGGTAAGTCTTGTCTGAGGTTGCATGCAGTTGCGCTGCTACTCCGGAGGCTGGTGGTCGCCTCATGTAAATGTGGCCGGTAACTGGACGTTTCCACCGAAACACTTTAGAATTGCTCACGGCAGAAGTGGGTGCAGCGGTGGTACTTCCCCGGGCGAACCATAATAGTTCTACCACCTACAAATCTACGTACTTTTATCAGACTCTATTATCCGACTTGTAATTATGAAGTTAAATTTGTAACTATTAATTGTCTGAAATGATGTCTGTAGGATAAAATTATCAAGGATTTGATGAAGTTAAGCCCTGTGGAACTTATAGGTAACTGTCGGGAATGCACGATGATGGAAAACATCGTAATTAAACATCTCAATGTATTTCCCCCACCTTAACAAATTTCTTTGTCAGATGTGCTTGTCGGGATTTGAACTCGGTATCTCGGTGTCGGAAGCCGTGGTCTTTACAGCTCGGCCACCGCGTCTAGCTTTATTAAGATATTTAATATAGGCCCGATTGGATGTTAAGCAAGGAAGGTACCGGTGCCATCTTGTGGAATTCCCGAAGTCTCAGAAGTGTTGAATTGCCCCGGGAGGATTATAGTGACGTTCAAGGAATAGGGACATGGCTATACCCTGGCACCTGCGATAAGATACTCGGGTAACAATTGAAGGTTCTCTCAGAAAGAAAAAAAAAATTTGGCGGAGTAATCGGTAAACATACATAAAAATACATACAGACGAACACACTCCTTTTAGAAGTCAGTACAAAAAAGTAAAAATCTATCATCATTCTATCTATTCTATCTAAATCTTTTTAACTAAGCTGTCTCTTGAACGAAACGCCCAATGCTTCGCGCGATACAACAGTAATTTAACATCTAATTTATAACGCGCTGACATCAGTTCACGCTCGAGCTACATGTAGTACACTAATTTCAAATTGCGTTATGGCCAATTTGTACAGAAATCGCAGACTACAAAATTAAGCGCTCAATTTGAACTCTTAAAGTATTCATTAAACAGAGAAACGTTTAGTAGTAACGTAATGAATTTAAAAATAGAAGCTCTATTCAAATCTATTTCGTAAAGAAATGCAGCATGTTTGAATTCTGGATCTGTCTTGCAAGGATGTACGTTCTTTGCTAAAAATAGCTTAACCATAATGCAAATTGACCACAATTGGAAGTCTAAAGTATTCATTAAACAGTCAGTCAGTATTTCTGAATTCATTATTTAGATTTTTTTTAAAGAAATTGCAGTTGTCTCGAATTCATGAACTGTTTTGAATTTAATCGGTCTGTTCCCTATTTAACGGGTGCTATTTGCTACACTACTGCTTGTTTTGACCACGTTACAAAGGAGCATAACCCTGATTTGAGTATCACCGGAACCCCTACTTTTAATTTTAATTTATGAGAAGGCACTCCAGATAATTCCAAAGAATTTAAGAACTCTACAGGATATGAGGTACTATGTTCTGTTTCTATCACTGTGTCTACAGATAAATATTCAGTAGTTTCTCCCATAACTTAATCCAAAATATTTTCATTATTCATATTTCATTTAATTTTTGATTATTCATAACTTTTGTTAACCCTCTGGAACAGTCTATTATACCAGGATAAAGGGTAGGTAAATAAGTACAGAAGTTTTTGCTTAGCTGCACTAAAATACTAAGTACACAGGATAAGTAGATGTAAAAAAACAGTTTAGACGATAAACCAAATTGTACGTCATCCCTCGGGAATTCCTCATTTTCGGGGATTAATTATCGTATCATTTAGCTTCTAAGTTTACATGTGCATATTCGTTTGCAATATATTACCTTGTTTTAAACGACACAGCGCTATCTATCACCGAACTGGTATGAAGCTAACAATATTTTTGTTTTTCCTCGGGAATAATAAGTACCCTATTATTTAATCCGGACTACTAACTTTACGTCTGCAAAATTTCAAAGCAATCGGTTCAGAAGTTACGGCGTGAAAGCGGAACAAACAAACAAAGAATAAAACTCACTTTCCAATTTCTAATATTAGTAAGGAAGTAAGGATAACAGTCAGCACTCAGTAAAGTGAGCATTAATAAAACTATATTACTGCAAGATTCCGACTCGAAGATAATGGAAAATATGCACTTTTATCACCAATACGTAAAATATTGCTCCGGCATAAAGATCGCAGAGTAATCCTCGTAAACAAAAGAGTGTTTCATTACAATGTTGTCGTGTAGGACCTCATTTACGAAGGCCACAGACATGCCATAAATAAAATTATGATAGCGGTGCAAAGGAAATGAAATTCCATACAAATCAAAATTCAAGTTTTTGCTTTTTTGCGAAATGTACTTGGAAGTACACATTAAGAAACATTTAATTAAAAAATATTTTTTTATTTTTGTCCACACGTCTGTCCGTAGTCCGTTCGGTCCAGGTAATACCAAAAACCTAATATGTATTATAAGGATTTTCAAGAGTAGATAAATAAATAGCAATTATTATTATTAAAATAACGTGGACTACTTTTCTGAAACTCTTCAGTAAATTCTGTTCATGGTAATTAACGATTCTTTTATTTTTTGTCCACTAACCAGCACTTCCTCATATCTTACTTCCGAGAGGAGGAGTCCTGTGCCCTGCAGTGGGACCTAAAAAAGGGTTAAAAAAGGGTTAAAATCTATATCGCTGACAAACAATACTGCAGCAATGTATATGAAAATTTCATACATATACGAGCCCATTCAAGACACTCATTACAATCCGAGAGAGATATAAGGGACCTATCTTGACAACTTTAATGTGAATATCATGTTTATTTCATTGTTATTTTCTCACGACCTCGTCGGTGCTATTGTATGCAATCATAATGACCGTATAGTGTACTTTTATGTAAAATAAATTATTAGTAGCATATTTAGTGGAGTGATAAATGAACAATAAAGTAATATATCTTTAATGGACGAGAAATAGATTCATTTTTAATGGGTATATCCGTTGTGTTCTGTTTTTGTAACTGAGGGGTCATTGCGGACTCAAACCGGGTAAAAGCCAACGGTATTCCCCCACATCACTCTCGAATTCCAACCATTAGGATTCTTTGCGGCATAGAAGAGAAGGACTTCTAATAAATAAATACATCCCCATATAAGATGTACAATATATTGACAATAAATAAAAAAACAGGTGTCGATTTTTTTATGCATCGAATTCAAGAACACAAACGAAGCTGAAAAAGCGAAATGACACCTTCGTAAAGCATGCTACATACTACATGTACATGCTAGAAAATGGTATAGGTAAAGATAGCATCGTATGTAGGCTACATTTTTAATACCTTTTTAAGTCTTCATATATGTCTAAATATGGTACGGACGCATTCCATCACATACAGCCTCCGTGGCGCAGTGGGTGATGAGCCGACTGCGAAGCGTGAGGTCGTGGGTTCGATCCCCACCCAGGACAAATATTTGTGTGATGAACATGAGTATTTGTTCTGTGTCTGGGTGTTAAATTATCTATTTAAGTATTTATTTAGAATTATATATGTATGTTTATCAGCTTTCTGATTACCATAGCACAAGCTCTGCTTAGTTTGGAATCAGATGGCGTTGTGTGAATTGTCCAAAGATATTTATTATTATTATACCCAAATACAACTCAAAACTTGATCTGAAATAATTAGACTGTACAATTGTAAAATCCCTAGAAAGTGAAGGCTCGATTGTGCGCTATAAAAGGCGCAGTATAGCAGCCTCAAAGTCAAGACGAGGCAAGACAATATTAGCATAAACGTCCCGCGAGAGACGCATTCGTTACACAACGCGTCTGCACTGTCGCGAACGACACGTCATCGGTTTATTTTATCAATGCAGTTTTAAAAAATTGTACTTAATTGGAAAAAGCTTGATCCTTAAGATGCACTTTAATTAGCCGAGTCAATTCACTTGATGATTTGACTGTAAAATCCCAAGAAAGTGCAGGTCAGATTGTGATCGCAGCTTCAGCACGACGCAACACGTCGTGGACGACACGTCACTTGTTTACTGTATTAAACTGAGAGTTAACGCTTTAATTAACGTGATATAGCTTAGGTAACAATATTAAACCAATGAGTTGAATACATTTCAGATAACTATTTGTTCTTCCAAAAATACTACTGAGGAACTTTCAGAGGAGTAAAAAGGGAAGAAGATAAATTGAATGTGATTTATTGCCTGTGGTATAACCGAGTGGACTAACTGATAGTATTACGAATACTTTTTATAAAAACCTTTGTGTAACGCCCCATAGGGCTTAGATAAATTTAATGGGATCATCATCATCCAAAATATTTTTTCAAATCACGATAAAAAAGGCTGCGTTGAAGGAAACCTAATCCGAACCAATTACACTGCACAATCCTACGAAAGTGAAGCTTCGATTGTGCGCTATAAAAGGCTTTGAATGGCGACCTCAAAGCTAACATCACGAGTTAATATTTGCAAAAAAGGCCTTTATTTTAAAGTGGACGGTATACTGTTTCGTACGATACTACATTGAATTGACTTTATGGGCCCAGAAGCTTGATTAAGTGTTATCTAGTTTTATATACAGATTATTACAGATATATTGAGTTTTTTTATTTAAAAAAAAATGTTGATTTTCGGCGTTAAATTAATAGGTAAATATGAGGGGAGATAGGCACTCAGCAGTGTAAAAAAGGGTTAAAGCCAAACGAAATAATTTTAAGGAAATATTGACACGACACCTATCCCTAAATACTAAATATGATTTTCTTCTCTTTTTTTCTTTAATATATTTAATGTAATGAGATGGCCAACGCAATTAACGCAATTTTGTAGCAAGACCTAAACGTTTCGTAGCATTTGTCGTATCGTGCGATGCAATGGGAACCCGCCTGTCCTGTCAATCAAAAACATTCAGGGCGCGGTGTGGGCGAACCATTCGTATTTATTTAAGCGACACTGAAACGTACCTGTGTAAACATAACACTGTAAATTATTTGTATATTGTAATGCAACCCTTTAGTTGAGGCTGATTTTTGATAACTTCGTACAGGCGAAGTATAAAAATAATTTGCCGGCAATCAGATGTATTTGTTGGCGTTTTCTGTGGTTATTAAAACTTCAATCTCGACCGGTACTGTATAAATATATAGTTTAAAAAGTTTATACAACACACAACAAAACTGCTTCACGGCCAAAATAGGTGCAGAATTGCAAGAATTCAACGATCCACTTTATCATTATGACGTCGTTGAATAAACATTTAAGTTATTTTAGGAAACACTATATTATTATAATGTATTATGTAATTGTAAACAATTTATATTTTTTCTTTAGATCCCGTTTGGGCTTAGTATTTTGAACTGAGGGAAAAAAGGCGGCTAAATAACCTACACGCTTCTGAATCAAAATAGTACAAATATTATTTAAGTAAACTAAATATAATATTATGCAGCTATGGGTCTGTAATAGGTACATCTGACAGCTGATCGTATGAGATGGAGTACGGTAGAAGTATCTGTAATATCCTGAATACTAAAGTACACAAGGTAAACATTTGTTTGCAAGGTTCATTGGCCGGAGGATTTGCGATCGTTCGCTCGGTCAACATCTTGAGAGCTCCTACTGTTCGGCAATTGAACTCTCTTGCTAGCCTAGCTATACGATAACGCTATACGATAAGGCTTTAACAAAGTTTTTATTCGTCTAGAGGACGAGCCACAATGAAACTAACAAGAATAGCAAAAATAGTATTCACAGCAAAATAAATTACAACCAAATAATGACTTTAAATAGGAAAAATCACTGCTATCCTAGCTCCTGTAAGCCGATCCGTTATCGTAAGAACTTTCAAGTGTTAAGTATATTCTTCTTTATTGGAGCTGCACTCGGCAGCCAGTAATCCGAATATCCCATTACTGTAGAAAAAGGCATCGCGATCAGGTATTTCTTGATATGTGGCGGAATAAATAAAATTAAACATAAACTCACACAGCGTTTGTGCGCTATGAACGGATCGCATTACTTGGATTGTCCGATTCTGTTTATTGAAAACATAGTACTCGTAAAGTTTTTATGGGTTTTAGTTACATAAAATAAATTAGAATACATACATCGGAAACACTTATTCGTCTAGACTAACAATTGATTTTAACAATCACAATGTCTATTCCATCAAATTGTTTCTATTCTTTCTTTTTTTTTCTTTATCACTTCCACACTACCATCAGTTATATTTAATCTAACTCATGAAATATTGCCGATTG
Source organism: Pyrgus malvae (assembly GCA_911387765.1). Taxonomy (NCBI): domain Eukaryota; kingdom Metazoa; phylum Arthropoda; class Insecta; order Lepidoptera; family Hesperiidae; genus Pyrgus; species Pyrgus malvae. The sequence goes on along the minus strand of OU426955.1, from coordinate 5,178,341 downwards.
CCACCAAAGCAAATTTATCATTGAACTATTAGCCAATGTCTTTCTTGCCGAACATCAAACGCTATTTTTCAACACACGCCAACGTCTGTCTTGGCTCACTCAACGACCACTCATGTCAGTGGTTCGCTGTTTCGAAATCACCTCCCGGCTTCCCTGTTCATTTCTACAGAATATATCTCTTATTTATGCAGATTGAATCTTGACTGGAATTTGCTCACATATTTTCAATGTAGCAACAAGTCTGTAAGGTGCTTGATGAATTGCAAATATTTTGATTTTAACACGATTAGGAAGCGGGTCGTATCTCTTGCACTGACGGAATCTTGTCGTTACGTTTTTTATCTCATTAATTTTTCTTTAAAAGTTTTCGGAATATTTTATTTTCTATGTGGCAGTATTCATTATGTACAATACAAAAGTTTCACATCATAAAGCATTGGAATTTCAAAACTTCTGTCGATATATAATGATTAAGCTAGCTTAATTTATTCTATAAACACTGACAAATACACAGGCGCCTTCAGAACTTGCTTGTTTGAATACGAATGATAGCCTTAAGAACATTTTAATAGCCTCTCGGTACATTTAATTATTTGGGCAATTACTGTCAACACATGACCTGCATCAACATGTCGCAATGACCAGAAATAAGTTACCAAACGCCGTTATATCAAATACAGACACACGTGGGTGAACTCCTTGTTCCCAATAAACAATTAAGAGGCTAACGCACTCGCTAAGAACACGAGCCAGGGTTGATACAACAAATCATTGCATCGAGAATCTTCTACATGCCGTACCCATTCCGGGATACAGATTGGCTTTTCAAAATGATAATAATTTAAAACGCTCTCCACCCAGCTGATGATGCCAAACTTCATATTTTAATAAGATCTAAAGAAGGTATCGAAATCATATTAAACAAATAAATAAGATTGCTTGGGTGTCCAAAATGACATTGTGTTCTGTTCTCAATACGTCTGCAAAACTTGTGAAAAACTTCCTTGATATTTTCACAATTGTTTAAAACTACATGTTAAGTAGTTAAATAGTTGCCGGTAATACGAATACGATCGTAGTGTAGAGAGCCGATAACGTTTGAAAATCTAAATTAAAGAATAAGAGTAAACAGAATAGTTAGTTAAGATTTTTAAATATATTACAGGACAAACTGTAAGAATAACAGCCCTGGCACGCGCCAACATCAAACATCGATGGTCTGACAAAGTATCGAATAGAAACGATTTAATGCTGGCACCCACGCATCCGTAAGATCTGATCGAGGACGCTTATTAATACTACAATTTCATTCTATTGAATTAATATTACGTCAATTTAAAATGCTGACGGAGCCACACTTCAGAGATACAATGGACTATTGAAGATAAATTAGCCTCCTTAAAACTTACAGCTATTCTTCGTTTTTAAATTTGGTATGATCCGGTATTTATAAAGACTTATTGTTGTTTAACAAACTTCTTGTAACCATTTGAGAGATCAAATATCCACTTCAGATAAAGTTACTCGAAATATAAATTGATATTAACAACAATTATGCCGCCTAAAGTCGTTACTTAAAACATATGAGATCTAACGAGACCTTTATTAGCTGTCTTAATAGTTAACACTTGACAACATGTTTCAGCTTAACATCGCTGGTATTTTCAATTTCGATTATACATCAAATTTTAATTTTTCAAACAATTCACACGGAATTTACTCGTAAGTATTTAGGCAGTTTTATTTATTTAATAACGTAACAATAGGCGGACTTAATGCCTGATGGCATACCAGTCAGCCCTTGGTGATGGACAAAATAGTGGTAGATATCAAAAATAAATTAGTAGAAAAGAAAATCCAGTTACATTTATCACTCTTACATTCCACAAGAATACCACCCACATTCTTTCATACCACTTCCGAAATTTACAGCGTTTATACGAATCAACTGGAACTGCACGATAGTCCGCCATAAACCGCTGAGCAACTTGTAGCAATAACTACAGCAATCCTCGATAACAATCATAACAGCAATAAAACACTTCACATGCCTTTTACACTACCGTTACAGCTACTTATGTTACTTACGTTCGATACGCCGCGCCGTTTAGCATCGCACGAACAATCGTACGGCAATAAAAGCAAGACAAACGATCTCTTTCAATGCATGGCTGATTGCCTGTCGAATGCCTGTGTTCAATCAAGTGCAGCAATAAGTGGGACAAGTCATTAGTCCGAGCCCTTTAGTGGGTCGTGGTCCGGAATTGAATTTCGTAATTGCGACAGCAGCTTTTGTAATAGCTACTGGAGAGATTTACAATAGGATCAGGTGATTGACAGATTGACACCATGTCGAAATGATTCTAATCAGAGCTAGAAGAGCAATATTCAAGGGACCATTCAACCTTGGGTTACGTAAAAGAGACAAAGATTGTTTAAAGCTCTTCGTAATGGTAGAGGAAGACAAGTCATTAGTAACATATAATCGAAATTCAAACATGGCGAGACAGATCGAAAATGTTCCTGAGCATCAAAATTCAAAGAATTGTCTTCCTTGTTTACTTTTTTGACACGCAACAGCGGCTGCTTCCGCGTGATTTCGGGCCAAGGACCAACTCCGCCCCGTCTGGTCACGCCATCAACAAATCCGTCTGGGGAACCCTTAAGTGGGTCAGGCGAAATTGACTCATTCCTCACGCCAAATGCAATGTGCTGATTTCGCTCTCGATAGAAAGTCTTTATGACATCATACTATCCTCTTTTGTGATTTGTATTGCAAAACATAATAAATCTACGAAACCATGTATGAATTCTGATTTAATTTCGATACGGATATTTTCATTTATTTTTGATTTTTTGGAGAATCTCCGCTTGTGACGTATTGTGGGCGTATATTAATGACAAATTTATATTGCAGAAATGCAAGAACATTACACATTCTTTAGTGATTCACCCACTGTGTAGATTTCTCACAGTTTCGTCTTCTATTCCGGCCCGTACCCTAATTCGGAACTTACTGAACTCTAAATAAATATCGCAGTCCTAATTTGGGCAGTTAATGATTTGTAAGGCTCTTTAAAATTTCGATAAAAATTACATGCGCCGTGACCTTATTAGGTGAAATGGGAACAAAAAAGAGTGCAAAGAATGGCCTTTCGAATATTTTGTACTGATTATTACAGACACTCATTTGCAACTTCTATAAGAAAGAAAAACTAAGGATATGGTAATACCAAGTGAAACGTTATTGCGAGATTTCCAAGCTACGCATTTGTTTGTTCTTACTGAAACAATGTGTTATTGTTTCCCATGAGTCAAAAAGCTATCGCTTTCGATCGATTCATCTGAATAATGCAGTATCATCGTTCCGATAATAAATTTACATACGCGTTTGCTAAAGAAAGTGTCGCCCACGGCAAGTTGCGTATGGGCACACAATTCACTTAAGTTTTCACAACTTGTGACTTATTGTAGGCAGAGATTGATCAGATACCCATATTTTATAAGATAGTAATTTGTTTGTTATATGTAACAGTAAATTTGTTGATTCCGGATTTCATGATTTTTATAAGGATTTGGAATATGAAACATAAAATTTCTTTGTCTAATCGAAAGGGACATAGTGTTCAGCATTTTTTTAATCACCTCTAACCAATGTTATTTTGGGGTGAAACTGGATTGCAGACTAAAATATTTTTCCTATCATCCCGTGAGAAGCTCCTGCAATAGATAGTCCCAGTAGATAATTCCCTTAAAATCACGATCCAAATATTAAGGGACCCGACAAAGAAAACGAATTTAGTTTCTTCCTAACAAGAAATATAGGTCCAAAAAATATTTAATTCACCATTACTGTGTCAAATCCACGTTTTTAATCATTACGCATAAGCAATTTGCATTAATAATCATAGTTAAAGTTTAAAAAAAATACTCTTATTTAACACTTTCGGTGCTGCAACGTTTAATCACGTCAAAATCAATGCATGTGTTGTGGCACAACGTGCAACCACGTCAGAAAAAAAATATTTTTGGCGCTACGTTTTATAACGCCAGCGGCTCATAAGATTATTGGTTAGTTACGTCACTGCGCCGTCAATTTTTATGGAGCAGGTATGTGCCATATAATGAAATTAGTTGAGGTTGTTTGCACCTGAGAAAGTGTTAAACTGAAGACACACATATAAAGTGTTTTCGATTTGTAAAGGGGAAATGATTCATACGAGTATAACAATCAAGTATAAAATCACAAAGTAACATAAAGGTCTTGTCGCTTGCAATGCAATCGACTATAAATCCTTTGGTATAATCACATGATAACAATTGTTACTGGAAACACGATACCCCGATCTCACATAATTAAAATATCTCCTGAGATGCATAGCCGCTAGCTTCGATTTACAGCTTTTCGGCGGGGTATAAATTTACCGAACTTTCCAATCTGTCCGCACCTGAGGGTAAGTGTTGAAGTCTTTATCATTTTTGCATTTTATCGACGCATCAAGTTTCTCGGAGCAGAGAACCGGCTTCCATATTGCACGGTATGACCTTAATCGATAAGATTTTGCACTTATTATTACTTTTTTCTTTTTTAATTTACTAAAAGTTATATTAAAATTTGGCAAGAGTAATGCAAAAGAGACACCATTGGGCGGTGGAAACCCTTGATTTGTAGTAACGCCGTAGCTAGAGGCTTCGAATAAAGGACCCACTTATTTGTTTTTCAACACTTTTGTTTAATGCCTCAGCGCTGAAAACAGGCCTCCTTCTCCTTAGGGAATTGAGAGAGACTTAGGCAATATCCAACAGGCTGGCCAAGTACAGAACGTAGTAACGAACGGTACATCTCTCAGGCATGCAGTGATCCATTTTCTTATCTCATCTAATAAACCATCATAACAGTGTCAGTTTACATACTCACCAAAGATATTTCTATATTCACAACACAAATTTCATAGTCAGAGGGTGTGCGGCGATATTTAAACCGCTGCTGGGGAATCAAGAGTTTTTACAATGCGGCTCAAATTCTAGTAGTAATACCTCACCTGAACATCTCTCCTTGGTGGCTGCGGCAGCCTCTGCACAGGATGGAGCAAGGGCGCTGGCATGCGGGTCGGCGGGGGCGCGTACGGCCGCGGCGCAGGGGGCGGCGGAGGCACCGGCGGCGGACGGGGGCCCTGGTACACTGTGACGGAGGGCACCAGGGGCGGCGGAGGCCTGCGCGCCCGCTCCACGATGGCAAGGTGCTCGGAGGGCCGGATGAGGCGCGGCGGGAGGGTGCGCGGGCGCGGCTCGGGCCGCACGCTCGGCCGGGGCGGAGGCGCCGGCGCCGGCGCTAGCCCCGCGCGCCCCCGCCGCGCCGCCTCCGATTCGTCCGTCATCGGTGCGCGCCAATCTGTTTACAATTGGTTACTTAATTAAGAGGCTTGTTTCAAGACTACGACTTATTTAATATCTATAGTTGGGATGAAAACTGCATTGCTAAGTAAGAAATTATTGGTTTCGTCTAAGTACGATAATCATCACATAGAATATGATGATGATAATGATAGTTTACCACGGTTTGGAAAACCTGGAGCATTAGTTAGGTATAAAATAAGTAGTAGGTAATGAAGGATGAGGATTTTGTAATTCTTAAAACAAGCTATTTTATTCATTAATTTTTTTTAAATGTCATTCTACATTACTGCTAATTCCAACACTTATAAAAATCATCAGAACAATGTTTTCAACAGCATCAAATATAGAAAAAATCAATAAACGGCAAAAGAACAAAATCCACATAAATTGATCATTACCACCATAAATTGCTTTCTGAGAAAAAAAAACACATTTCCATTAGATGATCCGACTATCAATCATGCTAGACAGCTGAGGAAAGGCGATATAAACAAAAAAACTTAATGCCCTATAACAAACAAAGGAAATCGCGTAGTTGGAAGCGGGGAACAATATTGACAAGTGCTCACAAATGAAATAACGATGTATCACGCAAACCCTCTTCAATATTTTTTTTTTATCGCACTGCGGTATGTCAATAGAACGTTGTTGGCTTGTCAGAATGAATACTGATTAATTTTTTTGATTCAGAATCACAGGTTTTATTTATACTTAATACGAAAAAGCCTAAAATGGTTAGTTGGCCTACTTATTAAATAACCACTCAAATAAGCGATATCGTCGCGATCTACAAAGAAATAACTACCTACCTAAATATAAATTCATTCTTGGGTACAAACCAGTAAAACATCTTTTTAGAATTGGCGCCATCTATCTGCAAAGGCCTGCACTACTTCGTACACATCAGTCTCCGATCGACGCGAGCGCCGCCGCTCGGCGACACTGCGTCTGCGTTTACGCTCAACCGCTCGAATGACCTTACCGAGGATAATTGCCTTTATTTCCAACTTTTAAAATTTCCGTTATAACCGTACTATTTAACAACACAACGTACCATCTGTGGCTATTTTAATGCAAATTTTAAACGCATTGGTGAGCAAAAACAATTTCCTTTTTTACAATGGAACGGTTTGAAAACATTTAGTTACCTAAGAGTAATTTAGCGAGAGTTACGTAACATTACATACAGAAAATATTTTTGGTAATACATATACTCATAAGAGTATCATTCATTTTGTTATATTTTACTTTATGTTAAACATTTCACGTTAACTCATTCATTTGTAAAATTTCTATTTATGAAAAAAAATTCGATAAGCTTTTTAAGTATAAGTAGATAATTGTTAATCATTACCTACGTTACATTAAACGTTACGTAATAAATAATGTAGTTTAAAAAACTAAAAAACACGCTTTTGAGAAAATACGAACTAAAAACTAAAAAAATAAGAAGAAAATGTATATTACTGTAAATAAAGCGTGGGGTGCATGGTGTCAATAGTATCTTAAAAACCACCCCACGCTTTATTTACAGTAATATACATTTTCTTCTTATTTTTTTAGTTTTTAGTTCGTATTTTCTCAAAAGCGTGTTTTTTAGTTTTTTAAACTACATTATTTATTTTTAATTTTTTAGTTGGATTTTTATTCTCATATTATTGCATTGTCATCGGCCCTTAACCCATATGCAAATTTTCAAGTTAACCAGAAAATTATATAAATTAACAAAAATCATATTTTGCAAATTGAAAAATGGAATAATTTTATCAAATTAGTGTATTGTCATCGGTCCTCAATAAATCTACAAAGTTTGAACGAAATCTGGCCGTTTAAAGTGGGTCAAAATCGCGCCCAAAGAAGTCGGTTACAAACAAACATACAAACATACAGGTGAAGCTAATAAAAAGCGTGTAAAAAGCTATGTTTTAAATGAATTACAAACCATAGTGGAAAACGGTACATCGTTGGTATTTCTATTATTTATTTATCATCGTATACACATTTTTCTCACCAGTCGCACAATTAGCAATCTCAAAACAATGGACCTTAGTGAGATAGACAACGAAGCGTATGGCGATCAAGAAAGCGTTTATTAGTATCATGAATAAAACATTATGTTCTCACGTTGCTCTTTGTTACAGATATTATATGCTTCGATTGTAGAAGTTTTTTTTGTAAAATAAAGAACTTAGAAGGTAAGTAAATATGTAGAGATACTTGTTAGCAACACAGCTTTCAAAGGTGGTCCAGTTTTTAATCAAGCGAAGTTCTGACTTAGAACTTTAGTTGAGTTTAATGCATTAATATCTATAGGTCCGGTGCGAAAGATCGTTATTGCATTGACGTGGTTAAAAACTATTTTAAAGGCACCTTGGATAAGTAAGGCAGAAATACAGGTAGGTAAGTTAGATACAATATCATTTGTGAGAAAGTTAAGATATTCGTAAAGTTATGTATAACATTTGATTTTGTATAAATCTCCATTACTATCACCAAGATGATTATAATTTGTTTCTAATTAAAATAATAAATTTCTAATCAAAGCAAGTATCTATAACGTAATTTTTATTTTGTACCACTTCTTATGTAAATGCGTCGTCTGATATCCGGACACCTGCTCTGACTGGATACATTGTAATTGCAGTATAAATTGCAATCAGAAAATTCCTAGAAATTCTTTCCATTTGATTACAGATTCCGGTAATTAGAATGGGCATACATACATTCATTAGGGAAGTATGCAATTACATACATCATCGCAAACATAGGCATTTCCATACAATACTTAAAGAAATCCAGTTTTTGCAATAAATAAGTAATACGACTAGTCTTTATCTTTTTCACATAGGTACTTAATACTATTAGGTAATTATCACTTTACCAATACTTTGAATTAAAACTCTATAACAACATATTGATCTGCAAACTTTTAATGCTACCTCGAATATCAAACAAGACAAGAATCTTGAGATATTTTGTCGTTCCTTATAAAAAGGTAAAATAAACAGACAAATTTTCTTAAGGCGTTTCCGTGCTTCGTCCCAGTTGTTGTCGATAGATAACAGTCGTTAAACCTTGTCGGAGGCCTAATGGGCAGTTTGAAAACATCCGACAGCGGGTTGGCCACTAAACCGCATCTCCACCAACCCGCATTGGAGCAGCTTGGTGGAGTAAGCTTCAGGCCTCCCCAATAATGGGGAGACCCGTGCCCAGCTGTGGGATGCAAAAAGGGTTGCAGCCAACAGCCAAATAGACAATTATCGTTTTCTTTCCGTACTTCCCTCCTATTTGGAGCCGAATAAAAGGAAAACTAAATACAAATAAAACATTAAAATTACAATCTAATGTTTCTATTAGATTGGTAGTTATCAAGAACGCTCTAAAAGAATAGGAAATATCATAGGAAAACCATTTTGCAGCCGAAGTAATTCAGCGAGAGTAAGTGCAAATATGGCTTGAAGCAAATATAAACAACGTATACAAACAAACCTTGCGAGATCGTATTCAGTCCCAATAAACACTTCAAACAAAGGTTTTATTTATCGTATCTTTAACACAGCACTCGTGTTTACCGACCAGTAAATAGGTACAGAATAGGTGTAGTAACTAACGATTTATTAGCCGATAAGGGAAAGTAATTTACACAACCGTGAGTACGCAATTATAACACTGCACTGCATTAGAAGAAAAATAGAGAGGTGAGTACATTGTTCGAGATTACCATGACGACACTGTTGACTGCTTTTTGCCTCCAAAATAAACGCATGCGCGGTATAACCACGCAATGTATACAATACAAAGAAAATTCGACCTTTTATCTAAAAGCGTTAGAGCTTTCCTTTGTGGTAAGGGAAAGGGTGCCACAGGGGCGCGTGTTATACCCCACGCTTTACTTCTTTGTGATGATAGCCTCCAGGAGCAATTTCGCTATATATTCCAAAGTATACGCACAAGATGGTATTCAAAGGTAACTGTAAGGGGAGACGCTATCTAATTTGCTGCTCTGAATAAGAGAGGTTTCTTGCACCCCTACAGTAGAAGAATTAAGATTTTTTTACATAAAATACTCACATAAACAAATCCTTATCGTCAGGAGCAGTAATCCCTTTACAGCGTTAAAATTAAAACTAATGATATTACACCGTGGGTTCCTGATAAGGGCAGATCAAGCGATCATGACAGCGTAAGCCCTTATGCATTTAAATGAGACAGAAAAACTAGTGGCTCGACAATGGGGTAAGTTTGATTCCCAGTAGCATTTACATAGCCATAATACATTTCAAGGAATACATTTCCATTTACGTTAACCGAGTTTTTGTCTTGCCCGGAGAGATCTGAAAAATACAGAGGTTGTTATAATTATGTTATGTTAATGATCTTATTTTATTAAAAACGAATATTTTTTATTCACGTCTCTAAAACTTTGTTACATCATTATGCAAAATCAGGTTTAGATAGCGTGTACCTTCATAACTCCTCAACCTTTTTAGTGCCTGATAGTATTATTTAGCTAACAGATACATGATTGCTTTAACTCACTGACTTGAAGATAGTATGAATAATAGATGCGTGGGTCGTTTAGCTTACAAACGATCCAAGTTATAGTATAAGATTCAGCAAAGGAGTATAAAGACCGTTACCTACTAGTGACTTTAAAGTGCCAGGTACTAAAAGCTCATTAATAACTATCAGCCTACGTCAACCGTGACCAAATCGGTGTAATTTGCAGAGCCATTAACGAATTTATTTGCACTACAAAATACCCACTCATAAAGATTATATTATTATTGCCCCGATATCAAAGACTTATTGGGTGTTTATGAACTGCACTTGGAACGCAAACGACAGACATAAAAGTGAGAGGTTAATAATATCAGAGTGTCTTGATCCTTGATAAGAGTTTGATGGTTCAAATTATTTACACGTGGCATTAACTAGGCACTTAACCTGTATGAGACTGAATGCAGATAAATATGGTGAAGAGCTACAGCGTGCCATTAAAATACTTTGTTAAACATGGTTGTGATACCTTCCTGGCGAAACTATAAAACTTATATTACTAGTTGCGAACCACAAGCGAAAGAGATATTAATGCAATAATTTAATAAAGGCAAATTTTTTGACGATTGACAAATATAAGTCTCTTAGATGTATTTTCTCCCTATTTATTCAACAATTTTCCTTTAGAAAACTTAATTTTCTTTACGCTACCCAACCAGTGGAAGATCAATATCAGAGATATTATCACATAGGTACATATACATAGGCGTAAAAATTGTGAGTATATTTTTTACTTGTTAGCTCTAGAAAACAGAACAATGCAACTCCCTGAACGATCAATGAAAGCGATACGTAACAATTCAGATTAATTAGAGATCCGAACAAAACCTACTTCATTGTAAAGCGCAGTTGTCTCGTCTGCGATTTATTGTTTCAATTTGTTATTGTTAAATTTTGAAGTACTTTTACCGATTCGATACAACAGGTACCACATGATTTCATAATGGCATGTTTTTTATCTACTCCAACGTAAGCAGGCTCCGCACTCGGCACTAAGACAATATGTAAAATAATATCCGCATTCATACTAGTTCTCGCTTGTATGTCTCGCACTTTCGTCCTTCCTCTCCTCAGTCTTTTCATTTTATGAACGAAATAATCTATGTTCAAGAATGTAATCATTTGGGAACGCAACAAAAATTTGTTATTTTATTGTTTTACTTGTGCTCAAACAAAGGCTAACTAAACCAAGCTAAATAGATAGGGGACAATAGATTAGCAGTAGAAGAAAGACATGATTCAACTAGGAGATATCATTGTACTTAACCAAGCATCAAAACGTAATGTTCAAGGCCCAACTATAAGTAACATTTTGGTTGTTCGCCAGGCAGGAAGTAGAGTCCTCATATCTACACTAGTAACTCCGCTTACGGCTGCCGTTACTGTAGCGAAAGAAATCTTTGGACTGACTACTGGACTATTTAAACCTAGGGCACGTCAAATAAGCTAATGGTGGAATCGGTCGATTTTATATGTTCTGAAATTAACGGGGGTTGCTCTAAAAAAATTTTCAAATTATTTTTATACCACTCACAGAAAATTATAGGCCTTCTGTGTGGGCGCATTGAGGTGCCGAGGAACCGAAGTGCGCACGTGGGGTGCATAGGGATGAACAGTTGCCATTAATGCAACCCTAAAGTTGTCACGATAAAATCTATACTTTAATATATGTTGTTATGGTTTGGGGAATGCCCGTTAATGGTTTGTAGCAACGAAATTGGTTGGTATGTGTATTTCTAAGTAGTCCGTCTAATTACTGGGTTCTATTACATGACAATACTCAGTGCTACTAATATCAAAATGACAACTATAAGTTATACTCTAGCAATGTTTAATATGTATATTATTATCAGTTATTGAGATAAGGTAAAGATCTAAGTTTAATCAGTAGGACGGGAATGGGCACTTATCAGTTGGCATATAAGAAACGAAACGAAAAGATGACACCATTTATCATCCTTAACACTTATCTAAGCTAACCCTTGTTGTCCATATTATTAAGAAAAATTATATGGAAAAATCTGTTTCTTATATGCTAACTGATAAGTGCCCATTCCCTTCCTACAGATTAAACTTAGATCTTGGTCACACAAGGTTGACGAATTACGTCTGAGTAGTTGTGAAAAACAACAATAGTTAAACCAAGGTCTTTGACCTCGGGGACCAAGTATAAGAAAACGAGAATTTAAAAAAATGTGCAAATGAGATATACTATACTATAAAAGAAAGTAACATACTAAAAGGTGCGTGCAAATTGTGGCCTATGGCCTAAAACCTTCACATTTTGAGAGGAGACAGTACATTGTGAAAGGCTTAACATAATGCAATTTTGCCGTAAAACAAAGCTAAATTAGCACAGCTTGGTCACTCTGTAAGTCATAATCGACACTTGATTAATAACGGCATTTCAGCGCCTAGAAGAAAATTAATATTTAGCGACTCCAAGAGTGTAATAAACATAGATCTCGACATAAAAATTAATTATACATAGCACACACGATTTATGTCTTCCGGTGATTCGCTTAATTTTAACGACGGGTTACGGATGTTAATCTATTAGCTAGTTACTGTTAGTAAACAAGATGCTATTTGAAACAATCAAACAGTTTTCCTGAAATGACGGATCTTTTCTGTTTCTGTACGAGTATTTGCGCATTCTGTTTTTAAGTTGCCGTTTTATCAAATGCTTGAAAAGTTGTCGAAGCAAAAAAACAAACAATTAAAACATACTAATTTAAAATTAACTTACGTGAATGTAGAACTGGGTTAGGCAGTGGGAATACTATCCCTCAACAAATTTCAGCTGCGATGCAATTCTGATAACCACAAAACCAGAGCTGCATTGGTAAGGAGAGGTACAGCGATGACTTAATACCAAGTAACTTACGCGATTTCAAAGAAACCCGAAGTGATGAAACGATCGAAAAAAAAGTACAAATACAAATCTTTATCAATCACAAAACTTATATGATTCACATTTGCTTCTGGAATCCCTGACTTCCGCTTTTGTGGACAGATACCTTATATTATTATATGAACGGAATGTTTAGGATAAAATTGGTTTAACATTATTAGTATTAGCTATTCAGATGGCAGACGTTCTGGAAGTCTGAAATAGGTATAAAAAGCTATAAGCGCCATTACTAGTGACATGACTATCTATGTATAGGTACTGGACTATAATGGCCGGCAACACTAATTTTATTTACAGTTAGCTGTTATAGCAGCTTCCGGTAATTAGCGAAGTCTAAATTTAGTATTAGCTTATAGTTCTATTTCTGAGTTAAGATTTCTGGTTACGACCTGTCTGAACCAATCGCAGATCTTTGCTTCCAGTGTGAAACTGATATATATCGCCTGATGGTTCAGTCGATAACCCTTACACGAACCAAAACAAACCGGAAATGTATCATGCTTTACAATGCCTAACAGAACACGAGGGCTTTCGCTTGCGATAAAAATTTAATGTCCACACCAGCGTGTAAAGGATAGAGCGATGAGCGAAGAGAAATTGGTCAGTGGAAACTGTCCGTATTCCCAAAGGCGGTGCACACGTTGGTAAAAGCTAGATTCGGTGCTGCGATTGCGAAAGCGCGGAATCGAACGCCTTTCTCTCGGCGCTAACAAATGAGCCGGGATGCTGCAGACGTGATTTATTCAAATCCCAAGCTCGTTGATGCCGGTCACGTAGCAGTCGGTTTGTATTTGAGGCACGAACTGGAGGTGTCGCTGATCTTCGATCTCACTCGCTCCAGTTATAAAATATAAAGTTCAATAGTGCAGCTTAGACGCCGTCAGCAGTGGTGGCACGGAAAATTACAAAATACATTGAAATAACGAGACATTTTAGGCATGAACCGCGGAAATTCGCTTTGATATAGCCGCGACTGAGTACTAATATTTCTTAATGGCAATTTACTTAGAATGTTCTTAGATTTAGACATCTGACAAGTGTACCTGCCTAACCTATCTTAGCATTGCAAACTTGGCCAAATGCTTCGCAATAATCTATGTTTCGACATGCAAGATGTTTGAAACAACATATTCATGTTATTTACGTTATCAAGTTATAATCATGAAAGTAACTCTATGTTCTATGAGCTAAATAAGATCCTGTTAAATAATGTGTTTAGGGCATTTATTAAATCTATTCAAATGTTTTTATAACTCACAAGATTATTACAAGTTCATTCGGCCTATAGAATTGCAGGCAATTCCTAAATAACAGCACCGGAGGCGAAGGCCCAAGACCTCTCGTACTAAGTTGATCCGTTGCGCCTAAAGTTCAGTCACGAAGAAATAATTTGCAAGTTTTGGCCTTTCTGTCCGCAAGTACCGTCATAATAATAACGTAATCAGATCGACTTTTAAATAGGTTTTAAATCATAACCATCGCTAGTCGTCTAGACGATGGTTATCTGGTGATCTCGCGAGTCAACGGGGCGTTATGAGTAATCGGGCTCGTTAGCACGAGGGAACAGTTTAAGTGTAAGGTTCAACTTAACGTATTATAGACATGCCTTTTAATAAAATGGAGCAGCAAGATACAAGAAAACTGCTGATATCTGATCAATGTAATCTTATGAAAATATTTATATAAGTCATCGTCTCGCTTAGCACTGTATCGTAGAATATTTTAAAGTTTTAGAACCCAGTAGCTACTGTAGGCAGTTTTTAAGTCGCTCTACTAGGCTCGTTGAGAATACCTGGAGTAAATTCCACGCTATTCAAATGCGTGTTGTCAAAAATACAAAAACTTAGTCAACATAATGCCAGATATTGCAAACCGAATGAAGACTGCTATATCTATCGATGATAACGATAAGCCATAGCGCCTTCCAAACTATAAAAATGAACACAACGTTAAGATTTATGTCAATTAGTAATAAACTTTTAATTGTTCTTTATTCACTATTGAAATTTATTTTTAAATGACTCCTGTAATGACCTGTCTCAAACCTGTACTGAATTACCATTCACTCCCCACCTGTTTGACACCTCGCTGCAACGAAAAATGTTATAGGTATATCAAACCCGACGAGTGTACAAGCACCGATGATTCATTCGTGATGTATCGATTCCCTATTCGAGTTGAACTGACGTAGTTGATACATTGCTTCAATAGCTTGTTTCATAGTTTGTCGATGTAAACATGTTTGTACCCAAAATATAAATCGCCGTTATTGATGCCGTACCAGACAAATGTACGACGTTACATCGGTGATTCATAGGCTTATACTGATTTGAGTTAGAACTAACGTTTATTTACTAAATATTTATTGCTGGTATATGACCTTTTGTTATGTTCCAAAGACATTTTTAGCTAGAATGTCCTGTGCAGTGGTCATGTACTAAGTGCTGCTCAGAAACTGATAGTAGCACATGTGACCGCACCTTGTGCGCTTTAGACTATCAATATGATAATATGTAATAGAATTCGTAACAAAAATGACAGCAGAGTTAGAATTATGCAAGTTTTACTACCAACATTTTAATAAGATCACACAACAGGGGGACATTTTGCAACACTGGTGCTTTGTTGTGGAATTATCCCCAAAACAAATACGTCATTACACGATTAGTTCGATCTAAAGGGAGCCAACCCTCGTTTTTCCTCAAACGAAAGGGTTGCATTTAAAATGATGGATTACGAACAGTTATGTAGATTGGATGCATCGTAAGCCTTTTGACAACTGTTGAGGTGGACGTGCATATTTATGAGGTACATTCTATTCATCAGGGATTTATCAGTTTAAAGTTTGAGCTATAAATAGGTGGATGGCAATATGAACCCTGATCAAAAGGAAATATGCATTATGAACCGACCGACTGGCTTTCACATTAGCTTTAGATACTTCAGGCAAAGTCTAGATTTAAATACGTTTAATTGAGACGGCCGTGAATGCATCTGCTTTATGGCCACAAATAGCCAGATATAATACAGCATGAATTCTGTGCGATGCCATTACTTACCGATAGAAAAAATATTAATGTTAAAAAATAAACACAAATATTCCTTGTTTGATTTTTGTAAAGACAAGTGCAACAATCGGCAATTAGTACATCATAACACATCATACAATTTGTTGTATGTTTAATTTTCTTACTTTACTTTTTAAATTATGTTTGATCATTTTCTAACATTATATAGCTTGTTGCACTTGGTAGGTACATCTGTTCATTACTAATATAGAAGTTTAAGTAACATAACAGTATAGATGTCTCCACCAACACGCATTAGCGTGCGTTAGCAGTAGCGTGGTGGAGTTAGCTCCAGACCTCTAACAATGCTGAGAGACCTGTGCCCACCAGTGCGACGCCAAAAGGGTTGCAGCCATAGCATAGATATTAGTGAAGTCTATAGGCACAATCCCAAAGTAAGTATGTACTTAGCTCGTCAAATTGTTTTCAGTTCAATAATCGGTAGCAAATACAACACGTCTTTTGCGACGAGAATGAGCAACGTGTTAATCAACTAACCTAACTGTTATCATGATTAGCAAGTCATTTGCTACTTCGCAAATTTTAGCGTAGGACATAATAGGAACTCAAAAATACTCTTTTAATTTACACTTTGGTAGTTAAACTAAATGTAATGCTTCTCAAAACAGTAAAATAAACAAAGAAGTATCAACTGCGTTGGTAATGAGCAGTTTACTGCATCTATTATTTACCTACTTAATTAATTCTTATGCTTTAAGTTGACTCCATACGAAACATTTGAGTTTTGAGCTTGCAATAATTATAACATACAAACGAAAAATATAATAACAAATAATAAGTAACGTTTCACACTCATAGCCGTAGAATACATATATACTGTGTCGTTGGTGTCTTTGTGTATGCCAATGACACACTAAGACATAAACACAAAAACACAGACCGAGAATAGTAACTTAAACTAGTTGTTTCAATCTTTGTTTCGCTGAGAATCAAACTCCGATTAGCGGTCCGGCATAGTATGTTGCGTCACCGGGTCGGCATGAAAACAATTTCGAAATAATTCTTCTGAGGCTATCCTAAGACTTTAAACCACTAATGGTATCTACAAGATAGAGCCAGACTGAATGTAATTGATGCAAAATCACAAGCACAGGCAGATGTAATTTGACACAACACAAATAGGCAGACATAATTTGACGTAACATTTGCAAGACATAATTGAGCAGACAGATGTGATGTTTGCAAAACAACCGGTCTCGGACCCAACGTTAGCTACAATTGAAGTAAGATCGTGTCTGGAGTGTAGTCGAACAATTTGCATGTCGTTTAGAATTGTGTAACCGCTAGCCGACGCATAAATAACGAGAAATAAGTGTTATTATTCTGACATAATAACACATTGTTCCGAATGCCGAAAGCAGATTATCGTTATCAATGTTATCAAATAATAATAAGAACCTGATAAGAAAAAAATAACAATACATAAACCATCTTAAAAAGGTAAAAAGAAAAACAATTTGGTAGTCTCTGGATTTAGATAAGAATTTAGAATCAGTGAACTTTACCCGACGTAATAATAAAGATATTGGTGTCGGCTTGTAATGTCTAATGCAATGATATCCAGGCGCGGGCTCAGGGACTCCCCCTGGAGGACATTACCCCCCGCCCCCCAAAATCAATCAGTCACCTTAATTGTGTCGTATTTAGGAAAGCAGAGGTAATTTCCTGCGTGTGTGTGAGTAGCCCGCTGTAGATGGAAGGCGAAACAAGCCAATTTGGGACACCTCTTCCCCCAAATTTCTAAGTGACCCCCTTCCCCCTTACATTTCTTGGCGACCCCCTCCAAAATTGAAGGCTGCGACCGCGCCTGATGATATCCATATTAAAATTTTCAAATATCCTTAATATTTTGGAGTGATACTATACCTATGAGCAAGAATTTTCCTTAAGGCCGTCGTTGAGCCTTTCTTATCTGATAACTACAAGGGCAAATAAAGTTTAAAGCAAAACCCACCCATTCATCTTAATCCCTATAATTATCGATTGTCAAAATTACCAAAAAAGGAACAAATTCCTCGCTGCCAATTTGGAAAAAGATATCTTAATGGTTCGAACTTTTCGTTGGAGGCTTGGTGAATTTCGGTCTTGGGCCTTTAATTTTACCTATTACTTCTAATTTAATTTAAGACGAATTATAAAATTTGATAGCTTATAATCTAATTCTGAATTCCTTTGAGCGTCTTAATTGAAGGAACAACGCTATCATATTCATGGTCTGTTTTGAATCTACTACAGCGATCACAACAGTCTTAAACACATACAATTTTTTTAAAGTTAAATATAGGACAAAGTGGTTACATCTTTATCTGACGAAGATGGCCACTTCTAATGAAGTCGTAAGTAGGGCCAATCCATTCAACGAGCTAGTCACTAATGAAAGCCACAATGTAATTGGTAAGGTTAGTATTGTAAAAGGCTTGTTAGATGTATGATTCATCACAATTTTACAACTATATATGTTGCCTTGTTTTATTGATTTGTGCAAAGGACGTGAACGTAACTAACTAAACTCGACTCGAACTTGTTAATTTTTTTTTTCAACCTTTTTTATGTCCCACTGCTGGGCACAGGTCTCCTTCTCACACAATTGAGAGTGATTTAGGCCATAGTCCACCACGCTGGCCAAGTGCGGATTGGTGGACGTCATGCTTTCGAGAAATTATGAATTTCTCTCAGGCATGCACGGCGATGGAGAACATCGTAATCAATTAAATATCACGATATTTTCCATCACCGTGGAGCAGCGATAAATTCGCACATTACAAATTTCTTTATCAGAGGTGCGAGCCGAGGATTTGAACCTGGGATCGGTCGCGTCGAAGACCGCGGTTTTTACAACTCGACCATCGCTGCTCACTTGAACTTGTTAATATATGAAAGCAATCCTTGTTTGTTCTCTGTGATCTTAAATGACGTTTAATTATGTCACTTACAACCTCTCTCTCTCTCTCTCTCTTGTCTGTGCCCCTTTCTCTAAATGTAACTCCGCGAGCTTCCAGTATGTACTGTAAAATTGTTTAAGCAAATAATCAATATTTGTGCAAAAGGTGTATCAATCCACAGAATCTTACAGAATTGAACAATTACAATTATTTATCATAGATTCAGTTTCTATTTAACGTCACATTATACTTATTAGCAGTTAAAGGCATTACAGTTAATATCCCCCATTCATCCTAACGGTCGATGCCAATCAGATGACGAGCGCTAATGATTGGCTCGTGGGATGACTGCTTGGGTCTTCATTTCAACGGGCCATCGTAGCCTCAGTGAAGGAGGTGGGTGTGGCACTACGAGAGACGATTGTGAGTTTTTTTGTATTTAAAGTACTGCGAAATGCTTCAAAAGTATGGGTTTCAGATTTATCAAGAATCTCATTTATCTTTGTCCTTTCAATAAGAACACCTACCATTACCTAAGTTATGTAATCTAATAACTTTAAACGAGCAATTCTTGAATAAAAATATATAATCTAAATCTCCAAAACTTTTGACGACTTAAAGCATTAAATTTTCTATAGGTGTAATCAATCTTAATCTTAATATATATATAAAAAGTAAAGGGTTTTCTTTGTACGTAAAGACACGGTTTTCTCTATTATCATTAACTCCAATCAACTACCCGTTGGGGTGGTAAATACCCCTTAGTACGTAGATGATAGTAAGGGAGTTTGATCGCGGTGGGTGGAAGTAGGTGGAAAAATCTGAAAAAAATAAATCTGTACTTTTTTAACCAATAGGGACTTCTGGGTGGATCTCAAAATTTCTGGGATGATCTAGCAAACTATTTTAATTTTATTGAGAATGTTCGAGAAACTTCTCCTCATTTTGATTTTTTAAAATAATCCGGATATTTTTAAAATAATTGCAAACTGTTTTAATAAATTGAGAATGTTCGAGAATGTTCCAGAAATTCCTACTAATTTAATAAACGCAAAAGTTTGTAAGTAAGTATGTTTGCTACTCTTTCACATAAAATCTACTGAATGGATTTAAATAAAACTTTACAATAATATAACTTATACATCAGAATAACACATAGGCTACAATTTATAAAGATATTGTGTGAATTGTCCAAAATATGACGATAAGTGTCAAGTAAGTAGGAAAAAATCTACCATCTGCGAGCTATTCTGGCGTGCGCTGCCAAAACCGCTAGAGTTACACATTCGTAATGCATGATGGAAATGTTTATCTTAAATAGTCCTACAAAAAAGCCGGTCCACGGCACTTCAGAAGGGACTTCACTTTATGCTAATGATCCTCTCTAACGCGGGTGAAACCGCGGGGCACAGCTAGTATTTATATAAATAAAAGTGAAAATCAATGAAGTGATAAGAATATTTTCATGTCATAAGAAAGTTGGCTCTGAAAATGAAAGATGCTGGTAATTTCCTGGTTTTACACATATACAAAACGTCAGATCAATCCGAGGATTTCTTCTGTGCGAATGAAATAAGCAAAGCCTTTTTAAATAATTATTATAGCTTAGTGATTTGCAGCAAGTAAGACAGAATACCCCAAACCGATGTAATAATAGAAGCATTGTTTAGTTCAGCTTACGCGAGCATTACAGCTTGCCTTGCAAGCCGTTTGGAAGGTGTCAGGCTTACGGCAAAGATTGCTAACCACCATAATACTGGCCATTGTCACTATTGGACCCGTATTACCAGTCCTGTCGGTTTCGCAATCGCCACGAAACGTTCATTGTTTAGGACCACCCTCGAAGTATTGGCACACGATTACGGCTACTTATCCCTTCCAATAGAATGCCCGTGTTAATTGGTGTATTGGCTCTGTGATTAGTAGTTATCGACGGATTAGGCACATTTACAGTGGCTGTGAGTTTTCGATAAATCCGTACGAAACTTTGTCTACTATTACTAGTACTACGCCTATTTTCATTACTAACTAAAGACGTAACCTTTTTAACTAGAACAAAATGTTTCTGAATGATACTTTCTTCTTCAGAAGCTTATTTAAGCTCTAGGTAATCTAATTTGGATTCTCTTTTAAATAAAGAAAAAGAATGATAATTTTACATTTGCTTCAAGTTCGCAACTTTTATCTTTAAGGTGAATTCAGTAAAGTTTCAAATCATAAGATCCACTCAAAATTTCCTTCCAAAAGTTTTACCTTAAAAATGTTTTATACTTTATGATCTTAGTCACCTACAGTAACTACATCTTATTCCAAGAGGTTTTAAAAACCCGAACACGTCCAACGTTGGAGCATATCCAAGAGGAGCCGGGAAGAGGCGATAAATTTCCGCTGACTGTGCAGAGCTCGACATGCATGGCTACGTTTGCAGAAACAAAAGAAATGAATTCGCTGTAAAATTTTGTTTTATACCGTTGGGTCATAAGAATGTGTAGTAGAAGCTAACTCATCTTGCCATTTTTGTACCTTTGCCAAATATCTTACGTCCCATATTTTATCTCAGTAATCTCTGAATAAATTGTCTCAGAAAAATATCATAATTTTTAAGAATTGTGAAATTTAAATAAAATGAGAAAACTCGTTTCCGAAACGGTTTTTTTATCAGTGAAAATTACTAATGGTTCTTTTTTATATAATAACTGGTGTATCAAGCGAGCAAGCAAGCAAGGTGTGGTCACGTCACGTTACATAAAAATCATTAGCAGCTCATACAAATTTTCACACAACACAACCTCAAGCAACAAGCCGGATATCGTTATACAGCTTTCTTCGGAGGGTGATGGTCATCTCATGTAATTCTGGGCACCAGCCGCACCTATACTTCGACACACAACAAAATTACACCATGGCAGAAATTGATGCAGCGGGGATGCTTTTCTGGTCAAACAATTAAAGTTCTACAACTACCTACAACGTGCTATTTTACGGTTCATACTCGTATAAACAAAACTCTTCTTTGCTCACAAACTCTGCGATTGCTCTGCCTTAAAGCCTTTCTGTAATTGATTGCATACGAAGTAACAGTACATAAACGCAATCAGTTCTACCGTCACAGTTAATGATATAAGCTGCCCGGTAATGATATTTTACACGGCATTAATGAGAATGCGCGGGCCGGATTAACGGTCGCGTCAAGGTGATACTTCCGTCTGTCTAGCTGGCGGCTAACATGGCTTATGGGCCGTGAGGGATTTGGTTAATGGGTTTGATATACCTACCCACATTTATGTAATAGCTAGATAGAAATTATTTGCTGTATTCTATGGACAGGACTTCCTCCACAACGGAGTCTTTTAAACGACGTTTCATGGATAAGACCACAATAATATTCGCTATACCTTAAGGGGCTATATTGGGAGATGAAGAAGGAATTATGAATTCAAAATGATTTAGGTTTACAGACTGTTAGAAAGGCTTCCAGCCATGTTAATTTCATTAATTCTTAATTTACCGATCGATAGCTCATTGACAACTGCAAGTATTTATCCTGGGATAATAACATGGGAGTTATCATTGGCTAAACAATTTCGAATATTGTGCAATGGATAAATCTGATACAGATTTAAGACTATTAGGTCAAGAATTATTAAATTTAACTATAACTCATCACAGCTGCAGATGGGGTTCATAACATGGCGGAGTTATTTTTTTTTTAAATTTAATATTTCATCTCCCGATTAAGATAATTTTGAGAGCATCTGTTTTACTTATTTCGCTAACTTTCTTCCACAACAGCCACCAAGCACTAAAAGCAAGCCTAAAGAAGATGTCAGAATAAAAATATAACGATGGTTTTTGCGTATGGCTTTAATATGCTATTTTTGGCAAATAATAGCACTAATGTGTAATTAGAGAGATACTATTTTCTAAGAAGGTTGAAAATCATCACTATCACTTATCGCACGTGGCAGCGAACACCAATAAGGCGTGGTGGTTCACTTGACGTCCTACAACCGCACAGACTCAATTTAATTGCCTGTCATGACGGCTCATCTCAAATAAACGGTTCAATTCATATAAATGATGTACGTGTCATTCAAGCGGTCTATTAGTGCGGAATCATGCAATGTATTGCTGTTATTTGCAATCATACGTAGTCATTTGAAGTAAAGGTAATAGAAGGCTTCAGTTTCGAAAAGTAACGTTCAGGATAAGGCCAATAATACAAAGAAGTCTGTTTCTAAATAGGTGATTTTATTAGCAATGACATTAGAAGTACGAATACGAAGAGAAATGATACGTATGAAAACTTCGTTAGGTCTTTTTGCCTTGTTACCGTTTTAAAGAAAGTCGTTCGGCCCTTAAAGAAAGACGGTATGTTATAATTGAAAGGGAGGGAAAGAGAGGAACAGAGCAAATTGCTACATTTTAAGGGAGCATTTTAGAGCGGATATAACGTATTTAAACAATTTTTCTTTATAACATTAGCTGACCCCGCGAACTCCGTACCGTGTTTAAATTTTTGAGGTGGGCCACCCTTATCACTTAGGAGGATGAAAAATAGATAGCTACCTATTCTCAGACCTGTGTGAATATAAAATATCGACAAAATCGGTTCAGCCGTTTCGGAAGAGTATGGTAACAAACACTGTGACACGAAATTTATATATACTAGATTATTAATTAGATACAGATATTTCTATGCCAAGCAGCTAGACCCGTTTAACATCAATAAATGATTTTATAGAAAAGTTTCAACGCAGACAATTCGGTATATCTAGTCATCTACGTTTTGTGGTTCTTATTCTTGTCTTCGTGTACATACCTACAATTCTATTGCACATACGAGATAAAAGATACGAATAAAGTCTAGAAATAAAACACAAATACACGTTTTATCTCGATTACATCCATCTTCCCGCCAGGCAATCTTTAGGCAATCTGTATTATATTGGATATTCGTACAACGCCCACACACCCGTGCTACGTACAGAAATGGGGTGAATCACCCGACTCCGGACGTTGGGTGCACTTGTGCAATACTGCAGCTTTGATCCAAAGTTACTGGAAGAGACGAACTAAGAAATTTTAAAATGATTAAAAGACTTGTAGAATTTGTAGAATAATGAGCAATAAAATAAATTGAAAGCTGTAATATACTCGCAAAATCGAGGAAATTTATTTCATTAAGTAACACACTATTCAAATTGTACTATTAATATAAGTATGCACAGAATGCACATCTTAGATAATGGGTCAGCATAAAAAGTCATCTACAGTTTAACAAGATGCAACACGGGGGAGAACTGACCATAATACCAAACTGCAAGTTTTTTTTAAACGTTACACACTCATAGCCCCACAGTAAGGTAATAAATACCCTGTGTTGTGGGTACCATGGACACATACAACGACAGGAACACAAACACCCAGACCGAGAACAGAAATTTAAACTTATCATTCAAATTTCTGTTTCGCATGCAGTCCAGCATGGTAACCATTGTGCCGCGCGGGTCGTCAAAGTTGCCATACTTCCGTGGCCAGCTAAGATAATTTTAAACGGAAATATCTTGATAACAGTCCCATTTTGAGAATTGACGCCTTGCTCGACCTTTGCAACAAAGTAGCGGTGGTCACGGTCACTCATAAATTTAACCATCCAAGTATTATCGGAAGAAGAAAACATGTTTACATTATAGCATGTACAGACAATTAGCGATTTTTGAAGTCTGATGAGCTCTGGATGCAGTAGTGATGTGTACTGACAAGCACGCTTGTGCGCCTAAACTGTTAAAGCTTTACCAAAGAAACCTGAACATCACTGTCATTTAAGAAAACTTTAAAAAACTATTACCTCTTCTCACTCGCTCTACTTTTGTAAAATTAGTTTTCATACTGATGTTACTCGAAGCGCGCATGGCCCGGCGGTTAGCGTAGTACGAAAGCGATCTATGCAACTAAGCCAAATGGGCGCGGTAGGGTGTGAGATTGGTGACCAAGTGGTAAAAAATTTCATGCAAACGCGCATAAAAGGGCCCGTTAAGCCGGTTGCTGTCGTTAGATAACAGTCGTTAAACCTTGTCGGAGGCCTTAAGGACGGTTTGAAAACATCCGACAGCGGGTTGGCCACTAACCCTCAACTCCACCAACCCGCATTGGAGCAGCGTGGTGGAGCAAGCTCCAGGCCTCCCCAATAATGTGAAGAGACCCGTGCCCAGCAGTGGGACGTAAAAAGGGTTGCAGCCACTGATGTTACTTGACACTGAGCGCTCTCGAGGTCACGCACAATAAAACAATGTGCATGTGCACGTGTCACTACATTCATATTCGAAGGGACTTCGTAATATAGAACATCTATCACATTTGTCATTTTCGTCACATCTATATTGAGGAACATAGTCCCGTCGACACCGTAACCAAGTTAAACCTAATCGTATCAAAAATAACCTTCCAGTGAAAAAAAAACTATTATACTATTCCTTCTAACAAACTTAGGGTTGCTTCGTATAGATAGGGGTGTCGCCCTAATACAGGGACTCAAGTCCTTAGCAACGTAACTTACAACCCCCTGAATTTTCGAGATAAGTTTATGCATTCATCGAGAAAGTTAATTTATAACTGAGAGGGGAACATGTTAATTAATTATTTCGTCGCTTATGGGTTTACTGTAAGCGTGCACTTTTAAGGTGTTTTAATTTTAAAAGCTTTCATTTTTGAAATTATGCAGAGAAGACTAAAGTAATTGTTATGTGCATATTCTTTTTACAGCTTAATATTTAAAAAACTACTTGCAAAATAACGCTTCATAAATAACGCTTCGCACAGATAGCCCCCCAATAGGGTATATATACCTTGTGTCGTGGGTTCCATGGACACATACAAAGACAGAAACACAAACACCCAGACCGAGAACGGAAATTTAAACTCATCACTCAAATTTCTGTTTCGTCGGGAATCGAATCCGGGACTCAATTGGCAGTCCGGCATAGTAACCATTGTGCCACGCGGGTCGTCAAAAAAGTAAGTAATAATTCTATGAAGATGTCTAGGATTATGGGAAGCCAATTTTTATCAATTTTATTAATACGCATCACCTACTAATTCAACTACATACATACATACTACAAGCTGTTTAAACTTAAGATCAGCGATCAGCTTATTTGAAGCTAAGAGATAAATTAAAATGATAAGTGGAAGAAAACAATTTGGCCCAATTAACCGCACGGAAAATAGTCAATAAATAGCTTCTATAAACTTAAACAATTTGAACCACTTCTCCTACGACCGGGAAGTTAAATCTTAATCCGCTCCATTAAACAATCAAGAACCTGGTTAAAGAACACAAATTGCTGGAGAAAAGAGACTGGCTGATCAATTTGGTCGAGAGAAAATAATTACGACATTACATTTTGAAATGTGTAGTGAAATTAAAGGGCGGCAATGGATTTCGTCAAATAAGGAGACAGAACCCGATATTTTGAAGTGGTGGAAGTGGGTATGGGATAGATAACCATTACCGTTAAAAATCAAGAAGGATGAAAAATCAAAAATCAAGAAGAAGCTTGCCAACTATTACGGCCAATCTCTTTCTACACTAATAACCAATCTTAGCAACTACCTAATCTGTTCGAACTTGATATCAGCAATCAGTTTCTTCAGAGCTGATAGATAAATTAAATTGATAAGTGGGAGGAAGCAATTTCGCCCAATTAACTACGACGCAGACAGCTGCTAGGTCTTCAAACATTACATATTTGAACCACTCTGACTCAAGATCATCTTGAAGCTCAATCTCTGTCAAATAGCTAAACAGGATAATGGGCGTGATTGAAAAGATCAGAAAATATTTAAGCTAAGAAATTTTGTAGATCGATTTCCTAGAAAACGATTCTGAAAGTACATTGTCTACTGAAAAATTGAAGGGCCTTTATAAAATGAAAGTTTGATGTTTGTTACTAGGGAAACAAAAAACTTTAGTCCTAGTAGGCGAACGTTTTCTTGGCGTAAACATTTAATTTGCCGTGCTTAGGCAGGCACCCCTACAGGTGGCGCGACGATCTGCACCAGGTGGCGGGAAGTAACTGGATGCGTAGACCCGAAGATCGGGCTCAGTGGCACCCCTTGGAAGAGGCCTATGTCCAGTAGTGGACTAATATGGGCTGATGAGAGAGAGAGAGATAGGGTTGACAGTGTTGTATTTATATTTATATGCGGGTGTGTAGACGGTGCCGGATATTTTCACGTTTTTGCCTTGCCGTAACTTCGCCGCGGGCCACCGTCAACAAGCTCCCACTGGGTTCCATACAACACTGACAATCGTGCCTACGCATACGCACGGTGAAAGAACCGTAGTATTTTAGTTATTTTATCGTGTGTCTACAAGAGGCCTTAGGGCCTCGTTCATCATCTCAAAGTAAAGTGTTGATTACTTACGTCCCAAGTAAAGTTAATTGGCAAGTAAAAGCTATGAGTACGGGTCAGTTTATCATATGATTAGTGCTTTATTTTTACTCGAACATCGCGAAATTGAAATGGAAGTTACGGGTGACTTTAAACGACAATTAGCGTACTTGTCACTTTACTTAAAGGTGGTGAAAGAGGCTCTTAGTCTGTAAAGTTTAAAAGACAATTAAAATTCAGTAGCTGCAAAAAATACAGAGAATACTATGAGGATTTATCTATTAATCAACCCATATACATAAATATTATAAATGTGAACGTGTTTGTATCTTTTTTTATGTCTTTCACCAGATTTTTTGTTTAATATGGAGATAGTTGGGTGACTGAAGAGCGACATAGGCTACTTTTTACCCGGGATCTCTTTCTCATTCCTATGGGAAAAACGTGAAGCCCACGCCCGCGTGGGCTATTTAAAAATATAAATAAAAAACAAACCTGCTGGGGAAATGGAACTAATTTCTCACTGATAAAATTATTGAGTTCTATATATTCAGTTCTTGTAATCATCATAAATTGTATTATCGTATAACCCATTAAATCACTAGACACGTTATAATATATGACACGGTTTAGTCCATTTGACTTTAATGCTTTTATCAAGTCATGTCTACGCATGATACACAAGAATTTCCTTCCGCCTATTGCACTGACAGTGCCACAGAGAATCAATATAATAATAGAAGTGCTCTAAAGTTCTATTTGTTTTAAAAGTAGTATTGACAATGTCACTACCTACATATTTTGGGTTATTAAAGAACGTGCCCTTTTAAGTTGTTTTAATTAATTTTAAAAGCTTCCACTTTTATGCGGAGATTAAACAAAACTTATAAGCATTCGAAATATTTTTCACGTAAAGTTCCAAAAATATTTACGTCAACTACGTTTTTATCGTTTCGATGTCTAACGGTCGTATCTATCTAGCGATAGCTTTGTTACATCTCCACTGGGGTCGTTCATTACTCTGTGAACGGTATACCGGCCGCCAACTTGGATTTATACATCGATTGGCCACATTAATAGAGTTATTCAGGCCAGGTGACAATCGACATCAAAGCCGAGATCACAGATTAGCTATGCGTGAAATGCGCCGGTGATAATGATAACAGTTATAACTGTTGGCATCAAAGTGCTTGATCATGCAAACGCTTAAGATAAATTAATAGACTAGTTTTATTTAAAATAAGCATAAGTAGACTATAAATAGCAGCTGGAGGCAAAATAAAAGCAGGACAGTTTGATGATTTTGTTTTGTTCAATGATGATAATGTTTTTTAATCATTTTATTGTTATAATCAGAAGACATCAGAAGACTTTGTTATCTTAATTGTCATATCTATCCCAATGAAGACTAACAGATTGTTCAATTGGCACCTTTAAAATGTAACATTCAACATTTGGCACATTTTTTTTTTTCTTCTCTTACTGCCGTTACTGGTCACTGTTTCACTAATTTATGTCCTTTTACTGTATCTACCCATAAATTTTACAACTAGCTTAAGGACGCGTTTGAAAATCACACTAAAACTTTCAAAAATAAGCAGTTTGTCGGTGCATTTTGCGGCAAAATGAAAGTAAACCAAATGTAACTAATAATTACCACAGATATTAACTTCTTCATCTATAAATGGTACAAACTTATATTCGCAAATTTTGGTCAATAAAATTGTAAAAAATAATTTCCGGTGCCTCTCAACGCAAAATTGACGATATCGTGTTGAGTTTAGGGACATTTCTCTTCCATTTAATAACAAAAATTTATGTATTAAATATTTTATGTAAGCAGACATGTTAAACTCAAAAAGGTACAAAAAAAAACAATCAAAATGTTACAAAAAGTCCCAGAAAAAATAATCACGTCTAGTTTTTCCACAAATTTTGCTATAACGCATGAATCTTAATGGCTTGAGTATAAGGTTATTTTTAGGGAATGCAATCCCGATCCCGCGGGATCTAATCTGGGAGCTGGGATCCGCGTGTAATTTTTCGGGATCAATCCCGACGCATCATATGACGAGATCCCGTTCGAGATTGACGGGATTGGGCGGCAGTGGTCAGCGACGCAACACACAACCACTCGGGGAGCAAGCGGCGGCCGGCGCGCTGACTGACGGCCGGCCGCTAGAAAACTATTCCGACTATTTCTGAATATTAGCGACAGGTGACGAGTGGGACAGATAATATAGAACTGTGTCGAGTAGTGTCGAGTAAGTGAGAAAGAAGTATATGCGCGCGCAGAGGCAGTCATTTGTTTGTTTACGTTCGTCATTGTTTTAGTTGTGCAGCTGTAGTGATTATTTTTTCTTTAATTACGCATTTTTTATTGTTTATGTGAGTTAAATAAACAAAACTATCTAAAAGTCCTTTTGCACGTATATCCACGTCCACGAGCTTAGACAAATTAGAATCTACCATTAAAAAAGAAATGGATTTGTTTGAGTGTGGAGGAACAAGGGGGCGATTTTTGCAGTTTGCATATAATTGCTTCGCCACGCTGTTGCCAACCAGCGTTGAGTCGGAGAGGGCATTCTCAGCAGCGGGGTACATTGCAACGGACATTAGATGCCGTTTAGCAGATGAAACTATTAATACCCTTTGTTTTTTAAGGAGTCATTTTCAAAACGAGTCATTTTCACTCTTTTTCCTAATTTCCTTGAAATAAGCTTATTGTTTTGAGTACCTAATTTACCTACGTTAATTTCCTTACAACCTGATTATTATTTAGTTGGTAAGATAAAAGAATAAAGGTTTTTATTTTCTTTCGAGTAATATGTTATTTTAGTTAACCTCACTATCACAAACAAGCAGTTATTAGCTTTTTCAGTCATCTGAATTCAACATTTTTTTAAAAATTAGACGGGATCCCGAAAATTCCGGGATCCCGCGGGATTGATATTTCTAATCCCGCGGGATCCCGAATTTGCAATCTCGAGTCGGGATTGCATTCCCTAGTTATTTTACTTGTCACTGTCTTGATTTATTGCACAATATTTGCAATGAAATATTTGCGAATAAAAGTTTGTACCATTTATAGATAAAGAAGTAATCTATCTGTGGTAATTATTAGTTACATTTGGTTTATTTTCATTTTGCCGCAAAATGCACCGACAAACTGCTTATTTTTGAAAGTTTTAATGTGATTTGCAAACGCGTCCTTAACAACAGTATCAAAATTGTTTACTTTACATAAACAAGCACTATCCCTAATATTGAGTTTGTGTCTCGCGACAACGTGACCGAAATTTGAAATACATAAACGTAATTGAGTATTCGATTGATATCGAGTATGCCCTATTTGGCTGCAACCCTTTTTGCGTCCCACTGCTGGGCACGGGTCTCTCCCACTTATTGGGGAAGCCTGGAGCTTACTCCACCACGATGCTCCAATGCGGGTTGGTGGAGATGCGGGTTAGTGACCAACCCGCTGTCGGATGTTTTCAAACCGCCCATAAGGCCTCCGACAAGGTTTGACGACTGTTATCTATCGACAACAACCGGGACCGACGGCTTAACGTGCCCTCCGAAGCACGGAAACGCGCATGATTTTTTTTTTTGCCACTAGCGGTCACCCATCTCACACCCGACCGCGCCCGTTTGGCTCAGCTGCATAGATCGTTTTGCGTTCTACGCTAGCCGCCAGGCCATGCGCGCTTCATATTATTTATTTATCAATAAATAACACATATTACAGTCTTAACTATATTTTTCCCAGCGCAATTGGGATACACGTAGAGCAAGTTCCTGATGAATGCGGTTTAGATGAATCGGCTGTCACAGCAGTCTAGACGCGATACTGCTCGGACTTGAACTCTAGCCCGTGAACTAATTTGATTGGCCAACGTACCAAGGTAGTTGTTGATGAAAAACTAATTTGAGGGGTTACAACGATTTTCGGCGTGGCGACTTTACTTGTAAAAACAAACATATAACATACAGTACAACGCCATCTAGCTAGACTTATTAAAAACAACAAGAAAAGACCTGGTACACAATACCGCCATCTAACATGTGACATAAGAAGTATGTATCCACTTATTTGTTTTAATACTTTTATTTTTGATTGTTCATTTATTTCCTTTCATAAACTAGGCATTTTTGTACATATTAATATTTTTCAATAAATAATTTCAATTCAAATGAAAAACATTTATATATTTCACATCTGCGTGACATCCAGTGATGGCTCACATTTTTTAAATGTAGAAAAAAACGTGGAAAAGCGGTATTCATGTAATTTATCATCGAATATGGGGCATTCCACGCGAAGCTTTTTTCTGTTATTGAATTTTAGCGAAGTTATTTGATTTAATTGATAATTTCACTAAACTCACACTAGCGGCATACGCTAAGCGCGTCGCGAGGCAGGACGCCACACTTCGACAGTATTTGCAGTCTAGCTCGTAATCAACTTCCACGCCCATTATAAAACTTAGCACGGCTGTTCTATACAATATTAGGTATTTTAAGTAAAAAAATTGAAATTAACCAACTTTGAGAAAAACAAGGTTAAAAATTAAATTGTATTATTCTCATGATTTTTATTTTATTTTTCGTATCATAAATGCAATTAAAGAGCTCATTAAATGAAGTAATAAATACAGTTTAATAATTTTTATTTATAGAATTATGACTTGGTAGTCTGCTTTGAAGTACTGCATGCCCCACCGGTTGGTCAAAATTTCCTAGCCCCAAACTCTAACCATTCACTATATTACAAAAATATTTGGTACACGTATCAAAGACATGTATAGTTAGATCATACTTCAATATTACTGAAATCGGAAACATCGACTTTTTCCCTGCCCGCTTCGCGTGGAACACCCCATATATCACTTTTTTCTTACACGTCTATGTACCGCCAAAAGATACGAGTATTTGACGATCTTAAGCAAAACTTTGCAATAGATTCCTGGAAGCCACAGCAAGTGTTGTGACTAAACTAACCATCACAGAAGCTAAAGCACAAGTCAGTTCGCGGACGAGACATAATTCTATTCTGTATCGCGTCTAGACTGCACTGACAAGCGATTTATCTTAATTGCGTTTGAACGTTACCAGGAAGAGCGATACTTGCAATACTCGATAAATGATCTTTACCTTTGTTTGACCCCCGAGATATAACGGCGATACAGGTGTTCAATTTTATTTCGTATGTACTGTAATTTATTCGTAATGGCAACGAACACCATTGATTAAAGAATATTTTCTTTGTGATTTTTCATCACATGATCTACAGTGCTGAATGTAGAAAATGTGCTGAATGTAGAGCTTTAAAATAATCTTAAATAAAATCTACAATAAGCCTCCCGAGAAGGAGTGGAACTGTATGTCCCCTCAGTCAGTCAATGCTGAAGGCTTAATCAAGTAAGAAGAATTAAAAAGATTCAGGAGATACTAATTCTAAATTAAGCTTAATTTAGAATTAGTATAAAAATCTCCATAAAAATATGCATCGTCATATTAACCTTACTATCATAACTCAAACCAATTTTAACTTAGCGAAAAATGTGCCTGCATTTTTCCCTCGCGTTTATAGAGTTTTCAAAGCTTGAGAAATATTTTTGCGCTTGCATGACAGAAACACAAAATAAATAGGATAGAGCGATTCAATTCCGAACTAAGTGGTATGGTTTAAGTGACATGCGAATACTGTGTACAAGGTTATTTAACTTAGTGATTCCGTTTCGCTATAGTCAGGTGTATCAAAATACTCCTACAATTTTCTTCAAAAGTAAATAATGAACATATGTACGAATATGAAACACATATTATATTGGCAAAAAATTAGGTAACAGATGAAGTATCCTTCAAATTTCAAATATATGTCAAAAAAATTAAAAAAAAAATTTTTAGGGATTGTTAATGTATGACTGTAAATAGGCCAATCGTAAATTGTTCACGATGCTGAAACACCTACATTAATTTTTAATACTGTAAAAACCATACAATACTTATACGTGTACGCAATACTTTTAAAGAGCGCACTAAACTGCCAATGCCAATTTGGTACATGTATCTTAATTGATCAGGAAGTCAATTACCGTGTTAGCATATTTTGACGATCCGTATGGTGTAGTGATCACCACGCCCGTGTGTCATTCAATAGGTCCTGGGTTTGATTCCCAGCGGATAAGGTATCTAAATAAAAAATTTAGAAGTACTTTCCTGGTTTAGATGTTTGTGACTGTATGCGTCCATGGCACCCATGACACAGGATGCCTTACCTTACATCGCCTTACTGTGGTGCTATGAGTGTGAAATGTCAATGACAATACATACATATAAACTCGTCAGCTTCGACCGTACACCAGGGCGCTACTTTAAAAGTCCAACATTTGCCGCGTAAAAACAGGTTTTCAGAATGTGGGTAATAACGCGAAATTGAGGAAACCCTTGAGCTGCGTCTGTGTGCAGATTGCAGGCGTGCGGTCGCTATGATATCGTGAGGGGCAATAATTAACATGCTTCCACAGCGTTTAGAATAATTTTGTATCAGCTTGAAAATTTGTTTGTAGTTTACTTTAACGGTGTTTTTAAAAACATTGTTCTACTCTCTGACTGAACAATAACTCAACTCTAATGTACAAACTGGGTTTTAAGAGTGGCGTCATTTTAGCCGATTTTCGCCTGCACGCTTCAAGCATTCTTATCTATTGACTTAGCATGTGTGATGTGCTCATGAAAGAAAATCATATGAGCGCGCGACCAATAAGTGTACACGATAGTTTTCTGAGAAGTGCTACACCACTTCTGCACCTTACTGTTCATCCTCTAAAGAGATGTTGGTATGGATGAAACTTTATGTGTGGAATAACTTTATCTTAACCACAATACAAAGAACGCTTAACTAAACTTAACTTTATCTGTGAAATTCTGTCCTCCAAACTTGCATACATACCTCGCTGAGGTAAATATATCGAACTAATAAAATATGTACATAAAACAACCTTTGTAATACCCATATTTGCGCAAATAAATTATTTTCATTTCATTTATGTCTTTGCGCTGCGATGACGAATGACTCAGAAACGTATACTTTATCCGTTGTGGGTTTTAAAATTTAAATGTCAAAGTTCTGGAATATATTTTAAATCATAAAATCGTAGAGTACGCATTTCGAACAAACAGAAATAAAAAGGCGTCCTCCAAAACTTTATGACAAGTAAATAAGTATAATAACGAGGTGAACGTAAGTCCTAAAAGTTTAATTATTTTTATTACGCACCAATTATTCGATTTTACTATTTAAAATACCAATTTCGTAATGCAATTTGTGGTGTTAATTGTAGTATTCAATGGACTGATTGAATGTAATTTTGTTAAATAAAAATATTATGTGAACTTATATGGCCTGGTTCTAATTCAAGAATATCGTATATAAGACTCATTTAGTCTTAAGGCCTCGTGCACCATCTCCAAGTAAAGTGTTGATTAGTTACGTCCAGAGTAAAGTTATTTGGCAAGTAAAAGTAAGGGTCAGTTATCATATGATTAGTGCTACTCGAACATCGTAAAATTGAAATTACGGGTAACTTTAACCGACAATTAGCGTACTTGTCACTTTATTTGAAGGTGGTGAAAAAGGCCCTTCATATACTTTTCTTTTAACCAAGGAATAAACTGATTGGTGATTGATTTCTAAGCAATGCGCATTCGCTCTCGATAATTTCTTTTAAATGTCATAATATTAAATGTGGTAGCTCTGGTAGCTGTTTTCCCTGCTTTATTCTTAACCAATCACGGACCTTTAAAATATTTAAAGATCCCCAGCAGTTCAATTGACTCGACATTCGATTCTAATCTGAAATTCAACCGATCCAATCTCAAATTGACTTGATACATTCTGAATAGAAATGTTCAAATTTGTCCACAAGAAATAGATTATGTTCCTCTGTGATGCTATTTGTTACGCTTTCAATTTCTTTTCAATGTTCATTCCAAAAAAATTGATCTCTTTTAATAATTCAGTGATAATGATATATTATTCCACAAGAAAATGAACTTATGGGCTGAATCTGTTAAATTAAAGCAAAGGGACCAGGTAGAATTTTAGGTAGATATTTTTTGTTTTTTTCTTTGTAGACAGTTTTGACGAGCAGTTCGACGAGTGGATTTTTATTTAAATCAAAATAAGATAGATACAAAATAATACATGCATATATAATAAAAGACATGCATTTTTAGGTACAAAATAATACAGTATAAGTGTATATAAAAATCGTAAAACGTTCTCGTAACTATCACCAAACAATGACGGCGGATACGAATTATCGGACAAGTTAAAGTTTTATAAATGTAAAAAACAGCCAAAACCAGTTTCTGGCTCGATAGACTTGCAAAAGCCAATCGACATTAGTTCCTATTGTCTATCAAACATATAATTAATCAATATCAATACCGTCCAATCAGAGCTTCGTTTAAAAGAGCGCTTTATTTAATAAACCGCGCGTTAATGGACTGATTGTTCGAATTGATTAATATGTTCGGTTTTTTCTAGCACCATCATAAAGACATACAAATTTATTGGTATTGGCTATGTTGTGCAGACAAGGAAATTAGTATCGCGAATTGTCGCCGCAGTTTGTTTACTTCACTCGACTGAAAACTTTTTTATCTAAAAGATGAAGAACAAAGACTCTACATAATACAATATGCTGTTATACTTAAAGCAAATTAGCAACGTGTTTTACTTAATTCAAGGAAGTGGGGTTTTGTATTTAAAATTGTGCCGTAAATTTGAGGTCAAAAATACGGATTACCTCATCCGTGGTAACAAAAACAACAAACAAATTACTCCGAATTTGATGGTCTATACAATGAGTATAATTACTATTATTACGTTTGCCGCCTCCCGCAACATTAACCTTTCGGTAGATCAGGCTTTGTTAACCTTTTTTTGAATCGGGGGAAACCTTCAAAAGGTACCCGGCAACTTACGAGAGTCACCAGGTAATGTAAGTTTTGTAATGTAATGTTTTACTACACTAAAACCTCCTCGCACATATGGCCCGGCGGTTAGCGTAGTACGCAAACAATCAATGCAACTAAGCCAAACGGACGCGGTCGGGTGTGAGATGGCTGAACGCTAGCGACAAATAAAATTTCGGAGGGCACGTTAAGCCATCGGTCTCGGTTCTTGTCGATAGATAACAGTCGTTAAGTCTTGTCGGAGGCCTTTTGGGCGGTTTGAAAACATCCGACAGCGGGATGGCCACTAACCCGCATCTCCACCAACCCGCATTGGAGCAGCGTGGTGGAGTAAGCTCCAGGCCTCCACAATAATGGGGAGAGACCCGTGCCCAGCAGCGGAACGCGAAAAGGGTTGCAGCCAAAACCTCCTCATTGGCCTGCTTCAACGCTTTGGAAGAACTCCGGGATCTCCAGCGCCTCAAACGAGCCCATCATCCGAGAGCGATGCTGCTCTCCTGCGATTTCTAGCGATTGCGACGGCCTGCGGCTACGTACACACCGCTGCCTTTCCGGGGTCGCAAACTGGACAGTTGGAGCTCCCACTCTGCCGCCAGCAATCCCGGAAGCCATAAGCCAGTTGCCCCTTACCGCAAGGGATATTGTAATCCTATTCAGTCCCGAAGCTGCAGGGATTTGTCAACAAATGCGAAATCATTTTAAATCTTAATTAAGATATCCATGTTCAATTTCTAGGTACTAAAATTAGTTGTATAGAGTACAATGGTATTGTTGCTCAAACATATATTATTATATGCTTAAAATGAAAGTATGGTTCAACATCTGACTAGATCTGGACATTAGCATATTATTTTCTTTAATTTTGTTTCCCATAGCCACGTTTAATAATTTTAAAATTAAATTAAACAAAAATATTACCGACCCCTTACTTGACTATGACGGCACATCATAAAAACTCTTAGCTAAAAAATTACCGCTGTAATTACGACCACGTGCGTTACGAGGCAACATAACCGTATATGATTTGTGTGTGTTACGTGTGTGTATGGGTATTGCGAATGTAGGTTCGTAACCAAGAGAAAGAAACAGATTTACTTATGCCTTCTAGTCAAATATGCGAAGAAATCTACTCCAACCAGTGGATTATAATAATATATAAAATGTTGCAGTTGCAGTGAGATGGACATCTTTACTTCATTTAATTTTTTTTATATTCAAACCATCTTTAGTACCTATTTGCATGCCACTTTATATAAGCGGATACCAGCGGCCGCCCGCGATTTCGTCCGCGTGAACATTGGAGGCTCTTCGTCTGCGTGAATCATTGCCCCTATAGCCTTCCTCAATAAATAGAATATTTAACATAAAAATATTTTTTCAATTCGAACCAATAGTTCCAGAGATTAGCGCGTTCAAACAAAAATATTTTCAGCTTTATATTATTAGTATAGATGTAGTCCATTCTCTCTACGAAGACGTTACTAGGACTACATGTCCGTATACTATAATATTATTAGTTACGACTCTCACTGAGGCAGTCAGTAAAACTTTTCATTACCCGATTTATCATCAATTTCCATTCAGCTCTGCCATTGGCCGAGACCGAGAACTATGTCTATCTAGATGACAGATTTATAAAAAGATTTTGTTGCGTAAACGTACAGCACGCACAGCATTCGATATCGGTATGACTGTGTAGCCTGTGTTACTAGAAGCGATCGCTGAATGATTCGGTCAGTTCAACATCCGTGCCAATCTGGGCTGATTTACATTGTTGGGCAGAGTCTAGACGGCAAAGAACGTAGATTCATTCATTTTAGATTAAATGATCTCAAGTGAACAAAACATGTTTTATCGGACATAATCGGACACAATATCAATATCAAGCAAAAAAAAACACCTTTATTCAATAAGTAGTATTTGCAAGGTTCGACCGGAGTTTCTGCAAGCAATTATTTCGTGTTTGAGTGGAAATGTTTTATTGCTCATCAGACTTATAAATAGGTGACTATTCAGCCTTCAAAGTAGCAGCGCAATTGCATACGACCACAGGCAAGACTTAGGCTTGTGTGTGATGTGTGTGTGTGAGGGGTGTGTGTTGATGTTCATGGGCTGCAGCCATCACTTAACCCTACAGCGCATGGTGTGACACATATGGGACATACGAAAAAAATGAATATATTTGAAAACTCAGAACTAGTAGCTACATCTAGTAAGGATTAGTGTACTATGCAATATATGACTATCATAATTTAGTACCGGTCATTTCAGTTAGATGTCGTGGAACTGATTTAGAAAAGTTTTTCGTCAACAAAGTGGGTATTTTGAGCACGGACAACAAGCGGCGTATACAATTATATGAAAAGTAAAGGAAAACTCTGTTTTTAGTGGCAAAAAAAATAGTAAAGGTAAGTTCATGATTCTATTTTATATTGCATTTGTAATTTTGCCATTCTGTTGATAAAAAGTTCATAAAATCGTCACTTTTTTGTTTGTGCCAAATATGTCACACCATGGAATAAGTGTCCTGAAAACATACGTATTGTTATCAGGTGAACCGCAATAAACAAATGAGTTACATTAATATTTGACACTATTTTTAAATTACATCTGGTAGTGAAGATGAATCGGAACATTCTGATGAGGAAAGTTATGACGACATGCTCAGAATTCAGGATTTAGTGATGAATAAAATAGAACGTTTCCTGAAGTACTACAGGATGATAACTTCGATGTAAACGTAAGCATGCATAGTCCACAGCCAAGCTGTAGCACATAAATGACGTCCAGCCTAGGTAATGTTATGCCACGGCCTAATTACTTCCAGGCAAGATTATTCTAGATCAAGATGGATTACGTCAAGAGTTGGGGCAACCCTTGCAGCCCCCGTCCTACAGGAACCCCACAGGCTGTCAAGAAAAACTAAGAAAGGGGAATAAATATGGATGTAAATAGTATTTTAGCAACCAGATACTACATTTACAAGAATGAATGCATCATTAGGACAACCGGAAAATAACTACAGCCTTTAAAACACCTTTACTTACTTTATTTTACATTTTTCGATGATGATTTGCTCAACCACATAGCTGAAGAGTCTGCTAAATACAGCATTCAAAATAATCTTCCAAAACCAGTTGCAGTTACAAAAATGGGATTCAAAAGTATTTAGATATCTGTCTTTTGTAGGAACTGGTACAGAAACCAAAACATCCGCATATTGTGGAATTATGAATTGGGTATCATCATTCAATCACTCATTTGGAAATTTAAATTGGAATTCGTTTGGAAATGGCTATAAATAGGACACGGAAATCAAGAAGACCATCCTTATTTATATGTGGCATGATTGAAGAAAGAAAAAAGTAAAACGAAAAGCCAATGTACCATCAAAATGTGTCAGGATTGATGGAACTGACCACCTCTTTAGTTCAACGCCAAGTAACTATGAAACTTACCAGCTTATAAGGGGAAATTCTTCGTAACTTGTCAGAAATGTAATGTGGCACTTTGTATTTACAAAGATAAGGTCTGCTTTGTGTCAGTTCACAACCTGTTTTCGATTTTATATATGTATTTTTAAATATTTTTGTCGGATAATTACATGAATTTCCTATATCTCATACCTAGTTCCTATTATATCAGTGTTTGCTAAATAAGTTTTATAACATAAAAATAAATATACTTACATAAAAAGTAAAATTTTCATGAATAAAGTTTGATTATATCGAGGTTGTTTCATTTCTGCCTGTTTATAATACATAGTAAAGATTTGTCCTAAAATGCATAATGTGCCATATCTGGGTCATACACAAAAACTTGCATACCCGCGTTTCTATTGAGTTGCAATTTTTTAAAATATTTTTCCTATCAAAATTATAAAATTTGCAAGCTTATTTAATTTTTTGAGGCCAAAATAAAAAATCATGCACTGTAGGGTTAACACTCCGTGGCCTTTTTTTATATCAGGGGCAGGGGAACATTCAAAACACCTTGAAAGAGGATAACGGGTTATGTGGGATTTGTACCGCATTAAAACACCCCTTAGTGGCCTGCCTCTGCGCTTGTACAGGACTCCGGGATCTCCTGTGGAATGCACCGGTGTCGTCCACGCGTGGCGCCCTGGAACGGGCTCACCTTCGGGAGAGCAGATGTGCTCTCCTGTATCCTCTGATGCTTACGACGACAGTGGCCATACACACACCGCCGTGCATCCCGGGGCCACTAGCTGAACAGATCGAGCTCCCACTCTCACCGCCCACAACTTCAAGCCCCCTTTTAGTCGCCTCTAACGATCAGGCAGGGGATACCGTAGCTCTATTCTTAATCCCGAAGCTGCAGGGCTGCATGCTCGTCTGCTAGTCCATTCAAATAATACTTAACCAAAGTCGTTCAACCCGTTGGTAGTAGGTATAAATAAACCATACGCGATTTACGGAAGCACGCACCACATGAAGTTTGCATGCGGTTGCGTTGCATGCAGTAGTAAGCTAGAATTAGTTTTATCACCGACAGGAAATGCTTATACTTAGGATCGATGAATAACACCAATGAATGTAAAGCATGACACCACATAGCTGAATAATATCCATATAGTTGTACAGCGGAAGTGCGCATGGCTCGTATAAGCGTAGAACACATAATCTACGCAGGTAAGCCAAGCTGGCGCAGTCGGGTGTGAGATGGTTGACCGCTTGTGTCAAACAATACAAGCGCATTTTCGTGCTTCGGAGGCACGTTACGATAGATATTTATTTATTTATTATTTAGTAACCTTAAACTAAGGGCTACAGGGTAAACTTTATGCCTGATGGCATTCTCTACCAGTCAACCCTGGGTGATGGATAGAACTTAACTTTAACAGTCGTTAAACCTTGTCGGAGCCTTATGGACCGTTTTAAAACGTCCGACAGTGGGTTGGCTACCAAACTGCAAGTCCACCAACACCCAGTGTGGAGAGTGAAGTGGCGTGGTAAAGTAACCTCCGAACATTCCCAATAATGGAAAGAGCATGAGACCCCTGAACAGTACAAGAACGCAAAAATCAATCAAGCAAGCCGCTTGATTAAAATGTGACGTCAAACCGCAATGTGCTATTCGCGTGAGTACCTTTCAGCAAAAGCAGTAACTTCTACTCAGGTTAAAAAGGTGTTATTTTATACATTAACGTCGACTACTCTTCTTTATTAGTTTGACACATGCAGCATTTTTTTTCCTATTTTCATCAAAACAATAATAGGCCACTCGCGTGAGCACTTAGGCAACGCAACAACACTGAGGCCAAACTGCGGCGAAATGTCGACGACCTCATACAAAAACTATTACGGCGTAAGCTCGAACCATTATTATAGTTAATTCGCGGTTCGCCAATGGAGTCAAATAGCTCTGTACACTTTGCACGATAGAGATTGGAATCAGATACCTACTGCAGCCTGGCATTTTTATAGCTTTTTTTTAAATAAAACGAGTTTATACAAGAGAATTGTAACTTCAGTATATTAAACCAACATTATTATTTTATACCTATACAAAATTTGTTGATAGTATTACAATACTTAAAAAACCTAGAACGGTTTTGTAATTTGCATGGTTCGATCGGGAATGTCTACCCCTGCAACCATTTCTGCCGAGAATTTTGTGGTCAGTGGTCACTCTGAAAGATGCGGTGACACTGACATATGAAGCGAACAACGGCCTTAAAAATAAATATAGTTTAAAAAAATAAAAAAAACACGCTTTTGAATCACATCAAACTAAAAAGTGAAAAATAATCCTTAATATAAGCAGAAAATTATTAATTATTATAGTGAAAAAGGTGTGGGTTGCTCGATATACGAAAATGGCATAGAGCGCCAATAGTACGGCATATAGAGTCAATAGATAAAGAAATATTTGACGTTATGATCCAATTGACGCGATCGTTTGTTTACTATATTGTAGCAGTTATTAACACTTTGGTTAGCGACTACTCAATCTTGTAGAGCTACGCATTACTTTATACGATGCGATGTTTACGATATATACTACGTTGTGTCGTAGACTACGTGCACAAACTATAGAATCGCAAGCATGATTAATCACTTATTTGGTTGCTATTTTGCTTAATGTTTAGTACCCGGATGACCGAGCGTTGCTCGGATAAAAACAATTGATTTTCTTGAGAGACTCGTTGGCTTATTTAACAAAGCAATCTATTTCAGCTCCCTATTAAAAAAATGGAATAACATATATTCGCCCCTAGGTGTCAGAAAGAGTCATATTTTTCAGTTAACGTTTAAGTAGATTATCGCTGAATCCACATTTTCTAAAAATGAAACCTAGCTACATCGACTATTCGCCCCCGAAACCCCTGCATACTAAATTTCATGTAAATCGTCGAAGCCGTTACCGAGATTCAGATTATAGTATATTTACAAGAATTGCTCGTTTTAAGGTATTAGTTAGATTTAAGTTCAAAATCATATCAATCAAGGTCATTCCATTCGGCCTATTTTTTAGTAACCCGAAACCGAATGAAACCCATCCGGCCTAAGATGACTTTCTTCGTAACCGGCATCGTATCGTAGCATATAATATCGTGCGTTGCATATATTCGTATGACAGTTATGGCACGCTCATGTTCGTGATGACATCATTGCATTCTATTTGAGATCAAAATATTGATACAATATTGTTGAACTGCAAAGATTTTTCACTGTCGAGGTTATTGGCCGTTCTATGCAAGGACAAATAAAGAAGCGTGTGTGTAAAGTGCGAATTTTATCACCTATACGTTGGACTTTCGTGACACTTTTATTTGATTGCTTTAGAGAATCCTAACATTTGGTAGGTAAATATATTTTTCATTTTCAATATTTAAGGAAGCAATTAGACAAGCATAAGTTGCACTTCATTGTATAGCCTTATAGGTGATAGGATAATAATATTTCGTGAACAGTAATTAAATATTTTTGACGCTACCTAATCTACAGTTCGCTTAAAAGTCAAAATCATTAATAGGCCATCAAGTTCTTTAGTTTAGTTAGTTGGTCTTCAAGTTTTGTTCATGGCATACTGCTTAGAATTTTCGATTTGACACCATGGATACGTCCATGTACGATTTCCCGCCAACACTTGCATTTTATATAAAAAACATGTATATGCACTAAATAGTACTAAAATCCGATGGAGAAGAAAGGTCCCCGAATGGCGACCACGTCTCAGCAAAAGAAGCACAGACCGTCCAAACAACCTGAAGTGGACTAACGACCTGAAGAACACAGCGAGAAGCCACTGGATTCAGAAGATGCGGAGAGGTCTATCTAATATTGTCGGTTAATAAAATGGTGCTAAACTGCTACAACATCCACCACACACAGCCACATGATCCACATCCACTTATTGCTATCTCCATTGTAAAATTGATTTCGAATCCAAATCTTATATGCATAAGCCGTGTAACGAAGCGACCTTGTTGATATTTTTCAAATCGGCGCCATGACACACCGTACGTCATCTCACTGCATGTAATCGTAAAATTGAAACGGTATTCATAGTCCACGGGTTTATGTCCCATCTCGTGTGAAACATCTATTGTGCAATGTATTCTAATTTTGTTCCGAGACAATAGTATTTGTTACACAATGTTAGGTGTATTTTTTTGTAACTGACTGACACCTAACAACGTAAAATTTAACACTCATTTTTAAATGGTAAGAGGAAATGTGAGAAATGTCAAATTCTCTCGGTTATTTATCCATAATACAATAGATACAACTGCAAATGACCCGACGACGTGAAAAATTAAATACCGATCTACTCGTATGTAGCATAGCGATACGAATGCGTAAGATTGCCTTATCACTAGAGGCAGTTTTTTTATATATTTCGGGCACTTCTTGGTTTAGTACCAAAAATACAAATAACATAACAATAAAATGTTGCGAATTCTGAAGCCATTCATGACTTCATACTCACGGTCAGATCTGGTGAATCACACAAAACACTTTATTGATTGTGTCATCATTCTTTTTAAAGATGAACAATCTACAGCATCGATTATTGAATCGACGATTTGTTCAATATTCAACGCTAATCGCGGCAAAAGATAGTGTAATTATTACTTGTTGTAGTATTTATTGTAAGTAACATTAGATATAATTTTAACATTAGATGACGAACCGGGTGGCGCAATGGTTACCATGC
This sequence comes from Pyrgus malvae, assembly GCA_911387765.1. Classification (NCBI taxonomy): domain Eukaryota; kingdom Metazoa; phylum Arthropoda; class Insecta; order Lepidoptera; family Hesperiidae; genus Pyrgus; species Pyrgus malvae. Next base: position 5,133,933 of record OU426955.1, on the reverse strand, counting down.
CGGACTGCCAATCGTAGGGTCCCGGGTTCGTATTCCGGCGAAGCAGAAACTTGAATGATGAGTTTAAACTGTTCCCAGTCTGGGTGTTTGTGTTTTTGTCATTGTGTGTGTCCATGGTACCCACGACACAGGGTATATCTACCCCACTGTGCGGCTATGAGTGTGAAATGTTATTGTTATTTATTGGCAAAACAAAATTTACTTTTAGTAATTTCATCTAATCTATAAAGAGTCTCTAGTTTACACCTATGCGTATCTGCACTCATACACCTGAAATTGATGGTCGTCTTATGACACTCTATCCACACCACAGAAACACAATAGAAATGCTTTACGGCAGAATGTTGCAGTGGCACATACTTCCTCGATCCAACTCTTTTTCCATCTTACTGCAGCGCACGGGTCGCTCCTCTTTATTGGAGAGGACTGGAGATGCGGGTTAGTGGTAGACCCGCTGTCGGATGTTCAAACCTTAAGATCTCCAACAAGGTTTAACGTCTGCTTTCCTTCCATAACAACTGGGAGCGACGGATGAACCAGCTGCCGAAGCACGGCCACGGCAAGAAAGGAGATGTTTCAAAATGTATGGACCTTTGGCCAGGTATTTGTACACCGTATTAATAAATTGCAAATATAGTATAGAGCTGTTTTATATTAAGCGTTTTGTAATAAACGACTGGGATTTTTGGTACAAAACAATAATTCAGTCAGAATTGCAACACAATATACTAGAAAAACATAATGGCGGTAATATGTCATTTTGACAATTGAAATTATTAATCTGTGACAAACAGTTAACAGTGAAATCAGCTGTACCGCCATATTGAAAATTGTTGAAAATAGTTGATTTAAATTGGTTTTGTACCGATAAAGTACATGTTTTAACAAATTTTAAGTATTTTTTTCGGAGTCTTGAGTTTTTTCTCGAATTTTTGAGATGGTGTACAATACCTAGCCAAGATTGAAACATCTCACACCCCCGCACCCGCTTTGCTTAGCTGCGTAGATCTATTCCTTTCTACGCCAGCAGTTTGGTATTGTGCGTACAAAAGTTCTACCAGCTATAAAATATGTATCAATCACATGAATATTTTTTATATTTTTTCACCGTCCAATCAGATTAATTTATATTTTTTCACCGTCCAATCAGATTAATGGCGATGAAGTGTTATAGTTCAGATTTTGCTTCTGATATAAGTAGGTACTTACATATTGTGTCCGACGACAAACCAGTGTCCTTCAACGCAACTAGAGCAAAAACATTCATAGCAAAGTCAGATTCGTTTATACAACTGCGCGTGGTTTTTGTAAGGTAAACATTAATTATAGCCAGTAGTATAACTTATTTTGGACCACAAAAGAAATCGTGCCGAGACGTAAATCAAAGCTAGGTTACTCACACGCCACAAAAAATCCATCTTACAAATCGTTCGTAAAATTATGGTCAAGCAAAAAATAATGGCTTAAGACGAAAAACTGAACTGTGTTATTGTATTTTGAAGAAACAGTGATGTTATAAATGACGAACCTTGTGGCGCAATGGTTACCATGCCAATTAAGGGACCCGGGTTCGCTTGCCCGGCGTAGTAGATATTGGAATGATGAGTTCCGATTTGATACTAACAAGATATGAGTGTTTTTCTTCTAGTCTTTGTCTGTGTCCATGATGCCCGCTAACCACGGAATCCTTGTGTGGACATGTGGAACAAAAAACGTGCTATAGCGAACCGTGCAATTCTCTTCTGCTACATTTTTATGGCAAATAAAAAGAAAAGCTATATTTTTCCTAAGCCTAACTAATCTTAATATACCTGAACTCTTACTTAACGACTGGACGGATTATGATGAAATTTTTTGTGTGTGTTCTAGGGGATTTGAGAATGGTATAGATTCACAATTGTTGTTCCTACCTGTCAAACGTTTGTATTTCGTGCCGTGTCGATCTAAACTTTGACACAGTCAGAATAACAGGACAGTTCGTACGTCATTATTTGTTTTATATTTTTGTTTGACAGTAACATGAAGTCTCTTTAAGATTATAAAAAAATAAATCCTGTTTCATTATTTTTAAGGCAGGACAACATCTGCTGCACCCGGGCGGAGCTGGGCCGGACCACTAGTATTACCACAGAATAAATAATAGTACAAGTATTACATAATTTTATATAACAAAGGACATATACATACATGCGAAACATCTGCTTTCGATATTTTTATACGATTTTAATACTTTATGCACAGCAATTTAAAAAACAATATTTTAATAACGCAATTAATACATGTCATTGTTAATAATGATATATTAAATGCATGACACTATAAAGTAGTTAAATAAGGCAGTATACATAATAATGTCATTATAAATTAGTCAGCGAGTGATAAATGACATGATAATTATTATGTGGAGCATAATTAAGAATGCTTAATTAATTAATAAAATTAATATAATAAGTTTTAAGGCAAAACAAGGTTCCCTCAACCTTGCTTATATATTTTAGCAGTCCTAATTGATCACAAAATCTTTTAAATTTTTACCGAAATTTTTATACAAAAACGCAAATTGGGTTAACATAAATATGAACATGCTATATTCGCCTAATAGACGTTAATTTTGACTATTATTATATATTATATATTAATCTAGTTTTTCTATTTCTATTTATTCCAATCCAAGATTTAATTAGTCTTTAAATTTAATTGAATATAATAGTACCTAAAGAGATGGTTAATTTAGTTAACATTTTTCTACAAACAAGTAAAAGTATACCTATTGTCGTATTGTAGATATGCGTGCGTCGGAAAGCGACGCAACACGACACTCGTCTCATAGATAATTGGACTTATTCAACACGATTTTTTTGCGAAATCTACGAGTTAGTAATGACTTGATAATATAACAAAATAACGTTTTACACACATGGCCCCACAGTAGGGTAGATATAGATAGATATGATTTATTTTGTTACGCACCCGGTGTCATGGGTACCATGGACACACACAATGACAAACACCAACACCAGACCGAGAAACAGAAATTAAAAATCATCATTCAAATTTCTGTTTCGACGGGAATCGAACCCGGAACCCTCCGATTGGTAGTCTGGTATGGTAACCATCGGTTTATTTGGAACTCTGTGGTAACCATTGCACCAGGCATGTCGTCAAATATATACGTGTCCTCCACCAACCCGCATTGAAACAGCATGTTGGAGTATGTTTCAGACCTCCCCAATAACGGGGAGAAACCTGTGCCCAGCTGTGGGACGCAAAAAGGGTTGCAGCCAGAAATGTAGGTACGTAACTCGTGTATACAGACTTCGCGTCGTTCTCCACCATTTGCCGTTTCAATAAAGGTACAATATCGCATTACATTAGAAAATCACTGATAGAATAACGAGAATGTGGCCGAAAATGATAAGATTTAGACGGCCGTTTCTCCAAAATTCTCTCGGTCTCGTCTCCTTTCTTTTATCTTTTTTTTAGTCGCTTATGATATGACACTAGAACAGATTTTTTCTTATTATATATTGTCTTGATTTGTAAAAATGTTACGCTTATTGATCAATAAACGTGAATGTGAGGACATATTCTAAATCACTCTAATACATTTTGTTATCTTTAGAAATGCCACGTGACTCGAGAGCTGCTGTAGTAATATTAATCACACTCTTTTCTCAAAAAATCATTTCGTTGTCGTCGACCACGATTCGATGTACCGGAAAATGTCAAATCCGCTGTTACGCGCGTACACGCGCTACATAATACAAACAAACGACCGTATACACGCCGAAAAATTCGGTAGTTTGTAACCGCTCATATTCTAGTCAAACGTCAAAATCTCTAGGGATTAGCCTACAGGTCAATATGAAGCCGCCGAAATAGCCATTACGCGCGATATTTCGAAACACACGAACACACACATCCGGCGCCTAACGACGCATTAATGCGGATAGTCATCAATCAATGCATCACTTACGATAATGTATACGCAACTTGCTGCGGACGAATTAGATTCATGTGAACCGAAACTAATCATAGTTCGTTCAGAGTAGTAACTTACATGTTACTACTCTACTACTACATACTTATACTTACATTACACAATGGTGCTACCATTTCAAAAATGTAGGTAAGATTTCCTTTTATATAAAACTGGTCAAAAGCTACATACCAAAATGATTAAAGTTACTACTACTAATAGAAATTGAATTACATACTTAAAACAACACTGCAGAGGGTTTCATACTATAGGTACTAAACTATTTTAGCAGAACCGCTGCTGTTAAGTTACGTGTACGTTTAACCAGTTACCATTTTACCATTTAGGATTTAGTAATTCGTATCCTTTAAAAACTCGAGATAATATCTCCACCGCTTGAAATTCTTTTTCCTGAAAGGAAAAGAAGGAAAAGCGGACTACACAGAACTCCGAAAGCAGATTTTTGTTCATATATACATAATTGATTAAAAAAACAACGGGTTGCACTCCGGTAGTGCCGGCAGAAGTGAAAACTTGAACATTAACGTTGTGCATTTTTGATATTTTGGAATGGTTAGGGAATAATTTCGCACGAATTGCTTTTATTATCAGTATTATTGTTCATCTAGTATTTTCAGTTGGTTTTCATCTAGTATTTTTATAAAGTACTCACTCATTTTCTTTCACTCTTCGTCACTTTTTTCATTAATAGATGCACTTTGTTCAATGTCCATATTTTAAATACTTGATATAAACGAATTTTACAAGTACATATAGACAGTCGAGCCGTCATCAGCTGTCACCCCTCCGTCTTACGAATACTCGATCAGGCGACGTGTCCTGACGCGAGTTTAACATTTTTTTTACCCATCCCAAAAAAGTGCACAACGCCGCTAATGAAGTTTTCACTTCATAAATGGATTGAAGTGAATGTCATGCAAATGAAATGACAAACAGACTATTTTAACCTAAAATAGTCTGTCATTTCATTCTCCTCCTATCATCAAGTCAATCTACCTTCTGTTTTTCGTCCAAACTCTTAGTGTTAGAAGAATGTTTTCAGAATCAAATCTCCTTACCACATAAGTTATTATGTACAAACATACCTAATATTGTAGGATAAAATATGGCTTAATACATAGCAGGCAGTAAATCTGGCCTTGTTACTCGTTTGTTAGGAAGGAGGCAATTTGTTGTATGATTTATTTTGTTACGCACATTGTTGGACGTAATCGAATTGGTTACATTTCAGATTTATACGTTTATTAAACAAATGCATGCATTACTTTATGTACGGAACGAATTTCTTGAAATACGTTTTTGAAGTTGTGCTTAAATAGAATAAATATAAATAATATGCCAAGCAAAACGACTGGACTCTATACGCATCCGCATGAAACTTCGTGAATTTCGGGCCTCATTTTAAGGAAAAGCTGAAGAAATGTTACCATTGTTATTAATTTCTCATTAATAAAGATAATTGTATTTGTATTCAGTAGCTTCATGTCATCAATGACAACGCTATCCTATCTAATGATGAATTAATAAACAATCTGAACATGTCAAAAGTGATTCCGAAAATGTTAGAAAAGGATAGGCCCCTATCAATCTTATATATATAAAAATCTTGTGTCACAATTTGTGTTGCCAATAAACTCCAAAACTACAGAACCGATTTCAATCAAATTTCACATGTACCCGTATTTTGGTCTAACTTACTGGATAGGATAGTTAACATCTGAATTATTCGCTTATGTCGTGAATGTAAACGAATAAAATGTATCAATTAATTGTTTCTTAAGCAATTGTTTATTTACTGTTTAGTTTTATGAAGTTCTCATAGATGGCGGTGTATGCTGATTCATCGATAAAATTCTTCAATATTGTTTGACATCTAGGTTGCAAATACACCCAATAGATGGCGCTGTGTTCTGTTTCTTAGAAATAAAATATGGCGCGGTACGAAGTTCGCCGGGTCAGCTAGTCGCCCTATAAAAATTTAAAGTCAGTATAAGCGAACGTACCGTAATCTTTCTTTTTAATATAATTACACGAATAGAAAAAACTGAAGTACCTAATATAATTCCAAATATAAAATTTTATTGACGTGTGCTACTCGTATGAAATCTTTTCTACTGCGGATGTAACTGCATGGCGCCACTAATGATATAAAGTAACAATATAAACAGCAAATATTGTCAGAACTCTGTTACTTTTTTATGTGGTGTCGCCTGGACAAGGCCCACGGCCGTCGCCTTGTAGTAGACTGTGTCTTTGATGTCATTGGTTTTTATTACCTGAAACAATAAAATAATAACATTGAAATATACTTTAAACGTCCGAAAATATGAATAGCACGTCACAGATCTGTTTCTAACATGTCAAATTTATTGAAACATTAACTTAATTAATAAAACATTTACGAGGAGTACGTGTATATACACGTACATAGATGTAATATAAAAAATATCTTAAACCTAACTAGGAAATAAAATTTTACGGTTACGCAATCTCTTGTTATTGCATCTGTTACACATCCAATAAACGCGACAACATAGGCGCCATAAAAAGCGATGTATATAATTTGAACAAGCTCTTTAAAAAAGCGACAACATAGGCGCCACACGATGATACCTCATTTGAGCTACAATGGTATCGCAACACTCGAGCCTCAATGTTGAGCGATTGCCACTCTTGGACATTCCATCACGCATAGCCCCGGGGAGCGCTCGGACGGACAAATGATCCAAATACAATACGCCGGAACGCCGCGACCCACTAAATTATAGATGAGTTTGTTATTACTGAGGGCATAGTAATAGCAAGCTTGTTTATAGTGATGGCTTGCTAAAAAAAGTATATTTATAACAAGGCATACTAGTCACATAGTCTTGTTTAAAGATCTACCACAAAAAATGGTGGACTTTTCGGTAAACGACGACTACCACTTAGGTTAGGCCAAGTTGAGCATAATGAGTGGGACGCGTTCAGCAACTGTCTCCTAAAAGGATAACTAATCTAACGATCGCAAGAGTCATAGCAGATTACGAAGACTAGAAAGTGTTAGGTAAAATCAAAGGCGGTATTCTAATGAAAAGAACGGAATGATGTTCTAATTCAAATCAAGATCCATGTAAAGTTTACCCCATTGTCATTGTAATCGACAGATATATTTGGAACAACTTATACATGTATCAAATTATTTTACTATAGAAAAGGGGAATACGAGTAATTATTAGAAAAAATTGAAGTTACAAAAAATATGGAATGAATGTAAAGTTACATCATTTCGATAATATTCCATAAAATCAAGATAGAACGTCAGAAGCCGCTACGACTTCTTCGACGCTTCTACAATGTATGTATAACAAATTTGAATTTTGGAGAGTTTCCTTAAACATTGCCTCAAAGTGTTTTGAGGACTTCGACAGGCAAATCATTCGAAAATAAACACATCGGTCCAGTAAACAGAGCTGAGTTATTTTGTCAAACATCTTTAAATATAAAGCAAATGTACCTTCAAGCTCTATCTACCCCAAAGCGCTACGGAACTTCGACAGACAAATCATCCAGGCACATCGGGCCAGTAAACTGCGTTTGAGTTATTTTGTGCACAAGCACTCAATTGAGCGAGCGACAGCTGAATCGGCCCTGAAAGGTGGAGAAGAGCGCTGCGAGCGCTTCGTGATACTGCATTTCCTATAACTATGCACTGCTCTGATCTATTCTTAAGGGAGCTAAATAACGTTTCACACTTATTTCCCCTACTTTACTGTACTAATCAAAGGTAAAGGATACACACACACGAAAGCTCTAAATAAGATCTCTAAATTTGTCATTAAGAGATCTCCCAGCTGGAAATCGAACCCAGGACCCGGCACACTGTGCCGGCGTGGTGACAACTGCGCCATACAAATCGTCAAAAGTGTCGTGCAAGTGTGTGCCAAATTTTCATTAGTCACAACTTCAAAGTTTAATCATAGATGAAGTTGAAAAGTGTTAACTTTAGGTATTGATGTAACTATCTTTATCTCTTTACAGTAGATGTTTAGTAATTTAAATATAGGTTGTTGGTTAACATAAAAAGCCACTATGCGTCATCAAGCAACATTTTAGTAACGTCCGCAACAATAGCCAATTCTTTCGCCGGATAAGCGTCTGTCAGTTTTGAAGAAATTTTAATGACGCGCCATACAACATAACTTGCAACGTTTTTGAATAATTCGACGTTGTCAATTAACTTTAGACGTCCGAAAAATTGAATACAATGCTTCTAACCACACAATTGAACATTCAACATCGTAAGGATCTTCTAAAGTTCGTAATCGACTTGTCAATTCCAATATTAAAAGCTATATCGATAATTGAATTGGCATTTGCATGTATCGTGTATAGTTAACATTGCGGAAATCGATTTCGATAAAGCCAATGTTTTAAATATATAATACGAAGAAGTAGAGAATTATATTCTATTTTTACCTACTTAACTGGACAATTTTAAATGCAATTTTTTGATATTTTACTGTTGGACAGTATTGACCTCTCAGAATTTAATAGGATTAAGACCATAGTCTATCTCAGCGGTAAAGAACTGGTTGGTAGATATCACATGCATTTGTTAAAAATCATACGAAAATATTAAAAACATTGCAACGAAATCTTACAAAATATTCCATTATCTTGAAGCAAGTGACAAAATGAAATCACGCACAATCTTTCTTAGTGGAAGTGCTCGCCAGGATTTGCAACTGGGCCCGGGCATAAGTGTACCTTAACCACTCCGCCAGCGCCACCTCCCTAACTCTAAAATAAGTTCTTTTAATATTGCTCTTCAATATGTACACAGTTCTACTCATATTAAATGGGCCTACTCTCAGCTAATTATTATCGGATTATGATATTCATGCGAAACCCGTGAGGATAAGTAACATAACGTCACGTATTCATACTTTCACGGATAACCTTGACTGGCCGAATTCCCTTGTATAGTGATGCACTAATATTTATATCGATAATTTAATTTTCATAAAAATATTTACTTTTTAGTTCGTATTTTCACAAAAGCGTGTAAGTATTTAGTTTTTTAAACTATATTTTTTATTTTTATTTTTTTTGTTGGATTTTTATTCTCATATACGCTTAGACATGTTAAAAATATAAAACTTTATATTTGTTTCATTAAGTACCTTAGGCCACGAACTTATCAGCCGCCCTCGTATATTTTTTTATCCTGATGATCCTAGTTAAGACTTTAATATAAAGTTATGAGATTATTGTATTGCATCGGCCCTTGACACCTGTGCAAATTTTCAAGTTAATCAGACTCCTAGAAGTAAGTGAAAATGAAGTTAAAAGATTCCGTTACATACATACATACATACATACATACAGGTCAAGTTAATAAAAGCGTGTTAAAAAGATTTCTATTTTCTTTGAACGTTTTATAGGCCATATAATGGGTGCTACACAGAAGCGCACGAGTCCACGCGCTGCTTCAATGCAGGTTCGTTTTGGTAGCAATCATCCCCTGTAGCATAATTTAAAACTGCTCATAAGACCTCATACCGGGCTAAACGACTGCTAACAACCGAGAGTGACACCTCAAGAAGAATTTCGAAGTATACGCAAACGCGAATTCATTCATTTTTACCCATCTTGCTCTCTGCCTCGTCCGTTTTGATTAGTTGAAGAGATTATTTGTTTACACCATCTGCAGGACCATGCGCTTTTTAGCTTACATCTGTATAATAAACTTTATTATCTTATTAATAGTCTTTATTAAATAAAGATTATTATAGACAAACAAGAACGACATTTCATATGAAGTTAACTTTCGATAAGCCTAAGGCTATTCGACCGCAATGTGGCTTTATATCGAATGTCACTCGTGGTTTCTGCATTTCGTACTAAACTTTGTTTCTACAATTTTCCAAGAAATTAATATTACTCCGACAACTACAGAATATATAAAATTAGTAAATCAATGCATCGGTTAAATTAAAGTTCGGAATCTGTTGAGATATTTTAATTTCCTTTGCGATATATAGTCTGCGAACCTACTACCTAATATAAATATGTACTATTAAATAATATAGTTACTAACAGCATTTACTTAGGGCTTTTAAAGTAGCTGCTTTTTACCGTTGTCAAAACCAACTAAATACTGCTGTCATAGACAAATTAAACACCGTGATTGAATGGATGTAATATTAATAGAACTTTAATCTTGTTGTAGAATTTATTAATTGCTTTAAAGAACGTAGTTATAGCAACACAAAAAGGCTGTTTCTTTGATCGGTGGGTTAATTACTTAATCAATTATAACTAAATATAGGTTACTAAAAATTCATAAAATTTGCATTAACCTTAATAAAGTGTTCTAGATTCATTAGACTTAGCCTTGCGTCTTATTTCATTCAACTTTTTAATATGTGCTTAAATAAAATGGGTATTCTTGTAGCAAACATTGATAATAGAATTTTACCCGACGCGCGAAGAAGGAGTCAGTCTATGTACATATGTATGTCCGTTTCTATATGGCGTTGTAGAGACCAAACGAGTTGATCGATTTTGACGATTCACACGTTAAACGAGTGTCCGTAAAGAAATGGCAGTAATCCAAATTGTTTGGCAAATTGTTTGTAAAGTAGGTTTACGATCGAGATGTTTACGTGATAACGTCCGCACGAGAAAATCTCCATTCGTTTGTATGCCGCTAGAGTGAGAGAGACGGAAGATCGGTCCACTCACTCGAACGCTATGCCAGCCTCCGCTCGTGAGGATTCCGCGTGACAAGTTTCACGGAATGACTGGCAGCGCTCGAGATGAGACGGGAGATCGGTCCGTCTCTCTCTCGTTATACCTGCGATCGCGCTCGTGAGGTTTTGGTGTGACACAAGTTTCTGAACATGTCACCCGACTAAAACGATTTTAAAGACGTTATCACGTCAAAATATTTTTACATTTTTAATATTAGTATGAGTGAAAATTTACTTTAATGCATATTATGTACGATATGCATATAGTATATGATTTTTCATGCATGTATACATATAGGATATTCTTTTTATTTTTTTCGGAAAATAATGTCGATACATGTCTTGGTAATCCCTTAGAGTCAGGGTCAGGAATCCTTCGAAGTGGTCCACGGCTCAGACGGATACCGCCAAAATGTTCATACTGGCCACAAATTGGGGCCATTGATCGCCAAAATCATTACAAAAATACATTGGAAATTTTATAGGGTTACGGTGAAGATAAATCATTTCGGTTTCCTGCATTTATGATTTTGTCATCCTATTATAATTAACGACGAATTAAACGATTCTTCTATCGCACATTAAGTCGAAAATGGGTTTTCTAAACTACATTTGAACGATTCATAGGTTGGAAACATTTTCGAAATCTATCTTATGTCAACTGGCTGGTTTATGGTATTTCTTTTATGCTATTTCACATACAGATGCTTCCTTGCATTCACTCGCATATCTAGAAAATTCCTATTAATCATTCGCCGTGTGGAGATCCAGTTTTTTTAAGAAATATCCATGACTTTCACTCTTCATCCGCGCGGGTCGTGAAAGGCAAGGCAACTTAGTATGGTAACCACAAGTATGTCTGTAGTATCCAAGTATTGTCGGATGTGGAATGAGTGACCCCGCTAATCGCAAAAAATTGGGCGTTTCCGTTCTTCGAAGGGCACGTGAAGCCGTCGGTCCCGGTTGTTATAGATAGATGACAGTCGTTAAACATTACATTGTCGGAGGCCTTATGGGCGGTTTGAAAATATCCGACGGCTGCCCACTAAGGCCCATAGCACATGGCGTTTTTTTAACGCGCAGACGACGCGCAGATGACGCGCGTATACGCGCTTCAAACGAGATTTAAACGCAAACTTGTAACCTCAGCACACGGAAAGCATGCGGACTGCGCGCATACGCGCAGATACAGCGATGCTGACGCACTGTAGTCGCTCATAGCTTCCGCGTTTGGTCAGATACTCCTTGTCAGTTGTACAATGGCTTCGATTCAGACAACACTGCATACGTTGGCTTTGGTACTGCTTTTCAAAAGAAAAATTCGTAATAATAAGCGAATCTATTTAATAGATCTATTTACGAGTGAAAGAAGCTTGTGATGTAGAAGATTGTGTGGTCATTATCATACAACGTTTAGCGATTAGCGGCGCGGAAGGTGCGGGATGCGGTGGCGTGAGCGTACCCCCTCCTCTGCCCTTCCTCTACCCCTTCTTTGGCCCTTTGTACGACCATCAAACGAGTTTCGAACGCGCTTCAGAAGCGCGTTTGTATCGCGTTTTACGCGCGTTAGAATCTACAAAAACGCAAAAATAAGCATCTACGGCGCAGACGACGCGCGTACCTGAAACGCGCGTCGTCTGCGCGTTTAAAATACGCCGTGTGCTAGGGCTCTAAGCCACATCTCCACTAACCAGCCTTGGAGGAGTGTGGTGGAGTAAGCTCCAGGCCTACTCAATAATGGGGAGCGACCCGTACCCTGCAGTGAGATGCAAAAAGGTTGCCAATTTTTTTATGTAACATAAAAGTTTATTGACCGTTCACACCACTAATTGCTTGTTGTAATAATTACTTATTTCATTCGCAATAAATACCTTGTATCTTATCTTTGAACCGTGACCATTTAAAAGTATTTTCGAGGAACGCTAAGATATAACTTATAAAGAACATTTGTTTAATGAATTTATTGTCCACGCAATGTGATAATTGAGGTGGAACCATCAGCCTCCGAATTAGAAACGCAACTGCAACGACCTCACGTAGAACTCAGACTGGCTAGAGGTTGTACATGTCCATGGGCAGCAGCGACCACTTAACACCCACAATGATACAGCATGCATGCTCGTCGGTTACTTCATTGAAATAAAATAAAAACCTTATTAGGTTGTTTATATAATATATAACCCCGGCTCTAAAGTTAAAAAGTTTACGTATGTAGACAAACAAACAACAAAAAGACAAAGCTCTCATCCTCAAACATTCGTTCAAACAATTAACACATAATTATCAAGTACCCATTCACAAAAAATTAATTAGCATTTGAGCCTCGCTTCATTCACACCCTTACAATAATTGTTGCTTTAAAACAATAAAGATGCGGAACGATAACATTTATTTGATTGTCTTTTAATTCGGTTTCGTGTTGAATCACATTATTTTGTTGACGTTGGTATTTATTAATGTTAGTTAGGTATCATAGGCATTGTATTTACACAATGACGTTCTTCAAACATCAAGAAAGGGAGATACTTATAAAAACACATTTCTTTACGTTATTGTGCAAATGTACTATACATTTGAGTATATTTGTATACTGTATACAGTGACACAAAAGACATTACACACACGCTGTAAGCAAAGCATTCGCGTCGAACAAGGATACGACAAAAGTCCGCGCAGATAAAAAAAAAACGTTAAAAATATGTTAAAAAAACCTTCGCTGAAGTAATTTAAGCAGTATTTTAGGAAATAGTACTTATAAGTAATTTAAGAAAAATAATTTAGTTACTTTTAAAGCGGGTTATGGCCGTGCTTATTCGGATCAAAATCAATTTTATTATATGATTTATTTACATTATAATAATATGAATTTAGCTCATGCCGAAAAGAAAGGTTATATTTTTTATAATGGATAGGACAGATTTTAAAATTCTAATATTTATAAAATCTTATCTATAAAATTAAACACAATAATATCACTTCAAGCGAAATAAAAATCCAAAATTTGGATATTTCAACAGAAACAGATATCAATTTCAAATATTATGCAACAAATATACGTGTTCGACAATTTTATTATGTTTAAACACCTTATCTGATATACTGGTAGATGTAGCACGTCGAAAGTTATAGACTTTTATTACCACAGCTTGAATATCGTCCAGACTTCCATGAAATAAGATTTCAACAGTAAATACGTTTTAATAGTCACCATAAAAATAAAAATAACGAGGCAATTTGGCAAAGGAAAACACAAGTAAGGTAAGTAAAGAAGCAATGCATGAAACTCATACTGAGTTATGTTTGTGTATGTTTCGTATTTGGCTGAATTTGGCATGACACTTCCTTTTGACTCACGTAAATAAAATGGATACTAGGAGCAATAAAACCTAAGTATAAAATCCTATTTAATATTCATAAGTACATACATGAAGCACGCATAGGCTGGTGCTGCCGTAGAACGTAAACGATCCACGCAGTTAAGTGAAACGGACGGGGTTGGGTGTGAGATGGGTGACCGCTTATGGGAAAAACAATATTATGCGCGTTTCGGCGGGCACGTAAAGCTCCCAGTTGCTATCGATAGATAACAGGCGATAAACTTTGTCGTTGACTTTATTGGCGACATGAAAACATTCGACCCAGGGTTGGTCACTACCCACGGCCCACCCCCATTGGAGCATGGTGGTCAAAGTCTTCCCAATAATGGGGAGAGACCTGTACCCAGTAGTGGGACGTAAAAATTAATGTAGCCATATAAAATCTTGGTCAGCTTGCTTTACTGAGTCCATGCATTATAATATGTCACTTAAATTATGAAAGTACCACCCTTGAACATACATATTGTTGTACAGCAGCTACTCTTCATACAGATTCAAACGTAAAGCTAGTGAAAGGGAATGTTGAGACCGTAATATCTGCAAAACAAAGTGTTCACGAAATTCACTTCTTGAAAGTCTTTTGAAAGTGGTAACCAACCAACATAATACTCGTAATAACAACATATCGTGCGTGTCATATTTAACCGGGATTTGTTTATTTATTTTAAAAGCCGATGATTAAGTTTAAAAATTATTAGCGGTTGTTATATTAGGTACAATAAAATTAAATTTAATGTCATCGAGAAAGTCCCATTGAACATTCATGTTCTAGAGGCAATAAAATGTGAACTCATTAATTTTAAGATATCGTATATCTTGTGAAAGTAACATGATCTGAGGTCTCCGTAATATCTCGGTACCACTGTAAATTTATCTGCCATAAATAATGAAAAACCAGCGGGGTGAGTAGTGGATTCAGACGCACAGGGTTCAGTACATTTCATTACTTTTAATTTGGACTTGGGTTTGGCTGCAACTGCAACCCATTTGCGTCCCACTGTTGGACACGGGTCTCTCCCCATTATTGGGGAGCCCTGGAGCTTACTCCACTACGCTACTCCAATGCGGGTTGGTGGAGATGCGGGTTAGTAGCCAACCCGCTGTCGGATGTTTTCAAACCGCCCATAAGGCCTACGACAAGGTTTAACGACTGTTATCTATCGATTACAACCAGGACCGACGGCTTAACGTGCCCTCCGAAGCACGGAAACGCGCATGAATTTTTTTGCCACTAGCGGTCATCCATCTCACAGCCGACCGCGCCCATTTGGCTTAGTTGCATAGATCGTTTGCGTTCTACGCTAACCGCTGAGCCATGCGCGATTCGGACTTGGGCTTTAAACTTTTAAAACTTCATATAGGCAGAGAACAGAGTCCAAGTCCAGTATAGCTTCAGTATTATGGCTTTGTCACCCGCGCTTTGTCAATAAAAATGAGATATTTGCCCCCGGGTAAAAGGATTTTTATGTCACTCTCCAGCCCATCAAATATCTGCATACAAAAAATCGGTTCAATCCCTAGCATCGTTGCGATATGAAAGGACAAAAAACATACAAACACATTTCAATAATTACAATGGATTGTTTGTAAAACGGAACTTAACCCTAAAATCGCTTAGAACAAACTATAAACGTATTTTATTTCATATATTACGAGTACTTAATAAAGATTATAAAACAACCACGAAATTAAATCGATACTTCAGTTTTATTAAATCCAGTTAAAACATACAAGAGCGTTGGCCTTTCATTTCGAAAAGATAAAAGGATATATTATATATTGTTGGTTAATATTACTGCAATAATATTTATTCAGCCTTCGCGATCAATAAGCATTAATAAAAATTAAACAATAAATACCTCATTATTGAATAAGTCACGGTCTAGTAGTTACGTACTGTAAATTTAATAATGTACTCCAAATTGTCTAAATAGTTAATATTATGAAAATATCATTTTTTTATATTGATCACTGTTTCAAAAATAATTTAATCGGCATTATTTTTAAATTTAAATTTATGCCATCATTCATAGGTAACTATTATGCGGGATGAACGGTAAGATGAGTTTTTCCTCAATACAGTAAACGTAACGTAGGTCAGTTAAATCAAATATGTATATATTCTCAGAACTGTTACTACTTAATGATTACCAGAAAAAAAACGGGTTGCACTCTGGTAGTGCCGGCAGAAGTGAAAACTTTGAATGGTAAGGGAATAATTTCAGTATTATTTTTCATCTAGTATTTTCAGTAGGTTAGGTTTTCATCTAGTATTTTCATAAAGTACTCACTCATTTTCTTTCACTATTTCTTCGTCACTTTTTTCATTAATAGATGCACTTTGTTCAATGTCCATATTTTAAATACTTGATATAAACGAATTTTAAAAGTATAGACAGTCGAGCCGTCATCAACTGTCACCCCTCCGTCTTACGAATATTATATTCGATCAGGCCACGTGTCCTGACGCTAGTTTAACATTTTTTACCCATCCCGAAAAAAGTGCACAGCCGCTAATCAAGTTTTCACTTCAATAATATTAGAAAAATATTCAAATAATGATTCGACGGCATAAGTACCCACTTATCGTCTCTGATGAAAACCGCATTTCCATCTGTCGTAAAATGGTATCTGCAGCTCACCCTTGCCAGAGGTATGTGAGGTCTCCTATAAATGTGACCGCTTTCCGAACACAATAATATTCACAGCAGAATAGCGGTGCACTTTTGTATGGAGAAAAGGCCGTTTAAAATTCCTTTTACCCCAGCGACCTTCTAAACCTTTTTTTCGTGTCTTGGAACTAATATTTGAGTAACAAGCGATACGCGGAGTTGGTAAATGCCGCGCTCTTTTGCGGTTTGACCTTATTTCGTTTAATTTGATATGACACCGCTGTCGTGTCACGTCGTGCTTGGAACAATAAAAAGGTTGTGTAATGACGTTTTCAGACTCTTAAACGTATACTATTAAAGCGTGTTGATCTTAGAGCATCAAAGTAACTGACTCACCCTTCAGTAGAGACGGTATAGCGCCTCGCTTCAATACATAATTTTTGTGTCAAATCTGGTAAACGTAATCTGGTGACGTAAAGCAGTGCAAATGCATAGCGTAGGCACGAATAGCATAGGTGAAATATTCGATACTGCGATGAACGTTGTTTCCTCCTTTATTATTTACAGAATTTCAAACAAATTAGCGCATGAGTTATTCGACTGTAGCTCGTTTTTTATTGGTTTTAATTTAATATTCTTTGCATCCATCATCATTCGCTGCGCCAACAGTAACAAATCCTTCGACAACTTGCCAGAAAATTGCAAAAAAACAACGTTGCATTCGTTGGCAACGATATTTTTAAATTGTTTGTAAACATTACCGTATCATTCTTGGTCACGCCGGTGGGTGACCTAAAAGCCGCTATATGTGTCCATTCCTTATTTAGAGTAGTTTTACGCAATTGAGTCGTTCTGCCAATTGACGTCACGGGACAACAAATCGAACGTTCGGGCGGTACGGGTTTTTATGGTTGTTGTGATTGGTGTGTGTTGGGGCTTCGTGGCGTATGCTCTACGTTGATTAGTGTGACTAACGGTTGTTGTGAACTCGGTGAACCTCTGAGTATTAATCTCAGTTATAGTAGTAATCCGTAATAAGAAACGTAATACAGTAACCTTTGCTAATATTTAACAGATCCTCTAGTACCTAGTAATTTCCGCAATAAGCTTCTTACATTCGTAGTAACTTATCAATCGAAGATATTAGCTAATTATCAATCAAAGTCGCGTTGTAGGTAACTACGAATGTAAGAAGATTATCTAAAG
The DNA here is from genome assembly GCA_911387765.1 of Pyrgus malvae. Classification (NCBI taxonomy): domain Eukaryota; kingdom Metazoa; phylum Arthropoda; class Insecta; order Lepidoptera; family Hesperiidae; genus Pyrgus; species Pyrgus malvae. Next base: position 5,116,001 of record OU426955.1, on the reverse strand, counting down.
GCTTATCGCAAGTTTGTGAGAGTTTACGTACATGACATACATTCAAAAGAGAATTATCAATTTGTATTTCTTTTATAAATAGGAACTTACCTATTTGATTATTATTGATTTTATTGCCTTGAAAAATGTTAAAAATGAACATTTTTGACAAATCTCTAACAACAATTGTGCCGCTTTTGCAACATTTGAAAACGAAATGTATTCTTTTTAAATAAATGCTTCATCTTACCTACTCCAATTTTATCGTGGAGCAATCTCCTAAGTAAATAAACAAAAGTATTTTTCTGTATTGTATTGTAAGTTCTTTGTCAGTGGAAGGTTTATTATCCCAACGTTAATTGTCTGCCACAATGACTGCACTGTTCTCCGACCTTGCGGATTTGATCACGAAATCGCACACCTGCGAACCACTACCAATGCTTCTCGAACCTTTATAGATTCATAGCCGGTGCCGCTACGTCATCCGCGCGGAAAGAGACTTGTAAATCAGAGTATAGATTATTATTTGTTATTTTATTTAACGGCTTCATACTTTTCCAGTGTCTCATAACATAAGCGATGATCATCATATATGTAGATAAAAGATATAACATATAAAGAAGAAATATAAACAACAACGATTTGAAAAATAATTGTTTAGCTTGTAATTTAATCTTAAAAAAGAAAATATCTCACCATCGCCATGGGTTGACTGGGAGAAAATTCCATTATGCATTAAATCCGCCCACTGTGAACCTAATTTAAGGTGATCAATAAAGTATTAAACAAATAAATAAAATATTAAGAAAATATTACATTGATAAGCCCAGCCTGAAGACATTCAATACTGTGGGAACTGTTTAAAACAATTGTTCCCGCCCTTTCGATAAAGCTGTTTTTAATCTGTGTAATAAATAATAAATATAATTCCTGTTCAAATTTTGAATTCTACTCTCAGGATGAACGTTTTGCACTCAACAGTGATTTTAAATGATACGAACTTAAAATTGAACTATTAATTAATGTAGCTCTTTTTTCGATTCCCATCCAGCACAAATATTTGTGTGATGAACATGACTATTTGTTCTATGTCTGGGTGTTAATTTATCTATTTAAGTATGTATTTAGAATTATATAAGTATGTTTATCAGCTTTCTGATTACCATAGTACAAGCTCTGCTTTAAAGTTTTAACAAATATTTTAAAAGGGAGCAACTGGTAGTGGTTCCTTCAATACAATCGACTCCTTTTATGAGTAATTTGTGCTAAGGAAGGATGCAGTTCAAATTCCTTACCAAATAATAACATGGAGTTGTAAAGAACAAAGTAAACACTTGCGCAGCAGTAAAATAATATGATTTTTTGAGACGCTTTACAAAAGGCAGATTAAGTTATAAAGACTTCAAAGAAGAGAGAAGAGTTTTAAAATATTTAGATCGTCATATTTAGCAACTTAAAAGTATTAAATCATGTACATCAGAGAAATAGAAGGTTTTAAATCATAAAACTATTTAGCTACTACACGATCATTACGATGACAAGGACGAGTTCATGACAAAAATTCGTATACTATTAACCAAATCTACATCAACTGACCGACATAACACAAAGTAATGACTAGTAATGAGAGTCATTCACGAACCTATTTCCAAAGCCACGCTCTTGATATTGACCGCATGGACCTTAGCGATACGATTGCACACACGTGTTAACCATTACCTATTACGAAACTGCATTACTAGGTACTTGCTACAACTAAATGCCAATATCGACGATAAAGTCAATGGCATCCATACGACTCTATCTGTCAGAAATACTGCACACATTCAGCTAATGGATACGTGCCTTAACTTAATGGCAGTAAAATAATTAACCAAACGGAAATGTTAATCTTACTTAGGTAAGTAAGATTAAAATTTATTTTGTAATTAAAATTATTTTCGATTGTTTTCATAACAATGCATTTAACATTATGATTAATGACGAATGTATTAATATTCAATTTATTTCAATTCAAGAAACATAAAATTAAAACTGCATTATGTTGTAAACTGAACAGTTTTAAATTCAAATTTAAATTTAAAGTGAGGGGCACACATACACGATGCACAACTTGATTGTAACTATCCTGAAAAGGAAAATTTGGCAGTTTCTAATAGGTATATTCTACTCATATTCCCTATCACTCCCATGAAAACTCTACAAACTACTGCTTAACGTTTATGTGAGGAGCTTAAGCGCACCGACGCCGAAACGACAGTTACGATATGATTGATCCTATCCTGTCATGAAACAGGACAACAGATATTAATAGTTATAACTCATCTAACGAGGTCAGTGACATCTCACAAAAATTTGTGTAGCAACGTAATGGCAAAACAAAAACGGCAAATTACTCACTAAACATTAATTCATCACGGGACCCCGCCCCTGGCGAATGTGGCTCGTAATAATTGCCCGCCTCGGAGGTACCACGTGGTTAATTAAAACTTATGAAGAAACATTAATATCGCCGGAGGAAGTTTTGTTTTCGCACGCAAGAAGCTTATAATCACAAGGTTATAATCATATCAATATAAAGTTAAGCATAGACTATTATAGCAATATAATTATAAGTTTACAGCAGGAAGTAGAAACTTATGATTTTAAGCTTGTTTTATAAGAAAGATAACCATAAATATAAGATAATTCTTTACCTGTGTAGATTTTGTAGAGGGAATCCAGTAATCCTTGCATCATATTGACGGCTTTTTTGACACTTAATATTAGTTAAGGTAGAAACTATATAAAACTACATTGCACGCAATATACATATTCTACGACTTAAAAATTGAGTAGATTTGAACAAAATTGCATCATTATCGTGATGTCATAATGAGCCATGTTCACGCTGCCTGCAATTAAAACATACAAAGATGTATGAAGATTATCGTTATGTATTATTTCTGCATTGTTAATAAAGATGTTACGAGCGAAAATAACTAACTTAAAAGCATCAAGACAGATTGTAGATACATTCCAAATCTATGAAAAAAGAAATGTCCAGATTCCATAGAGGTGAACGAACCTCAAGCTGGACAACACGGTGGCCAAATTGAAGTAACGGTAACGACCGTCAGATCGTTATCATCAATCAGATTTGCGTAACTATCTGTTAGCAATTACTCTGTACACTTGAAGAGAACAAATCGCTGGGTGCGTGGTATGCGGCGATTCGCAGTTGAAAGAGCTGCTTAGAGCAAGATGCTATCAATAATGATGGCAAACGCAACGAAATTTAAATGAACGCAGGAGAACATTACACATGGTAATGTTCTCCCGTAAGAGCAGGACGCAATGAAAACAGGTGTCGAAACGACAGAATATTGTTTAGACCTCGATTAAGAAGCAGTCGTAAAGAAACAAAAAAATAATAGAGCGCTAAAGGTTACGTTTTTTGATGTAAGGCCCTCTAGTAACGCCCACGACATCGATGACGTACCCAACTGACCAGATTGCGTGTTTCGCATGACCTGTGTATGTTAAGTGCCTAATAAAGAAGAAAAGTGGGCGATGTGACTGTCAATTAATAAATTTCATGACTCAATTTTAAATTGAGTAATAATAAATAAACTAAGCTAATTTTTAAATAAAATTATAATAAGCTATATTTTAGCGGCTGACAAGCCAATCGACGATCAAATAGCATGACGGTTTTATTAACTTATATATTATATTGTAAATGAAATTTTCGAGATTTGTTTAGTCGAACAAAAAGACAAAAACACTTAGCTCAGTCATAAATTTACTGTCATCTCAATGTATATAATCACCTGTGAGGGTACGTCAACCGAGTTAGTTTTGAAGACAGCTTGCGTTATGATTGATAACTAGATTTAGAATAAGGTCACATGTCAGTATTTGAATAAGGGTCACGTTAGTGTTGACGAATATGAATCATATTAACAATAACATTTAATAGATTCGTAGAAGTCACGGATGATGAACGAGGACACAAATGGAATAAATATTAAACAATAAAGAAAAAAAAAGAAACGAAAGAAAAAAATAAACTTAAATACAGTTTATTTTTGATAGTCCCATTGAAAAATTGTCATAATAAAAAAAAAACAATACAAAGTGACGGTTTAACATCGAAGTGGTCATATGAACGTGCATATTTAAAAATAGACTGCCAATAACATTGTGTAGGCAAATGAAGACACTAATGAGACGGCTGCGTGAATGGTACTGTAAAATTAGCTCACATAAATTCCATCACAAAACGAATGGTTGGGAAAATATTGTATGTGATTGAACATATGTATAAACCAGTCATATATTGAAGAAGACATTGCACAGATAAAAGAGTAGTGAAAAAGTAATGGCTGTAGTAAATTATGGTGTACACCTGATAAGCGGAAGACAGTATTTTTGACTTACGTCTAAGTACAATTATAGAGGGACAAAAGTACACATGTAATTTTAGTCTGACAGATGAAGACAAATAAAAATATTTACTAAATGTTATCCGGTCTTCTCTTTACTAAAAATCAGACTAAATTGTGAGAAACTGAGACAGGTTTAGAAAGAAAAATTATCGTCCATTACTGCTTGAATTAGTCGAGGCTTCAGATCATAAATCACACGGGAGGAATTTCAGAAACGACGTGTACGACAATTTATTCTTCTGCAAATTGGATGTGGCGGGTCTACGCCAATCAGACAGACGTCGGAGTAGAAACTGTGTAACTGGGTAAAACTAAGTAATGCTGTAAGAATAGCTAGCACAAATATATTTTGCCATGTCAAATCGCATCTCTGCAACTCAATAAGAGTATAATAAAAAATGTGGAATCACACGGGACACAATGCACAATTATAAACTGGCTATGTCACACCAGATAACTTAGATGTCAAAATAATTCACGAAATAACACTGTCACTCGGGGTCGTTGTTTCACTGGCACCGTTTGCCATTGACCCGCAATAACCGCGCGGTTTAAAGCTACCTATCGCAGTCGGAATATCGATAGGACCGATCGTAGGAGTGGATCATGGGCGTCCATTTCGGATCGCGCGCCCGCGCCGTCCGCGGTCTGCCGCACCGCCGCCGCCACTGGCGGATCGGGATTATTTATAAATTTACAGACAGGGGGTCGTAGAATTTTGCACGACGTGTGGTATGCAGGAGCTAATGACTGCACCAGGTCGCACCGGAAACGCGGATTTCACGGTACCTAAACCCGTTTATACAAATTCATTTAAATTTCGTCGGGAAGGCGGCAAACAATGACCTGAGAAAACGACCCGCCTAAATGCAATCGAAACGGACAATAAACCCTGTAATGTAAAGGACCGAATGGCAAGCTTTAACGCAAATCAAATAATTTCTTAATTTTCATTACGTAAGCAGGTAAAAAATACTTGAAGAATTTTTGCCGGCCGTGACCAAATCGCCCACCTGAACAGGTGTTCGTTTCTCTAATCGGCTCGGTCGCAGTGCTGTCTAGAAGATGTGGGCGACTTTTTGAACATAATGCTATTCAATATTTTATCAACAATTACCTTAAAGCGTTCAATTCAATGGGAACCGTTAAAGCTGCTTACAAAATTAAACTATGTATCGCAACAGCTAATAACAGTAGGTTAAGAATCTGTCGATATTTTAATCTCGTTTTAATCTCGGACAGATATCAGTGCTTGAGTATAAAAATTCGGAAATAATAGCTCATCGAAATGAATCACCCAGAGCTACAACAAAAGACTCGTCATTTGGCAGCGATACTTACGATTCATAGTTTCTAGACAAATGAAGTCTATAATTAAAACAATGAACCAAGATCGAGATTGTTCTAATGCAGCCAAGCTAATTAAGAATAATTGTAGATTGTTGATGATAATACAATTCTTAAAAATAATTTGTCTCCGTGTAGAAATACTACCAATCCTTTTCTTTTTCTGTAAATTTTTCTGTAAAGCTTTTCTGTAAAGCTTTTCTGTAAATACAAAATGTACGATTAGAGTGTTTAGGAAATAAATCTTAAAAACATCGGGCAACAATTCCACAGTATTCAAAGTTACCAGAATTCTCAAAGCAGAAACACCGAAATCTCTACTCGAATGCGATAAACGGGATAAAGTAAACAATTGGAATAAATATTCCACTGAAATTCCGAAACACGTTTTTTCGCTATGGCAGATTAAAAGGTATAACAAATATTTATTCTATTTCTACACAGGTGAATAAAGTGGGAATCAGTTTTGATCTGGACCATCTGTTCGACGTTTTTGATAATATGCGTATCAAGATAATGAAAATAAAAATCTCTAATTTTCGAAGATGTGGCCAAGTAACAAGAATATCAAAATGGCGTAACGTAAAGCCACTTGCCTGTGGGAAGTCGTCCATTGCATAGTTTATTACAGTCTACAGTTTTAGCTCGGCTGACAGCTGCGGACCGAGGCGGCAATCGTAAGCTTTATTGCCCATAAACCATTGTCTAAAATCCGATGGACGATCGTGATTCCGAAAATTTTGACACTAATCTAGTAGTCGGAGCACTCTTTTAGGCTCGGCCACACACAGGGTATACTAATTCAATTCTGTTTTTAATTGAAGAACCATTGGCAAGCTTTACCTCTATAGAATGGTAAGAAATTATCCGCCTCTACTCTACCCATATAATTCTTGTCGTTAAAAAATAATTCTGTTTTAGATTAAAGAACTATTGACATGCTACTCCACAGAGTAAAACATCATGCTCAACTACTAGACACGTGCCTAAGCTGAATATTTTCCAAAGTAACGCACGAGTGACTACAGGTTATATCAACATTATTGATTTTGTTAGATTTGTCGACCTTTATAGTTTTGTTAGTAAAGTGATTGCTTACTACAAGAACATTTTTAGAATTTTAGTTGTCAACTAATTTTACATTAACATCATAGGTAATGAATGTTATTTTCATGAATCATAGGTATGTAATAGCAAGAAACCTCGAGATCTAATTGGAGGTTGAAGTGTTTGAACATAAAAAAACCTGCGTGCACACTATAATAGGTTTGTTTAGTTTGTGCGTGAAGAGTGATAGTACGTAAACAACGAATTCCGAGCATCGTTATTGGGTAATCAATTCCATTCATTGATGTTAAACTCCACCAGGTAAAGACTATCGGATATCAAAAGAAAATACAGAATTAGCCAATTCGTGAGTAAAACAGGCAAAGGCTCTTTTGTAGAGGATTCCGATTAAACGATGCTCTAAAAAGGTATGCCGTCTGCCGTTATCAATTTCAATCGTTAGTTTTCGCCGTTACGATTTTTTTGACGATTGAATTAATGACAAAAAACATTTCTAACGCAGGCATCATATGTGGGAAGATCGTACAATAGAATCGTTTAACTTTAAAAGACCGACCGTACCACCAGTGGACTGTACGGGATGAAATACGAAAGCTTTCTGGAAGATCGTAATGAATATTCCTTGGATATTACAAGAATCTTTTATTTTAAATTATATGTATATTTAAAACCATTGACAGCTTCCGTGGTGTAGTGGGTGATGAGCCGACTGTGAAGCGTGAGGTCGTGGGTTTGATTCCCACCCAGGACAAATATCTGTGTGATGAAACTGATGAACATGACTATTTGTTCTGTGTCTGGGTGTAAATTTATCTATTTAAGTATGTATTTAGAATTATATAAGTATGTTTATCAGCTTTCTGATTACCATAGCACAAGCTCTGCTTAGTTTGAAATCAGATGCAAGGTGTGAATTGTTCAGATATTTTTTTTCTTAAAGGCCTGTTCCCTATTAAAGCCTACCTCGCATTCTCATCATCACCAAGGGTCGACTGGTAGACAATGCCAATGGGCATTAAGTTAAACCTTTTGTGACTCTTAATTTAAGGTGTTTTCACATAAATAAATAAAATAAAACCAAGTATACATAATTTTTATTGGACTAGAAATTTATTTGCAGATTAACTCGTACAAGATTGAAGCTTGCCTGACATGGGCTACCGCTACAGTGACTAAGTACTTACAGTTCTAATAAGCTTGCATGCTTGCCCGCTTCTTCATTATGTAAAAAAACCTTTCGGCCAAATTCTTGTTATTTTGAGAGGACCCACGCCCAGTAATGGGACGTTAGGGTTAATAAACTTTTAACAAAACGTTGATGAGGATACCAAGGGAAACCTTGCCATTCTGGCAAACCATTAATCTGAAGACCCGCGTGGCACAATGGTTACCATGCCGGACTGCCAATCGAGGGGTCCCGGGCTCGATTCCAGGCGAAACAGAAATTTGAATGATGAGTTTTTTCTGTTCTCGGTCTGGGTGTTTGTGTTCCTGTCTTTGTATGTGTTCATGGTACCCACGACACAGGGTATTAATTACCTTACTGTGGAGCTATGAGTGTGTTACGTTTATTATTAATGCCGTCGAACCATCAATGAATTTCGGAATTCCCTTCACGTAACGCCAGTAAGGAGCAAGTGTTACTTGGCAATTATTCCATATACGTGCGGTAAGGGGAATGTGACGCCATTACAGTTCTATCTTATCTAAAAGCATTTCAGTGTACGCACGTAGCGCTGGTGCCAATGACTAAACGTGCATTTCACAAGGTAATGAATGCTAAAAAGGGTAGTTTCCGTTTACCTGCAGTAATGAAATTTGGCAAAAAAAAGAGACTTAAAGCCCGAGTTAGGGAAAAACGAAAAAAACTTTTTTAGTTCGATGCCAGAGAACTCTAGTTTCATAAAAGTCCGTGCGCGAACGAGATTTTCACTTGTCCTGCTTAAATCGATTACAGATTACCGACTACCGTTTTTAGTTAAGACAAAACACTTGGATCTCCTAATCTCCTCCTCTCCTCCTCCTCTCTTGATCTCCTTGTATCACCTGGATCTCCTGTCTCAGCGTCTGTTTTATCAGTAGTAATATGGTTATATGAAAAAAAAATTTTTCACAACCTTTTTTATGTCCCACTGCTGGACAGGCCATAGTCCACCACGCAGGCCAAGTGCGGATTGGTGGACGTCATGCTTTCGAGAAATTATGAATTTCTCTCAGGCACGCACGGCGATGGAAAACATAGTAATTAATTAAATATTACGATATTTTCCATCACCGTGGAGCAGCGATAAATGCGCACATTACAAATTTCTTTGTCAGAGGTGCGCGCCGAGGATTTGAACCCGGGATCGGTCGCAGCGGAGACCGCAGTCTTTTACCACTCGGCCATCGCTGCTCTTACTGATTTCACTTTTCATTTTCACATTGCAGTGAAAAATATACCAGGAGCAAAAGTTACACGACGATTTTGCCTTATACGATCGGAAATGTGAATGCGAAGCCATAACAGCTCTATCTTATCTGAAAGCATTTCTGTGTACACATGCCTGCGGATATAAAATATAAATGACTAAACGAGAATTTATTAAGAGTGAAAGTCGATCGGGTAGATGTACTTTGCTTTCCGAGGCCTTATCATTATGAAATTTTGTGAAAACTTGTAAGTACCAAAAAATTACAACTAAGCCCAAATAAGAGTGTCGTAACTTCTTAAAGAATTCCATATACTGCCCTATTCCCCGAGTGCTTCAGAAGAAGGTTGTTAGAAGGTGGTGGATGAGGATTATTTAGATTTCATTGTACATACTGCTGAACTATACTTTGCAATTTTTAGCTTAACTCGGATTGATAGCCCGAAACATCGAATTAAATCCCTACTAATCCCTACTAATCCCTACTAAATAATATTATAGCTAACCCGGCAGACGTTGTCCTGCCTTAAAGTATCAGTAATAAAATACCTAATATTGTGACTATAAATTGAGATCTTTCAAGTTGGATCAAACTGCACACGGTGTGCAAATTTTATTAAAATCGGTTAAGTAGTTTAAGAGTCCATTGCGGACAAACACGTGATACGTAATTTATATCTGTAAAGAAACCGCTTAAACCACTGAACCAATTTTAATGAAATTTGGAACACAGATAGTGTATAATATAAATCAATGGCCCAAAAACACATAAAACGGACGGACGTCTTATTGTTTCAATTTTTTACCAACCCCATCTAGTAGGGAATGAAAATGAAGTTTTAGTGGAGATTCAATGAACATAAATGCAGTATCAATTAAGTAACAAAATATTGTTTAAAACAATATCGTTCCAAGATCGTTAAACCTGTTTGGCATGAAATCGCGTAAATTGCGCTATTACAATAAACAACATAATTGAGCATGTGCTCATCCACTTACAACTTCCTGTATGATCTCATACAAAATTGTAGTATTTTCACAAACGTACCTACTTTCGGCATAAACTGGAATAAGGGTCATATCAATTGTATTAACTTTTATGAGGATGCATTGCGTCAACGATATTATGTATGTGAGAGATTTATAATCCTTCTAAGTTTGTCATATCGGCTTCCTGGTATGCCGAATATTTTTGGATGACACACAGGAGGTCCAAGTTTTTAAGTCCAACAACAGGAAGTGATCATTCAAAGACCCTGAAAAAGGTATCCCATCATTTCATTCGACGACTCGTTTGACGCAATGATTACCACGCCAGATTGCCGATCGGAGGGTCCTGGGTTCAATTCCCGGCGAGGCAGAAATTTGAATGATGAGTTTAAATTTCCGTTCACGGTCTGGGTGTTTGTGTTTCTGTCTTTGTGTGTGTCCATGGTACCCACGACACAGGATATATCTACCGTAGTGTGAAGTGTGGAACGTTATTTATTTAATTAAACTATACAGTATAATACTCCAACTTAAAAGTAAATCGGTTAACCATAAATTAAAATATTTCAAGAAACCAACATACACTCGTTATTCGTTTAGGGGTGATGAATTTTCTAAAACCCTGATGCATCCTACAATTTTCATCAAGGAAACTGTACCCCAAGTTTACAAATAAAGTTAGTAATGTTAGTCGTTCCTACGATTTGGGTTCCCTTCATCTGTTTGCATCCTTCGGCCTCGGTTTTAAGGTTTTTCTTTTCAAATTTACTATAATTATTATTCTTTTATATGATAATGATAAGGCATTATAACTCAATATGATTAGTGATTACACAAACTTGAAATAAATTTTATTGCTTTATGAACGGTTACTGCTTAGTCTGGCACATCTGCGGATCAAAAATAGTTTTATAACAGTTCCCAGGTAGAACAATAACCGTCCCGTCGCGTCGGGCCAACATTACGACTGCAACACTATTAGGTATTTCAAGAAACTCTGAGCCTGAAATAGGAGAGGAGCCCAAGAGAGGATTATTTTGAATCTCGAGCGCAACGTGGAGAGCAGATAGTGTTGAGTAGAGTCCAAATTTATTAAGACCTATGTATAAGGACGCAAAATATTTTTCTAACTAAATCTACTGATTAGAATACTACATCATTCACAAAGTAAAAAATAGATTTCGCTTAGTAAGAAACAAGAACTTGTTATTTTACAGGTTTTGTATTATTATTATACTTTAGCATTACATTACATAAACATTTTAAAATTACTAAACGGCACACTATTTCGCATGTAAATAAATCCATCCTATCTTAATTTAAAACAGTCGAGCATTTCAACATCCTATTGTTTTACTTTAAAGTTTATAAAAACCTGTTGCTTCTATCTATAAATAAATAACGTTTCACACTCATAGCCCCACAGTAGGGTAGTTATACCCTGTGTCGTGGGTGCCATGGACACACACAAAGACAGAAACACAAACACACATACCGAGAACAGAAATTTAAATTCATCATTCAAATTTCTGCTTCGCCAGGAATCGAACCCGGGACCCTCCGATCGGCAATCCGGCATGGTAACCATTACGCCACGCGGGTCGTCAATAACATTAATATAAATCTACAATCTGCACTAGATCCACACAATGCTTCAGTACATAAATCCATATTCATCCACAACCACAATGCTATGTGGTCTGCTCTACTACAACTAAGGGGCATTACATATATACACTTTGTTGCAACAATGGGTAAGCAGTTTAAAAAATGAATTGATATTAAAAATAGAGTAAACCCCTTTTGTGACCTGAGATGACCTGTTATACGTATTTAGAAAAAATAATAATGAAGAAGGTATTTCAGTTGAAAAGTCTGTACAGAATGAGAACAGGGGTCACAAATTTGGCAATAGTAAAACCTCATTTAAACAAAGATAAAAAAACTAGAAAAAACGACAGAGGGTATCCCCGGTTGCATGTATTTTCTCATTTTGAACAAACGAGCTTTTCATCATGACACCTCAGATTTCAATGTTTATATTTCAGTATACAATGCTGTTAAATGAAAATAAATAAAATTCAAGGTGGGCTTCTATTTCGAGTCATTCATCAACAAAGGACATTCCTCCCTCACCTTATAGGGCGCATAGTTACTGTCCACGGCGGTAAACAATTCAAAATAGATGAACCAAGTCTACCCACCCAGCCCGGAAAGGAAGTAATGATATTCTACGAAAATCGGGAAGATAAACCTTAAACGAGCAATACTTGTACATACTCGCACCTATATGTAATAAATAGTTTGAATCTGAAAGTATGAAATCATGCCCTTTAACAATATTTTTAAAAAACTATTTGACTTTTTGCTTGAACATTGTTTTTATTCGTTGAGTGACTTCTTTGAACACTGTAAAATACTTAAATATTAATTAAATAATTTCTTTGTTCTAAATATTATTATTAAGGAATTTGACATTATATTCAGTTATCAATTTCAATTATGATAAAATTAGTTTGACATTGACTGCATATGCTGAAATCAGCCAAATATGTTTGTACTCTTGAAATTTGTAACATCTATAATATATATATTATGTATTACCATGTTTGATGCTATGAATAAATAAATGAAATGAAAATGAAAATCTCGGAAACGCCTCCAACGATTTTAATGAAATGTACTCGTAGTATCCAGAAGATTTTGGGGGTGAGCAGCATGCAACATCTATTGTGATAACGTAGTCAATACGTACCATCATTCTTCATTAAAAAATCGTGGTAACTGTGACAGTTATTACCTGAAAGAATAAACAGTTTTGGTAAGAATTGATAAACAGGGATTAGTATTAAGTGTTAAATTCCATCCTTGTCGCACGTCTAAGGAGCGAGCGAGATAAGTGGTATAATAAAAGGGATCCACTCACTCATATCATAGGCTGTTTACGTGTGTTATCTCACTGGGTCAAAGATAGGCGCATGCAAAGACCCACTTAAATTTATTAAGACTATATTCTAGACATAATAAAATTGACAGTAATATTGGTGTGGCAACAGCGAAGATAAGATAGCGAAAAAGACGTAAAAATTAACCAAGAAATCTATTTGCGTATCACTGTGACGTCATCGTATCTAATGTGTCGGTCTGTTTAACGTTTTGTTTCGATATTTTACTCAGTCTTTCAACATCCGATATGGTCTAGTGGCTAGGATACCTGGCTCTCACCCAGGAGGCTCGGGTTCGATTCCCGGTATCGGAATCATCTTTTGATTTTTTACGTTTTTCTGTAGTTTCGTTTTTAACAATAGGTACATATTTATAATAACATATTTATAATATAAATATAAATAAACTTTATATTATCTTGGCCTAAAATTCTTAACATAACTTTCCATTGAATATGTTTCGCTTGTGTTGATATATTTTTAGATACAATGTACAAAAAATGTAGAAAAATAACGAATTAACAATAGGAATAGTTAAAGAAAGTTCTAAATGTATGAAACTTCTTGTCAACATAAAAATAAGTACCTGGACAATTAACCAAAAATTTTAAAAAAGTTGTCACAAAAAATAAAAAAACATAACTTACCTACTTCAGGTTTGAACCCGGATCTCTAGCTCCGTGGTCAGCTTTCGTAACCATTCGACCAAGGAAGCTATAATACCATTGACGAAATTTTTATAGAGGTCTTTCATATCGACATTGTCATTTGGTTGAAGGGCGGATTGACATTTGACGGCTTTCTACGCCACAATATTATTAATATTCTCCAATAGATGTCAGTAAGAGTAATTTTATATTTAACGGCCTAAACATTAAATAAAACGACAATTACTATCAATAAAAAATTTCTGGATCGATTAAATAAATCTTTGGAGCCGTTTCCGAGATTCAAAAAATATATTTAGATATATACAAGAATTAGTCGTTTAAAGGTATTAGATTAAGTAAAACATAACTAACAAAGCAATGACCTCATATAAATAAAGTTTGCAACCACAAAGCATACAACTTGCAGAAATGAAGTTGTTTCGAACAAACAATACTAAAATAGAACATACTTATCCCAGGTACTCCTACAATGAGTTATGCAGAAACTAATAAGGGTACTATAAATTTACAGCCCTAATACTCCGAGCATACAACTTTTAGTGCTGAACTTAGTAACATACACGATTCTAAATAAAATAGAACGTAACTCAACATTTATTGCAGAGAGAGCTACATAGAAACAGTATGGATACGAAAAAGTTGGTTGAGGTAAGTCCAGGTGTATTCCAATAATAACACGGGAGTGTTGAGCAAATAAATTTGTACCATTGTGTTGGTCATAATATAACGTTAGCTGTGCTACAAACTAAGAATAAAGCTAGCAGAATTTGGCCAGCAATCTGAATTCCATTCGATTTTTTCTATTAAAAATATAATTTTGTTAGAAACGGTAATTAATTTACTAATGATCTGTTGCAAGAATGGATGGTTCCGATGAGATAGTAAGCTTGTGAAGGATACTTGGAGGCCTTTTGTCCATTTTTATTTGACAGCCGCCGGTTAGTCACTACGACGCATCTTCGACAACCCTCTTTGTAATAGACCTACACATGGGAAAGAGACCTGTTTCCAGCAGTGGGACGCAATAAGGGTGGCAACCGAACCATGATTTAAAGAATACATACAGTAATACATATTATTATGCAAAATGCTTTTCACACCTGACATTTTCGCTGATTCTATTTACTTATATATGTAATCTCTGATCCGCAGATAGTTTCGTTCGTCTGCCAATCTTGTCATAGCACATCATTCGTCCATCATTCGTCAAGCCTTCATTCTGAAAACGCGCAGGTTTCCAGAAAACGACCATTCTGTTGCTACTATTACTCAACACATGTGCCGATTTGAGGATTCATCTTCGAGAAGCCATATGTAAATACGTTTCTTAGAAGTATTCGATGTTACGTTATTCTGAGTATTCATTTTGCACTAGAGAAATATGAATTGATGAGGAATGTAAGTAACACAAATAAGATACATGCTCTAAAGTGTGTGGATAACTTTTATACATACCCAGGTATTGTATTTAATCCTGAAGATACTGATAATTGTACTAAAACGACCAGCAAAACAAACCAAGTGCAAGTGAGATAGCAATCGAAGGGTTCTGAATTTTTTCTGGGATTTTTCGGTAACAAACGTTACGGTTCTTATGATCACGATGATTCTGTACTAGACTGATGTTCAAGACCCTATTCATTATGAAGCAACGTATGAAACCAAGAAACTGAAATATAATACAAACATTCAAGTGCAATTCTTTACAGCTCTCTGTAATCGTAAGACTTAAGTATTTTCGTATCGTAAGCGCTGCGACTCGGATGCCAATGGTTGGCTCACATAAAATTGGAAACTGCGCCTTTTTCACTGAAATCAGGTGCAAGCAATTGCTTTACGGATAGAAATGGGCGCAGCGATGGCAATACCCGTGATGATCCTTACTAAGCCTATAAGAAAAGTGCTACCGCTTATTTATTGGCGACCATACCTAGACCGTACCATGCCGTTCCTGCTAAGCATTATCGCAAAAATTGCTTGAGTATTTTGGTTACATACGTAACAAATTCTACGCATGTTTACTTCGAACGCACGGAATCAGGTGCACGCAATTGCTTTACGGATAGAAATGGGCGCAGCGATGAGACTCCCCCTGTTGATCCTTACTACGCCTATAAGAAAATTTAAAGTTCAACCGCTTATTTTTGGCGACCATACACGCTGTTCCTGCTAAGCATCGCCGCAAACATCGATTGAGTATTTTGGTTACATTCGTAACAAATTCTACGCATGTTTACTTCGAACGCACGAACTGTAAATATTGACTCGTTTAATCTCGGTGTTGGGCTTTCAACGTGAGTTCTGCTTCTCGTTTCGTTGAAGGTAATTCTATCTAAGGTAAAAGCAAATGAATAAACAATTGAGAAGCAGGGATTTAAATAGGCTAGCCCGTATACAGGTAATACTTTATTGTCTCACAAAACATTGTTAGAAATATTGGTTAAGACAAGCAGCTACCTACACCAGCTATTCTACGTATAGTTGTAGTCATTTTCTTTAATAAAAACATTCAAAATATTTTTATAAATATTTTGAACTGCAATATTTTCCTCCTTTTCTCCGACGCGCATGTGTATGGCAAAATATCAGACTTTTACCGTTGTTCGTTATTCGAATTACGTATTCCTTTTCCGACTTAACCTTTCCTTGACAAGATTGCATTTCTCGAATTACATAAAACTTACACATACACACATAAAATACGGATCATGCGCCGCGATTCTTACGCACTTATTCAGAATCAAGCTCGTTTTTCATTTTGGTTGTATTTAGCGCATCAGGAGAATGCTTACCTACTTTTAAAGCCAATAAGGTTGTTGTAGTACACAGTTGTTTAAAGGCACAATTTATATTTTTGCCAGATAAGGTGTCGTAAGAGGCAACTAAAAGAGAGCTTTTCGGGGCTGGGAATGTCAAATAAGGAAGCTCAAACCATCCTGCCAGCGCCCCTGGAAAGGACGACGATGTGTGTTATGCAGTGCCTTGATAGCACCGGATGTAATAGAAGAAGGAAAGACTTCCACTGCAGTTTCCTGCCCTTTACAAGCACAAAGGGGATTGAAATAAGTAAAAAGTCATCATAACTCTGTAAGTCCACAACTCCCGAAGTACTGGGGCAACTTTGGGGCAACCCCCTCCCCTTATGGTGCAAGCTAGCTAGCTGAATAGCGCTAGCGTGTAATAGCTCTTCTTTTTAGTGTTTTGAATAATTCAATATCCCTGGCGGCGTACCGGTTACTGAATCACTGGTCAAACAGTGGTCTGTCAAGAGACATCGCCACGCCGAATGTTAGCATAAGTCCGCCTTATTAAACGTCAAAAAGGTTATTCCGAGTCAGTGTTTATAAAGTTCTATATGTGCAGAAATGGGTAACACGATCGCATTCACGAAATGACACGATTATTGCTTTCTAAAGGCAACTTTCATGCTCCTTTCTCACAACTCACAACTTATGGCGAATAAGGACGGGATACCGAAGAGACACGAAATGCCAAAGCAAATATGAGATAACTACGCCATAATCGCTACCATCAGCTGCATATGGTGCGAAAGGTCATGTGTCGGTGGTCACTCACCCACGCAAACTCGCATTTCTCTCCATTTAGGGAGGTGACAGTTGCCACACCTCTTTTAAGCGAAAACCGATGAATTTAATCGTCACTTTTGTTAAGGGAGGATACACACAATGTAGTTTTTTCCGCCCTGACGACACGAAACCGATGAATTTAATCGTCACTTTTGTTAAGGGAGGATACACACAATTAGTTTTTTCCGCCCTGACGAGACGCGCTTATTGCGGTAAATGCTGGAAAATGCTACGTTCGTAACAATTGAAATGCGCGTAGTTGATTTGTATCGCTACGTACTGCGTTTGCATCTGACGATTTGTCATAATAACCTAAACTCTGTTTGCTGGCAAACATATATATTACTTCTAGCTAATCAGTTTGTTTTTATTGATTTTTAAAGTTTAGTTTAGTTTCAGCAGTGTGGTTTCGACCGTCGCCAATGAATAGTTGTATAAAGAAGTCTCGGTGACACATAGCGTATAGATGTGCGAGAGTAGATGCTACGCATTTCAGGAACGCAAATTCCATAGAATATCAAAACGTGGGCAGTATTTTACTGGATGCTATTGTATCACACTAAAAGCGCGGTAAACGCGTGTTACCTGCGTAAGATATCCACCGTGTGAATTCTCCCTAAGAGCTTGTTATATTACCAGTATGGCTGCTGTGACAGTCGTGGATTGCTATATTTGTGTCGTGATCTGACTATGTTTTATTGTACTCGTGGATTATGCTATATTTATATTCATATATCTCACACAATTCGATAAGCTTTTATAGGTTATATAACTTGTGCAAATGAGAAACTATTATTGTGATGCATTTTTGTTATTTTGCCACCAGCCTGACATGAGACAGCATCAGCCTCCAGCGCAACTGCCTCGTTACGGTTGTGTGTTAACCATAACGCCATCTAGTTTCCAAAACAACAATTACAAATATTACTCCCCACCTCCATCATTTATTTATATATGTACTATGACCTCCACATATCAAATATTTATAAAGATTTATCATTACGATCCCCTTGCTAGTTCACCGGTCAAGCTACATCAGCACTTCGTCGTAATTAAAGCAAGACAGCTAAAATGGCCAACTCCATTGGTATATCTACCTGTCTATCAAGACTTTAGTTGTCAGAAGGACATGAAGATGGCTGCCAAATAGAAATAAGTGTCCCCTATGAACTACAATTCTTTAAAATCACCACAAAATGAAGTTAATCACATAAGGTGGGTGACCTTAAAGACCGTCTTCCTCCGCTTGCTAGTTCACCGGTCAAGCTTCATCAACACTTTGTCGTCATTACGACAGGATAGCTAAAACGTCTCCAATTGAGACCACTCCAACGCGTTTCCTTTGCCCCACTTAGTAGGTAGTATTACAAGGCTACGATCTTTGGCATATTCAATGGTTTCTTGGGTGTCTTACTTCCTTTCATTCCCTTGTTTCCATAAAACCTTGTCTTTTCGTCAAAACCCTTTATAACAAGTTACATGGCTGCATTTTTGTCTCCGGTTGTCAGTCTTTCTGTGTGACTGAGTCATACCCAGCAACCCTTTTTGGCTTTCCACAGCTGGACAAGAGCCTCTCCCCATTATTAGGGAGGCTTTTTTTGTATCGAGGAGGGAAACCGTCAAAAGGTACCCAGCACCTTGGGACAGGATACCGGGTTATGTGGGATTTGCCCGCACTAAATCCCTCTCGGTGGCCTGCCTCTACGCTTGGGGAGGACTCCCGGAACGCACCAGTGGAACGCACCGTCCTCCACGCGCAGCGCACAGAGTTGGCCCATCTTCGGGAGAGCAGATGTGCTCTCCTGCACCTTCCGATGCTTACGGCGGCATGCGGCCACGCACACACCGTCGTCCTTCCCGGGGCTGCCGGCTGGACGGCTCCCACTCTCACCACCCGCTACCCCGAAAGCCCTCCTTTTAGTCGCCTCTTACGCTAAGGCAGGGGATACTGTAGCTCTATTCTTAATCCCGAAGCTACAGAGACTATTATTGGGGAGGCCTAATGTGGTTGGTTAGTGGTGAGGCTGCTCTAATGCGGTTGGTTAGTGGTGAGGCAGTTTAATCGTCAACCCGCTGTCCAGCCACCGACAAGATCTCACGATTGTTTACTATAGACTACAACGTGGATCCACGGCTTTATTTTATGAAATTTTTGCTACTAAGTTTCGCCCGCTTGCGTTCTACGCTAGCCGCGCCGGGCCGTGCGCGCTTCATATGGCTGAGTATAACTTATGTAAGTCGATTATAATTATTCGAAATTATTGATTAACTGTACTAGAAACCTAAACTGTCTCGTTGAAATAAGACTGAAGGAACACTACAAACATTAAGCACAAGTTGTCAAACTATCCTTGGAGTAACAGTATCGTTTGCTCTAGTTCACCAATATAGCCTATATTATTGAGAATTACGTGTGTGGTAAGCTTAATGACAGCCTATTATAAAGGAATTCTTTAAAAGAAAATCTTAAAGGTTTCTTTAGTAAAATGTAAAAAGTGATAACAGTTTCGATTCATAAAAAGTATTTCAAAATTTCGTACAACCGTAAAATATAGAATATAAAATATTGAAAAATAAAAATCTTTTCTGACTAATTATTTAACACTAGTGGACCCCGCAGACGTTGTCCTGCCTTAAATGTAATGAAAGAGAATTTCTTTATCATCTCAAAGAGTCTCAAAAAGTGTTTTTATACAGAGTTTATATGGGAAAATAAAATAAGTTGTTTTACTATTAATTTCACAATTTTTCTATATTTTCTCACCGTTTAAACCCTCTCTATACATCTACTAATATTTCAAGACCAAAATTAGCCACATCGGTTCAGTCGTTCTTGAGTTTTAGCGAGACTAACGAACAACAATTCATTTTTATATATACAGATATGTATTTCCCCGTAAAACAATTGAGAAACTACTATTACTACGGCAGCAACTATTAATATTTGCAGTAAGTATTTTCAAAAACCCCGAGGATATATTATTGGAAGTTGCGCAGCTTTTCATATCGACCCCAATTCAGCAACAGTTTAATAAAACATGAGCCGTCAAAGTTCCTCATAATATGGCCGTCCATGTCAAAGATGAAGTCATTTACGGTCGAAGTATTCTCGATGCGTTTATCGGCAAAAAATAATAACCAGGGAGCCCACGATGCCGAATGCAGATACAATCGAGCGTCATAAAGGTCGAATATTATGTTTTACGTTCAAGCGCCAATACAGATTATCAAAAATTTTATTCAATAACGTCAGGTAAAATTTCGAGCTTGGAAAATTTTGTAAAATGAGATTTAAGTGCATATATCAATATTCTGACGATTTTTAGTGGGAATACTGGGACTTAAGAGGGTGGGATGGACAACGGCAAAATAAAAATAAAATATACATTTCAACACTTTGGGGAAAGTTGTTACTATTTTTAATTTGAGAATGAATAATATTCTAATTTGCCCATTTTGCCAACCAGATGTAATATAAAACATCCAAATCCTACAAGTATAAAGTGCTTTTTGAACTGTAGGAGTACTCAACATGGTACAAGGTACACAGTACACGACCCGTATCTTGATCTGACGCGCTTGAGAAAATCCAAAAATCAGCTATTAGGTTCCTTCCTATATTAATCGGATGCCGAAAAAACATAATTAGGCGCCTATAAGCGGGCCACGAACGGCAGCTACCGGCATCTCTTCGCACGGAATATTAAACGAGTTTGTCTTATTAATGTAGTGTCTATTCTACTTAATATGACATAAATATCGTATACTTCATAACTTCATTAATATTCCTTTCATTTATCTTAAAATTCGAGAGGTGACCGACGCGATTTTTTATGTCTGACGCTCTCGTTTAAAATATTTGCATGATTAAGTAAGTAATATTCGCTAAAAATATCTATACTAATTTTATAAAGAAGAAAGATTTGTATTTTTGTATTTATGTTTGTAATGAATAAACTCAAAAACTACTGTTCCGATTTCAAAAATTCTTTCACCATTAGAAAGCTACATTCACCCTGAGTAACATAGGCTACTTTTTACGGGAAAATGCTTTATTCCTACGTGAAAACGGGTAATAGGGTCAACGAGGTTGAAGCAACTGGCTAAACGCCTATGATTTTAATATAGCAATGAAGCCTGGAATAGCACATAGGCTATTTTTATCCTACGGGGACCCATTAAACGGGTCCACGCGAGCGAAGCCGCTGGCAGAAGGCTAGTTTTTTATAAATGTCTTGGTCAGTAATTAATTTTCAGATTTCCGAATAAAGCCATTTATAAATTCAAAATTTAGGTCCAAGGGTCCACTAAAACATTCAAGATTTTGCGTAGATACTGTTGACGAACTGTAGACTTCGCGAACATGCTGAAAAAAGGGTGGTTTTCAACACGATTTTGGTTTACTTCCAAATAAACTCATAACAAACCTAAACGAATACCTGAATACTATATTGACAATAAAAATATTTATTCATGACTTGATATCTTTTGGCAGACCCAAATAAAACCGTAATGCTCAGCACAAATGGATCAATACACTTACAAGATACGGGATTTCTTCGAATACCTACATACTCGTATATCGATTGAACAAGTTTACTGTAATGTGTTAATTTCCGAGAACAACGTAGGTGTTTCTTTGTGTATCGGACTAAATGTTGCCAACAAAGATTTAATGCAATGTCCTAATTAAGAAACAAAATAATACAGAATGCTTTTTAGTACATTCAAGGTGCATTAAGAAGTTTTGGAGCAAGTTCAATTTTTGACGAATATGTATTGATGCTTTCTATAATGTTTGTTAAACAGAAATATTATTTATTTTCCTTCATACAATCACTTCTTTTTACATCCGTCATTAATACATTTCATTCTAAAGGTAGGTACTAACTATAGTGTAAGTACTTCCTGTTGGCCTATTAGGCGCGAATCTCTTTCGCCGATGTCTTCATATCGAACAATCCTATCGGCCTGACCTAGACCCCATTGTACCTTGTGCCAGTAGACGTTTACTAAGCAACAAACACAGCCTTAAAGCCTTCTGAAATCGAACACACTCCACTTCATTTAGAATACCCAGCGTATATACAAATCTTAAAGGATAAAGCAAGATCTAACTAAAGTGATAATCCGAAATCCCTGAATTTGTAATTAGATCACCGAAATTCTGTTTACATCGACTCGCACATAGCTGGTTTTATTATTTTAATTTACTGCAATCCATGGGCGAGCCACAAATGTTCCGTAAAATTACGCCCATTATGTACGTGGACCGTAACATTTGCATCTCAGTGGTAAATGTCGAAATTACAAGCGTTTTAACGACCAAGATTTCTAAAACAAGTTGTATCCTCGTGAGGTAATCCTTATACCTAAATTAAAACATGTTTGGGCTGTAAATTATCCACAGGTAGGCGACACTTTCGCTATGAAACGATCTTAGTGGCCTACAATATTCTTTTTTTTTTTAAGCTAGTAACATACTAATTAATATGTAGGGTTAAGAAAGCACTGCACCCCCGATAATACCTCTTAAAAATACTCGAAGAAAGCACGAGATTAGTCTTAGGGTCATAAGCAATTGCACTGTTACCTACTTCAAAAACTGATGGTCACCTATTTATCAGTGCGGCCGGCCGGTTCGAATTACCGAAGACGAAGCAAAAAATATCCCTCAAGTTACTCGAATAAAATCGAGGCCAAATTAAACTTACAACATTTCTCCTTAACAAATTTTACTACAGCAACGGATTTTTGGACGAAAACTACCAAAAACAGGAAAAAATCTGTTACACGCAGGTAGCAACGACACTTCAAAGTGCACTTAAATACCTCGCTCACCAAAACCTGATTGCATATCAAACATCGGTCTGAAATCGATCCAACCACAGCACCGTGTATTTTGTGTCAACCAACCTAAACACGCACCAACTTACATATTCGATGTACCGGTGTAACGCAACACTCATTGTTTCGAATGTTTCGATCGATGATTTCAATAAACGGATTCGAATCTCGATTTTGATATCATATTTCGGTGAGAGCAAAGCTTAAAAGATTAGTTTGAAGTATGTGGTCACCATGCTGGATATGAAAATTCAGAATAATCTCATAGTATTACACACAAAGAAATTATGCGTAAGTGTGTATGTATTTGATTGAATCGAAGTGGTAGACAGGTTGGTTCGACCTACCGCCGCTGCACCATTATATTTAAATAATCGCTTCACACTCGTAGTCCCACAGTAGGGTAGATATACCCTGTGTCGTGGGTACCATGGACACACACAAAGACAGAAACACAAACACCCAGACCGAGAACAGAAATTAAAACTCATCTACGAAAACAAATCTAACCCGAGATCCTTCGATTCGCATCCGGCGATGGCCACGCAGGTCATAAGTAAAACTATCTAAGTAGATAATTCCGATCTGCTGCAAAGTTGATTGTTTTGTTTCATTTTATTTTCAACCTTTTTACCGCGAGTGTTACTTAATTATGTAGATAATCCAAACAAAAACCTAACTAGAATAATGTACATTCTCTTAACAATTGCAAATCTTGGTTCGCTTTATTGAGGTACAGGAAATTGAAAGGTGCCGTCAAATACCCATGAATGGATACAGCGAGTAGAAAACAATTCCATCTTAGTGTGCATCCAGCCAGGAAAATAGATATACAGGATATGCCATATAAAACTAGGAAAAATTTATTTCGGCAAAACATTAGCTATTAAGCGAAATACCTATTAATTTTTTATGCCTCACATCCACACTTGTAACCTCACAATAGGACTCCAAACTATAATACAGAAAAATACGAATACTGACAAATTAATACCAGGAAAAGTCATCTGAATTTATTATTTAGGATGATTTCTCTCCAACCCAGTAGGAGTACTCTACATATTGTTTTTTTTTTTTTTTTTTTTTATTTATTTAAGGTCGCTGAAACATCTAAGGTCATTAGCGACCACTATAGAATACCATTACAATATTTACATGTTAATTATTATAGGATTACAAGATTAAATCAACTTATAATAGTCCACTAGTTTAAGAAATTTGACAGTTTTTTCTGGGTTATTTAAACATTCATACAGACAACTAGGAAGGTTAACATTTAGTCGTTCTGTGTTATACATTAGGCAATCAACAAGCAAATGTTTAACAGTTAATTCATTATTACATCTTAGGCATTTCTTCTTATCTTCCTTTGTTATAATATGTATATGGGTCACATTACAGTGGCCTATTCTTAATCTATTCATAACTACTTGATCTCGTCTATTATTTACATGAAATTTACTTTCCTCAAACACTGATTTCCTTATCTGATACAAGGCACTATTGTTATTGTTTACCCAACAGCTGTTCCATAGTTTTTTTATGTTATGTTTTAGGTACTTTTTTAGGTCATGGATGCTAGAAGTAGTGTAATTACAATGCTCTAACCTTGTAGCCAATTTGGCTGCGGAGTCAGCCTTTTCGTTACCGGGAATACCTTGATGGCTAGGTATCCAGAATAATTCTATATAGAATTGGTTATCTATTAGGTTGAGTAGGGTTTCTCTTATTAAACTTATTAATGGGTCTTTGTTGGTAATGTTGGATAGTGCTTTGAGGGATGACATTGAATCAGAAAATATTATATGTTTTTTAATACTCGGGTTGTCGTTAATTACCTCTAGGCATTTTAAAATGGCCACCGCTTCGCATGTGAATATAGATGCATAATTTTGTAATCTGTACATGTAACTATCGCGCGTGGATACTATCGCACATGCAGACCTACCCCCAGAAACGCAACCATCTGTATAGTGAAGTTTAAAATCTGGATATCTATCTTTTATTTCATAGAAAAGGTCCCTGTAAATATAATCGGGAGTAGAATTTCGAGGGTTCCTGTAGGCTAGCTCTAAGTTAATTTTGAGGTCAATATTTATCCAAGGCGGGCACTACATATTGTTATTTCTACCAAACACCTAAGATGTTGATTGCGCCATAAGGTTCATCAAATTAACAATTATAGTAAGAAACCTACTATCCCGTTACAAAATAATTTCCTAAGCACATAACGGCAGGAACTGAGAAAATAATTGTTCAAGCGCAGTTGGCCCACAGGTGGTGTAATGATACCTTTAACGTGACACTCCGGTGACGCAAACTGCCGCATGGTCGGTATCTGCGGTCAAATACCTACCTACATGTGTTCCGATATCCAGTACCCATGTACATACCTACGTTATATGACAAACAAAGATTAGTTGAACAAAGAAAGAATCTGTTTTTATTAGATGTTTATAATTAACTTCTTTTATACACGTTAATGTATTAACGCTCATATCAACAAGCATATTTGTATTAGTTTTAGGGTTTGCATTCATATAAAGAAAGAATCTGTTTTTATTAGATGTTTATAATTAACTTCTTTTATACACGTTAATCTGTCTTAACGCTCATATCAACAAGCATATTTGTATTAGTTTTAGGGTTTGCATTCATATATCTCTATAATACAATAATACCAAATATGTTCAATCAGCTATTAATAGTAGCGCTACCACGTTTACGCATATTCAACAGGTTTAAAGTATTTTTTTGGACATGAATAACATGAAAACTATTTACTAAATAGATATACTTATTTCATTTATACGATACAACGCTGTTAGGTACAACTTTAAAATCAAGAAGAGACTCTTAAATGAATAAAACCAAAATAAAAATTTGTGATAACCCCTAAAAATTCCGTTCTGATCCAACCCAAGCTACTGAACAGAGGCATGCATGAGACAAATATTTTATTCTTAATTACACTAGATCGTTCCAATAATACCTTCGAGGAGTCACCTTGAGAATGTCTGTGGTCAGTGTCGGGTTATCTGTCTAACGCGATCGGTCTGATGCTGGGGCCGAGATAAAGAACGTGGGCGGCATTCCGACCACCACGCCGTGCAGTGGGTTTGAAAACGAAAGTACCGAACGATTTCCATCAACACGACGGTACAGAACCGGCAAAATCGGCAGGCAAGATTGGAACGTAGAGAAACTGCGGTTGTTCATCCAAGCGGCAAAAATTCTGCTTTGATATTCGTTATTGAAGGCAAGCAGTCGATGCAATCAAAAAATTCGTCGTCACTCTTGAAGTAAAAAGTTTTAAAGAGGACTGACGGGCACAACACGCGATAACCATTTAACTAAATAAGCCCGCTCAATGACCTTCATCTGTTCCTTGTAAACATCTCAAACAAAATCGGTGACTCAAAATAAGTCACGCAGGTCGCTACATACATCAGAGAATGAAAAAAGAACCGACGACGCGACAGGAGTCGACGACCCCTAAAATTTTATCGCTCTGCCCCATTCGAGACATTCAATGGCCAAGTTTAAATTGTATTGATAGGCCAATTCACGCCGTGTGTCACTTCAATGATGTGTTATTACGGCAGTGTAATACCACTCCAATGCCCTTGCGATATCGTTAGTTAAATGTAAGTCGGAGTATGCATTCATTTATCTATATCCATATCTACACTAATATTATAAAGAGGAAATATTTGTAAAAACTACTGTTCCGATTTCAAAAATTCTGTCACCATTAGAAAGCTACATTCCCCCTTAGTAACATAGGCTACTTTTTACCGCGGAAAAATGCTTTATTCCTACGTGAAAACGGATAATAGGGTCAACGCAGTTGAAGCAACTGGCTAAACGCCTTTTTTTTTTGGTATCGGGGGGAAACCTTCAAAAGGTACCCAGCACCTTGGGAGAGGACACCGGGTTATGTGGGATTTGAACCTCACTAAAACCCCCTCGGTGGCCTTCCTCTGCGTTTGGGGAGGACTCCGGGATCTCCCATGGAACGCACCAGTGTCCTCCATACGCGACGCCCTGGAACGGGCCCATCTTTGGGAGAGCAGATGTGATCTCCTGCACCTTCCGATGCTTACGGCGGCATGCGGCCACGCACACACCGCCGTCCTTCCCGGGGCTGCTGGCTGGACGGGTCGAGCTCCCACTCTCACCGCCCGCAGCCCCGGAAGCCTCCTTTTAGTCGCCTCTTACGATCAGGCAGGGGATACCGTAGCTCTATTCTTACTCCCGAAGCTACGCCTATGATTTTGATATAGGAATGAAGTCTGGAATAGCACATAGGCTATTGTTTTATTCTACGGAGACCCATTAAACGAGTCCACGCGGGCGAAGCCGCTGGCGGTAGGCTAGTGATATATATTTTGAGAGTATGTTTGAAGGTCAGCTGATGCAAGTTGGTGCTCTATACCAATTGCCAACAATGTGAAATTTGAGATTACAGTGCTACTTGTGAAACACAACGATGGTTTTAGTTTGTAACGTTATTGTACACCGGATAGTTCGGGACAACAAAACGTAAGTGACACATGCATACAGTAAGAAAAGAAATTTATTTAAAAAAATTGATTTCCCGTGTCGTGAGTATCATGGGCACACACACCAAGACTAGAACTCCGAAATCAAGAAAAGACATCTAAATTCAACTCTTGGGTCTTCTCCTCTGCTGGTTATTGTACCCAGGACTCATAGTACGGTGGCGCAACGACGACGTGATGGACTAGGTACTGTAGTGCGGCTATACAGTAATTTTTAATAGCATAATACGTGATATACTTATGATATACTACTATTGTGATATACTTACTTGAGCGTCAATGAAAATATTTCCTAAAGCCGATCGTAGTGTGATTCGCTTTGTAAAAGAGATTTTTATACGGTATACACCTACATTATCTCAACAAATTAGCTATTATTAAAGAAAAACTACAAGTATTTATAGAGCGCAATCGAAACTAAAGGAACGTCAATCAACGCATTACCAGAATTGCAGTATAATCGCAATAAATGCAAAGGAAATCGATTTAAACGAGACTAATTATTTTAAGCGTCCACTTTCACCCCGCAGTATTAACCAGTTGCATTTTCAGTTAAAATTCGCCAATTAACGTGTTCAAGCCCCATTCATTATCGGTAAATTTCTTAATTGAGCTTTTAACTGCGAAACAGAATGAGACACGTTATAGATTTGAGATATTTATCTTCTCTTTCACCTAATACCGTTATGGTAGAGATTTGTTTGTATACATATTCTATTTCAACAAGTCATGCAGCGCGCTTGTGTGCGAGCGTTTAAAGCGTTAATAAAGAAATCTGAACATATCTATCAATAACAAAAAAAACTTTAAAAAAACAACGGATTGCACTCCGGTAGTGCCGGCAGAAGTGAAAACTTGAACATTAACGTTGTACATTTTTGATATTTTGGAATGGTTAGGGAATCATTTCGCACGAATTGCTTTTATTATCAGTATTATTTTTCATCTAGTATTTTTCTCAGTAGGTTTACATCTAGTATTTTTATAAAGTACGAAGGTACTCATTGTCTTACACTATTTCTTCGTCACTTTTTTCATTAATATATGCACTTTGTTCTTAGTCCATATTTTAAATACTTGAAATAAACGAATTTTAGAAGTACCTAGAGACAGTCGAGCCATCAGCTGCCATCCTCCGTCTTACGAATATTCGATCAGGCCACGTGTCCTGACGCGAGTTTAACATTTTTTACCCATCCCAAAAAAAGTGCACAACGCCGCTAAAGAAGTTTTCACTTCAAAAATATTACCTTACTTGCACAACTCTTCTATTATTTAGCTGTCATGCTGACGTTACTCGACACTGAACCTTCTCTAGGTTATGCACACTAAATCATTGTGCATGTGCACTCCTCACAACATTCATAGCTGAACGGACTTCGTGACATAGAATAACTTTACCTATTATTCTTAGCATTTAGTCATTCCTATGTTAATTGTATTTGTTATGCTGGCATGTTTCTTCTTGGGATAGGAAACATAAATACAATTGTCGGCATACACCTACTTAAATACAGATGAAACCGTAAGGCTATTCATTATAGTTTCCTCAAAAGATGATTTTGAATAAATATTTGTGACTCAATATTGAAATCGTTAAATCGATGTTACTCTCGACACATAAAAATCGAGCTAAAAATTCCGAGTTTCATGCCTTCAAAGTCACTCATATTTTAAGCCCTTTGTCAGATGATCACAGTAAAAGAGATTGGATATATTTTTCTGACAGTTAGTACCGAATGCAATAACATGTTTATAAGCTTAAACATACTAACGTTGACTAACTCTCTGTATTATGTTTATGTTAAATTTATTATCACAACATTAATACTATTCACAATAATTTGATAAAAGAATGTACGTACAACTTTATAGACGATGCTAGATTTGGACGATAGTGGAGTAAAGCGGCTTGACAATATTGAAAACTAAATTTGTTTTTTTTTTTTAATTAAAAATTATTATTTACATTATCAATTATTATTATTATTTTACCGCTTCTATTCCAGCACCACTAGAACCATCTGGACTATCCAGAAGCGATGGCCAGAGGCCTGACGGAGTAACATTGGTGCCGTGGAGTCTAGGACGGCCACTGGTATGGGACGTTGACGTGGCATGTGCGGATACCTTAGCCCCATCACATATAAGCGATACTGCAGATAGGGCGGGGTCCGCTGCCGACCATGCACAGTCTCTCAAGCGCCTTTTGTATGTTTTTTTTTACTTTGAGTTTTGTATATGTATATGGTAATTTTGTCTATAATGTTGTATATAATTAGAAGATGATAATAATTTGTTTTGATTAATGATGATAATAATTTGTTTTCATTAATGTTTATTAGCTTTCTGATTACCATAGTACAAGCTCTGCTTAGTTTGGAATCAGATGGTGTTGTGTGAATTGTCCAAATATATTTATTTATTTTATCTATGTACATGTTTTAAATCCTAAGATTAAATCTTAGAGGGTTCTGGCTTAATTTTTTTTTTGGACTTGAAGTAAACCCATGCTTGCTGAGCATGGAATAGACTTTTTTATAACTAACAGTTTACGCCCCGAGAAATGTCAAAGCGGGAAATTTAATAAAATTACCACAATTTTACTAGATGTAAATCCGGTTACTGTCCAAACACGTCATAATATAATTGTCAATGCTACATACAAATCGAGAATGTATGCGACAGCGCATTAATACCGTGTCAACTGGCCTACATAATAATATCGAAATTATGAATCAATATGAACTTATTGAAACACTCGTTAGTCCCGAACAATAGGCAATGTAGTCATTGATAAAGTACTAAATCATTCATAAAATTGTAAACGAATCCAGTTTTCGTCTCAATGCAACATTTTATCACTCCATCAGTTTAATGTTTCCATTACCCGATATAATACATGACAGTTTTGTTTTGAAAATATTATATACGTAAATATATTAATGTGTAAGTATTTAAAAAATCGGTCAAGAGCGAGTCGGACTCGCGCACCGAGAGTTCCGTAAAATATTTTTAATATATGATTTAACTAAAATTTAAGGGTTTTCGCAATTTTTCCTTAATCTGTGCTATAAGACGTTGCTTCGTACCAAATTTTAGTCATAAACGGCTGTATCTTTAACTTTACTATGGTGAGTGCTCCGAGGAACTCTTCAAATTGATGCCTACATCACCATTCCATGATTATACCACCAGACGAAGGTTAAAGTTCCACCGGCACCATCTGGACTCGTGGCGGTCCTCCACAGTCCGCTTTGCACGCTCCTTTTTACCACGGACGTGTAGGTTATGGGACAACCTTCCAGCTGAGGCATTCCCAGTGGACTATAACATGGGGTTCTTTAAGAAAGCTGTAAAAAAAGCTCTCCTCCAAAGCCGGCAATGCTCGGGCGGCTCCCCTAGGGTTGCCCGTGTCCATAGGCGACGGTGATCGCTTAACATCACGCGGCCCGTCTGCCTTATTGTTAGGTTTATTTATAAAAAATAAAAAAAAAAATCTTTTGATTGCGCTGTCTTAGAAGTTTTATTTTTTCACAGCTCTAAGGGACAGTAGACTTGAGTATTTGATATAAATTCCAGCTTGATACCTCCACGCGGTCCTGAGAAAAAGGATCTTGACAGACAGACGGACGGACAACAAAGTGATCCTATAAGGGTTCCGTTTTTTCCTTTCGAGGTACGGAACCCTAAAAACAAAGAGGGCTAAACTTTAACTGTTTACGAACGTTTATGTACCTGAATATTTTGCATTCAGGTAAGAACTATCTAAAAACTATGTACTTACTCTCTATGGGAAAGCTTTCATTTATTATTATACGTTCGATAAACTTATAAATAGATCTAAAATTATATTTATTTATATAACACCTAATTTCAAATAGGAATCTACAGATGCTTTTTAGTTGATCTAGGAATCGAATGAGTCAACATATGGGTGATATTATAGCCCACATCCCGCGTTCACAATACCCTATCAGTCAGCTTATACAATGATACATAGATTAGCAATTAAAACAATATTATTGAAGTATAGACGAGCCTGTAAAGTATGCGTGCCCTATCTTCTGATGCAGTAGGTACTTGGAACAACTGAATGTTTCATGCCAACCCACACTTTGATCAGTCAGCCCGAGTCAGCTTGCAGCACTCTTAGTAAACACTGTAATTACTTATTGTAAAACTTTATTATATACTAGCGGCCGCCCGCGACTTCGTCCGCGTGGACTTTTTAGTCATTGATGTTATATAGCCTATAGCCTTCCCCAATAAATGGACTATTCAACACAAAAAAAAAACAATTCGAACCAGTAGTTCCTGAGATTAGCCCATTGAAACAAACAAACACACTCTTTAGCTTTATATATAATAGTATAGATATAGATACATCAGTATAATCAACTTTTTTCATTGCATTTCGTATATTCATTTGTACAAGTTTTGGAGGGCATCACATCTTAATATACATATACTTATTTATATTTTTTGTGTGAACGTGTATGTCACTGAACTCCTAAATGACTGGACAAATTATGATGTAATTTTTTGTGTATTTAAGGGCATTTGAGAATGGTTTAGATTCACAATTTGGTCTCCTTGAAATTTTTATTTATTTATAAGTAGTGTTTCCATATGTTGTTCCTACCTGTCAAACGTTTGTATTTCGTGCCGTTCGTTCTAAACTTTGACACAGTCAGAATAATAGGACAGTTCGTATGGCATTATTCGTTTTGTATTTTTGTTTAACAGTAACATGAAATTTCTTTAAGATAATAAAAATACAAATCCTCTTTCGATACGAGTCGAGTCTTTCAATACTTTTAAGGCAGCACAACGTCTGCACCCGGGCGGAGGGGCCGGACCACTAGTTGGACTATATAAAAATAAACGTTAATGTAGCAACCTTCCGCTACTCATCAAGATATGGGTGTACACCACGGGTATTCCTGAATCACGCTATCGAAGTGTTCGGAATATCCTACCATATATATGCAAGCTCCGAATTGAGTCAGTCGGAGCGCGGCCCCTCCCCGGGCATGACCACCTTGCCCGGCGGGAGATCTTCCATTGCCAAACTGGTGACCCCGGACAAGAAAACGTCCCTTCTGACCTTCATCAGTCGCACCTTCACTCCCTGGATGGACTGTAGCACCACTTCAGGTTCATTGCAGCGCGTCCGGACCACGCTTCCTGATCCTGATCAAGCTATCTCCAGCGACATCGTGGACGGCTCGAGAACTCACCACTCGCCTCCACATTTCATCCTACCCTCACATCCCGACTCACCGTGGATAGAGGGTATCCATACCTCGCTTCACCCTCACACCCCGACTTACTGAAGATAGAGGGCATTGAAGGCGCTTGTAAAGCGAAAACTGCACAAGCTGGGATTTCTGAAGCTATCGACCTCCGGTCTGAGCAGAGGGTGATGTAGCGACCTTCCGCTACTCATCAAGAGATGGCACCACGGGTATTCCTGAATCACGCTATCGAAGTGTTCGGAATATCCTACCAGACCACCTTGCCCGGCGGGAGATCTCCCATTGCCAAAGTAAATATAATCCAAAAGTGAAATCGAAAAATCGTCCCATCAAAAATTTCAATATACTTAACATGTTGCCTAGACGAGACTACGGTTCAAACTGACAATAATTTGTTTCGAGCAAAACCATGGATACAATAGTTCAGTTGGTATTGATATTGGTCTCGTACCAATAATGAATAATGAATAATGAATGTGCACATTACTCGTAATGTGCACATTCATTACTGAAAGAAAATAAATCTTCAAAATCCCTCTTATCACTGTGCTGTTACGCATATTATGTAACATGCAAAATAAACCTACTCATAATCAGTTGAACCAATTAATTAAATTAGTTATGAAATGAACTGATTATCTCAATGCCATTGAAAATAATAACATCGCGTGGATGTGATAAATGTTGATCTCTATACTGAATTGCTGACATTATTTCTAGATTTTAAAGTGATATTCGGAATACTACCATTGTTATTTAAAAGAATATATTTTTGTCTAGATTTTTCTCTTCACCAATGTTATATTGTATATATATACGATTTTATTGCAAGTACTTCAAGTCAATGTTTCTGATTTTTACTTCAGACGATATAATATGTCATTGTATCGTAGGTA
Source organism: Pyrgus malvae (assembly GCA_911387765.1). Classification (NCBI taxonomy): domain Eukaryota; kingdom Metazoa; phylum Arthropoda; class Insecta; order Lepidoptera; family Hesperiidae; genus Pyrgus; species Pyrgus malvae. The sequence goes on along the minus strand of OU426955.1, from coordinate 5,082,004 downwards.
AGCCCAATACAACGTTAAGAAATTCCGAAAACAATTTAATACATACACACACAACAGTTGCAAATACATACTACAATTAACAGTGTACAGTATTTCAAGTAACAAACTGAGAAATTCTTCTACAATTCAAGCATCTTTGATTATATGCGGGTTATTATAGTTAGCTAGTAAATTAATAAAGAGAACAGTAAGATATCGACAGCAAATTAGCGAGATAACCCTTAACCGATTGCGTCCGTATATGCAGATACCGTTATGCAGCTGAGAGTTGCTTATCGGCACCGGAGATACAAGCCATGATAATAACATTATTAGAGAGGAAATAATATTTGTCTTCGGATATTTACATATTCATATGTTAAGTGTACTACGACGAGTGTGAGTGTGTACTCAACATATTTGTTTGTACTCAGCCACTGAGATATTTCACTTGTGTCATATCAAGCAAGTCACAGATGAATTACCTACAACAATAATACGCACGATTTGTGTACGACTTTACTTGGTTTTTCGGCTCGTGATCAAATAAAAATGTAAAGGTAGAATTCTGATAACGCGATGAGGCCGGTTAAAACTACACCTCGCCGTGTACATACACGTTACACGCACACACAACGAAACTGCATCTACATAGTTTGCCAGTCGAATATTCCGGTGCACCGAGCAAAACATTATCAAAAATATCAAAATTCACAATAAAAAATACCGAATTAGGTTGTGAAAAGGTTTAATAATAATAATAATAGAGAAATTTGAATTAAGAACTGAACTTCCGCCCTTACACACATGTTTACAAAACCGGCCTCACTTTGTTGTTCGCAGTTATGTACATCTTTACTTTTTATTGATCTTTTTATCTGATCGTGACGTGATCTGATTTTTAATAGATGCTAGTATTAGGGCCTCGTTCACCATCTCCAAGTAAAGTGTTGATTAGATACGTCCCAAGTAAAGTTATGACTAGTGTTACTCGAACATCGTGAAATTGAAATTGAAGTTACGGGTGACTTTAACTGATTAGCTAGTACGATTATTAGCGTACTTGTCACTTTACTTGAAGCTGGTGAAAGAGTTCCTTAGACAAATTTCCTGAAACTTAATAAATTGGTCAGGGTTGTCACACAACTATCTATTTTGGTCATATTCCCTTATAGGTCACATACATGCACACGTCACCTTTTATGCATCTATTCAGCTTCCTATATTCATCTAACCGTATGATATGATACTCGTAGTACTACTGGTTTGAGATGAGAGCATTTTGAATCGCCAGGAACTGTAACGAATATGTCAAGGATGTTCGTCTATTCCATAAGGTCACGGACATTATCAGCCACGAATTTTGTTACTATCCTAGACTAGATAGAGTTCTAGAGATGTATGATTTGCGGGAACTTTGGGCGAGAGCCGAGATCCATGATATTTATGACCCCGTAAAATATAAAACAATATTGTTAGAAAATTTTAAAATATAAATAAATCAATGCATTATGTGTGCCCAAAGTTACGGCATCGCAAGGAATAAACATAAAATTGAACCGGAACTCAGCCACGTAGTAATTACTTGTATTCCAATATACCTATTAGTTACTATAAATGTTATTTCTAAGCGGTACCTATCCATTCAAGGTCTATTCTAAAATATAAAAAAGACAAGGTAAAACAAAGTGATGAATAAAATTGCAGTACATCTTAAAGAGATATTAATCCATATCTATCCAATAATCTAATATAATAAATGCGAAAGAAACTCAGGGTTGGGTGGACTACTCCACCACGTTGCCCCAATGCGGTTTAGTGGCCAACCCGCTGTCGGATGTTTGCAACAACATGTTGATGATGGAACAACGGCTTAACATGCCCTCTGGAGCACGGAAGCCGCCTATGAAAGTTTTGCCACTAGCTGTCACCCAACCTTCACCCGACTGCGCCCGTTTTGCTCAGCTGAATAGATCGCTTGCGTTCTACGACAGCAGTCGGACAATTTGCGCTTATTTTTTTTTTACTATTGTCTCTGAATTTATCTCAGCATAAAACACCAAGAAACATTTCGCTGAGATTTCATTCAAATTAAATGCGCATTCTACACGTAATTGTTTTGTGGTGTGAAACAAAGTGATCTTCACGAGCTTATCGCGCCAAGGTCGAACTCAGTGGGATGCGCATGCGTCGCTCTGCGTCTCAATTTCACTGGTCTGGAACATCATGTTACCGTTTAACAGTAACATTATGTAAAGAAGCTATTTATATCTGCTACGACGAAGACAAAGAGCTTAAACGTAGGAACTACTCGTAACTATTACATGAAGAAAAGCAAATAAGACTGTCTGACCTATTTTTATTTATTAAATATTACGCACACTTAAGAGCATACTACTTCTTCGGAAATAAAAATTACGATTTATATGAAAGAATCCAAAGAACCATAATAGGACATCCAAATGCCAAACAGATGTTACAGTTTTTATCTTGTAAACGTTCTTGATGTTCATGACAAGTTTATGAAAATTCACGAGCATAAAATTATAAATAAATAAATATCTTTGGACAATTCACACAACACCATCTGATTCCAAACTAAGCAGAGCTTGTACCATGGTAATCATAAAGCTGATAAACATACTTACATAATTCTAAATACAAACTTAAATAGATAAATTAACACCCAGACACAGAACAAATAGTCATGTTCAATACAAATATTTGTCCTGGGTGGGAATCGAACCCGTCGTGGGTCACGCTTCGCAGTCGTCTCATCACCCACTACGCCACGGAGGCTGTCAAAATTTCCCGTTCGGTGTTTTCTCCATGAAGTCAGGATAAACATACATATATTTAAAAAAACACTCATGTGCAACCTAAATAACACAGTTGTTAGGAGGAAAAACACAACCTCCAATAGTAAACTACAACCTACTTTAAGGTCTGCGCAAGAACTTTTGGTGCTCGAGAAACAAAACTACCTAACGTGAAAAGGCTGCCAAAAGCTTATTGCGAACTTAACGCACGCGACGGTCTATCGGATGTATCGTACGCCGTTAAGAATATTACCACAATTTAGAAAATCTGGTTATTATCTGGTTTTACTTTTTAGTAAATACTATTAATGAAATACTATCGACAGGGGAAGTTCTACAATTCATCAAATATTCCGACACAATAATGAAAATAGAAGAAGTTTGGAAGAGAAATTGTGAGTTGAATTAAGTGAATAAAACTAACTGTAAACATCGATTAACTATAAGATTTTCATGATGCCTTGATGTACTTAGCTTCATTTGTATTTTTTGTCTGACTAACCTCTGACCAATCTGACTACCGCATAATGCGTCCAGCTCTATCCGCGCTTCTCCCAGTCGTACCCACTTTTAGTCGGTAGTGTATGTTCGTCGATACAGATGCAAGACTAGCAAGAGTTAGTTAAAGGTCTTTAAGGCCACCACAGACCGGGCGTCATCGATAAATTAATCGGAAGGGACGTCAAATAAATGCATTTAAACGCTGGTACTTATCGCCAATCTCGGCGTATCCTGACCGCGAGCACTGGCGCCAGTGAGGGATGCCAAATGGAATCGGTAAGTGCTTTTATCGTTTGAACCGCACGTATTACAACCTTAGTTTGAACCATTGCCGAAAGAGCAATCACGTTTTGCATTGCATTTGTTTTATATGCATGTCCTCATTAGCCGTAAAGTTCCTTTACTCAAATCAAATCTTCGAGGAGATTTCAAAACTCCTAAAATTTCCGGTGCATAATTTCTGGTGAGCGATAGCAATGAAAGGGGCTTCGGTTCTCTTTAGGTACAAGAAAAAACCTTCTTTGCGCTGGATGGTCACTTCTTGAGCTTTAGGATTTAAAATAGACTTAATATCTCTTTTGATACGTTTTTCACATGTTTACCAAGTTTTAACAGCCATTAAAAGTCATGGCAGCCCTATCGCCAATAGATACAGATCTGATCATTTGACCCGCGTCAGGCCGCTATGAATATTGATCGGCCGCATTAATATGGACGACGCGGCCTTAATTACATCTGTTTACAGTATGCGTGATCATGCACATAGTAGCCTCTGAATAAGTAAAGACGACGAAGGTTCTGTGACTCAGAATGTTCGATTTGTTTACAGATAGAAAAAAATAACAGAAATTGAGGTCTTCCAGATTGTAACTCACGTAAGGAGACAACGGAGGTCTCGTGACTCGCAGTATTCTATTATTAGTTTCATATAATATATTAGATAAATACTTAAGTCTCCAATGCTGAATTGATCGTTTGCAGTTGTATTTAAGTAATAACTTTTGCCCATTCAAAAGTATATAATCCGTTGATATTATCAGTGTACAAAAACCCATCCTGGTGGGTACCCAAAGCTGATGACGGCGAACCATATGGTTCAAATAAAATAAAATAAACTATTATAAAAACCACAAAATTGGGTTTAAGTCTAATTAATTAAAACTCCACCAACCCGCATTGGAGCAGCGTGGTGGAGTAAGCTCCAGTCCTCCCCAATAAGGGGGAGAGACCCGTGCCCAGCAGTGGGACGCAAAAAAGAGTTGCAGACAATTAAAACTGTTAAAATGTAAAACTAATTTAATGTTTCTTATACACCCCTCTGTAATAGACATTTTAGGAATTTAAGTTTAAATTAAGTCATTAAAAATAACCTGCTAATTAACCCTGTGGGGTAAATATGGAGTCCTAAATATTGTGTAAAAACTTTTTTCATCCATATTTGTGTAAATAAAATATTTTCCTTTCATCAATAGAGGTTTAGCCTAAAGTCGCTGATATCCCATCCATACTACTTTTATGCTTAGATTTTAATGATATATAGTGGATATTTACAGTTTTAAAATATGCATTCTATGCCAATCATTTTAGTAATTAATCTTTTTTGAGTCGAGTAAAAAATAAAACAACATTAAAACCGTATTATTTCATTTGCATTAGACACAAATTAACGGTATATCAAACACTAATAACTAGTTATTCACTAGGTAATTATGGTTATAATGTAGGCATTTACATACTCGTATGAGCACGCACGTGACATTTTCAAGACATAGAGGCTCGAAGGCTTGTCTAGCCCAGTGGCTCTGACTCACAGTTGCCGGGTGTTAGGAAACTCTCGATAAAGCGTGGTGGCACTATAAATTTCGTATTAATTAACTCCTTGGATGACAGTTTCTGAATGGAGACCTAATTTAAGCGTTGTTGGTAAAGACTTATCTGCGTAGAAACAAAAGGGCACAAATATGAAATTCAACTAAGATTAACTATACCTGAAGGACAACTAATTGTTAGTGTCTTGTTAGTGAATACGGTTGTAGAATTGCTAAAGAGTATCTATAATAAGTAATAATTCTTAATTTCACTTGTACCACAGAATACATAATAGTACAGGTATAGCCAAGATTAACGAATATCATGAAAAAAACCGGCCAAGTGCGAGTCGGACTCGCGCATCGAGAGTTCAGTAAAATATTCTGATCTACCTAAAAATTTACGGTTTTCGCAATTTTTCCTTCATCTGTGCTATGAGACGTTGCTTCGTAACAAATTTCAAGATTCCGAGTTCATCGGAAGTATCCTGTAGGTTTCGATTCACTTGCGAGTGTCGAACGCCTGTATCTTTTGATTGCGCTGGTTAGAAGTTTGATTTTTTCACAGCTCCAAGGGACAGTAGACCTAAGTATTTGATATAATTTCCAGCTTGATACCTCGACGCGTTCCTAAGAACAGTCGTAGAGTCAATAAGTTCAATAACCCTGATGATCCTCTGTTTTGGGGCGGAACACGTGTTGCTGGTGGTACGTAACGTATGTTGGTGTATATTTTTTATTGTTGCATGTGCATGTATCATATCTGGGAAGGGTAGAGGTGATATTGCATAAAAAAGTATACACCATCATACATTCTGATTGCGTATTGTTGCAAAGTAATTTTTAACCTATCTTTATAAGAATGGAGTTCCGCAAAGATACGCCTGATTCTATCATTAATTAACCCTAATAAATCTTTCTTCCACCCAGGTTCTCTAGAAGAAATCGATAGTAAGACTTTCAAGAAAGCCTATTTCAGATAACGTAATTGAAACAAATGAAAGAAAGAAACTGAAACAAATGAATAAAAGACTGATCATCTTTTACAATAGAGGTGAAGCGAACAGGAAATAGTAAAATAAGATGGTAATTTAGTTCAAAGACAACAAACAAACAATAAATACAAATATATCCTATGCAACATAATCTTCACCTTTTGACGCGTAATATCAACCTTTGTTTTTAACGATTAGCCTTTTTGACTTAAAACAAATATCAAAACATTAAACGGCATTATCAAAATAAATACGGCTATTAATAAAGGTAGACAATATAATCCGGCGATAATTTTAACGGACGCGTACAAATCGTTACTTTAGCATTACAGATGTTTGTCTCGGTCGGGTATCGACTGCAAAGCGCTGCCAAGACAACTGCGCTTTGATGCGGAACATCTATGTTATTACAACTATTTTAATAATGTAATCCATCGACTTCAAGGAATTACTCACTTTTAGCAATATTTTAAATACTGCTAACGTCATCATATTATGCTGGTGGAGTAGGAGAAAAATGCTATTTACCGAAGTGTAGGATATTAATAGAATTTTAGCTTATTACCATTATGTGAAATACTAATAGATTGAGAGGTCTTTAGGCGGTAATATCTACTGACTACAAACCTTCTATATTACAAGCAACGACAAATGTATAAATGAGTGTAAATACTTTCAATTTAATTATGTCAGTAATCAGTTGCATCGTCACTGGGTGACAAACTTCGACTTCAAGTCAAGTTTTAGTAATGTACAGAATTCATCAATTGATTCTTTTTCTTCGTCTTCTCTTTGAAGTTATCTAATTCCAGCTGTGGATAATAATATATTTTTGCTCGTTGTCCTTTTTCATCACCCATGAAAGTTCTCGTTGTAATCTCATACTTTCATTCTAAATACTACGTCTTTTCCAACTGTGGATATCAAGTATAGTAGTTTCGGTCGTTAAATGTGTTTTATTAAAGGCTAGTTTAGATACAGATACATTTGATAAAAACTGATCATCCACTTGAAATCCCGAAAAGGTGAATTTCTTTCCTTCACTTAACTATAGTACAGAAACCGAGTGCACTCGATACCATTTGTACACCACACCATTAATTTAATGATTGATCGGTCGGCGAGATGTAAAAGCTTCCTAGTTCACCCAATTACTGCACCGCTTCCTCATTACTAAGCATGGAGCAGGACGTCCATTATTTACACTTGCCTTGACAATAGAATCGATACGTACAAGCTTATTTATTGATACGGATATTCAACCAACAATTTATTATAGGTTGCCTTCGAGATTTGAAGAGCAAAAAAGTATGACGAGCAAAGCTTTAAAGGTTTTGAACCACAAGGTTTTCTCAGTTCATCTTACTTAATTCAGTTTGAGTCATTATTTATTTGTATTTCTACTTTAAATATATTTAAAATTCATAAGTGTCGTACAATGTATTATTTGTCATATTTTAGGAACACTAAACCGTGATATAAGTCTACTTCCAGAAATGAGAAAGTTTTAGGGCACATTTTAACCATGATGAGTAAAGGTCGCGGTCGCCGACTGACTCAGATGCTCACCGGACATGGCTGCTTCGGTGAGTATCTGAACCGCATAGGGCGAGAGGTGTCTGCCAAATGTCACCACTGCGGACACGACCAGGATTCCGCGCAGCACACGCTCGAACACTGCCCAGCTTGGGAGTCTGAGCGGCGGATCCTGGTCCAAAAAATCGGACAAGACTTGTCCCCGGCGGCCATCGTTGCAGCGATGGTGCGCTCCAGGGACGCGTGGGACTCGGTGACCTCCTTCTGCGACACTGTCATGTGCGCAAAGGAGGGAGCCGAGCGAGCTCGGGAGCGTGTAGATCCCGCTCGGCGAAGGAGCCGCCGGGGCGGACGTACATAACGTCCCCCGGCGCTAGTCCCTGTAGCTTCGGGATTAAGAATAGAGCTACGGTATCCCCTGCCTGATCGTAAGAGGCGACTAAAAGGGGGCTTCCGGGGCTGCGGGCGGTGAGAGTGGGAGCTCGACCCGTCCAGCCAGCAGCCCCGGGAAGGACGGCGGTGTGTGCGTGGCCACATGCCGCCGTAAGCATCAGAAGGTGCAGGAGATCACATCTGCTCTCCCAAAGATGGGCCCGTTCCAGGGCGTCGCGTATGGAGGACACCGGTGCGTTCCATGGGAGATCCCGGAGTCCTCCCCAAACGCAGAGGAAGGCCACCGAGGGGGTTTTAGTGAGGTTCAAATCCCACATAACCCGGTGTCCTCTCCCAAGGTGCTGGGTACCTTTTGAAGGTTTCCCCCCCGATACCAAAAAAAAAGGGCACATTTTAACCAAATGCGCATGGCCCGGTAGTTAGCGTAGAACGCAAGCGATCTATGCAACTAAGCCAAACGGGCGAAGTCGGGTGTGAGATGGGTGACCGCTAGTGGCAAAAAATTTCATGCGCGTTTCTGTGCTTCGGAGGGCACGTTAAGACGTCGGTCCCGGTTGTTGTCGATAGATAACAGTCGTTAAGCCCTGTCGGAGGCCTTATGGGCGGTTTGAAAACATCCGACAGCGGGTTGGCCACTAACCCGCATCTCCACCAACCCGCATTGGAGCAGCGTGGTGGAGTAACCTCCAGGCTTCCCCAATAATGGGGAGAGACCCGTGCCCAGCAGTGGGACGCAAAAAGGGTTGTAGCCAACTAAATGCGAGTTAATGCACTTTACATATTTACTCAAAAGAAAACTTAGGAAACTTTTAGCCCCTGAGAATTCCTTCACTGTAGAGGAAGGACAATGAGCGTAAACAAAAATTCTTGGAATATTGCGCGCAAATAAAAGCAGAAGTTCTTCGATTGTAACAGCGATCTTGTTACCTATGTTATACATTTCCAATAAAACTGACGCGCGAAAAACTAAATTGACCGCCAGCAAAAACTAACTCGCAAATTACAAAATCGAGTCGATCGTTTGGGGAAACGTGTGATTCATCGGCAGAAATCGATTTCATCGCCGCTATCAATTTACTGGATTCATTTTACAAAAACGCACCACAAAAGGTTTCGGCTGCAGTCGCGTAGTGATTCAGCGGTCATTTGATTAGGGTTACCAATATAAAAATAGGACAATTCTGGTCTTGAGCGCGGATTTGAACTGTTTTTCTAAGTTCAATAAACTTTACAGGCAGTATTCTTCGCGGAAATATTGTACATGAATATTACTTTTCATCCGTTGTAAGTTTCTGGACGTAGCCATCAATATGAGGCCCACTAAGGCAAAAAGAAGAAGAAAAAAGGAAGGAAGGAAGTAAAGAGGCGGACAGAAGATGAGACCGCAGCCTCGCGATTGGGATCTCCCTGCTTCTTTTTCCTCAGAGTCCATGTCCCTCTATAAATACTTGGTGAAGCAGTAGAGATCATTAGGGCTTACAGCAAACTGTCCGTGAGAAAAAAACAAACATGGCAACCCTACCCCATAGGGATCGCATTGACTGGCATCGTTTCGCGGCTTATCCGGTGTGTGTTGTAACACACGGTGTACCGTTGCAAACCGCTTTTTGAATCGCCTCAGAGCCGTAATGCAAGACTTTTTACGTAGCTACTAATAAGGTTGGTAGATTCAACATGGACGGAGTAAGGGCTTACGAACTATCGAAAATTACTTATATAAGTATATGCTAACTTATTATTTCGTGCATTATCTAATGCAATGTTCAAAAGAATAACATTATTCCTTTTCCTTACTTCAGACCAAACAAAGGCATATGTACCTATATCTATATAAATCTTTTTCGCAGAATCAGAGAACAAGATTTCAAATTGTCACGGCGCCGAGTGGAGGTCATTCCGTCCCAGTATAACTCATCTGAAGCAAGGAAATACTCGTGCAGGGTCTAATAAAGGCTTGTTATGCTGAATTTTACTGGAGCATTGCACCGTAGCGGTGCACAGCGGGGTAATTAAGGGTCGGTGACCTGCGCCGCATACGGACCTAGTGCTAAAATTTAAGCTCCCGCCCATTTCGTCTTAGAGCTATATTCCAACGGAATATGTAGTTATGGCAAACCTGTTTGTACTTACAGAAATATTTGAAACTATGGCCTACAAGTTCACCAGGGAATACTTTAAATACCGATAAAGATGAATTAACGATCAAAAAGCTTCGTTCTTTACACGTATGTACACATATATGCACAAATAAACTACTGCTTTGGTGGGTGAATTTCAAAGTTCTTATATTAAAGAACCTTACCATCCAATTGGTTTTGCTGCATGTGGATGTGGCCTTTCTAAGATTATCTATATTTTACTGTTCATCCCAACATAAGTTACGCCTACTTGATGATAATTCTTAAAAAGGTATTGTTCTCAATCGTAAACATGATCGACTCCTCTTTTGGAAGCTATTATGACAATATCTAATGTCTCTCGTTGACCATTCCTCGCCCACATACGAGATACGAGAATTTTTTTTGCATAAGAAATCGATTTTTACGGCATAACCTCTAGCGTGGAAATCATCTACTTAATGAATGCAACGCTTTCGTTGTTGTAAATTAATAATTTAATATGTAGTTTAATTTTTATTAAAGAACTTGAGCTTCACTTTCTTACTTCGTTCGTTCGTTCCAATCGATTTCATTACTACGGCTCTACTTTGTTGACGATTTTCAACAACTTCTTAGACATTTGTTAATACGTGATGTGATGTGAGTCACAAAGACAGAAATAAAGCTGTGTTTGAATAGGCCAAATTTGAAGGTCAATAAAGAATTCACGGTAAAGCTAACAAAATATTTTGTAAACTTCCAATAAGTGTAATCTAATAAAAATGCGAATAAAATGATTTAGAAGACCATTGATTAGTTCCAAGATTGTATTGACGAATGGGACAATCGCAGGAAAAGCGTTAAGTCAAATCGCATAGCAAAGATAAAATAGGCATTTGCTGCATTGGCGGAATGCGCTTTCATCGGAAACGTATGAGAGATATGGCTTCGACATTCGAGTGACAGGCGGGGTATTGTCCAAAACGGGTCCACCCTGTTCCCCGCGGTCTGCCCTACGTGAGACGGTACGGCGACTACTCAAGCCACCAACACCATCAAACCAGTTCCACATTACTCCGCGTCACGCTAAATCTGGCTGTTAACTCACATACCGATTTTAAGAGGTTTCCCTCATTAATAAACAATTTTTGAGTTTTGGTGGGGACTTTTTTTCTTTAGTTCATTTTCAAGTCACATGCAATAAAGGTTTCTAAGTATATTTTAATATAGGGTAATAAATTATTTAAAAAAAACGTATTCTAGAGACGGAATAATATATGAAATGGCAAATACTTTTTCGCTTGGGTTTAGTAGAAAAACTTGATGCAAATGGGAATATTTATTAAACACAAGGTAGTACACGTACCAATAGTACGACGCCAATATTGAAAATAGAAACTTTTAAAACATCAACGGAAGCTTGTCACCGTTTAAACAAAATTATAATTCACCAAATTAAACTTCATCAATTCCTGACATTATCATTACAAAATTATATACTTTCACTCATCTGATAATACCACCGATGCGGTGATAATTGGTTACGAACAAGAAACTTCACATGGGACCGTAAGCGAAAATTATTCATATTATCCAAAGGTAGTCGCCAGAAAAAAAGAGGATCACGCAAGACTTTCCTTTCACCCGACACGTAACCAGCTAATTCATAAGTTCATCGGTCTCAAGTAACGACCTGATTTAGAATTGCGATACTCACAATCTAAGCGCGTGCAGCTACCTAGTAAATAACATTTCTTTCTATCTAATTGGCTTTTCTGATCTCGGAACAGCTCGAACGACCACTCGAACAGGAAAACCAATATTTATCCTTGAGCGCTACGTAAGGATCGTATTCAACGTACAACCTGATCTTGAAGTAAGACGTCGATGTTACCTCCGGCCATAACCATACATTAGGGCTAAATTGAAGCTAATCTCGAACACAAACAGACGTTTCAATGCGACAAGTGACAGTGTCTACAGCTTTATTCTTTCTATATATGTGCTTCCTGAAGAACGCTCAGTGAGTCAGAGAATGTATAGAGGCTTAAGTGCCTAATTCTTTGTGAGGCGTATGGTAACCATTGTGTAAGCGTCGTGATTGATCGATTTACCGGAGTTTCTCAGAGATGTGAGTGTGCCTCAAAAGCTTTGTTAAGATCTCGCTAAGAGCCTGTCATTTTGTTCTTTTAAAATAAAAGCAGAACTTGTTCTATGTGTCTTTGAATCTATTTTTCTCTAGCTAGTGTTATTCAATGAGTAAGCACTTAAACTTTAGTATTGCAGATAGAGAGAAACACTAGAACGGGACCCACGATTCCAGGAAACACCAATCGCGTAAAACACACGTCGTGAAGCATGAAAGTTGCCATAACACTATGAAAATGCATTAGATTGCACCATTATTTTCTGCAGTACATTATGCATAAGGCTCTCATCCTACTTAATAAACTGGTTAAAACGGAAACCTAGCAAGCGTCTAATGATCCGCATCCTTACTTGTCGCGACCGGTGACAGGGAATTCATGCCTCTTTGGGCAGCCATATCTAATTAGTAGCCGGTTAAATATTATAATTGCGACATACTTGAAATAATTCAAGAACCTAGATGCAAGAGCTTCTGAGGGAATTTATATGGATTTAATGAAACCCTAATACGACCAGAGACCTAACAATATACTTATAATTTACTTCAGAACTAGAATCAATAATCAGTGTTCGAACATTTCAGTTTCGTGGCCTTAAAAATGTTCTCACATTCTCTATCGTTTTAAGGAATAATCAAAAGACATTGAAATTGATTTCAATGACAGAAAAGTACTAGGCACACATAACAGTTAAGATATCGATAATTTGAATAGGTAGCTGCTGTTTGTTCTGTTAGAAATTGTATAACATTTTAGTGGTAAATTGGTCCGGGAGTTGTTCACGAGGTTAGAGCTAGAGCTATCTAAACAGTATTGGCGACCTTTGTCAGCCACGCTAGACATGATGTCGTGATTAATCGTAATCGACTTAATAGACTTGACAGTTGACAGTGCTTATCAAGATCTTGGATTCACAGCAAATCGATCCGGACTTTCGGATCCGGAGTTCGTTTATTTTGCAGGTACAGAAAATCTCTTAATTTTACTTTTGGTGCATGGGATCTAGTCTTGTTGGAGAGAGAGATCAAACTTGACTGATTTTAGTCACTGATAAAGTATTGTGCATTCCACGCGCACATAGAGAATTGGAGACTACTAATAAATAAACTAAATATTACCTATTATAAAATAAACTAGATATTATTAAATGTTCCCGCTGTGTACGCCGCGTTTGACTGTCCTCTGAGATAGTTTAATCCCACTCAGTTTCTCTCACCAGTGAGCCATGGATAGGCTGTGCGTAGTTTCTTGTTCTTTGCATCAGTCGTATTCTGGTAACATAAGTCGTAACATGTACAAAACCATTCATTCATTTCATATAGCTTTGGAGTCCCTAATCCGCTATTGTTGGTTTACCCATCACAGCTTTTAAATTTCACTTCTACAGAGCAATTCGGTCCCACAAAGCTTTCTGTATAGGGTTTGATCTTGTTCATATGGAGTATACGCCATTACTCCATGTAGGTATGAATACTTAAAAGGTTGCATTCCATTGTTATTGCGTGTTTGTGCCCCCTTTTTACTTACTGTAAATGTACAGGACAAGAGAATTTTATAAATGACTCGAGCTCTAAACCCAGGGACCTTGGATGAGTTGTCTAGTTCGAAACAGAGCTATTTATAAAGCATTTAATGTTATGGGTACTCCACACAAATTGCATTAATCAGAACAAAATAAGTTATTTTCACAGTCGCGCAACGAGGATTCGGGAGAGAGGGGAAGGGGAAGGATTTTCCCATCATTTGCAGTTTCGCGAAACACTGAATATGTAACTGTGAACCATACTTATGGAGCTTTTATCAATATTATGTTTAAACAACGTTTCCAGTGACCATATATAGAGGTACTTACTTACAGCTGAAGTGGTTTAGTTATCTCCTGATAGCGCCACGTTCAATACCTCGAACATTGATAATGCTGATATCGCATGCAACCAACGTAATAAAATGCACTTTAACGAAGGAATACCTCAGTTATAAATCGACAGGTAAACGCAGATAAAACTAAAATTAGAGAGTAATAGTTACAGAGTAATCAATAAGTAAAAAAAAGAAGAAAAAAGACATTGTGTGAAACTAAAATAAATTGTTTCATTTCTTTTGTCCCGAACTAATTCAAAATTTGATGGTAACTACCTAATATATTTCGTTTGTTCTACAGGCACGAAATCACCCACCAATGATGCGGATTAATCTCACTCGTATGTTCGTAGTTTCTACGCAATCATAACTTCTTTGGAAGCAAAAATGATGTTGACAAACATTGATCAACAGGCGTTAATAATAAGGTAATCAATCTATGAATTTAATGACACAGTCATATCGTAAAGTTGATATACAGAACCACAGTTAATAGACCGAGAAACTAGAACAAGGACCGTAATTTACATGAGAATACCGAGTTACCATTTTAATTGTATTCGTAAACATTGATACATGGACAGGTAAACGTTGGCTTGTTTATTTATAGAAACATAACTGCTGGCAGGATGTTTGACGGTGGAACGTAAAACGAACCGTCGGTTTTGCCGTTTTACGCACGAGTGTTAGCGGCCCAAAATAAAGGCAACGTATGCGTGTAGTGATTTATTGATAATGCTTTCATATGTAATTGAATAGAATATTGCCATTGCTTACATTTGTATGACTTGATATGGGATACGGATTCGCTGGATGCACCCAGGTGATTCTCAGAAATAAATATAAGAGTCTGATGATCGAAAACCTCGCAACCCCAAGATTTCTCAAAATTATTTTAAGTTCGCTAAGTTAACCAGTGTGTTAGACAACGGATTCAATTATTTTTAATTCTGAGAAGAGTAGCCAAAACTTGTTGATATATATAAAACAAAGCGTGCCATCAGCAGCCCCATAAATAAGTGCGAATATGAGATATCGCAATAATTTCAATTAACAGAAATGAACAGAAATGGCAACAATTTCCTGTGGATGCAAGCTGCTTCATCATAAAAAGAAAGCTTTGATGGATATCATTTGGCTTGAAATTGATGTATTTTTGAAGGCTACAAAACAGTTTAAGCTCTATTCGGTTATTCATGAAGTCGCAGCACAGAAGGTATTCCGGTTTTATTTAATCTAGCTTGCCTTTTTTGGTATCGGGGGGGGGGGGACCTTCAAAAGGTGCCCGGCACTTATGGAGAGTTGTTACCGGGTTATGTGGGATTTGTTACCGCGCTAAAAACCTCTCGGTGGCCTACCTCTGCGCTTGGGGAGGACTCCGGGATCTCCAGTGGAACGCACCGGTGTCCTCCACGCTCGGCGTCCGAGAACGGGCCCATCCTCTGAAGAGCAGATGTGCTCTCCTGCACCTTCCGATACTAACGGCGGCATGCGGCCACGCAGACACCACCGTCCTTCCCGATCAGGCTGGGGATACCGTAGCTCTATTCTTAATCCCGAAGCAACAGGGACTTAATCTAGCTAGCCTAGTTACCAAGTTCGTAATAGACAGATGAATTGGAATTGTGGTTGTGTGGATGCTCAACAATCTATATTAATTTTTAAATAATAAATCTAGCGATTTTACTCGCACATTTTATTTAGGTACTTGAAAAATTAAAATGAAAATATCAATGTTACACTTAACGCGCGGTATTTCTATACCGTTCTTTGAAGTCGAAAGCCATCTAGATAAGAGAAAAAGTGACAATTGTATGCACAATGGGGAATGCTGTGCGACTGTTTAAGTTTCAAGAAAGTGTTCGCTATTGCAATCGCAAATTGTATATACCTACTGTGTGATACTTAGGTTTCAATGCACACAGCCATTATCTCGGCAACACCTCAACTGCTAAATTGCAAATTACGTAGGTACGACGATATAATAGTATAGCTTTGAACAGTTTCAAATAACCTTTAACAGTTTAGAATACTTAATCAAAAAGTCCAACTGAGCGGCTGGAGAAGGTCTCAAATGCAAACGATCTGCAAATCTAAGCATTATGGGACACGCCACGCAGCTTACAAGGTGTCTGATGATTCGGATAGCATATTGAGCAAAACTGTTGGTATTAAAGATAAGAAGTCGGTAGACAGCATTTTAAATGATTCAGAATCAACACTCGATAAATATTCTCGACAGATATACCTTGCAAAATAACAAAAATATTAGTGATGTGTCTTTCTCTCACTTTTGTCGGTCCAATAGTTTTCTTCCACTTAAATAATGTCGTTTGAGACGTTTGTTGCATCACCTTGAATATGTGCCTATTTAGATGTTAATATACTTGGTATGGTCGTCTTTTTGTGCTGCTTCTTCGGGGTCTTTTGCTTTTTACTTTTCCTTCACGTCAAGTTTCGAGGTTATGATTATTACTTCGGACTACATGGCCGAAGAACGTAAGTACAATACAGTAGAAGCTATAGTTTGAGTGTTCGAGACGACAATTAGTTAAGCCTCTCATTCGTGAAATACATACATTCTTCTATAAACGTGAAAAGACCTGTAATGTAACTTGGCAAAAGCAGTACTTGCAACTAAGTTAAAAATGGTTAAAAAGGACAGAATTCATTAATTGCTCCGATTTCTTCGTAGTTATCTCGGCTGTCGAGTAAAAAGTTGCGTAAAATGTGAATACACGTAGTGCATTGTGCAATAGGTATTGCAGGCTTTGAGTTTTTTTATTTTAAACCTTAATATTGGTGAAATATTGATTGTTCGTCAGTAATGTCTTTTGGCATAACAGCGACTATGAAACTAAATAAATCGTAAATGAAATGTTACAAGAATGAATATCTAAGTGGACCTACTGAATTCCATATAAATTCGCTTGACTTGCGTCTTTATTTTACTAAAAATATGGACGCTATGGTGCCTATAAAGAAAGTACTGTTTCGACGTCTTTGGCACCTGTTGCACAAACGCATTTAAATGACAAGTGTTGTACCTATGTCGTGATGAGTAAAAAGCGGGTTTTTGTAACGTAAGTGGAGTTTAACTGGGTCACTTAGACATGCTTTTAACTTAAATCTTGGACTTTAAACGATAGTACGTTTAAAAGCGTAGATAGGTATCAAATTATAGGTTTATAGACATTTATTCTCAAAAAGACACAGGTCACTTACATGAGAATACATATTTACAGTAAATAAAAATAACATTCGCGTTCGTCTTAAAGTACCCATTTAATGCATTGTTTTTTTTTTTTGTTTCAAATTAAATTTTCTGAAATATATTTAGTTAGGTTTGTTTTAAATGCATTAAATGAGTGTACATTTTTTATGTGTGCGGGTATTTTATTGTAAAGCCGTGCTCCTTCATGTGTTAGGGATTTTTTACCATATGAAGTCCTAGTTTTTGGTAAGACAAGAAAGCTGGCTCGTCGGCTGCTACGCTTACAATGATCTTTTATTTTGGAAAAGGTTATATTTGAGTGAATGGTTTTGTTTATAATTTTGCGGATTAATATACATGTACTATATATATAAAGTTGTCGAATATTCATTATTTTGGTTTCAGTATAAATTTTTGTAGTTGATGTTCGAAATGGGTAACGGAAAAGAATTTTTACTATTTTGTTTTGTGCAATTTGTAGTTTATCCAGTCTTGTCTTAGTGGCACTTCCCCAAACTTCAATAAGATATAGCAAATGTGGTTTGACTAGAGTGTTATAGATGGTATAACGCAGCTCGCGTGGGATACATCGCGCTAGGTTTCGAATAGATCCAGTAATTGAAGTTAATTTTTTTTCTTACATGTTCAATTTGAGTATTCCAGTTTAAACTACTGTCTATCCTTAATCCGAGATATTTTTCGCTATGCATTTGCTGTAGTTGTTCGTTATTGATGGTAAGGGGTGCATGTGCCAATATTGGTTTATTTTTGGCTTTAAAAATAATGTAGCCAGTTTTGGAGGTATTTATTGTTAGGAGATTACATTGAAACCATGCAGATATAGTATTTAAATCTTCTTGTGCTTGAAGAAATATAGGTATAGATTGCCCAAAATAGAAAAGACAGGTGTCATCTGCATATAGAGTTATGTGTCCATGTAAGCCAAGGTCTTTAATATTATTAATATAAATAAGAAACAGCAATGGGCCCAAAATTGATCCTTGCGGCACGCCACATGTTATAGGTAATATCTTACTTTGACAGTCCCCAATTTTAACCACTTGGTATCGATCATTTAGATAAGATACGAACATTTTTAAAGCATTGCCGTTGACTCCTATACTTTCCAGCTTTTTTAAAAGTAATTTGTGACTCACTGTGTCGAAGGCCTTTTTTAAATCGATAAATATACCTAAAACTATGTTTTTAGAATCAATACTTTGTTTAATTTTAGTGACAAGGTCAATTGTTGCAGTGAGTGTACTACTTTTTGGCCTAAAACCATATTGCCGTTCAGAGATGAAATTAATTGTTACCAGATATTTTTGTAATCTATTGTATAATATTTTTTCGAGTACTTTAGATATGACTGGCAATACCGAAATAGGTCGGTAGTTACCTGGGTCCGTCTTAAGTCCAGATTTATAAATAGGTGTAACTTTTGCAGTTTTTAATGTATGTGGAAATGAACCATCTAGTAATAATTTGTTGAAACATCGTGTCAAAGGGCTAGCTATTTGATCCAGTATACATTTTAACACTTTAGTGCTTATACCATCTATTCCGACACTGCTACAACTGTCTAGGTTATTTATTATTTGGATTATTTCGGTTTTTGTACATGGTTCCAGAGTGGACAAATCAGAATCTGTCTGAAGATCAATATTAGGTAAAACATAGGACGAATTACCATGAGAACTTACTATTTTATTTGCTAGCATAGTTCCTACAGTAGAGAAGTATTTGTTAAATATTTCACATATTTCTTTTGGATCCGTAACATATTGACTATTGAGTGAAAGTTTTGAAGGAGCACAGATTTGTTTTAATTTATTGTTGGCTAAATTATTTATTAGGTTCCACATTTTTTTCGGCTTATTGAAACATTTTGTGAATTCTTTATAGTAATAGTTATTTTTTGTGTTTTGAATTAATTTTGATACATAGGAACTCTTTGCCTGAAAGTTTGTTATCAATTCGTTATCATCTCGGTTCTTTTTTATTTCAGCCCATAAAGCATTTCTTTTATCTATCTCAGTAATAACTTCCTTGTTGATCCAATCATTTTGCGGGAGATTCAGTATTTTAGTTTTTAAGACTTTACTTTTGTTGATTATGATTTTTAATTGATTTTCTAACTTTATGTAGTCAAAGCTCTGCTTGTTAAATTCAAGTTCAAGCCCAGTTGCTAAGGTGGCCAGCTTTTCATAGTTTATAGCTTAACTAGAATTATAGTTAACAGTTTTCGAATTTCCTCCGCCTACACGACTTATCATCCACGTCACAAAGCTCCACTATATTGAAGTAATAAGATTACCTCAGTCAATTCATAAGTCACATAATTTACTTGAGATTAATTGAGTTGATAACAAATTGGCTTACTGAGTAGGTACAGACCTATGACTAATATAACTGATGCGTGTTACGCGTGTCATCCTCATTAATTGACATGACAGGTATGCTCATTCTATGTAACAACAAAAAGTGTAATACGATATTCGACATGTAATAGAATCCAGCGTGTAGCCTACTTAATAATTTCGTTTGTACTTAATTTTGTAGGTAGGCACATAGGTAGTCAAGAAAACCGTAATTCTATACTGTTACTTATATTATAGAGAAGCGCGCATTGCTTGTGTCGACTAGTGTAGAACGCAAGGCAGGTAAGCAATCGGGCACATTCGGTAGGCGGATGGGTGATCGCTAGTGGTTATTTCATGCACGTAGAACTTAGGTAGGTACTAGGTATGAGTGATTTCAAAACCTGCATCTCCACCCATAAGTATGCATTTCTATGGGGAGCTGCATGGCAGTAGGCTTTTGAAGTATCCAGTAGTTGGAAGAGATCCATGCACGCCCGACAGGGACGCAAAAAGGCTCGCAGGTTACGGTCATTAACTAGGTAATAAAAGAAATGAGAAGAGAGTCCTTTTTAGGTAGGTTGGTGCAATAATCCTATCCTAAAGTACCTATCCTATGACAGCAAAGTTGGCGATTAATGTTTTTAGAATTTTAAATTTACAGCTTGCCAAGTAGGTAGTTGGGCTATGTTGGTATGTACCTAGCTACCTATTTACCAATCTAGGTAAGGTTGGTAAATACCAACCACCTACCTGAACAGATTTTGATGCAGTAGGAATATCAAAGGCCTTGATGAACATTCTAAACATGCCTATCTAGGAGGACGTATAAAGGATCCCGGGTTCGATTAACAGAAAATTGAATGAAATCAAATCGGTCTGGGTGTTTGTGTTTCTGTCTCTGTGTGTGTCCATAGTACCCACGACACAGGGTATATCTACTCTACTGTGGGGCTATGAGTGTGAAGCGTTATTATTTTAAAGGTTTCAAAATGTTGCGATACCTAAATAGGTACCTACTACCAAGGCATAATGTGAAATAAATATGTAGTTAGGTAGGTAAGTACCTGCTTAAGTATATAATAAAAATAAATGTATGACTGTTCTGTCTGCAAAACTATACCTACCTGCAGTCGTGGTGGGACGCCCGACTGCAATGCCAATTATACAAGCAGGGCAGTCGCATTTTTTATTATCTTTACTTATATCGTAATCAATTTCCTTTGGCCGCCTGACGTTGGTTTAATTATTGCAACGGTAACTCGTTCCCGCGCACGTTAGCAGCTTGTACAAAAAGTATTTGGATAAGCGGAGGCGCGTCCTCTGGAAGCTTGTTTTAGTTTGGTCCCTTTTTACTTCCCGCAGTGAGGTAAGGTTGCATTCCCGCTTCCCGCCCCGAGTTCACCGCGCGCTTAGCGCCAACCGACCGCGCAACCCGGCTCAACCGTGCACCTTTCAAACTTCATTGAACTTTCATTTTATGTATAAAACATGCATTCAAACCTCCTTTTCTCACCTTCTTACTTCAAAGAAATTCCATTCAACGTATCGAAATACTTCGCATTCCTAAAAAACGAACATTACTTCGATGTTTAATGAGATGAGAGTTGCAGCTCATTTCACCAAGGGAAATTAACTAGAGCCGGTCACGCGAATCGGATATCATTCAAATAATTACACGAACATAACGCAAACGAACCGAATGTAGGGCATAAGATAAACACTTCTACAGTCGGCACCTCAGCACAGATAAAGTAATAACTGGACGTCTTACTAACCTGATGGCTCGGCGCAATCGCTCAAAAACCAAGCTGCATTTTAACCTCAAAAAGCACCTTAAGCACGGTCACGATTACGAAGGTCACGGTTATGTTATCTTGCATAACACCACGAGCCTTTACACCAGCACGGGATAAAAACAATACACGACCGAGGATCAATGTTAATGCTGTTATCATAAACACACGAATGCACAGTTCGTTGCACGTTTATTATTCAACAAGCGACACGAGTGTCCATTCGGGACTCCATCGGATCGCATATTTTTAAAGTTCTGTAAACAAAACCAGCACTAATTATGACTCGATGTCATAAGTTTTATGCAGTTTACGAAAAAACATGACACAGCCGTGCACTGCACTCCGTCTGACACGACGAATATGGCGGATGGATTCGAACTACGCTTGCGCTGTAGATTCAAGTAGATTGTAGTGTAGCATGCCGGTTGGCCAGGTAAAAAAAAAACACTGGCACTGTGGCGCCATCTAACCATGGAAGGCTGAACTTAATCTTCATGCTACCAAGCAACATCACTTCTGAAATTTTAAGAACCTCATTGAGAAAAAGTTTCGTATACATACATATAGATGTCGCTATTATGTGTATAATTCGGAATCGTCAATATTGTGTGTGGAGTTTTGGCGGGAAGTGGAAAAAGGCATATTGCGCTCTTGTTTTATTTTCATTTTTTTGGTGTATTTTTGAGTTATATCGGATAAAGTTGATGGCATTTTGTTTGATATAGGTTAATTACAGTGCACGAGTGTTTGTGAAATAGAATAACAATGCTAAAATATGTTTTTTCTGCTTGCCTCCAAAATTCCATCTGACACGTTCTAGTAAAGTAGCCATCGCTTTACTTGAATATTGGACTGACTAGACTGACTGATTACTGACGACTTACTTACTAACTTTGTTATTACTTCGTCCAGTTTCATTGAAACTGGCAAAAATTGATGCAAAATTATACTTGACGCTGGCAGTATGCACAGAGTTTGCGATGCCATAATTGAAAAAAAAATTGTGTTGTGTCCGCACCACATTCATCAGCAAAGAGTAGAATAAGTATAGTTCATCAGTCACCAGTCACGAAAAGTATCGCTGATCGGCACAATACAAAGAGCGCCTTTCTTTTATGTCTATTGTGGTATCGGGAATGGATGATTTGTTTATGGTTCCAAATTCAATATTTTTTGTTCTAGTTAGATAGGCACAAATGTTTTCCATTTTGGCGCAGAGTTTGAGTTGCATCTGTTATATTTTTATTACTGACTTCCAAAAGGAGGAGGTAAGCACTGTATTCGTTTTCTTCCCTGCTCTGTGTGTATTCAGCTGTGTGTATTTTATTTATTTATTTAGGTATCTTTTTTTGTTCAAAAACTTCTACTCTTAAGGTGGTCCAACTGTCACCATGTTATATCCTGATGATGCTAGGGAAATCGAGGGAAACACTGAAACTTTATAGGCACCCGCACACAAATAGTCATATTTTTTAACAGTACCTGGACACTCGAGCGTTGCTCGGATAAAAAAATTGATTTTCTTGGTTTATTTTTAAGCAAAACATTCATTGACTTAGTGTTCATTGACTTAACAAAGCCTTTTGAAATATCTAACTCACAATTTTAAAAAAATTGGCACAAAAAATAAATAACGCACCTTGCCAACTTGAGGTTTGAAACCGGGTCTCTGTCTCTAGCTTCATAGTCGGCTTTTGTAACCATTCGACCAAGAAAGCTATAATTCTATTGACGAAATTTTATAGAGGTCTTTCATATCGACACTGTTATTTGTTTGAAGGGCGGATTGACGGTCGACATTTGACGGCTTTCTACGGCACAATATTATTATTATTGTGCATATAAGGCAGTCAGAAACAATTTTTTCTTTTAAAAGAAAAGTTAAGGAACATTATTTGTCGATGACCTAGTGTTGGGTTAGTTGTACTTTATTATTATTTCCATTTACTCAAATTGTACGTATATATTTATATGTATGTATGTATGTTTGTATGTACAAACTGTATGTATTATTATTGTTTTTTTTCTTATGTACGGTTGTATTTGATTATTATTCTTTCTTGACGTGTGGAAAAACACACAGCATTTGTTGAAGTTAAAATTTGACTATGCTGACCGCCGCCATTTCAGAAACAGGGAACACGAATGTTGTAAGTTTAATAATTGTATTTCTACTTATGTTTATTTTAATTTTGAACTTCGCACTGCACATATTAAAATGTGGAAGGAAAAATGGCGCGCGTTTTAATGCATTTTAGAGTTCCGTACCCAAAGCGTAAATATGGTACCCTATAGTTAAGACTCCCCCGTCCGTCCGTCTGTCTGTCCTTCTATCACCAGGCTGTATCTCATGAACCGTGATAGCTAGACAGTTAAAATTTTCATTTTTAATGATTTTTAGTGGCAATAGGCATAGCCTCAAGTAGAGTGGATTCAAAAAATCGCTGCTAAGGATGGAAAGCCATAATTAAATACAAGAAAGAAGACAAAGCAGGTTAGTCATATAATTTCAATTGCATCATCAGGGTATCCCTTAATAATACTGTAGTACTGTTGTGTTATGTTTATAGTATGTTTAGTTTTGTAGGTGGTAGAACTATTATGGTTCGTTCGCCCGGGGAAGTACCACCGCTGCACCCACTTCTGCCGTGGACCAATTCTATTGTGTTTCGGTGGAAAGGTGCAGTTGCCGGCCACATTTACATGAGGCGACCACCAGCTTCCGAAGTAGCAGCGCAACTGCATACGACCTCAGACAAGACTTACCTATGCTTGCTTGAGGTTATATGTGCGCGCGACCACTTAACACCTCGTGGCCTGCATGCTCGTCTGCTACTCAATTCGAATACAAAAAATGCTGAATATTTGAGCTTTCAGTACTATCCATCCATGCCGAATCTATGAGAGTTCGGATGTTCGGTAGGGTTGCCAACCATACAAATAAATTACACAAAATATTGTTTTCAGTATCAACATCTCGGACGAACTCTAAGTTAGTGCAACGCAGTTACAATCGACACTCACACATTTTTTCGTCTTTTCTCGCCTTTGTTATTTCAATTAGTGTTTTAGTACACAAAAGATGGAAAGTGGAAACGATTCACCTTACCTTCAAATAATAAAAAACTGTTCATTTTTGTAAAATACTGTTCATTTTTCTTCTCTGACCTAAATATACTTTAATTCTTGTAAAAAAAGTTGGCAACCCTAGTTTACGGTAATAATTAAGACTTTTAGCTCATTTGGCAGACGTTCTTAATATGTAGGACAAACATACAAATCATTTTAAGCTTTGAATCATATGAGAACACAAATAAAACACAGAAATACAGAAATTTTTATATGTATATTTTTATAAATGTGTATGTACCTATTACTAATAAATACTTAGAAAATCTTATTCATTCAATTACTTGTTTTTAATTATAATATCTTTTTAATTTTCTCTTTAAATAAAAGCATTTTTTTAATTTATTACGTGCCTACCCGTAGCTCTCACCATCGCCCAGGGTTGACTGGCAGAGAATGCCATTAGGCATTAAGTTTAACCCTGTAGCCCTTAATTTAAGGTGGTACGAATGTTAAATAAATAAATAAATAAATAAAATACGTAATCATATTAAATATTTAATAAATCAATATCTAATATATAAAATTCTCGTGTCACAGTTTTCGTTGCCATACTCCTCCGAAACGGCTTGACCGATTCTCATGAAATTTTGTGAGCATATTGAGTAGGTCTGAGAATCGGCCAACATCTATTTTTCATCCCCCCCCCCCCCAAACTGATAAAGGTGGCCCACCCCGAACATTTAAGGGCGGTACGGAGTTCGCGGGCACAGCTAGTTCATATATAAATTATCACTCACAAACCAACTTGATTCCATGACACTACACCAATAGCAACCCGCATTGGAGCAGCGTTGTGGAGTAAGCTACAGGCCTCTCCAATAATGGGGAGAGACCCGTGCCCAGCAGTGGTACGTAAAGAGGGTTGGAGCAAATACCAATAGCAAAGGTACAAACTGTTTATTGCAGCAATAGCACAGGACAGAATGCATAATAGTACAGGTAGCAATAGTTTATTTCATGCGAGTGGGTGACGCAGCGCACGGGGTTTTTTCCCCATGACCCTACCACATTCACCACGTATAGTTTATGATATACGTGGGTGAATTTCAACAAGTCGTTATTTTTGTATCATTTCGGTGAACTTTCTTATTAATAAGATGTTTCAAATTTGAGCGTTGGTAAAGTATTCATCTTGGCATTGATAATGAGTAAGTTATTTAACACCTTGGCTGCGCCAAGTAAAATCATAAACCTTCTCTTGGTGCGGCCGTAGGTCGAAATACCCAATACCAAAGATATTTCAGCCAGTGCGTGGCAGGAACTCCTCGACCCACCAGCACCAGGGTAGATTAAAATGTTATAACTTTGCGAAAAATTGATGTAGGTATACATTTTTTTTGTACTATTAGAATAAGCTTGAACCCAACTTGCTTAGGTTCAGTTCGCTACGGGATTTACATAACAGGAAATGAGAAATAAACTAGGGAAAGTAGCAGGCCAATATCGACCTGAACTGCACTAGAATGTATTTTTAGTAGTGATGGGACAGACAAAAATAAGGAGATATCGAAAATAAAACAGAATTATCGTAAAAAAAACTTATTTATTTACTTATTATGCCTGTCTTTTAAACATTTCACGTAAAGGTTTTGGTTGCATTTCCTGCAATATTTTATCATTATTTTAACTTTTTTTTGCTTCGGTACTATTAAAGATTCTCCGCAGTGTCTCATACCACCCAGCACAAGTTCTTCGTTTAGCGCTCATTTGAAGGACATGATCATCGTCACTAGATTTTACTTGATTTTCTGAAATAATTGTTTTTTAAAAACAAAAGTACCCGAAATCGACGAGCATTTGTACCAAATGAAAATTAAAGAAATAAACTGTCAATGCCATAATTCTGAAAATTCCCGCCTTTTCCGTGGTTAAGTTGCTGGAAGTTTTTGAGCTCTGATTTGGAATCGACTAGTCCACTTTGATTCATATGGCAAAACCAAGCTATTTGTTACTTTTTTGCGTCAGTGTAGATGTCATTTTTATAGATAAGGTTTTTAAATTTAATAATAGGTACCTTCTTTTTGTTTTACCTAAACCTTAAAATATTAAGGTTTTTTACATTCTAAAAAAATTCAAAGTTACCCAAAATTCATGATAACTTTGAATTCGAGTTTTAGGGGAAATTATGGGTAGTTCTGTTCTTTCTTCCGCAAATTTATTTTGTTAGACAGAAAAACCAACTCAAAAGCACACTATTCATTCAATAAAATAAAGGTGTCATAAATAGAAATCAGTTTTAATAATACAAATAATGTAAAAAATGTTACTCGAACTGTACGTAGGTAATCGTTCCGCACCAGCGAGAGGGACATACATTTCTTCGTCCGCACCAGATGAAATATTTCGACAGGCCGAAATAGGCCTGTTCCACAGTGAAATGTTAAATATCTAAGGAAGGAAACTTATGAGTTATGCGTGTTTAAAATTTGAAACGAAACAGTTGTTCACCGAAATGAAATAACTAGTCACCGAAAAACAATAAGTATAATACGCAGGCTTATTAAAATATTAATTCCTACTAAACAGAGTTTTGGGTCTTATCCATTTTTTGTCTCCAATTCACAATTCCAGTAAATAAATATTTATTGCCTCGTACAGATAACTAGGCCTTCTATCTAGAAAAAAATATTAGAATAGTATAGTAACGTTCTGCAGTACCGATTTCCTCCGTGCCGCGTAAATTTTGCTGTGGGGATATTCACCCACATAATAAATAATAAATAACGCCTCACGCTCATAGCCCCACAGTAGGATAAATATACCCTGTGTCGTGGGTACCATCATAGTACCATACACAAAGACAGAAACAGAAACACCCAGACCGACAACAGATATTTAAACTCATCATTCAAATTTCCGTTTCGCCGGGATTCGAACCCGGGACCCTTCGATTGGCAGTTGGCAGTCCAGCATGGTAACCATTGCACCACACAGGTCGTCGCTCTGCCACAACCCAACCTCATTACCACGTACTACTCGGTCAAGTTAACATGACACCTGGACCGAATAGTATAATAATAATAATAATATAGACTACCGGTTGAATATACCGAGCTTTAAAAATGAAAAAAAATAAATAATAATAATAAATATTCTTTATTTGCGCACCATTATCATATTGAAAAATACAAACATTTGTCAGGAATACACAAACTGGCGGTCTTATCGCTAAACAGCGATTTCTTCCAGACAACCAATGGAAAATAGAAACAAATACCTGGTGTTGCGGTGCACAAAAATATGTTAGAATAAAAATAAAAACAAATACAATTTTAATTATTTAAAAAGAAAGAAGACTAATATGAAGTGAGATTAAATGACAGTGGAGACTGCAGAAAGGTGAAAAGAGGAAATGGACGTTACGAATCTAAGTAGTATAGTTTGTTATGACATCGATATAATATATATGATCGATGTGTTGATATACATAATAATATAGTTTATTACCGGCGAGTGTGGTAACGCAGCGCAAACAGCGTCAGCAGGTGGAAGGCAGCGAACAGGGCGAGCAGCGCACACATTCCTCCCAACGAATGAGGAGATATAAAAGACAATAAAAGACAGTATACGTAATCATATTAAATCTTTAATAATCAATATTCGTACATAAATATCACTCACAAACCGACTTGATTCCATGACACTATACCAATACCAATGGTACAAACAGTTTATTGCAGCAATAGTTTATTTTCACGATATCAATATCAATGGTACCAACTGTTATAGCGATAGTTTATTTCCGGCGAGTGCGATGGCGCAGCGCAAACAGCGCTAGCAGGTGGAAAGCGGCGTACAGGGCGAGCAGCGCGAAAACGTCCGGCCACAGGCGGTCAGGGCTGAAGTCGTAGAGCTGCAGCACATCGGCGCCCGTGCTGAGGCAGGGCGCTCCGGGGTCGATCGCGTTGAATGGACACGCTAGAAGTGCAAACATCCTTACATTAATATACTACCTACGTGGCGCAATGGTTACCATGCCGGACTGTCAATCGAAGGGTCCCGGGTTCGAGTCCCGGCGAAATAAGGATTTGAATGATGAGTTTAAATTTCTGTTCTCGGTCTGGGTTTTTGTGTTTCTGTCATTGTGTGTTTCCATGGTACCCACGACACAGGGTATATCTACCCTACTGTGGAGCTATGAGTGTGAAGCGTTATTCTATCCATTGGATACTTCCATACTAATCATAAAGAAAGTAGCTCTGTCTGTCTGTCTGCTACGCTTTTCCGCTTAACCGATAACCGAACTACTGAACCGATTTTAATGAAATTTGAAACACAGATAGAGTGGACCTTGGGAAAGGACATAGGATGGTTTTTATCATACAGATATACCTTTAAAACGGGTCTACGCGGGCGAAGCTGCTGGCGGAAGGCTAGTTATAATAAATGTGAAAGTGTGTTTGTTTTTTTTTTTCACTTTGTGCAACCGACCAATTTTTTTACTTGGATATAGTAGGCTAGCTGGAGAGTGATATACTAGTAGAGTAGGGGTGCACTTCCGAAAACCCCCCACCTCCGATCGCTTTGAAACTTTGCACAGACCTTCCTTTCGACGTTCTGACAACCCCTAAAGGGATTGTTGGCGCATATCAATATTTTCCGAGAAATCGAATTTTAAAAAACCCTGCCGATCCGGCAGGCGCGTTATATCTATATAGTGGGAGTTTTCTGGGAGTGGAGTCATAAGAAGTAACACCCTTACTTCTTATGACTGCACAACATGTTGATTATTGACCACCCATCCTACTTTTGACCGCAGGTGTCAATGAGCTAAGCAATTTCCCTGAAAGACATTTTCATTATAATTATTTATATTAGAAAAATACCCAAACCGAATCAGAGCACCCCACTATCCACGTGGTCTTGTCTGTACTACCCCTAGAGTGTATATAAAAAGCCGGAGGCACGGAGGGGGACCACTCCTCGAAGCCCGCGACCAAAAACCCGAAGCTGCGAAGGCGAGCGTAGGTGCCGCGCTTTCTTACGC
Organism: Pyrgus malvae; assembly: GCA_911387765.1. Classification (NCBI taxonomy): domain Eukaryota; kingdom Metazoa; phylum Arthropoda; class Insecta; order Lepidoptera; family Hesperiidae; genus Pyrgus; species Pyrgus malvae. Next base: position 5,052,375 of record OU426955.1, on the reverse strand, counting down.
TGGGGCGGAGGGAGTGGTCTTACCGCAGCGCCGGAGATGTCACAGAGCAACTTTTTGATATCTCGAAAACTGCCTCGAATCGCCAAAAATCCTTCGGGGAATCGTCTCAAAATACGAAAAACAAGGCTTGTGCAAAATTACAGCTCAATCGGAGTTGGGGGTTTTCGGAAGTTTATCCTAGAGTAGTAGCACAGAATAATAACTATTACTAACGTACCAGTAGTATATCTTTTTACTCCAGTAAAACATATCGTTCCTGAGCGGGCGGAGCCACGGGCGAAAAGTTAGTTCTTCCATTAAAGCCATATTAAAGCAGAAAAAAAGAGCTCCCAAACTATTCAACCGTTCAAGTATTATCACAGGCATTTTCTAGTTTATGAAAGGAAGGATGACAACTTTCACAGATATGGCTAATTTTGGTCTTGAAATAAACGTTTAAACGTTTCACACTCATAGCCCCACAGTAGGCTGATCTATCCAATATATCGAGTTATTTTAAACAGATCTATCCATCCATCAGCCTCATAAAAGTCATAAGCTTACTTTACTGATTAAACCTTATATACAATAATCATTCCGAAAATTCATAGACAGCCTCCGTGGCGTAGTGGGGGATGAGCCGACTGCGAAGCGTGAGGTTGTGGGTTCGATTCCCACCCAGGACAAATATTTGTGTGATGAACATGACTATTTAATAATAATACTATTTAATAGAATACAAATCGGGCAGTACCACTGACCCCATGAATTATAGACCAATTTCTGTTCTCCCCACGTGTAGCAAAGTATTCGAAAAAATTCTTCTTAACCAGCTATTGTCTTACTTCACAATTAACAGACTCTTACATAAGAACCAATTTGGCTTCACTAAGGGTCGTTCAACAACCGATGCAGGTGTTGAGCTTTACACAGTTATTATAGAGGCTTGGGAGAGATCACAGGATGCCCTGGGTGTATTCTGTGACCTATCTAAGGCATTTGACTGCGTTCAGCATGAAACCCTTATCAGGAAACTCAACCACTATGGCATTAAAGGTACCGCGCTCAAGCTCCTGTCATCCTATTTGAGGGATAGGACTCAGAGAGTTGAAGTGAATGGTAAAAGGTCGTCTGGGTCACCTGTAGAGATGGGGGTCCCGCAAGGTTCCATTTTAGGACCTTTTCTGTTTCTGTTGTATATAAACGATCTTCCTTTCATGGTTGAAAACAGTCATGAGATTGTATTGTTCGCAGATGATACTTCTTTGTTATTTAAAATCGATAGACGAATTTCCAATTATGACGACGTGAACAATGCTCTCTCTAAGGTAGTTCAGTGGTTCAATGTAAATAATTTACTATTAAACAACAAAAAAACTAATTGCATAAGGTTTTCACCCCCAAATGTTAGAAAAGAAAATGTAAATCCTCAATTAAATGGTGAGGATCTTGCCATTGTTGAAGCAGCTCCTTTTCTGGGAATTACAATAGACTCGAAATTACAGTGGGGACCCCACATCTCTCAGTTGGCGAATAGACTTAGTTCTGCAGTTTTTGCGATAAAGAAAATTCGTTCCCTCACAGACATTGAAACAGCCAGATTAGTTTATTTCAGTTACTTCCATAGTTTAATGTCATGTGGCATTTTACTGTGGGGTAATGCGGCTGATATTGAATCAATTTTTATTTTGCAGAAAAGGGATATTCGCGCAATTTATAACTTAGGTGTTAGAGAATCACTTAGAGAAAAATTTAAAGAGATCAATATTCTTACATTTGCTTCGCAATATATCCACGAAAACATAATGTATGTACGCAAAAATAAAGAGAAATTCACAACCATATTGGACTTGCATAGTCCTAACTGTGTCTCAACTAGGAACGGCCACAAGCTGGCATTTCCGAAATGCCGGCTCCATAAAAAAGCTCTTCTTTTATTGGGATGTCCATTAGGATATATAATAAAATCCCAATAAAGATTCAATCCCTGCCTTTAAAACATTTTAAGAAGACAGTCAAACAAGTCCTCTGCCGCAAGGCTTACTACAACACTAAGGACTATCTTAATGATAAAAGAGCGTGGGAATGAATCTCGCCCACACAAAGCTATTTCTAAATTAAATGTAATACATAGTTTTAGTAATTAGTCGCAACTGTGAGCAGCTGGAAGTGGGTTTATGGTGTCTCATACGATCAGCTGTCACGTGTGCCCATTATGGACCCATAGCCATACTGTTATCTCAATTATATATGTACTGTTTTTTTAAAAGAGTGCTGGGAGTTTTTTCCGCCGCCTTTTTTCTCTCAGCTCAACATCTAGCCCAAACGGGCACTTAAAGGCGATGACCGGGAAAAAATGACATTCATTAAGCGAATATTTTGTATTCCTAATATGAAATAAATATTTTTTCTCTCTTTCTTTCTTTTCTTTCAAAAATTTGTTCTGTGTCTGGGTGTTAATTTATCTGTTTAAGTATGTATTTAGAATTATATAAGTATGTTTATCAAATGAAATATCACAGTTCGCCTATCTGGTTTTTACACCTGCTTTCTTTTTTGAGCATTTTTTTTGGGGGAATCCCTTCACACATTGTTACGAGTATCTTTGCCACGATTTCTACCTGCTATTTTGTGGTAACAACAAAAGGATCTTAGCCAAAACAAAAATAGATATTTTGGCGCCCCCAGTAACTTAAAGCAGGCTTAAAAATTATGAATTGATTTATGCGATGAGAATACAATTTCTGTGTATTGTTACATTGTTTGTTTTAATTTTTAAAAATCTGACTATTTAGGTAGGTCCCTTATATACCTTAGAGCATCAAAGTTACTGACTCACGGATGTCTTACCTGTCACTTACCTGCCATTGATGCTCTAAGGTACCTACTGAAAAAAATAGAAACTACAGAGATAGTTACATATTTTGTTTGATAAACCTAATATCCTACCTATGTATGTATTTGTCACTTTGTTAGTGAATATCTCTAACTCACTTCCTAGTAAACCCTTCATTCATTGAAGAAACAATATAGTGTCTGTGTAAGAAAGTATGAGTGCTTATCATATACTTAGCATTGTTTTTTTTTTCTACGTTCAAGCCTAGCATGAAACAATATAATTTTGACGACCCGCGTGGCGCAATGGTTACCATGCCGGACTGCCAATCGAGGGGTCCCTGGTTCGATTCCCGGCGACACAGAAATTTGAATGATGAGTTTAAATTTCTGTTTTCGATGTGGGTGTTTGTGTTCCTGTCTTTGTAAGTGTCCATGGTACCCACGACAGAGGGTATTAATTACTTTACTGTGGGGCTATGAGTGTGTAACGTTTATTTATTTAATTATGAAAACTTACTTATATTCTCTACACCGTCCCACTGAAGAATACTCATCGCTTCATTCGAGTACATTAACCAAGATAAATGCTGGATCCATGAAATATATATAGGTATTGAACTGAAAATAAGCAAAAACAAAAATGAAGTAAGTTTCATTACGTAGAAGAGTTTGAAAACTTAATCTTTCTTGGGGAGTTGTGGCGGCAAGTCTGAAGGGAGAAGTTGTGCTCTTGTTTTATTTTCATTTTCTTGGTGTATTTTTGTGTATATCGGTTAAAATTGATGGCATTTTGTTCGATATAGATAGGTTAATTATGGAGCATGAGTGTTGTGAAATAAAATAATAGTGCAAGAACTTGTCATGGCGTTTTGTTCGAGCCCGAGTGGTGTGAAATAAAATAACACTGCATGACAATGTTTTTTCAGCTTGCCTCCAAAATACTATCGACCACGTTCTGGTAAAGTAGCCATCGCTTTACTTGAATATCTGACTGACTGATTACTAACGACTGTTTTAACAAAATTAGCAAACAAGTGATGCAAAATTTATACTTGACGCTGGCAATATGCAGAGTTTGCGATGAAGAAAAAAAAACTTTTCTTATGTGATCGATGAGATCGAGAGTAAGATAAAGATAATAATGGATTCTATTTAAATTTTGTTGTTTGATCAGGAAGAAAGGCTGGTCATTGTTTTTCCATCATTGAAGCTATAAAACTTACCTAAGTTTAACGAAGAGCCCAGAAGTCATCATCAGGCAATAGTCGAAAGGCACTAGGTATGCTATAGCCACTGGCATCGAGCCAAAAGCGCAAGAGAAAAATGATCCTGGAAATAGAACATTTTTTAAAACATTAATCTAAAAGAAAAAACTTCGCGGTACTAGATGATTTAAATGTTAAACAAAAAAAATCTTGTTAGTATGTATAGAGATATAAAAAAAAAAATAGGTTCGTAACTCATTTTCAAGAACAATATAGGTATTATAACAAACATGTAACAGGTACAATACCGCCACAAATATATTTAATGCTTGAATTAATTTAAAGCAATATCCACATTATATAACAATAAATAATAAATATAACGATTTGGAGCTCAGGAAGTTATGATTGAGAATTTCATTAAGCTCAATTAATGAAATAAAATAAATGATTGAACAACTGTTAAGATCACTTGCATTACTTGAATCCCTAAATTATTAACTTCAAATGTAACTGTTGCTGTTATACAAATTAACACATTAAATTAACATTATAATTGAGACGAAAACTAGAAATAACGAGATACTGAAATAATAAAACATCTCACCACAAGCAATGGCCACGTTGAGCACCAAAACGGCGATGAACACGGTAAAGCCGAATGCGTACCACGAGGCTCGCAGGCCAGCCACCCAGTACACCACTAGTGTGAAGAGAGCCGGCTCTATCAGTAATCCTGGGAACTGAAAACAAAAAGTCACTCTTTATTTACTTATGCCTAACTACTGCTACACCGTGGCTGCAACCCTTTATGAGCCCCACTGCTGGGCACGAGTTTCTCCCCATTATTGGGGAGACCTGGAGCGTACTCCACCACGCTGCTCCAGTGTGCGTGGTGGTGGAGATGCGGGTAAGTGGCCAACCCGCTGTCGGATGTTATCTGTCGACAACAACCGGGACGGCTTAACGTGCCCTCCTAAGCACGGAAACGCGCATGAATTTTTTTTCCACTAGCGGTCTACTGCCACTACTGCTACACCCACTTTTTTGCCACTACTACTACACTCACTTCACCGCTATTCATTAGAGCTTCGGTGGAATGCTTAGGTTTATTTAAATTGACAAGTTGAACCACCGGGAATGAATTTAGTTGAACTACCGAGTAGTTGGTCCAGCGGGAAAAAAAAATCCCCGTGGTCCAACTAGTTGGACCAACGGTTGGTCCACGGGGAACTCGCGTTTATGTTTATAAATCGCTTATGATTTTTTATTAGACTAGCTTATGAATTATATTTGATAAAAAATATGTCTCATCAAGATATCAGATCGGTGAAAGTCGATCTTCAACGGCTCTTAGACCAAGACGGAGGGGTGGCAGCTGATGACGGCTCGACGTGGCTCGACCGTCTATACTTGTAAAATTCGTTTATATCAAGTGTTTAAAATATAGACATTGAACAAAGTGCATCTATTAATGAAAAAAGTGACGAAGAAATAGTAAAAGAAAACGAGTGAGTACTTTATAAAAATACTAGATGAAAACCTACTGAAAATACTAGATGAAAAATAATATAAAAGCAATTCGTGCAAAATTATTCCTTAACCATTCCAAAATATCAAAAATACACAACGTTAATGTTCAAGTTTTCACTTCTGCCGGCACTACCGGAGTGCAACCCGTTTTTTTATATTTTTATTTTATTTGAATGGAGTAGCAGACAAGCATGCAGGCCACGTTGTGTTAAGTGGTCCCTGCAGCCTTGTCTGAGGTCGTATGCAGTTGCGCTGCTACTCCGGAGGCTGGTGGTCGCCTCATGTAAGTGTGGCCGGCAACTGCACCTTTCCATCGAAACACAATAGAATTGGTTCACGGCAGAAGTGGGTGCAGCGGTTGTACTTCCCCGGGCGAACCATAATAGTTCTACCACCTACGATTTAAGTAAAATAATTTAATCTTATTGTATCGTAAACAATAGCATAAAGGGATAAATAAATATGGACATATTTATATGTTCTCTCCCTCTCTGCCAATTTATTTGTACGTTCCAGAAAAAAATGCAAAACCAGGATAATAACAAAATAAATTCAGGGTTTAAGATAACTTGCACTTACCAAAGCAATCATCCTAGAAATATAGTAGACGGGGGTGGAATACAGTCCTGCCTTTAGCTCTCGCTGCAGTAAAGGAAACTCCTCGGGAAACATGTGCAGAACGGAGTACATGGGACTGAAGGTGTTCTCCGCGATGATGATGAACAGCGCCCCCTGGACGTCCTGGATGCCGGCTTGCGTCAGCCGCGCGGTGCCAATGAAGCACAGACCTGCTGTTAGCGCTATGGCCTGGAACGATACATTTATTTTTATTTCCACCACCTTCAATAAAGGGTGTATCAGTTTGACCTCTATTATGTAATATGTTAGCCTATCGGTCTGCCAAACAAGAGTGTCGCGTTCGTTTCCCAGCGCGGCAGAAATTAGAACAATATATAAGAATAACGTTCCTCACCCATAGACACACAGTAGGGAAATTATACCCTAGTCCCTGTAGCTTCGGGATCAAGAATAGAGCTACAGTATCCCCTGCCTGATCGTAAGAGGCGACTAAAAGGGGGCTTCCGGGGTTGCGGGCGGTGAGAGTTGGAGCTCAACCCGTCCAGCCAGCAGCCCCAAGAAGGACGGCGGTGTGTGCGTGGCCGCATACCGCCTTAAGCATCGGAAGGTGCAGGAGAGCACATCTGCTCTCCCAAGGATGGGCCCGTACCAGGGCGCCGCGTGTGGAGGACACCGGTGCGTTCCACGGGAGATCCCGGAGTCCTCCCGCAGAGGCAGGCCACCGAGGGGGTTTTAAGTGAGGTCAAGTCTCAAATAACCCGGTATCCTCTCCCAAGATATCGGGTACCTTTTGAAGGTTTCACACACAAACACAAACACCCAGACCGAAAACAGAAATTTAAACTCATCATTCAAATTTCTGCATGCGGGAATCGAACCCGGGACCCTCCGATCGGCATTCCGGCATGGTAACCATTACGCCACGTGGATCGTCAAATGTAGTGAAAAACTGTATAATACTGTTTTAACAGTATGGTTGGCAACCCTTCCACCAACTTGAGCTATGTAATTGTGGTAAACTATCATTTATCTCGCCCAATATATATTTATCGTAGTTTAAGACAGAAGTTTAATTATTTTATGAAGTGATAAATGAATATAAATTAGCCTTAATGATATATTTAATTATTTATGTGACATTTAACCGTTTATCTTAAACATACGCATGAATAATTTCAGCGACAAAAAATAGTATTTTGAAGGTTAAGGTTAAATTAAAATTCATCTAATTTATTACTTTAGAAAATATATAGTTATAGTTTGTCACGAGATTTTCACGTGTTGCCTGTAGATATAGATAAAAAAATGTAACAATTATGTAACTTGATCTTCAAATAAATTATTCTAAGACAAAAAAGTTCGTTTATAAAAAAATATAGGTAAGTCTCGCGACAAGTTTTTATGATACAGAAAAAAAACCGGCCAAGTGCGAGTCGGACTCACGCACGAAGGGTTTCTTACCAATATCTATAAAAAATCACGTTTATTGTATGGCAGCCCACTTAAATATTTTTTTTATATTGTCTTGTCTTGTATTTTTAAATATTGCCTTCGATTATCCATAGAAGTCATTGCATTAAGATTGAATGAAAGGTAAATTGTGGTTTACGATTTATGACGTATTAAAAAAAACTACTTACTAGATCTCGTTCAAACCAAATTTCGGTGCAAGTTTGCATCGTAATGTACATCATAATTAATTATATTTTTTAAAATTTTATCATTCTCTTATTTTAGAAGTTACAGGGGGGGGGGACACACATTTTACCACTTTGGAAGTGTCTCTCGCGCAAACTATTCAGTTTAAAAAAAATTATATTAAAAACCTCAATATCATTTTTGAAGACCTATCTATAGATACCCCACAAGTATGGGTTTGATGAAAATTTTTTTTAAATTTCAGTTCTAAGTATGGGGAACCCTCAAAATTTATTGCTTTTTTTCTATTTTTGTGTGAAAATCTTAATGTAGTTCACAGAATACATCTACGTACCGAGTTTCAACAGTAAGGTTCATATAGTTTCGGAAAAAAGTGGCTGTGACATACGGGCTGACGGGCAGACAGACAGACAGACAGACAGACATCACGAATACCTAAGGGTTCCGTTTTTTGCCATTTGGTTACGGAACCCTAAAAATATCTTGTCCTAATTATGCATCAACGTAGCGCTAACTGCTTCTGCCTACTAATGCTCGAATAATAAAATATTGGCAATTTCGTTTTATGACATAGGCACACGCTAAGGAAGAATTGATTATAATATAGCGTTGTAATAATAAAATTTGACTTTACTGATTAACTGTGACAACACTAATTTTGCAGTACATCACTATGATTTCTTGTCTATGCGCTCTCTGTGGAATCTCTTCAATAAAACTACACGTTTTCAAAGTGCTTTCCGTTCTTTTAATTACGTATCATAGCATCTACCTACTCGTTTATAGATTAGAATATAGCTGTGAATCCAGTTGCTTCCGTTGCTTCCTTAAAATCACTATTTTGATATTTAGCTTTTTTTTGTAAATCAACCCTTTAAATTTCAGAATATCGCTAATTATCCGTAGCAGTTCGGTTGTCCGGCCAAACGGACCACGGTAAATTAGATTTTTTGGCTGTAGTACAGTTCCCGGATCCCACAGATAAGAGTTTATGATACAAGTAGGTTCCATTCGATATTCTTCAAGGCAATGACCGTGAATGAAATCTTGAGGTAGGTGCAATTTGTGAAGTATGGCTGCAACGCTTTTTGCGTCCCACTGCTGGGCACGGGTCTCTCCCAATTACTGGGGAGGCCTGGAGCGTACTCCATCACGCTGCACCAATGCGGGTTGGTGGAGATGCGGGTTAGTAGCCAATCCGCTGTCGGATGTTTTAAACCGTCCTCATAAGGCCTCCGCCAAGGTTTAACGACTGTTATCTTTCGACAACAACCGGGACCGACGGCTTAACGTGCCCTCCGAAGCACGGAAACGTGCATGAATTTTTTTGCCACTAGCGGTCACCCATCTCACACCCGACCGCGCCCGTTTGGCTTAGTGGCATAGATCACTTGCGATCCACGCTAACCGCCAGGTCATGCGCGCTTATATTTGTGAAATAGTAAACATAATAATACGGACATTTTAGAGGAAGTTTTTTATTTATAAATATTTATTTTTGTAATTACCATTTATGTACAGTTTTCTTTTTATTCTATTTGTATATAATTAGTTTATTTTTATTATAACTATTTTTTAAGTACCTATGTAAATATTATTGTAAAGAAATAAAGACAATTGAATGTTTACTATTATATTATTTAAATACTTTCATAAAAAACTATGTTATTATACTTTCATAAAAAACTGTTATTTTTTAATTTGGACAACATAAGTTACTTTCAAATTCTCAGTCCATCCATCCATCCATCAGCCTTTTAAAGTCCACTGCTGGACATAGGCCTCCCCTAATGTTCGCTACTCCGTCCGGTCCTGCGCCCTCTGAATCCAGCGGTTTCCCGCTATCTTCTTCAGGTCGTCGGTCCTCCTGGTCGGAGAGCGGCCTGTGCTTCTTTTGCCGAGACGTGGTCACCATTCGAGGACCTTTCTTCCGAACCAGTTGTTAGTCCTCCTAACTATGTGGCCTGTCCATTGCTTCAGCTTGCAGATTTTGAGAGTTATGTCGGTAACCTTCGTTCGTTTACGGATTTTATTGGTACGGATTCTGTACGCAGTGTGTTCCGCAGATGCGAACGCGACAGAATCCGTAAATTCTTAGTAAGTAATTACCTAAAATAGTGTCATATCCAAAATTACGAGATCGGAGTACCTACTTAAATAGTTCAGGGCCTTTGAGGATATTATTATCTAAGTACCTATTACTTATATGAATTATGTGATACTTTCTATTGCCTTCTACTGCCAACTGTCTTCTTGGTATGACTGCGTATAAAAAGACAAGGAAGTTATAATTATCTACTTAAACACAATGGATTATTATAAAACTATTAAAATAATTGATTAAATTTAAGTAGTGCCCTTCAACTTTACTATTATAATATGTAGTAGACGTACTTATCATTAGCCAAATATAAAAAACGCAGAGAATTTCCATTCGACCCGGACATATTTTTTATTTACTTAGGTACCTGCTTAAGTTTATTTACCCAAAGAAGGTTTCGATAGTTTTGAAAGTTGTAGTTGTAATAATAAATCAATATGATTTGCGTATGCGGATAATATATGTATATCGTATATGTGACGATAATAACTTATATACAACAAATTCAAACTATCCTAAAAATACAAAAAACAATAAAAAACTATTATTAATATAAAAAATTGTATAACTAAATTTATTTACGAAAAGAGAGAGAAAAAAACACTAAATGTAAAAAGCAGCATCCAAATTGCTGTCTCCGGGCTGTGTACCCAAAACGCTGGCTACATTACCCCGCTGTATGGCTAAACTTATTCTTTGCCCGAGGTAAGAGCCAGCACTTTGATCATGAGTACACTCAATTAATCGCCCGGATAGATGCTTAAAAAAGATTTTGGCATCAGATCCCCACGGTCGCATCGTTTCGACTCCAAAAGGCAGAAATATGTAGTCCCGACTAAGAGCCACATACTTCTGCAGCTTTCGGATTTCAGCGTCAGTCGCCACTACACCCGCTGCTCTGGAAGATAAATTTATGTGGGAGGGTGCCATAGTGTCCACACATATGGTATCCCATACAAGGCACCTCCCATTTTTCCAAGGAATTAATGTCAATCCATCGGGCCTCTTGCCATCGTCACGTACGACACCGTTCGGCTCTAATTGAGCCGGTACGTTGACGGTAGCTAAGGCCTCCGGATGACATCATTCAAAGCAGCGTGACGCGGTTGACGACCAGCACTGCGTCTACACGAGAGACCGTGGTGACCCAGGCGGTCGACTTGAGCACCACAAGGATAGCAATGAGGATGGTTAATGTTTACGCCCAGTCGCAGACAGACTGCAATCGTAAAAGAAGTGTTGTCAAGAAAAAATAATATATCGTATATTATTAATAATTCGGTTCGATTTGAAACTCTGAAATTATATTTGCATGTGCAAAACTGTAGTCCTTTCGCCGTAAGATGATATCCCTGACATCTTCATAAAATTGACATCATAATTTTATTGACAACTGACCGAATAGTGAAGTAACCTAACAAAATTTAATCAACAAATAACAAATTGAAAAACTAAATAAGAAAACTCAACAAAAACTGTAGCAAAAGTCAAAACAAACGAAATAAGTAAAGCTGACGTGACGCTAACACAAATCGCACACCACGCAACCCAACGCACGTAGTTCCTATCATACTTTCTCCGGTGTATAAGATTATACTAGCGGTCTGGCGCGCATGACGCGATCACAAGTTGGCCGCTCAGATTTATTTATTTATTTATTTATTCTTCATGTACCAAAATACAGATGTACATAGGCGGACTTAATGCTATGAGCATTCTCTACCAGTCGACCTGGGGTGGTATGAGATACAACGAATGGTGGTATTGAAGAATATGGAAGTTATAATAAAATTAATCGACAACTATTTAGTAGGTAATAAAAATCAGAAAACTACTAGAAATATATACACACAGATAGATGAAATATACATATACTCATATCATACTTACATACATATATAAATATAAGAACATAAACATACATATAAATGCATGACAGTATAATACTAATACAAATATATATATATATATATATATATATATATATATACATATAACATATACATAAATATATACTTATAGGAGGTGAAACTTAAAAGTGTGTCATAATGGAGAAACTAAAGAGATACAATCAGGGGATTTCATCAAGAAGGTGTGAGTGAAGATTCTTTTTAAATACAAATTTACTGGAGGGTTTCCGTAACTGATCAGGGAGCGCGTTCCAAAGTCGTGCGGCTTGAACGGCAAACGAGTAAGAAAGGAAACCAGAATGGTGAAGAGGGACGGAGAGAGCCAATTATCTATTTTTTGTTGATTCAGTAGTGGCAAGTACTGACAAAAGTTCCGTTGCTTGCATCAGACACTTTTAATATGTATTTTATAGTGTATGTGTATAACATATATTAATTGCAAATAAAATAAGACTACGGCACGTCTCTTACAAATTAACCAAACAAATTAATTTTAATATTAATCAAACAAAGTATTGACATACGAGCTTCTTTACGGGAACTTGTTCTTTGCGGGAGCTTGTTTCTGCCCTAGGGGTGAGACAACGTTGTTTCTACCCGGCACCTTCATTTGTTTATTATTTACGTCTTTATTTCAAATCTGTCAGAATCGCATTGACAACTGTCTTCAAATCGTTGTCAAAAGATATTACTGCGCTATTTGTCTGAAATAGTCTTACTTCGACTGGCTACAGAAATCAAAACTCGTTGTTTCATTACATGTGATATGAAAAATACAGTGTGTGGCTCGGGATGAAACAAAGACGATTTCAGAACAGGGCGATGACAGCCCTCGCTTCGCTCGGGCTGTCAACTCTCTCCCTCGTAAGGAATGGTCTTGTTTCACCCCTTTTTACACAATATACTATTCTTATCCAGTGCCGAAATACAATTTAGAAAAAAGTTTTTTATCTGCCGAGGTGGGCCGGGACTTCAAAAACAGTGCCGAAAAAGAAAACAGTTACCTACATGTTTTTGTCCGCCGACGTGAGCCGGGACTTTATAAGATAAACATGTTTACATATCCTCACGAGACGTTTTATAGTAAAAAAGAATAAATTAAACAACCAGTGACATAAATTCGTTAATAAACATCGTAAACATATTTGCGCACGCGTCGTGGAAACTTTTAATATTAGTAATGATTTTAGGGATTCGTGACCAATTTTGCTTCATACTCATAACCCCAAATAATAAATACACTTTAAAAGCAAATAAAATAAGACTACGACATGCTTCTTTCAAGTTCCGACTAAAACGCCCGTATTGATAGTTAGAGTCTGTTCAGAAAGAGAATGGACATGGATCGGAAGGGCATTGCGTCTCGCTTCGATACATAATTTTTAAGCCAAATCTGGTGAGGGGGGAGGAAGGCACACATTTTAATTTTGTCACACATTCACATCATAATTGTGTATTTTGCATGGGACCAAAAATATACAATAATCTACCAGACTCCCTAAAAACTAAAACTATTAATGAATTAAAAAAAGAACTTAAAATGTATTTAATTAAAAAAGCGTACTATTCGGTCACTGAGTTCCTAAACGATAAATAATAATATATATAATAAAATATTAACTAAAATAAATAATAAACTAAAATAAATGACATAAATAAGATATTTCGCGGGATAAAAACCTGGGAGGTTTTTTTTCCGCCAGCTTTTTTTCCTCTCAGCGTACAAAAACCCATCATGGTGGGTGCCCAAAGCTGATGACGGTCAACCACGTATGGTTCAAATAAAATAAAATAAATTTGTATAAAAAGCACAAACTTGGGTTAAATTGAATTTAAGTAGCTAAAGTGATAATAATGTAAAATTATTTAAGTATACTGTGTATTTTAGTGTTTACTGTACATAATTAGTTTATAATTTAACTTGTAATTTTATTATATAACTTTTACAATAAAATTTGTACATCCTAAAGGGTAAATATGGCGATCTAAATATTTTTGTAAAACCTTTTTTGCTACCCATATTTGTGCAAATAAAATATTTTCATTTCATTTTCATTTCATTTCATTTCACAAATATTCTTACATTGCTACAGACGCATACATTTCTAAATATGTCAATTTTAATTAACAACGTCATTTTCTATGCACCGACAACAGTGACACCGACACACACATATGTACACACTAGTTGTATAACTAGAAGGCACAATGCATGGACGTTGGGATGAGGGTTTCGCCCGTAAAGGCCACACCTCTGACGGGTGTCATACCTATCAATACCTTGATGCTCTAAGATTCATTGATACACATGATTAGCTAAAAATAAATAGATAAACTTTTTACACTACTTCTAAACATTGTATTCCTATTTACTGGCTGGTCACGTAATTAAGAACGCTAAATAGTTTATACCATTATTCGAAACACTCAGTCGATTTGTGGTTGTAGGTTACTGTTTGTATAATTTAAGCGCCATTTAGTGCTGTGAAACATTAAAAGTGATTGCTTCTTATAAAAAACCAATGGGAATAAATAAAAGTTGTGATAAATCTACAAGAGAAATAAAAATAAAATTTCGTCGGAAGAATTGGTCTTATAAAAAGATCTGCAATGTTCAAAAACGATAGTATTCCACGCTGTAAAGCATTTTGCTACGTATCAAACCACTTCGAATGTTCCACGTGAACCTAGACACATAAAAAAAACTCTTTGAGATGATAGAAACTTCATTCGTATGGCAAAACCAAATCCTTCTAATGGGTCCATTAATGAGCTGAAAAAAGAATATTTTGGTGAAAACAACCCTTCAGCAATCGCAACTTGAAGACGTTTGGTAGAAGAAAAATTAACCGGTAGGATAGCAAGAAAGACTCCCATGTTAAAACTTGGCCACAGGCAAGCCCGGCTTGTATTTGCGAGAAAGTATGAAAACTGGACTGTGCGACAATGGAAAAATGTTCTTTTTTCTGACGAGATCCAATGAGCTGAAAAAAGAATATTTTGGTGAAAACAACCCTTCAGCAATCGCAACTTTAAGACGTTTGGTAGAAGAAAAATTAACCGGTAGGATAGCAAGAAAGATTCCCATGTTAAAACTTGGCCACAGGCAAGCCCGGCTTGTATTTGCGAGAAAGTATGAAAACTGGACTGCGCGACAGTGGAAAAATGTATTTTTTTCTGACGAGAAGAAAATAAACAGAGTATGTTCTGATGGAAAACGATATGTACGACGTCCCCCGAATATAGAATTCGACCCTAAGTACACGGAAGTTACATTAAAGCACGGTGGTGGAAATGTGAAAATTTGGGGGTGCTTTTTTAGGGTTCCGTAGCCAAATGGCAAAAAACGGAACCCTTATAGATTCGTGATGTCTGTCTGTCTCTCTGTCCGTCCGTATGTCACAGCCACTTTTTTCCGAAACTATAAGATAAGAACTATAGGTACCTACTGTTGAAACTCGGTACATAGATATATTCTGTGAACCACATTAAGATTTTCACACAAAAATAGAAAAAAAGCAATAAATTTTGAGGGTACATGGATACATGGTACTGAAACTCAAAAAATTTTTTTTCATCAAACCCATACACGTGTGTCTATGGATAGGTCTTCAAAAATGATATTGAGGTTTCTAATATCATTTTTGAAGTGAAAACTTCTTTAGCGGCGTTGAGCACTTTTTGTGGGATGGGTAAAAACTATGAAACTCGCGCGAGGTCACGTGTGCTGATCGCAAAATTTCGTAAGATAGTAGAGGAGACGAGGAAAATCGACCTTCACCGATCTGATAATTCGATGAGACATATTGTTTACCAAATATAATTTATAAACATATATGACTATGATAACTTGACTATCGAAAAGTGTTCATAGCTATTTTTAATTTAATTAATTTTAATCAATTTTCTTTCATATCACCTTCACTCTTGTAACAACCGAACGAGTGAATATCTTCACCGGCTCTTAGACCAAGACGGAGGGGTGACAGCTGATGACGGCTCGACTGTCTGTAGACTACTTTTTTTTCTTCAATTATGGCATCGCAAACGCTGCGATTGCCAGCGTCAAGTATAATTTTATCTTAAAATTCGTTTATATCAAGTATTTAAAATATGGACATTGAACAAAGTGCATCTATTAATGAAAAAAGTGACGAAGAAATAGTGAAAGAAAATGAGAGAGTACTTTGTAAAAATACTAGATAGAAATTAATAGGTACTGATAATTCAAGCAATTCGTGCGGAATTATTCCCTAACGATTCCAAGACATCAAAAATGCACAACGTTAATGTTTTCACTTCTGCCGGCACTCCCGGAGTGCAACCCATTTTTTTTCTAAACTGAATAGTTTGCGCGAGAGACACTTCCAAAGTGGTAAAATGTTCTCCCCCCCCCCTGTAACTTCTAAAATAAGAGAATGATAAAACTAAAAAAATATGATGTACAATACGATGCAAACTTCCATCGAAAACTGCAATGGTTTGAACGAGATCTAGTAAGTAGTTTTTTTTAATACGTCATAAATCGTAAACCACAATTTACCTTTCATTCAATCTTAATTCAATGATTTCTATGGATAATCAAAGGCAACGATGTATTTCTGTTGCCGCTATTGTTATACAAACACTGAAAATAGAAAAAAATAAATATTTAAGGGGGCTCCCATACAATAAACGTGATTTTTATAGATAATGGTACGTAACCCTTCGTGCGTGAGTCCGACTCGCACTTGGCCGGTTTTTTTGGATATGGTGTAGGACCTGTAAAGTTGATAGAAGGTAACATGGATCAATTCCAATAAAAAATATACTGGATGAAACAATGTTACCTTATGCTGAAGACGTTCTACCGGTTATTTGGATATTCCAGCACGACAATGATCCAAAGCATACTGCACGCACCGTAAAGGAATTTCTTACAGCGCAATCAGTTTCTGTTTTAGACTGGCCAGTTAAGAGCCCAGATCGAAACCCAATAGAGAACCTGTGGTTCCAAGTAAAGAAAAGGATTTCAAATACATAGTGTGGAAATTTAAGATAGCTGTCAATGCCTCGCCGGTGTAAAGCAGTAATTAAAAGCTGTGGATAAGCTATTAACTATTAATTTTAGTTAAAAATGTATTAAATTGCTTTTTAAATTCTCCGCGCTACATATTATTGTGATTTTTTTAAATGTAAGTGTCATACAAAACAATTCCTGAGTAGTTTGATAAATCGTTCTTAATTTGTCCAGCTTCAGTACCATTTGAATGTGTTACTTTGGTAAAATAAATTAATTTGAGAAAGAATAGTAAAATATTATAATTAATATTCTTTATTCCTAAGCCACGTTGCTCTCTATTCATGTGGCTTATTTATAACATAACTAGTTGCTTCTCAGAAGGTACACATCTCTGTGTATGACATGATTTAAATAAAAAATTATAAAACATCAAATCGTCCTTAATTATATGACCACAACTGTATATATATCAGGTAACTATTTTCCGCCCGCTTTTTTCTCCTAGCCCATATAAGCCTTAGCGCACACAAAGCGGATGACGGTCAGCCAATAGACGTACAACAATGGCAAACATCAAGTGTATATTAATACCCAGGATGTTAATAAACTATTTCATTTCATTACAAAGTAACTATGCTACGCATGATTACAAAATTATTTTGTATAAACAAGAAAAATATTCAGTGCGGGCAAACGAATTGAGGTAAACGTCCATATCGTAGTCAGCGTACTTTTTTTTTCGGTCAAAAATTAAGCTTTTTTTTTTGAAATAACGTGGATTGGGACACTGACAACTGCCGCAAATACGGACCAATTATCTTACCTAATATTTTTAAATTTAGAAGCGGGATCAAAATTTGAAATTAATTTATGTAGGTTTTATTAATCATTGGTGGTTATACGTATTTAAGAATGTGGAATAAATTAAACAAGCAGTGACGTAAATTCGTTATAGATCGAGATCCAGTTAGGGAAATCGTACAAGCTACGTATAGTTAACATAATTATTGTGCGCACGCGTCGTGGAATCGTTTAATAGTAATGATTTTAGGAATCCGTGACAAAATTTGCTTAGCTCTTATAACCCCAAATAATAAATATACTAAGCAAATAAAACAAGACTACGACATGCTTCTTTCAAGTTCCCACCAAAACGCACGTATTGATTGTAACAGTCTGTTCAGAAAGAGAATGGACATGGATCGGGAGAAATATGATTAACTTATCTCTTAAGCTGTCTTTTGTTTTATTTGTCATTTCAAGGTCCTTGTGCGTTTGAAATTATTTAATACATATATATATTAGGTAACTAACTAAGAGCTACGCATGATTACAAAATTATTTTGTATAAACAAGAAGAAGAAGTTTGGTACTGGATGAACCATCGCGTATTTCTTTGCTCCAGTGAAACGCATATGGAATGTGTGTTAAAATTTATAATAAACTACCGAATTATATTAAAATGTTAACAAATAATAACTTTAATAACAAACTAAGGACATTATTTAGTAACAAAAAAAATCATGACATTAAAGAATATTTATTGTAAATGAAATCTAATTTGACATTGTAAAAAAAAGAATTAAAAAATAATTTTCAACTAACCTAGAGTCAATAAATAAATTCTGTAAATTTTGCATGCTAGTTTATGATGGCCGCAACCCTTTTTGCGTCCCACTGCTGGGCACGAGTATCTCCCCATTATTGGGGAGGCATAGAGCTTACTTCACCACGCTGCTCCAATGCGGGTTGGTGGAGATGCGGGTTAGTGGCCAAACCGCTGTCGGATGTTTTCAAACCGCCCATAAGGCCTCCGACAAGGTTTAACGATTGTTATCTATAGACAACAACCGGGACCGACGGCTTAACGTGCCCTCCGAAGCACGGAAACGCGCATGAAATTTTTTGCCACTAGCGGTCACCCATCTCACGCCCGACCGCGCCCGTTTGGCTTAGTTGCATAGATCGTTTGCGTTCTACACTAACCGCCGGGCCATGTGCGCTTCGATAGCAGAATAGCTTATGATAGCAGAATAATATTCTGCCTGTGTGTCACATATTATGTGACACTAATGATAACATAGTTAACGTACTAGTACTCGTCACTAAACAGAAGAACGGTCAGAAGTTAAGTTTTTTTTAAATAAATAACGAGTATCGGGACACTGACAACTGCCGATAATATGGACCTTACCTAATATTTTTAATGTTTGAAGCGCGATTAAAATTTTAAATTAATTTATGTAGGTTTTACTAATCATCGGCAGTTATGCGTATTTTAGAATGTGGAATAAATTAAACAAGCAGTAAGTAACATAAATTCGTTATAGATCGAGATCCAGTTAGGGAAATTATGCAAGCTACGTAAGTAAAGATATTTGAGCACGTGTCGTGGAAGCGTTTAATAGTAGGTAATGATTTTAGGTATCCGTGAATAAAATTTGCTTCACACTCATAACCCCGAATGATAAATACACTGAATACCTTAAAAACAAATAAAAGAAGACTACGAAGAAGCATGCCTTCTTTTAAATTCCGGCCAAAACTCTGCCAAAACAATATTGATAGTATGAATCTGTTCAGAAGGAGAATGGGCATGGATGAGGAGAAAGTTTATTGACATATATCTTAGTTTATCTTTTATTATATTTGTCATATCATAGTCCTTATGCCATACCTCTAATATGTACATACGTAGCTAAGAGCTACACAGACAGACAAAAAATATTCAGTACAGTACCTATAACGACTTACGTTATATTTTTTGTTTCATGAAGCCGGTTTAATTTTTTATTCGAAATTAATATATGTCTTTATAATCCTCGTAGCTTAAGAGCAGCATTAAGAATGTGGCACACTTCCACGAACATAGCGAATAAATTATACAATTAGTACCATAAATTCGTTTAAAATCAAGATCTAGTTTCGGAAATCATGCAAACTGCGGATACAAGCATACCTACTCGTATTTGAGCACGCGTCATGGAATCGTTTAATATTAATGATTTTGGGGATCCGTGACCAAATGTAACTGGTCTTCTGGTAGCTAACTGGTTACTGATTGACCTGATTTTTTCTATGGAAATAGTTGGGAGTGTTAGAGATATAGATGATATAGGCAATTTTTCGGTCATATAGTATCGTTGCTGCAGGCAGATGTTATACGCCTCACGAGCAATCGCCAAAGTTCTCGGTTGGTAGTAAGCCTGGTACATTCGTGTAAATGACCACCAGCGATTGTCTTCACTTGGTCAGTCCAGCGTCCAGTCCAGTCCAGCAGGTGACCTTCCGCGTGACCTGGTACCTTCTACCTTGCCCTCGGTTTTTTACTCGGTGAAAATATCATATTCCTATGGGAAGAAATTTGTAGGCCATTAAGACGGAGCTTCGGACAGAAGTCTAGTATGTTAATATATTCATCGATATAAATTGACAAAGACAAAGATTTCTATTTACACAAATATAGGTGTTTACAAAAGGTGTTTTTATACATTTGGTTCGCCATATTTACCGCCATGAGGTATGCAAATATTACAATAATTAATAATAGTAATAATAATATCACATAGTCCAAATAGTTATATCATCAACAGGAGTCATACCTAAAAGTTTATTAAATAGTTTAAAAGTATTAAATTAAAATATTAAAATATTAAACCGAACATAGCCGTCACTCTACAAAAAACACCAATACTCAACACATGTAGAATAGTACGTAAATTTCTAAATATAACATAAAATTATTACTATCACGCTTGGCCCGTGTGATAGAAATTAGACCTCTACGGAGAGAATAAAAAAGATAAAATACAAATAATAATAACACACACAATCTTTCATCCACATACTCAAATAAAATAACTAAATATACAGACTTAGCGATCGAAATAAAAACTCAGTGGAAAGTAGAAAAAGTTATAACCGTCCCAATCGTCCTCTCAACTACTGGAGTCATACCTCAAACTCTTCACACAAGCCTCAAACTATTAAACATTCATTCTCATACATACGTCACCTTACAGAAAGCAACTATACTTAATACATGCAGGATAGTCAGAAATTTTTTATCGATGGATACGACCACACCAACTTTCATGCTTGGCTAAGGCCCGCACGTAAGTGTTGATACCCCTTTATGGGAGAAAAGCAAAAATAAAATAAAAACAATAATAATAATAATTAGTAAATTCTTCATTTGCTTCTTGGTATTTTGACATAAACAAGTGGCTGGAGCACAGAGCGCCTGTAGTAGGAGGTTCCGCTCTTCCACAACTTCACAAACAAAAACTTATGAAATACTTTTAAATAACTAATAAAAGCTATTATTGACGAACGCGAAGCGCACATGGCCCGGCGAAGCAAGAACGCAAGCGATCTACGCAGCTAAGCCAAACGTGCGCGGTCGGGTGTGAGATGGGTAACCGCTAGTGGCAAAAATTTCATGCGCGTTTCCGTCCTTGGATGACACGTTAAGCCGTCGGTCCCGGTTGTTGTCGATGGATAACAGTCGTTAAACCTTGTCGGAGGCCATATGGGAGGTTTGAAAACATCCGTCAGCGGGTTGGCCACTAACCCGCATCTCCACCAACCCGCATTGCAGCAGCGTGGACAGCGTGGTGGAGTAAGCTCCAGGCTTCCCCAATAAGTGGAAGAGACCCGTGCCGAGCAGTGGAACGCAAAAAGGTTTGCAGCCAACTAATAAAAACGTGTGTTCTTATTGTATATGTATGTGTGTGTGTAAATTATTTGAGCGACTTTTCAAGGAGAGATTCACCTCGTAATTAAGTGGTTGTAAATACTTTTTACTGCATTTTTACCTTCAAAATGGGTCATTGTGTATATTCCTACATGTTTATTAATACTTATAATAAAAACTTAACTAATTAGTACCTACTTACAAATATAGAAAACTGCGCAGAGTGCAGTGATAATATAAATTTTCAAATATAGAAAACTGCGCAGAGTGCAGTGATAGTATAAATTTCCAAAAATTCACCCATATATCCCTAATTTTATTTTTAATTCGACCTACGACGCCCTCACTGAAAGAGCTCTGTGTATTGTGCTTGTCCCATGACACTTTGCGTCTAACGGAAACTCTCTCAATTAAAACCATTGCGTTTTTTATTTATTTATTTTTTTATTGGGAGCTACTTCAGATGGCGTTATTAAGTAACACTAATACCTGAAAATATACCAAGAAAACAAATTCATCTTATCCGAGCAACGCTCGGTCGTCCAGGTACTATCATTAAAAATAACTAAACATTAAGTAAGTAAAATTTAAAAGGTCAATATTTAAAACATAAATAATTTTATGCATAGGTATCTACAATTTTTTTATACAAAACTGAGAATTGTAACTTAATTAATTATTTATGTGATACAAGCTTTTTTTGAATTGACGTCATTTTGTGATGACCAGTTTAGGATTTTTTGTGAAATTTTGCTGTAATTTTGTATAGTAAAATTATCAGTTATAATTTATAATCTTGACCAAATAACATTTTTCCTTAGATCGGTCAACAGGTCTGACAAACCTGTATACAGCATTCCAGCAATTTTTGAAGTGAAAACTTATTTAGGGCGTTGTGCACTTTTTTTGGGATGGGTAAAAAATGTGAAACTCGCGTCAGGACACGTGGCCTGATCATATATTCATAAGACGGAGGGGTGACAGCTGATGGCTCGACAGTCTATACTTGTAAAATTCGTTTATATCAAGTATTTAAAATATGGACATTTAACAAAGTGCATCTATTAATGAAAAATGTGACGAAGAAATAGTGAAAGAAAATGAGTAAGTACTATATAAAAATAGTAGATGAAAACCTACTGAAAATACTAGATGAAAAATAATACTGAGAATAATCTGATAATAAAAGCAATTCGTGCGAAATTATTCCCTAACCATTCCAAAATATCAAAATTGCACAACGTTAATGTTCAAGTTTTCACTTCTGCCGTCACTACCGGAGTGCAACACGTTGTTTTATTTATTTTAATGAAGTAGAAGATGAGCATGACGTTCACGTGATGTTAAGTGGTCACTGTAGCCCATGGACAGCTGCACAAAACTTCAAGTCAGTCATATTGCCTGAGATCAAATGCGATTGCGCAATAAATATAATTTGAATTTGAATATATGTATTTAACATTTTTAGTTTTAATTTCCTATTATATAAGTGAATGTATAATTATGTATTTAACATTTTTAGTTTTAATTTCCTATTATATACGTCAATGTATAATTCTTTTTCTTTATGGGAAATAAATATCTTTAAACCTAATATAAATTTTACAGGCATTGCTTGCCAGTCGAGTTTTTTAACCATCATTAAGTTAATTTTATGTATAAATGAGTCCCAAACCACGGAGACGTCGGTCTTTTAATGTGTTAGCAGTCCTACCTGCTGTTAACCTTTTGTCAAATTTATTTTAAATCACGAGCAAGAGATACACATCAATTTCGAAACAAAGACTGTTTATATAGTGCTGATTGAGCTAATAGCAGCTAGTGATTTGATGATACGACATTTTTCAGTGCAATTATATTCCACTTTATATAAAATTACGCCCTTAAATTCCATAGTGATTAATAGAGTCCATAATCCAACTAACAGATAGATATTAATGTGTCGATTTTTTCATAAACACTAATGATATAGAGTAACACGCATAGAAGTACTTGGAACTTAGAACTATAAATAAATAAATAACTACACATGCATAGCACCATACTGACCGAGTTGGCTCCCGTCTTAACGCGCTTATTCTCGCTTTCCTACACCACTAGTAAAGTACCGTCTTCGTGGAAGGTAGCCCTAGTACACCCAATTCCAAAAAAGGGTGACCGCAGTGACCCGTCCAACTACAGGCCCATTGCGATAACCTCCCTGCTCTCTAAGGTGATGGAGCGTGTTATAAATACGCAGCTCCTTAGGTACCTCGAGAAGCACCGGTTGATCAGCGATCGTCAGTATGGCTTTCGCCAGGGCCGGTCGGCCGGTGATCTCTTGGTATACCTCACACACCGCTGGGCTGAAGCCATCGAGGGCAACGGGGAGGCTCTGGCAGTCAGCCTGGATATCGCAAAGGCCTTTGACCGGGTCTGGCACAGGGCCCTTCTCGCGAAGCTTCCATCTTACGGTCTTCCCCTGAGGCTATGCAACTGGGTGGCAAACTTTCTGTCTGAGCGGCAGATTAAGGTCGTTGTTGACGGATGCTGCTCAGATATGAAGCCCATTAATGCCGGTGTTCCCCAAGGCTCAGTGCTGTCTCCTACACTATTCATTCTGCATATCAATGACATGCTGCAACAATCACGCAGTATACATTGCTATGCAGATGATAGTACGGTGGACGCACTATACACCTGTCGAGCCAATGCCTCTAGGTCACAAGTGGAGGAAAGTAGAATCAAACTTGTGTCTGAAGTCGAGAACTCTCTGGAGCGGGTCTCGGAATGGGGTCGACTTAACCTTGTCGAGTTTAACCTCACGAAGACACAAGTTTGCGCGTTTACCGCTAAAAAAACCCCATTTGTTATAGCGCCCAAGTTCCAGGGTACCGCGCTCACCGTCGGTGAAAGTGTCGGTATCTTGGGAGTTGACATTACGAGTAAAGTGCAGTACCGGAGTCATTTGGAGCACAAAGCCAAATTGGCGTCCAAAAAGCTTGGTGTCCTCAATAGGGCGAGGCAGTACTTCACTGCGGGGCAACTCCTGACGCTGTACAAAGCCCAGGTCAGACCCCATATGGAGTACTGCTCTCATCTCTGGGCAGGAGCACCAAAATACCAGCTACACCCATTTGACTCCGTTGAAAAGCGCGCAGTCCGAATCGTCAACGACCCAAGATTGACTGACAGGCTAGAACCGCTCAGCTTGCGAAGAGACATAGGCTCGCTCTGCGTGTTCTACCGACTTTACTATGGTGAGTACTCCGAGGAACTTTTCAAACTAATGCCTACATCACCATTCCATGATTATACCACCAGACGAAGGTTAAAGTTCCACAGGCACCATCTGGACTCGTGGCGGTCCTCCACAGTCCGCTTTGCACGCTCCTTTTTACCACGGACGTGTAGGTTATGGGACAACCTTCCAGCTGAGGCATTCCCAGTGGACTATAACATGGGGTTCTTCAAGAAAGCTGTAAAAAAAGCTCTCCTCCAAAGCCGGCAATGCTCGGGTGGCTCCCCTGGGGTTGCCCGTGTCCATAGGCGACGGTGATCGCTTAACACCACGCGGCCCGTCTGCCTTTTTGTTCGGTTTACATATAAAAAAAAAAAAAAAAAAACTAGGATACCCTGTGTCGTGAGTACCATGTTCACATACAAAGACAAAACACCCAGACCAAAAAAATAAATTAAAATCATTCATCATTTAAATTTCTGCTTCGCCGGGAATCGAACCTGGGACCCGTCGATCGGTATTCCGTCATGATTACACATTTCACATAATATATGTTGTTACGAAAATGTATGAAAGTTTGTAAATAAATTTTGAAACTTACCAGCTTCTGTAGTATTCGAAGTGATTGAATCCGTGGATCCCGTAAAATAACTATTAAGTATCTATACACTAGCCATATTATTTTAGTAAAGAAGAAAGGCGACTTGAAGTTATCAGCCTTTATTCTTTTTGATTCCTGAAAAATAAAGATTTTTTTTCATGTATGTATTTATAAATTTAAAATATACTAAATTAGGATGATTTTATGCTTTGCTTTATTTGTTATTCTATGCAACCCCTATTATATCTCAGTGCTGGTCATGTGTCTTTTCCTAACTAGAAGGCAGAGATCTTAGTCCACCACGCTGCTCCAATCCAGCTGGAGCTGCTGTTAAATGGTAAATGCCCAGGTAGGGGTCCAAACCGTCCAAAATATCATAAGTAAGTGGTAAGACTGAATGAAAGGTAACGCGTATCGGTATAACACCGTTACGAAACACACGTACCTCTTCGCTCATGGCAATATGGAAATGCATTTGTGTGGTTCTACCCACACAAATGCATTACGTTACGATAACATAAATACCGTTATTTTGGGAGTTCTACTTTCATTCATTAGACCAATTTTCAGGTAGATGCTTTACACAAGCAAGAGAATACACATTCTCTTCATCTGTTTTCCTTTTTATATATCCATATTATAATACATATATATATATAAAAGCCGAGCATACAGGCCGTGTGATGGTAAGCGATCAGCGTCACTTATAAACAGGGGCAAACGAGCCACCTGTGCGTTACCGGCTTAATTTCTAGTAAAATCTAATACTATGTATTTACAATAAATTTCTCAGATCAAAAAAAGGCTGCGAACAACAAAGGGAGATAGGTTTTGTTTGGAGGACGTTGCGATCATAATTCAAATTAACTATTTTATTGCACCATTTCACAACATGATTCATAATTTTTTTCTTGTTAATTTTGATATTTTTGACAACATTTTGCGCAATGCACTGTTATATTAGACTGGCAAAGCAAGGAGTTTCGTTGTAAGTGTATGCGTGTGATGTGTATATATGCACACACAAGTGCAGTTTTAACCGGCCTCAGTTCGTTGTTCGCAGAGTTCTAACTTTACTTTTTTATTTGAGCTTCTAACCTCGTCTTCATTATCCATAAGGTGCAGTTCTAGATGAATTTCCATGTTAAGTTCTTTAGCGGCGTCACTGACCGCAAACCTGTCACAGACATTCTTGATGGCCTGCCGCGAAGCACCCTCGGAGCCCGGGGTCAGAGCCAACACTTTGATGAAGTAGTCCGTAGGATTGTATGTTATTGGGCAATGGTAGCCGAGACTGAAACAAGACAAAACATACCTATTACTCAGTAGACCATAGAATCCCAAGATCTTCAGATTTTGGCCATAGTCCGCCATGCTTTAAAAAATTTGTACAACTTTTTCACGTTTATTTATTTATTTATTTAATATTGCTAAAAGCATTCTCTACTAGTCTACCTTTGGGCGAAGTAGAGATTGCTGTAGGCGGCATAATACGTTGAAGGATAACATCAGCAAGTATTCATATACGCTCATACTTTTCTTGATTCTGTAATCAGATTTATTGTAATTTAAGATGAGGCAAATATTTGAAATTAGTTTTAGTAAAATAAATTATATTTTCAAAAGGCAAAACTGGTCAAGTAGCTATTGCCTATGCCGTGAATATACCTACCTATTACGTGAATTTACATATTTTTTAATGCATGCAAGAATCGATTTATATTTATTATTATTATTTTGCTAAAAGCTTACAGGTATAAAATTATTTTAATCGTCGTGCAGGTAAGGATATCATGTTGGTAGGTATATCTTGAACACCCCTTTTTTCTTGTTTTAAATAATAATTCATTACATACGCAAGGTCATTTGAATTCGGGGTCGTTGTCCGTCTTTCATATTGTCTTTTTGTCTAAGTGTGCTAACGTTATGAGGAAAGTTTTTTTGTAACGACGTACGGACGACGGACATACGTTGTATAGTATGTATCTATTACGAAAACTAGAGATCATCAAGACAATGGCAATAATGAAACCCAAAGTACCAAATTTTGCATATAAAATTCATTACATGGCGTGCGCTGCCAAACATTATTATTTATTTATGATAAATAAAAAAATGTCGGCGCGGTCGCAATCCCTAATGGGCTTGTTTCGCCTTCCATCTACGCATGACTGATGGATTTTGGGGGGGACATGTCCCCTATGACCCCGCCCTCCCTCCTGGGACCGCGCCTGTACTTACTAATTTAATTAATTGTCATATTTTGCGCCTGTACTTACTAATTTAATTAATTGTCATATTGATTCAATTTAATTATGGTCATATTTTGCGACGTGCAAATAGGTTTTTTTTCTTTCACTTTCAAATTTAATACACGCGTACCGGAGTGGCATTTTAAATATTTATTTGCGTTACATTTTTCTTAGCACTTCTATGGGATAACCTACTAATGATGTTGGGAAGTGTCTTCGATTTAATAGTAATAGATTCGGATTTATTGTACGAATTTAGTCCCATCCAAGGGGCGGAAGTCTAAATTCGATCCCTTCAAGATCATAACGCACAAATGGAAAGGAAGCGGGAAGTAGCTATTAGGGTCATCGAGTCGACTGATTAGTCGATTATCTGCAATTACTTAACATACAAAGGTGGTAGAACTTTCATGCTTCGATCGGGAAAGTATCACCGATGCAGAAAAATGGAAGGAATGGGTTCCGTCCAGCAATTCTGTTATATTTGATCTGATCCAGGGAGGGAGAGTCAGGCGCGGTCCGAGTAGATACACGTGATGGGTCAGTCACCAACCCCACGTCAAATTAAGCCCGCACCTGCCCCAAACTCAAGCCCAAAACAGCACTAGCCGATCAGTGGCCAGGGGACTAACGTCTTCCCCAAAACCATTCGGGTATCGGGTTCAACCTTGATAAAGCTTATACGTATCGTGACTAATTTTTAAATTCATACCACCGAGACGCGTTCAAAGCACATGCGTACCACATGTCACTACCACAAAAGTCGTGCACTGACAGGCAAAAATGTATCTATCGTAATCGTAAACGTAATATCGCTTGGTTAAGTCAAGCCCCCACTCCCCCAAACTAAGATCAAGCCCCCTAAGCTGATCCGCTGATAAGCTGAACCGTGCATGACCGGGCGGTTAGCGTAGATCGCAAACGATCTATGCAACTAAGCCATACGGGCGCGGTCGGGTGTGAGATGGGTGACCGCTAGTGGCTAAAAAATTTCATGCGCGTTTCCGTGCTTCGGAGGTCACGTTAAGCCGTCGGTCCCGGTTGTTATAGATAGATAACAGTCGCTAAATCTTGTCGGAGGCCTTATGGGCGGTTTGAAAACATCCGACAGCGGGTTGGCCACTAACCCGCATCTCCACCAACCCGCATTGGAGCAGCATGGTGGAGTAAGCTCCAGGTCTCCCAAATAATGGGGAGAGACCGGTGCCCAGCAGTGGGACGCAAAAAGGGTTGCAGCCAAGCTGATCTGCCACTGACCTTCATTCTCCACATGAGCAGTGCAAAAGCTCTGAGGCTTGCTTGCAGTGGTGTAGATGTCCGTGAGCGTGTGCATTTGATTACTTAATAGGCACCTACCACATGACCTGTCTTCACGCTCATCTGTTACTCCATATCTTCCATACAAATAAACAAAATTGGAGTGTCTGTTTGTTATATTAAAATAACTCCTTTTTACTACATCCATATGAATGTACATACGGTACACATACAAAAATTACATTTTTTACAATTTTTGTCTGCCTGTCGATCTGTCTGTTTGTTCCGGCTAATCTCTGAAACGGGTGGACCGATTTTGACGGGACTTTCACTGACAGGTAGCTGATGTGATGAGGAGTAAATAAGGCTACTTTTATTTTAGAAGAATTCTTCAATTAAAGTCCACGCGGACGAAGTCGCGGGCGGCCGCTAGTAAATAAATAAAAACCTTCAAAGCTACGAGTATATTCATTCATTGATAAAGAAAGCATTTATTAATCTTAATATATATATAAAAAGTAAAGGGTTTTCTTTGTACGTAAAGACATGGTTTTCTCTATTATCACTAACTCCAATCAACTTCCCGTTGGGATGGTAAATACCCCTTAGTACGTAGATGATAGTAAGGGAGTTTGATCGCGGTGGGTGGAGTGGGGAGCTGATGATGGAAGGTAAGCCGACGGTTAGGAGTTGAGAGCAAATTCTTTCAATAAATGGGGTTTTGTTCGAAATCTTACATTGCTGAGATGGTCCAGCTGTCACCAAGTCAAAGTCTGATGATGGGATCCCAGAGAAATCGAAGGGAACATACAAATTTTATAGCACAATAATTGATTTTCATATTTTTACTAAATCAAAACAGGCATTTGTGTATAAATATCATCATATGTTGCTGAGCTGATGATTGAAGGTACAACTCCTCAACGGTTAGGAGCTGAGAGCAAATTCTTTCATTAATTTATACGTTCAAGTGGACTGACAGTAGTATTCTTTCAGGCTATAAGATGGCTATTAGAAAACATGATTATAAAAGGTAAATCTCTTTAAAGTTTAGATTAAACATGCGACGTATTTTAACCCGAGCAACGCCGGGTTTCGCAGCTAGTGTACAATAAATTAACTACTTTGAATATTTTGCTTTTTAAAAATTGACACAGATTTATGAATATGTAATTAAATATGTAGTTACAATATTAGCACATATCAACTAAAAATATGTATAAAATTAAGTTTTTAACAAAAAAATAGAACCGACTTCAAACGGTAAAAAATAAAATTGTTCAGTACCTACTTCTTCTTGCTTATGGTAATGACTCTTAAAACTATTTCTGGAGTCAGGCCCTTAGTAAATGTCGTAACATTCGTTCTAAATTGGCACCGACAGTACAGACAGTGGGACAGTACCTACTTCTTCTTGCTTATGGTAATAACTGTTAAAACTATATTAGAGTCGGTGCCCATTCAGAACGAAAGGTACACTATATTTACTAAAACAGGACATTTCACTAAGGGCCCGACTTCAAAAATAGTTTTAAGAGTCATTACCATAAGCAAGAAGAAGTAGGTACTGAACAATTTTATTTTTTACCGTTTGAAGTCGGTTCAATTTTTTTGTTAAAAACTTAATTTATTTCACTCTTTTTAGTAATTTTAATAATTCTGTATGTATTAGCATAATTGGAAAAAAATCACTTAACTTCTAAACTTTAAACAGATTTACCTTTTATAATCATGTTTATCTAATAGCCTGAAAGAGTACTACTATCAGTCCATCTGAACGTATAAATTAAAGAAAGAATTTGCTCTCAGCTCCAACCGTTGAAGAGTTGTACCTTCAATCATCAGCTAAGCAACAGCAGGTGATAATTACCAGACACAAATATTTGTATTATGTTAAAAATATGACTAAAAGAATGTGTGTGCCTATTAAATTTCAGTGTTTCCCTCGATTTCCCTAATATCATATCATCAGATTTTGACATGGTGACAGTTGGACCACCTCAGGAATGTAAGATTTCGAACAAAAAACCATTTATTGAAAGAATTTGCTCTCAACTCCTAACCGTCGTAGTACCTTCCATCATCAGTTCAGCAACATGATATGACGATAATTATACACAAATGTCTGTTTTGCTTTTGTAAAAATATGAAAATCATTTGTTTAAGTTTCAGTGTTTCCCTCGATTTCCCTAATATCACATCATCAGATTTTGACATGGTGACAGTTGGACCACCTCAGGAATGTAAGATTTCGAACAAAAAACCATTTATTGAAAGAATTTGCTCTCAACTCCTAACCGTCGTAGTACCTACCATCATCAGTTCAGCAACATGGTATGACGATAATTATACACAATAAATGTCTGTTTTGTTTTTGTAAAAATATGAAAATCATTTGTTGTGCTATAAAATTTGAATGTTCCCTTCGATTTCTCTGGGATCCCCTCATCAGACTTTGACTTGGACACAGTTGGACCACCTCGGGAATGTAAGATTTCGAATAAAAAACTATTTATTGAAAGAATTTGCTCTCAACTCCTCACTGTCGCAGTACCTTCCATCATCAGCTCAGCAACATGAGATGATAATTTCTATGCGTAAATATCTTTTATGCTTCAGAAACTATAAGAAAATCAATGTCTGTGCCTATTAAATTGGATCCCTCGATTTTCCTGGGATCCCATCATCAGATTCTGATTTGGTGACAATGGGACCACCTCGGGAGTATAAGCATACGAACAAAACAAGAATTTTGAAAATCGGTCCACAAACGGCGGAGTAATCGGTGAACATATATAAAAAAAATACATACAGCCGAATACAGTACCTCCTCCTTTTGGAAGTCGGTAAAAATAGATGAATACCAGTCATTCATATCGACGTTAAAATGAAAATAATGGTAGCAAAAGTACCTACCAGCTATATTTTACAATTAAGTTGACAGCAATTGCTTAAAAATCACCTAAAGCAGGGTTTGCCAAACTATGGGTCGCGACCCACTGGTGGTGATTTTCTAATATGGTGAACATTAAAACTAAATACCGAAATAAATTGGACTTATCAAACTCACTGCGAATAAAAGTATTTCGAGTTGAAATTGATGTCAAAACTGTAATGGTCACCCTTCCCATTGAAATAGCGTTTTTGATGTAATTATTGAATTAAGTAATAAAAAAATTGCATTAAAACTTTGGTATTTGAAAAGTCCTATTTATTCATATTGGTAACGGTAAAATTGCCTAGAAGTGGGTCCTGAGTTGGTAAACTTATATTAGATGGGTCGTAACTCAGACAACTTTGGGAACCACTGACCTAAAGTATTTTATTTATGTATTCAAACATTCATTCATCTTTTGAATTGACATTCACTGACACGGCCTCCGAACTAATAAATTGTTATATTATCATCTTGAAGGGCTCCACCGGCGCATTATAATATGCCACTGGTAATAAATTGCTGTGAGATCAGATGGTCTATAAGCTACCTACGCTTGATTCATAGCTAAAACATGCAATGCAATAGTGATCAATCATGTTTAATTAATTTCTTAAAATGTCATAAAAACCTGTATATTAGTCGCGCACCGAAGCGAGGGTTCCGTACAATGATCAGCCTAATTTACATTATAAAAGCTAGTTGCATGAAATTTATTTCTTGAGACTAATTTCACCATTGGTTGCATGAAATAATTTCATGAAATAAAGTTTCATTTTCACGTGAAATCTTAGATGAAATTAGTTTCATGAAATTAATTTCACGCAACTAGTATCGTAATGTAAATTAGGCTTTCTCCATGGGTGGGATCAGAGACAGGTTCTGTGGGTAGGTTCTAGCCACAGGAAGCACAAGAGATGATCACGTAAGTCGCTATCGAAGATAGTGAGCACGCTAGAGTACTCGTATAGTGACGCAACGTGCCAAACACATGGCTTCCCAATCGTTAGCGTGATACAGAAACTGTTACAACGCCATCAAGTTTGACTTATTTAAAACAATACAAGCAGAACCTGATAGAAATTTGTACGGATTTAGATACACTGCAAGACGTCACGCGCCATCTTGCTTTTTAAAAATCGAACCGTAAAAAACTCACCTTTCAAAAAAACTTAAGGCCGAAGACGCATTGCCAGCGAAAGCAACTCTTCCCTCAGCGAGGAGTACCAACTTGTCAAAAAGCGCCATGAGTTCGGACGACGGCTGGTGGATGGTGCAGATCACTGTCCTGCCCTGGACCGCACTTGCCCGGAGCAAGGACATCAGCTTCTGGGCAGATGACGAATCTAAGCCAGTAGTTGGCTCGTCGCAGAAGAGTAGTGCTGGGTCTGTTAAGAGCTACAGAAAATGTTCTATAAGTATTTACTATAAATTTTTACTTTTTGCAATATTTTTGAAGTGAAAACTTCTTTAGCGGCGTTGTGCACTTTATTGGGATGGGTAAAAAATGTTAAACTCGCGTCAGGACACGTGGCCTGATCGAAAATTCGTAAGACGGAGGGGTGATAGCTGATGACGGCTCGACTGTTTATACTTGTAAAATTCGTTTATATCAAGTATTTAAAATATGAACATTGAACAAAGTGCATCTATTAAGGAAAAAAGTGACGAAGAAATAGTGAAAGAAAATGAGTGAGTATGTGGCGACGTTCAATGTATCCGAACGCAGCCATTTGACATGACATCTGTCACGTCATGTCAAGTGTCTCGGACTTTTCGCGCGGATGATAATAACGACTTTTCACTGGTGGACGAACACCGTCTCTCTGTATTATACCATTAATATTTAGATACCTTGCCTTAATGTAAAGTAATATAATACTACTATAATTACCGTACCATGTATATTCACAAGTAGTGAAGTGATTACATCGTACGGTACAACCGCAAGCTAGTGTTTTCTTCTCACCTGCGACGACCCATCTGTGCCAAGCTCCAACATTGGTGACCCACGATAATACTCGCGACCTACTGCGGAGTACTTCTACAATTGAACAAAGGCAGGCTGGGTACGGAATAAAAATACTAGATGAAAACCTACTGAAAATACTAGATGAAAAATAAATACTTATAATAAAAGCAATTCGTGCGAAATTATTCCCTAACCATTCCAAAGTATCAAAAATGCACAACGTTAATGTTCAAGTTTTCATTTCTGCCGGCACTACCCGAGTGCAACCCGTTGTTTTTTTAATTTCATTTTACTTTACTTTTAACCTTTAGGAAAGGTTAAAAGTAAAATAAAACAACGTCATCTGCATGTTTGTCTCCAGATGCAGATCACGTTGTTTTTGAGTGTCAGCTGCGGTCAATGGACATCTAATCTAAATACATTCTCAAGCCTAAGTCTTACCCGAGGTCAAATGCAGCTTTGCTCTCGCGTCGCTGATGGTCGCCTTTGTCACACACAATCGAATTACTTCACAGCAGAAATGGATGAAGGTGGTACTTCCCCGAGCGAAATATGAAATTTTTATCAATTATCAAAACTTTTGTGTAGGTATTGCTTAGAGCATCAAGGTATGACGTATCAAGGTATGGTATCAGATAGGAGTGGCCTTTACGGGCGAACCCTTCGTCCCAAAGTCCATGCACAATGTGCCTTCTAGTTATACTGTTCTTTCGTTCGTTTCGTTCGTTCTGTACTTCTAGTTAACTAGTGTGTCTGTCTGTGTCGGTGTCAGTGTTGACGGTGCATAGAAAATGACGTTTGACATTATTAGAAATGTATGCGTGTGTAGCGATGAAAGAATATTTGTGAATGTGTGACAAAATTAAAATGTATGCGTTCTTCCCCCGCACCAGATTTGGCACAAAAATTATGTATCAAAGCGAGGCGCTATGCCGTCTCTACTGAAGGGTGAGTCAGTAACTTTGATGCTTTAAGAGGTATTGTCATCATTCCCATCGGTATAAAATATAGCAACATCAAGTCAGTATTCCTATTTATTGTTCCACAGAGAAATAAATTAATGACATCCTTCTTATGATTCTGTGATTGTTTCTTACATGTATCTACTACGACTAGGTAATTTATTAAGATGACAGAAATAAGATGTAAGGTGCGTAACGTATAGACAATTCTTGCGTAATATGTAAATTCGCTTACACTGATTAATAGACCTACAACCTCAACTCCCAAAAATAACATACAGAACAAAAAATATTAAATTTTTTCCTGATAAAATTAATGTGAACCAGATTCTTGCTCATGTGATTGACTGCCGTTTAGTAACTTTGAATTCGAAAACTAAAACAATGATAAAAAATAACGATTCACAGTCATAGCCCCACAGTAGGGCTATATACCATGTGTCGTGGGTACCATGGACACACACAGAGACAGAAACACAAACGCCAAGACCGAGAACAGAAATTTAAATTCATAATGATGCTTTTGTATGTGTCAGAACTGTCATAGTTTTTTTTTATTTGAATGGAGTAGCAGACGAGCATGCAGGCCACGTAGAGTTAAGTAGTCGCTGCAACCCATGGACATCTACATACAACCTCAATCAAGCATAGGTAAATCGTGTCTGAGGTCGTATTCAGTTGCGCTGCTACTCCGGAGGCTGGTGGTCGCCTCTTGGAAGTGTGGCCGGCAACTGCACCTTTCCACCGAAACACAATAACATTGGTTCACGGCAGAAGTGGATGCAGCGGTGGTACTTCCCCGGGCGAACGATAATAGTTCTACCACCTACAAAAGTTTGTCCGGGGGTGTCCACCGCTGCACCCACTTCTGCCGTGATTCTATTATGTTTCGGTGGAAAGGTGCAGTCGCCGGCCAGACTTACATGAGGCGACCATTGGCCTTTGGAGTAGCAGCTCAACTGCATGCAACCACAGACAAGACTGAGGCTTCGGAGTCGTGGGGGTGTAGCCTGCATGCTCGTCTCTCCATTCAAATAAAAAATATTTGATTCTTACCTCAGTAGCAAAAGCTAGTCGCTTCCTTTCGCCTCCAGAGAGCGTTTTATAGCCATCTAGTCCGCCAATTCTTGTGAACCTGGAGCCATATAGAGACAGCTGCCTCATGAGTTGGTTCACTCGCCTTTTGCGAGCTATAGAAGAGGTCCGACGGTCCATGCGGAGGCGAGCCTAAAAAAGGATTGATTTATTTTTTCTCCTTTGCAAATTACCTGTTTTTTTACTGTCTCATAAAATCTCCCGAGTTTAAGTACATATTCAGTGTCTACATATACATAAACCGCTAGGAGCCCTTCTAAAAATAACAGACATCTGAATAAATATTGACTTTTTTTATAGGTAACTAGCCTTCCGCTAGCGGCTTCGCGCGCGTGGACCCGTTTAATGGGTCGCCATAGGATAAAAAATAGCCTATGTGCTATTCCAGCTTTCATTGCTATTATTAAAATCATAGGCGTTTAGCCAGTTGCTTCAACCGCGTTACCCGTTCAACCCTATTACCCGTTTTCACGTAGGAATGAAGCCTATGTTACTCAGGGTGAATGAAGCTTTCTAATGGTGAAAGAATTTTTGAAATCGGAACAGTAGTTTTAGAGTTTATTCATCACAAACATACAAAAATACAAACATACAAAAATAAAAAAATCCTCTTTATAATATTAGTATAGATAAATAAAATAAAACTTTTAAGCCTAATTTATAACGCATCTTCATATCAATGAAACTTTACGATTACACGTGCATTTCTATGTGAAATTAGTTTCATATTAGTTTCTTAATATACGAGTAAGACTTTAATGTCGTATACTTTGTATTTGACAAAATTGGTAGATAGTTATTCAAAAACGTTCGAAAAAAGAAAAGGTAAAATAATGGTTGGAGAATAAGGTAGGTATACTTTTAGGTTATCACGATCCCATCGTAAGCAGGTTTATGTTTTGTAGGGCCAAAAAACAGACAGCAAGAAATATTTTTTACTTAATCTAACCGGCTTATAGAGCGTTGTGCTTAGAATAAATACGTATAGAATTAGTGTCTTCATAATAAGCAGCACTAAATAAATAGATTCCTACAGCTGTCACATCTGACAAACAAAATATTTTTATTTTGACCAAATTAACTATAAAATACTACAAAATATTGAAAACACTGTGAAAAGTTTATTAGACTTCTTTTGTTTTTAAAAGTGTTGTGATAAAATTTAACCTTAAGTCTTACGGAGCGGCCCGGCGTTTGGTGCCATTAATGGCACCAATAAACATGCTTCAATTTGGGCGCGCGTACTTATAATGTAATTGTAATTATTCTAAGGCGTTGTGTTTTTTTTTGTCATTTTTTGTTACTTATAAACTTCGAATTATCCAACTTGGATAATTCGAAGTTCAATATATCCTGCCCACAGTATTTTGTCACCAGTTATTTCTTAAAGGTTAAGCACCTTACTATTAATATTTCTGTGAATAATTCGTCCTCATTAAAGCTTAGAATATTATTAGTAGGTGGTAATTTTTGCGTGGTTCGACTTTCAAAGTTCCACCACTGTACCTACATATATCTACCATGTAGAATCCGGTATTGGATTACCAAATCAATTGAGATATTTAAGATACTTTAATGAGATGTGAAAATTTTACATCCTCATAATGTTTTGTATGAGAAAATGATTTGTGACGTCCTATAACTTTATAGTCCATGCCTGTGTGCAAAGTTTTTAAGGTAGGTACGTATGCATTTTTTTGTGCATAGTATCCTAGACTTTGTGTTTCTGTAGAAATATTCATTGCCAGATATTTTTTTCAGATTTTTCAAAGAGTATCAATGTCTACAATTTCATACGATCTCAAACTGGACTCGATCGTGATTGGAGGTCGGTTCGATCAGCCAGTGTAGTCAGTTCTCCGTAATTGGAGGGCCTGACGCTTACACCACCGGGCTACCCCAATGCCAATTGCAATTAAAATTAGTGGCCAACCTGCCGCGGTATCGAATTTATTGAAACAATCTAAAAGGCCTCCGATAAGGATAAACGACTGTTATCTATAGAAAACGACGGGAACCAAGGAAAGTCGGCGAAAAGCGCATGAAATTTGTCACGGCAGAAAATTTGTGCTAGCGGTCACCCATCTCACAACCGACTGCATCCATTTTGCTAATATGCGTTCTAACGCTAACCGCACAGCCATGCACACTTCTATGCGCAGCTTCTGTTTAACACTACCTAATATCTCTAATTCATTAAACATTCATACCATTATTGTGAGATGTTCCATCAAAGTAAGGTTCTGCATGAAGAGTTCATCCTGGTGCATGTATCCACTTTCCCGGTGCATGAAATCGCCCACTGGCTGGCCGTTCATAAGGATCTCGCCATCTGCTACTGTCCCAGCTGAAAATTGAGTCTTTGTTAACTTTCCTTTAATTTTAATACGAAATTTTATTTTATTTTAATAAGTTATGACGTTTGTTATTTATTTATTTACCCTTTATTTTTTAATAACAATGGGCGGACTTAATGCCCGATGGCATTCTCCACCACCCTTGGCGATGGTGAAAAATTGTGGTAGGTGTCATAAATAAATTAGTAGAAAATAAAACCCGATTTAAAAAATTACCTTTTGTTACCTTAATTACTAGGTAATTTAATTTTAACTTCACGAAGGAAATGTGACGAATTTTGCAAAAATAAAATATTTTTCCCTTACTTTCAATCATTCTTTCTTTATTTGAAAGCGTTGCAATTGCAAAATGAATATTACTAGAATTTTATAAAGATATTTTTATGGACCATATTTTTTATATCGATAGATTAACTTACTTATAACGATTAATTAAAATCTTACCGGGACTTCTATGAGCCAAAGCCGTCATGAGAGTAGTTTTTCCTGCACCACTGCAATAAGAAAGCAGCTTAAATATTATTGAAAAACAAACGATATATCTAATACCTTTAAACGAGCAATTCTTGTATGTATCTAAATATATTTTTTGAATCTCGGAAACGGCTCCAAATATTTTGATGAAATTTAGTACCCTGGTTTCGGGGGTGATAAATCGATCCACAAAATTTTTATTGTGGGAAATTTTTAACTGTATAAAAATATTTTCAATGATAATCAATTTAAATATAAACTGAAAATTACGACTCTTCCTGACATCTATTGGAGAGTATTAATAATATTGTGGCGTAAACGCTGTCAAACGGGGGAGCCCACGAGGCTCATTGTGGATTTCCTCAAGCGTCATCAGGACCTTGTGCTTTTTATAGGTTGGGTGGTAGGAAGTTTAAAATATTATATTATTATATTTTATGACGTTTTGCGTTTAACCAGTAGAGAGATATTTATTATTTAAAATTCATGGTTCATCGGTAACGGCGTATTCTAATCTGACTATTTTGACATCCGGAAGTAAGATAAAAAATTATTGTACCTATATAGAAGGTCTTTTTTAATCGTGGCAGTACTCAACAGGAAATGAAATGATTTATTTATTTGCATAAAACACGGTACATTTTACGATAAAAATCTTACAATATTGTTCATGCGTGTCTTACCGATCTAGTCGGTGGGCAAATATTTATTAATAAATAAGATAAAGTCATCGTGTCTTTAGTGATAACAGTATATCCTTAATCTATAGGTTAAATCATTAATTTACTTTTTTTAATTTAAGGATATTAAATGCAATTTCATACAGGTACATGTCATTTTTTTTAAATAATAACAATAATAATTTAATAATATTAGATATTAATAGTAATGATAATATTTGGATAATTGAATAATTGAATAAAAATTTATAATTTATTAGCCAAGCGTTTGAGGTGTCCAGCATGACAATATTCTATAAATTCCTTTGTGGAATAAAAACAGTTCTTAATAAATAATTTAAAAATAAAACCCTTGAACCGATTTAATGTTAGATTTTTTTAACCGAGATGGCAGCAAATTTTAAAGTTTGATGCACATCACAAAGCTGTTTCTCGAATAGCATGCCGTATAAGATAATAGTCTATGCAATTGACCCCGATACCGATTGGAGAATGTATCATCTTTGGTATCAAATCGATTTTGATTATTTTTGACACATATCAGACTTTCGTAGATGTACATTGATGGCAATGGCGGGAGATTTAGTTTTTTTTAAATATTGGCTTACAGGAGTCCATAGGTTCCGCACCTTAAATGGCCCTAACACATTTCTTTTGTATAATAAATGCTCTATTGAAGTCAGTTGAATTCCCCCATAAGAGTAATCCGTATCTTAGGACCGAACACACGTATACGTGATAAGCCATCAATGCTGTTTTTTATTTGCAAGGATGCAAGGTGTACTCCATATCTTAATCTGACGCGCTCGAGTAAATCCGAAAATCCGCTCTTGGGCTCCGCTACTACCATCCGCCAATCCGACGTTCAAAGAAATGACAATGTCGATTTGAAAGAGCTCTATGAAAATTTCGTTCCTTGAATTAAAGCTTCCGTGGTCGAATGGTTGCGTGAGCTGACTGCGGAACTAGAGACCGGGGTTCAAACCTCGATCAAAACCATATTTTTTATTTTTATGAAAATAACTTTTTTTATTAGGAGCTATTTCAGATGGCTTTGTTAAGTAACACGAAGCAAATGATTTTAAACTAAACCAAGAAAATATTTTTTTAGAAAATAAACGATTTAATGTTATCTCATTGTACATATAAAATCTGGTGCAATAAAGTATTTTTGTATTGTATTGTATTGTATATATCCGAGCAACGCTCGGGCGTCCAGGTACTAATAAAATAACGCTCATATCCCCTCACTACGATTACTCATTCGTGTTTATTATGCACATACACAAAGACAGGAATACAAAAACCTAGACAAAGAACAGAAATTTTAAGCCATCATAAAATTATCTGCTTCCCTGGGAATTTAAACCAGGCATCAATAGGCATTGAAGAAGAGAATCTCTCTCTGCTGAGCGCCGTTAACCATAATATCCGACAATAAAATGATAGCGGCTTAAGTCATGATAAGGCATCTGCTCTACAAGAAATTTTAACTATGAATAATGGCATTGTAATGAATCTGGATCCAATATGAACGTGTGACCCTATTTAGTACATCTATTTGAATATTAGTACATACTGTTGCTATTGAGTTACCTATGGTGTCACTGTTAGTACCGTTACTATACGTAGGTACTCATAAGTACGCTTTTTGTTTTGGGGGAAAGCTACAATAGGGTAGCTTTACCGTACCGACACCTCGGGACTCTCCCAACTCTGGGTTATGTGGGATTTCTACCACACTTAAACCCCTCGATGGCCTCAGCCCTTGGGAAGAACTCCGGGATCTCCAGAGGAGCGCACCATTGTTCTCCAAAACGGGCCCATCATGCGGAGAGCGCTGGTGCTCTCGTGCACCTTCCAGTGTGTCTTCCCGGCACTAACTGGACGGATCGGGCTCCCACTATCGCCATCCGCAACTCCAAAAGCCCCCTTTTTGTCGATTTGACCTGCGTGTTCGGCTTCTTCTTCGTTTAAATTAAAATCTCTGTAGTATTGAAAAACGAATCATTCCTTTTTACGGAAATTCACGGTGTGGGACGACCCATCGTCTATTTTTTACTACTTCCTACTAGCCGGTAATTGAGACCTTCTTATAATCCTGTTATATTGCTTTAAAAGGCTTCCCAAAATGGGACCAATCAATTAGATACCCAATCTTATACACGTTGATACTATAATATACAATCGACAATTGAAGATTTATGTCAACATATTTTAGTGCCAAAAAATTGTACATTTTCACTTAAAAATAACATGCAAAATTAGACACACTAGGGTAATTTACCTTGGAAATCTGACACTCAATGTAAGATTTAACTTGTGTTACGAGTGTCAGGGATTTCATGGAAATTGTGCTTTTCAGGTTACATTTTTTTAGGGAGATCAAGGATGTAATCCCTACTAATATTATAAATTCGAAAGTAACTCTGTCTGCTACGCTTTTCCGCTTAAACTACTGAACCAATTTTAATGAAATTTGGAACACAAATAGAGTGGACCTAGGGAAAGAACATAGGATGGTTTTTATCCCACGGGAACCTATAAAACGGGTACACGCGTGCGAAGTCGCTGGCGGAAGACTAGTGTTGTATAAATGAAGATTAGCAAATAATAACCTGTTCGGTATTCAAACTTCAGTGGAGTTTTGGCGGGAAGTCTTGTTTTATTTTCATTTTCTCCATGCATTTTTGACTTACGCATATCCAATACATACAGTTGATTGCATTTTTTTCATCATTTCATTTTCATTCATTTGCAAATTGAGGTTAATTACAGTTTCTAGTTATGTGGTATATTTCATTGACTTGACATTGGTTCATTGACTAATGATTACTGAACTCAAGACACACTGATTTTAACCGTCGTGATGAAATCGGGCGAGGTTTCAACGGAACATTTAATTCGAATGGTAAAGTGACAATATACACATTTCGAAATTGACTTTCAATCTCGGATACGCCGAGAAAACGCTGGATTCAGAGGACGCAGGACCGGATGGAGTGGCGAATAATAGAGGAGGCCTACGCCAACAGCGGACTTCTAAAGGCTGATGGGTGGGATGTATATGCAAGTGGGGTAGGTATCAAATAAGGAACTTTATCGATTACTTAGCTATGTGATCACTGAGCGCTATCAATTCACGGCCAGATATGTTATTATGAAATCGCTTAGCAAGGTGAACCGTAATTTTAGACTACGATAGGCTTAGAGAATGTAGCTTGTATGTCATTTCCACATGATTGGAATAGCCCTTCATTCTTGTATTATTATTTCAAAAGTTTAGTTTTTAAGAAACAAACATTTTTAGCAGATGTGTTTATTCACTTGTAAGTATATCAAACGGGTCACAAAATTGGATCCAGCGAGCGGCCCTGTCGAAATAGCGTCAATAAAGGACTGTCAAGTCAATAGACAGGTACAATTTTAATGAGGTGTAGAAACGCAAAGATTTCAAAACGTCCGACGAAGACGAAATATAAAGAGCTTCTTTCGGTTTACCACCAACCCGCATTAAAACCAGGCGCAGTCCCAGGGGGGGGGGGTCACAGGGGACACCCCCCAAAATCCAGCAGTCATGCGTAGAGGGAAGGCAAAACAGGCCAATTTGGGACACCTCCCCCCAAATTTCTTTGTGACCCCCCAAAATTTCTTGGCGACCCCTCCCCCCCCCAAAAATTGAAGGTTGCGACTGCGCCTGATTAAAACAGCGGATCAATGTAACATGAATGGATAAATGGTCTGTCTTCTGGTTTTTTTATTAATTTAAGAAACAGCAGTTTCAAAGGTCCTCAGTAATGGGGAGAGACCCGTGCCCAGCAGTAGGACGCAAAAAGTGTTGCAGCAACCCAGACGGTAAAAACGTATTTTTAATCCTCGACGCAAAAACGACGGTGTGTTATAAGATAAGTTTGACGTGTCTGTGTGTGCGTGTCTGTGGCTGTTTGTGGCATCGTACCTACTCGTAGCTCCCAAACGGATGACCCGATTTTGATTATTTTTAATTTTGTTTTTTTTTTGTTTGAAAGGTGAATAAGTCGGGAGTGTTCTTTACTATGTTTGATGAAAATCGGTCCAAGATGGCCGCCGCCACAAAATGGCGGAATATATTTTTTTTTACTACTCACTAAATATGGATATCAAATGGAAGGTCTTGAATAGTAGAATAATGCACACTGTAAGTTACTGAAAGGGAATGAGGTGTATTAACTAACGAAATGAAATCTAAAAACTCGAAAAATATTTTTACCTAAGTTACTAACTCAACTTACTAACCACTAGACTAGCGGTCCCCGAACGCGACGACGCTTGGAAAATAAAAATATTTGTACAATAATATATGTTATGATAATAATTATAATGGGTTTAAAATATTATTTGTTAGTATTTAGAGATTTTTTAGTATTTATTTAAGTTTTGTATTTAAAAAAAAATTCTTTTTTATTTATATTAAGGTTTATAAATAACTAGCTGGCCTGACAGACGTTGTCCTGTATTACCTATGAATATTGAATTCGAATTTTAAATGAAAAAAAATGCGGTGTTTACTTATTATAGCGGTATTCTTAAATTTTCAAATTTTCCGCGCAATTTCTTAATTTTTTTCCTTTATATAATTATGCCTATTCACG
Source organism: Pyrgus malvae (assembly GCA_911387765.1). Taxonomy (NCBI): domain Eukaryota; kingdom Metazoa; phylum Arthropoda; class Insecta; order Lepidoptera; family Hesperiidae; genus Pyrgus; species Pyrgus malvae. The sequence goes on along the minus strand of OU426955.1, from coordinate 5,008,437 downwards.
ATTTTTTATTGGTATAAGAATTAGTAAAATAAAATAATATTGCCAGATTGGGTCTATGATGTGTTGTATAATTTATTGGAGTTGCTGTATAAATCCCAATAATTAGACTTCTAGGTTTATTAACATCATTATGTAATTATGTTATAAAGTAAAATAGAGACTTTATAATAGCTTGGTAAATGTTTTATTATATTTGATTTTTTTGGTTTCCTCAATATAGGTACAGAAGAAAGACGGGACATAATCATGTCTTTAGACAGTAAAAAGTTAAGGAAAATTATAAAGTAAAATAGCGACCATAATATAATAGCTTGGTAAATGTTTTATTTTATTTGATTTTTTTGGTTTCTTCAGTATAGGTACAGAAGAAAGACGGTGACATAATCATGTCTTTAGACAGTAAAAAGAAAAAAAATACTTACCTAGAACCCATTAACGCCACCAATGAACCTGGTTTTGCGATGCCGCTAACTGGGAACAAAATTTATTATGTCAATCTTAAGGTTTTATTTAACTATGTTTGACACTCACGTAAGACAATGTTAGGTTTGCAGGTGCTAGAACTTTGTAAACCAGCTTCAAAACGAAGTACTGTAGTAAAATAATTATATCAGGGGTTAATTAAAACATATGCCCTGATATCTAAAGTATACGCGGACGAAGTCGCGGGCAACAGCTAGTAATAAATAAGTGATAACTATCATCGCTTTGATCCCATAAACTTTTATGTCCGTAAATCAAGTTAATTAACTTTTCTACATCCGTTGTGTCATTTTTATTATTTTCACTAGCTGTGCCCGCGACGTCGTCCGCGTGTATAAAGACTTTTATAAAATGGGTTGATTAAAAATTAAAGATTATTTATTTGCATTGAATAAGTAGTAGGTAGATTATTCTTACATTATAGTGAAATCACTTATAATACAATGTTCAGAAGAAACCTAATGTATTTTTTCTAAATCCTTCAAACCTAAAACAGTAAGGAATGCTTACTGTACTGATCTTACTATCCACTTTTCTCACGTTTCGCTTTTCTCGCGCAATCAGATTCTCTTTACAAATATGTACCTCGTTTATTAAAGTTAAGAGATACTGCTGTGCCCGTGGCTTCATGTATGTTAAAAATAGTATCTTTAGTAAATTGGGTGAATTTATACTGCAAAGAATGTATAGACTCATTCTATATACATAGCTTTAACCTACTGCAGAAAAGAGGTGCACTATACAACTACTTGTAGTTGGGAGATAAAATTTCTAAACATACACGTGCTTAGGATTAAACAATCGGAAAAATAATTGTAAGGTCAATTAATAAACTATAGGTTTAAAACTTGCGGACAGCAGTTTGGTCATAAGTCATAACTCATATAACATTGTGAAAACTAAAGCAGAAGGCAGGGTCTCTACACAGTGTGCTATCTGTATTTGGAAATAAAGAATATTTTTATAAATAATCTTTAAAAAAATCCTTAATATCTCCATCAATCAACGTGTGTGGATGAGCCCTCAGCCCGTACGCAATAAAGAGACGCAAAAAATGAGTTAAGTTATCATTGGTCCAATTAACAATGTTCAGCATCATACGTATACCTACCCAACGATGGGACAACCCGCGTGGCGCAGTGTTTACCATGCCGGACTGCTAATCGAACTGTCCCGGGTTAGAATCCGGGCGAAGCAGAAATTTTAATGATGAGTTTAAACTGTTCTCGCTCTGGGTGGTTGTGTTCTGTCTCTATGTGTGTTCATGGCACCCACGACACAGGGTATATCTACCCTAATGTGAGGATATACGTGTGAAATGTTACTTTTTATTTTTTTTACACTATGTACTTACTTTTATTAGACTTAAGGCTTTTATTTGAAATTATCTCCATTGCATCACTTTGGAGAAGAAATGAATATTGCTCAATAACGCCATCTACCGTATGACATGTAAACTTTGTGGTTGATAAATCGAATGTCAAATTTCCAAATAGGTAGATATTGAGATTAACAGTTGGTTCACTAAAAGTTTAACTATTCGTCACCTAGATGTCTGCAGTAGTCTCGTTTTGTTAAGGCTTTGTACATTCTGTATGAAGGTTTAGATTCCGTATCTTGCTGGATGCATTGAGATTGTAAGATTTGGATTTCGGTTCATCGGAGGTAGAGGCCTCCTCAATATTAGGAGAGCTCCATGCTCAGCAGTGGAATGCTAAAAAGTTGCAGCTTGATATAATTTAGCGATAATAATCGTTTCAGCTGCAGTCTGTTCATAATCTTCCACCCCAAAAGAAGACTAATAAGCTGAGCAACTAACTCAATGCAGCCTGTGATGTAAGGTTCGGCGGCGGTAAGGCTCGCGATGCGCTTATTAGGTACCTATAGTCTAGCCATTCTCTGCCAACGAAAGAAAATACAGTAAGCTGATCTAAATATATTTAATATAGTCGACAATATTAGTGAGAGTTCAAAATAATTTTATTTAAATTTAAACTTTTATTTATGGTTTTGAATGGGCTGTTACCGAAACTTTCATACAAATTCCCCAAAGTGCCTTTTAAGTTTATGTCGCGTATTGTGTAAATGAACATAAGTTTTTTGTTTATCACCCGATTGATATGAAATACACACTAATGTTACGGAAATTCATTCAACAATATATCAGTAAACACATCATTCAAAGAAGGGAAAAGAATTTTAGAATGAAATATTAAGTTAAGGTTAATTATTGTACGCTTGAGATACCAACTTTCGAAACCATTTTATTTGCTATTGAGGGGTAGTTTTGAAAAAAGCTTAAATAGAATTCTTACTATGTTAGTAAAGATTACAAATACAAAATTATAAGTATATTACTCTGCACAAAAATATTCTGTACATCAAGTTTCGACACTCAATTTTCAAAGAGTTTCAAAGAAAATTGACATTTATAGGGTGAATTTCGGGAAATACTGAAACACGTATTCTTTTATTTTAGTTAGAAAATATTTATACCAAATTTCAAGAAAATCTATTGAAAAAATCCAAGTTCTCCATACAAATTTTCATCGCTCATTTCACACCCTTAAAGGGTGATTTTTAAAATTATCTATAGCCTAAATGTTAGCGAGGACCAATATATATAAAACAAAAAAAAATCATCTAAATCCGTCCAGTAGTTTTTGCGTGAAAAGCTAACAACAGACAGACAGACAGACAGACAGACAGACAGACAGACAGACAATAATTTCAAAACTTATATTTTTAGCTTCTGTTACTTATAAAAAGACCCCTTGAAGTATTTTTTTAAATTTATATGCAATGTACAGAATTGAACCTGCTTACAGTTTTATTATATGTATAGATTATGCAAAACTGAACGTACGACTGCGTGATAAATCCCAACAAGTTAGGATTGTATGCGGATGTCGTAAGTAAACGTACGTATACGTACGACCTGTGCGTACGACTGATCGCATGCAGTGTGAGCGCTCGCTCCCATAGTCCTTGGAAGGTCGGGATCAATTATTATTGTGCGTAGTCGTACGTTTACGCGCGAATTCGGATGAAATCGTATCAAAGTGAACACCGCATTATGCTTCGATCGGAGGAGTATCACAGCCAGAGCTTCATAACGTTATAATAAATATCAAAATATAATGTTATATAACGTTATACGTATTTCGTTTCTTTATTATTTTGACATTACTAACGAAAAGACGAATAGCGGTATTAAAAGAATATAATCGGAATAAAATAACGTTATAATATCGATATTGCCGCGTTGTTAGCTCGCTGCATATGATAATTATTATTCCCCGTAAATATAACGTTATTTATATCGTTATTTTCTAAATAGCGTTTATGACATAGCGTTATTTTGACGTGTAAATAACGTTTAGTTGTAAAACGTTATGTTTTTTATAACGATATGGGCACAAGTAGATAATAACGTTATGATTTTATAGCGGTATTTGAAGCTCTGCTGCACGCACATATTTCTACCGTATAGATATTATTTTGTTTCGCTTCGGTGGAAAAGTGCGGTTATAGTGCTGGCCACCGGAGTAGCAGTATGACTGTTAATTGCTAATCCTTTTAAATAAATTGAAAAAAAAAGAATACGTCACATTGCGTCGCCGCGCCTATCGTCTCTCAATGGGTTTGATCCTCATGGAAATCGAATTTAGCCAAAATGTTTATAAAAAGTGGAATTAAACGTATCAAATATGATACAGGTACAGGAAAAATTATATTATTAATTTATTTTTTCAAATCCTGTTCTACTACCTGATGAAAAAGGATTGATATGATGTTATGTCATAGCCTTCGTAAAAAAATCCTTAATCACTAAAATTAACTAGTTTTATTTTACAGCAGGTCAATAACTATGTAAATCTGTCCTTTCCAAAAAAAAACGTGAATGCTGAATTTGATTTATTCATTTTTTTTTGTTAAAACGGGTAAAATGTCGATGTTAGTTATGGTTATGTGCCTTACGTTGTGCCTACGGTTTTACCCGCATTTAATAGATTCCACAATAGCACGTAACATTAGTTGAGTAAGTAACTTAGGTAAAATAAATAATGTAAGTAATTTTAAGTAGAAATAATCAACTGTTTCCATATAACAACAAACAAATAAAAACAAAACGATACACACTCATAGCCCCACAGTAAGGTAATTAATACCCTGTGTCGTGGGTACCATGGACACATACAAAGACAGGAACACAAACACCCAGACCGCGAATAGAAATTTAAACTCATCATCCAAATTTCTTTTTCGCCGGGAATCGAACTAGGGACCCCTCGATTGGCAGTCCGGCATGGTAACCATTGTGCCTTGCGGGTCCTCAAATAATGAATAAAATTAATAGGTGCAACATGTACAATTGGACAATTATTTTATTACTAGCTTTCCGCCCGCGGCTTCGCCCGCGTGTAATTCGGTTATCATTCATATAAGAATGTTTATCTCCAATTTTTCCTCATGTTGGTCGAAATTTGAAAACTCTAGTACAAATATTTACTAACTTACTATCCAGTGCCTAAATAAAAACGTTTTTGTCTTTGATTATGTAATTTTCATCCCTTATTTCAACCCCTAAGCTTAAGAACTATCCCATGTCCTTTCTCAACGTCCACACTATCTGTGTACTAAAAATCAATACTATTGGTACAATGCAAAGGCGTTGAATTCAATGGTTCGATTCAATTGGTTCATTGGTTTAGGCGTGAAAACGCAAAAGATACACACGCACACAGACAGAGGTACTTTCGCATGTATAACACTGATCTGGATTTACACAATTACTGCAAGGGCAAAAAGACAACATATTTCTATTCCATTACTTCATTCACATTTCAATCCAGAAAGTTCTCTCGCGGTTTGAGCCAATGACCCGAAATAGTTTCGCGATACATGACCCATTGTTCCAATTGGCCTAACGACCCAGCGCAGATCTGGATGAATGCATCATTTCATGTATTGTGCTTACTGCTTATGTCTGATGCAATGTGTATTATTCGCTTACTCTCGCTCGTTCATTCATTCACATTCAAATCAAACACGCGACGCGCATGTGCTCAGTCAATATAGTTAATACTTATAGCAAATATAGTTTAAATAAACTTAAAAACACGCTTAAAATAATCCTTAATATAAGCAAAAATAATAATGTACAAAAATACTCTAGTATTATTGTGAAAAATACGAAATACGAATTGCTCGATATACGAAAAATATGGCAAAGAACGCCCCACAATTCGGTGTCGTCGCACTCTCTGACGTAGTGCCCAGGTGGTATTGAATGTTACCGAATAGACTAATAAACTAATAAAACAAACCTTAGTATTACTATTACCATTTGACTAAAGGTCAAATCAGATGCCGATTTCGCTACGTACCTATAAGATATGCCATCGCCACGATCGATTATTTTTTTGTTCCAAATATTGTGATTCAGAAACAAATCTCGTCTACTTTGTTCTCAACTTAAAATGTCAAATTATAAAAAATCGACTGAAGTCTTTGTACTGTGACTCGAGTGTTTATTTTATGAAAATGTATCTGAAAAGAAGCCTTATTTTTAAAAGGCTGTTTGCATGCAGCGGAATCTGAATTTAAGGATATTTTGAAAACGGCGAAGCATGAAAAAATTACTAAATTATTTAATTCTTGCCTGAAATTGGCAAATTTATCAATAAATTGATTTTATTTTAACATTACATAGGTATTGCTTTTATTTAGGAATCGTGGAACAGATTCCATATTAATACAATAACTACTCCATATTCCGTATTTGCGGCATATTTATGGAACGTACGTGTACCCTTCGAACAAGAAGTTTTTACTATATCAGTAGATTGGAATTTAATATTACTTTTTAGGAATTAAATTATTAATTAACTAGTGGCCGCCCGCGACTTCGTCCGCGTGGACTTCGGTATTAGTAATGATGTTACATGCCTAAAGCCCTCATGTGGCTCCCCTGGGGTTGCCCGTGTCCATAGGCGACGGTGATCGCTTAACACCATGCGGCCCGTCTGCCTTTTTGTACGGTTTATTTATAAAAAAAAGCCTTTCCCGATAAATCGACTATCCAACACAAAAATATTTTTTCAATTGGAACCAGCAGTTCCTGAGATTAGTGCGTTCAAACAAACATACAAACGAAACGAACGAACGAACGAACAAACTCTTCAGCTTTATGTATGTATAGATTAATTAAAATATTGATTAATTATTGTCGACGTGTGGGAACTGTACGAAAAAGCGTGAACCCTATTTCGTACAGTTTACCATATTATTGCCAGCACATCTTATGTTCTTTTTTTTCTATGTATTATCTATTTTTCTTTTCATTTATAAGTTTCATATTATCATTTAAGGGACTAAAATTATAAAACTTTAATACATTAACTGAAGTTTTCGATAAATCAACAACGATACTTCCAAACACTGGTCGATAAATTCTTCAAAAGGATGTCACTTTTTATTTGTGAACCGATTAAAATAATAAAAAAACACTAAATATTGATCCAAAAAATACCATTACATCAGTGAAAACCGCATCCTTCTACGTTAAACCATTCCTGTATTTAGCGCGCACAAACGAACAGACAATAATTCTAAAAATCATTGTTTTGGGTTCTATTACGCTAATAAATAGCCTTGGTGACAGTTTTTCTGAAATATCTTCAATGTACAGACACCGACTTGTTACAGATTTATTATATGTATAGATAGATTAGGGTAATTGAATAAAAAATGTGACGAAGTATGAGAAAACACCTATAAAAACGAGGCCTCTTCTAAGGGGGGATAATTAGTACTGTGATGATGGTACTGGGATGATGTATTTGTGATTACTGCGACGATTACATCTACCTGGGACAAGCGATCCGTATGGGTAAGTCCAGCTTCGAGAGAGAGGTAACTCGTAGAATCCAACTCGTTTGGGCAGCGTTCGGGAAATTACAAAGTGTCTTCTCGTCCAGAATACCTCAATGCCTGAAGTCGAAAGTTTTCGAGCAGTGTGTGTTGCCAGTGATGATCTACGGCGCTGAGACGTGGTCTTTTACAATTAGCCTTTTCGATAAGCTCAGGGTCGCCCAATGTTCGCATTCGTAATGATGAAATCCGTAGAAGAACTAAGGTTACCGACATAGCTCTCAAAATCTGCATAGCCTTTTCCATAAGCTCAGGGTCGCCCAATGTTCGCGGGGTTTCTTTAGTGGACTGCCGCACGAATTATAGGATTTTGGGGGAGGTGGGGGAGGGAGGGGGGAGGTTTGACCCTCCCCCTAAAGGGGGAAAGTTAGGAAACTAATAGTTAAGGAGAAAAATCAATTTTCCTATTCTAACCCCAAAATTTATGGAATTTGATATTAATTTCTTATATTATGTATTTAGAGTGTAGCTAGAGTGTTTATAAGTTAGAAAAGAGTTATAAAAATACATTACATTCTAACCATGTATGAAATGTGATATGGCTTACTTGTGAAATGAAACACATTAATAAATTTAAAAACAAGTATTTATTAAAATTGGTAATTATTCCGTATCGCGCCACCAGCGATTTTGGGGCTTATTTTTTTTATGACTTCGTCATGACTTGCTCATGTCATGTCATGTCATTTCATGTTGGCGCATGACCTTTTTTGAGAAAAAAAACCTTCGATCACTCAGTATTGGTCGACGTGGTACCATTAATTTTCTTTCGCCGTAACCGCCCCCCTTTTTTGTAGGTTATGTTGGTGTTTTTTTTAAATCATGCTCCTCCCGAGCGAAATAAAATTAATGGTACCATGTCGACGGAACCCCGCTGCGCGGGGTTCCTTTTTTTGTATTGATTAAAAAAAGTCAAACCTAACCTAACCGATCCCATTCATTTAAAATGACGAGTCCTTTTTGTATATTCTTGGCGGGGGGCTTCGCCCCCCACCTCCCCCTATTCGGGGGGCAAGCCCCCCGAAACCCCCCTTCCCCTAATCTATAAAAACATAAAAACTTTTTTTGTCTTGTCTTTTTTTTCTCAAAAAAGGTTTGACATTCTTTGACGCATCAATGCACTAATAAGTCACAGTACAGTGAAACAGAACGTCTTGGTGCGCTTTTAATGCAAAATTATAAACAACAAAAAGGATACATGCGCTTTTTTTACTCAAAAACTTATAAACTTTAAAAATTAATATCTAAAAAACTACATGTTTCCTAAAGATAATATTTTGGAATTATAATGTTATATCACCTAGCTAACTACCAATATAATTATTTCCAACAAATTCGTGCGGCAGTCTACTAAAGCCAACCCATGTTCGCATTCGTAATGATGAAATCCGTAGAAGAACTATGATTACCGACATAGCTCTCAAAATCTGCAAGCTGAAGTGCCAATGGGCAAGCCATATAGTTAGGAGGACCGACAACCGATGGGGAAGAAAGGTCCTTGAATGGAGACCACGTCTCGGCAAAAGGAGTACAGGCCGCCCTCCAACCAGATGGACTGACGACCTGATAAAGACAGCGGGTATTCGCTGGATTCAGAAGGCCCAGGACCGGGAGGAGAATCGAACGTTAGGGGAGGCCTATGTCCAGCAGTGGACAATAAAAGGCTGATGAATGGATGGATGGACTTCTGTGTGTACGAGTAACGTGTAACGAAATATTAAAGTTATTAAAAATAACGACTATAGATAAAAAATATATAATTTGACAAAAAATCGTTAAACCTATAAAGTTTGAATAAAATCTGGCCATTTAAAGTGAGTCAAAATCTCACCCAAAAGAGTCGGTTACAAAAATATAAGTGAAACTAATAGGTTAAGCGTGTAAAATATTCGTCACTATGAAGTCCTTTATCAAGTCATATTCGTTTTCACAGGGCCACCCTCATGCTTAATACATAAAAATTGATAAAAATCCATATCTACTTAATATTACAATTAGTGTGAATGTGTGTTTGTTAGTTAGTTTGTCCTTTCACGTCGCAATGGTGCGGTTGATCTGACTTGTATAGAGATAGTTGGAGAGCTGGAGAGCGGCATAGACAACTTTTTACTCAGGGAAACTATCTTATTCCTATGGAAAAAACGAGTAATCCACGCAGACGGAGCCGCGAGCGTAATGCGATAGCATAAGCATATAAATTGGTGAACTCCAAATAGGTTTAAACAATAAAATTAAATAGATAACTGTAGTGTGGGGATTTGCTCACAACTCCCAAGATCAATCAGATTATCAACATTTTATGAGACCATCTAGAAGCTATAATAATTGAAATAATTAAAAGAATTATCAAAATTGGTTCATAAACAAAATAAAAATTTATGCCCAAATGAAAAAATACAACAGCCAAGCCAATTATGTTATATTATATACAATCATTAAAATTGGCTAACACTAAAAAGATTTAATCTGTAACAAGTCGGTGTCTGTACATTGAAGATATTTGAGAAAAACCTGTCACTAGGGCTTTTTATTAGCGTAATAGAACCCAAAACAATAATTTTTAGAATTATTGTCTGTTTGTCTGTTTATCTGTTTGTCTGTTTGTTTGTTCGTTTGTGTGTGCTAATCTCAGGAACGGCTTAACGTAGAAGGATGCGGTTTTCACTGATGTATTGGTATTTTTTACATTTATTGTTTGTTTTATTCAGTGTTTGGAGGTATCGTTGGTAGTTTATCGAAAACTTCAGTTAATTTATTGAAGTTTTATAATTTACAGCCCCTTAAATGATAACATGAAACATATAAATGAAAAGAAAAATAGATAATACATAGAAAAAAAAACATAAGATGTGATGGCAATAATATGGTAAACTGTCGACAATAATTAATCAATATTTTAATCTATACATAAAGATGAAGAGTTTGTTCGTTCGTCGTTTGTATGTTTGTTTGAAAGCACTAATCTCAGAAAATACTGGTTCCAATTGAAAAAATCTTTTGGTGTTGGATAGTCCATTTATCGGGGAAGCCTTTTTTCTATAAATAAACCGAACAAAAAGGCAGACGGGCCGCGTGGAGTTAAGCTACCTTTGCCTATGGATACGCTCAACCCCAGGGGAGCCACCGAGGGCTTTAGGCTATATAACATCATGCTATGACTAATACCGAAGTCCACGCGGACGAAGTCGCGGGCGGTCACAACAATATCTATTTATAATATTATAACATAAATTAAAAAAATACAGGCGTACCCTTAGTTTTTGTTACAGTCGGTTAAAAAGGAACCCTTACCGCGAAGATTAAAGACTGTCTGTCTGTCGAACTATTTTATTAGCAATAAGTGAACGAATCAAATTGAAACTTTAAAATTCTTAGGCTGTTTTGGTCGGATTTTATTTTGATATTTCAAGGAAATCAAAACATATGGGTCATTTATCGTTAAAATTCTAGTTTCCTTTCACAGTAGGTAAATTTAGTAGTAGCCTTGAAGAGTGAGAGAAAATAAGGTATTGAAGGATTTTTTTCCAGCCGCTTTTTTCTCCTAGCCCATATAAGCCTAAGCGCACCCAAAGCGGATAACGGTCAGCCAATGGCGGTACAACAATGACAAACATCAAGTGTATATTATTTACCCATTACCCAGGATGCTAATAAACTACTTCATTTCAAATATTTGATTTCATTTCATTTTAAGATTGCAAAACTAGTCAAACGTCAGAATAAAATAATTAAAATGTTTCACATTTACATGTTCCACAACCGTTCTTTATTTAATTTTCGTAAGTTTTATTTTAATTGTTTGAAATCCATAGGGCTTCTAAATGCGTAAAGATAAGAATTTAATATAATAGAACATTAACCCTACCCGAATGACAAGCTTTTAAAACGTGTGGATCATAAAAGTTTTAAGATGTTGCTGTATTTCGTGCTGACATTTGGTGTACTTTTTATTGCATAATAATATTGACAACATAAAACTTATAGATGGTAGCCTAGCATGTTAGCCTATAGCCTTCGTGGTTCAACCGGCGAGGTATAACCGGTGCACTGATTTCCGCGTACTTGCGGCAAACAAGGGCCACCTTATTTTAAATTTAATTATTTAGGTTAATTAATTGATAATAATAAAAAATGTATTATTAGGAGAACATTTATTATTTTAGCAACATAACTAAGTACAAATTTTGCCTTAGCATGTCAAATTTCGCTTCAGAATAAAACATTTTTAAAACCTCTTCTATGGCCCTTATTAAATATACGTAGTTTAAATAAGGACCATGATTTTGAGTCAATATTTAATTGGATAACCAAAATGAACACAATATTTTTAGATCCCTATAGCTTATACAATCATTTGGCATGAAATCACATCTATGAATATACATAAATTAACGAGAAAAATAGTGATGGACCTTATTAAACTAAAGAAACAAAAAAAATATGAAAAAGCATATTTCCCAACAACAAATTAATAAAATTATCATATTTTATCAACAAAGTATCCTTTTCTCTAAATAAAGCTTTGATATTTAAAAAAAAATAAAGACATAAAATAAGTCAACAAATTTGGTGGACCTTATTAAACTTATGGAAAATTGAAACTGGTTTCACTACACATATTTAGTGTAGTAAAATAAGCAATTAGTCTATTTGCACATTGGACATTCAAAATCTAAATCCTCTTTCGTTAAGCCCAAGCATTCTTCATGAAACCATCTTTTGCACGCAGGGCAATTCCTCATGTCTGCAAAACGCTCTTCATTACACGCTTAACAGTACCATTTGTCCGCGGCATCTACGGTGTTGGGATTTTCTTTCGTTTTTTTTTTATTGTTCACCTTCTTCTGTTGTTTTTTCTTGATTCACTCGTAGATTCTCTTTGGTTCTTTTGGCGTTCTTCTTTTTTATTTTCCCTGTCTCTAAATATGTCCTTTTTAACTATCCGGGCTTTGTAGTTTATAGCTTTACGTCGAGGTTTTTGTTTTGTTACAGCATAGTTGTGTACCAACACACAAACAATTTTTTGAAAGAAGATTTAGTACTATTTTTAAGCCTCAGCCTTTCTAATGGAATATCCTCCGAATCGTCGTCACTCGTTTCAGAACCTTGCCGTACATTAACATTATTGTGACACAAAGTACTAATTTGTTTGATATTAGTACCTTGTTCTTGTAGCTTTGAAAGTGGCTCTTCATTTTCGTCTTCAAATGAGCTGTATACATTTAAAGCCTGATCTACAACACGTTTTAGTCGAGATCTATGATCCAAAATAAACGCTTCTTCATAATAATCAGTAATAGAAGTATCCGACTCAGAACTGTGAATTATTGGTCGTCTGACTGTAGCATGAGGCCCGTTTAGTTCAGCTAACACCTCATAGTTTCTAGCGTCGGAGTCTGATGTCGACTAAACGATTTTTATTGCTTCTATTCAATTCTGAACAGGTAGAGAAGGGCGTGATGAAAAATCAGCTTGAGTCAGCAAAGATGTAGAACTTGGTTTAAAGTGTTCAATAAATGTCTTGTCAGAATCGGAACTATTAGCCGTGGGAATTTCGCACCAGGAGTTGGTGACTTATGTCCAGTGATAACTTGCTCTAGAGGTTTTTCAGTCAGCACAGATGGTGCATATGCTTCAGCTGGAAATGCGTCCGGATTATATTTGGATAGAGTCCTGTAGCCCTAAACCCATTTACACTGTTCTGATGGCTCATACATTTCGACCAGACTTTGCTAAAAATTAAAGTAAAACGTGCTTTAGTTAATTTTTTGTCAGGAAATTGGTACAAAAACGTCAAAAACTCCTCGTTCCAATGATGTTCAAATGATTTATTGACGTTTTTATCTAAAGGCTGAAGCTCGTGCGTCGTGTTTGATAGTAAGTAGTATAATACAATATTTTATTTATCAGCTGCCTCAACAATTTTATAATCCAAGTGACAAGAAGCGCCATCAAATACTAGCAAACACTTGCCTCCCATTTTATATTTTCCTAAGTGATGAATAAAATCCACGACCAATGACGCGGTCATACTTCCTTTTGGGACCATTCTTACAATCGATCCTACTGGCAAATTGTCATAAAATTTGGGTTTTGCTCTTTTGCCCTTAAAAATTATGGCAGTATGGCACTCCCTAAAGCTGCAACTGTCACGTTTTCAGTGTGTTCTGGAGCAACCATGCAACCTCTTGGATCCTTGTTTTACTAAAACCATGGGCTGATTGTGTATTGTCAATCTGCAATCTTTCTCGTCCATGTTGAACAAGCGCTCGGGATTGTTGTTAATATCCAGCTCTTCATAAAAAAATTGTATTCTTCAAAATGTTGCATAAATATATTTTAATTTAATTTTTGAGCCCTACCTGGATTCAAAATTTGTACTTTGCGCTTTGAAATGTCGAGGTGCCGTTTTAAAAAGAGTTTCAGCCAGTCTTTTCCAGCCTGCTGTAAGAATTTATTGAAATTATTAAGAATGTTGTTTTGTTCACAAAAAACGCATGCTTGTTGTCGTATAACTTTAGGCGATAACGGAAAACCTATGGCCGCAAGTCTTTTGATTCTAGATTCCAAATCATTTTCTTGCTCTGCAGTTAAAACTGTGCGACGGCCTATTTGTTTTACTATTTTTCCGGATTTCAGATGATTCACCAAAGTTCTGGGAATAGAATAACGTGCGGCCGCTGCCCGTTGAGACAACCGTCCCTCATTAACAGCTGCCATTGCAGCTTCTAATTATTGTAATGACCAAAGTCCTCGAGCTTTCTTGGCTCCATGAGTGCGATCTAAAACATTTAAAAAGTCGATCAAATGAAAAAACAACAATAAAAATTTTTTAACATTACATCCTTGTTAAACTCTGCCTATTTACCCTTGCAAAAGTTTAAAATAAAACAAAACTTTGATTATTAAAAGTACACATTCATAAGTTTAATAAGGGCCGGCCCATTTACCCGCCATTCATCTGGCCCTTATTAGGTTTTGGTACTCATTTTACTCGATTCGATGTTAAATACACATAAATCAATATTTTTTTAGAACTTACCCTGCTTTAGTATCAATTAAACTGTAAGGTTTACTTTATAATAATAAGTTTTATAAACAACAGTATATTTCATACACAATTTCGTTCCATTTAAGAGACAATATTACTATTGAGTGGCACAGACCAATCCTCTGAACGGCGATGCGGCTACTGACAAAATGGCGGAGCCCGTGAGAATGCGCTGGCGTATATTAGCCTTCCTATTGGTCCTTAACGTGTGTGCGTAATTAGAATAAAATCCAACCGTTAGAAGTACATTATTTTAAAAGTGGCCCTTGATAAACACCGGCCCTTGTTACCCGCGTGTACCTTATATTTTGTGAAAAGGTGTTGTAGCCGGTCAAACTTACATGAAGCGACCATCAGCCTCCGGGATAGAGCGTAAGCTTATTGGTTAGGCAAAACTCAGGCTTACTTGATCAGGGTAGAGGACTATGGGCTGCAGCGACTGCGTAATCACCACGTGGCCTGCATACTCTTCTGGCACTCCATCAAGATGTGTAAGTATCAATATAAGATAAAGAATACTCACCATTATTAACAAGTCTTTTTAGTTTCCCATCCTTCAGTTTGATGAGAACCGACAGATCTCTCCAGACGAGGGTGCAGGGCCTGGTCATGCTCGAGGTCCCCAGCAACTCCTCAACTTCAGGAAAAGGTTCTTCATATTTGGGTAGTGTCACTCTACTGTCCACGTTTAGTAAGTCTGGTGGCATCTGCTCCTGTTTAAAAAATAATTAAGAATTTTAGCTTCATCAAAGTGGTCATGATTTTATAAATAAGTTATATAAATATAAAATATAAATTACAAAAGGCATACGAATATGCCATACTATATTTCCGCACTATACGTTATTTTATTATAATGCAATGAAATGAAACGAAATAGTTTATTAACATCCTGTGTAATAATAATAATATACACTCGATGTTTATCATTATAGTACGGCCATCGGCTGACCGTCATCCGCTTTTGGTGCGCTAAGGCTTATATGGGCTAGGAGAAAAACCGGCCAAGTGCGAGTCGAACTCACGCATGAAGGGTTCCGTACCATTATCTATAAAAAATCACGTTTATTGTATAGGAGCCCCCTTAAATATTTATTTTATGCTATTTTTAGTATTTGTATAACAATAGCGGCAACAGAAATACATCATTGCCTTTGAGTATCCATAGAAGACATTGCATTAAGATTGAATGAAAGGTAAATTGTGGTTTACGATTTATGACGTATTAAAAAAACAGCTTACAAGATCTCGTTCAAACCAATTTTTGGTGGAAGTTTGCATCGTAATGTACATCATATATTTTTTTGTTTTATCATTCTCTTATTTTAGAAGTTACAGGGGGGGGGGGGCACCAACATTTTACCACTTTGGAAGTGTCTGTCGCGTAAACTATTCAGTTTATAAAAAATTATATTAAAAACCTCAATATCATTTTTGAAGACCTATCCATAGGACACCCTACGTATGGGTTTGATGAAAAAAAATTTTTTGAGTTTCAGTTAAAAGTATGGGGAACCCTCAAAATTTATTGCTTTTTTCTATTTTTGTATGAAAATCTTAATGCGGTTCACAGAATACATCTACTTACCGAGTTACAACAGTATATATAGTTCTTAAAGTTTCGGAAAAAAGTGGCTGTGACATACGGACGGACAGACAGACATCACGAATCTATAAGGGTTCCGTTTTTTGCCATTTGGCTACGGAACCCTAAAAAAGCGGGCGGAAAAAACTCCAGCCCTGTCTTAAATAATTTTTCAGGTACAAAGGTATTTAAATGCAGCATGACTGTGGGGTGACAAGGAGTGTGAAAATATACTGAAATGTACTGTGGAAATATACGGAAATGTACTGTGGAAATATAGTGCAGAAGATGAGGAACGTTGACCGAATGGTTATCTCCGGAAGGTACAGAGTTCACAACCTTGCTCTCACCGGTGACTAAGACATTAGTTAAGTGCTTAGCCGCATTTATATATAGCCTTTATAATCTAAACATTGTTGCAATATTGCACTGAGATGTCATAGAACTTTATTAGTGTAAACAATAAAGAGATTAGATAATAAACACAAAGACTGTAAGGGAGATTTGAAACTAGAATTAAGGTTTTTTTTATTTGAAAGGAGTAGCAAAAAACGAAACGAACGAGCAAGCAGGCCATGTGGTGTTGTGGTTGCTGCAGCCCACCCATATGTGTTCTGCTGCAGCGACCACTCACACACACTCAAGCAAACACAGGTAAGTCTTATCTGAGGTCGTATGCGATGCTGCTCCGGAGTTAGCCGGAGTCCGTCAGAGTAGACCAACTCATTTAAGTATGGCTGGCTATTGCACCTTTCTATTGGAATACAGTAAAATTGATTCAGAAGAAACAGAAGGCAGAAGTGGAAGAGTGGGCTCCACTACCAAGGTCGTTTCGACCCCTTAATGAAATATTTAAGGAGGATCATAGATATAAAAACCAATGGATTTGACATTACAGCTCAGAACTTGTCATGTTCTTATTACAAAAATTCTATTTACAAAGTTGTTTATATATATATTTAGTTCGCCATATTTACCTTCAAGAGGTATGCAAATATACAATGATAAAAATATAAAAGGAAAAAACTTAACTATAACACAATTACGAAATGTACATTAACATCTATTTTATTATTATTTTTATTTGTCCCATATTGCGCCTTTTATAAAATAATAAATTTTTATATCTATGGGGAGGATGCAGACTTGGATATTTTTACATGTGCCATAAACCAGCTACGCAAAGCTGCGACACATTACCTTGAGGGTCTCAATGCTGGCAGCAGTCCTACAGGTACATAGTTTTAGTTAGTTTAGTTTTAATTTTAATACACTTAATCAATTTTATTAATATAATTCATTCTTGTGTTTGGTTCCTAACTGTAAGCAAGATGTTGACAAATTTAATAGTAAATAAACAAAAATAAAAAAAACCCGGGCGAACCATATAATTTCTACCACCTACAAAACCTACACCAACAGTGGCTTCCCCACATAAGGATATTAAATGAATCCAGTAACCCCGCGTGGACTCACAATTTCTCTCTGAATCCACCAGCCTGTCTGCATTCGTACATCGTGACGGACCTTTTTTTTGGTATCTGGGGAGGGGGGGGGGGGGCTTCAAAATATACCCGGCACCTTGGGAGAGAGAGTTATTTGGGATTTGACCGCCTGCCTCTGCGCTTGGGGAGGACTCCGGGATCTCCAGTGGAACGCACCGGTGACCTCCTCGTGCGGCGCCCAGAATGCGCCCATCTTCGGGAGAGCAGATATGCTCTCCTGCACCTTCCGCTGCTTACGGCGGCATGCGGCCACGCACACACCACGTCCTTCCCGGGGCTGCTGATTGGGCGGATCAAGCTCCCACTCACACCGTCCAGTACCCCGGAAGCCCCGTTTTGGTCGCTTCTTACGATCAGGCAGGGGATACCGTAGCTTTATTCTTAATCCCGAAGCTACAGGAACTAGCGTGACGGACCTACTCCTATATACTTGTCAATTGAAAGATCATTTGGAAGACGAAAGACAAGCCGAATTACAAACTGCTGATCATGATGTTGGTCGAGAAAAAAATATTAACGACTTCCAAAAGTAAAATAAATATAATAGTATATTCACGTAGGACACTTTTTCTTGCCGAGGTAGGTACTACTAAAAAGAAACTCTAAAAAAGTTATGCATGATTAAACATAAAAAATATACGCGTCGCCTTGAGAACTTCCTTGATTTTTTCGTCGGTTAAATGCACGGACAGATTAAATTACCAAAATATAATACCCGAGACTATTTAACATCAACGCACGGATAGCTTTAAGTTTGTATTTCTCAAGTATTTTTCTATTTTATATTGTAATAAGCTGTTCCCCGCGGTTTCACCCGCGTTGAATTATATTGGATCTCTTCGTGGAAATGAGATATTTTACCGCGGTAAAAATATTCTATTCCAGCCTCCTCGATGTGACGTGAAAGAAGGACAAACAAACCAACAAACACACTTTCACAATAATTCTATAATATTAGTAAGGTATTATACCGGAACGCGTTCGAGTATCTTATAAAATATTTATTAGCTACTCGAGAAAATGTGTAACGAATATGCGAGAGAACGATCTTGTTGCATAAAACCGCAACACGTGCACTGACCCATAACGAATCTCATAGCTTGCATAGACTATGCTGAACCTCTAACCGCTGCATCCACTTCTGCTGTGAAGCAACTCCATTGTGTTTAGTTGGAAAAGTGCAGTTGCCGGCCAGACTTCACGAGGAGACTATCAGCCTTCGGAGTGGCCTTGCTTGAGATTGTGTATTAAACCCACGTGGACTGCATGCGCGTCTGCTACTTCATTCAAATAAAAAAGAACATTCATGTTTTTTGCCAGGCTTCATCCTCCAACATCATCGCTACAAAACACTAGCGGATCCAGGGGGGGCTAGGAGGGCTCAACCCAAAATCCATTCGATTTCACATTTGACAAACCTCAAATAATACGTATTCGGTATTGCCTAACCAGGCGCGGTCCTAGCACACGTGCCGTGCGAGTAGGATGCGTCAGCCCCCCCTCCTCCTCCCTTCATCGACAAATTCAGGCCACACCTGCCCCAAATTAAAATCAAGCCACCCCCGAACTGAAATCCTAGATCCGCCATGGCTACAAAATATGGTCTGACGATTTAAAGATAATGGGTAGTGAGAAGCTGCTGGACCAGCCGGACTGACGAAACTTAGACGAGGCCATTAGCCAGCAGTAAACTTTCAAAGTCACCGCACTTGGACACGGATCTGGAAAATCTGGTCAGACAAATTTTCAGCCCACTTATAATGCCTCCGACAAGGTTTAACAACTATAATTTTTCCCGCTCATCGTTCCACTAGGAATCTGCGTCGTGGGTACCATTTGTCAGTCTCTCAATCATTTGAACTTGAAACCTTCTGCAAGCCGACATTTTAACATTGCAACACACGAGTCGTAGTAGCTAAGCAGATAAAAAACCCACGGCTCAACTTACCTTCTGAAGCAATAAAACGCGATTCGGATATTTAAATAAAGGGATATTAAAGTGAATTCAATGGCCCACTTCTTTAAGTTTCTATGCATCAAAACTTGGGAAACACAAATGATAGTAAAATATTGAAAGTAAATAAAAATACATTCACACGTGATATACAAGTTTTTTCGTGTAATGATACTGTAATTAAGCAACCGCATTAAACAAAATAATAATTAAAAGATACTTCTATGTACGTAGCCCATTACTTATTGATTAGATAATTATTAAAAGAAGGTATTTAAGGTTGCTTTTAATATTCACTTAACGATTAACTGATGTTTGGCAACTATAAATAAATAATCTACGCGAATAGATTCAACGAATGCAAAGTATACGATTAATTGAGTGGGAAATGCAACTTTTTTTCTTTGAAAACTTTTTTTATTAATTTTACATTAATTAAACTAATCCAGCAACAGTAAGTATCATCAACTAAAATGAAATACAACGTATTTGTACTTTATTTTATGGCCAATTCAATAGGAATTTTAACTAATTTATAAAATTCTTGTGCAACATTAGGTAAACTATATTGTTATTGATTATTCTGATATCTCAATTACTAAGTAAAAGTAAAACTTAAAGATTTAAATTTTTGTTTGAAAGAAAACTATTTAAAAATTCTAATTTGCATGTTGGTTGAGATAAACTTACATGTGCATCATCTGGCGAAGACGTCTTCGTAGAAGCACTGGTGGTCGTTTTAGTAGAGTCCAAACTTTTGTCTGTTTGACTCATTTTTCTATCACAATAGTCGTTTTGTTCATAAAAGGAAAAAGTAAATATTATGTTGCGGTAACTTTGGTGGCGGGTCGAAACATTTTCTTAGGACGCGCCCGTCGTGTTTGCGGCCGATGGGCTGTCGTTGGCTGCAGCCTACTGTAGCGTAGGACGAGCTGACGACCAAGGTGTGACAAGGACGGCAAATGCAAGAAAGGGACAACTACTTGAGGAATCTTCGTGATAAGAGATTACCCTACTCGCGGACACGGGACAACAACTTGACGATAGTTAAGCAGCAAGAGACATTAACGCCTAACCATAGCGCACGTGCGCTATGACCATCTAGTCGAATATTGGTATATTATGACTATTTTATAGGGCCATCCATTTTTTTCAAGTTGTTTATCTTGTTTCGTAGCTCAAACATGGTCGCTCTTTGAACCGACCAAATAAATTAATATTTATATATTGGAATTATTGGTATTGTAGATTAGAATGATATTTGACGCTCTATTTACATTTTAAATTAGTTATCTCATATAAATATTCTTGGGTTATTTTATTTTTATTTTATTGTCTTAGGAAATTTCATAACAGATTGAAATATATAATTTCATTGAGATCATAAATTTACGAAACAACCACAATGATACTAGCGGCCGCCCACGACTTCGTCCGCGTGCAGAATTTTTGTACAATAAAAATAGCCTTAGTAACTCCTTATTACATCAGCTACCTGCCAATGTAAGTCCCGTCAAAATCGGTCCAACCATTTCAGAGATTAGCCGGAACATGCAGACAGACAGACAAACAGACCGACAGACAGACAAAATTTAAAAAAATGTTATTTTGGTATATGTATCGTATATACATTCATATGGATGGAGTGAAAAGCGGTTATTTTAATATTAAAAATAGACACTCCAATTTTATTTATTTATGAATGCCTTTGAACATCTAATTGTATAATCAAAATCAAACAGCAATTTAAAATGATGATGTTGCTACGGTTAGAGTACGAGTATTATTGGTTAACGTTGCCAGGCGTCTTATTATAATAATACTTACTAGCTGACCCCGCGAACTCCGTACCGCGTTCAAATGTTTGGGGTAGGCCACCCTTATTACTTAGGGGGATGAAAAATAGATGTTGACTGATTCTCAGACCTACTCAATATGCTAACAAAATTTCATGAGAATCGGTCAAGCCGTTTCGGAGGAGTACGGGAACGAACATTGTGACACGAGAATTTTATATATAAGACTAGCTGAGCCCGCGAACTCCGTATCGCCTTAAAATGTTTAGGGTGGGCCACCCTTATCACTTAGGGGGATGAAAAATAGATGTTGGCCGATTCTCAGACCTACTCAATATGCTCACAAAATTTCATGAGAATCGGTCAAGCCGTTTCGGAGGAGTACGGGAACGAACATTGTGACACGAGAATTTTATATATAAGACTAGCTGAGCCCGCGAACTCCGTATCGCCTTAAAATGTTTAGGGTGGGCCACCCTTATCACTTAGGGGGATGAAAAATAGATGTTGGCCGATTCTCAGACCTACTCAATATGCTCACAAAATTTCATGAGAATCGGTCAAGCCGTTTCGGAGGAGTACGGGAACGAACATTGTGACACGAGAATTTTATATATAAGATTATCAGTTGGAGCCGGACACCCGTACGTATCCCGTGCTTCACCCGGGTGGAGAATCTAAGAGGCCCCGGACCCACAATCTTTTGGTTTTCTGGATTCTTATCTCCTGATATTCTATAAGCCTTTCCTATTTCTTTACAACACTTCCAACGCTTTATTATCAAGAATTATTAGCGAAAATAACTACACAGCATGTATCATGCATAGCTCAGCGGCTAGTACAAATTGCAAGAATTAAACTACGTCAAACGTCTTCGGGTTGATTTAACTGGTTGTTATGGATAGATAATAGTCGTTTAACCGGACGACCCATGAAAGTTCTATCTTAAATTCTAATTCCACATATTAATATAATCTAAACATAAAATTAACATTAACACGATTCATTATTCACAAATTTTATAAACATTATTCATATTAAAAAAAATTTGAAGCGCGCATGGCCGTAGATAGCGTAGAACGCAAGCGATCTATGTAGTTGAGCCAAACGGGCGCAGTCGGGTGTGAGATAGGTGACCGCTAGTCGCAAAAAATTTCATGCGCGTTTCCGTGCTTCGGAGGGCACGTTAAGCCGTCGGTCCCGGTGGTTGTCGATAGATAACAGTCGTTAAACCTTGTCGGAGGCCTTATGAGTGGTTTGAAAACATCCGACAGCGGGTTGGCCACTAACCCGCATCTCCACCAACCTGCATTGGAGCAGCGTGGTGGAGTAAGCTCCAAGCCTCCCCAACAAGGGGGAGAGACCCGTGCCCAGCAGTGGGACGCAAAAAGGGTTGCAGCCATTCATATTAAAGATAACTCCAAGTACGACTCCGATTATCTATAATTATATATAAAGCTGAAGAGTCTGTTTATTTGAACGCGCTAATCTCAGGAACTACTGGTTCGAATTGAAAAAATCTTTTTGTGTTTGATAATCCATTTTTCGTGGAAGCTATATAACTTCATGCTATGAGTAATACCAAAGTCCACGCTATGTTTCATATTTATTTTCGATTTCGAGTTGATCTGGCTAGGCAACTTTTTCTGTTCGCATTGCTAGGCACGCGTCTGTCCTCATTATTGGGGAGTATTCAATGTATTCAATGTATTCAATGCAATACAGGATGTTTTCAATTCAGAAGTATTCAATGCGGTTATAGGGAGTAACTGAGAGTTAAGGGATAGGATTGGGCTAGTACTTAAGAGAGTTTAGTAATTAACTCAACTATTTTGACTAACAGGACTTATTTTTGATAAAAAAACAACTTTGTATTGACAAC
The DNA here is from genome assembly GCA_911387765.1 of Pyrgus malvae. Classification (NCBI taxonomy): domain Eukaryota; kingdom Metazoa; phylum Arthropoda; class Insecta; order Lepidoptera; family Hesperiidae; genus Pyrgus; species Pyrgus malvae. Next base: position 4,985,245 of record OU426955.1, on the reverse strand, counting down.
TTCATATTTAAATTAATAGGTGTTTTTCAAAGTAAATGCGTATCAAATGCGTATTGATTTCCAAAGTTCGGAAGCACGAATATTTGTTGGTCCCAAGGTGTCGAGTGACAGACGCCGAAACCTGACAATGCTGCTGCCACATCACTTACCTTCCGCATCATTGAACCCCGTCCATTAAGTTGACATAGGAAGTTTTGGCGGGAACTAGCGGGAAAAGATATCGTATCAAGAAAATAAAACAAAACAATATTTTAACGGTCTTGGTTATTTTCAAGTAACTTTTATGTTATATTCGTAAGTTGACCACCAATAACATTTTCATGTTAAATGTTGCCAAGACGAGTGCATACGGCTATCTCTGTGAAAAAGATATGATATCTCATGTAGAGCTAAGCTCCTGAAGTCTACCTACTCTAACTTCACTAACTCCAAATCTCAAACAATATAAATAAATAAATAACGCTTCACACTCATAGCCCTACAGTAGGGTAGGGGTATATACCCTGTGTTGTGGGTGCCATGGACACACACAATTAAAGAAACACAAACACCCAGACCAAGAACAGAAATTTTAAACTCATCATTCAAATGTCTGCTTCGCCGATAATCGACCGCGGGACCCTCCGATCGGCAGCATGGTTATTGGTTACCATGCCGGACTGTCACGTGGGTCGTCAATAATATATTTTTCTTTTTTTTGCGCTGTTTTGCTACCATCACGAAGGCATTCGTTACCTTTGTGTTTATGCAAATATCTTCTTTCTGAAGTAACGAAAAGGCCAGCTTCACATTATGATTGAGATGTAAAATGGATGAAGTTAGGGCTGTTCGACTTGGGCGTGTACTTATATTCAAGAGCTTCTTGTTGCCTCCAAATCACAGAACTCCATCAGATACGGTACGTTCTGGTAAAAATTCAACCATTGCTTTACAACGACATCTGAGTTGATTATCTATATTGGAGCAATAATTTCAACTAATATGATGTCCCTCGGTTTAACGAAAGTGGCAAAAATTTAATTTTAATTTATTAGATACTGACTATGCATAGCTGGTGCGATACTACTAGATACTAAAAGAATAAAACGGGCAGTGCGAGTGTAGGTTTCCATATAACAGTCCCTGTAGCTTCGGGATTAAGAATAGAGCTACAGTATCCCCTGCCTGATCGTAAGAGGCGACTTAAAGGAGGCTTCCGGGGTTAGGGACGGTCGGTGAGAGTGGGAGCTGGATCCGTCCAGCCAGAAGCCCCGGGAAGGACGGCGGTGTGTGCATGGCCGCATGCCGCCGTAAGCATCGGAAGATGTGCAGGGGAGCACATCTTCTCTCCCGAAGATGGGCCCAATCTGAGCGCCGCGCGTGGAAGACACCGGTACGTTCCACTGGAGATCCCGGAGTCCTCCCCAAACGCAGAGGCAGGTCACCTAAGGGGTTATAGTGCGGTCAAATCCCACATAACCCGGTATCCTCTCCCAAGATGCTGGGTAACTTGACCAAGTTTCCGCTCCGATACAAAAAAAAGTTTCCATATAAGTAATACCACCAAAAATTACATTTCTTTTCGTAGTGTCAGTATAAATGATTAAGTTTCATTTGGGGTTTTTGAAAATGTGCTATATCTCAAAAAATACTGATAAATTAATTAGGAAAGTCTATATTAAGTTCTACTGCATTTTTTTTAAAGATTTTTCTTGATAATGAAATGTAAACGGTTTATGCAGCTAAGCAAAACGGGCGTGGTCGGATGTGAGATAGGTGACCGCTAGAAATCATACGCGTTTCCGTGCCCCAGAGGGCTCATAAAGCCGAGCGCTGGCTGATTTTAGCTAACGCCCGCGGCGCGGTTGTTATCGATAGATATCGTTAAAAATTATCGGTCCCAACCATAGGTGTTTTGAAAACACGATAGCGGCTTGAACACTAACCATCCACCAGCATGCAGTGGGTGCAGGTTGGAGTAAGCTGCAGGTCTCCCCAATTATTTAGCAATGAGACGCAAATTGGGTTGCAGCCAAACTCTAATACAAATTAAGTTTTTATATTAAACAGAAATGTAAGTATCTTTCTTAATAAACTGATTTTAAAAATGAAAACGGTTTTATATTTAATTATCTCTCCCTCTCGCTCCCTTTATTATAATTTGTTTCACTTAATAAAGATAAACAACTGGATGTTGGAGTCATCTAATGAGATGGGGATATCGCCGCGTCGCGTCGCACAACGCACCTGCAAAAATCCTTGTAGTAGTTTTCCATATTTCATTGATATTCATACTCGTAACATGTTGTAGAAGGAGACCACGATGCCAAATATGGATTTTCTAGGGCTTCATGAGGACCTAGTAACTTTTATAGATTGAATGGTAGGAATAAGGTAATATTAGCGCCAACAGTATGTAATGTTTCAGTAATTTTTAGGTTTTTGTGAGTGAAATGGGCATAAAACTGCTAAATATTTAACAAAAAAATAGAACCGACTTAACTATAAAAATAAAATTGTTCAGTAGGTACCTACTTCATGCAAGGTAATGACTGTTAAAACTATTTTGGTGTCAGTGCCCATTCAGAATGACAAGTACGACATTTCACTAAGGGCCCAACTTTGAAAATAGTTTTAAGAGTCATTACAATAAACAAGAAAAAGTAAGTATTGAACAATTTTATTTTTTACCGTTTGAAGTCGGTTCTATTTTTTGTTAAAAACTTAATTAATTTCACTCCTTTTAGTAATTTTAATTTATTTTTTCTGTATATAGGTATAAGCATAATTGGAAAATTTTCCACCTAACTTCTAAACGTTAATGAGATTTACCTTTTATAATCATGTTAATCTAATAGCCCAAAAAATACTATTATCGTTCCATCTGAACGTATAAATTATTGAAAGAGCAAATTCTCTCAGCTCCTAGCCGTTGAAGAGTTGTCAATCATCAGCTTAGCAACATGGGGTGATAATTACCGGGCATGAATATTTGTATTATGTTAAAAAATATGACGAAAACAATGTGTGTGCCTATAAAGTTTCAGTGTTTCCCTCGATTTCCCTAGCATCCCATCATCAGATTTTGATATGGAGACAGTTGGACCACCTTAGGAGTATAAGTTTTTGAATAAACAAAGATATATTGAAAGAATTTGCTCTCAATTCCAAACTGTCGTAGTACCTTCCATCATCAGCTCAGCAACATGATATGATAAATGTACACAAATGTCTGTTTTGCTTTAGTAACTATATGAAAATCAATTGATTTGTTATAAAATTTGAATGTTCCCCTCGATTTCTCTGGGATCTCATCATCAGACTTTGACTTGGTGAAGTTGGTGGTGGTGGTTGGACCACCTCGGGAATGGAACATTTTGAACCAAAAAAAATATTGAAATAATTTGCTCTCAATTCCTAACCGTCGCTGTACTTTCCATCATCAGCTTAGAAACATGAGATGATGATTACTATGCACAAATATCTCTTATGCCTCAGAAAGTATAAGAAAATCAATGTGTGTGCCAATATAATTTGATAGTTCCCCTCGATTTCTCTGGGATCTCCTCATCAGATTCTGGAAATTGGTGAACATATATATAAAAAATACAGCCGAATACCGCCTCCTCCTTTTTGGAAGTCGGTAAAAATAATGTAACTTTAACACTCTCGGGTGAGGTGGAATTTTCATTATTTATTTTATAAAAAATAAATCGACAAACGATGCATTGTTATCTGCCTACTTTGACACCTAGAAGTTAGTTGAAACATACAAATAATTAGCAGGGCCGTTAATCGTGAGAGTACTCAACAGGTTGCAAGCATGCCTATATCCTTAAATCCTTATCTGGCACTCGACAAAATGCGAAAATCCCCTCTTCGGCGGCTCTCTTACTATATATTTTTTGACCTTTTACTAAACGAATGCTTTTAACGAAGATACGATCGTCCCAAAAATCCGAAATAGAAAAAATAATACGATTATTATTTATTTAAAAGTTTACTAAGAATCTTAATATGTATTCGGTCGTTGGCATTTACGTTGGCTACGAAAAGAGTAATGCTACCGTATTGCTACGAAAGAAAATGGAGGAAAAACTTACAGTAAGGTAGGTTACCTTAACCTTTGAGTAACTAAAAAGCAATTGTTTACTATACAGAAATTATATTTTATTATAGTAATAAAAAATTATAAAAAAACCCCGACTGCGCGAAGAACAAAAAAGCTAAAAACAAGTGGATAAATAAATATTTTTAAATTATATTTTAATTTATATATATTATATAGCCTTATAGCCTTATATCGGGTTAAAAACTTCCTGCGAAAACATACTAAGCTAACATTGGTACATACGCTTGTTTTACGGTCGATTATGCCGACGTGTCCTACCCTGATCTCACCGAAGATCTTCTAGATAAGTTAGAGCGCCTTCTCAACAATTGTTTCCGGTTTATATTCAATTTACGTAAATACGACCACATCTCTAAATTTCGAAGCCAGCTTAAATGGCTTACTATTCGACACAGGCGTAATTCTAGAATTCTTTTGGCTCTGTACTCAGTCTTGCATGATCCAACTTCTCCTTCGTATCTCAAGGAAAATTTTCAGTACCTCTGTTAGAGGACTACGATCTACCAAAAATCTTAGCATCTATCTTCCGCCACATAAGAGTGGATTTTTCCATCATTCTTTCACAGTTAAGGCAATACAACTTTGGAACATCTTACCCGAAAATATAAGAAAGGCACCTAGCAAATTTACATTCAAAAAACACTTAATAATAACGTAATATCTTCGAAAATATTCATTTAAATTACATACTGTGAAGAGACATATTGATCTATATTAAATGCACAATGTATTGAAGGTACTTAATTGAATAAGGATTAATGCTGTATTGCTGTAAAAGTTAAATAAATAAATAAGCCATTATTTCTCGTAAAAAGTAAAGAAATTGTGGGTTATCCCTAATAGATAGACATAAACCATCGAGAGTTTTTTTGTAGACCTTTTTAATGTGTACAATTATTATTATTATTTGAGTTGATGGGGAAGGGTACAACCCTAAGGCCACTGCGACCAGTAAATGATCTATTGTAGCCTAGCCCCGCGTTTATATCTGATTCCCAAGGCCGACGGTTGTTAGGAACAGTACGATGCGCTTGGGATCTAGAAGTTTGACATCTTCCGATGTGACTAGGCTGCCGCCCAGTATCCGACTTCTGCTATGTGCGAGTGCGACACAGTCGCAGAGGATGTGGATGCCCGATTCCTCTTCACCATTGCAGAATCTGCAAATAGCAGTTAGAACTTAGGTTAAGTTTGAACATATGCCTGTTTAGTTTACAGTGACCAGTAAGAATTCTTACAAGTGGACGTATTTCATTGCGTTCTAGATTGATCACTTGCTTTGAGTATTTGCTTGAGTAGCCAGCCACCAGCGCCCTTGCATGCGTCATGCCTGGTGCGGACACCCAAAGGTCCTTGCCCTGGTTCGTAGACCAGATTTGAAGCATGGTTCGGGAAGCGGTTTTTGAGATGCCCAGCGTTGGCTCAGGGCCAATGAAGGGCATCGCAGCACCTCTTTTGGCCAGCTTGTCGGCGACTTCATTACCGCAAATACCCACATGTCCCGGCACCCACCCGAGGGCTACACTGTTGTGTGCGCCCAGTGTGTTGAGTGCATGGATACATTCTAAGGTCAATTTTGACTGAGTTTCATGGGACTGCAGTGCCCGAAGAGCAGCCTGACTGTCCGATAGAATCGTTATACGTTTTTTAGTATAATTAGCCTAGCAGGAATTATTCCTGTCCAGGCTTTCATAAACGCATTGGATTATCGCATACATCTCTGCCTGGAAGACAGTTGTATAGGTGCCTAGATTGGTGCAGAACTTAGAACTAGGTTTTCGACCGTATACTCCTGCCCCTGTGCGTCCCTCCTTCTTCGATTCATCTGTAAACCAGATGATATCTCCATTTATGAGGGATTTTGATGCCTTATCCGCCCACATTTCTCTAGACGGTATAAGTACTTTGTATAGTTTGTTGAAACTATATTGTTTGCTAATGACGTCACTCGGCATCGCCATAATTTTGCATTCAGTGAGGTTTCTGTGGAGTTCCCTCATGATAGGTGACTTCCAGTTGGCCTTGCCTTTTTCAGCAGCACGGAGAATAGCACATTTGGCCTCTTTCTGCACATGAATGTGTAGAGGGTAAATGTTTAGTATTGCTTCCATTGCTGCAATTGGCGTTGATGGAAAGGCCCCGGTTATAATACGACAGGCCAATCCTTGGACGCTGTTCAGTATCTTGATACATGTTGTTTGCATTGTTTTTCTGTACCAGCATACGCAGCCGTATGTGATTATGGGTCTAACAATGGCTTCGTAGATCCACGCTACGTATTTTGGTTTTAGCCCCCATTTCCGGCTTGTTAGCCTACAACATGTTCCCAGAGCAATCTTTGCTTTCTTGACAACCTTATCAAGGTGTGCGTTCCAGTTAAGTCTTTGGTCCAATGTGATTCCTAAATACTTAACTTCTTTCGAGAGTGGTATGGCTGTGCCAAAAAATTTAATTGTTTCAAGCTTGTCCAACTTATATCTTCTTGTGAAGGGCACAATGACGGTTTTGCTGGCATTCACCGATAGACCGTTATTGATGCACCATTTTTCGACTATTTTAAGTGCTGACTGCATGAGGCTAGATAAGATGCTTTGGCAGCTTCCAACTATGTTGATTACCAAGTCATCTGCATAGCCTTGTGTGTCCAGTCGATTGTCGTTGAGCTCCTGGATAAGATTGTCGACCACGATTGACCACAGTAGGGGCGAAAGGACTCCACCTTGCGGGCAACCTCTGTTAATCTTAATTTCGGTTGTGATGTCAAATAGCGTGGTACGAACTATTCTGTTATTAAGCATGTAACCCACCCAGTCGGTGATGGTATTATCTATGCCTCTCTCTTTCATACATTTTAGTATGACTTCAGTAGGGGTATTGTCAAAGGCTCCCTCAATGTCCAGAAATGCACATAAGGCAATTTCTTTGTCTTCAAGGGCTTTTTCTATACGGTCCGATAGCTCCATAAGTGCGGATTCCGTTGATTTCCCTTTTTGGTAGGCATGTTGCTGCGGCTGTAGGGGTATGACCTTTAGATAGGTTTCCCTGATGTGTAAGTCTATCACCTTTTCCATTGTCTTCAGTAAAAATGAGGTGAGACTTATTGGTCTGAAAGATTTGGGTTGCGAGCTATCCCTGTCACCCGTTTTGGGTATAAAGGTAACCCTCACTTTTGTCCATGAGGTTGGCAGGTATCCCCAGGCAAAACTTGCTCGGAAGATTTTCAATAGTACTGCCAGCACTTCGTTTAACCCTTCTTGTATTAGAGCAGGGAAAATGCCGTCTTCTCCTGCAGATTTGTAGCCCTTAAAACTATTAATGGCCCAGGTTACTTTGTCGGGTTTGAAGATTGAGGTCGCCACCCTCCAGTTCTCAATGGTTGGTCTTAATTTGTGTGTGTAGGAGGGTGGCATGATGGTATCCTTGTCCATGACGGTAGACCCGGGGAAGTGTGTGTTTATTAATACCTTCAAGGTCTCATCTACCGTCTTGGTGTAACTTCCATCAGGTTTCCTCAATAATCCAAGATGAGCTGGGGGCGTTTTTGCAAGAATTCTGTGGATCTTGGCGACGTGTGCCGTCCCATTTATTTCCTCACAGAATCTTTGCCAGGATCTGCGCTTTGCCCTTCTCAGTTCATTGTTGAAGTCCGTGAGTGATTGGGTGTAGGTCTGCCAGTCTTTGGTCTTTTTGGCTCTATTAAAGTCGGAGCGTGCTTTTTGCCTAAGCTTGGATAGCACGTTATTCCACCACGGTACTTCTCTGTTTGTTGTAACAGTTTTTAGAGGACAGCTGTGCAAGTATGCATCATTAATACTTTTCTCCAGCTCTCCTGCCGCATGCTCTAGTTGGTCCCGAGTTTTCACGGCTTTGCCTATCGTCCTTAGGTTGGTTTTGAGTTGATGTCTGTACTCCTCCCAATCAGTTGTCCTAGGGTTACGATAAGTTTCTACATGTTTACTTCTATTAGAGGCTATATCAAACCTAATATGTCTATGATCAGACATAGATACCTCAGAGCTGACGTGCCAGTTTCTAACGCGATTCGCAAGTTGCTCCGTGCAGAAGGTAATGTCCAACACCTCCTGTCTCTGAACATTTATAAACGTTCGTTAGAGATATTAAGAGTTTGAAGGTTGTTGGATAATAAAAACTCATACATTAACTCACCCCTTCGGTTGGTATTGGTACTACCCCATGAGGTGTGATGACTGTTACTGTCGCATGCCAGCAGCAGTTGAGCCTCCTGTTCCTGGCAGTACTCGATGAGGGGGGCTAGCTGCACAGTTGGATCTGGTCTCTCTCCGGGTAGATAGGCCGAACAGATTATTGTCTTGAATGATTCGAAGCCCGGAAGAGCGACGTAAGCTGCTACCATGTCATCTGTACACATACAAGGTATAGGTAAGAACTTTAAGTTGTTCTTTAAAATAATGCAGGCTCGAGGCCTGATACCATGGCTGTTGTAAATTAACTTACCAGCAGACGTTAGGCCCATTACCATGTTTCCTTTAATCCATGGCTCCTGTATGAAAGCCATGTCAAGTCCTTCTTCTTTGAAGCGCTGACTGATGATGGCGCTAGCCGCTTTGGCGTGGTGAAGGTTTACTTGGATGGCTTTGATCATGTTTGGGGGAGTGGGATGTATTAAAAATAGTTGGGATTGGGAAAGGGAGGGGATTGTTTGTGTAGAAATGTGTTTGGAGTTAATGTAAGTGTGGTGAGTGTAGGTGAGCGTGTGAGTGTGTGTGAGTGTTACTGTTTCCTTGAGTTGTGTCTGTTCCTTAACCCCGGTCCTGGTTGTTAATCGGATCGCGGGAGGCCTTCCTGCTCGAATGCTCCTGAGCCAGTGAGGGCAGCTGTACAGGTGCCCTCCTGATTGGAGCTCCGGCAGCAGAGGTAGTTCGAGTAAAAGTACCCTGTGTACCTCTGTAGGCCCCTCGCGACGACCTCCCCCCAGTGTGGGCTAAGGTGTGTGTTCTGCGGGTAGGGTGCGTTGGCAGAGTAGCTCTGCCCGATACCCTTCCGCGGGTGTGTGGTGTAGGTAGTAGGTGTGTCGGAGTTGACCTACTTGGAATAGCCGGAGGATGAGACAGCGGCTGCTCGACCTCTGACGTTGCGGTGCCGGTCACAGGCCCAGTAGTGGGTTGGGCCGGCATCGGTTCCGACGAGGTGTGCGAACCAGATGTAGATGGTTGCGCCGAGATGTTGTGTGGCGCGTCCCCTGTCTCAGCCTCTTTGGTCTTTGGTGGGTTCTTGACCCTAACTATCACATCTTTTAGGCCGAAGAACGGCCTAAAGTTTCTTTTCTTAAGGGCCTGGTATGCGGTCTCATCGAACGAGAAGGTGACCGTCTGGCCAGTCTCTTCCACCTTCCTGTTGGCCACCCTCCAATGAGCGCATCCCAGGTCACTGTTTTGAACTGTTAAGCGGTGCAAGATGGTCTTGACCTCTAATTTCGGGTCTGGGAACCATGTTGCACCGTAATATGGGCGAGGTAGGTCGCGTTCATCGACCAACTTGAGTTTGGCCTCCGCCCAGGGTTTAATATTAGGAACCCATTTGGCTAGCCATTCACGGGTAGCTCCGTCATGACAGTTTAGCACAAGGCAACCATCCCTGACGGAGCTTCCCATGAACCTGGGTCCCTCTCCACTGCTGGAGGAGTCGATACATTTAAGTATCCTGTAGTATCCTGTAGGGACTGCAGTTCCGAGTCGGTCATGGGGCGTTCGATGTTTTGAATGCCAACTCGACAGGACCCTGCGACTGCACTGTAGGAGGGCTTGACCTCGGTAGGTGTGCCCATCCTTGGCGTCTTCTTGGGCGTCGTGTACAATACTGTAGAACATTATTTTGACCCATCTCGTAGGGTTCAGCCAGCGTTTGCAATGTAAGCGCAAATAATTGTGTTTATATACGACTTCACTTAGAAACCTCTAAAATTATCAGTATATTATTATATATTATATTATGCATACATAAAACATACAAACTTTCCTCTTGATTCACTCTATCTATTAAAAAAAACCGCATCAAAATCCGTTGCGTAGTGTAGCCTAGTAGCGTAGCGGGAAGCGACTTTGTTTTATACTATACTACTATTATAGGTACTACAAAATATATAAAATGTGCATGGATGACTTACTTAAATTTCAAAAAGTCAAAAAAGAGAAAGTATATGTATGTTCTCAGCTCAGCATCGCCCGTCATGTCAGTTATCAAAACATTATTATTGGCTAAATGGGTGCTACTGCTACTTTTTATGCTCGTCCTCCCAATGAAACTTGCTACTATCGGTCATTCATCCTCACCCGACCGCGGCAGTTTCGTTTACCTGCTGGAACCTTTAAATCGCTTGCATTCTCGACAGCCTCGGGGTTATTAATATTTATTACGTATTTTATTCAAAAATAAAATAACTCATTGAATTATTTTGTTCAACTTTAAAATAAGTTATTGAATTTTTAATAATTACGAATTTTACTTAATTGCGCGAACTTATAAATCTGCGTAAAAGCTATAATTCGTGCAGAATATTAGGTACAAATTACGACGGCATTTTCATTTACTTCTTGGCTTTGACATAGTGTGCGATTGTAATTTTGTTGTTTTTTTTAAGTTAAATACACTGTGTATTTAATATAGATCAATATTGCCCTTTACAGCATGTAATTTAAATGAATATTTTCGAAGATATTACAGATTTAAAATGCAGGGTCAAAGCGGTTGCGCCGGTATCGGCCGGTGGTGGGAAGCCGGAGTGCGTGCCTATAAATAGCGCGTCGAATTTAATTTACCTGCTTAAACTACTGAAGCAATTTTAATGAAAATTGTAAAACAGATAGAGTGGACCTTGGAAAAGGACATATGATGATTTTTATCCTACGGGAACCTATAAAACGGGTCCACGCGGATGAAGCCGCTGGTGGATGGCTAGTTATCGAATAAATGTAAATAAATCTCAATATTTATCATTAATTGTATGTAATATGTATTGTACATAATACGTTATGTACACAGGTATTTTCATGTTAAACGATACCATTAAAACAGGGCTGAAGTATTTTCCGCCTACTCTTTTCTTCATCCCATCATTGCCCAAGTTCATGCAGAGCAGACGAAATCTTTGATGAAACCGATTAATTATTTTACTTAGGTGGTATCAGACCAGCGCGTATAAGTCAGCCTTAACACTCACTACTACACCTTCGAGTATAGACTATACTTCACGTTCACCTTAACTCTTAGAGCATCAAAGTTACCCTTCAGGTCATACCTGTCATACCTTGATGCTCTATAGGCGTGGATTTAAGGGCGCTGTTCTGTCTAAATTACAGGTTTTGCAATACTAGCAACATTTGTATGAAATTTATACCCTGGTCTAATCCGTTTTGATACTTTATAGAGAAATACAGTAATACGTGAGTCACATCTGGTCAGGATAGGAGATAAAGAACTCGGAGGTTATCTAGTAGTTTATACAACCAGGCTTAAATTACAAGTGAAAAACATATTTAATTTTGTACATTCATTAATTTTTTAGGTCTTACAATTTATCGTACTGTATAGAATTAAAATAACAAGAAACTTCAAAAAAATATTCAACACTTCAAATTATTATAATGAAAAATAAAAGGGCGAAACATAATATCCCGTGACTTACTCGTAGTCACTGAAAATTATTTAAATATTCAAATAGCAACCAAAAATAATATGTGTTCTTTTAAAACACAATATAGTTTTCTAAAAAGAAGAGCCAATAATCTTCTTTGTCACTGTGTAAAATTGACGAATCCTTACTTAATATTATAAATCGGAAAGTAAGTGTGTTTGTTTGTTTGTTCCGCTTTCACGCCGTAACTACTGAACCGATTGCTTTGAAATATTGCAGACGTAAAGTTAGAAGTCCCGATTAAATAATAAATAGGGTACTTTTTATCCCGGAAAAATTTGTTATTCCCGAGGGAAAACAAAAATATTGTTAGTTAGTTAGCAGTTCGGTGATAGATGGCGCTGTGTGTCGTTTAAAACAAGGTAATATATTGCAATCGAATATGCACATGTAAACTTAGAAGCTAAATGATACGATAATTAATTCCCGAAAATGAGGAATTCCCGAGGGATAACGTACAATTTGGTTTATCGTCTAAACTGGTTTTTTACATCTACTTATCCTGTGTACTTAGTATTTTTTTTACTGCAGCTAAGCAAAAACTTCTGTACTTATTTACCTACCCTTTATCCTGGTATAATAGACTGTTCCAGAGAGTTAACAAAAGTTATGAATAATCAAAAATGAAATGAAATATGAATAATGAAAATATTTTGGATGAAGTTATGGTAGAAACTACTGAATATTTATCTATAGACACAGTGATAGAAACAGAACATAGCACCTCATATCCTGTAGAGTTTTTAAATTCTTTGGAATTATCTGTGGTGCCTTCTCATAAATTAAAATTAAAAGTAGGGGTTCCGGTGATGCTCATGCCTAATCTCGATGCCCCTAGACTGTGTAATGGTACCAGGCTGCGTGTCACTCAGCTTGGGCGGAATATTATTACAGCAACTATTTTAACTGGCGCAGCAAAGGGTGAAAGTGTACTCATTCTTCGGATTCCAATTATTCCAACAGACCTCCCATTTCAATTTAAAAGACTCCAATTTCCCATAAGGGTTTCATTTGCAATGACCATTAATAAAGCACAAGGCCAAACTCTAAGAATTGCTGGAGTACACTTGGAAAAACATTGTTTTTCGCATGGTCAGCTCTATGTAGCGTGTTCCCGGGTATTCAGTGCCCAAAATCTGCATATTTTTGCTCCCCAAAGTAAAACATATAATATAGTTTACCATTCAATTTTGGTTTAACAACTCATTTTATCCAGCGTTATATCGCGCTTCTTAGATTTTGCCGTGGGAATGAGAAGTTTTTTTATAGTTGTGCTTTATTAATGGTATATGGTATTTATGGTAATGCGAAAGTAACTGCGTCTGTCTGTTGTTCTTTCACGCCTAAACGGCTGAACGGATTTTGATGAAATTTGGTATGGAGGTAGTTAGAGTCCTGGAAAAGCAATATTTTACCGCGGGAGAGCTTCTCATTCCCACGGGAAAATCTAAAAAGCGCGATATAACCGAATTCCACGCGGGCGAAGCCGCGGGCGGAAAACTAGTTTTAATTATAAACGCGGACGCCCCGCGCGCTTGAAAATCATCCAATAAATTTTTAAGTGCTTCTTTATCCTTGTTTCGGAAGAATCCCACACACGATTTTACTTATTTACTAAGACAGGACATTATACTAAGGGCCCGACTCCAAAAAAGTTTGAACAGTCATTAAATTACGATAAGCAAGAAGAAGTAGGTACTGAACAATTTCTTTTTTACCGTTTGAAGCCTATTTTTTTTGTTAAAAACTTAATTATTGGAACTTTTAATTAGAAAAAATATGGCTACCGACAATATTTTGATAACAAATAGTAATTTAATACTTAAACTTTAGGTTTCTATTTATTAATGTTATTGTATTTAATATATTTGAAGATTTCAATAAAAAGAAGAGTCAAGATTCAAGTCAAAGAGACAGCCTCCGTGGCGTAGTGGGTGATGAGCTGACAGCGAAGCGTGAGGTCGTGGGTTCGATTCCCACCCAGGACAAATATTTGTGTGATGAACATGACTATTTGTTCTGTGTCTGGGTGTTAATTTATCTATTTAAGTATGTATTTAACCCATTACTTCCCAAGCATCGAAAACATTGGAATTTTTTTGATCAATTCTTTAAATTTAGTTCATAATACATTAAGAAAAAAGAATATGACAAAAAAATTATAAAAAATATACCTTCAACCCTGTTTCAGCCTGTCCTATAAATATGACAATGGGGACATGTGATCAGAAATAATACGGGTTAACAATTATAAGAAAATCAGCTTCGTTTGAAAATTATGTCCACAAACAGTCTTAAAAGTAAAATATTATGAGCTTATTTTGTATGATAAGATTGATAAGGAATGAAACATCACTGCAAAGTGTTTTTTCACATTTAGCACTAAAGTTTAGAGGATGTTTTTCTTACAACTTTGTCCTTGAAATCGCCTCTGTTTGTTCCTCTTTGTCATATAGTTACCAAAATTATCAAAACTGACAGGTTGTAAAAGAACTTCTGAAGAATAGGGTGTCGGTTTACATGCTTTGCCTTCCAATTTTTTGATTCAAGCAAAACAAACCCTTCGTCTGAAATCTAGCAGAGGGATAGTCTCTCTTTATTTATCTGGTGAACGAGGGACATGTCTAAAACACAGATGACTAAAAGCCAATACCATTTTTTACCTCTAAAGCGGATTGGATATTTAAAAATCAGAGAATCATGTTATTCCACTCCTCCCATATTTTTATTACAATAATGAATAAGCATTGGCTGATTCACGGCTACTTTGGCCTTTTCTTTCTTTGCGTACCTATTCGTTTTTACAAAAGGTTCAACAGGATCAAAATTAGTCAAAAGATAAACAACATTGTTGTCATACCATTTCACGCACAAAATTTCATTATTTTTATCTTATCTTGTTTGGTCATGATAGGACATTTTTAGTCCTATTTTCTCTGAATGACCCTGTAGCTCTAAGCCCTTGAGATTTCAAATCAATCGACAATTGCATGTGCTGAAAAAGTTATCGAAGTAGACTACATGCGCTCTGGGAGCTGTACAAACTGCAAGCAACTTCTTTACCACTGTTGCATCCAAACCATCGTCACTACTAGCAGAGGTTTGAGCATTCTTGCCTGTGTAAAGCGACAAGTTATAACAATATCCGCTGACTCCACACAGCTTATATCCGAACCTTACTGGTTTACCTTTCGAAGCCGAATGCCCAAAGCTTATGTATATCCGAACCTTACTGGTTTACCTTTTATAAATTGTATGATTCCATGGTGACCGAAGTATTTGACGATCATTTCATCAACAGCCAAAATGGATCAAATATACCAAACTTTCGGAATGATTTATTAGCTTTATCTTATAGTGGACTAATCGACTAATGTAAACACAAGCAAGACCCGCAAAAAACAAACAATTAACCAGTTTGAACCTGTACTTAGCATGACAGGATCGAACACGCTTTCGCGGCAAATTGTACAGACAGGTTCCCGGTGTCATATTTATAGGACGGCTTATTTTGAATGTATATCACAAGTTCACAAATTATATTTAGTTTTTGTTTTTATTTGTTTTATATTTGGTAGAGATCTAAGAATAAGTGTTATGTACTTTGAAGTAGATAACGTTTTTCTTTTACGGTATATACAATCGGAACTCAATGCTCTCCTTCAGGCAATAAAAATGATCAATTTTAAAAAATTATATTAAAATTACGGTAGCATTTTTTACAGCGAAAAAAATTTATTTTATTAGAAAAATATAGTAAAAATATTAATTTTATTAGAAATAATAAAAATAAAAGTCATAATACGTAAAAAGAAATTTTGAAAATAGTGTCCTAAAAATATGACAGTGGGGAGGAATGGGTTAAAATTATATAAGTATGTTTATCAGCTTTCTGATTACCATAGCACAAGCTGGATGGGCGGGCGCGTAATTATGACCCAAGCCCACTGTTGGGATAGTGGAACACTCCAATTACTACTGTAACCAACACAATATATATTCCAATCGTACTTACGGAATTCTTGAATCGAAGCCACCTCTCCTATATCCAATCACAGGATCCTGGACGTTCTTCCAGACTGCAGTCTGCCGCTTCAAGGTTCCGCTTGTAGTTTTTGATGGGTTTTAGATTAGTACTTAAGAATATTCTCGAACATAGCCAAAGAACGCTAGTCGACGTAAGTACCGTTCGTATGCAACCGCCGCCATACTGGCAGGCGTAGATAATATTCTATTTTTATTTTTTACTAATCATAGACAAAGATTATGGCCTATGATACTGTTCTCCTTCATCCAATATGAAAGGAGTTCGGTAAACTGCGAATCAGAAACCGATAAGCACTCCTGAAAACATTATGCTGGCAAGCTAGCAATAATTGAGAGTGTTTTATATAGATATTAAACCTATGAAAAATGAAAGTAACATTATAATAACAAATCGCCCAACCACAAGCTCTGCTTAGTTTGGAATCAGATGGTGTTGTGTGAATTGTCCAAAGATATTTATTTTATTTATTTATAAGATTGTTTATCACAGCCGACTATTAAACAGAATTAGTATACATTCAACAATTCTACAAATGTATTTACAATTTAAATTTGCCCTGAAATGCGTAAGTAGTTTGTCTACGACGCTCCGTAGTTTCGTAGCACTTGCTCCGAACGCACTTCGTATTAAAACTGTTATCCATAATGAACCTAAATGATTTTTATTGTTTAATGAAGAAAAAACTAAGTTACTGTGTTGATAGGCTTAATTCGTAAAACATTATTGCTAAAATGCCAAATAATGAATTTTATAAAGAAAATTTTGATACTTTGGGTTACGTCATTGCACAAAAAAAATGTTTCGAGATTGCAATTTTTTTGCAAAAATTGTAACACCAGCCCTAATTTGATGATGATTCTAACAAAGATATGAAGTTTGATATTGTTATTGATTTATTTGATAGTGTTTATAACTTAGGTGCTAGAGAATCTCTTAAAGAAAAATTTAAAGAGATAAATATTCTTACATTTGCTTCGCAATATATCTACGAAAACATAATGTATGTAGGTACGCAAAAATAAAGAGAAATTCACTACCATATTGGACTCGCATAGTCTCAACTAGGAACGGCCACAAGCTGGCATTTCCGAAATGCCGACTCCATAAAAAAGCTCTTCTTTTATTGGTATGTCCATCGGGATATATAATAAAATCCCAATAAAGATTTAATCGCTGACTTTAAAACCATTTTAGAAGACAATCAAACAATTCCTCTGCCGCAAGCCTTACTATAACACTAAGGACTATCAGCTTAATGATAAAGGAGCGTGGGAATGAATCTCGCTCACACAAGGCTATTTCTAAATTAAATGTAATACATAGTTTTAGTAATTACTCGCATCTGTGAGCAGGTGGAAGTGGGTTAATGGTGTCTCATACGATCAGCTATCACGTGTGCCCATTATGGACCTATAGCCATTCTGTTATCTCAATACATGTACTTTAAAAAAAAAGAATGCTGCTGGGAGTTTTTTTCCGCCGCCATTTTTGTCTCAGCTCAACACCTAGCCCAGACGGGCACCTAAAGGCGATGACCGGGAAATTTAAGCGAATATTTTGTATTCCTAATATGAAATACATATTTTTGATTTGATTTGATATAGTGAATATCCTTTAGACTAAAGGCTTTAGTTGATGAAAATCTGTTGCATGTTGTATATTAAATGTAAATAAGTAAAGATAATCAAAATACATTATTAAAAACGATTATTATATATTTTATAAAAACAAAAATGCTCTGCTCTGTTACATTTTAGCGATATATTCCTAATAACTAGTATGAAAAATACAGTAAAATGATAACTATAAATTGGAATATTAAAAACGTGTATAATTAATTTGCGATATACTTAAAAACAAACGAACCTTTCATCTAAGCCTTTCATACTTTTTGACTTTTTGTCGTCACGCATATTATTTTGTGTCAAAACATATGTCGTGAAAGTAGTTATGATTTGAATTTTTCATTCTTAGATAAGTTACAATAAAAATAACTTACAAAACTAACAATTACGGTGCTTAAGCACCTTTTAAACATTGTATTTATTTATTTCTTTAAACATTATTAAATTAATTGTATTTTATAACAATAGTTTCAATACATTATTTATTAAAACCACGCAAATAAAATATATTTAACAAAGTTTTGTAATTTAACCATGATTTGATTGGTTAATTTCTTTTCATAACAACAAGTGTAAAGCCTGGTTCATACTATGCTGGAATTTAAGTCCAGAGTTGAGTAATTTATTAACAAAACGTGAGTGAATTACAAGATTTTAGTGTCTAATAAAACCTTTATATTTGAGTCACTCACTTTTCTAATCAAATGAATAACTACATATTACATACTTGTGGGAACCAAGCTTTAGTGCCTATTCAAACTTAATAATTAGGTCATTGATCTTCGCTTCAGAACTGTTAAATATCCCGTAGATCTGAATAGTATACCAAATGATTCGAATTATACAAGGTCTTGGAATAAGCACGTATAGAATGAGAGTAATAATACAAGCGAGCTGTCAAAATTGAAGCACTAAATAGATTCATACAGATAACACATCTGACAAACAAATAAACAAATTTTTATTTTGACCAATTTAACTATAAAATACTACAAAATATTGAAAAATTCAGTGTTTTTAGACTACTTTTGTTTTCCAAAAGTGTTGTGAAACGTTCGGCGTGCTTAAATGTTACGGAGCGGCCCAACACTTGGTGCCATTAATGGCACCAATTAAAATGCTTCAATTTGGGCGCGCGAACTATGTTTCTACAATGTAATTATTCTAAGAAATAGGTATTATTATGATTTATTGTATCAATAATGGAGAATCAATGAAATTTAGATTAAATAAAGGTACACAAAACTTTTTTCATTCTACTTTAATGTTCATATTACTATTATATTCAGCAAGCAACTATACCTAAAGCACTTTGCGATAGTGTTCATACATTAATCCAATAATATAATATAGCCATAAGTATTCTGTCATCCTTCAAATTACAATAACTCTATAAAAATACGAATGTACAAATAACGTCCAGTGTAACACCGGCTGTTCATCATCGATCGATTGACCCCGAAAACTTACAATATTAATTTATAGTTTTAATTAGACCAATTCGGAAAAATTGTTTTTTTAATTTTATTAGACTTTGAACAGTCCTTTGAATAAACTTACTAAAAATAAATCAATGGTCAATTCATGTTCTTAGTCCTAAGTTTATGGTGTTTTTCAATAACTTTCACCATTAAAAATACGAGTATCAATCAAGGGAACAGACAATTCGAAGAATCGTTATCGTAATATGTTACTTATTAAACTTGAGACTGGTGAAATTATTCTGAAAAGTGTTATTTATTAACTGTAGGTACATATTATCTTCTTTTAAAGTATTTTTTAATATTTTTGTGTACTAAATGAATAGTGTCTCAAACGATCAGCTGTCACGTGTGCCTATTATGGAGCCATAGCCATACTGTTATCTCAATTATATATGTACTTTTATTAAAAGAGTGCTGCTTGGAGTTTTTTCCCGCCGCCTTTTTCTCTCAGCTCAACATCTAGCCCAAACGGGCACCTAAAGACGATGACCGGGAAAAAATGTCATTCATTAAGCGAATATTTTGTATTCCTAATATGAAATAAATATTTTTGATTTTGATTTTTTTTGATAAATAAATGACTTTCGTAAAGTAATATACGGGACTAAATGTCGGACCATTCATTATTGCGTGAGTATGTAATTCGTAATTTTACCATTAAACCTTTCAGATACATTTTGTAACATAATAATATGAGCGATAAAATAACTTTAGCCTGAAAGTTCTTTCATCATTTCGATGCATACTTCTTGTATTATCTAGTAATTTGACCTATTTCCCGCGCCTTGTTCTTAACACTAGAGCGATGTAAGCGAGCAGCCGGAATCCAATGAATAAGAGCACCATGTTGACCACGTCCATTGTGAAGTCATCCTGAAAATTGAAATTAATAAATATTAAAATTAATGTACACAAAGCGCGCATGGCCCGGCGGTTAGCGTAGAACGAAAGCGATCTATGCAACTAAGCGAAACGGGCGCGGTCGGGTGTGAGATGGGTGACCGTTAGTGGCAAAAAATTTCATGCGCGTTTCCGTGCTTCGGAGGGCACGTTAAGCCGTCGGTCCCGGTTGTTGTCGATCGATAACAGTCGTTAAACCTTGTCGGAGGCCTTATGGGCGATTTGAGAACTTCCAACAGCGGGTTGGCCACTTACCCGCATCTCCACCAACCCGCAATGGAGCAGTGTGGTGGAGTAAGCTCCAGGCCTCCCTAATAATGGGGAGAGACCCGTGCCCAGCAGTGGGACGTAAAAAGAGTTACGTCCTAAGGGTACGGGTTAAGGTCTAAGCGTGATTTAGTGTCACCTTTTTAAGGTAAGGTTTTTGAATTTTTTTGTGCATAGTGTCCAAGACCCTATTGACATACATATGTAGTTTGGAACACACGCGTTCAAAGCAGTTGCTCTCGGTCCCAAGCCAGGATAGGCTACGTTTTTTCTGGCCGTCCCGAAACCAGGCGAGGTATGATATTCAGACCAGGCATATTGTTAATGTTGCTGTATAAAAAGTAAGTGATGCGTTACCTCCGAGAAACTTAGCGTGTCCAAAACGACCTTCCCCGAGGCGGGGCAGGTGAAGTTTTCTCTGGTACACGCGATGCTCTCGACGCCTGACCACTGGTTCACTAGTAACGCTTCGTTGCCGTATCGGAACCAGGACAGATATGATATCCAGCCCAGGTATGGTGGCACAGATCTGTAAATAAATATCTTGGTATAAAACATCTATTTAGATGACTAATACCTAGTGGCTACATTGTTAAAATTAATACTTTTCTTCCATACTGTTAGATCTAAGTGTGGGTTTTCAATTTAAAAAAAAATTTTAGAACGCTTTATTTAGACGAAAAAGAACATAAAATAATAAAACTTGCAAGTATGAAAATGGTAGGTAATCAAATATTACTGTAGTAGTAGTAGGAGTTTGGTCCCTGTAGCTTCGGGATGAAGAATAGAGCTACGGGGATACCCTGGGGATACTCAGCAGAGGATACCCTGCCTGATCGTAAGAGGCGACTAAAAGGGGGCTTCCCGGGTTGTGAGTTGTGAGAGGGTGAGAGTGGGAGCTTGATCCGTTCAGTTAGTGGCTCCGGGAAGGACGGCAGTGTATGCGTGGCCGTATGCCGCCGTAAGCATCGGATCAGAATCATCGGTGCAGAAGAGTACATCTGCTCTCCAGAGGATGGGCCCGTTCTGTGGCGCCGCGCGTGGATGACACCGGTGCGTTCCACTGGAGATCCCGGAGTCCTCCTAGCATTCTATTTTCGTCGATAAATACACAATATGTCGCAATACTCGCAATTACTCTATGTATACCGCATGTCGTAATGTGTCGCACTGTGCTGGACTATCGATCGACTATTCGATTTCCAGCGGGACAAAAATTGGAAGAATGAATTTAAATATCTGTTCTAGATCTGTTATGTGTGACCATCGTCCCCACAACATAGTTGCATCCTAATGTGAGATTATAAGTGTGATGCGTTTATTTTCTTTTAATTATTCCAGGAATAAAACTGTTCTAAAAGTAGTAGTAGTACTTACCCAGAGTTGAGGAAGAAACCTCCGAACAGCATGAACGGAATGATGATCGGGGGGCCCACTGACGCCGCCATGCTGACACTGCTGCTCGCGCATGATATCAGGTAACCTGGAGACATTTAAATTAGCAGAATAAAGAATTGGTTGTATATCTATTAAAAATACTTATCTCCACCAACTCCTATAGAGCTGCGTGGTGAAGTAAGGTTTAGGTCTCCCAATAAGAGGAAGAGACCCGTGCCCAACCACGCCAGCAAGCTAGTGGGACACAAACAGTGTAGCAATCAAACTATTAAGAAGTAGGTTACAAATAATATTAAAATTATAAAGATTTATAATATTCATAGGTACTTTATTAAATTTATTTCTATTTAGAAGGACAATGATCATTTTGTGAAGGATGTAAAACCCATAGATGGCAAAGCAAGAAACTACGAGTAAACACTTGAAACAGCCCCGTCAGTATGTCTGTATGCCTGTTCTCATTTTGAACAGTATTTACATAAGTTTTCTACGAATTGATAAAACAGAGACTCAATAAATCTGAGAAATCTATGAAATGATTATTTTAACACTAGATAGTCAAAGGACAATACAAACTTTCGTCATGAAGTTAGTAAAAACTAAGAACGTACGTTGTATCATACTAACGTAAAATATGATACCATAACAATAGTAAAGCAGCAGATACTAAAATATCAGCGTGTAGAAAATAATTATTTACGATATAACTAGGTATCTATAAGCTAGCTGTTTCTTGTGGTTTATTCCAACTGGTTAAAAGGTCTCATGTCATTACATTGTATTGTAAATAAGAACGTGTTACAGTTTTGCATTTGAATGCAGTAATGACTCAATTATGTTGAATAAATTAATAAATGTATACATAAAACAAATTTTATTGGGCAAATAAATTATTTTATTTTTTCAAATTATTTTCAAGCATAGGTAGTTCTTAATTTTGCGATGTTGAATTTCGCGATGTTGATGTTATTTAATCATACGAGAAAACATTTTTTTTTTATTTGAAATGCTGTTGACTGTATAATTTCATGACGACTGGATTGCGTAACTTGTATAAGCGTGGGAGCCCTACGAAGTCACATTTGCATATAACATTAGAAAGCGAATTTACCGTAATTCACAAGTAGATCTGATAAAACGACTAGCATCCCAGTGTCTCCCAGGCAAATGACCGGTAGTATCATCTTGCAGTAATTAATACCGTTACTGACAGGTCAGTGTTACGCAGTTCATTGAGAAAGAACAGCTACTAGATACTAGATTCAAAGTTTATTCTAGCCTGTTGAAGTTGTTTGGCTGGCTGGCTGCAACCCTTTTTAGGTCCCACTGCTGGGCACGGGTCTCTCCCCATTATTGGAAAGGACTGGAGCTGACTCCACCACGCTGCTCCAATGCGGATTGGTGGAGAAGTGAAGAGAAGAGTGAAGTTGTTTACGTACACGTAATTTTATTGTGAAACAGACAAGAGATTTGGATGTTTTTGACGTATAACTTTAACATATAGTTCCTATACGTAAGAACCTTAGTAGTAGAACCCACTGATAGCATAAACAAAGATACAATAACCTCAGTTCAGATGCCACTCCAGAGACTAGCTGTGCCATTCATGCACTTTCTTCAACAATAAAATCTTATGGATGTTACGGTCAGACGCATTCCCAGGGGGGGGGGTTACAGGGAACATGACCCCCCACCCCCAAATCCATCAGTATGCGCAGGTGGAAGGCGAAACAAGCCAATTTGGGATTCCTTTTCCCCCAAATTTCTTAGTGACCTCTCCCCCAAATTTCTTAGTGACCCCCCCCCCCCTCCGCCCCAAATTTAAGACTGCGACCGCGCCTGGTTACGGTAGTTCCAGTTCTTCCATTTACAAAATAGAAATAACACGGAAATCAGAATTTACATTCGCTCAGTCTATAACACTATATATGACACATGGACAAACAAGTCCATGTGTCATGTGTTGCAGACATTTTATTCAGAGAATAAGCATATCATTGAAATTATATGTTATGTAGTGAGAAAACAGGGAAACATCGAGATGCTATGTTGTAGGTACTACGTAATAGTAGTACCTCAGTGCAGAGAAATGGAAAAGGTTGTATACTTAGGCCTTAGGCCTTAGTTACAATCGTAACGAATTTAAAATTATTTCAATTAAGTATTCTCAAGAGATTAGTGCGATTTCTAAAATTATATACCTAAGTAAAAAGTATTCTATTAAAGTATTATTATGACATGTGATGAAATTAAAATAACTAATTGATTTAAGTACAAGACTTACTTATTTCGAAGAATAAAAAACCACAAAACAGTAAAGAATCATTATTCTAATGAAGGTCTGAGAATTCTTATTATACATTCTTTTGGCCCGAAGAGGCTCGCTCAAGGGCTGTTACGTAACTTTAATGGGAGTTGTGAAACCGCCCATCCATGGCGAGATAACGATACATCATAAAGTGAATAAGTGATACTGATTTCGTAATGAACAGAAATTTAACACTAGATATACCGGCATGCGTGTCCTACCTAGAAAGAGCAACATCGTCATTATTACGCCAGAATTTTTATTATTATTATATCTTTTTTATAATGTTTACCTACAAAAGGTGTTTTTATACATTTGGTTCGCCATATTTACCTTTAAGAGGTATCCAAATAATACAACACAAAAACTTAACTAATTACAAATATAAAAATGTACATTGAAAATTTTATTTATAATATTATAATTATTTTATTATTATCATTACTTGTACCCATATTGCGCCTTTTTATTGATAAAATTTATTTATTTATTTTTATTTTTCGGTTCGGATCCGATCGTCGGCTTTGGGTACCCATTTTGCAAGGTTTTTGTGCACTGAGATGAAAAAAGCCGGCGGAAAAAACCTCCAAGGTTTTTATGGAATTCCTTTATGCCGTTTTGTCGTTTAAAAAATCAGTGTCCGAGTAATACGCCTGACTGAATAAAACTCCTAAATATTTTACTATTAATTTTTTTTCTTTTATTTTCTTTTATATCATGTTAACGAGTGATAGGTAATCAATTAAGTACATAAATGTTTCGCTGTATTCTTGTCTACATTTTTATATCTGCATGTTAAACGAGTGAATTTAAAAAAGCTCTTGGCAGATGAGCATAACGGGGTATTATTTTCTTTAGGGACAGCCCTTAAAAACTACGGAAATCTTTATTTTTATTGTTTATTGCTTGTGATTACGGAATTCAATAAACTAATATCCGTTTCCGGTATATACCCGATAACATACGTTTAAAGTCGCTCCGTGAAAATATTGCTTCTAAAAATAGTATTAAGTGTTAAAAGTGTATAAAACTAAGTGAACGAACAACATAACCTGCAAAAAGGAAAGTAAGACCATCACTTTTAAGAAACCATTGGCTAATTACAATCATTCCACTTCACAATCACAAGTTTGCAAGTGCCGTTGTGTCGGTTATCTATTCAAAATCAACAAAAACAAACAAACAATAGAATAAACTAATTCTATAAATTAAATACTATTGTCATATCCTATCAGCTGATTGGACCTAATAATCTCAAATCTGTCACATTGACATCGACGTCGTGGATACTTATACCAGCACCACAGATCAAGTATACCAGCATTGCGACCATAAAATGCCATAAATACTGACCACAGATAAAACATAACACATCGTAGATTTCAAACTGAAATAGGAAAATAGAATCTTCAATATAACTAACTTTGAACGATCATAAATTGTGGTTGAAAAATTTATTGAGATATGGCTTCATCATCGAAATCTAAAAGTATTATGATTACTTGCGCTCAGTGTAATAAAATAATTAGAACACAAAATTACCTAGTATGTTTTAGTTGTAAGCAATCATATGACTTGAATTGCGGAAAATTAACAACAAAAAAATTTAATTTAATGACAAAATATAAAAAAACACAATGGACGTGTACAAAGTGTACAGATAAATCTGACATGGCCCTACAAAATGAATATGACTCGGATTTGGAAAACATTACACAAAGAGAGATTTACAAATTACACAAGAATAGATCAGCTGAAAATATTTCCAAACTCCAGACGGATAGTGATATCATGACTTCTACATTAATCGATGACTCTCCGAGAAGTCTACCTAACGTGTCAATCAATGAAAACTCGAGGATCACTGAAATGGAAGACAAGATTGAAAAGCTTACGATGGATTTAAACAGCGCGCATAATGAAATAGACCAACTTACTATAGAAAATACTACACTTAAAAAAGCAATACAATCATTCGAAAGAAAAATAGCGGTATACAGCAAATTAGTTAAAGACAACACACCAAAAAAGCAATCTCCAATGAAAACAGTATCAAGATTGAATAATTTAACACCAAATAAAAATGATATAAAAAGTAACAAAAATAATTTATTGACTTTAGAAATTACACAAGAAAAATCTGAAAAAAATGAAAATAAAATTTTCGATAAGCTGGAGGAGCGAGAAACAAAAATAAATGTAATGAAAAACAAACAAGTGGACGAGCAGGTGGATATTAGGAACACTGTGAATAAACGTAAAATTACAATACTTAGTGACCAACAGGGTAAGGAAATAGCAAGAAAGCTACAAATTTTGAAGAATAAATTAATTTTAGAACAGTATGAGATTACATCAATTAGAAAACCATTCGCAACAACTGACCAAGTTTTAATATCGTGCAACAAAATCTCTCAAGAAATGGACAGCAAGGACTATGTCATAGTGTGTGTCGGTGCCAATGATAGAGATCCGTTAAAAATGCAAGCTGAACTCTACTCGGCGTTAAAATGTCTATCCTCTATAAATGTGATTGTTATAAATACCATGTCTAATAATTATCTTAACTTAAACAAACTTAATAGTCAAACAAAGACAATAGTCAATAAATTTAGTAATTGTAAATTTATAGAAACAAGTAAATTTTTAGGTAAAATACGATCAACTCATTATATCTGTAGGGAAATTATATATAACATTAATGTATCTAATTATGACAGGGCATATATTGCTAATTCAAAACAACAAACGTGGAATTATAAAGGGGACGCAAATACCAAAAAAGCTAATAAGTACTCAACATCAAAAAAAGGAACTATCCCGTACTATTTTAATAAAATGACTAATAAAAATCTTAAAAAGATTGAATTAATGCCAAATAGTATGATTGTTAAAAAAGGAACGATACCGTACTATTTCAAAAAGGTAAACTGTAATGAAAAAAGTCTTTTTCGTGAATCATGAAACCCAGTACGTAGTTCTGCACCAAAACATAGCTGGACTGCTAAATAAATTAGATGAGATCAGTCTAGCAATTGATACATTAAGTGATCGAAACTTAAAAATAGATTTTATATGTATAACAGAAACATTTGTTAATAGTGGATGCGAAAGTAATATTTATTTAGAAGGATATAATTTAGCAAACTATTACTCGAGAAATAAAAAAAGGGGCGGAGTATGCATATTTACTAAAAACCAAATCAAATATGAAAGACTACAATGTGCTGAAGACCTAGCCGTTGACAAGCATTACGAAATCTGCGGTATTAAGATATCAGAGCTAAAGTTACTTCTATTTAGTGTATATAGGACCCCAAACTCTGACTATAGTATATTTTTAGAGAAAACTAATGAACTATTGGAAATTTTATCAAAATACAAAAAATACAACATAATCATTTGCGGAGACTACAACATTGACTTTATGAAAAATAGTAAACAAAAATCTGACCTAGTAAATATTCTTAATAATTTTGACATAAATATATGTATACATACACCAACAAGACAAAATACATGTATAGATAATATACTAAGTAACATAAAAGAAAGTAAAGGAGAAACCCATGAACTTGGCCTTTCCGACCATAACACAGCCCAGACGTTAAAATTTGTGACTAAGAAAATAAATATCCAAAAAAAAATTATTTTCGTTTTTAAAAGAGATTTTTCTAAAGACAATTTGAGGAAATTTATGAGCTGCATAAAAAGTTTATCTTTTCAAGAGGTCTATGAAAAAAATAATATAAATGAAGCATATAACGCATTTCAAGAGATATACTGCTTATTTTTTAATTTATGTTTTCCGATGGTTAGAGTTAGAATAGGTGGTAGACAAGAGAAAACCAAATGGATCACAAAAGGGCTCAAAAAAAGTTGTGTAACTAAGAGAAGACTAAGATATTTACATTATAAAACAAGAAAACCTATTATTAAAATAAAATACATACGATACACAAAAATCCTCAAAAAATGTATAAGCACAGCGCAAAAAAATAGAAACAGGAAGTATATAGAAAACGCGGACAGTGTAAGTCGGGCTACATGGCATTTAATAAATAGTAATTTAGGGAAAAGAAAGTCTCAAAAATATATAGACAAAATATATTACAATGGAAATATTATTAGGTCGGGAAAAAAGATTGCTGAGTGTTTCAATGACCAGTTCTCTAAAACGATAAATGTCAGTGAGAATGGGCGTTGGGAAGGAATAAATGTGCGGTGTGAAAAGAATTCTATGTTTCTTATTCCAACAGACCCAAGAGAAATACACAATATAATAATGATGTTAAAGAATAAGAAAGCCGTCGGTGAAGATCAAATACCAACAAACATTATTAAATTGACCTCTATATATGTTGCTGACGTGCTAGCACACCTAGTAAACATGTCGTTGGAACAAGGAAAATACCCGACTAAACTAAAACAGTCAGTTCTCAAACCCATATTTAAAAAAGGGAACAGTGATAATATTGATAATTATCGACCAATAACACTAGTCTCTGTATTTGCAAAAGTTTTTGACAAAGTGATGTGCAAAAGACTGGTAAACTATTTAGAAAAAAACAATATTATCTGCCCGGAACAATACGGCTTTAGAAAAGGTAGGACTACTAGCCATGCAATTTTTCAGCTAGTTAAAAATGTTACGAATGCCTTAAGTAATAAAGAAACTCCTTTAGTACTATTCTTTGACATGAGCAAGGCATTCGACTGCGTTGACCATGAAAAACTGCTTTATATTCTAGAAAATTATGGTATAAGAGGACAAGCATTGTCATGGTTTAAAAGCTACCTCCAGGATAGGCAACAAAAAACAGCAATAAGTACTGTATGTAGTCAAACGTGCTCGGAGGTTAATGTATACTCATGCAGTAAAATTAAACAAGTAGGAGTACCACAAGGCAGCGTACTTGGACCGGTGCTGTTCATAGTATATATTAACGAACTGCCAAAAATTTTAACAAACAAAACAATAATATATGCTGATGATATAACGGTAATATTAAGAAACAAAGACACACATTCTATAGAAAGGGACGCAAACACTACGTTGAAGAATTTAACAGAATGGCTAGAAATAATGAATTTAAAAATTAATGTAGCAAAGACCAAATGTATGAGATTTAGTACAGGTAACAGAGTACAAAATAATATGATAAATGTAATGCATAACAATGAAACGGTAGAAGAGGTAACTAACCATAAATTTCTAGGAGTTATGTTAGACCGCTTCTGTAACTGGAAGCAACACATTGATGAAATATGCAAAAGTATAAACAAATATGTGTTTGCATTAAGAAGACTACGCAATATTGCGAGTATTCAAACAGCGCTTCTCCTATACCACAGCCATATATGTTCAAAAATTAGATATGGAATTACAATTTGGGGTAACTCTCCCCACATTCAGAAAGTCTTTGTTGCACAAAAAAAATGTATCCGAGCAATATACTCTATGGGCTATAAAGACACATGTAGACCAATTTTCATAAAAAATAAACTATTGACTGTACCATCAATATACATATTTGAAATGGCGAAATACGTTAAAAATAATATAGAACAATTTGAGAAATGTCCAAATCCCAAGAGTGATAGAAGAAATATAGTAAAACCACTAAACCGACCAGTCTCCAATCTTTGCCTGGAAAAGAATAATTGCCACATTATGGCATATAATATATATAATAATATACCAAAGGACATAACAGATAATAATAATAAAAAATTTCTTAAATTGATTTACGAATGGCTATGTCAGGAATGCTTTTATTCAATTAAGGACTTAATTAATAAGGAATTTAAATAATTTAATTTTAATTCTTAAGTAAATTGACATTTGACAATACTTTGACATAACTAATAATGACTTAAATAATTAAATTGTAATAATTATTTTAAATCCACTTGACAATTGATTAATTAAAAGATAATTGATAATTGAAAATGTATTCTATAAAATCAATGTAAATGAATGTAAATGTATGTATTAAATTAGCATTACCTATTTAACATTGTAAGTTACAATTAATGATACTGTGAATTAGAACGAATTTAATGTTATTAAAATTTTGAAAAATTAATTTGCATACCACACAGTGGTTAGAATTAGCTAACTCTATAGTACATAAGACCTATTTGTGAATCATAATTCTAAAGCAAATAAATGATTATTATTATTATTATTATTATTATTGAATCATCGTTAGTAATTCATTGTTATTTTGTCGTTAAGGTCATCAAATTAAAATCAAATTAAGTCATTTGCTACCGCTTAACTGTTAGGAGAAAAAATGTTGCTGACATTTACAAGTATTACGGAGCTTCGGATCATTAAACTTGTTTTTAAAACATTGAATGACTAGACGTATCTACTATAGGTACTATGTAATTTGTCAACTTCAGCCTTCAGCCATAGGGTGGGTGACCGAAAACATAGCTATTTTTAAAGTTTATTTATATCTGATGAACTTTTTGTGCTACATATGTTGAACAATCCACTAATAAATTAATATATAAACAATTAACTAACTTATTTTAATATGTATTTAAGTTTTAATAGATGATGTATCATGTCAACGTTCGGATTCACGAAAAAGACAAGTAATAAAATCAATAGTAGATATAAAGCAAAAAGGTGTAGAATGGTGTGAGACAATCTAGTATTTTACTTTTAAAATGTAATACTTGGAAATTTTGCTCTCAGAACAAAATCCTTTCAGAAAAAAACTTTCCACACATCAAAATCAAAATTTAAACATGTGGAAGGATGCTGAGAATATGTCTTAAGCATGAAGTCTGAGCCGTCTTTGTCGAAAATAAATTTCGTAGTTATAGCGTCTTTACGCATTTTTTTATTCATAATGTCATTGAACTTTATTTATAAGCTAAATCCTAAAATAAATTTAGTTAGTACTTAGTTACATCTTATATGTAGAGGCTTTAATCAACGTTTAAAACAAATAACGTGTACGTAAGATCATGCGCAAGTAACTTACCGAAAGAAGTAGCGACGTTGGTGATAAGGGCAGCCAACCCTGAAGCTATGAAGAACCTTGCCGGCGAGGGGTTTAACCCTATCATGTAGTATGCTATGGTGGTGAACACCAGCGGGATGGTGGCGAACACGGGCGCTTCGGCCAACGTCTTCGACAGGAAATAGACGTCGGCCCGGTACATCCCTGAGTGGTGCTCACGGATGAATATTGGCAGTTCAGAACAGAATACCTGTGGACAAAAAACTCGTTGACAAGAAAAATAATCTCTGTGGATTTTTAAAGGCTTAAAAGAAAAACGAATTAAAACCGTTCAGAAAAAAAGAGTGTGTGTTATGTACACGCATTAGAAGTTATTCTTCTTTGGCGTATGAAAAAAGTTTAAAATAACTCAAACGCAGTAGTAATCGACGATAAATATCAAAATCTATCAAAAAGATTTTGTTTAAATTTAAATTAGTACGTTTTTTAAAGTACTAATTATTTTAAATTAATATTCAAAATAAATTATTCATATGAATACTATATTTCACAACACTGGCTTGACTGCCTTATGAATATCTATCTCAAAAGTACGTATATAGTGAGTAAGTAGTATCTAAGTACTGTAACTATATTCAGTGTTGATATTATTTCTATTCTGTGGCTAACTTCATCATGTCGTGTCTGCGCGTGCAGCTCACAAATTCACTCTCATCCAAACGCGCCAAAAGAAGTTTAACTTCAAAATTTCTAAGTAAATATTAAATTATTAAGCTATATAAGTATTTTTGAAGACATTTTATTATCTACATAAAAAGTTTTTAAAAAAATTCGCCAACTAATTAGGTAGGTAATTTATTCAACTTCAGTTTCATGGACATGAGAAATCGTCGCTACGAGCATAATTATCGTCGTATAGTTTATGGCTATGCTTTTGAAATATGAATAAATAATCGTGCCAACAAGAACTTTAAAGATAATTGCGGCTGTTGATGTAGTATGCATACAAAATACAAAGCTAAGCGATTCTTGTGGTGTTAAGCTCTTAAAATATTATTTATTATTAGCTCTTAAACTATTATTATTTCAGTAGGTGGTAGAACTATTATGGTTCGCGCGGAGAAGTACCACCGCTGCACCCACTTCTGCCGTGAACCAATTCTATTGTGTTTCGGTGGAAATGTGCAGTTGCCGGCCACACTAACATGAGGAGACCACCAGCCTCCGGAGTAGCAGCGCAACTGCATACGATCTCAGATAAGACTTACCAATGCTTGCTTGAGGTTGTGTGCAGATGTCCATGGGCTGCAGCGACCACTTAACACCACGTGGTTTGCATGCTCGTCTGCTACTCCATTAAAATAAAAATAAAAAGATACGATACCCGTGCCAGGAAGTCGGGAGCCAAAACACTTTCGAAACCTGTGACGAATTTAATCTTATATATCTAGATTTAATCTTACATACTGTAAAAGTGATCCTTAAATAAGTATAACCTCTTGCAATGTTGATCACCTTCGTTTCTTGTGATAAAGAAAGCACGATAATGCACCACATGTTATTTACATGCAAGATAATGACATCTCAATGTTGTCTGTGTAAATAATGCTGAAGAATTCTTATCACGACCTTTCAGTCTTACAACCTGGTACCTGGTACCGTGCTTGTTATATTTGCAAACACATAATTTGATGAGGAACATGAATAGGGCTACCATCCGTCCGGAATTCCCTGGATTTGTCCTAGTTTGAAGGGCGTCCGGTAGTGGTTTTTGAAAAGTGTCCTTGGACACTTTTGTTGTCAGGGGAAATCCATTTTTTAAATAGATAAGAGATAAATTGAAATAAATCTTATTCACAATACCCCGCATTCAAGCAGGCTCGGCAAAATAGTCAACGATCGAATGGAATTAAAAAATTATAACGATGTTTTTATTTTTGTTGCAAAAATAATTTTCCAGAGATGTCCGGGGACAAAGCCATATTTCACAAAAGGGATTTTTGCCGTGTTTATCCGGCGTCGCCAATTTAGGTGATGGCAGCCCTAAACATGAATAAAGGCTAAATGCTTAACGTGGAACTTATACTTGTATCGATAAAACTTATTTTAAAAATTGCTTTTTTTTATAGTTTAATTATTGGAAGTATTTTTTATGAACACCTGAAAAGCTTTTTTTTTTTCATTTACTTTAAATTAGGTAAGAGTCCAAACTGGACCTTGGGCGACTGCTATTTCCAGGGATTTAAACTACAATCTTAGACTACAATGTTTAATTTACATACTTAAGTAAAATATACGTACGTTTATAACAGCGAAGATGTTTTGGAAGGTCATGTTTGTGAGAAACATAAATATGGCTCCATTTATATTCATTACACCATCTTGATCCAAATGTTGACCGAAATATATGACTCCGATCAGGATTGACACCATCTGAAAATAATCTTTTATGTAAGTATACACGACAGAAACTTAATTTTAAAAGAAATGTGATTACATTTAAAGATGCATTTAGGAAAATCATCAGATTTGTGGAAAACGTGAACAGTATCATATTTACGCATATTTTGACATTCCTTTGTATTTGAAATAGGCTCTACGATAACTGTAACGGTGAAAAAAAATTAGTTTTCGACGACCACTAAGCCTACCATTACAACCTTACCTACAAAGTACAATCCTTAGATGCAAACATGGAAACAATATCATAATAATTTAATCCTTAGTTGGTATTTTTGGTTGGTCTTCGAAATTTTAAAGGCATTTTCTTAGCAGATATCTTAAAATATACTGCGCGATCATTCTTTGCTCTTAGATTTTCGTACAAAATAAAAATTCTTGGTTCCTTGACATATGATGATGATTTATTTATTTGATTTTTCCACATTGTCCAAAGTACATTATAAGATTATTTTATTGATTTAATTATATGTAGGTATTAATAGGCTAGCCATTAAAAGCCACTTACAATAGTCTGCAGAAACCGCACTTTGATGAGCATGGGCTCCTTGGTGACAGAGAGCCAAGACCTCCAGAGCACGGCCCGGAACTGCGCGCACCAGGAGGCCTTGTAGGGCGACCGGCGAGCTCGCAGGGCCACCGCGTTCGACCAGGCCGAGTCTGCCCAGCCGGCGGCGATTTTCCTCTAAAGAAGCAAAGAATAAGCCATAAAGTATCAAGAATAGACAACGTACTATTTTGTATTATTTTCATGTTCTTAGAGTATTTTTCGGATTTCGGACTGCACTAAAACCCCCTCGGAGACCTGCCTCTGCGTTTGTGAGGACACCGGGATCTCCATTGGAACGCACCGGTGTCCTCCACGCGCGGCGCCCCAGAACGGGCCCATCTTCGGGAGAGCAGATGTGCTCTCCTGCACCTTCAGGTGTTCACAGCTACATGCGGCCACGCATACACCGCCGTCCCTCCCGGGGCTGCTGGCTGGACGGGTCAAGCTCCCACTCTCACCGTCCGCATCCCCGGAAGCCCCCTTTTAGTCGCCTCTTACGATCAGGCAGGGGATACCGTAGCTCTATTCTTAATCCCGAAACTACAGGGACTAAAAGACGGTTAGCTTTTCGTGTGACACTCTAAGATAACATCAGACACGTTCTGGCAATGGCCATCTCTTTACTAGGATATCTGATTGGCTTGACTGATTACTGACGATTGATTTCTTATTGTCACTGAAGGAAAGAAAGTTCCGGAGTAATCTCTTTTCTATGTCAGTGACGGTAAGCATCGCAATCAATAGTACATTGCAATGTAATAAAATACATTGTAACATTTATTAACTCTACTCTACTCGATAGTGTCTCACACGATCAGGTGTCACATGTGCCCATTATCGACCCATAGCCATTCTGTTATCTCAAATATATAAATGTACTTTTTTTAAAAGAGTGCTGCTGGGAGTTTTTTCCTCAGCTATTTATCTCTCAGTTCAACATCTAGCCCAAACAGGCACCTAATGGCGATGACCGGGAAAGAATGACAGTCATTAAGCGAATATTTTGTATTCCTAATGAGAAATATACATGTAATCTTTTCTTTCTACTACGTATTACAAGGGTAGAAAGATTTAGTAGAGCATTCATATATCTAACAAACAAACGATAACGACAGCGTAAAATCTCATTATAAAAAAGATACTTCAACTCAGTTGTGCGCGCGGCGCTATGTGTGGGTAAACCTGTATATACACAGTGACTTTGTGTGCGTGACAAGAGGTACAGTGAAGTTGTTCGGAAAATCACGGCCGCGTCACTGTCACACAAATTAAAGCTGCATAATTACTAGCCCACGCACACATAGCGCCGCGCGCACAACTGAGTTGAAGTATGTATATCAGAGTAAATGTTAATCAACTCAATTTTTATTTCAACTTACTACTTTTTGAAAAAGAATATTCAACACGACAAATAAAGAGTTTAATGACAAGTAAAACGTAGTATAAGTTTGATAAGTCATATAGAAATGGGATGCGTAAAACCTCGTGATAAAAACTCATCATAGGTAAGTGTAAAATTTTGTTCAACTCAGTTTTGCGTCAACATTGTACGTACTAAAACACAACTAAACATGATAACACAACAGTTTTTAATGTATTAACAAACTAAAAGTTGATTTTACACCTGCATCTTAGAGCATCAAGGTATGACAGGTATGACACCCGTCAGAGAGGAGTGGCCTATACGGGCGAACCCCTCGTCCCAACGTCTATGCACAATGTGCCTTCTAGTTATACAACTAGTGTGTCTGTGTGTGTCGGTGTCAGTGCTGACGGTGCATAGAAAATGACTTTGTTAATTGAAATTGACATATTTAGAAATGTATGCGTCTGTAGCGATGAAAGAATATTTGTGAATGTGTGACTAAATTAAAATGTGTGCGTTCTTCCCCCTCACCAGATATGGCACAAAAATTATGTATTTCGATTTATTGCGAGGCGCTATGCTGTCTCTACTGAAGGGTGATTCAGTAACTTTGATGCTCTAAGACCTGTATAGATCTACTAATTTATGCAGTGTTTGTTTATGATCCCTCGTAATGAGATCACATAAATTAGCTTTATTTTTAGGGCTTCAAATCCTAAAACCTTATTTTCCGCCTAAAAATTATATTCACGAGTACTCATTGGAGTAAAAGAAACTTCGTCATTCTTTGAATATATGTAGTTTGTATATTATAGCTTCTTCCAAACCTATTCTGAAAAGTCTACGGTTTTCGTCGTTACTGATTTTGTAGCATAAAGAAACACCAAGCATTGCTCGCTGCATTGCTCAGTGCGTTATTTGAACCTGGGAAAGCTGACAAAAAAGATCAGTCTCAATGCCATGGCTGCAACACTTTTTGCATCCTGCTGGGCTCGGGTCTCTCCCAATTATTGGGGAGGCCTGGAGCTTGCTCCACCACGCTGCTCCTATGCGGGTTGGTGGAGATACGGGTTAGTGGCCAACCCGCTGTCGGATGTTTTCAAACCGCCCTTATGGCTTCCAACAAGATTTAACGACTGTTATCAATCGCTTGCGTTCTACGCTAACCGCCGGGCCATGCGCGCTTCTCAATGCCATATT
The DNA here is from genome assembly GCA_911387765.1 of Pyrgus malvae. Classification (NCBI taxonomy): domain Eukaryota; kingdom Metazoa; phylum Arthropoda; class Insecta; order Lepidoptera; family Hesperiidae; genus Pyrgus; species Pyrgus malvae. The sequence continues at coordinate 4,948,873 of OU426955.1, read as the reverse complement.
ATGTTATATTTGGCCATAAACACTGCTCGAATACTTTCGACTTCAGGTACTGAGGTAACAAAAGATGGGGCAGTTATAAACTTAAATGTTACAAACCTCATTATACATAGCGTTCTCAGCCTCAGCGGCGATCTTGCAGCCCAGCTCTGATTTGGCGAAAGCGGTGCACACAGTGTCGATAGTATGACGTGTGGTGTCCTCGCGGCCTGGCACACCAGCCAACAGTTGGATGTAGTGATCTGCTGGATTATAATTCGCTGGGCAGGCTGCTCCTAACCTAAATGAGTATTGTTGAGTTGTTAAGGATTAAAGAGTGAAAGAATACATAGTGATTACAATACAATACAAACTCTTTATTGCACCAATACAAAGAATACATACAATAAAAGATACAACGTAAAGAAAGCAAAAGGCGGTCTTATTGCTACAAATAGCAATCTCTTCCAGATAACCTAGAAGGAAATATATAAAAGACAATTCAAAATTTGTGGGCATTACAATACTTTGTGTATTAAAACAGAAGTGGGACAAATAATAGTACAAAATAGCAAAGAATAAACAGAGACAACCAAGGATACAGATGACAGCGAAAAAGAAAAGGAGAAGTAAACGTAAATGCAGAAATGAGGAGAGACTAAGCAAATAGAGAGAGAAAGGAGATAAATACTTATAAAAACAAATAGTAATCCTTAACCAACTTTTTAAAGAAACCCAAGGATTGAGCACATCTGATGGAGTTAGGTAGGGAGTTCCATAGTTTGACAGAGTGGACCCCGTTATAGTGACTATTATGATGAATTACAATTGAAATTAAAATGAACTAAAATAGTAGTGAAGAAAAAGTTCGGTACCCAATAACTATCATCAAAAAAGAAAAAGAAGAGCAAAATGAGTGTTTTAATAAGTTATACAGGAAAACAATATTAGAAATAGGAACATTAACAGAAGAAGGATACAGTTTGAAAGTGTTGATGGTTACGAATGATAAAATATAATAAACTTGAAATCTACTATAAGAATAATTTAAATATCAATACTGCTGTACTTACTCTCTAAAGAACTCAGTAGCTTGATCAGGAGAGCCCAGGAAAGCGACTCTACCATCCGCCATGATCAGAAGTTTGTCGAACATGGCGTATAGCTCTGAAGACGGTTGATGGATAGTACATACTACCGTCTTGCCTTTTTTGGCTAAACCACTCAATACCTAGGAAAGACATAGTTCAGATATAATAAATATCCATATGTATTTAGTTAACTATAAATTCCTGTAAGATACTTTGATATTTTGTGATTAAAGAAAACACTTGTGTTTTATTTTAAGCAGGATAGCTTCGAGAGTTTTAGGTAGGTGAAAGTATGCTGATATAAAGAAATAATAAATAGAAAAAAAAACAAATATGTATAAAGTTACGGACGGTGATAATATTGCAGATACATAACTAAATATTTGACCACTAGTTTATGGTTGTTAAAATTAAAAACAAACTTTCGTGGTTTTCTGACTGACAAGGTCTTTGCAAACCTGTATGTGGGTTATTTCAGTTTTATCCACATAAATATGAAAAGCTTTGAAAAGGTTATAATTGTAAAGCTAGAAATTTAATCTTGATGAATGAATAAATGAAAGGTGAGGCTATATTGCCCTTGAAATTCGCTATTACCACGACTAAATATCTATATACCTTAGAATAATTACAATTACATTATAGAAACCAAGTTCGTGCGCCCAAATTGAACGCCGCGCGCCGGGCCGGAGTTTATGACAACACTTTTTAAAAACAAAAGAAGTCTAGTAAAATAACTTTTCACAGTGTTTTCAATATTTTGTAGTATTGTATAGTAACCAGTTAACATGGTCAAAATAAAAATATTTTGTCAGATGTTACAGCTGTAGGAATCTATTTAGTGCTTCAATTTTGACAGCGCGCTTGTATAAATACACTCATTCTATACGTATTTATTCTAAGCTATATACCAAATTTAAATCAATGCAAAGTCTGGGCTATCACTGCTTACCTGAATAACGTTCTGTGCCATAAAAGAATCCAACCCCGATGTAGGCTCATCGCAGAACATGAGTGGAGGATCGGTGAGAACTTCGCTAGCGAACGAGAGCCGCTTCATCTCGCCTCCAGAGATCCCTTTCAACCGTCCAGGGATCCCGATTACAGTGTTTTGGCATTTTGATAGTGCCAACTAGAAAAAGAGTTTTAACTTCCATAGAATTTCCGCTTCTCTCAAGGTCATATCAAAGTACGTAAGTAAAGTAGTAACAAAGTAGAAAAAAATTTTTTTTTACTATAAACTACTACAAATTATATTTTTTATGTACAAGTTAAATCTTCAAGAAAGCTGTAAAAAAAGCTCTCCTCCAAAGCCGGCAATGCTCGGGTGGCTTCCCTAGGGTTGCCCGTGTCCATAGGTGACGGTGATCGCTTAACATCACGCGGCCCGTCTGCCTTATTGTTAGGTTTATTTATAAAAAAAAACCAAGTAAAGGAACCTGCAATATTAAAGAAGATTTAGGATGATACATTCAGGACGTAAATAATGTACATCACAAAAAGATATTAAAAGCACTACGTACATATTCTAGTGCCCCAACTTACTTATTAATTAAGTTAAACATAACGTGAACTACATTTACAAGAGTAATCGAACAGTGTGTATTATAAAGTTTTCTTTTAAGCTAGCCAGCATGATATTTACAAATGTTTATAAAAAAATACTCTAAACGGGACGGAACGCGGTTTCACTATGAGTGAAGCACACGGAAGCGATTTTGTGTCGTTTTATTAATAAAAAGCATCGTATTTAGTGGCCATAATTTTTTATTATGATCGTTTTAATAAAAATCTTAGCGTGAAGCCATTAACATACAGTTTCCTTTAAAAATGAGTTGTTTATTTTTTGTTTCCATAATTTTTAAGCGATGTCTGAAGTTGTTAGTGCAAGCTTTTGAATAATATTATTATTTGTTTCTGTTATGTCCATGTGACTGTTATTAGAGTCGAACTCTACAAAAGTAGCTAAATATGTTATGTTATGTGCAAGATTTAACATATTTAAGCACACATTTTTTTTACAAAATGTTTTTTCTTAAAAAAAACTTATAGCTTAAACTGTACCTCTTAATGGAAAAGAAATGGCTGTAATCGTTTCAATGACGCTGACGTAGGAATTGGAACGCATAGATAACTAATCTTTAAGTGAATTTCAGAACTGGTTGTTCTTAGCAAGAACTCAAATGTTTATATTTTACCCAATACACATTGGATACAAACAGGTCACTGAACCAAACTCTCAATTTGTATTAAGTCCAAACCCACGAAACCCTACTACTGACAGTTAATCCGACTATCGCAACAACTTGTCAGTTACGCTTTTGGAAGTAACGCCCGTCGCCCACTATCCAGTATCCACTAGGTAACTCGTAGAAGGTACCTATGCTTCAAAAATGTATAAAAACATTCTGGCTATTTGAATAATTGACAGTTCAGACTATCTTCGTTTGGGAAGTTTGTTAAATGTGAATATAATAATGCATTTCAGGCAAAAACATGTTGAGCTTTTCTAAACTTTAATGAAACACATGCCTTTTATAAAATTTAAAATTTATCACTACATTTGAATACATATTATTATGTAGTGTTGAGTTCTATCGACGCTTGAGAGAGTAGTTGAATGTAACATAATAGGGATTGCGTGTCGCAAGATTGTTAGACAAAAACTTGTTTTAGCGATTTTAAATTTCAATGAAACACATAATTATAAAATTACCCTAACTACAGAGGATGTGATTATTTTGAAACCAGTTTTACTGCCTAATGGCGCTTTCAAAAGTTTTGTTCGTCTATTCATTTTATTGAGCAGCGATGGCCGTGTGGTAAGTGCCGCGGTCTCCGGCACGGAGATACCGGGTTCAAATCCTCGGCCTCCACCTCTGACCAAAATAAATTTGTAATGTGTGTATTTTATCGGTGCACCACGGTAATAGAAAATATTGTGATATTTAATTCTCCATCGCCGCCTGAGAGAAACTTGTAATTTCTCGAAGGTATGATGTCCACCAACCCGCACGTGGTCAGCGTGGTGGACTATGGCCTAAATCCTTCTCACTTGTGAGAGGAGACCTGAGACCCAGCAGTGGGACATAGAAAAGGTTGAGAAAAATCATTTTTTTATTATTCCCGATTACACTCGCGTGCCATTTTGCCCATTCGATTAACACTTTTTCCCCGGTTATATAATACTCCTTAAACTATCTCGTATCACCGTTGTTGCGATGTGAAGGTAGAACAAACAAGGGAGGGCTGGCTAGGGGGCTGAAGCTCTTCGCAGCAAAACCTTTTCCTTCGCTTATGAAATTTTTATATATCTTCCTAGTATGAAAACTTTATCATCCATCGCCGTAAGGAGTAAGTCATAAATAAACCTTATTTAGAGGTGTGCTTACTCGGACAGATCTTGAAGACAGAGATCTTATTGTACTGCTTTTACGAGTATGTAGTACCTACAGTAAAAATATACGTACCTCGGAAATAACTTCCTGTACTCTACGCATGCGCTGTGCATAAGGAATATGTCGGTCCATGCGGACCAAGGCCTGTGAACAAAAAGATTAGTTGAAACAATCCGTGGAATGGTTGGCCTGATACAAAAAGAGGATTAGAAAAGACCAACCGGGGTTAACGACCTGCTAATGGTCTTGTTTATAGACCATAGGAACAAGTTGAATTGGTCGAAAGAATTTGGTCGAGTCCTTATCTGTTATAACTTTTCAATGCCATCTATAAGTCTTTTAGTAGGAACACATTTCAATGACCCAAAAACATAAACCCAAGAAGGGTTAACCAAGGACACTAGTGTAATTCTGGCATAATTAAGATAAATTTATACTAATCGTCGAATTCTTTGCAACAACGAAAAAAGTGTCGAAAATTAATTTTATTTGTAGGAGAATAAATACAGATGCTTTGTAGGAAAATAATTACAGTCCACCAACCCGCACTTGGCCAGCGTGGTGGACTATGGCCTAAATCCCTCTCACTTGTGAGGAGACCTGTGCCCAGCAGTGGGACATAAAAGTTTGAAAAAAAAATACAGATTTGACTAGACAAAAATCCGTTACAGATACAAGTTATTCATAATATTCAAAGAAAAGTATATTTTTAACACAAAAATTGATCTTCAATGAAAGTATACGTCGTGTATACGTAGTCAACTTATAAAGCTGGAATTTGTAAGCCTGCAATTTTATTCTGCAATATTTTCTGCAAGTTTTATCTTCTCATTTTCAGTTGATGGTATTTTGCTCTATGCAGATTAATTACAGTGAACAACGGTTATGGAATACTATAACAGTGCGAAAACATGGTTTTTCTTTTCAACTGCCTATAAAGTAACCATCGCTGTAATCGAATCGAATAGCTGACTTGACTAACCGATAATTGACGACTTACGGATTTTGACTATTATTAAATCGCCCGGTTGATACTTGACATTATCTTAACACTTGACTCGACATCTAACATAACAAGCAAATCGAAAAACATCGTCATTATTACCTGAAAAATAAGATGTTCTTTGACAGTAAGAGTGCCAATAAACAGATCCTGCTGCTGGACGTACGCTGACAACGCAGCCAGTGCCTCTGGCGTGGCTGGTTGACCGTTCAGCGCTCTGATGCCACTGGACATCACTCCACTCGGAGTCCTGAACGTCAGCGTGTTCAAGAGAGTGGTCTTGCCAGCACCAGATGAACCCATGATGGCGAGCAACTCGCCTGGGTATGCCGCGCCGTTAACTACGAAAAGGTATTATTAAATAAAATCTTAGGCCGTTTAAATTTTACCTAAAAAATACTCATTCTCAATAGCATATTAACAAAACTTCAAAGCCTAGAAGAGGCTACAACCCACTGATAGCAAAATTGGGGAACTTTTAGTAGAATTTATTACACGGGTAATGAACCCACAAAACATTTTTACAAGGATCATAGGTCCTATTTTCTTACCATTTCGTAACAACTGTTTTCTCTGTTGGAACATGCGACTGGAAGAGTTCTTCCAGAACTGCCAAATACGTCTGTTCCTGTTCCTGGTCTCGGTGGCGAAGGCGTTGACGTCTGCCCAGGTGTAGGTGACCTTCTCTACCCCGCCGATAGCACCATAGCTCCGGTTCGCAGGTATTGCCAGTGTCACCTCGCCACCACTGATTCGAGGACTACCGCTTGGAGTGCTTCCATCCTAAACAAATTTAAAAAATTAAAGCCGTCGCCAGATGTCTAGTAGATGTGAAACACCTAAATAGTTTTACACGCTATCACACGTCACACGATCAGCTGTCACGTGTGCCCATTATCGACCCATAGCCATTCTGTTATCTCAAATATATATTTTTAAGAGTGCTGTTGGAAGTTTTTTACCGCCGCCTTTTTTCTCTGAGCTCAATATTCGTCCCAACGGGCACCAAGAAAAAATAACATTCATTAAACGAATATTTTGTATTCCTAATATGAAATAAATATTTTTTTCTGTTTCTTTTCTTTACACAGATAATATGCATCAAATATAGATAGTTTATGGGAAAATTAATAGGAATGAAAAATGTAACAAGATAGGTACATCCTATCTTTCTATCACTTGATCACTTGTTGCTTCGTAACACCAGCTACATGGTGATACTATGTTCCAGCTCTTCTTTTTAATTTGAATAAGTTAAGTTAGATGGCGCTATGACGGTTTCTGAATCACGTTAATGATATTTCTGCGTACGAGTAGGTTGTTATACAAATAGTTTGACAAGACATGTCACCACGCAGAAAACCGGTACAAACCGCTGCATTAGATGTTTCTCATCAATAAGTCTTCCAATTGTAATAAATTTACATAAGGTTTTAATCTAAGCAAGGAAGGAATGTCAAGGACATTAAATCAAGAAGAAACGTAACAACCCAGACCGGCAAGACATCTTAAATTTATTTATAAATACACTCGGGTTTTTTGTAACGATAAAATATGACGCGGTTTCATATTTTATCGTTACAACGCGTAGTCTATAATTTTGATTTAACAAATTAGTTTTGTTCTAGTACATTTACTTATCAATTTCTATGATGCCGTCTTACAAGGTTGTATCTGTGGTTGTATTTAGTAACCGACTGGAAAAAATTGTTAGAAAATGTCGTTTACAAAGTAGATCAAGTGAAATTAAACCGGAAGGAAATGTAAGGGTCAATATACAGATTACGATAGCAATATATAATCGAGCCTGTGGGTGTCAGCTTACACGAGTCTCGAATTACGGTAGTCCCAATTTCCAATATAAAACAGATAGTCGACATTATTATGTTGCTATGTTAAAATGGAATAAGTAAGTAATGTTAGAAGATCATTTCGGTGCTCAATTTTTTCGTAGATTTGTTAGTTGTAGCTGAAAAAAATTAAATTATTTAAAATAATCTAAATATTTAGGTGACCATACATACAAATTGTTATTTTAAAGGTTTTAATTTTATATTAGTTTGCTTAGGTACAAGAATTCAATACCCATATTACTTTCTGTGGACCCAATATAAGGAACGGAAAGAACAGTACGGTTTACTTAAATCTAAACTAAGTTTTTTGTAGTCATGTGCTACGAGCACATAAGTATAGCCTTTTCACGCTTCAGTACCTGTAGTTATACCTAATAATAATGTTGATAACTATAACGCTGGTAACTTTTTGTTCCGTGTATCATAAAAGCATTTCATGTCTTTAATATAAGTACATATGTATTAAAACTACAACAGTAAACTACCTACTACTAAAATCAAACACAATAATAATAACGTTTCACACTTATGGCCCCACTGTAAGGTAGATATACCCTGTGTCGAGAGTGCCATGGACACACAAAGACAGAAAAACAGACACCTAGACCGTGAACGGAAATTTTAAACTCATTGAAATTACTGGCTCACCGGGAATCGAACCCGGAACTCCGAGCGACAGACCGGCATGCGCCACTGCACTGCACCATTGCACCATACGGGTCGTCATCAAGTCACATAATAATATCAATATTGTATTTTATATCGACGCTCACGCCATAAGAATAAATAATACAATTTATTCTTATGCACACTTTATGGGGGTCTATTTAATGAGTGGCGAGTCGCCACCTGCTTAACTTTTTAAATTGTATTTTTATAGTCTTTATTTTTATAATCCATTCACCAGTCCATCGTAAGTTTACCACGTGCGTTCCTGTGCACATGGCGGGGACCATCTTCGGGTATTATCTAATAACTAGCGACCGCCCGCGACTTCGTCCGCATGGACTTGGTAGCCATAGCATGTCCTTTGTTATACATATAGCCTATAGCCTTCCGCAATAAATGGATATAAATAGGTATATAATTCGAATCTCGGAATCAGCTCCCTATTTTTCATGAAATTTAGTATGCAGGGGGTTTTGGGGGCGATAAATCAATATAGCTTAGTAATCTACTTAGGTTTCATTTTTTAAAAACTTCGTTTTTTCCCGGTTTTTAGGCCACGAACAAGTGCTACAATATTATTAGAATACGGCGGTAAATTTTGTCACCTTTCACATAAAAGCTCAGTTGGGAAATCGGGCGGTCCCGAAACCTAAAGACCCCGATGTGAGTCCAATCAGATCATTTTTCCCCCTTTTTCATGTTCCTTTTTGAGATTAGACCAAGAAAATGTCTGTCTGTTTTTATCCGAGCAAAGCTCGGTACGCTATCCAGGCACTAATTCTAATATGATTCGTCCGAAGATTGTATCCGTCATGAGTAAGACACATGAACTTCTCTGCTCTGTGGTAAGACAGCATTAAACTGCCTCTAACGGACATCTATGTACATTGTATCATATGTTAGACCAATGTATCCATGCAAGCCTCTCAAAAGACCGGGTCATCAACATCTTCGACCCGTGATTCGCTAAGAAGAGATGTAAGTATATTAATACTAAATTATGTATCTTAAAATGTTGCTTTTGTTAAGTTTGCGATATAGGGTAACAAGCTAATCAGCCGGAATGACTCGGAGGTCCTTTGAAATCCTAGACGTAATCGATCTGTCTCTCAGGTCGCCGCAATCAGTCAATTGAGATCAACTACGGTAGGTACTACATACCCGAAGTATATTTGATACCAAAATTGCATCACCGAATACCTTGTTACACTCAGTTTGTTAATTCTTTCTGTAATAGCGAATTTTACTCTATACATGGTTACAGGTTAAGGGGTTGTTCATTATTCCTGACCGATTATACTATGAATCCAAACATACCGGATACAATATATGTATAGGACTTGTTATGAAGGGTTATTATTCCGGAAAAATGTAGTATACTGTTCTCTTGGGATATATTAGTATAACCATATAAACTTAAATCACTTTAAAATACGATGACCCGTGTGGCGCAGTGGTTACCATACCGGGCTGCTAATAGGAGGGTCCCGGGTTCGATTCCCGACAAACAGAAATTTGAATAATGAGTTTAAAATTTCTGTTCTCGCTCTGGGTGTTTGTGTTTCTGTCTTTGTATGTGTCCATGGTACCCACGACACAGAGTATATACCTTACTGTGGGACTTTAATAATAAAAAAAATTGCCGGGCCGGATGACTTTACCAAAGATAATAAAAGCACACTGGTAATTTTATTTTCAAACCGTAACAGTCAAACAGGAAATAAACGCTTTCATTGAATTGGGTCCAATGAATGGAATCGTTGAGTCGTTAACACCGCTGACATCGACACAGGCCGCCTGCCGCTTCTCTTTGATCTTAGCTGTATACTGAAGGATTAATATTAATTATGTTTCGCTCTTCCTACAAGTACTAATGAATGCAGGACATAAAATGATAAAAATTGGACAAGTGCGCGCAAGATGCGACGGCTGGCGTTGAACGCGGCGCGACAGGGCGCGGTCGGGTTGGTGATGGGTGATCGTTAGCAGCAAATAAAATTATGCGCAGTTCCGGTCTTCGAAGGGCTCGTTAAGCCGACATGGTCTTGGTTGTTATTGATAGGTGTCGTTAAACCATGTCGGAGGCCTTATGGGTCATGATTTTGAAACTTGCGACAGCGAGGTACTAGATGGATTTGTTGTTCTTCAATCGTCCAATTAGGAACAAAAAAGTTTGAATGAGGCATGACGGGCCATATCGAAAGACGTGGGCGGCGTGGGTTGGCATTGAATATTGTTTGACACTTCGACGTCGGAGTTTCTATCTAATTTACTGAAATAGAAAAAGTTAGTATCCAATAAAATATTTGTATTAGTTTTCGTTATTAGGTTGTAAGTATTAGTCTTTATGCGTACTATAAATAAAGTTAGGATTAGCTAGTTAGTATGTAAGCGTAATCGTGTTTGAAATCGATTAGTCATTTACCTAATACCTAAGAAAAATTCAATAAAATGAAGTACCTATTATTAGAAGAGTTAATGATAAGTCATTGGCAAGACGTAGAAATCTTCAACATACCTATGATGTATGTAGCAGAAGCTAAAAGCATCAAAATTGACGGGTATGAAGTGAGTCAGTACCTTTGTTGCTCTATGAGCAGAAGACACCATAATTTGACAGCGCATTAGATTACGTCACGAAAAAACTAGTATGACTGCCCCATTAAAACAAGTTTCAACTTATTGTAGTTCGAACACTGACTTAAAAAATATAAATTTGATTTTCAACCTTGTCTCCGTGCACTTGGCTCAATTTTTGTAAGCTGTAGAAACTACATTTAAATTATCTCATCATCTTAATGGCGTTAATTACGTACTTGCATAGCTCTTCTTTATTGTAACTGCTAAGTACCTATACTATCTCTAACTGACATTAAAATAAATAAATGTCAATGTATACATATACTACAATAAAAATACGTTTGGGTGGGTAAGTATTTAAGGTAAGGATTTAAATTTTAATGAAAGCAATGGGTGTAAGTGTAACGCTTTGAAGAAAATTACTAAGATAGAAACACTTGTTTCGGATCTAATAAGGGGAATAATATAATAATTATAAAATACCTTGCAATTTAAAATTGATAATAAATCTGGTTAGTAAGATAACAGTCTGGTTAGCCTAGAGTCTCTATATACGAGTAATAATATATTTTTACGAAGAGGTTAGGGGCTATGTCGAGCAGTGAACTCGCCATGAAGGTACCTAAGTAAGTATAATAATATTGTTTTTTACTCTGTGGAACTCGCAAAAATTTTTTGATGAATAGTTACTATCATTAATTTTGGTCACAGGGGAAGTCGTTCTACCGCCTACAGGTCAGAAAGAGAATGGCTATTGAACTGGCCGGGACACTGTTGTCCCATAATGTGTCTGTTGCTGGATATGTAATGGGCTTTCATTCACCATGCCTATTCTCATACTGAACATTATTTTGGTGCTTCATTCTTTTGGAAGTAATTTTTAAGTTATATTAGTTTAAGGCTAGGTACATATTATTTTAACCCCTGTGATTCATAAATAAAATAAGTTTAAGTTTAAATAAAAAAAGGTCACAACCGTTAACGGCTTAGGATGTGATCTTATACGATACGATTTTATTATTTTTTTAGGTATGCTGGCTGGCTGCAATCCTTCCTGCGTCCCACTGCTGGGCACGGGTCTCTCCCCATTATTGGGGAGGCCTGGAGCTTATTCCACCACGTTGCACCAATGCGGGTTGGTGGAGATGCGGGTTAGTGGCCAACCCGCTGTCGGATGTTTTCAAACGTCCCATAAGGCCTTCGACAAACGACTGTTATCTATCGACAACAACCGGGACCGATGGCTTAACGTGCCCTCCGAAGCACGGAAACGCGCATGAATTTTTTTGCCACTAGCGGTCACCCATCTCACACCCGACCGCGCCCGTTTGGCTTAGTTGCATAGATCGTTTGCGTTCTACGCTAACCGCCGGACCATGCGCGCTTCGGCCTAGGTAGGCACATAGAAATTGTTTTTTCTTTGCTCTATGGATAGGCACCTACGTAAATACTCGAACACAGCGCGTGTTGGTGGAGTTAAGTTAGGTACCAGTATAACTTCACTTGATGTTATTTTTAGACTGAAAAGAAGGCTTATATAGGCTGAAAAGAAGAAGGAGAAGAAACTTGTATCATTACAGTAAAAGTTAGTACTTAGTTTACTAGTATAATACGGCAACTAAAATATCGGTAAAATGTTCTTTTTTGTTGCTAAGACTAAGTTCCTAAGATTTTATTAATATTATTTTAATAAATATTTAAAAGTAAAAATGTCATAGGTAGGCCGACGAATTCATTAAGTTAATGGTTTTATTTAAGGTTGGTATAGGACCGGTTCCGTCCGAAGATATGTTACTACGATTGAGATAAAAAATTCCGTGATGTTTTTTTATTACCAAATCTTAAAACTGTCTACTAAAATAGTAGAGGTATGAGGTCGTGGGTTCTTCATTACTGTTTCTCTTTATTGCTTTTGACCATAAATGATTCCTAAAATCAATTACTTATTACATTATTTAAAATATTATAGAAAGGCTGGATATTTCAAGTGCATGCAGTTTTCTACCTATCGGTACTGATATAGATACAAGTATTAAATCACTTAAAAAAAATTACTAACCGGTTCATGTAAAAAACCGCCCGTCATCTGCCTAACGAAGATTTATATACCTTTATAATTTATTTTATTTCTTTACAGTACTAATATCGCTCAAGATAATAATTGGCTGTTACCTACATTACATATATTATGTTATGCAACAATGTGGGGGTATTTGTACAAAATAATGACTTATTTGACGTATAGAAATGAAGTATACTTTTTAAAGCTTACCTGCGGCGAATTATTGTTGTAAGTAACACGTTGGTTGTCAACAGACGAAGTAATCAGGGGTTCGTGTTCCTCGGAACCGGCAGTCATTTTTAAGCTTCAGAGTTATATTCTTTTTGGTCCTTATAAATATATCACAGGCATTTTAACACTGAATTATATAGCACAGATAGTAAACTTTTTCTTGATTCGGCGGGAAACACGTGCGCGTGGCTAGTCGGGCGCTACGCTAGACCGTGGGCTTGGAACTGTGAGCGTGCGTAGACGAAACGGGCGGCGTACATATTTTCCTAAGTCGACGGATCACATTGTTTCAACATACACTCTATTCAGCTTGCCTCTTATTTGTTTGGTATGATGAAGCCTAGTAGATAAAGCCTTCAACTGAGTTGTCATGATCTTGATATAAGCAGCGTTGATAGCAAAGATGTAGAAATTATACATGACATACTTTATGCCATATGCAAATGGAGTTTAAAAAACGGAACCTTCTATTTATTTTCCTAAAAAAAGGGCAATTTTGAAGTTGCCATCAGTAGTAGAGATAAATTATTGCGGTGGCAACTGAGAATAATTATTATTGTAATAAATAACCTTTCCTAACCACCTATTAGTACTGTACGTAATAATAATGTAAGTGTTCCAACAATCTGCATTAATAGATACAATTACTTTTCATTTATATATAATTATTACAATCCATATCCATACTTAATAGATATTAGAAATTCGAAACCTCCACCAACCCGCATTGGAGCAGCGTGGTGGAGTAAGCTCCAGGCCTCCCCAATAATGGGGAGAGACCCGTGCCCAGCAGTGGGACGCAAAAAGGGTTGCGTCCATAAATTCGAAAGCAACTGTCTGTCTATTACGCTTTCCTGCTTAAACTACTGAACCAATTTTAATGAAATTTGGAACACAGAGTTGACCTTGGGAAAGGAGATAGGATGGTTTTTATCCAACTGGAACCAATGGGTCTACGCGAGCGAAGCCGCTGCCGGAAGGCTAGTAGTAAAATATAGTTAGATTCTTTAACATTAGCGGTATGTTTATATTCATATTGAAATAATAGCTGACCCTGCGAACTCCATACCGCGTTTAAATGTTTGTTTTCACTAAGGAGGTTAAAAAATAGATTACAACAACCTATTTCAGACCTACCAATGAATATAAAATTTCATCAAAATCGGTTCAGCCGTTTCGGAGAAATATGGTAACAAACACTGACACGAAACTTTTATATATATAGATGAATTTTATGTCAATTTAGAATTTTCTTACTCTCTCTTAATGTATCATAATTCAGGCTATAAGAAAATAATAACAAAGTTCGGTATGTAAATGTTTATTCAAAAAAATCATATTTGAGATAGCAAATAATTATTCGGTAAATTATTTATACAATATTAAATGAATATGCTTTACATTTCTTTCGTAACTCATATGATAACAAAATGACACATGACAAAGGAACTATTGTATGTAGACTTGAGATGTTCATGATTCTTAACAATAACTATGTCTTAGCAATATGGCTAACATAATTTATAACATAAACTTAATAACTACTTCACAATGACAATTCGCTAACATACCCATACATGCTTACTCAATCAATGTAATATTTGGTGATCGACACTTCATAAAGATGATATGTAGGTGCGTTTATAAGTATATCTTACGATCGTTTCAAAACATTAAATAAATCAACACTAAGTAGCCCTTATTGAATTCACCATAAACGCACCCTATCATTCGAGACCCAGTCACACAAACTTGCATTTAAAATAAACACAGTCCACCTCGGAACTAAAAATACCTGTTTCAATAAAATACCACATAATGATATCTCTCTCAGTAATCATTAATTTACACATAAATATGAAACCGTTATTTACATTGCACAAATGGATCTCGTGTACATAAACGTAAAAAATAAAATTAACGTAAAAATTATATTATTAGTATCAGATTATGTGTTTGCTAAACTGAAACTACGATACATTAGGCTTTTTTGCAACTGTACTGAATTAATTCGAATCTATACAATGTAACATAATATAGTATTGCCTTTAGCCTTTATAATGAATATGATATACATTTCCATAACCATAACCAAAAAAAATTGAAAGATTCAAATTATTTTATTTTAATACAGAAATAATTAAAGTTAGATTTTTACATGACTGATAATATTCTTAGATAGTATAGATAAAATCGTATAGATTGCCATTAAACTTTTGGAATCTTCGATATAAAGAAGATAAAACAACAGGCCGACAAAAAAGAAATAATGTTTTTTTTCGCTATTAAATAAAAAGCCTGCAAATTTCTCATTTTTATAAACAGTAGTAACATCTGAAATATATTCTGAGCTATTATAGTAATTATACCCACAACCATAACATTTTCTTTGAATCATTCAATCATTAATAAACGAATGGTACCATGCACAGAAAAAATTCAAATTCAATATGACAACAATCATTAATATTTTGCTAGTGTTACCAATACTAATAATAACAAATTGTAGCAAATTATTTTATTGGTGTTCATGTATTTATTCTCAGTTAACCTAGTGACTATTTTACAAATAAGGCTACTTGTAGAGGGTATTCCATTTTACTCATAACAATAACAATATTAAGTAGGTGCATTTCCTATCAGTTCGATTCGTTTTCGGTACCCTGTTTCGGGGAGCTGTTAAGGCTCCTTCACACAAAACGCTACATTGTCGTAACGCACGCGCAGCGGAGACGTCGTGTAAACGCTGTACAAGCGTCACATTTAAGAAAATGCGTTATGCGTTAGCGAAATATTACTTATTATTTTGTTCCAAATGAGAGGCTTAAGGGCTTCCTATTTTCTTTAAAATTAAAATGACGTAGTAGACGAGTTGTCCATGGATATGGCAAGATTCAGGCTTGCTGTTGACTCACTACAATTGAGACACAAGCATGGAGTTTTGGCGGGAAGTCCGAAAGGACATACTGTGCTCTTGTTTTATTTTCATTTTCTTGTTGTATTTTTAAGTTATATCGGATAAAGTTGATGGCATTTTGTTTGATATAGGTTAATTGTAGTGCACGAGTGTTATGAAGTAAAATAACAGTGCGAAAATATGTTTTTTTCAGCTTGCCTCCAAAACTCCATCGGACACGTTCCGGTAAAGTAGCCATCGCTTTACTTGAACATCTGACTGGCTAGCTAGATTGACTGATTACTGACGACTTACTGATTTTTTCTATGACTACTAAGTGATGCAAAAATTAAACTTGACGCTGGCAATATGCACAAAGTGTGCGATGCCCATTAAAAAAATTAAAAATGAAATGATACAAGCCTGAATCTTACCCGAGGTTGTAAGCAGTTGCGCTGCTACTCCAGAGGATTTGAAAGTGGTAGATTCAGAACTTAAGCAAACGAATAATGACGGCATCAGCACACAATACAATTTCAGATGTGGGCACGATTATGCATGCCGGTGCGCTATAATATATTTAGCATTGTTTACACGGCGTCCGTGCTGCGTTTGCGCGCATTTGTGTCAGGGAGCTATAAACTGTAATAAATTATGATCCTTATAAAATTATTTAACAATTTGTTTCTCCATAGCCTGGAATTAAAAGGCGACTAAAACTGTCAACTGAAGTATATTAATAAATTGTAAATATTTCATGTATATTTATTTTAAAAACATATTATCAAAGTGAACTTTTGATTGAAGATTTTGTTTTAATAATATGAACTTTTAACGCCAGGATATGGTTATTCCAGATACAAAAGGCGATTTTTAATAAAATATATTATCATTTATGGAATTTGTTGAACACAATATATTTTGCAAGGGAGAGATAGTCGAACTGAACAGAAATGGAGACATTGTATCCTAAAAATTTTAGGTAATTCAGATAACATGTATTAAGCTGTTTGTTGTGTATAATGTTTATTGTAAAATCACTAAATGTGCTACTAATACGTTTATATAAATTTTCCATGTTTTTAAATCTAAACAAGAGTTTTAGGGGTCATATACTAAAACTTTACAATGTGTTATATACAGCTGCATCTATTAATGTAAGAAAATCAAACGATACCAATACATTGTGTACGAGAAGTGTCTCAGCTATTATTTAGGTGAATTCTTAAACAGGTTACAGAACATTTTATTCATGCTTTTTTGAAGGCACATAGCGATTTCAAGGGTACTGACGACATATTTCATTAACTTGTGCAGTTGTGCACATAACTATATTATTAGGCATTGTAATAAAGTAAGGCAGATAGGCTGTGTGTTCTTTTTGCTTTTCAAGGACTCGTTATTTAAATTTAATATTGGGTATATTCTGATATAAATGTTACTACAGTTCTTTTATCTCATTTTTAAGCAAAGCTGCAAGCTACTCACTATATTCGTCACTATATTCATCTGCTGTAAATATAATGACTGACGACTGAAGCTGATTTCAGACTACGCTATACTATTGTGCTATATAGTATAGCAAAGAAGGGCCTAATGCTATACTATATAGCATGCCGATCACATTACGCGATACTTTCGCTAGCATTTATAATACATAGCAAGCTCAGTTGAGCGCGATCTTTGAAGAGTTTTTTATGTCTGGAGATCTTTATTTTGACGTGATAACGTCTTTAAAATCGTTTTAGTCGGGTGACATGTTCAGAAACTTGTGTCACACCAAAACCTCACGAGCGCGATCGCAGGTATAACGAGAGAGAGACGGACCGATCTCCCGTCTCATCTCGAGCGCTGCCAGTCATTCCGTGAAGCATAGCGTTCGAGTGAGTGGACCGATCTTCCGTCTCTCTCACTCTAGTGGCATACAAACGAATGGAGATTTTCTCGTGCGGACGTTATCACGTAAACATCTCGATCGTAAACCTACTTTACAAACAATTTTTTATTTAGAACTAGCTGTGCCCCGCGGTTAAAACCGCATTTTTTTAAAGTACCTATCCTATTTTACTTCTGATAACTCCAAGAATATACAAAGTTTCAAGATGATCGGTTGAGTAGTTTTCGCGTAAAAGAGTAACAAACAATTATAATGTTAGAAGCATTTATAATGTTAGAAGAATGTGAATTTATACCACAGCATGAACTTAGCGCATCGCACCAATTTATAGCGTATAGTAAGCCAATAATATCTGTATATTACAGTTCAGCGTGAACGTATCCCTAACAATGTATGGTGCGCGATATTGTGCTATGCTATGAGCTTTAAACGATATGCTATTATATTATAGCGTAGTCTGAAAGCCGCTTCACACTCCAAGCATTATTAGCCTGCATTCCTAAGATAAAAGAACTATACTTGTAAATAAGACATATATAAACTATCAAACACTATGTGTTATGATATGAAATGACCTATTGAATGTACATATTTATTGAGCATGTATTAGTAACAACGTAGTTATAGGCACAATTTAGTCAAATACACAATTACTTAACTATTGGCAGTACTATAATATTGTTTAGCTTACGAAATCAAAGTCACAACATGGCCAAGGATTTTATGGAATTTTAAATCTAATAAACAACCAAAGCATTTATCTGTTCGCGACTTATCTAGAACAATAAAGATAAAAGATGAGAATTTTTCCGTCACCAGAATGTAATGGCGCATTTGAATAGTAGGTAGCTCATGAAAATCAATTAATATTTACATTAACAAATATTATGAAACAAAAACACAGCATTATTATATGACGATGGATAGTAACAAAATAAACGCAAAAAATAATAAACGCTCTTCTGTATAGCGGCTTCACCAGCGTGGGCCCGTTTTATAGCTTCTCGTAGGATAAAAACCATCCTATGTACTTTAGCAAGGTCCAGTCTATCTGTGTTTCAAATTTTATAAAAATAGGTTCAGTAGTTTAAGTGGGAAAGCGTAACAGTTAGACAGAGTTACTTTCGTTTCGTTTTCGTTCTAATAATATTAAATTATGGATAGATATTTGTAAAGTTGCAACATACATAACAAGACTTTGAGTTACTTTAGTTACTGTTTCTGAGATGAAAATGATTTAAGCCACAGTTTAGAACAAGATGTAAGGTGTATCAATTGCCTATTTATTTTCGAAAGAATGCTCAGCAACGTTCAGTTTTGAGATCCATATTATAGTTCATATTGTAATACTGCTATAAATGCCCATGAACGAATGTTGATCACTTAATAAATCTTGTTAAAAACCCACTCATAAGAGTGACAAAAGTTTCATATGCTAAACAATATCTTTTCGGTATTATTAACAGAATTTATTAATGCTAATTTTAGTACAATAAAAGTTTATTGTATCGTGAGCAGGCGTGGCAGTTAGTCACCTTCTGTCTTGTTAGTATTAACGTAGGCTTGGTTCTATACATTTTATTCCAAGACCGCGCTTAAAGTACGTGAGGAGTTCCACGAGGAAATTCCCAGTGTGTAATTATTCGAGCACAATGGCAGTATTATTTTTGTTCTTTATCCATAAGCCATATCACACACATGGCAAGTGTAAACAGTGCAACATGAGGTATTTTTCGTAAATACAAAAAAGGTACTTATACATTTTTTCTCTAACGGCCGAAACCTATATTCAATCCAGCTCTAATTATTATCCGATATAGATTGAAATTGGTTCTTTGCATGTTAATTGGTGTCATATTAAGATTGTTGTTTACTTTCCATTCCATGTTTAACTGTCAAATAAGAAGTTATAATGGATACAAAACAAAAACTTTAGATTTCTGTCAATCAAAATTTGGATCGAATATTTGTTTCGGCGGTTTATCCATTCTCATATACATAACACGCTACGCTGCGATAAAAATGTAATATTCGACCACATATAAAGACATCATTGAGTAGACACAAGTATTGAAATGCAAATCGTGAACACATCTTCATTATGGAGATAAAAAATGACTGATAAAGATATAAGGCAGTACCTGTTTCATCTTATGTTATGTATGAGTCAAGGCATTTAAATATGGTTACTAATATCGTAGGTATCGGAACGCGATACTTCATTATTTAAGTATTTGGTTGTAAGATAAATTAGGATCTGTTCTTTTTTAATTACACAGATTTCCGAATTCAACAAGCATTCTATTTTCGCGTAAAAATGTTATTTTTTTAATTCAGATTGATTTATCGCACGACACCATACTTTTATTATATCTGTTTCTAAAATAAATAAATTCTCTTTCAACTTTGTAAGGCAAATATTCCGAGGGGCACGATTTTCTATACGTCTTTACTAAAGACAATCCGCATGAGTGCTAAATAACGACTAATTTTCGCTTATTGTTAGCGATAGTACAAAATAAAAAGAAAGTAGCTACAGTTGAACTGGTATAGTTTAGTACACGACACCTTGAGGTAGCCCGAAGTTATAAAAACCTTAACCATAGTATAAAGAGACCGCATCTTCATACAAACGCACCGCGCGCGGCTTGTTTGTGTGCGCCGTAGTATCTATGCGTCGCCGCACGCACACTTAAAGAAAATCTCGATCCGTTTCTCACTGCGCCTGACTACGCCAGTCGCACGAGTTTCGTTCGTCACGACTTTTCGGCTAAATTAATGAAAAATGTATGATTATCGCAGGAGAACGTATTGCTGTGTGTTTGGGTGTCTTAATAATTCATCGATTCCAGAATTGTCTCTGTTCAGATTACCTATTGAACAGGAAAGGTTTCATCGATTCCAGAATTGTCTCTGTTCAGATTACCTATTGAACAGGAAAGGTAAGCAAGTCACTTATTCTAGCATATAATTTTTACTCGATGATGAGATACTTACTTGGGCTACTTACTTATTTTTGTTGTATTAGTTTTCTATCAGACAGAAGAAGTAGGTAAGCCAACTTTCGCACTAGAATGTATTAGGTACTTTTGATTTTGTTTACGTTTAGTCATGCCTTTCTTGTAGGTATAGTAACTAAGTAACTAAAAGTTACAACCCTGAGTCAGTAGGCAATTATATCGCGGATTGCGCCGGAGTTAGCCTACTTGGTCGGTCTCTTTATACTATGCCTTAACGAAAACAAACAATTCTTCCTACGACGATATAATACTGCTAAATCTATGATAGTTACATCTTGTCTAACGCGTCCACCAATTGAAGAACCGATTAAAAAAGCTAAATACACTACATGAAGTATACGAAGTTGGCTACTAAGTGAAAATGTAACAATGAGAGCATTGGCCTAAGCTACACGCATTGCGACCATCGTAAATGAGCCGAATGTTTTGTTGCAATATTTGCTGCATTGAGTAGTTGGCTGATATCGAGAATATAGTGTATTGGTGTACTTTGGAGTTATATCGGATATTGTTGATGGCATTTTATTCGATATAGGTTAAATGCAGTGTACGAGTGTTGTGAATAAGAATATGTGGTAAATCAAAGTAGCTATCGCTTTTTCGCAGACGTCATGTTTAAGACATGCTTTTATTTGTCAGGACCGAGTTTTTAATTAGAACTTAATATAACAAAATATTCCATGTAATGTAATCTACGTTTATTTTCAACCTGAAATTTAATATGCCTCACCAACACTGCTCATTTACGATAATCACTGTATAATTTAACATTTATATATTACGCTAGAGGGCTCCACCATGCGACGACCAGTACCATCTTCTAAATTCCCTTTCCTATTCATTTAAAATCGAAATTCCTAACACGATTATTTTAATGACGCCTAAAACTAAATGATAAATTGCATGTATCTTTCCTAACATTATAAATATACAGATTAAAATTTAGCCATTATGTTACCCGTCGATTCCTTAAATACGGGTCAAGTCTCCGAGTTTTTGACTAAACCATCGCAATATCCAATCAGTCTTCTATAACGTTTAATTTTATTTAATCAAAAATTTTCGAGACACGTGAAATTGACCCTTAAACTTTTAATTAGTATAATAAAAAAAGACTCATCTACACGACTCAACCGCATCGCACATATCACAGCCAATATGGCCGCCACCGCCGAGCCCTCTCATTAGGATAATAATAATTTAGATAGAACACGCACAATGATCAATAACGGCGTTTATAGCGTCATACGGTTTTATTACACGAAAATACTATAATTTGACGAACGAACGTTAAATAGTAAGGGCCTCGTTCACCATCTCCAAGTAAAGTGTTGATTAGTAACGCTCCAAGTAAAGTCAATTGGCAAGTAAAAGCTATGAGTACTTACGGGTCAGTTTATCATATGATTAGTGCTACTCGAACATCGTGAAATTGAAATTGAAGTTACGAATGAATTTAACCGACAATAAGTGTACTTGTCACTTTACTTAAAGTGGTGAAAGAGGCCCTAAGTAATTTTATATTTACCATTAGATTTTTAGTACAACTGAATTTTATGTATTCTTAATCACACGCTTAGGTTTTTTGGGTTCACAACGAGCTGTCCAAGACTGCTCAACTCTATAAACGCCTTTATTGAATTATTTAAATATAAGTATAACATTACGCGCCATATATTGCGCCTTAAATTTCGGCTATCTTTTTTGTAATTTATTCACAAATTTTATTATTTATTTATACAACGAGAAACCTAGCTTGCGCGTATATTTAGATACGGGTTTCTAATGTATTTTGGTTCAAGCACTAGCCTCCAGGTATCTCGATTTCTAGTAGATTTTTTATGATTATAAATTAGATATTAGTGAAGGTCAAGACACATATAAAATCAATGTAATACATCGTGTGAAGTGTTAGACCTTGACTTTATATTCTTACCAATAACATATGCAACTGCTTACATTATTAATATATTGTTATACTTTCATTACATTTGTTGCCTTTTCTGACATTACCGATCCAAATTTAAATATTACATAACATTTGGTCGAATATATAGCATCATTCAGACGCTATAAAGAAATTTCGCTACTAACTAGATTTAGTTTTGTTATAGAATCGTATAGTAGTTTTTACATATTATAAGCATCAATTCTTGTTGATTTTATTGAAATTAGTAAAAATACCTTTAAATTTATACTCCTTGAGCACTATTTTGTGATAGAGCCAAAAGTCGAGATTACATTCACTTTAGCATACGTTTTAGGTGGGAAAATTAAACATTCATTCTGCATTCCCCTTTCATACATATAACAAGAAAACTATACACTATAGATATAAAACGCCGCACGAAAGCTTTCTGAAGCGTACAAGCGACTTGTCCGCTACAAATAATAGGTAACCATAACTCGAGTGCCATAGAGTCGAGAATCATTTACGCGTACACAATCAACATCACGAACACACGTCGTTGTGACGTCGTCAAAGGGAACATTACATCACACCGATTATACTAAACCTGTATCAATTCTTCTACAAACAATACAGTATTACGATCAAGTTATGTGCCACGACTATTTTATTAATTGTAACAATAAAAGGCGTTTTTGAATGTCTATGGATAGATAGGCAATCATGACGTACGCAAATAGTTATGATAAAACCGTCTGATATTGTTCCAAAGCTCCTTAATAGGGTCTACATACGTTTTTGGAAGTGTTAACTTTTGGACAACATTTTTGACATGACAACCTCTAATAAATGGATAAACGCCGGCTGCACGCAGGAAAAAGGATGATTCATTGTAACGTTACGTTCATTGTAACGTTACGATCGGAGCGAGAGCGCTGCTCTGCGCTGCCTTGGATTGGCCTATGCATATGAGAAGAAAGACATTGTAGATTTCATTTCACTCTTTCTTTGTATCCATACAAAATAGTGATAAGATAATTCAATAATAATGATTCAATTTTATTCATATAAAGTATGCAATAATTTCATCAACGTTTTGTTATGACGTTGTCAAGTTAAACTATCGTCCGTAAACCGTCTTTACAGACAACCATTTTTACTCTGTGATGTCACTTGATCGTGTAGAATTGGTGTATAACTTCACAGTAACTTTTTTGTTTACATGACCGTATGACGTCATTCCGCTTAGAAATACAAATTAAAAAAGAGAAAATTAATGTAAAAAGTGAAATGGATTATAAAATTAATATTCTTGCTTTACAAACTAAGTCTTTCGACTGCTTATTGCCTAAGCTATCTCAATTGCATATTTTTAGATTTTTTCTCATATAGAGAGTACGCTATTGAAACTATACAAAATGACTAAACGAATAATTTGGCTGTTGCCGTAGTATATAAGCTCTTTCGTAAACTGTTCTTTCCTTCAAGTAACGTTCCGTTTGCCGAGGCCCTTTAAAGCTAATATTTCGAACGAACCACCCACAACTCCTATCTTAACTTATGACGGAAGCCGTTTTCGAACAACTATTTTATAGAGTATTTTGGGGGCCATCAAAGTAGAATTACACTATGGTAAGACGTGAATTCTGTTTTCTATTCTAGCTCTTTAATTTTCTTTGTTTTTCATACTATTCTTATCTATATAATCTAACAGCTACGACCCTTACTAAGGTCTAAAATGAGCAGTGGGCGAGTTGGGAGTGATTCGTTCGAGTTCATTCTTAACGCTAAAGCGACTTAAATAACTTAAGGTACAGTTCAAATCAGAAGCTACATAGGTGCTCGCACGATCGAACGCAGTCTTATAAATATTTTATCACTTATTATCAGCGTCTATAGCGATTCAGTAGTTCAAATAGCGACATATTCACTCACAATGTCCGAAGAGCAGTGACGTCACGTTCACGTCCTTAGAAGACACTGAGTTTGATGAATGAGATGCTGATTCTCAGTACACTGAGATACTGATTATCAGTACAGATATGCTGATTCTCAGTGAATTCCACTATTAATCTGCTTACAACGTCTGCGGTGTGTTCTTAGACGGCTGTCGCTTGAGCCGCCTACTGACGGGTCACTGTCAGTTGTTCTTGTCGAAATTGTGGAGTGCCCAGTTGAAGGAAGCCGTCCACGAGTTCTTTACCGCCTCGATGAACTTGAGACGGAAGTGTTCGATAGCCTTTTCTTCAGATAAGTCCATTACCTTCGGGAGAAACAAGAAATGTAAGACTAGTTTTTATACACCAGCTTTGCTCGACTGAATAACGATTTAGGGTCACAGCACACATATCAACTTGGAAAGGGATCGTCACCGTATCGCCTTTCGCCTCGCCGTCAACCAGGCGTCAACATGCACGTAACCAAAGCGTATCAGCAGCTCCTGTACGTCAACTCGGCTACGGCTAGGCGACACCGCGCTTACGGCTCGCCGACCGCTGGCTGGCCTGGTTCGCACTCGCACCAGATCGAAGAGACGCGAGCTCGGGTACGGAGAGACGTAAGCGCGGGAACGACGAGCCGTAAGCGCGGGATCTGCAAGTTGACCACGCACCGCATCGCGGTTCGGAGCCTGTTCCGAGGCGAGGCGATTACGTTACGATTCCGATCAGTGTGCGTTGCAGTATGGAGTTTCATACAAACAATACTGAACGGCTCGAGGCGATACGGTAACGATCCCTTTCCGAGTTGATATGTGTGCTGTGACCCTTAGACTAAAATCCTTAAAAAGTTATTCCTTAATGTTCCAAGGATTAAGAAACATCCATTCTCATTTTGGCATTTTGAATATCAAAGTAAATGTAATTATTGAAACAAAATTAGATACCACTATCAAAATTATTAAATAAGTCATGAGATGTTGAGATGTATGAACAGAATCTTGATAGTTCCACCCTCACCAAGGTCTCGCGCAGGTACTGTAAGTCCTTCTCGGAGCTGAGCTCGGGCAGGCCCGTAGAGATCATCATGGAGAACAGGGACAGGATCAAGTGCCCATGCTGCCGGAGTATCTTGAACGCCTGTATTAATATAAACAGTTGTAATTTTATATACATAGTTCTAATTGCTCGCAGGTAGACTTTGCTTAAAGCGAGGGTCAGTCTTTTGCATATTTTGAGATTTTCATCATTTCACAGAGACTAGAATATGCTCTTTCTGCAGAGTGCATTCTTTACTAGGGTGTAAATACGAATGCATAAAATGAGCGTATTGCATTTTGGGTGCTTCCGCTGCATTTTTTGTCTGTATTATTTTTATGTGCAAGCCTGTGGCATTGGGCATGACAATCGTATTTTATCGTATTTTGTAGGTTGTAGAACTATTATGGTTCGCCCGGGGAAGTACTACCGCTGCACCCACTTCTGCCGTGAACCAATGGGCATGATGACAGATTTTCAAATACCTTTCCTTATTGTAGGTACACGTCTGTGTGTATGTGTAAGAAATTATATATGTATATATATATTTGTATATATATATATATATGTATAGGTAATATATATATTTATAATTATATATAAATAAGTATATTATATGTATTTATTATATAGTATTGGTATTAGTATATTTAGTATTGGTAGATATGAATAAGGTGTATTCTATCCACTTATTTATTATTTTTATATTTAAAACTCGCTGTATAAAATTCTTGTTTACATTTCTTTCATTTAGCATTTGTTATTTTTATTTATGAGGCCTACCACAATTTCTCACCGTCGCCAGGGGTTGACTGGTAGAGAATGCCATCAGGCATTAAGTCCGCCTATTGTAAAAAATACAATAAAGGGTAAATAAATAAATAAAAAAACGTCTCCTAGTTTCGAAAAAAAGTTTATTTCAGCAAAAAACTCAACTTTTAACGTAAATTAATGTATTTTCTGCTATGTAATTTGAATTAAACGCGAAAACGCTCGTAGGTGTCATGGCGTCGGCTTGCTCGTCAAACTTCAAGCAACACGATGACATTAACTGAGGCGTGACGTCATTCCTTTTGATTGGCGTTTCAGATAACATGGCCGATTGCTGTATTTAATACTTTTATTTAATTGAAAATCTTATTAATCTTAATGTTTATATTAAAACGGGATTATATTTTAGAACTTTTTTAGCATATATTTTTCTATAAAAGCGTTTATTCCCTGATTCTTTAATAGTGTCATCATGCCTATTCTATTGTGTTTCGGTGGAAAGGTGCAGTTGCCGGCCACACTTACATGAGGCGACCACCAGCGTCCGGAGTAGCAGCGCAATTGCATACGACCTCAGACAAGACCTACCTATGCTTGCTTGAGGTTGTATGTAGATGTCCATGGGCTGCAGTGACCACTTAACACCACGTGGCCTGCATGCTCGTCTGCTACTCGATTCAAATAAAATAAAAACTATGGGGAAGCTAGGTCCTCGAATGGCGACCACGTCTCGGCAAAAAGAGCACAGGCCGCCCTCCAACCAGGTGGACTGATGACCTGAAGAAGATAGCGGGAAACCGCTGGATTCAGAGGGCGCAGGACTGGACAGAGTAGCAAACATTAGGGGAGGCCTATGTCCAGCAGTGGACTGTAAAGGGCTGATAGATAGATATATAGATGGATAGATAGATAGATAGATAGATAGATAGATAGATTATTTTTCGTCATTATCTTTCAGGGTCTAATTTCGAATATGAAAATTATTAAGTTGTATAAGACAACATATTAATAACATGCTAGTTTGTACTGGTGAAGAAAATGCCCGTCTTTGTTTTTCCTTGCTTTGCTGTGCTCTTCGCCATGTGATCATAATAAAGGTATAGATATTCTATTTCGGTTCGATCGGCTCTGGTTATAGTAGTAGTTATGTGTGCTGATAAGCAGGCTTGTGTGCGTAAGCTTTTGAAGCCTTAGCAAAGAAATCTGCACATCTCTGTCATTGACAGAAAAACCTTTAGAAAATATTACCTTACTCACACAACTCAGCTATGTTTAGTTGACATGCTGACGTCACTTGACACTGAGCGCTCTTGAGGTTACGCACACTATTATAATATGCGTGCACATGCCTCACAATATTGATAATCGAACGGACTTCGTGAAACAGAATATCTATAACTGACAACTCACCTGCTCGCAGTGTTCCCGGAACACCTTGAAGTCCTGCAGGTCGTTGACCCCACCGCGCTGGCCCTTGTTGATGACGTGGATGAAGTCGTGCGTCAAAACGAACGGCACTCGCTCGCGTTTGAACCCGTACTTCTGCTTGAAGTGACCCAGGAAGTGCCCGAAGTCTATATGGAACAGCTGCAAAGGAATTGATTTATAAATTATAATGAATTAAATTTCAATATTGCAATAAAAATGTTTAGGCAGGTGTTTTTTTTTTCAGTCCCTGTAGCTTCGGGATTAAGAATAGATCTACGGTATCCCCTGCCTGGTCGTAAGAGGCGACTAAAAGGGGGCTTCCGGGGTTGCGGACGGTTTGATTATTATATTATTATGTAGTGCCACGATCTTTCCAAACTACTCTCACGCCAAATGTCAGTTTTTTACTACAGTAAACATGAATCAATAAATGCGGACATTGAAATAGTATAATAAGCCAACTGACAGCACAGTAAGTGAGAAGCTGATTTGAAATAACCTTTTATGCTATAGTATTTTAATTATCGAATGTGAATGCGAAACGAATAGTTTGCTGTAGTTGTGGGTGTATTCACAAGATCATAGTTTTTACGTGCTTACAGACTTCGACTTCTAATGTTAAACAGTCATCAGTTACTACAGTAACCAGTCAGTCCAATACAGCTACATGACAGTAACCAAAATCACCTGCTGGTAGCTCGGGTGGGACTGATGACGCAATAAAAATAACGTTTCATACTCATAGCCTCACAGCAGGGTATTTGCAAAACAAATGGTTTACTATAGTTGTGACTATATTCACAAGAACATAGTTTCTCCATGCTTACAGACTCCGGTTTCTAATGTTAAACAGTCATCAGTTACTATAGTAACCAGTCAGCCCACCACAGCTACATGACAGTAACTAAAGTTACCTGCTGGTAGCTCGGGTATGACTGATGACGGAATAATGAACAACTTCTTGGATTACATGCACAGAGACAATGAGACAAGTGAAGACCCGCATGGCGTAATAACACCATGCCGTATGCCGATCGGAGGGTTCTGGGATTGATTCCCGGCAAAGTAGAAATTTGAATGATGATTTTCCTGATCTCGGTCTAGGTGTTCGTGTTTCTGTCTTTGTGTGCGTCCATGGCACCAACTTCACAGGTTATATCTACCTTACTGTGGGGCTATGAGTGTGAAACTGAGTGTGAATGTGAAGGTGTATACATCTTTGCAGTCATAGTAAACTGGCATTCGCTAGACAAAATGTGGTTGCAGAGTATATATTACATATGTTACCCAGGACTAATGTTCAAAAACATGTACTAACAAAAACAATTTCATTTCATTTCAAATGAGATATATATATGCCTGGTGAAGAGACGACATAAAAAAGTCATTGAATGCTGGATTCAAACCGAATGGAGTGACGTACATTAAGGGAACCTATGTCCAGCAGTGGACAATAAAAAGCTGATGGATAGATTTACCTGGTAGACCGACGACCTAAAGAAGATGCGGGAAGCCGCTTGATTCAAATGGCGCAGGACTGAATGGAATGGGGAACGTTAAGGGAAGCCTATGTCTAGCAGTGGACTATGAAAACTTGATGGATGGATGGATGGTTGGATAGTTGGATGGGTTGGATGGATAGTATGTATACCTGTCCGCTGCGTTTGACCATGATGTTGTCGGGGTGGCGGTCGGCGATGCCCAGCACATACGTAGCGACGCAGTAGCCAGCGCAGCTCATCGTGAACTCCTCCACCGCCTTGTTGAAGTCCTTCTCCGACGGGTTCTGCTTGCGGAGCCACTCTGTAACAAAAAAGAGTGTTAAAGTAGCAGTTGTTTACGATAAAAATGTTTGTGAAATACCTATCGACGTGGAACATCTAATTATACACCGATTTTTGACGTATGGTACAGTTAAGTATGGTCGTGGACAACTCTCGAAATGCTCATTAAACCTTTTCACAATACGACCATGTTAATATATCACAGACATTATTACATATAAGTAGGTAAATTAATTAAACACGTTGGTGCGAAATTACTTCGAGAACTTGTAAGGTAAGATACTTTACTTAGGATTTTCGGTAATTCGCCAAAGAGTTGGGCCACACTTAGGAACTTTTCTAAATATTTTGCATTTAAACAAGCTTCGAAATGAGAAGCACAGCCGCCCCCCGGGGAAGGCCACCTCATTACACTAATACGATATTATATTAGATATTTACTAATATACCTTTTTGATTAACATTGTTACCTCTTCTACTCAATCTATGTATGACCTTCGCCTTAAAAAGTCGTAACCACCTTCCAAAATGTATGACTATAATGCAAATATAAAAGTCATAGATAAATACTCACGGAACAAGTTAGCCTTAGAGATGGTAGAGGCGGCGTTGAAGAGCGCGCTCTGCTTCTGGATGTTGGCCACCGTCTCCGCGTCGTCCACCACCTCGATCATGCCGACCGCGTACTCCATCGAGATGCAGTTGTATGCGTTCAATCTGAAAGGAAGTCACACATTATTGTTTGCTGCCATATTATTTTGAATCAGCAAGAATTACGTCAAAACTAACGGTGTAAGATTAGATTAGATGATCAAACGATAGGTTAACGTAGTTGTTTTTCCAACAATTGATATGTCGTTAGTGGCTTGGCCTGATTGTTGTGTAATGGGCAGTTTCTCTTTCAGTTTTTATGGTGGGATATAAATTAAAGCGAAAAAACTACTAGCTTTTATCCACTAGTCTAGCGACCAAAACTCCTCCTGCTCCTTTAAAACACGTGCGTAACTTTGTTGTTGAAATAATCTCGTAAAATATTTTTAAACATTATAAATAATATTGTTTTCTTTCAATATTAACTAGATAAAATCTAGTTATCATTCAGTTATTACGAAAAGTTTTGTGAAAAAAAGTGTTTTTGGCTATCTGGCTGACAGGAAGAAGTACTGGGTTTTGTGGGATTTTTGCCCACTAAACCCCCTCGATGGCCTCCTCGGCGCTTGTGAAGAGCCCCGGGATGTTCAGTGGAACGCACTGGTGCCCTTCTTGCGCATGAGTATGAGCTCTTCTACTCTAACGGAGTGCCACCACATGCACATACCGTTTTCTTACCGGGACCACTGACTGGACGGTTTCAGCTCTCACTCACACCGCCCGCAATCCCAAAAGAACTCCTTCAGTGGCCTCTTACGACTGGCTTTGCCATACCTTAGCTCTCTGGCCGCAAGCTACAGGAGCACACCACTCTGGCCTGAGGAGCGCTAAACAAGCACTATTTCGAGTTCCTGTTATCAAACTATACTACCTGAAGTCATATCCCGCGTTCTTCCACAGGCGGTCCATGATGCGCAACATCTGCAGAGTGAACATGTCCTGGCGCAGGTCGTCGCCGATCTTCAGGATGATCCGGATGTCCGAGCCGGTCGGGTCCATGTTCTCGAACTCTAGCAGCAGTGGACGCATCTTGCTGTCCATCACTCTACACCGCTCTGGTCTGGGAAGGGATTGAGGTGTTTTAAATTATAGTTAAAAATAATTTTATTAAAAAACGGTTATTTTTTTCAAAAGTCTGTTAAGAAAGAGAATATGCTTGCAGCCGTGGGCGCTGTTTGAAGTTCTTAATAGTTTCACCTTTTATTTTATATGGGTTTTTATTCGCTTACAAAAAGGCAACACATATTCTCTTTGTGATCAACCAAACTTATAGGGAATGTACGTTGTTCTTGAATTTTTTTTTTATCAAATATACATAATATTAATTTAATTTGATTTCCGTATGAGGTTCTGAAGAGACGAACTGTAACAGACAGACCAGTGTACAATAAAAGACCAGTCATATTATAGTGCCACTTGCCCTATTAAGTTAAGGAACTATCAGAAAAATAATTCTAAATACAGTAAGTGACACTGTATTGCCACCACCAGCCGCCCTGCCTCCCTGCCCTTTCTTCACCCCAAGGCTGGAGACAGTCCCTGCTCGAATGCGGGTTGGTGAAGTACCTCTGAACTATACAATACTCACTTGATCTTTTTGCAGTAGAGGCTGGGCGTGAGCGGCGACACGAAGTCGCAGAGCGTCTCGATGCAGTGCTGCTCCTGCAGGTGTTGGTGCAGCGCCGCGCGCGCTTGCTTGATCGTCTCCTTCTTCTTGCGGATGCACTGGCTCACCCCTGCACGCGAAATGAAACATAAAATTGTCAATGTTTCAAAATTGTTTTTGTTTCAGGAACGGCATTGCACAATCTATCCATCCATCCATCAGCCTTTTACTGTCCACTGCTGGACATAGGCCTCCCCTAACGTTCGCCACTCCTCCCGGTCCTGGGCCTTCTGAATCCAGCGACTACCCGCTGTCTTCTTCAGGTCGTCAGTCCACCTGGTTGGAGGGCGGCCTGTACTCCTTTTGCCGAGACGTGGTCTCCATTCAAGGACCTTTCTTCCCCATCGGTTGTCGGTCCTCCTAACTATATGGCCTGCCCATTGCCACTTCAGCTTGCAGATTTTGAGAGCTATGTCGGTAACCTTAGTTCTTCTACGGATTTCATCATTACGAATTCTGTCGCGTAGAGAAATACCAAGCATAGCCCTCTCCATCGCTCGCTGGGCGACCCTGAGCTTATGGAAAAGGCTAACTGTAAAAGACCACGTCTCAGCGCCGTAGGTCATCACTGGCAACACACACTGCTCGAAAACTTTCGACTTCAGGCACTGAGGTATTCTGGACGAGAAGACACTTTGTAATTTCCCGAGCACTAGCACAATCTATACTAATATATAAAGCTGTAGAGTTTGTTTGTTTGAACGCGCTAATCTCAGGAACTACTGGTTCATAATTCAAATCTTGCCAGGGTCGCACTAAACGCGGCTACGGCTCTGAGTGAGTCAAATGCCTGAGTAGAGCAATAACTCTGACGGAGTTTTGGAGGCAAGCCGAAAAGCCAGTTTTTGCTCTATTATTATTCCAACACAGAAGCGTTCATGGCCAGGCGGTTAGCGCAGAACGCAAGCAATCTATGCAACTTAGCCAAACGAGCGCGGTCGGGTGTGAGATGGTTGACCGCTAGTGGCAAAAACAATTCATGCATGTTTGCGTGCTTCGGAGGGCACGTTAAGCCGTCCCGGTTGTTGTCGATAGATAATAGTCGTTAAACCTTGTCGGAGGCCTTCTGGGCGGTTTGAAAACATCCGACAGCGGATTGGCCACTAACTCGCATCTCCACCAATCCGCATTGGAACAGCGTGGTGGAATAAGCTACAGGCCTCCCCAATAATGAGGAGAGACCCGTGCCCAGCAGTGGGACGAAAAAAGGGTTGCAGCCATTACTTCAAAACACCCAGTCACCCAGAAATGTCATCAATTTCAATTATTATAAATATTTTTCAATTTTTCAAATATATGATTGAAAACTCAATCAAGTAACATTTCAAAATTTTAAAGATAAAAGTTTGGGCAATGGGTAGCCATAGTTCGAAAACATTCAACCATGCGAACTATCATACCTTTTCCACCACAACAAGTGGGACCACTTAGCGGTACAGTACTTACATTTGAGCTTGTCTAGGCAGGTGATTTGACGCATTAGACTTTGTATGTGGTCTTGACTGCCCCGACAGTAAGCTTCCAGAACCAAGCCGAATCTTACTGACACAGCTGCCACGTGCATCTCTGACCTGCAATAGAGATACAATTTAAACCATTCCACAAAACGTAACAGTACTCAAAACCAGTATCTTTACTGTACAACTACGTTACAGCGCCATATTGTTTGCGTACAAAATTGGTCGTGATTATGAATGGCGATAGCACCACCTCGTCCAATCTAATGAATTCAATCAGAGATTAACCAGTAAGAAGCAAATGCTTTCGACTTGGGCTACAATATCAAAATTTTATTTAATAAAACGTTTAAATCTAATATCTTTAAACGAGCAAATCTTGTATATACCTAAATATTCTTTTTGAACCTCGGAAACGGAGATTTTGATGAAATTTAGTACCCTGGTTTCGGGGGTGATAAATCGATCCAGATAGGTTAGATTTTTAGAAATTTTAAATTATAAAAATATTTTCAGACATAATGAACTTTTGGCGAGTAATTATAATATTGTGGCGTAGAACGCCGTCAAACGCCATCCATCAATCCGACGTTCCAAAAGATGACAATGTCGATTAGAAAGAGCTCTATAAAAATTTCGTTCAATGCATTAAAACTCAATTTCATTTAAGTTCAATGAATTAAAGCTTCCTTGGCCGGATGGTATCAAACCTCAATCAAAACCATATTGCGCTTATTTTTTGTTTTTATTTTTTATTTTATTGGGAGCTATTACAGATAACGTTATTATATTAAGTAGTTTCATTTGAAATTAAACCAAGAAAATAAATTGTGTTTATACGAGCAACGCTTGGTCGTCCAGGTGCTTAAAATGTTATGCCAGATAGCGTGAAGCTTTTGACGTGATAACGTGTAATAAATCGATGAACGCCAGCTTCACGCACGAAAAAGGATGACTCATTGTATCGTTACGTTGAGGCTTGAGGGTTCGGCTTGCGCCATAACTCGTAAGTCGACTGTTTATAAAGTGAAGTGAAAATTTAATGTGGTTTTCATTGTTTTGTTATAACGTTGACACGTTAAACTATCGTCCGTAAACCGACTTTACAGACAACCATTTTTTTAATAACAGTTATGATAAACATTTTTTATTATTATTTTATTTTTCAATCAACAAATCGGACACAATATAATTTGTTTTACATGGCTTTGATTATTAATTAAGTTTAAGATTAAATTTTAGCACATCATACTAAAAATATTACTTTTCAAAGACGTTTCTTTATTCGTATTACAATGAATTTGGCGACATTACCTTAAATGCCAAAAGAGGTAGTGTCCGATAGTCTTGTTGTTGAAGGCGCGTTGCAATAGGAACACGCACAAATCGCACATCAGGTACGACTCGTGCTTCAGGGCCTGTACCAACTGTAGTAAGTACAACATGAGATCTTCGTCACTGTAACAAAACAAAAACACATAATGATACAGACAGATAGACAACAGACCTACCTACACCTATGGATCAATCACATAAAAATGGAGTGGACCAACAGTGAAATTAATAAAACTTTATTTCATAGGGACTAATAGGGTCTTTGAAGCGCGCATGTTCCGGTGGTTAACGTAGAACGCAAGCGATCTTTGCGACTAAGCCAAACAGGCGCGGTCGTTTGTTAGATGTGTGAGTTAGTGACTAACCCGCTGTCGGATGTTTTTAAACCGCCCATAAGCCTTAAGGTTTTCGATAAAGTTTAACGACTGTTATCTATCGACTATAACCGGGACCGACGGCTTAACGTGCCCTCCGAAGCACGGAAATGCGCACGAAATTTTTTGCCACTAGCGGTCACCCATCTCACACCCGACCGCGCCCGTTTGGCTTAGTTCTATGCAACTAATCGTTTGCGTTCTACGCTAACCGCCAGGCCATGCGCCTCCAATTTAAAATCTGAAGTACCAAAACATCTTCCATCTCTTTTCATCCCTCACCTGATCTTCGCCAAGCACTTGACGGCGAAGCTGCGCACAGCGGCGTCGGCGTACGCGTAGTCGAGCAGCTCCAGCGCGCACTCGACGCGCAGCATGGGCCACGTGGCCACCATGCGCGCCACGCTGGCCGCCTCCGCGCGCTCGCTCCACTCCACGCACGACAGCAGCTTCGGCAGCAGCTCCGGCGCTGCTACTCGAAAGTACTCCCTGAGTGACAACAAGTATAATAATGAGGGTTAAGTAAAATTCAGTTAACTATATCTCTATCATATTAACGATAACTTTTATTTAGCGTAATACAAACAAAACAAGTACCAACCTGGAAGCCCAAATGTCCTTCCGCTCCTGCTCGTGCATCTCATACATGGAGTCCTTCTCGGCGGTGAGCCGCAGCTGCTCGAAGTCGCTGCTGAGCCGCGCCATCACGTCTGGAGAGCCGTTCTCGATGTGGTCCGCGTACGACTTCACCGTCTCTTGCTTCGGAAACAGGATCGGGTATTGGCACTCGTAGCTGGGAAGAAAATAACATTTTTGTATTAATATTGGAGGTGGTTAATATAGCGTATAGCGCTATATTTCTAAGGCGCGTAGCACGTGTTATGTAGTTTGACACTACAGTGATATGAATATACTCACAGAACATATTAAAAGAGTAGAATGGAAATGTGGGCGGGCCAGACGCGCCAAGGAATTTTGAGCAAACGCTCAAAACTCCAAAATCTCTACAGAAACACGCGATCGTGCTACGATATGCGAGCTTGTGTGCGTGCTTGGGTGTGATTCGTTCATTTGAAATCGCGTAATTGTGCGGCGCTAAGATTGGCTAGATTTGAAATTGCAAATATGTGCGTAAGCTTCGTATTTATTTAAATAGGTACAGTGGAGGTGAAAGGCGAGGCTTGATCGCCGACACCAGTCTTCACACAAACGGCGCATTATTGCCATTCTACCTCTCTTAATAATGTTCTGTGAATATACTCGTAGCAAAAAACGCGTGCCCAGTTCCTGTATACCGGATAGTGCTATAGCGCATAGATAGCGTAGCGCGACAGTCGTTTGCACTGTTAATGCCGGATGCGTTATGTATATCTCATATAAAGCGTGCTGCGAGCTGCAAGGCGCTTGTTGCTTGCAGGAGTTATTTTGAAAGGGACTTTGTCGCTTCGCGACCACATTTTCCCGTAAAGGATATACAGTGCAAATAGTAAAAACTACAACAGCTTACGTTTTGAGAGAACTAATACAATCAATTTGCCCAGTACCCTGGCCTCTTCCGACTTAGGAGAAGCCCGAATTCTGTTCAAATGGCTAACCTGCATTGTCTTTGGACAATGTAATGTCCTGAATGATTCTGTGTGAACACACTCCGTCATAATGTGTTGTATGTCTTCAACTCTACAGCAATCAGTGCAATTTGGTGATACATATTGCTTTTTTCATTAAATATTCAAATTTATTTGACGGAATATGCCCCGAACGTAATAATAAATAAAAATTGCTTGCGGGGTTGGCTCCCACCATTTGATAAATTAATACCGCGTTATAAAAAAACGTAAAAACAACACTAACGCGTTTTTTCTTTGAAGCAGATTTTACAACTCTAATTAGTATATTATTGCATAAAAATTGAGTTTTTACTGGGTAATATGGCATAGCGAGCCCAGGATTTGCCGACCCAAGTTACCCTACCCATGGTATATAAATATGGTTTCTTCCACAGTTTCAATTTTAGTATTTTACTGTGTAAAATATAATTGTCAACTCAACCCATGAATCAAAAAGCAATCAATATCAGTCTGAAATTGGACTAAGGGCTAATTTCCAATAGTTGAAAGAAAACTTACTTAGAGAATCAAATTTGCAACACAGAGCAGGAGTCATTGTTGAGCTTCAGTTCAGTTCAGACAAAAGTACCGAGGGGATGCAACAGAAGATCATCGCTATCAGTCTCATCAGCCACGTACCTCCAGGTGTACAGCGTTACCCTTTTAGTCAACAACAAAATACATCACCTTTCTGGTACTCACTTAGAGAATCGAACTTGCAAAGCAGCGCAGGAGTCAGTGTTGGGGTTGGAGACAACAGTTCCGAGGGGATGCAACAGAAGATCATCGCTCTGGGTCTCGTCAGCCACGTGCGTCCAGGTGTACAGCGTCATGGCGTCCGTACGCAGCTGGTCCTTGTAGTCGAACACCATTGTGTTCCCCCACGCTAACTTGTTTATTGAATCCTAGAACAGATTAAAAATCGAAACTGAGTATGCGAAGTCATAGCACCACACTAGTATTCTATGTTGGTACCATGGACATTCACAAAGACTAGGACAAGATCACCCAAATTTGGAAAAAAACATCTAAACTCCCTAAATGGGTATTATGTAAATAAATAAATAACGTATCACTCATAGCCCCACAGTAGGGTAGATATACCCTGTGTCGCGGGTACCATGGACACACACAAAGACAGAAACACAAACACCCAGAACGAGAATAAAAATTTAAAGTCATCATTCAAATTTCTGTTTCGCCAGGAATCCAACCCGGGACCCTGCGATTGGCAGTCCAACATGGTAACTATTTCCTGTTTTACTCACTTTATTCTCTTTTTTATTTAAATGGAGTAGTAGGCGAGCATCACAGAACATATTAAAGAGGTTAGAATGGAATTATAGGCGGGGCAGACGCGCCAAGGATATGAGCAATATCTCTACAGAAGCACGCGACCGCAATGCGATATGCGTGCTTGGGTGTAGATATGAGCGCCGATGGGTGGAAGGTCGGCGGCGGCGCGCCGACTTTTTGGAGTCGGCGGCGGCGGCGTCGTCGGCGGCGCGGCGTGACCTTCAAAGGATTTTTAGATGTTGGCAGATAAAAAAAAAATACGTAGTTTATCGATACAAATATTAACATTTATTAAAACTTAAAAATAAATAAATTACGATTCACGAAAGTGTGACATTTTTGGCACTTAGGAAAAAAATTATACAATTTCGAATAACAATTCGCCGATATTGCAGGACGGTGTATGACAGGATAGTTTTTTTTAAATATAAATAAACTGCACAAAAAGGCAGACGGGCCGCGTGGTGTTAAGCGATCACCGTCGCCTATGGACACGGGTAACCCCAAGGGAGCTACCCGAGCATTGTCGGCTTTGAAGGAGAGCTTTTTTACAGCTTTCTTGAAGAACCCCATCTCATAGTCCCCTGGAAATGTCTCGGCTGGAAGGTTGTCCCATAACTTACACGTCCGTGGTAAAAAAAAGAGCGTGCATAGCGGACTGTGGAGGACCGCCACGAGTCCAGATGGTGTCGGTGGCACTTTAACCTTCGTCTCGTGGTATATTCATGAAATGTTGACCTAGGCATCATTTTAAAAAGTTCCTCAGTGCGCTCATCATAGTAAAGTCGGTAGAACGTGCAGAGCGAGCCTCTTCCCAAGCTTAGCGGTTCTAGCCTGTCGGTCAAGCTTAGGTCGTTGATGATTCGGACTGCGCGCTTTTGAACGGAGTCAAATTAGTATAGCTGATATTTTGATGCTCCTGCCCAGAGATGGGAGCAGTACTTCTTGTGAGGTTTTACCTGGGCCTTACAGCGTTAGGAGTTGCTTTTTGGATTCCAATTTGACCTTGTTCTCCAGGTGATTCCGAAACTGCACTTTACTCGTAATGTCAACTCCCAAGATACCGACACTTTCACCAACGGTGAGTGCGATTCCCTGGAACTTGGGCGCTATAACAAATGGGTGTTTTTAGCGGTAAACGCGCAAACTTGTGTCTTTGTAAGGTTAAACTCAACAAGGTTAAGTCGACCCTATTACGAGAACCACTCCAGAGAGTTCTCGACTTCAGACACAAGTTTGATTCTGCTTTCCTCCACTTGTGACCGAAAGGCATTGGCTCGACAGGTGTATAGTGCGTCATAGCAATGTATACCGCGTGATTTTTGCAGAATGTCATTGATATGCAGAATGCATAGGAGACAGCACTGAGCCTTGGGGGAACACCGGTGTTAATGGGCTTCATATCTGAGCAGCACCTTAATCTGCCGCTCAGACAGAAAGCTTGCCACCCAGTTGCATAGACTCACGGGAAGACCGTAAGATGGAAGCTTCATGAAAAGGACCCTGTGCCAGACCCGGTCAAAAGCCTTTGCGATATCCAGGCATCTGCCAGATAGTTGATTTTTGGAAATTTGCATAAGGCCACAAATGCATTAAGAGGCTTTAGAGGATAGTTTTCGTTATTTTTTTAGTTAAGGTGATAAATTAAACCCTTCTGACCACAAATCTGCAATAATATCAAAAATAAAATAAAAATAGATGAGGAAGTATAGCCATTATAGCAGTCTTTTCCTTTGCATTTCTTAAACATGCGTCACAAAACACTTGATCGTTGAGAACTGTTCTTTCTTTTTCATCTTAATTTACAATTAAGTTTTCAAAAAAGTTCCAGCAGTAACTGTGCTTTGATTTCACTCGGGATAGCGTCCGTAGCGACGTCACTGTATTTTTTTCTTTTTTCATTTTATAAACGTACACATTTTCTAGAGCCGACGACGCAGCCATTTTTCATAGCTAACTGCTTAACGCGTCCTACTTCAACAACGAGCACGTTCATACTATTTGACTAGTGACAGATTCAACTATCTCTCTCGCTCACTCGGCGCGCCGTTACCTTTTCACGACGGCGGCGGCGCGGCGAAATCTGTGGCGGCCTGATTGTGCGGCGCTATGATTGGCTAGATTTGAAATTGCAATGTATGCAATTACAAATGTGCGTAAGCTTCATACTTATTTAAGTTAGAGGTGAAAGGTGGGGCTGGATCGACGACACCGGTTTTTATACGAACAGATCATTATTGCCATTCTACCTTTTTTAATATGTTCTGTGGAGAGCATGCAGGGCCCATGGTGCTTAAGTGGTTGCTAAAGCCCACTTACATCTACAGACAACCTCAAGCTACATTCTGTTACAACATTCTATTACAAAGAATAAATCAAAATAATATTTACATATTAAAATAGTATATTTCATTACAAGTGCGGAAAGGCTGTCATTGCAAGGAGTTCCGACAAATGTCTACCCGAGCCGAGGCGCAGCCGAAGGTGAGGGTTGACAGTCGGAACTCCTTCCAATGACGGTTCCGCACGTGTACTGAACAACTATTTTTAATACAGTTGCGAAAAAATGAAGCAATTTAATAAAATAATAAAAACTCGGAAAGAACATTTTAAAAATGGCGCCAACCGTAAAAGAATACCTATATGCAGAGACTTTTTTTGTTTTCTTCACTCATTCTGGGTAGGCAAAGGGAAATATCCCCATACAGCCAAGCCTTCAGTAGATTTTTTTTATTGATATGAAATGAAAATGTTAATGAGATGAAATAAAATGAAACCTAGCCTAACTCATTGAAACAAATCATTAAATCTGATATTGAAACAAATCAGTAGCTTCTTTTTAGAAATATTTCCATGAATCATAAAAACTTCTAAAACTTCGTGGTTGTTTTTTTTTTCTTTTTAATAGACATTATTTTGACAGTTGGGAAAGAGAACGCACGAGTGCGGAAAAATCACGAGTGTGTAATAGCCCACTTCCCGCACGCTAAACGTCCCTGCAATACGTCACTTTTTGAGCAACTGTATTAAAAATAATATTTACATCCACAGAATTTTTTAAACTTTATGATTTAATAAAAGAAAATATATT
Source organism: Pyrgus malvae (assembly GCA_911387765.1). Taxonomy (NCBI): domain Eukaryota; kingdom Metazoa; phylum Arthropoda; class Insecta; order Lepidoptera; family Hesperiidae; genus Pyrgus; species Pyrgus malvae. The sequence goes on along the minus strand of OU426955.1, from coordinate 4,907,853 downwards.
AATTGAACTATTAACCATAATCATTGCTGTAACACATATTCATGGATTGGGCCCAACGATGTATGAGATTCTGGCGGTCTTCTTTTATGGTCACATTTAACAATGTTGCTTCAAATAGTGTTAAGCAATATATCAACAAACTGGATAAAAAAGTTATAGCTAAAATGTATTCTATTATAACTATGGCACAAAAGGCCTTATCTTCTTACCTTATTAGGATCCTTTCCTTTCCGCTTGCTCTTAGCTTTAGATATCTCATAGATGACGAAGCAAAGCCGCGCCATCCGAGGCAAGTTGCACACTTTAATAGGAAACACGAGTTCTTCCTCCCATTTCGCACTGCCCTCCTTCGTCACCATAGCTACCTTCGTCTTCTGAGCCTCACACAAAGGTATACCTCCATGGAATATACCCGCTTCGCATATTACCTGAAAGCGAATAATGATATTTTATTCAAAACAATTAAAATATTTTGTAGGTGGTAGAACTATTATCGTTTGCCCAGGGAAGTACCACCGCTGCACCCACTTCTGCCGTGAACGAATTCTATTGTGTTTCGGTGAAAAGGTGCAGTTGCCGGCCACACTTACATGAGGCGACCACCAGCCTCTGGAGTAGCAGCGCAACTGCATACGACCTCAGACAAGACTTCCCTATGCTTGCTTGAGGTTGTATGTAGATGTCCATGGGCTGCAGCGACCACTTAACACCACGTGGCCTGCATGCTCGTCTGCTACTCCATTCAAATAAATAAAAACATCATAACTAAATCATCAGATTTATTTTTACTTTATTACTTTCCTTATCTGCATTTTTGTGTCCCATTGCTAGGCATACATTTCTCCTAGCAACTTGGGAGGAAGCCTGGAGTGTACCCTACCATGCTGCTCAAATGACTTTTAATAGAAGTTCAGGCCTCGAAACTCACATATATCTTACTGTTTTGCTTAGCTTAGGGCCTCTTTCACCACCTTCAAGTAAAGTGACAAGTACGCTAATTGTCGGTTAAATTCACCCGTAACTTCAATTTTAATTTCACGATGTTCAATTAGCACTAATCATATGATAAACTGACCCGTACTCGTAGCTTTTACTTGCCAATTACTTGAGACGTAACTAATCAACACTTTACTTGGAGATGGTGAACGAGGCCCTTAGAGGCATACGCACATTCATTCCCTACCTCAACTATTCTTCCAGGGTCAACGTTCAAACCGCCAACTGTTTGTACCACACATGTATAGTTCTTCTCAATCTTCCACGAGGACTCAAAGTGGTTCTTCTTCTTCCTCATGGTGTTGGAGTGCTCCGAGGTGGGCAACCGCTTCCTTTCCGATACGGAATAGCAGTCGATATCACAGCTCACTAAAAAAAGTTAGACAGGTGTTCAACAAAATTCATGCTTAAAAATAAAAAGATATATCTTTCATAAATAAGTTTTTAACAAAAACAAAATTCAAATGGTAAAAAATAAAATTGTTAAGAAGTTGGAATATTATGATACTTTTTCTTACAAATGGTAATGAGTCTTAAAACTCTAAGGGCCCAACTTCAAAATAGTTTTAAGAATCATTACCATTTGCAGGAAAAAGTAAAAAGTAACCATAATGCACAGAGAAAAATAATGCATGTCTGTTGTGTAATATGTCAGACATAGTAACAGAAATACATACGCGCATAAAAGGTACCGGGTATCTTGTAAGGCTATGGTAATGGGTTATGTGGGATTTGGTTTCAATAATACCCCATCAGTGGCCTTTTGCTCTCATGGAGGACCCACGATCTACTGTGGAACGCAACTGTGCCCCCCGTCCGTAACGCATCGACTCACAAGGAATAATAACGAACCAACTCACAAGGAATTTTCTCCATATTGACGATCATGACTTGCGGCACCCCGTTCTTGGATAGCATCTCCTGGATGTACAGGAACTGTATGAGCGGGTGGTCTCCGAGCAGGTACTCCTCCCGGCCGCATACCTTCAGCACGTAGTTGCGGGGGTGCTCCCCCCGGATGTTCAGCGAGTTGGCCTTCTTCCGGAGGACTGTCTCTATGTGTTGTTGGGGTGTGTGATCTGCTGGGACTCTGGTAGTTGTTGATTGCTGAAATATTTCAACAAAATTATTATAAAGTCACAGGCATCTTGAGTAGCTCTGAGCAACTGTAAAAAAGGCGAGCCGCGAAGGCCACTAAGGATAATGCGTAAGATGAATAAGACAAGCAAAAGACAAGACCACAAGATCAAAGACAGGGTGAAATGAAATATTCTTTATTCACTGTACGGTTCCTTTACAAACTCTTAGTGAACGGTATTTTTTTTTTGTTCTATCTTAGGCAATGCTGAGCATGGTGTTTATGTTTTGTAAAATAACTACTAAAAAAGTAGGTACTGTAAAAGAGCTAATAGACACCATAAGAAAGGCATTAACATCAAGCCAAAAGACGACGCCCAAAAGCACCGCCAGACAAGGCAAGGCAGTAAAGGCATTCCTACAAAGCAAAAATCCTTACCCAAGAAAACAATTGGAGAAGGAGAGGACGAGATCAAGTAAGCAAGCCGAATCGCGTCCGACGCGGCGATCAGATTCGTGTCGCCAGTAGATGAATTCGCGTCACGAATCCACCTGAACACATGTATAACGCCCATCGGGAGTTTCTCGCCATACAAGGGCAATGGAACAGGTACATCTCAAGTTGTGTAGGAAAATAATGCAAGCCATCAAGCACGAGAACCTAGGGCTGCTGGATGTACTACTGGATGAAGCTGACGCTGCCGTATATATCAACGAAAGGGGCCAAATACTGCATGGCACAACAAATACTACATGGAATCCATATGGCATCTTTCAGTAGTACGGGAGGCTTTGTGAATTTAATAGAAGAAAACCCACGAAAGGGACCACCGAAATTCGACACTCTACCTAACGACCCCATTGTCATCACCGCCAAATGTACCGATATTATGCTGGGAAGCAAAATCCTTAAGACTCCAAAAATTACAATAATTGTAACTACATTATATGGTACACAGATTGTACCTACATATTGATGAGTAGAAAATGTAAGTTGACTATTAAATTCTAGAAGAATACCTACGCAATTATTTTTTTACTTTTTAGTGCATATTAATTTGTTTTGGAATAGTTTTCTTTTGAAGTCGGTTTTTGTTTTTTGTTAAAAAAACATAAGTAAAATAATAAGATAATAGACCCATCGATTATGTCAACTGAATTATGTACAAACTTTTCATGAGAAGATACTGTCTATTTAAAAATTAAAAACTTTTAAACGACGCTCTGTCAGCATTGTCATTTCTACTTCACAACAAACTTCAAAAACAACGTCACATTAATAGACGTGAACACCGTAAATAAGAAACAACGTAAATAAGAAAAAGTGTGATAAAAATGTTAAAATCTCATTTCAACATACAAAAAGACCACATCGACACGGAAAGACCGGAAGAGCAGGAGCCGTCCGCGTCGCCCTCCACGGTGCAGGGAGAGGGGGGAGAGGGGGAGGAGCAAGAGGTAGCTGTGGAAGATGTGCCCATAGTGTACCCCGTGAGGAGACTCAACCGGTCGGAGGTCAGCGTCAGGCTGAGCCTGCTAGGGAAGGTCGCCGAGGGCGACGGGTAACAAAAAAGTCCTTTTATCCGAGAGAAAATGAAATATAGTTATAATCAAACTTAGAGATGGGAAAGTTAGACTCCAATCAGTTGTTACGGTTTTTTTTAAATAGCAAACGAGCACTGTGTCATTCGTTTTTCATTGAGACAAGATGAAAACAATTCAAAGTTTTAGGTGGGAAAGTAACGTTCCAAGGTTCGTTCCATAAGTTGTCGCTACGACTCACGAACATCTACAGTTTTCCTCACGCAAGCTAGCTAGGGTTTTGCCTGAATTATAGATAGTTGAATTTGTATTTGTAATGTAGGCGCCTATGAACTGTATAATACTATTTCTTACTTTTCTTCTTACATGAACTGTATAGTAAGATTTCCTCTCAAATTTAAGATAGGTTTGGCCACAGTCCACCGACTTTAAAGGTAAACGTCATAATGACATGTTACACTTCATCGACTCGAATCTGGACCTCAGGCGTAAAAGTTTGAAATATTCTCAGCTAGTTTTGGTCTTTAATCTAAAAATCACATTACAGATACACTTATTTGAAGGCAACGTGCACAGGTTTGAGCCTAACTGACATAACCGCACTGAAGTCTTTCAAGCACCTGCAGTTTATAGATGTTTCAAACAACAATCTAACGCTAGAGGGCTTGCAGGCAATCACGGAACTGCCTTACTTAATCCTGATCCACGCAGATAAAAACAACCTTTACTCCGCAGCGCTAAAAAGAATGAAGTACATGCAGGTGATGATAATGAACAACAACTACATTTCCTCTGTTCATGATGTGTACCAACCAGAACTAAGTACTTTGGAGGTTGGCTACAATAAGATTTCTAAAATCCACTTCGACAACAGAATGCCCACAATAAAATGTCTCGACTTTCGCTACAATCTCATAAAAGATATCATAGGTCTAGATTTCCCCAACTTGGATAGCCTTTACTTGGCTGGGAACAAAATAACAAGCCTCATAGGGTTGGAAAAGCTAGTTAATTTACGGGTTCTGCATGTAAGAAACAATCCTATTAAAATGTTGAATGGATTCGATCCTGCGTTGAGCAAGCTTCAGTATATAAATTTGAGGAACTGCAAGGTTGCCACTTTAAATCAAGTGAAGAAATTAAGGGTAAGGCGAACATAATTTCATGAAAATGATATCACGTTAACAAAACATCGTCGTTTAAAATTTAATTACAGTGATTGTAACTTACAACCTATCAACCTATTTTTTGTTATCGGGGGGGGGGGGGACCTACAAAAGGTACCCGGCACCTTGGGAGAGGATACCGGGTTATGTAGAATTTGACCGCACTAAAACCCCCTCGGTGGCCTGTCTTTGCGCTTGAGGGAGGACTCCGGGATCTCCAATGGAACGCGCCGGTGTCCTTCACGCGCGGCGCCCAGAATGGGCCCATCTTCGGGAGAGCAGATGTGCTCTCCTGCACCTTCCGACGCCTACGGCGGCATGCGGACACGTACGCACCGCCGCCGTCCTACCCGGGGCTGATGGCTGGGCGGGTCGAGCTCCCATTCACACCGTCCACAACCCGGAAGCCCCCTTTTAGTCACCTCTTACGATCAGGCAAGGGATACCGTAACTCTATTCTTAATCCCGAAGCTACTGGGACTACAACCTATCAACCTAGATATGTGACGAGTCAAACAGTAAAAGTTTTAATTTAATTGAAGAATGTTTTACTCTATTCATGTTTTAACATGAATATAGCTCTTACCTAATGTTAGTGTTAAAGGTGTAACATGTGCCCTCACAAACTTGGTGAACCAGCAGTCATGAGATAAAAGGAAAAACTCACCCTCATGACTTAATTTGTTGCATTGCTTAGAAAGAAAGAAAAAATATTTATTTCATATTAGGAATACAAAATATTCGCTTAATGAATGTCATTTTTTCCCGGTCATCGCCTTTAAGTGCCCGTTTGGGCTAGATGTTGAGCTGAGAGAAAAAAGGCGGCGGAAAAAAACTCCCAGCACTCTTTTAAAAAAAACAGTACATATATAATTGAGATAACAGTATGGTTATGGGTCCATAATGGGCATACGTGACAGCTGATCGTATGAGACACTATAAACCCACTTCCAGCTGCTCACAGTTGCGAGTAATTACTAAAACTTTTAAATTACTGCGAGTAATAACTTAGTTAACTTAATGTCTTGTAGTTCCTTTAGTATGTATGATATAATTGATCAAGTTACAATACATTTTTATGTCAGTACAATGTTTGTTTAAGGATGCGATAAAGTTTATTTTCTTGCAGGTTCTTACGGGATTGGAGGTTCTAATTTTAAAGGGTTGCCCACTTATGGGAGGCACAGGAAACGAGGAGGCCGAGGTCGCCGCCGAGGAAGATGATACAGAGTTTAGGGTCGAAATACTAGCAGCCTTGCCACGCCTCAAGAGAATTAATAAAGGCGCTATAACGCCTGAGGAAAGGTACATAACAAACTATTTATGTCTTAATCCCATTGATGGGCAAGGGGCATTAAAATGTAGATTAGATTTACGCTATTCGTAAATAAAGATAAGGAAACAGACAGACCAAGAACAGAAATTTAACCCACTAGGATTGCCATTAACTTTGAAACTAGAAATTGAAAGAGAGGCAGTCCAATATTTATAAACATTGTGTCATGTAGGTTAATCAATTTGTGGCAAAGTCATAGTTTATGGGGTATGTAAGAAGTATAAAACAATAATTTATTTTATACCTTAAACAGACAGTTTCTATGCTTCTAAAGGCAAAATATTATAACGGACTAGGTGTGCCCCGCGGTTTCACCTGCGTTAGAAAAGATCATTAGCATGAAGTGAATATATTCCGCAGATTTCATAAGTCCTAATTGAAACCCATACTTTTATTTTTTATTATCTTTGCCTACGCAGATCATTTTCATTTGTAATAGCTGTGCCCCGCGGTTTCACCGCGTTAGAAAGGATCATTAGCACGAAGTGAATATACTCCGCAAAGTTCCTTATTTTATTAAAAAACGGCAAATTGTTTGTAAAGTAGGTTTACGATCGAGATGTTTACGTGATAACGTCCGCACGAGAAAATCTCCATTCGTTTGTATGCCGCTAGAGTGAGAGAGACGGAAGATCGGTCCACTCACTCGAACGCTATGCCAGCCTCCGCTCGTGAGGATTCCGCGTGACAAGTTTCACGGAATGACTGGCAGCGCTCGAGATGAGACGCGAGATCGGCCCGTCTCTCTCTCGTTATACCTGCGATCGCGCTCGTGAGGTTTTGGTGTGACACAAGTTTCTGAACATGTCACCCGACTAAAACGATTTTAAAGACGTTATCACGTCAAAATTATATACAGCATTGCGTATATGCTGTACGTAACAATCGCGCCGCACCGCTGCCGTGTCGCTCTAACATAATGAGTACAATACCCGCTCCAGTTTCGCTTTATTCTTAGCTCTCATTAAATAAGCTACTGCAACCCTCTGTTATTATTAATTAATAAAAGGAAATCAGTTAAATGTAACAAAATATAATTTATAAATTAAGATAAGACGAACGGATCGCTATTAAACATAAAAGTATCATATAAGCGCCACAAAACAATATAAAACGAAGTTGTTGAGACAGAACTGTCAGCAATAACCCGCTTGCGCATTCAGTGCCCGCGCGACAGGCAGCCTTTGTGATATTGATTCGTTAGTGGGAGAAGCGTATAAAGGATAGCGACCGCCCACGACTTTGTCCTCGTGGACTTTAGTTTTAGAATTTTCATAAAATAAAAGTAGCCTAAGTTATTCCTTATTACATCAGCTACCTGCCTATGAAAGTCACGTCAAAATCGGTCCAGCCGTTTCAGAGATTAGCCGGAACAAACAGACAGACAAAATAAAAGTAGCCTGAGTTACTCCTTATTACATCAGCTACCTCTTAGTGAAAGTCCCGTCAAAATCGGTCCAGCCGTTTTAGAGATTAGCCGGAACAAACAGACAGACAGACAAAATAAAAGTAGCCTGAGTTACTCCTTATTACATCAGCTACCTGCCAGTGAAAGTCCCGTCAAAATCGGTCTAGCCGTTTCAGAGATTAGCCGGAACAAACAGACAGACAGACAGACAAAAATTGTAAAAAAAATATTTTGGTATATGTATCAAGGTAGGTATGTGAACATTCATATGCATGTAGTAAAAAGAGGTTATTAATTATAATATTACAAACAGACACTCCAATTTTATTTATTTGTATAGATACTAATAGTAAAATTATTATGAACAAACAGAAAAGAATTATCTTATACATAATTACTTACTTCCCTGTGATTTTCACTAACAAAGACACAACATTATAATTTTTTATATACATGATATTAACTTATAAAATGTCACTTCCTTATAGAACTGAAGCTAATGACCTGATGAAGGTTTGGTTAGAGGAGGGAGAAAATGATGAAGATGAAGTGGATGAAGAGAATGATGAAGAGGATTCAAATGAAGATTAATTTATTTGTGTTTTGTGATAATGTGTTCAAGAACTTTCAGGACAGTTCCTTTGAAACTTGTTGATGTTACCAGCAACACAAATAATTTAATAAATATAGTAGCATTTACTGGTGAATTAATTGTGGATTTAATTTATTTTATATCATGTTGCAAAAGGCAGTATCCATGGACAAAAGTAAAACTGGACTTATTTGATGTTTTTCCACATTTTTTGCAGACACTCCAAACTCCAAAACTCTATTAGGCATGTTCTGGTAAAGTAGCAATTCTTATATTCAGATATGAGACTGACTTTACTCTCTATCAGGCATGTTCTGATAAAGTAGCAATTCCTGTATTCAGATATGAGACTGACTTTACTCTCTATCAGGCATGTTCTGGTAAAGTAGCAATTCCTGTATTCAGATATGAGACTGACTTTACTCTCTATCAGGCATGTTCTGGTAAAGTAGCAATTCCTGTATTCAGATATGAGACTGACTTTACTCTCTATCAGGCATGTTCTGGTAAAGTAGCAATTCCTGTATTCAGATATGAGACTGACTTTACTCTCTATCAGGCATGTTCTGATAAAGTAGCTATTCTTATATTCCAATATGCGACTGACTTTACTAACAGATTACAAAGAAATTTTGACTATAATTATGTTGCCCAGTTTCAATGAAACATCCAAAAATTGGATTCAAACATTTTTACATGACACTGGCAATATACACACTATTACACACATTGTGTAATGCCATTATTGAGAGAAGAGAACCTATATTTAGGTTAATTACAGTATTGTTAAGTCAAATAACTAAGTAGGTGTAAACATGTTTTTTTCCAGTTGCCCTAAAAAGTCCACCCATTCCCTTAGTACAACCATTGGTTCAACTGGTAGTACCACGGGAATTATTTTTCCCAATGGACCAACTACTGAGTAATACAACTAAAATCGTTTCCGGTGGTACAACAATAGCGGCAACAGAAATACATCATTGCCTTTGATTATCCATAGAAGTCATTGCATTAAGATTGAATGAAAGGTAAATTGTGGTTTACAATTTATGACATATTAAAAAAAACTACTTGCTAGATCTCATTCAAACCAATTTTTGGTGGAAGTTTGCATTGTAATGTATATCATATATTTTTTGTAGTTTTATCATTCTCTTATTTTAGAAGTTACAGGGGACACACATTTTACCACTTTGGAAGTGTCTCGCGCAAACTATTCAGTTTAGAAAAAAAATGATATTAATAGAAACCTCAATATCATTTTTGAAGACCTATCCATAGATAGGGGCGTGTAGGCGACGCGAAATTATTATTTTTTTAAAATAGGAAAACCTCTAAGGTAGCGGTGTTATCTATTTTCGAAAAATAGTACTTTTGGCGTATTTGGAATTGTCAAGGCAAAATTATTAGTGAAATTAGAATTCTTTGAGTTTCCCGTATGGATGCGATCTTTTTGCCGAACTGGCACTGAACAGTAATAATCCCCACACGTATGGGTTTGATGAAAAAAAAATTTTGAGTTTCAGTTCTAAGTATGGGGAACCCTCAAAATTTATTGCTTTTTTCTATTTTTGGGTGAAAATCTTAATGTGGTTCACAGAATACATCTACATACCGAGTTTCAACAGTATAGTCCTTATAGTTTCGGAAAATTGTGACATACGGACGGACAGACAGACCAGACATAACGAATCCATAAGGGTTCCGTTTTTTGCCATTTGGCTACAGAACCCTAAAAACTGGATACAAAGGTTTACTTGACATTTTCTTAGTGGTCAAACAACCAAGACTTGATGAAATGACATGAAGAAATGACCATGAAGAAGAAGACTTAAAAAATAAACTTACCTCAGTATTAGGAAACTTATTGACAAGTATAAAGGTATTATTGTGAAGGTGACTCCTAAGTGTCTCTGGCACAATGGGATGGTCCGCTAACCGTGGCGGACAGTGATATCGTAGACGCTCCAAGCGAGTGCTTTGAGATCGCTTGATCAGACTCTCCTCTGCTAGGTATCGCATTCGCATCCGGAAGTCATTTACTTCTGAACTCCGCAAACTGTCAAACTCATTTAAACCTGCAAATAAAACATAATGAAAAAATTTTTGTTGACAATTACAAAAACTGTCTTGCCTTCTATAATTTTTCTAATTAAGTTTTAAAGAAAGTAACATCCTTGCCATAAAAGCCTTGATAAAACTTACTTTAATGATTTATAATGTCTTAATATATTTTATTATTTTAGGGACAAATCCTTTCCAAAATTAAGGGGTGATTTTTCTCCAGATAAAGTAATTAGTTCAGTTGAGTTAATATCATAGACTTAGGTTAGGACATACTAGCATATAGACGAACACACAGCATGCAAGGGAGACGAAAATCTATTACCGAGATACGACAGAAAAAGACAGACGAATCTGTTGTTCCTGTGTCTGATTTTTAGTTGACAGGCGTCACAATTCGACACACGAGGAATTAGCCCCACAGTATTTTGTGTTTTTTGTATTAATCGTGAATCATTTCTACTAAATACGATTTTATTCAAAAATACTAACTTGTTTTGTAATTAATTTTGGTGTGCATTAGAGGAATAGCTGTGAAAATTGCACATTTCACAGGTAAATACATATAAAGCAGTGGCGTAGCTATCATAGGGCCAGGTGGTGCAGTGCACCAGGGCCCCGAAGCTCAGGGGGCCCTCTAGCCTCAGCTTTGAAAAAAAAATTATGAAAAAAATTGAAAAAAAATATGTGAGTATCGAGCCTGCTCACAAGATGTTCTTTTTTTTCAATTCGATCCTACCTTCCCAGAAAAGCGACGAAGAAAAACTAGAAAGCATTTCGATGAATTGGCTTCTGATTACCGATTTGAAAACCATTAAGAAGTCTTTAGAGTAACTATTTTCAACAGTGTTCTCGACATAAAATCAATCAGTTAGATGCGCGTTTATGTAGAGTGCAATTTGTAAATCGTTCGAGTTCCTGATTCCAAAAAATGAGCAAATTTTTTGGTGTCAGGGCGTCTGGAATGAAACGATTTTACTTAAGAAATATGATCAGTTTCAGAAGAAATATTGCGATATAATTGGACCCACTTTTTCACTCCAATTTCTTAATGTATAATATCATCTGATCCTCCCTCAATTGATGGAGACGTGGTCTATTCGCCAGCTTTGCAAAGAAATTATAAGGAAATTTGGCGTGCTCTAATGTGACCTTACGGAAGTGTATACAGCGATTCTACTGTTTCATACAATCCCTGTACTTCCGCGGCAGCAGAAAGATCTTTCAGTAGATAAACTGAAGATTATAAAAATATATTTAAGAAACAGCATTCGACAAGATCGCCTCCGACATTTATCGTTAATAATTGCAATAGAAAATGAGGCGGAAACTTGGATTTGAGTGAAATTATAGACGAATTCGCAAAAATTAAAGCGCGGAAGGATTGTGAATTGGACGGGGAATTCTGTTAAAAATCGTTTTTTCTCTTAATTAATCTTATCTGTATAATAAATATTCTATATTGTCATGTGCGTCGTTGTTTATTCCCTTTTTCTTCTATAAAACACATGGAGATTCTAATAGAGACGACGTATGGATTTAGCCTATTATATAATTCAACTCACTGTTTCCTATTCTTATTCCTATCAATAATTTTAAAGACCAATATAAGTTCAAACTACGCGAAAAGAGGGGAGGAGGGCCCGATTCTCTCCATATGCACCAGGGCCCTTGTCCCCCTAGCTACGCCACTGATATAAAGTCGTCTTTTCAATGATGTGTTTATTTCTCGTTTAAAATTGTCTTTTATCACATTATTTACATAAAATTATATTAAACTATTCATTCCTTTTTACATTTTCTGTAGCTTAGTCTACTTATTGATAATTTACTTGATTTTGGTAAATATTTTTTTATCTATTTATTTTATACTATTACATGTATACTAACTAGGTCCTGACTCAAATGTATCAATATCATTATCAATATTTATCTTAAATTTTTATGAAGATTATAAATGCTGTTTTACAATTAGTTTCGTTTGTTAGAAAAATGTTGATAGTTATCAATGTTACCTTTACCTCAAAGAAATTTCATTTTACATATTTTTTACATCTTTTTAGTTCAGATAAGAATTACAGCGTGATTTTAGCCCAAAACTATTTAAGAACTGTCTAAAAGAAAAAATCTTTAACAAGGATCATTCATTGCCATTATCATCAATATATTGATCATAGAAATCATCAATTATACTGGTACGCCCAGAAAAACTAAAAATTTACAGAAAAAGCAATGCAAGCTAGTATATCCTAGAGTCTATGGTTAATATTATTGCAATCCTTTTCATGTCATAAGAATAACAATGACAATATTAATTTGACAAATATTTTTATTTGGGGAGTGACAAATCCTAATGTATTAGTTAAAAGAAATTAGATACTACCAAATAATATTTTAGAAAAATAATATGTACAAAAATGCCTGTCTCAACTTACCCTTGCCAATCAAGTGACTGATTTGTGTGTTCAGTATTTGCTCTCCAGGTTTCTGAATCGATCTCTCTATGATCTTAAGCACACCACACACAGGCCTAATGTCCCGGACACGTTTGTTCTCATCATCCACCTCCTCCTGAACTGCCAGTGAATTGATGAATTGGAATACATAGCCTGACATGTCCCGGAGCATCCCAAACAGGGGATATTTCCCTGCAAGATCCCATAGCTCCTGGAAATAAATTTAAAGGTACATTAGTTTAAAATTTGTTCTGTGTCTAATGTCATAATAATAATATGATCATGTGCTTCTATGGAAATGATGCTTTTTGAAGCAAAGCTTTATGACGGATCTAAATTTATTTCCGATAATGATTTTTATTGTATGGCCTAGCTCAATGAAAAAAAAGGAATGGAAGGAAATATAAGTGGGAATAAAGTTGTATGACTTGTACTATATATACATCCATGGGCGTATCCAGGTTCTTGTTCAGGGGAGGAGCAAGTATTTGGTCAGGGGGGGAAGTACTTGTTCAGGGGGCTGGGCAAGTACTTGGTCAGGGGGGGCAAGTTCTTGGTCAGGTGGGGGTTTTTTTCCAACTGGGTACCATACGTAAATGGTCGGGGTGGGGGGGGAGGCAAAATTAAATATACAAAGGAAACATGTATATTTAATTGTTATGAAATGCAGATGTTTTTGGGGTAGGGTTTCACAGGGTTGCATGGCGGGTAGTTCATTTATACAGGATAAATGAACTACCCGCCATAGCTAAATACCCATGTGTAATGTTCGCTGATGATGCAACAATTTTATTTTACAACGATAGTATTTCAGTTGAGGATTATAGGCATGAAATAAGAAGTACACTATTAACTATAAAAACTTGGCTAGACACAATGAACCTCACGGTAAATTTAAACAAAACTAAAATTATGCAATTTAAAAATTATAAACAGAATTTAGAAAATCTAAATATACAACTAGATTCAGTTGAAATAGAAGAAGTAGAACAAACTAATTTCCTAGGAGTGTCCTTAGATACTCACTTAAACTGGAAAAGTCACATTGATAAAATTAATAATAAAATATCTGCCAATTGTTATGCGCTTTCAGTATTAGTGGATGCGTCAACTCTTGAAGTAGCTAAAAGTTTTTATTATGCAAATATTTACCCCCTTCTAACTTATGGCATTATATACTGGGGAAACTCTGTCAATGTTAGTAGAACATTTATATTGCAAAAACGCAGTCTTAGAATAATGTATGGTAAAGCGAGCGATGAATCTATTCGCTCATTGTTTTCCGAAGAGAAATTTCTTACATTAACTAGTATATACATATTGGAGATTTGTACTTTTGTTTTTAATAACATAAATTCATTTGAAAAGCAAATAAACATGCGCATAAGAGATGTACCCACGAGGCAGAAAGATAGTGACGCTTTATATTTACCTCGAGTGAAATGTCAGATTTTCAAAAATAGTACATACATATTTGCTATTAGAATATTCAATAAATTACCCATACATTTCAAACAATTATCAGGTAATAAATTTAAAAGAGAACTAAAGCAATGGCTTATAAAAAAAGGATACTATAGTATAAACGAATTTTTTGATGACGTGCATTAAAATGGTTTGGGGAGCTTCCGCGTAAAATATTAACTCTAAACAATGCCTGAGAGTTTTTTTTCCGCCGGCTTTTTTTCTCTCATTGACCCAGTGGTGGGTAGGCATCAAAAGCCGATGATCCGTTAAGAATATTCTTAGCGGATCTTAAAATAAAACTATTTGACTACTTAGCTATTTAATTTTAATTAGTAATATAATATTGTATGCCAGAGCATGGTAGACTGTTTAAACTCTTATAATAATTTTAAACATCTAACTGTATGTATGTAAACAGTCAACAATAAAGTATTTTCATTTCATTTCATTTCATTTTCATTTCATTTCATTTTCATTTCATTTCATTTCAACAGCAGGAGTTAGCATATCTAGCTTATTCTTTATAGGTTTCTTTTTTCGTTTAGGAGATGCTTTGTAATTTTTGAATCCCTGAACTTGGACCTTGATCCTGCCTGCCCCCCCTCGGTACGCCCATGGTCACATCAATGGTGCAACTGACTAAGCAGAACAAACTAGTAGCCTTAAATTGTATTTAGCAAAGGACTTACACTATAACAACCTAGTTAGTAGTTAATAACAATCTAGTTTGTATATATTGTTTCATGTAGATTATGGCAGGGTTCTTTATCAGGGTCTTATTAAAAAACTATTGAATGTGTAGAAAAGTAAAAGGAAAAAGCTGCTCTATTCAAATAACTTATTATTATTATGTATCTGATAAAAATAGAAAACAGTGTATCAAAACTAAAAATGAATGGTGTTGTAGTATGAAGATAGTTTGCTTATCAACAACACATTTTATCTGATATTATTTGGTTTAGTTTTGTACTGATAAAGTATAATAAAATTCAGGTAGCTACTAAATCTGCAACAAATAGTACACTTTTTCCACCTTAGATGTTTTTTAGGCTAATATTTTATCAAAACACATATGCAAGGCATTTACTAAGATATATAAAAAGTATTGTGGGTTATTTAGTCATGTGGTCCTGTGAAATAAACAACTGTACATAAAATGTAAAATGAACAAAAAAGAATAAGTGTGACTCCAACTGCTCATCAAACCTATGTGTCAGTTGACTTCTTATTTGGATCATAGATGTATTTATTTACTTGTGCTCTAAAATATGTTTTTTTGTAAAATCCTAAGTTTATAGTTACTAAGAAATAAACTAAACAGGTGCAATGATAGGCATAAAGAACAGTTGACTGAATTGACACAGAAGTTCCAATTTGATGTGTTAAAGAAGTTTGTAACACACATTTTTGTGCCATACATAAATAATTTTAACATGACTTATTTTAAATATAATACAAGGCGACTTCCTCCATTGTTGTTTCCTGAAATTTAAGCTAACATTTATAGCTTTCTGCAAATCAATAACAATGTATACTTTAAAAGGCTAATAGAGCATCACAAACATTGCAACCAGTGCATGACAAACCCACTTGTAAACAATATATATGCTACTTTCTAAAAAATAACACTCACTTATCTCTGTGTACCATTACACAATAGTTTGACCTACTTCTCTAGAGTGTGGAGGAAACAATGTGTTGGCGAAATGCGTGACTCATGCGGGGCAGTCCGTCTAATACTAACCTCCTTGACATCTTGCAGGGTCGCATCCCAGCTCACCGTCACGGCAATATACACGGAGTTGGGCATCAAGCATGTCAACTCCACGTAGTCGGCAGCGCAATCCACATCCGACGGCGAGAAGGACCAGTAGTCCCATGTAAATGGGCAACTCGGCGCAGGAACCATTGTTTTGATACAGCTCTTGCCTGTTTACTCCGATTACCCTCGGTGCATTTTATCACCTTTCACTCTTCACATAGCGACCCCACCGTCGCTTTCCACTGAAAACACCACCCGCACCAACTTAGTCACTGATATTGAAACCACAACGTTGAATCATAGCATTTCCTAGTATTTTGATTGGGGGGCAAATCGCCATTCGAAATGAAACTGTCAATGATATTACACAAACAACATGTTAACGCACTGCATTATCTTAATTTTCTCCCTTACCTTTGCGAAACACGTTTACATATTTTATTTAAAAACGCCAAAAAAATTAATTGCTGAATTATATTTCTCAGAATTGTAAATAAAGATAAAGATTACGTGCAACAATTCACTGCAAGTAGAAAAAAACTCGTTCAGAAAAAGTAAATAGATTGTTTATGGAATGAGTTAGTGATGTGTATTCATTTCGTCATTTTCGTCAGTAAACGTACGTATACCATGTATACGCGAGTCGCGTACGATACGCGACACAGTCAGGAACATGACATACCTACTTAAATTATATGACGATTCATTATAATTAATTATTCATGTTACATTAAAGTGATTTCTCAGAGAAATTCTCACATACATCATAAATACAGAATTCTTCAATTGCTGTGCTGTAAAATGTTTAAAAAAAACGGCAAATTGTTTGTAAAGTAGGTTTACGATCGAGATGTTTACGTGATAACGTCCGCACGAGAAAAGAAAATCTCCATTCGTTTGTATGCCGCTAGAGTGAGAGAGAGGGAAGATCGGTCCACTCACTCGAACGCTATGCCAGCCTCCGCTCGTGA
Organism: Pyrgus malvae; assembly: GCA_911387765.1. Lineage (NCBI taxonomy): Eukaryota > Metazoa > Arthropoda > Insecta > Lepidoptera > Hesperiidae > Pyrgus > Pyrgus malvae. Next base: position 4,891,016 of record OU426955.1, on the reverse strand, counting down.
GGATTCCGCGTGACAAGTTTCACGGAATGACTGGCAGCGCTCGAGATGAGACGGGAGATCGGTCCGTCTCTCTCTCGTTATACCTGCGATCGCGCTCGTGAGGTTTTGGTGTGACACAAGTTTCTGTTCATGTCACCCGACTAAAACGATATTAAAGACGTTATCACGTCAAAAAAAATTTTATGCGTTCCACTGAGCACTCACTACAAGCACACTCACGGGCCACGGCGTAACTTTTTCTATTTTACTAGCTCGTGAACATTCCTCTTATAAATAACCCCAAGTTGTGAGCTGTTTCATACATGCATTGCGTTAAAATTGCAAAAAGAGATTTCGTAAATAAATCGAAACCTTCCAGTATTTTGTTGCAATTTTTAATTATAAATCATTAAATTTAAGTATTCTTGTCTTGGCTTGGGTTTTAGTGCGGTACAAATCCCACATAACCCGGTATCCTCTCTCAAGGTGCCGGGTACCTTTTAAAGGTATAAAGTAAAATATGGATAAAGAGAGCAAAAACCAATGTACAGGTCCCGACTCTCTTTTAACTACCATTTTTAGGTATTTATTTACTTCACCATCCTAGCACCTCCAAAAAGATTATTTTTAAGAATCATATTGAATTCATAATCTGGTCCTGTCTATATGTAATAAAACGCTATTTAAATCAATACGCTTTAACACCTTAAGTATAAGTGGCTGATTAAAACATTACAAAAATTATAAACGTCAACTAATTAACTCTAATAAGAAGAGAGCAACAAAAAAGGCATACTTTATTTTTAATTGACATTTTCCGCGTCATACAATACAACTTGATTTTTTTGCGGTCACCTTTTTAAACTTTGTGAACGAACCAAGTTTTACAATGAGCACTTCGGTTCGGCCTATCTTCTTAGGTGGGTCCGGGGTCGTTATTTATCAATTTGGCGTAAGCGAAAATACTTACAATTTATCGGGCCACGGCGGTCTTTTCTGGAATGGTATACGGAACGCGACGGACTTTTTGGACGTTGTGAGCGTTATGTAGAACACAATTTTTGTTTTATTCTGAACGCAGATTAACCTTACTACTAAAAATTTGACACTTTTGACATTTGTCTCGTGACACTCGGTGACACAAAAAATGATATTTTAAGTTTAAAGCAAGGTTATTTGTTGAAAAGAAATATTTGTTTCATTAAATGTATTTAAAAAATGTTTGAGCATTCAGTAAGAGTTCCGAGACATTATAAGGTTGCAGCAAATATTTTCAAGAAAGTTTCTACCGAAGGCGGAAGCGTTAAGACTTTGTTGTACGATAATAAGCTTCGGCATTTTGTAAGTACATTAAAATTTTATGATTTATACACATTTACTGGAAATAAAATTAAGATTAAATTTTGTAATGCTTTTATACATATCAAATATTCTAACTGTCTCCATATTTTGCAGAGAACTAATGTGCTATTTGCACTAATAACAGAAACAGTTAAACATGCTGCTGACATTGATAAAATATTTGAGTCGTGTGAAATTTTAAAAAAAGAATCTCGTCTTGATCCATGGCTTGCAAAAATTCTTACAGCAGAGTTGTTGTTTGGCAAAAAATCGCTGCCTGGCATAAGCAAACCAGAACAGACTGTTCTAGCTTACAAAGAGCAGTTTGAGAAATACACAAATGAACATGAAGCTGAATTGAAGACTGAAGGTAATGTTTTATGTCTTTTTTCAGATCTAATACTGCATTTAAAAGACTGCAATGGCTGATGATAAGGGCCCACTCATTCCGAAGGAGACTCGCTTAGCTGTGTTAGCACTGGCAAACCTCTTCTTGTACAGTGTTGCGATGTTCACTCTGCCTTTTGTGGCATTTTTTGGCACACGCCACCTGCTGACTGAGTACTACCCTATTGATAAGTTTTTAGTAACAGTGTGGTCGGTTGTTGCTGCTGTAGTAGTAGTGAACATAATAATCTGCCTCTATGCATACAAGGCATATCATGAGAAAGAATATGATGCAGATGGCAATGAAATTGATCAACATTCATATGATCCACTCCCATCCACACAAGCAGAAAAGAGCTCTTTAAATGCAAAACAAGATTGATTTTGCCTACATTCCAGTTCAAATTTTTTTCCAGTATTAACATTGTTCACCAAATTATTTGTAATATCTTGTAATAACATGTTAGCTTACCTAGAAATAAATTACTTTGAATAAGAACTTTGTTTTATTTCTTATAGAAACCGATAGAAAACAAATGTACAACATTTTTGTAAACTTTTTTTCATTAAAAAAAGTGCTTTATACACATGTTTGAGAAAATTTATACCTGACTGACTGTACTGACTCCTACTTCTAGGCACAAAATTTTTCCTGGTGCTAAGTAAACCTGTTTTTTTAACCACACTCATTTGACATAGCTTGTTAATGGGAAGTTATATTAGGGGTATAACTAATTAATATAACAAATTAAGTTTATGTATGCAGATATATTGATATACTTATATAATATAAATTATGATATGTTTAGAAAACACTTGATAATTATAGATACACAATATAGGTAAATTATATGTTTAAAAACACCATACATTTTTTACATAACTTCTCAAAGAACTCTAAGGTAGGCATATACACAGGTGAGGATTTTAGGTGATAAATAACATAGATTAACATCATAATCCATGATGTATGCTGATAGTAAAAAAAATAATGCTTTGGTATGCTTGAAACTGCTTCATTCTTCAGCCTTGAGGATTCTTCAGATAGGTAATGATGGATAGTTTCTGACAGTATGTGTGAATGTGCATTTAGATAATTTGTTTGGTGATGCTGATAATGGATGAGAGCCTAAGAACAATCACAGAAAATAATTTAAAATGTTATGTTTGTTAACAGTAATACCCAGGCCACGCTATGTCCGTATAAACACAAACTTACTCACAACCTCTGATGCTATCAGATACTTTCAAGATGAGGGATACAAGTTTATAAGATGTACATCTGGCTCTTACGATGACTACCTCAAACAGATCCAAGGTCTGACAGAGTATGACTTCACCCAGGACTACCATGTGAAGACCATCTTTGTGTTTCCTCATGGGACTAAGTTGCATGAACATGATCTTTATTTGGAAAACCAGATTATATTGCAAGACAAGGTAAGTCTAGACAGTTCATAAATAAACAATGTTTCACACCCATAGCCCCACAGTATTTATACCCTGTGTCGTGGGTGCCATGGACACACAAAGATAGAAACACAAACAAACACCCAGACCGAGAAGAGAAATTTTAACTGAGAAGAGAAATTTTAAACTTGTTAATCAAACCTCTGCTTCACTGGGAATTGAACCCGGAACCCTCTAATCGGCAGTCTGGCATGGTAACCATAATGCCATGCGGGTCGTCACTTCACATTTATAGAACCCAGATTAACCATTGGAATAAAAGTACACTAGTACAAATAAAGCAAACAAAAGTTTAACGTATTTCTCAACAACAATAGGTGGTAGAACTTCCATGATTTGATTGGGAAGCACAATTGATACACCCATTTCTGATGTAAAGCAATCCTGTTGTGTTTTGTTAGTGGTGCGAGAGAGGTGTGGTGCCAGTTTGAAATACACGAGGCAATCATCAGCCAGCGAAGCACGGATATTCACTAGGGCTCATGCTCCACCTGACAATATTACTTTACAGTCAATGACACAACATCCCTACTAATATCATAAATTCGAAAGTAACTGTCTGTCTGCTACGTTTTCCCGCTTAAACTACAGAACCAATGTTGATGAAATTTGAAACACCGATAGAGTGGACCTTGGGAAAGAACATAGGATGGTTTTTATCCTACGGGAACCTATAAAACGGGTCCTTGCGGGTGAAGCCGCTGGCGGAAGGCTTGTACTATATAAATCATACGTCCCCATATGAAGCTTACTTATATACCAAAAAAATGTATTAACAATAATATTGTTTTCCTATTTAATTTTGGTGTGTACACCCCCTTATTTTGATATACTCTATTAATATCAATATCTATTTAACGATAGTTTAAGTAAATTTATGTTAGCATGTAAGCTATTTTTAAGTAAATCCATGTAATGTTTTAGGTTAACCTGTAAATTACTTGTAAGGAACGAATAAATAAATAAATAATGTAAACTACTATTTATAGTAAAATTTTAGTCAGTAAGTTTTCTAATAGTGAATGATTACTGCTGTCATATTCCTTACCTTTTCCATAATAAAATTGTTTTTGCTGGTTTACAGGCAACAGCTTTGGCAGTGCATTTACTAGCGCCACCTACAGGCAGTGTGGTATTGGATATGTGTGCTGCACCTGGCATGAAGACTACTCAGGTTGCTGCGTATATGCGGAATGAGGTAATAAAGGCACCTTTTAAACATACATAATTTAATCAGATAGTTAAAATGTTTAAAATATATTACTTAATAATATTTTTCTCTAATTAGACACATGCCTATCCTATGATATAGCTGTATGTTGGCTGCATGTTAACTTTTTTGTAGTTACTCAGGATCATAGGCTTATTGTAGGTATATGCTAAACCTATGCTCAGGATATACATAATAATTGGGGAAAGTCAGTAAAAATCAGGTTAATGGGCAATTTTGACGAGAATGTCATATTTAAAAAAAAAAACCTAATTATATAACGCCATATCAGCCCAATTTAATTTTAAAATAATATAAGTACATTTGAACAGAAAGGAACTGCTTCTCCTTAAGAGTCAATTTAAAATACCATAAGTCAGGTCATTGTCTGTTCTTTTAGAGGATATACGTGATGTTCGATCATGTTTTTATTGCATTTTTCATATTCATATAATTTTTTGTTTTAGGGAAAAATCTATGCAGTTGAGAGAAACGAAAAACGATTTCAAACTCTTACTGATTTTGTGAATAAGACCGGATGTAAATGTGTAGAGCTACTCCACAAAGATTCTCTTGAAATACGTAGGGGTGAATATGATGATGTGGAGTACATACTTCTAGATCCAAGCTGCTCTGGTTCTGGTATGTTTTCAAAGTGCTCTTAATCAAATTACTAGTAATCGCCCATTGATCTTACAATTTTTCAGCTTCCATTTTTTTTTCGGGCATGCTATTCATTTTAAACAGGGTACAGTGTTTTTTCTTTACATTTGATAAAGATATTATTACTAAAGTTAATAGATATTTGTAAACTATACTCTCATAACACATGGCTGCAGTAGTCGTAAGCGATGCAGTCTGTATGTAACTAATATAAAGAATCTATTTCAGGAATGGAATTTAGTGTGCACAAGTATATTGAAGACACTAGGCTGGCGAAACTTACCTCATTGCAAGAAAAATTCTTAAAACATGCCATGAATGCCTTTCCAAAAGCAAAACGAATAGTGTACAGTACATGTTCGTTATTTCCAGAAGAAAATGAAAGAGTGATAACAAATGTAGTGAAAAATTCAAGATCACGGTGGAGAGTGCAAGATGTAAAAGAGATGCTGAAAGGGCAGTGGAATAATGTTGGTTCTGGCATGTACGGAAGCATGGGTACCAGATGCCTGTATGCAAGACCCGATTCGGATCTAACAACGGGCTTCTTTTTAGCGGTGTTAGATAGAGATCCAGCTGACATAGAAAAGGCAATCAATGGTGACAGTAAAACTAACGAAGAAAATAATTGTGTTAATAAAGAAGAGAAAAAAGAAAAACGCAAGAAGAATAAAGAAAATTCAGTCAACAATGTCACTGAAGCTGATGATAATACTGAGAGTTCGAATAAACAAGAGAAATCTAAAGTTATGTTAGAAACAAATGAAGACGAGAAGGATGCTAGAAAAAGTGAAGAAAATTATAGTAGTAACAAGAAAAAAAGTAAGAAAGATCGTGATATTTATATTGCGGAATCGGAAGAAAATGAAAGTGAAAATTTAAATAAGAAAAAGAAATGTAAATTAAACATAGAAATCAATCGTGATATGCACACAGATGTAAAGGAAAGTACAGGAAGGAGTAGTGGTAAAAAGGAAAAGAGGCAGAAAGACAGTGACGTTAACATATTGGAATCAGAAAAATCACAACTTTTCTCGACAGTAGAAGAAGTTAAGGAAAAGAAAAATAAAAAACGTAAACGTGACACGATAACTTCAACTGTAGAAACTAATATGCAAGATGAACAACTTGATAAAGATATTGAGGATAATGCTTTACAAGTAGTAAAAAAGGAAAAGAAATACATAAATCAAAAGAAAGTACTGAATTTGTAAATGTGGAATGTAATAAAAACGAACTGACTGATAAAGAATTAGATATTTCTGAAAAGAAGAAAAAGAAAAAGAAACGTAAAGCTTCTGGAGATCATAATGGTATAACTTCGGAATTAGAATCAAATACCAATAATGATGCAGAAAGTAATGAATTAAATCAGTGTAACGGAAATGATTTTGATCTTTTATCTAAAAAGAAAAAGAAGAAACGCGATAAGAGTAAGCAAAATGATTGATTCTTTTAAATATGTTTTATGTTATCATTATGTTTTTATGAAATAAACAAGTACCTGCGCAACAGTTACAATTTTATATACCCGTTTTTTCTTCTTATGTCATACTAATTATATAAACGATTACGAGCCTAGAGCGTATTTTGTTCAAAATGTATAAGTTCGTACCTTAGAGCATCATAGGTACTGACAGGTATGAAACCTGTCAGAGGAGTGGCCTTTACGGGCGAACCCCTCGTCCCAACGTGCATGCACAATGTGCCTTCTAGTTATATACAACTAGTGTGTGTGTGTCGGTGTCAGTGTTGTCGGTGCATAGAAAATGACGTTGTTAATATTGAAATTGACATATTTAGAAATGTATACGTCTGTAGCGATGAAAGAATATTTGTTATGTGTGACAAAATTAAAATGGCACACATTTTAATTTTCTCAATCAATGGTGAATCAAATACTAACCGACCGATCAAATAGTAACCGACTAAAGTAGATATTTGAAGATGTACGATTCGGTCACTCCTTTGTATTTTGTAGTTATTTCTCCTCGTATGTATGTAGGTATTCATTATTTTCGACTTATAATCTAACGACTTAGTTAAATTAACCCCATTTAAAAATCCACGTCGCAATTAGAAAGTACGGCGGCACGGTCTACTGCTATTAAGAAAATTAATACATAAGACTTAAGTACTAAGTTCCCTCGATAAATCCTAGAAATATGTAGGGCAAACGTCATAAACGATGTTTACTTCGTCTAGCCGTACTTTCTGCGGGTAAAAAACGGCGCCCGTGTTTGTTTTGTTCTATTTTCTGTCTTAACGCACAAGAAATATGGTCTACTTCGAGATCGATCGCCGATTGGCTATGGTACACTTACACGCTAGTTTGTCACGAAATCTGCCGTGCGTTCTTATTTTCTTCGTACACATACACTATATATGAATATGCAAAGCAGGTGTTGTATTCCAACAGCACATGTGCAGATAGTGATCAGGTATTGTACGAAACTAGTCAATGTTTTATTAAATGCGTTACGTACCTATTTAATTTTCTCGGCAAATAACCTAGTTACGTTCTAGTAGGGACGTACTTAAAAAAAGTTATAGCTTCATAAACATGCTTTAAGTACGACAATTGGGTACAGTATAAATTAATATTATTTTACGAAGCTTTTACGCTAGAGAGTTTACAGTAAAAGCTACGAGTAGGTACTTATTCGCGGGGTATACGGCGAATATAGAATGGTAATTAATTAGATAGAATCATAAGATAGATACGTTCCAAGTTTCTAAAATAAATGTATGTATTTTAAATTAAAATCAATTTATTGATAAACTAGCCTTCCGCCAGCGGCTTCGCCCGCGTGGACCCGTTGGGTCCCTGTGCTATTCCAGGCTTCATTGCTATATTAAAATCATAGGTGTTTAGCCAGTTGCTTCAACCGCGTTGACCCTATTACCCGTTTTCACGAAGGAATGAAGCCTTTAAAAAGTCCCCCGGTAAAAAGTCTTTATAATAATATTGTAGATTAATCAAGTTTAGGCAGTTTAAAGAAATTTAGTGATTATTCTTGTTTTAGTCGTTTTTAAAAGATCAAAGTAAGTATAAATTCAGATTGATATTCAAAAGCAAAATAGATTTTGGAATCTTTACTTCAGTAAAATCCTTTCGATAGATTTTAGATAAAAAAATCATAAAATAAGTAATTACGGAGTTCATCCACTTAAGCCTTCACTATATTTTTTAATTTGACATTTATACGGGGAAGTGGTCACCTTGGACCCAAACGATCTGTTCGACATAAATTGGGAACAAAGTAAAAGAGACGAGTGTTATTCCATCAACATTTTTTCCATTCCTGACTTAAACGCCATAAGTTATCATGGGCCGGTGTGACTAATTCTGGTCGATCGTTTAGTAAACGACACAATTTGGTTTTATTATGATTATTTAACATTAAACTTAGTGGAAAATCGCTAGAAATGAAATTATTATTAATTAAATGGCTTTTCAGACAAGGTACAGTAAGGTGCAGAAGTGGTGTAGTTTTAAAAAAATATATCGCGTCAACATATTAGCGAACACGACCTCCTTCCATGAGCACATTACACACGCTAAGAACATCAGATTGCATAAAGCTTGCAGGCGAAAGTCGACCAAAAGAAAGAGAAGTTTGAAAGAGCACCACTTTCAAACCCTGGTTGTATACAAATTGCATTTTCTTTACATTTGTGACTAGGAGAAGGAGAAGTATTTTCTCCGTCCCCACGTTAGTCAGGATCGCATCAATTAGCATTTCAACTTTAATAGACCTAAAGTCTTCAATATTCATGTTTTTTTAAATATGACCTGTCAACAGACATTGACGTATCCCATGGAGATCTACCGACATCCTAAACTTTAAGCAAGCTAGAGTCTTATCCGATGACGTTTCCTGAAATAAGATAGAAATATAATAAATAGCCTTCCGCCAGCGGCTTCGCCCGCGTGGACTCGTTTTATAGGTTGTCGTAGGATAAAAACCATCCTATGTCCTTTCCCAAGGTCCACTCTATCTGTGTTCCAAATGTAGTTAAAATTGTTTTAGTTGTTTAAGCGGGGAAGCATTACAGACAGACAGACAAAGTTACTTTTGAATTTATAATATTAATAAAGTATGAAAGTATTCTAGGACAATAGTCTGGCTGCGAACCTTTTCGCTTCTTACTGCTGTCCTGTGCTGGGAAGCCCTGGAGCTTACTCCACTACGCTACTTCAATGCTGGTTAGTGGAGATTCGGGTTAGTGGCCAACCCGCTGTCGTATGTTTTTAAAACACCCATAAAAACTCTGATATGGTTTTAAGGACTGTTACTATCGATAACCATTGTGACCGACGACGGCTTAACGTGCCTTCCGCAAGTGGTTGTCATCTCACACCCGACCACGCCTGTTTGGTTTAGCCGAGTAGATCGCTTCATACTAAGGGCCTCTTTCACCACCTTCAAGTAAAGTGACAAGTGCGCTAATTGTTGGTTAAGGTCACCAGTAATTCGAGTAGCACTAATCATATGATTAGTGTTAGTTAGTAGATTAGTTAATCATATGATTAGTGCTACTCGAACTAACTGAACTGACCCATACTCATACACATAGCTTTTACTTGCCAATTAACTATACTTGGGACGTGACTGATCAACACTTTACTTGGAGATGGTGAACGAGGCCTTAAATCTAATTTCCTATTACTATTACATAATTAAAAGCATTACCAAGACTGCTTACCACAACTATCAGCTAGAAATAAGTAGGTGTACCTAAATCATACATTGTCACATTCGCTGCGTGGTATCCGCTTTGCCCTAATTTCCACTACGTAATACCCAATCTTAATCTAATCGTTCGCGACGTATACAATATCGTGACGCGATTACTCACCTAATATAGCCAAAATACTTTTATTTGGGTCACAACTCCATTGTCCTTCGGGTTAACTTTTCTTTATTTTATTTTATCGCTTCTTTGACCTTGATCCAATTAGGATAAGTTAGTGGCTCGTATGCCGACTAGTAATGTCCCGTGGTTTCATGCGTTACACATAGGTTTAAATGGTCTAGAAATGCTTCCCACGACGAACATTCTTGAGAGTTTATTGAGAGACTCAATGATTCCTTTGGCGCAATGCTTGTATTGGATTGCCAGTCGAGCGTTCTGAGTTCGATTCCAGTGAGACCGAAATTTAAATGACGTATTTATACTTCTGTTTTCGAACTGGTTGTTCATGTTTCTGTATTTGTTTGACTGTCGTCAGAAATCCTTGTGAGCAGGTGCGGTCCCACTGGGGACATGAAAGAATCCATCAGTCATGCGTAAATGGAGGCAAATTGATACCTTTGGGCACCTGACACCAAAGGGACACCTTTTTCCCCAAATTTCTTAGTGACCCCCCTCCTCCCCAAATTGAAGTCTGCGACCGCGCCTGCTTGTGAGATTATAAGTGTGTAACGTTATTTATGTATTAAATATTTGAAATATTTAGCTCGGTTTACGCCAAAATTACATTCACTATTTGATTTAAGCCGTTTAGTAGTTAACTTTCGAAAAATGCAGGAAAACATATTATTATGTATAATCTAACTAGTCATGGACGAAAAACAAAGAGGTGTAGAGTTTCTGCATACAATCGCTACCTCTGATAAGAATAGAAAATCGTTAGTAATTACCTACGCCATAAAAGAACCCAACATGAAAAATTCTATGTTTCTAGATGCAGTTGTTCGCCGGGAATCGAACCCGGGACCCTCTGATCGGCAGTCTGGCATGATAACCATTGCGCCACAGGGGTCGTCGTTATATAAAACAATATTATAATTGTATTATTGACATTTACCTAATAATAAATATTAAGTTCCTCACATAATTACTGTTTTAATATTCTATTTTGTAAGTTTACAATATTATGTTATGTGTGAAGCCTGAAAAGGTAGCATTTATTTGAACTCGTATTATGCATTAAGACCTGCAAATATGGTACTAAATGCCTTACACTAATATTTAAATGAATAAATTAATAAAGAACGCAAGAGCGACATAATCATTTTTCATCTTGATAACTTGTTTATTGTGCGAACTTCTGCGGAAAACTGACGATCGAATCAGATATCGGTGACGTGTGGAGGCACTAGGGGCTTCCCATTTCTCTGTTCAGAGAAAAATCGGCCGATCTCTGAACGATTTCTCGCAACGTGCAGGGAAGGCATTACTTTGAGAATCGAATTTCAGAGGTCATTTTGGGTATTTGAATTGCCTACTGGCGCTAAAACCGCCACTGATGGTTACATTTATTACGCAAACAGCACAAAGCGTGTTACAAGTAAATTGTGGCCTTTATGACATGAAAAACAACCGTGACCAAAATTAATATAGTTGAACTAAATACCTAAGTAGGACCCATTTATAATAAAAGTCGTCGTATGTAACAATTTCCGAATACCTACTTATTTTTAACCGACTTCAACAAAATGAGAAGTTTCTCAATTCGACTGTATTTTTTATATGTATGTTACGTCACATATTTATGTGGTAAACCGATTTTAATGATTATTTAAATTTCATCCAGATTTGACGAGTACTTTCTGAGTTATCTCTACTAATATTATAAACATAAAGCGCTTTCAACTTTGAAAGCGCTAATCTCAGGTACTACTGGTTCAAATTGAAAAATTATATTTGTGTTTAAATAGTCCATTCATCGGGGAAGGTTTTATTTCATAAAGTATCAAGTGATGTACTAGAAACGGATTAATATATCTCTGATTCTATCCACGCGGACATCACTGGCGAATCCTTAATAATGCCCTGAATACTTAAACTATTGTAATATGTTATCTATATATTTATGATAATTTTTTAAATAAAATTGTTTGGCTTAGTTGCCACTAGATAATTTTTTTATCAAATTAATATTATGAAGTTACTTATAAGAATTGGGAATATTATTGAGGGTCGGTATCGCTGCCATTAATGTTAACTAATTTAGCATTGCAACGAAAAGACGTGTTTTGGAGCGTGAGCAACGCGAAAAATGCATGGTGCTGCCACGGTCACCGCGCATTTTTACGGCTTGGCATGGGTGCTTTTCTGATCGGTCCGATTGCGGTTACATATTATTTATATAAGAAGTGTACGCGCCTCCACGGGTAGGTTTCGGTCGCTTAATCTTCGGGGCACCTGTGGCGGCCATTACGTGCAAGGGTCCGTCCACGCGGAGGGTGAGTGAGTCCAAGTCTCAGAACCTCAAACAAATATTTGTCCTGGGTGGGGATCGAACCCACGACCTCACGCTTCGCAATCGGCTCATCACCTACTCAATCACCTAGTCAATAATATATAGTCCCTGTAACTTCGGGACTAAGAATAGAGCTACGGTATCCCCTGTCTGATCGTATGAGGTGACTAAAAGGGGGCTTCCGGGGTTGCGGGCGGTGAGAGTGGGAGCTCGATCCGTCCAGTCAGCCGCCCCGGGAAGGACGGCGGTGTGTGCGTGGCCGCATGCCGCCGTAAGCATCGGAAGGTGCAGGAGAGCACATCTGCGTCCGACACAGGACACCGTTGCGTTCCACTGGAGATCCCGGAATCCTCCCCAAGCGCAGAGGCAGGCCACCGAGGGGGTTTTAGTGATGTTAATTCCCACATAACCCGGTGCCGGGCTTTTGAAGGTTTCCCCTCGATACAAAAAAATACTCTTAATTTATTACGTGCCTACCCGTAGCTCTCACCCTCACCCAGGGTTGACTGGCAGAGAATGCCATTAGGCATTAAGTTTAACCCTGTAGCCCTTAATTTAAGGCGGTACGAATGTTAAATAAATTAAATAAAAAAAATTAAAAAATAAAACGGAATACAATATTGTTACAATTATTTACCACACAATTATAACAGAAATCAATGTTTGTCTTGAAACCTAATCTATTATATCCTTTTTATTATTCTTTGGTTCCCTCGGCATTTTTATATCGTGATGTCCGCTGTTTATTTTATTTTTTTCACGTAGTGTCATCGTTTTTCCTCCTCTTTCGCGTCCTATTTTCAAAAACACGTTTTTATTTTTTAATGGCCAATTTAAAAAAAAATCTTCTTTGTCATTTATTCACATGCTTAACATAACACCGAGGCGCATGTCTCGGTCATTGAACTGCCGTGTGTATCTAGCGCGGGCTGTGAAAATGGTCCCGGTCCTTGGGTCGGTGGTCCTCATCGTGGTCTTCTTCTTTATTTGATGGTGGATGATGGTTTTGATGATGATGGTCTATTTCATCTGTATAACTCATTTTTTCCCTTATATAGAAAGAATTGTGAGGTTTATTACCTTCTTCTTTGTTTAATTTCAAACTTAAAAGACTTATAGCGCGTTCATTGAAGAAGATAAAATTATGGATAATAAAGTAATATGCCCTCATTCGCAATTCTCAGTAGGTTTAATACAAACTGTAGGTAAATATGTTTTGTTAAATCAATATGGTTTAGCAACGGTTCCTCTCAGATGGTAACGCAGGGCGTGTCACATTGATGGGCGGCGCCTTATCTTTACATCGCCGACAGCCAATCAGGGACCGGATGCGCAATATTATGACACCGGTGTCACTCAACTCCTAGCACCGCCGTCATCAAAGGAAATTAGTACATGACATACTCACTCTTAACGTGTACACATACAGGCTGAAGTTGCCTGCGAAGTTTCGATGCTATGACGGAAATGAACTTTCATTATTGGCTGTTACATTGATTCAATGGAACTTATGTATTTAATAGTTCCGTCCTACCTATACAGTCGATTTGGTTCAATTGTATTGAGTGAGATTTAGATAATTATATTTATGAAACATATAGAACCCTGTAAAACTATAAGAGCTCATAATTTTAAAGCTTCAAGACAGGTCTATAATGTTATACTAAATCGTCTACGCCGTAGCGAGGTCGTAGCAGATTCGTAGCACTCTGCTACACTGTTTCAACGTAGAGCTTCTGTACGATAGTCCTTATGTCCCCCAGTTTTGAGATGTATTCTCTAATCTCTCTTTGGTGATCTGATTAAAATATGATCTGGTAAAAAGGTGATCTATAATTTGGAATCAAATAATATACACAAATGAATTAACCATTAAAATAAAATTATTTTCACATTAGCCCAATACTGGGATTCCCTAGTAGTTTTGTTAGTAGCAAATTTTTATTATTATCGTATTTTTTTAATTTGAATGGAGTAGCAGACGAGCATGCAGGCCACGTGGTGTTAAGTGGTCGCTGCAGCCCATGGATATCTACATACAACCTCAAGCAAGCATATGTAAGTCTTGTCTGAGGTCGTACGCAGTTGCGTTGCTACTCCGGAGGCTGGTGGTCGCCTCATGTAAGTGTGGCCGGCGACTGCACTTTTCCACCGAAACACAATAGAGTTGGTTCACGGCAGAAGTGGGTGCAGCGGTGGTACTTCCCCGGGAGAACCATAATAGTTTTACCACCTACATACCTACTATTAAATATTACAAGGTGACGCTCTACGATACGGAAACCTTTGTGTGCGATTTCACGTTTATTTTCATTTACAAAATAGTCACACTTAGAAACACTTTCTGAGGCCTTTCTATAGCTTTTTCATATTTACCTAATCACACTCATTTTATTGTTCTTAACACGAACATACCAGAATGTTAACCAATTACGTGTCAAATCGTTTATGCTAATTTTGTTGCTAAATGTCGGAGCAGTCTCCACGAGGATTATTAAAGTGTTTTCGCGTATTCCATTATTCAAATATAATGGCACAATATAACCGAATAATTGGCCACTATTATGCGGAATGTGCACACAACTGCAGGGAAAGTTATAATTAAATAATATATCATTGCTTTAAGGAAAATGGTGTGCTAATTGAAAACGACTAGTTTCTAAGACCAATTTTTGTATTGGGATAGGACGTTCAAAATGTACTCCGGTATCTTGGCAAATAAACTGGTTTATAAGGAAGTTTAATCTTACTAAAACATCATAAGTGGCATCCCTAATATTCCGAGATCTCCAGTCTCCTTAGCGTAACGTCATATGCAGACCCATCTTTGGAGGTGTGCGGCCTTTTGCACCATTCGGTCCCACGATGATTTGAGCTCAAACTATAGTCATCTGCTTCCGTAGAGGCCCCCGTATCGCCTAGCCTAATTAAGTCTCTTACTACACGACGAGTTGATTGTTGCCTGTTCCCGTTTTAATAGCATTACAAGAAATAGAAATAAAAAAATACGTTAAAGTTAGAGTAACTTCAGCGAGAGCCCAGCCTTCACTCCTTGCATTTCACTAAATGTTTACTTGCAAACTATTTCTAAATGCAACAGTATTTAGTAGTTCAATTATAATACATATGGCACACTAAAAGTTTTGCACTTCTAGCTAATCGGAACTATTTGAATTTCGAATGTTATATTTTTTAAACGACTTACAACCTTTTTAGTTATGAAAAACATTGGCGGGAAATCATTTGTCAATTGTTTTTTTTATCACACATCAAAGTTCTACGTACGCAACGAAAAGGAATTAAGTCGAAAAGATTTTAGAGCGATGATTTTTAATGATTTTAAAAGTTCTCTCTCTCCGCAAGACTCTGCCGCTCGTCTTCAAAATGCTTTTGAGAGAGAAGCACCTTGTTTGAGAACCATGAGGCGATGGTTTGCTGCATTTGAGAAAGGTCACCTTCAACTGCCGTCAACGAAAATTATGTGGCCGTGTACGAAATTTTGCCCATTTCGCTGATTTAGCTGATTTTACACAGGAGATTTTGCAGTTAAAATATAGTATTCCCATAAGTTTTATTGCACAATATGACTGATCGTTTCAATAGTAAACTATTAAATGAGCCACTTTTTAATTTTTATTTCATTATTTTGCTTAACAGACCTGAAGCCGGTGATAGGTCTGTAAATTTTACTGTAATAGGTATACAATATCATATATTTCTGGATCATTTTAAAATCTAAACAGATCGAAAAAAATGTTATGTATTGCTGTAAAAATCACATCATACTGTATGAGCCAATTTTTGCCACTCTCATAAAAAAACATTAGTAAAAAACTTGTCACATCGTCTTCACCGTAGTCAGCGCTTTGTAAATCGAAAGATGCATGGTTATGATTGTAATAGGGAATGCCGGCGGCTGGATTTAGTTACTTCAGGAAAGGCTCGTAAATACCATAGATTTATAATGACTTTGTATGTAGTATATATATATATATATATAAATCTATGGTAAATACCAACAACATTCTAATTATCTAAATCTTAATATATATATAAAAAGTAAAGGGTTTTCTTTGTACGTAAAGACACGGTTTTCTCTATTATCACTAACTCCAATCAATTTCCCGTTGGGGTGGTAAATACCCCTTAGTACTTAGATGATAGTAAGGGAGTTTGATCGCAGTGGGTGGAGTGGGGAGCTGATGATGGAAGGTAATGCGACGGTTAGGAGTTAAGAGCAAATTCTTTCAATAAATGGGGTTTTGTTCGAAATCTTACATTCCTGAGATGGTCCAGCTGTCACCAAGTCAAAGTCTGATGATGGGATCCCAGAGAAATCGAAGAAATACAAATTTTATAGCACAATAATTGATTTTCATATTTTTACTAAAGCAAAACAGGCATTTGTGTATAAATATCATCATATCATGTTGCTGAGCTAATGATTGAAGGTACAACTCCTCAACGGTTAGGAGCTGAGAGCAAATTCTTTCCTTAATTTATACGTTGAGGTGGACTGACAGTAGTATTCTTTCAGGCTATAAGATGGCTATTAGAAAACATGATTATAAAAGGTAAATCTTTTTAAAGTTTAGATTAAACATGCGACGTATTTTAACCCGAGCAACGCCGGGTTTCGCAGCTAGTATTCTTATAAATCTAGCAATCATAAAAGTAATGATATGCCTACTTAACATACATAAAGATATTTATTCGCGAATTTTCAAATCAAAAATCAAAATCTAAAATATTTATTTCATATTAGGAATACAAAATATTCGCTTAATTAATGTAATTTTTTCCCGGTCATCGCCTTTAGGTGCCCGTTTGGGCTAGATGTTGAGCTGAGAGAAAAAAGGCAGCAGAAAATCGATCATGTATTGTATTCTCTGCAGAGAAACACTGGTACCGTCGTTTTTTAGGATAATCGTTTGATAGCTACATCTCTATAAAAATGTAAAATAAAAAGCTAGCGATAACCCTAAGTAATGCACTCTGCAAAAGGATTTGTTACTAAGCACATTAAAGTGGGACTTCAGGAAAATAGTTCTTAAGCATGTCGTCCTATGGAACAAAATAGAGTACTCGAAAATTCCTGAAACAAGATCAAGAAGGAGCAAGTCAGCTTGCGTGATTTACTTGCAACGATAACTTCTAATTACTCTTTTGAATAAGATTAATTAAGAATTCTGAGTAATGAAAGAAATTTTACGCCAGTGTTATAATCACTTGTATGCACCTTATAATTAGTATGTAAGCATAACGTTATCGGCTTTTAAAAAATCCAAAAAAATAACTCGATACGCGTTTTTTGTAATAAACTTCTAGTGGACCTGTCCCCGAAAGATGTTTTCGATTTGAACGTTTTTTTCTTCGCAATTTGTTCTGGGCTATCGCGCGTGGAGGACACCGGTGCGTTCCACTGGAGATCCCGGAGTCATCCTCAAGCGTAGAGGTAGGCCACTTAGGGGGTTTTAGTGCGGTACAAATCCCACATATCCGGTAACCTCTCCCAAGGTGCCGGGTACCTTTTGAAAGGAAAAAACAAAAAAGTATAGCTCTGTTATCTCATATTATCAAGGTTAGGGTTTTTATGCACGTACCTATGTACATTTTGATTGTGTTTTTGTTACCTAAAAAGTTGTCAAAGAGCCAGTCACAGCCAAGGGACCAGTCAAGTACGTTACTATAGTAACGTGCTGCTGAGTATACGAGTACTGATCACTGATTGACAACTTCTTAGTTAACGCACAGATAATATCCACTTGAGTTTTGGCGGTAAGTCTGAAGGGGCATGTTGTGATCTTGTTTTATTTTCATTTTCTTGGTGTATTTTTGAGTTACATCGAATAAAGTCGATGGCATTTTGTTTGATATAGGTTAGCGTCAGTGCACGAGTGTTGTGAAATAAAATTACAGTGCGAAAAAATGTTTTGACGCTGGCAATATGCACAGAGTTTGCGATGCCGTTAATAAAAAAAAAAGTTCAATTGCCTTCCACTACACAATATTGGCAAACAGCAACAGCTACCGGTAAATTGGCTGCCATAAGCTCCATAATTGTTTGATAAGAATATCGTCACGTCTGGAATAACTTAATTCTTTATATTCCTAGAACAACGACCGCAAGCTTAATTAATTTACACCCATACATATGTATATACTAACACGTTCAAGTGGATGCAATTTTCGTGGTGGAAATTACATTCGTATATTTAAAGCAGTAAAACTTAATTGAACGAATAACTATACATTATGGTTAGGTATGCTTATTTGAATATTCTAATGCAAGTTTTATGCGAAAAACATGATTTTGCTTTATAAAGTTAATGAGATGTATTTTTAGGGTTTTTTACCGCAACCTTATTACTTTAAGCTTATTACCTACTTCAGCTTCAGTTTATTACTTCATTAAAATAAAGTAGGTACGTCAATAACAATGTACTCGTACCTTAAATCTTGAAAAAAATGTCATTCATTATGTACCACATAAATCTTAAATATAAAAAGTAAAGGGTTTTCTTTGTACGTAAAGACACGGTTTTCTCTATTATCATTAACTCCAATCAACTTCCCGTTGGGGTGGTAAATACCCCTTAGTACGTAGATGATAGTTAGGGAGTTTGATCGCGGTGGGTGGAAGTGGGTGTAAAAATCTGAAAAAAAAATCTGTCCTTTTCTAACCAATAGGGACTTCTGGGTTGATCTCAAAATTTCTGGGATGATCTGGCAAACTATTTTAATTTTAATTTTATTGAGAATATTCGAGAAAGCTTCTCAAATGATCTGGAATTTTTAATAATTGTAATATTTTTCCGAATGATCTGGAGACTTTTAAAATAATTGCATTTTTTTTAATTAATTGAAAATATTCGAGAAAGTTCCAGAAACTTCTCGAATGATCTGAAGATTTTTAAAATAATTGCAAACTGTTTTAATTTATTGAGAATGTTCGAGAAAGTTCCAGTAATTTCTCAAATGATCTAGAAAATCCTACTAATATTATAAACGCAAAAGTTTGTAAGTATGGATGTTTGTTACTCTTTCACGTAAAAACTACTGAATGGATTTAAATGAAACTTTACAATAATATAGCTTATACATCAAAATAACACATAGGCTACAATTTATAAAGATATTGTGTGAATTGTTCAAAATATGACGATAAGTGTCAAGTAAGTAGGAAAAAATCTACTATCTGCGAGCTATTCTGGCGTGCGCTGGCAAAACCACTAGAATTACACATTCGTAATGTATGATAGAAATGTTTATCTTAAATAGTCCTACAAAACAGCCGGTCCACGGCACTTCAGAAGGGACTTCACTTTATGCTAATGATCCTCTCTAACGCGGATGAAACCGCGGGGCACAGCTAGTTGTTTATATTAAAGAAGTTTGGTTTGACATTGGACCATCGTTAGATGAGCAAAATCTTGAAAATAAGCGCTGATATTAACGAATCAATTAATATGTAACATTCCTGGTTCATTGAGTTGTATCGAATAAAGTTGACGGCATTTTGTTCAATCTAGGTTAATTACGATGCCCGAGTGTTGTAATGTGAAATAATTCTATACAAAAATCCATCATACATCCAAGCTTCATCACGGGCCCATCTTCGGGAGAGCAGATGTGCTCTCCTGCACCTTCCGATGCTTACAGCGGCATGCGGTCACGCACACGCCGCCGTCCTTCCCGGGGCTGCTGGCTGGACGGATCGAGCTCCCACTCTCACCGCCCACAACCCCGAAAGTCCACCTCTTACGATCAGGCAGGGGATACCGTACCTCTATTCTTAATCCCGAAGCTACAGGGACAAACAGAGCTATACATACGTAGATAAACTTTCAGCGCTTTCAGTTGAAAAATTTAGGCATACCACCGAAAAGCTCCTTTGAGCTTAAAAAAAATATTGATTTTATATTCATATTTATAATACCTTATGTATATCAATTTTTTATCAACATGATACTGCCTTCATAATATCAAGTTGACTTAGTTACATTAGATTTTGTTGTAAATTATTAAGCTGACTTGCCGTGTAATGAAGGCGCACTGCAGGCTTTCTTTCTAAGTACTCTTTTACGAAAATTATACGGTTTGCAGGTCGGAAAGTGTTACGGATCAATGACACGTAATTAAAAAAAAATACTCAAAATAAGAAAGGATTAAACTTGCTTATCTTGCTATCACCAAAACAAGGATAAGTAAGGACTCGTGTTGTTACTTTAGATTACGGTTTGCCAATGTCTATCAATGTTAAAAATAGATCATAATACATCATAGAGTAGTCATTGTAATCTATAATAGTATTTTGTATTCTAAAGTCTCGCTATACTAATGCTACTATTCCTTATATCAAAGTTACCTTGCATAACAACTTAGCAGTAATAAATAACAAAATTAAAGTCGAAACATTCAAAGAATAATCCGCTATGCACTCAGAAAAGTGTGAACGGGCAATTGGGGTGAATAAAAACATACACAACGGCAACTAAATGGCCAGACGAAAAAATAAAGGCATGCGACTTGGCTACGTAGCTATGTGCTTCTTTGCCCGATTGAAGCCAATTGTGCGTTACCTCGGCAGTACTACTGCTTATTTAAATAGGAAATTATTAAGCTTTATTGTGTAAGGAGTGAAGCGCGCATGGCTCGGCAGCTAGCGTAGAACGCGTAGCGGTCTATGCAGCTAATCCCAACGGGCGCGGTCGGGTGTGAGATGGGCGACCGCAAGTGACAAAAAATTTCATGCGCGTTTCCGTGCTTCGGAGGGCACGTTAAGCCGTCGGTCCCGGTTGTTGTCGAGAGATAACAATCGTTAAACCTATTATATTAAGTTAACTTAAGTATGTGACAAGGCATGACAAGTAGGAGTCAAAAGCAATTAAAATCCCGATGCCATTTTATAGTTTTGTTATTACATACATATTTTATGTTGTTTGTTATAAAAGTACATACTATGTCAAAGTATCAATATGATAAAAAAAACTCAGTCGGACTCACGCACGAAGGGTTCCGTACCATTATCTACAAAAAATCACGTTTATTGTATGGGAGCCCCCTTAAATATTTTTTTATTCTATTTTTAGTATTTGTATAACAATAGCGGCAACAGAAATACATCATTGCCTTTGATTATCCATAGAAATCATTGCATTAAGATTGAATGAAAGGTAAATTGTAGTTTACGATTTATGACGTATTAAAAAAAACTACTTACTAGATCTCGTTCAAACCAATTTTTGGTAGAAGTTTGTATCGTAATGTACATCATATATTTTTTAGTTTTATCATTCTCGTATTTTAGAAGTTACAGGGGGGGGGGACACATTTTGTCACTTTGTTAGTGTCTCTCGCGCAAACTATTCAGTTTAGAAAAAAATGATATTAGAAACCTCAATATCATTTTTAAAGACCTATCCACAGATACCCCACACGTATGAGTTTGATGAAAAAAAATTTTTGAGTTTCAGTTCTAAGTATGGGGAACCCTCAAAATTTATTGCTTTTTTCTATTTTTGTGTGAAAATCTTAATGTGGTTCACAGAATACATCTACGTACCGAGTATCAACAGTATAGTTATAGTTTCGGAAAAAAGTGGCTGTGACATACGGACGGACAGACAGACAGACATCACGAATCTATAAGCGTTCTGTTTTTTTTGCCATTTGGCTACGGAACCCTAAAAACACCTTTTAAATGTATATAATATATAAATCACACCGTTTTTCTATCTTGGATTGTTTTTGTAACCAAGAAAAATATATTTTTTTACTTTTTCATAAATTGCTTCATCAATACATATTATGTCTAAATCAGTGATAGTATTTTAAACATCAATCAAACCAAAAAGCTCAATAACTTTTGTGCCTGTCGGTGAAGTCAACCCTTTCATATCGTCTTCGTAAATATTAATTTCCCCTGATGCGGCAATGATACCATAACGCTTTTTTGAAACATTGGATATGATATTGATAAAGTCCCATATAGTCTGAAGCTGTATTGACAGCAATAGTTAGACAGCAACCGTATACAGCATACAGTTGCGGTGCTATTTCGGAGTCTGACCATTAGGTACTTCTATTGAGTACAGCCAATAATGGCTCAATATTCTTTTCTCTGAAACACATATAGCATAGATCTGGCTTAGTCAGACTGAGTCAGTACCATTTCTTCTGTGAAACAATTCTGTGGTGTTTTATTCAAACGTGCGGACGCTGTCTGCTGTTATTACAATCATGCTGTTACTTCAAAGTTGAAACCTGAAATATTTTATTTACCTATTTTCTTTAAATAATTTTTCATCCCCATAAACCGGTCTCTTAACTACTCCTGCCAGTACAACGCGCACGGGGGCGGTGGCCGCACCACCCCGCCACGCCGTTCGCCCATTTCGAGCCGTCACTCGATTCCGCTCTCAAAACATAACCGGACGACTACACTTCCATTCCTAATTAAAACAAAGTACAATTATCTGAAACAATCCATTAACACAAAGTGCACAACGTAACAAAGCATCAAAACACCACAAACTTATCGTGCGAGCTGCTACATTCTCCCGCGATTCGAATAATAATTCTACCATTTGAAATTCAATTGTTATTTATTACTGTACAATTGCGCGAGTGTTTTTTAAGAAGTTAAAGAGTTAAAAGTTTGATGACATCAGAAGAACCAATGGCTTCAGCCGCTGCGGTATGCTTTTTTTTATTGAACACAGTATAATATTGAATGTGCAATTTAGGTTTATTTGATTCAATTATGTATTTACAATATAAATCTAATATTATTAAGGTATTATTTACGACATGGTCAAAAAGCAACAATTCAAAAATAAAAATCTTATTATTTTTGAGCAAATAACTACAGTGAATAATTGTGTAAAGAATGTCTAATAAAATGCCTTTGTTTTTGTCTTAAAAACTAAATATTGGAATATATAGCTTCATACATACATATATCACAGACTCTCCGAATGGTCAGAATACGTCCATGGTGTTTTGTTCATTTTTAAGAATTAAAAAGGGTTACAAAGCTGCAAATAAAGTACATAAAAAGTTTAAAATTAAACTAACTGAAACCAAAGAAATTTTAAGAATTGAGAAGAGTTTCTCCATGCTGCAAATAAAGTAGGTACATAAAATGTTTAAAATTCAACAAGATAGATAAGATCAAAGAAATATTATTAAAGTAATCAAGATCTGAGAACTGAAGAATCTGAGATCTATTTTTAAGCAATTTCGTTAACTTTTCACTTCGCTCATATTACTTTTATTTATATTTATGTGTGTTAAAATTCAATCTATATATTTGTGTTAATTTTTTTTATTATTATTGGTCTGCTTCTTTATTAGCATGTTATGTTCGTGGTTGTGTTACAACCTTATAATTTAATAATTGCTTGAATATGCTGTGTCATAAAAACTTATAGTATACCTTATAATATAATAACCGTTAGTGAACTTAAATAAATAAATAAAAAAGTGTTTCCGAAAGACTAACTGGAAATGGGAAAATATTGTTCTGCCTTAAAATACGAATAAAAGTTATTAGTTTTATCTGCGTTTATTTTTCATGTATTTTTAGTCAGACGCTATTTCATGCACTTTAATGTTTTTCTGTGAATATTGCATTAAGTCTAATGTGCCATAATTTTGCTTCAGGAGTGTATTTAGCCAAACAAAAAACACATTAGCACGTCAATTTCAAAGTCGTACATATATTTTGTCATTATGTGTAATCGAAGGGCAGGCAATACTGCTTACGAGTAATCGGTACCTTATCAGAAAATTGCAAACACTCAAATGTAATTCCCATTCCCATTCCCATTTTGTAGGTGGTTGAACTATTATGGTTCGCCCGGGGAACTACCACCGCTGCACCCACTTCTGCCGTGAAACAATTCTATTGTGTTTCGGTGGAAAGGTGCAGTTGCCGGCCACACTTACATGAGGCGACCACCAGCCTCCGGAGTAGCAGCGCAACTGCATACGACCTCAGACAAGACTTACCTATGCTTGCTTGAGATTGAATGTAGATGATCATGGACTGCAGCGACCACTTAACAGCACGTGGCCTGCATGCTCGTCTGCTACTCCATTCAAATAAAAAAAACTACTTATTGACATGTAGTTATGCACTTTTCACTTTTTTAATGTTTTAGCTGATACATTCCCAGGATTAATTTTATTATTGAATACATATCGAGACATCTGCGCTAAAGTTCAGGGTTCAAATCCCGGCGCACATCTGACTTCGATAATTTGTTATGTGCGTGCGTATCACTTTCTTTCTACGATCCAATAAATCTGCATGTGTATCTATTGTTAAAACATAGATGAATAATAATTCATAGATAAAGAATGACATAAAATTTTAGGTACGTTCATACTGAGTCATATTTTACCCGTAGATGATTTATAGAAGCACAAAAACTACCATTAGTGTGTCACCTCCAGCGAAATTATATCATTAAAACGTAATAATATATAGCTTTTGCGGATACATATAAAGTGATTCATTCAACGTACATGTGTGGTCATATTATGTATCGAAAGCTAATAACTAGTCGTGACTAAGGTTAGTTAGTTACGCCGCCAACTCGTTACGGCTTATCAGAAATATCTTGACTATTACTAGACTAAAACTTTGCTATTTATTGGATAAACAAAATAAAAATTCAAAGAAAATTATGATTTCAGTTGTGCTCACTTATAACGGTCATAAATCATTCGTAATCTGGGTTTAATAAGTTAATGAAGTGAAAAAAATTATGGAGATAAGTAAGAACTGTACGAAAAGCTTTGATTTCACAATATTGTGAAGTCAAATTAGTAGGTGTTTAAGACTGAAAGATATTAGCTTGAAGACAATAAGGCTAGAGTAAAGAAAAATGAAGGCATATGTATTTAAAGTCCAAATGCGACTTAGACACTATATAGGTAGAAGTTAATAGTTACTACTTTTATGAATGAGTAGCTTTAGCGGTATCTTTCGCGTAGTATGTCTATCAGTTGATTGAAGTATAGGCGAGGCGGCGCTCGGCGTCCAGTCGCCCGGCGCGGATTATAGAGTAATGTCGCGCCGCGTGCAAGCCAGGCCGCGCCTACAACCCCGCGTGCGTCCCCAGGTGGCGACCGAGCCGGCTCCTGCCTCTGAGCCACCGCCAGCTGCGGATCCAGACCCTCAGCCCCCTTCCGACGAGGAACGGGACCCTGACTGGCGCCCTTCTCGCCCCGCGTCGCCGCCGCAGCGACCGGACGATATCTCCGAAGGATCTGAAATAACAACACGACCCACGAGGCCCGAACCGGCCAGCCGATATGCAAACCTTAATTACTGGAAAGCGAGACGGGTCACGTTTTACCGCAATGGCGACCCCTTCCATCCAGGCGTGGAGTTTCGCTTCAAGCCCGGCAGGGACCTGGTTTCCATGGATGCGCTCCTGGACAGACTGTCGGAGAGACTGGAACTACCCAGAGGAGCGAGATTCATCTTCGGAATGGACGGCGATCGCAAGTACAGACTAGAGGAACTTGAAGACGGTGCTTCTTATGTCGTGTCATCGTACAAAACTTTCAAAGTAAGTATAGTAGTTCACGGAATGTATAATTTATTGTTTTTTATTGTAATACAGACAGCATTTCATGAAGGAAATTCACATTTACATATTCGTTTGTACCCATAGACGTTCATAAAGTTGGAGTTGTGTTTGATAACATTAAATCATACTTTTCTTTAAACAATTAATACTAATTAAATATTTGCGTGACTCGTCAAATCATTGTATAGATCTTAATTTATTTACATATTCAAAGTTACAGTTAATGATTTGTCCTTGGAAAATTTTGCTTGGTAATAATGTTGACGGAGCTTAATTGACTTTTATTTTATGGGAACTGTTAGAGTCACATATCATTCATGTTACCGTATTTCGGAAATATTGATGGAAACTCGTTTATAAACCGGTTTTATGGGGAACCTGAAAATATCAGAAATCTGGTTTTATTTCCATCGTTCCGCACTGGGAATCGTGGTTGATTAATACTCATCACGCTTTTTTAATTTTGAGCCCATGCCTAGCCTTGTAATAAAAACTAAATAAATCCGTAATATTACTTAATAATAAGAACCTGGACGACCGAGCATTGCTCGAATAAAAACGATTTATTTTCTTAGTTTAATTTCAAACGAAACTCTCATTTGCTTAGTGTTACTTAATAACGCTATCTGAAATAGCTCCCAATAAAAAAAATGAAAAAATAAACGCAATATGGTTTGTGATTGAGGTTTGAACCCGGGCCTCTAGTACCGCAGTCAGCCCACGTACATATTCGGCCAAGGAAGCTTTAATTCAATGAAATTGCGTTTATTTTTATTTATTGTGATTTTTTTTATTGGGAGCTACTATTTCAAACGGCGTTGTTAAGTAACACTAAGCAAATGAGTGTTTCGTTTGAAATTAAACCAAGAAAATATTTCGAATAGATTGTTTTTATCCGACCAAGGCTCGGGCGTCCAGGTACTTACCCTTTAATTGCAAATATAGCGTTGGAATTTTGACAGTTGGTATAAACATGGTGACCAGTTGACGAGGTCGCGTCCTTGGGCCAGATGTAGGTCGCAGGATAAGAGCCACGCACCGTCTCAGCTATTTGCATATTGATTACACAACACCAAATTTACCCCCCGCCCTCCTCATTGATAAGCTAATTGTTTGAGAATTTCCCCAAAATGCCATAATTATATTTGGAAAAGGAAATTACAAACAACTAACTATATGGCCGCTAATTCTTTAGTTGGAATTGGTTGTGTCGAATGGTTTGTACAATAAAACTTTACGCAAAGGTCCTAGCTACTTAATTATATTATAATATTCTAAGTTTTGTTTAATAATATTAGGTAATTTTAGTTCATAAATTGTTAAACCAAAATATAATGAAGACGAAGCTCCAAAATATTGTACCTACCCATTTTATGCATCAATTTACAATGCAGTAGAAAAGCAAAAATACTTCTAAAGCGCTTAAAATCAGATTCCTATCTTAAGGTACACAATTTGTTTACATTAACAAAACTCTTTAAAGTATATTTCATTAGTAATATAGAAAAACAGCAGGGTTAAAAGTTCATAAGTAATCTGCAGTGTCGAGGGCAATGCACCACCTTGCACTTAACATGTATCAAGGCGAGTCATTGCTACGCGTTGGCCACACTACCTTGCATTCTGAAGTAAGATAAGTGTAAAAAATGTCTGTACTTGTAATTGCCTACTGTTGTTTACTGTTTTAATTACAATGGCTACCTACATCGGGACTTAGATTGAAGCGAATTAGTTCTGTACCTTGGAACCTGTATTTAAATGGGTTTTTATTTTTGTTTTGTTAGTATTTTTACTACTCGCTGTTAGCTTAACATTATTAACATCTATCTCTACCCCGAAACAATTATATTGTGTAACGGTAGGAAGGTTTCAGCCACACTTACAATAGACCAGGCGCGGTCCCAGGGGGAGGGTCACAGGGGACATGACCCCCCCAAAATCCCTCACTCATGCTTAGATGGACGGCGAAACAAGCCAATTTGGGACACCTTTTGCCCCAAATTTCTTAGTGACCCCCCCCCCCCCCTTCCAATTTCTTGGCAACCCCTCTTCCAAAATTGAATGCTGAGACCGCACCTGCAATAGACAATCATCATCTGTTCTTCAGAGATAATAAAATGAAAAGTATGAAACCAAGAATAAACTAGAAACATGTTTAAGCTTGAAATCCCCTGTAACACTTTATAAAATAGAATTCATGGATGTTTTATGTTTGCTTTATTATTTATTTATTTACTCTTTATTGACCAAATTTTACAAATTTGAACAAAAGGCGAGCTTAATGCCAAAATGTCATTTTCTGCCAGCTAACCTTCAGGAAGTGCAGAAAAATATAACAGCGGCAACAAGAATTAACAGATTAATTCGAAAAGAGAAAAATAAAATTGCAGAGAGATCAGAGGTTGAATACATACGATTATAAGCAAAGCATCACAAAAAAAGTTTCATGCTCTCACAGATGCACGAAAAGTCGAAAATACGTATAATGTATTTATCGACATGTTATTTTATTACTATGCTTTATACATTTAAAGTTTGCAGATTTTTATAAAAAAGTATTCATACTTATATGAATTACAAATAGAAGCAAAGAAAGGAATCGTCACAATCTAGTGACGTAATTTAGGCGTTTTTATATCGCAGAGTTCCTCACGCGACCCTCACGAACTGGACGTCCGATATTTCCCCGATGACTATCGCATTCCTTATAAAAAACTTAGTTCTTGATCCAAATTTGAACGAGATTTTCATATACAGTGACTTAGAATTATAGTATTAATTTAAAGTATCAAAACATAAAATGAAAAATGGTTGTCTACATATCCTTAAAAGCTTAATAGTAGCATAGCTGCAACCCTATTTGCGTCCCATTGCTGTGTACGAGTCTCTCCCTCTTATTAGGGACGCATGGAGCTTACTCCACCACGCTGCTCCAGTTCGGGTTGTTGGAGATTAGAGAGTTAGTGGCCAACCCGCTGTCGGATGTTTTCAAACCGCAGTTTTCAAAATAAGGCCTCCGAGAAGGTTTAACGATGGAAATTATTAAATTGTTTCATAGGCGCAGCGCCAATTTGTACACGACCTTAGCTTAACAATACGCAAAAAAGTGTTACAACTTACTAATAGATGGCAGCACAAGTATCAACTAAATCATAGACTTATAATACTACCGAAATATATTATGAATTAAATTGATTCACTATATATCTTAATAATAATTATACATACATAAATACATTTATTAAAAAAATACATAATTGCACCATAGAAAATATTGGAATTTCCAGTAAATTATGAACAAAATAATATGTAAAATTATATAAAGTGTACCATGACAAAACTTTTAAATTGAGACAAAAAATAATTTATTTGGTTATGAAAATCCTCCAATACTTGAGATATAATAAAATCATATTTAAATGAAATAAGTTATATACGAGAACTCCTAAGAAAAATGTGTAATAAGAGTGAATTCTTGAATTCATTGAATGCTACATACATTTGTTACGGCACTATATAAACTTTACACCACTTCGTAACAGTTCGTAGCAAATCGTAGCACTTTCGTAGCTGATTCGAATTTAGTGACTTGCTACATAGAGAAAAGAAACTTTAGTGAAATCCAATGTACTTAAATTGATGTCTATCATAATAAGTATACAAAGTTTTTCAAGGACATGGTGGACCGGGCCCTAATTTTTTTTTGACGTCACAGCATTGTGATTTGAAAATTGAATGAGATTTGAAAAATCTTCGCAAATATTAAGGCCACAATCCTATTGGCGTTAAAGGTGCGTAGGCGTTTCTCTAGCGTTATCACTGGGCAAACGCGACGTTGACGTCGCGATTCTCTAACGCTATCTCACTGGCATTTTACGAATATTGTTGACTCTCCAACGTATGTAACGTAGACGCAACATTAACGTTGCGCATGCTTTGAACGCAACGGTAACCACAAGGACAGAGTGGGATAGCATTATTATATACAAGATCGCAAAAAACGCAACGTCAGAGTTGTGCTGACGCGACGTTGACGTTGCGCTAATGCGACGTTAACGTTGCGCTAACGCAACGTCGACGTTGGACGCAAGATTGCAGCGTGAGCGCTATTTATTAGAGAACCACAACGTCAATATCCCTTTTCGCAGCGACAACGATGGAGAAACACCGACGCTCGTAAAACGCGAATAGGATAGCGGCCTGAGGTCGAATAGTGTCCATGAATTTTAGCAACCAGTTATATAATTCTGGGCTCATCTAATTGCCAATTATAATAATTTTTATTCTTCGTGATATAAAACCAAAACCTTTAGGTACATGCAAAAAAAATATTGTCAAGACGAATGTAAATACTCGTACATATATGGTTTACAGCTTCACCGTTTCGCTACCGTCTCTAAGGCATTGCTATGCAAATATTTATTTCTAAAATATCGAAACTGCCAAGCCACGCTTTTCTTTGAGATTCAAAGTTGGTGCTTGGCTCTACATGAGATCTAATTAAATCTAATGTACATATATACAAAACCAAAGTTATGGCCTCAAAAAACCAACGAAGCACTTCATAGTACACTTCGTTTGGCTTGTTTTGGTTTATATTGTTCTGTTTGGCATTTATGGTTAAGTAGAAGTTATCTGACTTTGCTAAAACAAATCTTTAATAACACAATCTAAATAGAATTACCGTGATTTCTTTCTATTCTTGTCGCAATACCAGTTGTTTCTGAAGCGCGCCAATATTAAGTATTAGTAAAAGTACCAAAATTTAATACATGAATGCAGGTAAGTATAACAAAAATTTCAATATTCTATAAAATAAGTTATAGAATACTGCGGCGTCTTAACGATCAAGGCGTGGTTTAGTAAAGTCACGGTGGAAATTACACTTAGGTGTAATTTCACAATGCATTACCTATAATATGTCGCAATGGCTTCAGGAAGGAAAGCTGGTTATTAGTTATAAGACTGTAATACACTGCAGTTATATTATAGCCCTGCCTGTTATAAAGTTGAGTTTACACTTAAAATGTCTTTCGACATAGTCACAGGTCACGTTTGCCCACATCATGGAAACTTATGTTATTATTATTACTAGTAATAACGCTCTAATTAAGATCTGGACCTGCTTCTTTTCTTGTGAAATAATGATTCAGGTTAACTTAACGCAATTATCTTATTACAAAAGTAAAAGTGCACATATATAAATAAGTGAATCACTGATGACGATGTATTCATGAAAACATTGTAAGATAATAAGATAATAATAACGTAAGGAAATCAAAGATTGTATCTATTTTCTCAAACTCCTAAGGAACACAGTTGACCGTTAAAATAATGTTTCGCTCTTCCACTATTGTAAGGATATAATATTTAAAAATTCAAAATATTACCTTTTTTGTTCACTCCTCTGTCGGTTTATTAATTGGTAATAGTCTTCATAAATAGAACCAGATTGTTGCCAATTTTGATTAAGCTCGTACAGTCTATATAAGACTGAACCGTAAATTAGAATACTAATACCCTTAGAATAATTACAATTACATTATAGAAACAAAGTTCGCGCGACCAAATTGAAGCATGTGGATCGGTGCCATTAATGGCACCAAACGCCGGACCGCTCCGTAAGACTTAAGGTCAAAATAAAAATATTTTATTTGTCGGATGTGACAGCTGTAGGAATCTATTTAGTGATTCAATTTTGACAGCGCACTTGTATGAAGACACTAATTCTATACGTATTTATTCTAAGCCTATACAACAATACAAAGAGCTTCCTTTTTCTTCTATATTATTATATTGTGCCTATATCGTGAGAAATACAAATCTCATTGTCACTCATGCTCACGCTATTTAATTTTCGTAATTTTCACATTACGAAAAAGCGCGCATGGTTCTGCCGTTAGCGTAGAACGTAAACGATCTATGCAACTAAGCCAAACGGGCGCGGTCGGATGTGAGATGGGTGACCGCTAGTGGCAAAAATTTCATGCGCGTTTCCGTGCTTCGGAGGGCACGTTAAGCCGTCGATCCCGGTTGTTGTCTATAGATAACAGTCGTTAAACCTTGTCGGAGGCCTTATGGGCGGTTTAAAAACATCCGACAGCGGGTTGGCCACTAACTACCAACTACCAACCCGCATTGGAGCAGCGTGGTGGAGTAACCAGGCCTGCACAATAATTGGGAGAGACCCGTGCCCAGCAGTGGGACGCAAAAAAGGTTACAGCCAGCCAATTTTCACATTTCAGTCCCAATAAAAAGAAGTCACGGTATATGCATAATTTGTTTCTGTTTACTGTAAAATTACTGGCAGGTGTTAGGTATAAATTTTTTTACATATTTCAAAATTTCATCCAAAATTGTGTCGATGTTAAAACTACAAATCTAGGTCAAGTATAGACCAACAACACTTATAAATTGAAAGCTAAGGGTAAAATCACATTACACAGATTTTTTCAACACAGAAGTTAGATAAGTTTTATTACCCTCGAGCGAGCAATTTGTATCCATCAGTACCTACTAGCTGACCCTGTGAACTCGGTACCGTGTTTAAATGTTTAGGTTGGGCCACTCTTATCATTTAGGGAGATGAAAAACAGGTAACCTATTCTCAGACCTACTAAGTGTGAATATAAAATTTCATCAAAATCGGTCAAGCCGTTTCGGAGGAGTATAAACACTAAAACTGTGAAAGAAGAATTTTATATTGTTACGCTCTATGGGTAGTAAAAATGCCGTTTGTAACGTAGAAGGCGTTTATTGTCTCCTCTTACAAAAATCCACTCAACAGAATCCAAATCACTAAGCACAATCACTATAGTCCAATATCTTCGCTGTAGTCGTCGAAATAATTCTTCCTCGTCGCTTGGTAGAGATCGCTTCGGTTTCACTTCCGGAACTAAACTACGTCCTGTTGCGGCTCGGTGCGTGCCTTATGTACGGCTACCCATGGTTCTCTAGAATCTTCCTGAACTACCTAATACAATAGGTCCGTCCCGAACCGACCTTTATGCTACTACGCACTTATGCACAGTCTTATGTACAGTCATAAACAATAGCCGCGGCCCGCCATGTAAACAACCTATACATGTACGCTATAATAATATATAGGTACGTACTCGCCGCGGATCCCGAACTATACAGAAATCGTTGTTTTTCTTATCACTGACTTTTCGAGAACTTTCTTCACTAGTTTCGATAGTAGGCAATATACCTGTTTATGCATTTTTGGGGTTTTGCTGTACGACGCTTTGTTTTCGAGATATAGGTACTCAAACTCGGAAGAGGCTCCAATGATGTTCTTGAAATTTAGTATGCAGGGGTTTCAGGGACGATAGATCGATCTAGCTAGGTTTCATATAGACAGAATTATAACACATATAATTCAAAAAACTTAAGTGTAAGCCCATATAAATTACATTATCTTTATTACATAGTATAAAACAAAGTCGCTTCCCGCTGTCTGTATGTATGCTTAAATCTTTAAAACTATGAAACGGATTTCGATGCGGTTTTTTTAATAGATAGAGTGATTCAAGAAGAAGGTTGGTATGTATAATACATGCATAATATAATGTATAATAATATACTGATAATTTTAGAGGTTTCTAAGTGATGTCGTAAATAAACATATTTTTAATGAAATTTGGAACACAGATAGAGTGGACCTTGGGAAAGGACATATGATGATTTTTATCCTACGGGAACCTATAAAACGGGACCACGCAGGCGAAGTCGCTGGCGGAAGGCTAGTAAATAAATAAATAAAGTAAATAAATAAAGTTTGAAGCACTGTAAATACAGAAAATGAAAAGCAATAAGATTACTAGATTGACGTAGCACGAAACCTTTACTATGCCTTTACATTATTTGTTATCGAGCCTTTCAGTTGCATAATTGCATTTTAGGGTAAGTAGAGTGCCACGAGCATGAATTGTCATTCATGCCGTTGCCAAACGGAAACCGGTAACTGGATCAAGGTCCTATGTTCTCTGTTAACCTTAGCCTCATATTCCTAATTTCTTTTCACTGCGTAATCCCGAATTAGCTGACGGTTCGCGTGTTGGTGTATCGTGACCACGAGTTGGCTTAAGCTGTAATAATTGTCATAAAGGCGTATTAATTGTGCCCTGTACGTCTTGAGGCGATTTGTATCGGCTAGCAATAAAGTGCTTGGTTACGTGGTTGCGTGGAGTAACCGAGAGTGACCTTGGACCGGGCAGCCCTACCCCGAACTGAATTCAAATTCGAATAGTCGGCCACATCCAACCGTGCTACGCGGATTTCTCCCGAACCCTACACACCTTCCGCGGTTGTAATAGAGGTGTTTTTTGTATACCTACGTGGTTGTTAAGACATTTTGTATTAAGTAGAGGTTGTTAGAGAGTTTGTTGGTGCGGACTTATCAGCTGTTGTGGGTCTAGTACCCCATATGGCGGCTGGGTATTACGACGTATAGTTGTTTCGATAGCCTTTAAGTTCGTTTCCGAATTTTAAGTAATCGATACGAAAGTGATAGTGTTTTGTGCGATCTAGTTGTCTAGTGAAATCAGTATAGACTTGAAAGCTCTAAAAGTTTTTAAAGTGTTTGCTGGCATCTTGTATTATCCATCTACAAAATCTGTCAGCTTTAATTTCGTTAACGACGAATCTATTAAGGAAGATCGAGAAAAAATATCAGCCAAACTTTGTAGTTTAGGATCTTATGTGTTTTCGTTGTTGCAGTTGTTTTTAATTTATTTAAAATTATAATGAAATATTAGTTAATTTTACTTTTCCCGGTCTCCTCTCATCTACGCTGGCCTACGCTACGATGCGCTACGGCGTAGCTCTTGCTACGCCATTGCATGAAAATAATCAAATTATTTGTTATGTTTGACACATTCAAAGCTTTATACCGCGCTCTGTGGATAAATAAAAGCATAACATTACTTCTTATTAGGTATAAGTTACGTGACAAAGTACTATAGCACTTAGTTGTCGCGTGTCAAAGATTTGATCAGCTACATTGACTTGAAAGTAAAGAAAAGTAACTCTCCGTGACAACCTTAACGCGTAATTTGCACATATTAGTTTTTTCCTCATCTATTATGAATTATAAATATAATAGCATACCTTATTGCGTGCATTGAAACATTTCACAATTGCTTTTTATCAGAACGGGAATAAATAAGTAAAAGAGGTTACGTCGTGAATATTATATCAAAAGCAGCCATAAGTTGTTGTATTCTGCTGTTACATTGTTTTCTACAACGCTTGTACTCTGTTACATGTGTATATACCTAACTAAGGTATATCTTGCTTCTTGCAAAATTAATTGAAACACCAGAAGTACTCGGCAATTCTTACCGTAGATTTTATTATGAACTACGATTTATGTTTCATAATCTACTTATCTGTTTATATATATTGTTCATGAAAGTAGTGCAATAACTTCAAGTATGGGAGTTTTGGAGGGAAGACGAAAAAGATAGAATCTGCTCTTGTTTTATTTTCATCTTGTTGGTGTATTTTTGAGTTATATCGGATAAAGTTGAAGGCATTTTGTTCGATATAGGTTAATTACAGTGGACATGTGTTGTGAAATAAAATAACAGTGCTAAAATATGCTTTTTCTGCTTGCCTCCAAAATTCCATCGGAAACGTTCTGGTAAAGTAGCTTACTTGAATGTTTGACTGACTTGACCGACTGATTACTGACTTTATTTATTATTAATTCGTCTAGTTTCATTGGCAAAGAATTGATGAAAAAAATATACTAGACGCTGGCAATATGCATAAGGTTTGCGATGCCATAATTGAAAAAGAAACTTCAAATATGGCATTTGCAATAGGGCAATAAATTACCTGGGCACGAAACAATAGTGCAAGGCCGAAGACATTTGAAGCGATCCCATAATTTCTAGCGTTCAAAACATATCATCGCAAACGTTATGTTAGTTTATGTTAATGGTGGTCGACCGTTCCCCTCCTTTTATATGTTAATTAGTTATCACGTTTTATGTAAAATAACTGCATGATGTCACGATTGTCCAAGTCTTGTCCACTAGTTATAGGTACTTGAACTTGACTGGAGGTGTTGAACGCGAGTGACATTTCGCGCTGAAAAACCCTTTAAAAACCTACTTAGTAACACGTGAGGGTGCAATAAGTCTTTAAAGCAGCCTTGTTAAGTCATTCGAGCTTATCGCTCACAAGACAAGGCACGCGTTTCTACCCGTTGTTGTTTTTAAACTTTACTTATATATTTAAACAATAACTTAACAATTAAACTAACAATCAAGGCTCCAAATTCAATGGATAATTTAACTAAATTCATAACTCCGTCCGATACTAAAATTTAATAAGGAAATGGGCAATATTTATTAAGTATTTAGGTGAATATTGAGTAAGTAAGTTGTAAAATTATGTACGCGGTGATTCCATTTCCGTTGCGATCGTTTTTAGGCTCTTACGATAATAGTTTTATGAATATAGGAAATAGTAAAACGTAATGTACGCATCTTATGAACCATTGTAATCAGACATTTATCAGAATATCAAATATAAAAACATATCAAACAACACATTTTCGTTACGTTCCTACTAGGTTCTTACCCATTTCCTACGTTCCTACTAGGTTCTTACTCATTATTCATATTAAAATAAACAGTGATTACGAGAAAGCATAGTCAGGCATCAGTCAAAACCATTTAGAAAGCCTAAGTATTAAGTTTTCAAAGTAGTTCAGAAGCACTTAGGAAACCTAAGTGTCAAGTTTCTAAAGTAGTTCAAGGAAGAATCGAAGGTGTGGCGGCCGGTTAGATACCGTTGGCTCTCGCCAGCTCGCGGCTCCATACTGGACAGCGACGAGGAGCCCTTCACCGTCATATCCCTGCCGGTCTACACTCCAGAACCACCCGTGAGTATAATCAAATGACGTTCTATACCCATTTATCAAATTTTCGGCATTATTTACGAGTAATGTATAAAGAAATGAACATTCAGTGGCGGGTTTACCATCAAACCGTTAAGTAATCCATTTTTTACCGTTTAAAGAAAGTTTTACCTTACTTCTAAATCAGTTTCTAGCCTCGCCCTTATGGTACAAAAAATATCAATAGCCTGTACCTTAGAAATGTGTAAGTCTGCTTTTGTAAATATTGTATTTGTTAAGGTAATTCTTACTTCAAACAAACTTTCTTCTGTCGTTCTTATGTCATAAGTATAACAGAATGCCTACTTGATATTTTGATAAAATCAAAATTTTTACAGTTTTATTTAAAAGACCCCTGATTTAAGAATTAAAACCTGTCGTCTCATATAAATCTTCTCCTTTAAGGATCGTACATAGCGATCGTGAAGTCAATACATCAGGTCAGTCATCCATCCTTGTTTCTAACACAAATAAACTCTTTAGATGAACCTACTAGTGTTTAAGTGTACAGTAACTGCTGTTTGGTACTTATAAAAAATTGCAATCCAACACAGCAACAAGAATTTAAATATTAATTATATTGTTATAAGTTCCGAGAACCACGAACAGAGACATTGAGTAATCGCCGAAAGAATTAATATATTGCGTGTCACTCAAAATTACACTGTGTAATGTTTCCTTATAAATATTCAATTTGCGTGCGTGAGGTTCTGCTGAAACTGAAACAAGATAGTGTAGTTGCAAGCGACGTAATGTACCTCGTACGAGTACGGTGTTGTCAGGTGTTACTGATTCGCGTGTGTAGTATCTAAAAAAATCGTATTCAGTGACACCGGTCAAATTACATTTTTGTTATAAAAAATGTAGAAAAGGCAGTCACAATCCTCGCGGACTTCAGTCTGCCTTGGTGTCGTGGTCAGGTCTCATTAAAATTTTAACTGCTTCAAAATGTATTATAAACGAAGGTTCGTTGATTTTACAGTCATTCCTGAGGGAGTAGGTATTGAGCAAAAACACTATTATGTAACTTAATAATTTTATTCAAAGATACTGAAGTAACATTCGAGTAGTATTGGTCTTACAAAACACCGCAGTCCACTGGCTATGCAGCAATTTGAAACGTGACCTCGTCCGCGACATATATTCCTTCCTCGCTTACACGTGCGGCCTCCGCGAATTGCTCGCGAACAGTACACCAGCTAAGAAGCACCTTAGAGGCACCTATATCGAAAACATAACACACGAGCCAGAAGGTCACAGCGATTGAATACGAATTCTAATCGCACGCATAACGATAAGCCGCCCTTCGCCACCGGTCCGCCCTATCGGCCAAGGACTCCAGAATAATTTGGCCGTAAATGTGCCTGTTTTGTTTACCACTGCCAGTGGTCAGTCAAACGTCGGACATTCCGGTTGGTCAGGATTCCGCGTTTAAGGATACGCTACTACGCCAAAAGCGCCGAAGATTTAAGAATACGAGTCATGGTGAGTTGCATAAGTTAAGGAATTTGGTTTATTATTTTGAACTGAGTACTTTGTCATTAATAAAAGTTTTTTAATCTTTATTTCAAAAATATGTAGTTTTAGAAGTATTAATCCAATTGTTCATCAATCAATATTTGAAATCGTAATGTTGTTTTGGCGCCATTTTAACTGGCCAAGCAACTGCTCGATGAAACATTGAATTCCGCTAGATGTCTCTCTATTCTAAGTCAATCTGTAGGTTTGAAAATTATTAATTAATATGGATTTTTGGATGAATCGAGCGGCGATGGCCGAGTGGTAAGGACCGCGGTCTCCGACGCGGGAGATGCCGGCTTCAAACCTCTGACAAAAAATATTGCTAGGCATACAACGGTTTGACGACCCGCGTGGCGCAATGGTTATCCTGCCGGACTGCCAATCGAGGGGTCCCGGGTTCGATTCCCGGCGAAACAGAAATTTGAATAATGAGTTTAAACTTCTGTTCCCGGTCTGGGTGTATGTGTTTCTGTCTTTTTATGTGTCCATGGTACCCACGACACAGGGTATTAATTACCTTACTGTGGGGCTAAGAGTGTTTAACGTTTAAAAAAATGTAATATTTAATTCTGATTCTAATAATACAACTTAATTTTAAAATTAATTAATCCACATGATGTTATAATTGTACTGGCACTCAAACAGTTATATGCTTTATTGTTTAAATTTTACAATGATATCTTAGTTGTCTTAGTCTGTTGGTGCCCTTCAATAAATAAATAAATAAATTTGTAATATGCGCATTTCATTGCTGCTCCACGGTGATGGTGTTTTCCATCGCCATGTTCGGCATGCCTGATAGAAACTCATAATTTCTCGAAGGTATGATATCCACTAATACGCGCTAAGCCAGCGTGATGGACTATGGCCTAAAACCCTCTCAATTATTTAGAGGAGACCTGTGCCCAGCAATGGGAAATAAAAAAGGTTGGATAGTGAATTTTTAACAGTTATTCCCTAAATAAAACCCTAGTTAGTTAATTTGTTTCTGAAGTTACAGAATTTTTTCTACTTCTATGCTATAATGTTTTGTACGACAAGAAACACAAAACAATGAAAAAGCAACATAGAGTTCTATTTTTTGTCCGCAAAGGACTCCTTTGCATTTAAAAGTATAATTATTCAAAAAGTCACCGTAATGTAGTTACTTACACCTATTCCTTCGAATCGCGGCAACATGCCACAGTTGGAATCAGGTCGTCACAAAACTAGGTTAAAACAGTAACAGTGGCGGTTCGTAAGAAATCACAAAAAATCCGCTCGTTTGGATCGAGTGGAACCGAGCAAAATTCCCTTGTTAACCATAAAATTCTTACATAAACGACGTTTAATGGAATTCTTGAATAAACTGGCTCACAAATGAACGGCTAACGTGCCCGATACACGCGTACAATGGTGCTATAGAAATGATTTGCATGAAATGTTGTGAGTAAGCAAAGGTTATCATGAACTTAATTTCTCGCGGCGGTTAATTGTTTAAGGAAACGCGGTGTGCGGCCCTTGAAATTAGTCAAGGATCAATTTCAATATTTACCAAATAAATTCAATCTTGTCCATGTTTTGCGATA
Organism: Pyrgus malvae; assembly: GCA_911387765.1. Lineage (NCBI taxonomy): Eukaryota > Metazoa > Arthropoda > Insecta > Lepidoptera > Hesperiidae > Pyrgus > Pyrgus malvae. The sequence goes on along the minus strand of OU426955.1, from coordinate 4,851,145 downwards.
TCTTGAAAAGTTTTTGTTAAAAAGTCTGAAAATATTTGGATACTTTGAGATTTTTGTATTTTATCAAGATATAGATACTATTCATAAAGTACAGAAAGTTGAATGGAATATACAAGAGGCGTACAAAAGGGGTTTCTTTGAGATTTATCTGACGTCACTTTTCTCGTGAATCGCTTGAATTCTAAGGGCAAGTGTGAAAGATAAAAGTAAACGATGAATTTTATGTATTGGTGCATATGTATTGCTTTTAATCTAATAAAATGCATGTCTTATAAATTGAAAATGATTGACCCTCCCCTCCACCGTGGAAGTTCCACTGTTTGTTCAATCAGACAAAAGATAGTTTGATCGTACTTAAAGTACAACTGTTCAGTTTTCCATTCCAGTGTTCTTCGCCTATGTAAGTTTGCACACCCATCAAACCGATAAATCGTGTCAGGGGCGCCAGACTTGCCAATATGTAGCTGCGCCCAAACTATATAGCCATTTAAATTATGGACTTTTTTGGATGGACACCGATTCAGTTTACACGTCACAAGCAACTAAGCTTACGGGTGTTTTAGCCTAACTGTTTTCAGTTACTCACAAATGTTTTTGACATGAATGTTACATCAGTAGCATAGAATATTTAATTTTATGCTATCGATTTCGATAATGTAGAAATGATAAGGGAAAGCATAAGAGGTACATACGACGGAAATTCTTTCGTTTTACAGGAATATTATGCGGAAAATGGCTCACCATTTCAAACTCACATTTTCTTATCGTATATACCTATTTTGTTTTGATGATCAACGAGTCACGCAGGTTATTTATTAATTAAGTTCAATAATATATACTTTTAAAATGCTAATTTAGGTACATAAAGTTATTTGGCTCTAATTTTTGTATATCCTATTTATTTTGTAACTTAGGTAATTAAATTTAGTTCTTGTGAGCAACGATCAAAGATTTTGATCTCAACAAAGTACTCATTAAACTTTTTATACTTAATGTTGTAGAAGTCATTGACTCTACGAGTATACTAGCACACCATGACTCATAGGGACACGCATCATTTATATTTTATACTTTTTTTTTGTGAAGCTCGCATGGCTCGTCGTCTACCATATAACGCAAGTGCGTAAGCTGTCTATGCAGCTAAGCCAAACGGGCGCGGTCGAATCTGAGGTGGCTGACCGCTAGTGGCAAAAAATTTAATGCGCGTTTCCGTGATTCGGAGGGCACGTTAAGCCGTCGGTCCCGGTTGTTGTCGATAGATAACAGTCGTTATACCTTGTCGGAGGCCTTATGGGCGGTTTGAAAACATCCGACAGCGGGTTGGCCACTAACCTGCATCTCCACCAACCCGCATTGGAGCAGCGTGGTGGAGTAAGCTCCAGGCCTCCCGAATAAGAGGGAGAGACCCGTGCCCAGCAGTGGGACGCAAAAAGGGTTGCAGCCACTTTATTTTTAATACGTATTAGGCCAGCTAGTTCACACTGGTCGGGAGTTGGATGGGTGAATGCTAATGGCAATTTCACACACATTTCCATTTAGAGGATTTTTTTTAATCATTCAACCCTGTTTAAGGTTTTAGTCTTAACCCAACTAACCGTGCCTACACCAATTCGCCTTAGGTAGAGTCTGGGGACCGCCTGTGAAATGTAAATAGGATTACTACAATGCACTAAAACAAAAGACACTTATCTTGTTGATCTTGTTCGGAATAGCTACACTAATACGATCTTGATTTTGTTATTAGGCAGCCAGCTACGGCAAAAAGAACGGCATGTGGTACGGTGGAACGGCGACGGGAACGAGCGGATGGTCCCGGGCGGGGACCCGCAAGCAGTCGGTGGCGGAGTCCGACGCTCCGCCCCCCGGTGGCGGCAAACCCACCAGCGGTCGAGTCATCCGCATTATAAACAACATGGACCATTCTATACAGGTACCAGAAATAGTGGTATCGGTACAAACTGCTTATATTCCAACCATAATTTTACTAAAATAGTGACAGACATGATATTATTAAAATGCTTTCACTTATTTAAAACAGAATGAACCGTAAACTCAAGTTCGTAGCTATGTAGTTATATATTTCTCATTGGTGGCCGCCCGCGACTTTGTCCGCGTGGACTTTGGTATTAGTCATAGCATGATGTTATACAGCCTAAAGCTCTCGGGTGGCTCCCCTGGGATTGCCCGTGTCCATAGGCGACGGTGATCGCGTAACACCACGCGGCCCGTCTGCCTTTAAAAAAAAGCCTTCCCCTATAAATGGACTATCCAACACGAAAAAGGTTTTTTCAATTGGAACCAGTAGTTCCTGAGATTAGTGCGTTCAAACAAACTTATAAACGAACGAACGAACAAACTCTTCAGCTTTATGTATAGATTAAAATATTGATTTTTATTTCGTTCAGTTTACCATATCCAGCTCATCTTATGTTGGTTTTTTTCTATTATCTATTTTACTTTTCTTTATAAGTTTCATGTTATCATTTAAGGGACTGTAAATTATAAAACTTCAATACTAACTGAAGTTTTCGATAAATCCACAACGATACTTCCAAACACTGATCGATACATTCTTGAAATCGACGTAACTTTTTTATTTGTGAACCGATTTAAATAAAACAAACATTAAATGTTAATCCAAAAAATACCAATACATCATTGAAAACTGCATCCTTCTACGTGAAGCCGTTCTTGAGATTAGCGCCCACAAACGAACAGACAAACAGACAATAATTCTAAAAATCATTGTTTTGGGTTCTATTACGCTAATAAATAGCCCTAGTGGCAGTTTTTCTCAAATATCTTCAATGTACAGAAACCTACATGTTACAGATTTATTATAGTAATATATGATAAAATATACCTCTATATAGATTTACAGAGTTTAGCAACTTGTCGTCAAGTCACATATTATTAATGCAAATCCGACCAGAAAATTACCTACATATGATTTCCCGTCCACATTTGTTACGAAGGAAAAAAATATTACATTCTTTGTTGTGCCAGTATAATACCAAAAAGGTATTATACTGGCACAACAAAGGTTCAGGTCGCTTTTTCACAACGAATTTCATTATCCAAAGCTGTAAAAATGTAATTAAAATTGAATTAAGGCCCCTTACGAAAATGTCCGAATATTTTCTTTATCATGAATCGACTGGTCTGTAATCACCCGAGTGATTTCATTGTACCTACCCGAAATTGTACCGTTTGTACTTTAATGGGGGGTTCTCAATGCAAAAACCTTGGAATTTAAACACCGGGACCGGCGATTCAATTGTCGATTAGCGGTCGTAAAAGTAGGTTCTAGCCCACTTGCTAGCAAGTAACTTAATGATGGTTAAACACTGCACAAGGTTTTATGAGAAGTTTATTGTTTGTTGTTTTCTTAAAAAAAACACGATTGTAAAAATAATATTGTTTGAAATAAACGTTTAATTTTGCAGTGCCGAGTTTTGCTTAATTTAAGAACAACTCAGCCATTTGAAGAAGTTTTAGAAGATTTGGGGCAAGTTCTGAAAATGAGTGGAGCGAAGAGGATGTATACAATCACAGGGCAGGAGGTAAAAAAGAACATATTACTCGACGTCCAACTATGTCACAAATAATACAAATTAATTAAGTCTGTCTTTAATTTATTCGTACATTACCCATATAAATAGTCACTACGACTTGAAGACAAATATTTTGTATGAATTTAGCGTTTGTACCAAAGATATTAGAAAAGTTTGTAAGGATTTGCGGCATCAACATTTATAACGAATCAAAACAACAAGATAAAAGTATATAATTTCATGTCTCTGATGCTGTAAGATATTCATTTATTTATATATTTGTCCCAGGTGAGAAGCTTCTCTCAGCTTCGAAACGAGTTTGCAGACGTAGAAACTTTTTACTTAGGAACAGTCATGGTAGCGCCAGCCTTAAGTCCTGGAATCAGTGCTCCGTTATTAGTAGAATCTCCAATAAGAAGGTAAGTGATATTTATCTCATTTTGTATATTTAAACAAAACGCTCATTGTTTAATATTTACTTACTACGCTTCTTAACAACGCCATCTGAAATAGCTCCCAATTAAAAAATATTGTTACAAAAAATAAAAAAACTCAAAATGCTTGCTTGAGGATTGAACCCGGGTTTTTACATTACATACATTTTTATAGAGCTCTTTCAAATCGACATTGTCATTTGTTTGAACGACGGATTGGCGGATGACGTATGACGGCGTTCTACGCCACAATATTATTATTATTCTCCAATAGATGTCAGTAAGAGCCATATTTCACAGTTTATATTTAAGTTGATTAACCCTGAAAATTCGAATAAAACGACAAATTCTAAAAATAAAATCTAGCTGGATCAATCTATCACCCCGAAACCCTGGGCACTAAATTGCATGAAAATTGTTGGAGCCGTTTACGAGAGAGATAGGTATATGTATTTGCAAGAATTGCTCATTTAAAGATATTGATTTTTTTAAAGCGTCCGAAAAATCTGTCGAAATATCGGCCGAATGATCTTAAACTTTCAGATAAATATATCGTAGGTAGGTTACTATAAATAAACTGTCTATGGTGAATTCTAATATAACTGTAGGTAAATAGTAAAGTTGGACTTTCTCCAAATTGATTCGGCTGTGCAATCTTCAAACTTACTTCTATAATAAATTTTACAAGACACCTAATGGGCGTCGTTGACTTTGCTCGACATTTGGATCTATTGTAAATGGTATCGTTGATCATAGTATAATAATTAAATCAAAATCCGTGGGGCGTTATGGGTACAAACGTATGACTTCAGAAAATAGCATTTATACCTTGGAACAGGCAAAATGTTTGGCAAACTAAGTGGTAATAAATAATAAATAACGTTTCACACTCATCACTTTTTTTTCCGCCAGCTTTTTTTCTCTCAATTACCCAGTGGTGGGTAGGCATCCGATGATCCGTTAAGAATATTCTTAGCGGATCTTAAAATAAACCTATTTTACTACGTAACTACTTAGCTACTTTAATTTTAATTAGTAATATAATATTGTATGGCAGAGCATGGTAGACTGTTTAAACTCTTATAATAATTTTAAACATCTAACTGTATGTATGTAAACAGTCAACAATAAAGTATTTTCATTTCATTTCATCTCATTTTAAGAAAAAGAGTGGGTAAAAAGCTTGAGAAATGCAAACTTCCTTGTTGATTTTCGTTCACCGTTGTTGATAGATCAAGATCAAGAGGAGCAGTGGCGGCATTACCTGTGTCAGAAGACGTTGGAAGAAGGCGAGCTCGCAGCAAAAGCCGACCCAGAGTACTATATGCTCCTGAAGGCGAAATTGTTCGCAATTCAGGTAAGTGATAGGTAACATGATATCCCATTCGTCTCACAATAACATATTACCACACTGTTAGTTTCCACCCTGTTACAATCTCAAGTAAACTTTATCACATTTGTAACATTTTCATGTAAAATGGTGATCCATGACGAAGCTTTTTGACGCACTGTAAAAAAATTATCAGATCTCATGCAGAGCCAGGAGCAGCGATGGCCGAGTGGTAAAAGCCGCGGTCTTCTACGCGACCGATCCCGGGTTCAAATCCTCGGCGCGAACCTCTGACAAAGAAATTTGTAATGTGCGCATTTATCGCTGCTCCACGGTGATGGAAAATATCGTCATATTTAATTGATTACGATGTTCTTCATCGCCGTGCATGCCTGAGAGAAATTCATAATTTCTCGAAAGCATGATGTCCACCAATCCGCACTTGGACAGCGTGGTGGACTATGGCCTAAATCCCTCTCACTTGTGAGAAGGAGACCTGTGCCCAGCAGTGGGACATAAAAAAGGTTGAAAGAAGAGAAGAGAAGATGCAGAGCCAATCTTATTTACTCCACTAGTACTAACTTCACAAACTCTGTACCTTATATTTTATAATTCGTAGCCATTTTGCTAACATGCCCTTGCGCTCCACCTACCTTTCTCCACATCTCAAAGATTCCAAAAATATGATTTAAAGTTACACGATGCAGGTAAATTATACCAATGGTTATTCTTTAGCTGTAGGAGTTAAGTGTTCAATGTAAGCTCCAGGCCTCCCCAATAATGGGGAGAGACCCGTACTCAGCAGTGGGACGCAAAAAAAAGGTTGCAGCCATATTCATATTACAAAATAATATTTTAGCAAATTAAATTACTTAATATAATAACGCTACGCACTCATGACTCCACACTAGGATTCCCTGTACTGTGGGTTCCATGGACACATACAAAGACGGAAACAAAAAGACCCAAACCGATAACAGAAATGGAATCGATCCTGAGATCCCGGTTTGCAGTCGGGCGTGCGTCTTCATATTAGAACATATAAATGATTTTTAAGAGTGTTACAATATTTAATGAAGAGACGTACGTTGCGATATAATTTACACCTAAATCGACAAAAATATATCGTATCAAAGATACTTTTCACGCACTTTAAACGTTAAAATATTTCCAATACTAACTTGGTCCTTTTTGTTGCTACATTTGTATATTTTGTTCGCAGATTACACTCTCCTAGAAGTACTTAAAGAAGAACCGATACGTGTGACGATTCGCGGGCTGCGTAGAACCTTCTACCCGCCCATCCATCACGCGCCCATAGACAACTCCCCGCCTGACAAAAAGTTGCAACTAGATTGGGTGTATGAATTATCTCCTTTAAATAATAGTTTAATTGACAGCATTTCTTTTTTCAACATACATTTTTATTACTTTTCTGAAACAAGATGTAAAAATATACATTTTAACTTTTACTTTAAAATTTTTCATCTAAAAAAATATACATCGAAGCTAACAAAAACAAAGTTAACTATGACGTCATTTGTACAGGTACCCATAGATATAAAGCGAGATTTACGCGAAAAACAAACTTTTGTTGTAATTATTGTGTGTATTTGGCAAATCATCTTTTTGTCCTTTGTCGTCATCTTAGTTATTTTTTCTCTAAGGGCCTCTTTCACCACCTTCAAGTAAAGTGACAAGTACGCTAATTATCGGTTAAAGTCACCCGTAACTTCAATTTCAATTTCATGACGTTCGAGTAGCACTAATCATATTATTATGATAAACTGACCCGTACTCATAGCTTTTACTTGCCAAGTAACTTTACTTGGGACGTAACTTATCAACACTTAACTTGGAGGTGCTGAAAGAGGCCCTTAAACGAAAAACATAGAAAATAAATAAATAGAACATGTGATCATCGTACAAAGGATGCAACGTTATTTTTATTTCCACTTTTAACATCTACAATATTTTTTTACTCGGTGTTTTAATTTGTTTTAACTTTCAGCTATGGTTATCGTGGAGCTGACTCTCGCCGAAACCTATGGGTTTTACCCACGGGCGAGCTTTTATACTACGTAGCGGCCGTGGCAGTCATGTACGATCGCGACGAAGATTCTCAAAGACATTATACTGGACACACGGAGGATATACAATGGTAAGCCATTAAATATAATGATGTGTCCTCCACGCGCGTCGCCCCAGTACTAGCCCATCTTCGGGAGAGCAGATGTGCTCTCCTGCACCATCCGATGCTTACGGCGGCATGCGGCCACGCACACACCGCCGCCCTTCCCGGGGCCGTTGGCTGCACGGATCGAACTCCCACTCTCACCGCCCACAATCCCGGAAGCCCCTTTTAGTCGCCTCTTACGATCAGGCAGGGGATACCGTAGCTCTATTCTTAATCTTGAAGCTAAATGGACTAATATAATAATATCTAAGAGCAGTGATAGCCTAGTGGTTGAGACAACGGACTAGCCGGGACCTCTTTCATTTATTGGTCCATCATGACAATAAAAAGAATTGTGATATTTCATTGAGATGATTTCTAATACTTCTGATATATTCTTAATTCCAAGTGAATACCTGTATGTGCTATTGTGTACATAGACGAAGACTTAATAATCATAAAATCATATTCACTTTTAACAATTAAAAAAACAGCCAAAAAGTTGGCATAATTTAATTTACCGTTTCCACCCAGTATGGAACTCCACCCGTCCCGGGAGCTCGTTGCCAGCGGGCAGCGCGGCGGGCGCGGACGACGTGCGCAGGCGCATGTTCGCATATGGAGTACGGATACGCTACAAACGCTGCATGTTTTCGGAATGGCTGAGTTCGAAGCTGGAGTAGCTGCAGTGGCTTTTTCGCAATTGGTAAGATATTTATCTGTGCTCCACAATGAGGAAAAATATTAACGAGTATTTTATTACGATGTCTTAATCGTCTTTCATTTGCAAGCTTGAAAGTTATAGTTTATGCAAAAGGTCCTGGATTAATTTTTTTTATTTGAATGGAGTACCAGACGAGTATGCAGGCCGCGTGGTGTTAAGTGGGCGCTGCAGCCCATGGACATCTACATACAACCTCAAGCAAGCATATGTAAGTCTTGTCTGAGCTCGTATGCAGTTGCGCTGCTACTCCGGAGGCTGGTAGTCGCCTCTTGTAAGTGTGGCCGGCAACTGCACCTTTCCACCGAAACACAACAAAATGGGTTCACGGCAGAAGTGGGTGCAGCGGTGGTACTTCCCCGGGTGAACTATAATAACTCTACCACCTACAAATTCAAGAAAGAGGTATCTTAATTTTTATAATGATCCACGACACATGGTATCCTACTGTTGAGAGTCAGAAGCTTTATTTATTATTTGTTTATATCTGGATTGCCATAAATACAGAATTAATTGTTCCTTTAGAACGGTGGTAGTTACGTGTTGGCTGTGGACGCAGGTCGGGAGAGCATCTTATCGGTATGGCAGTGGCAATGGGGCCATCTCCTGGGTAAAGTCGCTGTAAGTACTCATTTTATTTAAATTCAAAATTCCATATACAAAAGACTAATTTTTATTCATCAAGTGTTCATTGGGTTGGTCCAATACTCCTCATATCCGAAGCGAAGTACACTTGGCTGATTTTGTTTTTGACCTTGGAAAATTGCATGCCAATTTATTTCAACCCTAGCAAACATAATAAAAATACTCAACTTACGCATTTTTACTGGCAAACATATAAAAATCTTTGACTTTCATGTTTGCTGATAGCATGCTTTTGTTGTACATATTATGTGTTGAAAAAATATATTTGAAAATAAGTTACATAGATAATGTTTTTATTACGTAGATGTTAATCATAGAGTACATATGTTAATACGTAGATGATAAATCTTGATAAGAATGAAATGTACTCACAATAATTGAACTTAAAATTAACGTATTGTAAACCTAACAATCACACTATCTAAGTATAACACGTTAAAATTTTATTAAGAGACTACAAACTACGAATGAAGAATAATGCGCTCGAAAACAGTAATGCAATGATATTTATTTCTTTAAAAATAAAAATAAAGTTAAAAGGACAGAAATTTAAACCTAACGAACGAGTGATTCAAACATTTTTATTTACATACTGCACTGACTGTTTGATAACCTTGCTAGACTCAAGGTTAGTCGATTCATCAAGATGCTATACCTTTTGTAAACACGAAACCTAGAATAACGTCACGGCATATAACTTGAAAAAAACTCCGTAACAATCACGCTTTTATAAAGTCATTGACCAATTAATTAACACAGTGTCTCCTTTATAATTAATTGCTACTATTTTTGTTTTAATTTTCGTCATTCAGAATAAAAAATTAAACAAAATATATTATTACAAATGGAAAGAAATTTACACACAATAAATAGTTGACGTCGGGAATACATGGGATGACTACAGGTGGCAAATGATATCATCATACGAGTATCATACGAGTATCGTATGATGATATCATCATACGAGTATCGTATATTCTTGTTTCGCAGCGTACGCTAAGTTCTTATCGACAGATAGCTGTGCCCCGCGGTTTTACCTGTTATAATATTAGAATTTATAGCAGTCAATACCTGTTGCAAAGCTTTTTTTGAAATAAACTGCCGATCACTCATCGCATTGAAGAAGCGTGGTAGAGTTATCTCACTTTTTTTGTTTATTAGATAGGGTACCTTTTTCAATTCAAGTATGCGGTAGTTTGGGTAAACAATAAAACGTGAATAATAATCTATTAACTACAACGTATAATTTCCAAACGTGATATTTGTTTTGTTTTGCAATTAACTATTTACCGTGTGACTATTTGTTTACAAATTCGGTGCCCAGAATTCATTAAAATTTTACATTTATTTTTATTTATTTATTACTTTTTAAAAGAAATTAAACCTGCACCATTTACCATTGCGTCATGGGCGTAAGTTCAATACTCTCAAACGAAAGCGCCGCCTACTGCTACGCGGCTACGAAATGCTACGGCACTACGACAAATTCTGTCACCATTGTAAATTGAGTTCTAAGTCAGATAATATTAGAAGCAATTTTCATTGTCTACTTTGTTTGCTGATGTGTGGTTTTCGTTTATAGTTGCTTGGTTACGAAACTAACAGACATAAACAAATTTATAAAACTTTACCTAACCATGCGGTATTGAATGCCCACTGACCGAGGTGCTTAACAAGCGAAATAATATAATTTTGATTCTTTATGAATTATTTTGAATGTGTTAAATTATTAAGTATCATCTAAATAGTTTATATGGCATATGAACATCATTTTTACCACTAAATGTTTGTAAGGATACGAAAACATGGCTATTAGTTTTTCAAACGAAGTATTCGCCGTCGGGCTTCCCCGAAATAATATTTCTGAAAGATTGGGGAAAATATTTACCTAATAATAATAGGAATGAATCAGATTTTTTCAGTATCACGCGATACTTACGATTCGAGAAGGTATTTATCACGGCAATGTATAGCGTGTAATGCATTGGATTTTTGTAAACGTCATTTTGTTGCATTAGCAATCGCAAGCTCATATGTCAACTTACACCCCGATGTTTTCGTAACAGTTTTAAATGTAAAAAAGTCTACTGACGTGTCACGTAGGTTCAAATGTAAGACCATTACTCATATTATTGAAGTGAAAACTTCTTTAGCGGCGTTGTGCACTTTTTTTGGGATGGGTAAAAAATGTTAAACTCGCATCAGGCCACGTGGCCTGATCGAATATTCGTAAGACGGAGGGGTGACAGCTGATGACGGCTCGACTGTCTATTCTTGTAAAATTCCTTAGACTAAGAATAATGTACTTTGGTCTATGTAAAATTCATTTATATATCAAGTATTTAAAATATGGACATTGAACAAAGTGCATCTATTAATGAAAAAAGTGACGAAGAAATAGTGAAAGAAAATGAGTGAGTACTTTATAAAAATACTAGATGAAAACCTACTGAAAATACTAGATACTGATAATAAAAGCAATTCGTGCAAAATTATTCCCTAACCATTAAAAAATATCAAAAATGCACAACGTTAATGTTCAAGTTTTCACTTCTGCCGGCAATCCCGGAGAGCAAGTCGTTGTTTTATTAATTTTAGGTATGTTACCAACATTTTCGTTACAACTTACAGCTAAGCTCTATAATTTAGAGTCTATAGTCATATCATAAGAAGAGTCGGCCCTTTCCGCTGTCGATCTCAAGATCGTAGGGAATAATTTACCAGCGAGGGTGTTGGATTTGTGAAATTCATGGAATAAGATTCGAAATAGACCCATTCAATGTAGGTAATTCGATTAATAAAGGCTGGCATGCTGACATTACTTACACAAATGCGTTTTCATATTGCGACGACCGGGGGCGTCACACATAATGTACCTACGTGTATCCTGTAGTGTGTTTTACATAAAAAAACATACTAGCAGTTGTGTATTGCACGTGCCAAGTTTTGGTAATCAATTTATTTATTACCTACACAGAAAACGTTGATTCAGAATGAAAATGTTATCAATTTTTTTTTCAACCTTTTTTATGTCCCACTGCTGGGCACAGGTCTCCTTCTCACACAATTGAGAGGGATTTAGGCCATAGTCCACCACGCTGGCCAAGTGCGGATTGGTGGACGTCATGCTTTCGAGAAATTATGAATTTCTCTGAGGCATGCAAGGGGATGGAGAACATCGTAATTAATGAAATATTACGATATTTTCCATCACCGTGGAGCAGCGATAAATTCGCACATTACAAATTTCTTTGTCAGAGGTGCGAGCCGAGGATTTGAACCTAGGATCGGTCGCGTCGAACACCGCGGTTTTTTACCACTCGGCCATCGCTGCTCAAATCTATACTAATATATAAAGCTGAAGAGTTTGTTTGTTTGAACGCGATAATCTCAGGCACTACTGGTTCGAATGGAACAATTATTTTTGTGTTGAATATTCCATTTATTGGGGAAGGCTATAGGCTATATAACATCATGCTATGACTAATACCAAAGCCCATGCGGTCGTCGTCGCGGGCGGCCGCTAGTAGATAATAATGGCGTCGACATTAAACATAGTGCCTCACACGATCAGCTGTAACGTGTGCCCATTATCGACCCATAGCCATTCTGCTATCTCGAATATACAAATGTACTTTTTTTAAAAGAGTCCTGCTGGAAGTTTTTTTTAGCCCAAACGGGCACCTTAAGGCGATGACCGGGAAAAAATGTAATTCAAAGCGAATATTTTGTATTCCTGATATGAAATAAATATTCTTTTTTTCTCTTTTCTTTTCATTCATTTTAGCAAAAAGCACCCACAAACCCACAAAAGACCATATTACGAGTAATGTCAGCGCTCCTAGTTCCATGCCCTATTACTTTAATAGAACGAAAGTAAAAACGAAACGAAATTGAATAAAAATGTTTTATTACATTTCAGACCTTACAAGAGGAACTGACCGGCGCCGCTTTCCACCCTTTAGATGACAATCTTCTTATAACACATGGAAAAGGACATCTCGCATTTTGGAATCGAAGAAAAGATGGATTTTTTGAACGAACGGATATTATCAAACCCGTAAGTACTTTTCCATCCACATACATTAATTTTAATAATCAACGAGACAAACTGTTATTTACTTATAAACCGAAAAAGCGGAACCCAGATATAGGTTCCGCCAGGGCCGGATTTAGGGGAGGGCAACCGGGGCTACAGCCCCGGGACTCCAGAAGGGAGGGACTCCCACAATAAAACTTCGGTAAAAAAATTAAATTCAGACTACACACTAGTAAACCTTTCATATTTTTTCGCGCAAAGTATTGTAAATACTATGAACAAACATGATCACATTAAAAATTAACAGAAATCATCGATCTATATTTGTTCAGTCCAATCGGGTAATCAGTAAAATATCAAAATCTCAAATGGCCCTGATGAGTACTTGCATTTTATTCCCCACCTTGAGGGAGAATCCCAATGGCTCAATGGCTGAGTGGTGTGGTACTCGCCCGCAGCCTCGGAGGTTGGGTATTTGATTCTGTGTCTCGACAGGACTCTCGATTCTTTATTTTTGTTCTTTCAATTATATACATGTAATAAATAATTTTCACAACATTTATTGTGGGTGGTGCAGCGGGCAAAACAATTTCAACACTCTGTGTGCGTAAATAAGGTTTTTTTGCCCCGTTTCCCCGGGGCCTCCACACTACTAAATCCGGCCCTGGGTTCCACTAAACTTGCAGGGTAATATTCCCGCCCCTTTTTTCTTCAATTATGGCATCACAAACTCAGCATATTGCCAGCGTCAAGTATAATTTTTACATCACGTTTTTGCCAGTTTCGGTGAAACTGGACGAGTAATCATAGGTAAAGTAACGTCGACAGTAATCAGTCAGTCAAGTCAGTCAGACATTCAAGTAAAGCGATGGCTTCTTTACCAGAACATGACCAATTGAATTTTGAAGACAAACTGAAAAAACATATTTTCGCACTGGTATTTTGTTTCACAGCAGTCGTGCACTGTAATTAACGGATTAACCTATATCGAACAATGCCATCAAATTTAGCCAATATAACTCAAAAATACAGCAAGAGAATTAAAATAAAACAAGAGCACAATATCTTTTTCGACTTTCCGCCAAAACTCGTTACCCGCCCTTATTATTATTTGGAAAATCAAAACTCTTGTCAACTTTTAAAAATAAATAGTGCAATGTTAACTTTTTTTCTTTTCAGCCCTCACGAACACACGTCACATCGCTCCAATTTGAACAAGACGGTGACGTGGTGACCGCTGATAGTGATGGATTTATAACGATTTATAGCGTTGATAGTGATGGCGCATATTTCGTACGAATGGAGTTTGAGGTAGATGCAAATTAATGGAACCAGATTTCTTAGATCAAGTTTTTTGATGTGACAACGTCTAATAAATCGATGAACGCCGGCTGCACGCTCGAAAAAGGATGACTCATTGTGCGTTACGCTCATTGTACGTTACGATCGGCGCTTGTACGTTGTGTTGAGGCTTGAGCATGGCTTGAGCGTTCGGCTTGCGCCGTTCGTCGACTGTTTATAAAATGAAGTGAAAACTTCATGTGGTTATCATTGAATTGTTATGACGTTGTCACGTTAAACTATCTTCCGTAAACCTTAGAGCATCAAACATAGACCAATAATCCTCGTAAGTACATTATTCTTAGTCTAAGGCATCAAAGGTACTGCTGACGGTTGTCATACCTGTCAATTTTGATACTCTAAGCCGTAAACCGACTTTACAGACAGCCAATTTTTTATTTGAATTGGTGTCGATATTTGATTTTTTTTCAGGCTCACATGAAAGGGATAAGTTCCTTGGTTATGCTTTCTGAAGGCACACTTATATCGGGAGGCGAAAAGGACCGAAAAGTTGCAGCTTGGGATTCGTTACAAAATTATAAAAGAATAACGGAAACAAAGGTATATTATAATTTAATTCGGTATTAAATACATTGATCCTTGTATTCGTTATTAAAGAAAAAATACCTATTCTGTGAATAGTCTAAATATTAAAATAATTCTATCCAGCTTCCTGAATCTGCTGGTGGAGTTCGTAGCATTTACCCTCAGAGACCTGGAAGGAACGATGGTAATTTATATATAGGTACTACGAGAAATAACATAATGGAAGGATCTCTACAGCGAAGATTCAACCAGGTATATGAAGCTTAGCTTATGTGATTCGGTTAGTTCAATTAGAGATTTTTTTATTTCTGAATGATTTCATGTTGTACCATATTTTTCAGGTTGTTTTTGGGCATCATAAGCAACTAATGGGCTTAGCTGTTCACCCTGATGACGAAATGTTTGCAACAGCTGGTCATGACAAAAATATTGCGTTATGGAAAGGTCATAAGTTGATATTTGCCACTCAGGTAAGTTGCAGACGTAGAATTTATTATTGCTTTTTTTTACACTTTGGAGCTTGGTTGGAGCTGCGACTGAACCTCTGCGTCACCCACCATACCTCCAGATCTTGCCCCAACCGATTACCAAATTTTTCAAAGTTTATATAACTTCGCAAGGAAAAAATATTAATCTGATGAGGCAGTCAAAACAGCCTTTAAACAGTTCATAGACTCTCGCTCCCAGGACTTTTTTTCAAAGGGGTCAATAATCTGCCCGTAAAATGGCGGAAGTGTATCGATAACAACGGCGCTCACTTCGATTGATTAAATA
This sequence comes from Pyrgus malvae, assembly GCA_911387765.1. Taxonomy (NCBI): domain Eukaryota; kingdom Metazoa; phylum Arthropoda; class Insecta; order Lepidoptera; family Hesperiidae; genus Pyrgus; species Pyrgus malvae. Next base: position 4,835,585 of record OU426955.1, on the reverse strand, counting down.
ATAATTTCATTAAAAAAACTTGTTTCACTTTTTTGATACTGAAAAGCAATTTAATATTATTATGTAATGACTAATGACCTAATAAACAATTTTTCTAAACTAATTAAATCATATAATGAGCAGGGTAGCACAGTAGTTAACAAAACCGGTCCGCCGTTCGAGGGTCCCGATTTCAATTTCTGGAGAGGAAAAATTTGAATAATGAATTTGAATATCTGTACTCAGTCTATGTTTTTGTTTCTGTCTTTTTGTGTGTCCTTGGCTCCCACGGCATACGGAATTCTAGAGTCGGATAATTGTGATATGATATTTTTAAAATATGGACACTTTTCTCTTATAGGTTGGATACGAATGTGTTTCATTGGCATGGCATACAGGTGGCGGGGCCCTAGCCGCAGGAAGTACGGAGGGGCACTTGGTTGTTTTAAATGCGGACGCCGGGGCCCATGTTGCAACGCTTCGAGTTTGTGGATCCCCTCTGAATTGTCTACAATATAATTCCGGTAGCATTTCATTTACACCTACTTAAAATTTTTTTAAATGAGCCGTGGCGGGCCGCCTGGTAAACCTTCCTGTGTAGAAACATCTAGAGTATCTTGCAAATCATTCATTCATTTCAACCCTTTTTACGTCCCACTGCTGGGCACGGAATACGGATCTCTCCCCAAAATAATACCGGGAAAATAAACACGTATGTAGATACATTTTACCTTTCTATCTCTTCTACGCGTGTTCTCTTTAATAATACACACAAGGTACACGGTAGCGTATCTTCTTTTTAATTGTTTTAATAAATCAAGCTAGATGGCGCTGTACCGATTTGTAAGTCACGATAAATACTTCAATAAGACTCGTCGCCACGCCAGAAATCGATGTAAAATCGGCATAGCTCTATCTATTAGATGTGTCATAAAAATTAAGGTTAATCGCTAAGTCGGTGTCACTGATTACTATTAAATTTTTTCAGCTGGAGACTTACTTGCGATTGGCTCTCAAAATGGAAGTATTTATTTGTTTAGAGTATCTCGTGATGGGTTTTCGTACAAAAAGTCTAATAAAATACGCGGTGCTCAACCGTTAGTCCAGCTTGATTGGAGCTTGGACGGAAATTATTTGCAAACTGTGACGGCAGATTATGATTTGGCTTTCTGTAAGTACTTATAACATTCATGGGTTTGGAACACATTATTAAATATTTGAATATGTTTGAATAATGAAATCCGGTATACAATGTATAGTATTAATTTTATTTTATAGGGGACATTAAAGCCTTATCGCCAGAAAAAAGCCCCATAGCTATGAAGGATGTGAAGTGGGCTACATATAATTCAACCGTGGGCTTCCTTGTGTCTGGTAAGTATAAATGTATTGTTGAACATTCCCGAATCTACGAATTTTTTGAACCAGAGTAATCGGTCATAGTGAAACTTTCTGTCCCCCACCTCACTCTCTCTTGTGGAGGGGGGGGGGTGACATTTTTATAGCTACCTATAAAAATGCCCCCCCTCCCTACTAAAACAAGCCACTCTAGGCCTTTTTTTTGGTATCGGGGGGGGGGGGAACCTTCAAAAGGTACCCAGCACCTTGGGAGAGGACACCGGGTTATGTGGGATTTGAACCTCACTAAAACCCCCTCGGTGGCCTTCCTCTGCGTTTGGGGAGGACTCCGGGATCTCCCATGGAACGCACCGGTGTCCTCCATACGCGACGCCCTGGAACGGGCCCATCTTTGGGAGAGCAGATGTGATCTCATGCACCTTCTGATGCTTACGGCGGCATGCAGCCACGCACACACCGCCGTACTTCCCGGGGCTGCCAGCTGGACGGGTCGACCTCCCACTCTCACCGCCCGCAGCCCCGGAACCCCCCTTTTAGTCGCCTCTTACGATCAGGCAGGGGATACCGTAGCTCTATTCATAATCCCGAAGCTACAGGGACTAAGCCACTCTAGGCCTACGTAGCCTGTGGGTAAATCCGTCAGTTGTGAAACATTCATATTATTTTTACGATTATTTATCATACTTAATTATGATTATATGCCCTTTTGAAAATGCCTCCCGGGCTTAAGCTATCTGGCTTACTTACTCTTTGCTTGTGTTTCTTTTGTTCCTTGTTTTTCAGTTTTTCCTTGTTTTAGGCATGTGGAATAATCGATTTTATCCAATGACGTCTCTAATATCTACTGCAAGTCGTTCTTCTGCTCATGATCTCTTGGCTAGTGGAGATTCTGACGGTTATTTGCGATTATTCAGGTAAATTTCTTACTTTTTATAGTGAAAGTATTATAAGTAAATATACACTAGCAAAAAAGCCGAGCTTTGTGAAGGCTCACGTACTTTTTCTATCTGGTAATAATTTTTAAATAAAATTATTTTGTAATCGAACTTTCTGTCCGCATCCATGTCAGTAAATGGCGTTAGTAAATAAAGATTCTGTTCGCAGCGATGTTAACTCCTTATTTTCGAACAGAAGGCGTGATTGGTACAATAATATTTTGCACCCAGTGAATGTACAAAATGTTAATCTTATTTTTTTAAAGGTAAATAAAATCATGTTTCTTGATAGATAATTTAAATTACTATGTTGAAGCATAAATCCATAGGCGTGATAGTTTATGAGTAAAGTTTACCACTAAAATGCTCAGGTAATGGGGTATTGTTCGCGTCGCTTACCCTGATACAAGACTTCTTGTAAATCGTATTTTTTATGAAAAATTTTGGACATTTTTGTCAGTGAAAAGAAAAACAATTTCAAAGATTCTGATACATACATAGATACATATCTAAAAGCGTGGCAAAAACTGATAATACGGCATGATACATTACAGATACCCCTGTGCAAGTCCAAATTCCGAGTACAACGAAGTGAAAGTGTACAGCGGTGCCGTCTACAACGCTCGATTCCTGTTCAACGACCGGTGTCTCGTGACATCTGGCGGGTCAGATGCAGCCCTGATGCTGTGGGAGCTGGTGGACGACTAGCAGCAGCCGGCGCCGGGGCGGCCGCCCGCCGTCGTGGTGGCGCCCCCCACCCCCTCGCCGCCCCCCGCGCTGGCTCACAACCCTCCCTTCAGAATTCTCTACTATGACGAACTCGATTGAACATACTCTAGGATGAAATAACTTGGCTATGACTGTCATTTGGAGTTGATTTTTAGGAGTGTTTTAATAAGGTCCCTAATTTTTGTATTGGAGTTTTGGCGGGACACTGACGAAGGCATGTCGTGGTGTTGTTTTTGTCACTTGCTTTGTTTTGGACCTTTGAATAGAGTCGATAGAACTTTATTTGACATATTAAGGGTTATATTTAATCACAGTGCGCGAGTGATGGAATAAAAGTACGTTTCGGGTTGCCTCCGAAACTTCATCAGACACGTTCCGGTAAAGTAACCGACTCATGACTGATACATAATTATTGCCCGGTTTCAACAAAGCAGACCAAATTGAATTCAAATATTTTACTTGAAACTGGCAGTATTGACGGCAATGCCATTACTGAAAAAAATACGAGTATATTTAGAGCGGTTTCACACCAGCGTATTTTACGCTGGTAACATTTGTTAAAATTTGTTTTGGATGCGCGTGTAGATTTCAGCTGCAAAAAAGAGCGCGCTTACACCCACGCTTGCAGAAACGACCGTACAACTTACAAGTGCGGAATAATAATAATAATATGATGGTTTTTAACCGTAGAGCGTCAAATTGCTGTATGACATCAGTTGTTGCTCTAAGTTTTTAACCGCTCTTATAAGCTCCCTAGCTTTGTCCGTTTGAGGCAATACAACGTATTTTGTTGGTGGTGTTCTTTGAATGACACGAACTAAAACCGTGTCACAGATGCATGTTTTAATCATTATTACGTCTTTTAAAATAATTACCTACTCTTTTGTATTAGGTATGAACTAGGAATTGAACTTTATAACATGGCTATTGGTCATTTAGGAAAAATGTTCACTGCCATTCCCTTTGAAAGTGAGAAAAAATATTTACTAAGTGCATGTTTATATCAAAAGTTTATTGCACAGTTTCTTCATCTATATAAATAATAACTTTTATTATATAATCTGATCAAAATGATATTTTACGGCGTGCACATGCACACAATGTAAAAGAAATATTAATCTAGGTAATAAAGGTCAAGGCACTCAAATATATTATATGGCTTGCCTGCAACCCTTTTAGCGTCCCACTGCTGGGCTCGGGTCTCTCGAACATATGGATAGAAATGAATAGTAATTTGATGCCTTTATACAATACCGTGAGCAAGTACTAAAAGTTGCTACACATAAAACTAACAGTCCGCTATTAAAAATTGTAATGGGTGCGAATTAAAAAAAATACTCTTACTACTATTTCTTAGAATACCATACAATGGAGGACCAGAAAACGTGCACTATGCTTATAAAAAACCACAAATGCAATTAATAGGTTTTATGTATTTACTTACATACTAAGTATTACAAAATGTAAACCTATTTCTAAGCCTGACATAATGCTGATTCATACAAGGTTTTAGGTAGTAATCTAGCGTGAACAATAATCACTAATAAAAAGATTTTCAAAATAGCTTTATGACCAGATATTTTATCTGAAAGTGGCGGGCCACAGTTATTATGACGTTTGTAACTTGTTGATTTTATTTCAACAATTAATATGTAATGTACCTAAGTATTCAGTATTGTTTTTTATACAACATCTGCAAATAAGTGTTGCCGTACCAACAGATACGATTGTTGATTATTTACATCGTCTATACAATTTAACGTCAATAATCTATCATGTATTCTGATTTTCAATAGTCCTTATAGGCATTTAGGCACATAAATAAAGGAGAAATGATAATTTCGGATAAAAATATACCTATCTAAAAATTATAAGTAGCGCACACATGACTATAATAAGTACTAGTTAGATTCTAAAATAACACACGTTACGACTACAAGTTTATCTAAAATAAACAAATTTAACAACGATCATATATAGTAGTCTATATCGATGAAAATAAAGATAAAGTATTCTTATTATCTCAAAACAAAAGATGTAACGCTAAAATTATTAAATCACACAAAAAGACTAACATATATTTGAAGTTCTTAAACATAGTATTACCTTTATAGGACGGAAATAAGATTACGTTTGTCATAATCTTAGGTTAATATAGTAGATGCACTCAATCTCAGGTAGCAAAATTAGGTTGAATAATGTATTTATTGATTGTATTGTAAACTTTTAATGCATAAATACCTACATTCCACTATATAAATTAAAAAAGTTTGTTATATTATAACATGTATTGTGACATGTCATAAAAATAATTTATACGTTACCTGAGATTGTAAATTCTTTATTGTTATTAAAGGTATTTATATAAAATAATAAATGAAATATATTACAAATAAGTTTAATTTTTTATTGACATAATGAAACCCTTTATATTATAATCGAGGTTTTACTGGTTTATTTAACACGCATAACATAAATCAATTGTTTTCTATTAAGTACATTCTTTACATTGTAGGATATAGTAGATTTAGATTAGATTATATCCGCAATTTTTGAGACTGACTATCGAAATACTCAGATCAAACAAAAAAATATTGATGGAACTCTGCGAACAACGTGAGGCCGGTTTAAACTAAACTTAGATGTCGCTTAAAAAATGGCTGTCCTAACCTAAGCGATCTACGTAGCTAAGCAAAAAATGGTAAAGTAGCCATCACTTTACTTGAACACCTGACTGATACCTGCGACTTACTGTACTGATTTTTTATATTATGACTACTAAGTGATGCAAAACGCTACATTAGATTCGAAGCGCATTTTCATCGTCTATACAAAAAAACCTTGCGAAGCAATTTCCGAATGAAGTTTTCGTATTACAGGGCGCTTGTTAAGTTAAGCATAAGAGCGGACTTTCAACTCCATGTAAAACTGATGGAGAATAATATTCGGCAGCAGCCCTTAACGTTTTGGAGTTATATTGCCTCAAAACGTAAAATGGGTACTAATTTTCGGTCAATTATTAGAGACGGGGAGGCTGTTCCGTATGACCAATCTGCACAAATATTGGCAGAGTTTTTTTAGCTCAATTTATTATAAAAAGATACTTGATCTCGACGTGCAAAAGGCTGTGGAGCTTTCGGAGTGTTGTAGTAGAGTCATAAGTGTCGATTTTGTAACCATAGAAGACGTGGAAAGAGCACTCAGAAATCTCAAGCCAAAAAAATCCGTTGGCCCTGATGGTATTCCGCCGTACATAATTCGCGACTGTCGCTCGGTCTTGGCGGCACCGCTACAGCATATTTTTAATTTGTGTCTCAAACACTGTAGTAACCCAGATCAATGGAAAATCTCTCGGGTAGTTCCAGTTCCAAAGAATAATCTCGGGTCAGAAGTAAGTGACTTTAGACCTGTGGCCGTGTTATCTGTGTTCGGAAAGTTGTTTGAGTCGGTGCTATACCATAGTATAGCAACTCAAGTTGAAAGTCAGCTATCTGAGGCACAGCATGGCTTTCGAGCTGGTCGGTCTACTACCAGCAATTTACTAGCATTTCACACATACACAGCTCAAGCTATAGACGAAGGTTTTCAGGTAGACACTGCTTATTTTGACTTTCGGAAGGCGTTTGATACGGTGGAACTGATGACCGATTAGGTGGAACTGATTTAAACAGACTATCCTCGGTAAAGGACCTAGGAGTCCTGATGAGGCCTGATCTCAGTTTTGCCAGTCATATTTGTACTCTGTCGGCAAAGGTCATTGGGATTTGTTTTAAGACATTTTTAAAGGACTTTGAAAGTGTTGCGGCGATCAAAATGTTATACAACAGCTTCGTTAGAAGCAAGCTTGAAACTAAAGCAGCTATCTGGAGTCCACATGATGCAAAACATAAACTCATGTTGGAGAAACTCCAGAAGAAATTTTTGAGGTGGCTGTACTTCAAACAGTTCAGATATAAAGTTGGATTTCCACATGTATATCCCAGTTTATTCCTTCAAGGTATGCTGGGGTATGACTCGCTGGAGGTAAGGCGTGATAATAATATGTCATTAATTGAATATTTTTATCAATTAATTAAGGGCAATATTAGTAACCCTTCTGTACTGGAACGTGTATCGCTGAACGTTCCTAAAAGCGTATATGTTCGGCGACAAAGCTTGTTTGCAGTTCCGCCCTGCAGATTGGTATTGGTGAGAGAATCACCGTTTGTACGTGCTTTGAAAATGCTCAACGGTGTTTTGGCTGCGGAACCTGGCCTAGATCTATTTCACTCGCCGCCTGCTGTATTTCGCAGAGCAGCGGGCAAGTACATACAAAATTTATAAATAAGTAAACGCATTGGGTTTTAAATCTGTAATGTTTATTTTATAGTGTCAATAAATAAATAAATAAAAATTATACTTGACGCTGGCAATATGCATAGAGTTTGCGATGCCATAATTTAAAAAAAAGTCATGTGTTGTCAGTTGTCAATTGTCTTTCTGTCAACTCTGTCATGACTGTCTAGTCATGACTGTCATTGTCATGATCTTATCAACAAGGCGTAATATCGCGTAGGACTAGGTATTTTTTATCGATTTCAGATTGATTATGTTGGTAATGTGAATTATTTTACCCCAATTATCTTATATTAACCTCGTGAAATAAGTTAAAATGAAACCGAGACCTTGTGGTTGCAAAGGCTGCAGAACTTGCTTAATATGTGAAAAAGAATATGGTGCTGAAAACTTAAAGTTATCATTGAATTTGGACAGAAATAAAGGTTATGTTTACTGTCCCTTTTGCAATAAGGCGTGGAGGGGGTGGGATATTGACTGCTATCAACAACATCCCAATCATGAGGGAGACCCGTTAGAAATTGGCGGAGTTTACATCAAAGTAGATTTTATTTCCGAAGATGAAGAAGCGGAATTTATAAAACATATAGATGAAGTTCCATGGGACATTTCCCAAAGTGGAAGGCGTAAGCAAAATTTCGGCCCCAAGACAAATTTCAAAAAGAAAAAAATTGTTCCTGGAAATTTTGACGGATTTCCAAAGTTCTCAAAGTTTCTTCAGGAAAGGTTCGAATCAATAGACTTGCTGAAAAACTATGAAGTGATTGAACAATGTTCACTGGAGTACGACCCGAGCAAGGGCGCATCCATCGACCCTCACATAGATGACTGCTGGATATGGGGCGAAAGAGTTGTGACTGTTAACTGTACCGCAGACTCAGTGTTAACCATGACACCTTACAAGGGTGGAATAAATAAGTATAATTTGCAGTCTGCCACTGAATATGCACCAATAGTAAAATCAGATGGGACTGTTGATTTTGATATAAAAGGAATTTCAGTATTTGAAGCAAGCAAACCTCAAGTTGATAAAGATGTAATAATAAGGATACCACTGATAAGGTACTACTATACTAGTTCTATAATACATACTTATCCACTTGAATGTCCGACGCGCGAACCTATACTAACATCAAATGTCCGCTGATTACAATTGCATGATACTGCGCACAAAGCAACTGGCCAGCTTGAACAAAAAACATAATTGCCACTATATTACTAAATGACTAACGAAGTAAAAAATACCTACAGAAACATTATAATACATTGCCTAAAATTGCTATATTTAAAACCATAATGCGAAAAAATTATTCAAAATCAATTATATCAGTAAATTTCTACTAATTTTTTTTCTTTTATGAGGATTTAATAATTTAAACATACATTTTATAAGTATACACAATCAAACTTAAACATCCATAAAGTAGACTATTATTATCTTCAAAATGAGATATTCTTCATTTTAGTTGGTTTTCTCTTTGCTGAGAAATTAAACTAAAAGTATCACTCGGAGCTCTTACCACCAAACGTAAACAATGGGTGTGACATAAACTTTTTTCTTTGATATTTTGTATTGCCAGTACACCTTTTTCTGTTTCTTCTACACAAGTGATAATGTCGTTTCTATATAACATAAATAGTCCAGCGATTATGAACCTTATTCTAATAGCAATAACCTTTTATACACATTATCTCACTGGGACCTCGAGTTCCCAGGATGTTTGGTGCTACTTTTTTTGGGAACTCGAGTTCCCCAAACGTTCCAGTGGTTATCTCAAAGTAGATATTTTTATTGTAAGAAATTTAATAAACATTTTTTGAGTAAAAACATAAGCTGCCAAAGGATAGATCATGATACAAGAAATAGGCCTACCACAATGAAAATATCATATCATTATATGACTGTCCAAAAGTCCTAAAAACATTTTCCAGACATTTCTGTCAAAAAACTTGTTCCCAAGTTTAAAGTAAATTGGTGGAACTTGAAAAGTTTTTTATTTATATTCCTTGGCTGCTTTTCTAGCCACGGGTCTTACTACAACTTTATTTTATTTTAATTTGAATGGAGTAGCAGACAAGCAAACCAAAGACATGGTGTTAAGTGGTCGCTGCAGCCCATGGACATCTACATACAACCTCAAGCAAGCACAGGTAAGTCTTGTCTGAGGTCGTATGCAGTTGCACTGCTACTCCAGAGGCTGGTGGTCGCCTCATGCAAGTGTGGCCGGCAGCTGCACCTTTCCACCGAAACAATAGAATTGGTTCACAGTAGAAGTGGGTGCAGTGGTGGTACTTCCACGGGTGAACAATAATAGTTCTACCACCTACAAAAAAGCATGTTAAAAAAGTGATTATGATATGATGCTTTATAGAACCCTTAATGCCATATATTTATCTATTTTTAATTAAACAAGCCTGACAATTATTTCAGGAGGTCCTTAACAGTACTGTATGGTGAAGCAAGATACCACTGGGAGCATTTTGTCCTTCGTGAAGATATCCCCTCACGTCGCGTCTGCATAGCGTACAGAGAATTCACTCCTCCTTATTTAAATAAGGGTAAATATGAAGATATCGGTAAAGAAGTTAGAAAAAAAGGCAAACAATTTTGGGACCATCACACTAAATACAATACAAATTGTGACAATATCCTTGTAAATAGCTAATGAACTTACATAATAATCATTACAAAGTTCTTTTGGAGAATAAACACTTTATATTCAACTTTATCACTGTCTTGGATCATCATTATCATCATAAATACCTCATTATAGGGGAAACAATGATGTTAATTTACAACCCATTTTTATAGTAGGTTTATTAATCTACAATCTGTACTAATATAATATTATGTTAAAGTTTGGATGGTTGGATGGACACTTGTTGCTTAGTCATTCAAGAACAGCTGAACAGATTTGGATGAGAGTTGGCAGATAGATAGATTATATCAATGAAATGGGAACTAGTATGTGAAAAGTATATATTATATAGGCTATTTTTTATCTTGAAAAAAAATGTACTGTTTCGATGCAATCTATACAAATAAAAAAATTGGGGTGTCTGCTTGTAATATTAAAATAACCGCTTTTTACTACATGCATATGACTGTATATACAGTACAGATACCAAAATAACATTTTTTACAATCTTTGTCTGTCTGTGTGTTCTGGCTAATCTCTGATAGGACTGGACCGATTTTTGATGGGACTCACTGGCAGGTGGCTGGTGTAATAAGGAGTCACTCAGGCTGCTTTTATTTCAGAAAAATTCTAAAACTAATGTCTACGCGGACGAATGTAAACTCAAATCGTCAGACCAAAGTGGGCTAGATCACTAGTACATATTACATATGTATTTATAAGAATGTCTGCAATATGGGCCAATTTTGTAAATATTATGCCTGTCAAAAAAAAATATTTTGTTGTTTAAATTCTAATGTAATTTTGTATTATCATACTTTATGATTTAGAATTAATACACGCCCTATTTTATCACAGTACCCATATTTGGCACATACTATTTGGCTGCAAACCTTCTTGTGTCCCACTACTGGGCTTCCCTGCTAAATGTTTTAACCACCTACATCCAAATTCCCATCTAAAATTATATTGGTTACAAAAAACAAGAAGGTACCAAAATAATTTTAAAACGAAATTTATATTAGAGGTACCTATTTTATTAAACTTTAATACCTACAGTACCTGGACGCCCGAGCGTTGCTCGGATAAAAACAATTTATTTACTTGCTTTATTTTTAGGCAAAACATTCATTGACTTAGTGTTACTTTACAAATCCTTTTGAAATAAAATAAAATACCTAGCTCCCAATTTAAAAAAAAATTGCCACAAAAAAATAAAAAACGCAACTTGCCTACTTGAGATTTGAACCCGATTCTCTAGCTCCGTAGTCGGCTTTCGTAACCATTCGACCAAGAAAGCTCTTGACGAAATTTTTACAGAGGTCTTTCATAATTATCGACATTGTCATTTGTTTGAAGGGTGGATTGTCAAATGTTGACCATTTGACGGTTTTCTACGCCACAATTTTATTAATATTTTCCAATAGATGTCAGTAAGTGTAATTTTATATTTAACTGCATGAACATTATAAAAAAACGACAAATTCTATCAATAAAAATTTGTGGATCGATTTATCATCCCCGCAACCAGTGTACTAAATTTCATCAAAATCTTTGGAGCAGTTTCCGAGATTCAAAAAATATATTTAGATATATACAAGAATTGCTCGTTTAAAGGTATTAGATACAATACACGAATTACGATGTCTGCAATAAGGATGTGGATAGAAACTCAAAATAATTGATACAAAGTTTAATTTTAAGTACGATACATACAATTTGATAATATGTGACAAAATTAAATGCTCGAAGTTCGAAACAAAAGTCATGAAGTGTTAGTATCGGATAGTCGCGGATTACGTTTTATCAGCGCTATGCATTTCTTCGTACGCAATGTTCTTATGGGTCCTGCCGGTTGAACTAATCGGTCCACTTAACATGACACCTGGGTAACCCAGGCTGGGTGGCTACTCTGTACCTAGGTACTCTCGTATCCCAAATTTCGTAAAATTTTTGGCCTCATTTTTGAGTAGGACTGACGATATTCTAGCAATGTTATTCATTCATTGGCTTAATTATCAATGACAACGCTAATTTTATAAATTCATGAAAAATAAATAGTCTAAATATGCCAAAAATGATTTCCACCCAGTAGGTAGCCTCCCAGGTGTCATGTTAACTTGACCGAGTTGGCACTACAAACAGGGCCGTATTCTAGTACTATAACACACGTGTACACAAAATAAACTTAATAATAATACTATAAACAAATATCTAATAGGAGTAAGTTCACTTACATTAGTCACAATATAAACAATACAAAATAGCATAACTAAACACGTTAATTGCTATAATTCAAATATTTTATTATACTTACAATGACTGTTGAAGGTTAAAAGATAAGAGTTCTATATCTAACATAGGTTCTACTAATAGGTTCCACTGCTAGGCCATGGTAATGTTAAAAACAAAAATATTGGAAAACTGTATGGTATATACATATTGAAATACATACATACGCTCCAATCGGCTCCAATAACATCTAATGCAATGTTCCAATAACCCTCCTGACGCAGTCGGTTAAATACAAGATATAAAACACAATCTATAAAAAATAGGCCAAATAATTTAAAGACAAAAAGTATATTATACGAGTACAAAAGTATTTAATAAAATGACATAATATAAAAATAAAACATCAAACAAAGAGGCCCTAGAAAGGATCCAAAAAATACGTACGTAAAACTTCAAACTAGGCTAAAAACATTTTAGTCATAATTATTTAACCATTTAATTTTATCCAAGCGAAAACAATAATTACAACGTAAGACGTACGCACACTTACGTTAGGATAATATAATTATATAATAAAAAATATAAATTTAGATACCTAATTAAATTGTTAAGTAGGTACTTAAATGAAAATAATTTATGAACTAAAATATATTAATTTGGAGTATTAACATGAATTATACAACACTGGAATCGGGGTGTGCAATGTAGACGGACTGTTTGTCGGCGTTTTTGTGCGACTCCTCGTTCTGGCGTGCTAGGATCATCTGTTCCTTGATCTTCCACGACATGAGCGCCCTCTCGCTCTTTACTTTACGGATGCAGTGAGCCAACAGCAAAGCAAATATGACCCCTAACAGCTGAAAACAAGAATCACTTTTACAGAAAATTATTCTTATTATGCATCCGTGTATATCGATAATACTTTTGATGACCTAAGCTAAGGTAGTGTTTCCCATTCCATAAGTTAACTAGTGTCGGTCTTAAGGAAAATTACGTAGTTAATACGAGATATATAACCATGTTTAAAAAAATGTATAAATAACTCAGAAGAGTGATACGTGGAAGCGATTACAAATGTAGTCGGTTTCCGGTGTCCGCCAAGATGTGATGCTATCCCTTAATTTGCTTAATTTAATAAATCCGGCAATGGCACCTCAAACAAAGCAGAAACAAAAACATCCCTGTGGAGCCCTCTCTCTCTCTCTCACCGCAACCCCGGAAGCCCCCTTTTAGTCGCCTCTTACGATCAGGCAGGAGATACTGTAGAGCTATTCTTGATCCCGAAGCTACAGGGACTATATAGATTTGTACCTATCCTATCTATATATTTCGCAGTCAGATAAGTATGCAAGGAAAGTCAATTAAAATCATATAGGTATAACAAAAATTAAGACTACAAAAATTAATAAACTATAAGTTAACTGGAACGGGATTGAATACTGGTTTCGGGTATAAATAAAGGATGTGGTTTCGGCGCTAAATAACTAAAACCGATGTCTATTATTGTCTTTAACCATTCTTCTGCAACACAAACGCTTATCAAATATTTTGTGACTAAGAATCGCACACCCTCACTAGTCTCGCACTAGTCTCTACATTAAAATCTCGTCTACACCACCCACCAGCTCTGCCTGCTTCATAAAAGTCTCGGCAATAGGCGATTTTGCGTGTGCATCGATTCTGCATCGCGTTTTGGTATCTTGGACGCAGCATCAGAATCGCAAGTTTTAGCGAGTATAAGGATGCTGCATCGCGTTATCATGCCTACTTAAATTCGAACGCGATGTCGGAATCGCCTGTTTGAGCGTTTGGTTCTGCGTTTAGCAACTAAATCGCCGATCGCCGATGCTAAAAGTAGGAGTGTGACGTAGACAGAGAAACTACAGTGTGACTTAGGGCCTCGTTCACTATCTCCAAGTAAAGTGTTGATTAGTTACTTGGCAAGTAAAAGCTATGAGTACGGATTAGTTTATCATATGATTAGTGCTACCTGAACATCGTGAAGTTGAAATTGAAGTTACGGGTGACTTTAACCGACAATTAGCGTACTTGTCACTTTACTTGAAGGCGGTGAAAGAAGCCCTTAGCCGTAGAAGCCCGAAACTTACTTGAATAAACATAACTGAAACGCCAAGCACGCCGAGTACACTAGCGTTTTGAACGATCAAGTTGGCTAGAGCATCTTTACAGCCGTTTCCTCTGAGTAGAATGCAAAACGAGTCCACGGTGGAACTACAGCAGGTCTCAGGAACGATTACTTCCCCGAATTCCTCGTTTCTTACGATGGCAGTGGTGTGATTGCTGTTGAATTCCAAGTCATAGTAGTCCATAAACGTGTAGCTGCCACAGCAGTTGAGCTGTTGAATTGGATATGGAAAACAAAGTATTGTAATTATTATAATTGTAACTAAGCATGAAAAGAAATTAGTATATAAATGTGAGTGCCAAATTTTAAATAATAACAAATATCTTAAAGATTTGTTTGTTTGAAGTGAAATCGCTTAAAAACGACTGAACCGATTTTCAAAATTCTTTCACCGATAGAAAGCAACATTATCAGCGTAGGTACCAAAGGCTATATTTTAAGACACATGATATAGGAGACGATCCTTTTTGATTTAAAAAGGGTAGGTACATATATATGTCGCAGTCGGAAACCGCCGGATATATCCGCCGTTTTACATTACGGCTAGCCATTTCCATTGATTACAATGAGGCTACACGTGATCCCTCATATTGTAGAACCTATCACTCCGGCTAATCGTGGACCCGCTGCAATACAGAACGGCCCTGTTTTATGGAACGGCTAGCCGTAATGTTATACGGCGGATAATACGATCCGATTGCGACAAATATATTTCAATTTTAACTTAGGAAACAGTCTTAAGTTTCATGAAAATCGGTTGTTTTAGATATAAATATCCACGCATTTTTAGAGCAACCATATATCTATGTCAAAATGTATGTCTTGGCTTATATGGGTTGGCTTGGTTGATTCAGAAACTAGATATAAGCAACAAAAACACGTCTTCGTGGCGGCTGTACTATTATGCATTCTGTGGTGGCGGTAACGAAATGGCGAAGCCACACAATTTGACTGAGATGTAGAGTGTATAAAGTTATTAATTAGGGCGTGCATATTTAGGTGTTTGGCTCTACACGAGATGTGATATCTCTTTCACAGGGTCATATAAATATACAATCGTCATAATTTTAGATGAAAATATTTAGGTTAGTATATTACAAAATGTTGGCGAATGATATGAGAGTGACATATATAAATCTTACCGATACTTGCAGCCTGTCAATTTCATCACGGATCTCAACGTCCTTGGTGTAGTATTTTACTGGAATGTACATATAATCAATAATTTCCTCTTTGACTATCGTGAATGCCAGAATAACAACCACCATCTTTATTATGAGGATAACGGTCAGAATAACAGCATACTGAAAAAAACACATTTATGTACATAAGTGTGTAAAAATTTGCAAATTACAAAAAGTAGCTACTTAAAACAAAAAGCAGCTTTTACGTAGCCTTATGATATATATATAAATGATGTATTTGTGTGTGGCCAGAAAAAGCATCTTTACACCATAAGAGGCATTCAAACTACGCTATAATATAATATAACTCATAGCACAACAATATCGCGCACCATATATTGTTATGGACACGTTCACACTGTACTGTGTATTATTGGCTTACTATATGCTTATATTACTACGATGCGCTAAGTTCTTGCTGTGCTATAAATTCTCTTCAAAGATCGCGGTCAACTGAGCTTGCTATGTACTATAAATGCTAGCGATAATATCGCGTAATGTGAACGCCATGCTATATAGTATAGCATTAGGCCCTTCTTTGCTATACTATATTGCTACTCGTATATTGTGTTCAATATTATAGCGAAGTCTGAAATTAGCTTAACTTATAGGAATTACTATTAATTAAAAATAAGTGCTGCATGGTTCGATTGGGTATCTGTAAATTAAAAGCGATTGTTGCTGAACAAGTTTTTAGGGTTTCGTATTTAAAGGGTATAAACGGAACCCTATTACTAAAACCGCTATCCGTCCTTCAGTCTATTACCAAGCTGTATCTCATAAACCGTGATAGCCAGACAGTTGAAATTTTCACAGATATTGTATTTATTTGCCACTTTAACATCAAATACTAAAAAAAATATTTAAGCGGGGTTCCCATACAACAACAACAAACGTGATTTATTAGCCGTGGTACGGAAGTCTTCGTGAGCATGACTCTCGCACTTTGTCGGTTTTTTATAACCATCTTTACTAACTCTACATTTTTCTCTACTCTACAGTTTCGGTCCTAAACGGGATCCTTAATTCCTCGTTGTTTAGATGTTTAGGTCCGAATCTAGTTGGCCTCCCCTGATAATATGCCGTGAGTTTAGCCGATAATAAATAATCACACCTATTTTGCAACAAATCAAAACTATTAGAGCTATTAGAGGAGATTAACAGTAAGAGATTACCACCACCTGGTAGTACTTATTAGGTTCACCCAGGGTAGTACCATCTGCATCCAATTTTCAAGTCAATTCTTTTGTATTTCTGTGGAAAGATGCAGTTTCCGGTCACATTTACAAGAAGTGACTGTCAGAATCCGGAGGGATTAGCATCACAACTGCATACGACCTCAGACAAGAAATACCTATGCTTGCTTGAGGTTGTTTGTAGATGTCCTTGGGCTGCAGTGACGTGACCACTTAACACCACGTGGCTTGCATGCTCGTCTAGTACTCCATTCAAATAAAAAAATAAATCTCTTACCGTGTTAACCATACACGTGCTTTGCTTCAAACTGCCCAAGAACCCGAACATGGTGATGATCAAGAGTGCCATGCCGACGAGGATGCATAGAATCGAAGGTGTGAAGAACTGACCGTTCACGCCATTCTCATAGAAGAATGAGAAGCTATGGTAATGCAAGTATACCGACATCCCCATAACTACCATCAGAGCGGAGATGATCTGTAAATAATAAGGGACTTAAGTGCGGTTTTAAGCTACCGTATTTTTCGGCGCGTATACGGTCGTTTCGGAAAACGCGATTACTCGCGTGCTACTTTTTGTACCGGAAATTATCAAAACTTGACGTTTAGCGGCAAAGTCACACTTTTGCCGTTATTACAATCTTTTATTTAGTTTTACCTGTCCCGTTGTCTGTAACCAAATTTTGCAAGTTTTTCAGCCACTTTCGGTTTCCGATTGAGCTGAAATTTTGCATGCATGTATAGGAGTAAATCGGATGACAATGTAATATTATTATGACATACAGCTGATCTGATGATGAAGCTGGAAGGTAGCCATAGGAACTCCATAATTAAACGACACAACCCCATCGAGTTCGGGCTCGTTTATATCGTCTCAATCAGTACATTGATACTGTAGCGACCTTCCGCTACTCATCAGGAGATGGCGCCATGGGTATTCCTGAATCACGCTATCGAAGTTTTCTGAATATCCGAGCATATATACAAGCTCCGAATTGAGTCAGTGCGGCCGCTCCCCGGGCATGACCACCTCACCCGGCGGGAGATCTCCCTTTGCTAATACTAGATGTTAATCAGGGTCTGATAATGGGGCTGGATAGTGGCCATAGGAACTCCGTAATTAAACGGCGCAACCATATCTAGTTTGGACTCGTTTGATCCGTCTTGACGAGTACTTTCGTGGTAGATGGTAACCATGCAGGGTCTGATGATGTAGCTGGAAGTTGGCCATAGGAACTCGGTCATTAAACGACACAACCCCATCGAGTTTGGGCTCGTATGATTTGTCTTAACGAGTACTTTGGTGCTAGATGGTAACCAAGGTCTGATGATGGAGCTAGAAGATGGCCATAGGAACTCGGTAATGAAACGACACAACCCTGTAGTCAAACTAGGCTCAAAAATACTAAAAATCATAAAATAAAATTAAAATATTTTTTTATTTATTTTAAATAAGAACTAAAAAGATAAAAATTATTTGAACCTGATAATTTTATAAATAACAGCGTATAACAATAAAAATAATGAAGATGTAATATGTTAAATGTTCTTTAATGTTTCATGAAAATGCAACACGCTATTATTTATAAAATTATCAGGTTTAAATTATTTTTAACTTTTTAATTCTTTTTTTTAAATAAATGCCAGTTTTTAACAAGATTTTTTTCTTTTCATTTTTGTACATCTTAACCTTTGAATGATGGTATTTGACCATCACCTGTCGGACAAATCATCCATTATTATTGATCGTAGTTTAGAAAAATGATTTATGGCTGCCACTCTTACGATAACGTCGGTACGTATAATGATGACATTTTATTTCAAAGTCATTATCTTCGTGCATTACAGACTGAGAACCAATGGCAATGAAAAAGTATAACTTTGAATGTAACCCTTTTTGGGTCCCACAGCTGGGCACAGGTATGTCCCCATAATTTGGGAGGCCTTTGGAAGATGTTAAAAGTATGCGTAGTCGGTAAGTGAGTTGGTGTTAGTAATAATGATTCGCAGAGAGACGTTAAAAGGAGAGAACTCGTCTAACCGCACTTGGTTATATGGATAACCTTATATTGATTTCTGACTTAAAAACACAATAAAATTCCAGTTTATTCACAAGGGCCAAAACCTATCACAATAAACGTTTTACTGATTGTAAAATAAAACCAGTTGATTAATTAAATCAGCTTTGGAGTATCATGGATGCGTCTGCAGATATCTCTAATTAGTAGGGAGAGATCCATAAATGTAAAACATTATTGATATCGGGGGATCGCTGGGTACCTTCTGAAGGTACCCCCCACCCTGGGAGAGGATACCGGGTTATGTGGCATATGTACCGCACTAAAATCCCCCTTGGTGGCCTGCCTCTGCGCTTGGGGCGGACTGATCTCTAGTGGGACGCACCGGTGTCCTCCACGCGCGGCGCCCCAGAACAAGCCCATCTTCGGGAGAGGAGGTGCGATCTCCTGCATCCTCAGGCTCTTACGGCGGCATGCGGCCACGCAAACACCGCCGTTCTTCCCGGGAATGCTGGTTGGACGGGTCGAGCTCACTCTCTCGCCGTCCGCAACCCCGGAAGCCCCCTTTTAGTAGTATCTTACGATCAAGCAAGGGATACCGTAGCTCTATTCTTAATCCCGAAGCTGTAGAATGTGGTGTAGTTGTAAAACATAGTCTTATCATTTGGTGTCATATTTTGTAGACACAATTTTTTCTGGCAATTTAAAAATAACATTAATTTACACGTCATTAATCTACCTACTTATGTCTTATCAATCTCGCTCATATCGCGAATGCATTACTGATGCTAAATTGCGTTTATATTTATAAAACCATCATCTAATGTACATTTAATTTTCTGTAATATTTACGTTAAACTGCTGTCCGTTCTCAATTGAAAAAGTTAGCAGGCTATATTCTAATAGATCCTATATCCTAGAACAGACAAAGGCCTGTTGATATATTACTTAAATTATCTTCTTCCCGTGGACTTTTGTTTATAAAGTAGGTACCTACACCATAAATTTAGTTTAATTTTAGTTTTTAAAAAAACTATTATTTCTTAAATTGCTTTGTTTTTCAGCCAAATAATCACTTAACGTTGTCCTTTGTTTCGCCTTGATACTAGTCTCCACTGTCTCAATGTTACCGTTACAAACACATTGTACTTACGATAAACATCGTCGTGATGGTCAACAACAGAAATCTTATAGATCTCATGTTGTACTCCGTTTCCGTCTTTGTAAACTTCATGTTTTGACCGTTAGGCACCTGCGCCGTCATTGTGTAACTCTTACACGAACACAGAATGAACTGATTTTTTCTGCGACACTAAAATGTACTGATAAACTCGCGATGTTCACTGATAACGATTGTTTTCTGTTTGAAAAGCCAATAAGGCTGTTGCCTTCGAATCCCTGATATTGGCCAACAGTACACGTCCAGATTTATATATTGAGTACCGCGTAATTGTTTGGTTTTGCCTGCAGATGAAACTGTAACAAGGAAATGTAAAGTATTGGTACACGGTAAAATCTGATATAGACAGTTTTGAACGTACGGCTATATTACCTGACACACCAAAACGCTGCTACAAAGATGCATCAGTATAGCAAATACAACAAGCAATCTCACAACAAAGCTAAAATAAACGTGTGCTGGGTGGTTTTTCTTTGCTTCTGATCATACAAACGAACAACTTACATGCATCACAGATCACTTAGCGCTAACAGTCGGAAAATTTCTGTAGCTGAATGGTTATGATTCGCGTTACTGACGGTTTATCTTTTGAAATGGAAAATACTTTTAACGTCTTACAGTTGACAAGTGGTACGGCCATATAATCGGTTATAATAGGCAGCTAATGGCAAACGAATGCTATTGTCCATTAGTAACACGCGATGACGTGATTGAGGGAGCAATATAATAACGCCAAACAAAATGGTTGAATATTTATTTTTGTTTATTATTCATTTTTTATAGAAGTGCCAATCTGGCACGCAGTTTTGTATATTGAAAAGAATACGGGGGAAAATTTAAATGTAGGTACCACCACACAATATTTGTAGCTGAGATTTGTAGAGAAACTTTTCAATACTATCAAAAACGGAATACAGGCCAGTAAAGGAGGTCACTTGCAGAAAAGGGATATTCGCGCAATTTATAACATAAGCTAGAGAATCTCTTAGAGAAAACAAGTACCTAGGTATTCTAAAAGTTGTCTCGCAATATATTTGTTGGTTGTTGGTTGGTTGGTTCAACCCTTTTTGCGTCCCACTGCTGGGCACGGGTCTCTCCCCATTATTGGGGAGGCCTGGAGCTTACTCCACCACGCTGCTCCAATGCAGGTTGGTGGAGATGCGGGTTAGTGGCCAACTCGCTGTCGGATGTTTTCAAACCGCCCATAAGGCCTCCGACAAGGTTTGACGACTGTTATCTATCGACAACAACCGGGACCGACGGCTTAACGTGCCCTCCGAAGCACGGAAACGCGCATGAAATTTTTTGCCACTAGCGGTCACCCATCTCACATCCGACCGCGCCCGTTTGGCTCAGCTGCATAGATCGCTTGCGTTCTACGCTAGCCGCCAGGCCATGCGCGCTTCACCAGGCCATGCGCGCTTCAATATATTTACGAAAACATTATGTATGTACGTAAAAACAAAGAAAAAGAAGACAAAAGAAACAGATTTCTTTAGAAATAAGCAGTACCTACCCTTGTACAGATTTTCCTTAGTCTTTCCTAGTTTTTCCTGTACTTATTCTGAGTGTGCATAAATAATAAATAAATAAAAATTCACTACCATATTGGATTTGCATTGTCCTAATTGTGTCTCAACTCGTAACGGCCACAAGCTGGCATTTCCGAAATGCCGGCTCCATAAAAAGTCATTTTTTTAACACGCTTTTATTAACTTGACCTGTATGTATGTAAGTATGTATGTATGTATGTATGTAATGGAATCTTTTAACTTCATTTTCACTTACTTCTAGGAGTCTGATTCACTTGAAAATTTGCACAGGGGTCAAGGGCCGATGACAATAGAATAATCTCATAACTTTATATTAAAGTCGTAACTAGGATCATCAGGATAAAATAAAATATACGAGGGGCGGCTGATAAGTTCGTGGCCTAAGGTACTTAATGAAACAAATATAAAGTTTTATATTTTTAACACGTCTACGTCACGTCTGGTAAACTTGAAAATTTGCATAGGGATCAAGGGCCGATGACAATGCAATAATATGAGAATAAAAATCCAACTAAAAATTTAAAAATAAATAATTTAGTTTAAAAAACTAAAAAACACGCTTTTGTGAAAATACGAACTAAAAAGTAAAAAAATAAGAAGAAAATGTATTTTACTGTAAAAAAAAAGCGTGGGGTGCATGGTGTCAATAGTAACTTAAAAACCACCCCACCCTATGCAATGCACCTCACGCTTTTTTTACAGTAAAATACATTTTCTTCTTATTTTTTTACTTTTTAGTTCGTATTTTCATAAAAGCGTGTTTTTTAGTTTTTTTAACTAAATTATTTATTTATTGGAATGTCCATCAGGATCCCAATAAAGATTCACTCCCTGCCTTTAATGCCTTTTAAAAGGCACTCAAGTCCGGCAGAAGTCCTCTGCCGCAAGGCTTACTATAACAATAAGGACTATCTTAATAATAAAGGAGCGTGGGAATGAATTTCGCGCACACAAGGCTATTTCTTCATAGAATGTATTAGCTGTCACGTGTGCCCACTATCGACCTATAGCCATTCTGTCATCTCAAATATATTAATGTACTTTTTGAAAGAGCTACTGCTAAGTGCTGCTGGGAGTTTTTTTCCGCCGCCTTTTTTTCTCTCAGCTCAACATCTAGCCCAAACGGGCACCTAAAGGTGGTGACCGGGATAAAACGGAAAAGGAAAGACATTCATTAAGCGAATAGTTTGTATTTCTATTATGAAATAAATATTTTTTCCTTCCACTGGGGGCTTGGACTATATATGTACCTACCTTGTACCTTGGGCTTGCAGAGAGAAGGAAGGGTCCGTCTGGTATCAAATCAAGTCGAAGGTAATAATATCCAATACCGTATTATGTATTCAGTGTCAATACTCAGATCTAGACCTGACTCAGCCTTCCGCTTACACTGCATATTTCATACCGAAATATCAAAGTTATTGAGTACCTTCAATAGATTCATGAAATTTAGGACAAAGCAAGGTTATAAGGTTACTTTGAAAAAACATGGGAGTACAATGTTTTTGAAATATCAAGTCCACCAACTCCTTTTGTGCCAGCGTGGTGGAGACTATGGCCTGACTCCTACTCAAGAGATTACGCGCAGCAGTGCGTCATTAAGATGGTTGAAAATAACCCGTTGTTAGTTTATTTACATGTGTTATTTATATTTATGATACATATTTATCCATACCAATTCGGTCGAGCTGATTAGTTTATCAGCACGGTTTTAGCGATATGAGGGAGCTTATCTTATGTACTGGTAGACTTATCTTTCCACCTATTAATTTAAAGTGGGTTCCTTATGTGGTTTTATAGCGGGCTACATTTTTCAGCATCAAGTAGGTAATTCTAGTCAGAATTAGTACTTAACTAAAAAATAGTAAACCGACTTCCAAAAATGAAAATTATAACTTTTTTTTGACATAAGGTGTACGTTTTAGGGTTCCGTACCTCGAAAGGAAAAAACGGATACCTTATACGATCACTTTGCTGTCCGTCCTTCTGTCTATTAAGACGCTTTTTCTCAGGAACTTATATCAAATTCGCAGGTCTACTGTCGCTTGGAGCTGTGAAAAAATCAAACTTCTAAGCCAACACAATCAAAAGATACAGCCGTTTATTCCTCAAATTTCCGCAAATTTTCGACACTCGCAAGGGAATCAAAATCTACAGGGTACTTCCCATGAATTCATAACCTTGAAATTGGTACGAAGCAACGTCTTATAGCACAGATAAAGGAAAAATTGCGAAAACCGTAAATTTTTAGTTACATTATATAAAAACATATTTTCGCTTTGCGACACTCGCAAGGGAATTATAAAACCTTTAAGGTACTACTTACCCGTGAACTCTGAATCTTGAAAGGTACGAAGAAACGTATCAATATCATGATTTGATCCGTGATCATCATAAGTGTCACTGCATACGTTTTTTACTAAGATATGCGATGAAGATATGGTATTGTTCATTGACACAAAATTGTAAAAAATGTGAAATCATTTGTAATACAGATCAAGAATTCATCAAACACAACAGGCTAATAATGTATAAGCTGTCCTTGGTGTTGAAATTTTATGGCGGCTATTTCCTTGTTAGTATAATAATCAGATTATAATAGTGCAAGAGGAAAAATCATAAAAAGCCGTAATGCGCTTTCTTAACATTTGTTGCTTAACGGAACACAACACGAAATTATTCATCGTTTGATCACTGGTGTGGTGCACCCACAGAGCCTAACGGTTACCATGCCGGACTACCGGGGATCACGGGTTCAATTCACGGCAAAGCAGACATTGAAATGATAAATTTCAGTGTGTGTTTTCGGTCTGGGTATTTGTGATGTCTTTGTGTGTCCTTGTTACCCACGACACAGGGTCTATCCCCTACTGTGGGGCTATGAGTGTGAAAAGTTATTCTTGAAAGTAGGTATTTGCGTTGTCAACGAATAAGGTGGTCCAGGATATCTATTATCTACCATCTTAATTTACAAACAACCAAATGCAACTTGAATGCCATTAATTACCAATCACTAAATAATGTGCAAGTGCTCAAATTGCTAAGAAATTAATAAGAAGACAATGAAGAACGAGTTTCCACCAAATAATATTTTCATTATTGCAGCTGTCTATAATAAAATGACGCCAACAGTTTAAACTAATTTGTAGGTGGTAGAACTATTATGGTTCGCCCGGGAAAGTACCACCGCTGCACCCACATCTGCCGTGAACCAAATCTATTGTGTTATGGTGGAAAGTTGCAGTTGCTGGCCACACTTACATGAGGCGACCACCGGCCTCCGGAGTAGCAGCGCAACTACATACCTCTAGACCAGACGAACATAGAACATAGAACTAGACCTCAGACAAGACTTACCTATGCTTGCTTGAGCTTGTGTGTAGATGTCCATGGGCTGCAGCGACCACTTAACACCACTTGGCCTGCATGGTCGTCTGTTACTCCATTCAAATAAAATAAAAACTGATGAGATAAACGATTTGTTCCTCATCTCACATCCGTAAAAAATATAGATCAACAAAACAATTACTTACATAATAATATGGTCCTAGAACCGGTCTAGTACCCTATTGCTCAAAAAGGTAGATGGTTATATAAAGTTGTATGATAGCGACTTCAGCTGTTTGTCACAAATTTTACAGCAGCATACACTCTGGAACTTATACTTCTCGTACTTATTATGGAAGTCAAGGGGTGTTTTTCTAATTGATGAAACCCCCACATGCCACTATTATGTGCATATTGTATTATAGAGTTCGCATATTATATGTATATATATATAAATAGATTGCCTCCCGAAACTAAAAATAAGACAACCAAAATAAGTTGTATAATAAAACTGTAAGCAGGGTCAATTCTGTACATTGCATATAAATTAAAAAATATACTTCTAGGGGTATTTTTATAAGTAACAGAAGCTAAAAATATAAGTTTTGAAATTTTTGTCTGTCTGTCTGTCTGTCTGTCTGTCTGTCTGTCTGTCTGTCTGTCTGTCTGTCTGTCTGTTGTTAGCTTTTCACGCAAAAACTACTGGACGGATTTTGATGAAACTTTTTTTGTTGTATATGTATTAGTCCTCGCTAACATTTAAGCTATAGAAAATTTTAAAAATCACCCTTAAAGGGTGTGAATTGAGGGATGAAAATTTGTATGGATAACTTGATTTTTTTCAATAGATTTTCTTGAAATTTGGTATAAATATTTTCTAACCAAAATAAAAGAATACGTGTTTCAGCATTTTCTGTAATTCATCCTTTAAATGTCAATTTTCTTTGAAACTCTTTGAAAATTGAGCGTCGAGACTTGATGTACAGAATATTTTTGTGCAGAGTATTTTACTTATAATTTTGTATTTGTAATCTTTATTAAGATAGTAAGAAACATATTTAAGCTTTATTCAAAACTACCCCTCTATAACAAATAAAATGGATTCGAAAGTTGGTATCTCAAGCGTACGATAAATTAACCTTAACTTAATATTTAATTCTCAAATTCTTTTCCCTTCTTTGAATGATGTGCTTACAGATATATTGTTGAATGAATTTCCGTAACATTAGTGTGTATTTCATATCAATCGGGTCATAAACAAAAAAGTTATGTTCATTTAAACAACACGCGACATAAACTTAAAAGGCACTTTGGATGAAAGCTTCGTTAACAGTCTTTTCAAAACCATAAATAAAAGTTTAAATTTAAGTAAAATTATTTTGAACTCTCGCTAATATGATCGACCATATTAAATATACTTAGATCAGCTTACTGTATTTTCTTTCGTTGGCCGAGTATGGCTAGACTATAGGTACCTAAAAAGCGCATCGCGAGCCTCACCGCCGCCGAACTTTACATCACAGGCTCCATTGAGTTAGTTGCTCAGCTTATTAGTCTTCTTTTGGGGTGGAAGATTATGAACAGGCTGCAGCTGAAACGACTGTTATCGTTGCATTATAGGTATCAGGCTGCAACCTTTTTTAGCGTTCCACTGCTGGGCATGGAGCTCTCCCAATATTGAGGAGGCCTCAAGCTCCGACGAACCGAAATCCAAATCTTACAACCTCCATGCATCTAGCATTAAGGTTGTAAGATATAGAATCTAAACCTTCATACAGAATGTACAAAGCCTTAACAAAACGAGACTACTGCAGACATCTAGGTGACGAATAGTTAAACTTTTAGTGAACCAACTATTAATCTCAATTTATCTACCTAGGTATTTGGTAATTTGACATTCGATTTATCAACAACGAAGTTTACATACCACACGGTAGATGGCGTTATTGAGCAATATTCATTTCTTCTCCAAAGTGAATCGATGGAGATAATTTCAAATAAAAGCCTAAAGTCTAATAAAAATAGGAACATAGTGTATAAAGTAAAATAAAAAATAACGTTTCACACTTATAGCCTCACAGTAGGGTAGATATAACCTATGTCGTGGGTGCCATGAACACACACAGAGACAGAAACACAAACACCCAGACCGAGAACAGAAATTTAAAGTCATCATTGAAATTTCTGCTTCGCCGGGATTCGAACACTTGACCCTTCGATTAGCAGTCCAACATGGGAAACATTGCGCTACGCGGGTTGTCCCGTTGGGTATACGTATGATGCTGAACATTGTTAATTGGACCAATGATAACTTAACTCATTTTTTTGCATCTCTTTATTGCGTACGGGCTAATCCACACACGTTGGTTGATGGAGATATTAAATATTCTTTAAAGATTCTTTATTTCCAAATACAGATAGCACACTGTGTAGAGACCCTGCCTGCTTTAGTTTTCACAATGTTATATGAGTTATGACTTATGACCAAACTGCTGTCCGCAAGCTTTAAACCTACAGTATATTAATTGGCCATACAATTTTTCCGATTGTTTACTCCTAAACACGTGTATGTTTAGAAATATCTCCCAACTACAAGAAGTTGTATAGTGCACCTCTTTTCTGCAGTAGGTTAAAGCTATGTATATAGAATGAGTCTATGCATTCTTTGCAGTATAAATTGACCAAATTTACTAAGGATTATTTTTAACATAGATGAAGCCACGGGCACAGCAGTACTACGTATGTATATCTTAACTTTAATAAACGAGCTATATATTTGTAAAGAGAATCTGATTCCGCGAGAAAAGCGAAGCGTGCGAAAAGTGGATAGTAAGATCTGCGTACACTAAGCAGTCCTTACTGTTTTAGGTTTAAAGGATTTAGAAAAAATAAACAATATGTGTCTTCTGAACATATTATTATGAACATTGTATTATATGTGATTTTACTATATGTAAGAATAATCTACCTACTACTTGGCTGCAACCCTTTTTGCGCCCCACTGCTGGGCACAGGTCTCTCCCCCTTATTGGGGAGGCCTGGAGCTTACTCCACCACGCTGCTCCAATGCGGGTTGGTGGAGATACGGGTTAGTGGCCAACCCGCTGTCGGATGTTTTCAAACCGCCCAAAGGCCTCCGACAAGGTTTGACGACTGTTATCTATCGATAACAACCGGGACCGACGGCTTAACGAAGCACGGAAACGCGCATGAATTTTTTTGCCACTAGCGGTCACCCATCTCACACCTGACCGCGCACGTTTGGCTCAGATGCATAGATCGCTTGCGTTCTACGCTAGCCGCCGGACCATGTGAGCTTCTACCTACTACTTATTCATTGCAAATAAATAATATTTAATTTTTTTATCAATCCCTTTTTTACAAGTCTTTATTCACGCGGACGACGTCGCGGGCACAGCTAGTATATAAATAGATTGCCTCCCGAAACTAAAAATAAGACAACCAAAATAAGTTGCCGTAGTTAAAAACATTCATTTTGTTATTGTTACAAAACTTTTATGCGCCAAATCATCATCTAAAGGGGTGCATGGTGTCAATAGTATCTTAAAAACCACCCCACGCTTTATTTACAGTAATATACATTTTCTTCTTATTTTTTTAGTTTTTAGTTCATATTTTCTCAAAAGCGTGTTTTTTTAGTTTTTTAAACTACATTATTTATTTTTAATTTTTTAGTTGGATTTTTATTCTCATATTATTGCATTGTCATCGGCCCTTGACCCCTATGCAAATTTTCAAGTTAACCAGAAAATTATATAAATTAACAAAAATCATATTCTGCAAATTGAAAAATGGAATAATTTTATCAAATTAGTGTATTGTCATCGGTCCTCAATAAATCTACAAAGTTTGAACGAAATCTGGCCGTTTAAAGTGGGTCAAAATCGCGCCCAAAGAAGTCGGTTACAAACATACAGGTGAAGCTAATAAAAAGCGTGTAAAAACGTTCATTTCATCAAGTAAGTTCTGCAACAATCATAAAGCTTAACAAAAGATATAATATAATTCAATTCGAAAAATAATAATTATGCCTTTTCTCTGTACACATATACTTATATGTATACAGAAAAAGAGGTGAATCGCTGCAGAACTATGAAATGGAATAGGTTCACACTCAGCCTGATTCGCGGTAGAAACCACAACTGCTGGTTTACAGTATATATGTATTTTGAGTATTACTTCTACCTCTATTTTAAAATGAATTGCCAAAAAAATTATAAATGACTTCTTAAATGTTTTCAAGCAAAATAAAACAGTCATTTATTAAAATTGCATAACTTTATTTATTAAAAATACTTTTTCAAATACTTCTCGTTATACAATACCTCATTAGATAACTATTTAATTAACATATAATCGTATAA
This sequence comes from Pyrgus malvae, assembly GCA_911387765.1. NCBI lineage: Eukaryota > Metazoa > Arthropoda > Insecta > Lepidoptera > Hesperiidae > Pyrgus > Pyrgus malvae. Next base: position 4,806,385 of record OU426955.1, on the reverse strand, counting down.
TCTTATGTAAATAGTAAGTACCTAAAATAGTGACAATTTCCAAAGAATGTGCAGAAGTTGGAATGGAATGTTTTTTATAACGAAAAGAAACTAAGTATGTTGCTATTTTATTAATTAGAAGAGCTAGGGTAATTACTCTACTCTGTATATTTATGATCTGTTAATAATTTCAAATCACAATCTCTACACTTTATCTACCGTAGAAATAAAAATAAAGTATTTACACACACAACAAATAATATGTAATTAAAAGCTATAACATATTGATATTTTACATTGTTAAAAATTAATGTCGTATTTTTAAATTTCTGTGGTTCCAATCATTGAAGTAGATATTTTATAATCTGTGGTGCGCAAGTTATTCATAGATCTCCAGTCTACCAAACTTAGTTTTTGAATCGTATCAAAGTACTACGACATTCAGACCTAAGCATTAGTTTGTCCGTGGAAGGGGACGTACACAACGGGTGCTTTCTTCTCATCTTTGGGGTTCAAGGAAGTGTAGGCGTTGATCATACGCTCCTGGATTTCCCATCGCCTCTTTTCGCGCAGGGTCTTCGCCTTGCGGATCGAGCTGGCCAGCGAGAACGAGAAAACGATGCCAATTATCTGTAACAAATTAATTTAAATTTTAGTAGAGTTTTGAGAATGTGTACAAAGGATTTTTACATGTCATATCCTTAGAAATGGTTGGAATCCAAAATTATTTCAAAAGTACAAGAACATATTAATTTTAATATAATACAGTCATTTTCTGGGTATTTGATGTCACAAGTAAATAACTTCGTACAATTTAAAACAACAGAGAAATCTTGAACATATTTCAAGTTAGCTAAATGAATTAAAAACGTCAAGACGTAAGACTACGTTTTTGAGGCGGTCCCCTAAGACTACGGCGTAGCAAGTTACTACGATCTACGAATTCTAAATTTGTACAAAACTTGCTACGGTGTTCACAATTCAAACCATCAAAAAACCCTAACATACTCGTAGTATAGTTGTGGTATAGTCTTACCAAATTCTAAAGACATACCTACATTATCTAAACAATATTCTGTACATGTAATATTTTTTGGAGCGCAGTCATAGTATGTAAACTTAGAACACAGATAAATAGTTTGTAGGACAAGACTATACGCATGGTTACAAAAGAGTCTTTGTCACATGTAAATAGAAAAGGTGTGTATATGTTTTATTATTAAATGTGACTTGAGGAAACAAACGTTTTATAGAAGCACGTAAATATGATTGCCTACTTATTTGTTAGTTCCGTCAATAAATATAAGTATGTTTTATTATTAAATGTGACTTGAGGAAACAAACGTTTTATAGAAGCACGTAAATATGATTGCCTACTTATTTGTTAGTTCCGTCAATAAATCTTGCATTGCTTAACTAATTTTGCCACGTTCACAGCGTAGACAAAGCATTGCAGAGATAACGAATAATACCGATAAAAAGTGTGATAGCAAAGTACACGATAAGGAGTATGACATGAATAGTGAATAAACGTAATAAAAGGATCATTTGGCGATCTATCATTTTGATAGTCAATATAAGACTAACACAATGTAAGTATTTAATACTGGTATATTATATGAGTAACTTTAATTAGTGAGTAAGTACCTAATTTTGATTGCTACCATATTTATTAAACTAACGTGAACGTTTCACTATTTACGTGGACAAGCCTAATATGGCATAATTATCGGTTAACACGTTTGCTGTTTAAAGGAACGTTACACGATTCTCAGCAAAAGGAAAATATTTAGATTTCTTTCTTGAACGACGAAATTTGTCCTAGTCTTTATCTATGTTAAACGAGACATAATAGGGAAGTCCTAAGGTTGTGAGTGTTAGGCGTTTTTATTCAGGCGCTGCAAGTTAGTATGCGTTCTATTATTTTCTACTGGAGGAGCCTATATTTCCTCACTAGAGATTACTCCACCACACTGTTCCTGTTCGGGCTTGATCCAGCAAGCAGCATTGTTATAGAATGATATCAGTCGATAACAATGAAAACCGACTGCTTAGCGATCCTTTGCAGAATTACTTGATACAGAGGGCTGATAGAAGGATGATTATTTATCAGAAGAAAGTACCTGAATAAACGCGATGGTCATTGCTCCAGCACCCAACAGTCCAGCGCTCTGGTAAACTAGGTAAGTGACTCTCGGGAGGCAGCCGTTGGCGTACAGCTTGGTGCACTCGTGAAGCTCGATGCCACCAACGTTCTGGTAGCTGGTCTGCGCACAGCAGGAGTAGGGCACGGTGATGTTAGACACCGCGATGCCGGGCATGCCAGCTGGTGGGGGAACGTCTCCCCAATCGAGGTAGCTGTCAACGCCGCAGCAGTTCAGCTGGGAAAAATAATGTTCAAAAAATAAATGTAAGACCTTAGTCATGACTTTCCTTTTAAGTAGACTTAGACTAACAAGCGTTATTATAGCAATATTGTAGAACGACTAACAATATAATAGGTAACTAGCTCCGCCAGCTCTGTCCTGCCTTAAAAGCTTTGAAAAGGGATTTATTTATTTTTCTTAAAGAGATTAGGTACATGTTACTTTAAAAAAAACAAATAATTACATATGAACTGTCTTGTAACTCTGACAGTGTCAAAGTTTAGAACGACAAGGCACGAAATACAAACGTTTGACAGGTTCGAAAAATTTATATGGGAAAACTACTTATACATAAAAAAATAATTAAAAAAACATTTTCTAGTGGACCAAATTGTGAATCAAATCGTTCTCAAATCCTCTTGAGCACACACAAGGTTTAGGAGGAGTTCAGTATGTACACAAACAGAGGAAATATATATATTAAGATAAAAAATTAATACCAAGACTCTATAAGAGCCTGAAGTGACAATGAGTTTTTAGAAATTCTGCCTTTAAACCTATATATTTGTACTAATACTTTGTACGTACTAATTCGATCTTTGATATTATCAAATCAATTGAGATACTTTTAATGAGCTATCGAATCGAAACGTGACATCCTCGTATATTTTGTATGAGAAAATGATCAGTAACGTCACCAAATTGTATTAAAATATGGTATTAAGAAAGATAAGGCACGGTGATGATGTTGAAAATTACAAATTTAAATTTACTTTGTGCTAAAACTATATAGGTAATGCATACTGCAAAATACGATCACGTAAACATTTCGTATAGTGACACTTCTCTATTATGCATTATCAGTTTGGGCCACCTTAGAGGGGTGACGGTAAAGAAGAGCAAGCAGTACAATAACATCATAATATCGTCCGAGTCGACACTATGAGGTTACTGTACTGCTAGTTCTTCTTTGTATTATGGCACAAGTACGTATATAGTACGTTTAATAGTTCGCCTTTATGACGAAGAGGTCCCGAACCGCTGCATCCAATCTCAAACTGATTCTGACTGAGATGTAATCATTTCAGATCAATACAAGAACAAGTATGAACACGATGATGCTGTAACAAAACAGTGTAAATTTACCTAAAATCATGCTTTTATAACTTACCCTGCTCTGAATGAAGTCATATCCGTCCCGCACCTCCAGTTTCTGGTAGTAGTAGGGCAGGGTGCTCCTAAGATTGTCATCCATCATGTCGGCAACCTGAGCCCTCAGCGTGTAGGCTGTGATCGCGGCAGCCACCTCCAACAGCAGCACCACGGAGAGGATCACTGCAAACTGTTAAAAATTGTTAGGAAATGGTAAAAACTATAACGTTTGAACTTATCAGCTCGCATCGAAATATAGGCTACTTGTACCTACATAACAGGTAGGCCTAAAAAGAAATTCATTATTCAGCTTTCTCTTCCACCGAGAATCGAACCTGTGACGTTTAAGCTTTTTAATTCAGGAGTAGCTTTAAAAAGATTAACTAAGTTATCAAAACCCACAACTATAATTCAGGCAATTGTTAACAAAAAATATACAGAACCACTTTTTAATAAAAATATTTTTTATATTTTCATGAAAAAAGGTGAAAAAAATGTTACTTTATTTTAGTTTTCTTTCGCTTACCTACTTATAAAGGCAAACTTTTATTTTCGCCTTTTTTGTTTGGGCATGATGATTGATGACAGATTTTTAAATACCTTTCCTTATTGTAGGTACACGTCTCCTAGTTTCGAAAAAAAGTTTATTTCCGCAATAAACGTAACTTTTAACGTAAATTAATGTATTTTCTGCTATGTAATTTGAATTAAGCGCGAAAACGCTCGTAGGTGTCATGGCGTCGGCTTGCTCGTCAAACTTCAAGCAACACGATGACATTAACTGAGACGTGACGTCATTCCTTTTGATTGGCGTTTCAGATAGCATGGCCGATTGCTGTATTTAATACTTTTATTTTATTGAAAATCTTATTAATCTTAATGTTTATATTAAAACGAGATCATATTTTAGAACTTTTTTAGCATATATTTTTCTGTAAAACCATTTATTCTCTGATTCTTTAATAGTGTCATCATGCTCCTATGTTTTACTCTCTACAAATAAATGTATTCTGACTTTCGTATGTATTAAAACAATTAAAGCAAGTCCTGTCGTCTCCAAGTGAGGAGTTCATGAATAAATTCTGTGCACATCACTCAAGATTGGTTCCGCATCTTAAAGATCTCAGAGTTATTTATACAATTGTCTCATTTGCTATAATATACTTCTTTAGTCGTTCGTATTGTATTTCTTATTACTAAACGTGCAATATAGGTAGGTAACAAAGTTTTGGGACCAACAAAACGTTTTTTTTTCGTCAATTTGATTAACCTAAAAGAGCTCGACTCGCCCATGCGGTTGTCCTGACCTCCTTGGATCCGCCACTGGCTGATTGTGAAGATCACGAAATTGTTATAACTTAGTTATTGAAAATATGGATTAACGTTAATGTTAAACTATCCCTGGTTTCCTGTAATTAGTTCCTGCCTTCCTAAATAGCAATTAATATACACTATATAAAGATATTTGAGCTACGTAGGTATATTTTCAAACAACGGTATAAGTCATTGCATTCGTAGATAAGAAATTCTTTCTTTATTTCTCACTAAACAATTTAGTCATTTGATTCCTGAAAGTGAGATATGATAAGAAGTATCTGTGGAGTCAACGTGACTTAATAACATACATATCTAAATAACACATAGCTTTAGCTTTTATATTCAGATCGGGATGTTGATTTGGGAGTTGGCACAATACGAGTGGTGTGATTGGCCGTCATCGGTTTTGAAAGATGCTTGGATAAAATGTCCAGTCGTATTCTAATCTAATTTAACATTAGCAATAAACTGCATTCACGAATTAGGTTTGTGTTGGAGTGGTGAAAAAAATTGATAAATTTCATCCTAAAACCTATTGTTTGTACGAGTATCAACCTTAAAGCATCAAGGTATGACAGGTATGACACCCGTCAGAGGAGTGGCCTTTACGGGCGAACCCCTCATCCCAACGCCATGCACAATGTGCCTTCTAGTTATACAACTAGTGTGTCAGTGTGTGTCGGTGTCAGTGTTGACGGTGCATAGAAAATGACGTTTTTGTATTTGTGAATGTGTGACAAAATCAAAATGTGTGCGTTCTTTCCCCGCACCAGATTTGGCACACAAATTATGTATCGAAGCGAGGCGCTATACCGTCTCTCCTGAAGGGTGAGTCAGTAACTTTTATGCTCTAAGGTATCAACAAAGTTCTAAAGTACATATACGTTTATATAACCTACTGTTATTGTTTCAGTTAACTGTTTCTTAATGTATGGTACCTACTCGTAGCTATGTATTTGCTATCGGCGTTCTACATACATACGTGTGAATATTTATATTTTTTTAATGCCAACACAGTATGTAAATGCACTAGAACGCTCTCGCGATAGCAAAGCGAACTTCTGTTATATAAAATTTCTGTATAGTACATTTTATATAATAATTGTTAAATGGCAATGAAAGTTTTAAATAATTTATTTAAGTACACAAAATAGGATACAAGAAAAGTAATTTATACGATCTACTTAATTGCAATATAGGTACCTGATACCGACTGATAGAATCCAAATAAAACGCTATATTAATGTTATTTCCCTAAGCATTTCCTTCCTCAATCATTGTTATCAATCATCACCTTTATCAGGTCTTAATGTGTCTGGCCGCAACCCTTTTTGCGTCCCACTACTGGGCACGGGTCTCTCCCCCTTGTTGGGAAGGCCTGGAGCTTACTCCACCACGCTGCTCCAATGCGGGTTGGTGGAGCTTAATGTGTCTACAGACTGAATGCGTCAGAAATGCGTCCTGCGAGATTCTCATCATAATCATTTTATTGATAGATGCCATTGAATCGTATTACGCCTTGTAAGCACGCATGGCCCGGCGGTTAGCGTAGAACGCAAACGATCTATGCAACTAAGCCAAACGGGCACGGTCGGGAGTGAGATGGGTGACCGATAGTGGCAAAAAATTTCATGCGCGTTTCCGTGCTTCGGAGGGCACGTTAAGCCGTCGGTCCCGGTTGTTGTCGATAGATAACAGTCATTAAACCTTGTCGGAGGTCTTATGGCGGCTTGAAAAGATCCGACAGTGCACTAATCCGCATCTCCACCAACCCGCATTGGAGCAGCGTGGTGGAGTAAGCTCCAGGCTTCCCCAATAATGGGAAGAGATCCGTGCCCAGCAGTGGGACGCAAAAAAGGGTTGCTTTTGATTTTGTAAATATTGATACGTTTCTAACTTGTAATGAGCGTGAATTTGTTAATACGTTTTGGGTTTTGATATAGTACACGATACACCTCAAATAACGAGAGCGCTGACACGGAATTTATTATGAATTACATTTCTAAAGGTGCGCTTATACTGGCAACTAAAATTGCTCAATTCCAGTCAATACTCGTCAACTATGACGTCACGACTACATCAAGCAATTTACGGCAACGGCAACAAGCATCAATACTGCGCAATACAATATTGAGCGATATTGGCGCAACTTCATCAAGTAGGCAATATTGTCCTACACGAGCATTTCAGTATTCGCTCGCTATGGACGACATTGTTCTTGCTGCGGCGGCTTGTAGCGCTTTTTTAATTATTAATCAAAAACAAAAAAGAAAGAAAAGGAATAGAATAATAATCAATAAAGTTAATAATCTTTTCATTATTCCACGACAAAGACGACGCCATTTTAAAATGCAGTCACATTACACAACAAACAGAGGCTGACTACGCGCTGGACTGTCGACGGCTTGCCGCGCGCTATCCTACTTCCACCCGACCTCTCGCTCTCCCCGCGAAAGCAAGACGGCAAGCCGCAAATCAAACAAGTGCGAATGAGATATAAGTATACAAAATTGCTAGGAATTTCCAAGCCCATTGGATATTCGTCTTCGTATCTGCGAAATTGAGCGATATGAAATATCTGGAGCAATTAGAAGCAATATCGCCGAAATAATTGCCGCAATTTACTGAAATTGCTCCATTAATTGCTCCAAATCGGTCCATTCGTGTCGCCGAGCAATTATTGCCCTCATGTAAGCGCACCTTAAATGTCATTGACATATAAGGATTGACAATGCTTTTGCATTTCATGTCGCATGATAATTGACAATCATGAGTGTGTCCAAAAATTTAAAAAGCTTTGGAAGTGCAGCGCCCTTTTTACCCGAGACCCACCCGTAACAACAACATATTAGACGTGAATGATTTAAAATCAAAAGTTACTTACAATATTAACTAAGCAGGTACTCTCCTTCAACGCTCCGATGCATCCGAACAGAGAGACGAAGAGCATGATGACGCCGATGACAATGATGAAGGTGGCCGGCGAGAACAACTGGTCGTCCAGGAAGAAGGACACATCATGGTAGATCGCGTAGATCGTTGTGCCTACTGAGATGATTAGGGCCGATGTGAGCTGGAAGAAAAAGGTACATGTTAAAATTGAAAGTCAACAAGCATTAGGGTTCCTATAACTCATCTTATTTTATTTATTTATATGCGTTAGAATTCAGTAATAACTGTCTTATGTACAGAATATGTCTAGTAATTCTAACCCCAATGCGGTGTGCAAATTTACAATATGTTTGGAATTTTTTTTTACATTTTTAGTAATATTTAATTTGTTCTCATTTAATTAACATATTTAACAAATAATTAATAAATTTAATTTAATGTCAAAACAAATATGACACATATTTTAGGATCCAATGCTTAATCATTCTGATCAACACATTTATACCCCCAACTCTAATCAGACAGATTCAGTTTTTGATTCTCTTTACTATCTGAGGGAACCCAGATATTAGAAGCTAGGCGCTTTTTGGTGTCACTGCAATGGATCGCAGCCAACAGACGAATAGATAGACTTTTAACCTAATCAATATTTGTATAGCCTTAAGATAAAAATACAGCGAGCTACGATTATTACTGCTTTACGGTGTAGGGAACTGCAGCATTGTTGGAATTTCTATTCTATTGTAAATTTGATGCAACAGTCGAATTCACATTAGTAAGACCGCTGCAGGTAGTAATTTTAAACGTTTCACCACTTTACATCAAGAAATTTACTAACAGGGTTGTATGTAAGCCTAAATGGCCTTATACACAGAACATTATTAAGCCTTATATTTATTCTAGCGATCCGGCCCGGCTTCACTCGAGTGATTTAGTTTATATGATTATAGTAATCGATTCCGAACAGTACTTCTTTTTTCGGGATAAAAAGTCTATAAGCTATTCCAAGCAATAATCCATCCCTGTGTTTGACGTTCTTGCGTGATTGAGGAACGAACAATGACATACTACCACACTTTCTCATTTATAATACGTTATTAGATAAATTATTGTTATCCATTCAACTCCCAACCAGGCCCAAGATGATTTGTAGTATTTTTAACAAAGAAATGTGTCAAGTTACTCTTTGTATAGTAATTCGCCAAGCCTTGTTGTGATTCCGCTCATTACTCGATATGTGGTAGGCTAATAACACAGACCAGGTGTGGAAAATCAATAGCCGTGTGGAACGACCGCTAACCGCCGCTGACCTTGCTGATCACCAAGGTCGTGGGCTGTCACGATAGCCTGCCAGTAAGAGCCTATAGCATGAAATCCTTTGCATTCAACTCTATATTGGTAGTTTGTAACTGGTAACTAGTAGAGCAGCGATGGCCGAGTGGTAAAGAACCGCGGTCTTCGACGCGACCGACCCCAGGTTCAAAACTTCGGCGCGCACCTCTGACAAAGAAATTTGTAATGTGCGCATTTATCGCTGCTCCACGGTGATGGAAAATATCGTGATATTTAATTAACTACGATGTTCTCCATCGCCGTGCATGCCCGAGAGAAATTTATAATTTCTCGAAAGCATGACGTCCACCAATTCACACTTGGCCAGCGTGGTGGACTATGGCCTAAATCCCTCTCACTTATGAGAGGAGACCTGTGCCCAGTAGTGGGACATAAAAAGGTTGAAAAAAAAATAGTAACTTAACGTAATTAGTAAGGAAGCGCGTATAGCCCGGCGGTTACCGTAGAACACAAGCGATCTATGCGACTAAGCCAAACGGGCGCGGTCGGGTGTAAGATGGGTGACCGGTAGTGGCAAAAAAAAATTATGCGCGTTTCTGTTCTTTGGAGGGCACACTAAGCCGTCGGTCACTGATGTTGTCGATAGATAACAGTCGTTAAACCTTGTCGGAGGCCTTATGGGCGATTTGAAAACATCAGACAACGGGTTTGCCAATATCCCGCGTCTCCACCAACTAGAATTGGAGCAGCGTGGTGGAGTAAGCTCCAGGCCTCCCCAATAATGGGGAGAGACCCGTGCCCAGCAGTGGGACGTAAAAAGGGTTGCAGCTAATTAGTAACTGCATATAGCACGATGGCTGCAGCAAAGGCCGAGTGGTGAAGATCGCGGTTTCCGACACGAAGTTACCGGGTTCAAATGCATTTTATCTACCTAGCTAGTACTGAAAAATATTGTAACATTAAATAAATTGCGATGTTTTCCATGCTGCATGCCTGAGAGAAACTCATAATTTCTAGAAGGCATGATGTCCACCAATCCTACTTGGCCAGCCTTGTGGACTATGGACCAAATTGAGTGAGTTCTCACAAGTGAGGGCGTCACTTGAGAAAAGAGACCTTTGCCTAGCAGCGGTTTTGGCGGGAAGTCGGAAAAGACTTACGGCCTCTTTCACCACCTTCAAGTAAAGTGACAAGTACGCTAATTTGTCAGTTAGTCACCCGTAACTTCAATTTCAATTTCACGGTGTTCGAGTATTTATTTATTTATTTAAAACTTTATTGAACCTATAAAATTTGGTACAATAGGCGAGCTTAATGCCAATTAGCACTAATCATATGATAAACTGACTCGTACTCATAGCTTTTAATTACCAATTAAATTTACTTGGGACGTTACTAATCAACACTTTACTTGGAGATAGTGAACTAGGCCCTTATTGTGCTCTTGTTTTATTTTATTTATTTATTTATTGTAAAGGCACCCTAACAACAATTCACAATGCTTTATACAGATAAATAACAATAAAATTTATACTAGGTGAATTACTCACTTATAAGGGAGCACAGCTTTTTCATTTATTTTCATTTTCTTGGTGTTTTTTTGAGTTATGTCGGAAAGTTGGTGGCATTTTGTTCGATATAGTCTAATTAGTGCACGAGTGTTGTCAAACAAATAAAATAACATAACAGTGCGAGTTTTATCAGCTTGCCTCCAAAATTCCATAGGTCACGTTCTGTTAAAGTAGCCATCACTTTACTTGAATATCTGACAGACTTTACTGATAACTGACGACTTGATGCAAAAATTATACTTGACATTGGCAATATGCACAGAGTTTGCAAAGCCATAATTGAAAAAAAGTGTGTTTGTCCTTTCGCATCGCATCGGTGCTACGAATTGGCCTAATTTTTTTGCATGAAGATAATTTTGATGGCTGGGCAGTGATTGCATTGGCTACTTTTTATACTTCCTATAAAACATGAAGAAAACATGAAGTCGATGCGGTCCAACCTGCGGGCGAAAAGCTAGTGATCAATAACGACTTAATTGCCAGTGTGGTCGTCATAAAAATGCAGCTCTTGAAAAAAGCGATACTCGAAACTCAAAAATACTTCAAGAAAAGTAAAATACGACATGACTAGGACTTCCATATCCCACGAAAACTCGTGTAGAACTTCTCAGTCTATTATTAGAATAGGTCGACTCTCAGGATACTACAGGATTACACACTTACATGAGGCGACCACTAGCCTCTGGAGTAGCAGCGCAACTGCATACGACCTCAGACAAGACTTATCTATGCTTGCTTGAGGTAGATGATGTAGATGTCCATGGGCTGCAGCGACCACTTAACATCACGTGGCCTGCATGCTCGTCTGCCATTCAAATAAAAATAAAAAATAAACTATACTGGGAAATTCATCGGAATATATAAATATATAGACCTTCATTTTGAAGGGTTTTATTACCGTATGTATGTAAGCTTTTTATTAAATTTCAAGAAACAAGTCCACTTTATGGAACCGACCGCATAAGCCTCTTAGCGAATGACGAAAGCGGATTTACGTCACCTACTTCCTATGTTTTCATATTACATAACGTTTTATGCCCTGGATTCAGTGTAAGTAGGTACGTTATCTTCTTGTCATCTCTTTCTATGACCTACCCATTGTACAAATACGAAATATCCAATTAAAATCCTTGAAATCCAAAAGTAAAGGTAAAGGAAAACATCATGATGATATCTCCAGTTACCCAATCTGTTCTAAGGGTATGTGTAATTTATCATTTCATTGTACACCTTGTTGATGGTGATGGTTGATCGTGGCTTAACACTTTTTTTAGAGGAGATCAATATCTAGATGAGCGACATTAAAGATGTTGTTGATGAAGTAGAAATACAAAGACCATTGGGTGCCCTTGAGGGCCTTGAGCACAATATCGAGTGTACATCTTATCATATTAGGAAAAGCACAATTTTAAGTAGATTATCCCTACTTATGTTATTCAGTTTTCATTTTATGTATATCTATACTATTATTATAAAGACGAAAATTTGATTATGATTTGTTTCTTTATTTGCTTGCACTGGAAACTTACTTTACCATTAACACAAAACACAAAAATTGTGATGAAGCAAAATGAGTTTATATTTATTTTTTATTTAAACGATTCATTATCGTAAAGAATCTTTTGCAAACTTTGCACCCGGGTCCCGGCTTTCTCTAAAAATGTAAAGGATTTAGGCCAGAATTTAGTCCAAAGTTGCGCTTTGGAGATTGAAGGTCACACACCGAACACATCACACAACGAAATTGCTTAGCAGCAGAAATGTCTGTCGTGATATCATCCCCAGTCGAACCACGCAAGTAGTACCACCTATAGGAGTCATACAGACACTAGTAGGCCGGCCCAGCTCCGCCTGGGTGAAGATGTTGTCTTGCCTTATTAGTATAGTTATAAGTATTGAAAGAGGATTTTTTATTATTTTAAAGAGATTTCATGTTACTGACAACCAAAAATATGGAACAAATAATGACATACGAACTGCCCTGTTATTCTGACTGTGTCAAAGTTTAGAACGACACGGCACGAAATACAAACGTTTGACAGTTAGCATCAATATGAGAAAACTAATTATAAATAAAAAACGGGTTGCACACCGGTAGTGCCGGCAGATGTGAAAACTTGAACATTAACGTTGTACATTTTTGATATTTTGGAATGGTTAGGGAATAATTTCGCACGAATTGCTTTTATTATCAGTATTATTTTTCATCTAGTATTTTCAGTAGGTTTTCATCTAGTATTTTTATAAAGTACTCACTCATTTTCTTTCACTATTCCTTCGTCACTTTTTTTCATTAATAGATGCACTTAGTTTTGTTCAATATCCATATTTTAAATACTTGATACAAACGAATTTTACAAGTATAGACAGTCGAGTCATCAGCTGTCACCCCTCCGTCTTACGAATATTCGATCAGGCCACGTGTCCTGACGCGAGTTTAACATTTTTTACCCATCTCAAAAAAGTGCACAATGCCGCTTAAGAAGTTTTAACTTCAAAAATATTTAAAAAATCTTTTCTAGTAGACCAAATTGTAAATCTAAACCATTTTCAAATCCCCTTGAACACACACAAAAAATTTCATCATAATCCGTCCAGTCGTTTAGGAGGAGTTCAGACACAACAAATTGACGACCCACGTGGCGTAATGGTTATAATGCCGGACTGCCGGTCGGAGGGTCCCGGGTTCGATTTCTGGCGAAGCAGAAATTTGAATGATGAGTTTAAAATTACTGGTCTCGGTCTGGGTGTTTGTGTTTCTGTCTTTGTCACACACAAAGATCATCCATGACACCCACGACACAGGGTTATATCTACCGTACTGTGGGGCTATGTGTGTGAAGCGTTATTTAAATACTTATATAAGATATACTTATGCATGTAAGTACTTCATGTACTTCTACTTATGCAAAAATATTCATAAACAGAAACTGTCACCGCATGCTCTCTTTTGTATTCTCACTCGCACTGATAACGCCGGTGTCACACAATGACGCATTCTGTTAATAAATTTCAGTTTTCAGAGAACCTTCTAGAGCCACTCTACGAAATGAATCCATTCGCAGATGAAGAACATATTTACATTGTATACTCCTTATCTACTGACCTTTTTTTTTGTTATCGGGGGGAAACCTTCAAAAGGTATCCGACACCTTGGGAGAGGATACCGGGTTATGTGGGATTTGACCGCACTAAAAACCCCTCGGCGGCCTGCCTCTGCGTTTAGAGGACTCCGGGATCTCCATAGGAACGCACCGGTGTCCTCCACGCGCGGCGCCCCAGAACGGGCCCATATTCGGGAGAGCAGATGTGCTCTCCTGCACCTTCAGTTATTCACGGGCGGCATGCGGCCACGCATACACCGCCGTCCCTCCCGGGGCTGCTAGCTGGACGGGTCAAGCTCCCACTCTCACCGTCCGCATCCCCGAAAGCCCCCTTTTAGTCGCCTCTTACGATCAGGCAGGGGATACCGAAGCTCTATTCTTAATCCCGAAGCTATCGATTGAGACTCTTAGAAGAACTACCTATAGAAACCAAGTTCGCGCGCCAAAAGTAAAGAATACGTGTCTCCCGAAAAAAAAATTGTGTCACAACACTTCTGAAAAACAAAAGAAGTCTAATAACGTCACTTTTCACTGGTAAGTTTTAAATATTTCACAGTATTTTGTGGTTAATTAGGTCAAAATAAAAATGTTTTATTTCAATGCTCAGTGTTCCCCGCTAGTGAAAATATTCTTTACCATTTTACCGACTTTATTGCCTTGAATGATTAATTTTTAAAAAATGCTACTGATATTTACGTAAGTATTTATGTATGTTCTCTAATGTAGGTGTTTGTGTGATTTGATAAATCGTCATACATATATAACAATATTATAATATACATGAAATTATGTTATCTGTAAGTTAAAAAATTTAAACGAACTTTATTTAACACTTGTTAAAACATACAAATGTTACTGTTTGTTGAAAGGATTCCTACCCTATATTATTGCTGAGAAATGGGTCAAAAATATAAGGCTTAGTCGTGGAGAACTATTATTGGAAACCAACCAAAAGTACATGAATATGTTCTAAACATTTCAATAGTGACGATAAATACATTACATTTTTTTTCAACCTTTTTTATGTCCCACTGCCGGGCACATGTCTCCTCTCACTAGTGAGAGGGATTTAGGCCATAGTCCACCAAGCTGGCCAAGTGCGGATTGGTGGACGTCATGCTTTCGAGTAATTATGAATTCCTCTTAGGCATGCACGGCGATGGAAAACATCGTAATCGATTGATAACATTAAATTAATTATTATTAAATATGATGTTTTATCTATATACATATATATTATATACATTTTATATATATATATATATATATATATATATATATATATATATATATATATATATATATATATACATACACTGTGTTTTATTTGAATTAAAAAAAATATTGTAAAAAATGTTACATGTTGTTTTCTTTTAATTTAATATTAGAATTATAACATTCTCGTAATTTATAATAAATTTATAATTAACTTTACAATGGGTACGTAATCCATAATTTGCCACACAATTTTTATTTTATTGCAAAAAATAATAGTTATCAGCGACCGAATCATTTCCTCGCTTTCGGAAAACGGCACCTCTACTGGCAACATTACAAAAGTGTGCATGTGTGTGTTTCCGAGTAAACGTCACTTATGTGTGAATCTGATTCGTGCTTCAATTTTGACAGCGCGCTTGTATGAAGTCGTTCTGAAGAAGTTCTTAACGTTATTATTCTAAGTTGAGACTAGTTTTTGTACCACTTAAAGTAAGCATTTGTACCAAAGGAGGAAGATGTGTTATAGCCGCACAGAAAATGTTCCCTAGAAATCTGGCACACTGTCCAATTTTGCCTGTGTTATAGCCGCACAGAAAATGTTCCCTAGAAATCTGGCACACTGTCGAATTTTGCCTTAAAAACGCGTCTCGTTGACAGTAGCTGCCACATTCATTTATTCGCGCGACAATAAATCAAACTGGAGTTTTGGCGAGAAGTCGCAAAGGACAGTATTATGCTCTAGTTTTATTTTCTTTTTCTTGGTGTTTTTAAGTTATGTCGGATAAAATGATGGCATTTTGTTCGATATAGATTGCCACCAAAATTCCATCGGACATGTTCTGGTAGAAAAGCCATCACTTTTAGATAGTCAAGTCAGTGAGATATTCAAATAAAGTGATGGCTACTTTACCAGAACGTGTCCGATGGAATTTTGGAGGCAAGCTGAAAATAGTATATTTTATTACAAGTGCGGAAAGGCTGTCATTGCAAGGAGTTCCGACAAATGTCTACTAGCCGAGGCGCAGCCGAAGGTGAGGATTGACAGTCGGAACTCCTTCCAATGACGGTTCCGCACGTGTACTGAACAACTATTTCTAATACAGTTGCGAAAAAATTAAGCAATTTAATAAAATAATAAAATCACAATAAACTCAACTAACTAATCATCTAAACTCGCAAAGAATATTTTTTGAAAAATGGCGCCAACCGTAATAGAAATACCTATGGGAGTTTTGGCGGGAAGTCGAAAAAGACATAATATTGTGCTCTTGTTTTATTTTCATTTTCTTGGTGTATTTTTGAGTTATATCGGATAAAGTTGACGCAATTTTGGAGGATGGAATTTTGGAGGCAAGCAGAAAAAACATATTTTAGCACTGTTATTCTATTTCACAAACACTCGTGCACTGTAATTATCCTATATCAAACAAAATGCCATCAATCTTTTCGACTACCCGCCAAAACTCCTTTTTTTTAATTATGGCATCGCAATCTCTGTGCATACTGCCAGCGTCAAGTATCATTTTTGCATCAATTTTTTGCCAGTTTCAATGAAACTGGATGAAGTAATAACAAAGTCAGTAAGTAAGTTGTCAGTAATCAGTCAGTCTAGTCAGTCCAACATTCAAGTAAAGCGATGGCTACTTTACTAGAACGTGTCCGATGGAATTTTGGAGGCAAGCAGAAAAAACATATTTAGCACTGTTATTCTATTTCACAAACACTCGTGCACTGTAATTAACCTATATCAAACAAAATGCTATCAACTTTATCCGATATAACTCAAAAATACACCAAGAAAATGAAAATAAAACAAGAGCACAACATGTCTTTTTCAACTTCCCGCCAAAACTCAAAACTCCTTATTTATTATTATGATATAGGTATTCTCTTTTTTTCTTTTCAATTATGGCATCGCAAACTCTGTGCATACTGCCAGCGTATTTTTGCATCAATTTTTTGCCAGTTTCAATGAAACTGGACGAAGTACTAACAAAGTCAGTAAGTAAGTCGTCAGTAATCAGTCAGTCTAGTCAGTCCAACATTCCAACATTCAAGTAAAGCGATGGCTACTTTACTAGAACGTGTCCGATGGAATTTTGGAAGCAAGCAGAAAAAACATATTTTAGCACTGTTATTCTATTTCACAAACACTCGTGCTGTCATTAACATAATACATATATCGAACAAAATGCCATCAACTTTATCCGATATAACTCAAAATCTACAAGAAAATGAAAATAATACAAGAGCACAACTTGTCCCTTCAGACTTGTCAAAAAAAAATAACTGAACTGTCATACTGATGACATGTCTGCGTATTTAGTATTTATTAATTATATATGGTCATAGTTTCGACATGAAGCGTATTTTTATTCATAAGGCGAATAATTCTGAAGAAAGATCACTAAAATAAAACCTCGGCACGGAACCATAATACTGCATTATAATCAATTAAATTAAGAATAGTTACAATGCAACATTTTCTATTTTCATTAACGACGTGTTATATTGTTTATAATCAGAAGAAACACACTATAATTTTACTTGGTCTGAATGCATACTACTTGATATGTGTAAAGTCCTGGCTTACTAATCACATCATGGCCATAACAATTAACTATCATATGCTTCGTTTTTCTTTGAAGATATTAGTATATACGTGATTAATATTCGAATTATTTTACAAAAGACAGAACAAAATAAAATTATTTTAGGGTAAAGGGTCTAATACAAAACCTAATTTTTGTTACGTAACTACTTTTTTGTGTAAATTCATTAAAAATTAAGGTTAAATTATCACAACTATAAAAATATTATGATGACCACTCTATCAATAGTGATCGCGTGAGGAGTAGAAAAATAATCTGAAATTATCTAGATAGGTATTTCAACAAAAAAAATTCTCAATTTTTTTTTCTGCTCAAGGAAATGTTTTTATCAATGTTATCTTAGTAACGAGTACTAAAGCATTAAAAACAACTTTCCTTAAAATACTTTTTAATCGGAACTAGTAGTGGCTTATTTTAAGGTACCACATTAGGTACCACATACATATCTCTATGACTAATAGCTATTTATTTGTATTATCGGTATCAGTGTATGTTACATAGGTACCTTGTATCCGGATACATACAAGTGTACTCAAAATTTCAATCAAGAAAACAATTTTTGTAGCGTAGAAACATTTGTTTTTCCTTTAGTAATAATTATTGCGTTATATTTCATTAAATTTCATCATTAAGTATAAAGGTCAACTGAATCAATTAAAATAGGTACAGGAAGAGTTTTTTTATCATTAAGAGTAGGTATAAAATGGTCTATAGAGATATTTTAAGCACCTCGCCATAATTAATCCATTTTTTTTATTGAGTCACACACTTAGGTACCTCCGAAATATTTTTATCGTACGTACTTATGCATAGCCAACGTATTCCATAGACCTACAAGGCTAAGCCTTGTTGATCCCGGTCGGGAGTCAGATAAGTGTACGCTACTCGAGGTCAAATATTTTTTATGTGTTGTATTTATTATATTTCGAATGTCATCAGTAAATAGGTATAACACTTGTGTCACGTCTCAGATCAAATAAAAGTCGTACCAGTTGTTAAACCTTGACTTGCCTACCAAATCTGAATAGCAACAGCCCAGTGGAAAAGATATTAACTCGGAAGTCTCGCCCGAGTTCAAATTCAAACTCTCTATCACACTATGATTTAGAAATAGAGCAGAGCCACCTGCTATTAAAGGGAGCAGAAATACATTGTAATATTTAATTACTCTGATGTCCATGAACGTAAGAGTAATAAAAATAGTCAGACATACCTTGTCTACCAACCCTCATATAGCCAGCGAAGTGAATTATGATATACATTGTTCTTCACTTTTCTAATAGGAGATCTATACCCGAAGCTGGGGCATTAAAATGGTTTTCCAGAAGCAGATCATGTCATGTACACACTATGTAGGTACCTAATGGCTACATTGTATACCACAGTTACAGTAAGCGTAACTTTTGATCATAGTAAAAGAAGAATTACAGCTTAAATAGAAATACATAGGTAACAAAAGAAAGTCATACATACATATTATTATACCTACTATGTTTAATGTTTGATCTCAGTCTCTATCTCACAATGAACTCTGTCTTTGTTATAATAATAATAATAATAATATTTATTTAATGTCAGACACAGTCCACTTTGTTAGTATATTTTCTTAAAAAACTATGTTAGTTGTTTTTCCTTATTATTAATTCATGACTGCATATTATCATTCCATTACATTAAGTCAATTGAAATACATTATAAATAATAAATCAATAATATTGGAAAAAATATAACAATAATAATAACAATAATCACGATAAAATTACAATTAATTACATTATTATCAATTACATTACAATTTCAAAATATGTCATGATATCATTAAACGCAAAAAAGTCCTTATTAATATACCGTCCAACCTGTCCGATATCATTTTCAGAATGCTGTTGGAACTCCCTCGTATTCTGGTTACCAACGAAGCTATGCGTTTACGCATAATGGCATGAAAGCCATCCACCCGTGCATCCGCAAACATGCTAGAAGCACTGCAAAAACGGGGCAGCCCCAGCAGCACTCTGAACGCATTATTATATTGAACACGAAGAGTATTCAGCGATTTCTGCGTATAACTGGCCCACAGGCTGCACGAGTAGAAATTCTGGCAGTATGACTTGAATAAAAATATTTTAGCCTGTTTACTACAACGTGCAAACCTGCGTGCCAGCATATTAGCTCGTACCGCCAAAGCCCTCCGCTCGCGCTCAACATCCATCCGGTCGTCTAGGCCTTCGGTAATATAATGTCCAAGATATTTAAAGTGTCTGACCCTATTTAGGACAATTCCATTTAGTTTAATGCAAGGCACACTATCTGGATATTTACCGGAGGCTCCAAAAATCATATATTCACTTTTCTTACAGTTGTATATAAGGCCATGTTTGCGTGTGTAATTCTCACATACAGCTATTAGTTGCCTAAGTGCGCCTACAGATGGGCTCAGCAGCACCATGTCGTCCGCGTAACTGACACTGTTTACACAGGTATTGTCGATGACGCAGCCAACACGGGTACTACTGAGTTCAACTAGCAAGTCATTAATATATGTTATGAAACTAGCTTTTATATTAACAGGGGTTAGCTTACAACTGTAATTAGCATTCAGAATCAATTATATCGGATTCATCAGCTGATGAATCAAAACCTTGATTTAAATCACTGACATTTAAGTATATCTAGCTTCCAGTTATCACCCGCGGCTTCGCCCGCGTGGCCTTTACGTTTTTTCGTCATATGAATGAGATATTTTTCCCGGGTAAAAAATAGCCTATTTCACTCTATAACGCCCATACTTTCTCCATACAAAAAATCTGGTCAATCCGTAGCACCGTTGTGACGAGAAAGAAGGACAAACAAATACATTTTCACATATATAATATTACTAATATTATAAAGGTAAAAACACGGACGACCGAGTGTTGCTCGGGTAAAAGCAATTGATTTTCTTGGTTTAATTTCAAACATAACATCATTGGTTTTTGTGTTACAAACAACGCCATCTGAAATATCTCCTAATTAAAAAAAAATTGTCACAAAAAATAAAAAAACGCAATATTCTTTTGATTGACGACGTTTGAACCCGTGTCTCTAGCTCCGCAGTCAGCCTAATGAAATATTAGGCCAAGGAAGCTTTAACTCAAATGACGAAATTTTTATAGAGGTCTTTCAAATCGACATTGTCATTTGTTTGAAAAGATTGACGGATGACGTTGTCCTACGCTACAATATTATTATTATTACTCTCCAATAGATGTTATGAAGAGTCATATTTTTCAGTTTCTATTTAAGTTGATTATCGCTGAAAATACTGATAAAACGACAATTTCTAAAAATGATACCTAACTGGATCAATTTATCACCCCCAAACCCTCTGAGTACTAAATTTCATGAAAATCAGTGAAGCCGTTTCCGAGATTCAAATTATATATTATGTAGGTATATACACGAATTGCTCGTTTAAAGGTACATATTAGATATCATATATACTTAGTATGGATAGATTGTATTCCGTTAAATCGGGCTAAAATAAAAAATGGGTGCACATTTACGGAAATAAATATTTTTTTCTTAAAGAGGAAACCCCATCCAATTTGTCCTTGCTGGCTGCTAGACCTAGACTTTCCTACACCTATATATATAATAACTAAGTCGTTTCCTTCAAATTACGTCATTTTCAGCATTCGATCCAGTTGAGAGAATCAATAAAGCCACATTCATTGCACATGAATACATACATACACACACACACGAATATGCCATATCACACCGTTCCAAGGTAATGATAACGAAATGGGTCGTAAGAAGAGGGTACTTACCACAAAGATCGCCGTGACACACAGGAGCATGTACTTTATGCATCGCATTCCCACATCCAGATTGTTCTGCGCCATGTTTAAAAAATGTACCAACGTAAGTAAAATAAAGTCTTCCGCACGATATGTCACAATACACTGGTCCAGTTACAGGTATTAGTTTTCACGCAGCTCTTATCAGTGGTGATAACGTAGCCCGCGCGCCGACTACAGACAGTCAACGGAATGAAAAACAAGTGTAGTTTCCTTCAGCCAATTAGCGCTTCGCTACAAATAGCACGTCATGCCGCGATCGCAGTGTGGCGACTAATGTTCGTACTGTTTACGCCAGTAACCTTGACTCTATGGAGCTACACCTTGGCATGCCTTGGCTACACAAATATTTTCTTTTAATTTTAAAACGTGAAAAACTGCATTTTCCAAGCGCTTGGGAAGGAAACAATTAAATATCAGGCTATAAAGCTATTGTCTTGAAGTCTTATGTGTCTTTCAAATTATTTTGGTTTTTCAAGCACCTATTTAAACAGTAATTAAATTAAATAGAACCATGAAATATTACTGAATCAAATTATACTTAAAAGTACCTAATTAATCGGTCGGTAAGACGAGCCTAGCGAAGCGAAACGTATGATATAATATGTATCAGAGCCAGATTAGATTTTGTTCATATCTACCATACTCCGATTCTGTTACTGACACAATGATGATCATAAAAATTCCTGAAGTGCTAGAAAGCTGAAATTTGGTATGTAAACATCTTTGGTATACAAACAACGAAAAATTTAAAAATATTTTATTTTTACCCCCAATCCTCAAAATTGTGGGGTGGACGTTTGTATGAGACACTAATTTTCATGGTATCTAGAGATCTTGATTTGGTACGTATATGAACACAGCCATACATTTTTACTGAGAAGTAGAGTTGGCGAAGTTAGGACTGCTAGTATTAAGGCGTCTAGATACATGAGATTGATAGATACACGTGTTCCATGAGATCCTGTTCACCCGTCAGTGGAGCCTTGCGCCTCGCTACATATTTTTGTGCCAAATCTGGTGCGGGGGGAAGAATGCACTCACTTTAATTTTGTCACACATTCACAAATATTCTTTCTTCGCCACAGACGCATACATTTCTAAACATGTCAATTTCAATTAACAACATCATTTTCTATGCACCGACAACACTGACGCCGACAAACACACGCACACACACACTGGTTGTATATAACTAGAAGGCACATTGTGCATGCACGTTGGGACGAGGGGTTCGCCCGTAAAGGCCACTCCACTGACGGGTGTCATACCAGTACCTGTGATGCTATAAGATGAGATTTGATATATTTTTAACGTTGTACGTCATAGGCACGTCTTGCCAACATTTTACATCTGGTGGAAATAATTATAACACACGATTAATTTATACATCATCGTGTAACAAATTTAATGAATGAAAAAACTAAGTTAAAATATCAGCTCCTCAGTGTCGACCATACAACACCGTTCGTTTGACAAACAGCTGAGAAAATGGTCCTTAGTTGTTTACCATTACCTAATAAATGGTTAGGGATTTCTATTTGTATGTAACATTTAATGAGAATAAATTGGCACACGTAAATCGAAACGCATTGTTTAAGCGCTCGTGTCGGACCTGACGTAAAAACAACTAATTTTTTTATCCAAAGAAATGGGATTCAAATATCAGCATCGCACTCAAAGCTGAATGGCTATTATAATAGCCAACTCCAAATAAATAATAATATAAACAAAAATCACCTCATTACAGGATAACTGTGCAATTAATATGTACTTACTACAGTCATTACGGGTAACTTTGAATTGACGTTTAACTTTGAACAAAGTTGGAAAAAAGATTTAACAATTTATTACATCGAAACTTTTTGATATTTCAATATGATAATTTATTGTGTTAAATGGATTGCCAAAATGTTTTTGTACCAAATGAAAATTAAAGAAATAAACTGTCAATGCCATAATTTTGAAAATTCCCGCCTTTTCCGTGGTTAAGTTGCTGGAAGTTTTTGACCTCTGATTTGGAATCGTAAACTAGTCCACTTTGATTCATATGGCAAAACCAAGCTATTTGTTACTTTTTTACGTCAGTGTAGATGTCATTTTCATTTTTATAAATAAGGTTTTTAAATTTAATAATACCTTCTTTCTGTTTTACCTAAACCTTAAAATGTTAAGGTTTTATACATTCTAAAAAAATATTTAAAGTTACCCAAAAACTCATGATAACTTTGAATTCGAGTTTTAGGGGAAATTATGGGTAGTTCTGTTGTTTCTTCAGCAAATTTATTTTGTTGGACAGAAAAACCAACTCAAAAGGACACTATCAATTCAATAAAATAAAGGTATCATAAATAGAAATCAGTTTTAATAATACAAATAATGTAAAAAATGTTCAAAGTTACCCGAACTGTACGTAGTGATCCGGTGCGGCTGCACTCGGTGGTTTCAGTAACTTATACTAACGTCTATCCCAACGGAACAGTACATTTTTCCGGGATAAAACTACCATATTTTCTTTCAAAAGATTCACTGTATCTGTCTGGTTTTGTAGATAAGGCTTGAAATTCTAACACACAGACAGAGCTACTTTTGGATTAATAATATTCCCTTTCTCGGGCTTAGTGTTCACTATAATGTATGTATGATATTACATCATGATACGTTAGAACTATCCTAAGAAGTGTAAAATAGGTTATAACGATAGCTAACGGCAAAAAATAATTAAAATACATTAGGTACTGTAGCGTACAAATGAATCTACATTCGATGGCACTGGCTCGGTCACTCGATGTGCGCAGGCGGCACGCCCGCTCTCACCCCCGGTTCGCACGGTACTAACGCTGCACGCCCCGCCACACCATGAGCACGAGACAGTGTTTATAGCTATTTCAATAGTTATAGTTTACTACAAACACTACATCCCTTTCTTATCAAAAACTTTATTATTTTTACTTTGTAAGTAAACATACTCCCAATGAATAATTATTAAATTTGTTTGATCCGTCCAAAATCTCATTAAATTGTTTTCAAGATTTCCAGTTTCACTCAGTCTTCACCTACAGCTTCCCATTAGCCTTCTATTCTTTTTATATACCCCTTGTCTTCTTCATTCAAATCCGAGTCTCATGTCTTACATCTTCTACCTCCATAATCCCTTGTCTTTTTCATTCAAATCCGAGTCCCACGCCTTACGTCTTCTGTAATCTTACTTTCTTAATTCTTCTTTTTTTCTTAATTCTTAATGGGGTAAATTTGTACATAATATTTCCAATTTAATAGGGGTACTTTTGTACCATGCATTTCCAATTTAATGGAGGTACCTTTGTACCAAATATTTCCAATTTAATGGAGGTACCTTTGTACCACATATTTCCAATTTAATGGAGGTACCTTTGTACCAAATATTTCCAATTTAATGGAGGTACCTTTGTACCACATATTTCCAATTTAATGGAGGTACCTTTGTACCACATATTTCCAATTTAATGGAGGTACCTTTGTACCACATATTTCCAATTTAATGGAGGTACCTTTGTACCACATATTTCCAATTTAATGGAGGTACCTTTGTACCACAAATTCCCAATTTAATGGAGGTACCTTTGTACCACAAATTTCCAATTTAATGGAGGTAACTTTGTACCACAAATTTCCTATTTAATGGAGGTACCTTTGTACCACAAATTTCCAATTTAATGGAGGTATCTTTGTACCAAGTTTTCCAATTTAATGGGGGCACCTTTGTACCAAGCAATGTTTTCAAATTTAATGCGGGGGTGTTTTATTATAAACAACAATGGTGTTGTTACGACTTTGTACACCCAGATCCCGCCAACCAAGCGTCGCACAGCAAACCTCAAAACGCGAAAACAGGTACCAAGTCCACCATCGGTGACAAGATCGCGGCTTTTGTTCACGACTTACATAACCACACGTGCACACAACGCAA
Organism: Pyrgus malvae; assembly: GCA_911387765.1. Classification (NCBI taxonomy): domain Eukaryota; kingdom Metazoa; phylum Arthropoda; class Insecta; order Lepidoptera; family Hesperiidae; genus Pyrgus; species Pyrgus malvae. Next base: position 4,781,093 of record OU426955.1, on the reverse strand, counting down.
GCAGTAGGTTCGGAACGGGCCTACCGTATCAAACAGTTCGGGAAAACTGTAGAGAACCATGGGCAGCCGCAACCAAGGCACGCAGCCCAGCTCCACAAGTGAAATCGAAAGGGTCTCTGCCCAGCGACAAGAAGAAATACTTCTACAACTACAGCAAATAAACTGGGCCATAGCGACTGCGCTTGGCGATTTGGATTCCGCTAAGTGGACCCTTGCAAAAGGGGACAACAAACGCACTCTACATTACAACGGTATCATAACACCCATGCGCGCAACTGTATGCGCACTTTGTTCTTTCTCAGATGTTTCTTTAAATACTTGCCTACTTACACAACCATAGGCAGCACAGAGATATTCACCACAATACTACGTGTAAGAAAACTACGCACAATATTACATATTAGCATTTAGATAATCTTTAATTTTGTAGAATCGACCCCATATTATTTATTTTTTACGGGTATACTCCGTTTGCCCCCCTGGCGGTGGCTCCGGCAATGATCCCGACACTGCTACATTGGAATATAAGTTCCAAATCAATCATTAGTATATTGTACCTTTAGTGGAACAAGATTTAAACTTTATTTACTGTATACCCAAAATAAACTACAATAGTGGTTTACAAACTAAAAGCAATAAAAAAATCCTGTACCCCATAACTAAACTGCCCTGTTTGTTTCAGATAAATAATAAATATCTTTTATTTAGACTTATCAGATATTAAATTTAAGCATATAGTAAACTGTAATTGATTCTGTATAATTAAGTTATTTACAGTCATAATGCTCACTCGCTGTTTGAACTACGTGAATACCAACAGGCTACACTGAAAATCAGAGTTGTAGTCTTTGGCTGCAAGCAGGCTGAGTGCAGTCCTTTTTCTCAAATAGACTACAACAATGCCACTGTTATGTTTGTGACCCTATATTATATTTTTATTGTATGCATTTTGTAGTTTTAAGAAGAAAGAAACATTTTTCTATTCTATTCTATTCTAAAATGAGTTGTTTTCAAATCCTTCCATTCAATCTCCATTCAATTTCCGAACCACAATTCTCAACAACAAGACACTGTACGGGCGTATACCAAACTGCACGCGAAGAATAAACGGCTTATTGACTGTCGTTACTTTGCCGTGTGCGAGTACCTAACGAGTTAAGCTACCTAGCTTAACCAACTAGTAACAAATGTAAACACTTAACTCGCATACTGTATCAAACTCGTAACATCATAACCAAAACGTATATTAGTTTTTCGCTTAAATTCCAGAATTTCTAACAAGATTTAAATATTTTGACTGTGCCTTATCTAATGCCCTATTGATATGTAAATAGGTATTGCCTTTGTTACCTTGAATCTCATACATTTATTTAGTTATGAGAATACTTTGTACTATTTTTATTTTATTTTTTATGAACAAGCTTTAAATATTTTGAGAGTGTTTTATCTAATGCGCTATTGATAAATAGGTATTACCTTTGTTACCTTGAATCTCAAACATTTATTTAGTTTGAGAATACTTTGTACTATTATTGCCTTGGGTAACATTATACAAATCATTTGTTTCTAGACAAATTTTGTATTTTATACATATTTCCGAAAATTTGATTGATTTAATACAAATAAAATCAATAAACTATTCAAAATTTTTCATTGTTTGTTAACAGATATCTTTTTAGAATTTCAGCTAGGTATATTATGTTGTGAATAAATCATTTTAATAAAGGTGTAGTTTTTTATTTATTTATTTACCAGCTGACCCCGCACCACGTCAAAATGTCTGGGGCGGGCTACCCTCAACACTTAGGGGTATAAAAATCTGTTATAAACATATTCTCATACCTACTGAATATAGGTATATATTACATATTAAACCTCACCAAAATCCGTCAAACCGTTCCGGAGGAGTACTTAATAAACACAAACTGTGACAGAAGAATTTTATACCCACATTAGATTATGAGTTTGAAGACATTTGTCAATAACCATTGCACTAATTTTAAGAGTTAATCAACTGATTATACAGTTCCCTGCTATTATCCTTTACTCAATAGCTTCTTGTGATTAGCACCTAATCAGTACGAGCTAACAGAACACTCACTCACTCAGCACTGTCCGCTTTCATCTTTTCCGAAAACCAGTTTTGATTTATGACATTGTTGCTATGTCCGCTTAAGACATACAGTAAAATACCATGGACACCATCAACGTCTCCACCACTAAGGGAAATGTTTTTATCATATTACCTTGTGATAAATGGTATTCATTACAGATTTCCACTTACCGCCCTTGACAGTCAGTATAGGTATTAAGATTTTAATAACCACCGATCTCCGCTGACAATCTTCAAGGTGCCTTTTGAGATATTATCTTTCACCAATCTACTCACGTATACGTAGGTGCATTATAGCCTATTTAGTGCCTGTAAAGACTCATCATAGTTAATATAAAAACTTTATAGTAATATGAAACTTTAACTGATATGAAACTTTTGTTAAGTTTAATTTATTAAAGCGTATGCTTTGTATATGAACATGTGTATGAACTCTGTACATCTTTCATTCTATTAAATTTCTAATTGCATTTCACGATTTAGCTTTATTCTTTAATACGAATACAATAATAGTATGAGTAGTTATTTTAAAACCTGCCTTAAAGGTTTCTCTGATTATAATTTAACTAGAGATTTCACCCGCGTTAGAAAAGGTCAGTAAATTATCAATTTTTTATTGTAGTGTTGGTTCACTATTTTGGCTATAATGGCTTACATACTTTGGCCACATTGGCCTACACATGAGATACACTGTGCGGGCTTCCTTGCAGGACTATCCAAGACAACACATCCATCACACACCACACATGTACAACTCCAGCGGCTTTTGCAGCGCACACCAGAATAGATGGTAGACTTTTCTTACCCTCTTGTCACCCATCGTCATACTTTGGGCAATTCACAAAACATCTTTATAAATTGTAGCTTATATTTTATTCCGTTGCATAAGCTATATTATTGTAAATTTTCACTTAAATCCAATCAGTCGTTCCTACATGAAAGAGCAACAAACATCCATACCTACAATCTTTCGCGCCTGCAATATTAGTATGAAGAATGATTCTCCATTTCTTATTGCTGATCACTAAAATTTTGTAATTTCGTACACCCTAATATTTATTTTAGCAGGTGTTTAATGTTCAAAAGCTAGTCACCATACCGTTTCTTACCCGTGATATCGAATATTAATTATATATAATATCGTAAACGATATTTTAATATTGTTATACCTACATGTTATGAATGTTATGAATTCACGTTTAACCAAAAACCACAATCTAATTTGTATATAGATCGTTATAACATTATATTGTTTCTTTATGAGTTAGGTATGTGTAATTTGTAGGCTTATATATAACGCATTACCATATTGATTGGTGATAATTAATGATGAATAATTATAGTGATTCTAAAAGATTATTTACATCATTTATTCACTCAAAGGTACATCGACTTACGTACCAGTTAAAGGTTAGAATGTATTCGTCTAGTCTTACTGATTGAATCAAACAATATATATTATATATTTACGACCATAATCACTGCTGCTGTACTGTGTACTGTACAAATATCCCACAAAATAGCTGTAAGACGAATTATATCTCTCATGAATGTTGTAGGTATTTAGTTAGTAGTACGACATTCATGTAAATTACCTAATTATTAACACATTCACGAAACCAACTCATAATGATACCAGTAACTTGAACGATATATGTAATTATTTTTATATCCAACCAACCAGAAGAAAATACATAGATTTACATACTTACTTGCAATATTCATATAATTAAACTTGTCAGGTGTTATTCCATACAATTCCTGAAATACTTTTTATACCGGTTAGAAATAAGATCATTCTCTTGAATAGTAACTATGTGGGTTTCTTTTGTGAGCCATACACTGAAATTCTTTTAACAAATTGGTAAATTTTCAAATCCTAACACTTTAAAAATAAATATTGTAAACAAGTCGTCATTTTAAACTTAATATCTTATGGGTAACGTACACCGGTTTTATACTTTATACATAATGACAGTGTATAACAAAAAGAAAGTTAATTATGTCACGACAATTATGTATTGAAATTGAAATTGTCTTTTAGTTTTAGATAAATAAGCTTTTTTAGTTAAATTTTTGAATATAATGTAATTAATGGACTTACTCCCGTTATGATTCTTCCAGTTATAAACCAACAATCCAATGACTGTATTTTATGTTTACTTACAATTTTTTCCACTTCCTTGTTTCCTTCCCCTTTTTATTATTTCAATGTCCAGGAGGGAAAAAAATATATATATACTGGTAGGATTTATACTCGTCGCCATTTGTAGCGTACAAATGAATCTACATTCGATGGCACTGGCTCGGTCACTCGATGTGCGCAGGCGGCACGCCCGCTCTCACCCCCGGTTCGCACGGTACTAACGCTGCACGCCCCGCCACACCATGAGCACGAGACAGTGTTTATAGCTATTTCAATAGTTATAGTTTACTACAAACACTACAGGTACGAACAATTTATTTCATAACAACCACATAACAATTGGTACGTAACATAATTTATTATTTACATTATTAGCGTCATCCGTTAAGGTACTTTTTACCAACCGTTGGTCCAACTAGTTGGACCACGGGGAATTTTTTTTCCCGCTGGACCAACTATCTCGGTAGTTCAACCACAGGAGTAGATAAACGACTAAATTCATTCCCGGTGGTTCAACTTGTCAATTTAAGATCTAATTAGTAATAATATGGATAAGACCATCATTTACGATCACAAATTTCACAAATTTAATATTCATTTCGAATTTTATATGCTTTTTATATATAATAACTTATTTGGCTGCAACCCTTTTTGCACTGCTGGGCACGGGTCTCCCCCTTATTGGGAAGGCCTGGAGCTTACACCACAACGCTGCTCAAATACGGGTTGGTGGTGATGCGGGTTAGTGGCCAAACCGCTGTCGGATGTTTTCAAACCGCCAATAAGGCCTCCGACAAGGTTTAACGACTGTTATCTATCGACAACAACCGGGACGGCTTAATTAACGTACCCTCCGAAGCACGGAAATGCGCATGAATTTTTTTGCCACTGGCGGCCACCCATCTCACACCCGACCGCGCATGTTTGGCTCAGCTGCATAGACCGCTTGCGTTCTACGCTAGCCGCCCAGCCATGCGTGCTTACTTATTTAATTAACACAAATTATAAAAAGTCTCCATAAAGCCATGTTGTCGGCATTGTCGCAGCGTGGTGGAGCAAGCGGGTATCTCCTCACTAAAGGGGAAACATTTGCTCTTCCATTCAGTCCGTCCAGTCCCGCAACATAGTGAAAACGCTATTTATATTTTAGTGGAAATGTGTGAATTCCGCCCTAATAATGGAATACGTAAGTTTGCTTACAAGAGTTACTATAAATAAATGCAATTTACAAACCAAAAAAGTTTGGTGTACTTTATTTATTTAATGGTGTCAACACAGATTGCATAACACTGCAGCAAAGAAACGAGTTACATTACAGCAGACGGGAGTACCCTCCGCTGGCAGGCTGCCATATGATGCTCAGTCGCGGACCTAATGACCTATTGCCCTTAAAACAAACTTTGACGAAGAAATGTCATGCATTTCTAGCCCATGATACTACGCGAGCGCTAAACGCAAGAAAACGACACGACGTGATGCGACGCTATGCGGAAACATCAGATGTATTCTTTATAAACACGCTACCCCTACTTGGAAATAATTAAAACACTTTTAGGTACGAACAATTTACTTTATAACAACGACATAAAATTGTTACTACAACATATTAATTTATAATTTACATTAGCGTTATCCGTTAAAGCTATTTTTTTCAACCTTTTTTATGCACCACTGCTGGGCACAGGTCTCCTTCTAACAAGTGAAGGTAGGTGTAGCTGGTGGTAGGTCACTGTAGGTGGTGGAACTATTATGGTTCTCCCGGGGACCTACCACCGCTGCAACCACTTCTGCCGTGAAGCAATTCTATTGCGTTTCGGTGGAAAGGTGCAGTTGCTGGCCACACTTCTATGAGTCGACCACCAACTCAGACAAGACTTACCTATGTTTGCTTGAGGTTGTATGTAGATGACCATGGGCTGCAGCGACTACTTAACACCAAGTGGCCTGCAATCTCGTCTGCTACTCTATTCAAATAAAAAAATGTGAGAGGGATTATGCCATATTCCACTACGCTGGTCAAGTGCGGATTGGTGGACGTCATGCTTTCGAGAAATTAATTTTTCTCAGGCATGCACGGCGATGGGGAACATCGTAATCAATTAAATATCACGATATTTTCCGTCACCGTGGAGCAGCGATAAATGCGCACATTACAAATTTCTCCGTGGGTGGAATATACTTTTATTTAATGGTGTCAACGGGTTGTATAACACTGCAGCAAAGAAACGAGTTGCGTTGAGTTCAGTAGCGAATCTAATGAACTGTTGCCCTTAAAAACAATCTTTCTAACCCCTGGAACTGCGAGAACCCCAAATTCGTGAAAGCGATGCGATGCGGAAATATTAATTGTATGCCAACTTTCAGTAATCGTAATATTACTTAATATAACGTCAATATTACTATATGGCGTAATTCATCGCATCGAATCGCGTTGCTTGTTGTCGCTCATAAACGACCTATGTGTAAAGGCACATGAAACATTAGGATTTGTTATGAGAACCGCAACCATCATCAAAAATCCTAATGTAGCGGAAATATTGTACAAGGCATATGTTCGCAGTAGACTATAATACAACGTAGTCGTAATAATCCTATGAAAAGAAATATTTTCTCATGATGCAAAAAGTACAAAGAAAACTAGCACGCTTCGTTTACAAACGAAAGTATGGGTATAGTCCATATTTATATCCGTCTTCTTTTGTGTTAGGTATGGTAGGGCTTGACACACTTGAACTACGACGAAAATTATCTCTAATGTTGCGTTTCTTTCTACTTTTAAGCAATAAAATTGACAACCCTTCGGCTCTCGCTAATTCTGGGCTAGAGGTACCGAAGCGACAATTGCTTAGTGGGCGCGGCAGAAGGCCTAACCGGCTGCGGCTGGTTTATTACTATCTTTAAGTCATTTCTAAATGCATGCACGTAATATTTTGGGGATAGCCCTGTAAATTATGTATGTATTGTAAATAAAATAAATTAAAAAAACCTGCTCTTTTCCTGAGCAAATTTTTCGTGACCGTTTCTTTGTATGGCACATTAAGCCGCTGCCGCGCTGCTCCCAGTTTTTATCGACAGATAACTGGTGTAACCTTGTCGGAGGCCTTATGGGCACTTTAAAAACGTCTGACAGCTGGTTAGCCACTAACTCGCATCTCCAGTTCTCCACCAACCCCATTGGAGCAGCGTGGAAGAAAGCTCCAGGCATCCCGAATATTGGGATGAGACCAGTGCCCGCAAGTGGGACGCAAAATGGGGTTGCAGTCACATTAACGTTCCTGACTGACTGACTTCCATAAAATGATGTTTCTTATATCACACTTACTTCGAAAAAAGCTCCTTTCCCCTATTCCCTTTCCGCAAAGACTAGTTAAGCTAGATAATACTTTACGAGGAAAAATATTATTACTATACTATCTTTTTTACTTGTTGGTCCACAGCAGTTAATATTTTAGGCGAGTATTTCCTGTGTAATTCAAACAATGAAAGGAGCAGATTTTGTAAATTTCTAAATAGGAAATAAATTCCTCATTGATTTATAGTAGTACGCAAAACAATGTTTCAGCCTCGCAAGTAATTCAATTATGATTGCACAACAAATTATCCTCTTTGTGAAACATCTATAGCTAACATCTATAAGTAGCTAATTTTATATAACTGTTTCATAAGTGCCCTTTATAAATGCAGGGGGCGCATCAATAACTCAGTATTTACATAACAGCCACACAGCAATTTGTACGTTTATAATGTAACTCAAAAATAGGTACCAATAAAGGATTATGAATTATCTTGTCGGCATTCTAATCTTTGCCCCAAATGCCAAATTCTTGACTGGATTCGACCTCACAATGCGATTCTAGATTTTCTGATATTTATTTGGTAATAGGTATAACATTTATGGTTTTAAACAGTGGCGGATTTACCTTAAGGCCAAGTAGGCCCGGGCCTAGGGCGGCCAGCTATTAGGGGCGGCCATGCGCCGTGGCGAAAAATATACCATTTTAAGTTATAAACGCTCGTATGCTGGCTCGTATGAAGGCGGCGGCGGACGGGGCACGCAACTATCGTGCGTTTCTGTGAGTTCTGTCGCTGCTCTTTGAGTCTTTACAAACTGATCTATTGCAGATAGACAGCTTAGTTCGAAATTTGTCTTCTCATTCTATTCATTTGCGATCAATTCGCGATAGCTCAGTTTGTCAGTCAGTCACGAGTTCGAATCCCGCACGTGGACTACCTAATTTTTCTTCTCATAATCATTTAAAAATTTATCACCAATAAATCTGAACTTAATTAAAACATAGTATTTTGAAACCTATTTACATATTTACAGTGACGGGTACATAATTGTATTGAATCTTGTTTATTGACGGCAAGCACTTATGAAATAGGGGCGGCTTATACTACACGGCCTAGGGCGGCCAAGACTGTAAATCCGCCACTGGTTTTAAAGCGTCACGTCAACGGTCAGATTTAATTTTTAAGGTTCCGTACACAAATTGTCAGGTCTGTCCGTCTGTATGTCACAAGGCTGCTGACCTCATCTCCTCAAGAACTGTGATAGCTGAACAATTAAAATTTTCACAGATGTATTTCTGTTGCCGCTATAACAAAAAATGCTATAAACAAATAAAGTAAATGTTTAAAGGGGGAATCCCTAACAACAAACGTGATTTTTATTTTATAGATAACTAGCCTTCCGCCAGCGGCTTCGCCCGCGTGGACCCGTTTTATAGGTTCCCGTAGGAATAAAACCATCCTATATAATTATGTCTTTTCCCAAGGTCCACTCTAACTGTTGTTCCAAATTTCGTTAAAATTGGTTCTGTAGTTTTAGCGGGAAAGCGTAACAGACAGACAGACAGAGTTACTTTCAAAATAATAAGAATAGATCATACGTGCTCGAAAGGCCTTCGTGCTAGAGTCCGACTCGCACTTAGCCGGCTTTTTTGGTTCTTTTAGCTAGGGCAATGTCTGTTTTGTTCTGTCAATTTTATGTTAAACTAGTGAGCTCGGCTCACTAGTTTAACATAAAATTAATGTTTTTAACCGCACAACATTCAGTATGGCTTAAATTATTGTTCCGCTTTTTGCTTCGGTAGATAACCATTATGTGGCATCAAGCGAATGCTAGGCGACTCAAGGTCAATTTTACCTAATGTTTTTCTCGATACCTAACCGATTCTGAACATTAATGTCATTTATCATACCTTTAGTATTGCTAACTTGAAAATCGTAAATGCAAACATTCTAACGCTAAAATTCAAAAATAAGCATCCAAGAGTAGAATGAGCACAATGACATACAATGTAAAGTAACAATCCATATTTTTTCTATTACTTTGTATTTTATCATTAACATAATGACAGTGTATAAACTTGTTATGTTTCTAAGCCGTCTAGTCAGGTTTATATAGCCAGCTACTCTCGATCTCCGACCCCATCTATAGACTAGCCCCATAAACTTGTATTTTCTAATAGAATGTGAGTTGAAGATGAAAAGCGTAATTTTTCAGATTTAAAAATAGCTAGGTATCTTTTAACGCTTAGTCCCTGTAGCTTCGGGATAAAGAATAGAGCTACGGTATCCCCTGCCTGATCGTAAGAGGCGACTAAAAGGGGGCTTCCGGGGCTGCGGGCGGTGAGAGTGGGAGCTCGACCCGTCCAGCCAGCAGCCCCGGGAAGGACGGCGGTGTGTGCGTGGCCGCATGCCGCCGCAAGCATCGGAAGGTGCAGGAGATCACATCTGCTCTCCCAAAGATGAGCCCGTTCCAGGGCGTAGCGTATGGAGGACACCGGTGCGTTCCATGGGAGATCCCGGAGTCCTCCCCAAACGCAGGGGAAGGCCACCGAGGGGGTTTTAGTGAGGTTAAAATCCCACACAACCCGGTGTCCTCTCCCAAGGTGCTGGGTACCTTTTGAAGGTTTCCCCCCCGATACCAAAAAAAAAAAAGGTATCTTTTAACGCTTAAGTTGACATAGGTTGAAAGTTGGCATATCCAAGATTAAAGGTGTTATAGGAGTTTTGGCGAGAAGTCGGAAAATACATACTTAGTGTGCTCTTGATTTATTTTCATTTTCTTAGTGTATTCTTGAATTATATAGGATAAAGTTGATGACATTTTGTTCGTTGTAGATCATTACAGTGCACGATGACAGTGTGAAAATATTTTTTTTCATCTTGCCTCCAAAATTCCATCGGTCACGTTCTGGAAAAGTAGCCATCGTTTTACTTGAATATCTGACTGAATTGACTGACTGATTACTGACGACTTACTGACTTTATCTATTATTACTCGTCCAGTTTCAACGCAACTGGCAAAAACTTGATGCAGAACTTAAACTTGACGCTGCCAATATGCACAGAGTTTGTGATGCCATAACTGAAAAAAGGCGTTATACATTTCGTTCAATTTTGGCAACGCGCCAAAAAATCCTTCACTCCGCACTCTAGTGTCAACAGTTTTATTCGTGATTCTACTGACTTACAATTTCATAGAAAGATTTACTCTTAGTACGAGTTCATACTTACTGTCTTTATATTATTTCCTCAATCACACCGATTTACAACAATAATTTCCTTTAGAACATACGTAAGCTCTGACTCTGGCAATTACATAACATTTTACACAAACAAGTACCGATAACGGATGACTACAGCACTCATGATTCACAACCTAAGCTAACAAATATATTTCTAAGTACAACTAGGTAAGATAAGTTAAGGATATGACCCGTGGTCTTGTCTCGTTATTTTCGCCATCCATAACGCTCCAACTACTGCTAACATCTGAAAGAGAAAGAGGTAAATGATATGTCTTTATAAAAAATAATAATAAAATCGTCTTAGAATAAATACGTATAGAATGAGTGTCTTCATACAAGCGCGCTGTCAAAATTGAAGCACTAAATGTCTAAATAGATTCCTACAGCTGTCACAACTTACATCTGACAAACAAAATATTTTTATTTTGACCAAATTAACCATAAAATACTACAAAATATTGAAAACACTGTGAAAAGTTATTTTATTAGATTTTTTTGTTTTTAAAAAGTGTTGTGATAAAATTTAACCTTAGGTAAGTCTTACGGAGCGGCCCGGCGTTTGGTGCTATTAATGGCACCAACCAACATACCTCAATTTGATTTCGAATTTTAATTATTTAAAAAGTCATGGTTCAACGGGGTTTTCTAATCTGACCATTTTAACATTCGGAAGTAAGATAAAAAAATAAAAAATACTGTACCTATATAGGTTTTTTTAATCGTGGCAGTATTCAACAGGATGCAAAGTGTACCCCATATTTTAATCTGAAGCGTTCGAGGAAATCGGAAAATCCCCTCTTGGGCTACTATAAGCAAGTATGCTTCTTGAATTCTGTAAAAGTGGCTAGTAGTATGGCTTGGCCGTAAGTGACGTATCTAACGATTGACGGTTCACGGCCATAACCCCACACTAGGATTCGCTTTGTCGTGGTACCATGAACACACACAATAGAAACACAAATATGCATACTGAAAATCTAAAGTTATCATTCAATATTTTTTTTAATATTCCTATGGAGTTACTTAGTCATAGAACTAATTAACGATGTATAAGTATTAATCGCTTATGTCATAAAAATACCATTACCAGCCTTAATTCGTTAGTCGACTCGTAAAAAAATTAGGCTAATTGACTGCCACTTACAATACATATTATTATTATGAATATTTCTACTTAATAAATTAAACATTCCTAGTTTAATCATTTTGGTTTTAGATGTGTACAAAACTCGTCTACAAAGACAGCTACACTCGTGATTAGCATAGCAGAAGCATGATTAAGTTAAAATATTAAATTATACCACTGTTAAACGAATATGTATATACCTACAGTCCATTTTTGAAATGACATTAATTAAATAGTAGACATAAGTAGGACTACTTATGTCTACTAATCCATCCATAGCTACGACGTTTAACGTTCACACTCATAGAGAAAGGCAGGCGCTCCTTGTATTGTGCTCTTAGCCCCACAGGGTAGTTATATCCTGTGTCGTAGGTGACATGGACACACACACAGAAACAGAAACACAAACACCCAGACCGAGAATAGAAATTTAAACTCATCATTTAAATTTCTGCTTCGCCGGGAATCGAACCCTTCGATTGGCAATCCGGCATGGTAATCATTGCGCCACGCGGGTCGTCATTAAATCAATTCATTTCGTCCTTTTTTTATGAGCTTGTAAGCATCTAAGAATCGTACGGAACTGATATCAACCTAATGGGAGTTCAGGATTTATTATGACCATAAATAAAACTATATTTTTATCTTCGATGATGATCACACTTCGTACTAATTTTTATCACTCATTTCAACCCTTCAAGTATATTTCACGTCAATAAAATCTATCCTATGCCTTTTTCAATAAGTATGTATGACGACCTTGTGGCGCAATGGTTATCATGCCGGACTACCGATCGGAGGGTCCCGGGTTCAATTCCCGGCGTAGCAGAAATTTGAATGATGAGTTTCTGTTTTTGGTCTGGGTGTTTGTGTTTCTGTCTTTGTATGTGTCCATGGTACCCACTAACGTAGAGTATATTTACCCTACTGTGGGACTATGAGTGTGAAACGATATTGAAACGATTTTTTTCAAAAGTTTACTCTATCCCTCTTACTTATAAACGCTGTATACGCTTATTAGAGCTATATGTATGTTTTGTCTTACTTTGGCATACGTAATTTTTAGCGCGGCAGAGTAAGACAAAACAGTGAATTACTGTTACTAGCTTTAATACGTTTATTAGTATCTGTATCTGAACATCAAATTTTAGTAGTTTAGGCATGACACCGAATAGACACACGCACAGACACAGTAACTTTCGCATTTATAATATTTATATGGATGAATCAACAAACCTGCATCAAAACTAAGAATATGCCAGTGATGCCTATAGCGGCGGCGTGGCTCTGGACCCAGTCCCCGAAGGCCACGGAGCAGCCGGTAGGGAAGGCCACGGTGGTGTTGCAGGTGAAGGTGTGCACGGTGCCGTAGATGTGGCTGCAGCAGCTCACCGGCACCCCCCGGGTCGCCTGCGTCTGCAGGGGCTCTAACCAGTCGGAGGAGTTATTCACTCCACAGCATGTGAACTGGAAGCGTAGACGAAGATATTTAACATTCAGGTCTTACGATGAGAAGACAAAAAAGTGATGAGAATGAAATTGAAATATCTTCTGATATTTTGTACTAGCTATGCCCCTACAATGACATATTGCTCTATTGTTTTATTTTATTTTATTGGTGTATTTTTGAGTTGTATCGGATAAGTTTGAAGGCATTTTTTTGATATAAATGCACGAACGTTATAAAATAAAATCATAAAGCGAAAACATTTTCCGCATGCTTTCATTGCTCCATGGGACACGTTCTAGTAAAATCTTAAAGGATCAAGGTATGACAGGTATGACACCCCTTTGATGCTCTAAGAGTAAAATAGCCATCGCTTTACTGAGATATCCAACTGACTTGAATAATTATTTACGGAAAACTGATTTGACCGGTTTCAACGAAACGGGCAAAAACTGGAAATAAATATTTAATTGTCATTGGCAAAATGGTCATACCATAGAACATATTAAAAGAGGTAGAAGGGCAATAATGCGCCGTTCTTATGAAAACTGGTGTCGTTGCTGGTGTCACTTTTCACCTCCACTACATCTGTACTTTAATAAATATGAAACTTACGCACATATTTGCAATTTCAAATCTAGCCAATCTTAGCGCCGCACAATGGCGCGATTTCAAATGAACGAATCATACCCAAGTACGCACACAAGCACGCATATCGCAGCGCTCGTTTCTGTAGAGATACGAGCGTTTGCTCATATCCTTGGCGCCTCTGCCCCACCCACATTTCCATTCTAACCTCTTTTAATATGTTCTGTGGGTCAAACGATCGAGACGCCATTCATATAGTAGATATGTAGTAGTATGAGCAATAATAGAAGAAGAAGATCTATCCTATCTCCACGCCAAATTTAATCTTTATACCGGTATTCTAGATTTCGTGAAGAGCGAGAAAGACCTTTCGCTTTTTTCCATATTAAGATTTATGTTTGGAAGAGAAATATCCCACCAAAAACATTTTCATTTAAAATGTTGCTAAGACGAGACAATGCCTCAAACTGTCAAGAAATTATCAGATCCACCTGCTAAAGGTACCCGGCACCTTGGGAGAGGATACCGGGTTATGTGGGATTTGACCGTACTAAAACCCACTCGGTGAACTGCCTCTGCGCTTTGGGAGGACTCCGGGATCTCCGATGGAACGCACCGGTTTCTTCCACGCGCGGAGCCCAGAATGGGCCCATCTTCGGAGAGTAGATCTGCTGTCCTGCAACTTCCGATGTTTACGGCGGCATGCAGCCACACACCGCCGTCCCTCCCGGGGCTGCTGGCTGGACGGATCGAGCTCCCACTCTCCCCGTCCACAACCCCGAAAGTCCCCTTTTAGTCGCCTCTTACAATCAGGCAGGGGATACCGTAGCTCTATTCTTAATCCCGAAGCTACAGGGACTGACTCTACAAGCCCTAACTCCACAAACTTTACATTTTCGTGAAAAATTCTAGCTTGACCGTTTTGCTACAGTTACACGAGTGAAAATGAGTTAAATGAGTGAAATATGTATTTGCTGTTCATTACTTTTCTGTTAAAAACTGGTACGAGTTACAAGGTGGTTATTACGAATAGATTACCGAAAAGGTTGACCTTTTTTCTTTTTCTAAAAGGGGAGCCTTTACCCCTTGGAGAAAAAGAAAGGAAAACCAGTAATTAAATTTTTTTTTTGGCGCCATACGCTGTGATTTTTAAACTTCTTTATTATTAGACAGTACGTTCTGTATTATTATTTATTAAAATTCTATAACCCTCTAGCCTGCAACGCCAAAGGCCGTTATACATAATGTAGGCAAGTAAAATGTAGGTAAGTATGCAATATCATTCAACCGTAAAGCCGTATAGCAAAAAACTTGATTATACATAGCAAAGTATCATAATAATAGGTACTTGTTCCTATAAATAGTATCAATAAAGTAATTAAAATATTGTTGGTATTATTTATAATTATCAACGCGTAAGGAGGTATAGAAAAAACGTGAAGAATCCATTTCAAAAGATAAGATGAGCCTCAAATAGTGTCACAAAGAAATATACTGTGCCCTATGGGGGAAGGTGTCCTTTCGGAATTTGGAATATTAAACCATGCCTAAAGTCCACCAAAAGAGCAGCGATGGCCGAGTGGTAAAAAACCGCGGTCTTCGACGCGACCGATCCCAGGTTCAAATCCTCGGCTCGCACCTCTGACAAAGAAATTTGTAATGTGCGATTTTATCGCTGCTCCACGGTGATGGAAAATATCGTTATATTTAATTCATTTCGATGTTCTCCATCGCCGTGCATGCCTGAGAGAAATTCATAATTTCTCGAAAGCATGACGTCCACCAATCCGCACTTGGCCAGCGTGGTGGACTATGGCCTAAATCCCTCTCACTTGTGAGAAAGAGACCTGTGCCCAACAGTGGGACATAAAAAAGGTTGAAAAAAAAAAAAAAAAAAAAAAGTCCACCACCATGGCCATGTGTGGGTTGGTGGAGTATATGCGTACTCGAATCCACGACACTAGACTAAACCCATCAAGCCTCTTGCCATCGCATCTGGATAATCCACATAATCGTTTGCTATATTACAAAATACACAATCATCGATTTTCGTAACTACTCTGAAAATAATGTAAAGAAAACTTACGTCACTCTGAACTTCATCCCATAGCCTGGTGACCTCAATACTCTTGTTGACGCCATACAGTGGCATGGTGTTTAGCAGCTGCGTCTGCACCAACGCCACCGTATTCCCTTTCAGAACGTAACCGGCGATACAGGCTGACAACTGGAATATCAACATCAGAACCATCGCCCCCGCGAACTGGAAATATAAAATATTACGATTTCAATAAATATTCATGGAACTTACAACAAACATTTATTGTTAAATAGCTGTCTACCCGCGGCTTCGCCCGCGTCTTGTTCGTTTATCATTCAATAGGTACGAAACTCGTACATCCGACTTTTTGCTCATGTAGGTCGAAATGACAAAAACAAATAAGTACTTATTGACTTCATATCCAGTACCTAAATACAAAGTTTCATGTTTTCAACTTCTTTAAGCCTATAAAATAATTCACGGTAAAAAGTATCCTATGTCCATTTCCAAGCTTTACTCTCTCTCTCTCTGTGTACTAAATTTCATTAAAGTAGGTTCAGTATTTTAGGCATAAAAACGTAACAGACAGACAAATACACACACCGAGTGACTTTCACATTTATGACGTTATTCATAAAATTAATATGGATTATAAAAAGTATATGCTACATGTAAATATTGTTTAGTGGTGGTGTAGTAATGTTTTCAGGGACTTAAAACAGCATAAAGTACGGTGACGCTGATTTTCAATGCATGTCACAGTCTTCTTGATTTCTATTGTTTGCGTAATTATAAAGATGTTTAATCAGTTAAAGGACTTTTCGAAATCCCATTTTATATTTTTCATTACATATCCGCGCAAATAAAGACAAAACATATTATAATGATTAAAGGCTTAGAAAACGTTTCAATTTCTTATTAATGAATAGGGTTAATCGTACACATTTTACATTATGAATATCGATTATTATCTGGATACAAAAAAAAGTTAAAACAATAATATTTGCCGACAACTCTATCAGCTGTTTCTATCTAAATTAAATCATGTTTTCTTATCATTGCCAATTAAATTTACTAGATAGGTTACTTTAGTGTACCATGCATTTCCAATGCTTTGATGCTTTTGGACAATACATGAGTTGACTATTGATTTCCACCCTACCTACTTTACGATAACCGCATACCTTGGTAACCTAGCCTTTACCACCACTAACCTCAGAGTATTTAGATATTTTGAACTAAACGAGATTATATCAATTTACGCAACGACCTTAGATAGTAAGAATAATAAATAAATATCTTTGGACAATTCAGAAAACACCATCTGATTCCAAACTAAGCAGAGCTTGTACTATGGTAATCAGAAAGCTGATAAACATACCTACTTATATAATTCTAAATACATACTTATATAGATAAATTAACACCCAGACACAGAACAAATAGTCATGTTCATCACACAAATATTTGTCCCGGGTGGGAATCGAACCCACGACCTCACGCTTCGCAGTGGGCTCATCACCCACTACGCGACGGAAATGTAATCTAATTTACCTTTAAACAAGCAATAAAATTATTGTATAATCCAAATATATTTTTTTAACCTCGGAAATGGCTCCAACGATTTTGATGAAATTTAGTACCCTGGTTTCGGGGGTGATAAATCGATCCAGGTAGGTTTATTTTTAGAAATTTAAATTTTTTGTAACAATTTTTTTTAACTATTTTTAGCTAGCTATTTCAGATGGCCAAGCCAATAAGTGTTCCGTTTGAAATTAAACCAAGAAAAACATCTTTTTTATCCGAGCAACGCTCCGGATACTTTTATAGTAAAATGACAAAACAGATGAGAGGGGTTGTGAAGGCAAATTTATCATTTCATGGTTTCAAATTTAAAGAGACAATTTTGGATCTACAATAACGTATATTCCTTTTACTTTAGTACCTGGACGACCGACGTTGCTCAGATGAAAACAATTTTTTTCTTGCTTTGGTTTCAAACGAAACACTCATTTGCTTAGTGTTTAAAGGCATTAGATAATATCATTGCATTATACGGTAATTAATTGTAATGTCAACTCCCAAGATACCAACACTTTCACCAACGGTGAGTGCGGTGCTCCGGAAATGGCTATAACCAATGGGGTTTATTTGGCGGTACAAATACAATAATATAATAATAAAATACATATTTCTCATTTAGAGCTCAGTCAGTTGATACGAATATTATGTCATATGAGTACCTATCCAAATATATGTCATACTAGTGGCCGCCCGCGACTTCGTCCGCGTGGACTTCGGTATTAGTACTTGTACTATTGTTTATTGATTGAAGAATTGAAAGATTTGAAGAAGATAGATAGAAGATAGATAGAAGAAGATAGAAGAAGAAGATGAGTATCCAAAAAATCATAAGTCTGTCTGAAATTGTGTCTCAAATAATATCCATCCATAAACACCCTTTATCTTAACACTGATAAAATCTTTGAATATAGTAACTTTAAACTCATCCATTTTATTAGTATTCTCATTTATTACTGTAAGAACAAAGTTGCACTAAGAAGACACTGTGAAACAGTTTTGACTCAAATAAATATAATACTTAGTCCATTTAATGAAACTAACTTCTTCATATTAAAAGACCGTATTGTAAAATTATAAAGATAAAGTGGACTCAAGCATTCTGGATAATTTGACAGATAAAACATAATGATCGACGCACTGCATACCGTGTTTGAAAATAGTTTGTACGTAGGTACTCATATTATGCTGTTCAGTCATAAATGTTTCATATCAACGGAAGCATATAGAGGTTTATGTTCCTGACAGTACAGTGTTAAACATCGACGCGTTAATAAGGTTAATAAAGGCCAATGAGCGTATTCATGGCAATTTAAAGCAAAATTCAGGCAAAATGCATATTGGGTACCTCTACTTCACACACCTTTAAAAGTCAAACTTTTTTTGGCGGCTAGAATTTTTTCAGAAAGAAAGTAGGAGTGGAACTGGGATACTGTTTGACGCAATTTGACATTTTTCATAATATCATATTTGATTTTCAATAGGTTACACAAAATGGATAATAGATGGATAGAGACTATTTTCTTTTAGATCAGACAGCATAATCTACCACTTTCGAAATTATACAAAAAGTGGTAAAAAAGCCAAAAAAACATTGAACATTTTTGGAATTTCGTATATCAATATCTGTTTGTATGTAGGTTGTATGTATTAGTATATATTGTAAGTAAGTTGTGTCCATCTTACTTGTGACATACATACATAGGTACATACATGCATGCATACATTCAATAAAACATACCACAAATTAAATTTCAAACAGGCTCGTTAGCACGTTCGTTAATAGATTTATATTATCCAAGGAAAACTAAACTATAAGCATAATTGTAGATAAACACTTGAGTAAATACTCGCACGTATTTGTGACCAAGGGAATGCATATTATTATTTGTAATTGCAATTTACTCGTATTAAAATACAGCATATGATTATTGCAAATATCGATCATTTTTAAGATCTTTTAAACTGTTGAATACTCATTGCAATCCTGCAATGCTCTTAAATTCTTACAGCTATTATAAAACTTCGTGTATGACATGTTTTTTCATTTAATTTTCTTTTAGACAATGTACACAACGCCAAGATAATAACGGTGTAAAGTTATTTAAAATAGATTACTGACATTCTATGACGAAAATAGGTCGCAGCCGGCCTAACAATTAAAACCGGCTAATTTGAGACAAATGGATATAGACGGGTTAATCTATTAATACCTGCTAATAACTAGTAAACTTTAAAGATAGTTTAACAAAACTTACCGCCATGATCAGGTAATAATTCTCCTTGAATGCACCATAGAAACCGAAGAAGGCGATGAGGAATATAATGATTCCTGTGGCGATACAAAACGCCGGCAGGGAGAAGAATCTCTCCGAGAGGAACTCATGGTAGCCGTTGTAGGCAGACTGCACAGAACTACCCACCGACAAGATTATTATTCCGGTTATCTGAAAACGCGAACCACAAATGAATCCACTTCACTTTTTCACAACTACCTAAGTACCTACGCAATACTCGTAAATTGCACAACTTACCAAAAATAGGAAGTTAACTGTAACCAAGGTATATTTTACGGTTGTAAATATTTTAGACCACATTTTTATTGATTAACCAGCGACGCGTGTACCCTCGTGACGGCCGATCGACGTATGCTTTGGTTAGGTATTTTTATCACTCCGTAATCTTGATAAGGAAAACAAAATGATTTATCTCGCTCAAGGCTCTTGCTTGGGTTTGACTTTCCGTCATCATTGCTAAAAGATCATCAATGTGTTTCGTCCTCGAGAAACCCGTTTGATTTGATCCAATATTGCCTATATGAACTTTGTGGCGGAATAGTCCTGCAATTTAGTTAATTGTTGTATTATTTTTAATTTTGGTGCGAAAATTAATTTGTTTGTATAAATAAAGCTATTACGTTTGAAGTATCATGGGAATTGTTTCGAAATATTTATGCATAACTATCTATTGTTTAAATTTTATTAAGTACCTATCTGTTCTAAGCAAAATATATGTAATGCGTTTATTAATTCTCCTGTGTTTTGATAAAACCTGCAAACATGTATTTTAAAGATATTGAATGAAAATTGGAAATTTGAAATTCTTTGTATTTTACTGTAACTATTTTAGAATAATGATACTAGACTTAATTTTATGTCGAAAGTATCATCTAAGCACTATCTGTTTGCTTGCTATCTGTAGATAAGCTGATAACGCACTGATATTGACGTCCCAGTCATACATGATAGGGCAAGTGTGAATATATTAGATTTAGGTATTTTGACATAGTTTGATCCCACAGCTTCGCTTGCTTAATATTCTGTAGAATACAATATTAAAATACTAAAAATTATTAAATTTGTTTGTTGTTATGAAATACTTAAGATTTATTATATTATAGCTGTGCCCGCGACGTCGTCCATGTGAATAAAGACTTGTATAAAAGGGATTGATTAAAGATTATTTATTTACATTGAATAAGTAGTAGGTAGATTATTCTTACATATTATAGTGAAATCACTTATAATAAAATGTTCATATGTTCAGAAGACACCTTTTTATTGTTCCTAAATCCTTCAAACCTAAAACAGTAAGGACTGCTTACTGTACTCAGATCTTACTATCCAGTTTTCGCATGCTTCGCTTTTCTCGCGCAATCAGATTCTCTTTACAAATATGTAGCTCGTTTATTAAAGTTAAGAGATACGTAGTACTGCTGTGCCCGTGACTTCATCTATATTAAAAATAAATAGTATCTTAAGTAAATTGAGTGAATTTATACTGCAAAGAATGCATAGGATACATAGCTTTAACCTACTGCAGAATAGAGGTGCACTATACAACAAAATTTCTAAACATACGTGCTTAGGATTAATCATTCTGAAAAATTATAAGGCCAATTAATAAACTATAGGTTTAAAACTTGCGGACAGCAGTTTGGTCATAAGTCATAACTCATATAACATTGTGAAAACTAAAGCAGAAGGCAGGGTCTCTACACAGTGTGCTATCTGTATTTGGAAATAAAGAATATTTTTATAAAGAATCTTTAAAGAATCCTTAATATCTCCATCAATCAACGTGTGTGGATGAGCCCTCAGATCGTACGCAATAAAGAGACGCAAAAAAGGAGTTATCATTGGTCCAATTAACAATGTTCAGCATCATACGTATACCTACCCAACGATGGGACAACCCGCGTGGCGCAATGTTTACCATGCCGGACTGCTAATCGAACTGTCCTAGGTTAGAATCCGGGCGAAGCAGAAATTTCAATGATGAGTTTAAACTGTTCTCGGTCTGGGTGGTTGTTTTTCTGTCTCTATGTGTGTTCATGGCACCCACGACACAGGGTATATCTACCCTAATGTGAGGCTATACGTGTGAAATGTTATTTTTTTACACTATGTACTTACTTTTATTAGACTTAAGGCTTTTATTTGAAATTATCTCCATCGATTCACTTTGTAGAAGAAATGAATATTGCTCAATAACGCCATCTACCGTATGACATGTAAACTTTGTGGTTGATAAATCGAATGTCTAATTACCAAATAGGTAGATATTGAGATTAACAGTTGGTTCACTAAAAGTTTAACTATTCGTCACCTAGATGTCTGCAGTAGTCTCGTTTTGTTAAGGCTTTGTACATTCTGTATGAAGGTTTAGATTCCGTATCTTACAACCTTAATGCTGGATGCATTGAGATTGTAAGATTTGGATTTCGGTTCATCGGAGCTAGAGGCCTCCTCAATATTGGGAGAGCTCCACGCTCAGCAGTGGAATGCTAAAAAGGTTGCAGCATGATATAATGTAGCGATAATAATCGTTTCAGCTGTAGCCTGTTCATAATCTTCCACCCCAAAAGAAGACTAATAAGCTGAGCAACTAACTCAATGGAGCCTGTGATGTAAGGTTCGGCGGCGGTAAGGCTCGCGATGCGCTTATTAGGTACCTATAGTCTAGCCATTCTCGGCCAACGAAAGAAAATACAGTAAGCTGATCTAAGTAGGTATATTTAATATAGTCGACAATATTAGTGAGAGTTCAAAATAATTTTACTTAAATTTAAACTTTTATTAATGGTTTTGAATGGGCTGTTACCGAAACTTTCATACAAATTCCCCAAAGTGCGTTTTAAGTTTATGTCGCGTATTGTGTAAATGAACATAACTTTTTTGTTTATCACCCGATTGATATGAAATACACACTAATGTTACGGAAATTAATTCAACAATATATCAGTAAACACATCATTCAAAGAAAGGAAAAGAATTTGAGAATGAAATATTAAGTTAAGGTTAATTATTGTACGCTTGAGATACCAACTTTCGAATCCATTTTATTTGCTATTGGGGGGTAGTTTTGAAAAAAGCTTAAATAGAATTCTCACTATGTTAGTAAAGATTACAAATACAAAATTATAAGTAAAATACTCTGCACAAAAATATTCTGTACATCAAGTTTCGACACTCAATTTTCAAAGAGTTTCAAAGAAAATTGACATTTAAAGGATGAATTTCGGAAAATGCGGAAACACGTATTCTTTTATTTTGGTTACAAAATATTTCTACCAAATTTCAAGAAAACCTTTTGAAAAAAACCAAGTTTTCCATACAAATTTTCATCCCTCATTTCACACCCTTAAAGGGTGATTTTTAAAATTATCTATAGCCTAAATGTTAGCGAGGACCAATATATATAAAACAAAAGTTTCATCAAAATCCGTCCAGTAGTTTTTGCGTGAAAAGCTAACAACAGACAGACAGACAGACAGACAGACAGACAGACAGACAGACAGACAATAATTTCAAAACTTATATTTTTAGCTTCTGTTACTCATAAAAAGACCCCTAGAAGTATTTTTTTAAATTTATATGCAATGTACAGAATTGACCCTGCTTACAGTTTTATTATATGTATAGATGAAAATAATATGTATTTTGTAATAGAATAAATATACGAGTATTTTATGTTACTTACCTACAAGTAACAAATCGATTTAAAGGCAATCAGAAAACCACAACTCGCTACGATAACAAAAACAAATCGTCTGCGTCCTACTTCGTCCAATGAAGAAACACGAGTCCTGAACGAAACAAGTCAAGAATGTAACAAAACCACTTCATTTCCATTGTTATCCGGTCGAAGTCATTTCCACGTAATTATTGTAATCGCGGATACAACAATACAAGTCTGCAAGTAAAGTAAAATTTCAGCATTTTTCGCGCCAATTTGCTTTAACATTATTTTTTTTACTTTACAGTAATCTTCGTAAGTAAAACTTCGTATCTCTGCATATTGCCAATGTCAAGTAAAAAAATTTGAATCAAATTATGCCTATTTTGGAAGCAACCCAGAAAATCATGCTTTCGCACTATTATTCAATATAAAACACTCTGTCTCTTTATAATATCTACATCGAACAAAATTCCAACTTTCAAAACAATACCATGTATGCCATGGCCGAGTAGTAATAAAACCGCTGTCCTTGAGGCGACCGATCCCAGGATGTCCCAAATTCAAATCCTCAGCGCGCACCTCTGACAAAGAAATTTATAATCTGCGAATATATCGCTGCTCCACGGTGATGGAAAATATCGTGATATTTCATTGATTACGATGTTCTCCATCGCCGTGCACGTCTGAGAGAAATTCATAATTTCTCGAAAGCATGACGTCCACCAATTAGCGCTTGGCCAGCGTGGTGGACTATGGCCTAAATCCCTCTCAATTGTGAGAAGGAGATCTGTGCCCAGCAGTGGAACATAATAAAGGTTGAAAAAAAAAAGTACAAAATGCCTGTCTGAACTGCCCGCCAAAAGTCTTGTTATACTTCTAATTTTGATATTTTTTTATGATTCTGATAGAGGGCATGTACTCCAAAAACAATCAAATATTTTGAGTTTGAGTTGTTTAGACGACATAAATGAATGTAGGTACTCTTATGTAGTCACAACACACCCAAAAGGAGTTAATATTCTGTGCCAAGCGCTACTTGATTTTCTATAATTTTAAGAGTACTGCCACAGAATAACATTCATCTCATCAAGACTCATCGTTTCTATGATACGAGTAAATAAATCGGCACCATCAAGTTTTGAAAATTAGTTATGTAATAAAAATGTAGGTAGTTGGATTTATAATGAATTAAAATAAAATGCATTGTAGAGAAAAATAATTTATTTACATTAGAATAACATCGAATAAATTACCTATAAATAACCACTTAGTAATTTATGCTAAAAATAATATGGGTACTTAATATAATAAATATAATTTTACAGTTATTACCTGTACTACACAGCATTACAGATTGCCCAAAACACCGGACTCCTAAGTCAATATTTTTATTTTTGTAAACCCCTAAGGATTTTTTTAAAGAGAAACCAAAAGAGGGTTCTGCTGACTTTTTCTGTGTTGCCTTCATTGCGTTATTAAAATAATAATTTACTGATAGATATTTAGGAATTACCAATGAATAATAACATATTTAAAAGACAATTAAATAAATGGCTCCTAGAATGTATATACATACATTCTAGGAGCCATTTATTTTATAACATTGGCAAATATTTGACGTATCACTTAAACAAGTGTAATTTAAATTTAAAATAATCCATACTAATATTATAAAGAGGAAAGATTTGTATTTTTGTACGTTTGTAATGAATAAACTCAAAAACTACTGTTCCGATTTCAAAAATTCACCATTAGAAAGCTACATTCACCCTGAGTAACATAGGCTACTATTTACTGCGGGAAAATGCTTCATTCCTACGTGAAAACGGGTAATAGGGTCAACGCGGTTGAAGCAACTGGCTAAACGCCTGTGATTTTAATATAGCAATGAAGCCTGGAAAAGCACATTTATAGCTATTTTTTATCCTACGGGGACCCATTAAACGGGTCCACGCGGGCGAAGCCGCTGGCGGAAGGCTAGTAATCAATAATTTATAAACACAATGTATCTAATTGCAATAATTTGTCTTCTTGTAATGAGTCTCATCTAATAACCACTACAAGCTACAATGCTAAAATGATAAAAATATGTTTAATAATTAATTAATGTGTACTATCTAGATAATCTTATAGAGCGAAGTTTAATTTACATAGCTATTCCCTAAAACTTTGCACGCCTCATTAGGCAGAACATACAGACCCTTGAAATATTGTAATATAACACCTACATTGTAAAATTCTATGTTCTGGCAAATAAAGAAATTTTATTTGATTTAAAAGTCAAGTTATAAAAAACTTTCTACTGCTCTAATTCCACTTCTTCATATTTCGACCTCCACGCCAACCACGCAGAGACAGAGGTTAGAACAATCTGAAATTTTTAAAAATATTTGGAGTATACTCCATTATTTAAATACAATTTACATTTATATAAATACATTTTGTACATAAAATAACATAAATAATAATTGATTTTAAAAATTTAAAATAATCAAATTATAATATTAATATTATAATTTGATTATTTTACGCCCTTAATAAACAACGAAGTAGGACAACATTAAAATAAATAAGAAATTATTATTTTAATGTTGCTAGCGACTTCGTTCGCTTTTCGTTAGGGAACCCTAATCTTTCCCGTTATCATCCGAGCGTTGGAAATGTACTTTACGATAGATCTATTCTCAGAATGAAGGATCGATCAAACCGTTTCCGATCGAGGAGTTTGGTCAGTTTGGTGACACATATTGCGATTTGCGACTCGATAATTTTTATTAGATACCTACTAGTGAACCTAGCAGACGTTTTCCTGTCTTAAAGTATCAGAAATAATCAAGTTTCAAATACTTAAAAACATAAACATTAGCAAGAAACCTTCAATAAGAACAAGTATGAAAATATAAATTGTAAAAATATTAACAAAATTGTTTTATATTATTTTTATTATTATTTTATATTTAATGAATGTACCTAATATTTTCAATAAGAATTTCATATCTTCAATGATGATTTATATAGATGAGCATGTATGCATTTAAAAAAATATGCATACTGTAAATAAAATACCTACCTATTCTATTGCTTTTAATCGATATCTAATCGATAGTAAGTATACAGCTTATTTCCTCCGGACAAATACGCGCAACAGTCCAGCATGGTCACCATTGCGCCTCATGGGTCTTTATTGGGTTTCCATTAAGTATATAAAAAGGACTGTAATTAGGTATTGTTTATCATAACTACCCACACGGCAAGCAGTGCAAAATAACACCATTTTGTTGAATCCCTTATATAACACAAACCCCGGCGATGGGATAGGCAGTGCCGTAGTGAATGCGTGTGATCCTCTTAGCCGTAACTCTTTCTGTCTGTCTGTCTGCTACTCTTTCACGCTTAAACCACTGAACCGATTTTGATGAAATTTGGCATAAACATAGAAAGGACGTTGAGAAAGAACATAGGCTACTTTTTGCCGCGGGAAAATATCTCATTCCCACGGGAAGCAAATGGAATGAATGAAATGCGCCGTGTACTGTTATAAATACGTTATTACTTACTTCATTCTGGTCCATTATCATATTTTATAACTTATATTCTTTTGTTTTATTCTTACATTACTTTACAAAATTATTTAATTTCTGTGTTTGTTTATTTATATTTTGGCGCAGCTATCAAAATTGTCATGTCTGTATTTTATGTTTCTTATTTTTTTAATTCATTTTACGGCATTATATAAAAATCCTTTTAGCCATTCAATATTAAATGAAAACAAAATTTTTATATTTCTTATTTCATTTCATAGATTAATAACGTATAGTATTGTCTTTGGCTTAGGTATTCATGTTTTTTATATTATAATTATTATAAATTGTTATTTTTAAATAATAAATGAATATAATGTTTTTAGAATCTTTATATATAAATGAATTGCTGCTCAAGAACGTCTGAACCGATGTGGCTAATTTTGGTCTTGAAATATTAGCAGTAGTCCAGGGAAGGTTTAAAGTGTGAGAAAATTTGGGAGCACTGCGAAATTAATAGTAAAATAAATTATTTTATTTTCCTATATAAACAGTTAGTAACAGTAACTGTCAAACATTGGTTCTTCGCGCCATCGTCCAAAAGTTTGACATAGTCTGAATAACAGTTCATCTGTCACTATTCGTTTTTAATTTTTTATTTGACAGTAACATAAAAACCCTTTGAGATGATAAAGAAACTAATCCTCTTACAAAACTTTTAAGGCAGGACAACGTCTGCGGGATCCACTAGTATAACATAAATGGCTGCAACCCTGTGTTACAGCACAACAGTAATGACGAGAGCTATGACGGTGATATAGCTGAGCCATTCCCCCAACACGCTGGCGTACCCTGTAGTAATCTATACGTAATGTTACTATTTGCTGTAGCTATAATGCTTGCGTTCTACACCACATTATCGGATTTATATTTTTTATGAGTATAGGCCACTTTATTTCCGCCGCCCCATGTGCATACCTAAGGAAAACGGGGGTTGCTAAGTTGCCACTGCCGTCCGCCCGCCTCGCTGCTCTCATCTATCACTCACACTATAATATAGGTTTCGATAGGAATGAGTTTCTATAGTGATTTTTTTAAAGTATAAAAAACCATGAGAAAACTAGTGAACGTGTTTGACTTTTATCCTCTAAATCGAGGGACCCTCCTCTGAAATCTGTCGGCCTATACGGCCTATTTATAAATCCAGGACTGCTACACCATCATGAGCTTCAATAACAACATAATAAACCGGACATAATATGAAAAGCTACAAACCTGTATCACAGTTATGACGAGAGCCACGACAGCGATGACGTACACGTTATAGCTGAGCCATTCCCCCAGCACGCTAGCGCATCCGGTATTGTACGCGTTCAGAGTCGTACACTCGAACGGGGAAATTGTCCCATAGTCAATGTGGCAGCATGACACTGGTATTAGTTGCGATTGGTAATCGTGTCGCCCAGCGACACCGCAGCATTCGAACTGTTGGAAAAACATATTTTGTACTTACTTTTTTTTAAAGAAAAAGTATGTGTTTCAATGTATTTATGTAAATGAATGTAACATTTTCAATGATTACGATGTCGTTATAGACCAGTGTCGATCATGTTGAAAATGGTAAAAAGTGAAAAAAATTTATAGTAGAATGAAACCTATTGGAAAAGGTAGAGAATATAACAAAAATAAAAGGAAAAATAAATTAAGAGGCGATCTGAGGTCGGGAAGGGGGAGGGGGGGAGCTTTAAAGGGTAAAAAACGGGTA
Organism: Pyrgus malvae; assembly: GCA_911387765.1. Classification (NCBI taxonomy): domain Eukaryota; kingdom Metazoa; phylum Arthropoda; class Insecta; order Lepidoptera; family Hesperiidae; genus Pyrgus; species Pyrgus malvae. Next base: position 4,752,265 of record OU426955.1, on the reverse strand, counting down.
ATCTCGATTTCCGGCAAAACTACAGGTCCTATGAAAAAAAGTTAAATGGCAAAGATGTAGCTAATAAAAAGATCTACAACTTTTATATTTACACTTTTTTCACATAACCTCAAAATTTAAGTGAAATATTCAAATAACCATGTTTTTGGTTTTTTATTTTTATCTTATACAAATAAAATTATTTTTTCACAAAATTTGGTGAAAACTTACCTTTTTATGTCCCAGATATACAGTATTTTTTTCGGTTTAAAATGTTTATTTTTTTCACCTCATTTTGACTTAATATCGAAAAAGCAGCCTAGTTTTCAATCGAAAATTCTCACGTCAAAATATCTGCTTTTTTAAAAAAGTCGGTATGCTTTTTGTACGTTGAAATCTCTTCTTTCTGATGGTATAAAAAAAATATACATTACTTTTGTAAATATGCTCAGAAAATGCAAATAATGAAAACTCGAATCCCAATTTTTTTCAATCATTATGTACAATTTTGAGCTATATATTACAATTAACACTTAAATTACTAAAAAAATTAAGATTTCAAGTAACATTGATATACACACTTTGTTTTTCAAGTAATTAAAGTGTAATTTTTAGTAAAAAGCTCAAAATTGTACATAATTATTCAAAAAAATTCGGATTCGAGTTTTTATAATTTGCATTTTCTGAGCACATTTACAATAGTAATGTATTTTTATACCATCAGAAAGAAGAGATTTTAACGTACAAAAAGCATACCGACTTTTTAAAAAAAGCAGATATTTTGACGTGAGAATTTTCGATTGAAAACTAGGCTGCTTTTTCGATATTAAGTCAAAATGAGGTGAAAAAAAAATATATTTTAAACCGAAAAAAAATACTGTATATTTGGGACATAAAAAGGTAAGATTTCACCAAATTTTGTGAAAAAATAATTTTATTTTATAAGATAAAAATAAAAAACCAAAAACATGATTATTTGAATATTTCACTTAAATTTTGAGGTTATGTGAAAAAAAGTGTAAATATAAAAGTTGTAGATCTTTTTATTAACTACATCTTTGCCATTTAACTTTTTTTTCATAGGACCTGTAGTTTTGCCGAAAATCGAGATAAACCGTTTTTTACCCTTTAAAGCTCCCCACGCCCTCCCCCTTCCCGACCTCAGATCGCCTCTAATTTATTTTTCCTTTTATTTTTGTTATATTCTCTACCTTTTCCAATAGGTTTAATTCTACTATAATTTTTTTTCGTCTCAAAAATTATCGACACTGGTCTAGTACATCATATACATTTTTAAACTTTTGATAAACCAGAAAGAACAAGGCGCCCGTATTTGTCAAACAGGCTCGGTCGCAGCCTTCAATTTTGGGGAAGGTCGCCAAGAAATTTTAGGGCAGGTAAGAATTTGAATTGGGAAGAAGTGTTGTCCCAAATTGGCTTGTTTCGCCTTTCATCTACGCATAATGGATGGATTTTGGGGGGGGGGGGTCATGTCCCCTGTGACTCCCTTGTCTCCCCTGGGACCACGCCTGCTGTGTGTGCCTTAAGTGAATAGACATTACTCACTTTATTAACAGACTAGTGGATCCCGCAGACGTTGTCCTGCCTTAAAAGTTTTGTAAGAGGATTAGTTTCTTTATCATCTCAAAGGGTTTTTATGTTACTGTCAAATAAAAAATTAAAAACGAACAGTGACAGATGAGCTGTTATTCAGACTATGTCAAACTTTTGGACGATGGCGCGAAGAACCAATGTTTGACAATTACTGTTACTAACTGTTTATATAGGAAAATAAAATAAGTTATTTTACTATTAATTTCACAATGCTCCCAAATTTTCTCACCGTTTAAACCTTCCCTGGACTTCTACTAATATTTCAAGACCAAAATTAGCCATATCGGTTCAGACGTTCTTGAGTTTTAGCGAGACTAACGAATAGCAATTCATTTATAGGTATATATATAAAGATTCGAAGAACATTATATTCATTTATTATTTAAATATAACAATTTATAATAATTATAATATAAAAAACATGAATAAGCCAAAGACAATACTTATAATGAGATATTTTCACGCGGCAAAAAGTAGCCTATGTTCTTTCTCAACGTCCTTTCTATGTTTATGCCAAATTTCATCAAAATCGGTTCAGTGGTTTAAGCGTGAAAGAGTAGCAGACAGACAGACAGACAGAGTTACTTTCGAATTTATAATATTAGTAGGAAAAGTAAAGTATAAGAATAAAAAAAGAATTTTGAAAATCGGTCCACAAACGGCGGAGTAATCGGTGAACATATATAAATAAAAAAAAATACATACAGCCGAATACAGTACCTCCTCCTTTTAGAAGTCGGTAAAAACAATAGAATATAAGTTATAAAATATGATATGAACGTCAATGAAGTAAGTAATAACATGTAGTGTATTTATAACAGTACACGGCGCATTTCATTCATTCCATTTGCTTCCCGTGGGAATGAGATATTTTCACGCGGCAAAAAGTAGCCTATGTTCTTTCTCAACGTCCTTTCTATGTTTATGCCAAATTTCATCAAAATCGGTTCAGTGGTTTAAGCGTGAAAGAGTAGCAGACAGACAGACAGACAGAGTTACTTTCGAATTTATAATATTAGTATGGATTACTCACACAAACTCAACAGATTTAGATATTGTATAAAGCAAAGATAAAATGTACCAAAGCAAGGGGAGGAGGGGAAGTGGGATCTAGAAACATTGCATACGCTTCTTTTCAATTGTACAGTTTCCACAACGGATCTTTGTCACTCTGAAATTAGGTGCAAGAAACGACTAAGCAAGTACTGCTGTGCGGAGAAGTTTTGATTAGTTGAGATTTGAGAACAATTTTTAGCTTTTGCGCTGCTGTTTTCAGAATGTGAAAGACCGATGGTCGAACAGACCTACGATGGCCAAGCGCAAGACCGTGATCTCCAACACGGATATACTGAGTTCACACCCCGGCAAGCACCACTGACGAATAAATTTGTTTGTGCGTATTTATCGTTGCCCCACAGTGAGGGAATTTTTTATTACGATGTTTTCCATTACATGCATGCCTGAGAGTTACTCATAGTTTCTTGAAGGTATAATGTCCATCAATCCGCACTTGGCCAACGTGGACTTTGACCTACATCACTCTCACATCCGAAACCAGACCATGAAAAAAGGTTAAAAAAATTGCACGGAATTCCAAGAGACTAAGATGCGTGTGAGTATTGTGAAAAGTCGTGTAAGAGAAAACTCGCCTCCATTTGCAGATCATCCCAGATCCTGGCGGCTTCGATCCGCGTGGAGTACTGCTGCAGACTCTGAAGCATGGTGCTCCGTATCTCGGTCGCGGTGCCGGTGCGCATTCCGTACCCGGTTATTGTTATTGCAATCTCGAATATTAGCACTGTTATTAGGAGCAATAAGTACTGAAAATAAAAATAAATTAAATTACTGGCACTTAACACTCATAACATAAACCTAACAATAGGATTTCAAGTGTCGTGGGTAGGTACAATGGACACAAATAAATTTTAAATCATCATTCAGATTTCTGACTGGAAACCGAACCCGGGATGCTCGATTGCCACTATTGCCTATATGGTGACCATTGCGCCATGCAGGTGGTCAAAATGTAAAGGCTAACATAATTCTGAGCGCTAACTGAATCTTTACCATGTTTTATTATATTACCTAAAAACGCAACTAGCGTGGGTGATTACGCTAGTAAATCGATCTCGGTTGTACCTACTGGGGTGAGTCTGCTTATGGTATCATTTGAAGCACGAAAACCTTGAGGTTTTCGTCTGAGGTTTTCGTGCTTCAAATGGTGCGTTAAACCTTCCGTCGTCATTGCCGGTTGTTATTAATGTAATACCTACAGTAAGGTCGACTACCGAAAGAAAGGCCTAATGCAAAACATTTGTTTGAATTCTCTGAGAAGCACACATTACATAGATAGAACACGTACATTACGTATCTTTTGGTCGCCCGTCTTATCCTTACTAGCAACCACACTTTCAACTGGAACAGAATAGAATTGCTACTCGGCTGATACGTGTACAACCACAGTGTAAAACCATTCTACATCTTCGGTCGGTTCGGTCGTCTTCGGTCACACGCTAATGTAGAGATTAAACGACTGCTATGCATCTATCGAAAACAATCGGGACCGACGACTTACGTCGGATAGACGGATATTCACTCACTTGTAACACTATAATACAACAAAGTTGTTACCAACCTCATATTGTTACCTTATTGTTAACCTATCGCTTTAAATATTGTTTGTTTTTGTTTATGTAATTAACTTTACTTTTCTATGTATGTGGTCTGTGATGTATAGTCGCGAATAAAGTTACTTTCTTTCTTTCTATCTTTCTTACTAATTTGTGACTAGCAGCCACCCATCTTCCTATCAACCGAGCCTGTAAAGCTTATCTGGTAATGGATAATGAGTAGCTCAAATGATTCACAATGTAAATACTAACACCAGCAATGAAATAGAAGTGTTCGGAGATCGCTGCATAGAATCCAAGAATTGACGTGAGTAGTATGATGACCCCAGTGCCGATGACAAACCCTGGTAACGTGAAGAATCGTTGAGTTATCAGAGCGCTATATTCGTGGTGCCGCAACAGAACCACTACTCCTGTCATTACGAGAACCAACCCTGTAACCTGCGAAGGAAATAATTGCCTTTCAACCCAAGATTTAGGTAGCATTCGATTTCCACACGTGTGCGATAGATTTTACAAAGTTTCTGCAGCTAGAACCAGGAATTAAACAATAGTAAAATGAATTTAAAATAAACATAAATTTACTGTGCTGTTTTTTTACAAACTCTTAGGGTGCGTTTCCACTGACGCGGAGCTAGACGGAGAGGAGCGGAGAAGAGCGGTGAAACGTGGTGAGTGTTTCCACTGAAGCGGAGCAGAGCGGAGTAGTGAAGCGGAGATATTCGCAACCCAATGCCGCTGTCCTCCGCTCCGCATCGCCTCGTTGTATTTTTATGAATATCTGTTCAGCTCTGCTCCACTCCGCTCGTGCATTTCCATTGAAGCGGAGCGGAGATTTCGAGCATAGTGATTGGTCAATTCATGCACCTCTAAGCACCGCTCCGTCCAAATCCGCATCAGTGGAAACGCACCCTTAGAGCGGTTTCAGTTTAGGCTAATTTTCGGTTCATATGCAGTACTGTCGTATCTAAAAACGCGCTCACACGTGTGCTACTTTTTATACCGGAAACTCCAATGAGAGACGAAAAAAGAAGCGCGCGTGTAAGCGCGTTTACCAAAACGACCGTATACGCGCACGAAAAATATACTAGAATCCCGCAGGACGAATTTTTTAATGTAAGGGGAGGCTTAACGGCTTAAGTCCAAAAGTGCACTTTTAATGTGACATATTATATATTATAATTTATATCTGATAACACGCCATCCACATTTACCTAGTTCTTTGAAGGCCAAAGTCGTATCATCCGACTACTAGCACAGACGGACATCCGACTAGGGTCCATCTGTGTTAGTCTACTCCACATCAATATCTAAATAAATTAAGTAGGTACCTTAGACTAAGAATAGTAGGTACCTATTTGAATGATAATAAACATGATCGGCGCGGGTTCTTGTCAAACATTTTAAATTTTGTCATAAACATTCAAGGATAACAATCAATCTGGATCGGACAAAAATTTACATGTTTATACCTATAGTCGTGATGATAAGGATTTTATCACTTTTTAAAGTCAAAATAAGACACTGCAATGCAAATTTTCATCTTCATTTACCTAGGTATATAAACGACGACTTACCAGAAAAACACAATTTACAGCGGCCAACAAATACCGCACTGATTTCACGAACTCTGGTATTTTTATTTTACTCATATTTAAAACTTTAAAAAGAAATAAAGTTGTATATAATGTTAGGTATGCCTTATTTTCTTTAGCGTCGAGTAACGCACTGAGATCATTTTATCAATCTCGAAAGAAACCAATATCAATTTTATCTCGACGTTTACATCTAATCATTGCTCGAACATATTAGTTTGTTACCGACGATGTTCATACATTTTATTTTCAGTAGGTACCTTTTAGTATTCTTTGAATACCGAGAAATCTGGGAGTAATCACTCAGCATCTATGAATGGAATGAATGGCTGAACGCTTTTCCGTCCCGCTGGGCACAGATCTCTCCCCATTATTGCGGAGGCCTGGAGCTTACTGCACCCCGTTTCTCCAGTGTGGGTATAATGTACATAAACTATTAAAGTTTAAAAATACAAAATCAAGAATCTATTAGGTACCTAACAACGACGAAGTTTTATTAGTTTAATCTTCCGTTCGTTCCATTACATAGTCGTTAAGAATTATGGATGTAATGTAAACCGGTAAAAAAGAGGAAAGCAAAATGGGTGCAATTGGCAGTAAAGTGGATGACTAGGTTGACCTTAGCGGGCCAATTTCGTGCCGGTTTCAGTGTTTCGGAGGACACGCTAAGCCCTAGAAAACGGCTTTCGTAGCCCTGAATTACCACATGCGTAAATATAATATTCATACATATTTCCGATTTCTCCGACACACGTTCTAATAGGGTGAACAGGAAAGAGGGATATGGCCGCTATTTTAACCGCGTTTTACGAGCGTTGGCGTTTCTCCAACGTTATCGCTGCGCAAATGCTACGTTGCGGTTTCTCTGCAATCACGCCTCATACGGACAGAGTTGGATAACTGTAGAGTTGGGTTTGGGGCTAAGGCCAGCATCAAATCGCAGCATGAGTTAATTAACGTTGCGCACGCTTTAAACGCAACGGTAACGTCGCGTCTGTTCTGACTTTACCTGTTATTCATACTTGATCTGTGCTGTTATTATTACTCGTCCAGTTTCACCGAAACTGGCAAAAACGTATTGCAAAAATAATACTTGACGCTGGCAATATGCAGTGTTTGCACTTTGCAATGCCATAATGGAAGAAAAAAATTTAACAAAACAAAAAACCTTAGACCATAAGAATAAATAATTATTTATTCTTATGCTTAGACTAAGAATAATGTACTTACATTCTTAGTCTAAGATGTATGTACTCTTTTTAAAAATGTGACATTTTATTCGAGGTAGATAATATAAAATATCATTATCATTTTGCCTTGTGGGAACATCTCTAACGCGCATGTTAGATGTTAGCTTTCTTTTCAAAAAGATTGTATTATTTATTCTTATGTTACCATACCAGTTATTACCCCAGAAATGTATACCAAATCGGGCCCTGCATGTTGGCCAATGTAATCGCCCCATGAGGCAGCAATATATGTCTTTTTTAATTCGTTTTACAGCATTGTATAAAATCCTTGCAGCCATTCAATATTTTCGTTACATTATTCAATAATTGCATCGCATATAAACTCTGTGCATATTGCCAGTCAACTTTAGTCAAGTATCATTATTGCATCACTTAGTAGTCATAAAAAAAATCAGTAGTAAAACGTCAGTTATCAGTCAGTCTAGTCAGTCAGAAATTCAAATAAAGCAATGGCTACTATGCCAGAACGTGTCCGAAGGAGTTTTGGAGACAAGCCCCAGTCGCTGATGATGTTGATGATTGATGTTTTCGCACTGTTATTCTATTTCACAACAATTGTGCACTGTCATTAACCTATATCGATAAAATGCCATCAACTTTATCCGATATAACTCAAAAATACACCAAGAAAATGAAAATAAAACAACTTGTCCCTTCAGACTTCCCGCCAAAACTCCGGTAAATGCTTTAAACTGTCCGTAGAGCCCCGTTTATAGGGACCAGGTGACGTAAAAATCCTAGGTCATAGATTAATGAGACTATTCAAGGCGAACGAAGCGAGCTCGATAACTAACTATCCCAAAAACCTGCGCGTTTTTGTGGTACACTTTACAGAAAAACTTTATGCCACATTATCTGCAATGATTTATCATACACACCTCACTCACACGTGCGAATTGCGATAAAACTACTTAAAACTCCGCAATTCTGTTTGCACGGATAAAAAGCTACGATTTATCGTCACATGTTTAGCAGGCAATATCTAGCTGAAATATCCTCTTGCTTTGACTTTAACTATTATATCGCCAAGTCTCAAACGAGCAAAAACTGGACACAAATGTTTACTTGATATTGGCAGAATGGTCAAACAACCGAGACGCGTTTCGTTCTTATTCGTTCAAACATTTGTACAGTTCAGTTTATTTTATTCTCATTCATTCAGTCAGTCAGTTACATAGACTAAAATATATGTCAGTTAGAATTGTTGCGTCGTGGTAGATTGTTGTTTGTTTTTACCAAAATTTGTTACAATACAAACAATATTGACGGTAAGGTTTACTTTACCGATATATTTAAATTAGATAAAAATCTTCAGCAGTTACATAGCATCGTTAAAATTTCGTCTAAAACGCCAAAAACTCGTACGGTATTACTGTGAAATGTGTTAAACTTAACTACGCAAATCGATGTTTTTAATATGGCTTTTGTGTTGGCTTTTAGAAAGAATTTAAATTGTAATCTTTGTTCCAGATACATTTTTAAATTTAGAATCTGAAGAGATTAAGATTTAAACATGGCTATCGGAGCGGGAATGTCGTGCGTGAAATATTTGCTGTTCGCTGTTAATCTTTTGTTCGCGGTAAGTGTTTGCATTTTCCTTGAAAGCCTCCATCCTTTCTCGAACATACTTTTTGTCAACGCGTTTTTTCCTCTTCTTCATACAATCGATTTTATGTAAAGTAGACACTCCGACCAGTATTTTTTTAAATATGGAACTTGATGTTTATTAGATGATTATGTTGGTCAAATCAGGTATTTAAACTTTTTTTTTGACCGAAGACAAAATGTGCCACCGATCGATTGCACAATTTATTTTCCAAATAACAAATAAGTAATGTTACATACATTTTGTTTCAAAAATAGGGTAGACAGAAAACTAAGTACCACTTTTTATTTATTGAGAATAGAAGTTTATTAAGTATTAAAAGAGTTTATCTGCTAAAAACCATCGAGTGTACTGACGTACATAGTAGTAGTATCTCAATGCTAAAAACTGCAGAAAGATGTTTTTCATATTTATGACTATATGTTTGTTATTTTTATACCCCGGAACTCCTCACTTTATAATTTATTATTTAAATAAACTCAAATAATATTTACTTATTAGAATGAGTAGCAAACACAGACAGTTTAAATTTCCAGATTATTTTTATGCATCATTGTTTAATTATGTAAATACCTTACCTTATAAATTATGGTAAACACTTAAAAATCATATACCTACCTACTTTCAAATGGTGGGACTACGCTCATTTGGAGCAGCCTGTGCCCAGCTGTGGGACGCATACTTTTATCATGTGATACTTTTATATATTAAATTGGTATACATTAGCCTGAAGTCCTGCTTATGTGCTGAGGCAGGCTGGTTTTAGTGTGATTTAAATCCCACATAACACAGTAATATCTCTCCCACAGTTGGGTACCCTTTGTAAATTTCTCATATTATTAATAAAAATGGTTATGTATTCCCAGTCTGTTATAATGGTATATAATTGCTGACCATATTAAACATTGAATTTATTTTTAGATCACGGGACTGATCATCCTGATTGTGGGAGTGAAGAGTGAGATCGGAGCTAACCCCTATGTGGACCTGACAGATGAGAACTTCTACAAATCAGCCCCTATGGTTCTGATCATAGTTGGGTTGATTGTCTTCATTGTGGCATTCTTCGGCTGCTGCGGAGCCGTAAAGGAGAACCACTGCATGATTGTTACTGTAAGTTATTATATAACTTTGATAACTTTACTTTCAGCTCGCCTCAATTTATAAACGGACTTATTTGTTTTTTGCAAATTTGCAACAATGTTAATATATATAAATTACGTGTCACGTTGTTTGTCAGCGATGGACTCCTAACTCCAAAACTACCTAATCAATTTTAATAAAATTTGCACATTGTGTGCAGTTTGATCCAACTTGAAAGATAGGATAGCTTACATCTCAATGTATAGTCACAATATTATTTTATTTCTGATACTTTAAGGCATGACGATGTCTGCCGGATTCGCTAGTCCTTATATAAGACTTATTTGTATTTGAAAAGGGTAAATTTCTGAAAAGTGCTGTTTAAAAATTGTCATTTTAATTTTTGAGTAGTTATAGTGTTGTTGCATGTATTTTTTTTTGTCTTCTTAATTCGGTCTACATAAAAAAATGCAAAAAAAAACACTATTGTACAAAAACATTTAAATCTTGCAGTACATAAATACCTAACATGAAGATCATCTTTGGAAATAGATTAGAAGAAAGTCAATTATTAATTTTGTCTTTCATTGGTATGTTATGTAGGTTACTTTATGCTAGATTTTTAAGAGCAAAGGTTCAATAGTAAATAATTTATTTACCTACAATCAATTCTAACAGAGGAAAAACACTCTCATGAATTGTAACTATCTCTTGACATTGCCATTATATTGCATTGACTGATGACTCATATTTATTACCCACTGTGAAAGTAAACACATTAAAGTGTATGTACTTCACTGATATAGCATTGATTATATTCATTTTAAAACATAGTGATTTTTATGTTTGGCAAGCAGCCAGTTTTGGCTGAATAGTGTACTAAAAAAAATGGAGCTAGCTAGGTATTGAGTCATAGCGCTATAGAGGCCAGATCATCACAAGTAGGTCGAACTAGGCAGTCAGTAAGTGTGCTAACTTTTTATGTGTGAACTAGTTTTTAACAAAGTCTGTTGTTTTACAAACACCCTTTAAATTTTTGGCTGTTTTGTGTTTGTATTTTGGATATATAAATGGATTAATGGATGGATACATAGATTTCCATGATGGAACTTTGAAGTTTTATTCATACAAAAAACCCTGTATAGAAAGAATTACATATATAACTACTACCTAATAAGTATGGTTTCTAAGTTTGAAATTAATAATTTTGTTAGGTATTTTAATAGTGTCATTGATCTGCTTCATGGTAATACAGCAAATGAACAAGACCAACATGTTACATAATTTTGGTACAATTTTTATTCTATGAGATCTTGTAAAAGCAGAAACATTATGTAAATTATAAATAGAAATTACTTTCACAAGATCTAGTAATGGTATACCATTTTAGGTTGCATTGACAAAAGCATTCTAAGCAGTCATGTATTATGCCTACCGACATTAATAATAATAATAACATTAAAGTGTCTCAAAGGGGCCTCTACATGTTGGTCCTCTGTCCCCATGCAAGCCTTCCAAAAGACCGGGTCAAATAACATCTTCGACCCGTGACCTATAAGAAGAGATACATAATAATAATAAATATCTTTGGACAATTCACACAACGCCATCTGATTCCAAACTAAGCAGATCTTGTGCTGGTAATCAGAAACCTGATAAACATACTTATATTATTCTAAATACATACTTAAATAGATAAATTTACACCCAGACACAGACAAATAGTTATGTTCATCACACAAATATTTGTCCTGAGTGGGAATCGAACCCACGACCTCACTCTTCGCAGTCGGTTCGTCACCCACTATGCCAAGGAGGCTGTCTATATTGTAACATACATTATACAAACAGCCCAAGATAAAATATACTTTCGAACAGAATTTTGTTTACAATTTACTTGATTGTTATTAAAATAAAATGCACATTTACTGACTCTTTGTTTGTTATCAACCACTAAACTGCTTTTCATAACAAAATTCCTGATTAATTGCAACACAAAATAACTTGTTTTCACTCAGATACAGTTAGATCATAAATATTCTTTGATAACTTTGTAAAGTAAGTAGGTACTTAGTAAAAGATTAGTCAATTGAATTTTGTAATGATACATAGATGGTGAGGCGATTTGTTATTATAATGTTACTTTCATTTTTCATAGGTTTAATATCTATATAAAACACTCTCAATTATTGCTAGCTTGCCAGCATAATGTTTTCAGGAGTGCTTATCGGTTTCTAATTCGCAGTTTACCGAACTCCTTTCATATTGGATGAAGGAGAACAGTATCATAGGCCATAATCTTTGTCTATGATTAGTAAAAAAATAAAAATAGAATATTATCTACGCCTTGCCAGTATGGCGGCGGTTGCATACGTACGGTACTCGCGTCGACTAACGTTCTTTGGTTATGTTCGACAATATTCTTAAGTACTAATCTAAAACCCATCAAAAACTACAAGCGGAACCTTGAAGCGGCAGACTGCAGTCTGGAAGAACGTCCAGGATCCTGTGATTGGATATAGGAGAGGTGGCTTCGATTCAAGAATTCCGTGAGTAAGCTTTTGATTATATTGTGCTGGCATTATGCTGGTTACAGTAAGGGAAAGTGTTCTACTATCCCAACAGTGGGCTTGGGTCATAATTGCGCGCCCGCCCATCCAATAGATTTAGATAGTAGCTAGAAACTATGTTGTCGCCGATGTGTCAATATTCAGAGACACACTACCCTCAAATCTCACAAGATTTGAGGGTAGTGTCATAGTAGTGCTCATATGAAACTTATATCTCGTCAGACATTGAGTTGTTTTTATTAGATTTTCACCTATGTTTTTTTTAGCTTTTTCGCATTAATTAGGTGGAGTGGTATGTTAGGTAGTCTGATTTAATGTTTGTCTATTAGGTTAGTCCAAATAATTAAAAAATAGGTCCATTTTACTGCAATGGGCAAAATATCATTTTCCATAGTATCTGGCAAGAATACACCCATGTAGCTATAATAAAATATTCATAAGGTGTGATGTTGCACTACTCAAAGGGACAAGTAGACGAAGGGACAAAGAGACAAGTTCTTTTACTAAGTTATAACTGTTATTATTACCAATTTACAATCATTATGTTAAAGCTAGAAACGTAAACAAACTTGTAAATGTCGTTGTACCGCTATTATTTGGCATCCATCCATGATTTTTAATGAAATATAAATAGTTTTTCTTATATCCGCCGCAATATACGCCTAGGTTTCTTTTTCTGAAGGGCCAACGACCAGTGGTGGTCTATAAATTCACGTTTGGTAAATTCTTTCATGTTGAATCGCAAAATAATGACAGAAATTCTATGTAGACACTTAAACAATGAACATTGTTAAAGTTAGGTAAAACTACTTTGCAACGATCCGCGGTGAGAACGTACATGATGGTGTATACTTTTTTCATGCAACAGCACCTCCCTCCCACCCACATAGAGGATACATACACATGCAACAAAAAACATATACACCAACACTACGAAGATTACTCGCAAAAGTGACTTTGCGAGTAATCTTCGTAGCGTCGTGACCGATAGATTCGAACCATAGAAATAGAAAAACCATATTTTGTGAGGTATAAAATCTTCTAGAGATTTCTATGTCGTTTAAAATGTTTTGATACTTAGTTAGAATTTTTGTTTTCGTTACGATTAGCATACATACGCGCAGTAGGACTGTCTATTAAAAGATCCAACATCCAATGCATCCACGATGAAAAATTTAAACTTATTTTCTTAGTGTCTCTGTTTCCAGATTGTCGCCAATCTCAAATTGTTGTTGTTAAATTGCAATGTTGGTTTCATTCAATGTCATCTAGTTCTACATCTTACGTAGGTCCTCTTACTTTACCGACATCTGACTCGGTAGAGCTTTCCAAAGTGTCAGCAGTAACAGTACTATGTCATAAATCTCGCATAGCGAAGCACAAAGACATCTTGCACATATGATTAAGGCAATTGGGCCGATCCGTTTAAGCCAATTGCCGCGCACGGGTCGAGCCGTGCCCTTTGGCTTCGCTCTGTAAGATTGTTTTAAACGATAGCTTCCTTTCTTTACTACTTTTTTATGACGGACGGAAACCTTTGAAATGGAAATGGTACCCTACTATATTGGGAAAGATTTCCGAATTATGTGGGATTCGACGGCACTTCCTTTGGTGGCCTTCTTTGAGCTCTTCTGGAGGTCCCTGGAATCTATAGAATGCACCGCCACGCTATGCCATTAGAGCATCAAAGGTATTTAATCATTTAAGGCTACGCCTAACATGTGTTTATGCTCACATTTTAACAGACTTAAGAAAAAGAGGTTATGAGTTTTCGCTGTGTGTATGTAATAATATAGGAATTCGATAATTAGTTGAATATTATGAACTATTGCAGCTTCCGAGCAGGTGTGCGTAATTTCGTAGTGTATGTTTGTATGCAGGGAGCTCAGCTTACCCTCACCCTCCCCCCCGGATCGACGTCCAGATTCAGGGATTCAAAAATCCCAAAAGATCTCCCAAACGAAAAAAGAAACTTATAAAGAATAAGCTAGGTATGCTATCACCTGCTATTTCCTTTGTATTAATATTTTGTGTGCGTGTCTTTGTGTAACGTGGAAGGCAATTTTACGCTCGGTGCCCAGATGAAAATAATTTGCATCCCCCCCCCCCTGACCTAGTACAAACAGCCCTGTAACATATTGTAACCGTTAAATAGTACTCAACGTTGGTTAAATAAATGTTTTCGTAACCTTTTCTCGATAAAGCGATCCTACCAGTTTTTACTTTCGAATTCTACCAGAGAGACGTCATTGCTAAAATTATACGGAGCAGTATTTTTGAGACATTTTTTTAAAATTACGTTTCAAGTTATGTAAAAATGAGTGGCTTAAGTGCACTGCTGTTTTCATTAATAACTGCTCTAAATGTTACAAAACGTAAACTGGGATAAAATGATTAATAAGTTAATCACTTGTAAATAAGAATTGGTTATTAGTATCAAAGCATTCCCTGTTCTTGTGTTGTACCCTCTAGGTGTTCTAATCCGAAGACCGAAAGTATCACTTCGTCTTTAGTGTTATTTATTTAGTAATCGAGAAAAGATAAGCCACAGCCCACTGCATTTTTTTACCCGACTGCGCGATGCAAAGGAGGGTCATATTGTGTTTATCGGTCTATATCACTGCTATGTATGTTTGTTTGTTCTATTGGGTGGCATAGAAACCAAGCGCGTGAGCAAATTTTTTTATGAGATGTTTCGCACTGATGGCCCTACACTAGGATGTCCTGTACCGTAGATTCCGTCGAGATACACAAAACAGAAACATAAAAACCCAGACCGAGAACAGAAACATAAATTTAATCTGGTCATTCAAATGCTTGCCTCGTCTGGATTCGATTCCATTTGCCATACGGGTCGTCGGCGACGGATAGTAATCCATCGTCAATCGATTTGTATTTATCATGCTAGTGTTACTAATATCCAGCTATCGAAACAACACTGCGGCAACCATGTGTAAACAATTTAGGTATAACAATGTTGTTAAAAAAACTTTTTTAAACTACATAAGTATATTTATTTTTCATTTTTTAGTTTAATTTACTGTCAAAAATATTTTTTTCAAGTTCTCGGAATTAGATCATGAAATTATTGTATTGCCACCCATTGTTGATACGTGTCCAAAGTTTGAATTAAATCTGTCCGTTGATAGTGGGTCGAAATCGAATCCAAAGTAGAGTTACAACCAAGCTCACAAACATACAGGTGAAAGTAATAAAAGCGTGTTAAAAAGCAGATATTCGATTGATGTCAAGTTTATAAATCTTGTGTCCTTTACACGAGTTCACAGTTAAACGACTACTTCCTTCTGCACTTTATGAGTTTAATAAGTTCCAACAAACTTACTTCGGGCTTACTCATGTCAGAAATATTTCGTGTAAGCGTACTTTCACACAATTAAAAGTTACATAAAAAGTATTTTAACTCGGGTACAAGCGTATCTTTAACGTTTTAAGTGTATTGTTAGTTTTTTAATAAGAATGGCTACAACATCCGAAACCATACAGTAATCAGCAATATAGCCCCAATTCTTAAGCCAAGAAGCCATAGGTAGGTACAGCAATCGGTTAACGCCCCGTAAACGAAACCACTGACAAGGTGAGCTCATGATAACATCCATTGTATAGGTATATTATGTTTCATAAACAACATACTGTTATTCAATTACTAAAAAATGTAAATCACAATATGTCTTATTGTGGTTTGTTGATAACGCAACCTAACTATTAATTAACCTCCAAGTTTAGAACCTATAAGAACACTTCAGAATCACTTAGCGAATCACAACGAACCATATCAAAACCCGTTTGTATTCAAGTATTACCAGTTTATATTCAAGTATTGGACGAAAAGACCCGTAATATTATGTTGGCCAATGTTTCCCAAACACACATTTCACAGGTGGCGGTAAGGTCGAAATAATTTATAATTTTTGCGAGTAAATAAAGTAAAACTTAAAACGGAGATGACGAGGTAGTGATCCTGGTGGGAAAAGGGTAAAGCGTGGGTAGTGGTGGGGGTTAGATGACTGTATCGAAAAGAAGACACGAGGTGTTGAATCCCTAACATCATGACGTCACAAAGAAAGTAACTGCGTGAATTTTGTATGTACTTCATATTGTAAACAACCTCTCATATCTATCGAGTGGGATGTCAACACAAAGACATTACAATTGATATACCTATCAGCAAAAGTCATATGAAATAGAAATAAAAAGATAATTTCAATTTAAAAATACGACTGTACTAGTGCGTATGGAACCTTCAGTGTGTGAGTCATCGCAACTGCCATGTTTTTCAAGTCACCACTTCACCGCAATACAATCATTATACCATTAAACTTAACTAGTCATTAGTCAAACTGCTACATTCTAAATAGGTGTCAAGAAACCGATAACAGGAAAGTAAAGTACAACATGCAAATATTTTAATACAAATATTTTGGCGAATTTATGTTTTCCTATAACAGTGGGATGCTTATAAGGTCTCCCAAAAGGTTAACGATTGCTTTCTATAGGTAACATCGGTAACCTATCACATATCTGGCCGCGCCCATTTCGGTTAGCTGCGAATATCGTTGGCTACAACAGCTACAAGACCATAAACGTTTTAACAATAGTGTATATTATATGATTCAAATACGGAAAAACTATCACCGTATCACCGTGAGCATGACCAGTATGAATCATGCATCTAAATGCATCATAATACTAATATTATGATTCGACAATTGAAACAGTGCTCAACAAAATCCCCGGAGGATATCCCTAAAAGCTCTTTATGGTTTCCTCATTTTCGCGGAATCTTAAAGGTTAGGTATTTTGCTGAAATAATAAAATCTAAGAGAGATATAGATATGAAGACCTGCGTGGCGCAATGGTTACCATGCCAGACTGCCAATCATAGGGTCCCGGGTTCGATTCCCGGCGAAACAGAAATTTGTATGATGATTTCAAATTTCTGTTCTCGGTCTGGGTGTTTGTGTTTCTGTCTTTATGTGTGTCCATGGTACCCACGACACAAGGTATAATTTCCCTACTATGAGCTATGAGCGTGAAACATTTTGTAAAAAATATAGTCTGAAGCCTTAGAATAATTACAGTTACATTATAGAAACCAAGTTCGCGCGCCCAAATTGAAGCATGTTTATTGATGCCATTAATGGCACCAAACGCCGTGCCGCTCCATAAGACTTAAGGTAAAAAAAAATCACAACACTTTTAAAAAACAAAAGAAGTCTAATAAAAAAACTTTTCAGTGTTTTAATATTTTGTAGTATTTAATAGTCAATTTGGTCAAAATCAAAATATTTTGTTTGTCAGATGTGACAGCTGTAGGAATCTATTTAGTGCTTCAATTTTGACAGCGCGCTTGTATGAAGACACTTATTCTATACGTATTTATTCTAAGTCTGAAACATAATTCTCATTTTCATATAAGACATGGTGATTTAATTAACTAACCCTTTGAGACTAACCTTTTTCTTTTCTGAAAATGATCTTAAGTTTTTTTAATATCCCATCGCAATGCCTTCATGTAGGTATGGTAATTTATGTGAATTTAAACCATGAGAATTGTATATTTTAATTCTTTCCTTTTATCGAATTATACAATACACAATCATAATAATTAAACTCATTAGTAATAACTTTGCAATCTGCGAGCATGATTCATGAAAACAAATTGGACAAACATCATAATATAAAACGGAACTAAATGTAAACCAGTTTTGATAATGACGGTATATTAATATAAACTTTGGTATTATTTCAATAACGTTAAAACTTTTACAGTAGTAGTACTTGGCAAAGTATATCTAAACTAATATTATAAAGAGGAAAGATTTGTATTTTTGTTTGTTTGTAATGAATAAACTCAAAAACTACTGTTCCGATTTCAAAAATTATTTCACCATTAGAAAGCTGCATTCACCCTGAGTAACATAGGCTACTTATTACCGCGGGAAAATGCTACATTCCTACGTGAAAACGGATAATAGGGTCAACGCGGTTGAAGCAACTGGCTAAACGCCTATGATTTTAATATAGCAATGAAGCCTGGAATAGCACATAGGCTGTTTTTTATCCTACGCGGACCCATTAAACGGGTCCACGCGGGCCATGCCGCTAGCGGAAGGCTAGTTTTACATAATTCGACTTGCTGCACTCATTTCTGCCACAATACAAAGAGGAGTTTATTTATTTATTTATTTATTTAAACTTTACGCCATACAAAAGTATTGGACAGAAGGCGGACTTAATGCTCAAAGCATTCTCTACCAGTCAACCTTAAGGTAGTGGGAGATCGATGAAGGCGGTGACAAGGTGTGTTTCTTTCTTTTCTGCCGAGAAAAAGTATTTTGCTTGAACAGTGTGGTTGCCGGCCACACTAACATGGGGCTACCAGTTACCAGACTAATATTAGGTGTAGATAGCTCCCGACCACTTAACACTTCGTTTTATAAAAATGTTTCAACTTAATGTACCTATCCGTAATGAAGTCATGTTCTGTTCTGAATCCATTAGGACCATACATAATACTATTAAGGATTCCCGCTGTTAAAATCTTCCCAGAGGCGTGATGCTTTTATTCGGTTAGAGTGCTTTTAACAAGTTCCTTACTGAGCTCCATTTAAAATATACGTAATAATATTACGTAGCTACCTTTTTTATTTGAATGGAGTAGCAGACTTAACACCACGTGCAGGTCATGTGGTGTTAAGTGGTCGCTGCAGCCCATGGACATCTACATACCCTCAAGCAAGCACAGGTAAGTCTTGTCTGAGGTCGTATGCAGTTGCGCTGCTATTCCGGAGGCTGGTGGTCGCCTCATGTAAGTGTGGCCAGCAACTGCACCTTTCCACCGAAACAATAGAATTGGTTCACGGCAGAAGTGGGTACAGATGTGGTACTTCCTCGGGCGAAAGATAATAGTTCTACCACCTACCTACTTTATTTTAAATTCTACTTTTTGCTTTTCTAATCTTGAGTAGGTAATATCTTTTTTACGTCCCACTGCAGGACATGGGTCTTTCCCCATAGTTGGCAAGGCCTGGAGCCGGCATATCCACTTTTACCTAGCAAAATTACTTGTTAATTACTGGACACGGACGAGTAAAAAAAGTAAGGACTCCGCGTCACCTACATAAAATATGAAGCACCCAAGATAAGCCAGCTACGTGTAAATATGAACCTTCACGCACACACTCACATAAAGATAAGCCGATCGACCGCCATTACGCTTTCAACCATCGCTTGAGGCAGTGCAATTTTTGGCGCATCAAAAATCGAAATAATGCCGTCGTGTGTACTTAAATGGTGTAAAAATAATACCACACTACAAAAAAAGTGCCAAGGGATAACTTTTCACAGGTAAAAGAGATCTTATTACATTATTTTCTGCTTTTTTCAAATACAAATAAATAACAATATTTGAAACACAAAACCTCCACTACACGTGATTTGCCCTTGACCGTAACAGTCAGTGTGGCCAGGATATAAATAGGGACTTTACCCGAAAAATCGGGTAACCTAATCCATAACGTTCTTAGTAGATACATAATACCTATCCCCATATATAAATATAAAACCCAATACCTATCACCATAAATGGATCACCATTGAAGCAAGTAGCACAGTTTAAGTATCTGGGTCACTGGATTACCGAAAACATACGCGACGACTTGGACATAGATAGGGAGCGTAGGGCGCTGTCCGTACGATGCAATATGTTGGCTCGTAGGTTTGCTCGATGTACTAAATCAGTGAAGGCAAATAGTGTTACCGCTTACTGCCAGTCATTTTACACGAGCAGTCTATGGGTCAACTATACGCAGAGGGCTTACAGCGCTCTGCGCATACAATACAATAATGGGTTTAGAATGCTGATGGGGCTGCCACGATTTTGTAGTGCGTCCACCATGTTCTCCCAGGCGCACATAGATGATTTCTATGCAATAATAAGAAAGCGCTGCGCGTCCCTGTTGAGTCGCCTACGTACCAGCCCCAACAGCATTCTAAGTACACTGGCAGGCAAATGGGACTCTCCCCTGCTTGCACACTGGATTCGAATCCATGTAGCGGCGTAATTGGGTGGGAGTGCCAATCAGCCTTTTAGTCTGTATATTAATTGTAAGTATGTCTGTTTAGTTTTTAATGTATGTGCTTGGTATTTTAGTGTTTCGTATATGTATGTTTGTAAAACTAACTCTAGAAATAATAATTAGAATGTAAGAATTACTAACAATTAACATTGGGCCTGTATATTGTTGCCTTAAATAAATAAATATTATTATTATTATTATATAATGTTGTGTTTGAATAATTGAAATGAAATACGTTTACTGATGACTGTTTACAAAAAAAAATTGGTGTTTGCGTTTAACAATAGTATTTAAACTTTAGTTTAATTAAGTGATTATTGGATGCCTGAGTAAGGTAGAATCTTACTCAGGCATCCAATAATCACTTAATTAAACTAAAGTTATTTATTTACTAAATTAATTACAATTGTAACTTAATTTAAATTTTTAGTTTATTTTAATTGGTCATATTGTCTTCATTTTATTTGTAGGTTTCCTTGAAGCATGGAAAAATGACTGGATATGAATAATAAGGAACTGTAAAGGTCAAGAAGATTGGATCTCATCCATGAGCTAGGATGTCTGGTTCATGCGTCAAGCTCGTGAACGGGGCACCATTAGGCTTCTTTTGACAGTTGAAGCCTAAAATGACCATAATTATATGGTCAATCAACTGCCAAATGAAGCCTTTACCCATGTTTTTTGCGCGGTAGCCCTGAATGTGCCGTTAGTGGAGATCGTCTGTCTTAACGCGGCGCTTACGATATAATTTCATTTAAAATAAATGATTACTGACTCGTCTGTATGTACAAGCTGTACAGCACAGCAGCACCAGAAGTATTGAGTAATCTGTAATTCGTGAAATTTTGTAGTGTATGTTCTGTCCTGTATAATAAGTATTTAATTTCTTTACTACCTAGTTGAAATTTTATACGGTTACGTAAAAAATACATTATATAATAATCCATATTATTATAAAATAAATAAAATAAAACATTTTAGTATTTTCTTTTGTGATGGAAAGTGACCTTACTTACGTGGTCATTTTCACGTGTATTTACTTTGCAAATAAATCACTCAATCGCACATAGTATTCATTTCTCTGAAATCTACTTCCTTAATTATAAAACATCAATAGCAAACAAGCAAAGTAATAAAATTCGTACCTAAGTACTTTTTCATTCAGACAAAACAAAGATACTGAAACCCAGCCAGTAGAATTATAGGTATGTAATTTATATAGCCATTTTGATATCAGGTTGGCGGCTCACTTTCTTTTAATTTTAACCATGGTGTGTAAAAGGCACATTACTTCAAAATTACGCACATTGTTCACAAGCATAAACCAGTACCATTTGAAGATTAACACCTGATATCTCAAGTACACAATGAAGGGGAAAATATCTGTGCGAACTGGTATCCCCGTAACGCACACATTTACAGCATAAATGTTGCTTCACTTGCTAGTATCGCGGCGCGGAGTCCTTACCTTTTTTACTCGTCCGTGTTACTGGAATGGAATTTTTTTGAAAAAAAAATTTTATTAATCATTAGAAAATATATTTTTAGTGTATTGTAGTACATTGCTACACGCTTCAGTCTGTCCTCTTCAAACTGTCCTTTCGGACGGTTCAGCCCTGGATATATTTCAAGTTATTAACAAAAATTATCGGCTTGACCTAAGATCGCTCCGGCAGCCGTGTGTGCTCTTTGATAGCTGTATGTATTTTACGCGGATTTAAGAGATTTGCTTGGTAGTGCTAATCATCGCTGATTTCATGCACACACATACATGCGCATCATGCTTATACGTACTTACAGGACTGTTAACAACGTAGTTTTATTAACTAGCAAAACTAACAGGAATTGTTAGTATTGGTAATACGTAAAGTAGTAGACGAGCAGGACACGCAGTAAAGAGGTTGCCGCAGTCCACTACTATACTATATCGATGGCTGCAACCCATAAGCAACACTTCTAGCCTAGCAAGCCTAAGTTTTGTCTGAAGTCGTATATAGTTTCGTTGCTATTCCGGAGGCAGATGGTTGCCTCATGTCAGTCTTCTAATATCAAACTCAATTCCGTCCGTGTCAGTCGTCGCTTTAAATAAGAAGTTTTTATGCTCTAGTGCAATCTCGTTAAACAAGCGAGATCTCGCCCTTTCTTCGTCCGAGATCAATCTCGCTAAAAAAGGCTGAGATCTCGCGAAGACGAGATTGCATTCCCTGGTCTGGTTGGCAACCACATCTTTTCAACGAAACCCAGAGCAGAGGAAATTGTAGAACTTCGCCCATCGAACCGTGAAAGTTGTAACACCTATCATATATTTTGTGTTTTCTGTTTAGTTCTCGGTGTTCCTACTGATGATATTCGTGGCGGAGCTGGCCATCGGCATCGCTGGCTACGTGAAGCACAAGGATCTGGAGCAGTCGCTGTCCCGCAGCCTCAACGCCAGCCTCACGGAGTACAAGACCCGCCCCGACATCCAGAAGAGCTACGACATCATCCAGACTGATGTAAGTTCTTTCTATTTGTTTTTCATGTCAGATATTGTTTATTTTATTACTGACAAATAGTAAGTATGACTCGGACGACATAACTGTGCACTTCTCGCTGTGACGCAATCTTGACTGTATTATTTACAAAAAAAATAATGTTGCAAAAATATTTCTTGAGAAGCGCCGCATGGGAAAGCGAGAGAGTTTTTTTTTTCTAAAAACTTTTGTTGCTTTTATAACAAATCCAAATAAAAACTAGAAAATAAATTTGAATAAAAAAATAGTGTAAAAAATGCATTTTATTGTAAAAAAAGCGTGGGGTGCACGGTGTCAATAGTTATAAATATTTTTCTGACAGATATCATTAGAAGGATAATCATTTTGATAATATCTTAAAAAGCACCCCACCCTTTTTTTACAATAAAATGCATTTTGTTACACTATTTTTTTATTCAAATTTATTAAAATTTATTTTCTAGTTTTTATTTGGATTTGTTATAAAAGCGTGTTTTTTAGTTTTTAAATTATTATTTTTTTATTATTATTATTTATTTTAAATTTAAATAAAATACATATTAGTGTGTTGTCATCGGTCCTCGATAAATCTACAAAGTTTGAATGAAATCTGGCTGTTTAAAGTGGGTCAAAATCGCATCTGAAGGAGTCGGTTACAAACATACATACAAGTGAAGCTAATATAAAGCGTGTAAAAACCGTCCGATGTCCTCCACAACACAACACATAACAGTCAAAAACATAACAAAAAATTCAATAACAAAACAAAGTAACAAAAACTTGAAGGATTAAACTTTAAGCCTCGATAGTCACTCGTTTGTGAGTTATTTGTTATTTTATCGTTATTATCACGTATCTGACTAATGGCTTTTATTTTAATAAAATAGACCCAATACTTTGGAAGAAATTATTTTTTTTAGTAAATAAAGTCATTAGTGAGTAATAAAAAATTTAGTTCATCAATATAGTACATAAGTTTTTTTTCTATTTTTTTTTTGTCGATAATTTTTGATCTATTTTCACCCCCTTTCGAGGTTGCAACTTGCACTGCACTTTATCCAGGGACACCTGTATATATTTTAATTATAAATTTGCTGAAGAGTTTTTTGTATATCTGTTTTTTTGAACGCGCTAATCTCAGAAACTACTGATTCGAATTAAAAAAATATTTTTGTGTTGAATAGTCCATTTATTGGCGAAGGCTATAGGCTATATAATATCATGCTATGATACCAAAGTCCACGCGGACGAAGTCACGGGCAGGCGCTAGTATAGAATAAAATAACAGCGATTGATGCTTAGGTTTGATGAAACAACTTAATCATGTTTTTAACTTTGTTCGTAGCTGTCAACAACGATAACTTAAATAAGAATAATCTAGAACATCGGAACAGCTAGACTTTGTAACATAATAATCAACCTTAACAGGCATAATGTAGTATCAATGGAGTCACTGTTGTTCATCGTCTTCCGCTTTGTGTAACCATCTCATACATGTAATAAATAATTACGTGAATGATGAAGTACAATAAACAAATTTAGTCCTACATAGTAGTCACATATATTTTTTTAAATTAAATTATTGAACCACAAAAAGAATATTTTCACACAATAAAAGGTTTGGATCTCACACGTAATGGTATTATTGTTATGTTGGGAACGTTCTCTACAACACCCTTTGCGATTGGATAGTACCTAGTCACATATTAGCTCGAATGTACAAACCTACTTAGGAAGGCGAAAGTAAAAAATTAAGAAAAATTTACTTTTACAAGCATTACCAATTTAGGCTTGTTGTTTTAAATTAAAACAATGATAATGGTACGATAAGCGCACTTGTATTTCTATATGTAAGACCATGTATAACCTTATTGACAAATAAAATATTGATTGATTGAAAAAAAACTGTTTGTAGTTAAACTTGTACATAGTTAAATCTCTGCATTGCCATGCCATGCAACTAAACAGCCCAGTTTTCCATAGTAGGTAGGTAGAGGTATATAGTGCACACGCTTGGCCGACGTGGTGGACTATGGCCTAAATCCCTATTTTCCAGAGGAAATTCGTTCCCAGCTGTGGGGCTTAATTCGCAAGTACTTATACTCGGTTCTTTTTAAAAACTACGTTTTTGTTATAAAACGAAAATGGTCGCCATGCAGGTCGTGAAGCACAAAATAACAGCTAAGGTTATATTTATTTAACTAAAAGTAATGAACAATGTCCAAGTGTAACACAACCATTAGCCAAGCGTGGCGATTCTTCATTGTAATTGGTTGAGAACGTCAAGAATGACCATGAAGCCTTTCTAGACTAGGTCCCACTGATTATTTATGTAAGTTACCTACCCATTAAAATCACATGCATATTGACAAGCTTCATATGGAATTAAAATATCATTTTAAATCTTTGCTCAGATTATTGTATGAGTTGGTATAAAATTACGAAGTTGCAGCCGAGAATGTAGGTCACCTTCGCTATATACCTACCTGAGTACGAATTTTAGTTTGCGCCATAAAAAAATTAGTTGTTACTTCGTTTCATAATTATTTATGATTGTTAGTGATAAATGATGATATTTATTTATTTGTTTAATTTAATACTTATATTGTAAGTTTAATTTTGTACATAAAAATAGGAACTTCTCAAAATATACATATCTAGTCAACTACCTAGGTATATGACTAATAACGCTTCTAAATAACATATTTTATTGCGGCGATAACAACTTTATGGAAGGACTTTACTTATTTATGTTAGGTTTACGTTGATAATAATAATTCCCCGATCGCATCCTGTCCTCCTCCGAACCATATCTTATCTATGAACCTTCGTTAGACCAATACAGCACCAGTACCTACATTAATCGGGGTTGTAAGTTGTAAGTACAGAGAAAATAGTATAAATTATTTAAATATGCCCTCGTGAGGGTAGCACCCCCAACACAACTTTAAAACAACCAATGTATATCATTAAACAACACCACAGCTAGACAAAACATGACATTCAACCGTGACGACCTTGGAACCTTCCGGTCAAGTTCTTGTCACTCAGTGAGATCAATGGATGCAGTGATGAATAGACTGTTGTGTACCGTTTAGTGTCTAATGCGCATAATGACAAATAGCGCTTTGGGGGCGTCCAATTAGGGTTGCCATCTCTAAAATTTGTAAACCAGGACAAGACGCGTTAAAACCCCGGATTTTAGAGCCCAAAACCCGGACATTTCAACAGCGGGGGGACGGTGAATTTACCGAGTCGTTTCGTCGGTTGATCGCGATGTGCGGGCACAGTGCGTGTGTATTTTTTTTAAAACCCGGACTACAAATGAAGTCCCCACGCAAGACGCTCCCCGGACGCCCTCTAAACTAGAACAAATCTGGGGAAACCCGGACGGATGGCAACCCTAATAAGTCCAATGAAACCGTGAGACGTTCAAGGGGGAGATGGGTTGAGACGAATCTCATCTATTATTTATGACAAACATTGAGGTTTTCTTTATGACAAAGACAAATTTCCTTATTATGACAAAGATTGAGGTTTTCAGCAAATATTACGTAATTTTTCCTCAAAAACAGAGTTAGAAAATTCAAAATGCATCCCTTAAAAAGGTTGCACTAAACCCCGCTTGGAAAGCAGGCTAAATGAAAAATAATCAATTGACTATGAACGATATGTGACGTCGCAAATTATTTTCTCATCTAAATGTATGAGAACGCCACGTTTTAGCCGCTCATTAAATGTATGTCAATTGATTTGGTAGTCCAAGACCGGATTATATTGATGTATTAACACTAGCAACAAGTATTTTAAAAACATATCACGTCATACTGGAAGATGACGGATTGTTTTGGACCAAAATCTCAGGAAATGTAGGAGCTGAACTTTAAGGGTTCGACTGGGAAAGTAACTAGCACCGCTGGTTTCTGGCACAAAGCAACTCTATTGTGTTTTAGTGGAAAGGTGCGGTGGCCGGCCTAACTAACATGAGGCGACCATCACCCTTCGGAGTAGCAGCGAGACTGCATGCGTCCACAGGCAAGAAGGCTTGCTTGGGGTTGTGTATGGGTTGAGCGAGCACTAAACACCACGTGGTCTGCATGCTCCTCTGCTCCTTCATTCTAATAAAATCTCCAGAAGGGCAAGGGAGTAAAAAAAAACTAAAATCATCTCACGTAATTAACAGACACCCCCTTTCGAAGTAAATAGTACATGTCAAACTAAGTATACGTGTCAGTAAGTGTGATGCCTTCACACGCAATTCGCTATGTGACTGACTAACGTGCCTAATGCCTTGTATCCATTTCAGGCATTTGAGTAGTAGTAACGAACTAAATTAAATACCTGTTTGTTATGTTGTCAAACTAGAACACTTAGAAGTCTATCGATGAATTACGTCACATATTAGTGTGGGCTGTGGTGTGGGTGAGTACGTGTGAATCAAAATGATAATAAGAAGCAGTCAGATTTTTTTATGGATATTATGTGAACGAATGAATGAATTTATTTATTTGCATTAATACTATCTATATGTATTACTTTGACTTCTTACAGTATACATTCTATAAGTCGGGATGCATTTAATTCATGGTAATGGTTTCTTGTATTACTAGTGAGGAAGAGGATCTCGTCTTCTACTTTATATAACACTTATCCCAGTAATACTCCATAATATGTAGTATGAACATGTAGTAGTATGAATAGAGCCGTAACTAGGGTCTACAGTGTCCCTGACATTATGTTTATTTATACACCATACTGTTTTATGACAAGGAACCGTAAAATTGCCATATTTCATGAAGGTTTTCAATAAAATTTAATGTAAATCACCTCAAATCCAGTAACGTACATGGGGCGTAAGCACACCACGTTTATCTTTGTATGCTTGTGTCCCACTTGTCCCAGCAACTCTGTTGGAGGTCGGCAAAATGCTGTCGACATACTCAGGGCAGTTAGGCTAGGGCTCAGGTTCAGGCAATGTAAACAAAAAAGCCCTTCAATACAAAGCTGGCAACGCATAGGCGACTCCTTTGTTGTTGCAGACGTCCATAGGCGACGGTGACCAATCACCATCAGGTGGCCCGTGTGCCTGTTTGCTGGTAATTAAAAAAAAAGTTTGTTTACTTTGTCAAATTCTATTTGTACTGTAAGACTTGCAACATGTCAGGTGTTAAACATTAAACTTTGCATTCGGAGTTTTGGCGGGAAGTCGAAAAAGACATATTGTGCTCTTGTTTTATTTTTACTTTCTTGGTGTATTTTTGAGTTATATCGGATTAATTTGATGGCATTTTGTTCGATATAGGTTAATTAAAGTGCACGAGTGTTGTGAATTAAAATAACAGTGCGAAAATATATTTTTTCGGTTTGCCTCCAAAATTCCATTGGTCACGTTCTTGTAAAGAAGCCATCGCTTTACTTGAATGTTTGACTGACATGACTGACTGAATACTGACGACTTACTGATTTTACCTACGGTTTCAAAGAAACTGGCAAAAACTTGATGCAAATATTATACTTGACGATGGCAGTATGCACAGAGTTTGCGATGCCAAAATTGAAAAAAAAAACTTTGCATTCCAGCTCCAATGCTGCGGCATCTACGGCCCCGACGACTGGGCAAAGAGCGGCAACGCAATCCCGGCGACGTGCTGCGCGGGCGTAGAGGTGGGCGCGGGGGGAGCGGGGGGCGCGGCGTGTGCGCCCGGCGCGCCCGGCTTCCACGGCGTCGGCTGCCTCGACAAGATCGTCGCGCACCTCAAGGACATCGCCGTCGTGCTGGGCGGCGTCGGGCTCGGCATCGCCTTCGTGCAGGTCAGCTGGTCACCAC
This sequence comes from Pyrgus malvae, assembly GCA_911387765.1. Taxonomy (NCBI): domain Eukaryota; kingdom Metazoa; phylum Arthropoda; class Insecta; order Lepidoptera; family Hesperiidae; genus Pyrgus; species Pyrgus malvae. The sequence continues at coordinate 4,723,520 of OU426955.1, read as the reverse complement.
CACCTTTAGCGTATATTAAAGTATTACGTAAGCACTAAAGGGGAGCGGGAGAATCGTACCGAGGGTACCTTGATTCAATTATTCAGGAAATTAGTGAAAATATATGTGGCAAAATTTACATAAGCATGGGGGAGGGGGTTGCAGGCTAATGCTTACTTAAGGCCAATAAGGCTATTGCTTACGTAATACTTGAACGACCCCTTTTTTGTTTCGGGGAAAACCTTCCAAAGGTACCAGACAGACACCTTGGTAGAGATACTGGGTTTTGTGAGATTTTTACCGCACTAAAACTCCCTTGATGGCCTACTTCAACGCTTGGGATATCCGGATATCCAGAGGACGCTCCGGTGTTCTCCACGCACGCCACTCCAAACTGGCCCAGCATCACGCACCTTGAACTAACTTGATCTCTTATAGGCTAAGTTTCAAGCCTACTTACAGTAGGATAATCATTATTCTTTAATAAAATTCTCCTGATGTTAAAGTCCATAAGAGCAGTAACGCATTTTAATAAATAAAAAATGTTTTGTCTGACTTAACATATATAGTAATTATGATGTAGATTAACAGAAATAGATTAAAAAGTAAGAACATCAAAAGAATTGTTAGTTTTTATAGTATTTTTAATTCACATCAAATTATAATAGAGTGTAAAAAAGGAGATATAATAGCAAATCAAGTACAACGCACATTTTTATCTCAATTGTATTGGGACACATCTAAAAATAAAGTTGATTCTGTAGTATCGTTTTATTCACGCATTTACTGAATTCGTTACGCCCACATAGTTGAATAGTGCTGTTCTGACTACAATTATTTTGGAACAACAGACCACTAGCAATGCTCCTATATGCGGTGAAGTCTTGTGAAACAACTAGTGTTGCTACAAACTAGAAAACTAACAACTGAACTGAACAAATGTATTACTAGCTATCAAAGTTTTTTTTCTACAAAAAACTTTTTCTGATGGTATTGGTATGACAATGTACTTTGATTTTTAATCATTGTAACTTGTATGCTAAAAGTTAGCTATATTTTTAGAAGCTAACTTCATACATAAAAATTCCACATAAAATTCCTCATCCTTTGATAGATATTCTTCTTCTAGAAAGAAAAAAGAATGTTCTTGAATAAAATTCTTGTCGTTTATGTATTTTTCTTTTCTTTTCAGCTTGTGGGAGTAGTGTTCGCTTGCTGCCTGGCGCGCTCAATCCGCAACCAGTACGAAACTGTTTAAACTTTTTCGACACAACTCAATCCATTCGAATATCACCACAGTAGTCATCACAGTTTTTACCTACGTCTATTTATAACTTGTGATTTTTAGTCTAAGTGTAATTGTATTCAAGATGTATTATTTTGTTATTATAGCAATATATTTTTTATGTTTTAGTTACGATTAATTTTTATGTACAATATTTTTTGTGGAGAACTTTTTCGGTGCTAAAAAGACATCTCAGTCGAATGACAGTAATATTAATTTTTGATCAATTAATTACATTATGTACGTTGGATATTGATTTAATTGTCGATATATTTTTTTTTATTTTTTATGAGTTTGAGAGCACAAATCACCATACTTACTGTTAAAAGTGCTCAGGTAGAAGACTGATTTTTCGAATAGTATTTCTGAATAATGCCAAACTCCACTGAATCCGCGGAACTCTAAACAGCACGTTTCAATTTATAGAAGTGTCAAATGTTTTGCATAATACGTGTTTATTGTCTTAATGATTCGTGTTAGTAATGTAGATGTAGCACATTTTTGCATTTGTATTAGAACAACATTATCGTGATACAACGTGCTGACAAACGAGACTTCTATGCTGGCTTCTCAAAATTGTCATTGTGTTTCAAAGATCTCTGAAGTTTGTATGTAAGCATATTGAATCATAATTTATATAAAGTAACTTTTTCTCTGATTATATGTATATTTATGATAAATAAAGTATTTAATAGGAAACACTCTTTCATTTCATGACACTGGGGTATAATAAAACAGCTAATAGTGTCCTAGTTACACACATTTTTATTTTCCTATTTTATACCATGATATAAATTTTAACAAAGGATGATTATTAGGGGTCAGAGTTTATGAACATTGAGTTAAGAGGAACATCAGTCGCGTTGAATACAGCTGTTTGTCTTGCAAGCAACACATTTCGAGTCACAGTATAAAATAATTAAAAAATCACAATGACAAAATATATTCCAGTCACGAATACAGCTCAGTATTCATCTCTATTGTATGTCGCAAGCATTTGAACCTCACAGCATTCGTCTTTCAAACCTAATCACAAACACTGGTTTCGTCAAAACTGCTTTATACATTCATATACGCGCGACATACACCTTGCTAAAAAATTAATTACATTACTAAGTTTCTATACTTTATAACTAAGGTTAAGACATACATTATACATTAACTAGACAATAAAATAACTTATATCTAATAACTGTTTACAATCTAAACGGAATATTTTAGAAAAATCGAGTTCGTTAAGTCTGGGAGAAGATGTGGGGGTGCCTGGTACACTTTGGCACGTTAAAGAGTCGCCCCAGTTCAAACACACAAGTGTAGTTACATAGATACCCACTTTCTAGGCTGATGCTGATATGTGCATTAGTAAAAAAAAACGAATTCGTTATCACTTCCAGAGCCAACTTGCATTACTGTAAAAATACTTCTTACTTCACACAGCAAGCCTAAAGTTCAATGTATGTACATTATTTGAACAAACTTGTACCTTTTAAAACAAACGCCCTTTCTCGCGAATACTTTTGAAGTTGTATTGGTAAAAATACTAGTCAATTACGTATTTTATCTTTATGTTTTTAAATAAAAGTTTTTACAATACATATATTTCTGTGAAAATGCCTGTCTTCGAGGTTGTGCTACCTGACTCTAAAAGTTGAATTCAGAATATTGACAAGTATATGACATTGACAAGTATCTTGGACAAGGTGTATACTTGAGGGTTCCTAAAGATGTCCATCATTCATTTATACAATAGGTACACAACAGGTTTACAGACAGAATTCAAATTGCACTCAAAGAAAAACTAACATTTCATAGACATGATACACAGGAATTTCAAAAAATTTAACTATCTAACAATAAAACAAAATCGAAAAAATATAATTCATTCCTAAAGTGTTCATTGAGAGTTATATAGTAAAAAGAAATGTAATTAAAAGAAAATTTTATAAAATTATTGTGCTAACATGTTAAGAATTCAGATAGGTAAACTTTCATTATGTACTAAGTTATATAACACCTTATTGACTTGCTTTCAAATAAATGGAGATGCCTCAGTATAACTTACAGCTATTTATTGAAGAAACTTCAACTTTACTCTTCTCGTAAGTACCCAAGCTTGAATGCTAAGTAGATTTATTTTTACTATTGTTTTAAATCTAATTTAACGACATTGTAAACATACACTTATGATGAAAATATGTATGATACATGAATGAATCTTAAACTGAACGGATAGATCTAGTCAAGTTATGCTCTATAAGACAATCTATTAGCAATGATGAATGAAAAACAGAAAAATATTTTTAAACCGTCAAACAATTTTAGTAATCATAATAGGAAGTTAAAATGTATTATGTACCCTCTGCAATATTGACCTATTTATGCGGTAGTCGTGAGCACACTAACAATTTAGTAAAAGCTAATAAAGTACAGAAACATCATCTTCATATAACTTGAGTCTATTTGTTGCAAGTTTATGTTTAATGTGTGTCACATCAATAAAATGAGTAAAAATTGACTAGATCAAATGAGTTGCAATTCGAAATGTCGTTCGCTGACCAAATACTTCAAGGCAATCTTACAATACTAACTTATGGTTCGTTTCTTTCGTCAATACTGTAATGATCAAGAGCTGTCATAGAAATGAGAAAATTTACAATGTGGTATGATCTACCTTTACACAGATACTCGAGTTTTGAGCGAAAATGGCGGAAATCAAACCACATCTCGCAGACAGTGCAATTTATTTTCACGTCTTGCATTATGCACAAAATCAAATTAAGCATTACAATTTTTATTTTATGTATGAGATCATTGCTCTATTGCGGAGAACAAATTGACGTCATTCACTGGATACGCCGATACATGTTTATTAATCATTGCATAATACTAGAAACATTAACAAAGAAATTCATCAATTTTACAACTAAATACCACATTGCCTAAATGTTGTTTTAAACATGTTTAAATCACATTAATCACAACTAATCATGAGAAGCCATAAAAACAATGTATACATTTGACGGGATATTCGTCAGGTGCTTCATGCAATATTGATCGGCAGTAGGAACTAACACTCCAAAGTTTTATTGACACGGTAACTTGGAAGATTGAGTCCGACCAAGGTTAGTGTTGCGCATAGCAAAATTAACGAATATGACGCAAAATGTGCTTATGAGGAGTTGGATGATATCGCGTAAGCTTATATTAAAGTAACAGGATGGATTTGTAACAGAATGGTATTGAGTATGATACTAGTTCCGTGGCAGTGGTTTGGAGGCAGGGGAATCATGTCGCGTAACGCTTGGTCCAGAGACGCGCTATGCGATCGTGCTCCTCTCTGTTCTGGAGGTATTGCGTAGCGATGCTGCCCACAAGTGGATCCGCTGAAAACATACGTTATTTTTATGGTTTATAAAAGTTAATCGCAGCAGAACTTCCAACACCTTCCAGTGACTTTTTTTCTGCATATTGCCAGCGTCAAGTATAATTTTTGTATCACGTTTTTGCCAGTTTCGGTGAAACTGGACGAGTAATAATAGGTAAAGTCAGTAAGTCTTCAGTAATAAGTCAGTCAGACATTCAAGTAAAGCGATGGCTTCTTTACGAGAACTTGACCAATGGAATTTTGGCAAGCCGAAAAAAGGATATCAGGATAACGCTAGACCACACACTACACATCAAATCGTCACCAAGTTAGAGGAGCTGTGACTGGAACCTCTGTCACCCACCATACACTACATATTATTATCTTACCACAACCGATTACCACTTTAATCAAAATTTGGATGACGTTTTGCAAGGATTTTTTTTTAAATCTGATGAGGCAGTCAAAACCGCCTTCAAATAGTCCATGGACGTGACTCCTAGGATTTTTTTTTTCAAAGGGATCAATGATCTACATATAAAATAGCGGGAGTGTATCGATAACAACAGCGCATAATTCGATTAATCAAATAATAACTTCATTAAATAAACTTGTTTCATTTTTTTCATATTACATATATTACTTGTTATTATATAACTCCTTGTCCTTGTCCTTAAATATGAACGGTAATTTCATATGTAAGGACCTAATATTTAAGCATTTTTTAAATGTTTATGTTGCTTTACCCATAACTTTTAAATAAAGGTCAAATTCATAAATAAAGGACTTTTATATTAAACTAGCCTTCCGCCAGCGGCTTCGACCGCGTAGACCCGTTTTATGGATGCCTGTAGGATAAATACCATCCTATGTCCGTTCCCGAGGTCTACTCAACCTGTATTCAAAATTTCATCAAAATTAGTTCAGTAGTTTAAGCGGGAAAGCGTAACAGACAGACAGAGTAACTGTCGGATTTCTTATATTACATTAATCCTCAAACCCTCTTAAATGTGTTCTTAGCAAATGTGAACCTCTGACAAAGAAATTTGTAATGTGCGTATTATTATTATTGCTGCTGCATGATAATAATGGAAAATATTGTGTTAATTATTCAATTAATTACGATGTTTTCTATCACCATGCATGCCTGAGAGAAACACATAATTTCTTGAAGGCATAATGTCCACCAATCCACACTTGGCCAGCGTGGCCTAAATCCATTTCACTTATGAGAGGATGACTAGTATGGCCTAAATCCCTCTCACTTGAGGACTCTCACTTGTGAGATGAGACCTGTGCCCCACAGTTGTATAAGAAAAGGTTGGAAAAACCGGCCAAGTGCGAGTCGGACTCGCGCACCGAGGGTTCCCTAAAACGGTTTACGTTTATGACGTATTAAAAAAAATACTTACTAGATGTCGTTCAAATCAATTTTTGATGGAAGTTTACATGGTAATGTACATCATATATTTTTTTTAGTTTTATCATTCTCTTATTTTAGAAGTAACACACATTTTACCACTTTGGAAATGTTTCTCGAGCAAACCATTCAGTTTTAAAAATGATATTAGAAACCTCAATATCATTTTTGAAGACCTATCCATAGATACCCCACACATATGGGTTTTGTTTAAAAAAAATCTGTTTCAGTTCTTAGTATGGGAAACCCCAAAATTTATTGTTTTTTTTTTTCTATTCTTGTGTAAAAATCTTAATGCGGTTCACAGAATACATCTACTTACCAAGTTTCAACAGTATACTTCTTATAGTTTCGGAAAAAAGTGGCTGTAACATACGGACGGACGGACAGACAGACAGACAGACAGACGGACGGACAGACAGACAGACAGACAGACATAACGAATCTATAAGGGTTCCGTTCTTTGCCTTTTGGCTATGGAACCCTAAAAAAGAAATAAATATTGCAACTTACATATATGCACTTTAATCAAAATTTGCTTCTTTCCATTAATGTGGAAAGAGCTGTTATAATATGTACTTACATTAGCTTCATAGTTAATTTACAAAACATCTCACCTGGATTGCAGTCAGTGAGCAGAGAACATATTGAGAGCAGGACCTTTGATATTGTCAGTGCAGGAGACCAGTTGTCCTTGAGTATATCTAAGCATATCACTCCCTGGCTGTTGATGTTACAGTGATATATTCTAGTGCGGAATGTCACCTGAAAGTGTTTTAAATTTGATATAGTTTTTCATTTCATTTTTAATAATGGCATCGCAAACCTGCATATTGCCAGTGTCAAGTATAATTTTTGAATCACTTAGTAGTCTAAAAGAAAAAATCAGTAAGTCGTCAGGTATCAGTCAGTCTAGTCAGTCAAATGTTCAAGTAAAGTGATGGCTACTTTACCAGAACGTGCCAGGATTGAATTTTTACGCAATATATTATAGAATATATATAATACAATAATAATATAAATACAATACAATAAATACCAAACAAAAGAACATAAATACCATATAAACTGTAGTAAATATGACATTCTATGTTAAGGAAAGATAGTGGTCCTTGACACGACGCTTAAATACAGATAAAGTTTTGGTTTGACGGACATTAGGTGGTAGTGAATTCCACAGTCTGACCGAGTGGACAGTGAAGGAGCGGGAGTAACAGTGAGTTCTAAAAGACGGATAGTTGAGGAGAGATTTAAGTGGGGCGCGGCAAGAAGCTATGGAAGGTCGTGTGAAGGAGAATCGCTCTCGCAAGTAAGGCGGAGCGGTAGGACTACAAAGTATATTAAAAAGCAAAAATGAATCAAATACAGACGTTTTGCGTTTTGTTTTGAGACATCTCAGCGAATGAAGGGATTAAAGGTCCATTCAAGGCCCAAGGAAGTCCATTTATTGAGGAGAGCTATAGGCAATTTAACATCATGCTACGACTAATACCAAGTAAACAAGGACTAAGTCATGGGCGTTTGTTAGTGAACTAATAAAGTTTGTTGGTGGTTTTGTCTGGATATAACATGTCATGCTGCCCAGGGAGAGTTTGCATAAATCACCATTTGGTGAATAATGAGCGATAAAATATTCAAAGTAAGACAATCTAATAATATAATGTCTAATATTCTCTTGACTACATTGGACAAACAATGGAAATATTTCAAAGTAAAAATATCCATTGATATATCAATGGAAACATATTATAGATACTCATAAAACATTTTAACTTGGTAACAGCAGCACCTAGTGCTGTTGGTTATTGCAATGCCTCTGAGTATTCGTGTGAGAAACTACCTATTTTACCTAAGAACCTCTTGGATCAAGAGTTTTCAAAATACTTCTCAAAAACCTTGTGTAAAAACAGATCAACTAGATCTCAAGATAATGTTGTCAATTCTACCAATTTTGTCTATTTCTGTTTTGATTTGATTGAATTGTAGCAACAGGAAAGACACCTCTTGTGAGAAATATAAAACATAATGAAGAAACAAAAACTATCAATCAGCCTACGACTATTGATTCGCAAAACTGAGATATTGTTAGTTCAATAGAAAGATTACAGCGACTGTATGATGCTAATAAATTATGTCACATTGAACCTCTATGCATTATATGCATCTTATAGTACACCATATACATTTGGTGTCCTATAAGATACGATTTTTATAGTTATTCTTTGCCATTGCAGAATCTGCATACTGCATGTATATACTGCATATACATATGCTGAATTGATGGCTATAAGTGGTGCTGGATTATATTTACCCACCCATATGATGTAAACAGTCATTACAAATAACTGGTGTTTGTCTTTTTTCAACAGTACCAGTTCCAGTCTGTCAACAGTACCAGAAAATCAATCCTCCAAAAGTCGAAAAACACTTGCATTGTATGGTTAGTCACACTAGTGTGGTGGCAGTGTAAAACTTGCCTGAAAACACTTTTTGTAGAATGAGACTATTTGGTAAATTTTCACCTTCAATAGCAGTTGTACTCATGCAAGTACACCCCTCTAAAACTTTCATAAATAGGAAAACATTTATTTTTACTTTCTTTTCTTTAACACCAATAATAAGAAAATTAAACAATTTCAGTCAAAAATGTTTAATTTTGGCGCTTAATGGGTTAATCTATTAATCAGTCTTTGGAATCCGACTCTTTACCATGGACCTCCCCTAATGTTTGGCACTTTGTCCAGTTCTGCACCCCTTCCTTTAACAGAATTAAACTATTTCACCAGGTTGTCAAGCCTAGCCATAGTACCTCTGAATTCTGAAGACTGTCTATAGTCTACTTGAGTACAGTACTCACAATGGATCTTTGTCTCTTGGGACTTCATGCAAGTAATTACTTGCATGAAGTCCCAAGTTGAATGAAGTGCAGTTGCACAGAACCAATAAATTTTCTAAAGCAATCAAAACAATTATAGCACAACAGTACATGCACAGTAATTTGTTCCACCTACCTTCGTAACCTAAGTGCTTTCATAAAGCACTAACATTTAATGTACAAATACTCCACTGGTTGTAAAATCAACCAAGTCATTAAATTAAAGTCTCTACTATAAGTTACAAATGAAACAGTGCTTACCTTAGGTGGTTTGAAGGGATACTCTGGTGAGAAGTGTATATCAAGGAAAAACACACCGCCCTCGTATACAGATCCAGGTGGTCCCAGGATGGTTGATACCCATTCATAAAGATTGTCTCCCTTGGGCCCAGCACTACAATTTGGTGGAGGGTCCAATGTGATTTCAGCCAACTCTTTTTGAATCCTCTTTGCTGATGTACCAAGTGCCTTGGACATCTTTGGGTTTGTTTTATTCTCCTTGGTGTCTGGTTTATTATCCGTCACAGCCCCGCTTGAGCTAGCGCCTCCTCTGCCTCGTCCTGTTCCGCTCCCTGATGAACCAGATGCACCGGACATTATCTAAAAATCATAATAACTCATTCCGCAAAACTAAAAAGCTACTTGTTAAAAAGCCAACACACAAATTAGACTGATAGTAAATGCAAAATTAGATGAATAGCAAAAAAGTTAAAACTGCAAACTATTGTAATGATAATTGATGACTAATAAGTGCTTGATTACAAAATAAAGATTAGCGAAGTTCATTAATATCTTCACTCAAACATCCAGTTCAAAAATAAACAAGTGTGCGTTAGGTATGGACAAATAGAGGTAAGGGCAATGACACTGGGAGGGAATCAATGTGTGCGCCAATAATCAATAACCAAAAGACGACAAAGACTAAAGTGTTGAAACAGATTCACGACCAATAAAAAACAAAATAAACTTTAAATAAAAGTAACAAAACAGTGCACGTTGTTTTCTTTTTTTATTAAAAACAAAAATTCAGAACAAAGACCATCATCTACTCGATGCACTAATCGTAATTCAACAGCAAGGTAACAATTAAGGGTAAAGTGGCTTTGAATACATCTGCAAATAAAATAAAAACGGCTACATTTACATAGAAATTGAAAGGAAAAGATGATTTTGTACCTTACGAATAACAGTCGGCCATCTTGTGGGCTGGCGTTATCCGATAATTTATATTTTTTTGCTCACCACGGACTTGTGTTGAAATATAACGACGAATTCCAATATTACATATAGGTTATTGATAAATAAATATCCAAATTATTTACAAAAACTCATTAAAGATGAGAATTTAATCTCCGGTTAGATGCTCAACACTGCAAGCGTAATTCCATGTTATTTTCTCATCACTTTAGTTATATACTGTATATATGGCTTGCGGGCGAAATCGAGTAATTAAATTGTACCTTATTCAAAGTAATAACTTGATTTTAGCCGTTTCTCAGGTAAATTTTCACAGCTTCATTCCACTTCTACCACATTTCAACTATTTGTTCATCACCCTCACCTACACACAACAGTCAATCACTGAAATTCACAGATACACACAGACAGAATAAGTAATAAAAAAATTAATAATTAATACAGAGATCACATTTCAACAATGTTTTCATAACTTACGTATTGGTAATGAAACAAATAATGAAATCTTCGTGAAAAAATTGGAGGTAATTTAGAGATTTTGAGAAAATTCACAATGCTGCAAAACCACTTTCCGACATGTTTATAAAAAAACCGGTGTGTTGCCATTTGCCATGCCACTCATGCCAGCATTTTTTTTTCTTCAATTATGGCATCGCAAACTCTGCATATTGCCAGCGTCAAGTATAGTTTTTGCATCATGTTTTTGCTAGTTTCGGTGAAACTGAACGAGTAATAATAGGTAAAGTCAGTAAGTCGTCAGTAATCAGTTAGTCAGGTCAGTCAGACATTCAAGTAAAGCGATGGCTTCTTTACCAGAATGTAACCAATGGAATTTTGGAGGCAAGCCGAAAAAAACCCATTTTCGAACTGTTACTTTAATTCACAACACTCGTGCACTATAATTAACTTATATCAAACAAAAGGCCATCAAATTTATGCGATATAACTCAAAAATACACCAAGAAAATAAAAAGAAAACAAGAGCACAATAATAATATGTCATTTTCGACTTTCGAATTATTTATAATATCTACTCAATTTAGATAAAGTGATAATTGACTATGAATCTATCACATTAACAAGCAGTTTTATATAATATCTTCCAAGGCTTGGATAATGTAATAAAACAAGTGGCTCTGTGACATCTCCGGCCTCCGACTTTTTATATACACTCTAGGGGTAGTACAGACAAGACCACGTGGATATTGGGGTGCTCTGATTCGGTTTGGGTATTTTTCGAATATACCTAAATAATTATAGTGAAAATGTGTTTCAGGGATATTGCTTAGCTCAATGACACCTGCGGTCAAAAGTAGGATGGGTGGCCATTAAGAAACATCTAGTGTGGTCAAATCAAAAGTAGGATGGGTGACTTAGGCAACATCTTACGCGGTCATGAAAAGGATGGGTGTCAACAAAGCTAAGTAATATCGAGTGCGGTCAAAAGTAGGATGGGTGGCCATTCAGCAACATCTAGTGCGGTCATAAGCAGGATGGGTGTCAATAAAGCTCAGCAATGTCGAGTGCGGTCATAATCATAAGAACACTCATATACTTAATATTTAACAGACTTTAAGAATTATTTATATTTGCCCTCGTTGTTCGTTTCGTTTTACCTTGAGACATCTATACATTTTAGCGCATCAAGCCCGGAATTCCGTCTTAACGACGTTCAATCCGTTCAATCGCAAGCAAAATTACTTATTTCATTATTTTTTCTAAATAAATGATGAAATTATTTTGAAAATTTTTGTATTATAACCAGGTCCGCACCGTCTGGATATTGTGGGGAAGACGATTACTCCATATCGATCTCAAAAACTCCTCAGGCATCGATGGTCCAGCTACTAGGTCTTGCAAGTGACGTAAGAACTGGGAGGGTTTCCTATCACCCACCCAGTTCTTCGTGAGTTAGTAATTGCTTGACCTTTTTTTCGTGTGATGCAGAAAGTCGCTTAGACAACTTCATCTTAATTTTGTCATAACGATTCTTTTCCGGAGGGTTAATAATAATATCCTTATAAGAGAGTCAGGACAAACAATGCTGTGGGCGCTGTGGTAAAGGTATTTTTATACCTATGCTATTATTATCATGATAAAATTACTTAGGTTGTTTCTATACTATATTAAAAGCTATTTTCGTAAAAAAAAATGTTTGATCGTTAGTCATCGTTAATCATCAAAATAAAATAAAATCACGACAGTTTATCGACAATTGTGTACGTGTAGTTTAAGCGTAGTATTATTTATTCTTATGGTTTAAGTTTATAGCTATATTTTTCGTTTTCTGGTAACTTTTTCATTTCCTTGTCAAATTGTCACATTTATGTTTAGAGATGTTTAAGCATTTTTGTCTGTCTTCTCTTCTTTCTTTTGTCACTTCTTGTCATAGTTGTCACTTGTCAAGTTGTCATTTTGTCATTTTCTTTCATACCACAAAACAAAATCATCACAACAAATTCACAAAAGCTTCTTGCTTCTTGAGTTCTTGTTTGTTGTCTGTCTTTTGGGTATTCTTACTTTACTTATCGTATTTGCTTTTCAATACAAAATCTAATAGTATATAACGTGCCATTGACAAAATAGATCTATATAAAAGTTTGAAGAAATAAGCCAACATGGGTAAACGACAGCATCAAAAGGACAAAATGTTTGTTTTCCTCTTATTCTGGTCTTGACTCTTTAGGTGCTAATACACAGTATTTTAGTTGTGTACTTCTTTTTCATAGGTATCTCACGTACACTGAATGGACCACATTGTACGGTGGTAAACGGTCAGGAACCTCTGTGGAAGAAGATACGACATTCAGAAGACTTCCTTTCGATCACTGTTCTCTGTGTCTTCAACCCTTCGAGGACCCTTACTGTGATGCAGATGGAAATATATTCGAGTTGCAAGCTATTATAGAATTCGTAAAGAAATTCAAAATTAATCCTGTCACTGGGAAGGTACCTACAACCTTATCATTAACTCCATAAGTTTGTACTTTGTTTCATAAGTTTGTACAAACTGGAGACAAAATATATAATCAATTCCTTTTTGCTATTGTGAAAATATGTACATGTGCTTTATCATTTAATTCCCTCTTCCACTTTTTTATTACAGAAAATAGACATAAAAGGCCTTACAAAATTAAACTTTCACAAAAATGCTGAGGATGACTACCATTGCCCTGTCTTATTTAAACCTTTCACTAAAAACTCGCATATTGTGGCAATACGGACCAGTGGAAATGTGTACTCTTATGAAGCAGTGGAACAACTCAACATCAAAGGAAAAAACTGGAAAGACCTCATCAATGATACACCGTTCACCAGAAATGATATCATCACAATACAGGACCCAAATAACTTGACCAAATTTAATATTTCCAATTTTCATCATGTCAAGAATAATCTGAGGGTTGAAACAGAAGGTGTGTATGAATAACACAGTATTTAATTACCATTTATGTGAGACTGTTTTTATTTTTCTGTAAATAAATTATAAAGCCCTATTTTTGAGAAATATCCAGTATTAATCATATCAAAAAAGATTTGCTTGAAATAATATGTGTTTGCGTATGGTTTTTTAATAGCTGTTTTCCATCCAAATAAGAGAATAAAAATGTTGGGTGAAGTAAGTCATCAAGAAGTAAGTCTTTAGCTGCATGTTTCCCACAATTTAAAAAAAAATTATTATTGTTATTTGCAGAGGAAATAGCTTTAAGGAAAGATCCACACGCAAGACTGAAAACAGTATCTGCAGAAACAAGGGACATTCTCAATGAGTTGGACAGAGTGTACAAGGCACCAGAAGTTAAAGAAGTGAAGAAAGAGGTTTGTCACATATTTATGTCATTGAAGTAGCAGATGAGCTTGCAGGTCACATACCTATATCTGATATTGTATGCAGATTGCATGCTCTGCTATTACAAAGACTGATGCTCGCCTCATTTGAGTAAGTAAAGCCTTTTTGGAAAGTGTTTTTATTTCAATCATCATAACACTAAAAAAAACTTTTATTCAAGTGACCTAAAAGATTATTAAAATTTTACTTTTACATGTAATTAGTTGAAGAACCTGGATATTCTTTTTACTCTGAGGTGATATCACTTGGTCATGTAAACAAATAAAATAATAAATAATAAAATAAACGTTACACACTGATATCCCAACAGTAAGGTAAGTAATACTCTGTGTCGTGGGTACTATGGACACATACAAAGACAGAGACACAAACACCCAGATAGAAATTTAAATTCACTGTACAAACTGTTTTGCCGGGAGTTGAACCCGGGACCCCAAGATTGGCAGTCTGGCATGGTAGCTATTGGGCCACATGGGTTGTCAATGTAATGATACTAATAAACAAATGTAATGATACTAGTCTGTAAGTTGACTTCACAGTTTCTACTTTTTTGTTTACATAGCCATATGATGTCATATTATGGTGGCTATTGTTCTGCTTAAAAAAATACAGAACTAAATATGTTGTTATAAGAAATAAAGCTAAGATGACAGCAGGACAGATGGCTAATCTGAAGCATGGAAACCTGTATGAAATTTTTGCCTTTAACTGTCTCCAATCTTACACACCCTTAACTATGTATGTATGTAGGTCAAATCAAACTTTGATATACTTCAATACAAAATTCAGTTTTTATATATTTGTAAATATTTGCAGGTGGCAGATAAGTTTAATGCTGCACATTATTCAACTGGCAAAGTGGCAGCGAGTTTCACATCAACCGCCATGGTGCCAGAAACAGTGCATGAAGCAGCCATCATATGTGAAGATGAGGTCAAATATGAGAGAGTTAAAAAGAAAGGCAAGTATTTGTATTAGTGATTGTAATGGAATACAAAAGACGACCTGTGTGGCGCAATGGTTACCATGCCAGACTTCCAATCAAAGGGTCCCAGGTTTGTTTCCTGGCGAAATAGAAATTTGAATGATGAATTTTAATTTCTGTTCTCGGTCTGGATGTTTGTGTTTCCATCTTTTTGTGTGTCCATTGTACCCATGACACAATTCTACAATATTGTTATTTAATTTCTGGTTTTGTTTATTGGTAGCAACCTTTTTTTATGTTACCTATTTTATTTTGGTAGAAGTCTCAAAAATACAAAGTTTATATCGTTTATAGTCATACATATCTGCGAAATCACAAAAAACCTTGGGTTGGATACCCTCTAAGACCTGTTTGGTGCAGAAAGATATCAGTTATTGTTATATGACTCCTGTATGAATATTAAATTTATCCAAGCCACCTGTCCTGTCCTTGTATATGTCCATGGTCCCTATGACTAGGGCTATATAAGAAAAGTTATTTTTAATTTTTCCTTCTTTCCACAGGTTATGTGAGGCTAGTAACAAACGTTGGACCTCTGAACCTGGAACTATACTGTGATGTCACGCCGAAAGCATGCGACAACTTTATAAAGCTCTGCAATAGTGGGTATTATAATGGCACAAAGTTTCATAGATCTATTAAAAACTTTATGGTGAGTTGTGTGATTTTTACATTTACTTTTTATATTTAAAGAAATTGCAAATCTCTGAACAATGCAAGTACAATTTTCACAAGGATCACTGTCCCTCTGAAGTTAGCTGCAACAAACAACTGTGTGGATAATTATTTAATTATATTGGAAACTTTTATAGCTCTGTGCAGCTACTGTAACAGTGCTCTATAACAGATTCAGAGGGTAGGTTCCATATCATTTGGGTATATTGTTGAATAACCAAATGTTTTAGGCAGTAGTGTGCGTGGGTATATAATCTTGTGTATGGCATGGGTGTCCAGTGTCTTAACCATTCCGCTATCAGTGCTTTTACATAGGTAAATGTATGGTGTATGGATGATAGCATCCATCTGTCAGCCTGGTGTGCTTACCAAGCAAGAATCTTTCTTACTATTAAAAAGAAAAATTCTTTGTCTACTCCCAAATACTTTTTCTTTAACTATTCTAACTTAACTAAGTTTGTCCTCCATAGATCCAGGGTGGCGATCCTACTGGCACAGGCCTTGGCGGTGAGTCAATATGGAAGAAGCCGTTTGAAGATGAGGTGAAGCCAAATCTGCATCATGCTGGTCGAGGAGTACTTTCTATGGCCAATTCTGGACCAAACACCAATGGATCACAATTGTAGGTATATTACTCGTATTATGATCATTTTAAATGTCATCAATCTAACAGTATTTAATTAATCCATGAGTAAACAACCAATTGAAATTTTTATTATTAAATTAAATTTACTCTAGCACATTGAATTTGGGTCTTTATCATCATTTGTTTACAACATGGACTATTTCAAAAAAATGGTCTCTACTAGATTTGACTCTGTCGGAGTGGACAGAGCACTTAAATCATGGCCCTGAACAAAAATATTTATGCTCTACATAACCAAAATGCTATGTTTTTCTTTTTATTTGTATTTTCCGCCCTGAATTTTATATGTGAATAGTCTTATTGTGTGTTTGTTTCAGTTTCATAACATTCAGATCATGTAAACAATTGGATGGTAAGCACACAATATTTGGGAAGGTCGTGGGAGGGCTTGAAACATTAAATGTGATGGAGCAAATTGAAGTTGATAATCGGGACAGACCAATACATGATATTGTCATAGAAGTGGCTCAAGTTTTTGTGGACCCATTCTTAGAGGCTGAGGAGCAGGTAATATTCCAGTAATAACATAATTTCTAATGGTATTACCAGTACTGCTAAGCTGTTTTGCGCTTATACAAGATTTTATTTAAATTTTAGTAAGGAATATGAAACTTAGTTCTATCCAAACATGCTATAATACATCATTATGACCTTAGATAAGCATAGGTCTAGTTTATCTTAACATTGAGCCATAAACAAGTCTTCTTCATCTACATATATAACAGTCTGTGTGAAAATATGTAGAGGATTTTTAACCTCAATAAAAAATAAATGAATATTTGGGTATTTAGGGTGCACTCAGAGCTACAAAGATGAATATATATTTACTCATATACTTGCAGCTTGCAGCTGAAAGGGCAGAGGAATTGAAAAAACAATCTGAAGCTGCAAAACAAGAGAACAAAGTGAAAACTACAAAACAATCACTGAAGGTTTTCAGAGATGGAGTTGGAAAATATTTGAATATACAAGGAAACTCTTCTAAGCCTGCTGCAACACCTGAAGTCCCTACTAAGAAAGCCAAGAAGAATGCAAAAACAGGATTTGGTAGTTTTGACTCTTGGTAGAAATTGATCTCTATCTTAAATAAATGTAAATATATTAGTAAATATTGTAAAAAAATAAATGTTTTATTATCATACTGACTTTTATTTCAATATTTATGGGAATTACATTTATTTTTGGATTGCTCAGATAAGAATACTGAGGCTTCATGAATAGCTACTATAATAAAAAGATATTTATGTCTATAAATTTTTTTCAAGTGGCCAAACTGTGCCAGCAAAATTTTGCATGAAATAAAATGGTTTATTCCCGGTCTTCCCCACCCTGACGTCCCCACTCATACCCAGTGGGGACTACTGGAAATAAACCAATAAAATTAATATTGGTTGCATGTACTATAGAAATCATAATCTAATGGGCCCATCTCAATATTTCTCAATAAGTAAAATTCTTTGTTACTCAAAAACTCAGGTTGTTATTATTATTATTATTTGATTTCAATGTCTTAGAATTAAAAACTGATTGACTTTTAAAAAATATACCTGGCTTAGAAATTGGACAGTAAAATGGCTGATGTTATGGTGCATACATATTATATAACATGTTAGAAACCAATGTTATAAAACATGTTTCAGTAATGTGGAGACTGAATGTTAATGTTAAACATGTTATTAACTTTATATTTATTAATTTATATATAATATAACAGGTTATTATTTACTCGAGATGCAACAGATGCAGTGCGCTGGGCATTGTGTATAGCACTGCAGGAACAACAACAAAAATGTCATACAACATTGTTATATTACAGTATGTTATATGTTGCAAAGTTGAAAAACAATATCAGATGTGGACATGTTATAAAACACAAGTTATACATGTTATTAAATCTGTACACACCTTTAATAATGGTTAGGAATTTTACTTTTATTGTTGATTCTTTTGCCCTTGGGAATCCAGAAACACAAACAAATGACTTAACTCAGTTTCCCATGTAAAACATAGTTTACTATCCATATGAGCAGTCTTGATGGGCCTTTCTTATCATGATAGCTATAATAAAAATATATAGAAATAGAAGTATAGAAATTACACCTGATTGATATAAAACACATACTTAGCTTAAATAAATTCTAATAATATAAAGAACAGATTTCTAAACTGATAACAATACATTGTGCTCGACTTAACTAGAATAGTGTATTGCTAAATTTTGGTGCAAATTAATAAACACTATAACTAAGTAAATATGAATTATTATACAACTGTCCCTGGTAATCCAAATTCTGTCTAATGTAATGCTTGGCCGAGCTGTAGAGGGATTATAATAATATGACTTCAATAGTGAAACATTGCCATGCAAAACATTTAATGGATTTCCAGGTGTTCAATGTAATTTACTATTACTTGACCAAAACAATTAGGCGCATGACAAACATTGCGTCACTGGAGCTAGGGAGGGGAATATCAAATCGAGACTGACTGATACATAGTATGAACCTAGTACAAGTATACTAGTGACTAATTGGATGTATGTTTATTTAAGTAACTAATGTGAGTGTAATTAATTACATAGTACAAGGTACGGGCGCCGAACCCGCATTCCTTTCATGCGCCTAATTGTTTTGGTGGAGTAGTACATGGTAAACTTATATTTCCATTAAAAAAAGTAAATTTCTATTTTACAACAAAATGTGTTTACATATTTCAAAAAATGTCTTATAAGTATGTTAAGGTTATATTTGAAATCCAATTGGTCTACTGTCTACTGTGTTTTTTATAACAATACATGTTCAATGACAGCATAATGGCTGGCTGCAACCCTTTTTACGTTCCACTGCTGGGCTTGGGTCTCTCCCCATTATTGAGGAGGCCTGGAGCTTACTTCACCACGCTGCTCCAATGCAGGTTGGTGGAGAAGTGGGCTAGTGGTCAAACCACTGTTGGATATTTTCAAACCGCCCATAAGGCCTCCGACAAGGTTTAACGACTGTTATCCATTGACAACAACTGGGATCAACAGCTTAATGTTCCCTCTGAAATACGGAAATGCGCATGTTTTTTTTGACACTAGCCATCACCAATCTCACATTTAACAGCGCTCATTTGGCTTAGTCGCATAGACACTAACCACCAGGCCATGTGCACACATTTTTTTTAACTCATTATGTACTTAATAATATATGTTGTAAGTTACCAATACAGTTAGCCAAATTCAATAATGTCTAACTCTATGTATGTATGTATACAGTAGTCATAATAATAAGTTGGCTATCCACCAATTTAATAAATCAGTGAATAAAATATAATTTAAATTTTGAAAAAAATTAAGTAAATATGAGTGAAATCAGTGTTTAAAGTATTACATGATAGCGTTACAGTAGCATACCAATTACAATATCTGTTAGTATATTCCATTCTAACTTTCACTAAAACTTCCACACTCATTACCAGTTTTGTTTATCCATTCACTATAAACTTTTTAAGGGACAACACAATATAATTAACTAACATTCTGGCAAATAATGCAAGTTTAGTAATTTTGACGTCGTCTGCCAGTTCTCTGCTTATCAAATCTCATCTCCATTTCTTCAAGTACCTTTGGAGTATAACGTACAACCAGCTTGACAGAACCCACTGCTTGCTTTAGCAGTTCTACGGCCTTCTCGTGATTCTCTCCTTCCACCGACACGCCGTTGACTGACAGCAGCTGATCTCCGCGCTTCAAGCCTCCATGGCGATCGGCAACTCCTCCAGGAATGATTCTAGAGATATAAATCGGGGAGTTTTGCTCCTTGCCTCCCATCACATTGAACCCTAAGCCTTCTTCGGTCTTCGGGAGCTCCACCACGCGAGGATGGGCGTGACCCTCCGCCGCGGCGAAGGCAGCGACAGTCGCCTTTGCAGTCGCTGATGCTCTGATATCCGCAGAACCTTGAATATCGACAGTCTCGTAAACGTGCTCATACACTTCCCTTACTGCGTTTAAAAAGTCACTTTGCAGCACTTTTTGCAACGCAGCCAATTTCGTAGCTGGAACTTCACCACTTTGTTGTAATTTTTCGAGTAATTCGATTGCTCTTTTGATGTCCCTTGCTAAGGTTAATTGTTCACCTGAACTGCTCATTGTAGTCATGTTGATTTCTGTTACTCAAAAAAGACACAAAAACGACTCACTTCGTTGCAGAAAATGTTTTAAAATTTCTAAAACAAAATTCAGCCAGCCACAAACGAAACGAAATCGATCGCATGACATTTACTGTAACGTTCTAAACTTTACAAAACCAAAACTAAGTTTTTAAGTTACTCTGTGCTAAGTTTTTTGGTTCTTTTTTTATTGTAGAATTTTAAATTACATTAGAATATCTATTTTAAAGAATTTTAAGATCTCTATCATGCAATTACTTTTTATCACATATTTTTTTGAAATATTTCTAAACTTGCTTAAGTTTATGACAGATTGACAGTTGACAGTAAAAACATTTTGAAGTGTTTTTTTATGTTGGTACCAAAAACTAACAACTCAAATAAAGCTCTGTGTACATTAATCTAGAGATTAACATGAAAAGTATTTTGAAGTTTGAACTATTGGAGGTAATCTACTCTATCTCGGGAACTAGAAGGAATTAAAACGCAGTTTTATTTTCTTTTTAGTTTAAATAATAAATTAATTCAGGTTGCTTCGAAAACTCGAACAGTTCTAAATCTTCTAAATTTTAATAATATAGCCATCGGCCATCGTTTTACTGGTCTGCGTACACTAACTACTATCCACCTATTATCCGACTGACCGGACGGACTGACTATTTTTGACGCTGGTAACATGCATACCTATTCCTACGCATAAACCAAACCCACACCAAACCAAATGTCAATCAATACATAAGTTAATTCACAAAAACTCCATGATAACTAGTAACTACTAATGAAGCAGATAAATTAATGATGTATGACCTCTAGCTACATCATTTAGCATCTCTTCTGTTCTGCTTAGCGGTGTAGATCCTTTGCAGTTAACCTGACATAGACCATAGGCTGTATATGTAATATAAATTATAATTAACTGGAAATTATAAAATGCCTGTTTCAAATATTGTGACGAAATATAGGAATAATCTGATCATGAGAACTAAGCTTTAGCTAAATGACATTTTATCAGTAGTGCCAACTGTTGATTATAACTCTTATTTGGATTGTGTTATTCGTGTGTTTTATTTTGATATTTAATATATAATATTGCAGCTCAATTAGTTTTTTAGAAGTTCCTTTACTGCAAGCAACTATATAAGAAAAGTGTATTTGTGTTTAAATTCCCGTTCTCGAATTTGTGTGCATTTTGCAATGGATGACTTGGGTGAGTACCTACGTTATCAATATAACCTGTTTGCCCTATATCATAAAATGACGTGAGTTTATAAAAATATATCCTATTTGCATAATAAGTCAATGAATTTCAATATGTACATTTATGTATTGAAGTATATGCTGTCAAACAGATGCAGTGTATCCACTACTACGATATTTAATCTCAGATATTTTAACCAAAATATGGTCCATATTGCTTGGCATTTGTCTGAAATAATGTAAAATAAGTTGTTCCATTACTACTCGGTCGAGTTAACATGACACCTGGGAGGCTATTCTGTATGTATCCGTCCGTAAGTTCTAACATTTTCGGAATCATTTTTGGCATATTTAGACACTTTCTTTTTTCATGAATTTAAAAGATTAACGTTGTCATTGATAATATTAAGTCACTGAATGAATAATATTGCTAGAATTTCATCAGTCTTACTCAAAAATTAGACCTGAAAATTCACGAAGTTTCAGATACGGGCGTACAGAGTAGCCTCCCAGGTGTCATGTTAACTTGATCGAGTTATAGTTGTTTCAGACTTTATATACCTAAAAATATGTTGTAGAAAACTCTTAGATAGTTTTTCCCAATTTTCTCAAGAACGGTGCATCATCGACAGTGGGGAGTAATATTGTTGTAATCAGCTAAACAAACTCAAATGATCCCAATCATTTAAAAGCGCGAACTCCTGCTACCGGATACTAAACCCGTGCCAACTCTTCAACTCAGATCATTCTAGTCTACCATACCAATGGGGCTCCCACCGGACTCGATATTAGGCCCATTCCTGTCTTTAATGTACATATATTTAATATTAAGGTATATTAACAATCTACCTTACATAATAGGGTATAGTCATGAGGTAGTATTATTCGGAGATTGTACTACTTTAACAAATATAAAGTTGTTAGACAAGCCTATAATTATGAATAATCATCTCAAATCGATAAAAAATAAAATGGTGAGGAACTATGTTGTATGGATAAAGCAGTTCATGTTGGAATTACTGTAGATTCCAAACTGAAGTTGGGATTCCTGACTGAAGTGGGATTTTTCTGCTATTTATGCTGTAAATAATATTCACTCATTATGGCTGTATGGCAAAATTGGTTTATTATAGTCTTATAGCTACTTCCATAGCATTATATCCTGCAGTATCTTACTGTGAGGAAATGTTCTGATATCAACGAAAAGGCTGCTTTCACAATTTATATTATAAACTATAGAGAATCGCTCAGGGAAAAATTATAGGGATTAATATGGGGTGGTTTTTAAAATACTATTGACACCATGCACCCCACGCTTTTTTTTACAGTAAAATACGTTTTCTTCTTATTTTTTTACTTTTTAGTTCGTAGTTCACAAAAGCGTGTTTTTTAGTTTTTTAAACTACATTATTTTTTTATAACTTATATTCTTTTGTTTTATTCTTATACTTTATTATTTCTTTACAAAATTATTTAATTTCTGTGTTTGTTTATTTATATTTTGACCCAGCTATCAAAATTGTCATGTCTGTCTTTTATGTTTCTTATTTTTTTTTATTAATTTTACGGCATTGTATAAAAATCCTTTTAGCCATTCAATTTAAATGAAAAGAAAAATTTTATGTTTCTTATTTCATTTCATAGATTAATAAAGTATAGTATTTTATTGTCCTTAGCTTATTCATGTTTTTTATATTATAATTATTATAAATCATTATTTTTAAATAATAAATGAATATAATGTTCTTCGAATCTTTATATACATATAAAAGAATTGAATGAATAAATGAATTGCTGTTCGTTAGTCTCGCTAAAACTTAAGAATGTCTGAACCGATGTGGCTAATTTTGGTCTTGAAATATTAGTAGAAGTCCAGGAAAGGTTTAAACGGTGAGAAAATTTGGGAGCATTGCGAAATAATAGTAAAATAACTTATTTTATTTTCCTATATAAACAGTTAGTAACAGGAATTGTCAAACATTGGTTCTTCGCGCCATCGTCCAAAAGTTTGACATAGTCTGAAAAACAGTTCATCTGTCACTATTCGTTTTTAATTTTTTATTTGACAGTAACATAAAAACCCTTTGAGATGTTTAAGAAACTAATCCTCTTACAAAACTTTTAAGGCAGGACAACGTCTGCGGGATCCACTAGTAAATAAATATCACACTTGCCTTGCAGTATATTTAGCTGCAACCCTGCAGATGCGTGTTAGTGGCCAACCTGCTGTATGTATGGAATGAGTTTCCCTTAGTGTTGACTTCATAAAAAAATTATGAAATTTCTTTACTATTCAAGAAATACAAAACACAAGACAGAAACACAAACACCCAGACTAAGTACAGAAATTAAAATTCATCATTTCAATTTCTGCCTTGTTGGGAATCAAACCCAGGACCCTCTGATTGTCAGTCCGGCATGGTAACCATTGCACCACACGGGTCGTCAATTTAAAGTTCAAGGTTCAAAGTTACACAGAATTATCATCATCATCATAATCTTACAATATTTTCCAAAAATAGTAATAAATAAAATGGCCCCTCATTTCCATCTCTAGGAATTTATTACAGTCCTCATATAGCTCTCACAAACATAAAAAGTCCTTTTAATGTATTGTATTAGATATTGAAAAACTGTCAATAAGATATATTTTTCTAAAAATGGATCAGGATAGAATATTGGTTTCTATTTGTGCCTATGCCTAAAACGAATCCACAGCCAAAATTTTACTGCAATGCTGAATCAGTCAGTCAGAAAATTGGAATATCTTATTCTGCAAGTTCCTATAGATTGTATGGGTACATGGTGAGGCTAACAGCAATTAAGGCAATTTCCTCTATGAGTCTACTATGGTATCAATATCAATTTACCATAATACATTAAGGCATGGCACTCCTCTGGTGTCAAGGTGATTAATGACCATTTTGCCCTTAATACTAAAATTTGTGGTGAGAGTTATGCGCCTGCCATTTAGTCAAGGACATCAGATATCTATGTAGATTGTTTTAATAGAATTGAGGAATAAAGTAAGGTTACAACTACTTTGCAACAATCCGCAATCAGAACATACGATAGTGTATACTTTTTTCATAAAGTAAATTTTCTGGTAGGTGGTAGAACTATTATGGTTCGCCCGGAGAAGTACCACCGCTTCATCCACTTCTGCCGTGAACGAATTCTATTGTGTTTCGGTGGAAAGGTGCAGTTGCCGGTTACACTCACACACATGAGGTGACCACCAGCCTCCAGAGTAGCAGCGCAACTGCATACGACCTCAGACAAGACTTATGTAGATGTCTATGGGCTGCAGCGAGCACTTAACACCACGTGGCCTGCATGCTCGTCTGCTACTCCATACAAATAAAAATACTTGATATAAACGAATTTAACAACTATAGACTACCCGGCGAAACAGAAATTTGAACAATGAGTTTAAATTTCTGTTCTCGGTCTGGGTGCTTGTGTTCCTGTCTTTGTATGTGTCCATGGTACCCACGACACAGGGTATTGATTACCTTACTGTGGGGCTATGAGTGTGTAACGTTTATAGACAGTCCAGCCGTCATCAGCTGTCACCCCTCCTTCTTACGAATTTTCGATCAGGCCACGTGTCCTGACGCGAGTTTAACATTTTTTACCCATCCCAAAAAAAATGCATTACGCCGCTAAAGAAGTTTTCACTTCAAAAAAATTAACTTAAAATAAATAACAGTAATATTACTTTTTGCAAACGCAAACGGTTTGCGATAACTAACCCTGATGATGCTCTGTTTTGGGGCGAAAACGTTGGTGGTGTATGCTGGTGTATATTTTTTATTGTTGCATGAGCATATCCTATGTGGGAGGGAGGGAGGTACTATTGCATGAAAAAAAACGGCAAATTGTTTGTAAAGTAGGTTTACGATCGAGATGTTTACGTGATAACGTCCGCACGAGAAAATCTCCATTCCTTTGTATGCCGCTAGAGTGAGAGAGACGGAAGATCGGTCCACTCACTCGAACGCTATGCCAGCCTCCGCTCGTGAGGATTCCGCGTGACAAGTTTCACGGAATAACTGGCAGCGCTCGAGATGAGACGGGAGATCGGTCCGTCTCTCTCTCGTTATACCTGCGATCGCACTCGTGAGGTTTTGGTGTGACACAAGTTTCTGAACATGTCACCCGACTAAAACGATTTTAAAGACGTTATAATATACACTATCATACATTCTGATTGTTGGAAAGTACTTTTTACCTAACTTTATAACAAATACGCAAACAAAGTAACACCTGATTCTATTAATTATATAGAATTGAGGAATGTCAAAGAAATGAATAAACATTATTCAAGCAGACCTTGAAGGATTTTAAGGATTTCAGTGATCTTATGATGATATGAAACTTAGACATTCGAGATTTTTTTAAATTATAGGAATACATTTTTGGTCACTTAGGGTGAGAGTTTCAGTGATTTTGGGCTAGAACTGGAACCTCTTACTTAACAGAGGACTTCATAAAACATTCTTAACTTTTTGGCAACTGATTATAATGGAAGTTTTACGTTTTTGTCGGTGACTTTAGTTCGTCTATTGATTAAAACATCTTTGATTCAACTGCGCAGAACGTCGAACTCGTCATTACTCGCTGAGACAGCGACTTTAATTCTCTGGATAAGGCTAACAGGGAAAAACAATGTCTCTGTGCTATGTCTAATCACTGGCAACATATACTGCTTGAAAGCTTTCAACTGAAGGCACTTGAATCTGTTTCCTATCTCGAAGTAGGACTTATCCATTTGGAATACTTATTGACAACTTCTAGAGTATTTCTGTCAACAGCGACCAGTAAGGATGTAATATGGGCATGTCTAATGCCCTTTCTCACTTTCGTCTTGTCCATGTTAATTTCTAAATCCCACAAGTTGAAACCACTAAAGGGACTAGGTGACCTCCATAGGGGCTCTAGTGTTTAGGTCGTCAGCTACTCCCCCAGGATTACCTAACCTACCATATCATCGCCTAATATGGTTCGGCTTCAAGCTTCCGCCTTGGCTGCTTTCTACTGAAAAAAATATTCGCACGTTTCAAAATCGTTTTGTTCCCACGATGTAGCTGTAGAAAGCTCGGTTATTTTGTTTATAGTACGTTGGCGCATAAATTAAATAGATGATCGGTCACGAGACTCAATCAGTCCATTTTTTTCTTGTCACGTCATTGCCGCACTTATAAAAAGTGACATGAATAAAAAAAAACTTCATAAT
Source organism: Pyrgus malvae (assembly GCA_911387765.1). Classification (NCBI taxonomy): domain Eukaryota; kingdom Metazoa; phylum Arthropoda; class Insecta; order Lepidoptera; family Hesperiidae; genus Pyrgus; species Pyrgus malvae. The sequence goes on along the minus strand of OU426955.1, from coordinate 4,696,656 downwards.
AAAAAATAAAACACGTGCCTAAATAATTAAAAATACTGATAGACCCAAATGATAAATTATGATTTCTCAAAATATGCGAAACACATACAATTCTACAAAACAGAACCGATAAAAAAGAATCCAATTCAGCCATATTTTATAATAATAATAATAATAACCCCCTCGGGGGACCACCTTGCCGTGGTGAGGGGGCTTATAGGGAGTTGGAACATCAATTGAAAGTAACTACCATCTTTATTCTTTCATAGTTGTGCTCTATGCAGAACTATAATGTCTATACCATCTATGACACACAATACCCTCCCTAACTAACGGTCCCAAACCTAATCTAAGGTGTAAGGTATCGTGCTGAGAGATGAATGGCTGGGGGGAGCCCAGTCTTGAACGATCCCTCCTTGCTTTAGGCGACAACTAGGAGTAATTTAGCCTTACCTCAATAAGCAGGTCACTGTTGAGGCGGACCATTTAATTACCTTGCTTATCGTGGGTAGAAAAATGAAGCAAAAGAAACAAAAAGAAAATTTAAATAAGTATTATAACCTCGATTCCACCGTGGAAATACGGAAGTATAATCTGAGGCCGCTATCCGGGGGTCGCCGGAGACCTGAACGTAATCTCAGAAATAACGAACAGGTGAATATAGGTATCGAACAACAACAGTCGGTAGCCGAAACTATCGTGTCAACCCCGTCATCACCTTTATCATCAACCCATAGCTTATTCCAGTCACCCAGCTCATCACCTCATTCCTTTGAAAATCCATCCATATCACGATCCACTACAATAAGTCCAATGTCAGTAGATGTTGTGCAGGAGGCACAAGCCGATAATACTGCGCCCGCTACTGTCACCATGGGTGTCCGCAAGAAATGGAGTGATGAAATGAATACATTCATCTTGCGGACATACTATGAAGAAACTAATATGGAAACAAATCAAAGTAATTACCTGGCACCTTTACACAAAAAGTTCATTGAACAATTCCCACACATGCAAGTTAGCAGACAAAGAATAGGAGACCAACGCAGAGCTATTACACGAAATTATTTATTACCAAAACATAAAATAGAACAGATTCGACAAGAAGTTGCTACACGTTTACAAAAATACACAAACACATCTGAAACACTATCCACAGTACAAGAACGACAATCTGGTCAAGATTTATACACTGAAACAAATAGTAATCGAATGCGATGGAGCAATGATATTAATGAATTCATAGTACGAAATTATTACAAAATTACTTGTCTGGAAAATAACAGATCCGCATACAGACCACCTCTATTTAAGGCTGTTATAGAAAAATATCCAAATTTAGCACATCTATCTGAACAAAGAATTTCAGACCAGTGTAGAGCTGTAATCCGCAATAAAATGATATGTGAAGAAAGGTTGCAGCAAATAAAAGATGAAGTAGCAATAGAATTACATTCAAAGGAAAATTACAATGCTAACATAGAATCACACAATTCAGAATCTACATACTACGAAAACACAAATATAATAAATAGTACACAAGACCACAACATACAACATCCTGTGGAAAACACGCACTATTCAATTAAAAATGAAAATAAAATTAGAAATACTTTCATTAAAGCTTTGAAAGACTTTAAACAAATTAAGCCAACAGAAAGACCTTATATCCCTAGACAAAAAACTAGTAGAAACTTAGCAATTTTAACACATTTTATTAATAATACACTTTTACCAATATACCTAAAAGAAGATAGTGACTATGAACGAGTTCAACTGATTTTATATTGCGCAGCCTACACCGCTACCACGTGTAATGGGGTTCGGATACGCACAGATACGAACAACACACCCAATAGTCTGAACACTCCAAAGTGGCAACAAAGACTGCAGCGTAGGATAGAAGATTTGCGATCTAAAATAGGAAAGTTAACAGAATACAGTAGAGGCAATACCAGCTATAAACTTAGTAAACAAGTAGAAGAAATAAAAAACATTACAAAATACACGCCCAATTTGAAAAGGAAAACAGTGATCTTGCTCAATTTCTAGACACACTAAAACAAAAACTCAATCTACTCGCAAATCGGTTACGGCGTTATAAACAAACTACCCTACGAAAGAGACAAAATGCACAATTCATTAGAAATGAAAAATTATTCTACAGAACACTAGCGCAGCAAAATACTGACACACCTGACAGTAGTATCCCAACACCTCAACAACTTCACTCTTTCTGGTCTAATGTATGGGGAAAAGCGCAAGATCACATAGATAGTGGATGGTGCAAAGAAGCTTTTGCAAAAGACATACCAAAAATGCAATTTGAAAAAATTAGTCTCGACCTATTAAAATCTGTTATACTGAAAACACACAACTGGAAAACCCCAGGATCTGATAGACTACACAACTATTGGTATAAAAGGTACACAAACATACATCCGCATCTACACAGACACATTAACATTTTCATTCAGGATCCAAAAACACTGCCTTCATATATTACAAAAGGAGTCACTTACATGCTTCCCAAAGACAGTAGTGACACACTGAACCCAGCAAAATACAGACCAATAACATGTCTTCAAACTATATACAAAATCATAACCGCTTGTATTAGTAAATTAATTTACAAACATTCAGAAATAAACAACATTATGACAGAACAACAAAAAGGTTGCCGTAAAAGTAGTCAAGGGTGCAAAGAGCAGTTAGTAATAGACGCAGTAATTTTAAAAGAAGCACTTGTTAAGAAAAGAAATATCTACACTATGTTCATAGATTACAAAAAAGCATTCGACTCCATCCCGCACTCCTGGTTAATACACGTATTAAAATGTTATAATATACACCCAATACTCATACAGTTTCTAGAAACCACTATGGTTAATTGGTCAACAGTACTTAAACTTAAAGACTTACAAACTGAAGAAATTTTGATTCGTAGAGGCATTTTTCAGGGAGACTCGTTGAGTCCTTTATGGTTTTGTTTAGCCCTAAATCCTCTTTCACACCTTCTTAATAATAGCAACATAGGTTATAAAGTAAAATGTAATAACACGTCACAGTTCATCACTCACTTAATGTATATGGATGATATAAAACTATATGGTAGTAACTTAAACGAGATAAATAAATTAGCTTTTATTACAGAACAATTTTCAGCAGACATAAAAATGGAATTTGGTATTGATAAATGCAGGATTCAATCAATTAATAGGGGAAAGTTACAATTTAATAATTACCAAACAATCAATAAAGAAATAATAGAACCAGTTGATAGTAATAACGGTTATAAATACTTAGGATACGCACAAACACAACAAATACATCACAAAGAAATTAAAGAAACTTTATTCAGTAAATTTAGAGATCGACTACGTAATATATTAAATACACAACTAAATAGTAGGAATATTACAAAAGCCATCAATACCTTCGCAGTTCCGACCTTGACGTACTCCTTCGGAATAATAAAATGGTCACAGAGTGACCTTAAAAGGCTACAACGTATAATAAATACCATGTTAACAAAATATAGGAAACATCATCCAAGATCATGCACGCAAAGACTTACTTTACCTAACTCTGAAGGTGGGCGAGGGTTAATTGACATACAAAACCTCCACAACACACAAATTTCATCACTCAGAAAATTCTTTTACACCAAATCATTAAACTCGACACTTCACAAAGCAATAACTTACTCTGATAAAAAACACACACCCCTTAATCTCAGCGATAGTTCCCCCCAAAAAAATCAAGTTATCACACATTCACAGCAAAAACTTGATGAATGGCTACAAAAATCCCTCCACGGCAGACACCGCCGAGATTTAATAAGCCCCCACGTCGATAAATTAGCATCGAACGAATGGCTTAAGAGAGGAGAACTGTTTCCTGAAACGGAGGGGTTTATGATAGCTATTCAAGACCAGGTAATTGAAACAGCTAATTATAGGAAATTTATTATCCGTGATAAAAACACAATATCAGACCTTTGCAGACATTGCCACAGTAATTCCGAAACAATTCAACACATAACCGGAGCCTGTAAAACCATTACACAAACAGACTATAAGCATCGACATGACCAGGTAGCATCAATCATTCACCAGTACTTAGCACGCAATCATAATCTAATAACAGACTATACACCTTATTACAAATATAGACCTAAACCTGTAATTGACACAGATGAATATAAACTATACTGGGATCGCACAATCTTAACCGATAAAACAGTCCACTACAACCGACCTGACATCACCTTTCATGATAAAAAGAACAAAATTGTTTACTTAATAGATATTGCAGTACCGAATACCCACAATCTTCTTACAACTCATACAGAAAAGATGACTAAGTATGTCGATCTCTCTGTAGAAATTAAATCCCAATGGAAGGTGGAAAAAGTTAAGACTGTGCCTATTGTATTATCGTCAACAGGAGTTATACCACACTCACTACATAATAGCCTACACACATTAAATATCAGTAGTTCAGCTTATATACTTCTTCAAAAAGCAGTTATCATAAATACATGCAGGATTGTAAGAAAATTTTTAGAGTAGTTTTTGAGTACATTTATACCATTGCCGTTTGGCCAAAAACCCGCGGTATTGGAATATACCCCAGAAATGGGAGAAAGGAAAACCAACAAAATAATAATAATAAAGCCTTTTTTATTTCCTTAATAAAAATTCGTTTGCACTTGAATTGATTTTAAATTATTACAATAATAATACATTTAAGTAGCATACATTTTATATCTTGACATTATAATTACTTTAATATCCTGAATAATATATATATGTATATATATATACATTTTTTTTTACATTAGTACATTTAATTTCTTAATTTAATTATTCAATTATATAATTTACTATATTTACTATTATAATTGTATTGTAATGAATTTCATATATTTATTATATTAAGGACCTCTCTGTAGAGTAAAGGCTTCCTCCATTTTTCTCCACATAATTCTATCCCTCGCTTTGTCAATCCAGTCCTTTCCCGCTACTTTCAAAATCTCATCTAGCCATCTCTCTGCTGGTCTGCCTCTCTTTCTCTTACCTACAGGTCCTTTCCACGTAGTTATTTTTCTCGCCCATCTGTCTTCGCCCATACGTGCAACATGACCTGTCCATTTCCATTTTAATTTTTTGCAGTGATCTAGAGCATCAATCAGATTTGTTGTTTTTCTTATATCAGTGCTTCTTTTTTTGTGTCTCAATTTTAAATTTAGTATGCTGCGCTCCATGGCTCGTTGGGTAGTTATTATTTTGTTCCTGGTCCGCTTGTTGAAAATCCATGTTTGAGATGCATAAGTGAGAGATGGTAGTACACAAGAGTCCAAAATTATTTTCTTTAGGTTTACTGGGGTTTTCGATTTTAAAATTTCTTTGAAGCTCCAAAATTTATTCCAGGCCATGTTCACACGTCTCATTAACTCATCGTGGTGTCTAGTTTTATTAAATGATACCTGCTTGCCTAGGTAAGTGTAATGCTTGACATATTCTAGTGGGACACTGTTGATGTATACTGGGGTTTCTATGCTATTTGTCATAATTTTTGTCTTGGCTGTATTGAGTTCTAAGCCTATTTTATTGCTGATATAATTAATTTCGTTTACCATTGTTTCTATATGTGACGAGTTTTCTGCGAAAAGTATGATATCATCGGCGAATCTGAGATTACTTAGATATTGACCTTTAATTTCGATACCTTTGTTTTTCCAATTTAATGTTTTCATGATGCTTTGCAAAACTGTAATAAATATTCTAGGAGAAAGGGGGTCTCCTTGACGTACGCCTCTCGATATCTTAAATTCCGAGCCTTAAATTTCAGCCATATTTTACGGAATATTAATTCCATTCCTAGGAATAAATTATTTGGACAGCGTAAATAATATTGACATACTGTACAAAGCCAGTAAGTCCAATTCGTAATCTTTAGCAACTAAAGGACCATCTGTTCCTGACATAAACCAGACAGTGCCAGATACCTGGCATACCGATGACGCCGTACATTTCTCCAATAAAATATAGCCGACGATAGTTTTATTTTTAGTACGACTTAGATGCCGTTGGGGAATTTATTGACACTCGTTAAGAGTGGATAATTGGCCTACTATCTGCTGGTTTTACTGCTGCTGTTTCCCCTTTGATTTCTCTCATTGGTCCTCATTAGCGCGATAGAAAGCAGACAAAATCTATATTTTGCTAGAATTTATTGCGTATCTTGTATCATGCTACATACTTCCAGTTTTTCTAAAGAGCTAAATATCCATAGTAAACAATTTTTCCCAATAAAAGGTCTAATCTAATTTTTCCAAGGTAAATTGAATGGCTGAAGTTTCGGAATTTCTCATTATCCAAACGCCATTAACGAACTATGTAGTTGCATGGATTCTATAATGTAATTTAGAGTCCACTCCTATCTAAATTAACTTAATTATTTGTTGTTCCGCTTCGTTAAATATACGGTTTGTAGCACACGCAACCTTTTGTGTAATGTAAGAATTTTCGTGTATACTGTACAGAATGAATAAAACTTGTACAAATGTTATATCTGCGTTCATGTAAATTTTATTCTGTTTTTATTTATTGAAACAGTAACAAAAATACTTTTTCAAACAAAATTATAAGTCGTTACAGTTGTTGTACCTTCTTCAACTTCCTAAGGATCCTAAAAAAAATCATCTTATGGTTCAACTCGTCAGCATAACCTATATTGTAGAGCTTTTTATTGAGTTGTAGTTATTGGTCTTTGACGGCTGGCGAAATTTTCAAAAATCAAATCTTCGGTCGCTCTTTCCTTTCGTTGACTCCATCCCACTTTGGTGGGAAAAGGGTTGACTTTCAGATTTGGTCTCTGGAGAGAGAAAAAGAGGAAGGAGAGGAGTGTCTATTGGTCACTTTTCATTTGTGACTCTACTTTGACATTTTACAACTGCCCTGTGCATAATTCCGAAGCAAATTAGAAATTATCCATTGGGGAAACTAATTTTATCTAACACTGTTATTCGGCACAGAAAAGTATTTTTGTGTATTAAAAAGCATATTGGCCTATTTTATATATCGTAAGTAATAAATTATTAATATGATTGTTTGGGACAAATATAAGCGGGACTACCGTGCCTTCAACCGCCTGTATGTTGCAAAAACCGCAAATAACCTTCTAGGGACACAGACGTAATATAGAAATGACTTACTTTTAACATATCAATGTATACTTAGTAATAATTTTTCTAGTAAGTAAGCCGAGTCACAGAATGAAATAAACAAAGTAAATTATTACTTAATTGATTCTAAAATTATCTTCCTTTTTATATTATCTTATGGAAACCAGCTGTAGCTGGAGCTTACTCGTTCTTTTGTTTCCAAAAAATGTCTGCATTGATCAACTTTCAACTCTTACACTCTTTGTCATAATCCTTTTCAAGACTATCTGAGTCCGAGGCTTTAGATCTTTGTTTCTCAGTCTGTCCAAAAAGAAAAAAAGTCAAAGTTATCGTAAATGAAGGACCCCGTCACTGTATTTCATTTACGGTGATTTTTGTTCGTGATTCTTCCCCTCTACTTCCCTGTTGTGTAATTTAGGCTTAATGCGATAATCTGCTCAAACCACCCACTAACCTGACGTCACCCTGCGTCACGGGCCGCTTCACGATGAGTTGCGTTCCACGTCCCCATCATTTGTGTCTGTGCCCGTCAGCTGTCAGTGGGGCGCGTAGGCCGGGTAAACACGTGCTGTTTAAAAATCGAATGTAAGAAATTATTAGGACTATTATCAAAGTGTGTACTTTTTTGGATGAGAACAGAAACTCGAATAAATTCATTTAAGTATTTAGTGCGTTGTTAAGTAATAGTGTTTATATAAGTTTAATTAAATTTTAATTTAAAAAAACATCGGTTTTGAAATACGAAATGCGAAACGAAATACAAAATCGATCTATTGTCAGCGGTGTCAACGTTGGGAAGCTTATCGATTCTAAAATTATATTTATCGTTTCAAGTTGCGATGAATTAGATTTTAATTACAAGTGTGTTGTGCAGAAACGATTAGTCCAGAATATTCCGATAAAGTTTGGAAAAAAATATTTTTAAATCTTTTGTTAAAAATATATTTATATTGTGGTCGACGTAGCATTCGCTTAACCCTTGACTATACTCTGTGTTGGCGCACGTTCAACAACCAACGTTTAGCTAACAGCGCTGGATCAGATATTTCGTCTAATCAATAGGCGTTTTTCCATTTACGGCACGACACCGGCACTGGTGCTGACTGCGACACGACTGTCAACAAAAATGTTTGAAATGGTTATAGGACAGTTTTTTTCAATATATCTTCAGTTGCTTTCTACTTATCTTTGATTAAATTTCATCCACGAAGTATCGAAACGATTTCTTTCAAGACCACGCCACGAAGTTTGAGTGTTTGAGCGTAAATATGCAATATGTACGAGTAGTACTTAGCGTTCCTTACATCGCATATGTTAGTCTGATTGTTGCGGTTTGATGAAAACTAACGTTCATTGAAAAATCGCCCAAGTGAATTTGATGCTGTAGCTGATGAGAGCACTGAAAACAACCATGTGCGTAAAACTGCATGTTCGTTATGATGGTTAGGAAAAATGGTCGTACCGTAACCATCCTTCGGAAAGGTAGAGCGAGTAGCGACCCTTGTGCCTGACTGGCCAGTGGACAAACGCCCGATGACGGAAATGCTGAGATTGTTTAGCGTAAGTCTGAGCATCAAGTCGCAAACACGATCTTACGCTACGTCAGAACCATCTTATTAGTTTGTGCACTTTGTGTTGTCAGTCTTCCCATATTATTTACAGATGAAAGGATATTGCGATAAGGAATTAAGCCTAATTACCTCCATGATAAATGTGATAAAAAGATTATGGTAAAATTCAGTGAATTGAAAGATTCATGAAGTGTGCTTGTTTTATTATCATTTTCTTAGCATATTTTTGAGTTATAGGTATCCATGATTAGTGATTACTGACGACTATATTATTTCGGCTATTATTGTGTTGTCCAGTTTCAACGAAAATGGCAAAAATGGCTTCAAATGTTTTTTTTTACTTGACGCTGGCATAATGCACAACTCGTGTGTTGAGAAAAAAAATGCACTACCTATATAACTATTGCTATTATGTTGGCGCTCATAAAATATTAAAAACACCTGTTAAGTAAATGTTTCTTGGTATAGATAGATGTTATACGGAGTTCAAACTCAATTTATTATGAGACACATTGACATTTTCTGTTCAAATATGTTCGTAGTCATTAAATATAGACGTATGCCAGAGTGCTAATCAATCATTAAAAAGGTCATTGGAAGTTTGAGTTATTTACGATTCTAGATACATTTTATAGTTTCAAATCCTTCGAAATAAGTAAGCACTTATGTTTTTTTCTAAAATTGAACTGTACAAACCCTGGCAATATTAAAAAAAATAGTTTAAAAATACTATAAAATACACGCTTTTCCTCACCTGTTCCCCTTCATTTGACGGAAGAAATTAAAGTAAAAAATAGAAAATAAATTTGAATTAAAATAGTGTAAAAAATGCATTTTATTGTAAAAAAAGCGTGGGATTTTATTGTAAAAATAACTATTAACTATTGACACCATGCACCCCACGCTTTTTTTTACAATAAAATTCATTTTTTACACTATTTTTAATTCTAATTAAAAAAAAACAAAAAAATTCTAGTTTTTTGTTGAATTTCTTATAAAAGCGTGTTTTTTAATTATTATTTATTTTTAGTTTTTTAACTGTTATTTATTTTAAATAAAATACCTATTATTGTATTGTCAACGGTCCTCGATAAATCTACAGTTTTAATAAAATCTGGACGTTTAAAGTGGGTCAAAATCGCACCCTCAGGAGTTGGTTACATACATACATACAAACAAACAAACAAACATACAGGTGAAACTAATAAGCGTGTAATGAGTAGTGCCTGATTATTTCTGAGTATAATATTTATTAATATTATAGTGGATTAATATGTGTAGAGATCTTAGGTACAGATACATAATGTGTAATGGTTAATGATTCGGTCTATCCGCCATATTTGCACGTGCCCATTCCCCAGCTTGGCCAAGTGGTCCGAGTTAACACCGGGCCTCACCAGGTTAAATATTGACTTCCTCGTTAGAACCCTCGCAGCGGGAACAATGGGTTAGCTGGCGTCGTAAATGCATTGTAAACGCTAGGTACTTTAAGTCTATTACTGCACTGTTGGTTATTAACACGACTGTTAATATTCTGACTGTTAGTTATATTACAGTTAGTGGTCTTGGTTATCCATAAATTACGTCACACTATAAGTAAAAGGAAGGAGGTCGACAAAATGTGACATTGGGTGACAAGACTAACAAGGGGTGTGAGGAGCTATAATTTCGTGACGACTCATTTCAAAATCTTAAATCATCTAAGTGTTGAAAGTTCATAGACTCAATACGATTGAGGTTATATTTTTCATTTAAATAATTAATTGTATTTTGTTTCGCACATTTAAGAAAGTATTTGATGTAATTTTATTAAAAACTAGCGAAACCGTTAGACGTTGTCCTGCCTTAAAGTATCAGAAAAAAATCAAGTTTTAAGTACTTAGAAAAAATAGGCCTTTAATAAAAATTATAAGAAAATCAAGAATCGCATTGCAGATTCATAGCCAGACCCACTTAATTTAATCCCATCATTTAGAAAATTCTTAAAGTACTTACAACAAATCTATTGATATGAAATAAAATATTAAAGATTAAGTTATCTTATGGACACCGCAACTTTGATATTGGCAAAATGGTGAAAAGACCAAGATGCGAAAAGGAAACTGAAAAAAGAAATGACAGACATCTCGTATTCATATTTTTGAATGCATGGAAGCACGAACAACAAATGATTGATGGACCGTTTATATGGATAAATAAAATTGTTAAAATATTGTTACGACTTTGAGTACCTATATCTCGAGAACAAAGCGTCGTACAGCAAAACCCCAAAAACGCATAAACAGGTATTAGGTCTACTATCGAACAGTGAAGAAAGTTCTCGAAAAATCAGTCATAAGAAAAACATCGATTTCTTCTAGTAAACAAATTCGGGATCCGCAGCGAGTACGTACCTATATATAGCGTACATGTATAGGTTGTTTACATCGCGGGTCGCGGCTATTGTTTATGACTACATAAGCTGTACATAGGTGCGTAATAATTTAAAGGAAGGTTCGGGACGGGTCTATTGTATTTGGTGGTTCGGGAAATTTCTAGAGAACATGGGTAGCTGTATATAAGGCACGCGCCGAGCCGCGACTGGGCAGTTTATTTCCGGAAGTGAAACCGAAGCGATCTCTACCAAGCGACAAGGAAGAATTATTTCGACGACTCAAGCGAAGATATTGGACTATAGTGATTGTGCATTGTGATTCGGACTCTCTTAAGTGGATTTTTGTGGAAGCTGACAATAAACGTCTTCTACGTGTCAAACGGCATTTTCATTACCCATAGCGCGTAACAATTGGTGTCAGAAGCGGAATGCCGTTAGTACAACGAGACGAAGAGGGGCGCACTCCGAGGACCAGGAGACAGGTCGGTATGGATGCTGCGCGACAACTTGCGGCTGAAGGGGAGGATGAGACCGCTGCGCCGGGGTCGTCGTCAGGGGCAACCGCAGCACCGGCTCCGACAATGGATATGGCAGCGCTACTGTCTGCCATACAGGGGATGCAGGCCGATCTAGAGGCTCGACTAGAAGCTAGCCGCCGCGAACAGGAAGCCAGCCGTCGCGAAATTCAGGAGCAGATCCAGGCCAGCCGCGAAACTGTCATCGACAAAATTAATAGTGGGCTGACTGGACTTGGGGCAAAGCTCAAAGAAGTGCAGCAGGAAGTAAAGGAAATTACGCTGAGGACGGATCATTTGGAGGAGCGAGTCGAAGGCCATGACAACCGCCTACAACAGCTTACCAACGAGGTCGTTAAACTAAAGACTCGCGAGCCCGTAGTTGTTCCGTCATCATCATCGGCGAGGCTCGACCTTCCACATTTTGATGGAAGCTCTTCCTGGTCGGCGTTCCGATACCAGTTCGAAACGCTCGCAAAAGCAAATGCCTGGGGGGATGATTACTCTTTTACTGCTCTAACACTGGCCTTAAGAGGAGACGCCTTGATGACTATAGATAACCTACCGAAGGAAGGCCGGACACTGGAAGCTCTAATGGAAGCGCTAGAAACTCGCTATGGCGAGAAACATTTAGAATATGTGTACCGAGCCCAGCTTCGAGAGAGGACCCAGAAGCCCAACGAGAACCTCCAGCAGTGGGCAACGGAGGTTGAAAGGCTTGTAAGGCGTGCTTACTCTTCGACACCAGGGAATATCGAAGTGTACTTACTGCAGGCATTTGTCGACGGGATACGAGATTTGGAGGTCAGGGCTGCTGTGCGTCTGGGCCATCATCAGTCTCTAAAGAATGCTTTGGCACATGCGCTGGAAGTCGAAGCCGTGAGACAGGATGCAAGGTACCACAAAGTAAGAGAAGTGGTCACGGAGCAAAAGAAGCCACGTTTTATCCCCACCTGCTATGGTTGCGGCGAAAAGGGGCATATTCGCTTAGAGTGCCCCAAGAAGAAAAGAAGATGGGTTTCTGACTCGGAAACCCAAGTGGACGAGTTGCCGTTAAACTAGATGTCGCCAGGGCCGCGGGGCGGGCGCTGGTTGGTCAAATTAATGCCCCCTGTATTACAATTAACCAAGTTTGCAACGGAAACAGCTTAACAATTGAGGGTATTGTGAATAACCGGACTTGCCAATTTACTGTGGATACTGGAGCCTCTTGTTCAATTGTGAAGCCTGAGCTGCTTCCGCGAACCATTCAGTGGACCAAGCGATCGCCAGCATACCGTCTTCAAACAGCAACCGGCCAACCAGTTTCCGTCCTCGGCAATATAGACGTTGATTTGAAGATTGGTGACCGTATATACAGACATCCAGTATTAATTGCCAGTATCACCGATGATTGCATATTGGGACTGGACTTCTTAAGGAAAGAACAGTGCGTTGTTGACGTACGGAAAGGGGTTTTGAGGTTCCCTGATCAAGAAGTATGTCTTAATGGATCTGAACCATGCAATCTTTACTGCTTGAAGGACACTGTACTGGCACCCAGATCGGAGTCTCTAGTGAAAGTGAAATTCCCCTCGAAGGTTAAAGTAAGAAGATGCGTGATTGTTGAGGACACCGGAAGTAACCATAACTTGATTACTGCAAGAACTTTACTCATGTCCAAAGGAGTATCTACGGTTCGGGTTCTCAATATGAGTAAAGAGGAAGTTCATTTAAAGAAGAACAGCTTAATGGGAAGATGCGAGGAAGTGAAACTTCTTAGACAGCTGGGAAATATCAAAGCAATACAGCCAGAGAAACAAATTAGCGCCGATATTGTCTGTCAACTTCTCGAAGCTTCTAAGGAGAATTTATCTACTTCCGAGCGACAGCAGGCATGGGAACTCCTATCAAAATTTAAAGACATTTTTGCAAAGGACTGTGATTTCGGACGAACGGGACTCGTCAAGCACCAAATCGACACCGGCGACGCTAGGCCCATTAAACAAAGACCTCGAAGGATACCATGGGCAAAAGAAAAAGAAGTCACTGAACTCGTCAAAGACATGGCTAGTAACGGAATTATCGAACCTTCTACAAGTCCGTGGTCTTCACCAGTTGTCTTAGTAAAGAAAAAGGACGGCAGCACAAGGTTCTGTGTAGATTACCGGATGTTGAATAACGTTACTAAAAAGGATAGTTATCCCCTGCCTCGAATAGATGACACGCTGGACATGCTCAGTGGTATGAAGTGGTTCTCTACCATTGATCTGAAGAGTGGATATTGGCAGGTGGAGATAGATCCGAAAGATAAGGAAAAGACAGCATTCAGTACAGGAATAGGTAACGGTCTATGGCAATTCAAAGTCATGCCATTCGGCTTATGTAATGCACCGGCAACCTTCGAACGTCTCATGGAAAGGGTAATGGTGGGCCTTCTTGGAGACGTATGTTTGGTCTACCTTGATGACATCATCATCATGGGGCGTACTTTTAAGGAACACCTGCGGAATATGGAATAGGTCTTTACACGGCTTAGGAACGCCAACCTTAAACTAAGCCCGAAGAAATGTGCCCTCTTCAAGAAAGAAGTAAGCTACCTTGGGCACATAATTTCCCCGGAAGGAGTTAAAACCGACCCAGAGAAGATTAAGGCTGTGCAGGACTGGCCTACTCCGATGAATAAATCTGAAGTACGTTCATTTCTGGGTCTGTGTACGTATTACAGACGTTTTGTAAAGAAATTTTCAGATATAGCCAGGCCATTACATCGCCTTACGGAGGAAAAACGAGATTTTGTCTGGGATTCGACTTGTGAAAATGCTTTCAGAGAGCTAAAACGTTGTTTGTGTGAAACACCTGTATTAGGATATCCAAGTCGCGATGGGAGATTTATCGTGGACACGGACGCGAGTAATACTGGAATCGGCGGCGTTTTATCACAGATACAAGGTGAGCATACTGTAGTGATAGCATACTTCAGCAAATCACTCTCGAAACCAGAAAGAAATTACTGCGTTACTCGTCGAGAATTACTTGCTGTGGTCAAGGTCTTGCAACATTTTTCGAAGTACCTTATTGGTCGCCAGTTTACACTACGGACAGATCACGCAGCGTTACAATGGCTCCTGCAGTTTAAAAATCCTGAAGGTCAAGTGGCACGATGGCTCGAGCAACTGCAAGAGTTTCATTTTGTTACGGAACACCGGAGTGGAAAAGGACACAGCAACGCCGATGCCTTATCACGAAGACCTTGTCCTGAAGATTGCAAACACTGTCAGAAACAGGAAACCATAGGACATGTTAAATTAATAAGGACGCAAGGCTTAGACGATGAATGGACCAACGAAAACATGAAAAAGGCGCAAGAAGAAGATGATGATCTACGGTTTATACTGGACTGGAAGCGAAGTGAGAACAAACCCAGCTGGAAGGATGTGTCAGCATGTAGCCCAGTCACTAAAAGCTATTGGGCTCAATGGGACAGCTTAGTCTTGGAGAATGAAGTCTTACATAGAAGATGGGAGTCAAACACCGGAAAGGAAGTAACTCTACAGATCGTAGTACCAAGAAGTATGGTGTCTTCCGTCCTAAGGCACATTCATGATGGAACTTCTGGTGGGCACCTTGGCGTGAAGAAAACACTAGTAAAGCTGCGAAGAAGATTCTATTGGGTACATTGCCGCGAAGATGTGGAAGACTGGTGCCGAAAATGTACAGCTTGCGCTTCAGTCAGAGGTCCCCAAACAAGAAGTAAAGGCAAATTAAAGTTGTATAACGTTGGTGCACCTTGGGAGCGTATAGCTATTGATGTAGCTGGACCATTTCCAGTAACCGAAGATGGAAACCGATACATCGTAGTTGTGCAGGACTATTTCACCAAGTGGCCTGAAGTATTTGCCACTCCCAATCAAGAAGCACACACCGTGGCTAAAAAGCTCGTGCAAGAAGTAGTCTGCCGATATGGTGTACCTATGGAAATCCATTCGGACCAAGGACGTAATTTCGAGTCGGGGCTTTTCCAAGAAATGTGCAGTTTGCTGGGCATGCATAAGACGCGCACGACTCCTGCTCATCCACAGTCAGACGGTATGGTCGAGAGATTCAACCAAACGTTGGAAAATCACTTGGCTAAGGTAGTGGATGAACATCAAAAAGATTGGGACCAATACATACCTCTGTTTCTTATGTCGTATCGTTCGGCACTCCACGATAGTACAGGATTTACTCCAGCAAAGGTGAACTTCGGCAGAGAAATCAGGCTTCCGATAGACGCTATAACTGGAACTCCACCGGATGGCCCCAAGATTGTGACGGAGTACGTAAGTGATCTTCAATACCAGCTAAATGAGGTACACAAGATGGTTCGGGAGAACAGTTTGAAAACCAGCACAAACATGAAAACCCGATATGACAGGAAAGCCAATTCCAAGGGATTTGAAGAGGGAGCTCTAGTGTGGTTTCACAATCCGCAGAGGAAAAAGGGGAAGTCCCCGAAATTACAACCTCGCTGGGAAGGACCTTACACTGTTGTCACAAAGATTAACGACATCACCTACCGGATTAAGAAGGGTCCCCGCGGCAAGCTAAAAGTAGTACATGTAGACCGACTAGCAAAATACCACGGAAAGAATCATGCTCGGGACGAGCATGACTAAGGAGGGGGTAATGTTACGACTTTGAGTACCTATATCTCGAGAACAAAGCGTCGTACAGCAAAACCCCAAAAACGCATAAACAGGTATTAGGTCTACTATCGAACAGTGAAGAAAGTTCTCGAAAAATCAGTCATAAGAAAAACATCGATTTCTTCTAGTAAACAA
The DNA here is from genome assembly GCA_911387765.1 of Pyrgus malvae. Lineage (NCBI taxonomy): Eukaryota > Metazoa > Arthropoda > Insecta > Lepidoptera > Hesperiidae > Pyrgus > Pyrgus malvae. Next base: position 4,680,223 of record OU426955.1, on the reverse strand, counting down.
ATTCGGGATCCGCAGCGAGTACGTACCTATATATAGCGTACATGTATAGGTTGTTTACATCGCGGGTCGCGGCTATTGTTTATGACTACATAAGCTGTACATAGGTGCGTAATAATTTAAAGTAAGGTTCGGGACGGGTCTATTGTATTTGGTGGTTCGGGAAATTTCTAGAGAACATGGGTAGCTGTATATAAGGCACGCGCCGAGCCGCGACTGGGCAGTTTATTTCCGGAAGTGAAACCGAAGCGATCTCTACCAAGCGACAAGGAAGAATTATTTCGACGACTCAAGCGAAGATATTGGACTATAGTGATTGTGCATTGTGATTCGGACTCTCTTAAGTGGATTTTTGTGGAAGCTGACAATAAACGTCTTCTACGTGTCAAACGGCATTTTCATTACCCATAGCGCGTAACAATATCAATAAAATCGAGATTTTTATCATATTTTAATACGTGTACCTATTCCCTTCGAAGACAAATCCAAAAACACAGAAATCATATAAAATTGTCTGGACAATGAACGGCTGGCCATTCTTGAGTTATGATTGGTGTAACTAACACGACTTTGTTTTAGATTAAATTTTAACAGGAATAAAACTGACTTCAGAACTGATGTTTGATACTTCAGTATTTAGTAGATATAAAATAGCAATGTATGACGCCACGTTAGTCAGCGGGGAGTTTTACAATAATTGTGACCAGCTATAACAACGGGAGATGGACAGGAGAGAGGTCAAGAAATCCCGAGTTTGTGTGTGACATTTTTATGGATGGAATGTTTAACTTAAACACTAGAGGAAAAAGTGGAAGTGTATTTCAAAGCTAACTCGTCCAAAAAAGTAAACACCTGTCAATGTCGACTACAACGCGAGCCATTTGATCAAAGATATACGATCAAAGAACTGTCACTAGACGACAAAGCTAACGTTTGTGTAAATTAAAATTCTTTCTTACTTTTACGGAATGCGTTGGAAGATTAAGGGGGATTAGGCATTTTATGTCAAATCATTCATTCTACCTCTTTACATAACTGTCTATTCAAATTGATGGGTATCGAATCTCTTCTACAAATAGATTGAAGGTTGAAGTCGTTGAAATATTGGAACATAATATATATAGTTTTAAAATTCCACACCTGTTCCCCTTCATTGGACGGAAGGCACGAAGAGCCCTCCTACAGCGCTTTCTCTGGAGATTTCAGTTCAATTTCCGCTTCCTGTTCTTATTATGTAGGAATATTTGCATCGATATTTTTATTGTAAGGATAAATAATTTGCTTATCATCGTCAATCGCTTCCTCTATTTTTAACTTAACTTTACTTTCATACTATACTATTTTAATATTATAAATTCGAAAGTAATTGTCTTTCTGTCTGTCTGACTGTTACGCTGTCCCGCCTAAACCACTGAACCAATTTTAATGAAATTTGGAACACAGATAGAGTGGACCTTGGGAAAGGACATAGGATCGTTTTTAACCTACGGTAACCTATAAAGTGTCCACGCGGTCGAAACCGCTGGCTAAACGCCTATGATTTTAATATGGCAATATCGTGTAACGTCGTGTTTCAAATGAATGGAAAAAAGTTACAGATATAGCCTGGAATAGCACATAGGACATATAAAATAAAACGTGTCCACGTATGCGTAGCAACTGGCGGAAGGCTAGTTTTGGCTAATGTAATGGTTTTGAGAAAGCTGCATATAAGAAAAAGCTTTAGTAATTTTCATTTTCCGTCAAATCTGAACTCATCCGGATACGTATGAGTCCCTCGAAAGGTTTCCGTTCATCAGTAGTTCTCCCACGCATTCCTCCTCGGTTTACGACGCTCATTAGGAGAAAAGTCGCGTCTCTTTGATCTATGGTTCCGCTGTATTCCCTATCGTTACTCCAGTTAATTACCTCTTAGTGGAACCAAGCGTACTAAATTAATTAAATATTACAGTCTTTCATACATAAACTTACCGTTAAATATTGAGTGACGAGCGTTAAATTGACTCTCTGAATTTCACGGAAACGTGATATTGACATGACGAGAAATGTATTTAAAACGTGTGATGTGTGGTTTCATTTATTTGATTAATTTAATACAGCTCTCTCTAAACTCTTCACTCTTTATGGTCGAGATAAATTGGAGTTAAAGGTTTAAGTGATTTTATAACTTGCGTGTAGCAAATCACCGTAGAAAGCAACTTTAATTTACATTTGACTCTTGGCCCTTTGCAGCGTGGGAGTTGCACAATAATACCTTCATAAATAACGACTGCCTATAGACAAACGTCATGACTAGATTTATCTTCCGAGACCGTGTAATGCGGTGGAAAATGTACAGACGTCGTACGCATTTCTATGTTTGAACAACAATTGTAAAGAATCGTAAATTTTCTCGACCTTGGCGTGTTGTAACAATAAATTCCATCCTTGACGTTGGGACAATTGGTCGATTTTGACGAATGCATTTGATTTGTGTCCGCTTATAAATAATCTCCAGCCGGCGTGGCTGGAGTGGCGTGCGCCGGCGCCCGGTAACGCTCGCCACTACACGCGACTTTAGTTGTGACTGGGACGCGTTGACGAATACTCTGCTCGATGCACACCTAGCCGCGAAACCGCGACCTCGCCCTCCTGACATTGCGTTATCACTTATCACCGCGCTTATCAATACTCGATACCTAAACATTGATATGACGCTATGATCACCTGGGCGGTGGATAATAATTGTTTCAGTAATACTGTGCCCTCGAAGTGAACTGAATTGGTGCAGATAGCTTTTATCAGTGGTATTTGCATAGGACCTGTATATCCTGCGTTTACGCACGGCGTAGGTCGCGATTTACTCAGATAAAACGTAGGCTGCGATTATGGTGCGCTGAACGTGGTGTTGGACCCGTGGGTGTAATTTTTCTAAAAATCTGCTTCGTGATTGGCCGAAGATGGATCGGACAATGTACGGAAAGGTGCTGCCGGGCACCTATTATCCGTTTCGCTGCGCGATGAAAGAGAACGGAATATCGCCGGGCTGTGAGTATTAATTGAAATTATTATTTTATAGTTGTATTGGCAATCGGTTGAATAAATATTGTTCCATAAATCTTATTTTGCTTTATTCTCGTGACTGTGTTTACTATCATAAGGAAGCGTACCGTAACCGTGCGTGTTTTCATTACAAATGATTACGTTTACTTACGCTTTCGTTTATTCATCCGGCACATTTATTTTTATGCGGTGCTCTAGAGTGCATCGCAGTCGTAGTCCTCTTTCATTGCTTGTTTATTTACTACTTTATTGTGATCGAGTGGAGTAGGTACAGAAGTACTGATTATCTTCTCTTTTGTAATTCTAGTGTTCGGTGCCAACATATTTTTAGCTTGTTTAGTTGCGTTTGTCGTGTCACCGTATATTAACTAGTTCAAAGCGTGATGAGTAAATTGTCATAACGATCTCTTCATTTGATTTATTTTGGCGCAAATGACGTTTACCTGTAGGATTCTTGATGAGTTGTAATCTCAAGGAGGCTCAGCGATATTAAATAATTTAAGATATTATGTTTGCTATTTGCTAACATCAATGAAATGTCGTGTTCCAAATTGCGGTCACATGATAGTTCAGTCCAGGCTTATGACATTTTTTCTTTATCTTGAATATTCTTGAAGAAAAAAGTAGAGGAACACTGTTTTCGTGCCTAATGATTTTGTTATTGTTAAGTTGAAGAATTTTCTAAATTTGTGACCAATTGAGAAAATCTTGACGATTGCCTACGTATGGCGGTAGGCCTCTTAGCTTAGATCTCCTGGTTATTTAATGAATAAGTGTGCTTGTAATCACAGTACTTACAGAGGCGGTGTTTGTTGTTCTCGCGTGTTAATCGGGCTCGGGGTGAGGTCATCTCGATTGTTGTACGTCAGGCACGTCGGGTTAATTTGGTTCCATTAGCATCATTTTGCGGTTCTTCTTTGCTCATTTTACGACCCCAGAGCTATTCCTGGATGCACCGTAGGTGGAGAACGAAATGCCGAGTTTTATTGCATTACTTTGTTTATGGTCCATTCTATTAGAATTAAGTTTAGTTTTTTTTTGTTGTTTATGTTCAATATTTCTTGAAATGTTCGCAGATATGTCCGACTCCGATAATACCTATTACAGTTTAAAATATTCCATGAATTAGCAAAAATATTTTAGTATGTTTTAGGATTATGCAAATATATTCTGTTTAAATATGTATTTATACTACTCTTGATATCTCACGTATAGATTTTACGCTGTTAATTAATTAGTAACACTTACTCATTCCTAATGGTGCTTCAGAACATCAGTACCATCACTTGTCTTGTTTTTACTTTGAGTCTGTTTAATTTTAATATCATATATATCTTTTGATTTGATTAGGGTTTTTCTTTGATTATTTGATCTTCAGCGTTTAATACATCTATTTTATACTTTTATAGACTTATTACTTTTAGCTTCGGTAGTGCAACGTTCCCTTTAAGGTTCTGTGCATAAGAAAAAAAAAGGTTTTCTTATAGCACCACTTCAATTTCAAGAAGATGATTTCTAGTTATCAAATTAAAATCCATATTATGTAGTGAGCAATCTACCGGTCTATTAGAAAATAATAGGCAATGAAATTGAAAGATACAGCCTCCATTTTACAATACAAGCTGAAGCATTACAACCACACCCTTTGTAACACACGCAAAAATGGGAGTCTGAAAGTCACGAATTAGTAGTACACAAAAAAATACAACTGAAATTGAAACGAGATCCATACATTTATCGAACTCAGGACGCAAGTCAAACTAGCACTTGTGCGGGGTTCTAATGAAATTTTCCTTGGCCGACGCGAATCTAATGCAGGCAGGGTCCCGTGGGCAGGCCGCATCAAGCCGGTTGTTTCGTTCGAATGCATTTAGAAGGCCACGCTGAATGCCATTGCGATCGCCCACGCGTTCGTGTGATTTAGTATCTTAGCGCTGTAGTCTTTTTGCCGTTTTTGGAATTCGTCTTTAACTTTGATGCTTATAAATTTAGGTTTCTTGACTGCTTACTTTTTTTAAATATTGGTATTTTTTTATTTCAATGGAGTAGCAGACGAGCATGCAGGCCACGTGGTGTTCGCTGCAGCTATTGGACATCTACATACAACCTCAAGCAAGCATAGGTAAGTCTTGTCTGAGGTCATATGCAGTTGCGCTGCTACTCCGGAGGCTGGTGGTCGCCTCATGTAAGTGTGACCGGCAACTGCACCTTTCTACCGAAACACAATAGAATTGGTTCACGGCAGAAGTGGGTGCAGCGGTGGTAGGTACTTCCCCGGGCCAACCATAATGGTTCTACCACCTACAAAGAAGTAGACATTTCATCACGTCCTATGCCCGTATTAAAATATAAAATTATTATTTATACAACATTATTTTGTAAAATAAGCTAAGATTGTTCCTTAACTAATCTGCTATTCACCTTTTTCAAGTATAAAAAATTAAAAATTAGTACCCAGGCGAAAGCTGTTTGCATTTTACATTGTAATAACTTTTAAGTTTGCATTGCAAATGTTAATCACTTATGAAAGGCTGTAAAATTGTACGCTAAAACGCATTATAGACAACTCACAGAGGATGGATAAAATAAGAGTAAAAATTATTGTGGATTGCATGTATTATGCTGTGCAGGAAACTAAGATCTCACTCAAAGACACTCAAAAGGATGAGCAGTCGAAAAAATTAAATCAGTATATAATACCTACACAAAAAGAGAACCTCTATTTTTCCACTTTAACTAATATAATGTACATAATATAACTTGCAAACATTAATTTAAATCTAACCCTTTTTGTTTGATGTAAAATTTTATGCATAGGTATCTGAACAAAACCACATATCACAATCAGGTAGGTCCAAAAACAAGTTTTGTGTTATTTTGGGATTAGCGAATGAAGAAGCAAATCTATTGCCATTTACTAATGTTACCAGTGTCACATATCTTTAATTTTCATTGAATTTTATATTATAAAATTTATTGGAATTAAAAATACTCAAATAATAATTGTAACGGAAAATCTAGAATTATCTAGGATTCTACTATTATGAATGATTTATAACATGTTTGTTTAAGTTTATGATCGTTTTAATATCTATTTATAAAACAACTGTGTATCACATGTGTACGAGTATGTCAATTAACATATGTTTTATTTATATGAGAGCAAGCGTAAGTTTAATAAGTATACTTAGTCACAAGGTTGCACGTGAGTCAACCAAGTAAAGGACGAACACCACATGCTCCTTGCGTTCAAATTCATAGAATACTTATTAGGTCATAGTTTGCAGATTTCGATACTATGCTTCTTACGTTCTTTGCGGTTTTCATCAGAAAACAGTTTGTTTTAGCGTTTTCGAGGTGATAAATTCCACTATATCATTGCGGTCAACTAGGATACTCTTAATTTTAAAAATTAATAGAGACCTAACTTCTTGCCAATCAGTAAATACTCGTAATTAATAAAACACCGCACGTGTAGATTTCGATACTATGTTTCATTCGTACTTTGTGGTTTTCACCAGAAATTCATTACACTCGTTACTTATACGTTTTTAAGGAGATATGTAGCTTCCACTATTACAACTTGGTCATCTATACTGGGATACTATGATTTTAAAATGAATATAAAGTTGGTAGAACCTTGTATCCATTATTATCTTTATAGATTTAATCGAAATTATAAGCATTAATATATCATCTATACAAATATACTTATCAGGCATACAAGGTATATCAGGTATACAAATTTCTATCACACTCTAAGTTAATAAAGAAATAATGTTACTTATATTTGTTTACAAATTAAATAATAAATCGAAAATAAATTATAATTGACGACCCGCGTGGCGTAGTGGTTACCATGCCGGACTGCCGATCGGAGGGTCCCGGGTTCGATTCCCGGCGAAGCAGAAATTTGAATGATGAGTTTATATTTCTGTTCTCGGTCTGGGTGTTTGTGCTTCTGTCTTTGTGTGTGTCCATGGCACCCACGACACAGGGTATCCTACTGTGGGGCTATGAGTGTGAAACGTTATTTATAAAAAAAAAAAAAAAAAAAGAGTTTTGAGTTTTGAGTTTGAGTTGAGAAATTCATTTATCAATTATAAACGGAAATTATTTGCAACAAGACAAATTAAAGACAATTCCTCAATGAAATTGTGTGTAGACCTTGACATATTTGTCGTGGACAGTACCGAATCAGAGAATTTACACATTTTATAGAGGAAACCAGTTTTCATTGGGCGCGTGTCAACGTGGATAAACTTGACTCGTTTTTATTAAAAGCTGACCTCGAGAAGGTCGGGTGATATAATGTTCGTTACGCAGGTTACGCTACACATGGAAATACATACGTTTTAAAGGACAAAAGACTTAAAAAGTGATATAGAGTTACGTTTTGTTATGTAATTAGAGTAAATTCATCATCTGTTAATACCTACCTACGCCCTTAATGATAAGTATTTTTAAGGACCTTTCAAAGATTGAAGTTACGGATGTGTGATTCGTTGTTGCTGCAGGGTGCTTCTCTCATATCTTATTTTTACAAATCACTTTTTCAGATAACGTTCTAAAATTTGAAAAATATTAACATAACATCTTTTTGAATGTTTAAATTAAATGTCTATTCTTGTTATTCTTCTGTGGCTTGCTATTATGTTCATTCAATATATTTTTTCTCATCGTTCCCTCATAATATTTCATTTGTTAATGATTCTAATTCCGTTGTCGGGAGTCAGACGGCCATCATAGTCGTAAATAGCTAAATTGATTGAGGCAATCTATTAAAAGATGATTAGTTGTAATCAGCAATTTTAACCTCTGCCTTTACTACCGTTTCATCCGCTACCGACTGCAATGACATCCGCGGAACCATATTGTGTCAGTTGTTCTATATTGTAAATTGACAGTTACTATGTATGCTGTTGACTGAAATATATCATATGTTCTCTATAACTTATTTCATTTTATTGTACGTTTCCTTTCAAATATATAATTAGTATCTATGTATATCTAGCCAGATCTGATTTAAGACATCAAGGAAAGCATACAAACGGATAACTCTTTATACCTAATTATAAGATATAAGTGTCAGTATCATTACTAGTTGCCTTAAAGCATCAATTGACATCCGTCAATACCTTTGTTTAATGCTCTAATTTAGGTGTTAGGCCATGCAAAAAATTACTCCACAAAACTCCAGTGATCGACAAATCTCATACCTGTTTGTAAATTCATAACGCGTATCTATTTTATTTAATCAGTGCCATCACACTTATAAGGATAGTCCTCATTAAAGCGCCCAGCGCCATTTTAAAGTGCGTAAACCAAATATAGTGATCTTGCCGTATTTGAGTGCATAAATTTATTATTTTAAAAACATTAAAAAATATTTTTAGGCGTTATTTTAATAATTATAAAATAGAGTAAAGATTAGTATTAGGCAACAGTACTGTTTAATTTTGTAGCGTTAACAAAATAATAAATTAATGTTACTAAATTCACCATGAGGTCCACCCATTTTTTTTCAAACTTATGTCTAGAGATCGGAATAAATATAGAGTTTGCGCAATTTCGACATGCTAGCATAACATGGATAACCCCTTTTCCCAATATCCAATATCTGGGTGTATGGAATTTCCAAAAACTAGATAAGTATGTTTTTAAAATTGTTTTACTCAAAATTTATTATTATATTATTTTTATAATGGTATAAATGGTGCTTACATAATAATCATAAATACCTGGACGACTGAGCGTTGCTCGGATAAAAACGATTTATTTTCTTGGTTTAGTTTAGTATAAAAAAAATACAATTTTAACTTTCCGTATTTCCGAAGTCGCATCCATATTAACATTTCTTTTGAGATCAAGGACCTTAAATAGGTAATACCTATTCCGATCTCTGCAAGTTATGTGCCACTGGTGGGTACTCACTGGTCTCCTTTCGGAAGTGAGAAGGTTTAAGCATGTCCACATCGCCGGCAAAATGCGGATTGGTGGACATCATGCCTTCGAAAATTTTGGAGTACTCTCAGGCATGCACAGTGATAAAACACATCGCAATTAATTAAATATGACAATATTGTCCCTCATCGTGGAGCAGCGTATCTTGTGTAAAAGAATTGTACACAAGAAACTTCACAATTATATGTAAACATCTCGCATGACAAAGTTCTTCTAAGTGTAATCATATTTTTAAGTAAACTTTACTTCATTTTAATATTAGTTATTATATGTACGGAACTCAAACTAAATTAGTCCGAAGACGTCAATTAAATCCTTTAATGGCTTCAAACCACAGATGGTGACACACAAAGTTACTGATTTGCGATTAATCATAATACATAAATAGAGTTAAAATATTGCCATACTATATAACAATGAAGAGATTCGAGAAAGGCCAGATGACTCACATCGCTAAGGTCGTCAGTCTCCAAAGACTTCCATACATGGGTATCCATATCTCTTTAGTTGTTCTCGTTTGTGAAGCTTAACATAAGTTCAGCTATAATTATACATATCTGCACTTGTATAACCACCTTCGAGATGTGTGGCCTTTATCAGAAAATAACCCTGGCAGCTGTTTATTCGCCAGTTTCTTATTATTTTCGACATCGTTATCTATAACTTCAATCATTAAAAAGTCCAAATGCATTAAAACATTAAATGTTTGGTGCTGAAGCTAAACAAATTCCCCTGAGTATATTTTGTCTCAAGATTTTGTAATTTTGTCCCAAGAGATACATTCATTTATGGTGATAGAGTATACTTATATGTTTTATTTCTTTGGCACTAGGGAATATTATCTTATTAATTATTCACTTGCAGCGCGCTTGGTGCAGGCATAGAACGCAAGCTATCAATGCAGCTAAGAATAAAGTAGTTTAAAAAACTCAATAGTCAATAGTATCTTAAAAACCACCCCACGCTTTTTTGTACAGTAAAATACATTTTCTTCTTATTTTTTTAGTTTTTAGTTCGTATTTTCACAAAAGCGGGTTTTTTAGTTTTTAAACTACTTACATTATTTATTTTTATCTTTTTAGTAGGATTTTTATTCTCATATTATTGCATTGTCATCGGCCCTTGACCCCTGTGTAAATTTTCAAGTTAATCAGACGCTTAGACGTGTTAAAAATATAAAACTTTATATTTGTTTCATTAAGTACCTTAGGCCACGAATTTATCAGCCGCCCGTCGTATATATTTTTTTTTATCCTGATGATCCTAGTTACGACTTTAATATAAAGTTATGAGATTATTGTATTATCATCGACCCTTACCCCTGTGCAAATCTTCAAGTTAATCAGAATTCTAGAAGTGAGTGAAAATGATGTTCAAAGAGTCCATTACATACATACATAGACACAGGTCAAGTTAATAAAAGCGTGTTAAAAAAGGTGCGGCCAGTTTTCTTTAAATGTAAGATGGGTGTTTTCTAGGGGCAAATAGGCACGTTAACGTGCTTCGGAGGACACGATAAGCAGTCGTTATCAATATGTAGAGCAGTCATTAAACCAGAGGCGCAATGGGCGTTTCGAAGACATTTGCAAGTTGGCCATTAAACCGCAACTCCAGCAACTAGCATTGGAGCAGGATAGCGGAGCAAGGTCAGGCCTCCACATTTATAGAGAAAGTCTTGTGCCCAGCAATGAGATGCAGACGGGCTTGCAGTCACTTGTTCACTTAGCATTCATAGTAAAATTAGTGTAAAGGTTAGAGTTTCTACCTAATATTATGTGTTTCTTAAGCTCAGATACCATAGGATCAAATTTAACAGTCAATAGAAGCTTACGTGCTCTAAATGTTTGATGCTTATACAATAAGTCAAACATGTCTTAAAGCTGGTTATTCATAGACTACAATAGTTCTATTTAGAACTTAATTAACACCTTTGAGCAACTGAAGCCGACTCCATCGCTCGGGCAGTTGTAGGATCGTTTGTATCTATTTTGGCTTTTCCACTCACTCGAATTTCATTTTCTGGGCTGGAACTTATTACATATTTAAGATCTTGTTTATTTACATATTTCATTTTATTTCTTTTTATGTTCAGTGTTAATATATCGTTATAAACGTTTTTTGGGACTATTTTCGACATAAGGAAACGAGCATTCAAATTGAGCTAAAAATCCATTATCCGGTGTGAATGAACATAGTGTTGCCATCCGAAAATCATCAATCTTTTTGCGATGACTTCAAAAATGTAACGCTAGCTTGTCTTTAGTTTATATTAAATACATATTGGGGGCATTTGGGGGCCATCCATAAATTACGTCACACCCCTCCCCCCGTCCTTGTCACATTAGAACCCCCACCCCCATCATGTGACGTCACACATTTTCTAATTTTATGCATGTATTTAAAAATAATCAAAATGAAACAGTTATTTTCATTTTCAGAATGCTAAAGTATTAATAAAAATAGATCGAGATGGTAAATATTGAAAGTTTTTCATTCACATATAAATTTCGCGTTTGAGTATTTTAAAGTTTAATATGTGACATCACAAAGCTTTTGACCCCCCTGCCCTTTGTCACACAATGTCACATTCTGGTGATAACCCCCCCCCCTTAAGGTGTGACGTAATTTATGGATGACACCTTGGCTGTGGATCTTAGAGAATTATAAAATATGCTTAAAACTATCCTTTATTATAATTTACAGTAGTATAAATTCTGTTTATATTCTTAGTTGTTAGGCAAATGTAAAATCTTCGCGGACTAAAATACTGTTTAAACTGGAGCAGAGTCATCGTGAGTCATTTTAAATTGTTTCCTATGTTCTATACTTTTTCGTTATAAAAAGTTCTTATGTAACGGAAATATGATTATGAATTACACATACATGTAATTTATCAAGATAAACAAACAGGTTATTAATTCTTTCTAACAGTTAATTCGTATATGAAGCCAGCAAATGGTAATATCGTAATAAATAATAAATATTTAATCTTGAAATCAATTACAGGCATCATAGCATAACATTTCGATATTTCTTCCATAGCTCCTAGTTACCGATATTAGAATAAATATTTTCAGGATAAAATAATAGAACGGTCATTGGCATTGAAATCGTTGCTTACAAAATGTAATGTCATTGGATGTGAGCCAATTAGATATTTATCGCGACGTACACGACAGCGACGTTTTGATATTTTTAAGGAATCGCAAGGGGATTGACTCTCACTAAGTAAATAACACGAATGAGTAACACTCTCGTTCAGCAATGATCGCATTTGTAACAGCTGATGAGCTTGAATCAATGACCTCATTCGCTTTGAGGTTTTAATAGATTTGTTTTTATAATGAACTAGCTGTGCCCCGCGGTTTCACCCGCGTTAGAAAGAATCATTAGCATGAAGTGAACCAAACTTTACAGGATTACTCGTTGGACCAATCTGAAGATTCTCCGAGAATTTCATTGAAATCGGTCCAGCCGTTTCGGAGTCTATAAGGAACATACATACACACTTTCTCTTTTATAGATATAGACTAGTGGCCTCCCGCGACTTCGTCCGCGTGGACTTTGGTATTAGTTATAGCATGACGTTATATAGCCTAAAGCCCTCGGGTGGCTCCCCTGGGGTTGCCCGTGTCCATAGTCGACGGTGATCGCTTAACACCACGCGGCCCGACTACCTTTAAAAAAAGAATTCCCCGATAAATGGACTATCCAACACAAAAAAATTGTTTCAATTGGAACCAGTAGTTCCTAAGATTAGTGCGTTCAATTCAAACAAACATAAAAGAAAGAACGAACAAAATCTTCAGCTTTATGTATAGATTAAAATATTGATTAACGGGCTAATATAAAAACCACGAATAAGCCAAAGACAATACTATACTTAATTAATCCATGAAATGAAATAAGAAACATAAAATTTTTCTTTTCATTTCAGTGGTTTAAGCGTAAAAGAGTAGCAGACAGACAGACAGACAGAGTTACTTTCTTTATAATATTAGTATGGATATCTTTATAGACAAATTATTATAGCTATGTCTATATGTATCTCATGAGAGGGTTCGATGCATGTGTATATGCATACATAATGTATATGTATGTAATGTAGTGTATATGTGTGAATTAGGTACCTAGAAAGGAGCTCTTTGTATTGTGCCTATACTACAACATACACTGCGTCAAATTTACATTACATTATAATATTTTTGTCAGTTGTAAGAAAATATCAGAAATGTGACAATCGTGTAGGAGTATCAGTGTATGTAACATTTGTCCCAAACTGTATGTCATTTTTAGGGTTCCGTGCCGTTACGTGCCTTTCCGTGAAGTGTGCCAACGGGATCCTATTACTAAGCCTCTGCTGTCCGTCCGTCTGTCCGTCAGTCTGTCATCAGGCTGTATCTCATGAACCGTGATGGCTAAACATTAGAAATTTTCACAGATGACGTATTTCTGTTGCCGCTATAACAATAAATATGTATTAAAAGGAGAAACAAGGAGGAGAGAAAAAAGTATTTAAGGGGGCTCCCAAACAATAAACATGATTTTTTTTTGATAATGGTACGGAACCCTACGTGCGCGAGTCCTACTTGCACTTGGCCGGTTCGGTATGATTTGGTAATTCAGAAACTCCCGAGAACGCTATGCCTGATTAAATCTGCTATAGTATAATACTTCGTTGTGTACCTATAGTAGTACGTAGTATATTAAAAAAATGCTGACAGAAAATTATTTATTAGGGTTCCGTAGCCAAAATGGCAAAAAAACGGAACCCTTATAGATTCGGCGTGTCTGTCTGTCTGTCCGTCAGTATGTCACAGCCACTTCATTCCAAAACTATTAGGACTTAAAAGTTGAAACTTGGTAGGTAGATGTAATCTCTGAACCGCTCTACGATTTTTATACAAAAATAAAAAAAATATTAATAAAAGGGATCAAATAAAAAAAAATTTTTTTCATCAATCCGTAGGGTGTCTGTAGATACCGGTCCTTTAAAATGACATTGAGGTTCCTAAAATCATTTTTTCTCAAAGTTAATCGTTTGAAAGGTAGACACTTCCAAAGTGGTAAAATTAGGGGTATGAAAAATAGATAGTAGCCGATTCTCAGACCTACTGATTATGCATATAAAATTTCATAAAAATCGGTCAAGCCGTTTCAGAGGAGTATGATAACTAACATTGTGACACGAGAATTTTATATATAAGATTTTATGGGAAACACTTCAGAAAAGCTAAACAACTGGCTTCCCTCTGACGTTTTATCTTTATCAACAAGTCTCGAACAAACTTAATTTTTTTCTAATAATCTGCATTATTATATTACTGTTATTAAGTAAGTATTGTTAAAAAAACCATATAAGAGAGATATAATATAAGAGACAATACGCAATTAATTTTGATTACTGGCGGAAATTTAAGTAAGATTGTGTAGCTTCTACGAGGTTTTATGACTACGCAACACGGACTCGTCAATATTCATTTATGATCGTAGAAAGTGAAGAAAGTGTGTGAAAATCGTACTGTTGGTTCTAAGTGCTTCTTGTGGCGTGTAATTATATTAGCATTAGTAAGGAAAAGCCTCATACATGGCATCATGGAGGCAACAACCTTCTTGTGAATAGTTGGTGTACGCACGAGCGTGACATAATTGTGTATTATGCAGAGTTTCACAACTTTTCCTGGAAAAACAATAAGCGTTTTACGTTTTTCTCTGTTTTATTGATGATTGTTTCAATTTTATTATGTTTATTCTATTTTTTTTTGTTTAGGGATTTGGAATTTTAATTTATGCTTCAATTTAAGAACATGGCACTGTTACTTGATATTCATATAAGAAAACATATTGACTCGAATTTAGTTCGATTATACCTATGCTGTTTAAAAAAATCTCAAGTAGTAATGCAATTTTTACCTAAAAACGTCAACTACTCGTACTGTTTAAATATTTTCTCATGTAATTATGCAATATTATGGAGGGGTGAAGGTATACAGCCTCTTAACTCCTAACAGTTATTGGAAATTTCTTAACTTTTTTCATAAAGTTAATCCTTCCATTTTTGGCCTATCGGCCTATCCAAATTTGTGCTCCTCTTTCTGTTATTGTACCTCTAAACTCGATGGCTCCTGTAAGTATTTTTTAAGTCACATACCCCTGTATCCCGTTATCCACCATTCTAGTTTTTTGAGTCACTTACATTTTCATAACACAATTTATGACATTACAATAAAATAGACACGACACTAAGGCTTAAAACACGGCATTTAAGGTAAGCGAGGGTGCAATCAAAATAGCTTACTATATGATATGTAGTATCATCTGGTCGTGATCCATAATAAACCTTGACCCAGTCGAGGTGCGTCCGCTAAGTCGAAATGGCACACGTTACGATATCCATAAGCCACGATATTCACGGACACTAATGGTGCAACTATCTCCATCCATTTCATTTGCAAAATTTCGCCTTCCATATAAAGCAAGTTCTGGCTGTAATCATGTCGCAAAGAAATACGAAAGAGATGTAAGATTTTCCGTATTTGTGCAGTGCAGGTAGCTGTAAGTCTTTGTGGCTACGGAGATGGGTGTCTTTCTATAGTTAGTAAGGACTATTACCTTAGTCCACCACGCTGGTCCACTGCGACTTTGCAGAGATTCAATAGCGGGTCGGTCACACCACTAGTATCCCATTGTTACATGTTGTAAAGTAGTTTTCACCTACTACTTTGCAACAATCCGCAACGCATTTATTACCAGTATCTTCCATCCATCCATCCTATCATCAGCTTTTAAAAATCCACTGCCGAACCATACTTCGTCATCGGTTGTCAGTCTTCCTAACTACCTACATCAACTACATGGCCTGCCCTTTGCCACTTTAGTTTGCAGATTTTGATATATGTTTTACTAGCCTTCCGCGAGCGGCTTCGCCCAAGTGGACCAGTTTAATGGGTCCCCGTAGGATAAAAAATAGCCTATGTGCTATTTCAGGCTTCATTGCTATATTAAAATCATAGGCGGTTAGCCAGTTGCTTCAACCGCGTTGACCCTATTACCCGTTTTCACGTAGGAATGAAGCATTTTCCCGCGGTAAAAAGTAGCCTATGTTACTCAGGGTGATTGTAGCTTTCTAATGGTGAAAGAATTTTTGTAATCGGAACAGTAGTTTTTGAGTTTATTTATTACAAACATACAAAAATACAAATCTTTCCTTCCTCCTCCTCCCTCTTCATAATATTAGTATAGATGAGCTATTTATTACTCTTATACACAGAGCCATTATCTTCTCATTAAAATCCGTAGTTTTCTAGCTTTCCAAACTAATTTCGGTGAACGGCCTCATTAACCGCAGTTCTCACGCCAAATACTTTTCCGCCACCCTTTATTTTTGTCTCCACTTATTATTAGATTTGTGAAAAAGGCTCACTTCATCATTTTTCAACAGAATATACGTCTCTCCTAATATTTCTGATGTCTGAATCACAGTCGGCACAGGAAACACTTGAAAGGTGATTATTTATTGTTTAAAAATAACCATAGTATTTTTATTCGCTGTCGTCTTTTTTACATTATTTTTTATATTTGTGATATTTTAGTAGCCATTTATCTTAGTAATTGCAATTTTGGAGGTTGAAAATATTTTTAAACTGAACGTAACGCGGTAAAAGTAAATATAACAGGTTGTTTTTATTTAATTTTTTTTATTAATGGTTTATACACGTCATCATTAATCCCATGATATTGTTCTTCTAATCATAACTAAATGGTTATTTTGTTTTCTTAAAATACCAACCATTGGAGCAACGTGATGGAGTTAGCTCCAGGACTCCTCAATAATGGGAAGAGACCCGTGCCCAGCAGTGGACGCAAAAAGCGTTGCAGCCTAAAAAACAAATTATTGAATTAAAAGAAAATATTTTAAAATAAAATCATTGTTTACTTGTAAACAGCATAATTTGTAGCCACAAATTAAGAATAAAATGTCTATATTTCGATCATAATTAACTTACGCCATCTACGCGCGTAGTCGGAAGACTTTCGTAGTATTTAGTCTTGCTACAGCGTCAGGAGATTGCCACAACAAAAATTTTAACGGCATAGCAATATGAAATTAAATTATAATAATATAATTATATTGGGTATAATTGATTACATAAACTTAAAGAACTCTACACACAACTACGCCATCTACGCACCGTAAGAGGGAAAGCTCGCGTAGAGTCGCTCGACGTGCTACAGAGTTGCCTCTACGGAAGTATTATCAAGTTCGTCTACCTAGCGCTAGATGGCGTATACTTTGTAACGTTACACAAATGTACAATTTTAAAATATTATGCATGTTCTAATAGTTAAATCAAAATTTTTACGTAATTACTGTGCTGAAAAAATAATTTCAATGCGTTTTTTGCCCGAATCACTAAAACAGGACGAAGTAGTAAGTCAGTGGTGTGAGTAGCTAGCTGGCTATGGCTACTTTACAGGAACGTACAGTACAGTTTTGGAAGCTTTCATAATCAAAATTAACATTTACAAACCCGTGGTCGTCTTTTTAATCGTTTTCGCAATACACTGGCAGACACTATAAATAATCTAAATCGGACAACGTAATTCTTTAAGTTTCCGCCAAAATTTCCGGTTATTAGATTAAAAATAATTTCCGCGAAAATCAATATCGCCGTCGCATAGCAACCCGTGACGTCACAAGTGCAATAACCGGTGCATCGGGCCCCGGCGTCACGCCCACTCCAGACAAACATCAATGTCATTTACGCACCTTTGCCGCCCTACCACCTACTTCCATTATACAGGAGTTCAGTACAAATAAGCGTTTCCTTATGTCCTCTTTGCTTTAGCCTAAGTTGTAAGTCTGGAAATTGTGTATGTGATCTTACTAATAAGTGATTCGTATATAAATCGTAATCAAGGACAAATTTGTTGACACGTAACGCGTCCACAATATTTTTGGTTTCCTCTGTGAAGCGTGCAGCTGATAAGGATTGAACTGAACTGGACGTCACACAGCTAAGAATAAACGCAAAAGAAATCACTGTTAACTGCGAAGCCAAAAAAATTCACATGTTTAATTGATGGTGATCTCATAACACAGCATAAATAAGTTCCTAATTCGAACGCCATGATAGATATGATTCAGATTTTCAGCCCAATCGTCCAAAGTACTGCTTGGCTGTTTTTTTACGTATTACCAGTCCGCAATAATAACCACACACAGTTTTGAATAGAAAACATATGCCCGATGAACAGATCTTAGAATTTATCTGACTCAAATAGAATTTCAGTTTCACAGCAGTCTATGACTAGAGTAGTGTTGAAGAAATTAGTGTTCCATCTTTGAAATTGTAGTGGGATTTTTGTGCAAGAATTCGACTTATGTTTTGAAACATGGCAGGTGAGTATTTTCTCTTAAATTGTTAATTTTTCTTAAATTCCTGTTACAAATATCGGCATTACTGAAACATTATGAGAGATTTTGGGCGTCCGTGAATTTTATGACTTTAGCTATAAAATAGTTTGAATGTTTCGAGACTAATGTTAATGTACTGACGCGATGACGCATAGGTTTTTATTTCAGTTTCAATAAGTCCGGAATGTTACAGATGTTATCAGTAGGTATAGCGAAAAAAGCATTTTTCTAAAATCCCTTTTATTATAAGTTTACGGAAAATAGAATAGTCCACTGCCCTGTCCATTGATCTTATTTTTTTTTTCGAGTTGAGTAGATTTTATAAACAGAAATACAGAAATGGTTGTTTGTTTATTGTTAACGAATAAGTGCTGATTATAAGAAGATTTAGAGCCTCGTTCTCCATCTCCAAGTAAAGAGCTGATTAGTTACATCCCAAGTAAAGTTAATTGGCAAGTAAAAGCTATGAGTACGGGTCAGTTTATGATATGATAAGTGCTACTCGAACATCGTGAAATTGAAATTTGACTTTAACCGACAATAAGCGTACTTGTCACTTTACTTGTAGGTGGTGAAAGATGTTCTAAGTCATTTTAAATTAATATTAATTTAAACGTAAGTCTATATATCCATTTCCATAGTCCGTTCATCATAAATCTAATTCCTTTAAACGAGCAATTCTTATATTTTATATACATAAATATATTTTTTGAATCTCGGAAACGGCTCCAACGATTTTAATGAAATTTAGTACCCTGGTTTCGGAGGAGATAAATCGATCCACGAAAGTTTTTATTTTTAGAAATTTTAAATTATAAAAAAATATTTTCAGCGATAATCCTGACGACTCTCCCTGACATCTATCGGAGAGCATTAATAATATTGTGGCGTAGAACACCCCGTCAGACGCCACCCACCGATCCGACGTTCAAAGAAATCACAATATCGATTTGTATGAGCTTTATAAAAATTTCATGCGTGCGTAAAAGCTTCCTTGGCCGAATGATTACGTGAACTGACTGCGGAACTAGAGACCCGGGTTCAAACCATATTGCGATTATTTTTATTTTTTGTATTTTTTTATTGGGAGCTATATCAATGGCGTTGTTAAGTAACACTAAGCAGCAGCAGTGTTTTGTTTGAAATTAAATTAAGAAAATAAATTGTTTTTATCGAGCAAGCAACGCGGCAAAAACCCGGTGTCAGGTACCTTTTAAAGGTTTCCCCCCCGATGCCAAAACAAGGTATTATTTCTTGAAAAAAAAAAACTATTAAAAGGCAATTTGCAGTTTTATATTTATATTCAGCTGGCTCCCAGCTGGACACCAACTTTAGGGTTTAGATTTGATAGCCAAGTCGTAGTAATTTTAACGGTGCTAAAATTTAGATGGAATCACGCCGCACTAATTTGGCCGTGAAACAATTTAATTTTTTAGTGGAATCGTGTGATTGGCCATACTTACATGAGCCGGCGACTAGTAGAAACATATATGATTACATAATGTGCATTTAATATATACTCCTTAGCGTCGATTTTCAGCGTTGTGTCTGCGGAATCTAGATGCACGAGGGACGGTAAGAGTGGGAGCTCGGCCGGTCCAGCCAGCAGCCCCGGGAAAGAAAGCGGTGTGTGCGTGACCGCATGCCGCTGTGAACACCTGAAGGTTTTTTTTTTTTTTATAAATAAACCTAACAATAAGGCAGACGGGCCGCGTGATGTTAAGCGATCACCGTCGCCTATGGACACGGGCAACCCTAGGGGAGCCGCCCGAGCATTGCCGGCTTTGGAGGAGAGCTTTTTTTACAGCTTTCTTGAAGAACCCCATGTTATAGTCCACTGGGAATGCCTCAGCTGGAAGGTTGTCCCATAATCTACACGTCCGTGGTAAAAAGGAGCGTGCAAAGCGGACTGTGGAGGACCGCCACGAGTCCAGATGGTGCCGGTGGAACTTTAACCTTCGTCTGGTGGTATAATCATGGAATGGTGATGTAGGCATCAATTTGAAGAGTTCCTCGGAGCACTCACCATAGTAAAGTCGGTAGAACACGCAGAGCGAGCCTATGTCTCTTCGCAAGCTAAGCGGTTCTAGCCTGTCAGTCAATCTTGGGTCGTTGACGATTCGGACTGCGCAGGTGCAGGAGAACACATCCGCTCTCCCGAACGCTCGAACCTCCTGCACGCTCGTTCGCTACTCCGTTTATAATAAGTGCGCTTATACACTATTAAAAAGTTAATGTACCTGGACGACAGAGCGTTGCTCGGATAAAAAAAAATCTTGGTTTAATTTTAAGCAAAACATTCATTGGTTTAGTGTTACTTAACAAAGCCTTTTGAAATACCTAGGTCCCAATTAAAAAAAAATTGTCACAAAAAATAAAATACGCAAGTTGCCTACTTGAGGTTTGAACCCGGGTCTCTAGCAGTCTCCATTTACAGCTTTCGTAACCATTCGACCAAGAAAGCTTTAATTCCATTGACGAATTTTTTATATTTTAGAGGTCTTTCATATCGACATTGTCATTTGTTTGAAGGGCGGATTGACGGTCGACATTTGACGACTTTCTACGCCACAATATTATTAATATTCTCCAATAGATGTCAGTAAGAGTAATTTTATATTTAACGGCATAAACATTAAATAAAACGACAATTTCTATCAATAAAAATTTGCTGGATCGATTTATCATCCCCGTCATTTACCATCCCAGGGTACTAAATTTCATCAAAATCTTTGGAGCCGTTTCCGAGATTCAAAAAATATATTTAGATATATACAAGAATTGCTCGTTTAAAGGTATTAGATAACAGTACTGCAATGCAAATCGTTTGCTGTCGTATGAGTGAATGTTATCTCTGAGATGAACATCTCATCGCACAAGTAGAGTAAATAAACGTCAAACATGCACTGTCTCTCCATATACGTCGGTATTTGCTTGGGACGTGTAGGGGAATGGCAGATAGCCCGAGGCTAAAAGTTGTCAGTGCTGCCTACTTGACGATCCCAGGTGATTTGTTATAAAATGTTTCTTATGCGAACTCTGTCACGTGAAAAAAGTAGAAAAAAAAAGTGGTGGAACGGATTCAGAAAAGCTCTCTCTATCTAAAAATATCAATTAAGCATTTTAAGGGCAAAGTTCGAAAACAAATTTTTTTTTGTTTTTTCAACCTTTTTTTTATGTCCCACTGCTGGGCACAGGTCTCCTCACAAGTGAGAGGGATTTAGGCCATAGTCCACCACGCTGGCCAAGTGCGGATTGGTGGACGTCATGCTTTCGAGAAATTATGAATTTCTCTCAGGCATGCACGGCGATGGAGAACATCGTAATCAATTAAATATCACGATATTTTCCATCACCGTGGAGCAACGATAAATGCGCACATTACAAATTTCTTTGTAAGAGGTGCGCGCCGAGGATTTGAACCCAGGATCGGTCGCGTCGAAGACCGCGGTTTTTTACCACTCGGCCATCGCTGCTCGAAAAAAAAATTGTTTTCGAACTTCGAACTTTCGAACGAAAACAAAATATTGGTAGTTAAATCACGAAAAAATTATCGATGGTCTACTCAATGAATACAAGTTTATATGCAACACTCGGTGTGTCTTGCAAAGCTACGGGTTCTTTGTAATGTTTCAAGCTATAGCTAGCACAATGCGATAGCTCCCGGGTCCATGGCCTTTCTGTGTCATACTATTGGGTACTGGTGGTCAACTCTCTCTAAAATGTCATCAAATAACAAATGGACTGAGTCCCATTTAATGTGTATTTTGCGACCTTCCTGGATATATATTTGTTTTTAACACTTTTTTGCGAAACTAAGCATAAGCAATCGATGTGCGCAGTTACTCGTATTTTAGCAAGACTGGAATAATTATCAAAATTGAAATGAATGCATTAAACCATTACAACCTGCCATAGAAGGAAAACTTCACAAGTTTTAATGTAACGACGTTTTTTTTGTAAAATGAATATTTGCAAATTTATTCTCGCCTTCGGCTTTGATAAAGTTTTTTATCATTACCGGCAGCACTGGTATGAAATGTAAAATGACTTCTCTGTATAAATGCCTCACGATCATAACATTCATGTTAACAATAACGGTAACATTAAGTGTAGCCTGGAGCCCATAGAATAAAATGAGACAATCGACTATAAATTCCCTATTGCATCCCGCCCAATATATTATTTAGCTTGGCCATGAATAGAACAAGGCTCGTCAATTACTTACCAGCTAGAGACTTAGAGAGTATCGTTGTCAAGTATTAATGGTCGCTGTACACCGAGGTCTTATGAGTCAATTAAAACTTGAATTCCACAGGGGACTACTTCGGACCACATGTCTTTATTGTGTTCAGTGAAGAAGTAGGTCACTTTAATGTAAAAGGTTTAAAGTCTATTTCGGAATTTGTTCGTCGAAGTTAGTTTATAAGTTAGATCGTTTAATTTAATTATGATTGCTTCTGAATTGGTTTAGGAAAAAAAACATAAAATGATTCGGCAATGTCTTGAATTTTATTTTGTATCGGGGAGAAACCTTAAAAAGGCACCCGATACCTTGGGAGAGATTACCGGGTTATGTGGGATTTGACTGCACTAAAACCCCCTCGGTGGCCTGCCTCTGCGCTTGGGGAGGACGCCGGTATCTCCGATCGAACGCACCGGTGACCTCCACGCGCGGCGCCCAGAATGGGCCCATCTTCGGGAGAGCAAATATGCTCTCCTGCACCTTCCGATGCTTACAGCGGTATGCGGCCACGTACACACCACGTCCTTCCCGGGGCTGCTGGCTGGGCGGATCAAGCTCCCACTCACACTCTCCACAACCCCGGAAGCTCCCTTTTAGTCGCCTCTTACGATCAGGCAGGGGATACCGTAGCTCTATTCGTAATCTCGAAGCTACAGGGAAGGATCTAAAACTTTTTTGCCTTTTTCTGCATTTTTCTTCGGTGTGAAACTCAATAAGGGGTAGATTTTTTTCAGTATTTAAAACCTCTTATTTTACTACTTACTTTTATAAATAAGTTTTCAATATACCTAATCTGCTGCATAATTCCGGGCGCGAACATTCATTTCTCTGGGTAAATGTTCTTAGATTAAGCTAATGAAGAATTTATATTCTTATTAGATTAAAACTTATGAAGTTGAGAGTTTTATGTGTCACAAACCTTTAAAATACGCCCAAATTAGGCATCTTAATTGGATTTACTCGTGTTCATCAGTTTCACGTTGTTTAATGGTGCCCATAACGCATCACTAATGAGCGGGCTGTCTCTATGCTTTTCTAAAATGATATTAGATTATCTCGAATCGAGAACAGGCTATTATAGACGTCTCATCGCTCTTAACGATGTCGGAGGCCCTACTACAATTTGTTGCTTCGATTTCAAGCTACCAAAAATAGTGGTCGCCCACTGGTTACTCGACCCGGAAGGTGGTCTCATTAAGTGTTGGTAATAAAGAACTACGTTTTGTTAAGTTATTTATGAAGAGCGTTTTTATATATGTAATTGTAGTTCCTTTGAATAGATCTTGTTTGAAATATAAATCTGTTATATTTGAGACATGGGGGAATCGTCCTATTGGTTTTACATATAATGCATATGGAATATATTTTAATCTGTTTATTCTGATAACTTTAACCTATCTATACTATGTATATCGTTTGTTCAAACACACGTTTCCTTGTGTCATTCTCAATTTAGTAGTATATTTTATCGTCGTCTCCACGCTTCAGTAGCTCTGGGAGCGGCAATGGCCACGAGATTCGTTACGCTTTGTTCCTCGTCATCGTCATTAGTACTTTGTTTCTCGTTTTCATGTATTTAAATAGCATGGGAAAGTGTTTCGACGGACCAATTACACGCAGATTATACACGGCTCTGTAAGCGAACTCGACGCTGTTTTAGTGGAAGGTTGTTCGTAAAACCGATAAAGGATGCAAACGTGTCGTGAACTCGCACAAGTAACGTTGCTCTGTATTCTAACATCGAGCAAGGAAGCAAAGGCAACATTCCTTAAGCCGTCAACCGCGTCCTGCATTCCCTTACGCGGCGGCTTCCGAGAACGCCTCTCGAAGATCCGCTACGCACCATTCTGCGACCCTCCCTGGACGCTGGTTGGCGATGTACAACGTCCACGTGGCCCCATTAAACCGCGCGATTCCGTACTACAATGAAACTAAGATCATTAGAAGCCGTCCCACAGAATGTTACGCCTAGATACGGCGGCTGAGCCTTGTCAGTCGCCGCGACGACATCCATCCGACCGCGCCGCTGCACGCGCGGCCAGTGCTTTCGATCGAACTTTTGACTGAAGTGACCAATTAACGTAAATAACTTCAGAATTGTGCCAATTGACGCTGTTGTGAATCGATTAGAAACGGTTAATATGAAGGATTAGTGTGTGAGACGAATTGGGTAATTTGTGATCGTCCGTTTTCAGTCAGAGCTGGCGTTGGCGGTTAATTGTCCTTTGCCGGAGACAAAACATTAATTAGAGCATGGATGTAAATACATGCGCTCGAATAAGTTAACTCTGCGCGCGTCGCTATATTCGTACGGCAATTGAAGTGTTGTGTGTGTTTTTATGTATTGGATTCCAAACACAAATTAACCTTTGTCAACTGAATTCTAATTCTAGTCTTGTTGAAGACTAGAATCTGTCACTTTGAGTGACATTACGAGCATTGTTCTGAAGACGCACGCGTCGTAGGCATGATGCAATGTTTGTAACGAAATGTCAACAGACTATCAAAAGCTCATGAAGCAGAGTTAGGTGCCATAAGATTTTGGTGTTAATTGCTGATAAATAAAATAGGGTTGCGGACTGGCCAGATTAAAAAAGCTGTCGCTTGATTTACGAAACTAGGAAATGTGAGGTATTACGTTATTCCAAATGAAGCTTTTCGTAAACTGGTGCTTCTTTAGCAGATGGTCCAATAGTATTTTGTCACTTAGTTTACATGGTTTTGTTGCAATAGATTACTTTACAATTACTAGTCATTACATTATCCCTATATTCTGTCCAATATTTATTGAACTGAATGTATAATTCTTGTTTTGATGTAGGTCGATCTGAAAATGAATGAAAAATTTTATACAAAAAGATTGATTTTGACAAATAGTGATACGATGAGCTTCTATATTATTAACTAACCTTCCGCCAGCGGCTTCGCCCGCGTGGACCCGTTTAATGGGTCCCCGTAGGACAAAAAATAGCCTATGTGCTATTCCAGGCTTCATTGCTATATTCAGTGTTTAATTTCTCTATGGCTATATTAAAATCTTAAGCGTTTAGCCAGTTGATTCAACCTCGTTGACTCTATTACCCGTTTTCACGTAGGTATGTAGCATTTTCCCGCGGTAAAAAGTAGCCTATGTTACTCAGGGTGAATGTAGCTTTCTAATGGTGAAAAATAATTTTGAAATCGGAACAGTAGTTTTTGAGTTCATTCATCACAAACATACAAAAATACAAATCATTCCTCTTTATAATATTAGTAAAGATAAAATCGATATTAATAAAATATTTGTAACGACAGTTTTACAATACAGATTGGTTTAAAAACATTTTCAATCAATGTTCTACGATGTTTCATGGTGGCTCAAAATATTTATAGAAATAAAACATCAATGCGATTGAAATGTTTCATTTGGTCGCTTGCCATATAAATTGAATCGAAAACTTAATTGGATATCATTACAAAAGCTGCCATAAGTTTAATAAACCGGTGAAAAAAGTACATTGTAGAAAAGCTGTCGTCAGTCGAAAAGAAAACCGTATATAATTTCCATATCTGGCAAATGATAACAATTATTATTTTTGCCATTTAATGGTTCTTGAAGTGTATCGTATGAAAAGTTATTCCGTGCCGCGTCCTTCTCGGTATGGTGTGAAATTTTGACGCCGATGTTTACTGATTGCTCGATGAATAATTCATCTAGGACAATATACAATTTACGTAGACACAAGATATGGATTGGCATGTCAGTACGTAAGGTCCATCTTAATACGAGGCATAAATTATTACATTATAAACAATCGAAGGTGACCATTTACTTAGCTCACGCTGTACGTACTTTATGATTAAAAGTTGACATATCTTTGAAGATACAATGTTTTCCTTATGTTAAGGATTTATTAAAATCTTTACATTTTTCGGGAGATCATGCCTCCTACATTTATTAGATACTAGAAGAAGATTTTGAGTTTTCCCTTTTCTTCAAAATATAATAAAATCTTCGACAGTGTAGTAATTTTGTTTTCCAATGCGTAGTTATGTATACACGTACGTTATCAACGTCTATTTAGACTCTATACCAAAAACAAAATATCGTGTTTTGTTTTCTTCTGTATTGTAATTTCGCACTAACAATACACACTGTTTATCCACTTACTATCGATACTGCTTCTTTTAACTGGGTACAAAGTTACTTCCTTACCTAAATATATAAATAAACTAGCTGACCCCGCGAACTCCGTCCCGCGTTTAAATGTTCGGGGTGGGCCACCTTTATCAGTTGGGGGGGGGGATGAAAAATAGATGTTAGCCGATTCTCAGACCTACTCAATATGCTCCCAAAATTTCATGAGAATCGGTCAAGCCGTTTCAGAGGAGTATGGCAACGAAAACTGTGACACGAGAATTTTATATATAAGATATTTTTGTTTTTACTATCAAACATACCCGTACCTGTGACAATATTGTTATACGTATATACTACTTAACAAATTGATTCTTTTCATTTGCATGACGCCCACAATTAATCAGCGTTCTTTGTCTAATGATAAATGTACGCCATGTATAGAAAAAAGAGCGTTACAAATATACGCAGACGAAACAGATAAAAAGAGTAAAATTATTCATAAGTCATCTATACTAATATTATAAAGAGGAAATATTTGTATTTTTGTATGTTTGTAATGAATAAACTCAAAAACTACTGTTCCGATTTCAAAAATTCTTGCATCATTAGAAAGCTACATTCACCCTGAGTAACATAGGCTACATTTACCGCGGGAAAATGCTTAGTGCCTACTTGACAACGGGTAATAGGGTCAACGCGGTTGAAGCAACTGGCTAAACGCCTATGATTTTAATATAGCAATGAAGCTTGGAATAGCACGTAGGCTATCTTTTATCCTACGGGGACCCATTAAACGGGTCCACGCGGGTGAAGCCGCTGGCGGAAGGCTAATATTTTATAATATGGCACAGTTTGTATTACTCGATTACTTTTTAGACGGAAGACGAATTCCACATGATACCTGTAAGCTCTTAAAATTATTTCTGGTGCATGAAAATTGTATCCATTTAAACCTCTTTATGCTTTAGCCGGCCAGGTTGAAAATACGCCAGAGCTCGTCATCTGCTGGACTTTTTCCTTTATTTGGTTCTATGCTTATTCTTTCAGATACAGCGAACTACCGAACTATTAGCGTTCCTCATGTTACTGTTATCCCAACTGTATTTTACTAGTCTAAAAAGCGTATCAACGGCTAGGGTATAAGACAGTATTCACTGCTGAACAAAAGAGGAACTGGTCTTAGAATACACTATTTGGATTAACCCGATCCATAAATGTGTTCCATCTTTGTAAAGGAGAGAGCTGACCGTTCATGTTTTTAAAACGCATTCCTGTTAATCTACAGATCCCGTATCTCTACGATATAATTAGTATGCCGCGGATCTTTGCAAATTATCTCGTTACTATATCTTAAGGATTTCTTAACAATTGTGAGGTATGTCGAATAAAATATACTGCGGCCTTCTGCGCGTCCCGCCCACAATGTTCGCCTACAGCTCATCGATAAGGGATATTAAATTTTTAACCTCCACAACCTATTATTAGAATATTTATCGATGAAAATTATAAAATTATAACCACTTGTTCGCATTATTATTTTTACGCAAGAGGTATGAGAGTAACGTAAAAGTAACTTCCTAAATTTATGGAGGTCCATTAGTTGTTGCTAATGTTTGTTTGTTTTATGTTGGTATGCTCGTGGATTATTAGCTTGTTAAAAATTATGTTTCTCTCAGGCACGGTCGCAGCCTTCAATTTTGGGGGGTCGTCAAGAAATTTTGGGGGGTCACTAAGAAATTTGGGGGAAGATGTGTCCCAAATTGGCTTGTTTCTCCTTCCATCTACGCATGACTGATGGGTTTGGAGGGCGTGGGGGGGGGGGGGGTGTTCATGTCCCCTGTGACCTGGGACCGTGCCTGGTTCCTCGTAAAGCCAGGGGTTACGCTGTTTTTAAGCATCAGTCAGTGTATTTACGTTTTTTTAGCCCAGAAGATGGAAAAGAGCGACCGGCGACACATGAAAGGGCCGAGGGAGGTGGTGAATGCTTATGCATTCCAACGCACGCAGTCGGCTGCGTTGGATATGTGGGACTCACGAAAAACCTAGGTGCCTTACCCACTAAACACCACCTGCTGGCTTTTAGTGGGCAAGGCGACCAGGTGTCTTGTTAAGCTACATATTAAACAATCCAGGCAGTTACATTGTAAGCGTGATTCAGAAATCGATACATCATATTGACTTATTCGATACAAAACAAAAAATACCTGGTACCTAATAGCGCCATATAGCTTGTGTTATTAACATTTTTCTATTACAACTTTTATTATCCTTTTATGCATATTATATTTGTATGCAATAATTAAGTTGTTTTGTTTTGCATTTGGTGAGCGTCCCGCGACGGGTTACATGTCTACTTCTGTAAGTAGATATGTTACGAATTCTATACATCAGTAATAGAATACCTTAAAGATTAAAGGATCACTGTGCCCAACACATTAGTATTCAAGTCATTCGTCATTTACCTACGTAGGTATATTTTTTATTCTCTGCCTTATATGTAATTAAAAGTTTGCTTAAAATTCTTGACCCACTTGTCATTTTTATCGATAATGCCATTCGACTGTAGTACACACATTGCCCATGTTAGTGTGGGTCTATGACTAAAATAATCGAAATTTATACAATCCTCGAGATTCACGTTCATTCAATATCACAGTATAGTGTTCTTCACACTTATATTATAATTATTGAACAAAGAAATAAAAAGGTTTAAAAAAC
The DNA here is from genome assembly GCA_911387765.1 of Pyrgus malvae. Lineage (NCBI taxonomy): Eukaryota > Metazoa > Arthropoda > Insecta > Lepidoptera > Hesperiidae > Pyrgus > Pyrgus malvae. Next base: position 4,650,718 of record OU426955.1, on the reverse strand, counting down.
TATTTAATTCGTCATTTTTAATGTCTTCGGTAATAATCTTTTTTTCATGTAAGTAACAAAATCATTTAACTTCAAATTATAGATTACTGAAGTCTCGGGAACAGTTTCATTCATAACTCCAAAGATCATTGCCGGATCATCAATATTTTCATGGGTACACCTCGACGCTATTCTGAATTTAAATCCAAATAAGCTTCGATCTTATTATCGATCCTAAACTTGACTCAGATGTTAAATATTCGTGTGACTTTTGAAGTTCCCACCCAGATTGATATCGAATGATCCTTTAAAAATGTGTATTGAAATTTATTTTTATTGGGACATAATTCTTTTTGATAGAGTATATGTGATTTTTGTCAAATGAAATGAATGTTATTATTTATTTTAAAATTGTTTAGGGCAGTGCTAATTGGACAGTCAGATCGATATAACGAAAATAAATCGCAGTGACGATGATTTTATGACAGCAACATTTCGTGCAGACTGTCAATAAAAAGAGTTTTCTTGGGAAAACAGGTTAATTATGTTTGCCCACGTCCACATGTGACGTTTTGTAGGGCGCGACGCCCGCCCACGATAGGTACGCCAAATAGACTCGAAATCATCACTTATGAAATCTCATCTTCCTCTCGTTAAGCCCTTTTGAATGTTCATTATGCGCACTTTTGAAACGAATGACTTGAAAGCTATGATTTGGTGACGCGCATCAAAACTTTGCAGTATTTTTTTTATCGTTGACAATGGGCTTATACGTTAGTAGTTACTTATTGGTAGTTTTTTATTTCACGTAGAATGGGGTTGTGTGAGGTATATATGCGCACATTGTTTCCCTAAGCGATACCTAAAAAGCTGTCAATCTGTCACTCGGTCTGATGGCCGCCTGGCCAGTCAGGTTACTATAGTTACTAGCGGTTAACAAAAGTAACTTACATATGATTGATAGATTTTTAGGCTTGTCACAAATAGGGGTGCAATATGTATACATTCGTCCAACCATCTGCATGTGTCACATTAAATAACTAAATTAAGAAAAGTAAACAAACATAAATCGTCATCATTCTTTTGGTACCTACAAAACGCACTCTAAATCTAGTGATATGTAACTGTATTATTTATTTATTTAGTACAAAAAGATGTTAAATCACGACAAAAGAAGACAATATGTACAGGGTACTGCTTATTTCTAAAAGAAAATTCTTCCACCAGCACCAGGAATGGATAGTAGATGAAAAAATTCACGTTAAATCACAAGTAAATAATGTGTCAAAAAAGGAAAATGCCTGTTTACATTTGACAGTTTTGTATGTCTGTCTGTTTTCAGATCAATTCGTACTTGTTTTGGAAATTTATTATTTTATGATGCGCAATGATTATTTTCACTTTGTGTTTCTCCATTGCTACTCGCCAGACATCAACTACTATGTATCAAAGTACCGTATTTTGGAGATATTTAAACTTCAAAGTTCTGCAATCAAACAAATGTAGGACTATTTGCAGTGACAATTATTAATATTCGGATGTTCCGTGACATTTAAATATCTCAAAAGTGACAACGAAAGAAGATGCCCTATATCCGGTGACCAGGTGAACAAGTAATGAGGCTAATGAAGTCAGTTCGTGAACTGTTATGAAATACTGCGACGGAAGCGGCCACCTGCCGGGAATAGCACGTCTCGTAACTCTCGCCACCGCCAGCTCTGCAGTGTGACCGTGCTAACCTCAAGCGTCGCGCGTAGATAACCCAACGTCTCACACACTAAAATAACCAGTCTGCTCCCAGCCGCAGTCCAACCACGACTGCCCGCGAATTTGATTCGTTCCCCCCTTATATACCCTATCGTGAGGGATGGCATCCGTGCGCACGCGCTCCGCATCCCCAAAATCGGTTTCCTTTTCCCCCGTTCTTGAAAGAAAGTACAGTGCTGAAAGAGGACCGTCGTATCCGCCCGAACTAAACTCATCGGATTGGAGGACGTATTTTTCTGATTTCAGTTCATACCTTGGTAAGTAAAGAAAGTATTCATTTGAGATTCGCGAATGAGTCGGATAGCTTTTATTGTGCAACCTTGTTCTATATCTGTTGCGTGTTAGTGGAGCATTTGGAAGTCGGTCTCGGTAAACAAACTTTGCGCAATGAACAAATAGAATGCTAACGATTTTTCGTTCGATTGGAGTACATCAAGTGAAGGTTTGTTCAGCTGTTGGCTATTTGAATCGTTACTTACTTTATTAGGCCTTATATCAGACGTTTGATTCTTAAAGAAGTCGTAGAAACTGCGTTATTTGGAAAAGCCAGCACTTGATCAGATGATCAAGTGCTGGCTCAGGAGATCCTGATCCTTGTTATCCTAAACATCTCATTAGTCTCATCATCTTCTACACGAGTACTTCTCGATTAGAAGATGGCAAATATTTTAAATCGGAAAACCATGGAAAATTTAAATCACATTTCAATTACTGTTCGAAGTTCAAAGCTCTTAGAGCTTTTCAAAGCTTATAGATCCATTTTTCACTATAACTTTTATAATGTTCTTATCTTTATTATCTAAAAATTTGAGCGTCAATAATGTGGTTTATTGACCCTTTCAAACTATCACTCTGGGTTCATATACTGAGAAGAATTATCAAGTTAAATTAGATGTTTTAAATTCAAATTTCTTCTTAATCCTTTCATTATTATAATCTTTACTTCATAGTTATCAATTGAAAGTGAATATTGTGGCGTTGCAAGAAGTGTCGAGTTCCCAACAACCTTGCGGCTTGGCGCCGGCACCGCACGCGACCCGCGATTGTCGGTACAGCGGTATATTGTTTACTGCCATTGAAAAACAACCCAATATAATTTCGGAGATTTTAAGGACTCTATTTAAATTCTGTGTATGTTTAGTATCAATTGATAGTGAATTAAATATTGTGTCGTATAACACGAAATGTGGAAATGTCGATAACCTTGCATCTTAACGCCAATACCGCCAGAAATTTGTTAGTGTTGGAACTGCGCTATAACAATAAAGCACTTGAAAATAATAAAGTGAAAAATAGAGCACATGAATAACTTAAAGATACTGGGCTGTCCTTCAACGATAGTAGACATTTTGTAGTACATATATAATTTATTGTCGTCGGTAATTCGACATTTTTGCTACAGCACAATTCAATTTTCATTTTCAACTTGACATAAGACATTGGTAAGACTATATTGAAAGCGCGTATTGCCAGGCGGCCGTCTATGCAGCTAAGCGAAACGGGTGCGGTCGGGTGTGAGATGGATGACGACCGCTAGTGACAGAAATTTCATGCGCGTTTCTGTGCTTCGGAGGGCACGTTAATCCATAGGTCCCGATTGTTGTCGTTAAATAACAGTCGTTAAGCCTTGTCGAAGGCTTTATGGGCGGTTTGAAAACATCCGACAGCGGGTTGGCCACTAACCTGCATCTCCACCAACCCGCATTAGAGCAGCGTGGTGGAGTAAGCTCCAAACCAGAGACCCGTGCCTAGCAGTGGGACGCAAAAAGGGTTACAGCCAAGACATAATGGTATCTATAGAGCTCTTATATAAGTAAACGATGCTAGGTTGTTCGTGAACGACAGTATGAGAATTCAAAATGCATGTTATCATTGACTGTAGGTACATGGATTTGACCAATAGCGTATTTGGCAAATTTCATAATTAGACCAACCGACGACTTGACGAATTACAGCTTTGACCAATATCAAATTTGTCCAATTGCCGATTTGACGAATATCAGATTTGACCAAAGTCGTGCAACCAGGCACCTCGAGGGATCTGTGAGTGCAGTACTGCCCCGCAGTGTTGCATAAATACTGTCATTGAACAACAACGACAGGGTTATGTGTTATGTCGTTAAGTAATTTAAGGGCTCTGTTTATTACCATACATCTATCTGTGTCTAATAAAGCTTGAGCAATTGAAACATTGATTCCGACATGATTTTTTTCTTCATAGCATTTCTGTAATATTTTTCAGTTCTTTCTGTTTCTCTTCTGACGGTTCTGTTTTTCGATTTTCTATTATATTTTCGTAATTATATAGTTATGACGGTTTGCAAAAAAACGAATTTACCAAACACATGGATCATATTTAATCTTTGTGTTTTTTTCTATCCCTTGGAAATCTCCAAAAATTCCATATCGTTTCTCGCCGCTTTTTGCAATTTCATAGTTTCATCTATTAAAATTTAACACTGGATTCCTATTGTTACGTTTATCACAAATCTTAATAAAATCAGATCGTAACTAATACACTAACCTTGCGGACTCTACAATTACACCCACCGTCAAATGTGTCCCTATGACTCTGCTAAGTCTAGAATCTAAACGCTCGGTGAATGTCGTTGTTATGTTATCATTATTATTTCACATTTACGCCTTGCAAAACCCGCCGGTTTTTACATACATTATAAAGTAAACCCCTCTATGTTGAAAGATTCTATTGTGAACGTTTCGTGTCCGTATCACCTCCCAAATCACGGTTTTCTTTGAATGATTTGTTTGGCAAAATACCAATTGTAATGCCGTAATAATCTTAAAATAATCACTACACGCAGGGCAGTAAACTTAGAAGACCTTCTGATATATATAGAAATAGCCACTACTACAATCACTACGAAATATTCGACACAAAACTATATTTGGTTGCGCAAGAACCTTAGAAACCTTAGTAAGCATCTAATTAAGTTCGGTAGCCTATAATTTTATTGGTGGCAGGGCTTCTTTAGGCTATTTATTTAATTATTATTTGATTCAATTCGCTTGGTTAACTTTTTATCAATTATTTTATGTAATGCAAACTTAAATACATTAACAATTTATCTGTTTCGCACCTAAGTATGACATTGAATTGTATTCTAACATAAAGTTATGAGCAAGATCAACCTTTGAGTGAACAGATATAAACTGAACTATTGCTTAAACTTAAACGGTACCATGCTATGCGCCTGTTGTAATAAGTTGGCTATATTACAAAGCATGTATCTGAGAATGTGCATAAGTATTGCTCTTAAAGAATTAGCAGGCACTTGGCTTTCGTCTCGATTAAATATTATATATAATTTCCTGCCTGCCTGCGCTTTTTGAGTGTTTTTATTAAAAACTTGTTGTTTATTATTTTTGGGAGCGCTAGATTGATTAACTTTATCATAAACTTTTCTACCAATTTTCAGAATAAACGCAATCCTGGATTGTGGTGAATCTAAAACTGTAAATTGTTCATTAACTGCGGAATTTGTCAACTCTGCTGCTGAAGCCTACTTAACATCATCAAATCGGGTGCTTATATTATAATCTCTGATAAATCGAAACTTACTTTTAATAAGCTAAAATACATGCAATACCGTAGCGCTTTCTGTATTTGGCAATCGCAAACATAGTCATACTTTAGACATACTAATGCGCTAGCCGTTTTTTTCTTTGATTGAATTCGAAGTGCCCATTATGAAGCATGGAGCAAGAATTTAAATGCACATAAAGAGTGATTCATATTATCAGCAGATTATTGTTTTACATTGGACAAAGACGCATTAAGAAAATCAACCTTTTATTCGTCTACTTGCGATAATTAACCTGTTAAAATAATTACTTACTGTAGTATACTCTTAAATTTATTTTTATTTTTTTCTTAGATTTGTATCGTTAATTAAACTTCTCTTTATTTTTAGTTGTAAGTGTTGCGCACTCTTACTTGTATACTTCTCAGTCAGACCTAGGATTGGTCACCTGTATAATATTCACCTCCATCAATCCGCATTGGAGCAGTGTTTTGGAGTCAGCTCCAGCCCAATAATGGGGAGAGACCCGTGCCCAGAAGTACGATGCAAAAAAGGGTTGCAGCCACATTATTGATAAGTGCAGATAACCTTGTGTTCACCGTGGCAAGATGCGGTCGAAGTTTTAAGAGGTAGCATTCGCATTTGCCACTTTTTTCCTTAAACGTTGTATTGAGCAGTCACTGTTGATATTTTGACCACAACTAGTGTATCTTTGCCTTAACACGAAATCCTAGCAAGAGAGAGCAAGCAAGACATTCCGTGCGGTGCGCGTCATCGGATGACGCCGTCGTCTTCATTATCAGTGCGGCGTCAGCGGGTTCATTGATGAGGACACTCCTTTAAGCGCTAAGCGCTTCACGATTCTCCTTACTCTATAAACAGCGCTACAAAACCTTGACATAAAGCTCAGTATATCACGATCGTTTTATTTTGGCCTGGTACATTAAATCGCAAATTCTTGTTTGTTCTACCCTAAAAGGATAATGATTTATCAAATGTCTACATTTTTTAGAAATATTTTAGATATTGGACGTGCCAAATCCGTAATATATGTTAAAATCGAGATTCGTCACGACAGGCAGAGGTGCAAATATTTATGTGAACAATGTGATGTGTTAGGCTGTACGCGATTTTTGCGGTCGGCGCTCGATGGACGTGAATCAGTACTGCATTAGTCCATAAGAGAGTCGCTCGCGCCTCCTTTCCGACAGAGGGCAAACGAGGTATTTAAATTTAGATTCCCTTCCGCCGCCCTTTCGTGTCTCGGTTTTGTGTTCCTTTTTAATTTTTATGACTTTCGCGAATCTCGATCTGTTGAGCGGCCAACCGGTCAGTTCCCTGGGACCGTCTGAACAGTGCAACTAAAACTTGTGACAATCTTGTGATATTTGGATTCAGCTCAAAATGTCAAGAGCATATTACACGGTGAATGACGACATATATGGAAAAATTATTAAAAATCATTCGAACTTAAAACCGCAAACGGATTATGCCGAAGTGTACGAAGCGGTCGAGGGATTGGGTATTTTTAAATTTTTTTCTTAAAATTTATTATGTCAATAAAAGTTTTATGTATATGCCTAAACTTGATGAGTTTACGACGCTATCAGTGTGATAAGTAATAAATTTTTATTGCGTCTTAGGAACTGAGGGTTCTAAGAGGCACTTCTCTTGAGAACAACGCTTGTCGTTTAGTCCTGAGTATGTTGACCGATAACAAAATATACTGAGGCATTGATGAGCCTCAGCAACGTTTTGCAGTCATATTATTTTTGGTCAGTAACTGGATTTTGAAGATCATTGAACTCTTCCCAAAAAACTAGTTTTTGGTATAAGTGTCGACAAGGACGCCAAGAACCCAATGTCGCAGTGCCGAAACAGAAACCTGACAAAAATATTAAAGAGTCTCAAGCTCATACAAGCAAAACATTTGATATTCTTTTTTATTTGTTCATATATTTGATACTCTTTTAATAGTTCAGCAACAATGTGGTTATTTTAGTTGATTGTAACAACTGTCGTATTTGACCGTGGCGCCAATTAAAAGACCCTCGGTCTTGCTCTAACGTGACATCATACTCTAAAAAGCACAGGCTCTTTACGACTTTACTACTAAAATCAACAATTATCTCTAAAGTTCAACCCACATACTCGTGCATACCTCTGAACATATCAGGATAATGTACTTACATTTTCGTGATATATTAATTACGCTACATACGATTGTGTTGAAGAAATACTGAGTTAAAGAAAGTTAATAGATAAATTAATTTCCTTTACATAAACGTTTTCACTTAAAACCAAAAGTCAATCTTAGTAATACCGACTTGTTATTTTTTGTTGTACCTATGTTACTTCTGTTTATGTCTTATTACAATAATAATATATTTTGTGTCCTCTGTATGACATATTGCAGTAAAATAATCATATTCGCATAATTATCCTTATGAATATGTAAATTAATGAAATTATAATGTTTCGGTTTTTATAATCCTAGCATGCTCACCATATACGTCTAACATCATGCTTCTATTTCTAGTTCTATGTTTACTTTCTGATAGAACTATTGTCTTTGTAAATGTGTCAAGCAATTATTGTGATCGTATTATCCATTTTATTCTTAGAGCATCAAAGTTACTGACTCACCCTTCAGTAGAGACGGCATAGCGCCTCGCTTCGATACATAATTTTAGTGCCAAATCTGGTGCTGAAGAAGAACGCACACATGTCACACATTCACAAATATTCTTTCAACACTACAGACGCATACATTTCTAAATATGTCATTTCAATGAACAACGTCATTTTCTATGCACCGTCAACACTGACACCGACACACATAGACACACTAGTTGTATAACGAGGAGTTCGCCTGTAAAGGCCACTCCTCTGACGGGTGTCATACCTGTCATACCTTGTTGGTCTAAGATTTTATTGCGTTATCAACGTAATGGGAATTCAAACATGATAATATAAGCTTTGTTTGAGTTGCCTTTTTACATAATAATATTGAAATGCCATAAAATACGATTCAGATAAAGCATACTGAAACATGATGTTTGGTACAAGTAAAGGGTTGTAATAAGTGAATTGTTGTTAAACTCTTCCTATGCAAGAAACACTATATGGTCTTAGCCTTTTTCTTTCTTTTTTCTTTTCACTTTTCTTTTCTGTTTAGGGTTCCGTAGCCAAATGGCAAAAAACGGAACCCTTATGGATTCGTGATGTCTGTCTGTCTGTCCGTCCGTATGTCTCAGTCACTTTTTTCCGAAACTATAAGAACTATACTGTTGAAACTCGGTACGTAGATGTATTCTGTGAACCACATTAAGATTTTCACACAAAAAATAGAATAAAAGCAATAAATTTTGAGGGTTCCCCATACTTAGAACTGAAACTCAAAATTTTTTTTTTCATCAAACCCATACGTGTGGGAAGCGTATGGATAGGTCTTCAAAAATGATATTGAGGTTTCTAATATCATTTTTTTCTAAACTGAATTGTTTGCGCGATAGTCACCCCTCCCCCTGTAACTTCTAAAATAAGAGAATGATAAAACTAAAAAAATATATACACACCGGCACAATTAGCGGAACACAAAAAAAGCAGGATTTTAAAATCTTTTACTTGAGGAACAGGCCAGTTATGATATTTTTTTAATTTATTGTCAAATTTAAAAATAGAAAATTAAATGACATACACTTTTTTCATTCATTTGTTTTATTTTCCCGAACAATACGTTTTGTCAACTTGTTCGAGTAATAACTACGTAATTGTAAATTTTTTGAAAAATTGCACTTAATGGTTTTTTATAAATTTCTTATTCTATAGGCAATTTTGTTTATTAAAAGCTCTTTATTATGCCTGACTTAACATCACTGGAAATCATTAGGGCTGATGAAATGAGAAGAAATGGCCATACCTACAGATCGATTGCCTCAAGGCTTCGTCGACCAGTATCAACGATTCATCGCAGCATCCAGCGGTACAGATCGTCTAATTCTCTTGTGAGGAGGAGGGGTCAAGGTAGAAAAAGATGTACATCGAGGCGAGATGACAGTTTTTTACAACTTGGAGTTCGTAGGAATACGCGATTAACGGCTGTACAAGCTCGAAATGAACTGGAAGACGTTCGAGGAGTACGAGTAAGTGAGCGTACAGTTCGCAGGAGATTTGAAGAAGTTGGTTTAGGGTCGTATATACCTGCCAAAGGCCCAAAACTTGAGAGACGTCACCGCGTAAACCGATTAAGCTATGCGCGAGAACATCGTCATTGGGATTTGAACGAATGGCAGCAGGTTCTCTTTACTGATGAGTGCAGAGTTCTTTTAAAACAGATCGATGGGAGACAGCGAATATGGAGACGCAAAGGAGAACGCCACATACAGTCTAATTTTGAACACACAGTGGCTTATGGTGGCGGCTCGATTATGGTTTGGGGAGGGATATGTTTGGGAGCTCGCACGGAGTGATAGTCACAGGAGGGACCATGACAGCAGATCGATACATCAGAGACATTTTAGAAGAACATGTTGTACCATTTGCCCCATTTATTGACTTTATTCTAATGCAAGATAATGCTCGTGCTCATAGTGCACAATCGGTACAGGGCCGTACAGGCATATCTGAGCCACGTAGGTATACCGGTGATGCAGTGGCCAGCAAATTCCCCCGATATGAATCCGATAGAGCATGTCTGGGACTTGCTAAAAAGAAGGGTTAAATCCAGAATGCCACCCCCCCAACAATCTGAATGAACTTGGAAACGCATTATTTGAGGAGTGGGAGCGGTTGCCTCAAGAAATCATCGATAACATAATCTGTAGAATGCCCAGACGAATGGAAACCGTAATCAGAGCAAGAGGGGGAAACACTCGTTATTAATTTTGCTTTAATTTTATTGTTAAATCATTTAATGCTTACTTTTTTTATTTTTTGTGATAGTTCATAATCATCTAAAAATTTCACTTATTTCAAATTTCTTTATTTTTCAATATAAAATAACGAAGACTTTTCAAAGTCGTTGTTAAAAGATGTTAATCAATTTGTTATTTTGTGTCTAATTACATTTTCGTCAAATATAATAATATGCGTTATTATCTCATAGTCTCACTTTTTTTTCTGTTCCACTAATTGTGCCGGTGTGCATATATGATGTACATTACGATGCAAACTTCCACCGAAAATTGGTTTGAACGAGATCTAGTAAGTAGTTTTTTTTAATACGTCATAAATCGTAAACCACAATTTACCTTTCATTCAATCTTAATGCTATGATTTCTTTGGATAATCAAAGGCAATGATTTATTTCTGTTGCCGCTATTGTTATGCAAATACTAAAAATAGAATAAAATAAATATTTAAGGGGGCTCCCATACAATAAACGTGATTTTTTAAAGATAATGGTACGGAACCCTTCGTGCGTGAGTCCGCACTTGGCCGGTTTTTTTCTTTTCTCCTTTTCCAAATATACGCGATGACTAAAATTTTAACCTCTAAATTATTTTCTTCTTTATTCACAGACAACAAAACACCTTCTATTTTACTTATTCAAGGTTGTCATCTCGTTATTTCAGATGCCCTCCTCGCGGATCTACAGAACTCCATAAACCCTGGACGGGTCAGCAGCCCCAGCGCCAGGACAGGCTCACCAGTGGCCAGGACCACCTCTCCGGGGCGGACAGCTTCCCCCATCGGCAGAGGCGGCTCCCCCGGCAGACTCAGCTCTCCCGGAGGCAGTCTCAGCTCCCCCACATCTACTGGATATGGCTCAATCAACGGCTCAAGGAATATAGGATCTGAATACACTAAACCCGCTTCTGTAAGTCCTTATGAAATTCGAGTTTTTATAAGCATTGAATATAATTATATGCGATGCGCACATGAGTTTCGAATGGTGTAGAGCTATCAACTCTGCTAAGCGAGCGCGGTCGGCTGTAAGATGATGAAGACACAGCTGGACACAGCTAGTGCCAATAATTTTATGCGCTTTTCCATAATTTGGATCAGCCGCAAGTCACGATTTTTATCGTTGGATAGCAGTCATTAAACCTTATATATAGTAGGCTTTATCAGGGCCGGATTTAGGGAAGGGCAACCGGGGCTACAGCCCCGGGGCCTCCACAAACGAGGGGCCCCCACAATAGAGACTTCGGAAAAAAATCAAATTCAGACCATTACACACTAGTAAACAACTTATTCTTTCACATTTTTTCGCGCTTTACAGTATTTTGTACAAACATGATTACTTTAAATATTAACAGAAATCATCGATCTATATTTGTTCACTCCAATCAGGCAATCAGTAAAATATCACTGGTTGAAAAAAAATGTCGATTATATTTGGAAAATAGTTTGGGGCCAAGGCCACACTTTTGTTGCCCCGAGGCCTTCAGACCTCTTAATCCGGCCCTGGGCTTTATGGACAGTTTAGAAACGCGTGTCAATAGGTTGGCCACGAAACTGTCTCCGTATACGTTGAAATCAATATACGATCCGATCAGGAGCTTGAAATTTACAGCTATATCAGATTAAACGATTAGTATCTATACAAACTTTTAAGAGTCCATTACAGTATTTATCTCTAAGAGCAGCGACGAATATAGTATGCACTGTTATGGAGTGACCTTACAGGCCTTACTCCCTTCTCAGTACCATGGATATAAAATCGACGATAAAATGGACCTGGTAGAAAGACCAGGAGTACTGTGTGGCTACATTGTACCGACAAATATTTTTCTTTGTTCCTTTGACGCTAAAATCTGGTGTGATTTTTTACCTTTTCCACAATTTTTCTCCAGTCCTCTATTGAGGGCAACCCTCCTCCAGGTTGTCTTCTTTCATCATAGTAGCCGAGACCTCTTTGACGCAACCTTTCCAGTGTGTCTTGGGTCTACCACGAGGTCGCATTTGTGAACTTACAAATGCCCCATATAAAACAGAGAGGCAAACATTTCTTATAAGATATGAAAATTAAAGCCCCCATCTTCATGCCTGTTCGCTTAATGGACCGTTTCAGTTAAAAGTAGTATCTCTGTTATACATGAATAAGTGGTTATGGAATGGAAATTAATACGAACAGTAACATTTGGGAGTCATTCGATCTGTTTCAACTGTCGAGGGTAAACAAGACGATCGGGTAATTCAAATATTGACATGGGCAATATCGTAATAATGATGAATTATGTTTCCTTGAAGCTGATTAGTCATCGGCGATTCTACTTTTAATAACTTAATCGACATTCAATACTAGTTCTTTGTTTCTTTTTGTTATATTAAAATTTAAATATTTTTAACAATTTAACTATTCGCTGTGTACGTATGGTATTTGTCAACAAATGGCTTTTATTTTAAACATTGTTTTTTTGTTTGGCTTGTCTTTATTGTCTTTATTTAAAAACCTGGCTATTTGGTAATTACCTACATAAAAATTCCTTGTGTCCTTAATTTACAATTTGATGGTAATGCAAAAAGATGGAGTCTTTAATGTAAACTCCTACCGAAATATTTAAAGAATGTTTGTTTCGCGGCAAACGAAGTGAAATACAGCGGGTTCAAACATAAAGTCAATCAATCGCGTTTATTTTAAAATATTTATACACGTACAGATTTACCATCCAGAGGCCAAGCCCACGCACAAATGTTCCTGTTCCATATTGTACGAAAGTATAAGGTGTAAAAATAATGTTTTTTCTGTTTTAAGATTAAGTGGTATAAAGTACTCAGTTAAGGCTAGAATCTTTAAATTGAAGTGATTCGTGAATGTTTTTGTAAATTATGCTATAAATAATATATGTACATTGTATCATTTTACTATTTTGTGTAATTTTACTACATATTATCTCACGGCTATAGTACAATAGAAACTTCATCCTCAATTATAAGTAGTTTCATCTTCAAATATTATTGCGCCTCACCTCCTCTCTCCTGACAATTGGGAAAACGTACTTTTACTTTTTTAATGTAATGAAATAGCGGATGAGCACACACACAAGGTGATGTTAAATGGAAACGGCAACAGCCATCCATGAACATCCAAAATTGAACACCTAACCTTAATCACGCTTCACTCTTCTCAGAAATGTCATGTTCAGGGGTGTAGCTACCGCCGTATCTGTCGTATCAATTATACGGGGCCCCCGGGCCACTGGGGCCCCCAACATGCGTAAGCAAAAATTAACAAAATTCCCCAAGTTTGTTTTTTCAGAAATAGAAAAAGTAAAAAAAACAATTTATTTTATTCTCACGTAAAGCGTACGTTCAAAACCTGGGAACACTCTACATCGATTATCGCGCGCTGCTGGATTTCCCCATTTAAGTGATTTCCTTCAACAGGGGAATCCCACAATATCGATGTACGATATGATCACAAACCACGGAGGGCAGTGTTAATTGACGCGTTTTATTTAATAACTTTGTACCAACTAAATTTAATCTGGAAAAGTAAGATGAACGTAAGAATGTAAAAATATAATTAACATTTTAGAGAGTTATGATTTCTTAGTGCTTGTCACATTTTTTTCACTATTTAACTATTTAAAATCATTGATCATGTTTCTAAAGCTCCACAGCATGCAAATAATGACTTACAGAAAATTTGTATTTTATTAAGTAATCTTTTGAATAGGCTGTGCGAATTAAGAAATCAGAATTCATTCGATAGTTTGCTTAATAAGATCAAAGATTTAGCAGAAGAGTGGAGGGTAACAACAGAGATTTCAGAGCCTTTGCAAACTGAGTAGCATGTTCGAAATATTACAACCGGAGAAACTCCTGTCTTCTTCAAACGAAGAGATATTAAACGCTTCCGGAAAACTGTCAACTAAATACAGTAATGAAATATCAGTTAATATTTATGACCAATTAAAGGCTCTAAAAATATGCTTTAAATCTCAAATTCAAAAAATTCTTTCCATTATGGAACCCATTGAATTATTGCTGATAAAATTCAATATTCTTGCATCCAGTTTTCCGGAAGTAATAACAGCATGATTTTTATTCTGACCCTTCCAGTTACAACCACGACTTCTGAAAGAAGTTTTTCAAAATTAAAACTGATAAAAATTACCTAAGAAATACGATGGGATAGGAACACCTGTCACACCTGTCACTATTGCCCATAGAGGCAGAAACTTTTGAAAATCAAAGTCATCATCAGTTATAAATGATTTAATAAATCAATTTGCCGAAAAAAAGGCAAGGAGAGTGTTTATTTAATTTGAATTGTTTATAAAAAAATTGGAAAAAGTGACAGATACCTAATTATGATGAATAAATATTTCTTTTAATTGTATGAAATATATTTTTTTACTTTTAAGAGAAATCTTTACCCTTCCTAAGGGCCCCCAAATATTTTTATACGGGGCCCCGCCAAGGCACGCTACGCTTCTGGTCATGTTACTGTGGTACTGTCACTGTTATTCCGGAGACTTTCTAACATATCCCTTAATAATAAATAACGATATAAGTTAGGACTTTTTTTATACTTATTAATGTCCCATTGCTGGGCTGGTCTCATATCGGAATCGAGAGTAATTCAGGTCATAGTCCACCGCCCTGGTCAAGGGCGGGTTGATTGACATGATAGGATGATAGGATATTACATGCTCCAAAATATAATGGGCCCTAAAAATAGTGATAAAAAATAATAATAAAATAACTAGCGAACCCATCAGACGTTGTCCTCCCTTAAAGTATCAGAGATAATCAAGATTAAAGTACTTAAAAACATAAACATTAGCAAAAAACCCTTTTATGAAAATTGAGATAAAATTATTAATCGAATTTATTTTGCAGTTTCATATCCAGATCCAGTTAATTTAAACCCTTCTAAGTTCAGAAATTCTTAAAGTAAAACAAGACTTTTGAAAAACGTAACTGTTGTTGTCTTTTTTTTAACAATGGCATCGCAAACTCTGTGCATATTGCCAGCGTCATGTATAATTTTTGCATCACTTGGTAGTCTTAGGAAAAATCAGTAAATCGTCTGGTACCAGTCAGTCTAGTCAGTCAGAGGTTCAAGTAAAGTGATGGCTACTTAACGTGAACGTGTCCAAAGGAGTTTTGGAGGCAAGTCGAAAAAACGTGTTTTCGCACTATTATTTTATTTCACAACACTAAATGCCATCAACTTTATCCGATATAACTCAAAAATACACCAAGAAAATGAAATTAAAACAAGAGCACAACTTGTCCCTTCAGACTTCCCGCCAAAAACAAAACTTAAACTCAACTGTTGTGTCAAAGTGTTTTTTTTATTACTGTCAAATAAAATAGACACCGCAACTATGACATTGGCAAAAGGTGAAAAGACCAAGATGCGATTCGAAAACAAAAAAAAAGAAATGACAGACCTCATGTCATATTTTTGAATGAATGAAAGCACGAACAACAAAATTGAGTATTGGCGGGAAGTGGAAAAAGACATAATTATTGTGCTCTTGTTTCATTTTCATTTACTTGGTGTATTTTTGAGTTATATCGGATAAAGTTGATGTAATTTTGTTTGATATAGGTTAATTACAGTGCACGAGTGTTTGTGAAATAGAATAACAGTGCTAAAATAGAATAACAGTGCTAAAATAATTGAAAAAAAACAACAAAATTGAGATTTTTATCATATTTGAATACTTATTAATCTTATTATCCTATTCCCGTCGAAGACAAATCCAAAAAATAAATCATAAAAATTAATCCAGACTCCAGCGGTTCTTAGCGAGAAACTAGATTAATGTTGCCAACAAACTGTCTTAAAGTGTTGAATATGTACATTCTTTTGTTGGAAATAAATTAAAAAAAGTACTTGAAAATTTTGGACTTCAAATAGTACAGTATTTTTTTAAGGTAACGGCATAACTTGAAGTTTTGTAACCCAGATAAATCACCAATGTAAATGTTATTCAATACCATAAAATAAATAGGTATTTAAACTCAGATTAAGTAAGTAAACACTCAAAGGTCAACTAGTCCGCTTATCTTGTCAAGAAGCTCAAGTAAGGTCAAAATGCAAAACGTATTACTTACCTACACTCCTTATAGTAATCTCAGGGATAAGGAAAGGATTATCAATCACTAATCTTAGTGGTTCGCCCGGGGAAGTACCACCGCTGCACGCACTTCTGCCGTAAACCAATTCTATTGTGTTTCGATGGAAAGGTGCAGTTGCCGGCCACACTTACATGAGGCGACACCAGCCTCCGGAGTAGTAGCGCAACTGCATACGACCTCAGACAAGACTTACCTATGCTTGCTTGAAATTGTATGTAGATGTCCATGGGCTGCAGCGACCACTTAACACCACGGGGCCTGCATGCTCGTCTGCTACTCCATTCAAATAAAAAAACTTATTACCAATAATGTACTCAGTTAGCGAATAATAATGAAAATAAACTTTAATGAGAATTGAGAAAGGAAGAAAGACAAAAAAAAAATTTACAACTACTTTGTTATTTTTTCACTCATGGAATACTTAGTATTACAAATGTGTTACCTTTTTTACACGCTTTTTATTAGCTTCACCTGTATGTTTGTATGTTTGTATATTTGTATGTTTGTATGTTTGTAACCGACTTCTTTGGGCGCGATTTTGACCCACTTTAAACGGCCAGATTTCGTTCAAACTTTGTAGATTTATTGAGGACCGATGACAATACACTAATTTGATAAAATTATTCCATTTTTCAATTTGCAAAATATGATTTTTGTTCGATTGCGTTTATAGAGCTACAGCTATTATACGACTGTTATAGATCAAACGATCTAATAACGAGTATTTTAGCCACTTTAATTCAGCATCTGCTAAAAGGTGGAGTAAAAGTGCTAAAACATAGTGCTGTAAACGTTTATTCGACGTCCTTAAAGCACACATTAGCAAATATTGCCAAATAGTCGAGATAACCGCTATTACACGATAAATGGGTGTTTTAAGAACGGTTACTCGGCTCTTATACGATTAAAGGCTGATGAGTAATCTAATTACTATTCGACTATTTTGCTGCTTGGGTTGCTCATATTTATGTAGGGGAGTAGACTATTGGTGCTCAGTAACCGAAAACGTGTATGAGATATATAAAGAATATAAATAATTTGTTAAGTCGTAAGACAGGTGAAATTTTATGAAAACGTAAAAATTAAAAAAATATGTAAGCTTGTTATGTAACAAGCCTAATGATAGATAAAGATATTTTTGAAAGAAAGAAGAAGGTTCTCAGTAACCAGTCCATTGCTCGTGGAAACATCATGGAAAGAATAAATAATCCAAACTAAAAAGTAGAAAATAAATAATAGTTTAAAAAAACTAAAAAACACGCTTTTTATAGAAAACCGAACTAAAAAATAGAAAATAAATTTTAATGAATTTAAATTAAGAAAATAGTGTTAAAAATTTCAATGAATATAAGTTAATAATAGTGTGAATAAAAAAAAATATTTTATTTAAAAAAAAGCGTGGGGTGCTTTTTAAAATATTATCGAAATGATAATCACTCTACTCATATCTGTCAATAAAATATTTATAACTATTGACACCATGCACCCCACGCTTTTTTTTAAATAAAATATTTTTTTTTATTCACACTATTATTAACTTATATTCATTGAAATTTTTAACACTATTTTCTTAATTTAAATTCATTAAAATTTATTTTCTATTTTTTAGTTCGGTTTTCTATAAAAAGCGTGTTTTTTAGTTTTTTTAAACTATTATTTACTAATTGTTGCACTTAGATGACGTTATACTTTGTATTACATGTAACCTGCATTAAGCTATTGTAATATGGACTGGACTGTATAATGCATTTATATTATCCTGTTATCATAAATAGTTTTATTAAATGTCTGGCGTGACATTCTTGCACGGAGGAAACTATTATTATTAGTGTTCGTCCATGCGTGTTTTTGTATCACACTTGGAATTTTGTGTTTAATGATGGTGTTTCTCAAAGGAATTTCCAAGATAATATCAATCCAATTTGGGCCATCTATGAAGTTTATGAAATTCATCTGGATTTGTGCTGTTATTTAAACATTTTATTTTTGTGCATATTTCAACCCCTATGTTAAATTTACTGGTAAAGCGCCATCTCGTTTTACATCGCAGTATCACTTGGAACGAATCAACACCTTTCAAAGCTGTACGCACGCGCTTCTTTGGAAACTATCCAAATAATACCGCTAGGTTAAACAGATGGCGCTACACTTCTCGTCGAGGAGGATAGGTCCTATAATTGTACAGCCATGAAGATTCGTTTTGTTGTGACAGTCAAAAAAAGTGTAGATATGGAACTCTATTTGAGTAGATAGTAATAGTAGAAATGGACCATTTTTTTGTGAACAGGCTCTATGTTTGTTATCTTTCTCTTCTCGAATAATACTTTCACGCCATTGTGCCTCATTATCAAACCTCCCTAATTTGTCGGAGCTTTTATTTGGCAAATAAAACTGTCTACCACTATGACTTCACTTCGCGGAAATGCTCAAAGTCTATTTCTTCCTTACTGGTTGATAATTAATTCCAACTTCGCCTCATTATCTGAAAATAGCATTTTATTGCCTGTACCTAACACGCGACGGTTCTCTTTACTCTTCGAAAAATCTTTGTATTCATCCTCACTATAAAAAATCGTTTGTAGTTGTTGCCATCTAACTTTTGCAATTCCCACTGTAATTTATCTGCAACTTTTTTTCCCTGTAATACTTTAAGAACCATGTCAAAGCGATACTAAATCGACATTTTTAGCCCTTCTGGCTTCTTTTATATTCGTTGTTTCAACAATGTTAATTTCCCCGCACATAGATAGATCAAAAAGTCATATTTCATCAGTAATGAGTACTAAAACTCGAGTTAACTCCAAATCCACTTGAACTACATACGTACGTGACTCCAATGTTTTATTTACGTGGGACCCGAGCCAACTGGCCCAGCGTGTTTTCCCGTAGATACGTTATCCACTAGACACGCGTCATCTACGTATGTAGATACACTTTCAGTAAACACACGAGTGACAGAATTATTAAATTTTCGATACACGAACTCGTTTTTATTCTTTGTGTTTGATACACGTATAACATCTCGGATTGTGGTTTTACAATGTGTAGTCATCAGGTTGCAGTTTTCGAAATGATCCAATTCTAGATTACTATTTTCTGTAACATTTTTTCATCCCTTTTTAGTGTCTTTCTGCTGGGCATAGTTTTCCGACGTGACTTTAGTTTGTAGTGCACTACTAAGCTGGCTTAGTGTTTGTCGGTGAACATGCCTTTGGTGAATTTTTAGATAACTCGCGTGAACGATTATGGAATTACACAATAGTAAAATATCACAATTTTTACTCCTTGGGACTTTTCTTTGGGACCTCTGTGTTGGACAGTATGTCAGTAGTATGTATGTGCTGCTCACGTTTAAGTAATATTTTAGCCGTTATACATAAATATGAAGCGCGCATGGCCTGGCGGCTAGCGTAGAACGCAAGCGATCTATGCAGCTGAGCCAAACGGGCGCGGTCGGGTGTGAGATGGGTGACCGCTAGTGGCAAAAAAATTCATGCACGGATGCTTCGGAGGGCACGTTTAGCCGTCGGTCCCGGTTGTTGTCGATAGATAACCGTCATCAAACCTTGTCGGAGGCCTTATGGGCGGTTTGAAAACATCCGACAGCGGGTTGGCCACTAACCTGCATCTCCACCAACCCGCATTGGAGCAGCGTGGTGGAGTAAGCTCCAGGCCTCCCCAATAAGGGGGAGAGACCCGTGCCCAGCAGTGGGACGCAAAAAGGGTTGCAGCCACATAAATATTATATCAGTACAAAGTCAATATGAATTATTAATAATCTACTCTGACTATACCTTATTTATAGCTAACATAGCTGCTGATGACAATATTATTAATAGATGCAACGAAACATCGACGTACTTATATTCTTATCGTTAGGAACATAGATGTTGATATGCAACACCACACCATCATCATCCTAAAAAGTAACAATAATCGTCGCATAGTATAAGCCTGCAGATTCTATATTATGAGATTTCAATTAATGAAACAGGAAATTTATCAAGGTTCTCACCTAATATAAATTAAAAAAACTCGCCTTTTAATTTCACTATTAATGTACCCATGTTAGTTTAAGAGTAGTACAGCCCATATCTATTCATCTTTAATGAAACTTAAGTCAAGCTTAGATCATCCGGAGGCTGATGGTGGACTATTGTAAGTAACCGCATTTTCTAGAATTCGCGGTAGAAATGGGTACAACGGTGGTATTCAGTCCGCTGTCAACGGAAGAAAGTTCTGTCTCCTACATAATCTTAAGAGATACCTACGTCAGATTTTTCTCTAGTAACTTACCTTCTAGTAGCTACTCTAATTTAAAATCGTGCTTTATTTTTTTTTCTTTGTCCACAGCCCACATACCAAAACACAAGCACAGTCCACGAGAAAGTTGTGCCCGTGAAGTACACAAACACTTCATCCAGTTACAGCAGCCACTCGCCCGGGTACACGAGTCATGGGACCACAGGGTATGGGAGAACGACGGGCGGTCGGGGGCTTTCCGAGCTGGACACTTTGTTGGATGACCTGAGCAACGCCCGATATGGAAACTACGCGGAGAAGAGCACATATAGCGATAGAAGTGGTAAGTGGAAGCTTTATTCTATTTTATAATTTTAGCTGTCCATTTTCAGAATTTCATTATTGTTTTTGTCGCCAATCTGGAAGTCACCAGCATTGCCGGATTTGAAGACGAGTTTTTCTTAAAAATCTACTGGAAATGCCTCCGCTGGAAAGTTTTTTATTGGCTCCAAACCTTTTTGGTGAAGACGGCTAGAACACCTCGCTTGTGGATGTTTGTAAATTCACAATGCCTCTGATAAGGTTTAACCACTGATATATGTAAGTCGATAACAACCGGAACCGACGTGCGCGATTGCCTACATGCCGACGTGCCTTCCGAAGCACGGTAACGTAGAGTCACCCATCTTTGACGCGACGGCGCCCGTTTTACTTAGCGACGTAGATCCCATTAGGCTTCTTGATTAAATTATACAAATTATGGAACTGCATGGTGGTAGCTATTAAGCTAAATAAAAGAAACAATCGCGTACTCGTAAAAATGAGTATTCGGGAGTAAGAATAGAGCTACGGTATCCCCTGCCTGATCGTAAGAGGCGACTAAAAGGGGGCTTCCGGGGCTGCGGGCGGTGAGAGTGGGAGCTCGACCCGTCCAGCCAGCAGCCCCGGGAAGGACGGCGGTGTGTGCGTGACCGCATGCCGCCGTAAGCATCGGAAGGTGCAGGAGATCACATTTGCTCTCCCAAAGATGGGACCGTTCCAGGGCGTCGCGTATGGAGGACACCGGTGCGTTCCATGGGAGCTCCCGGAGTCCTCCCCAAACGCAGAGGAAGGCCACCGAGGGGGTTTTAGTGTGGTTCCAATCCCACATAATCCGGTGTCCCCTCCCAAGGTGCTGGGTACCTTTTGAAGGTTTCCCCCCCGATACCAAAAAAAAAAGGTATTTTAAACAAGACTGTTTATCAAAAATAGTGCAGTATATTAAAATCGAATTTATAGGCTTCATTAAATAACATTAATTTGTGTCCTCCGAGTTATCTTTGCCAAACGTGTCTTTCACAGATAAACAATACCAAACATGATCCCATAATTCAAACTAATTGATACATTTGGCTTCGATATAGTTTCGCCGTATTCCTTCGTGTCATCAATCAATACTTCTCGAAGACAGTTTATCGATCGTCAGGTATTATCTGGCTTTAAGCCACATACTTCATCCGATTCATTCATTTTTCGATCCGGGAAATATAACTGCAGTTTGTAATTGCCAATAATTTTTATTTCGATTGCTTGTTACCAAAGTGTTATTGTTAAATACATTCTAAATATTGTGCGTGTAAACTCTATTTGCAAACAATTTCTACAATAATCTATTAATATAGTACTGTAATAAATTCCATTCTGATTCAAGAGTAAGGTAGTCGTCATGTTACTAAATGTATGTGTTTCAAAGCTTCCCTTCGGAGAGCTCGTAAGAGGTCAGGCCACTCTCGGGTGATTTGAGTTTATTTTATAACACTAATGTATCCCATGAAAACAGTAGGTACTTTCTAGGATAAACACACACACACACACACATATAAAGAGAGAGAGAGAGAGTTACTTTTATTTATAATAATAATATATTTTCATGGAATAAATCGAAATGCACTTTGATATGAAACCACTGATCCAGCGCGGATCGTTATCGATGGCCATATCTGCATATATTACACTGACAATGGACTCATTGGCATTATCATCAATAGTCTTAGTTTGACACAGACCGTCAGCTAGCATGTCCATGATATCTGAATAAGCAATTAATCTCATTATTAAATTATTCAAATTAGATCACGTCTGATCCATTTCTACCAGACGCTCTGAACCGTTATTTGGGTCGAATCACGTATTGAATTAGTTTCAGCAAGCACTCTATATCGTAAGAGTCTAATGCCAACTACCATTATTCATAATGAACGCGTATCTACCTCATTTACTAGCAACGTGAGTATTAGTTTAGAAATTAGTTTAAAATTGAAAGTGTTTGGGTTTAAATGTCCCAAATAACTTACTTCTCTTCCCATAACTAGCTTTTTTAAGAGTCTTAATTATTATTGTACAAAATTAAACAACGGATTTTTATCGTAATTTTTTTTTATTTATCTGTATTTCATATTATATTTATTAACAGACAACAAATATGAAAATTGTAGTTATTTTAAGACTAACTATTTATAACATTGGGAGATTGTATGCGTTAAACGAATCGCGTAAACATTTTTCGCTGTCTAATGTAGTTTCTTGCCATCGCTTGTTGTTACTTCCAGATTTTTTTAATTTTTTTTTCCAGCTTAATAAAATTTGCGCTGCGTTTCATAAAATTGTATTACGAATTATGATCTTTGCCCTTTTGCACTTTCTTTGTGGCTGTAAAATAACACAATGTTGTTAATGAAAAACGTAATATTAATAATAATAATAACAAATCAAATGCGTTAAAGTTTAACGTTTAAGCCAATAAACATGTTTGTTTATGCGGTAGAAACGCATACTTTCTGATATGTACAAATATACACAAATACAAAACAGTTCACAATTATTTTCAATTTTGAACTATAGACTACAAAAGAAATATTTCTTTCTAAGAAATATTATATTTATGAACATATAATGTATATCCAAAATCAAATGGTAAAATTTTAATGTCAGCACAGTGCCAGATATCATTAAAGAGCCCATATACAAGATTTGTGAACCAAAATGTAACACGCGTCACATACGATGAAGGTCTGTGGAATTGAATAATTTTGTGAGCGGAGTTGATGTGTTTACGGTCGAAATGAATTTATTTACTGAAACCAAAATTATGTATGTTTCAAAAACAAAATCATTTGTTAGTTTTATAAAAATATTTTTGGTTTTCATTATTTTTAGTTCTATCTTCAGGTGACATTCGTAAAGTCCCTGTGGCTTCGGGATTAAGAATAGAGCTACGGTATCCCCTGCCTGATCGAAAGAGGCGACTAAAAGGGGGCTTCCGGCATTGTGGGCGGTAAGAGTGGGAGCTTGATCCGTATAGCCAGCAGCTACGGGAAGGGCGGCGGTGTGTGCGTGGCCGCATGCCGCCTTAAGCATCGGAAGGTTCAAGAGAGCACATCTGCTCTGCCGAAGATGGGCCCGTTCTGAGGCGTCGCGCGTGAAGGACATCGGTGCGTTCCACTGGAGATCCCAGAGTCCTCCTCGAGCGCAGAGGCAGGCCACCGAGCGGGTTTTAGTGCGGTCAAATCCCACATAACCCGGTACCCTCTCCCAAGGTGCTGGGTACCTTTTGAAGGTATGCGCAACTGCATACGACATCAGAAAAGACTTACCTGCTTGTTTGAGGTTGTGTTTAGATGACCATTGGCTGCAGCGACCACTGTGATAAGTGGTCGCTGCACGTAATCTGCACGCTCGTGTGCTACTCCATTAAAAAATGCTGAACAACTTATCAATGGCTGAAGATTTCAAAAAACTTAATTCAAGCTAAATAAACTAGAGCAGTTGGTTAATTTCAGTACAACGATAAGAGGGCAATAAAATACTTCAAAGCAAAGACACAATGTTAGCGTAGTAATTCTCTAACCAAACAATCCTAACGGATCTTAGGCTTACGGTGAATATGACGATCTATTTCTGGGCGTCTGGAAGGGAAGCAGTGGCCTTGCCAAAGACAACATTTGCTACTGGAGTTGCCCAACAGACAGGAAAACATTAGTTTTTTAATGTTACATCAAAATAAAATATAGATGGCCTAAATAATTTATAGATGGCCGCTGGTAATATTAGAAGGATGACAAGGTTAATAAACAAGTACCTGGACGACCGAGCGTTGCTTTTTATTTATTTTCTTGGTTTAATTTCAAACGAAACACTCATTTGCTTAGTGTTACTTAACAACTCCATTTGAAATAGCTCCCAATAAAAAAAACACAATAAATAGAAAATAAACGCTATATGGATTGATTGAGGTTTGAACCCGGGTCTCTAGTTCCGCAGTCAGCCCACATAACCATTCAGCCAAGGAAGCTTTAATTCAATGAACGAAATTTTTATAGAGCTCTTTCAAATCGACATTGTCATTTCTTTGAGCGTCGGATTGGCGGATTTCGTTTAACGTCGTTCTACGCCACGATATTATTAATAAGCTCCAATAGATGTCAGAAGGAGTCGTATTTTTCAGTTTATATTTAAGTTGATTATCGCTGAAAATATTTTTTTATAATTTAAAATTTCTAAAAATAAAACCTAGCTGGATCGATTAATATCTGGCTGGATCAAATAAACATAAAACACAGTTCAAAAGTTCCAGCCAACCTTCGCTTCGCAAGCGTCTGTCATCATGGTCCAACGGAAAAGCAAGTATAATGTTTGCGTACGAGATTTCTACAATGGACCGCTCTTGGCATTGGCGTGCTGCCCTTCCCTTCGCACCTGTCACAAACATTAATACAGCACAATATTTTAAATATTTTTCAAGTTTACATTATTCCTCGTAATGAATCAAAAGACTTATGTGTACGTCGACACTTTGTCTGCGTAGTTGACTAATGTCTAAATATTTCTTACTTCTGTCTGAGTACGACCCATTGACGGCAGTGATACGTTAATAGAAAAAAGTGAAGAGAAGGCTGACTAGCTGCAACCCTTTTTTTCGTCCCACTGCTGGGCACGGGTCTCTCCCCATTATTGGGGAGGCCTGGACTGGCCTCCACCACGCTGCTCCAATGCGGGTTGGTGGAGAAGAAATTACATAAAAATAAGACAAAAAAATTAACTCTAAAAACTAACAAATAATATTTTAAACCTATTATAATTATCTTATTATTAATATATAGGTATATTATATTATTAATATATAGGTTTAAAATATTATTTGTTAGTTTTTAGAGTTAATTTTTTTTGGTCGGGGGGTTTTTAAATTTTTAAATTTAATTTTTATTTCAAGTTTTTTAAACGGAACTGATCAACTGTACATAAGTTACAAGTTACACAGTCGAGACCACAGTTAAAAAGGCTTGCAAAAGGCCAAGCCTACGTGGCTTTAAGCCGCGTAAAAAGTTTAGATGGGGTCGCTATATGCGATCTCGATCAAAAGAAACTGTTTAACAATCCTCATGACAAACTGGCTCTGGGAGAATTGCACAGATTGAGAAACAATAAAGATTAAACTTTGGTCCTACTAGATTTTCAGCAAAAATATAAATCGGTTTATCCATTTCATTCCGGCATTCCAGGGTTTCATCCGCCACATCTTATTTCCAGCATCAGGTCCTCGTCAATTAAAACATGAAGAGAACTAGTCAAGGCAAATTCCACGAGCCCAAACTCGATGGGTTTACTAAAAAGTCAGTCCAGGGTTACGTCTCCTATCTTGGAGCCCTAACAGCAGACCAGCTCAGTGGTTCCAGAAGACATTAGTGTTTCAAATGTCAGATCCCACATATGCTTGCAAGTAAACTGAGCGTGTAACATTCCTACCACACCTAACAAACGACCTGATGACCTTGAAGACCTGAACCGATTTCCACCAAACATAGCTAAGAACACTCTCGACTGATATACCTTTCAATAAAAAAACCGCATTAAAATCGGATCATCCGTTTGGGAGCTACGATGCCAAAAACAAACACGGACACATACACATTTACATACACACACAGACACGTCAAACTTATAACACCCCGTCGTTTTTGCGTCGGGGGTTAAAAATAATTAAAAGATAAGAGGTATTTAATGCTTTTAAAAAACGGGATAGTAGTTGCATCCTGACCACCACTGCTGCACCTGCAGATATTATTGATATCTATAATTTTATTTTACGATCTTTAAACATTTCAATATTAGGTTTTGGACATAGCCAAAACTTAACCAGCCTTTTTTCTTAGCTTAAATGTTTAAAGATCGTAAAATAAAATTATCCGTGGATGGATGGATGGATAATTTTATTTTACGATCTTTAAACATTTCAATATTAGGTTTTGGGCATAGCCAAAACTTAACCAGCCTTTTTTCTTAGCTAGAAATACACACTGTATTTTGAATGATAAAGTACAATTTGTACTATTATTTATTCTGTGGTACAATACAAATTTAAAGTCTTTGAGTAATAAATCATCAGTGCTGTCATTAGCACATTTGCGCAGTTGAATTTCACCTTTATGTTTAAATTTGTTAAACGTCAGTATCGCCCCCTCAAAATTAGTAAATGCATTTGTAAGCGATGAAAACTGAAACGTGCATTACATATTGTTATACATTGCACAAAACGTTCTTACAAATTCACTGCCAAATAATGCTTTTATATGATCATACTATCATGTATTATATTTTGAATCTTTGTTAATTAATATATTTAATCTGAAACAATATGAAAATAGTAACAGCGTCAAATGACTTTTTGTCTTTATTTTATTATTGTCCTCATGTTTTACGATTTTACTAAATAATTTAAATAATTATAAATAAACGTTACACACTCATAGCTCCACAGTAAGGTAATTAATACCCTCTGTCGTGGGTACCATGGACACATATAAAGACAGGATTCATTCAAATTTCTGTTTCGCCGGGAATCGAACCCGGGACCCCTCGATTGGCAGTGCGGTATGGTAACCATTGCGCCACGCAGGTCGACACATGATTTATTAAGATAAATTTTTTACTTTTGTTTCATCATTTTTCTTTCTTATCTATCAAACATACGCGAATCAAATAAATCTATTATATTTTCCTAATCTTAAGTCTTTTGTGACTTTGTGTCACTTGTCCTTAAGCCTCCAATGCTTACCGTTTAACTCATTTCTTTACCTTTTTTTCATGCATGATATTTTGCTTGTTCTAGATGGCTACGCACGCACAAACGGCGCCACAAGCCCAGCTTCCACCAGGCCTACAGTGGACTCCTTGCTCGACCAACTTAGCACCGACGTTCCAAATGGGTACGTCTATATTATTACAGTTCTTATTCCTATAATTTCATTGTAGCTGTTTTATTTCACTGGATGGATATTAGAAGAAGCAGTATTCAAAATAGAGGAATGCATTGGAATCGATATGTCGACATGTCGGGAAAATTGTTGGCTCTTTCCTTATATATGACAGAAAATCTTTTTCTTCAGTTTCATGAGTTTCATCCGCGTTTACTGTTTTGGTATAAGCCGCTGTAGTGAATAATCGATTACTGTCTAGTTATTTCGTAACCCCTTTCTCATACACTGGAGTGGCCCGCTGGTCAATAAAGATATTTTGGCGCGAGTGCGCTCGGCGACTGCGCACGGGTCGTGTGGAACAGATGCGTATTTTCGCGCCGCGCC
Organism: Pyrgus malvae; assembly: GCA_911387765.1. Lineage (NCBI taxonomy): Eukaryota > Metazoa > Arthropoda > Insecta > Lepidoptera > Hesperiidae > Pyrgus > Pyrgus malvae. Next base: position 4,622,526 of record OU426955.1, on the reverse strand, counting down.
CGGAATAGCCGCATACGTCACGGTTACATCGGTTTTGTTGTAATAATCGCCTACTGACACTATTACCACGTGCCGAGACACAGGAAGACGGTCCTGAACTTGAAAACCAGATGTTTTTCACGTCTTTACATATCGTACTTGATATATCTAAATTTATAATCTTGATAATCTTGAAAATGTTTAGTCTGAACCTTTAGCTGATAAAAGTATTCTGCGCTGAATTAAATATTTAAAAAAATAACATTATTTCAATAACAGGAATCAGTATAACTACTGAAGTTATAGATGAGGATTATACTAATAAACCAAGCATTATTATATCAATATGGATTGGATTCTGGAAGATGCCCTGGCGGTACACACCACACAGCAGAGAGAGATGTAGGAATATATGTAGTTTATCCAAACAAGATTCAAACATCAGAAAATCAGAACATAACTGAAGCTGAGTTCAGATATGAAGCAGAGAACCCTAGTTTAAATGTCTGCAAATGGATCGACATAGAAGTCGAGAATTGTTATTATGATATTCTATTATTACGATAGAAATGGATGCCAAACGATAAATCTTGAGGGATCGGCGATGCGATGATCGAACTTAGCAATGATTTGTGGTTTTCGATCTGTTCTAAACCTGATACTAAGTAATAACATTAATGTATCCATTTTCTAGTAAAGCAACTAAGTCGTGGTCAAATGGTAGACTATAGTAACTAAGAGCCAAACTTACATAAATTTAACAATGCACTATAAACAAAGTTTATTATTATGTGCATCTCTAAAACATACAGCGTTTGGTGAAGAAGCTGTCTGCAAATTTCCTTATAAATTAATGAAAAGCATAAAAACCTTACCAGATTGACCATGGCTCCTCAAGATTTATCGTAGCCTCACCAGCAAGAGCATGGAGGTTCTGTGCTGTCAGTTGTCACTGTCAAGCTTCATAGCGTTTGCAAATTTTCATGTAACGAACAGTGAAAATTTTTCAAATTCGAAAATTTCTTGAATTAGAAGAAAAAGCGTTAATACAAACGAAGTTTGTTTCGTATTAGCATACATTCATCACGAAATAAGTATTTTTTTTTGTAAAAAATGTGTGCTCAAACAAAAAATTTGAAGATCTTATTCGTGTGTGTAAGTAGTGTTGGAAAAACATGCCGCGATCATGGCCGCGATGAAATCTTTAATTCCAATCTAAGTGCATTATACCTATGCAGTTCTGCATAATAATATGAAGAACAACAGGGGGGGCCGGAGTGTCTACTTAGGGGCGGAATGGAAGTTAAATTCGTTTCAATAAACGATCGCCCTGAAGTAAGTCAGACGGAGCAAAAACCCGCTCTGGTAAGTTACTTATTTTAAACCATAGCTCAATCTTAATGAAAAATCATGGCTAATATGGTTTTTTCTCTGACTGTTTTTTGTACAAAGAATAAAAGGTAATTCTGAGTGGAACTCAGCCAGTCGATGTCTGCTACCAGAAATTACTGTCGGAGTGTCTAAAGCATAATAGCTGCTCTTTACTTTATAGTTTCAAGTTATGGTAACATGTCTATTATTCATGTTTGCCTTCTTCAGCACAGATGTACAGAATAAAGTAATTGTGTGTACCTATTGATTACTATTGTACAGCAAAATTGAAGAAAATCAATGCATTATTGCAAATATTCACAATTTTTGTTCCATTATTTCTTTAACACCAGGTTAAAAAGATGCCACTAATTTGATTATTCTTCGGCAAACAACAGTCATCACTATTCAATTGTAAGCAATAAAAATAATAACATTACATATGGTGACAGAGTACTGTTTTGTTTACAAAATGTAATGTTGTAAATGACAGCTCAGCAGAGCAACACCTGTGCAGTGTTGCTTCAGCATGATGGTATGGTCAGCTGACCATAAATAGGTGTTGGTAGCATATAGACTTTACTACACCACAATATGTATACAAAAGTTCAACTGTGGTTATTACAGGTAACTTTACTGCTATTTACTTTGAACTGCCAATTCAAAAGAACTATAAAAGTTAATTGTAAATGATATGAGAGTTAAGGGTGCCAATCTTAACATAACAAATTTAAATGAAAGCTTAGTAAAAGCATAAAGAAATTTGATCCAGACCTACAGTGTTGTACAGATGAAATGTTACCCCAGCATAATTTTATATAGTAGAGCTATAACTACTATCCATGTTGATATATTTTTTTTTTTTTTTTTGGGAAATGCCAACATCAACCCTTCTGCAATTTCAATGAATGGAAAACATTAAGCACAGATAATTGGTGTTCTTTATAGTGTGTAATACAATCAGTGAATTTACTGATCATTATGACAGTTGTACATATCATACACATAGTACCTATGTGCCCAATTTGAAATTGCTAAATTTACTCAATAGTAAGTGGATTTAATGTATCCCATGAAATCATACTACAAAGGTAGATGATAAATGACTTTGTCCATCAGGACGTTTCCAAGATCAGTTACTCATGTTGCGGTAACAATGAGTACCTTGGATATGCTCAAATGGCCTAAACAATGGACTCATGTTGTGAAATCAATGAGTAGTACCTTGAATATGCTCAAATGGCCTAAACAGGCCATCAGTGTTGCAGCTCTTGTGAATAGATACAGCTAAACAAATAAGCATTAATCACTTTGTCCGTTGGGACTTGTCCAAGATAGTTACTTATGCTGCGGAAGCAAAGTACCTTGGTAGTGCGTCAGAGAGACCACCAATGATACAAGAGCAAGCCAAGCTAGCTAGACTTAGCTAATTGGGATCAGAGAGATCCTTTGAGCAAGAGAATTTTCATGCCAGGTTATGTGGGTGATTATCTCTTTGTCCATTGGGACAGTTCCAAGTTATAGTTGCGCATGTTGCGGAAACAATGCGTACCTTGGAATAGCTCGAGCAACACTTACAAAAGTGCCCCAATATCAAAATGTGATAAAGTTGATAAACCAACAAATACAGTTTTACTTGACTGTAATGCTGGCTAGAAAACATAATTCAATAGCATTGCATCTGTGGAACCCTACAAATTACTGCCAATAAAGTTGCTTGTGTTAATGACTACATGTAATATCTGGAGAAAAGTATATTGAACTTTTAAACGAAAACAGATTTAAACCATTTTTCTAACTCTCTAGATACAGGGAAGAGATAAGTCTAAATAAGTAAAACCTCTTAAAAAATCAGATGGTTGAGAGCCAGAATTGGCAATACAAAAATGTAGCTAGAGTACTAATAGCTATATATATGACTAAGCACTTGGAAGTGTTTTATATGAGTAGTCAAAATGGGTTCCTAATTTGAATATTATTCTGCCTAATCAAACAGCTTGATGATTGGCAGGTTGTTGCTTGCTGTTACAGCAGTACTAATTGAAGTTATAATGGTCTTTCAAGATCATCTTACCTAATAAGGGTTATGATTAAATGCCCATCTGTAGAAGTAGTACATACTACATCAGCGTCAGTAGTCTGTTGGTAGTAGCAGAAGAAAGCTACTAGAATTTAAACAGATATAAACAAACTGACTAAAATTAGGAGGCACTTTTGTGATTTCTCCACCAACCAAAATTGGAACATCTTGGTGGAGTGAGCTCCAGGCCTAACCTATCATTGGGAGGGACCTGTACCCAGCAGTGGGAAAAAACAATAATTGGGAGAGACCTGTGCCCAGAAGTGGGACGCAAAAGGAGTTGCAGCCATTGTGATTGACTACAAAATCACATGTATGTAATTTGAAAAACTTTAATGCAAAGTAATGGCACAGCCTTATAAAGGTAATCAAACCTCACCCAAAAGTACACTGAATAATGTAAAATGCCACATCATCCCTCTTTAGGCTGAAATAAAGTAAAATTAAAAATTTTATCTTGGCAAATCTCATGATGATTCATGTTCTATTTGAACTACAATACCCAAGATTCCCATCTTATAAAGAAAAAATTTGGGGAGGGATACCAACAACACTGCTCTCTATGAAGAGGAAATGGTACCTTTGTTAATAAACAAATAGCAGGTGTGGCAGAGAGAGTGAGATAAAATAAGCAGTATCATAGAGTGTTGCATTGACAACAGATTGTGCACCTTAACCAACAGAAATTTATGTCCTATGTATAGTACAGAATGGTTTTTTAAATCTCAGGTAAAATTAATTGCAAATACATTTAACCAACAATTGAACTTAAGTAGAAACATGGCACTCTGTTGTGTGTATTACCTTATGTCATGTTAAAATTTACATACAGCTTTCTATCAGAAGATTCAAAATTCAGATCCTGGGAGGCCATATATAGGTGGCAGGCGCGGGTGTTATTAAAAGTGTTTCTGTACCAATTAACATCTTTATAATAATAATAATAATTTATTCACAAGTAACATAGACTCAAAAGTGTTATTTTCTTAAAAACTATGATGCCGTTGGAGCTGCCTCTCAGTGCACCAGGGAATCACATCTTTTGCGCATTGTTGCATAAAAACAATCTACTCTCGCCTTCTTTGCGAACATCTCTGATGCACTACAGAAATTGAAGAGGTTGCTTTCTGAACCCAATTTAATAGGTTTTTGTTAGAGTTAAAGCCTCAACTAAGACAGATTCAGTGAATCACTGACAAAATTTCTTTATTTTAAAGATATAAATTTTTTGGTTCTGTTCCTTAACTTTTTATAGGTACTTAAAAACCTTTTGCAAGGTCTAAAATAAAAAAATTAAAACCAAATTTTCGAATAACGTCTTAAAAATAATCAATTTTAAGAAGTGAAGATCTGAAAGCAACAGAACACATCGATAAACATTTATTTTAAAAATCTATGACAAATAAATACCTATACATGGTTTGTTCCATGTCTATTACTTTCAAAGCGAAATTTCGCGCACTCTGTATCAATACATATTCAAACATTATTTGATGTTTTAAAAGAGTGGTCTACTTTTCCTAAAGATAGCTAGCAACAAGCTTTCTATCTACTACATATAAACTATCTTTGGTTTATGAAGTCGGATACTACAGCCATCAGTTTATTAGAAAATATGCAAAAATACTTTGTTTTGCAATGAATATATTTAATCCAGTGACATCTCCATACATTTTGTACGAGAGGATGGTTTCTGATGTCGCTAACCATTTGACTCAATTTGACTAAATTTAAATTGATTTGAGTGGCGGAAGAAATCCTGTGTTTGACTGAATGAACAATTATCCTGCTTTCCAAGCATAGTTTTGTGCAGCCTTTTTAAGGTATGCAATATGCAAACAGATTTTTTGTGTGAATGGTGTCCAAAACCCCATTTAAGAAATTTGCCATACATACTAGACAATAATACATTTAGTTTTCATTGAAATGGCTTTTATAACCTTATACTTTTAATATTCACAAAATTAAAACTCTTTTATGTGGAGATTTTTAGCACATTATATGAGTTATTTTATTTACTTTGTTTGCATAAAAATATTTCAGAATTGTCACATAGCATTTGCCCAGAAACAGCACCTACCAGCAGATAACAGACACGTCTTCACCAAACGCTGTATGTTTTAGAGATGCACATAATATTTATGTTTTGCATTACAACAAAACATTTATTATGTGTTGAATAAAACATACAGCGTTCCAGTATAACACTTGCTGGTGGTGAAGACACTATGAAGCTTGACAGTGACAACTGACAGCACAGAACCTCCATGCTCTTGCTGGTGAGGCTACGATAAATCTTGAGGAGCCATGGTCAATCTGGTAAGGTTTTTATGCTTTTCATTAATTTATAAGGAAATTTGCAGACAGCTTCTTCACCAAACGCTGTATGTTTTATTCAACACATAATAAATGTTTTGTTGTAATGCAAAACATAAATAATTTAGTTTTTTTAAAGGTTTTACCAAAGCTTATGTACTCATATAATAATGAAAAGGAGTCTACTCGGAATGATAATATAGATTAATAAATACGTATATCAAACCGCATCGCAGCCGCTTGAAGAAATTTGCTCCAGGCTCCAAGACCCGTGCCTAGCAGTGGAAGGCAAAAGATCTACATCTTTAATACACAAATTTAATCATTTATTCGGCATGGCGTATGTCTAACTAAAACAATTACATAAAGCATTACTTTGTACGATAGCGCATAAACATTTATCCATAATTCTGTCGATATGGCTCAGGTTTGCCAACATCCAAGTAGGTTGATGATAAGCGAATGCTCTTTTGAGGATCATTATCGTTATCAGAATTCGAGACATTTCGAAAGGGAATCATTGCCAAATAATATAGTAATTGGGGTTTGCGCTTTCGGAACTTTCTTAATTTTGAATCTTCTTTGAAGTATAATATTTTGATATTTTCCACCACCGTACATGCCCGAGAGAAACTCATAAGTTCTCTAAGGCATGATGTTTACCAACCGGTACTTAACCAGCGTGGTGGAACTTGACCAGCGTGTTGGACTATGGCCTAAATCTCTCTCCAATGTGAGGAGATTTGTGCCCAGCAGTGAGACAGTGAGATGAGAAGGTTGAAAAAAGAAATATGCCAAGCCGCTAAATTTTAATGCCGCAAAGAAGTTAATTGTTGATAATTAGTTGATTTTCAAATGTTGGATAAGACTTTTAAATTTTGAAAATTGTATAATTGTGTTTTAGCACACTGAGTGATCCTCCCCAAAAAAGGTCGCAGCCACATTGAATGATAAAGAAAATAAGTTATGTATTTTCCACCGATAGTTCCAGTATGGTTCCAGTTCCATATACATATATAGATACATATATAGATAATTGACAGAGATTTATTGATAGGCCCGTGAAATGTTCAATTTTATTTATTTACTCTTTAATTACAAAGTCTATTGAAACGTTCGGTCTTAATAATGACTTTGTAAAAATGTATTTTCTGATAAATCCATTCAAATGGTCTACTACTAAGTTAAACTTTTAATACATAAACATTGTTCCAGTATTACTAGTACAGATTTTTTTCAATACCAATATACTTTATTTACATACCTAAATAAATATTGCCGTGTTTGTATTAAACTCCGAAAGTAAAAATATTTGTCAAAACAATAAAATTGACGACATATCCAAAAATAAATCTCGTTTCTTTCAGCACATACACGCGTCTGTTCTTTATTTTATTATGTTGTATCGTATAATTGTTCTTGGCAAGAGGACGCCCGTTTCCGCCATTTAATAACTGTTGTGTTTATATCCTAGGTGGAAAGTAATTCACTGTTACATCCACCTGTCCATTTTGGACACACTACACAATTAGTTGTTATGATTGTAGGACTAATTATGTCTAAATTTGATTGTTTTAATTTTATTACGAACCTTCGATTACATACGTGTCTTCAATTCTTTCGATTACGTGCCTTCAGTTCTATCTATGATTCATTTATTATTTAAGAGTTTAAATGCCATTTTTAATATGCTGATCAAATAAGGGATTGACTCTATTGATCTGACTCATTTGAAGGGCTGAATTGGGTCTATTGTTTTTTAAGTTAAAAAGGATACAAGTTTTATCCAGTGCAATAGCATAGTATTCACCGAATTAAATATGAGAATGCGTCGTTCCTCCTTTAAGGAATGTGTCATTAGAAAGTTCTCCAGGTACTTTAAAGGCAACTGACTCATTGAATTTAAGTTACGCATACTCATACATACAGTTCTCAATACCCTTCATTCCATTCTCTTTGATCCTCTTACTCCTGGCTATCTTAAGCAAATGTTTCTATTCCTGTCTGATTTCCATGAGCGACAGTTACGTTCTAGCGATTCTCTTCTATTATCTATCCCTCTTCACCGCACTGGGTTCTTATCTAACTCCTTTGTTCTTCATGCTGCTCGGCTTTGGAATGCTCTCCCAGACGACCTAAGGAAAACTTCCGTCAAACACTCTTTTAAAACCGGTGTCACTGCTCATTATGCTAGTGTGGTAAATTAAATATAACTTATTATGTAGCCTCTTACACTTTTATGATAAGTAGATAAGTATAATTACTTTATTCATATATTTTTATTAAATATTTATATACCTATTTCTCTTATAAAATACATTTTTATGGCTGCAACCCTTTTTGCGTCCCACTGCTGGGCACGGGTCTCTCCCCAATATTGGGGAGGCCTGGAGCTTACTCCACCACGCTGCTCCAATGCGGGTTGGTGGAGATGCGGGTTAGTGGCCAACCCGCTGTCGGATGTTTTCAAACCGCCCATAAGGCCTCCGACAAGGTTTAACGACTGTTATCTATCGACAACAACCGGGACCGACGGCTTAACGTGCCCTCCGAAGCACGGAAACGCGCATGAAATTTTTGCCACTAGCGGTCACCCATCTCACACCTGACCGCGCCCGTTTGGCTTAGCTGCATAGATCGCTTGCGTTCTACGCTCGCCGCCGAGCCATGCGCGCTTCACATTTTTATAGTTTATATATATATATATAGCTTATTATGCCGCCTACAATAATCTCTGCTTCGCCCAAAGGTAGACTGGTAGAGAATGCTTTTAGCATTAAGTCCGCCTTTTATACCATTTTTATGTGGTGTAATAAAGTGTTAAATAAATAAATAAATAAATAAATAAATACGCATCTTCTCCACTATTTGGGATATGTCAACAACGCATGAACTATTGGCGATTTTACAATTCCCAAATGAAGTTATTGGTCAGGTAATGTTATTGTTATCCTTTTCATTTGTCATAAGAGTAACGATGACAGCGCTAACATTTATTCAACGAATACTTTTATCAGGTGATGGAAAATCGACCATTATAGATTTATCAGAATCTTTTCAGACACTGATTCTTTTTAGTTTTGTGTTACCAATGATAGAGCTATTAATTATTGGTTAGTTTATTTCTGTCTTGGTTCCCTTATTACGCACTGCGGCATCAATCCCTCATCTTGCCACGGCTTATCGTTACTATCCTTTCAAGTTCGTTTTGTTCATTTATGACTTCACAAACAGCATCTCGACGTGAACTAATTGTGAGGATAAATCGCAGCGGTAATGTTCATTCGTCACGCTGCTCGTAAATTACAGGTATATGCAGTTGCACACTCGCTGTGCCAAGTCAAATAAGATGGCTTGTTCGTATTATTGTTGAGAGAAAAATTGGACACGGCAAGTCTGCCTCCCTGCCGAGTATTTCCTACAATGTTGTATAGTAGAAATCGTAGTTCGACCTAGAAAATAAATAAAAATATTGTTTTGTTCTTTTATAACAAATTATCTGTTTCCGAATTTTTCCTTTTATCTTCTATCGCCCGGATGACCGAGCTTTGCTCGGATAAAAACAGTGGATTTTCTTGGTCTAAGTTCAAAACGAATACTCATTGGCTTATAAGTTGCTTTACAATACGTCATTTTCTGAAGTAGGTAACTCCCAATTTGAAAAAACTAGTGTCACTCGTCAATAGATGTTAATATTTTTCAATTTAAGTTTAAGTTGAATTTCGCTGAAAACACGGATATAACGACTTATCTAAAAATAAAACTTACCTAGATCGATTTTTCGCCCTCGAAACCTGACCCCTGAACCCCGAACCCTACATACTGAATTTTATGAAAATCGTTGCACCGGTATTCAGATTAAGTATATGTATGTTGTTCAGGAATTGCTCGTTTAAAGAGTTTAAAGATGTTAGATATGATTGATTATTACTTTCCAAATTTGGTGAAGAATCACGGTAACGATAATCAAGGAGCATTCAAGGGATTCTAGTTTATATGTTCAAATTTCAATATCCCAAAATACTTATCTTATGATAGCCTTCCGCCAGCGGCTTCGCCCGCTTGGACCAGTTTAATGGGCCCCCGTAGGATAAAAAAATAGCCTATGTGCTATTCCAGGCTTCATTGCTATATTAAAATCATAGGCGTTTAGCCAGTTGCTTCAACCGCGTTGACCCTATCACCCGTTTTCACGTAGGAATGATGCATTTTCCCGCGGTAAATAGCCTATGTTACTCAGGATGAATGTAGCTTTCTAATGGTGAAAGAATTTTTGAAATCGGAACAGTTGTTTTTGAGTTTATTCATCACAAATATACAAAAATACAAAAAAATAATATTTCCTCTTTATAATATTAGTATAGATGACCTATTCAATACATCTAGAAAAACTTATCCTAGAAGCAGATGTAGGACCTCTTCTGACATGAGCCCAGCAGTGGGATATAAAAAGGTTTGGAAAAATCTAATTATAGAGGTAGACAGCACGGCGATAATTCTCATGACCAATGTCTTCTTGTCCACAGGCGCGCATCAACATCGCCGGTGCCACCGTCGGGCACGCTGCCGCGGCCGGGCACCAAGCAGGTGACGGTGACGGTGCAGGAGACGGTGGTGGAGCCCGCGCTGGCGCAGCCGCAGCCACCTCCCACGACGGTGCGCCACCATCACCACGCCTCCAGCGCCACCAAGGAGCTGGACGATCTGATGGCCTCCTTATCTGACTTCAAGGCAAGTACTTACTTTTAGGTAACAACATCGAGTACTGGCTTTCATAAATAATCGACTTAAATTAGTTTGTTGCCCGTGTCCGTTCCGTCTCTTGGAACAGCGTTCCAGCTGGTAGTGCCGCGGGCAATTTTTTTACCCGTAGTCCAAGCAGAAGATCTTTATCAGTAAAGTGCACAGAGGATTCCTTATCCCTTGCCCGTGGTACAACTAGTAGCTTAAATAGCTTCAAGTTGGACCACGGAATGAAATGAAATAGTTTATTAACATCCTGGGTAATAATATACACTTGATGTTTGTCATTGTTCTACGGTCATCAGCTGACCGTCATCCGCTTTGGGTGCGCTAAGGCTTATAATGGGTTGGAGAAAAAAGCGGGCGGAAAAAAACTCCAGCCCTGTTTTAAATAAATTTTCAGGTACAATGGGTATTTATTATGCAGCATGACTGTGGGGCGACAACAGTGTATGTTGTGCGGAACACACAAACACAGAAGATCTGGCGGCATGACACTATAAATTACACATAATATATTCTTCCGATAGTTCATCTAACTTAATATGTCGTTAAATGTTTTATTTCTTAATTATAATTATGTACCAATTTTAACTTTAATTTCTTACTACATAATGAAAATAAATAATATTGCCTTATTTACGTCTGTATAGCAACATTAATTTCATGCTTAAATTATAAACTAAAACTGATTCTATATCTGACATATGACCCAATCACGAGTAATGTTTTTACTATAAATAATAAATATGTGGGTTACGGTCATTATCCCGATTACTGAAGCAGAAATTCTAGTAATATACAATAAGATCATTTCAATATCTTAAACAAATGATGGTCACATGAGAATTGGTATAACTGCTTTAAATAGGTATTGTAAGGACACCGGACACACAGCTTTATCTTTGCTATTGTAATTATAACGGAGGACGGCAGCGTCTGTTGCCAGAAAATTAGTAGCATCATTATCTCAAAGTGTAAATACTTCGCGATATAACTATACGAATGTGTAAGAAAGTTCTCTCGTGGTATCGAGATAGAAATTTCATTCATAATCCGCTTATTTACCCAATAAACCACTTTTTATAGCCGAGGAAACCAGAGCAGATCTTTCTTTGAGTTCGTCTCGAGCACGCGCCGGCATAAACAATCGCTTGACTCATCGGCAATTCGGCAGGGCAGGGCTTACATCGGACGGCATCTGTCACGGCCACCTCGGCACACTGCACTAGCGAACTCCGTTTTTCCGTTTATTATAATATTTACAAGACTCCTTTCTTGGTCCACGGCTATTTCCAGCGCGCCAGCAGGCGTCTCTCCAGCGCGTGTGCCGTCTCTTTCCCGCCCGTTGAAAAGCTCGCGGCTAAAGATAGTCCCGGCCGTTACATCACAGTAGTGGGGCCGCGAGCTTATAATATTAGTACATAGTCAAACATTTCACGCGAGCCGCATTCGCTCCAGTACCCTGCGACCGACCGGTTACCTTCCGTACGTGATCGCCCTCGATCTTCGGCTTGGACTAAGTCCGAGCTGAAGACTGAGTGGACAGTATTGTTGTTGTTTGTTGCCGGACTGTTGTAAGAGGATCGAGCCTCGATCAGCAGCGGTCGAGGGGTTACTTTAAATTTATTTTTGGTTGTCCAGGTGAGCGGAGCAGGCGCGGCACCAGGCGGAGAGGCCGGGACCCACGTGTACCGAGAGAAGCGCGCGTGGCAGGAGCACTACCGCAGCAACCCGCGGCAGCCGGAATCCGCCTCCCTCGAGCACATGCTCGGATCCCTCCGGGCAGACATGAGCCGCCAAGGAGTACAAACCCCCCAGAAGGGGTGCTGCAATGCGTGCGAGAAGCCCATCGTCGGACAGGTGCTTGCAAGAATATTCGACGGTCTACTTGTGCGATAGTGAATTGGTGTGATATGGAAGTTTTCTGGTGCAGGTGATCACGGCGTTGGGGCGCACGTGGCACCCCGAGCACTTCACCTGCGCGCACTGCAACCAGGAGCTGGGTACGAGGAACTTCTTCGAGCGCGACGGCCGCCCATACTGCGAGCCGGACTACCACAACCTGTTCTCGCCGAGATGCGCCTACTGCAACGGACCCATCCTCGATGTTAGTTCTGGAAATTACCTCTTCACTCCAGATTGAGACCTAGGAAGGAGTTCTAACCGCCGATTCCTTTGCAGAAATGCGTGACGGCCCTGGAGAAGACCTGGCACACGGAGCACTTCTTCTGCGCCCAATGTGGGCAGCAGTTCGGCGAGGAGGGCTTCCACGAGCGGGATGGCAAGCCGTACTGCCGCGCCGACTACTTCGACATGTTCGCGCCCAAGTGCGGAGGTTGCAACAAGCCCATCATGGAGAACTATATCTCCGCCCTCAACACCCAGTGGCACCCCGACTGCTTCGTATGCAAGGTCAGTATCGCCGAAACTCGTTTCAGGTCCCAATCGATGACTAAGTCCGACTCTATGACAGGTACAGTATTCGTGTTAAACCCACAAAAACTAGCGTATACGCCAGGTTAAGTATATCTTAAAAGTTCAACGCCCAATTGTACGTTTAAGTGAAGTTATCTAAAACATCGTTTCTATCTGAACAGGAATGCCAAAACCCCGTCAAAGGCAAATCTTTCTATGCCATGGAAGGAAAACCGGTATGCCCAACATGCGTCGGAGTTGATGAAGAAGAGTAAAGGATGCCCCCAAATATGTCCCCAAATGGATGCCCTCCCCAAGTTTCTCTTACAGCTATGCTCGCCGAGATACCAACACCTAGACCTCGAAAGGATGTACCATAAACACAACACAAATGTAACACTGTTACGCACACGAACTGTAACTTCCTAGTCTTAGCGTACTGAATCTAATTTATGTAATATATATTTTTGTAATACTATTGTAATGATAAGGTTTATACAATAAAGAGAACAAAAAAAACAATAAAAAAAAAAACAACAAAAACAATAAAAACAAAACACAATATCTAAACGGGCACGCACGGGTGAGGACGGGTGCGTGCGTCAAGGTCGTACGTTCATGGCAATGACCTCTTATCAATGCATTGTTCGAAGGACGCGATAAAAACGCGATGGCATCGTAAATGAGGTCAAGTGCTGGACGTATAGGGTTTCCCGACGACCCGCTAAACATAGCCCGTGACGTCAGCGGAGCCAGCCCGGCTCCTGCAAATCAGGCCGCTTTGTTTATCGTCCATCTCATTAGAGAATATTTGCGGCGGTACTACTTTACTAAGTGCAGGTAGTTATTAGCACTACCTATTTGCATACACTGCACACTTGCAAGTATTATTTGACAGCACATAATAACTATAACTGAATACATGATACAAATAAATAAGATTTAATTTTTATTTCCATGTTCTTGAAGTTTTGTAAAAATTAATATAAAGAAACGTGCTACTTTATTTTAGTTACAACTTAATAAAAACTTAAATTATCGAGGTGCCAAATATTAGGTAAATTAGTGAAAAAGTTGTGTTCAAGTAAATCACACTATTACTGATTGGTGCAATACAATACATACTGCATATACCCAGCCTATCAGGCAGAGCATTTCACTTCCAAAGAAACATTTTAATTACAATAGTGCAACATAATTAGTGCATTACATTGCACTTATTGTAATTGCATTTATTGTAATTGCATTTATTGTAATTGCATTATTGTAATGCACTGATTATGTTGCACTTGTTATAATTAAAATGTTTCTTTGGAAGTGAAATGCTCTGTCTGATAGGCTGGCTATATGCAGTATGTGTTGTATTGCACCAATAAGTAATAGTGGAATTTACTTGAAAACAACTTTTTACACTGGGAGATGTCATCTTCCAGTAAATTGGAAGTTTTAATGCAATTTAATATCTCAAAAGCTCTATGATATTTATACATACACATACATACATGTAAAAATTAAAAAAATAAAAGCCGAATCCAGCCTTCGATTCAAGGGGAGATGGGGTTTAAAAGCACCCTCTGGCTTTTATGCAACTATTGTTAACTTTTGCTATGTACTTAATCCCTGCCCAGATCCGACATTGCATACCCACACACCACACACACAAAAATATTTTATTATTATAGACCAGATAGGTATATGCGTCATCCCAAGAAAAATGATGCCTGACAAGTCCGACGTATAATGTAACTATATCGTACATTAAATGTCTCAGTAATAACATTCCTCATGAAAATTTCATGAAAAATAATGTAGCGACACTTGAATTGCGCAATGAAAATACGAGGATTCTTGAAGTATAATAATGGTGTTTAGTAAACGGGAAATAGATCCGTGGAGGCGTGCCAATAAATAGTTTTGCGCAAAAAATTAACAGCCATTAATCATTTGAGTAATATATCAGAGTGAATGTGCATAAACCATTAGGCCTAAAACATGTCACAACTGTGCTTAAATTTACATTTTATAAATTACTAGCTGTGCCCCGCGGTTTCACCCGCGTTAGAGAGGATCATTAGCATAAAGTAAAGTCTCTTCTGAAGTACCGTGGACCGGCTTTTTTGTAGGACTATATAAGATAAACATTAACATCATACATTACATAGGTGTACCTCTAGCGGTTTTGGCGGCGCATGCCAGAATAGCTCGCAGATGGTAGATTTTTTCCTACTTACTTGACACTTATCGTCATATTTTGGACAATTCACACAATATCTTTATAAATTGTAGCCTATATGTTATTCTGATGTATAAGCTATATTGTGGTAAAGTTTCATTCAAATCCATTCAGTAGTTTTTACGTGAAAGAGTAACAAACATCCATACATCCATACTTACAAACTTTCGCCTTTATAATAGTAGTAGGATTATTTTATTTAAATAACAAAATATTCGATAATATTAATATTAAATTAAATCCATACATATTATTGTTGGTCATTTACTTAATTCCTCACTAACTTATATTTACATCAGGCGACCACCAGCCTCCGGAGTAGCAGCGCAACTGCATACGACCTCAGACAAGACTTACATTATGCTTGCTTGACGTTGTATGTAGATGTCCATGGGCTGCAGCGACCACTTAACAACACGTGGCCCGCATGCTCGTCTGCTACTCCATTCAAATAAAAAAAGTAATGCTGTACTTTTAATTTTACTACCCTTACTTTGTTTAATTGTGCGACGTTGTTTAGTGTTTTGTTCTCTTCTGTTCCTATAGTAATCAATTTATGTTATTTAAAATTTGCACACCCAACCATTTATCCTCTCTGTACATTGCTATTTTTCCATGCATAGGTTGCCTGGAAGAGATCGCTGCCTGAGCGATAAGGCCGCCTAGGATAAAGTTCCGAAAAGGTCATACCATGTCACACCACTTTTTTTCCAGAAACTTCGTACACTTACGTATTTCGACACGCTGATTACGAATATGATATTTAAAATTGGCGCAATTTTCATTTTCGAAGTCATGGGGCAAAACTCCATTAGTTTCGACATTGTCTACTTACGCGCATTTTAGCGCGCATGGCCCGGCGGTTAGCGTAGAACGCAAATGATCTATGCAACTAAGCCAAACGGGCGCGGTCGGGTGTGAGATGGGTGACCGCTAGTGGCAAAAAATTTCATGCGCGTTTCCGTGCTTCGGAGGCCCGGAGGGCACGTTAAGCCGTCGGTCCCGGTTGTTGTCGATAGATAACAGTCGTTAAACCTAGTCGGAGGCCTTATAGGCCGTTTGAAAACATCTGACAGCGGGTTGGCCACTAAACCGCATCTCCACCAACCCGCATTGGAGCAGCGTGGTGGAGTAAGCTCCAGGCCTCCCCAGTAATGGGGAGAGACCCGTGCCCAGCAGTGGGAGGCAAAAAGGGTTGCAGCCTACTTACGCACTTTACCGTTATAGTGTGTATAAATAACATAGAAAAACCTGTCGAAATTAAATTTATTGGCCATTTTTCCGAGTTTTGACCTCAAAAATGAAATTTGCGCGAATTTTAATTATCGCATTCTTAATTAGCGTGTCGAAATAGGTATGTGGACGAAATTTCAAGGAAAAAAGCGGTATGGCGTTTTCGGAACTACACCGCCGCCTATTGCATATACTAAGTAAATAATAAATTAGTGTATAACTTAACATTACCTTATTGTATAAAATCTGGTGTGCAATAAAGTATTTTTGTATTTATTTTTTTCATAATCTTAATCATTGTTTATTGCATCATGCTTATTATATTTTATAGGATGGGTCACAGCGTGAAACCCTGTAAGGGTGTAGCAATATTTTTATTTACATCATATACTATACAAGGTGTGAAAACTAATTTTTTTGATTTAAATAACATGAAATTAGCAGCATTTTTTATTTATTTAAATTTATTTCAAAATTACTAGGTAAAAAGTGGCCAAGTTCGAGTCGGACTCGCCCATGAACGTTCTGTAGTAGCAAGCATTATTTTTCGTCAGCAAAAATAACTTTGTTTTTCATAGTGTTTGTATGAACGACAAAGTTATATTTGCGGTTTTTAAAAATTTACTATCTATATCTCAAAAACTGCGTACTATATTTCGTTGGAACCAATTTTCGTTGAAAGTTTTTATTGAGATCTACAACATATATTTTTGATAGATTTTTCACTTTCTTACTTTAAAAGTTAGAGGGGCACACACATTTTACCACTTTGGAAGTGTCTATCTTTCAAACGATTAACTTTGAGAAAAAAATATTTTAGAAATCTCTATGTCATTTTAAAAGACCTGTCTATAGACACCCTACACGAATAGATTTGATGAAAACATTTTTTTTTGTTTGAGTTTCATGTATGGAGAGCCCCGCCTTATTAATATATATTTTTTTTGTATAAAAATCGTAAAGCGGTTCAGAGATTACATCTACCTACCAAGTTTCAACTTTGAAGTCCTAATAGTTTTGGAATGAAGTGGCTGTGACATACGGACGGACAGACAGACAGACAGACATCACGAATCTATAAGGGTTCCGTTTTTTGCCATTTGGCTACGGAACCCTAAAAAGGTTCTATTGTATTGTAGTATCCAAGTCGTCCGTTACCGTTGCAGGAGTGCCGCGAGCCGTTCCACGGCGGGTCGTTCTTCGAGCACGAGGGCCAGCCGTACTGCGAGACGCACTACCACGGCAAGCGCGGCTCGCTGTGCGCCGGCTGCCACAAGCCCATCGCCGGCCGCTGCATCACCGCCATGTTCCGCAAGTTCCACCCCGAGCACTTCGTGTGCGCCTTCTGCCTGCGCCAGCTCAACAAGGGCACCTTCAAGGAGCAGAACGACAAGCCCTACTGCCACGCCTGCTTCGACAAGCTCTTCGGTTAGTGCGCCCGCTGCTAGATGGCGTTCAAACTATAAAAATACATTTTCGTTGCTAAATTGCGTTCCATCGTGTACACTTTGAATTCTTCAACCAGTCCCTTTGTAGGAGCAAAAACAACAACCTAATAATGATACATTTGCTTCGATACACTCAGGTAACTCTTAAGGGCCGATAGGTAATAGAAATCAAATATTAATAAGTATTGTTTTCATTGCCCTTACAAACTATTGCGCGTTTCAACCTAAACTTTAATACGCCTCATTTCTGCGTGATCTCGACAGAAGACCCTTTAAAAATAGGCCAAAAAGCAATAATACAGTGGCTGGATAAACTTGTTGCCTTACTTTACCGTTAGATGACGTTAAATGTATAAATATTTTATCTTCCGACGGCCACTTCATGTGCTCCTTCGAAACGAAACACTAAGGGAAATTCAACTTGTTTCATTCAAACTCGATAGTCGTATATTTTAATATTTATAGAGTAAAATAATAGATTGATAGATGGCGCTAATATTTACATCGCTCGTCAAAATATAGTTATTCAGAGATAGTATAAGATATGTATTTAAGCTCAGATAAGATAAAATAATTTTAAAAGTAAATGACATACGTAACTGACAGATTACAATAATCACTGCCCAATTTTTTTTTTATTTATAAATTCCGACCACCTTCGATCAGCCAAAATATACGAATACATAGCATAATAATCAAATGACTCCCAAAATATATTTTACGCAGGTTTAATTATTATTACCATAGTAATTAGGGATGTTATGGATATGAAATTTTGGATACGGATTGGTTACGGATGTAGGAATGAATATTATATCGGATACGGATTGGTTACGGATGTAGAGATGAATATTATATCGGATACGGATACGGATATGAAATTATTTCGGATTATCCGTTACTTTCGGATAATTTCGGTTACGGATATTACATTTTTAAGGAATTTCAAAAGTCAAATACAAATACCTAATAAAATGGTTTTATTTATATGCCACCATTTGGTAGGAATTCCAATCAGTCTGTGAGTAATTATTACAGCTATTTAAAATAAAAATGATTATAAATATATATTGAGTGTTATCTAAAATGAAAATGTAATAACAAAATTTTACAATATTAATTAAAACAACTCGTCATAACGTGTCTCAATAGGCTCCACCCCTATCCGATATTATCCGAAGTTTTTATTTCGGATTCGGTTACGGTTTTGGATATTTTTTTATATCTGATATCCGATAGTTTCGGTTACGGTTACGGAGCTCCCTAACATCCCTGATAGTAATCATCTTAAAAATTACCTACATATTAATTAGAAGGACAGTTTGTCCTCAGGCGTTACAATACAACCCAGATGCATTTTGATATCAAAATAAGCAGGACTCGAGTCCCGCTAACTTGTTTTTTACTCTATGTAAGTATGTATGTTACTATATGTATAAAAGAATTTAATTTTATCACATATTATTTTGATTATTTAAACAAAATTGTAGTATGTGGTCTTTGAAGTCTTTAGGATACATAAAAAAATATATAATTGAACGAACCTGTTCTGATTATATCTATACATATAATAATATTATTGTAGCATTTTCACAATTTACCATTATATGACTGACATTATATTGCTTGTACAGAAAATATTGTGTCTTTTCTCGCTCTTCCTTCCATTATAAAGTATATAGACTATGAATTTCTAATAATGTTTCAGCAAAACTGTCAGAAATAGTTACGAAAATCAAATAAAGTGATAGTGATTTTCAAAACTATTTAAGAGCTGAATTGTCTTTAGAACTCTTACAAATTATATTCGTGTAGATCTAGATATTTGTGACTTAATATTACATGTGATGACATTAGAGTATTTGTACTAAAATGTTCTAAAATTTAGATAGAGATTTTTTCTTATAAAATATACGAGATGTGCAATTTGGTCAAAAATGTCAAAGACGTTAACAAATGAAATTCTATTATTAAAATAAATTTGTCCTAAAAAAAGATTAATTAATCATTCTTAAAAAAAAGATTTGTCTTATAATGAGATTGTTAAGCTCTTCCTGTCTTATTAATAAAAATAGTTTTGCGCAGCTTAAATCTGAAATAATCTCGTCTTACTTTTACAAATTCATAATAACATTATGTCAAAACAAAACGGATCATGCCTTTATAGGCATTATAGTATGTATTATATTGTTTATTATTGATTCACTGCTTGAAAATTGCTTATATTCTTTCTAAATCAGTCAACGCAAGATAAAACAGCAATTTTTATTAATAAGTCGGTTAATTTTTTTTATGAATAAGGCAGAATAAAAATATTGAATGTGTAGACTAAGTACTAGAATTTTCGAAATAACATTTTCTTTGTAGAGAAATAAAAATGTGTGATTGTATATGTGAATGCGACTTTATAATATAGTTGTAACGAGCATTTTATGTTGTACGCTTCGTTTTATTATTTATGTTAGCGTATTATGTTATTGATTAATATGTCACGCGCTAGTTTTGTAGCTATATTTGCTTTATTAAATATTTTTAATTTTATGTTTCATCTTACATTCTACATAATATGACGTAGAAGTGTGCTCAAAGTTAAATCAGATGGAGTCCTTGTAATATTATTAATTTTATTATGTTGCTGATTATATATATGGATACATTTTGTAACACTGAATTGCTTCCGATTTTAGGAAGTGACTTACTTATATATAATTATCGTGAATTTCTCTACTCATTTCTGCACAATGTTCAATTCCGTCTATTAATGTTATCATTTATTTATTTATATAGATCATACATCGCTACAAAAAAATAATGTGACAACTTCCGAGTCGATTTTAATTAAGTTCAATATCTTCCATTAGCGTAACGAACTGTACAGTTATTTTGTATTTTTGCGTTATTAACGTGTTAAATTTTATTACTCAATTACGTTATCGCTTCGCTATAACCGACGTGTGAGTGCCAAACGATTGTAATGCTGTTAAAGATAGTCGCACACTGTTTTTAAGCATATTATTATTTAAATGTATTTAAAATTTAAGGTTCTTCACTCATATCATTCAGTCATACATTCATTGTAGAATTTTGCTTAAAATTGAAATCAAACGTTCCTAATCTAGTAATCTTTCAGATGGTAGCGACGTATAACATTGTATTCAATTTGTTAATGTAATTTTCTCTCCATTTTATTTTTAAGAAAAAAGATTTATGGAACTTGTATGACTTTGTCATTTTCTCATATTACAAATCTAAATTTTCGTCTTCGTCGATATAATTTAAAAAATTCGACATTGCTTTCTATGGCCTACAGATATCAGCTACAAATATTGACATGTCGTCACGACCGCTAGGTCGCGTGTATCGGGGCCTTCCTGTAACAGTGGGCCTACTTTCGTCCCTCAGGGTAACATTAAGGACGCGTTTCCAAATCACACTAAAACTTTCAAAAATAAGCAGTTTGTCGGTACATTTTGCGGCAAAATGAAAGTAAACCAAATGTAACTAATAATTACCACAGATAGATTACTTCTTCATCTATAAATGGTATAAACTTATAGGTATTCGCAAATTTTGGTCAATTTAATTGTAAAAAATAATTTCCGGTGCCTCTCAACGCAAAATTAACGATATCGTGTTGAGTTTAGGGACTCAAAAAGGTACAAAAAATACTATCAAAATATTACAAAAAATCTCAGAAAAAAATCACGTCTAGTTTTTCCACAAATTTTGCTATAACGCATGAATCTTAATGGCTTGAATATAAGGGTTATTTTACTTGTCACTGTCTTGATTTATTGCACAAAATATTTGCAATGAAATATTTGCGAATAAAAGTTACCATTTATAGATGAAAGAAGTAATCTATCTGTGGTAATTATTAGTTACATTTGGTTTACTTTAATTTTGCCGCAAAATGCACAGACAAACTGCTTATTTTTGAAAGTTTTAGTGTGATTTGGGAACGCGTCCTTAATGTAAAATTAGAAACAGTTAACGAACATTTTGTATATGGAAATACACAAAATGTTCGTTACGGTATTTTATAAAAAGTGAGCGACTATCTCCATGTATGTGTGCTCGACGCATGTGGGTAACATTAACCGCAAGTTGATGAAGTTAGATACATGATATAATATGTTCTAAGAGCGATTTTATTGAATCTGTAATATTTTAACAAATATATTTCATGTTTTTTGAAGAACAAAATGTCTTTTTTTACATCTACCTATAAAATAACACTTAAACACAAGACACCTCCCTCATCAGTCTTCCAAAGCAGCTATGTAATCCATCTGATTATGCCAATAGGATATTTTAAATGAAAAGAAATCTAAAAATATACAATTGAGATAGCTTAGGCTTAAGCAATCGGAAAATGTCAGTTTTACTTCTTAAAACAACAAAATGCCGATAATTAAAAATATCGATGCTATTGATAAAACAACACAATAAAAATAGTCCAGAGTCAAAATAAAATCAGTGTTCTCTTTAATTATAATAAATTTAGTTTTACTAACATTAAATTAACTATTAATTCTGTTGCATACCTCGCTGAGGCAAATAAGGCAAACTAATACATGTACCTACATAAAACAACTTTTGTAATACACATAATAATAATAATAATAAAATACTCTTTATTTGTACACCACATACAATGTAATTAAGAAATAATGAAAATAATAATAAGACAGCAGTGGTGACCAAAAGGTGGTCTTATCGCTAAAGCAGCGATTTCTTCCAGACAACCTTTGGGTAATAAAACATGGTAGTCAGATAAAGAAATAGGGTAGGGGTGTACAGATTTACAGTATATACAAACAAATATATACATAAACAATAATGATGGAAACAATAACATACATACAAGATAAATGCATTATACATCGTCGCATGTAATCTCAATTGGCGTAAGGGACAAAACCTGTTTTTTGGATATGAGCAAAAAACCGTTTTTTTTTTAAAGCGTTATATTTTTAATGTCGTTGTAGCTAATTAAAATTTCTCCAAGAAGACTATACCTATTTTTTAATGCTCTTTGCTGCTGAATTTTCATAAACAGCCTACCTAGCGTAATAAAAAAGTTGAGTGTCCTTTACGCCCTGATTTTTTTGTTCATTTGACACTTACGCAATATAAAATTTAAGAAATTTTATGAAATTACGTCGTAAAGAAATTGTTTACAAACAATACATAACAATTTAAGCCGTAAGGCTAGACAAAATATAAAAGTCAGGGCGTAAGTGACTGAGTAAACTACTGATATTATTCAGTTTCGTTCAGTTTCATTGTTATTTTCTTTGCCTAATGCTTACTTTGATAAGAGAATTAACTCTGTTCATCAAAGTAATAAAAATGATATCTAAAAATTGTATTTCAAGACATTTATATAATAAAATTAGTATTTTTTTGTAGAAAAAGATGTTTTATTGGTTTCACCACTTACAAAATCATTGTTATTTGTAAGAAGATTACTAGTAAGAAGTACCTATTATGAAAACAAACAACTTAAATTCTTTTTTTTCAAACCTCAACTAATCGTAACTAATCGTTAGTGCTTGTTTGGCCTATCTACCTACCACTGGTTGTGTTTTACAGTAGAAAAGTTTCGTTTTGCTTTTTTTTTAGTCAGTCAGTGGTAGATATTACAAATAAGTACTAACAAGCCCTTTTTTAAAAAAAAATAGAGAAAAAAAGAACTCCTCTACTGATATTGATCAAATTCTTTATAGGGTTGTAACAGGCTTAGGTGTCTAACATCTCAAATACAGACTCATACAACCAATTTTATTTTACGTTTTTGCAAGAAAAGTCCCTTACGAATTTTTTTTAACGAAAATTGTGTTTAGGCGTGTAAAATTGTTAGGGCGCAACGGACATTTTTTTAAAGATAGAATTATTTCAAATATACCATTCGATAGAGCTCGACGAGCTGAGTATGGTGGCATTGATAGTTCATTTTCGCACTTTTGTCCCTTACGCCAATTGAGATTACGTGCGACGACATACAGACCCAAACAAAATAAGAGACATATTTGCACAAATAAATTATTTTTATTTCATTTCACTTCTTACTGGTATCAGCTTGCGCGAGGGATTTTTTTTAAATAAGTAGATTAATGTTAACTACCTACTTTTTATCTCTTTAATTAAGTATTTATACGTAATGTTTTCCCCGTATTTCTAAAGTCTGTTATCTAAATTGTGCCTACTTAATTAGGTAGATAAGGTTTATACATAATGTCTAAGACTACCATTTTAATGTTTATGTATTTTTGGAAGATTTACATTATCGGCCATGATACTAAACGGAATTACTGATAGGTATTTGGTGGTAGGTAGGTTGGTAAATATTATTTTCGTATTTCCTTAATGAGTATTTCCTTAATGAGCAGCGATGGCCGAGTGGTAAAAAACCGCGGTCTTCGACGCGACCAATCCGAGGTTCAAATCCTCGGCTCGCACCTCTGACAAATAAATTTGTAATGTGCGAATTTATCGCTGCTCCACGGTGATGGAAAATATCGTGATATTACATGGATTACGATATTCTCCATCGCCGTGCATGCCTGAGAGAAATTCATAATTTCTCGAAAGCATGACGTCCACTAATCCGCACTTGGCCAGCGTGGTGGACTATGGCCTAAAACCCTCTCAATTGTGTGAGAAGGAGACCTGTGCCCAGCAGTGGGACATAAAAAAGGTTGACAAAAAATCCTTAATGTTCTAAAGTTTTTCTCCAACTATGGCAAGGCAATAGGAAGGTTATTTACGTTCATCGGTACTCTCAGAAGCAGAACTAAATACTAACGACATAATAAATTATGATTCCAATTTTTTTTCAACCTTTTTTATGTCCCACTGCTGGGCACAGGTCTCCTTCTCACAAGTGAGAGGGATTTAGGCCATAGTCCACCACGCTGGCCAAGTGCGGACTGTGCGGATTGGTGGACGTTCCAATACTGGACAGATAAATGGTATTATTGGAAGCTTCTTTTCGTATGTCAATGATGCTAGGCCTAGGGTTACCTACATTAGTAGGTATATTATTAACCATAGCCATTAATTTTACATGAGAATATCGGCTTGTTTCGTACTTTTGAATATCTATCTATCCCATAGAAATAGAATTTTATTTCCGGCATAGCAACTATCATAATAATATATCGTTTTCCAACGTTTACTCTGTGTGTGTACCAAATTTCATTAAAATTGGTTTAGTAGTTTAGGCGTAAAAACGTATGTAACAGACACACAAACACCACACACAAAAAGAGTACTTTTTATTTATAATTTGAGTATATAGTAGGTAAGTTTGGATTTTTATGTGGATACCTATGTTTTCATTTTGATGAGCCCAGGCGCGGTCGCAGCCTTCAATTTGGGGGAGGGGGTTATGTCCCCTGTGACCTCCGCGCCTCCTTCCAGGGACCGCGCTTGGATGAGCCGTCATTAATAATTAATAAATGATGTAAAGTGATTCGTGAATAATTCCCGTACTTATGTATAAAAGTACTCTGTGGTAGGTATGAAATTCATTAATCATATCATATATCAATACCTGAACATAAACTGGGTTAAATGTGAAATTTCTTAAAGTAACGAAGCAACAGATCATTAGATAGAAAGATATAAGCAAATGCATTTTCATTTTCATTACATAGGTTTTATTTATATCGTGATTAAATAAAGATAACATACATAACGATCGTCGTTGTGATAATATAGAGAAATACTCGTTATTCATGTTTGTTTACACTGAAACTGTGTAAATATATGTAATAGGTACTGTGTAGGTCACATAGTGTCGATAAACAACCATGCAATTGTATTATAATTACTCCATACTATACTGTTCTAAAAAAGTACTTATTACATGTTTTTTTTATGTAAAGCACTATGAGACCTCATTACGCCTCATAGACCACAGTATTGTGAATTTCATACAGGTACGCTGGATGGATCCGTCGTTCAGGGCATGCGAAGTGCATAATCTAAAGGACTAAGGAAATTTTGCGAACTCACTTGGAAGGCATCTTTTATAACGATTTTTTATTTACCGTATAACAAGTATTACGCAATTATTATTTTTTAATTTCAGTAATAATTTGCGACGGGACTCTATTCCAACCAGGTGGAAATTTAAGCCATGTCTTCTATTGCAAAGAAAATCATCGCATTAAACATGCATGCTGCCCGATACGTTAAAACTATGTTATTTTATTACTTTTTGTGTTAGCTATATCCCTGTTATCGCTACAAAAAGATCCATTGAATATTCTGGGCTGGCCCAGTAAATGCATTCGTTGCGCATGCTACAAGCCTTATCGCCACGCAATTTTTCCTATTCGATAAGCTAACAATACGATAACAATAAAGAACAAATTCTTAATAAAGAAATACTAGTAAAATGAATGAGATTTGCTCGTTATCGCAAATGTTCGAGAGTTAGCGTAAGTTGAACGAACAATTTCAATTTAAAATAGCCAAGTACCTAGGTACCTACCAAGACATTAGAATTTTATTAAGGTTTTTATTTTATGTAATTTCGGCGTAAAGGTGTGTTACCTTCAGACCCATAGTATTTAAATTGCTCCATGTTTCTGACTGCCAAAAAGTAGAGAATAATCTTTATAATATCACATAATATGACGGAAGAAAAGATTTTTTACCTATCTATAGGTATATAATAAGTCATAGATAATCATAATAACCAGTATTTTAGAAAATGAAGAAATATGCTAATTTGCGGACATTAACATCTCTTTTACGTTGTATTTCATAAGTACATGTTATAAGTACTTAGCAATAACAGCAATAGTTAGGTACATAGTTGTAGCTAGTATAGAAAGTTACAGTTCCACAAGTCTAAGCGAGGCGCTTACGTTCCGCTTACGGGCAAAGTCCCTCAGCAGAAGTTGGACGCAAAAAAAGCGTTGCAACTGTATTATCTAACAAGGAACATAGTACTCTCTAATATCTGTACGGTCTGTTGCAGTCGCATTCTACTATCGTAAACGCTTGCAGAATAGAAAAATTATATGGGATTGATGTTAGCTAACGAAATGTCACGTGATCTCGATCGTTAGCTAATGTCAATTCCATACCTACATTTTTCAATTCTACAAGCATTTAAGATAGTCGAATGCCATTTGTCTGTCAAATGGGGGCTTATTCAAAGTAACATCACTTCGCTCGTAGCGAAACGATATCTAAATTCTGAGTACTAATTAGATTGATCATAAAATTCATAAATGAAAATATTGAGAATTTAATGTGAATTTTAGGGTGAAATGAAGAATATAAAACAACAGAACCGTTTTCACAGAACACTGTTTATTTACAACACTTATCTTATTGACATCCCTAGCCTAACAAATCACATAGAAAAACTTTATATAACACATTATTCCTTATACATCAGTTAATATATTAAAATTTGTCTTTATATTAAATTAACAATAATTAATTACATTAATTTAAGCTTGCAACTAAAACTAGTCAGTCTTTGGTGAGAAAAAAGCACAGAGGTGTACCCCTATGCTAAGCCGGGGAACAGCTCTGAGAAAGAATCACACCAGAAGTCTGACAGGTCCATAGATTCCGGCTCGCTGAGCGGCGACGCGAGCGACTCGTAGCCAAGATCCGAACTGAGGCTCGTGTGAGTGGGGGAAACTCCAAACAAATTTTCTTCTACTGATTTTGGGGACAAGCTGAGTGGAGACAACAATTTCATGTCACATTCCAACGTTATTTCTTTGCTGTTGTTGGTCAAGGAGCTGAAGTCGGTTTCCACTTTAATTGGAATGACTTCTTCGGCCTGCTCCTCACAGGGTACTTCAATGGTGATGCAGTCATTGTCACTA
Source organism: Pyrgus malvae (assembly GCA_911387765.1). Lineage (NCBI taxonomy): Eukaryota > Metazoa > Arthropoda > Insecta > Lepidoptera > Hesperiidae > Pyrgus > Pyrgus malvae. Next base: position 4,594,839 of record OU426955.1, on the reverse strand, counting down.
TCAAAGCTGTCATAGAACAGGTCTCCTCGGTCTCCGTTCTCTTCCTTTATTTGTACTGTGTCTTGAGGCTCTGTGACGGTAATGCTAGGGTAGGGATGTGCGTAGGAGTGTTGGGCCAGTATCCTGTCAACATCATGCTTCATGTCGACTTGTGTTTGGCCTAAGACTGCACCTTCACTGGGTTCCATGTGCTTTGCTGGGGTCCCCACCATTTTACTTGCTTCAGGGCATTCTGCAGTGCTCCCGACTGGGGCCTGTAAGAGAATGACAGTTGTTAATAGCTTGTACTAACACATATGTACTTACTATAACAAAATCTGAATCATACAAATAAAAATCTGCTGTATATGATTAAGTGTAAAGTATAAAACTCATATCATTCTTTTCAAAGGGCAAACTACCTAACTGTGACACTTAAATGCCATTATAAATGTACGCCAACGCAATTCTGATGCAATATTTAACTGACATATAGAATTAGCATAAAGTTATAGTTTCCTGTTTAAGTTATCATGTTAGATTTGAATGTGCATGACTCATATGTTATTTTAAATAGAAGTGTTATTTATAAGGAAAATAAATATGAAACAATTTTTTTTAAATTCTACAGGAATCAGTAGAACCTTGAAAACTCAAACCTCGGTATCTTAAAAACCTCTATAACTTCAGAAAATTATATGATCCCTTCCTGCGGAGCCCAAAACCTCTATAACTTAAAATATGCAACCTCTATACCTAACTTAAATGAGTAATCTCTGTATTGGGCCTCAGTAACTTAAAGAAATTTTCCCACAACCTCTATAACTTAAAATTGTTTGTCAATGAGTCATTTTGAAAGAGTGTGCAAAACAAAAGGTTTCAGTATTTATTGCTTGCACGTGTTCACTAGTTAAATATCACCAGTTGTTTGATTCTTCAAAATTCTTTAAATCTTTCCGGCGGTTAGCGTTAAGGCAACGGCTTACGATCATTTATAGAGCAGTGTAGCAACATATGTTAATGTATTCTCCTCTCTGTTTGTCACTGAAAATCAATCAATTTAGAAACTGTGAATTGTTTAAAACAAAAGAAAATCACAGACTTTTTTAAATAGACTAAAACTTTAATTGTTGTTTTATTTTTATGTAACGTGTGCAATACTGTGCAATGTGAATAAATAAATATGATTAATTAAATTTCTATATTTTATTGAACCAATCCTTCGACGCATGCGAATAAAAATAGGAACAAGGGTACATACATACATACATACATATGTACATACTCTATATTAGTGATGCGCCGAATAGTGATTTTTGCCGAATAACGAATACCGAATACTATCCGGTTTGACTCCTACCGAACCGAATATTCGGCCGAATAATTCGGTTCAGCGACTTTTTGGCGAGCAATTTGTACATGTTGTCGCCGACCCGCTTGAGAACCGGAGCGGTGCCTCACTCACCGCCCGCTACCCGCTGTGTACAGTGAGAGATTGTTTTGATGTTTTCTGAAGCTGGAAATGTTTATGAAGAAAAACGCAATAGACTCTTGCCAGACAGAGCCGAAAGCTTGGTGTTTCTACACCATAATTTACCTATAATTAATTTTAAATATTAACATTTTAATATTGATTTCTTCAGCATATTGTTTGTTGATTTTGGTAAGGCGAATAAATGAACATTACCTACTTTCTTTATTTCTTTTAACAACAATTTAACATTTATTTTTTAAGCATATTGTTTGTTGATTTTAGTATGGCAAATAAATAGCTGTAAGTGCTCCAAATAAAATAAAATAAATAAACATTATACGAGCAGCGATGGCCGAGTGGTAAAAGCCGCGGTCTTCTACGCGACCGATCTCGGGTTCAAATCCTCGGCGCGCACCTCTAACAAAGAAATTTGTAATGTGCGAATTTATCGCTGCTCCACGGTGATGGAGAATATCGTGATATTTCATTAATTACGATGTTCTCCATCGCCGTGCATGCCTGAGAGAAATTTATAATATCTCGAAAGCATGACGTCCACCAATCCGCACTTGGCCAGTGTGGTGGACTATGGCCTAAATCCCTCTCACTTGTGAGGAGACCTGTGCCCAGCAGTGGGACATAAAAAAGGTTGAAAAAAAAAAAACATTACTTTCTTTCGTTCCTGCCTTCTGTTTTATTCATCGCCGAAATTTTTTTATCTAAAACGCTGATCGTTTAGCAGCTTAGCCGTGAAATTGCTAGTCTTGAACCGAATAATATTCTGCAATATAACAGAGTATTCGGCCGAATACGATATTCGGTTTCACTGCGCATCTCTACTCTATATTAACCTATCCCTAACACAGACCCTTGATAACTTAAAACCTCTATAACTTAAAATATTTTGTGTTACCCTTGGACTTTAACTTATTGAGGTTCTACTGTAATTTAAATGATTGCCATTCAAAGTAATGAATGAAACTTGTCTAATTTAAATATGCAACGTAACATCACAAGGACCTAGTAAATAAAACATTATTATCCAAGTTTAATTGTTTCTGCACTATTGTGTACTTACACTATTGTCACCCTAATACTTTTGTATGGGTTATCTCAGGTACAAGAAAATGCATAAGGACAAAGTAAAAATCAGCTTTGCTTTTAAACTTACATTTTCAATCGCTCCTGCAGCAGTTGGATCAATCTCTTTGAGGAGGGACTCTGCAAGTTCATCGAGCAGGGTTGAGTCGAGGTACTCTTGGGACTCAAGGTGTGCGAGGAGGTCTGCGAGAGGAGGCACAGCGCCAGCAGCAGGCGTGCCGCGGGGATCGCCGGCGGAGGCCCCTCCTTCTGCCGAGGTTGAGACGCTGCCGGTCTCGGGGCCTCCGCGACGGTCCTCGCCGCCGCCGCGCTACGTAGCTCTGCGTTCTCACTCAGGAGCCTTTCGTTCAGAGCCTTGAGACTCTCCACTTCACTCAGGAGTCGCTCGTTTGTGTCCATGAAGTATTTGATCCTGGCTTCCATTTCATCCATCTTGGCCTTTTTCCGGTCGCGGGAGGTCTGTGCTGCCACACGATTCTTCAATTTCCTGCATAACAAAGATAACTTTTATTTTGAATATATATATCATTTTTTATGATCTAATGTTAGATGATATTAGGTAGAGAATTAAAATCAAGTTAGATGTTTTAACATCTATTACTAGTCATTTGACATACTCAACCAATGACTTCATTGTATTAAGCACTCCCCTAATAAAATCCTCATAACTATATAAACAGCCTTATGGTCCATATAATTTATGTAATAGCTAGTAGAACCACCACTTATGCCATTTCTGCCCTGAAGCATTTCTGTTATAATTTAGTACAAGGATAAGTTATTTGATTATTATATAAGCCTTAGAAGCCCAAAGTGGATGATGGTCAGCCGATGGCCATACAACAATGAAAAACATCAAGTATATATTATTTTATTCCCAGGATGTTAATAAACTATTTCTCTATATCCCTATTTTGTGAATTTATTCAAAGTAGAAGTAAAAGGTTCATAGTCCACCGCACTGGCCAAGTATGGATTGAGTTGGTGGGTTTGAAGATAAAAAAACTAGGACAGTTGGTGATATGACCAGCTAATTATGAAATCAGAAGAAATGGTTACAATAAGGTTGTACATTATTTCAATAATTTCTATACTATTTATTTATAGAAGAAGACAATTTCCTGTTCATAATGGGCATTGTTAGTAAGTGTGACACCGCTAACCACAGTTCATGAAACGATTGCATCACATACAGTTTGATTGATCGACCAGTATATATTGAACTCCGATAATTCCAGAAAACGTCATTGACACGCAAGCACGAATGTGATAAGATGACTCACTTTCGTTGCATCTTCTCCTCCCAGGTCAAGTGGTCGAGCCTCCGCTTCCTGGAGGGTTGAGGTGAAGCCACGTCCACCACCGTGGTCTCCACATCATCCACCAGGTAGTTAGGCACGGTGATGATAATCGGCGCACTCATATCGCTTTATTTTATCACACTGTATGACACTAACACTCCGGATTCTACTCTTTTATAAATATCAAAGTCCTAACGATCGCATGCTCTTTTCGGCTTAGATGCACTGTGATGATTAGTATGATTACTTCACAATGTCTCTAGTAATTTTTGCCCGTCCATATAATACACTTGCGTTATACATACTAAAACGTAGTGTTTAGTTTAATTTCTCTATGATACATACTCGAGCCCGTCGTACTACCAAAGTAAAGTTTACGTTCGGTTCTCGAATGCGTACGTGCTACTTTCCGATTGGTTGATTGTTATCAAGTGGGCGGAACGATAATGCCGATCGATATTTAGAATGAGATAGACTGAAGTCTTCCTTTTCTTTCTTTTGAATAAAAAATGAATGAACAATTTCTGACGCAATTTGTGATGCAATTTACCAAATTTATTATTTTATATTTCTTTACGAACTTCTTATACTTTTAGTAAACTTCTAGTGTAAGCTGTGTAAGTACTTAAAGTAAATTTAACAAAAAAATATTAGGTATATTTTATTCAGAAAGCCGGTTTATGTTGTTTCCTTAGAATATTAATTATCTAAAGTTTTTTATTTATTCTAGAAAATATTGTAGAATCTAGGCCTTTGCATGCATGGCCTTTGCTTGTAGTATTAGCTAGTCTTTGATCTTTGACCATGGGATCACTGTGTTGTTTGAACCCTTATTAACAACTGTAAGCTAAAGAGATCTTTAATTAGAAACATAAAAAGAAAGCCGCGTCATGGTATTTCAACTCAAAAAGCAATCTTAGCGCTTAAAAATAGCAATAAACATTATTGATTTCGGTCAAGCGTTCACATTTAAGCTTTTGAAATTATAGTATTGATTACTATTGATTTGTACGCGCCTGTCTGCGATTGTTATGAATTTATGATGATGTCGGAAGTTACGTTTAACTTGAAATAATGCGAGACCCCTTAATAAATTGCTATTGTATTGTATTGCAGAATACCCCAAACCTTTGATTATTAAGTCTGCGTGGTCAATTTATTATAAAAGGGGTCTGATGATAATAATTATTACAAAATAATAATAGAATCCAAGGCTTATAATAAAGAAAGAACCTGTCAAACTACATTGACAGTTGTTTGTCATTATCATTCTATAGACATAAACCTATGGACCGGCCCTACCTACGAGATTTGCGTGCCTACCTAAAGTAATTAAAGTTGGAACATAAAATGGCTGCTTCTTAATAGGGTTGTGCGTTTCAGAACAACACATGTAGCTGATATCGTTATTTTTGTTTCGTATTATTAAGGGATGCATTTATTTAGGTTTTTTATAAAAACTTAAAAACAAAATTTAAAATCATGTGTAAACTTTAAATTGGTGTCAAAGAAAATATGAATACTACAAATTTTTTTTTGTACTATCATACCTCTACTTTTCAAAATTTTGAATGAATCATATCTTTTTTTATTTAATTCACACAGTTTGTCAATTTTAACCTGTATTAAATGCCGAAGCTGACAAACCCATGATATTATAATACTGAACAGAACAAACAATCATACATACCTACATACATATATCCTCACATACTTTCGAATTTATAATAGAAGTATGTATATAGATTTTAAATTTATTTGCTATTGATATTGATTAATGAACGAGAATAAAACAAGTTTCTGTTCTGAGTAACAATTTTTATTTGTTCATTGAAGAAAGAAAACTTGTTTATTATATTTATTTATTTATTTATACTTTATTGTTACAACAGCAAAAAGGTTGTACAAAGGGCGGACTTAATGCCTGGAGGCATTCTCTACCAGTCAACCCTGGCTGATGGTGAGAATTTTTAGTAGGTGGCAACAATATCATATTAACGTAACAAAATTTTACCGCGAACTGTATCTAAAGTGTGCTTATCAACATTTAAATTATTCTTAAATAACTATGTCTACTGAACATATAAACATAATAATAGATACATAATACACATATAAATTATATTATAAACTACAAAAATAGGATATCTTACATTATAATTATAAATATAAGAAAATAATATATATTCACATATAATAATATATACATACAAATATAATACATAAAAAATACACTTATAAATGATGAAAGGTGATAGACAGAGACGAGATTAGTTACTGTTGGTAACTGACTTCAAATAAAATTCTCGGACCAATTTTTTGAATACATTTTTGGAAGGCGCTTTTTTAATTTCGACTGGCAGGGCGTTCCAGAGTGATATTGCCTGACATGTAAAAGAATTTTGATAGAAACAGGATTTGATAGATGGAATATCCATGTTTAAGTTTTCAGAAGAACGAAGTACTCTATTTAGTGATGTGTAACGATAATGAAAATTTTGCTTTAGGTAAGTTGGAGAGTATGGATCATTCAAAATAGAGTACAGAAGGGATAATATCCTAGAATGACGCCTTTGTCGAATTGGTAGCCATTTAAGCTGGTCTCTGTAATTGGATATATGGTCAAACTTACGTAAACCGAAGATGTACCGGATGCAATTGTTAAGGAGGCGTTCTAGTTTGTTAAGAAGTTCTTCTGATAGATCAGGGTAACACACATCTGCATAATCGATTATGGGCAGCACAAGGGACTGGATAAGCATACGCTTCGTATTCAACGGAAGAAAATGTTTTAGACGACCGAGAGATCGGAGCGCTGCAACAACTTTACGGCTTATTTCGGCAATGTGTGTTCTCCAGCTCAAGGTCTTATCAATGTATAATCCGAGGTTTCTTACTGATTCACTCAGTGGTATCTCACTGTTGTTGAACGATATGGGAGGTAAGTTACTATAGTTGACTTTGGCCAGTAGTCTAGAGCTTCCCATTAGTATAGCTTGACACTTAGAGGCATTGACAGATACTCCATATTGGCTAGACCAGTTTGCAATAGAATTAAGACAGGCATTGATATTATTAAACGCAATGTGGAGATTGTCAATGTCGGCTTGCACATAAAGCTGAAGATCGTCGGCATACAGATGATTATAATAGTTTCTATAAGAAATTTGTTCACTAAGTTTTTTGAATGCTGTCGGAATCGCAGATCTTAATAATTGACTTAATTACCATCAAACGATGATCAGTATTGTGTTCCGTGTTGTGTAGCAAATACAAGATATTTTCGCACTCATAATACTCAGTCATAAACCTGCAAAAACATCGATATGGGGATCCGATATTTTACATTGAATATAACTATCGATATATTTTTTAATGGACACCCCTAGACAGCAGACCTACCACAACAAAACAAACGCACACATACACAGAGTACACTTGTAAATACTGGGAACATAAAATGGCTGCCGTGACACGATGGTGCCTTAACATGACGTTGTTGCCAAAATTAGTTACCACTAATCTTTTATTATCTTTATTTTCTTATGCAGCCATCCATTAGTTAAAAAGAGACAGCATGATTTTTGTCATGTTTGTGTCGATTAAACAGATATCTGTATAACCTGCTGTTCCTATAGTAGAATAGGGCCCCTCTATGTTTTATTCCTACCTCTATGTTATCATTCAGTGAATTTCTTATGTCTATGTACAATACTGTACTCTGTGGCATAGGGATGGCGATTCTTTCCGAAAAAGATCGATTTTTGAATCGATCCGAATCGTGACCTAATGAATCGATCTACAAAAAAAATCGAGGTCTAAAAGATCGATTTCCGAAAAATCGATCTTTTTTTAACCGACTTCGAAAAAGGAGGAGCTCATTTTTTTATGTTTGTTCGCGGATAACTTTGTCGTTTATGAACCGATTTTGATGATTCTTTTTTGTTCGAAAGCTTATACTTTCGAGGTGGTCCTATTGTCACCAAGTCAAGATCTGACGATGGGATCCCAAGGAAATCGAGGGGAACTCCCAAATTTTATAGCCCCACATAATAATGTGGAAATATTATGTTATAATATTATGTTTAAACAATACATAATTATTAAATTAAAAGTACAAAAAGAGCGAAATTATATAACTTTATAACAAAAACGCTTTTAAACGGTAAAAAATAATATTGTTCAGTACTTCGCATTTAATACAAGTAAAATAGTGTAATTAAACGATGTCTTATTAGTAAAATCAGGGAATACAAAAATATAAATTATTTCTATTACATACCATATCAGAGCAGGTATAAAACAAGACATTTATTTTCTAAATGTATTGGTTACATTTAAAAGTTTATAAAATAGATAATAAAATATAGCTTATAGTTCCAAAAGCTTAATATCTAAGCTTTTTAAAAACAATAATCTGTTAAGTCTACTGCGATCCATGAGGTTCCGTTCATCACTTGTGATATTTCCGGCAATTGAAAAAAGTCGCTCACAAGGAACAGATGATCCTACGATACTCATTATTATACAAACGTAATGTTATTTCTACCGAAGAGAGTCTAAGGAAACTAAACACACAGCCATCTAGCGAGTTTTTGAGTAATTAACCCTTTAACAGGCAACACTCTTATAATACGGGTACATTCAATGAATTGTTAACAATTTTATGGTTTATACCAAAACAGAAAATATCGAATTTCGATTTTTAAGGGTGAAATATCGATTCACTGAATCGATTCAGTACTACATATCGATCTAAAAAATCGATCTTTTTGGAATGAAAAATCGATTCTTCGATTAATCGATCTCAGATCGCCATCCCTAAGGGAGTTTTGGCGGGAAGTCGAAAAAGACATAATATTGTGCTCTTGTTTTATTTTTACTTTCTTGGTGTATTTTTGAGTTATATCGGATAAATTTGATGGCATTTTGTTCGATATAGGTTAATTATAGTGCACGAGTGTTGTAAATTAAAATAACAGTGCGAAAATACGTTTTTTTGGATTGTCTCCAAAATTCTATTGGTCACATTCTGGGAAAGAAGCCATCGCTTTACTTACTTGAATGTCTTACTGACTTGACTGACCGATTGCTGACGACTTACTTGGCTTTAACTCTATTATTACTCGTCCAGAAACAGAAACTAACCAAAACGGGATGCAAAAATTATACTTTAAAGAACACTCTAAAAGAACAAAAAGGGTACGAACACGAAGGACAAGTATTTGATTTTATTCTTTTGGTAGCATTGCATCTGTGCATGTTAAGTGCATGTGTCAAAAGTGAATAGTTTTATCCAGTTTCTACCTGTTTAGTTGAAATTAGGCAATATTTTAATAGTTAGTCAAATCAGTCGTCAGTAATTAGTAAGTCTAGCTAGTCAGTCAGATGTTAGTCAGATGCTCATGTTTACCATTACTTGTCCAATGGAGTTTTAGAGGCAAGCTGAAAGGACATGATTTCGCACTGTTATTTTACTTTATACTTTACTTGTGCACTCTCATTAACCTGTATCGATCAAACTGCCATCAACTTTATCCGACATAACTCAAAAATACACCAAGAAAATGAAAATAAAACAAGAGCACAATATGTCCTTTTTTTTTCAATTATGGCATCGGAAACTCTGCATATTGCCAGCGTCAAGTATAATTTCGCATCACGTTTTGCCAGTTTCAGTGAAACTGGACTAATAATAATAGGTAAAGTCAGTAAATCGTCAGTCAAGTCAGTCAGACATTCAAGTAAAGCGATGGCTCCTTTACCAGAACGTGACCAATGGAATTTTGCAAGCAAGCCGAAAAAACATTTTCGCACTGTTATCTTAATTTACAACACTCGTGCACTATAATTAAACTATATCGAACAAAATTCCATCAAATTTATCCGATATGATCCAAAAAAGTAAAAATAAAACAAGAGCACAAGTCTTTTTCGACTTCCCGCCAAAACCAATGTCCGACTTCCCGCTAGGGCGATAAATAAAGGGGCGATTACATTGGCCAAAATGCAGGGGCCGATTTGGCATACATTGCTGGTTATCTGAGTACATTGTAATAGTAAAATATTCAAGATAACCAGCAATCTATTCCAAATCGGACCCTACATGTTGGCCCATGTAATCGGCCCTTAATGATATACCTTTTTTTTAATTAAGGCATCGCAAACTCTGTACATATAGCCGACTTCCCGCCAAAACTCATGATTTCCTACCTTAAATTCTAAAACAAGAAAAACTCGGCATAGACAGTTGTCACTTTGACGTTGATAGTTGCCATACTTATAAAATCGCATAAATAAATGGTAAAAATAACGGATATTTTTATTAAATTATTTTAGTGTTGTGTATACCTAAACAGTAAACTTAAATAAAATATGTAACTTTGTAACTATATTAAATTTGAAATATTAATTAAGATTATTTAACGTAGTGAGCTTAATTTAGGATATTGTGACGCTTTTAGAGATTTTGTGAAAAGACGGCGTGGCTGATATTAGACTTATTACAAAATCCTACAAAACTTATGCCGAAACTATTATAGTAGTCAAAGAGTGCCTACACCTCTGTGAGTCTTCATTTTCTATGCACAATTTACATCCATTGTAATGATTTCGAATTACGGGTATTACGAACTACCCTCTTCTTTGTTTTGCTACAAATTCCCAAGTAATTAGAAATAAATCAAGATTTTAATTATTTTATCCTCTAAACAAGCTCAAAACTTTATGATAGACAATAGTAGATAACGAATGTGTATAGGTAAATGAAATAAAACAAAATGCTCGCTTGGGAACGGAATCGTTTATTAAACCCATCTGTAATAGTAGATAATTAAATTATAGGTACTGTTATTCTACACATTTGTACTGTTGAAAGTACCTACCTATCAAGTATTTCTATGTCTTAGGTTAGAGTACTAACAAATGCACCCAATACCGAGGAATAAAGTTTATTTTTAATTATTATATTTACTTCCAATTGTGCTCCACGTTTTGGTAGTTACCAATCACAGTACCTTCTGGATCCTACAATTATTTATAATGAATACAATGCAATATATAGTTAAGGTATGGTTAATGACAAATAATTGAATATGCCAATTAGATCAAGTCACAATGAAATACCAATATCGAATTTCGATTTTTAAGGGTGAAATATCGATTCACTGAATCGATTCAGTACTACATATCGATCTAAAAAAATCGATCTTTTTGGAATGAAAAATCGATTCTTCGATTAATCGATCTCAGATCGCCATCCCTACTGTGGCTAGGGATGTTCCGATACCTGTAAGGTATCGATACCTACTCATATAAATAGTACTCATATCATTTTGCGATACTACTCATATAAGTAACCAAAAAGTATCGATACCTACTCATATCGATAGGTTTCAGGTTTTTTTTTTTAATAATATAAAACCAGGTTTTCTTTATGTTTTATTATTGAAAGCTATATAAAAAATTCTTCCTTATTTAAATTTCCTAAAAAGAGCAGTTGCTCAATATATTTAGGAGATAATCGGTTCCTTGCTTTGCACATCGTAAAACCCGCTTTGGAAAAAAGACTTTCGCTCGGCACCGACGTTGCTACTACAGGTAAATATTGAAGTGCATATTTATACAGGCAGGGAAACACAAACTTCATCTCATCCCATTCGGCAAATGGATTTTGTTTTAGAGATACCACAGGGTTTGAGAGGTAAAGTGACACCTCGTCTCCTTGGTGAGTCTTCTTCTTTCTTTTGTGACCGTGAGCTAATTCCTTGTGATGCTGCCAGAAATCATAATCAGGGCGTTCGATAGATGTAGCATCATCCTCTGATTCATTTGGGCTACTCTGTTGATCGGTGACCATGTTTTTAAGTTTATTTATGGCTCTTCCGCATGCAGCTGGGTCTTGAAAGTGAAGATTTTTAAACCTTGGGTCCAGTAGAGTGGCCAGGGCTGCATGGTCATTGTATTCAATCAACCCATATCTTTTTTTTATTTCTTTTTGTAAAACTTCCTTGCATTCTTTAACGACTGTTGAGTTTGGTGTCATACTATTAAGTTGTGTATTCAAGCAACTAAGCATTGGTATGATTTTGGAAATAGTAACATACTTCTGTCCAGATGCTTCTCGCGTCACATACTCAAAAGGTTTCAATAACTCTGTGAGCTGGTTAAGTGTGTCAATTTCTACAGCACCAGGCATATCTGGTGCTGTTAAACTTTCAATTATAATTTCTGACACCACTCTTCTCAATTTTAAGAAACGCTCCAACATATAAAATGTGGAATTCCATCGCGTTCTCACATCGGCAACAAGTTTTAAAATTGATGCCTCGGCCACGTTATTGCGGATTTGAATCATTCGTAATTTGTCTGATTGCACAACACTATTTTTTATCCAATTAACAATTTCTCTGACTTTAGATACAGCTGCTTTTACACTGGGTAATTTTAGTGCTGCTTCAACTACCAAGTTGATAGTATGGGCAAAACATGGAAGATGTTTTGTTTCGCCTAAAGCTGCTTTTATGGCAGCCAACATAGAACTAGCATTGTCTGTTACAGCTGCACGTATTTTTGTGAGTGGTATATCCCATTTGTTCAGAATATCAAGCAGTGTTTCTGATATATAGTCAGCAGTGTGTCTTTCATTTAATGCACGTGTCGCAAGGTAATACATACACATATTACCATTTTCTTGAAAATGTAATGTGACACCCATGAATGCCACTTCATTCATGGTCTCGGTCCAAATGTCCAGCGTGATACAAAAATGTTCTATTTTCGACAACCTTAGTTTTAAAACAGCCACACATGCGTCGTACTTATCTTGAGTTTGTTTTTTCAAGAATTTTGCGCCGGGAACCTTAAAGGTCGGTGCCAGTTCCTTCATAAGGCACAAGAATCCTTCACCTTCAACCACATTGAAAGGCCGCATGTCCTTACAGATAAAAAACAGCAGTGCCTGAATAATCTTTCCGTATTTTACACCACCAGCTGAAAAGAAAAATCCAATGATAATTCAAGTTTATGAATTATATATTTTTATTACTATGTAGTTATGAATATGAACCCGAAAATTTGATTTTATACCTTGGTTGGATTTAACTCGAGCAAAAGCCTCATGCAGATTATTAAATGTATTGTGATCGGAAGTTTTTGATGTTGATGGTCCTGGGTGACAATCGCTCTTAGGGTCGATATCCTTGACGGGCAGCACGGGCATCACTGACTCAGTAGTCGTGGTCGTGGTGGCATTTTTAGAACTGAAACATTGATATTATACCATAAGAATTTAGATCAATATTACACTATCCACCAAATAAATCGATAATATCGACAGATGACAGTTTCCCATCACTATTGTTCTATAACCACGAATGGACATTATGATCGCTCGCACTCGCAGAAAAAAATGTGCTTGAATGAAACGGATTTGTCGTCCGTCAATGAAATGCTTGTCGTGGACAGATCCGCTGAGCATAGTGAGCATGAACGTGAATGGGGTTCCAAAAAACAATAGCAGTTACCTTTCAGTTGTTTCAGTAGTATTTTTGTTTGTTTGCTTTTGCACTTCTATTCCATGTGTTTGCGCATGTTTTAACAAATTAGATGTGTTCCCACAGTATTTCACCATTTTAAAACATTGTTTACACTTAGCCGCCTTATCATTTATCTTCGTGAAAAAAGTCCACACTTTGGATTTCGGGGGCGCCATTTTACTCCTCTTCATTCACTTTTCGCTAGCAAAACGATGTAAGTAAAGTGCCACATGTATGTGAGAAACAACAGTGACTGACGCCGACTCGTTCACTCACCAAACAACGTCAGAAAATAAAAATATGGCGAAATATCTGGCTTCCTGCCAATCGAACCAATAAGGCTTGCTCAACCAAACAAAAAATGGCTGCTATTGGCTGGCTGGTGACGGGAGATGACCCGCCGAGGCTGGAGAGAGATAGAGAATAATAACAACAACAAGAGAGAGCGAAAAAGATTGCTTTTTTCTTTCAGTTCGTCCATTACGGACAGGCTAAGGTCATAGACCATGCTGCCTAGTCTTCATTCAGTAGCTTTCAATCTTGGTTGGGAGGGATTACGGCGCGTTCCGTTCATAGATCATAATTATAAGATGCGTTCAAAAAAATAGTTCCGTTCATACAACAAGATTAGTTTGAATTTTGATTCGATTCGATTCAAGTACATTTCTTTCGATACCAAGTAGGTACTCGCTAGATTGATTCGATGCTAAAAGTACTTGGTATCGAAAGAAAAGTATCGAGTACATACTCGTATTTACTTGAATCGGAAGATCCCTAACTGTGGCAGTGTCATTATCAAAAATATATGCCAGGCATTTTTTTAACTTGCTTGCTTGAATTGAATTTTTTGGAAATAATACTTTGTTACTCGGCTCGGACATTCTCAATATATAATTTTGCAAAGTAAAATTATGGCGATGGCATCAACAAGTGCAGATTCCCAATCAAATATCGCTCAAAAAACGTGGGTAATGGCGAACAACATTGAAGCTGTGTCCAGCGTTGACGAGATCTACCGCTACGACATAAAACAACAACAGGATATTCTGGCAGCGAAGCCATGGGAGAAAGAGTAAGCTCCTACTAACGGAAATTCTATAATGGATTTTTTTCCCGTCAGTGCATTAATGTGAAATTCTTCGCCATTCCACCTTTAACTATGAACTTAAACTTTTTTGTTTTCGGAAACAAAAAAAAAAAAAGTATTTTGGCCACTAGCTATTGGCCGCAACCCTTTTTGCGTCCCACTGCTGGGCACGGGTCTCTCCCCATTATTGGGGAGGCCTGGAGCTTACTCCACCACACTGCTCCAATGCGGGTTGGTGGAGATGCGGGTTAGTGGCCAATCCGCTGTCGGATGTTTTCAAACCGCCCATAAGGCCTCCGACAAGGTTTAACGACTGTTATCTATCGACAACATCCGGGACCGACGGCTTAACGAGCCCTCCGAAGCACGGAAACGCGCATGAATTTTTTTTTGCCACTAGCGGTCACCCATCTCACACCCGACCGCGCCCGTTAGGCTTAGTTGCATAGATCGTTTGCGTTCTACGCTAACCGCCGGGCCATGCGCGCTTCATTAGCCACGGCCACTAGCTATTACACAGTTTATGAAATAGATTATTCTTACATGTATGTCCAATTTAATGCAGTCATGTTTAAAGGGTATTTGAATCGTGTATTGTTTTTTCTTTGTTCTAGTCCACATTTCTTCAAAGATATTAAAATATCGGCATTGGCTTTACTCAAAATGGTTATGCACGCCAGATCTGGAGGTACCTTGGAGGTAATGGGATTACTTTTAGGTAAATACCACTTATTATATTTCACCTTTATGTGAGTTTCAAGTACATATTGTATTTTGGTATGCTTATGAGAAACGTTTTGATTTTTACCATCGGAACAACAAACCAATTTGGTGGTTTCAGCTTAGTATTTTTGTTGCTATTATTAAAGCAAGCACCTAGATGAATGAGCATTGCTCGGATAAAAACAATTTATTATCTTGGTTTAATTTCAAACGAAACCCTCGTTTGCTTAATAACGCCATCTGAAATAGCTTCCAATAAAAAATCACAAAAAATAAAAGCAATATGGTTTTGATTAAGGTTTGAACCCGGGCCTTTAGTTCCGCAGTCAGCCCACGTAACCATTCAGCCAAAGAAGCTTTAATTCAATGAATTAAATTTTTATTCAGTTCTTTCTGAAGTCGAAAGTTTTCGAGCAGTGTGTGTTGCCAGTGATGACCTACGGCGCTGAGACGTGGTCTTTTACAGTTAGCCTTTTCCATAAGCTCAGGGTCGCCCAGCGAGCGATGGAGAGGGCTATGCTTGGTATTTCTCTACGCGACAGAATTCGTAATGAAGAAATCCGTAGAAGAACTAAGGTTACAGACATAGTTCTCAAAATCTGCAAGCTGAGGTGGCAATGGGCGGGCCATATAGTTAGGAGGACCGACAACCGATGGGGAAGAAAGGTCCTTGAATTGAGACCATGTCTCGGCAAAAGGAGTACAGGACGCCCTCCAACCAGGTGGACTGACGACCTGAAGAAGACAGCGGGTAGTCGCTGAATTCAGAAGGCCCAGGACCGGGAGGAGTGGCGAACGTTAGGGGAGGCCTATGTCCAGCAGTGGACAGTAAAAGGCTGATGGATGGATTCAGTTCTTTCAAATCAACATTGTCATCTCTTTGAACGTTGGATTGACGGATGGTGTTTGATGGCGTTCTATGTCACAATATTTATCAATACTTGCTAATAGATGTCACAAAGAGTTGTATGTTTAAGGTTATTATTGCTGAAAATATTTTTTTATAATCTAAAATTTCTAAAGATAAAACCTACGTGGATTGATTGATCACCCCCGAAACCAGAGTACTAAATTACATTTAAATCGTTGCGAGCTGTTTCCAAGATTCAAAAAATATATTTAATTATAAACAAGAATTGATTGTTTAAAGGTCTTAGATATAAAAAACAAATTGGATTTTCTTCTTTTTTTTGTACAGGTAAAGTTGATGCCAACACGATGATAGTTATGGATTCATTTGCTCTGCCGGTGGAAGGGACAGAGACCAGAGTCAATGCCCAGGCTCAAGCCTATGAGTATATGACAGCTTATATAGAAAATGCCAAGTTGGTAAGCATTTTTTATTTTTTCATTTAAAATTTGAATTCACTATTCACAGTTAAGACAGGACAATATCTGTTGGGTTAGTTTGTTGTACAATATTTTGTGCAATATATTATACACTTAGATTAATAATGTTTTCTAAATAATAATAAATTTACCTTTTTTTAAGGTTGGTAGGCATGAAAATGCAATTGGCTGGTACCACAGTCACCCTGGCTATGGTTGTTGGCTGTCCGGAATTGATGTGTCCACACAAATGCTGAACCAGAATTTCCAGGAACCATTTGTAGCTATTGTAATTGACCCAGTCAGAACTATATCTGCTGGAAAAGTGTGTCTGGGAGCTTTCAGGACATATCCTAAGGTGTGATATATTTGTTGGTTGTATATTTAACCATTAAAGCAAATCATATCTTAATTTTTTCCATTATATGGAAATAATATGTGTAAAGAATGAAAACTGTTTGCGCTTTTCTCAGGCTTTACAATTTATGCTTGTTTTATTGATCTATATGCTCAAGCATATTTTTTGTTAATTTTGTATTCTTTTTAAATATTTTAGGGTTACAAACCAGCCAACGAGGAGCCCTCAGAGTACCAAACCATACCATTGAACAAAATTGAAGACTTTGGTGTCCACTGCAAGCAATACTATTCACTGGAGGTATCCTATTTTAAGTCCTCCCTTGACCGGAGGCTGTTGGACTCCCTGTGGAACAAGTACTGGGTCAACACTCTCAGTAGCTCCAGTTTGATCACCAATGCTGATTACACAACTGGTCAAATATATGATCTCTCTGACAAGTTAGAACAAAGCGAGGTGTGCTTGGGTAGGTTGTTTTGGTTGATTTAATTAATTATTTAGTTCCTGCATGTAAGGACATTTCATTTCACAAATGATTAGAACATTTGTAGATGGTAGAACTTTAGTCCCTGTAGCTTCGGGAATAAGAAAAGAGCAACGGTATCCCCTGCCTGATCATAACATGCGATTAAAAGGGGGCTTTTGGGTTTGTGGGCGGTGAGAGTGGGAGCTCCCGGGAAGGACGGCGATGTGTGCGTGGCCGCATGCCGCCGTAAGCATCGGAAGGTGCAGGAGAGCACAACTCTTCTCTCCCGAAGATGGGCCCGTTTCTGGGGCGCCGCGCGTGGAGGACACCGGCGTTTTCACCCGGAGATCCCAGAATCCTCCCCAAGCGCAGAGACAGGCCACCAAGGGGGTTTTAGTGCAGTACAAATACCTTTTGAAGGTTTCCCCCCTGTTACCAAAAAAGGTGGTTGAACTTTAATAGTTTAACCATGGAAGTACCACCGCTACACCCACTCCTGCTGTGAAGACTATTGTGTTTTGGTAGAAAGGTGCAGTTGCCTCTCAGACAGACATGAGGCGATTATCCTTCGAGGAGTGCAACTGCATACGAGCACAGGCAAGATGCAGCAACCACTTCTTTGCTACTCCATTCAAATAAAAAAAACAAGTTGTGTATTGCCTATTTATTTTCAGGTCGAGGTGGATTCATAGTCCCTGGAACGGACCCCCATGAAAAACGCACAGAGGACAAACTAGGTAAAGCAACTAAAGACGCCTGCAAGACTACTATAGAAGTTATCCACGGTTTGATGGCTCAAATGATTAAAGACAGACTTTTTAACAGTGTGAGTGGAAGGCCAGCAGCCACACCTATGATTGAGTAGGTAGTGGTCTTATGTAGCTTTAAATAATATATAATTATTAGCAGTAAAAAAACTATTTCTGTCATAATTTGATCACATTGCTGACCCATGTTGGTTGGGATGCATAGATTTTGCATTGACAATATAACATTTCCAAGAGTTTGTGCCCTTTTATACTTGCAATATTAAGGTTTACGAACGAAAAACTAAACAAAAAGTAATTATGATTGAATGTAAATGTAACTTTATCAGTGACAAGTGCATATAATTATTCATTTTTATAAATTGTCTAAAAATGCTAAATTCATTGTATATGAAATAAATTGTTATAATACAATAAAGTATTTTTTTACAATACCTGGGTGACGAACAAAAATAAAACAAACACATTTTTTGATTATATAAACATTCTCAAATATTTATTAACCAATTTACATAAAATCATTATCATTATGTACATCTTCACATAGCTTTTACACATTAAATCATAACATCTCACATTGTGGAGGGCCTTCTATTTAATCAGACACTATAATAAAACAAGCACCAGGTTGCGATATATTCTTTTGCCAAGCTCTCTTTATAATAATGGAAAAAAAAAACGGGTTGCACTCAGGTAGTGCCGGCAGAAGTGAAAACTTGAACATTAATGTTGTGCATTTTTGATATTTTGGAATGGTTAGGGAATAATTTCGTACGACTTGCTTTTATTATCAGTATTATTTTTCATCTAGTATTTTCAGTAGGTTTTCATCTAGTATTTTTATAAAGTACTCACTCATTTTCTTTCACTATTTCTTCGTCACTTTTTTCATTAATAGATGCACTTTGTTCAATGTTCATATTTTAAATACTTGATATAAACGAATTTTACAAGTATAAACAGTCGAGCCGTCATCAGTTGTCACCCCTCCGTCTTACGAATATTCGATCAGGCCACGTGTCCCGACGCGAATTTAACATTACCCATCCCAAAAAAAATGCACGACGCCGCTAAAGAAGTTTTCACTTCAAAAAAGTAAACGATTTTAACACCGCAGTCTACTATAGAGGCGCTATGTAATCAGATTCCACCATTTATACAATAATTCTAAATTTCAATAACATGTGCAGGTTAGTGACTAAATATAAATAGGATGTAAATAATAAAATAATAATAATGTGCCTAAGTGTAAACGCATCCCAAAAATAAGACTGTTGGGAAATTAAATTAGCATAATAATTAACCTACTACCTATTTAAAAAGATGTTTATGTACGTCCAGTTATTTACAGTTACATTGTCACATAATGAAAAACTTGTAGATAAAGGAACAGTAAACTAACAATGTAATTATGTTTTAATATATCTGCTTTATTAACAAAAACACCTGAGAATTATTCTTTACATTAGAATTTGGGCAGATTGTGTGTAAAATAAATAAAAAATAATCATGACTGAAGACATGCTACATTTTACACAACAATCGCAAAATTGTACTGTTATCATAATGTATCACACGTAAATAACCATATTATAATGATAAATCTTTATTAATATTCTATTTAAGTACATTTCCACATAATTTTCCCATCCTTGATCTCACTATACACCATATGTTACAATTTCACAATCTCATTATGTACATTAAAGACACGTTAGTAATATTAATTTAAAAATTCCTACCCAACGCATGAAACCTAGGCCAAACTAATGTACGTATTATATTTTAATGCAATGCTAACAAATAAATACTAAAACTGCCTAACATAACATTAATTTCAAACATAATCTTGCAAAATATTAATGAAAGATATTGCCGATAAAAAAAACTTATTATTTAATCCCAATATATTTTAAGGCCTAATAGTAACAGGATAATCGTAGGCGAAAGCTATCGTATCTTATATTTCAATAAATAAAATAGTCATATCGGTTGCGATCATCGATTATAGCAATACAACGCTTTTATAAAACTATTCCAAAAATACATTATGCATACTTAAGACAGTCCATCATAAATAGTTTCAACTAAATTCGTACGAGATGACGATATTTAACTTTACAATAAGGCCATATTCTTGACAACCATGTTCACGATCAGCAACAACTCGTCCTAGGTGACACGCGTTGGCTATAACATTTCAGACTTAAATGGTTAAAGTCTCATAGTAAAATTATCTAAAAGTGGAATGTTAAACCAATTTCTAAAACGAATAACCACTAGCATCTACATCCACACAAACTCTTAGATATATTCACACAAAACATGTTTATTGCATGTTAAATGACTGAACATAACACAGAACTCATTTCAAATATTATATTGCAAGAGCTGATATAGTTGACCCTACCAAAGCTTACGCAGACGCAGGGCAGGGCAGTCTTCAAACAATCATCTAATCTGGTGAGCAGATCATTTTTTATTTTCCATTTTTAGAGTTATTGTAATTGGTCTTTATGTTTCACTTGGTTTTTGTGATAAGCCAGTTGATATCAATTAGAAAATAGTGGTAGTCCATTTATCTCACGAATTCAGGTTTCAATGTCAGTCGTCAGTTACTATAGTTACGTGCTGATATAACTGTTAGTGACTGGATAACAGAGCTTTGCTCGGATAAAAACAATTAATTTTCTCGGTCTAATCTAAAAGAGGAACTTAAAAAGGAGAACGAAATAATCGGTTGGGACTCGATCTTGAGTCTTCTGGTTTCGGAAGCGCCCGTTTCCCCACCTGTGGTATTGTAATCTAATGGATGTAGGCGAAATTTACCTTCGTATTCTAATGACATTTTAGCAGTTTTTCATTGCCTGAAAACACGGATAAAACAACGTTTTCTAAAAAATAAATCTAGCTAGATCAATATTACGCCCCCGAAACCCCTTGCACACTAAATTTATAAAAATCGTAGGATCCGTTTCCGAGATTTAGATTATGTATCTATACTAATATATAAAGCTGAAAAGTTTGTTTGTTTGAACGCGCTAATATCAGGAACTACTGGTTCGAATTGAAAAACTATCCATAGGCCATCATGCCAATATTAACACCAAAGTCCACGCGGACGAAGTCGCGGGCGGCCGCCAGTTTAGGTATATACAAGAATTGCTCGTTAATGGTATTAGATAACTCCATGGTAACTATAGTAACGCATAGTGCCAATGCAAAAGAGAAAATCCTTACAAACTTTATAAACCAGCATTTGTGAGATAAAAGAGCTATAACAAAAATTTAGAATATGTTTTCCAGTTGGAAGGCAGAATTCTCTTATTTACCTTTCCTTATTCGCCCGCTATTTTAGCATAATAGATTAAATGTTTGCGAGGACATCAATATTATCATTCCTTACATTAGATTAAACCGAAAATTTCATGTAATAAATTTGAGGTTTTCTGGATGCATTGAAGTATGAAAAGTCCATAGTATAAAATAAATTGAGTGAAGTATTATTTACAATGAAATTCCAATGTGCCTAATATTACCACCAAATTAGAATTATACAGTTACATTTGATCATTTCAAAGTAGTACTGGAAATGTAGCATTCAGTTACAAAATTAGATATGTTATTTGTTTTGTTGCTATTATATTAATATTGGTTTTCTTAAATTTACATATTTGACGATTGAAGAAGTAAAAATAAAAAGCTTCCTCATTTACAATACTTTTAAGGCAAACACAATGTAATCTAAATCATACTTTTCAAATATAAAATTGCTTGATATTATGTATTTGCCGTTTTTGTAACGAATTGAACCATTTATAACAATTTTCAACATATTATGACCACTATTCCTCACTACGAAAGGCTTATTAACATTGTTATGTTATAATACTTATAATCTCAATAGGCAGACACACAGAGAACTTTGACTATAATAAACACTAACCTCAAAATAATAAACCAATGGAAAATAATCGCAGAAAAGATAAGTTTAATGATGGTATTCAAGCACCACTATGTACATATAAACTACATATTGATTTTACATGTTCCTGACACACATCTGATAAACTTTATATTTTTTGTGTCTCTGCATGTACTTTGTACCCATTATACACAGAATCCTAATGAAGGCCCATTAATGTATATTATAATTTCTCGAAGGGATAATAATGTACTGCTCCCTGACGGATTTCTCTGCTTATGATTGCATATTTAACACAATTTTTAGAAATTCAACAAATTCATTAGTGTTCTGGAGAACACAGACTTACAGCTGCTGTAAAAGTAAGTCAATGTACATAACTGGATTCAAACCTTGTCTTTTTGGTTTTACAAAATTATGCATATTCATTTCGTACAAAAATAAACAATCTCAGAAGGTGAAATCGATAATTTGTAGAACTAAATTTATATGATTAATGGGGAAATAAAATAAATAAATGTCTTTGTCAATCTGTTATTTCTGAGATATTTAAAAGTGTTATGCATAGTTATGTTTCGTAGCATACTTTATTAACACTAATTGTCTATCCTGCTTTATTGTTGAAGTTATACTAAATAATCGAACCAATTACGGTCAGGCCACACTACTTTTTGTATCGGCGATTTAGTCGCTAAACACAGCGGTTCGCTAGTGTGGCATGGCAGTTAAACATAACAGCTGGTGTTACCTGCATCATATACGTAGTGGTGCTTCATAGTCCGCTTTACTCACGCTGATAGAGTCGTCGGCTTTATGTTGAAGTGACTTAACAGTGGTTAGGTGAGGCAGTGCGCTGCGGTGCCGTGCGAGCGACACGTGCGTCAGTTGAACAGGTCTGGCGGGAAGGCGTTCACCTCGGCCTGCTCCAGCACCGGGTTGCCGTCCACGGTGTACGACACTCGTATCCGCAGCCGCAGAGGCGTCTGTGGACAACAATTGGTTCAGTTTACTCGTATCTTCTCAGGAGATAGTTGTGTAAACAATCTTGTCACTACCCTTTATTGAAACGAAATTACTATAGTAACCTGTGCGTTATTATTTAAGGCATAAAGATATTTTTAAACACTGTGCGCATGTGAAAAAATAAACAACCCTCGATAGTGATATTGGTGATCGGTAGCAGAAAATCTCATTCTATGCAAATCATGAAAAGAGACTCAAGCACAGCAGTAGGAGGCAAAAAGGGTTGCACAATCAATGTGACTAAGACTTATTTATTTAGTTACGAATTTTTGAAATAGTATATTAAAATAGCCTAATAAGAAATAAAGTCTTATTATCTAAAGGTACATTTTGTATATAAAGTTTCTGCCTAAGACTCTTACTTTCTTGTAAAAGCCTGGTGGCTGAAGTAGGTTTAAGAAGCAACTCAGGTGCAACAGGTCACCACTACCCCTCCACGGACTCATATTAAAATAGTGTAAAAAAGTTGTAAACAACTGAATAATTAGACGTTTAAATCTATATCTTTTAATTTTTGTATATTTTGGTAACTAATAAAAAGCTTACATTTGTCGGGTTTGTAATTTTCAGCACTTGCGTGATCTCACCCTGCGGCGATAGGACGGTGCCTGACGGGGACATCATGTCGAGTTGGAATGTCTGAAAGAATATCAAAACAATCACATTATACACATTAAAATCCTTATAAGTGAAATTCATTTTATCTGACCGAAGATGTTACGTTTGTTTTTTTCAAAGCACTAATAGATGGGTTTGTTTTTTCGATGACGATTGACGTGAGTTTTTTGTGACAGTTGTGTTCATGAATTCAAAGTGTGTGTGGATAATCTGTACATGTGTACTTCAATTTCACGAATGTCTGTTTACCATGGTTGTAGGGAGTATAGGGGTTGTATGCGCAGGTACATTGTGTCTATGTGTGTTATTAAAAAAAAACTGTCGACATAAGTTACTATAGTTACCATTATGCCCATGGATTGACAGTTTCTTAGAAAGAATATACAGACAAATTCAGGTGTATAATCTTGGTTAACCAGCATTCTTGAGATAAAAGAGCTATATGTATGAATGTATGCGGTGAATTAGTTAACTCAGCATCGTGCTATGTTAACTCTACTACTGGTTGTATTAGGTTCTTTGTTTTATTATGTCAACCTTTTTTAGTCCACTTCTTTGGTTTTCTCTCTCGAAAAAAATAGGTATTTACAGCATAGTCCACCACGCTGCCTAAATACGGATTAATGGACATCATGCCTTAGAAGTTATGAGTTACTCTCAGCCATGCACGGTAATGGAATATAATTTTATTTATTTATTTTATTTTTATTCTATACAAACTATAAAACATTACAGAATTACCTACTTAATTTTAATGCGTTCTATAGCAGTTCGAGGTATTCTCCTGCCGCCTTGTATATCCCAGGCCACTAAGCCATTGAGCAATGTCACAATGTGAGAGCACGCACCAGGGGCGACTCCTTCTAGGTAATAGGTAATAGGGTCAATAGGGTGAGGTGAAGGCGGCACTCACTCGGGGCACGGCGGCTTGAAACAGGAAGTCGGTGAGCGGCGAGGGCCCGGCGCAGGAGGCGCGCATGGTGAGCGCGGCGCTGCGCTCGCCCTCCGCCGCGCCGCGCCGCACCACCAGCTCCACGCGCAGCCCGTTGCGCTCCAGCGCTGGCACTACTGTTTCTGCGAAATTAATATACAAATGATATAAAACTGACATCAAAACTCATCAACAAATTTTGTAGGTGGTAGAACTATTATGGTTCGCCCGGGGAAGTAACACCGCTGCACCCACTTCTGCCGTGAACCAATTCTATTGTGTTTCGGTGGAAAGGTGCAGTTGCCGGCCACACGTACATAAGGCGACCACCAGCCTCCGGAGTAGCAGCGCAACTGCTTACGATCTCAGACAAGACTTCCTATGCTTGCTTGAGGTTGTATGTAGATGTCCATGGGCTGCAGCGACCACTTAACACCCCATGGCCTGCATGCTCGTCTGCTACTCCATTCAAATAAAAAAAAAACAAAAGAATTCATGTTTATCCTCAGACTGGTCGAATCTTGTGGCCTAGGAGATATAGAAAGTTCTCCAGGCCCATAGGCAGTCAGTCTAGCAGGTCCTTCAACACACTCAGGCGGTCTTAAATGTCCTCCAACATACTCGGGCAGTTTAGAATGTTATCCAGCTAGCTGAGGCAGTCTAGAGTGTCTGTTTAGCAAAGGAAGCTCTCCGCCAGGCGGTGATTTCCTGTATCTAATTTCGATCACGCCTGGTAGGCTGGGATTTGATGGGATATTCAGAAAACTTTGATAGTATGGGTCAGAATACCTTTTTTTTTTTCTTTTCAATTATGGCATCGCAAACTCTGTGCATACTGCCAGCGTCAAGTATAATTTTTGCATCATTTTTTTGCCAGTTTCAATGAAACTGGACGAAGTAATAGCAAAGTCAGTAAGTAAGTCGTCAGTAATCAGTCAGTCCAACATTCAAGTAAAGCGATGGCTACTTTACTAGAACGTGTCCTATGGAATTTTGGAGGCAAGCAGAAAAAACATAATTATAGCATTGTTATTCTATTTCACAAACACTCGTGCACTGTAATTAACCTATATCAAACAAAATGCCATCAACTTTATCCGATATAACTCAAAAATACACCAAGAAAATGAAAATAAAACAAGAGCACAATATGTCTTTTTCGACTTCCCGCCAAAGAATACCTTTTGCGCATTGCGGAAGATCACCACATCCAAAAGATTTCATTTCAAAATTACCGTAAACACGCTCACGCTATCTATAATTAACCTCCAGATGTCTTAATATGTTCTGCAACTCCCTGTAAAATGTCCCTCGGTCCTCTCAGTCTGTCTAGAAGATCCTCCAGTTCACAGAGGCGTTCTAATTGTTCTCTATCCAATTCCAGAGGTCCAGAGTGCCTACCAGCTAGCTCGGACTGTCTAGAATGTCAACACTTCCATCATCATAACTTCAACTTACCAGGTAGTTGTGTCTGTTGCGGCGCGGGCGCGAACAGTCCGTCGAGCAGCAGCGAAGGCGTCGTCGTCGTGAGGGCGTTGTTGTTAACGGGCGTCGACACCGGCATGCTCAGGTCCAGCCCGCTTAGGAGGTCCAGGATGTCCTGTGGACGGTACCTCAAATTTAGTAAATATTTTTTTTACAGTATACATTAAAATTATAATCACGTGAGGCGTTTTCGTATAAATGATGTAGAAGACAAGCATGATGTGACCTTTTTTTTGGTATTGGGGGGAAACCTTCAAAAGGTACCCAGCATCTTGGGAGGGAATATCGGGTTATGTGGGTGTCTCTGCGCTATGGATGGCTCTGGGATCTCCTAGGAACGCACCGGTGCCCTCCGCGCGCGGCGCCCAAGAACGGGTCTATCTTCGGGAGAGCAGATGTGCTCTTCTGCACTTTCAGGTGTTCACGGCGGCATGCGGCTACGATCACACCGCCCGGGGCTGCTGGATGGATCGAGCTCCCACTCTCACCGTCCGCAACCCCGGAAGCCCCTTTGAGTCGCTTGTTACGATCAGGCAGGGGACACTGTAGCTTTATTCTTAATCTCGAAGCTACAGGGACTAAGGTCACGTGACCTGCCCTTCTTCCCCCACACGACCTCAAGCTGAGGTCGCATGTATTTTGCTGCTTGCGCACTTGATTTATAGAGAAATGAAATTGATATGCAGCACATAACCATATCGCATTTACTTACATTTGTTGTGTTATTGTTGTTCGTAGTGGGCGGTGCGTGTTCTACGTCTCCGTTCGACAAAGGTTCAGATCCGATGATCAAGTCTAATAAGGCATCCTGCAACCAAAACAATTTTTGTTAGATTGGATAAAGTTGGTGGCATTTTGTTTGATATATACTTAATTACAGTGAACAACTGTTGTGGGATGAAATACCTAGACGAAAATAAGTTTTTCCCTTTGCCTCTTAAACTCCAGCGGAACCGTTCTGATGAAGTAGCTGTTCTTTACTTTTTATCAGAGTGACTGATTGATGGGCAAACAGATGGGCAGAAACGGGCAAAAACTGGATACAAATGTTCCATACCAGCTACGCTCCGGCAGTGTTGTGTGTACTGTACACTACACAACATACCTGCTTGGTTTTTTGGCGGGCAGTCGGAAAGGACATGTTGTGCTCTTATTTTATTTTCATTTTCTAGGTGTATTTTTGAGCTATATCGAATAAAGTTGGCATTTTGTTCGATATAGGTTAATGACAGTGCACAGTTATTGTGAAATAAAATAACAGTGTAAAAACATGTTTTTTCATCTTGCCACCAAAATCACTTCGGACATTATGGTAAATTAGCCATCACTTTACTTAGGACATCTGACTGATTGCTGACGACTTACTAATTTTTTCTATGACTACTAATGCAAAAAGTCTACTTGACGCTGGCAATATGCACAGAGTTTGCGATACCATTCTTTCTTTTCAACCTTTTTTTTATGTCCCACTGCTGGGCACAGGACTCCTACTCACACAATTGAGAGGGATTTAGGCCATAGTCCACCACGCTGGCCAAGTGCGGATTGGTGGACGTCATGCTTTCGAGAAATTATGAATTTCTCTCAGGCATGCACGGCGATGGAGAACATCGTAATCAATGAAATATCACGATATTTTCCATCACCGTGGAGCAGCGATAAAATCGCACATAACAAATTTCTTTGTCAGAGGTGCGAGCCGAGGATTTGAACCTGGGATCGGTCGCGTCGAAGACCGCGGTTTTTCACCACTCGGCCATCGATGCTCCGATACCATTATTTAAAAAAAAACATACCTGCTCAGGCTGGGCGGCGGCCGGCGCGGGCTCGGGCTCGGCGTCGCTGTCGTCCCTCTCGGCGCTGCTCGCCGCCTCCATGGCCGGCATGCGCTCTAGCAGAGCTGGTCGTAAGTGGGCGTGTTGTCTGAAACAACGTAGTAAGCTCGTATTAAACTCCGATTATAATTAATTAAATAAATAATAACGCTTCACACTCATCATTGTGAGGCTATCCCCACAGTAGGGTAGATGTATACCCTGTGTCGTGAATGACATGGACTCACACACAGACAGAAACATAAACAGCCAGACTGATAACAGAAAATTTAAACTCATCATTCAAATTTCTGATTCCTTGCGAATCGAACCCGGGACACTCTGATCGGCAGTCCGGCATGGTAACCATTACGCCACGCGGGTCGTCTATAATACATTATGAAGTCACGCAATTTCGGCTAAGAAATATTTTTCATTTCACCTATACCACCAACAGATGACGCTTTTTAGAGGACAACAATGTTTGCATTCCACGTTTCCATCAAACTACAACTGCATTTATACTCATCTAATTCGCGGAAAACTAGCTTTGAGGTTCCTCAAGGGAGTGTATTGGGTCCTTTATTATTCTTAATTTACATTAATGATCTGCCCAATAGCATAAATTACCCAATGACTCTTTTCGCAGATGACAGTTCCGTAGTATTTACGTGCAGAAATATAAATAATTACGAAAATGAAATTAATGTTACGCTGACAAATATTATTGAATGGCTTAAGACTAATAATTTAAAAATAAATTTAAAAAAGACTAATTTTATGAATTTTAGGTTGCGCAAATGTTTTCTTGGGCCACTTAACATTAATTATCAAGGCAAGTCAGTAAAAGAAGTGAACTCGACGAAATTTTTAGGTCTTCACATAGATACCGATTGGAGGACACATTCGGAACATCTTTGCAAAAAATTAAATCATTTTTCATATGCGTTATATGTTCTATCAAAAGTTATGAATCAAACAGCAATCAATAAAAAGGTTAAGTTCAGTTGACTAACTCAATTATTTCAATGAATAACTATTTTAACAAATTTTTTAATTCAGGGCTGTGGTTACCTGAATAGTTGTCCCAATTCCACCCCTCGTTGTTGCAACTCGATGTGTATGTGGGAGCCGAATGTATCAATGATAACTCTGATTTTTCTGTAAAACAACAGCAACAGTCAAAATATCAGCATAAAAATTTAAATAAAACAAAGTTTAGGGAAATTACTTATCTCGTGAAATTAATACTACTTCACTACTATAGTTCTGTTATCTCACGAATGCTGGTTTATCAAAGTAAGAAGGAGTGTTCATATAGATATTGTCACTGCGCTACTTAAGCTGTTAATTAGTCATTCAGTCTATTACTATTACTATGATTAGGATTACTAGCAGATAACTATAGTAACATAACAAGACTATTCCACAACTTTTTACGTAATACACACAAAGACAATATAAAAGCAGCATTTGTGAGATAAAGAGCTAGCTGTACATGAATTATTCGATAACATATTAAAATTTATATGGACATAGTCACTTAAACATGGATTATTTACTGGTCACAGTAGCCTTAGGGTTGTACCCTTCCCCACTAACCCAAATAATAATAATAATAGTCATTGAAACGCTGGGCCTCCCAAATAATGGAGAGAGACCCGTGACCATCAGTGGGATGCAAAAAGGGCTGCTGCTAGACACCAAAATATCCATGAAATATTTTAAAAAGAACCAATGACACATAAACAAATATTTAGTAGTACATATGATAGCTTACTCTTGGCTCGGCCTCGTGGTGAATCTTGTGGAAAGCTTGGCCAAAGACAGTAACAGATATTCCTTGCTGGTGATGGAGAGCTGAGTGGACCATAACAACTTCTGATAAATGTCGATTACGTACTCTTCCGTCGGACGCACGAAGTCGTCTATTGGTAAAGATTAAAAAATATTGGTGAGAATAGATTGGGTGTATCTATTCACATTTGCAGTATATAATAATATATAATGTTATATTGATGTATTATAGGAGAGATAGTCAAAACAACTGCCTGAAGTGTATTTTTATAACAAGATTGAAGTTTTACAGTTATATGAAATGAAATATGAATTACACAATGGTGTTGTCCCAAGACGCTATAAGTTTGAAGTGTGTCATAGCATGTATTTATTAGGTAATAGTTGCAACTTTGACCTGTGCATTCATAAATGAGAAATCAACTTCTATGCTAAAATATCAATAACTTACCAACGCCGTCCTCATCGACCATTGATATTGCATTACTGGCTTCAGATACTAACATATCTCCATACTCTCCAATCGTCCAAGCTGCTACCTGTAATGGATTCATTTCTATGAGCCATAAATAAAAAGGTACATGTACTACTATACATGCCTAAGGAAGTGGTTAATGTTTGCAATAAAATATTATAGCTGGGGAAGGAGACAATATGGCAAAGAGCGCAGATGGAAGAAGCGAAGTTATATGTATACTAGCCTTCCGCCAGCGGCTTCATCCGTGTGGACCCGTTTAATGGGTCCCCGTAGTATAAAAAATAGCCTATGTGCTATTCCAGGCTTCATTGCTATATTAAAATCATAGGTGTTTAGCCAGTTGCTTTAACCGCGTTGATCCTATTACCCGTTTTCACGTAGGAATGAAGCATTTTCCCGCGGTAAAAAGCCTATGTTACTCAGGGTGAATGTAGCTTTCTAATGATGAAAAAAATTTTGAAATCGGAACAGTAGTTTTTGAGTTTACTCATTACAAACATACAAAATTAAAGATATAATAGATGCACTTTGTTCAATGTCCATATTTTAAATACTTGATATAAACGAATTTTACAAGTATAGACAGTTGAGCCGTCATCAGCTGTCACCCCTCCGTTTTACGAATTTTCGATCCTCGAGTCCTGACGCGAGTTTAACATTTTTTACCCATCCCAAAAAAGTGCACAACGCCGCTAAAGAAGGTTTCACTTCAAAAATATTTCCTCTTTATAATATTAGATCAGGGAATCCCGGTTGGTACCGTGTTTGTGTATGGTACCTGCACGAGAGGCTGCTTCTCGCTGGCGTCCCCGGCGCGCGCGGCGCGCTCCAGGGCGCTCCAGAGGCGCATGGCGGCGTACGCCTGGCGCTCGCCCGCCGCCGCCGACACGATCTGCAGCGTGCTCGACACCGTG
Source organism: Pyrgus malvae (assembly GCA_911387765.1). Lineage (NCBI taxonomy): Eukaryota > Metazoa > Arthropoda > Insecta > Lepidoptera > Hesperiidae > Pyrgus > Pyrgus malvae. Next base: position 4,563,733 of record OU426955.1, on the reverse strand, counting down.
TCGTCGCGCAGGTAGTTGCCCGCCTGGGTTGTACGTTATCCGAATGGTTATTGGAAAATTGCTTTTATAGTCTACGAGAATTTATGTTATGTAAACAATCTTAGTTAATCTTAGCTCCACGGTGATGGAAAATATTTAATTAATTAAGATGTTCTCCATAGCTTAGCTTAGCCAGTGTGGACTATGGCCTAAATCCCTCTCACTTATGAGAGGACCTGTGCCCAGTAGTAAAACATAAAAAGGTTGAAAAAAAAAAACAATCTTAGTTTAAACATTACTCTTAATAATTAGAAAATTGTATCTGATATTCTGTAGCTTGTTGTTGTTTGTTGTTATCAGAAAAGTTTGACATCTAACATATTTTATAAATTATTTAATTTAATTTTTAATCAATTTGTAAAAACGTTGATTGACATTTAACTATATTTTATTTTAATTTAACTGACATTATATGATTAGTTTTAAGACTGTTGACATTGCATGCTGTATCAAGCCAAGTATATTGTATCATCTTGTAAACCATACTTGTTGCAATAAACAATTATTATTATCTCTGCTTATAGGTCACAGATCGAAGATCATTTGGAAATCATTTGGAAGGCTTGCGTGGGGACATAGGTCCAACACGTAGAGGCCCCTTTAAGACACTTTAATGTTGTTACGTGGTAACACGTGGCGGATACCATCCTCAGTCGTATCATATAAAAGGTTATATGACCCGAAGATGGTCCCCGCCAGGTGCACAGGAACTATTGCTACAAAAGGGGATACTAATATTGGGTCTATGGGGATGAACGAACGAGGGACGTACCAAGCCAAGTATATTGTATCATCTTGTAAACCATACTTGTTGCAATAAACAATTATTATTATTATTATTATTTATTAATTAATAATTAGTATTGCTTTTGGATTTTGCGAAAGAACAAACAGGTCAAAATGTCTTTAACAAGTTACCAGACCTAGAACGAAAGAGAAAAGTTGCCTTCAGACAAACACTGGTAAATAAAGTTATCTTAATATCTTAAAGTAAAATTTTGTTTACACCCATATTATTATTTCTGCTAAAAATATTCCATTTAACATTTTCCATCAGATGTATTCATATCTATCAACCATTATGTAGTCTGTTTTAAGCCGGAGACATAGGTTGAAAATCGTTAATATAGCGCTAATAACCGCTAAAATAGCGGCCATATTTGCAATAGCACTAACTCAACAATGATAAAGTTGTTGAATGCTTATTTATCAAAACTACTCGGAATACTTTTGAAGACAATTCAATCATGATTACGAAGTGACTGCATAATATTTACTTTGAGAAAGACTTTGAACAGCGTGTCCAGGTGCCATTTACTGGAGGGCGCATATCTCTCCGCAGCCAACACCATCGCGCTCGAACAATGTGCCTTGAATTCTGCATCCGACCTCTCGAGGAAGGTCAGCAGCTCCTTCATCATGGCTCGGATATTCTGGCCGTTGATCAGCGCGAATGACAGCTCCATCGCCCGTCGCCGGATCGAGACGTCCGGGTCCTGTGAATATGTGTGTAATAAAACAGGTTTCACAGACCTGAGAACATTGAACAATAAAAAAAAAAGAAGTTAAATGACTAGCATTTAGGAATAGTACACAATAGTGGTTCAGAAAAACTGAACACTGAACGGCGGTGAGACTGACGGAAGCTTATGATTCTTAAGAGGGAGCTCCCGAAAAAAATTCTTTCGTTAGCTCCGCCCATCGAAACAATCAAACATCGCAATGCATCGAAAGTCATAAAAAATTCTTCAACAGTTTTCAATTCAAACATTTTGTTCCGCATGAAAAACTATGGAGACTCATTTTTGTATGTATATTTTTAAATAATTTTTTCATTATTAAAATTTTCTATCACGGGAAATAAATAAATGAATATCACGGGAAATAAGTTTTAGATTAAAGGAAAAAATGATAAATGATATAATTAAGATCAAATGATTTGTTTAATATAAGTTTTCCGTAATTATGAAATTATGAGCACTTTAGATTCCAAGAATTTGGAAAACCATAGTAAGTGTAAATAAAAAATAACATTAATATCTTGGTATGAATTTGAAGCAATGGTGTAAAGCAATTTGTACCAAAATTCTAAATCGCGTAGCGCCACTGTAAGTTTTATTTTATACTAATCCAATATGCAATTAATATTAAGTGCCTAAGGTAAAAATTATTTATAGTGATAATCACAGGGAATATAAGACCGTTTTTGTGACTCTTACGATGTGCCAGATAAATGTGCTTTCAAGACCTAAAATATAATATTAAATATATGATTAAAGACGAAGTCTATGAATCTATGAGCTAATAAACGTTAAAAATTGAACGCGCAACTTACTAACATTTATACTTTATTTGATAGAAAAAATCTCGAAGGCAAGTGAGTTCCACGTGCTGCTTCTAAATTCTTAAAAAAGACCTGTACTCAACAATCAAACACCAAAAAATGTTGAAAAAATGAAATAAATTGCCTAGAACTTCCAAAATTATTAATTAATTCGACCATTTTAAATCTATACTATCATAACGAGATTTTTTTAATTTTGGATGTTTATAAGGACTGAACTCAAAAGCTACTGGACCAATTAAAAAAAAAACAACGGGTTGCACTCCGGGAGTGCCGGCAGAAGTGAAAACATTGACGTTGTGCATTTTTGATGTCTTGGAATCGTTAGGGAATAATTCCGCACGAATTGCTTGAAATATCAGTATTAATTTCTATCTAGTATTTTTATAAAGTACTCACTCATTTTATTTCACTATTCCTTCGTCACTTTTTTCATTAATAGATGCACTTTGTTCAGTTCAATATTTTAAATACTTGATATAAACGTATTTTACAAGTATAGACAGTCGAGCCGTCATCAGCTGTCACCCCTCCGCCTTACGGTTTTTCGATCAGCACGCGTGACCTGACGCGAGTTTCACAGTTTTTACCCATCCCACAAAAGTTCTCAACACCGCTAAAGAAGTTTTCACTTCAAAAATTCTAATGCTAGTTAGAACTTCTACTTAGATATAAGTAAATAGTATATGACATTACGCTCCGATCAATAGGAGCGAGAGCGTGACTATTATATTACGAAAAATTTTGCAAAAATGGGCAATATTTATTAAGTACTTTAAAAAAATAAAAACAAAACATTTTTTCTTGATCAATGATAATATATAGTAAGCTGAACGAACCGATTTACTGGATTTTGATTTTACAACTCATCGAAATCCACTGTTCTTTGGAATTTTATTATATATGTTAAAACTTCCCGAGAAGTGGATGGCAATGTTTGGTTAGTAGCAATCACTGGAGGGAAAACTATTGGTGATTTAGAAATTATGTCGATAGAAGACGGCCCTCTTATTTGCTTTATGGCTGTAATGTAGTCCGGGTCCCGGATGGGTTTATTCTTGGTATATCGTGGATCCACAAACTCTGGCAATAGACAATCCGTATAAAAAGACACAAGATGAGGCTCCATCTAATTTTTCCAAAAATTGTCATCTTTCTTTATAAATTCAATTTTGAATTTATAGTCTCCATACCACACTGCCAGGAGGCATTTTTCTTTTTTTACTATATGCATTTGTCCCTGGGCTTGCATGTACCAATACCCAGGGACAAAAGTATACAGTAAAAAAAAGAAAAATGCCTCCTGGCAGTGTGGTATGGAGACTATAAATTCAAAATTGAATTTTATGTGAAAAACCTTAAACTAAGTTTCACAAAGGGTTAAACCTAATGCCTCTTGGCATTGTCTACCGGTCGACCCTGAGTGATGTTGAGAATGCGAGATAGGCTTCTAAAAATAAACAAGCTAAAAGAACAAAGAATTAGAAAAATGACAATAGGTAATGACAGTGTACATAATGAAATATGTACTCTACACTAATAAATATAAATACTTACATCCAAACATACATACATGAATACATACATACATACATACATACACACACATCCATACATACATACATACATACATACATACATTCATACATACATACATATATTAGAAGGATATAATGACTTCATATTTAATAGAAATAAATAGGACTCTTGTTGGTAAAAAATACTAGACTAAGGTAGGGATGCTCAAGAAATGCTCTCGGACCAATTTCTTGAATGCCAGTTTGCTGGGTGCCTTTCTTATATTTTCGGGTAGGGTGTTCCAGAGCTGTATGGCCTGAACTGTGAAGGAGTGATGGAAAAATCCACTGTTATGTAGAGGAAGAATGATACTAAGATTTTTGGAAGAACGTAAGCCTCTGTTATGGGCGGAGCAGAGGTACTGAAAGTTTTCCTTGAGGTACACAGGAGAAGATGGGTCATGCAAGACAGAGTACAAACCCATTAAAATTCTAGAGTTACGCCTTTGTCGAATGGTAAGCCATTTGAGCTGGCTTCGAAATTTGGAAATATGATCGTATTTGCGTAAATTGAAAATAAACCGAATGCAGTTGTTGAGAAGGCGCTCTAGCTTATTTAGAAAATTTTCGCTGAGATCAGGGTAGGACACATCTGCGTAATCAATTATGGGCAAAACAAGTGTATGTACCAGTGCAAATTTGTGTGCTGCGGTAGGAAGTTTTTAAACCGACATAAAGCTTGAAGAGTTTCATTAACCTTTCGGCTAACTTCCGTAATCTGCGGTTGCCAATTCATACAGCTATAAAATTGGTCTACGTACGCAATTATAATAAGGAATAAAAGTATGGATTTCAAATTGGACACATGATAATATCTACGGAGTATATTCACTTCATTCTAATGATCCTCTTCAACGCGAGTGAAAAAAAAGACAGTATATACTTATCATGACCTGATTACAAATTTACATTGTCTTGTGAAATTCTTAAGACATTTTACAGGTGAAATCAATATGCAAAAATTTCTATTTTTATTCTCATGGCATTGCTTTAATATTTTAAATTAATCTTACCTCGTTTTAATATCAGTAAATAAACTATACTTATAAGTTTGTTATTCTTTTGTTCTTCATTAATGTTTTTAGACGTGCCGTATTCTGTTTTTTTGTAACTTTATTTTTATTTTTTTTATCACCCATTTTTTAACCGGTTTAGTTACCCAAGACTATTACTATTATAAATTATGTTAGTATAAGGCGTCTCCGCACCAGTGACCAGACGTCTCTGTTCTTGATAATTTCACTAAATATTAATGTCAACTACCCTTCTTTACGTCGCGCAGTCAGGCAAACGTCACGGGAAAAAATGACATAGGTCTGTCCTCGACGGCGCCAAGCGCTGAAGTGAGCAAAGAACTGCAATTCGCTTTTATGGTTTTTGAATACGCGGTATTAAAGTCGGTTTTCGCCTGAATTATTTTAGGCGGTTACATTATGAATAAAGGTCATATATTTGCAAAACTGTTTTCGTATATTACATGAATAATATAGAATATACAAAAATAAGCCTTCGCCACGCTCTAGATATTTAAATTATCTACAAAAGTATATGAATTTCATATATTAATTTTAATTATTGATGCTGGTAAACTCAAAATATTTTCGAAAACATACCATTTTGGGAAATAAAAAGTATCGAACAAAAATCACTTAATCGTGTTTCGACGCCTATAAATCTAAGAATAAGGGTTCAAAGAAACATATATTAAAATTTAACATACATCTAGCAAGTGGTTGGCTTGGAATGAGTCATCAAAAAACACCAAATTTTGGGAGCGCCCTCTTAATTTCTTATACAATTAATGATCTAAGGTCTTCGGTAAGTTCCAAAGCCATAAAATGCCTACAATATGACAAAACTTTTTATATTTAAATCATATACATATATCAATATAGGTTGAATATCCTTTAAACAGATTGACTAATAAAGTCTGAATGAATATCGAATGATTGATAAACTAAGCTAGATAGCCGAGTGCTTTTGTTGCTGATGGTAGTCGGAGGAAGATCTTTCATTGTGACAAATAATTATTTTACCTTCAAACATTCCAATATAGTGGTCCGATGTCTCTGCACAGCCGACGTATCTACATGGACGGTCCTCAGCAGCGTATTCAGCGCCACATATCTGATATTCTTGTCATTATTGAGCAGGAACCTGCCCAGGATGTTGATGGCCAGCACGCGCAAGCTGCTCTCGGACTTGATGTCCATGATGGAGAGCACGGTCTCGTACAGGATGGTGTTGCCGACGTTCTTGCTGGTCTCCGTGTTGGTGGCCACCTGGGCGAGGATGTCGTTCATGGCTTCGGACGCCTCGGCGTCGTTCTTGCCCAGTATTCGGAGGAGGCGGAGGATTTTGACCTAGAAAAAAAAAACATAGGCTGGTGTTAGAACTTTACCGAAGACAAGAAAAAGATACGTTAAACAGTAGCTTTTATTTAAATTTTAGTAGCAGATGTGCACACAACCACAAGCTTCGATATGCCTGATATTGTAGGCAGTTATGAGAGAAATTGAAGGCCGCCACATTTAAGTCTGTCCGGCAATCACATCTTTCCAGACACAGTGGTGGTACATATGGGACTGAACATTGAAATTTCTACCACCCATAGATAGCTGAACTTGGGTGCACTAACATACGTTTGGAAGTGAGGATCATTATCTTTGATTTTACAGGTATGTAACAACAGTGTTTTGACAGCCAACTAAAAGTATCATAATCGATTTGGTAGGTTGTCAAATACTGTATTCAGATTATCATAGAAAAAAAAAATTCTTAAGACAATTACACAATCCAGAACTGGAATGTGGGAAACAGTGATGATACTAATGTGTTCGCACATGTAAGTATTTACCTGTAAGAAAGGATCTGACACCCCACTGACGTCATGTTCTGGAGAATAGCCCGCCAATATGAGGTTCTTCAATATTCTCACTAAATTGGGGACAATCTAGAAAACAAAATGAATTATTATACCTTCAACAAACCAGCAATTTTAACTGCGCAGGCGCACTTACATTAATTTTCAAAGCAGAACCAATAAAATTTTGATATATACACAATCATTAACATACAGGCATATCTGATGCATATTTAAATACTTTCTAAATACGGCAATGGGAGAACAAATTACAATGCACCATTCGTATATACGTTGCGCTTTACACAATAACAGAGGCCAACAGTTACATAGGGGTTCAACATTACTGCATGGAAAAAGATACTATAGTGACACTATCTTACACGATTTCAAAATAATTTCCGTTTAATAATATGGTATTTCCTGTTCTGTAAACATATGAAATGATATGCGCAATCAAATATTTTTTTGTATTGAAAGATAAAATATAGTACATAGTGATATGTGAAGAAAGTGTCACTTTAACCCAAAAGAAAAACATAAATTAAGAAGAAATAGAAAAAGTAACTTATTAATAAACAGAAAATTTGTTCACCCCTCCATTGCTAATTAGTTACGATACAACTGTGCTCGTTTCAAACCGTGAAATAATATAAAATTCCCTTTAAATTGGATTAGTACTGTGTCGTTTGTCATACATAGTCTGTTTTGTATGTAATATGTCGTGGCAATCACAAATAGTTTGGTCTAATTATACTTTAGTGAGGTTTACTTAATTTATTCGTATGATATTAAATGATCGAAAATATGCTCATAAAAATAATCATAGCATGTATTGCTCTTTTATATCATATGTACTCGTATGTGTTCATAGTATGTCTACCTAAGAAGTTGTCAGTCATAAGTTACTATAGTTACCAAGCTACTTGTACGCACGCGCAGTGCTATGCAAGATTCGTACAATGATATTGATGTGTCTCTTATTATTTATAACTTATAACACATTTTTGGTTATATACAATGTTATTATTAGCTTGTTGTTGAAGTCCTAATGGTAAGTAAGTAAAAACCAGCTAGAAGATATCACTTCCTACAAAAGTGAATATGCTATAGACTATTTAAGTCGTTTTATTTATCTTTGTTTCTTTTAATCTACATAGTATTTTTATGAGCACGATTTTCCTTTACTTGTACTATTTTAACTATCAGGAGTTTAAATTTTTCAAGAGTTATGATTTTCCCAAATCCTACTGAACTGTACTGCAAGGGTAGATATAGTGTAAAAGTAATGTTATACATAAGCTTAAAAATATGATTTAACATGGTCACCAATTGATATAGGATTGTCATAATTTGAATCAAATTTGAGAAAGAAATACATATTACATTATTATAAAATTGAGACATAGCATCACATAAAATTTACATCTGATTATTTAACCTATTTACCAAGTTTTGGACTTTTATTATTATTATTATTATTCATATATTATGACAGTCCTACAATAGTAAAATAGTGATTCTGTAACCAACATACAAAGTATGACCAATACAATATAGTAATATGTATGACAATCATGCTTGCATTCCATTTAACCAGTTGACATTGCTTATTTGTAAACATAGTAGAAAAATAATATTGGTAAATAAATTTTCTTGTTGTCATTCTATTCACTTTACAGGCTATAAGAATAGTCTCTATATGAACAGTTCAATAAGACTTTTTTCGTAAAAGTCAGTCGTGACAGATGTCGTCCATACGTCGGTGCAAGTATTGTATGAGTGACATCTATCGCGGCTGGCATATAGGTACGCGCGCAATATATGCTGGTGTGAAACCGCAATAAGAAATAGGTTTGAACACGTCACGACTGTCATCAGTCCGAAAAGTTTTTTAGTAACTTTTATAAAAAAATTGTTAGCATTTTATAGAGAAGATTTTCTAAATTACAATAATCAACAGGTTAAACGAATAATAGTGCAAGGATCAGCGTATATGATTACCTCCCGTTGCCCGCTCTCCTACGGGACAATATAAAAAATGTCATTAGTTTGGGAATGTATGTCTTGTGTGTTGCTTGGTTCTTAAAGGTTCATACAAGTGTTAATGGTCAGAAAATGGGTCATTTTAACATCAACCTTTTGAAATAATAAAATGGCACGTTTGAATATTACAGTAAGGGCCGATTTTTCAATCTACAGATAAAGTTATAGGTCATTTAATTAATATCATCACTAATCACTATTCTTTTCATATGTCATATGAGTAACAGCTCTAACATTTAATTGACAAATAGTTTAATGAAATAACTTTCCTAAGTAAGTACATAGGTACATACATATTTAGTTTGTAGTGTTTGGTTTGTACTGTTGAGCCTGTTCGTTTGTTCAGTCCTTATTTAGAATTGTAATAAGTACTTAACAAATGACTACGTATGTCCAAAATTAAACATGTTTAAACAGCCATATAAAAGGTCATATAAATTGTGGTTCTTTTATTTCGTAGATATAAGAGAAGGTAGGCCAACAATTTTCCATATCCGCCTACATGGATATATATCACATAAAAATTGCAATAAAACCCAATGCTATACTTTCAGTACTAAAATAACAACATAAAATATCATTGATACGCGATAGCGATAAGTACTGTTTTGTTTGATACAACCTACACTGACTGATAAGGAAAATGTTCTGTACATTCTTGATTTTACTTTGCTTCTAATACATTACATTACATCTCAAAACCCTAGCTTATTTTAATTTTATAAGGTTTTAAAAAGTATTATAATTTATTAAATAGAAGTCGCACGCCGAAGGACATCAGGACATCTTCCTATTACAAAGTACATGACCAAAATGACTATTATCATATCTATGTGAATCATATCTTTAAAAGGAAAAGGTAAGAATCTGATTTTAAGACGACTTTACTGTATATTCACAAAACGCTTCGCTTTATTTCCTTTCCGTTTCTACAATTTTCTTTCAACATAAAAGTGAAACAGAATCCTAATCTGATACTACAACTACATATCGTGTGTATGCTACAGTATAAGTAAGCACGCACGTTAAAACCTTGTAATATCCTATTACAAAGATGTAAATGTAACCACAAATATGACACCTTTGTTTGTTCCATTACATTCGATGAAGGACAATACGACAATAATGCTGCTTAGTTGTATTTAAATGACTTGCAGTTAAAAACAAAAGGATATCAGGAAAATTATTCGGTTTTATCAATGTAAATTTCATAACCATACTAATATTATAAATTTGAAAGTGTATTTTTTTATTTGAATGGAGTAGCAGACGAGCATGCAGGCCACATGGTGTTAAGTGGTCGCTGCAGCCCATGGACATCTACATACAACCTCAAGCAAGCAAAGGTAAGTCTTGTCTGAGGTCGTATGCAGTTGCACTGCTATATTTATTATTATATGATCGATCACGATCAGCTGTCACGTGTGCCCATTGTCAACCCATAGCTTTTCTGTATCTCAAATATATTATTATGTACTTTTTTTAAAAGAGTGCTGGGAGGATTTTTCCGCCGCCTTTTTTCTCTCAGCTCAACATCTAGCCCAAACGGGCACCTAAGGGCCGGCGCTCATTATCGGCATCGGCAAGGAAAAGGATCCTTCGGCATCCTACATGCAAGCGCACACTATCGGCAATTATGCTTTGGCATGCTGCAACGTTCTTAGGGATAACGAGGCGTCCTTAAGGATGCGTACCGAAGGATGCCGAAGCATCCCGAAGCATTCTCAAGGCTGCCGATACAGCAGCCTCAAGCATACCGAAGCGGTATTTTTGTTATTACGACCACATATCACGGAAATTTCTACTTTATTGCCATTATGTTATAGTATATTGCTATTTGCCACCTAAAATCCTCAGTCGTACCGATGCCGATAATGGGCGCCGGGCCTAAAGGCGATGACCGGGAAAAAATGACATTCATTAAGCGAATATTTTGTATTCCTAATATGAAATAAATATTTTTTCTTTCTTTCTATGGAGGCTGGTGGTCGCCTCATGTAAGTGTGGCCGGTTTGTTTGTTTGTCCTTGATTGACCTGATTTTTTGTATAGAGATAGTTGGCAAGCTGGGGAGGGACATAGGCTACTTTTTACACAAGGAAAATATCTCAATCCAATGGGAGAAAAACCTGTAGACCTCAACCAGAAAGCAAGTCATTCTATGTATTCTTACTATTGTGTCAAACTTGGCCAACTTGTCTGAGTTTAAATATCTCTCAAAAGAGATTTGAGATATTAAAAGAGTTGAGTAATAGTAATATAGTAAAAATGTATTTAATACACATATTTCTGCTCTACACAAAACTTAAAAAATTGTCATCGATCACCGTCATTGTATAACTTACTAACTAGGTGTTATGTCAATATTAAGTTTTTAACAAAAAAATAGAACCGACTTCAAACGGTAAAAAATAAAATTGTTCAGTACCTACTTCTTCTTGCTTATGGTAATGACTCTTAAAACTATTTTTGGAGTCGGGCCCTTACTAAAATGTCGTACCATTCGTTCTAAATAGGCACCGACAGTACAGACAGTGGGACAGTACCTACTTCTTCTTCATTATGGTAATGACTGTTAAAACTATATTGGAGTCGGTGCCCATTCAGAACGAAAGGTACACTATATTTACTAAGACAGGACATTTTACTAAGGGCCCGACTTCAAAAATAGTTTTAAGAGTCATTACCATAAGCAAGAAGAAGTAGGTACTGAACAATTTTATTTTTTACCGTTTGAAGTCGGTTCTATTTTTTTGTTAAAAACTTAATTTATTTCACTCTTTTTAGTAATTTTAATAACACACACTGCACATATGTATAAGCATTACTGGATTTTTTTTTCAGTTAATTTCTGAACGTTAAAAGAGATACCTTTTATAATCATGTTTATCTAATAGCCATTTTATAGCCTGAAAGAATACTACTATCAGTCCACCTGAACGTATAAATTAATGAAAGAATTTGCTCTCAGCTCCTAACTGTTGAGGAGTTGTACCTTCAATCATCAGCTTAGCAACATTAGGTGATAATTACCGGACATAAATATTTGTATTATGTTAAAAAATATGACTAAAAGAATGTGTGTGCCTATTAAGTTTCAGTGTTTCACTCGATTTCCCTAGTATTACATCATCAAATTTTGCCATGGTGACAGTTGGACCACCTCGGGAGCATAAGTTTTTGAACAAAAAAACATTTATTGAAAGAATTTTCTCTCAACTCCTAACCATTGTAGTACCTTCCATCATCAGCTCAGCAACATGATACGATGATATTTATACACAAATGCCTGTTTTACTGTAGTAAAAATATGAAAATCAATTGTTGTGCTATAAAATTTGAATGTTCCCTTCGATTTCTCTGGGATCCCATCATCAGACTTTGACTTGGTGACAGTTGGATTACCTCAGGAATGTAAGGTTTCGAACAAAAAACCATTTATTGAAAGAATTTGCTCTCAACTCCTAACCGTCGTATTACCTTTCATCATCAGCTCAGCGACATGATATGATGATAATTATACACAAATGCCTGTTTTGGTTTAGTAAAAATATGAAAATCATTTTGTTGTTCTATAAAATTTGAATGTTCCCTTCGATTTCTCTGGGATCCCTTCATCAGACTTTGACTTGGTGACAGTTGGACCACCTCAGGAATGTGAGATTTCGAATTAAAAACTATTTATTGAAAGAATTTGCTCTCAACTCCTCAATGTCGCAGTACCTTCCATCATCAGCTCAGCAACATGAGATGATGATTACTATGCACAAATATCTCTTATGACTCAGAAAGTATAAGAAAATCAATGTGTGTGCCTATAAAATTCGAGAGTTCCCCTCGATTTCCCTGGGATCCCATCATCAGATCCTGATTTGGTGACAATGGGACCACCTCGGGAGTATAAGTATACGAACAAAAAAAGAATTTTGAAAATCGGTCCACAAACGGCGGAGTAATCGGTGAACATATATAAAAAAAAAAAAAATACATACAGCCGAATACAGTACCTCCTCCTTTTGGAAGTCGGTAAAAATGATGCCTATATTTAGATACCACATTGGTTTGTCATTCAGTTTAGAAATGTGTGACATCAATGGTAGAATCAATATTTACCTATTAAAGAAATTTTATGAATTTAAGTTATCAGCGTATAGTAAAAAATCGAAAGTCGATGAATAACAGCTTACCTTTTTGAAATGATTGAGTGTGTCAGGACTATTTTCACACATTTCGGTGATGAGAGTCACTCCAGTTATAAGGACACCTGGGAAAAAATTTAATAATTTCAATGCAATTTCTTTGCATGGTATAAACTGGATATGCAATAGAAATTTGTCTATCTATATTTCTTCAATGAAAAAATTATAAAGAGGAAAGATTTGATTATTCATTGAAGTAAAAACTTCTTTAGCGGCGTTGTGCACTTTATTTGGGATGGGTAAATGTTAAACTCGCGTCAGGACACGTGGCCTGATCGAATATTCGTAAGACGCAGGGGTGACAGCTGATGGCTCGGCTGTCTATACTTGTAAAATTTGTTTATATCAAGTATTTAAAATATGGACATTGAACAAAGTGCATCTATTAATGAAAAGAGTGACGAAGAAATAGTGAAAGAAATGAGTGAGTACTTTATAAAAATACTAGATGAAAACCTACTGAAAATACTAGATGAATAATAATATTAATAACACTGATAATAAAAGCAATTCGTGCGAAATTATTCCCTAACCATTCCAAAATATCAAAAATGCACAACGTTAAACAAATTTTCACTTCTGCCGGCACTCCCGGAGTGCAACCCGTTGTTTTTTTGTTTGCATTAAATAGTCATACTAAAGTAATACCAAAAAAATTTATCGCAATTATATCGCATACGCTGTGGAAATTATAGTCAATGGAGCAAAGTAATGTACCACATATTTATAGAAGACATCAACATCTACAGTAAAGTCCGAGATACCACACGCCTAACTGTTACAGTTATGTCACAATAACTGCTTCTCATTTTAAAACATATTATATGTAATAGTAACCCGCGGGTACAAAGTAATGTATGTAGGGTACATGCACCAAAGTTGATAAAGTAGACAGCAATAGTTTGGGTCCCCTGAACTCCCCTGAAACTTATGGAGAAGACAAAGTTATTGTACTGATTTTTTTGACGACCCGTGTGGCGCAATGGTTACCATACCGAACTGCCAATTGAAGGGTCCCGGTTTCGATTCCCGGCGAAACAGAAATTTGAATGATGAGGTTAAATATCTGTTCTCGGTCTGGGTGTTTGTGTTTTTGTCTTTGTATGTGTCCATGGTACCCACGACACAGGATATATACCCTACTGTGGGGCTATGGGTGTGAAGCGTTTATTATCGTATGAGATTAAACTTGGTGCACGACACGAGCACGACATTGAACATGCTGTTTTAGGCAATATCACATAAATTTTTTTCGCGGCTATAAATAAGTATATTCCGTATATTAAATTATTTTTTTGTAATTATTTAATTTTAGATCTGAAAATTTCTGAACAGTGCCCATAGTACACAAATTACATGCATATTTCTCGTTTTAGAATGTACACTAGAGAATTGCACTAAAAATATCTTTATCATATTCTACGATTTAAGCTCTTTCAATTATTGATACCCATATCGGGTGTGTTATACAAAAATATTATGTATAATAACATGTTATTGCATTGTCATCCAAACTTAACGCGTCTACGCAATTTCAGCTCAATCGGTAGAAAATTTCTGTTTCAAAATTGATTACCGAGATTTCCACCCGAACAAACATAGATTGCAAGCTAATAAAAATCTTGTAAAAAGAACATACAATTTACTGATAGTAAGGACTGAGATAATCCCTGCATACGAAATCATGGTCGCAAAATAAGCTATAAATCATTTACTTCCGGTATAAAATGATACATGACGTCGTCGAAAGAGTCACCTGCATGTTGGCAAAGACATGTCGCATTATGTTTGTATCCCCTTATCAGTCTGGGGCACGTTTTTTTACATAAATTAGATACGATTATCTCTATAACATACAATGTTATTGATACTATAAAAGTGACAAATCGGTCAAGTGAATTGAATCTCGGCGGGGACTTAGATGGATGAGTGGGCGTCTGCTCTGATACGGTTTTTGCCCCACTCGTATTAGCCACGACGGATGTAATTATTAGCTATCGAACGGCAAAAAGGCATTTTATAAGGCCCCTATGTATCTTAAAAATGTAGATATAATATAGTTAATTTACGACGTTCGAAAATAAAGTAACAAAATGTATGTTCGTTTTTATGTATATGTACTAGCCTTCCGCCAGCGGCTTCGCCCGCGTGGACCCATTTAAAGGGTCCCCGTAGGATAAAAAATTGGCTATGTGCAATTCTAGGCTTCATTGCTATATTAAAATCATAGGCGTTTAGCCAGTTGCTGCAACCGCGTTGACCCTATTACCCGTTTTCACGTAGGAATGAAGCATTTTCACGCGGTAAAAAAAGCCTATGTTATTCAGAGTGAAAGTAGCTTAAAAAGAGTTTTTGAAATCGGAACAGTAGTTTTTGAGTTTATTCATTACAAACATACAAAAATACAAATCTTTCCTCTTTTAATATTAGTATAGATTACATAAAAACGAACATAGTATAATGTACAATGTACACTTTTCGCCTACGTTGTTGAACGTTATTTTAATACTAATTTGCAGCTTTAAATTATACTTCCTATATTCACCAATCATTATGTACATGAACCAAAATTAGTAATAAGTGGTTCAATTAGATGCAATATTTAATGTCTACTTAATTATTTATCGCCTTAAGCGATTGCCTTGTTATTATTAATGTAATAATCTAATAGTCAATAACTTTCAACTTGCTAATGTTTTTCGTTGCTAAACTTGTTACCATAATATTAGAAATAAATACTTTAAAACCATAAATTGGCCGGAGAGGGAGATTACAGAGCAATTCATTTCTCATCTAATCAGATTATTTCATCTTCAACGCACACAAAGTCTCCTTCTTGATATACATTGGGTTGGGTGACATTCCACTTTAGAGCAGTATTAACCCATTAGTAAATTAAGCAATTGGTTAGGGCAATACGTCTGAAAGCGACCTCTCCTCAGTATCTTTAGTTCCTCTCTGGTCTTTGATAATTTATAAACCTCTTAAAGCATCAAAGGCACTGATTCACCCGTCAGTGGAGAGGGCATTGCGCCTCGCTTCGATACATACATTTTGTGTACCAAATCTGGTGCGGGAGGAAGAACGCACACATTTTAATTTTCTTACACATTTAGAAATATTCTTTCATCGCTACAGATGCATACATTTCTAAATATGTCAATTTCAATTAACAACGTCATTTTCTATGCACCGACAACACTGACGCCGACACACACACACACATTAGTTGTATATAACTAGAAGGCACATTGTGCATACACGTTGGGACGAGGGGTTCGCCCGTAAAGGCCACTCCTCTGACGGGTGTTATACCTGTCAGTACCTGTGATGCTCTAAGATAAACCTATATTATTTTACTCACTGATAGGGAGGCTGGATTGCTTAGGGTATCAAAAGTTTTAATTCGGCAATCTTTAGACGAGGTCCTGCGCCATCTTCGGGGAAGCTGTGGCCTAGACAGTGCAGTATATATTGTTCAGCATATAACATAACAAGAACTCACCATGATTCTTCTCCGTCAGTAAGCTCCTGGTGGCCGGCAGGAACATCTCCATCAGATCAGGCACCCTTCTGATGATCCTGAACGCGCACAAAGCCGCCTTCTTCTTGATGTACGCGTTAGGCGACTTGATGAGGCGCTCCACTTCAGAGGCCAGGTCCCGGGCCATCTCTGGGGACGCTATGGCCCCGAGGGTGCACAGCGCCAGGCCTACCACGAACTGGGTGTTGCTGTTTAGGTCACTGTTGGGCAAAATAAAATTATTAGAAAGAAAGAAAGAAAGAAAGAAAGAAAGAAAGAAAGAAAAAAGAAATATTTTATTCACTGTGTGGATTTTTACAAACTCTTAGTGAACTTTTTTTTGTTCTGTCTGCTCTGGGTGCGCTTAGGTAGACTAGCAATCCCTTTTGCGACCCACTGCTGGGCACGGGTCTCTTCCCATTATTGGGGAGGCCTGGAGCTTATTCCACAACGATGTTCCAATGCGGGTTGGTGGAGATGCGGGTTAGTAGCCAACCCGCTGTCGGATGTTTTCAAACCACCCACAAGGCCTCCGACAAGGTTTAACGACTGTTATCTATCGACAATAACCGGGACCGACGGCTTAGCGAGCCCTCCGAAGCACGAAAACGCGCATGTTTTTTTTTGCCACTAGCGGTCACCATCTCACACCCGACCGCGCCCTTTGGCTAAGTTGCATAGATCGCTTGCGTTCTACGCTAACCGCCAGGCCATGCGCGCTTTGCCGTAGTCACTTAAAAAAAACAATTTTAAGTGATCCACAATTCTACATTCACCAGTAGAGGACGGTGGTAGTCGTTACGATAAGACGAAATTATCAGTTAATTTATGTAAATTGAAGCGAAAAGAGGTTACTTTACTCCGACTTCACTCTGTTAGCAAATAACTCGAATATTATATTTGATGTCGGATAAGGAGGGCAGGTGCAGGTGACAGTATGAAGTATGTTCTCTGCCCACTTCATACTGCAGCTGTCAAGACGATAACTTAGAAAATGAGGGCCAAGGTTGACGGTTATCGCAAACAAGTTAATTTGTTTCTGCAAATTTATCTAGCAAGGCCAAGAATGAGTTAGGAAATATAATCTATATTTATTTTAACTTATTTTAGTTATAAGTAACATCAAGCTGAAGAGACTAGAGGAAGGAGGAAAGAGGAAGAAGAACTAGAGGTCTAATTGAAAAATTCCTTTTGTGTTGGCTATAAAATATATAAACATAACGCGCGTAAAACCGCGGGGCAGATCTAGTAATAAATACACCACCCACACTTGGATTCTCCGTATCGTGGTTAGACAGATATATAATATAGGAATACGATCGTTCAGACGAAGAATAGAAATTTGAACATGGATCGAACCAGAGACCCTCGAATAGCAGTCCGGCATGGTGTCCAAAAATATACAATAACCTACCGGAATTCCTCAAAATAAAAGCGGGCAATGAGTTTAAAAAGGAACTTAAAACGTATTTACTGGAAAAGGCGTATTACTCAGTCACAGATTTTCTAAACGATAAAGCAGCATAAAGGAATTCCATAAAAACCTGGGAGGTTTTTTTTCCGCCGGCTTTTTTCCTCTCAGTGTACAAAAACCCATATTGCAGGGTCGTACCCAAAGCCGATGATCGGATCCGATCCGAAAAGTAAAAATAAATAAAAGGCGCAATATGGGTACAAATAAAGATAAAAGTAGTATACATATAATAAAATAAATGACTATTTCAATGTACATTTTTATATTTGTAATTTGTAATTAGTTAAGTTTTTAATTATTGTAATATTAGCATACCTCATGAAGGTAAATATGGCGAACCAAATGTATAAAAACACCTTTTGTAAACACCCATATTTGTGCAAATAAAAGTCTTTGTCTTTGTCTTTACCATTGCACCATACGGGTCATCAAGTGAAATAGATAGAGCATGTGCCATACAGCTTACAGGTATTGGCAGTAATCGTCGCGGTTAGCTATTGCCAATAGAAGTCAAAGGCCTGTGGGAGCATTTATACTGCGCTGCGTTGCTCTTCTTGAAGTCAAATGGCATCAAATGATAATCCACGAAATATGGTAGGTATACTTAAAGAATTGCAGTATTAAGGGCCTTGTTAAGTCAAGGTCATCAAGAGCTTATCAAAGAACTGACTTGAATAGAAAGACCGGATAGTATCTATCAAATAGATTAATCAACACGTTACTAGCTAAAAACATGAAATGTATAAAAAAATAAAAAAGTACTTAATGTATTTGTAAGAAGTTCATTACTCGAAACACACACAAAATTTATGTCCCCTTGTATTGCTCGTAACCCAAGACTTCGTTTTACATTACGTTTATTGACCTTTAGGTAAACGATGCCAGAGCTTGGGTCGTTCAGACAGGCCAGGTATTAGCAGTGATCAGCAATCTTATCGAATAGCGACATCGGGTTAGACAGTAAATCTATAATAAGGGTTTACATGTGATGTAAATGCATCGTAACTTGCAATATTACAAGTAGGATTAAAGTTTTTTAATATACGTCAGATATATCTAATTAATTTGTCTTCATAAAATGAGGTAGCTACTCGTATATTATAGGACTAGCTGACCCCGCAAACTCCGTATCGCGTTTAAATATTAAATAATAATAATAATGGATAGCATATAAACCTTCTCCGTGAAAAAATACATGTACATACCAATTTTCATAATAATCGGTCGAATAGTTTCTGAGTTTTGCGATGTCATATATACAAACATTACTTAACACCCCCGCAACCCCCCCTTCCGGGTGGAATTTCGTAAAATCCGTTCTTAGCTGACCTCTACTCGGCGAAAGGAATATTCCTACCAAATTTGAAGTCGGTAGGTCTTATAGTTCCAGAGATAATCGTGATGAGTCAATATATGGGTGGAAATACCCCCCCTTCCGGGTGGAATTTCGTAAAATCCGTTCTTAGCTGACCTCTACTCGGCGAAAGGAATATTCCTACCAAATTTGAAGTCGGTAGGTCTTATAGTTCCAGAGATATCGTGATGAGTCAATATATGGGTGGAAATACCCCCCCTTCCGGGTGGAATTTCGTAAAATCCGTTCTTAGCTGACCTCTACTCGGCGAAAGGAATATTCCTACCAAATTTGAAGTCGGTAGGTCTTATAGTTCCAGAGATATCGTGATGAGTCAATATATGGGTGGAAATCTCTTATATATATATAGATATTATACGATGTTGTCAAGGGCTCGCTGAAGCCCATGGATATCTTTACCCAAGAGAGTTCAGTACTTACACTATTCAATGGAAACAAAAGAATATCTTGAGGTTTGTTCACCGTAGTCCCTGTAGCTTCCGGTTCAAGAATAAAGCTACGGTATCCTCTGCCTAAGTAAGAGGTGACTAAAAGGGGGCTTCCGGGGTTGCGGACGGTGAGAAGTGGGAGCTCGACCCGTCCTGACAGCAGCGGTGCAGGAGAGTGCATCTGCTCTCCCGAAGATGGGCCCGTTCTGGGGCGCCGCGCGAGGAGGAATCGGTTCGTTCCAATGGAGATCCCGGAGCACTCCCCAAGCGTAGAGGCAAGCCACCGAGGGCGTTTTAGTACGGTGCAAATCCCACATACCCTGGTATCCTCTCCCAAGGTGTCGGGTATCGTACCTTTTGAAGGTTCCCACCCCCCTCGATACAAAAAAAAGGTTTGTTCACCATGGTACAACCGCTTGGTTTAACCACCACCACAGGCAACTTTCTACCCGTGGGCCAACCGAAAGGATTTTGAGCTAGCCATTCTGCCACAGACATTTTTTTAGAAGACAGCAGTGCAACGCAGAATTTACAATTTATGCGTGGTCGTAAGAAGCTATCCGCGTTTCGGAATACACGTTCCGACGATAAGCACAAGCCTTATGGGAGGTTTGAAAACATCGGTCTACTAAAAGCATTGGAGCAGCGTGGTGCTGTACCAGACTTACACGGTTGCAGGTAGACAGGTTCCCAGCTGTGGGACGCAAAAAATGTTGCGGAAATATTGAGTCACAGTTTTAGATAGTAACTTGAGTCGTGGTATGCGTATAATTTAATTCTTGCATCTACGTGCAGCGACTGCGCCCGATAGCTTATTTCAATATTTATTCCTTACAAATAAATATTTATTTTAGTGCTCATTGTTGTGACTACGTCCTTGGTGAAAGATGATAAATCAGTCTTATGCAACACCTGGCTTGTGTTTGATTGTGATGAATTTAGCGAAACCGCTTCGTCTCAGCAAATGAACTACACAAACTGTTTGTTATTGTAGAAGTTTTTCGGCGTTTCGTTCCGGTCTTTTTTTAAGAACGTAGTATGGTTTTTGATAGTTTCCGAGAGGTACTCTTGCATTACTTACATTACTGTTACAAAAGTTACCAGACACCTCCGAGTCCGAAGAGATACCGGGTTATGTGCTGCACTAAAACCCGCTCGGTGGTCTGTTTCAGCGCTTAGGCAGAACTCCGGGATCTCTAGAAGAACGCACTGGTGACCTCCACACACGGCGCCCCAAATTCGTCCGTTATCCGGAAAGGCATGGTGCTCTCCTGCACTTTACTGTTTGCGAGGGCATGCGGCCAAACACTCAAGACCGCCCTTCACCAAAAACGAAAAGATTCTATCTACTTCTTTAAGCTTTTCTTTTTTAACTCACTTCTTCAAGCAGTTGGTGATGAGCAGATGGACATCTTGCCGCTCGTCGAGCAGCAACATGGCGCCCAGGTAGCCAACCCGCTTGTCCGTGAAGCGTGGGCTCGCTATCAGCTTGAGGCACTCCAGCTGGCCGAAGTGGGCCGGGTAGCCCAGCATGTGGATGTAGAGGAGTTTGGCGATGTTGCGGCATCTGTGTGGAAAATGTTATGTCAACTTTTTCTTACAAATTTACATGAAATAAAAATGACGGCGGGAGCAGCGATGGGCAAGCGGTAAAGACCGCGGTCTTCGACACGGAAATACCGGGTTCAATTACTCGACGCGAAACTCTGACAAGAAAAATTGTTTAGTGTGTATTTATTGCTGCTCCACAGTGATGAAAAGTATTGTGATACTTAATTACGCTGTTTTCCATCTCCGTATATGCCTGAGAGAAACTCATAGTTTCACATTATGAACATAAAAAACCAGGTTGAAAAAAAACTCTGACTGGCAATTATAGCAGAACAAAGTATTATTAAAAAAATTAAAATCGTCTTCGAAGTGACGCTCTTTAAGTTCTAGAGTCCAAAAATAAAATAAAGACAGTGAAATTCTTTCAGGGTGGATGAACGTTTTTTGTAGAACCTTTGCTTGTAGATTTGCTTAGTGTTGTACACGACTTCTAACTTCCCCTGTTCATTAATTTGATGCAAAAAATCAAGAAGGGTAAAGGTCCCAGTAACGAACCCACCTCCAAACACTATCCTCCTCTCTGAAGGTAGATCTGATGTAGGCACACTCCTTGTTGACGACGCTGCGCTCCTCGGCCGCCGTCCGCGCGGCCCTAATCTGTCTTATCAGATCCCTGAGCCTCGTGGGCGTCGTCATCCGCACTGAAACCGGCGCGACTGTTTACGGACGACACACACATAAAGCGTTCATCAGTGCATTGTTTTGTTAACTTACAAGCTAAGCGTGAGGGATTTGTGTGTTTAGAATTTTTGCAAAAAGCTTATAACGCGGTGTCAAGAAAATTATGATTTACAGCTGACTTTGTGTTGGCTCTAATTACTACAATTTGTTCGGTATACTAGTTGTGTCTGTGTAATTTTTAACTTATTTAAAAAAAGCAACTAAAAATCCATGCGTGTAAACTTTTTTGCTTGCATAATTACGCGAATTAAATTAAATTCTTACAGTGTTCCACATTATAAAGCAATTAGTTAACGATAAATTAGTGGTGCTGGAACGCGTTGTACAATGTAATAAAGATAGTTACTCAGCAAGAAAATATTTTGATACCTCTATTAATCTCGTTAAGCGTGATAATCATGTTATCCACACGTCAAGGAACGCGGTTTGAATATGGCTTCTTTACCCTACATTCTCTATTCCGTGATTGATGACGACCTTTCTTTTAGTGACATTTCTCTTGAGAAAGTAATTCACATAATGTAAAGAGGATTGATTTTGTGTAATTTTAAAGAAAAAATTACACACTAAAAATATTCTTGATAAAACGAAGTTTCTTAGTAAAAATTTAGTTTTAACACACAAATCCCAGAGTTAGTAATAATAAATAAATATATAGTAAATCTAAGTGCCCGCTACGAAGTTATAAGCCTTATTAATTGTTTATAGAATTTTAGATATAAGCAGGACACCTAAACAAAGATTTAATAGCTCATTGTTAGTTGTGTGTCTGCTACTTATAAGTATGCAAAAGACCTAGTTTAGTTAGTATAAATACATTTAGTATCGCTATATACTAAATATATTTCATAGTACACAGATTATAAACGAATAAATACGACTATTACTATTTTTGAACTGAACTATTATTTATTTTGTTTGTTACAAAGTGACCTGTTATTGACATGAATATAGAAGGGATTACTTATTTTAAAACAAGCAGGTAACATTACATAACTTTTTCCAGCATTACAAATAAAGAGTTCACTTGTCGAGAAATATCAACATTCTAAAAGTTATAGAACTAAAGAGTGCATGATTGCACTTTTAGCGGCTGATTTTTTAAAGAATCAAGACCACCCACCCCGAACAAATGCTAAGAAATAGTACCCATTGTGGGAATCAAGTTTAAATCTTACTAATTAATAATTTTACATGTACTTTATTGATATAATATGATGTTATAAAATTTTTGGATTGGTTGTTTTTAAGAACTAAAAATCTGAATGATTCATGATCATTTATTCACATAATATGAGTTCATAAATGATTTGTTCCAGGTATTTGGCCGAGTTGTTGTCAGACATCATCATGAAATGGATACTACATATTAGATATGAATTATTTTATAAAGTTGTGATCATAAATATTACCTAAGTTAAATAATGATCCAAAAAACAAATAAGATTGTAAAGAAATTAAAAATGATATAGGTATTCCAATTAATGTAAATATGTACTACCATATTATATTATATTATCTTAATTATGATATAATCATCAGTTTATAAATAAGTGCTAAGAATTTCAAAAAATACCAGTTAATAGAAAATAATCATAACAGAAGCATAAATGACCCAGAGTCTGCAAGATAAAGCTATCAGAAATGTGAAATATTGCACTACTATACCAAATCAATTCAAATTGCTGTTCAAACAATGTGGTATTTACCTGATAAATTAGATAATGGTTTTGTATTAATGTAGTCCTTTCACACTATACATTACTATCAATATCATACCCACCTTAGTTTTACTATTATCACTAATTTTTTGTATAGAAATATTTTTAAATGTTACTCAGAAAAGGAAAGGTACAAATAACATGAGAGATGCGTGGATGGAGTTTGGAACATAGTTTTCGTAACATTTTAAGATAATTATTAATTTTTAATATAATCTATTTTTAGATATAAACCAAAATGTTGAGTGTAATCAAAATTGTAACCCTAGTCACATTTTTGTGGAGTCTGCGCTGTATTACACACCAAAATTGGGCACATAGTGTGAAAGGACTCTAACCAGTCAGAGATGGGTACTCACCTCTTTCTATAGCCTCATTTACCACTTGCTTTATGGAGGCAATATTGAATGCCGGGCTGAACCTAGAACAAATTTATTTCAACCTGTTAAAACAGTAATGTGACTGACAAGTCACACAGCAAATTAATGTAATGTTTAGCTTAGAATATTGTTTAAATCTGGCATCAATCCAAACTGAGTTTGGAGTAACAAAGCATCTACAGAGATCTATAGTACTCATTTTCAAGCTCAATGCCAAAACGGTGTGTCCTCTTGATTAAGTAGCAGTGTAAACAAAATATTGACATGCTTTCCTTAGTTACATTCACATAATATAATGACATCAGTAATTATCCTACAGATGAGCTGCTGACTTCAGTCAATTTTTTACATTCCATTGATAAGTACAAGATTGAGTCTTTGATGTGAGGCCTGGAACTGGAACAACTTTAAAAGGTTGTTCCAATGCAGTAGCTGATCCAGAGAAGAGCCAGGAGGTTCAAACTTAAATTATTTATGTCCAATTATTGCTTTTGCGCCTAATTTAAATTATTTTCATATACAACAGCTTTACAACCTTCTTTGAGGATTTAATAAAGCAATAATATTAATAAGTAAATTGCTCAAATTTTATATACCTTGGTTTCAATTTTAAATACTCAATATCACATTGGTGGAATACAGAATCTTCTGCCAGTCAGACTGACTTCCTTAGCATTTGGGGCAGAGAGTACTTGATTTATTAATTGTTTTTTTGAAGTGAAAACTTCTTTAGCGGCGTTGAGCACTTTTGTGGGATGGGTTAAAACTGTGAAACTCGCGTCAGGTCACGTGTGTTGATCGAAAAACCGTAAGACAGAGTGTCACGGACGGGTGACAGCTGATGACGGCTCGACTGTCTATACTTGTAAAATTCGTTTATATCAAGTATTTAAAATATGGACATTGAAAAAAGTGCATCTATTAATGAAAAAATTGATGAAGAAATAGTGAAAGAAAATGAGTGAGTACTTTATAAAAATACTAGGTAGAAATTAATACTGTTAATCTGTTAATTCAAGCAATTTGTGCGGAATTATTCCCTAACGGTTCTAAGACATCAAAAATGCCACAACGTTAATGTTTTCACTTCTGCCGGCACTACCGGAGTGCAACCCGTTTTTTTTTTTTGTATTTTCAATTGTGCAATTGTGCAAATTCTACAATAAAAAAAAATTACATGCTTATTACGCTTGACTGGGTTGCAAATTTTGCACAACTGACAGCTATAAAACTTATCTTTATTTGATGTACATATATAGTGCTTACCAATTAATTTTTAGGTTTTAGAAAGCATTTTCGTTCCAGACTTTCCCAAAAATGGGGCCAATTTCATATTTAAAAAAAACGTAAAAGGCCAGTTGTTAACAGTATATGATAAATATTATGCTTAAGTAAGTAAATTCAGTACATACAACAATGCTATCAATGCCATTATCTTTACCAAAGTTGTCAGAGATGTTCTTGTAAAAAGTCATGTAAAACAGTACTGTATAAAATATTTTACATATTTGAATTTATCAGAGCAGCAACAACATAAACAATACACATATTTTATGTTCTTAGTCTGGCACAATATTGAATGTCAGAGCTTTGTTGGCCAGTACAATAGCACAGCACAATAGCCACATCACAATGGTACTATACATAGATGTCTACAGCTCCCTGTTATCCCTTCTCTCCTGATAACCTTTAGGTTTAAAACACACCCAAGCACAATGTACTTATAATATGTAGGTATAAAACAACACTTTATCAAAGGTAAACAATGTCTTTATGTTTATTGGAAAGGAAAATGTGTTATTACCTATTAGTCATTATTATTCAAACATTTGATATGATTTCATTGAGGCCATAAATATATATTTAAGTAAAATGCATTTGAGTAAATAATTATTTACTAGATCCCCACAAGAACTGTACATTTTTCTGGGATAAAAATTATCCTATGTCCTTTCTTAAGATCCAATCCATCTGTGTTTAGTTTTAAGCATGTAGCATGTAGCAAGTGTGTAGTTTTAAGCATGAAAATGTAACAGACATAGACAATTACTTTCATGTTTATATTCTTAAATATAAAACAATAATAAAAAAATATAGAATGCTTCTGTTCACACCATTAGCATGTAAATTGACCTATCTATAGAGTGCAATTGCTTCAATCGATCTTTAATTAAAGTGATCAGTGATTTACAAGCACACAAGATTCTTTCATAAAAATATAGCAAGTAATATTTGTAAATTTCTAGTAACAAAATATGGTCCCTAGATTTACTTACTGGTTGATATGGCATACTAATTTTAAATACTGTAATCATGCAACCAATGCTGCCCTTATTATAGAGGTTACAGTAAACATAGCAAAACCAATATTTACCCGGATTCGGAGCCGTTCATTCTGTCCAGTTTTAAGTGTATTTATGTAATTTACAATCAGATCTTCTTTCAGATCGCGAGACCCAATGAGTATCGGTTGGGCTCTAGTGTTGAGGGAGAACCACAAGAACACTGATGTTACAAATACCACTTAAAACACTTTAAATATAAACTTTTTAAACGTTAAACTCACTTTAAATTAATTTAATGAAGCTTTTAACCATTTTATCTTGTTACAAACCATAAAAATGCAAGTGAAATCGAATGCCACCTTTGACCAAATAATACCATATTTTCACTTCAGACCAAAATTATATCATATTATAATGTGAAAAATTTGCCGATATATCACAGAGAAATCTCCCTATAATTCTTTTATCACAGGTTTCACAGAGAAATATTACGACAGCCGCCAGCTGACATTTCCTGCGTTGCAAGAAATTCAACATGGCCGCTCGACATGACATGACTCGCAGCTTTCTCACTCTCGCATTCGCACATGACGTTTCACATTTTCAGTTCCGTTTATTTATTTACTATTTATCATTTCCTAGTATTAAATCCTAATAATTATGCTATAATTAATAAATATTTAAAAGATGTTTATTTTTGATATAATTTTATTGTAACTTAGTACACTCTAATTTAATAGTTGCTGTTATGATCAAACTAGTTCACAAGACAACTCGTCTTTGCTTATTTGTACGTATTTGAACGGACGCTACGTGGATGCTTTTCAGAATGATGAAAATATTTTCAGGCTTTTGCAGTATCAAAACCAAGTAGCAGAAAACTGAGTGAAGATTTAACACTACACTGCATTTACCAATAAAGTCTTCGAATTTTATCCATGAGCAAATATTAATTCCACCTACCTTCGATTCTGATCTGGCGGTAGCACACTCCAATCTACTTCATACATAGGATATGCCATGTTTTATAATTATAACTGGGTCCCCAAAACTAATAAACTCATAAACACTAAAACATTTCACTAGAAAGCCACAGTAGTTCACGACAGTGCAAACTAAACTGTTATCAGTGATGTTTTATCAGCTGCAGGTGCTCCTCAAATATCCAGTAATTGCGTATCTCTTATCAAAAGTACCATTTATCACTGAAAAAGGATAGCAATATAGACACCGTTCAGTTGATATTTTATTTTCAAATGTCAATACTGTATGTACAAAACAATGAGTCGAGTCACATCACAACATCATTATCTTAATAGGAAAGCTAATTAATATTCATAGTATTAGGTAGGTGCGAACGTATGTAAGACAGTTGATGCCGCTATTGATTCATAGGTTGTCGTCATGATTGCGCGCGGGTCTCTCAACACTGTTCCTTTTGATGCAGTCTACAAGCCATCTGATCCCCTCATCCACACCATCACTAAAAAAATAATATAAATCGTCAAATGCGATTCTTAAAAACTAAAATTAATTACGAATGGTGCTACATAACAAAGCAACATTCTGAAGCACTACTTTAAATGTTACTGATTGCATAATTACCCGGTCAATGCCGATGTGGCCATTAACATTATATCTCTAGCTCCAATGAGGTGTGCATTTTGGTTGAAAATAGGCTTCACTGTGTGAACGCCCATGCAGTCTGGAATGTCTTGTTTGTTGGCTAGCACCAAAAGCGGGACCCCAGAGAGGTGCTCTGAAGCTATCATGCGATCTGGAAAAAATTAATGAATAAATAATTAAATCAAATTTAATGTAAAGAACCATACATTAAAAAGACGGCTTTGTTTATGCAACTGCTATAAAAACATTGCCTTAAATTTTCATAATGCCAAAAGTTAATAAAATTTAAATGACTTCTTTCATGTGTTACATAGACAGAACAATGTAACTATTAATAATATTATACTTGATTGGACAAACAACACTAATGTTTTATTTGTTCGTATGCAAGACCTATCATTGAATGTATTATCTAACAACTGTAAACAAGCAATTGTATTAATCTAAGCCCTAATTGGAATCTCGGAAACGGCTCCAACGATTTTCACGAAATTTAGTGCCCAGGGTTTTGAGGGTGGTGATAGCTTGATCCAGCTACTTAGGTATTATTTTTATAATTTGTCGTTTTATTCGAATTTTCAGCGATAATCAACTTAAATATAAACTGAGAAATAAGACTCTTACTGACATCTATTGGAGAATATTATTTAATTGTGGCGTACTGGCTTAGAACGCCGTCAAACGTCAAATCGTCGTCTTCGTCAATTAATTTGTCCCCAATCCGCCGTTTGAAACAGGTCTATAAAATTTTCGTCATTTTCCTTTTTCGGTATATGCAAATATACTCTGTGGTTTCTTTGGTCAAATGGTTTCGTAGGCTGACTGCTGAGCTAGAGACCCAGGTTCAATCCTCAAGCAAGCATGTTATGTTTTTTTTTATTTTTCTGAAAATATTTTTTTATTGGGTGCTACTTCAGATGGTGATGTTAAGCCAATGAATGTTTTGTTTAAAATTAAAGCAAGAAAATCAATTGATTTCATCAACGCTCGGTCGTACAGGTACTTTAATTTTTTTACACGCTTTATGTTAGATTCACTTATAAGTTATAACATACATTTTTATGTTTGTAACCGACTCCTTCAGATGCGATTTTGACCCACTTTAAACTGCCAGATTTCATTCAAACTTTGTAGATTTATCGAGGACCGATGACAACACACTAATTTGATACGATTATTTCATTATTCAATTTGAAAAATAAGATTTTTGTCAATTTATATAATTTTTGAAAATTATTTCCAACCATTATCTTAAGACATAAGCATAAATTAATAATGGTATAAATAATAAAAATATGTATTTTATTTAAAAATAACAGTTTAAAAAAATTAAAAAACACTCTTTTAAAAAATAAACCAAACTAAAAAGAAGAAAATAAATTCATAAAAATATTTCAGAGTTTATCACAAACATTCATAACTACATAAGATTTTTATACAGAAATACTGTTTACATTGTGGTCTATGGGAAAATTTATCTGACCTAGACCTAATAGAAATTAATTGTTTTTTTAAAAATACTGTTAAGATTGTGTACGTAGTAGTACATTTTACAATATAAAATGCATTTTTACACTATTTTAATTCAAATTTATTTTCATTTTTTTAGCTGGATTTCTTATAAAAGCGTGTTTTTTTGGTTTTTAAAACTATTATTTATTTAAGTAACAGCTGTGAAATATAAAAGCCAAGCTTAAAAGTTAGCTTAACTGCACATTTTTATGTTTGTAACCGACTCCTTCAGATGCGATTTTGACCCACTTTAAACTGCCAGATTTCATTCAAACTTTGTAGATTTATCGAGGACCGATGACAACACACTAATTTGATACGATTATTTCATTATTCAATTTGAAAAATAAGATTTTTGTCAATTTATATAATTTTTGAAAATTATTTCCAACCATTATCTTAAGACATAAGCATAAATTAATAATGGTATAAATAATAAAAATATGTATTTTATTTAAAAATAACAGTTTAAAAAAATTAAAAAACACTCTTTTAAAAAATAAACCAAACTAAAAAGAAGAAAATAAATTCATAAAAATATTTCAGAGTTTATCACAAACATTCATAACTACATAAGATTTTTATACAGAAATACTGTTTACATTGTGGTCTATGGGAAAATTTATCTGACCTAGACCTAATAGAAATTAATTGTTTTTTTAAAAATACTGTTAAGATTGTGTACGTAGTAGTACATTTTACAATATAAAATGCATTTTTACACTATTTTAATTCAAATTTATTTTCATTTTTTTAGCTGGATTTCTTATAAAAGCGTGTTTTTTTGGTTTTTAAAACTATTATTTATTTAAGTAACAGCTGTGAAATATAAAAGCCAAGCTTAAAAGTTAGCTTAACTGCTACAGTGTTGGCACCTGCCAACTTATCCGCAAAAGAATATTGTTTCAACTGAACTTATTTTTTGTTTTAGTCACATCTTTAGTAAGTATCAGTTGATTTGATTCAGATGTATTGTTTTAGGAAATTATCATATCTCGAGTCACAGTTTTAGGAAATTATCATATAACATTCTCGAGTCACAGTTTTTTTTAAAAACTTCTCTGAAATGGTTTTACCAATTCTCATGAAATTTTGCGTGTACACAACTACAACTAAAATATCTCTACATACATTTATTCTTTATAAATTGATACTCATTTTATCCATTTCTATTTCCCAAAGTGTGTTTCTTTATCATATTGTAATTTCTTTATCACATCATTCATATTCTAACATATAATTTAATTACATACATATTGTATTAAAAAAACATTACATTAATCTTTTTATAGTATTTGATACTGATTTTTTTCCTGTGACATAGGTACACATTTTTTAAGCATTGATGTTGTACGTACTACTACGTACACAATCTTAACAGTATTTTTAAAAAAACAATTAATTTCTATTAGGTCTAGGTCAGATAAAGTTTCCCATAGACCACAATGTAAACAGTATTTCTGTATAAAAATCTTATGTAATTATGAATGTTTGTGATAAACTCTGAAACTACTTAACAGATTATGATGTAATTTTGCTAATGCAAATTCAGTTCAAACTTAACTGTACAATAGTATTATCATAATGTTTGAACAAGGACACTATAATGATACATCGTTTTGTTTCTAGTACCTACCAAAGGTTTCCTTAGACTCAGAAACACGCTCCCTGTCAGAGGAGTCCACAATATATATAACTGCATGGCACTCAGCATAATACTGTAACAAAGGAAAATAATTGCAAATAACTTGTTATTTAATTAAATTTAATTGAAATGTAAACTGAAAACAAAAACAAACAATAAGTAGTAAATAAAAATTAGTTTAGGTATTACATGACCATTTATCCTTCAGTCTCAATTTTTTTATTTCTATGTATCATATTAAAAAATCATTCAAAAGCTCAATCACATTGAGGAAATAAATAAAAAAGATTAATCAAATGTCATTGGAACTCCACTTGAAGGTCAATACTTGAAATTAAGGATGGGTCGTCGACGTATTTTCCGTAGACGAAACTATACCGTTGACTATCGTCCGTCGGCTAGTAGATCAACTAGTTGAAATCGTCGACTAGTTGACGTAGCGTCCAAACCGTTTGTCGTCGACGTTGACGCAACGCTTTTGGAGCGGTTATATCGTCTAGTCTCAACAGTTAATCAAGCGAGTAAAATAAATGCAATGTTTTGAGAACAAATTTTCTGCACAATAAGTTTTATTTTTATCTTCCTTTGTTTTTTCTGACGTATTTTCCGTCGACGAAACTATACCGTTGACTATCGTCCGTCGGCTAGTAGATCAACTAGTTGAAATCGTCGACTAGTTGACGTAGCGTCCAAACCGTATGTCGTTGACGTTGACGCAACGCTTTTGAAGCGTTCATATCGTCTAGTCTCAACAGTTAATCAAGCAAGTTAAATAAATGCAATGTTTTGAGAACAAATTTTTTGCACAATAAGTTTTATTTTTATCTTCCTTTGTTTTACGTATAATTTATTGATTTATTGAATTTTTATTATATAGGTACTTTAGAGTTTTACAGTCAACTATGAATAAAACAAATAGAAAACAATAACAACAAAATGTAACTAGAAAGTAAAATTTTGCTATTATTTCTAAAAAATAGTGCAATAGAGTTCCGAGACTAGCTTACGCGCGCGCAATTTGACACGAAAAAAAATAAACGTTAAATGAGATTTTTTTTAATTCGAATATATTTTGGTGAACTGGTGCCACGCCTTCCAAAAAAATGTTTAAATATTATACATCGGTAGTAATCGATACCATTTTACGTAAAATTACATAAAAGTATGACATCTACGCAGCAATGTAAATCATGTAAATGTTCATCGAAGTTTTGCTGCAATTCCAATGGTTTAGAGTCGAAATTATTTTGAATGTAACAAGGACTGTTATACAGCCAGAAACATTATACTAATATACGACTACGTTAAAGTGTCGACGTTGCGCTGCAAGTAGATATTAACGTTTGGACTCTTAAGTTTAGCCATTTATGAATTCAACTAGTCCACCGATAAACGATGAACCGTCGAAACATCCATTCTATGTAGACGGTTAATTCAACTACTTTGTCAATTGAACGCTCACCTCTACTTGAAATCATTTAATATGTGATATTGCTTAGATTGTTTTGCATGAAAGTACACTGTACTTTAACCTTATTTTTCTGTTCATTAAATATAAGACATGGATTGAGCTATCAGCCATGAGCCGTCTCAGTAGTAGGGCCTTGGGCACTATTCCCAAAAAAACATCAAAATGCATACCTTAAAATGGTTGCAAAAAACTACACTTGGAAAGCAACCCTTTTTGCATCCCATTGCTGGGCACGGGTCTCTCCCAATTAATGGGGAGGCCTGG
The DNA here is from genome assembly GCA_911387765.1 of Pyrgus malvae. Taxonomy (NCBI): domain Eukaryota; kingdom Metazoa; phylum Arthropoda; class Insecta; order Lepidoptera; family Hesperiidae; genus Pyrgus; species Pyrgus malvae. The sequence goes on along the minus strand of OU426955.1, from coordinate 4,530,670 downwards.
AGCCACTACAATGCTGCTCTAATGCGGGCTGGTGGAGATGCGGGTTAGTGGCCAACCCGCTGTCTGATGTTTTCAAAGCGCCCATAAGGTCTCCAATTGGCTTGACATGCCCTCCAAAGCAGGGAAAACACATGAAATTTTTGCCACTAGAGGTCATCCAACTCACACCTGACAGTGCCTGTTGGGCCTAGCTATGTGGATCACATGCATTCTATGCTCGCTGCCAGGCCATGCGCAAACTGCCACTTAAATAAAATAAAATTCTGTTAAGTGGTTTGTGACATCTCAAACCATTGTCATGTACAAAATTTATGGAGATTAAAGCTCATTAAAAGTATCTCAATTGATTTTGTAGTCCAAGATCGGGTTGAGGTAGGTAGGTCTTACTACAGTAAAAATGTTCAGTTTTTAAAGGTAGCACAACAGAGATAGTTTTGGCACTGTTTAGGGTGGAACTTTAAACTTTAATAATAATATTATTGTTGATATTTACTTTATCCCAAAGCGACTGCAGCTCTTGTTGTCCGCCAAGGTCCCAAAAGTTAAGTCTTACCCCATCTACATCGATTTTGCCTATGTTTAATCCTACAGTTGTCGTTAATCTGTTGGGATTCATCGCCTTGTACTTTTTGGTAAATTTCGTTTTAGTGGCCTCCAAATACGTCTGCAAGTTATGAAAATTAGGTTACATACAGATTTTAAAGGGGAAATTACAAACAATACAAAAAGTAGTCCAACACTCTTGTTTTAGTCACCGTTTTGCCAGCATTGTCGAGCCCTAGAATTAATACGCAGTATTCGTCTTTCTGAACTAAATACTTGTAAAAACCATGGAGTAATGTATACATTTTATAACATTTTTATCGTATTTAAATAATAGGCAAATAAATTAAAAGTAACAAAACAAAATGTTAGCAGAAGAATGTCAAAATGTCAAGTCAAATCAAGGAAGACAGACAACTGTCATATTAGACAAATAATGACAACGTCACACAGTGTTCGAATACTTGCACCAGCGATGTCAAACAAAAATTATTTAACTATCTAATATTACTATTTATATCTACCTTTTGAATCTATATTCATTGGTAAAATATAAATTATTTGTTATAAGTTATAATAACTAAACATAATATATAAACAAAGTGGAAAAATACCTGAAACATAGATTTTATTATGACTGACTACGTCAAGAACTAGGTACTCTCTGGTCAAGAATATAAAAAGCAAAGTTACTTATTCTTCTAAGATAAAAAGTCTATGACCTTTTGGCAGGCTCTCCCGCCGGGCGAGGTGGTCATGCCCGGGGAGCGGCCGCGCTCTCAATTCGGAGCTTTGATGCTCGGATATTCAGAAAACTTACATTGACCAACCTGCAGGGGCCGACCCGGCATACATTGCTGGTTATCTGAGTACATTGTAATAAAATACTCAAGATAACCAGCAATGTATGCCGGGTCGGCCCCTGCAGGTTGGTCAATGTAATCAGCCCTTTTGCGATGCTATTATTAAAAATAAAAAGAAAATATTGAATGGCTGAAAGGATTTTTATCGTTACGCATCGTTTTACTTGAATATCTGACTGATTACTGGGGACTTTGAGAGCAGCGATGGCCGAGTGGTAAAAAGTGGCGGTCTTCGACGTGACCGATCCCGGGTTCAAATCCTCGGCGCGCACCTCTGACAAAGAAATTTGTAATGTGCGCATTTATCGTTGCTACATGGTGATGGAAAATATCTTGATATTTAATTGATTACGATGTTCTCCATCGCCGTGCATGCCTGAGAGAAATTCATAATTTCTCGAAAGCATGACGTCCACCAATCCGCACTTGGCCAGCGTGGTGGACTATGGCCTATACCCCTCTCACTTGTGAAAGGAGACCCGTGCCCAGCAGTGGGACATAAAAAAAAGGTTGAAAAAAAAATGCGGACTTACTGCATCCTATACTCGTCCAGTTGAACGTAACTGGCAAAAAATGTATGCAAAATGTATACAAAATGTAAATATACTTTGTGCTGGCAATATGCACAGAGTTTGCGATGCCATAATTGAAAAAAAAAACTGACATTGTTCAATACATATTGCTTTTTAATGAATTTTGAAATTTAAATAAATACTGTAACGTTAATTGGGGCTTTCTAGAATTTATCTTGGATATTACCATGCCTCCAAAGTATTCTAAAAAAGGTCAAAAAACTCCAGTTACTGAAAATTCAAGCGAATACGGTGAATATGAGGACGTTATTATTATTTCACCCCGTTCTATTAAGCTTTCGCTTCTACTAGAAGGTACTCCGGGACCAGGAGAGTGGAACTTTCTTGTTGTTTTTAATGGCCAGGTTATACTAGAAGTTAAATGGCAAAATGAACGTTCACTTGCTATTGAAGAATTGCCTATTAACTTAAAAGAGTCCTATTATCAAACACTAGTGGCTAATCAGCCTCTAATTTTTCTACTCCGGGTAGCCGGAGGAAAAAGTGCACGAGATCCTGATCCATTGCTCAACATCGACAATCGAGCTGGAGGGAACGTCGATTTATTTCCTTTCGTTATTGGGGAAGAAAAAATATTAGTCAAAGTACCATTGATATCCACTCAGTCTGGACAATGTACAGAATGCAATGTGATAGTCAATGCTCATTCTCCAGGAGTTTCCGAAATTTATCAAATTCCGTTATTACTTACAATGATTTCAGCACATTGTATGCCTTATGCTAGAGAAGGAACCGTTTACATTAGTGCCATTGGACTCAACGAAATTCACGATCCGATAGCAATAAATTTTGGAATGTCATTAAGCACTTCAACAGCCAAAAAAATTACATGGGCATTTGCTAGTAATGGCGGTCAGGTCTCCTTAACTGCATTCAATACACCTAACGAAGACAAATTCATTGAACCAGGCTTAGAAACTTCAGGCATAGAAGACTGCAATTCTCTCTACTGGAATGCATTTAGTCGAGTACTCGTTGATTCTATAAATCTACGAGAAAGATTAAACTCACCATTTCTAATCGAGATCGCTGGAGTGCCAAGAACAGGAAAAATAGATGTACGAGGTCGCTACATGGCTTTTGTAGATGCGGGTGTCTTATTACAACCAGGTCAGTTAGGCGTTACGGTCTGCGCAAAATTATTATACTATAATGAAGCTGATTTACCAGAAAACGTCGGTGCTCTTTTAGATCTTCCGCCAACGAGTGCTAAAGTAAGTGTCCGTGATAGCGATTACGTCGTAGATGAAAATGGGCATCAAGCTTACGTCGTAATTCGATTTGACTTATTTGAACCTCTGGTACCGAAAGCAAAAATGACTGTTTTATTTGAAACTCTCGGATTTCCTATCCCAGAGGGTCGTATTGTCCCAGTTGATGAATTAAGTATAACTCCAGCTCCAGAAGAGCCTATAATTGATGCAAGAAAAATACGTAAAGAGTGTGGAGCTTTAGCAGTTCATAAGGAATTAAGCAATTTGACATGCAAAGGTTCTTTGCAAATGACTCAAAGCATTAGACGCACGGCAGCTAATCGTTTGTTGATGCGAGTTAGGTCTATGTTGAAACAGTTCCCCCCTGGCGAGTGTTCTAACGTGGATTGGCAAGACATAGTTTCGGGTCAACACGCATCTTGCAGACGGGCGGTAGCAGCATCATTTGCTCCACAGCCACCACCTTTTCGCCAATCAGAACGAGTTTCTGCTTCTAGAAACAGACAAGCAGGAGATGCGAGAATTGCGAACGAACATGAGAAAAACGACATGTTAGCCCTGCGAGGTCACCCAAGTGTACTACTATCTAAGGTTTTACGTTGCCTTGAAGAAGGCGATGAATTTCTAGCACGAAATTACTTACTAGAAGCGTTGGGCGCTCAGACGAGAAATAGATATTTACTTTGGACTTATGCTGCTTTAGAATTTAATAAAGAAAAAAAAGCTAGAGAGAAAGCTGCGGCGGCATTTCGCATTGCTGTAAAGGGTGATACGTCCGATGGCACTACTTGTGCAATTGGGTGGGCTGCTCTGCATGCTTATCATCATTATAATGGGAATATTTATGCAGCATTTGTCGCAGCAAAGAAAATGAGAAAGTCTTATGAATTGCCAAATAATTGGAGAAATTTTTTGCAGCGCTGGATAGACGCAAGTGGCCAAGAAGAAGTATATTGGACACCAGGGATCATAGATTCTCGGAATCCGATTCTGATTGCTGCAGCCTTCTTTCTTTGCTTGAGATGCTATAAATTCAGCGAAAGACTTTTGAAATGCGTTTTAGACGGTTGTGCAAGTAGGGGCTCTCGCCATTTAATAAATATGGATATAAGTACCGATATATTTTATTTACAGGCGGTTACTTTTATGTTAAAACGAGAATTGGATAAGGCGTTTGAAACTGTGAACGAAGGAATAAAAAGCCTAGGTCCTTCCGCTAAACTGTCTCAAATGCGTGCGATCTGTATGGTTATTTCACGCGGTTGGGATGGGGAATGTGAAAAAGCTTTAACTGAAGCAGATAAAGCTGGCGCGGAGTCGTGTCCAGCCTTGTTGCTGCGTGCAGCTTTGGGAGGGCTGAAGGCTAATCCAGAGACATCCTTACAAAGAGCTGCTCGTGCACACAAAGTAGCCCCATCAGCCCATTCTGCTCTTATAATAGGGAGGGTATTCGCAAAATTGAATAAAGAACCTCTAGCAGTTCGTTGGGCAGCAGCAGCTGTTAACACTGAACCGTTATTAGCTGATGGATGGGCATTTTTGGCGATACTTGCAATGCGTGATAAAAATGTAGATAAAGCTAGGGCTATGTTACGTACAGCAAAACAAGTTGGCCCCATCAGTCCCGATGTTGAGGCGGAATTGAAGAAAATTATGCATGTCATCCATGTAGATGAGCTGCCAGATTCCTTGGTAAAGAATCTATGCCTATGTGATTACTATTAATACGAGTAGGATTCTTTACGTTTACGGTAATAAAATATTCTTTAAAATTAATTGGTTTTATTAGCATTTTACGTTTGTAGTTTTGTTCTCGCTTGATTGAACAGGTCAATTGTTTAATTAGATACTACCTACTCATTCTGTCTGAGTATTACTTCCCCACCTTAACTATGTATTTAATTGGTTTCCTTGGGCGGGCAATCCGAATCGATCTGCCTACTTTCTTCCTACTTAGTTTCCAAATACATAAGAGAATGTACATAGCTACCTGCATAACATAAATAGGTAGTCGTAATGCCTATTTGACTTTATACTTAATAAAAATAATTTGTTCTCAATAAAAATGAATAGATACCACTTTGATTAAGTAAGCGACTGACCTTGTGATCTCGTAACGCACTTTCCCTAAGGATGAATAAATGATGGCGCTTGACATTCATAGCCCCACCCTGGGATTACCTGTGTTGTGGGTACAATGGATACACACAAAGATAGAAACATAAATACCCAGTTCGAGAACAGTCATTGTTCTGTCTGTCTCGCTGGGAATCTAACACGGAACCCTCGATCAAGTCCGGTATGGTAACCATTGCGCCGTTCGGGTCGCATCGAAACAGAAGTGTCATCCTGATCATTAGCTATTAATACATCGCTTGGTTATTATACAGAAGTAAACTCTTTGCTTTGCGTGCCACTAATAAACTAGGTTAGATTACAACACGAGAACTCTACGTTTCTGTTTATCATCAAGATAAGCTGATAACGTTTCAAACTGGATTACCAATACTTTTCTGGGAAAGATATCGAGGAAAAATATGTTACATTGCTACTTTTTAAAATAGTGGTCAAAAGTTAAATGTACATTTCAGTAGATAAATGTGCGTTTAATTCTGTACATCGGTGTCGTTGCATCAGTCGTGAGCTACGCGGTCGGAGAGACATACGAGCGTTCCTTGAGGTGGAACGGCCGCGCTTTGTTTTGGGCCGAGTTTCAAACAAGAACACTGACATGTGAACGCGAAACACAATGGCTCTCTCATCAAATTGCTGGAAATATCTCGTGTTGACCTTCAATGTGCTGTTCGCTGTAAGTATATATTTTTTCTCGGATGTAATTTTGTGTAACTCCCGTTATGCTGAATCAGCGCGTCTATGTTGTCATAACAACTTGTAAAAACATAACATTACGATCTAATTTACTTTGCTAAGATTCTAAAGATTTTCTCCTTTATTTATTACCTGTGTCAGTTCGGCTAGAAGCAATTTATTTATAAATAAACTGGCTTTTGTTACCTCATTTACTTTTAACAAAACTAAATTGAGCGCAGTAAATTCATCTAGAATCGATAGGTAGTTATGTTGCTTGATTTATTGACGCGGTGGCGCTAGTTCTATCGTCGACTATATAAGTAGGAAAGAGACAGTTTTACTATGACTTTACGAGAAGCTACCTTCTCAAAATGGTCGGCTAATACTTATAAAGTTGTTTCATTTCCTCGGCAGATGTCAGCGCTAGTATTGTTTGGAGCGAGCGGGTTCCTGCTCTACAGGTTGTTCATTTACCGCCATTTCATCGGAGTCAATGTGGAGTACCCAGCCATACTCCTTCTAATGATGTCCATCATTACATGCTCTATAGCGTGGATCGGGTGGAGAACGGCGAGATCAATGCATCAGATTCACATTATCATGGTAACTCGAAGAATAATAACTGCTACTCATAAGTTTTAAGTAAAATACTTGTAAATGGTTCGATTCCCGTCCCATTTACATTTAAAATTAAATGATCCAGCAAAGAAAATAAAAAGGTACTTACATAAAGTTGCAAGAAAGTGGCAACGTAAATTATAAATCTAACTATCTGAACTGAAGACTCGTGGTCTAGGTGATATATTTTACCGTAATAAAGTCGTAGGTAATTCCTTTATATTCGTCACCATTAATTGTGATTTAATTTACGAAAGTGGAAAATCGATTTATTATAAGTTTAGTGTACCAAAAACTACAGAATACCTACGAGTAAAAACGGAGGTTGTATGTTGATGAAGGTACATGGGGTACGACACTTACCAACACATGGTCTACATGCTCGTGTAGTGCTACTCCAGTCACTTAAAAATGATTAATATTTCTCCGAGGGCGAATTTATTAGCAATATCTAGAACTTTACACTTAATATAGAAGTTCGCAATTCGGATTTTTGTTATTTGACTTTGGTAGCAAACGAGCATGCCGGCCACATAGTGTAAAGTGGTCGCTGCCCCCATGAAGACACAGCCTCAAGCAAGCCTTAATCTGGCCTGTGATCATAAGCAGTTGTGCTGCTACTCCGAAGGATAATTCGCCTTATGTAAACCTGGCCTGTGTTAATCTGTAAATCTGTTGAAGCGCGCATGGCCCGGCGGTTAGCGTAGAACGCGAGCGATCTATGCAACTAAGCCAAACCGGCGCGGTCGGGTGTGAGATCGGTCATCCATCTATAAAGTGGCAAAAAAATTCATGCGCGTTTCCGTGCTGCGGAGGGCACATTAAGCCGTCGGTCCCGGTTGTTGTCGATAGATAACAGTCGTTAAACCTTGTCGGAGGCCTTATGGGCAGTTTGAAAACATCCCAAAGCGGGTTGGCCACTAACCCGCATCTCCACTAACCCGCATTGGAGCAGCGTGGTGGAGTAAGCTCTAGGCCTCCCCGATAATGTGAAGAGATCCGTGCCCAGCAGTGCAAAAAGGGTAGCAGCCAATTCTGGCTGGAAACTGCACCTTTTCACTAAAACACAATAGAATTATTAACGGTGCGAAGTTCTGCCACCTACACAAACTACTTCAATAGAAAATTACTACATTACTTGAAAAATAAAGGACATCCCTAAAATTTACTTACAGGCGGGGTTACTTATCATATTGGTCGTGGTGATAGAATTCTCCTGCTTCGTGTGGGCGATGGTGGTGTGGGACAACATTGAGATCGACATCAAGACCACCATGACTGCGTACTTCGAGCAGAGTCATCCACTCCCAGGCTCAGGCACGACTGCTTCACCAGCCGATACCGTCAGATGGGACAGACTCCATGTTAAGGTACTAAACCAAGATTATTACAGTTATATGAATACTTTCATGTTGTATGAACTATGTGGATATTTATATGTATGTGAAAAGGGACCTTATTTTTCTTAAGTTGAAGAAGAATATTTAGATTTCATTGTTTCAATAAATGTTCAAATATAAAAATTAGTTTGGTTCACATGTAGGGAAGGTTTTTCTGAATATATTATGTGTCAGACAGTGTACAGAATTTCCAACATGACTCTACTTTTCATTGTGGCAAACATTTATTTATTTATTCACTTATTTAGTCTACAATTTGTTTACATTCATTGACCAAACGTTAATGTGGAAAAGGAAATTATCATACAGTTTTAAAATTGTCATGAAATTGGTATCTATAGAATTATTTAAAAATATTACACAGTGGATTTCTATTTGCTAAGTTAAACCTTAAAATGCAATACTGCTACCAATGGTCATGGACTCAATCACTGGCCTAAAACCATTTGGTTTCACCCTTTTTTGACTAATTTTTAAGTCCACGAGCCACCGGGTGTGGATAGTTCAAAAGTTGTCAACAATGTTTGAAGTTGGTAAAAATACCGCTTTAAGTCAAGCAAAACTAAAATCAACTCGCCCTCCAAACTGAAATCCTAGACCCGCCGCTGGCAGTCCCTGTAGCTTCGGGATTAAGAATAGAGCTACGGTATCCCCTGCCTGATCGTAAGAGGCGACTAAAAGGGGGCTTCCGGGGATGCGGATGGTGAGAGTGGGAGCTTGACCCGTCCAGCTAGCAGCCCCGGGAGGGACGGCGGTGTATGCGTGGCCGCATGCCGCCGTGAACACCTGAAGGTGCAGGAAAGCACATCTGCTCTCCCGAAGATGGGCCCGTTTTGGGGCGCCGCGCGTGGAGGACACCGGTGCGTTCCTATGGAGATCCCGGAGTCCTCACAAACGCAGAGGCAGGCCACCGAGGGGGTTTTAGTGCGGTCAAATCCCACATAACCCGGTATCCTCTCCCAAGGTGTCGGGTACCTTTTGAAGGTTTCCCCCCGATACCAAAAAAAAAAAGACCCGCCGCTGGCCAATGTATTGGACTGCGCATGTCCTAAAACGATTGAATGAGCATTCGAACAGGTCTTGGTTGTTAAGACATATTGCGTTTAGCAATCTAATAGGATAGATGTCCATGCTTTCTGGACGTGCAACCCTTTTTGCGTTCCTCTGGGCAAGAGTCTCCATTACGGGAAAACCTAGAGCTTACTCCACCACGCTGCTCCCTCGCGGTTTGGTGTGAATTCTGGTTAGTGGCCAACCCTCCGGCTCCCAGCTCGTAAGGCCTCTGTTAAGGCTTAACGACTGCTATGTAATCTTTTTTGTTTTTTTATGTGCCACTGTGCTCGTTTCGCTTAGCTGCATGCATAGATTGCCTACGTTCTACGCCAGCCGCAGGGACATGCGCATTTCATGTCCATTATATGTTTGAAAACGTTTGAGGCAAAAAACCAAAAGTATATCAGGCTTTAGAAACTTTAAGTTGTCCTTTAAAAAAAATTTTTACCATATTATAAACCCTTCTTTTATTCATCTACTTTCAGTTTCAATGTTGTGGTGTCAGTGGCTCGAGTGACTTCACTTCATCAGGCCACGTGCCGTTTTCCTGCTGTGGTCAGGGTCCCCTGGACTCTCTTCACAAGCCGTATGCCGCGGACTGCACCACAGTCTTCCAGCGCGGATGTGGCAATCCGATCCACGAATACGCCAAAGAACAGCTGATTTTGGTAGCGATGACTGCTTTAGCTGCTTCTGTTTTACAGGTAAGATATGTACAGTATAAGTTATATACAGGATAACGATAGCCATAGCGGTAGCTAGCAGCTAGGGTCTAGAGCGCCCCTGGCAAGATTTGAATTTGAATTTTCGTCTTTTCAATTTCGTAGGTCTGATACCTAAAGTTGTAAGTCGGCAAAAATCGCTCCCCCAATCCTGCGCCATTGGCAGCCGCCCCCGTTGCCAGTCCCTAGATACGGCGCTGGAGATAGCTGTCATGTGTTTTCATTATCGACCGTATATAATAGCCATACGGTCTATCCCTACTATATTATATTTAATATTATAAATTCGAAAAATACTCTGTCTGTCTGTCTGTCTGTGTATCTGTCTGCTACGCTTTCCCGCTTAAACTACTGAACGAATTTCAATGAAATTTGGAACACAGATAAAGTGGTCCTTAAGAAAGGACAATATATTTTATCCTACGGGAATCTTTAAAACGAGTCCACGCGGGCGAAGCCGCTGGCGGAAGGCTAGTAAATATTAATGAAGCAACTGGCATTTAAATTTAAAGTAATGCTGCTGATAGTTTTCTCCTGCGGCTCTTCTCTCAGCTCAACCTATCAACTATTTTATCTGTGAATAATATGTTTCATGTTTAATTTTATAGGTAGTCAAATTTTGAAACTCCCATGGGCATAAACTATTTTTGGAGTTCTAAGTTACCTATGTTAATTATAATCAATTGTAACCCAAAAATAGATCCAATAAAGATTATGATATGATATCGCCTGCCTATAAGGGCACCTATAGCCGAAGACCATGAAAAGATTGAAAATATTTTTATTCCAAAAATGAATAAAATATTTTTAATTTGATTTTCATTAGTACTACAGGACTAGGTACATATATAACTGTACATAACTGTATCTCTTGATGACACAGAAACATGCAAATAATATAGCAAGACTACGTGAAATTTTGCTCTTAAAACTTGATGAACAGCGATAGTCAAATTATATCGCAAGCGGTCTTTGGCGGGGATTCAAACCCATTGTAATACTTATTTTATTACAACGTTTTCCATTCCGTGCATACCTGAGAATTACCAAAAAATTTCTCGAAGGCATGATAGTAATATCCAACTACACTTGGTCAGCTTGGTGATCTATAGTCTGAATATCTTTGATATTCCAAGATATTTGTTACCAGCAGTGTGACATCAAAAAGAGTTGAATAAAAATTTAAAATTACCAAATCTGAGTATCCAGCAGACTTCTAAAATAAAAAAATAGGAACATTCTTGGAAAATTTGTACCTACAGTTTTTTTAAACATTAAAAAATGGCAAAGACATTTGTGGTAAAGGAAAACAAATTAATGTTTTCATTAGTTGCTTATCTTCACCGACATGTCAAAGTTATAGAATGTTTCTCAATCCTCTCAGTCATTTGCACCGCACCACTTGATATGAACAGAATTTGTTAAGACGAATCTTTTTTTTTCAACCTTTTTTTATGTCCCACTACTGGGCACAGGGTCCTCTCATAAGTTAGAGGGATTTAGGCCATAGTCCACCACGCTGGTCAAGTGCGGATTGGTGGACGTCATGCTTTCGAGAAATTATGAATTTCTCTCAGGCATGCACGGCGATGGAGAACATCGTAATTAATTAAATACCACGATATTTTCCATCACAGTGGAGCAGCGACAAATGCGCACATTACAAATTTCTTTGTCAGAGGTGCGCGCCGAGGATTTGAACCTGGGGTCGGTCGCGTCGAAGACCGCGGTTATTTACCACTCGGCCATCGCTGCACTTGAGACGAATCTAATGAGCCCTAACTCGATGAGCTTAACAGTAGGCGTTCCAGGGTTCCGTCAGCCAACAGAATATACTTATAAAAATAAAATAAAAATAAAAATAGCCTTTATTCTACTATAAATTTATTTATTTATTTATTTGTATCACCTTAAAGTAAGGGTTACAGGGTAAGACTTAATGCCTAATGGCATTCTCTGCCAGTCAACCCTGGGTGATGGTGAGAGCTTACGGTAGGCAGGAAAATGTTTAATTAAAAAAGTTATTGGTATAAAAATAATGAAAAGTTATTTATACATTATGTATGTTGTCATACAATGTGTCAATTATTATACAATTCTTTTATAATTAACTAGCTGTGCCCCGCGGTTTCACTTCTGAAGTGCCGCTGGACCGCTTTTTTTGTAGGACTATTTAAGATAAACATTTCCATCATACCTACATACATTACATATCTGTAACTCTAGCGGTTTTGGTAGCGCACGCCAGAATAGCTCGCAGATGGATGGTTTCCTACTTACTTGACACTTATCGTCATATTTTGGATAATTCACACAATATCTTTATAAATTGTAGCCTATGTGATATTCTGATGTATGTATAAGCTATATTATTGTAAAGTTTTATAAAAATCCATTCAGTGGTTTTTACGTGAAAGAGTAACAAACATCCATACCTACTTACAAACTTTCGCGTTTATAATATTAGTAGGATTCTCCAAATGATTCGTTAAAATAAATTAAAATAGTTTGCAATTACATATTTAAAAAAAACAAATGATTCGAGAAGTTTCTGGAACTTTCTCGAACATTCTCAATAAAATTAAAATAGTTTGCTAGATCATCCCAGAAATTTTGAGATCCACCCAGAAGTCCCTATTGGTTAGAAAAGGACAGATATTTCTTTCAGATTTCTACCCACCACCACCACTAGAACCACCCACTTCTACCCACTGCGACTAAACTACGTACTAAGGGGTATTTACCACCCCAACGGGAAGTTGATTAGAGTTAACTGTAATAGAGAAAACCGTGTCTTTACGTACAAAACCCCTTTACTTTATATATACCTATTAAGATTTTCCACCCACTTCCACCCACCGCGATCAAACTCCCTTACTATCATCTAGGTACTAAGGGGTATTTACCAGCACAACTGGAAGTTGATTAGAGAGAATAGAGAAAACCGTGTCTTTACGTACAAAGAAAACCCTTTACTTTTTATATATATACTAGCTGCGAAACCCGGCGTTGCTCGGGTTAAAATACGTCGCATGTTTAATGTAAACTTTAAAGAGATTTACCTTTTATAATCATGTTTTCTAATATCCCTCTTATAGCCTGAAAGAATACTACTGTCAGTCCACCTGAACGTATAAATTAATGAAAGAATTAGCTCTCAGCTCCTAACCGTTGAGGAGTTGTACCTTCAATCATCAGCTCAGCAACATGATATGATGATATTTATACACAAATGCCTGTTTTGCTTTAGTAAAAATATGAAAATCAATTATTGTGCTATAAAATTTGTATGTTCCCTTCGATTAAGATTATATTCTAAATTTAAATTCAAACAATTGATTATAAATTAAATCATTGAAATGAAATGAAATGAAATGAAATATTCTTTATTCACTTTATTCTTTATTCACTGTACGGTTCATTTACAAACTCTTAGTGAACGTTATTTTTTTGTTCTGTCTGCTCTGGGTGCGCTTAGGCAATGCTGAGCTGAAGAAAAGAGCAGACGGAGAAAAACTTCAGCCCTGTTTTAAAATATGAGGTATACAATAATAAGCTTTCTTACTTCTTTCTTACTTCTTTATTAGTTATGGGCAGATAAGGAACATACGTGACAGCTACCGCATGTGTCAATGTCGTCCCATAGCCAGTATAGCCACCTGCTAACATAGGCAGTTTGATTGATTTAAATCTATTACATCAGTTATAGAAACAGCCTTGTGGGACTACAGCTCAATCCCAAGCTTTATTATCAATTAAATAGTCCTTAAGATCGTAATAAGCCTTGTGGCACAGGACTTGTTTGACTTTCTTTTTAAATCTGTGCAAAGGAAGGGATTGAACACTTTCCGGGATTTTATTATATATTCTGATCGACATCCCGATAAAAGAGTGGCTCTTTTTGCGGAGCCTACACTTGGGGAATGCAAGTTTGTGGCCATTCCTTGTCGAAACACAGTTGGAACTATGTAAATCCAAAAAGGTCATAAATTCGTGTTTATTTTTACGAACATACATTATATTTTCATAAATATATTGCGATGCAAATGTTAGTATATTAGTTTCCTTAAATTTTTCTCTCAGAGACTCTCTAGAATTTAATTTATAAATTGCGCGAATAGCCCTCTTCTGCAAAATAAATATTGTGTCGATATTAGCAGCATTTCCCCACAGTAAAATACCATACGACATTATACTATGGAAATAACTAAAATACAAATGTCGATACAGCCAGACTGGTCTGGCTGTATCGACATTTGTAAGTGATCTTATTTTTTTTATTGCAAAGACGGCAGAACTTAGTCTATTCGCTAACCGAGAGATATGGGGTCCCCATTGAAGCCTAGAATCTACAGTTAACCCAAGAAATACAGCTTCATCAACAAAGCTCATTTCCTCGCCATTCAATTGTGGTTTTACAATAATTTCTTTAACATTAGGTGGTGAAAACTTAATACAATTGGTCTTTTTATTATTGAGTAGTAAGTTATTTACATTAAACCAATTTACCACCTCAGAGAGAGCATTGTTCACATCGTCATAATCATCAGTTTGTCTATTAGTTTTGAAAATTAAGGAAGTATCATCTGCAAACAATACTATCTCGTGATTATTCTCCACCATATATGGTAGATCGTTAATATATATTAAAAATAAGAAGGGGCCGAGGATTGAGCCCTGTGGGACCCCCAAATGAACTACAGACCCGTTTGACCTTTTACCGTTCACTTCAACCTTCTGGATCCTATCACTCAGATAAGACTCCAGAAGCCTGAGCGCGGTTTCTTTGATGCCATAGTGATTGAGTTTCCTGATTAATGTTTCATGGTGTACACAGTCAAATGCCTTAGATAAGTCACAAAAGACACCTAAAGCATCCCGTGACGTCTCCCAAGCATCCACTATGGTCTTAAAAAGCTCTACACCGGCATCTGTGGTTGATCGACCCCTCGTAAAACCGAATTGATTTTTATGTATAAGTCTATTATTAGTAAAGTGTTTTAGAAGTTGTTCTAAAATTATTTTCTCAAAGATTTTACTAATGGAGGGCAGAATTGAAATAGGTCTAAAGTTGGAGGGATCTGAAGTACTGCCCGACTTAAATAAAGGTATCACTTTACTATGTTTCATTAGATTAGGAAAGTCACCACTTTTAATACAGTTATTGAATATTATAGCTAAGTGGGGTGATAGTAAGTCAATTATTGAACTAAGAATTTTTACAGAGATACCCCAAAGATCAGTAGTGTTCTTAATTTCTAAAGTCTTAAATATCTTTACAATGTCTTTAGCGTCTACGGGCCTGAAAGTAAACTTACATTTGCATTCGCTTACATTTTTCTTAAGCAATGATTCGGCGGCTTCAGGGGAAGACCTAAGCGATTTAGTCATTGAGACTGGAATGTCAGCAAAGTATTTTTCAAATGTTTTTGCTACAAGTTCGTCTGATTCAATGACGGTACCATCCGTAATAAGTTTATAGACACGATGACGGTCATTGACTCTTCCAGTCTCAGCGTTAATAATGTTCCAAGTCGTTTTAATTTTATTCTTACTAGATTTAATTTGGTTACCAATATGCAATGACTTGGCCGCGATACAAACTTGCTTAAACAATTTCGAATAATTTCTAACGTGTGCGCAAAAGGACTCGTCTCGATTATACGATCTCTCTTCATAGAGGTCATATAATTTTTGTCTACTTTTATTAATGCTCAATAATATATTTTTTTAGTTTTTTTTTTACAATTTTACAAGTAATATAATATTTAAAGGATTTTTCATTTTTCATTTATGGAAGTCGCCTCGTGGCGTAGGCCTGTAGCTGGGGGAGGCCAGAATATACTTACTCGTTCGTAATAAGGACGAATCCAAAGCGCTCAAACTCCGTGGGGCACGACTCAAACCACCTCGATGGAATCATATCAGGATGGTATATTGTCATCTGATTTAGGTTTATACGTATAGGTAGGTAAGTGGTTGAAATTAAGCGTCATAGTTAAAGCTTGATAAAAGCACGATAAAAAGGAACACAGAAGTTGGTGGGTACGATTTCATGCATTCAACGAAGGATAAATCAATAAATTGCACCAGATGTTTAGCAGCTATTATTAAAAGATTTCTAAGAATTCAGTTTTTATCTGTAGTTATTATAAAAAGTAGGGTTACGTAATCGAGATCGAGATTTATAGTTTCCTTAAAGAAATCCTCGACTGAACGAATATGGCGGCATTAACAGTGACGAAGGTAGTATAGTATTAGAAAAATGAACTGAATGCTTATTTTATTTGAAAAAGTTGCACGCCCAATTGTCTAAATGTGGTGCCATATTAGATTTTACTACATTTTTTATATGTATCAGGTGTTAAGAGGAAACGCTACCGCCGTATTTCCATACAACTGTATTCTCCTATTTTCTCCCTGCATAATGCTTCTAGAGGAATGATTTTTTGTGACAATATCTAAGTCTGCTAAAGCTATGCCCCTATGTTTTGTTTTTTTCAATCAACTAATTAGATCAGAAAATATGACTTTTCAAAAATCGTAGAAAATGCCTCTTTCATACAGCCCTAATCCAACAACTGCAAAACAAATTTGAAAGGTTTTTACGACAAAATAAAAACATAGGGGCATAGACTTATTCTATTTCTTGATATTTGTGAAAAAATATATTTAAGTAACTCAATTTTGAAGGAGGGAAGAGGAGAATACGAAACCTCGATTTAGTAAGAAAGTTTGTAGATATAATATGTTTACATATTTCTGTCTGTTTTATTTAAAGCCAATGTGCGAAATCAATTCAACTAGTCATGCGTGTACTATACCAATGACGTCGAATTGAGAATCATCAGTCATCCTCATCCTTGACATGATTGCTAAGACTAAGAATAGTAATGAGATGGCACCGTGAGTCCGTGATATAATACTTCCTGCGAGTATTAATTGTTAATTGTTGTCCTTAAATATAGGACTGGCACGTCCTCTAGAGACCTCTTCCTTTTGTACAGATACATGAGTCTACAGTCTATACAGATCATATACTTATTATACATACATACATATAGATAACTGTGCTGTGACAGGATGGGTGTGACTGAAAAACAGCGCCGCACGGGATCTTGATCCTGTGTCAGCAAAGGCAAATCCTTTTGCCTTACTTCCAATGAAACTGATTATTTAATTCTTTTTGTACCATTGAAATTGTATGTTAAGGCAATAAATTATTTAGGTATTTATTTAATGGATTCAAATGTAAGTAAAATACTTGACACTGGCAATATGGAAGACCATGCGATGCTGTTGTAAAAAAAATAATACTTACAGTGAACATTTCTATAGGTAATATATATCAATTATTTTAATTTTATTTTTCTACATATTCAGCGGACAGTTAAGTAGCAGGGAGATTTGTGGATAAAAATATTTATTGCTTATTGAATTTTTCGATACTGGCAGCCATTGGCAGCTGACAACAATTTGCAATCTAGGTCGTTAATCGGTGCACCGTGAATGATAATTTTCAAATCGTGATGATAAAATTAAACGTATCTGAGCGTGTGATTTTGTATCACGATACACACCAAACTTAATAAAAAATAAAAGAAAGATTCTTTATGAAAATAATTATTATATGATGACCCGTACGGCGCAGTGGTCTCCACTTCGGAGTGCTTTGAAAGAGGTTCCGGGCTTGATTCTCAACAACGGGAAGTATTTAAATGTTGAATGTAATGAATTACCATTCAGACCTTAAAAATTTCTTTTTCTGGTCAGGGTCGTTATCGTCGTTTTTTACCTTTTATTTTAAACTTTAGTCTGTTGCAATGATAGCTGCCGATAGAAGCCTATGGCTAAGTTGACCTTGATCTTGATTTTGAAGTTTCACAAGAATCCATCCATCGGACTTTCATAGTCCACTGCTGGACATAGTTTGCCACTCCATCCGGTCCTGACTCCTGTCCTGTGCCCTAATAGAAGCAATATACTTTCCACCTTCGTGCTTCCGGTTACGCACACACCATCGACGTCCTTCCCGGGGCTGCAGACTTAGCAGTTGGAGTTTCCACTCTCGCCGCCCGTCCACAGCCCCGGAATCTTCCTTTTAGTCGCTGCTTACGATTAGAGACATAGTCCATCAGTAAGCAGATTAATCCCTAAACTACAGAGACAGGTATACACTCAACAAAAGCCAGGCGCAATACAAAAACTAACCGTAATATTTCAACAACTTTCACTGTTAATTAGGGTCCAATGATGGTCTTTAGTTACTCTTAACGGAAGACGGGCAAAGTTAGAAATAGATAAAACAGCCATTGTTGACATTTGTACGCCAACGTAACCGCGTGGGCGAAACTTACTGCCTAGCCTAACCGCTTTCTACGGTTGTGAAACAGCTTACCATATATGTATTCATAATGAATGATTATACGACGTGGAGTACTATCATACAGGGAGTAAGCATTTTATAGGTGGTAGATTCTACCACTAAGTTCTACCAGGTAGAACTTATATGGTTCGAATGGGGAAGAACCATCGCTGCACCCATTCTGCTGTGAAGCAGCATAGCATACCTTTATTACTTTTTTTAAATAAAAAATGATACGGTACTTATTCATTTTCCGTATTCAGATTTTTTGGTCCACCCAGTTTTTTAAACCTTGTTTTTGTGTCCCACTAACCTTTTCTTGTGTGTGCTGAGCACAGGACTCCGAAATGTGAGGGATCATTGGCCTAAGCCAATAAAACGTTGAAAAAAAATAAGGTTAACTTTATGAATAGGTCATGGTGTAATTTTAACTATCGTAGACCAGATAGACATGTTTCAATGAACCGAAATAAAACTTTAGAGACAATAGAAACAATTCAGGTCTACAACAATTGTGAAATATTGTAAAACCTTTTTCCTTCAGAAAAGAAAATGGGAAACAACCTCGTGCATGCATTATATCGAGGATATGCATTAAAATTCATTTAATCGATACATTAACAGGTGACCTAGATTTTCTACCTCATTAATTTGGTTCAGTCACGAACTACACGTACCGAATCGCAAGGATAGTGCTTGTAATCAAATCGACATTTATATTTATGTACTACTGGCCGCCTGCGACTTCGTCCGCGTGGACTTTGGTATTAGTCATAGCATGATGTTATATTATTATAGCCTAAACCCCTCGGTGGCTCCCCTGGGGTTGCCCGTGACGCGGCCCGTCTGCCTTTTTGTTCGGTTTATTTATAAAAAAAGCCTTCCCCGATAAATGGACTATCCAACACAAAAAAAGATTTTTTCAATTGGAACCAGTAGTTCCTGAGATTAGTGCGTTCAAACAAACTTACAAATAAACGAACGAACAAACTCTTCAGCTATTTAAAGATTAAAATTGTTGACGTGTGGGAACTGTACGAAAAGCGTGAACCCTATTTCGTACAGTTTACCATATTATTGTCAGCTCATCTTTGTTCGTTTATTTTTTCTATGTATTATCTATTTTTCTTTTCATTTATAAGTTTCATTTTATCATTTAAAGGACTGTAAATTATAAAACTTCAATACATTAACTGAAGTTTTCGATAAATCAACAACGATACTTCCAAACACTGATCGATAAATTCTTGAAATGGACGTAACTTTTTTATTTGTGAATCGATTTAAATAAAACAAACACTTAATGTTAATCCAAAAAAATACCAATACATCAGTGAAAACCGAATCTTTCTACGTTAAGCCGTTCCTGACATTAGCGCGCGCAAACGAACAGACAAACAGACAATAATTCTAAAAATCATTGTTTTGGGTTCTATTACGCTAATAAGTAGCCCTAGTAAATGAAATGGAATAGCAATGTCATTTATACTAATATTTTACGCGAAAGGGATTGGATGATTGGTTAGGTGTTTGGATTACTCTAGTAATATAGATGGTTTGGATGGATGTTTATTGCTCAACAAGAATGGTTGAATAGATTAAGATGAAATTTGGCACAGAGATCGATTACAGTCTGGAATAGCACATAGGCTTTTGATCCGGGAAAAATGTTATGTTCTTGTGGCGTAGATTAGTAAAATCATATAAACTCAATGAGCGAGATCCATGTAACACCAAGTCAGTCATTTACAAAAAATGTATTGACTTGGCAATCGCACAAAACACAATATAACTCACAAGTAATAAGTACCTACTTACGAGTATTATATTAAATTAGATTGTTTGGCTTGGCTGTAACCCTTTTTGCGTCCCACTGCTGGATACGGGACTCTCCTCATTGTTGGGGAGGCCTAGAGCTTACTCCACCATGCTGCTGCAATGCGGGTTGGTGGAGATGCGGGTTAGTGGCCAACCCGCTGTCAGATGTTTTCAAACCGCCCATCAGGCCTCCGACAAGGTTTAACGACTGTTATCTTTCGACACGGTTGTTGTCGACGATCAACGGTTTAACGTGTCCTCCGAAGCACGGAAACGAGCATGAATTTTTTGCTAGCGGTCACCTATTTTACACCCGACCGCGTTCATTTGGCTTAGCTACATAGATCGCTTGCGTTCTACGCATAGAGCAGAGAAGGAATATACCTCCATGGTTCTACGCTAGCTACCAGGCCAAGCGCGCTATACATGGATCTCACATTTTTTACGGTAAAAGAACAAATTTTGAGACAATTTTTGAAACTCAACGAAGCTGTAGTAGGGGTTAAAAATGGCCTGAGCCGCTATGAGAAAAGGATGGTACGGACGTGCCGCATTTTTTTTTGCTCGATTTGGCGGGGTACCGTCGTGACGCCAGATTATTGCCCTAAAAATATTCTTGTCAGACCAAATAATTAATTAATAAATAAACGGTTATGTTACCTACAACTACAAAGCATTCTTTCATGAGTCGATGTCAGTAGGGCAGCCATTTTAAGAAAAATTTGAGGACAATAGGTATTATTGTTTGCGCGTCGTCGATAAGTTTTTCTAAAAGGTGGCATTGTCCTTTGTATTTCTAAGGAATGCTGTTAAAGACTTTTTGTTTTTAGGTTCTTATAAACAATTTTATTTATGACTACTTATGATTAAGATAAGGTACGTACATGTATGTTAAGCCGGCGTCTTTGGGTTATATTTATAGGAGAATCAACTCACACTGAATTGTTTATTTTGGTGTACAAAGGCTGCCTTTTTACTTAATATAACACAAGATCAGTTTTTAAGTATCTTTATTGTTATTTAGTCTGTAATTTCAACAAATCGTAGAAGTAGGTATGTGTTCTGGAAACAATTTGTTATTCATCAATACTTTAAAGTCGCGTTACTTGTCATACTTTAGCAATCGTTATGAATGTACTGGGCAGAGATGGCACAGGTTTCCTCTCAGACTTTGGAAAAGATTTAGGACATAGCCCATAACGCTGATGGAGTTCAGATTATATTTTACCTGTGAAGCGTTTACAGAGCGACTAGAAATAGGTTGTAGCTCTGTATGTGGTAGAAGTTTTATGGTGAGGGGTTCTGCCGTGAATAAGATCTGTTGTGTTCCAGCGGAGTAAGGTGCAGTTGCCGGCTAGACTTAAATGAGGCGATCATCAGCCTCCGGCAACTACATACAACCTCAGACAAAACTTACCTATGCTTGCTTAAGGTTGTGTGGATTGTCCATGGGCTGCAGCAACCACTTAATACCACGTGGCCTGCATACTCGTTAGCTACTCCATTCAAATAAATAAAAAATCTTATTTTTAAATCTGATAGCCCGTATTTCCTCTAATTAGTGCTAGATATGAGCGCCGCGCCGGCGCGCCGCCGCCGCCGCAGATTTCGCCGCGCCGCCGCCGCCGCGAAAAAATAACGGCGCGCCGAGTGAGCGAGAGAGATAATTGAATCGGTCACTAGTCAAATAGTATGAACGTGTTCGTTGTTGTCGTAGGCCGCGTTAAGCAGTTCTTCTTCTTCTTTTCAGCCTTTACGTCCAGCAGTGCACAACCACTGCTGGACGTAGGCCTCCCCTAACGTTCGCCACTCCTCCCGGTCCTGCGCCTTCTGAATCCAGCGGTTTCCCGCTGTCTTTTTTAGATCATCAGTCCACCTGGTTGGAGGGCGGCTTGTACTCCTTCTGCCGAGACGTGGTCGCCATTCGAGAACCTTTCTTCCCCATCGGTTGTCGGGTCTTCTAACTATATGGCCTGCCCATTGCCACTTCAGCTTGCAAATTTTGAGAGCTATATCGGTAAATTTCGTTCGTCTACGGATTTCATCGTTACGAATTTTATCGCGTAGAGAAATACCAAGCATAGCCCTCTCCATCGTGCGCTGTGCGACCTTGAGCCTATGGAAAAGGCCAACTGTAAGTCTCAGCGTAGGTCATCACTGGCAACACACACTGCTCGAAAACTTTCAACTTCAAGCACTGAGGTATTCTGGACGAGAAGACACTTTGTAATTTCCCGAACGCTGCCCAACCGAGTTGGATTCTACGAGTTATCTTTCTCTCGAAGTTGGACTTACCCATACGGATCGCAGGTATATGTACTCGTCGACAACTTCGAGAGTAGTGCCATCAACAAGAACCGGTATAGGTGTGACATGGTCTTGTCCATGTTAATCTTAAGATCCACCCTTTGTAAGGCGCTATGGAGGTCACCTAGCATAGTGCTGAGCTCTTCCAGGTTCTCCGCCAAGATTACTATGTCATCGGCAAATCGAAGGTGTGTGAGGTGTTCGCCATTGATGTTAATACCCAGCCCGTTCCACTCCATCAGCTTGAACACGTCTTCCAGTGCAGCGGTAAACAGCTTCGGGGATATGACATCCCCTTGTCGTACTCCGCGCTGCAGTGGAATAGGTCCAGTGCTTGCAGTGCGTGCAGTGCAGTTGGCTATAAAAAATGGCTCCGTCATCGGCTCTAGAAAATGTGTACGTTTATAAAACGAAAAAAGAAAAAAAATACAGTGACGACGCTATCCCGAGTGAAATCAAAGCACAGTTACTGCTGGAACTATTTTGAAAACTTAACTGTAAATTTAGATGAAAAAGAAAGAACAGTTCTCAACGATCAAGTGTTTTGTGACGCATGTTTAAGAAATGCAAAGGAAAAAGACTGCTATTTATTGCTATATGTCCTCATCTATTTTTATTTTATTTTTCAGAAGGGTTTGTCAGAAGGGTTTAATATACCACCTTAACTAAAAAATAACGAAAACTATCCTCTAAAGCCTCTTAATGCATTTGTGGCCTTATGCAAATTTCCAAAAATCAACTATCTGGCAGATGCCTGGATATCGCAAAGGCCTTTGACCGAGTCATGCACAGGGTCCTTCTCGCGAAGCTTTCATCTTACGGTTCCCTTGAGGTTATGCAACTGGGTGGCAAGCTTTCTGTCTGAGCGGCAGATTAAGGTCGTTGTTGACGGATGCTGCTCAGATATGAAGCCCATTAACGCCGGTGTTCCCCAAGGCTCAGTGCTGTCTCCTACACTATTCATTCTGCATATCAATGACATGCTGCAACCAATCACGCAGTATCATTGCTATGCAGATGATAGTACGGTGGACGCACTATACACCTGTCGAGCCAATGCCTCTCGGTCACAAGTGGAGGAAAGCAGAATCAAACTTGTGTCTGAAGTCGAAAACTCTCTGGAGCGGTTCTCGTAATAGGGTCGACTTAACCTTGTTGAGTTTAACCTTACAAAGACACAAGTTTCCGCTGAAAAAACCCCATTTGTTATAGCGCCCAAGTTCCAGGAAACCGCACTCACCATTGGTGAAAGTGTCGGTATCTTGGGAGTTGACATTACGAGTAAAGTGCAGTATCGGAGTCACCTGGAGAACATGGTCAAATTGGAATTCAAAAAGCTTGATGTCCTCAACAGGGCGAGGCAGTACTTCACTGCGGGGCACCTCCTAACGCTGTATAAGGCCCAGGTAAGACCTCACATAGAGTACTGCTCCCATCTCTGGGTAGGAGCACAAAATACCAGCTACACCACTACACTCATTTGACTCCGTTCAAAAGCGCGCAGTCCGAATCATCAACAACCCAAGCTTGACTAACAGGCTAGAACCATTAAGCTTGCGAAGAGGCTCGCTCTGCGCATTCTATAGACTTTACTATGGTGAGAGCACCGAGGAACTTTAAAATGATGCCTACGTCACCATTTCATGAATATACCACCAGACGAAGGATAAAGTTTCACCGACACCATCTGGACTCGTGGCGGTCCTCCACAGTCCGCTTTGCACGCTCTTTCTTACCACGGACGTGTAAGTTATGGGACAACCTTCCAGCTGAGACATTTTCAGTGGATTATGACATGGGGCTCTTCAAGAAAGCTGTAAAAAAGCTCTCCTCCAAAGCCGGCAAAGCTTGAATGGCTCCTCTGGGGTTACCCGTGTCCATAGGCGATGGTGATCGCTTAACACCACGCGGCCCGTCTGCCTTTTTGTACAGTTTATTTATATAAAAAAACTATCCTGTCATACACCGACCTGCAATATCGGCGAATTGTTATTCAAAATTGTATAATTACGTTGTTCTTTTTCCTAAGTGTCAAAATGTTCACTTTCCTGAACCGTAATTTGGTTATTTTTAAGTTTTAATAAACTTAAATATTTTTATCGATAAATTACGTGCTCTTTTTTATCGGCCAACATCAAAAAATCCTTTGGAGGTCACGCCGCCGACAACGCCGCCGCCGCCGACTCCAAAAAGTCGGCGCGCCGCCGCCGACCTCCCACCCATCGGCGCTCATATCTAATTAGTGCCTACCACCTGTCAAGCACCTGTTTGGTCACCCTAATGGAGCATATATCCCCTGGTGCGTGACCGGTCGTGGTCAGACGTACTTGATGTGGTGACAGATAGCCGAGCCCCTTAACAGGCATTTTATAAATAGGTATTTAGTTTAAAGGAAGGAAGTTGCAGTCATGCAAGCGTGAATAATGTATGTATGGAGGTATAGTAAGTAAGTACCTACTTAATTTTTTTCTCGAATGTAGTCTTGACAGTGGGCAGCGATGATATTTACTCGCAATTTGACCAGCAATACGTACCTTTATAAGTTTAAACAACTATAGATTAAAAATAA
Organism: Pyrgus malvae; assembly: GCA_911387765.1. Taxonomy (NCBI): domain Eukaryota; kingdom Metazoa; phylum Arthropoda; class Insecta; order Lepidoptera; family Hesperiidae; genus Pyrgus; species Pyrgus malvae. The sequence goes on along the minus strand of OU426955.1, from coordinate 4,505,794 downwards.
GGTAGAGATAAATTAAAAGGTTTCGTTTTGAGGGCAAATTTAATCGCTATTTAATAATAAAACAATTAATTTTATTAGTTCAATAGTTTCGTTTATTACCTACAACAAAAATCTCTACCTCTAGTTACCTTGGTTTTATTAGCTTGAAATTTTCTTAGCTAACATAGACTGTCAAAACATCATGATGGTTATTAAGAAAATCCTATACGGCGGCGTGAAGCATTTTATTTTAGTTTCAGCTAAACCGTTTTATAGATTTTGTATTTATTTAATCCTACAGTATTACCTTAAAGTATGAAATACAAGGTGTGTGGTATTCTCTACTAGCCAACCCTGGGTGATGAGTACAGCTTGTTGGCGCATAATACGTCAATAGAGAACGCGTTTCAATAGAGATAAGGGATCAATAAAAATCATTAGTCAATAGTCAGAGATCTGAGAAAAAACAAGATGCCACCCGAACAAACATACACTGCATGTTTATAAAAAGCTTGTAAAATAGTGCAAGTTCTGTGAGAACTGCGAAGAATGCTCCCTTGGATGGATTCTATTGGATACAGGAAACTTCACGGTACCGACTCTGAGGCTTCGTGCCGCATCACCTACTTCACCGTTAGGCTAAAATGAATACTTGTGTTCAGATACTTGTGTTCGTGTCATTTATTTGCTTGTTTTACGAGTACTTTATTAAATGAATCGTTAATGTTATCTAACATTGTCACTAGCGGATCCAGGGAGCGGGAGCTAGGGGGCTCAAGCCCCGCTAAAACCATTGCCCTTGACAAATCTCTAATTCCTCCATTCCTCAAAATTAAACGAAGCTAGGCAAAACACGTTATGCATCATTAGTCCCCCCCCCCCCTCCCGTCGACAAAATTTGGACATCTTCCGTAATTTCAGTCCGTACCTGCCCCAAACTAAATCTAGACAATGAACATTGCAGTTACGATATATACATGTTTTTCGGGGTTCCCGGAGTAGCTTCGGTCTGCACCGAGGACCTTTATTGTTGCCTGCTTGTTTTGTAGACCGAACGCGGTAGATTTAGTACTATCCCACTAAAACATTTTTTTTATCTATCTTAAACGAACAATTCTTGTATATATATTTTAATATATTTTTTGAATCTCGGAAACGGCTTCAGATTTTGATGAAATTTGTACCCTGGTTTCGGGGATTATAAATCGATCCAGCAATTTTTTATTGATGGAAATTGTCGTTTTATTTAATGTTTATGCCGTTAAATATAAAATTACTCTTACTGACATCTATTGGAGAATATTAATAATGTAGCGTAGAAAGCCGTCAAATGTCGACTTGCAATCCGCCCTTCAAACAAATGACAATGTCGATATGAAATATCTCTATAAAAATTTAGTCAATGGAATTAAAGCTTTCTTGGTCGAATGGTTACGAAAGCTGACTACAGAGCTAGAGACCCGGGTTCAAACCTCAAGTAGGCAAGTTGTGTTTGTTTGTTAAGTAAACTAAGCCAATGAATGTTTTGCTTAAAAATAAACCAAGAAATCAATTGTTTTTATCCGAGTAACGCCCGGGCGTCCAGGTACTTTTAATTTTATATGCCACTGTGTATCTCAGTTTAGTTACTAAGTAAGATAAGGAAATATTTGCTGTGATTACAAATGGATTTATTGCAACAACATACATTATTGGCGCTAAGAATATTCGCACTTAGGTACCAAGGACACATAATTTCGCGCTACCTCTACTCAGTGATCTCATGTTTAGTTATTGGCTACTGTCACCATCTCCGAGACTATGTAAATGGGACTCCCATGACCATTTTCAATTTGTGTTAGTGATGAACTTTAAGTAATTTAAACATATCCTGCTCATAATAGATTTATTAACATGTGTGGCTTTACTTGTCCTTTTTTAAACGACTTAAAAAAGAGGAGGTTCTCATTTCGACAGTATCGTTTGTACATTACAGTTTTTGTACGTCAGAATTTTTAATGAGATGAACTATTTTTTTATTTACTTGAATGCTGTTGTCCTTATGTGGTTTCTTTAAAGTTGGATCCAGATCTGACGAATTGTTTTTGAGTTACCGCTAATAATGCCTTGAAACATGTTTTTTCGGACAAAACTTTTTTGTTTATGAGCCGATTTTGTTTAATTCATTTCAGTATGGCATCGAAGTTGTAACCTAAAAATGGTCATGACCTGGTAAAGATTTCTGGAGTTATGAACAAAACCGTCCCCGAGGATCCAGTAGTCTAAATAATTTCATTCTTTTATACTAATATTATAAAGAGGAAAGATTTGTATTTTTGTATGTTTGTAATGAACAAACTCAAAAACTACTGTTCCGATTTCAAAAATTCTTTCACCATTAGAAAGCTACAATCACCCTGAGTAACATAGGTAACTTTTTATTGCGGGAAAATGCTTCATTCCTACGTGAAAACGGTCAATGCGGTTGAAGCATCTGGCTAAACGCCTATGATTTTAGTATAGCAATGAACCCTGGAGCTATTTTTTATCCTATAGGGACCCATTAAACGAGTCCACGCGGGCGAAGCCGCTGGCAGCCTTCCGCCAGCGGCTTCGCCGTTTGTAATCAATAAAAATGATTTGGAGGAAATGGACAAAAATAAAAATATCTTTAATTGACACCTAGCACTATGCACAAACGATTACTGAAACAAAAAGAACGACTTACTTAACTATTCCATTTTTTAAATTACAAACGATTAAGATTAACGTGTGGATAAACTATTCTGCATGGCCTTTACGTACCTGAACGTACTCACTCACGCAAACGATAATTCAACGATAGTTCATCACCATAGCAGTAACTCAAGGTGAGGTCTATTGTTTTGTATTTGGCTACACGTTAAAATGTCGTCGGGGAAAATTGGGACGTAAATTTAAAGACAAAGACAAAGACAAAGACAAAGACATTTATTTGCACAAATATGGGTGTTTACAAAGTTGTTTATATATATTTAGTTCGCCATATTTACCTTCATGAGGTATGCAAATATACAATGATAAAAATATAAAAGGAAAAAAACTAAACTATAATACAATTACGAAATGTACATTTACATCTATTTTAATATTATTTTTATTTGTCCCATATTGCGCCTTTTATAAATAAAAATAAAAATATTTATTTATTTATATTTCGGATCGGTTCCGATCGTCAGCTTTGGGTACCCATATCACAGGGTGTTTGTACACTGAGAGGAAAAAAAGCCGGCGGAAAAAAAACCTCCCAGGTTTTTGTGGAATTCCTTTATGCCGTTTTATCGTTTATGAAATCAGTGACTGAGTAATACGCCTTTTCCAGTAAATACGTTTTAAGTCCTTTTTTAAATTCGTTGCCTGTTTTAATTTTGAGGAATTCCGGTAGACCGTTATATATTTTTGGTCCCATGCAAAAGACACTGTTATGATATTGTTTTGTTTTAGAAGCGATTGAACATAATTGACTGTTATGTCTTTTTGATTTAAGGGTTTCATATTTTGTGATTTCTGTTTTGACCATTAAAGAGACCTCGTAAATGTATAAGGAAGGGAGCGTCATTATTTTTAAATTTTGAAAATGTGGCCTACAAGTATCCGTTTGTTGTAATTGACATATTGCTCGAATGCATTTTTTTTGAGCCTTAAACACAGTTTGAATTCCAGTCGCGTTTCCCCAGAATATTATACCGTATCTTAATGTTGCACCTACGTACGCATGGTAGGCATTTAGAACCGCCGTTTTGCTTACAACTTTGGCCAATTTATATAAAGCAAAAGAAAACTTATTTAATTGTTTACAAACGTGTTCTTTGTGTGACTGCCACGTTAATCTGCTATCTATGTATAGTCCTAAAAATTTTGTTGTTTCTATTTCAGATATCAACTTTCCTTTATAGTTAATATTTACTGGTTGTCCGTATGATACTCTATTTTTAAATGTCATTATGTTTGTTTTATCAAGATTAATTTTAAGATTATTACCATTTAGCCACTCTATCAGTGATTCAAGACAATTATTTATATTACTTTCAAAGGAACCTGTGTTTTCATTTGTAAATATTACTGTACTATCATCAGCAAATAGTATCATCGGTTCTTTTACTGCTTGAGGAAAATCGTTAATATAAATTAAAAAAAGTAAAGGGCCTAAAATACTTCCTTGAGGCACTCCATACAGTACTTTCCTAGAGAGAGAATGATGTTTCTCTTCAGTTTTTGTGATTTCATTAATTTTTGTTATTTCTGTTATGTGTTCTCTGTCAGTTAGGTAAGAGTTGATTAAGTTCATCATCATTAAGGTTATGTTACAATGCCTAGGGATTTCCACAGGAAATTTAACATCAAATTAATTGCTTAATCAATTAATTTTATGTATATCTCGACGGCTAGAGTTAAGTATAAGCAAAACCAGTTGCACGTCAGCGTCGTCAGCTAACGTTACTCTAACAACCGGCAATAGAGAATGAAGAGATCGGTGCCTATATAACAGTTGGTTGGAGCCAGCCATTATTCTTAAAAGAAGAATACTTAGTGGTGTTGTATGTATGTGATATATAATATAGCCGAACGTAGTAGCTCCTCCTTTTTGAAATTCGGTAACTAGGCATAAATTACGATATTTTTCTAGACTGACAGAAGAGAAAATGTAGTGAACTCAGTCTGTTCAAGCAAACTTTTTATCATAGCAACTTACTTATCTGGACCACATATTTTGACTAAGGTGAAGAGTTTGTGAAGTTAGGTCTTGTAGAGTTAGGGCAGTTATAAGCTTGGCTCTACATAAGATCTGATAACTTTTTGACAGTGCGAGCCATATGGTCTCGTCTTGGTAATATTTTACATAAAAATGTTTTGGTGGTATAATATTAGCAGTAAAAGTAGAGCCGACAATGCTCAGGTGACTCCTGTGGAGTTGCTCGTGTCCGTAGGCGACGGTGATTACTTAACATCACGCGGCCCGTCTGCCTTTTAATCTGGTTCATGTATAAACAAAATCTTTAAGGTCTATCTCCACGAATGCACATTGGAGTAGCGTGATGGAGTATGATCCAGACCCAAAAAGGGTTGCAGCCACAAGGACGATCTAGGAGATGAAATGATGCGTTATTATAAATAATCACAAAGTAATTTCTTATCACAAAGCAATAGATTACGTAGGAATGTAATAACGAGCTATGCGAAGCGACTGACATCCTTGCTTGAAATTATACTCATCATGACATCATCGGCTAATGGTCGGATTGGTCGGTCGGTCGACGACAACGCGCGACGCCCTCGCAACCGTTTCGGCGTTAAATCATCATCATTGTCAAATTATTGGATATAATACCATCTCTGAATAAGTACTCTTCTTCCAGTATAAGTTTACACATGTATTTTGAGAAATTATATTTTCGGATTTTTTTAACACGCTTTTATTAGGTCCGACTGATAGTAAGAATCTGAATTACTCGCACTTCTAATTCCAGTTTCATCATGAAACTTGGCAATCGCATGTAGATTAGATGTCAAAACATACAATATTATGGTACCATTGAGCTGGTCTGATGATGGAACTGAAGATGGTTAATGGAACTTGGACTGCCTACTAGTAAACACATTGAGATTGGGCTCATTAGATTAGCTAAGATAGGCTACTTAACAAATTCTGTTTACTTCTTTCAATGATTTGAACATCGATATAAAAAGTAGGGATTTGAACCTTTTAGTGCAGTAAATTAGCGTGTTTTTAGTTTCTAACTATTAATTTGGAAGAAGTTTGCAAATGTTTATTGCCGTCATCAACCTGCACTTGTCAACGTGGAGCCCGTGGAAGTCCTCAATCCTTCCTACCATTGGTAGGCACATCACCCGAAGAATGAGGAACCAAAAGTAAATGGTAGTCAAGTGTGATTTGGTAGGCTGCTAAACAAGACGTCTAATATAAGGTATGTAATTATGTAAGTATGATTTTCGTAGTCCCTGTAGCTTTGGGATTAATAATAGAGCTACGGTATCCCCTGCCTGACCGTAAGAGGCGACTAATAGGGGGCTTCCGAGGTTGTAGACGGTGTGAGTGGGAGCTCGATCCGTCCAACCAGCAGCCCCGGGAATGGCGGCGATGTGTGCGTGGCCGCATGTCGCCGTAAGCATCGGAAGGTGCAGGAGAGCACATCTACACTCCGGTAGAGCGTTCCGCTGGAGATCCCGGAGTCCTCCCCAAGCGCAGAGGCAGGGTTAAATCCCACATAACCCGGCACCCTCTCCCAAGGTGCCGGGTACCTTTTGAAGGTCCCCCCCCCCCCCCGATACCAAAAAAAAGTATGATTTTCGTAACGATCTGCGCAATGTAGATGCTCTTTATATTAAGTTTTGACAAATGGCATGCATTTTACTAAGCCATGAAGATATACTGAAACTTAAATCAGAATGGACGTCATTGTGACAGAATTCGATGAATGGCAACAATGGGGTAAGAAAACTTGTGTGCTGTTGGGAATCCGGAAATGGGAGAACCTCTCGTTGCTTTACGCTTGCTCCTACGGAAGTGATTTACACTTCAAAAAAGTTCAGATTAATAGAAAACACAATAATTAAGGGACTAAGCATCAAATAACAATCTTGTACGTGGAAAAATAAAAATAAAAATAAAATAACGCTTCACACTCATAGCCCCACACAGTAGGGTAAATATACCTTGTGTCATGGGTACCATGGACACATACAAAGACAGAAACACAAACACCCAGACCGAGAACTGTAATAAATAGAACAGTAGTAAAACTCATCATTCAAATTTCTGTTTCGCCGTGAATCGAAGCCGGGACCCTTCAATTGGCAATCCGGCATGGTAACCATTGCGCCACGCAGGTCGTCAGGTCCAAAGAAAATATACGTGATCAAAGTCACGGGAAAAAGCTAATTAAATAAAAAAATAATGGGCTAATGTGATTAATATGACGCCGAGATGATTCACATCGCGTGTTTCTTTCACTTAGTGTTGTTTGTGAGGGCAGGTTATATAAGGTCATTTTGTAACGAGAAAAAAGATACTTGAATCATGTATTGAACAGGATGCTTTGAAATTGAATAAAATGAAGAAATAAAAACCGCTTTACACTCATAGCCACACATTGGAATTCTCTATGTAACGACAAGTGTATAAACAACTGAAAAACAGGAATTATTCATTAAAATTTTCGTCGAATCGAATCCAGGACCCCTTGACCAGCTGTCTGGCTTGCAGCAGGTAGCCTTTAAGCAAAAAATGTTGCATTGTACATCACTCACAAATGTAGGTATGTATTTTTTTTTCAATTATGGCATGGCAAACTCTGTGCATACTGCCAGCGTCAAGTATAACTTTTGCATCAATTTTTTGCAAGTTTCAATGAAACTGGACGAAGTATTAACAAAGTCAGTATGTAAGTCGTCAGTAATCAGTCAGTCTAGTCAGTCCAAAATTCAAGTAAAGCGATGGCTACTTTACTAGAACGTGTCCGATGGAATTTTGGAGGCAAGCAGAAAAAACATATTTTAGCACTGTTATTCTATTTCACATACACTCGTGCACTGTAATTAACCTATATCAAACAAAATGCCATCAACTTTATCTGATATAACTCAAAAATACACCAAGAAAATGAAAATAAAACAAGGGCACAATATGTCTTTTTCGACTTCCCGCCAAAAAAAATAATGTATGTATACATAAATGTATATTAAAGACAAACGGACGAGTAAATGTTTTTTTCTGCTGCCATTGACGACCTGCGTGGCGCAATGGTTACCATGCCGGACTGCCAATTGAAGGGTCCCGGGTTCGATTCCCGGCGAAACAGAAATTTGAATGATGAGTTTAAATGTCTGTTCTCGGTCTGGGTGTTTGTGTTTCAGTCTTTGTGTGTGTCCATGGTACCCACGACACAGGGTATATTTACCCTACTGTGGGACTATGAGTGTGAAGCGTTATTGATACTGACTCTGGATCTCCTGTAACCAGATTTTTAAGAGGATCAGCAAATGAGAGCTCTTATAAATGGGCCGCTTTAGTAGTCCTATTCAGCATAGGCTGAAAAGTCAGCTTGCTGTTTATACATAGTCACTGTATAGTAACTATGTATAAAGTATTAATAATAACATTTTGACCGTTACCAAATGGAGTGTTTTCCTCATTAAATTGTCAATAAAATCTTTCTTGAGTCACATTTGACCTCTATTTAGCCCACTTACATTATTTATTTATTACATTATTACGTTAATCTACGGGTATATTAATATTATAAAGCTACAAAATTTGATTCTTTAAAGGCGCTAATCGCCGAAACTTCGGATTCGAATTGGAAAAAAAATGTGTAGGATAGCCCATTTATCGAGGAAGGTTTTAGCCTATAAAACATCACGATATAACGCGGGTAAAACCATGGTAAAACCGCGGGGCACCTATCGATGGCTAAAAGTAAGTCCAATTTGTAATTTTAATCTTGGGAATATAATCACGCGAATACCCATTACCAAATCAAGTCTCGTTTACAGTGAGTCCCTGATGGATGTAATTTATGCGGTACTATCAGGGATCATCTTTCGCAGTTCTGGTTGCTGAAACACCAACTGTACCTAGGGTTGCCTATTGTCAGATATAAATCAACTCGCATAATAATGTTTTCCACTCATAACTTCACTGTAAGCAGGTGTACCATGGACACACGCATAAACATGAATGTACCTACACTTTATACAAACAAGTGGTAAAAATTTGTTCTTTTACTCTTATACCTTGTTTGTTAACCGAATTTTGAGACTGGTGGTCAAGAAAATTCTAAGCAATTACCTTATTAATTAGCCAAGCAACTCTAACGAGTTCTGCACATTCCCTATTTTTGATGATGGTCCCTTCGTTTCGAACTATGTATCTTATTTGCCAACCCTATCTTTAGCCAGTCTCCGTATTATAGTGTCCGTCCCTTACCATCTGTATGAGACCGAGAGGGACAGATGCTGCCGTCCTGTATGGTCGCTGTGTTCCCACACGGAGTACCAGGTGGGCATATTGCATTTAATGAGTATCGTTACGCCACATCCTCTGTTCTACGCCAATTTTCATATTACGGAGTCGTTTTCCAATGTCGTATTGTTACCGGTTGACTGAATACTGAACGGCGTAGTGCCATTCGATAAATGTCCAAATTTTTGGTCACAATCCAAAATTTTCGCCATGTTTTTGTCGCTGTTTCTTGAGGTTTAATTTGAGATTTTTTTTAAATCGATGTTCATCGAGATTTCGTTGGAAGAACATGGTGATCTCATTGCCAGCTGAATTCAATACAGTTAGCTAAGTTAGCTTAGCTGAATTCAACAATGGATCTGGTAGTTTATGAATTATCGAGTAGCTAATTTAAAACAAGAATTCAAAAATTCAAATTACTAACTCAAAATGCTATCTCGAGTTGTGCCATAATGAATTCAGCAGGCGTAATGATGGCTATAACTTTCATAAAATATAATTGCCATAAACCAAATAAAAATACATAATCAACCGGGTGTCTAATCTGAACTGCCTTCAGCAACTGGTTAAGTACGGGTTATTGTATTACTTACATGTCGGATAGAAATGCTAACTAACTCTTAAATCATGAAAATCTCTTATCTCGGAATCGTGATCTCTTCTCCCCAACCATCGACTGCGACCGCAGCTGCTGCTATCATAGAGCAACGTAGATATAAACAGCATAATAAGCATTTTAACCTACACAAATTCTTTTAAAGGGAATTTTATCTCACACACTGGGGTGTCTAATCTGAACTGTCTTCAGCAACTGGCTAAGTACGGGTCATTGGATTACTTACATGTCGGTTAGAAATGCTTAGTAACTTTTAAATCATGACAATCTCTTATCTCGGAATCGTGACCTCTTCTCCGCAACCATCGACTGCGACCCAGCTGCTGATAACATTGCAAAAAGAGCAACGTAGATATAAAGAGCATAATAAGCATTTTAACCTACACAAATTATTTTAAAGGGAATTTTATCTCACACACTGGGGTGTCTAATCTGAACTGTCTTCAGCAAATGGCTAAGTACGGGTTATTGGATTACTTACATGTCGGATAGAAATGCTAAGTAACTCTTAAATCATGACAATCTCTTATCTCGGAATCGTGATCTCTTCTCCGCAACCATCTACTGCGACCGCAGCTGCTGCTATCATTGCAAAAAGAGCAACGTAGAAATAAACAGCATAATAAGCGTTTTAACCTACAGAAATCCTTTTAAAGGGAATTTTATCTCACACACTGGGGTGTCTAATCTGAACTGTCTTCAGCAACTGGCTACGTACGGGTTATTGGATTACTTAGGTACATGTCGGTTAGAAATGCTAAGTAACTCTTAATACACACACACTTATAACACACTGCTGTATAAATGATTTGACCCTCAAAGCAATTTCTAAATTTAACTACACTTAGACAACTACTAGGAATACGCGACATTTATGAGGTCATAGCGTAGATTTAAGAAACATTACGCCTACTGGTTACCATTTTAAGACACAGTTGATCTTACGTTTTACAATTTAGGTACTTATTTGCAACAAAAAATGCAGAAATCAAGTTACGGTAGGTAAGTTACTTAATTAAGACTTATCCCTCTGCGAACACGCAGGTGCATTTAGGAAGGAAGGAAACTACATGCGCAACATACATTTTTACGTAGTCAAGTCATATTAAATCTATGATAATCTAAGCCCGGGTGTGATAAGAAAGTCTGCTACTTACTGGGATAAATCTTTGAAAACATGTTAATATTTTTTTTGACGACATGCGTGGCGTAATGGTTGCCATGCCCGACTGCCGATCGGAGGGACCCGGCTTCGATTCCCGGCGAAGCAGAAATTTGAATGATGAGTTTAAAATTTCTGTTCTCAATCTGAGTGTTTGTGTTTCTGTGTTTGTGTGTGTCCATGGTCCCCATGACACAGGGTATAACTACCCTACTGTGGGGGCTATGAGTGTGATACGTTTTTTTTTATTTACCTACATGCGGCCAGCGTTTTGTGGGAAACAAATATTTATTGGGCCTAAAATAATTTGGAAAGAACTAAAACCCCGTAGTGTTCAAATGTATTTAGTACTAGCTGATCCCCTGGAACTCCGTACCACGTTAAAATGTTTGGGGTGGGCTACCCTTATCACTTAGGGAGATGAAAAATAGATAGTAGCCGATTCTCAGACCTACCCGATATTCACACAAAATTTCATGAGAATCGGTCGAGCCGTTTCAGAGGAGTATGGCAACTAACATTGTGACACGAGAATGTTATATATATGACTAGCTGACCCCGCGAACTCCGTACCGCGTTCTAATGTTTGGGGTGGGCCACCCTTATCACTTAGGGGGATGAAAAATAGATGTTGGCCGATTCTCAGACCTATTCAATATGCTCACAAAATTTCATGAGAATCGGTCAAGCCGTTTCGGAGGAGTATGGCAACGAAAACTGTGACACGAGAATTTTATATATTAGACTAGCTGACCCCGCGAACTCCGTACCGCGTTCAAATGTTTGGGGTGGGCCACCCTTATCACTTAGGGGGATGAAAAATAGATGTTGGCCGATTCTCAGACCTACTCAATATGCTCACAAAATTTCATGAGAATCGGTCAAGCCGTTTCGGAGGAGTATGGCAACGAAAACTGTGACACGAGAATTTTATATATTAGATTATAAGGGCTTCTAAGACAGAGTTAATCCTAAATTGGTCCAGCTTTGAAAAATCTAATTCGCACAAGGATGAGGAAGTCTTTTTCCGCACCAGTTGTTTAATTTGCTTTGTCTGTGAGACCCGGATGTAAGTGATCGACTACAAGGAAATGTTTGGTAAATAGTAAAAAATCATTGGTAATACCAAAAGATGCAAGAGGGTTTTGGCGAGAAGATGAAAGAGGTGTATCGTACTCTTATTTTATGTTCATTTTCTAAAGTACTCTTGAGTATTTCCCCACCAAATTTAGTTTTTTTTTAATAGATTTTTAAGTTGCTTCCTAAACTCAGCGGACACGTTCTTGACCCATTCGAATGATTTAATGATGCAAAAATTGAATTATTATTTTTTACCTGGCACTTGGCAAATGCTTAGCAATATTATACAGACTGTGCGATGACATGATTGAATGTAAGAAAAATGTATTTTTTTACTTCGAGATATTGTGACATTATCGAGCATTTATTTTATTATTATTATTCATTTATTGAGTTGTGGTAGGTGCTTAGAGCATCACAGGTATTTGTGTTTTTTATATTTGTGTTTTTATAATTACACCGAATTAATTGTGATGCTCTAAGGTTAGACCTGTTATGAGTCCTTACACAAGCTACTTGAATAGAGATGACAGGCGAGAATTGGACCAATTCAGAATCTCGTAAATCCTTTATCGGCGTAATTGGAATTGGATTGGTTTGTGGTTTCCACGGACATTAATATACCGTGCCGATTGCACGGTGAGTGATGTCAAGAGTTATTTGATTGACACGTCCAATTGGTATTTCCAAGCATGACGCCAAGTACGTCTGAAAATCCCTATGGCACTGTGGTCACCCCGACGATGTGTCGTGAAAAGCAATCAGTTGCACTGGTGGGGGAAAAGCTGTTTTTTTATTTGAATGGAGCAGCAGACGAGCATACAGGCCACGTGGTGTTATGAGGTCGCTGCAGCCCATGGACATCTACACACAACCTCGAGCAAGCCAAAGTCTTGCCTGTGGTCGTATGCAGTTGCGCCAGTCGCGCTGCTACTCCGAAGGAAGTGGTCGCCCCATGTAAGTCTGACTAGCAACTGTACGTTTCCTCCGCAATACAATAGAATTGCTTCACGGAAGTGTGTGCAGCGGTAGTACTTGCCCGGTCGAACTATTTAAGATCTACCATCTCAGTACGTACTGCATATTACATGATACTTTTTACTTAACGAGAACGCGATTTTGACTGACCACGGATGTCGATTATTGAAAACAACGAAAATACATTAAAATTTGTTAACACACCGTCTAAGAGACACCACGTCACTACTTAAGGGTTAATTTGAAATAAATATCTTTAGTCAGTGGCATAGGGGGCAGCTGCCTGAGACGCAGACCCAAAGGTGACCTAAAGATCTAGTTCCACAAAAAGTGCCCCATTTTGCCGACCTACAGCTTACGGGCTGTTGAGACAAAGGCATATAAATTTAAATCGGTGACTGGTGAGTGAATTTGCTGTGTTTATGCCAGGGAGAAAGCAGGAAAAACTTTACTCACTGCATGGTAGTGAGGACCGGGAACTCTAGCCTTTGGCTCTTGCTGATCTATTTAGATTTGCCTTATCTTGACTGGTCTTGTTGGTTGTCTTTACAATCCATGGCATACACAACACAGAAATAGAAGTTTGGGGTTGTCTGTTCATTCTCCCTTTATTATTATTTAAAGTCAGTTATTTATTTACATTATATATATTATAGTGATATCGAGCATTATCGTTTCGTGGTAAATCGTATATCTAAATTTGTATATCTCTGGCTTTACATTTCATTACTACTTTGATTTGAACATAAACCTTGCCGTACCTTTGTTTGCAACTACTTTTCACTATGATATCTCATGTTTTCACTGATTTACATAGATTTTCTATGTTGATTTACTATAATTAATGTGTGTAAAACTTTGTGTATTAAATCAATAATGAGATTTAAATTCTAGCATAACTTGAACATGGTCTTTAGTCAAGTGTGTTTACTAAAATTAAATCAACACTGAGGGAGAACTGTAGGGTAAGGAATGGTGTAGATTACTTTATTTGCGTAACCTACTTGTCACCTGAAAACGAATTACGACTAAAATGACTTAGGGAAATGTTAAGAATTTGTGTTGTTTTCATCAATTGTAATTTTTTTGTAATATAATTTATCGTTTTTTCTATCTTTTTATATATTCATAACAAAAGGTAATAATGTAGAGTCTTTCATTTCGCATTTTAATTTATCGGTTGCTGGGCTAAAAGCATTAAAGCTCACTTTGACATTAATAATATTTGAATAATTTTTTTCTCTAAATATTTTACATAACATAATAAGGTCATTCTCATTATATTGTGCAACATCATGCATTTTAAAGTGAAGTAGGTACGTCAGTTATGTTCTTTTAATTTAAGCACGTCAGGTCCACAAATATAAACAACATCATTATTTATATGTGTTATGTTACGTAGGTAGGACCGTGAGCAGCCAACCTTGCAATCCTTTTGTGCCCAGATGTGACTCATAATTATCACAAGCACGCAAACAATGTAACATCATACGTATGAATAACTAGCCTTCTCAGTGACTTCGAGATTCGAGTACACGGAAAATATTGTCGTAACTCGCCGTTTTCTGTATGGCGGCTTATCAAACCCAGAAACCTTTGCGCGTAAAACTTATAAATAAACACAGAGCGCACTTAGCAAAGCGATAAAAGGTTGGGAATAAAGGAATAACATATTTACCACAATATCTTTTATACGTACACTAGAGATCCAAAGCGGCTTCGCTCGGGTGGTTTGAGTTTATACGATTGTATCCCACGGAAACAGTACATTGTGCGGATTAAAAACTAAAGACAAAGACAAAAACTTTTATTTGCACAATATGGGTGTTTACAAAAGGTGTTTTTATACATTTGGTTCGCCATATTTACCTTCATGAGGTATGCAAATATTACAATAATTAAAAACTTAACAAATTACAAACATAAAAATGTACATTGAAATAGTGTCATTTATTTTATTACTAGCTGTGCCTGCGACGTCGTCCGCGTGTATAAAGACTTTTATAAAATGGATTGATTAAAAATTAAAGATTATTTATTTGCATTGAATAAGTAGAGGTAGATTATTCTTACATATAGTGAAATCACTTATAATACAATGTGCATATGTTCAGAAGAAACCTAATGTATTTTTTCTAAATCCTTCAAACCTAAAACAGTAAGGAATGCTTACTGTACTGATCTTACTATCCACTTTTCTCACGTTTCGCTTTTCTCGCACAATCAGATTCTCTTTATAAATATGTACCTCGTTTATTAAAGTTAAGAGATACTGCTGTGCCCGTGGCTTCATCTATGGTAAAAATAGTATCTTTAGTAAATTGGGTGAATTTATACTGCAAAGAATGTAGACTCATTCTATATACATAGCTTTAACCTACTGCAGAAAAGAGGTGCACTATACAACTACTTGTAGTTGGGAGATACAATTTCTAAACATACACGTGCTTAGGATTAAACAATCGGAAAAATAATTGTAAGGTCAATTAATAATATTAATATACTACAGGTTTAAAACTTGCGGACAGCAGTTTGGTCATAAGTCATAACTCATATAACATTGTGAAAACTAAAGCAGAAGGCAGGGTCTCTACACAGTGTGCTATCTGTATTTGGAAATAAAGAATATTTTTATAAAGAATCTTTTAAGAATCCTTAATATCTCCATCAATCAACGTGTGTGGATGAGCCCTCATCCCGTACGCCATAAAGAGATGCAAAAAATGAGTTAAGTTATCATTGGTCCAATTAACAATGTTCAGCATCATACGTATACCTACCCAACGATGGGACAACCCGCGTGGCGCAATGTTTACCATGCCGGACTGTCCCGGGTTAGAATCCGGGCGAAGCAGAAATTTCAATGATGAGTTTAAACTGTTCTCGGTCTGGGTGGTTGTGTTTCTGTCTCTATGTGTGTTCATGGCACCCACGACACAGGGTACATCTACCCTAATGTGAGGCTATACGTGTGAAATGTTATTTTTTTTTTTTACACTATGTACTTACTTTTATTAGTCTTAAGGCTTTTATTTGAAATTATCTTCATCGATTCACTTTGGAGAAGAAATGAATATTGCTCAATAACGCCAGCTACCGTATGACATGTAAACTTTGTGGTTGATAAATCGAATGTCAAATTACCAAATAGGTAGATATTGAGATTAACAGTTGGTTCACAAAAAGTATCTATTCGTCACCTAGATGTCTACAGTGGCTTTGTACATTCTGTATGAAGGTTTAGATTCCGTATCTTACAACCTTAATGCTGGATGCATTGAGATTGTAAGATTTGGATTTCGGTTCATCGGAGCTTGAGGCCTCCTCAATATTGGGAGAGCTCCATGCTCAGCAGTGGAATGCTAAAAAGGTTGCAGCTTGATATAATGTAGCGATAATAATCGTTTCAGCTGCAGCCTGTTCATAATGTTCCACCCCAAAAGAAGACTAATAAGCTGAGCAACTAACTCAATGGAGCCTGTGATGTAAGTTTCGGCGGCGGTAAGGCTCGCGATGCGCTTATTAGGTACCTATAGTCTAGCCATACTCGGCCAACGAAAGAAAATACAGTAAGCTGATCTAAGTATATTTAATATAGTCGTTAGTGAGAGTTCAAAATAATTTTACTTAAATTTAAACTTTTATTTATGGTTTTGAATGGGCTGTTACCGAAACATTCATACAAAATCCCCAAAGTGCCTTTTAAGTTTATGTCGCGTATTGTGTAAATGAACATAACTTTTTTATTTATCACCCGATTAATATGAAATACACACTAATGTTACGGAAATTCATTCAACAATATATCAGTAAACACATCATTCAAAGAAGGGAAAAGAATTTGAGAATGAAATATTAAGTTAATGTTAATTATTGTACGCTTGAGATACCAACTTTCGAATCCATTTTATTTGCTATTGAGGGGTAGTTTTGAAAAAAGCTTAAATAGAATTCTTACTATGTTAGTAAAGATTACAAATACAAAATAATAAGTATATTACTCTGTACAAAAATATTCTGTACATCAAGTTTCGACACTCAATTTTCAAAGAGTTTCAAAGAAAATTGACATTTAAAGGGTGAATTTCGGGAAATGCTGAAACACATATTCTTTTATTTTGATTAGAAAATATTTATACCAAATTTCAAGAAAATCTATTGAAAAAATCCAAGTTTTCCATACAAATTTTCATCGCTCATTTCATACCCTTAAAGGGTGATTTTTAAAATTATCTATAGCCTAAATGTTAGCGAGCACCAATATATATAAAACTGAAAAAGTTTCATCAAAATCCGTCCAGTAGTTTTTGCGTGAAAAGCTAACAACAGACAGACAGACAGACAGACAATAATTTCAAAACTTATATTTTTAGCTTCTGTTACTTATAAAAAGACCCCTAGAAGTATTTTTTTAATTTATATGCAATGTACAGAATTGACCCTGCTTACAGTTTTATTATATGTATAGATATGTATACTACATGTATCTAACTATTACCTTGGCTTTTTTTAATCTCCACCCTATCTGTGTATCAAATTTCGGTTACGGAGCCTACAATAGCTTCTCTACCTAACCTATTTATATGTATATTGTTTACAATATCGAGGTCTACAACCTGGCCTATTAGCAGCTCGGCACAATTTGCAGGTGAACGCTGGCTCGAGTCCAGGGCGGATATTTTGGGTCATTTACATCAGAAATGTCACTGACATTAGTTCTATAAATGAATTACGAACATCATGTTAAACATGATCATCATAACAAATAAAACATATCACAATTCAAACTTTGTTGATGACGCGATATATTTATCTTATTATTTTTATCATCTTGTTAAATAATGCTGTTTAAACATAGTAGCCAGTTAGGTATTTCAAAACACTTAGTAATTTTATCTTCGCCAGAATGAGCTACCTAAGCAAGATACCTACTCATTTAAAGCGACTTTCAATTATAATTTCAGTTCTGTTTTATATAGTTGGATGATTGATTGGATGTACCTAACTTAAATAATATTATAGAAGAGATATAGTGTCAGTTCGTTGTTTGCTATATTTATCCATCTCAGAAGAAGTCTCTTCTCAGTTACAAAAAATATTTAGACCACTGTTCTCCACCTGTCAAGTGCAGAAGAACATTTATTTGTCAGGTATCCTTGATAGGCTGATGTAATACACACTTGCAAATTTGAATTTGTTATATGTGCCATTTCCAGTAGTTGACCTATAAAGGCTGTGTGGACGAGAAAGGAATATATTTATGCGTCTTTATAAAACCAGAACCAAGCTTCTTTGAATGGCAAACTGGCGTTGCTGGTATATCGTATACCAGCAACGCCAGTGTATAGAACCCCATAAGAGGCACTCTGGTTTTTCTCTATAATACACCGTATAATTGTACTTTACTAATTATTTTATACTAATTATTTTATTTGTTGCAGAGTACCGGAATCTTCTGTACATTCTTCCTGGCGCACGCAATCAGGGAGAGGAGACGTGCCTCCATCAGACACTCGACGTCCATTCGAGAAGCTACCTTTTCAGCTCCTGACGATTCCCTCCTCCAACCAAGCGCTCCAGCTCCTACTTTACCAAAGTATTAACTTTAGATTTATGGAGTCTGAACAGAGCCGTAGCTAGGAATTGGCTACCTTCAAAATCCCAAGCAAACTCAGGGGTGCAAACACATTTCCGTGAGCCAAAGTGTTCAAATTGATACATGGCGTCTAATATTTCGTACAACTCTAAGCACCCAAAATACCAGTTCCTACGTCCAATGTTATCGTGTTCAGTCCTATGCCATAGGTCAGCAAAATACGCCCCATTACCCTGGCACTTCAGATGGCTATTTTTATTTGAGTATTTAGCATATTTGGCAAACAATTGCCATGTGTGAATAGTTTACTTGACAAAGTATTGTCCTTAGTTGCCTATTTGACAAAAAAAAGCCATATCATTATCGTGCGTTTGGGTTTGTAGTGGGGCATCAAAGGGATAAAATGGGCAAATACGCGAATAAATCTTTATTTGACTGCCATGTGTTGATGATCGTAATTGCCTGTATTTGTATGTTTGTCTATACGTCAATTATTTTGCCAATGTATGCAACAAACACCCAAAAGCGAACAGAAACAGCCATGTGAAGTTCCACTATTAGGTCTGTGCTCCTGTCAGCTCCGTAGCTAAGACGCTGCATCTGAGCTTATAACGTTACTCCCTTCGGCGGCTTCGGTTCGTCCAACTCAATAAGTAAAACTCCATTACTACGACATGTGCAATTATTTACTTGTAGAAAAGACTATTTTATATGAATTTTACTATATTTCTTAGTTTAGGTTTGTATGACTTTTTGGACTTTTATATAAGTAATATGTAATTCAGATTTGTGACAATATGCATGCGCATCAATTAATAAACGAATATTAAATAAATAAGGCCCAGGACAAAATTATGAAAACCATTAAATTTTAAGAGTACCAGACGGACAGATTCTAGACATTAGCTATCGAGCTTATTAATATTATTTCAGTTGCAATTTTTTTTATTTCAGTTGCATTTTTTATTATTTTTGTTGCATTTGCATGCCTATTTTTTTAGTTTTTGTTTTTATTATAAACATTTAAAAAAATAACTATTTTTTGTAATACAAAACAGAACATAAGAACATTTACCTTCCATTTCCAGGTAGAGGGTCATCAATAAATGATGATTGTTGTGAATCATAAATTAATAAATACCTTCTAACAATTTACGAACGGCGTGATAGTTTATTGGTTTTACCCGCATTAATACAAAAGAATGACGAACATATTTCATTGCTGAAGTTCAATTTTAACATACATGTATATATAGATACAACGTAATGGGTAGGTACGTTTATTTCCATAATTACATGAACTCATGTTGACTCATACAATTGGCAATTATTGTAATGTTTTATTTTAGTAGTAATGAAATGAAAGAATTTTAAATGTTTATTTTGACCTACAATAAATATTGATTGACCTGACACCGTCCAAGTTCAGTAAAGATTATTTTATTTACAAAAGAAAATTCTGTTATTATTATTAATATGTGGGAACTGCAGGACGTAGCAAGAAGTGTGTAATTAGAAAAATATACTTAACTTCATAATAAGTAAGTATATCTATTTTTAGTTTAGCAGTAGAAATCGATGGACAAACTAAAATTTGTTGTTATTTGATAACTATTAAAATATGTTATAGTTTCAAGCAAAATTTTGTCTCCAAAAACCAAATGCAGTAAAAAAATTAAGAATTTATTGTATACAAAGTTAATTTATTGAATAAATCTACGTTCGAATATTTTGTTCTTATACCTATCTAAATTTTATAGATATACCTATTTATATTTATTTGTGGTCATAAAAGTCGTCTAATTAGACAAAGAGGTTTTCAGAGAACCGGTATTTATATCGATAAGGAATTAATGTTTTATATTTGTACGGAAAGTATGCTGATCCTTTAGATTTCTGTTTATAAAGAAAATATAGGTGGAAATTTTTGTGAAATTACTAAAAAATAAAGGTTCAATGCTTATTTTCTTTCTGAAGACACTCTTATAATAAGTTACCTCTAGTGATAGCTTGGTTGTGTGATTGCCTTAATTAAGTCATAGGTATCTACAGGTTGTGTACTTTTGTCTTAATGTATTTCTTGTAGGATGTACACCTTTTGTAAGTTTTTATAGTATGATCAATTATAAGGGATGAAAATGACACTTGTTTTATTTTTTAGGGTTCCGTAGCCAAATGGCAAAAAACGGAACCCTTATGGAATCGTCATGTCTGTTTGTCTGTCTGTCCGTCCGTAGGTATGCCACAGCCACTTTTTTCCGAAACTATACGAACTATATTGAAACTTGGTAAATAGATGTATTCTGTGAACCGCATTAAGATTTTCACACAAAAATAGAAAAAAAAAACAGTAAATTTTGGGGGTTCCCATGTGTAGTCTATGGATAGTTCTTCAAAAATGATGTTGAGGTTTCTGATATAATTTTTTTCTAAACTGAATATTTTGCGCGAAAGACACTTCTAAAGTGGTAAAATGTGTACCCCCCCCCCCGCCCCCGCCCTTTAACTTCAAAAATAAGAGAATGATAAAACTAAAAAGAATATTGTGTACATTACCATACAAACTTCCACCGAAAATTGGTTTGAACGATATCTAGTTGGTAGTTTTTTTAATACGTCATAAATAGTAATTTACCTTTCATTCAATCAACTCAAATATAAAAAAGCCATTTAATTTATATTATGTTACTTGCTGCTACGGAACCTTTCATGGGCGAGTCCGACTCGCACTTGGCCGCAAAATGACGGCATGTGAATCACTGGTAATGCAAACAAATTAGCCAGTCACTGATTCAATCTTATGAGAATATGAGATCTCATTTTTGGCTTCGTGTCGAAATATTTTTCTTTTCGTATGCGATTGCCTTTTTTGTATCGGGAAGGGGGGGGTGGAGGACCTTCAAAATCGGCATCTTGGGAGACGATACCGGGTTATGTGGGATTTGACCGCACTCAAACCTCTCCTAAGTGGCCTGCCTCTGCGCTTGTGGAGGACTCCGGGATCTCCAGTGGAACGCTCCGGTTTCCTCCACGCGCGGCGCCCAGAATGGGGCCAGCCAGCCGGGCCAGGTATGGTGCTAGTCGAAATGTTTGTTTCCAAGTGGAGATGGAGTCAGGCCTTAAATTTAAAATTATCTAATTCAAATATTAATTCAAATATTTAAATTTAATTCAAATATTTGTTGAGCAGCGATGGCCGACGAGAGGCAATGATATTAAATAAAACAAATAGCCGAGTGGTAAAAGCCGCGGTCTTCTACGCGAACGATCCCGGGTTCAAATCCTCGGCGCGCACCTCTGACAAAGAAATTTGTAATGTGCGAATTTATCGCTGCTCCACGGTGATGGAGAATATCGGGATATATCATTAATTACGATGTTCTCCATCGCCGTGCATGCCTGAGAGAAATTCATAATTTCTCGAAAGCATGACGTCCACCAATCCGCACTTGGCCAGCGTGGTGGACTATGGCCTAAATCCCTCTCACTTGTGAGAAGGAGACCTGTGCCCAGCAGTGGGACATAAAAAAAAGGTTGAAAAATAATTCAAATATAAACATGGGTTCAACTGTCAGGTTCATCTCAAAAAAGAAAGAGCGGTACACTGCTATTTTAATGCAAATTCAAAGGAAATCTACAGAACTACAGATTTTTAATTTAAAAATAATAGAGAGCACTCAGGGATTTCTAAGTGAAAAGGCAAAATATGTGGTAATTAGGAGGATGGAATGGAATAGAAGAAAGAATACCGCTCTTGCTTGTCTTGTCCTGTAGACGCATTCATCACAATGGGCAATGACGTAAGTGCGTATTGTTCTCTGAAACGTTTGCGTAAGCGTGTAGGTTACACGCAAGTTACATGAAAACCCGAGATTTTCTCGGTATTATCATGGTGATATTTTAAAAAGAATCGAGTACCTATGAAGAAGAACCACCGACTTGCGACTTAGCTTGGGCAAAAGGAATATAAACTATAAACCTCATTCTTAATAGATGTCTTAAAAGGAGTTCTTCTCGGAGTCATGAAACTCTTGGGTTTATAAGTACAGTTCAGTTCTACCCGCAGAAAGAATTAACGTATCCAGCAGGGGTAGAAACGTAGTTTGATGCTAGTATGTTAATTTCGCAAGAAAAATCCATCAGGGCACTGCAGTGCCCTCGCCACAACAAGCCAAACGAAGCCCAAGGGTTCTACCCTTATCTTTTCTCGAAGTCGCTTTTTGAACCCCTAAAAATATTCTGTATGAGGGAGGCACTTTAATAAAAATGCAGTTAAGTCGTAGGTTTTGTGACCAAAGTAACGTACCTCTTTGTAGGTATTTAACAAACTGTATAACTAATCTTCACAAGACAGCAACAATTTTCAGGTTGCGTCCTTTGATTTAAAACTTACACTGGCGTGGACCTCTGCGGAATGTATCCTCGACTTCACATGCACTTATGTATGGTAAAGGACTCTTAGATTGTGGTATTTATTTACACCCGCCCGTTCCACTAAACCGCATAGGATCAGCGTGGAGGACAAGCTCCAAGCCTCCCCAATATTGGGGAGAAACCCGTACCCAGCATCGGGACGCAAAAAGGGTTGTAGCCATTTATTTACACACACAGAAATCCACCTTTCCTCTTTACCATACCATTTCATACGAATTCTTGAGAACTAATTCATTATTTAGCGAGGCATGGTGTATCTGAATTTAGGGCGCTCTTGGTGTCGAGTGGTTCCCGTTTTGAACCAAGATCCAATTTTAGGCTTAAATGGCACATCACGTCCCTGCTGTGCTCATAAATATTTACGTCAAAGATTCCTATAGTAAAGTGGGACTAATAAACTAAAACACTTTGCTGAATCTTATTTCGTCATAAAAATATTTCGGTGTTGTCACATCCATCACAATGATATGATAATAGAGGTACCTAATAAATTCTACTTGCCTCCAAAACTTCATCAGATACTAGGCCTCACTTTACTGGGATCTTAGAGCATCAAGGTATTGACAAGTACGGGACAGGACTTGATTGACGTCATGTCGGTCGTATATTTAGTAATTTATTTTGACGCCCGGTTTCAAAGAAATGGGCAAAAACTGGATACAAAATGTTCACTTGACATCGGCAGAATCAGATGGTCAAACGACTGAGACGTTATACGTAAAAGAAGAAGCAGAAGAAGCAATTCGTATTTGCATGCACCAGGCGTACAGACAGATTTGTCACAGTTGTGTACTGTGAAATGCCTTTGGAGAATACATAACACTTCGCAATACACGTCTTACCAACGGTGATTATTTTGTTACCGAAGACTTTAAAACAACGTTAACCGTATTTCCTGGCGCCTTGCCAAGAAATAAAAAAGGGTTCCAATTAATTGCTAAGTGGGCTTCCAAAATATCTTGTTATGGCTTCTGACTTTCGGTGCGTAAATAACCACTTCTGCACTAATTGAGACGTGGTTGAATCATTTAGAAATTGAGTTCTTATAATGATATAAAATTAATTATTGATAACAAAAAATATTTACTTTTATTGCAATGTCGGGCGCGGTCGGGAGTTGGATTTGGATTCCTACAGAGTGACTTCATAATGTAGGAAATATCTGTAATTTTTCTTATAACTTTCTAAACGATGTTCAAAATCAGCGTTTACGACTGCTGCCTTCAAAGTTCCGTTTAAAAAAACAAAAAGAAAGTGAAATTTTGAAATGGAGCTAAGTACCCTATTGTGTGTTGGTCACCCTTCATACCTATCGTTGCAAAATTGGGGCGGAAAGATTTATTCGTCCTTGTCGTCCCGTAAGGAAGTGAAAACAGGAATCTGGCGTTCAGCCAGACTTCAGAAGGTCGGGGTGCCTCATAATTACTTTTTAAAAATATTGTGATCCTGAAACATAAATATTACGTTGCTATAATTTTAATACCTACCTAATGTGTACAATGTTTGTTTTTATTGTAAAACTAGTGATCTAGCTCGGCCTCGCTCGGGTGATTTGAGTTTATTTACAGCCTTTTTACCTCTAGGTAAAAAAGCGCACAGGTGTTCTCTCCGCGCCGGCTAAAATCGGATTGGCAGTCAACAAGGAAGTTAGTAAAAGTAGAATTCAAGTAGTAAGTAGTAGTAAATATTCCTTATATTTAATAAGTATACAGTGCAGGAAAAGTCGACAGTTTAAAAGTTTTAAGTTAAGGTTTTCATGACTCTCGTGTGACTCTCTCTACACTAGATGTTTTTACTACAGAACGTACACATTTTTTGAGCTCTATATACATATACTAGTGGTCCCGCCCAGCTTGGTCTAAGAGCCGGTGAAGATATTCACTCGTTCGGTTGTTACAAGAGTGAAGGTGATATGAAAGAAAATTGATTAAATTAAAAATAGCTATGAACACTTTTCGATAGTCAAGTTATCATAGGCATATATGTTTATAAATTATATTTGGTAAACAATATGTCTCATCGAATTATCAGATCGGTGAAGGTCGATCTTCCTCGTCTCCTCTACTATCTTACGAAATTTTGCGATCAGCACACGTGACCTCGCGCGAGTTTCATAGTTTTTACCCATCCCACAAAAAGTGCTCAACGCCGCTAAAGAAGTTTTCACTTCAATAAAAAAAAAAATTAAAAAAACATTTCCAGTGGCCCAAATTGTGAATCTAAACCATCCTCGAATCCATTTGAATACACACAAAAAAATTCATTAAAATCTGTCCAGCCGTTAAGGAGGAGTTCAGTGACATACACACTCACAGAAGAATTATATAT
This sequence comes from Pyrgus malvae, assembly GCA_911387765.1. Lineage (NCBI taxonomy): Eukaryota > Metazoa > Arthropoda > Insecta > Lepidoptera > Hesperiidae > Pyrgus > Pyrgus malvae. The sequence goes on along the minus strand of OU426955.1, from coordinate 4,480,620 downwards.
ATTAAAGATGCCTTCACGAATTACAGAGTACCCCCAAAATATAACTACATGGCAGAGTGTAGGGTAGTGTAGCTAGTGTGTAGATGTGTATGTGTAGATATATATGTGTATGTGAAGATCATGCAAAGTGATATTCAATGCATGATCATGCCAGTGCATAACCATGACTAGACTAGAGCCAGGTGAGATTACTGAATCTCACTCACCTAGAACTTAAGTCATCGGAGGTCAGACCCGATAACTTAAGTTTAGGAGCAGTCCCTTGACACAGAAGAAATAATAGTACCCCATGACCACCTGAAACCAAATACGTAAACCACGAAGCCAACAAAGCAATGTTTTGCAATGTTTAATAGTTAAATAAAGCTACCTCTTACAAAAACGTGCTTTATTAGCCAGCCGGCTAATTTGGCACTTACCCTTAATTCCCTGGAAGGTAATTAAATTGTAGCAACAGCCGGGGGCAAATCGAATCATTGGAAAGTGGCATGGAGTAAGTAGGTACGTAATACGAGCGACGCCATGGAGTGCGTCCGGCGCGACTTTCTCTGGCATGCGGTGCTCAACCTTAAGACCTTTTATTATATTATTCTGAGGCTATTCAAGTTCCTTATATTACGTAAGCACTTAAGGGGGAGGGGGTCCTTGCTTTGAGTATTTTTGATGACATGGGGGATGGGGGGTCTTGATGGTAATTACGTCAGCAATATTTATTTACCTACGTTTTTGGAATTTCCACTTAAATATGTAAACTAGGAACTGATTGAAAATATGTGTAAGAAGCAATATTTACGTAGGCATGGGGAAAGGGGTGGGAGGATTACTTTCTTTAGCTGACAAGGAGGAGGAGGAGGTTTTTAAAGGTAAAGAGATATAAGACTGGGACGTCGTGGAAGCCTGAGTTAAAAGGCGCACATCGGTGGTAGAATACTAATTAGTTGTTCACATTTATAACTCTTACTTGGTGTTTCTCCTCCGCGTCTATTTGAGTCATGTTTTATTAATTTGTTGATCAGCAAAAAGTTTTGAATTAAAAAAGGATCATCAAAATTGGTTCAGTCTCGAATTGAGAATGTCCTTCTTTTTGTTGAAAAAACAATGAATTAAATGAAAAAATGAAAATTTAAATTAAAGTGAAGTACGCTTGACCAGCATGCTATGTAATATGACTAAACTGAAAAGAATTTTTGCTAAAATTATTTCACTTCTGCGTTGAGACGATAGTTTCCGACAGTGAGACTTCTGAAAAAAAAAGTTATACATAAGAGCAGCGTGGTGGAGTAAGCTCCAGGCCTCCCCAATAATGTTGTGAGTGGGACGCAAAAAGGGTTGCAGCCAAATGCCTATAGCCTCCAGAGACCACTTAACATCAGATGGCCGTTTTATTCCTCATTTATTAATAATGCTGGACTTACTGAACTCTCTTTAGTATGAGACAGATAATAAACAGAATACTCGTAACTCAAACAACTATTTGAGCACCGCTTCCAAGGATCTTGTTTATGGTCAAGGCACGGTGTGAAGTTTTTGCGTGTTGAAAGCGAAATAAGAATGTTGAAAACACCAACGTTCTTTAATGTGCATTTGTAGGTATTTACAGCAGGCTTTTATTTGGCACTAGCTGTACCCTGCGCGCGTTGCTACGCTACTTGGTCCGAACTCAGAAACCTTTGTGGGCTCACGCACAACACTTAGCTGAAGATCATGATGATCAAATGCATAGTTTTCGATTCTATAAAGGACGTACAGGCACAGACACACACACACACACACACACACACACACACACACACATACACATATATATATTATATAAAATAATTCAATAAACGTAACCATCCTTTTTTTTTGGTATCGGGGGGAAACCTTCAAAAGGTACCCGACACCTTGGGAGACGATACCGGGTTATGTGGGATTTGACCGCACTAAAACCCCCTCGGTGGCCTGCCTCTGCGTTTGTGAGGACTCCGGGATCTCCATAGGAACGCACCGGTGTCCTCCACGCGCGGCGCCCCATAACGGGCCCATCTTCGGGAGAGCAGATGTGCTCTCCTGCACCTTCCGGTGTTCACGGCGGCATGCGGCTACGCATACACCGCCGTCCCTCCCGGGGCTGCTGGCTGGACGGGTCAAGCTCCCACTCTCACCGTCCGCATCCCCGGAAGCCCCCTTTTAGTCGCCTCTTACGATCAGGCAGGGGATACCGTAGCTCTATTCTTAATCCCGAAGCTACAGGGACTAAACGTAACCATCCTAAAGATCGTTAATTTTGATTTTGGAAAGGAGAAGGTACATATTACTACAGTTTGCCCAGAAAGAAGAAAGCCGCAGCCGTTTTCCGATGAAGATAATACGTTTATAATACGTTTCTGAAGGTACCTATCGTACATGGCCGGTTCAGACAGAGGAGCGATATATCTATAAGTAGCCGTTCTATATAGTGTCAACGAAAACTTTATAATGAGCAAACATGCAAAAAAACAACATTTTAAAACTAAGCGTTGTTTAAGCTGGGTAACTGGGTAGTCTCCATCCACAAGACCTTTCGTGGTTTAACTATACAATGTTTGTATACATGACCGGTACAGACAGGGGATCGAGATCTCCCCCTGAGATATGATCAAGGAATGTGGCTCGGAGCTCGCCCTTGCATTGTAAGCACTTTATAGACAGCGTTCCCATAGTCAGTCTGTCCGTCCGAGAATTTGTTAAAAGGGCTTTTATTAGGAGAAATGTTTGAAAATAATATGGAAAAAATTAAGGAAAATTATCTAACTACCTAATGCTTTGGAAGGTGGTCAACAAAATCGTTTTACGTTACAGTAGCAACCGATTTTTCAGGTGATGTTATGTAGAGTCAAGCAAGTAGATTCAGAGTACGCAGAGTGGTTAATGTCGCCCAACGATTTTTTAAGTCCGACCACTAGCAAGCCCGAATCCTTCACGGGATCACCATAGGCGACCATATAGAAGTCTTATGTTACTCCGTCACTCACCTTCTTTGTTATAGGGGCAGATAAGTAGCTGTAGCTTGGGAGAAATACCGGGTTATATTATTATGTTTCACACACTCATAGCCCCTAGTAGAATAGATATACCCTGTGTCGCCCACGACACAGGGTATATCTATGTCCTTGGTACCCATACCAAGGACCCATACAAAGACAGAAGCTCAAACGCCCAGACCGAGAACAGAAATTTAAACTCATCACTCAAATTTCTGTTTCGCCGGGAATCGAACCCGGGACCTTCCTTTGCCCTTTTTTTTCCATTTGCAGTCCGGCATGGTAACCATTGCGCCACTGGGCTCTTGACGCAATGATGTATGGGATTTGCACAGCACTAAAACTCCTTTGGTGGTCCGCCAGTTCTGCCAGGTAAGCGCTTGGGGAGGACTCCAGGTTCTAGCATTGCACCGATAACCGGATTAATCATACCTACCCAACAATCTACATAGGTTGAAGAACCCTATATATATAAATATAGATACAGCCCGAGCCTCTCCATTCAAATAAAAAAAAAATACCCTACCTAAGTCACACGTTATCGCGTTCAATGGAAATGTGCACCAGACGAGAACATTAACGAAATCATATTTGGAGGGCGAATATCGATTTAAGTTTTGCGACGTTCAGACGAAGGGTTCAAATAGGTACGACCTTGAGTTTTTGTCTGGGTACCTAGAACTTTTGCAGTGATTATTTATCTTATTTGCTAGTCAAGCTTAGGGCAGTTGAAACCGAAAGTTCAAATTTAATAGGTAATGAGACATTAATTGCAGGTAGGATGATAAATTAAAAATACAGATTTTAAATAGGTGGTTGTAAGTGGCGGAAATTGTTCGCCCGGGAGGGACAGTACTAGACCGTTGCACCCAATTCTATTGTGTTCTAGTGCAGAGGTGCAGTTACTCCGCCAGCAACAAATAACGATAAAAATATTCTACGTAAAAGTTCTATAGTATAATAAATTATATATTATTTTACAATATTTTTTTTTTTAATTTGCAAGCGGTTTCATTTATGTTAAACACACTTCGTGAAATAGGAAAGACCACAAATAACATAGTAATATGGTTCAATGACAAATAATAACTTATCTGTGGGTAGGACCTATTATCAAATTTAGTAGGTACAATGCAAATTACCCTTAGAGCATACCTACTACGTAAGTACATAATTCTTAGTCTAAGGAGCATACTTAGAGCGTCATAGGTATCAGTACATTTGATACTCTAAGCAATTACCTAAATACCTACATCTTAAAAAAAAGCTGTAAAAGAAGCTTAGTGTATGAAATTAAACGCGAATGAATTCCGTAGTTTGTATTGTCTATCTCAATGACGAACGAGTATACAAAGCTTTGAGAAAAAATCCCGAGATGAGATGCTTAAGAGAGAGATGGCATGAATAGATCTGATGCTGAGATCTCTAGGTGCGAAAGAGACAACCAATAGGTGAATGAGGGGTCACGATTCATGAGTAACGCGCGGAGTCGCGGGAGGGGTAGCGCGTCGCCATCGCGATCTGTTCTGTTCTGAGTTTATTTTCATTTAGTCGCTTTCGAGAGGTTGCATTGGAGGGTTGTCGTGTCGTCGACCGTTAACGTAAATTCGTGTGTGGTTAACTTGTGGAGTTCTGTGTGTGACTTGCTGTGCTTTCAAAATGGGGTGTGGAACGAGTTTTGTGAAATATGTGCTGTTCTTCTTCAACCTGGTGGTCGCGGTGAGTGATTAAAGGGATAACCGGTTCCGTAGGCTGCTCGTACCGTGGTTAGCGGACGATGAAGTCCACTGGGCCCTACGTGGCCAGTACTTTGTTGAATCGTAGGTAATTACAGATGCACTTTTACATTTTTTTGGCTCTTGACTCGTGACGCGATGCTACAAATTGTTTTAACCATGACCAGTGACGCCATCCTTTCAATTTTTTTGTTGAAACCATGAAAACGGCATGGCTTCATTGTTACTCCAATAAGTGGGGTATTACAGAAACAAGTAGGTAAAATATTTCGTCTTTAAACAACGCAACTTCTGATAAGATAAGTAATCAATCGGCTTTTAATTATTTTAAAACTTGAAGCTTTCATTCACTAAGATAACCTTACCTACATAGGTACAATAAAATAAAGTAAAATCGAATTTTCTTGCTCTCTTTTACCCTTTACTGGGCCTTCACTCTTCTGGTCTTATAATGGAAAGAGATGGAAGGTTTTCAAATTTTAGGGTAAAGGGACATGTTCTCACTTACTGCGGGTTGGGTATAGAAGTCTAAATTTTTTATTCATTAAAATTATTTTATAATTCAGTTTCTTGTCCCGTTTTTTATTTTATAGTAGCGGGTTTTAGTATCAAGTTTAGGTAAGTTGATTAATAATCGGAATTTTATAGAAAACATACGAGGAGAAGAAGAAAACTTGAAAGTCGCTTCTCTGCTTCTGTAAGCCCCTGATAGAAAGAAAGAAATAAAAAACATTAAAATTTATTTTACATTTTACACTATTGAACGGTATCGTAACAGTTCTTGGATACGAAGACGATGACACGATACAATCTACAACTTTTCCAGCTATTAGTCCTTAGGGTCTTTGTGTAAGCGCCCAGTGATCTACATGCCCGACTGCCTTGTTGTCGTCATTTCCTGGTTACCTACACTGACGCCGAGTTTCGAAACTCAAAAGTCGGTTGCTTAAGCTATCCTCTTCATATATCACATAAGGGCGCGATCCTGCTACTTGGATACGAAGACGATGACACGATACAATCTACAACTTTTCCAGCTATTAGTCCTTAGGGTCTTTGTGTAAGCGCCCAGTGATCTACATGCCCGACTGCCTTGTTGTCGTCATTTCCTGGTTACCTACACTGACGCCGAGTTTCGAAACTCAAAAGTCGGTTGCTTAAGCTATCCTCTTCATATATCACATAAGGGCGCGATCCTGCTACTATCCGGCCTGGATCTAAAGTCCCTCCTACCCTAACATATTTTTCTACTTGACTATTGAGAAGGCAATGAATCAAAAAATGCTCATCACGGCCGTAAAAATCTTATGATGCTGTATTTTAGCTATGGTCAACAGCAAGAGGCTTGCTTAAAAACTACAAAAAACCATATTGTATCGTCAACGGTAGGAGGAAACAGCAGATTCTTCAAGACAGGGTTCCTTGCTTTATGGCAAGGGTAAATACCATGATTCAGAGATGTTGTCAGAAGCTTAGTTTTAATACTGAGTGGACAGTGAGTCAATTGCGATGGCGCGGGCAGTTGATATGAGATCACGCACTATTAGCGTATGAATAATTTTAACAGAATTGGTGGAATTGTTGCAAACTATACTCTGATAGCCGTCACGTGTGAATTTATTTGGAACACTGACATTAAATCGTACTTAATTTCTTTTGTTTCTCTCACATAGTAAAAAATATCTCACTAGTGTTTCGGATAGAGTATAGAGAAATTCTAGAATTAGGTACCTATACTGAATATAATTATGTATACCTACCTATAATTTTTTAGTTTTTCTTTATTACTGGTCTGGTTTTCATACCAGTGAGATACAATACGACTAAACGTTTAAATTTGTTGTAAATAATCTTATAGGCTTATGCCGAAATAGGTAATTTTCGAAATAGATAATTAATGTTTAATTAGCGTGCTAATAGTAAGTACATTTAATGAACCTACATAAAAATACTTACGTAATTAGAAGATAATAATATGTAACTGGAATTTTTAATGGCTAGAACTCATTTGTACTTAATTAGCATTGAAAAATAGCAAGTGTATAGAAGTAATTAATGGCCTTCTATGCTTTTCCTATAGGCCACAATTTTATCGATGGCTTTTGTGTCACTTTTGATAATAACAGAGAGAGCATTATACCATAGCGAAGGCTTTATGAGGACTTTATAAGGAATCCTGCAGGATCAAAGCGAAAACTGGCCGACTAAACTAAAACCTTTAAATATATACTGCCGAGCCCAAAAACTTCGTATACAAATCAACTCTTATTAGGATGATTTATAAAAGCAACTGAGCTGGACTTCTCACTTTTAGTTATCCTACGTTCGTAGATTTTTTAAGAACATCGTTCTTCGATACTACTTTATGTACACCTGGGTTAGATCACCTAAGAATCTAATATTCAAGATTTTTACTAACTTAAGATAGGTAGACAGGTCTTGATGTTGAGTATTATTAATAAACGTCCATGGGCTGTGACCCTTGAAAGTGCGTAGTTTAATGGTAACTTAAAAACGTAGTTTTGTTTTGCAGTTTCGAAATATTATCACGTTAAGTCACAAAGAACATAGGTAATTGATGCAGTAGTGATTACGTTACCGACTTTGTATTTATTGTACTTTCAGTGTAACATAAGCGGCTTCTTATTTAAGGGAAACTTGCGTGACAAAGCTTCCTTTACTCTCCCACGCGAACCGGTTAACAGGTGGTTGAATGAATAATTAATGAAAAGTTAGACTATGGATCTTAAGATGATGTAATAAGGGTAGGGAGAAAATTGGCGAAATTACCTTGACAACGTCTTAAATTGAAATTATTAATGAAATATGAGCTTTTGCTTCAATAGGTTTAATACGATAGCAGTACGACCTCATGGTCGGCCATGTTGTATTTTCAAGTGGGCCAAGGAAAATGTCTTAGCCGAAAGGAAAATCGATCTAGAACGTGATTTTCCAAGGCAATTCGTTTCTGGAGTGGTATCCTTGTACTCAAGGTTACTGCTTCATGGTTAAGGTCGGAATTTTATTAAAACATCCTTTCTACTAGATTGAATTACGAAACCTGACCCATCCGCTGTAAGAGTAAGTTCAAAAGTTCGATAAGTGTGTATATAAGTATAGTGTATACATAATAATATGTAACTTATGTGGTTTAAACGGTGAGGCACTCAGGCGCCCCCCAATCCATCGGTCATGCGGAGATGGAAGGCGAAACAAGCCAATTTAGGACACCTCTTCCCCCCAATTTCTTTTTGATCCCTAATTGAAGGCTGCGACCGCGCCTGGAGCCACTGCTGTATCCACATGTGTGTAGAGGACTCGAGGACGAGACTCAAAGTATCGGTGTAATGTAAGTAAATAGTCTTCCCCATCCAACTTCATCCAACCTGTCAACGTGGCCTGAGTTTCTTTGCAATTTTGATACCACGAAGCTCTTTCGTTCCAAATTCTTTCATCCATCGTCCATCAGTTATAAGATATTTCGTCCATAATCTTTATTTTGTTGCTTTAATGTAGTCCAATTTTTTTAAAAATTTGAATGGAGTAGCAGACGAGCATGCAGGCCACGTGGTATTAAGTAGTCGCTGCAGCACATGGACATCCACATACAACCTCAAGCAAGCATAGGTAAGTCTTGTCTGAACTCGTATGCAGTTGCGCTGCTACTCCGGAGGCTGGTGGTCGCTTCTGTAAGTGTGGCTGGCAACTACACCTTTCCACCGAAACACAACAGAATTGGTTTACGGCAGAAGTGGGTGCAGCGGTGGTACTTCCCCGGGCGAACCATAATAGTTCTACCACCTACAAAAAACAATCTAATCAATTCGTATTATTATTTCTTTGTATAAAGTTGTAATGTCTACGATTTGTCGCTCTTTATTTCAATGATGTTGATAAGGAACCAGTTCTGTTTATTTATGCAAGCTTGAAATTTTACCTTACCGGATGAGGTTATAGTGCTCTTATCTTGAACAAACCTATAAAACACTTAAAACAATGGGGACGCTGTCGGTTATACCTTTAGTATAACTGACTCACTCCAATGTACCTATTTAAGAAATTAGTTAATATGCTTGTTGAAAGTAGTGATGAATGTTTTTTTTGGAGCTGAGCTGAATGATAAATAGACATAATGTTGCGTGGTGATGACTATTTAGCAATTACAATCGATTTGAAGACTGGCAATTCCTTGGGTAGTCAAGAAAATATTTTTACAGCTTTTTTTTCAAACTTTGTATCGCAGCTTACTGTCCTCTAAAAGCATGTAAAGTTGCCTTTGTTTTGTATCCTTTGACTATTTTCTTTCTAGACTATGATACTGCATTGCTGAGGAAGGATGTGTTAAAAACTTCCTTCTCGATATGCCGGTCTCTTTAAGTGTAATACTGTATTCTCTACTTACATTTATTCTAATTAAACTAGGTAACTACTACAGTTGTACCCTTAGGATTGGTGACATAACGACCTCTTAACGTACCGGTCCCCCACGCGCGGCCCCCAGTACTGACACTACGGACTCATCTCGGGACAGCCATTTTGCTCTCCTGCACCTTCAGGTGTTCACGGCGGCATGCGGCCACGCATACACCGCTGTCCTTCCCGGGGCTGTTAGCTGGACGGATCGAGCTCCCACTCTGACCGCCCGCAACCCCGGAAGCCCCCTTTTGGTCGCCTCTTACAATCAGGCAGGGAATACTGTAGCTCTATTCTGAATCTCGAAACTACAGGGACTACGAATAAATGACCTATGTTTTCTTTGAGTAGCAGCAACATAATAGGTATACAACTAAAGTTTTAGCCTTGATCACAATTAAATTCATGATCTTGATCAATAAGGAACTCTCTCATAACTAGTAAGTGTTATTCGATTGATTTGCTTTATCTTTGCTACACAATTCTGATAGTCTCTTTAGTGTGTACCAGAAAAATCTGCCTTATCCTATGTCCAAACCATGTTAAATCATGTAAAAAGGTTAAAAGCTAAAGGTGTTCTTGAAGCAACGGCGAACCACGCTAGGCTCTCGATATTCTGTTTCATCCTATGTTAAAAAAACCCTTCGTTATAATATAAAGTAAACGGTGTTGAATTGAATCTAGCTAGAACCATGCTAGGTGTCGACTATGTCTATGGCGTTGAGTGAGCGCTGCTAATAAGTCAAGATATTTAAACCGGTTAGGTACACACAGCGTTGACTGTTTCGCAGAATGTTTTCAAACTGTTTCGTAGTCGGGTCACATAGTGGTCCATTTTTGGGCAACTTACCTTAAAATTATTAAAGAAAGACTACCGTATGTAAAAAACAAGTTTAAAAACTCATTAAAAAGTACGTAATTCAAAACAGTAAATTATGAAATGATTCTCAGTACATATTTAACAGCAGAAATAAAGAGGAAATACTTCAGTTTTAGAAGTGTATTAAGTCATTTATTGCACAAAACCATAATATTTAAATTGTTTAAATGTTTTCCGACTATTTATGTTAGTCGGCTACAAACTACCTACTGGTCCATTCTTGGCTCATTTACCTTAAAATATAAGTTTTGTACATTTAATAGCACAAATAAATAAATGTATAAAACCTACCTACCTACTCAAAAGTTTTCTTAATACAAGTATATTTTTAAATCGATTCTCCAAATGGCCGAATTAAATATCTGCATAGAAAACTTAGTACTAGCAATTGGTTTTGTCTATAATGTCTGGCGAAGGCTTTACCATTATAATATTGACATGTGGTTCCAAGGAAGGCATGCCGTCAGTCCGCAGATAAGAGCAACTTATTCAAACCGCGCACACGTGACCTAGAGGGAGTGACATCATCGTGCCTAGTCGCCGCTCCGGCGCCCGTTGCTTAAGATGCTAATAGATTTGGTGCCAGGATATCAGATAAGCTAAGATAACCCCGTCAAGGGGTTACCGGCTATTCCCTTAGCTGGATTGCAACCCTGATGGAAGTAGCGTTGGTTATAAGTTGCGTCTTATGGAAAACAGTTGAAGAAATTTAATGGAATTTGTTTTTTCTGTATCTTATTTGGTTGACTGCGACCCTTTTTGCTTCCCATTGCTGGGCACGCGTCTCTTCTTATTAATGGGGAGGCCTGAGGCCTGGAGCTTACTCCATTACGCTGCTCCAATGCGGGTTGGTGGATATGCGGGTTAGTGGCCAATCCGCTGTCGGATGTTTTCAAACCGCTCATAATGCCTCCGACGAGGTTTAACGACTGCTATCTGACGATGACAACCGGGACTAACGGCTTAACGTAGGGACACCTATGAAGCATGGAAACGCGCCTGAAATATTTGCTGCTAGCGGTCACCCATCTCACACTCTACCGCGCCCTTATGGCTTCTTATTTGGTTAATTTAATTTGAAGTAGCTAACCTGTTTTCATTCAATTTGTGAAATAACCTGCCGTGAATCATACGGGTTGAACAAAACTATGATTACTTTTGAGACAATGAGAAATAAAAATATAAACGGCCGACTAAACAAAAGTTAACGCAAAAAACGAATTAGTTGGTTAAATAACCGAAGAAATATTATTATAAAATAAAATAATAATATTGTTTGAGGTTTTTAAATCTTTATGATTTGATTACGTGAGTTGTTCGCACTTGGCACGGTTTTCTGCAAACACGAATGTCATTGTGAGGCATTATCTCGCTTGCAGACGCTGGCGTAATAGGTTTCATTTACGAGTACGTTCGTATTAGAGTTTTCCTGTTTATTTGCCGAGATTTATACTTGTGAATGTACACGTCAACGTTGAAGTGTATAATTTCGTTGATGCTATCATTCATCATGCCAGTAGCTCTTAAAAAATCACTGAAATTCAAGCTCCGAATACAGAACTGAAATAAGAAACATATTGTACGTGACAAATCTGAAAACACATCATTCAAAGGTTGCAGTTGACATTTATTTTGTTGATTACTTGTACATATAGCGCGCAGTACAAAGAAGTTCTTTTAGTGCTGTGTTGACTTGACTATTTAGTATTAAAAGGTTTGTTTTAAAAGTCTACAAGAGGTTTCAATTCAATTCCCAGCAAAAGAGAAATCTATGATGAATTTCAATTATTTTCCTTGCCTGGGCGATTTTGTGCCCACGATAGAGGGAATTCTTTGCAATGCTAATTTTTAGCTGACTTACATATAGGTACATAAATGGACTCAAAAATACTAGTCTCTATATATAAAAATGAATCCCTATTTTCCTTGGTCACGGCATCACGCGTGAACGGCTTGACCAATCTCGCTATTTTTATTTCTATTTGATGTGTTTGTTATTGTACTGATAATAACTTCTGCTGTGAAGAGGTTTTTATGAAAGAAAAAATAAAGAGATTGAAAATTTAAGAATACTTATCCACCATATTTTTTTAATTTAAAATTAGAATTTAATATTAATAGTTAAGACAAGACAACGTCTTTTGGGTCAGCTAGTTTATTACAAAGTCCGCGACTAGGTTTCAAACGTACTTTCAATTTGAGAAGACTAGTACCCACTAGCCGATAACCGGTTTCAATTTTAATCGTCTAAGTCCTATATCAGACTGAGCGTTTTTGTGCCCTTTCGAATTTGCTTGCAATTAATATGCACTATTTATTAATATACATTCTACACTTAATAGCAAGCACCGCAATATTATGTAAAACTTATCGATTTGTTTATTATAGTTAAGTAATTTAAATGCCCCGTGAAACCCCGTTTGAATTATATTAGGTATACCTATAGTGTATTTAGTCTACATAACAAAATTTTATTGTTTGTCGACTTTTAACGGAAAAAACCATTATAAATCTTAATTTGCAACAAATATATTTGTTTCTTAAGTTCATAATTTTTTCTTGTTGGATTAGGAAATTGTATTACCGCCCATGGATTATTATAGTATGTAAATATATATAAATATAGAATTCAATTTTTAATTTATGGTTACATGACAGATTATATAATTTTGGCATTAAAGTATACACTATGCAATTTACATAAATTACGAAATCTGATATTTTGTACGCTGAAATAACGCAAAGTCCGTAACGATACTTATAATCAACTGTTGCAATGCGTTTTTTGTGGCTAGTAGCGAGTGGTTAGGTCGGATGTTGCAAATTTTAACGACCTTGGAGCCACAATTTCATATTTTCTGCTTTAGAAGCTAATAAACAGGTATTTTTGGACGGACCAGTATAATGTTATAGGATCGGCCTATTGCACAATTCGTATTTTTTGAAATGACATAAGTAGTAAACAACCTGTTAAATCACTAATTTATAAAATCTGTTATATTTCTGCCAGTTATGGCTTCTCATGTACAATTTTTTCATGTAAATGAAACTGGAATCAAACAGTAAATAACATACAAGAGGTAAGTAGGTAGAAAGGTAAGGTATACCGTATACGAGGAAATTAAACAACGGCGTACGTTTGTTCGGTACTAATGAATATTTTAGAAAACTGCCTGTACTTGGAACAGTCATGCATGACATATTTTTTTATACTAGCAGTAACAGGTACAATAATCTGATATTAAATTATTCTTGTACAATTACTACAATTAGGCACCTAGACAAAATATCGCTAGGGTGGTTACTGGTGCAAGTACCCCAATCTTGGTTATCAGTTTATTTAAAGTCAGAAGTGATCAAAATGAAATCGATGACCCTCAGAAAACACTTTATCATTCTTAAATTACATAATTAAGCGATATAAGCTTACATGATAAATATCAGTAGCGATGTAAAATTTTATATCCTAAATTCCTAACTTAAGTTGTTGCGATATTACGCAAACTCGCAAACAAAGCTTACGTGTAAGGTTCGGTAATAGAAAATTAATGATCACATCAAGTCATAATATTACGTGTAAATCTCCCCATTACAACGAAAATAAAGCAGTCGGGGTCGCCGCCACCATGGCGCCACCGACTACCGACACCCTCAAATTAATATTTCCTCGTTGGAAATCAAGACCCTTATGCTTTTGCATTTTGTGAACCGTAGGTTAATTAAAAAAAATATCGACAAAAAATTTTAAAAACCTACATAAGGGTAAATACACCTGATGTTGAACTTTGTTTGGTTTTTTATTGTAATGTAACTAAGTAACAGAGGTGTTTTGCTTTTGGGTACCTCGAATAGTATTTTATAATGTTATCGGAATAGTATTATTTATTATTTAATTGCATCGAAAAAGCAGGATCTTAATCCTACTGTTAAACTATGGCTGATATTTATTACCTTTATATATGACTAGCTGACGCCTGGGACTTCGTCCGCGTGGACTTTGGTATAAGTCTTACCATGATGTTATATAGCCTATAGCCTTCCCCAATAAATAGACTATTTAACACAAAAATATTTTTTCAATTCGAACAAGTAGTTCCTGAGATTAGCGCGTTCAAACAAACAAACTCTTCGTTAAGTTTAAAATTAGTATAGACTAATATATAAAGCTGAAGAGTATTTGTTTGTTATTATACATATACATATAGATACATACCTAGCCTTTAGAATGCTGACAAATTTTTGAGAAATTCGTCTTATTAATATGGCCTTTATATATATAAAAAAAAACATACAAACTCTGTATGTTTGTATATATATATGTCTGTATTACAGACCTAGCCTTTAGAATGCTGACAAATTTTTAAGATTTTCGTCTCATTAATATGGCCTTCATATAAAGAAAAACACAAATAAAAACGTTTTATTTCCTAACCTCAATTAATTCTTTGTTTGGTGGTATTGATCAGCTAGCCAGTCACCGACAGGCGAGCAGAATGACAATACAATAACCATATAAACGAACGTGACCTGATTGTAATTAGATTAGCTTCCTGCCGCGCTTCGTAATAAACGTTAATGATGCTTCGCTTTAAGGCTTTGATGTACATCCTGAATAGCAAAGCTAGCTTTCATAGGAAGTCCTATTTCGCATTGCTACTTGAGCACACCTTCGCTCCGGCCGAGCCTCTTGTCAAAGCTGCTTAGGCGTCTGATTATGAAGAGCTCGCGTGTATTACCATAGTTCCTCCGACTCATTGTCTGCCCCCCTTCCCCCAGGTCCACCTCGCTGCCGGTCGTTGACCCAGCTTATGCAATACGTCAATTTGAGTGGGACACCTGGACTCGTTGTGTAACTGTTCTTCGTTTCTATTTCAATTCCGCGTGTTAAACGCGTAGAGCGAATTCTTCAGATCTGGTTTTATGTAGCGTAGATGATGCCCATTCTTACTTACGTTTGAATGTTAAATTTTCGTTTTGGCTGTTAATATCTGCCTCTATCACAAGCATTACACGTTAATCTCTCGCTGCAGTATATTCGTACGTGTATTCATTTAAGCGTTTGACACGTACGTTATATGCCTTGCTAATTTATTACGAATTGAATGTTAATTCAAACTGTGTTATTGCTGTGAAATGAAATAATGTATTATATAGCCATCTTTTACATATTAATTGCTTTTTTACCGTCTTTGGCTTTAAAGGCAAAAATATGTTAAGCTCAATTACATCATCCGCTAAAAACACTCAAATGTCGGTAAAAACCTCAAAATCCATACGTGGATTTGATTAAATGCGTGAAACGTAACTTTAGTCGGCTATTTTAAGAAAATCTAGGTCGCTGTTAGAAAGGTTGGTGACCTC
This sequence comes from Pyrgus malvae, assembly GCA_911387765.1. Taxonomy (NCBI): domain Eukaryota; kingdom Metazoa; phylum Arthropoda; class Insecta; order Lepidoptera; family Hesperiidae; genus Pyrgus; species Pyrgus malvae. The sequence goes on along the minus strand of OU426955.1, from coordinate 4,465,225 downwards.
TGCGATGAAGGTTTTATCGCTCTTCCAACAGGAGCAAACTGCGATTAGTTGAGCAATTATATGATTGTTCTTGTTAGCAGAAGGTTTCTTATTGACGCAATGTTGAGAAAACTTTATTCTTATTATAAAAACATATTTTCTTTCGATTTCATGCTTATTTGCGGCTGCGTATGAGATCATACGAGGAATAATGAGAAAATCTATTAAGTGCGTACAAAATGGTAAGATGTAATAATTTAGGCAACAAAAACCTATTAAACTGATTAAAAACTCGGCAAAGTAATTTTGGACTATAGCTACTAAAAGTATCCAATGATTTGTTTAAAATTCTTGATCAAAAACACTGAACTGCAAGCCCATAAATACCTACCCAACTTAATTATTGAATTCTCACTACCATCCCCATGGTAGCAATGTTTATTGGGGTCAATGGATCGATAGTTAATGTCAGGTCAATAAAATCTAATTCTACTTCCGGTAAAACGATTTGTGCTCAATAATCAACTTAAAAGCTCAAATCACCTAATAATTTTTGGTGGCGCAAATTTATGAACACTTCTGCTAGCTAAGCTATTGTTTTGGGTTTTAGCTGTGGGGAATTGATAGGTTGTATTAAAATATTTATTTGTATAAAACAAGGTATACATAACGATATAAGTTTTACAATATAGTTTCCGCGTGTTTTACCAATCTCGTAGGCTTAATCCCGTTAAGAATAGAGCTACGGGATGCCTGATCGTAAGAGGCGACTAAAAGGGGGCTTCCGGGGTTGTGGACGGTGTGAGTGGGAGCTCGATCCGTCCAACCAGCAGCCCCGGGAAGGGCGGCGATGTGTGCGTGGCCGCATGTCGCCGTAAGCATCGGTAGGTGCAGGAGAGCACATCTGCTCTCCCGAAGATGGGCCCGTTCTGGGGCGTCGCGCGTGGAGGACACCGGTTCATTCCGCCGGAGATCCCGGAGTCCTCCCCAAGCGCAGTGGCAGCCACCGAGAGTGAGGTCAAATCCCACATAACCGGTACCCTCTCCGAAGGTGCCGGGTACCTTTTGAAGGTTTCCCCCCAGATAACACAAAAAAAGGTGGGTAAATTGGTAGGTACCTAACTTGAGTTATTACTTATTAGTGTTATTACAATAAGTCACATTTTTAAATAAATTATTTCGTGCTTTTTAAATGGCTGTCTTTTATGTTTTTTCCGTTTTCAACTGTGCAATTTTAAAGAATTCAATGAAACAAAAAAAAAATGACATTCGCGCAGATTCCATTAATATTTAAAAAAATTGAATGTTTAGTTTCAAGTTTTGGCTGTATTGTATTATTCGCAAGAAATAATTTACATACGGAAAGTTTAACCCTGAATGGCTGTGAGTCACAGTTACGCAACTAGTGTACAAGCTGTGCAAAGTATAGGCTTAACTTTATACTGACATCGTCGTGTGTGCATCGTCAAGAAGTAATGAGAATATTTTTTACGTTTAGAACCATTGGCCTAGTACTTAAAGCGGTGCCATTCGGACGAGTTTTTATTTTTTATTTTAATGGACTAGAAGACATGCAAGCAGGCCACATGTGTCATGGTACATATTAAGTGGTGGCCCCAAGAAGGCTGGGGCCCTACTCAAAGCGCGATTGTCCGAAGTATCGTGCGATCTTTTTGCGATCATTTTGCAAAAGTAGAGAGAATTATAAAGGATATTACACACCCAATAGCACTATATTCTCGATAAATTTACTATAGAGTCATGTATCCACAAATAGAAAGGTTAGAAAAGGGTCAAAAATGTGCTGAAAAATATGCGAATTTTCGGACTTCGGCGCTTAGATTAGAGCCCCTGAGTTTTGTGTGAGATTCCGGGTGCTGATGGACAGCTCATGTAAATCTGGCTGGTAACTGCATATTTTCACCGCTACTCAATAGAATTGTTTTACGGCAGAATGTGTGCAGTGAAAAAGTGAAAACAAGACTTACCTATGCTTGCTTGAGGTTGTATGTATGTATATTATGTCAATGAAGTGCAGCGACCACTTAACACCACGTGACCTGCATGTTCGTCTGCTTCTTCATTCAAATAAATAAAAAATAACGTTTTGTAAGTATATTAGTAAAAAAAAGTGCAAGTCTAAGAGCCGACACTATAATGAATTATTGGAATTTGTCTGTTATTTTAACTATCCATCCAGATGTATAATACCAAAGCATACAACATACGAAACAGCACTGTGTCCGTTAAATTCCTATTCAAATACCTTGCATACCCGTTTTAGTTTACCCTTCGATCACGAAAGTTTTGGATACAGCACTCTACTGAAACGTTGCAATACTGACAAGATTTGGCTCTGAGCTGCTTTATTTGGCGCTGTATTTATTTATCTTTTTAACCAACTTCAATTTATGCAATGCAATGTTCAGAAATGCAGTTCATAACTGTGGTTTTTCTTGCGAATGGTAGGTATATTATTCTTAAAAACTACGGGAGTTAATAATTCCACAATAGGATACTATGTAATGTTTCTTTAGTTTACAAAACTACTATATAATATTAATTATCTTGAGAAAGGATTTTAAAGTGCTATAAATATCGCTTTATAATCGTTCTAGCTAAACGCGCTAGCCTCTACACGAAGGCTAAATTACAAGCGATAAACGTAAAAAAATATTTTTAAACCTTTTCATTTTTTTTCCGTGCCGGCAAAACATACGATAAAAGAAATATTTTTTCTGTATTATACTAGAATAGTTGTAATCGGTATTCTACTCATAAGACATGCTTATTACAATAAATTACAACATCTCTTTGTAAACAGTCACTCGTGAGTAAAATTGTGTGGGGTCAAAAGCGTTACAAGAGAGCTGCATCCACATTTTTGTGTTCAAAGGCTGTACCTGCCAAACAAGTTCTTGGGAAAAACGTCATCTCCGCCTCATCTGCCGACTTACCTACGTATTCCATTGTATCGTACAATCGCATGTTATTTTTGATATAACTTAGTCCATCCTCGCCCTTTTGAACCGGTTTAGTTTGCAATTTCTCACGATTTGGGTTTCTCATACAACAGTGATTGCAGAACAAATGTTGAGACGTTGTTAGACTGAATTTGGTAGGTCCGCAGTATCCACACTGGCTCAGAACAGAATATATTACAAGTTACAATATTACATATATCTACAATAATAATATCAAGCAGCAAACATGGCCTTGCGTCTGGCGTAGAACACAATCGCTCTACGCAAGCAGCATATTCAGGCGCGGTCGAGTATGAAGTTGGTGACCGCTCATGCACGTTTCCGTGCTTCAGAGGGCACAATCCATCGAACCCTAAATAGATAGCACTCGTTAAACTTCTTCGGAGGCCTTATGGGCGGTTTGAAAACATTTGAAGGTGTGTTGGGCACTAATCCTGTTGGAGCAACATGATGAAGCAAGTTCCAGGTCTCCCCAATAACGGCCAGAGACCCATGTCCAAGCAAAAAAGGTTGCAACCAATAATAATAATAATAATATTAAGAAGCACGGACGTAACAAAGAGGAGGGTTTTGGGGGTTCAAACCCGAAAAGTTAAGATTTAATATTAAACATTCATAAAATAAAAATAAAGATGCGGGCCTGGGACATATCTAGAGTCGCCATCCGTCCGGATTTGTCCTAGTTTAGAGGGCGTCCAGGGAGCATCCGGGCCGGACTTCATTTGTAGTCCGGGTTTAAAAAAAATAAAGTCTTGGGCCGCCCGCGACAGACTCACTTTGTTCGCACGTCGCGATCAACCGACGAACTGACACGCTAAATTCACCGTCCCCCAGCTGTTGACATGTCCGGGTTTTGGGCTCTAAAATCCGAGATTATAACACGTCTTGTCCTGGTTGACAAATTTTAGAGATGGCAACCCTAGACATATCTCATTCATTATATAGGTATATTAACTTCATGGCAACATTACAATAAGCGAAAACCTGTAATCACTTTGACTGTTTATAAAAATCTTTGATCTGGTTCAATCATCATTGTGTAATTGTGTTACATATCTGATTGAACTTCACGGTTAGCTTTCGCAATATTACACTGATATATTGTGCACATGCGTTATGTAACGAAGTTATATCGTATGTAGTGCATTCAATGTTAACAATGCTTTCCTGTTTCGATACCCGGTGGTGGAGGAATCATGTTTTTCAGGGTTCCGTACCCGAAGGGTGCTTATGGGACCCTATTCTAAGCCTCCGCTGTCCGTTCTTCTGTCCGTCTGTCTGTCATCAGGCTGTATATCATTAACCGTGATACATAGTTAGACAGTTGAAATTTTCTCAGATAATGTATGTATTTCTGTTGCCGCTATAACAACAAATAGTACAAAGCAGAATAAAATAAATATTTAAAGGGGCTCCCATACAACATACGTGATTTTTTTTGCCGTTTTTATAGATAATGGTACGGAACCCTTCGTGCGCGAGTTCGACTTTCACTTGGCCGGTTTTTTAGAACACAAAACACAGATTGTGATCTGACCATGATTTCATAAACTTTAAACGATTGTTTATAATTAACATTTTTCAATTTTACAGCCATTTCTAACCGTAAGACGATTCTTTATTATTATTCTTTATTACTTTAGTGAGTTTAGTGGTTCATTTCGGCGCGCAAGTTTAATTGAGTTGAGACAAACATCTACATCTATCAATTCGTGGATTTCTTAAATATAAATAACTTTTTCTTTTCTTGTGTTTTAAAGTACAATATATTGCTTATCAATATGATTCACACTCCCACTGTTGGGCACGGATCTCTCCCCATTATTAAGGAGATGGAGCTTACTCCAACACATCTCCATCACAATTCTCATAATTCTTAACTGTTAAAGTTCCCACATCGGTTGTACTTATTTTCTTTTAATTTATTTTTCTTTGTATTATACGGCAAAACCAGCCGGATCTTTCAATATAAATAGATTTTTCCATAACTTCAGACTTTCAAGACTTAAATATTGATTTCAAGCTTATTGTTTTAGGCCTGAGAAAAAGGCCAAACTTATGACCAACTCAAAAATATTTGTGAAATATCACTTTTGAAACCCATACACAAACGTAAACAACGGATGTACTACGGATAAGTGTAGTTAATGTGTGCAAAGATAATATCTACGCCATCGCCATCTTTCCTAGAAAGCGAAAATAGTTACGACACCATTGTTGTGAAGTGAGAAAAGAGAGCACTTAGGTCAATTATTACGGGCTTGCCAATTAAGGCTTATTGAGATTAATTAGTCGACGTCGATTGCAACGAGACGGGCCCACGCCCGCTTGGAGTGGTACTTGACCGTTCTTGTACGTAAATCTGGCTCTAAGTTTATATAATTGTACGCCTGGTACGCCTGGTACGCCTGGTAAGATGGTACGCCTTTCCCTGAAAATCAATGTGCCCAATTATATGCTGAATACTTTAAATCTGTCTTCTCCAGCATACCACCTCAACTTAACCCGGAGAATTGGGTTGTGGGCTCAGGGAAAGACTTGAGCACGATTATAGATGTGAAAACTATATCTACAAAGAATCTAGACCTAGAGCGTGCTTTGGAAAAGAGGAAATTAAAACGGTCCGCAGGCCCAGACGGCATTCCGCGTTACGTCGTTAAATATTGCCGCTCAGTGTTCATAAAGCCGCTACTTCACATTTATAATCAAGCTTAGCGAACAATACATATCCCGATGTTTGGAAACTGTCACGCGGAATTCCGGTTCCAAAGGGTGGTTCTGGGACGACTGTGAGTGACTTTGTATGGAGCTCACATGAAGCGAAATACATACTCGGAGAGCTGGAGAAGATTCTAACTAATTTTTTAAGACGTAAATAATATAAATAAATATTTTCGATTGTATATCTAGGTACCATGTGGGTTATCAATATATACCCTTAGTATATTCGTAGTAGTGTGAGTAGTGTGTAGATAGGAAATCATTACTTGTACTTCTCAAGGGTTTCAATTGATTCGATTTCCCGTATTATGTAGCTTTAATCTATAAATATTTTGTGCTAACGCTAATACTCTATTAGCTCATTTCAGATTAATTTAAGCCGCTGTTCTCTGTCTCTTGAAATTTGATGAAATGTATGCCTCATAGAAGCAATACAAGTAGGATTTAAATCGTAGCAAAAAGACGTCTTTGTGTACAATGGTGGTTTTTTATCAGTCATTATATGTCCCACTGTTGGGCTGAGGTCTCCGCTGAGAAGCGAGAGGGATGTAGGTAGTCCATAATCCACCACGCTGGCCAAGTCACTGGTTGACATCGTACCTTCAAGAAATTATGAACAACTTTCAGATATGCACGGTGACGGAAAGTAGGTATCGTAATTAAATATCACAATGTTTTCCCTTCGTGGAGCAGCAATAAATACGCACGTAACGAATTTCTTACCTGTACTATTATGTATTCTGTTCTGTGGGGGGTATCTCAGTGTCGTAGACCGCGGTCCTTACCGCTCGGCCATCGCTCCTCAATGGTAGTTATACCACGTACGCTTCATTCTTCAGATATAATATCAACACATGTAGTCCTTTCATCTTGCCGATTATCCTGAAGTTAACTCTATTGCAAGATCATTTAGTGTTCAGTAAGAAAAGCTCAAGTTAAAACAACACTTTAAATTCTCGCTTTAACTTGAATTTTCTTGAAAAGGAAAGCCGCAAGCGTCTAGTCTTAAGTGTATCCTATGTCTAGACGTCTGGTCTCGAATTACACGCGTACAAACGTTTCAAACACCTTGTCTAGGGGTGGAGGGTGGGACGTTGATCTTCTTGAAAATTTAACTTTGTACCGCTACAGCTTTTGCTGACTATTGACCCCATTGTTTGTTATTTAAATTTAAAATCCTTTAAAGAGAAATAGCGGATCTCGTTGTTTCATTGGACATAATGGCGTGCCTTATTGTTGTTGGCGATATACATTTTTACATTACACCACATTCAAAAAAATTAAAGACATAGGGTACCTACTAGGGCTGCATACCCAAGGGGCGCATTTTGCTGACCTACTGCTTATGGGCTGCTAGATTACAAGTATACAAAACTAAACATCTCAGGGAAAGAAGTAAAAACGCTTTCGTTATATTCAAACACATTTATTTTACATGCATAATTATACATTCCTTTATAAAGAGAAATTATAACTAAACACACACGTTTTTCATTGATACCGTTATTTGTTGTTTTTTACACATCGAAAAAGGTTGAACCCTCATCCTCCTTTTTATACTACTTTTTAAGTACAAGATAAATACGTTGCCACGCCAAAAACCCGCCTAATAAGACATTTTATATCAAAAATAATTATTTGCCTAAAAATAACCATCTACGTAAGGAAGGGAAACTTTATGAAGTCTTATGCCGAGAATGAAAGTTAAATGAGGATAATTTTGGACAGGTGTTGACTTCCTGTAGAGAATGAGTGGTAGTTATTTTTAAATCATACAAACTTTTTGGACAAAACGCCCGCATCGTAAAGTTAGCGTTTATTATTATTATTAGCGTTAGCGTAATGCGGGTTTACTTATTACTTTCTGTAACAATACGTAGTTATCAATATCCATCAATATGACTCACGACCGATGCTCACGACACCGTAGTGGAGTAAGTAACTAAATTGAAATTTATTTCTCAAAACTGTAATTGACTTAAAATTTAAAGCCAAGTCCATAGTATTATTTATTAATGTTCATCAAGTCGCTTATCAGTTTTGACGAGTATACTTTGTTAAATATGTACATTTGAAATAACTAACTAGAAACTAAATTGTTGCCAACCCTCCTTATTTCTTATTCCTTATTCCTTCACACGGCGGTGGCTCGAATTTTCGAGGGTTGATAACAATATAGAAAATAACGGTACCAATCCAGAAAGAAAAGTTTTTCTGTGCCTGTATTTCTGTAGTAATAAATCTACAGATGTAGATATTCCGTCTACTAATCCAAAGAAAACCTTAAATTAAGTAGGTATTTGTTTTCCCTGTGGTACTACGTAACATATTTCTCGTATTTCTATCATTTATAGATAAATCCCAAATAAAAAAATATTGTAGAGTTTGATTTTAGCTTTCAATGATCCAACTAATCTAAATTATACCGACTTCTTCTTTTGTGGAATAAAAACCGTTCGCGGACAACAGGCGTAACAAATTGACTTTACTTGCAATGCCATGTCAAATGAGCCTTGCAAATCTGCAAAAAGGTCGTCCAACAGGTCGAAGGCATCAACAGGCGAGCTATTCAATGTTTTTAGATTTCGCTTGGGTTTCTGGTGTTTATTTATATCTGGCGTTCACCGCACCCGCCGGCCCAGACGCGAATAATCCGCATGGATGCTGTAATAATCTCGAGGGATCGATATTTGCCTACTGATCTGCTGATCAACCGAAAAAATGCCTACTTAGCTCCAAGGTTACTGGCAATGGTGGTATGACTCATGCTCTTGTGAAAACTTCCGATTGAGATAGGTACCTAAATAAATAAATAACTTCGGACGAACTAACAAAAATCGTTAATGTGAGCCGGTATCACGTACTATCCAACGTTGATTAAAATAGCCGAAAATCTGGGAAATTAAAATGTGTTTATTTACCGTTTTCGGATTTTTCACTGCAGTTCTCAACATTGTTTCTTACCATAAGTTATATCGTTGTAGGTATGGGGAAGTTCCTTTAACCGAACTATCACCACACCATGTTATAAATTTTACAGCGTTACCTATACAACATACGTTATGTTAGTATAATAAATTCATGTTTCACACACGATTGACTTGCATCACGACTACATAGTCATAAGACTCTTGAGCCAATGATCGTATAAAATATCATTGGTCGTAAGGCTGCGACAAATTATTTTATTTAAAACTTTATCATGTTGTACGACGCATTTGCACGGGAAAATACATTTGTCCACGGATTATATACAGTTACTAGTGGTCCGGCCCGGATCCGCCCGGATGCAGCAGACGTTGTCCTGCCTTAAAAGTATTGAAAGAGGATTTATTTTTAATTATCTTCAAAAGATACATAGACATACGAACTGTCCTGTTATTCTGACTGTGTCAAAGTTTAGAACGACACCGCACGATACAAACTTTTGACAGGTAGGAACAATTTATATAGGAAAATTACTTATAAATAAATAATTAAAAAAAATTAATAAATATTTTCCAGTGGACCAAAATTGTGAATTCAACCATTCTAAAATTCACTTGAACATACACAAAAAAATTCATCATAATCCGTCCAGTCGTTTAGGAGGAGTTCAGTGACATACACAAGAACACTAGAAATATATTATATATTAAGATCAATATAGGGACATACTCGTACCTATACATACGCACTAATTGAGTGACTTGACTGAAATATTTCCTGACATGCATTGACACTAGAAAAAGCAATATGTTGTTCTTGTTGTAGATTTTTCCTACTTACTTGACACTTATCGTCATATTTTGGACAATATCTTTATAAATTGTAGCCTATGTGTTATTCTGATGTATAAGCTATATTATTGTAAAGTTTTATTTAAATCCATTCAGTAGTTTTTACGTGAAAGAGTAACAAACATCCATACTTACAAACTTTTGCGTTTATGATATTAGTAGGATTTTCCAGATCATTTGAGAAATTTCTGGAACTTTCTCGTACACTCTCTATTGGTTAAAACAGTTTGCATTGCAATTATTTTAAAAATCTTCAGATCATTCGAGAAGTTTCTGGAACTTTCTCGAATATTTTTAATGAATTAAAAAAATTGCAATTATTTTAAAAATCTCCAGATCATTCGAAAAAAAGATCATTTGAGAAGCTTTCTCGAATATTCTCAATTAATTAAAATTATTTAAAAAAATCCAAATGTATCGAGAAGTTTCTGGAACTTTCTCGAACATTTCAATAAAATTAAATTTTTTTTCAGATTTTTCCACCCACTTCCACCCACCGCGATCAAACTCCCTACGTACTAAGGGGAATTTACCACCCCAACGGCAAGTTGATTTGAGTTAATGATAATAGAGAAAACCGTTTCTTTACGTACAAAGAAAACCCTGTACTTTTTATATATATATTAAGATTTATGTAGAGGAACTGGCAAATAAAATAATAATTATAATAAAATAAATTAACACCGATTGTTTTAAATAGACCCACAATCCAGGACTATAAAATGCTTAGAACGTAGAGATAGTAATTCAGTGGTAAACAATAGGCATTATTATAACAGTAATTTGCTATTGTTGTGCGATTATTATCTCAGCGAAATTAAATGTTAGTCCCATAGTATTACGATTATTTATACAGTTATAATATTTTATTGTGATTCTGCTACATGCATCTGATTTCTGACACATAAGTGCTATCTTTTGTTATTTTAGGTACCTAAGTACTTAGTTTCAAGTACAGATGTACGCAACAGATTACGTACTACTCGGTCGAGTTAACATGACACCTGGGAGGCTATTCTGTATGCATCCGTCCATAAATTCTAACATTTTCGGAATCATTTTTGGCAAATTTAGTCACTTTCTTTTTTAATGAATTTAAAGATTAACGTTGTCATTGATAATATTAAGCCACTGAATGAATAATATTGCTAGAATTTTATCAGCTTTACTCAAAAATGAGACCCGAAAATTCACGAAGTTTCGGATACGGGCGTACAGAGTAGCCTTCCAGGTGTCATGTTAACTCGACCAAGTAGTAGGTATTATATTTTACTTTTTTAATGGTAGTGTATTTATTCTTCTAAATATCTTAAAGTTATTTAGACAGAGATAGATTTTTTTAGTTTATTTAAGTTCTGAAATCGTAACACAACAAATAACATAGATAAATTATAAAGGATGGTAATGGTCAGGCAATTAGCCACTGTATCTAATGGACTGCTGATTACAAACTAGTTTCATTGAGTCAGGCATAATGCGATATTAATAGATGTCTTGGGTGACCTATTAAGTGCTGTTAAATGCACTGATAGGGTATTTGCTTTCGGAACTGACCTTCGTTATGGTAATTAATCTATCGAGGGCTCAGTTCAAATCCTAAAAGTGTCTATCCAGTAATATGTCATAATAAAATAGTGACTTTTTGATTCTCCCTCGTCCTTCTCACAGCTTGTTATAATCATTAATCTCCCATTGACCGTCACACATTTAATTTTGGCTATATTAAATTTAGAAAATAAATGAATGAAAAGAACACTCTTCTGAAATAAATTTTATTTCTGTTTTAAAAAAAATTATATAGCCATCAAATGAAAACTTTAAAAAGTTACAAAATCAATATACGATTAATTAATTATGTTTATGAAAAATACATACAAACTCAACTATCTTGACTACATGAAGTTTTAACACTTACTTATGGATGGTTAAAAAATTATGGACCCCTCCCACTCCGTGTTACACAATCTCGCATTTTGTCGAGTCCACCCTTTTCTGTTCAGTAATTTTCTGAATGGGCCCGGATGACTGAATTGTAAACACTAGATATAACATTTCATAATATTTTGTGTTGTCTAGTCAAACAAAGTAGCAGACATAGCGTCAGCGGAATTTTCATCCAATTACCTACATCCTACATTGTACTTGCCCCTACTAATTATGCATATCTGCTGTATGTTGCTGATCAACATGTCACTGTGACGTAAAGTAGCGATTTATAAAAGAAGTTCATTTTCTCGTAACTTACCAAGCTACGAAAGGATTAAATATAGGTACTCGTATTAAACAATCGGTTAAGTGCACCAGGAAGGGCGGCGGTGTCTGCGTAACCGCATTTCGCCGTAAGCATCGGAAGGTGCAGTAGAGGACATCTGCTCTCCTGAAGATGGATGGGCCTGTTCTGGGTAGTCGCGCCTGGAGGACACCGGTGCGTTCCACTGGAGATCCCGGAGTCCTCCCCAAGCGCAGAGGCAGCCACCGAGGGGGGTTTAGTGCGGTCAAATCCCATATAACCCGGAACCCGATCTCCCAAGGTGCCGGGTACTTTTTGAAACGTACCATATGATATCAGTTTTTGTACTCTCTTCTATTCCAATAATAACACATTCACATAGCTTGTGTAAACTATCTCCAAATAAATAAGCAGATTATCTTTGCCTATTATTTAGTTCATAATTATTAAGTATGTAAAAAACTAAGATTTAGTTATCTAGTCTGGCTTTGTTCGGGCGATTTGTGTTTATATTTTTTGTACAGGCTGTTAAGTATTGTTAAGTTGTTCTCAAGCAGTAATTCAACTAACCTTTGTCCATTTCTACTTCTCTTTCCGTGACCAAATCTCCCAAGAACATTTTCTTCACCTGGCTGTCGTGTCCCTACCTGAGCATTAAAATCTCCCATAACAATTAGGTTATTAACTGAAAATATTTTTATACAATCTGAAAGGGTTTCGTAGAAGGACTCTATGTCGCTTTTTAATGCTTGCTCTGTCGGTGCATAAACTTGAATTATCGACCATTTTTAGTGTAGTTGGGTAATATGATATTTAAAACAACAATTCTGTCTGATATACCGACAAACTCAGATATATATTGCCGAAAAGATGACTTTATTAAGAAACTAACTCCTCTATGACCAGGTACTTCTCCTTTATAATACATGACATATTCTGAGCGGTCTTCTATAGACTCTCCGTGTCGCCTCACTTCGCTTAAGCCCAGTATGCCCCACTTTACTTCTTTTAATGCCAATTCAAGCTCCGACAAACTTGCCTCTGTACTGAGAGTTCTATTATTGAGTGTAGAGATGTTGAGAATATATTTATTCCTTTTCAAGCTGGTGTTTAAGATATTTTCTTTGTTTGTAAATTTAATCGTGTTTTTCGATCTAATCGTGTTGCTTGCTAGAGGGTATTGGTCTACTGCTCCCGCGGTGACCTGCCGTATTGGGAGTTTTTATTCTTGATGGTTTTGCATAGTTTATAGTTTGTTGTAGAGGGGCCTTTGCTCGTTGTTAATCAGAGTTAGATACTGTATCCGAGACACTATATGTTCGGTGGCGTTCAGAACTCATATAAGTAGTGATTTTATTTTTCTTTGTTAAATGGTTGCTAGAAGGTGTTGTTTTCTCATTTTTGGGGGAATCAGAAGATTCCCTTTTTTTCTTCCCAACTCTTTCAGATGTTTTTTGTGTATCTTTCTGAATAATAAGTTTATCGTATCTAATTTGAACTTTAAATTGTTACCTTTGTCTCTCTCCATCTTTGCTTGCTTTTGAAGTTCTTTTCGGATTTCTAAAATATTTTTCGGATAATCTTCTGTAATATAAAAATTAGTTCCAGTAAGCGCTTTTTTATTTTTTATTATTTCAATCTTTTTTCTTAGTGTTGTTAAAGTTAGAATTATGGGTCGTGGTTTTCCTGTAGATTTACCAATTCTTCTAACGGATTCTATACTTTCAGATTTAAGCTCTATTTTTAGGTGGTCATTAATAAACTTTACAGTTAGATTTTCTAAATCGTTATAAGACTTTTCTTTTTCATTTATCCCAAATAAAACTATATTTCTTTGTCTCGCTTGCTTTTCCAGGTAGTATAGCCGATTTTCTTGACTCTTTATACGGTACTATATGCTTTGTATTTATCTAACCTTACTTACGTATTCTACGGGAACAGTAGATACATTTCTCCAGGATAAACGGGATAGCTTTTGAACGTAATTATTCTAAGGCTTATGTGCTATTCCAGACTGTATTTTATCTCTGTGCAAAATTTCATCCCGATCCGCATCCAACATCCAGACATACGTCCCAACTTTCGCATTTATTAAGGAGATACTTTTAAGGAGTATAAAATACTTGTATTACAACCTTATACGAGTATTAACCGCAGGCGATGGAGTCATAAACTCGATCGAATGTATTACGTAGCCACAAGTTGTACAGACATGGTCTCAGTGCGTTGCAACCGACCACATGACATTTACCATGGATTGAGGTCAAGCTGTTATGCAAGTACGCGTACCTTGTGCGTTTCAGTTACATCGATTTTCGAAGTTTCTGAGCCTAGAAAGCTTGTTTTCGATTGGCAGGTTAAAATCTTATTTTGACCTGCCAATTTACGACGGAAACCAATTTTCAATCCCCATTATACTTTTTACTATCCTAGAAGGCAAAGTGATATCTATATTGATATTATAAAGCTGAAGAGTTGAAAAAACGTATTTTCGCACTGTTATTTTAATTCACAACACTCGTGCACTGTAATTAACCTGTATCGAACAAAATGCCAACATATTTATCCGATATAACTCAAAAATACACCAAGAAAGTAAAAAGAAAACAAGAGCACTTTTGGACTTCCCGCCAAAACTCCTAGACCTCACTTTCTTGGCAAGTATCGTACAAAAGATTTCTTGTTATCATTCCTTCTTCAGATTCTATAAGAGTTGCTTTTAACTTTTAAATGGCAAAAAGAAATATGTTCGTTAAAAAGTACGTCAAATTTAAAAACGGTATGGACTTCCGTTTGTCCATTGGAATGATAGCGGATGAAGTCATCATTATTTATGGTACTCTTTGTTTTAACCTACACAAATAAATCATGCTACAAACGCCTGTTATTCTTTCCATCAGCTTCGTGTTGGGCCGTAGTCAACGGTGGCTGGATTTTAGAAATTTTTAATAGTTGTATGTTACTTCAGAGTTTGTATAAGTAGGTACTTTGAGGAGCTGCATATGTCACGTCGTCATGCGGAAAATCGACGTTATCCGGGCCGTCGCCGTCGCATTCGTTGTTTTACAGCAAAATTTCCGAATTCAATATTTTAAAACTAGGTATTATATTTCAGTCTCTGTAGCTCGGGGCCAGAATACGAGATTTACGACAGGCAGAGGATATTCTGTCTGTCGTAAAAGGCGACTAAAAGGGGGGCTTTTGGTATTGCGGGTGGTATGAGTGGGAGCTCAGTCCGAGTCAGCCGCTCCGGGAAGAAAGAACGATATGTGGACGTGGCGGCACTCGGTTAGAGTAGAAGAGCTCATATTCATGCGCAAGAAGGACAACGGTGCGTTCCTCTGAGATCCCGGGGCCCTTCACAAAGGCCGAGGAGGCCATCGAGGGGGTTTTTGTGGTAAAAATCCCACATAACCCAGTATCCGTCCTCAGGGTACTAGGTACCTTTTGAAGGTACCAAAAAAGGTAATTACCTATATTTTAAACTGGCGTATTTATGTTCTGTCAAATTACATAGTACTTATCGCTACTTGGTTTGTGGCCGAATTCTATATTTGGCATAATTAAGTAATACGGCAAATTATTATGATTTCGCGTTCAGTTTTGCAATATTAAATTTAATTAAAATGTATTTCTGGATGCTATGTGATTGGATGGAATTCTGGGACCACTTCCGGTAGAGTTGCCATCTCTAAAATTTGTAAACCAGGACAGACCACTTCGGGTAGAGTTGCCATCTCTAAAATTTGTAAACCAGGACAAGACGCGTTAAAACCCCGGACTTTAGAGCCCAAAACCCGGACAATTCAACAGCGGGGGGACGGTGAATTTACCGAGTCGGTTCGTCGGTTGATCGCGAAGTGCGTGTGTCATTTTTTTAAAACCGGACTACAAATGAAATCCGGCCCGGACGCTCCCCGGACGCCCTCTAAACTAGGAAAAATCCGGGGAAACCCGGACGGATGGCAACCCTAACTTCGGGTGTATAAGCTTTCGAATTAAAAAAAACAATTTCGAAATACGGTCCACAAGTCGCGGAGTTGTCGGTGAACATATCCACATAAAATAATATATGCAGGTAAACACAGTAGGTATCTTTTCCTTTCGGAAGTCAGTAGTGAAACTACATCTTCTTTTTATCATGCAGAAGCCACTGCGAGTTATGCAATGTGTGTTGCACATTGTCTGTGTATGTATAAGGTATAGGTATGTACGATTGGGTGCACATCTGCAGCCCATAACATTGTATTTGAAGCTGAAATATAAAAGAAATAACATTCAGTCATATTTGTAGACAATACACTAATGTAGGCTGTACATTACGTAAATTTTTCTCCAATCACTCCAATTTATTTGCAAAGATCCGGATTTGTTCAGTTTGAAAGTGAAAGATAATACAACTTGACGTTATGTTGATAATGCAAAGAATACAAATTCAAAGTCACAATATTCAAACATTTTGTGATTAAAATTATGGGTGAAAAGATAACTTATACATGAATAATTACAATCATCGTCTTCCTGTTATTGGCTATACATTTTTCAAAGAAAATGATAATATTACTTAAATCAATCATTTTTTTTTGCATTTACTAGGATCTGAACAGACTTAGTTTATGTAACGTTTTTGCGTAGGTAGGCATTTCTGGAATTCTCCAATAATTTTGTTGAATGATGATATATTAAAGACATTTCTTTAACGCTCCATCACATAATGTATAATCTGATAACTTATTTTTCATATAAATTCACAGTTGTGTAAATATATGAATTATACCTAAACTTTCATATACTATGAGTACTTACTTCTGTTCTTAAGTGCGTACATTGTTGTAAAGAGAATATTTTTGTATTTCATGCCTCGTTAAAATATAGTACTTAAATACTGAGTATTACGGATAGAAATAGTGCAAAAGCAATTGCGATTCCAATAGTTACACTGTACATTGAAAATCGTGTTATAAAAGCCGGGGTCATCCACAATTCACAGAAGAATCACTTCATAAAATATATATTGGCTTCAAATATCTCTGTGATTATGTTATCTGGAACATATGAATGTGTTTTTGAACTAGCTTTCTGCCCGCGGCTTCGCTCGCGTGGAATCCTTTTATCATGCATTGTATGAAAATATGATCATACGAATTATTTCCTATTTCTTTTCCATGTACGCCGAAACTGCAAAAAAATCTGGTGCAAATAAGTATTTACTTGCTATCTAGTACCTAAATAAAGACTTTCATTGACGATGACATCAGTTCATACAAATTTACATCCTTTATTTCAACCTCTTTAAGCCTATTTTTTACAATCCTATGTCATTTCTGCTCTATCTGTGTAAAAGATTACATTAAAATTGGTTCAGTAGTTTAGGCGTGAAAACGTAACTGAATCACACACACAGGGAGAGAGGAAGAGAGAATGACAGAGTTACTTTTGCATTTATCATATTAGTATGGATTAATTAAATTTGTGCATGAAATAATGGAATGTATATTTAGGGCATAAAACAATGATTAATACTACACTCTTTTAAATATCAGGGTTGGCAAATGTTTGATAAAAAGAACTCTTTGTGTCCTTGAGTATTTATCAGTAAACCGATTGGGTGGTCTGGATGCTATCACCATTTAAAGGTCACGGTGGCACAGAAACATTTTTATAGAATAGCTTTTATTTGTCGCTTTTATATAAAAATTAATTTCTAGTTAACTTATGGTTTACTTCTTTTGTCTCTGCTGGTTTACCGCAGTTATGGGGGTATGATACACGTTCACATTGTCTCTCTGTGTGTAACCTAAGAATCAGTTAATCAGTCAATCAGTCACACCGAGCTGCCAAAAAGAAAGCTTGTTCCCCAATTATGGAGAAAGACCCAGAAAGAGATGCAGTCATGTTCCCGTGTGAATCATATAGTGGACTCTCGTCATTCGAAACTCGAAGAACCTTTTAAATACTACGAATTATCGAGTGTTTGAAATATCAAATGGAATCGAAATTTTTAAGAGAAAAGAAATAAGAGTTCGATTTATTGAGTTCTAATCAATTTGTATTATTTACTAACTGCTATAAAGTAACGGAGGATTAATAAAAAAAACAAAGGCTCAAAGACACCTCTGCAAATTCTGTAATCGAATTATAGAGAGATTGGAATTATCTCAGTTTGAATTAAAGAGAGTCGTCTGTACCTCTATGTTGGCTGCAGTAAATACTTTACACCAACGAGGTCTGATTTAAAATTATGTAGTGCTCTTTAACTGACGCGTCGCTAATGAGTTACATATCCAGAGTTATTTTTAACACGTACGCTGAAAGTTAATTAAAAACGAAACTTCACTTTAATACCTACTAGCAGAGTTGTTGGCAATATCCGTAAACTTGTTAATAATTAGTGAACTAAATAAGTAACTTTTAGCATATAGTTTTATCGATATTAAAGACAGCTCTGCGGGTTCACTAACGTTCAATTAGGTGTTTTACTGCGGGAAAAACCTATGTAGAGACATAATAGAGATTCAGCTTCCTAACTATTACTAAACACATATCGCTGCGACATTAAAAAGGGAACGAGAAGAAAGAGTGATAGAATCAGCCTGGGATTGGCGCAAGTGCAGACGAGACTCAAGCTTTCGCGTTAATGTTAGTATGGAGTTTGCACAATAAATCTGACTGATTCTATCTACGAAAAAACAAAGTTCCTAAATAAAATACTGTATGCGATGGTCTTTAGTCTACATTTAATCGTGGTAGGTACTTATTTACTGAGTCCCTGTAGCTTCGGTATTAAAAATAGAGCTACGGTATCCTCTGCCTGATCGTAAGAGGCGACTAAAAGGGGGCTTCCGGGGTTGTGGGCGGTGAGAGTGGGAGCTCGATTCGCCCAGCCAGCAGCCCCGGGAAGGATGGTGGTGTGTGCTTGGTGACATGCCACCGTAAGCATCGGAAGGTGCAGGAGAGCACATCTGCTCTCCCGATGATGGGCTTGTTCTGGGATGCCGCGCGTGGAAGACACCGGTGCGTTCCACTGGAGATTCCATAGTTCTCCCCAAGTGCAGAGAAAGGCCACCGAGGGGGTTTTAGTGCGGTATAAATACCACATAACCCGGTATCCTCCCCCAAGGTGCCGGGTACCTACCTTTTGAAGGTAGGTACTACCTTCCCACTCACCCCATACCGAGTTAAAAAAAGGAACTTTTGTACTGAGCAGCGATGGCTGAGCGGTAAAGACCGCGGCCTTTAACAGAGATACCGGGTTCAAATCCTCGGCGCGCATCCGTGACATAAAAAATATTTGTAATGTGCGTATTTATCGCTGCTCCACGGTGATGGAAAATTTATGATATTATTTTAATTAGTCAGAATGCTTTTCATCACCGTGTAAGCCTGGGAGAAACTCATAATTTCTCGAAGGCATGATGTCCACCATTCCGCACTTGGCCGGCGTGTTGAACTAAGGCCTAATTCTCTCTCACTCGTGAGAGGACTAGAGGAGACCTATGCCCAGCAGTGGAATGAAAAAACAAATTAGAAAAAATTTACCCATAAAGTGTGTTTCTTAAATGGCTGTTACCCTTCAAACGTCCCACTCTGGGCACGGGTCTCTCCCCATTATTGGGAAGGCCTTGGAGCTTACTTCACCACGCTGCTCCAGTGCGAGTTGGTGGAGATGCGAGTTAGTGGCCAACCCGCTGTCGGATATTTTCAAACCGCTCATAAGGCCTCCGACAAGGTCTATGGACAATAACCGGGACCCACTGCTTAACGTGCCGTAACGGAAACGCGCATGATATTTTTTGCCACTAGCGGTCACCCATCTTACACCCGACCGCGCCCGTTTGGCTTAGTTGCATAGATCAATTGCGTCCTTCGCTAACCGCCGGGCCATGCGCGCTTCAATGCGCGTTTCTTAAATACCTATGTGATATTTACCATTCATCGGTCACGAGAAAGAGTATTATTTTAAATTTTTTAGTTTTCTAAAATTCGTCGCAAATGAAATCGTTAATAATAAACTTTTTTTCTTCAACAGCTGTTCGGCATTGCTATGATTGCCGTAGGCGTGGCCGTCCACCTAAACTGGGGAGTGATCAAGGATGAGCTGAAGGGGCACCTGTCCGTGGCGCCTTGGGTGTTCATCATCATCGGTGCGGTGACGTTCGTCATCGCGTTCTTCGGATGCTGCGGAGCCATCCGCGAGAGCCACTGCATGGTGGTCACAGTAAGTAATTTGTTTTAGAACAGATGCTAGATTTATTTTCTAATGGGCATGATGACAGATTTTTAAATACCTTTCCATATTGTAGGTACACGTCTCCTAGTTTCGAAAAAAATGTGATTTCAGCAATAAACTCAACTTTTAACGTAAATTAATGTATTTTCTGCTATGTAATTTGAATTAAGCGCGAAAACGCTCGTAGGTGTCATAGCGTCGGCTTGCTCGTCAAACTTCAAGCAACACGATGACATTAACTGAGACGTGACGTCATTCCTTTTGATTGGCGTTTCAGATAACATGGCCGATTGCTGTATTTAATACATTTATTTTATTGAAAATCTTATTAATCTTAATGTTTATATTAAAACGGGATCATATTTTAGAACTTTATTATTTTTCTGTAAAACCATTTATTCTCTGATTCTTTAATAGTGTCATCATGCCTATTGACTTGTTGCAGTTGGCCCTACTGATCTTTAATGTTTCACCACGATTTTGTGGTGAGCCTAAATGGCCCAAACGGATGGTGGAATTTGCATTTTTTATTTAAACGGAGTTATATACAGACGAGAATGCAGGCCACTTAAGTGATCGTCACAACCCATTGACATCACACACAGTACGCTTTGCATGCTCCTTTTTACCACGGACGTGTAAGTTGTGGGAGAACCTTCCAGCTGAGGCATTTTCAGTGGACTATGCCATGCCAGGGTTCTTGAAGAAAGCTGTAAAAAAAGGCTCCCCTGGGATTGCCAGTGTCCATAGGCGACGGTGATCGCTTAACACCACGAGGCCCGTCTGCCTTTTTGTACGGTTTATTTATCATATCTATAAAAGAGAAAGTGTGTATGTATGTTCCTTATAGACTCCGAAACGGCTGGACCGATTTCAATGAAATTCTCGGAGAATCTTCAGATTGGTCCAACGAGTAATCCTGTAAAGTTTGGTTCACTTCTCTTTCTAACGCGGGTGAAACCGCGGGGCACAGCTAGTAATTATTAAAAAAAACAACCTCAAGTTACTCTTAGTCTTGCTTGTGGTCGTAATTCGTATGCAGTTGCTCTGCTACTATATAAGCTTTTAATTAATAAACTTTCATTAAACAGGACCTGTTTAACCACCTGGTGGAAAGGGAAGGTACCAAAAAGTAACAAATGACGTTATGCTTACTAATGCTTGTATCAATCTAAAGTCGCAGTTTGAAATTAACAGCCATAAATAAATAAGATTCAATTTTGATAAAACAAATTTTTAGTTTTTTTTATTTGAATGGAGTGTTAAGTGGTCGCTGCAGCCCATGGACATCTACATACAACCTCAAGCAAGCATAGGTAAGTCTTGTCTGAGTCTTGTCGCCATATGTAAGTGTGGCCGGCCACTGCACCTTTTCACCGAAACACAATAGAATTGGTTCACGGCAGAAGTGGGTACAGCGGTGGTACTTCCCCAAGCGAACCATAATAGTTCCTACCTACTAAACTAAACAACCTACTAAATATGGGCGAAACGACATAAAAAGTGCGAGTATTTGGCGTAACTTGTTCTGGTACTAAATACTAATAGCGTTTAGTATTATTTAGGGATCTTATACTGACATTTGTCTTTCTATGGAGCATTATTCGACAAGTAAAAGCTACGTTCAACAGGAAGTGAGTACAGAGCTTGCAAGAAATAACATGCTAATTGCCTCAAAGTGACAAACAAAACACTAGAAACGCGTAGTGTGAAAGTATTTTCAAATCGAGACGCCTTCGTACACAAAGACCCAGTTCTGGTAACGTCGCAAGAATTCCGATTGTTAACGCAACAATACAGGGCCGCTCTCTAAAGTGAAACAGGGGCAATGTTTGTATTGAAGTTGTTGAACACGTCTATCCTTTACTAACTCGTTTGTCTTCGGCCAAAGAGACAATCAAACACGCGTTTTACTAAGTACTTGTATTTTTGTGTTAAAATATTAAAAGCCACTAAAAGTTTTGTAGGTAGCAATCCAGCGTATTAGAAACTGAAAAAGACAAAGTGAAATCAAATTTTAAAACCACGTATGATTTCTCATTGTGTAAGAAATAATAATTCGTAATACTTATAGTGAACACACTTACTTATCGCGCAGCGGGGTTCCGTCGACATGGTACCATTAACTTTCTTTCGCAGAGGCGAAAAGGGGGCTGAGGGATTACTTTATTCATCAACAGTATTCTTTATTTCACTACATTAAGTTTAGTGAAATGACATATATCTAACTTTATACTAGTATTTTGTCATATCACTAGATACTGTTAGTAAGAAGACGTAATAAACAAGAATATTCGACATCTACCGGGATTTCGTGATATCCCTAGGTATTTCGTGAAATTCCCAAAATCCTAATTTCCCTGCGACATATATAAATTAAAACGTTTAACATCGAAGCTCCAGGCTCTTTTATAATAGAAGGCACCCTTGCCCAGCACAAGAAAGGTACTAATGGGTTAGGGAAGGTTAAATTAATTAGTTAGTTAGGTTATAAAAAACTGGCGTTTTACTCGTACATACGTGCGACGTAGGTAGTACACACTTGTTTGTACAAACAATTTGAGATGTTTATATTCGTAATACTCGGTTGTTGAGGGCGAAAATAACCTTTTTTTTTTTTTTTTTTTTTTTTTTTTTGGTGTCGGGGGGGAAACCTTCAAAAGGTACCCGGCACCTAGGGAGAGGATACCGGGTTATGTGGGATTTGACCGCACTAAAACCCCCTCGGTGGCCTGCCTCTGCGCTTGGGGAGGACTCCGGGATCTCCTAAGGAACGCACCGGTGTTCTCCACGCGCGGAGCCCAGAATGGGCCCATCTTCGGAGGTTAGATGTGCTCTCCTGCACCTTCCGATGTTTACGGCGGCATGCGGCCACACGCACACCGCCGTCCTTCCCGGGGCTGCTGGCTGGACGGATCGAGCTCCGACTCTCCCCGTCCGCAACCCCGGAAGTCCCCTTTTAGTCGCCTCTTACGATCAGGCAGGGGATACCGTAGCTCTATTCTTAATCCCGAAGCTACAGGGACTAGCACCGGGGGACGTTATGTACGTCTGCCCCGGCAAGGGCGAAAATAACCTGCGCTGCGCTAAAAACTTCGCAACCGACCCTTTTCTATCAACGAATGCGTACACGTTCAATTTGTTTGAATATCGTTATTTTTATCATAACTATAAAATGAATCATTACATTACAACTTTGAATACAATGTAGCTATAATACAATACAAATTTTATCTTTATAGTACACCAATAAAATTGAAATATACATTTACATATCATACATAAAAACATGTACATCAGGCGGTCTTATGACTAAGACAGCGATCTCTTCCAGACAACCTTGTATAATTATAAAAGTAAATAAAAACAGTACAGAACAGGGTAACGGTGCACAATGACCATAGTTAATTCCTATGTTACGACAGCATGCATGCGATTCAATTTATAAAAATGAACATAGGTACTTGAAGGACATTAATTAACATGGTAAGTTAAGAAAGAAAAGTTAAAAGGAGCCACATGAGTTTTTTACTTTAATCTATCAATATTTTTTAAGAATACCACATTTCCTTGCGGCAGAACTTCTGTGGCTTGACCCGGTCAAATCACCGTTGCACCCTGCTCTGAAGCAGTTCTGATGTGATTCGAAAAACTACGATGAACTTCTATTCCACTTACCTTATACCAAGTGAACTGGGTGTGTAGTCGCAGTTTTCCGAACGACTAGACCTATTTTTATAATATCTTTTCCTATCTATATTAGGTACGAGAATACGCAATAAAATATATTTCATGCCACTCGTTTTAGAGCATCGAAGTTCAACGTATGCAGTCTTTTGTTCCTCCATGATACCATTAGATGATCCACAAAAAAGTTACTAATTTTTTGACGATTTTTTTAATTGCACAGATTTGAACCTTCTTTTCTTACAAATTAAAGCACGCAATCTTACTTTTACAAAAGTACCACTTGCTATAATAAGTATTCGGGGAATAGTTTCTTAGTTAGATAGTTTATATACCTAAAATTTCGTAGTTATAAAATTTATATGTATTTTTTATTCTACATTGTCACAAATCTAAAATTTTGTTTCACAGTACGCAATATTCCTGCTGGTGATCATAATCGTGCAAGTGGTGGTCGCCGTCTTGATGTTCACGTACGCTGACACCATCCGGGACGGCCTCGTCAAGTCCGTAGATGCCCTGTTCGACAAGCGCTCCCAGGACAGAGTTTCTGCTGAAGTGTTCGCTAACATTGAGACTCAGGTATGTGCATTTTTTTTCAGTAATGGCTTCGTTCGTTCGTTGTGCCGTGTGGTGTCCGGCGTTAGAATAGCACCACTCCCACTCTTCCCACGGGAGGTCGTAGGAGGCGACCGAAGGACAAATACCAGGAGATGGGCAGCAGCGTCTTCCTGAGTAACGTACCATCTACTGCGGTCACCAACACGCAATGCCAAGCGCGGTGACTATGGCAATAACCCCCATGATGAGTACACATATACCCCGGCCCCCAGTCCCCGGCGGCCCCGCTATTCCTGGCTATGACAGCGGCCACGGTCACGGCGGGGCAGGGGGTGCTAGGAATCTCCGGCAGAGATACGGCTGTCGCAAACGACGACCTCTGCACCTGGCAACATATAACACCAGGACACTGCGAACAGACGAGAAGATACAGGAGCTGGAAGAAGAGATAGACAAGTTAAACTGGAGCATCATAGGATTATCCGAAGTCCGAAGACAGGGCGAGGACACGGTAATCCTCAAATCCGGCAACTTGTTCTATCACCGGGAGGGCGAACATCTGTCCCAAGGTGGTGTCGGGTTTCTCGTACACAGGTCCCTCGTCAACAACGTGACGCAAGTCGAAAGTGTGTCAGCAAGGGTAGCGTACCTTATACTCAGAATATCTAAACGGTATTCGCTGAAGGTGATACAGGTATACGCACCGACCTCAACACACCCAGACGAAGAGGTTGAGGCTATGTATGAGGACGTCAGTAGAGCCATACATGCCTCAAAGACTCATTTCACGGTGGTGATGGGGGACTTCAACGCTAGACTGGGCACGCGAGACGGCGACGAGCAGAAAGTAGGGCCCTTTGGGTTTGGACAACGGAACCACCGAGGCCGCTTGCTCGCTAACTTCTTGGAGAAGGAGAACTTCTTCATGATGAACTCCTTCTTCAAGAAGAAGCCACAGCGCAAGTGGACTTTGATAAGTCCAAATGGTTCCACTAAAAGCGAGATAGACTTCATTTTGGCCGACAAACGGCACATATTTAATGATGTCTCCGTGATCAACAGGGTGAAAACCGGAAGTGATCACCGAATGGTACGAGGCACATTAAATATCAACATTAAGCTGGAAAGGTCACGCCTAATGAAGTCTACGCTCCGACCAACACCTGTCCAAATCCAGGACTCCGAAAACTTTCAGCTGGAGTTGCGAAATCGTTTCGCGGGCCTAGAAGAATGCGAATCTGTGGACGAAATTAACACCAGGATGGTACAAACCGTCCACGAGGTAGGGTCAAAGTTCTTTAAGACCCCCTCCAGTAGTAAACCTCAAGTGCTCTCTGAACATACCCTCGGCCTCATGAAGGAAAGGCGTGAACTATGTGTCCGGTCCCCGGCTTCAATGTCGAAATACAGGCAGCTAAATAAACAGATCTCTTGCTGCAGACGACGTGATCTGCGTGCTCACAACACACAGCGCGTCAAAAACACTATTGAGCGGAACCAAGGCTCCAAAGTGTTCGCAAGGGATTTGATTATTGGGCGAAGCCAGTTGACGAGATTGAAGACGGAGTCTGGCGCTATGGTTACGTCTAAGCCTGAAGTTCAGAGAGAAATTGAGAGTTTCTACGGACGGTTGTACACCTCCTCACAGGCTCCCGTTCCCAATATGGCGAACGACAAGAGAGCCAAATTAACCCGACACTATACCGAAGATATCCCGGACGTCAGCCTGTACGAAATTAGAGGGGCCCTAAGTCAGCTAAAAAACAACAAAGCACCGGGAGATGACGGTATCACATCAGAGCTACTAAAAGCTGGAGGCAAACCCCTCCTAGTGGCGCTCCAAAGATTGTTCGATACCGTCATCAGAAACGGAACTACCCCGGAGGCGTGGAGCAGAAGCGTGGTGGTTCTGTTCTTCAAGAAGGGTGATAGAGCTCTTTTGAAGAACTATAGACCCATCGCGCTTCTGAGCCACGTCTATAAGCTGTTCTCAAGGGTCCTTACTAATCGTATTGCGCGCAGGCTCGACGACTTCCAGCCTCCCGAACAAGCCGGATTCCGAAAAGGCTACAGTACCATAGACCACATACATACGCTGCGACAGGTTATACAAAAGACCGAGGAGTATAATCTGCCGCTATGTGTTGCGTATGTGGACTATGAGAAAGCCTTCGATTCTATCGAGACCTGGGCGGTGCTAGAGTCTCTCCAACGGTGCCAGATAGACTATCGGTACATCGAGGTGTTGAAGTGTTTATACAAAGCCGCAACCATGACAGTCCGTGTCCACGACGGAAGCACTGAACCTATTCCACTGCAGCGCGGAGTGCGACAAGGGGATGTTATATCCCCGAAACTGTTTACCGCTGCACTGGAAGACGTGTTTAAGCTGATGGAGTGGAAAGGGCTTGGTATTAACATCAATGGCGAACACCTCACACACCTTCGATTTGCCGATGATATAGTCATCTTGGCGGAGTCCCTGGAAGAACTCAGCACAATGTTAGGTGACCTCCATAGCGCCTCCCAACGGGTGGGTCTTAAGATGAACATGGACAAGACGAAGATCATGTCTAATGTCCATGTCACACCCATACCGGTCGTTGTTGATGGCGCTACTCTCGAAGTTGTCGACGAGTATATTTACCTGGGTCAAGCGATCCGTATGGGTAAGTCCAACTTCGAGAGAGAGGTAACTAACTCGTAGAATCCAACTCGGTTGGGCAGCGTTCGGGAAATTACAAAGTGTCTTCTCGTCCAGAATACCGCAGTGCCTGAAGTCGAAAGTTTTCGAGCAGTGTGTGTTGCCAGTGATGACCTACGGCGCTGAGACGTGGTCTTTTACAGTTAGCCTTTTCCACAGGCTCAAGGTCGCTCAGCGAGCGATGGAGAGGGCTATGCTTGGTATTTCTCTACGCGACAGAATCCGTAACGATGAAATCCGTAGACGAACGAAGATTACCGACATAGCTCTCAAAATTTGCAAGCTGAAGTGGCAATGGGCAGGCCACATAGTTAGGAGGACTGACAACCGATGGGGAAGAAAGGTCCTCGAATGGCGACCACGTCTCGGCAAAAGGAGCACAGGTCGCCCTCCAACCAGGTGGACTGACGACCTGAAGAAGATAGCGGGAAACCGCTGGATTCAGAGGGCACAGGACCGGACGGAGTGGCGAACATTAGGGGAGGCCTATGTCCAGCAGTGGACTTTAAAAGGCTGATGGATGGATGGATGGATGGATGGAATGGCTTCGTTCATGAGCACTAGTGGCAAAATTCATGGGCGTTTCCGTGCTTCTCGTCGTCGTCTCTATTGTTTTTGATAGCAGTCGTCAAACCTTGTCGAAGGCATTATGGGCGGTTTAAAAACATTGAACATCGGGTCGGTCACTAACGAGCATTGTTGGTTGGTGGAAAACTAGCATTGGACCTGCGTGCTTGAGTAAGGTCTCCAGGTCTCCCCAATAATGGGGCACGACCCGTGCCCAGCAGCAATCAAATTTCTGCCTGTTTCTTTGAAGAAACAGTAATAAGTAAGAAACTTTGTTATTATAAAGTCGGCAGTAAGCAGTCAGTCAAGTCAGCCATCCGAGTAAAGCGACGGCTACTTTACCAGAAAGTGTCTGATGAAGTTTTGGAAGTTTCCATATTTCCCCACTCGTCATTTTGGATCTGTAATAAACTAAATCGAACAAAACGCTATCAAGTCCAGCACTTTAAAATATACCAAATAAAGGAAAATAAAACAAGACTAGGACATCTCTCTTAGCTTGTTAGGTACCTTTTGAACATAGACTTATAATATACTTACGCTTTTGAAGGTTCAGATGCTTCATTTAAATCCTTCACTTGCAGTGGAAGTTTATGATTTTTGTGCCAAGTAGTGTTTATTGCTTAAGACACCAGGGAAAAATCTGAACGTTGTTTAAAATTGCAACTTTCTTTACAAATTTAACCATCCACGTTTGAATTTCAGCTGGAGTGTTGCGGCAAGAACAGCGTGGCCGACTACGGGGTGACCCCGCCAGCGTCGTGCTGCCCGCAGCGCGGCTCGCTGACCAGCGGCATGAACACGTGCACCATCGCCGACGTGTACGCCATCAACACCACCGGCTGCGGGCCCCGCGTCGGTGCGCTCTACGACAAGTGGAGCAAACCCCTCGCGGGCATCGCCATCGGTGTCGCGTGCGTCGAGGTGAGTGATCCTTGTCTTCTTTTAAATGTGTAGGAGAGCGAGGATGAACTGGCGTTGTACGATCGTTGGTGTTTCTCCAACGTTGTCGCTGCGCAAAAGCGACGTTGACGTCACGTGTCTCTAACGAAAAACGTTGAAGAAATTTGGGGGGGGGGGGGTCACTAAGAAATTTGGGGAAGAGGTGTCCCAAATTGGCTTGTTTCGCCTTCCATCTTCGCATGACTGATGGATTTTGGGTGTCATGTCCCTTTGACAGAAAGAAAGAAAGAAAAAATATTTATTTCATATTAGGAATACAAAATATTCGCTTAATGAATGTCATTTTTTCCCGGTCATCGCCTTTAAGTGCCCGTTTGGGCTAGGTGTTGAGCTGAGAGAAAAAAGGCGGCGGAAAAAAATTCCCAGCACTCTTTTAAAAAAACAGTACATAATAATATATTTGAGATAACAGAATGGCTATGGGTCGATAATGGTCACACGTGACAGCTGATCGTGTGAGACACCATCAACCCACTTCCACCTGCTCACAGATGCGAGTAATTACTAAAACTAATACAATCTATGAAGAAATAGCCTTGTGTGAGCGAGATTCATTCCCACGCTCCTTTATCATTAAGATAGTCCTTAGTGTTATAATAAGCCTTACGGCACAGGACTTGTTTGACTGCCTTCTTAAAAGGTTTTAAAGGCAGGGATTGAATCTTTATTGGGATTTTATTATATATCCTGATGGACATCCCAATAAAAGAATTACTTTTTTTATGAAGCCGGCATTTCGGAAATGCCAGCTTGTGGCCGTTCCTAGTTAAAACACAATTAGGACTTAGCAAGTCCAATATAGTAGTGAATTTTTCTTTGTTTTTACGTACATATATGATGTTTTCGTAAATATATTGCGAAGCAAATGTTAGAATATCTATCTCTTTGAATTTTTCTCTGAGAGATTCTCTAGCACCTATGTTATAAATTGCGCGAATAGCCCTTTTCTGCAAAATAAAGATTGAATCAATATCAGCCGCATTACCCCACAGTAAAATGCCATATGACATTAAACTATGGAAATAACTGAAATAAACTAATCTGGCTGTTGCAATGTCTGTGAGGGAACGAATTTTCTTTATTGCAAAAACTGCAGAACTAAGTCTATTCGCTAACTGAGAGATCCCCACTGTAATTTGGAGTCTATTGTGATTCCAAGAAATGAAGCTTCTTCAACAATGGCAAGATCCTCACCATTTAATTGAGGATTTACATTTTCTTTCTTTACATTTGGGGGTGAAAATCTTATACAATTAGTTTTTTTATTATTTAATAGTAAATTGTTTACATTAAACCACTGGACAACCTTAGAGAGAGCATTGTTCACGTCGTCAAGATTTGATATTCGTCTATTAATTTTAAATAAAAGAGAAGTATCATCTGCGAACAATACAATCTCATGACTGTTTTCTACCATGAATGGAAGATCATTTATATATAATAAAAACAGAAATGGTCCTAAAATTGAACCCTGTGGGACCCCCATCTCTACAGGTGACCCAGACGACCTTTTACCATTCACCTCAACTCTCTGAGTCCTATCCCTCAAATAGGATGACAGGAGTTTAAGCGCGGTACCTTTAATGCCATAGTGGTTGAGTTTCCTTAGAAGGGTTTCGTGCTGAACGCAGTCAAAAGCTTTAGATAGGTCGCAAAACACACCTAAGGCATCCTGCGATCTCTCCCAAGCTTCTATAATAACTGAAAAAAGCTCAACACCTGCATCGGTTGTAGAACGACCTTTAGTGAAACCAAATTGATTTTTATGTAAAAGTTTGTTATTTGTAAAATAGGACAATAACTGGTTGAGAAGAATTTTCTCGAATATTTTACTGCACGTGGGGAGAACAGAAATAGGTCTATAATTCATAGGGTCAGTAGTACTGCCCGATTTGTATAAAGGAATCACTTTACTATGTTTCATTAGGTCAGGAAATTCACCACTTTTTATACAATTATTAAATATTAGGGCTAAGTTTGGTGCAATTAAATCTATTATTGAATTAAGGATCTTTACAGAAATACCCCAAAGATCGGTAGTGTTCTTAACATCTAATGTCCTAAATATTTTTACAATGTGTTTGGCGTCTATGGGTCTAAATTTAAAATGACATTTGCATTCGCTCACATTTTCTTTCAGCAACGATTCAGCAACGTTGGGGGAAGAGTTAAGAGATTTAGTTGTCGAAACTGGAATGTCACTAAAAAATTTTTCTCAAATAAATTAGCCACATTCTCATCTTGTTCAACCAGAGTATTATTATCCGCAATTAGTTTAAAATCAAGGTTGCGGTCCTTACCTCTTCCAGTTTCGGCATTAATGATTTTCCAAGTCGTCTTTATTTTATTGTTACTAAATTTTATCTGATTTCTGATATGTATGGACTTGGCCGCGATACACACTTTCTTAAAAACTTTTGAATAATTTTTAACATGGTCACAAAAGGATTCACTATGATTATAGGACCTCTCATAATAAAGGTCATATAATTTTTGCCTACTTCGGTGTAGTCCCAATGTTGCCCAATCATTGAATGATTTGCATGTTTTCGGAGAGATTGTCTTTGGGGTAAATACAAAATTATATGCTTTATTGATTTGATCAGAAAGTATCTCATACTGTTTATTTACATTACCATGCAACGGAACAGACAATCCATTTACAAGCTTATTTCTAAATCTCTCCATTCGTTTATTACTCACCGGAACGACCACTTTACTCTTATCAACCCGTTTATCAATATCATATTTAAAACATGCGAGTTGACCACAGTGATCCGAACTTAGATTATTAATTATCATTGAATGAACTGGTGTGCCATCTGTAAAGATATTGTCAATGCAAGTCGCTGTGGAATCAGTGATTCTAGTGGGTTCCGAAAACAGGTTACTAAGATTACAACATTTCATACTCGATAAAAACTTTTTACTGACTGAAGATTCCTCCAAGATATTAACATTAAAGTCACCACAAATAATAATGTCCTTCTTCTTGTGACCTTGTGACCCCCCTCCCCCCCCGGGACCGCGCCTGGATAGTGTCGCGTCTACTCAGCGTTTGTCATTGCGCATGACCGCGCTAATAGCGGCCTTAATTCTTTCCGGAGCATGGGATTCAGCTTTAGGGCCACCTGGGTTGAATCACAGTATGAAACGTCGCTAATAGTGCCGTAGCTTAAGAGGAAACGCGGCTTCAGCCGAATTAGAAAAATAGGTATTTTGGAGTAACTATTGCTATCGCGCTGCGCCCTGCACTATCCGCCGCGTGCGATAGGGACAGATGCAGCGCAGACCGATTACACCTTCAAATTTTCTGATTAAATCGAGGTTACGTATTCTCCTGTTTCCTCCTTCAAATTTGAGTTTATTTTTTTTCACAAATATCAAAAAATAGAATAAGTCTATGCCCCTATGTTTTTATTTGGTTGTAAAAACATTTGAAATTTGTTTTGCAGTTGTTGGATTTGGGCTGTAAGAAAGAGCCATTTTCTACGATTTTTGAAGAGTCATATTTTGTGATCTAATTAGTTGATTGAAAAAACAAAACATAGGGGCATAGCTTTAGCAGACTTAGATATTGTCACAAAAATCATTTCTCTAGAAGCATTATCCAGGGAGAAAATAGGAGAATACCATTCGTATGAGAATACGGCGCCGTTTCCTCTTAAGGAAGGCCTCCAGTGAAGCTACCAGGGATGCAGAATTAATAAAGGGGTGCATTTTGCCGACCGATTATAAAGACACTCGCAATTAAATGGCTCCGTAAAACGCGGTTTGTTTACTTCAAAATGTGACATTTTAGGTGCTTTGTCTTGACAAGCTGGAAAGCAGTATAAATCTAAAGAAGAACTTCTTCAAAGTCACTACTGCATTCATTTCTGCCCATGCTTGTCTTTGGATAGAAATCAGCCTGGGACCGGCGTAACTCCATACAACCTTAGAAAAGACTCAGGCTTGTGTGTGTGATTCTAACAAACTATCAATAAACCTTGAGAAATCACCCCAATATAATGCCACATTGTTATGCCACATACAATCGATTCTAACTTATAAAATGCAGGTGTGACGTACATACATGACTCTGATTATGATTATTGACTTGCATAATTTTTAAAACTTACTTTTTTATTTCCAGGTCGTCGGAGCCCTGTTCGCGCTATGCCTCGCCAACTCCATAAGAAACATGGACAGAAGGTCACGCTACTAATATTTTGTACATTACAACTGGTACCTATGAACACAATTTTTTGGTTTTACCTATGGTTACTGCGGGCTGTGTTCACTGCATGGCGGCTTTCAATTTTTAAGCACATCCGTGTTTTGGATTCCACTTGAGGTTCTTGATACATTTTACAACAACTAACCAACAATAGTAGGTACGTACGTACCGTACTTGTAGGTATTTACGTTCCGTACTTGTAGGTATTTACGTACCGTACTTGTAGGTACTTCGTACCGTACTTGTAGCTACTTACGTACCGTACTTGTAGGTATTTCCGTACCGTACTTGTAGGTACTTACGTACCGTACTTGTAGGTATTTACGTACCGTACTTGTAGGTACAAGTACTGCATTACCAATAGCAAATTTAATTGACTTTTGTATTGCCTCCACCAGTATTATTTTCTTCAATTGAATGGCAATTTCAGTCCATTATAGGCTGTAATTTTCATAGCTTTTTGAGCACCTACCTTCTTACGAGTATATTCTTAAGGATAACGTACAAATTCTTATTTAAGTTTTAAAAATACGACCACTACGAAGTTTCGTTATCTTTGATATCAAGTGGAGTTCACTCACGTTGTATGCATCTGTATGTTTTTGACTGTGAATGGGTTATTGTATTGACGTGCATTGCTTACGTAATTGTAAAACTTAAACTTATTGGTGTGAGTGCAAGGGCTAAGCAATTTATAAATACCACAAAAAGTCTTTATCGAATAATCAATTAAGTAAATAATTATACATATTGCTTCAGTGATTAGAAAAAAATACAGTTTTTAAGAAATACTTAAAACAATGGCTCATCATAAGTAATAATTATAAATTTAAATTTAAAATTATTAAAAAAATACTTAAGTGTTTACAAAAAAAGAATATTAGTTATGAAAAAAAATACCTATATAAAATTCATTTAAGTAATATACTATTTTATTTGATGATCTAGATAAGAACAACATTCTATGAATGAAGTACGAAGCAATTTGACTGCATCAATTTGTATAAAAGAATGGTACATATTATTTATTTTCACTTTCTTTTATAGTGAACATAGCCGAAACTACAGAACACTTCATTAAATATTGCAAAATTCTATCTTATGTACTCTACACATGAATTCTGTATGTTACCTTTAAAAAAAACTGTGCATCTGTTTTATTTCTTGAACTGATATGATCTACTCATAAGGTAGCGATTTATTCAAATTTTAATGTCCACTGCTGGGCACAGTTTTCCTCGTAGAATTGAAAGAGATTAACCAAAGTTCACCACGCTGGCTATCTGTGGATTTTTGGAAACTTTAAACTTTACCAACAGTAGGTAGTTGGTATAAATGCGAAGAAAGTACAACAAAATTAATTAACTAAATTTTTTTGGTGGATTACCCAATAACATAGGTTTTTGATTGTAAGTATTCGTAATATATTAAAATTTCAAACAGTGTTTGTTTTGGCCCTCAGTTGTTGAACTTATAATAAAATGTGGATGTGTACTTTAGCATTAAATAACACGCTTTGAATTGAAGAGGTTGTTGTTACTGCATTTTGATTCATCACATTTGTTTACTAAATTAACCAATTTAAATCTTGGCTTTAAGCAGGATCCAGTCAACAAAAACCTAGTTGCTAACTAACACATTCTGTGTTTACTAACATAAATTTTGTATATTTATTAAAATTACACTATAAGATGACTAAAGTTAAATTAATTCATAAATTCAGCTATTGTCCATTACTAACAATAATATTCAAAAGTTTATATACATTCAGCATTCAATATTAGGTATTCGTTGAGAAAAGAACTGCCATTAAATGTAGGTCTTGGGTTACGTAATATTATTACTTTAAAAATATGACGACTTATGGATATAACCTTTTTAATCTTTGCCTTGTAGACAGTTAGAATTGAATATACCTATTTAAGAAATTTTAAATTTATATTTATAAAATTAAATTCTCATGCTACTAAAATTTTACAAGGCGTTTTAAATTAAAGTACAATTTATTGTATTACCAATGTTCTCTTGATATTTGTTTGGTTACATTTAATAACGCTAGTTTCGAGTAATCAGTGTTTTCTGTAAGGATTATGATAAAATTAGTTTTCAAAGCACAAATTTAATAAAATGTTTTAAGAACATTTATTTTTCAAATATTATACTTGCAGCATGAGTGCAATTAAGTGCCAAAGAAAAAAGTCTAGGGCTAACAGGTTCAGATTGCATTTTTATCTTCAAAATGCCTAATTTAATAATAATAGAGATACTAAACCTAGAGATAGTTTTTAATATATTATTATGATACATATAATAAAGAAGCTTATATAACTTAGCTTCAGTGCGTCAAGCTGAATTGTAATTTTCAAATAAAAAATTAAGGTATCCTTGTTGTTTTTTTAAAATGTCACAGTAGATTAGACTATACTTTCATGCCAATCCGAAAATTGTCTATGGGCTTTTTGATATTGGTTTATAAAGCTTGGTAAGTGTTTTTTTTGTGAATAATACTTATTGCATGAAATTTTTTACTGTTAATATTAATACTATTATTGGTGGAGATTAAAAAATTATTAAGTTACTCTAAAAACGTTCTCACAAATAAAATAAATTTTACTAAATTAATTGTACATTCAAATATAAAATTTGCATGACTTGTGTTGTTATGTACGATAAAAGCATGATTTTTGTGGGACAAAGAAAATTGTTGAAAAATTGGGCAGCAGCTCAGTTGTAAAAATAATTAATAAAACCTGTATATGAGGGAGCATCCTTAAATGAATGTAAATGTGAATAATATTTAATCCACTCGTCGGTACCAGTACTTCATTATAATATATAAAATACATACATTTATAAAATGGTCTCACGGAGATATTGAGTGCAGATGAAATAATTTTTGTTTCTTTTAAATTCCAGGTACGCCTAAACGAGACATCACGAAAAATCGAATAAGAAATTTGAACAGAATATTAAACGACACAACATACCATATTTTATTTTAATTATGTACAAGTTATATAATATAAGGTTTAGATTGACCTAGAAACCCCACCTCTTGACTGCTAAGTATTTTGAATCCAGAAAATGTTGAAGAGAGATTTTTAAACATCACAATGGTACCGAAGATTCCATGCAAAGCCACTGACCTGTTTGTTACATAAAATTCACAGATTTACATTTGCCTAAATATAAGTATTTCAATACATTAATTAGTTACTTGACAGGTTTGTGAATCTTTTTTATTTTAATTGAAAGATATAGCTACAAGGCTGCTAGCATATTGCATAACTATGCAATGACTTAGTCTCCAAGAATATTAAAGATTTCAAGTACGTTTTTTATAATGTTCATTAAAAAAAATTGCGTTCTTCATGAATCGGG
The DNA here is from genome assembly GCA_911387765.1 of Pyrgus malvae. Lineage (NCBI taxonomy): Eukaryota > Metazoa > Arthropoda > Insecta > Lepidoptera > Hesperiidae > Pyrgus > Pyrgus malvae. Next base: position 4,429,220 of record OU426955.1, on the reverse strand, counting down.
TGAACGGCTGTTTGCAGCTCCTTTAATAAGATCCACAGCTGGAAGTGTAGAACTCACTATTATCTTCCATCACATTCTTCAGGTAATGCCATGGTCCTGGGTGTTGCCTTTTTAAACTCTATGTTTGAAACTATGCGGGTTCCAAGACATTTGAGTTGATTTTAAAACTCGATCACTTTCGTTCCGTACTTTAAATACCTACCAATCGGGTAAATAAAAGAACATTTCTGTAATTTTGGTTCGTTTTTTATATTACATATAATTGAAGACGGTGGCGCCTCGAAGATAGTAATTATTTTATGGCGCGTTTTTAATTTAGGTTCGTAATTTCTATTTGTTATACATACAAACTTATTGAATTAATACAAAAATTATAAGTATTGTTAAGTTAGTTAAGCTACTGTTTGTAATGTTACAATATAAAATTGAAATTATATAAAAGTATTTTCTTAATTCAACGTTGTAATAATTGTACGTCCAATTTACAATTAATTATGATATTATAAAAATGTTAAAAATTTGTATGCATTTCTATAAAATGTGATTTATCTAAGTGTTTCACTCAATGTATATAGTTACTGATATTTCGAGAGCAAATGTCTGTTTATTGCTGTCTTTTGAATCTCTTGTGCATTTCAGATGAAACTGCTTTTGTGAATGATCTATATTGTATGGCAATTATTAAATTTTCGACAGACTCTAATCATTGTTTTATTTAATGAAAACCTACAAACGTCGCAGGCGATAAAGTTACTTAAACTTTTTAGTGTGGTTAGACCACAGGTTAGACTGAGTACTTTAAACGGAGTATATTATATACTACACTACTAAGTACCTACACGTAAGTAGTTCTGGAACTGGATAGATAGGTATTAGTTTTATGTATTTCAATTATTGTTTTGGAAGCTTTCTTGGCTGGGGTATATACATATTATGTTAATTTTGTAAGCAATGCAATAAAAAATATTGCAAAATACTATTTTTGGTAGGTAAACATTTATTGAATACTATCTATCAAATAGGTACCCCACGAGATTGTTATTTCTACGAACTTTGCTACAAGACTAATTAGTACCTATGTGATTTTAGAGAAAACAAGTAGAAGTAGTGGCATAATAAAATTGGGTAACAAGTCAATCTTTTTTTTTAAATAAGTATTTGGACAATTCACACAACGCCATCTGATTCCAAACTAAGCAGAGCTTGTTCTATGGTAATCAGAAAGCTGATAAACATACTTATACCTATAATTCTAAATACATACTTAAATAGATAAATTAACAACCAGACTCAGAACAAATAGTCATGATCACACAAATATTCGTCCTGGGTGGGAATCGAACCCACGACCTCACCCAACGCAGTCGGCTCATCACCCACTACGCTACGGAGGCTGTCAGAATCTATAAAAACACAAAATAAATTTCAATAAATCTACTTCAATTCAGGCGGACAAGTTTGGCCGACATGGCTTGTCCTTTACCAGGAGCGCTGGCACATTATATCGCCACAGTACGCTTAACGATTTAGTTCGTCGGGCTCTTGTCACTGCTTCTTTGCCAGCTACATTAGAACCGTGGCATCTATCTGGGGCGTCCCGTGGTATGTAAAGTAAAATTTCCAGAGTATTGAAAATGAAAACGTACCATGCTTTTTTAGGCCATAGATATTTTATTTTGATTATACGTAGTATATACTTATAAAAAATCTAAGCTTTAATAGACTTCTTGTGACGGGAGTCAATACCTTCGATGCTCTAGGCTTTTAAATAGAGACTTTATTCAAATTAAATTATGAGTAAGTATAACTCACAGTTATTTGAATGCAAAGTTTAAAAAATCTTGCAAATTGACTAATAAGAGGATAAGATTATGGGGATGCTTTACTAGAATTTTTCCGCAGGAGTTTGGAAGGTAGCCCGAAAATAAAAGCCATACAATTAGGGTTGCCAGGTTACCAAACCTAATAGCCGGACAGACCTTCCAGTTTGTCCGGACATTTGGGTAGAAAGGCCGGACATCCTACATCATTGAGGATTTTATATTTATGTATTAATAGGTACGACAAAAAAACTGCGGTTCTGTGGCTTGCGGGAGCGACCGACAGTCGACATGCCTGTGCTCGGCCATGCTCGGCGCTCACTCGTTTGCGAAATGTAAAAAGCCTAACAAAAGCCGGACAAGCCGGACACCGTTTATTTTGGCCGGACACGCAATCAAAAAGCCTACCTATGTCCGGCTTTATCCGGACGCCTGGCAACGCTACATACAATGTCTTCACTCACCTATGTACCTACTATACTATGTCTATTATAATATATAACTATAATATACTATGCCTGAGGTCTTTACGATTATAATTTGCTCTACAATGCACAGGTACTTACTACATATAATATGTACTATGTATATATATGTATGGTATGTGTATATGTACGAGTGAGTACACTAAACTAACGTCCTAAAACTAACCGAATAATAACTTCAAAAGAAAATCATCAAAGAAATTAAAAAAATAAGAACGCATCAATCAAATCCGGACCCATTGGATTGAATTTCGAATTCCCGCTAAAACAATCGTATTTTTTCTTTTTATTTCAGGCATGCACAGATTATTAAGATAAGACATTCTACGTCAGTAATGGCATCATCTGTGTAAACATTGCGTCGCCTCAGTGCTTATTTGTCCTATCAACCAAATTTATCGAAAATCAACTTTAAATGCAGCATTGTTAAGGCTTAAATTTCAATCCTGTTGGTTAAAGAAGATTTAAAACTTCTTTCTTGAAAACAACAATAAAATCATGTAAATTTTATTTGTGACACGACATTGCAATTCAAATTTTGTACTTATTTGGTCTATGTCCTGTGATTGTTTTATATCCTATATCGTAAGAAACGTTAAGTGCTCGAGTGTCCTATGTCCACTCAATCAACCAATCATAGCCCGCGACACCATATCCGCCATTTTGTTTGATTTGTCACTGTGGCTGGAAACATCACGAGAATCACTTGGCGCTCCCGAAAAAAATTATAATATCTTTAAAAATTGTTATATTATTGCGCGTAAATTGTTTTAGGCAGATGCCCAATTATGTTTAGAACATATTTTAAAAGTAAATATTCTAAGACGCAGCAGCAATATTTTCAGACGAAGCTTCAAACTGAGAAGTAAATACTTTTTAATTTACACTCGATTCTGATTTAAATTTGAAATAGGGTGTTGTTTTTAAAGACTTTGAACAACTTCCAAGCTAAGCACGTGAGTTCGTTCAAATAAGTAAACTGTTATTCTTTGTAGCGTAAAATATGTACTTATCTTCCTAGACTCAGAAGGACAGAATCGATTCTCCGTTTATTTTTTCGTAAAATCGTAGTATGTAAAATGTAGCGTAATTTGTATCGTTCTGGACGCAAAAGGAAAGGATTTATTCTACCTTTATTTATTTGTTTAAATTACATAATTTCACATTAAAAAGTACTATTGGGCATCAATGAGTATTTCAAAGGGTATAATATTGGCGTCTTTTTTTAAGCGGCCATGTACCAAATGTTGTGGGTATTTTAGGGCTAATATTACCTTACATGATGATTATGTAAAACAAAAATGTCCTACGGTGTAACGTTTCGGAGATATTTAATTTTAACGTTTTAAAAAATATTACTCTACAAAGTTCATTAAAAGTTACTCGTTTTGGTTTTTTTACCATATTGTTTGCTTTTATAGCCCAGAATTATTCGTTATAATTATTTGTGTCATCATCACGCATATTTTGTGCAGTAACGCACCGCAATCCTCGCTAGTTTAGATTTATTATTATTTTTTTATAATTTTTTCTACTTTTATACTTAAATCAAAAAATTCCAAAGGAAATTGACAAAACACTTTTAACTAACATAGGTTTATTAAGCCTTCGAGTTTTCTTTTTTGAATAATACGGTGAATTTATACCACCCTGTATATAAATCTGAAACATAGAACAAATAAGCACGCTAAAATGAAACAGTCACTTTGCCCTATCTCCAATGAAGTAATGTTCTAAGTCCAAATACATAATTATGTTTGTGCATGTTTGTTCTATATCTGCACAAAAACTGTAAAATAAGGTATTATTAATTAATATCTAAAGGTGGAAGTTATAATATTCAAATTATAGGTAGCCCAAGTATTAAGAAAGACCTTCAAAACTAGAAAATAAAGCTTATTAAATAAATAAAGCAAAAAACTCTTCTACTGTAAAATGTAACTAATGGTAGATAGGACAAATAAGAACTGAGGCGACGATTGGTGTAAGTAACATAAGAATAAATAATTATGTAAACCAATATTAAGTTAAAACTTAAACAATCCAAATTACAAATTTACAAATTTATGGTTAATAAACGGCCAAAATTGGAATCAAATATCCAATTTGGCCCATTTATTTCTTCCAATCCTATCTTAGAGCATCAAAGTCACTGACTCATCCTTCAGGAGAGACGGCATAGCTCCTCGCTTCGATACATAATTTTTGTGCCAAATCTGGTGCGGAGAAGAACGCACACATTTTAATTTTGTCACACATTCACAAATATTCGTCAATTTCAATTAATAACGTCATTTTCTCATCTGATCTGACTGACTAGACTGACTGATTACCAGTGATTACTGACGACTTACTGTTTTTTTCTATAACTACTAACTACTACTAAGAGATGCAAAAATTATACTTGACGGCTGACGCTGGCAAAGTGCATAAAGTTTGCGATGCCAATATTGAAAAATGTAATTCATTAATCACTTTCACTTTGACTTGACACTGACGTTTAAAGGTCCGCTCTGGCCAGCTCTGCGCTTAGACAGCTTTGAATGGCCAATTTGTTTTGTCAAACCACTATGTGTAAACGTTTCTACTCGCGCTTGGGTCACAAATTTTCTCATGTAATTGTTTTTTCGGTAGTATATAACAAGTATCTGTGTTATTGCTGAACTAAATTCGCAATCAGTTTCTCAAATGTGCAACAAAGGACTGTTTTGGACTGCCAATTTTTAATTCATAAGACGTATGCTACCATCACGGCCTGTTCGAAAATGGCTTATAAAAATTACTGTGTTGTGTTTAAACTATTTGCTCTCGCGATAGTCCAGGCTGTCGGTTACAACACCGAGTTATTCGAAGAAGAGCCGTGCGATAGTAATGCTTGTTTTGAGTCGCTGCACGGCGCTCTTGGAGACTGTTCGTGTAATGTTGACACCATTGATTATTTTAACAACGTGAAGATATTTCCCCGTATTCAGAGTCTCGTAAGTAAAGACTACTTCCGGTTCTATAAGGTGAATTTAAAAAAGGAATGCCCTTTCTGGGCCGACGACAGCAGATGCGCCATGAAGTATTGTCACATAAAAACCTGTTCTAAAGAAAGCGTACCTGGTTACGAGAACGGTTACAATAATGAGATAAACGATGAGTCGCCGGCTGCTAAATATTCTGAGGAAGCACAGACTACTCCATGTGACAGAGATGCAGATCATGATCCAGACTTGGGCTACTTGAACATGACCATCAGTGCAGCAAGTCAGTTTGAAATAGCCAAGTGGAAAGCTCACGATGACTCCATTGATAACTTCTGTGAATGTGATGATAAGGATGCAGATGCTGAGTATATTGACCTTTCATTAAACCCAGAAAGATACACGGGCTACAAAGGGCCTTCAGCTCACAGAATCTGGAGGAGCATATATCAGGAAAACTGTTTTAGACCTAAACCTAACCCTTATGAATCATTTCCTTATGTACTTAGCTCAGATTTGAGTAACATGTGTTTGGAGAAGAGGGTATTTTACAGAGCTGTATCAGGCTTACACACCAGTATTAATATTCACTTGTGTTCAAAATATTTATTGTCAGAAAAAGGTGTAGGATTTGCCGCTCCACCTGAAGGCGAGTGGGGGCCAAATCTAGAGGAGTTTCAGCGTAGGTTTGATCCATCCCAAACATTTGGGGAAGGGCCTGCCTGGTTGAAGAACTTATACTTTGTGTATCTACTTGAAATGAGAGCATTAGCTAAGGCGGGACCATATCTCGAAAATGAGGACTACTTTACTGGCAATCCGACAGAAGATGAGGAAACGAGGGATGCAATTCGCAACATGTTGGGGGTCATATACTCCTTCCCTGACCATTTCAATGAGTCTTCTATGTTCACTGGAGGCGTCCAAGCCGAGAACCTTAAGCATGAGTTCAGGGAACATTTCAGAAACATTTCCAGAATAATGGACTGTGTTGGTTGTGATAAGTGCAAGTTATGGGGCAAGCTACAAACTCAAGGTCTGGGTACAGCTTTAAAGATATTGTTTTCTGGACGGTGGGAGTCGGAAGGTGACCCTGAGCAGGGAAAATTGCCCGTTAGACACAAAGCGAACAAAAGATTACAGAGGACTGAAATTGTTGCACTTTTCAATGCATTTGCAAGACTTTCCAACAGTATAAGGGAACTGGAAAATTTCCGGATAATGCTAAGGTGAGTTTCTTGTGGCTTGAATGAATAAGGTGCTTAAGGTTGAACTTGCCTTGGAGGTTTAACAACTTCACAATGTACATCCAGTCTACTATGCAAAAGGCTCTAATGTGAGTATAGCCATAGTAAATAGATATAAATTCTAAGCTAAAATATCCATTTATGTAAAGTGTTCCAAATTAGGTAACTCTCATGTGAGGCAATCTAAGGATCTCTTTCACCACTTTCAAGTAAGTGACAAGTATGCTATTTGTCTGTTAAAGTCACCCGTAACTTCAATTTCAATTTCATGATGTTCGAGTAGCACTAATCAGAAACTTACCCATACTCATCGCTTTTACTTGCCAATTAACTTTACTTGGGAAGTAACTAATCAATACTTTACTTAGAGATGGTGAAAGAGGAACTAAAGCTAATGAAATTTGTAGTTAATGATGTTTCAAATAGTTATTGAATGGTAGACTTGATAGCCATTGTGAATTAAATTTGATTGTGTTTGCCAATGTTAAGAAAATTGGTTGCTTTAATATTCTGCATGTCTATAACATTTGGGCTATACCTTGCTTGACTCCAAATCCAAAATTACTTACCATTTTGCAGGTTGTCTAGCCATTGGTCAGGCTAGGGGTTGATTTTTCAATCCCCAGATAAAACTATTTGTTGATTAAATTTAAGAACTGTCAACATTACTTGTATGACATTTGAAAATAATATTAAATACATAAATAACGCTTCACACTCATAGCCCCACAGTAGGGTATATATATATATACCCTGTGTCGTGGGTACCATGGACACACACAAAGACAGAAACACAAACACCCAGACCGATAACAGAAATTTAAACTCATCATTCAATTTTCTGTTTCGCCGGGCATTGAACCCTGGACCCCTCAATTGGCAGTCCAGCATGGTAACCATTGTGCCACGCAGGTTGCAATATTAACTGACTAAATATTTTTATCTGGGGATTAAAAAATTGGCTCTATATGTGAAAATATTTTATGAAATCTTAAAAAATTAAAAAAGCTCTGGGTCATAGTTTCTTACTGTGTGTCAGCATTGTATTCAAGGTTAAGTGAATCAATTAATTACACCCAGTTCTGCCATTTGCCAAAAAGTGTTGCTATTGTAGGCGTCTTATTGTCTCGAAATGTTCAAATGATGTCAATGGTAAATGAAATAGATTGTTTCTTTTTAAATTATGTATGTACCTAGCAAAACATGCAAGCGGAGAGTGCAGCCCATAATAATATAAGTTTTGGAAACATTAAATAAAGTTTTACGCTTACACTTTTTGCAATAAATGGAGGTTATTAGTATGAAAATTTGTAAAATTCATAATAAATATAATTTGATCTCATTTTTAACTTACATCTACATGTTTCATAAGAAACTTTAATAAGAAAATGTACCTAAATAAGGTATTTTTTATTATTTAAAACAAGTGTTGATGTTAGGTCTTTGTAATATTAAAGCCACAGGTTTTTGTAAAGACTCTTTCTTATATAGGTCTCTCTGTTTCTGAATATTCTGTCAAAATATGAGATCTTTTGTTATATGTCTCTATATTTCTGAATATTCAGTCAAAATATTTGATATTATAGACACATATGTGTATAAATAAGGTTTTTATTTATAATTAATGGGTCCCCGTAGGATAAAAATAGCCTATGTGCTATTCCAGGCTTCATAGCTATATTAATATCATAGGCATTTAGCCGGTTGCTTTAACCGTGTTGACCCTATTATCCGTTTTCATTATTATCAATTTTCCTGCGGTAAAGTAGCCTATGTTACTGAGGGTGAATGTAGCTTTCTAATGGTGAAAGAATTTTTGAAATCGGAACAGTAGTTTTTGAGTTTATTCATTACAAACATACAAAAATACAAATCTTTCCTCTTTATAATATTAGTATCTATAGATTAAAATTATCACGCACATTTACCTTTATTCTAAATTCTATATCAGACAATTTCGGATAAGGTCACTACTAAACTAAAAAAGGAATGGCCTGCACAGGCATGTTACTCTTGCTTCACACGAAAACCGAACAAATATGGTGAATGGAGGAAACTGAAAGAGACTGAAGTATACATTATACAGTACGTACATATAGCTTTCTACACTAAAACCGGGTCCTGTTTTATCAAGAGTCAATGAAGATAGTCGTTTTAGGTTTTTTCATGACATAAAGTCAAAATCATGAATTTTTGGATTAGTTAGGTCACTATCATTCTAAGGGTGCGATGTAAATGTGCAGCTACATATAATGAAATATCTTTGCTCTTAAAAAGAAGAGTACTATAACGTTTCACACTTATAGCTGTGTTGCGAGTACCATGGAAACATACAAAGACAGAAACACAAACATCCAGACCAAGAACACAAATTTAAACTCATCATTGAAATTTCTGCCTCGCTGGGAATCGAAACCGGGACGAAACCGGAGGGGATTGGCAGTCTGGCACGGTAACCATTGCACCACACCGGTCGTCTGGCATGGTAACCATTGCGCCACACGGGTCGTCAAATTATAAAAATTGCTATCTATAAGATGTAAAATAATAACATGAGCATAATGTTATGCTGTGCCAAAAACGTCGGCGTTACGTTCTCTCGAAAGATTCGAACGTTCTCGATATTTATCCTAAATAGCTAACATGATTCAACATTTGAAGTTTCACAATGAAAAAAAAGTAAAAGGTCGCGGTATGCCAGTACATTCAAAACATCTAAGTAAATTACGTTGCTCAGATATACTTAATGTACCAAATGAAATGGAAAAATAGTTTATTAACGTGCTGTATAATAATATACACTTGATGTTATACATACTCATTATACTGGCTATTCGATCTTAAATGATCCTTCTTAACTTCTTATCTTAAGGAAAGATTCCAGTTTCTGCATGCCGCGCATCTCTCGTTATGAGATCTCTATAATGAGAGTTTAGACTGCTTTAGATCGGATATTAGTTTTGACTAAAGAAAAAGTCACATGACCAGCCTTAATATTAGACGAGAGTTTTGGCTAAAGTCTGAAGGGACAAGTTGTACTCTTGTTTTATTTTAATTTTTTTGGTGTATTTTTGAGTTATATTGGATAAAGTTGATGGCATTTTGTTCGATATAGGTTAATGACAGTGCACGAGTTTGTGAAATAAAATACCTAACAGTGCGAAAACATGTTTTTTCGGCTTGCCTCCAAAACTCCATCGGACACGTTCTGGTAAAGTAGCCATCACTTTACTCGAACATCTGACTGACTGGACTGACTGATACCTGACGACTTACTGATTTTTTCCATTACTATTAAAAATGAAAAGAAAATATTGAATGGCTGACAGGAATTATCCAATGCCATAAAACAAATAAAAAAAATTCGACGAGTCATACTTTATTGTAATTTAACATTGGCGTAACGTAGTGCCGAATATTAAACAATTACATATACCTATATGTATTTAAACATTAGTATGGGTAATGGGTACCTACTGTTTCTAATACCTTCCTCACATCTATTATACTATCAAACGACTAGGCTTCATTCGTTGAATGCACCGATTATCCTATTAACTGCGATGCACGTTTTCAATACTGCAAATCGCGTCCCGTTGGACTAGACTGCCATGTAGGTATGTGTACATAAAGCGAACTACATAATTTAATTATATTAAGCATATTTGCGTATTGCAAGCATTTAAACGTTAGCAGATGCAGCTGGATAGGTACAAATTAAGTGAATATAGTCCGTTTTTTACAATATCATATTTTTTTATAAAACGATAGTGATGATATAATATAGTGATAGAGGTCCGAGAGTGCAGCAAAACGTGATGTTTTATTACGTTTTCCACGCGTAATCTGCAATTTTTAGTCTTAGGTCTGTATTTCATCATTAGTGTTTTTTTTTTGTTTCTGGCGGTAATAAACTCGACATCAAAAAAATCGCACCTTCGCAAAAATAAACTTCATGCATTATTAATCCTTAAGACAAGCAATTATTCCTACCAATATTGGTATCATTTGAAAGCCCTGTAAACCTCTCTAAAAAATATCCATTTCATTTGAATAAAGAAAAAGCTTGACACTACAAGTCACTATGAATGAAAATGGAACTGATTCTCCTATTAAAATTTTGTTTGTATTGTTTTGTTTTTTGGGTATAAAATGGTCGATACAAGCTTATTGGGGGATTAATTAGCTGCCAAGCGTCGAATAAGACACAGAAGAAGATCTTCCACCAGAAAAACGTCCTTGAAGATGGACACTACTGCTGTTGAAGCCGCCCAAGTTCCGCCCAAGATCGGACTACTGTAATCAAGACTACGACAGTGTGATGTCGCTCGGCAATTGCACTTGAGCCGCTTTTCTGTTCGAAGAGGTTCCTGCAGACCTGTGGCTTTGTCCGGAGGCGTGGGTCTGGTAGACGTCGCTGCACCTCTGCGAGACCGATTCATCGTATCGAAGTCTTTGAGAAATCGGTTCTCTAATGCTGTTGAGTTGCAACAGCAGCTTCAAGCAGTTCGTAGAAGAGCCTTGAGTGTCTCTACAGTTAGAAGAAGACTAAAGGAGAGAAATATAGTGGCTAGAAGACCTGCTACGGGTCCAAAATTAACCGTTGCGAATCGGCGAGCACGCCTGCAATTTGCGCGTCCACGTCAATTGGACCCAGGACCAATGGAGAGCTGTTCTCTTCTCAGACGAAACGAGAGTGTGCCTTTTCTGCAACGATAGACGCAAAAGAGTATACAGAAGACAATGGGAACGTTTTGCCCAAGCCTGCATGCAAGAGACGGTAGGGTACGGGGGCGATTCCTGCATGTTCTGGGGCGGCAGGCCGACGGCAAAACTGAAACTTGGTCCGGGAGACGCAAGAAAGTCTTGCGTCTCTCGGACCGGAGGTACTCGCGGGTAAGGGTCGATGATTGCTCACCGGTACATCACAGAGATCCTGGAAGATCATGTGGTCCCCTATGCTGGATTTATTGGCGACGGGTTGACATTAATGCACGATAACGCTCGCGCGCACACTGCTGGAATTGTGCGCGGCTACCTTCAAGAAGTTGGGATCCCTGTCATGCAGTGGCCAGCGAGAAGTCCAGATCTGAACCCGAATGAACCCTAACCCAAGAACACCTCTGGGACCAGTTAAAACGCAAGGTTAGGTCCCGTGATCCCGACGACTCTTCAGGAGCTCGAAGACGCCGTTATTGAGGAATGGGACAGTAGTCAAGAAGAGGTCCTAAAATTGGTTCGATCCATGAGGGAGTACATGGAAGCCGTCATCAGGGCAAGGATAACACTAGGTTTTAGGTTAGTTTTAAGCAACTTTGTTTTGAAAAAATTTTTTTTTCTTACCTTTCAAATGATACCGAACATTACCAATATTTCATAATATAAATAAGATTTAAAGATGTATAAAGTAGATTTCTTAAAAGGTGCCATTTTTTTGAAGTCGAGTGTATTAGTAGACAAAGGAAGCATGGAGTTTTAACGGGAAAAGATATATTGTGTTTTTTTCATTTTCTTGGTGTATTTTTGAGTTATATCCGATGAAGTTGATGGCTCTTTGTTCGATACAGGTTAATTACAGTGCACGGGTGTTGTGAAATTATATAACAGTGCAAAAATATGTTTTTTTCATCTTGCTTCCAAAATTCATTCTGGTAAAGTAGCCATCGCTTTACTTAAATATCTGACTGATTACTGACGACTTACTTACTTTATTTATTATTACTCGTCCAGTTTGAACGAAACGGCAAAAAATTAATGCAAACTTTTTTTAAATCCTGTTCATGTGCTCCATGAGTACTTTGACTACAATGAACTTTGCTTGCTAGGCAACTGTGACGCACGCGTTCAGGTGTTTCGCCACACAATAGTAAACGTAGTTGTGTAGGACGTAAAAAAGGTAAAGTACTGGTATGTGAAAGTTACGTATCGCATTATCTTACCAATTTCTTTTCGTCCAACTTGCCGTTTTTGGCATCGACCATAAGATGTCCACGTTCTTTACTTGGTCAGAAGCATAACTGCTCATCACATTTGTTGTATGCCTTTCCATTTTTGTTATGGTAGAGTTTGGAAAGTTACATCGACCGCAGATTCATGTTAATGTATTGTACGTTTGAAAACAAGAGATCAATGACATGCTGATAGAAATTGCAGATGCTATTACTTATACACATAGTTTAAAAAGAGTATTTTATAGAAAATTTTCCAACAAATCATATTATATTATAAAATTCTGCATGAAATTCGGCCTGGGTCACTATAGGCATAAAAATTATTGGAACCAAAGCGTAGCGAAATTCAATAAGTTAGGCTAGAATTCCTCACATCACGAACTGATTTCACAATTGAAGTTACAACACTTCTAGTTCTGACATACTTGATAAATACATGCGTGGCCGAATGTCAGCTAATAGAAAGATCTGGTTATAACACTTAGATAGTGGCCAAGTCTGAATGAGGCATATATTTAAAATTTTCACATTGTGTTCGCTTCCGAATTAGGTAATCATCTTTGTCTTGAGGACAAGTAAATTATGTTCGTAGAAACATAGAAAAGTCTTCCTGGGTTAAATAACACGATCGATCATGATCATCGCGGACGCTTAAACTAACTTTAATTGCACACAAACCTCTTTTAGTGGTTCAGTGAACTAAAAAGCTATCACTGAAAGGGTCAATAGTGTCAATACCAGCGATGTTTATGACGGCGTAAATCCTGTTTAGTCATCAACCTCGGTTTTGGGAAACAGAGGTTGCAAGTAGATACTTGCGAACAATATAATGCAAACAAGGAAATATTTATGTTAGGTGCGCTAGTCGTAAATTACTAATATATTTTATATTTTTATAGTCCTACTGGCCTTCCGCCAGCGGCTTCGCCCGCGTGGACCCGTTTTAAATTTTCCCGTAGGATAAAAACCATCCTATGTCCTCTTCCAAGGTCCATTCTATCTGTGTTACAAATTTCATTAAAATTGGTTCAGTAGTTTAAGCGGCAAAGCGTCGCAGGCAGACAGAGTTTATTTCGAATTTATAAAATTTGTATGGATATTTTCTAGACAATATTGTTAGGAGAATACGTATTCCAGATATCATTTATCAGGATCTGAAAACATTTTTCTTCATTTGTCGTTACCTTCATATATTTTAAGATTTTCTTTATAATTATAAGATAAAGGTGTTTATCGAAGAAACTTGAAGAATCTCAGGTTTTAGTAAATTGAGTTTTACGGCATAATTTCATAAAATATTTAATAACGTTTATCAAGAGAATGTTTAGGGGTAAATTTGATGATATAAAAGTATAATAAACCAGTGCTTTTTAAAAGCTGATAAGGGCAAAAGCAGAGATGAATATAAGAAATTATAATATTTAGGTGTCTCCGTTATACTATGATGAATTATTATTATTAGTAACTCTCAAATACTCACAGCAATTTCCAAGAGTTATACCTGACCTACGCTTGGAACATCACGTAACAAGTCCTTAAGAATGAAAACGTTTACAGCGTCACGTAGGGTATCGATGAGTGGCACAGTGTGATTCAGTTTGTTTATCTACATTACTAAGTCGTGTGCGCTTTTGATACATCTACAAAAGAACCATGCATTAAGGCTCGTGATAGGTAATAGTTAAAAATGCTTGCATGATAATTGTATTATTACTCATTAGACTTGAGAATAAAAAAAAATGTAGTTTAAAAAACTAAAAAACACGCTTTTGTGAAAATACGAACTAAAAAGTAAAAAAAATAAGAAGAAAATGTATTTTACTGTAAAAAAAGCGTGGGGTGCATGGTGTCAATAGTATCTTAAAAACCACCCCACGCTTTTTTTTACAGTAAATACATTCTCTTCTTATTTTTTTCACAAAAGCGCGTTTTTTAAACTACATTATTTATTTTTAATTTTTTAGTTGGATTTTTATTCTCATATTATTGCATTGTCGTCGGTCCTTGACCCCTGTGCAAATTTTCAAGTTAATCAGACGCTTAGACGTGTTAAAAATATAAAACTTTATATTTGTTTCATTAAGTACCTTAGGCCACGAACTTATCAGCCGCCCCTCGTATATTTTTTTTATCCTGATGATCCTAGTTAGGATTTTAATATCACACCTGTACTCTTGGCGGTCCTCCAAAGTCCGTTTTGCCTGCTCATTTTTAACACGAACGTGTAAGTTATGGGACAACCTTCTAGCTGAGGACTATGGACTATGACATGGGGTTCTTTAAGAAAGCTGTAAAAAAGCTCTCCTCCAAAGCCGACGGTGATCGCTTAACACAAAGTGGCCCATCTTGTACGGTTTATTTATAAAAAAAAAAACTTAATTTTCTTCCGTCCGCTTCGAATTTTCGTAATTATGATCCAATGAGAAGATGGCGATCGGGCTTGATATTAAAAGCTTTTTTAATATAGGAAAACGTGTGGTCTTGCGTGAGTGTTACAAGCCTTATACAAGATGATTTCAAAGAAACGTGGAGATGTTTGAAAGGTCTTGAGGATTCATTCTAGATGAGAAATTATACGTCACGTAAGATGTCGATATGTGAATCAGTCAATTTACCTACATTGTGAAGTATTATGCAGTGTGCGAAGTCTGTCTGCATGAGCACTATAAATCTTCATTTTCCTCCAGTGTATTAGCGCTTATGATACGTATTTATTCAAAATATTTCCATAAAAATTAATATTATTACCCATTAGACCTAATTTAGTTCTGTTAGCTATGATTCTGTCCAAAACGAAGACGAGGAACAAAGGCATAGAAAGTTCTATGTTTGTGTAGGGTGACGTGGCTCAAGTGATTCACTGTGTTTATCTCAAGGCAGACGAAGTTTGGAGTAATTATATAATAATATTGTGTAATTTCTATGTTATACCAATTTTTTTTGGGTGTTTGTGTTTCTGTCTTTGTATGTGTCCATGGCACCCACGACACAGGGTATTAATAAAATTAAATTATGAGTGTGTAGCGTTTATTATTATTATTATTATTATTATTATACATATTTTCGGAACATCTTAAGAAAAATAGAAACATCCTTCATAAAGTCAAATTAATGTGTTTAAGTTGGATGTTTTCGTGATTGTGTGATATAATTGAAGTTAATTTAACATTTCTTTTATATAAAAAATACATTTCTGTATTGGTTTACTTATCGACTTACCGTTATAATAATATTCAGTGCCCGGATGACCGAGCGTTGCTCGGATAAAAAATATTCATTTTCTTCAGAGACTCATTGGCTTACTTATAACAACGCTTTCTTCGCAATCTTCTTTAGCTCCCAATTAAAAATAATACGGATAGATGATGACAGAATGATAGATTTCGCGATAGAGTCATTTTTCTAGCTACATCGTATATCGATTTATTGTCCCCGAAAACCCCTTCATGCTAAACATGAAAATCGTAGGAGCTGTTATGCTAATGTATATCTTATACCTATTAGATATACTAGCGTTACTAGAACTATACCCTGTACATATTCTCTTCTTTTGTCGTGTTTGATAATTTCTTTGTGTACTTAAATAAATAAATAAATAAAATAAATAGAATTTAATGATAAATCATGAATGCAACACGTAGTAGGGTTGTAGTTGTGAATCATAATTATTTTTGATTTTGCTATTGTTCAGTATAGAATAAATCTAAATCTTAGATCGGTTTTAAATTGACTTATCATAAAACAATTTTATAATTGAGAGAATATGAGAACTTTGAATAAATTTTTTACGATATTATTCCCTTAAATTATGTTATCTTTATTTTACAGTTTATTAAATATTTTTGTCTAA
Source organism: Pyrgus malvae (assembly GCA_911387765.1). NCBI lineage: Eukaryota > Metazoa > Arthropoda > Insecta > Lepidoptera > Hesperiidae > Pyrgus > Pyrgus malvae. Next base: position 4,412,901 of record OU426955.1, on the reverse strand, counting down.
ATTGTCTGAATTGTCGAAATATATTGTACGTGTACTAAAACTATATGGAACAAGATATTAGAAGTTATCCAAATATTTGATTGTACGCTTACAGTAGCAATAATTGTGGTATCTCTCACTCCTTCCCCTGTGATAATAAAAGTGTCAGGTCGTTGTGTTCTTTCACGATTCACGATTGTATTAATTATTGGAATAGATTAAGGTTATGTTAATTTAACGCATTTGCTTTGTTTCTTTGCATTGTCTAAAGGCAATATCGACCAGAATGACTGCGCAAACTGTAGGTAGTGTTTTTTTAGCTCTTACAACATTTGTTTGCATATATATACTATATTTGCATATGAACTGCAAATACTTCGATATTAAGTATTTAATTCGATATTAAATATCGGTATTAAAATCTTTTAGTACGCTAATCCTATGTAATATTTGATGTGAATTATCTAATGCGGTGAGTCACAGCGATTTTCGGCGAGGCGTAGTGTCGCCACAGCATACATAGCCACGATGTAAAACATGTAGTATAAATTACGAAGGTCAAATTATAAGCCTGTGGCTATGTTCCATAAGGTTCGAAATGCTAAATAAACCATTTCACAAGACGACAAACAGTTATTTGATAGTTTGACAGTAAAATTACCCTCTACGAATACCCAGTACTGTAAGTAATTATTCCTTTCCTTAATACCTATGTCGAATTAATCAAACAATCTATTTCCAAACTCCATTTTTGCTCGTTAGCTGTGTGCTTATCAGTCGGAATTCAATTATGAGTGGTGTGATAATAATTTTCCTTCTATCTCGTCATTAATATTTATTATCGTTTCGTTTTCACTCTTATCAAGAGAATGCACAATTTAATTAGATGGACGGGCTGATCAATTCCATTAGTTACATTTTAATTTTCTATTTGTTACAATTAAAAACCAAACTATTCCAAATAGATAATTTGATTATTTGTTACCGTTATATCTTTTAAGCTCATCATAATAATCTCGCCAATTTAATTGGAACTACAGGAATTTTGAATTACACTGGTTACAACATTATTTACAAAATTTTTTTTCTTTCTTTCTTTTTATTGTTAAATTAAGCTTATTATTTGTTGTCTTCTGAGCTAAACATTCCATCATCATCATCGTTTCGGAACCCTATCTCTCAGTCAGAACACTGTTCATTCGTTTCAAAACAATTTACTCTGTAAATTATATTATAAATAATTTATGATTCTAATTATGCAATCATCAATGTTGATTTTACGTTTACATAATATGAGGGCAGGTTATTGAACCATGTGCTCATCTTTTGCGAGTTTCAAAACTGTTGCGTATATCTTCTAGGCAATAGTTGCTAAGTTGTTTGAACTTATTTTGTCTAAATCTTATATGCGCGATTAATCTATAATATTTTCGTTCACTTTCGGGTATCGGGTATACATTATTATTTCTGGGATATTGCTTCTGTAATGCAGTTTGCATGTAATTTTAATAAGCATCTATTATCTGAACATCATAAAACTTTCAACACTTGGGTATTTATGCAAAAAAACGTATCGTTTCAGCAGCATAACACAAAGTTTTAATTACGGTCAAAATCTCCACATATAAATACGTGAATATTTCCTGCTTATATTTGGGTGAAGCCAATAAAGCTATCATATTCTTCTGGTATACAAATTGTGTTCACTGTTCATCTTGCATGCAGCACAAGACCAATGGGACTTTCACTATTATTTAAGTGTTTTGGGGACATCACAACTTTGGAACCAATCTAAACCAATCCTGTTAATCTACAGCCCGCAGAAAGAGACGAAGAAGAAAAACGTGTTCTGCGGCATCCAGGACTCGAAGAATACGAACCTTGACTCAAAGCAGGAGCAGTGCGCATCGGGGGGCGCGAAGCCGAGGATATGGAGTTAATAGTCAATTTTTTTTCAACAAGTGCGTGGGGTTATTTACTCTTAAGTCTCAGTGACTTTCTTATTACTCTTATTAGTTATACTTACGTGTTCTTGACCTTAGCAACAAAAAAGCTAAATCAATGTTGTTAATATTTTTTATTTATTTATTTCAAAGCGCTTCGTTATCATGTCTGCTATCTAAATTAGGGTCTTGAATTTTAATCTAGACCACTGATATGATGACAAAAAATTTACAAGAAATTGAACACAAAAGTTTATGTAATTTATTTTCAATAAAGGATTAATATATTATTTTTTATGCACATACTTAATTTGTTGCCGCAAGAACATTATTCTTCTATAACAATAGTCTGGAAAGTAATTGTATCGATATAATCGATTTATTAATCGATTATCTAACTGCTAAAAGTTATTCATGCATGCTCTATTTTACAGCTAATTTATTGCTGACGTTTAAGGCATTTTGCGGCTACGCATAGAAATTGCGTACATACTAAACACGTTGTGGACATACATAACGTATTTTTATATCCAAGCCTTTTTTGTCCGGATATAGAGCAATGATACACATCGATTCCGATTGATTTACTTCCATGAATTACATGACATAAGTTGAAAGTTGACGAATTATAATTTTGCCTGTGCTATCTATAGGACACAAATTACATTTCGTCAGCTTTGACTTATAATTTTCGTAGAATAATAGGAAAATTTGTATATTATACAGAAGTAGGTATTTGTTTATAAATGTTTTGAGATTATTGTAGAACATTGAGATTTTTTACACAAAAATTTGTAAATTTTGTAATGTGTCATCCGCATCACATACCAATTGTGAACCAGTGATTTTTTTTGGGTACTCGCAAGTACTTTTTTTTGTGGTGTAACTAATGTTTGGTATACATACAGTTAAATTAATAGAACTTCAATTATTGTAACCTTTATATTTGTACATTATAATAGTAAAACGTTAAAAGCAACACCAATTGTACCAACAGTTGGTTGAAATATATCACAAAGGGGAACAGCCTGGTGATACGAGCGTCACAAAATCGTGGTTATTGTTATTTTAATTCTGTTTGTTATTTTAAAATTAGCGAAACATGTGGTTTTTCCCACGTGGTTTATCATTGGATTATGCGGCCCGTTATAATTTATTATATTTACATGCATTAAATATTGTAATCTGATATCCACAATTAACACTTTTATCAATAATACTCTTACATATTAGATATGTTGTGTGACGCCCATTTATCGTGGTCACACGTGGTTTTCGTTCTGGAACTTTCTGGGTATTTATTTCATTTTCCAGTATATGTAGCGCTATAATTATCAAATGCAATTTACAATTGATACACTCAACAGCTCGCAAATCGTGACTTATGTCATTAAAAAGAAAATTGTATAATTATTCAGACTGTGCCCTGAGCTATTACAACAAAATAGCATAAAATCACAGAAAGTAAGGTAATTAAAATGTCCACTGTGTAATTATAGAGAGTACATATTTAACATTCCACTAGTACTAGGTATTTATTTTAAATTACAAAAATACTTTTACATAGATTTTACACTTATTTTTCTCTAATTTCAAAAGAATATGAGTGGCAACATTTTATACGTTTAATATGCCAAAATTAGTTTTACTACAAAATGAAAACTTTGTAAATACATATCTAGAATTATTGTTATAAGTTTTACCTAATTGTCACAAATATTTTTCTAATTAATTTTATTTAATATTTTTTGTTGCATAATAATATTAATTTATTTTCGTCTCAAACGATTTCCGTGATGCATCTTTGCCAAGTAGTTACTATAAATTTGTTTATTAACCTTTACAAGTCCTTGATGCATTTCAAAATGTATTTTCCTTGTTTCCGTGTACCTGCTCCAATAATTGTTTCATAATAAAACATCATTGCCAATAAAACATCATTGTTTCATAATAAAACATCTTGCTGTGATTTTAATTTTCTTTTATGGAAGGATCAGGTACCCATTATGGTATGTACCTTCATCTTTTTTCTGCACTACATGTGCACACAAGGCAGGGGAGTAGTAACTTGTCTCCCTTTTCAGCATAATACTTTAGAATATTAGAAATTTTAAAGCAGTGAATAAATCTCTATTACTGAAACTAGGCCGATGGATTGAAACTATGCGGCGATGCTATGACATTTTGGACTGATAGAGAATGGGCATGATGACACTATTAAAGAATCAGAATAAACGGTTTTACAGAAAAATATATGCTAAAAAAGTTATAAAATATAATCCCGTTTTAATATAAACATTAAGATCAATAAGATTTGCAATAAAATAAAAGTATTAAATACAGTAATCGGCTATGTTATCTAAAACGCCAATCAAAAGGAATGACTTCACGTCTCAGTTAATGTCATCGTGTTGGCTGAAGTTTGATGAGCAAGCCGACGCCATGACAAATAAAATACATTAATTTACGTTAAAAGTTGAGTTTATTGCTGAAATAAACTTTTTTTCGAAACTAGGAGACGTGTACCTACAATAAGGAAAGGTATTTGAAAATCTGTCATCATGCCCATTATGTTCCCATTTAATTTAATTGCATAACTTTAACATTCTTGCATTTAATTATGTAATATTTTCATGTCGTAAAAATTCTCATTCTAAATATTTTATTTTCAAACTTTTTGAAGATTTAAATAAATTCTAGGTAACACGACCGAAAAAAATTATACAATTATACATACTACAAAAACTATAAACTGACCGCCCTACTTTGTGACTTTGTATTGAATATTGAAGTGAATTTGTATATTTTGTTCTTCGTAATATATGTATGATGTTTTTCATAAATAAATAACTAATAAAGATTAGTCTGGTAACAATTTATTATATAATGTATACAGAGTTAGTTCAAATCGATTTTTGACGTCACTTGGATTTACACCTAAAGGCTCTATGCGTTTAGGTGTACATTTTACTGATTCTATTACGCGGACTAGATTTTTTAAAATATTAAGTAACATACATACAAATACGTACAGTATTTACTGACTACGTGATCAGAAAATAGTATTAATATTTAAAATTTACTGATACAAAAATGTACATCGTAAGATGAGTAACTGTAAAAATATTTTCCCATTGTTTCTTCATTGAATCAATTTGTACAATTGCGTTTATAGTATATTTTATAAAAATTTACTCTTAGTTACTTTCTTCTAACTGCAATAACTGAATGTTAATTACTTTTGTCTCAAAATATGTACCTGCATACTTGCTTTGTCTTTCATATACTACTCATCGTCATCTCATTTCGTTCCTTGGGGGCTAGGCAAGTGGTATCCTACTATCGTAAACGCTTGTAGAATAGAGTAAAAAAAGTATGCGATTGACATTTAACTAAGGGGCCTACCTAAATTACGTCACACGAATTTCAGGACTTCTTAACCCCTCCCCCCTTCCTTGTCACAGATTGTCACTTTTTTTAGATGTGACGTTACACATTTTCTAATTTTATGCATGTATTTAAAAATAATCAAAATAAAACAGTTATTTTCATTTTCAGAATGCTAAATAATAAAAATAGATCGAGTTCGAAAATATTTAAAGTTTTTCATTCACATAAGTATAAAATTCGCGTTTGTGTATTTTAAATTTTAACATGTGACATCTCAAAGTCAACCCCCCCCCTTGTCAAACAATGACACATTCTGGTGATACCGCCCCCCTTTAAGGTGTGACGTAATTTAATTTTATGGATGACGCCTAACGAAATATCACGTGATCTTGATCGTCAGTTTATGTCCGATAATTTTTTTATTCTATTCTAGCGTTTATGAATGAATAGAATGGGTAGAATGCCACTTGTCTTGGCCGTTTTGTTAGAAAATATTATTGAGTATTATTTTGTTTTATGGTTAAGTATATTGTTCCTATTCAAACTTATGTAAGTTTGTATATTTTGTTCTGCGTAAATATGTATGTATGATGTTTTTCACGAATAAAATATTCATGTCTCAAATATTTTTAAGTTTATTTGCATATCTGTGTCTCAGTGTAAAATATTCAATTTTATGTAAATACATACATTATGTTCATTATGATATAAAATAGATTGTACCTACCTACTTTAAAAATATTTTTGACTTATTTCCTAAATAAGTCAAAAATAAGATATTTGCTTACATTCATGAAAAGGTATGGTACCTATATTTATATTGATTATAATAACCGAATTATCATCACTTATTATAGGTCATCAGAATAGAAATGTTTATAGTTATTAAATATTTATTTATTACAGTTATTAAATATTTATTTATTACAGTTACAATATAAAGTTTTTTTGATAACGATTGATTCTGTTAAAAAAAATATTGGCATGAACTTCTTATTCATTATTGTGTACTTACCGAAAATTCTTACCAAAACTCTGAATTTATATTTCGTTAAAAGAGAAATTACATAAATAAGTCAATTAATAAAGCGATAGCGGTTTTATCGTGTCATAACTGAAATCGTTATAAAGTAGTAACGATTGATTTGTGTACCGGTTTTAATTAAAATTGCTAGTTTATTGGTACACCAGTGTTGTTATGGGGTATTTCAGTTGTAAATATTTTTATAAATCTATTGTTATGTATCAGTTGTTTTTATACACTGTCTCATAAACTTATAATAAGCTACTTCAGGATTAAACATTATTTGTGTACTCTTGTGAACTCTATATTTTTATTATATTCTAAGCAAAGTACTAATAAACTGTTCATTTATTTTTATCGATTTTATGAAATGTAATATAATTTTATTTTTATATAATTAATTGTAGATACCTAATTATAGGTATAATTTCTCTATTTATTACAAAGTTATTTTAAAAATAAATTTGCATAATTTTGTTGATGTGTAAAAATTCGTGATTTTGATACTTAAACATTTGAACAGTGTCTGTGATTATATTAAGGCGGCAATCATGACATAGTTATTTTTATTTATTATTTAAAATAAATGTTTGAAGTGACTCTTTTGTTTAATTTATCACCTTGGTTTTGGTTGATTGTGTTTGCGTGTAATTTGCCTTAACAAAAATTTTGTTTGTTTGAACTAACTGATAATGTCACACTTAATTATAGTAAATAGAATTTTATAATTTTTATTTATCGGCGTCAATGTTTTTTTAGGAATGAAATAGTACATAAGCAAACAAACACTAAAATCACCTTTTACAACATATTTACGCTACGTTTGGATAGGATTAAGTGTTCAGATTGGTTTATTGTTCGAAAAATTTTCTATTTAGGCACTCGTATGTTATTCTTGCCTATATCAAAAAAGAATCAAACAGAATTTGAATAGATGGGTATATGATGAAGTCAAAAATGAACAAAAAATATACTTACTGAGCATATTTAATTTAGATGTAGGCACATCATCATTTCTTTACAACTTTTAATAATTATAAGAAACGTATTTTTTTACGTTTACTAATAAAATAAGAGTTTATAAAGGAACCGCACAGTAAATAAATAATAAACGTCCTAAACGGGGCATTCTGTTATCCTTCCCCAATAATGGGAAGGGGCCCGTGTCCATCAATGGAACGCAAAAGGGTGGTTATTCTGTTAAATTATAATAAAATATTCGGCTGCGATAAGTAGCAATTGGATAGCGTTCACTGTTTTGCTGTAGTATTCAACATTGCATCACTACATTCTTTACCGCAAAACTCAACGTTGATCATGATGAACTTTGCCGTAATACTCAAAGTTGACTAGCGATGCACTAAGTGTTTTAGAATAGACTTCCCAGATAATAACTATTTTGACGTTTCAGGTCCCACGAAGAAAGAAGTTCGTTTGTTATGTGTGAACGGGAGATCAAGTAAATATGAAGATGTTTTATGAGTTAGTGATTTGTGGCAGTACTTTTACGTAGGTACTTATACGATATGATTCTGTGTTTATTTTAATCAAAACATCTCTGGTATATGCAGAGATTTAAATAAAAGAATGAAAAGGAACAATTTTTAGAGTATCGTAGAAACAAAGTAGGCTTATTTATATAAAACTTATTTTATTTATTTGAATGGAGTAGCAGACGAGCATGCAGGCCACGTGGTGTTAAGTGGTCGCTGCAGCCCATGGACATCTACATACAACCTCATGCAAGCATAAGTAAGTCTTGTCTGAGGTCGTATGCAGTTGCGCTGCTACTCCGGAGGCTGGTGGTCGTCTGTGGCCGGCAACTGCACCTTTCCACGGAAACACAATAGAATTGGTTCACGGCAGAAGTGGGTGCAGCGGTGGTACTTCCCCGGGCGAACCATAATAGTTCTACCACCTACTTATGCTGCAACTGCGTGTAATTGTGAAAATATTTTGTAAAAAGTTATATATAAGTACCTAACTATAGTAACTATAATAAAACCCAAATTGCCATACTCGGTACTCGCCGTTACGAGTATTAGTACGGTGGAGGATTTTTTTTTTTTAAATATGAATGATTATTTTTTGCTTAGGGTTTATACAAAAGTTTACAAGCTTTGTAAACGTTATTTAAATCTTAAGCCATATGTAAATAATTCCACTTAGGTACTTGTTCATGTAGGAAATTATTTATTTACAAACTATTAGCATAGATATGTCACAATAAAATATATTTATTTTATGTAGTTTTTTAGCCTTTTATTAAATACTTCTCCAAAATATAATTATAGGCGTAGTCTGTTTTGGTAAGGTCTTGTTCCTGGAAGTCCGCTTCCCGTTTTACACTTGGCACCTGTTTTGCCTAAAAGACATTTTGAAGACTATAACATATCATATATAAGTGACGGAAAACGGCCCAACGCGATGTGTGAAAAAAAATGCAGTGTTGACGTTTGACCAATTACGAAGAATGAATACCATAAGGGTACGAAGGACAAGTAGGGAGTTTTGGCGGGAAGTCGAAAAAGACATAATATTGTGCTCTTGTTTTATTTTTACTTTCTTGGTGTATTTTTGAGTTATATCGGATAAATTTAAAGAAGTAATGTAAGTAATAATAAAGAAGCCATCGCTTTACTTGAATGTCTTACTGACTTGACTGACCGATTGCTGACGACGTACTTGGCTTTAACTCTATTATTACTCGTCCAGAAACAGAAACTAACCAAAACGGGATGCAAAAATTATACTTTAAAGAACACTCTAAATTCTAAAAGAACAAATAGGATACGAACACGAAGGACAAGTATTTGATTTTTTTCTTTTGGTAGCATTGCATCTGTGCATGTTAAGTGCATGTGTCAAAAGTGAATAGTTTTATCCAGTTTCTACCTGTTTAGTTGACATTAGGCAATATTTTAATAGTTAGTCAAATCAGTCGTCAGTAATTAGTAAGTCTAGCTAGTCAGTCAGATGTTAGTCAGATGCTCATGTTTACCAGAACTTGTCCAATGGAGTTTTAGTGGCAAGCTGAAAGGACATGATTTCGCACTGTTATTTTACTTTATAACTTGTGCACTCTCATTAACCTATATCGATCAAACTGCCATCAACTTAATCCGACATAACTCAAAAATACACCAAGAAAATGAAAATAAAACAAGAGCACAATATGTCCTTTCTTTTCAATTATGGCATCGGAAACTCTGCATATTGCCAGCGTCAAGTATAATTTCGCATCACGTTTTGCCAGTTTCAGTGAAACTGGACTAATAATAATAGGTAAAGTCAGTAAATCGTCAGTCAAGTCAGTCAGACATTCAAGTAAAGCGATGGCTCCTTTACCAGAACGTGACCAATGGAATTTTGCAAGCAAGCCGAAAAAACATTTTCGCACTGTTATCTTAATTTACAACACTCGTGCACTATAATTAAACTATATCGAACAAAATTCCATCAAATTTATCCGATATGACCTAAAAAAGTAAAAATAAAACAAGAGCACAAGTCTTTTTCGACTTCCCGCCAAAACCAATGTCCGACTTCCCGCTAGGGCGATAAATAAAGGGGCGATTACATTGGCCAACATGCAGGGGCCGATTTGGCATACATTGCTGGTTATCTGAGTACATTGTAATAGTAAAATACTCAAGATAACCAGCAATCTATGCCAAATCGGACCCTACATGTTGGCCAATGTAATCGGCCCTTAATGATATACCTTTTTTTTTAATTAAGGCATCGCAAACTGTACATATAGCCGACTTCCCGCCAAAACTCATGATTTCCTTTTTTTTTTTTTTTTATAAATAAACCTAACAATAAGGCAGACGGGCCGCGTGATGTTAAGCGATCACCGTCGCCTATGGACACGGGCAACCCTAGGGGAGCCGCCCGAGCATTGCCGGCTTTGAAGGAGAGCTTTTTTTACAGCTTTCTTGAAGAACCCCCTTCCTACCTTAAATTCTAAAACAAGAAAAACTCGGCATAGACAGTTGTCACTTTGACGTTGATAGTTGCCATACTTATAAAATCGCATAAATAAATGGTAAAAATAACGGATATTTTTATTAAATTATTTTAGTGTTGTGTATACTTAAACAGTAAACTTAAATAAAATATGTAACTTTGTAACTAGGTATATTAAATTTGAAATATTAATTAAGATTATTTAACGTAGTGAGCTTAATTTAGGACATTGTGACGCTTTTAGAGATTTTGTGAAAAGACGGCGTGGCTGATAATAGACGTATTACAAAATCCTACAAAACTTATGCCGAAACTATAATAGTAGTCAAAGAGTGCCTACACCTCTGTGAGTCTTCATTTTCTATGCACAATTTACATCCATTGTAATGATTTCGAATTACGGGTATTACGAACTACCCTCTTCTTTGTTTTGCTACAGATTCCCAAGTAATTTGAAATAAATCAATATTTTAATTATTTTATCCTCTAAACAAGCTCAAAACTTTATGATAGACAATAGTAGATAACGAATGTGTATAGGTAAATGAAATAAAACAAAATGCTCGCTTGGGAACGGAATCGTTTATTAAACCCATCTGTAATAGTAGATAATTAAATTATAGGTAATGTTATTCTACACATTTGTACTGTTGAAAGTACCTACCTATCAAGTATTTCTATGTCTTAGGTTAGAGTACTAACAAATGCACCCAATACCGAGGAATAAAGTTTATTTTTAATTATTATATTTACTTCCAATTGTGCTCCACGTTTTGGTAGTTACCAATCACAGTACCTTCTGGATCCTACAATTATTTATAATGAATACAATGCAATATATAGTTAAGGTATGGTTAATGACAAATAATTGAATATGCCAATTAGATCAAGTCACAATGAAATACCAATGTGACAGGAATGAACTTACTGATAACTAACTATCAACCTTGCGTCAAAGTGGCGTGGCGGTTATCATGCTATTAATAAAATTACGTTATGGGCTTATTTTTTCCTAAAATAAATGGGATCGTATATGAAATTGTTTGAATCTGAAATCTTAAGATTAGACATTTAGATGTTTTTAATTTTTATCTTTTTTACGTTTGGATTTGAGTGCCCACTCAATACTGCTGAACTGTTCGAGTCTTATAACTTGTTAAGAAATTAATTCAAATAAAAAAATATTCATGCTCTCATTGATAAAACAGAAACATAACTTGTTTGAGCTAAAAATTCTTAGACCAAGGGATTTTTAATAACATGATAACCATTCAGCTACATTATTTTACAGGCAAAGTTTCAGCACAATAATGAATTTCTATTCTTAGGAACAATAAAAGTTACACCATAAATTACAACTCGATGGAAACTATTTAAACTTCCAATTATTACATGTAATTAACTGAGTAGCTTATGATCTTTTATAATATATTATTCGGATTCACGCTTTGAATTATTTTAATTTAATAATTTTGTAAAATAGATTGGTAAAATGGCAGGAATTATGAGAATTGCTCACATATAATGTTTGATGCAATTTTTTTGTAATATCTTACATTATGATTATAGTGTTAATGTATAAAAATGTGAAATGGTTACAATACATTTATTTTGTATCAATATAGTATTATGTTATTCCAAATTATTTCAATAATATTTGGACACATCCAAATAGTTATCAGAGCGTGTATCCGAACATCTAGGGATGTGGATATATTTTTCCAATGAATACAATGTAACTATTTGTAATCTATATGTAACTTAGTTATTTATGACGTTGATCGGTCGTCACTTTGTTAATTATCATTAATTATAGGTATAAATCTTCCTTATTGTCTTCAATATTTATCAATAAAACAAAGCTGGTTAAAATTATTAATTAAAACATTTCTGACAAAACAATGTGTCGCAGCTTAACAAGTGGTGGCAAAATGTGTTTCGTGTATAATTGCTTTGGTTCCGCCATTAGTATAACTATATATAATTACGATAATAATAATAAAAGCCGCAAATACATACTCATACCTACGAGGTTCATAACCATATCAAATAAAAACATACTGCATACTTTTTTAGCAACGTAAAGTATGAGAATTGAGCCATGTCGAGGTAAGAAGTGGCATGTTTTAAATTGACAAATATTTAGGAATAGTGGGCAAATAAATAGATTTTTCAAAACAAAATAAGAGCTAAATACCAATATATGACAGAGAAAACATTGAGTGAAAACATAAAAGTATATCCGAAAACGTATACCACTCCATACTCATGTTTAAGGGCTCGATACAAGTAATACTAAAAATACAAAATTCATGATATGTACCTAAGTATACAAATGATCGACAATTCGCAAATGATACAAAATCAATAAATAGCATTCAATGACATCATAACATATATACACTTATCATACTTTAGTACCCTTCGATTTAATGGATTTTATATGATTAATCGATCGTTTAAATGACTATCCTTTATATTAATTAAGTGTAGTTACTAACTCATTACGTAAATAATTATAATCATCATCAGTATTTACATAAGTACCTATTATTACAACAACGAAAACGCGGCGGTACAGCGATTTACGTTTCTCCTTAATTTTGTAGAGAATAAATACTATCGCCGAACCGCTATTATTCGACTGTCTCAGTCACATATATGTGCGAAAAGGACAACGCATGACTCTCTATATTACTCACAATTCACTCATATACGCTATCCTGTTCGCACTCGTTGAATGTGACCGAGTCGTAACTACCCTCACCCACACAGCTTCGATCGTTTCGAAAGGAATCCATTTAAATGTATATGAAAATAAGTGGGACTTACAGTATATACAAAAATATCACATTACTTCGAGGCCGCAGCTTTCATTTCTTAGTCATTACTTATAACGTCTTCTTACCTAAGTCGTCGGTTATTGGTACGAAGCGTAAGCAACGGAGATAATCTTCGGTTATTGCGATCAACTCGGAAGCTGGTCTCAGTGTAAAGCTTCGGTTTAAGCGCCAATTATAATGTGAGGTTCGCATTTCAACCTTTTATAAAGGCCATAAGCCTTTTTTTAGTTGCCAGAAATATAGTGTAGAAAAAGTATTTTTTATGACAACATCAAAATTCGAAATACAAATCGTACATGCATTAGGTAAAAATAATTCGAATGTCTTGGACGATTTATTTTTGCAAGCGAATACGTACAATACCTGGCAACTCTGACATTAGGCAAGCACGGGCAAACCGTTGAAGTACTACTTTTATTACGCGTTCTACAGGGCCTGGTAGTCAGGGACAGGTTGGTGTTATAAAATCAGTAATCAGAGAGGTAGGTAGAGACCTTTCAAACGAGTTAATAGATTTAAAACTTAGACTAAGAATAATATTTAAAATTATTTAGTTAAAGTCTGTCGAATATTCCAATTTTAGAATGAAGCATTTGTAATAATATTACATATTATGTTCTTAAATAAAAACAAGGTTGTCTTCTTTAGTTTTCGGAAATACGAAAACAGGCATCACTTCTCATAACGGGTACGATTTCAAGCGTAGAAGAAGTTCCCTAACTACCAGATTTTAATGAACGAGTAATGAAAGTAGTGCTTCGCACACAATTGGTCATTCTGACTCAATTCACGAACAAAACACGCCTATCTGGTCTATGTCCCACTTCCCACTCTACCAATGAATACTAGGAAGGAGTTAAGACTAGGTGCCGTCATAGATTAAGTTAAGAACTTTGAGAATCGAAACGACTACACCTACAAGATCTATGGAGGCGTTTACAAGCGGTCTATAAGCTGCAGCCTTGCGGACATAGTGCAGTCGTACAACACTACACTAAACTATTTGGCTTACCGTAAAACTACGCAAAGCGGACACACTACGCGGAACATTTCAGTCGGCTGCCACTCGCGGCGTAACGATTATCACAAACGAGCGACATAGAAAAATATATTAACACCGTGCGCTCGTTCCGGCACCGACTATCGGATACAAGCGCTACGTAACATAGAGACTAGACAAGGGAGTACAACCTTTGGGTTAGAAAATTATCTGATACTTGAAATATAGTGCGACCTGTGCGACAAGGATATTGACATTTTACAAGTAGTGACGTAGGGTACATAGTTGTTGGTCAAAAGTAACATATCCAAGGTGGAGAGTGGCGACAGGCGATTCAGCCCTGTGTTAAAAATCCTTGTTGCATTGTACTATACCTAATTGAAAAGGCAGTTTTAATATATTTTTAATGAATTTTAAACTTATTTCTCACTACAAACGTTTCCATTAAGTATTTCGATAAGTTTTATAACATTAAAAAGCAATCAAATCAGTATTGAAATATGTATTTGTTTTTTTACATAACACATATCTTGAGAAACTTTCAACCCACCCTATTTAAAGGGTACTCCTTGTCTCTATCCTCCGATTCAAGCGAGCGCACATCAAAACCTAGCTAGACAGAAACGCATGCACCGAAACGGAGCGAGCGCACGGAACAGGCTAGATTAGCAGTCTTTGGCTTCCGGGGAGGATCCGGGGGAGAGTTCGTCGAGGAAGTCGAAGGTGGCGAGGGCGGCGCGCTCGCGGTCCCCCCAGCGCACGAAGAAGCCCTCGCGGCCGAGGATGGAGGGGCGGCGCGCGCGCGGGAAGCGCAGCACGCCCAGCCCCCGGCTGCGCAGCGCCGCGGCTGTCGAGCATTAGCTGAGCTACACCCGCGCGCCCTCTGGCGACACAACACGCGTGAGCACCAGCGCACGCAGCTCGCTCGCACTCGCGCGTTGCAACGCCGCTCTCGGATTTTTTAATTTTGGAATCGTTAGTGGAAGTACGGTTTGTTAAGTGCCAGTAACATTGTAGTAACGTTTTTATCATTTTACCGGTAATTTCCTCAAAAATCAATTTCAACCAAGTGCAGGGCACGTGTTAGACCTAAACAAGTAGTGTTCAACTATAGTATGTAAAGCTTGTAGATTGGAATGAAAAATATATGGGATTGACGTTAGATAACGAATTCCCATTTAATTTTTCCCGTTGTTTAAATCTTCAATAGTGGTCTAAGATCTCTTCTTTTTAATAAGAAAGATGAAACATATTCAAATAGGCATTTGAACTGTTAATACGCATGGTACCTACAAAATTTTAATTGTTTCATTCAAGTCCTTACCTTTTAGGTAATTTTATGTGAATTTAAAAATTTGCACAAACGCTTCCACTATCAAAATGGACAGTTTCTAGAATTTAATTGTGATTAATTTTATAACTTTTCGTAAAACTTGGCACTTAAATAACCGTATTTTCAAAAACGTTCTTTTCTTAAAGAGATATTAATGAGAAATAATTTTTAATTTAGAATTAGGCATATTATTTACACTGCCAATTATAAGTCTGAATCTGATTGTCTAAACCGGAAAAAATATATTTTATTTTAAATATCCAAGGATTTGGAGAGCGACGTTGTACTATGACATCTATTGAATGAGGCGACAGTGATGTGTGCGGAGTGAGAGCGGAAACGTGTGGCTGGACGTGACAGACAGACAACATGACATGACATGACGTCACATGAGAGTTACAAAATACATCCGGTGTTAAATATCAAAAACTATTCACATTAAGGCCAGGTCGCACTAGCTATTTTTAGGAAAATGTGTGTTTGGAGACACTGGTTCTGGTACAAGTGGCAGGTTACGGTACCTCTCGTTTTTTCTTTGCTTTGCTGTATGGTTCAGTTGCTGCGTAAAGCTTCTATAACGCTAATCGCCGATTGCCGATGCTTAAGTAACTAGTGTGGCTTGGCCATTATATCTACGACAGAAGTTACTACAGTTTCATTTTCATCACACAATTCATCTAATTTGTACCAAAACTTTAAAAGGTCAAAATCCATTATGTCTTTGTAAATCGTAAATCTTAGAACTTTTAAGAGAATGAGAACTATTTTGTACAATCATTGGAGATTTTTTGTAATATACCATAGACTAATAACCCGGGAAAACTAAAGTTATTGAGGTGTATAACTTGTGTCGTTTTAGAAAGCGTGTTTAATACAGTCATTGTAGTCCATGTAGTGCAATAGTAGTTGATATTTAACACCTTTTAAGAAAATTCGAAGGTCCCATTTCACCACTTCCTGTTCAAATTGAAGTACAGAATCCAATTATTCGATGATATGTTACATGTGACATGTTAGTATGCCATGTTTAATGTTTTTGAGTTTAGACAAGCATGAAGTGATGTAATGACTCCCGTGTAACTTCCAACAAACTTTACTGTTCCGGTCACTGGCATCTGGCACAATCATTTTATTGAGACTCGTGATGCCATGAATACAAAAAAATTTAGAACTATCAACATTTTATAGATGTTGTCAGTTGCACGCAGGGTTTCAGCCAATGTGCAGTCAAGTTACCGAATCAGTTATGTTTGTCTGTTATAAAATTAGCCATTTTTAATCTGCTACCATCAAATTAATAATAAATAGTGTACAATTTAATAATCTAAGCTAAACAGTTGTTGTTTAAAAACAAAAGTTTTTGTTGTAAAAGGCCTTAAAATATTTACATTTAGATAAAGAACAATGATCATAAAATAGTATGAAGAAAAGTGCAATAAAATTTATTTTGATGGTAACATTGTGATACAACAGGAGAACCGAGTCTTGAGCAATAATGTTGCCATCAATATTTTCCGTTAATTTAAATCACATTTCAATTTGCTCTCAAGATTCGTTTCAGCCTTAACATTGAAAAAGTTACTTCCACTTATACAATTCAATGTTTTAACAGATTTTCTTACTTATTTATTTATATACATAATAATGAATAACATCTTACTGTTTTTATGACAAACAAGTGAAAGTAATTTTAGAACAAAAACTCTAGACCGCTTTTAGTACTAAACACCCAGTATTATCGTTTTCATTTAAATTTTTAATTATTGGATGATTATTTATTACCCAGTTAGTACACCCGATTATGCTTAAACATAGACTTATAATGTAACGCTAGTATATTATAAGTCTATGTGCTTAAACATTAATTCCAAGAGGTATTTATTTCCAATATCTACCGTATGAGTGAACAATAGGAAGATATTGTAATAAAACATGAACTACACCATGAAAACATTTAGCTTTAAACATTTATAACAATTCAAAAAGTGCAAAATGATACAGTGCTTTAAAATGCCAGATGTCAGATACTTACATTATTTTTCTGGCATGAAATTTTTCAAAAAAGAATCTTTTTTTTCCTTAATGGCGTCTTGGTCTTTTGACCACTTTGCCAACGATAAGAAAAAAAAAAAGAATCTTCTCAGTTTAGGAAATTTTATTTAAATTTTAAATTTAGATCCGTCAATAAAGGTAATAAGTTACATCACCAATTTCATGCCCGAATTTTTATTAATGATTTTTTAGAAAGACATGTTAGTGTGTATTGTTCTTTAGTTATAACAGTTGGATCAGTGTAAGTATAAATTGAATACCTAGTATATCGAGACTCTTGAATGGAAAAGGATATAATATTTCGTGTGCTATCCTTGATATAGTAAGTAGCTAGCAGCGGTAGTAACTGTAGCTGTTTTTTTTTATTTTTTTTATTTGAATGGAGTAGCAGACGAGCATGCAGGCCACGTGGTGTTAAGTAGTCGCTGCAGCCCATGGACATCTACATACAACCTCAAGCAAGCATAGGTAAGTCTTGTCTGAGGTCGTATGCAGTTGCGCTGCTACTCTGGAGGCTGGTGGTCGCCTCATGTAAGTGTGGCCGGCAACTGCACCTTTCCACTGAAACACAATAGAATTGGTTCACGGCAGAAGAGGGTGCAGCGGTGGTACTTCCCCGGGCGAACGATAATACTTCTTAATACTTCTAGTTCTACCACCTGGTAAGGGTTGTGTGCATTAACGACGTTCGAATCATCGGAGTCATTAACAAGACTATTAAAGGTACCTAGAGTCGAAAATCGTCAATTATACTTGGTGTGTGTGTGTGACCGTTTCATGTCATGCAGCGGTCAGTGTATCGAAACCTTCTATGTATCTAAAGTGGAGCAGTAGTAAGTAAAGGAAGTGTTGCGATTGGATAATTACCGGTCTTTTGCCTGCGGGACCGATGCAAGCGATGCAATCGCGAGTAGGGCGCCGGGGGCTCCGCCGGAGAAGACCCGCACGACGACGGAGAAGAATCACTCGACGCCAACATCACGTCTAGAAGGTTCGCCCGGGCCTGAAAAGTTAAATCGTTATGATTAAAAGCCAAGTTAAAACCTTGCGATTTCTAATTTTATCATTATCTTGAAGGAGAATCTTCATTGGATCTTCTGGTAACGTAAAGGATTCCTTTCCTAAAGGCGCTGTGTCAAGAAAAAAGTGATATATTTCATAGGAATACCAGGACCTTCTCGAAGCCTCAAGGCAGGGTGAGTTCCTTAAGTTTTAATACAGTAAGGAGTCCCGCATAACTCTGTATCTCATCCAGTGTACTGGGGAGTTGAAAAGTGTATGGCCTTGCGCAGAACTCAAGTGATCTACTCAGCCATGCAAAATGGGGCTAACGGTGGGTGAAAAATTGCTCGAATCCGTGAAGGGAGGGTACGTAAGTAAAGCGGTCGGTAACTGTTGTTATATTGAACAACTGTCAATCTTAACGACATAGCAGTCATTAAAATTGACATAACATAATAAACATAGCCACGACCCTTGTGGCGCAATGGTTACCATGCCGGACTGCCGATCGGAGGGTCCTGGGTTCCATTCCCGGCGAAGCAGAAATTTTGAATGATGAGTTTAAAATTTCTGCTCTCGGTCTGGGTGTTTATGATTCTGTCTTTGTGTGTGTCCATGGCACCCACGACACAGGATACATCTTCTACCTTACTGTGGGGGTATGAGTGAGAAACTTTATTTATTTATTTGTCGGAGCCTAATGGGTGGTTTGAAAGTATCGGACATCGGAACCCCCATTGGGGCAGCTCTGGGCTTCCCCAATTATGTGGAGAGACCTTTTAAACTACATAAAAACTACCTTACTACCTACCTTAGGATCACTAAAGTCAATGTCCTTTTCGACGTGCACCCATCCTGTGGGTGCCCACAACGCTCCGTCCTTTTGTGCCTTGTCCCGTTCTTCCGGTTTCACCTCCGTCGTAGAAGCACCCTCACTTTGTCGTATCATCCTGTTGGAGGAGACGTGTTAGTAGTTATCGGGACCAGAAATTTATTTAAAACAGGGCTGGAGTTTTTTTCCGCCCGCCTTTTTCTCCTAGCCCATATAAACCTTAGCGCACCCAAAGCGGATGACGGTCTGCTGATAGCCGTACAGCAATGACAAACATCAAGTGTATATTATTACCCAGGACGTTAATAAACTATTTCATTTCATTTCCAGATGGACTTATAACTAATCCATTGGTATTCTAAGCCCAGCGTGACCCACTTTAAAGGAGTTGTGACCACTTGTGCGTTCGATTTCCGGTAGATGAATTTAGAGGTTTTTCCTTTTTTCCTGGATGTGTGTGTCGTTTTCAACTCTCTATACTTTATAGGTCTTACAGCTATAATAATAACAAAGTTCGCACCTGTTCAGCTCCTCGATGACATCTTTGGAGGTGGCAGCTTCGTGAAAGCTTAACGTATGTTCCTGCTTCACTATAATCGGCTCCGGTGGCGGCGCACTGGGGGAAGGCCCCGCTCGACTCCTTTCCGCCACGGGGATTTTCGACCTAGTCCTGTTCGGGGACGACGGAGGCCTCTTCCCTCCCATCAGCGTGGGGATACGACTCTCTCTTCTCCTGACTTCCCGAGGAGTCGCATCATTCTTATTACTTATTATCACAGTTTCAGCTGTAGAAGTACTCGTAGTATTCGATTCAGTCATTTGGGGAGAGCTCGTCTCCGGTGAAGAACCCTCCTCCTCCTCAGGCACCGTTACTAAGTGCCCTGTACTGCGTCTACACGCGTTTAGAACTTCCTCGACAAAGGACAACTCAGTTTCGCTGCTCGTGTAAGGAAAGCTCGATGATTTCGTCATTGTAGACTCCGCGTCCGTTGGTTGCTTGTTCAACATGATATTCAAGGAGTTTTCCTTCAAGGCCGAATTAAATTCTAGGCTACGACTAGTTCCCATATCACAGGGCCTCTCCTCCTTCGCTTGATCTAATTGATCTAATTCGGTCAAGTTGCTAACGTCGATACTCCTGTTGATTTCGTTCTTTCTTTGAACTTTTAGTAGATGGTGACTATCTATCTCATTCTCGGAATTCTCCACGTGCGACATTTCTACATAATAGTCTTCGGATTCGACATAAGGCTCTTCCCTCTCTATAAACCTCGGCGTGGATCTTGGCTCGGATACGGTATCACAATATGGAACTTTTGGCTTTTCACTAGAAATAACATCACAAGAATCGTTTTCCGAGAAGCTACCGAAAGAGTCAGGCCTCTGTCTGTCTTCAGACACTTCGCTCCGTGGCCCGACTGAGTCATCGTCAAAATCAGCCGATGCATAAGGAGGCGGCAATTCTCGAATTTCAGAAACAGGCCGCGAGGACATCGAATCTGTTTCTTCTCTATCGCGACAATATTTTTGTTGTTCAGCAATAAAGTTTAGCACGTTTTGTAGTGCCTGCTCGCGGTCTTGCAACGCCATCGCTTGTACTTCATGTATTCGTAAGTGGCTGCTAGGGTCTTGCGTAGGCAACCCTCTGGATGAGTTTGAAGCTAGACTTTTTGTGCTTTCATATTTAACTAGACGATAAAAATCCCGCGTAAAGTCAAGACCCACGTTATTAGGACTGTCACCATCTTCACTCAATGCGGTACTTGATCTTTTCTCGGGGGCATCAGAAGCACTGGACCAGGATCCACCCGGAGAGTGAGTTCCAGAATATTCCCATCGCTTGTCAGAAGTTTCCGGGTCTTCAGTTATTCTACACTCATCGATTTCAATTGTTGCGAAACCACAATCATTCCACAGACAGTCACCTACATCTTCCTCTAGCTCTAGGGCATCGTCTTCTCTTATGCTTGGTAACGTTGATAGCGATATTTGACCCGGTGTTGTTATTTCAGCATAGGGCGATTGTCGGTCTCTTAGGTCTTCGCAAGATAAGGATAGGCTCCAGTCTTCTAGTTCAGCCCTATCGTATTCAAGGTCAGCCAAGTCCCGATGTCTCTGTTGTAGCGCCGATCTTGCGTCGTCTAATTCTAGCCAATGCTGAACATAATCAGTTTCATACTGTGAACCATCTGGACGATCGTCTAACGTGCTTCCCCACGACACTCTTTCTGAGCTCGTTGTCGAAGCTATCGCTCTCCTGAGGGGTCTTTCAGGGGCTGGTTTCAGATCTAATACTAAAATACCTGAGCTAGGAGAAGGGGTATCTAAACAACTAGTTGGGCAATTTGTTCCTGTTAGGAGTTTTAAGCAGAGGTGTGAATCGGAAAAACTCCGAACGACATGCTGAAAGGGTAAGATCGGCCGAGATGGGGGATAGCTGCCCCTGATTCCCGCAAAGGCTACTCCTACAGGAAAATATATGTAGTCGGCTTCAGCTAGTAGTCTACCATGTCGTCGGTTTTCTCTTGGGTTTATGGAAACGATGGTCTGGTTGTCGGTTTCGTCGGAGGCCTCGTTAAGATCAGGAAGGGCTCTGTCGGCCGCGTGGTCGCTTTGTCTGGACGCGTCGGCCTGTACATCGCTGGACATGGTGGAATATCCTTCGTCCTTTGCGCCACTCTCTGGTGATTCAGCACATGCCTCGCACTGCTCTCCGCTTTCTTCTTCTGTCACTTTCTCTTCGCTGGCACCTGAAAGATTATTGAATATGTTATTAGTTTATTCTTAAATGTTATCAAGTTAAATATATTTTTCAGGTGAGTAGAATATTGACCGGATGAAATGGAAATCAAGGCAGAGTCAAGATTATGGCTACATGTATACTTATATACTACATTATACTTCAATGTAATCTCACCCCTAACGGGATCCGTTAAAGGCTGTGGCATGCTGAGGCTAAGGGTGGCAGGGCGGGCGGGTGGCGCCCACAGCGTGGGGTCCACGGCTGACAGCGCACGGGCCAAGTTAGCTGGGGTTACCTCCAGACCCTGGAATCAGTTTGTATCTGCTTTTATTATCTATACTATAGGGCGTAATTAAATTTAGAAGGCAAAGTTAAGATTAGTAAATTAATGAGGGCTTAGGTTCACATAGAAGTTCTTTGTGCTGGAAAATGAGTAAGAGAGACGGAGTCATATTGAAATAACAATACTGTCACTGTAAGTTTTTCTAGTAATATAAGATTACTATATTTCATTTTGTTGCTGATGGTTTTGTTCTGCTTAGTTTAGATTATTAACCATTTTGATTTTACGCATCATCAATCATTCAGCATGCGCGTTATACATATTATTTTTAGAGTCATATAAATTGTCGAAATAGTTTTAAATTTGACAGCCATTCTATTGCCGAAGCTTTTAACTAAATGTAATGTAGATATGACATTATAAATAATGTTCTATTAAGCACTTTTCAGCAGTCAACATACCTTAAGTTCCGTCCAGATATCAGCAAGGATCTGGTGTCTCCGCTTATCGTCCTGGCTCAGGGGGTGTGGGTGAGACGCGGGCGGTGCTGGAGGTGGCGAATCTCGAAACGACACCAAGGAACCGCAGGAGCCCACGTCCACTAGATGTACTGGAAGATACCAATGGTCATCATGATAAACCAATAAGTAACGTTTTTTTAGATTCATAGCCATACACTAGGATTTTTTGTGTCGTGGATACCAGTAGAAACATAAATATCCAGACCAAAGATTGAAATTAAAATTTCAGCTTTGCCGGAAGTCGAAATCTCCTCGGTCTTCAAATCATGTCTTTTTTTTTGCATGGAGGGACTCTCCGAACTCTCCGTTTGGGTGTTTGTGTTCATGTCTGTGTGTACCAACGACACAGGGTATCGCTACACTACTGTGGAGCTATGAGTATAAAACTTTATTAAAAAATCAAAAATTCTATAAATTGACAAAAAACTTATTTTGCAAATTGAATAATGAAATAATCTTATCAATTTAAGGTGTTGTCATCGGTCCTCGATAAATCTACAAAGTTTGAATGAAATCTGGCCGTTTAAAGTGGGTCAAAATCGCATCTGAAGGAGTTGGTTACAAACATACAAACATACATACAAGTGAAGCTAATATAAAGCGTGTAACAAAAACCTAGTACTCTGTAACATGTGTCCCATCATTAAAACCAGATAAAGTTTGTACGGAGAAAAGACCCAGATTTTTTAAATGCAATTTCAAAGACGCATAATGTATTTTATTGCATTTATAATTGTTTGCAATTATTGACCCTCGCCTTATATTACAGTGGTTTTGTTGGTAACGATTAGTCTCCATACCGCATTTGTATCGCATTTCCACCCGCAAATGAAGATTCTGACAGGTTTTAAGTATCTTAGACTTTTCTTTGGCAGCCATTGCGAAGTAAATAAAAAGATAATGTTAATCTTTATGACTGCCGTCATAAAGAAAAAGGGCACAACTAACATTTTTTCCGAAATTGAGTTACATACATATTCGGAATCAGAAAAAAAGGCCCATCTGCCAATATTTTTTGTACAAATTTAGGAACAAGATAAACAAAAATACCGTAAGCTTAAAAGGCACAACTGAGCCACTTTTAAATTTTTTGTACGTAAAATGAGCACATCTGACCTGTAGTAAGTCAAAAGTCACATATGCAGAGATGCGGCTTTTAGTTTTATCAAGATAAATATTTACTTGAAAAGGCATAAATTGACCTGCATTAAATATTAAAGACATAATTAACACAGATGTGCTCTTTGATTTAAAGTTTACTAGACCTTGATATTTAATTTAAATGAAAAATGACAACTAGCAGTTATGCCTACTCTACCAAAATTCTTCTTGTATAATATAAGTAAAATGAAAAGGCACATTTTAATAAATATGCCTTTTCATTGTATTTTTTCACAAAATGTCAGACTGAAAAGTCACAATTGGTTAGTTATGCCCTCTATTCGTAATATTAATAAATTTACTTCTTTTTTTTTGCTACGTTGAAAGAGAAAATTTTGATTATTTATTAAATGCAAATAAAACAAAAATTTATATTTCAATAATTGTAATGGAAAGGAATCACGGAAATGAATTTATTTTAATTCATCTATTTTCGAAAGTAATATTATTGTCGATATTTTTCGCCAAAAACCAATAAAAACTTTAAACTCGATTTTCTCCTGGGGGGGTGCGGGTTATTTGGAACTCTGTGATTTTCTCCATATTTATAAAATGTTAGATGTCCCTTTTCTCATTATGACAACAGATTAGTGAACCTTAGGTAGATCTAACAATCTATTCACCAATTACTACCGAAGCAATATGGTTGACTTAGGTTCAGGACTGTTGACTTCAGGTTCTGTTCACTCCAGTTCAGTCCTTGCCAGAGGGCTTACTCTGTATGCATCCGTGCGTAAATTCTAACATCTTTGGAATCATTGTTAGCACATTTAAATATTTTTTTGTTTCACAAGTTTATAAGTATCATTAGAGTATTGATGACATGAAGCTACTGAATGTATAATAATGCTAAGATTTCCTCATTGTTGTCCAAATTGAGTTCCGAAAATTCATGTTCAAAAGATTTGGACGTATGCGTAGATTGCGTAGAGAATAGGCTCTTATAAACAAGATTTACCTTGTAAATCCCTCGGAGTATGTGGTGTGATGGGGGTGTGTGGTGTGGCGGGGGATGGCCGGGGCTGTGGCCGCAGCTGCCGGACGAGGAGTGCGCTCAAAGCACGGTTCTGCGCCTCTAGCTCGCGTATCCTTGCGCGGGCGCATCCCAACTCTTCCCGTACGCTCTGGAACAAGAAACGTGGTGACTGTAGATTTCAACAAGATAAGACTTGAGTGGTAGTCAGTTAATCAGTACATTATTACGCAAGATGGTAAAACTGTTAAATTAAACTAGTTCAAAATATTTAGTCTTTAATTTTGTGAATACCTAAGCTACAGCGAATGATCTCTCTTTTCCAACCAGTTCCCCATTTTCCATATTTTACGAGATTTAATGAATAAAATTAGACTGTTGAAAACATAAGGCAATGTGTGCAAGTTATTGACGACTTCAGCTCCAACATTTTTACGTCCCACTGCTGGGCACCCCTACCCTTCTTCAATGCGGATTAGTGGAGTTAAATTATTCAAAAATGAAATCTAATTCAGTGACATTTCGATCCCTGGCCGAACACAGGAAAATTACTGTTTGTAATACTCACATTTATTGACCCATATCCAAGAAGTTCACCAGGTTCTCAACAGAAAAGACTTTTCCACAAATCCTTCACACGAGGTCCATTACCTACGATAGCAGCACCGAACTAAGTAAAACTACACGTTATTCTAAAGAACTTTAAGATAGGGACGTTGGCATTCAAATGAGGTTCACGCGTCGCAACACACCGACAATGATGTGTGGTGGACATCTCATGTTATGTGATACGCTCGCAGCCAGTTCTAAGCATCTGTTACCTCGCAAGGGCAATGGACCTGGTACTTAAAGGTTTGAGTATTTTAAAAAAAAGAGCAAGGGAAATCTCGTTAAAACCTGATCCTGAAAGTTATTAACAATCGCTATATTATTATGTTACTTGTATATCAACCTTGTTTGAAATTCGTGGTAGTAACTATGACCTTGATACCCTCTAATAAAATCAGGTTAGACAGAACACCATTAGAATAAGGGTCCAAGGTAATATCCAAGTCTTAAACGGTAAATCATTTTTCTTCAACCATTTTAATGTCCCACTGTTGGGCACAGGTCTACTCTCAAAAGAGAGGGATTAAAGTCATCGTTCACCGCGCTGGCCAAGTGCGAATTGGTGAAATATTAGTATTCAAAAAGTATTCAGCAAACGACAGAAAGCAATCGTTAGCTCTCGTCGCGGTATAAAACTTTATATTCTTCACCATAAATAAAACTAAACGATAATAAGAAGACAAACTTAACTCAAACATTTGTAAGAAAAAACGTTTTAGCAATATTGAGGAGAAAAAGGAAAGAAAAGTCTTCGAATGACGCCACCTTCAATGGACCACGCCAACGTTAAATGAGCACTTTTGATTTGCTTTTCAAAGTAGTCAGATACCTTTAAATTCAGAGATGTTAGGACGAGAACTGTTAACTCTTTGAAATAGAGTTGCATTCAGAAGTTGACCTTAAAATGGCTAATAATACCCACACATATGTTAAGAAGGAAGTATAATACGAATAAAAGTACCTAAAGATGTTTATAATTCTTACTAATATGATTAAAATATCTTACACATCCCCTCGGAAACTCCCTGTCGTCAGTTCTCTTTAGAATAAGTGCGTATATTTTAATAACGTTTCATTAGCCAAATTAAATTCGAGTAGCGTAATTGACGGGAGGTAATTATAGGGGAGATGGAAGATACCGAACATGGCAAGACAACGCCAGTGTTGCCCGGGTTTTGAATTTTCGCAAATTACAACCGAGATATGCCCGCGACAGGCCAAGTTTGTTTATTAAAAGATTCACCCAACTCGACGAATTAATTTTAAAGTTAATTAAGGGTTAATAAGTATAATCAAGTTGAACAAAATTTCGAGATATCAAGTCCGCTACAAAATTATACTTGGCTAAGTTCTTTATAATTAACTTACGGTTTCAGAAAGGTTCCTCCCATATTTAATTATTTTGGGGAAGTAGAAAGTTTTAAGCGGCCTATTTATTATTACTATCAACTTTACTGTCAATTTTAATTTTATTACTACTTTAGTACAAGACTGATTTGTTTATAATGGAAAATATAATACAACACAAAGTATAATTTTATAGGTTCACACTAAGAACTGCGTTTGGTAGGTAATTGCTATTAAATAACTAATGTATGTAGAATTTATTACCCCTGGAAATACATGTGAGAGTGAATGTTATAATGTAATTAATGCCATCTCAGATTAAACTTTGATAGATGATCATCCCTCTTAGCGAAGTTTATTGAATATCTCATCACGTATAGGAACGGTCTTTATAATTATGTCAGATACATATAGATACATATATTGTCAAGTTACTCAACTCAAAGTACTTAAATGTCGCATATGTTCTGTTATGGATTATCTTGAGAAGTTAGTAATTTGATATAGGGAGATTTAATGGCGTCCTTAATAATGTTATATTTGTTGAAACGAGAGAGGTTATGCTTAAAGATAAAACAATATTTAAGTTACAATATAACGATAGGAACTAAAAATAAAAAAAAACGAGAATTATTTATATGTAGATTGGCGTACCAAACCGTGCTAAATTTTCCAATTTATTTTATTTATCGCAATAATTACAGATCAATTAGTTGTTCGATACATAAAAGCACATTCAATGAACGTAGCAATAAAAGTGTCACGAAAGTCCGCCGCCATCTTTATCTGAAAAGTTCGCGCCAAAACTAGAGCGGCATGGCGGACATTCGTGGGTCGGATTTAAACGCAAACACTCGCATTATCGGCCAGATTATGCCAAGATTATAGTGGTCCAGGGCCTCTGTGAAATTATTACGGTGCCAGCTAAGGCCAAAGTGTCCCATTCCGTGGGATTTATGTGCGAATGTAGCAACGAATAATCCACGGGTGCGGGAAACGGCGGGCCATAATTATGAGAAAACAATTTCCGGCTTGCATCTTAATGCTTGGACCGGATTAAGAGATTCGAATGTTTTGAGAGTTTTTTTGCTTCGAGAACATTAATGTTGACGCTGGCAGTTCGAGCGCGCCGTTTGTAATAAATTAAAATATACTGTGTTCTTTCAGCAATTAATCAAAGTTTTTTTACGTTGTATTTAGGGATGTTTAAAATAAGGAAACTTTAAAACTTATGAAAACCTGTTAAATATAGAATTACACTTGAATTATAGTACATTTTTAATACGCTTTTCTAAATACAAAAAAGTGTGAAAAGATAATGTAAAATACCTCTTATGTCTTTAAGAAATCCAATTCTATTAAAAAATAAATATAATAATGGAGAGAGACCCGTGCCCAGCAGTGGGACGCAAAAAGGGTTGCAGCCAGTCATTTTTTTAGTTTTTAATATAATAATAATTTAATATGATCGAGGTTTAAGCTCTTTCAAATAAAAGCCAGTTAGATAAAAAAAAGTATTCAGCGTGTGCCACTTAAAAAGAATATAGATATTAGTAAAAGTGTAAGACTTTCGCTAAAATGGTCTAAATTCAGCTATTTCAACAAATACGAGGCCGGCCATTCAACCGATCGGCTTAACTATCGGATAAACGCAGATAATTGGATTATACAGGTGTGACGGGGTCGCAGAAACCATATTTCTGTTGCGACAGCCTATCTTCGTAAGGAGATAACTCATCGTGTACAAGTCACACAATTACCTATTTCTTGAAGGTTGACATGGCTTCTTATGGAACGTGGCTAATACTCTTTAGTGTAAGCCTTTTATTTGTTGATGTCTTCATGGCACCTGGCCTTAAGTTTCTTCGATACTTTCAAGATGCAACGTCAATGTGCATACATAATTTAATATACTATTATATAAGTGGTGTCTTTGGGTTTTTTGTTAATTTTTGCAAGGGGTTAGCGTAGAACATAAGCGATCTACGCACATCATGCTTGTTTCCGTTGGAGGGCACGTTAAGCCATCGTTCCCGGTTGTTATCCATCGGGTTGGCTATTAACCCGCATGGGAGCAGCACGTAGGCTTCACAATAATGGGGAGAGATCCGTGCCTAAATCTGGTGGGTGGTAAAATGGATTGCAGCCAACTAGCTAAGCACTCATACGAGTGTTTCAGGCCAACACGATTGCTCACACAATACTGACTCTACCTTTTGTGAGAGCAGTGCCCGCACGACCTGCTGTGCGACATCATCCAGCCGCCGCTCGTGGTCACCACCGCCCAGCCCGGCGGACAGCGCCGACAGCTGGCCACGGAGACGCTCGTTCTCGGCCGAAAGACACGCCAGCTGGGTCTGGTAGTGCGCTGCCGACGCCTGCAAGAGACACAAAGGTTTCAAGTTTGTTCTCCTACTCTACACCTTTTATTCAAATGAATTAAGAACGAGATGTATAATGGCCACTTCGCAAATGGGAAAATACAAATAACCTCAAGCTGACCAAGTTTTTCTGAGGAATATGCAGTTGCTCTGCTACTACGGAGCCTGCTAGTCGCCTTATCGGCCAAGCTACACTAGCTGCTTTTAGCGTCGGCGATTGGCGATTTAGTAGCTTATTAAAGCTAAACGCAGCGACGGAACACTGCATTGCGTGCACACTTGAAAACGCTAAAATGCCCGATTCCAACACCGTGTTCGAATTGAGGTAGTCATGAAATCGCGATACAGCATCCTTAAAGTCACTAAAACAAACGATTTCGATGCCGCGTAAAAGTTACCAAAACGCGATAAAGCATCAATCCACACGCCAATTCGCCGAACGTCGATGCTAAAAGTAAGTAGTGCGGCTTGGCCTTTACTCGGCCTAGTCGGCGACTGTAAATTTCCACCCTAATCACAGAATCCGGCCTTGGACTACCAAATCAGTTGAGATACTTTTAATGAGCTGTCAAAACGTGACATCCTCATACATTTTATATGAGAAAATGATTAGTGACGTCACAACTCATTTATAGTCAATTGACATTGATTGATTTCAATGGTTATAAAAATCATGAATGAAATAAAATTAACAATTGAATGACCGAGTTCAAAATGTCCCTAAGTCCACTTAAGGATTTTATGCACTAGCACCACTATCGTTTAAACCAAATCATTCTCTATGGTTGTATATTTAACGTTTGTGAGTGGTTCCTAAGTATGTTTTTCTTCGCATGCATAATTGCCTATGTCCAATGATTTCAGTTCAAAAAATCCCTGTTTCAAAAAGTTCCCTAGTCCATGATCCATTTCCGAAATGTCACTAAGTTGACCGCAACCGTCATTTTTCAAATAAAATTTTCAGTGAATATTTTATAGTGTGTTTATGAAAAATTGGTTGATACAAAAGTACCTTCGTTCGTACCTATACAATAAACTGTGTATTATTTTAACCACGAAGAGTCAGTGAAAGCAGACAAAGCGTGTATCTTTCACTAATGAAGGCGCGTTTCAAACTCGTCAATAACAGACCCCCCAATTTTTGGCAAATTTTTTGTTTTGTCAACACGTTCCACCGTCGCTCGCAGTCACAACCTGTTTTATACTTTTAAATACTCTAAAAAGGGCCTATCATTCGCACTCTTAATTAAACGACCACCCACGGCCGTTAAGCAAACAGCCAGCTTAAAAAGACCTCCCCTGTCCGTTATCAATGTTCAAAATTCAGGCTAAAAGGGAAAATAGTACCAAGCACCACGGTTCTGTAAACACTGGATAAGCAAAGGATAACAAAGTTGGAAATGCGATTCGATTTCGCAATTTCAGATTTTAAGAACTTAAACATAAAGGTGATTTCGCGATAGAAATTACTTCTGTGGTTGCAGTTTTACGTTGGTCGTTCAAAAGGGCGTAACACAAAGACGGGCAATCTGTTTGTACGTCTGTCTGACTGAAACAACATGCGGTTGATACGGCGTTAAAGGGGTGCCTTCAATAGAGAGGTTACATGCATTAAATTATTCCATAGCTATTTTTAAAGTTGTGATGTGTTCTGTTAAACAAAGGTACTTATTGGGATAATAAAAATATTATGTTATACAAATTACATATTTCTTTGATCTCTTTTTGTAGGTGCTAAAATAATTTATAATAAACGTCACACACTCATAACCCCACAGTAAGGTAATTAATACCCTGTGTCGTGGATACTATGGACAAATATAAAGACAAGTTTACAAACACCCACACCGAGGACAGACATTTAAACTCATCGTTCAAATTTCTGTTTCGCCGGGAATCGAACCCGGGACCCTTCGATTGGTAGTCAGGCATGATAACCATTGCGCCACGCAGGTCGTCTTTATGTTCAAAATACCCATTCGTCCTAAAATATGTCCTCCATTTCCCTAGTACGAGTACCTATATAAAGTTGATGCTTATTAATTTTAAAATAAAAACGTAGTATTGGATACAGCTGAAACCCTTTTTACGTCCCACTGCTGGGCACGGGTCTCTCCCCATTATTGGGGAGGCCTGGAGCTTACACCACCACGCTGCTCCGATGCGGGGTGGTGGAGATGCGGGTTAGTGGCGAATCCGCTGTTGGATGTCTTCAAACTACCCATAAGGCCTCCGACTGTTATCTATCGATAACAACCGGGACCGACGGCTTAACGTGCCCTCCGAAGCACGAAAACGCGCATGAAATTGTTTGCCATTAGCGGGCACCCATATCACACCTAACCGCTCCCGTTTGGCTTAGCTGCATAGATCGCTTGCGTTCTACGCTAACCGCCGGGCCATGTGCGCCTCATATCCAACCAAAAGTAAATCCAATACATTCCTTGAATTCACATTATTTTATCAGATTTTCCAAGTTGATCTTATTATATCCAAGGTTTCGCAGAGGGTCAAAATTCTATTCAATCCAGAGATTATTCAATTTACATTGGTTCTAGGTAGCAAATACCTATAGTCATGGGCGTACCCAGGGGTGCAGCTGCCCTCCCCTGGATCAAGGTCCAGAATTAGGAATTCAAAAATACCAAAAGATCTCCGAAACGAAAAGAGAAACCTATAAAGGATAAAGTAGATATGCTACCTCCTGCTTTTTCCTTTGTATACTTATTTAATATTTTGTGTGCGTGACTTCGTGTAAAGTGGAAGGCAAAGTTACGCGCGGTTACCCAGTATCAAAAATTTGTCTTCCCCCCCTCCTCCCGACCAAGAACCTAAAAATTTGCCCCCCTCCCCGCCCCGATCAAGAACTTGCCCCCTCCTGACCAAGAACTTGCTCCCTCCTGACCAAGTACTTGCCCCCCCCCTGGCCAAAAACCTGGGTACTTCCATGCCTACAGTTTATGTATAACCAAAATATCAAGTAACACTAGAGCCAGTTACAGTTATTACTGCAGATACATATATATATAGTTCATCATATT
Organism: Pyrgus malvae; assembly: GCA_911387765.1. NCBI lineage: Eukaryota > Metazoa > Arthropoda > Insecta > Lepidoptera > Hesperiidae > Pyrgus > Pyrgus malvae. The sequence continues at coordinate 4,380,472 of OU426955.1, read as the reverse complement.
ATTATTATTATTAGTGTATTTACGTATGTTTGTAAGCACTGACCGTATATACATATTTAAAAAGCATACTTTGTTACCGAGGTATTTGGAATAATGCTTTTAGATTTTATTTCTGAAACTGGATAATTAATTAGGTACATACAAATATTTATGAAAGCTGTTCAGTTTTATACATTACCTATATAAACTTTATACCTACCTTTCGCCCCTTAGACTAAGAATAATGTACTTACGTACTCGCCCTGTGTCTCCTGACATACAACATAATAATATGACGTTTTATCAATAACAGATTATCTATATTTTGGCGTAAGATGAACTAATTGGTAAAAAAAGAGACAGTATTCAATTTTCGAACAATGAATACAGCCGAATATGGCGTTAGTCGATATCTTTCGTTGCTCTATGGATTCAATACCAACTTGTAGAATGAGATTAAGTTCCAAAATCGGTTGTTTAAATAAAATAATCCAAATCAATCTTGTCTTTAACCTCTACCAGATGTAAATTCAGTTCGTAATGAAAGTAAAATATATAAATTGAAAACCGCAGATGTTCTGTCGCCTGCTAATTAAAATGGCGTTGAAATTGCTTTTCCATCAAAGGAAGGAGCATTCTAAGGTTTTGTCGAAAGCGCTCATCTTGGCTTCACCCAATTAGCTTGATAAATGTATTCGTATTTCCATTCCAAGTCTTTTGAAATTTCGGGGCAAACCGAATTCATATTTGACTAATATTTACCTATTGCTGACGTTAATGAGAAATGTTTGAAAGTAGCATTTGCGCCGGCTTTAACGCAGAATGTTTTTAAGTAAAATGTAAGAATTTTTGTCCATTTTATAGCTCTTTATCGTGTTGATTCTTTTGTAAGTAAGCGAAAAATCGCAAATCAAAAGTCTAGCCTATATAAACTCCCCACTATTGGATTGGTACTTTACTAAAATAAATACACAGTTTAGCTTGATTGGTATCGTAGGTCTTGGTCGTAGGGGCCTGAGGCTGGTGTGGATCAAAAGCATCTCCACATCTTCACATTAAGAAACTCCCGGGCAATCATAAAGATGGGTGTCTAGTACGTAAACAGCATAATGGAGTAAACTCCAAATCTCTCTAATTATGGGTACCAAGTAGGAGATCCAAACAAGGTTATGTATGCCTATGCAGCCTTGTTTAGTTTTCTATAGTAAGTTTTAAGCTAACAACTCCTTTAAAAAGTTCACAGTCTAACATTCAATACGAGTTTGACAGTCACCAAATACGGGGTGGATTGAACACCCTACGGACGGTACCACAAATGGTTTTATAAAATTCCAAATTCCAATATGGGTACAGTTGCATATTTTCCGTAAAAACAAACCAAAAGTTCCATCGTTCGTCGAATATTGCCGTTCGCATAACTTGGATTGCTCACGAATTTCAAATGCAATAATCTACATTTATACCTTCGAGCAAATAAAATTAACTTTTCATAAACATTCCATTGATATAAATCTTTCAATGAAAAAATAATAGCCAATTTCATATTATACTATTGAGAAGTATGTAATGAATATTTTTGACAAGAGTGTAATTTTATTACGAGGTTTCCTTTCACATTTTTTTTTCAATTTTAATAATGGCGTCGCAAACTCTGTGCATATTACCAGCGTGCATCACTATAGTCGTAGAAAAAAATCAGTTAGTCGTCAGTCAAATGTTCAAGTAAAGTGATGGTTACTTTACCAGAACATGTCCGATGGAGTTTTGGAGGCAAGCCCAAAAAAACATGTTTTCGCACTGTTATTTTATTTCACACCACTCTTGCGTCATTAACCTATATCGAGCAAAATGACATCAACTTTATCCGATATAACTCCAAAACACATTAAGAAAATGAAAATAAAACAAGAGCACAACTTGTCCCTTCAGACTTCCCGCCAAAACTCCTTTCACATTTAGCTTCATTACTACGTAAGTAATACATATTATCATTTCTACACTTTTCGTTTTCCATAAAACCTAAATCAGTATCAATCATCATAATATTTCTAGCAATAATATAATTTATTAAATGCCAATTGCTTTGATGGGCTCGCTTAAACTATAGCAATTCCACACATCAAAGGGACATTGGAATCAGAGTCACTCCAATTAACTAAAGCAGAGAAATTAGTTATGACACGGCAACTTGCACTTTCGTAAGATTAATGACGAAAAAGGCGAGCCCGATGGATTAGGTCGAAAATCATTGTTCATACTGGGGCACAATGGGCGCACAAAAGACCCTCCTATGTGGGTCTGGACTGATTACATTTAAGGCAATAAGGAGAATTAAATTGTTGCGCGTGTGCCATTAATCATGGCCTGCAGTGCAGACATCGTTACCTTTGTGTATTGACGCGTGTACTGGCCGGTGTAGTGGTGTACAAATAAGGTACAGATACTTCAACTCAGTTGTGCGCGCGGCGCTATGTGTGGGTAAACCTGTATATACACAGTGACTTTGTGTGCGTGACAAGAGGTACAGTGAAGTTGCTCGGACGATCACGGCCGCGTCACTGTCACACAAATTAAAGCTGCATAATTACTAGCCCACGCACACATAGCGCCGCGCGCACAACTGAGTTGAAGTATCTATATAACTTCGTATCGTGAAATACAATTGTATATATATTTGCTTTGAATTTGATACTTTCCTAAATTGAAACTGTTGTAATATTTTAATAATAGTAATAAATAATAATAATGAAAGATTTTGAACACTTTAATCTATACTATAAAGCTGAAGAGTATGTTTGTTTGAACGCGCTAACCTCAGGAACTACTGGTTGGAATTTAAAAATTATTTTAGTGTTGGACAGTCCATTTATCGAGGAAGGTTTTAGGCTATATTAAATAAAGCTGCTACCAATAGGAGCGAAGCATCAGTGAAAAATGTTACGAAAACGGGTAAGATCCATACTAATATATAAAGCTGAAGAGTTTGAACGCGCTAATCTCAGGAACTACTGGTTCGAATTAAAAAAAAATGTGTTGGATACTCTATTTATCAAAGAAGGCTTAAGGCTATATAACATCATGCTATGACTTATACCAAAATCCACGAGGACGAAGTCGCGGGCGGCCGCTAGTCGTAAATAAAGTAGTAAAGTTTTTTAAATTCATCTCGAGAAATATATATTATATAGCAATTAAAAGATATGGTTGTCCAAGTTGCAAAAATATATATTTTTTTGCCTAGAAAACATAATTTGTCAGGAAGGCATGTTTCTATAGCACAAACAAAGATAAAAACTAATAAAATCGCCAAATCGATTTTTAAAAACTAGAATGACATTTATTATTAAGTATTTAAATTTACGAAATAGTTTTCGTACGTGAACAATGTCTGTGAGTGAGTGATTATTGCGTATTCATGATCGTGCGTATCGCCATCCACATCCACACAATTAATTTTTTGATTTTAAAGCTTAATATTATCATACTAAATTTCTCAAAGGCATGTACTGGCACTAAGTTCACCTCAATCCTTCAGACTGCCGAGAGGCTAACTAATTGTGCCCAGTGGGATATTAAAAATTGTGAAAAAAGGTTGAGAGTCGCACATCACTACCGTAGTGGTGTTTCGATTGCCACAACTCGTGTTGGTTTTTCAAAATGCAACTCCGCTAAAAGTTCCCCAATATAACACTAGTTTATTCGTAAATCTCGTCTATTTTTTACCATTCGTTTGAACACAACTTCGCTGGTCACGTTTTGCGAAAAATGCGGCAATAGAAAAATCCATTTTTTTGTTTAAATTCCATCTATTTTGGTTTTTAAATGGAAATTTGCTGTTTGTGCCGAATAAAATGTGGGTTTTAAAACTTTTACGTTTGTTGTTGAAGGCTATTGTGTTTTTGTACCGTTCGATAAAAGTGTCGCGCGTCCAGGTTTAGTCGTGTAAGGTTTAGTAGAGAGATAAATATTTTAAATACCTACTTCTTCCGGGGTTGCAGGAGGTGAGAGTGGGAGCTAGATCAGTCCAGCCAGCAGCCCCGGGAAGGACTGCGGTGTGTGCGTGGCCGTATGCCGCCGTAAGCATCGGAAGGTGCAGGAGAGAACATCTGCTTTCCCAAAGATGGGGCCGCTCCAGGGCGCCACGCGTGGAGGACACCCCGGTACGTTCCACTGGGGATTCCGGAGTCCTCCCCAAACACAGAGGCAGGCTACCGAGAGGGTTTAAGTGCGGTCAAATCTTACATAACCTGGTATCCTCTCCCAAGGTGACGGGTATCTTTTGAATGTTTTACCCCCCTATACAAAAAAAAGGTATGAAGTTTACAAAACTACTCTTATCGAGGATTTTAAGGCAAGGTATTGTCATTGCATCAAAATATGCAAGGCCTATTAAATAAAGAGCTAGAATTAGACTTGTTTTTGAAGCACTACAATATAGACGTCATTTGCATTACTGAACATTGGCTGAAAGATTGCCAAATTGTGTTTAACTTTGATAAGCACCAAGTCGCCAGTTCGTTCAGTAGAACGACAGCTATTCGTGGTGGCTCGTTAATTATTTAAAAAAAAGGCCTAAAATTTAAGGACCGTAAAGATATAGTGAGCCTTTCTATTGAACGGACTGTGGAAATAGCCTGTGTGGAGCTACCTTATTGTTTAATTGTTTGTATTTATAAACCTCCAAATGCATTGTTTGATAAATTCGAGTCAGTTCTTGATGAATTATTTCTTAAATTATGTAGCAAGAAGAAGAAGGACATTATTATTTGTGGTGACTTTAATATTAATATCTTGGAGGAATCTTCAGTCAGTAAAAAGTTTTTATCGAGTATGAAATGTTGTAATCTTAGTAACCTGTTTTCGGAACCCACTAGAATCACTGATTCCACAGCGACTTGCATTGACAATATCTTTACAGATGGCACACCAGTTCATTCAATGATAATTAATAATCTAAGTTCGGATCACTGTGGTCAACTCGCATGTTTTAAATATGATATTGATAAACGGGTTGATAAGAGTAAAGTGGTCGTTCCGGTGAGTAATAAACGAATGGAGAGATTTAGAAATAAGCTTGTAAATGGATTGTCTGTTCCGTTGCATGGTAATGTAAATAAACAGTATGAGATACTTTCTGATCAAATCAATAAAGCATATAATTTTGTATTTACCCCAAAGACAATCTCTCCGAAAACATGCAAAACATTCAATGATTGGGCAACATTGGGACTACACCGAAGTAGGCAAAAATTATATGACCTTTATTATGAGAGGTCCTATAATCATAGTGAATCCTTTTGTGACCATGTTAAAAATTATTCAAAAGTTTTTAAGAAAGTGTGTATCGCGGCCAAGTCCATACATATCAGAAATCAGATAAAATTTAGTAACAATAAAATAAAGACGACTTGGAAAATCATTAATGCCGAAACTGGAAGAGGTAAGGACCGCAACCTTGATTTTAAACTAATTGCGGATAATAATACTCTGGTTGAACAAGATGAGAATGTGGCTAATTTATTTGAGAAATTTTTTAGTGACATTCCAGTTTCGACAACTAAATCTCTTAACTCTTCCCCCAACGTTGCTGAATCGTTGCTGAAAGAAAATGTGAGCGAATGCAAATGTCATTTTAAATTTAGACCCATAGACGCCAAACACATTGTAAAAATATTTAGGACATTAGATGTTAAGAACACTACCGATCTTTGGGGTATTTCTGTAAAGATCCTTAATTCAATAATAGATTTAATTGCACCAAACTTAGCCCTAATATTTAATAATTGTATAAAAAGTGGTGAATTTCCTGACCTAATGAAACATAGTAAAGTGATTCCTTTATACAAATCGGGCAGTACTACTGACCCTATGAATTATAGACCTATTTCTGTTCTCCCCACGTGCAGTAAAATATTCGAGAAAATTCTTCTCAACCAGTTATTGTCCTATTTTACAAATAACAAACTTTTACATAAAAATCAATTTGGTTTCACTAAAGGTCGTTCTACAACCGATGCAGGTGTTGAGCTTTTTTCAGTTATTATAGAAGCTTGGGAGAGATCGCAGGATGCCTTAGGTGTGTTTTGCGACCTATCTAAAGCTTTTGACTGCGTTCAGCACGAAACCCTTCTAAGGAAACTCAACCACTATGGCATTAAAGGTACCGCGCTTAAACTCCTGTCATCCTATTTGAGGGATAGGACTCAGAGAGTTGAGGTGAATGGTAAAAGGTCGTCTGGGTCACCTGTAGAGATGGGGGTCCCACAGGGTTCAATTTTAGGACCATTTCTGTTTTTATTATATATAAATGATCTTCCATTCATGGTAGAAAACAGTCATGAGATTGTATTGTTCGCAGATGATACTTCTCTTTTATTTAAAATTAATAGACGAATATCAAATCTTGACGACGTGAACAATGCTCTCTCTAAGGTTGTCCAGTGGTTTAATGTAAACAATTTACTATTAAATAATAAAAAAACTAATTGTATAAGATTTTCACCCCCAAATGTAAAGAAAGAAAATGTAAATCCTCAATTAAATGGTGAGGATCTTGCCATTGTTGAAGAAGCTTCATTTCTTGGAATCACAATAGACTCCAAATTACAGTGGGGACCCCACATCTCTCAGTTAGCGAATAGACTTAGTTCTGCAGTTTTTGCAATAAAGAAAATTCGTTCCCTCACAGACATTGCAACAGCCAGATTAGTTTATTTCAGTTATTTCCATAGTTTAATGTCATATGGCATTTTACTGTGGGGTAATGCGGCTGATATTGATTCAATCTTTATTTTGCAGAAAAGGGCTATTCGCGCAATTTATAACATAGGTGCTAGAGAATCTCTCAGAGAAAAATTCAAAGAGATAGATATTCTAACATTTGCTTCGCAATATATTTACGAAAACATCATATATGTACGTAAAAACAAAGAAAAATTCACTACTATATTGGACTTGCAAAGTCCTAATTGTGTTTCAACTAGGAACGGCCACAAGCTGGCATTTCCGAAATGCCGGCTTCATAAAAAAAGTAATTCTTTTATTGGGATGTCCATCAGGATATATAACAAAATCCCAATAAAGATTCAATCCCTGCCTTTAAAACCTTTTAAGAAGGCAGTCAAACAAGTCCTGTGCCGTAAGGCTTATTATAACACTAAGGACTATCTTAATGATAAAGGAGCGTGGGAATGAATCTCGCTCACACAAGGCTATTTCTTCATAGATTGTATTAGTTTTAGTAATTACTCGCATCTGTGAGCAGGTGGAAGTGGGTTGATGGTGTCTCACACGATCAGCTGTCACGTGTGACCATTGTCGACCCATAGCCATTCTGTTATCTCAAATATATTATTATGTACTGTTTTTTTTAAAAGAGTGCTGGGAGTTTTTTTCCGCCGCCTTTTTTCTCTCAGCTCAACACCTAGCCCAAACGGGCACTTAAAGGCGATGACCGGGAAAAAATGACATTCATTAAGCGAATATTTTGTATTCCTAATATGAAATAAATATTTTTTCTTTCTTTCTTTCTTTCTTTCTTTCATTACCTACATTTGACAGTCTCCGTGGCGTAGTGGGTGATGAGCTGACTGCGAAACGTGAGGTCGTGGGTTCGATTCCCACCCAGGACAAATATTTGTGTGATGAACATGACTATTTGTTCTGTGTCTGGGTGTTAATTATCTATTTATGTATGTATTTAGAATTATATAAGTATGTTTATCAGCTTTTTGATTACTATAGTACAAGCTCTGCTTAGTTTGGAATCAGATGGTGTTGTGTGAATTGTCCAAAAATATTTATTATTATTATTACCATTAAAGACTTGTGTGTCTACATTATAACTTTTAAACATGTAGAGCTAGGTATTAAACTTGTTCTTGAATTAATTATTTCTTGAAGGCAATACTAGCATTGCATACACATGATATGAATATATATTATTTTCAAATCTAGATTTCAACAAAAATGTCTCAAGATTAGTTGTAAAGATATTTTTCAGGAATATGTATTTGATTTTAAATGACGAATAGTAGGTTCTTTATTAATGACTTAAAGTCATTGGCCCTATTTGTAGCTCATTAGTCATTACAAATAGGACGAGAAAATGCGAAAAGAAAACGTGATTATTCGCAGCATCCTACAATGTAACTAATATTATTAAATTCGGTAGGTAGTCTCTCCGTCTCACCGGCAGACTGTTGTAACTCAATTACAAACGCCAAAGGTGAAAAGAGTCAAAAATAGAAGAATTTACCTGCGAAAAAATTCCGTTTTTCAATTCACTAAGGGTTTTTTAATTAGCCTTGCCATTAAATTGTTTAACAACATAAATGTTTCATGTTTAACAATTTTACAAGTTTGAAGACAACGAGTTAATTTTCTAATATAATTAGTTTCGGCAGTAGGTCACAAACGTCTCACAGGCAGAATGTGGTAACTCATATACTAACGGAAAAAGGTGGAACGTGCTGGAAAAAGGTAAAGAAAACTTTGAGTGCGAAAAATTACCGTTTCACGTATTATTCAGGATTGCTGATTATCCTTTTATTAAAAGTGACGTAAACATCTTTAAACATTTTGTTGCTTAAGAACTTTAATAGAATTAATAAGGTTTTGTATTAGGCGCAGAAAATACGCAGACTTTGGTAACTGAGTTACTGGAAAAGCTGGAAAGTCAAAAAGCAAAGCGAAGAATTTACTTGTGAAAAATTGCCGCTTTACATTTCGAGTGATCATCGTTTTCATTATCTTCTTAATATGTATATATAAATTTTCTTAATATATATAAATTACGTGTCACGTGATTGTCCGAGATGGAGTCCTAAACTACTTAACCGATTTTAATAAAATTTGCACACCGTGTGCAGTTTGATCCAACTTGAAATATAGAATAACTTACATCTCAATTTATAGTCGCAATATTAGGTATTTTATTACAGATACTTTAAGGCAGGACAACGTCTGCCGGGTTAGCTAGTAAAGATATAAAATGTGCTTAAGTGTTTAACAACTTTAGAAAGTTTAATGCTAACGCTACTAATTTTGCTAATGCTAATTTTCTTATCTAGTTTCGGCAGTAGGTAGGACCATCCCACATGCATACTGAGGTAACTCTATTACAAACGATGAACGACGAGACCCGAAAAAGAAAAATATGAATGCGAAAAGTTACCATTTCATGTTTCATTCAGGGTTGCTGATTATCCTTTATTTAAAGTGAAGTAAACCATCTTTAAAAACTTTGTTGCTACATAACAATATTAATAAGGTTTTGAACACAGAACATACTAAAAGAGGTAGAATGGAAATGTGGGCGGGGCAGACGTGCCAAGGAATTTTGAGCAAAAGCTCAAAATTCCAAAATCTCTACAGTAACACGCGATCGTGCTACGATATGCGTGCTTGTGTGCGTGATTGGGTGTGATTCGTTCATTTGAAATCGCGTGATTGTGCGGCGCTAAGATTGGCTAGATTTGAAATTGCAAATATGTGCGTAAGCTTCGTATTTGCAAGCTATCGCAATGCGTTTTACTTGTTTGGCATATAGGTAACCAATATATACTTATTATTATAGTATATTTATTATTATAATATTATATATTTATTATAAAATTATGTCTAGATTCTATGTCTGTGAAATTATGTTTATTTTATATGTTATCTGTTTATTATGTATTTATGTATATTTATATATGTATATTTTTATATATTATATGCATGTACCTATTATTAATAAATACTTAGAAAATCTTATTCATTCAATTACTTGTTTTTAATTATAATATTTTTTTAAATTTCTCTTTAAATAAAAGCATTTGTTTTTTTAATTTATTACGTGCCTACCCGTAGCTCTCACCATCACCCAGGGTTGACTGGCAGAGAATGCCATTAGGCATTAAGTTTAACCCTGTAGCCCTTAATTTAAGGTGGTACGAATGTTAAATAAATAAATAAATAAAATATTTATTTAAGTACAGATGTAATGGAGGTGCAAGGCGGGGCTTGATCGGCGACACCAGTCTTCATACGAACGGCGCATTATTGCCGTTCTACCTCTATTAATACTGTTCTGTGGTTTTGAATCTCATCGGATTTCGCATTAGGTCAAAGTAACTGTACCGTCACAGTTTGTCATTGTGATTCAGTTACTAAAGTCTGTTAACTCAATCACTATTACAAACGCAAAAGTCAAAAAGCGGAGAATTAACGTGCGAAAAATTGTTTTACATTTCAAGTGATCATCTTTCCCATTAAAAGAAGTGAAACGTACTTAAGCATTTGATATTTAACAATTTAGGACATTAAACAGTACTGAAGGCAATTTTTTAAACTCTCATTAGTTTCGGCAGTAGTCGGGACCGTCTCACAGCATCTCATTTCAATATTTTAGTAACGAAATTACGAACGCCAAAGGTAGAAAAGGGGAAAAAGCGAAGAAATTACGTGCGAAAATTTGCCGTTTTCCACTTTACTAAGTGTTAGTGATCATCTGTTCTATTCATAAAGAACGCAAAACGTAATTAAAAACGTTTGTTGCTTAGCCATTAGAAAACATTTAATGCTAATGAAATTTATTCAGGCTTCCGCCAGCGACTTCGGCCGCATTGACCCGTTTTATAGGTTCCCGTAGGATAAAACCATCCTATGTCCTTTTTCAAAGTCCACTCTATCTGTGTTCCAAATTTCATTAAAATTTGTTAAGAAGTTTAAGCGGGAAAGCGTAGCAGACAGACAGACAGAGTTACTTTTATAATATTAAGTAGGGACTAGTAGAGATCTAATTAGTTTCGGCCAAATCGGATGCAGACTGTGGTGACTTAATTACAAGTGACAAAGATGTAAAGAGTCGGAAAAAGAAGGATTTCAATGCGAAAAATTACCGTTTTACTTTATTAATGGTTATCAATCATCTCTTCCATTTAAAAATAAGTAAAATATTTAAAAAACGTTGTTTATTTTTTTTAAAGAGCTGTAAAAAGGGGGTGTATGTGTGTGAACTGTCGTCGTTGTTATAGAATACGGCGCTGATATTTCTTTCAGAACCTTTAGCGATTTTCATATGACAAAATATGATGTGACGTTGATCTCCATAATGATGAATAAAATCATTCTCGACATCGCTATAAACAAAGAACTGATGTTTGAACAGTTCAATATTATAAATTAGCGTGCTTCGGACTGTTGTCGTCTTACGATGAGTTTAATCAAATTAGGTTCAGCAACCGAACTGGGAGCCGCTCCGGACGGAGGCTGCGGTGCCGTAACTCAATTATGAAGATAGCGCCGCGCTGTTTAAGCCCGTTGTCTGGTTTTGAATATATATTCGTAGTATTGCAATAAGCTTACAAAATTAAAAAATTGCTTCTAGTGTTTGAGCTTAAGGAAGTATAATTGGATTAATTTAAAAAATGGGGCATAGGTTTCAATTTCCGTTTGTTTTACTACAACACAATGAAATAAAGTTACGAAAAATATTAAATTGATACAGCAAAATTCCATATGAATAGCTCTGATAGCTATAGCTTTACTCGTACTTAACTATTGTTTCAATAGTATTGAAAAAAAAAATATACTCCATTTTTTATGTTGGCAACGGTCAGTGCGATTATATAATATCTCTTCACCGAGTTTTGGCAGTACGTCGCCACGCTAAAACTCAATATAACCCGCCGCATTAGACGTTTTACAGCAAACAACAAAGTGAGAGTCTTGCAGTAATCAGAAAAATTAAGTGCGGTTTCACACTAGCGTATTTTTCGTTCGCGTTCGCGCATCTTTGTTTGATTTTTGAAGCGCGTGTACCCGCGAAAAGTCAAGATTTTCAGATATAAAAAGTAGCGCGCGTGTTACGCTAGTTTTATTTTTATTTATTTTTTATTTGAATGGAGTAGCAGATGAGCATGTAAGCCACGTGGTGTTAAGTGGTCGCTGCAGCCCATGGACATCTACATACAACTTCAAGCAAGCATAGGTAAGTCTTGTCCGAGATCGTATGCAGTTACGCTGCTACTCCGGAGGCTGGTGGTCGCCTCATGTAAGTGTGGCCGGCAACTGCAACTTTCTACCCGAAACACAATAGAATTGGTTCACGGCAGAAGTGGGTGCAGCGGTGATACTTCCCCGGGCGAACGATAATAGTTTTACCACCTACAGTCTGCAACGCTAGTCTGAAACCGCACTAAATGCGCCTCCTTCGGATTAAGTCGGAAGATTAGCAATAACTTAATTAGTGTAGAAATATCTAATAGTTTAGAAATATGGTAGAAATAGTTTTTGCGGGCAATATACGAGTACGTTCTACCACCTACCGTATATTGGTAAAAACTATATTTTTATGCAAATAAATTACTTAAATGTTGATATAGAGAAATTCTCTGGGGAGAAAAGTTACCATTAACATTTCGTAATCCACACAAGCCGTTTACAAATAAGGTAACCGAACGAGCAAACACAATTAGTGAGTGTGCCGCGGCCTGATAAAGTGATGCACCCCACCATTGACCGCCTAGTGAGGTGCATCTGATTGCTTCATGTCGATGATGCAGCCTTGTTGCCAAAACCTGTGTTGCGAAACGTACGAATAAATGCATCTTTTAGCAAACGATGCAACGTGAAATTGAATGGCACACTTTAAAAAAGCTATCTAAACTACTTTAGTGTAGGTTACTTAAAAATAGCTACTTCACGATACGCAATCTTGTATTTTTTAATTTCATATGGCAATTTTGGTCTTATTCATAATATACCTTTAGCATTTTAATCTGTAAAATATGTCGCATTAGCAATTGTTAAATTAAAATTATAAACGACAATTTAAGCAAAAATTATACATCCAAAATAAACGTAGAAATATCGATGCACTTTATCGACATCTGCGCGCCTCCGCCCTACGTAGCTGCCCTCGGTAACTGCGCCCTTGCACTTCGGAAGGGCGAAGCAGAATTATTGTTCAGCGGGGGCTCGAACCGGGAAACCCCGGCCGTCGTACATATCCGATTTGCCGCTTTCCACCGTTTTAATGTCATTACAACTCCACGCTTTTGGATGTGTGGGTTTGTCGGTGGTTTAAAGACTTTTGAAGAGATTATTCTCTGCTTAGAAAACGTACATACGAATGTACTATGATGCAATTAGTTCAGAAAGAAAATTGGCATGTCGTTGCTGGCATTTCTTATAGTTTCCTTTGATATATCATAAAATGGCCACGCCTTTGCTACTTAGAGTCTTTATATCTGAAGGGACTCTTGGCTCCAACTCTTTATTACGTGTCACTGCTGAACATCGGATCTCTCTCCATTATTGGGGAGGCCTTTTTTGCGTATCTAAACCTTCTAAAGGTACCGGGCGCCTTGGGAGAGGATACCGGGTTATGTGGGATTTGTACCGCACTAAAACCCCCTCGGTCGCCTGCCTCTGCGCTTGGAGAGGACTCCGGGATTTCAAGTGGAACGCATCGGTGTCCTCCACGTGCGGCGCGGCGAATGGGCGCATCCTCGGGAGAGCAGATGTACTCCTGCACCCTCCGATGCTTACGGCGGTATGCGGCCACACACATCGCCGTCCTTCCCGGGGCCGCTGGCTGAACGGATCGAGCTCCCATTCTCCCCGCCCACAACCCTAGAAGCCCCCTTTTAGTCGCCTCTTACGATCAGGCAAGGGATAACGTACCTCTATTCTTAATCCCGAAGTTACAGGGACTCTGCTCCATTCCACAGGTGGAACTGCGAGTCAGTGGCCAAGTTTTCTAACAGATCATTCTACGCCAGCCGTCTCATGCCAGGCCATGCGCGCTTTTTTAGAAGACTCTACCAACAGAAAATATAATTTCTTTTATTGATGATATCTTAATGTCACTGTTTAAATTATGATGTTCATTTAAACTGTTTAGTTTATCTTCAACATCCCAGAAAATGCTACAGTAGATGAAAAATCGGCCACCTTACCAATATTGAAATCTATCATAAGACAGAAAATGTAGGTAGCGTTGCCGCTGTTTTAATAAAGTGTCTACAGTTTGGCCGCAGCAGCAGTGAAATCGGTGAATGTGATTTTATAGCTTTTAACCCGTTGTAGTTTAACTTTGTTTATCTTAGATATGCATTTTCCGTACTTTTTTAGTACTTCCTTACTGCGGTACCATATGTTTTCCTGGCATGATCTGTTCGGACAGTTTGATTTACGCGATACTAAAAACCAACAAAGCATAATGTTAACCGCTATCGTCACTGCCTCGGACCACATTATAAAATTTTTCACTGTTTGAATCTACTAACCCGACGTTCCCTGTGTGAGTGATTGTTACCATTTGTATAGCTTTTACTGTCCTGCTACTTCAGGCTCTAATCGCGTTTGGGAATTGGGGCTAGAGTTGTTGAAACCCGCTTTATACTCGTAGATACTACTGTCACTTATGCCACATCCAGTACGGCTATAATTTAGATCTGTGCAATTCTGTTTAAGTTTTAACTTACTAACTTTTATTTAGTAACTACTACCCGCAATTTAGTGTTCCGATAGTGTAAACAATTTAAAAGTGTTTCTGCTTGTTATTTATAATATTTTTGTTTTGTACGCACTCTATACCATTAAATTTATGTTGTAAAATTGTTTCCTTTGTAAGTGAATTGTTTAATTCTTAAGAAGGAATAATAAAGATCTTAAACCATCTATGGTTTAACGCGTTACAGAGTTATGGACTAAAATTTTTTAGCGCATTTTTTATATTGGCTTTTGTCTCGCGGCTTCACCCGCGAGGGCTTCACGTTTTTTCCTATAAGTACAAACCTCATCTGTCTCCATATAAAAAAACCTGGTCAATCTGAAGCACCGCTGTGACGTAAAAATCAAACAAATTGTTTCCTTCCGCTACTCATCAAAAGATGGCGCTACGGGTATTCCTGAATCACGCTATCGAAGTTTTCGGAATATCCTAACATATATACAAGCTCCGAATTGAGTCAGTCGGCCGCTCCCCGGACATGACCACCTCGCCCGGCGGGAGATCTCCCTTTGCCAAAAAATAAACAAACAAACACACTTTCACATTTATAATATTATTACTTTATAAATTATACAGTAGGTACCCATTTTATTCGTAGCACTGTAGGTAGAGTATAAATACATAGCACGCGCTCCAGCTAAGTTTCTTTTTTCATTCTTTTTTGCGTCCCAACGATGGGCACGATGGTTTATGAAGTTGGTGAAGAACACACACTATGCGCTAAAGAAACATATTTTTTTCAACCATTTTTATGTCCCACTGCTGGTCAGGTGCGGATTGGTGGATGTCATGCTTTCGAGATCAATTAAATATCACGATATTTTCCATCACAGTGGAGCAGCGATAAATGCAAACATTACAAATTACCTCTGACAAAAGAAATTTGCAATGTGCGCATTTCAACGCTACTCCACGGTGATGGAAAATTTTGCAATGTTTAATTGATTACGATGTTTTCCATCGCCGTGCGTGCCTCAGAGAAACTCCTAATTTCATGAAGGTATGACGTCCACCAATCCGCACTAGGCCAGCATGGTGGACTATGGCCTAAATCCCCTCTCACTTGTTGGAGGAGGTCTGTGCCCAGCCATAAAGGTTGAAAAAAAAATAGGTGTTACAAACTTGTTCAAAGTATAAATATTAAACTTTCCAAATCAAAAAATTCAATAAAGCCAGACATTTATATATTAGCTACCAAATCTACAATAATGAGCAAATAACTCTCAACAAATCTATCTTTCAATTTCAAAGCAAAGGGATGTAATGAGTGGTATGTCCAAACTCCTTTGTCAATAAAAGAAAAATGTATAAATTCCGACGCAAAATCCTCTTCAAACATTTCGTCGTAACTTCGGAAAAACATCGAGCAAAGAATAAAATAGACATCGCTGGAGCTTATTTCTAAGAAAGCAATTCTGCATTGCATTGGCAAGAAAATAGAGGGATAATCTAACAGTTGATAGCAATGATAATAATTACTTCCATCCATTTGTCTGTCCTACACGTCTGTTTCTGGAATTATCTATTTTGCACTTATAGATATTACAAGAACTCTTTGAGCATAAGATGACGTATCTTACCTGCCTATCGTAAAGGGTTCGATTCCCGGCGAGGCGGAAATTTGAATGATGAGTTAAAATTTATGTTCTTGGTCTGGGTGTTTGTGTTTCTGTTTTTGTGTGTCCATAGTACCCACGACACGGGGAATCCCAGTGTGGGCTATGAGTGTGTAGTGACATTTATTTATAAGATAAAATTTAACTAAATGGGATGATATCATTGCTCAGGTGGCGGGAAAGATGTGGCATAGAGTGGCAGAAAACAGAAAGGAATGGAAAAGGTTGGAGGAGGCCTTTGCCAACTGGCAACTTGAAACTGACATGCAAAAAATGCAAAAAGTCAGCAAATCACAAATAAATGAAAAGTAAATTATACAGTCTGATGAAAAGGCTAATAAAAAAAATAATCATTCGGTGCAATTGAGAAATAATCCGTAGGATTTTTTGAGTGACGTTTGTTTCAAAGTAAAACTTGTATCCTTCTGGACAAATATATCTTTTAAATATAATGAATGGTACTGTTTAAATATAATAAGAACGAGAGAGGTTTCGTCCTACAAAACGTGACATCAAGAAAATGTTTGCTCCATTGAACACAGTGATCGTCGGCAAAACCCAACCGTTGAACATCATGAAAATATTAAGTCACAAAATTGTTTCCCAAACACACTCTAAGTTGCCGAATTAAAAATGTATCTCCTACATTTTTCCATTTTACCAGGACCCATTAAGTCCGAAAGATTACGCATCAATACAGTATCCTGGGGGGTCTCATGTGTTTGGTAGATGGCATCAAGCTCGAACATTCAGAATATTTCATTAAACCGGACAGTGCTGTCGGTCCGCCCCTCGGTATTTGAATAGACACGTCAAATATGAGGGAGCCGTTTGCCTTTTCGCGAGTACTGAGGTCTTGTTTCTGTTCGGATGTTTCGATTGCTGTTGGATTCTTGTTTGAACTTCCTTTGTGGAGATGTACAGATTTCTCTAGATGTAGACAAGATGTTTGCTGGATCACAATGCGATAGTACAGCAGGTATTTGAAACACTTGTTTGATACTTGTGTTGTTGTTATTGGGTTATGAATAAAATGTTTGCTATTAAAGAATATTGAACTTAGACTAAATGCAAACGATAAAGTATAAGAAAAATGTCATCTTTATAGGCCAAAAACCCGCTGCACCCAGCAGCGGGTTTTTGGCCTTGCTGTCGAGAAGCAATTCTATTGTGTTATGCCACAGAATACTACTATTACTATTATGCTGAAAAGGTAAGTAAGGTTGCCGGCCTGACTGAAGTAGCAACGCAACTCTTGCGACTATGTTTGACTTTGTTTTTAGACACAACAGCGACAGTAGGGTAGTTATACCCTGTGTCGTGGGTGCCATGGACACACACAAAGACAGAAACATAAACACCCAGACCAAGAATAGAAATTTAAACTCGTCATTCAAATTTTTGCTTCGCCGGGAATCGAACCCAGGACCCGTCGATCGTCAGTCCGGGATGATAACCATTTCGCCACGCGGGTCGTCGAATTCATTTCATATACTATCACTTTAGAGTCTTTAAAGTACACCATTCATTGAATAAAAGTAGATATATAGGTTATGTACAACTCTTATCTCGTAGGCACATTTTCCTTTGCAATTTCAATTTGACGCCCCCCTGTCCCCCTTCCCTCTCCCCCCACGTCACAGTTATCTGTAACTCTGAATGCCGAATGCGAATTTTGATTTTCCCATTTCCCGTCACTCTTAAATGATGCTACCTGCCCGCTATTGTGTGGAGGCCCCTACTTTTAATATTTGCGCCATATATTTTCCGCGCTGTCAGTTTTTCGACGTTGTGTGGCCAGGAGTTACCACAAAAAGAAAAAATGGATTGAAATTGTAGCATTAATAGATATATCTCTAACTAAAGCTGCAATGCTTGGCAGACTGCCGTTCGAAAGTTCTGGGTTTCATCTCCTGCGCTGCAAGACATGAAGTTGAAGAGCTCCACAAACTAAAGATCTAACACTAATTACATTTGAAACTTTGAACAACTAAACATTTCTGTAACAGTTTATCTGTAGATTCATTTATATTATCTATTTATAATTTCTTTTAATTCTTATTCCTGCGTAGATTGCATTGCTAGCCAGCCGTTTGCCATTATCTATAGCAGTAGTCCTCAAAGTTATTCCACTAAGAAGATTACTCGCATTTCTCAATGCGTATAGTTGTAAGAAAGCCGCGTATAATTACGCAAAACATCGTCCCCTCAAACAACTCATAATCCCACAAAGAACGCCCGGTTATGACGCGCCCACTGTAACATGGTCCGTGGTCATTGACATTGGAATAGTGAGATAGTAAACAAAGTGTCTGAGTCCCACCGAGAAGAGATTGTATGATTTAATAACTGACCGAATTATTGGATGTCCCGTGTGTCGTAACAGTTACCATGCTAGATGTATGTCTCCGAATGCGAAGGGATGTAGACCAGTGTCCACCGAACTATCCAAGTATCGGTTGGTGGGGAGATCATTCCTTCGAGGAATTTTGTGTAACTCTCAGGCACACAGTGGTGGGAAATATCGTAATAAAATTAGAGGTACAACTTTTGATATAGACTGACAGACAGTAGATATCATTAGTAGTAAATGGAACAGTAGGATACTCTTCTATTAATTGACAAAATCTTTTATCGTTTACCGTGCACAATGTAGCGTACTTTGTTGTTACAGAGACCACGTAACACTGGTCACTTTGAAGTACTTTCGTAAATTAATTCCTCTATCTGTTGGGGCAGCTATAATCCAAAAATGATCGCCTGTCCCCTTGCGTGATAAGTGCTCTTAAATGACGCTAAATTGTACTTTTAGATGGACCTTGTTACCCGATCCTGTAGCCATTTGCTTGTTTTTTGGGCCGTAACTTAAGATTTTCTTTATGGTAGATGCAAGCGAAGCGAAAACGAATTTTTCTGTGATCTGTTTAATGGCCGGGTCATTCATTATTAAATTTCATAGTTATATTCCTGTATAAATCCTTTTCGTACCCCGGATGAAAACCTTTAAAAGTCGTCGTGAAGTTTTGGAATTAAGTGGGATTTTTACCTCAATAACATGGTAGTTTTATCGGCTTCTTCGAAGTTTCCTGTGGAATGCGCTGTGCATTATTTTGGGACAATAATGATTCCTTAGAAGTAGCAATGCGATTTCGTACGACTCACACTTAATGCTAAGAGGCCCGTGTTCTGCACTAGAAGTATCAAAGTATACTGTTTTTTTTTCATTTACCGTACGTCACCCATTCATTCGCCTATCAGTCTTTTACAGTTCTTTGCTGGACAAAGGTCTCCTATAACTTTCGCCACTCCGGTCTTGCGCCCTATGAATCGAGCGGCTTTTTACTGCCTTCTTCAGGTCGTCAGTCTACATGGTTGGAGGGTAGCCTTCACTCCTTTTACCAAGACGTGGTCGTCGTTTATTCAAGGAATATTCTTCCCAAAGTATAACATTAAATGGTATAAATTATGTAAAACTAACCTCCAGAGCTGATGATAACGAGGCCTTCTCCTGCTTCAAAGTTTCCACGCGGCTCTTGTGCTGCAGCAGCGACCGCACCGTCTCCTCCATTCTGTAACAAAAGACATAAATTGATCAGAGATGGTGCTGATTTCCACTTGTAATGATTTTTTAACAATATTGGATGCTAAGTGGCGTATTAGTTGATAATCATTTTGGACGCTAATAAATTGATATTTTTTTATTAATTGCATAAAAAGACATTTGGTCTGCTAGGCCTAAGGCTGAAAAAGAGATTAACACGTTCACTGCGGCAAGCTTTTTATATGACTTTCAGTCGGTGCTATATCGGATCTATTCGACCCTTTGATTAACTATCCTGGGGTGCGTTATGGGGTCGAAAAGACCTGTTCTACTTACTCACCTTTATATGTGTTTTTCTAGGTCATTTTAAATGTAAATTGTATACTTTTCATAGCAACGTGTTTTTTAATAATTGAAAGACATAGATTTATGGCAGGAGATGAATCTGACTAATAAATCGTTAGTTTTATGACATTAAATTTATCGGATCTTTAAGACCTGCTGTCAGCACCAGCGAGTAAATATGTCGATGAAATTTTAGTGATGTACAGGATTTTTAGGTAAAAGTCGATATCGTTGAAAAGAATTTACTTATTATGTGATTAGGACACAATGTATTTTTTTCAAATTTTTGGGCTTTGAAAAAATATTTAGGTCATCATCACTAGATATTGGAGAATCATCTTTAATAGTTTTTGGTCAATATTATTGCAAGCAGGTTTGATAATGGTGTTTTCTAATATTTGTATATTTTGATGAAGAATTTTGTTGGATGGTGTATGAGCGACTGTTTGAAGAACTTGCAAGGTGTTTCCTGTTGACGGGCTAGTGTAAATATTTGGTAGACTTGGATATTCTTACTTGGTTTATTGAGAGAGCCTTTTCCCGTTTCTGGCATCCTTTTTGTCTCTTTCATTTCACTTTCACTTCCTACATCTTCACTTAACAACAAAAGCTTTCTTTTCGGCCTCTTCATATTTTTTATTTATAGATTGCAAGGGAGATCCTCAATTTGTTATCCGTCTATTATCACTTCCGTACGTCACTTCACCAGAGGAATCAATGAAAATCCAGTGCGTTTATCGGGTCATCGGTCATCGGGTCTTTAAGACCCGATAAACGCACTAGATGAATAATTTTTACCCGTGGTGCGGTATAGGGTCGAAATGATCCGATACGTTTTTTTGAGAGATTTTTATAGTATTTGATAAGATAATTACAAAACAGTATTTATCTCTTTTCTACCACTGGAAAGACCGAAGATATCCATCCCGCACCAACGGGTTGGCGGGGATTTTGCATGCCGCACCGAGTGCTGGATATGCATCAGGTCTATTCGACCCGATATAGCAGTGATTGTTGTTGGTATGGTACTAATAATCGAGTATAATAAGTAGTCGTGCGTTTAAATCATTGAAATTCTTGTCGTATCTTAAATCAAGAAGAACTTATGTGTTATAAATGGAATATTTTAGTTTTAGAAAAAACAGTTTGACTTTTTGCTAATAAGATTTTATTGAAGTTAAACTCGCGTCAGGACATGTGGCCTGATCGAAAATTCATAAGACGGAGGGGTGACAGCTGATGATGGCTCGACTGTCTATACTTGTAAATTTCGTTATCAAGTATTTAAAATATGGACATTGAACAAAGTGCATCTATTAATGAAAAAAGTGACGAATAAATAGTGAAAGAAAATGAGCGAGTAGGTACTTTACTACTTTATAAAAATACTAGATGAAAACCTAATGAAAATACTAGATGAAAAATTATATTGATAATAAAAGTAATTCGTGCGAAATTATTCCCTAACCATTCCAAAATATCAAAAATGCACAACGTTAATGTTCAAGTTTTCACTTCTGCCGGCACTACCGGAGTGCAACCCGTTGTTTTTTTATAATCCAGACTACTGTGATGAGGAACAAAGAAGCATGTTTTCCATAAGTTCCCTTTGAGGACCAAGCTAATCTTCAGGGAGGACTCCTTAAGCTCTTTTTAAAACGCTTGGCTTAATAAGCTCTCTGGTAAACAAAACAAAAGGCGTTCTTCTAAATCTTACTTCATTACGTGGATGGATCAACTCGCGAACGGAGCATAATCTCTAGACTGATTTGCATATTGTGCGTAAGAGGGAGACAGATACAGCCATGCGTAGGGAGTGGAAGAGATGCGAATGTTTAGCACTTCATTAGGCGATGTAGTTCAAGGAATAAGCTATAGGTAAGGTAGTCAAGTAAGCTATTTGATGTAATATAGTCAAAACAGAAGCTGGTATGGTATTTGTATTGTAGGGTTTAATTTTAATAATTTAGTTATTTTACTAATTTTGAAGATATATATCTAGTATCATGAGATTGCTCGGTTTTTTCCCTATTGTACATGCTGGCTGGCTTCGAGAGTGGTAGAGTAAAGTGAGAATTTTAAAATAGGAATGCAATAAGAATCTTTTACAAAATTTCCAATAGTATGAATAAAATTTGGAATTTTTAATGAGTTATTAAAAAGCAAACTATTTGCCAATATTTCTTGTTATTCAAGGCATTTGCAAAATTATCACTAACCAATGAACACCACTTTATTTATGACAGCAGAATTTTAAAAACTTCTTGGATATAAAATCTTCAAGAATTTATGTGTAGTAATATTTTGGATCTGGAAAATATTGTCTAGAATTTGGCTTGTGTTACCGAACGAAAATATATTTAATCCCCTATTTTTTCAAGTTCACTTTTTTTTTTTTTTTTTTTAATTTCATTTTACGGCATTGGATAAAGATCCTTTCAGCCATTCAATATTTACTTTTCAATTTTAATAATGGCGTCGCAAACTCTGTGCATAATGCCAGCTTCAAGTAAAATTTTTGCATCACTGTAGTCGTAGAAAAAAGTCAGTTAGTCGTCAGTATCAGTCAGTCTAGTCAGTCAAATGTTCAAGTAAAGTGATGGCTACTTTACCAGAACATGTCCGATGGAATTTTGGAGGCAAGCCGAAAAAACATGTTTTCGCACTGTTATTTTATTTCACAACACTCGTGCACTATCATTAACCTATATCGAGCAAAATGCCATCAACTTTATCCGATATAACTCAAAAATACACTAAGAAAATGAAAATAAAACAAGAGCACAACTTGTTCCTTCAGACTTCCCGCCAAAACTCTTTCAAGTTCACTGCCCAAACATAAACAAAGAGCCGTAACGAATCCATAGACAACTGTAAGGTTTCTTAATTTGGCTAAGCTGCGTTTTACGTTATGCCACAAAGCCCCCAGTCGGCTTAACAGATAATTCCTGAAACAAAACCCTCAACGAATGATCATTTCGCCCTCTTTAATTATTAATACACCGTTGAGAGTCGAGATTACAGTATTAAAGAAAACGTTATGGGGCATTTGATGGCGGTCAGCGCCATTCTCAGTTACACTGCTAATGTGGTTAGTGCCAGTTAGCCTTTATCTAAAAACCGTTGAGAGTGTAATGGCCTGAAAGATATTACTGTTATGTACTTAAATGTTTATGTAAAACTGTCAGTTCGAAAACGTTTATGACGTTTATAATGCGAGATGCAAAATTAAATGCCGCGAGATATTTTCGAGATTTAAACTAAGTCATCAAACACTTAGGTATAGACGTAAAGTATATATTTTCTGTGTATTTTTAAATTAAGTAGCCACTTATAGTGATTTCAATCTAGCGTACTTTTTGGTGCGTATACGGTCGTTTTGCAAAACGCGCTTACACGCGCGCTTCCGTTTGCAAATGTACTCGTAAATTCCAGATCTAGAAGTTTCGCGCGCACACGCGCTGCAAACAAAGCCGTATGCTTTTTAATTAAATAAAATAAATCAAAGTTGTGAGCCGTCTGAGCCGTGCTAATTAAAATAAATAAATGAATTAGAAATTATTACTTATATTTTTTTACTTAAAACCACGAAAATAAATTGTGGAAATATAAATTCAAATCTAGTTCCAATGTCAGTTTCAACTCAATGGACCGAATACATATTCTGATATTGAATGAACTTTTTCAATAACTCCGAATCGAATGTAATATTCGCGGGAAAAGATTGAGAAGCATTTATTTTTAGTCTTTACGACCGAAATACGGTTTTTGATTGAGATTTAGAATATTTGCATTTGAAATAAGAACAACTTGAGTGTTTCATTAGCATTCGATGCTTTATAAAGAATATTGGACAGTTCAAATTAAATTTTGTGATTATATTTACATGATAATATATATTATTATGATAATATACATAATGTGGTTATAGAATCTCACACTTTTGTTTTATTTTCGTGTATTTTTTAAATTATATAATATAAAGTGACATTTTGTTGGATATAGGTTACTTTTATTAAGGCCTCTACGGAGTATTACGAAAACGAATAAGACTGAATTTGTGGCTTTCAGGGTTACTTCCAGAACTCCGTTAAAGTAGCCATTTAGCCATTACTTTACTTGGATAACTGAATGACTTTTATTTTTGTAATATTTGCATACCTCAAGAAGGTAAATATGGCGAACTCAATATATGTATATAAACAGCTTTTGTAAACACCCATATTTTCTGCAATATAAGTCTTTATCTTTGTGACTGACTGAGTAAATAGTGTTCTGGGACTAACTAGGACTATAGTGCTACTTTTTTCAGCGGAAACGGGTAAAATTTTGTTCAGATACTTAACACTGACAATATACGTAAAACGTGCGATATTAATGTGACGTTCTTAAAATAGTAACAATTACATTATAGAAACCAAGTTCGCGCGCCCAAATTGAAGCATGTTGATAGGTGCCATTAAAAAATTAAACGCCGGGCCGCTCCGTAAGACTTAAGGTTAAATTTTATCACAACATTTTTAAAAACAAAAGAAGTCTAATAAAATAACTTTTCACAGTGTTTTCAATATTTTTTAGTATTTTATAGTTAGAAGCGCGCATGGCCCGGCGGTTAGCGTAGAACGCAAACGATCTATGCAACTAAGCCAAACGGGCGCGGTCGGGTGTGAGATGGGTGACCGCCAGTGGCAAAAAAATAATCATGCGCGTTTCCGTGCTTCGGAGGGCACGTTAAGCCGTCGGTCCCGGTTGTTGTCGATAGATAATAGTCGTTAAACCTTGTCGGAGGCCTTATGGGCGGTTTGAAAACATCCGACAGCGGGTTGGCCACTAACCCGCATCTCCACCAACCCGCATTGGAGCAGCGTGGTGGAGTAAGCTCCAGGCCTCCCCAATGATGGGGAGAGTCCCGTGCCCAGCAGTGGGACGCAAAAAGAGTTGCGGCCATATTATAGTTAAGTTGGTCAAAATAAAAATATTTTGTTTGTCAGATGTGACAGCTGTGGGAATCTATTTAGTGCTTCAATTTTGACAGCGCGCTTGTATGAAGACACTCATTCTATACGTATTTATTTTAAGGTGACATTATTTAATATTCTGTTTAAGGATGAGTTTATGTACAATTTTTGTGTTTTGGTCTTATAATAATTTTATTGTAACTCCAGGTAAGTTAGAACGCCACCATAAGTGGTTCAGAAATAGGTATCGCTCGCTCCAAGCGTTTACCCTTGTAACAACAGACAATATTTTTAATCAACGACGGAGCTTAACCTTTGCTCGGGCGTAATTTTTCACACTTTCCGCAAATTTCCCACGTGGAAAATCTAGGAAATTCGTTACAACGCGGGTCGATCACCCGAAGTTTGGGCGTCGGTGGGCTTATTACAGAGTAATTTAATGTTTTTTCTACGAAGGTTTTTTCGTACGGTGTTTTTACTGCCGCCAGTCACGGCAATGTATCGACCGGACTGTGACTCGTTATGTTCGCAGCTTTGTTTTGACGTTTCCAAAATGGTTATTGTGATTTGTGGTTTTGGAATTTTATTTTGTACTAGTCTTTCGGCAGCGGCTTCGACCGCGTGGACCCGTTTAATGGGTCCCTGTAGGATAAAAAATAGACTGCTACTCCAATCTTCATTGCTATATTAAAATCATAGGCGTTTAGCCAGTTGCTTCAACCGCGTTGACCCTATTACCCGTTTTCACAATTTTTTTGAGAAAATACGAGATATAAGAGTTCAAAAATAAAAAAAGGGTAAAAACTGTCGGTCACTCTTTTTTCGTTAAAATTAAATACGCTCCACTGCATCTGAAACATCAGACACTTAACTCTCTATGTAGTTTGAATCCGGAAAAACTTATGAAAAAAAGAGTTATTCAAACCTCCTGAAGAAAAATGCAGTCCTTAAAAATATACGGCCTGTATACGAAATTTTGCTGATTTTGCAAAACAACGTAATAAAAATGAAAAAGTGGCTAATGTATGACATTATTATTGAAATGTTCAGTCATATTGTGCAATGAAACTTATGGAAATACTGTAATTTAACTGCAAAATATCATGTATTGAATCAGGTAAATCAGCGAAATCGGCAAAATTTCGTATACGGCCCCTTAAAACCATCATACGCAAGATCAGCTTCTACTGATTAATTCTCTACTTATCACAGATCAATAGATCTATTGCCCTGGTACCGTGCAACTTGAAACAAATTATCCGCTTGGTATACTGCCATAACACGACCCATGTTGCGCAGCGGTTATCATACCTGCCGATCGGAGGGTCCCGGGTTCGATTCCCGGCGAAACAGAAATTTGAATGATGAGTTTAAATCATCGGTCTGGGTGTTTGTGTTTCTGTTTTTGTATGTATCCATGGTACTCACGACACAGGGTATCTACCCTACTGTGGGGCTATGAGTGTGAAACGTTATCCATTTATTTATAAGAAAGATATCAAAGTCTTTGCACCCTACAGCTTTATCGGATTTGACACTTTATTGTCTGACACTTTATTGACTGACACTTTAGTGCGCATCACACATCAATAGATCTATAGGTATATGTTCATTGCAACAAATCATCCTCTCGGTAATTTTAAAGCCAACAGCACACCGTGTCCGCGACAAATGGCCGCCGGAGCGGACCCCTGACCAGATGAGCTCCCATAAATCTTCCCTATTAAACCTGCGTCCGATTAGGTGCGTGGTGATTTAAGCCATGTACGGTTGCTATGTTGGGAAAACGATTTTAATATCGGAATAATTTTCTGTAAGTAAATGCGGCTTCAAACAACAAAAGACTAGCTAACGAAAAGACTGACGCCGTATTTATAGACAAGCGAAGTAATTACTTATGTAAATACTTAGAAGCACCTTCCGTGGCTAATTTTGTTTGAAAATATTTGAAAATTGTCTGAAAGTATTTGAGATCTTAGACATCCTACTAATATTATAAATGCGAAAGTAAGTTTGTTTGTTACTCTTTAACGCAAAAACTACTCAACCGATCATATTGAAACTTTGTTATATTTTTGGAGTTATCAGAAGTAAAATAGGATACTTTAAAAAAAACAACCCGGGTGAAACCGCGGGGCACAGCTAGTTAATAAATAAATTTTGTAATGGCGTAATGGCGTTATTTGACGGTATATATATCATTTGTAATATACGCATTCTATACTAGACATAAAATTGCCTACGTAATTACTTAAGAATAAGACTTGTCTATAAATACGGAGGTAAGTAACTAACTAAAATATGTTTTATACTGACGGGTGTCATACCTGTCAATACCTTGATGCTCTAAGGTTTTGTATGAATATATTTTTTAAATGGAGTATCAGCTGAGCCTTTAGGCAACGTGTCGCAACCTCAAGCTAGCTCAAGTCTTGCCCGAGGGAGGTCATAATAATATGCAGTCGCGCTGCTACTCAGGAGGCCGATGAAACACAATGGAATTTCTTCACGCGAAAAATGGGCGCTGCTGTGGTACATCCACAGTAAAATATTTAGATATCTATCTACACCTTAACCGGATTACTCTTGAAATTCTCAATTTAAAATAAAGAACATTTGGTTATTGAAATATTTGGAACAGGGTTGTCAATGTAGCCAAGGATCTTATTACATGACACGTGGTGACCCTTACATCAAAGAGGCGATCGAAATTGCGTTTTTTAAATACCAGTTGTATTGACGGCGTTGTGAACACTACTCAGGGGGGCTAGGTATGTGGTATTCTACAATCGTAATGAAAAATGTATGGAATTGATATTTAGCCAAGGAAATGTCTCGTGATCTCGATATTTAGCTTATGTCACTGCGATACATTTTTTATTCTCTTTTATAGAGTTCCGATTGTAGAATGCCACTTGTCTAAACCCGCGTAATAGGTGATCAAAATTGTGTACGTATTCATAAATACAAGTTGTTTCCGCAAATTTTCTCGCCCCTAACTTGGCACTTTCGAGGATAACGTGACGTGACGTCAGCGGTAAACGTCAGTCTCACCGTGCATTACTCATCGCACGCCCCGTGCCATGCAAATTGCGTGCGATGCTCGAAACACAACAAAAACCAGTTTTCGAAATGCGCTGGCACCCCTAAGTTTAGGCTGTTTTACGACCTCTAGCTTATAAGCGAGATGTTGACAGAAAGATTGTAAATGTATCGTGTTTTAAACAAATCGATCAAGTATACCGTAACTGAAAAAAAAAATAAGTGGCACTCGGCGACTGCCGCGGTAAAGCTATTGCATAGCATTTTTTATCAACTTATGATAAAAGCTATACACTGGCTTAAAATATGTAGGTTGAATTTCAGTTTTCTTGTAGGGGCTTCCCTGTTGTTGCTCTATGGCAACAAGCTCTATGGTGTAAGATGGAGTTATTTAGGAGCGAAAAGTCTTGAAAGAAGTGACATTTTTAAAATAAAACGAATTAACTGACAAGTATGTAGACTACGTAGAGCCTCATACAAGGCTCGACTCTTGACAGAGGTCATATGCTACTCCTACGCTACGCTGCTATTCCGAAGGCTCATAATCGCATCTTACAAGTATACATAGGAATAAGTAGGTGGTGTAAACATGACAATACCTCAAAAATGTACAAATATTCGCCTCGTGCTGACGATAGAACAAGTTTTCAATAGGGAGCACCTAATTGCTTAAAAACAGCTTAAAAATCGGTACATCGGGTGTCAGTAACGCGTAAACACAATGAGTAATCGTTCGGCAATTAAACCGGCGGACCCGTGTAGGTCCGGACAGAGCCGGGACTATGTATAATGTATATGTGGTATTAAAGTTAACTCAGTAGGTCTGTATAGCTATCACATCATGAAACTATTTTTTTAATGGAGTAGCAGACGAGCATGCAGGCCACGTGGTGTTAAGTGGTCGCTGCAGTCCATAGACATCTACATACAACCTCATGCAAGCATAGGTAAGTCTTGTCCGAGGTCGTATGCAGTTGCGCTGCTACTCCGGAGGCTGCTGGTCGCCTCATGTAAGTGTGACCGGCAACTGCACCTTTCCACCGAAACACAATAGTATTGGTTCACGGCAGAAGTGGGTGCAGCGGTGGTACTTCCCCGGGCGAATCATAATAGTTCTACCACCTACAAATTATTTCATAGTGATGGTTTGAAAAAAGTTTCTAATAGGTACTTTTTATATGTTAAACGCAGACGCGGGGAGCGAAGCGTTAGATTAAGAAAAACATTAAGTTACCTAATGCTTGAACATTTCTATACATTTTAAAAATAGAAGAGAATTTCATTTACGTAATTTCTGTTGATTTCAACGAGGGTTAAGGTGAAAAAGAAGAATTTTATTGTAGGTTTAATAATAATTTATTGTAATAAGTGACAACATCCCAATTAATCGATACTGGATTTGTTCAAGTAATTTATCATTTACTTACATGATTATAGCAATTGTTTACATAAATAAATAGACAAATTACGGCATACCCCACAAGACATACATGCGTTTACGAGGGTAAATTTATAAGGCGAAGCGAAACACTTCCTTCCCATGGAATCTTGGTACATTTTTAATATATTAGCAAAGTGGGTCAGGCTACACCTGCGTCCCTGTTTATGACTCAACCTATAGGTGCTAAATAATATTTTGGAGGTTATAAAAGAGGATCACGATACATGTTTATTGAATGATATTTCCTAGTAAGTATATGTACAGTAGATAGAATTATGATGAACGATGAAATCCGTAGACGAACGAAAGTTACCGGCATAGCTCTCAAAATTTGCAAGCTGAATTGGCAATGGGCAGGCTATATAGTTTGAAAAACCGACAACCGATGGGGAAGAAAGGTTCTCGAATGGCGACCACGTCACGGCAAAAGGTGTACAGGTCACCCTCCAACCAGGTGGACTGATGACCTGAAGAAGACAGCGGGTAGTCACTGGATTCAGAAGGCCCAGGACCGGGAGGAGTGGCGAACGTTAGGGGAGGCCTATGTCCAGCAGTGGACTATAAAAGGCTGATGGATGGATCGATGGATATGTACAGTAAGGTGCAGAAGTGATATGGCATTTTCTAAACACTATCGCGTTGATATGTTGGTCGCACATTTCCATAAACACATCACACACGCTAAAAACATAGATAATAATGCTTGAAGCGTACAGTTCGCCTGTCCAATCGACCAAATGAGAGACTACTACGTTTTTATACGCTGATTTTACATATTGAAAACATTGACAGACATACACATATATGCTGAATGGACTGAACGGAATAGGCTGATGTTCAATGTGACCAAGTGTTCTGTGGTATCCTTCACGCGAGCTCATAAACCTATTGTCTATCATTATAGATTAGGCACAGTTGCTTTGGATAGACATGAAACCGTGACAGACTTAGGAGTCATAGTGCGGTCAAACTATTAAAGTTAGCCTACTAAACTTAACCTTTACTGACCATATCTATGATATCACTACCAGAGCTTACAAATCACTTGGATTTGTGTTACGCCAAGCTAGAGACCTTGAAAGTGTCGCTCCAATTAAATTGTTATATAACAGCTTCGTAAGAAGTATATTAGAAAGAAATTCAGTTATCTGGAGTCCACATGAAGTGAAATATAAACTCATGGTGGAGAAACTCCAAAAGAAATTCTTAAGGTGGCTTTATTTTAAACAGTATGGCTATTCTGTGGGGTATCCAAATATATATCCAACCTTATTCTTGCAAGGAATGTTGGGCTATGTCTCACTGGAAGTCAGGCGAGAACTAGCCCTCATGAAATATTTTTATCTTTTGGTTAGGGGGGATATATGCAACCCTTCAGTGCTAGAGTTAATATCGCTGAATGTCACAAAGACAAGCGTCAGACATCGCCAACGAAAATTGTTTTTCGTGCCAGAGGGCCCACTCTGTAAGCCCGTATCCGAAACTAAGTGAATTTTCGGGCCTTATTTTTGGATTAGATTGAAGAAATTCTAGCAATATTATTCATTCAATAGCTTAATGTCATCAATGAATCTAGGACGGTTTCGTTTCGTGAGTCGCCATTTGTTCGCGCCTTAACCTTGCTCAATGGTGTGCTGGCTTGGGATCCAACCCTAGACTTGTTTTCTTCTACGCCTGCTGTGTTTCGCAGAGTTGCAGAAAGATATGTACAATCTCGTTCAACTATGTAAGCGTATTGGATTTAATTCTGTAATGTTTATATAGTTGTGTAAATAAGTAAATAAATAAAATAATAAATAAATAAATTACACAAACACAGACACATAATGGAGTCATATTTTTTAATTTGTATCTTTTTTGTAACGAGTATATAGAAAAGCAGTTTTGTGTACTTGCCATAATGTGTTTTCTTGGGCAATATGTGGCAAGCACCCAGGCCCTTTTGAGAGAAATTGAGTCTGAGGAAGCAACCGAAACCAGGTTGGCCGGGTTAGTTGAAAGTTTTACAGCTAAACCAGCTAAATCCTTTTCAGGGCAAATCCCAATTCTTTCTTATAAAGACTTGGGACCGAAAACGTCAAAGTAAGTATAGAGTAATTTAAATAAACTGTAATTAAAAATCGTACTAATACAAAAAAATCAGTTTCATTTTTTCGAATCACCACGGCCGATCAAGCCGTTTCCATCCCATTCTCTTGAAAACCCTTATATGACTTCCCTTCAATCCTTTCAAAGGACAAGCATCCTTTGCATAAATTGCAGTAGTGCCGTTCACCCCAGACCTTTGACCCTTATTATGGTATCCTAATTGGGTGTCGCGGAAACATTGGCTGAGAAATGTACCTGAGCTGGTTACTTGCCGGTTTTTGCATATAAGTCTTTAACCTATTTTCTTTCTTAAGCGCCACTCAAGGTAGGAAGAGGAAGAGAGAGAGGTCGTTGACTTTGATCTATGTAATAGAATTAGCCAGATAGATTTTATTTTTTAATGAATAAGGACAATAATTTCATATTTTGAGTAGTTGTAAAATAAACACGCCATTTTATCGTTGGTGTGTGCATTATTTTTTTCATTGAAACCCTCAGTTATCCTTAGCTATTTCTTCCTATTATATTTACTAACAATCTGTCGGTTTGTTATGAATGTTAAGTACTTTAAGTTATAGATAATTACGAGTATACTCTGTGACGGCTGGCGCGTGCAGCACATTCACGTATGCGACTGTATACTGTATATTGTCTGTAAAGCACACATACACAACACACGTGCATTAAGCGTGACGTTGCTGCGCGTTGCAACATGAAAGTGTATTTGAGTGAGTGCAAGAACACGCTTTACATAAATTATAATATCACTGTTTAATAACTTCAACCACCAAAAAAAAAAGAAAAAAAAAACTGAAAAGCAAAAAATAATACTAATTAATACTTAGCATATTACTTTTTCTTGCTAGTAGTAATGACTGACTTAACACGTTCAGCGCCATGTGTATCTGTTATGATACACCCTAGTGCAACTCTCACGGGCCAGTGTATCTCTGGTGATACACCAGCAGTAGTCAATTTCAAGGGCCGGTGTATCAATGAATATACACCGCACCGAACATTTTGTATGGCAACTTTGTAGCCCCGGCCCTCACAAATCGTTTGGTGTATCTGGGCTATAAAAATGTTGTATAGTTTAGGAGTTATGGTTGTTTTATCAAATAAAACAATTGAAATATGGAGTTTCATATAGGTAATCTTTTATTTATCAAGTTTTTCGATTATTTACAACCCTTTTCACTTATGTATTTATTTTTTAATAAACTTATATATAACAAAAACTTTTAACTAAGTATTTATTTCTTACAATTACTTATTTTTTGTACCTTTCTATCAGATACTACTCGTACTTATCAATCAGACTTTTTACTTTCATAATAATCAGCCTTTTTATTTATTTATTCATGCTTATACTAATAATCTACGTGCTTTTTTAATTACTGTGAACTTTGTTGAAGCATGGTCTGCAGTAAAAATACTTGCACACTGAGCAAATAGTTGACACTTGAGCAGCAGACTTTCTTTGGCCAGGTTGAGCCTTGACCTTTTTGGTCACAAATTGTGTAGCAGCTTTTGCACCTACATCTCATCCGCTTGGTGTGCAAGTTTTTTTACTGCAGACCATGCTTCAACAAAGTTCACAGTAAATAAAAAAGCACGTAGATTATTAGTATAAGCATGAATAAATAAATAAAAAGGCTGATTATTATCAAAGTAAAAAGGCTGATTATTATCAAAGTAAAAAAGCTGATTATTATCAAAGTAAAAGGGCTGATTATTATGACAAAATAAATAAAAACGTGAAAAAAATGGGGAATGTAGTGTGTATCATTTCATATACACTTGGCCCCTGAGACCGAATTTCCCAGAAGTCAGTCGCAGGGGCCAATGTATATTATATGATACATATAAAAAAAACGGTTAGGACAAAGCGTAAATAAAAAAAAATCAAATTCGCATAGTATTTTAGGACTAGGAGATGCCATTTATGCAACAAAAAAAAATGCGATTCCCACAACATTTGCTTCAGAGGTGCGGTGGCGCTGAACGTGTTAAAACTATTTGGGGTCAGTGCCTATTGATTCAGAACGAAAGGTTGGCCATTTTACTAGGGGTCAGACTTCTTTTAAATTTATATGGGGCCAATTTTGATATATTATATTTCCAATAAAAAAGAATTATCAAAATCGGGCTACTCACTAAAAAGTTATGCGTGGTTATAATTAAAAAAAAATACGCATCGACTTGATAAACTTCTCCGTTTTTTCGTTAAAAATATTTAGAAGACAAGTATCAATTAGGTGTCCGTCACTTCCGGATAGTGTCTCACACGATCAGCTGTCACGTGTGTCCATTATCGACCTATAGCTATTATGTTAACTCAAATATATAAATGTACATTTTTAAAAAGCTGTTGGGAGTTTTTTTCTAAACAACGGCAAACGGGCACCTAAAGGCGATGACAGGGGAAATAATGACATTCATTAAGCGAATATTTTGTATTCCTAATATGAAATAATAAAAAAAAACTCTCTTTTCTTCCATTCGTCCTTTGCAGTAGTGTCGTTCCACCCAGGACCCTTGGACCTTTATTATGGTCTCCTAATTGGGTGTCGCAAAACGTTGCCTCAGAAATCCTGTGCTGATTACTTGTTTGGTAAAGGCTATGTTTTTTCTGTGACCTATTTTCTAGCCAGGTCGCTTTCAACGTACGAAACAGAAAAAAAATATTTTTTATTAAGTTTCAAGAAACTTTGGTCGCAATTTTAAGTCATGTGTATGTTGAATAAAAGTTCTTGCTGTAGAACTGTAAATTGTAGAGACCATAACAGATTCACTTACCGAGTTTCGCCTTTAGTCATATACCGACTACTATTGAAATTAATTTTATTTAAGGGTAAAAACGAGACCTTATAATTAAGCCAAAATAGACAAAAATATGTCATAACTTAGCCAAAATTCGCATAGAGCTGAAAATTGGCAGAGACGTTAAATACATCATTATAAATAAAATGTCAAAAATCCCCTACGATTCTACTTCTGCAAAAAAAGGTCAAATGTACAAAATTAAGGTTTTTTCCATTTTTCTCAAAAACTGTATGTTTTATCTTGAAGATATCGCGGTTTTAATAATTAGAAAATTCTATTTTGACTGGACTTAATATTAATACTCAACTGCCTAAACGTCCGTGAGTCTGAATGCTTGTCACCTGGTTCTATATTTTTAATCGTACATTTAGACAATTTACATATCGGTTATTAAAAAAATTATAAAAAGGAGTTTTTATGCAACGTATATTTGTGGAATTGGGGGCATTACTCAAAATTCAAAACAATCTCGCATTAGAACTTTTTTAATCAATTAGACGGCTAATTATAATATAATAATAATAATAAGTCTGTAGAATTTAAAATTCTTACCAGCGATTTTGTCTTTTAAATAGCTCTCTACACAGTCAGGAACAGTTGTCAAAGAGGCAGTAAGTGAAAGGCGTTTATGAAGAGAGGCATTAAAATGCCGCATGCGACGTCCACAATGGCACAATGGCTTAAGCCATTTTCAGTATAAAGCGTGCTTTTAAGCCACTCGAATACGACTCTGCTTATCCGTAAGTACGGTCTGCGAAACAAGGAAAGGTTTTCAAGGTAACCTGAATTACTACTTTTGGGAACAATGATATCATAAATAAAAAAACGTACGAGTATGAAATTTCAGTTCAGAAATAGCCTTGAATTCATTCACGTTCAAGATTCACGTCGAGATGGCGAGGGAGCCCACGTGTTTAATATAAGGGCAAAAATAATTAAAGTAAAGTATAAATATTATAGTCATTGAAATCACACATTCAGTCATTTTAAAATAAGTTTATAAAGTCCCGGCTTACCTCGCGGACTACTTCGGGGGCGCCCGACATGTTTCGGACCGTACCGAGGTCCTTCATCATGAGCCATGGCGTGCGGTTGCTAGATGGCCTCGGCGAAGACACTATTGAATTTTAAATAAATTGAATGCGAGTAAAGTAAATGGAGTATCCAACAACAAGTGGTAGAAATTTCATCATTTCACGATTACTTTCTGTCTTTTTTTTTTGTATCGAGGGGGGGGGGGGGAATCTTCAAAAGGTACCCGGCACCTTGGGAGAGAATAACGGGTTATGTGGTATTTGACCGTACTAAAATCGGATCTCCAGTGGAACGCACCGGTGTCCTCCACGCGGCGCCCCAGAACGGGCCCATCTTTGGGAGAGCAGATGTGCTCTCCTGCACCTTCCGATTTTTTGTTTCAGATGCTATTGCTAACGAAATTTAAGGGATGACATTCATCCTTATGCCACGAGTATTAAAACGTGTCCGCGTGTACATTAAAACAAAAGTAAAAATCTACATCTAACAATCTACAATATATCCTCTTAAGCCTCATATAGACTATTCTACATAACCTATCGGGACTAAATCGGGAGTAAACAATCTCAAGATATATAAAGCCGGCAACACATACAGCAGCCACTAAGAAAACTAATAGCACCCCATCTGACCACTCCTTCGATAATAACGGCTATCAGCGTCCAGCACAATCCACACAGCGCAGACTGCCACCTACAACCTAATATTATGGGACAATCATTCTCAGCTAGTGTTGACAATACGGGATCGTTAATACAGCATTAATCAACAGAACCGACAAAAAATATTGGGGTATTAATTTTTAATTTATGATAAAAAAAATGATATGAAACATCTATAGGCGCCGGTAAACCTGACTGTTGGTGTGGCGACGCTTGCCGTGGCGACGGGTCGCCACACTCAGTTGAAGCAACTTGCAATTAATATTGATTTTTGTATAAAATGGAAATAAATGTTTATCAATAGTCGTCATCCGCACCAGATGTGGCTGAATGGCGACATTGGCGACCCATCCTACTGTTGACCGCACTCGACATTGCTTAGCTTTATTGACACCCATGCTTGTTATAAACGCATCAGATGTTGCTTAGTGGCCACCCATCCTACTTTTGACTGCACTCAACATTGCTTAGCTTTGTTGACAACCATACTTCTTATGATCGCACCAGATGTGGCTTTTGCAGAGATTTTTCAGTTAAAATATAGTATTGTGATAAGTTTTATAGCACAACATAACTCATCATTTCTGTAATAATCTAATACATTAGCCACTTTTTTAGCTTGCGTCAAGTATTAAAATGCATGTTTTAGGTTACTTTAAAAGATTTCTGATGCCAAATTTTTATTTATAACTAGCGGCCGCCCGCGACTTCATCTGCTTGGACTTTGGTATTAGTCATAGCATGATATTATATAGTCTATAGCCTTCCCCAATAAATGCACTATAAAACAAAAAAAAGGATTTTTCAATTCGAACCAGTAGTTCCTGAGATTAGCGCGTTCAAACAAACAAACAAACTCTTCAGCTTTATATATTAGTATAGTTATGAATGTTTTTTTAGGAAACGGTACTTTATTCTCGTTAGCGGAATCTTACTTTTTAGTGTTTTCAAATGTGCACGGTGCAGCGTTCGGCCGCTGCGTTTAACTTCGAAGACAATAACTACTACTAAAAGTAGTTAGTACGGAATGTGTTTTTCCTGATGTTGCACGCGTTGTACGCGATTGCGCTGCTACTGTGGAGACTGATCGTTATCCAATAGTCTGACCGGCAACCACAGCTTTTTATCGCAGCACTACTGTCTTAGAACAGAAAAAGGGTATCTTGCAATTACAAAAGTATCTTCAAATATGGGTTAAAATAAAATCAATGTTATCTTCGATTATAATAAATTTAGTTATACGTAATTTTAGGTATAATTACTAAAATTAAATTAACGTATTAATTCTGTCCTCCAAATTTGCATACCTCGCTGAGTTGAATATGGCAAACTAATAAATTTACATATAACAACTTTTGTAATACCTATATTTACGAAAATAAATTATTTTCATATTCTGCTTGTGTAAGAAATTCACTGTTTTCTGAACTTATCTCGCAAAGCTTGGTGAAGGTATATAATCTGTTTAATCGAAGAAGGGCACATTTCTAGTTATTTTCTTAAAACGTTTCGTTGTTTTTTTAATCCTCATGAATTCGTTTTGGATTATAACACATATTGTTACAAACGACCAATTCTTACTGTGCACGCGACATACTCCAGAACTTAGAGAGCTCAGACGTGTTTATGACAGCGATTCTGCTAATTGGCTATTTACCAAGAAGCTAACTCAAGAGAGGCTGTAATGTATTTAATCTTTACTTTACTTAATAACATCCTAGCTTTCATGAAAACACAAATATGCGTTAGTACGATGCAGTGGTTGTGTCTACAACGTTTTCCTGAATGTATCTAGGAAAATATTCTTATATGTACATCACTGAATAAGTAGTTCCATTTTTTTCCCCATTATTTTCCCACTGCTGGGCATTAGTCTCCACTCGGAATTGAGAGGGACTTAGGCCATAGACTACCGCGCTGGCTAAGTGTGGATTGCGGATTGTTGAGAAATCATGAGCTTCTCTCAGACAAGCACTGTAAGCGGCGATTAAATACGCATTTAAAAAAAATTGTCAGAGAAGACCGCGTTTTTTACTGTTCGGCCATCGCTACTTCTTATTAGTTCTATTGGCAACAACCCTTTTTGCTTTTCACTGCATACATCGCTGGACACGGGTCTCTCCCCATTATTGGGGAGGCCGGAAGCTTACTCCACCACGCTGCTCCAATGCGGGTTGGTGGAGTTAGTTCCATTACTAAGTAAGAATTCAAGACCACGTGTGACCAATAACTCCAAATGTTCCCATTATTGGAATCGCCATAAATTAGCCGCTATAACCATCGACCGGTCTACCCTTGTGGTTATTAGCCATTACGGGCTAATCGGGTGATCCTGGTAATCCGCGGAGAACGTTTGGTACACATGTGACCAGCGTATTATACAGGTGAGATGTTAGTCGTTTTGTGCTGCTTTTTTGCTAATATTTTCTTTTTACGTTAGGTATCCATTCCTTATTCCCTGTAGCTTCGGGATTAAGAATAGAGCTCCGATATCCCCTGCCTGATCGTAAAAGGCAACTAAAAGGGGGCTTCCGGGGTTGTAGATGGTATGAGTGGGAACTTGATCCGCCCAGTCAGCAGCCCCGGGAAAGACGTGGTGTGTGCGTGGCCGCATGCCGCATACCGCCGTATGCATCGGAAGGTGCAGGAGATCATATTTGCTCTCCCGAAGATGAGCCTATTCAGGGCGCTGCGCGTGGAAGTCACCGGTGCGTTCCACCGGAGATCCCGGAGTCCTCCCCAAGCGCAGAGGCAGGCCACCGAGGGGGTTTTAGTGCGGTCAAATGCCACATAACCCGGTATCCTATCCCAAGATGCCGGGTACCTTTTGAAGGTTTCCCCCCCGATACAAAAAAAGGGCTCCATTCCTTGTACAGATTACGAAAATATCAATTCGTCCAATAAATGATAGGCCTCTCCTAACATTCGTCACTCCATTCCATTCAATGGCCTTTGAAATCAGAGTACATCACCTCTGAAATTAGAGTACCTACATCAGCAAATTATACAAACTTCAAATTCTAAAAATTCTGAAAAAAGTATTTCTTGATACTTATAAGTACTATTTCTTAAAATAACGGAGCAATTTACTTTAAAATTAGATATTCTTCAATATTATTAGATTTTCAAGTTTTTATATCTTTTCCTGCGTAATAAAGCAATAAACAGTTTATATCTATACTAATATATAAAGCGTAAGATTTTGTTTGTTTGAACGCGCTAATCTCAGGAACTACTGGCTCGAATTGAAAAGTTATTTTTGTGTTGAATAGTCCATTTATTAGGGAAGGCTATAGGCTATATAACATCATGCTATGACTAATATCAAAGTCCACGCGGACGGGCGGCTGCTAGTTGAAGCATATAAAATACTTTTATAAAGTATCTCTCTGAAAATAATTTTCTAAAGATTCTTATAACATTTACTAACACCGTCCCGTCCGGATACGACCCGAGCATCGGATACGACTAATCCGTACCCGGTCTCAGCACAATGTCATTGTTGGAAACTCTTTAATTGGACCCTGAAGACGACCAACTCGCTAGACCCCTGCTCGTTTAATCCTCAAGAAGGTTGTCTGAGAATGTCGCAGGCAAATAAGGTGTTGCAGGTCAAGTTAGGCTGGCTGATACGCTCGATCGACGGCTGGCTTGAAGCGATAACTCCCGTAAGTTATTTCAGCAAAGTACGTTGACGCGAATGCTTTGTAAAGAAATTTCCGAACAGAATTCCGTTGAGTGGTACTGGATGCGTGCTTAGAGCAACTAAGGATGCCAGCTTACGAGGTCTTCTCGAAAAACAGAATTTTTATTTTCAACGTATTTTTTTTATTTACAAATATTTACATTTGCCGTTTGTAGCGTCGGAACGAAACGATGTTAATGTATGAAAGAATTAGAATTTGTGCGTTCCTCTCCCGCACTAAATTTTCCTGCAACCCTATTTGCGTCATATTATCTCTTCGTTATTGATAAAGCTTGGAGCTTACACTACCACGCTGCTCAATTGCGGATTAATGACGATGCGGATTAGTGGCCAAACTGGCCAACCTGCTGTTGGATGTTTTCAAACCGTACATAAAGGCTCCAAAAAGGTTTGACGACTGCTGTCTACCAATAACAACCGGGACCGATAGTATAACGTGCCCTCCGATGGACGGAAACGCCTATATTTTCTACTAGCGATCACCCATCTCACACAAGACCGCGACCGTTTTGCTTAGTGTTATACGCTAGCTGCAGGGCTTTTTACTTTATTGACATAGTCATGCGCGTAACAGATTTTTCCTGTAGTAAAGTATCGAAGTGGGGAGCAAAGGCTACTCCATTGATGGGTGCCAATATCTTCGTTGCGCTATGAATGTACATATGCCGTAAATATGCAGCTCCGTTTAGCGCTAAAGTTTCCCACGTAGCCAGTATAGCGCTGCAAGCGCTGTAGGCTTCAATTTATGGCTTCTTTGGAACTTGTGGTAGAAATTCGATTGTTTTGTTTGCGGTTGCGATGTTACGTTTATTGAAAACTTTTAAAAAATTAAACTCAAATTGCACTAGCAGAAGTATCTTCGTAACTGCATTCTTCCAAACTTCGTTCCAAATTTGTGGATAAATCGGTATATTGTCTAGAAAATATTATATTTAGGCTTATGAGGAAGGACCTCGTTCAGGTCCGAAACTAGTTGAGCATCATCAATTACGCAAGAGTAAATTATTGAGTATTGCCGGAAGTAAATAATCATGTTAAGTTACACTCACGATTCGTTATATAATAAAACTCGTAACTTGACTATCGCTGTTCCGGGGTTGCAATTTTTAATCATTGCCTTACACGCTCTTCTCCCCTTTTATTAAAACCGATTCAATTGTCGTTAGTAATTAAGAATTTAGCTCGACCTACCTCGTTCTAATACGAAGAAATTTGTCGCAACCTATTTAATTTTAGGGCACGTGCAGTTCGCCTAATATGTTTTATAGCTGAATCTCGTGTAATTCGGTGGGAATTAAAATAAGGACGCCATCTTGCTGAAACTTCTCGAATGATCCCTCCGTAGGGTTGTCACTTTATTTTTACATAAAATATTTTACAAATTATCGGCTTTAATAAAGGACATGCTAAAACAAACCCAGGATTCAATAAAGGATCGCAACTTTTAAAATTTCAGGTAAGTTTTTGACGGTGACTACTGTATAGTATTTATTATCTCATTCGTAGCCATGCTTTGAGTTATATTTATGTTTGTGACTGTCCCGTTTTTTCTTACTTTATGAAAAAAACGTTGTCCTTAGTTTTACACTGTTTTATACAAAGCATTATAAAATAAATGCAAATTAATATATTTGAAGTAGAAAAAACATTTTAAACTTTAGTTTTTTTATAAGTAAATATTAAAAATGTTATGAAAAGAGAATATTAAAAGCGTGGAACTGGGATGAATAAGTCACAGTACTGTTATTTCTTTTCTAGGTACATATTTGGTATAAACCTATATTTTGCATAAACACTACTAAGATCAAATTAGGACTTCGACAGAATGGATTTAAAGTTGACTTATTTTTTTAAATTATAATATATAATGAAAAATTAAGTTTTGTGAAAGTTACAATGTGACAACCCTACCCACGAGTAATGAGCGAGTGCGATGCCGCCGTTCGGCTAAATGCGTAATGCTTAAGAAAATTTTCTTCACATCCGTCTCCGTCTAACGAGCCTTTAGCAAAGATTGTTCTCAAAACGTTTCATTACGTAACATATGTATAATTAAACTGGAATACGGAGTGGAATTACTTTTCAGCAACTTAAATAAAAACTTATGGAACTGTTTCGGGCAGTAAAATTAAGTAATTCACACAGTCCAGGTAAGATGGTAATGAGAGAGTAATGGTGTTGTAAAGTTCAAGGTGGATGAATGGTAATATACTCGTACGAGTATTAGTAAACGTTTCCTTGACTTGACTAACTGACTTGAGCTAGAATGTGTATACATACTGTATTACCATTCGTAGTAGCGGTTTCAAACAAGAGTATAATTCGGCGCGTTTTGTTTATTGAAGCGCGTACGCGCGAAACATCGAGATTTGACGTTTTTAAGTGCAAAAAATAGCGCACGTGTACGCGCGTTTTCCGAAACTGTATACGCGCCGAAAAGTACGTTAGGAGTTTTGGCGGGAAGTCTGAAGG
Organism: Pyrgus malvae; assembly: GCA_911387765.1. Classification (NCBI taxonomy): domain Eukaryota; kingdom Metazoa; phylum Arthropoda; class Insecta; order Lepidoptera; family Hesperiidae; genus Pyrgus; species Pyrgus malvae. Next base: position 4,338,258 of record OU426955.1, on the reverse strand, counting down.
GACACGTTGTGCTCTTGTTTTATTTTCAGTCTCTTGGTGTATTTTTGAGTCGTATACGATGAAGTTGATGGCATTTTGTTCAATATACGTTAATAACAGTGCACGTGTGTTGTGAAATAAAATAACAGTGCGAAAACATGTTTTTTCAGCTTGCCTCCAAAACTCCATCGGACACGTTCTGGTAAAGTAGCCATCGCTTTACTTGAACATCTGACTGACTAGACTGACTGATACCTGACGACTTACTGATTTTTTCAATGACTACTAAGTGATGCAAAAATTATACTTGATGCTGGCAAGTTGCACAAAGTCTGCGATGCCATTATTGAAGAATGAAAATACGCAAATTTGAAACTGCTCTTAAGATCATGGTGTCGATAATAAAGATATTTTTTTCTTAGACTTATAGTAGTTTTAAAGTTTTTAAGATAAATGAAAATTGAACTAGAAACCTTGATGTATGTGGGTACTGCCTTTAAAAGTACCAATCATATATAAATACTGCTTTCGTCTTAGTAAATTATGATTACTAACAAAAATATTTTCAAATAGATTTTTCTGCATAATGCAAAATTTTCAAGTTAAGTAATAATCATGTAAAGTCATAGAATTAAGAAATATAGAGATCATACCTTATTAGCAAAGTAAGATTTGATGAAAACTAAGGGCAAACAACCGGAATTGAGATATTTCGTTTGAACATTTTTTGCTACCTGAATAATTTAAAAAATCTGGCGGATAAATAATGAGTGTAATAGTAAAAGCGTTCTTTTTTCAACCTTTTTATATTCCATTGCTGGGCACAGGTCTCCTCACCAGTGAGAGGGATTTAGGCCATAGTCCACCATGTGGCCAAGTGCGGATTGGTGGACGTCGTGCTTTCGAGAAATTATGAATTTCTCTCAGGAATGCACGGCGATGGAGAACATAGCAATCAATTAAATATCACGATATTTTCCATCACCGTGGAGCAGCGATAACTACGCACATTATAAATTTCTTTGGTTGGAGACCGCGGTCTTTTACCACTCGACCATCACTGCTCATTTCTAAGGTAGGAAAACGTTCTTAGGATGGGGTTTATATATTTTTCTTTACGTTACTATGTAAAGTAAAATACCCAATAAAATCCGGTCTTGGACTACCAAGACAATTGAGATACTTTTAATGAGCTGTCAAAACGTGACATCCCCATACATTTTGTATTAGAAAATGATAAGTGACGTCACTTATCATTAGACATCGGATTATATGCATTTGCATGTTTGCATATGCAAATGCATATAATTCTATTTTTATAGCGTTATTGCATATTTTGAGACTTTTTCATTGATAGTGCTTATTTCAATAGTTAGGTATACGTATTTGGCATGTTGCATTATGTAGTCGACACGTCTGCCCACTGAATGAATCCGATGAAGAGCAACTACCAAACTTAGCACTGCCCCCAGAACCAATATTAACGCAATGGGTTGCTGTATTGTTTTATGCTGAAAATTTCGACGCTATAAAAGAAGTAGTTGGATAATCTGAAAGATCAGACGCCATTGCAATTAATGCAAGCCAGCTGGCATTTAAGGATCCTTCAATAAAAAAATATATTGCTATTATTGCAACACATTTCAGCAATATACCCGATGAAATTGAGAAATTAGAATCTAAAAACTTTCCTCTGCGTCAGTCCTTGGAAATAATAGAAAAGTTGGTTGAACAGAGTATCTCCCTTCCGAGTTCTCTATCGCTAAAGGTTCGTGGCAAATTAAATGCAGTTTTGTATAAAAAACCTGGTTTTGAAAGCATAAAGAAAATTGAGGCGTTTATAACGGCACCGGACAAACTCTGCCTGAAGAGGTCTCTGCAGAAATGGCGCCATATTTTAAGTTCTGTCCGGTAACGTCAGTTGACGTTGAAATGTCTTTTTCAGCCTATAAATTGATATTAAGTGACAAACGTCAGAAGTTTGCTGCAGTAAATCTGGAAAAATATATTATCGTTTACTGTTCAAGAATTATAATAAATAAGTTTATTATTAACGTAATAAATTAATAATTTATAGTTTATTAAATATTATATAATTAATATGAATAATTTTAAATTATAATGCGATAATGGTAATAATAATAAACGTAAATTGTAATTGTAAACGTTTTTTGATTTTGCATATTTTATGCATATTTCGCCTTTTTTTAGTGCATATTTGCATGCTTATTTTGGCATTTTGATAGTGCATATAATCCGATGTCTACTTATCATATATAGTCAATTGACTTCATTATTATTGATTTAAGCGGTAATAAAAATCATGTACAAAAAAGAATTAACAATTATATTGCTTTCCAAGCGTGATTTAGTGCAACCTTTTTAAGGTAAGGATTTTGAATTTTTTTGTGCATAGTGTCCAAGAGCCTACTGTGCTTTTCGGTACATAAAGGTAAAGTCAATATATAGGTGTGTTTTATTACAAAAAATAACCAATAGCTACTGACTCACTGAACAGGTCACCCATATTTCTCAGTAAATAAGTAGGTGACTTAGTTTTACCCCGGAGGAAACGGAAGGCGACACCGGGACTGGCTGCGACGTGACGGACACGACATCCCGGCGCCGACGACTTAGCGATGTATTAGCGAATTGTGGGGAATTATCATAATAATACTGTGTTATTTGCGTTTGCTACGGAGCTTTATAACTAGGTGATTATCTAATGTACAAATTAGTACTCGCTTTGTCTGTACGTCCTTTATAGAATCATAAGCTATGCATTTGATCATGTCATGATCTTCAGCAAAGTGTTGTGCGTGAGCCCACAAAGGTTTCTGAGTTGGTTTCTATCTGTCTGTTCCGGCTAATCTCTGAAACGGCTGGACTGATTTTGACGGGACTTTCCCTGGTAGGTAGCTGATGTAATAAGGAGTAACTTAGGCCACTTTTATAAAGTCCACGCGGACGAAGTCGCGGGCGGTCGCTAGTAATATATAATTGTTTGTGTTTATTAACGAGATTAACAAGGTTGTGTTATGTCATAGAAATTGAATTGATATGTATTGAAAAACAAAGTACTACCTAAATAAATAGTAACAAGGAGCACGAATTTGCGAATTTTCGCGATACTAACAGTTTTTGAAGTGCGCATGGCCCGGCCGTTAGCGTAGAACGCAAGCGACCTATGCAACTAAGCCAAACGGGCGCGGTTGGGTGTGAGATGGGTGACCGCTAGTGGCAAAAAAAAACATGCGCGTTTCTGTGCTTCGGAGGGCACGTTAAAGCCGGTTTTTGTCGACAGATAACCTTGTCGCTAAACCTTGTCGGAGGCCTTATGGGCGGTTTGAAAACATCCGACAGCGGGTTGGCCACTAAACCGTATCTCCACCAACCCGCATTGGAGCAGCTTGGTGGAGTAAGCTCCAGGCCCCCCCGCAACAAAGGGAAGAGACCCGTGCCCAGCAGTGGTACGCAAAAAGGGTTGCAGCTGTATAGACTGTGTCCCGCAAGTGCATAGATATTTTTTTTACAAGTCTGTCATCTCGCATCGGCTCTTAAAAGTGTGGTTAATGACATTATTATTACCCATTACATTAAACAATGTGGAGACTGCCCAGTTTGACGTGCCATGATGGATGAGGCAGCAATTTGCATACGCGTTGCTAATGGCACTTTAACACGCGCTAACGTGATACAAGATAGAGGACATGTTAGCTGACGGACTTATTTTGGATATTAAAACCCGCTGCTAGATATCTCTCTTAGTGGCTGCTGGCTGGCTGCAACCCTTTTTGCGTCCCACTGCTGGGCACGGGTCTCTCCCCCTTATTGGGGAGGCCCGTGCCCAGCAGTGGGACGCCCGCTGTCGGATGTTTTCCAACCGCCCATAAGGCCTCCGACAAGGTTTGACGACTGTTATCTATCGACAATAACCGGGACCGACGGCTTAACGTGCCCTCCGAAGCACGGAAACGCGCATGAAATTTTTTTGCCACTAGCGGTCACCCATCTCACACCCGACCGCGCCCGTTTGGCTCAGCTGCATAGATTAATTGCGTTCTACGCTAGCCGCCAGGCTATGCGCGCTTCTCTCTTAGTAAATAATATAATTTGAATGGAGTAGCAGACGAGCATGCAGGCCACGTAATTGGTCGCTGCAGCCCATGGACATCTACACACAACCTCAAGCAAGCATAGGTAAGTCTTGTCTGAGGTCGAATGCAGTTGCGCTGCTACTCCGGAGGCTGGTGGTCGCCTCATGTAAATCTAAAAAAAATCTAAGTCTAATCTAATTTTATTTTTTATTTGATAAATTTAGTTTCGAGACTTCATTTTTGTTGTATGTTTTTGCTCTTTTCCGATGACTTCACATATGTTGACTCCCATCTACAATACGGAAAAATCTCATTTCTCGTAGTTGCCTCATAGAAAACAGCTCGACGTTGCACAAGTAATGCATCACTTTAAACCTGAAACAAGTATTCAAATTCAATTTCAGTTTTTTACTACGCCATTCGTAAAATCCGTTTATCGATAAACAAACTTGATATATTACGTCATAAATAACATGTGGCTGCAGTGCCATCAACAATGATGGAGTGCATCAAAATATTTTATTGTTTCAGTGTCGAAATTGAAAAATGCCATAAAATCCGTTTAAAATCCACTTATCGTTTAATGCTTATCATCACTGTAAAGCTGTCGTTGTACAACAGCTGGAAACTGGTCGCTTCATTTAATTTCACATAGTTAACTGTGTTTCGACTAGGCACGGCCATAAACGTTCACTTCCTATTTGATGGCTTCATAAAAAACCCGGTCATTCATTGAGATGGATGAGATTGAAAAAAAATTGTCAAGAAAGTCCTTTGCCGCTGGGCTTATTATCAAATTAGTGATTACTTAAATGATTAAAAGGCTTAGCTGGCTGGCACATCAGGCTGTTACTATAATAAACTTATAATATACTAGCGTATACTATATACTAAAGTATATTGTAAATCCTAAGTATAAGGTTTCTATATCCATGTTATATTTAAAACTACCTATATTTGTAAGCAGTCACCTGCTGTGGGTTGACAGTAACAACGATAGCTGTCACGTGTGTTCATTTTTTGACGTGATAACGTCTTTAAAATCGTTTTAGTCGGGTGACATGTTCAGAAACTTGTGTCACACCAAAACCTCACGAGCGCGATCGCAGGTATAACGAGAGAGAGACGGACCGATCTCCCGTCTCATCTCGAGCGCTGCCAGTCATTCCGTGAAACTTGTCACGCGGAATCCTCACGAGCGGAGGCTGGCATAGCGTTCGAGTGAGTGGACCGATCTTCCGTCTCTCTCACTCTAGCGGCATACAAACGAATGGAGATTTTCTCGTGCGGACGTTATCACGTAAACATCTCGATCGTAAACCTACTTTACAAACAATTTGCCGTTTTTTTCTTCAATTATGGCAACGCAAACTCTGCATATTGCCAGCGTCAAGCATAATTTTTGCATCACGTTTTTGCCAGATTCGATGAAACTGGACGAGTAATAATAAGTAAAGTCAGTAAGTCGTCAGTAAGTCGTCAGTAATCTGTCCGTAAAGTCAGTCAGACATTCAAGTAAAGCGATGGCTTCTTTACCAGAACGTGACCAATGGAATTCTGGAGGCAAGTCGAAAAAACATATTTTCGCACTGATATTTTAATTCACAACACTCGTGCACTATAATTAACCTATATCGAACAAAATGCCATCAAATTTATCCGATATAACTCAAACTACACCAAGAAAGTAAAAATAAAACAAGAGCACAATACGTCTTTTTCGACTTCCCGCCAAAACTCCCCGTGTGTTCCCATAAGGGCGCCTAGAGCCGATGACTGCGAAAAGATTTACGTTCATTAAGAGAATATTTGTATTCCAAAAATGAATAAAATATTATTTATTTATTTACACTTACATCCTCACCAATAAATGGCGTGTAAGCTTCTAATAGTTATTTAATATCTTGTCTTATCCTGACATGCTCAAAATGGCATATGCTAAAGCAAGACAAAACAATGTATAACTATAACCAATTAACCAACTTATAAAAATATTAGTTAGAGGTTTTCGTGCTCTATTCCACTGTAGTATGGAGTACGAAAAATTCATATTATATCCCCGAAACACTGGAAGGCGTATTAAAGCTGATGGAGTGGAAAGGGCTATGTAAACAGCAATGACGGACACCTCACACACCTTCGATTTATTTATAGTAATGCTGGCGGAGTCCCTGAAATAACTGAGCACTATGCTAGGGGACCTCCATTTCGCTTCACAATGGGTGAGTATGCCCAGGAGAGGACTATGAATGACTGATTGATGGATTTCTTGCACACCAGAAACAAAACTGTGAGTAAGGAGTATGGAGTTCACGCACGGAATCAACGCTATTAAGTCAATGCGTGACATTCTTTTGGGAATCAAAAATAAAAGTAGCATAGGAGCTTGAGCTATGCACTCACAGGTAGTAATAATGGATACAAATAATATAAAATAAAACATTAATTTATGAATAGTTCGCTAAATATAAAAAACTTGGTAGTTCTACATAGTCAGGAGAAACTTAATAAATAAATTATACCGGGCTGATCGCTAATTAATTACATTGAGAAGCCCGCATAGCTTCCCCTTTCGCTGCAAAATTGCAAAACAAAGCAAGTTTCATTTAAGCGGAAACTTTTATAGAAAGAATCTTTTGTCCGGATAAAATATTGTGTGAGCAGTTGTTTGACTAGTACTATAGTTTGACTTTTATATTCAACTAGCTGATCCCGCGAACTCCGTACCGCGTTTAAATATTAAATAATAATAATAATAATGGATAGCATATATACCTTCTCCGTGAAAAAATACATATACATACCAATTTTCATAATAATCGGTCGAATAGTTTCTGAGTTTTGCGATGTCATATATACAAACATCCTCTTTTATATGTATAATAATAATAATAAAGAAGAAGATCTATTTTTAACCATTTAAGTCCCAATGTTGGGATTTAAAATAGTTCTAATAAATTAAACCAGACGTATAGTAAATCATTTATTTGGTATTTATTTCGGGTAATAATGGGTGCAATATATAAAATTAACAATGCCCTGTAAGGTGTACCAAGGATTCGATTATAAACTGAAGTGATAAGTGATTACCAATTAAGCCTTGGACATATTGCTTGATAAACTGCGTCGTAAATCAAAGCCAAATCTTATGAGGCCAGAAATAAACAAACTCCTAAATGTACCCAATGTTTGCATAATTTTCAGGCAAAAGTTTCCCGTGTATACATCACAGCATTGAAATAAATGCCTCATCTGACTCGAGGGAGAGTTTTGCACAATTTCACGCGTTCCCACATACAGCACGTGTATTTGTGACAGACGCCGGGATGTACGAAACTTCGGAGTTGCTAAGTGTTGTTAATCCTAACCGTATTTTTCGGGCAATAAGTGTTGTGATGTTATTTAAAATGTTACATATGAATAAACCCTGCATGAATAACGGCTTTGTAAACGTCAGTAAAATAAAAAAAAACCGAAGCACTCAAAATTAGTAGAATGAAAGATGATTACGAAAGATGTAAGGACTTTTTTAAAAATTGTCTCTCTTTTATGTAAGGTTTTTATTAAGTTTCAAAACAATTGTTATTAAATTACGTAGAATTTTGTAAAATTTATATTTTAAGCATTCAATTTGTTGGAAATTAAGTACTAGGCAAGTAAGCCTAAGGATTTCACTTTTACTTTGACACATAACACTTGTCCATTAAAAGAACCATATTTTTAAGGCAAACTACAGGTAAAATTTTAATAACGTACATTAAATAGTTTACTATACAAACATTGCTTTATTATTGACGACTCATGTGGCGAAATGGTTGATTCGTGTACTGGACTGCTGATCGGAGGGTCCCGGATTCGATTCTCGATTAAGCAGAAACTTGAATGGGTTTAAATTTCTCTTTTCGGTCTGGGTGTTCGTGATTTGTATTTGTGAATATCTGTGGTACAGAAGGGACCCTAGTGTGGGGCTATGGTTATTATTATTTATGGCTTTAGATTATAAACCTTACTCCATTCAACGAACGTTTACCACATCCACGGTACGTATTCATCTTCGTACATCCGTCATCATTATGTTCACACATTATTGAAGTCCGTGATATATTATCTGCGAGGGTGCTCAGATGGAGACAGCTACATGATTGGCATCTAAGATTGATATATTTGAGTGGTGGAGTAGGTACTTATGAATCGTTTTCGTATTACGATCAGGTGAAAAATGGGGCTGATTCTCCCTGCTTATGACGATTGCAATATAAATATGGTGTTAATTTTTTCCTTCTCTTAAAAAACATTGAACAGGAGTTTTATTACATTATTGGCCGATAATAGTAATGTTAGATAAAAACAATTTCAATTTCATGAATTGATTTTATCATTATTGATTTTATTTTTTATTACTCTGCGAACAACAAGGCGAGGTAGGCTTAAACTGCATTTCGCCGTATTACATACATGTACGCAGTAGACGAATTCCCGTTCATCGAGAAAAACGTTGTTAAAATATCAAAATTCTCAAGAAAATATGCCGAATTGGGTAGTAAAAAGGTGTAATACATAGTAATAACAGTAATGTAGTAATTTGATTACGCCCACGCACACATGTTTACAAAATCGGCATCACTATGTTGTTGTTGTTGTACGTAGTTACATCTTTATATTTTTATTTGATCTGAGGGTTAAGACTATGAACATTTTGCCTAAGGATATTTTATAAGAATTAGATCACAAACAAGGCACCTATTATAAAAATCCTTGTAATAATTTCTTGAACAGTATAATTATCTCTAATTTATTGCTACTTGCTACGTAGCTTCATACAAATGTTTATTTCAATAATGCTACGCGCTACGGAACGTGTAGCAAAACAGTAACTACGATATCGTAGTCTGTCTTCAATTTTGTAAACTACTACTTCTTTTATTTATTTATTTATCCTCTTTATGTTGAAGAACTACAATTAAAACCATCACAAAATACTAGGGTTTTAAATTAATTTAATTTTTTAACAACTTCAACCTATACATTCTTGTTTTCAGGGCTTCGTTAATTCTGAGAGTAGAGATTATATTTACAAAAGCACGAAAGTATCATGACTACATATTTTTTAAATTTTGGTATACATAATGTGTCAAGTCAATTGATACAACTTAAGTCACTACATTGAAAAGTTCTATACATCCAAGAACTAAATAAGTATTAATCAATTTTTCATAACGCTTGTTTCTAAATTGGCTAGTTTTCAGCAAACATACTAACCTCAATTTTTAAATTTATAATTATCTTGGAATATAGTTATAATTTAAATTTACTACCCATTCTGGAAAATACATCCTTTTCTATGAGGTCCTATAACCTGACAAAGAAAAATCTGACATTCTAAAAAATGAAACTCCCCTCCCACTAAAATACATTAACAGTAAAATACATTTTCTCCTTATTTTTTTACTTCTTAGTTCGTATTTTCAGATAAGCGTGTTTTTTAGTTTTTTAAACTACATTATTTATTTTTAATATTTTAGTTGGAATTTTATTCTCATATTATTACATCGGCCTTTGACCCCTGTGCAAATTTTCAAGTTAATCAGACGCTTAGACGTGTTAAAATATAAAAACTATTTGTTTCATTAAGTACCTTAGGCCACAAACTTATCAGCCGCCCCTCGTATATTTTATCCTAGTTATGACTTTAATATGAAGTTATGAGATTATTATATTGTCATCGGCCCTTGACCCCTGTAAAATTTTTCAAGTTAATTAGGCTCCTAGAAGTAAGTGAAAATGAAGTTAAAAGATTCCTTTACATACAGGTCAAGTTAATAAAAGCGTGTTAAAAAGTTAGTACCGGTGACAACGATAGCTAAAATATACAAACAACCATCCCTAAAACCCGACGTTTAGTAGAAGCAACTTTTTAGTAGAAGCTTGGATGATGAGCTATCGGCGGTTCCGAAGTGAAGGCCACTCGAGGCTAAAGTGGCCGAACAATGGCCGGCGTAAGCTATTGTAAGGAGCCTTTTGACCTCCTTCCATTGTGCCTCGTCGAAAGACTTTATTACAGGGATATCTCTTCGTGTTGCCTATTTAATCGCGTTTTTAGTTCGTCTTTGGATAGATTTAAATTCGATGGGTAGGAATCAAATGGTTATTATTCATTTTCAATTCAAATTTCAAGCTTAGCCATACAACGGCGTAATGTAGCCAGTGTATGTGAGTGTGTGTGTTTATTTTTATTTCCCTTTTCCCTGCAGAAAATAGAAGCAATAGCAGATCTGTTTATAAAATAAATTAAAATTAAAAATAGTGATACAGAGTTTTTGTATACATAACATTTTGTACATAGTTTTTAATTTAATTGTAATTTTAGTTTATATTTAATTTATGTATGTTCTTAAGGTTTTTTTACGTTTAATAAACGTTTATTACTTATTTATCTTTATTTAATACATGCTTTTTCAGTTTTTAAAAGATGCGCTGCCTATTTTTACCGTGGAGCAATTCTATTGTGGTGGAAACGTATCTGAACCTGAGCCAGCCAGTTTGGGGTGAGGCACAAATTAGCGTCCGGAAGCAGAGCAACTACAAACGCAAGAGTCAACTTGCTTGCAACGACCACTAAACATCATGTGGCTTACATGCTCCTCTGCTTCACCATTTAATTTAAAAAAAGTTGGCAGAATTGTTTAGCAATGATGGGCACAGGTCTCTTCACAAGTGAGAGGGATTTAGGTCATAGTCCTCCACGTTGGCCAAGTGCGGATTGGTGGACGTCATGCTTTCGAGAAATTATGAATTTCTCTCAGGCATGCACGGCGATGCAGAACATCGTAATCAATTAAATATCACGATATTTTCCATTGATGGACATGCGATGGATCAATTGTTTCTTTACACTAGGGACTAGAGGCATAGTACAAAGAAATTCTTCTTTCAGACGTCTTCTCTGAAAAATATAAATAGGCATGCAAAATTTATTTTCTAATAAGGTCAAGATTTTCATTCATACATTTTTTCACTACTTAACCATTAACTTGCGTGTTTTAATATTTCAAGAAACTGCTTCGGCTTTTTAATACCAGTAATAATTGTAATATAAACTTTAGTACGAATAAAATAAAGTTTTAAATGCAATAACGAATTAAATGCTGGTAAGTATTTCAATTCCGTGAGAGGAATTCGAGAAAAGCAACGTCACAGGTTTAAGCGTTTTGATGACGTCATAAAAACCTTGTCGTTATAAGCGTGTTACGTTCAAACCAACGATTTGTAAGGTAACAGAAACGGAACGCTATTAGTAAGAAAATAGAGTTCAAATTTGGTTGGGGAATAAAATCTTTGAAAATAAGTCCGTTAGCAATAAAACCTTTTACTCAAGAATCACGGCGTATATGACATATTAAGCGGTGTGAGCAGAAAAGATGTTTTTCGAGTTTTGGTGAAATTACGATATTGGAAGATAAAACCACTTTAATAAAGGCAGTTATGCATACATAATGTACATAGTATATAAGCACGTGGAATAACAAATTTTGCATGCCAGATCGAATCGGTCTGTAATACTTTTAAAGTTCATTAACCCCGTTTTTAATGCTCCATTGCTAGTCATACTCGTAAGTCTTAGAAACGAGAGATATTTGTGCCATGGTCCTTTACGCTGGTCCAAGTGTTGGTAGAAATTATGCTATCGTGAAATTTTATGTATTCTCAGGTATGAACGATGACGGAATGAAGTATGACCCGCACCAAACATTTCTATTCAATTAAACCTTCATGAATAATATTAATGAAAAAAATAAACGTTACACACTCATAGCCCCACAGTAAGGTAATGAAGACCCTGTGTCGTGGGTACCATGGACACATACAAAGACAGGTACACAAACACCCAGACCGAGAAAAGAAATTTAAACTCATCATTCAAATTTCTGTTTCGCCGGGAATCGAACTCGGGACCCATCGATTGGCAGTCCGGCATGGTTACCATTGTGCCACACGGGTCGTCAAATTATTATTTTAAAAGAGTGTTGCTGGGAGTTTTATTCCATGGTCATTTTTCTCTCAGCTCAACATCTAGCCCGTACGAGCACCTAAAGGCGATGACCGGGAAAAAATTATAATTATTAAGCGAATATTTTGTATTCCTAATATGAAATTTTTTTTTTTTACTATTGACGATGTTGGTTCTTACTGGCTAATTACTGATGCATGTTTCTAGGTTTGATTCTAGATTGACAAACAATTTACTTGAGCAGTGAAGGCCGAGTGGTAAAAAACCGCGGTCTTCTACGCGACAGATCCTGGGTTCAAATCCTCGGCGCGCACCTCTGACAAAGAAATCTGTAATGTGCGCATTTATCGCTGCTACCGTGTGATGGAAAACATCGTGATATTTAATTAATTACGATGTTCTCCATCGCCGTGCATGCCTGAGAGAATTTCATAATTTCTCGAAAGCATGACGTCCACCAATCCGCACTTGGCCAGCGTAGTGGACTATGGCCTAAATCCCTCTAACTTGTGAGAGGAGACCTGTGCCCAGCAGTGGGACATAAATAAAGGTTGTAAAGAAGAAGAAAACAATTTACTTTACCAATCAACACGTGGCAAGCTTGGAGGGCTTTGGTCCTAAATCCTCTATTTACGAGATTCGTACTTAGCGGAAGGCAAATTTTCTTTTGTAAAAATGGTTGGCCTTTCATGTTACAACTTTTAATTAAAATAGACAAACCATACAGTAAAAATGAAAAGAGTATTCATGTAAAGCGTACTCCAGATCCGAAACATTACTGCTCGTACATAACGCGAGTAACGTATCAAAGTGAAGGCATGAAAAGGCCGTTTTTGAGCAAAATTTTTACATGTGCTACATTCGACTACTCTCGGTTCAAAATAGTTCCTTTATGGAATTTGACGATGTATGAAAAATGATCATGCGTTTCCCTTCTCGCTTTATATGGGCATAAAGCTGTGATGTTTTCACGCGGATTCGGATGTGTAGGTTTGTGGTGACAGCGGGAAATGTAAGGTGAAATGAGAAATAAATAATGTAGTTTAAAAAACTAAAAAAACACGCTTTAGTCAAAATACGAACTAAAAAGTAAAAAAATAAGAAGAAAATATATTTTACTGTAGAAAAAGCGTGGGGTGTATGGTGTCAATAGTATCTTAAAAACCACCCCACGCTTTTTTAACAGAAAAATATATTTTCTTCTTATTTTTTTACTTTTTAGTTCGTATTTTCACAAAAGCGTGTTTTTTTAGTTTTTTAAACTACATTATTTATTTTTAATTTTTTAGTTGGATTTTTATTTTCATATTATTGCATTGTCATCGGCCCTTGACCCCTGTGTAAATTTTCATGTTAATCAGATGCTTAGACCTGTTAAAAATATAAAACTTTATATTTGTTTCATTAAGTACCTTAGGCCACGAACTTATCAGCCGCCCCTCATATATTTTTTTATCCTGTTGATCCTAGTTAGGACTTTCATATAAAGTTATAAGATTATTTTATTGTCATCGGCCCTTGACCCCTGTGCAAAAAATTTCGAGTTAATCAGACGCCTAGAAGTAAGTGAAATTGAAGTTAAAAGATTCCGTTACATACATACATAATACATACATACATACACACAGGTCAAGTTAATAAAAGCGTGTTAAAAATCATCAATCAAAGTTCAGATAATGAACTATGTAGTCACATAGGTAGATATTTTTGTATAAATTTAAGAAAAGCTTGAAAATTTTAGCTTTATGTTACTAAAGTCAGAACTATACGAGAGAGAAAAGGTGTAGCCATATTGTAAGCTTATGAAAAACACAACAAACAAAAGATGAAACTATGAGAAACATTATTTAGAGTCCCAATCATGGGCGTACCCAGGTTCTTGGTCATGGGGGGAGGAGGGGCAAGTACTTGGTTAGGGAGGCCCCGTTACACGAAGACACGCATACAAAATATACAAAGGAAACAGCAGGAGGTAGCATATCTATATTCTCTAAGTTTCTGTTTTCTTTTAGGAGATCTTTTGGGATTTTTGAATCCCTGAATTTGGACCTTGATCCAACAGCTGCCCATGGCCCCAATATCTATGACTATACAGTCTAAAAACTTCAACAGTCCCTGAATATTATATTGCTCCATATATTTTCTTTATACGCAAATACTGCAAAATACTTAGGTATGACTCTTGACGCGAAGCTATGCTGGAAGCATCACGTTAAGAAAAAACGAGAAGAATTGGAGCTCAAATACAGAGCTATGCGTTGGCTTCTTGGGAGGTATTCCTCACTGTCAGTCCAAAATAAAATTTTGTTATATAAGCAGGTCCTAATGCCAGTATAGGCCTATGGTGTACAGCTGTGGGGCTGTACCAAACAGAGCAATATAGACATAATTCAAAGGTTCCAAAATAAAGTACTTAGGGGAATCGTGAATGCACCTTGCACACATACGAAACGAAGATCTACATCGGGACCTAAAAGTAGACTTCGTCAAAAATGTTATTAAAAAATATGCAGAAGCTCATCAACAAAGACTTCACCATCACGTGAATGTTGAAGCAATCCAGCTGCTCGACACCACGGACTTAGTGAGACGGACAAAACCTTTTGAACTAATTATATAACTCCCTGTAGTGATAGTGAAAAGTGACTAAAATTTATTTAGTGACACTAATGACACAAGAACAATATTAGCAAATTAAGTTAGCGTAAAATTACTCATTAGTCGAATTATTTAGGCTAGATCGTAATGTAATATAAAGTATTGTTTTGTACTTTATACTAAAAAAAAAATATATATTTTCTTTCTTCAATGCTATAAATAAAGCAAGACCTGCAGAATATAATATTATTATTTTATTAACTTGTAATGAAAACGTAAAAAGTTCCAAAACAAAAATACATTTTTAGCTCCGCTGACACTGTCTCTGTACATCAATATTTATGTAAAAGCTTTACGATTCCATCCCGTGAGTTACGTTTGATGTTATTATGCGTTCCGTTTTACGCCGCCTTCATTTGATAATGTCACGAAATAAACTATTTTTTGAACGATCGACGCGCGCTCGTAAAATGGAACGCGTCGGTGTCATATTGGATTTTACGAGATATAACTTACTTATTCACTGTTTTCGACTGGCCTTTAGGGTTGGACGGTGTTGCCAATATTGAATATGTTACCGGACAATATGGAGGCCCACTCTTTATTTTAAGATGTGTTGTTTATGGCCCCGTTTACTTCGCTGGTTTTTGGGACGAATATTAAAATAAATTTTTATGTTTTTGTTTACCTATCGCTTTTGAGAATATTGGAAATATTATTGAAAGTTATTTATCTATTAACAAATATTAAATTTGCTTAGATTTGGGGCACCTTTTATAGATTACCAGAAAAATAGTAGATGATTGTAAAGAGAAATATAACAATACAGAAATTATTATTGGTTTCGTCGTTTATTAATTTTCATTTATTTTTGATAGTCCTATATTAGACAGTAACAGAAACAGGATTGTTAATATTTTTGAAGATAATTTTTGTGGAGAAACTTATACACAGCGTGGTTTATTTTCGATTATTAATAAGGGAAGATTGAACTAAAATTTAAAAAGAAGGGATTTTGATATCCAAATCGTAAAATATAAGACAGGTGATTACATGCGCCGTGTCGTGAGGAAACCAATAAATAGTCGCAATTCGTCAAACTTCCACGCAGTGATTAACCCATAAAACTCGTTTGGGATATTGCAGCGTCTATGCCGCCCTTAAATTGGGCTCAGTTAAGGCCCTTCGGCACGCCAACCTCCCATATTGTTTACGATAAAAATATCCCTTGTTTTCATTTTTGTACAAGATAGATTTATTAAAAATACGATACTTATTTGCGGCTGCTAAAACGTTCAACAGCGAGTCGACCGCTTACTCGCATCTTCATCGGAGCAGCGTGGTGGAGTAAGCTCCAGGCCTCCCCAATAATGAGGAGAGATTCGTGCAGTGGGACGCAAAAAGGGTTCTAACCTATTTTTAGTCTAAAGTTTAGTGCCAGGCGACCCGCGACGGCCTACAATTTTGTTTTATATGAGGTTATCATTAATTCGTAAACAGCAACATTTTATCCTTTCTCTGAATAGACTCTTAAGCAACAATAATATTCGTAGTAATATTTAAAACAATATAAAATAAACAAAATTACAACCCAAATTCGAACGTTCAAATTGAGAAAAAGTTTTGTCAACCCGCGTAGCGTAATGGTTACCATGCCAGACTGCCGATCGGAGGGTCCCGGGTTCGATTCCCGGCGAAGCAGAAATTTGAATGATGAGTTTAAATTTATGTTCTCGGTTTGGGTGTTTCTGTTTCTGTCTTTGTGTGTGTTCATGGCACCCACGACACAGGGTATATCTACCCTACTGTGGGGCTATGAGTGTGAATCGTTATTATTATTATTATCATAAGAAAAAGTTGCTGCAGCTCTATTGTGCTTCAATTAAGTTAAAGTTCATTCCAGTTAGTAAATACAACGAGTGCTAAATTCTAAGCTCTCCCTCGAAGACGACAAAATCCGACAAATGAACAGGAATACAGTAAGAGACGGGTTGAAAAATTGTCCCGACGAGTTTAATTAGGCCCATCAGTCAGGCCCCTTGTTAGGGCTTGACTTTATAATATCTTGTAGGTAATTCATTTTGGGGGTTAAGGTGCTTTTTGAAGCAGAGAAAGTATAATTAAATAATAACATGATTTATATGACAAAAAATTATATAAAAGATAGTGGCAGGTGGTTTTGCCTTGTGCTTTTAGGGTTAAGACGCTAAATAGATCCAAAACACAACGAAATGGGGAAGTAGACTTAAGATTTTATCACATTAATATACGCATTTTTATTAGACGATACTGATGCACTATAATCAGAATTTTATAATATGAAAAATACATGAAATAAAAGTATGTTAGAGCGGGAGAGCAATACAGTAGTCATTGTATTGTATCGCCAACAAACAAAATGTTGATATTATATGTGTTCGTTTTATTGATAAATACCCAATTGCTTCACGGAAGCCATTTTTTCCGTAGCGGTTGTACTTTCCCGGTTGAACCATGAAAGTATTTGTTGATAAATGCTTGACTAGAGAACGTCCGAATTGATTGATAATGTTCAGTTTTTTTCTCTCTCTTTTTCATTAAAAAAACATTTTTATAAAAATATGCAAAAAAATACCCAAAAGATAACATATCAGATTACTATACGGCTCACAATTAGTAATTTATAACTAAGGGCCTCTTTCACCACCTTCAACTAAGTGACAAGTACTCGAATAGTCGGTTTAAGTCACCCATAACTTCAATTTCAATTTCACGATAAACTGACCCGTACTCATAGCTTTTACTTGCTAATTAACTTTACTTGGGACGTAACTAATCAACACTTTACTTGGAGATGGTGAAAGAGGCCCAAAGTCTATTTTTAGTTTTCATAAAGAAAAATTACAGATACCCAGAAAATTACAGATTATCCCAAATGTCACAATTTGTTATGCAATTAACTTCATAACTTTTATCCTTAATCTATTCTGACATTTCTTTAATATTAACGGTTATCAAAAACCGTAAGCGTCAGAAATCTTAAAAATGAAATTTTAACTTCCAAATTTGCAGGCAAAACTTAGTAGAGTCGTTGTATAATTAGTTTATACACTGAGAGGCTTACTGTACGGACTCGGCGCTAAGTTTGTAAGCTCTAATGCTCACTAACGCCTATTGACATGACACGTAATTTATCCCGGCAATAGGGACGTTTATACAGAGAGATCTCTTACAGTGAAGTTATTGGCGTATATTCTGATGAAGTGTTTTGAAGATAATAATAATAATAACGCTTCACACTCATAGCCCCACAGTAGGGTAGATATACCCTGTGTCGTGGGTACCATGGACACAAACAAAGACAGAAACACAAACACCCAGACCGAGAACAGAAATTTAAACTTATCATTCAAATTTCTGTTTGCCGGGAATCGAACCCAGGACCCTTTGATTGGCAGTCCGGAATGGTAACCTTTGCGCCACACGGGTCGTTGGGATAAACAAAATAATACGATAAAAATGTACGTCACTATATCTGTGGATTTAGTATTATAGTGGATGTAGATTCTGTAGTGGCCCTAAGGTTGTGTATCAAATACATAGAGAAACGAAGGAATCTACGATCGAGATGTAGATGTTCAAGAAAATTGGCCACAACCCTTTTTGCGTCCCACTGCTGGGCACGGGTCTCTCCCCATTATTGGGGAGGCCTGGAGCTTACTCCACCACACTGCTCCAATGCGGGTTGGTGGAGATGCGGGTTAGTGGCCAACCCGCTATCGGAAGTTTTCAAACCGCCCATAAGGCCTCCGACAAGGTTTAACGACTGTTATCTATCGACAACAACCGGGACCGACGGCTTAACGTGCCCTCCGAAGCACGGAAACGCGCATGAAATTTTTTGCCGCTAGCGGTCACCCATCTCACACCCGACCGCGCCCGTTTGGCTTAGTTGCATAGATCATTTGCGTTCTACGCTAACCGCCGGGCCATGCGCGCTCAAGAAATATTACGAAAATGTTCTCTATAATAAGGACTCAATCAACATATCATGTAGCAATAGCAACGTAATTAAAGTAATCGTAGCAACTTACGTACGAGTAAAGTGCAGTACCGGAGTCATTTGGAGCACAAAGCCAAATTGGCGTCCAAAAAGCTTGGTGTCCTCAATAGGGCGAGGCAATACTTCACTGCGGGGCAACTCCTGACGCAGTACAAAGCCCAGGTCAGACCCCATATGGAGTACTGCTCTCATCTCTGGGCAGGAGCACCAAAATACTAGCTACACCCATTTGACTCCGTTGAAAAGCGCGCAGTCCGAATCGTCAACGACCCAAGATTGACTGACAGGCTAGAACCGCTCAGCTTGCGAAGAGACATAGGCTCGCTCTGCGTGTTCTACCGACTTTACTATGGTGAGTGCTCCGAGGAACTTTTCAGACTAATGCCTACATCACCATTCCATGATTATACCACCAGACGAAGGTTAAAGTTCCACAGGCACCATCTGGACTCGTGGCGGTCCTCCACAGTCCGCTTTGCACGCTCCTTTTTACCACGGACGTGTAGGTTATGGGACAACCTTCCAGCTGAGGCATTCCCAGTGGACTATAACATGGGGTTCTTCAAGAAAGCTGTAAAAAAAGCACTCCTCCAAAGCCGGCAATGCTCGGGTGGCTCCCCTGGGGTTGCCCGTTTCCATAGGCGACGGTGATCGCTTAACATCACGCGGCCCGTCTGCCTTTTTGTTCGGCTTACATATAAAATAAAAAAAACTAAAATTAACGCCTTGGAAAGTTCACAGTAATGAAATACTATCATCGATGTATGTATATGGCGCTGTGTTTGTCGTGCTGTACCAGGGATACTGGATATGAATCCCAGTTAATGAGGTTATTAATGATAAATTTGGACTTCTTTTAGTGATTTGCGCGTTCGTTTTTTGTCTGTGTCCATGGTACCCACGACACTGGAATCCTAGTAGGGCTATGAATGTGCATCGTTCCTTTTTTTCAACGACCCGTGTGGCGCAATGGTTACCATATGAAAACTAAGGGGCTCCGGTTCGATTCTACGACAAAGAGGATCCCAGTATTGAACCATTAATACATTCTATATGCTATAATTTAGATTTAACCGCTTATCTACACACCTCATATATTTCTACATAAAAAACGTCGTACGTCACACAATTTTGTTCAGGATTCAGGGTGAAATTATCTCTTGAATAGTTAGTCGTGAAAGCGTAAGCCTATTACATAAACAAACTAACAGCAAAATTATTCATAATGTGCCTACATCTTATAAGTAACATTTACTCTTTTCACTACGCTATTATTTTGCAAAAGGTTTAAAGAATAAATCTAAGTTAAAATAACATAAAAATAATTAGTTATAGGAAGCGGAATTGTACAAATAAATTGCAAATCTTAATAACTATTACTACTCAAATTAAAACAGTCAAATAAAGCCTTCAAAAAATCCAAATCTACACATTCACATCAAAATCAATTCCTAACATCAATTAACCACTCAATTGCCAGTAAAAATCCAATTAAAACCGGAATTCGTTTCGACGAGTACATCATTGGCGTGAGTGCTTGAGGATTGCAGGATGAGGATGAGGATGAGAAAAAAATCGCGGCAATTGTGCGTTTAATAAACAAGCAAGGCTTAGCAAGGTGCCCAGAAGTGCTCGCTGCAAATGAAATATCTGACGGCGGTTGACTTATGAGGTTGGCAAGGCATAAACTTATAGCGATTTTAAAAGTATACGGCGTCGAAATGTTACCGTTTCCGTTTGTTTATTTAACCGTTTCTTATGTGGTTCATAAATATAAACGTGTTAGTTAAAAATCGAAAAACATTCTGGTAAAAGAAGCAAGCGTTGCAGAGATCATCTAGCCATAAGATTTATAGATAGGTAAGTATGAAAGGATCTTTATTGATAATATATTAATAAATTATCGTATCGAGTTTGAAAATGTAGAAATTTTGTGAATCATGAAATAAGCAATGTGAAAAAATTTGAAGTAACGAAATTAATTGTACTTAATTTTTGTACGATGATGGTAAAATAAATAAATAAATTAAGTTTTTAACAAAAAAATAGAACCGACTTCAAACGGTAAAAAATAAAATTGTTCAGTACCTACTTCTTCTTGCTTATGGTAATGACTCTTAAAACTATTTTCGGAGTCGGGCCCTTACTAAAATGTCGTACCATTCGTTCTAAATGGGCACCGACAGTACAGACAGTGGGACAGTACCTACTTCTTCTTGATTATGGTAATGACTGTTAAAACTATATTGGAGTCGGTGCCCATTCAGAACGAAAAGTACACTATATTTACTAAGACAGGACATTTTACTAAGGGCCCGACTTCAAAAATAGTTTTAAGAGTCATTACCATAAGCAAGAAGAAGTAGGTACTGAACAATTTTATTTTTTACCGTTTGAAGTCGGTTCTATTTTTTTGTTAAAAACTTAATTTATTTCACTCTTTTTAGTAATTTTAATAATTCTGCACATGTATAAGCATAACTGGATTTTTTTTCAGTTAATTTCTAAACGTTAACGAGATACCTTTTATAATCATGTTTATCTAATAGCCATCTTATACCCTGAAAGAATACTACTATAAGTCCACCTGAACGTATAAATTAATGAAAGAATTTGCTGTCAGCTCCTAACCGTTGAGGAGTTGTACCTTCAATCATCAGCTTAGCAACATGAGGTGATAATTACCGGACGCAAATATTTGTATTATGTTAAAAAATATGACTTAAAGAATGTACGTGCCTATTAAGTTTCAGTGTTTCCCTCGATTTCCCTAGTATCACATCATCAGATTTTTCCATGGTTACAGTTGGACCACCTCAGAAATGTAAGATTTCCAACAAAAAACTATTTATTGAAAGAATTTGCTCTCAACTCCTAACCGTCATAGTACCTTCCATCATCAGCTCAGCAACGTGATATGATGATAATTATACACAAATACCTGTTTTGCTTTAGTAAAAATATGAAAATCATTTGTTGTGCTATAAAATTTGAACGTTCCCTTCGATTTCTCTGGGATACCATCATCAGACTTTGACTTGGTGATAGTTGGACTACCTCAGAAATGTAAGATTTCGAACAAAAAACCATGTATTGAAAGAATTTGCTCTCAACTCCTAACCTTCGTAGTACCTTCCATCATCAGCTCTGCAACATGCTATGATGATAATTATACAAAAATTCCTGTTTTGCTTTAGTAAAAATATGAAAATCATTTGTTGTGCTATAAAATTTGAATGTTCCCTTCGATTTCTCTGGGATCCCCTCATCAGACTTTGACTTGGCGACAGTTGGACCACCTCAGGAATGTAAGATTTGGAATAAAAGACTATTTATTAAAAGAATTTGCTTTCAACTCCTCACTGTTGAAGTACCTTCCATCATCAGCTTAGCAACATGAGATGATGATTACTATGCACAAATATCTCTTATGCTTCAGAAAGTATAAGAAAATCAATGTGTGTGCCTATAAAATTTGAGAGTTCCCTTCGATTTCCCTGGGATCCCATCATCAGATCCTAATTTGGTGACAATGGGACCACCTCGGGAGTATAAGCATACGAACAAAAAAGAATTTTGAAAATCGGTCCACAAACGGCGGAGAAATCGGTGAACATATATAAAAAAAATATACATACAGCCGAATACAGTACCTCCTCCTTTTAGAAGTCGGTAAAAAGTAGAAACTATTTAAATATAAATAATTTAACAAAAACTATTTAACTTTTTACAATTACAATCACTTACAATATTAGAGCATCAAAGGTACTGACTCACCCTGACGGGTGTCATACCTGTCAATTTTGATACTCTAAGCTTACAATGTAAAGAAATGCTGCGTACATTATTACATATTTATGTAAGTCCATACTCATTGAGTTTATAACTTGGGTCGCGACTAAAGGGTTGAGTGCGTACTGACAGGCGAGCGTTAGCCTCAGTAATTAAATATTTCAACTGATTAACTACATAAAGGACCCAAGAAAGTGGTTTAAGGTACGCCAGGGGAATATTATTTTTAATTTCTCAGAACAACCAAGATTCGGTAGTGACGTTCGGCTTAAAAAAGATTTAACAGCCGGAAAGGGGTTCAAATGGATGTTCTTCGAGGGTAGTTATTACCCTTAATATTAATCGGATTATTTATAAAAGGGGAAAACCTCGTCATTTCTCTTGTACGTGTGGTGATTTTTTGTACAACCCGCCATGTTTTAATTTCCGGTTAAATTAATTTTACAGGTTTAAATGCATAAGATAGGGTAAATGAAAATTTACTGGCTATTCTTTTGACGTAAATACAAAAAAGCGGCCAAGTGCGAGTCGTACTTGCCTATGAATAATATTAATTCAAATCACCATATCATTTTTTAAGACCTATCCATAGATACCCATAGATAGGTTTGATGTTTGAGTTTCAGTTCTAAGTATGGGGAACACCCAAAATTTATTGTTTTTTTCTATTTTTGTGTGAAAAAATCGTAATGTTTGCAGAATACATCTAATTACCAAGTTTCAACAGTATTGTTCTTATGGTTTCGGAAAAAGTGGCTGTGACATACAGACGGACAGACAGACATTGCGAGTCCATAAGGGTTCCGTTTTTTGCCATTTGGCTACGGAACCCTAAAAAGGAACGCTCCGTACATATTGTTTTACTAATCATTGTTTGGTACGAGGTAATTGAAAACTTTAGTGCAGCATAAAAACTGGAAGTCGTCTAAAAGAACTGCAGCAAACTCGTTTTACTGTTCAAAGTCTACATTCATTTAAGCATAGTGCTCCACAATTGTTTTTAAAAGTTGCTCCGAAATTCGTTTTTGAGCCTTTATTTTACAGGTCTATTTCGCGCAACAAGACAGGCGGTTCGCCCATTGTTTTATTCAAACAAAACTTCCTAACTACAACAGAGGTTCTCACAATTTTGCCTCGGTAGATACTTTTGTCAAACTCCATACATTTACTTCAAGAAATGTTTCCGGACGTCTCGGTCGTCAAGTTTAATTACAAGACTTCTATACAGGGAGGGGAGATAATTTCTTAGAGCCTATTTGTAGGGGGTGGGGGAGGGATATTTAATCATGGCTGCCTTACCCGGCCCCTGCCACCGGAATCTCCGGTATTAAATAATTTTACATCGGCATAAATTGTTTGAAGTGCTTGTGAAATTAGTTGGTATTTAGTTTGTATCTCTATTTACGTTTTAGGATTGTTAGTTATGTCAAGCAGATATTTGAGTGGGAAATAAGCTTTAAAATGTTATCGTTATATCGAATACTATTCACATCAATATTTTTGGGTGTGAACTAACACTGTTATTTTTCTGTTTAATATTTAGTTAGTTTAGCAGTTGGCTTCGTCTATGATTTTTGATCATTATAAATAATAAACGTTACACACTCATAGCACCACAGTAAGGTAATTAATACCCTGTGTCGTGGGTGCCATGGACACATATAAAGACAGGAACATAAACACCCAGACCGAGAACAGAAATTTAAACTTCATCATCCAAATTTCTGTTTCGCCGGGAATCAAACCCGGGAACCCTCGATTGGCAGTCCGGTATGGTAACCATTGTGCCACGCAGGTCGTCAATCATTGGTATAAATTGATAAACATGGTTCAAATCTTATGGCTTTTTGTTGCTTATTTAAAATCTAGTAAACGGAAATAGAAAATTGTTTCGCCTTTTATCACTTTCCTTAGAAATTAACTATTTAGTACAGAGTAATTAGAGTTAAAATTGAATTAATTAGTATGTTTGCCTTTCTTTTAGTCTTTTATTTAACCGTAATTTGATTCTATTAAATTCTTGCACTACTAATTAATATTTTCCTAACGGTCTTTATCACATAGAATAATACTTACTGAAAAAAAATCCTCTCATCTTTGAATGTATGTACTTAAAACTTTAAGGTACCTGTAACAAAAAACATTTATATTAGAATATTTTAAATATTTTACACAGCTATAGTGAATTATTTCTTTATTTTTGAAAAACATTATAATAATATACAATAAATTGATATAAACGTACTTATTTACCTAGCTAGGCATAGCAAAAGTCAATTTTTTTAACAGGTGAGAGGCAGACATGGTGTTTGGTAAAAACAATTCAAAATTAGAATACTTTATCATTTTGATATTTTTTACATTAGATATTGTTATAAGCTTTGACTGAGCTTAAGCCTCCACCAAGCTGCAATGGAGCAAAGTGGTGAACTTCAGGCGTGATGCCTGAAGATTTATTAAGAGTCCCCACTCACCAGCAGTAGGTCGCAAAAATTTATGTAGTTTAGCTTTGACACTGTTCGAAACTGTGAACTTTCGAATTCACTTACTAAATCACTCAATTATTAAGTTTAGTTGCTACGATTACTTTAATTAAGTTGCTATTGCTACACGAGTTGTTGATTGAGTCTTTATTCTAGAGAATAATTTTCGTAATAATATTTTTTAAAACATCTATATCTCGATCATAGATTCCTTTGTTTCTCTATGATTTTGATTGTGGATCAAAATTAGGGCCACTACAGATATACTGACGTACATTTTTATCTTATTATTTACTTTATAACTGTGATATTTCCAAGGCATTAATTTTAGTTCTTGCGATTACTTTTATTAAGTTGCTATTGCTACACGATTTGTTGATAGAGTCTTTATTCTAGAGAACAATTTTCTTAATAGTATTTTCTATCTCGATCGTAGATTCCTTTGTTTCTCTATGACTTTGATCCACAACCTTAGGGCCATTACAGATATACTGACGTACATTTTTATCTTATTAGTTAATTTACTCCCGACGATCCATGAGGTGCAATGGTTACCATGCCGGACTGCCAATTGAACGGTCCCGGGTTCGATTTCCGGCGAAGCATTAATTTTAATGATGAGTTTAAATTTTTGTTCTCGGGCTGGGTGCTTGTGTTTCTGTGTCCATGGTACTCACGACACATCTGTCATCATATCTACCCTACTGTAGGACTATGAGTTTGAAACGTTATTATTATATTTGTGAGTTTAATAGTATGTATGGATCAAATCTAACGGAATTTGTTAGCAACTATCTAACCGATTTAACTGAAACACATATAGTTACTCTTAATTAGATGATAGTGCAGCGTGTTGACGTCAATCGAAATTCAATAAGGCGGACGCTACAAAATGGGATTTTTTATACGAATTCTAAAGTTCCTTTAGGCGCAAGAAGAAGAACGTCTGCAGATGCCCTTATCCGTCTTATAGAAAATTTAATTTCCGTCCCTTTGAATGGATACCTTCTGAATATATAATAGAAAGTTATCCATCGAAAGATACTGAGTTTGCTAGCTCATCAAAATTATAATAAGGTAGGCGACGTTTGATTTTGTTGTACTATGGCCACTGAATACTGAATTTTGACAGGGACTTATTCGTACTATCCAACAGATAAAAAATAAGCTTGATATTTGAAGCCAGGTTCCATTCGGAAAGAGAATGGGCTTGAAAATGGGGATGCTGTTTGACGGTACATGATAGCCACTAAGAGTCACTTACTGCCTAATATAGAAACATCGAAATCACAAACGAACATTTGACTTTATCATTTACTCTAATTGAACAAGCGAATGGGATCGCAGACAACTAGGTCCCACATCTAAGCGCATTTTGTAAATGTTTAAAGAATTATAAAGAGTATTACTTAATACTTAATAGCACCAAATTCTCTATAACTTTACTATAGAGTCATCAGAAACAAAGGGAAAGGTCATAACAGATGACCAACAAAATGTTAGAAATGTAGCGCTTAAAGTAGCCCTCCAGGGTGAGAGTAAATATCGAGTTTCATATTTCTACTTTGCAGGGAATCGAAGCCAGAACCCTGGATCAGTATTTCATCTTGTCAAATGGCTGTATCGACCACTTAACGTCGAATGCCCTTACTTTTTCCAGCCGTTAAAAATAAATTAAACAAAATTAAACATACAAGAAAATTTTCATATAAAACTCAAGAAGTTCTCATAGCTCAGATGAATATTCATCAACAATCAAGTATAACGAACTTTTGTAACGTCCAATATTCGTTTCAGGACTGTTTAACGAAGCATCTCATCTATAGCGACGACGTAATAAGGTATTGAAAGAAATCCTTATTAAATTTGCCGAGGAGGGCATTTTGAAAAAATCACCAGCCCCCATTTAAGTATGTCTCATGGGAAAATAATCTCCCGGCAGCGTTTTCCCTTCTTAAAATTCAGTTTATTTTGCCATTAAGTCATTTGAGATACAAATTTTGCGTTTAGCGTTACCCTGAGTACAGTTTAAAAGCTTTTGATTTGTTTATCATTGATTTAGAATGGAATATTTATGCATGACACAAAAAAACTCGACGTTTATTCATCTTCTTCTGTATTAATACGTGAAGCAAAATCTTTGGATGCCTTTTTATGGAAACCTCGGAAACGAAGGAGTATGAGGGTTGGCACATAAAAGTTTATATGGAGCCTTAAAATAAATTCGTATAGAATGAGTGTCTTCATACAAGCGCGCTGTCAAAATTGCAGCACTTAATAGAACACAGTAGGTACTACAGCTGTCACATCTGAAAAACTAAATATTTTTTATTTTGACCACATTAACTATAAAATACTACAAAATATTGAAAACACTGTGAAAATATATTTTATTAGACTTCTTTTGTTTTTAAAAAGTGTTGTGATAAAATTTAACCTTAAGTCTTACGGAGCGGCCCAGCGTTTGGTGCCATTAATGGCACCAATCAACATGCTTCAATTTGGGCGCGCGAACTTGGTTTCTATAATGTAATTGTAATTATTCTAAGTATGAAGCAAAATGCTAATATTTTTTCATAGAAATGCTTACAATACGACGGAGTCTATGTGCCCTTACGCTGAGAGAAAGAGCCGGAGGAAAAAAACTTTAATTAATTGATACTACTTTTAGAACTGTTATTATAAGTAAATAATTCACTTGTTATTAGTATTTATTTTTATTTCTACTTAAGAACTTTTATTTCGACTTAAGAGGCCGTGTACGAAATATTGACGATTTCGCTAATTTACTTGATTTTACAAAAAAATATGATTATTGATTGATATTTGATGATTTAAGATTTAAAAAAAATGTTATTCAGATGAATAGAAAAATGTAGCTAAAGTTACGCGGCATAGCTAGTCTACCACTAAACTAAAAATAAATATTTTTAAGCCAGGCTCGTAAACGTAGTTTTTACTATTAAAAGCACTAGATTTGGCAAATACACCATAGTATATAACAGTCATAACCCACCATCGTCCAACCTCGAGATTAAGTTGAAGAGGAGTACTACTGCCAAAGATTTTTGGCAAACGAGAACCAGTCATATTTTATATGCACAGGATAAACAATTGATTCGGTCGGTGACCTTCGAGGCAATGAACTGTGGAGATACGAGTAGTAAATGTTATGTCATTGCTTACCATTCATATTATTAATGTGATCAGTACAAGTGTTATCCATTGGAACTGTTTTGACAGTGATTTGTGACATTATCATACATATCCTAAGGCGACTACTTGGGAAGAGATTTCCTAATACTTAAAAGACAACATATGCAACAAATCACTAGCTATAAAAGAGCAAAATATGCAAGAAGTCACCAAACTAATACATAAATACATTTATATATTTAGTCGCCTTACAAGGCGTAGTCGTCGCTTTACCGATGTGCAGAAAAGAGTCCTAAGTTCAATTCAATTAAAGAACTTGTATATAGTATATTCAAGATTTCTACTGTGTATATGTAAGTTTATTTAGTATTTTACGAAAACACTAAACCATACTTTTATAATAATACATTGTCATATTGTAAATGTGTCAGTTCTGTGCTAAATTTTATCTCAATCTGTTGAGCCGTTCTTGTGTGATTGAGTAACAATTATAGTCATGAATATCAATAGGCTATTTTATACTGAAAAACGTGCTGTTCCCATAGTATATATATGTATAATCACATAAACTTAAATGACACGAGCAACGCTGGGCCGGATCACTAGTTTAAACTCTTTTAAAATAGGCATAAGTGAAAGTAAATAATTTTTTAATACAGTTGCTCAAAAAGTGACGTATTGCAGGGACGTATAGCGTGCGGGAGGTGGGCTATTACACACTCGTGCTTTTTCTTTACTTTTCCGCACTCGTTCGTTCTCTTTCCCAACTGTCAAAATAATGTCTATTAAAAAGAAAAAAACCAACCGCGAAGTTTTAGAAGTTTTTATGATTCATGCAAATATTTCTAAAAAGAAGCTACTAATTTGTTTCAATATCAGATTTAATGATTTGATTCAATGAGTTAGGTTAGGTTTCATTTCAGTTCATTTCATATCAATAAAAAAATTCTACTGAAGACTTGTCTGTATGGACATTGGGCATAGTTCCCTTTGCCTACCCAGAATGGGTAAAGAAAACAAAAAAAAAACTCTGTATGTTCTAAGGTATTCTTTTACGGTTGGCGCCATTTTTCAAAAATGTTCTTTGCGAGTATTCATTATTTTATTAAATTGCTTCATTTTTTCGCAACTGTATTAAAAATAGTCGTTCAGTACACGTGCGGAACCGTCATTGGAAGTAGTTCCGACTGTCAACCCTCACCTTCGGCTGCGCCTCGGCTCCGGTAGACATTTGTCGGAACTCCTTGCAATGACAGCCTTTCCGCACTTGTAATGAAATATACTATTAAAAACGTAGACTTTTCCCTACGGTTGGGCAAAGTTATTCTAACTGGCAACAGACTTTCACACAAAAGATTAACTTGTTTAGTTAGCGTTTAATATTCATGATTTGCTCAGAAACTTTCCCAATAAAACGCTTTGGAGAAAATTATTACGTTTAACTATTTGTAGATTTTGAAAAGGGTACGCTAATTCAAACATCAATTTAATTTCTTTAGTTTTGTAAGATTTTGCGTTTTGACGTGATAACGTCTTTAAAATCGTTTTAGTCGGGTGACATGTTCAGAAACTTGTGTCACACCAAAACCTCACGAGCGCGATCGCAGGTATAACGAGAGAGAGACGGACCGATCTCCCGTCTCATCTCGAGCGCTGCCAGTCATTCCGTGAAACTTGTCACGCGGAATCCTCACGAGCGGAGGCTGGCATAGCGTTCGAGTGAGTGGACCGATCTTCCGTCTCTCTCACTCTAGCGGCATACAAACGAATGGAGATTTTCTCGTGCGGACGTTATCACGTAAACATCTCGATCGTAAACCTACTTTACAAACAATTAGCCGTTTTTAATACAATAAAGATGCTAAAAATATTACTACGGAAAAATATTACACAATTTTACTACGGAAAATTGTCCGAATATTTATGATTTTTGGTTTGTATTAAATCAATAAATGTAATTAATAGAAGTAATTAATAAAAATACCATCTATTTAAAGGATCAGGATGACGACCCATTTGGAGCAACGGTTACCATGCCGGACTAATGGGGCTACCGGGTTCGATTCCCGGCGAAGTAGAGATTGAAATGATGAGTTTCAGTTTCTGTTCTCGGTCTTGGTTTTGATGTTCATGCCTATATATGTGTTCATGGTACCCTCGACATAGGGTATACCTTTTTTTGTATCAAGGGGGAAACCTTCAAAAGTTACCCTGCACCTTGGGAGAGGATACCGGGTTATGTGGGATTTGACCGCACTAAAAGCCCCTCGGTAGCCTGCCTCTGCGCTTAGGGAGGACTCCGGGATCACTAGTGGAACACACCTGTGTCCTCCAATCGCGGCGCCATTGGAACTGGCCCATCATCGCGAGAGATGTGCTCTCCTGCAACCTCCGATGATTACGGCGGCATGCGGCCACGCACACACCGTCGTCGTTCCCGGGGCTGCTTGCTGGACGGATCGAGCTCCCACTCTCACCACTCGCAACCCCGGAAGCCTCCTTTTAGTCGCCTCTTACGATCAGGCAGGGGATACCGTAGCTCTATTCTTCATCCAGAAGCTACGGGGAATCGACATAGGGTATACCTATTCTACTGTGGGCTATGAGTGTGAAACGTTATTGATAAAAAAACATTTGTTAAATATTTTATTACAATATTGAATATTAATTAGAATTAAGGGCACTCTATACATATTTTTTTCATAATCTAAGTACCTAATATTTTTTCTTTCAACAATCTTAATGTTAAAAGAAGTCATTATACAAATGGATACGATAATAAGAAAAGGAAGATAAATACATTAAACCACATCCAATTAATTGGTCTGACGTTTAGAATGTAATTAGCACAACCCTTTCTGTCTGTCTGTCCGTCTTAATTACAGACCCCGCTCGTATGATGAAGAATTAGTGAAATGACTTTTATTTTATATGCTATTGGGAATATTAAACACTTAAGGCCATTGCAATGCTCAAATCCTAAAAAACACCTACATTCAAAGAAGATTGTTGGAGAAACCTTGCGTTCACTTCACGTAAAAAAAATACGAGTTATATTTCAATTCATCAACATCATTTCGTATTGATTCATTTTTCTGTAGACTTGATGGATTTTTTGTAAATAAATAAATAAAATTGCTCTTTTCGAATCTAAATTGCATTTTCTCTCTGTAATGGCTCAATAGATTATCACAAATTTCATATCGAACTAATTGTTATATTGTAATTACAAAGTCGTATTGATTACAATTTTATTTTTCGTCGCATATTTTAAGAAAATTAAGAAAAACGCAGTTATACACTATCTCCCCGCAAGAAGCACCCCCGCAATGCCCGTTTTTCATAGGCGGAACAAAGCTAGTTCCTTATCCTTAGTGCCTCTTCGGCTTTTACGACGAGAGGACTGCGTTTGCGTTATTTTCACAAAATAATATCAAAAAGTGATTAATTTCAGACATTTATAAATGAAAACTTATTTTAGACATAGTCAACATTAGAATTTGCGGAGCTGAAGATGAATATCTCGTTAATATCGTATGATATTTTGAGTTTTGTTTTACATTCATGTCATAGATGTAAAACAAAATGCCAAACGAAATGACGATGCCAAAATATAAAAATAAATCTAAAGTGAAGCGTGGCCGAGCCCTTCAAAATTTTTGTTAAGATGTTTTTATTTTACATTGAACTCCGAAGGTGGGTATGGCATCTTAGTGATGGCGCTATGTAGAACTACAGTGTTTGTACTCATTACAAAGGACTCCTTGAGACCTTTGTGGCTATGATGATTTCACCTACCTGATGATGGACTCCGAAGGTGGGTATGGCATCTTAGTGATGGCGCTATGTAGAACTACCGTGTTTGTACTCATTTCAAAGGGCTCCTTGAGACCTTTGTGGCTATGATGATTTCACCTACCTGATGATGGACTCCGAAGGTGGGTATGGCATCTTAGTGATGGCGTTATGTAGAACTACCGTGTTTGTACTCATTTCAAAGGGCTCCTTGAGACCTTTGTGGCTATGATGATTTCACCTACCTGATGATGGACTCCGAAGGTGGGTATGGCATCTTAGTGATGGCGCTATGTAGAACTACCGTGTTTGTACTCATTTCAAAGGGCTCCTTGAGACCATTGTGGCTATGATGATTTCACCTACCTGATGATGGACTCCGAAGGTGGGTATGGCATCTTAGTGATGGCGCTATGTAGAACTACCGTGTTTGTACTCATTTCAAAGGGTTCCTTGATACCTTTGTGGCTATGATGATTTCATCTACCTGATGATAGACTCCGAAGGTGGGTATGGCATCTTAGTGATGTCGCTATGTAGAACTACCGTGTTTGTGCTCATTTCAAAGGGCTCCTTGAGACCTTTGTGGCTATGATGATTTTACCTACCTGATAATGGACTCTAATATATATTTTTTCATTTTAGGCAAAAAAAAAAACAGAAGATGTTCCAATCTCTAAACCAGAATATAAAGTCGTTACATGAAACTCATGCATCACAGTTACATGCGAGTACAGGAGAAGTATAATTATATGATTTATCTAGTGCGTCAATTGAATTGTATTTTACCTGAGTTATTGGATCCACGGCACAACCGAAACTTGCAAATAAGGAATCCGTCATACATAGTAGAGGCCTTGACTAGTAAAAAGTCCCAAAAAGAAAAGAACCAAGTTCAACCTGAGAGGGCACAAATAGAAATTAAACCACATCAATTAGCAGATCAACCAACCTGTTGCCGATATTTAAATTTCGATGATTTTTAACAATATGACTTATTTTAACCCGAATAAAAATAATGCAGATATTTTGATTTATATTTTGTTTCATTTACACACAAATAAATTAATAAATGTTACACACCCATAGCCCCACAGTAAGGTAATTAATACCCTGTGTCATGGGTATCATGGACACTTACAAAGACAGGAACAGAAACACCCAGACCGAGAACATAATTTTGAACTCATCATTCAAATTTCTGTTTCGCCGGGAACCTAAAATGGGGACCTAAAATGAATCTACTTTCAAAACTAAGTCTTTCAGGTCTTTCTGACTATAACCCTTCCTGTGAACTAGTTGGTACTTACCTGGTCATCTTCAGACCTTCAGAACGTGTCACGTTGTAGTACCCGACCTAAAATGAATCTACTTTCAAAACTACGTCTTTCTGACTTTAACCCTTCCTGAGAACTAGTTGGTACTTACCTGGTCATCTTCAGACCTTCAGAACGTGTCACGTTGTAGTACCCGACCTAAAATGAATCTACTTTTAAAACTACCTCTTTCTGACTATAATCCTTCCTGAGAACTAGTTGGTACTTACCTGGTCATCTTCAGACCTTCAGAACGTGTCACGTTGCAGCACCCGACCTAAAATGAATCTACTTTCAAAACTACGTCTTTCTGACTTTAACTCTTCCTGAGAACTAGTTGGTACTTACCTGGTCATCTTCAGACCTTCAGAACGTGTCCCGTTGCAGCACCCGACCTAAAATGAATCTACTTTCAAAACTACGTCTTTCTGACTATAACCCTTCCTAAGAACTAGTTGGTACTTACCTGGTCATCTTCAGACCTTCAGAACGTATCACGTTGCAGCACCCGACCTAAAATGAATCTACTTTCAAAATTACGTCTTTCTGACTTTAACCCTTCCTGAGAACTAGTTGGTACTTACCTGGTCATCTTCAGACCTTCAGAACGTGTCACATTGCAGCACCCGACCTAAAATGAATCTACTTTCAAAACTACGTCTTTCAGGTCTTTCTGACTATAACCCTTCCTGTGAACTAGTTGGTACTTACCTGGTCATCTTCAGACCTTCAGAACGTGTCACGTTGTAGTACCCGACCTAAAATGAATCTACTTTCAAAACTACGTCTTTCTGACTTTAACCCTTCCTGAGAACTAGTTGGTACTTACCTGGTCATCTTCAGACCTTCAGAACGTGTCACGTTGTAGTACCCGACCTAAAATGAATCTACTTTTAAAACTACCTCTTTCTGACTATAATCCTTCCTGAGAACTAGTTGGTACTTACCTGGTCATCTTCAGACCTTCAGAACGTGTCACGTTGCAGCACCCGACCTAAAATGAATCTACTTTCAAAACTACGTCTTTCTGACTATAACCCTTCCTATGAACTAGTTGGTACTTACCTGATCATCTTCAGACCTTCAGAACGTGTCACGTTGCAACACCCGACCTAAAATGAATCTTCTTTCAAAACTGCGTCTTTCTAACTATTTATTTATATATTATTATTTCTTCCAATTATATCGTATCTACATATAGCGGACTTATATTGCTTTACAAAACTGTCTCTCAGAGGCAATTTAAAAGTAAGCAAAATAAGTTAAATTGATTTAAAACATCTGTGTTCATATTAATCTTTCAACCACTTACTGCAGTACAATAATTTACCACTAGATGGCTCTAAATTTGAACAAAGGTGAAATGTCCAAGGTCGTTGGGCACTGCATGCCCCTTAAATAATTTGGTGCGTTGGGACGTTTATGTAATACATTATGTAGATTAGTCATATACATTCGTGGGTGCGTGTGGGGTACTCGTAGTTAGCTGGAACCGTTCTTCCCACTGCGTCCTGCGTCCCACTGCTGGACACGAGTCTCTCCCCATTATTAGGCCTTTTATTTTTTGGTAAGCGTACTCTTACTTCTGAATAAAGAACACAGCATTTCACAATACGAGGTATACGATGTATAAACCATGTGTCGATTGCAAATGAGTTATAAAACTTTTACTCACTATTTTAATACATACTACAGCGTCGTAGGACTTCTGAATTCTTGGAAGAATTGGATGAATTCTACTCAGAACTGTTACAAGAAAATATATAGCCGGCAAAAAGAAACCATGATGCTTTATCCAACGTCAACACGGAACATCTTCATAAAACTTAAATAATGAGTACATAACGAAGCTATTTACATACAAACATACAAAAAACCTACAAGCAGCAATCAAGGCTTACAAAGATGCAATATCAAACAACCGTGATTGCATTGAAATGCATCTGGGTCGTGGGTTCAGTTGCCGCTGGGTATATTTCAACTAGCCGTCGAAAAATGTCGGAAAAATTGTTAGTATTTTTTCATCAGTAGTAAAGCGCTGAATTGCCTGTATGATGGATGGACACGTGAGTTTTAGCAGTTTGAATTGGGACTTGATTCCTAAACGGTTTTTGTATTTATAGGCAGTGGTTTACTTTTTTCATCTTCCAAAATAGTTCAGTTGAAAATTAAAAAAAATTTGTTCTTCTCTTCGATCAACAGAAACTACATTTAAATATGACAAATTAAAATTAAATTTGTTAGGTGTAAAGGTAATGTTTAAAAATATATTTATGAAAGATTAGACTGAGATTTTGACTTAATTTGGTCAAGTAAGAAGCAAGTCCCTTCTCACTTTTCAAATAGAAAAATATGACTTTTCTATGTGATTCAACAACCCGTGTGGCGCAAAAGTTACCATGCAGGACTGTCTATCGGGGGTACCGGGTTCGACTCCCGAAGCAGAGGTTGAAATGATAAGTTTCAGTTTCTGTTCCCGGCCTGAGTGTTTGTGTTCATGCCCATGTGCTTGTCTGTGGTACCCACAACACAGGATGTATATACCCTACGGTGGGGCTATAAGTGTGTAACATTATTTATGATTTATTTATTTATTTTTATGTATATGTACACACAAAGAAAATCAGACTGGAGAAATTATGAATAATGATAATTATAATTATTAGTGATTTATTTAAAAGAAGAAATGTATAAGGCCAACGAAGCCTCAAAACTGCTACTTACATTTTTTTTTTCAACCTTTTTTTTTATGTCCCACTGCTGGGCACAGGCCTCCTCCTCACAAGTGAGAGGGATTTAGGCCATAGTCCACCACGCTGGCCAAGTGCGGATTGGTGGACGTCATGCTTTCGAGAAATTATGAATTTCTCTCAAGCATGCACAGCGATGGAGAACATCGTAATCAATTAAATATCACGATATTTTCCATCACCGTGGAGCAGCGATAAATACGCACATTACAAATTTATTTGTCAGAGGTGCGCGCCGAGGATTTGAACCCGGGACCGGTCGCGTCGAAGACCGCGGATTTTTACCACTCGGCCATCGCTGCTGCTACTTACATAGATTGATGAAAATATAAGTGGGCTGGACGACCAAAGTCCCTAATTACTTCTATCAAATTGGATCAAGCGAGGAAAACGGGAATCTTTTCAATTTTTCTGTTTACTTCCTGCGTCTTAATTTGCCTCCCGAGGGAGCCATTGAAGATCTTCCCCTAAACGAATTTTAATATAATATTAACGGATAATTCTAATTACATATCACATGTCCATTCAAGTCCCCTTCGGATCTCCGAGTTGATGCCTAATTTATGCTCATTTGGATTCTCTTTCAAGGTTTAAGAAATAGAGTTCATAAATAATATTTTTTACTGTATTTTTTTGTGAAAAATAGGGTGACGTGTAAGGGTTATTTAACTATATTTAAATTTTAAGATAGATACCTACTAATATTATGAATACTAACTACTGAACCAATTTTAATGAAATTTGGAACACAGATAGAGTGGAGCTTGGGAAAGAACATAGGATGGTTTTTATCTTACGGGAACCTATAAGATGGGTCTACGTAGGCGAAGCCGCTGGCGGAAGACTAGTAAATAATATGGCAATAGATGAAGTAACAATTTTTTTAAGACAATATACCTCCACCAACCCGCATTAGAGCAGCGTGGTGAAATAGGCTCCAGGCCTTCCCAATAATAGGGAGAGACCCATAACCAGCAGTGGGACGCAAAAATGGGTTGTAGACAAAGTAATATACTTCAGGATTAGTATCATTTGCTCGTCAGTGAGGGAGAACATAGTGATATTTCATTCATTAGGTACAATGTTTTCTCTCTCAGTGAATAGCTGAGTGTTATACAAAAAGTATGTCGTGTCCACCGATTCCCACATATCCCATATATATATATATATCCCATATCGCTTTCGAGACTGCCCAGCAGTGAAACATTAAAAAGTCATGAAAAAATACTATCCAATAATAATAATAATAATAATAATAAATAAATGTTTCTCACTCATAGCCCCGCAGTAAGGTATGTAGATACCCTGTGTCGTGGGTGCCATGGACACATACAAGACAGAAACACAAACAGCCAGACCGAGGACAGAAATTTTAAACTCATCATTCAAATTTCTGCTTCGCCGGGAATCGAACACGGGACCCTCTGATCGGTAGTCCGGCATGATAACCATTGCGCCACAGGGGTCGTCAAATCCAATTCAAATACAATATAATCCATTTTACTTATTCATTGCACACAAATCGTAAAAGCTCAAAGCTGTTTTCTACAATAAAACTCAATAAGTAATACGTTTACGCCGTAGTACTACTACGAGAATGTTTGCTACGAATTCTTGCGACAATTATTCTCCTCATGTTTCTTTGATGCGATGCTTTGATGTGATAAACCTTTATCATAAAATTGCGTAGAAGTTACACTTTTATTTAATTTTAAATCGTATAAATTAATAAGCTTACCTACTTGTTCATCCAAAGTGTTATCAAATTCCTATTGAATTGATTGATGACAATTTAATAAGTATCAGAGGAATCTATTGCGTT
The DNA here is from genome assembly GCA_911387765.1 of Pyrgus malvae. NCBI lineage: Eukaryota > Metazoa > Arthropoda > Insecta > Lepidoptera > Hesperiidae > Pyrgus > Pyrgus malvae. The sequence goes on along the minus strand of OU426955.1, from coordinate 4,300,420 downwards.
ATATAACTCGATACATTCGATTCACTCAAGTATCTAACCAGGCACAATACCAAATCCGCTCACATATTTCCCCTATAAATGCCGTAAGCATGCAGAAAACTAACGTTTGTTGAATAAACATTTGGAGTAGGTATGTTACTAGAACTTTCATGTGGAGTGGCTATGAAAAGCAACCAATTTTATAATATACCTTAAAAAGATAAGGAAGATAGATAGATATATAGATAAACTATTTATTGTTTGTTAATGCACAACAATATAATGACATAAATAAAGTAAAAGGAAGAAAGCCTTATATATTATTTTATACGGGTTGCGGGTGGTGAGAGTGGGAGCTCGATCCGTTCAGCCAGCCCGGGAAGGATAGCGCGCGGACCGCGGTATCCGACGCGAGAGAAGATGCCAGATTAGCGCGCACCTCTGACGAAAAGAAATTTGTAATGTGCGCTTTTCCTCGCTGCTCCACGATAATGGAAAATATTGTGATATTTAATTGATTACGATGTTTTCCATTGCCGTGAATGCCTGAGAGAAACTCATAATTTCTCAAAGGTATGATGTCCTCCAATCCGCATTAGGGCAGCGTGGTGGACTATGACTTAAATCCTTAGAATAATTACAATTACATTATAGAACCCAAGTTCGCGCGCCCAAATTGAAGCTATTGATTGGTGCCGATTGACGCCGGGCCGCTCCGTAAGACTTTAAGGTTAAATTTTATCACAACACTTTTTAAAAACAAAATAAGTCTAATACAATAACTTTTCACAGTGTTTTCAATATTTTGTAGTATTTTATAGTTAATTTGGTCAAAATAAAAATATTTTGTTTGTGAATCTATTTAGTGCTTCAATTTTGACAGCGTGCTTGTATGAAGACACTCATTCTATACGTATTTATTCTAAGCTTAAATCCTTCTCACTTATTAGACGAGACCTGTGCCCAGCAGTGCAACACAAAAAGATTGAAAAAAAAATATCGGTAAGATTAACATCAATTTATAGAATGGATGCGACATTGAAACAATGTTTTAATTCAAGTAAAATATTGTGGTGATTTATAACGGTTACTTTATATACTAAAGGACAGTTATTAAAACAGTGGTAGGCTGTTATAATACTTATATTTTATGAATGTTCACTAATATGTGGAAACAACAGCAGTTATAATTTGAAACTAAAAATGTGAAAAAGTTGTTTTTAGCAGTTCAAAGTCAATATGAGAAATAGAAATATCCAACAAAAGTGCAGCTCTAAGCAGCCGAGATCATAAAAATACTGACACCCCATTCCCGGAATACCAGCGCGTTTCATTCGGGCAATCTCGTAAGTATGCGTACTGACTACTGACTCGTAATGTGTGGTATTCTTGTTGGGGAATAATATTTATATTCATACGAGTAAGTACATGCTTCAAAGATCTGTAGACGTGAAATTATGGCAAGTGGTAAAATGTTTGTGAAAGCAGTATGTAAAGGATTATTAAAAAACTAAACTAAACTAAACTATTAAAAAAACTAAATATGAAATATTTTATTCATTGTTGGAATAAATATTTTTTCTAATGAACATCACTTTTATTTCTTTTTAAAATTTTTTACGGCATTGGACAAAATTCTTGCGGCCATTCAAAATTTTCGTTTAATTTTGATCTGGCAATATGGCACGGAGCTTGCAATGACATATTTGAAAAAAAAGTATATTCTTTTTACTCATCGACTCTATTAGAGAGAAGGTTGTTGAACCTCTTTGGAGAGGAGAGGAGAGGATTACAGACGATTAAAAAGAAAGCGGTGACAATGAACCTTAAAACATCAAGGTATGACAGGTATGACACCCGTCAGAGGAGTGGCCCTTACGGGCCAACTCCTAGTCCCAACGTGCATGCACAATGTGCCTTTTAGTTATACAACTAGTGTGTCTGTGTGTGTCGGTGTCAGTGTTGACGGTGCATAGAAAATGACGATGGTAATTGAAATTGACATATTTAGAAATGTATGCGTCTGTAGCGATGAATGAATATTTGTGAATGTGTGACAAAATTAAAATGCGTGCGTTCTTCCCCGCAACAGATTTGGCACAAAAATTATGTATCGAAGCGAGGCGCTATGCCGTCTCTCCTGAAGGGTGAGTCAGTAACTTTGATGCTCTAGGCAATGAACCTTTACTACATTTTTGCAATTCTTGAGTTATGAAACGTATTATTATTTCATAAAATGAAGTAAAAGATAGAAGTATTATAATCCCAAAGTGTTTATTATTTATCCAGATTCTATCTTAATTCCAATTCATAACCTAATATAAAATATATAAAAAGCTTCTTTAACTTTCACTATTTTCATTGCACAACAGCGTTTCTAGTTTCACTACCGCTACAAATTGCTACTACCGGGTACATAGCATAATGAACGGATTATCTGACCATCACAGGCTTCCACTGCTATCGACAAAGGCCTGCCTGAATTGCATAAACATTAAACTAATTACTCTCTACATCAAAAGGATACCCAGACGTAATATCGTGAAATAACATGTCTATAATGGATTCTTACTAGATACATCCTCAAACGGGCAGTCCTATACACACAGTTCTGCAGCCATTTAATTGGGTCGAATGTTTATTTGTTCCCTTACGGCCTTCGCAAACATGCTAGTCTTAGCATCGGCGATTGGCGATTAAGTCGCTTTTTAGTTCGCTTAACGCAACAATTTCCGCACACATTTTAGTAACGGTTGCAGAAAAAAAACTATAATATAGCTATATAACATAACGGCATTAATAATTCAGAACGAATAAACACTATATGTGTATATTATATCTATAGTATACGCAAATTAGAAACAGCATTAGGTGTATTTTCAAAGAAACGTAATTAAATGGAGCTATTAAGTTAAACCAGTTTATTTTTTGTGTTTTCAATAAAAGTATATAAATAATTTTTAAATTATTAATTCACTCATTCACACTTCAACCTACTCATTTACAGTGAGACTCATTTACAGTGTGATTTACAGTGATACATTTACAGTGAGAGTCATTTACAGTGTGATTACGACGTGTACGGCAGCAGTGAGACAAAAAAAGGTTAAATAATTTGTAAACAATGCTATTACAAGACAGCAAAACTATCGATACTTGACTCTATCCGACCCGATCCAGCATCGGAACAATCACTAAAACGCACGGTTTCGATACCGCGTCTGAACGCAGGAATTCGCCAAAAAGCGATGCACATCTACGCATACGCAAAATCGCTGATCGCCGATGCTAAAGCATGTAGAGGGCCTTACTCCGAAACGGGTATTATCGTTCCAGTGTTTGTTCGACCCTTGCAGAGTTCTTCGTTTATCAATAAATTGTATTTACTTTGCTAATGTTGAGGGACATCGCTACAGGAGTTTCATGGATTAAATGGTCGTGATTTGATTTAATGCGAGTGCTTTTTTGGGTTTAAAGATTTGACCGTTTGGACGGAAGAATGAAAAAACTTCTGTGATGCTTAATCTTAAGTGTAAGGGTTAACCCCCAATAGCGATAGCCGTACTTGATCTGTTGTTAAAATTCAAGTTATATATACATATATTATACACACATACACATATATATATATACATCCGGGAATAGGCTGTATTATATATATTCGATTTTTTCAATTTGAACCAGCAGATCCTGAGATTAGCGAGTTCAAACAAAAGAACAAACAAACAAACAAAAAACTCTTCAGCTTTATAATAGTTAAATATATAGAAATATAGATTGTGCAATTCTATCCTATTTTAGTGTTTAAATGTTATAATAAACTAGCCTTCTGCCAGCAGCTTAGCCCGCGTGGACCCGTTTTATAGGTTCCCGTAGGATTAAAAGCATCCTATGTTCCTTCCCAAGGTCCACTCTATCTGTGTTCCAAATTTCATTAAAATTGGTTCAGTAGTTTAAGCGGGAAAGCGTAGCAGATAGAGTTACTTTCGAATTTATAATATTATAGTAGGGATTACAGCTATTTGAAATAACGTTAGAATTTAAAGCACATAGTTTTTAAAACACTAAATATTTTTGTAAGTAAATGAAATTTATTTATTGCATTTTTTTGTATCAAAGTGCTGAGTATTTTGCAATATACCATAAGTCAATCTCCCTTTTATATTCTCAAAGCTAAAACAAAAAAGAAAACGTATTACTGATTTTTCTTCCCTCAAGCTTTACTGCAAATATTTCATACTTAGCAATCCAAAGTTAAACTCGATAACTGACGAAAGCGTTCCAATGTAAATGCATTATTGAGAATACCCGCTGCGTTCTCGAAAACAAATTTAATAACATTGCAAGACGTCGGCTGTATAATCGAATCCCTCGGCCCGCGATTCTGTTTGAGAAAATTAAAAAAATACGGCGCCCGCCATCGGAGGCTGTACGTCAACGCAATTTTTGTCCTAATCTGTATTATGAAGTAACCAAGTTGGGTATGGCGTTATAAAATTTTCGCCTGCCATGCACGAAGAGGGTACGTTATTTTAAATTAATTTTGGACATAATATATTTTCCTTGTACTCTATAAACTTGGAAGCTTTTGAAGATAAGTACTTGAAAATAATTTAAAAAGAAGATAAGGTGATGTAAAAGTTGTTGTTTGTTGAGGTTAAAGTTTTGTCTCAGCACGCATTTTATTTTTTCGGCTTTATTAAAAATGATTAACTGTAGACATAAGACTGTAGGTTTCTTTACAAATAAAAAGGTCAAACATAATCCAGCAAAGTCAGTAGTTGAAATTATATTCTTTTACTTTCAAAGTGAATTTTATTTTAGTAATACCAGTTTTAGTACCTCTCCGTATTTATCTATTATCGTCAGCCTCCGGAATAGCATATTGAGTGGTAAGTGAGTTAAATTTTATGTCCATGGGCAGCAGCAACGACTTTATATGACGTGGCGTGCATTGCGTCTGCTAATTAATTTCAAAAATAGAATAGTTTTTCCCGAATAAATTTCCCAAGCAGTCAGATACTCAGACCCCTAACCCGTCTAGTTCTGTTTTTCCAATGTTTTTTTTCCTTGCTTGTGGAGCGTCGATGGCAATGGACGGGTTGTTTGCGGAACGTGCAACGTGTTAATTACTTTTTGTCACACATCGTTCATCTTCGCTACTGAAAAGGAGAAAATATTTCCCGTCATGACGCCATTTCATCGCTATAGAATGTAGTCAAAATAAGCTTCCATATTATTTTTAGTTTTATCCGGCTGCAAATTTTTTTTGCGTCCCACTGTTACGCACTCTTTCCCCATTATTGGGAAGTCCTGGAACTTATTATATTCCATCGCGCTGCTCCAATGCGGATTGGTGGAAATGCCGGCTAGTGACCAACCCGCTGTCAGATATTTTCAAACCTCACATAATCGAGACCTGAGAGATGGATAAAGAAACAAACAAACACATTCGCATTTATAATATTTATTACTAGCCTTTCGCCCGTGGCTCCACCCGCGTGGGTCTCAGGTTTTCCCCCCATAGGAATGATATACTTTCCCTAGATAAAAAGTAGCCTATGTCACTCACCAACCCCCAAACAACCTATCTCCATACAAAAATTTGGTAGTAATAGTAGAAAGACAAACAAAGAAACACACTTAACTCTTATTGGTTATTAGTAAGGATGGATATTGCGACGGGCGCAGCGAAGTTACGCTTAATACATGTGTGCTATGTACATACGTGTGTGAAGGCTACACAGACAACTTTGAAAATTTGATTGTGTTGCATGCGCCAACATTCGCAGTCGGCTTTTAATAGCAAATATCCAAACGTCTCATCCAAACACAAAATATTCTTTAATTTCCAAAATACTTTTCCAATTTCTATAAAAATTATGCCATAAGTCAAATAATAAACATGAGATGTTAAGTAGTTACTCGAGTTTCAAACAATTCGCTCAAAGGGAAGCTATCCACGGGTCCATCCCCTTTCAAATTCGTTTTCTCCCAATTTCTTACTCATAAAACGTAATCTTGTTAGAGAAAAAACTTATTTCATAAAGACGGGAGCGGGCAAGAATTGAAAGAAGTTGAATTTCAGTTGGGATGGTAGAGAAAAATATTAATGATCTTACTTGTAACAGTGTAGGTCGTTTGTAAAATATACAATAATATGCGCCTGCAATAGAATAATTACGTATAGAATGAGTGTCTTCATTTAATTATTAGCGCATAAGCGCGCTGTCAAAATTGAAGCACTAAATAGATTCACACAGATGTCACATCTGACTGATCTAACAAATAAAATATTTTAATTCTTCCATTAATGGCACCAATTAACATGCTTCAATTTAGGTGCGCAAACTTGGTTTCTATAATGTAATTATTCTAAGGCTTCAAATGTTTTATTTTTAGAATTCTTTAAACTGTAACAACGACCATTATGTTTACATTTTTTTGACGTAACAACGTCAAACAACGTCGACGCCTGCTGCACGCACAAAAAAAGGATGACTCATTGTACGTTACGCTTATTGTACGTTACGATCGGCGCTTGTACGTTACGTTGAGGCTTGAGCGTTCGGCTTGCGCCATTAGTAGACTGTTTATAAAGTGAAATGAAAAGTTAATGTGGTTTTCATTTAATTGTTTTAACGTTGTCACATTGCACTATCGTCCGTATACCGACTTTACAGAAAACCAATTTTTTTCATATTATAAGGTCTTGTGACCCTAATTTCAGTACAATCTAGACTTAAGACTAATGAGTAATTTATTTCTAACTTAACTGCTAAATACACTATATTTAAGATTGCGTCCTTTAATGTTTCTTAGTCTCTGTTAAGGCGAATACAGTTTTTTGTTCTGTCTTATAATAAGTGAATAGTTTTGCACTAGCACTTAGTTTTTTTCACTGCACTAAACGTCACTACATTAATTCATGTGGTTTTTTCCTTTTCAGTCTTCTTATGTGGTCTGTAGTGTCGAGGAGCAGAATAGCCTCGACATTGACATGCAGAAATAGCCTGCGTTCATGGCTCTCTGCGAATTTTCGGATGATGCGTGGAACGAGCTCAACTTGCAGGCCCCGATGGAGATCGTTAGTTTTGACGTACCAAGGAGCATTTACTATGTCTCTGAGGACTTTATTCTAAAATTTGGATTCCAGACTTATGTATGAGATAAAATAGAACTATTGATTGCCAAGAACATACACATAAAGACAGTAATACAAACACGCAGAACATGAACAGAAACTAAATCTCAACTACTGCATCGCCGATTGAACCCGGGACCCTTGATTGGCAGTCCAGCATGATAACCATTGCGCCACGCAGGTAGTCATTTTTATTTATTTTTTATTTATTTATTTATTTATTTATTTTACTTTAATTAATACGGTACAAACCAATTACATTAATTAAAGGACATCACAATCATACTTCTCGCTCACAGAACTTCAAGCATACCGACAATATTTCCTTCCATCCATCCGCAAATAAATCACACTCAGGGTAAGTCTCCAGGAGGGCGTTAAACGCTCTAAGCGTACGAGGAATCGGCGAATGAGAGCGCGCGACCGTTCGCGAAGGGTGCAAAGCGAACAATTTGTGCCGGCGACCCCGCCGATAATTATTTGGTACGAATAAGCGACATAGCTCGTCATTTAAGTCTGAGGCGTCGATCTTAGAATGTAAAATTTTGCATGCTGTGACCATTTGTTGGTATTGCCTTCTGACTTCCAAGGAATTGTAACCTAAAGAGCCTAAGAGGAATTTAGTAGGGTAAAGGTATGGATAATAACCATTCACTCTTTTATAAAGATACCTTAAAAATATTTTTTGAATTTTTTCAAGGATTAGCGCATATGTTTTCTCGTATGGGTTCCAGACGCAGGCGCTAGTTTCTAGTTTTGATCGAACCAGAGCATTAAATACCACACGAATGACGTCAGAGCGTTGAAAATCTTTCATGCTCCGGAGGACGAATCCTAGTCGTCTATGCGACTCCTTAGCCAGTGTCATTACGTGGTCGTGAAACGACAGCTTGGGATCAAATATCACCCCGAGATCCTTTACGGAGTTAGTTCGACTGATTATTTGACTGTCGATTTGATAATCGAAGTTGATGGGATGCCTCTTCCGCCCAAATGTCATCACGGAACATTTCTGGTGGTTAAATTCCATTTTGTTGTCGACACTCCACTTGTGAACTGCGTCGACATCTCTTTGCAGATCAATGCAATCAGACACTGACTTTATCTCACGATAAACCTTCAAGTCGTCTGCATATAGTAAGCATTTGGAGTGTTTGATGACATTTGGTAGATCATTCACCATCAACAGAAATAACAATGGACCAAGAATTGAGCCCTGACTTACTCCGGAGCGCGTATGATAGGGTTGGGACTCGTATATACCAAGCCTGACGTATTGTTGCCGATCGCGAAGGTAGTCAGCAAGTAATCGCAGAAGACTGGGAGCGAAACCGATGTTGGCAAGCTTTACAAGCAAGATATCATTATTGACCCTATCAAACGCTTTCCGGAAGTCAAAGTACAAGACGTCCACTTGACACCCTTTGTCTAGGCGCACGGAGATGTATTCGACCAGAGTTAAAAGATTGCTGTCCACCGACCTTTTACACCTAAATCCATGCTGCTCGTTACAAAGGTACCCAGACACTTGAGAGTAGATGTAATTATGCAGTACATTCTCGAAAACTTTTGCGGGTGAGGATAGAATTGCAACTGGTCTATATTCTTCGACCAGAGATCTATTTGGGCCTTTAGGTATTGGAGTTACTCTAGAAACTTTCCATTCAGCAGGATAAATTCCGCTTCTCAATGCAAGATTGAATATGTGGCAAAGCGGAATACTAAGTGATTTCTTTGAGCTTTTTATTATATTAGGTGGTAATTTGTCTGGACCAATAGCACTGTGGGGCTTCAGCTTGTTTATTGCAACAATAACGTCTGCGGGAGCGATTTTCGTCAAGTTAATGATGCGACTGTTACAGTAAGTATCTAATACTACCGCATCGTCTACGTCCAGTGTCGGGGAGTCAGCTAAGAAAACACTTGAAAAATACTCAGCGAACGCCTCCGCTGCTTCTGGTCCATGAAATACGGTACCTTGGTACTGGATAGAGGGTTGAAAACCACCCTTGGACCTCATAGCCGAAAGATGTTGCCAAAATTTAAAGGGGTTCACTTTGATACAGTTTTCTACGGATTTCTACGTCATATATCAAGCAAGCTAGCAAATCGATTATAAAGAATCACGATACGGACATTTTAGAAATATATACAGACAACTTATTTATTCAAATGCTGACGAGCATGCAGGCCATTGTCAAAAATAAAAACTTAACAATAACCTCATTAGAACAATGGAAAGTGTTTCAAAATTAAAAGCAAAAGCAAAACATTAAACTGAATCCGGACCGTAAACAAAGATTCACTTGCGCTAGATGAGCAATATCATGAATAAACATAATAAAGTGGCCCGGAAGATCCCTGCTTTGCCCTGATTTATAACTGGGAGAGCTGAATTTAGCCTTTCATTTTAAGGTACTTTTGGAAGAATGTGATAATTTTAGTACTTGCACTATTAAAAGGCACCGGTCAAGTACGCGAGGGTCCCGGGTTTAAATCACGGTGCGCACTCTGAGTAACACTTTTTGCGCGTAATATTTTATTACATTTTCTGTTATACTTTTATACCTTTCTATCAAAAAGCGTATAGCCCTTGCTTAGAAGGCTATTTGGCTTAGCTACATAGATCACTTGATCTTTGTAGCTAAGCCAAACGGGCGTGCTCGCGTGAAAGATGGGTGACTGCTAGGCAAGATTTTCGTACACGTTTTCTTGCTTCGGAGGGCAATTTAAGCCGTGGGACCCGGTTGTAATCGATTGATATAGTATAGATGTAGTTTGAAAACATCCGACAACGGGTTGACCACTAACACGTATCTCCGCCAACTTGCAATGGAGCAACGGTACGGAGTAACCTTTAGGCCTCACCAACAATTGAGAGAGCCCCATGCGCAGCAGTGGAATGTAAAAAAGAGTTGCAACCAATGTAAATAAGACATTGATACGCCACTCGCTTCCTACTCGGACGTTCATCCCTATCCAGACTCCGGTGCGCATCTGTGTCTAAAAAAATATTGTGTGCGTAATAATCGCTCTACGATAAAGGCAAACGATGAAATATTTTATTTCAACATGCAACACGTGACGACAAAGAAGAAAACCCCTTATTCACTATGGGCAAAAGCCGTGCGACTCGTGTTGCTAAAGATGTTCTGCGACGTCATCCAACGTGCCAACATTATGCGACTTGCAAAATAACAAAAAATGTTGCGTGACAGTTTGTCTGGTGTCTGGCGAGGTCAGTTGATATCAGCCAAATTCCCCGACACCTCTAGTGATCTCTGTCGCGGGACTTTTGTTTCCTAAGGTGTACGAGGCTGAAAGCCTCGCAAGGAAAGGAAGCAAAATTACAAAAAATGTTGACACTTTGTTTGGTAAGGTTATTGGATATCGCCCAATATTGCCCGACACCTCTAGTGATTCCTGTAGCGGGACTTTGTTTCCTATTGTATACGAGGCTGAAAGCTATTATATGTGATTTAGATAATCTCTCTCAACCCTTTTTATGTCCCACTGCTGGGCACAGGTCTCCTCTCACAAGTGAAAGGGATTTTAGGCCATAGTCCACCACGCTGGCCAAGTGCGGGTTGGTGGACGTCATGCTTTCGAGAAATTATGAATTTCTCTCAGGCATGCACGGCGATGGAGAACATCGTAATCAATTAAATATCACGATATTTTCCATCATCGTGGAGCAGCGATAAATGCGCACATTACAAATTACTTTGTAAGAGGTGCGCGCCGAGGATTTGAACCCGGGATCGGTCGCGTCGAAGACATAAGTATATAATACAAATATAAATATATAATACAAGAGATATTACATAAAAAAGTTATAGCAATACAAGTGCAGATCTCATAAATGCCACTTACATGATTACTGTGGGGACTGTCGATCTATAATTCGCAACATTTCAAGAGGCTGCTGCGGACCGGCTCTGCGCCTAATTGAATCAGAGCGTCTTATCAAATATTCATGTGATATGATAATCCGTCTGTCCCGTTCCCCTTTCGGAATCAACTAGATTAAGGCACTTGTCCTACAACGAATTGGGAGCGAGATGTGACGTCGGTATCTGTGTAGGTTTTAGGTAGTAACTTATATGGTTCGTCCGGAGAAGTGCCACCCACTCCTACCTTGAATCAATTCTATTGTGTTCCAGTGAGAAGGTGCCCGCTAGATGCAATACAATTACTCAGCTTCTCCGGAGCCTGATGGCCACCGCAGAATTGGGAACAGTGGTGTGTACACTTCCCCTTAGAATAATTATAGTACAAATGTTTATAAATGTTGTTTTTTTTAGTTTAGACATGCAGAGTGCCAGTTGAATATAAATCCTCAAATACTGATATTCGTTTTCCAAAACTTCCTTTCTATTAGGAATTCCAGAAAATTATTGAAATTATTTGCACCATGATGTCTACTAATCTTTCTAAATCGTGCAATAAAATGGTTTGGGGAGCTTGTGCGTAAAATACTAACACTAAACCATGCCTGAGAGTTTTTTTACCACCAGCTTTTTTTCTCTCATTGACCTAGCGGTCGGTAGGCATCAAAAACCGCTGATCCGTTAAGAATATTCTTAGCGGATCTTAAAATAAAACTATAAAACTATTTTAGGTGACCTTAATTTTAATTAATAATATAATATATGTTGATTCACAGTCTTGTTCTACCCATTATAGACTATGCTGACGTGTGCTACCCAGACCTGAATGAAGAACTTCTAAATAAGCTAGAGCGCCTTCAAAATAGCTGTATCCGATTTATTTTCAATCTACGTAAGTATGACCACATCTCAAGTTATCGAAGTCAGCTTAAGTGGCTTACTATTCGTCAGAGGCGTAACTCTAGAATTCTCTTGGTCCTGTATTCAATTTTACATGATCCAACTTCTCCACATTATCTAAAGGAAAACTTTCAGTACCTCTGTTCATCTCATAACAGAGGGCTCCGTTCTACTAGTAATCTTAAACTTTATACGCCTCCTCACAATAGTGATTTCTTTCGTTACTCATATAATGTTCAGGCTATACTACTCTGGAACGCCCTGCCCGAAAATATTAGAAAGGCACCAACAAAGTGTGCTTTCAAGAAGTTGCTACGCAAACACTTGTTATCAAGTAATGCATGAGTCCCTACGAGCTTCTGAGTTCACATTATAATGTATGTCACGTATAATATATTTATGTATATGTATAGACATATGTATTTATGTATGGTGTTATGTAGTATATATGTATGTAAGTATGTATGTATGTATTATAAATATGTATCTGTTGATTATATTGTTTATATTATTATATAGTATATAAATAATCTCTGGCAATATAATAAAATACTTGTTATCGTGCATAAAGTCGCTGTTCTCCGTCCGCCTACCTAAAGTTCTCTCCAACACCCAGGGTTGACTGGCAGAGAATGCCATTAGGCATTAAGTCTACCTTGTAACCCCTAGTTTAAGGTGGTTCTAAATTATAAATAAATAAATAAATAAATAAATATTGTATGCCAGAACATGATAGACTGTTTAAGCTCTTATAATAATTTTGAACATCTAATTGTTTGTATGTAAACAGTCAACTATAAAGTATTTTCTTTTCTTCTTTTCTTTTACAAAGAAAAAAATGTTTGCACTAATATTCTGGAGTCCAGGTCCATAACGATTACGTACCATAATCACGATATATGTATATGATAAACAACATGTTCGCTTGTCGCTAACTATCCAGCAAGTGACAAAGCGACGGTTTCATAGTTTAAGCAAATTGTGAAGTTTTGCGAATAGACTCGTGAGGGTAGGCAGGTAGGGTGACTCAAGGGCGTTCGATTCCCTGCCTTGCTACTGAATCTTGAGCTCTGACCTCACTGTGACCTCGTTTTGATGTGATTAATAGTTGCAGTATGAATTTTTATGACATGTAATATGTAGGAAAGGTAATTAATGAACTAGACAATTTTGTAAGGCCAAAATTATGCTACGACCTTCATACACCTTTTCAATATTTAATCAACGTGTCATGTGGTCCTTGTAATAGTTTGTAGGTAGGTTGTAAAACATTAATAAATTAACAAACCTCCGCCAACACACATTAGAGCACCGTGGTGGAGTAAGCTCCAGGCCTCCCCAATAATGACAAGAGACCCAAGCCCAGCAATGGGACGCAAAACGGTTGCAGCAAAATTAACAAAGAAGTTTTTAGTGAGACAATGAGGATTGATTTTTATTTATTTAAAAAAAAAATATTCATACCTAGACGGCTTCTAAAGAAAGTACTTAGTTTTGATTTACAAGTCAATGTGTATTTATAAGAGCAGTTCTTTTAAAAACTATCGATAAAACAAAAAATTAACATAACAAAAAACCGACTTCAAACAGGAGACTATTCCAAAACAAATTAATATGCACTAAAAAGTAAAAAAATAATTGCGTATGCTTCTACATTCAATGGTCAACTTATATTTTCTACTAATCAATATGTAGGTACGATCTGTGTTTATCACACCATGTAGATACAATTATTTTTATTTTATTTTTGGAGTCGGTGTCAGCGTGTCCACTTGACAGCTCCTTCCCCCGCTTCAAATAAAATCAGTTTTCAAATACAGAGTTTTGGCGGGAAGTCGAAAAAGAAATATTGTGCTCTTGTTTTATTTTCATTTTCTTGGTGTATTTTTGAGTTATATCGGATAAAGTTGATGGCATTTTGTTTGATATAGGTTAATTACAGTGCACGAGTGTTTGTGAAATAGAATAACAGTGCTAAAATATGTTTTTTCTGCTTGCCTCCAAAATTCCATCGGACACGTTCTAGTAAAGTAGTCATCGCTTTACTTGAATGTCGGACTGACTAGACTGACTGATTACTGAAGACTTACTTACTGACCTTGTTATTACTTCGTCCAGTTTCATGTTTCATTGAAACTGGCAAAAAATTGATGCAAAAATTATACTTGACGCTGGCAGTATGCACAGAGATTGCGATGCCATAATTGAAAAAAAAAATACAAACATAAAAAAAAACAGTCGAATTGAGTACCATCTCCTTTTTTGGAGTCAGTTAAAAATTTAAATGAGTTTTTGTCATCCAAATGCATATTTTCGTTTTATAGGTCACTGCAATACAAATACTTGTTATGGAAGTTAGGAGATTTCAATTATTTTCTGATGGATATTAAATGGTTTTCAATTAGTATTGGATGTTTTATTTAAACTCTATAATATATTCAAGTTCTTATTATATTGTTATGACTTTGAGTACCTATAGATATAGGAAAACAAAGGGTCGTACAGCAAAACCCCAAAATCTATATACTACACTACTGTAGTGATTGTGCTTATTGATTTGGATTCTGTTGAGTGGATTTTTGTAAAAAGGATATCATAAACGCCTTCTACGTTACAAAAGGCATTATATGTCGGAGGGTCCCGGGTTCGATTCCCGGCGAAGCAGAAATTTGAATGTTGAGTTTAAATTTCTGTTCTCGATCTGGGTGTTTGTGTTTCTGTCTTTGTATGTGTCCATGGTACCCACAACACAGGATATATTTACCCTATCGTGGAGTTATGAGTGTGAAGCGTTTGATGTCCTCATCTGCCTCAAGAGTAGCAATGCTTTAAATTACTTTTAACCTTGAGACAAGACTAGCGATTACCTACCTGAGGTAGGGTGTAGACGTCCATAGACAATTTTGTTTGCTTAAATGTAAAGAAATAAAGAAATAAATACAAAAAACGACATAAGACTTAATATAAATATACTCAAGACAAAAATAAAGTTAATTTACACAGAGTTTGATTTTTTAGAACACCATTTCAACTAAACTTTTAGCCCAAAGGGAATTCCTTCAGATATTTTTGAGTTTCTCAAAACTAGGTTAACGACAATTGTTTTGAATGTTTCTTAGATTTTTTTCTCAAAAATAGGTTAACGACATTCAACTTTTCCAACAATGTGTCGTCCTCAAAACATTTGAATGTAAAAAGTGCTCGTTTTGGGTCCGCTTAAGAGGCGAAGAAAAATGCTTATGCAAAGTGTTATTATTTTTTTAAGGAGAAGACGCAAAGGCGCCTGAAAAGGATGCGAATGGATGTATCCAGTTTAAGCGATTTCATAAGCGGAACAACAAAATATTTATCTATCTTTGTGTCGTACACTGAGTAGTTTTCGTCAGGTACTTCGTAATTTTCGCCGCGTTCTATGATATTCTATTGCATACTAGGTATGTATTTAAGCTCTTCGTCATTTATATATCTGACATGCTCTTACGGTGCTAGCTAAGTATCGTACCAACGCCGTCCTGCCGTTTAAAATAACACTCCCTATAATTTATAAAGACGACATAAAATTGTATATTGTCATTATCCCGCTTAAAGATTTGAAATAAACATATTAAGTATGTATTTCTGTCTATTCACAAAATAAAAGGCGTGGCTTTGAATGATTGAATGATTCATTTCGTATTAAATGGAGAATTTAGGTTTTTAAGTATTATAACATAGTTTTCACGTAACAAGATTTTTGGGTTAAGTTCGAGATAACTTTAATTAGTCCATGACAATGTGATGTACTTATAAACTTACTTTTAGTGAGTTTTTAGGGTTCCGTATCTCCAAAGGAAAATACGGAACCCTTATAAAGTAAATTTTTGTTTACATATTAAAATATTTTACGGAACCCACGGTGCGCGAGTCCAACTCGAACTTGACCGGTTTTTAAGTCTTGATTAACTAAAGTAGTAATCCCTTCAAAATCCGCTAGCACTGGGACCAAAAGCAGTCCTGAAAGCTTCGCATTACAGGATTGAGCGGAAATGGGTCAGGCGCGGATTTGGAGCCGCCATTGCGACTGATTTAAATAACGAAGGATGAAGGGATGTAATAAGTGAATGCGAGTGCGTCCCATTGTGCGCCGTGCGTGATGACTTCTTTTGAAACATTTTGCGTTACTCGTAACAATTGAAAGGTTTTTGACGTATTGAATGGAGAATTTATTTCTACGTAAAGATTTTTAAGGTAATTTGGTATTTTTGTGTGACATTAGTCACATTATCCCTACTAATATTATAAATTTGAAAGTAATTCTGTCTGTCTGTCGCTTTCTCGCTTAAACTACTTTTACCTTTTACCTTAACCAATTTTAATGAAATTTGGAACACAGATAGAGTGAACATTGGGAAAGGACATATGATGGTTTTTGTCCTACGGGAACCTATAAAACGGGTCGACGCGGACAAAGCCGCTGGCGGAAGGCTATTCTTTCAATAAAAACGAGATGGTTATATTGACTTCCAAATAAGCAAGCTAGCAAGCGATTCATTATACGAGTACTTTCTCATATTGATTACATCAGATATTTATTTTTATTTATTTATTTATTAGACATGCCAACAGCTTAACATACTACACATTAGATTATAACATTTATTACAATGTACTCTGGTATGTGAGCCAATTACAGTGTAACGGAACGTTACAAATCTCGGTTCGTACGCGATGACGAGCAAAATTGAGCGTCGAGCGCGGGTATTGCGCGGGGGGAGAACGGGGTCGGTGACCGATCGGCCGAGCAGCGCAGACGCGCGAGTCGCACCTCGATCTGAGTGAGAGCGATACTGCGTCAGTTTGATTCGCAGTGTGTGTGGTCGGCATTCACCATTTTCTGTCGTAGTTATTTTTGCATTTTAACTCCTTGATTTATCGCAATATCAGCGTATATAAGTCTGTTCCCGCGTTAGGGGATTACCCTGCAGCTTAAGACCTGCATAGCCAATTGCGCCGACGACTGCTTGGCTTGTTTGTTTTGCCGCTTGCCTGCCGCTTGCTGCGGACAAGTTCAAAGAAGAACCCTGCCCCGTTAACGGCCGCTGAGAGAAATTACAGTATTACTGAACGGGAAACTCTGGCGGTTCTTGTTGCATTAGAGCATTGGAGATGCTATATTGAAAATGGGAAAACTTTCATTGTTTATACAGACCATAGTGCACTCAAATGGTTTTTGTCTTTAAGTAACCCTACAGGTAGACTCGCGCGCTGGGGTGTTCGGTTGTCGTCCTTTAATTTTGAAATCAGACATCGTCGTGGTTCTGACAACGTCATTCCTGATGCTTTGTCCAGATCTGTCCCGGTTTCTTTTATAGTTACTGCTAAATCTTTTGAGTCTTCTACGGATGTTTGGTATAAAGAGCTTTTTAATAATTGTTTGAATAAACCTGATGAATTTCCAAATTATAAAATTAAAAATGATGCTCTTTATAGACTTAGTAAGAATAGTTGCCAATTAAGTAACGAATTCGCTTGGAAAGAAGTAGTTCCGTCAGATCTTAGAGACTCTGTTTTGGCTGATAATCATAATAAGCCAACTGCTGGGCACTTGGGAATTTTCAAAACATACAGACGTATCGCACTAAACTATTATTGGCCGGGCTTGTACCAAGATGTTGTGAGATACGTTAACGCGTGCTCCACTTGCCTGGAGTATAAATTCCAGAACCACGCTACTCTTGGTGAAATGGGTCGACCAAAACAGTGTTCTCGCCCGTATCAGATGTTATCGATTGACCTCATGGGTCCGTTACCGGTAACTCGCAAGCAAAACTCATACATTTTAGTAGTAACTTGCTGTTTTTCTAAATTTTGTCACATATATCCTATTAAATCCGCAACCTCAAAAGTTATTATTAAAATTTTAGAAGAACAAATATTTTTAATTCACGGTATTCCTCAAACAATAGTCTTAGATAATGGAACACAATTTTTAAGTAATGAAACTCAATCGTTTTTCAAAAATTATAATATCCCCAATTTATTCTTTACGCCCAAGTATACACCTCAAGTCAACACTGTTGAAAGGTACAACAGGACAATCATAACATGTCTTTCTATGTTTGTGGAGGACGACCACAGATCTTGGGATACTTTTATTCCCAAAGTACAATTTGCTATCAATAATGCGGTTAATGAAGTAACTGGTTTTACACCTTCATTTTTAGTATTTGGTAGGGAAGTAGTGACATGCGGCACACATTACTTAGACAATGATTTAGGCGACGAACTTTTGTTTCTCCCGCGTGATGTATACGCCGAAAATCTTGGTACTCTTGCAGAAATTTTCGGGAAGGTTCAGGCAAGGCTCTGGCACGCTCACATAAAAAATACATCTCACTACAATCTTCGTCGGAAGCCTTACGAGTTCAACGTAGGAGACATTGTCATGAAACGTGCTTTTGTTCTTAGTGATAAGGACAAGTATTTTAGTAAGAAATTGGCACCCAAGTATATTAAATGTCGCGTTGTAGAGAAAAAGTCTCCACTAGTTTACGTTTTGGCTGACCTGACGGGTAAAAATCTGGGCACCTGGCATATCAAAGATCTGAAGATTTGCGGAAAATACAACTTTAAGTAATCCGTTAAATTCTTTAAGCTCGCTGTTTTTTTTACATGCTTTAAATACATCCTTAATTTTTTTAGTTCTCCTTATTTTTACTTGCGGATTTTATTTTAAAATAAAATCCTTAAGGGGGAGCGGGGGGTATTGTAACGGAACGTTACAAATCTCGGTTCGTACGCGATGACGAGCAAAATTGAGCGTCGAGCGCGGGTATTGCGCGGGGGGAGAACGGGGTCGGTGACCGATCGGCCGAGCAGCGCAGACGCGCGAGTCGCACCTCGATCTGAGTGAGAGCGATACTGCGTCAGTTTGATTCGCAGTGTGTGTGGTCGGCATTCACCATTTTCTGTCGTAGTTATTTTTGCATTTTAACTCCTTGATTTATCGCAATATCAGCGTATATAAGTCTGTTCCCGCGTTAGGGGATTACCCTGCGGCTTAAGACCTGCATAGCCAATTGCGCCGACGACTGCTTGGCTTGTTTGTTTTGCCGCTTGCCTGCCGCTTGCTGCGGACAAGTTCAAAGAAGAACCCTGCCCCGTACACGGCCGCGCGTGACACTCGATCGGACCGGACGCATGCCGGACGCCGCTACACACCATACGGCCGGACGCACGGAAAGGGAAGTACTGCGCTCCGAAGTGTTGACAGATTAGCCCGTTAACCCACGACCCCCCGATATCTATTTTATGTGCCTATATTTTTTTTTTAAATTTTCAATTAAATAAAATTATTTAAAGGTCGTTACTTGAGTTTTATTGAATCTCAGGGCAGTAACGGCACAACAGGCATGTACAACATTTAGTAGATAAATATTTAATAAAAAAATATAGAAATGATTAAATTCTTATTTTAAGTCTCTAGAAATTATACGGTTAGGTCGATTAGTTGAATCGTGTATTTCCATGATGGCTAGTTCGCAACAATTTTTTGTAACCCAGTGCAGGGCTTAAGTATTGCTTGAGGTCGTATGTAATTGCGCTACCTTAGAGCATCACAGGTATTAAATCTGACGGGTGAGTCAGTACCTTTAATGCTCTAAGGCAGCTACGGAGCAATGCGACAACGCGCAACGCATCGAATTAATTCACGACATATACATGTGCAGTGGTGGTAGTTATCTCCCCGCTCGGATAATAGTTTTACCTATACAATTACACATCAAACATCATCCAAAAAGCTAGATTTTTGTACCTGTATGTTCCGGCAACCACCGAATTAATACAGAGCCATCGCCGCATCCGTTTAACATAATAAATCACCTTTATTGCGCCATGAATATTCATTTACGAAAACATTGTTTTTGTTGTACTCTCTCAAACACAATTGCGTTGACACACGGTTTTGTTTGTATTTTACGAATATACATTAGTACTCTCTCATTTCTCTTAAGAAATTATGTTCTAGCAGCCCCGTGGTTAGAGTTTTGCGATTTTTCACGATTAAATCTGACTTAACTAAAACATGAGCCAATAAGTTTATTTATTTAATTATTTTACACAAAAGAAGTAGATTTTTTTCGCAATTCCACAGAAGATTGAGTATATTATGATAATATTTCACGTCTGCAGTAGTACAGGTCTTTGCTGGTTTAAATTTAAGACCACGTGGCCAGCTACTGTCAACCGTCGCAATGTGAAAAGCATTAGTGTGCATAGTGACAGCGTGTCAAAAAAAGCACATAAGAGGCGACTAAAAGGAGTAGGGAGTAGGAGCTCCAATCGTCCAGTTAGCGGCCCCAGGAATGATGGCGGTGTGTGCGTGGCCGCATGGTGTCGCAAGCACTGGAAAGAGCAAGAGAGTACCATTGCCTTGCAAATGAGGGGCCCGTTTGGTCTGCCGCGCGTGGAGGACACCGGTACATTCTTCTGGAGATCTCGGAGTTCTCCCTAAGTGCTGTGCCACTGAGGGGTTTTCGGCTGCAACCCTTTTTGCGTCCCACTGTTGGGTACGGATCTCTCCTCATTATTGGGGAGGCCTGGAGCTAACTCCACCACGCTGCCCCAATGCGGGTTGGTGGAGATGCGGGTTAGTGGCCAACCCGCTGTCTGATGTTTTCAAACCGCCCATATGGCCTCCGAAAAGGTTTAACGACTGATATTTTTCGACAACAACCGGAGCCGACGGCTTAACGTGCCCTCCGAAGCACGGAAACGCGCATGAAACTTTTTTTGCCACTAGCGGTCACCCATCTCACACCAGACCGCGCCCGTTTGGCTAACTGAGGGGATTTAGTGCAGTAAAAATCACATGACTCGACATCTCTCCCGAGGTGTCGGGTATCATTGCAGGTTCACCCCGATACAAAAAAATGACAACTAAAAATAAGGTACAACAAAAACCGACCAAGTAAGAGTCGGACTCACGCACGAAGGGTTCCGTACCATTATCTACGAGTATAAAAAATCACGTTTATTGTATGAGAATGTTTAGCCATCACGTTTCATGAGACGGACATACAGACGAACAGACAGCGGAGGCTTAGTAATAGGGTCCCGTTGGTATCCTAAAAATTTAATATTATCTCAATACGTTGCATTGCGTCGCCTTACCATGATTCTACACATAATTCATGGTAAGAAAAGACTTGCCCTCCACACAATGAACTGTTTTGAATACCTTTTAGAATTTTTTGAGTTAGAAGCGCCACGTCCGGTCCGTCTGGTAACCGCAGAGAATACAGCGCGATATAACCGCATCCGTTTATCATAATAAATCACTTTCATAGCGCGTTGAATATTCATTTGGGAAGCTGTGTTTTTTGCTGCAGACACTTAATGAAGCAAAGCTGAAGAGTGTTACATTATAGACAAAGTGTCTGTGTATTAATAAAGCACATTTTAATGTTAACATCATCCAAAAATTCGCAGAGAACCATGAACGCAGGCTTCTCCACCATGTCAATGTCGAGGCTATTCAGCTCCTCGACACTACAGACCACATAAGAAGACTCAAAAGGACAAAACCACATGTACTAGTGTAGTGAAGTGTAGTGCAGTGAGAATAACTAAGTGCTAGTGCAAAACTATTCACTTATTATAAGACACAACAAAAAAGTATATTCGCCTTAACAGAGACTAAGAAACGTTAACGGACGCATTCTTAGATATAGTGTATTTAGCAGTTTAAGTTAGAAATAAATTACTCATTAGTCTCAAGACTAGATTGTAATGAAAATAGGGTCAAAAGACCTTATATTATGAAAAAAAAATTATGTTAAGAATGTCAAGAAAAAATAACAATATAACGATAATGGTAATGCAAAAGACTTACAAGATGATAACAATTCTAATCCAGGACTAGTTATCCGGCCCAGATTTGAGGCGAAACGCACTAAATTTAATGAAAATGGAGCCGTTTCCGAGATTGAGATTAATGTAGCTATATGCTAAAATTGCTTGTTTAAATGTATTAGACCTATACTAATAAATAAAATTGGAGTGTCTGTTTGTAACAATAAAATAACCGCTTTTTACTACATGCATATGAATGTTTATATTGTACATATACCAAAATAACATTTTTTACAATTCTTATCTGTATGTCTGTCTGTCCGTTTGTCTGTTTTTTCCGGCTAATCTCTGAAACGGCTGGACCAATTTTGACGGGACTTTCACTGGTAGGTAGCTGATGTTATAAGGAGTAACTTAAGCTACTATTATATTAGAAAAATTCTTAAACTAAAGTCCACGCGGACGAAGTCGCGGGCGGCCACTAGTAATTTAATAAGTACTTACTCCCACTCCTTACACAAAATTTCAGGATAAAACTAAGCACAATCATTCAGTAGTTTCCTTAAACCCGTTAAATCCTCACTCATTTCCGTTCCCGAAAAACGTTTCTTATCACAACTTTCTTCTCATCTCGGCCATAAACAAAGCTATTCTGCAGCTGAAGGAATCACGGATCTCAGGGTTTTGGCAATCAAAGAGATCGGAGGAAGACGCGATGGCCGCTTATTCGTCGTTGGGAGTTCGGGACGACTTTTTACCGGACCTTTTGTTCGGTCCCCTCTTTCTGTCTTGTTTCTTTGGATTCGGTGTATCGCGACTGCGAGCGATAAGCGATGGACTTACCTCACTAAACAAATAGCCTTTTCTGTATGCATCCGTCGAAAAATTTCTGAATCTTTAGCATAATTTTTTGACTGGTCCAAAATAATCTAATTAATATATTATATTCAGTAAGTATATTGATATCATAAACGACGAAGGCAAATTTTTAAATTCAATCGAAAATGTCCTAAGTTGGAACATTTTCGAGCAGATTTATTTATGCATAGTAGGAGTAGGGTATTTTTTATTACAGGTCAACGTGATTCCATTTAGCTAAAGACAGTCTGACGTAAATAAGCCAATAGAGCCCACCAAAACTTTATCGGTAGTTGCACCAAAAAAGTAAATCTATTCAAGCTTGTTCTTTAGTAGGAACCATTCATAAAATCAATAGATAAATATTAATTTGCATTGTATCACAAGTTCTCTCTTGTCGCTGACGGTGCAACAGTTTTCAGAGAATTCGGGCAAAGTAGGAAACGGCGACAATTTATGACAGGCGCTGACGACGTCTAATTCGCGAGGCTCTCATTAAAGGCGGCTAAACGTGGACCTACATTCACTTATAGGGCGATTTTTTACTCCCTTTTCTCCGGCCCAGTTTTATTTACGACCCCTCCCGCCCCGTTAGGGATTCCTTTGTCTTTCAACGGAATCGAGGAATGTTTGTTGTTGGAGTTCAACGGATAATTTGTCGAAACATCTTCATCGGTTTGGAAGACTTGTTTTTAGTGTTTCTTCTCGGATTGGTTGTGATTATTTTCGCCGGGCAGTGACATCTCTGTTACTTTTATTTAATAAATAATAAATAAATAAATAAATAACGATTCACACTCATAGCCCCACAGTAGGGTAGATATACCCCGTGTCGTGGGTGCCATGGACACACACAGAGACAAAAATACAAACACCCAGACCAAGAACAGAAATTTTAAACACATCATTCAAATTTCTTCGGGAATTCGGGAATCGAACCCAGGACCCTCCGATCAGCAGTTCAGTATGGTAACCATTACGCCACGCGGGTTTAAAGGTAATTTATTTGCTTAAATATGTCGTAATGCTTAGAAAAGAGAAAAAGAGAAGACTTATTTTCTATTTATACATATATGATTCGAATGAATGAAAATAAACGGTCCTACTATATATATGTGATATTTGGCCAACTTCTACTTTTTTATTCAAATTTTTAGGATTGCGATTTACAATCAAGTTTTTATATGTTTAAATAATCAGCACTGAACCACAGTAGTAAAACCAGTTAAGTTTTGATTTTTTTATCTAGCACTTTTTAAGTCTCTAAGATTTACAAAAGAAAGACGATTTTGAAACGCTATTCATCTGATTATTATGTTCGTAGCGTTAGGTAAAGATAAGCTAAGAGCAGTCAGCGAAAAACTCCAAGTAATAGATATACGTATAATCTCATTTTTGAGAGAAATTTCAGTGTCAGCAGTATATTTCAGATAAAATAGGTTGTAGATACTCATATATCACCATCAAACAGTTATAACGTTTCACATTCATATTATGGTACATACACCCCATCAGCGAAAAACTCCAAGTAATAGATATACATATAACCATCTCATTTTTGAGAGAAATTTCAGTGTCTGCAGTATATTTCAGATAAAATAGGTTGTAGATACTCATATATTACCATCAAACAGTTGTAACGTTTCACATTCATACTCATAGCCACACAGTAGGGTAGATATACCCTGTGTCGTGGGTACCATGACAAACACAAATACAGACCGAGAACAGAAATTTCAACTCATTATTCAAATTTCTGCTTCGTCAGGAATAGAACCCGGGACCCTTCGATTGGCAGTCCGGCATGGTAACCATTGCAGCCCGCGAGTCGACAATTCTTGTATATAGTATATACCTCCTATATAATATGTATATCACTACGATTTTCGTGAAATTTAGTATGCGGGGGGTTTCTGAGGTGATGGATTGATCTAGCTACATCTCTTTTTTTAGAAAACGTCCTTTTATCAATGTTTTCAGGCAATGAAAAGCTTGAAAGATGACATTTTAGTCATTAGAGTACGACGGTAAATTTCCTATGCATCTATACGGTTACATTAAGCTCAGCTCAGGTGGGAAATAAGGCGATCCCCGAAACCAGAAGACCCTGGTGCGAGTCTATCCTGTTTTCTCTTTTTTAGGTTCTTTTTTGAGATGAGACCGAGAGAATAAATTGTTTTTATCCGAGCAAAACGCCTCCATAGCGCCTCACAAAGGGTGGGTCTTAAGATGAACATGGACAAGACGAAGATCATGTCTAACGTTCATGTCACACCTATACCGGTCTTTGTTGATGGCGCTACTCTCGAAGTTGTCGACGAGTACATATACCTAGGACAAGCGATCCATATGGGTAAATACAGCTTCGAGAGAGTGGTAACTCATAGAATCCAACTCGGTTGGGCAGCGTTCGGGAAATTACAAAGTGTCTTCTCATCCAGAATACCTCAGTGCCTGAAGTCGAAAGTTTTTGAGCAGTGTGTGTTGCCAGTGCTGACCTACGGCGCTGAGACGTGGTCTTTTATAGTTGGCCTTTTCCATAGGCTCAAGGTCGCTCAGCACGCGATGGAGAGAGCTATGCTTGGTATTTTTCTGCGCGATAGAATTCGTAACGATGAAATCCGTAGACGAACGAAAGTTACCGACATAGCTCTCAAAATTTGCAAGCTGAAGTGGCAATGGGCAGGCCATATAGTTAGCAGAACCGATAACCGATTGAGAAGAAAAGTTCTCGAACGGCGACCACGTCTCGGCAAAAGGAGTACAGGCCGCCATCCGACCAAGAGGACTTATGACCTAAAGAAGACAGCGGGAAGCCGCTGGATTAAGAAGGCGCAGGACCGGGAGGAGTGGTGAAAGTTAGGGGAGGTCTACGTCCAGCAGTGGGCTACAATAGACTGAAAAGAACAAGAAGGAAGAAAATCCGAGCAAAGCTGGCTTATCCAAACACTAACATTGGTGTCACCGAAATTTCATTCATTCATATAACTATATAGGTCGTAGTGTTATTGTGACATCAGTTAATTTTCGAGTCGTGCCCTATTCGACACACGCATTATTTACTTCTATCGTAAACATTTTATAGGAAAGCGACGTTCGTGGCGTAACAAATTTATTCATTCCCCAAAGCTTTTGAATTAATGAGTAAAGCAAATAAATGCAGTAGGTACTCGCTCTAATTTGGTGTTTATAGTACTTTATAGTGCAATAAACCACCACAACGGAAACAGGCTTCGACGCCAAATTCGTTTCATGTGCTATACATAAGTTACGTAATCAACACTTTCCATGACATTTACAATGTGACATATATTCAATGATATTAATAAACATTAGATAAGGTATGTTATGAGTATGAATTTTCAGTTCGAAAATTGCCCTTCGAATGTCTTGATGTAGTGTGCGGTACACTTCATGATGGCGAGGGAACTGACGTGTTCAATATGACGGAATGTGTCATCTTATTATGATTATCAACAAACCTTTTTCATTCTATCTAATCTAATAGGAACCTTTTGTCGCTTGATACATTTTGTATAAATTTTTTAAAGCTTATTTTTAACACGATTTTATTAGCTTCACTTGTACTTGTAACAAACTATGTATGTGAGAAAATCTTGGAATCTTAATTTTGACCCACTTCCCGGTCTTCGATTAGGATGAAATTTTGCAAACGCTCTGGGTTCTGATGATAATACATGACTAGTTACGAAACGACATTACAATTGAATATGGCGGCCTCCCCAAGATGGCGGACAGGCTATTTGAAATGCACCCCTATGATATGGGTATCAAATGAAAGGGTTTGCTGTCAGAAATACGAAAAAAAGTCACGTGACTTAAATCCAACATGGCGGACATCCAACATGGCGGACATCCAAGATGGCGGATTGGCTATTTGAAATGCACTTCCATGATACGGGTTTTAAATGAAAGGGTTAGCTGAATGGGATACGAAATTATTGAAACAATATCCAACAAAAAAATTGAAAATAAATAATGTAGTTTGAAAAACTAAAAAACACGCTTTTGTGAAAGTACGAACTAAAAAGTAAAAAATTAGAAGAAAATGTATTTTACTGTAAAAAAAACGTGGGGTGGTTTATATGAAACTCACAATGTCAAACGGTGGACACACTTTGATAAATAACTGGCAGATCTTTCTATCAGATATGAGAAAAACTGGATTAAAATAATGGTTTGATTCATAAGACAATATATGACTAGACGGCTTCAACTTTCTTTGCGTTCCGCTGTTGAGTTCGGATCTGTGCCCGTTATTAAGAAGGCCTGGAGCTTTCTCCATTACGCTGTTTCAATGCGGATTGGAAAATTTTGATACGTCCTTTATCGCTCCTTAGGTGGAAAATTGCTATTTGCAGCGTACAATATCGATTTAATGAAGTCAAAATTCATCAAACGATAAAGCGCTCCGACAGCATGACGGATCGTGAGTACACAACTTTATACACTCTATAAAGTTAACACTTGCACGATCATCCGCAACATAAATTTGTAAATTAAATTAGAATGCGCGCACACGATAATATTCTTTATTTGGAGCACTGGAAAGAAGAAATTCCTTTGGCTGCGAGCGCGAATTTTAGGCGCGCCTTAAAATAATGCCGCTGAAATATACAGGAAACGAGGTGACCTCAGACATGCCACAATAATACAATAAGTGCATAAGAAAATATATGGTAGAATCAAATGAATAACTCTTAAGAAACATTTAGAACCTAAAGGCGATGACCAAGAAAAAGTGACATTCATTAAGCGAATATTTTGTATTCCTAATATAAAATAAATATTTTTGATTTCGGTTTTGATTTAGATTGAAGCTAAGACGTTTTTTATAGTATTTATAGTGTTATTTTACTAATACGTTAATCTGATCGTATTCTATTGAAAAAAAAAACCAGAGATCAGATCCGCTCGTCCTTAAACCAAACTAGATCGAAATCTTAGAAATATTAATTAGTTCATGTTTATTTCAACGTCAAATAAATAATTGAGGTAGGCGCTATTCAACAATGTAGTTGTCTTAGAATAAGTACGTATAGAAAGAGTGCCTTCATATAAGCGCGCTTTCGAAATTGAAGCACTAAATAGATTCACACAGATTTCACATCTAACAAAAAATTGCTATTATTGCTAAGCAAAAAATTGTTTCGGCGCAAGAATCTTTGAAATAGTTACATACTTAAGACTTAAAAGACGTAAGGAAACTCAATGTTTGCTTCGGCGCAAGAACCTTATGTTTTGAAAAAGTTACATACTTTACACTTCAAATAGGTAAGGAAACTTAATGTTTCTCAAAACCAAATAATTTGCGTGACAAAACTCGACGTGTGAGTTGGGCGGGGTCATTGCTTCCTGAAATGGGTCAGATAGTAGCGACATTTTTCCGTGCCGCACTGCATTCCGGATTGTTTACTGTGATGAGTTATTACTGTTTTGACTCCTCACAATAGTTTTGGCACCGTAAAAGAAACAAGGGTAGTGCTAGCCTGACTACATTAAGAAGTCATCAGTATTTGTGGATTTTTACTGGGCTGGCTGCAACTCTTTTTGCGTCCCATTGCTGGGCACGGTCTCTCCCCATTATTGGGGAGGCCTGGAGTTTACTCCACCACGCTGCTCCAATGCGGGATGGTGGAGATGCGGGTTAGTGGCCAACCCGCTGTCGGATATTTTCAAACCGCCCATAAGGCCTCCGACAAGGTTTAACGACTGATATCTTTCGACATCAACCGGGACCAACGGCATAACGTGCCCTCCGAAGCACGGAAACACACATGAAAGTTTTGCCACTAGCGATCACCCATCTCACACCCGACCGCGCCCGTTTGGATTACCTGTATAGACCGCTTGCGTGCTACGCTAGCCGCCGGGCCATGCCCGCTTTTTTACTGTGATGTTGACATTATGTTGATATTTAAATTGTAAATATAGTTATTCTGTAGCGCCACCTTAAAAACTTTCGGCTTCAGAAGTTACCTTGGCTTTTCAGAGGTGATACCGGATTATGTGTGATTTGTAACGCACTAAAATCACCTCAATGGTCTGCCTCTGCGCTTCGGGAGGACTCCGGGATCTCCAGTAGAACGCACCGGTGTCCTCCGCGCGCGACTTCAGCATCTTCAGGAGAGCAAATGTTGCACCTTCTTACGGCGGCATGCAGCCATGCACACACCTCCGTCATTCCCGGGGCCACTGGCTGGACGGATCGATCTTCCACTCTACATGCCCGCAACCCCGGAAGCCCCCTTTTAGTCGCCTCTTACGATCAGGCGGGGGATACCGTAGCTCTATTCTTAGCAAACCACAGGTAACGTAAAAGGTTTTCATTTGCAGAAATATGGGTGTTTACTAAGTTGTTATGAAGTCCTTGTATACGAGTGTAGGCAACAGGGAGTAGGTTATAGGTGATATAATTTGTATGGCTCCCTGCATGAACCCTTATAACACCACTGTTGCACTCATTTCTACCGTGTGTCTGTGGAAAAGTACGTTTTACCTGTTGCCTTTAATGAGGCGACCTTTATTCTCCGAAGTACTCGTAGCAGAGCAACTGCATATAACCACAGTGAAATTCACTTGTTTGAGGTAACGTGTAGATGTCCATGGGATGCAGTGACTACTTAACACCACCCGGCATAGACGCTCGTCTGCTAGTCCATCCCTACTAATATTATAAATTCAAAAGTAAATCTGTCTGTCTGTCTGCTACGCTTTCCCGCTTAAACTACTGAACCAATTTTAATGAAATTTGGAACACAAACCTATAAAACGGGTCCATGCGGGCGAAGCCGCTGGCGGAAGGCTAGTTTAACATAAAGTCGGTAAACGGACGATAGTTTAACGCGACAACGTCATAACAAAACAATGAAAACCACATTAAATTATCACTTCACTTTATAAACAGTCGAAGAACAGCGCAAGCCGAACTCTCAAGCCTCAACGTAACGTTACAATCAGCGTAACGTTACAATCAGCGTAACGTTACAATGAAAAAAAGCTTGGTGTCCTCAACAGAGCGAGGCAGTACTTCACTGCGGGGCAACTCCTGACGCTATATAAGGCTCAGGTCAGACCCCACATGGAGTACTGCTCCCATCTCTGGGCAGGAGCACCGAAGTACCAGCTACACCCATTTGTCTCCGTTGAAAAGCACGCAGTCTAAATCGTCAACGACCCAAGATTGACTGACAGGCTAGAACCGCTTAGCTTGCGAAGAGACATAGGCTCGCTCTGCATGTTCTACCGACTTTACTATGGTGAGTGCTCCGAGGAACTCTTCAAATTGATGCCTATATCACCATTCCATGATTATACCACCAGACGAAGGTTAAAGTTCCACCGGCACTATCTGGACTCGTGGCGGTCCTCCACAGTCCGCTTTGCACGCTCCTTTACCACGGACGTGTAGGTTATGGGACAACCTTCCAGCTGAGGCATTCCCAGTGGACTATAACATGGTGTTCTTCAAGAAAGCTGTAAAAAAAGCTCTCCTCCAAAGCCGGCAATGCTCGGGCGGCTCCCCTAGGGTTGCCCGTGTCCATAGGCGACGGTGATCGCTTAACATCACGCGGCCCGTCTGCCTTATTGTTAGGTTTATTTATAAAAAATAAATAAAAAAAGCGAACGTTACACTGTGTCATTCTTTTTTGTGCGTGCAGCCGGCGTTCATTGGTTTATTTTAAGTTGTCACGTCAAAAATACTAGTTTAGCCAAGTAAAGAAGAAAACAAAGCCCAAAAACCGTTTCTTTCCTAAAAGCTCAGTTACACCCCCGTACAAGGGTATGTTGGGGACAAATTTATGTGCATATCGGATCGCCATTAAGAACTTGGCGGTGTTCCTGCCAGGATGTGCAATTGATTTTTATCTGTGCCATTCCCATTCTGCAGCACTTTTGATTCTGTTATACGGTGTTTTATTCGAAGAGATTATCTTTGTGACTATATTTCTTATTTCGCATCACATTTCAACATCATGTTCATATAAATTTTATGAAGAATCTTTTTTTGTTTGTTTATTTGAATACGCTTTGAAATCGTGGGGCTGATTTTTTATTATTTTATCACTAATGAAAAGCTATTTTTCATTAATGGAAAGCTTATTTACCAAGAGTTTACAAAAGATATAATTCATTTTATCAAAATTGGGAACCCTGAAAAAAATATATGAAAAAGTACCAAAAAATTGCAAATAATTACTACTACTACACTACTATCATAATACATATATATTTTCATTTATCCATATTAATTTAACAAGAACATATTAAATTAAAAATGTTGCTGTGTTACCGTAAGAAAAATACAATTCCAATTTAAGAAAATATTGCTGCTCGTTATTATTAAGGGTTTCTTTTGCGTTTTGCGTTTCTTATTTGAACGTTTTTTTAAAGGTAAGGCCCAGCACACAAGGTGAAACTCAACTGCAACGAAACTGCAACTTCAAGTTAATTTGGAGTTTCATTTGAGTTTATGCCATGGACTCCAAGGAGAGACGGCACACGACGCAACCATTTTTAAACCGGTTTGAAACGCGTTTTGCAAATCAGTTGCTATGAAACCGGCGTGCAGGAAACTCGTGTTTGCGTTTCTTGTGAATTTCGCACCTTTTCGGTTCTGTAATGGCTGACGAAGAAAATAAACACATTCAATTTGTTTTGGAAGTTTAGAATTATCCTTATTTGTACAATACAACACTATCCAGCTACTCTCGCAGGACTGACACTGATAAAGAACGGACCGAAATTGGAAAAAACGCCTCCTTCTTTGACGAAGATTATATAGAACCTTAACTTCTTCATCACTTGAACTAGACATTTTGTAGACGTCCGTTCTCAAAAGCGAAATAAGTATGACTAATTTCATCACATTGTGATTGCGGCGTGTGCGGAAAACTATTGAAACTGGTTTCAAACCAATAATTTCAAAAGGGTTTCGTTGCGGTTGCGTTTCACCGTGTGTGCTGGGCCTAAGGAGTGAAAGTTTTGGTTGCAAATAATATAAATCTTTATATATATAATTCTTGTGTGAGTGTGTATGTCACTGAACTCCTCCTTAACGGCTGGACAGATTTTAATGAATTTTTTTGTGTGTATTCAAATGGATTCGAGGATGGTTTAGATTCACAATTTGGGCCACTGGAAATGTTTTTTAATTATTTTTTCCCCATAATATTATATAAAATTGTTCCTATCTGTCAAACGTTTGTATTTCGTGCCGTGCCGTTCTAAACTTTGACACATTCAGAACAGGACAGTTCGTATGTCATTATTTGTTTTATATTTTTGTTTGATAGTAACATGAAGTCTCTTTAAGATAATAAGAAAACAAATCCTCTTTTATTACTTTTAAGGCAGGACAACGTCTGCGGGGTCCACTAGTATTAATATAATAAATTCTTGAGAATATTCACGTTGGTTCATTCTAGTTTGTTGGCTCTATTTTTTATAGACAAAACATCTTGTCCTCACGTGTGTCCGATTTCATCAGATAATATTAAAAATGTGAGTGCAACAGAATTTTTAACATTAACAATCAGACAGGGTTACCTGAAGGCCATAACGCACGCCATATCCGGCCACTCCGAGCATCCCTCACGCCTCCCCTTTCCGGGAGACAATGGCCGTCCTCCCATTTCCGATAGTCGATTTGGCCAATTTCACTCATTCCTGAATTAGCTTTAACGGAACACAGGTACGGAGTACGCAGAATAGTTTGTCAAAAACGTCAAGTCTTTCGTTTTTTTAGTAAATTTCATAATTTTTTTTTCAACCTTTTTATGTCCCACTACTGGGCACAGGTCTCCTCTCATAAGTGAGAGGGATTTAGGCCATAGTCCACCACGTTGGCTAAGTGCGGATTGGTGGACGTCATGCTTTCGAGAAATTATGAATTTCTCTCAGGCATGCGCGGCGATGGAGAACGATATTTTCCATCACCGTGGAGCATCAATAAATGCGCACATTACAAATTTCTTTGTCAGAGGTACGCGCCGAGGGAGAGGAGAGACGCTGGGGTCGGTCGCGTCAAAGACCGCGGTTATTTACCACTCGGCCATCGCTGCTCCACGATAATGGAAAATATCATCAATATACTGGTTTATATGTATTGACAACAGTTCGCTTCCAGCAACCTGGCAGCTGAAGAAGTATTGGTAAGTTAATCAGCAGCTGATACTATCTATCTTTGGAAAATTTCGATCACAACAATGTTGTGTGGGCTTAATTAGAAAAATAATTGTAATTGTACAGTTTTAGAAAATAAGAAGAAGCGTTTTACAAAAATAATTTTAGTAAGACGAATTCTAAATACTGTAGTAATTCTCTTAGATCTAACAGATATTATCGGACTACGGTATACGGAATTTTAAACTATGTTATTGCTATATTTACTTAATAACTTTACGAATTCCTTTTTAAATTTAGGTGGACATTTTGAAATATGAATATGCACAAAGATACTGTGACACAGTTACCTAAATAAATAGCCCCAAATTAATTCCGACTATTAGATGTACGAGAACATTTCCGCTGCACAAACACTTGAGATAACTCATCCGGTTATCAGCTAGCTGCGGCACTGCACTGCGCAACAACCTTGTTGTTATACAACTCGAAACCGCTACCATAGAAATTAAATAACAACAGCTTTCATTGCTAAATTTATTAAGCTTTTCGAATTCCTTTTTAAATTTAGTGGGACATTTTAAAATATGAATGTCACAAAATATACTGCGACCCAGTTAGCTAAATAAATAGCCCAAAAATTAATTCCGACTATCAGATATACGAGTACATTTCCGCTGCACAAACACTTGAGATAACTCATCCGGTTATCAGCTAGCTGCGGCACTGGACTGCGCAACAACCTTGTTGTTATACCACTTGAAACCGCTATCATAAAGATTTAATTAACAACAGCATATACCACTAACAATATACGAACATACTAACAGGTATCCCGTGTCATAGCAAACATCATCTTTTTTTAAATAGTTAGTATATAGTAAATTGAAATTGAACTGTGTATTACAATTTAATTGAAGCGCGCATCGCACGGCAGTCAGCGTACGAGTAGAATGCAAACGATCGATGCAATTAAGCCAAACAGGCGCGGTCGGGTGTGAGATGGGTGACCGCTAGTGGCAAAAAAAATTTCATGCGCGTTTTCGTCCTTCGGAGGACACGTTAAGCCGTCTATCCCGGATGTTGTCAATAGACAACAGACGTAAAAATTGTCGGAGGCCTTATGGGCGAGTTGGGTTGGCCACTAACTCGCATCTTCACCAAACCGCATTGGAGCAGCGTGGTGGAGTAAGCTCCAGGCCCCTCCAATAATGAGGAGAGACCTCTGCCCAGCAGTGGGACGCAAAAAGGGTTGCAGCCATTACAATGAACTGTTTGTCTGACACAAAGAACAAAGTATTCACTTTGTCACAGACAAAGTATTACATTACAGTCATCATAGCTGAGTTCTCAGAAATACTGCGATTATTATACATGTTTTGTATACAAGTAGGTAGTAGTAGTATATCGAAAAATCTAACTATAGACCCATTTATAGATTTGATATATACTATTACTACTACTAAGCAGCTTGAAGTTCAGAAGAGATTTGAAAAATCCCTTTATCTTAGACTAGATTTCCACCCGCATCGTCCACCGAGGCTTCACCTTCGTTTGCTATACGATTTTTCCCATAGAAATGTGATATTTTATTTTCCTCGGGCACCGGTGTGACCCAATTAATCATACTGATAGTATGGATATTATTTTACCCTTCTTCATCCAAATAAGCCAATCCAGTATATAAATAAATGAATAAATAAATAACGTTTCACACTCATAGCTCCACAGTAGGGTAGATATACCCTGTGTCATGGGTACCATGGATACACACAAAGACAGAAACACAAACACCCAAACCGAGAAGAGAAACTTTAAGATCATCAATCAAATTTCTGCTTTGCTCGGAATCGAACACGGGACCCTCCGTTCGGCAGTCCGGCATGGTAACCATTGTGCCACTCGGGTCATTACATTCATTTTTTCTTTGAACGTTATTAAAAAACCGGTCACATAATTAATCAAATGCAAACGTAGTAAAATTGTAACGACTTCGCCAACAAATCCGTTATTAACGCCCTAATCGCCGCGAGAACGTTTTTATAGCTGTTTTATTATCGAGCCTGCTTCGTTAGAATTTCCAGTGTATAGATTACGATGGAGAAAGTCTAAGATTAAAGCAAATATATAAAGCCTAGTTTCCGTTGTAGCCTTCCTTCACTTACTTCGAAGTACACGTTCTTTTTTGGTCTACTCTTCATACTGAATCAGTAAAACAAATATCAAGACAAACTCGTAATATAATATCACAGATAGCCTAAAAACTGATGAAAGATGAAAAAAACCGAAGAAAAATAATTTATTTGCGTAAATATGGATACTACAAAAGTAATTGACTTTATAAATAAATAAAACTGGGCATGTCTCTCCCCATTTATTTGGGAGGCCTGGATCTTTCTCCACCACGCTGCTCCGATGCGGGTTGGTGCATATTATACAGCTTAATGAATGTCATTTTTTCCCGGTCATCGCCTTTAGGTGCCCGTTTGGGCTAGATGTTGAGCTGAGAGAAAAAAGGCGGCGGAAAAAAACTCCCGAAATGTGTATATGTATGTGGGTTAGTGGCCAATCCGCTGTCGGATGATTTAGAACCGCCCATACGGCCTTCGATGATTATCCAAAGTACGGAAATGCGCATGAAATTTTTCCAATGGCGGTCATCCATCTCACACCCAAACGCACCCGTTTGGCACAGCTGCATAGATTGCTTGCGATCTACGCCATACGCTATATAAGAAAAATAAATGAAACAATAAAATTAATGACTAATTACTATAAAATTGCGTAATATATCACAATATACTTCAGAAGGCAATAACATTATCATCTACGGCGTAGACGTTACACCGTCTACAGCATAGCTACGCAATACGTAGCAAGTAGCAACTCGACGCACCCTAAGCCTTATTCGCATTACTTGGTACAGTTCGTTCGGAAGTAATTAGACGCGGTACGCAACTGGACCAATAAAATACTTTCATCAACTTAATGGAGCGACCCAACTGCGGACTGTTGCGTCACTGTTATGATCACAGAAAAACAAAAGATCGTAGAGGTGCCCTGGTATATTTGTAATAGGACCAGGGTTGCCAAAATCATATAGATTTCTTAAGATATCAAAAAACCATTCTTGACATCAAAGTTTGAAACATATAATACTCGGAATAGTTTCCTTATTAAATGAACGTTAAATTCACTACAAGCATTTTTTGTCCAAGTGTACTAGACAACTGGACATTACTGGACTAATATTATCGTTGGTTAGCTATGAAGTCAGGTTTTTTTTACAAAAAAGTGGTCTTTTTCTGTATGTTACATCAAATTGGCTTATTTTTACACAGTAGTTTTATAGCTCTATGCTAGAAGACTTACACATGGATTTTTTTGAATATTATACTCCACAGAATTGCTGCCAGTGAACTATCATCAACCTAATTGAGCAGCCCTGTTGTTTACTGCTCTGTCATTGTTATAATCGCCTTGTTTCAGAAAGGTGTGGATCTCTCTTATGTAACATAGATGTATATTTACCTAATAGTTTTATAGGGACGTTGCAAATGCCTTATTTTTACGTATTGTAACTTTGTTATTAGCTTTATAGATAGAAAAATCGAACTAAAATAGAGAAGAAAACACAGAGTAAGCAAATTTTAATTAATTAATATTCAAGATTTTGGAAAAATAGCGTAGCGTCAACTGGTAGATTGAATCTAAGTTAGTGTTTGGATTAAATTCAGGTCCCATGAATCTCTGAAAGAAAATATTTATAATAAAATAACGATTCTTGCCAAAGCGAGTAAAATCACAAGGCACAGTTAGTTTTATGCATTTGTTCGAAATATTAGTATATGGAAAATCAGTCTTAATCATATTATAATGAACGTGAAAATAAAGCAGTAACGAAAATATTACATGAATATTTTAAGACTGCGAGGACTCTTTAGACGCCTTTAGCAGGTCGTAGAATTATTATGGTTCTCCCGGGGAAGTAGCCGCCGATGTTACCACCGTTGCACCCACTACTGCCGTGAACCAATTCTATTGTGTTTCGGTGGAAAGGTGCAGTTGCCGGCAACACTTACACGAGGCGACCACCAGCCTCCAGAGTAGCAGCGCAACTGCATACGACCTCAGACAAGACTTACCTATGCTTGCTTGGGGTTGTATGTAGATGTCCATGGGCTCCAGCGACCACTTAACAGCACGTGGCCTGCATGCTCGTCTGCTACTCCATTCAAATAAAAAAAATAAAAAAGTCTCATTGCAGGATTTCATATAGTTCTTTTCGAAATAGTGATAGTACATGCATTTCTTTAATATTTTACTGTTAGTAAAGCAGACTCTGTAAGGTACCAAACAAACAATGAGTCCATACATCTTACTCCTAACGTCTTCCTGCCAAGGCTCCCATTGTCTGGTCCATTCTGCCCCATTACCCCGAGATACCGCGGTCTTGCCGCTCCAGTGCCCACTAACTTAGAAATTATCTTACTAACTTTTAATCTCCAGGAATCGTCCCGAAAGTTTTCTTTAATAGAAATGTTAGAGCAATGCTATTCAGTTAATTTTTTCAGAAACAAAATTGGATATGAAGTGTTTTACAGACTTACATGCGTGTATAAAGACTTTAAGATAGCTATAGTTTGTTTGCTCACGATGTTATTTATTTACTTAATCGTGACTTCTATGAAGTAGATTCTAAATTAAGATTTAAAAAGGTTAAAATTTACTAGTAATTTATGTGGAGTTACTAATGTTTTCAAAGCACACACCATATTACCCTTTTTCTTAATTAAATTTTCTCTATGATTATATTAATTGACACACAATACGATAGTTGCTTGTCAAATCAATTGAGATACTCGACAACCCGTGTGGCGCAATGGTTACCATGCCGGACTGCCGATCGGGTCCCGGGTTCGACTCCCGGCGAAGCAGAAATATGAATGACGACTTTAAATTTCTGTTCTGGTCTGGGTGTTTCTGTTTCTGTCTTTGTGTGTGTGTTCATGATACCCACGACACAGGGTATATCTACCCTACTGTGGGGCTATGATTGTGGAACGTTATTATTATACGTCTCTGAATGAGCTATCAAAACGCGAAATCCTCATACATTTTGTATGAGAAAAATATTTATGACGTCACAAGGTTGTATAGTCAATTGACTAAATTGATATTGATGCAAAATGAAATATAAATCATGAACATAAATTAATCAAAAATGATCCTGGCTTCGAAGCGTAATTTACTGCAACATTTTTGAGGTATGTACCTATGCATTTTGATTTTTTTCTGTTCAGCTGAACAGTGTCAACTACCCAATTACATGCAATTTTGAATGCGTCAAGTCTAGATTTAGGTTTAAAAAGCAATTTTGCATGATTAACCAATAATTTATTACCTATTGGCTGCAACCCATTTTGCATCCCACTGCTGGGCACGGGTCTCTTCCCATTATTGGAGAGGCCTGGAGCTTACTCCACCACGCCGCTCCAATGCGGGTTGGTGGAGATGCTGTCGGATGTTTTCAAACCGCCCATAAGGCCTCCGACAAGGTTAAACGACTGTCATCTATCGTCAACAACCGGGACCGACGGCTTAACGTGCCCTCCGAAGCACAGAAACGCGCATGAATTTTTTTGCCACTAGCGGTCACCCATCTCACACCCGACCGCGACCGGTTGGCTTAGTTGCATAGATCGTTTGCGTTCTACGCTAACCGCCGAGCCATGCGCGCTTCATGGCTCGGCTCATGCGTAATTTACTATTACTGGTTACTAAGATTGTCAAAAGCACTTACCATACAAACCCCTTCTATTTTATGCTATAATCACTTTCAACACTCATATCCAAGCTCACTTCCTCAAGTGCCGCAAACAATCGTTATTTACGACAAAAACAATGTTTATCTCTCCAATAATTCACGGATGACAATAAAAATGGCGGCCCATAAACAAGAAATAACCAATACAGGCGCAGGAATCGAACGCTATACTCCGATAAAGGATTCGCCATTCCACAATAACTGGGTTTGTTGAAATAACTTGATTGTTGTCGTAGCTACATTAGTGTAAGTTGCAAAAATGTTTGATATCTTGAATTTCTAGAAACTAAAGCACTGTCAGTAATCGCACAATACAAGGAGCGCCTGACTTATATCTATATTGTGGTAATGGTGGGACGTGAACGGAGTCGTATTGAAGGAGTCGATGTGCGGAATGATGAGTCTTATTCGAGACACTAAGCAGTACATACCTCTAATATCATACTGTTGGTTTGTTTAGTGCGTGAATAATAATTTCGTTATTTAAAGTGAAGTAATAAATATACACTATTTATCACTTTACTTTTCGATTTTGGGGGGTTAATGTCCCCTGTGATCCCTCCCCCTGAGACCGCGTCTGACTGGACTGCCAAAAGTATTGGGTTCGATTTCTACAACAAATTAATTCCGCGACAAAGAAATTTAAAACTTAGGGGGTCTATTTCTTGGATAGTATTTGTGTGTTTTCACATTACGGGGATTCATAGTATTAGTCAGGAGTGCAACGATTTTTTTTATTTGAATGGAGTAGCAGACGAGCATGCAGGCCACGTGGTGTTAAGTGGTCGCTGCAACCCATGGACATCGGCACACAACCTCAAGCAAGCATAGGTAAGTCTTGTCTGAGGTATTCAGTTGCGCTGCTACTCCGGAGGCTGATGGTAGCCTCATGTAAGTGTGGCTGGCAACTGCACCTTTCCACCGAAACACAATAGAATTGGTTCACGGCAGAAGTGGATGCAGCGGTGGTACTTCCCCGGGCGAACCATAAAGCATATATTCACCTACGATACCTACGATATCTTGAACTGATTGATATGGTTGATTTTTAATGTTCCTTGTTGCCTGTTGAACAAGATTTGTGCTCGAATCTTGATTTTTTTACCTGAAACAAAAAGAAAACATAGAATTAGTATAATTTATAATAAATCCCAAAAAATGAATTCAGAATATTCTCGTTATTTCTCATGTATCCAACATTACAAATTCCAAGGAACCCATATCAGCATAACATTTATTGCTAAGGAGTAAACACCTCGGGCTATTTCTTCCAGATTAAAAAAGCAAGAAGCGAAAAAAGAAAATAAAATCGCGTTTGCCTCGAGGACGGTACAGTTATCTAATTCCCATAATATGCATTACTTGTCAAACTTCTCCGATAGGGGGCGTTATGGGGGTTTCGTTCCCATGGCGCACTTTTTTCGACAATTTCGTCAGTTTCATGCTTGCGTTATATGTTATGGGGCTGAACTTCGCCGGCGGTTAAAGAGAATGGTTTCTATGCGTAAAAGTTTGAAACTTAGAAATGGATTGAAGATAAATAACTTCATTTATACCATATTTGTAATGCGATTGGTATAAGCCTTAAAAAAATTTACGGGTTCACGCAATACCCTTTAGGAATCATTTCTTAAGAACGGTAGAGATAGTGGTGTGATAAGAATGTAAACACAGTTTATTTAAAAGGATAGATATTTAGTAAGTTCAATTGTATATCACACATAAATAAACCCTTATAGAAATGTAATGTTAATAAACTAATCATAGTGTAAGCAGTAAGTAAGTAAATGATGCAGAAGCTCATCAACAAAGACTTCATCATCACGTGAATGTTGAAGAAATCCAGACACCACGGACTTAGTGAGACGACTCAAATAGACAAAACCTTTTGAACTAATTATATAACTCAGTGTAGTGAAAAGTAACTCAAATTTATTTAGTGACATAAATGACACAAGAACAATGTGTATAAAACTTTATGTGCAATAACAAAGAAGTGCTGTCAGTGGACGCATTCTTCAATAATAAGTTTATTAGCAAATTAAGTTAGCGTAAAATTACTTATTAGTCGAATTACTAAGGCTAAATCGTATTTTAATATAAAGTATTGTTTTGTACTTTATACAAAAAAAAATTGTTTGTAAAGTAGGTTTACGATCGAGATGTTTACGTGATAACGTCCGCACGAGAAAATCTCCATTCGTTTGTATGCCGCTAGAGTGAGAGAGACGGAAGATCGGTCCACTCACTCGAACGCTATGCCAGCCTCCGCTCGTGAGGATTCCGCGTATGACTGGCAGCGCTCGAGATGAGACGGGAGATCGGTCCGTCTCTCTCTCGTTATACCTGCGATCGCGCTCGTGAGGTTTTGGTGTGACACAAGTTTCTGAACATGTCACCCGACTAAAACGATTTTAAAGACGTTATCACGTCAAAAATCATAGTGTAATGTGAACTTAATTCGTATGAAACGTACGTAAAAGTGTCTTTGGGTGAATTTTATTTATGAGTCTGCGGATGTGGTATTTTCGTTCAAACTTATCTGTGATTAAACATGAATAAGTATAATACATTATGTAACAGATTTTTGGATGTAATAATAATTTCAATATACAATATATGTATATTGAGAAAAGTGAAATACAATTATGATTTTGCGACCGTTCTTCATTTATTTTAGGTCGATAAAAGAACGAAATTAAATAAATCCTATGTAACAAGATACCCGTACCCAGTAGTGGGACGCAAAAAGATTTGCAGCCATGTAAAAAAAAACTTTCTCTGTTCTCTTCTCAACAATCGCACTAAATTCATCGTTTTATCGGCAAGTGAACATCAGTTCTGTTGTGTCTGTTATTTGTCGTTGGTTTTTTGCGTATAAAACTCTAGCGTCTTGGCAGTCTACAAAGACAGAGTTGGAACATTGTTGGCTGGTTGCTTCGGCGGCATTTTTCATTTAACTTTGTCTTATTTTTTACTTTAGTAGCCTTAAACGACGGCTTGGGAAATTGAGCATTTTATTTTGTACTTTAGAGGACGTTAATTATACTATGTATTATAATAAAGTTTTTGAAAATAAACTAATGTTGTTATGAACTTTTATATTTTTCAATTTTTTCTTTTTTTTTTTGTAAAAAAAAACTAGCAAACAGGCATACGGGTCAACTGATGGTGAGTGGTCACTGTCGCTTATGGACATTTGCAACACCAGAGGAGTCGCCTATGCGTTGCCAACTTTTGTTTTCAAGGGCTCTGCTAACGCCTTTCTAGAAGAACCCCATGTCGTAGCCCAACGTGAATACCTCAGAGGGAAGCTTATTCCACAGTTTAGTCAGACAGTCAGCTACCCTCACTAGTCTGGATCTTGTTTTTTTATTTAGTAATCTACTAACTAAACTAAAGTCTTTTTTATATCACGGGCAAAGAACCACATCTCTGCGGGCATAATTCGTTCAATGAATTTGACGATACCTAATAGCGCAATGTTACCATTTCCGTCTTCTGTTAAAGGGCCCTGGGTTACATACCCAGCGTGGCACACTAGGATTCCCTGTGTCGTGGGTACCATGGCCGCAACTCTTTTTGCGTCAAATTACTGCGCACGGTTCTCTCCCCATTATTGGGAAGGCCTGGAGCTTACTCCACCACGCTGCTCCAATGCGAGTTGGTGGAGGTGCGGGTTAGTGGCCAACCCGCTGTCGGATGTTTTCAAACCGCTCATAAGGCCTTCGACAAGGTTTAACGATTGTTATCTATCGACAACAACCGGGACCGACAACAACGTGCCCTCCGAAGCACGGAAATGCGCATGAATTTTTTTTTTGCCACTAGCGGTCACCCATCTCACACCCGACCTCATCATTTGAATAATAAATTTATTTTTTGTTAAGTCTGAGTGTTCGTTTCCTTGTCGCTGTGTGATATCGTTTTACAGTTATTTCTATTCCGGGACTGTTTCTAAACAGTGTTGTAGATCAAGTAAATAGGTCTACATTTCTTACTGAAGACAAGCACGTGTGAGGTTGTTTCAA
Organism: Pyrgus malvae; assembly: GCA_911387765.1. Lineage (NCBI taxonomy): Eukaryota > Metazoa > Arthropoda > Insecta > Lepidoptera > Hesperiidae > Pyrgus > Pyrgus malvae. Next base: position 4,257,811 of record OU426955.1, on the reverse strand, counting down.
CACATTACAAGAAGATTAGCTGATGTAACAAATGGCTACTGCACAGGCCATGAAGCGTTTCTTGTTTCTCTTCGTATATTTTTTGCGTGAAACGGAAACCGCAAAAATAAGAAGCACCATAATTAATGTTGACTGGACTGGGAACGCGAAACAAATTGAGTACTAATTTTCGTGACAGCGCTTTAGATTTTTGGTGCTTTAGGGTTCCGTATTTCAGAAGTGTTTATAATTTTTATTATTAGTTATACACTGGCGTTATAAAAATTCGGATTCGATTTCTTATCTACTTTTTAGGTCTTGTTAATAACGCTGCTCCAATGCGGGTTATTGGAGCAGCGTGGTGGAGTAAGCTCCAGGCCTCCCCAATAATGGGGAGAGACCCGTACCCACCAGTAGGACGCAAAAAAGGGTTGCAGCCAATAAATCAGAGTATCCACAGCAACAACCTAAAATAGTTTTGTCTTACTTTTACCAATTTGAAATTGTATGTTAAAGTAGGTCAAAACTTGAAATGACTATAAACAAATTGAAAAGTTCACACTGAAAGGCAATTTAAGGAATTTTATTGACGCGTATACATATATTCTACATTCATTCATATATCATACATTCTATGGTATTGAGCTTCAAAAGGTCTAATTTAAGTAATACGTTATATAATTATTATGGCTGAATTAATACAACGTAATATATTAAGTGATTTATACTAAGTAACATTACAAATTTTTTGACCAGGCACGTTTTCACAACACGGAAAAACTAATTTTGTAGCACTCTGCTCGTATCATTAGAACATACCCTCATATCTCAGAGGCTAAAAGCCCTTTGCAGCGCAATCACAATGGAAGCAAGATTTAATTTGTCCAACCAGATTAGAACATTGTTTCCACCGACACATGTCCTCGGTGAAGCGGAGGTAAAAAACTTAATTTGATTCCTACCATGCTCCATCCTGCCTTGTAGTAGGGGAGGTCCAGGAAGCTAAAAGTGGATTTACTCGTGGAGACTCGTAAGCGAATACTATTCAATTTATGCCCAAATTAGCATTTAAATAGCCCGCTTGCTAATTTGCCCTTATAACTCTCAAGACACGTCTTGTGTTACTGGGTATCGTAATGATTGGTCCCTGTAGCTTCGAGATTAAGAATACAGCTACGGTATCCCCTGATTGTAAGAGGCGACTAAAAGGGGGCTTACTGGGTTGTGGGCGGTGAGAGTGGGAGCTCGATCCATCCAGCCAGCAGCGCCGAGAAGGACGGCGGTGTGTGCGTGGCCGCATGCCGCCGTAAGTATCGAAAGATGCAGGAGAGTACATCTGCTCTCCCAAAAATGGGCTCGTTATGGGGCGCCGCGCGTGGAGTATACCGGTGCGTTCCACTGGAGATCCCGGAGTCCTTCTCAAGCGTAGAGGTAGGCCACCGAGGGGGTTTTAGTGCGGTACAAATTTCATATAACCCGGTACCCTCTCCCAAGGTGCCGGATACGTTTTGAAGGTTTCCACCCATTTTGAACATCAACTACAAAAATTTACATTGAAACCAAAATAATGAATATTCGACAACTTTATATATATACATATAGTACATGTATATTAATCCTTCCACACAAATATAGCTTTTTCCGAAATAAAAGAGCATTGTAAGCGTAGCAGCCGACGAGCCAGCTTTCTTGTCTAACTTGCCTAGCTAAATATATTACAGAAAATTCAATTTGAAAAAAAAAACAGCCAATGCCTTAAATGGGTAACATACTTTAAGACGAACGCGAATGTTATTATTATTTTACTGTATTTAAATATGTATTCTCATGTAAGTGACCTGTGTCTTTTTGTGAATAAATGTCTATAAACCTAAACCTTAATCCGCGTTACATGCTAGTAAAATAATGGCAGATAAGACGGTTGATAGAAAAAAGGTTTTTAAATGTTGTTTGTTTAAGATAATACCGCACACTTTTAGCCTCCCAAAAGACGAAAGTAACATTCCATGTAAATCACATTTTTACTTACGAGCATTTTTGTCCAGGCTAGGACAATTTCGATATGAAGGAAGCAAGTACGATGACTTACATAAAGCGAAAGGAGATAAGTGAAAATTTTACATTTGGTGTCGCAAATGTTGGGATATTTATAATCAGCTTATTTTTAAATCCAGAAACAAGAGACATTATTTAAAGAAATACCTTTCTTTGTAGAGACCTTAGAAAATAGTGGGTTAGCTAAAATCTAAAACCTTTAAACGAGCAATTATTGTTTAAATCTATATAGGTATATCTTATCTGGGTTTGCCCGTGTCCATAGGCGACGGTGATCGCTTAACACCACGCGGCCCGTCTGCCTTTTTGTTCGGTATACATATAAAAAAAAATCTTCTGAATCTCGGAAACGGCTCTAACGATTTTCATAAAATTTAGTATGCAGGGGTGTTCAGGGGCAATAAATCGATATAGCTAGATTTCATTTTTAGTAAATATCGTATTACCCGTGGTTTTCGCGATAACCGACATAAACATAAACTGAAAATAGAACTGTTCCTGAAATCTGTTAGTGAGTTGTAATACTATTTTTTTTTAATTGGTATCTACTTCAGTAGATGGCGTTGTTAAGCAACGGTAAGCCAATGAGTCTCTGAAGAAAATCAATTGTTTTTGTCCGAGCAACGATCGGTCATCCGAGTACTTTTTAATTATATCCCGTATTATCATAATCTGATATGTACTCTAGACTGTTCTATAATCTCCTCTGCGTCTTATCGACTATTCAAAAACTTGAACCTTATCCAAACGAATTAGAGTATACTATCAGTTATGATCATAAGAGGGTGTGTACCACTTGTATGGCGTACCCCCCTATTTTTTAATTCTGTTTCCAAGTGAATAGGGTTAATTTTATGCTCGCTCTGAACGCAGTCCTTCAAACGTTAATTTAATGCCATATTCACAAGAACGTCACGTACGGATGGAAATTTAACTGATTCAGACTGTTTCCGGTTATCATTTTTCAGATATGAAACTGGCATAGGTGTAAAGTAAAGTACGGTTTTAGAATTGTTAGGTAGTAAATAAATAATACTATAATAATATTAATATATATATTTCTCGTGTTATTATTGTTGTTACTATAATTTTAAAGCACATTTGATTGCCAGCTATATAAAAGGTGCGATAGTATTAATCGGTCATTATTTCATTAGTATTGAATACAGCTTGAATATAGCGACACAATAACATTAAAATTATACCATCCTACTAATATTATGAATGCGAAAGTAAGTTTGTTTGTTACGCTTTCAAGCGAAAACTACTCAACCACAGATCATCATGAAACTTTGTATATATATATATATATATATATATATATATATATATATATATATATATATATATATATATATACATATTCTTGGAGGTATCAGAAGTAAAATAGGATAGGTTAAAAAAAATAACGCGTTCGTCCGCGGGGCACAGCTAGTTTCTTATAAAAGCCAACAGACAACTTGCATTACTATATAATTTTTCAGTAGTCTCATTAAATAAAACGGAAATTGACGAGAATAAGGAAAGAGGAAAGTACCGGCATGAATTCTTATAAGAAAAATCCTTACCACCTTAAAAACCCTTAGTCAGCGGGCGACAGGTCGGACCCGTGTCTTCCATACTGCTTACGTCACGCTTATCGAGTCGCCAATAATACCTGACCTTAATTTTTAAATCAAGAGGCATCTTCGATATCCTGTAGCCGTTTTATACAGAGCTCTTACCTTTAATAACCCATTTTTATTCCAGAATGAAAACTGTACTGAACTGAACTGTATAGCATCTAAAAAATATTTTTAGCATCGGTAAATCGGCGACTTTAATGCTCCATAGCGATTTTATTTGAATGGAGTAGCAAACGATTATGCAAGCCACGTGGTATTAAGTGATCGCTGCAGCCCATGGACATCTACATACAACCTCAAGCAAGCATAGGTAAGTCTTGTCTGCGCTGCTACTCCGGAGGCTGGTGGTCGCCTCATGTAAGAATGGCCGGAAACTGCACCTTTCCACCGAAATACAATAGAATTGGTTCACAGCAGAAGTGGGTGCAGCGGTGGTACTTCCCCGGGCGAACGATAATAGTTCTACCACCTGCAAAACGAAGTCTTTCGAAAACGATCGCGGATAGTGTTTTTAAGTGTACCCGGTGCAGCGTTCGTTCGCTGCGTTTAGCTTCTGAATCGCTGATCGCCGATCCGTTTTTTATGTAAGTAGAGAAGCGAACAAGTGCACAGATCACGTTGTATTAAGTGGTCGGTACAGCTCATGGAAATCTACACACAACCTCTAGAAAGCTTGAAAAAAAATAAAAAACGGCAAATTGTTTGTAAAGTAGGTTTACGATCGAGATGTTTACGTGATAACGTCCGCACGAGAAAATCTCCATTCGTTTGTATGCCGCTAGAGTGAGAGAGACGGAAGATCGGTCCACTCACTCGAACGCTATGCCAGCCTCCGCTCGTGAGGATTCCGCGTGACAAGTTTCACGGAATGACTGGCAGCGCTCGAGATGAGACGGGAGATCGGTCCGTCTCTCTCTCGTTATACCTGCGATCGCGCTCGTGAGGTTTTGGTGTGACACAAGTTTCTGAACATGTCACCCGACTAAAACGATTTTAAAGACGTTATCACGTCAAAAAATTGTGTGTGTGTCAGCTCCGACGCACGACTGGAGTTTACTCCTTACAAACGATATATGATTGATATAATAATATATCGAATAGAAAAAGAGGGTAAATGAACGCATGTTTTAAAATAATAAGAGAAACAAACATATATCTGTAATTATTCGGATTATTTATGTTACTTCAATAAATGCGTATTACATAAAGTATGTTACAAAACAATATTGGGAAGGCCTCGAGCTTCGAATCCAAATCTTACAAATTAAGGTTGTAAGATTCGGAACCTAAACCTTCATACAGAATGTACAAAAAATAAATAAAATAACGATTCACACTCATAGCCCCACAGTAGGGTAGATATACCCTGTGTTGTGGGTGCCATGGACACACACAGAGACAGAAATACAAACACCCATAGCGATAACAGAAATTTAAACTCATCATTCAAATTTCTGTTTCGCCGGGAATCGAACCCGGGACCCTCCGATTGGCAGTCCAGCATGGTAACCATTACGCCACGCGGGTCGTCGAGATAACCATTCTGTTATCTCAAATAGTTATGTGTACTTTTTTTAAAAGAGTGCTGCTGGGAGTTATTTTTCGTCGCCTTTTTTTGTCTCAGCTCAATATCCAGCCCAAATGGGCACCTAAAGGCGATGACCGGGAAAAAATGACATTCATTAAGCGAATATTTTGTATTCCTAATATGAAATATTTTTTTGGAGTTTACTCCTTAAGTAACGATTTGAGTTATAAGGTCCGGTACGGAACACAAACACACAGAAACACAAACACCCAGACAGAGAACAGAAATATAAACTCATCATTCAAATTTCTGTTTCGCCGGGAATCGAACCCGGGACCCTCCGATTGGCAGTCCAGCATGGTAATCATTGCGCCACACGGGTCGATTTGTAGTAACATTGCTTCATTTTTAAATGCATCAGAAACTTAATGAATGGTGAATATCACACTATTTCCTCTTACAGACCGACAAATAGACAAGGAAAAGGCGGGCTTTTTAGTCGATTTTGGGGGAAATGCGTCCATTTTGGTTACATGTGTACACATTTATCTCTGAGATATAAAAACAAACGCTTGGTTTAGTATCGTAAGGACGAGAGACATGAAGAAGTTTCTGGAATTAAAGGCTCTTGTTTGATGGTTAACTATAGTAGTAAGGGAAGGAGAGGCTTGATAATGACGGTAATGATGCAATTGTATGAAAATGAAAATGAAAATATTTTATTTGCATAAATGTGGGTAAAAAAAGGTTTTACAAAATATTAAGAACTCCAAATTTACCCATTAGGGTGTACAGATTTTAATTCAATTTAATAAACTAATTAATGACGTAATTTAAACAGACAAACAGAGTTTCGAATTTAGTAGGAATTTAACATAATCTTGAGCAACAATTTAATTTCCGCGTCTTGAGCAAATGCAGGTGTACAAAATGGAAAGAAAAATAAAGAAAAATCTCTGGTGCGTCCGTTTTCGATATATTTCAACGAGAAGATACTAATGCAACACGGCCTTCCAATTCCTACACCATATACAGAACGTAATCTGATATTAGCACTGCAAATCTGTCAGTACATTTTACTCGCTACACTCCACATTTGATAAAACATTTTCCCATTTGGATTCGCGTCGTACGAGAAAATCCTAAGACGCTGAGTGAGGCTGCGGTCAGGGCACCCTTTGAAAGCCCTCCACAACAACCACTTTAACGTGACCCCACTTAAGACAACCGCACCTTTTTGCTGCGATCAAAAACAACACCACAAGAGCGGTGGCGGAGGTCTTATTACACTGGTGATGTAGGTAGACAAGCCACTTTACGCGGCTCTGTTTAATGCTCAAGTGCGACCACTATAAATAGACCTGCCACCTCAACCGAACGTACCACTAAGATATACCTTTCTACGCCGGTACCTGAAAGATCCGTAGCCAATTACAGAAGACCTCTCCACTCGAGTGGATATATTTACTGAAGAGCTCCATCCGGATGGTTCATTGTAATGGATTACAGTCAATAAATAAGTAGCATGGGCATTATGTCTGAATGATGGTGAGCTTCGTTTGAGCCGATTTCGGGGGAATTTTGGTTTCCGCAAGTTCGAATAACGGGATGTTTAATTAGTGTTTGTATACGCACTTGATATAAATGAGTTTTGTGAATAGGCATGAGCGCTAAAAGACAAATCCTAAATGAAAATTTAAATTGGATATCGAGTTGGAGCGAGATAGACTGTTTATCCGTGGCTTTCTATCGCACAATAGACTAACGGAAGCGTCAGTCGTAATACATTTGTTGATGTTTTCAATATTAGCTGGCTGGCTGCAACCCTTTTTGCGTCCCACTGCTGGGCACGGGATTCTCCCCTTATTGGGGGAGGCCTGGAGATTACTCCATCACGATGCTCCAATGGGGCATTTTATCTATTAAATATCAAATCTCACGTATATATTATTAACTAATTGTTAGCCTTCATTGTTTTATAGCTTTAGCTATGTTATTATTTATTACGTAATCATGTTAACCGAAATAGACCAGCATAATTTCAACAACAATACTCCACACGTTTTATTCATCTACCCTCCAACGGTTTCAATTACCAACTTGCCGGTTGTGGTTATTTCGTAATTGGCGTGCAAAGTGCTTCCGGGTTCGAGTTTCGAATTCCACGTTTCTACATTTAAAATGAGTTTAGTTCATAGTGCGGCCTCTGTACACAGAATACATTTTAGGTAAATATTATCCTAATTATCAACGATGTGGATATTTTTTGTAGAAATACTAGATTCAACGACTTAAATTGCTTAATTAGCAAAATTTGAATTGTCTAAGACCATGGTTACTAGCCAAAAATGTACACTTTTTATTCTTTTATTTTGGTCTTCGTAATGATTAACAACATAGTAACTCTAATTACTAAAAATACATACAACAATTAATAAAAAGTGTGACCACTGTTAGCAATACCATTTCAATTATTAATATTTAGAGACCCTTTTTGATATCACACTGCTGGATACAAGTTTCCTCTTGGAATTGAGAAGATTAGAGAAGAACCTTAGTAGAATATCTCAATCAAGCCTTCAAGATTTTTTTTGTATTTCCTACGGCCAGGTCTGCGATGATGCTGCATCTCTTTTTGACACTTGGCGCGGCATCAGAAGCGCACGTTTCGGCTGCTGAATCACTGCGTTTAGCGACTAAATCACCAATCACCGATGCTAAAAGGAGCTAGTGTGGGTCAGCCGTTAGGTCTTAAGTTAGCACCGGTCATTAAATTCGGGGATTCAAGACCCCTACTTCGGAGACCGCTATGTTTACCAATCGGCTATCGCTCCTAAAAGAGGTATTCCACTCGAAAATGCGATTACGCGCTATGGGTAATAAAAATGCCAAAGACAAAGACAAAGACATTTATTTGCACAAATATGGGTGTTTACAGAGTTGTTTGTATATATTTAGTTCGCCATATTTACCTTCATGAGGTATGAAAATATACAATGATAAAAATATAAAAGGAAAAAACTAAACTATAACACAATTACGAAATGTACATTTACATCTATTTTACTATTACTATGCCGTTTGTAACGTAGAGGGCGTTTATTGTTTTCTTTTACAAAAATCCACTTAACATAATCCAAATCACTAAGCAAAATGACTATGTTCCAATTTCATCACTGTAGTCGCCGAAATATTTCTTATTTGTCGCTTGGTCAAAATGACTATGTTCCAATTTCATCACTGTAGTCGCCGAAATATTTCTTATTTGTCGCTTGGTAGAGATCGCTTCGATTTCACTTCTGGAACTAAACTGCGTCCTGTCACGTTTGGCTGAACGACGCTTGGTTTGCGAATTAGGGGCCATCCATAAATTACGTCACACGAATTTCAGGACTTTTTAACCTCTCCCCCCGTCCTTGTCACAGGTTGTCGTCACATTTTTAGGACCCCGCCCCCCTGATGTGACGTCACACATTTTCTAATTTTATGCATGTATTTAAAAATAATAAAAATTAAACAGTTATTTTCATTTCCAGAATGCTAAAGTATTAATAAAAATAGATCGAGTTCGTAAAAATTTAAAGTTTTTCATTCACATATAAATTTCGCGTTTGAGTATTTTAAATTTTAACATGTGACATCACAAAGCTTTTGACCCCCCCTGCCCCTTGTCACACAATGTCACATTCTGGTGATACCCTCCCCCTCCTTAAGGTGTGACGTAATTTATGGATGACCCCTTATAGGTACTCAAAGTCGTAACAATACTATAAATTTGATCCTTTTACAATCCCATCAGGCTAATTTGGTCACATTAGCGTAGTTGGAGATAATAGGTGAACGAGACGGACCATTACGCAAGGCTCCGTCCATCAGTCTCGCGGAGCCAGATTTACGAGGCGACCGACTTTATAGGATCTCTTAAACGGGAACAATAAAAAGTTACCTTATAGTGTACGTGTTGGATAAAAGACTAGGAAATAATAAAGATAGAATGTAGGAATTGGTGATTAAAATAGAATTGGGTAGTCGACTTACGTCGTCGTGTTATTTATGAGTGATTTAAAGCGGAAGTCACAGCTTCAATAAAATATAATATTAAAACCAGACTTAGTCTTCCTGATACAAGCAAAAATTAAAATCTAGATTAAAATTGTTAAGAAAACAGAGTTATAAGCTACAAGCTGTCCGGCCGCGACTACGCCAGTGTTGCAACACGTTTTTCTATATAAATAAGATATTTTCTCCGGGTAAATTTTTTTTTCAACCTTTTTTATGTCCCACTGCTGGGCACAGGTCTCCTACTCACAAGTGAGAGGGTTTTAGGCCATAGTTCACCACGCTGGCCAAGTGCGGATTGGTGGACGGGTAAAATATAGCCCAACAACAAATAAAATTGCTCCAATTTTAGATCCTTGTAAATCGTAAATTAAAAATATCAACTGACGGATTTTTATTTTAATCTGTTATTAACAGAATATACTAAAGTATATAAAATGAATTTTATTTTATTCTCACGCGGTGGAACAAGTCAGTTGTAGGACAATAAAAACTTATGCCATAAACGAAGGGAACTCCTTACCATGGCTTATATACATATTATTGTTATGGTGAAAAATTTAACTGGGTCGACGGGAAGAACGTCTGTCGAGTTCTTTGGACCCTGATCGATGGGCTTTTGATGGTGAAGTTAAATCGAAGGATTTGCTCCGAATCTTTATAAATTACTGGCAGGTTGTTTTTGGAAACCGCTATTTTTTATTTTAGAGGTTTTTTGCCTCTTGACGAATGTCCTGAACAAATTAACGCTTTTCGACATTTATTTTTAGCCATTTTGTTACTGGCAAGAGAGAGATTTTAAATATTGTTAATGACTCCTTTACTTTTTCTTTTTTTGCTAAAAGTGATTACGCATGCTTGTAGTTTTTGATGGTGTAGGATTTTAGACAGAATCATTATATGACAATTTCTTTGCTTTTTGCGACGATGATAGTAAAGTCTTAAATTACATACCTTTGCACTGAATAATTTTAGTAAATTTTGTAAGTAAGCGAATGTAACCAAAGTATACGAAATATTTGATTTACATACCTAGTTTTTGATGGCGTAGATTCTACGCCGCCGAATATAATAAATTTAATTAATGCTTCCTAGTGTAAGGTTGTGAATGATTCACAACAGGATTTTCTGTGTTGTAGGGATTCCAGAAGAACAGAAATTTAAACTCATTCAAATTTTTTGCATCATCGGGAACCTAACCCGAACCTTTTAACAGCACTCCGGCGTGATTGCGCTATCAGGGCCATAGTCTTAAATTTGGAACATTATGGCGCAATGGTTATCATGCTGGATCAAGAATCCCAGGTTCGATATCCGGCGAGCAGAAATCAAAACGATGAGTTTCAATTGCTGTTCTTGATCTGGTTTATGTTCATGTCTGTGTGCTTTTTCATGGTACCCACGACCCAGGGATTCCGAGTGTGGGGCTACGAGTGCAAAGCGTAATTTATCTTCTGGTTTTTAGTTTTAAAATTCACATGGACTTACATGAAAATATTTTAAAAGTCACAAACGTTTTCGGACTCAAAGTGATTTCAGATAAGGAAGCAATCTCGGCAGTCGAGCATCGCTGCAGGAAATAGCGAAGTCTGCGTCGGGTGCACACAGAAAATGGGATTTTCAGGCTATGTAACTTAATTTGTAGACGTTTTTAAATCTAATATTTTTCGCCAATGACTTGCTAGACATTTCATTTTATTTAAATGGATTAGCATACCGGCCACGAGGTTTTTAGTGGTTGCTGCAGCTAAAAGATATCTATCTACATACAACCTCGAGCAAGTATGAGCCTTGCTTCGTATGCAGCTGTTACTCCGAAGGCCGATGCTCGCCACATGTAAATCTGCAACGGGCCATCTGGCCAGCAACTGCATATTTACACCGGAATACAATAGAATTGCATTGCTTTACGGCATGTGGGTGCAGCAGTGCTTCTTCCCCGGTCAAACCATATAAGTTCAACAACCTCCATAAGTATACAGTTTTTTTAGAGTAAAATAAAAAAAACCCCACCCAAAAACTAAACTCTAAAAACTCACAAATAATATTTTAAACCTATTATAATTATTATAGTCACATGTATTATGTAAGTTCTAATATTTTTATTTTCCAAGAGTCGTCGCGTTGGGGGACCGCTAAACGTGAGGGCAGACGACTTTAACGGTTGTGTCAATTTTGTGATTTTTTCAGAGTAAATTCTTTTGTTTCTTGTGAGTAGGCGTCGATTTGAAAACTTTTTTGCAATGTTATTATTATTGTTTGTGTTTTGTGTAGACTGATCTTAGGTTTGAAGTTTATGTATCTATGTTTTGTATAACAATAATAAATGCAACAACGCTTCATACCTTTTTTGGTAACGGGTTAACCTTCAAACTGGGGATAGGTTGTTTAGGTTGTAGTTATGTGGAGTTTCTAGGTACCCCCTCGGAAGCTTTCTCGGCGGTTGTGAAGGACCTCGGGTAATCTTCAGAGGAACGCATCGGTGACCTTCTTGCGTATAGGTATGAGCTCTTTAACTCGAACGGAGTGCCGCCACTTTCACATACCGTGGTTTCTTCCCGGGGCCGCAAGATCTCATGCGTTGTGGTTATATCTTGCACACACAGGGACAAAAATCCCGACTAAGGACCAAAATTTAGACTTATCATTCCTATTTCTGCCTTGCCTGGAATCAAATTCCTACCACTGGATAGGTAGTCTTACTTTGCAACGGCTATACGGGTCATCAAATTAATGAAAACTGTTAAAAGATTCCGGCAATCACGTCGTGTGGGTCCACGTAAATCTGACCGTATCTAAAGGCGGTCGTTCCATATCCCCCTCAGAGAAGTAATCCTTACCAGTGCACATTCCTCGCATCCTTTGAACCCGGCAACCACAACTGTAGCTGGGAGTCGATCTTTAAGGCTTAAAATAATATTAACCGTCTCAATAATACATCATAGATCCCATGAATATACAGGAAAACACATGTTTAGGTAAAGAAGAGAAAGATAAACATATCATTCAAAAATATCACCTCCATCGATTTTTAGTTTTCGAGAAATTTGTGGAAAGACACTTACGATGCTTATTTCTATAAATAAATTACACAGTATACAGGTCAGACTAACAAGTTTATTTTTTGAAACTATTTTAACTGTAAAACAGTCAAAATTCGCGATCTAGGCTGGCGTATGGTTCGGTTACACGTAAATCTGACCTTATCCAACATAGGTCGTTTCCCGCATCCCTCAGATAAGTAATCCTGACCAGCACACAATCCTCGCATGCTTTGACCCGACGACCACAATGATTTAGCTGGGACGATCGATCCAAGGCTTAAAATAATATTTATGGTGTCATAATAGATACGATAGCAGTGCCCTCATTACCATCTTGTTGTTGTTGTTCTTGTTGACGACCCGCGTGGCGTTATGGTTACCATGCTGTACTGCCAATCGAGGGGTCTCGGGTTCGATTCTCGGCGAAACAGAAATTTTAATAATAAGTTTAAATTTCTGTTCTGGGTCTGGGTGCTTGTGACAGAAAGTCTTTGTGTGTGTCCATGGTACCCACGACACAGGGTATTTATACCCTACTGTGGGGCTATGAGTGTGAAGCGTTATCTTAGGTAGCTATATTCTCATCCTCATTACCTGAATTTTAAGGCATTACCTGTACGATGTAATTTAAGATGTTAAGAAGAATAAAATTTTAATTCTGGCTTTACTCCAATTAGATTAAAATTTAGAACCACAATATGAAAGTCAATACAATCGCACTTGTACACTACTACAAAGTCAGTCAATAGGACGTGAATTAGAATATTAGGTACTACGTAGGTAAAGGCTGTTTGTCCGTGTAGCTCGGGACTAGAATTTGAGTTAAGGTGTCCTGTGTCTTTCGTAAGAGAAGACTAAAAGGAAACCTTCGAGCTAACGGGCGGCAATTGTGGGAACTCAAAATATAAATCAGTTGCCCCGGGAAGAAACACTGGAATAAGTTCTTAGCGGCACTATATTCTCTTCCATGCTGCGCCCTCAGATCAAATAAAAAAGTATAGATGGAACTCTGCGAACAACAATGTGAGGTCGTATTTGTGAACATGTGTGCGTGAACGACCTACGGACACATCTAGTGATCATGATTCAAATTACCTCATTGTTATATCTATTATTCAATAATACTATTCATTACAACTGTTCACAATCTCATACACTTCGATATTTTTTGTTGTGAATTTTTATATTTTTGACAACGTTTTACTCAATGCGCCGCGATATTCCACTTACAAAGCCAGGTGCACTTTTGTTGTACGTGTTTGCGTGTCATGTGTGTGGACAAGGCTAGGTGCAGTTTAAACCGGCCACACTTCGTTGTTCGCAGTGTTCTATCTATACTTTTTTAGTTGATCTGAATCAACGGCAAGAAAAGCGTTCTTCTGGAGATCCCAGGCCGACAGATCCAACGCGTAGAACACAAAACGTCAAAGATTTTTCATTACGCTTAGAATTACCAAGGCTATTTATTATATTCCCTTTCAACTCTTTCAAATCAAGCTCTGGAAAAAATTGCATGATCCATGTTACTAATAGTATATTTTACGAAAATATATTACTGTATACAAAAAGTCCCAAATCGCTTATCTGTGGCAGATAGACGGAACGACCTAAGCGACGGATACGGTCAGATTTACGCGGACCCGGAACGGCGTTGACCTCGTAACTCTCTCGGCGGAGATAGTGTGTGGGTTATGTATGGAGCGTAGTTACTAGAAGCAATTACAACAGAATTTCCTGCGAACACACCAATATTCTTTTTTCTTTTTCAATGTAATAAAAAGCAATCAACTTTATTCGATAACTCAACTTATTAGAGGAGTGATGCATGAGGGTGATATCGTCGTTTCTCTAAGGTCCAATCATTACTATAATCTAATATATCTTAAGTCTATTCTATAACCAACGATGGCCTAATAAAACAAATAGTAAATCATAGATATAATTTAATCTATAATAGACAATTTTGTTCAATCTGAATCTAATCCACTAAGAACATTTTATCAAACAATCCATGAAAACGTAAGTTTATAGGATTATATAAGATGATTAAATCTAGTTCAACAAGAAAATTGTAAGCAATGATAAATCCTTCAACATTCTATTAAACTGTTACTGACGTAAATAAATTATTCGTAAAACAATGTTCGAACTACGATTTACTTAACACTGAGATTCACTGAAGTAATATTAATATTATTTCTAGCAGCTACTTTAATACTTTGGACATTGATCTATCTCCTTCGAAATCTCTGTAGAATTCCACTTCAATCTGTTGAAGAATTGAAGCTTCATTTCTAAAATATAAAAGATTTTCAGTAGCATTTTCACTCGTACTTGAGACGCGTCTTATTGCTTCATAATGAAATAGTAAACGATAAGCGATTTAAAAAAATGTCCTTGTTAGTGTTGACTTGCAGGCCAGTGGTCTTCTTTTAGAAGTGACAAGAATTTCAGCCATAGTCCATTATCTACACTAGCTTGGTAGAACTATTATGGTTCGCCCGGGGAAGTACCATCGCTGCGCCCACTTCTGCCGTGAACCAATTCTATTGTATTTCGGTGGAAAGGTGGAGTTGCCGGCCACACTTACATGAGGCGACCACCAGCCTCCGGAGTAGCAGCGCAACTGCACACGACCTCAGACAAGACTTACCTATGCTTGCTTGAGGTTGTGTGTAGATGTCCATGGGCTGCAGCGACCACCTAACACCACGTGGCCTGCATGCTCGTCTGCTACTTCATTCAAATAAAAAAACCTACACTAGCTAGAGTTTGTTTTTTTGGAATGACGCGACTTTTAAGTTATTTTGCATAACTGTCAAGCATATATGTACAATGTATCGTGAAACTATGAAATGTTTCATTAGTTAGTTGTTCTTATATATTAGTCAGCCTTAAAGGTTATGGACTAAATTGTTCTTAATGTTACAACCTCCGACCAGAATTGAGCTACTAAAAAGGTCTAAAAAAACCTGCCATCATGGGATATCAGGCAGGAACCTAGTATCGTTGCAAGGTACCTTCTCTCAATATTTCTCAGGCGTGGGAAGGATGTAAGCTCCGATAATTTGCTGAACAATACCCGCTCACTCGTCAGCTAACGACAGATCGGGAGAGGGCAGATTAGGGCCTCCCCGTGGATTTCTGCCCGATCGGTTTTGCGATACGTCTGAGAGCGATCTTAAAGAGTATGGGTTTTATTATGGTGCACGAAGATAAGATGGTGCTTAATATATTGAGGGTGTCTAGAACTTTTCGTTTTTTTTTTAAATAAATATGTATTGAATTTTTCAACTGTGTAAGTTGAATCAAGAAGTAAAGTGATTCAAAAACGATTTTATTTGTTATGATTAAGACTTAAGATCTTTATCAGGTTAAATCTTTTCTCACTAAGTCACCCGAAATGAACGGTTATCAACGATTTTACAATCAAAGAAATGTTATCGACATCAACAGGATTTGTTATATTTTGACACTAAAACGACTAGAGTTTTCAGTACCCAGTCCCGGGTAACTGTTTTGTTCATAATTCCAAATACCAATAACAAAGACAAATCTATTTGCGATTTAACCGTCTTTATGAGAATTTAACTTTATTGACGCTCCGCACGGTTACACATATGTATAATTCGGCATCAACGTATCGCGTGTTATATACAATACAAGTATGTACTTACATGTGGGCTTGGAAAGCGGAACCCGTGTATCACGCCTGTGGTCACGACAACATGACGGAGTTTGTGGAGACAAACGTCGCGTCGGTCTGTGTATTGCACCTTGTTATAACGAGGAAATGATTAAAGGCAAAGACTTATTCCATACTAACCCATTATATCTTAATATATACGTGTCACATTGTTCGTTCGCGATGGACTCCTAAACTACTTAACCGATTTTAATATTTACACTCCGTGTGCAGTTTGATCCACCTTGAAAGATAGGATAGCATCTAAATTAATAGTCGCAATATTATTTTATTTCTGATACTTTTTTCCAGGACAGGCAGACGTTGTCCGTTCGCTAGTACATTATAATATGGCTGCAACCCTTTTTGCGTCCCACTGCTGGGCACGGGTCTCACCCACTTATTGGGGAAGCCTGGAGCTTACTCCACCACGCTGCTCCAATGCGGGTTGGTGGAGATGCGGATTAGTGGCCAACCCGCTGTCGGATGTTTTCAAACCGGTCATAAGGCCTCCGACAAGGTTTAACGACTGTTATCTATCGACAACAACCGGGACCGACGGCTTAACGTGCCCTCCGAAGCACGGAAACGCGCATGAAATTTTTGCCACTAGCGGTCACCCATCTCACACTTGACCGCGCCCGTTTGGCTTAGCTGTGTAGATCGCTTGCGTTCTACGCTCGCCGCCGGGCCATGCGCGCTTCTTATACCTTATAATATATAAATGGGAAAGTAACTCTGTCTCTATCTCTGTGAGTGTGTGTGTATCTGTTACGTTTTCACACCTTAAACTGAACCAATTTTAATAGAATTTGGTAAATAGAAAGAATGGACCATGGAAAATAACATAGAATAGTTATTGTTGCGAAAAATAGCTTTAAGCCTATTTTTCGCGACGTTGAATCGCGGGTTGAATATTTTTTTATGAAGAGCTGTCATTGTCGAAGATAAAAACATGAAATTTTGTATATTCATCATTTAAATTATCTCCTCCGTTAGTAATCGAACCCCTTTTTGCACGACACACAGGAGTACTGATCACCTTATTATATGGGTCATAGTTTGATATAACTAGTCGGTCATTTAGTATTCGTATAATATTAGTCATTAGGATTAAAGTAAAGTGCGCTTAAATAATCATACTATGTCCATTAGCACACTTAAGTATTAGTACCTTTATTCAGAACAAGATTTTAACTCTCTCGATTTTTACCTGAAACAAACAATGAAAAAAAATTAAAAAACAAAATCAAAGCAATAGCAATAGAACTGAAGATATATAAATATATTTTAAAACATTTTGTTATGGTAGTTAATATTAATATAAGAATCGAAGTGCTGTAACGGAACATTGACCTTGTTAACCACTATCAGGAACCTTGTAATATCTGACACACGGAAATAGAGGAATAAGATTAGTATCTTTTAAACTACATATTGCTTTATCGGACTCTCTATGAATAGAAATAATGGTTTTGTATGTAAAGATTATTCATAAGCAATTCGAGAGGTCTGTGATCGATCAGGGCCAAGAATATCTAAGCCATGATACTGAAATGTATTAGTTCGTTCGATAAATGTATGTGCTGTCATCTTTACTCTTATGACCGATAAGTCATCATTTTCATAAAATTCGTTAGCTGAGGATCGAAAAATCTGCCTCAAATCTATACTAATATATAAAGCTGAATAGTTTGTTTGTTTGAACGTGCTAACTACTGGTTCGAATTTAAATAAAATGTGTTGGATAGTCCATTTATCGGGGAAGGGTTTAGGCTAAAAAGTCCATGCGGACGATATCGAGGCTCGCGGGAGGCCGCTAGCATAAGAATAAATAATACTACGTAGAACGGAAACTCCCGCTCAAAACGGGCTCAAGGTCACGATATTAGCCTACACTTTAATTTCGGCTAAACCGACTACTGAAGACGGGCTGTCTCGGACGGGCGCGTCAATTACAATAACGGCGCCAAGTTAATGTGGTGTGTTTGGTTGTACAAACAATTCTAAAACAATGCCAAACTTAGGTTTTTTTAGTTTGCCCAAAGATGATGCGAGATAAGTAATATTTTTTAAATATTATTCCTTTTCCGTACCTAATTTATCAAAAGGATGTGACCAGTTCTTTTTGTGTAGCCAATTGTTTCACTTTCACTCAATTATAAAAAAAATGTTAGATAACTACAGCATTTTAACATGTCGCCAAAATATTTTTTAATAGCCCCCGCCATCGGTCATTGAACCTTTCTCGATTGTTATGCCTCGCGATTGCGGCGCCGCGGCACTGGCGCACGCACGTTATACTTAATATGTAATTCGTTTATTTTAAACCTACACTACGTAAGTACTTACACCTATGTAGGTAAGTAATACTTACTTAAATGGCTTCATTTGGTATGGTACTTATAACTTATTAAGTAATATTATTTATAAGTATTTATAGAGTAGGTAAGTATTTATCATTCTCATATTTTGTAATACTAAACTAAAATAATGATTTTTAAGTAAAGAAAAACTTATATTTTTGCGATATTATCTTCTTTAGACATAAGCATTACTAACAGTTCACAGCCCTGGCAGCACGCCTGGGCGACAGAGGGGCGTAACGGGGTGAAGAGGGAAGTAGGTATATAAATTGCGGCATATCGATGGCGGTCAAAGGAGATTCCGTTCATCCGTTCTATGTAGTATTATTTATTCTTATGCCGCTAGTAGTACTCGTTATAATGACCAAATAATTTCCTATAGAGTCTGACAACTGAATGTTTAGGCAGTCCTACTCACACAAATGCAAAACGTAATACGTACATATAATTATGTTGTGTACGAGATACGTGTATATGCTTCACAGTCATACATTATGTGTGAAATGGTCTTCCCTAATTTTGCTTTTAATCCTTCCGGTATTAACGTGAATAATCCTTAGAATAGTTTAAAATAAATACTATAACGTAGGTACTTAGTTATAAACATAATTTTCAGCATTCAAATCGGCAGTGTGTCACATAGGTGACAGTCAATATTTATCCCTGGGATATTGGAGCCCCACACAGCACAATTACTGACACAATACATCAGACTTAGAGAAACGCGGCCCGGTGGCCGGTGTTACCCGGTGGTAACACAGTTAATGATCGTAGGACCAAAACCCTATAGCAAAGTCAACACTGAACTATTGACGATTTTCAATTTCTGATCTCGGTCTGAGTGTTTCTATTCATGTCTTTGTGTATCCATGGCATTCACGACACAGGTAAACCTATTGTGGGGCTACGAGTGTATAGCGTTAACTTTAAATGGACAAAAACTAGTCCAAGCTGATTCTTAATAATGCAAAGCAATAATTCTAAAAATGTACGGCGCTTGGAAAAATGTATACATTTACCTATGTATAATAAAGTGTACTCGAATTTTTTTGTCTGTTTGAAAGCATCCGACAGCGGTTTGATCGCTGACGCGCATTTCCAATAATCCTTATTGATTAGCAGTGTGGTGGATTATGCGCCAGGCCTCTCAAATTATGAGGGGAGACCCGGGCCCGCAGTGGTATGGAAAATATTGCACCAACCAATAAAAGTACAGACATGTTATGTGTTGAAGCGTCTCTTTAGGAGTCCTCATGCATTTTGGTCTTGGTTACCTACGTTGCTCTATGGCGTCAGCTCGCGAGATTGAAATTTCGTATTTATGGGAGATGCCTCGTAACTAACATAGTAGCTTGTTTGTGGTTTCGTAAAGTATGTAAATTTTGATTGGTTTGAATATCAGTAGTTTGGATCATATGGATGGATTTTAACCCCCTACCAGGTGCGGTCACAGCCTTCAATTTTGGAATGGGGGTGGCCAAGAAATTTGGGGGGGGTCACTAAAAAGTACAGAATCAGCGTTTTATTTTAAAAATAAAATGAATTAGTTACATTCCCCAAACCTAACTAATTTTCTTGAATTTTCAGAAACTCACATAATAATTGTCAAAGTGCACTCAAATAGCATATTCCGCTCAGACACAGGATATTCAAATTAGTTTGCAAAAAAAAATATGCAAAAGAACAAATGAATTTGAATGCAGCCGAAGCATTTCAAACGGAAATGACGTACACATCCACCGCCATTTCGCAGTCGCAGTTCCAGCGCGCGGAAAACATTGAAATACCCTTATCTGAACTGTTCACCCAGCGGACCGAGCGGTCCAAGTCTCGCTATTCCAAACTACGAAACTGAAAGGTTATAGCATCTATTGATCGCTTTCGTTTTTAAACCCTGTACAGAGGATAATAATAAAGATATTTTTTTAATGAGTAAACAACACCTTTTGAGCTAAAGAAAAACTAATAAATGAACTATAGAGATTCATCCCATCGGGAAAAGTTTTTCTTACCAATACAAGTAAAAATCTAAAGACATCTGAATCATTTACGGCGATGCATCACGCTCGTTATTATCCAGATTCTTTTTGCTTTTTCTTCATGTCTCGATTTTTTTAAATTGAGAAACTGAAGGCGAATTAGGTACTATTAGTTTTTAGTTAAGCTGCTAACTATGAGATAGCATGTAACATTAGGCAAGAGGCTCGAGCCATACTTGATATGTGTAGCTGCAAGCTACCATTCAACTACATGACCTTCATAGTAACCTTTAAATTTATATTATAAGTGTACGTTAGTGTTACATATCCTTTAAAAAACCTTTTTTAACACACTCACAGCCCCAGTAAGGTACCCTGTGTTATAAAAGCCATGGACTCACACAAAGACTTGAACACACAAACACCCAGACCGAGAACAGAAATTAAAACTCACCATTCCAATTTCTGCTTCGCTGGGAATGGCCCTTGATTGGCAGGTAATGCATGGTAACCACCGCGCAACAAGGGTCTTCAATACGGACACATTTTCGTTGTCGACATAATATTTCATAGGAAAATAAGTCACCGTAAAAATATTTATTCCTATACATTCACCTCAGTGTATTGCGGAGCAGTCAATCGGAACTTAGCCACCAACTTTACTTTTCCAAAACCGTCTGTGATATTCGCCTCTATACGATATATCGACGTATTTTCAGAAAGGAAAGATAGACAAAGACACAGACAAAGACATTTATTTGCACAAATATGGGTGTTTACAAAGTTGTTTTTATACATTTGGTTCGCCATATTTACCTTCATGAGGTATGCAAATATACAATATATTTATTTATATATTTTGTAGCAACATCGGTTATCAAATTTTCTTAACAAATACGTTTGTGGCGTAATCGTAAATTCATGTCTTTCTGATTTTTTATATGATTTACTCTATAACATATAGTTTTTGATGATTTCAGAAAAAGCATGGTTTTGCAGGACTCTTGCGTAAATTCTTTATAACTCTGAGGGACACTAAGGTGAAGCGTGAAGCGTTATTCTATTCTATTCTCCTGTATTTATTCGTCCACATATTTTCTGGTAAACGCATACTCTCCTGTATGGTATATATGTACATATATATAACTCTCGCAATATTGAGGAGCAGTCAATCGGAACGTAGCCGCCAACATCTCACTCGCAATCGATTTCGTTACTTTCCCAAATCCGTCTGCGATACACGTCTTTATACGCTGTTACGACGTATTTCCAAATTTTTAAGGTATTTTGTAGCAATACTTGTTATCCATTTGTTATCACTTAAATTTTTCCTAATCTTGTTCTATATCTTAATTCCATACCTTCTCATAGGATTCATTTCCTTATGATTAGGTAGGTACGTGATTGTGTATGGAAGATATATATAATGTGTTTTGTTTTAATTTAAGAATCTGTTACAATGTTGCAAAACCGTGTGTAAAAAAAGTAAGAAAAAGTATACGGAAAGTGCTCTTCCATATGACTTCATTGCTTTGTGAAATGTAGGAAATACGACATGTGGCTAACATTTCACAGTATTTATAATAAATTCTTAATCAGCTATTTGATTACTTCTCATATCTAAAGAATGTCAACTTGCTTCCCAAGCTAAGCTAAGCAGAATCGCATGTATTAAAATTCTGATAGACACATAGACAGACGTACAAAAAAGGGGGTCATTAATTTGTTTTAAGTTTTCCTTTTTAGGTTCTAACAAGGATGTGGAATCTTTTTAAGAAATAAGATACTATCACAAGTTCTACGAGTCCCACTGGCCGAGAAAAGAGCGAATTCCATTACCGCGTATAAAGAAGCGTTTTATTCATCGGCACCAGAGCGTCGACAGTAAAATTGGAATCGCCGAATTACGCCGATAAGCCAATTCGTAAATTCGACATTCGGCGTTCAACTATGAGGTTTCCATTGGACGTGCGACATTTTGACTGGTCAAAAAACGTAATATTTCCAAAGATCAAATGGGTAAGCCTTGGAAACTACCGACAATCGGTCTTGCTGTTTCAAGACAGTTTTTACATACCAACATACAAGATAGAGTTTTATTTTTTTGTAAGTTTAAAAATGTTGTAGCTAATATTGATTAAAAAAAATATAGGTTTGTGATATATCGGCAAAGTATTTAAAAAATCCTTACTAGAAGTATTTTATCGTTCAAAACATAAAAGGCACTCTTTTTAGTAACTGTTGAGGTCACATTATCTTGAACAGACAACACAAAAGATTATTTTAATGGTGACTGTAGGACAAAGTTCAATAGAATATTTGGCAGTCTGTCTCAGATCAGCGTATTATACTTAATTGATATTCACTTGTTTCTGGTAACACGTGTAGGCGCGTTTCGGCGACCTTTTACCACGGTTCGAGTGCGAAGACGAAGGTGCAAGAAATAACCTTAAAGCATCAAGGTATGACAGGTATGACACCCGTCAGAGAAGTGGCCTTTACGGGCGGTCCATGCACAATGTGTCTTCTAGTTATACAACTAGTGTGTCAGTGTTGACGGTGCATAGAAAATGACATTGTTAATTGAAATTGACATATTTACAAATGTATGCGTCTCTAGCGATGAAGGAATATTTGTGAATGTGTGACAAAATTAAAATGTGTGCGTTCTTTCCCCGCACCAGATTTGGCACAAAAATTATGTAGCAAAGCGAGGCGCTATGCCGTCTCTCCTGAAGGGTGAGTCAGTAACTTTGATGTTCTAAGGAAATAACACACGTGTGGACGCGCATGCCGAAGTCACCTTATACGCATGGAAAATAAACTCGTTTGAAACTGCTCTTAAATATAAAGGTGACGTCACATATTGGAAACAAACTTCAGGCGTTCGGTGATGACAGTTCATTGCTCGCACATTGTTCAGCAAATGTCAGTTTTCGAGGCTTTGTTTTTAAACGACGCCTGCCCTATAGCTGTAGTGAACACCATTGATGGAAAATGTAGAGGAAGCGAAGTGATTTACTGTTCAAAAGTAACGGAAAATCTGCTGAAATTGATTTTTTAATTCTGACCAAGCTAAAATTTCATGGAGAAACATGCCTGAATCGATTTATTGGAGATAAACAATTTATTTACTACAGAAGGAAAACATGGTTTATGTTACAGGAGTTGCCTTATTTGTCTCAGACGGAACGAAAACACAAATTTAATGGCCACAAAAACATAGGTATAACATTTATGAATAAAATGTATATACCTATACCCTTTTATTCATAAATTTAAAGGTATACCCTTTTATTCTTATTATTTATTATTATTGATGAAAAAATTCAATGTGAAAATTTGAATGAAATATTAATAAAATTTACGTATGAGTAAACAGATTTCATTAGTACCATTGCATCTTATTAGCATACTGTAAACAAGTATCGAACTACCCTCATTTTTGACACATTTCCTACGAACAATGGAGAGACGCGTAACAAAACACAATAGATGGACCGACCGACGGACGAATTGTTCGAATGTCAGATATGCCATGTTATCACGAAACAGATACCAAGAACAATATTAAATAGAATGTTTGACGGGGATTTAATTATTCATTATTCAAATAAGGAGAATGGAAGTTTCGTTGCGTATTTTGAATATAAGGGCTTTGCGTTCTGTACTTTAGTCGTTAAAATTTAAAATCTGTCTTCAATGACTCTCAAAACTATTTTTGAGTCAGTGCCCATTCGGAATGAAAGGTACTCTACTCTACTGAGGGCACTTCCCGCACATTCTCATAATAGTTTTAAGAGTCCGTACTGAATAAAAAGTATCATATTCTGCGAATTAGATATTTATTAAACGGTTTTATTTTATTGAAGTGAAAACTTTTTTAGCGGCGTTGAGAACTTTTGTGGGATGGGTAAAAACTGTGAAACTCGCGTCAGGTCACGTGTGCTGATCGAAAAACCGTAAGACGGTTGGAGAGTAGTGTTGTAACATTGAAATCGATTAATCGAACAATCGATTGTTTATTTTTTAATCGATTGTAAGGGTTTCGATTAATTAAAAAAATCGATTTTTTAAAAATCTATTTTCATAAAAAATGGATTAAAAATTTTTTTTTCAAAGTATGAAAAAAAATTTGAAAAGAATTAGAAAATGAAATATAAATTGTAATGTTTGTGTACGATAGCGCAATAAATAAATATTGTATTCTACGACATAAATAATAGTACTTTTATATTGATAATAAAAGCAATTCATTCAAAATTATTCCCTAACTATTCCAATAAATCAAAAATGCACAACGTTAATAATCAAGTTTTCACTTCTGCCGGCACTCCCGGAGTGCAACCCGTGATATTTTTAAGTCGCTTTTAACCTCTTCTTAATCGTAGAACGCAAGCAGTCTATGCAGCTAAGCCAAACAGGCGTAGTCGGTTGTGAGATGGGTGACCGCTAGTGGCAAAAAAATTCTTGCGTGTTTCCGTGCTTCGGAGGGCACGTTAAGTTAAGGTCCCGGTTGTTATCGATATAGCTATAGATATATAACAGTCGTTTATTCTTGTCGGAGGCCTTATGGACAGTTTCGTAACATCCGACAGCGGGTTGGCCAGTAACCCACATCTCCATCAACCCGCATTGGAGCAGCGTGGTGGAGTAAGCTCCAGGACTCCCGAATAAGGCAGAGAGACCTGTCTCCAGCAGTGGAACGCAAAAAGGGTTGCAGCAAACCTCTTGTTCAAAATTGTTTACACTCTTTTCTTTTGAGATACGGAACTCTAAAGAAATTGTTCTGAAAATAATAGTACCTAATAGTATTATCTAAAACTGGTAGAATCACCAACACAACGGCCAATTAAAGGCGCTTGCAATCAAAAATGCAAATAAAATTTCAAACGGTTACTAGCTGAAAACATTTTAACATTTTGCAAGTTGACTGGTGTGAATGAGTTCCCCGGGGAAGGAAATTAACCTCTTTTTATTCCTGGAATTATGTCTGACACTAGATTTGGAGCTAAAAAGGAAAAGGTAGTCGGAATTTATATGACATTTTCACAAACGTCCTTTGAACATTAAAATGTTAACTTAGTAATAATTGTCGACTTGTAGGATACAAAAATTAGTAGACGCTTATTGCAATAACGACACTGACTCGTTTAAATGTCGTATTTATTTTGTGCTACAATTTTGTCTGACATTCCGAGCTATCATTTGAATTTCCAGCTCAAAAATAGAAAATATACTTTAAAGTTATATGACATTTTTCAAAAAGACACTCAAAGGACACTTAGAGAATTATTATAAAATTAAAGGAAACGAAAATTAGTAGACGCCTTTAAAATATTAGACTTTATAATAATATGATACCAGTGATCCGAACTGGCTTTGCTCGGGTGATTTGAGTTTATTTGATTATACTAATTTCTACTACGGAAACAGTACATTTTTATTGCTATTAAAGACTATAATCTATCACGGTGCCAAATTCCATCCCGATTCGTTCTATCGTTCTAGCGTGATTGAGCAACAAACATCCACCCAAACAAACATCCAAAATTTCACATTTTTGTCTTAATCTTACAAGTAGTAGGTTGTCTAAAAACTTTAAAGCTTTAGTATAGCTACGTTGGGATAGCAAAATCAACCAGCTGATTGCATTCGTTTTTCTTTCGGAATTATGTCCGACACTCAATTTCGAAAGTGACAAAAGAAAAAATATGTATGATGACATTTGCACCAACGAGCGAGCTGGTTTTTTGAAGAAGAATTTTTAAAAATATGGCGAAGTCTTGTTTTATTTTCATTTCCTTAAAGTAGTTTACAGTCATGTCGAATTTTGATGGCATTTTGTTCAATATAGGTTAATATAGTGTAATTCCAACAACCCCAAATACGAAAAAATATCCAGAATTAAACATGTATCCTGAAATCTTACTTAGTTTCCCACTGCGTTCCTAGTATCACAGAAAACCAACCGCATACTTGCTTTAATAAAGAAAATAAACGTTCAATAGGTGTTTATCATGAAAAATAGTTCCAAATTCTTTCAAAATGAAAAACTTGAAAGCATAACGGTATTTAACGTAGTCGCGAATAACGCAGTAAATAACTTGGAGTGGTGAAAGCCGAAATTATGGTATCTCTTATCCTGCTCTATTGTGTAGAATTTGTATATCTATCTCGCTTCAACTTTAAGAGCTTTAGGAGTCGCGGAGTAGGCAAAAATTGTGTTTATGGTTATTGAATTGAGGGAATTCCTGCTTTTTTATATCGGTATATGATAGTTGATGGCTGAGATTGGAAGCGGATATGGCTCGTTTTATATACTGCAAAACAGATCTATGGTTGGGGAAGTTTTCGGGACTGAATGATCATCACATATCTACTCCAATATTGAGAACATACTCAGTGTTATAACGTCGCTTCGAACTAGATCTTAAACATGTCCCATGTTATAGTTTTGAGTGTCGAAAACAAGACTTGAGACGTTTAGAATATCGCAAAATCGGCTTTAATAAATCGTGGCTTTCTGGTCGTTACAGTTTGGAGGTGCATTCAGGAGGCATCGTTTAAAATTAAATCTACGGTAAAAATTCATAGTTGAAATTATATTGAGAACATACTTAGTGTTATAACGTCGCTTCGAACTAGATTTTAAACATGTCCCATGTTATAATGTTGGCTGCAACCCTTTTTTGCGTCCCACTGCTGGGCACGGATCTCTCCCCATTATTGGGGAGGCCTGGAGCTTACTCCACCACGCTGCTCCAATGCGGGTTGGTGGAGATGCGGGTTAGTGGCCAACCCGCTGTCGGATGTTTTCAAAACCGCCCATAAGGCCTCCGACTAGGTTTAACGACTGTTATCTATCGACAACAACCGGGACCGACGGCTTAACGTGCCCTCCGAAGCACGGAAACGCGCATGAATTTTTTTGCCACTAGCGGTCACCCATCTCACACCAGACCGCGCCCGTTTGGCTCAGCTGCATAGATCGCTTGCGTTCTACGCTAGCCGCCAGGCCATGCGCGCTTCAGTCTGTGCCCAGCCGTGGGACTTAAAAAATGAAATCCAACATCATTACTTTTTTCTACATGTAAGAAGTTTAGAATAACTCTCAAATTTATTTTGTTCGAAGTCTTATTTAATCCATTTTGAACTTTGTCAAAGTAGGTGAACTTACTTAAACACGGGCCAAAACTAAATCTCCAGCACGCGACAATCATTCTTATCGGCGCGGTACGCGGCTTTTGATAACACGAAGTGAGCAATATACCTCTTTAGCTAACGAACATGCTATTAATAATAGCTCTAAAAGGCTATTTGTTAATATCAAGATTAGATTGTAGGTAATATTGGCAAGTACGTAAATAAAGTACCCCTACTTTGTTACTGCTTTGAGTTTTTTTACGATGAAGTTTTTTTTTTAAATGAAGTAGGAATTTTCTTGTAAGTTACTTGATGGTAAATGGTCGCTATAACTCATCGATATTTTAAGAATTTCAGTGTTTTTCACGATGATTATTTAGTTGGCATCTTGTAAAATCAAACGTGATAAAAATCAATGCATTTATTAGATAGTAAGGTTACATTGGCAAGTACACAAAGGTAGTAAGCGATAAACTACTGACGTTTACGAAAGTTCTTGTAAAATGATATAGGAAATGTGCTTCCATTGGCCTCCGTGGCCTCCGTGGCGTAGTGGGTGATGAGCCGACTGCGAAGCGTGAGGTCGTGGGTTCGATTCCCACCCAGGACAAATAAATTTGTGTGATGAACATGACTATTTGTTCTGTGTCTGGGTGTTAATTTATCTATTTAAGTATGTATTTAAAATTATATAAGTACATATGTTTATCAGCTTTCTGATTACCATAGTACAAGCTCTGCTTAGTTTGGAATCAGATGGCGTTGTGTGAATTGTCCAAAGATATTTATTTATTTATTTATTCCAAGTCATGTGGTGTCAAGTGATCGCTGCATTTTATTATAAATAGGTAAACCGAATAAAAAGGCAGATGGGCCGCGTGGTGTTAAGCGATCACCGTCGCCTATGGACGACTCCACGCCACGGTCAGCCCCAGGGTAGCCACCCGAGCATTGCTAGCTTTGAAATTTTAACCTTCGTCTGGTGGTATAATCATGGAATGGTGTAGGCATCAATTTAAAAAGTTTCTCGGAGCACTCACCAAAGTAAAGTCGGTAGAACACGCAAAGCGATCGAGTGGATGATCGGTGCATACCATGGACATCTACACACAACTTCAAATAATCCTGAGTTGTGCCTGAGGTCGTATGCAGTTGCGCTGCTTCTCCGAAAAAGCATAAAAAATGCATCACTGGCGAAGTCGCCGTCTGTTAATTTCTACTAGTTAGTTTTCATTGTAGAATCGTTAAGTTTCGTGGGAACTGCGGATAAATAATACGATTGGAGTTATTTCCAGAGCAGAGTTAAATCGTCATTTCAGCGCAATGCGGGCGGCGCTTATCGCGCTGATAACTGCCCTTTGCTACAAACGTACAAACGATGTTTGACTTTATTGTTATGTGCAAGGAATATAACAGTGGCATGCACGTCTGCATGCTCGTTTGCTGACTTCATTTTTTTTAATTTGAACGAAGTAGCAGACGAGAATGCAGGCCACGTGGTGTTAAGTGGTCGCTGCAGCCCATGGACATACAACCTCAAGCAAGCATAGGTAAGTCTTTTCTGAGGTCGTATGCAGTTGCGTTGCTACTCCGGAGGTTGGTGGTCGCCTCATGTAAGTGTGGCCGGCAACTGCACCTTTCCACCGAAAAACAATAGAATTGCTTCACGGCAGAAGTGGGTGCAGCGGTGGTACTTCCCCGGGCAAACCATAATAGTTTACAAATTTTCTTAATCAGAGATTTCTATTATTATTAGGACATTTCCGTGCTTCAGAGCGCCGTTAGCCATCAGTCCCGGTTATCGATAGGTGGCAGTAATTGCTTGTCGGAGGCTTTATGGCTATTGAAACCATCCGACAGCGGGATGTACCCACATCTCCATTGACCCGCATTAGAATAGCATGGTGGAATAACTTCAGGTCTTTCCAATGATGACAGACCTGAGCCCAGCAGTGAGACGCAGAAAGGGTTGCAGACATTAGGAGTAGTTCGTGAGCGTCCTTTCTATTTACTTAGCGATCAGTAGACTGGAAACTACACAACTGATATTAAACCAATGGTGTTCGACACGTGTATAACATGTGCACGTAAACACGCCACGTATGAACGTCACGTGTAGTGTACTGTGAGCGCTCAGCCGTGTATTGTTTCGGGGGATAGGTCTGTCATGAAACAGGACCTTAGACTCATTTTATCATGGGATTCAATGCGCTACCATTAGAAGGCAGGTTTGTTAGCATAATTCGAACTATACATGATTTAATTTATTTGTATACGTATTCGGTAGTATCCGAATAACTAAAGGTATAAAGGTGTCATCACGATGTTACTATTAACTATGAAACAAGGAATGAATATGAATGTAACAATTTTATTTAATCAAAGAAAGCTTAGTATATTTTTGTTTTTTAATCTGGATCTAAGGCTTGGGGGTCCGAATGTATAGGTTATTTACTTTATCCAGTCATCAGTAGACTAAATATTATTGATGTTCTACATTGCGAAGTCCGTTCGGCTATGAATGTTGTAAGGCGTTCACATGGACACTGTTTTAGTGTGCGTAACTTCGAGAGCGCTCAGTGACAAGTAACGTCAGCATGATTATTTACCCAGCTATTTCATAGTTGATTGAAAACTATACAGTTGGTTGGTAATTCGTATTGTTTCAGTAGACCCTCGCACCAATAGTGTTCGACACACGTATTTAACGCCACGTATGAACGTCACGTTGTGTACTGTGAGCACTGAGCCGTGTATTGTTGTGGGGGAATGGTCTGCTGTCGTGAAATATCCTAGACCCGTTTGATCTCGGCAGAGTCTAGCATTTCAATGCGGATTCGTAAACATAATTAAAAAAATGTATGCCTTAAATTCATACATTTTTCCCCAATAATGGGGAGAAAGCCGTGCCCAGCTGTGGGGCGTAAAAAGGGTTGCAGCCACAGCCCTGTTTATTCGCAAACTAAACAAATAAATAATTTCAAAACAAGTTACCGAAAATGTTGCGTACATATAAAAACTGCCTCATCTCTATATATGACTAAAACAATAGGATCAAAATTACGCAAAAGGATAATGAGTGAAATGAAATGAAGTGAGATGAAATGATATGAGATGAGATGATATAAGACGAGACGAGATGAAAAGAAACGAAACGAAATGAAATAATATTATTCTTTATTCACTGTACTGTTCCTTCACAAACACTTGGTGAACGTCATTTTTTTTGTCTGCACTGGGTACGCTTAGTATATGCTGAGCTGAAGCAAAAAGCAGATGGAGCAAAACTTTAGCCCTGTTTTAAAATATGGGGTAAAATAATGGGGAGTTTACTATGTAATGTTACAAAATACGTGGACACGTCAAACTGTGGTTTGTTGGTTTGTCCAACACAGAAAACTTGTCATTATATTAGCCAACCTCGGAAAACAATGACGCAACTGACGTTGCCAATATAAATACTTAGATAAGATCAAGTATTACATGTCCGTAACAAAGTTATCTGCTTGGGATATTAGATTGATTTAGGCAATGCAAAGGGTTGCTATGTAGGCTATGTAGCCTCACAAAATGCGTTCACACGTTAAACAATTGTTTGCACAATTCAGGGAATGTGGTATTGCGTTGCGGTAGCCAGCTTGGGCAAACAATGACGCGACTAACGTTGCCTATATACACATAAATAGAAAACGTATCTATTATCTAAACACAGGATCATTTCCCTGCTAAATTTTCACACGTTAAACTACGGCTTTATATTCGTATTCAGCCTGTGCAAAGAATGACGCGACTGACGTTGTCTATATACGCATTTATGGGTATGAGACAGGACCCAGACATTACAAGTCCGTAACAAATATATCTATTATCTAAACACAGGATAGTGAGGTTATTATGTCGCGCACCAAAACGCGTTTGTACAACATAGGGAGCGTGTTACGGTGTTATTGTGGTTGCCAGCCTGGGCAAACAATGACGCAACCGATGTAGCCAGTACACACTTAGATATTTTCAGATATTACAAGTCCGTAACAAATGTACCTATTATCTAAACATAGATAATGAGCTTGTAATGTTACGTCACAAAATGTTTTCACACATTAAAACATGGTTTACACAACGTAACGAACATATTACTGTAGTAGCCAGTCTGGGCAAACAATGGCGCCTGTCATTGTTTGCCCAGTTTGCCGGCCCAGGCAGTTGTCCTCTTCAAGTCTAGAACAAATACGTTGTTGTTGTAAATATTATCTAAAAACAGGATAGTGAGGTTTTAACATAGTGACATAAAATGTGTTTTTGCGGCATACCACGAATTTTATTATTCAATGTAGTGAAGTTATTAACGGGAATGACTGATCTATTAGATTAGACCAACGCTTCTCACCATAAAGTGACGACCTAAAGACGACAGAACGTCGTGAACGACGCATAAAGGCATGAACGTTTTAGAAGCCTATGAGCAGTGGACTTCTAAAAGTTGCTGGATGGATAGATTTTATTGACGTTGTTGATGTGAATTTACTAGACTGTTCAATGCGTCAAAGCAACACCAAATTCTATTGTGACCGAAGTGTTTAATCAACAGTGGCATGTCAGGAGCTGTCATGAACATGTCTGCCATCAATGCAGGCTTTGATTGTTTGTAAACATGCGGTTATGTTCATTAATTATGCACGCTGCGGGCTGTCGTCGTTTTGTTGGTTCATGTGATGTTATTATTTATGTACTGGTTGTTCCCGCGGTGTAATGAGATGAAATCATAAAGTATGGGTTACGACATTTGTCAATAATTGCTGTAATAATAATGTAATAATTTTACTTTTTATATGTCCATGTCGCGACAATTTTAATAAATGAACAATGCTGAGAATGAAGTATATAATCCAGCTCTGCTTCAATTCATATGGCGTAATTGTTATCATACCAGACGAAGATTTTTTTTTTGGACAATTCACACAACGCCATCTGATTCCAAACTAAGCAGAACTTGTACTATGGTAATCAGAGAGCTGATAAACATACATATTATATAATTTCTAAATAAATACTTAATTTAACACCCAGACACAGAACAAATATTCATGTTCATCACACAAATATTTGTCCTGGGTGGGGATCGAACCCACGACCTCACGCTTCGCAGTCGGTTCATCACCCACTGCGCCACGGAGGCTGTCAATTTATTGACAACAAAAAATATCTATTCAAACCAGTACTTCCTTAGATTAGCTTTTTCGAACAAACAAGCACTTCATCTTTATTATATTTGTACTTATATTAAGAGTCATTTTTAATGAAATAGTTACCTTTGATAATACAGTGTCATTTGATTCTAAAACTTTTTAACAGTATAGTACGTATAAAACGCGATATTTTCATAATCTTTAGATAACCAAAACAAGGAAATCATCCATCGCATACCTATACATATACAAGCAGTAGGTATTGAGTTGTTAAAGTTCTTCAAGGGGAAAATTCAGTTCGGATAAAAGATGAAGCAGTCTGAACGCTAAAGGAAATAGCCTTGAATATCTCTTTTGACCACTGGAGCCAAATATCTCTCGTTGCTATTGAGGACTTTCTAAACGAGTGTCTGTACTTTAACCATCTTGTCGATAGTTTTCTGAAATGAATATAATATCTACGAGAATTCAAGTTAGTTTAGTATTAGTTGCATTAAAAATTATTTATAGGTCTTGACAAAGTACGTACTATCTGTTTTAAAATTCTATCATACAAACAATCAATATAATATAGTCTGTTAGGGAATCGGCTTGATTGGTAGTAGGCATGAACTATAAAACTAAACAAATTCTACGCTGTTGCATTCTTAAGTAGGTCTGCTTGCAAACAAAATGCTTTAATATAAACTGTACTTTACGTAAATTATATATTTGTTATTAAATGTTTATATATATTCTGGTGTAGTAATATGATAAGTAGATATAATCATATTATTTATATATACTTTATTAAATATTTATATATACCTGTCTTTTCGTAGTACTCGTATATATCTTTATAGTTTATATATATAGCTAAGTACCTGGACGCCCGAGCGTTGCTCGGATAAAAACAATTTGTTTACTTGGTTTATTTTTAAAAACATTCATTGACTTATTGTTACTTTACTAATCCTTTTGAAATAACTAGCTCCAATTAAAAAAAAATTGTCACAAAAAATAAAAAACGCAACTTGTCTACTTGAGATTTGAACCCGGGTCTCTAGCTCCGTAGTCGGCTTTCGTAACTATTCGACCAAGAAAGCTTTAATTTCGTTGACGAAATTTTGATAGAGGTCTTCATAATTATCAACATTGTCATTTGTTTGAAGGGTGGATTGTCAAATGTTGAGCATTTGACGTCTTTCTACGCCACAATAGTATTAATATTTTCCAATAGATGTCAGTATGAGTAATTTTATATTTAACTGCATAAACATTGAAAAAAATGACAATTTCTATCAATAAAAATTTGTGGATCGATTTATCATCCCCGCAACCAGTGTACTAAATTTCATCAAAATCTTTGGAGCCGTTTCCAAGATTCAAAAAATATATTTAGATATATACAAGAATTGCTCGTTTAAAGGTATTAGATTATGCCGCCTACAACAATCTCAGCTTCGCCCAAAGAGACTGGTATAGGCTGTTCTGGTTCGTTAGACTGGTAGAGAATGCTTTTAGCATTAACTCTGCCTTTTATACAATTTTTATGTGGTTTAATAGATTGTTAAATAAATAAATAAATCTGATCTCAAAAACATGACACTTCAAAAACTCGAAACATTTTCGGGTTAAACGCTTCGCAATTTAAAAATTGCGTTTCAACTATCTGCCTAATAAGCTCGGGACAAAAAGCACCCAACAAACAGACAATTTGAAACTTCGCAAAGCCGGCATTATCTCCAGGTGCAGGTATTTGCAAAAATGTGACAGCGTGGCCGTACGTGACTTCGCATGAATTTCAAGCGGACGATGCTTGTTTCCGTAATTATTTTGTCAGCGTTTCGGCTTATTTTGCCCGTGAACGCTAAAGGGTTAAGCGCTTATGGTATTGGTTTGCTTGTGTTGTGAATTAGTTTTTTTAAACCCGTTTTGATAGGCATGTAAGATGGTTTACTTAATTTAATCTGAAAATAGTTACGTTCGTAAATTATAACTAAAGCACTTAAAACGTATAATTTCAAGTATCTACAAGTAAAAAAATTAACAAAAAATGATTTATTCTTTTCGAAAACAATATAACTTTTACCATTCTAAAGAAATCTATTCAGGGATTTATTTATTGATATATAAATTAACCCCAAAATATAAAACTCCTTTTTTGAGCAGTCGTGACGAGAATATTTCCCATCCCATGCATTGAACCGTTCATGTATCTTCATATTTGTGTGATAACACCGCTACCCGCACTGCAACGCGATTAAGTCCCGCTCTGAAAATAATGGTACTTATCTTTAAAGCCACTTTACCCGCATCTTTGGTAACAATGTATGTGTTTTCACTGTATCATACAGTCCAAGGTACATTTACCTACGAATATTTTTATGGGTTTTTATTTAAAAATAATTATACCAGGATAACCGAGCGTAGCTAGGATAAAAACAATTGATATTTGCCAACGCCATCTACTAAAATAGCTCCGAATAAAAAATAAAAATGAAAATCATGAAAATCGTTGAAGGCGCTTCTGAGAATTATTTTTTATTTATTATTAGGATTTCGTATTGGTGTAATGCATAAGTTATTTTGCCAGTTATCTAAAACAACGCAGATAATTTACAGCTGGACACATTTACGACAACGTCATGCTATAAAATCGAAAGCCGATTTTTGTCGAATAACTGTCAGACCGACCACTTTGATCATGATCAGATATCATCTACCTTAAATTTTTAATAAAACATTTGGAATTTTCACGAAAATACACATATTTTTTTCTAATTCTACAAAATTGCACTACACACCTAATTATATTTTCTTATTTTATCCAAGTGCATAGTGTAAGTTATTAAAAAAAATATGCAAAATAATGGGATTACGTTAACAAAAGTTATAGATGATTTTTAAAACAAACGTATTTTGATTTTAAAATTGAGCTTTGCGTTTATGTAAAAAGTTATGAAGCTTAAATGTATGAAAATCAAAATTGCAAAATGAAAATTGAAAGAATTTTCATTACAAATTTTTTCCACATTCCAATTAAAAATTCCAATAACCTACACCGACCAAGGCCGTCGAGTTCATGTTGGAATTATTAATTGATACATTGGCAGCGGTGTCCGATAAACGTATTAACATCGTGAATGTTTATGCTCGGCGTTTTGTGGGTTGTGTTTGACAAATAGTATTATTCATGCCCCATTGGCCCACATTAATTTAGATATACCCTGTGTCGTGGGTACCATAGACACACACAAAGACAGAAACACAGACATCCAGACCGAGAATAGAAATTTAAACTCATCATTCAAATTTCGGTTTCGCCGGGAATCGAACCCTTTGATTGGAAGTCCGGCATGGTAACCATTGCGCCACGTAAGTCGTAATGCGTAGTCTACTTACAGGCATAGAAATGATCTCATTTTCCCTGGTAAAAAAGTATCCTACACCACTCTGCAACCCCCAAACTATCTCCATACAAAAAATCTGGTCGATCCGTAGTACCGTTGCGACGTAAATGAGGGTCAAACAAACATACTTTCAAATTTATAATATTAGTTTGATTTTATGTGTCTATTCTCTTTCTGATTATTCTTAATAACGGGTACAATATAACGTCATTCAATATATTTTTCAACCATATTTATGTTTCCCTGCAGGTCTCTCTCGCAAGTGAGGGATTTAGTCCACCGCCTAGGCCTAGGGCTGATTGGTGGACATCATGCCTTCGAGAAATTATGAGTTTCTCTCAGGCATGCAAAGTGCATAGCAATGGAAAATATCGTAATCAGTTTAATATCACGATATTTTCCATCACAGTGGAGCAGTGATGCGCACATTACAATTTTTAAGCTATTACATAGTTTTTATTGCGGGCTATGAACGCGGCGACTGAATCAAGAAATTACGTAACGAAAATGAAACCTAACAACCGGCGACCAGCACTGCTGCGCGGCGTTGAAAGCCGTGCATCGTGTAACGTCGTTTCAGTTCGGCAAACTTCGGCACGGTGTTTGTGTGCGTGCGTCTTGACGTATGCGTGTAGACTAGCTGCTAACTGCTCATAACTGATTCTCTCTCTTTTAGACACGATGCTTGGTGAGACAGCGTGCTTTTTGGCCGCGTCTACGATGAGTTCGAGCCTGCGACTTGTCAAATAAAAAAAACCGCATGAATAAAAAATAATTAAATAATTTTAATTGCATAAGTTGATAAAAAATGCTATGCAATAGCTTTACCATGGCAGTCCCCAAGTGCCACATATTTTTTGTCCGAGGAGCGTACTGACGATTTGATACAGGCATCTCCATGGCGGAGACAATCGCTACTCCTACGTGACTTAATAATTTACTAAAAGCTTACATGTTGTTACAGTTTGAAAATTTAATCACAGGCGACAACGAAGGCTTTCATCGGCCTCACTCACACCAGAATTATTAATTAATGCGTTGTCAGCATGGTCCGTTATTTCGTACTGAGGCGGAAAAACGGATTACACGCGTAGTGTATATGCGGGGCACATTGAAGATGATTTTCAACCTTTTTTAAGGCCCATTTCGGAGTATAGGTTTCCTATTGAAACTGCGAGGGAAGTTAAGGTGGGCGTTATTTATTTGTAAGATAACAATAAATAAATATAGCTAGACACTCATAGCCCTACACCAGAATTCCCTTTGACGTGGGTATCTTTTTTTCTTCTTCAATTATGGCATCACAAACTCTGCATAATGCCAGCGTCAAGTATAATTTTTGCAACACGATTTTGCCAGTTTCATAGAAACTGGACGAGTAATTATAGCTGAATCGAATTCCCTTTGTTGTGGGTATCTTTTTTTCTTCATTATGGGAAAAGACAAAGACAAAGACATTTATTTGCACAAATATGGGTGTTTACAAAGTTTTTTATATACGTATATATAGTTCGCCATATTTACCCTCATGAGGTATGCAAATATAAAATGATAAAAATATTAAAGGAAAAACTAAACTATAACACAATTACGAAATGTACACATCTATTTTACTATTATTTTTATTTGTCCCATATTGCGCCTTTTATATGTTAAAATAAAAATATTTATTTATTTATATTTCGAATCGGTTCCGATCGTCAGCTTTGGGTACCCATATCACAGGGTGTTTGTACACTGAGAGGAAAAAAAGCCGGCGGATAAAAAAACCTCCCAGGTTTTTATGGAATTCCTTTATGCCATTTTATCGTTTATGAAATCAGTGACTGAGTAATACGCCTTTTTCAGTAAATACGTTTTAAGTCCTTTTTTAAATTCGTTGCCCGTTTTAATTTTGAGGAATTCCGGCATCGCAAACTCTGTATATTGCCAGCGTCAATTATAGTTTTTGCATTACGATTTTGCTAGTTTCATAGATACTGGACGAGTAATAATAAGTAAAGTCAGTAAGTCATCAGTCATCAGTCAGTCAAGCCAGTCAGACATGCAAGAAAAGCGATGGCTTCTTCACAAGAATGTGACCAATGAAATTTTGGATGCAAGCTGATAAAACATATTATCGCACTATTATTTAATTTCACAACACTCGTATTCTGTAATTAACCTATTCGAACAAAATGCCTTCAAATTTATCCGACATAACTCAAAAGTACACCAAGGAAATGTAAATAAAACTAGAGTACAATATGTCTTTTTCGACTTCCAACCAAAACTCGTCGTGGGTATCATTGACGCATACAACGACATGAATACAAACGCCTCGATTGAGAACAGAAATAAAACTCATCATTTCAATCACTGCTGCACTGAGAATCGAACCAGGGACCCTTGATTGATAGCCTGGCATCGTAACAAAGGTCAAAGTGAAGTGAAGAGTACACTGCGCTGCTATTTTTTAAAATTATTTAGTTATACATTAACCCTTGGTATAATAACTATACCAATACCTAAAGATATACATTTTTTATATTAATGATTTATTATCCTGCCAAGACTATACAGGCTAACATTTTATGGTGAAATTGTATGTTGATTATTTGTTGTTTATATACTACTAGAGGCCGCCCGCGATTTTCTCCGGATGGACTTTGGTGTAAGTCACAGCTTGAGGTTATATAGCCTAAAGCCTTTCCAATAAATAGACTATTCAACACAAAAATATTTTTTCAATTCGAACCAGTATTTCCTCAGATTAGCGCGTTCAAACAAACAAACAAACAAACTCTTCAGCTTTATATATTAGTATAGATAGTTTGGAGTACGCATCTATAGAAAGTCATTAAAAATTAACTTGATAAAATGTAACCTTCATTAGGTTTAGGCCCTCAACATCTTTACGGAAATCGATAAACCAAATTATGTTTCCAATAACAAAATTTCCATTAACGACCGTTCTTTATTGCCCGCTCGTCGTCAAAGACCAGCTCGGAAATTGTGGAAACCAAAAAACCAAAGGATCCAAAAGGAAAATAATTATTTGCGATCCCTGCGCTTGACAGCAAAGATTTCGATATAAATCTTGCAAAGAGGAAACGCGTTAAAAATAAATAAGGGGATATTTTGAGGGTAAATGATGACGTCTGTTACGGTTTTGTTTACTGATGCTGCATTTGACAACGATTTTAGTACTTGGCAGAGCGGTTGTATACTTAGAGGCTCTGTTTATATGACCGCGTAGCAACTTCACTTTTTATTTTTTACTAGCCTTCCACCAGCAGCTTCGCTCGCGTAGATCCGTTTAATGGGTCCCCGTAGGATAAAAATCATCCTATGTCCTTTCCCAAGGTCCACTCTATCTGTGTTCCAAATTTCATCAAAATTGATTCAGATGTTTAAGAGGGAAAGCGTAACAGACAGACAGACAGACAGAGTTACTTTAGGCATTTTATAATATTAGTATGGATTAAAATGGTGTGCAAGACAAGCATTCGGGTCACGTATTGTTAAATAACGCCGTCGTCGGGGTGTTAAGTGATTGGTGTAATCCGAGGACTTTTACACACAACCTTGAGCGCTGCTACTCCGTAGGCTGATGGGCTCCTCAGATTTGGTTCACGAAAGAAATGGGAACGATCTCCCATGTACGACGATTTGGCGCGCACCTCTGACTAAGTATTATTTTATTCGACGGGAAATGAGAAGATTTTTTTTTATTTGAATGGAGTAGCAGACGAGCATGTAGGCCACGTGGTGTTAAGTGTTCGCTGCAGCCCATGGACATCTACATACGACCTCAAGCAAGTATAGGTAAGTCTTTTCTGAGGTC
The DNA here is from genome assembly GCA_911387765.1 of Pyrgus malvae. NCBI lineage: Eukaryota > Metazoa > Arthropoda > Insecta > Lepidoptera > Hesperiidae > Pyrgus > Pyrgus malvae. The sequence continues at coordinate 4,217,941 of OU426955.1, read as the reverse complement.
GTATGCAGTTTGCGCTGCTACTCCGGAGGCTGGTGGTCGCTTCATGTAAGTGGCCGGCAACTGCACCTTTCCACCGAAACACAATAGAGTTGGTTCACGGCAGAAGTGGGTGCAGCGGTGGTACTTCCCCGGGCGTACTACCACCCCGTATAATAGTTCTACCACCTACAAAATTTATAGTGGTAATTATTTAATAGCATAAGTACCTACAGTTAATTTGATGGATATAAAATAAATAATAAAATACTCATCATAAAAGGCTACATCCATATTGCTGTCTTGTGGATGGGTGCCCACACGGCCCAGCAAGGTAATTGCTGAATAGTTAAAGTTATACTTTAGCCGAGGTAAGTGCCTGGTATTTTAATGGCATACTAGCTGTACCACAGAACATACTAAAAGAGGTAGAATGGAAATGAGGGCGGGGCAGACGTGCCAAGGAATTTTGAGCAAACGCTCAAAATTCCAAAATTTCTACAGAAACACGCGATCGTGCTACGATATGCGTGCTTGTGTGCGTGCTTGGGTGTGATTCGTTCATTTGAAATCGCGTGATTGTGCGGCGCTAAGATTGGCTAGATTTGAAATTGCAAATATGTTTGTAAGCTTCGTATTTATTAAAGTACAGATGTAATGGAGGTGAAAGGCGAGGCTTGATCGGCGACACCAGTCTTCATACGAACGGCGCATTATTGCCGTTCTACCTCTCTTAATAATGTTCTGTGAGCTGGACCCTGCGCGTGTTGCTACGCTACTTGGTTGTACCAAGTCAGAAACCTGTTGTTGTTTGTGTCATGCACAACACTTTGCTGAAGATCATGACATAATCAAATGCATAGCTTACGATTCTATGAAGGACATGCAGACAAAAATTATTTTAGACTGAATAAAATTTAAATAAAACTACTACGAAAAACTACGAAACTACGAAAAACTACTTTTTACTGATATTTTTGTGATAAGCAGATATTGACGCTTTAAACAGTATTTTCCACACGCTTTCAAATACATAAATCTGAACCCTATCAATATGTAGATAGGCGGAAGAATGTACCAAAAATATCCTTTATTGACTGTGTGCCTCCCAAATGATACACAAACATCCCGAGCCTTCGACATTTGCATGGAGATGGCGCCGAAATGTCGGCTATGGCGCCAAAGTCAACGCGTTGCGCGAAACTGTATATATCCTGGCAAAAAGGGTGGCAAACGGATGAAAACTACAAGTTTACTGTACATTTGGAACCCGCCACCCATACGCAAATTTTTGGTTACAAGATTATATGGCTTTGCATGATACCATCATCCACAATGCAATACAATCAATAATCTTAATATTTAAAATGCGAAAGTAATCTATCTGTCTCTCTGTGTGTCTGTCACGCATATACTACTGAACCAATTTGAGTGAAATTTCGCGCACAGACGTAGAGTAGACCTATATGATAAATAAAATGAAACTAGTAAATAAATTCCTGTTCCCGGTAGATAGATTATCATACAAACTCAAATCACCCGAGCCGGACGGGATCCGTAGTAAAGTTAGGTATAAAATAAAAATATGTAAAAACCCAATGTCATTCTAAAAATGTCCCCGTAAACGTTGACAATAGTGATAGGTTGATTGCTGAAAGATGGCAAGAGCAACACATTTATATTTGTGAGTATGTATTTTCTGTGAAGTTACACGTTACACAACACACGTGAATTAAAAGTGACGTCACTTTTGCCCGTCACAAGAAATTGCATTTGTGTAAGTCTTATTCTGTTCAACTTTTCGATCCGCATATACAGGCGCGCATGGCCTGGCGGCTAGCGTAGAACGCAAGCGATCTATGCAGCTGAGCCAAACGGGCGCGGTCGGGTGTGAGATGGGTGACCGCTAGTGGCAAAAAAAAATATTCATGCGCGTTTCCGTGCTTCGGAGGGCACGTTAAGCCGTCGGTCCCGGTTGTTGTCGATAGATAACAGTCGTTAAACCTAGTCGGAGGCCTTATGGGCGGTTTGAAAACATCCGACAGCGGGTTGGCCACTAACCCGCATCTCCACCAACCCGCATTGGAGCTTCGTGGTGGAGTAAGCTCCAGGCCTCCCCAATAATGGGGAGAGACCCGTGCCCAGCAGTGGGACGCAAAAAGGGTTGCAGCCATATACAGGCATACATTTGCCCTGAAAGTGTATATCTTAGTTTCGGTCTTAAAGTAATAAAATGTCATTTTACTTTAAGAGCCGAACGAATTGCTTTAACTGGCGTTCTGAGCATTTAGAGGGCAGATTTCGAACGAAAATTTCATATATACCTACTCAAAACCAGTCTATTTATTTTACTTTTTAAGAAAAGTAAATTTTCAGTTACCGATATATCGTAAGTACTATATCGATAGAATTCTCAAAGATTCAAGGATTGTAGTTTTAAGGGTAAAACAACACGATCTATTTAAAAATAATGACTTATTATCATAGCCAATGTTAATCGCTAGTAAAAAAACTTGTTTAATCTAGCTATCACATACATCATCAGTGTTACATTATTGCACAAATAGAAAATACACATAGTGCCAAACAGAATCAAATTTAGCCGCATCGATAGTTTCATAAAACGGGGTAAAATCTACCATGAAATTCGGTTATGTGCCGAAACTTGCCAAATTTGCATGTAGATGGCGCCACCGTCGACGGGTCGCTATGCCCAGGGAAACTGATTTAAATTCTTACCAGAGACATCGTGGCTTAAAACGATGGTAATATGGGAGAAGATTTGCATTTCGTCCTCGGTTTTAATTTCAATGGTAGACGGTCCGCACTGAAAATCGGTATAGTACTCGTATCCTTTGATTGTAGTCGTATTGCGTTTACAAAATTCATAGCGATACCGGTTTCGAACAACATTCCTTCGGGAATTCAATAAAAAAATTAATGATCGGTTGTCGTAGTTTAATAGTTCAATGATCCGATAGTGCTTAGACTAGTGTAAGGCTAGTGTAAATCTTCAAAGATATAATGGATAGAAATCAATATTGGTTAGAATGATGAAGTTGGTTGTGAGTTTTAGTTGTAGTCTTTTATCATTGTTGAATTTGTCGATTAATGATAAAGGTTAAAATTTATAGGAGGCATAATACAGGCAAATGTAATTCGCAAATGTTAATGTGATTGCATGATTTAGTTTTCAGTAATAGACCTATATACTTGTAGCGACCTTCCGCTACTCATCAAGAGATGGCGGCACGGGTATTCCTGAATCACGCTATCGAAGTTTCCTGAATATCCGACCACATATACAAGCTCCGAATTGAGTCAGTTGGAGCGCGGCTGCTCCCCGGGCATGACCACTTCGCCTGGCGGGAGATTTCCCTTCGCCAAACTGGATAGTCATGCTCAGTTAGTAGTCATACTCGTCGCATCGACATAAAGGATGCAACCTTTTTAGCGTCCGGCTGCTGAGCTTGTGCCAGTCCCCATTATCGGGGAGGCCACTTTAGATCACTCTATGCTGCTTTAATACGAGCTTGTGTAGACTGCAATGAGGATTGGTGAAGACTCCAATGCGGTGCTTAGTTACATGAATATTGGGAAATTTTATTCTTCAGATTCAATTCAAGTTTTCTGCTGATACTGGCTATAATTCTCTCAAGACACTCGACGGCCAATAAAAGCCAGGCACCTGCATCTAATGGTCGATAAAAAGTCCCGTGTCAGGATAACGGTGCTTTCGAACTGTCCGTGAGATAAGTGCCCCACTGTGGATGACATGACGTAAATACTCCACGTAAAACTGTTGGTACTAGTCCCAGTACTAGTTCAGATATTTTTTGAACAGTTACTAGTTCGGGACGTCATTGAGCGATGATTAGGATAACGTAACATACGATCTGGTGGTACTCTGATTAAATCTATAGGTGACTTAACCATTATGCCATTTTAAGAGTAAGGGTTTTTTATATTATATATTGTTTACAATTCATTATAATAATATAGTGATCAACTATCCCTAATCCCGTAACTTTTCCAGAAAAGTGCTGAAGCTGGCGATAATTCTTCTAAGACACTCGCCAGCCAATAAAAGCCAGGCGCCTGCATCTAACGGTCAATAAGAATGTCCCGCGTCGGGGAGACGTTGCTTTCGAACCGTCCATGAGATTAATTTCTTAGTGTGGATGACATAACGTAAATATTCGATGGAAAACTGCTGGTACTAGTTCAAATGGATTTTTGATGAATGATTAGTATGTGGTTTTGGATAAGATTAAAGATTTTTTTAAAGATTTAAGGTTTTAAGATTTTTTTTAGGTAAATATTTTCTTTTCTGATTAAAATAAGGTCAGGTACAAAATTTCTGGTGATACTATTATTTAATATATGAAAATATAAGCAACTGATGTGTCACCCATTACTTACTTAATTAAAACCAAAAGAAACACATCGCTGGCTGGCTGCAACCCTTCTGGCGTCCCACTACTGGACACGAGTCTCTCTCCATTATTGGTAAGGCCTGGAGATTACTCCACCACGCTGCTCCAATGCGGGTTGGTGGAGAAAGGAAAAGGAGGAAAAGAAACACATATTTTCATATATTTCTTTACCCATTTTCCCGTTTCTTTTGCAGAAAAGTGCTGAAACTGGCTATTATTCTCTCAAGACACTCGTCAGCCAATAAAAGCCAGGCGCATCTAACGGTCGGTAAAACGGACGGTGCTCTCGATCTGTCCGTGAAATTAATGCCCAACTGTAGACGACATGACGTAAATATTCCATAGAAAATTGTCAGAACTAGTTTCGGGGTTCCGTGTATATTTGATATTGGAAATTTTGGATCCTTCGGTATGATTAACGGGCGTAAGGGATACGTCAAACCCATTGTTAGCAAAAGGAGATTATAAGAGTAAGTTAGTTAGTTATTTATTACTATACTTATTATGTCTACTAACGTTCTAATCGTTATTGTAAGCAAATTTTTGTATGTTTCATATGTAAAAGTCAGTAATTACAACATAAAATTTCGTAGCACTTTTATGTAATGATCGGGAAATAACACCGCTGCACCTATTTCTGCCATAAAGCAATTCTATTGTTTCCATCGTAAGGCGTAGTAGCCTCCGGAGTGGCAGCGCTACTCAAAAGCACCTCAGATCGAAAGAGTCAGTAATTGGAGGGTTTAAACTATAGCACGCTGCCACCGTTTAAGAGCGTGCTTTTCTGTTACTTTATTTAAATAACGTACACGGATGATCGAGCGCTGCTCGTATAAAAACAATTGATGTTCTTCAAAACTCATTGGCTTTGTGTTGATTAACAACGCCATCTTCTTCAGTCAAAACATACATAAGTCTCTTGAAGCGGCAGTTATATAAAAGTTCTACTGCAAAGTATTGTTTATAGTTTCACTTGCAATGAAACTGCGTTAGGTATTCGAGGTAACTGATTTACAAAAAAGTTATTTGTGTGTAATGACATCAGTATTGCTTTTTAACTTGTAACTTAAAAAGATCAAGTTATGGCACAGGTACCAAAAATGGAATAACTATTTAAAAAAATCTCTTTGTAAAGTTTCTTTCAAGTCGCTATAATAATTACTAAAAATTACAACTTGTTAACTTGAATTTTATGAATTACGATATTACTTTATAATAATTTAAACATTAAATGTGTATAATAAGATAATAACGATAGCAACGTCGTCCTCAAAGATAGCGTGGACTTGAAAAGGGACTTGCTAAAGATGAATAGCTTTCTACGGTCTGGGACCGTGAGAGATACGACGTAAATATACGTCATAAAACCGTTCCAGACCGGAGATTGGCCGTATTAACGTATAGACGGTATAGGTAGTAGTAAATCCTGAACGACTGTCAATAGCAGATATCTCAATTTAAAGTTTATGGATTTCGACAACATTGATATATTTTGACTGTAGGTGGTAGAACTATTATGGTTCGCCCGGGGAAGTACCACCGGTTCATCCACTTCTGCCATGAACCAACTCTATTGTGTTTCTCTGTCTGTGTCTATTGTTTGTAAATAATAATAAATTTTATTTAGTAATTACCCCTAATGTGAGTTTTCACACAACAGCTTTTTGGTGATTTATCTGCATGTTTACCTGAAACAAACAAGGAAATACCATAAATTATTATGCCTTACTAAACTTATATGTTTATCAACATAATCAATTTTCTTTGTCAGACCAGTACCTTTTATGGACCAGGGTTATTTGGGATTTTTAGCGCACTGACGCCCTCGGTAGCCAGCCTCAGCTTTGGGAGGACTCCGGGATCTCCAGTGAAACGCACCGGTGTCGTCCGCGTGTCTCACCGCCCGCAACCCTAGAGGTACCCTCACGCTAACAATCCACGCAGTTCCGTAAAACCAGCGCAGTCGGGTGTGAGATGGGTGACCGCTTGTGGGAAAATTTATGTGTGTTTGTTTTACGGATGACATGTTAAGCCGTTCATTGCGGCTGTTGTCAATAAATAGCAGTCGTTAAACCTTGTCGGAGCCCTTATGGGTGGTTCTAAACCAACCGGCAGTGTGCTGGTCACTAATCCGCACCTCCACCAACCTGTATTGGAGTAGTGTAGTGGAGTGAGCCTGTCCAACTATGGAGAGATTCCATGCATCTTCAACTTCTAGTTAATTGCGCGAGGACCCACATTGAGTCTTGGCCTCCAAAAACAAGAGCCTAGACTCAATCACTCAATCTGTTTTAATCACATCACATTGAAACTTTTCTTACAGGAAAAATAAAAAAATAACGCATATTCGTGTCAATAAACAGTTTGCTATAAAATCGATACAAATAGCCAATAACTCCACTTTATTGGGCGTCACACGCCGGGCCTTCGTAAATTCGCCTACCGCGGTGTTGTGCGACACACCTGATTTATCGGCTCACCGGCGGTAAAGGAGCCTTATGGTGTTGTGTTTACGCAATAAGGGTGTCTTTGTGACACCAAGTGGCACACAAGTTATGATGTCAATGGTCATAAAAGATTATGGACAACTAACTCTTGATCCGTTTACCTGCTTGGATATTACTTTTAAAAAATAAAACTCGTATTTTTTTTAAATGAAATTATGACTGGCCTATAGGTATTATTTAATGAAATTTACCATTCTTTTGGTGAAAAAAGGGTTAAAATCGATCTAGTGCAGATAAACTTGCACGCAGAATTAAACTTTTTACTGTTTTAGAAACCAAAAAAAGAATCAGGAAAATCGGTCCACATTAGTGTTACGTTGGCTAGGAAATTGTTTTCGATATCTCGAAGACGATGACGAATTTAGATATCGTTTCGCTACGAAGCGATGTTACTTTGTCTAAGAACCCTGATTTATTGGCTCACCGGCGGTAAAGGAGCCTTATGGTGTTGTGTTTACGCAATAAGGGTGTCTTTGTGACACCAAGTGACACACAAGTTATGATGTCAATGGTCATAAAAGATTATGGACAACTAACTCTTGAACCATTTACCTGCTTGGATATTACTTTTAAAAAATAAAACTCGTATTTTTTTTAAATGAAATTATGACTGGCCTATAGGTATTATTTAATGAAATTTATCATTCTTTTGGTGAAAAAAGGGTTAATATCGATCTAGTGCAGATAAACTTGCACGCAGAATTAAACTTTTTACTGTTTTAGAAACCAAAAAAAGAATCATGAAATCGGTCCACATACATACATATATTCCAAACTCCATACTAACAAACATAAACAGCCAAACGTATTAGGTACCTATTACTCATGTTTGGAAGTCGTTAAAAAGGAAAATATTAATTTAATTATGCTCTTGTAAATCCAGGTTTAGATATTCAAATAGGCAAATTAATCTCACTGGTTATGACTGGCCTATAGGTATTATTTAATGAAATTTACCATTCTTTTGGTGAAAAAAGGGTTAAAATCGATCTAGTGCAGATAAACTTGCACGCAGAATTAAACTTTTTACTGTTTTAGAAACCAAAAAAAGAATCATGAAATCGGTCCACATACATACATATATTCCAAACTCCATACTAACCAAATATAAACAGCCAAACGTATTAGGTACCTATTACTCATGTTTGGAAGTCGTTAAAAAGGAAAATATTAATTTAATTATGCTCTTGTAAATCCAGGTTTAGATATTCAAATAGGCAAATTAATCTCACTGGTTATTAGTCGGTGTGCCAAATGAATAACAATTGATTATAATGAGTTGTATTCGAATAATCGTATTTGGTCGAGTGAGATCACACCGCGAATGCATATATTAATAACTTAGCCCCGTGGGAACGCGGCAGGTGTGAACGCCGCCTAATTTATCGGTCAAATCCATAACCCATAACCATATTTTAATATTATAAATGAGGAAGTAAATTTCTCTGTGCGTGTGTGTGTCTATTAAGTTTTCACGCCTTGACATTTGACTACAAACAAATTAACTGAAATTTGGTACTTAGTCTCTCAAACATAGGCTCTACGGCGATGGAAAATATTGTGGTATATAATTGATTACGATGTTTTCCATCGCAGTGCATGCCTGAGATAAAATTCATAATTTCTCGAAGGTATGATGTCCACGAATCAACTAGGCCAGCTGTCTTATGGCCTAAATCCCATCAATTATTGGCTGCTTGGCTGCAACCCTTTTTGCGTCCCACTGCTGGGCACGGGTCTCTCCCACTTAATTGGGGAAGCCTGGAGCTTACTCCAGCACGCTGCTCCAATGCGGGTTGGTGGAGATGCGGGTTAGTGGCCAACCCGCTGTCGGATGTTTTCAAACCGCCCATAAGGCCTCCGAAGAGGTTTAACGACTGTTATCTATCAACAACAACCGGGACCGACGGCTTAACGTGCCCTCCGAAGCACGGAAACGCGCATGAAATTTTTGCCACTAGCGGTCACCCATCTCACACTTGACCGCGCCCGTTTTGGCTTAGCTGCGTAGATCGCTTGCGTTCTACGCTCGCCGCCGGGCCATGCGCGCTTAAGACAGAAACACAAACACCCAGACCGATAGCAGATATTTACACTCATCATTCAAATTTCTGTCAAATTGTAAATCGAACCCGGGACCCCTCAATTGACAGTCTGGCATGGTAACCATTGCGCCACGCGGGTCGTCATTGTTTTTATTGGGTATGTAATTGTTTTCCAGAAATGTGTAATGTTCTATGAGTATTCAGTAAATTGCACAATATACTGCAAAATTACCTTCCAGTCGTTCTCAACTCCACATAAAACAATAATCTACAATAGCTAAATACTCAAGGATTTGCGAGTTTCCAACTACTTGGTTGTTATGAACTAAAACTTAGTCGACTAAGCCTGGTCGGATTACTAATTAAATGTCCAAAACTTGGTACTATAGTTTCGCTGTAAATAGCCCGATTATACGAATTTCGTTACCAAGTGGTTATAGTTCAGAATATTTAAAATAGTTTTTAAAAATCTATATCTATACTTAATAAAAGAGGAAAGATTTATATTTTTGTATGTTTGTGTCGTTTGTGATGAATAAACTCAAAAACTACTATTTCGATTTCAAAAATTCTTTCACCAATAGAAAGCTACATTCATCCTGAGTAACATAGGTTACTTTTTACTACAGAAAAATGCTTCATTCCTACGTGAAAACGGGTAATAGGATCAACGCGGTTGAAGCAACTGGCTAAAAGCCTATGATTTGAATATAGCAATGAAGCCTGGAATAGCACATAGGCTATTTTTATCCTACGGGGACCCATTAAACAGGCCCACGCGGGCGAAGCCGCTGGCGAAAGGCTAGTATTTTTATAAACAGGTAATGAATAATGTATTGAATTAAAACAATATCTTTAGGCATTATTAAAAAGGAAAGCAGACTTGAGGATCTAAAGGACTCTGAATATCCGAGTTATCCTGAAAGTTACTCAACCACGATACTCCAGTGCGAGTTGGTGAATACGCGATATTAATTTCAACATAAACGTGTTAATGTAAGTTATGTTTAGGTACATCTTTAATACAAATTATTTTTTTGTACATATTAAAATTATTATACAATTCGTTTAGATAACATAAAATTACATCTTTTTTTTCATCAGCCACGTCTACTAAAATACATCTAGACTAAACCGGTGAAAACCAGTAATAACTGGCCGTCGCCGGCTTATTTGAACTCAGTCTCACTCAGGTGAGGTACTGCTCCAATTAGTCACCCGCTGAGACCAATTTCAGTATTCAAAATTTCTATCAGGTTCCAGTACTGTAGTCAAAGTCTACCAGTTGGGAAAATTTCAAGACATATTTTAGTAGTTTACATTTTGTAGTAGACTTTGACTACAAAATGTTATAACCGTCTTTCAAATATTGTTGTCTTAACTTGGCTACAACCCTTTTTGCATCCCACTGCTGGGCACGGGTCTCTCCCCATTACTGGGGAGGCCTAGAGCTTACTCTATCACGCTGCTCTAATGCAGTTAGGTGGAGATAATAGCTACTGGCCATCCCGCCGTCAGATCTTAGCAAACCACCCATAAGGCCTCCGACAAATTTTAAAGACTGTTATTAGAGACCGACGCGGCTTAACGTGCCCTCCGAAGCACAGAAACGCTTATGATTTTACCAACCGACCGCGCCCGTTTGGCTTAGTTGCACAGATCACTTGCGTTCTACGCTAACCGCTGGGCCATGCGCGCTTCATTAACACTAAAGTGTTAAGTATTGTTAAGCGCGTTGTCTCTACACTACACTACACTACACTAGTGTGTTAAGTACAGTCTCTAAAGGTCTCCATAACTAAACAATTTTAGTTAGGATAGAAAAATCCATCGGCTTGCTTTTTTGTATCAAGTATGCTATCTTACTTGCTCCACTTCTCAGAGGTTAGGAATTTAAAACCTTATAATTGTATTTTACTAATTAGATCGTCCATAGCAGTCTGAATTAGCTAGATTAGCTTTGAGAATAAAGCTCAAGCAGCTCCACGTTCGGGGAGCTTTAACCGGATTTTATCAGTTACATCTAGTTAGCTCTGACGCTGATTGTGTCAAATTTTTAAAGCTACGTCGGATCTCGTCGTTTTTACCGACTTCCAAAAGGAGGAGGTATTCGGCTGTATGTATTTTTTTTTATATATGTTCACCGATTACTCCGCCGTTTGTGAACCGATTTTCAAAATTCTTTTTTTGTTCGTATGCTTATACTCCCGAGGTGGTCCCATTGTCACCAAATCAGGATCTGATGATGGGATCCCAGGGAAATCGAGGGGAACTCTCAAATTTTATAGGCACACACATTGATTTTCTTATACTTTCTGAAGCATAAGAGATATTTGTGCATAGTAATCATCGTCTCATGTTGCTGAGCTGATGATGGAAGGTACTGCGACAGTGAGGAATAGAGAGCAAATTCTTTCAATAAATAGTTTTTTGTTCGAAATCTTACATTCCTAAGGTGGTCCAACTGTCACCAAGTCAAAGTCAGATGAGGGGATCCTAGAGAAATCGAAGGGAACATTCAAATTTTATAGCACAACAAATGATTTTCATATTTTTACTAAAGCAAAACAGGCATTTGTGTATAATTATCATCATATCATGTTGCTGAGCTGATGATGGAAGGTACTATGACGGTTAGGAGTTGAGAGCAAATTCTTTCAATAAATGGTATTTTGTTCGAAACCTTACATTCCTGAGGTGGTCCAACTGTCACCATGTCAAAATCTGATGATGTGATACTAGGGAAATCGAGGGAAACACTGAAACATAATAGGCACACACATTCTTTTACTCATATTTTTAACATAACACAAATATTTATGTCCGGTAATTATCACCTGATGTTGCTAAGCTGATGATTGAAGGTACAACTTCTCAACGGTTAGGAGCTGACAGCAAATTCTTTCATTAATTTATACGTTCAGGTGGACTGATAGTAGTATTCTTTCAGGCTATAAGATGGCTATTAGATAAACATGATTATAAAAGGTCTTAACGTTTAGAATTAAAGTGAAAATTTTTCCAATTATGCTTATACATATGTACAGAATTATTAAAATTACTGAAAAGAGTGAAATAAATTAAGTTTTTAATAAAAAAAAACAGAACCGACTTCAAACGGTAAAAAATTAAATTGTTCAGTACGTACTTCTTGCTTATGGTACCTAATGACTCTTAAAACTATTTTTGGAGTCGGGCCCTTAGTAAAATGTCCTGTCTTAGTAAATATAGTGTACCTTTCGTTCGGAATGGGCACCGACTCCAATTTAGGTTCAATAGTCATTACCATAAGCAAGAAGAAGTAGGTACTGTCCTACTGACTGTACTGTCTATGCCCATTTAGAACGAATGGTACGACATTTTACTAAGGGCCCGACTCCAAAAATAGTTTTAAGAGTCATTACCATAAGCAAGAAGAAGTAGGTACTCAACAATTTTATTTTTTACCGTTTGAAGTCGGTTCTATTTTTTTGTTAAAAACTTAATTTATTACACAATGACATCACTTCTGGTAATGCCTCCAATATTTTCCCTTGAGAGTTAATTAATTCTTACCTACCTATAGAAACATATTTTGGTTTGAATACAAACTTAAGAATGGGTGGACCAATTGGGCAAATTTTTGCATTACAAATATTCATAGAAAAGCAAAAAAGTATGAACAATTCCGTTTAGATTGTTGCCAAGACAAGTGCTCCTAGCTCTCTGCGAAAAAGATATCAGATTATATGTAGAGCCAACCTCTGCACTACATTACATCATCTACCTATGCATTTCAGTTACATTCACGTAGGTATTCGTTACTTTTGTGTCATGCAAATATCTACTTTCTAAAGTATCGAAACAGCATCTCATTTTGGTTGAGACGTAGAGATGGTGAAGTTAGGGCAGCTACCATGGATACACACAATGACAGAAACACATACTCAATTTAAACTCATCATTTGAATTTCTGTTTCACCACGACTCGAACCTCTTCGACACCCAGACCCAGACCCTCCCAGACCCAGATAAACTCTAGTGAGAAATGTCTACTCCGACATTGTAATATCACACGACATGTTCACACGTGACACAAAATTAGTCAGACTAGCTGTGAAAACAGATTTCAAACAAGCCTGACAGGCGCTAGACAAGCAGTTTTAACTGAATTTAGCCAGTTACATCCTGTTAACGCTGACGCTTTGACGTAAAAGTTTGAGGGCGCTGTCAGACCTGATTGGTGATTGGCTCTTGACATCTGTTGACAGTTCTAACAACGCTGTGTTTATGTTCCCTGGGATTGTAATAAAAACTTCATAGCTGGATTCTCGTTTTTAGGCCTTATTTCGCGACTGTTTTTTTTTTGTTAGCAAATTTTAGTCCCAATAAAATTCATCAGCATTAATGGATGTGACTTGTTGATCCATCTACTAATCTTTGGTTTATGTAATTTACTAAAATTATAACATGAAGTATTGTATCAAAATACTAACGCTAGTCTAATTGGATTACCTTGATTTCTTACACCATGCATACCTGAGAGTTGTACATTAAACAGTAGTACAAAACTTCAAAGGCATATCATGTAATCGAGACTTGACCGGCGTGGTGGACTATGGGCCTAAGCTTCTCTCGAATTCCAAGACAGCCTTCGTGGCGTAGTGGGTGATGAGTCGACTGCGAAGCGTGAGGTCGTGGGTTCGATTCCCACCTAGGACAAATATTTGTGTGATGAACATGACTATTTTGTTCTGTGTCTGGGTGTTGATTTATCTATTTAAGTATGTATTTAGAATTATATAAGTATGTTTATCAGCTTTCTGATTACCATAGTACAAGCTCTGCTTAGATTGGAATCAGATGGTGTTGTGTGAATTGTCCAAAGATATTTATTTATTTATTTAAGAGGAGACCTGTGCCTATAGGGACTTTGAAAAGGGTCTTAAAACAGCTTTTGTTTTAATTTAAATTCATGAAATAAAATAAACCTTGATAAAGCATAAATGACGTAGGTACTTATTATAAAGACCTATTACTATCATGATTCCTGAACATTAATCTTCAGTCCTCACAGTACAATACCGGCACGAAGGCTTCACTTTCAGTTTTAATCACGTTGCTGTCTTCATAAAGGTAGTGTATGTTCTCGTAATTGCACCCTTTCATCTCGTAGCGGTGGTTATTAGGAAAATGCAGGTTTTCTTAGAAAAGCAAAACGTCAGGTTTATGCAGAATAGCTAAGCAGGGCACTTTTGTTTACGAAGGGAGTACTGCAAGCGTAATGGGTCAAGAAAGTTTATATGTATTTCAATTACTTGGTTTCCTTTTATTGGACCACTGCGTAGCAAAAGGAAGTTAACGATTTATAATGCATATGTACGTATTTAAATGTAATATTATAATATCTATGTATTGCTACTACACTATACTCAATATTATAAGGCCGATGACAGTGTTTGTTTAAATGCGCTAATCTCCGGAACGAATGGTTCGAATTGAAAAATAAAGTATGTCTATGGGTATGGACTATTCAAAGTCAATTTATGAAGGTTTTAATGCTGAAACTATCACGTTACGACAAATAAGGATGGATTAACATATCTTTGTTTTACAAGTCTCAGTTCACGCAGAAAATATTACATGCACTAAAACTAGCTATTTAAAGTAGAAATACAAAAAATGTGATGCGTTCAAACCAAGCTGCTGTAAGTCTTTGCATCGTGATAAACTTTTAAAGACCACGTGGTGTTAATTGGTCGCTGCAGCCCATGGACATCTACACACAACCTCAAGCAAGACTTGCCTGTCTACGGTCTTACGGTCACCCGTATCCAATAGCGCTGCTAAACCGAAGGTAATGGTCTTTATATGGCTTTATATTTTTCTGCACTTCCTGAAGGTTAGCTGGTAGAAAATGCCATTTGGCATTAAGCTCGCCTTTTGTTCAAATTTTATAATTTGGTCAATAAAGAATAAATAAATAAATGGTCGCGGATCACAGTCGCGGATATAGGTCTGGCCGGCAACTGCACATTTCCACCGAAACATCACAGAATCGCTTCACGGCAGAAGTAGGTTCAGCGATGCTACTTCTCTGATAGAACCATTAAAGGTCTTCCAAAACCTAAATAATAATACTATTGGTTATTATCTGCTATGTGAAATATATAATGTGATCAACATTAACTTTCCTGAAATTACTAGAAGCGCGCTCTCGATCCGGTTTCTCGGAATTGATTAATAGCAATTGCGAGCACTATACGAGTATGTATGTGGCTTTGAACCGGGAAATAGGACGTTTTAACGAACTTTATTAATGTGAATTTAAAATTTGTAAAAGTTCATAAATAGAAAACATGTTTACGGAAATATTGAAATAAATTGTAGCGTATTTTCATTTTCCTTTTACGCGATTAATAAAATGAAATGTTTTTTAAATAATAATAATTCTGTTTCAATCGAATGGTTTAAATTGTTTTTTTATTTTACGAGTTGTTTTTACGAGAAGCATGAAAATTGTAATATATTTACCTGACTTAATACACGTAGATACTTGTTATTTTTAATTTATTTATACAATAATATTAACATCTATTTATTATATCTTCTTTTTTATGTTCAGAAATTTGTATACATAGAGTGAGATTAAACAAAATAATACTTTTATTTAAAGAAAAAGCAAAAGAAGCGCGTATGGCTCGGCGGCTAGCGTAGAACGCAAACGATCTACGCAGTTAAGCCAAAACGGGCGCGGTCAGGTGTGAGATGGGTGACCGCTAGTGGCAAAAATTTCATGCGCGTTTCCGTGCTTCGGAGGGCACGTTAAGCCGTCGGTCCCGGTTGTTGTCGATAGATAACAGTCGTTAAACCTTGTCGGAGGCCTTATGGGCGGTTTGAAAACATCCGACAGCGGGTTGGCTACTAACCCGCATCTCCACCAACCCGCATTGGAGCAGCGTGGTGGAGTAAGCTCCAGGCCTCCCCAATAATAAAGGGAGAGACCTGTGCCCAGCAGTGGGACGCAAAAAAGGGGTGCAGCCATTTAAAGCAATTCTTGTTATATAACAAGTAAGTTTGATCCTGATATGCTTTTAAAAAGAATAATAGTTGACAGTTGTACGTAGGAACACAAAATTCAGAATGCGCATTCCACTTTATAGGAAACTATCCTTCCGCCAGCGGCTTCGCCCGTGTGGAGCCGTTTTATACGTTCCCGTAGGATACAATCCTGTGTCCATCCTATGACCTTTCCCAAGGTCCACTCTATCTATGTTCCAAATTTCATAAAAATTGGTTGAGTATATTAAGTGGGAAAGCGTAGCAGACAGTTAGACAGACATAGTTACTTTCGAATTCATAATTTTAGTATGGATGAGCTGTGATTGAAACAATTTAGTGCAAAACTAATAAATTGATGTCTGGATCCAGTGACAAGTAAAGCTTTTTTAGTACCGTCTTATGTATGTTTATTTCAATGTATCGCTGTAAAATAACTAACCAGTATAAATACCTAATGAGCAACATACTTTCAAGAATTACCTACCCTTTGCCAATTATGTTATACCCTATCGCACACTTTCCGCGTAGATGTGATATACACATACATACGTAAAATGATAATAACACAATATATGTATTTACTCTTAAGTACCTAGTACAAATTCGAAGCATTCTATTAAGTTATGGTCTATCCAACTCAATCTCTAGATATTGTATAATAATATAGAGCTTACCAGCCTTAGAGAGCGTCTCAATAAATCGCAAATAAAGAAATAAAACGTCAAGAAAATAGTAATTCCTCCCTTAATCCGGGGAAACAAAGAGAGCCCATTTCACACTAATTGGGTTTTGGTAAAAGCTTACGAGAAAGTTGTTATAAACGACTTCTTTTAATGGCGGACGCCTGAAATCTTTGAACTAGTTCCGAGTGAGAAGTAATGTTAGCCTTTACGTATATATGTTGTTTTACTATGTTCCTGTGTGGATCAATCTTTGTTATGTGGATACGCCAAGCTGCACAATACTATATTTATTTTATATAGCTGATAGAAATAAAATAGTTAGTAAGTTACCATCGCAGCACACATCTCTTTCGTGAAGCGATTATATTGTTTTCGACCATCTATGAGTTGACAATCAGTCTTCGGAATAGCATCCATGCTTAATGTAAAGTGTACATACCTACTAATCCAAAGTGCGCATGGCCCAGTGGCTGAAATAGAATGCAAGGAATCTACGCCGCTAAACTAAACGGGCGTGTGACAAATTTTATGCTCGTTTCCGTGCTTCACAGGGCAACTAGCCGTCGGCGTCCTCGGTTATTATCGATAGATAGCAGACGCTAAGCCCTGTCGAAGAGGTTTGTAAACATACAACAGTGGGTTGGTCACTAACCGACATCTCCATCAACCCACGTTGCAGCAGCGTGGCGGAGTAAACTCCAAGCCTCCCAAATAATGAGGAGATGGGATTCTCCTCATTATTTCTCATATAGCCCAGCAATGGGACGCAAAAAGTGTTGCATCTTATGACGACTTGCGTGGCGCAATGGTTATCATGCCGGACTGCCAACCGAAGGGTCCCGGGTTCGATTCCCGGCGAAGCAGAAATTAGAATGATGAGTTTAAATCTCTGTTCTCGGTCTGGGTGTTCGTGTTTCTGTCTTTGTGTGTGTCCATGGTACCCGGTATGGTCCGTGGTATATCTACCCTACTGTGGGTATATGCGTGTGAAGTGTTATAGGCTGCCGCGACTGCTTACAGCGAGTGATACATCACGTCATTTCATTTTTTCCCTCTTATTTTAACATTTTAAGTTACCAACCTAACTAGTCTCACTAAAAAGCATGGCCACTTTACGCATTTTTAAGATTCGCAATTCTTTATTCTCAGTGTAATTAATGGGTGACTTTTGAAAAATAATTGTTGCCATTATGGCAGTATTTAAGTGTAGTCGGTATGGCTAATTGGCTGACTTTCCTCGGCTCGGTGACTTGGGAGTTATTAGAGTAATTGCGCTTTGTTTGTCTATTCTTATTTATGGAGTCATTAAATTTTAAACCGACGTCGACTAGAATTAGGAGGTACTTATCAATTTAACAGATTCTTTTATGTTTCTTATTTCTTAGCGCCCCATAATTCTGAAGAACTTTTTTTCGGGGTGAAACCTTCAAAAGGTTTTCGACACCTTGGGAGAGATACTTTAGATTTTAAAGAGGTTATGTGAGATTTTTTCCCGCACTAAAATCCCTGCGCCATAAAACTTGAGGATAACTCCGGGATATCCAAAGGGACGCACTGGTGTCCTTCACATACGACCCAAATGAGCCCGGATCCGGAAAGCGATGGTAGTCTCCTGCAGCTGCCAGTGCCTGCGACGGCATACGGCCACACACACACCGCCGTCCATTCCGCGGGATTGCTGACAGAACCGTAAATGCTCTCACTCTCCACTCTCGCCGTCAGTAACTCCGGAAGCCGTCTTTTAGTCGCCTCTTACAATCAGGCAGTAGATACCGTACCTCTTATCTTAATCCCAAAACTATAGGGACTCACGCGACTTACTGACTTGGAAATCATGTCTCTGTGACTTCGGAGATATGAGACGAACTGTTTTTTGTTTGTCTGCTCCTATTTATTGAGTCATTACCTTTTTAACCGACTTCTACGAGAATGAGGAGGTACTTAATCAATTATACGAAATCTTAGTAGGTAGTAGAACAAAGGTGCAGTTACGTGCCAGACGTCCATGAGGCGACCATCGACCTTCGGAGCAGCAGTGCAACTGCATACGACCACAGCTAAGACTTGAGCCAAGAGACACGGCTTGCTTGAGGTTGTTGTCGATTTTAGGGTTCCGTACTCGAAGGGTGCCAACCGGGCCCTATTACTAAGCCTCCGCTGTCCGTCCGTCTGTCAGTCCGTCTGTCTGATATCAGGCTCTATCTCTTGAACCGTGATGGTTAGACAATAGAAATTTTCACAGATGATGTATTTTTGTTGCCGCAATAACAGCAAATACTAAAAATAGAGTAAAATAAATATTTAAGGGGACACCCATACAATAAACGTGATTTTTTATAGATAATGGCACAGAACCCTTCGTGTGTGAGTCCGACTCGCACTTGTCCGGTTTTTTTGAAAATGCTACACCACTTCTGCACCTTTCTGTAAAACGCACTTCTTGCGCTTTGCAACCAAAATGTACAACGCATTATTGTATCAAGTTTTGCTCAGAAACATTATAATATCACAAGTAGGGACGAACATTAGTCCGTCTAGACGTCGCGCATCGACAATTACTTACCGCGCCTGCCGTGTGCGGTCGCCTTTACAAATTGTTGAAATATTCCCCGATGCGCAGTTGGTGGGGCCTTTACAAGTCGGAATTTTATTTATGAGAGGGCAGGGACTTGCTGTGTAAAACATGTTTATAAACATACAGTACACGGATGACCGGGCGTTGCTCGGATAAAAAAAGTTAATTTTCTTCCGAGACTCATTGACTTATTGTTAGTTATGCTATCTAGAAAAGTATCGCCATCGAAGTAGCCCCCAATTACGAAAAATAGTTAAACATACTACTCGCTTATGTGCAGGGAGGAGGCGACGAGGGACTGGACTGAAGGACCAGGGCACAGCCACTCCAAAGCTCTGATACGAGTTATGCTGAAGAGCTATTAAAGCTCAACAGAACAAATATCCGCACGGTAACCAGAGTCCTTACTGGACACTGTAAGCTCGGAAGACATATGTCGCTTTTAGGACTAAGTCCAACCGACACGTGCAGATATTTTGGGGAGGAGAGCGACACACCACGCCACCTCCTTTTAAATTATTAAATTCAAATAAAATTAAATACCTATGCTTGCTTGAGGTTGTATGTAGATGTCCATGGGCTGCAGCGACCACTTAACACCACGTGGCCTGTATGCTCGTCTGCTACTCCATTCAAAAAAAATATAGAGAATATATAGAGCTATAGAGCATAAAGGTAACCGTACTCAGCATAAGTAGTCGTCGTCTAGACGGGCTAACGTGACTAACCTTGTCCGTTTCCATTTGTAAACGACGGCTCTAATGCGGATTTGATTGAACCCTACCGTTAACGTCAAATTAAATAGCTCGGACTAGGATTTTGTATTAGATATCCTGTTAGGAATTCCCAAATTTAAGGCTGCGACCGCACTTGTCCCCAGCCGAACCATTAAAGTTCTAGCACTTACAAAGTATGGTAAAAACTATTTTGCAACAATCCGCAATCACAACGTATGATGGTGTACATTTGTAAACGACGGCTCTAATGCGGATTTGATTGAACCCTACCGTTAACGTCAAATTAAATAGCTCGGACTAGGATTTTGTATTAGAAATCCTGTTAGGATATCGTATCAACAAGGGAACGGCGGCGGAGTGAACACCAGGAGCTTTTGAGAACACAGATGTACTCGTAGTAGATTTCCTTTAAGAAATGCAGAATTATTTCTTTCCAATGTAAAGTTAACGATCCGTGGCGCAACGGTGACGGAAAATTGAATGAATGAATGATGAGTTTTAATATCTGTTCTCGGTCTGGGTGTTTCTGTTCTTGTTTGTGTGAGCACCCACGATACAAGGTAGCCTTTTTTTGGTATCGGACAGGAAACCTTCAAAAGATACCCGGCATCTTGGGAGAGGTGTTACCGGGTTATGTGGGATTTGTTACCGCACTAAAACCCCCTCGGTGGCCTACCTGCGCTTAGGGAGGACTTCGGGATCTCCAGTGGAACGCACCGGTGACCTCCACGCACGGCGCCCCAGAACGGGCCTATCCTCTTGAGAGCAGATGTGCTCTCCTGCACCCTCTGATGCTTACGGCGGCATGCGGCTACGCACACACCACTGTCCTTCCCGGGAGCGCTGGCTGAACGGATCGAGCTCCCACTCTTACCGCCCACAACCCCGGAAGCCTCCTTTTAGTCGCCTCTTACGATCAGGCAGGGGATATCGTAGCTCTATTTTTAACCCGAAGTGTTTGTAGAGTTAATTTTATTTAATTGAATTATGATGGATGACCATTTTATCATTGATAAATAAAACCCGCGTATTCTCTACAGCGTTTATTGACGGACTGATTCGAACACAAAAAAATGAATACCCCCATTTTACTTACATATCAATACTTTCTCCTCAAGCGCTAAGATAACCCACCAAGGAAGTTTCAGTGCAATAGAAGAGACACCCGATTGTACCGGTGTATAACGTTTCACACTCATAGCCCCACATTAGGGTAGATATACCATGTGTCGTGGGTACCATGTACACACACCGAGACAGAAACACAAACACCCAGACCGAGGACAGAAATTTAAACTCATCATTCAAATTTCTGCTTCGCCGGGAATCGAACCCGGGACCCTTCGATTGGCAGTCCAGTAACTATTACGCCACGCGGGTCGTCGTCGTGTATGTACTGGTTATAATAAATAATAATAAATATCTTTGGACAATTCACACAAAGCCATCTGATTCCAAACTAAGCAGAGCTTGTGCTATGGTAATCAGAAAGCTGATAAATATACTTATATTATTCTAAATACATACTTAAATAGATAAATTAACACCCAGACACAGAATAAATAAGTATGTTCATCACACAAATATTTGTTCTGGGTGGGAATCGAACCCACGACCTCACGCTTCGCAGTCGGCTCATCACCCACTACGCCACGGAGGCTGTCAAATGTTATCTTTTGATGGTATCTCCTATACCAATACCAAAAATAAAGGACCTATTTTGCATGTAAGGTCTACAAACTATGATCAAATAAAGTTTCGTTTAGTACATTCTAAAAAAATTTTGGAAAATAACGAAGAATAATGTGATCAAGTCTACGTTATTTAAACAGTCGATATTAATATTGTCACGCGATCCTGGGGGAGTTATAACGAATGAAGATTAAGAATAATGGTCGCCCCGGAGTTTCTTGTCTGTGGCCGATGGTTTGATAGATAACAAATAACACATGTTTGGTTAGCACGCTATCTTTGTCTAAAAGTTTTGTTTTAAAGTTATTAATATTTTGCTTCAAAATACCGTCGTAGAATCGAATGCTTTAATTTAGGCGAAAATAGCAAAAAAATGTTTCTTTCTTCTAGGAACGAAATGTGAACATAATTGGGACTATTATCGTTAGTGGAATTGCATCAGATTTGAAATACACTCGACGACCCGCGTGGCGCAATGGTTACCATGCCGGACTGCCAATCGAGAGGATCCTGATTCGATTCCCGGCGAAACAGAAATTTGAATGATGAGTTTAAATTTCTGTTCTCGGTCTTGGTGTTTGTGTTCCTGTCTTTGTATGTGTCCATGGTACCCACGATACAGGGTATTAATTACCTTACTGAGGGGCTATGAGTGTGTGTGTGTAACGTAAAAATATATTTGTAAGTCACATAGATATAAAATCCAATATGTGGTAAGTCACACTGTTACAATTACGAAAAAATTTGCAATAACCTTGTGAAAATTGCAATCGTAAAAGTTTCGTAAAGTGATACAGCAAATGACATCGCACAGTTTTGACGACCCGTGTGGCGCAATGGTCATCATCATTCAAGTTCCTGCTTCGCCGGTAATCGAACCCGGGACCCTCTGACCAGCAGTCCGGCATGGTAACCATTGCGCCACGGGGGTCGTCATTCAATTTATTTATCAAAGTCTTTTCTTAAAAATAAAACCGTAATATCAAAGTTAAACAAAAATAAAAAAGAAATATTTTACACACATATTACCAAAACAAACTCTAAAATAAGACTCATAATTTCAGTAGAAATACTTCCGGATCCGTTAACTTCCTATCAAAAATATCACAAGGATCTTAATTGGGTGCCTCTGGTAATTACGAAAAGTCCGTGTAAGGCCCCAGAATTATTTGGGTCCGGGTACGACATTTTATGGTGTTTTAAAAAGTTCTAGAGTCCTGTTCGTTATAATTTTATTTATGGAAGATAGGTTCAGTTTATATTGTCCCTTTCGAAGCCGTAAGATGACCCGCGTGTCGTAATGGTTGCCATATCGGACTGTGGATTGAAGGGTTCCGGGTTCCATTCCCGGCTAGGCAGAAAGAATGATGAGCTTCAATTTCCGTTCTCGGTCTGGGTGTTTGTTAACTGGGGCTTAAATTTATTCGAACTTATGCAAGACACCGCACTATTGAATTTAGAATAACGTCTATTTCATTTTTGTACATACGAGTTACTATGGAAGTATATAAATAGCCCTCGACATCCGCCACGTTGGATTTAGAATCAAATTTAGAATGCAAAAATCAAATTGTTTTAAAGGTGCATAGCTAGTATGATGTCCGTTTATAGATATTATCAAAGAACCGATACTACAACAGACAATTATTATTACTGTGCCCTATAAGTTCCGCTTATTTATTCTAGCATATTATTAAGGGAAATTTCTACGCCAACAGCCATGCAACGTATAATCTTACCCTGGTCGTGCAGGACATATCACAGGGCTTTCCAACGGTGTTACATTACTGACTTTCTCTATGGCACCTAATAGCTGGTAATCTGACTGTAGAACGTGTTATAGGTCAGTTTATGGTTGAATACACAATACAAATACTACGTAACGTTCTAGGGAAAATTTTACACAAAATAGTCGGTTTCTTATATTTTATTTACGTACGGTTATTTTTTATTATTTTATTTATTACGAAATGTTAATGGATCCCGCCTGTCAATCCTTCTATTTTGCGAAGAATTTATGATTTGTTTATATGTGCATTACTCTTAATATTTATATATAACTATAAATTTTGTTTCTTAAAGTTTTTGTCCCGCAGTCGGGTTTTAGGTTTTTTTTTGTGTTAGTCGTGTTAAAACTACAATTTTACTTTCTTAGTATTATTAAATTTAATTACAATAATAATAAGTATGATTATTATGACTAGCCTTCTGCCAGCGGATTCGCCCACGTATACCCGTTTAATGGGTTCCCGTAGGATAAAAAATAGCCTATGTGCTATTTCAGGCTTCATTGCTATATTAAAATCATAGGCGTTTAGCCAGTTGCTTCAACCGCGTTGACCCTATTACCCGTTTTCACGTATGAATGAAGCTTTTCCCCGCCGTAAAAAGTAGCCTATGTTACTCAGGCTGAATGTAGCTTTCTAATGTTGAAAGAATTTTTGAAATCGGAACAGTATTTTTTCAGTTTATTCATTACAAACATACAAAAATACAAATCTGTCCTCTTTATAATATTAGTATAGATATAAATTGGGCCATGTGAGTCGTGCTATTTTAATTTTATACTTATCGAAATTCGGTGTTAAATTAACTAGTAGGATTCAATATCAGTTCATTGCAAGTCCAACAATAATCTCTCTTCATAGTCTAGGAGTGAAGTACGTAATCTGTTCTTGTAACAGCAGTGTTCACTAGAAGTCAGATCACGTCCTGAGATGATGCGGTAGATAATGCGCACGGATAGGCATTTTAATTTGTTACGTTAGGGGGTTGTGTTTGACAGTCGATTGAGAAGAGGATCTCAAAATAAAAATAAGAAGGAATTAAATATCAAAATGTTCTGGCTTCGTAAGGTTTCAGAAACACATATTTTTATATACGATGTTATCAATTTGCGTTCATAAATGCGACGACCTGTGTGGCGCAATGGTTACCAAGCCGGACTGCCGATCGGAGGGTCCCGGGTTCGATTTCCGGCGATGCAGATATTGAAATGATTAGTTTTAATTTCTGTACTTGGTCTGGGTGTTTGTGTCTCTGTCTTTACATGTCTACCATGGACACATGGTACCCACGACACAGGGAATCCTAGTGTGGGGCTATGAGTGTGTAGCGTTATTACATTACAGATACTTCAACTCAGTTGTGCGCGCGGCGCTATGTATGGGTAAACCTGTATATACACAGTGACTTTGTGTGCGTGACAAGAGGTACAGTGAAGTTGCTCGGACGATCACGGCCGCGTCACTGTCACACAAATTAAAGCTGCATAATTACTAGCCCACGCACACATAGCGCCGCGCGCACAACTGAGTTGAATTATCTGTATAAATAATGAATTTCAATACGTTGGTGGCTTGACCAGGGATGCGTCATAATGTTTGTAATAGAATACGGCAACTTCGTAAGCTTGCAAAGTTAGATTCACCTATTGAGCAAGCCCTTACTACACTTCCGAAGAATTACGCACTGGGTCGCCGCTACCTTCTCAAAATAGAAGAATAAAAGCGTGCCAACTCACACCTCTCCAGTACAAAGTCTCTTTATTCTTCTATCTAAGACTCTATCGTAAGACTTACACCAGTATTCATTAACAACACTATGAGGTCTCATAGTGCTTGCCAACGTATTGGACCATCTAGACGAAATCATTGACGATACTTAAGTGAAGCCTGCTACTATGCGTTTGTCAAAATCGACCTGAATCGGCTTGACATAACAAACGTACTTACCTCAAATAGCACTCTTTGTATAGTGTTGCCTGCTTACTTAAGCAAATGTGCTACTTGAATACGGCTATTAGACTTCTTGGCCAGTACTTGTGTATGCCGAGGCAGACCACTGAAAATCATTCGGAATTGCGTCATGTTCAGGAAAAATGAATTCCCCACAACATTCGCATCATTCATAAGTTACATAAAACATACAATATTTCTCGTCTTAACGTCATAAGCACCAAAGCGACCATCTGGTATGTACATTTTGTGTGCAAATAATGATATGTTAAACATTAAAATGTACATAAATATCATGAATGTGACTATTTTACACATAAGACTGCGATTAGCCAAATATACCTATTTACATCCAATGGGGTCAAAGAAGCAAGCCACATGAATGTACATAATTAACGGACCCCAAACGCAAGAATCCCTACGGTCTTCCTGTTATCACAATTAAAAATGAATGCTTATCCTAGACCCCAAGACAATTACACGAATCGGAAGGGTTACAAAATGAGGTGAGGCAAACTAATACGCATATATTTGAATAAGTAATGTTAGTAATAAGCCGGCGTTCATCTTATTAACGTAGTCACGTCTATAATTTCTCGAAAGCATGATGTCCACCTATCCGCACTTGGCCAGCGTGGTAGATTATGGCCTAAATCCCTCTCACTTCAAAGTGCATTAGATCGCGATTCACCAAAATACTTATCTATACCCAATAGGTAAAGAAGGAAGCCATACGAATCTACATAATTAACGGACCCCAAACGTAAGAATCCCTACGGGCTACCTGTTATCACAATTAAAAATGCACGCTTATTCTAGACCCCAAGCCAATTATCCCGGATCGGAAGGGTTACCAAATGAGCTGAGGTACACTAATACGCTCAAATATTTGAACAAGGTAAGCTTACATCTCTTGGCCGTGATTGGCAAAATTAATATTTACTTAAGATGTAACGGTTGTTTTCATTTGTAATGAGAAGCAATAGGGTCTTTGGAGATTCACCATTATTTTAAAAGCAGACTTAAATTTTAATTTAAGCATTTCTTATTTTATTAATAGTGCTTTTATAAATGTTTAATGACGCCAAGTAAGTAAACATCTGAATTAAAAAGGCAATTAGATCAATTGGAGCGGGTTTTAGCTAATGTGTTTATTTACTAATTATAATAGCTTTAATGTTTAAAATATTCATATTAAGGTTTAAAAAAATTGGCATTTTTTTCAATTTTAATAATGGCGTCGCAAACTTTGTGCATGTTGCCAGCGTCAAGTAAAATTTTTGCATCACTTTGTAGTCGTAGAAAGAAATCAGTTAGTCGTCAGGTATCAGTCAGTCTAGTCAGTCAAATGTTCAAGTAAAGTGATGGCTACTTTACCAAAACATATCCGATGGAGTTTTGGAGGCAAGCTCAAAAAACATTTTTTCGCACTGCTATTTCATAACACCCGTGCACCGTCATTAACCTATATCGAGCAAAATTCCATCAACTTTTTCCGATTTAACTCAAAAATACACCAAGAAAATGAAAATAAAACTAGAGCACAACTTGTCCCTTCAGACTTCCCGCCAAAAACTCCAATTGGCATTTATGAACGTTGTTTACTCTGTGTCCTAAATAGCTGTCAATTAAACTTGCTCAAGTGTAAAAACTGTTTAAGGGATTTTATTAATAAATTTTAAATAATGCTTGGAGAGCTGTGTAAAGTTTTTATCAGAGTTTCGTACCCAAAGAGTAAAACGAGACCCTATTAAGATTCCGCTGTCTGTCCGTCCGTCTGTTTATCCGTCTGTCACCAGGCTGTTTCTTATCAACCGTAGTATACGAGTAGATAGTTAAAAAAATACAAATGCGGTATTTTTGTTGCCTCTATAACAACAAATACTAAAAAAGAACAAAATAAATATTTTATGGGGTCTTGCACACAACAAACGTATTTTTTAGTGCGGTACAAATCCCAAATACCCGGTATCCTCTCCCAAGGTGCCGGGTACCTTATGTAGGTTTCCCTCCGATACAAAAAAGGAGTAATTAGCCGTCTGAGTAGTTGTCCTAAATCTATAAATCATCAAAAGTACCCAACTACCATCCAGCAAATTAATAGTGTTAGATACCCGAAGAATACACTATCTCCTTTCCGAACAAGGGTGCATTTAATAAACGGAGGTACTCGGTGTCTCCAACTAATACGATGAACAAATGTTTACACAACCGGGTTACCTGTCCACAAGACACTGAATTCTCGTCTGTTGACTGTGATTTGGGTAAAATAATATTTACTTACGAAAGTTTACGCCTTGTAAGAAAATGTCGTCCTGTGTGCAGAGGCGAAGTGGGATTGTACAAGGAAAACGGTAGTTAGTAAGCAAGATTAAAGAAAGTTTAGTGGCATTAACTGATAGTGATAATCTTTTTTTATAATCTTATTTATTTGGGAGTTTTTATACATAAGTATATGACAACTCCATTGGACTTTACACTATTTACAGCAAAATAAAAAAATGTTACTAAAATATATAAAAATATACAGTTATATAAATTTAATTGTTACATTCAATTTTGAAGGGATGCATTGACGAAAGCATATACGCGCTTAGCTAGTTCTGAAGCTGGCTCTGCCAGAATACTCTGGAGAATACCAACGTCTAACACTTTTACGCGCATACCTTCCATCAATGCCTCCCTTCTACTCTTGTTTTGAGTACATTCATAAAAAATTTGCTGGATATCTTCTGGTTTATTACATTTTAGACACTTAGGTGATTGCACTTTCTTCATTAAAGTGATAATCTCAACCACTCATAAACGAGGAAATGGTGCTTTCTGAAACTTCCAGAAGACATGTCCAAGATGTACATTATTGTACATATAAAAATCCCATAGATTTAAACTCATTAGGCTTTCTATATTAATGTAGTGACTAACACCAAATAAATGAAACACTAAATGCACACGCTGGAAGTCGGAGTTCAAATCCAGGCGCGCATATATTAATAAAAATATCCATACTAATATTATAAATATGAAACTAGCCTTCCGCCAGCGGCTTCACCCACATGGACCCGTTTTATAGCTTCCCGTAGAATAAAAATCATTCTATGTCCTTTCTCAAGGTCCACTCTATCTGTGTTCCAAATTTCATTAAAATTGGTTCAATAGTTTAAGCGAGAAAGCGTAACAGGTAGACAGACAGGCAGACAGAGCTACTTTCAAATTTGTAATGTTAATAATATGGTGTGGATGTAATATTAACAATATTTTAATGAGAAATTGTGTTTGTATGTTGTTTATTTGTTTATCTGTCTTTCAAGTCGAAGCGGTGTTACGGTTTGTCCTGATTTAAGATAATTTGGAGGTTTAAGAGTGATATAGACAACTTTTATTCGGAGAAAATATCTTACTCCCATAAGAAAAAATCAGTAACCCACGGGGGCGCAACTGCTGGCGAACACATGATCGTTTGTTATCTACTATATAAAAATAAGTCGGGTTTTTCTTCCTGACGCTATAACTCCAGAACGCACGAACCGATTTCCACGGTTTTGCATTCGTTGGAAAGGTCTCGGGCTGCGTGAGGTTTATAGTAAAGAAAATTCAGGAAAAAATTCATACCAAAGTTCACGCGGACGAAGTCGCGGGCGGCCGCTAGTTACATATATTTTTTCCATGTGAGGCAATGGTTGCCATGCCGTACTGCTATTCTAAGGGTCCCGGATTCGACTCCTGGCAACACAAAAAATTGAATAACGAGTATAAAATTTTGTTCTCGGTCGTGTTCGTGTTTTTTTGTCTTTGTACGTGTCCATGTTACCATAAATACAGGGAATAAGTAGTGTGTAATAGTGCTAGAAGTGCTAGAACTGTGTTAAGTGTTATTTATGTAGGTATTTACTTGTCATCCGTATGTACGTCTATGTGCGTTGGATTTTAATATATTTTTATCGTACCATAATTGGTTGACATTTTTATCATGTTGCTAATTTTTATTATTATTGTTATCTTATATATAAAATTCTCGTGTCACAATGTTCGTTCCCGTACTCCTCCGAAACGGCTTGACCGATTCTCATGAAATTTTGTGAGCATATTGAGTAGGTCTGAGAATCGGTCAACATCTATTTTTTATCCCCTTTAGTAATAAGGGTGGCCCACCCCAAACATTTTAAGGCGGTACGGAGTTCGCGGGGTCAGCTAGTAATCTATATTATTATTGTTATCGTTAATATTAGCAACATTAACGGTAACAATATATATCAAATACTTTTTATCCAACCCATCCTGCACGACTGCAGACGCACATCCAGGCAAAGCCGTAATGAAACCGTATATCTTCCCGCGTGTAATTCAATTATACGCGGCAATCACATCCAGTATAACAGGTGCATTTTATACAGCGCAAGGACCTGTGGCCGTGTGGCGCAGCGTGGAGGAGGAAGCGGTAGTTGAGAGACACCCAGTAAATATAGAGGAGCCATCTGATACAGTGCAGTGGTAAAGGAGTAATCGACCATCGAGACATTAAAAGATCGGGGAAAACGGGTACAGCAAAGAAGGAATATTTTTTCAATCCTTCTTGTGTCCCACTGCTGGGTACAGGTTCCCTAGAAAGTGAGAAGGATGTAGGTCCACCACGCTAGCCAATTGCGGATTGGTAGACATCGCGCCTTCAAAAAATTATAAGAAGCTCTTAGGCATGCATAATAATGTAAAACGTTGTAATTAAATATCACAATGTTTTCCCTCACCGTGGAGCAGCGATAAATACGCACATAAAATTTTCTTTGTCGGAGATCCGTGCCCGGTTTAGAAATCGGTATCTCTATGTCAAAGACCGCGGTCTTTCCCACTTGGCCACAGCAGCTGAATCTTAACAGGTAAAAGTAAAATAAAAGTATTCTCAGAAAACGCTATTACTGCAAATATTTCAGTCTTAAATCAATCCTATTATGGTTTACTGAATTGACGCAGTTGAAGGCCTTACTTAATGAGGCGACCAACAGTCTTGTAACAATTGCATAACATTAACGCAATGAATTACAGTTACCGCTTAGCACTACGTCGACTGCATAATCGTCTATTAATGACTAAGGGCCTCTTTCACCACCTTCAAGTAAAGTGACAAGTACGCTAATTCAATTTCAATTCTCATAGCTTTTACTTGCCAATTAATTTTACTTGGGACGTAAGTAATCAACACTTTAATCTGAGATGGTGAACGAGGCCCTTAGACTAACATAAACTGTTTGTAAGCTCTGTTAATTTCTACACTACATTCACTTTCATCGAACAGTGTATTTGGTTTAGGTTTCTGAGTCTTTGTCGATAAGATTCAGAAACGTAACCTTTAGGCTATATCTGCTCAACTTGCCGTACAAGCAACATACGTATCCGCTTAAGCGTGTACCCTAAGCCAGCGGTCACAGCAGGCTATAAATCCCGGAACCCTCCAGACTTCACCGCGACCATTAACACGGCCGAGGCGGATTTTATGCCGCCAAGAATAGAGGAACAAACATGGAATTCGGTAACGCGACAAGGGACTTTCAGGCACAGCTGACTTTGCTTATAAGTTATGGTATACGTAGAGCTGAATCGCTCGCTGCGTACACTATGTTCAGTATGGTGAAAGGAAGGAAAATATCTCTATGAGGGAACGATAATTTAGGATTTGTTGATGAAGTCGTTATCACCTCAATAATTGGGTTTAAGTGATAGATGTTTTTAACTAAGCGCCTCTTTCATCACCTTCGAGTAAAGTGACAAGTACGCTAATTGTCGGTTAAAGTCATCCGTAACTTCAATTTCAATTTCATGATGTTCTAGTAGCATTAATGATAAACTGACCCGTACTCATAGCTTTTACTTGCCAATTAACTTTACTTTGGACGTAACTAATCAATGCTTTACTTGGAGGTGGTGAACGAGGCCCTAAGAGTAACTAAAGTGCGATTTAAAAAGAAGAGCATGGGAAAGAAAATAATCATTTTTTCTAAAGTAAAGGATAATAGGATTATAGGCGGCCACGGCTATAAAACTTTTAATAATTAAAAGTATTTCTGTACTGCTACAAGGGACTTTCCGACATAAATTACTTTGCTTGTAAGTTTTGGTGTATTTGTAAAGCGGAATTAGTCATAATGGTCACTATATACAATAATATGAATGAAACAAATATGATGGAACGACAATTTAGGATTTGTTAATGAAGTAGCGATGGCTGAGAGGTAAAAACCGCGGTGTTCGACGCGACCGATACCGGGTTCAAATCCTCGGAGCGCATAAAGAAATTTGTTATATGCGCATTTATCGCAGCTCTACGGTGATGGAAAATATCGCAATATTTGATTGATTACGATGTTATCCATCGCCGTGCTTGCCTGAGAGAAATACACAATTTCTCGAAAGCATGACATCCACCAATCTGCACTTGGCCAGCGTGGTGAACCTAAATCCCTCTCACTTGTGAGAAGAGATCTGTGCCCAGCAGTGGGACATAAAAAGGTTGAAAAAAATGGAGTAGGTGTTTGATCTGTAATGGGTCCAAGTTCTTTGCTACAATTGAAAGTACTTAAGGCGAGACATAAAGAAAATACCCATAAGAGGTGCTTAAATATATAAACAAACTCGAGAATAATTAATAGCCAAAATTAGGGGCTATGTGTTCCGACTAAAAGCTAAAACCCGGACTTTGGAGGCGACACAGCTCCAAAACAGTACAAAAAATATCGCGTAACTACTGACAATCGCCATTGAACTAATAATAACTATGAAAAATAGTACAAAAATTTATACCAATTGAAAAACTGGTGCAGAAATCAATCATGAATCAGATCTGTCAATGAAAATCATAAAAGGTTTCGGTGCGACGAGACTTTCACATTGTACTGAAAAAGCAGTTAGATATAACTACAATGTACACTCACGATGTAATGTATGTAATGTACACTCACGATTCGTTCAATAATAAAATAGATAATATAACTAGATGTTATAATGCAAAATTTCCAAAAAGAAGTAAACAAACAATCGTTCCTATATTTGGGGTGTACGTCTACGGCTTGCTTTTAATATTTCCCTATGTTTTATGGCTCGTAAATTGCCCCTGACATTATTACGCCATTAATAAGTTACTGCTGCAGGTAGCCAGTAGGGGAGTTTGTATTTCTACAAGATTTTTAATAAGCTTAAAACATTAGCTTAAGCTAAAGGTTTGTTTAAATAGAAATAATAATAATAATAAATATATTTTCCACACAACATTGAAGTGTCTCGAAAGGGCGTCTACGTGTTGGTCCATGTTGGACGCAAGCTGTCCAAATGACCAGGTCAAACACCATCTTCGACCCGTAACATTTGAGGATGAGACACACATTTACATTACATAGGATTTCCTGTGTCGTGGATACCATAGTCACACAACCACCCAGACCGAAAACAGAATTTGAAACTCATCATTCCAATTTCTGCTTTGCTGAGATTCGAACCCGGACTCTTGTTTCGCAGTCCAGCAAGGTAACCCTTACGTAACACGCATGGGCATACAAAGGTTCTTCGTCAGGGGAGGAAGGAATTCTTGGTCAGGGGAGGGGGGGCAAGTTCTTGGTCAGGAGGGGGGCGGGATTTATAGGTTCTTGGCCAGAGGGGGGGGGGGGGGGCAATTTCTTTCAAGCTGGGTTCCGCGCTTATATTAGCTTTCCACGTTACACGAAGACACGCACACTAAACATTAAATATACAAAGGAAACAGCAGGAGGTAACTTATCTAGCTTATCATTTATAGGTTTCTTTTTTCATAGTAAGAACCCAGGCAAACATAGGAACAGTAGGCCTTTAGAAATAGATCAGATGGTCGCTTCGTAATAATGTCACCATATCACAACATTGCTTCTGACTGTCGTACTTTTAAAATTATCCTTTACATATAACCCCGTAACGGATATACTCCTGTCGTCACCCATCCAAGTTTCAAAGACTCTTATATTTTAAGCTTAAATTTACACTCCTTAAGTCGTTATGGCGTACGTTATTTTCGTGAAGTATGTGACACTGATATTCAGGTATATGCATTATTTGTTAGCGTACGTTGTTTTCTTGTCAAAAAGTATGTGATATTGATATTCAGGTTCATTGTTTGTTGGTTTTTACCACCAATTTTAATGTTTGGTACACAGATAGAACGGAACTTGGGAAAAGACATTGAATAGTTTTTATTCCGGAAAAATTTACTGTTCACATGGAATAAAATTATTAATAAATTATATTTTATTAAAATCGTATAAATCAAAATAACCCGAGCAAAGCCGGACCGGATCACTACTCCAGTACATCATAAAAGTCATATCCAAGATGGCCACTACCACATAAGGGTGGATTACATATTTTTGTACAACATACCCGATGTAGGTATCAAATAAAAGGGCTTTAATTGTACACCATGATCTTTGATTAAGAGCTTCTTAAAAAAAGTTTTTCTGATTAATATTTTATTTAATAAGTTACTGACTCGTTTCGTGGCAGTGGCTACTAGCTACATCAAGTTACCCTACGTTTACCCCAATCATATCCATTCACACAATAGTATTGTAGGTACGTTTCAAAGAGGTACTCCCATACGAAGAGCACATGAACATCCAAAAGCCACCTGATGTCGATTTATTGCGAGGGGCCATGATGGAGGGCCTGGTGACACCTGCCTCCACGTTTTAATTTGCCATAAATAGTCCCCTGGATTTGTATTCATTCGCCTCGAATTACGTATTGCTGTTTAAAATGTAAATATGCTGGGGAAATTAATAATAGACTTTAAAAAATCTTTTTATTGATCCTGCGTATACAAGAAATACTTTTCTTATTTTTTGTTTTCCTTAATTTTAATTAATAATAAAAAACATTTTTCTTATTTTTTTCTTTTCAGTAGTTTTAAAAATAAGTAGTTTTAAAAATAAATAGTGTTTGGTAATATAAATTACTTTTAGTGGTGTTAAGTGGTCGCTGCAGCCCATGGACGTCTACATACAACCTCAAGTCTTGCCTGTGGTCGTATGCCGTTGTGCTGCTATTCCACAGGTCGCCTTATGTAAGTTTCCTTAATTTGTAACCTTTCCACCCAAACATAATAGAATCCGGTCTTGGACTACCAAACCAAATGAGGTACTTTTAATGAGCTGTCAAAACGTGACATTCTCATGTATTTTATATGAGAAAATTGTTTGTGACGTCACAACTCACTTATAGTCAACTGACTAAATTTTTATTGATTTAATAGGTAATAAAAATTATGTATAAAAATAAATTCACAATTATCCTGCTTTCCAAGCATGCTTTAGTGCCACATTTTTACATTTGCATTTTCAATTCCTTTGTGCATAGTGTCGAAGACCCGTTTGACGGCAGAAGTGGGTGTAGCGGGTATACTTCCCCGGTCGAACCTTAACGGTTCTACCTACCACCTACAAAATTTTACTAGGTACACTTTTAATGCAGAGTACTTGCTCTTAAGTAATTTCCTAATGAAAAATATTTAAAAAAAATTGACGACCCGCGTGGCGCAATGGTTATCATGCCGGACTGCCAATCGAGGGGTCCCGGGTTCGATTCCCGGCGAAACAGAAATTTGAATGATGAGTTTAAATTTCTATTCTCGGTCTGGATGTTTGTGTTCCTGTCTTTGTATGTGTCCATGGTACCCACGACACAGGGTATTGATTACCTTACTGTGGGGCTATGATTGTGTAACGTTAAAAAAAATGAAAAATAGTATCCTAAAAAGAAATTAAAAAGATTGTTTAAGGCCAGTATTAAAATTCACTTCATTGTCGATCGCCTCACTCAATTCAGTTCACGTACACTCATTCACAGTTCCAATAAACAAACTGTCAGACGCGCGATATTTCAAGCAGCAAATCGAACAAAACTTGGACACAACAATGCCCTATAGAAAACTTAGCCGAACCATCGCTAGAGGTGCGTTTACACCTCTCATACGTTTTGTAAATCAAGATTCGCTAGAGAACGTCCGTCATACTGAATTTAGTATGACGTCACTGTTGCCGACATCTTATCTATCTAATACCTTTAAACGAGCAATTCTTGTATATTATACCTAAATATATTTTTGGTTTGGGGGGTGATAAATCGATCCAGCTTGGTTTTATTTTTAGAAATTTTAAATTATAAAAAAAATATTTTCTGCGATAATCAACTTAAATATAAACTGAAAAATACGATTCTTCCTGACATCTATTGGCGAGTATCAATAATATTGTGGCGTAGAACGCCGTCAAACGCCATTCGTCAATCCGACGTTCAAAGAGATGACAATGTCGATTAGTAGAGTTCGTCAAGGAATTATAGTTTCCTTGGTCAATGGTTACATAGGCTAACTGCGGAGCTAAAGACCCGGGTTCAATCCTCAAGCAAGCATGTTGCGTTTTTATTTTTTTGTGACAATTTTTTTTTAATTTGAGCTATTTCAGATAGCGTTGTTAAGTAACACTAAGCCAATAAGTGTTCTGTTTAAAATTAAACCAAGAAAATCTTTTGTTTTTGTCCGAGCAACGCTTGGTCATCCAGGTACTTTATAATTATAAGCAAAAATAACAGTTATTATTTAATCTAAATTATTAAAACAATTTTCCTTAAAAGCCAAATTTTAAAAGGCATTGTGAATGAATCGCAAGTTCAATAAAGTGTTCCTCTATTGTTCTGTGGGCGAGTCATAAAACGTGTGGTACGAAACTGTAGTGCAATGCGATTTTGATAGTAACACTACTATTGGCACCATCCAGCTTGATAGTTGGACACATTTGCTTGAAACACTTTTTCAACCCTTTTTAACAAGCTTATATTAGCTTGACTTGTGTATGTATGTATGTATGTAACGGAATCTTTTAACTTCATTTTCACCTACTTCTAAGCGTCTGATTAACTTGAAAATTTGCACAGGGGTCAAGGGCCGATTATTTACCGACAATGCAATAATATGAAAAAAATTCAACTAAAAAATTAAAAATAAATAATGTAGTTTAAGAAAAGAAAAAAACACGCTGTTGTGAAAATACGAATGAACTAAAAAGTAAAAAAATAAGAAGAAAATGTATTTTAATATAAAAAAAAGCGTGAGGTGCTTTTAGAGATACTATTGACAGTATTGATACCATGCACCCTACGCTTTTTTTACAGTAAAATACATTTTCTTCTTATTTTTTACTTTTTAGTTCGTATTTTCATATGAGACGTTTTTTAGTTTTTTAAACTACATACTAAATGTTCAGAGTCAGAGTAAAAATATTTATTACATATTGGGTATACAAAATATTCGCCTAATGAATGTCATTTCCCGGTCATCGCCTTTAGGTGCCCGTTAGGCTAGATATTGAACTGAGAAAAATGCGGCGGTGGAAAAAATCCCATCAGCAGTCTTTTTAATAATTACATATGTATTTGAAATAACAGTATGGCTATGGGTCGATAATGGGCACACAACTGATCGTATGAGACACTATAAACCCATTTCGACCTGCTCACAGATACGAGTAATTATTAAAACTACATTTAGTTTAGCAATTGCCTTGTGTGGGCGAAATTCATTCCCACGCTCCTTTTTCATTAAGATAGTCCTTAGTGTTATAGAACACAAGATAATTGTTAATTCAGTTACATTCATGTTTTTACTGAGGCTTTTAAATCAATTAAAATATAGTCAATTGACTAAAATGGTCTGTGATGTCACCAAACCATTTTCTCATACAAAATGTATGGAGATGTCAAGTTTTGATTAGACAGCTCCTTAACAATATCGTAATTGATTTCATAATCCAAGACCGAATTGCATAAAAATATCTTACAGGATAAATACACAAAAAAGGTTTTATTCTGCCTTGCCACATTTTTCAACAAGCGTAATGACTGGGTGAAGTCAGGTCAAACATAAGTTCGCAACGGCAACAACTCGCATTGTTTCCGCGTCAACAGTCTCACTTCAAACTAAACATTTGAATAGGAAACATTTTGCTATTTTTTGTTTCTAGGTTAGAACGTAATTTTGTACCGAGAAAGGTTGTGTAGCCACATTCATTTGAACCTTTTTTATGTCCCACTGCTGGGCACAGGTCTCCTTCTCAAAGTGAGAGGGATTTAGGCCATAGTCCACCACGCTGGCCAAGTGCGGATTGGTGGACGTCATGCTTTCGAGAAATTATGAATTTCTCTCAGGCATGCACGGCGATGAAAAACATCGTAATCAATTAAATATCACGATATTTTCCATCACCGTGGAGCAGCGATAAAAAAAAATGTAGCCACATAGGTAGTAGGTACTTATTTCGAAATGAAGAAATTTAAAAAGACTTTTATTGGTCTTATAATGGTTATTACCACTTAGGTCTACCTAAAATCAACTTTAAGCTAATGAAATTTATGCCAAAATAAATTCTATAATAACAATATACATGACTTTATACGACCCGTGTGGCGCAAAGGTTACATTGCCGGACTGCCAATCAAATATCTTTGGTTCGATTCCTGGCAAGTCAAAAATTGAAATGATAAACTTCAATTTCTGTTCTTGGTCTGGGAGTTTGTGTTCATGATTCAACTTTGTGTGTGCCTATGGTACTAACGACGCAGGGATGTAGAATTTCCTTTATATTGCATTATTAAATAAAATCATTGACGTGTAATATTTTAAACCTGTAAACATTAGAGAGATGCAGCTGCGCTTTTGTTCTCTATACTCGAATACGCTTGGCAAAATTGGTTGTGGAAATAACACGTTTAATAACGACTGCGCCTGTTGTAAAATTCCATGTTTACAATGACTATCATGTCTATAAGTGGTCAATTTACCGCCACGGCTACAGGAAACGCACTGGCAACAATGCACTCCGCTTGAGTGTCGACTGTCGAGTCACGCTCCTGTACAACTAAAAACATAATTTTACATTTTGTTACAGCAGTAAGCTCCTTACACTGTAAATAATACCTGAGAGTTTTTTCTCCGCCGGCTATTTCTCTGATTTAGCTTTGGGAAGGCATTAAAAGCTGATGATCCGTTAATTTTTGTAAATGGCTGCAACCCTTTTTGCGTCCCACTGCTGGGCACGGGTCTCTCCCCAATATTGGGGATTCCTGGAGCTTGCTCCACCACGCTGCTCCAATGCGGGTTGGTGGAGATGTAGGTTAGTGGCCAACCCGCTGTCGGATGTTTTCAAACCGCCCATAACGCCTCCGACAAGGTTTAACGAATTTATCTATCGACAACAACCGCGATCGACGGCTTAACGTGCCTTCCGAAGCACGGAAACGCGCATGAAATTTTTTGCCACTAGCGGTCACCCATCTCACACCCCACCGCACCCGTTTGACTTAGTTGCATAGATCGTTTGCGTTCTACGCTAACCGCCGGGCCATGCGCGCTATTTTAGTAAATAGTTTATTAATATTGTATGCCACAATATTGTTTCTGTTTAAAACTCTAACAATAACTTTTAATTTTTACATTTGATTGTATGCCTGTCAACGGTCAACAATAAAATATTTTTTTCCAAATTAGTATTGAATTTGCAAAAAAACTTGGGTAAAAATAGCATTAATGCCTTGGTAAATGGTGTCAATACGGTTATGGTTATGGTTACAGATGTGTATGTAATGTTAACCATTTGTAATTTGGTTTACATTTAGCGTAAATAACAATTTACTCGTCTTATAATAATCTTTTATTCGATGGTGATTACGGCATACGGCACACTGGTTACCGTGGCGGACTGCCGATCAAAGGTGCCGACTTATATCCCCGGGAAGGTAGACATTTGTATGATCCGATACAACTGTTCTTGGTCTGGGTATTTGTGTTTGTTCATGATGAAAGCGTTAATGTGATTGTTCACTGCCTCTGCGCTTGGGGAAGACTCCGGGATCTCCAGTGGAACGCACCGGTGTCCTCCACGCGCGGCCTCTAGAACGGGCCCATCTTCGGGAGAGCACATGTGCTCTCCTGCACCTTCCGATGCTTACGGCGGCATGCGGCCCGCCGCCGTCAGCACGCACACATCGCCGTCCTTCCCGCGGCTTCTGGCTGGGCGGAACAAGCTACCACTCACGCCGTCCACAACCCCGGAAGCCTCTTACGATCAAGCAGGGGATACCGTAGCTCTATTCTTAATCTCGAAGCTATAGGGACTGTTCATAATCAGCCTAGATATACGCATATGAAGCCTCTACCTATTGACTGGTAATTTATTTCTTTCGACATATAAATTCGCCCTAATCCGCGAAGTCCTACAACTTAAGCCACACCACTTTCTCGTAAGGTATCGATGGCACGTGGTCTCAAATTCATGCCTCGGCCACAAACCGATTAAGTTAGGCCTACAAAAGGCGATAACCCTTAAATGCTAATGGGGTACTATAGACCCCGCGTGAACAAAGCGCACAATGCGACCGTTTCTCTGGAGAAAGCTTTACTGCCTAAACGCGGGAGAGATTAAGATGGCGTGTTTAGATGTTGATTTTGCATTGATATAGCCGCCGACAAAGGTAAATAAATAAAGGTATTTGAAGTCAATGTTGGTCGGCACGAGGTTTTAATATTGTTTACTCCTTATTTGAAATACGAAATTGGACGAT
The DNA here is from genome assembly GCA_911387765.1 of Pyrgus malvae. Lineage (NCBI taxonomy): Eukaryota > Metazoa > Arthropoda > Insecta > Lepidoptera > Hesperiidae > Pyrgus > Pyrgus malvae. The sequence continues at coordinate 4,177,887 of OU426955.1, read as the reverse complement.
TGTTGAACTTCATGATAGCGTTGTAAGATAAAACGATTTTATATAAGTTGCGTGTCACTTTTCGTTTATTTTTGGGTACAGGTATGAATCTATACTAATATTATAGAAAGGAAAGATTTGTATTTTTGTATGTTTGAAATGAATAAACTCAAAAACTACTGATCCGATTTCAAAAATTCTTTCATCATAAGCAAGCTACTTTTTACCGCGGGAAATGCTTCATTCCTACGTGAAAACGGGTAATTGGGTCAACGCGGTTGAAGCAACTGGCTAAACGCCTATGATTTTAATATAGCATTAATGAAACCTGGAATAGCACGTAGGCCATTTTTTTCCTACGGGGACCTATTAAACGGGTCCACGCGGGCGAAGCCGCTGGCGAAAGGCTAGTGTGAATATAAATTTGTTTGTTTGTTATGCTTTCACCGATTGCATATATTTCATCTAGAAGATTGCTTTAAAATTGAAGCGCAGGCTAAATTTTGGCATATTTTTACACACTCACACATTTTTGAAATTACATTTATAAAATCTGAGTTATTAAAATCAACGTAGAGCAAGTACAAAAAATTAACCTTTATAATTAACGCACGTTAATTTGGATTTATTCCACATATGAATGATAGTGGGGTATTACGGGTATACAATTAATAATCCGGTCCCCAGGACCTTTGATCACGACACGTGGAAGGATTTTCAATTTATTTCGGCACTAATTTGGCGTTTAGGTGTTAGATAGATGTACGCATTTTGTTCCAATCGACGATTTACTTCAGTTTCATTATAATTGGGTGTGGTTATGCAGTAAAGGGATTTTTTACGGACATAAACGATTTCAATCGCTTGTATAGGAAAAGATTATGGTACAATAGAGATATCGTCTCCATTTTTATATGAAAGCAAATAAACAACCAGAGGTATTAAACATGATAAGACACATATTTTATTGAAAAGATTCCTTTCTTCGTCATCCTTATTTATGTTTTACTGCAGGGCGGATTTCCCTTAGAATAAATATATCAGTCAGTTGAAATGACATTATTTTGCGAAATTTTACCATAGAGTTGCCGAAAAAATCTTTTTGAAAAATTTTTGGCGCTTATTTTAATTTTAATTTCTTCAACGTGTGAATATTGGGGAACTAAAATGAAAATTTGGGTCTGTAAAATTTTCAATCAAGACGCGTGGAAAGGTTTTCTATTTATTTGGGCACTAATTTGGCGTTCAGGTGTGTAGAGTGGCACGCGAGCCGCCATTGGTGTGGAAATGCGGGTTTTGTTCCACTCGACGTTTTAATCCGGTCTTGGACTACCAAGTCAATTGAGATACTTTTAATGAGCTGTCAAAACGTGACATCCCCATACATTTTGTATGAGAAAATGATAAGTGACGTCATTTATCATATATGACTATATATGTCAATCAATAATAATGAAGTCAATTGACTAATTGACTTCATTATTATTGATTTAAGCGGTAATAAAAATCATGTATTAAAAAGAATTAACAATTATATAGCTTTCCAAGCGTCATTTAGTGCAACCTTTTTAAGGTAAGGATTTTGAATTTTTTTGTTCATAGACTCCAAGAGCCTATTCCGTTTCGATACTTGATAAAGTGAGTGCGGTGAGGAATTAATGGATCAACAGTTTAGATGGCAATAGCATATTGTTTTATATTGTATTTTTTTATGCAAGTAAATGTACAAGGACCAAAAGGCTAATTTTTATTTTAGTTCAATAATGAAACTAATATTTTTAAAGTTTTTTTTATTGAACACGGCTCTTTTCTTAGATTTAAAAATAAGTTAGACGCCGTAATCCACTACCGTGGTCTAGTGCATGTTGGCGAATTATAAGAAGAAGAAGAATTTATAAAAAGATATTGCGAAGATTTTCAGCCATTATAAAAAATGTATCAAACAATTGAGATTTATTTTGCATATGAATTAGGGTACATCAATTAAAATTCGATTCCCTAGAACCTTTGATCACGACGCGTGGAAGGGTTTTCTATTTATTTCGGCACTAATTTGGCGTTCAGGTGTGTAGAGAGGCGCGCGAGCCGCCATTGAGTATAGGTAGATACTGGGTTTGTTCCACTCGACATTTTAATTCCGTTTCGTTACAATTGGGTGTGACTTTGACAAAATGAATGCGGTGTGAGGGATAAATGGGTCCACGGTATAAAGAAAGTTTTAACGATTTAAACGAATTTGATCTTTTAAATATCGATTTAAATATTTTAGCGGAGAAAATTATTTTTTCTATGATTTAGCTTCAGTACCTTAAAGAAAAAGAGAAATAGTTACTTAAGTCGTTATTCGTTGTGTTGTTACAAGTATAATAGTAATAGTTATAACTATGTTTCAAGAACCTTTGCTTTAGAATCAGGTGAAGTTGAAATTTCAAACGAGTTAAAAATTGAAAATTATTTGGAATTTCTATTAGGTACTATAAATTTATAATAGTACGTAAGTACACTATTCTTAGTCTAAGATTTATAATTTGATCAAAGAGATAATTTTTCGAAATTTAAGAGTGTACTAGGCGTTGTTCGACGTTGCATTAATTTGTATTACTACCTACTCCTGAGGCCGAGAAGTGACATATTTTAAAACCTGTACCAATTCTAAAAAATATTACAAGTGACGGTCTGAATTTTGTACTGTAAACAAATATTTCTATTACACATATACTCCCATTGATAGGGTAGCGTTGCTAAAACGCGCCTACCTTATTATATTTAATCTCTATCCTTAGATAAACACGGATCCCAAATTCTCCGAAACCGTCTCATATTTCAAAGTGAATTCGGCAGTTTCAAAGGACCCACACCTTCAATATTTGAATATAAGCCCCTGCCCAAATAATTACCCAAATTAGGGGAGAGACTTTTACGCACGCGTAAATAAATGATGAGTTAGCAAACTTACCTGTTAGAATAGGGATGGCGAGCAAAAAGTTAAGGTATGTTTGGCTTCTAAACGTCTAATCAGGTCCCAAGTGGACAGTGATCTCTTTTGGCCATGGGAGTATGGGTAACCATTAACCAGTAACCATAGGGTTTGGGATGAAACCCTATAAGTAGTAGCTGGTGTAAACCCCATAAGTAGTAGGTAACAAGGCTCCATTCTGGTAAGACTTAGTGACTTTGAGAATAAAATATCGACCAAGCATGTATGCATATTATTATTGACCATGGTCACCAGGGCCACATCGGTAAGGATATGAAAATGTATAACCAAGTTTTGTGATATGTTCGGTGCAGTTCATAGACATTGATAAATAATCAAAAGCTCGTCTGAGATTGGATACAGTTACTTTTCTCCTTCTTGTCTAAGAGCCGGTGAAGATCGACCTTCGCCTATCTGATAACTCGATGAGACATATTTTTTTATCAAATATAATTTATAAACAAATATACCTATGATAACTTACCTATCGAAAAGTGTTCGAAGCTATTTTAAATTTAATTAATTTTAATCAATTTTATTTCATCACCTCTTGTCATATCTGAAAGAGTTTTATCTCAATGGGCGATCTGTCGCCTTTTAAACGTATAAACGTGTAAGCGTAAAAACTAACTAATAAATAACAAGACAAACCTATCTAATAGCTTCACGACAGCAATATCTAGTTACATTTCTTAACTTTAATAAATTTCGTCCTAAATATTTTTTATCTATCACATTACCTAGAGATGAATCGTATGCCTAAATAGTAATTAAAGAGAAAAAGGGAAAAGAAAAATGTGTAGTAGTTCAAAAGCCTTCACTATATTGTAAACCTGTAGGTAAAATATTGTACTTTGTTTTTCTGATTTTTTCAAATAAACGTTATTTAAAACAAAAATCCGCATAATACAATCTGTAATAATTTGAAAGAATTCAATATTGCAATATTTCAAAAAATTAGGGTAACTAACAAATTAGGGTAAAAGAGTGTGGTATATATAATATCTCCACCAACGCGCATTGGAGCAGCGTGGTGGAGTAAGCTCCAGGCCTCCCCAATAATGGGGAGAGACCCGTGCCCAGCAGTGGGACGCAAAAAAGGGTTGCAGCCATATATAATATCTAAGTAATTATTATAGTAATAAGACTTTTATGTTGCCATATTGAAAAAATTGGGTTGGTAAAATGCAGTTAATTTGGTTTGAATTTCACTTGGTATGAAATTTAAATCTAATTAACTGAAGTTTGACAACCCTATTTGATTTACTAACAGATCATCCATATACACGCGTAGATAACTACTACTCTTTGTGCTAAGATGATAAGAGCTAAAATTGCGTGTACAAATAACATTATACATGGATGTTTCTTCTGTCAATTCACAGGAGCTAGGTACGGATCGTCGTGTATTGGAAGAGGTACATACGTATGCTATCCATTGTATTTTGAAATCTTTGGGAATATAGCATAATTGGCTGCAACCCTTTTTGCGTCCCACTGCTGGGCACGGGTCTCTCCTCATTATTGGGGCGGCCTGGAGCTTACTCCACCACGCTGCTCCAATGCAGATTATTTTAAATTAGAAAATTAAAGATGAAATTAATGGAATGAATATAGTATTCTTACTGTAACAATTCTTGAAATCAAAATTAATATTGATTTAAAAAATACGGTGTTGGCGTTATGTTTTTAATTATTGCATATTGTTGTATTAATTATTATTTTCATATTCAAATAAAAGACAAAAAAGGTTGGATGCAGAAAGTAATTAAAAGACATTCCGGTAAATAATTTTGATTTTTGCAACTGATTTCATTGTTCTTAAATATTTAGTTTTCTTTCACTAAATCTCACTCCATCGCTGATATACGGATTGATACATAAGTATCAATAGATTTTGTCGGTCCCTATCTAAAAATAATTTAAACTAAAATTATAATAATAATTTTAATAATATACATTATTATATATTTTAATAATCACTACACTTATTTCGATAGACTCGATGATTTTCTCGAAAATTTTATTTTAAAACACATTAAATTTTACAAAGTTACACTAACGAAATAAAAATATCCACTTTGCATATATTTTTCAAAATAAAATTTGTTAAAACACTTTAAAATCGAATTCAACTGCAGGTTGAAATAGGCAGAACCTGGTGTAATCTGCATACGGTAATCGGAGGGGAGGACATCTGCACCAATTTGACTTTCGCACAATTTGAACGCCGGCCTTTGAATTTATATTTATCTCGTTTTTGTTTACAGGGTGATGATTTTGGTACACTTTGAAAGACGTTGTTAAAATACAAATTAGTTTGTTAAGGTTCGAATAAATGTTAGCCCTAATGTTGTTACTATTATGTCATATGAAAAGGATATCAATAATATTAACTGATATTACATATATTATATTAAGAGGAAACGCGGGTTCAGCCGAATTTGAAAAATAGGTATTTTATAATAATGCGCTGCGCCCTGTGCTATCCGCCGCGTGCGATAGGGACAGATGCAGCTCAGACCGATTATACCTACAAACTTTCTGTCTAAATCGAGGTTTCGTATTCTCCTGTTTCCTCCTTCAAAATTGAGTTTATTAAAAAAAAATTCACAAACATCAAGAAATAGAATAAGTCTATGCCTCTATGTTTTTATTTGGTTGTAAAAACCTTTCAAACTTGTTTTGCAGTGGTTGGATTAGGGCTGTATGAAAGAGGCATTTTCAACGATTTCTGAAGAGTCATATTTTCTGATCTTATTAGTTGATAGAAAAAACAAAACATAGGGGCATAGCTTTAGCAGACTTAGACATTGTCACAAAAAACCATTCCTTTAGAAGCATTATCCAGGGAGAAAATAGGAGAATACATTTGTATGGGAATACGGCGCTAGCGTTTCCTCTTAAATTAAAAAAAAAACATACACACTTACATACCCCATTCATATGCACACATATATTTTTTCAATATATTAATTTAATTATACTGTAGTACTGCTCCATTAATTTGATATCCGTGTAAAATTTAAACATTTGTATTAATTTTATTTAGCTTGTAGTTGTCACTTGAATAGAAAGCGAAGTAGAGGAAGATCTCATACTCCATGAACAGACATTGTCAAAGAAGTGTGCCAAACTAACGTACACGAAACCTTGCGTCTGTCACAAAGTAGATCAAATTGGAGGACTTACTCGTATGCAGGCAGATTGGATCGATGAAGAAGAAAAATGTTTTTGATACAATATAATCGTAAACACATACACTGTACAGATCGAGCTAATAAAAACGTGCTAAGAATATGAATAGTGAAAACTGAAAGTAGATAATTTTTTAATATATTAATATGAGTAAAAGTTTATTTTTATAATTTTAAATATAACAAGACGTTGGAGAATATGTATTCAATGAATGTATATGAAATATCCTAATTTATATGTTTGTGTTACCAAAAGTGTTTGAGAACGATCATCTACATTTGATCGGATTTCTTATCACATAAGTACCTATTAGTTTTTCGCTTTAATAATTTATTGGCATGTTTAAAACTGCCACAACAGCCGAGTGGTAAAGACATTATCGGTTTTCGAGGTGGTAGCTTCCATATTCGAATCAAGGTTCGAATAAACCTCTTTAAAAAAAAAATTGTTGTGTCAATATTTATCGCCGCTCCATTGTTAGCGAAAGCATTGTAATTCATTAAGATGTTTTTTATGACTTGCAAAATGAAAATTTTAAATATTTCCTGAAAGTTTCAGAAAATGAATCGATGGCATGATGTCCACTGATCTGCATATAGATAGCGTTGCCAGGCGTCCGGATAAAGCCGGACATAGGTAGGCTTTTTGATTGTGTGTCCGGCCAAAATAAACGGTGTCCGGCTTGTCCGGTATTTGTTAGGCTTTTTACATTTCGGAAACGAGCGAGTACCGAGCGCTCCCGCAGGCCGCAGTGGCGCAGTTTTTGTCGTACCTATTAATACTGAGGCACAAAATCCTCTTATTATGTAGGGTGTCCGGCCTTTCTACCCAAATGTCCGGCCAAACTGGCTGGACTGTCCGGCTATTAGGTTTGGCGACCTGGCAACCCTACATATAGACATGGTAGGAATATGACTTGAATCACTTTAAATTCCCACCAAACCCAGCAGTGGATTATTAAAGAAAGGTTGAAAAAAACCTAAACTTTGAACTTTAATAATTTTATTGTCAATCATTTTAATAAAAAAATAAATAAAATAAGTAAAAATGGACTGCTCGCCGCACTAACGTTTCTATTCTGAAAGAGCTTCGGGTCAAACATAGACTTTGATTGTGCAAATGCGTTAGATAAAGTGTTAGGACATGTCATCCCCAACGAAAGCTCTTTGGAACGGTTAGTGGTACAGGGTGTGGTAGAAGGTCAACGTTCTCGCGGTCGATCCCCCACCAGATGGACAGACCTTATCAGAACATCAACGAAGCACTCCCTTATTGAATGCACACGAAATGCCTCTAACAGAATCTCTAAACAATCTTTATAGGTTGAAGTACCCTGGGCTGATACAGCACGAGCCTCTTTATTCAAATAATAAAAAAGAGAGAAATGGAGAAGTCTCGTAAAATATGCTTCCAACCTAAAAGGCGATCCATGACCACGACCACTCCGCTAGGAGTGTACGACTGAGAAGAAGACGATTTTAATAAACGACAATTTTTCAATACATATACTAATAAAATTTTGAAAGCACTTTAGTGTCCTACCTTTTAGATCTAAAATATTCTCGTTAAACTCAAACATTTATGCAAATTTTCAATGTTGGCATAAAGATTTTCCTTTGTGAATTTTAAATCAACCTATACAAGGTTGGGTCGCCCCCCATTATTATGAGTTTTCCTGAATTTTCCCCGCGTTTTCATTAGGAGGGTGTGTTTTAGTGAGTTATGCAAACAAAGGGAAGGGTGCAAATAGTAGGCTGCAAGTTGCATTGGTGTCTGTTTTGTATTAAATTCTGGGTTTATTTGAATAAATCAGGATTTTGGAGGCTGAGACGCTTGGAAGAACTTTTTATGGCTGGATTATTTGGCACCTGTTTTTAGAATAGACTGGGCTCAAAATAAATACAAACCTTCATGGCCCAGTGGCTGCGTCAACAAGGTGCTATAAGGTTTACGCTGCTAAGGGCCTCGTTCACCATCTCCAAGTAAAGTGTTGATTAGTTACGTCCCAAGTAAAGATAATTGACTCGTCGCGTATGAGATGGATGATCAGTATGATCACTATTGACATATATTTCATGCTCGTTGCACGTTGAGCCGTTGTCCCGGTTGTTATTGATAGATTACAGTCCTGTAACCTTGGCAATTTAAAAAAATCCCACTAACCCGCAACTCCATCAACCCGCAACTCCACCAACCCGCAACTCCACCAACCCGCTTGGTTATTTTGGTCTTAAATCAGACGCACTTAGTTATCTATTAAAATAATTTATGATTACAAATTATTATATAAAAACTAATCTTCAGGCTTCTATCACCATTGATTTTATAATCAAACGCTTAATATTTTCTAAGAACTTGCAAAACTCATTGGGCGAATTTGAAATTCATTTCGCCAAGACGATTAACTAAACAATAACAATTAATACACTTCGAAAACAAAAGATGCAAATGTGTTTACTTTGGGAGTCATTTACATTAAACAATATTGAAAGTGTGATCAATGGGGCGTTGGGAGACTCGAAGTCTTTAAACGACAGTTAAAAGCTAAAACTTCGGCTTTTAAACGTGCCTTTTCAGTACGGGAAAGTGATGAGGATTTTTTGAAGTGAAAACTTCTTTAGCGGCATTGTGCACTTTTTTTTGGGATGGGTAAAAAATGTTAAACTCGCGTCAGGACACGTGGCCTGATCGAAAATTCGTAAGACTGAGGGGTGACAGCTGATGACGGGTCGACTATCTATACTTGTAAAATTCGTTTATATCAAGTATTTAAAATATGGACATTGAACAAAGTACATCTATTTTTGAAAAAAGTGACGAAGAAATAGTGGAAGAAAATGAGTGAGTACTTTATAAAAATACTAGATGAAAACCTATTGAAAATACTAGATGATTAATAATACTGATAATAAAAGCATTTCGTGCGAAATTATTCCTAACCATTCCAAAATATCAAAAATGCACAACGTTAATGTTCAAGTTTTCACTTCTGCCGGCACTACCGGAGTGCAACCCGTTTTTTTTCTTTAAGCTATTCAGATATCCACATCAGTAAAGCAAAACTTAAGACGCTAGTGCATTTAAGAATAGACAGACCATTTTATTTATAAACCGTATTAAATACTCGACAATATATTTAAGAATATATCATTTTTCAAGTTTATTGGGTGTACTATGTTGGCTGCAACCCCTTTTTGCGTCCCACTGCTGGGCACAGGTCTTTCCCTATTATTGGGGAGGCCTGGAGCTTACTCCACCACGTTGCTCCTATGTGGGTCGGTGGAGATATTTGAGTGTCAGGCTCCAGTTGTGGGCTGGTGGTCCTAACTAAATAAAACTGCTGTGTGTGGACTGTATATAAAGACTGTATTCTGGTTCGCAATTAAAAATAACAAGACAATAAGAGCCGCGTGTGCGCACGAACGCGTCGATCAGGCGAGTGATCTGAGAGGGGCGAGGGCCCGCTTTAGTATATGAAATTGACCGGTGTCCGGCCGCCGGCCTCCACTCCTCCGCAGGCGCGCTGGCCGCGCGCACCACGATGAGACGCAGGAACATGCTCCCCGGCTTCAATTCAACTAGGGCGTTGAAGAAACCGGAAGAAGGCAGATATTGTTGTAGGCACGAGTAATGGTGCCTTTCTTTGTGAGGATATCGGCAACCCTGGTCCGTCCGTCAGGGCCGGGCTTCACTGCTGTCACCCTGCCGAGGAGCCATAACAGAGGGGCACGGTTTGGGTCTCTCACTAAGACCAATGCGCCTGGCTTGATGTCTTCTCCAGCCGTCTGCCACTTTGTTCTTTGCTGTAGGAGAGAAATGTATTCATGTGAGTAGCGTTTCCAAAAATGTTGCCGCATTTTCTCGATTCGGTCGTATCGTGGCATTCTGTTGATGTCCGAATCAGCGATCTGTGCCCGGGGAACCGACAAGAGGTGACGTCCGAGGAGGAAAGATGAAGGAGAAAGATAAGATAAGTCAGAAGGATCAGTAGATAGAGGCGTTAAAGGTCTAGAATTTAAAATAGCCTCTATCTGGATCAGACATGTAGAAAGTTCCTCATACGTTAAATGAGTAAGGCTCAAGACTCTACGCAGTAAATGCTTAGTAGAGCGAACGCAACTCTCCCAAATACCCCCAAAATGTGGACTATAGGCCGGTATAAACTTGAACTCTATGCCTTCGGTTGCCATGTCAGATTCAATAGAATTGGAGTAAATCTTAAAGAAGCGTGACAGCTCGTTGAAAGCTCCCACGAAAGTAGTCCCGTTGTCGGAGTATACACGTTGAGGCTTACCACGACGACTAATAAACCTGCTAAATGCCGCAAGAAACGCCTCCTTGGTCAGATCAGACACCAACTCCAGATGAACGGCTCTGACTGCAAAACACACAAAAAGGCAAATGTAAGACTTTTGCAATTTACAGCCTCTACCTCGGCGGTCGGCTATCAGCACTGGTCCGGCATAATCAAGACCTGTGTTCAAAAAGGGAAACTCAAGCTCTGTCCTGTCCTTAGGTAGGTTACCCATAATTACTTGAACGGGCTGAGCTCTGAAGCGAGTACACCGAACACAGCTACGAACAATCTTTTTCGCTAAGTTTTTACCTCCAAGAGGCCAGTATTTCTGTCTAATATTAGCTAAGAGAAGTTGCGGACCGGCATGGAAAAGTGCTTTGTGTTCTTTTTCAAAGATAATTTTGGTAAGGTGATGTTTACTACATAGCAATATAGGATGCTTGACATCATATGAGTAAAAAGAATTGTTAAGACGTCCACCGACGCGGATTAAGTTTTGAGAATCAATGAAGGGAGTAAGGCTAATCAATCGATTCTTTTTATTCAAGTGTTGATTAGTTTTAAGGCATTTATATTCGTCAGGATACATTTCCTTTTGCGATATTTTTAAAATTAGATTATGAGATGATTGTAATTCCAAATGTGTCAGGTACGATAATTGTTTATTATTTTTATTTTTGCAATTATGTATAAATCTTTGAATGTACGCTACGATTCTTATTAATGTTGTGAATGATGATTTTTTATGAATTAAAATTGAAATTATATTTGTATCGGCTGCTTCATTATTATTGTTTATTTTGATGGAATCATGGGATATATTATTATGTAGAGATGTATGTAGTGTAAGTTGTGAATTTGGAACTGAGGGGAACTCTATTTCTATGCTTCTAAGGAATTCAGGCCCTGACCACCAAAGCGTTGATTTGCTGATGCAATCAGCCTTCACCCCCCGAGAAGCGAGATCAGCAGGGTTAAGCTTGGAAGGTACGTAATTCCACGTCAGGCCATAGGTAGTCTCTTGTATTTCACTTACTCTGTTACGAACGAATTGATCAAGCCGACTGGGTGGTGTAGAGAGCCAACCCAGTACGATCGTCGAATCACACCAAAAGTAACATTGGTTTAATGTCAGAGTAAGTGATTGTCGCACTTTCAGATAAAGTCGAGTTCCCAATAAAGCTCCACACAATTCAAGGCGAGGTATGGTGGTAGGCTTTATAGGTGCAACCCTGTTTTTAGAAGCTAAGAGGCGAACGCATACTGTCCCGTCCGTAGTAACAGTTCTTACATATACACATGCACCATAGGCTTTTTCAGAAGAATCTGTAAAAGTGTGAAGCTCTATTACAGACTGATTGGTACAAGAAACCCAACGGGGTATGTGAATAGAGTTTAGAGCTTTGAGAGAATGTATGACTTCTATAAATTGTGATTTTAAATCTTCCGGTAATTCCTCATCCCAATTGAATTTTAAAATCCACAGTTGCTGAATGATAAGCTTGGCTTGGACTATACACGGTCCTATAAGACCAAGAGGGTCAAATACTTGACTAATTAAAGAGAGAACATTACGTTTAGTTATTTTAGGTATAGAAGAAATTTTTACTGAAAATAATAAATTGTCATTTTTACTGTCCCAATATAATCCGAGAGTCTTACATAAAGCTGTATCGTTTAAATTTAATGCTTTGTTTTGATTGTTATCAATTTTAGATAATGAATTTAGTATTTCAGGATTATTAGATTGCCATTTTCTAAGATTAAATTTAGCTGATTTTAATGTGTGTATTACACCCTTACATAATGTAACAACTGACTGGATTGTGTCACCACCACTCAGGTAGTCATCTACATAAAAATCGCGTTTGATGCTTTGGCTAACCTTTGGATCTAAACTATCATCAGCAGCTAGGGAAACAAGACATTTTGTAGCTAAGTACGGGGCGGAACTGGTTCCGTAACAAAGTCTATTTATTGTGTAGGTTTTTAAGTGCTCAGAAGGATCAAACCTAAATACTATTTGCTGTAGCGACTGTTGAGAAGGCTCTATTAATATCGCCCTATACATTTTCTCAATATCAGCTGATACGACAAACCTATGCTGTCTGTAACGCAATAATATAGATAATAAATCTTCTTGTACGGTGGGACCTACCATTTGAATTTCATTAAATGATTTTCCTGAAGAAGTAGTAGCGGACCCATCGAATACCACACGGAGTGGACTTGTATTAGAGTCTTTAAGTACTCCGTGGTGAGAAAAATAATGATTAAATTTCGAACGTACTGATTTTGAATTAATTGACATATGTTTAAGATCTATGAATTCTTTAATAAATTGTGAATATTTTTCTTTAAAATAAGGGTCTCTCTCAAATCTACGCTCTAGAGAAAGAAAGCGACTTTTAGCCATGGCATAAGAGTCACCTAAGCACTCAGGCGAGTCTTTTAAAGGAATGGTGACAACGAATTGACCATGGTTATTTCGCCAAGTGGTTTCATTAAAGAGTTTTTCACATGCTTGTTCCTCTGAAGAAAAAGAAGAGCAAGGCTTAACCGTGTCGAGTTCCCAAAATCGAGTAAGCTGATTGGACTCTTCTTGAGACAGAAAATGACACATGGATTGTTTATTAGGCATTTTCTGATCCAACACACAACCCGAAATTAGCCAACCTAGCTGTGAGCTATGTAATGTAGGCTTGTTTTTGCCTAAATTAATTGTTTCGGAACCTAAGACGTCCCAAAATACCTCAGCGCCTACTAAAATATCTATAGCTGATGGTATGTTAAATGATGGATCTGCTAGCTGAAGACCTGACGGAATGGAAATTAATTTTTTATCCAAATAAGAGCCAGGTAGCGACTGTGTAATTACTGATAGGACGTAACAGTCTACGTTCGCTCGGTAGCCACCGCAACGGGATTGCAAAGTAAGGCTACAGCTTTCTGAAGTATTAGAATTTTGACCATTTATACCTGTGACAGTGGAATTAGTGGTGCGTTTTACCAATCCAAGCTTTCTGCATAGGTCTTGTGTGACAAAGTTGGAAGTGCTGCCGTTGTCCAATAAAAGTCTGGCAGTGTGAAGTCTTCCACGGAAGTCTGCCACATTCACCAATGCTGTGGATAGTAAAACATGAGAATTACTATTTGAATAGGAAGATGTTAAATGAGTTGATAAGGCTATGTTATCGGATGTATGTTCTACATGTAATTCTTTGTGTAATAGGGTGTTATGTTTCGTAGAACAATACTTGCAATGTGACAATTTACACCGTTTTTCTGTATGACCTGGGCGTAAACAGTTCATACAAACATTACTTTCTGTAGCTTTTTTAATACGGGAATCTACGTCAAGATCCCTAAAAGACTGACAACTAAATAAATAATGATCTTGAGAACACAAAGGGCATTTATTATTGTTATTTTTATTAGAATGTAAGTTAGTAGGTTTAGTTTTTGTTATATTTAAGTAATTTTTAGGTTTATTAATTTCAAAATTATTAGTGTTAAGTTTATTTTGGTTAGATTTAGAGCTTTTAATATCATTTAATGTTTCTAGTAAATCAGCCCTATTGTTTAGAAATTTTAAAAATGTTTTTAAGTCTGGAAATGAAGTAAAATTATTTTTATATTCTTCCCACTGACGGTTAGTGAAGTAATCTAATTTCTTAGACATAATGAAAATAATTAATGTGTCCCAGTGTTCAGTGGGTTGGCCAAGAGTTGCAAGAGCCCTTAAATTTTTATTGGTGACATCAATCATGTTTCGTATTGATGCACTTGATTCTTTTTGTATTTGATCTATATTAAACAGGGACTGCAAATGATTATTAATTAATAGTTTTTCATTATCAAATCTCTCAGATAAAATTTGCCATGCTATGGCGTAATTGCTAGCTTGAAATTCAATACTATTAATAATTAATGCTGCACTGCCGGTCAAAGCTGCGCGAAGATAATGAAATTTGTTTATGTCTTGTATGCTATCATTATTGTGAATAAGCGAAAGATACGTATCTCGGAACTGCAACCAGTGCTGATATTCCCCGCTAAAATGAGGCAAGTCGATTTTAGGCAGGCGAACGAAGTCATGTTTGCAGGCAGAAGCGTTAGCATGGCCGTCGCCGACCGAGGAGGCGGAAGCTGAAGACGAAGGGGCAGCGCGTGCGAGCAGTGTCCTCGCGCGGGCGACCTGCTCGAAGTACTGCTTCTCGAACAGTTCCCTTTCGGCATACATCTCATCCGCGTTCTCAGACAACAGCTCCAACTCCGTCTGCAATGTGTCAAATTCCTGATATGAAGCCTCTATAACAGTAAGACGGCACTCGAGTTCGGTTTGTTGAAAATTGTCTAATGTTGTTGCCGGTAACAATTTAACAAAGTTGGTAAACTGTGTTAATTTAGCTTTGGTACTTCCACGCTTTTTTATAAGCTCTTTTATCTTTGCGTCAGACATGGTGGTAAACAAATTAAAGAATAAAGGCAAGGCAAGTGACTTTGAATAAAAATGAAATTTACTTTGAAATGGATAGACCAAGAATTTAATGTAAATATAAGCTCTAAACTAAAACGTGCGCAAGTAAGTAATTGAAAGTAAAAGAAAAGAAAAAAATTGCCACTAAATTATATAGCACGAAAGAATGCGAAGAAAAGAAGTAAGTTTTACGTGTTGGCTATTTATGAAGAAATCAACGTTATGTCTGATCCGTATAGCACTATTTTAAAATTCCTGGAAGAAGAATAAGAAAGACAGGAATAATATGGATTGGAACGAACTCACTCAGCTTGAAAAATCCTTCCGGGTTCACTGTCCTTTAAGTGACCGCTGACGGTCAAGGTGAACAGTTCAATGTCCGCGGACGGTGACGCGCGACGCAAATGAAGACGGCTTGATCTTGATTAATTTTGTAGGCTCGATGACCAATATTTGAGTGTCAGGCTCCAGTTGTGGGCTGGTGGTCCTAACTAAATAAAACTGCTGTGTGTGGACTGTATATAAAGACTGTATTCTGGTTCGCAATTAAAAATAACAAGACAATAAGAGCCGCGTGTGCGCACGAACGCGTCGATCAGGCGAGTGATCTGAGAGGGGCGAGGGCCCGCTTTAGTATATGAAATTGACCGGTGTCCGGCCGCCGGCCTCCACTCCTCCGCAGGCGCGCTGGCCGCGCGCACCACGATGAGACGCAGGAACAGTGGCCAACCCACTGATGTTTTCAAACCGCCGGGCTATATAAGGACTCGGAAAATGTTAACGTCTGTAACCTATCGATATCAACCGCGACTGACAGCATAACGTACCTCCGAGCACGGAAACGCGCAAAAATGTTTTTACAATAGCGGTCACCCATCATACGCCCGACCGCGCACGTTTGGTTTAGCTGCATAGATCGCTTGTATTCTACGTTACCCGCCGGGCCATACGCGTTTCTGCACCATGTTAACTTATGTAATTAAAGTCTTAGCGTATTTTTAGATTAGTTTCTCTCCATGTTTCTAATCAGTCGTTCCTCAAATAATGGAAAGTTAAAGTAACAGAGGTATTTCAATTGTTCATATTATAATCAGCTTTTCTGTTATGATATTATTTACTATGATTAAAGATATTTGATGTTAAATATTTTATTATGATATCTTTGACGGAACATTTACCCGCTTTGCTTTGTAAAAGTACTCAAAAATGAATAACAAAGCAATTGAAATGTTAAAAAGTTGTCGAAAGAGCCGAGACTTAGGACACCTGTACGTCTAGACAGTAAGGGACACTTCTTTACAACTTTTAAGTATATTCGTTATTTGTTAAGAGTGCGAATTAAATTCAAAGCTCCGAGGAAACTCGCTAACTAGCTCTTTTGCGCATAATTTTTTTCCATTTGTATGAATTCTTTAAGAGAAATTTATGCTTTCTGTCTAAGAAAGTTTCACGCCTTTTGTGAATAAAAGTGTTTTTGCAATCCTTCTGTTTTAGTGATGAGTTCCTATATTTAATAGCGCAAGCCGAGTTTTGTCCCAGTGTTTACGGGACGAAGCTGCACATAAAAAATATGGTCTCATTTTTAAGAGCTCCAGCCATAGATGTGCAGAAAAATAAACATATTCATCGAAAATTAATTTAATTAATAGAAAACAACATTTTTTTGCCATAAAACGGTTCCAACCTGTTCCTTATTCAAAAATATGACACTTAATATCAAGGAACAGAGGCTACTGTCGTGTTTTGGCGGGAAGTCTGTAGGAACAAGTTGTGCTCTTGTTTTATTTTCATTTTCTTGGTGTATTTTTGAGTTATATCGGATAAAGTTGATGGCATTTTTTTCGATATAGGTTAATGACAGTGCACGAGTGTTGTGAAACTTGAACATCTGACTGACTAGACTGACTGATACCTGACGACTTTCTGATTTATTCTATGACGCAGAAATTATAATTGACACTGGCAATATGCACAGAGTGCGATGCCATTATTTAATAATGAGGCTACTGTCATTACGTTTTCTTTCGTACGGCGTCTCGGTATTGACCATTCTGCCAATGTTAAAGTTGGGGCTTCGTAACCTTTCGAATGTTTCGCTGGCAACCCAGTAGTAAGTACTGAAGGTGTGCAACTTACCTTATAATAGTTTCCGAACATTATTCTAAGAATTTCTTACCTGAAAACAAGCAAAGATTATGTTAATAATGTACATACAAGGACAATAGTAGTGTCATTTAGATAAATAATATAACACGTTTTGTTACTTTTTATTCCTTTTCAATTTTACAAAGTAAAACGTAGACTTGTAAATTATATATAAGCTTGTAATTTGATTGATACACGTGTCATAAACAAAAAATATTAAGTTATCAAAACAGCTTTTGCCGCGTAGTCTATACAAATAAATAAAATTGGAGTGTCTGTTTGTAATATTAGAATAACCGCTTTTTACTACATGCATATGAATGTATACACGGTACATAATCAAAATAACACTGAAACGGCGGCACCGATTGGCGCTAGTTTTTTATACAATAGAATTGACCACTACATTAAAAAAAATGTTTTTCGTACTAACCTTTACGTGCTACTCTTAGATGAAAAACATGGCTTGTATAGAAAAAGAAAATGCAAAAATGCACACATAAAACCTCAACTGAGAATTGCAATGATTGGCCGTTGCATACAAGGAAGGGAGGCTTCATCTAAATGAACATGACGTCCCTTTGCTGCAGGAGACAGCTGAACACCACTTTGATGCGCCGTCATATATTGCACGAGGCCTTTCGGTCGGCCGATCGGAAATCCAGCAAGGGCCACCACACGGGTCGTCACCTATTAAATTTATAATTTATTAATCGCTGATTTCAAAGACATTTGCAATATTCTCAGCATCAAACAGTAAAAAAAGCTCTCTTCCAAAGACGGCATTGCTGGGGTGGCACGCCTGGGGTTACCCGTGTCCATACGGTCTAAAAGACTTCTACTACTGTAACCTTTATTTCGTCTCACTGCTGGGCACGGGTCTCTTCCCACTATTGATGGCTTACTCCAAGACGCTACTCCAATGCGTGCAGCTAGCTCTAGTAGTGTATAAAGAAATTCTTTTGTCTTTTACAGAACAAACATGACCCCCCTCCCAAATCAGTCATGCGTAGCTGGAAGGCGAAACAAGCCAATTTGGAACACCTCTTTCCCCAAATTTCTTAGTGACCCCCACCAAAATTTCTTGGCGACCCCCCTCCAAAATGAAGGCTGCAACCGCACCTGACAGAATCCCGTTGCAAAGTAGTGTCTTTGGTGTTAAAATAGTTCTTTATGACTGCTGGGCACAGATCTCTTATCAGACTTAAGAAGATGGACATGACACGCCATTGAGAAAATGCCAGGGATGCTCAGTCATGGAAAATATACATTCCTTACCAAATTAAATTCAGCAGGGTATCACAACAAAATTGTGTGCCTTCCTTCGTTTTATTTCGTTTGCAATACTTTCTTTGTCTTTGCCTATTATTCAGGACTCCGTTTGTTCCTTCAAACTGCCGGTTTATCTTCAGAAGCAATATCCGGAGTGCTTTCGAGAAAATTGTAACAAAAGCGATCATTGTTTTGAAAATACAAATGGTAGAGTTCGTTTAAACGGTTTATTTTAAACGGAATATAACTACTTACTTCAGTTATTCATAACTGTTTTGGAAATGAGCGCGACAATTGAAAACGACATATAGTAAAAAGTTAGGTGTTTGTCGCAAAGGAGATGGCCTATGGATATTTGAAATAAAAGTTGCTATTATTACATTCTAAAAGAACTTTTAAATGTTACTGTGTCTTCTATTTCTAATTAGAAAGTAACTTATAAACTTTATCTTTCGTTTTCCATTTCACTTTTCAAGTGACGACAATGACATAAGGCAAATAAAAAATGCGTTAACGTCATTCATTAAGCGTTAACCGTATCCGAATATAAATTATAATGAAGTCGCAAGAATTGCTGTCTTTGTGGCGTCAGAAGTAACGAATACTCTCTACATGTTATAAGCACACAATAATGGTGACAAAATTCTTTCGTTACCAGCGGATCTAATAGTTATTGCTTGATCTCTAATTCTAAACCTAATTAAATTCAAAAATCATGTATTGCTCTAATTTCATAATGAAAGTGGTAAAAAACATAAAGATGTCTTCGGGGAAGGCAAGGTTCCCCGAATCATCTACAGTAATCGACACACACAATTCCCTCTGGCAAAGGAAGCATGTTTCCGTTACAATGGGAAGAATTGTTGGATCCAATAATCGGTTAAGTGGTCAATTGATCGCGACGGGTGGTCCTGGTTTGTACAAAACTGTGCTCATTCAATTCCGTTTCAAGTGGAATTCATGATATTAAGTGATAGTATTCATTAGTTTGACCTATATCGCTGTAATTTATATTAACTTGAAATTTTTTGAGAAAAGTACGTGTACGTCGTCGCTTTGCAAGCAATAGATAAAACTGTTCTTGACGTTTTTCTACGCGTTTTGAAACACCTGGACAAATAAAAGTATTAGCTGTAACGTAATATTACGAGAACTATCCCTACTAATATTATAAATTCGAAAGTAACTCTGCATTTCTGTCTGTCTGTCTGTCTGTCTGTCTGCTACGCTTTACCGCTTAACCTACTGAACCAATTTTAATGAAATTTGGAACACAGATAGAGTGGACCTTGGGAAAGGACATAAGATGGTTTTTATCCTACGGGAACCTATTAAATGGGTCCACGCGGGCGAAGCCGCTAAACTAATAATAAATCGAATCGCTTTTGGGGTGACCATCGCGTATACTTCATCAGGTGATCTCAACTGCAGCGCCGCATTTCTGTTTATTCGTCAATAGTTGTCTAAATAAATGAGAAAAAACTTGAAATAAGTATTACTTCATTTGACCTTTACAATGAAAGATTTTTTTCATTGTAAAGGTCAAAAGATCTTTACAATGAAAGATCAAAGAACGGGAATTTTGTTGATAACAATTTTCATATGCACCTCCAAAAACAGTCATATTATGCAAATATTCAGATCAATCTAAGGTATGCGTAATTTGAATGAACGGCCGAATAAATAATAATTCTGTAATGCTACGGTATGCTAATGAATTTACACCAACTTCTAGTTAATTTAATAAAGCCGGCCCAAAGTCATATACCAAAAACTTCATAAGGATTTCATCCCACTCATTCACTACCAAACGCTAATGGGGTGACTATCGCGTCAGATGTTCTCAACTGCGGCGCGCCGTGTTGTTGTATGTTCATCAATAGTTGTCTAAATTAATGCTTAAAACCATGAAAAAAGTAAACTTGTGAATAAAAGATACGAACAATTTGCTTGTGATATTCGTTATAATGAACTCCGTATACATCCATATTATATTCAGACAAATCTGAGATACGGACTAGTTGGAAATATAGACGAAAAGTTCTCAAACAAGCTTCAAACAAGCTCTTTGTTTGTTTGAATGCGTTAATCTTATGAACGGGTTGAATTTAAAAAATAACTTTTAATGTCGAAGAGTCCATTTATAGCTATATTATTATAATATCACGCTTTGCGGACTCTGCCACTCATAAACTGCCGAACGCTAATGGGGTGCCCATCGCGTCAGGCATCGATTATGTTATAATGTAAGAGAATTCTATAATACTACGATACGCTAATGAATGATTACACCAATTTTAAGCTTAATTGAATAAAGCCTGCAATAAGTAACACGGCAAAAAATATTTTACTCCCACTCATTCACTACCGAACGCATGGGGTGACCATCGCGTCAGGTGTTCTCAACTGCGGCGCCGCATTGCTGTTTATTACCGTCATATTTCAGTGCCCCTGCAAAAGACGGACCCCACTTGATTTGCATCTGACAAAGCGTTGAACGTAATAACCGAAGAACCCCAGTTTAGAGTGGAGTTATAGGAAGTAATCGCTATAAATATTCTAAAGGAAATATTTCTTGAAAACTCGCATTTGAATGTGACGTTAATTTGGGGATATTCGGATATGGTGACGGCTGTTGAAGGAAAAGTGCTCAAAATTTTTTCTTTGTAGGTTGTATCATAAAATGTGCAAATATAGCTGATAATAATATATCATTACCAACATCTCGCATGGATTATTTTTTTAATTTTCTAATATCAGTATTAAAACTCAGGTTTTGTTTGAATTGCCATAATTCAAAGTCGCAGATATAAAAATGTAAAATAATAATAATTAAATATTATACGTATGCTCAGTGTATTCAAGCACTTTTTGATCATTTAATATTTGCAAATATAATTTTTGACATGAATTTTTAGCTTAAAGCATCAAAGGAGGTCAGTGTCATACCAATCAATACCTTGATGCTCGATACCTTGATACCTTGATGATTATGGTTTTTGATGAAATAGAATAGTTTTTGTAAAATAAATCTGATCTAACCATTTATTTCGAGCGAAATTTTAATGTGTTGTAATGTACACATTTGTGATATTTGTGTTTGCTTTGTAATTTTTTAACGTCTGTAAAATGCTAACATATGCATATAAATAAATAAATAGATACAAACAACTTTTACAACAAATGGACACAGCTCTAGAGGCTAGGAGAGAGCATACAAACTTTTTTAATCATAATGCAAAGGCATGGATGGACTATTTGCATATTTGCACGCCCAAAAGGACTGCGACACGAGCACACAGACATACTGCGAAAACAAAGGGTCGATGCGTTTAGTAAAATTAATAAAACGCTCCGAGGTGGAGTAATTACGAAATTCATCACGTGCTAACACCGCGGGCCATTTTGAAAAATGGGCTTTTGCAAGTGCATCTAATAACGAGTTTATTACACTTATTGTATGGTATGAGTTTTAGTACCTACGATATCAGTGTGTTTTGGGATCTGTTGGTACTAAAAATGTAAGAAAAGAAAGTTTAAAAAAAAGATAGTTAAATGGATTTATTAGCGAGTGAAATTCTACAATTTCTATGGTATGTGATAAACAAATGGCTTCCAAAGTATTTAACATACCTCCTATAATTTGGGAGTGTATAATGTACCTACAACGTTCATATTTCAATGGGCTCAAAGAAAAAAAAAACGACAATAAGAATGATAACAAATTATTACAAAAACCTACAAGATGAACTTTAATAATGGATTAAATGGGCAGGGTGGAAACTGTTATTGTTGTGAAATTTCATTTTTGAAAGTATTTTGAAAGATTCTAGAAAATCGTGAATACGGGTGTAACAGAAAAATATGCACCTGTACAAGTTATAGGTGAAAAAAGTTCACAGCATAGCTTAGGTATTATAATAAGAAAAATAAAATAACGATTCACACCCATAGCCCCACAGGGTAGTAGTAGTAGTAGGGTACATATACCCTGTGTCGTGGGTACCATGGACACACACAAAGATGCGATGCGATATACACAAACACCCAGACCGAGAACAGAAATTTAAACTCATCATTCCAATTTCTGTTTCGCAGGGAATCGAACCCGGAACCCTTCGATTGGCAGTCCGGCATGGTAACCATTACGCCACGTAGGTCGTCTCGTATAAGAGTGGAACATTCGAGACTCAAACTCGTAAGTCGCAAGGTAACTTTTTACGATGCTCCGGAGTTGAAAACTCGGTGTAATTTAATTGCAGCCATTTAAGAGGGCCGACTGCTATAAAAGTCAGAACTCTTAGGGAATTACTCGTAATTCTTATATTTGCTTGAATCAGTAGGTACTTTGGATAATTATATTGGATAAATATATACAAATTTCATATGTATATTCAGTAGGTACCTATGCGAATAGGTTTATAACTAATTTTTGTACCCTAAGTATTAATGGTAGCTCACCCTAACAATTTTTGTAATTTTTTGGACACATCTTTTTGGTAATTTTTTTCTGGTATGGCATTAAAAATACATTTAGTCCTAAATTTTTATCCTCCTACCATCATTCCCTATTTTTAATAGCCATATTAGCAGGTGGTACGAAGTTCGCAGGATCAGCTAGTAATGATATTATAATAAAAAAGTCTGTACATGTTTTCGTTCGGATATTTATGAATGTAAAAGTGAACTCTCAATTAATATGCCCGACAGTGGGAGCACAACCGCGTTCACTTCCGGTTGCACTCCACTCCGTACGCTTCCGGTTTCCTTGCAGCAGTACCGTTAACGATTGTACACTTCCACAAAGAGGGTTTGAGGGTTTTTTATTGCTGAATAAAAAAAGGCTGTAGTTTTGTGGGATGCAAAAATGCGTGGGCCCACATAAAACTACACTTATACAAAATTTTAAAGTCCATATAACGTGCAATAAAGTAAGCGTGTGGGCAAAATAAAATCACAGATAAGTTGTAAGTGTTGTCAGTATGTAATAATATAATTAATTACGAACTAGGTGGGTTATACGTTATAATATAAAGAATATTTTTACTGTAAAACGTTAAAATAAAGTTTTTAAAGTGTTAGATATGTTTAGTTTTTTTTCTTTATTTTTTATACGATTTTCCAGTTACTCGTAAGACGAGTAAGCAATTCTTGGGACTTCTAAAATGTAACTAATATAAAATAGCATCATTTAATTTGTAAGAAAGAAATAACAGATTACAGGGAAAATGAAGCAATTGACATTAATTTAAGAAAACATTGTGGGAGCGGCTATAAATAAAAATAGACAATATATAATAAGATTGAAATTTCAGGTTGAAAATCGTCCCGAAAATATTATGTGTGAACAACAGAAGTCAGCGACGTCGGTGAGGGAGCTGAAGCGATTATGTAATGACGGCAAATGTATTAGTACAATTCAAGTAGGTACCACTTTTTTAGCGGCTGTAACATATCTACACCTTCTTTCTAATATCTTTGGGCTACAATGTATGCAGATTTTACATAGCACCACTGATTATTGTGCATTACGCGCGTCTTCTGGCGTGTTATACAATTAGCGCGACGAGAAACAGACAGACTGACGTAATTCGGTTTGTGGTTTCGGTATTTGCGGTTCCGTTGATATAGAAAATTAGAAGGTCTTTGTTTTGTGTGTGAATGTGAAATCTGAATTTAAATAAGGAAATTATTGGCAGCGTATTTTTACTTCAATGGTATGTGTTTTCTTTCTTTCAGGATTCCAAGTTAATCATTGGAATTAAATAATTATTTGGTCGTTTCGTTGAAGCTAGTCTACTTCATAATAATCAAAATCAGTCGTCTGTAATAAGTCAGTTATCCGAGCAAATGGCAGTAAAAGCAAGCAGAGCAATGGTAGTACAAGAAAGAATTTAAGGCAAAAAAACTAAAAAAAAAAGTTTTTATTTAAATGCTCTAAAAAGAAGAAAATAAAATTTTCCTTTAAAATTTTAACTATCAACTTATAACCTCACTAGCCTTCCGCCAGCGGCTTCGCCTGCGTGGACCCGTTTTATGGGTTCCTGTAGGATAAAAAACATCCTATGTCCTTTCCCAAGGTCCACTCTATCTGTGTTCAAAATTTCATTAAAATTGTTTCAGTAGTTTAAGCGTGAAAGCGTAGCAAACGACAGACAGAGTTACTTTCGAATTTAAAATAATAGTAGAGATTGTACACTAAATATATGATCTTAAAAGCTTGTCGCGAGGTTTCTATAAGTACCTATAAGTATTTAATTAAAATGAAGTCGCGTGACAAGCTTTTATGATCGTAATTTGTATATATAAAATTTAAGCGCAATCGGTTGAAGATATCTGCTTTAAAATTGAGTAGCAAGATTCCACCCGAACAAACATATTTTTTTCCAACCTTTTTTATGTCCCACTGCTGGGCACAGGTCTCTTTCTCACAAGTGAGAGGGGTTTAGGCCATAGTCCACCACGCTAGTCAAGTGCGGAATGGTGGATGTCATGCTTTCGAGAAATTATAAATTTCTCTCAGGCATGCACGGCGAAGGAGAACATTGAAATCAAGTAAATATCACGAATGAAGCGCGCATGGCTCGGCGGCGAGCGTAGAACGCAAGCGATCTATGCAGCTAAGCCAAACGGGCGCGGTCAGGTGTGAGATGGGTGACCGCTAGTGGCAAAAATTTCATGCGCGTTTCCGTGCTTCGGAGGGCACGTTAAGCCGTCGGTCCCGGTTGTTGTCGATAGATAACAGTCGTTAAACCTTGTCGGAGGCCTTATGGGCGGTTTGAAAACATCCGACAGCGGGTTGGCCACTAACCCGTATCTCCACCAACCCGCATTGGAGCAGCGTGGTGGAGTAAGCTCCAGGCCTCCCCAATATTGGGGAGAGACCCGTGCCCAGCAGTGGGACACAAAAAGGGTTGCAGCCAAATATCACGATATTTTCCATCACCGTGATGTAGCGATAAATGCGCACATTACAAATTTCTTTGTCAGAGGTACGTTTGTTCTCTGACAAAGATCAAACATATATTGCAAGTTAAATAAAAGCTTGTAAAAAAGGAGGCTTTTTTCTAATATAGCTCAAAAATACTTAAAAGGAGTAAAAATTAAACAAGTTAAAATTTAATAATTATCGTGTACAGTAACTAAAGTACCCACTAAATGACCGCGGAAACGCAAGGGAAAATGAAACATTAATGATCTAACCTTTCCACGCATTCAAACATAGCGTCAATTAAACACTTAAGTTACTGTCACCAAAATCAGTGTAGTCTCATATGGAATAGTGAGCCCGGCGATAGTCTTTAACATCACCGTAACAAAAAGAAAGTAACAAAGTTGAGTATATATATTTATATGAGTTGAGTTGAGTATATTTATCTCACAATAAATTGTAAGCTCGTATCGCAACCTATTAAAATGTAATCAAAATGAAAGGGCGAGATTGCTGCACTAATAACCTTCCCCTCGTTTATCATACTGCACGCTGCGCTCGTAATAACAACGTGACACGTGGTTTTACCGCCATCTTGAGTTTTAGATAAATTATACTGAAAATTTACGGCGATTTCACAGTAACTGTACCTAGATCCGGTCGAAGCCCAGGCCGCAGCTAGGCGAAACAGGTGCGATCGGTTGTGAGATGGTTGACCGCTATTGGAAAAATACATACACGTTTCTTTTCTCTTCGAAGGGCACGAAAGCCGTTTAGTACCGGTTTTTAAATCAAATATTGTCCGAGAAATTATTTTATTTATTTAAACTTACAGTTACCATAAACTAAGGATACAAGGACGTGTTTAATGCTTAATATCATTCTCTACCAGCCAGCCCTGGGTGATAAGTATAGCTTGTGTTAGGCGCATGAGTTATTTAAAAAAAAAATAAAAAAAAATATCAGACAGCGGGTTGGCTCATTTACTCACATTTACACCAACTCGCATTAAAGTAGCGTGGTTTTTATACTTTTATATTTTTATCATTGTATATTTGCATACCCTCATGAAGGTAAATATGGCGAACTAAATATATATAAACAACTTTATAAACACCCATATTTGTGCAAATAAATGTCTTTGTCTTTGTAGTTAGTTCGTGAGAAAGACCTACTGCTGAGCCGTATAAAATTATACATTGAAAAAGAAAAGAAAATTTTTATTTTTTATTTCATATTATTATTTTTTTATTTGAATGGAGTAGCAGACGAGCATGCAGGCAACGTGGTGTTAAATGGTCGCTGCAGCCCATGGACATCTACATTCAACTAACAGTAAGTCTTGTCTGAGGTCGTATGCACTAGCGCTGCTACTCCGGAGGCTGATGGTCGCCTCTTGTAAGTGTGGCCGGCAACTGCACCTTTCCACCGAAAAATAATAGCATTGATTTAGGGCAGAAGCGGGTGTAGTGGTGGTACTTCCCCGGGCGAACAATAATAGTTCTACCACCTACAGGGTTACAGCAAATAATACTAAATATTCGCTTAATGAATGTCATTTTTTCCCGGTCATCGCCTTTAGGTGCCCGTTTGGGCTAGATGTTGAGCTGAGATAAAAAAGGCGGCGGAAAATACTTCAAGCAGCACTCTTTTAAAAAAAGGACATTATATATTTGAGATAACAGAATGGCTATGAGTTGATAATAAACACACGTGACAGATGATCGTTGATCTGATTGCTGATGCTAAACATAATAACCGAAATATAATTCAAATATTGGCTTTAGATTTAAGAAATAAATGATATGATGACGACATAAAACTTGCATCTGTCAATAAACAACAATTTCAACTCACAAATGACTCAAATAACAACATCAAAGTAAAACTTCTGTTCAGAACTTACTGAATAGCTCTTTCGACCTATAATGGAGGAAGTTCGCTTCATATTTTCCGATTTTATCGATCCGTTTTCGAAATATGATCCTGCCGACCTATTAATGTTGTTCCGTAATCCATACTAATATTATAAGTGCGTTTGTTTGTCCTTTTATTTACATCGCAATGGTACTACAATTGACCTGTTTTTTTTTTATACGGTGATCGTTTGGGGGCTAGAGAGAGATATAGACTAGACTTTTAAGCTCAAGATGGGAAAGTATCTCATTCAACTGAGAAAAATGTGTAGCCCACGCGGGTGAAGCCGCGGGCTAAAAGCTGGTAGGTCTATATACACCTTTTTTTATCGGAGAGAAAGCTTCAAAAGGTAACTTGGGAGAGGTTATGTGGGATTTGTACCGCACTAAGACTTCGGTGACCTGCCTTTGCGTTTGGGGAAGGCTCCGGGATCTCCAGTGGAACGCGCCGGTGTCCTTCACGCGCGCCCAGTGCGGGGCCATCTTCGAATGTGCTCTCCTGCACCTTTCGATGCTTACGGCGGCATGCGGCTACGCAGTCTACGCACACACCGCCGTCTTTCCAGGGGCCGCTGACTGGACGGATCGAGCTCCCATTCTCACCGCCCGCAACCCCGGAAGTCCCTTTTAGTCTCTTACGATCATGCAGGGGATACCTTAGCTCTATTGTTAATCCCGAAGCTACAGAGGCCTGAAAGATACTCATAATTTCTCAAAGCCAAAATAAACCAATCCGCACTAGCCCAGCGTGGTGGATTATGGCCTACACCCCTCTCACGGAGAGGAGACTGGTCCAGCGTGGTGGAGTAAGCTCCAGGCTTCCCCAATAATGGAGAGAGACCCGTGCCCAGCAATGGGACGCAAAAAGGGTTGCAGCCAATTGATGCTACGAATTACTGCCTCTGTCTATTAATTTTCGATGAACACTCCTCCCGTGCTTATTCACGAGAAAATCACTAAATTAAAGACAGAAGCGCTAACACTCGGATTAATAAAGCGCTGTCACTGTCGCGGTTTTCCCCGCCAAGACGCCATGTTGCCACCGCCATCTTGGAGGATGCTTTCTGCTAATTGCATGTCACAACTTGACGTCTCAAAGGAAATTAAAGTTTTCGCGCCGATAGCTAGTGATTGTCTTCTATATAATCTTCTATAATCGATGTCTATAATATAAAAATGAATCGCAAAAGGTGTTGGTAAGCGCATAACTCAAAAACGCCTAGACCAATTTGGCCAATTGTTTTTTTTAAATGTTCGTTGAAGTTCAAGGATGGTTTGTACGGCGAGAAAAATTCGAATAATTGCCGGAAAAACCATAAAAACAGCCCTTTTCTTTTTCCCATACAAATGTTTTCTAACTAAAACGTAGTCAATTTGAGCTTTATTGCTATTGTATAAAGTTCATATTAAATTACAAGCACTCACTGTTGTCTAAGCAATGTAGTTGTGTTCCTAACGTCAAAGATCATATCTATCAAAACGTGTGCGTGTGTGCGTTGGAGCACAGAATACATCGTTGGAGGAGTTTAATGTCGCATAGCATGATGTTATATAGGTTATAGCCTTCCCTAATAACTGGACTATTCAACACAAAAATAATTTTTCAGTAGTTCCTGAGATTAGCGTGTTCAAACAATCAAACATCCACGCGGACGAAGTCGCGGGCGGCCTCTATCCCTACTAATATTATAAATTCGAAAGTAACTGTCTGTCTGTTATGCTTTCTCGCTTAAACTAATGAACCAATTTTAATGAAATTTGGAACACAGATAGAGTGGACCTTGGGAAAGGACATAGGATGGTTTTTATCCTACGGGAACCTATAAAATGGGTCCAAGCGGGCGAAGCTGCTGGCGGAAGGCTAGTATTATATAGAAGACAATCACTAGCTATAATAATATTATGCTAGAAATAAATTGGGCTTTGTTAATAAGTTAGCATCATGTAGTATAAAAAGTAAGTATGTATAAAATTTACTTTACTAATGGACCTCCCAATTCAGTTTTCAGGCTAATTTTCAGGTGAATAAATTTAAAAGATGGTTATGTTTATAAACTATCTCGTTTTACTCTGTCAGCGGAGTGTGTTATAGCCATTGCAAAAGCTTCATTAATATTAGAAAAAATGCTTTTTTCAATAATGGCATCGCAAACTCTGTGCATATCGCCAGCGTCAAGTATAATTTTTGCATCACTTTGTAGTCATAGGAAAAATCAGCAAGTCGTCTGTAATCAGTCAGTCTAGTCAGTTACTTACTGAACATCTGTTCAAGTAAAGCGATGGCTACTTTACAGAACGTGTCCGATGGATTTTTGCCTGTATAAACATGTTTTCGCACTGTTATTTTATGTCACAACACTCGTGCACTGTTATTAACATGTTGAATAAAAAGCCGTCAACTTTATCCGATATAACTCAAAAATACACTAAGAAAAACTAAAACGAGAGCACTATATGTGTTTCCCGACTTCCCGCCAAAAACTCCATGAAACGTCCATGTTGCCATTTGCAGCAATTGATGAAATTGCAAATATTTTAATAAACTATTTTTGTAAGCTTTCACAGTTTCAGTTTGCATATAATATATCGCATTTAAAAATTATAATAAATAAAATAAATATAATAATTGAACTCATGAAATTTCCAATGATTTAGCAATGTAATCTTAGTAAAATATTGACTTTTTTATGTACCTACATTTTGTCGAAAAACAGTTCAAATGTGTTAAACAAAAGAAAAAGAAACTAAAAGAAAAGACATCAAATACCGACAAAGTGTCCACTCACCGAATCAAAATCCGACAAAACAAGATCAGATTTCGCAAATAAAAGAACTCCCATTCAAAGCCAGCATACATCAAGAGGTCCTACAAATGAAATAGCTACGGAGGCGATTTCTCAGGGCGGTCCTCTGAGGGACACTTGAAAGAATCCTCCGTCCCTTCCGTCTAATCTTGGCGATTATTAAAATCATATATCGCCTCTTTACAAGAACAACGTGATATTTTTAAAACCACAATTTTACAGGAGAGCAATTTTAAACATTTAAGCGTTGATAAATTTTAAAATATTGATAATTTTACTGTGGGAAAACAATTAAATTGTTGCGGTAATTAATGTGTTTTCTGAAAATAGGCAAGAAAAAACTCAGTTCAATATGAAATAAGTAAAAAAAATGATTTAAAAAAACACAGAAACACATGTCACGTTTTTAATGAAAATATGTCACAAAATGCTTGTAACATAATGATATATCACATTGAAGATGTTAAATGTAGGTGTAAGGCTGTGTGATAAGTCAATTATGACACACTATCAAAATAAAGATCTTGTATTTAAAAAATATAAATTTACGAAAACAATGGCTTACTTACACCATGAAATTAGTTGAAGGCACAATAATCAACAAGAGATCAATCAATCACAAAGTACTTAGTACTCGTTTTAATTAAAATTATATGGTAACTAAAAATTACTTTCATACAAATAAAAAACTTCTGGACATAAGCCTCCCCAAATGTTCGCCACTCCGTCCGGTCCTGAGCCCCCTGAATCCAGCGGTTTCCCGCTATCTTCTTTAGGTCGTCAGTCCACCTGGTTGGAGGGCGCCCTGTGCTCCTTTTGCCGAGACGTGGTCGCCTTTCGAGAACCTTTCTTCTCCACCGGTTGACAGTCCTCCGCTATGTGGTCTGCCCATTGCCACTTCAGCTTGCAGATTTTGAGAGCTATGTCGGTAACCTTCGTTCGTCTACGGATTTCATCGTTACGGATTCTGAGCTTATGGAAAAGGCTAACTGTAAAGGACGATGTCTCGGCGCCGTAGATCATCACTGGCAACACACACTGCTCGAAAACTTTCGACTTTAGGCACTGAGGTATTCTGGACGAGAAGACACTTTGTAATTTCCCGAACGATGCGTTGTTTTAGGGTGACTATGTCTACGCTATTAGCAATAAACGTCCATTTGTTACAGACTTCTTTTTCTATTGCACCTAAGCTCCAATAGTAATTTAAAATTGTCTGTCTTTGCTCATAGTTTTCAGTGTTCATTGAAACTATATTAGATATTACCAAATTTTGATCATCCGAAATGTTATTATAGTTGGTAGTGGTTTTGTTTTCCACGTCAGTATTTGAAGAATACTCAGCACGTTTTGTTGGTTGGGTTTCATAATCAGGATCCTTTACGAAGTCGTGGCTGTCTGAAACGATATAAATGCAATAAATTTCTTGAAGTGGGTTTGATCAATTACCCTCGAATTTTGTGCGAATAGGGGGATATAACCCGACGATCTGCGTGGCACAATGGTTACCGTGCTGGACTGCCAATCGAGGGGTCCCGGGTTCTATTTCCGGCGAAACAGACATTTGAATGATGAGTTTAAATTTCTGTTCTCGGTCTAGGTGTTTGTGTTCCTGTCTTTGTATGTGTCCATGGTACCGACGACACAGGAAATTAATTACCTTACTATGGAGCTATGAGTATGTAACGTTTATTTTTTATTTTGACGTGATAACGTCTTTAAAATCGTTTTAGTCGGGTGACATGTTCAGAAACTTGTGTCACACCAAAACCTCACGAGCGCGATCGCAGGTATAACGAGAGAGAGACGGACCGATCTCCCGTCTCATCTCGAGCGCTGCCAGTCATTCCGTGAAACTTGTCACGCGGAATCCTCACGAGCGGAGGCTGGCATAGCGTTCGAGTGAGTGGACCGATCTTCCGTCTCTCTCACTCTAGCGGCATACAAACGAATGGAGATTTTCTCGTGCGGACGTTATCACGTAAACATCTCGATCGTAAATCTACTTTACAAACAATTTGCCGTTTTTTTTATAAATTATTTACTCCTAAAATCTTAACTTCTGTTTAACATCTATACTTCTGTTTAGATGTTAGGAGTAAATAATTTATATCCCTCTGCATTTAAATTAACTTACCTTGATACATAGATGGACCACTGCTTGAAGAACTGCTAGAACTCGAAGAACTGATAGAACTAGAGGTACCGCTGCTACTAGTCGAATTACTATGAGGTCGAATGGAATCTACTTCGATGTTTTGCCCACAAAGAGGATTAAAATAATGAAATATAGGAACAAAACTAGAAAAAAATTTAGTACAAGTAAAAAAATACCTGCTGTTGATGTCTGCAATGTATTTATTGGTTGAGCTTTTGGCATTTACATTCTCGCCTTGCGTTAAAATATGTTTGAGTGTTTGAATCACTCAGTTATTCACTTAAATTATTTTTAACACCTGTAGCTGATTGAACTAATATCTTAGATCGTGATGCTGTCTGAAAAAGAAATTCGTAAAAGTTACTTTATTTTAGCATGTATAATGTAACATTTTAGCATAATATAAACGCAAACTTAAAGGTTTTCAAAAATAATGATGAAAAATAAAATAACCCATAGTATTTGAAGACGATTCATCAACGACATGGTTACATTCAAAGATATCTGAAAGAAAACTTGTAACTTTTTCATCAATAATGTGATAATATTAATTATCTCATTCTCAATACTCACGACTTTTACAACAAAAACGAGTTAACAACTTTTATCACATTATTCAAGTTAAAGTAAATAATAACAAGAAACATACCTTTGCTCTAAAAACGTGGCATACTCGTGATGCCACGTTTTTTGTGAGAAGCAGGAGCACTTCACTTGTTACGCGTGTGGGGCAAACTAACGCATAACGTTGTCGAAGTCGTGGGCCACACCGAAAGAGACAACGTGATAACGCCATTTGCCACGGTGGTGTCGTTTCTTTCACTCATAGCTCCTCGAATATTCACTTTTAAAATGCCGCGTTTTTGTAGAAAATAAAATTCAACAGCGCGGTTTTGAATATCAAATAATAAAAAAACCCGTTTTTATGAGATGTCACGTTGTTCTTGTAAAGAGGCGATATCTTGGAGACGTTGGGGTATGCACCCTGATTTGAGGGTGCATTCTGTTACGTCAGGGCTGCTTTTTGTTAGGGTTCGGTAAGGAGAAATAGAAAACCTTTATAGTCTATCTTCGTTTCTGTCAAGAGCCTGTAACTCAAAACCTTTATTATTATTTTGCGCCGTCCTCCAACCAAGTGGACTGACGATCTGAAGAAGACAACGGGCACTCGCTGGGTTCAGAGTGTACTACATAACCGAAGGGAGTGGTGAATGTTAGGGAAAGCCTAAGCAAAAGCCCTCTAAAGCAAAGGACCTCTAAAGGCTAATGGATGGATGGATTTTTATTATTAAGTAGTGACTGCCCGCGACTTTGTCTGCGTGGACTTTGCTATTAATCATAGCATGATATTATATTATTATAGCCTATAGTATTTCCCAATAAATGGACTATTCAACACAAAAATAATATTTAATTGTAATCAGTAGTTCCTGAGAGTAGCGCGTTTAAACAAACAAACAGCTTTATATATTAGTATAGATAGCAACACAAATTCTGCATACATTCAAAAACGTAAATAAAATCAAACTTTTTATTATGTAAAGTAACGGCCATTTAGATTAATTTTATAATGAAATCAAAATGTTTAACGTAGTCCCGAAATTTGCCAAAAAAGCAGTGTCATTAAGAGCATCATGGCGTAAATGACTGTGACACAATTTTCTAACTTCTGTAGTTGTTTACGAACAAATTCAGCTTTTGTATGTATGTTTTAATGTTTTAATATGGGGACAGTCTGGTCAACATATATTATATTTATTACATAAAAACTGAGAGCACCAATGATACTGACTCACCCTTCAGTTGAGACGGCATAGCGCCTCGCGTCGATACATAATTTTTGTGCCAAATCTGGTGCGGGGGAAGAACGCACACATTTTGATTTTGTCATGCATTTACAAATATTCTTTCATCGCTATAGACGCATACATTTCTAAATATGTCAATTTCAATTAACAACGTTATTTTCTATGCACCGACAACACTGACACCAATAAACACACTCACTAGTTGTATATAACTAGAAGGCACATTGTGCATGCACGTTGGAACGAGGGGTTCGCCCGTAAAGGCCACTCCTCTGACGAGTGACATACCTCTAAATATCTTGATGCTTTAAGCATAAAAAATATACATTTGTCTTGTTTATCGGTTATTTTACGGACCTTATTATGATATTTTATTAAGGTACAGAACCATTTGTGTGTGATTTCCGCACGGACTTTGTCGAATTTTTATTTTAGTTTGCTATCATGCTATAATAAATGATGGTATTAGTTGGAGTCAATTTTGTTTTGTGATCTGTGGGTATGTCATAAGTGTCATAACGTTTTTGCTCAACGAATTTATAGCAGTGAAGATAAAATGGTGGCTTACAAATCGGATACGATAGCGTAAAATTGATGGAGTTTTGTTTTTCATTTTTATTTCTTTTATGCATTCTATAAGTTTATTTTTCATTTTTAATAATGGCATCGCAAACTCTGTGCATATTGCCAGCGTCAAGTATAATTTTTGCATCACTTAGTAGTCATAGAAAAAATCTGTAAGTCGTCAGGTATCAGTCAGTCTAATCAGTCAGATGTTCAAGTGATGGCTACTTTACCACGAACGTGTCCGATGGAGTTTTGGAGGCAAGCCGAAAAAACTTGTTTTCGCACTGTTACTTTATTTCACAAGACTCGTGCACTGTCATTAACCTATATCGAACAAAATGCCGTCAACTTTATACGATATAAGTCAAAAATTCACCAAGAAAATGAAAATAAAACAAGAGCACAACTTGTTCCTTCAGACTTCCCGCCAAAACTCACTATAATTTTATTGTGTCTAACGTCTTATTCTAAGTGAAAAACGAAAACGACAAAACGTTAAAAAGTGGTAAAAATTACGTAGTTCTACCGGGCATTCATATCTGTCGTACAGTTTCAGTGTAAAAACCCGGTTATCTTTGTTAATATGAAACTAGAATAAAGTTTGTTTAAAAACATTGTTTTATTAAACTTTATATTAATACTGTTTATAAGCGTAACAAGCCAAACGTGTTATTTAGATTCTCATTTCATATTATCTTCCTGCCTTGTCTATGAATGTCACGGTGGATCGTGGAGGCACGCGACACATAATATTATTCTGCCTCCCAGGGTTCCCATTCCTTCCTCATTCTGTTACTTCTCCTCTCATTACCATTCACTCACTCGGTCATTCGTTCGTTAGGAGATAAGCGGATATTGCCAAGATCGCGAGGGTGACGAAGGCAAGAAGTACGCGTTTGTTTTATTTAATTAAATTTTGGAAATAAAATTTGGAGGTATTTTTAGAATGTGATGTGCCTGCTTTTAATACTAATATATGAGAAGATTTATTCTTAAGTATTTAGCTACTGCTATTTTGTAGAGTCTGACAAACAGGAACTAGGTATCTATAGAAAGTTTTGAAATCTTGTGAGAGTATGTAATGAAAAAATGTAAGCCATCGCGGGTCGCTTGCACAGATAAATAATAATACATAAAATGGTCGTTGAAGACAGGAAATAAATATAGATCTATAAATAATAGAAGTGGTAAACAAAATAAGTTAAAGAATTATTTTTTTAAGATATCTACGGGGGTTCTCTAATAAGACAAGCTAGATGGCGGCGCATCTGAATAATGCTAATGAAGACACTGCGTAGATTATAAGTACTAAGTTTGACAAGATATATCGCCTTTTAGTTGTTTCACACCCAATCTAGAAAGGGTCTCTTTGTATTCTGCCCAAACTCTACAGTTATCCTTGTGGTGAACCAAAGAAAGAATTACCGGTTGTATGTTTTTTTAATCTGAAAGTCTCTCCGTATAGAAAGTGGCTACCCGGTTAAGTGGATAAAATAATCACGATCTTTAAGTTCCAAACTAAAAACACAGGAAAAGTACCTACGGGGGAGGAAGATTAAGATCATTGAATTAAATAATAAAAAATAATTTTTCGTAAAATGAGATGCGATGGCTCTCTCTCATGATCCGAATGAAGGAAATTTGTTTTTAGAATGTCTGTGTAAGAGGTGAACTTGAAATTGCACCGCGGCCCAAGGAAAAATAATCGTACAGACAGAAAGACACTACGCACATAGAAATTGAAGTGATTAATAGCGATTTCTTTTGAGGCCTGTAAAATTTAAAAGGAATATATTTTTTCCTTTTATCTTTTCATTTTGGGCTATTCAAAGTTTCTTTCGCTTTATTCCAGCTCCGTTGAATCTAAAGAGATAATTTAAACAGGTGCAAATCTCATCCCTCAAAGCCTCTAGGGAGCTAAACCAATAGAACCTGCACCTGTTTAATATATTAGATTGCAGAAGAAGCTGGATTGAGGATTACTTTTGAATCCATTTACTGAACTAACGACGTTTAAATAATTAAAGTATTTTCTTCTTATTTTTTCGTAACTTACACTTTGTAGATATTGTTTAAGTGTTTTTGTTTGTTTTGACAGAACATATATTTATCAAATTAAATCAAATCAAATGTATTTAATGTGGAAAGGAGTACAAATACAAATATTGTATAAAGACCTCCCTATCCTGCCATACATGGCATACGATACAATATAATGATGTAAAAATCTAAGTAATTTATTAATTGATAAGTTATTAACGCCGTCAACATTCAAAATTACAGTACAAAAACACCTGGATCGTGTAAAATGCTTTTCTGACTACTTATTTACTTACTACTTACTACTTAATTACTTACCACTTAATTACTTACTTACTTACTTACTAAAAGATATTTTAATTTCACTTTGAAGCTCAATAGATCATTTATTTATGTTACACTGTTCGGTAGCTTGTTATAGATTTTTGGTACCTAGAACAATTTTTCTAAACAATACGGATTTTGTTGCGGTTATCAGAGGCCTTAGTTTAAGTCTGCACACGCGAAAACGTTATCGCGTTTGCGTTAAGAAGATACAAGTTACATGGTGGTAAGTGATCACTATAAACTGTGGATAATCTACCCACAAGTACACAGACCATAGAGCATCAACGATATTGACAAATGCGCATGCCTTCAATGTTCAATGGTTTTCGTCACCAAGACTTCAGTCACTTTAATTACAAGTACCGTAAAAGTTTTTTTTGGCGGGAAGTCGAAAAAGACATATTGTGCTCTTGTTTTATTTTCATTTTCTTGGTGTTTTTTTGAGTTATATCGGATAAAGTTGATGGCATTTTGTTTGATATAGGTTAATTACAGTGCACGAGTGTTTGTGAAATAGAATAACAGTGCTAAAATATGTTTTTTCTGTTTGCCTCCAAAATTCCATCGGACACGTTCTAGTAAAGTAGCCATCGCTTTACTTGAATGTTGGACTGACTAGACTGACTGATTACTGACGACTTACTTACTGACTTTGTTATTACTTCGTCCAGTTTCATTGAAACTGGCAAAAATTTGATGCAAAAATTATACTTGACGCTGGCAGTATGCACAGAGTTTGCGATGCCATAATTGAAAAAAAAGGTACCGTAAATATACGCGACTTCGACCGCGTGGACGTTTGTTTGTATGTTTAAAGGCGCTAATCTCCGGAACTACTGGATCAATTAAAAAAATATTTTTGTGTTGAATAGTCCATTTATGAAGGCTATAGACTATATAACATCATGCTATCATCATGCCGATAGCCTATAGCCTTCCCCAATAAATAAACTATTCAAAATGAAAATATTTTTTCAATTTGAACCACTAGTTCGTGAGATTGGCGCGTTTAAACAAATAAACAAACATTCAGCTTTATATATTAAGTATAAAGTATAATAGATAAGTCCAAAGGTCAGGCCGTGAGAAAGCGAGCGCGGTCGATACCGTTCACAACAACGTACATAAGTCTGTTAAATTATTTTTATCTACTGCCAGTGTGATTCACCTAATATTTTTAATGAATTGCCTCAAAACAAGCTGACATACTACACTAGCCATGCATTTGCCATGCAAAAAGTTTATTAAATTAAAACTTTTTCACTAAGCAGTGAAAAATTAGTAGAAAAGCTGAGATATTGTAGTGCTTGCTACGGAAAACTGTTAATGAAAGTAACATAAGTCTGTTCCATTATTTTTATCTACGTCCAGTGTGATTCATTTAATATCTTTAATGACTTGCCTCAGAACAGGCTGACATACTACACTAGCCATGCATTTTCCATGCTGTCTAAAAAGTTTATTAAATTCAAACTTTTTCATTAAACAATGAAAAATTAGTAAAAAAGCAGATATTGTAGTGCTTAGCTAGCCGTGCTAGAGTTACGGCAAACTCTATTATTGAGAGGCCAAATTTAATTAAAAATATCGCAAAGCGCGTCATTGGTGGCCAGGCGCGGTCCCGGGGGGGTCAAAGAGGACATAACCCCCCCAAACTCCGTCATGCATAGATGGAGGAGAAAAAAGCCAACTTGCCCCCCCCCCCTCCCCGTGTAATAACTCCACATATTAGTGACTCCTTCCAAAAAAATTTATGACCCAAATTGAAGGCTGCGACCGCGGCTGCTGGTAGCATAGGTTTGATTATTTTACCCTTGCACAATGACAAACATAATAACGTTATAAAAACTCAGTTCCTGCGAATTACTTCCAATTTTCACAAGAGCACACGAAGACCACAAACTCGGCGTGAATGTTGAACTATGGCATCAATCCTTCTCGCTCTGAAGGAGAAATTAAACTTATTGTCTGCAACACTTTCTGCGTCGCACTGTTGGGCACGGGTCTCTCCCCATTATTGGGGAGACCTAGAAATTACTCAACCATGCATGCTGCTCCAATGAAGACCATGGCTTATGCTCAAGCTTTGAGAGGATACCCGTACTCAGACGAAAATGGGTTTCATAATTTAACTGATTGATGAAGCTGTGTCACTATACACCTCGGTCTCAGATTCTAAGCAGATGTTCCTTAACATTGAGAAGACAAAGTCACTAAAGAAGTCACACACGTACCGAAAGTATATAAAATACGGCCGAAGGTCAGGCCGTAAGAAAGTGAGCGCGATCGATACCGTTCACAACAACGTAGGTCGCGACGCGTGAACGGAATACGAATGAGCTGAACCTAAGCGTTCACTCACTCATTCAATGTTTACGTCTGACATTTTTGTCGTCTGGATGTAAGGTCTCAAAAATTCAGTCTATAGATGCAAAGTTTTCTGTGGTGATTTTATTTCCTTATGAGCAGTAAGATTGAGCTAAGCCTAGGTATTTAACTCAATAAGTCTCTAAAAGTCCCTATGGCTTGGGGTCAAAATGCAGTATATTTTGCTCTTTGTATGACACAATCAAAAGGGAGTTCCAGGATTGTGGACGGCTTGACAAACTCAATTTTCTAAATAAACAAAGAGAATGAGCTTAGTCCTTTTTTGTTTTAGCTATAACCGTCCAACCAGCGGTGCCGGTTGCACGCCGTCTTCAGCGCTTTTTGTATTGGGGGAAAATCTTCAAAAGTTACCCAACACCTTGGGGCAGATACCTGGTTATGTGAGATTTTCCGGCCCTCGGGGGCCTGCCTCCGCGCTTGTGGAGACCTCTATCGAGAGCAACTGAAGGATTGGAACTCCTACTCTCGCCTTCCGCAAACCCAGAAGCCCCCATTAGTCACCTCTTACGATCAGGTAGGGATAGATAGGATAGATACTGTAGCACTAATCTTAATCCAGAAACTACAGGGACCGTGGAAAATCCGTGTACTTGTGTGTTTGTAACTAGAATGAATACAACAAGTCTCCAGCTAGCTGCCTTGAGAAGGACAGGGAAGGAAAGGTGTGATAAAAGATGAGGCCGCTATTGTGATAATAGGCAGAAAGTCCCTCATATTGCTGTCATAATCCACTATCTCAGCCAATGTATTTAAAGAACAAAATGATCGCACTGTTTTGCTTTTAACGTGCTATTCCAAATCCATCCTTGCACAGCATCCATGTAGTCTTCTTCTGACTTTTAGTTGCGTACTACTTTTAATAAAATATGCTTTGTCAATTTAAGTGATATTTTTATTATATTTATCAGGGAAGAAGATACTAATAAGTCTTTCATTAAAGAGTCTTCAATGCTATCAGTACTCGCATAAGTATTCAAATTGTATCAATGTCATATTAATATCTTCTTTTGGTGTTATTTTTAAAGTATATTTCAAGATGATATGGTATTTAGGAGGGCATGAAGATGAGTTTTGCTTATCTTCGCATTTAATTTCGTAAAAAAACACATTACATAAATTATTGTTTATATGTCACGAGAAAACCATACGTTTTATATGGATTACCGGCCATACTTTTATCAGAGATAGAGTAGATCGTAGATATGGGTGAACCAGTGGTACTCCCGTGATAGGACCATGCGTACTACCACCCTGCAAGTGTTCAAAATAAAACGTATGTCAAGCAGGGGCGTGTGGAATACAAATGAGCAGGGGTCGGCCGTGATATATCCGTCTAGAGCTCACTTTTAGCCGCTATCACGATTTTTAGAAAAAACTAAAAGAACACTCTGTTCTAATGGAAAAATTGACAGAATACTAATCGATTTCCTTATTTTACAAGTAAAAAATATGTTTTTAACGCTTTACGGATAAAAGATCACGCTCAAAGTGTTAGTTTCGTAGTGATGTAGTTGTATTTTATGATCTAGTAAACTTTTGCTGTGCAATTAAAGGCAAAATGTAATCCATTCAGGCCATTAATTAACTAAAATTTTAGAGGTTGCGCGTTGCTACACTACGCTACTTCTGTGTGTCAATGATTGGTCGTACCAACTCGGTCTGAAACCTTTGTGGGCTCACGCACAACACTTTGCTGAAGATCATGACATGATCAAATGCATAGTTTATGATTCTATAAAGGACATTTTTATATATATAGAAGAAGATTGCGAAGTAGCAGTGTTTAAATAGAAACATTATTGTATAATTGAGCTATTTTGTATGAATGTTTTGATTTTGCTAGCTTGAAAAGTTTTATGATTGCCTACAAAAAACCTAATAGCCTAAAGCCTTATGCTTGCATGAAGTAGCATATTAAATATTCACTTAATGAATGCAATTATTCGCGTTCCTTATGTGCCTACTTTGGCTTAATGTGTTGAGCTTATAGAAAAGGCGGCGGAAAAACTTCCAGCAAAACTCATTGACCTTCGTGGCGCAATGGTCATCATGCTGGACTACCAATCGAAGGGTCCCGGGTTCGATTCCCGGCGAAACAGGAATTTCTGTTCTCGGTTTAGGTGTTTCTATCTTTGCGTGGGTCCATGGTACCCACGACACAGGGCATATCTACCCTACTGAGTGGCTATGACTGTAAAACATGAGTGTTCTGTCTAATACCTTTAAACGAGCTATACATCGATGTAGCTAGGTTTTATTTTCAGGAAATATCGTTTTATCAGTGTTTTCAACTGACATCTATCGGCGAGTATACATGTAACTCTATTATTTATTTCAATTGGAAGCTGAAGTAAATGGCGTTGTTTAGCAACACTAAGTCAATGAGGCACTGAAGAAAATCAATTGTTACACACACACACGTCACAGATTAAATAGGACTCGAGACAACTGATCATGTAAGACAATATCATTCTACTTCCTGCTTAGAGCAGCAAAGTATGACAGGTATGACACCCGTCAGAGGAGAGGCCTTTACGGGCGAAACCCTCGTCCCAACGTCCATGCGCAATGTGCCTTCTAGTTATATACAACTCGTGAGTGTATGTATTGGTGTCAGTGTTGACGGTGCATAGAAAATGACGTTGTTAATTTAAATTGACTTATTTAGAAATGTATGCGCCTGTAGCGATGAAATGTGTGACAAAATTAAAATGTGTGCGTTCTTCCCCGCACCAGATTTGGCACAAAAATTATGTATCGAAGCGAGACTCTATGCCGTCTCTACTGAAGAGTGAGTCAGTAACTTTTATGCTCTAAGATTTCCTGGCACACAAATACGAGTAATTTATTTAAACTATTTCATACTGTTTAGAAGTAGCCTTACGTGAGCGAGATTAATTTCCATGCTCTTCAAATATAGGTCTATTCGCCATTGTTACATAACCTGAAGGAATTGATCGTTTCATTCAAATTACAGTTTACTCTCATCGAACGACCTCCATTGTATTGTTGTGGATTTCCATAGTAACAGATTTCTTTGTATTATTATACGTTCTGCTGGTTGAAAGTTCATTTATTATTTGCTACGTGTCGGCTTTGTAGCAGTAGGCAATGATTTCTTACTTTAACCTCCTTCGATGGAAATCTTTCTGTTAAAGTACATATCGGCAGGTATAATAAACTTTGATAATTTGTACGGCGCAATGGTAATTATCCCGACCCTTTCTAGGTATTTATTTTACTTATATGAAATGAACATTACCCGTCATTATATAATTCAGATTCCTTTGAATTTTAATAACAAATTATTGTTAAGATGGAAACATAACACAAACCTAAAATAAAATGAGTAAATGTATAAAAAGTTTAATATTTCTATTTAGTATTTATCTTGGTATTTATGTATCTTGATTTGACGACCCGTGCGGCGCAATTTTTACCATGCCGGACTGCCTATCGGAGGGTCCCGGGTTCGATTCTCGGTGAAATAGAAAAACTGAACGGTGAGTTTAAAATTTCTGTTTTCGATCTGGGTGTTTGTAATTCTTTCTTCGTGTGTGTCCATGGCACCCACGACACAGGGTATATCTGCCTTACTTGCTATGAGCTTACTACTGACTATGACTGTGAAACATGTGAAACGTTTGTTTATTTATTATTATTTATTATATTATGTGCTGTTCTAAGGCCCTCAGTCCGATACAATTTTTTTTCAACTTTTTTTATGTCCCACTGCTGGGCACAGGTCTCCTCTCACAAGTGAGAGGGATTTAGGCCATAGTCCACCACGCTGGCCAAGTGCGGATTGGTGGACGTCATGCCTTCGAGAAATTATGAATTCCTATCAGGCATGCTCGGCGATGGAGAACACCGTTATCAATTAAATATCACGATATTTTCCATCACCGTGGAGCAGCGATAAATGCGCACATTACAAATTTTTCAGAGGTGCGCGCTGAGGATTTGAACCCGGGATCGATCGCGTCGAAGTCCGCGGATTTATACCACTCTGCCATCGCTGCGATACATAGTGGGGCAGATTTGATTGAGGAGTTCTTGTTCTCGACTGTTCATC
Source organism: Pyrgus malvae (assembly GCA_911387765.1). Taxonomy (NCBI): domain Eukaryota; kingdom Metazoa; phylum Arthropoda; class Insecta; order Lepidoptera; family Hesperiidae; genus Pyrgus; species Pyrgus malvae. The sequence goes on along the minus strand of OU426955.1, from coordinate 4,134,525 downwards.
TCTTCGGTTTCTGTTCAGTGAGACAACCTCATTGGTAGGATTTCATTCATATTGAGCATATTTAATAGTGTGTTATTTGAACTTAATCACAATTTAAATCCAATTCACGTAATATAAATAAATTAAAACCAGCCACAGCCATTAAACAGAAAACAGCACTAAATTAGATAAATCGAATTCGAGGCCCTATTTATTTACGTAATTTAGTCGTAAATCTGTTTAGATTTAAAACGTAAAATTACATTGTATGCAAATGTGGCGCACCCCTGCATTTGGGGATGTTTGTTCACCCCGCGTTGCTTCAACGCTTAGTTTGGAACAACTATTGGTTGTGGAAAGAACGAAAATGTACTCTGGAATGTTATAAATACATTTATTAGGGATTTAGGAACATTTAGCAATAGAAGAACCTAGAAACTCCTCCGTTCCGCTCTAGAGCAACGTAGTGGAATAAGGTCAGACCTCATGCCCAGTACTGAGACGCAAAAAAAAAAAAAACAACGTGTTGTACTCCAGGAGTGCCGGCAGAAGTGAAAACATAAACGTTGTGCATTTTTTTGTCTTGGAATCATTAGGAAATAATTCCCCACGAATTCCTTGAATTATCAGTATAATTTCTATCTAGTATTTCTATAAAGTACTCACTCATTTTCTTTCACAACTTCTTCGTCACTTTTCTATTAATAGATGCACTTTGTTCAATGTCGATATTTTAAATATTTGATATAAACGAATTTTACAAGTATAGACAGTCGAGCCGTCATCGGCTGTCACCCCGCCGTCTTACGAATTTTCGATCAGGCCACGTGTAGTTGACGCGACGTTTAACATTTTTTACACATCCCAAAAAAAGTGCGTGTGGCCTGCAACTGCACCTTTCCACCGAAACACAATAGAGTTGGTTCACGGCAGAAGTGGGTGCAGCGGTGGTACTTCCCCGGGCGAACGATAATAGTTCTACCACCTACAAACCTTCAAAGTGATCCTTTCTAACATATCTTCAACAACTTTCTATTCCAAACTGCCGCAATAAGTGTAACCTCTCTGGCCCCTGGTAATATCAGATTGAACATTCACGTGTGGGATGTGAATGATCGCTCGCGGCGCTCCCCGTGGCCGCGGACGGAACTGTTCCGTTAATGTTCCGAATGAATACTAATGAGTCGGGATTTGCGGGAAGGATACGGGTACTTTTAAAGGGATATACAGTATTCAGGATTAATTTGAGGATTTTTATTAAAACACTAGCTGATCTCGCGAACTCTGTACCACCGTGTTTGACAGCCTCAGCGTGAGGTCGTGGGTTCGATTCCCACCCAGGACAAATATTTGTGTGATAAACATGACTATTTGTTCTGTGTCAGGGTGTTAATTTATCTATTTAAGTATGTATTTAGAATTATATAAGTATGTTTATCAGCTTTCTGATTACTGCTTAGTTTGGAATTAGATGGTGTTGTGCGAATTTTCCAAAGATATTTATTTATTGACGTGATAACGTCTTTAAAATCGTTTTAGTCGGGTGACATGTTCAGAAACTTGTGTCACACCAAAACCTCACGAGCGCGATCGCAGGTATAACGAGAGAGAGACGGACCGATCTCCCGTCTCATCTCGAGCGCTGCCAGTCATTCCGTGAAACTTGTCACGCGGAATCCTCACGAGCGGAGGCTGGCATAGCGTTCGAGTGAGTGGACCGATCTTCCGTCTCTCTCACTCTAGCGGCATACAAACGAATGGAGATTTTCTCGTGCGGACGTTATCACGTAAACATCTCGATCGTAAACCTACTTTACAAACAATTTGCCGTTTTTTTTAATAAGTACTTCATACTGAGCGGGACTTATTTAATGATTATGATTTAACGAAATATTTTTCTAGAAGATCGTAACTATAAAGAAATGTACCTGCGCAAGAAGCGATACAGTGAAAACATCATAATATCCTAACGAATCTTGAGAGAATTTTAAGAAAAGAACGAAATTTACAATTTTTGAAAGAAACATTATCACGACTGGAAGTTTGTTAAAATCTATTGGTATGGTTTCTACCCTTTTTGCGTCACCTTGTTGGACACGGGTCTCCCATCTTACACCCGACAGCGTCCGTTTGGTTTACCTGAGTAAATCGCTTGCACTCTACGCTAGTCGTGGGTCATGCGCGCTTCCTATTGTTATTATGCTATTGACATAATAAAATTAATCAAATCATAATAAAATTATATCAATAGCGTAATATAAATATATGTATGTGAAATAGATTCACACTTCTCAAAATTCCCTATCAAACGCTATGTAGCGTGAAGCATACCACAACATACCTACGCTTTCCTTCATCAGCATCACAGAGTAATTGACAACAGCAACACACAGAAATATGGAGGCTCATCAAACGTGCCTTCCGCGGGGCTAATTGCGATTCCTATTCGAGCAAACAGACGAACGAAAGTACGAATACCATACCACCAACATCTTGCCACTACTGCCAATTCTTTGAACCTTATTCTTGGGGCACAAGGTTGAGTTTTGTTTGTCTCCGTTGCAGGGGAGGCAAGGGAAAGTTGGTCGTCATGTGACAAAGATGAGGGGCGCGTTCCGTTTAATTTTCATTGACAAGTGTTGCCAGTGCGACTATTTACACCGTGACGTTTTGTTGGAATTCGTTGGAGTAATTTAATAAGCTTTAACTGCTCAAATTTTGATTATTTTGTGAAAGATCAATGATATTTAGAAAACGCTGTTATTAAAAGTTTTTGACATGAACAGTTTGATAGTTAGAATAGAAATAATCGGATTTTTTAGAGATTTCTTGATGTCCCACAATTAGCTCTTTAGGAAGCTCTTTAGAATAATTTTATTTATTAAAATAAACAAGTACTTTCAACCGTATGGCTGAAGTGAGCAAAAAAGTTATTTGTTCAGCAAATAAAATTCTTTAAATCATTATCAATTGCAAAAACGTTTTTAAAAACAATCCTTAAGTGGAAACGCGGGTTCAGCCGAATTTGAAAAATAGGTATTTTGGAATAGCTATTGCTATCGCGCTGCGCCCTGCGCTATCCGCCGCGTGCGATAGGGACAGATGCAGCTCAGACCGATTATACCTACAAACTTTCTTACTAAATCGAGGTTTCGTATTCTCACAAAGATCAAGAAATAGAATAAGTCTATGCCCCTATGTTTTTATATGGTCGTAAAAACCTTTCAAATTTGTTTTGCAGTTGTTGGAATAGGGCTGTATGAAAAAAGGCATTTTCTACGATTTTTGATGAGTCATATTTTCTGATCTAATTAGTTGATTGAAAAAACTAAACATAGGGGCATAGCTTTAGCAAACTTAGATATTGTCACAAAAAATCATTCCTCTAGTAGAAGCATTATCCAGGGAGGAAATAGGAGAATGCGTTTGTGTGGGAATACGGCGCTAGCGTTTCCTCTTAAGTCCGAAGGTTGTATGGATTCAGTTGTTCGGAACTTAAAATAATATCTCGTAGCGTATAAATACTAGTATAAATACGATTTATACAAACTAAATTTATTACAGACGAAAGCAAAGTTCTTACACACGACTTCAACCCGCTATGTACAAAATCGAAACTAGTAAAGCGACATACGTTGTCTAAGAGCGTGTCTAATGTAAACGTTATTCGTCTGAAAGCATAGCTCCATGTTAATAAAAGACTAAAAGACATGTCTCCTATTCTCCCCAGCCCCCTCTTTTGTGTACAGATGTCTCGTCAACTAGGAGGTATAGAATAACCCCGTCTGCCCTTAAGATATCTTTTGATTACATCAACTAGAGAAATTGTTATGGAAATTTGTATTTTATATTTTGTGGTGTGAAATTTAAAACTTATTAATACTACTATAGTGTTCTATGACATGTTTTAATATAATATTTAATTAACAGAGGTATTAGAAACCTATAGGTATATGTAGGGCTGTCATCACCTAAATTGTCGACGCCGGATAAACACGGCAAAAATCCCGGGCATTTGGGCAAAATATGGTTTTTTCCCTGGACAACTTTTTCTCAAACTAGGACAAGTCCGGTGAACTCCGGACGGATGGCAGCCCTAGGTATATAATAGTGTTACCAATATCTTTAGAACAACAATGATACTCGCATTGACGACTTGTGTGGCAGTGCATACCATACTGGACTACCGATCGGAGGGTCCCAGGTTCAATTTCCGGCGAAGCAGATTTAGATTGTTGGGTATTTGTGTTTCTATCTTGTGTGTTCATGGTACCCACGACACAGGGAATCCTATTGTGGGGCTATGAGTGTGTAGCGTTATTTATTTATTATTGAAATTTTTTATGATCATCGATTCTGGATTAAACAGAAAGGGGCGATTCTAAAAATAATCCCTATAGCAAGTGTTTCTCATAGTGAGTCAGTAGAGTAACACCCATTTTCACTAAGCATAGGATACGCCTAAATAAGATGCCTAAATATTTAGGAGTTGCTTAGAGGAAAAACATGTTTCACTAACCCTTAAGTCACGACTAACGACATAAGGCAAAACCTAAATAAAAGTTACGACACCGATTTGGCATGGCGTAGTGCTAAGGCACAATACAAGGAGCGCCTGCCTTATGTATATTGTGGCTAAGGTGCCTCTAAACTGACACATGTGACAGTCGCTCAAATTGATAATAAATTGGCGAACAAAACCATGGACAACTGTCAAAAAACTAGGCCACTCATAAGATAGGACTAGGCGGTTTTGGCGGGAAGTCGAAAAAGATATACTGTACTCTTGTTTTATTTTCATTTTCTTGGTGTATTTTTGAGTTATATCGGATAAATTTGATGGCATTTTGTTTGATATAGGTTAATTATAGTGCACGAGTGTTGTGAATTAAAATAACAGTGCGAAAATATGTTTTTTCGGCTTGCCTCCAAAATTCCATTGGCCACGTTCTAGTAAAGAAGCCATCGCTTTACTTGAAAGTCTGACTGCCTTGACTGACTGATTAGTATTACTAACGACTTACTGACTTTACCTATTATTACTCGTCCAGTTTTACAGAAACTGGCAAAAACGTGATGCAAAAATTATACTTGACGCTGGCAAAATGCAGAGTTTGCGATGCCATAATTGAAGAAAAAAAAAGATAGGACTAACCTGTTTTACATCAATTATTATTGGTGAAACGGAACTTTATGCTAAGCATTGCTCTAAATTAGGAGTTACCTACTTAGTAAGGTGTTCCCTTGTTCGTCGTTAGTGAAAACGGGCATTAATGTTCGAAAAATTATGAAATGTAATTAAGGTCATTTTTAAAGAAAAAAACTCAAAAAGAAACGTAGCACTGTTCGTCAACATTAATACTGATTACATCCTGAGTATCACTTGTAACAAATAAACGAAATGTAACATATTATGAACATCTGCGTCACACGCCCAATTGTGGTGTGTGATAAGTAGCTGTACTCCATTAAGAAGCACTAAGAGACGGCAATAAATTTCGAAGTTGAGTATATCATAAAATGTATAACGACAGTTTAATTCGACAGAAGAAACATTTATGTATGATATTTTACGAAATTTAAAAGTATTCACAGAAGTTCATGCATGCAAAGCTTATTAAATTTGGGTTAAAATAGAAACAGGTTGTTTGTTAGAAACAATTATTAAGAAATTAGCACTATGTGGAAAACCAGAGAGAGATTATGTATATTGGTTTACATACTTACGTAATAGGTACTGTATTTTACTATCCATAGAAATAGAAATACATATAAATATATACATATAGGCCTACCAAATTAATTTAGATACTTTTAATGATGTGTCAAAATGCAACTTACTCATACATTTTGTATGAGTAAACGATTTGAGCTGTCAAAAAATAAAATCGGGTATGGCTGCAACCCTTTTTGCGTCCCACTGCTGGGCACGGGTCTCTCCCCCTTATTGGGGAGGCCTGGAGCTTACTCCACCACGCTGCTCCAATGCAGGTTGGTGGAGATGCAGGTTAGTGGCCAACCCGCTGTCGGATGTTTTCAAACCGCCCATAAGGCCTCCGACAAGGTTTAACGACTGTTATCTATCGAAAACAACCGGGACCGACGGCTTAACGTGCCCTCCGAAGCACGGAAACGCGCATGTAATTTTTTTGCCACTAGCGGTCACCCATCTCACAACCGACCGCGCCCGTTTGGCTTAGCTGCGTAGACCGTTTGCGTTCTACGCTAGCCGCCGAGCCATGCGCGCTTCGGGTATAAAAATAAATTAACAAATTATCCTGCTTTTCAAGCGTGATTTGCTGCAAACTGTATGCATTTTGATTTTTTTAATGCATAGTGTCCAAAACTAAACTCAAAAAAAATTTACATTGTTCACTTCTTCATATTTAATTACCTCATATTTTGTTCGTCTTAAGCCAAACTTGATCAGACTATGATTAAGTTCTACAGATTTTATATTTAACTCAAAATACATATCATAACTAAAACTAACAAGAACACATGTTCGACATTACTTTCACCCGACCATCACCCAAGTGGCTTTAAGTAGACATTATTCTAAATTACGCGATACATTATCTTAATGGTAATGTTTCATACACTTTGATACTCAAGAGCTTTAAGTTCTAGCCATTAATTAGAAACGTCTGGATTTTATATATATCTAGTTTCTATTAAATTTTACTGTTTCTTTTATAAAATTGTTTCCTTTTAAAAAAAAGACACATCATCGGCTTTATGCACCCCAATAACATTTTTTTTAAATAGATGAATAAAAAACAGCGGCAGAAATCCGCCCAAGTTTTTATTCCACCTAATATAATTTTCAAAGTTAAAGTCTTTGATTTGAGTTTTCCCAAGGGATTATTTTGGAGCCATTGCTTTAGCTACAAAATGTAATCATGCTGTCTCATAATCATCTATTGCCTCCCTCTTAGGGCCTGTACTACATAATACGTAAGTGCACCATATTGACGCTATTCTACGCAATCATTGGCCACAACCCTTTTTGAGTCCCACTACTGGGCACGGGTCTCTCCCCATTATTGGGAAGGTCTGGAGCTTACTCCACCACGCTGCTCCAATGTGGGTTGGTGGAGATGCGGGTTCACTAACCCGCATCTCCACCAACGCCAGTTCGCCAACCCGCTGTCGGATGTTTTCAAACCGCCCATAAGGCCTCCGACAAGGTTTAACGACTGTTATCTATCGACAACAACCGGGACCAACGGCTTAACGTGCCCTCCGAAGCACGGAAACGCGCATGATTTTTTTTTGCCACTAGCGGTCACCCATCTCATACCCGACCGCGCCCGTTTGGCTTAGTTGCATAGATCGTTTGCGTTCTATTCTACGCTAACCGCCGGGCCATGCGCGCAATCATTATGTTAGTATAATTACTGTTTGGTAGCATTCAATGCAGGTTATTTCTTATGAGTAATACTGAAAAGAAAAAATGAACGTAAGATATTTGAACATATCCAATTGAAAATAAAGATCCCTCATCTGCTTTCGAGTCATACTTCGTCGTAACTAACAAAGGCGGTTTAAAGTGACTTCGAACATTTCTGTCAAAAAGCAAAGGGACATCTCGAGTCCTTAGTGTCGGATTACAAATAAAACAGACAATTAGAGAATGCCATCAGTGGGGCTTGACATCATTATGTCTGCGTGTTGGATTGCAGACATCTTTATTTTGTTGGATAATAAAGAGTCGCATTACTTGACGCGATCTCTCTAAAATTTAAACCCGTAATAGCAATAAGTGCATTCAATGTCACGGAATACATTATTTTCTCAATACGTATTTACAGCGTAATTTTTGATGAGTGATACGTTTTGTAGTTTCATATTTTTTGGAAGATAAAAATCAATCAATCAAAGCAAATTCTGTTCCCGGACTCTCTCTCTCCACTCACTCTACAAGAAACGAGTCAGATAGATTGCTTGTTATTTTTTAAACGTTTTAGCTTCTTAACAGTTTTGCTATATTCTGAAAAGGTTTTGAACCGTTTTGTTATTATGTGTTGGTATTATACATATAATAGGTACGTGTGCCTTAATTATACAGATAATCTGTACATAAATTTTGTGAAGGAATAGAAAACCTTGAAAACAATTATAGCATTGTCTATTCTTTTTCTATGGCATGTCTATTCTTTTTTTAAACTGGCAAAGCAAATCGAGGAAATCATATCATTTCGATGACGGGCTCCATGTCACTGTCACACATATAAAAATTACATACAAACACAAAAACATTATGCGTGACAAGAAGAGACAAGTAAATAAAACAAATAACGTTTCACACTCTCATAACCCTAACCCCTAAGTTAAGTTAACCCCACAGTAGGGCAGATATACCCTGTATCGTGGATTCCATGGACATACACAAAGACAGAAACACAAACACACAGACGAAGAACACAAATTTAAACTCATTATTCAAATTTCTGCCTCACCGAGAATCGAACCCGGGACCCTCCGATCGGCAGTCCGGCATGTTAACCTTCGCGCCATACGGGTTGTCATCATTTCTCCTTCTATCATTATTGCTTCTATTCAGTAGAAGCCACCGTTTGGATATTACATTTTACAAACAAACGAAAGACACTGGAAGTCATTGAAAAATCTTTATTTAAGCAGCTGTCACACTCAACACGCCTGAAGTACCATTTTCTATCGGGTAGAAATAATAAGACATCGGATATCCACCCCGCTTTCACCCCTAGCGAGCGAGAAATTTAATACCATGAAGTGGTATGGAAAAATATTACTTCGGTTTGATTTTTGAAGAACGTTGGAAATATAGACAGCAGTTCCTTAACACTTGAACATGATATGCAATTTATCCAAGCATCAGAAAACAGAAAGTGTACATTTTGCGCGCTAAATATAAACAAAATTTTGTATACAAACTAATGTAATACACGAGATGATTTTTCAATGCCGGGATAAAGTTATTAAACAGTTAATATTATCGCTATATTTTTCATATTATTATGTCAGAAGAGTATTGATGACGTTGCTAACAATTATTCGACTAAATTTTATCGGGGTTTGAATAATTGGCCCTACGGATATGAGAGTATTTTATTTTTGACGTGATAACGTCTTTAAAATCGTTTTAGTCGGGTGACATGTTCAGAAACTTGTGTCACACCAAAACCTCACGAGCGCGATCGCAGGTATAACGAGAGAGAGACGGACCGATCTCCCGTCTCATCTCGAGCGCTGCCAGTCATTCCGTGAAACTTGTCATGCGGAATCCTCACGAGCGGAGGCTGGTATAGCGTTCGAGTGAGTGGACCGATCTTCCGTCTCTCTCACTCTAGCGGCATACAAACGAATGGAGATTTTCTCGTGCGGACGTTATCACGTAAACATCTCGATCGTAAACCTGCTTTACAAACAATTTGCCGTTTTTTTTATTTATTTATTACCTTCCAAGATTAAAGGAGTCCTAATGCGTTAGTGAAGCCACATGAAAATTATCAAATGAACTTAATTAAATGTAATTTTGACAATATACTATACATAATTTACTCAATATACGTAATAATACCGTCTCTAGATTAAAATTCCAAAAAAACACATTAAAACGTATTTCAAGTAACATGCCTACTGCTCACAGGAGTAACACTGTAGCTTAATCAATTAACTTTGGCTCTTATTGGCAAAGCAAGAAAGTACATTTCAGGCGATGCTGTGTCGATACACATCTTAGATTTCTTAACTGCCTGTGCTGTACCACTCGTACGTTTATTATTTATAAATTTTACGAGCTTAGCCATAAATAGAGTTTGGATTAGGTCGGGGATACAAAGTTCATGGTTATAGTGCAGCCATGTTACCGTCCGTAATATGCATGGAATTACAAACATCAATTATTTATTTAAAAATAATGTAGTTTGTAAAACTAAATGTATATTACTGTAAATAAAGCGTGGGGTGCATGGTGTCAATAGTATCTTAAAAACCACCCCACGCTTTATTTACAGTAATATACATTTTCTTCTTATTTTTTTAGTTTTTAGTTCGTATTTTCTCAAAAGCGTGTTTTTCAGTTTTTTAAACTACATTATTTATTTTTAATTTTTTAGTTGGATTTTTATTCTCATATTATTGCATTGTCATCGGCCCTTGACCCCTATGCAAATTTTCAAGTTAACCAGAAAATTATATAAATTAACAAAAATCATATTTTGCAAATTGAAAAATGGAATAATTTTATCAAATTAGTGTATTGTCATCGGTCCTCAATAAATCTACAAAGTTTGAACGAAATCTGGCCGTTTAAAGTGGGTCAAAATCGCGCCCAAAGAAGTCGGTTACAAACATACAAACATACAGGTGAAGCTAATAAAAAGCGTGTAAAAAGTGATGTTCCTATAGCTGCGTATTCCATGGCTCTTAAGACCATGTATGTATTAATATGCGTTCTACTTTCAGGATTTTTGAAAATCGAGGCTGAACAATAAAATTTGGAATTTCCATTGGCTGCAACCCTTTTTACGTCCCAATGCTGGGCACGGGTCTCTCCCCATTATTGTGGAGGCCTGGAGCTTACGGTCGAGTAGTCGAGCTCCAGGCGCTGCTCCAATGCGGGTTGATGGAGAATTTCCATTAGTATGTTAAAATGTTTTTAATTTGAGACTGATTTAGAACCCGTTTATATGATATGAACAAAGGTGGATATATGGCGGCTACTGTTGTAGTCGGCGAGGGCTACTATACTCCTGAAAGGTATTAGAAAGCCATGGCTTTCTGTGGCCTCGTAATTTGGGCCCGTATTAGAAATAAAGCAAGTTCCTCAGAAGATCCCCAGATTCTTTACAAGCGCTGAAGAAATCCACCTAGAGAGGGATTCAGTACGGTGAAAATCCCATATAACCCGGTATTCTGCCTCCCAAGTAGATACTTTTTGAAATACAAAAAAAGGATAGTGTACCTTCTTGGATCCCGGCATATCAAACACGACGATGTGATAATGGCGCCGCTATACCTACTGGTTCAGCTATTTAAAACGCCTATTTTACAAAGCTTTGGATATCAAGAAAATGCTTCAGAATAAATTACTTTAGGGATCATTATAATACTATTTACATGTTGCTATCGATACCAAGATTCAATATTTACCTAATATTATCGAACCGCACACGCAGCCTCACCCCAAAAGCCACTAAAACAACACGTATCTCCGACAAAATATACTCGACGTGAGATAGATTCGTACACATATGAATATTGATGACGTCGTGTGATGTGTGGGAAATTCGCTAGAAGAAATTTTGAAGAAATAAATAAGTACAATCGAATGCATATGTGGCTTGTTGCTGGTGTATAATGTAAGCTTTAAGGCGGTTAAGCGAATCGGGTGCTTTAGGAGTAAGATAGGTGACCTTTTTTGTATCTAGGGTGAAACCATCGATTTAAAGCTATAGGTGAAACCGTTAAAGAGGTACCTGATATCTCGGGTGAGATACTGAGCTATGTGTGATTTTAACTGAACTTTAACTCCCTCGGTGGACTGCCTCAGCGCTTAGAGAAAGCTCCGGGATCTTTAGAGAAACGCGCCGGTGTCCTCCACTCGCGGGCGCTCCCAAACGGGCCGAAACGCAGTGGTGCTCTCCTGCACCTTCCAATGCTTGTAACAGCATGCGGCTACACACACAACGCCGTCCTTCGCACGGAACCGCTGACTGAACGGTTCGAGCTCTGACCCCGGATGCCTCCTTCTAATCACCTCTTACGATCAGGCAGGAGATACAATAGGCCTATTATTAATCCCGTTACTACTGGGACTAAGATAGGTGTCCGTGACCGATGGCTTGACTATGCATCATAGCAGTCATTAAACCGGAGGTGGTTTGAAAATATTCGACAGCAGGAATATTACACGAAACATTGTAGTCCGGTAAGCTCCCTTGAGCCTCCAAAATTATGAAGAAAAACCCATATCCAAGTTTCTCTTCTCAAAAAGAGATAGCTTAGTGAATATAACAATGGAATCTGACGCTCTCCAACACCTTAGGTAAGAACCCCACGCCCAGCCATGGGACATTTAAAAGGGTTGCAGTCAGCTGTATTTTTTTTTCAACCTTTTTTATGTCCCACTGCTGGGCACAGGTCTCCTTCTCACAAGTGAGAGGGATTTAGGCCATAGTCCACCACGCTGGCCAAGTGCGGATTGGTGGACGTCATGCTTTCGAGAAATTATGAATTTCTCTCAGGCATGCACGGCGATGAAGAACATCGTAATCAATTAAATATCACGATATTTTCCATCACCGTGGAGCAGCGATAAATGCGCACATTACAAATTTCTTTGTCAGAGGTGCGCGCCGAGGATTTGAACCCGGGATCGGTCGCGTAGAAGACCGCGGCTTTTACCACTCGGCCATCGCTGCTCAAATATATCAGCTGTAATATTTCCTTGAATCAAACAATATCTTGTAAGAAAATTATGTTCACAAACCACGGTACCCTTCAACCGCTTTAAAGCATTGTTTTATCTAATCTGCACACCCCCGTATGTAATCAGCTCACGTAGGAAATGCGGTAGGCCCGGGTTTGATTCCCCGATGCATTGACGAGGGGTGTACGGATAATGGTGGTTGTTAAGGCATGTGATACACTTGGCAGTTTTATTACAGTTCTTGGTCGCGTTTTTATCTCTTTATTTTATGTAATAATTTTTTTCGTATATAAATTAATATTACGTAATTTATAGTACGTTCAGCAGCGAAGCACATAATTACCTATAATATTTTGAATGCAATGATAATATTTGAAATACTTAGATATATGAATATACGTGAACATTTTTATTTTTAACGTAGTTGTGCGTGAATAAAGCAAGAAAGGCGTCTTTAAAATCACGATAGTGTAACAATAACAAAAATTGGAATTAAAAACGCAAAATGTTTGTGCAAGTTAAAAAATAATAAGGAAATTATTTAAAAATTCAAAATTTATTGTTCCTCAAATCAGGGCGTTTTCGACGCGCAGCATTAACGTACCATGTATAACCGGCCTAACATCTACCTTATTTGTATGTCCATAACAGCACAGATAACACAAGTTGGGGCTGGAATGCATCTCACTATTTATTATGAGCCACCTTAATCTTCTTTGCACGTTTCGTTGTGCAATAACTGTTATTTATGGCTGTAAAATTACCTACGTTGTATCGTAAATTCTATTTTTGGGTACAAAATTCGACTGGGGTTAAAATTCCATACAGATACCCATTTTGGTGGTACAATTTTTATGTTCCTTTTGGGAGTCTGGAAGGTACCGTTAACCCATTCATGGCCAAGACTAACCAGAAATAACATGTAAGTACTTAAACAGATCAAACAAAAAGAACTTTTACTTTTATTACTAACTTTTTAAATTTGGACTAGGGGTGTTCTCGTAAGGGTTTAACGGCCATAATTTTCAATCTGGGCATTGTGAATTTACTTTACTGAAATCCAATTAGTGTTATATGGCAAATTAAGAAAGCACTGCGAATATGGCTCTATTGCGCAATAATACGATATTAATCCTTCTCACACTTTAATAAGATAACCGTGCCCAGCAGTGGGACATTAAAAAGATAGGTTGTTTGTAGATGGCAACATTATTTTCTAATTTCTTAGGAATAATCATAGAAAAACCAGGAAAACACTGCATAAAAATGAAGATACTCACATTTTTTCCCGATATTCCAAAACAGACGTGGTATCAGTGTTTTCCAGATCGGAATAATCGCTTTATCACGGGAATGTTTTGACGAAGGGTAATATTATGACGAATTCAATTTGTTTTTCTTTGAAAATGCCTAGGGTTGGCAAAATTGTCTTATTGGGGCGTTTTAAATTATAACAAATATTATCTTAGATTTAAGGCTTTAACTTTAATAAAAAACAAGAAGTTTCAAAATGAGTCAAGAACTGGGTTGACTTATCAGAATAATTAAGAGTTTTGCTATAAGTTAAGCTATTTAGAGGCTTTAGCTGCCGTTAGTTTAGAACTGTATCTCTATAAGTTATAGAACCGTAAAATATTAGCACGAGGGTAAATAAAACGTGAAAAACTTGAAATGATGTGTTTATTTGCATGAAACACGATACAAATAATCATATAAGTTTTACAATATAGTTTCCGCGTGTTTTACCGACCTCTTCGGTGGGCAATTTTTTATTGATTATCAACGTGTCTTGAATGTCTTGAGAATATTTAAAAATAATGAATAAAATAAAATTAAATGTATTATTTCATACGTAAAGGTACATGTCAATAATTAGTGCAAGAAAAATTTAAGAGCTTCAAAATGTTATATTTTTTATCACATTTTCTACACGTACTAAATTTAAATACGCGCCATTGTTACTTAAGTATCAAGGCATCGTGGTGTCTCTACCTATTACCTAGAGATTTGGTTGTAGGTATGGTGGTCATAGGTTTTTCATTATATTATTATGTTGTCATAGCTTTATACTATAACCAAAATTATATTTAAAAAAACAAACCTTTTTCTAATAAAAAACGGTGCTAAAGTAATATTTTGTACAGCGATATAACACTAGGACGTAACTGTTTCTCTGTATGTCCTTAATTTTCATGCATTCTTTTTAAGTTATTTAAAATCAAATTTTATGCTTTTACGGTCTAATAATAATCTTACTACTGAACCGATCTTTTTTGTTAGTTACCTAATGATTGAAACTCATCGCCAGCCCTAGCCTAGCGAACCCTGAGCGACTCGGTGTCCAGATGCGACGATTCCCAGCTTTCGTGATTGACACCGGGGCACTGCGCTACGGTTCGTCGGATAAATACCGGGGAAAGTATAGAACGGAAGAATTTGATCCCGGAACAGACCTGAACGCTTTTTAGGGGTTCATACCTAAAATAAATGGAAACCTTATAAATATTCATTTCTTGACACTTTGATCTCACAATAATATAGTGAAGGAGCATTCTGACTCAGTGGTATTAGACCGCTCCAACACATGGCCCCCTGCATACAGCCTTAAACAAGGTTCGAGTTTTACCAGGGCTCGTGTTCGTATCTGAGGTTGTGTATCGGTGGAAGGATGCAGTTGCCAGCCAGAGTTGTACAAAGAGACCATCATCCTTCAGTGTAGCAGCGTTATTGCATAGGATCTCATGCAAGACCTCATGCAAGGCTTATTGAGGTTGTGTTTAGATGTCTTTAGGTTGCAGCTACCATTTCACACCACGTGACCTCTTTTGTTTCTCCATTTATATAAAAAAAAGAAAATTAGTGCCAAAAATACTCTCAGGGATATTTTTTAACAACGCCCACTGTCGCCCACACATAATTTTTAGTGAACGCATTTCGTAAGTTCAGTCCAGCTTTAAAACCTTTTAAATTTGACAAAGGAGATAATACTTACAAAGGATAATGTGAGGATCCAAACCCATTATTACGCCTTGTAAAAGGTTGAGTGGGCTTGACATATGTATGTCATTTGGGAGTAACAACCTTTTTATATGCGATACGGAGTAATAAATAAATGTGCGATAAACCGAAAAAATCGAATTCAATCGGACAGGACCCGGGGCAAATTGGGTCAAATCTATAACGGTCCACGGCCCGTAAATCCTCCAAGTTCGTATTTCGAACCCAAGTTACGGCCCATCGGCCAATCGGAAGAACGCTTATCGCCATCCAATGACACCGGACCGATTACACCGGCGCCGTAAATTCGAAAATGGAACTCAACTTCGTTAATTACCGAACTGAGTAACTGTCGTTATCGGGCGACGAATCAACGGGACGCGGCAACGATCGAACGGTCCAAGTTTAAACATTCAATTTTCGAATAGAAAAAGTACGATTTAATAGCCAGAAATAAAACAAATGCAAGTATTACACCATTATTAATGCAAATTAAGCTAGCAATACAACTTTTAAACTCTGTTCACTTGATTAATTAATGAAAGGGTAAGTTCAATAACCCTTCTTGAAACGGTTTTAAAGAAACTCTAAACGTTTGCAACGTATGACTAAAAGATATATGACATACAATAATTTTTTTGATTGCTCATCTCACTCTGAAAAAATTGTTTGTAGAGTTCACATGGTTCGACTGAAAAGTACCACCGTATTGCCGTGATGCAATTCCATTGTTTTTCAGTAGAAAAAGCAGCGCAACTGTACACGACCACTCGATTCGACTTGACTCAACTCGGGCTCGCGTAACATTTTGTTTTGATGTCCATGGGTTGCTACCGCTTATCACGAAACGTGTCTGTCAGGCTTGCCTACAATTTCATTTGATAAAAAAAATTACCACAATTTATTGATGACCAATAAAAAAAACAGAATGCAATTGAATCCCGACATCCAAAATCCCAAACTGTATAAATACATCAGAGTTACCACCGGTACAATGATGAACAAACAAAAAAAAAAAAGAAACAGAAGAATGTAACTGAATTACACATTCAAAATCCCAAAATGTATACGTCAGAGTTATCACCGGTACAATGATGCAAGTAATTACGTGGCTATAAAGCGGATTGCAGCCACCATTTTATGGGCTCATTAAATTAAATGAAACCGAGCTTTAACATTCCATTATTTGGATACGGTATCGATACGAACGTCCGGCTGCCTTCATCGATTTGCGACTCATGACTATTGATTGCGAAAACTTGTTCAGAGTGCACCGCATGCTCATAACGAGTCGACAGTGACGACTTACGGAAGATAAGTTTGATCAAAATCGGTTCAGTAATTTTCACGGTTTCTCTCCTATATTGGGGAGGCCAGGAATTTACTCCACCACGCTGCTCCATTGCGGGTTGGTGGCGATGCGGGTTAGATGCGGGTCAGGGTCAGTCCTTCAAATTTCTCTGCACTCCCTTAGGTGAGCTGGTAGATAATACCACTCGGCATTAATAAATAAATAAATAAAAAAGTGGCCAACTAGCTGTCGAATCGAACAAACCGCCCACGAGGCGTACGATAATCGATAACATCCGGGACCGATGGCTTTACGTGCCCTCCGAAACGGTAAGTAATAGATTAATCGTCAATATTGCAAGGCCTGCTAGCTTTTTCTTTGCCCGTTCTTTCCCCGTTGACGACCTGTGTGGCGCAATGATTACCATGCCGGACTGCCAATCGGAGCGTCCCTGGTTTGATTCCCGGCGAAACATAAATTTGAATGATGAGTTTAAATTTCTGTTCTCGGTCTGGGTGTTTCTGTCTTTGTATGTGTCCATGGTACCCACGAAATAGGTTATATCTACCCTACTGTGGAACTATGAGTGTGAAATGTTATGAGTGTGAAGTGTTCACATTGACTCTAAAAATGTGTGAATTTTTTTTATTTGAATGGTGTAGCAGACGAGCATGCAGGCCACGTGGTGTTAAGTGGTCGCTGCAGCTCATGGACCTCTACATACAACCTCAAGCAAGCACTGGTAAGTCTTGTCTGAGGTCGTATGCAGTTGCGCTGCTACTCCGGAGGCTGGTGGTCGCCTCATGTAAGTGTGGTCGGCAACAGCACCTTTTCACCGAAACGCAACAGAATTGAAAGAGAAAATACAAAAACCTACCACCTATTCTAAAATTCTAAATTTTTTTAACGAAAGAAAACAATAGCTTTTAATCTTTTTTAAGGAATAGACGCACTAAAAATGAAATTTATGATTTCAAGCTGTTGAAACACAGAGTACAATCAAATCTGATAACTGCAAATCAAAAGGGCGGGGTTGATTCATCAAGCTATGTTGCGTGGCCACAATAACGAACCTAATCGAATTCGCTTTTAAGGATCCGTAAGGTATGCACAGGAACGATTACACTCGATAGTCTGTCACAAGGTTGTCACTTTTGAAAAGTGATATCTCCCTTTGATTATTATGTTTACAATAAATGTTTGTAAAAAGTGCTTGAATGTTGTTGAAAGGCAGCTGACTTAAAGCACACAAATGCATTTTATGTTGCAATAGGCAACGATATCATGCTTTAAAGTTTAAGCTCATGATTGCTAACGTCACGTGTAATGTGTGCTTTACAAACAATACACGATCGCAAATGTAAATGTGTTGCGCGTGCCAGATTCAGAAATCGATAAATTACTATAGGTGTAAGTACAAGAAATAATAAAATATAAAATTACCTAATCTATGATACTGAAGCGCTCATAGCTCAATGGCTAGTGAAGAAAACAATGATATGATCTAAGCTATGTCAAGCGCATTCGAAAGTAAGATCGCAAATCAATAGCGGCTAAGTTCATGCGTGTCTTCGTGTGTTCTAAAAACTGTATATATTATATCAACTTCTTGGAGTATAGAATTTTCCCTCGTAATTAGTTTGTTTTCATTGTAGCTACGGAACCTCGGTTATAAGGTCAACTCAGCTGGCAGATTTTTGACTCGCAGCACTATTTGCAAAAGGCAAAAAGACGTGAAAACCCTTTCGATTATATTAAAGTCATCACTTGTCTCGTTTCGTCCTCAAACTCGTTATTATTAATTGCAAATATTCGAACTGAATATTTACATTCTTTTATTGAGCCGATTTGAATAATGGCGTTCACTGACGAACTTATTAATACGTGCAAATTAAGCCTTATTTTCTTTTCTCTTTTGAGCTTTTCCTTGGTCGTTATAGAATTGTCTGTCAGTCAGACGAGCCTTAATTGCGGAAGTACATTTGAATTTAGCCCGGAAATCATTAGAAAGGCTTAAAATAAAAGTGTTACGTCATTTGGAGAGTTGATGACATTTTCTTGTACGAGTCAACCAGAGGTTCAATTATATTTTCTTCGTTTTAACGGTTAACTACAAATTGTTTTAGGAAGTTTATCAAACTCGTCCTCTGTAGCGAATTGCTTTAAGGAAATTAGACTTACGCCATTAATTTCTGACCTTACCTTTTGTATAATAGTGCGTCCCGGTGACGTGCGCATGTGTTTCAATTGCAAGCCTATCACAGGATACATATATATACGTTCTGTCTCTCACACGATTGGCGTCATATACCCTAGGGATATATTTACGGTTACAGATGCGCGCATGGCCTGGCGGTTAGCGTAGAAATCAAACGATCTATGCTATGCACTACGGGCGCGGTCGGGTGTGAGATTGGTGACCGCCAGTGGCAAAAAATTTCATGCGCATTTCCGTGCTTCGGAGGGCACTTTAAGCTGTCGGTCCCGGTTGTTGTCGATAGATAACTGTCGTTAAAACTTGTCGGAGGCCTTATAGGTGGTTTGAAAACATCCGACAGCGGGTTGGTCACTAACCCGCATCTCCACCATCCCGCATTGAAGCAGCGTAAGCTCCATGCCTCCCCAATAATGGGGAGAGACCCGTGCCCAGCAGTGGGACGCAAAAAGGGTTGCAGCCAGCAATACTCACAGTACATCTTACGTTGCATCATAAGTAAAGCCATCTCGAGATAATCGGTCTTGTTGCGATGTTGTGCTAGAATGGGTTTAGTTTTACCCGCGGCTTCCGGGGTTCTCAAGCCGCCAAGTCAGCGGCCCTGTGGGTGTGCGTGACCGCACATCGTAAACACTTGAAGGTGTAAGAGAGCCGTACGGCCCGGGCCCGTTTCGGAGCCTCGCATATGGAGGACACAGAGGTGTTCTATTGATCCCGGAGTCGTGCTCCGAGGTATGTTACTGAGGGGGTTTTAGTTCCTAAGGTGCTGGAGTACATTTAAATAGTGTGCCTTGTGTCAATTTTACCTGGCAATCTCCCGTTGCGCAGCGTGCAGCTTGCCGGCGAGCCGCGCCGCGTCCGCCTCGGCGGCGCGCGCCCGCGCCTCCCAGTCGCTGCGCGCGCGACGCTCGCGCTCCGCATCGTTGCGCGCCGCTCCCTCGCGCTGTAACAAGGAAACGAGAAATTTAATAAGGTAATGGTGAAAGTGAAGTCGAAAATTTTCGAGCAGTGTGTGTTGCCAGTGATGACTTACGGCGCTGAGACGTGGTCTTATACAGTTAGCCTTTTCCACAGGCTCAAGGTCGCTCAGCGAGCAATGGAGAGGGCTATGCTTGGTATTTCTCTACGTGACAGAATCCGTAACGATGAAATCCGTAGATGAACGAATGTTACCGACATAGCTCTCAAAATCTGCAAGCTGAAGTGGCAATGGGCAGGCCATATAGTTAGGAGGGCTAATAACCGGTGGGGAAGAAAGGTCCTCGAATGGCGACCATGTCTCGGCAAAAGGAGCACAGGCCCCCCTCCAACCAGGTGGACGACAACGACCTGAAGAAGATACCGCTGGATTCAGAGGGCGCAGCACCGGATGGAGTGGCGAACATTAGGGCAGGCCTATGTCCAGCAGTGGACTTTAAAAGGCTGATGGATGGATAGATGGAATGGTAAAAGGTGACCAGAGATGCCGAGCGATAAAGACAGTGGCAGTGAAATTTGTTATATGCGCATTTATCGCTCACGGTGAGGGAAAACATTGTGATACCTAATTCGTACGTTATCCCTTACGTTCTCCATCACTGTGCAATTGCATGCCTGAAAGTTACTCATAACTTCTCGAAGGCATGATGTCCACCAATCCTCACTTGACCACTATCTATCTATCTAAGGGTGTTTTTTCAATAATAATGGCTGAAAGAAAATGAAGCTACATGACATAAAAGCAGAAT
The DNA here is from genome assembly GCA_911387765.1 of Pyrgus malvae. NCBI lineage: Eukaryota > Metazoa > Arthropoda > Insecta > Lepidoptera > Hesperiidae > Pyrgus > Pyrgus malvae. Next base: position 4,113,898 of record OU426955.1, on the reverse strand, counting down.
GAGCCAGTAGCAAATAGTCAGGAATTGCGTATTATCTGTATGTTTAGAACATCTAATTAGCCGGAAGTCAAATTAGCTGGATGAAAAAACACAGAATGTGATAGAAGCGAAAATCTCTGCAAAAGAAAACTGGGCAACTGCGAGTCGAACGCACGCACGTAGGGTTCTGTACCATTATCTATAAACAATCACGTTTATTGTTTGGGAGTCCCCTTAAATATTTATTTTATTCTATTTTTTAGTATTTGTTGTATAGCGGCAACAGAAATACATCATCTGTGAAAATTTCTAATGTTTAGCTATCATGGTTCATGAGATATAGCCTGATGACAGACAGACGGGCGGACAGCGTAGGCTTAGAAATAGAGCCCCGTTGGCGCCCTTCGGTTACGGAACCCTAAAAATGGTGTCGGATTGTCGCTAGAGTAGCCCTGCATTAGCTTGGCGCTAGATGAAGATAGATGGAGGTAGCATCTAGCTTATTCTTTATAGGTTTCGTTTTTAGTTTGGGAGATCTTTTGGGATTGATGAATCCCTGAAAGTGGACCTTCATCCAGGGAAGGCCAGCTGCCCCCCCTCCCTCGGACGCCCATGCCCACATTGATAAAAGTTAAATTTTTGAGAAATTAACCTTTACTCAGTAAAGGTTAATTTCTCAAAAACTCAACTTGTCATTTGTATCTGTTATCTACTAAATATACTAGTAATGTTATCAACTATGTAAACAAACTTTCCGCTCGCGACAAATAAAATTTTTCGCTCAAATAAAAAGTATCTTTATGTCACTTTCCAATAACCAAATTTTCTAAATCCCCTCCAAAAATTAGATCAATCCAATTAGCAACGTCGCGACAGCGAAGTAAAAGAAAACTAACAAACAAATATATATGCTTCAACATACAAGTAGGTATAAATATTTTTTATATGTTAAATTGTGCTGACAATTATAAAATTATATCTAATTAAATACTTATAAGATAGGTACATTCACAAAATTAATAAAACGATTGCAAACACCATTAATTAAATAATCTCTAAACTCCAGCTAAACGAGCTCTGATTCGTTAATAAATTGTACAAACGGGATGTGGAGGAAAAGGGGAGATCTCCCGCCAGGCGATGTCACTGCCTGGGGACCGCGGTCCGAATGCTAACTTCGGATCATTTCTATATATACTGAGAATCTAGGAAACTTCGATAGCGTGATTCAGGATACGTCTTCTGATTGGCCAGTTCAGTATGACGCGTATGACGTAGTACTCTATTGTTTACAATGTTCGCTGCTTGCGTCGTCTTGCATGGTCAGCATTTCTTGTGAGGCGCGTGTCATGTTGCTGTAGGTATCGCGCCGCTACATCACTCCCCCTCCAACTATGGGATGATGTCGTAACTCTCGTATGCCAGTGTCGTCAACGGCTTCATGTGCCGGAATGATGTGATGCGTGCGCAAGCACGGGAGGGAAACCCAGAAAACCTCTTGCTGCGTGCTGCGGATCGCCGAACTTGAGCGTTGCAGGATGAAGGAACCAATGCGCCTTTGCGGCTGCTCGTGGGACCTGGTCATTGCGCTCGTTGCTGCTGGCTTGACTCCATGACTCCTTGTACTTTCTGAAGGACATCAGATACTTCGAGGATGAAAGTGCTGGTACCATTGAAATGTGATCAGCAGGGCGTCTTCAATCGACGGTGGTCACCAATGTGGAGGAAAAGGGGAGATCTCCCGCCAGGCGATGTCACTGCCTGGGGACCGCGGTCCGAATGCTAACTTCGGATCATTTCTATATATACTGAGAATCTAGGAAACTTCGATAGCGTGATTCAGGATACGTCTTCTGATTGGCCAGTTCAGTATGACGCGTATGACGTAGTACTCTATTGTTTACAATGTTCGCTGCTTGCGTCGTCTTGCATGGTCAGCATTTCTTGTGAGGCGCGTGTCATGTTGCTGTAGGTATCGCGCCGCTACACGGGATATTCCGCGGCACAGTCGCCATTATACTCACGATTCGCACATAACCGTGATTCTCTTTAATGTTCCAACAAACATTAATATTTGCAGCAGTTATCCACTACCTGCAGTTTAGTTGGTTTAGCGAAGATTTTATCTTTGGTTAAGTACCTGTAAAGTGTAGGAGAATAGCGGGATTATTAAGCCCGAGAGTTTCAGAAAGATTAGTAAAGGAATATTATGCATAATTTTACAAATTGGAACTGGATTATATTGTGTTACTGTATTATAATTAATTAACTTTTTTCTTTTTTATCTTTGTAATATGTGCCCCTAAAATATGGCGACATAAATATAGTTAAACAACTATTGGAAACACCCATATTTGTGTAAATAAAAGATTATAGATTATAAGTTATATTCTATAATCTCTTATAGATATATAAGTCTTTAAATATAAATAAATAATTAAATAAACAAACAACGAATTCGCATAGCGCCATCTCTTTCCTCCTGGATGTCTATTCCGAGACCACTGCTCCCAGCAGTGGGCATTAAAAAGCATGAAAAATACACATCGATTCCATTACTACATTATCCACAAAAATCAAGATTCAAATTTCCAGATTGAAACCCGGGCATGAAAACAGCTAGAATGTTTACATAATTAGTGTTCATTCTGGATCTAACTACCGCTAACGCTTCTAACTCGGTCCTCGTCTCCAAGTTCCTCCTAGCTTTAAGTTTGATGAAGTTTTAATTGAAAATTAGTCTTGGCCGTATCTTGACTCAGTTCATTTAGTCCCGGCAGACCGGTTAATGAAGTAAATTTTGGACCTCCGATTAAAACGCTGAGTAATTATGTACTTGTTAGATGTAGAAATTTACCTTATTGGAATTTCTTGTCGCTAGAGTTTTTAAAAGCATGATGGTAGAAAACAAGCGATCTTCGCAGCTAAACCAACCGGGCGTGGCCGGGTGTGTGGTGGGACCGCTCATCGTACAAATTTCATGCGCGTTTTCGTGTTTTGGAGGGCATGTTAAGCCATAGATCCCAGAATCTATCCATTATTAGGTCACCTGTGCGTTTCTCAGGAGATCCTGGAGTCCTCCATAAGCGATGAGGAGGGCCACCGAGGGGGTTTTAATGAGGTCAAATCCCACATAACCCGGCGTCTCCCAAAATGCTCGGGCACCTTTAGAAGGTTTCCCCCCGTTAAAAAAAGATATGGAGATGAAACATACGATAGGGGCTTTGTCACGTAGTAGCTAGCCGCCAAATAAGCGCGCTTTAACCCCATATTCTTAGTTAAATGTAAAAAATAGCGTTACTATAATGTAACTTAAGTGCAGAAATTTCGAGAACGGTTCTCGTCCGACGAAGCGACGTGCTTTATCGTGGATCCGATAAAAATCCAATTTCGCTGCCACTTGTGACGTCACATTCACGTGTCATCGCAGATGTCGCATGCAGTGCACATGGTCCTTTACATGCGAGGTATTAGAAACACGAACACAATTTATTGCATGTTTTCTAACGTATGACAATTTTTGTGTTTAACACAAAAATTTGGCGTAATTTACGGATTAACTTTAAAAGATAGAGTACTGAGATGTGATATGCAGATATTATATCATTAGTTTTAACCTGAAACTAAGAAAAAACACGTTTTAAGATTAATAGATTCTAAATAATCAATAAAATTATTTTATTGAGTATTTAACACAATCACAAAGGGGCAAATGCGTCGCCAAGAACTTAGTCAGCTTTATTTTATTCCCACCACAAAAATGGGTTTCTTTCTTGATAGTTTCATGTAAAGAAAGAGTATACAATTCTAATGGCTGAAAATGGCTGTAAAATGCCACGTCTTCCTCGATGATTTATTAATATTTATTTATTTTCTCATCGTTCATGTATAGTTTCGTGATTTTCTTTTGAATCAATGGCTATGTGGCGAACTATTCATTCTATGCTCGTATTAGTGATGAATATACATAAAACTAGTGGCCCGGCCCAGCTCTGCCCGGGTGCAGACGTTGTCCTGCCTTAAGTAATGAAAGAGGATATTTGTCTTCTTATTTTCTTAAAGAGATTTCATGTTACTGTCAAACAAAAATATAAATCAAATAGTGACATCACGGGAGTTTTGGCGGGAAGACGAAATATACATATTGTGCTCTTGTTTTATTTTTACTTTCTTGGTGTATTTTTAAGTTATATCGGATAAATTTGATGGCATTTTGTTCGATATAGGTTAATTATAGTGCACGAGTGTTGTGAATTAAAATAACAGTGCGAAAATATGTTTTTTCGGCTTGCCTCCAAAATTCCATTGGTCACGTTCTGGTAAAGAAGCCATCGCTTTACTTGAATATCTGACTGACTTGAATATTGATTAACTGGTTACTGACGACTTACTGACTTTACCTATTATTACTCGCCCAGTTTCACCGAAGCTGGCAAAAACGTGTTGCAAAAATTATACTTGACGCTGGCAATATGCAGAGTTTGCGATGCCATAATTGAAGAAAAAAAAGTGACATTCGAACTGTCCTTCTATTCTGAATGTGTCAAAGTTTTGAACGACACGGCACGAAATACAAACGTTTGACAGGTAGGAACAATTTATATGGGGAAACTACTTATAGATAAAAAAAAACCAGTGGAAGAAATTGTGAATCTAAACCATCCTCGAATCCACTGAAACACACACAAAAAAGTTCATTAAAATCGGTCCAGCCGTTTAGAAGGAGTTCACTGTCAACACACGTACAGAAGAATTATATTATATACTAGTGGCCGACCATAGCATGATGTTATATAGCCTAAAGCCCTCGGGTGGCTTCCCTGGGGTTACCCGTGTCCATAGGCGACGGTGATCGCTTAAAGCCACGCGGCCCGTCTGCCTTTAAAAAAAGCCTTCCCCGATAAATGGCTTATCCAACACAAAAAGATTTTTTCAATTGGAACCAGTAGTTCCTGAGATTACTGCGTTCAAACAAACATAAAAACGAACGAACGAACAAACTCTTCCGATTTATGTATAGATTTAAATATTGATTAATTATTGTCGACGTAGGGGAACTGTACGAAAAAGCGTGAACTCTATTTCGTACAATTTACCATGTTATTGCCAGCTCATCTTATGATGGAATTTTTTTCTATGTATTATCTATTTTTCTTTTCATTTAATAACTTTCATGTTATCATTTAAGGGACTGTAAATTATAAAACTTCAATACATTAACTGAAGTTTTCGATAAATCAACAATGATACTTCCAAACACTAATCGATAAGTTCTTGAAATGGACGTAACTTTTTTATTTGTGAATCAATTTAAATAAAACAAACACCAAACGTTAATCCAAAAAATACCAATACATCAGTGAAAACCGCATCCTTCTATGTTAAGCCGTTCCTGAGATTAGCGCGCACAAACGAACAGACAAACAGACAAACAGACAGACAAACAGATAAACAGACAAACAGACAATAATTCTAAAAATCATTGTTTTGGGTTCTATTACGCTAATAAATAGCCCTAGTGACAGTTTTTCTCAAATATCTTCAATGTACAGAAACCGACTTGTTACAGATTTATTATATGTATATAGATAAAGATATTGCATTAAAAGTTCTCAATTTATGTTTTCGTTGAAATAATTCGAAATAACTCACCGAATATTTCGACAAGTAAAGGTACTTATTCATTCAACCGAACTTCGCCACTTTCTAAAAATTCCAAATCTCTACCAATGTGTTCCCACCGCAGCTTTACCAGAAATACTCCGCAGTGGGTTCGCTTCTCGGTCTATTTTGGATTTACACGGAAAATAGTTTTGTAAATAGAAATGTAATGCGCGCCAAACAAGCACTTTGCGGCGAATGTCAAGATTTGTCTTCAATATCCCTTTGTTAGGATTTGGACTCAAACGAAGGCACTAGAGTATGAAAGGAATCTATGAAGGTATACTATTTACCAACTCGCATTGGAGTAGCGTGGTGGAGTAAGCTCCAGGCCTCCCCAATAATAGGAAATACCCGTGCCCAGCAGTGGGACGCAAGTGTTGCAGCCAATACGATTAATAAGAACAGAGATAACCGAAATGAAATGAAATGAAATGAAATGAAATGAAATGAAAAACGTTTATTGATGACTGTTTACCGAGTAGAGACGGAGTTGTTTTCCTACGAGAAGCGCTCGAGTTCAATTTCCGATCTACTTAAGAAATGTTTATTTGCCTATTTGTAGCTGCTCCACGATGAGGGAAAACATTGTAATATTTCATTACAACATTTTCTATCACCGTCCATGATGACTCGATGCTCTATGCCAACTGTGATGTCCACCAAACAATAATTACTTTGTTGGACTGCCAATCGAGGGGTACCGGGTTCGATTGAAACAGAAATTTGAATGATGAGTTTTAATTTCTGTTCTCGGACTGGGACTCCTTCTTTGTATGTGTTCATGGTACCCACGACACAGGGAATTAATTCCCTTACTGTGGGGCTATGAGTGTGTCGTTTAAAAAGTGTAGTGAACTGAAAGCAAAGGTGCAGTGAAGTAGTTTTAAAACTTTTTTGTATATTTTATTTTGATCGTTCTGTCCGTATTATCATTAAACATTGTTAAGATATGATAAAATATTACTTCTACGCTCTTCATCTTAAAATATACCTACATTTTGGTTCACGAACTTAATCGACACACAACAGAATTTCATGCATGATAGAAAAATGGGTGACACCGTTTTCCATTGATAGCTCTAGCATAAATACCTTTATGAAATTAACAGACTTACTAATTCGACACTCTGCAAAGCAAGCCATGTCAATATTCATGTCTTGGTTAATAGCTAAAAATAAAGGAAGACGTGTTTTTTCCTTATAGAAAAGTAACCATTAGTGGAATGAGTAACACATGATGTTATGAATCGAACCAATTTAAAAACGATTATAACCAAAATCTGTTTTCAGGGAAGCTGAAATCTCCAGCAGTAGTCCATTATACTACAGAACTTCATCCAAAAGGGTTCTATTCATAATATTCGTGTCATCTCCACGACAGATCTTTTATCGCCGCAAATCGAGCGACGCGATGAAACGAAGACGGTTCGCAACGAAAAGAAAGGAAGTGTTCGTTTCGGTTATTTTCGTCTGTTTCCGTCCGACGAAGATTAGGCGAGCGAGAGACGAAACTGGTATTTCAATTGGGTGCATCGAGATATAATGGAGATATTTTTTCACTATCTTGCAAGACAGAGAATTTCGTAGCGTAACGGAACATTTTGAGCAACTTTTGTCATCATGATATTTAAAAATTAAACAGCTAACTAAAGAAATGTAAATGATAAAATGAATCCTTTAATACTAGATTATAGATATGATATAAAAAGTAAAAGTAATGATGAAGTTCAACGACAGTTAACTTTGTAAAGTTTTAGGCATAAACAAATATACAAGTGACTGATAAGCATTCAAACACAACTAAACTTTATGTATGCTAATTTTGCTATATTTCAGAAAATATACATATATTTATTGAAAGTAATAATAGCTCTGATTTCTATAGCCTTTAGCTTAAATTATTAAAAAAACCGAACCAACACTTTCTTCGAACTGTCGTGTATTAATTCAGTTACTAATTATAATCATTTTATGATTCACTTGTTAGTCACTCATGGGTAAAGAAATTATTATGAATGTCCGAAATATTACGGACTCCCTAACCTTTTCACCTGTCAGTATGTCAGCTGTCAATGCGACATGAGTGACAGTTGGGGAGAAACCCTCTAAACCTACCCTACCATGTTAGTCAATATTTGTGTTTTTCTTGTCATTTTCTGACGTAGGTGTTAGAAAACATTAAAACTTTTCACGTCTCATTTTTATATTATGACAGGGCTTAAGAAGTGAAATCACGAAAGCAGCGAAGACTTATACATTTAAACTTTACACTCTTACGGAAATAGGCGGTAAATTTTTAACACTCAAAAACTTCCCTCAAAATTATCTTCAAAAGGATTCGCTATTATCAAATTTCGGCGAGAACTTAAAGCAATTTTTATAAAAGCGAAAGTTTGACTCAAAATCACCTTGAAAGGCGGAGTTTTTGTCTGTAGGCGAATGAGTAAAAATTGGACGTTTTACGAGGTATGAAAGCTGTAATTAATTAGAGGAGAAAAAGTTCTAGTAAAAGTTCATTCCCCTTCCAAAGTTTTTCATAAGAGATTTTTCTTGTTTCTTTGATGGAATTAGTAAGGTATATCTGTATAGCAGTCTAAATTAAAAGTACATTAATGTACGTTATATTGTAGAGCGACTGATTTAGAATAGAAATAAATCTCTTTGAAATATACCATTTGGTCATATGGAGTAAAATTATTAGGTATAATTTTTGTAGGTGGTAGAACTATTATGGTTCGCCCGGGGAAGTACCACCGCTGCACCCACTTCTGCCGTGAACCAATTCTATAGTGTTTCGGTAGAAAGGTGCAGTTGCCGGCCACACTTACATGAGGCGACCACTAGCCTCCGGAGTAGCAGCGCAACTGCATACGACCTTAGACAAGACTTAACCTATGCTTGCTTGAGGTTTCATGTAGATGTTCATGGGCTGCAGCGACCACTTAACACCACGTGGCCTACATGCTCGTCTGCTACTCTATTCAAATAAAATAAAATATGGTTCACGGCAGAAGTGGGTCGTGCAGCCGTGGTACTTCCCCGGGCGAACCTAATAGTTCTACCACCTACAAAATTCTAAATTGTTACTAATTCTTAAATCGTAAGAAGATTTTGTGGAAAATAAGACTATCTACAAACAGAACAATCACTCAAGCTGCCACGGAACCCTTGCAGTTTGAAATGATCATTTCTATTTGAAACGGAAGCGTCTAATTTGGCCCCATCGCTCAACTGGACATCAATCAGTCGTCAGTGTTCTAGTCTAGCTGATGGCCATCGATAGATAGTACGTAAGGAAAGTGCCTTATTTTTCAACCCTTTTTAATATCTTACTACTGGGCACTTAGAATAAATACGTAAAGAATGAGTGTCTTTAAATAAGTGCGCTGTCAGAATTGAAGCACTAAATAGATTCCTACAGCTGTCACATCTGACAAACAAAATATTTTTATTTTGACCAAATTAACTTTACTACAAAATATTGAAAACACTGTGAAAAGTTATTTTATTAGATTATTTTTTTAAGTGTTGAACCTTAAGTCTAATGTAGCGACCCGGCGTTTGGTGCCATTAATGGCACCAATCAACATGCTTCAATTTGGGCGCGCGAACTTGGTTTCTATAATGTAATTGTAATTATTCTGGGCATAAATTTCCTCTCGCGGGATCTCTCCGGATCCAGGCCACGGATTACTGGATACAACATTCATTTGAGAAATGTTATTTGCGACGGAATTTGAACCCAGGACTTCCTGCGTGTGAGGCCGGTATCTTAACCACCCGGCTATCGCTGCTCGAAAGTGTCTTTGTAATATGAAATTAATTCATAGAAATTATGCTCCAATGCGTGTTGCTGTTTAATCGCTTAACTTACCACATTTGGTCAGTCGCATACTATACTTAACCTTTACTACTTTTGAGTAATTTTGCGACTAAAGCGATGCTACGAGTACTCTTCTCACTCTCTTTTACGATTGCTGAATAACATGTTCAAATAAATTGGTCAATGTTTAGGTTTGTCGAATCTGTACGTTAATTCAAACACTGCATATATGTACTAGCTCTGTGACTGACTCGTCAAATCATGTCTTTATTGTTGAAATCTATCGAGATTACCGATTACATAATAGGGTCTTGGACACTATGCACAAAAAATTCAAAATCCTTACCTTAAAAAGGTTGCACTAAATCACGCTTGGAAAGCTATATAATTGTTAATTCTTTTTTATACACGATTTTTATTACCGCTTAAATCAATAATAATGAAGTCAATTGATTTTATATGATAAGTGACGTCACTTATCATTTTCTCATACAAAGTGTATGGGGATGTCACGTTTTGACAGCTCATTAAAAGTATCTCAATTGACTTGGTATTCCAAGAACGGATTGATAAGGTTTGTCCAGTTTATTCAATATTGCCTCGTAACCTACTGTTATCCTTATTTGCATTAATAGCAGAATTCCGGTCTCAAAATATATGCTACTATATTTATTTTCGACAGCCTCCGTGGCGTAGTGGGTGATGAGCCGAAAGCGAAGCGTGAGGTCGTGGGTTCGAATCCCACCCAGGACAAATATTTGTGTGATGCACATGACTATTTCTTCTGTATCTGGGTGTTAATTTACCTATTTAAGTATGTATTTAGAATTATATAAGTATGTTTATCAGCTTTCGATTACCATAGCACAAGCTCTGCTTAGTTTGGAATCAGGATGCGTTGTGTGAATTGTCCAAAGATAACTATTTATTTATTATTACTTAAAATGTTGTCTGCCTGTGGCAATTTTTTGATACAAAACTGTACCTATTCGAAATTCAAAACCAAGTTACCTTAGGTGAATGCATTTAAAAGCAGAACTTATTTCACATTTAATTTTAATTCAAAATCATTCCATAAAATTGGCTCCATCTTCCCAAGTTCCGCAAGACGAAATTCTCATCACCTTCGCCTGAAGAGTCATAAATATTTACCGTCATCTCAAAGCTTTTGAGTCGAGTGACCGGCTTAAGTTTTCACTGGAAAAAGAAAAATAGAAGAGGTTTTCGAATATGAAAATAAAACGTTAAAAATATCTCCGACAGCGCCCGGACGTTGATGGATGGCTCCATTCTGACGGAGAAAGACATCAGTCCCAGTTTTAATAAACAGAGCAGATTTATGAAGTTGGCTCATTGAAAACTCTGTTTTTGTGTTTGTTAATGAGCTGGGTTTGTTTATTAAATTGAAGAGGGAATTGGTTGGTCCCACGCTTAGGAATGACATTTTTTTGTAAGACATATAACCTAGACCTATAACGATTTATTCATAACAACCAAGGTAACAAAATTTAACTACCTAGTAGAGAAGACCTAGTAGAAATATTTGTGCACTATACACAAACTATATAGTAGTAGTAAGTACCCGGACGACCGAGCGTTGTTCGGATAAAAACAATTTATTTTCATGGTTTAATTTCAAACGAAACACTCATTTGCTTAGAGTTATTTAATAACGCCATCTGAAATAGCTCCCAATAAAATAAAAAAATTCTCAAAAAATAAAAAATAGAGGCCGTATACGAAATTTTGCCGATTTCGCTGATTTAGCTCATTTTATACAGGAGATTTTGCAGTTAAAATAAAGTATTTCCATAAGTTTTATCGCACAATATGATGGATCATTTCAATAATAAACTATTAAATGAGCCACTTTTCAATTTTTATTTCGTTATTTTGCTTAATAGACCTGAAGCCGGTGATCCTTTTGTAAATATTACTGTAATAGGTATAGAATATCACATATTTCTGGATCATTTTAAAGTCTAAACAGATCGAAAAAAATTACATGTATTGCTGTAAAAATCACATACATAGTGTATGAGCCACTTTTTGCCACTCTCATACAAAAAATATTAGTAAAAAAACATTGAACTTAGTCAATTTTGAGAGAAAATGGGCCAGAAATTGCATTTGATTTCGGCAAAATGTAATAATATTTCGTAAAATTTATTTGACATAAATACTCTTCAGTTTATAATCAATCCGTTTCCTGAAAAAAGAAATCTTATTAATAATGATGATTCGGCATTAAACATCTTTTAAAGTAACCTAAATCTCGCATTATAATTCTTGACGCAAGCTATAAAATTGTCTAATGTATTAGATTATTAATGAAATGAAAAGTTATATTGTGCAATGATACTTGTAGAAGTACTGTAATTTATCTGCAAAATCTCATGTGTTAAATCGGGTAAATAAGCAAAATCGGCAAAATTTCGTATACGGCCCCTTAAACCCGGATCTCTAGTTCCGCAGTCAGCCCACGTAATCATGCGGCCAAGGAAGCTTTAATTCATTGAACGAAATTTTCATAGACCTCTTTCAAATCGACATTGTCATTTCTTTGAACGTTGGATTAGCGGATGGCGTTTAACAGCGTTCAACTCCACAATATTATTAATATTCTCAAATAGATGTCAGGAAAAGTCGTATATTTCAGTTTATATTTAAGTTGATTATCGCTGAAAATATTTTTTTATAATTTAAAATTTCTAATAATAAAACCTAGCTGGGTCGATTTATCACCCCCGAAACCAGGGTACTAAATTTCATCAAAATCGTTGGAGCCGTTTCCGAGATTCAAAAAATATATTTAGGTACATATGCAAAAATTGCTCGTTTAAAGGTATAAGATAATAATAATGAAAATGAGAATCATGTAATAATTTATGTTAATAATCAATTTAAATTTATTGAAAAAAAAAGTTAAATATTTGCATGTTAACTTTGTATCTACTACTTATTTAATGCCTTTAATATTTAATCTAGTGTAACCAGTAAAGAACGTCGATAACATATTATAATAAGAACAAATATGTGCCTATTATTATTATTTTATTCATTGAATTTGTATTCAAATGATAATTTCATATAATTAACGTTAATACTATGTTTGCTAGAATGAAATGAATTTGAATTATCATTTACTATTGAAAGTTGTCAATGCAGGTAATTTTTATAATTAATTTTCTCTTGGTTTGGTCTGTCATTCTAAACGTGTAAGAATAAAACAAAACAAAAAATAACCATCACAGGCGTTATTAGTAAGGGTAAGTATAATTACGTTTATTAGTAAGGGGCGCATGTAGGCATGTAGTATCAGCTATTATAATATCTATATAAAATATCTCAGTAAAAAATGCAAACTCTAATCTCCAATAAATGTGCTACGCGAAACCCCATAAACTTCGTTATCTAAACCAAACGCCTTCAAAAAGTCATCCCCGTTTTTCAAAGAACTTAGCACCCTTCTTTATTCGTAGCCAAACATCCCTTATTGACTACATCCCTGCACTTAGGAGCCGAAGAGTTAGGGTAGTAACACAAATATTACTTTAAAAATGAGACGTCTATGTTATTTTGATAAGTTTATGAGGCCCATTATATCATGATATATTATGAAATAAAAAAATTAAGTAAGCTCCTAACTTGGGGTTTTGGTAGGTTTGACATAGAAAAAATATGAGTTAAAACACAACAATAAGTTAAAATCATTTTTAAAATAAGAACGAAAATATACGCGCTCGATATACGGAAAATGCGATGTGCTTACGTACGCCCCTTACTTATAAACAAGTATAAGCCTATGATAGTTATTTTATGTTTTGTTTTATTCTTACGTGTTTAGAATGTGCTTTAAAATCACCGTTTTTAGTTTTTTTAAACTATATTTGATTAAACAATAATAGCTGTGATGTCAAAAATAGAAAATTAAGTAGTGAGTGAAAATAGACAAGAGCAAATGTGCACAGAAAAAGCCAATGATATTTCTTCTTACAAGTACTTACGCAGTCACGGGATTTAAATATCTTACGAATGTGTGCCACCGCCCTTACGTCTATCTCAGTTTGCTTAGGCGTTAGGTATTAGCATCCCTAAAGGGTGGCAGAAACAGGGCGTACGCACACAAATAAGTAGTGTAACCCAATATTTGCTCAATATTGCAAATCGGGCCTTGTTTGTGGACCCCTGTTTACAACTCCCAACTAGTGAAGAACAATATTCTGTTTAAGTTTGGATGGTTTTGTTTGATTTGATAGTCTGATACAATGATAAAATTTGTATAGTCAAAAATGAAGTATACAATAATAAATTTCTTACGTTTACGTAAGCTTAATTTATTATTTCTAAAGTAAGTTCTGTAAAATTACGGGATTTTTATACAATATTTATACAAATTAACCACCTCTATACGAAAAAAATTGAATATAATTCAAAGCGAATGCCTAAGTCATAGAAAACCTACAGCTAAAAAATCATATTTATATGTATATAAGCTTATGCAGTAAGAACATTTAGTCAGAACGTACGTTTTTATGTACTTGTATACATTTTATTTAAACCTAGCACACATGGAGACGAGAGGCTTGATGGTAAGCAATCATCGGACGCGTATGCATTTGTGAAATTGTCACATAAAGAATATTATTCCATAACGACGATAAAATTTCACGATTATATCAGTAGAGCAAGAAATATCTTGGACAATGTTGTTAATGAATAAATAAATAAGTTATATAAAGTTGCAGATTATTTGATTATAACGACTGTGCACAATACAGCCATTATGTAAAACGTAATTAGTCTTTTTCAAACGTTAGCAATATATCGTTTCCCACACGAAAGGCCCTGTTAATGACGTCACTGCCCTAACAAAGGCGACGATTGGTCGAAACGATGACACGTGACCGCCACGTGACACCTCTTTGACGCAAAATTAGGTAGAGGGAGCCAGCAGCGATGTTAACGGAAAATAATCTACATATTATTGAGTAAGACTTTATAGTGCAAATTGAGTGCAATCAGAGGATTATACGGACACATTGGCGCCTTTGTTCATACGTATAAATTATTTTATTAGTAAATTACATATATTTACGGAAAGGAAATATGTTGATGTCAGTAAAGCGATATATAAATTTGAAGACGAAAGAATGATTGTTTTTGAAAATACGAAGTTAAAATTGCTATGTAGACGAACTGTAACAAATTGTAGCTTAAGAATTGGATACGCTGATTATTTTTCACATTTTTTAACTTTTATACTGTATAACTATTTAACATAAAAATTGATTTTGTAAACAAACAATAATATTGCCTGTAAACAGCACTATAAAAATACTACGAGGATATGTAATAGCTTTAAAGAAAAATGTTTGTTGTAATAATTTTTAGAGTTCCGTAGCCAAATGGAAAAAAAACGGAACCCTTATGGATTCGTCATGTCTGTCTATCTGTCTGTCCGTCCGTATGTCACCGCCACTTTTTTCCGAAACTATAAGAACTATACTATTGAAACTTAGTAAGTAGGTGTATTATGTGAACCGCATCAAGGTTTTCACATAAAAATAGAAAAAAAAATTTTGGGGGTTCCCCATACATAGAGCTTAAACTTAATTTTTTTTCATCGAACCTATACGTGTCTATGGATGGATATCTATGGATAGGTCTTCAAAAATGATATTGAGGTTTCTAATATAAGTATATTTTTTTCTAAATTGAATAGTTTACGTGAGAGACACTTCCAAAGTAGTAAAATGTCCCCCCCCTGTAACTTCAAAAAAATTAGAGAATGATAAAACTAAAAAATATGTATGATTTACATAACTATGCAAACTTCCACGGAAAATTGGTTAGAACGAGATCTAGTAAGTAGTTTTTTTTAATACGTCATAAATCGTAACCGCAATTTACCTTTCATTCAATCAACTCAAATTAAAAAAAACATTATTATTTTCTAATAACAAATCTGTAATAGGTTACTTGCTGCTACGGAACTATTTTTGGGCGAGTCCGACTCGTACTAGGCCTCTTTTTAAATGCGGCATTACTTCTATTTAACTTTTTTGTGTGTTTAAAAAATAATTCTTGTTGTTTTAAAAAGGTGTTTAACCTTTTTATTTTTTGTTTTGTTTCATAACGTAATTTTTTTAAGATGAATACGTACACGTTTCGTTTTTCAAAATTCTTATTATTAAAAAGAAGAATATAATTGTGTGCATTAAGTACTGCAAAAGAAATTATTTAACTAAAATTTCCCCGCCTAAAAAGTTTCAATACGAAAGAGATATTGATAGAAAAAATACAGGGGGTATTTCAAGGCCGGCAGATGATTACAAATATAACGGATACAATAGCACCCCACATCCAACAGGATTACTGCACAATATAAAAACTACCCTAATAAAATTGGCAGCTGCAAGAATCAATAAGTGCAAATTCCAATTAAATCAGTATCTCCTGTGATGCTTGCAACCCCAGTCTTGTATTTTGGGGAATGTTTATAGAGGAGAAATAAGTAAATTCTATGCCTTTTTTTAATCCGATTTTATTCCATTAATTCTATAAAATGAAACATACGTTGTTTTTAGTTTTAAATAGAAAGAATTAATCTGGAAAATGTGTAAAAGTTCAAGGGAAAAATTCAATAGCTTCACATTAAAATAATAATATACCTATTGGCTGCAACCTTTTTTGCATCCTTTGCTGGGCACGGGTCTTTCTCCCTTATTGGGGAGGTCTGGACCTTACTCCACCACGCTGCTCCAATGCGGGTTGGTGGAGATGCGGGTTAGTGGCCAACCCGCTGTCGGATGTTTTCAAACCGCCCATTAGGCCTCCGACAAGGGTTAACGACTGTTATCTATCGACATCAACCGGGACCGACCGCTTAACGTGCCCTCCGGAGCACAGAAACTCACATGATTTTTTTTTAAACTAGCGGTAACCCATCTCACACTAGACCGCGCCCGTTTGGCTTAATTGCATAGATCATTTGCGTTCTACGCTAACCGCCGGGCCATGCGCGCTTCAATAATATATTGCTAGTATCTTATCTCTATAAAACAGGGCTGGAGTTTTTTTCCGCCCGCTTTTTTCTCCTAGCCCTTATAAGCCTTAGCGCACCCAAGCGGATGACGGTCTGCTGATGGCCGTACAACAATGACAAACATCAAGTGTATATTATTACCCAGGACGTTAATAAATTATTTCATTTCATAACTATTTCATTTCATTTGTTTTACGTAGTTCATTGAGTTCTAGATTTTCCACTAATTCAATACAAGTGGTCGTCTTATTAGAAAAGATGAATGAAAGAACACAGCAGAAGCAGTTAGATTTAACATACCATTAGACACTCGAGAGGCCAAACAAACCCACAATTTGAAAGAGACTAACAAAATTTCCAGTGAGTTTTCATGGTGTATTTTTTCAATCATTTTAATGTCCTACTGCTTTGGGATTAAGAATAGAGCTACGGTATCCTGCGAGGCGACTAAAAGGGGGCTTCCGGGGTTGCGGACGGTGAAAGTGGGAGCTTGACCCGTCCAGCCAGCAGCCTCGGGACTGCGGTGTGTGCGTGCGCATGCTGCCGTGAACACCTGAAGGTGCAGGAGAGCACATCTGCTCTCCCGAAGATAGATGGGCGTGTTCTGAGGCGCCGCGCGTGGATGACACCGGTGCGTTCCAATGGAGATCCCGGAGTCCTCCCAAGCGCAGAGGCAGGCCACCGAGGGTTTTAGTGCGGTCAAATCCCACATAACCTCTCCCAAGGTGCTAGGTACCTTTTGAAGGTTTTCCCCCGATACCAAAAAAAGGCTTTGAAAAAAATATCTCCAACTCTATATCGTACACATTTACCCTACCAACTATTCTCAAGCTTTCAGTTTTCCTCTTAAACACGATTTCTATAAATAATTTAATAAACAATCAAGTTCGGGTACTACGCAGGGATTCTTCCAGCCGTAATCTGCTTACTATAATCTGATACGGCGATGGACGAAAGTTCTCGAAGGGCGGGGATTGGAAACCTTAAAAGTAAGTGGTAAAGTTTTTAATGGTCTTTCGACTGTTTGGTATTAAATAATATAATATAATAAATAATATAATAACGTTTCACACTCATAGCCCCAGAGTAGGATAGAAATACCCAGTGTCGTGGGTACCATGGACACATACAAAGATAGGAACACAAACACCCAGACTGAGAATAGAATTTTAAACTCATCATTCAAATTTCTGCCTCGTCGGGAATCGAAACCGGGACCCTTCGATCGGCAGTCCGGCATGGTAACCATTGCGCCATCGGGTCGTCGGATCGAAGCGAGCATGGCCCGGCGGTTAGCGTAGAACGAAAACGATCTCTACAACTAAGACAAACGGGCGCGGTCGGATATGATATTTATCTTGATGTTTTATATATAGCCACATCATAAATTTAATATATGAAATATATAACCTTCCCAAAACAATACAACCATTCCAATCACAGTTCCAATTTTCCATGTGGAGTATCTGAGAGGTGCTCAAACTTGCGACTCGTCTCCTTTTGCCCGGACAGACCACAGACCGTTGATTGGATGCTGTCCACTAATTACTGTTTGTGACTACCAACTGTTCGTCGCGTGTTTGTCTGTATTTTCGCTACTACCACTTCTGTAGATGGAAGAACTATTATGGTTCGCCCGGGGAAGTACTACCTCTGCACCCACTTCTGCCGTGAACCAATTCTGTTGTGTTTCTGTGGAAAGGTGCAGTTGCCGGCTACACTTACATGAGGCGACCACCAGCCTCCGTAACAGCGCAACGATCTCAGACAAGACTTACCTATGCTTGCTTGAGGTTGTGTGAAGATGTCCATGGACTGCAACTACCACTTAACATCACGTGACCTGCATGCTCGTCTGCTACTCCATTCAAATTAAAAAAATACTAAGAGCAATTTCAGACCAGTGTTACACTACACTTATTCTGATTTTCTTTCCTC
Organism: Pyrgus malvae; assembly: GCA_911387765.1. Taxonomy (NCBI): domain Eukaryota; kingdom Metazoa; phylum Arthropoda; class Insecta; order Lepidoptera; family Hesperiidae; genus Pyrgus; species Pyrgus malvae. The sequence goes on along the minus strand of OU426955.1, from coordinate 4,095,446 downwards.
TACAAAAATATTTTGAAATTTAATTTCTACCTATCAATTCAACATTTACCCTGTTTATTAAAATACATTCATTAAAAAATCAACTCCTATTTTAAAAACAAAATTAGTTTAGTTACTTTTAACAACAAGAAAGTTTTACTAGCATTTCGTTAATGGCACAGCTCGTACACCTTTTCCCGTAGGAATAAGATATTTTCCCCACAAAAGTAGCCCATTTCACTCTCCAATCCCGAAATTATTTCCATATAAAATATCATATTAATCTGTAGTCGATACGACGTGGGAGAACGACAAACAAACAAGCAAACACTCTTTCACATATAAAATCATTATAATATTATATTTCTTTTTGTCCAAAAATTTTCACAACTCCGAAACTAAAAAAATCTTCCATTTAAACTCAAAGGCGGCTTAAGCTAAAACCTCCCTGCACTCTGCAAGAATCTGCCCTCGCGGGATTATAGCCCCCTGACTAGTGGGTTCTCGGTAAATAGTGTTTTTCCTGTCCTTTTGCCTCTTAAAACTGTTGGTATTCCACTCAGGGTGGATTTTCTCGTCAAAAATGTTTGACGATTGAATAAATGATGATGTGGTAAGAAAATTCATAAGCTATAAGAATTTTTAAAAGATAGGCTTTGTAAAATTATACTTATTGTGTCTAGTTGTAAGTAAGGTAGATACCTTACTTACAATATCAGTAGATTGTAATTCTTAGGTAGTAAATTGTCAAGTACAAGTACTCGTATGTTAAATGACTGCCATCTGCCATCAGGTTAATTCCCAATATCTTGGAACAAATTATTTTTAAATCTTATTAAGCATATTTCTTCCATCTTTTAGATATTATTTTTTATTAATTCGCATTTTCACATTTATTACAATACTAGATTTCCACTTGCGACTTCGCCCGCTCGGAATTCGGTTTTCATTTCATACGAATTTTCATCTCCGATTTCTTCCCCTGGTATATCGAAATGTTAAAAACTCTACTAGGAAGATTTATTTACTTCCTATCAAATGCCTAAGTACAAAGTTTCATGTTGTTACCTTCGACGATGACAACACTTCATACAAATTTTCATTTTTCGCGACAAAAAACATCCCCATGTCCTTTCCCAAAGCCCAATCTATCTGTGTGTCAAGTATAATTAAAATTGCTTCAGTAGTTTAGGCGTAAAACGTAACAGCAACACGAACACACAAAAAGACAGAATTACTTTCGCATTTATAATATTAAGTATGGATAATATTCCTAATCAATCAAATGATTACAAATTCAAACATATCCTCGTTCTATTGAATCCCAAGGTCCGTATTTAACTGGTAAATTTCTCCAATATCGACAATATGTTCATGAGTAATTCTTGGGTCGGGTTCCGTAATTAGTCCGTCGCTCCAATCAGGGGTCAGTGTGGTCTGGGGATCCACACAAACGGGACGAATTTGTATTTGCCCGCCTTTGAGGAACTTCGTGAGTTGGAAAATTCAAACTGGCGGATACAGCTAATGGAATTAATTACAAATATGCTAGTTCGTATATTGATACGGTTTAAGATTGTACTAAAAATTTGTCCCATGTTGAAATTCATGCTGCAATTTTTGATAAATACCAGCTAGGTAAAAAAGTGGGAAAACTTCAATAGGTACCCGACACCTTGAGAGAGGATACCTGAGGGCCCACTCTGTACGCCCGTATCCGAAACTAAGTGAATTTTCGGGACTTATTTTTGGATTAGATTGAAGAAATTCTAGCAATATTATTCATTCAATATCTTAATGTCATCAATGACAACGCTTATCTTATTAATTCATGAAAAAATAAGCGATCTGAGTATGCTAAAAATGATTCCGAAAATGTTAGAACATACGGACGGATGCTTACATAGTGGGCCCTCTGGTTATGTGGAAATTGTACCGCACCGAAAAGGTGTATTTAATATATTAAATTTCTTAATACAGTAAAATAATACATCGGAAAGTTAAAGAAATTAAATTAGTAACAGTTTTTACTTTTACACGTTATTGTTAGATACTTAGGGCCAATTTTTTATTCCCGGATAAAAGTATTCATCCAATAAATGTATAAGCGCTTTCATCGTTAATCTTATGACATGATTAGCGGCCGGCCGCGACTTCGTCCGCGTGGTCTTTGGTATTAGTATTAGCATGATGTTATGTAGCGTAAAGCCTTCCACGATAAATGGACTATCCAACACAAAAATATTTTTTCAATTTGAACCAGTAGTTCCTGAGATTAGCTCCTTCAAACAAACAAACTCTTGAGCTTTATAAGTATAGATGAAAAGGATAGTGATAACATTAACTGACTAACTACGTTTGCCGATCGAAATCTAGAAGAACTTATGTAATTAAACCAAGGAAAAATATCACTATCAAACTAATATTTACCTAAAGTCACTAGAATTTATTTGGAATGATTTAGCTATTGATTTATTTGATGACCGCGTAATGACGACGTGGCTGATTCCCGAATCCCTCCGAGGCATAAATTTGAATGATGAGTTGCATGACCAGTTTATTGGTCTCTGTATTTACGAGCATGTTCATGTCTTTATGTTTATCCATAGTAGGTACTCACGTAGAAGTCAGGTAGAATTGATGAAAAACATGGAAATAATAAAAATTGATATAAAAAATGGAAAAGGCTACAGGAAAGTTCAAAAACCTTGAACAGTAATAAACATGTACAAGAATTCATAACAGTAATGAACATGAGTGAAGAAATGCAACATTAAATAAATTCACAATAACTGTATTCGTAATTAGGTTCACGCAACGGTGATAATTGTAATAATTTTCCACATCAGCCAGCGTTAATAGCAGAATCGCAAGCTTTGACGGCAATTAAGCAGTCCAAATTATGAGCGAGCATGCAAAAATAACATAACATATTATAATAAGTACTTCATGGTCATATTGTAGGTTACGAGTAGGTCAGAATATTTTGGAAATTCATGTTATCACTTTACCGAAACCCGACTTAATAACAACAAAAAGCTGTAATTAAATAAGCTTTTAACCTAAAAACTCTATAATTTCATACAGTAAAAGTTACCAAATAACTAAAATGAAGTAACAGTAGGACAAAATGTTTCTATTGCATTTCTTGCACTACATTATTACCTTCAAATAATTTTAAAGAATGCTTTGATTTTTCGAAAATATATCGAAATCGAATATATGAAGAATTATCCTCAAAGCAACAAAATATAGATAAATGTGGCAATAATGCTACTCTCAGTCTAAATATTACTAGTATAAAATAAATTAGACGAAAATGTCTAATTCTTGTTATATTCCATATAAGAAATCCCGAAACATAAATTTTCAAGCTTATTTCATAAAACCTGTAGATTTAAAAAAATACAAGTTTCATTTTAACATTTTCGTAGCAAACAACCAAATTATCAATTAGCATTACCAAACAGACGCAATGTCTTTCTGATCAGCGGTCTCGTTAAAAACAGCCAGCGGACCGTGCTTATGTCACTATTGCTGTTTAACCCTCCACCCTTATTACTAGCGCCATAAGACTTAATATTGCATCAATTTTCTGCTCACAACCATTACCGTACTTCCCTTGTTTCGGTTTAAACCAAGCGCAAACTTCCGATCCCGTAGCGTCAGCAAAATATTAATGTAAGCAAAAACAAAATTATTTCTGAACTATTAAAGGATATGAAAAATATGTGTACATATGATTAAAAATAAATTCGTACAGTTAAAAAGTTTAGGATTTTTGAAAATTGAATTGAAAATTTGAAGCATATATGTATGCCAACGCTGCCGCCTAGATATACAAATTTAAGGATAATATATAACAACGTCAACCCATTTATCGCGTAAAATATTAACCCTTTCATCTTATTTACCATGACGATGCAAATGAAAATAAATCCAACCATAGCTGAGTTGACCACTGATCTGCAATACTGGATGCTCATAAAATTGTCAACGATATATCTATTTAATGTATCCACTGAAAGATAGATGTTTGCATACGAATGGCAGCGAGCATTTTCCTACATGACACTCATCTCATGAAGGCGCAGGAATAAACCAACAATAAACTTTATATCTATTGAAATAAGATTCAACTAGCATTCGCTTTGCAATTGAATACGCTAGGAGTTAGGAAGCGTTTTACAGAAAAATGTTAAACGGGGAAAAATGTCTTATAACTCTGTGCTTGAACTTTCAATTGAAAATGCAACAGTACATGAAGATCAATGAATTTGGCAAATGATACGGAAGTAGTAACAGTTGCACGCATTCAATAATAGAGTTTAGTAAGTGGAGTAAGCTTCAGACCTTTCAAATAACGGGAAGAGACCCGTGCCCAACGGTGAGACGCAAAGAGGGTTGCAGCCAAAAACGTGTAAGTAATAGTTATTGTAGCATATATACCTACCCCTTTTTGTTATTTATTTATAGAAGTGGTCAAAATTTTACTATAAAAACGTTAGGTTAACATTAATATGCTTTATACAAAGGCAGGTAACGCTAAGCCCTTTATTGCAGAAAAATAGAAAGAATAGCAACGTTCAAAAGAAGAAACGTTGAACTGGCACAAGTTAGAGGCATTAATTAGCATTCAAAAGATACGGCAGCTTACGAAGTGTAACAACTTTTAATATTTACGTTGAAACGGGAGACGCTTGAGATGGAGGCAAGACAATTGAGAGAAAAGACAATTCGCGAACTTGGGCACGTCCGACGTTCCCTTTGTTTAGTATTATTTATTCTAGCTGTACAAGTTTTTCAACGCTATAAATATGAAAATCTTAGGCAATATAGTATAGAAACTGAAAATATACCTATTTGTCAAAGAATAGTAAAGAAACATTATAATAATTATATTATATATTATATAAATTTTAAATTTGAATTATGCGACTGTTTGATTAATATGCAGTTGAACATTGATGATAAATATGAAATAACTCATTGGGTTGAATTTATTAATGATACAGACGAAGCTGTTGACAAAAGAATACTCAACAAAATACCTGAAGCGTAAACAAATGAAGTGGGAAACAAAAGCGGATGAAGTGTTCACAATTAATTGAACATCGAAGTGCAATTTTCGATCTGACGAAGGACAAACAAGTCGGTTACCCGACAAATTAATTTAATAATTCGCACGTAAACATTTCACACTGACAGTTGTCAGGTATTGATTTCCACAGCCCTCGAATTATTGTGTGGAACATGTTAAGAGTCGAAGCGGAAATACACAACCATATCATCTAAAATACAAATAACATGTGATTCTGTTAAAATTCAAAGTCACTTAAAGATATATTTCTATGAACAGAAGTTAAAAGCATTTTGAAACAACAAGATTCGCTAACAGATAGGAAGAAATTACTTCAGACATTAACTTCTAAATTATAGGAAATATAAATCTTGAGATAATGAAACGCACAAAAGGTTGCGATAATAATAATATAATAATATAAAGTACTCGCCAGCCAATACATTACAACCAATGTGTTACATAAATTCCTACCTCATAGAAGTCGCTTAAGCCTCTGACTTGCTATGAACAACATAGGGACCCCACAAAAACAAGGGTGGATTTGCAGAATTAAATAAAAAACGCACCTTACTGGACACTGAAATGGCGTCGACTCTGTTTTTTGCCAGTTTTCCTAATACTATTAGCACAAAAGTGTATTGTTATGGCGCGACAGTTCCAGGGGTTTGAGGGTAGTCGCCGATTTGTGACGTTTCATTCGATTACGATGACGGAGAATATGGCTATGGTGAATTTTGGACAACAGTCTCTGTTTTGACATCTAACTGTATTAGGTGAATGTATCTTTGTAACAATGTTCGTATACCTACGATTTGCTGACATAACAAAATTATTACCAAGTGAAATAACATTGTGAACAATATTCTTCATCTTGCAAACCTCATTTGTAGCACGCGAATTAACAATAAACCGGAAGTTACTGTTCATTGGTTCAAACTAGTTTTGGGTGTTATCAAACTATATAATCACGTTATACGATTTTCATTATACTAAAGACGACATTTTGTTTCACCGACTTATCAACTAACAAGTCTGAGTCATGCAGTCAGCGAGTTATAAATCTAACACAATAAATCAATATTTGAGACGGGAAAGCACCCTTTCTGTTTGCACAAATGCAATTCATTCGACTTATACATGATGCATGGAGCGGGCAGTGGTCGGTGGGTAAATACGACGAATTCGATCGAGGGTCACGGAATAATGCATAGGCCATAAAAAATCTTACTGACACACACTTTTCTAGTTATACCGATTAATACAGATAAAACGGTAATAGTAATCTTAGACTTTAAACTGATTACACTGACAGCGAAACTAAAAATCTTTTTAGTATTCAGAATAGTGTGAAAAACAGATAAATTGAATTAAGTAAGAAATTGATAGAACTGTATTGAAGATGTAATATTAATTCAGAATAAATTGTCTCAATGCTTAAAAACAGAAAAATATTACGTTAAACTGAATCAAACAAAGTTTTGTTCAAGTAAAAATAAAGAAAGGGTTATATAAAAAAGCCGGCCTAACGTAAAAGCCAGGGCATTCAATTAAAATGCTTATTTTCAACGCCATCACATGCAAAACATTTTTATGCACAATGCCAGCTGCGAATGACATAGAATATGCAGTGCACGCGATAATATGGCCTATTATGGGTAAAATTCAATGAACTAATAAATTATGGGATTCACGGTACCGGTGGACTAATGCAATTAAATGGGTTTGACAAAACTAATCTGTTAGTGACATCCCTGATAGTCCTGACGTTTTATTGGAGCCGGAATACTTTGATCTCGCCGCTTTTCGTTTACTATTACCAATTAGATGTGGCGTGCGATACCCGTCACTGTGTAGGGTTGTCAATTACGTCAGGGTACGGATAAAGTATTAAGGGAGGCGTTTTGATGTTTACGGGTGTGTTTGCGTCATAAAAATATATAATAAAATGACTTTGTAGCTTTACGTGAGACGCCAAAATTCTTCACTTTCTCTTTCTTATATGTATATTAGAAAACAAGAATACACACGTTCTATAGACATAATACACTGCAATGTATGAAAACTAAAAAGCAAGTTAAACAATATTTTAAAGTCAAATTTATTATCGTATTAAGATAATACATACTTTATTATTCCTTTTTCTATTACTACTAAACTACACTGACCATGAAGAAAGAATACTTTTAAGGACTAACACGACAACGCGATCACATGAAACTTTTTAAATCGAGTCCAGAGGAGATGGAGAAATCCCGACGCGAGTAATCGGGTAATCAAATATCTCGTATTCGAACGGATATTGAATTTTCCCGCGCTCATTCCGGAAGTCGTCGCGGCTGCTTCTTCGATCTTATTGGTCGACGGGCTGGCGCCATGCTTTTTATCTTGTTTATGTTGTAACTCTGTTTGATCGGATAAACAAACTATTTTTCTTGACCGACTTCCTAAACGCTTCGGTTATTTGCTGATACATGAGTAGAATTAAGTAATGGTGTTTTTGTTCTGTATTAGTAATTGGCATTGGCATGGTTTGTTTTACTAAAAATGTTGTTTGTCGATCGATATTTGTGAAAAAGCAAAAAAACAGTCCATTTGAACACTGAACATTTATGAATTTCGTAGAAAAACGTTGAGTATATAAGGACTAAGAACTTACTCTTACATCTGCAAGAGTAAGTTCACAATGGTACTTATAGACTTATCCCTTAAATCGATGTTAAAAAACAAAATTGAATTCGTCGTAACTGACAATTTGAAATCTTAAATAATCATAATACAATATCACATCTAAACAAGGAAATAGCTCATCAGAAATCAGATGAAAGCGATAAAACGTAGATTACTTAGATTACGTCTCTGATCTACCTGACACGCGACTTGCGTCAAGCAATACTTGTGATTGATCATTATACATCTTGCTTTGATAGATACGGTATGATAGATAACCTTGCTTCTGATCCATACCGGGAACTTGGTGGCCAAAATTGCGACCAATTTCTAAATTGACTGATTTTTTAATTTTACGTCACATTATTTCAGTAGATAAATAGCCTTCCCTCAGTTAGCTAATTTTTAGCAAGATTAATAAAATTTATCTTCAAAAATAAATTACGTACTAAATAATTATAAAATTCTAAAAACTAATTAAAGAGAGAAATATCAATCAAAAATAAAAATCGCAAGTCAGTCGCGATCAGTCATGCGTGAATGTGGCGAATTAGTCATGAGCTAAATTATAGAAAATTGGCATCGAAAATATTGAGGGAAGTTTCTTTCTCTTCTTCGGTAATCATGAGGACTCTAATCCACAAACTCCAATGACACAATTTAAGAACTAGTTTCCCGAATTTGCTTGCAGTTTTTGATAACTCATCTCTCAGAATACATGTAGTGTTGACGTCAATTTGGCTGAGTGCTCGATGATAAATGATTGGGCCAATGAACGTGATAGGTTCTACGCAAAGATATTGGAAAATACAAGAGATATGCCATGTAATTGACAATGTATAGGAACCCACTGTCTCCAGTTTTTCCCCCACTGCTTACGACAATTACAGATGCAGTGAATAGATACAAAGTCTCACACACATTTTCATTTCTTAAATCAGATAGAAATCTACAATCCAAAATAAACCGTATTTCTTATACAACAGCGTACATATACCCATACCTGAATATTTCGCACACATAAACAAAAAACCATTATCGTGGTGTTATGCAAAATCCATTTTTACACTAGAGATTGACTGAAAATAAAATTACCGGTTTTGTGTAATCGATACTTAAGTCCACTTATTCACAAATTCGATATAAAATATCGATATTAAGTACCTTGAAAAATTTAATTAATCGGTAGGTATGCGTAATCAATCACGTTTTTATCTTGTAAAAAGTGTACTAATAATGACGTAATGCACGAAAATCAAATAACAGAAAAAACAGAAAAAATTACAAAGTTATGTTTAACTTTAATCTAATAAAATGTTAGTATTACCATATTTATATTACGGTAATAAATATAATAAATAATGCATATTTATAATTCGATGACCCACGTGGCGTAATGGTTGCCGATCGGAGGATCCCAAGTTTAATTCCTGGCGAAGCAGAAATTTGAATGATGAGTTTAAAATTTCTGTTCTCTGTCTGGGTGTTTGTGTTGCTGTCATTGTGTCATGTATATCTACTCTACTATGCTATGAGTGTGAAGCATTATTTATTTTTTATATTTATGTATATTATTAACCTAATATTTTTACCCAAATAGGTACAATTGAAAAAAAGAGGAGGTTCTTAATTCGACGAGATATTTTAATGTATGACACGTATAACTTTTTACAGATTGGTACGATTCTGATTTCTGATTCTTAGTGTACGAGCAAGCGCGTACATTTAAGCACCTAGGTTGCATTTTTATTATGACCCAAATTACCTCACTTTAATATTTTACTTAAAATAAGTGGTCAGTTTTTCGCTCTAGGTCATCAAGAGTACCGCGAGTGACTCACCATTAGTATTCCATTAATTTCATCATAGTCTAAAGATCTTGAATAGTTATATTTTTTACAGTTTTACAGTTTTTTAGTTTATAAAATCCTTTTATTTATACAAATTTGTACGGCCAACCCGTACACTTAGGTATATTGGAAGGGGTATATTAAATTAAGAAAATTGGTCCTATAAAAATTTTAATAGTAATCATGGGAAAACAGGGGTTGCTCACTCACAGATTTTAATGCTGAGTTATGTAGTGTATAATAATAATCTTATCCGATAAGCCACAAAAAATGATAAAAAAACCGGTCAAGTGTGAGTCGAACTCACGCACGAAGGGTTCCGTACCATTATCTATAAAAATTCACGTTTATTGTATGGGAGCCCCCTTAAATATTTATTTTATTCTATTTTTAGTATTTGTATAACTATAGCGGCAACAGAAATACATCATTGCCTTTGATTATCCATAGAATACATTGCATTGAATGAAAGGTAAACTGTGGTTTACGATTTATGACGTATTAAAAAATAACTAATTACTAAATCTCGTTCAAACCAATTTTTAACTGACTTCAAAAAAACGAGGAGGTTACTCAATTCGACCGTATATATGCTTTTTTTTTATGTTTGTTCGCAGATAACTTCGTCGTTTATGAACTGATTTTGATGATTCTTTTTTTTGTTCGAAAGCTTATTTTAGCTTATACTTTTTGGTAGAAGTATCATTCTTTTATTTTAGAAGTTACAGACATTTTACCACTTTGGAAGTGTCTCTCGCGCAAACTATTCAGTTTAGAAAAAAATGATACTAGAAACCTCAATATCATTTTTGAAGACCTATCCATAGAAATATCTATCCTATCCACACGTATGGGTTTGATGAAAAAAAAATTTATGAGTTTCAGTTCCAAGTATGTATAATCAACTATAATCATTAATCATATTTACAGACTTCCACATAAAAAATAAAATAATATACATTTTGACCCTTGTTTGAATCAATAAAAAATAAAAACTATTCACATACTTTAAATGTCGAGATTAATTCTAAAAATATTTTCTTGTATGAATCGACAATTTTATCGAGATACCGATTTTCAATTATGCACAGACATCACTCAGATCAACATGTCAGGACTGGCAGGATTCGACCCGTACTATGCAAAATACCCCATGTAACTTAGTATCGTAAGTCATACACTGCTCGCTCAGACAGTTAGACTCGTTGAGGTTATTCATAGCTTAACGAGCAATGTATGTTGTACATAGTAGCATAATCATGGGCATATACAAAAATAAAACATCGTAATAAAAACGTGCCATATTTTACGATCATTGTTTTTCATGAATTTATAGAAAAATACAATAAAATTCTTGTAGTTACATATGGTATGTGACTTTACTGTTAATATAGTTTTTTGTTTGGCTTCGGTTTTTGTACGAAACAACAGAACAAGACGGAATTTTTGCAAGTTTTCTTGACGGCAGTCGAAAAAGTACTGATTCGCGTAAACGGCCATTTTTCTTCATCTTGCCCAAAATGCGCAAGTCGCGCGGACAGAAAAACGTCTTAATGGCACTTCTCCTCCTTTTTCGATTTCTATGGTTCTACGTTAGGGTGGTTATCTTGTTAGCACCGAGGAAGAACAGACGTCATTTACGATATTTTTACATATAACTATACCTCAATCTATCAAAAAATTTAATAGACACTTTCAAAATAATGTAATGTCTAATAAATAACCGACCAAGTCCCACATGGATCCGTATGAAGATGGATCAAACTGCCAAAATCAAGTTTCTTGTACGATTATAAATTCGACGACAGATTTTTAGTAACGCTCAAATACGAAATATTTATATTATTTAATGCAACATTTACGAGTAAAAAATAGAGGGAATAAAATACAGAGAAATAGAAATAGAGAATTGAAATACAGAGAAAAAAACAAATGTGGTAGAATTTAAGTTTATTAGATTGAAGGTACTTCACATTAATAGGGCAATGAATTTTATAATTTGCCTTTTCTTAAAATCTTAGATAAGACACGATTTACCTCGATGTTATGTATAGGCATGTGGCATGCATTCCCAACCGCTACTGTAAAATTACTAACAAGTAAATTACAAGTAAGATTTAAGATGGAACGTACGGTAAGTATTCACATAAGTCTTTAATTTTAACTGATGAAGGTCCAAAAATACCGAATATTGTTATTAAACTGACGAATATAAGCTTAGAAATTATAACAACAATGTAGAAGGAGGCGGGAGCAAACTGAGTTATGGTGCCTTGTAATGGCCCGAGGGATAAAATTGGCTTTGGTGATACGCTAATGTTTTGACATCCTCGTTCCAAGAGCCCTTATAATTCTTCCATAGCTCGACAAAAGCTTCTGCTATAATTACCTTATTAACGCATACGTTATCTTACAAATAGCTATTTTGTGCTTCCATCCTTTTGTGGATAATCTCTTTGTTCTGAATTGTTCCAAAGTTGTGTTATGTTTTCTCTGCTTTAAACAGTTTAAACCTTGATGGTTTAAGATTAATGATCCATTGTAACATTAGCTTCTCGCCTGCTTAGAAGCTTTTAGAATTATTTTGGTTAACAACAGCTCCTAATAAAAATATGTTTTTTTAAGTTTCAGTAAGCCACTAAGTACATTGGCTTCTGTTCCTATATTTGTATCGAAAGTTATTACAGGCACAGCATATTATTATGACCTTTCATGCCGCAGTTCCAAGGTTATTACTTTGATGTGCTTTCAAGTTTAGCTATAAATAACCACGTAGTTCTACCTTTGAAAAAATTAACCTCAGTGGTTTCATGGTAATGTTGGTAGCTAAGCCGCTGAATGCTTTTTTATTTACCATAGGTTTTCTAAAACTCCTACTTAAAAGTTCCTGTATCGTAAGCTACACTGTCGTTGGGTTTTCTAGTTCAATTTTCAAGCTCTCTACATGATGATCTTTCCAATCAATACAAATCAAGTGAACATAATTAGAGTTGCGCACCAGGTTCTTTACCCGGGCCCGTAACGTGAGAGTTCTGCATCTTAAACACTAAGCTATTAGTCCTTTTTTGTATTTTACCTAAGAAAACTACCTAATAAATCATTTATAGTCAGCTAACGACAACATTATAAAATGCTTGTGAATTCCAAATCTTACACTTAATATTTCGTTACTAAAACTAACATGATAATACTCAATGGAAGTTTGTATTTCCAACGAAAACCTGAATTGTTTAAATATAAAACAGACAAAGACTATAACGGAAAAGTAGAACGCGAGTTTATAAAAGAAAATAATCTATAACAAACAATCGTATAATAAGAACGATGAGAATCTCAGAAGGCAGTTTCATTTTCCTGCCAAGCATCTTACGTAAGAAGTAACGAAGTTTGAGAAATTTTACGAAAAGTGATTGCGTTTGAATGCGGCTTTACATAAAAGTTTTCCAATTGTTACACTTCAGAACTAGTTACCAGGGCACGAAACTAACCTAATGTTCATTTATTGTAAATTCATTTGTTTAAGATTTTGTATAGAAACTAAGTTTCTTTTTGTTGTAAAGATTCGTCAATAAAGTCACTTTATTATTTTACTTTATTCCTTTCAAATATTATTTTCATTGATCAAAATTAATTAATATTTTATATATTTAAATTTAATTACTTTAATAACTGACCAAGGATAGACTATCTAAAATTCAGTTCAGAAATATCTATAAACAGTTATCTAAAAATATTCATAACAGTAGCACTATTACACTAAAGTATAATGATCGCCGCTTATTTTAAAATGTCTTAACTACAGCACATTCAACCCAAATATAATACCCAAAACAATGTCATAACGACCATAGCATTAAAAATATATCACTGTAAACAGACCAGAAGAAAAAATATTTTTCTCGACAAATAACTTTGATTTACAGGCTGCTTCGCGGCAAAATAACGCTTTTTAAGGGCGTATGTATGAGCAGCGGAAATACGTGCAATAAAGTCGAAATTTATATCTCAGAGCGGATTAATTGTAAGTCGTATTAAATTTATTGCTTAAAATAATTATCATTTAATGATACAAATCATAATATCATCGACAATACTTTAAAGCAAAGCTCAAACATTTTTGCAAACAATACTTTAAGCACAAAGAATGTCAGAGTCGCCTTCTCTTATCAATCACTTCAGCCAATAAATTTATTAACCTATGTCAATATCTGTGTTGTAAATCAATCAACTACTTTTGAAATCACTTTTTAAATTTAGCTTTATTTAATTTCTAGTACCAAAAGTAAAAAACTTGCAGCCAAATCAAAAATTAAGCACACCAAATAAGCAACACGAAACATACGTAAGAAATTTTCAAAATACTAACATGATTGACACCGGAGACCCTGGTCTTGTTCAATTTAGATAAGTTGGTGCCCATCCGTAGCCATTAATGCCAGTCCTCCTCAACAACGTCCATTCAAATTGAACTTTGATAACGTACACATAAAGTTTAAATTAGTTCGGACACAGGTTAACGAACGTTTGGTCAAATATTTGGCACAGCTGAGGACACAGCGTTGGGACAGTTCCTTTCACTATCACAGTATCGTCTTTTTATATTACTGAACACAGTTTGTAAATGACTTTAAGTCTTTAATAAGAGCCACTTGGTTTCACGGAAGCTGAAAAGAAAGCGTTTGTACCTTTAATCGAGTTGCGAAAGGATGTGTTTGAAGAGACTGTTAAAGAAGAAAGCATACTGAAAACAAAAGTGAGAAAAATGAAAGTTAAAACAGATGCGGAGATATAAAAGAGAGTGCTCAAACGTCGATAAGTGACGGCGTGTTGTAACATCAAAAGCATGAGTAAGTCGTCTTGGATTTGTTTATTTACGTTGCTTTACGAAATCATCCTAAGGGAATGGTCCCACTACAAAAAAGTAAAGGTAACATTTTTCTAATGTAATTTTAAGATATGTATCTAATTTGCTATCTTTATCATCTATCAGAGTATTACAACTAATAAACTAAAGATTTTATTACGGTTAAGTCATAATTACAAACAGTGTGTAGAAATTCTACAATTTTAAAACTCATCCCATTAAAAACATATTTTTAACTGGCTCTATCAATACACGTCATTCTACAACAGACAATAGATAAGACAATCCACTGTTTAGAATTAACGAATCCTATTTGATTGTTATTATTATTTGCGTTTTTATAATTTTAAGTATCTACAGTATGATTTAGGTGAAACATATTATTAAGGGTAAGATAGACTTTCATTTATGTCCACGCAGCTTTGACTATGTGCTGAAGTATATAGATGTTATTTTGGGAAACGTCTTTTTTCGCGATCTTTGATAGTAACTTTAATTTGTACGTATTTCTGTAACGCTTTAGTTTCGTTTGCCTGTTTATGGTGAAGCATATCATTAAGGGCAAGGCAGACGCTTTCATTCAGGTCCCGCCTACGCCAGCGTGGGCGAACGAGTAAATGAATCAATGCGGCCCTATCAATGAATTACATTTGACTTTCAAATCCGCTACTTCACTGATAAGTTTTACTTTGAATTTCACTTTCAATATTTTGATTGTCTTCGCTAATTAGTTTTCTCTTTTATTGTTAGCGGTAAATCCTCGTTTTAATTTATGGAATGTCAATTATTTTCTTTCTCGATTCATTTTTATTGTTACCAGGCTGTCATTCATTTAGTTATTATAACTACAAGTTTTGTGAGACTCTTTAGTCTTAGAATGTTATATTTATCTATTTATGGTAAAAAGGTTTTATTAAATTTAATATAAGCTTTTTAATTCTTTGTATATTTTAAGCAACTGTAATAATATTTCGTCCGCAATAATAACTGCTCTCTTATTATGGTACCTATGTATATATTTTTTTGCTTTTTTTGTATGTAAAGTTGTATCTTCTTCTTTAATATTGTATGTAATTTTAGCTGTAAATGAATTGTAAATTCTTTAGAGAAATACAACCATATCCGTAAATGTACTTCTATGAATACAGTCCGATTGTGGATAGTAAGATTCTTATTTACATAAAACAGCTGTAATCACTATAAATAATGCACAAACACGAATTACACCCTTAATTACCATGTCTATCTGACGATCTATGGGGTTCTGTAAAACCGGTGAGTCATCTACTTTAACTATGGCCGCCATGTGTTTGGTAATAGCGTATTCGCGTTTGCGAACTGATAGCCAATTTAATCAGTGGATCAGTTGATGAATTTTTAAGTTATTTACTTTACGCTATAGTTTTCTAAATTCTCTACAATTTCAAAAGCAACTGAAATGTTAACGTAGTTTGAATCGCACGGAATTGTTTTTATTTTCTTAATCTTTTTCGATGCAGAACTAAAATTTTACATGAATATTAATGTTTGTAAAATATTTTGTAAGATAAACTTTTTTTAAATTTTATTAATTGCTTATTTTCATTTATACTTGTGTATAACTACTTGATTTATAATTTGTTTTCTAGATTTTGTAATTATTTGACATTCACTATATTTTTCCTGCTTTCATTCCTTAATTTTTAGTATTTCTATTGTTTTTAATACGTAACTACTAAATATAAATTATGTAACATCGTCAGATCTTTCAATTACATAACCACTAGCAACATTCCTAATGAACTATGGCGAATCTCCATTAATACATGAATGATTTGGTCCCTCGGGGCACAAACTAATAGCTGTGCTTATGGAGTTTCTTTATGCGGTGCAGCGATCGATGGTGGATAGTTTTAAATGCGTCAAGCGAAGGGTTGGCCCCCGCAAGCAATGCTGCCCTGATACAGTATAGACTACTTACCTACAGAGCTTTCAATTCTTAAATCATTCTCGTATTACAATAGTTTTCTCATATCACAATGGTTTGGATATGTTATGATTTTAGGATTTTTTTCCAAAATTTTGTATTATTTTCCAATCTTATATTGATTGCTTTCTAATCTTAAATTAAGTTTTTGTTCCAAAAACAGCTGATAGTTTATTTGTATTTTTGAGATTACATTTTTTGAATGATTGTTTTCATGTCTTTTTCATTTTACTTTATAATTATTTACATTTAAAAAATATTCTTGTAATAGTTAATTATCTAAAATATTAGGGTGATACGAGACAAAATAAATTCTAACTCTACTAAGTTTATTATACCATCTGTTTGTTCATTATTTGTTTTAAATTATTAACGACTAGAAAAAGTTAAAAAAGCACGAGTAAGTTTATTTTTTAATATGTAAAAGTCTATATTGTTGTATTATATTATACTATAGTATTTGTGTGAATAACGGTTTTTAAATAATTTTAAATTATTTGTGTGTACACGACTATTTCAATACTATTGGCTCTTAATAAATGTAAAGTCACTACTGCCTGTACTTTGTTTTGTTTGTATTTATATTTATTACACTGTCAAAGCGAATTTTGTTTTAAATCTCCTAATGAAATCAAGTTTACCTTAATTTCAATTGTGTTGATTTTGAATGCATGATTTTCATTACTCTATAGACGAGCTAATTATCATTTCAATTCATGCGGGATCAGGCTGCGGGTGGTCAAAAACGACTCAGCTAATGTTACTTACAACAGAAACTAAAAAAGAAAAATAAAACTAAATGTTCCAAGTAAAAAAAATCACCTTGAAAAACTGATACAAAATAATTTTTACTCCTTCTTTTTGGTCCTTTCACAAGAAAACACGTGTTTTGTTTCGGTAGAAAAAAGCAGTTTCAAATCACAGTAAATCGTCTATTAGGCTGATGTTTGTAAACCGACATCTATTTGTAAACAGAGTTTGGATTCTAAATTTGAATAACCGCCAAGGTCACTTTCGGTATCACTGACAACAGAGATGCGTCCTTTTACAAATTGATTTTTAGACCACACGATCGAACCAGCGCCGTTCCTGCCTTATCCCAACCGAGCGCACGTCCGGCCCGCTCCGCGCTCGACCTCACACTGACTGCCGGGATCTCCGTGCCTTACTCTCCCTTATTTTGGGTGCTCCGAGGGCGCAACTTATTTGGCCTCTTTGTTGTATCCCTAAGAGGGGTAAATTATTACGGTTTTGCGATAACATAATAGAACGTTGCACTAAATAATCGAAAGGATAACGCTTTTTACTGACCGTTAAAATACTATACTTCTCGTTATCGCTATTCGGAAAAGTCATCCCGAATTTGGCCGTGATTTGAATAATGTGGCTTGCTTCTGAAATGAATCCCTAAGTAGACGGCCAAAGAGAAATACTAGTATATCATTTGGGGTTAAAACATCGCACGAATAGACACGTAGTTAACTTATGATCGTACGTGTGCCATGTTCAACTTTCATTTTAAAGTTTCCCGTCCGTGAACGCTTGCATAATGGAATAGCTATTGAACAAAATTTGCCACAGTCAGCAGATTTGAAGCTTTTGAGATAGAGAAAAGTTAAAATTTATTTTAATAAAGCTTGCTTAAAGATACCAAAGATTGGATGTTTTTTGTGTCTTTTGAATATGAACATGAGATTATGGGCAGAGCTGCTCCTAGTTTGAAGTTTCCAATCTTTTGAAGGTAGCAAGTTGGACTGACTGAATGAGGGTCTTCCTACGCAGGGCTCTAGTGGCTCTAGTGCTATAGGGAATACGGGACACGAGGGGTTCCTCTTTGCCCGAGCAGACTCATGACGTCAACGGCCTCAAGGTGATGAATATTTCGCCGCCGTTGGGCGGACTTGGTGGGCTTAACTTCGGTCGTCATCCGCCGACCTCGCTCGGTCAGCGGCAAGTTGGATGAACTGTGGAAGTGCCGCTGCTCCACTCACTTCTGCTGTGATACAGTTCTTACGTGTTTCTTCGGAAAGGTGTGGTTGGGTTATGTGAATAGAGTCGGCCTATTTACATAAAATGACCTCACGACCTCAGAGTGTAGTCATAAAATCATTTGAAATCGGTGGAAAAATTAAATAGAAGTAGGAATAGCTATACACTTAGTATACATAATCGTATGTTAGCTCTACTAAAAATTTAATTACATTTTTATCAGTATTATTCAAACACAGTAAAATGAACATTTTCTCTCGACCGAGAGCTTCTAAATCAGTCAACAGTAATATAAATTCAATTGTATGTTCATGAATGAAGCCGACATGTGGATAATTAGGGTAAAACAGCTGTGGACAAAATGCAATGGACGAAAATAGACACATTCTATGGTTACTTGCTGTAAACCAATCTTGGAATGAACCGATCCATGCTATTGTAGCTTTTAAAGCTTCTCTACATGAGAAACAGAATAGCTTGTAGGTGGATAATCTTGATGAACTGTTTACGTCAAGCGTGGGACCACCGCGGAGGAGCCAGCACCAAGATTGGTGACATCTGTCAGAAAACTTTGAGGGATTGTCGACGAAAATAGGTTTGTGATAAAGACCAAAGTAGCGTGCAGGCTTTGTTTGGTGAAATTTGTCGGTAGTAGATTGTTGGATGTGTGGAATTATGTTTGTTTTCTACGTCTATATCATTATCTACTTACTTCCTGTTTTACTCTTGTTATTGTTTGGAAATATTGTAATATGGTTTTTATGCACTAGGGATTTACATAAATGTCAATGGTACTGGTTTATGTCATTAGAAGATAAAATTTCGTCCAACGTAAGATTGTTTACTTAATTCTTATTTTTCGCCTTTGACGACCCGCGTAACGCAATGGTTACCATGGCGGACTGCCAATCGAAGGGTCCCGGGTTCAATTACCAGCGAAGCAGAAATTTGAATGAGAAGTCTAAATTTCTGTTCTCGGTCTGTGTGTTTGTGTTTCTGTCTATGCGCGTGTCCATGGTACCCACGACGCAGGGCATTTCTAGCTTACTGTGGGGCTATAAGTGTGAAACGTTATTTATTTAGTAGATAATCGTTACTAAGCACAATGATAGGACTTGTGTAATATAAAATCTTCTTCAATGTATTTAAAGTAACAGAGTCTCTATAGATTCCGAATCTCAAAAATTACAATTTCTATCACGTCCAACCTTGAACTCGCCACCCCCGGTCTAGACGCTTAGACTTACTCGTAGTCTTAACCGTTTGCCCCCTCGCATTTACCATTCAAATTAGTGGCCGGACCATCGGCATGGCTAAATCTTGAAATATTACACAGTTAAATTTCGGAGCTCGGATGATATACCGCACTCGAGATATAATATTTATAAGGTAAATATTATAATAAAACCATTTTTTTATCTAAATTTCAGAGTGCAAACACAAAATTTATACAATTTCATCAATAATGGTTTATAATATTAGCTATGCTTGCTTTCAAAGCATCTGATGGTGATTGGGCATTGGCTGTAACCCTTTTTGCGTCCCAGTACTGGGCACGGGTCTCTCCCCCTTATAGGGGAGGCCTGGAGCTTACTCCACCACGCTGCTCCAATGCGGGTTGGGCATTGGCAGCTGCAAACATTTTGAATTTTAGAGTACTGGAAAAGCGTGGTGGTGTAAGCTCCAAGCCTTCCTCAATAATGGCAAGAGACCCATCCGTGGGACACAAAAAGAGTTTACAAAGACAAAGACAACAAAAAGAGTTGCAGTCAATCAAGCAAAAATAGAAAACAATATTCATTTTAAAGCTAATAAAAAAGGATCTTATGTTGGTGCGAGTCATCGCCAAAAATTAAAGAGAAAGCCTTGAATTTAGTCATTCTAAATAGTAGTTAGACCATTGGAATGGGTAAATCTTGAAATATTACTCGGTTAACTTAGCTCCCAAAGTTGATATACCGCTGCAGAGATAGAATTTTTTTTTCAACCATTTTTATGTCCCACTGCTGGGCACAGGTCTCCTCACAAGTGAGAGGGGATTTAGACCATAGTCCACTACGCTGGCCAAGTGCGGATTAGTGGACGTCATGCTTTCGAGAAATTATGAATTTCTCTCAGGTAGCACGGCGATGAAGAACATCGTAATCAATTAAATATCACGATATTTTCCATCACCGTACAGCAGCGATAAATGCGCACATTACAAATTTCTTTGTCAGAGGTGCGCGCCGAGGATTTGAACCCGGGATCGGTCGCGTAGAAGACCGCGGCTTTTACCACTCGGCCATCGCTGCATAGAATATTTAAAAGGTATTTAATGTAGCTCAAAGATTCAGATACAGACAGTGCTCAGTGAGACGCGAAAGAATAAGAAAAAATACAACAGACTTTCTGCTTTGTTTTACAAACGCATATTAACGTTTTTAAGGTAGGTTTTGGACGGAAAGACTCTATAGAATTTGTCCTTAAAAGGTAGAAGTTACCAGGCTACGTGAAAACTCACCCATGCGATGAACTAACCAAATGTAGTAAACTTTGGCGTTTGTATGAGTGTACTGAAGAAGACAGCGAGAAATTACTGGATTCAGAGAGCGCAGGACCGGACGAAGTGGCGAAAATTAGGGGAGACCTATGTCCAGCAGAGGACATTTAAAGGCCGATGGATAGATGATGAGTGCGCCAAGCTCACCAACCGAGACGTGTGATGATTGCTTGTGAGGCGTATAACTTGGGCCCACAGGAATTTAACAGTATATCACGATAACGACACGTAAGAGAATGAAAACCAGAGGGAAAGTTTTAAATTGAATATAAGGCTTCGTTTTCATTAATTTGAAAGGTAAGGGCCTTTCAAATTAGTGACCAGATCCATCGGCACGGCTAAATCTTAAAATATTACACGCTTAATTTTCGGTGCTCGGATGATATACCGCCTCCGAGATAGAATATCTTAAACTTGCTACGAGTAGATCTTGATCTACAACAACAACAACAATACTCTTTATTTGTACACCACAAAAAAAAATCAACATAAAAACAGCAGTGGTGACCAAAAGGCGGTCTTATCGCTAAAGCAGCGAACTCTTCCAGACAACCTTCTAGCAAGTAATACAGACAGTAATCAGTGAGTCGCGAAAGATATCCATCTTTCTTTCCTCTTTCCAGATATCCAGCTTTACAACACCACATTTTTTCGTTGGAGTATAAATACAAATCTATGCAATTTCAAACCAAAAATAAATGATGTACCTAACCCCTAAACTCAAAAATAAATAATGGCCCTAAAATAAATACAAATCTATTTATTTTAGGGCCGATTTTTCAATACCCGAATAATAAAGTTTCAAATTGTCCATATTAAGTTAAGTACCGCGCCAAAATCTCTATCACCCGAATGATACTGAGCCGGGTCGGTAATATAATATCTAATATATCCAATCGTTTGAATACCTTTCATTATGAGTATATGGGTATCCCATAGATATGATGAGTTTAAAATTTCTGTTCTGGGTCTTGGTGTTTGTGTTTTTTTCTTTGCGTGTGTCCATGGCACCCACGACACTGGGCATAGCTACCCTACTGCGGGGCTATGAGTGTGAAATGGTGAAACTTTAATATTATTATTATTTAGACTTCTTTTGTTATTTATTATACTAATGAGTTATACTTCGTTAGTTAACATAGTTAGTATTTTCGAAGTTTTTTCGCTTCCACGCCAAAAAGGCGTCCGCATGATGGATCGGCAGGTTTATCACTCCGGTAATGAGCTCGACTACCTCCTATCTTGTTGATTCATTGCAGATTTTTTTCTCTAAAATCTGTTTTTTTCTTTTCCTTTAAAGCTAAACCAATAATACAATCTTTTATTTTATTACTATTACCGTTGTTCGACGTAACGTAACGCAAGATAACGTTGCAAATAAAATATGTATTATGATAATAATAGTACGAGTACAGGGTTTATTTTGTAAGGTTTCCATCTTTTACGATTCACTGGATCACTGAATATAACCTTAACTAAGTCATCGCTTTTTGATACTATTCACGGTACTGAATGCCTTCTTCTTCTTCACAATCGTTTCGCTCTTGGCAGAGCGGTCGTGGTCGTCATGTAGTCGCATTTGTGGCAGATGTAATTCTCCTCACAATCTCTCGCCATTTTGCTCGGTTGGTCGTCATTTTGGTGCACTCATGCAATGGACCGCCCACAGCAGATTTGATTTGGTCGGTCCTTATAAATATTATATTTTAGAGCATATAATATTAAAATTTATAATCAATGGCGGATTCAGGATATCATTTTGGGACCGGGGGTGGGAGGTGCTTGATTTACTTAGGGGCAGGTGCGGGTTGAAATTTTGAAGTTGGTCAAAAAAAATTTCAACGGAGGCGGGGAGGGGGCTAATGTGTGACGTATACTCTGACCGCGCCTGGTTTGGGGGGTGGGGGGCTTGAGTTTAGTTTGGAGGAATTAGAGGTTCGTCAAAGCTAAACCCGAATGGTTTTGGAGAGAGCTTGATGGATCCGCTTGTGTTTATAATCTTTTATATTTCATTTATATTTCTTGGAGCAGTGTGACCCAGCTTTCATAGTTTCTCCACTGGGTGACTATTGCACAAAGCAAGCACATTAACTCTTTTGCAACATTTGACCCTTTTGGATGGATTTTTTTTTGATACAGCCAATATTTTCTAAATGAATTTCAAAACTAGGTATTGAAACAGGTACCTACGACATTTCTGAAGGCTCATTTTGATGAAACTGGTTTTATTTTATTTCAAGATGTTATAGTAGCGGGAGGGGATCTCATTACTGGGGCAGTAAACCTGGCGATCCATCAAATGGACGTCTCCCGTAGAGGCAAAAAGCCGGAAAATGTGCTAAATAGAGATCGTACCCTATTCATGATATTTGGAGTACCTATGTATTATTCGCGTATATATATATTAATGAGTTTCTTTGGAAGTCCTACTATATGAGTTCATTCATAACTTTTAAAACACTTTTGGGTAAAGGAAAATTCTGCCCTGTGAATTTTAGAGCATATAGCGTAAATATGTGCAAGTCCATATCTGAATGATATCGTATTCATAGTTATTCTGCGAATACTTGATGCTTTAATTATAGTAAAAAAATATGCTACATCAAAATTATTTTGCACAGATAAAATCAGTAAAAGGATGGATTTAAAAGGAAATGATATGGGTTAATCAAAATCAAAGTGGTAAAAAATATATGTTCTAAAGTTTATTAAATTTTTACTTGACACTAGTAATAAGCACAAATGCCACTATAGAAAAAAACGCGCTTTGAGATGCCAGGAATTATTTTAATTGTTTAAATAAATCAAAGAAGATGGGGTCTACAATAGAAATCTGGGAAGCCACATTAGATAATTCAATTCAAATTTCTGTTCTTTTCAATTCAAAGTTCTATTGATAAAAATATGCGCAAATAGAATAGGCATGTTGGGATGCTGTTAAATTGTTATTGACTTATTTTTTGTGTGTATCTTTTATTTATTTATTGATAAATATAAATCCTACATCGACTTCTTTTTCATAGAGACTCTACCCAAACGGTATTCTGAAAAATCCTTGTTGTTTGAGTCAAAATTTACCTTAAATATATTTTAATGAACAAAAGGTTTAGAACAAAAGGTTTTGAACCTTTTGTTCTAAGAATTAAACTCGCAGAATAAATGAGTATATTCAACATTTAATAAGCTCACTTTGTTAAATTCATGATGACATTTCCGCTTTTGTTTCAGTATCACGTATCCTGATTCTACATCTGTACATCTCTGTATCCAGTGTACAATTTATGCACGCCCAGCATTTGTCAGGTAAACGGCGCGTGATGTAAGGAGGGTTCAATTTACACTGTCACTCAAGACGTCGTATCATTTGGAGCTCTTGTGGCTTTACTATTGGTTCTCATCTTAAAAAATGAAAAATTCTAGAGAAAAGAAAGAAAACTAGTTGTAGTTACTAGTTCTAGAAACACGGATTTTATTTAAACAGACAAAATATTTACAATTTTAACTATGATTAAATAGACCTCCTATTAAGGAATGGTAAGGCCATTTCACAAGAAAATAGTGAATCGACAATAATTTACCTATTTTAAATGTTTTGAAAAGAAGGCTTTAAATAAATAGGTAACATAAATACGAAATTCGCCTGATTGGCTGCAACCCTTTTTGCGTCCCACTGCTGGGCACGGGTCTCTCCCCAATATTGGGGAGGCCTGGAGGTTACTCCACCACGCTGCTCCAATGCGGGTTGGTGGAGATGCGGGTTAGTGGCCTACCCGCTGTCGGATGTTTTCAAACCGCCCATAAGGCCTCCGACAAGGTTTAACGACTGTTATATATCGACAACAACCGGGACCGACGGCTTAACGTGCCCTCCGAAGCACGGAAACGCGCATGAAATTTTTGCCACTAGCGGTCACCCATCTCACATCTGACCGCGCCCGTTTGGCTTAGCTGCATTGATCGCTTGCGTTCTACGCTCGCCGCCGAGCCATGCGCGCTTCAAACTCTCAACTTTTTCAAACTCTCGGGAGGAGATGACTGAGGAACAAAAGTGTACTTCATCAATAAAAAAATAAATAAAGACTTTATTACTGTACTGAATTTCTTCCCTAAATTTAGGACTTATTGATTTTTAAGGGGATTTATGTACTTTTCCATTTATTTTTAACACCACGTCTTATGTTCTAAGCATTTATTTAAACATTTATTGTATTAAACAAGAGGAATTTGTATAATT
The DNA here is from genome assembly GCA_911387765.1 of Pyrgus malvae. Taxonomy (NCBI): domain Eukaryota; kingdom Metazoa; phylum Arthropoda; class Insecta; order Lepidoptera; family Hesperiidae; genus Pyrgus; species Pyrgus malvae. The sequence continues at coordinate 4,070,272 of OU426955.1, read as the reverse complement.
TCGCTTTTACTGCACCTTAACTTCTAACAAGTGCGCGTCGGACTCACGCACGAAGGGTTCCGTACCTTTACGTTCGTTATCTATAAAAATCACGTTTATTGTATGGGAGCTCCCTTAAATATTTATTTTATTATATTTTTAGTATTTGTATAACAATAGCTGCAACAGAAATACATCATTGCCTTTGATTATCCATAGAAATCATTGCATTGAATGAAAGGTAAATTGAATTGTGGTTTACGATTTATGACGTATTAAAAAAAACTACTTACTAGATCTCGTTCAAACCAATTTTCGGTGGAAGTTTGCATCGTAATGTACATCATATATTTTTTTTAGTTTTATCATTCTCTTATTTTAGAAGTTACGGGGGGGGGGGGGGGACACACATTTTACCACTTTGGAAGTGTCGCGCAAACTATCCAGTTTAGAAAAAAATGATATTAGAAACATCAATATCATTTTTAAAGACCTATCTAAAGACACGTATGTGTGGGTTTGATGAAAAAAAAATTTTTTTTGAGTTTCAGTTATAGGTATGGGGAACCCTCAAAATTTATTTCTTTTTTCTATTTTTGTGTGCAAATCTTAATGTGGTTCACAGAATACATCTACGTACCGAGTTTCAACAGTATAGTTCTTATAGTTTCGGAAAAAAGTGGCTGTGACATACGGAAGGACAGACAGACAGACTGACAGACATACATCACGAATCCATAAGGGTTCCATTTTTTGCCATTTGGATACGGAACCCTAATAAAAAGGATAAGTCAATGATAGAAGACGATCATTATTATTATTACCACAAATTTATAAATAAATATGTATGAAGGGATGATTTCCCTATATCATAATAGTTTCTTCTGTTAACCTTGTTTCCTTAGAAATGCAATTTGTACAAAAGCAGAAAAATCGAGATGGTCGACAACAGCGTAAACTCTCAAATAACTCACTTCAGACTCGAACATTGTACCTATTTCTCCACAACAGCACGTGGTAGGGGTAAAAGTTCAGAATGTCTGTCTCACTGACATCTTGAGTATCTTGCCGTCTGTTTAGAAATACTTGGAAAACGTTACTCCGCTTGTTTTGTTGCCAAATGAAATATACGTATGAAAAGTCTTGTGAAACATGCTACACAAATAAAACTGGCATACGTATGCGTACTATATGAGTACGTTGGCCCTACAGTGCCATTTCAAGACCTAAGCAAGCAAATAATTCATCATCATTCTAAAAATTTTAATCGGATGAACGTTATAGAAATAAGTAAAAACGGTGTTTATGCTACGTATTAAAAAGTATTTTTGACGTGATGTGACGTGTAATAAATCTATGAACGCCTGCTGCACGCACGAAAAGACTCATTGTACGTTGCGCTCATTGTACGTTACGATCGGCGCTTGTAACGTTACGTTGAGGCTTATGCGTTGGCCTTGCGCCACTTGTCGACCGTTTATAAACTGAAGTGAATGTTAAATAAGTATAATAATAATGTAAAAAGTTAATGTGGTTTTCAATGTTTTGTTATGACGTTGTCACGTTAAACTATCGTCCGCAAACCGAGTTAACAGACAACCAATTTTATTTAAATTCATTAATAGTTTTAGTTTTCTTTTTCGAATGGAGTAGACGAATATACAGGCCACGCGGTGTCGATCGCTGCAACCAATGAACATCAACAATACAATCTCTCGCAAGCCTAAGACTTGAACTGAAGTAGTGCGAATTTGCGCTGCTATTCCAAAGGCTGATAATCGCCACATGTAGGTACGCCGTTACTGCATCTTGCCCACAAAACACATTAAAATTGCTTCACGTCAGAAGTGGGTGCAGCGGTGGTATTGCCCAGTCGAGCCACACAGGTTCCAATACCTAATAAAATCATTATATAATAATCCTTATATCAAAACGTCAGTTCGCCGTTGCGCGCATATCGAATCGTTCAGATACAGGCGCGACACGTGAGCAAGTTCATATATGTATAAAACAATTAACTATATGTAATTTTGACATGACAGCGTCTAATAAAAAGGATGACTCATAGTACGTTACGCTCATTATACGTTACGATCTGCGCTTGTACGCATAGAGCAGATGCTTGTACATTACGTTGATGCTTGAGCGTTCGACTTGCGCCGTTCGTCGACTGTTAAGTGAAAAATTAATATGGTTTTCATTGTTTTGTTGTGACGTTGTCACGTTAAACTATCGTCCTTAAACCGACTTTACAGACAACCATTTTTTACCGACTTCCAAAAGGAGGAGGTACTGTATTCGGCTGTATGTATTTTTTTATATATGTACTCGACTCTACTCGATAATCATACGTAATCGACCTATGACTTCTTTGCGTGTTTTACTGGTAACATGTAATAATATGACGTTAACTTTAAATTGAGTATAAATGAAATTTCATTACAAATTCTTGATTAAACTGAAAATTTAAAAATACCAAAAATATTACCTTTAAAGTCATGTCGCTGGGTATTAAAATTTCAACAGCATCCTCCCAATATTAAAGATGGCTGGATATTTGTTACATAAATCGTCTGTCCAGCGCCATTGACGTTCCAATAAAAATATTACACATTCTTATTTGATGGCAAAGCTCGTACGTAAGGTACAGGACCCTACTATTGGAACCATTTAAAATAATAATTTTGTTAAAAAATAAGAACTACATTTAAATTACAGTGATTATTTTAGAGTATTTTAAAAGTTAGGAATCGGGAACGATTGATGATAAAATCGACATAACAATCTTGAGCATAACAAAATTAAATTCATGGTAGGTACTTGTTAGAGTTCAAATCAAGCGTGAAGCTCTTTATATATGAAAGTGGTAAAGTTTGTTAAAAAGTACTTTGCAACAATCCGCAATCAGAACGTATGATGGCGTATACTTTTTCATACAATAGCACCTTCCCCCTCCCACACAGGATGAATGCACATGCAAAAATAAAAAAATTAAAAAGTATGAACGTATGAACATATACACCATCATTGCGGATTGTTGCAAAGTATGTAGTTTTTACCAATTTTATAGCAATGTAGTTTCGCAAATTAATAACTGATTCTATCGACTCGTATCAATCGAGGACAAACGAGACCGACATCTTAACCGTATCTTTTCAAAGCATAGAAACAAGTATAAAATTTTCAACAAGCGGGCGTTATCACACTCGATCGTGAATGCACCACTTAGGTTACTTTAAGAAGCCTCTTATCCATACTATTATTACTAGTATAAATGTGATTTTTTATATTTGTTCGTTTGTCCTGCTTTAGAAACGCAACGGTGCTACTGATTGACTTGAATTTGTATGAAGACAGTTTGGAGGCTGGAAATCTACTTTTACCACTGGAAAATATCTCAGTCCTATAGGAAAAAAATGTGTAGAACTCGCGGTGTAGCCGTCGGAACGCTAGTGGTAAATGATACAGGAACGAAAACGTAGTACAGGATCTTAGTAGGGGTAACTGGACATTAGAAGGAATGGTTGAAAATTATACGTCTATAATTGTTGAAATAAGTTAAACATAATGGCAACATTTTATTATAAAAAACGGCAAATTGTTTGTAAAGTAGGTTTACGATCGAGATGTTTACGTGATAACGTCCGCACGAGAAAATCTCCATTCGTTTGTATGCCGCTAGAGTGAGAGAGACGGAAGATCGGTCCACTCACTCGAACGCTATGCCAGCCTCCGCTCGTGAGGATTCCGCGTGACAAGTTTCACGGAATGACTGGCAGCGCTCGAGATGAGACGGGAGATCGGTCCGTCTCTCTCTCGTTATACCTGCGATCGCGCTCGTGAGGTTTTGGTGTGACACAAGTTTCTGAACATGTCACCCGACTAAAACGATTTTAAAGACGTTATCACGTCAATAAGTTTTTATATGACATCCCCATTTGCCGCTATGAATGTAAAATCTACTCTGTGGTTCCTTTTTCTTTTTCGCCTGCACCGCGTCCACCATTGTTCGGTCAATTAAGTTACTCTGTAAAATCTGATTATTATAATATACAAAGTTATTAAATAGGTCGGCAGTTTTATTCCTACAATAATAGATCAGTGCGGTTGGTGCTTTCCACTTCACTAATAAATATCTGCTATAAGCATGAAAACATTGCCTTTTCGTAGTTGGTAGAACTATTATGGTTCGCTCGGGAAAGTACCACCGCTGCACCCGCTTCTGCCGTGAACCAATTCTATTGTGTTTCGGTGGAAAGGTGCAGTTGCCGGCCACACTTACATGAGGCGACCACCAGCCTCCGGAGTAGCAGCGCAACTGCATACAACCAATGACAAGACTTGCCTATGCTTGCTTGAGGTTGTGTGTGTCCATGGGCTGCAGCGACCACTTAACACCACGTGGCCTGCATCATCAGCTCATCTGCTACTCTATTCAAATAAAAATCTTCTCATTCTTCATCTAGATACTACGACATTTTAGATGTATTTTTCTGATGTATGTGAAGCTCATACATTCAAATATTCATGAAGTGTGTGTACGGACGCAGTATCATTTTTTTTAGTTTTATATATTAATTGTATTCAAGTAAATTTCAGTAATGTCTTCAAAGTTATGAGTAGAATAATGTCTATTTATAGGTAATTTATAAGTTTTTTTTTTCAACTTTTATATGTACCACTGCTGGGCAGGTCTCCTCTCACAAGTGAGAGGGATTTGATTTATAGTCCACCACGCTGGCCAAGTGCGGATTGGTGGACATCATGCTTTCGAGAAATTATGAATTTCTCTCAGGCATGCACGGCGATGGAGAACATCGTAATAAATTAAATATCACGATATTTTCCATCACCGTGGAGCAGCGATATTAAATAAATAAATAAATGAACGATTCACACTCATAGCCCCACAGTAGGGTGAATATTATCCTGTGTCGTGGGTATCATGGACACATACAAATACAGAAACACAAACACCCAGAACGAGAACAGAAATTTAAACACATCATTCAAATTTCTGTATCGCCGGGAATCGAACCCGGGACCCTCCGATTGGCAGTCCGGCATGGTAACCATTGCGCTACACGGGTCGTAGGCGAATGCGCACATTACAAATTTCTTTTTCAGACGTGCGCGCCGACGATTTGAACCCGTGATCGGTTGCGTAAGACCGCGGTTTTATACCACTCGGGCATCGCTGCTCACTATTTATAAGTTATTAGTTATAGGGCTAACACATATCTTTATTAAGCGCTACACGATTCTCTATGTCGTGAGAGCCATGCAGAAAGACAAAGACTCAAGCAACCACATTAATAACAGAAATTTAAACTTAAAATTAATATTTCTGCCCTGCAAAGAATCGTGGCCGCCCGTCGAACATCGCAGCAGACATGTCGTATGGCAGCAATGCAGAAATATCCTGCGCTTTTCAAAAAAGTATCTTTCAAACTAATCCTTTAAAAGGAACTTGGTTTAAACTTTCCATACAAATCCATTACGAAGACGGAAGAAAGTATAACCCGACAAAATGAAAATTCAAACCGAAAGGGAGAGTTCTTCGGACTCATATATTATATATTAATCAATATAATAACTACAACAAACTCAGCACGGAAAGGCCGTTGCCCGTCTGCATCAGGGAATAATAGAGATGTGTTGTAAGGAATCTTTCGAAATTCCTCTCTTGGAAGCGTCTAGACCGCGTATCAATTATGTTTTTTAAATCAAAATATAATATACTAGCCTACCAGCGGTACCTAGCGCAGTCAGAGCATAATAAAATGATGGCGTATACTTTTTTCATGCAATAACACCTTTCCCCTCCCACACAGGATGAATGCACATGCAACAATAAAAAAATTAAAAAGTATGAACGTATGAACATATACACCATCATTGCGGATTGTTGCAAAGTAGTTTTTACCTAATTTTATAACAATGGAGTTTTGCAAATTAATAACTGATTCTATCGACTCGTATCAATCGATGATAAACGAGACCGACAGCTTAACCGTATCTTTTCAAAGCATAGAAAGTATAAAATTTTCAACAAGCGGGCGTTATCACACTCGATCGTGCTTGCACCACTTAGGTTACTTTAAGAAGCCTCTTATCCATACTAATATTACTAGTATAAATGTGATTTTTTATATTTGTTCGTTTGTCCTGCTTTAGAAACGCAACGGTGCTACTGATTGACTTGAATTTGTATGAAGACAGTTTGGGGGCTGGAAATCTACTTTTACCACTGGAAAATATCTCAGTCCTATAGGAAAAAAATGTGTAGAACTCGCGGTGTAGCCGTCGGAACGCTAGTGCAAAATGATACAGGAACGAAAACGTAGTACGAGATCTTAGTAGGGGTAACTGGACATTAGAAGGAATGGTTGAAAATTACATCTATAATTGTTGAAATAAGTTAAACATAATGGCATTATTTTATTATAATTAAGTTTTTATATGACATCCCCATTTGCCGCTATGAATGTAAAATCTACTCTGTGGTTCCTTTTTCTTTTTCGCCTGCACCGCGTCCACCATTGTTCGGTCAATTAAGTTACTCTGTAAAATCTGATTATTATAATATACAAAGTTATTAAATAGGTCGGCAGTTTTATTCCTACAATAATAGATCAGTGCGGTTGGTGCTTTCCACTTCACTAATAAATATCTGCTATAAGCATGAAAACATTGCCTTTTCGTAGTTGGTAGAACTATTATGGTTCGCTCGGGAAAGTACCACCGCTGCACCCGCTTCTGCCGTGAACCAATTCTATTGTGTTTCGGTGGAAAGGTGCAGTTGCCGGCCACACTTACATGAGGCGACCACCAGCCTCCGGAGTAGCAGCGCAACTGCATACAATCTATGACAAGACTTGCCTATGCTTGCTTGAGGTTGTGTGCAGATGTCCATGGGCTGCAGCGACCACTTAACACCACGTGGCCTGCATGCTCGTCTGCTACTCTATTCAAATAAAAATCTTCTCATTCTTCATCTAGATACTACGACATTTTAGATGTATTTTTCTGATGTATGTGAAGCTCATACATTCAAATATTAATATTCATGAAGTGTGTGTACGGACGCAGTATCAAATTTTTTAGTTTTATATATTAATTGTATTCAAGTAAATTTCAGTAATGTCTTCAAAGTGATGAGTAGCATAATGTCTATTTATAGGTAATTTATAAGTTTTTTTTTTCAACTTTTTTATGTCCCACTGCTGGGCAGGTCTCCTCTCACAAGTGAGAGGGATTTGATTAATAGTCCACCACGCTGGCCAAGTGCGGATTGGTGGACGTCATGATTTCGAGAAATTATGAATTTCTTTCAGGCATGCACGGTGATGGAAAACATCGTAATAAATTAAATATCACGATATTTTCCATCACCGTGGAGCAGCGATAAATGCGCACATTACACTTTGTCAGAGGTGCGCGCTGAGGATTTGAACCCGGGATCGGTCGCGTAAGACCGCGGTTTTATACCACTCGGGCATCGCTGTTCACTATTTATAAGTTATTAGTTATAGGGCTAACACATATCTTTATTAAACGCTACACGATTCTCTATGTCGTGTGAGCCATACAGAAAGACAAAGACTCAAGCAACCACACTAATAACAGAAATTTAAATTTAAAATTAATATTTCTGATGTTCATTTTCATAACCCACTAAAATACAACGTAAATTCAATATAAAAAGTTAGGTTTGTTGCAAATGCCGCTAAAATTACTGATGTTACAATCAAAATCCGCTAAAATGAAATCGACCAATGACAGCGCTACATTGGACACACGTGACTTGCAAAACAGTATGGCGATTTTGACTGTTGTGAAAAGAGTTGCTCGCGGTTTTTAATCAAAATTAATACAAAAACATGGAAGAACTTGCACAGTTTGTTAAAAAATGTGACCCGAAATATGCTCGGAAACGTCCACGTAATCCACAAAATTGGAAACGCGAACAGGAGCGCCAGGAACGGTGAGTAAAATCTTGACTAAAACTTATTTGAAAAGTTCGTTAAAAAGTGTTATGCAATATGAGTAACGAATACCTCCTGCTTGCTTCTTAGTACTTTTTGTACAAATATAAAGTTACGATTTTTCATACAAATGAATTCAAATATTATTTTTTTGGAGATTTTAATATTGTGTGTTGGCACGGCTTAAGGTCCGGAGTTCCCGGGTTCGATTCCCGGGGCACACAAGTTTGGTATTTTCACTTTGTGAGAATTACGTAACTAATATTGATAATGCTATTTTTGTTTCAGCTATAAACCAAAATCACTCCCAAAATTTCCTTCTTGCAATCATAACCAAAAATCTTTTCGTTGTATGCTTGTTACTTGCCAAGACATCCGGAAATTCCATAAAAAATTTTATAAATGTAAAACCAATCTTGATCAAGATAATTTTTTGATAAGATATTGTCATGTCAATAAAGCAATAAAAAATACTGCAAATAGTAAGAGAAAATTAACCATTAAGTACAATGTACCTGTCAGTGGAGGAAACCTGAAACCTGTATGTCAAAAAACATTTTTGGACTCGCTTCAAATAAAGAAAGACCGGGTTCAGGGTGTGATGAACCGCGTTTACTTAAGCGATGGCTCACCGTTAAAAGAAAATAGAGGAGGAGATCGAAAAAGTGCACAATTTGAAGCTAAAAGGCTGTCGGTTGAATGGTTTTTGGAAAAATTTAAAGGGATCGAAAGTCATTATTGCAGATCGCAAACGAACAGAATTTACCTACCGTCAGGGTTAAATATTCGAAAGATGTGGCGAATGTACAATCAAGAAAGAGATGAAGAATTAAAAGTAAAGCAAAGTTTTTTTCGGAAAATTGTAAATACTTCGTACAACTTTGGTTTTGGGTCTCCCAGAACCGATGTCTGTTCGACGTGCATATCTTTACAAGAACGCCTGAAAACTGAAAAAGACCCTTCAAAAAGGAATGGATTAATAGTAGAGAAGAGGATCCATAGGCTGAAGTACAAAGCATTTTATAATATATTACAGGAAGAAAATGAAGCTATAAAAACAATTTCGTTCGATTGCCAAAAGAATCAACCGCTCCCGAAACTGCCTGATCAGTCGGCTTATTTTAGCAGGCAATTTAATTTTTATCATTTTGCTATAGTACAGGGAAATTCCAGAGCAAAACTAACAAAAGAAAATGTTCGTTCTTATTATTGGACGGAATTGGATCACGCTAAGGGCAGCAACCAAATCATAAGTGCCATTTACCACTTTCTGCAAGGGACCGTAATAGAACCGCAAATTAAGATACTAAGGATAGTGTGTGATGGATGTTCCGGGCAAAATAAAAATACGGGTATGGTTAGCATGCTTGGAAAATGGCTATACAATGAAGCACCACGGACTGTGAAAAAAATCGAAATCATTTTCCCAGTGGTAGGACACTCTTTCATTCCTCCTGATAGAGTTTTTGCAAAAATTGAGAGGACATTAAAAACCAAAGAAGTGATTGTTTCGCCTTCGGAGTACATCGAAGTTTTGGAGGAAAATGGAACGTGTATCGATCTGACTACGATACCAGTTTACGATTGGAAGGATGCTTATGAGCCCATAATAAAACCTACAACATCCTGGCACTTCCCATTTATGAGGAGCAAACGATTTTTTCTTACTCGTACCAAAACAGAGAATATTTTGGTACAGGGAGAAGAAACTTACAGAAATGAAGTAAATCAAAAACGAACTGTTACAAAGAAGAACAAAAAAATTACAATGATTACACCACTAATCGTGAGACCGGATATTCTACCCAAAGCAGCTAAAGTTAAAGATGTAACTAATTTGCTTCAAAAACATTTTGGCCAAGAGTGGAGGAGTTTGCCTCAATTGCAATTTTATGTAAATATAGAAAACCAAGCCCCCATACAAGACATGGAAATGAATGATGACTTATGTGAGCATGGTTTCGAAGATGTAACTGCACACATTTAATTTTGCATTAAATAACTTCAATCTTTCACATGTTTTTTTCTTCCTTTTATACTTTCCTAGCTCTTTATAATTGGGTGCACAACTGAGAGACTAACTTTAGTGAAATTATATTAGAGGCTGCATGGCATAACACCATCCATTGATCAATATAGGTTAGTTACAAAACCCCCTATAGTATGACACTTCATTTTCAAAACCCACTAAAATAACATGTTGGTTGCAAATTCCTCTATAATAGATTTTCATTCCTATGTTATTTAGAAATGGCTAGTTAATAGTTACAAATTTTGTCATTTTTAGGATTCTCGTAATGCCACGATCAAATTATTATCAAATTTTACCTTTGGCAGTAAATAAATCACACTATATTTAAAAATTTCGATTTGTGAAAAAATTTCTCAAGTCAATTTAGTGGGTTTTGAAATTACACCCCTCATTTCTGCCCTGCAAAGAATCGTGGACGCCCTTCGAACGGCAATCCGGAATGATAACCATCGCAGCAGACATGTCGTATGGCAGCAATGCAGAAATATCCTGTGCTTTTAAGAAAAGTCTCTTTCAAACTAATCCTTTAAAAGGAACTTGCTTTAAACTTTCCATACAAATCCATTACGAAGACGGAAGAAAGTATAACCCGACAAAATGAAAATTCAAACCGAAAGGGAGAGTTCTTCGGACTCATATATTATATACTAGCTGTGCCCGCGACGTCGTCCGCGTAGATAGACTTGTACAAAAGGCTTAATTAGGCTTGGATTATTTGTTCCTCCTCCTCCTTAGTCGTTCACTCTTGACAGAGTGGTCGTGGCTGATGAGGTTGCAATTTCGTTCGTGACCGCTTGCCCTCCACTGTCCCTTGGATTATTGTTACCTTTTATGAAATTACTTATGATACAAAAGTTAATATTATTATGTTGAGTAGATACATTCTTCCTGAGTCCTTACAATTCTTACTGTACTCCTCTTATAATACCGACTTTTCAGTCGTTATCATCAGTTTCTCTTTACTAATTAAACGTATTATAATAGCATGTTTTTAAAGTGTTTAGATAGTACTGCTGTGCCCGCGGAAAGTATCATTATAATTAAATAATTTGTGCTGCAAATAATGCATAGATTCATTATCATTATGTAACTTAAATATATTGCAGAAAGGTGGTGAAATGTCTACGCTATGTCAGGCGTGGTTAGTAGTTGGGAGTCAAATTCTTGGTTGCTTACACGTTGGTTGCAATTGTCGTTAACATACTGTCGTTCATACTTAATGGAGGTCTTTTGAGCGATTTAAAACTTGCGACAATTAACAATGAAGACGTCATCATCCTGAATTGGAGCAGCGTGAGAAGATCAGGCCCTACGCGATTAAGAGTCAATTAGTTCTATTAACAACCCTTCACACAGCATCAGAAATAAATATATCGATTACTAATATTAATCTGGGCGTGACCACCATGCCGTGCTGCTGCCGTGACGCTTTAGCATATTAGTGTAACACCAGTGCCAGTACTGCGTAATAGCTCTTATTAAATTAACCACTGAAAACGTCTGCTCATTTCAATAAAAATTTTTATTAGTGCCTCGGCAATTGGTTATTCGTTTATTCGAAATCATTTTTTTATAAGTAAACCGAACAAAGAGGCAGAAAGGCCGCGTGGTTAAGCGATCACTGTCGCCTATGGAAACGGGCAACCCCAGCGGAGCCACCCGAGCACTGCCGGCTTTTAAGAAGAGCTTTCTTTACAGCTTTCTTGAAGAACCCTATGTGAAAGTCCACTGGAAATGCCTCAGCTGGAAGGTTGTCCCATAACTTAAACATACGTTCTAACATCAAAAGGAGCGTGCAAAGCGGCCTGTGGAACTTTAACCTTCGACTGGTGGTGTAATCATGATATGGTGACATAGCTATCATTTTGAAAAGATCACTCAGCATAGTAAAGTCGGTAGAACACTTTGATTTTTTTTACGTTTCACACTGATAGCCCCAGAGTACGGTAAATATACACTGTGTAATGGGTACCACGAGACACACAGAGACAGAAATACAAACACTTAAACCGAGAACAGAAAATTAAACTCATCATTCAAATTTCTGCTTCGCTGGGAATCAAACTCGAGACCCTTCGATTGGCAGTCCGGCATGGTAACCATTGCGCCACGCGAGTCCAGGCGCGGTCGCAGCCTTCAACTGGGGGGGGAGGTCGCCAAGAAATGTTGGTGGGGGGTCACTAAGAAATTTGGGGGAAGAGGTGTCTCAAATTGGCTTGTTTCGCCTTCCATCTACGCATGAGTGAGGGATTTGGGGGGGGGGGGGTCATGTCCCCTGTGACCCCCCCACTGGGACCGCGCCTGCGCGAGTTAATTTTTTTATTAGATATTTTATTAAGTAAATATACTCGTAATTAATTATTTGAAATAATCTCCACCAATCCACTTTGTAATAGCGTTATTGCGTAACAATGACATCTATCGTATAGCGTGTAAACTAAATTGTCGATATACCGAATTTGCAACAGATCACTAAATAGTTCTGAATATGAACATAGATGTCGGCAGTAGCCTCGTTTTGTTAAGGTTTTGTACATTAATTTTGTATTGAGGATTTCTTTGAATATGTGGTGATATGTATGGTTTTTTTAAATATTTAGAGATGAAATCTAGCATAAGTGATTGAAAACTTGCTATCAGAATATTAAGAGATGTTAGTAATTATCGAAACTTGTGGTGTGACCGCTCGCATTAAATTTATTCTCTTACAAAAGTTACACACTTAAATTAAAAAACCCGCATTGGAGCAGCGTGGTTAACTAATCTCCAGGCCTCCCCAATAATGGGAAGCCCAGGAGAGGAGCGAGACGTTAAAAGGATGCAGCTATTTAGTTTGTATCGGTAATGGTCGCTTCAGTCTATAATTCAATTCTTGAAATTGACGTAACTTTTTTGTTTGTTAACCGATTTAAATAAAACAAACCCTAAATGTTAATCCAAAAAAATACCAATACATCAGTGAAAACCGTATCCTTCTACGTTAAGCCGTTCCTGAGATTAGCGCGCACAAACGAACAGATAAACAGACAAACAGATAAACAGACAAACAGACAAACAGACAATAATTCTAAAAACCATTGTTTTGGGTTCTATTACGGTAATAAATAGCCCTAGTGACAATTTTTTTCAAATATCTTCAATGTACAGAAACCGACTTGTTACAGATTTATTATATGTATATAGATTAATCAATATAATAACTACAACAAACTCAGCAAGGAAAGGCCGTTGCCCGTCTGCATCAGGGAATAATAGAGATGTGTTGTAAGGAATCTTTCGAAATTCCTCTCTTGGAAGCGTCTAGACCGCGTATCAATTATGTTTTTTAAATCAAAATATAATATACTAGCCGTCCGCCAGCGGCTCCGTCCGCGTCGACCCGTTTATTTATTTATTTATTTATTTATTTACCCTTTATTGTATTTTTTACAATAGGCGGACTTAATGCCTGATGGCATTCTCTACCAGTCAACCCCTGGCGACGGTGAGAAATTGTGGTAGGCCTCATAAATAAAAATAACAAATGCTAAATGAAAGAAATGTAAACAAGAATTTTAAACAGCGAGTTTTAAATATAAAAATAATAAATAAGTGGATAGAATACACCTTATTCATATCTACCAATACTAAATATACTAATACCAATACTATATAATAAATACATATAATATACTTATTTATATATAATTATAAATATATATATTACCTATACATATATATATATATACAAATATATATATACATATATAATTTCTTACACATTTACAGCTCTAAAATTCAATTAACTTGATTCAGGTAGTGTCCTCGCACTAGTCTCTTGAAAGAAATTTTACTGGGCGCTTTGCGGATTTGTTCGGGTAAGGCGTTCCAGAGGAGTGAAGCTTGTATAGTATACGATGAGTGGAAGAAACTGCTACTATGCGAAGGAATTGCAAGTTTTAAGTTAGAAGAAGAGCGAAGCATTCTATCATCCACATGCGTGGCATGGAGAAACTGAAATCTTTCCTTTAGATATGAAGGAGAAGAAGGATCATTTAAGATCGAATAGAGAAGACAAAGAATTCTGGAGCAACGCCTCTGACGAATAGGGAGCCATTTAAGTTGATTGCGAAAATGAGAAACATGATCGTACTTGCGTAGACCGAAAATATAACGAATGCAATTATTAAGGAGGCGCTCCAATTTGTTGAGATGCTCTTCATTCAGATCCGGGTAACAAACATCTGCATAATCTATAATGGGCAAAACAAGGGCGTTAACCAATAATAATTTTGTTTTTGTCGGTAAGAAATGTTTTGTCCGATACAGAGACTGCAAGGTGGCATTGACCTTCCGGCTTATTTCTTTGATCTGCACATGCCAGCTCAATGTGTTATCCAGGAACAGTCCTAGATTTTTCACTGAGTCAGACAATTTTATTGGGTCTCCATCAAAAATAATGGCTGGTAAGTTGTCGACGTCTATTTTGGCAAGAAGTCTGGAGCTCCCAATGAGAATAGCCTGACATTTTGTGGGATTGACTGTTAAACCAAAGCGAGATGACCAGGTTTTCAACTTGTCTAAGTTTTGGTTTATGACAGTCATCGCATTAGGCAAGTCTTCTATAGTGGCTTGGGTATATAATTGCAAGTCATCGGCATACAAATGATAAGAACAGTCGAAGTTAGAGACCAGGGTATTAACAAATACAGAAAACATTAACGGAGATAAGATTGCGCCTTGTGGCACACCAGCTACTATATTTTCCCATCCAGAGGATACGTTTCCCGAACGAACGAGTTGCTGGCGGCCACGAAGATAGGATGAAAACCAGTTTAATGCTGTGGGACTGAATTTAAGAGAGGATAGGATAGCAAGAAGGATTTCGTGGTCCACTGTGTTAAACGCATTAGAAAAGTCAATCAACACCAACACTGTTATCAGTTTATTATCCATTCCATGCCGAATATCATCCGTTATTTTAATGAGAGCAGTGCTGGTGCTGTGACTAGGACGAAACCCCGACTGATAAAAACTCAGTAGGTTATTTTTGAAAATATGAGCAGATATTTGCGCATGCACACAGGCCTCTAAGACTTTTGAGAGGAATGGAAGAATAGAGATAGGTCTGTAATGGCTAGGATTGAGAGGGTGAGGAGTTTTCGGCAAGGGGTGGACTATAGCCTTTTTCCAAATCGTAGGGTATTCTCCAGACGATAGAGAGAAGTTTATAATATGTGTAATATCTGGTAGGAGATACTCTACGATATTGTATATCATGGTCCTGCTAATGTAGTCGCAGCCCATAGCCTTAGATTTAATTGAGGAAATAATCTTTTTTACTTCATCCTGATGTACTGGTGAGAAATTAAAAGTTGGAGTATCAGGAGATTGCTTTGATGCAAGAGAAGAAAGCGTTTGAGAATGAACTAAAGGGTCAATAGGAGAGATGGAAACGAAATGACGATTGATGTTGTCTAATGAAATAGAATTGGGGCCGCAATCAGTTTGTAGCGATTTGCAGATACCCAAAGACTTAAGAAATTTCCACATTTCAGCTGGAGAAGATTCACTCAGATTGAGGTGGATAAAGCGGCGTTTAGCTGTTCGTATCGTTTGATTACACCGATTCCTTGCAATTTTAAAAGCGGACCAGTTTTGTGCAGTGCGTTGTTGTTTATACGCTCTGAAAGCCCTATCGCGTCTGGCCATTGCCGCCCGAACAGTCTCAGTCATCCAGGGTGCCGGGGGTCGTTTGAGCTTTACTGCATGCACAGGTGCATGGGCGTCATACAGCGCTAAAACTACATTATTCAGTTGAAGAATTTTGTTATCAACTGTAGAAGCCGCAGTCACCATAGACAGATCTACTTTACATAAATCGTTCCTCAATCTATGAAGATCAATTTTCGAGAAACTTCTGATGTTCAAACTCATTGGCTTATATTTAGGCGGTCTTAATTTATACGAGAGGTAAAGTAGATCATGTCGCGAAAACCCAGGTGCAGGGAGTTGCCCATAAATCTCGATAAGTTCCAGCGAACTTGTTATTAAGAGGTCTATCCACGAGTCATCAAAGTCGACATTTTGATGAGTAGCTTGTAAGGGAAGAATAGATAGGTTGACCGACTCAATGATAGACCGAAGCTTGAGAGAACGAGCAGAAGCTTTTAGGAGATCCGTGTTAAAGTCACCCATTATTATGAAATGTTTGTACCCAGACCCAATTGTATCCAAGGCGGTTTCTAAAGCACCAAGTGCAACAGAGGGAGGACAATATACCACCCCCAGAACTACCTTAACACCGTTGAAATCAAGTTCTAAGAAGAGATACTCAGGGGAGGCAGAATAGGGAGAAGGCGATGCTAGAATAACCTTATGGGTTATCGATGCTCGCAGATATATGGCTACTCCACCTCCTCTTTTCTCTGTTCTATCATTTCTGATTAAGACAAACTCCGGCAAAGGAAAAAGCGGCGAGGGCAATGATGGTATAAGCCAACTTTCAGAAATTAATATAGCATGAATATTATGGTGTGGTGAAAAAGTGGCTTCAAGTTCCGCAAAATGGCTTGGAATGCTTTGTGCATTGATGTGACAAATATTTAGCGACTTTAACTGCGAAGAAAATAAGCGGTCTAGCTGACAACCCAGCGAAGGCGTACTTTCGTCAAGCAAGCTGTTACAAGAACAATATGAGCTATCTGAATCAGGCGCTGAATAAAAGGAATTATCGTTATCTGACATTATGTGTAAGAATAAATAACAATATAAAAATATATAATAAATAACAAATAAAAATATATATATAAAGGACAGAATATATTAAGTCTATAAAGTCTATGCTTTCGCACCAACCCAACAGTTGACTGTTTACAATTTATTTTAAAAAGGAACAGCACAAAAATAAGATAAAAAAAGGACAAACTGAGTTCACTGACAAAAAGAATGTGTAACACGGCTGTATTCCGCTGTATACATCCTGTTGCCATTGCCTTAAAGTAAAGTACATAAGCCAAACAAATGTTATCCACGTCAAAATAAAAAATCACGACACGATGTCAAGTGTCAGTCAGGTCAAATTGTCAAAATCGACTTTGAGAGGTTGACTGTCAGTGTCATCGAAAATATCGAAAATCGAAAAGTAATTAGTAATTACAAATTGTAAAAGTTTAAATAAGTCGTAAAGCTGGTACTTATAATTTCGGACTTGCAGTAACATTATTATTGACATAAATGTATAGCCAAAGAATGCTATATACGTTAAATATACTACTAAAGTGAACACAAGACTACAACAGCAACAGAAGTAACATGCAATAAAAATCAATGGGGGCTAATATGGAATTTTACATACGAAGAAACTATTTTTTCTGAGCCGCCCGCCTAGATCTTTTGGTTTCATCGCCTTGCTTCAAGGGAGTTTCGGGCTTTCGACGCACTTCTTGTTGACGACCTGAAGATTGTTGAGCAGTTTCTTCGCCACCAGAAGTCTGATCGCCACCAGAAGCTGGCTGATCTGGGGTTTTCGGATATTTGGACACAAGTTTATCCAGCTCCTCCTCACTGACGATCTTTACACGCTCACCACCAGGAGTTTTAATATATATTACCCCATCAAGAGTCCAAACATTCTTCATCTGGATATGACTCCGGGCCCTCTTGTGCACAGACTGCCTTACCTTCGTAAGGAACTCTGACAAAGTAATATTGGAACCCTTAAGTTTGGATTTGGACTTCCATACCTCTGCTTTAGTATCATGGTCATTAAAGTGAACGAGCACAGCTCGAACCCGATCCTCACTTTGTGCTCCAAGCCGGTGACACCGTTTGATGCTATCACTGTTGATGCTTGAGATGCCCAGTTTCTTCTGAATGACCTGTAGCACCTCTTGCCTATCATCACTCTCCGAGCTCTCTTCAATACCATTGAATAACAGGATTTTTCTTCGCTGTCTCATGTCCATGGTATCTAGAACTTTTGCAGACTCGTTGAGTTGCCTCTGCAGTAATTGGAGCATTCCACAAACCATATCTTTAAAGGCCCTGAATTCTTCAACTAACTGCTCAAGTGTAGGGCTAGAAGGAGTAGAGATGGCTTCAAGGCGCTTACCAAACTCTGCAAACTGCCTGGTCCAGCGTTCATCCAGATCAACAAGAGTTGGATTTGCCATTGTGTTGTGAAATTGCAAGTGAACAACAGTGGGCTCTAAAGTGTAGTTATAATACTTTTAATAAAATAGCTGTTACATATAGGTTATGCTGTGGGGGGTGGTGCATGTAAGTAATACCAGTAATTGTTTACATAGATACAATTTTATACAAATTATATAGGAAAATAATAACTAATAAAATATTTGCAAAGCTATAAATAATAACTGCAGAAACTATTTTTAATGAGCATTAAAACTTTAGAGCATTAAAAACGTTGTTATTTTTTTGACACCTACCCCCGAAAAAAAAGCTAATAATTTAATGGGTCCCCGTATGATAAAAATAGCCTATGTGCTATTCCAGGCTTCATTGCTATATTAAAATTATAGGCGTCTAGCCAGTTGCTTCAACCGCGTTGCCCCTATTACCCGTTTTCACGTAGGTATGAAGCATTTTCCCGCGGTACAAAGTAGCCTATGTTACTCAGGGTGAATGTAGCTTTCTAATGGTGAAAGAATTTTTGAAATCGGAACAGTAGTTTTGGAGTTTATTCATTACAAATATACAAAAATATTAAAAATACGAATCTTTCCTCTTTATAATATTAGTATAGATTAATGTAGCGTGCCTGACAGTAAATGATAATTTCTCACAAACATGATGTCCACCAATCCGAACTTGGCCAGCGTGGATCTATATCCACCTTACTTCAAAGAAGAGGCCTGTGCCCAATAAAACAATGGGATACATAAAAGGTTAAAAAATGTAGCGTGAAGAGCCCGGCAGTTTATCTGGATAGCGAGTGATATACAAATCTAACGAAATGTTGGTCGGTATGGGTGACCATGCCATGATTTGGCTAGTGGCAAAAAGTCAGAGTACGAAAAGCCGGGATTGAAACTAGAGACCAGCTTTGGAGCCCAAAAAAATTAATCCTTATTGCTACGGTATCCCCTGCCTGATCGTAAGAGGCGACTAAAGGCGACTTCCGGGGTTGCGGGCGGTGAGAGTGGGAGCTCGATCCGTTCAGCCAGCGGCCCCGGGAAGGACGGCGGTGTGTGCGTGGCCGCATGTCGCCGTAAGCATCGGAGGGTGCAGGAGAGCACAACTGCTCTCCAGAGGATAATCCCGTTCTGGGGCGCCGCGCGTGGAGGACACATGTGCGTTCCACTGGAAATCCCTATGTCCTCCTCAAGCGCAGAGGTAGGCCACCGAGGGGTTTTGAGTGCGGTAACAAATCCTACATAGCCCGGTAACACCTCTCCCAAGGTGCCGGATACCTTTTGCAGTAGGTTTCCTCCCGATACCAAAAAAATGTTTGTCATATTATTACCATATTTCAGTGCAACTAAGGAGTTGATGGTGTTTCCTTAAATATTTTCTCTCCTTATCTTAAAACTCCTTAATATTCGAGCATCTATCAGCATTCCTTAGGAAGGCGTCTAGACACGACTCCGAACCGCTAAGATGTATGAGATTATCTAATTTAACAGTCTACACATTATTACAATATATTGCTTTATTATGCTGTAAAACTTCTGAGCTTTGCTTAAAGCTTGGAAGCTTTTTGGCTTCTTGTGAGTTTTCTAAAAAAAAACTAAATTTAAATTACATTATTCAATGAATACCGTTTGTCAAGAAGGTAGCTTAATCATCTTTGCAAAGATTTTGTGTCTCTGGTTATTAACAGCAAAGAAAAAATATACGAATAATTGTTTATAAAATACTTTGTTAAAGCCACAACTGAGTCCAAATTTAGCTGGGGTTAGAGCCATGTTACAAGATTCTAATAAGAGAAATGGAAATGAATCTTGAGATCGTTTTAAGTACTGATTGATACGTTTTGATGGGTTGTATTGCTACTTGCTACAGCAGTTACACATGATCACTTTATATTTTATACTTTTTTATCAAACGCTAGTACGTAAGACAACATGTTTCAATTTGTAAAGAGCGAAAAAGGAAAAGGCAGAGAGAAAAAAATAGCCTTTGTATACATTTTAGGAGCCGTTTTAGAGCAGCCATCTACAGCTCATCTGCTCTAACCTATCTACAAGTTTTATTATTATACTAGCCTTACGGCAGCGGCTTCGTCCGCGTGTTTTAATGGGTCCCTCAGGATAAAAAATAGCCTATGTGCTATTCCAGGCTTCATTGCTATATTAAAATCATAGGCGTTTAGCCAGTTGCTTCAACCGCGTTGACCATATTACCCGTTTTCACGTAGGAATGAAGCATTTTCCCGCGTTAAAAGTAGTCTATGTTACTCAGGGTGAACGTAGCTTTCTAATGGTGAAAGAATTTTTGAAATCGGAACAGTAGTGTTACATAATAAAAAATATAAACATACAAAAATACAAATCTTTCCTCTTTATAATATTAGTATAGATATATAACGTCAGTGTTATTAGCTCTTCGTCGAAGCTTTAGAAATTAATAAGCAGAAATTTAATATCAGATGTCTATTACGTATCAGTAGATTTCATTTAATATTGTAGACTACGTCTAGACTTAATCTAAGAACTGGGATATACCTGTATTCATGTCGTTTGATCCTTGCTGTAGGATCGACGGTCGAACGTCTACCTGGTCGTTTAAATCTTGATTTCCCGTGACCACTGATGTGGAATAAATTAAGACGAGACTTATTTTCTTATTTAATCTATACCTCTATTATATAGAGGAAAGATTTGTATTTTTGTATGTTTGTGATGAATAAACTCAAAAACTTCTCTTCCGATTTCAAAAATTCTTTCACCATTAGGAAGCTACATTCACCCTGAGTAACATAGGCTAAACTAACGCGGGAAAATGCTTCATTTCTACTTGAAAACGGGTAATAGGGTCAACGCGGTTGAAGCAACTGGCTAAACGCCTATGATTTTAATATAGCAATGAAGCCTGGAATAGCACATAGGCTATTTTTATCCTGAGGGATCCATTAAAACACGCGGGCGAAGCCGCTGGCGTAAGGCTAATATAATAATAAAACTTGTAGATAGGTTAGAGCAGATGAGCTGTAGATGGCTGCTCTAAAACGGCTCTTAAAATGTATAGAAAGGCTATTTTTCTCTCTGCCTTTTCCTTTCTCGCTCTTTACAAATTTAATCATGTTGTGTTACGTACTAACGTTCGATAAAAAAGTATAAAATATAATGTTTTTACCGCAGGAAAATGCTTCATTCCTACGTGAAAACGGGTAATAGGGTCAACGCGGTTGAAGCAACTGGCTAAACACATATGATTTTGATATAGCAATGAAGCCTGGAATATACATAGGCTATTTTTTATCCTACGGGGACTCATTAAATGGGTCCACGTGGGCGAAGCCGCTGGCGGAAGACTAGCGTTCAATACTCGTGTAAATGTTTAACCTTTTAACTCCTATCCGTTGAGGAGAACTTTAAGGTCATTATATTATTGAACAAATACTTGAACAAATTTACAAAATATAAAAAAAAATAAGTGTCTGTAAAATTTGAAGATTTCCCTCAACTACAAGGAATCATCAGATTTGGTGGCGATCAGACCACCACAAGTTTGTCTTAAAAAACAACATATACATAGAGCCGAACATCTCCTTCTTTTGTAAATTATGTAAAAAGTGGTGAAGTACTATGTATAAATACGTTCGTATGTTTACTATTATATCAAAGTTACGTAACAGAAAACCAAATGTATGCGTTTAATCTGCTAATCTTATCTTCTAACCAGAATCAAGTGTATAACGTCGTTATTTCCGGACCATGACACGAGTATCTAAGATGTTTCAAATGGTCAAGAACATAGTATAATAGATTAAAGTGCTTACAAACGACTGCATCTGTTTTCTGCATTATGATACAGGAGTAAGAATTTTTAAGCCATAACAGGTTCATACATTTGTACACCCTTATTTGTTTTATGTAAAAATATAACAGTAAACTGGTATGCAAGGCACCTGATGGTGAGTGGTTACTGTTGTCTTCGGACATTTGCAATGTGACCGCTAGTGGCAATAAATTTCATGCGAGTTTCCGTGCTTCGGAGGGCACGTTAAGCTGTCGGTCCCGGTTGTTGACAGTCGTTAAACCTAGTCAGAGGCATTATGGGTTGTTTGAAAACTTCCGACAGTGGGTTGGCTACTAACCCGCATCTCCATTCTCCACCAACCCGCATTGGCAGCGTGGTGGAGTAAGGTCCAGGCCTGTTCAATAATGGGGAAAGATCCGTGCCCAGCAGTGGGACGCAAAAATGCTTGCAGTTTAGCGTGAATATTTGAGCATTCTGACTATTACGTGAACAATATCTCATCATAATATTCATAATGAGCATCAAAAGACGTCGATAATGCACAAGAGAGATAGCATTTCCGTCAAATTTGATATTCATTAAAGCTCAGTCACGATATAAAGTTCGCCAAATTTTCGCATTATGGGCGGCTTTAGTCTACCTTAATGAGGGAAACTCTTGCTTACAGTGGAACTTAGTTTGCCACCCGGCTTTGTGTGTAGTACAAAGGCACAATATTGCTTTAAAGGTCGGTTACATTCTTATATTGGTCCGAAATGTAGTAAGCCTGTATGTCCGTTTGTCACCGCTAAATTGCTCAAAATCGCAGTTTGTCTACTCCGGCTCATTTTTTGACTCTTTAGAGTAATGTTATCCATCCAATGTTTTTAACTGCTTATAACTTGGACAAATTTTAATAATTGAAGTAACGATCGGTATCGGGCTACAACCGGAGCAGATAAATACGCCTGCTGAAGAAGAAAACCACCCATCCAGAAACGACCGCACGTGCTATTGTTAGCTTTACTTTCTACATGGCGACAGCCACAGTCGTATGTCCTTTTTTGTGTCCCAGCAATGGGACACGTGGTGGACAGCAGTGGCACAGACATGGTTTTCTTCATGATAGGCTGCAACCCTTTTTGCGTCCCACTGCTGGGCACGGGTCTCTTTCCATTATTGGGGAGGCCTGGAGCTTACTCCACCACGCTGCTTCAATCCGGGTTAGTGAAGATGCGGGTTAGTGGCCAACCCGCTGTCGGATGTTTTCAAACCGCCCATAAGGCCTCCGACAAGGTTTAACGACTGTTATCTATCGACAACAACCGGGACCGACGGCTGAACGTGCCCTCCAAAGCACGGAAACGCGCATGATTTTTTTTACCACTAGCGGTCACCCATCTCACACCCGACCGCGCCCGTTTATCTTATTTGCATAGATCGTTTGCGTTCTACGCTAACCGCCGGGCCATGCGCGCATGATCGCTGGCATGCACGCTTCAAATCTAATAATGTGGACCCAACTATAAATACGAACGGCCCTCCTCGCAAAAAAGAAGAAAAACAATGGCGTTCCATAAAATATTCATGGAACAATAAGTGGTGTTTTATAGAGTCGGTTTAATGGCGCATCGACGACATTAAACTCAGTTTTAGTATACATCGCCTTTACTGCTTACTGATCGGATCCCCGCGATCTTTAATGGCTTTTTCATTGGCGCACCCAATATCCGGTAATGTTATGAATATTAAATGAAAATACTGATTTTGTCTGTCTGATTTTGTCAATCAGTGAGTTCTTTTCTTCGACTCCAAAACTGTTATTCGTGTTAATCATAGATATAAGATGTGAAGCGAAAAATGCGACGTTTGTGATCTTCATTTACCGTAGATAATATTATAATTTTTAGCTAATGGTTTTAGCTTTTGCTAGCTTGACTATTCTTCTGCCTTTAAGTATAGTACCTTTTTTGTATGGGGGGAAACCTTCACAAGGCACCCTGCACCTTGGCACTGGGTTATGTGGAATTTCTCCGCACTACAACCCCCTCGGTGGCCTGTCCCTGCGGATGGGGAGGACTCCGGGATCTCCAGTGGAACGCAATGGTGTCCTCCACGCGCAGCGCCCAGAATAGCGCCAGAGCCTATTTTCGTTAGTTAGGAGATACGTCTCAAGTAAAGTTTATTGGCAAGTAAAAGCTATGAGTACGGGTCAGATCATATGATCAGTGTTACTCAAACATCGTGAAATTGAAATTGAAGTTACGGGTGACTTTAACCGACCATCAGCGTACTTGTCACTTTACTTGAAGGTGGTGAAAGAGGTCCTAAATGTTTGTTTAAGTTAACTGGATAAGTAGAGGTGTTTCTGAAGCGCTCATGGCCCAGTAGCTAAAGTAGAACGCAAACGATCTACTCAGGCCAAGGATATTAAAATTTCATCGCACTATCTCGGTCTACTTCCCGGTGGACTTCAAAAATAACAAAAATTGTACCTACATATTATGGTAAACGCCTACGTAATTGATGAGTAGAAAATGTTAGTTGACTATTAAATTGTAGAAGAATACGCAATCATAATTATTTTTTTACTTTTTAGTGCACATTAATTTGTTTTGGAATAGTTTTCTTTTCAAGTCGGTTTTTTTGTTAAAATTTTTAGTTTATTATTTATAAATATAAATTACAACAATGGTAGATCATGATCATATTTCAATAATATTTATGTCAGTTAAATATTGGTTGATTGATAAAATTATTCCATTTAAATTTTCTTAAACTCTTTGTTAACCACAATATCGTTAATATTTCGAAGCTCCGAAGGTAGTGTGTGGCGTTATTTATTTATTTTACTTGAATTAATGATCAACAATATGTACATTACATTTAAGAATAAGTTTATATAAGAAACCGTTATCTAAATACCCTGTGATGGTAGGTGGCATTACAATACCTTTAAATACAGACGAATCTCAGAGTATACATATATGAAAGTAATATTTTTTATCTGACACCTCCACTAAAATCTTTGAAAATACAAGTAAAAACGTGAAAATAAACCGGCGAGCCGTTTTAAATAAACCTTCCCCTGAAAGAATCATAAAAAACTCATAAAATTTCCATTACTGGCCATCGGCGCAAGAAACGCAAGGTCCCTCCTTGTCAAAGGTTAAAAATGTCGGCATAAATTGTAGAAAACACGAAAAATGAGGATAGAAAATAAACAAAAGCGAATATTGATGGGTGTGCTTGATGTTGAACATTTTTTAGAATAACCCCTTGGAATGTGAAATATATTCATATTATTAGATGTATTGCATGAAATAGTGGTCGTTATTACGGTTGGACGCGCACACGAGTTTTCGGCAGAGTTGGGAGGTATTTTGTTTTTATACAAATTGTACTACGATACAACACGTAGTATACTGAGGGTGAACATAGAGCTTTCAAATGTATTTTAATAAGAATAATCAAGCCGTCGAAGTTTTAGCAATTGTAGATGGTAGAACTATTATCGTTCGCCCGGGCAAGTACCACCGCTGCACCCACTTCTGCCGTGAACCAATTCTATTGTGTTTCGGTGGAAAGGTGCAGTTGCCGGCCACACTTACATGAGGCGACCACCAGCCTCCGGAGTAACAGCCCAACTACATACGACCTCTTACCTATGCTTGCTTCAGGTTGTATGTAGATGTCCAAGGGCTGCAGCGACCACTTAACACCACGTGGCCTGTATGCTCGTCTGCTACTCCATTGAAATAAAAAAACTAAATTTGCATCATCATAGTGTACTGGCTTTTGTGTTTGTGTACTGAATATTGTATTTTTACATTATATACTAAATATATACAAAAAGGCATATTTTTACTTTTAAAGTGATGTATAAAGTGAGCAGCCATTTCAATACAGTTTAGTAATGAAATCTTCTAGAAGTTGAAATACTGTTGAAATTTATATTTTATAATAGTCAAAGTTCCCAGCTAAAAAATTCAACCTTAAAATTGCCTCGTACAGTTTTTTCCTAACTTTTACTTCATATAAAAATGTTGATAATGCTTTTACTACTGTTCCTTCGGCACATCGCGCTCCTACATATAACCAATATAACCAAATATTATACACTTTGAAGGAACAATATATAACAATTATAGCTTTCTTTCTAGAGTTACCTCAAAGAGAATTGCGAATGCGGGACAAAAAGAGGCCCCGTAATGACCTCAGTGGGCGGTACAAAGAGAGCGCTCTAGGAAGGATACAGTTTAACCTCAGTGTGTTTGAGTATCTGTGTTATCACCTAAGGACGTTCGCTCTGGTTCACGCCTACTTTATAAGCCGTACAGTTAGCGAAAATTGCACAGGGCGTCATTTTTACCGACTTCCAAAAGGAGGAGGTACTGTATTCGGCTGTATGTTTTTTTTTTTTTTATATATGTTCACCGATTACTCCGCCGTTTGTGGACCGATTTTCAAAATTCTTTTTTTGTTCGTATGCCTATACTCCCGAGGTGGTCCCATTGTCACCAAATCAGGATCTGATGATGGGATCCCAGGGAAATCGAGGGGAACTCTCAAATTTTATAGGCGCACACATTGATTTTCTTATACTTTCTGAAGCATAAGATATATTTGTGCATAGTAATCATCATCTCATGTTGCTGAGCTGATGATGGAAGGTACTGCAACAGTGAGGAGTTGAAAGCAAATTCTTTCAATAAATAGTTTTTTATTCCAAATCTTACATTCCTGATGTGGTCCAACTGTCACCAAGTCAAAGTCTGATGAGGGGATCCCGGAGAAATCGAAGGGAACATTCAAATTTTACAGCACAACAAATGATTTTCATATTTTTACTAAAGCAAAACAGGCATTTTTGTATAATTATCATCATATCATGTTGCTGAGCTGATGATGGAAGGTACTACGAAGGTTAGGAGTTGAGAGCAAATTCTTTCAATAAATTGTTTTTTGTTCGATATCTTAAATTCCTAAGGTGGTGCAACTGTCACCAAGTCAAAGTCTGATGTTGGTATCCTAGAGAAATCGAAGGGACCATTCAAATTTTATAGCACAACAAATGATTTTCATATTTTTATTAAAGCAAAACAGGTATTTGTGTATAATTATCATCATATCATGTTGCTGAGCTGATGATGGAAGGTACTACGAAGGTTAGGAGTTGAGAGCAAATTCTTTCAATAAATGGTTTTTTGTTCGATATCTTAAATTCCTAAGGTGGTCCAACCGTCACCATGGCAAAATCTGATGATGTGATACTAGGGAAATCGAGGGAAACACTGAAACTTAATAGGCACACACATTCTTTTAGTCATATGTTTTAACATAATACAAATATTTATGTCCGGTAATTATAACCTCATGTTGCTAAGCTGATGATTGAAGGTACAACTCCTCAACGGTTAGGAGCTGAGAGCAAATTCTTTCATTAATTTATACGTTCAGGTGGACTGATAGTAGTATGCTTTCAGGGTATAAGATGGCTATTAGATAAACATAATTATAAAAGGTATCTTTTTAACGTTTAGAAGTTAAGTGAAAAAATTTCTAATTATGCTTATACATATGTGAAGAATTATTAAAATTACTAAAAATAGTGAAATAAATTAAGTTTTTAACAAAAAAATAGAACCGACTTCAAACGGTAAAAAATAAAATTGTTCAGTACCTACTTCATCTAGCTTATGGTAATGACTCCTAAAACTATTTTTGGAGTCGGGCCCTTAGTAAAATGTCCTGTCTAAGTAAATATAGTGTACCTTTCGTTCTGAATGGACACCAACTCCAATATAGTTTTAACAGTCATTACCATAACCTAAAAGAAGTAGGTACTGTCCCACTGTCTGTACTGTCGGTGCCCATTTAAAACGAATGGTACGACATTTTAGTAGGGGCCCGACTCCAAAAATAGTTTTAAGAGTCATTACCATAAGCTAGATGAAGTAGGTACTGAACAATTTTATTTTTTACCGTTTGAAGTCGGTTCTATTTTTTTGTTAAAAACTTAATTTATTCTTGAGTACAATGATTTTACTCTGCGACGTATTAATGTCAAGACGTAATTATTGTCGAGCAACTTATATACAACGCAATCTATGCATTACCTAACATATAAACGTGATTAAAAATCAGGTAAAAAATTCATCTCACTTGATCCATTCCATCCAGTGATGTATTTACAGTGATTTTTTTTATCAGTTGTCCGCCAGCAGCTCCGGTCGCGTGGATTACAGTTTTTTCATAGAAATGTGACAATTTCCCTGGTAAAATGTAGCCTTTATCACTCCCCAGCCAAACTATATCCATATATAAAATATCAGGTCAATCCGCAGTACCGTGTAAGAACGACAAATAAACACACTTTAACATTCATAATATCGGTATGGATACATATTTATTTAAAAATAAATAAAATGTTTTACACCGGCCAGACGTCTTGTGTATGGCCCGACGGCGAGCGCAGAACGCAGCTAAGCCAAACAGGCGCAGTCGGGTGTGAGATGGGTGACCGTTAGTGGCAAAAATTTCAGCACGCTAAGACGGCGGTCCCGGTTGTTATCGATAGATAACAGTCGTTATACCTAGTTGGAGGCCTTATGGGCGGTTTGAAAACATCCGACAGCGGGTTGACCACTAACCCGAATCCCCACCAGCATTGGACCATCGTGGTGGAGTAAGCTCCAAGCCTCCCCAATAATGGGGAGAGACCGTGTACAGCCCATTGCCAACGCAAAAAGTGTTGCAGACAGACGTCCTGTGACGTCTTAAATGAATGTCTGCGATGTAAGTATAATATGTAGGTATCAAATTGGCTCTATCTGATAGTCTCGTCGATCTAAGACGAACTTTTTTCGACCTCTTCTTTAGAAACTAATGGTGCTTGTAACGTATACAGCGGTCTCATTACTTATAATGAATTAAAATGGCGAATTAAGATGGTTCAAAAGAATTGAATACTATAACCGTAAACTGATACTACGAGTATAAAGCTGAAGTGTTACTTTAATTCTTTGTTTAAGCGAGCACGATTTTCTTAATTCGGGGTAGTAACTAAAACATTATAATATGCTGACAAACCACTATTGTTTGGTTAAGCTAAGATATACGATACGGAGACAGACAGCCATCCATCAAAGCGTCGAATATTAACGCCTATTAACGTAACAAACAAAGATACTTCCTTTTAAGTCATATGGGCAATTAGGCCATAACGAAGCAAGTTCAAATAATATTACTAATATTATTATATTAGTATAGCTTTAATTTTTTATTTCTTATATTTCATAGGAACAATTGAGTACGTACACGCTCTACCTTCCGCTTAGCCGAAATCCAGTCTTAGGTCTACTGAAAGGGATTTTTATTTCTATGTATTATTTTCCTATGTATTATCCATTCTAGTGTATTATGCTTTTAACTGCTTTTTTACTAATTATAATATTCGGATGTTTCGCTGCTGCGTTTTGGGTGCTGAATTGCGTTTGTTTAGCGACTTAATCTACGATCGCCGATGTTAAAAGTGAATAGTGTGGCTTGGCCGTTAATCTAATATCCTTAAAACGACCAATTCTCGTGTATATCTTGTATCTCGGAAACGGCTATAACGATTTTCATGAAATTTAGTGTCCAAAGGGTTTCGAGGGTGATATTATAGATCCAGTTATGTTTCATTAAAAAACCCGGATTTTTAGCGATAATCCACTTAAATTTAAACTGAAAAATATGACTCTTTCTGAGTTTTATTGGATACTATTAATAATATTTTTGCGTAGAACGACGTCAAACGTCATTCGCCGTTTAAATGACAATGTCTTTTGAAAGAGCTCTACATAATATAAGAATTTCCTCAAATGGATTAAAGCTTTCTTGGTAGAATGGTTACGTAGGCAGACTGCAGAACTAGAGACCCGGGTTCAAACTTCAATAAGGTATAATGTGTTTTATTTATTTATTTTTGTGTCATTTTTTATTTGTAAGCTATTTCAAAAGGGGTTCTTTAGTAACACTAAGTCAGTGAGTGTTTTGTTTGAAATGAAACAAAGAAAATTAATTGTTTTTATTCGAACAACGCTCGTTTGTCTAGGTACTGTTCAATTAAGAACAGTTTAAAACTAGCGTATTTTTCGGCGTATATAAGGTCGTTTTAAAAAACCACGCTTTTACGCGCGCTACATTTTGCACCTAAAAATGACAAATCGCGCTGTTTCGCACGAACACGCTATTCCAAAACCCTTAGGGTGTGTTGCACCATGTAACTATAACGATAACTAAACCCAAACTAGCCGTCAAATCCTCGGTTAAGCGACATTTGCGTTGCATCATTTAAGCTATGGTTGCAATGACGTCATAACTTAACGGTAACATTATCTGCTCGATTTTGGCCGGTTAATGCTATTGTTATGGTCAAATATCATATCGTCTGAGTATTAACTTCACCGCCTGTTAACTTTAACAATCAAGAAAAACGTGAAGGTGAAACAAACTATTGTTAAATTCTATTGTCGTCGTTAAAGTTGCCGTTAAAGTTAGTGCAATCCACCCTAAATAGATTCCTACAGCTGTCACATCTGAAAAACAAAATATTTTTATTTGACCAAATTAACTAATACTACATAATATTGAAAACACTGTGAAAAGTTATTTTATTAGATTTCTTTTGTTTTTTATAGTGTTGTGATAAAATTTAACCATAAGTCTTACGGAGCGGCCCGCGCGTTCGGTGCCATTAATGGCATCAATCAACATGCTTGAATTTGGGCGCGCGATCTTGGTTTCTATAATGCAATTGTAATTATTCTAAGCCAAAACCCAATTTCACAGCGTAAAATAAGCTGGTCTAAAACCGGGCTAAAACTCTGTAACAAAACACGATATCATCATGTAGTTTTCAAGCGAACTTCTGAAGCTTCCATTACCGTTTGAACTGTATCTCGGATGTTCGTAAGGAACTTTCAGGTTCAGGAGTGCCGGGACAAGTGACGCGTTGCCATTGGCAACTATGCACGGCTCATTTGAGAGGTATTTCATTACTTCTGTCTGAAACAGAGCCCACTTGACGGGGGCTGAGTGACCCTAAACATGACTACTTTAACTTGAAACAAATTATGCGAAACGAAACCTTATTCCGATAGCAGTAAAGGCGCAGAAGAATGAAAAAATAAATTGGTAATGCGAGTTCGAGAGTGTCGAATTCGTATCTGAAGTGTGTCATGTAAATTTGAAGCTTAATGCTTTAGAAATAAATGTTACTGAGCATTAAAGTTAAAGTTGACAGGATTCGTATGATAGATTTTAGGTATTTGTTATAGACGTGACCGCAATTATACTAGCGTTTAATGTTAAACCGAGATTAATAGCAGTTTATAGTTGTTTGTATCGAGTTATGAAATCCTAAACGGGTTGGCATGAATTTGTTTGTAATTTCTCGGCCCTTTGCGGAAATAAACAAGTTTTGGCTTAGGTCACTTTGGTTTGAGGTAATGTTAAGTGAATGTTTGGGAGCCCATTTAAAGTACAATACCGATTAGATTTATCATAAACACAAATTAAACTTTAGAAAGGCGGGATTCTATCTATACCATATAGATACAGTGTGTAGAGTATATAAGAGTGGTAATATATTCGATTATTCGATTTATACAAATATATGCATCTCAAATAATGGTAATTATTAGGAATGAAATCTAATAAAAATTCTAAGTAGTTCATCGTTCGAACTAACGACAAGTAAACTGTTATTATAGACCTTGAACATTTAAGTACATTTTAAACTGAAGTAGAGCTTACGTGTTTTTTTTAACTGACTGCGCCAGAAGGAGTGTTACGTTTGACGAGAGTATGTATGTCGCAGTCAACTGGTTAAATCTGCTGTTCAATTGAATGACTAGCGCGTTCATTGAATGACGGTATTCAATAGAATCGCTAAAGGACAACTCGTCAAGTCGTTGAATGTAACGTTCAACGTCAAGACGTTCTTCGCTAAATGACGTCATTTAGCGAAGTCGTTGAATGAATATATTTATATTCGAAAAATACCCAAACAGAATCAGAGCACCCCTCTATCCACGTGGTCTTGTCTGTACTACCCCTAGAGTGTATATAAAAAGCCGGAGGCGCGGAGGGAGAGAGCCACTTGTTTCATTACATTATCCAAGCCTTGGAATATATTATATATGATTGTTAGTTAATGTGATTAATTCATTGTCAATTATCACTTTATCTAAATTGAGTAGATAATAGAGATATATAATGGATATATCATATAAGATGAACACGAATCTCATTGCATATTCGTTGTCATATCCAACTAAACTAAATTTTAATCACCTGACTGATTTTATGTCCGCGCTGTTCAAAGAGCTATGTTTCAATCCGCGATCTAGTTGGACGTTGAGTGACGCTTGTTTTATCAACGTTCTGCCTAGTGATTCAATTGAATGCTGCCATTCAATGAACGCGCTAGTCATTCAATTGAACAGCAGATTTAACCAGTTGACTGCGACATGTACATTATGTACATACATTTGGCACGCTCTGCAGCATGAACGTCTTGATGGATTTTAGCTTGAGAGGTGTCGTTAGATTCGTATTTACTGTGAAAGTAAAACCAGGTATATCAAAATATAAACAAAAAAAAAACGCATTTATGTGTAAGTTGGAAATATAAAAACCCTAAAATAAGAAGGCCGTTATACACGATTACACTTAAGTTAAAAAACTACTAATAGGGGTAGGTAAATTATAGAATAGGAGCTCATCACATATATAACAATATTTTTAAATACAATAAATTTGTCGGGACCCAGTCGCTCTGAATTCACTAAGCTTCTACGACTACTACAATTTTTCTTGTATTTAAAATGTTTGTTAAATAAACAATGAGCTCCTGTTCTATAATATAATCTACCTACCCCTATTAGTCGATTTTTAAGTTAAGTGGAATCGTGTATGACGACTTTCTTGTTTTAGGGTTTTTACATTTCCAAATTACACATAAACGCAGTCGGGTTTTTAGTTTTTTAAATAAATGTTTTTATTAAGGTAGTGTTAAATATTATAAATTTATACATAAATTCAATTGTATCGGAGCATTTTTTTGTGGAACTTCATTGTCATAAAGTTATATTGCATGAAAAAGTTTACTTACCTCATCACAAAAGTTGATAATTTCAAAATAGTCAATCCATTCCTACGAATTTTTTTAAATTATTTGGGATCCCAGCAAAGTCGTATATAGGAGTTTTGGCGGGAAGTCGAAAAAGCTATATTGTGCTCTTGTTTTATTTTCATTTTCTTGGTGTATTTGAGTTATATCGGATAAATTTGATGGCATTTTGTTTGATATAGGTTAATTACAGTGCACGAGTGTTGTGAAATAGAATAACAGTGCTAAAATATGTTTTTTCTGCTTGCCTCCAAAATTCCATTGGACACGTTCTAGTAAAGTAGCCATCGCTTTACTTGAATGGGACGACTAGACTTACTGATTAATGAGGACTTACTGACTTTGTTAATTGTTATTACTTCGTCCAGTTTCATTGAAACTGGCAAAAAATTGATGCATAAATTATGCTTGACGCTGGCAATATGCATAGAGTTTGCGATGCCATAATTAAAGGAAAAAAAAGTCGTATATGGAAATATTTCATATTACTTACATGATACGTATGAAATTGATAATTTGCTTTAATGAAATCTGTTAAAAACAATTAAAATACCTTAAAGCACACTTAAGTGAGGTAGAGTACCTATTATGCTAAATCACATACCTATTGGGTCAACAACCTATCTGTGTGTCAATGTCGAGATAAAAGAGAAAACATTTGCAAAGGATAACGCACTAAAAACATTCCGAAAATGACAAACATGCACCAGATATACCTTTTTTTTTTTGTTGTCGGGGGGGAAACCTTCAAAAGGTACCCGACACCTTGGGAGACAGTACCGGGTTATGTGGGATTTGACCGCACTAAAACCCCCTCGGTGGCTGCCACTGCGCTTGGGGAGGACTCCGGGATCTCCGGCGGAACGCACCGGTGTCCTCCACGCGCGACGCCTCAGAACGGGCCCATCTTCGGGAGAGCAGCTTTGCTCTCCTGCACCTTCCGATGCTTACGGCGACATGTGGCCACGCACACATCGCCGCCCTTCCCGGGGCTGCTGGTTGGATGGATCGAGCTACCACTCACACCGTCCACAACCCCGGAAGCCCCCTTTTAGTCGCCTCTTACGATCAGGCAGGGGATACCGTAGCTCTATTCTTAATCCCGAAGCTACAGGGACTAGCGCCGGGAGACGTTATCTACGTCTGCCCCGGCGGGCACCAGATATACCTATGCACATCTTATCACAAACCAACGTAGAACGTACCACGTACAGTCAGCAGCAGTGAAATGTTTAGATAGGATTCTATGTGACATGGGTGATTGTGTCACAGAAACACCCAGGCCGAGGTAGAAATTTAAACCAATTAGGTATTAAAATGTTTGCCTCGCCGGGAATCGAGCCCGGGACTGTCAATCGCCAGTCCTTCATAGTAACTATTTCGCAAGTATTAAGTACTTACATATTTCAGTGCTGCTGACTGTACACAAAACACATATTCAATATCAAAACGGTTCCGATTTTCACGGACGACGCGTTTCCTCACAAATCAGTACATAACGCGAGAGGTAATCATCTGGAAACTATTCTCCATTCAGACGATCGAAATTTAACACGAAAAAATGAAGGGAGTGTATTCCCTATTCTTGGAACGACCAATTTAGGTTGACCTGTCGGATTCTTCGCAACAATGTAACGCTGCGACACAACACCTGTCTTAAATTTGTAAAAAAAACAGTTTTAAAATATCCCGTACCAGAAAAATTTAATAAGCACCGGAGTGTATTTTAGTAAGAAGTAAACTCTGAACTGAAATTCACCTAACAGCACCACTAAAATGTATGCATTTATCAATTTCCGAGATGAACGAAAGATCTCTATAAAAGTTTAAAAAAACAACCCCGATGCGCGTCACACTTGCTCTTGTTCGGTTTTATTGAAAATTCTGGTGTATACAAAAACATGCATAATGTATATCTCTTATTTAACCTATCGTCAACAGATGCCGTTAGCAAAGTTCTATTTGCAATTTAATAATTTTCTCTGATAATAATGCAAAAAGAGCCCAAACCGTTTAGGCCAATTTTGTATACTGGAAACATATTTTTGGCGGAATAGGCTGACAGCTGCTGTCAATGAAACTGCTCACGTGGTGGTAACAAGTTTCTGCAAACATAATTTTAGAGAGTTTTGGCGGGAAGTCTGAAAGGACAAGTTGTGCTGTTGTTTTATTTTCATTTTCTCAGTGTATTTTTGAGTTATATCGGATAAAGTTGATGGCATTTTGCTCGATGTAGGTTAATGACAGTGCACGAGTGTTGTGAAATAAAATGACAGTGCGAAAACATGTTTTTTCGGCTTGCCTCCAAGACTCCATCGGACATGTTCTGGTAAAGTAGCCAGCACTTTACTTGAACATTTGACTGACGTAGACTGCCTAAAACCTGACGACTAACTGATTTTTTCTACGATTACTAAGTGATGCAAAAATTATACTTGACGCTGGCAATATGCTCAGAGTTAGCGACGCCATTATTAAAAATGAAAAAAAAAACATAACTTTATTGTTTATGTGTGTTAAAACTCCTGCTTTACTGTACAATATTTTCGTAAAGCACAATAATTTATTTCGATTTTAGAAACCTACTAATAAACATAAATGAAAAATAAAATAAGCTTTTACCATTACATTCTTGACCAAAGCCAAAAATGAAATACATTTACCTACTAGTACAGTCAAAGAAAATAGATACCGGGCTCCAGTTATACTGGTTAGAAGACAACAACGACGTGCCCGCTCAACCATTCTTTCCGCGTGATTTGTCGTGTCACAGCCATGCCTTTCTATGATAAAGTTCAAATATAAATTAAGTACCGGATATCGCACTGGCTTTTGAAAATAGATGACTTGACACCATATTCAATGCGAACATTGTTGTTTTCAAACAAAATTAGTTTAAAATCAAATGATAAATAACTTATTAAAAATATTCATGTAAATAATATAATAGAATGCGGCTGATTACACTGAATTTTCGCATAGTGACGTGTCTTATAAAATTACTTATACCTTCCGCTACTCATCAAGAGATGGCAAGTGAATCACGCTATAGAAGTTTTCTGAATATCCGACTATACGTATATACAAGCTCCGAATTGAATCAGTTGGAGCGCAGCCGCTCCCCGGGCATGACAACCTCGCCCGGCAGGAGATCTCCCTTTGCTAAACACCTATAAGTTGTGCAGTAACATTATTAAAGTGATTTGGAAACCGATACAGCGCTATCTAACTTATCCTGTTCTAAATAATAGAATAATAGAATTAAAAGCGTGTTAAAAATAAGAACTTGTCGCGGTAGGGCCATCTAGGTTAGTTCCTGTAGCTTCGGGAGTAAGAATAGAGCTACGGTATCCCCTGCCTGATCGTAAGAGGCGACTAAAAGGGGGCTTCCGGTGCTGCGGGCGGTGAGAGTGGGAGCTCGACCCGTCCAGCCAGCAGCCCCGGGAAGGACGGCGGTGTGTGCGTGGCCGCATGCCGCCGTAAGCATCGGAAGGTGCAGGAGATCACATCTGCTCTCCCAAAGATGGGCCCGTTCCAGGGCGTCGCGTATGGAGGACACCGGTGCGTTCCATGGGAGATCCCGGAGTCCTCCCCAAACGCAGAGGAAGGCCACCGAGGGGGTTTTAGTGAGGTTCAAATCCCACATAACCCGGTGTCCTCTCCCAAGGTGCTGCGTACCTTTTGAAGGTTTCCCCCCAATACCAAAAAAAAGGGCCATCTAGGTTATGTTATTAAAGAGCGACAATACAACGAATCCTATCATAAGAGTCTCCCTTGCCATTCACAAAACTGACCATCAAAACTTGCACAGTCAACCAATATGAAGCGACCATCATCTTCAAAGACCGAATAACACTAAACGAAAATCCATACACACTAAGTTGACGCGATAAGAGCATAAATCTGCCACCTCCGTTGCTGAGTCACGTTAATAAATTTCAGGAAACCGAGTGACACCCCTCTTTTGACGTTCAACGGAGCAATAGAAATATTGAGGGGATCACGAATTTGCGACTCCCTTGTCCTTTGAGCGGCTCAATCGATTATTGGAAACATTCCATAGCAAAGTATTTGTCACCACTGATTTATAAACAAATTTCTCAACGCATTAGGTGAATACACTGACTAGTAAAGAATTGCCATGTATTCTCTATATATGACTAGTATAAGGCTAGGCTGAAAATTGGATGATAAATTTTAAATACATGTGCCTGTAAATCGGTCACGCACACATGTTTACAAAACCGACCTCACGTTGTCGTTAGCAGAGTTCTATCTATACGTTTTTATTTGATCTGAGATTTTATTACTTGTCGACGACCTGTATGACGCAATGGTTACCATGCCGGACAGCCAATCGGAGGCTCCAGGGTTCGATTCCCGGCAAAATAAAAATTTGAATGATGAATTAAATTTCTGTTCTCGGTCTGGGTATTTGTGTTTCTGTCTTTGTGTGTGTCCATGGTACCCACGACACAGGGTATATCTACCCTACTGAGGAGCTATGAGTGTAAAGCGTTATTATAAGTGCGATATTTAGAAATGTAGCTTTCCGCTTGCGGTTCCGTCCGCGTGGACTAAGTAAATATTTTTTGCCATGGGAATGAGATATTTTTCCAGCAGCATCACTCTACAGAACCTCCACTATCTCTGTAAAAAAACAGTTCAATCCATAGCAACGTCGCGACATGAAATAAAGACAAGCAAACAAACAAATAAACAAACACACATACTTACACATTTGTAATATTAGTATGGATGCAACGACACTACAACAACCTCCAATTAAAAACATATAATGAACAAAACGTTTTTTTAATATAAAGGCTTTATTTTGTAGTGAACAAAGAACAAAAAAAAGTGAGTGGTTTTCAAGACAAAAAAGAATATCGCCTCTGGAAAATAAGTGCAGATCTTAACATAGATGAAAATAAAATTTATATATTTGCAATGCATCAAGCATTAGGATAATACTGTCAAAGATATTTACATAGGTATTTCCATTGAAATACTCGTAGTTAGCATGACAAGCGTATTTATATTATACATTCAGTTGATAAAACAAGTGACAATCTAAAATATTATTGAAGGATTTTGGTGATGATTTTGACATTAATAATTTTAATTTAATGATTATGATTTGATTATTATTATGATATAATTTGCACTATCCATTTAACCTTAATCAAAGATAATATTGATTCATATTGATTACCTTCATTATTGTTAAAAAAGACTGAGTCAATTAAAATGATTAACTTACACTTAAAATCTGTATTTTACATTGGGTTACAAAATATTTTATGTATTACAAATAGTCTTAACTAATAACTATACAAATATTTACATCTTAACCTAAAACTTATTTAATATTATATAACAAAATTAAAACTTAACACATCATAAATACAGACTAGCAAAACATTAAATAAGAACTAACAGTATTGAGAGAGAAGATATTTTGCAGTAATATTTGTTAAGAATCATATGCAATTGCTTGCAACTTGGGAAGAGCGCATGGCCCGACGGCGAGCGCAGAACGCAAGCGATCTACGCAGCTAAGCCTAACGGGCGCGGTCGAGTGTGAGATGGGTGACCTCTGGTGGCAAACAAGATTTCATGCGCATTTCCGTGCTTCGGAGGGCACGTTCAGCAGTCGGTCCCGGTTGTTATCGATAGATAACAGTCGTTAAACCTAGTCGGATATACAAACGTACATACTTAATTTATATCTTTATCTAATCACATAATTTTATGGGAAAACTCTACATGTTCTGAAACATTTGGAGCTGAAACAAATTTGTTTTCATATTTCGGGTTTATACTGAGGCACATTTTCGTTAAAGCCGGACTGAAATTCAAAAACTGCACTTTACATGAATTTCTTTCCACGTCCTTAATTACTGATATTAAGTTTGATCCTACCGTTGTGTCCATAGCTTTTAATTCCGTACCATTAATTATTAAAATTGAATCCGGTGCTGCTTCTCGTGAGGCTTTTATTAATGTTCTACGAACATGATCTGCGGCGCAGTAAGAAATCTTGTCATTTAAGGATATAACAATTATATCGCCCTTTTCACCCATCACTGTTTTTACGCCAACAAAAGGCCTGGATGTTATAAACAAAAGCATAGCAGCTTCAAATACTATTCCAGTTACGATTCCATACTCAAGTCCGACAGTGAGGCATACCGCAACCGTTGTCACTATTACTAGTAATTCTCGTTTACTTGTAGCCCACAGCCTAATAAATATATTATGATCAATCATGGAAAACATGGCAGTAATAATTAATCCAGCTAGAGATGCTTTAGGAATAAAATAGAATGTCTTTGTTAATAAACTTAGAGCAAGTATAATAAGCAAACCAGTAAAAATTCCACCTGCTGGAGTTTGCACACCTGAAGCGTAGTTTATAGCGGTACGAGCAAATGATCCGGTGACAGGCATACTTCTTACGAATGAACTAATAATATTGGCAATTCCAAGAGCAATCATTTCCTGTGTAGCATTAACTTGGCCACCTTCAGCAAATGCTTTTGCTATTGCTACTGATTCTAAGATACCGACTAAAGGTATTACAATGGATTGAGGCCCAAGAGCTCTTAACATATCTCCAAAGGAAAATGTTTCATTACCCATTGTGGTAGAAAATGGTGGTAAGCGGAATTTCGGAAGGCCTTCTCCAATATCGCCGATTAACTCCAATGGTTCAGTGCCTAAGGTAACTTTTACAATATACGCTACGCTGATTCCCACTATAACCACAACAGCATTACGTGCCAATGAAACAAACCACCTCAACTGTTTTATTAAGGGATCTGTTCGACTGCAGCCCTGACCAAGTCGTTTTAGGCTCACCAGGATAAGAATTGTAATGCAGCCCAGAATGGAATTCCAGAGACTAATTGTTTTGACATTGCGTATAAAGTTGTATATGGATTCTGCAAAATGGTTGCCTGCTTGCCCTTTCAATCCCAGTAAGGATTTAAGTTGTCCAGCTGCAATTTGTAGAGCCGCTGCAGTGGTGAAGCCAGTAATGACAGGTGCTGATATAAACTCCAGCAAAAATCCAAGATTCAGTATACCCATCAAAAGCTCCACAATTCCGGAGAGGAAACAGGCTAAAACTGCAAAGTCCGCTGTGTAGTGTAACACATACTTAGCTACCATTGCCGACATAACCGCAGTCGGTCCTATGGTTATAGATTTAGAGGTTCCAAGGAAGACGTAGACGAATCCTCCCATAATGCCTGAATAAAGTCCATATTCCGGCGAAAGTCCTGCCACAACTGCGTAAGCGATTCCTTGAGGTATAGCCGTTAGTCCTACGGTTATTCCAGCAATTAAGTCCTGAATTAGAATTGTTATATTGTACGCCGGAAGCCATGTTATTATAGGCAAACGGTTTGATAAAGTTTTTTTACTGCACACTTTTTGTCCGCACTTTTTAAGTCTTCTACGCGCTGTTGAACCTTCTTCAACATTGTTAATTACGTTCAGAACCGTCATCGTTCCTCACGGACAATCACTTGATTATGAAAGGCGGTGAAGTAAGACGACTTGTTTATATATTTAGAGATAAATACTTTATCTGTATATCAAGATTTTGTCTATCACGGACATTGGGCACATTTCAGATAACTCTTCCGCAGTAATAATGATGACAGTAACGTACTGTGTTTAGACTTTATTTTGATGCTTCACAAATTGTCGAAGCTAAAAATACGCGGCAACTAAATACAAAATCCTAGATATCAGTCATTTAGTTGTAAAATTGTAATCGAATTATTTAAGACTAAAAAGCTTAACGTTCAGGCGAAATATAATTAAGTTATTAATTAGTTAAGTTATTAACAGTTTGTAAAAAAATAATAAATATTCTCAATACTCACCCGAAATATTTTCATGATTACTTTACGAAATACACCAGGATTTATTTATATGAACACTGCGTTATGACTGCTGTGAATTACTATTATATCCTATATTATTATTTGAATTAAAACCTCAGTTGTCTAGTACTGTAGCAACAATTTTTCTTCTTTCCAATACTAAGAAAAAGTCTGAGATAAATGGACTTATTTAGAGCTTATTCGGCTAATTGCATATGGATTATTAAAGGCTGTGAGAGATTTACATCCAATATCTTTGAAGCACGGAAACATGAAACAAACCACACGCGGCCTCTTACCCACGGGGCCATTTCATGTACTCTTATATGTATATCTATCGCTATATAGTATCTTCCACTAAGATAACGTCATCTGCAGGTCGCAATACGTCGTCATTTTATCGTGAATGATATTACAATAATCAGTCGATATTTGACATGCATTTCAATGATTTCAGTAACTGTAGAGCACTTGAGTTAAAGTGAGAGCTATATGTTATCTGCGGCATTATGACGTACTTTCAAAATAAAATCGGAATGTTGAAATAAACATCTTGCAATATCAAATAGATGGCGCTTTTCATTCATGTTAATAAAATAAATTGTTGATAATAATGTAATTAATATACGAGTTAATAAATCATAAAGCAGTTTATTAATAGGCAATCAGATTCAGGTGAAACGTCATATTTTCTATAATTAAAGAAAATTAGAGCAGTTTCAAACCACTAAATTTTTCTACCCTTAGAATAATTACAATTACATTATAGAAACCAAATTCGCGCGCCCAAATTAAAGCATGTGCCATTAATGGCACCAAACGCCGTTTTAAAAACAAAAGAAGTCTAATAAAATAACTTTTCACAGTGTCTTTAATATTTTGTAGTATTTTATAGTTAATTTGGTCAAAATAAAAATATTTTGTTTGTCAGATGTGACAGCTGTAGGAATCTATTTGGTGCTTCAATTTTGACAGCGCCCTTGTATAAGGACACTCATTCTATACGTATTTATTCTAAGTTCGTACCTAAAAACGACCGTATATACGCCAAAAAATACGCTAGTTTGGAAACTGCTCTTAGGTTAATTTACTTAGTCCCTGTAGCTTCGAGATTAAGAACAGAGCTACGGTATCGCCTGCCTGATCGTAACAGGTGACTAAAAGGGGGCTTCCGGGGTTGCGGGAGGTGAAAGTGAGAGCTTGACCCGTCCAGCCAGCGGCCCCGGGAAGTATGGCGGTGTGTGCATGGTGCATGCCGCCACAAGCATCTGAAGGTGCAGGAGAGCACATTTGCTCCCCCGAAGATGGGCCCGTACGACGACATCAGTGGTTTCCACTGGAGATCCCGGAGTCCTCCCCAAGCGCAGAGGCAGGCTACCGAGGGGGTTTTAGTGCGGTACAAATCCAACATAACCCGGTATCCCTTCTCCCAAGGTGCCGGGTACCTATTAAGGTTCCCTCCCCCCCACATACCAAATAAGGTAAATTTACATACGTTTTAAGTTTTCTTTTAGAATACTGTACCAAAAAGGCGATAGGTGCAATGGATAAAAGAAAATACATTGATTTCTACGTACAAAGCCGCAAATTCAATACATCGGTTTTACACCTACCCTAAAATCTTTACAAAATTCGTAACATTAGACTGTAAAACCGTTTTAATTCTACCCACATGTAGCAATACTTTGTGATGTTATCGAGTTCTGGGGATAGGGCAGTGGGTTCGACCGGGAACGGGCCGATAAGGGTGATGAAGGAGCCCGTGACCACGCATATGCTGACAGCATTACTGAGATACAAGTTATTTTTCTGGTGGATTATTTAAAATGAGACTTATGTCACCGTAATAGGACAGGTACAGGCTGAAAAAATAAAGTTGAAAAAGTTTGCACATACGACACACCGGCGATCAGTTTTGTCAGATTAATAAAAATATAAAGGCCATTTTGTTCTGATTTAGCTTTTAGAAGTTTCTGGTACTTTATTAAATATTTTTTAAATTCTTATCGCGAGGCATGGGATCTGTTAGATTAGAGAATAGTTTGACTTTTGTCTTTTTTTTTTCAATAATGGCATCGCAAACTCTTTGCATACTGCCAGCGTCAAGTATAATTTTTGCATCAATTGTTTGCCAGTTTCAATGAAACTGGACGAAGTAATAACAAAGTCAGTAAGTAAGTCGTCAGTAATCAGTCAGTCTAGTCAGTCCAACATTCAAGTAAAGCGATGGCTACTTTACTAGAATGTGTCCGATGGAATTTTGGAGGCAAGCAGAAAAAACATATTTTAGCACTGTTACCTATTCTATTTCACAAACACTCGTGCACTGTAATTAACCTATATCAAACAAAATGCCATCAACTTTATCCGATATAACTCAAAATTACACTAAGAAAATGAAAATAAAACAAGAGCACAATATGTCTTTTTCGACTTCCCGCCAAAAACTCCCGACTTTTGTTGTAGTCACACAGTAAAATTGT
Source organism: Pyrgus malvae (assembly GCA_911387765.1). Classification (NCBI taxonomy): domain Eukaryota; kingdom Metazoa; phylum Arthropoda; class Insecta; order Lepidoptera; family Hesperiidae; genus Pyrgus; species Pyrgus malvae. Next base: position 4,026,809 of record OU426955.1, on the reverse strand, counting down.
AAAAAGAGTATAAGCTAAACAGATGTTATTCTTTTAATAATGGCATCGCATCTGTACGTAGGTATTGCCAATGTCTAGTGAACATTTGATTCCAGTTTGATTCCAGTAGCAAGTTTCACTCAAGTATCGTCTATGAATTCGTTTAGATGATTCTATACGTTGGCGAGCACTATGAGAACTCAAAGTATTGTTTATGAATACAGGTGTAATGTCTTACTAAAATCAAATGTTTTTTTCTTCAATTATGGCATCGCAAACTCTGCATATTGCCAGCGTCAAGTATAATTTTTGCATCACGATTATCAGTTTTGGTGAAACTGGACGAGTAATAATAGTTAAAGTCAGTAAGTCGTTAGTAATCAGTCAGTCAAGTCAGTCAGACATTCAAGTAAAGCGATGGCTTCTTTACTAGAACATGGCAATATGCACAGAGTGCGATGCCATTATTTAATAATAAAACGAAAATATTGAATGGCTGCAAGGATTTTATCCAATGCCGTAAAATGAATTAAAATAAAAATCAAACAGGCATATTTGATGTACACACGCTTCAAAAAAACAAACAAATGACGCGCGAACACGCCGAAAATTACATTAGTTTGAAACCGCTCAAACTTTCAACACTTTTAATTAAAAAATAATTCATCATTTTTATCGCTGAAGTTTTAAAGTGCTCTTAACATCTTAAAAATCAGGGGTGATGATAATGAAGTAGGAATACTTAGGGGAAATGATGATCAATCATCATTATAGTCAGTTAATGAGGTCAATGTACCAGGACATTATTGGTTAATAGGCTATAAAAGTTGATAAGAGAATGATTTAATTACTCGTATACAAATTAGGTATGTCTTCTATCAACCCGCGTCGGAGTAGTGTTGAAGTAAGTAACCTTCGGGGTTTCCCAATTAGGGGAAAGGCCGTGTCCAGCAGTGGGATTCAAAAGGGATGCCGTAAAACCCTTTTTCTATCTATTTAATATCGCTAAATAAGAAAAAAAAATATAAGTACCGACTGCACTCAGTTACTGCATTAAACTTGACTGTATTAAATTTTAACTTTTTTACGTTTTTTCTGATCTAATAAGTACGAATATACTTAAGTAAAACAATTAAAAAAATTGTTGTCTGTAAAGTAGGTTTAAGGACGATAGCTGTTTAACGTGACAAAGTCATAACAAAACAATGAAAACCACATTAACTTTTCACTTCACTTTATAAACAGTCGAACAACGACGCAAGCCGAACGCTCAAGCCTCAAAGTAACGTTACAAGCGTAACGTCACAATGAGCATAACGTTATAATGAGTCATCCTTCTTCGTGCATGCAGCCGGCGTTCATCGGTTTATTAGACGTTGTCACGTCAAAAAGCCTGTAAAAGAGCAAAGTATTGCTTACTACACAACCGTAGACACAACAAATAAAACCGAAGAGTAATGTAAAAGTAATTTGTTTTATTTGACATAGTAAATCAAAATGGTTTCCAGAAAAGAGACCAATTTCAAACTACAAGTACTATTTTAACATTGTTTACTTAAACTATACTAAAATATAAAGCTGAAGAGTTTGTTTGTTTGAACGCGTTAATCTCAGGAACTAATCCTTTTTGTGTTGAATAGTACATTTATTGGGGAAGGTAATAGGCTATATAACATCATGCTATGACTTATACCAAATTCCACACGGACGAAGTCGCTTGCGGCCGCTAGTAAAGTATATATTTGTACTTACTTTCAAATAAAAAATCAACTAGGCAAAATTATCTGTATTGCCGTCACTACGATGAAGTTCTTAACCATTAAAGTAAAAGAAACGTGCACATTTCCTCAGAACCTTGTTCGTTCTCGAGGGGTAAAAACTGACCCAAAACTTGCCATCAACCATAAAATTGCCATTTGATTACTATTTCGTGTTGGCATCCATTTGAGTTTCAAACTTCCGAATGTACGTTTGACAAATACTTATTACGATTATTTTCGTAACTTATTGCTGTGAAATCTAAGCGTAGTGTTATTTTATTTTTGATAGCCTTCCGCCAGCGGCTTCGCCCGCGTGGACTCGTTTAATGGGTCCCCGTAGGATAAAAAATAGCATATGTGCTATTCTAGGCTTCATTGCTTTATTAAAATCATAGGCGTTTAGCCAGTTGCTTCAAACGCGTTTTTGTTACCAGTTTTCATGAATCCAGTTGGAATGAAGCATTTTCCCGCGGTAAAAAGTAGCCTATGTTACTCAGGGTGAATGTAGCTTTCCAATGGTGGAAGAATTTTTGAAATCGGAACAGTAGTTTTTGAGTTTAATTATTACAAACATACAAAAATACAAATCTGTCCTCTTTATAATATTAGTATAGAATAGTATAGAAAACAGGGATGTAAAGTATTTGCGAATTTGAAAACTAAAAATTGAGATTTTAACCTGTGTTGTGTACTCATATTATGTAATTTTTTCACAATATTAGTAAATGTAAATCATATAACATAAACAAAAAAATACCTAATGAGAACTAACTTATACCGCTTATACAAACTTTTGACAACAATAATATAGAACGTTTTACACAGCCCGACGCTACGATTCTTTAGGTCATAGATACCATGACGTAAATTCAATCACATCGTAGAAAATTTTGCATCGCGAGGATTTGAGCTCGAATACATAGATCAGCAGACCGGCATATTAAGCATTGCGCTATCGGATCATTTTTATTATTTTAATAGTTCACAGTACAGAAATTTCCAAATATATTTATGACTACCCTTGCATCAGTGACCATAACAATATTGTTATTGTTATACAATGCAGTTGTTATGTATTGATACACATATTATTATGTGTATCCATGTATCCCTAACTGAATTAATGAATAAATCATAGCAACTCGATGTGAATCTGATTTAACCCTTTGTTTACCAGAGGGGCTTCTAAGACCGAGTTCTCCGAAACATTATCTTATTTGATATAAAGGACTTAGTGCCCATTCAAAATTAAGCCACATGGTGAATCTATTGCTGTGTGACGTTGAAAGTTTTGGGACAATAGAGTGACAAATACAGGGATATTGAACTAAGTTTCAAATCCATTAGTATCTAATATTTCAATACAGTTGAAAAGCCTTTGTAACCTCTCATAAATGACGGAACTTGGACAATAAACTCATTGTGTAATTTTGGACGATTTTGTTTTTGATATTTACTTTACTTTACAACTATTTATAAAGCTGTTAAAAATAATTTGCAATTTAGCTAAAACTCACCGGATTTTCCCGAAGTTTTTTTTTACATATTACTTGATAACGTCAGATTTCATGCTTACCTGTAAAAAGAAATGATATGTTAATAAATTTCTCAAAATTAAAAACTGCAAATGGCTAGTATTAAAATGTAAAGCAATCTTTGACTATTACGCGATATCTTTTCTTTCTCTTTCTATGGTATTGTATACGGTTTAGGTATCTGTAAAAATGTGCAAAATATTTTTACTCGTCCTATCTTAAACACGAAGCTCCAAATAACACACACTGTGCATAACATTGAATTTTTGCTTACATGTGATCGTAAATAACCAATAAAATATTAAAAATTATTAAAAGCATTAAAAGATTACAGATCGGCATACATTCAATTTTTTTTATTTGGAATGGAGCAGACGAACATGCATGTCATGTGTTGTTAAGTGATCGCTGCAGCCCATGGACATCTACACACAACCTAAAGTAAGCGTAGGTTAGTCTTGGCTGAGGTCGTATGCAGTGGCGCTACTACTCCAAAGGCTGATGGTCGCCTCACGTAAGTCTCGCCGACATCTGCACTTTACCAATGTAAAACAGTAGAACTGATTCAAGGCAGATATGGGTGCAGCGGTTGTACTTCCAAGGGCGAACCATATATATTCTACCATGTACAAAGTGAGCGAGTAATGAAATAAAATGAAATAGTTGGAAATGAAATAGTTTATGAACATCCTGGGTAATATAAAAATACACTTTATATTTGTGATTGTCGTACGGCTATCGGCTAACCGTCATCGGCTTTGGGTGCGCTAAGGCTTATGTGGGCTAGGAGAAAAAAGCGGAAAATAACGCCAGCCATGTTTTAAATAATTTTCAGGTAAAAATGTATTTAAAATGCAGCATGAGTGTGGGGCGAATGCAAATACATAGTATATACCGATACAGGGGCACCATGTATTTAATCCTCAAATTATTTACTATTCGTCCGTTCAACCCCTGTGCGAGGGCTATCGAGAACAGCGCAACATCCGATAGCTTTGCGATTCATTAACCCGTCTGCAGCTAATTCCTGCAATAATAACCGGTATTACCGTCCCGTTTGTTCGTAAACCACGCGCAGCCACGCGAGAATAGGGTTAATGACGATATTGATATATCGTGGGTGTGGACGTGTTGTTACAACTTCTTTATAATATTAAGCATTGGAGCATTGATAGTGAAGTTATTAATTTTATTTTAGTAGATTTATATAATTTTTTATTCTTCTTGTACCAAACTACAGAGATAATGCACCTACATAGGCGGACTTAATGTTATAAGCATTCTCTACCAGTCGACCTGACAAGCATCAAGCGGTGGTATCAACGAGTACTACAAAAAAAATTGAAGTGTCTGTTCACTGCCAGGTAGCTGATGTAATAAGGAGTAGCTTAGGCGATGTATTTTTAATTTATAAAAATCCGCCAGCGGATTCGCCCGCGTGGACCCGTATTATAGGTTCCCGTAGGATAAAAACCATCCTATGTCCTTTTCCAAGGTCCACTCTATCTGAGTTTCAAATTTCATTCAAAATGGTTCAGTAGTTAAGCAGCGTAGCAGACAGAGTTACTTTCGAATTTATAATATTAGTAGGGATAGTAATTTTATGAAAATGGTTGAAGTAAAGAAGCCTCATAAAAATCTGTCCTACCTTATACATACTAATCTGAAGCCCAAATTGCCAATTACATTTTAGGATATCAAATATCAAACTTTACGCACTCACACATATTTTAACAGCGGCTCGTAACTTATGGTATAACCATCGTAAAATATAAAAGTAGCCATAAATCCCGCCCCAGACGTATATGACATATTCGATGTCACGTTACGCACTTACACGCGAGAATCGAACCTGCTACCTGGTTTACGGGGGTCGTTAAATTTAACATCGCTTCATTTTGGATCTTTACGGGTTATAATAAATGCGCGAGTTTAATTAAGAGTGTCCATACCCAAAGGGTAAAACTAACTAACAAAAACTAAAAAACACGCTTTTGAAGCACATTAAACTAAAAAAGTGAAAAATAATCCTTAATATTAGTAGAAAGAACAATGAACAAAAAATACTAGTATTATTGTGAATAAAACGTGCGGCGCTCTGTGCCATATTTTTCGAATATCGAGCAACCTAGTATTTTTCGTTCATTATTATTTTTTGCTTATATCAAGGATTATTTTTCACATTTTTAGTTTAATGTGCGTCAAAAGCGTGTTTTTTAGTTTTCTTTAACTATATTTAGTATCATTATAACGCCTATTAATATCACTAAGTTTGGGAGCGTGGATAATCCCCGGTGTTCGCAAAATGGAAAGCCCTATGACGTTATTTAACCTAATTATATTTTACCAAGCATCCAAGCCGACGGCAAAAAGTGGCAACGATCATAAGAGTTGCGTCGCACAAGTCTACATTAGCAACGCGGGACGCGTATAAAATTCACTGAAGCGACGCCGCGTAACTTTACGACCCAGGCGAGATAACCGAGCGAGCTTACTGCAAAGCTCTGATTACGTATTAGGGAAAACGGATACATTTACTGAAAGAAAAAAGCTTTCAGTAAATGTATCGCAAAACTAAACATTTTCCTATTTCTTAAAGACAAAGACTTTTATTTGCACAAATATGGGTGTTTTTTATACATTTGGTTCGTCATATAATTACCTTCATAGGGTATGCAAATATTCTAATTATAAATAAAAAATGTACATTGTAATAGCTTAATTTTTAACTTATATTATTATTAACATTATTTGTTATATTGCCCTTTTTTATTGATTAATTTTATTGCAGGGTTTTTGTACACTGAGAGGAAAAAAAGCCGATGAAAAAAAACCTCCCCAGGTTTTTATGGAATTGTTTTATGCCGCTTTATACTTTAAAAATTTGTATCCGAGTAATACGTCTTTTTCAGCAAATAAGTTTTAAGTTCCTTTTTAAACTCGTTGCCCGCTGTCATTTTAAGCAATCCCGGCTTACTTTAGCATTCGAGCCTTAAGACCATTCATGACCATCCATAAATGTTTACCATAAGTGGTCCTCGCTGGCTTTAGAGTATTGAAGCATGTCTTATATGACTTGAGCGCTACCGTACTGTCCACATTATATTAATAGCTTTAGGACCGAAATAGGGTACCTAAGGTCACTTTACTACACATTAGTACACTGGTAAGGTCAGAAAAAATACGAGACATCCATCCATCAGCCTTTTATAGTCCACTGCTGGACATAGGCTTCCCCTAACGTTCGTTACTCCTCCCGGTCCTGACCTTCTGAATCCAGCAACTACCCGTTGTCTTCTTCAGGTCATCAGTCCACCTGGTAAGAGGGCGGCCTGTACTCCTTGTGCTGAGACGTGGTCACCATTCGAGGACCTTTCATCCCCATCGGCTGTCAGTCCTCCTTACTATATGGCCTGCCCATTGCCACTTCAGCTTGCAGATTTTGAGAGCTATGTCGGTAACCTACTTTCTTCTACGGATTTCATCGTTACGGATTCTGTCGCGTAGAGAAATATCAAACATAGCCCTTTCCATCGCTCGCTGAGTAACCCAGAGCTTATGGAAAAGGCTTACTGTAAAGGACCATGTCTCGGCGCCATAGGTCATCACTGGCAACACATACTGGTCGAAAACTTTCGACTTCAGGCACTGGGGTATTCTGGACAAGAAGGTACTTTGTAAATTCCCGAACGCTGCTTAACCGAGTTGGATTCTACGAGTTACCTCTCCCTCTAAGCTGGGTTTACTCATACGGATAGGTTTTCCCAGGTAGATGTACTCGTCGACAACTTCGAGAGTAGCGCCATCAACAAAAGACGAGACAGCTTACTATAAATTTTTGATTGCGTATTAGAAAAAACTTACTTTTTATACATATTTCCTATTATTTTTTTGCCAGTTGCAACCCGTTTTACATCCCACTGCAGGGGTGATCTTCTCTTCTTCTCTTCTCTTTCCTTAATTGGGAAGGCTGAAACTTACTTCACTACACTTCTCTAATGCGGGTTCGTTTATTTTAACACCACAGTACATCCAAAATCAAGCACAAAGACTCTCATCTGAAGGCGAAAGCTCTTGAATCTCTACTTTGGAGTTGTGACGCTCGCCTTATGTAAGATGATGGCCAACATACTATCCATATCATAGTCATTCCTTTAGGACCGAAATTGGTACAGCTATGGTTTTCTTCACAACAAAAAAGTAGAGATAGTAAGCTTTTGTTTTAAATATCTCAACGTACAAAGTGCAATGGAAGAGGAGGAGGAATGTAACTGTATAACTCTTAAATCAAATAAACTTCGTATAAATTTCACTGCAGAGGTGCCGCGTAACTTTACGATCCAGTCAAGAGAACTTACTGCGACTACGATTACACATTGGGCAAAATTGACGATTACATAACATGAAATGCGTGGAGTGATTTGCAAAAAAATCTGATGGGTAACAAAAAACAAAAACAAAAAAGCAAGAATCTATCGATAGTAGGGTAAACTGGTAGAAAGTTGTTACCTTCCATGATTCGTCCGACGAGATGTTACGTTTTTTGGAAACGAAATGGAAAAGTGACCATATTAGTACATTGGTCATGTCACCTTTACCGAAATTTCAATTCTGACTAATATACATTCGTAGTTTCATTTCGTTTACAAATCACTTTAACTTTGTGTTATTTAACTTTTATTTTCGTAATTCATTTAAGGTTCCCTGTTTAAATTTGTTTCTATAAAAGTTCACTACTTACGTAGAAGTAGTATATCTCCAATCATAAACGCAGATAACAATAAAATTCCTAGGTTCATTGCCAGTTGTTTGGACGAGGACCAACAGAGACCATTGTTCGGCTGAAACTCGTATTCATTCCTGCGCGTAATAATATTTATTGAATTGTCTAGGGTTAAAAGCCTCGGCAAACTTTTAAAATATTGGCAAAAACAAAGATCGGGTTTAATGCCCGATGAAAGAACTGCCGAGATTAATAAATTAAAAGTGTACTATTGCAAAGCGCAGATTGTAAAGAAAGAATAAATAGCTGGATCTACGCAACTGTGCTATGTTGGGGCAGTTAGTAGTAATGTAGGATGGGAGACCATTAGTAGTAAATTTCAAGTGGGCTGATTTGCTTTAAAATAACCGCTTAGCCGTTGGTTCCGGTGCTGTCGGAGGCCTGATAAGCGCTTTGGAAACATCTGACATCAGGTTGAACACTAATGCGTACTTCAATCGGCCGTTGAAATCTGCCGGCGCATGACTACCTACGCGAGTCCAATCAATCCGCCCACCGGCGGAGAAATTTAACACTACCGGAGTACCACTACCACTACTGGGTCCAGATATCAAGGAAACCGGTGACCCATTTTCCCTTTCGCATTGAGACACTAGAGTTTTGCATACAATCATTCGCATACCACCACAAATCTACATCAAATTAGCACGTGGAATGGACAGCGGGTTGGCCACTAACCCGCATCTCCACCAACCCGCATTGGAGCAGCGTGGTGGAGTAAGCTCCAGTCCTCCCCAATATTGGGGAGAGACCCGTGCCCAGCAGTGGGACGCAAAAAGGGTTGCAGCCAGCACGTGGATGTCTACGTGACCAGAAATAAGTCACAAAAATAGTTCATCATTAGTAAATCACACTCCTTCGTCGGGCAATCATATTATCTCACGTAACACTTCAATCGCGTTCCAAGATTCCCACGGTTCTTTAACTACAAATTCTCCGTCAACACATACAAATTGAATGCAACTTCAAGCGCACAGCCTTGACTTTGCCAAAATGGCCGTCTAGACGAGCGAACGACCTTTCATATTTATTATTTAAATTGTGAACTTTAACTGCAAATATGAACGTAAACGATAATGGAACGAACGACGAACGATATGAGCGTAACATATCAACGCAAGCTTGGCATGTTCAATGCCATGCATCTAAAATAAAAGCAATGGGGCGTTCATTGCCGCAATTTGTTTCAATCGTAACATTTATTAACAAATTATCAAATACTCTAAGCTGTAAAATCGCATACAGCTCAACAGCAGATGAGTGTATGCGATCTACAATGCGAAGTAAGAAAGATGGGTGACTACGACTGGTGGCTACTTTGCTGGTTCTCCGTAATACATGTAAAGTATTTGGCCTTAGTTACATTGTTTAAAATAAATACATTGAGCTCTGAAAAAGCGTGTACGCGACCTAAAACGTTAAAAGTTAAAATTTGTGCACGTTTCCTTACTTCGTAGTACATGAACAGTATTTGGTTCCATTTACCGGTAGCAGTTGATAAACTTCGTGATCTGATAAGCGGTTAGGAACTAACAGGAGCCATTACGACAGAAGGTTGGTAACTTGCTCCACAAATCTGTAATGTCTGTATGTGTCTTTTTCTTTTCTTTTCTTTTCTTTTCTTTTCTTTTCTTTTCTTTTCTTTTCTTTTCTTTTCTTTTCTTTTCTTTTCTTTTCTTTTCTTTTCTTTTCTTTTCTTTTCTTTTCTTTTCTTTTCTTTTCTTTTCTTTTCTTTTCTTTTCTTTTCTTTTCTTTTCTTTTCTTTTCTTTTCTTTTCTTTTCTTTTCTTTTCTTTTCTTTTCTTTTCTTTTCTTTTCTTTTCTTTTCTTTTCTTTTCTTTTCTTTTCTTTTCTTTTCTTTTCTTTTCTTTTCTTTTCTTTTCTTTTCTTTTCTTTTCTTTTCTTTTCTTTTCTTTTCTTTTCTTTTCTCTTCCTTTCTTTTCTTTTCTTTTCTTTTCTTTTCTTTTCTTTTCTTTTCTCTTCCTTTCTTTTCTTTTCTTTTCTTTTCTTTTCTTTCCTTTTCTTTTCTTTTCTTTTCTTTTCTTTTCTTTTCTTTTGTTTTCTTTTCTTTTCTTTTGTTTTCTTTTCTTTTCTTTTGTTTTCTTTTCTTTTCTTTTCCTTTCTTTTCTTTTTTTCCTTTCAGTCAAAAGGAACCTGTGTAAAATAATGTATACAAAAAAGTCACATAAAATATTCATAGATATATTTTATTACAACTTCTCCAACTCGCAACAGAGCGGCATGTTGGAGTTGGTGTCAGACCTCCCAGGAATAATAAGGAGAGACACATGCCCAGCAGTGGGATGCAAAAATTATACAGCCATATTTAATTTAACCCCTAAACATTACTCTAATTTTGCAGACTACCTATCATATTAAATCACATAACACTTCAACCACATTCCAAGATTTTTGCGGATTTTTAACCTTCAAAATACCAACACATCCAAATTAAATATAACTGCAGGCGCATAGCCTTGACTTTGCCAAAAATGGCGTCTAGACGAGCAAACGACCTCTCGTACATATATTATTTAAATTATTAGCATTAACTATAAATATGAAAAACGATATGCTAGCGTAACATATCTGTGTAAGCAAAAATTCAATGTTATGCTTCATAAAGAAGAGCAATGGTACATTTAGTATCGCAATTCTGCAAAAAATTGCTAAATTTAATGTTAAATGTTTTGATTGTGAAAGTCCTAAAACAGAGGATAAGCAGATGAAAATATGTAATATTTAAATTTTACTATTAGTTTACGTGGTGTAAAGTGGTCGATGCAATCATGAACATATACAGTAATCTCCACATAACCTTAAGTGGACCATGTATTAAATTATTATTGAAATGATCAGCTATATTGTGCCATAAAACTTACGAAAATACTGTATTTTAACTACAAAATCTCATGTGTAAATCAGGTAAATCAGCGAAATTGGCAAAATATGTATATACGGCCTCTTAAGAAAGCCTGAGGTTTGTCTGAGGTCGTGTGCAGTTGCGCTTCAACTTCAATGGCTGATGGTTGCTGATATATAAGTTTTTGTAAGAACATATAATTTTATGAAAAAGTTGCATAAAAAAGTCTATAAAGTCATAGAAAGAAGAACATCTTGTTCTAGTGGTTATTAAAAATATCAGATTCACAAGATAAGAACATGCTTCATTCTCAAAAAAATAACCATAAAAATGGGTTGCACTCCGGGAGTGCTGTCAGAAGTGAAAACATTAACGTTGTGCATTTTAGATATTTTGGAATGGTTAGGGAATAATTTCGCACGAATTGCTTTAATTATCAGTATTATTTTTCACTAGTATATTCAGTAGTTTGTCATCTAGTATTTTTATAAAGTACTCACTCATTTTCTTTCACTATTTCTTCGTCACTTTTTTCATTAATAGATGCACTTTGTTCAATATCCATATTTTAAACACTTGATGTACACGAATTTTACAAGTATACAGACAGTCGAGCCATCAGCCGTCATCCCTCCGTTTTACGAATATTCGATCAGGCCACGTGTCCTGACGCGAGTTTAAAATTTTTTACCCATCCCAAAAAAGTGCACAACGCCGCTAAAGAAGTTTTCACTTCAATAAAAAAACCAGATGTGTAAAAAGTGGTCAAAGAAAAATTAAACTAATTTATAAAAATATGCAATGAATAAGCTACATACAGAGGTTCCCAGAGCAACAATTAGGATTTCTTTTTGTTTCATTTTTTAAATGTTCAAAAAGAAAATTTTCTTTCATGTGGAACAACGCGCGCTTTCTTGCCTTTGTATACCTGAGCACAATGTGTTGTTTTCCGCTGTTACGTAGCTTTTATTTTAAACAATACGAGGAAAAATATTTTTAAAGAATGACTAAAGGACAAAGCGCAAACAAAACCAGTTTGTATGTCCCCTAAATCGTATAATTATTTATTAAATTGAATCCCGACTGAATAAGACAACTCAAAAATACATACCACATCTAAATTAAATATACCTAGCACTCTGAAGATATAGATATAGACACAGCCGCAAAAAGGGTTGAAGCTAAAAATAAATCTTATTGGCTTCAACCCTTTTTGCGTCCCACTGCTGGGCAGGGGTCTCTCCCCATTATTGGGGAGGCCTGGAGCTTACTCCACCACGCTGCTCCGGGCTCCACGCTGCGGGTTGGTGGAGATGCGGGTTAGTGGCCAACCCGCTGTCGGATGTTTTCAAACCGCCCATAAGGCCTCCAACAAGGTTTAACGACTGTTATCCATCGACAACAACCGGGACCGACGGCTTAACGTGCCATCCGAAGCACGGAAACGCGCATGAAATTTTTTGCCACTAGCGGTCACCCATCTCACACCCGACCGCGCCCGTTTTGCTTAGTTGCATAGATCGTTTGTGTTCTACGCTAACCGCCGGGCCATGCGCGCTTCTTAGATTTATTAATATTTTAAAAATATATTTAAGAATATATTATATTTACGACACGCGTGGCGTAATGGTTACCATGCCGGACTGCAGATCGAAGGTCCCGGGTTCGATAGTAAGAATTCAATTCAGCAGACAAACAGAGCAAAGATACGTTTTTAGGAAAAAAAGGAAATAATAATGATAATAACAATAGCATAGTCAGGAAAAGAAGTGATGAAAACAAAAGATAATGAAGAGGTTAAAGAAAATAGAGAAAGCGCTATTTACTTTGAGATAAGTAATATTCCTTCACTTGTGCTTTGAAAGATTCCAGTGCCTGTGCCCGCCTTTATTAATTATTTAAATATATAAATAATACTAGCTGACCCCGCGAACTCCGTACTGCCTTTAAATGTTTGGCGTAGACCCTTAACATTTAGGGGGATGAAAAATAGATGTTGTCTGATTCGCAGACTTAACCGATATGCACACAAAATTTCACTATAATCGGTTGAGCCATTTCTAAGGAGTTTAATTACAAAAAAAGTGACACTAGAATTTTTATATTAATGTATTAGATTCATAAAGTTTAGGAATATATACTCTTATTTCCTTGTGGAGTGCTATGGAATATGAACTACATATTCGACAAGTACCTACCTACTACCACTGCACTAATTTCTGCCGTGAAGTAAACCTAGTGTGTTTAAGATGCAACCAGCCTTCGGAGTAGCAGCGCAAACGTATACGTACACGTAAGGTTCGAGCATGCTTGAGTTTTGTTTTTGCACTAGTCTTGTGCCTGCTCGGTCATTTCAAAGAGCGCTCAGTAATCGTTCAGTTAGGATTGCGAACTATGTCATCGTAATAGTTCTAATCGGTCTAATCGGTCATCGGATATCGCTGAGCGAAGACCGAGAAACTAAGAGCTGTCAGTTCCTCTATACAGTCTAGGCATCTTTGACTAAGAATAACGTACTTACGTAGGCATAGAGAAATTAAACACTACGTTTAAGTCTAGGTATAGTCTGATTATAGTACTCTTTGATTAGGTAGACTATATTGACGAGAATGAGGAATTATTGTTACAAATACTAGATTTCTTACTTCATTATCTACTACTAACTATCACAGTTTTAAAATATCCAAGAAGGCGAGTTAAATGAATCCAACCGAAACGAAACAGGAGATCAAAGAAACTACCTAAATAATAAATATACTTACAGGACACATTTTTGGTAAATAATCTTGGCACTACTTTTTGTTGAAATATGAATTTAAAAAACAACAAGCAGTTAACAGAAATTAGTTATATTATTAAAAGACCATTTCTCTCGAAATCCTTTTATTATCTCAACAATTTTATTTTTAAATTTAAAATTCCATCAATAAGACACAAAAACTCACAATTATCTGTGAATTACGAAGAAAAAACGAAGTAGGTACCTATGTATAACTATTCAAATTCGTATCGTCCTCAGTCAGTCCGCCCGGCCCACCGGTCGGTCGGCACAGAACACCTACCTACTCTTAGTCGGTCGGTCAGTCGCGTCAGTCAGTAACAGTAGTTCGTTGGCGTTCGAATGAGCGGCGCATGGTTTGAGTTCGACCGTTCGCGCGATTGCTCAAAATGTTCATGAACGATAGTTCGAATAGAACGAGTAGGAGCGGACGCTCTGAACTGTTTCTCATCGGTCACTGCTAGGAAATGTTTCCTAATTATTCATCGGTCGCGAACGACACAAGACTATTTTGCACCAATTTATTTTTATATTGTGACTTTTTACTTTAACGATTTTTCTGAGCAAAAATAAAGTACAATTCATTAGGTATATATTTCGACACGTAAACAAAACTGTTGAACATAGTTAAGTATCTGTTTATATATTACTCGTAAGTATCCAACGCAACTGTTAGTGTCGCTACAAACCACATCGGAAATGTTGAGTGACGCGGCGTCAGATATAACGCCACCTCCCGGCGTCGCCCGTGTCACTTCAGCTGATTGCATCCCTTTGTGCCCCATCTTTGTGTATGTTTATTATATTTGTATCAATATGTTTATGATATTTGGCTGTCATCCATGCCATGCCAACCCTTTGTACGTTCCACTGCTGGGCACGGTTCTTTTCCTATACTTGGGAACTTTAATGCGGGTGGGTGGAGATGTGCGTTATGGCCAACTTGCGGTCGAATGTTTTCTAACTTCTTATAAGGCCATCGAAAACTGCTGTCCGTCGATAACACCCGGGAACAACGGCTTTATGTGCCCTCCAGAGCACGTCATTTTACCCGTTATCTCTTGTCTATTAACCTACGAATGACCTAATTTTTTGTATTGATATAGTTTAGTAGTTAGAGAGCGAAATAGGCTACTTTTTAACTTTTTTATCGGGGGAAATCTTCAAAACTTACTGGGCACCTTAGAAGAGGGGCTACCGGATTATGTGTGATTTGTACCGCACTAAAACCCCCTCGGTGGCCTGAGTGCGAGCCCATCTTCGGAAGAGCAAATGTGCTCTCCTTCAGCTTGCTGAGATGCTTACGGCGGCATGCGGCCACTCACACGCCGCCGTCCTTCCCAGGGCTGGCTGGACAGATCAAGCTCCCACTCCCCGCCCGCAACCGCGGAAGCCCCCTTTTAGTCGCCTCTTACGATCAAGTAGGGGATACCGTAGCTCTATTCTTAATCCCGAAGCTACAGAGACTAGGCTACTTTTTAGCTAACGAAAAATATCTTATTCCTATAAAAAATGTGTAACCCACGCAGGCGGAGCCGTGGCCGGAAAGGGAATAAAAGTTTTTTGATAACATAGGCATATGTTAAAATAGATCATTTTACTGTTACCGCAAACTGTAGTGAAGTGTTGAGTGACACGGCATCAGATAGAGCGCTGCGCGGCGCCGCCGTCCTGCATCGGAAAATTGTTTGACACTTTCTCAGATTGCTTTCTGCTTGTAACGTACTATGGGAATAAAAAAAGCGGTAGAATTCTTAATGATTTAAAATATACGTTTATTTTAAAAGGTGAAGAACTAGAAAGGTTCGACCGGGGTAGCACCACTGTTTCATTACAAGACTCAATCCATGCTTGAGAAAACATTTAGAATTTCAAGGTCTGAAAGCTATAAAGGTCATCCAACATCAAATAATAATAAAGAATAAACGTTTTACACTCATAACCCCACAGTAAGATAGATATACCCTGTGTCGTGGGTACCATGAACACATAAAAAGACAGAAACAAAAACATCGAGACCGAGAACAGAAATTTTAAACACATCATTCAAATTTCTGCTTCGCCGGGTACCCTCCGATCGGCAGTTCGGCATGGTAACTATTACGCCACGCAGGCCGTCCTGCCCTGCCAAATGCTCTAAGTCCAACACCACGTGGCTTGAATGCTCGTTTATTACTGCAATTTTATGCAGGGTTACATGGTAAGTCGACCTAGAACTTTTAAGGGGTTGTAGTTTCCATCATTTCTGGCTGATTCAACTATGAAACTATACTGTAAGCTTACCGGATTCAAGATAAAACTTTGATTCCCTCCTCCCCCTAATTTTGACCCCCTAATTTTTTATCATTTTAGTGTAGGAGATAAGTTGTATTATATGTATATTAACTATATTATATATAAACTACTCTAGCTCAGTACTAATATAGACGAAGGTCGCATCTATAGTGACTGAATGGTTACTCCTGTTTCTGCTATAAAACTTTAAACTAAATCTTGTAAGTTGTAAGAGTCTTGGTTGTTACGTACAACTTATCTATCTTACAGCTATTGGTACACAAACATCGTTTGCGAGATCGATTGGCGTATACTCGTAAAGTATACAGACGGACAGGCGCCGCCGACTTCGCTGCGGAGTTACGTAAAACTATCGGATTTGCAATAAGCTTTGATATTATGTAATTGTGCAATAGATTCACACATACCTACCGAACGGAAAGAGAATATTAATTTGAATCATTTATTTCTAAAGTTACAGTTAAATTTGTATTTAAACCATAACTTACAAAATTTTTACTTACTTGAAACATAAAAAACTTCAATTTTATTTTTAACCGCTTTTATTGTGCCTATGCTATGCAATATGCATCAGTCACCTCACAGAGTTCAAAGTTGCGCTGTGACTCCAAAGGCCGATCGTAGTCTCATACCTGACTTGTATCACTTACTACTTAGGCAACAGTCGTAAAAAAGTAAATATACAGGGTGGCTCATTTAAATCGGTCAGTATGGGAAAGTCTGAAACTATAAGACATACGAAGATCTGTTCTTAGGAACCATGTCATCGATTTTAATAATAAGAAAAAGTGCATTCATACATTTAAATATACTGCTATATAGGTAGCAGTGAAAAGTATATACATGAGTTGGTTAACATGGTACGCGATTAAGAAACTAGTATAATTTTACTAAAGTTTCTCAATGGTACACGAAAAATAGAGAGTAGTGACAGCAGTGTATGTCACTATTTTCTAATCTAACATTTTAATTCAAACAAAAATTAGATCAGAAAAAGCAAATTTAAGTTACTATGATACCTAATTACTAGCAGGGATATAAACATCCCTTCCGAAATCCGTTCAAAACTGACCGACCCCCACATCAATACCTTCAGAGATTAATTACGAAATGACCACGCCATTCTCAGTCCCTCGTCAAAAATGACCACCCTTACTTTAACCGGGCCTAAAACGTTTACCTTCATGATTGACGTTTAAGTAAACGATTTAAACATTAACCCTTTTAACTAACGAGTCGGGGTATTTAACATGATTTCGATTTTAGGAGAATAAGGTGCGAAATTTAAGTCGTAATTTTTAATATAAAAATATAGAGAATTTTTTTTAAATAAAAAAAAAGATTGTGTGTACTTATGTACGCGTTAGAAGTTATACTTCTTTAGCGTATGAAAAAAGTTTAAAATAACTCAAATGCAATTGACGATAAATATCAAAATCGATCAAAAAGATTTTGTGTAAATAGAAAACATTTTATTAACGTTACAATTATTTTAAATTAATATTCAAAATTAATTATTTATATTATGAGTACAATATTTCACAACACTGCAAGGCTTGACTGACTTATGAATATCTATCTACTATATACTCGTAGTATGGACACTACTGTAACTATATTCAGTGTTGATATTTATTTCTATTTTGTGGCTAACTTCATCATGTCGTACCTGCGCGTAAAAAATTATAAGCAGACTAACAGTTTATCAAATTTTAAAAATCCTTCGCCAACACTAACAATATTAGCATATACCGTTACCGGGAAAACAATGAAAGTGCAAAATGCCATAAAACCAAGGTAAACCCATTATCACCGCGCCACGTGCACCGGAAATGCACCCGCCGCCATTTTTCATCGCCACCGGATGTGACGCGATGCTCCGGTCCGCGCGCTTTTTATCGGTCTGCATCGGTAATGGTAGTCTATGGTTTGGATTATTTATGGCTTGTGGCACATGACAGTGAAATGTGTGGGTGAAACCATTAGTTTGATGGTTTTATTATTGGAAAATATATTTTTGCAAGGCTTATTTATATGGTCAAATAATTCTTAACTATCATCCAGTGTAGTTATGATTAGAATATTTAACTGTGTGGTAACAATTTAATAAGTAATAATAAAAAACGGCAAATTGTTTGTAAAGTAGGTTTACGATCGAGATGTTTACGTGATAACGTCCGCACGAGAAAATCTCCATTCGTTTGTATGCCGCTAGAGTGAGAGAGACGGAAGATCGGTCCACTCACTCGAACGCTATGCCAGCCTCCGCTCGTGAGGATTCCGCGTGACAAGTTTCACGGAATGACTGGCAGCGCTCGAGATGAGACGGGAGATCGGTCCGTCTCACTCTCGTTATACCTGCGATCGCGCTCGTGAGGTTTTGGTGTGACACAAGTTTCTGAACATGTCACCCGACTAAAACGATTTTAAAGACGTTATCACGTCAATAAATAATTTTATTTGTCAAACACATTGTACACTTTCACTTAAAAATAACATGCAAAATTAGACAAAGTAAAATCAATGCAATCTGAAAAAGATAACTACAGATTAGGTTTCGCGGTACCTTGGATATCATTCGGAAAAAAGCTCTCTACCTCGCCGGTGATCAAACTCCTGAGCCAATGAGTTATCAATCAACTGTTATTGCTGGTTAGCTTTTTAAAAATATTGTACTATGGTATTTTTTGCGTGTCACAAACAAAATCTTATTCCATGTTTGCTACCTTTCCACTAGCAATAATATTTCATGAAAAGTATAATGAAAATTGCTAAAGCGCTAAGAAATAGCGAGTGAAGGTGCAAACAGGTCGGAGTATACATAATTGATAAGCTCCGCCATGTTGCAGAGAAATGAGCCGGAAGAGATATGGCGGAGGTGAGCTATGGTTACGAAGAGCTATTTATATTAGTAGATGTGTCTACCAGACATTTATACAACTGATACAATATTTTGTTTATATAGATCTTCATAGAGAAAAAAATGATAAGAAATTGGTCAATATTAAAAAGAAAATAGTCTGTTTACAAAAAGCAATAAAAAAGTATGAATAAAACTTTGCACCATTTTTTCCCATCTCTAAGTTAACATAACTTATTGCTCCGATTTGTACATCTATTCACCCCAGACAGAAAAATACTGAATTTTTATTGCAAATAAGCAGGAAAATCGTTAAGATAGAGTTGATAATAAAATTTTAGAGACGCTTCTAGTGCTGCAGTCGTTTAGTTATTTGATAAAATGATACAGCTTCTGCTGAAAAGTACTCTGAAATTCAATAGAATAGTAAAAGCATTACACTAAGCAAGGTGCAAACACGTCGGAGTATACATAATTGATAAGCTCCGCCATGTTGCAGAGAAATGAGCCGGAAGAGATATGGCGGAGGTGAGTTACGGTTGCGCCGAGCTATTAATATTAGTAATATGTGTTTACCAGGTAATCTATAAGGAATATAATATATTTTTAATACAGTTGCTCAAAAAGTGGCGTATTGCAGGGACGTATAGCGTTCGGGAAGTGGGCTATTACACGATAGTGCTTTTTCTTTACCTTTTCCGAACTCGTGCGTTTTCTTTCCCAACTGTCAAAATAATGTCTATTAAAAAAAACAAGTTTTAGAAGTTTTTATGATTCATGCAAATATTTCTAAAAAAAGCTACCAATTTGTTTCAGTATCAGATTTTATGATTTGATTCAATGAGTTAGGGTAGGTTTCATTTCATTTCATATCAATAAAAAAATTCTACTGAAGACTTGGCTGTATGGGCATAGTTCCCTTTGCCCACCCAGAATGGGTGAAGAAAACAAAAAAAAAACTCTGCATATAGGTATTCTTTAACGGTTGGCGCCATTTTTCAAAAATGTTCTTTGCGAGTTTAGATGATTAGTTAGTTGAGTTTATTGTGATTTTATTATTTTATTAAATTGCTTAATTTTTTCGCAAATGTATTAAAAATAGTCGTTCAGTACACGTGCGGAACGGTCATTGGAAGGAGTTCCGACTGTCAATCCTCACCTTCGGCTGCGCCTCGGCTCGGGTAGACAATTGTCGGAACTCCTTGCAATGACAGTCTTTCCGCACTTGTAATGAAATATACTATTTTGGCATCGAATAGATGATTCCAATTAATGCAATCTATGAGCATTTAGAGCTTTAAACTAGCCTCTTGTCTATAAGGCTGTATGCGCTTTTACTCAATCGATGCTAATGATCACGTTAGGTAAGAGTGTTTACAGCCGTATTCAAGATGAATACTTCTTTAAGTAAGCAGGCAACGCTACGCAAAGAGCGCTATTTGACGTGCGTTCGTTATATCAATCTATTGACACAATACAAGGAGCGCCTGTGATGTCGATTTTGACAAATGCATAGTGGCAGACTTCACTCAAATTTCAATTTTAATCGTCTATGAATTCGTTTAGATGACCCTTAGAGCATCACAGGTACTGACAGGTATGACACACGTGAGTAAGTACCTTTGAAGCTTTAAGAGATGACCCTATGCGTTGGCGAGCACTAAAAGACTTAAATAATATTGCAAGGAATTTTTCAGGCGGAATTACTAAATAGAAACAGCTGACAGAGAAAATACCATTATAAATATAAAAAAAGTTTTATTGACATAAATACGTTTACATTATACAAGTCGCAAGGACCCCTTACTTGGTTCTAGACCTATGTTATAAATTCTTTAAAGGCTATTTTAGGTAGGTATACAAATTATTATAATCATTACCAGTAAAAATATGTACAGAAATAATAATTAATAATATATAATAGTTTTGATGTTCTCGACACTTATGACTTCTGTTCAAGATTTTAAGCAAAATAAGATTGTGTTTTGCCTGAACTTGTATGTAACAAGACCCGCCGTTTACTTACGTACCTACGTGTTAAGCATATGTACGTAAGATTGAACAAACTTAAGTTACGTACGAGGACAACACTTTAGAGCGAATATTACTTACTCCAACTTTGCTGGAAGCAGGGTTGTTCCAAACAATTAATAAGATTCCGTCAAAATGTTTTCATTTTCTTCAAATAAGAGAAAACTAGTGCAATGACAGCTTAGCTATCACATGGCATAGTAGACAAGACTTCTACATAACGTCCCACTGTTGGCTAAAGGTCTTATCTTAGAAAGCAGCTAAACGAAATGGGTCGGGTTCATGGAGCAGGACAACCACTGAACCCGGGACCCCTTGATTGGCAGTCCGGTATGGTAACCATTGCGCCACGCAGGTCTTCGTCGTAATAGCTATGTCCGCGACTTTATCCGCGTGGATAGAAAGCAATGATAGCCCAATTTTGTCCTGCTCCATGGTCGCCGTGGAAGCCGTCTGTTTTGGCAACACCTATAACATTCGATAGACTGCAATTGTAAAACCTTCTCGGTTTAAAAACATCTGACAGCGGACTGGCCACATCTACAACAACTCGCATTGAGCAGCGTGGTGCAGTAAGCTCCAGACCTTCCGTTTGATGGAATAGACCAATGTTTAGCGTGGGGTTTTCGAGCACAACACATCATTGAAGTATATTATTAATCTAAGTATATTAATCCGTTGTTTTAACCGCTGGTCACTTGTCTGACATCCCCGAAGCAAAATCCCTTAATAGACGGCAACCCTAACCGAACTCAAAGATTTGACTCATAAACTTCTCTCGCTCACAATTCCGAGATTACCATAACATTCGCAGGCGGGAAGGACACAGCGCGTTGCTTGCATATGCTTGCATATTTCACCGTGCATGCATTCAGAATGTTCGGGAAGCTTCCGGCCTTTGGCGTCCTTTTGTGACGTTTGAAAGCTTTATGTCGAAACTAGCGGAATGTTCGTTGAATGGATTAAGAAATAATTGAAAGGGAACTATTGTTAAGGACAGATTAGCGGCCGTAGCTTGATGACTTGTACTGTTCCCTTTCTAGAAGGTGGAAATTGAATAGACGGACAGTTTTGTAGTGACACATTACCATACGCTTTAAAGTTGTTAAACAAAACAAATGTTCCTTTATGTGTCTGTACATACGTCTGCTTTTTAACTCTAACGGTAGAAGGACCTGCTTTGATAACATGGAAATACTTTATCAAGTTCTCTGTTGCTTTATGAAGTATACGAATTCTTCTGCTAGAGATTTATGTACAAAAACTGAAAACAATGGCTGTTGTGTTGGTTGTATGTTTAAGTATACTTAGCACTAGGATACTTGACGCATTCACGTTGTGAGTCATACAATTTGTGCGCCTCATGGTTTAACAGGTAAATACTGCTGCCGCAGTCATGTTGGCATGTACAAATTATTTAAGGTTGTGTGTAAATGACCATGGGCGGTCTACTTTACAACACGTAACCTGCAAACTTATTTGTTACTTCAAATTAAATGTTATTTCTCCCCCGATAGGAATCTACACGGGTTAGATTCTAATACTTCTAATCTAATCAGGACATGCAGTGGTTATTAACTCTTTTCAAAATCTCACTAGAGCAGGTTTCCTCTCAAAATTGAGAGTAATTGACGACCCGTGTGGCGCAATGGTTACCATACCGGAGTGCCGATTGGAGGGGATCGGGTTCGATACCCGGCGAAGCAGGAATTTGAATGGCGAGTTTAAAGTTTCTGTTCGCGGTCTGGGTGTTTGTGTTTCTGTCTTTGAGTGTGTGTCCACGGTACCCATGACACATCTACCCTGCTGTGGGGATATGATTGTGAAGCGTTTTTTATTTATTTATTTAACAGTATATCAACGTTAAATTACCAACTTCCAATACAATGTTCCCGGAGACACCATTACTTCGTTACCAAAAGTTTGAGGCTAGTGACCAAGTTTTATTATCAAGCCGCAAGTGATGCAATTGCCTTGCATTGTTTAATAGATTAGGAATAGCAAGCAATCTCGCGCTGAATGTAGGTCGGCAACAAATGTGATGATATTCTATGAGAAGGTCATAAATTGGATTTTAGTGGGATATAGAGAACAATAGCGTTATTTTAATTTAACAGTACGTTCCTGTAAGATACATCTCGTAATTGAATTAAACCATCTTTCTTCTTATCCGTTACGCTCTTGACAGAGCGGTCGTGGTCGTCATGTAGTAGAGGAGTTGGGGGGCAGATGAAGTTCGCCTCACGACGTCCCGCCAACTCTCTCTGTTGACCGTCATTCTGGTACAGTCATTTATAGGGCCACCCACTGCGTTTTTTATTTGATTAGTCCATCGCATAGGTGATCGACTAAGAGGTCTTGTACCATTAACTCTACCCTGCACAACCAGCCGCTCAATGGATCCCTTTGATGTTGAATTAAACCATAAATCTTATAATATTTAGAAAGACGTATCACCGTCACCATATTCCACCCAATTAATGCTCCACTGCTGTTTTGTATGTGGGAGGGAGGAATGTACTACTATATGAAAAATTAGACACTATCGTACGTTTTGATTGCGGATTGTTGCAAATTCGTTTTACAATGGAAGTTGAATAGTGACCGTGTGCTAATTGTGAACTGGGAACATAACTCATTCCTAGTAGCGGATCCAGGATGTTCGGGGCATGTGCGGGCTAAAATTTTGGAGGAGGTCAAAAAATTGTAAATGGGGGGAGGGGGCATGACTTGGCTTGATTTCAGTTTGGAGGAATTAGCGGTTTTCTCAAGGGTGAAAAGGGGGTGAATAGTTTGGGGAGGCGACTGGAGCCCCCTAGCTCCTCCTAGAATCCGCTAGTATCATTCTTATATCTGATATGATATAGTACTCAGCAATGAGACATGAAAAGGGTTGATAATTTTATCTTGATAACCTACTTTTATTTCATACAGGAAACAAGTCGACTGCATTTTCACTATCGACATAAATTCGGAATACGGTCGCTCCGCGGCGCCGGCTAGCCTGGAACTTACTACAGTATTATGTGTAACTTGTTTTAACACGCTTTTATTAACTTGACCTGTATGTATGTATGTAATGGAATCTTTGAACTTCATTTTCACTTACTTCTAGGTGTCTGATTAACTTGAAAATTTGCACAGAGGTCAAGGGCCGATGACAATACAATAATCTCATAATTTTATATTAAAGTCGTAACTAGGATCATCAGGATAAAAAATATATACGAGGAGCGGCTGATAAGTTGCATATCAAATAAATAATCGCCTATCAATACATACTCATCATTTATATTCTTTTTTACATCAAATAACTTACGTCACTACAAATAAACTAAATGTTTAACAAAACTCAAACTGCAGATAAATCGAAATTTTACATCAATATGACATTACTTTTTTCCTCATAATACAGTTAAATTTATTTTTGTACAAAAATACTACATACATAGCATAAATACTGACTGCACAGCAAATTTTTCATATTTCATAGCCCCCCGAATGGGGGTAGGTGGGGGGCGAAGCCCCCCCGCCAAAAAAGATACAAAAAGAACTCGTCATTTAAAATGAATGAGTTCGGTTAGGTTAGGTTTGACTTTTTTTAATTTATACAAAAAAAAGGAACCCCGCGCAGCGTCGTCGACATGCTACGATTAACACGACTGTGATTAATAAAATGCTGTCTTATTTAGAAAAACTGCTGTAAATAATATAAAAATAGAAGCTATATTTAAAAGAAAAAGAGTTAACAGGTATAATGTGCATTAAGATTATTAGCTGTGCATTGATGAAAAAGCTTTTGCTTTAGGAAAAATCGCTGTACGCTGCGAAAATAAATTGTAGTGTGTTTAGTGATATTTTGAGTTGAATATTATGCTGTGCAATCAGTAATTTTGATGGGAATTTGGAATCTTATTGCATAGAAAAAGGATATTTTTTGATTTGCGTTTAAATACTACCCTTTTTTTTACAGTAAAATACAGTTTCTTTTTATTTTTTTTACTTTTTAGATCATATGATTTAATGTCGCTGCTTCAAATACCTTTTACCCAGCTATTGACTGCAACCCTTTTTACGTCCCACTGCTGGGCACAGGTCTCTCCCCATTATTGGGAAGGCCTGGAGCTTACTCCACCACGCTGCTCGAATGCGGGTTGGTGGAGATACGGGTTAGTGGCCAACCCGCTGTCGGATGTTTTCAAACCGCCCATAAGGCCTCAGACAAGGTTGAACGACTGTTGTCTAACGACAACAACCGGGACCGACGGCTTAACGTGCACTCCACCACGCTGCTCCGGGCTCCACGCTGCGGGTTGGTGGAGATGCGGGTTAGTGGCCAACCCGCTGTCGGATGTTTTCAAACCGCCCATAAGGCCTCAGACAAGGTTGAACGACTGTTGTCTAACGACAACAACCGGGACCGACGGCTTAACGTGCACTCCGAAGCACGGAAACGCGCATGAAATTTTTCGCCACTAGCGGTCACCCATCTTACACCCAACCACGCCTGTTTGGGTTAGTCGCATAGATCGCTTGCGTTCTATGCTAACCGCCGGGCCATGCGCGCTTCAGCCACCCAGCTATTAGCTGAAAGCAAAATACTAAACAAATTATGATGACAGTAGAAGTTACTATAAAAATAAATGATGATTACGACTAAGCAATGGCTGTTATCCTTTTTGTGTACCATCGCTTGGAGAGATTACTCCTAGGGGACTGAAGCTTGTACCACCATGCTCTTCCAGCGCGGAATAGTGAAAATTCGGGTTAGTAGCGGTAATAGGTAAGACCTCCAATAGTTTTAGCGACTTCTATCTATCAACCAAAATCTGTATCGTCCTCCGAACTTTAATTCTTACGCAATGAAACTTCACTGTAATAATTTAGCACTAACAACCACCTCTCTTTCTCCCGACTGTAACTTCTGTGCTTTTAGTGAAGGTTGTATTCTACACAAAAGCAGGCATAGTCATATAAACATTTGTATTTTTTTATAGATTATTATAAACGTGATAATTCGTGAGATAAGGGACAAGACGTGAAAGAAAGGCTGCAGCTCTTTTTACGTCCCATTGCTGGGCATGGGTCTCTCCCCATTATTGGGGAGGCCTGGCGCTTACTCCACCACGCTGATCCAATGCGGGTTGGTGGAGATGAGGGTTATTGGCTGTCGGATGTTTTTAAACCGCCCAAAAGGCCTTCGACAAGGTTTAACGACGGCTATCCATCGGCAACAACCGGGACCGACGGCTTAACGTGGCCTCCGAAGCACGGAAACGCGTATGAATTTTTTTGCCACTAGCGGTCACCCATCTCACACCCGACCGCGCCCGTTTGGCTTAACTGTATAGACCGTTTGCGTTCTACGCTAGCCGCCGCTACGATAGCCATGCGCGCTTCGTGAAAGAAAGACAAACAAAGAAACAAACTCACTTTTACATTTATAATATTGGTATGAATATCTTAAGAAATAATTTTCCCACAGAAATTAAAGATTGCTCTACAAGATCTTTAAATCTGATATCTACTGATTACTTGCATTTCACATTAGCAGTTAGTAGTGTTCCATTATAACGGTGGCGTTTATTATGTGTTTCCTTTCCTTACATAACATTATGAAATGTCAGCAGGGCAGTAGTCTGGCGCCAGCCTGGTATTTAAGAAATGGTTTACTACAAGGCAAATAAAAGTTTCAAAAGGACATTCATTAATATATAGCACTAAAGTACGTGAAACAAAGACAAAGACTTTTATTTGCACAAATATGGGTGTTTACAAAAGGTGTTTATATGCATTTGGTTCGCCATATTTACCTTCATGAGGTATGCAAATATTACAATAATTAAAAACTTAACTAATTACAAATTACAAACATAAAAATGTACATTGAAATAGTGTCATTTATTTCATTATATGTATTATTATGTATACTACATTTATCTTTGTTTGTACCCATATTGCGCCTTTTAGTTTATTTATTTTATTTACTTTTATTTTAGGATTGGATCCGATCGTCGGCTTTGGGTACCCATATATGGGTTTTTGTACACTGAGAGGAAAAAAAGCCGGCGGAAAAAAAACCTCCCAGGTTTTTATGGAATTCCTTTATGCCGCTTTATCGTTTAGAAAATCAGTGACTGAGTAATACGCCTTTTCCAGTAAATACGTTTTATCTATATCAGTTTTATCTATATTCTGTACATCTAAACAAATAAATAAAATTGGAGTGTCTGTTTGTAATATTAAAATAACTGCTTTTTACTACTAACATATGAATTTACATATGGTACATATACCAAAAAACATTATTTTTTTTACATTTTTTGTCTGTCTGTCTATCTGTCTGTCTGTTTGTTCCGGCTAATCTCTGATACGGCTAGACCGATTTTGATGAGACTTTCACTGGCAGATAGCTGATGTGATAAGTAGTAACTTAGGCTACTTTTATTTTATAGAAATTTTAAAACTAAATTCCACGCGGACGAAGTCACGGACGGCCGCTCGTCAGAAATACAATTTAGAAGACCTACATTTCTTTTGAATTTTATTACATTTAAACATTCATTAAACTATCCATTCATCAGTCTGCATTTCATAGTCCACTGCTGGACAAAGGCCTTCCCTAACATTTGCAACTCCATCCAATCCTGCACCCTTTGAACCCAGCGGCTTCTCGCTGTCTTGTTTAGGTTGCAGTATACCAGAGAACTTAGTGTAAGTCTGCACACGCGAAAACGTTACTAACGAGGTTGCGTTAAAAATTTAATTATCGACCTTATTCCTTTTAGGTTAAGATCTATCTGTCCAATTATAACTCGGACGCAGAAGTAACGTTTGCGCGTTTACAAACTTACACTAAGGGCTCTGGTTAGAAGGTGGCCTGTGTTTTTTCTGCCGATACTTGGTCACCATTCAAGATCTACTCTTTTCTATAAGTTGTCAATCCCAACAATAATAGAAGACATTAAATAGAAGGTTTAGATCCTCTTTCACCACCTTCAAGTAAAGTGACAAGTACGCTAATTGGCGACAACTAAAACAAAAGAATAGACCCCGTAAACTCACCCGTAACTTCAATTTCAATTTCACGATGTTAGAGTAGCACTAATCATATGATAAAATGACCGGTACTCATAGCTTTTACTTACTAACTTTACTTGGAGATGGTGAACGAGGCCCTTATTATTAAATCTGGTATTTCATTGATAACTTACTGTACAACTTAAATTATGGTTGGATGGTAAGTTATAAATGTAAAGTAATAATGTCTCCATACTTGAAATGATTTTCTGATTTACGGCATAATAGGTTTAGCTTTAGCAATTTCGTAAAATTAATAGAATCAGGCGTTACTTTGCGGAACTCCATTGTTATAAAGTTAGGTAAAAACTACTTTGCAACAATCTGCAATCAAAACGTATGATGGTGTATGTTTTTTTCATGCAATAACATCTCCCTCCCTCCCACATAGGACACATGCACATGCAATAACAAAAAAGTATACACCATCATACGTTCTGATTGCGGATTGTTGCAAAGTAGTTTTTACCTAACTTTTTAGCAAATTCGGTTGAACCATACAATTTTTACCACCCACTGAGTATACTACCTATACTTCTGTATCTCAACCCACAAATACCAGATGGAAATAAAGTTATTCATAGACATTACCGTCACCACACCTCAACGCATGGTGGACATAATTAAAGCGATTGAATTGACAGGGGTGTCATACACCGTTATATAGAATTCATACTCTTTTACATATTAAGCAGGTACAATTCGATTACAGAGCAAATATTTACAGAGGTTCTGTTGATGGACTACTAACTGTATTTTAATCTAAGGCTTATTACGTTAATTAAACGTATAAATTACTCTTCACCGCCCGCTGTTCCTGTACGAGTTAGCGCTAATGTAGCCTTCGGAGGTGTCGACTGCCGCTGCCCGCCAGCAACCTTAAAGCGGACAAAATTGAGGACTGAGAGTGGGAGCGGGAACACCCGCAACGACTCCCCTCGTAGTACGGTGTCTATTGGACCACCGGACAAGGACGGCTTCATCAAGGTGGAGCGCAAGAAGAGGAGGCGTCCTTGCCGTAACCAATGTGGCACTGCACCGACGGGAAAGAACGAAATCCTTCGTCCCGCCATCCCAGCTACGTACATCTAGGTGTCTCGTCTACATTATGCTACGAAGGTCTCTGATGTCGTGGAGTACGTGAAGATGAAGACAAAGTACACAGTGTGGGCTGAGAAGCTGGAATCGTGCAACCCGGTGAACTTTATTTCGTTTGTGGTGCGCGTCCCGACCGACATGCGAACTACCTTTCTAAAAGAGGAGGTGTGGCCGAAGGTTACCGTATCCGCGCCTCACATGGGCGAATTAATGTGACTTAGTTATAGTATATAATAAATATTTATGTTAGTATAAAAGTTATTTATACCATAGGCCTTCTTGCCTGATAATAAAGAATTTATTATTTATTATTATAAATGGCATTGCTAGCTCGAAAATAAGAACATGAGCTACTGTATCCTCGTCCTAATCGTAGAAGGCTGAAAGGAGGCTCCTGGGGTTGCGGATTCCGGGCGGTGATGGACATATACATATCGCTTCCAAGATAGACCCGGTTTGAGGCACTCCGAACGGAGGACATCGGTGCGTTCTGTTGGAGATCTTTAGAGACCTCGAGAGACCTCGAGGGAGCTAAGGTAGGCCATTGAGGTGTTCCCACATAAACATAAATAAATTTATTAAAAAAAAATAACATTAGAAAAAAGAATGTAAAACAGACAGAAACAGTGTAATGACTTCACTATCTTGTGACCGTTGTGAAATGTCTCAAGTTATTGATGAGTGGCTGGGAGATAATGTCATTAGGCATTAAGTCCGCCCATTGTTATCCTAGTTTTTTGGTAATAACAAAAAAGAATAAATAAATAATTTTTACAATTGTTTGATTGCAATAGCTTACATTGAATAACTTACACAGGAATATTCTAGATCTAAGATACTGTTATTAGATGTATAGTTGTCAAAAAGTTTACAGAGATACTTTAAACGAGTTAGATGCATGTAGCATTCTCATTTTATTTTACCAATAGCCTTCATCTACGCCGTAGCTGTGTAGCAGTTCGCGTAGTGGTCTACGGCGTAGCTGGTCTGTAGGCTGTACACGGAAGCTCGATTCCCTGTCACATTACGAATGAATACAGCCTGCCCACCCCAGGCGTTAATATACCACACCTTTGCGTTAATCGGGTTTTCTATTGTTAATAAACAATGACGCGAACTCGTTAAACAAGGGGTAAACATTAATTTGTTTGCCGATGAATAATTAATTCGAATGCATAACTTAGTTTCTATTTGAAGTTTTAAATTACGTTTCCTCGGTCTCTTTGAGGGATTGTTGCGAAGTAAAATATTAGTTCGCTTCTTAAGGTTGCTTATGTTATTTATTTAAGACATTAGAATCGATGTTAAACTCTATCATTTATTTTCTTGTGATGAAATTATATATGTACTCAGTTGAATGCCTCGTTTTGTTTAAAATATTTACATTCGTTAACTAGATAACATTTAAGTTCAGAAATTAATATCCAGTGTTAATATCAATAAAGGTGTATTTCATTCTATACTAATCATAAGATTTATTAAAAACTACTTTTCAACTGCGAGATTAAACATTAACCACAAATTTAATTTATTTCGATCTCAAACATATATCTTATTTCCCTCTATAACTTTCATAACATTGTTACCATTCATAAGTTCCGTTCAACATAAACACAACATTTCTGTAAACTTTAACGTCGGGAACTTTAAAATATTCTAGAAAACAGCGGCGTGCATTCGAATGTAAAATACGAAACGCCGTGTTCACACGCCTCGGACATTCATCTCGGAGTAAAAACTTGGGTGTGCGGGTATACGGGTATACCCAATCCTTGTTCTTGAGGAAATTGAGCGGTTTTTGTTCTTGACGTGCGTTATAAATATTGTGTTTCTTGGTGCTTTTTAGTAAATTGTGTATTCTTGTGTATTATGAAAATTTTCCGTTATAAACTGTATTACAATAATGAGTATGTTTATTGACGTGATAACGTCTTTAAAATTGTTTTAGTCGGGTGACATGTTCAGAAACTTGTGTCACACCAAAACCTCACGAGCGCGATCGCAGGTATAACGAGAGAGAGACGGACCGATCTCCCGTCTCATCTCGAGCGCTGCCAGTCATTCCGTGAAACTTGTCACGCGGAATCCTCACGAGCGGAGGCTGGCATAGCGTTCGAGTGAATGGACCGATCTTCCATCTCTCTCACTCTAGCGGCATACAAACGAATGGAGATTTTCTAGTGCGGACGTTATCACGTAAACATCTCGATCGTAAACCTACTTTACAAACAATTTGCCGTTTTTTCAATATGTTTAATACTATTTTAAAACGACAAGCAAAGCAGCAGTTTTAAGTATATTTACGTTTATGTTGTGGTACCTAGATAAGATTTTGTAAGTTCTCAGTGTTTTAATTGGTACTAGATCAAAGTCATGGTCCGGAATTTTTTTACCGCTGCACCCATTTCTAGACCTGGAAAGGTGCGGTCGCCGGTCATATTTTCATGAGGCGGCTATTAGCTACCGAAATCGCAGTACCTTTGCATACGACCTTAAGCAAAAGTAAGGGTTGTTTGAGGTATTGGGGATGTGTCCATGGGCTATAGAACCTACTTGACAGCATGTGGTCTAGATTTTGTCTGTTACTACAACGAAGACATTATCTTCGCCTTTCATTCAGCCAACGAACCTGGAATATTATTAAAAACTAGCTGTGTCCCGCGGTTTCACCCGCGTTAGAGAGGATCATTAGCATAAAGTGAAGTCCTTTCTAAAGTGCCGTGGACTGGCTTTTTTGTAGGACTATTTAAGATAAACATTTCCATCATACATTACATATGTGTAACTCTAGCGGTTTTGGCAGCGCACGCCAGAATAGCTCGCAGATGGTAGATTTTTTCCTACTTACTTGACACTTATCGTCATATTTTGGACAATTCACACAATATCTTTATAAATTGTTGCCTATGTGTTATTCTGATGTATAGAGCTATATTATTTTAAAGTTTCATTTAAATCCATTCAGTAGTTTTTACGTGAAATAGTAACAAACATCCAGACTTACAAACTTTTGCGTTTGTAATATTAGTAGGATTTTCCAGATCATTTGAGAAGTTTCTGAAACTTGCTCGAACATTCTCAATTAATTAAAAAAATTGCAATTATTTTAAAAATCTCCAGATAAATCAAAAATAGATTACAATTATTAAAAAAATCCAGGTCATTTGAGAAGCTTTCTCGAATATTCTCAATTAATTAAAATTATTTAAAAAAAACCAAATTATTCGAGAAGTTTCCGGAACTTTGTCGAGCATTCTCAATTAAATTAAAGTTTAAAATAGTTTGCTAGATTATCCCAGAAATTTTGAGATCCACCCAGAAGTCCCTATTGGTTAGAAAAGTACAAATATTTTTTTTCAGATTTTCCCACCCACTTCCACCCACCGCGATCAAACTTCCTTACTATCATCTACGTACTAAGGGGTATTTACCACCCCAACGGGAAGTTGATTGGAGTTAATGATAATAGAGAAAACCGTGTCTTTACGTACAAAGAAAATCCTTTACTTTTTATATATATATTAAGATATTAAGATTAAGATTATTTGTCACGTACTGCAGTCCGCATCACATTTAATCGTCGGAAGTTATATTATATAAAAATATATAGAATAACGATAAATTGTTTTATTTTACCTTTATTATTACTATGCAAATAGACCGGCCAACCGCGCTGAGGTTTCTACCGCAAGCGCTGTTAAATATTCAATATCGCCATATCAATTTGTGGCTATTTCTGGGCTAATTATGAACGCTCACGATGGTCAATAAAGTATTAAAATTAACCAAAATCACCATAAATTTCGAGCTTATCACATACGGGTGCGAATGTTAATGAAGTGCGTATGAATATTGATATTCATGTGTATTGATAGGACGGATGTGAAAATGAAAATTGTATGATTCGGACGAGTCAACTACACCTGCGACCCTATTCTTTATACATCCATCTGTAAGTTCAAACATTCTCGGAATCATTTTTGGCAAATTCAGACCGTTTTTTGTCACTTTATGAGACTAGTGTTATTGATAACATTAAACCACTGAATAAATATTGCAATAATTTCATCAGTATAACTCAAAATTGTGAGTACGTACGTTACGTATAAGTCCGTACGTATTATGTGTCCGTAAATTGTGTGTCCGAACTCCATGGACACTAAGTTTCGGATATGGGCGTACAGAGTAAGTGTCATGATCAGAGGCCTTAGTGTGAGTCTGCACACGCGAAAACGACAGTTAACTTCGGACCATTTGTATATATACTGAGAATCTAAGAAACTTCGATAGCATGATTCACTATACGCCTTCTGATTGGCCAGTAAAGTGTAACGTAGTGTGACGTAGTTATCCTATTGTTTACAATGTTCGCTGCTTGCGTCATCTTGCATGGTCAGCGTTTCATGTGAGGCGCGCTGTCATGTTACTGTAGGTATCACACCGCTACATAATAATAAATTGCTTGTTTGGTCTAGCAATACATACAGTTTCAGAGCTATTCAAGTTCAAAATGACCTAACGTTCTTTAGAGCGAGCAAATATTTGAAAAAGCAGCACGCACGCCCCAAGAGATCAAACGTTCTCTTCTAGACATATTTTCCTTAAAATAAATTCCTTTTGTCAGAGGTGCGCGCTGGGATTTAAACTCGGTATACGGTATCGTTATCGGTGTTGAAGTCTGCGGTCTTTACCGCTTGACAATTACAATTAGTTCAAATGTGATTCAAACATATGAAACGGACTCAAGCGAAGTCTTTTCTATCGCATTTTTTTCTCTCAGCTCAATATACACGGGCAACCAAGGCGTTGACCGGGAAAAAATGACATTAATAATTTAGTCAATATTTTGTATTCATAAATGCATATACTATACTTTACCAAACTTTCTTGATCATAAAATTATCTCAATAAACGTGAATCACATAGGGGCGGTTATGGATCAGGGAAACAATTTCGCCTTCGCCCTTGATCATAGTTCTGGGGTGGGAGAGAAAAGCATTTATCTTCTGGTGATTGAGAGCTTTGTGTAACCTCCTTATAAGCCTTGAAAGCTTTTGGGATGATTATTTTGAACAAAATTATTATTATGGAAAGAGACTGTACTTGTTTTACGTACCTATTCAAAATCTTGTTTCCTAATCTTACAATAATTTAAATTCATGAGTTCGTAATGTTTAAACTACTGGTTGCAACCCTTCTTTATTCTACAGCTGGTCAAGGGTCATCTCCATTATTAAGGAGGCCTTTTTTTCGGTATCGGGGGGAAACCTTCAAAAGCCCGACACTTTGGGAGAGGATACCGGGTTATGTGGGATTTGACCGCACTAAAACCCCTTCGATAGCCTGCCTCTGCGTTTGTGAGGACTCCGGGATCTCCATTTAAACGCACTGGTGTACTCCACGCGCGGCGCCCCAGAACGAGCCCATCTTCGGGAGAGCAGATGTGCTCTCCTGCACCTTCAAGTGTTCACGGCGGCATGCGGCCACGCATACACCGCCGTCCCTCCCGGGACTGCTGGTGGGACGGGTCAAACTCCGACTCTCACCGTCCGTATCCCCGGAAGCCCCTTTTAGTCGCCTCTTACGATCAGGCAGGAGATACCGGAGCTCTATTCCTAATTCCGAAGCTACAGGGACTTATTAGGGAGGTCTGGATCTTCCTACACCACGCTGATCCAATGCAAGTTTTCCATCAACTGGAGCATTGGAAAAGCGCATTTATGTATTAGTAGCCAACCCACTGTCAGATATAATTAATAGAATCAGGCGTTACTTAGCGGAACTCCGCTGTTATTAAGTTAGATAAAACCTACTTTTCAACAATCTGCAATCAGAACGTATGATGTTTTTTTTATTTTTTCATGCAATAGCACCTCCCTCCCTTCCACATAGGATACATGCACATGCAATAATAAAAAATATACACCAAAATACGTACCACCACCATTTTTTTTCCTTCAAAAGGTACCCGGCACCTTGGGAGAGGGTATCGGGTTATGTGGGATTTGACCGCACTAAAACCCCCTCGGTGGCTGCCTCTGCACTTGGAGAGATCTCCAGTGGAACGCACCGGTGTCCTCCACGAGCGACGCCCCAGAACGGGCCTATCTTCGGGAGAGCAGATTCTGATGTGCTCTCCTGCACCTTCCGATGTTTACGGCGGCATGCACACACCGCCACCCTTCCCGAGGCTGCTTAACGTACCTTTCGAACCAGATAAACTCGAATGTAAGATGCTAGCGGTTACCAATTTTACAGCTGATCGCGCGAAAGTCGCTTAGTGTATTTTATTGTACATCATTTGCGTTCTACGCCATTTTCAGGGCCACGCGCGTGATAAATTAATAAAAATGTTTTTCTTGTATGTTTGAATGTATGTATTAATTATTCACGCGCATATTCGGCAATCATTACATTAACTTAAGATTAATTAATCAATCAAACGAAACATAATAGATAATAAGTTAGATAAATATACATATATTATATGTATACAGTTCGTAAACCAAGGGTGTCAAAGCCCAAAGTACGTCAAACTATTGGAACAGCGAACAACTACTAAGTCCTGTAATGCACAAGTTGGTTGACTGTCTGTTCTGTCTGATCAGGGCGGATTACGTTACTATTGTAATGTATAGGGTGAATTAAGGGAATAGATATCTGTGTACCATATAAAGAAGAAGAATAGCGATAGTAAAATATAGCGATAAAAACATAAAAGCAGTGGTGTATGCCCCACTGTTGGGCACAGGTCTCTTATCGGAGGTTAGGTCACCTCGCTGGCCAAGCATTTATTGGTGGAGATCATACCTTCGTGAAATTATAACTCACCGTGGAGCAGCAATAAATGCATAATAAATTCCTTTTGTCAGAGGTGCGCGCCGGGGTTTAACTCGGTATTCGGTATCGGTATCGGTGTTGAAGTCAGTGGTCTTTACCGCTTGAGAATTACAATTAGTTCAGATGTGATTGAAACATACGAAACGGACTCAAGCGAAGTCTTTTCGGTCGCATTCCACAAAAACCTGGGAGGTTTTTTTTCCGCCGGCTTTTTTTCCTCTCAGTGTACAAACACCCTGTGATATGGGTACCCAAAGCTGACGATCGGAACCGATCCGAAATATAAATAAATAAATATTTTTATTTTTATTTATAAAAGGCGCAATATGGGACAAATAAAAATAATATTAAAATAGATGTAAATGTACATTTCGTAATTGTATTATAGTTTAGTTTTTTTTCCTTTTATATTTTTATCATTGTATATTTGCATACCTCATGAAGGTAAATATGGCGAACTAAATATATATAAACAACTTTGTAAACACCCATATTTGTGCAAATAAATGTCTTTGTCTTTGTCTTTGTCTTTGTCTTTGCATTTTTTTCTCTCAGCTCAATATACACGGGCAACCAAGACGTTGACCGGGAAAAAATTACATTAATTTAGTGAATATTTTGTATTCCTAACATAAAATAAATATTTTTTTCTTTCATTCTAAAAAACAACATTCCATTAAACAGGTATACACATATCACCCTGTATCGTCACAGGCATTTCTCAATAGATACATTGGCGAGGCTTAGTGGTTCAAATGTACGCTGGATTTAACAAAGTGATGGGACTTGTTTAATGTTTGAAGACGACTCACTGCAGAGTGAAAAGCTGGCTTTTGAATGAAATATTAAGGAGAAGTTTTTTTGTATAATATAGTCATACAAGCTATAGGATGTTAAACGTAAATGATTTTATTTGGACTTTAAGGATAAAACCAAATTGCAAGGAGACATTTTTATGGTCACATTTTGAATATTGCGGAGACTACGAACTGCGAATGACCCATATGGCGAGTTACAAAACCAGACTGATAATCCACGGTCCTGGGTTTGATTCTCAGAGAGTCTGAATTGGAATGATGAGTGTCAGTGTGTTTTCTTGGTCTGGGTGATTGTGTTCCTGTCTTTGTGCGTATCCGTGGTACCCAAAATACAGAAAGTCTCATTGTGGGACTATGACAGTGCAGTGTTACACAAAAAGTAACAGGCACATTTCAAGTTTTCTTTGTCAGATGTGGGCGACAAGACTTGAAACAGAATCTGCAATATTTGAATCCAATCGATTATGGCTGACCAGATGTATAGTACCTCAAAAGTAGGGTGATAAAACAGTCTCGTCGGCATGCTTGCAGAAGTATAGCAAAAAGCGCCAATCGAAGTTCATTCGGCTCTTTGACCCAGCAGGTATGAAGGCAGGCGAAGTTGCTAAATTGGTCGCAAATGAGTTTCACGGCCTTTGATTAAAAGTTAGGTTCACGTTCTGTTAGCGTGGATTCCATATTTCGCTGCTTTGCCTCTGATTTATGAAAACGAATGGAACTTTGTGTTCGGAACGTTTTCTGTAGACTGTTTTCGATGTGAGTTTTGAGCCAAAGTATCTAGTAGTGGGACATGTAAAATTGAAAAAAGGTATATAATTTGAATAAAAACAAAAAGTCGAAGTATTTTTACAGTAACTGTAACTTTGTAGTTTTCAATTTATTTCATTTACTAGACAAGACATTTTTTCCTGCCTAAATTCATGAGTCTAGGGTACGAAGAAGTTCCCATTAGGTTTTAATTCCTTTATGAAAATTACACAGACTCCGTAGATTTAACTAATTACTCGAAACTTACTTTTGCTGTCTACGGACTAGTTAATACAGTTCGGTTATTACGAGTATCTAGAACATGTGTATTATGAATTCATTATTTTTTCTAACCATTTGTATATCCCAATGCTGAGCACCCTTCCTATAGAAAGTGAGAGGGATGTAGTCCTATGACACTGACCAAGTGCAGATTGATGGACAATAGCCTTCGAGAAGTCATAAGTTAAAAATTAATAGCTATTAAATAACCGAGAGCAGCGATAAATATAACAAAAATTGAAACCCCTTTGATTTTTGACTATTGAAAGTGATTCAGAATGACTAGCATGAATAACTTCATTTCGTCTACTTTCATCTACTTTTCTCTGGGTGTCTGGGTGGGGAGGAGGCATAAGAAACAGGGGTAGACCGAGTAAAAGATGGGAGGATGAGTTTAAAAGAAATGTGGTCCGAACTGGAAACGACAAGCAGGACACAGGGAGAACTGGATCAAGATGGGGAGGCCTGCGCCACGCGGCGACTTCCATAAATGACGAAAAATCTTTTTTAACAATAACATACATAATTTTTACGCACTGATAATTTTACTGAATGATGAAAAAATAGAACTGATTATATTGACACAATGTATTGCATTTTTTATTGAAAAGAAAAAAAAACCTATTTACTTATACAAAATATTCGCTTAATGAATGTCATTTTTCCCGGTCATCGCATTTAGGTGTCCGTTTGGACTAGATGTTGAGCTGAGAGAAAAAAGGCGGCGGAAAAGAACTCCCAGCAGCACTCTTTTAAAAAAAAGTACTTTATACATAAGTATATATTTGAGATAACAGAGTGGCTGTGGGTCGATAATGGGCACACGTGACAGCTGATCGTGTCTATCAACCCACTTCCATTTGCTCACAGATGCGAGTAATTACTGAATCTAATTACAGATATTATCTACTTTTAGTACTAAAAAGTGAAATACAACTTTAATTTTAATACCATTTTTGCGAAAACAAACTCTTCTACACATGAAAGCGGGTAACGCGATAGTACTCCAGTTTCAGTTACAGGAGTTCCGAACTCATTTGCAATCCAGTTAGCAACTTCCGACAGAGGAACAAAAATTTGTTCTACAGTTTTCGGAAAAAGCGGTTAGTAAGTTAGTTTGTTAGGGACGAGTTTATAGTATAGAACAAGCAAAAATTACATTCGAAAGTTTTTACTTCACACTGTCAATATACGAGTATAGGCACTGACAGTGATATCGCTAAAAGAAAGAAAAAATACTAAATAACATTTCACACTCATCACACAGTAGGGTAGATATACCCTGTGTCGTGGGTACCATACCTATCAATGTATCTGTATCAATTTTCTTGTCGTCTTTAATGATAACAGCTGCCTACCTTCAATACTAATAACATTTTACCGAGATTTCATTATTTTTTTTATAAATAAGCCGGACAAAAAGGCAAACGGGCCGCGTGGTGTTAAGCGATCACCGTCACCTATGGAAACGGGTAACCGCAGGGGAGCCACCTGAGCATTGGCTTTGGAGGAGAGCTTTTTTTACAGCTTTCCTTATGAAACTCATGTCAAAGTCCACTCGAAATCGGTGGTGTCGGTGGTAGAATTTTAATCTGGTGGTGTAATAATGAAATGGTGACGTAGGCATCATTTTGAAGAGTTCCTTGGAGCACTCACCATAGTTAAGTCGGTAGAACACGCAGAGCGAGCCTAAAGCTAAGCGGTTCCAACCTGTTAGTCAATCTTGGATCGTTGACGATTAGGACTGCGCGCTTTTCAACGGAGTCAGCTACACCCAGCTGGTATTTTGGTGCTCCTGCCGAGAGATGGGAGCAGTACTCCATGTGGGGTCTGACCTGGGCCTAATACAGCATCAGGAGTTACCCCACAGTACTGCTTCGCCCTGTTGAGGACACCAAGCTTTTTGGATGCCAATTTGGTCTTGCTCTTCAAGTGACTCCGATACTGCACTTTACACGTAATGTCGTAATTTTGGGCCTATTTGCAATTAAACTTGCTCGTGCACACTGCATCACTTAATATCACTTAAAATTTGTGACAGAAGGCAGGATAGACAATAAAATTAAGCCAAGATGTAGCGACTCTTTCTTGTATATTTTCAAAATCAATCCAAATATAATAAATATCTCTCTACAATTCAAGTTTTTCGGCAAGAATGAAAACGATGGTTGGCTGTACTTATGCTGGCAACCTTACAAACGTTGGCTTTGATATATTTGACAATTACTAAGGGAATTCCTTTTTTTCATAATCATAATCATTTATTGCAGAAATATGGTACATAAGATGTCGCAAGAAATTATACAGAGCAGTCATATTTCGCCTATTTCGGTATGTAATGTCTTAAAGTAAAAAGTAAGTAAGATAGTCTAAAGAATCAATACACTAATTTCATCAATCAAATCGCATACAGTATAGCAGAATTAATTTAAATTTAAATATTATAAAATTCATTGTTCTAAGTGGTCAGTAAATTGAAATAATGTCAAAAAATATTCTAAATCATAATGTTATAAAATTATTTTTCCAAGACATAAAATCTGCTATTGAATAAAAGCAATGTTCTAATAACCAGTTATACATTTTTTTCTTAAACATTATTATTGGAATTTCTTTAAATTCGTCCGGTATATTATTATAAATTTGTATGCACATACAATAGCAATTCCTTTTGTACATTTTGGTTTTGCTTATCTCAGTTGTTATTAATTTGCTCGGATTTCTTACACAACAACTGCTAAAGTTACCGGCGGTTTCAAATTTGTAATTATATTTTTTGACAAATACGGCTATTTCATAAACATACAAGCAAGCCAGTGGAAGTATACGCAACTCTTTGAATAATTGCCTACAAGACTCCCAAGGTGCGGCACCCATTATGGCTCGTATGCACCTTTTTTGTACCAGAAATGCGGAGTTTATGTTTGTTGAATTACCCCAAATAATGAGACCATATCGTAAGTTTGAGGCAACATAGCCGTTGTAAGCCATAACAGCTATTTTTTTGTCACTGGTTCTACTGAGACGCCTAAGGACGTAAACAAATCTGTTCATTTTAGAACAGATGTATTCGATGTAAATGTAATGGATTGCTTCCCCTATTTACAAATTGTGTATATTGAGTTTTAGCTATGATTACTGTTAGGTGATTATGTTCTAGCCATTCTATTATAGCTGTTGTCATTTTATTTACGTCGTCATTATGATCAGCTTTATCTTTAGTCACTACAATAACTGAAATATCATCGGCGAAGAGCACACATTTATGATTTGTTATATTTGGTAAGTCGTTTATATAAATCAGAAAAAGCAGGGGACCCAGTATACTTCCTTGTGGACACCAAAGTTATTATGTTTGTAGGATGATTTGTGAGATGTCATATTTAAATGTTCATCGAATGAAGTTATTTCTACTGATTGGTAACGTTCACTCAAATAACTTTTTATCCATTCTAGAGCCACACCTCTTACACCGCTGTGGTGTAGCTTTGATAATAGTATATCGTGGTGAACAAAGTCAAATGCGCTAGACATATCAAAGTACAGTACGCTAGTGCATTTCCTATTGCTGACATTATTTGTCACAAAGGTAACAAGATCGAATATCGCCAATTCAGTAGATTTCTTTCTTTGAAAACCGTATTGCTCTGTAGCAAAAAATTAGTAATTAGTAATTAATTTTCACTCGCAATGATTAGTGAAACAAATACGATTGCAAAATAAATTATTATAGGCTATTTAAATAACAATATAAAAAGAGTCGTACAAGGTAATGGTCAAATGCTATTTAATAGTTTGTAACAATTTGTTTTGTTCCAAAAGTTTCCATGTGTTGTACTACACAAACCATGACAATTTAAACGCAAGTCGCGCATCGAACCCGCACCTGTGGTTAATGTGCGGTCATCCGTTTGTTATTCAAATTTGTCACAGGCGGGGCTTAGCGTCTGAGGACCGGCCACTGACCGGCGTTAGGGGATCGCGGGCCGCTAAAATGCCGCTGTGTTTTGCTAAAGCAAGCAAGTACCCACTGAAGATTGTTTATGGAGAACATATTGTGTTGGTTGGTGTATAGTGTCGGTCACAGGGATAAGTGAAACGAACGGGATTTAGCTGATAACTCTCTATTCAACAATCCACTTTCAAACAAACCTACCTCACATATATGTACGTCACACACACTAATGCAACTCGCACGCGTCATCATTAGCACACCTATTCGAAACTCCACTGTACTAAGATTAATACACATTTATTTTATTCCGAATTAATATAAGATTTAAGTTCGTTAATTATGACTACATCACATGTCCGGATTACAAAATTAATGAACATTACTATACATATCTCATTCAGAGTTTTAAAAAAATCTATAATAATGAAAAATCTACCTAATCTAAGGAACACTAAAACATTATCTAATCTCTGTAGCTG
This sequence comes from Pyrgus malvae, assembly GCA_911387765.1. NCBI lineage: Eukaryota > Metazoa > Arthropoda > Insecta > Lepidoptera > Hesperiidae > Pyrgus > Pyrgus malvae. The sequence goes on along the minus strand of OU426955.1, from coordinate 3,984,626 downwards.
GGTGCTAGACAAGAAATTAAAAGAAGCCATTAAAAGGAAACTTCCGGGGTATATAGATTTAGAGATCAAAGCCACCAGGCAACAGTTTAAAAAAACGAAGCATGAGACCACATGTGTCCCTTATTTCAAGCTATGATATATATGAGATGTAAGTGATGAATGAGATGAATAGTGATTGGGTAAAAGAAGGAGCCAAAATAGGAGACATAAAACCATAAAATTAAATAAATTTTATTAGAGACTGTAAATAAAAAATCCAAGAAGTTATCAACGCGTTTTATTACAAGGAAAACGCCGCATAATCTAACACATCTCCTTAAAAGGTTACTGCTTCTTTGCAAATAAGCGACTGACTTTCAAAATAAACTTATCTAAGTTTATCAATATGCAACATCTTAGCGCTCTCAAGCAGCTAATCCCTGTATTAATCTGCAGTACCGTTCGTAGCTTCAGGTGCGAATAACGCCTTCACAAACGGCTCCCTGACAAGTTGCGGGTTGCGGATACCCGCTTATAAATACAATAATAATTATACAACAGGTATGACAAATGAAATTAATTCTAGAGTAATATAGAGTAAAATGCAAGCGATCTACGCAGCTATGCCAAATGGAAGCGGTCAGGTGTGAGATAGGTTACCGCCAATGGAAAAATCTTTTTTACTTGTTTCAGAAGGCCTGGTGAGCAGTCAGTACAGTTATTTGTTCCACTAATTTAAACTATAAGTTCAACCACTTGAACTAAATGGACCTAAAACTCCAATTACTCCAATTAAACGTTGTGCTTATTAAAAATAATTATGTAATAGTTGAAATAAATGGACATTTTTGTCCACTAAGTTCAACGACCAATTTAAAAAAACGTACATACGAACGTCCTTATACATTAAAAAACAATTCATAAAATATAATTTTTATTAATTTTTAATGAAAATGAGTTATTCTGCAATCTATTCTACAATGTTCCACACAATCTACTGAAAGAAGAGGCAAGTTTTAGTCGTCTAGCGGTCGTTACAGCTTATTGGATTCCTATAAATTGTTACTATAACCATTCTGCAGCACGAAAAAAAACCATCTTTGATTGTGTGGCTAATTTTATTTGTGAACAGTGCATTTTTTCATTATTTTTAAAGAGATTAAGAAAAGGTAAGATCTAATGGATTCAGGTCGATTATGATAAAAGGGTTCAAGTTTAATTATTTGAGTAACAATTATATCACTCATTAGTTACATTGATTTGAATTGCAAAGATTAGCCGGATCTAAAACTTATAGAGATATTCCAAATATCGCTTACGGCACACCATAACGAAATATTTTATAGAAATTTATTGGTATTTAATTAATCATCACTTTATTGTTTGAGTTATCAAAACTGAAAAGCCAAAGGAAGTACTATAAAATGACCACAAGGTTTCGTTCTAAATTATATCCTAATTTCATTCAAGGATTGTATTAGGAAGAGCTTCGGTTACATACATCAAGCCCTAATTACACGATCATTACGATTCTAAAGAACATTTGCCACCAAATGTGCTGTTTGTACGTGCGACAGGTTGTGGTGCAAGTTAGAGAAGAGATGCGAATGAAAGACTTCCGGCTTTCTTAAAAAAAATTATTGCGTAGGCTAAAATCTAAATCTAAGAGTAGCAGATCTTGCCACGGTGGTGAGTTGTCGCTGCAGTCCATGGATATCAATACAAATTTCAAACAAGTCTGAATTTTGCAGTTGTGTTGATACTATGGAAGCTGATAGTCGCTTCGTGTAAACAATATATTCGCTACAGAATTGGCTGCAGTGGTGGTACCTCCCGGTCAAACCATTAAAGTTATACCACATTAATCGTGTACATGTACGTGAATGCCGACCAATTCGAGTACCCATCAATGTAACGTCAAGTCGTCAACACAGTTTGCGTCTATTAAAAGGTTTACGTCACAGCAGGCAACATTGATTGCCAATCCAACAAACTTAATGGTATTTTTATATTAATCAGTAATAACTGATTCTACACCAACCTTCCCAATAATAATGGAGAGAGACCCGGGTCCAATAATGGGATGCAAAAATGGTTGCAGCCAGAAGACTGTCATAAAATTGCTTCAGACGGTCTGTTTGAATCGAACCAAAAAAAAACTTTTTTAGTGGCAATCGAAAATAATGAGTAAAATTCAAAGTGTTTATTATTAACCTTATACTACATTTCTAGGTTCCTAACATTTACGTAATCTTCATTCCGCTAGAAGGTTATGTTTTAAATTCAAATTAACCAAATTTAATCTTTGTCGTTCCTCGGGAGGAACATTAAAATTAAACATTCCAACATAACAATTATGCAACAGTTATGAATAATTTGTTTCTTTGTTTCACATAATGAGCACAATCCTCACATATTGTAGTCAAGCTTTGTGAATTTTTACATTATTTTCAGTAAAAGCGTGTTTTACTTTAGGAAAACGCTACGTAACTTCTGTGTATAGTTTTAATAAAAACAAATATGAAAACGTTTAACAAAAAGCAATACAAACAAAAAAGTTAAAATAACACGGCACTCCGGGAGTACCGGCAGAAGTGAAAACATTAACGTTGTGCATTTTGATGTCTTGTAATCGTTAGGGAATACTTCCGCACGAATTGCTTGAATTATCAGTATTAATTTCTATGTAGGATTTTTATAAAGTACTCACTCATTTTCTTTCACTATTTCTTCGTCACTTTTTTCATTAATAGATGCACTTTGTTCAATGTCCATATTTTAAATACTTGATATAAACGAATTTTACAAGTATAGACAGTCGAGCCGTCATCAGCTGTCAACCCTCCGTCTTACGAATTTTCGATCAGGCCACGTGTCCTGACGCGAGTTTAACATTTTTTATCCATCCCAAAAAAGTGCACAACGCCGCTTAAGAAGTTTTCACTTCAAAAAATTATTCATGGAATAGGGATCAACGTAGATATACAAATTCATAGATATACAGAACCATAAATTTTATAACACACCTCTGTTTGCGTCAAGGATAAGTATTAAACAAAATACGCAACATTTTTTAACATACCAAACGAAACACCAAAATATTTTCTAAAACATTTCATTAGGCTTATCAAAATGGGTAAAAAAACAATGTTGATAGCAACACTACACCGTCATAAAGCAGCGAATGGACACGCCAAGGGTTTACGTCCAAAATTAATTCTGCAGATTTGGGCCAAGCGAGGAAATATATGGACGCGCTGACCGCATTTATCGTGACGGACGGACATTCGACACGTGGTGGTGTGGTGGTGAACCACAGAGTAGATAGAAAATAGATTTGACTTTTTGTGGGAATACGTAATGAACACTTGAAAACTTGAAGAAACTTTGTGATTTACATTTCTTCTGTTTCTTACAAATTTTAGATTGTTTGATGTTCACATTAACTTGAAGTAGGTACAGAACGTTGTCTGTCACTTAGTTTCACGATTCTAGCTGCTTGGTACCATATGAAGTATTCAGAAGAGTCCCTGTAGCTTCAGGATTATGAATAGAGCTACGGTATCCCCTGTCTGATCATAAGAGGTGACTAAAAGGGGAATTCCGGGGTTGCGGACGGTGAGAGTGGGAGATCGACCCATCCAGCCAGCAGCCCCGGGAAGGACGGCGGTGTGGGAGTGGCCGCATGCTGCTGTGATCGCCTGAGGGTGCAGGAGAGCGCATCTGCTCTCCCGAAGATGAACCCGAGGGGTTAGTGCGGTACAAATTCCACATAACCCGGTATCCTAACCCAAGGTCCAGCACCTTGTGAAGGTCTCCCCCCTGATACCAAAACAAAAAAAAAGTATCTATTACCTTTTGAGCTATCTTAAAGATTACTACATTTGACTATACGTATGTGTAATGTGGGGCATAGATTACCCGCCTTATCCTTTGGTAGCATAGACTTTGAAGTTTGTTTTCTTCACAACTACAAATTATAATCGATTATAGACGTGCAAGTTAGTATTTGCTGTTAATTTCAACTTGATACGCATTCTCGAAGGGGTCTCAATTTACGTACAATCATTTCGTTCTATACTTCAGGAGGCCGGTCTTGCGTTTTACATTTGCAGCACGTTTTCTACAAAATTTCAGCCAAATATCGCCATTTTAAGCCACTAACCATCATTTGACGGGTCAAGCATTTTCCTGGTTGTTAGCAATGTCAGCAATCACTAAATTCTGTCGGATGCCTTATAGAAGGTTTGAAAACATCCGACCGCAGGGTTGGCCTTTGACCCGCATCTCGAATAAACTACAATGGAGCAGAGTGTTGGAGTAATCTCCCTAACTATGGGGAAAAAATGGTATTGTAAGGTAAAAAGGATTGCACAGCCAACTAACATTTTGCCTTTCTCTATGTTTCTACTCTATGACAGCGACAAGGCAAAGTGAAGTTAACTACAGGCACGATACAGGATTAATTATAAAGGACACGCCGCGGCTCAATTTGTTTATAATTAACGACAGGACTACGGCTTTGGGACATTTCAGTGCTGTCACGCTAAACTGTCCTCTATGACGTCAGCAAATGTTTGTACAGGAAAATTTTGTTATTACCTACTTATACTATGCAGTACACTTGTTTTTTACCAACAACCTACATTGTAGCAGCATCATGGTGGATACCATCTGGACACGTGGCGGTCCTCAACAGTCCGCTTTGCACGCTCATTTTTACCACGGACGTGTTAGTTAAAGTTATGGGACAACCTTCTAAGACTATGATATGGGGTTCTTCAAGAAAGCTGTAAAAGAAGCTCTCCTCCGAAACCCCCTGGGATTGCCCGTGTCCTTAGGCGACGGTGAGCGCTTAACACCACGCGGCCCGTCTGCTTTTTTGTACAGTTACAATAAAATAAGCTCCAAGCCTCCTTAATATAGGAGAGAGACCCGTGCCCAGCAGTGTCCAACAAAACAAAGGTTGCAGACAAACTCGTTTTAGGAAGTTTTAAAATAGCAGTAGAAATAAGAACTGTAGATAAATATTTATTAGGTTATTCATTCAAAACTGATAAAGTCATTTAATACATTAATTTGAATAACAATAATGAAATATTTTTTCATTAACTTCAAAGAATAAATAATAATATGCAAACAGAGGGATAAAAATATAAATTACTTAGGCAAATCTTGAAAATTTGGTTTTTTGGCCACGCTGCCATGGTTTGACTTCATTTTTTGTTTGAAGATAGTTTGAGGGTCACAAAGTGACGTTTTTTTTTATGTCCCACTGCTGGCCACTCATGCCTAGTGCGGATTGGTGGACATCATGCCCTCGAAAAATTATGAGTTTCTCTTAGGCATGTACGGTGATAAAAAATATTAATTAATTAATCATTACAAGATTTTCCATCACCGTGAAGCAGCTATAAATGCGCACATTAGAATTTCGTAGTCAGAAGTGCGCGCCGAGAATTCGAACCCGGTATCTCTGGGTACGTGTGAGTTAAGACCGCGACCTTAACCGCTCAGCCATCACTGCTCTGAAAATAGGTCACTTTTTATCCGTGGAAAAGATTCTATCTATCTATTCTATAGATATCATTCCTATGGAAAGTTACGGTCGGAAATCTAGTACCGAAAAATCTTATCTCGTCTCCCACCTATTCAAATATATAAGACCTACCATTTCAATGGTCCACAGTACATTGAGCAGCAAGATTCGGAAGTGTCGGCCGGTCATGCTCATTTACCGCGTAATTATAGCGCGCAAACATTCTAAACTGTCTCTGTGTAGCAGCAAGATATTGTATGTGACAATATTGAACATTAGAAAATTTACGAAAGGAATAAATGAATACACCTGCATAGGATCTTAATTCAGTAATAAAAATATGTATGAGTTTCGAAATGGTAATAAGGTACACATTTTATTTGGTAGTATCTGCAATTTTTTTTAATAACTACAGCAAAAAAATAACACAGTAGAATATGAATTCCATTTTCATTTTTCATTAGTCAACTAACTCATACAGTTTATCTTAGGTTATTCTTGTTTATATTTCTTGCAGGACATACGTATTTAAAATTATGTACTTTAAAGCACACAATCATTGCGTACACTTACTTCGTCTGATATTTCGTTAAAATCCATATCTTATGTTATTTAAGTGTGATAAATTATTTCAGAGTTACCTTCATTTATAAATTAGATATTCAAGGTAAATTTTGACAATATGAAAAATTGTACAGTTATCCTCCGATACGATTTATTTCAGCTGGTATTTGGCTAGCCACATACCGATTCTTCCTCCTAAGCAACCCACACCCTATGATACTTGCCAAAGTTGGTAATGTTTTGATTTCAAAACGACGGGACACGTCTAATATTTTGCTAAAACCCTTCTGATTCCTTCTCAATGATTTTCGACGTAATTTAAACTTTACTCCAAACAATATAAAGTTCTACTTTGTTTGGGATACGTAAAGTCTTTTATAATAAAACTTAACGATGTTTTAAAGTTATTTTAATGGTAAAGTCGTTCCTTTGAAAGAGACTTTGAAGCTTAATGGAAATGTATTAATTAATAACGTGTTTTCCTGTGTATTTGCCAGAGAAAATTATGCAAAACCAAAGTATTTTGAGAAAGTTAACTTTAACGTACAACACACTGAATACATCCTTTGAATATTTGTTTGTATAATAGCTAAAAATATAGTGCCAACATGTAGTACCACAACTATCCATTAATATAAAAAAAGCATGGATAGTCTTTTTATTTTGATATAGGTACCTGCTAACTGCGTAAATATAGAGACGCCAAAACTTTTAGCCTTATACCTGAAACAAAAGAAAAAAATATTTATTTTTTATAATAATGATTATCTCATCTTTACATACAAATTATATCGAACACCCTATATATTAATAGCGCAAGCCGTCTCATTTTGAAAAGCTCCAGCCATAGATGTACAGAAAAATAAACGTTTTAATAGAAAATAAATTTAATGATTGAAAAACGACAATTTAATTTTCCCATACAAAGGTCGACTGTCAAACATTTTTCGTTCCTCATTCAAAAATGTGACGCAATTACAAGAGGCGTCTGGGTTTTTTGGCGGGAAGTCGAAAAAGACATATTGTGCTCTTGTTTTATTTTCATTTTCTTGGTGTATTTTTGAGTTATATCGCATAAAGTTGATGGCATTTTGTTTGATATAGGTTAATTACAGTGCACGAGTGTTTGTGAAATAGAATAACAGTGCTAAAATATGTTTTTTCTGCTTGCCTCCAAAATTCCATCGGACACGTTCTAGTAAAGTAGCCATCGCTTTACTTGAATGTTGGACTAATTAGACTGACTGATTACTGACGACTTACTGACTTTGTTATATTACTTCGTCCAGTTTCATTGAAACTGGCAAAAAATTGATGCAAAAATTATACTTGACGCTGGCAGTATGCACAGAGTTTGCGATGCCATAATTGAGAAAAAAAAGAGGCGTCTGTCATTAGCTTAGACTAAGAATAATGTACTTACGTACTATAGACAGAGGCATATTTTCATTACGGCACGCTAAAGCGAGATCGAAATATACTTAAAGAACTTGTTAAAAAGAGATGGGAGCGAGATTTTCTGTCCTTTTCGGTGTAACCAAATATTTTGACAGTGCCCTTTAATTATGTGGCAGGCAAACTGTGGAAGTCGGGGTGACATTGTTGTTTTATAATATTTATGTGTTAAAATCGATTCTCACAGCTGTAAATTGTGTTGTATTAAAAGCAAATAACATTTTTCTAGTTCCATAATATGGTGAGCTGCAGTATTTTAGGTTGTAAGAGCCGCAGTGAGCGTAAACAGGAAGGCTGCCGGAAGGTATTATATTTTACGCGTAAGTTAAATACTTCTCTTTAAAATGTACTAAATATGTTTTGTTTATATATAGATATTTAATTACTTTTGTCTTATAACTAGTCATTCAACGTAAATATAGTGAAATTCGTGAAAATAAACTTATATTTGTTTCTTTCAAACATTGTCAAATTCGAAATTGTGTTGTCAGATCTCGAATCAAAATATCCTCCCCGTATTAGTAAAAAATTAACCATCTTATTTAAATATAATTATTTTTAACAAAAACAGTGACAATAATAATATCAAAGATTATGTGTTACCTCATTAGTAGTTAGTTACATTTCAAGCGGGAGGCTCAAATACCCCCTGTTTATATATAACTATTTAAGTGGAGACCAGTAAAATGTTATAGGCTGGGTGCACCAGGCGCGGTCGCAGCCTTCAATTTTGGGGGGAGGGTCGCCAAGAAATTTGAGGGAAGAAGTGTCTCAAATTCGCTTGTTTTACCTTCCATGTACGCATGACTGACGGATTGGGTCATGTCCTGTGACCCCCCCACCTGGGACCGCGCCTGGGGTGCACGTTATGAGCATTTTCCCGACATATTAAATTTCACTCACACAGACTATAAAAAGATACTCCATACATTTTGTATTAGACATTATGAGAAGTTTACCAGACGAATTTCATCTCATGTTGCTGTCATATTTTTTTCAGTTTTCCAACTGACGCTCTTGCCGAAAATAAATGGATTCAGGCCACTGGACGTATTGACTGGCAACCATCAATTTAATTCCGAATTTGTTCGGTCTATTTTGAAAGCCATTTATAGACCAAAAGGATAAAGAGAAGAAAAAAATAATAAAATTGATACAAATGTACATTTTTATATATTGAGTTATAACTAAGTGTTTACTTTTATCTTTGTAATATTTGCATAGCTCATTAAGGTAAATATGACGTACTAAATATGTATTAACAGCTTTTGTAAACACCCATATTGGTGCCATTAAAAATCTTTGTATTTGTCTTTTATATTCTCCTATATGTATGTCCTGTAATTTGCTGACCCAATTAACTTTATGCCAGTCAACCAATCTAAACTCACAAACAACCATAATGCACAAGCATATAAATCCTTTCACAGTTTGGTCTGCCAATGTTTATAGTTTACTTGCTTGATATTGTAGATTACCAAATTTGGGGGAAAATATGATAAGTGGGTAACACTGGCTGCGAAAAAGAGATGCCAACAAAGTGGTTACACCGACCCGCTGTCTTTAGATTATTGGTCTTTGGTCATTAGGTACTTTTTTTTTCGAGTCGCGTCTCCATACTTTGACCATTTTGCCAATGTCAAAGTTGGGGGTCATTATTTACTTTTTATTTTTTTATAAAAATAACGCGAATGTTTCGTCGGCGACATACTATTTCATATTTATTTATATTTAAAAACAATGAGTCTATCGTAATAATTAAGTTCAGTCGTGGTGGCGTAAGCTCAGCACTCCACAGTTATGAACCCGAATTTACATAAAATATAATATAACCAGGATCAGGGATCGCCGAGCGGTAAAGACCGCGGTCTCAGACACCGAAATACCAGGTTGAAATTCTCGGATTGCAACTCTGACAAATAAATTTGTTAAGTATTATCGCTGCTCCACGTTGAGGGAAAATATTGTGGGAAAATATTGTGTATTAATAAAGTAAAAGGCGAAATATGGGTACAAATAAAGATAAAAGTAGTATGCATATAATAAAATAAATGACAATATATCAACGTACATTTTTATGTTTGTAATTTGTAATTAATTGAGTTTTAAATTATTGTAATATTTGCATACCTCATGAAGGTAAATATGGCGAACCAAATATATATAAACACCTTTTGTAAACACCTATATTTGTGCAAATAAAAGTCTTTGTCTTTGTCTTTGTGATAATTAATCCTCTAAGTTTTCCATCACCGTGCATGCCAGATAAATTCTTATAATAATTATTAAAAGGCTAGATGTCCAACAGTCTGTAATAGGCCACCTGTGCCCAGCAGTGGAACATAAAAAAGGTAAAAAAAACTTTACAATAGACTCATAATCGTAACATTACAATTCATATCGAAACGTTACGATCATCTATAGCACTTGGCTTTCACCACGATTTTCCATACGAGGGAAACTCGGCCCACTTCCGGAAAGTAATGTCCGCCATTTTTCAAAATGATTATTGGTCTATAACCGGACATACGTCAGTGTAACGTTATGAGCTTTCAGCCCCTTTATGGCATGGGGTGGTAAGGTATACTTCCTATTGGATGTTATTATAACAGAATTTATTATTATAATTTGTAACATATGAAAGCAAATCTAAAGCGTGATACGTGTAAATAAGCAAATTTTAGTTCCTTCTTTGTACTGCAAAGGTACACCCGACACTTTTAGAAATATACAGGAATATTTAATATTTTTAACAGCATTAAAACCCCCCTCGATGGCCTGCCTCAGCGCTTGGGGAGAACTTTGTGATCACCAGAGGAACGCACCGATGTCTTCCACGCGCGTCGCTTCAGCGCAGCGGCTGTACTATTATGTATTCTGTGGCAGCGGCGTAAACGGGCCTCTCATCCGGAGAGAGATAATAATATAGTGTTCAGAGCCCGTAGTGCAAGTTTGTAAATGAGCAAACGTTACTACTGCGTCCAAAGATATTGGAAAATTTCTATGACTGCGTCAGAGTTAAAATTGGACAGATAGATCTTAACGTGAAAGGAATAAGGTCGATAATTAAATTCTTAACGCAAACGCGTTATTAACGTTTTCGGGTGTGCAGACTTACACTCAGGCCTCTGATGCTACTTCGAGTGCTACAGTAAATTACGTTTCCATACTTCGGAATTCTTGTATGTTGTTGTATATTTATTTATTGTCTTACGTAAAGTTTTCTGTGTGAGTGAACAAACAGCAATATTACATGCGGATGTATAGTAGAATAAGTTAAACTTTAAATATATTTAATGTCTTTGGAAAAAACCTATTCCATTAAATCAACCTTAGTTAGAATTGAATTTTAACTTTTAGCTTTAAGAATGACGTCATCTTCATAGTTTATGACTCATAATATTTATGTGATTTACTGTTCTGGTCCCTTCTTTTTTCCTATCCCTTTTACTTAATTGATGACTATGAGTCAACACAGTTATTTCTAGCTATCAAGAATTTTTTCCTACTTTATCTGACCTCATTAAATAAATAAATAACGTTTCACAATCATAGCCCCACAGTAGAGTAGATATACCCTGTGTCATGGGTACCATGGATACACACAGACAGTAACACAAACACCGTCTGAGAACAGAAATTTTAAACTCATCATTAAAATTTCTGCTTCGCCGGAAATCAAACCCGGGACCCTCCGATCGGCAGTCCGGCTTGGTAACCATAGCGCCACACGGGTCGTCATTCATGGGTACATTCCTTCTCCTTACATCAAAAAGAAAAGCACTTCATTTTATTGAAATTTGTCACTTCATAATATATAGGTAAAAAAACCTGACTCATGTTAATTAATCCAATGGCTTCCAAATCTCAGAAATGAATTGAATCCTAAGCTTGAAGAGTTAATTTTAAACCTGATTGATTTCTTGTTTGCTCATCTAAGGGGTGCAATAATCCCCCCATTGTTCAATATTACCTCTCAAATTGGAACAATTACGGAACGACGCCATCTTTTAATGGAAGCTTCGGTGAATATTGTTTACCTAAGATATCGTTATGGAAGGCTCTCAGGCACGCCGCTTTCTTTACGAAGTTTTTCTTAGCGTTCAAACCAAGCTATTTTTAATAATAAACTATTTGCTGGAAAACTAGAGGTAACCTTTTAAAAAAGTCAACTTTGTTCGAGGGAAATAATAGTGATCGAAAAATCTTGTAACTTACAAACTTCTTTGTATATTGGTATAGTATAAGAATTTATTTTTGTTTCATGCATTACCACTTAAGATGCACTGGGATTACATAAGTACTCATTTAGAACAAATTTCTTCAACAAACTTTAAACTCAGAGTCCTTCTGAAAATAGGTAGATTAAATAAGATTTTTTTATTTGAATGGAATAGCAGACGAGCGGTGGTAGTGGTCGCTGCAGCCCATGGACATCTACATACAACCTCAAGCAAGCATAGGTGAGTCTTGTCTGAAGTTGTTTGCAGTTGCGCTGCTACTCCGGAGGCTGGTAGTCGCCTCATGTAAGTGTTGCCGGCAACTGTACCTTTCCACCAAAACACAATAAAATTTGTTCACGGCAGAAGTGGGTGCAGCGGTGGTACTTCCCCGGGAAAACGATAAAAGTTCTGCAACCTACATATGTAAATTCATAAAGTCAATTAGGTATTCTTCCTGCATACCATGCATAAATTTAAAAACCTTATTAGCTGTTTTTATACGTCCCACTAATGGGCATCGCTCAACCCTCATTATTGTGGACGCCTGGAGGTTGCTTCACCACGCTGATCCAATGCATATAGGTATCCACAAATTAGTACACACGAATTAGTGGCGGATACATTTTAACCAATTATTTCTCAAAAGCAATATACAATTTCAGGCACTAAGTGACTTCAGCGGTTCTGAGATACAAATTACGCCTAATAGAAGAGATATATATTTCACGAATACCACACCTAAAAGGTTATTTCACCATTTGAATCAATTACAATAAACATTGTAAGCATAAGTGAGTTGTCTCACATACGAAACGCTACCACGAGACCTCGAACTCACGTTATGTAACATAGCAACGCATTATTAGGAGGGATATATACTATACAATGTGGTACATATGAACAAGTTGATGTTTGGCTTCTATTAATTAGCGTTCATCTACGTTGATGAGACAAAGGGACCCTTTAATGATTTCATGTCAAAGATTGAGGGCAATTTAAGATATATTTGGTTAAGAAATAATAATAATAATAACGCTTCACACTCATAGCCTCACAGCAGAGTAGATATACCCTGTGTCGTGGGTACCATGGACACACATAAAGACAGAAACACAAACACCAAGACCGAGAACAGAAATTTAAACTTATCATTCAAATTTCTATTTCGCCGGGAATCGAACCCGGGACCCTTCGATTAGCAGTCCAGCATGGTAACCATTGCATTAAAAATAAAATAACGCAACATTATAATGTGATACATGAATTTAAAGGAATCATAGCGTCCGCCAATGTTCAGGGAAAGAAAACCGAGTATAAATTAATGTTCTATCATTTAATTTATTAATTATTAAAACCAATTACACCATTAAAAAAATAAGGGACAATAAAAGCTGAAAAATTGTTCTTGAATTTAATATAACTCTCTTGCCCTAGCTCTTGCTACAAACGCTATGACGTACATTTTAGTAGAAGAAGTAGTAGATGTAGATTTATTAATAATCTCAGTCCTTTCTATGTTTATGCCAAATTTCAACAAAATCGGTTCAGTGGTTTAAGCGTAAAAGAGTAGCAGACAGACAGACAGACAGAGTTACTTTCAAATTTATAATATTAGCATGGATTAAAACCAATTACACCATTAAAAAAATAAGGAACGATAAAAGCTGAAAAATCGTTCTTGAATAATAATTTAATATAACTTTCTTGCCCTAGCTCTTGCTACAAACGCTATGACGTACATTTTAGTAGAAGAAGTAGTAGATGTAGATTTATTAATAATCTCAATATACCTAGTCCTACTGGGCTATAAATAAAATTCTTATAATTCACTATTACCTTATTTAATTTTTATTTATTAACAATATATAATATTTATAAAAAACATTTTTTCTTATTATTTACTTAAAGTTAAACTAATGTTTCCTGACGAACTGAATTTCCTGACGACGACCTACCTGGCGCATTGGATATCATGCCGGACTGGCAATCGAAGGGTCCCGGGTTCGATTCCCGGCGAAACAGAAATTTGAATGATGAGTTTAAATTTCTGTTCTCGGTCTGGGTGTTTGTATTTCTGTCTTTGTGTGTGTCCATGGTACCCACGACACAGGGTATATCTACCCTACTGTGAGGCTATGAGTGTGAAGCGTTTCCTTTTCACAATTTGTTTCAATGGCGTTGGAAAATAATACTGAACAACCATTCTTCTCACGAGAATTTTACTGAACATCGGCAGCCAGCAAGCGGAAAAGTTTTGAAATAAAGCTTTTACAAAGTGGATTCTTTATTTAATTACGTATAACGGATTGAAATTTCAATGCCGGAAAAATCAGATTAAAAATTCCGTAGATTTTTCTTACAGTCTTTCATAAACTTTAATTTTAAAGTTATTTTAATAAAACATAATATATTATAAAAAGCAGTAGGTAAATAGTGCATTTTGCTCAAAATTGGGAAAATCAAGAAACACTAATATCATCAATGTGACAGACATTCTATCAGAATACTCTCTGCCACAGTTTTAGAAACTGAATTACTTTAACAGACTTCAAAAATGGAGGTTATTCCGTGTGTATGCAATATTATCGAAACTGATATAGTTTTACACGAAGATTTTTTTATATATACCACGTATAAAAATAAAATATCTATGGTTTTACAAGATAATATTATTTAAAGGAGTTTCACGACCCGCCCGGCGCAATGGTTATCATGCCGGACTGCCAATCGAGGGGTCCCGGGTTCGATTCCCGGCGAAACAGAAATTTGAATGAAGAGCTTAAACTTCTGTTCTCGGTCTGGGTTTTTGTGTTCCTGTCTTTGTATGTGTCCATGGTACCCACGACACAGGGTATTAATTACCTTACTGTGAGGGCTATGAGTGTGTAACGTTTATTCTGTTTATTTTAGATAAGGAGTTGAAGAATTACATTATATCGATCAAATCCTGTTCAAGAACTAACGATGATTTGAAATCCAAAAAAGGCGCATTGCTATTTGAGTAAGTAAAGACAACATATAAATAAATAAATATCTTTAGACAATTCACACAACGTCACATTCCAAACTAAGCAGAGCTTGTGCTATGGTAATCAGAAAGCTGATAAACATACTTATATAATTCAAAATACATGCTTAAATAGATAAATTAATACAATATCTTTTAAACTAGTGGTACTGTATCATTAAAAATAAATCCTTGCAACTCACAAAAACCAAATTTAAAAACTTCGTCATTCAAATCTGATACCCAGAGGTATTGGGGCCGAGGCATGTTTCTCATAATGGAGGCACAAAACAATGAAAAAGGCACCCCAATCAATTTCACGCCAGCAATCAGAGTTCCGGCTTCGATCCCGCGGGGCTCCGTCAACGGTCGAGCGAGACTTTTAAAACCACTGTTTGCTGTTGTCAATCGGTCTTTAAATGGAAGCTTTTCACAACCACTGTTCATTCTTGACTGAACGTCATGAAATTTTTTTTGAGTCTAAACAGATTTCTACATTCGTTCTAAAAATTTCTCCCCATGACCAAGAATCTAAAAATCTGTCCCCCCCCCCTCCGACAAAGAACCTGGGTAGGCTTGCCCCCCCTGACCAAAAACCTGGGTACGCCCATGGTCGAGTGGTATAAGTTTGGAGTCTTCTTCTAAGTCGCTACACTCTTGACAGAGTGGTCGTGGTCGTCAGTTGAAGGTTTGTAGCACGCTTTACTACCCGTCGCCACTCTTCCCGAACTGCCGCTATCCTTGCGCACTCATAGAGAGGACTATTAATAGCAGCTTTCACTTGGTCGGTCCAGCGCATCGGTGACCTACCGCGTGGTCTAGTGCCTTCCACTTTTCCTTGAACTACAAGGCGTTCCAAGTTTGGAGTAGGGAGAGGAAAATTGAACGACAACCCACGTATTTTCCTTGGAATCTTTCTTAATAAAACCACATGACTGGCATATCTAGCGAAGGAGTAAAGGTAGCAATCAATCAAATCAATCAATTCCAAGATATATTAATACCTAATCCCGCTAATAACAAACTCAGTAGCGAGTTTACATGACGCTAAACGGCTGGCACTTGACAAGCCTGCTTAGTTGCTGACGGTACATAAGCCTCAGGGTGAGGCGGCGCAAACAATAGTTGTTGACCAGCTGTCTGCCTCTATTTAAGTTTGTGCTCAGACGGATAGTACCTACATTCAACTAAGAATCTATTGACGCAGACAGTCTTTTAAGATTAATTATTTTCATTGATAACATCTCGGAGAAACAATTTCTTTTTCAAATATTAAAGGAAGTAAACATCTTAAGAAGGTATCTTACGTAAATTTTTACGTAAAGATATTCACTTAAACAAAAAATTAATTCTAGAAACTTTAGGACATAAATTTTGGCTCTTTCAAATTGCAGTTGTAAAATCCATTCAAAGAAATATTTATACATATTAGTAAAAGCCAATATAGCCATTATACCTGTTTCAATGATTTTTTGTGTAGAATATAATTTAAAGAAAAACCTTTGAAAACCAGAAAAAAATGCTATTTATTGTTCTAATTTAAAATGTTGGAAATCGCACCATCGCGAGTGATTTCATCAAAAACCGGCCAAGTGCGAGTCGGACTCACGCACGAAGGGTTCCGTACCATTATCTATAAAAAAATTATGTTTATTGTATGGGAGCCCTCGTAAATATTTATTTTATTCTACTTTTAGTATTTGTGTAACAATAGCGGCAACAGAAATACATCATTGCCTTTGATTATCCATCGAAATCATTGCATTAAGATTGAATGAAAGGTAAATTGTAGTTTACGATATATGACGACACGTTTGGGTTTGATGAAAAAAAATATTCTTGAGTTTCAGTTCTAAGTATGGGGAACCCTAAAATTTATTGCTTTTTTTCTATTTTAGTATGAAAATCTTAATGTGGTTTACAGAATACATCTACGTACCAAGTTTCAACAGTATAGTTCTTATAGTTTCGGAAAAAAGTGGCTGTGACATACGGACGGACAGACAGATAGACAGACAGACATCACGAATCCATAAGGGTTCCGTTTTTTGCCATTTGGCTACGGAACCCTTTTGGATTCTTCGTCCACGTGGACTTAAGTTTCAGATTTTTTCTAAAATAAAGGTTGCCTTAGTTACTCTTTATTACATCAGCTATCTGCCAGTGAAAGTTCCGTCAAAATAAGTCCAGCCATTTCAGAGATTAGCCGGAACAAACAGACAGACAGATAAAAGACAGACAGACAAAAATTTTAAAAAAATACCGTATAGGTACATTCATAATAATATGCATGTAGTAAAAAGCGGTTATTTCAATATTAAAAACACACACTACAATTTATTTATTTGTATAGATGTAAAGATTAAGTCTCCTTTGAACATGAAGAGTGGTCTGATTGCTTTTATGTAGCTCTATCTTACAGCAAATAATAAAAAAAAAACGGCAAATTGTTTGTAAAGTAGGTTTACGATCGAGATGTTTACGTGATAACGTCCGCACGAGAAAATCTCCATTCGTTTGTATGCCGCTAGAGTGAGAGAGACGGAAGATCGGTCCACTCACTCGAACGCTATGCCAGCCTCCGCTCGTGAGGATTCCGCGTGACAAGTTTCACGGAATGACTGGCAGCGCTCGAGATGAGACGGGAGATCGGTCCGTCTCTCTCTCGTTATACCTGCGATCGCGCTCGTGAGGTTTTGGTGTGACACAAGTTTCTGAACATGTCACCCGACTAAAACGATTTTAAAGACGTTATCACGTCAAAATTAGGTTTATAACTAAAACCACTTACTTATAACTAAGAGTGTAAATAAACTTACAAACTCATCAACATAGTAGTACCTACGAGTATATAAGTCTGAGTTTGAACTGTGCGCTTTGCACTGCGTTGTTTAAACACTTCGCAAGATGTATGGCCGAAGTTTGAATGAACACGTACAGAATGAGCTTAAACACGGTTAAGTTTGACAAAAACAACTTGTTTACAGTAATAAATAATAATATTGCATTATATTTCTGAAGAGATGAAGATAATGGGTTAATTTATCGATAGAAGGAACTTAAGAAATAATGTAGTTAAAAAAACTAAAAAACACGCTTTTGTAAACATGAAAACTAAAAAGTAAAAAATAAGAAGAAAATGTATTTTACTGTAAAAAAGCGTGGGGTACATGGTGTCAATAGTACCTTGCATTTTCACAAAAGCGTGTTTTTTAGTTTTTTTAAACTACATATTTATTTTAAGTTTTAGTTGTTTTTTTTTTTCATATTATTGCATTGTCATCGGCCCTTGACCCCTGTGCAAAATTTCAAGTTAAGCAGACGTTAGAAGTAGCTGAAAATAAAGTTAAAAGATTCCGTTACATACATACATACAGGTTAAGCTAATATAAGCGTGTAAAAAATATAAAACTCTTTGTTACATTAAGTAGCTTACTGCGGCAGCGAACTTATCAGCCGCCCCTCGTATATTTTTTTATCCTGATGATCCTAGTTAGGACTTTAATATAAAGTTATGAGATTATTGTATTGTCATTGGCCCTTGACCCCTGTGCAAATTTTCAAGTTAATCAGACTCCTAAAAGTAAGGTAAAAATGAATTTAAAAGATTCCGTTACATACATGACATACATACTACATACAGGTCAAGCTAATATAAGTTGTAGAAGAATACGCAATTATTTTTTACTTTTGTTTTGGAATAGTTTTTCTTTGAAGTCGGGTTTTTGTTATTTAATTTTTTTGTTTATATCAAAGAACTTTAAATTTAATTTTTGCAACTAACTAAAGTTTGTGGCCCGTGTGGCGCAATGATCACCATGCTTGACTGCCAGTCAAATATCAATGGATTGATTCTCGGCGAAGCAGAAATTGGAATGATGTGTTTTGAGTTGACTCTTTGTCTACGTGTTTGTTTTTAATGTCTTTTTTGTGTCCATTGTAATGTTGGGATTCCTCCCGATTAACCGCATGCGCGTGAAGCGTTAAAAAATTAACAAAATGTCTTTCGAATCACGGAAGCTCTTATTTTGCCTACTATTATATTGCCGATTGTGATTCGATGATTTCATCCTAAAAATAATTAATCTAACGTTCTTGTTATATTAGGTTACAATTTATTTCAATCTTACGAAAGATTGAGGGGAAACGACGTATATTCAGATTGTACACATTTGCGCACGTACTTATCTAAACTGGAAGGTAAGTTCCAAGTTAATGCTTGCCCGAGGTCTCGTGTATGACTTTGGAGTTATGAGGGCTTACAGTTTTAAGCTTTGCCGTCTGCCAAATATGTAATTATGTGTTTGAACGAAATATTACATATAGGCATAGGGATAAAAGCGCTCAAATTCGGCATAGTTTTCTTGACATTATTGGGGCAGAAACATCACACAGTGGGGTGGTCACTAACCCGCATCTCCACTAACTCGCATTGGAGCAGCGTCTTTGGAGGAAGCTCCTGGTCTCCCCAATAATCATATGCATAGTGCTCTGTACCAAGTAAAACTTAAATTAGATTAATATTTATTCTAATCATATAATTATACCAAAAATTATGATCTTTTACCAAGCAGGTAAATTTCTTAGCATTTTTTTATGTTAGGTTAAATTTCGACCATTAGGCCTTTTGAAGGTTTCCCCCCGACAACAAAAAAAAAGGCGAACACTAATATATAGAACTAGATTTGCCCAGCGGTTTATCCCGCGATTTAAAAGTTAAAACACATTACAAAGGATCTTTCTATGTACTGAGATATTTTACCGCGGTAAGAAGTTGCTTGTGTACTCTCTTCAGCCTTCTGACTGTTTCCAGGCACAGAATCATTCCATAAGATCATTGCACTTTATTGAGACTTTACCAATGTTTTAGCTTGCGTAAAGAATTATAATGCGAGATTTAGGTTAGTTTAAAAGATTTTTGATGCCAAAATTTTCATTAATATTTTTAAATTTTTCAGGAAACGGATGGATTGGGAACTGAAGTGCATTTATGTCAAATAAATTTTATGAAACATAATTCCAATTTGCCGAAATCAAGTGCAATTCTGGCCAATTGTCTCTCAAAATTGACTAAGTTCAATGTTTTTTTACTAATATATTTTTGTATGAGAATAACAAAAAGTGACTCATTTACTATGTATGCAATTTTTTACAGCCATGACATTTTTTTCGATCTGTTAGATTTTAAAATGATCCGAAAATATGTAATATTCTATACCTATAACAGTTAAATTCAGAAAACTATCACCGTCTGCAGGTCTTTTAAGCAAAACAACTTAATAAAAATGAAAAAGTGGCTAATTTAATAGTTTATGATTGAAATGATCAGTCATATTGTACAATAAAACTTATGGAAATACTGTATTTTAACTGAAAAATCTCCTATGTAATATCAGCTAAATCAGCGAAATCGGCAAAATTTCGTATACAGCCTCTTTAAGTCGAAAGCACCGGAAACTCTCACAGGACCTAGTAGCGAATTTCTCTGGGACACCAGAAACATTAAGATCTTGTCTCGGTTCCAAGGGAGGGTCACGCAGGTCTGTAATTGAATCCCCTAAGTTTGATTAGTTGGGACATGTTACGATTATTGCTTTACTTGATGGCCGTGTTGTATCTAGATAAGGGATGCCGTATTAATGAGAATTACATGTTTGTGATCTTGTGGCTTTTTGTGATATCAATATAATTTGTTTATTATGATAGGCTTGTATTAGATATGTATGCATGGTGTGGTCTTTATCTGTAGTAAAATATAGATTATTCGAAATCTGTAGTAAAATATCGATGATATTATTCGAGACGGATTCGGATCCCTGGAGGAATATTTTTAAGTAAATTACTGGGTACGGATAAGACAATTTTGGGGAAGTCTTTTTTGTTTCGGGGGAATACCTTCAAAAAGTACCCGGCACCATGGGAGAGGATGCCGAGTTATATGGGATTTGACCGCACTTGGTGGCCTGCCTCTGCGCTTGGGGAGGACTTTGGGATCTCCAGTGGGACCCACCAGTGTACTCCACGCGCGGCGGGCCCATCTTTGGGAGAGCAGATGTGCTCTCTTGCACCTTCCAATGCTTACGGCGATAATCGGCCACGCACACACCGCCGTCCTTCCCGAGGCTGCTGGCTGGACGGGTCGAGCTTCCACTTTTCCTTCTCACCGCCCCCAACCCCGGAAGCTCCCTTTTAGTCGCCTCTTACGATCAGGCAAAGATATACCGTAGCTCTATTCTTAATCCCGAAGCTACAGGGAGTAATTGGGGAGGTCTGGAGCTCGCTTTTTGACCGCCCCTGTTTCGCTTTGCTGTGATTGACTTTATTTAACGCCAGTCGTAGGGCCATGTGCGCTACTTTGGATTAAATCTGCTAGTTCCAGATGATTAAATCTACGGTGGAGCAGAGTTGTATGCCTATATTTTAGGCCTAATCTTTTACTGCTAGAAACTCATACTTTACGCAAAAAGTTTAAATCAGATACGGAATCAGGTGCGGCTACTAATTAAATAATTGATGTATGTTAAAAAAGTTACCTGTTATGTTATAATATTGTTTTTTTGAAAAAATATTAAATTATAATAAAAAAAGAGTGTGTGTACTTATGTACATGCGTTAGAAGTTAAACATACTTCTTTGGCGTATGAAAAAAGTTTAAAATAACTCAAACGCAGTAGTAATCGACGATAAATATCAAATACAATCAAAATGACTTTGTTTAAATAAAAAACGTTTTATTCACGTAATAATTGTTTTAAATTATATTCGAAATTAATTATTCATATGAATATGAATAGAAATATATATTTCACAGCACTGGTTTGATGGGCTGTGAATGAATATCTATCTACTATATAGAATGGACACTAAGTACTGGAACTATAATATTCAGTGTTGAAAATATATGCTTCATCATATCGTGCCTGTGCGCGCTGTTCACAAGTTCACTCTCTCCAAACGTGCCAGAAGAAGTATAACTTAGATTAAGTATAAACTAAAATAGGCCTTTGTTTCTTCTACCATATCCAAAATTACACAATCCATGTTACGCAGAAATATGCTCGTTTCTCATTTGCGGTATAAACTACCTAAAAATACCAAAAGCGGTACACCAGACTAATTCAAAGTATGTTAAAACGAAAGCCCTAACGCAAAGGGCAACACAGGTGTGACATAACGGGGATCAAAACAAATCAGACGTTTGCAAATACTTAAGTGTGGCATCTTGGAAGATATCCAAGCAATACCTAAAACAGAAAGTAAAACAAACCTTACTCTTTGGACGCAAAGTACAATCTTCCTTAAAATTTGATCTCAGTAACTACATTTCGAAATAAATTCCCTTGCAAGTCTCGTCAATAGAAACTAAACTTTATATTAAGTAACATAAAGTCTAATTAAAATTACAAGATGACACTAACTTACGATATTCAGGTTTTGAGGGCAAATAAAGCGAACACCGTGAAGCATCCGGCTCGAAGGACCAGCAAATCGGATCGGTCACGCACATTCCTGCGCGCGCGCTTTGAGAGTACCGCGGCTAATTAGCTCGGATTGATTCATTAGCGCGTACCCTCGATCCGTCGCAGTCTCGTATCAAAGGCCCTTATTACTGTATGTTATGTGTCTTTGTGCGTTTGTTGCATTCCACACGAAGCGTTCACTCATTAGCGGCTTGTTTAAAAAATGTATTTGCAACGAGTTATTAGATCTTGCAAATAACAGCCGTATTCAAGAAGCATACTTGCTTAAGTAAGCAGGCAATGCTATGCAAAGAGCAGTATTTGACGTGCGTTCTTTTTGTCAAGCCATCGATTCATGTCGATTTTGACAAACGAATACTTGTAGTAGCAAGGTTCACCTTAAAGCATCAAGGTATGACAGGTATGATACCCGTCAGAGGAGTGGCCTTTACGGTCAAACTCCTCGTCCCAAAGTGCATGCACAATGTGCCTTCTAGTTATACAACTAGTGTGTCCGTGTGTGTCGGTGTCAGTGTTGACGGTGCATAGAAAATGACGTTGTTAATTGAAATTGACATATTTAGAAATGTATGGCGTCTGTAGCGATGAAAGAATATTCGTGAATGTGTGACAAAATTAAAATGTGTGCGTTCTTTGCCCGCACCAGATTTGGAACAAAAATTATGTATCGAAGCGAGGCGCTATGCCGTCTCTCCTGAAGGGTGAGTCAGTAGCTTTGATGCTCTAAGGTGAACCCCTTGTTGTATCTATGATTCTATGAATGACTCTACGAATTCGCTTAGGTGATCCTAAGGTGCTGCGTTGGCGAGCACTATGAGAACTCATAGTATTGTTTGTAAATACGGATGTAAGTTTAGAAGAAAGGTATACTTAAAGTAAAAGCAGAATTAATCATAGTCCACGTAGTAGTGTAGTAGTATCCAACGACATAGGTTTCATGCGGGATGAGTTTCCAGGTATACGTAGAAGCAACATTTAGCGTGGACAAAAGGTGAAAGTGAAAGGTATGTAGCGACCTTCCGCTACTCATCAACAGATGGCGCCACGGGTATTCCTGAATCACGCTATCGAAGTTTTAGGAATATCCTACCATATATACAAGCTCTGAATTGAGTCAGTTGGAGCGCGGCCGCTCCCCGGGCATGACCACCTCGCCCGGCGGGAGATCTCCCTTTGCCAAAGGTCGACTAATAGATTTATGTTATTTTCGTATACTCTCAGTAAAAAGCAATGGTCGAAGGTGTATCGCTGCAACCCTTTTTGCGTCCCACTACTGGGCACAGTTTCTTGTGAGTTTGTGACTAAGGAGACATTCCGTAGAATTTATATCCGACGTGTCATAAAAATATCGAGTACACCAATGTGTGATGGCGGCCGTTGCTGAATTTAGAATAATTCTGAGTAAACTTTTCCAAAATAAACGTGTATATATGTACCTATATTCTATTTTATAAAGTCCGGTCTGCTCTGGTTGTAATAGTGATGACAAGCGCTCTTATATGCCTTTTGAAACGTTAGCAATGAAGTCTAAAAAGTTATAATAACTTTAAAAAATATTTACTCACGGAAACTATTTTTTAGTTTACTTGACATGCTGACGTTACACGTCGCTGAGCGCTCTTGAGGTTACGCACAATAAGACAATGTTTACGCGTCACAAGTGTCACAACATTCGTATCAGATTGGACTTCATAAAATAGAACATCTATAAACATTTTATTTATTTATTTAGTACACAAAGATCTTATAAATCACGACAAAAGAAGAGAATATGTACTGGGTACTTCAAATTCAGCTTAATCAAAGCTCAAAAAAAAATAAAAAAATTCAGGGTAAAGAGCTTAATCAAACGAAATTTATGTTGAAATTAGTTAAAACTTTCAAGATTCTAGATTGAACATTACATTACAAAGCTTATAAAATACAGACAAAACATGACAGTTTTTGTTTTTGAAGTCAAACAGATTGTTGTACCTATTAGTCCATTTTTCCCATTTCCTCACACACACTTGGCCACAAACTGGCGAAACTATAAAACTCAAAGTCCTATTTTAGTCACTTCAAAGTTGTTTGTCTTTCCCGAAGAGGAACAATAAATCCCAGTATTGTTCTAGACGCACCTGTTGCAGCGGGTTTCTGGGAAATGCCCAAAATGTCTTAGAAATTATAAAGCCGCGATGTTTTATTGGTGGTTTTTAGAAATGGGATGTGGATTTTTTAGAACTTTAGTGATGATATTATTAGAGTTAAAGCATATAAAATGAAAACGAATTAGGTTATCAATTATCACTACTATCATACTAATATTTTTAAGGTAATTTCTACTAACAATTAATCTCATATAGGTATACCTATAGAATACTCAAGAAATACTCAAGACCAAATAATATTTTAATGTTAAGAAACAACATGTAATAGCAATATAATAATAAATATAAAATAAATACGGTGGCTAGCGTGCTAGCTAGCTCTATGCAGCTAAGTCAAAAGTGCGCAGTCGGGTGTGAGATGGGTGACCGCTAGTGGCAAAAAAACTCATGCGCGTTTCTGTGCTACGGAGGGCATGTTAATCCGTCGGTCCTGGTTGTTGTCGATGGATAACAGTCATTAAACCTTGTCGAAGGCCTTATGGAATGGCCGTTTGAAAACATCCGATAGCGGGTTGGCCACTAAGCCGCATCTTCACCAACCCGCATTGGAGCAGCGTGGTGGTGTAAGCTCCAGGTTCCCCAATAAGGGGGAGAGACCCGTGCCCATCAGTGGGACGCAAAAAGGGTTGCAGCCAGGTATATAGATATCATGCTTTTAATAATAATAATAATAATAATAATCTTTTATTTCAGACATTCATCCATACATTTGTTAGTAAATACAAGATGCACTTATAAACTAATGTTAGTACATGGCAATTACAAGCTATAAAATTAGATACATAATTAAAATGAAAATTAAATAATTAAATAGGTAATTAAATAAGAGGGGTTATCTGACGGCAGATTGAAACGGCCTCACATGTAAGGCGGTCCAGTATTTAAATATGGGGCCGTCCCACCTGTTCGCCACCGTACCTAGATACGTGTTGGAGCTCCCACGCACCCGCGTCCACAGGGATGACACTCTTTTGCGTATTATCGCATAGAAATCATCTATTCGCTCTTTAGCGAACATCCCTGAGGCACTGCAGTGCCTAGGCAGCCCCATCAGTGCCCTAAAAGCATTATTATACTGGACACGTAGGACGCTGTAAGCCCTTTTCGTATGATTGACCCACAGGCTGCAGGTGTAAAACGTTTGACAGTACGCCTTAAAAAGCTTGATTTTCACGTTTTCGTCACACCTTGCAAACCTGCGGATCAACATATTACTTCTGACTGCCAGCGCCCTACGTTCCCTTTCCAAGTCCTTGTCGTCGCTCAGGTCAGCGTTGACCCAGTGCCCCAGGTATTTGAACTCTTTTACAAATTTGAGTGGAGTTCCCTTGATGTTGACCGGTGATACATTATGATATTTTTTACTTTTTGCGTTAAACACAAGTACCTCGCTTTTCTCTGCATTATACCTGAGACCGTGGGCCTCCGCGTAACCCTCACAAATGCCGACAAGTTTCCTTAGGGCACTGATTACCCTGGTAGTCTAATATAAGGTTACCATTACTCACCACACTTATTTTTAAGGTAATTTCTACCAACAATTATCTCATGTAGATCATATATACGAGTATCAATAGATACCAGAATTTTACCCCGGTAGTCTACTCTAGATTGAACCTGAAAAGTCAAGAGGTAAATTGCAAAATGCTAACAGTACGTGTTTAAAATAGGTCGCATTATTATAGGTATAAAACATATTTCAAATCTTTTTTTTTATTTGAATGGTGTAGCGACGAGCATGCAGGCCACGTGGTGTTAAGTGGTCGCTGCAGCCCATGGACATCAACACACAACCTCAAGCAAGCATAGGTAAGTCTTGTCTGAGGTCGTATGCAGTTGCGCTGCTACTCTGGAGGCTAGTGGTCGCCTCATGTAAGTGTGGCCGGCATCTGCATCTTTCCACCGAAACACAATAGAATTGGTTCACGGCAGAAGTGGGCGCAGCGGTGGTACTTCCCCGGGCTAACCATAATAGTTCTACCAACTACAAGTGATCTTGTATTTTCCACTGATTATATTATTACAAACATATAAACGAAATTTTTGGATAGTCCTGTAATTTATCTGACTAACTGCTGTATATACATCAACAAAATAGATCCAGGATTAGGATAATAAATTTACGGCCTTCATGAATTTGTTTAAGCACATGAAAACTGAAAGGTATATATGTGATTATACCAGTTTATAAATTTAACCAAAGATATTAGTCCCATTTGTACGTGGGGTTACTTAAAACAAGAAAAAGTTCAGTGACATTGGCACGTAACAAGATAAACAACCAACAAGGGTAAAATAGTAAAATCATAGACAAAAACTAGACAGCAAAGCATACATTAGAAGGAACTGTTAAGTTTTCTCAAGCAGTTACTTATTCATAACTAAAAACCTCCGTGCCATCTCACCGTGCAATTTAAAAGCACAAGTAAAGCGCAAGTAACAAATTCCCAAGCACTCCGTACAAGGAATAATTCCTAGACGCTCCTATTTGCATCTTAGCGCCTTTGAATATGGAGCTTGCTTTCTGAATAAATTTGTGAGACTGCACCCCGTTTCCTTCCACTAATAAATGTAGTTTATTTTACAGGAGCGGAAGGCTCTTGTCTTATTGACACTCACTAAGCGAGAACTCTGAAAGAAATTTCTTTCTGAGTTCCCCATACCTAGAACTGAAACTCAACAATTTTTTTTCATCAAACCCGTGTTATATACTATGTATGGATAGGTCTTCAAAAATTATATTGAGGTTTCTAGTATCATTTTTTTCTAAACTGAATAGTTTGCGCGAGAAACACTTCCAAAGTGGTAAAATGTGTGTCCCTCCCCCCTGTAACTTCTAAAATAAGAGAATGATAAAACTAAAATAAATATATGATGTACATTACGATGCAAACTTCCACCGAAAATTAGTTTGAACGAGATCTAGTAAGTAGTTTTTTTAATACGTCATAAATCGTAAACCACAATTTACCTGTCATTCAATCTTAATGCAATGATTTCTATCGATAATCAAAGGCAATGATGTATTTCTGTTGCCGCTATTACGTTTATTACGTTATACAAATATTGGAAATAGAATAAAATAAATATTTAAGGGGGCTCCCATACAATAAACGTGATTTTTTATAGATAATGGTACGGAACCCTTCGTGCGTGAGTCTGACTCGCACTTGACCGGTTTTTTAATTTTTTTTAGAATACTGTTTTATCAAATATAAATTCAGATTCAAATATTAATGAACACACTGGTAACATTAACTTTTTTAATCGTTTATCGAAGACGATATAACAGGTGCCCATGAAAGTGGTTTGAATATTTATAAAAGGAAAGTATTTTGTAGATATTGCTCGTATAAATATTTCCACGTTGGTCTTGTTTGCCGACGTGCCCGGAGATTCACCTGAGAGCGCCCAAATTAAATTATGGTCCTCTTGTCCGTCTGGATTTATTAGCTGTGTAAGTTATGTTAATGCAAGATTTTGATGATTTGAATTTATATTAATGGAGCTTAGTGCGGGTAAACAAAGGTATTTGGGAACCGTATTGCTTAAGTTAGAAAATATATATTTATTAAAAATCTGAGTAACTAGTTGAATGAGTATTCGAGCGAATACATTAATTTCACTTAGTAAATTGGCTGCAACCCTTTTTACGTCCCACTGCTGGGCACGGTTCTCTTCCTGTTATTGGGGAGGCCTGGAGCTTATTCCACCACGCTGATCCAATGCGGGTCAGTGGCCAACCCGCTGTCGGATTTTTTCAAACCGCAAATAAGGCCTCCGGCAAGGTTTAACGACTGTTATCTAACGACAACAACCGGGACCGATGTCTTAACGTGCCCTCCGAAGCACGGAAACGCGCATGAATTATTGCCACTAGCGGTCACCCATCTCACACCCGACCGCGGCCGTTTAGCTTAGTCGCATAGATCGCTTGCGTTCTACGCTTACCGCCGGGCCATGCGCGCTTCACTTAATAGTACTTAGTAAATAGAGTGACTATTAATTTTAATATTGAGGTTAAAGTAAAGTAAACTGTATTGTTTTTAAATTTTTTTCAACCTTTTTTATGTCCCACTGCTGGTCACAGGTCTCCTTCTCACAAGTGAGAGGGATTTAGGCCATAGTCCACCACGCTGGCCAAGTGCGGATTGGTGGACGTCATGCTTTCGAGAAATAATGAATTTCTCTCAGGCATGCACGGTGATGGAGAACATCGTAATCAATGAAATATCACGATATTTTCCATCACCGTGGAGCAGCGATAAATGCGCACATTACAAATTTCTTTGTCAGAGGTGCACGCCGAGGATTTGAACCCAGGATCGATCGCGTCGATGACCGCGGTTTTTTACCACTCGGCCATCGCTGCTCTTGTTTATATTAGTCAGAAATCATAAATAATATACAACACCAATAACTAGTATGCATATCGTAGGCATATATTATGTTAGAAAGAGCTGGAAAATTTTAGTTGGAAACAGCTGCTATTTTAGCCAACAATACAGCCTATTTTCACTGTACACATAAATTTATAATGAACCACTTATTACCACACCATATGTACCACATTTTTATGGGTAGAAAATTTATTTTAAATAAATTAAATAAGTGTATACATACATAGTAGGTCCATATAGTTATTATAGTGTCAGATGTAAAAAAATTATTTACGTCGTCTTCAATATGTCATATCTTGATTCCGCGGTTACTGACATTGCATGGAAATTGTGCATCTCCGGTTTTAATTGCAATAAATAACATTTGTGAGTTGAAGTGTATCTTTATAGATAGTTAGTAATATAATTTAATTAATTAATTAATAATAACTATGTACTAACCTTTATAAGTTTGTTCTGTAGTTTAGTGACGGCCATACGTTCTCGTTGGGTCCGTCGCTTCTCCTCTTCAAGCTGTGCCTCCAGCTGCTTTATACGCTTCTCCAGAAGTTCCTGTAACAATTACAAAGTTACCTTTAGTAACAGAAATAATCATAAGTAAAGTTACACACCCATATCCCCAAACAAGGATTATCTGTGTAGTGTACACCACAGACAAATACAGGAACAAAATCACTCAGCGCATGACCCGGTGGTTAGCGTAGAACGCAAATAATCTATGCATCTAAGCAAAACGGGCGCGGTCGGGTGTGAGATGGGTGGCCGCTAGTGGAAAAAAAATTCATGCGCGTTTCCGTGCTTCGGAGGGCACGTTAAGCCGTCGGTCCCGGTTTTTGTCGATAGATAACAGTCGTTAAACCTTGTCGGAGGCCTTATGGTCGGTTTGAAAACATCCGACAGCGGGTTGGCCACTAACCCGCATCTCCACCAACCCGCATTGGAGCAGCGTGGTGGAGTAAGTTCCAGGCCTCCCCAATAATGGGGAGAGACCCGTGCCCAGCACTGGGACGCAAAAAGGGTTGCAGTCAATCACTCAGGCCGAGTTTAGAAATTTAAGTTCAAAAAGTCATCATTCGAATTTCTGTGTCGCCGAGAACCGAACCCGGGACCTTTTTATTCGCATTCAGGTATGGTAACCACTGCGCCATACAGGTCGTCAATATTAAGCAAAGATGGCAAAAACAATAAGTATGCAAAAAATAGTTATTAGTATCTACAGAGTTTTATTGTAAATAGTCCACAAGCTTATATTAAAACAAAAAACGGGTTGCACTCCGGTAGTGCCGGCAGAAGTGAAAACTTGATCATTAACGTTGTGCTTTTTAGATATTTTGGAATGGTTAGGGAATAATTTCGCACAAATTGCTTTTATTATCAGTATTATTTTTCAACTAGCATTTTCAGTAGGTTTTCATCTAGTATTTTTATAAAGTACTCACTCATTTTCTTTCACTATTTCTTCGTCACTTTTTTCATTAATAGATGCACTTTGTTCAATGTTCATATTTTAAATACTTGATATAAACTAATTTTACAATTATAGACAGTCGAGCCATCAGCTGTCACCCCTTCGTCTTACGAATATTCGATCAGGCCACGTGTCCTGACGCGAGTTTAACATTTTTACCCATCCCAAAAAAGTGCACAACGCTGCTTAAGAAGTTTTCACTTCAAAAATGCAACAGTACTAATGGCCTATTAAAATTTTCATACCAGACGACCCGTGTGGCGTAATGGTCACCATGCCATACTGCCGGTCGAAGGACCCCGTGTCAGTACGATTCCCGGCAAAGCAGAACTTTGATGAGTTTAAAATTTCTGTTCTCGGTTTGGGTGTTTGTGTTTCTGTCTTTGTGTGTGTCCATGGTAGCCACGACACAGGGTATACGAGTATCTACCCTATTGTGGGGCTGAGTGAAATAAATAATAAATAAATACTTAGATAACGCTCCACCAACCCGCATTGGAGCAGCGTGATGGAGTAAGCTCCAGGCCTCCCCAATAATAAAGGGGAGAGACCCGTGCCCAGCAGTGGGACGCAAAAAAGGGTTGCAGCCAAATAGATAACGCACACTCATAGCCCCACATAGGATTCCCTGTGTCGAGGGTACCATGGACACACACAAAAACAGAAACACAAATACCCAGAACAAGTACAGAAATTAAAACTCATCATTTCAATTTCTGCCTCGCCGGGAATCGAACCCAGGACCGGCAGTCCGGCATGGTAACCATTGCGCCACACGCGTCGTCATCTTTTTCAATCTTTATATAATTGTACGCGTCTTTACTCAATCTAACATTTCAACTCGACCAAACCTTTCATAACACGAAAGCCTCTCTAAATCATAGAGGGGACAATTTCAACACATCCCATATAATTTCGTTGGTTCAATAATTGCGAAGACCTCGCATTTAGCCCCATTATCATTCAGTAGATGTCATATAAATAATTCACTGCCAGGACTTCCTTATACCGGTACATTTACAAAGGGAGGCGCTTCCGAATGCGAACAATAGCTAGATTTGTCCCTTAAATGTCTAGTTATTTGCATGTTAATATGCGAAACTAGACCTTAAGACAATGGTGTAAGGGTGCGGTGAGTGTAGGCTATTTTTGCGTAAATATACAAATGAATAAGAACAAAGCGGACGTGATAATTTTAGCATAGATTAAGTATCGCAGAAGGATGTTTTGATTTCTACAAAAACCACTATTTTTTGGCCGAACTAATTTATCTCATTAGCTGTATTGTGTACCATAGAGACATAAATAACATGAACTGGGGACACGCGTGTCAGTATGAAGGCCATGGGATGCCCAATCCATGAAGCAAGTGTGAGTCTTGTCTGAGGTCGTATGCAGTTGCACTGGCTATGGTATTATGGTCGGCTTATATAAGTCTGGACGGAAACTGTACCTATCCATGGAAAAATAATAGATTTGCTTCACGGCAGAAATGTGTGCAGCAGTGGTACTGTCCCGGTCCAACCATAGAAGTTCATCTATATGTGTATATATTAAATTCGTGTCACAGTGTTTGTTATTATACTCCTCCGGCTGAGCCGATTTTGATGAAATTTTATTTTCACACTAGGTAGGTCTGAGAATAGGTTGTTATCTATTTTTCATCCCCCTAAGTGATAAGGGTGTCGCACTCCAAAAAATTGTTATTTATTTTTCGGACAGTTTTGTTTATGATGTGCCATTAAACAATACATACAACCCGAAATTTTCTACCTTCTACCATCATCCTCTATTTTTAATAGCCATATTAGTAGGCGGTACGGAGTTCGCGGGATCAGCTAGTTACCTATAAAACCTTAACCAATCAGTTGAATTTTAAACCACTACACTATTTCATCTGTGACGGTACGTTGGCGCCTGTTATAAATAGTGCTCGTTGAAGGGAGTGAAATCTTTTGGAAACATCGTAGAATTAATGGCGTCAGTTATTGGAAATTGATACAGAGATATATGGCGCTTCCCTTATCGTACATTAGGGGGTAGGATTAATATCGGTGTTTTCGCACGTTACTGACATGTTATGACTTCACGCAAAACTGTGGCGAAGTTTACGTACAAGTACCTTTGCGATAACTTATGAAATTACAGTCCATAACGCTATCCCTTCATAATATGAAATATATTTTATTTTCAGGTATGGAACACATGTAAAGAGAAAAAAAAATACATTCTTTAGTATGTCTTTTTTTCTTTTGGGTTTGTTTTCCAAACACAGTAAATAAGGTGTCTTATTGTTTCTATCGCAGAACTTGCAACCTAAGTTTAAAGTAAACCGGTGGATTTTAATAATATGATCCTCCATACAAACTTTTATTCCTTATTTTGCTCCCTTTGCACTCGATTTAATAAGACCATTCATACAAATAAGTTGGGTTATCCTCAACCTGTTTTTCACGTAACATCTCAAGTTCAAAGAAAATCGGTAGAATTTAAAAACTTCTTTCATACAAATTCAGTCATCCCTTATTTTAATCCCTTTATATCTATATCAGTGGTGCCCATAATTCAGGGTTTATTTGCCCTTTCATACCATTTAACCCTTTTAAATTATTATTTTTCGCTTCAGAACTGTTTTTTTTTTTTTCAAAAAATGTCCGCTGTGCAACGTTCTAGCTGAATGAATCGCTAAATACCCAACACATCTTACAAGTCTCCACAGACAAACCACTTCGTTAGCCATTTGATTTCTTAACTCCGCAAACTCTAATTGCAGTTCTAAGCGCGCTGCAGCTGAAAGTTCATTACGCTGACAAATCTTCCACGAGATTAGAACAGTATTCGTTTCGTCAATCAAGTCTAGAATCCTTCCTTATTTTATCATTAACTTAGTTAAGGTTAGAGCAGGAGCGAGGCGAAATGATTTGGAAATTTAAAAGAAGTTAGTAATCAATCAAAGATTTGTAGGTGGTAGAACTATTATGGTTCGCCCGGGTAAGTTGGTACTTACCCGGGCGGTAGCGGTGGTCCGCTGCACCCACTTCTGCCGTGAATCAATTCTATTGTGTTACGGTGGAAAGGTGCAGTTCTTTGCCGGCCACACTTACATGAGGCGACCACCAGCCTCCGGAGTAGCAGCCCAACTGCATATGACCTCAGACAAGTCTTACCTATGCTTGCTTGAGGTTGTATGTAGATGAACATCTTTTCAAATCCAGGGCTCCGAGAACTTTCAGCTAGAGTTCCGAAATAGAGTTCTGGTACAACACCAGGATGGTACAAACTGTCCACGAGGTAGGGTCCAATTAAGTTCTTTAAGGCACCCTCCAGAAGTATACCTCAAGTGCTCTCTGAACATACCCTCGGTCTTATAAAGGAAAGGCGTGAACTATGAGGACATTCAATACAGGACCGGGAGGAGTGGCAAATTAGGGGAGGCCTACGTCCAGCGGTGGACGGCGGACAAAAGGCTGAAAAGATGAAGAAGTAATCAACACTTTTATGGATATACGCGGCTACCAATCGAAATAAAATTTATCTATATGAATCCGTTATCAGAACACTATGATACTATGAAATAAAGGCACATGGCTCTGCGACAGACGTACACCTCAAGCGATCTACGCAATTAATCGAAATGGTTGCGGTCGAGCTTAAGATTGGTGACCACCAGTTTCAAATGTTTTTTGCATTTCAGTTCGGAGGGCACGTTAAGCTTTCG
This sequence comes from Pyrgus malvae, assembly GCA_911387765.1. NCBI lineage: Eukaryota > Metazoa > Arthropoda > Insecta > Lepidoptera > Hesperiidae > Pyrgus > Pyrgus malvae. Next base: position 3,950,642 of record OU426955.1, on the reverse strand, counting down.
ATCCCGGTTGATTCAGATAGATGACAGTCGTTAAACCTCGTTTTTGTAAACATTCGACAGTGGGTTAACCTAGATCTCCACGTGCTCTCCATGGCACCGACATGCGCATAAAATTTGCCAGTAGCGATAATCCATTTTACAACTGACCGTACTTGTTTCGCTTAACTATGTTTGGACATCACTTGCTCCAATCCGCATTAAAGGAATAATTTAGTTAGTTAGTTCCAAACTTTCGAAATTGGAGTTTTGGTGGGAAGTCGAAATAGACATTGTGCTCTTGTTTTATTTTCATTTTCTTGGTGTATTTTTCAGTTATATCGGATAAATTGGATGGCATTTTGTTTGATATAGGTTTATTATAGTGCCCGAGTGTTGTGAAATAAAATAACAGTGCGAAAACATGTTTTTTGAACTTGCCTCCAAAATTCCATTGGTCACGTCCTGGTAAAGAAGCCATCTTTTTACTTGAATGTCTGACTGACTTGACTGACTGATAACTGACAACTTACTGACTTTATTTTATTATTACTCGTCCATTTTCACCGGAACTGGCAAAAACGTGATGCAAAAATTATACTTGACGCTGGCAATATGCAGAGTTTGCAATGCCATAATTGAAGAAAAAAAAATCTTTCCGAATTGTAAGTACATTTTTAAGAAATATAAACCCACATCCATTATAATACTCAAAATACTTTCAATAAGATATACCTACAAGTATTACGAGTACTCTCACGGCACATAAAATAACTTAGGAGTACATATATGTATAACTATCTACACATCTAAACCACATTTCTTGCTTGAACTAATACATTGATGGTGTTTGTTATTCCTCTATCTATGCCAACAAAGGCCACATTTCGTTAATTTTTTGCCTACTCCGGGACAGGGATCGTAAACATTTTCATTTGTTCCGCCCGCCCAAGCGACGTCGCCGCCCTGCATCATTTTTCACGCACCCGATAAATTCATTGGGACCCTTGTCGAGATGTCAACTCGAAAGAATCGCTCCATTCCATGATTGTACATAGTGAGTTTATGTTAATTTGGATTAATTTCAAAGCGCAATATGTATATCTTATCCGTCTTACATTTTTATATTAATGGAGTAGCAGATAAGCATGCAGGCCACGTGGTGTTAAGTGTTCGCTGCAGCCCATTGACTTCTACACAGAATTTCACGTCAAATTCTGACTGAGGTCGTATGCAGTTGCGCTTGACATAGATTAAAATTATATAACGGAGGCGCTTGACTCCGGAGTGTAACAGTCGCTTCTTGTGAGTCGGTGACCGCACCTTTCCAAAGAAACACAAACAAATTGCTTTATGGCGGAAATGGTTGAAAGGGTGGTACTTTCCTGGTCAAATAACTTACAGTAAATGCAAGTTGTACTACATTTCCGCCAATCATTCCGGCACACACAGCCGAGGACGACACTGGCATACGAGAATTACGACATCATCCCATAACTGGAGGGGGAGTGATGTAGGTAGCGGCGCGATACCCGCGCCCGATCGAACCCGGGATGCTTGATTGGTAGTCCGGCATGCACAGACCAACCGCCCTGGTCTGTGCCGGCATGGTATCCGTTGCGCCACTCAGGACGTCAAGTTCAATGACTACTCGAAAATTTGACGACCGGCGTGGCGTAATGGTTACCATGCCGGACTGCGGATCGGAGGGTCCCGGGTTCGAATTTGAATGATGAGTTTAAAATGTAATATATCAGTCCGTGTGTTTATGTTTCTGCCTTTGTGTGTGTCCATGGCACCCAAGACACAGGGTATAACTACCTTACTGTGGGGCAATGAGTTTTAACGTTTAAAAAAAATGTTAATAATGACATAACATGTTAAGTCTCTTTATTCGGTCTGCGTGGTGGTTCGAACCTAAATTATTTTTATCTAAGACGAGAATGATACAAAGAAAATTGACTATAACTTAGAGCAACAATGGATGCGACCTAGCCTTAATACCAGGATTTAAACGGTCTTTGGAGGACAAAAAATGACACGTATAGAGTTGAAGTTGAGGAGCGATAGTCGAGTGGTAGAGACCGCGATATTCAACACAGAGATACCAAGTTTAAACAGCGCGCAGATCTGACAAAGAAATGTGTTGTGTGTATATCGCTGTTCCACGATGGAGATAATAAATTGCCATATTTAAATAATAACAATTTTTCCAGCATCTCTTTTTAAATGCCAGAGAGTAGCTCATAATTTTTCGAAGGCATGATGTCCGCCAATGTGTACTTGGCTAGCGTGGTGGACTCTTTCATTTCTAAAAGGAGACCTGTATTATGTAGTTTTTTTTATTTACGACATGAAAAAAAGACTGTGTGTACTTATTTATGTACAAACGTTAGAAGTTATAATTCTTTGGCGTATCAATCAAGTTGAAAAAAACTCAAACTCAGTAATCGGCGTTAAATATCAAAATCAAACAAAAATATTTTGCTTAAAATAAAAACCGTTTTATTAAAGTATTAATTATTTTAAATTAATATACAAAATTTATTATTCATATGAAATATGAATACTATTTCAAAACACTGGCTTGACCGGCTTGTGAATTTATGAATCTATTATACCTATAGTATGGATACTAAATACTGTAACTATTTATATTCAATGTTGATATCTATCCTGTGGCTAACTTCATCATGTCTTTCCTGCGCGCGCAGCTCATAAATTCACTCTCATCCAAAGGCACCAAAAGAAGTATAACTTTAAAAAATCAAAAAATTGAGTCCAAACTAGGTATAGACTTGAAAAGTACCTACTTAAATTTCAAATCTGTACAGACACAGCCTCTGAGTATACCATTTAAAGGCTTCAAAGTTCTCTCGAGCCCTGCATTGTCTCAGCATCTATTAGTCTTGGCACCCCATTGCCCATTGTTTGAGTACAGAAAACGATTGTTGAAACGTATCAACTAGCAGGGAAATGGACATGTTTCTTCTCTTCAGCGACTATCGGCGTTGTGATATCGTAACATGATTCATAAATCGGTCGCTGGTCAGCGCCATCTATCTTGCCTTATACAAAACACTGTAGTGTGTATCTAATACATTTTTCTTATTTATTTATATAACAAAAATATTATTACAATTTATAATTGATCAACATGCAAAAACTATTTCAGTTTGTCCGCATGCTGGTAGTCTCGTAATTTAACAAACCAAAAAGTTATCGTATCCTAAATGTAACTATTTAAAAAAAATATTGCTAATATTTCTTCAGTCTTGACCAAAAATTATATCTAAAAATTCCCGAAGTTTTGGACGGATGCGTACAGAGTAAGCCCTCAGGACCCAAGAGGCCGCCTGAGTCCTGAGACAATGAGGTGAGATTAACCCGAACGAATTAAACTGAGCCGAATTGAAGCGAGCCCGTGAAGCCTTTCACATGAGGCTGGTATAAGAGGGAGGCGTAAGCGTATTGTTAAAAACATTATATTAATTTATACATTGTTTACAACGTACGTATAGCTAAGATGTAAATCTTTAGTCGCTACCAATAAATTATCTTTACAATATTAATACGCACGCTAAAAAATGGTTATGCGAGGATTACGTTGAGGGCAGATACAACAAATTTATTGATCTAGCCGTTTTTAAGTTACAAATAGTGTAACTGAGATAACTTTGCTTTATACAATAAAGATAATAATACATATTTCAGGATACTTGATCGCCCGGCGTCAGATTAGAGTGACATCCGTGACTTCCAATTTGTATGCAAATGATTCTTCATTTAAAAATCTTTAGCGTCAGGTAAAACTCATCCTGGGTTCGATCAGGACTCATTACTAGATCTAGATTACAAAATAAAAATAACGCTTCACACTCATAGCCCCACAGTAGGGTATACATATCCTGTGTCGTGGGTGCCATGGACATATACAAAGACAGAAACACAAACACCAGACCGAGAACGGAAATTTAAACTCATCATTCAAATTTTTGTTTCACCGGGAATCGAACCCGGGACCCCTCGATTCCGGCATGGTAACCATTGTGCCACGCGTGTCGTCTGAATATAACTATCTCAAATCATAAAATTACATAATGTAATTCGCTTTCTCTCTTTACTTGCGCCTAAATTACAGCCCCTCTTTCATCCATCATTAGCGGACAATGGCCAATCTAACGCAGGACACTTCATCGGGCGTTAATTAATGCGTCAGATTAGAGTGTCACCCGTGACTTCCAAAGTTTGTATGGACGTGTGCGAATGGCAGAATATGTTGATAGGGTCACGGTTTAATAACAAAAATTTTATAGGAACCTGAAAAGTTTGAGGTCGAGGTAGCTAGGATTCCAATTAAATTGTAAAGCATAATACCGTACAGATTTAGGTATTAGGTATTTGAATTACTTGTAATCAAAATTCGTAATTCAGATACAAATTTGTATTAGCTACATAGATTTTTTATGACTTTGAATATAAGGTCAACTATATTATTTTCATTGTTATTGACGTTGAGTCATTTTGTAGGAAATATTTTAAATATCGTACCTACGTATGCTACAAAATAAATTTGGACATAAATTACAATATATAATAATAGATGTGTGAAATTTTGCGATCGATTATGACAAGGCAAATAGCAAGGCTTCAAATCTACTTCTATCGACGAAATTCACTATTATCCTTTATTACATAATTACGTAACTGGTAGCTATAAATTTGAAATTTCTGGGCTACCTAGTTTCTATCTATTTTTAGTCAACCAGTGATACAAAAGAATCAGATGAGTGCGACCGTCAACACTTTTCCACCCTTATTATAAGCTTTATGGCATAAATCAGTGCAGCGGCCGATACTTCTATACTGCCTTGCTGCAACCCTTTTTGCGTCTCACTGCTGGGCACGGGTTTCTCCCTTTAATTGGGGAAGCTTACAAAACAAAGGTCTAGTTGTAAAGAAAAATGTACTAAAATGAAACTTTCAGTGCATCACCTGCATGCTATGAAAACTCGATCGAACTTACATTTAATAACTTCGACTTCGATTAACTGAAGCAATTTGTAACGGACGCTTCGTTTTGTTTCAACGTTCACTCAGTGCTGTCCAGCGCAGACGTCCAGCTTTTTGTAAAAAAATTTTCAATAGTAAGAGTTGACGCGTGAATATTTTAGTATAACATCTATAGAGAGGAGTTTACACCGTCGTAGGTATTCGTACAGGGCAATCAACGCACAAAATTTGGTACTAATATGTGCGCTGCGGCGCATTACATTCAGTACACTAATATAATTTAAATACATTCATAACAAACAAACAATATTACAAATTAATACTCGTAATGCTTCGTATCAATCAAATACTATCAATCTACTACTAACAAGCAATCGCTTACAACCTTTGTAGTGGACATAAAACAAACACCATACATCAACCATCAAATTGCAGCTGAATAAACTCAAATTTTAGAGTAACAAAAATGATACAATTTATTCAGTACATTTCATTTTTAAACGGTTTTATTTAGCTGGATCTATTTAAAAAAAACTTTAAAGTACTTCTTAGATTTGGACGTATTTCAGTTTATTATTGTTTGTAGGTACGGAGACTGCATGAGTTTTCTGTCTCAATCGCATCTGTCCAGTATTTACAACATAATACAATACAATTATTATTTTTAGCTTTATCAAGTACTAGAGTTAGATTCGTTCTATTTGACGTACTGTTAAAACCTGCCACTCTATATATACTTATATTCAATTTTCTCGACTTCGATTAACTGAAGCAATTTGTAACGATCGCTTCGTTTTGTTTCAGCGCTCAATACAAGTCAGATCTCGAGCTTTTAACCAGTATTTTTAATTTGAATAACTTCTGCTGCTTTCTAAAGTTGTTATTGGTAGTATAAATATTATAGTGCTTGACGATAAAATGTGGCGCTAAGCTTAATCAAGAAACATAAATATACAACCACGTAAAAATATAAATGTATTTGTATACAAAAAATAAGAAGAAACATTGGGCCTTCTTTTGGTACAACTCCTGACCATTGGCGTAGAATAATGTTGCAGATACATAAATCAATATTATAGGCGCTGAGGCGCTCGTGGCCTGGCGGCTAGCGTAGATCGCATGCGATCTTTGTGGCTAAGCCAAACGGGCGCGGTCTCGTGTGAGATGGGTGACAGCTAGTGGCAAAAATTTCATGCGCTTTTCCGTGCTTCGGAAGGCATGTTAAGCCGTTAAGCTTCGGAGGGCAATCCCAGTTGTTGTCGATAAATAACAGTCGTTAAACCTTGGCCTTATGGGTGGTTTGAAAACATCCGACAGCGGGTTGGCCACTAACCCGCATGGAGATACGGGCAAGGTTGGCCACTAATCCATAGCTCCACCAACCCGCATTGGAGCAGCGTGGTGCTGGAGTAAGCTTCAGGCCTGTGTAATGGAGACCCGTGCCCAGCAGTGGAATGCAAAAAGGGTTGCAGCCTAATCACTGGCATTGAATTTGACGACCCGCATAGCGCAATGGTTATCATGCCGGATTGTCAATAGAGGGGACCCGGGTTTGATTCCCGGCGAAATAGAAATTTGAATGATGAGTTTAAAATTATTTTCTCGGTCTGGGTAATTGTGTTCTTGTTTTTGTCTATGGTACCTACGACACAGGGTATTAATTACCTTACTCTGGGGCTATAAGTGTGTAACGTTTATTTATTTATTATTATTTTATTGAAACCTTATGACAAAACTGCCGTATATTTATAGAGACAAGTAGAACTATGAAGTAACTAAAAGAAAAAAAATAAGTCAAAATTTTCGAATCTCTTTCTACCTTCAAACGACACGGCCTAACTGGAGGAGTTGGGTTTTCTTTTATTTTTCTTTTTCAATTTATTTCTTTCTAAGCAGCTCTTTGTCCCTTCCATTTGGCTATTGGGTCTGTCAGGCCCTGATTGATGAATTTCAACCCTTGCCTGGGGTTGGGTCAGCACGAGTACGTAAATAGCTGAATTTACCCTCCTAATGGTGGATATATTTCTGCAAATTTGCTGATTACTCCAGTCTATGGGAATGATGGATTTGGCCATTTTTTACATGTATCTTTGATTTTTGTTGCAAGGAAAATGGTTGAAAATTGTGCATTATGCGAAATAGCTTGTTTGTAGTATTCGAGGTAGGTATTCACATGGTATTCACTATTATTCATATAACGGATGACTGATATTACAAACGGCGCAATGTTTATCGTGCCGAACTGCCTATCGGTAAAATAATAAAAATAACGTTTCACACTCATAGCCCCACAGGGTACGTCGTGGGTACCATGGACACACAGAGCGACAGAAACACAAACATCCAGACTGAGAACAGAAATTTAAACTCATCATTCAAATTTCTGCTTCGCCGGGAATCGAACCCGGGACCCTCCGATCGGCAGTCCTGCATGGTTAAGCTTTATGAATTAGAACAAAGTGCAGTGTCAGTGGACGCGCACTTTAATAACATTATCTCTAAATAGCAATTTAAGTTAGCGTAAAATTACTTATTAGTCATATGGATAGACTAGACTGTAATCTATATAAAGTGCCTATAAAGTTGTTTATATCACAAAAAAATGTAACATTTTTTTTCAACCTTTTTTTATGTCCCACTGCTGGACACAGGTCTCCTTCTCACAAGTGAGAGGGATTTAGGCCATAGTCCACCACGCTGGCCAAGTGCAGATTGGTGGACGTCATGCTTTCGAGAAATATGAATTTCTCTCAGGCATGCACGGCGATGGAGAACATCGTAATCAATTAAATATCACGATATTTTCCATCACCGTGGAGCAGCGATAAATGCGCTTATTACAAATTTCTTTGTCAGAGGTGCGCGCCGAGGATTTGAACCCGGGATCGGTCGCGTAGAAGACCGCGGCTTTTACCACTCGGCCATCGCTGCTCATAATGTTGTAACATTAGCATCACAATTTGTGCATCTACCGCCAGATGGCTCCACATTTGTAAGTAGCACCTGCTCTCGTGTTGGTGCAAGATGAATAGCCCTTCTGTCCGTCTGTAGAACACTGCTTAGACTAGTTGATGCTAATAAATCGTAAATCGCAAATGCTGGTACGTTCACAACATAACATTTATTGCGCTCTAGAATCCTTATAGCTTAACAAGAAATAAATAATGTAGTTTAAAAAACTAAAAAAGACGCTTTTGTGAAAATACCAACTAAAAAGTAAAAAAATAGGAAGAAAATGTATTTTACTGTAAAAAAACGTGGGGTGCATGGTGTCAATAGTATCTTAAAGACCACCCCATACTTTTTTTTACAGTAAAATACATTTTCTTCTATTTTTTTTACTTTTCAGTTGGTATTTTCACAAAAGCGTGTTTTTTAGTTTTTTAAACTACATTATTTATATTTAATTTTTTAGTTGGATTTTTATTCTCATATTATTGCATTGTCATCGGCTCTTGACCCCTGTGCAAATTTTCAAGTTAATCAGACGCTTAAACGTGTTAAAAATATAAAACTTTATATTTGTTTCATTAAGTACCTTAGGCCACAAACTTATCAGCCGCCCCTCGTATATTTTTTTATCCTGATGATCCTAGTTAGGACTTTAATATAAAGTTATGAGATTATTGTATTGTCATCGGCCCTTGACCCCTGTGCAAATTTCCAAGTTAATCAGACTCCTAGAAGTAAGTGAAAATGAAGTTAAAAGATTCCGTTACATACATACATACATACATACAAACAGGTCATGTTAATAAAATCTTGTTAAAAATATGACAACTATAGACTTAAACGCAGTTTTAACGGTTAAAATCCAGACACGCGGGAGCGTGTCAAGCCAAGTTCAAGCAAAGGAACTGGCTAGCCAGCGCCGAGTGTAATAAAACTACGTGTGTTTAATTATATCCATAAAGACATCTAGAAGCCCAAACACGAAGCTAGCTCAAACGGTTATAAAGATATGAAGGTCTTCCAGATGACTATTTGTGCGGTGAAGCCCACAGCCAAGCATAATTTTCGTATTGAACTTGGCTCTCCTTTTTTACATTTATGTTTTTGATGGGTTGCAAATCACTTGTTTTTCCCATAGTATTTGCCAGTATTTGGTACTGCGTTCGCGGACGATGACGTCATGTTTCGCTTCTTCAGTATGGTCTGTTTTCAACGCGGTGAGATTTAACTTTGGCTCATATGTCAGTCTTTCGGGTGCTCCAATCGATGTGACCCTTTAGGAACACTTGATTCTTATGCCAAATAGGATCGATTGATACAATAAAAAGTAATGCAAGTTCTAGATTTACACTTACCCTCAAGTAAAATCCATTTCTGTCATTGGAATACGATGCGTTACTCGAATACACATTCCTATTGAACATGTCTAGACACTGACAATTATACACTTAAGTCACACGATACACCAGACAACACATTAAATTTGCTCCACACACAGAGAGACACAATCTTCACTTATGTCCTTCTAAACGTAATGGAGAAACACTAATATGACAAAATTAGCACAATTTTTCTTCTTCGGATACATATTTCTTAACTATTATAAAATCAAATACCTTAAAGTTAATTATAAAAAGATTCATTCAAATTGTGAATAATATGTAAAAAATATAGAGCTAAGTGCAAATCGAGTTACACGTATAAATAACTATTTATTTATTATTTATTTCTTAATAAATTGTTTGAAATGATTCTAAATTGTAAAACCTAACAGGTGGAATATAGAGAGCTTCAAATGCAAACCGAACATTTACTTGTACTCATGAATACCACGAGTAAAGATATTTGATATTTGTTTTTTTTTTCATTGCATTTTTTTATTTTAAAACGCAACTGAAAATTCACAAAGAATGATACCGCGAAAATAGTTTTTAACACAATAAGAACGAAAACTTCCAACTACTATTATAAATTTTTCATATTATAAATTCTTCCAACTACTATTATAAATTTTTTAACACATTTAACGTCTATGATTCACATTTGAAAAATCCAATATGGCCACAATACCATACCACCAACGATTGTATTTAAAACAATAGGTCAGTCGGGAGTTTGTTTATATGGAGAATTAATGAATCAAATCACAATCACATCGCGTAACCCTTATTTCTGAAACGGTAAGGTTTATTTGACACTGACTGTGGAGCTTTGGTGAGTCTTAAATTGATAATATTTATTGTTTGGTACGATGCGCTCGCTTCGTATCACAATATGGACTAAGGATGTCTTCAGAGGCATATAGTCAATTATTAAACCACAGTGTAATTTAGTACAGAGTCAGAGGGATGTAGAAAATCAGCTTGAAAAACAAAATATTATTTTGCTATCTATATAATGAGTATAATGATTGCCACTTCAAACTATATGGAATTGTTTTGAGAATTTAAATAGCATAGTTGACATCGAAGGATACAACGCCAGCTATTTTAGAAGGTAACTTAAATATAGTCCACAGAACTTGCTGATATTACAGCTTTTGAAAACCGAAAGTACTTTTAAAACTGATCTAATAGTATCTAAGTTAACCCATTACATCAACAACCACCAGATACAAAGAAAATAAAAAGACATAATTTCCCGGCCTAGATTCTTGTAAATAAAAAACAACTTCGTCTTATTAACCACTAGGACTTGTAAACAACACGGTTGAGAACATTTCTATCCTTCGTCCTACACAATACGCCCCAGTTCGCGTTGCCATTATTATAATTACGAAGTAATATAAAAATGGTTTGAATGAAAACATTAGATCTGTAAGCTCTGTGATAGAGTGGTCTGTACCTATTTATTTAAATGCACAAGTCTATTGAGCCCACTCAATGAATGCCTTGTGATCATATTTGGGTTAGAGTATCATGCTAGTGATACCAGTGTCGAAGAATTGACTAGCCTTTCGCCAGCGACTTCGCCCGCGTGGACCCGTTTTATAGGTTCCCAAAGGATAAGAAATAGCCTATGTGCTATTCCAGGCTATATCTCTGACTTTCTTCCATCCATTTGAAATACGACGTAAGACGATATATTGCTCTATTAAAATCATAAGCGTTTAGCCAGTTGCTTCAACCACATGGACTCTATTATCCGTTTTCCCGTAGGAATGAAGCATTTTCCAGTGCTAAAAGTAGCCTATGTTCATCAGCGTTCATTACCATTAGAAGCCGACATAATTTTCAAATTGGTCTAGTAGTTTCACAACTAATAGCGTTTCACGATTACTCTGCATCTCTCTCTCTCTCTCTCTCTCGCTTTTTATGAAGCAATTATTCGAATACATCTTTCTGACGCAAAACCTTGTCTTTGACTTCAAAAACTTACGTAACAGTGTTGATATAAAATGATATAAATAAAACAAACTCAAACATATAGGTAAATTTAATTTGCTGCTAATTGTGGAAAACCGCAAATTTGATTTGAAAAGCCATTTGGAGTTATACAATAGCAGAAACCCGGTATCTATATAACCGACCCCACTCAAATACCCTCAAACATCACAACAGCATCAGAGGAAGGGATTATCAGGACAGCTCAAAGGCTGCATTTGCCAAATTTGTTTTTCCATTACGCGAATTGGGTGATGCGTCTAACGACGGCTTTATTAGACTTCACATGTATGTTGTAGCCATGGTGAGAAATGAGGTATTTTTTAAAGTACTAGGTTTTTAAGAATCAATCTATAAATTATTGTCTTCTAGCTTAAATTAAACTTTATAGAATCTCTCGACAGTCTCTTATCTAAACTAATATTACTTTGATTGCTTGTTTGCATTGAATAAGCTCCGAAACTTTTTTTTTTGGTATCGGGGCGGGGGGGGGGATCCTTCAAGAGGTACCCGACACCTTGGGAGAGGATACCGGGTTATGTGGGATTTGACCCCACTAAAACCCTCTCGGTGGCCTGCCTCTGCGTTTGTGAGGACTCCGGGATCTCCATAGGAACGCATCGGTGACATCCACGCGCGGCGCCTCAGAACGGGCCCATCTTCGGGAGAGCAGATGTGCTCTCCTGCACCTTCAGGTGTTCACGGCGGCATGCGGCCACGCACACACCGCCGTCCCTCCCGGGGCTGCTAGCTGTACGGGTCAAGCTCCCACTCTCACCGTCCGCATTCCCGGAAGCCCCCTTTTAGTCACCTCTTACGATCAGGCAGGGGATACCGTAGCTCTATTCTTAATCCCGAAGCTACAGGGACTAGGCTCCGAAACTACTGGTCCAATTTGAAAAAAATGTTACCATTAGATTCCTACATTATACCTGACATACATAGAGTCGATAGAATATTTTCAGAATATTATGGATCCGTATGAAAAATTCGATAATGTGGATAAACATATAGCACAATACAAAGAGCTTGTTAGAAAAATACATACTTGAAGAAATAAAATTTAAATTTTCAAAATGCGCAATATGGGATCAAATAAAAATAAAAATAAAATTGATAATAATGTACATTTTTATAAATTGTGTTATTATTAAGTTTTTTCTTTTATCTTTGTAATATTTGCATACCTCATGAAGGTAAATATGGCGTACTAAATATGTATTAACAACTTTTGTAAACACCCATATTTGTGCAAATAAAGTTCTTTGTCTTTGTTGTGCCTATAGAGAATATTAACTTCATGCTACCGATCCTTTCTAACGCGGGGGAAACCGTGGGGAAACCTCTATACAAAATATTTTTTCAATTCTAGGGTCGAGCATTTGACGTTCTTTACTAAAATGTCATTTTTAACTGACTTCAAAATAGGAGGAGGTTACTCAATTCGACCGTATATATGCTTTTTTTTATTAGATTTTTTTCTGTCTGTATATTCATAGGTGATTACGCAAAAACTTCTGCAATTTTACTGTCGCTAAAAGCTAGCAATATTGCGGTGCACGACTGAAATACGAACCCGCGGCCCTTGAATAGCATTCCGGTATAGTAATCATTGAGCCATCAAATAGATATTGAACGATAACGATTACCAATGTGGAAATGATGGAAGAGCAATAAAAAACAGAACGCCTCTGGCTGATCGCCAACACTGTAGTATTAATTACTGACGACAGATGGCGGTGTGTCACCTGGGCCACGTATATTATGTCGCCTACCCGCATCTAGGCTCTGAAGTTTAATTTATGTAAAATTTTCAATATATTTTGGGAAAATGTAAAACGACTGGCCAATGTTGTGTGGACAGTAAATGATATTGTATTTCACGGCATGTCATGGTCATGACAGAGAGGTAGACTTTAATAAACTCAAGTGTGGTGCGGTCCCAGGAGGGAGGGGGGGGGTCACAGGGGACATGATCCCCCCCCCAATCCATACGTCATGTGTAGGAAGGAAGGCTAAACAAGCTAATTTCTAATTACAAGCTACTTTTACAAGCTAATTTTATGGCCTAAATCCGTCTCACTTGTGAGTGGAGACCTGTATAACCATTGGGATATAAAAATGGTTTAAAAAACTCAAAATGAGTTAAACGCAAACATTATTTTTTTTAATTTGAATGGAGCAGCAGACGAGCATGCAATCCACGTGGTGTTCAGTGGTCGCTGTAGCCCATAGACATCTACATACAACCTCAATCAAGCATAAGTAAGTCTTGTATGAGGTCGTATACAGTTGCGCTGCTACTCCGGAGGTTGGTGGTGTCCTCATGAAAGTGTGGCCGGCAACTGCACATTTCCACCGAAACACAATAGAATTGGTTCACGGCAGAAGTGGGTGCAGCGGTGGCACTTCCTCGAGCGAACCATAATAGTTTATTTATTTATTTAGGACACCCAACACAAGTAACACTATGATAAAGCATTTATACAAAAAAAGGTCTTAAAATTTAGTGTTCCTGCAATTACAGGGTGCCACAGCGTGCACAAATACAAAACTATAGTAAGGCCAAGGAGACGAGATAAAAAATGTAAACAACGTTTCAGGAGTTCAAAACATTTTTATTTGAATAAATTATATACATAGCATATACTAGCGACCCGGCCCATCTTCGCTCGAGCGATTAAATGATATACATTAAAAACTACTTCACAAAAACCCATTTAAGTACCAAAGGCAAAAAATAGACGCGCGATGAGAATGCGCGCCGGGGGATGTGATGACAAAACATATTAGCAGTTAGAGCACGAACATCTGTAATTAGGTGCTACACCTAGGTAGAGAATCTGGGTGGATAACCTAAGTAGAGAACGGCCCCGGACCCCAAATGATTAGTCCGACAGTTCGATACAAGCTTCTGGAAGTTCAAATTTGTCACAGCGCCCCAAGCGATCATTCTCCAACGCGCGGTCGATACTTTAATCCGGCCGCGAGTAAACAGCAAGGGCCACCCATCTATTAAATGACAGTTATCTGCATGATTTATGGCCTTTATGTGAAAAATGCCGATCTGTCACGTCGGTCTATCGGCGATTTGAATAGCGCGACATTTTGAATTTTAATTGGTTTACCGAGCCTAAATCGGTATACTAATCTAAACAATTCTACAGATATACAGTACAGGTTGATTTGTAATAGGTGTAATTCCCTTTAAGGGGTCATGAAAGTGTGGACCATTTGCTAAAAATAAATCTTGTAATACCCTGTCCGACTTTCAGTATTCTCTGAGATATTTGATGATTTGTACTTTTTCTGCAAATACCTCGATTTTAAGGGAAAATTATAAACCACACAAAAAGGCGCTGCTAATTCAATTTTAATTGCTCTTGGAAGGGACTCCGGGATCTCCAGTGGAACGCACCGGTGTTCTCTACGCGCGGCGCCCAGTGCGGGCGCATCTTCAGGAGAACAGAGGCCTTAGTGTAAGTTTGTAAACGCGCAAACGTTACTACTGCGTCAGAGTTAAAATTGGACAGATAGATTTTATCCTGAAAGGATTAAGGTCTATAATTAAATTCTTAACGCAAACGCGTTTGTAACGCGTGTGCAGACTTACACTAAGGCTTCAGATGTGCTCTCCTGCACCTTCCGATGCTTTCGGCGGCATGCGGCCACGCACACACCGCCGTCCTTCTCAGGGCCGCTGGCTGAAAGTGAACTGGTCGAGCTCCCACTCTTACCGCCCGCAACCTCGGAAGCCCCCTTTTAGTCACATTTTACGCTTAGTCAGGGGATACTTTAGCTCTATTCTTAATCCCGAAGCTACAGGGACTACCTACGCTTTACCTAACTTCGTTTTAAGTTAGAACATCAATGTAATGTTGCTTGGTCACCTAAGCGATCGTACGGTTAAGTCGTTATCGTTATTCTACGTCAATACTACAAATACCAGACAGTCTGTTTGTTATTAGACTTCTATTCAAAGAGCATCTTACCTATAGAGAATTAATTTAAGAAAAAGCGTCGTCAGATATGTTTATTTTTCCATATTCCCTCGCTTATTTTTAAAACGGTTATATTAGCTTCACCTGTATGTTTGTGAGATTGTATGTAACTGTGAATTTGTGAGCCGGTTTGTAACTCTCCTTTGGACTCGATTTTAACCCACTTTCAACGAACAGATTTAATTCGAACTTTGGATACTTATCAAGAATCGGTGGCAACACAATAATTTTAAAAGTTTATATAATTCAGAGAACTTGAAAAAAAAATTTAAGAATAAATCGAGCGAAAATGAAAAATAATTCTTTTAGAGGTAAGCAGAAAATAATAATAAACAAAAAAATACTTGTATTATTGTGATAATGACACTGTTTGTAAATCGACGATTTCTATAAGACTATGTTTTTCTTTCACGCAAACTAATATTATTATAAAATTATGTGGACCACGTGGGCGAACTTCCGAGTAGAATAAAATTCTAGTCGACTTAATAGTTAACAGTGGAGTAATTTTCTCATTACATTCTTGTGTAATTTACTTTCGATCTGTCTCAAGCTAAATAGGTAAGTCTTATGAAATGGCACTGCTAATCTGGAGGCAGAAGATCATCTCATTTAAGTGTAGCCAGCAACCGCATCTTTCAAAACAAACGAGTAGTGCTTCACGTAGAAATGTGAAGTGGTGCTATTTCCCCCTTCGAAACATGTAAGATATTCGTTTCGAATAGTTACGTCTCCATTATATTAGTCATTCATTGCCCACGGCAGATCGTTTTTAATCCTGTCTGTCTGTTCATTCGAGATTAAAACCGTCTAATGCCATCGTGAATTGCAAAATTGTTTGTTTCGAGTAATGAGTCCGGTTGAAAACAATCACAGGTCTGAGAGAGGAACTAACAATTTAGAAAGTGATTTGAAAGAATCGCAAACAAGATTAACACTAAGCGGGTTTGGGGTCCAAAGGTTTAAGTTGTTCGAAAAATCTGCCAATAGATGAAAATGATATTTATGCTAAATTGATCAGTAAATTTGATGTCTAACTATCGTTAGAAATGAATTGTTTCGCCCCGATATATGGCAGGAAGAGTCATATTTTTCAGTTTATGTTTAATTTAAAAATACGGACTAAACGGGTTTTTTTTCTAAAAATGAAACCTAGCTACATTGATTTGGTGCCCTCGAAAACCCCTGCACACCGTAGGAGCCGTTTCCAAGATTCAAAATATATATTTAGGTATATACAAGAATTGCTCGTTTAAAGGTATTAGATAAGAAAGAAATACCAAACAAGGATTCAGGGCCAGTTCACGTGGAGTTAAGTAGCCACTAGCCACTGCAGCCCATGGTCATCTGTCTACGCACAACTTCAAGTAAGCTTGAGTCTTGCCTGAGATCGCATGTAGTTGTGTTTCTACCCTACTTCGAGTCAGTCCGGTAAACCACCAACATTATTTACAGACGAACTTGTCATAACGATGCTGATATAAATGTTCTTAAATGTCAAAAGAGTACAAGTCCAGGTAGGATTCCCCATTGGGTCTCGCAATGTATGACGATATATTTGCAAAAGTTGCAGCATGAGTGGGCGGCTTGCCAAGCCAAAAAGTTTAATTGTAGACCAACTTATAGCAGCGCAGACATTCAGATCCGTAGTAGACATCGCTCATTGTATACCTATTCACATTACTAACAGTTTCACACTAGCCCCTGTGTCATAGGTACCATGTACAAACATATTAACATGAACACAAACACTTGGACCGCGACCTAAACTGAAAGTTATCATTTCAATATCAGCTTCGCCGCGAATCGAACCCGAAACCCCAGATTATCAGCCCGGCAATGGTTGTGCCACACGGGTTGTCAACTAGATTTCTGCTCCTTATTTACCTATGACATTTACTCGTAAATACGAGTAATATAAGAATCGCCGTACTGCATCAAAGATCACGTGTGTACTTCGTGTACTCAACAGAGCGATGCATGCTTAATTGTGGGGCAGCTCCTGATGTTGGTTAAGGCCCAGGTAAAACCCCAGAGTACTGCTATCTGTGTAGGAACACCCAAAACACCATTATCACCTAATTGACTCCGTTAAAAAGCGCAAAACCCGAATCATTATCGATCTACGATTGACGGACAGGCTACCTGGAAGCTGGAAGGTTGTTTGAAGAAAGGAGGAATAATCAGAGAGGCACGAGCAGTGGAAGTTTTTTTACGAAAATTGTAATATAAGTTCTCCTTCTAAGTCTTCAATGCTCAGGTGACTAATCAGAAAAAATGCAATGATGTTGAATTGTCAAATAAATAAATAAAAACAAAATGTAATTCAGTTGAAAACAAAATTTCATTTAATATACGCAATCTTTACATTGGGTATACAATAGTTTTAATGGTGACATCAAGAGCATTCAAACATAGTCAGAATCAATAATCTTAATCACAAGAGCGTAGTTCTGCGAGCATCCAGAACATCTTCGTCTTCACAGTTGTTTGAGAAGTTTGAGAGCCTCAATTGCACGCCGAGTGTTACTCCCACAAACTTGAGAAGTGATCACTACTTATCTTTAGTAAGATCTTATTACTCGTTTTGTATAGACAACACTGCTTCACTATTTTTCGACAACGAATGAAACTTTAATTGACGTGATAACGTCTTTAAAATCGTTTTAGTCGGGTGAC
Organism: Pyrgus malvae; assembly: GCA_911387765.1. NCBI lineage: Eukaryota > Metazoa > Arthropoda > Insecta > Lepidoptera > Hesperiidae > Pyrgus > Pyrgus malvae. The sequence goes on along the minus strand of OU426955.1, from coordinate 3,932,638 downwards.
ATGTTCAGAAACTTGTGTCACACCAAAACCTCACGAGCGCGATCGCAGGTATAACGAGAGAGAGACGGACCGATCTCCCGTCTCATCTCGAGCGCTGCCAGTCATTCCGTGAAACTTGTCACGCGGAATCCTCACGAGCGGAGGCTGGCATAGCGTTCGAGTGAGTGGACCGATTTTCCGTCTCTCTCACTCTAGCGGCATACAAACGAATGGAGATTTTCTCGTGCGGACGTTATCACGTAAACATCTCGATCGTAAACCTACTTTACAAACAATTTGCCGTTTTTTTAATTAGTTATAATTTAATAAATGCTTGATAATATTTAATACACCTTGATACCTTAAAAATAACAATTAATTTGTTGAGTTTTGACATGAAACAGGTAATTTTATGTAGATTAAAAAATATATAGTTTTTATAGGGTTTTTTTAAGAAATACTCGAGAAATCGAGGATTGAACATCACCGCGCGCGCAGCTGCGGATCGCTCTATCAAGAGACCGCAAATCATGTTTGTGAATTCTATCAGTTATGAGTTTATGACTATAATACATAATAATATGACGTTGGCCGGCCGCCGCCGGTCTCTATCGATAGTAAGCTTCGTTTTTTATTCCGGCTAACGGTTTCTATCACCGGAAGGGATAAAGCAATCTCAATATCAGTTTCTATGAAATTAATTATCATTCTCAATAGGCCAAATAGAAAGCATACTCGTACCTACTCAATTTTTTATTACTTTAAAACTTTTTTCGCCTCAACCAAACCGTAAGTTTTTAACATTAACTTGTTTTGATTTAGTACACCAATGGTATTATTTCCGTACAAAACTGTGAATTACCGTGAAATTACTATGTTTATAGATTTACGGACTACCAGATTTTTCCAATTTATTTGTCGAAGAAACAGACACAACCAACCCATAAAGTTCTTACCAAGACCACTTAAACATCACTATCTCCTGAAAACCTCTCACAAAAGCGTTCAACTTGCGAAGTGCACCCATAACCCCATAAAACTACCCCGAATCTCTGCCACGGAACATTTACCTCGGGCTATCAAATGCAGGGCACAATAACGTATGTGCCACTTAAACTAATGTTTGTCGAATGGGAATAGACAGAAGCTCCCTTTAATAACCTCCAGACGAATAGTTCTTGCATCTCATGAAGATGCGCGGACTTGCAAATCTCTACCTTATGATGTAAGAATAATGATTGGATATCGGTCACACTTACGGACAGTAAGACGGGTAATGACAGTTCCATTAGGCTCGCTGCTCTATATGATTGCAATTTTTCAAAGTACAATAATAATTGCACAGTATGTATGGTATGTACTCACTTAATGTCTATTGCATCATTGCTATTTTCCTCTTTAGAAACAACTTTAGTAATAATACTAGGCAAAGCATTTTTATATAGTCTATGTGTTTGGCTGAAATTAAGTTTTTTTTTAGTTTACACAGAATAAAAATAATTAACTATTTATTTTAAAAAATCTATAAAAATCACATTTTGAATTTTATTTATTTTCATACATATTAGCAAAGTATACCCATTTCTCGCTTCTTTAATGGCTGCAACCCTTTTTGCGTCCCACTGTTGGGCACGGGTCTCTTCCCATTATTGCGGAAGCCTGAAGTTTACTCCACCACGCTGCTCCAAACCGCTTCATTAATAGAGACACTTAAAATGAGATTTTAATATTTCACTTTATTTTTACGTCTTTCTTATCAATTCACACCAATTCATTCATCAATATTTCCAAAATTAAGTGCTTTTTCATATTTCAATTCTTCTGTGCACAAGGAACTGTTTCCAACAATGATGTTATAATCTTCCATTAATTTCACTGTAATATATCCAATTATTCTTACTCTGAGAATTTATTCATTAACACTAACACCACTTTTTTTAACACCAACTATAGAACTAAGAGCTGAAGTTCCAGGTTTGCAGTATTGGCTTCCTCTAAAATCTTTCTTCTCTTGCAGTCTTTCTGCTTCTTTTCCATTCAGTTTATTTTCTATTTTTGCCAAAACGACTAGAGCTATAAACATTGTAAATATTATTATGAACACCGCGTTACAGTTTTCTTCCAGATAAACTACTAAAAGTGATGCCAAATTCATGGTTATCACTATCGTAAGAAGTCTTTTTCAGAGCACATCAAACATTAGATCATATTTATCGTCATAAAGTCAAATTTTTAACTCCCTTTTTTTCGTTCAAAGTTTATCTTCAAGTGAGAGAAATTATTATTTTTAAGTTCCTGTTCTATCGATTCCCAAAACACTCGTATGCCGTCAGTTTTTACTAATCTGGAAAATGGTTAGGAATTTTAGCACCATTGACTTTCACGAACAAAATTTGTAGAGACCAGTTTATATTTACAAATTTTCAATTATCTTCAAGATTTTCCGTTTATGGATTAAAATTACGTTTGTTTATTACGCCGCTCTAATCTATAGTGTTAGATCTTGACACACGACAGATAATGTACAATTAAGCGGCACAGCCATAGATAAGATAACGTGTCAGTCATCTTCAAAGTGAATATAAACACAGCGATGCCATCTCTACATCATTTTCTGTGTTTACAGTGTTACATCTTAAAAAAATATGTATTATAAAGAATACAATTTTAGCGGGAAGTTAGAAGATAGTGTAGTTGTTGGACTCTTATTTTATCTCCAATATCTTAGTGTATTTTTGAGTTACGTCGGATAAAATTGATGGAATTTAATATTCGATGTATGTTAATTACTGAAGGTTGTGAAAAAAAATAACAGTGCTGAACCATATATTTTTTCTAATTGCCTCCAAAACTCTATTAGATACGTTCTAGTAAGGTAGCCATCGTTTTACTCGAACATCTAACTGACTTGATTGATTGATTGCTGACGACTTAGTGATTTAATCTATTAATACTTTGTCCAGTTTCAACAAAACTGGCAAAAAGTGATGAAAAACTTATACTTGACAATGCTTATATGCACAGAGTTTGCGATGTCATTATAAAAGAAGGAATATAAGAATATACATCTGATGCCACTGTATTAATATGATGTCGTTCTTCAAAAGTAAAGTCAAGCATATTTTATCACGTTTCACTATTACTAGTACATTTACCGAACGATAACGTTTGGTTAAATATCAAACTTTGTTAGAGTATAATGATCCCATTGTTCGAGATCGTAGACACATTTCATCTTCATCATAAAGTTTACAAGTCATAATACTAGAGTAGTAAGACAATTAGATCCGGCAAACGTTATCGGAAAACAATTTGCATATTTTATAGCCAAATATGTCGTTAGTTCTTGTTCTGATTGCAATATGGCTGCACAGCGACGCAAGAAGTCTCAGAACAGATGTGAGATTCTGGCTTTGGAGATATTACGGTAAAACATTATGGAAAATATTAGTTTCAATTCTTACGAATTCTTTCATTCTTTCGTATGTTGCTCGCATGGATTCAGTTCTGACGCCTTGCTAGAAACTTTGTAAAATCTTTTCACAGTAAAAATCTATCTTCCTGACTTAAATCCTACTAAGAAAAGGTTCATCCCACCAAAAACATTTTCATGTAAAATGTTGCCAAGATGAATGCATAAACATATGGCTTGCAATGTGAAAAAGATATTAGATCTTATATAATTCCAAGTTTCTGAATCTACACCCCCTAAATTTATCAACCCTAACATCACCAAATTTACGTCTCACTCAAAAATGACCTTTGCAATTGAGACTTTTAGTTATGTTTAATTAGTTCACAAATGTTTGTACATTCCGAGAATTTCAACTATCTGGTACTTTCAAAACAAAAGTAATGGGGGTTCAATAAATGGTGAAGAACTTCGAGAAAATGCTCTTGCTCTTTGATAGGCTTGTCTTGGCGGAGGTACTCCCGTGCCCCCGAAACCTTTTCTTTGCCGAGAATTTTAAATAAGTTTATATCACGTCGTTGCTGTTACAGCATAGATTTTCATTAAGACGCTGAACGTCGTAAAAACTTATAAGTGCGATGTCAGATTTCAGGAATCCCCAACTACTTGCAATGATATTTGAACCTCTGGAAACTACTCTCTTCTGACTTCTGCAGCAACGGTGAGCTCTTTGTAACTACGGAAGAACTAAAATGTATACATCAGGAAATTTAGTGAAAATTTATTAGATAATACTCCTATAACGGCCATAATCTCGTTACAAACCTTCCCAAGAACAGCCAGTAAAATCCTACAGACTTACGCAAATATTAGTTCCTGTATAAATTAATTTTCGGTGCCCATAATGAATTCTTTATCTAGTGCACGCATTCACTGCATCCAAGATTCAAGCCATTTATTAACCGCTCTCTAGAATAGAAGCAGACGCTGAGATAAGGAAATGATTTATTTTATGCTATAAAGGTGTTAAATGTGCGAACTTAATTACTAAAATGGGTACTTGGGGTCTATTTACATCTGTTGTTTACGTAATGCGTGCTATACTTAGTACTTTAATAACCATTCAAACAATCATGAATACTTTAAACTTTCTTTACATCTTGCCAATCTGAAATAATATAAGTTTACAGCCACAGTGAACCATGCTGATGTCTCTAGGCCAATCATTTTTTTTTTTAATTTGATAATTGAAGTTTCATAAAGAATAGGAATTTGAAAAAAAAAATTTGAAAAGCCCGGTGGTTAGCGTAGAACGCAAGCGATCTATGCAACTAAGCCAAACGGGCGCGGTCGGGTGTGAGGTGGGTGACCGCTAGTGGGAAAAATTTCATGCGCGTTTCCGTGCTTCGGAGACATCTCCCGTCTCATCTTCCCGCATCTCGACCAACCCGCATTAGAGCAGCGTGGTGGAGTAAGCTCCAGGCCTCCCCAATAATGGGGAGAGACCCGTGCCCAGCAGTGGTACGTAAAAAGGGTTGCAGCACTTGCAGCCAAGGAAAATCGATAAAATATGCATGGTCGAATTCTTAATCATAAACTAGATTTGTCGCTACATTAACATAATATAACTCTTTCACTAATTCTAGTACACTAGTAAAGTCCTGCACTGATTCCTAAAATTCCTGAGGAATATTTTATGGTAAGTTTTTGCTATCTCTTAAAATTACGGTTAGTTTGCCAATATTGTAGCACTTTGAAGGGAGTAATACAAAACACTCACAAGAGCTACATTATAATAATATACTCGCAATATTTCTCTAACATTCCCCGATCTCTTAAGGGTGGTGTAATTGGCTGGATGCACCTTAATGCGTCTTTAGTCGCGCCAAAATTGTTATTGAAAACCCTGGTCTATTGTCTTTGGAAAGCTGAGATTGTCTTTGAGATTACTCACTGAGGATTTATTTAGTAATAGCTTTGGGAATTGTAATGCTTGTTTGAAGAGTTTGAAGAGATAGAGTATTAAGTACTTCTATTTCTAAGTTTTTGTAGGCATTATCCGCAAAGGGAAAATCCAGTTTTTAAAAGTTTATACGATAAGACGTCCTGAATTATTAAAAAATATTACATTTCGTCTTACATCTCAAACGTGCCAATACTTTCTCTTTAAGATGGCAATGTTTTATTTTCTGAGAAACCTGTGGAACAATTGGTTGCTAAAATTCTTATAAGAATTTAAAAAATCTATTACTTATAGTATCAGAAAATTCTAATACTTAATAGAATTTTTCTATAGGTGTTTTAGTAAAACTGACAAAGTATACAACAATTTGTTATAAAGCTGTTCTTTAATATAAAAATCACAGCTATTCAATAAATAATATCTTCATCGATGTGTTTGACGTTTGAACGGAAGTTATTCCTATCGAAATTTATTCCTTTTCAACAATTTCCCCACAAACAAAGACGAAGGACACCAAAGCGACGCGAAGCGAAATATATCAGAAAAAGGAAACTTTTGAACGCCTTTGACAAGGGCCTGACATATCTGAGTGCTTACTTTGTTTTTATTTTTAGGAAGGCTCTTCACTAAATCTTTATTATTACAACCGTAAGACATAGAATTGATCAACTCGAGTGACGTAGAAAAATGCTGTGAGAGTGCTTGTGTAAATTGAAATGCGACCCACAAGTTTGTGGGCGCGATATTTCTTTAAAACAACCTGTCTTGGACACGCAAAGATATCAGTTGGCAAAGTGTTTGACTCAGCCGATTTGGTTAGCAAATAATGCGTTGTTTTGTGGAAAACTGTTTTCAAGACGAATAAAAGCCATGACATAACTAAGGATGTTGTTAAAGTTTCTGTAGTTTAATTTTTACAGCTTGATCTGTAGTATCGGGACTGTATTCAGGTTCTTATCAAAAGAAGTATTGATGGAATGAATGATTTATTAGGACTAACTTACAATACTCTGTAACCGTTATCACTGTATACCGTATCCAACCTTATACATAACATTGAGTCCATCACTACATTACATGACCCACGTGGCGTAATGGTTACCACGCCGGACTGCGGGCATCGAATCTTGTTACCAGCAGTTGCGCTGCCACTCCGAAGAGTGGCAGTCGCTTCAAGATTGTGTGACCAGCAACAACATACCTATTTCCACCTAAAGAAAATGTTGTTGCTACAGTGATTTGCTGTGTCCTCGCACGGTGAACCACGTAACTTCTACCATCTACATTTTGCACGCGTTGCTTTGTATCTACATTATGGAACAAAATAACCAACAAATTATCAGTCTTTTGGACGTTTTAAAAAGTTCTTAATTTTGTATATGTAGCATAGCGAATTTAAAACATATTATGCCAAGTTATAAAAAGCGGAATGCGAAGGCGCTGAACACTACTCGTATAGTAATTCCCAGTCGGTAGTTCCGACGAGTTTTATTCCGCCGTTGACAAAGTTCGACCAATGTCGTTTAAGTTCCGTAGTTTGAGTGCCACTTGCATTCGATAAGGCTTTAGTTGAAGATGTTTTTAATAATTTTTAATTTTCCGTTTCTTTATTGTTTATACACATCACGCCGTGCGTAAACTATTGATGTAAGACCCACTGATCATAGAGTCATTTCATGGAGTGCACAACCGCAAGACACGGAATTTAGAAATTCTACCTCTAAAGGGTTTAAATAAGAATTGAAAGTTATTGCGAAAGACGATCATTTTGAAATTAGATGATACTGTTTTGGAAATTAATAATATGTAATATGTAAAGTAATGTGTAAAATACGTTAAGAAAGTTTGTATGTTCCGCCAATCAACATTTAATTTGATGACATGTGTACATGTAGCTTAAAAACGACGGGAACCTGGTTTCAGCAATGAAATAAGAAATGTTGTCTAGAGTGAAACTAAGTTAGATTATTCACTTTATTCAAAACCACAAGGCTTGACAGAGCCTAGTTTGTATAAATGGCTGCAACCCTTTTTGCGTCCCACTGCTGGGCACGGGTCTCTCCCCATTATTGGGGAGGCCTGGAGCTTACTCCACCACGCTGCTCCAATGCGGGTTGGTGGAGATGCGGGTTAGTGGCCAACCTGCTGTCGGATGTTTTCAAACCGCCCATAAGGCCTCCGACAAGGTTTAACGACTGTTATCTATCGACAACAACCGGGACCGACGGCTTAACGTGCCCTCCGAAGCACGGAAACGCGCATGAAATTTTTTTGCCACTAGCGGTCACCCATCTCACACCTGACCGCGCCCGTTTGGCTTAGCTGCATAGATCGCTTGCGATCCTGGAAGTTTGTATAAATAGGAAAATAAAATAAAAATATTACGTGCAGTTATAAAGAGGAAAAGAACTTTGCTGAATACTATTGTAAAGAAAGAAAGTTATACCATTGTCGTTTTAAATCCGAAGTTTGAGTGAAACTTGCATTGGTTACAGCTTGAACATGTTTGAACATGTTTTTAATCATGTTATATTTTTCTGTTCCTTGGTTATTTACACATCATGTCAAGCGTGAAGTACTAAAGACCCATGGACTGTGGTCATAGGGTCATTTTATTGAGTAGACAATCACAAAATACGGAAATTTACCTATTCTAAGATGACATAATGGTATGGGACAAAATTAATACGTTCCACTAAGTTACCGAATACTAGAGGAAATGTAAAAACGCTTTGAAACTATCATTTGTGTTTATAAAATAATGTATTTTGGGACGCAACTAAGTCACACTCTTCAATTCAGGTACTTTTTTATCGAGGGGAAACCTTCATAAGGTACCCGGCATCTTGGGAGAGGATACCGGGTAATTTGGGATTTGTACCGCACTAAAACCCGCTTAGTTACCTACCTCTGCGCTTAGGGAAAACTCCAGGATCTCCAGTGGAACGCACCGGAGTCCACCGCGCGTGGCGCCCCGAACGGGACCATCTTCGGGAGAGCAAATGTGCTCTCCTTACTTCAGGTACCTACTCATAATCCTACTTATAATCGTGGAGTATGTGAAGGCGAAGACGAGGTACACAGTGTTGGCTTAGAAGCTGGAATCGCGCAACCCGGTGAATTTTAGTTCGTATGTGGTGCGCCTCCCGACCGACATGCGAAGTACCTTTTTAAAGGAGGAGGTGTGGCCGAAGGGGGTCGTGTTCCGCATATATCGTGGACATCGTCGACCGCCGGGAGTTACCGTAACCCGTCTCACATCGGCGAAAATGTGACTTAGTTATAAGATATAATAAATATGTATGTTAGTCTATAAGGTATTTATGCTATGGGATTTGTTGCCTGATAATTAAGAATTTATTATTATTATTTATTATTATAATTCTTTCTAAGCACGAAAAACTGCGAAACACTGCTACTTTTATATAAACAGCTAAACGAAGTTAAAAATATTATGTAAAGTTATAAAAAGCGGAATGCAATGGCGCTGAATACTATTGTAATTCCCAGTCGGTAGTTTCGACGAGTTTCATTCCGCTGTTGACAAAGTTCGACCATTGTCGTTCGAGTTCCGAAGTTTGAGTGCCACTTGCATTCGTTACGGCTTCAGCTGAAGATGTTTTTGTCAATTTGTGTTTACTGTTTTCTTGAAGTACGATTTTTAAAGTTTAAATGTTGTAAATGCTACAAATGAACAATTTGCTCACAAGGTATCAAAGATTTAGTCAATCCTAATGCCATTAAATACTTAACCTTGGATTTTAATGAAGAAAGTGCAATCACCTAATTGTCTTAAATGTAATAAACCAGAAGATATCCAGCATATTTTTTATGAATGAACTCAAAACAAGAGTAGACGTTGGTATTCTCCAGAGTATTCTGGCAGAGCCAGAGGGCCCACTCTGTACGCATCCGTCCGTAAGTTCTAACATTTTCGGAATCCTTTTTGGCATACTCGGATCGTTTTTTTTCACGAATTAATAAGATTAGCGTTATCATTGATGACATTAAGGTACTGAATGAATAATATTGCTAGAACTTCTTCAGTCTTATCCAAAAATTGGGCCCGAAAATCCACTAAGGCGTACAGAGTGGACCCTCAGCTTCGGAACAAGCTAAGTGCGTAAGTATGTATAAGCTTTAGTCAATGCATCCCTTCAAAATAGAATATACCTAACAATTAAATTTATAGAACTGTAGATATTTTTTATATATTTTAGCAGCATTTTTTTCTTTTGTTGTAAATAGCGTAAGGTCCAATGGAGTTGTCATATATCAAAGATGTATAAAAACTCCCAAATAAATATGATTATAAAAAGATTGTAACTGGAAATTCAATAAACAAGGAAATGGCGTTCAAAGCACAGAAAAGGTGTATAAGGTCTATGTGCAATATGAAACGTAGAGAATCCTGCAAACCCATATTTAAAACTTTAAAAATTCTGACACTACCCTGCCTTTACATACTGGAGTGTAGTTTATTTGTAAGAAATAATATCGAACTCTTCCAGTTTCGCCCGCGAGCTAGAAATGCGGACAAATTATATTCCCACTTTGAAAAACACATATTCAACAGAGCACCTACAATTTACAATAAGCTACCAAAGTCTTTGTGCCACTGTTGATGTAAAATTATTTAAAGAAAATTGAAGAAAATTTCTCGTGATAAATGTTATTATAACACCAATGAATTTTTAACTGACATTTTTGACTAATAATTTACTAATTTCAATAATCGACATTTATTGTTATAATTTTTTTTTAATAATTCATTTCTTATAAAATATGTTAATTATAATTTCAATTTCAAATTTACTATAGTTTTAAAATTAGGTTTAAGTACCTAGGTATGTATTTTTAATTATTGTGTGCCTATTATGGCGGGAATATAGATGAACAAAATGTTAATATTTATACACCATTAATGTACCTGTATTCCACAATAAAGAATTGATTGATTGATTGAACGTAGTTGAGATTACAAATTAATCCTATGCATTCTAATTCCGAAGACAGATGTTTGGACTGGTGACTGGTCCGTTGCCATCACATTGTCATCATTAGGCTGAAACAAGAAGTTGTGGAACGAGAAACAGATTGAACAGATTGAAGAATAAAATTGATAACTGATACCTACCACCTTATTGCCTGCAGCTTAGAACAGTTCTATATCTGCTGTTATGTTTCTTTATTATTTTACTTTCTCAGTTGTTTCGGCGTTTTATGAATAATGTTCAAACAAGTTGTAGGTGTAACAAGTTCTACTTTGTTTATTAATTAATTCTTCTCTGGTAAAAAAATCATAAAGGCTTAGAAAACGGATGACTATCAAAGGTCATTAGTTTACAAAATTATAAATTACCACATTTATTCTCTTTGTGAACATAAAGTACCTGCCTAAACTTTCTTTTTGTAAGTGTAAATTTTATATATTTAAAAATAAAAGTCAGCGCCACCTACCTTATCTCCATCGAACTTCTCAGGTTCGTCGCTACACGCTCTGACATCGCGTTTCTCCCGCGAGCCACGCCGCGCCAAAAGAGGCGTCTGTGGCGGCGACGCTAGCGCCAAGCTGTTCCTAGCGCTACCTGGCGGCGACTTTATGAACTCAATTTTCCCGCCCTCCACACAAATGTTTGGCGTGAGGGGATACATGGGAGACATAGCGACATTCGTGTTTGCCAGATGATTGTACATCTGGTTGTCTTCTAGGGGCAGCGATTTTGGTTTATTCTTTTTCCGGTAGGAGGAGTCGTAGGCTAGGACCTGGGTTTTGTCCTCAGGGTGGACTTGCCGAACCTTCCCGGGTGGCCGGTCAGGCGGTTCTGGGGAAACGCTGCCATCTGTGCCAGGACTTTCATTTCTTTCGTTGTTCGATGTCCTGAAACAAAAAAATAATAATTAGAACAATAAAATACATGAGATGAATCAATGAACGAACCCGTAAAATCTTTATTTAATATTACAGATGGGTATTAAACAATAGTCCATTAGCAGCATTTGGACAGCTTGGTGGACCATGGCCATTACATCATAGACCAACCAACAGTGGGAGATGATAAAGTGGTTGCCAAAATTTTTAACAGAAAATTATATTATTTGCAAAGAATTTTTTTGCATTATTCCATTTATTACTTGTTTCTGTTATTTCAAAGATAATACAAATAATAATGTGCAGCAGCGAAAGAACTTTTCTTTCATTAATTTAACATGACTTTAGGAAAGTCAACCTTATTGTAAAGCAAGATGGTATGAAATAAGTCGCAAAGTTGTTCGACACTCAACAAAATGTTTTGCATAGCCGGCAAAAGATGGCGCTGCCCCGGAATTTTTACACAGTTTTATTTAAAATGCTGTAATTTTTAAATTTATTATCAGAATTTTATCAAAAATACACCAATCAATTTCTAGTACGTATAGCTATGAATGGTGTAAGTTGGGATTTTTTTTATCTTGAAATTATTTTTGTCTCCGAACAAAAACTCTCAAGTCTTGAATCGCGGTATTGATTTTTTTTACTTTGCTGGATATATATACCCGGGCGCTCGCCTTACAAAGTGGAAGTGTATTCTTTAGTGTGATGCCACTACTGTAAACAGATCGCTAGCTCTAGTTAGAAGGTCTACAGCACGTGACGTCACGCGCTCGTTGTCAGGCTACGCTTCTTGTAACGTGCGCTGCGAACGCTCGCCCGCGCGGCTGCGACGGATCGGCGGCGCACTTTCCTTGAGCGGCCTCTCCCCAACGCGGTTTTAGTTAACTCGTTAGCTTAGCGCTTAGCTCCGGTTAAATCTTAAGCACTTCTATCTGTCAAGTGGCAGAGCGAGAGTAATACTCGAATGCCAGTTTTTTGCAGCGTTCTTATTTTATTTAAAGAAGCTCTTTCCAGTGCTAAGAGCAACGTTATTTTGGTGTTATAAAGTGTTATCAGAATTGAATAGAACCATCAGAAAATGAAGAATATGCAACTTATTTTGATAATAATTTAATGACGGAATTAATCAATTGAGGAGAATATTTTGTAAGGAAAACGTCAATCAATTCATGAAAAAAGACAAAAATAGTAAGATATTTATGCTTGATATGTAAAATGATAAAAAATACTTGTAGGTAAGAGCAGGCGCGGTCGCAGCCTTCGATTGGGGGGGGGGTCGAAAAGAATTTTTAGGGGCGGTCACTAAGAAATTTGGGGGAAGAGGTGTCCCAAATTGTCTTGTTTCGCCTTCTATCTACGCATGATTGATGGATTTGAGGAGGGGGGGGGGGGTCATGTCCCCTGTGACCCCTCCCCCCTGGGACCGCGCCTGGGTAAGAGTGGGTACTTACGTACCCATTTCATTTACGTGAAGAAATCAATGGTAAAGCTTCCTTCTTACAATAACCAATATTATGTAGGTACATAATTATTAATAGTAATTATGTAATAAAAATGCAACGGGTATTAAAACAGTTTTTAAAGCGCAAAAAAATGGATTCGGTCAATGTGTAAACTACGACAGACAGACACATGCAAGTCACACTACCTACCTAGGTGCCTATAGAAGAATCATAGAAACCTCTCATAATTTGGTTAGTACCTAATGATTTAAAAACAGAATAAAACCATTTAAAAAAATTGCACAGTACGGACATACATTTAAAAAAACATGGGAAAGATCGGACGATGTAGGGGAAAGACCGGACTACCCTCTAAAATCACCCAAGTGGCTAAGAACATAACATTTATAAAAAGACAAAGACAAAGGCAAAGACATGTGAATATGGGTGTTTACAAAGTTGTTTATATATATTTAGTTCTCCATATTTACCTACATGAGGTATGCAAATATACAATGATAAAAAAAATATTCGATCTTATACTTGCTACAACATCTTCTTGAATAGTTTATTTTGTTTAAAAATATAACAGGAACAGTACCATTTACGTTTATTTTTTAACTGAAGGGAGTAGCAAAACAAAATGGCGTCTCGTACTATGTTGCCAGTATAAAAAATAACCACAGATGCGGTAGATATTTAACTTATACGTTCTTACTCCATTCACGATCTTACCCCAACTCACTCTACTTAGATTGTTATTGTATTATTGGACCTGTGTATTCAGAGATCAGTCGAAGTCCTGTTATAAGAGCATGTAAATGATACCATTTAACAAAAAAGTTGTAATAAGAAGACCAGTAAAACAAAGCCGTTTCTCCACTTCGGACTTCGGTACATTACAATGATTACATAATACAAGTTATACAACATAGCAGGTTCACTTCATTCAACATTTTTTATTCTACCTCGATGTACGCCAGGGTTGTCATTGTTTGAGAAAAAGCAGAATAGTGCGCTAAAGTTTACAATTTCCATCAATTTTTAGTGAGCCGCCGGTTCGGGAGGTTTGAATTTATAATTATGATTATATATATTAATCTATCTAAGGGGAACAGTAAATTTTTTCAGGATAATAGGTAGCCTATGTGCTATTCTAAACTATAATCTATGTGCCGAATTTCATCCTTCAGCCGTTCCTTCGTGAGCATCAAACATCCCTCCAAACATCTAAACAAACATCTAAACTTTCGCATAAATGCGAAATTAAAATGCGAATATTAAAATGTACTCGTCTCGTAAGTATTAGTAAAGATAGGTACCTACCTAGCTAAGTATTTACTAGTGCTATATCGTTACATCTCTACAAAAATATATTTTGTTTTTGGTAAACATTTGATTATCTGCCTTATAAATTTTTTTACAGAATTGATTAATTTTTTTAAATAAAATTAAATAGTTTTACAGATTTTTCAGGCAAGCAAGCAACTTTTTCTTGGACTGGACACCAAATTAGCTACTCTACGACATGGCAGATGAATTTATTCCTTTTCTATACCTACATTATGTACTCACTAATAAAAAGTAAAGATTTTGCTGTTTTTAAACAAATGAAAAACGGTAGCTGAGAATAGTTCTATATTACCTTATTTATACAAGAGAAACACACATGAACCTTTGTCTACCTACGTAGATGCCTATAAGTGCCAGAAACAAGATAAATCATAAACAATGTAATACTCCAGGCAGCCCTATCTTCACCACCTGCTCTCAAAAATGGTTCAAGTTCGTAAAGGTTTTATGAAGAAACTCAACACTTTCGAGGGAGATAAGGCGTATCTTAATATTTATCTTCGCTACCGTGGACCGTTTATACAAGATCTTATCTTGTCAAACATAAACATTGTAAGATTTTAACATGGTGACACAAAAATATTAAGTAATTAGAACATCAAAACATTGCAGCTACTATTGCAATAATAGCCGAGCGGTAAAGATATTGGACTCAAGCAAGACAATAGGGTCGCGAGTACAAATCCCGGCGCGCACGTTTTGTGCACATTTATCAACTTTCCACGATAAATATTTTAGTGAGAGATTAATACAAATAGTAAAAATGCTTGATGAAGTAAACATTTTCTTTCTTTCTTTCTTTCTTTCTTTCTTTGTTAACGTTTACGGCGTTCAAGGAAGGTTCAATGTAAAGTTCAAGTTAAGCTAAGGTCGGCTGTTAAAGGTTTTATATTATTATAATCTTACAGAGCAAAGGTCATCTGTATCTCAAGGTAGGTACCCAAATTCTCAGCTATGTTTGGTAACGCGTCACGTATTTAAAGGTACTCGCATAAGATCAAAGTACCGTATATCCGCGTACTACCAAATCGTACTGAAATCTAATTTGGTTCAGTTTACGCTAGTCAAAGTTTAATGTAGCATTCGGTTTTAAGCGACCGCGACACGCTACTGTGACCCGCGACAGCGACCGGGTCACCTAGACTTACCGGGATGTCAAATTTGAATAAATCATCATTTTCCGGAGATATAAATAATAATAAAACAGAATATCATCATTTTCTTCATCCAATTTTATTTTCCTAGCGCCGAAAAATTCTGAAATATTGTACAATTACGATGGGATGCCGCAGTCGCTGACATCGGAAGAAAGTCCGCGCGGTCGGTACGTTACGTTGTTGTGTATAAGTATTATACCTGTTAGTCCTGTTACAGATATAACAGGTATTATTTACACAACAATAAAAAACCGCTTGTCTTTTCAACGGAAATCGATTATTTCTTGATAGCCTATCGAAGCAAGATTGCACAATTGAAATGCTCCCACGTCGCAATCCTATAATTACTAATTACTTGCCGCAATCTGATGTTATAAAATGGTATTGACGATTCGATTTATAACGCAAATTAACATTTTATTACTTAACTTGACATGTAATTTACAACTCACGACTGTGTGTCACTCGTTACGATGCAAGTGTTGCAACCAAAGATATTGAAAAATGCAATTTCTATGGTTACA
Organism: Pyrgus malvae; assembly: GCA_911387765.1. Taxonomy (NCBI): domain Eukaryota; kingdom Metazoa; phylum Arthropoda; class Insecta; order Lepidoptera; family Hesperiidae; genus Pyrgus; species Pyrgus malvae. Next base: position 3,916,933 of record OU426955.1, on the reverse strand, counting down.
ACCGTGAGCCTTATAATATTATCAAAGCTTAGTTTTAGTGTCCAAAAGCAATCAAATGATATATTATTTGCACTCCATGCAATTCTAATGATTCATTTTATTTACCTACTTTGGCTCTTCAGTTTCAACACAATAATCTATACTAATATTATAAAGAGGAAAGATTTGTATTTTTGTATGTTTGTAATGAATAAACTCAAAAACTACTATTCCGATTTCAAAAATTTTTTGACCATTAGAAAGCTAAATTCACCCTAAGTAACATAAGCTACTTTTTACCGCGGGAAAATGCTTCATTCCTACGTGAAAACGGGTAATAGGGTCAACGCGGTTGAAGCAACTGGCGAAACGCCTATGATTTTAATATAGCAATGAAGCCTGGAATAGCACATAGGCTATTTTTTTATCCTGCCCTTTAAACGGGTCCACGCGGGCGAAGCCGCCGGCGGTAGGCTGGTGTTATATTTGTTTAGAAGTCTGTTACGCTTTTCTGCTTAAACTACTAGACCAATTTAAATGAAGTTTGGAACACAGATAGAGTGGACTTTGGGAAAGGAAAGGAGTCTACGGGAACCTATAAAACGGGTCCACGGTGGCGAAGCCGCTGGCGGAAGGCTAGTAATATATAAATACCATTTTATACTCATAGTAGTGTAGGTATAACCTGTGTCGTGGGAACTGAAAGACTGAGAACAGAAATTGAAACTCATAATTTCATTCCTGCTTCGCCGGGACTCGAACTCGGGACTCCAGATTAGCAGTCCGGCATGGTAACCGTTGCGCCGCACGGGTCGATATAATATTATAGTTACGCTATTAATTTTATATCCTGTTGATGATCTTTTCAAGCCTCTTGAGCCAACTACACAAAAATTTGGTTGTTTTTAAATCGCTTCCACGACATAACGCACCATGTCGTATCGTCGTCGTACCAACCAAATCGTATCGTACCTTCCAAATTAGCATGTTTATTTTGAATGCCATTTCTGGCCACAATATGGCAACACCGGCCTTTGATGTGCAGAATGACGGATTGACGTATTTTAGAACGAAATCGTGTGTATAATTCCGTACGGGTTGAATCCCGCATCAATTTATAGGGCCATGTTGACAAATTATGATGCAATTCGAATGATTTACGTGTATTTCTTTGCCGAGTTATGTCGGGATATTACATTGTGATGGGATGATCCTCCGGTGCCGGATGGGTGGATTATATTATAACTGACTTTATTGTGAGTGGGTATTGTGAGTGGTATATATTTTGGATGTGGTTTTAAAACATCTTCACGATAAAAGTTTTTTTTTCAAACGCTACACACTCATAACCCCCACTAGAATTCCCTGTGTTGTGGGTACCATGGACACAAACAAGGACATAAACACACTCAGACCGAGAACAGCAATTTAAAGTTATATTCAAATTTCTGCCTCGCCGGGAATCAAACCTGGGACTCTCCGATCGGCAGTCCGGCACGGTAACCATTGCGCCACACGGGTAATTTATTTTATTTATTTATTTATTTAACATTCGTACCACCTTAAATTAAGGGCTACAGGGTTAAACTTAATGCCTAATGGCATTCTCTGCCAGTCAACCCTGGGTGATGGTGAGAGCTATGGGTAGGCACGACATAAATTATAAAAATGCTTATTATGTAAAGAGAAAAAAAAAATAATTAAAACAAGTAATTGAATCGTTGTGATTAAATTCTCTAACTGCTACAAATTCCTGACAGAGGTGCAATGTTACTTTATGGTGACTTCTCAAACCCTCATAAAAACCTCAAAGTACGTATGACTACTACAACTCCTGCATCAAGCTGTTAGGAACGACTCTCTTCTGATAGTTGGGAGTCCTTTTTTTTGGTATGGGGGGGGGGGGGCGAAACTTTTAAAAGGTACCCATCACCTTGGGAGAGGATACTGGGTTATGTGGGATTTGTACCGCACTAAAACCCCTTTGGTGGCCTGACTCTGCGCTTGGGGAGGACTCCGGGATCTCCATTGGAACGCCACGGGTCCTCCACGCGCGGCTTCCCAAAATAGGCCCTTTTCGGGAGAGCAGATGCGCTCTCCTACACCCTCAGGCGCTCACAGCGGCATGCGGCCACGCCGACACCGCCATCCTTCCCGGGTCTGTTGGTTGGACGGGTCTAGTTCCTACACTCACCGTCCGCAACCCCGGAAGCCCCCTTTTAGTCGCCTCTTACGATCAGGCAGGGGATACCGTAACTCTATTTTAATCCCGGGAGTTCTTGCTTCACCAGGTTATTCCAATGCTGGTTATTGGGGCATGTTTTCATACTCCCCTATGGCCTGCAAAAAGGCTTAAGGACGTTTCCCCTGTAACACAGAAACGCACATGCAATTCACTCGTGGTCACCCATCATTAAGCTGACCGAGCCTGTTTTGCTTGGTTGCGTAGATCATTTGCGTACTACGCCAGCCACTGACATTCTTTTATTAATTTGAGACCAGCCATAAGGCCCTGCGAACTTCTAAAGCACCTATAACATATTATTATCATAAATTGGTAATTGCCAGCAAGTAGGGGAAGATCGTTACCCTTCGTACACGGGGCACATTCATACAGTTAAAATAAAACTTGAACGAAACAACGTACGGTCTTGCTTTTGTATGTGTGCGTGAGTCGAGGTACCAACTATACGACAACGTAGTATCGCGCCATTCGCACCGGTGAGAGTGAAGTGACACGCAGAAACGTGTTTTCGCGCTCGATAAGTAATTTTTTGATCAATGTTTTTGTCTATTGTTACCGTAGACAAAATAAGTTTTCGTGTAGAATATTGTATCAGTAAGTAGCAAAATATACTTAAGATACGTTTTCGGTACTTAATTTATGACGTTTTCCTATTAATATTAAAAGAGGTTATATTTAGTTGTTATTTAGTTAGTGGGGTACTTTCGGACAGTACTAGATGGGGCACATTTGAACGCGTACGAATGTACCCCAACTAGTAGGTAGGTACGATTTTGTGTGTTAGTGTGCTAATTGCTAATTTTTGCATTAACTATGTCCTGTATTTTGCTATCGTCGATGTACATATATTATATTTTAATACCTATTTCTTATTATTACTTATCTTATCTTCACCAATTCGTCAAATAGTAGCTCCTTTGAAGATAGTTTTCACACCAGAGGCAATTCGACCCTATCCGACTGTTGTAAGAAGTAATAAAACAAACAAAGGACGAAGGCCAGGAAAATCACTTATTTATCATCACTTATCATTTATCACACACCCGAAAAAAATCTAATTAAAGAGAAACACAATGAAAAGCAGTTGAAAAAGCTAGAACAGGAAAGAAGGGCTAGGGCAAGACAAATAAAACGTAGTTTAGCTGATTTTAATTTAAAAACGAAGAACAAGAAAGCTAAAAACACAGAAAGTGATGAATCTGATTGTGATGGATCTGATATAAGCTTTCAAGAGAGTTCAACTTCTATCACAGATGAAAATGAAACCGATAATGAAAATTTTGAAATGAACAGAAGCCAATTGATAGTTAATGTAATACCAGAAAATATTAAAGGCGGTTCGTTTATTTTAGTGAGGTTCCCTAAGAAAAAAGTATTTACTATGTAGGAAAAGTTGTCGGTCACTATAGTCAGACTGAATTTAAAGTATCTTATTTAAGAAAGAAGCCAGACTTTTCGTGGACATTTGCTTTCCCTAATGTTGAAGATATTCATAACTGATGTTGAAATGATTCTTCCTGAACCTAAGCTTTCAACAGTTTGTACTTCTAGAACTCTTCACTTTTTCAGTAATTTTTTCTAATTTAACTGTTCAATAGTTTTTATTATCTTGTTAATAAACAACAACTTTTTGAAGTGCTAATCTGCACCAAAAATTTAAAAACGTGATTCTAAATTAAAGATACCTAATTTACGTAGAAAATGAAGCAATTTCATATTTTATTATTAATTTGTTTTAAACAACATTATTATTTTGTTTTAAACAAGAAAATCTATGTAATTTTTGTTGACTATAAGAAAAGTATTTTATTTTTGTTTGATAGAAGCTTATTTTTGTGTTTAATTTCATTGTTAATAAAATAATTTTGACTGATATGTGTCGTTTTAATCGCACGTACGAAGGTACCCCCTACACTGTATATAGGTGCCCCGTTGTTGGGGCACATTCGTACATATTCCAGATTTAGTTTAAATCATAATTATGGTTGAAACATCAGATGAAATCATCTGTCACTTTTTTATATGAATCTCAGATAGTTAGACTATAAATTTAAGCTGTCAGGTAAATGATTCACGAAAAAATAAAAAATAAAAAAAATAAAATGTGGAAACCGTACGAAGGGTCCCCATCTTCCCATGCTAAATTAAAATGCACAGAGAACCAAAGATCTCCACAAAACCAAACTATGTCGAAATATCGAAAGTTTTTAAACTTCGGAAACATTCAACGTTGCCTCAATTAGAGAAACCAAAAACAGATTTGGAATCCATCTAAAGCAATCCGTAAGAATGAGTTTATCTCGCTCGTTTGTTTTTGAACATGCCCATTTAGTTCATTTCTAAATACGTCCAAGTACGGAAAGGAAGCTACCCACGCTGCAATACAAACGTCCTTAATCCAAATCTAGTTCAAGTTAAATTAAACCTAATTTGGTGACCGCTTAAGTTGCTATTGATTTGCAGGTATAAATAGCTGAAGCGTCAGGTTACATGACAATATTTTCGTCACTGTCATTTTGTTTATTTTCGACGTTCTCTGTGTGACCGCGAAACGTTTGAGCGAAGTAGATTTTGTTAAGGGCCGGTTTTTCCATCGCCGTATAAAATTATTTGCCAAATACCTTAAAGCATCAAGGTATGACAGGTATGACACCCGTCAGAGGAGTGGCCTTTAGGGGCGAACCCCTCGTCCCAACGTCCATGCACAATGTGCCTTCTAGTTATACAACTAGTGTGTCAGTGTGAGTAGGTGTGAGTGTTGACGGTGCATAGAAAATGACGTTGTTAATTGAAGTTGACATATTTAGAAATTTATGCGTTAGCGATGAAAGAATATCTGTGAATGTGTGAAAAAATTAAAATGTGTACGTTCTTTCCCCGCACCAGATTTGGCACAAAAATTATGTATCGAAGCGAAGCGCTATGCCGTCTCTCCTGAAGGGTGAGTCAGTAACTTTGATGCTCTAAGCCAAATACCTATGTAAATGCTAGCGCTGTCAACGTTACTCTTATGACTAGTTATGACATATAAAAATGATAGCGACAATTTTAATTTTTTTACCGACTTCCAAAAGGAGGAGGTACTGTATTCGGCTGTATGTATTTTTTTTTTTATATATGTTCACCGATTACTCCGCCGTTTGTGGACCGATTTTCAAAATTCTTTTTTTGTTCGTATGCTTATACTCCCGAGGTGGTCCCATTGTCACCAAATCAGGATCTGATGATGGGATCCCAGGGAAATCGAGGGGAACTCTCAAATTTTATAGGCACACACATTGATTTTCTTATACTTTCTGAAGCATAAGCGATATTTGTGCATAGTAATCATCATCACGTGTTGCTAAGCTGATGATGGAAGGTACTGCAACAGTGAGGAGTTGAAAGCAAATTCTTTCAATAAATAGTTTTTTATTCCAAATCTTACATTCCTGAGGTGGTCCAACTGTCATCAAGTCAAAGTCTGATGAGGGGATCCCAGAGAAATCGAAGGGAACATTCAAATTTTATAGCACAATAAATGATTTTCATATTTTTACTAAAGCAAAATAGGCATTTTTGTATAATTATCATTATATCATGTTGCTGAGCTGATGATGGAAGGTACTACGAAGGTTAGGAGTTGAGAGCAAATTCTTTCAGTAAATGGTTTATTGTTCAATATCTTACATTCCTGAGGTGTTCCAACTGTCACCAGGTCAAAGTCTGATGATGATATCCCAGAGAAATCGAAGGGAACATTCAAATTTTATAGCACAACAAGTGATTTTCATATTTTTATTAAAGCAAAACAGGTATTTGTGTATAGTTATCATCATATCATGTTGCTGAGCTGATGACGGAAGGTACTATGACGGTTAGGAGTTGAGAGCAAATTCTTTCAATAAATGGTTTTTTGTTGGAAATCTTACATTCCTGAGGTGGTCCAACTGTCAAAATGGCAAAATTTGATGATGTGATACTAGGGAAATCGAGGGAAACACTGAAACTTAATAGGCACACACATTCTTTTAGTCATATTTTTTAACATAATACAAATATTTATGTCCGGTAATTATCGCCTCATGTTGCTAAGCTGATGATTGAAGTTACAACTCCTCAACGGTTAGGAGCTGAGAGCAAATTCTTTTATTAATTTATACGTTCAGGTGGACTGATAGTAGTATTCTTTCAGGCTATAAGATGGCTATTAGATAAACATGATTTTAAAAGGTATCTCTTTTACGTTTAGAAATTAAGTGAAAAAAAATCCAATTATGCTTATACATATGTGAAGAATTATTAAAGTTACTAAAAAGAGTGAAATAAATTAAGTTTTTAACAAAAAAATAGAACCGACTTCAAACGGTAAAAAATAAAATTGTTCAGTACCTACTTCTTCTTGCTTATGGTAATGACTCTTAAAACTATTTTTGGAGTCGGGCCCTTAGTAAAATGTCCTGTCTTAGTAAATATAGTTTACCTTTCGTTCTGAATGGACACCAACTTCAATATAGTTTTGATAGTCATTACCATAAGCAAAAATAAGTAGGTACTGTCCCACTGTCTGTATTGTCGGTGCCCATTTAGAAGGAATGGTACGACATTTTAGTAGGGGCCCGACTCCAAAAATAGTTTTAAGAGTCATTACCATAAGCAAGAAGAAGTAGGTACTGAACAATTTTATTTTTTACCGTTTGAAGTCGGTTCTATTTTTTTGTTAAAAACTTAATTTATTGTCTAAGTATTATTTTATATGGGAATTGAAAAAAAGGCCCTTATGTATTGTTATAACAAAAACATTTTAGTCACACTGGTAATAAGGGAATGACTCCATAGATGACACCACGAAAATTCATTGAACAGATACTTTGTTGTTTCACTCACAAACGCAATGCATAATACTTCATCACTTTCACTCACTCAAGTCAGAAAAAGAGACTTGATGATTTTGAGTACTATTACGTCACCTGGCTTAAGCTAAATGGGGAAAAAATAGTATCAAAGAAATGTTGACTTGATCCTGGCAATAAGCACAGATCATACATTATAACGTATTCTTTAACTGCTCTGTGGCACAGATAGACGAGCGACATTATTAAAAAAACGTTTTTCACTCATCGCCCCACAGTAGGGTAGATATACCCTGTGTCGTGGGTACCATGGACACACAATGACAGAAACACAAACACCCAGACCGAGAACAGGAATTTAAACACATTATTCAAATTTCTGTTACGCAGGTCGGCAAATTTATCATCGTCGTTACTGAAAGAAAAGTAAAACAAATAAATCTTTACTTTTGCAGGCGTTAATGTGTCTTTTTTAGGGTTCCGTACATCCGCTCCGCTGTCCGTCCGTCAGTCCGTCTATTTGTTATCAGGCTGTGTATCATGAGCCGTGATGGCTAGACATTAGAGATTTTCACATATGATGTATAAATTTCTGTTGCCCTAACAACAAATACAAAAAAATAGAATAAAATAAATATTTCTCGCTCCCATACAATATACGTGATCTTTTTAAGATAATGGTACGTAAAACTACGTGCGCGAGTCCGACGTGCACTTGGCCGGTTTTATACATCATCCGCCAGGCACGAAACAAAGCTAGTCTGAAAGTTTGTATACCAACAGTGCAGCAGGTAAGTCGCTACGGAATTGAACGTTGTGACGCACATACGCCTTTCAGACTTGCGTGCACTCATATTGCATATGAACGTTTAGTTGAGACCAGCTACACGAGCAAGTGGTTCTTGTTTGTCTATGCTCTGCGTTCTGTACATAGGTAAGCTTAATCCGGTCTTGGACTACCAAGTCAATTGAGATACTTTTAGTGAGCTATCAAAACGTGACATTCCCATACATTTTGTATGAGAAAATAATAAGTGACGTCACTTATCATATCTTAGACTAAGAATAATGTACTTACGTACTATATCATATATAGTCAATTGACTTCATTAATATTGATTTAATCTATTTGTTGGTGTTGGTTGTTATCAACAGTCATGGCAGTCGTCAAATCTTGTCAAAATCCGAACCAGGGGACACGATTTGAGGCAGTAACCATCGAAATGGTTTCAGGTTTGGCAAATTAAAGGCTTTTATCATTACACTAACTGCGCCTGTTGGAAACCGTTAGAAAGTAAGTGTCAAAATAGTTGCAGGTATGACAAAAAAGAGGCCTGTTTCATCACACAGCTTCTAGGTTACAGCTGTAGGAGAAAATTCATTGTGTTATAAATTTCCCAGCAATCATAAGAGAACCTTGAAATCTATACAATATAGATATAGATACAATCAAACGATTTTCACGTACTGTTGGAAAAAGTAACCATCCTTCCTTGTATCAGTTGGAGTTAGCTTAATAATGCGTTTGAGCGTAAGACAGATAGGTATATACTGAATTACTTGGGAATTTTTCCACATTAAATCTGTTAGATCTGTTTCTCCTGATTGAGTTTTGGCGGGAAGTTCAGAAGAGCATGTTGTACTCTTGTTTTATTTTCATTTACTTGGTGTATTTTTGTGTTATATTTTATCGGATAAAAATGATGGCGTTTTGGTTGATATAGGCTAGTTACAGTGCGCGAGTGTTGTGGAGTAAATTAACAATGCCGCCGTCAAAAATCGTAAAGTAGCCATCGCTTTACTAGGATATCTGATCACTGACGACTAATTTGACTTTGACTATTATTATATCACGAGTTTTAAAGAAACGAGCCAAAACTTTAATACTAAGGTTTATTTGACATTGGAAAAATGGTCAAACGAAGATATTTTGCAAAGGGGAAAAAGAAATACGAGGACTTTTTTGATATTAGTGGACAAGCACTTACATCATGTAAACGCAGCATCACATACGCGTCATAACAGGCGGCAGACGGCTTACTTATATGAAGTGCTTTCTATGGAATTTAGGGTGTTTCTCATTTCAAAGGCGATAAAAAGGCAAGCCCGCAAGCGAATATGTAATTAAAATGTTGACTTCACCCCACACATTCAAAATATTTGACGAATTTTTCACGTTAATTTTTAATGCTGTTATTTCTGTGTAGTTAAAATAAGTAACATACGATAGTAGGTTTTAAATTACGAGTCCTTTAGACAACGTATGGGTATGGTTAGAACGAAAAGAACAAAGATTAATTAACAATAGCAATATACTAATTTCTGTTGCTGGGCAGTTTTAATACTTTTGTGGACAAGATAATCAACCCTAGTGATACACAAATAATTAGCCTTTATCTACTGACCAATGGTAAGGTAAGTATGGTTACTTCACCATTCTCCATTGGAACAACATGGTGAAGCTATGAGTTCGCGTGGACCCGTTTTATCCCGTAGGATAAAAACCATTCTATGTCCTTTCCCAAAGTCCGCTCTATATGCATTCCAATTTCATTAAAATTGGTTCAGCAGTTTAAGCGGGAAAGCGTTACAGACAGACAGACAAACAGAGTTACTCTCGAATTTATAATATTAAAGTATTGTGGAATGAAGTATAAAGTATGAAAGATGATTCTGACAATAGGAACCGAGCTGCTCCAATGCTGGACGTAATATATCCTTTTGGAATATTACGAAATGCAGTGGATCAACAACTACACTTGATATCACCACAATACAGAGAGCTTCTATATCACTGTTCGTTAACTAATGAATGAGCGTAGGATGAAATTGATAGTAAGTGAAACCCGAAAGATATTACCTTTTACGATTAGTTTTATAAGTACTAAATCGTCTTGCAACACCCATGATTGCTAACTTCAGAACTACAATGGACACTTCCAAACTATTTACGTACCATACATTCCCATTGTATGAAAATGCAGTGACTAAAATATCGTTTTATACCGGATAGTCCCGTTAAATTATATGGTTTTGCTTTAAATACCTACACTCATTTGCGTGCATAAGTTTCCGAAGCAAAGTAAAGATAGACAGTAAAACACAAAGTAAGACAGTAAATATAAAAATTAAATTGAAAATTTTGTTTGCATTGTTCATAGTGCGCACATTTTAATCTGAATGCGGGACTAAATATCTTTATCTTGATTAAGCATATTGCGTTTATTTTTTATTTTTTGTATTTTTTTAAAATTGAGAGTTATTTCAGATAGCGTTGTTAGGTAACACTAAGCCAATGAGTATTAAAATCCGTTGTTTTTATCCGAGCAACTTTGGTCGTCCAGGTTAATAAAGATGGAAAACATTTAAAGTAAAACCGCAAGTCTTAAAGTTTATGATTTTCCATAAGACTCACATTGACCCAAGGCAAACCGTATAGGATCAGCATGATGGAAAAAGCTCCATACCTCCCCCCAGTATGTGGAGAGACCCGCGCCCAATAGCATTTTTTTTTTAATTTTATACTACGAGTATACTATAATGTGTTTTTGTAATATACACATAACGCTACATAATAAAAAACAAACACTGAAAATTGTAAATAATACCTCCTCCGTGTACCACCCAACAGAGCAAGGACTGTTAAAAAAAGTCTCGGAGTCCGTACACAGCTAAGAATTCTCCGAAATTTTTGGTTAATATAAACCAGCGGTGCACACATTATAAAAAATAGCGGGACGTCGCGAGATGCAAAAAGGGTTACAGCCAAGGCTTAAAATAAAATATCAAATTATGCATATGTACTGTGATCTTGTTTCTACTCTGAAATAACGAGTGAAACTCATGGGCATAATAAATAAACAATAGGACACCAATAGAAGGATGATGATAAAAAACTTACAAATGATAGTTACCTATCTACAATCACAAGGTCGCCACACCGAAAATAGAAATTTAATTAGATGTTTCTCATCATAAATGTAAAACAGTCTTGTTTACAGAAGTGAAGATGGTCACATGACGGTACAGTTAAACCTGTAATGACCTTACGCGGCACATTGTTGGTCGTGACTGACAAGCACCGCTGATTGGACCGATCTGCATTGAAATGACGACTAGCCGAGTTGATTGAAGAATCAACTCGAGAAACCAGCAGCTGGCGGAGAACGTAGGCGACGACGAAATCTACGGAGCTCAATGAAATGGGAGCTTCCGGGTGTAAGGTGATTGCTAGTGACAAATTGAAAATGCGATGTTCTTCGGAAGATGTTAAGGCGTTCGTTCCACTCATTATAAAAATATAAGTCGTTAAGCTTCTTCGGAGACCTTATTGTTGATAAAAACATCGTCAGCCGGTAAGCACACTGCTCGCAACACGCTCACACGCATCGTTCGAATTAACTCATAAACACAATCATTGTTACCCACAGAATTCGTGATCATAATTTTATGTCATTTAACAAGTAGAAGTGTAGATGCAGACGCGGACGCAGCCTTCAATTTTGGGAGGTGGTCGCCAAGAAATTTTGGGGAGGAGGTCACTAAGAAATTTGGAGGAAGAGGTGTCCATCTACGCATGACTGATGGATTTGGGGGGGGGGGGGGGGGCATGTCCCCTGTGATCCCCCCTGGGACCGCGTAGATGAGCATTCAGGCGACGTGTTATTAACTGAAACCTATGTACTGACGAATTAAAGCAAGACTGAGTTTTGTCTGAGGGCTGTTCGGCAACCATACCTTACTTTACTTTATTTTATTTTTACCTAAAATGTATATATTTCAATAGGAAAATTGTAAATAATAATAACAAAATGGAAAAAAGTTTTTTTTCCGAAAACTAGGAAATATGGAAATGTGAAATAAGTATGAAAATTTTTGTTATTTTTTTATTTTATCCAATAGTGTCATCAATCATAATATCGCTAAAATTAAGTCTTTGGTTTTAGGGTAAACTGCCACGTATTAGTACTTAAAATATTTTTTACCACTTTTATACACAATTGTACTTATTCTTATTTCTAAGTGTGCAATTGCCTACGCATTATTTTATTTTTGGAGTAAGCTGTGTTTACCTGTAATTGGTTTTTCATGTAGCAAAACACATTATGTTAGTGATAAGTATTTTAAACCATGTTAAAACTGTTGGTGAACCTATTAAATTAAATAAATAAATAGTGTTTATAATTATTTTTTTCAGAATCCTTATATCTTAACAAAAAAATACAACTATATACTTAAACGCAGTTTTTAATGGTAAAAATTGCAAATAACTTGTTTTCCCCATAGTTTTTGGTACTATGATTGATTACTGCGTTATCGGACGGTGACGTCATATCTGTCGCTTCGTTAGTACGAGCCGTTTTCAACGATACGCGGTGAGGTTTAACTTTGGCACGTATTTCTGTCCTTCGAGGTGCTCCAATCGATGTGGTACTGAACACTTTGATACAATAAAAATAAGGAACTTCGTTCCAAAAACTTGAAAGTTCCCTATCCCTGAACGACTGAAACGGGCAGCAGTACTTCCGCGGTCGAACTAAGAAAGTTTTAGTGGTCCAAATTATGTTATTATTAAATTATGGTTGTCTTGTCAGACCTGGCCCTTAAAGAGAAAACAACTAGAGAAACTAAGAATTTGTCAGAGAGCTATAGAGAGAAGTTACATGAATATAAAACTCAAAGATAAGATCAAAAATAGTAAAATAAGAAGGTTAACAAAAGCAAAAGACGTCATAAGCCAAATACTTAAACTAAAATGGAAATGGGCTGGACACCTGCAAAGATTAGACCCTAACAGGTGGACCCAAGTCGTGACAAATTGGATTCCTAGAAACAAAAAACGGAGAAGAGGACGACCTATAAAAAGATGGAATCACGACATAATAAAAGTGGCTGGAAAATTTTGGCATCGAACAGCCAAACAAAGAAATAAATGGAGTAAATTGGAGGAGGCTTTTACCGCAAGTGGCGGTCCTTACATTAAAGAAAATTTACCTGCTTACTAACACAATTTAATTTTATTACTTACGATATATCATACTACTAACCCTTTTTATACTTTATTTCTAATTTTTTTTTTCTTTAAATTTGTATTAGTGTAAGGAATCAATAAAGCTTTATTATTTATTTATTTATTACAATGATTTACCACACGAATGACCTCAGTAACAATAAAAATCATATAAATGAAATGAAATGAAATGAAATGAAATGAAATGAAAATACTTTATTGTTGACACACATAGAATAAGATGTTTAAAATTATAGTTGGAGTTTTAAACAGTCTACCATGTTCTGGCATACAATATTATTAATTAAAATTAACTAAAGAAATATTTTGTTTTAAGATCCGATAAGAATAATCTTGACGGATCATCGGCTTTTGATGCCTACCCACCGCCGCAAAAACCTAAAATAACAGTATAAAACGCATGCAAATCTATAAATAGCTAACAAGAGGGCGTGATTCACTCGATCTAGGTTAGTCTAATGCCTGGACCGGTTTGTGTTCATAAACAAGCTGTGTTTTGATTGGCAACATAATCAAAATGCATTTAGCGAAGAATATAAGAGAATTAGTGAGAATATATGGATTCGGATTGGTATGGTATTATTTTTCTCAACTTTTTTTATGTTCACGCTGGCCAATTGCGGATTGGTGGACTTCACTTGCAACCTAAAATTCAGACACCTGACTCAGGCGTGGTCGCAGCCTTCAATTTTGGGGGGTCACCAAGAAATTTGGAGGGGGTCACTAAGAAATTTGGGGGAAAAGGTTTCCCAAATTGGCTTGTTTCGCCTTCCATCTACGCATGACTGATGGATTTGGGGGGGGTCATGTCCCCTATGATCTGGGACCGCGTGTGACCTGACAGCAGGTTCTCCACAATAAAGAAAGCTCATAGTCTAATAATAGAGTACCCTGATTCGTGGACACCACGGATACACAAATACATGAAAAGAAACACCTAGACCGAGAACAGAAATTACAATTTTTCATTCCAATGTCTGCTTCGCTGGGAATCGAACCCGGGGCTTTTTGAAACAACGTGGTACAGTGGACTTTCGTCTCCGTTCTAAATTCTAGGGAGGGACACAAAAATGCAGTAATGTTGGACCAGTAGATATATATATATATATACGCCACAACACTGATATGTTGAGTGCTGTTATGTTGTTGTTGTCAGTAACCGGACGACCGCGTTGCTCGGATAAAAACAATCGATTTTCTTGTTTTAATTTCAAACTAAACACTCATCGGCTTATTGTTACAACTTACAGCTCTCAATAAAAAAGTCACAAAAAAATTTATAAACGCAATTATGTTTGATTGCAGTTTGAACCCGGCTCCTAGGTCCGCAGTCAGCCTACGTAACCATTCGGCAAAGAAAGCTTTAATTCTCAAATTATTATAGAGGTTTTTCGAATGGACATTGTTATTTGTTTGAACGACGGATTGGCGGACTCTTTATTCTATATTGGCATTTGACAGGGTCACAATATTGTTAATACTCTTCAGTGGATATCAGGAAGTATAATATTTTTCAGTAGGTATATATTTGAAATGAAATAGTTTGAAATAGTTTATTAACATCCTCGGTAATTACTAATAATATACACTTGATGTTTGTCATTGTCGTACGGCCATCAGCTGACCGTCATCCGCTTTGGGTGCGCTAAGGCTTATATGGGCTAGGAGAAAAAAGCGGGTGGAAAAAAACTCCAGCCCTGTTTTAAATAAATTTTCCGGTACAATGGGTATTTATTATGCAGCATGTGGGGCGACAAGGAGCACATGAGACAGCTATCGTGTGTGTCAATGCTATCACACTGCCATCCGCTCACAATTTTTTTTTCACAAATTTCAGTTGATTATGGCTGGAAATACAGATAATACGACAATTTTAGGAAATGAAACTTATCTAGAATAATCTATCAACCCGACAGCCCCTGGGTACATGTTTCATGAAAATCGTTGCAATCTTTTCCGAGATGTATATATATATATTATGTATATAAACCCCTGAGTACATGTTTCATGAAATACGTTGGAATATACAAGAATTGCTAGTTTAAGGGTATTAGATTATTATTTTGTTGGAAACGTGCGGTTTTCTCTCACATTCAAAAGAAACGATCACAAGCAAAACATTAGCTATCTTACTATATATACTTACTATATACAGCGGCAATGACAACTTAACCCTTGGTTATCTACTAATTAATTTTAAAAACAAAACAAAGTGAAACATTAAGAAGAAAATTTAATGAAGATGAAGCCACCAGCGAAACGGAAATGAATAGTTGCGATTAGACACGCTTGCGGTCAAAATAATTCAGCGGTTAGCCATATCCCGACGTTGGAGCAAGCATCAAGATCGAGTAGACTTGATGCTTTGTAATATTTTTATTGAAGCGCGCATGGCCCGGCGGTTAGCGTAGAACGCAAACGATCTATGCAACTAAGCCAAACGGGCGCGGTCGGGTGTGAGATGGGTGACCGCTAGTGGCCAAAAATTTCATGCGCGTTTCCGTGCTTCGGAGGGCACGTTAAGCCGTCGGTCCCGGTTGTTGTCGATAGATAACAGTCGTTAAACCTTGTCGGAGGCCTTATGGGCGGTTTGAAAACATCCGACAGCGGGTTGGCCACTAACCCGCATCTCCACCAACCCGCATTGGAGAAGCGTGGTGGAGTAAGCTCCAGGCCTCCCCATTAATGGAGAGAGACCCGTGCCCAGCAGTGGGACGCAAAAAGGGTTGCAGCCAGCCAGCCAATATTTTTTTTA
Source organism: Pyrgus malvae (assembly GCA_911387765.1). Taxonomy (NCBI): domain Eukaryota; kingdom Metazoa; phylum Arthropoda; class Insecta; order Lepidoptera; family Hesperiidae; genus Pyrgus; species Pyrgus malvae. Next base: position 3,901,091 of record OU426955.1, on the reverse strand, counting down.
CAAACGTTGCATACTCATAGCCCCACAGTAAGGTAATTAATACCCTGTATTGTGGGTGCCATGGACACATACAAAGACAGGAACACAAACACCCAGACCGAGAACAGAAATTTAAACTCATCATTCAAAAATCTGTTTTGCCGGGAATCGAACCCGAGACCCCTCGATTGGTAGTCTGGCATGGTAACCATTGCGCCACGCGGGTTGTCAACGTCAAACAAATTGATTATCGTATACTTGAAAATCACACAAAAAAGCAGACATGTGAACTGTATTTGGTCCCTGGTGACCGAGGAGAGAAGAGACCTGTGCCCAGCAATGGTAAAAAGAGTTGTTGTGCTTACATCCATACTTTAAAATATTAAATGTGTGAGGTGTCTTTCTTTGTAAGTCCTTCTTTCACGTGGCAACGGTGCTACAGGTTGATCTGATATCTACTATATAAAAATAAGTCGGGTTTTCCTTCCTGACGCTATAACTCCAGAACGCACGAACCGATTTCCACGGTTTTGCATTCGTTGGAAAGGTCTCGGGCTGCGTGAGGTTTATAGTAAAGAAAATTCAGGAAAAAAATTCATGCCAAAGTTCACGCGGACGAAGTCGCGGGCGGTCGCTAGTTTATTATAAAAGTTTTTAGGTTGGTAGGATACTTTTTACCCACTGAAAAAAGCATTTAATTCCTATAGAAAAAACGTGTAGCTAGAAAAATGTCGATTCGTAAAAGCCTAAAGTTTTTTTTTAAATTACATTGGAGCTAATGGGCCCCATATATACTAAATTATGTTTAAGAACGCAGGCACAGTGGGTAAAATACGTTTTTTTTAACCTTTTTTATGTCCTACTGCTGGGCAAGTGTAAGTGAGAGGTGCTTATTTAGTCCTAAGAATATTGAGACGGAGATGGAGGACAGAATCAGATCTCATATATTACAATATTTGATGAAAGTAAGTACAAGCACTCAAGTATATTATGAATTCATAACATAAATTTAGCAATTCTGAAAAATGTAAATGTTTACAAAGTATCAAGTTGAGATATTAGCAAAATCCGCGTAGCTTTCTGTCTGAGTACAGCACGAGTGTTTAGCGATCACCACAACGAACTTAGCTGATGTAGGACGACCATGAATACGGTAAACATTTAGAAAAAAGTTGTCATTTCAGTTATTTATTTCATATAATACAGTAATATAAACATTACAGACTTTAAAAACCCAATGCGTATGGCTGCAACCCTTTTTGCGTCCCACTGCTGGGCACGGGTCTCTCCCACTTATTGGGGAAGCCTGGAGCTTACTCCACCACGCTGCGCCAATGCGGGTTGGTGGAGATGCGGGTTAGTGGCCAACCCGCTGTCGGATGTTTTCAAAACCGCCCATAAGGCCTCCGACAAGGTTTGACGACTGTTATCTATCGACAACAACCGGGACCGACGGCTTAACGTGCCCTCCGAAGCACGGAAACGCGCATGAAATTTTTTGCCACTAGCGGTCACCCATCTCACACCCGACCGCGCCCGTTTGGCTCAGCTGCATAGATCGCTTGCGTTCTACGCTAGCCGCCAGGCCATGCGCGCTTCCGCAATGCGTATAAATACTTATATTTTTACGTACTTGCCCACTGCTCTGCGAAATGCAGCCGGAGGAGTATGAAATACGTCCCTGTAGGAGCTACGGTATCCCCTGCCTGATCGTAAGATGCGACTAATAGGGGGCTTCCGGGGATGCGGACGGTGAGAGTGGGAGCTTGACCCGTCCAACTAGCAGCCCCGGGAGGGACGGCGGTGTATGCGTGGCCGCATGCCGCCGTGAACACCTGAAGGTACAGGAGAGCACATCTGCTCTCACGAACATGGGCCCGTTCTGGGGCGCCGCGCGTGGAGGACCCCGGTGCGTTCCTATGGAGATCCCGGAGTCTTCACAAACGCAGAGGCAGACCACCGAGGGGGTTTTAGTGCGGTCAAATCCCCCATAACCCAGTATCCTCTCTCAAGATGTCGGGTACCTTTTGAAGGTTTCCCCCCCGATACCAAAAAAGGCTAGTGTCCGTAGCCAAGACCTCATTGAGCAACGTCAGGGCACGTACGAGCGGTGATTCTCTTAACCTGCAGTACGGAACTGCGAACAAGTTTTGTCGCTGAACATGAACGTTCCTATCATTTATCATTTACAAATTTTTCACCCGTAACTTTCTGTGACTGGGTATCATGACCCCAGGTACGGGTAATTTATTTCCTGGCAATTTTGTTTTAATAATTTTCTATGACATAATATTTTGAGGTAGTATTTTAATGGTAAGTCTCTCTTCACCACCAACCCGCATTGAAGCAGCGTGGTGGAGTAAGCTCCAGGTCTCCCCAATAATGGGGAGAGACCCCTGCCCAGCAGTGGGACGCTAAAAGGGTTGCAGCCAAGTCTCTCTTCAGGCTCAACGTCGTTCAGCAAGCTCAGGATGTCAGCGTTTCTCCGATGATCCCAGGATCCTTCATAAGCGCTGAGCGCACTTAACCCGACGTCTCCCAAAATGCTCGGGTACCTCGTTAAAAAAGGTGGACTAATAGCTAATGGTGAACTTTGAGCACCGACTTTTACCAGGTGGACTGATGACCTAAGGGTGCAAGATCTAACGGATAGCAAGCTGATATGATGCGATATCTCAATTTGCCTATGGAGTTGTAGCGCCAAGTATCGCCCCAACCTACCTGCCTACCAAACATTCCTGACAAACCTTCGCACTTGTTTTACGCTGGTGTCCATGTGCTGCCACGACCACTTTTTACCACAAGACCGGTGTACACACACACTTCCACTTCAATTTATATTAAAAAATTGAATAATTTAAATATAACTTAAATGAATTAAAAAAATTGAATAAAACGTTATCTTTCTATTCCCAATATTAAAAAATCCATGGTCACAGCGCTAACTAATTGCGCTCAGTACATTATGCAGTTCAGTGCACTTAGATGCAATTGAGGTGTATTGCATTGCGTTTATTTTTACTACACCGCTTGTTACCGTTTAGCTGATGGACTATAAATGATACCCGTTTATGGGTTTCTTATAGTAGTAAGCGTTTGTAACTTTGAACGTGGATTGGTAATGCTGGCAAGCAATTGAAGAGCAAGGTGGTCCGAATGTAGGTGGTCGGTGTGGAGTGTGTTAGATATTTACAGCGTACAACTTCTTAATATTTAGAAGAAGTGATACTAGAAGTTAGACTTCGAACTTCCATACCTAGCTTCGACACCGGTGCGTTCCACGGGAGATCCCGGAGTCCTCCCCAAGCGCAGAGGCAGGTCACCGAGGGGGTTTTAGTGAGGCTCAAATCCCACCTAACCCGGTGTCCTCTCCCAAGGTGCTGGGTACCTTTTGAAGGTTTCCCCCCCAATACCAAAATAAAAACTTCGAATATGCAAGTATTATAATATACATGTAAGAAGAATATGTAAGAAGCTAGGCCTTCGGTAGGGCCATGCAACCAATAATAGATTTACCACTTGTTTTATAGTACAGGAAAAAAATTAATGAAACATTTCGTCATCATGGAAGTCGGGAGTTTGAAATCCTTCTAAATATTGAGAAACGACCTCTACTCAGGATTGGGTCCACAAAAAGGGTAGAAAATCATCTGATACATATCTAATCATGTTAATTAAATAAACGTTCTACCCTTGTTCATGCAAATGAAGAATGACATTGACTTAGAAAGTCAATGAATTCATTCAATCAGTTTGAATAAACCAAGAGTAATTAATATAATGTACATTTTATTGACAACTACTGATCCGGCCCTGAGGGCCCACTCTGTACGCCCGTATCCGAAACTAAGTGAAATTTCGGGCCTTATTTTTGGATTAGATTGAAGAAATTCTAGCAATATTATTCATTCAATAGCTTAATGTCATCAATGACAACGCTTATCTTATTAATTCACGAAAAAGAAGCGATCTGCTAAAAATGCTTCCGAAAATGTTAGAACTTACGGACGGATGCTTACAGAGTGGGCCCTCAGCTTCGCTCTCGAGTGGTTTGAGTTTATATGATTATAATGATGATATAACAATCTATCCCAAGGGAATAGGATTTTTTTTTCGGGATAAAAAGTAGTATATGTACTACTAGCTATTCCAGGCTATAATCTATCTCAGTGCCAAATTCATTCCGGTGATTGAGTAACAAACGTACATACATCCATCCTCACAAACTTTCGCATTTATAATATTGGCTGCAACACTTTTTGCGTCCCACTGCTGGGCATGGGTCTCTTCCCCATTATTGGAGAGGCCTGGAGCTTACTCCACCACGCTGCCCCAATGCGGGTTGGTGGAGATGCGGGTTAGCAGCCAACCCTCTGTCGGATGTTTTCAAACCGCTCATAACTATCGTTTATCTATCGGTAACAACCGGGACCGATGGTTTAACTGCCCTCCGAAGCACGGAAACGCGCATGAAAGTTTTTGCAACTAGCGCTCACCCATCTCACAACCGACCGCGCACGTTTAGCTTAGTTGCATAGATCGTTTGCGTTCTACGCTAACAGCCGGGCCATGCGCGCTATTAATTTATAATATTAGTAGGATGAAAAATAAATATCGTTAGTAACAAGGACTCAATTGAAAACAAAAATAAAGTAAAACATGTAAAACACAGCCCTATTTGGATTTACAATCTTTACACGGAAATATAAACTTGAATAACTCAATCCTTCCGCGTCCATCGTGTCAATGTTTTATTGAGCGACACAAAAACTCGCTCAACAGACGCCCTTACAAGGCAATGTATATCTCAGTCGTAATTAATGTAACCTAGCTCTTTTACTCACAAAAACTCCGATGAGTCACGGCCTTAGAGGGTGTATAAACAGCTATAGAACACGCTATCCTAGGCTGGTGTCCAACGGATAGTAAGATGATATACATTCTTTTAAAAAATCTTTACTGTTTCAAGAGTAGCAAACGAGCATACATACAATCCACGTAATACTAAGAGGTCACTGCTGTCAAGGAGCAGTTACTGATCTTATACAGTCTTGTGGGACTTTGCTACACTACTTCTCCGGAGGATGATAGTCCCCTAATTTTAATATCACTGTCACCCTCGCCTATCCTCTGAATCAAAACGCATCTGCAGAAAAGAATGACTGAATTGGGTATGTTGGTGATAAATCTAATTTTCAAACAGTAACAGTCTTATTATTATTATGGACTTTGAAGTCGTAAAGGAAAGATATTCTTGTATATCTTAATGATTATTACTATTTTAATAATAATAATTTTACCATTACTAGGCTGAACCGTAGCCGTTAGCAGTATGACCAATTTTAAGGCTATTCATAGAGTGTCTGTAGTTCAAATTCGGCAAGTTGCGCTTTATATCTTCCTCGTGTACTCTAAGACCATGACGCACAGTAACTCTTATACCCATCTCACTCTCACTATAAAGAGAGCAACAACAAAAACATCAGTAGATCCAGCAAGTCAATCAATTTCCCACGGTGCCACGGATCAAAATAAAAACAGAAGTATTCAATGCAAATTTAAAATTGTTCCCACACCGGGGGCGACACGGAACAAAAGTAAACACGCAGAGGGTCCAAGATCCATGACCTACACGACACGCAACTTGCCTTACAAGGTTAGGCTATTAACATGTCAAAGAATGTACGAAACGTGTTCGAGGGATTACTCTTATTTCTCAATACAGATGGTTGTTAACTTGACAGCCGGTTATTGTAGCGTATTCAACATGTCATTCTTCGACAGGTCAGGTTTAATGTCTTCTTTTTAGGACTGGGTTGCTTAGGCGCCGGATAAGTGATGATGTTTTGGGAAGAAGGCTATTTGTGGCGTTAATATGTACTTAATGTTTAGTGTTATAAATGTCGAAAGCAAAACAAGGTTAGTTTTGATAATAAGGACACATTGAAGGGACTGCTTCTCTTCAGTAATAGTGGGACCTTGATTTGGCAGTCCAGTATGGTAACCATTGCGCAATAAGGATCATCTTGTAACGTATTCGAGATGAAAATTGAGGGCCTACACTGTGCGCATCCGTCAGTAAGATCTAACATATTTGGAATCATTTATTGGCATACTCAGATCGCTTTTTTATACAAATTTACAACATGAGCGTTATCATTGATGACATTAGGCCACTGAATAAATACTGCTAGAATTTCTTCAGTCTTATCCAAAAATGGGGCCCGAAAATTCACAAATTTTCGTACACGCTCGTACAGTATACCATCAGACATGACCAGACCAATTCTATATTGACCTGACCTGAGCTGACAAATGAAACTACTAAATTATTTGTATAGATAACATACATAAAACGATAAAGATATAAAATCACACTATCAGCATTAGCTACAAATTGGTCAAAACAAAAAATAGAAATAAACGACGACCCGCGTGGCGTATATATCTGTGGCGTGGCGGTTACCATGCCTGACTGCCGATCGGAGGGTCCCGTGTCCGATTCCCGGCGAAGCAGGCTTAAATTTTTTTTCGGTCTGGGTGTTTGTGTTTCTATCTTTGTGTGTGTTCATGGCACCCACGACACAGGGTATCTACCCTACTGTGGGGCTATGAGTGTTATTTATTATTATTTATTAAATCTCAAACCTATGGAAACCTTTATTATTTTCCTTACCTACTCTATGACTACCCAACAGTCAAGCAGTCTGATTCGTCGTTATGTAAAGTTCAATCCGGATTCGTTCCCGTATTCCATACATGGTTCGGAGGAAAGTGTTTAGACGGAGTCTTCTGAATTATACATAAACCAAGTATGGTAAAAGCTCGATTGGGTAAATATTGTAAATACTTGACTTTTTAGAGTATAATCCGACCATTGCGAAACGTTTTCCAGAGGCCTTAGTGTGAGTCTGCACACGCGAAAACGTTACTATCGCGTTTGCGTTAAGAATTTAATTATCGACCTTATTCCTTGGAGGTTAAGATCTATCTGTCCAATTTTAACTCTGACGCAGTAGTAACGTTCGCGCGTTTACAAACTCACACTAAGGGCTCAGGTGGATGAATATAATATATGAATATTTCCGCTTCTTATAATCCTTTCTGTTAATAGGCAATTTTTTTGTATTTATAATATACTAGCCTTCCGCCAGCGGCTTCGCCCGCGTGAACCCGTTTAATGGGTCCCCGTAGGATAAAAATTAGCTATGTGCTATTCCAGGCTTCATTGCTATATTAAAATCATAGGCGTTTAGCCAATTGCTTCAACCGCGTTGACCCTATTACCCGTTTTCACGTAGGAATGAAGTTTCCCGCGGTAAGAAGCCTATGTTACTCAGGGTGAATGTAGCTTTCTCATAGTAAAAGAATTTTTGTTGTTGAATGAATGAATGATGAATGAAAGATGTTTTTAAACCGCCCATAAGGCCTCCGACAAGGTTTAACGACTGTTATCTATCGACAACAACCGGAACCGACGGCTTAACGTGCCCTCCGAAGCACGGAAACGCGCATGAATTTTTTTGCCACTAGCGGTCACCCATCTCACACCCGACAGTGCCCGTTTGGCTCAGCTGCATAGATCGCTTGCGTTCTACGCTAGCCGCCAGGCAATGCGCGCTTCTATATTTTTACTTGGCTGCAACCCTTTTGCGTCCCACTGCTGGGCACGGGTCTCTCCCCCTTATTGGGGAGGCCTGGAGCTTACTCCACCACGCTGCTCCAATGCGGGTTGGTGGAGATATTTTTACTTATTTATAGTTATTTATTTATAGAATTCTATTGATTGTTATGCATCTTTGCTTATTACGTGTATTTAGCTCCCTCTGCCCACAAGGCTTAATAGGGTTTAATATCGGATACCTTAAACTTTCAACTTAACAGGTGTAAGATCAACGACAACATGTGTAAGTAAGTATGTCAAAAACAATCATAAACATGACAATGTTTGCTTTAAGGTTCAGAAACGCGATTCAAATATCTTTTAGAGGCCACCGTCAATCTATCATCATTTATACCATTGAATTTAAAATTAAAACCAAATCTTAGATTATTTGCCTTCAACATGCTTGATTAATATGATTATCCACTTTGAACCTCTAATTATTACAACTTAAACATTAAGTACCTGGACGCCCGAGCGTTGCTCGGATAAAAACAATTTATTTCCTTGGTTTATTTTTAAGCAAAGCATTCATTGACTTAGTGTTACTTTACAAATCCTTTTAAAATACCTAGCTCCCAATTAAAAAAAAATAGTCACAAAAAAATAAAAAACGCAACGTGCATACTTGAGATTTGAACCCGGGTCTCCAGCTCCGTAGTCGGCTTTCGTAACCATTCGACCAAGAAAGCTTTAATTCCCTTGACGAAATTTTTACAGAGGTCTTTCATAATTATCGACATTGTCATTTGTTTGAAGGGTGGATTGTCAAATGTTGACCATTTGACGGCTTTCTACGCCACAATATTATTAATATTTTCCAATAGATGTCGGTAAGTGTAATTTTATATTTAACTGCATAAACTTAAAAAAAAAACGACAAATTCTATCAATAAAAATTTGTGGATCGATTTATCATCCCCGCAACCAGTGTACTAAATTTCATCAAAATCTTTGGAGCCGTTTCCGAGATTCAAAAAATATATTTAGATATATACAAGAATTGCTCGTTTAAAGGTATTAGATATACAAACAGCATCTTTGCTACAACTACTCTATTCAGAGCGATCTGACTAAGCGATTGTTCTGCGAAGGGCCGAGAATACGCCGATTGCGCTAATTGACTAATCTCGGTTTATCTTGATGGATGTTTATTTGTAGGATCTTTGTTGTTGTGGTCATGAATCTGTTGTAATTTGTTTTTTGTTTTATATAAGCAATCAGGAACGAAGAAAGAATATACAGTAGAAATCTGCTGATGTTAATTCTATAAGCAACATCGAAATCGGAACTAATTTGCCGTGACATGGGCGTACCGAGAGGGAGTCCAGGCGGGTGCAGCTCTTCCTCCCCCCCCCCCTACGGATCAAAGTCCAGATTCAGGAATTCCCAAAAGATCTCTAAATGAAAAAAGAAACCTATAAAGAATAAGCTTGATATGCTGCCTCCTGCTGTTTCCTTTGTATATTTAATATTTTGTTGACTATCAAGAACTTGCCCCCCCCCCTAAACAAGTACTTGCCCCCCCTGTCCAAAAACCTGCCCATGTGCGGTCATTATTATGTCGTTATAAATGATGTCGTTATAAGAGGTTTTGACTGTATCAACATCATTGTGTTAGTCGAATGTACGATCCTACAAAGAGTTCTATCTCCTTGTATTTAACATTGTTAATATAGTTTGTTGGTGGTAGAACTATAATGGTTCGACCGGAGAAGTACTATCGCTGCACCCACTTCTGCCGGGAATGAATAAATGAATGAATGCATTAATAAATGAATGAATGAATGACCGAATGAATGAATGAACGAATAAATGAATTAATTAATTAATTTGCATAAATATGCGTACATATAGGGGAATCAATATTATTGTGTTCCAGTGGAAAGCTGCAGTTGCCAGCCAGACTTGTATGAGGTGATTATCAGCCTCCGGAGTAGCAGCGCAACTGCGTACGACCTCAGACAAAACTTAGCTATGCTTGCTTAAGGTTGCATGTAGATGACCACGTGGCCTTCATGCTCCTCTAGAGCGTTACTCCACGACCACTAGCAAGACTTATGCTTGCTTGAGGTTATAAGTATATGTCATGAACAGCTGGCTGCAGTGACCACTTAAGGCCACGTGACCTGCATGCTGGTCTATTACTACATTCAAATAATTAAAAAAAATAACATTTTGGTTTTACCCATTCCATTAATGTAGCTGGTAGGCTGCTCAAAACACTAGACTTCCGTATAGATTCCAGATGGAAATCTTGCTTACCTGTAAATAATCAAATCACAAATTAAGCGTAAGCCAAAATAGCATTCTTAAAAGGAGACGTATCGTATGTAAATTCAATTGAATATTTCTGTTATTATTGTATTCTGGGATTCTGGATATATATTCATACTTACTATTTTAGATATTTTAATTTCAATATTAATCCTAAGCAAACACATACAGGCCAACATATTTCAGTCCCTGTAGCTTCGGGATTAAGAATAGAGCTACGGTATCCTCTGCCTGATCGTAAGAGGCGACTAAAAGGGGGCTTCCAGGGATGCGGACGGTGAGAGTGGGAGCTTGACCCGTCCAGTTAGCAGCCTCGGGAGGGACGGCGGTGTATGCGTGGCTGCATGCCACCGTGAACACCTGAAGGTGCAGGAGAGCACATCTGCTCTTCCGAAGATTGGCCCGTTCTGGGGCGCCGCGCGTGCAGAGGCCCAGGACCTGGACACCGGTGCGTTCCTATGAAGATCCCGGAGTCCTCACAAACGCAGAGGCAGGCCACCGAGGGGGTTTTAGTGCGGTCAAATCCCACATAACCCGGTATCCTCTCCCAAGGTGTCTGGTACCTTTTGAAGGTTTCCCCCCCGATACCAAAAAAAAGGCCAACATATTTCAACGGGAACCTTCCCGTATTTTAAAATTTATTCGCAGTACCGAATTACCGTTGTGCCGAAATACCGGCATACCTGTGAAGATAATTTGCACCTAATTAGGTATATTACGGAGCCATATAACTTGACTATCTCTCAACCTGGACTCGCTTGCTAAGTTTTTAATTAATATTTTCATAAGCTGGCAAGAGTTTGAAAGATACGTGGTGTTAAGTGGTCTTCGTTGACGAATATTCTATGCTCAATAAAGCAAGTTTCATAGTTTTTTTTAGTCGTAAGCAGAAACTACGAATCTTAATGACTGGTCGCAACCCTTTGCGGTCGCACTGCTGGGCACGGGTCTCTCCTTATTAGGGTGCGTTTCCACTGACGCGGAGCTGGGTGGAGCGGTGCTTAGCGGTGCATAAATTGACCAATCATTATGCTCGAAATCTCCGCTCCGCTTCAATGGAAACAGCACGAGCGGAGTGGAGCAGAGCTGAACGGATATTCATAAAAATACAGCGAGGCGATGCGGAGCGGAGGACAGCGGGCATTGGGGTGCGGATATATCCGCTTCACTACTCCTCTCTGCTCCACTTCAGTGGAAACACTTACCACTTTTCACCCCTTTACTCCGCTCCTCTCCGTCCAGCTCCGCGTCAGTGGAAACGCACCCTTATTGGGAAATCTTGGAGCTTTCTCCAGCGCGCTGCTGCTCAAATGCGGGTTGGTGGAGAAGCGTGTTAGTGGCCAACCCGTTATCCGATGTTTTAAAACCGCCCATAAGGCCTCCGACATGTTTGATCGACTTATCTGTAGAAAAAAATCGGGATCGACGGATTAACGCACCCTCAGAAGCACGGAAACGCGCTTGAAAGTGCCACTAGCGGTCACCCATCTTACGCCCGACCGCGCCCGTTTGACTTAGCTGCGTAGGTTGCTTGAGTTCTACATTAGCAGCCGAGCCACGCGCGCTTCGTGTTTGTCACTAAAAGTGGGCAACACGAACAGACTGACAGGACCCAATTTTATATACGTAGATGAGATATGAAAGGATTAAACTATAACGGTTACTTTTATACCCTCGTTAAGTTTAATACGCGTTTTCGGGCGTTTATCTTTTTAATCAGACCCTATATCATTCTTTATCACGACCGTCATTCTTTGGAAATGTTAAAAATAAATCACAATTACTATATAGAGATTCGTACATATCTTTATGTGAGGTATTTTTTAAGCTACAAAACAGCAAATACTTAGTGATTTTAATCAATTTTGTTATACAAATCATAATCTAATACCTTTAAACGAGCAATTCTTGTATATACCTAAATATATTTTTTGAATCTCGGAAACGGCTCCAAAGATTCTGATAAAATTTAGTACCCTGGTGTCGAGGGTGACAAATCGATCTAGATAGATTTTATTTTTAGAAATTTGAAACTATAAAAAAAATTCAGCGGTAATCAACTGAATATAAACTGAAAAATACGACTCTTCCTGTCATCTATTGGCGTGAATCAAAACCATATTGCGTTTTTTTGTGTTTTTTTTATTGGGAGCTATTTCAGATGGTGTTATTAAGTAAAACTAAGCAAATGAGTTTGTCGTTTGAACCTAGAAAATAAATCCGGTCTTGGACTACCAAGTCAATTGAGATACTTTTAATGAGCTGTCAAAACGTGACATCCCCATACATTTTGTATGAGAAAGTGATAAGTGATGTCACTTATCAGTCCAATTGACTATATCATCATTATTATTGATTTAAGCAGTAATAAAAATCATGTAAAAAAAAGAAATAACAATTATATTGCTTTCCAAGCGTGATTTAGTGCAACCTTTTTAAGGTAAGGATTTTGAATTTTTTTGTGCATAGTGTCCAAGACCCTATTGTTTTTATCCGAGCAACGCTTGGTCGTCCAGGTACTTGTTATTGTTTACGGAACGATATTTAAGAGTGAAATTTCACTTGACGAAGTTAAGATGAATCTTACATGCCCAAGCTAGCCAAGCTCGATGTATTTACCAGTAGTCCCTCCAAGAATCCATCAGCCATGTTAAAGTTTCATCGTCAGGTCTTCGTCATAAGAAGAAACGAACGAGATCAAACTCTGTGGTTTTAGCCATAAACATAAGAGGATTTCATTTCCCACCTTCGAGTTTAATAATTTACCAGGCATGGCTGCAATGCAACCCTTTTGCGTCCCACTGCTTGGCACGGCCAAAATTATTCCGGTGATTGAGTAACAAACGTACATACATCCATCCTCACAAACTTTCGCATTTATAATATTGGCTGCAACACTTTTTGCGTCCCACTGCTGGGCATGGGTCTCTCCCCCACTATTGGGGAGCCCTGGAGCTTACTCCACCACGCTGCTCCAATGCGGGTTGGTGAAGATGCGGTTTAGTGGCTAACCCGCTGTCGGATGTTTAAAAACCGTCCATAAGGCCTCCGAGTAGGTTAAACGACTGTTAACTATCGATAAGAACCGAGACCAACGGCATGCAACTATACGTGCCCTCTGAAGCACGAAAACGTGCGAAACTTTTTGCCATCAGCGGTCACCCATCTCAGACCCGACAGTGCCCGTTTGGCTTAGCTGCTCGCGTTCTTCGCTCGCCGCCGGGCCATGCGCGCTTCGGCCATGCACGCACCAGGTCTATATATAATAAATAAATAAACGTTTCACACTCATAGCTCCACAGCAGTAGGGTAGATATACGCTGTGTCGTGGCTACCATGGACACAACAAACACCCAGACCGAGAATAGAAATTTTAAACTCATTATTCAAAAAACTTCGCCTGGAATCTAATCCGGGACTCTCCGATCGGCAGTCCAGCATAGCCAGCATAACGCCACGCGGGTCGTCAATAAACATAATAATAAATAATACTATATTATTGTATTTTCATCTGATTTACGTGTAATAGCCAAGTTTCATGATAAAAATAACAAATAGAATTTGAATTAATTTATTCTTTATTGCTTTGTATGTTATGATTCAAAGAGATAACTTATAAATAATAAAGCGGTTTACTTTTTATTCGTTTTTTTTACTCTGCCGGTATGCCGGTAATTCTCGATAAAGGAATTTATTTCAATTTATAAAAAGTCTGTGCCATAAAAATTGGTCGAAAGTAGCTCATCAACGCGTGAGACAAAAAGGCTATTATTTAGTTCAAACAAACCACGTTCCATTCATCTCACACGGTGTCAGTTGTGGGATTGGGCAGCGGTGTTCAAACTCTAACATTTTAAGTGTTTGATTCGACGACCCATATGGCGAAATGGTTACCACGTCGCGTTGTAAAGTTAGGGAAAAACTACTTTGCAACAATCCGCAATCAGAACATCGATGGTGTATACTTTTTCATGCAATAGCACCTCCCTCCCTCCTACATAGAATACATGCACATGCAACATTAAAAATATACACCAACATAAGCACTACCACCAACACGTGTATCGTCCCAAAACAGAGCATCATCAGAGTTATTGACTCTACGACGGTTACTCGCAACGGCCGATACTATGTCAGGCTGCGATTAAAAGGGTCATTGGTTCGAGTCCCACACAGTGAGGAAAAATATGAATTATAAGTTTAAATTCTATTCTCCGTCTTGGTATTTGTGTCTTTACCTTTGTATGCATTCCTGACTTAGTGTATCTTAGAGTAGGGCGACGAGTGTGAAACGTTAAATCAACAAAAGGAACTCAAAATTCAAGTTACATTTGTAAGGCATAAATATTTGGATAATTTGTTGAATTTTAAACGGTTAGACTTCGTGAGGAAAAGAAAAATAAACCAAAGGTCAGATAGGTGTTAAACTCCAATGATGTTGTATTGTACTGATATTGATTTTGTACTCGCACACAAATAAATAATGATTAACAGCAAAATCAGATGACAATAAAAATTGTCACTCAACAGTTTGAGAAGCGCTGGACTAGAACGTTTGAAATAGTATCACAGGAAAGTTGACCGCGACACCTGCACGGTCCAGATGCTCTGACCGCACGGGGACATACGTTTCCTGACAGAATTGGGTGATAGAGAAAAAAGAAAGCTTGCTATACTATAATATAATTGTGGATCACACGAGTAACGATCATAAGAAGTACGAGTACTATCGCTGCACCCTTTTCTGTTATAAAGCACTAGCTGTGCCCCGCGGTTTCACCCGCGTTAGAAAGAATCATTAGCATGAAGTGAACCAAACTTTACAGGATTACTCGTTGGACCAATCTGAAGATTCTCCGAGAATTTCATTGAAATCGGTCCCGCCGTTTCGGAGTCTATAAGGAACATACATACACACTTTCTCTTTTATATATATAGATAGATAGATTTATTTTGTGTTTTGGTGGAAACTTGCAGTTGCCGACGAACTTTTAAACAAGCGAGATATACGCTTCCCATCCCCACTTGTACCTACAAGTAATTGATAGAGCGTGCATGGGCTTACCGAGTCCGTACTATCCTTTTCTCCCATGAAATATATTTTGTTACGGTGGAAAGAAGCAATAGACGACCACTTTTCTTTTCGTTACGTGAGAGGAGCAACAGCAGCCTTGGTAGCAGCAAAATTGCAAATAATCCATACTTATCCATACTATCTACACTAATCTTATATATAAAATTCTCGTGTCACAATGCTAGTTACCATACTCCTCCGAAACGGCTGGACCGATTATTATGAAATTTGATAAGCATACTCAGTAGGTCTGAGAATCGGCTACTATCTATTTTTAATCCCCCTAAGTGATTAGGGTGGCCCACCCCGAACATTTAAACGCGGTACGGAGTTCGCGGGCTCAGCTAGTACTAATATATTATTATTACTTATTAATATAATATTATAAATTCCGCCACCAATCCGCACTTGGCCAGTGTGGTGGACTATGGCCTAAATCCCTCTCACTTGTGAGAAGGAGACCTGTGCCCAGCAATGGGACATAAAAAAGGTTGAAAAAAAAAAAATTCGAAAGTAACTCTGTCTGTCTGTCTGCAAGGCTTTCCCGCTTGAACTACTAACGCTTAAACTTTTGATGAAATTTGGAACAAAGGTACGCTCTTTGACCTTGTGAAAGTACATAGGATGGTTTTTATCCTACGGGAACCCATAAAACGGATCTACGAGAGCGAAGCCGCTGGTGGAAGGCTAGTTTCAAATAAGACACTTATCTTGCTTAAAGTTGTGTATAGATGTAAATAGACTAATGTGACCACTTAACATCATGTGGACTGGACGGCCATTTGCTCCAAAAAATGGTAAGTATACCAAACGTACATTGTATACGCTAATATAAACATGTTACATCCATCCACCCATTCATCCATGGTGTCTCACACGATCAGCTGTCACGTGTGACCATTATCAACCCATAGCCATTCTGTTATCATGTACTTATTTAAAAAAAAAGAGTGCTGGGAGTTTTTTTCCGCCGCCTTTTTTCTCTCAGCTCAAGATCTAGCCCAAACGGGCACTTAAAGGCGATGCCCGGGAACAAATGACATTCATTAAGCGAATATTTTGTATTCCTAATATGAAATAAACATTTTTTCTTTCTTCTTTCTTTCTTTCATCAGCCTTTTATAGTCCACTGCTGGACATAGGCCTCCCCTAACGTTCGCCAGTCCTCCGTCCTGGGTCTTCTGTATCCAGCGACTACCCGCTGTCTTCTTCAGGTCGTCAGTCCACCTGGTTGGAGGGAAATAATATTAAATATGTTACTAACAGTTAATTTCAATGCTTGGCATTTGGGTACAGTACATTATTCCTTACCTACATACACTAATAAAAGCCACAAAGCCTTAGCGCTAAAAGCCTGCTCAGGCATTCTGTGTATCATTTAACCCTAGTCTCCCGATAGCATGGCCATTAAGGCCCGGCGCATATTTTACCCCTATTCAAGATAAGGGGCCTCCGTCCAAATGGGAACCCATAAATTCTTAACACGCGTTTTTACATTCTTACGTAAAATTACGAACATGTACACTTTAGTGGAGCAAAATTTACATAAAACATTACATTGTCGGGTTATCGGTGACATCCTTTGAAGTTTTTGCATAGGTAAATAAGCCTTTTTATGTGTCCTGAAGATAGTCGTGAACTATTTGAAGATACGTTAAAACTGTTGGCTGATAAAGTTTCTGTAATAGAACGGGGTAAAAAATTCAGAAACGAAACATCCTGATACCTACCACATAACTTTTATAAAGTTATGTGTTTCGTCAATGTTGGCAATGTCATGCCCGTTCTGTGTAATACGATAGACTCTAATAGAAATAGGTTTGAGAAGAATAAAATGCAGTCCATTAAAGGCTGCATGCAACCTTGCAGCTGGAATAGAGTGCAATCGATCTACGTAGCTAAGTAAAAAACACGCAGTCGGGTGTAATATGAATGACCGCTGGTAGTAGAATTAACGCGCGTTCCGTTCGTACGACATGCTGTCGTTGCCGGTTTTTATAAATTCCCAATTATAGGGAAATAGCCGTGTCCTGCATTAGGACGCAACAAAGTATCCAACCTAAGTAAATTTAAGCGTGGTTAGAACCACTATAGTCTATTATAGAATTTTACTTTTACTATTATTATCCTAGAACAAACATAAGAATAACGAGGTCCTACTAACTCGTGAAACTCTCCAACATTAACGAAAAAAAGCTTAATTGTATTTTTAATTATATTTTTAAAACAACCTTTTAGACTAACCACATTAGTGTAAATCAGATCACAATTTAATTTAATGAAGGAATATTTATTAAACTCTGATGTCAGAAACGTCCATTTCCTAACATTATGTCATTCACGTAAAATACTAAATCATATTACGCCACGGCCGTTTCATAACGGCACAAAATATGGGAGGCTGGCTAAATATAAACATGCTGTGACAACGAACTGAGAAAAATGTTAATGTAAACGCCACTCTGAAATAAAATACAGAAAATGTTTTAAGCTGAATGGAAATACTGAAAACTGACGTCTAAATTACAATGAAATATTAAAAAGCTGTATAATGTACACAAAAGGGTTAGGGCATGGGTCTCTACAACTGGGAGGCCTATATATTTTCCCTATCATGCTGCTCCATTGCGAATCGGTAAAGTACGAGCATTCCCGTAGAATAACTTCAAATACTCTAAAAAAATCAACGTTTTTATGTCCCACTGCTGGGCACAGGTCTGCTCTAACATGAGGAGACGACGATGACCTTCTCTTTTTCTATATACGAGCACCATGTAATAATTTTAACTTTTTTGAAATTTGTGAGCGGATGGCAGTGTGATAGCATTGACACACACTATAGCTGTCGTGTGCTCCTTGTCGCCTCACAGTCCTGCTGCATTTTAAATACCATTGTACCTGAATATTTATTAAAAACAGCCCTATAGCCATCCTAGCCCATATAAGCATTAGCGCACCCAAAGAGGATGACGGTCAGCTAGCCGGTCAGATACCCGTACAACAATGACAAACATCAAGTGTATAATATTATTACCCAGGATTTAAATTAAATATTTCATTTCATATCATTATCTCACGATAACAACAGGTTCACTTGTGTGCTATGTTCTTACGTTCTAGGTTTATGCGCCTTCATAGTCCGACACGAGTATTCTATGCGTTTTGGGTACCTACCATGGACGCACGTAAGGACAGTAATATAAAGAATTGGTTGGACAAGAACAAACAATTCAAAGCCATAATTCAAATTGCTGTAGCACGGAATTAAACCCGAATTCAGGATTAGTAGTCCGGCATGGTAACTATTGTGTCACCCATACAGTCTATCTTGTAGATGCATAAGAAATTTATGTCTAAGTCTAATGATTCTATCTACAGAGTTTAGTTTATCAGTAAGATAAAAATAAAACATTCAAATAAACTAGCCACGCTTAACCACTGAAGTTAAGAAGCGATAAGTTTTAATACTTTTTTAAATGTCATCGAACAACAGTTAATTGCGTCATTTGGCTAATGGTATAAGTAGATGCGGCATGGGCACTTTAGACCATGTTGAATATGTAGGGTTAATTAAGATACGCATGTCAGTTAGTGGCTTGTTGTTTTTGGGCGGCCTTATACATATTCAATGGACTTATCTTGACAGCTTACAAAGAAGTGATGAAATTGCAAATTAACTGATTATACCGCTTCTGAATACAAGGGTCTTGAGATTTTTTCTACCTTTTAAGTTATTTAAAAGAATGAGTAGTTTGAAATGGTCTGCAACTTTCATTTAAATATTTGAGAGAATTAACGCAATTCTCTCAAATATTCGTAGAGTTGGGTGGTAGCTGACAGCCTCGGTGGCGTAGTGGGTGATGAGCCGACTGGGAAGCGTGAGGTCGTAGGTTCGATTCTCACCCAGGACAAATATTTGTGTGATGAACATGACTATATGTTCTGTATCTGGGTGTTAATATTATATCTATTTAAGTATGTATTTAGAATTCTATACTTAATTTAGAAATATATGTTTATCAGCGTTCTGCTTACCATAGTACAAGCTCTGCTTAGTTTGGAATCAGATGGCGTTGTGTGAATTGTCCAAAGATATTTATTTAATTATAGCTAAAATGTTAATCAGAATAAATCGCAGTCTATCTCGTTAGAAAACGATTATATCGTAGTATCCGTATCCGCGTAACTAAACAACAAAAATCCGTATGTAAATCCGCGGATATACATATTTCATTGATCTGTCATTTTAGTGCTATAAAATTCTTGAAACCTTCATCCATCCGTGATCCTTTTCTAATCACCTGTTTATGAAATTAGTCGCTAACAATTTTGTTCAAAGACAAATTCGCAATCAATGACTCTCCTGCAAAATTTGGGTTTTTTGCTTGATTACTTGAATTAATATGAATTCATATTGATGGACAAAATTGAAAGTCAAAAAGCCGCTACCCACTTAAAGCTCTATATTTGGTAAGTGTACAAAAACCGGCACACATTTTACGAGTTTCGTGGAAATAAAACACAAAATAAACAGTAAAGTATTGCTCATTTGATTTGCACGCTCTTGTTTCCGAATATGTGTCAATTGAAAGCTCTTACGGGTTTTGGTAGATTTTTTTTAAAATATGCCAATTAATACGGTTAAGTGATACTTGAATATTAATAAAATCAAACTTCGGTATTTTTTTAAAGTAACGATTTTTTTAAACTGGATGCTAATAAACTTAACCAATACATGATTGGCTGAAGCCCATTTTGCGTCCCACTTCTGGGCACGCTTGTCTCGCCATTATTGGGGAGGCCTGGAGCTTACTCCACCACGCTGCTCCGATGCGGGTTGGTGGAGATGCGGGCTAGTGGCTAACCCGCCCATAAGGCCTCCGACAAGGTTTAACGACTGGTATCGACAACAACTGGGATCGACGGCTGAACGTGCCAAGGTCCAAGGTACGAAAACGCGCATGTTTTTTTTTCAGTAGCGGTCACCCATCGTGAGACAGCGCCCGTATCGAGCTCCGACTCTCCCCGTCCGCAACCCTGGAAGTCCCCTTTTAGTCGCCTCTTACGATCAGGCAGGGGATACCGTAGCTCTATTCTTAATCCCGAAGCTACAGGGACTATGTAAGTCAGCCAGCAACCTCACCGTTTTACCGAAAGATAATTGAATTGGTTCACGCTAGAAATTTCACTTTATTTTTTGCATTTATATTTCTTAAAATACTTCAACAAAAAGGAAGAGGTTATCAGTTCACGTTTATTTTTTGTAATAAGATAATAATAAGATACATATCTTATTATAGTCGGTGACCATTTTTAGAAAGTTAAGCCATCATCTAAGGGTGCGACGAAATAAAGTTTTTTGAAGTCTAGATTAATTCGTATAAAACGAAACCTAACTTATGCAAAAAAAGTTTTTTTTTTACTTTTTGAAGTTAAAAAAATTATAACTAAATTTATTTCATATAAGAAGTAAAGGAAAAAAAAGGAAAATACACTTAATGTAAAAAGCAGCATCCAAATTGCTGTCCCCGGGATGTGTACCCAAAACGCTGGCTACATTACCCCGCTGTATGGCTAGACTTATTCTTTGCCCGAGGTAAGAGCCAGGCAACGTCCCGTCATGAGTACCTACCTACACTCAATTTATCGCCTGGATAGATTCTTTTTGAAGTCGGTTTTATTTTTTGTTTTAAATAAATTTTGAATGTTTTTATTTATTTATTTTCAGATTTCCTCAAGACACATAAAATACAGTCGCAGTCCACCCACCTTATCACGGCGTATTGACTGATCGCTCCCTCCGAGCGACGGCGACGTCCAGAATCGTGATGCACTTATTTTTCTCGTGATTTCAATGGAAACCGATGACGATCTTTACACGAGCGGTAGGGCTGTAGCTAGTTATCGATACTTTCGATATTTGGAATATATGATATGGACCAGTAGTTTTATAGTAATAATATGACTATGGCAAGAGATTGCGCAGTATAGACTGAAGGAGGTGCTTATTGGCAGAAAGAAAGACTCATATATCATGTCCTCGCGCTATCTTACTGAATGATTATTTCCAAGTGGGTTTTACTATGTCTACTTTACTCTTATTAAGGTAAATACTTAAAAAATAGTAAAAACATTTTTTTTTGTATAATAGCAGAACGAATTAAGACTGATTTTTTCTTAACCTAACCTAGCAAACTGTAAAATTTCTCTCTTCAAAGTTCTCTACTTTTGCTCGCAGCGTAGAAAAAGATCTAATTACGAGTATTAAACGATTCCATGTGCTATCCCATCGAGATATCAGCTCTTGGCTAGTGTACTCAAAACGCCGTTCAGATATGAGAGGAGACCTGTACTTTAGTAATAGTATTCTGTGCCTGTGCCCATCAGTAGGACATTAATAAAGGTTGGAATAAAAGCGGAGAGCGTCCATATAAAATTTACCTAGAAATATTACCCTACAAGATATTTAGACAGTCGCAGTCAGGTCAGAATATCGATACATCTCTGCCATCTCTAACAGCAACCTGTCCAATAAAAGTATCGGGACGATTCAAATGCCAAACGAACGGAAGATAACATCGCAAATTTTATGTTAGACTGCCTTTTGGGGCTTCAAAGAGAATATTTTTGATGCAAATCTATAGAAAAAAGTCAACGAACGATGAAAGTACTTAGAAAAGTTGTGATAGTATTGATCTGGTCATAGAAAGAACCATTCTATAAATTTAAATTACGATGATAAAAGATCGCTATAAATAAATTATATAACACAAAACATAAGAACAAAAAATGGATTGGAGTTCTTAGGTTCATTCTTTTTGATTCGCCTTCTCCAGAGTATTTGAATCTGTGACTCCCACGAACGTCATCATCGTTCCTCCGATTCTCTTCTTCTAACAATTCGTCTTCACCGCTCCGGTTTTATTTCTAATTCTTTTTCACTTCAATCGGTTCGGCTTTGGAACGCTCTGCCCGCTGATATCAGGAAATCACACTCCAAGCTTTCCTATAAAAAAGGTGTAAAGGCTCACTGTCTCAAAAAATAATTGTTATAAACTTACTTGTGTTAAATTTCATATTTATACGTAAATATGTATTTATGGATATATGTGCTTATTGTTATACAATATATATATATTTACTTTGCCTATTTTATTTATCTACCTACATACAATTTTATCACTTATATTATATTATCTATTTCTCTTTTCTTGTCTCTTCCTAAACCGCCTTCAAATTTATCTGCACTCCCTTGGGTAAGCTGGTAGATAATGCCACTTGGCATTAAGCTCACCTATTGTACCACATTTAATGGGTTCAATAAATTTTTTAAATAAAAAAAATTATGTTCTTTGTTTGAGTTTGAATTTGACACAATTTTAATTTACATGATTGCTATCGGCAGCACGCACTATTCGGCTTGGCTGCAACCCTTTTTACGTCCCACTG
The DNA here is from genome assembly GCA_911387765.1 of Pyrgus malvae. Lineage (NCBI taxonomy): Eukaryota > Metazoa > Arthropoda > Insecta > Lepidoptera > Hesperiidae > Pyrgus > Pyrgus malvae. The sequence goes on along the minus strand of OU426955.1, from coordinate 3,878,649 downwards.
CTGGGCACGGGTCTCTCCCCAATATTGGGGTGGCCTGGAGCTTACTCCACCACGCTGCTCCAATGCGGGTTGGTGGAGATGCGGGTTAGTGGCCATCCCGCTGTCGGATGTATTCAAACCGCCCATAAGGCCTCCGACAAGGTTTAACGACTGTTATCTAACGACAACAACCGGGACCGACAGCTTAACGTGCCCTCCGAAGCACGGAAACGCGCATGAAATTTTTTGCCACTAGCGGTCACCCATCTCACATCCGACCGCGCCCGTTTGGCTTAACTACATAGATCGCTTGCGTTCTACGCTAACCAGCGGGCCATGCGCGCTTCGGCTTATTCGTCTTAACACAACCAATTTATTAATCAAAGCATCATTTGAGACACTTTAGAGTTAGATGGGTGACCGATAGAATATGCTTGCGGTTTTTTCTTTAGAAAAAAATATAGCAAACAACATTAGCACAACTTTTTTCAGCAAATCTAAAGTTACACCTGAAAATGTAGGAAAATAGTTCTTTCATTTCACGACGGCGCGCACTGTGATTCCTATCTTAACACCATAAGGCTTGAATTTGATTGTATCTCGTGCTTTGCAAAATCTAGATGGGTAAATATATGCAAATAATAAATCTTAACAGCAAGTTATCAAAGACGTCAGGCTATCTCGCTTCCGACAGTTCGTGGATATAAATCTTGCCTTGTTAGGAACTTACTTATGAGGTAACTTATATTTATAGCGTAGATGACAATGACATTAGAAGTAAAAACACGTAAAGAGGTTATTTTATGAAATAATTATCCCCTGAATGATTCAAACATTTGAGTATTATTAAAACAACTAACTTTACGCCCGTGGCTCCACCTGCATTAGCTACACGTTAGGCAGTAGGTAGTAGTTTCCTACTTTCCATAGGAATTATATTCAATGTGATGTTATGATGTAATGTAAGTTAAACCGTAAGACAGTGTGACATTGCACATAGTGTTGTTTCACAGTACGTTCACCCTAATTTATTGCCAGGTCTAAAGGCGTGCGTACATTATGCGCGTGCGAGGTCAGTTGCGTGAGGTCAAAAGCCATTGTATACAATAATCCTATGAGCTGCAGAAAATCGCTTAAAGCATAACCTATATTATCTGTCATTAATAGGTAGGATTTATAGAATTTTCTTTGAAAATAGTCGTACCTGAGTTTTGCATTTAATAAACTAGTATTAACGTTACACACTCATAGCCCCACAGTAGGATAATTAATACCCTGTGTCGTGGGTACCATGGACACATACAAAGACAGGAATACAAAGACCCAGACAGACCGAGAACAGAAATTTAAACTCATCATTCAAATTTCTGTTTCGCCGGGAATCGAAACCGGGACCCCTCGATTGGCAGTCCGGTATGGTAACCATTGCGCCACGCGGGTCGTGAAACTGCAAAGTATTGGACTTGAAAATTGTTATTAAGGGCAAGTTGTCTTAATGTAAAATGCAAAAGTAATCAAGAACGATTGGTATTTAAATGAGATGTCCACGAGTAGTTTACAGTAGAATTAATTAAACCGATACAAATAGTAATTCCTAATCGACCGTTACTTTACAGTCGTATCGATTAATAACTGTATCCGTACACACCTGCCCTAACGCAGACAGACGGCATAAGAAACTCATCACACATCTTGACTTTGACATCCAATGCGTCGTCGTAACAAAAAGTTAACAAAACGCAATTGAAAAGTAGTAATGAACGTATAATTTCAAAATGGGAACATCCACAAGAAACGCGCCGTAAGCATGCGCGGGCGCACGAGCGACTAGCGAGTAACAGCTGCGCGCTGATTGGCTGACTTTTTGTTCCACATTCGAAATAAATCGAACGCGGAGCAGTGTGTGAGTAATTACAGCGGAGGGCAGACGTGTCTCTCACCTGTCGACATTCTTGTAATAAATGTTTTTGTACGGAAACGTTTATTTTGCTTAATCGCATATCACAATGCTCGAAAAGTTTTTACTAAATAATTGCTTCGCATTACATTCATTTTCTTTTACTTCTGACTCCTTTCAGTAAAAGATTCAATCATACAATGTAGGTAAAGAAATATTACAATGATACAAAAATATTTTTAAATAGCACCCAATTTGTCTTTTTTTAAATGCATCAATGCAACTATGTTGCTTTCAAGAAGAACTGCGGTCTCAAAACAAGTAGTTGCTTGAGGTTTTTTACGATTTGCGGTTAAAGATATTAAACTTTTCTTTTCATTTAAAGTTCTCTGAAATGCTGTGTAGAAAGGCAAGTAAATTACAAGAAGTAATTCACAGTAATCTACCTTGAAATGAAGGACAAGAAATTCTCATGGAATTAAATCAGAATCTCTCAAACAATTAAGATCTCTTACTGAAGTGATTAGGTGGAAAATTCATTTTACTTTACGTAAAGCTGAAGCGAATGCTCTTTTACGAAAAATATATGCCTTGATAGTTTTGAAATAATAATAACAATAACATGGGCATCTTACACCCAACCACACCGGATTCGTTTAGCTGTATTCGCTTCTACAGCAACCGTAGGGCCATTCGCGCTTCCACTTCTTCATATCAAGATTATGAATTGTGAATTTAAAACGCAAGTTTTTTTTAAACTGGATTTTAGATTTTTTTAATTATTTATCGAATAAGGTACAAAGATGGATCTTAAAATTTTGTATAATTAGCTTATTCAGCTGATATGGACGTACAAATAATAGAATACATTAAAATTATAGATTGTAACGACCATAGAAATTAAAAGAGAATCATACTTTGTTCTGTGTCTGGGTGTTAATTTATCTATTTAAGTATGTATGTATTAAGAATTATTTAAGTATGTTTATCAGCGTTCTGATTACCATAGTACAAGCTTTGCTTAGTTTGGAATCAGATGGCGTTGTGTGAATTGTCCAAAGGTATTTATTTATTTATTATACTTAGTGACGACTATAGGCAATGGTAAAAGAGCCACTTAACTTGTCATGAAAATAACAATATCGTAGTTATGCACGCACGCAACGTCGGGTTACAAAACTATAAAGAAAAGGCGTTCCTTTGCATTTCTAATTACTTTCATAGGCATTGCATATGCATGGCGGGCATGCAACAGTTGTAATTTTGTTTTAAACAACGCCTCGGCTAAATAGCAAAAAGAAAACGAACCGCACGAAATACTATGGAATTATCATGACTCTCGTGGCGGTCAAAAAGGATTGGCTTCGTGTTGTTAAACTAGTGTCGATGTCGCCTATAGAAACGGGCAAATTCTAAAGAATGTGCTGGGCATTGGCGGCTTTAAAGGAGAGCTGTATAAACTTTCTTCAAAACTCATTATCATAATCTACTGAAAATGCCTAAGCTGGAGTTCCACCGTCTGAAAGACTGACATCAAGTTATATTTTTCTACTCCTTAATAAAATAAACCAGCCTTTAAAACTAATATGTAATTATAATAACGTATCACACTCATAGCCCCACAGTAAGGGTCGTGGGTACCATGGGCACACACAATGTCAGAAACACAAACACCCAGACTGAGAACAGAAATTTAAACTCAAAACAAATTTCTGTTTCGCCGGGAATCAAAGCTGAGACCCTCCGATCAGCAGTCCGGTATGGTAACCATTGCGCCACACAGGTCGTCAGCGCTGTCACATAAGCATCGTCGGGATGTGGTAATTAGTGCGACTTTTGTCTTCTATTTTTGTATGGTTTTAACGCCATGCTAATGACCGAGTCATTGTCAAAGCGAGCGTGGTTCGTGACTGAAGTTAATACATTTGAAACACTTATTGTCCTTTTTTCACCCTTCCCTCGTTGTGGTAGAAAATAGGTTTTGTTTCGGTTTCTTTGTTCTAAAGATTTCGTTCCCATAAACAATGAACACTCTGACCGTCAATAAGTAGGACTTGTGCTGAATTGATCATCGGTTTAATACGCTTAAAGGAATTCTATAGTGTTGGGTGGAAAGGCCATATAGTTAGGAGGACTGACAACCGATGGGGAAGAAAGGTCCTTGAATGGAGACCACGTCTCGGCAAAAGGAGTACAGGCCGCCCTCCAACCAGGTGGACTGACGACCTGAAGAAGACAGCGGGTAGTCGCTGGATTCAGAAGGCCCAGGACCGGGAGGAGTGGCGAACGTTAGGGGAGGCCTATGTCCAGCAGTGGACAATAAAACGCTGATGGATGGATGGATGGATGGATGGGTGGCAAGGTACGGGTAATGACCAGATCGTGGTGACTATTTGGAGTCTATGTCTCCTGAACAGCAGCGTAACTGCATACGATCTCGGACAAGAATGTCTTCTGCAGACTGAATTTCTTCTTCTTAAGACTGCCTTGCCGCTGCAACCCACTGCGCACTGGGCACGGGTCTCTTCCCTTATTGGGGGGCCGTCGAGCTATGCGCGCTTCGATTGTCTTTCTTGAGGCGAACCCATAGTCGATGGAGAAGTTCCTCGAATTACGACCAAATCTCAAAAGCACCCTCCAGACGAAGTAGCAAATGTTAGCGGAGGGAGGGCCATATTCAGACTATTGAACATAGATCTCATTTTAAACTAGGAAAGACGAAGGTTTAATGAGCTGCAGCGACCATTTTAAATATCATGTGACGCTCCAACTGCGTGGCGCCCCGCGTGGCGCAATGGTTACCATGCCGGACTGCCAATCGAGGGGTCCCGGGTTCGATTCCCGGCGAAACAGAAATTTGAATGATGAGTTTAAATTTCTGATCTCGGTCTGGGTGTTTGTGTTTCTGTCTTTGTGTGTGTCCATGGTACCCACGACACAGGGTATATACCCTGTAGTAGTAGAGTACATACCCTACTGTGGGGCTATGAGTGTGAAGCGTTATTTAAAAAAAAACTGCTACTCCATTCCAGAAGAAAAATATTGCTTAACTTCATATTATATAGTTTACATTCTACTCGAACCGCGGGGCTATGCATCACTTTGACTTGAAAGACTAAAAAGTCGTAATTCGACGTAAGACGCGACACACCTGCGGGCAACTTCCTGTTGCAAGGTTTTTTTGTTTTTACACCGTTTCCTGGAGACAATAGCGCAGAGCAGTTAAAGATAGAGATATCTGCAAATTTAAATGAAATGAAATATTCTTTCCATATCACATGTAATGAAACAACGAGTTTTGATTTCTATTTTGCCAGTCGAAATAAGACAATTTCAAACCAATGTGTCAGTCATTACCCGGCACATTCATTTATTTATTATTTATGTCTTTATTTCAAGTATGTCAGAATCGCATTTGTAATAAACAAAAGGAGATCAATACTCGCTGTTTCAATGCATGTGATATAAAAAATCATAATCGTCTTACAGCTGTCGTCAAATCGTTGTCAAAGATTTTAATGTTCTTTTATTATCTGATTTCTGAATTATTCTATGATTAAAATAGAATAAGATATTACTGCGCTATTTGATTGAAATAGTCTTACTTCAACTGGCTACAGAAATCAAAACTCGTTGATGAATCATGTGATATGAAAAATACAGTGTGTGTCACGGGATGAAACAAAGACGATTTCAGACCAGAGCGATGACAGTTCACTGTATTCACTGTACGGTTCCTTCACAAACTCTTAGTGAACTTATTTTTTTAAGAAGTTAAGCCAGATGTAATTCTTAGCGGGCGGATTTAAACCTTAAAGCACGTAGTCAGCTATAAGGAAATTGAACTAGAGCGCTAAAAACAGCAGAAAATGGAGTACACTCACACTTATAATCACCACACTGCTTCAGCACTTATAAACACATAACTGCTTAGGCTGTTGATTAACAGGCTAAGCAGTTTTTAGCTGAGTTTTTTTTTTCAACCTTTTTATTGTCCCACTGCTGGGCACAGGTCTCCTTCTCACAAGTGAGAGGGATTTAGGCCATAGTCCACCACGCTGGCCAAGTGCGGATTGGTGAACGTCATGCTTTCGAGAAATTATGAATTTCTCTCAGGCATGCACGGCGATGGAGAACATCGTAATTAATTAAATATTACGATATTTTCCATCACCGTGGAGCAGCGATAGATGCGCACATTACAAAGTTCTTTTTCAGAGGTGCGCGCCGAGGATTTGAACCCAGGATCTGTCGCGTAGAAGTCCGCGGCTTTTACCACTCGGCTATCGCTGCTCATAGCATAGCATAGCTGAGTTTATATTTTAGATAATTTTGCTGTGCAGCATTTCGTCGCCGATCTGTAACATGGGTTGAGTTTTCTCTTCACTTTAAAATTTTAATTCACTTTTTAAGAACTCTTCTTCGTTCTTCACTTAATTAGATTTGAGTCTTAACTGTCAATTATTATAGCCCCACAGTATGGTAGATATACCAGTATCGTGGGTACCATGGACACATACAAAGACAGAAACACCAAGACCCGGACTGAGAACAGAAATTTTAAACCCATCGTTCAAATTTTCTGCATCGCCGGGTATCGAACCCGGGACCCTCTGATCGGCTGTCCGGCATGGTAACCATAGCGCCACAGTGCTCGTCTATTTATTTATCAGTTATATATTTTTCAGTTTTTTAATTTTGAAATGTAACTTTTAGATTTTAAAAGTGTTGTAAAACTCCACCTAAAGATTATTAAAAAAAAAATATTTCAATTCAGCACACAAATAACTTCAACTCCCATCATATTAGGACCTCTCTGTAGTATCATTACTCTGAAGACAATTTAAAAGCACCGTTTTTATTGTATGCGAAATGAAGTAACTTCAAAATACGGAACCCGTTCCAGGGCTCGTAAACTTATTATTGATTTTTGTCTCTGATAATGTATGATTTATCCCAAAAAACGGAACCAGTTTCCGATCAATACTTTTATTACAAAAAAGTTAATGGGATCGTTTCGGCAATATTAACGGAGTTATTATTACATTCACGAAAGCTTTTAAATGCGAACCATTTTTTTTATTTTCATTGTTTGAAAATTTCGCAATTAAGACCTGGGCTATAATTAACTCGATTATTAAGCCTTATTCAATGGTAATAAGGGTGAGTTTTCAACTTTATTTTGGTCGGTAACAAATAGTGTTAATTGATCGCTATAAAGTCGACGATGCGAATAAATGGGTTACGGGAGTTGGCGCTTTCTCCACTGAGAGGTAATTGCATAGTAAATAAATAATTGAATTGTTGATTAAAGTTGAAGTCTGGAATATTAATTTCTTAATTAGGGCTTGAGTTACGGAGCTTTGAGCTCTAGAAGAACAAAATCCTGAGCTGATAATAATAATGATTTAATACACAAAGCTATGCAGTCAAACGGTGTAACAAATTTGATAAGTGACCGATAATAACATCAGATTTTTAAGCTTCCTTTTAAGATTTTTAGGCTTCCTTAAGCAGGAAGCTTAACTGATTATAATGTGACGAACGTTCTACATCAACAATATTTATACAAATCTTCGACCCTTATTCTTCAGTAGGCTTAAAATTTCCAAAAATTCTGGTGGATCCGCAAATCCTAGATTTCACGTGGATGTTGGCAAAACATAAGTTTAATAGATCGATTTATTGTGTAAACAGGCGCGGTCCCGAGGGGGGGAGCACAGGGGACATGACCCCCCAAAGGCCAAACCCATCAGTCATGTGAAGGAATGGAATGGAAGGCGAAACAAACCAATTTGGGACACCTCTTCCCTCATGACTGCGCCTGTGTGTAAACTGTTCTAAGGTATACTATTTTTGTTTTTAAACGAGAAGAGAGCCAAACAGAAGTAGCCATAAGTATCTGTCTATACAATAACATTAAAATATATCGAAAATATTATTATATCAATTTAATTTGGACTGTACTTTACACTCTGCGTCATTGGGGAGGACTGGAGCTTACGCTACCACGCTGCTCCAATGCGGGATGGTGGAGACGCGGGCAGTGGCCAACTCGCTATCGGATGTTTTCAAACCACCCATAAGGCCTCCGACTAGATTTAACCGACCGAACGGGACCGACGGCTTAACATGCCCTCCGAAGCACGAAAACGCGCATGAAATTTTTGCCACTATGGGTCACCCACCTCATACAAGACCGCGCGCTTTTGGCTTAGCTGTGTTGTTGTGTCCGCTTGCGTTCTACTCTCGCTGTTGGACCAATCGCGCTTCAACTAGTTAATCAGTAATTCAGGACATTTATGTTTATAATAAAAATGCAGTGTAGAAATAAAGAGAAACGCAAACAGAAGCAGAAAAACCCAAAACGGGAAACATGGGCAGGTGCGTCGCATCCGTCGTGACAATCTGGACGCGCATCAAATTCCGCTATTCGAATGGATTCGGAAGCTGCTAAGAAAGCTTTGATACCACATTATTTATAGCTTTTATTTTTACTGCCATCAAAATAGACGGTTATCAAGTCGACACATCATACTCTGTAAAGGATTACAAATGAACATACAAAAGTTTGTAGACACATTATTTATATAAATAAAATTAACGTTTCACCTTCATAGCCTCACAGTAATCCCTGTAGATTCGGGATTAAGAATAGAGTTACGGTATCCCCTGTCTGAAATGAAATGAAATGAAATGAAATGAAATATTCTTTATTCACTGTACGGTTCCTTTACAAACTCTTAGTGAACGTTATTTTTTGTTCTGTCTGCTCTGGGTGCGCTTAGGCAATGCTGAGCTGAAGAAAAGAGCAGACGGAGAAAAACTTCAGCCCTGTTTTTAAATATGGGGTATACAATAGCTAACTTTCTTACAGAGTAGCTATGGGCCGATAAGGAACATACGTGACAGCTACCGCATGTGTCAATGTCGTCCCACAGCCATCTGCTAACATGGCAATTTAATTCATTTTAGTCTATTACATCAGTTATAGAAACAGCCTTGTGGGACTACACCTCAATCCCAAGCTTTTTTATCAATTAAATAGTCCTTAAGATCGTAAAAAGCCTTGCGGCACAGGACTTGTCTGATCGGTTGGTCTGATCGTAAGAGGCGACTAAAAGGGGCTTCCGGGGTTGCGGACGGTGAGAGTGGAGCTTGACCCGTCCAGCCAGCAGCCCCGGGAAGGACGGTGGTGTGTCCGTGGCCGTATGCCGCCGTAAACACCTGAAGGTGCAGGAGAGTACATTAGCTCTTCCGGAGATGGGCCCGTTCTTGGGCGCCGCACATGGAGGACACCGGTGCGTTCCTATGGAGATCCTGGAGTCCTCCCAAGCGCAGAGGCAGGCCACCGAGAGGGTTTTAGTGCGATCAAATCCTACATAACCCGGTAACCGCCTCACAGTAGAGTAGATACATATATCCTGTGTTGTATGTACCATGGACACATACGATACAAAGACAGAAACACATACACCCAGACCGCGAACTGGAATTTAAACTCATTCAAATTTCTCCCAAAATCGAACCCGCAACCCTCCGATCGGCAATCCATGCATCCAGGCATGGTAACCGTTGCGCCACACGGATCGTCATATTTTATATGTATTTTATATTATAATATTATCATATAATTTATATTATAATATTATCTATATTTAGGTATGTTCGTCCACGAATTTCTCTGAAGGGAATGGTCGGATATAGGTACATACTTGAACTTAGGGAACCTGCAGGGTAAGTAAATGTCAATAATATCGGTTAAATTATTTCCAAATTAAGGATTGATACGCGTCATCACTACTCATCACTTATCAGGCACTAAAACAGTTACTTTCAGGTATATTTTTTTAAATAATAAACCAACAGGTGGTAAGTATTACTTTTATGATCTGACCGGTACCAGCGCTGCACCCATATCTTGAAATATATACCATATATGAAGCAATTTTATTAATTTAAAAGATACGGTCAAATTTATATACATATGTGACGACCATCAGCAAAACTTAAGCACGTTTATTGTTGTATGCTCTGGCACTCCTTTAAAAAAGGCACTGACACAAGAGCATTATTTCTAACTACCCTTTAGATTGCTTCGGATACAAGATAAAGTCTTATTTTCCAACTACCTTGCGATAAGGAATTTACAGCTCATTTTAAATTCCATTTTACAAGAGCTATGAGCTCTCTTTCCGCCATATTTGGAGCGCGACCCACTTCCGGTCTATTGGGAATTGTGAATAGAGCCTGAAATAACCATCTAATTCTAATAGTAGGTGTATCCCAGATGAGATTTTTATTTCACTGGAGCCCGACAGTTTTAGTAATGCAGTCCTCTATTTTTTATTTGATTGGAGTAGCAGACGAGAATGCTGGCCACGTGGTTTTAAATTGACCCAAGACATGCAAGTATGGCTGGCAGCTGCATCTTCCCATCTAAATTAGCCGAAGAGAATTGATTCACTGTAGAATTGGATGCAGCGGTGTTTCTTCCCCGGCTGAAACAATAAAGTTTCTAACACCTACTTCCCTGGGATTCCACCATCAGATTTTGACTTGGTGGCAATGGTGGTGCCATTTCTCCCGGCAGTGTAAAAGCATTTGAATAAAAAAAAATTGAAAATCTGTCCACAATGGGCGGAGTAATCAGTGAACATACATAAAAAATACATATACCTACCTAGCCGAACACAGTACCTCCTCCTTTTGGAAGTAAAATTTCATTTAACCATGCAGTGTAATTTGGTTAACTAATGAAGACAGTATTATTTTTCCACTAGGACTCGATGCTCGAGTAAATCTGTATTTAGCAGCCTGGGCTCCTTACTATAAAAGAAAGTTTGAGTAGCGGTTTCATATTTCATGAGCTAGACCCAACCTTTGATGCTTTTATTTTATAAGGCTTTGAAGTAGAAAATTGATATTTTAAAATTGTAATTCGTTTTGCAAGTGTCGGTGTGTATTTTTTTCTACATTTCTGCAACCCCCAGTTCTGAGCAGAGGTACTAATATTTTTTCTGTTGAAAATGACTTTTTGTCTACATATCTCTACATATAAAAATGAATCCCATTTTCCCTTGGTCACGACATCACGCGTGAACCGCTGGACCGATTTCGCTAATTCTTCTTTTGTTGTGTTTGTTATTGGCAGAAGAAGGTTCGTATGTAAGAAAACATTAAGGAAATTGCACGAAAAATTTGAAAATTTAAAAATACTTAACCACTATCCTATTCGAATGCAATATTCACATTTAAGACAGTACAACGTCTTTCAAAAATGTGACACATGAAATAGAAAACTTGCAGTCATTTTCTAATATTTTGTTTTAATTACATCACATCAGCTAAAATTTTTTAGTGTTTGAAATACATAATGAACTATTTCATAATATATTTTTTTTACAAAATCGATTTCAATATTCATAGTTTAAAGACAGGAAAACATCTAGTCAGCTAGTTATGTATAATTTATACCACAATATGAACGAACCTGCGAACCTAGCCTGAGGTTGTAGGCAATTTAGCTGTTATTTCTGATCCTGATGGTCGCTACATGTATGTACATAGGTCTGATTGACAACCACACCTTGAAAACATGAGGCACATGACATGAAATAAATGAAATGAAATATTCTTTATTCACTGTACGGTTCATTTACAAACTCTTAGTGAACGTTATTTTTTTTGTTCTGTCTGCTCTGGGTGCGCTTAGGCAATGCTGAGCTGAAGAAAAGAGCAGACGGAGAAAAACTTCAGCCCTGTTTTAAAATATGAGGTATACAATAATAAGCTTTCTTACAGAGTAGCTATGGGCAGATAAGGAACATACGTGACAGCTACCGCATGTGTCAATGTCGTCCCACAGCCATCTGTTAACATTGGCAGTTTGATTGATTTAAATCTATTACATCAGTTATAGAAACAGCCTTGTGGGAATACAGCTCAATCCCAAGCTTTTTTATCAATTAAATAGTCCTTAAGATCGTAATAAGCCTTGCGGCACAGGACTTGTTTGACTTTCTTTTTAAATCTGTGTAAAGGAAGGGATTGAACACTTTCCGGGATTTTATTATATATTCTGATCGACATCCCGATAAAAGAGTGGCTCTTTTTGCGGAGCCTACACTTAGGGAATGCAAGTTTGTGGCCATTCCTTGTCGAAACACAGTTCGAACTATGTAAATCCAAAAAAGTCATAAATTCGTGTTTATTTTTACGAACATACATTATATTTTCATAAATATATTGCGATGCAAATGTTAGTATATTCGTTTCCTTAAATTTTTCTCTCAGAGACTCTCTAGAATTTAATTTATAAATTGCGCGAATAGCCCTCTTCTGCAAAATAAATATTGTGTCGATATTAGCAGCATTTCCCCACAGTAAAATACCATACGACATTATACTATGGAAATAACTAAAATAGACCAGTCTAGCTGTATCGACATTTGTAAGTGATCTTATTTTTTTTATTGCAAAGACGGCAGAACTTAGTCTATTCGCTAACCGAGAGATATGGGGTCCCCATTGAAGCCTAGAATCTACAGTTAACCCAAGAAATACAGCTTCATCAACAAAGCTCATTTCCTCGCCATTCAATTGTGGTTTTACAATAATTTCTTTAACATTAGGTGGTGAAAACTTAATACAATTGGTCTTTTTATTATTGAGTAGTAAGTTATTTACATTAAACCAATTTACCACCTCAGAGAGAGCATTGTTCACATCGTCATAATCATCAGTTTGTCTGTTAGTTTTGAAAATTAAGGAAGTATCATCTGCAAACAATACTATCTCGTGATTATTCTCCACCATATATGGCAGATCGTTAATATATATTAAAAATAAGAAGGGGCCGAGGATTGAGCCCTGTGGGACCCCCAAATGAACTACAGACCCGTTTGACCTTTTACCGTTCACTTCAACCTTCTGGATCCTATCACTCAGATAAGACTCCAGAAGCCTGAGCGCGGTTTCTTTGATGCCATAGTGATTGAGTTTCCTGATTAATGTTTCATGGTGTACACAGTCAAATGCCTTAGATAAGTCACAAAAGACACCCAAAGCATCCCGTGACGTCTCCCAAGCATCCACTATGGTCTTAAAAAGCTCTACACCGGCATCTGTGGTTGATCGACCCCTCGTAAAACCGAATTGATTTTTATGTATAAGTTTATTATTAGTAAAGTGTTTTAGAAGTTGTTCTAAAATTATTTTCTCAAAGATTTTACTAATGGAGGGCAGAATTGAAATAGGTCTAAAGTTGGAGGGATCTGAAGTACTGCCCGACTTAAATAAAGGTATCACTTTACTATGTTTCATTAGATCAGGAAAGTCACCACTTTTAATTCAGTTATTGAATATTATAGCTAAGTGGGGTGCTATTAAGTCAATTATTGAACTAAGAATTTTTACAGAGATACCCCAAAGATCAGTAGTGTTCTTAATTTCTAATGTCTTAAATATCTTTACAATATCTTTAGCGTCTACGGGCCTGAATGTAAACTTACATTTGCATTCGCTTACATTTTTCTTAAGCAATGATTCGGCGGCTTCAGGGGAAGACCTAAGCGATTTAGTTGTTGAGACTGGAATGTCAGCAAAGTATTTTTCAAATGTTTTTGCTACAAGTTCGTCTGATTCAATGACGGTACCATCCATAATAAGTTTATAGACACGATGACGGTCATTGACTCTTCCAGTCTCAGCGTTAATAATGTTCCAAGTCGTTTTAATTTTATTCTTACTAGATTTAATTTGGTTACCAATATGCAATGACTTGGCCGCGATACAAACTTGCTTAAACAATTTCGAATAATTTCTAACGTGTGCGCAAAAGGACTCATCACGATTATACGATCTCTCTTCATAGAGGTCATATAATTTTTGTCTACTTTTATGTATCCCTAAAGTCGCCCAATCACTGAATGATTTACAGTTTTTAGGAGTTTTTAGGAGAGACATATTAATTTGCCCTCATATTAATCGCGAGAACCCCTCGCCATCTTGATGTGTATCGTTCACTACATCAAGATATTAGAGGGTCAATTTTCGAACCAAAATGTCATAGCACATCTACGGATTTTTTATTTATAGCATCATTGGTAACTTTTTGTGATTTTTGTGTGTCGCTCATTAGGTAAATCAAGACATTCGAGGAACAATTTTCGAACTGGAATTTCATACTCATAACACGTCATTTTTAATTTATCATTAGAACTACTAATTCACAGTTTCAAGGTACTTAACTAGGTACCCTGAAAACTGTAAAATACCGTAAGCTTCGAGTTACGTTCTGTTTACCATTAACTAAAACCCACAACGGGACGTTCAGGTCGAACAAAAGTGGGGTGTCGGTCGTTGATATTTAATTTCACGATAATAAAAAGGTTATTTATTAAATTCGCAACCCACAAACCACAATGGCGTTATCGGCGCCACATCTTTATGCCTCTGGGTTTATAAAGCTGAAAACAAACTAACGGGTGTATTTTAACATCCTTTTTGGAAAGTGAAGAAACTTCAAAATGTGCCGAGATCAAAGCAAGCTCAAGTTCTTAGGGTGGAGAAGCATTTTGGAGGGAGTCACGTGCCTTGCAGTGGTATGCAAAAATACCCTTTAAAATTATCTAAATAACGATTCATACTCTAATAAAGGTTTATATTATGATTACTTGTGTCGTGGGTACGCTAGATGCATATAAAGAGATGCACCAAACACTAAAAACTCATTATTAAAAATTTTGTCTCTCTGGGAATAGACATAGGAATCTTCCAACAACATTGCGCCACAGGTCAAACACCACCTCCTGTTGTGATGTTTTTTTTAAATTAAATGTAGCAGCAAACATATTGTAGTGATCGTTGCAGCCCATGGACATCCACAATCAGAAAAGCCCAAACTAAACACAGTTTTAAGAAAATGGTTCGGGAATTTTATTTAAAGACAGCTGATACAGGCTAGCATCATCAGAGTTTATAACACGTATGTATGTATGTATGTATGTATGTATGTATGTATGTATGTATGTATGTATGTATGTATGTATGTATGTATGTATGTATGTTAGTATATGTGTATGTATGTGTATATATGCATGTTTATATATTTTATATTTATACTTGTTGCTATACCATAGTATATTTGTTTCCCCATTATTAAGTATGTTCTTACCTATTTTGATGTATTTTTTTTTTAATTAAAGAAATGGTAAAAGCCAAATTTTTTACACCTACCAACAATATCTCACCATCGCCATGGGTTGACTGGGAGAAAATGCCATTAGGCATTAAGTCCCCCCATTGTGAACCTAGTTTAAGGTGATCAATAAAGTATTAAATAATAAATAAATAAATCAAGCTCAAGCAACCCTGGGTCTTGCCTGAGGTCCCGTTCAGGTACGTTGCTACTCCGGATGTTGATCGTCGCCTCATGGGATTGGCTTATCTCATCGATAACATTAAAAATAGTTTGTGTACTTATGTACACGTGTTAGAAGTTATACTTCTTTGGCGCATGAAAAAAGGTTAAAATAACTCAAACGCAGCAGTAATCCCTACTAATACCTATTATAAATTTGAAAGTAACTCTATCTGCTACGCTTTCCCGCTTAAACTACTGAACCAATTTTGATGAAATTTAGAACACAGATAGAGTGGACCTTGGGAAAGAACATAGGATGGTTTTTGAAACCTATAAAACGGGCCTACGCGGGCGAAATCGCTGACAGAAGGCTAGTCTACGATAAATCTATCAATCTACTATATAGTATGGACATTAAGTACTGTAACTATATTCAGTGTTGAAAATATATGTTTTATTATTTCTATTCTATGGCTAACTTCATCGTGTCGTTCCTGAGCGCGCAGCTCACAAATTCACTCTCATCCAAACGCGCCAAAAGAAGTATATCTTCAAAATATAAAAGCCCTTCTTTTGAACCATTTGCCGGTAGATCCGGTTGCTATTGATGGATAATAGTCATTAACCCTTGTCGGAGGCCTAAAGGCGGATTGAAAACATCCGCAAGAAGGTCGCGTGCCCAGCAGTGGGATGTAAAAAGGATTTATAAAGGAAAATTCCTATTCAACGAACTCGCATCGGCCTATTTCATTGATCACACTAATATAAAAGCATGTCTTTTTACCATTATGCAATGATCGGTCACGTACCAATGGGAAACTTATCGGAGAGAATAAACAGACCGCGACCACGTGCTGTAATGTTACCACA
The DNA here is from genome assembly GCA_911387765.1 of Pyrgus malvae. Taxonomy (NCBI): domain Eukaryota; kingdom Metazoa; phylum Arthropoda; class Insecta; order Lepidoptera; family Hesperiidae; genus Pyrgus; species Pyrgus malvae. Next base: position 3,862,537 of record OU426955.1, on the reverse strand, counting down.
TGTGCAAATGAGGTCGTATGCCATTAAGCATACAATGTAGCTATTGCACCAATTAAATTATAATAGTGCGTAAAGTTTTATTTCTGTTGCAGAAATCAGTTGGCATTTCGACGGTATCTGGTGTTCTGAAGATTATTACGGCTAGTGCAGGAGGAAACACTTCCACATACGGACCTTTTCGAAAGTAAAAGCGGTAAACTAAGCGACCTAGCGAGTTAGCTAAGCGACGTATCGGCCCTTTTTTGGTATCGGGGAGAAACCTTCAAAAGGTACCCGACACCTTGGGAGAGGATACCGGGTTATGTGGGATTTGACCGCACTAAAACCCCCTCGGTGGCCTGCCTCTGCGTTTGTGAGGACTCCGGGATCTCCATAGGAACGCACCGGTGTCCTCCACGCGCGGCGCCCCAGAACGGGCCCGTCTTCGGGAGAGCAGATGTGCTCTCCTGCACCTTCAGGTGTTCACAGCGGCATGCGGCCACGCATACACCGCCGTCCCTCCCGGGGCTGCTAGCTGGACGGGTCAAGCTCCCACTCTCACCGTCTGCATCCCCGGAAGCCCCCTTTTAGTCGCCTCTTACGATCAGGATACCGTAGCTCTATTCTTAATCCCGAAGCTACAGGGAAGACGTATCGGCGCAGAAGTTTTACAAGTGTCGATCTGTCATAAATTGTGTCAATTGAAAGAACGATGTCCGACAATTCTGTGATATTTTCGTTTAGCGCTTTTCACGTGTTATTTATTGTTTCTATTACGTCGATTTAAGTAAAAAGCTCTTCCGTATGTATGGCTTTTAGAATCCTCTCCGGTATTCATTTTAATGGTGTTTACCGTGCAGGCGCGGGGGGGGGGTGTTACAGGGGACATGACCTCCCCTCCCCTCCCGAAAATCCATCAGTCATGCGTACATGGAAGGCGAAACAAGCCATTTTGGGACACCTCTTCCCCCAAATTTCTTAGTGACGTTTATTTATGTAGTTTGATGTTATAAAAATAAGGAAACAACATTGCGACACTAATTCATATTGTGATCATTTAGTATACTATGGACAACAGCCTTGTACTTCCTTAGGGACATGGACATTATAGTATATATCTAAAATCTGCAGATCCACTAATTTTATTAAAGAATTTGGTTATCCTTGAATTGGAAGAATTTAATCCCAAGACAGTTCTGTGCAGTGGTGGAGAAAAGGGTTGATAAGATCGGTAATCCGCTGTCGGAGTTCTCAAACCACTATAAAGGCCTCCGACAAGTTTGAAGGCCGGTATCCATTGATAACAATGACATGTGAAACCGACGCGCACTATAACGCGCTTGACATTTTTGCTATGGTCACCCATCTCACAGCCGACCGCGCCCGTTTGCTTGGCTGCTTAAATCGCTTGTGTCCTGAGCTATCCGCCAGACCATGCGCGCTTCGATTCACTTTCAGATTTTTGAATGGTTTTTTTTTTCAGTGAATTTTAAATTTCCATTTTCACAATTGTCACTGAATTCCGAATACCTACTTATAATTACTCTATTTAGCTGTCCTGACATATTTCTGACATATTTTACCTCAGAGGTCTTACCGTTCGCGTCCCTTTGATTATCACCATTTATTTTTCACCAACATAATTCATGAATGTTACCTGCAACAATAAATAAATTACATAAATTAATTGCTCAAGGAAAGTTGCAATACGACCGTTATCTTTAATGCTCGCTGATACAAATTAACAAAACAGAGGGCAATTATAATGAAGATCTCTTATCGGCTATGACTTAATTATTTTTATTACTTACAAAGCGTTCACACGTTACATGAGACGTTATTTATTATTGAGGTTAATTGATCAATACAGTATTTCTTTATTTCCTTATAAGATCTGCAACAGGTCATAAGGAAGGTATGTAATAGCCTAGTGGTTAAGACATCGACTTCAACTTGACTGGGACTCGGGTTCGTTTTTAGGCGCACAACACTCTACTCCTACTATTCTAGGCTACACCGTCCAGATCTGCATCACTCCAATTCATCCCAAAGGAGATCGAGAGATAAACGCAGGAGTCGGGCAGCAGCAGTATCATCTACTATGGTCACCAACATACAATGCCGAGAGTAATGACTATGTCAAAACTCCCCATGATAGTCGCATCGTTATACAGAAATGCGCTACTATTCCGGAGGCTGGTGGTCGCCTCGTGTAAGTGTGGTCGGCAGCTGCACCTTTCCACCGAAACACAATAGAATTGGTTCACGGCAGAAGTTGGTGGAGCGGTGGTACTTTCCCGGGTAAACCATAATAGTTCTACCCCCTACTAATTTACCACTGATGTCATCTGAACACTTTCACAGGTTCATACAAGCAACTATATCTATATCATTGTAATATCATAGTAAATTGGCGAGCCGCAACCGCTCTAAGGTCAATACGAGTCAATCAGCCGTGCGGTATCAATGTCCAATAAATACACCTCTTTATAGCCATTTCTTGTGTATGTCATCTATGTAAGTATGTGATACTTGATAGAATATATATTCTATCAAGTATCACATACTTGATAGAATAATTTAATATTAAAGAAGATTGGAGATTTGGCGCGAACCGACGAGTAACGTGCACAGCTCTTATAAAGTTTACTTTGTTCATTTATTAATCTATTTATAATTATTGATAGTACATATTTTGTTCGACGTTTGTATGATTAATATTAACGTGAAATGGAATAAAAGTGCATATCATGGCTTTACGGGTTGTCCGGTTGCCCCCAAATCACACCAATCATTTGAGTTCCATAATTAACTGATGGACTACTGATTGACTGTTTTTGACTATTATACTTACTTAAAGGTTTTTGGGGAGATGGGAAGGGAAGTTTTAGGAGTAAGGAAAAACCTAAAGAAGACAGAGGAAACTAGGAAAAGAACCGAAACCGATAAAGGAAGAAGGTACTCTTTTAAAGTTAACTATAAAACGTCAAAAAATTGACAAGCTCCCAAAGGCCATGAGACAATATATAAAAGAACTCAATAATTTCTTTTCAATGATAACTTATAACGTATCTATCGGTATCATAATTCAACAGTTTTATTTTATTAGTGCTGCAGTTCGTAATTCCTACTTTTAATCTATTGTTCGATTAAACGAATGTATAGCAATGATTCCTTATAATTTCCTATAAATCACTTTATTGTTCTTCCACTCGCTTTCATACAGACAGACCATCAAACCGAAAGATGACAAACAAAGCCACATAAAGATAAAAAAGATACGCAATCAGACACCATCTTGAATTCTTTCCGCTCACGTGTGGCCGAGCAGAAACAAAGGGGCTCCCTTTGTTCACCCATCGCATAAGGGACCTCTATTTTTATGACATGACAAAGGTTGACCTTAGTTGCAGGTCAAGTGTGCCCTGACAGAAGTGTTTAAGGTTATATAAAAGGGGTTAATTGCAAAAGTTCACGGATAATATAGAGGCGATTAAAGAGAGATATATAACCCTTAAAGCAAAATTGAATTTGGTCGTTTAACTTTAAAGATGTATTGATATGATTTTTATTATGATTAAAACCAAAAAAACTTTCATGGTTCGTCGACATGGTCGACAAAGTAGTTACAACTACAAAGTAATTACAATTTTAAGTTGCATACATAACAATAACCCTAAGAGGGTGTTTCAATTTTGTTGTTATTTTGGGTCAACCGATTCATTTTATTCTTAAAACACTATTTTATATGGGTTGATATAATACGATTGTATTTATTATAATTTATTATATTTTATTGTTAAATATAAGTAATTTCTGCAGTGTCTCTATTGTGCCGGCCGAAATACCATGGGGCTTAGTGGTAAATGTGCTGCTACACAGGACCTCAGGCTGAACTCTAACTTCCCGAAGGTTTCTGGTATATATCCATCGAATACAGCGGATCGCAGCGACTGACTGAACAAAATTGCTGATGACAATATTTCAAATACAGATGAGTTGCTTCGTCGTCTCATTAAGTCCTAAGTTTTATCTACATATTTTCAATTTTTGTTGAGGCTCCAAACCAAATACAAATCTCACGTGGATTCATACAATTCACAGATTTAACATGTTTGAAAAACGAGATATTCAAATCATGTGGACAATCCCGTTTTGTCAATTAAATTGTCACAGCACGTAAACAGGAAATGTAAAAATACCAAATATAAATTGTTTGGAAAATCCAAAAGTGCACGCCTCATATTCCTTCAAAATAAAATTGATTAATATATAGATATACTAAAACTATGAAGAACAGTCGATATTTTTTTGACAAGTGATGAAAAGTGAAAGGGTTCTATTCCTAAGTATAACGAAGCGTAAGAGAAATTTAAAAAATTTGGATTTTTTATTCATCAATATTAATTAAACAATACTAGATTAAACTGCTATTTGTTCATTTATTAGTTTACTAATGTTAAATTAATAGTTCATCTGCATATCGGTGTGCTCATATGAAAGAATCGGTGCAAAATACATAGATAAGAGGCAATCAAAGTTCAAGAAAAGCACATTTTCTAGCTAGTTGAGAGTAGTGCACTACCTCAAACGCTTCGCATTATGAGGCGTGCAAAATGTTTTCTTATTCATGTGAGTATCTTCAACTCAATGGTGAATAGTGATGCAACGGATCTCTGTTTCTGTTTCCGCAAGTGCGGAAGTTCCGTGCGATTTTCAACATCCGTTTCTGCTTCTGTTTCCGCAACTTTTATAACGGAGATTTAAACGGAAGTTTACAACCGACGGCTGAGAGTTACGCATGCGCGGCACGAGGCGCGTGCGAGTCGCTGGACGGTTGAACGCGCGGGGGAGGGGTCAGTCAGCGAGCTGCGCAGGCACTTGTCACATTTGTTTGTTTACGCACTTTTTTGTGAATGTAAGCGCGTAATATTTTCTGCTGCTGTTTGTGTCAATACTTTTGTGTCATGTGTGTAACAAAAAAAGAAAAGACCTTTAAATGAAGATTCTCTTGTGTGGCGGAAATTAAATTCACACAAATACCGTAATCTTTTGCCATTAGTGCGCCAATATTTGTTGGTACCCCCCAGCAGCGTCGCCAGTGAACAATTATTTAGCGGAGCTGGTCTTATATACAAAGAACACCGATTGTTAGGTGCAAAAGCGGCCAAATTACATACTTTTTATAAAATATAACTTGCCACTACTAAATTTTGAATAATAATAAAATGTTCAGTTGCAAAGTTGCAATATTGTTTTCTATAATAGATTTCTAATATATCTATTTCTAATCTAGATTTGGTGTATTTGATACTTAATAAAAATTATATTTGTAAATTTGTTTTTTTTTTCATATTATTTACACTTCCGTTTCTGCATCCGTTTCCGTTTCCGTTTCTGCTAAAATTTACTTTAGACATCTGTTTCCGTTTCTGGTTCCGCTAAGACACTTCCGTTGCATCACTAATGGTGAAATATGTTTCTCTTACTTATGCACGAAATTAGAATAAAACAAAAAACGACCTCGGCTTGAAGGCCGAAAGGCGAACCGTGAATGTACTTTTTGAATAAGTAGAAGTCAACAAAAGTCATAAAAAGTCTTATCATTCGCCTACATGCTTTTTAAGCGGAACCCGCATTGCGTTAAAATTTCAAAACTTTACTTAATTTTTTTTCCACTTACTTATTTTTAACTTTTCTGAATTTCTTTTTCTCTAGCTTTAATATTAATAAGTAAGTAAATAATTCTTAATTTTTTTTCTTGCAATACTTTAATGTTTTTAGTTGAAATTAATGTAAAATCCGCAGGTCCCTTTGAAGCTTTGAAAAATAACTTCGAAGTTAACTTTTGAAGTTTCCTTCCATATTTAGAATACACTGCAGTTCTTTACCTTTATTTTTTATTCGCTTTTAAATAATATCAACGCCATATTCGTGAGCTAGAAGTCATCGGTGCCTCCTGCTGTGTTTATATTTTGTTTGCTTTGCATAAAACAAAATTCGTTCTGTTTTTTTAAAGTCATGTTTGTAAATCAAGCTTTTTAGCCGTTTATTTGCTGATACATGCTTCAACATCGTTAAATGATGTACCTAAATAACATGAATATTTATAATACTTAAGATAATGTTAAGGCGCAGTCGCAGCCTTGAATTTTGGGTGGGGGGGTCACCAATAAATTTTGTGGGAGGGGTCACTAAGAGATTTGGGGGAAGAGGTGTCCCAAATTGGCTTGTTTCACCTTCCATTTACGTATGACTGATGGATTGGGGGGGGGGGGGAATGTCCCCTATGACCCCCCCCCCCCCGGACCGCACCTGTTAGTGTTCGACCTGCACGATGTAACATGAAAAACAGTTAAAAATATCTGTTTTATAAATAACCACAGACATAAAGCAATGATTCTACTTGCATCTATTTCGCCACTCATACAACTCGTTTATTTTAATCGAGTAATCAATAAACCAGTGATGGGTTGCAATATCGATTGACAGATAAAAATGCTCCACTAAACTTATAAAGCAAATCGGTATCTCAGCTCATTCCGCTCTAGATAACTAGCATTTATCAAAGCCTGGGTTCTGTCGGTAATAAATTTCTGAAATTGGTTACACGGGCCGCTTCATAATCTATGACTGGTTCTGAAGAAGGGTTGTTCGGTCATTCGTTTATAGAGTATGAAAGGTTTTAAGCTTACTTTATTTTAAAGCATATCAAGATGATTTACAATCGTATCACTCACGGTTTATTTTTGAAAAAGCTAAATTCGAGCAATTATAAAATAAACGAATTAATTCGCAAAATCTACTCGTATTGTAAATACTTAGTTACCTAAGATTAATATACAATTCAAGCAAGTTTTAATTTCGTCACATCTTTCACAAAAAAAAACAACGTACACTTACAGCTCCACACTGGGATTCACTGTGTCGTAGGTACCATGAACAAACGCGAAGATATGAACACAAAAATTTCTGCTTCGCGGATAATCGAACCCGGAACCCTTGGTTGGCATTTCGGTTTGGTAAGCATTGCACCACACGGGTCGTCAAAAGAAAATTAATTCCTAAATATTTTTTATATCTACATTGTAGTGCAACATCAAAATAAAAAACAACGGGTTTCACTTCGGTAGTGCCGGCAGAAGTGTAAACTTGAACATTAACGTTGCGCATTTTTGATATTTTGGAATGGTTATGGAATAATTTCGCACGAATTGCTTTTATTATTAGTCTTATTTTTCATCTAGTATTTTCAGAAGGTTTTCATCTAGTATTTTTATAAAGTACTCACTCATATTCTTTCACTATTTCTTCGTCACTTTTTTCATTAATAGATGCACTTTGTTCAATGTCCATATTTTAAATACTTGATATAAACGAATTTTACAAGTATCTAGACAGTCGAGCCGTCATCAGCTGTCACCCCGCCGTCTTACGAATTTTCGATCAGGCCACGTGTCCTGACGCGAGTTTAACATTTTTTACCCATCCCAAAAAAGTGCACAGCGCCGCTAAAGAAGTTTTCACTTCAAAAATTTGACGAATATCTTATTAGTGTTGGGTCAGCCCTACAATCTTTACTCAAGACTCATTTCAGATTATACCAATGATTGAAGATTCACGATAAAAACTTCTGAGGCAAATACATTTTTATACAGTGTAAATAAAACTAATATTGCGAAGATTTTTAAATTGCCGGATTGACGACCCGCGTGGCGCAATGGTTACCATGCCAGGGCCGATCGAGCCCGGGTTCGATTCGCGGCGAAACAGAAATTTTAATGATGAGTTTAAATTTCTGTTCTCGGTCTGAATGTTTGTATGTTTGTGTTCCTGTCTTTGTATGTGCCCAAGGCACCCACGACATATGGTATTAATTACGAGTACGGTACTGTGATGCTATGAGCGTGTAACGTATATACTAAAGCTAGCAAATGGATAACAAGACGAAGCCTTTCCTCTACAATATCTATCTTTTCGCTACATCCAAAAATATTATGTGCTATTGACAGAGCTAACGTATTTTTAAACTGCGAATGTGTTCGTGTTGTTCGGGAGAGAGCTTAGACACAGAATAAAGCAGTTCTTCTTGTGGCTTAGAGCATCTGTAAGAGAGATAGTTGAACTGCAATTTCAAACATACATATAACCTGTCTCCACATTACTTCGAGCGTCATTAAGTCAAAGGGCTATACGCCTTTCGAGTATAGCAACAAGTGCAAACTCAATCACGTCTGTACTTCTTAGGGGTCCGTAGTCGAAGGCAAAAAACTTGGGTAGGTATCTTGGGTAGGTAATTGAAACTTGATAGGTATAGGTATACTATATACTATTTTATTATTGAACGAATCGTGAGTGTACACTCACATTGTAGTTATGTATTATACGGCTGTACTCACGTTAATATTTGACTGTCGGGGATGCCGACATGATTCGGTCCTGACCGAGGACCTTCATCAGGAGCTTGCGCCGGTCGGTGGCATCGCGGCGTACATTGATAAACTGTACCTTTCGTCTTTTTTCAACCTATTTTATGTCCCACTGCTGGACACAGGTCTCGGAAGTGACCGTATAGACCGTAGTCCACCACGCTGACCAAGTGCGGATTGGCGAAAAACGAATTTTTTTAACGAAATATAGTCAGAGATGTAGCAGAATTTCAAAAACCTCAATCGTAACTTTGTCATACAAACGTTACGAAAAACTAAGTTATTTTTTAAAAGCGTAGTACATGTTAAGCGATTACTCTACGGAACCCTTTCTGCCGAGCCCAACTCGCACTAGGCACTTTTAACAGCACACAAATCTGCTACGGTTGCCACTCGAATCAACCGATTGGTCACACGCTGCAGTAAATCACAACTGGCTACGAGCTACGAATTAATTTAGAGTAAGTATGTTACCGTTGTCGTTATCGATAGATACCAGTCGTTTAACCTTTTCGGAGGCCCGTTCGAAAGGCCGTTTGAAAACACCAGACATCTTGGTCACTAACCTGCATCTCCATCAACCTACTACGGAGCATCGTGGTGTAATAAGGTCCAGGTAGGTGCCAAGCAGTAAGTTACTACCTTTTTTATTTTTATTTGTTAAGTGGTCGCTGCAGCCCATAGACATCTACATACAACCTCAAGCAAGCATAGGTAAGTCTTGTCTGAGGTCGTATGCAGTTGCACTGCTACTCCGGAGGCTGGTGGTCGCTTCCTGTAAGTGTGGCCGGCAACTGTACCTTTCCACCGAAATACAATAGAATTGGTTCGCGGCAGTCGTTTAACCTTTTCGTCGTGATACTTCCCCGGGCGAACTATAATAGTTCTACCACCTTACAAATCCCTTTCCGCCTTACTAATAAAAAAAGTTTAAACATTTGTTTAACAATGACAAAGTTATTTTATTATTTAATGAATCGCGAGTGTAACTTAACATGATTATTTTCTTCCGGCAATACTCACGTTGCATAGTTGATGATGCTCAACTAGTTCCGGACCTGAACGAGGTCCTTACTCATTAGCCGTCGCGGACGGTCGCTAGGAGGCGTACGCGCTGACAGTTTTCTGACAGTCTCCGGACAGTTTGTCAGTGTTGCCGGAAGTAACTAATCATGTTAAACAGAGCTTCATATACCGCTATAAAATCATAACGTTATTATCTACTTGTGCCCATATCGTTATAAAAACATAACGTTTTACAACTAAACGTTATTTACACGTCAAAATAACGCTATAAGTATCAGTAAACGCTATTTAGAAAATAACGATATAAATAACGTTATATTTACGGGGAATAATAATTATCATATGCAGCGAGCTAGCAACGCGGCAATATCGCTTAGCAATAACGATATTATAACGTTATTTATTTCGATTTTGATATTTCATAACGTTATTCTTTTAATACCGCTATTCGTCTTTTCGTTAGTAATGTCGAAATAATAACGAAACGAAATACGTATAACGTTATATAACATTATATTTTGATATTTTTTATAACGTTATGAAGCTCTGATGTTAAATTAAAAAGTTATTTAATGATTAAGGGTTGAATAGCACTTTACATTCGCCAAACACAAACCTTAAAAAACGGTGCAGATTCTATGCAGCAGCGTGTGATTTCGTAATTTGGAGAACAAGTTAAGCCGTTGATCTTAGGTGTTATTGATTAATAAATAAATAAAAAAGTTTCACACTCATAGCCCCACGGTAGGGTAGGTATACCCGGTGTCGTGGGTACCATGGACACAGACAAAGACAGAAACACTTAAAGAATTAGTGACGGCGAGCTGCTTTTCGTTGTCGAGATCGAACCCAAGACCCGACGGGAGACTTATTTGTTGTGCCGGTCCCTTGAATCGCTATATTAATGTGAGAATATCTTGAAAAACGAGTAAGTAATTTGTTGTATTTCAATACTATCAATACTCATATTATAAATGTGAAAATGAGTTTGTTTGTTTGTCCTTTTTACACGTCGCAACCGTCTGGATTAAAGTGATTATGTGTATGGATATAGATTGTTATTTAAAACGTGTCAGATCGAGGAGACTATAAAATTTATTTGGACACTTGTGATTTGGTGATTTTAAGGCCACTTTTACAGCACGGCGCAGGCAAATTGTGGATCGGTGAACATGATAGGACTTGGAAAACTCTTTAACTTAAGGAAAACATCGTAATCAAATGTTACATTTTTTAAATATTTACGATAAATATACACAAAAACCCTTAGAATTAGAAAAGCGCGATTAAATTACTAAAAGGACAAATTTCGAATTAGGTGAATTTCTAGTAACATCGCCGAAAAAAATTTCATTTTAACTGTGACGTAATCATTTTTGTTAATTTGTGAGGAATTGAGTTGCATAAGGCTTTTTATTTTGATTTCTTTCAAGCATAAATATCTACAGCTTAAAACAGGAATCTATTACACTATTACCAATTTGGGTGCGTCGGAGTCGTGCCCACGACTCCATCATTTACCTAATGCTGCGCAGAAACCGTGCTCACTGCTGATTTCTTGCCAATTAGAAACTGATTGTTTCTACTCCTCACTAGATAGATATTTGTGACAGTAACAAGTCAAGTCCTTCTATAAGTACTTAGTCATTTTCTTTTTTTAGAATCCATATCAAAATTTATTTTTAAAATAAACTTTTAACTTTACGTAACAAATATATACAATATTATACAAAATATATATATAAAAATATAAAAGTTTTACAAATAAAATAACTCATCTAAGACGCCCGTGTGTGGCATGGTACCCAAGATACTGGCGGCATTGCCACGTTGAATGAATATTCCAATAATTGTCAATATCCCAAGAAAGACGGATCGAATACTTTTACAAATACTCTTAAGAGACGGTAAATAAAGTATTTAGTCAAGTCACATGAAAACTTAAAAAATAACTGCCATATACTGTACATATGCTTACACACTACTAAAAATTAAAATGTATAGTTGAAGAAAAGGGTGTCATTATGTACGTTTGCATGAGTTCACAACAGTCGTAGATCCGCGGCTGTATACCCTTATCCTAGCCCGGCGGTTAGCGTAGAACGCAAACGATCTATGCGATTAAGCCAAACGGGCGCGGTCGGGTGTGAGATGGGTGACCGCTAGTGGCAAAAATTTCATGCGCGTTTCCGTCGGTTCCGGTTGTTATCGATAGATAATTTAACAGTCGTTAAACCTTATCGGAGGTCTCACCTAGCAGCATCTCCACCAACCTGCATTGGAGCAGCGTGGTGGAGTAAGCTCCAGGCCTCTCAAATAATGGGGAGAAACCAGTGCCCAGCAGTGGGACGCAAAAGGGTGGCAGCCAATACCCTTATCAAATCCAATATGCTTTTCCCAATAAGTACAAGCAGCTATTCATTGGAAGGTACCAATGACTTTATACGCCAATAAACCGTTCTCGGATATAACTTCTTTACACGATCACTTCACGTTTCTCCATAAGCAGTGCAGCCCGCTCCCACGAGCATTCATCATCTGGAGATAACGAGAGTTATGACGTGCACGTACAAGGAGTACGACGAACTGAGGACTGCAGGTGCCCGGTAAGGTGATGGCTTGTAAACATTGCCTTTTACGCAACTTCTAGCTTTCTTGTATGTCATTCTATTATTCTTTAAAAACCTGTGAACTTGGTATTCTAAATTTAGAAGGTTTAACGTCCTTTACTTAATATTTTTTTATCGCTTTCATCGATAAAAGTTTCTGCGACCTCTGGTTAGTATACCTATATTTTTCCTTAATATTTTACAGTCTATAACGCATTCGCATAAGAATAAGATATTTTCTCCGGATAAAAAGGAGATGCCACTATGCAGCCCCTCAACTATCGGTATCGCCATACAAAATCAGGTCAATCCGTATTTCTGTTGCTACATGAAAGGACAAACAAACGTACATTATAATATTATTATGGATATAAGTAAGCCTTGTGAATACTGTAACTGTACACAATATCTCTTTTCATTACGAACATCCACGAACTTTCAATCAACTAATTTTACGGCTGAGCCGATAATGTACTAAATCAAATCTGTGTGTTAGCGCAGTTTAATGCCCTCGGGCTAATCAGTCCCTGGGGAACCGGCCGCGGTGTAATGTGCTGCACCTGTGTTTGGGTGGATTAGAGCATTTATTGATATTTTCCGTAGACTGTACATGATAAGAACAGTAGAAAAGGCATGGGGTTCGATAATGTGTAAAAAATATCACTGTTTGTACACTTTATGGATGGCACCATATCTATGGATTCATATTATATCATGTAACTTCGGGATTAAGAATGCTACGGTATCCCCTGCCTGATTGCAAGAGGCGACTAAAAGGTACTTCCGGGGATGCGGGCGGTGAGAGTGGGAGCTCGATCCGTCCAGCCAGCAGACTCAGGAAGAACAGAGGTGTGTGCGTGGCCGCATACCGCCGTGAGCATCAGAAGGTGCAGGAGACAACATCTGCTCTCCCGAATATGGGTCTATACGGGGCCCGCGCGTGGAGGACACCGGTGCGTTCCACTGGAGATCCCGGAGTCCTCCGCAAGCGAAGACAGGCCAGTGTTTGGTTGCTGCGTTAAGCTTCTAAAAAGCGAATAGGTAAAGCGCCGATCCCCGCTAACAGAAACCATGTATGGCTTAGTCGTTTTTGATAGATTTTTATAGATTTTAGAATTTTATTTTAAGTAGTCAGCACTGGTTAACGAAATTGAACTTGATTAGTTTGACATTTCTATTATTTTAATCGAGTATCGAATAGACGAGTATGCAGACCACAGGGTGCTTAGTTGTTTACGGTATCCCCTGCCTGATCGTAAGAGGCGACTAAAAAGGGGCTTCCGAGGTTGTGGACGGTGTGAGAGGGAGCTCGATCCGCCCAGCCAGCAGACCCGGGAAGGACGGCGATGTGTGCGTGGCCGCATGCCGCATGAGCATCGGAAGGTGCAGGAGGGCACGTCTGCTTTCCCGAAGATGGACCCATTCTGGGCGCCGCGTGTGGAGGACGCCGGTGCGTTCCACTGGAAATCCCGGAGAAATCCCCAAGTGCAGAGGCAGGCCACCGAGGGGGTTTTAGTGCGGTCAAATCCCATATGAACCGGTATCCTCTCACAAGGTGCCTTTAAAAGGTTTTCCTCCGATACCAAAAAAAGGGTGCTACGTCGTGTCTATTACCCATGCAAGCAACCCTGATTCTAGCCTGAGGTCGTATGTAATTCCTCTGTAATAAATTACTCTGTAGGTTGACGGTCCCATCATATAAGTTTGGCCAGAACCGCACCTTTCCACCGAAACATAAGAAATTGTTTGACGCCAGAAATTGTTGCTGCGGTGATTCTTCATGAACATTCTGCCACCTGTCAACATTTTTGACATGATGATGATATTATAAATACAAAATTTTGTTTGTTTATCTTTTTTTCAAGTCTCGATATAGTGATCTCATGGAATGATTTTTATGCGTAGAGATAGTTAAGAGGCTGGATAATGACATAGTCATTGACTGCGGTAATTAAAAACATCTCATTCATATTGGAGACCATTTAATGTTTTTTGATCATTTGAAACTGCGGGGCATAGCTAGTTAATATGTTTATATATATATATATATATATATATATATATAACAATAACTATTCGCATTTGTTGTTAATATATATATATATTAACAACAAATGCGATTGTCTTGCAAATTTAGCATTTACTTGTAAAGTCGTGACGTCAATACCAACATAATAGACCCAAGGCTGTATTTTATGGTGGACTAACTTCCCTTTCCGACTTTGCTTGTACCGTCAATACCACTTTTTGTTAATTTTGTACGTGTATGGAAGGCGTTACAACTACATTGATGTGATCTTTTTGGTAAACAGACTGCCTTTTTCATCACTAAAAGTATCAGTATTTTATATTTTTTCTTAGTTGATAATAGGGAATACACATGATATTGTTATAGCATCAATCGATACTACTTGGCATATGGATCAAGTGTTCTGAAAGCACCACATCGATTGGAGCACTACGAACGACAGAAATGTGAGCCAAAATTAGACCTCGCTCCTGTTAACTAGCAAGATAAATACATTTATTTCAACTTATTGTATAAATGTATCGAAAATAATAAATGAATAAGTCACAAAATAAGTCAGATCTCACCGCGTAGCGTTGAAAACGGCCCATTTACAGACATTTAAAAGTTTCAGATAATCTTTAAATAGGTCTATGTACTAAAGAAGAATGGAAAAGGCATATTACTCAGTCACTGATTTTCTAAACGATAACGCGGCATAAAGGAATTCCATAAAAACCTGGGAGGTTTTTTTTCCGCCGGCTTTTTTTCCTCTCAGTGTACAAAAACCCTGCAATATGGGTACCCAAAGCCGACGATCGCATCCGATCCGAAAATAAAAATAAATAAATTAAAAGGCGCAATATGGGTACAAACAAAGATAAATGTAGTATACATATCTATACATATAATAAAACTGTAAGCAGGGTCAATTCTGTACATTGCATATAAATTAAAAAAAATACTTCTAGGGGTCTTTTTATAAGTAACAGAAGCTAAAAATATAAGTTTTGAAATTATTGTCTGTCTGTCTGTCTGTCTGTCTGTTGTTAGCTTTTCACGCAAAAACTACTGGACGGATTTTGATGAAACTTTTTTTGTTTTATATATATTGGTCCTCGCTAAAATTTAAGCTATAGATAATTTTAAAAATCACCCTTTAAGGGTGTGAAATGAGCGATGAAAATTTGTATGGAAACCTTGGATTTTTTCAATAGATTTTTTAGAAATTTGGTATAAATATTTTCTAACCAAAATAAAAGAATACGTGTTTCAGCATTTCCCGAAATTCACCCTTAAAATGTCAATTTTCTTTGAAACTCTTTGAAAATTGAGTGTCGAAACTTGATGTACAGAATATTTTTGTGCAGAGTAATATACTTATAATTTTGTATTTGTAATCTTTACTAACAAAGTAAGAATTCTATTTAAGCTTTTTTCAAAACTACCCCTCAATAGCAAATAAAGTGGATTCGAAAGTTGGTATCTCAAGCGTACAATAATTAACCTTAACTTAATATTTCATTCTCAAATTCTTTTCCCTTCTTTGAATGATGTGTTTACTGATTTATTGTTGAATGAATTTCCGTAACATTAGTCTGTATTTCATATCAATCGGGTGATAAACAAAAAAGTTATGTTCATTTACACAATACGCGACATAAACTTAAAAGGCACTTTGGGAAATTTGTATGAAAGTTTCGGTAACAGCCCATTCAAAACCATAAATAAAAGTTTAAATTTAAGTAAAATTATTTTGAACTTTCACTAATATTGTCGACTATATTAAATATACTTAGATCAGCTTACTGTATTTTCTTTCGTTGGCCGAGTATGGCTAGATTAAAGGTACCTAATAAGCGCATCGCGAGCCTTACCGCCGCCAAACGTTACATCACAGGCTCCATTGAGTTAGTTGCTCGGCTTATTAGTCTTCTTTTGGGGTGGAAGATTATGAACAGGCTGCAGCTGAAACGATTACTATCGCTACATTATATCAAGCTGCAACCTTTTTAGCATTCCACCGCTGAGCATGGAGCTCTCCCAATATTGAGGAGGCCTCAAGCTCCGATGAACCGAAATCCAAATCTTACAATCTCAATGAATCCAGCATTAAGGTTGTAAGATACGGAATCTAAACCTTCATACAGAATGTACAAAGCCTTAACAAAACGAGACTACTGCAGACATCTAGGTGACGAATAGTTAAACTTTTAGTGAACCAACTGTTAATCTCAATATCTACCTATTTGGTAATTTGACATTCGATTTATCAACCACAAAGTTTACATGTCATACGGTAGATGGCGTTATTGAGCAATATTCATTTCTTCTCGAAAGTGAATCGATGGAGATAATTCAAATAAAAGCCTTAAGTCTAAAAAAAGTAAGTACATAGTGTAAAAAAAATAAAAAATAACATTTCACACGTATAGCCTCACATTAGGGTAGATATACCCTGTGTCGTGGGTGCCATGAACACACATAGAGACAGAAACACAAACACCCAGACCGAGAACAGTTTCTACTCATCATTGAAATTTCTGCTTCGCCCGGATTCTAACCCGGGACAGTTCGATTAGCAGTCCGGCATGGTAAACATTGCGCCACGCGGGTTGTCCCATCGTTGGGTAGGTATACGTATGATGCTGAACATTGTTAATTGGACCAATGATAACTTAACTCATTTTTTGCGTCTCTTTATTGCGTACGGGCTGAGGGCTCATTCACACACGTTGATTGATGGAGATATTAAGGATTCTTTAAAGATTCTTTATAAAAATATTCTTTATTTCTAAATACAGATAGCACACTGTGTAGAGACCCTGCCTTCTGCTTTAGTTTTCACAATGTTATATGAGTTATGACTTATGACCAAACTGCTGTCCGCAAGTTTTAAACCTATAGTTTATTACTATAAATCATAAATCATAAATCATTTATTTGGTATTACTTTTGGGTAACAATGGGTGTAATATACAATAAGAAAATACAATCTCCAAAAATAAATGATGCCCTGTAAGGCGTACCAATAATGTTATAAATTTAAAATATTTCAAGTCATGCAATCATTAATACAATTTATATTAAACATAATATTATTCTATTTCTGTTATTTTAAGATGTCAAAAGATTTTAATTAAATTAATTATAATGATTTTAATGTCAAAAGGTGTCATTGAGGTATTCATCATAATGATAATAACATTTTGATATTAATAGATGTTTGATCGCTTTATGAAATATGTGGTCTTTACTTATTTTTTTTATGTCATTAGGCAGTTTATTATACAATTTGACAGCCATGCAGTATGTACCTTTACTTAGCATGTTTAATTTTTTGCCATGTGGGTAGACTAAATTGTTATTCCGACGAGCATTGCTATTTAATTCGAAAAATTGTTGTTGTTTTTGTACAAACATAAGCATTTCTAATATATAAATGCCTGGTACTGTCAACACTTTTAGCTTTTTAAACCATGGACGGCAGCTATCCATTGTTTTTATACCGGCCATGGCGCGTATACATTTTTTCTGACAAATTAATATGTCAGTTATATTCGTAGCTGTTCCCCAAATAACAATTCCATATTTTATCCAGGAATATGCATACGCATAATATGCGGATAGTGCTACGTTTATATTTGTACTTTTTTTAATTTCCCTTAGGCCATAAGTAAATTTGTTTAATTTGGTTTTTAAAACGTCTAGGTGATTATTCCATTTTAAATTTGAATCTATGTTTATTCCTAACAAATTAAAATTGTCTACTAATTCTATATCATAATTATTATATTGAAATTTTATGTCTATGGATTTTTTTTGGTACGGGTAATATTGCATTATTTTTGTTTTATTGTAATTTATAATTAAATTATGTCCATCTAGCCAATTTGTGAGAATGTCAAACAAGTTCAGAAGTTGTCCTTTTAATTCATTCTCATTCTTTACTTTTAGAATGACTGAGATATCATCTGCAAATAAAATTGTGTTTCTTTGTAATTGTTCTGGTAAATCATTAAGGTAGATTAAAAACAGGATACAGCCTAAAACACTGCCTTGTGGGATGGAATGGTGCAATGTTTTTTGCGCTGAATGTACTTGTTCGATAATCCTAGTATTTTCATCATAATATTCAACTGTGACATATTGTTTTCTATTTGTCAGGTATGATTTAAACCAGTCATGAGCAACGCCTCGAATACCTATGTTCCATAATTTTTCTAGTAGTATTTTATGACATACCCTGTCATATGCTTTGGTCATATCAAGTAGTACACCAATGGCATAGTGCTTGTCATTTAACTCATTTATAATCTCAAGGACTTTGTTAGTGTATTTGTAAACAGCTAATGTAGTTGACTTGTTTTTTTGGAAAGCATTTTGGTTGTTAATTAATAGATCGAATTTTTCTAAAAATGAGTAAACTCTATTGCACATTGCTTTTTCGAATATCTTAGACATTATTGGTAACAAAGCTATTGGTCTATAATTAGATGGGTTATGTTTGTCTCCTTTTTTAAACATTGGTTTAATAATTGATATTTTTAGTAGATCGGGAAAGGTACCTTCCATAAAGGACTTGTTTACCAAATATGCAAGAGGTTTTGCTAGGTATTCACTCACTCTCTTTACTAGTGATACCGGTATGTTATCATATCCAACACTACTAGTGTTTTTTAAAAGTTTTATAATTTTTATTATTTCTTTTTCTGTGACATGTCCTATATAAATTGAATGTGATGTATCACTTGGCATGTTTCTTTTCATTTGATGTCCTGCGTTGTTAATTTTAGGTCCCCCAACTTGCAAAAAATATTCGTTAAATTGTTCTGCAACCTCTTGTGGGTGTTGTATCAGAGAATTACCTATGTATAGTTCTAAATTTTTATTTACCTTTTTTTGCTTTCCCGTTCGTTCTTTTATTATGTGCCACATAGTGCGACTTTTGTTTCGGGAACTATTCATTCTCCTAATATTATGTAATTTTTTAGCCATCTTTATTACCCGTTTTAATGTTTTACGATATAATTTATAATGCTTATTTAGGGTTTTATTTTTTATGCTTTTATTTAATAAATAAAGTAATCTTTTATTTTTGCATGAAGTTTTAATTGACTTAGTAAGCCATGTTGGTTTTATAGGCCTACCAATTTTAATCCTTTTTTTAAAGAATGATATTTCAAATATGTGCTGTAAATGTTCATGAAATAATTTATAGTTCGCGTTGATATCATAAGTATCTTTAAATAAATCTTCCCAATGTGTATGTTGAATGCATTCTATAAAATTTTCTATGTTTTGTTTACTGAAAATCCTAACTTCTTTAAACCATACACTATTCATATACTGTTTTTCACAGCAAACATTAATTTTCACGAATACTGCACAATGATCTGACAGTCCTACATCTTTTACAGAAGTTAATTGATTATGTACATTTGTCACTATTAAGTCTAAACAACTTTTTCTGCCTGAGGTTGTGTCCGTCCTTGTAGGCTTAGATACAATTTGAGTAAAATTATATGACAACAAAATATTTTTTAAAGCCTTTGATAAAGGGTCAGTTTTTAAAAAGTCTATATTAAAGTCACCTACAATATATACCATTTTTTTATGTGTTTTAGTAATAATATCTAATAATTGTTCCAGCTGTTTAAAAAATATCTTTGATTCACGATTTGAGCGATACAAACATACTATTATACAATTTACATCAATCAATTCAAGTGCGCAAAATTCAATAACAAATTCACATGTCAAGTTCATAATGTCAAATCTTATTCTACATTTAAGGTCATCTATACATATAATATCTATACATATAATAAATCTGTAACAAGTCGGTTTCTGTACATTGAAGATATTTGAAAAAAACTGTCACTAGGGCTATTTATTAGCGCAATAGAACCCAAAACAATGATTTTTAGAATTATTGTCTGTTTGTCTGTTTGTCTGTTTGTCTGTTTATCTGTTCGTTTGTGCGCGCTAATCTCAGGAACGGCTTAACGTAAAAGGATGCGGTTTTCACTGAAGTATTGGTATTTTTTTGGATTAACATTTAGGGTTTGTTTTATTTAAATCGGTTCACAAACAAACAAGTTACGTCAATTTCAAGAATGATGAAATGGATGAACGCCTGCACGCTATAATAAAGTTAATGCGAGCGGTCACACCAAAGTTTCGATAATTACTAACATCTCTTAATATTCTGATAGCAAGTTTTCAATCACTTATGCTAGATTTCATCTCTAAATATTTAAAAAACCCATACATATCACCACATATTCAAAGAAATCCTCAATACAAAATGTACAAAACCTTAACAAAACGAGGCTACTGCCGACATCTATGTTCACATTCAGAACTATTTAGTGATCTGTTGCAAATATAGTTTACGCGCTGTACGATAGATGTCGTTGTTAACCATTTATTCATATTTAATTGCTTTTTACAGGTAGATTTACAGGTGGTGTTACATAACCATTATTTTACCCAATAACGCTATTACAAAGTGGATAGGTGGAGATTATTTCAAATAATTAATTACGAGTATATTTACTTAATAAAGTATCTAATAAAAAATTAAGAACTTAGAGAGCTTTGGAACTGGCGCTGATATTGTACTCATTGTGGTAGAGCATTATGGAGGCGCGGCGCGGTGGTTACATCCACATATTATTGGTATCGACATATTATTAATATTATATATATTATATATTATTTAATAGACAATAATAATTATCGACTCGCGCAGGCGCGGTCACAGGGGACATGACCCCCCCCCCCATAATCTCTCACTCATGCATAGATGGAAGGCGAATCAAGCCAATTTGAGACACCTCTTCCCCCAAATTTCTTAGTGACCCCCCACCAAAATTTCTTAGCGCCCCCCCCCCCCCCCCCCCAAATTGAAGGCTGCGACCGCGCCTGGACTCGCGTGGCGCAATGTTTACCATGCCGGACTGTCAATCGAAGGGTCTCGAGTTTGATTCCCGGCGAAGCAGAAATTTGAATGATGAGTTTAATTTTCTGTTCTCGGTTTAAGTGTTTGTATTTCTGTCTCTGTGTGTCTCATGGTACCCATTACAGTACTGTATATTTACCCTACTCTGGCGCTATCGGTGTGAAACGTAAAAAAAATCAAAGTGTTCTACCGACTTTACTATGCTGAGTGATTTTTTCAAAATGTCTACGTCACCATATCATGATTACACCACCAGTCGAAGGTTAAAGTTCCACAGGCCGCTTTGCACGCTCCTTTTGATGTTTGAACGGATGTGTAAGTTATAGGACAACCTTCCAGCTGAGGCATTTCCAGTGGACTTTGACCTAGGGTTCTTCAAGAAAGCTGTAAAGAAAGCTCTTCTTGAAAGCCGGCAGTGCTCGGGTGGCTCCGCTGGGGTTGCCCGTTTCCATAGGCGACAGTGATCGCTTAACCACGCGGCCTTTCTGCCTCTTTGTTCGGTTTATTTATAAAAAAAGTGATTTCGAATAAACGAATAAGCAATTGCCGAGGGTCTAATAAAAAAATGTTATTGAAATGAGCAGACGTTTTCAGTGGTTAATTTAATAAGAGCTATTACATACATACGCAGTACTGGCACTGGTGTTACACTAATATGCTAAAGCGTCACGGCAGCAGCACGGCATGGTGGTCACGCCCAGAATAATATTAGTAATCGATATATTTATTTCTGATGCTGTGTGAAGGGTTGTTAATAGGACCAATTGACTCTTAATCGCGTAGGGCCTGATCCTCCCACGCTGCTCCAATTCAGGTTGATGACGTCTTCATTGTTAGTGGCCTAACTGCTGTTGCAAGTTTTAAATCGCTCAAAATACCTCCATTAAGTATGAACGTCAGCATGTTAACGACGATTGCAACCAACGTGTAAGCAACCAAGAATTTGACTCCCAACTACTAACCACGCCTGACATAGCGTAGACATTTCACCACCTTTCTGCAATATATTTAAGTTACATAATGATAATGAATCTATGCATTATTTGCAGCACAAATTATTTAATTATAATGATCCTTTCCGCGGGCACAGCAGTACTATCTAAACACTTTAATAATAGGCTAATATAATACGTTTAATTTGTAAAGAGAAACTGATGATAACGACTGAAAAGTCGATATTATAAGAGGAGTACAGCAAAAATTGTAAGGACTCGGAATTGAAAGGAAGAAGAATGTATCTACTCAACATAATAATATGAACTTTTGTATCATAAGTAATTTCATAAAAGGTAACAATAATCCAAGGGACAGTGGAGGGCAAGCGGTCACGAACGAAATTGCAACCTCATCAGCAACGACCACTCTGACAAGAGTGAACGACTAAGGAGGAGGAGGAACAAATAATCTAAGCCTAATCAAGCCTTTTGTACAAGTCTTTATCTACGCGGACGACGTCGCGGGCACAGCTAGTTTTTTAATAAAATACAAACTCCACCATGCAAATACCGCTGTCTAGCATATTCAGTAGCCATATAATAATCTTTCAATTGGACTAAGCTGTTACTTTATAGTTTATTAATTGACCTTACAATTATTTTTCCGATTGTTTAATCCTAAGCACGTGTATGTTTAGAAATTTTATCTCCCAACTACAAGTAGTTGTATAGTGCACCTCTTTTCTGCAGTAGATTAAAGCTATGTATATAGAATGAGTCTATACATTCTTTGCAGTATAAATTCACCCAATTTACTAAAGATACTATTTTTAACATAGATGAAGCCACGGGCACAGCAGTATCTCTTAACTTTAATAAACGAGGTACATATTTGTAAAGAGAATCTGATTGCGCGAGAAAAGCGAAACGTGAGAAAAGTGGATAGTAAGATTCCTTACTGTTTTAGGTTTGAAGGATTTAGAAAAAATACATTAGGTTTCTTCTGAACATATGAACATTGTATTATAAGTGATTTCACTATATGTAAGAATAATCTACCTACTACTTATTCAATGCAAATAAATAATCTTTAATTTTTAATCAATCCATTTTATAAAAGTCTTTATACACGCGGACGACGTCGCGGGCACAGCTAGTAATAAAATAAATGAATTAAATTTATTTGTATATTAAACTAGACACATCATAAAATAACTATATACAACTAAATTACTTATATTAAATTATAAATATAACACATTAAGAAAAAAAATATAAACAATACTAGTAATATAAAATACTTCATCCAGATTACTTCCATGTGGAAAAGTACCCAGAACACTGGCAACGTTACCTCGTTGAATGGCCAAGCTTATTCTCTGGCTGAGGTAAGTACCAGCTCTCTGGTCACCCGTAACCTGGATTAACCGTTTGGATAGATGCTTGACAAAAGTTTTGTCATCTGAACCCCATGGCCATAGTTTCGACGCCAAAAGGCAGAAATATGTAGTCTTTAACAAGAACTACATATTTCTGCATTTTGCGAATTTCAGCGTCGGTCGCTATCAAGCCAGCTGCCCTGGATGAGAGTTGTAAGTGGGAAGGTGCCAATGTGTCGACGCATGTGGCATCCCACACTAGACACCTTTAAAATAAATTAAACTATTTCAATGTACATTTTTATGTTTGTAATTTGTAATTAGTTAAGTTTTTAATTATTGTAATATTTGCATACCTCATGAAGGTAAATATGGCGAACCAAATATATAAAAACACCTTTTGTAAACACCCATATTTGTGCAAATAAAAGTCTTTTGTCTTTGTCTTTGTCTTTGTAAGAAACATCATATACATAGAATAAGCCTCTAACAAAGGCGACTATAAGTACTTCAAAATTTATGGACCAGGTCTCTGGTTAGGCGATAATTTTGCCAACAAATGCGATTGTATTGCAAATTTAGCATTTACTTGTAAAGTTGTGACGTCAATACCCACATAATAGGCCCAAGGCTGTGTTTTATGGTTAACTAACTTCCCTTTCCGACTTTGCTTGTACCATCAGTGTAAATTTCAATTTTCAATGGAAGGCGTGAGATATACTTTGAAGTGATCTTTTTGGTAAACAGCTAACCTGTTTCATCACCAATATCCGCCTTATATTTTATCTTATTAATATTTGGCACAGGGAGATCTCCCGGCGCGGTGGTCATGCCGCGGGGAGCGCCCGCTCTCAAACTGACTCAATTTGGAGCTTTTAATCTTGTATATATGGTCGGATATGCAGAAAATTTCGATAGCGTGATTCAGAAATACCCGTGGCGCCATCTCTTGATGAGTAGCGGAAGGTCGCTATAAATAGTTAGGATTTTAGAACTAGTTTTGACATTGAAATAAATTTAAAAAATCGAAAATAGAAATGACTTCACGGCGCAATGGGTTTGATTCCCGATGAAGCAGAAATTGAAATGAGTTTCAACTTCCGTTTTCTGTCTGGGTGTTCCTGTTCATTCATGTCTTTGTTTGTATCCTTAGTACCCACGACACAGGGAATTCTAGTGGTGGGGATACGATTGTAGATCTATTAAATAAGACATGTAAGTAACATTCATGTAATTGACATGTAATTAACATTAGACGACCCGCGTGGCGCAATGGTTATCATGCCGGACTGCCAATCGAGGGGTCCCGAGTTCGATTCCAGGCAAACAATTTGAATGTGTCCATAGTACCCACGACACAGGGTAGTAATTACCTTACTGTGGGGCAATGAGTGTGTACCGTTTAAAAAACATTATAAGCCAAAATTATCTCCTAAGAAAAAAAACGAAAAACTAAGTACAACAAACATTAGGTCTGTGTGTTTAAACTTGAATGAACAAACACTAATATGTAATAGATTGTTCATGAATGTTCAGCTTTGTATCACACGTTTTGAATATCTATACAATTGTATTTGCTTGAAGTTTTGGCACTTTAGATAAATTTAATGGTATTTATGATCCGCAAGTAACCACGAAATGTTATTCTATTGTTATGATAGGGTACCTCTACACTACA
This sequence comes from Pyrgus malvae, assembly GCA_911387765.1. Classification (NCBI taxonomy): domain Eukaryota; kingdom Metazoa; phylum Arthropoda; class Insecta; order Lepidoptera; family Hesperiidae; genus Pyrgus; species Pyrgus malvae. The sequence goes on along the minus strand of OU426955.1, from coordinate 3,837,527 downwards.
GCCGTTAAGTTCCCTTATTTGAATTTTTAATTCATTTAATCTACAGCTTTATTCACAAACGATATTCAAATTTTAAGCAATATTATATTAATGTTTAAATAAATAATGTATGTAGTTTAAAAACTAAAAAACACGCTTTTGTGAAAATACGAACTAAAAAGTAAAAAAAATATGGTATGCATGTTATCAATAGTATCTTAAAAACCACCCCACGCTTTTTTTACAGTAAAATACATTTTCTTCTTATTTTTTTACTTTTTAGTTCGTATTTTCACAAAAGCGTGTTTTTTGGTTTTTTAAACTACTTACATTATTTATTTTTAATTTTTTAGTTGCATTGTCATCGGTTCTTGACCCCTGTGCAAATTAAGTTAATAAAAGCGTGTTAAAAATACGCATTCACTAATGTTGTTTAGAGTTAACCGTCACTTTAATCTGTGTAGTAATTAGTGTCTTAAATAGCCATTATTATTTTAAGGTTTCGCAAGAAAATGGGTCACATTATTATGCGGATTAGTAAAAGATTTGTTACTGTTTGAAATCGGTTATATATACTTTAATAGCCAATTATTTTTGTTTAATTTATTCAAATTCAAATCATCCATTTTTCTGCTTCGCCGGGAATCGTACCCGGTACCATTCGATTGGCATGGTAACCACTGCGCCACGCGGGTCGTCAATCGGTCGGTCGTTAACTTAGAGCATCAAAGTTACTGACTCACCCTTCAGTAGAGACGGCATAGCGCCTCGCTTCAATACATCATTTTTGTGCCAAATCTGCTGCGGGGGGAAAAACGCACACATTTTAATTTTGTCACACATTCACAAATATTCTCTCATCGCTACAGACGCATACATTTCTAAATATGTCAATTTCAATTGACAACGTTATTTTCTATGCACCGACAACACTGACACCGACACACACATACACACTAGTTGTATGCCTAGAAGTATGCCTAGAAGGCACATTGTGCATGCACGTTGGGACGAGGGGTTCGCCCGTAAAGGCCACTCCTCTGACGGGTGTCATACCTATCATACCTTGATGTTCTATGGTCGTTAATAATAAAATTAGCAAGTATGATTCGCGAAACCTGTACAATTAAGGGCCAAGAGCGAAATAATAGCCAAGCCACTGGGCAGGATAGGTTTTTCTTTTGTTGTTTTTATGCAAGGACAGTTACAATTTATTTGCATATTCAGATGAGAAATTTTGTCCACCTTTTTATGTTCTACTGGGCACAGCTCTCCTCAACAAGTGAGAAGGATTCAGGCCATAGTCCACCACGCTGGCCTAGTGCGGATTGCTTGACTACTATACTAAGTATACCGATGATTGGTGGACAGCATACCTTCGAGAAATTTTGAGTTCCTTTCATGCATGTACGGAAATCACCGTAGAGCAGCGAAGAAATGCGCACATTACAAATTTATTTACCCAGGATTTGAACCCGGTATGTCCCGCGTCGGAGACCGCGCTTACACTCGGCCATCCACGCTCACCACCGCTCGCAGAATAGAATAGAAATAGAATAGAAATTTATTGTGTAAAGCATTTAGTGCGTAACAGTACAACTGTTACAGAGTTGTTATTAAGTAGGTATACAAATCAGTTCTAAATAAATGCTACCTTTGCAGGCATATACACTTTTAGTCTTACATTATTACATGATTAATATCTTAACAGTTAATTATTTCAGATGAGAATAGTAAATAAATAAATAAATAACGCTTCATACTCATAGCCCCACAGTCCACGTGGGTACCATCGACACACAGAGAGACAGAAACATAAACACCCAGACCGAGAACAGAAATTTAAACTCTTCATTCAAATTGGTTTGCCGGGAATCAAACCCGGGACCCTTCGATTGGCAGTCCGGCATGGTAACCATTGCGCCACACGGGTCGTCGAAGATATACAAAAAGTTGTAAATTACAGGTGAGGAATAAAATACAGGAATTTAACTCTAAAAAGAAATGCTTTAAATTCTCTATTTCTGCAAAAATCCTATCAAAGTGTTTTGATCAACGTACAAAATATTTTTGTTTATTCATTTTCAATATTCCTGACAACTTGGCTGCAATCGTTTTTTGCGTCCCACTGCTGGGTACGGGTCTTTCCCCGTTTTTGGGAGGCCTGGAGCTTACTCCACCACGCTACTCCAATGCGGGTTGCTGGAGATGCGGGTTAGTGGCCAACCCGCTGTCGGATGTTTTCAAACCGCCCATAAGGCCTCCGACAAGGTTTAACGACTGTAATCTATCGACAACAACAGGGACTGACGGCTTAACGTGCCCTCCGAAGCACGGAAACGCGCATGAAATTTTTTGCCACTAGCGGTCACCCATCTCACACCCAACCGCGCCCGTTTGGATTAACTACATAGACCGCTTGCATTCTACACTAGCCGCCGAGCCATGCGCGCTTCACCTATACATGATGTATGATGTGATAAACCGTGTATTATTTAAACAAAATAGAGAAAATGATCATTTCCTTGAAGTTTTTGTTGTGTTCCTTTACTGTAGAAAAATAAACGACCTAGTTATCAAATAAAATTCCAAAGACAATAATATATTTGATAAGCATTAGATTTTTTTGTTCTCATTGCACTTATTTCGCTTCATTGAGTAACACATGGCGTGTACATTGTAACCAAAGACTTCCTCGCAATTTCAGCAACCGTTCCCATGATATCGCCGTTCGGATACGGCGATGATAACGGCACCACACACCTTGCAACCATTACGCAAGGTAATCCTTTAAGTACTTGTGCTTATTTAACAATATGATATACTTACCTACGAGGGCTGTTATTTAAGTATCTGGGATAACAAAAACAAACATATACATATATATTATTACTAGTGGTCCGGCAGAGCTCCGCCCGGGTGCAGACGTTGTCCTGCCTCAAAAGTATTGAAAGACGATTTGTTATTTTTTTTTTTATTTTTTTTTTTCATTTATGGCATCGCAAACTCTGTGCATACTGCCAGCGTCAAGTATAATTTTTGCATCAATTTTTTGCCAGTTTCAATGAAACTGGACGAAGTAATAACAAAGTTAGTAAGTAAGTCGTCAGTAATCAGTCAGTCTAGTCAGTCAAACATTCAAGTAAAGCGATGGCTACTTTACTAGAACGTGTCCGATGGAATTTTGGAGGCAAGCAGAAAAAACATATTTTAGCACTGTTATTCTATTTTACAAACACTCGTGCACTGTAATTAACCTATATCAAACAAAATGCCATCAACTTTATCCGATATAACTCAAAAATACACCAAGAAAATGAAAACAAAACAAGAGCACAATATGTCTTTTTCGACTTCCCGCCAAAACTCTCATTTGTTATTTTTTAATCATAAAGATATTTATGTTACTGTCAAATAAAAATATAAAACAAATAATGACATACGAACTGTCCTGTTATTCTGACTGTGTCAAAGTTTAGAAACACACGGCACGAAACACAAACGTTCGACAAGTAGGAACGAAATTATATGGGAAAAATAAAATAAAAAAAATATTCAAAAACATTTTCCAGTGGACCAAATTGTGAATCTAAAACATTCTCAAATTCAAGGGGATTTGACACACACAAAAAATTTGATCATAATCCGTCCGAGTTCAGTGACATACACACGCACACAAGAAAACAAGAAATATCTAATACCTTTAAACGAGCAATTCTTGTATATGTCTATGTACCTATATACATAATTTGAATCTCGTCAACGGCTCTAATGATTTTCGTGTAATTTAGTGGCCAGGGTTTCGGGGGTGATAGATGATCCAGCTAGGTTTCATTTTAAGAATAAATATACGATATATAATCCTTGCATCCACATATACTCAAACTCTTCACATCAAATTCTTCAGAGACCCAACTCGTTATCTAGAGTGGAAATGCATCAGCTTAATCATTCATTGTATAAAAGCTTTATAAAAGTCACATTGTTTATTGACCCCTGACATTCAAATAAAAACTGAATCCATTATTATAATGGATGGACAATATGAAGATTGTATCATGAGTTATTTTCTTTAATTCAAGATACTTTAAAAATGTGGTGATATTATGTATTATTTACTACTGAAGAGATATTATCGTTAAAGTGTTATTGAGTAAATGGTAGTTCAATTGCATTCTGCTGTGTAACAATTAATTTCTCTGTGTTTTGGTGAAAGAATAAGTGTTGTCAGCCTCATATTAAGGTATAATCAACCGACCGTCAAACTCCAGAGTAGCAGTCCAAACCCATACCATCTGAAATAAGACACGGGATTGCTTGATATACCTACATGTCCATTAGTAGCAGAGTCCATTTAACACCACAGGGCCTAAAAATTGTTCATACTATTTTTTTTCAACCTTTTTTTTATGTCCCACTGCTGGGCACAGGTCTCCTCACAAGTGAGAGGGATTTAGGCCATAGTCCACCACGCTGGCCAAGTGCGGATTGGTGGATGTCATGCTTTCGAGAAATTATGAATTTCTCTCAGGCATGCACGGCGATGGAGAACATCGTAACCAATTAAATATCACGATATTTTCCATCACCGTGGAGCAGCGATAAATGCGCACATTACAAATGTCTTTGTCATAGGTGCGCGCAGAGGATTTGAACTCGGGATCGGTCGCGTAGAAGACCGCGGCTTTTACCACTCGGCCATCGCTGCTCATACTATTTCATACTATTATGCTTGGTACAATTTATTATTATCAAACTAGCGACCGTCCGCGACTTCGTCGACGTGGACTTTCGTTGTAGAAATTTTCTAAAATAGAAGTAGCCTAAGTTACTCCTCGTTGCATCAGCTACCTGCCAGTGAAAGATCCATAAAAATTGGTCCAGCCGTTTCAGAGATTAGTCGGATCAAACAGAGAGATCGACAGACAGACAGACGTCTGTCTAAGAAAGAAAAACAAAAATTGTAAAAAATGTTATTTTGTTATATGTACCGTATACATTTACATGAATGTAGTAAAAAGCGGTTATTTTAATATTACACACAGACACTCCAATTTTATTTATTTGTATATTGACGTTAAGTAACCATTTTATGTCGCAATAATTAAGATTACTGTGATAGTACTATTTTTACTAGTCTTTTCTGAATACTTTTTAAATTTTCCGCGGCTAGACAGGCCTCATTTCGGAACTGATAGGGCCTGAATTTAAGTTATAGCCCAGCACGCTACCCAAATGATACTTTGTGGACATCATAGACACTGGTGGACATCATTGACAGCCTCCGTGGCGTAGTGGGTGATGAGCCGACTGCGAAGCGTGAGGTCGTGGTTTCGATTCCCACCCAGGACAAATTTGTGTGATGAACATGACTATTTGTTCTGTGTCTGGGTGTTAATTTATCTATTTAAGTATGTATTTAGAATTATATAAGCATGTTTATCAGCTTTCTGATTACTCTGCTTTACGCAGCTGCAGATTAGCTCTGCTTAGTTTGGAATCAGATGGTGGTGTGTGAATTGTCCAAAGATATTTATTTATTTATCATACCTTCGAGAAATGACATGTAACTCTCAGGCACACGCAATGATGGAAAACATGTCTATTAACCTGAAGCCTCGTTGTAGGAGACCAGTGTGTTAGCCACTCTGCTAGCGCTGATGCTTTGTGTTTCATTTTTCTTTTAAGTCATCACTCATCCTACTGCGTCAAGAGTAAAACTTTAACATCTGCACTTAGAGCATCAAAGTTACTGATTCACCCTTCAGTAGAGACGGCATTGTGCATGGACGTTGGGACGAGGGGTTCGCCCGTAAAGGCCACTCCTCTGGCGGTTGTCATACCTTGATGCTCTAAGCATCTACATACATAATAGTTATATCCTATCATAAATAAATATAAAATAATTAAACTGTCATACCTTGATGCTCTAAGCATCTACATACATAATAGTTATTATCATTTTCTGCTTGAAAATGACTTCAAAATCCCATCAAGCTCACTTTTCGCTTACATTAACAATATTGGAAAACTCATCAAACTACGCGCCTTCGTGAGTTGCAATTAGTGTTAACTAAAAGTGTAAAAAACGTTCGTTGTCCATTGCGTGGTTTACCTTGTACCTGTCAATGCGAGTGTCGTGTTCCCGTCGATGTACGTGTCAGGTGTCGAACCTGTCGCCGTAATGTTCGTTCCAGGATGCGCCGACGAGGTAATAACAAATTAGCGAAGTGACTCATGCGAACAGGGTGGCCATGCGTTGCTGATAATAGAGAATTTATTGCTTCAAGGATGGCAAAGATTTAAACCGACATTTAAATATCAGGGTCGGTTAATATAATCGTAACTTATAGTGTTAAGCAGTGTTCATACATCTTCAAATATTTTGCCGACGAAGATATCTAATATTTTGTATTTTAAAGGAAATAAATCTTTTTAGATAAGCAAAAAACAGCAGACTTAAAAGAAAACTTGAAACATCTACAATCTTCAAGTAGACTTCTTATGAAGACCGCTATTAAGTTTTAAAATGTCATTTTATTGTAAGGAAAAATAGCAACTCTATTTTATAAAACATAATTATTATGGTCAGTTGTTTTCTATTTATATTTTGACTGCCCTTATAGCACAACTGTTTTATGTTAACACGACTTAATCCGTACTAACATAAAACCAATGTGCTATAAAGGCAGCCAAAATGTAGATAGAAAACAACTTGATTGTTAATTTTGTTTCTCAGCCTGTGTTATGTATGCTTTAAGTTCGAATCGTTATTAATCCATCCGAAACCTGGATAGGTACTAAAAATTGTTTTCTTGTTACCAATTTTTATTTATCCACTTTTTAGACAATCCTGAAATTTATTTCACGTGTCGTCACTGACTCAAGCATATATATTCATACTAGACTTTTTGCATTTCACTAAGGCGCGTAGGCTATTCAACTTTAAACCTTCTCTCCTCGAGTATTAAGATTGTTTTGATCACCATCAGTAGCAACAAATGTACTGTAAACTGTTCACAGATTCCGGTATTACAAGTACAGGATTAATAATCACATAATTTTTTATTTATGTTTTTTCACCTCACTCGGTCGGTGGCGCCAGTCGGCGTTTTTGTTTTATTTTTAGGATAAACACGCGACGTTTTAATGCGATTTCGCGATTGCGTCGCAGTAGGTCAGCGTTTGTAGTTTTGCCCCACTTTTTTCATTTTGGGAGAAAAGAACGTTTCACACTCATAGCTCCACAATAAGGTAGATATACCCTGTGTCGTTGGTACCATGGACACATACCCCTGTATGAAACACAAACACCCAGACCGAGAACAGAAATTTAAACTGACCCTTCGATTAGCACTCCGGCATGGTAACTGTTGTTTGATTAACATCATCTTTAGACTACGCGTGTTGCAGTGTATTTAGTATTTCATATCTTATTCGCAAATAGTCCTTAAAGCTCTTCGGTCACTGAAATAGGTAGTAAAATAACATTGATAACATAGGTAATAAGCACTATTCGCTGTGGAGATTTGATAACGAAAATAACCATTTAAAATAATTTGTCCTTAATTCATGCTATTAATGTCTTAGAAACATTTATTTTTAGACTTGAAACAAAGATCGACGTCCTCGAAAGTCATTAATACCGCATTAAAATACATAAAAACATCCTGTAAGTTGCGCAGATACTCTATTACTAGCCACCTACCTAATTATAAAAACTCACACAACCTGTCAAACTAGTTTATGTGTCAATCGCATCGTAAAAAGTGGTCATTATGTAAGCAGCCTTAATGACTGTTTACGTTTTTTGCGTGATTTAATTAAAATCGCAATTTCGCGCCTCGGTCGGAAACCTTAGCCTTCTGTTGCCAGATTGAATTGTATGTTATTTTGTCGTCAGCTAATTAGCATATTAACTAGCTCAGTGCGCCGGATATGTCCGTTTATCGGTAAAAATTATAGTCTGTAAGATACAGCTAGGAACTGGATGGATAGTTATAGTAGGTTATGGGTGTTTATTAAATTACTAAAAATATAACTTTGCTATTAAATTAAATTAAGAAAGAAAATCAGAGAGAAATGTTTGAGATTTATAGGTTTTGTGTAAACCTTAATTAAGCCTTTTTTACCTTATAATTTTTTCATTCTTATTATAATATGGGAACACTGCCTCCCGGGGCTAGATTGCCTTGTAGATCCCCCTAGACTCACATGCCCTGTTAAATTACTCACTTTAATATTAACAACATAAATATAAACTTTCTAAATTTTCGAGGGTCAATCTTACTGAATAATCATTAAAATTGCGATATTTTTTGGGTTCCGTACCTCGAAAGGAAAAAGCGGTTAATCTGTCAAGACCCTTTTTATCAGGTACGCGTAGAGATATCAAGCTGAAATTTATATCGAATACTCAGGTCTACTGTTCCTTGGAGCTGTGAAAAAATCAAACTTCTAAACTAGTGCAATCAAAAGATACAGCCGTTTATGCCGCAAATTTTTGACACTCGCAAGGGAAACAAAACCTACAGGATACTTCCCATGAACTCAGAATCTTCAAATTTGGTATGAAGCAATATCTTATAGTACAGATAAAGGAAACATTGCGAAAATCGTAAATTTTTAGTTACACCAAATATATAAAATAAAACATTTTTAATTATTTGAGGAACCCTCGGTGCGCGAGTCCAACTTACACTTGGCCGGTTTTTTCTTATATATTTATAAAATTAATAAAGTAAAAATTAAAGTAACCGTTTTTAAAGTAATTGACCTACTGAATCTGATAACTAACATCCCAAATAGGTTGATCATATAATTATAAAACAAACAAAAGCCGTTAAAAGTTTTCATAATAAAATATAACAATAGCTTATTATTAATAAAATTATACTACAACAGCCGTTTTCTAATAAAATTAGTCCCGTTCATAGCGGTTCGTATTAATTATAAAATAAAATTAACGGTTATGCACGTACATATAAAGTTTTATTAAAGCGGAAACACAATTTAGGTTTATTCATATGGATTATTGGTTTGCGATAAATAATTAATACGATACGACGGCGACACGACTTACCGCATTACATCGTCTTACTACATAAAATTGGATTGTTTAATGATTCTGTGTCTGTTGTGTTAACGCAAGAATATTTTACACCAAAGAGTATGTAAAACCTAACGGTTTAACACTACGAAATGTTAAAGTCAAGAACATACCATCACGATTTGTACGTGTGAAATTTTGCAAAGCTATCCAAAATATTTTTTTTGTGTTCCCATCGCCTGATAAATAATCTCGTATTTTAATATTACTGTAATTTTTTTACACTAATAGTTACAATTAAATATAACTTGCTGATGCGAGGAAAACTTTTATTGTATTTTAACTTCACTTTTTTATTAAACGTTAAACGTTACACACTCATAGTCCCACAGTAAGGTAATTAATACCCTGTGTAGTGGATACAATGGACACGTACAAAGACAGGAACAAAAACACCCAGACCGAGAACAGAAATTTAAACTCAGCATTCATATTTCTGTTTTGCCGGGAATCGAACCCAGGACCCCTCGATTGGCAGTTCGGCATGGTAACCGTTGCGCCACGCGGGTCGTCAAATTGTTTCAAAATAATCTGAGAAGATACTAGTAGAAAGAAAAAAAGTTGACACAACAATGACAGTTTGGTTCAAAGACCTAATAACGAGTAGTGAGTGACTGGACCTTAAAATGAATAAGTACTTATTAATCTAACTGTGTCCTACAAGGTGGAGCAAGTCTGAGATGCGCCGAGATTAGATCCTGAGCCCTTCTTGTGGGAGGACTAAGGACTAAGGTCTTCTCAGTTACCGTCGTCGGTAAAGGCAAAGGAACCTTTTTTATTGTGGTTAAGGTGTGAAACATATTTTGCTTACCTTTTTGCGTCCCGTGGCTGGGCACGGGTCTCTCCCCGATATTGGGAAGAGCTTTCTCCACCACACTGCTCCAATGCGGGTTGGTGGAGATGCGGGTTAGTGGCCAATCCGTTGTCGGATGTTTTCAAACCGCTCATAAGGCCTCCGACAAGGTTAAACAATTGTTATCTATCGACAACAACCGGGACGGATGGCTTAACGTGCCCTCCGAAGTACGGAAACGAGCATGAATTTTATTGCCTCTAGTCGTCACCCATCTCACACCCGACCGCGCCCGTTTGGCTTAGTTGCATAGATCGTTTGCGTTCTACGCTAACCGCCGGGCCATGCGCGCTTCATGACATATGGAGAAGGAAAAATCACGATGCGGCGATATCGCATCGTGACTTATAATTGTATTACAGTCAGTGTAAAGTATTTAACGTGGTTTTAACCTTAAGAAATTACTCATGTGCGGAATTCCTTGTTTGGTGTGATAAATTGACCTACGTTTTTCCTTTAGCGGTCGCTTTGTATAAATTATGGTCGGTGAACAGGTTAGTGTAGTTATTTTACGCTTGAAAGCACATATTTTTTTGCATGCATATGCAAATTTTCTAACCATTTTCATTGCTATTTATAAATAACTATTCTAGGCAATAGAAAATGGTTTCTTTACTAAAGTTAAAAAGTTCATTAAACTGTGCTGGTGCAGAACGCTAGCGATCTACTTAGCTAAGTAAAGAAGAGCGCGGTAGGGACTTCAAAGGATCTCCCTTTGATCTAATTATTTTGCTAATTTAAGCAATCTTCCTTACTGTTCGAAGGATAGTGATGCTAGTGGTCAAAATAATAAACTAGGAAAAACCTATGGCGCGTTACATGTGACTGTAGCGACCTTCCGTTACTCATCAAGAGATGGCGCCACGGGTATTCATGAATCACACTATCGAAGTTTTCGGAATATCCTACCATATATACAAGCTCCGAATTAAGTCATTCCGAGCGCGGCCGCTCCTCGGGTATGACCACCTCGCCCGGAGGGAGATCTACCTTTGCCAAATGACCATTAGTGGCCTTAAACTACGGAAAATAAAAAAAAGATTGTGTTTCGTTTATCAATCCCCCTTTTTTTGACCGAGATCAGAAATTTATTTTCTTTACATTAAAATTTCTGGTCCACTGGGAACACAGGACCCTAGAATGGCATTCCGACATGGTCACCATTGCGCCATAGGTTTCTATGAAGTAGTCTCTGTAGCTTCGGGATTAAGAATAGGGCTAACTATCCCCTGCCTAATCGTAAGAGGCGACTAAAAGGGGGCTTCCGGGGTTGTGGATGATTTGAGTGGGAGCTCGACCCGCCCAGCCAACAGCCCCGAGAAGGACGACGGTTTGTATGTGGCCGCATGCCGCCGTAAGCATCGTAAGGTGCAGGAGAGCTCATCTGCTCTCCCAAAGATGAGCCCGTTCTGGACGTCACGCATGGTGGACACCGGTGCGTTCTACTGGAGATCCCGGAGTCCTCCTCAAGCGCAGAGGCATGCCACCGCGAGGGGGTTTTAGTGCGGTCAAATCCCACGTAACCCGGTATCCTCTCCCAAGCTGGGTACCTATTGAAGGTTTCCCCCCGATAGCATAAAAAGGTCTCTATGAAGTACTATGAAACTTCTTATGGACTATGGATACGGCCTAAGCATTTATTTTGTAATAACTGCTGTAGTTAATAAAAACCCTTCCGTAAAATACGGTCTTCATTCGTGCGTAATTTTTTTTCCGCTAGACTAATCTTTTCACTTCATTTGTTCAGATACAAAAATACGGCGGAAAATACTCGACATGTTTATGCTATATATCTATACATATAATAAAACTGTAAGCAGGGTCAATTCTGTACATTGCATATAAATTTAAAAAAATACTTCTAGGGGTCTTTTTATAAGTAACAGAAGCTAAAAATATAAGTTTTGAAATTATTGTCTGTCTGTCTGTCTGTCTGTCTGTCTGTCTGTCTGTCTGTCTGTCGTTAGCTTTTCACGCAAAAACTACTGGACGGATTTTGATGAAACTTTTTTTGTTTTATATATATTGGTCCTCGCTAACATTTAGGCTATAGATAATTTTAAAAATCACCCTTTAAGGGTGTGAAATGAGCGATGAAAATTTGTATGGAAAACTTGGATTTTTTCAATAGATTTTCTTGAAATTTGGTATAAATATTTTTTAACCAAAATAAAAGAATACGTGTTTCAGCATTACCCGAAATTCACCCTTTAAATGTCATTTTTCTTTGAAACTCTTTGAAAATTGAGTGTCGAAACTTGATGTACAGAATATTTTTGTGCAAAGTAATATACTTATAATTTTGTATTTGTAATCTTTACTAACATAGTAAGAATTCTATTTAAGCTTTTTTCAAAACTACCCCCCAATAGCAAATAAAATGGATTCGAAAGTTGGTATCTCAAGCGTACAATAATTAACCTTAACTTAATATTTCATTCTCAAATTCTTTTCCCTTCTTTGAATGATGTGTTTACTGATATATTGATGAATGAATTTCCGTAACATTAGTGTGTATTTCATATCAATCGGGTGATAAACAAAAAAGTTGTGTTCATTTACACAATACGCGACATAAACTGAAAAGGCACTTTGGGGAATTTGTATGAAAGTTTCGGTAACAGCATGGAGCTCTCCCAATATTGAGGAGGCCTCTAGCTCCGATGAACCGAAATCCAAATCTTACAATCACAATGCATCCAGCATTAAGGTTGTAAGATACGGAATCTAAACCTTCATACAGAATGTACAAAGCCTTAACAAAACGAGACTACTGCAGACATCTAGGTGACGAATAGTTAAACTTTTAGTGAACCAACTGTTAATCTCAATATCTACCTATTTGGTAATTTGACATTCGATTTATCAACCACAAAGTTTACATGTCATACGGTAGATGGCGTTATTGAGCAATATTCATTTCTTCTCCAAAGTGATTCGATGGAGATAATTTCAAATAAAAGCCTTAAGTCTAATAAAAGTAAGTACATAGTGTAAAAAAAATAAAAAATAGCATTTCACACGTATAGCCTCACATTAGGGTAGATATACCCTGTGTCGTGGGTGCCATGAACACACATAGAGACAGAAACACAACCACCCAGACCGAGAACAGTTTAAACTCATCATTGAAATTTCTGCTTCGCCCGGATTCTAACCCGGGACAGTTCGATTACCAGTCCGGCATGGTAAACATTGCGCCACGCGGGTTGTCCCATCGTTGGGTAGGTATACGTATGATGCTGAACATTGTTAATTGGACCAATGATAACTTAACTCATTTTTTGCGTCTCTTTATTGCGTACGGGCTGAGGGCTCATCCACACACGTTGATTGATGGAGATATTAAGGATTCTTTAAAGATTCTTTATAAAAATATTCTTTATTTCCAAATACAGATAGCACACTGTGTAGAGACCCTGCCTTCTGCTTTAGTTTTCACAATGTTATATAAGTTATGACTTATGACCAAACTGCTGTCCGCAAGTTTTAAGCCTATAGTTTATTAATTGACCTTACAATTATTTTTCGGATTGTTTAATCCTAAGCACGTGTATGTTTAGAAATTTTATCTCCCAACTACAAGTAGTTGTATAGTGCACCTCTTTTCTGCAGTAGGTTAAAGCTATGTATATAGCGACCGATCCCAGGTTCAAATCCTCGGCTCGCACCTCTGACAAAGAAATTTGTTATGTGCGAATTTATCGCTGCTCCACGGTGATGGAAAATATCGTGATAATTCATTGATTACGATGTTCTCCATTGCCGTGCATGCCTGAGAGAAATTCATAATTTCTCGAAAGCATGACGTTCACCAATCCGCACTTGGCCAGCGTGGTGGACTATGGCCTAAATCCCTCCCAATTGTGTGAGGAGACCTGTGCCCAGCAGTGGGACATAAAAAAGGTTGAAAAAAAAATAATATAGAATGAGTTTATACATTCTTTGCAGTATAAATTCTCCCAATTTACTAAAGATACTATTTTTAACATAGATGAAGCCACGGGTACAGCAGTATCTCTTAACTTTAATAAACGAGGTACATATTTGTAAAGAGAATCTGATTGCGCGAGAAAAGCGAAACGTGAGAAAAGTGGATAGTAAGATCAGTACAGTAAGCATTCCTTACTGTTTTAGGTTTGAAGGATTTAGAAAAAATACATTAGGTTTCTTCTGAACATATGAACATTGTATTATAAGTGATTTCACTATATGTAAGAATAATCTACCTACTACTTATTCAATGCAAATAAATAATCTTAAATTTTTAATCAATCCATTTTATAAAAGTCTTTATACACGCGGACGACGTCGCGGGCACAGCTAGTAGGTAAATAAAAAAGTACTTATGTATTTCTCCATACAAGCAAGCCTCAGTTCTAAGTAGATGCGAAGCATCAACCTTATGTCCGATTTAATCCTTAAACTACGGCAAATAAAACTGGGAGAGAATGCCACTAGGCATTAAGTAGGCCCATTGTTAGCCTAGTTTTAGGTAAACAATTTTATTGAAGCATAAATAAATAAAATAAAAGTAAAAGCAAGTGAGCGACCAGACCAGAAAAATACTCTAAATTCATCTTTGAGATATTCCCACGAGATACTGAACTTCTTACATGGGGCACCGGCATGGTGACCACTGCGCCATACAACGCCATACAGGGGTGGTCAAAGAATTTGAAATTTTCAGTTAGTTACACGTTACGGCCCCTTTACTGGTGTTTGTTGATGTCTCTAAAGAGGTCAACTCGATGTAAACAGTTTGTGTACACACTAGCATATGCTGTTAGTCAGCGAGTTTGAACATTTCGTAACTCACGTAGCAACAAGTGTGTCATACTTTTTTTTATATGAATGGAGTAGCAGACGAGCATGCAGGCCACGTGGTGTTAAGTGGTCGCTGCAGCCCATGAAAGAAAGAAAGAAAGAAAAATATTTATTTCATATTAGGAATACAAAATATTCGCTTAATGAATGTCATTTTTTCCCGGTCATCGCCTTTAAGTGCCCGTTTGGGCTAGATGTTGAGCTGAGAGAAAAAAGGCGGCGGAAAAAAACTCCCAGCAACTCTTTTTAAAAAAAAAGTACATATTAATATATTTGAGATGACAGAATGGCTATGGGTCGATAATGGTCACACGTGACAGCTGATCGTGTGAGACACCATCAACCCACTTCCACCTGCTCACAGATGCGAGTAATTACTAAAACTAATACAATCTATGAAGAAATAGCCTTGTGTGAGCGAGATTCATTCCCACGCTCCTTTATCATTAAGATAGTCCCTAGTGTTATAATAAGCCTTACGGCACAGGACTTGTTTGACTGCCTTCTTAAAAGGTTTTAAAGGCAGGGATTGAATCTTTATTGGGATTTTATTATATATCCTGATGGACATCCCAATAAAAGAATGACTTTTTTTATGAAGCCGGCATTTAGGAAATGCCAGCTTGTGGCCGTTCCTAGTTGAAACACAATTAGGACTATGCAAGTCCAATATAGTAGTTATTTTTTCTTTGTTTTTACGTACATATATGATGTTTTCGTAAATATATTGCGAAGCAAATGTTAGAATATCTATCTCTTTAAATTTTTCTCTGAGAGATTCTCTAGCACCTATGTTATAAATTGCGCGAATAGCCCTTTTCTGCAAAATAAAGATTGAATCAATGTCAGCCGCATTACCCCACAGTAAAATGCCATATGACATTAAACTATGGATATCTACATACAAAATCAAGCAAGCATAGGTACTCGTAAGTCTTGTCTGAGGTCGTATGCAGTTGCACTGCTACTCCGGAGGCTGGTGGTCGCCTCGTGTAAGCGTGGCCGGCAACTGCACCTTTCCACCGAAACACAATAGAGTTGGATCACGGCAGAAGTGGGTGCAGCGGTGACACTTCCCCGGGAGAACCATAATAGTTCTACCACCTAGAAACTACTTTTAGCAATTTTGGAGTTTCTTGCAGAAAAGACTGTTCATAGGTAGGATATGAAGGAGGTATTACGATGGAACTGAAACATTGTTCAAACATTTGCGTAACAAATGCCTACTTGTAAACCCATTGAGTTTGGGCTCACTACGTGGATTGGTGTAAACAAATCATTTTTATTAGTTGAAACTAATATAATTTATATTAAGGTAAGGACAGCACCTTGCTCATAATTTAGAAAAGGCGCCATATATGTACACTAGCCTTCCGCCTGCGACTTCGCCCGCGTCGACCGTTTTACAGGTTCCCGTAGGATAAAAACCATGCTATGTCCTTTCTAAAGGTCCACTCTATCTGTGTTCCAAATTTCATTAAAATTGGTTCAGTAGTTTAAGCGAGGAAGCGTACCAGATAGACAGACAAACAGAATTACTTTCGAATTTATAATATTCGTAGGGATAGTAGGGAAGTAGGGATATAACTATTTTCGAATATTGTAGCTAGTGTTATTCAGAAATTCGTATAAGGATTTTTTCTAGGTTCCGGGATTTTAATGTTTCGATGCAGTACCTATAGAAACTTGAATAAATGCTAAACATTAGATAAACCCTAAAACAATATCCGACATGGTTCAATAAGCCATTCCCTACTCGTTCACCGAGCATCGCAGCCCTTAAAGTTAAATTATTTTATCGATAAAATGTATGTTACGATAAAAGTATGTATTCTCGCTAGCCTGTCTGGACCTTTGGCAGCGAAGTTAAGTTGTATGATGAGTTATATTCCTGTATTGTGAAATGGCTATCATTTTACGTTGTGAGTGAGTGCAAAATTTTAATTATTTAACCAGTTTCGTTGGCGTTTCGTCAATCGTAGGGCAGCAGACGACGCGTTTAGTTCTGCATAGTCCATGAGCAGTATTTTTTAGATGTAATCTTTATTATCATGAACCTTTTTTTATTACTTTAACATTTATGAAATTCGATCGTTAGTTAATTTCTAACAATGAAATATTTAACACTACAGTGCACGCGCCCATTTTTGTTACAAGTTTGCTCGCGTGCTCTACTATGGTAGAAAAAGTTAAGAGCATTACTTTACGACTAAAAAGGTATTGATATAAAAAACGTAAGTTTAGTTTAAAAGTTTGTTTATTATAAAATACAATTCTATAAAAATGTGAAGTTCTTAACACTTGCGAACTATTTTAGGAACATATTAGTAACTTATACGAAAAAATCAAAATTTTTGACAAGTTTGAGATCAGCTCAAATAAAAAAATATATATTTAATGTTCAGACTTCTATTTATCTTCTTCCTCACATTCGAGGCATAGGACAGCCTGGTGATTAGGACAGATCCATCTGGCAAAACGTTTAGACCACTTTTTAGTGGAGCGATTATGGGCTCGAGAGCACATACAACATTTTCCCACTCTTCCCAGCCTCTCATCAGTGTAGCCTGAAAGCCATTTTGTTTTACTTTTTAGTTCCCGAGAGGGTTTTCCAATGTCAATCGCCTTGCTATGAGAGGTTTTGCGAGTTCAAATGAGAGATCAAGTAGAAAAATCAAAAAAATAACTCTAAGCAACACGATGGTGTTTCTGCATTTCTTGCGTCTCCCTTTGGACTCCGAGGTCGAAATCTAATATTTTGAGATCTCACCCGCGCTTCTGGAGGAGATGCTTTACTCCATCGTGTTCCATTCTTAGACACATACACAACTTCTCCACTCGCATTAGTTGATGACAGTTCCGATGAAAAATCTTCCATCATCTCTTCGCGTACGAAGTCAGATCTATCTTGCTCCAAAGCCATGGAGCTGTCCTCTCCGTCTTCTAATTCACTGATAGAACTAACTTCATTCTCTTCTTCTAGCCACTTCAAGACTTGACTTTCCATGAGTGGATTCATATTTTCTCCAGGAATCACTAAAAAGCAAAATAAACATTATTAAATAAATAATGAAATATAAAGATAATAACAATTTGTACACAAAACTTTCGAAATATTATAAAAAAGAACAATATTATTATCATTATTAGTAAATATTTTAAAATAAATAATTATTCACCTTCATTAATTTTCATTACGCCGATACTCGCACGTACTACTATAGTAGAATGGAGACTTTGGCGAGAAAATGCTGTAATATGAGCCCACGCTGTTGCTTGGCGCCACACTAACCCGTTGCGTAATTTTGTTTTTTAGGCTTATCTAGGGACACCGGAGGAAAGGTCAAGAAATGAGTGAGTGGCACGC
This sequence comes from Pyrgus malvae, assembly GCA_911387765.1. Lineage (NCBI taxonomy): Eukaryota > Metazoa > Arthropoda > Insecta > Lepidoptera > Hesperiidae > Pyrgus > Pyrgus malvae. Next base: position 3,819,392 of record OU426955.1, on the reverse strand, counting down.
AAAAATGCATGTGCGATCTACCATAGTAGAGCGCGCGTGCACTCTAGTGTTAATAAAGAAATATGTATATTGTATAATCCATACTAAATTACTAATTTAGTAACGACGACCCGCGTGGCGTATTGGTTACCATGCCGGACTGCTGATCGGAGGGTCCAGGGTTCGATTCCCGGCGAAGCAGTGTGTTTCTGTCTTTGTGTGTGTCCATGGTACCCACGACACAGGGTATATCTACTCTACTGTGAGGCTGAGTGTGAAACGTTTTTTTGCTTCAAATTTAATAGTTTATTATTGAAATGATCAGTTATATTGTGCAATGAAACTTATGGAAATACTGAATTTTAACTGCAAAATCTCATGTGTAAAATCAGCTAAATCAGACAAATCGGCAAAATGTCGTACCTATACGGCCTCTTAACATTGACATATTTTATGCCTTAATGATTACCTAACACACAAAACATTTCATGTATCTATTTATTTAACACAAATTTTACCGAGGACAAAAATGCTTACACAAATTCAAGGTTATCTCTGCATAAGTAACTATAATACTTACTTGAACTACCATGTGAATGCAAAATCCAAGAAAAAGAGTCTGATTTCGCGGAAATTGTGCGTATTTGTAAAACGAGTACGTAACATGCTTACGAATGATAAGCTTGCCTAGCACGTATGCAAATAACTTCGTGTGTGTAGAGATTATATTACTCGTAAATGAACGCCAGCAAAGTTGCGTAATTTTTTAACCGACTTAAAAAATAGAAGGTTATTAATTCGATGTGTATGTATGTAATATTGTCAGAATTGCACTATAAAATAAAATCTAAACTGTACCTATATTTATTTGTTTACTCGTAATTTAAAAAAGTATAAGCCGCATTGAAAATAATATTCCTTTTTAGTTGTGTTGGGTATACTCCAACTTAGAAATCAGTCTAAGATTCATCAAAATCGGTTCAGTATTTTTTAAATACTTATGGATACGCATTTCGGGAAATATAATATTACATGAAGCGCGCATGGCCCGGCGGTTAGCGTAGAACGCAAACGATCTATGCAACTAAGCCAAACGGGCGCGGTCGGTTGTGAGATGGGTGACCGCTAGTGGCAAAAAAAAAATTCAGCGGTTTGAAAATATCCGACAGCGGGTTGGCCACTAACCTGTATCTCCACCAACTCGCATTGGAGCAGCGTGGTGGATTAAGCTCCAGGCCTTCCTAATAATGGGGAGAGATCCGTGCCCAGCAGTGGGGCGCAAAAAGGGTTGCGGCTAATATTACGTATATTTATGCTTATAAGTTTTAATTATAACTAGCTGCACCCTACTTGGTCGTACAGATCGTACTCAGAAACTTTTGTGGGCTCATGCACACTTTGCTAAAGATCATGATCAAATGCATAGTTTACGATTCTATAAAGTACATACAAAAATTTATATCTTCTTCTATATATCTGATATATTCTTCTATACATCTTCTTCTATATATCTGCATATATAGAAAAAGATTCTTTTCGTAAACCGAAATAAATATGAAATAAATATTATCATCATAAGTGTTGCTCTATATAGGAAATAAACAGCGAATAAAGACACAGACAGATTGAATCCCAGAGAGTCCTGTATAAAGAATCCCTGGTATCTCACCACAAAATTAAGAAAAACATACTCATTTATAATCTATGTATATATGCAATGGTTACCATACCGGACTGCCGATCAGAGAGGCGAAGCAGTGAGTTTAAATGTCTGTTCTCGCTCTGTTTGTTTGTGTTTCTGTCTCTGTGTGTGTTCATGGTACCCACGACACAGGCTATATCTACCGTACTATGGGGCTATGAGTGTGAAGCGTTAATTAATCATGCTGCTATATGCCTAGCTGACAAAACCAAACCCAGGACCCTTCAGGCGGCAGTCCTGAACGGTAATCATTATGCCATTCGGGTCATCAACATTGATAAGTAACTGCATGTGCACGTCTGCGAGTTTAACGATGTCACAATGACTCAATGGACTCGAACTGCATTTCTGACGTCACTGCTTAACATGCTGTCAAGGGCATTCAGAGAACAGTACATAAATTGTTTCTGGAATCGCTCTTCTTGGTAAATACGTACCATCCATATTACATATATACAGCGTTAACCTGAATAAAACCGACTGATAAAAAGGTGTAAGGTACTTTTTATTGTTATTCCATCCACCCATCCATCAGCCTTTTTTAGTCCACTGCTGGACATAGGCCTCCCCTAACGTTCGCCACTCCTCCCGGTCCAGGGCCTTCTGAATCCAGCGACTACCCGCTGTCTTCTTCAGGTCATCAGTCCACCTGGTTGGAGGGCGGCCTGTACTCCTTTTGCCGAGACGTGGTCGCCAGTCGAGAACCTTTCTTCCCCATCGGTTGTCGGCTCTTCTAACTATATGGTTTTATCGTTATTATGGAACACCTTTTGTAGGTTGTAGAACTGTTATGGTTCGCCCGGAGAAGTACCACCGCTGCACCCACTTCTGCCGTGAACCAACTCTATTGTGTTTCGGTGGAAAGGTACAGTTGCCGGACACACTTACATGAGGCGACCACCAGCCTTCGGAGTAGCAGCGCAACTGCATACGACCTCAGACAAGACTTACCTATGCTTGTTTGAGGTTGTATGTAGATGTCCATGGGCTGCAGCGACCACTTAACACCACGTGGCCTGCATGCTCGTCTGCTACTCCTGTTCAAATAAAGAAAAACCTACCCAAAACAAAATTTCAGGCTGTTAAGCTTTTTGCGTACTAAACCTAAGCACGGCCTTCCCGATAAATGGAGAGGCATGGAGAACACTCCTCCACTTTACCACTCTCTACTAATTGAGATACGTTTTAGTGGTCGACATACCTTTTTTCTGATATTGGGGGGAAACCTTCAAAAGGTATCCAACGCCTCTGGAGAGGATACCGGGTTATGTGGAATTTGCAACGCACTAAAACTCCCTCGGTGGCCTGCCTCTGCACTTGGGGAGGACTCCGGGATCTCCAGTGAAACGCGTTTTTTTTTTTGTCAATAGCATAACCTATTAGGCTATTCCACTCTGGACCAGGCCAGATTTTCTTTGCTGTATAGATCGATTGTGCTAGCCAGACTAGTAATATGTAGTAGTAGTCTTACTACATATATTGTACCTATGTTTGCCCTAATTTCTCCCAACTTTTTTAGCATTTCAATTATCATTTAATCTTAATCAGCATTTCATCAATGTAAGTCAGTGGTCACATTATCTCACGCACCAATACAATAAGTTTAATACGTAACACAATACTGAGAACTCGAGTCATGAGAGGCGAGCTGTTTGTTGAGAAAGCGATTTTGTATTCGCAAAACTCACGAACGGGCTGCTGAGTTGTATTGTATTTATGACAGTTATAACGTGTTTGAATTAGAGGAAGTAATTATTATTTTAATACATAATTGTATATTGCGCCTATTCGATGTGAAAAGTAGGTCTACGCATGCAAATTAAGTTTGCATAAACATTTTTTGTGTCGCACGCGCGAAATCTCTAATTACACATTATTGCTTAGTGTTACGACAATATTATTGTTAGATTTGCAAATTTAAGTGAATTATATGGCAAATGAAGCGCGCATGGCTAGGCTGCTGGCGTAGAACGCAAGCGGTCTATGCAGCTAAGCCAAACGGGCGCGGTCAATATGAGATGGGTGACCGCTAGTGGCATAAAAATTCATGCGCGTTTCCTTACGGAGTGCTTCAGAGGGCACGTTAAGCCGTCGGTCCCGGTTGTTGTTGATAGATAACAGTCGTTAAACCTTGTCGGAGGCCTTATGGGCGATTTGAAAACATCCAACAGTGGGTTGGCCACTAACCCGCATCTCCACCAACCCGCATTGGAGCAGCGTGGTGGAGTAAGCTCCAGGCCTCCCCAATAAGGGGGAGAGACCCGTGCCCAGCAGTGGGATGCAAAAAAGGTTGCATCGATTAGGCTATTTGATGTAAAAGTAAAATAATAATAATCATATTATTATGTTTTTCAATCCTTGCATCATAGGTCTATGATAACTTTTCTGTAAAATGCAGTAAAACGCATCCCATTATGTTATGCAGAAAACCTTATTAAAAGTCTCAATAATATTATAAAATATCGGACAGGAGACAACCACATCATAAGAAGAAACTGAGTAGGTACATTTAATTTACAGTATAAATACCTAAAAGTAGAAGACGTGTAAGGTACTAAACGTCTTATATAAAAACAAGACGAAAGTATGTGAACATATAAACCCTTTTTTGGTATAGGGAGCGAAACTTTCAAAAGGCCAGCACCGCGGGAGAGGATACCGGGTTATGTGAGATTTGTACCGCACTAAAACCCCCTCGATGGCCTGCCTCTGCGCTTGGGGAGGACTCCGAGATCACCAGTGAAACGCTCCGGTGTCCTCCATGTGCGGCGCCCCACAACGAGCCCATCTTCGGGAGAGCAGATGCGCTCTCCTGCACCCTCAAGCGCTCATGGCAACATGCGGCCACGCACACACCGCAGTCCTTCCCGCGGCTCTGGCTGGACGGGTCGAGCTCCCACTCTCACGGTCCGCAACTCCGGAAGACCCCTTTTAGTCGCCTCTTACGAACAGGCAGGGGATACCGTAGCTCTATTCTTAATCCCGAAGCTACAGGGACTGAATATATATACCCTGCTACACTGTCTTCTTCTTTTCCTGAATAAACTCTCGTAACATAAACGATACGTACCTAATTAGCTGCCTAGATAAACAAGACCTTACCAAATTACCAAACGCTATAACTTTTTAATTGGACACTTTTATCTCAAGACTTTCTCATGAAGCACTAAGTAGATAATATCTTACAAGTCTCGCAACCAGAGCGTTTCTTTGTGAGATAAGAATTAGAACTCTTGCATTATGTACTGAATACTTTTATGTTAGAAAAAGTAGATTAAATATTGGCCTAGAAATTAGAGCTAGATAAGTGTATAGCTCTCTTAGAAGCGCGCATGATAGCTGGTAGCTGGCGTAAAACGCAAGCGAACTATGCAGTTAGGCGAAACGGGCGCGGTCGGGTGTAAAATGGATGACCGCTAGTGGCAATAATCTATGCACGTTCCTGTGCTTCATAGGGCATGATTAGCCATTGGTCCTAGTAGATATCACTAGCGGATCCAGGGGGCACGAGCTCCTAAAAGCGATCCGGGTTGACGCTTGACAATCCTCTGATTCCTCCAAACCAAAATCAAGCCCTCGCAGAACCAGGCGCGGTCCAAGTACACGACATAAATCATCCGCCTACACCCCTGCAGAAGAAGCTGCTGCTGAAGATCCCCCCATCGACAGACAACAGTCGTCAAACCTTCTCGGAGGCCTTATGGGCGGCGAATCCGAACCGGCGAATTGAATCCGACAGAGGGTTGGCCACTTACTCTCAGTCTTGAAGTAAGTAATACTTACATTACTATCATACTCTTACTTACTTAACCCGTATTGAAGCAACGTGGTGGATTAAGCTACAGAAACATGTGCCCAGCAGTGGGACGCAAAGTGTTTGCAGCCAATTATAACGACAGTGTACACCAAGTACTGGATACCACACCTAATCTACTCCCAGATCTAAAAGAAACATCTAATTTATCCATTAAAATAGCCCATATAAGCCTTAGCGCACCCAAAGCGGATGACGGTCAGCCGATGGCCGTACAATAATGACTTTGCCATGCCAACAATTTCATAAACTATCTCATTTCATTCTAAATAAACTACTAACGGTTGGCATAGTCCACAGGGCTATGGGACCGTAATCTGAGCTGTCATCAATTCGCACGGGTCAGGAGTCTCATAGGAGACTTTCCTCGGCGAAGCGATGCGTGGTCGCTCACCACTTCCCTCTAACGGAGAGTGTAGCGTGTCGGACATTCGACACCGGTGTCGGCGTCAGTCTTCCTGCTCTCGGACATCGGAATAATTATGTAAAACTAGATTGGATTTTATAATATGATCATACTAGTCTATTCCACGCAAGCAGTAATTTTCCGGGATATATACCAAATATATGATTCATGTGCTATCCCAGATTATAATGTCCCTATTTTTTTCCTGATCAATTAATAATAACAATCTAATACCTTTAAACGAGCAATTCTTGTATATATCTAAATATATTTTTGAATTGTACCCTGGTTTCAGAGATGATAAATCGATCCAGAAAATTTTTATTGATAGAAATTGTCGTTTTATTTAATGTTTATGCCGTTAAATATAAAATTACTCTTACTGACATCTATTGGAGAATATTAATAACATTTTAGCGTCAAATGTCGAACGTCAATCCGCCCTTCAAACAAATGACAATGTCGATATGAAAGACCTTTATAAAAATTTCGTCAATGGAATTAAAGCTTTCCTGGTTGAATGGTTACGAAATCTGACTACGGAGCTAGTGACCCGGGTTCAATCCTCAAGTAGACAAATAGCGTTTTTCATATTTTTTTTAATTTGGGAGCTGGGTATTTCAAAAGGCTTTGCCAATGAATGTTTTGCTTAAAAATAACCCAAGAAAATCAATTGTTTTTATCCGAGCAACGCTCGGGCGTCCAGGTACTAATAATAACGTTTCACACTCATAGCTCCACAGTAAGGTATACCCTGTGTCATGGGTGCCCTGGACACATACAAAGACAAAAACACAAACGCCCAGACCGAGAACAGAAATTTTAAAGTCATCATTCAAATTTCTGCCTCGCCGGGAATCGAACCTGGGACCCTCTGATCGGCAGTCTGATGGTAACCATTGCGCCACACGGGTCGTCACTCAGACATTCTTGTGCTATTGAGCAACAAACAAGCATCCAAACATTGAAATATACGTCCTAACTTTCGCATTTATAATATTAGTATAGATACGAATAGCGTTCCGTATCAGATAGCGTGTTGGTATGTCCTGGTATTTCCTGTTACGGCTGTATTAGGAATTAATATTAAAGGAAGTAAGTCTAAACCTTACCTTACCTTACCTTAGTAATGAGCAGCGATGGCCGAGTGGTAAAAAACCGCGGTCTTCGACGCGACCGATCCCAGGTTCAAATCCTCGGCTCGCACCTCTGACAAAGAAATTTGTAATGTGCGAATTTATCGCTGCTCCACGGTGATGGAAAATATCGTGATATTTCATTAACATTAATTACGATGTTCTCCATCGCCGTGCATGCCTGAGAGAAATTCATAATTTCTCGAAAGCATGACGTCCACCAATCCGCACTTGGCCTTAGCGTGGTGGACTATGGCCTAAATCCCTCTCAATTGTGTGAGAAGGAGACCTGTGCCCAACAGTGGGACATAAAAAAGGTTAAAAAAAAGTCAAAACCCTAAATTAAGTCAAGGCCTATCTTTACGTGCGGTTGCTGGTCAAACTTACAAAAGGCTGGCGTACAAAAGGCGAAAGGAATTGTGTCTTACAGAAGAGATGTAGCGACCACATAACACCACATGGGCTGAAGGAGAGGCGGTAGCTTTTCCGCGGTCTGTCTATAAATAACGCAACACAACGCTGGGCTCAGGGCTCCACTCTAGGAGTGGGTGGGTCCCTGTAGCTTCGGAATTAAGAATAGAGCTACGGTATCCATTGCCTGATCGTAAGAGGCGTCAAAGGGGGCTTGCGGTGTTGTGGGCGGTGAGAGTAGGAGCTCGATCCATTCAGCCAGCGGCCCCGGGAAGGACGGCGGACACACCGCATGCCGCCGTAAGCATCGGAGGGTGCAGGAGAGCACATCTGCTCTCCAGAGGATGGGCCCGTTCTGGGGCGCTGCGCGTAGAGGACACTGGTGCGTTCCACTGGAGATCCCAGAGTCCTCCCCTAGTGCGGTAAGAAAATCCCACATAACCCGATAACATCTTTCCTAAGGTGCCGAGTAACTTATGAAGTTTTCCCACCGATACCAAAAAAAGTTTACTTTAGGGTAACCCAAACACCCAGCTCGAGAACAAAAATAGAAACTCATCATTCCAATTTCTGCTTCGCCGGGATCAAACCCGATACCCCTGATTGGCAAACCGGCATCACAAGTAACCTTGCGACTCACGCATCGTTAGAAAGTTCTGAGCTTTCATGGAAGGGTAACTTCAAATACGATTGCGATATTACGAGTTCGTAAGAGCCCACATAGTGTAAAAACAGCTTTATGGCAATCCACGATACAGCTAACTAAGCCAGCTGTTCAGGGCTTAAAGGCAAAGTAAGGCAATAGTTGTACAATAAGCGAACATACTCGTAGCGTAGCGACCAAAAATGTAGCAAGGTGAGAAAAAAATTGACGCGTTTGACATCATTAGTGAATGTAAATGGCAGTAAAAGTCAACGTAACAACCACGTGTCAGCAATAGGAGCCCTCCACAAGGAGGTGTACTATCAACAGCAAAAAAAATGCTGAATTTAGATGTCGCAGGAACGGATGGAGTAACGAATATTAGAGGAGGCCTCGCGTGTGAGAAATGACAGCGCTCTATACTTTGTTCGATCTTTTCTTAAGAGCTCTATAAAATAATAAAAAAAAATTACACCTTCACGACCCTCTGAATTATGTTCCAGAACTTAAATCACCTATTATATTGGGGGCAGTAAGTTCAGTTTTAATCGCCTATTACGACACAAATACCTATGAGACGCCCTATCCTACTACTCCTAAACTATTCCTCACATAGGAGCCTCTGAGGTAGAGCTGCCATCACCTAAATTGCCGACGCCGGATAAACACGGCAAAAATCCCGGATATTTGGGCGAAATATGGTTTTTTCCCCGGACATCTCTGGAAAATTATTTTTTGCAATAAAAATAAAAACATCGTTATAATTTGTTAATTCCATTCGATCGTTGACTATTTAACCGAGCTTTCTTGAATACGGGTTATTGTGGATTAATTTAATTAATTAAATAAGATTAGATAAGATTAATTAAATTTTAAATTAAGATTTATTTCAATTTATCGCTTATCTATTTTCAAAAACGCCTGCCGGACGTCCCCCGGACGCCCTTCAAACTAGAACAAATCCGGACGGATGGCAGCCCTACTCTGAGGGTAACCTTGTATTATTCTCTTTACTTTCAAGGACTATTTCTAGTTAATAGCTAGAAGTGAAACTAGCGCCTTACCTTACGGCACGATTTTATCGCACTCGTAACTTCCTAACATGAAGTTCAATTAACAATAAACTTTACGACACGACATTAAACACGATATTTTGTGTTAAAAAAACTCACATACGAAAATAGGTTCTATCCATGATGTGATAGAGATCACATTTCTTTGCATATTTTAAACTGTAGATTCATTTTTATTTATTTTAATTCAATATACATATTATAATATTAATATCGTCTTTGCGTGTCTTTTTAGCGTAATTAAAAATCTCACGCTCTTTAAATCATTAATTTATGACATGTGGTATCAAATGGCTCACTCTTTCTTTATAAATTTTATATAAATAAAATTTTATAATATATCCGCTCAAAAGGAATGTGATGTTATATTCCCCGGCTAAAAGGTAGCCTGTGTTTCCCCACACTCCATCCCCATCCAAAAAATCAGGTGAAGGTTGCAACAGAACCGTTACGACATGAATTAAAGACAAACAAACAAACGCACATTCGAACTTTTAATATTAGGACGTATACATTGTTGTTTTGAGTTGGTCATTTGGAGGATTGGAGGTACCATTCTTGTTATACTTACTAATGAGGGGCGCATTAGGGACACATTACAAAGTACCTGCAGCTTCGGGATTAAGAATAGAGCTACGGTATCCCCTGCCTGATCGTAAGAGGCGACTAAAAGGGGACTTCCGGGGTTGTGGACGAGGAGAGTGTGAGCTCGATCTGTCCGGCCAGCAGCCCCGGGAAGGACGGCGGTGTGTGCGTGGCCGCATGCCGTAAACATCGGAAGATGCAGGAGAGCACACCTACTCTCCGAAGATGGGCCCATTCTGGGCTCCGCGCGTGAAGGACACCGGTGCGTTCCATCGGAGATCGCAGAGTCCTCCCAAAGCGCAGAGGCAGGTCACGGAGGGGGGTTTAGTGCGGTCCCACGTAACCCGGTATCCTCTACCAAAAAAAAATAATAAAAAAGGGCCACATTACAAAAGATGGCTAAGCATATTTTTTATTACTCACAATATTCGAATTTCGAATATTAGAGTAAATCGAAATAGTTTTTCTCAACTCCATATACATTCTTTTCTGTGATGTCAAAATTAAATTAGAAAGATCGTTAACCATTTAGAGTCAAAGGCACTAAAGTGAAAGAATGTCTTAGTTTAGTTTTCAGTAGTTTACGACTATCTGCTCTAACAGGCTATAAACTCTTGACAGATGTAAAATTAGATCTATGTGCTACTTAAAAGTGTAGTACAGTTTTACGGTTTTCGGGGAAAAGTGGCGCTTATTTTTAACTTTGATTACGTGGGAGAGAACGCCATGTTTTAAGCGTCATGTCATAGCCCCCTTTATTCGCCTCTTACGATCAGACACGGGATATCGTAGCTCTATTCTTAATCCTGAAGTTACAGGGACTACCCAGTTGATACCTAGTGTCCTACTATTATAGAAGACAAAACTGTGTTAATTCTATTCACTTCCACTACGAACTTTGACCTGCATTTCCATATCTTAATTCTTTGGCATGTAAAAACATAAAAAACCTAACATAAAAAAACTTCTATTAGTTTGGACATAAGCGATCTATTTTTAAAACAATTTGATTTATTGTTAAAATGCTTCAAAATAAGATATTCGTTTGATTGGTATTCAATTTAAATCTATGGGTATTCCTCTTATAACTGACGATTCCAGTTCCATTCCACTTCACTCCACTGCAAACCGTAATTTTCATACACTTATTCTTATTTCATACCTGAAACAAAAGAAAACATATTTTAATGCACACTGAATAATAAATACCTCAAGCATAGCATGTCCACTAAATTATACTGGCCAGGCCATCGTGGCGGCCTTTGACTTAATTCATTTTCACTATAAGAGATCCAAGTCGAACAGTGTGACATCAAGAAAAAAAACAGCATGAAGAGATTTAAATCGCAATTTGCAATGATGTTGTAAATGTATTACATTATTAATTTATTACAATTTTATACTATAGGCTAGGAGCCGGCAACGATTAACGATTTGACACAGCAGCCTCGTAGATGGATGCGCGGGCTTGATTGATTTACTTATAAAGGAGAGACACATTAATCTGGCTTGCTCTGTGGCTTAGAAGGATGAGGCTATGCCTACTAAATTAAGCAGTAGTTTATGCTAAGCGAGCTTAAAGCAACTATTTCAAAGGAAAACGAATGTTTACACAAAATATATTCTTAAAAATAAAAATAAAAACTGTACAACTACTATTGTTTTAATTAGGATAATAATATATATTATTTATTATTATATTATTATAAAGTTACGTAAAAACTACTTTGCAACAATCCGCAATCAGAACGTATGATGGTGTATACTTTTTTTCATGCAATTACACCTCCCGCACTAACTGCAATAGCACCTCTCCACCAACCCGCATTGGAGCAGCGTGGTGGAGTAAGCTCCAAGCCTCCCCAATAATGGGGAGAGACCCGTGCCAAGCAGTGGGACGTAAAAAGGGTTGCAGCCAACACCTCCCGCCCTCCCATATAGGACACGTGCACATGCAACAATAAAAATTATACACGAAGATAAGTACCACCAACAACACGTATTTCGTCCCAAAACAGAGCATCATCAGGGTTATTGACTCTATGACGGTTATTCGCAAAGTTAACTTACGATGATTAAGTTAATTTAAGTTAAGTTAATGGAGGCGCTGTATGGCGCCCCTGTATGGGTGGACTCCCTGCATCGGCGGGAGAACGTGGCCCTCCTCCACAGGCCCCAACGGGCCATTGCACAGCGGGTGGCGAGGGCTTACCGCACTGTCGGGTTCGCGTCTGCATGTGCGCTCGCGGCAACTCCTCCATGGGAGCTGGAGGCCAGGGTGCTGGCCACCGTCTATGATTGGACGGCAGCGCAAAAGGCGCTGGGGGAGTGGCCAGCCCCTGAAGAGCGCAACGCGGTGAGGCGGGATGCGCGCGAGGCTATGGTCCAACTGTGGAAGGAGGACCTAGCCTCCGCGCAGTTTGGACGCCGCACTCTCGACGCCCTCGGTCCTGTGATCGAGGCGTGGGAGGAGCGGCCGCATGGGTTCCTCACCTTCCGCCTGGTGCAGGTACTTTCCGGACACGGATGTTTCGGCAATTACCTGCACCGAATCGGAAGGGAGGAGTCCCCGTCGTGCCACCATTGCGGCGCGGCGGAAGACTCGGCGCAGCACAGCCTTGAAAGTTGCCGGGGCTGGGAGGAGCAGCGCCGAGTCTTGTGCACGGTTGTCGGCCGGGACCTTTCGCTGCCGAGCATCGTTAGGGCCATGCTCGGAAGCGAAAGAGGCTGGAAAGCCGTTGCCTCCTTCTGCGAGGAAGTCATCTCGCATAAGGAGGCGGCGGAGCGGGAGCGAGAGGACGATCCGTCCCAACCCCCGCTCCGCAAACGTAGAAGGCGAAGGAGAAGACGGCAATACGACCGTTCTCTCCCTCCCCCCGGTGGTGGCCTGCAGGCTGGAGGTACGGGGGTGCCTCCACCTGCATTGCACAGGCCATCACTGATGGACAGGAATGACCCGGCGCTCCTGGTCATTCCTGTAGGCTCTCCATAAGGGGAGCGTGTAGGGCCTGCCACGGTAGGCAGGCAGTCGCCGACGATGTTGTGGAAGCAAAGGCTCTGCCGATTTCCCACGACATCGTCACGATGGCGATGGAGGAGCGCAGTAGGGTTTAGTGGGTATACTCCTGCCTCGTAACGGCAGGGGGGAGTCCCACACACCTCCCTCTGTCCCCTCGACAGAGGTCGAGACGGTGCGTAATTGCATTCCCTACTTAAAAAAAAAAAAAAAAAAAAAAAAAAAAAAAAAAAAAAAAAAAAAAAAGTTAAGTTAATGGAGTTCCGCAAAGTAACGCCTGATTCTATTAATTTTATAGGATAATAATATTTAATAATTAAACTCATAGTCCTAGAGTTGGGTAGGTATACCCCTCATGGTACCATGGACACACATAGACATGAACACAAACACCCAGGACGGAACACAAACTGAAATCCATCATTTCAATCTCTGCTTCACCGGGAATCGAACCCGAACCCCCAATTGGCAGTCCAGCATGGCAACCGACACAAAATTAGTTTATATTAATGACCAAAAATTTAGAAAGCTCATGGTAAATAAAATGTGGAGGATTAAAAGAAAAGTTAAAATGGAATATAATAAATTAAAACGACGTCGTAATGATATAATGATAATGACAATAATGATCACGTAGTAACATACATGCAACATATCCTTATTATTTTAATAACATTCATTACAATTATAGCGCATTGATAGTTCATTAACGGAGCCGCCTCGTAGACTATAAATTAAGAGAACGTATTGATTTACAGTGCCGAGTATCGAGGTGTTATGGGCCATTGCATCTGCGGTAAGCATCGGCGGTAAGCCCACGATCCAATAATAATAAATTAATAAATTCTTGTTCCTCATTAATTTGTACCCATAATTACTGATACACTTCTGTTACAGATTTGTTATTAACTAATGGTGTCTCGTCATCGATATTTATTGGCTGTATTAAACCTAGAAGATACAATAAACCTTTTAAACATAACCGTTATCTATACTAATATTATAAAGAGGAAATATTTGTATTTTTGTATGTTTTGTTATTCATGAATAAACTCATACATACTGTTCCGATTTAAAAAATTCTTTCACCATTAGAAAGCTACATTCACCCTGAGTAACATAGGCTACTTTTACCGCGGGAAAATGCTTCATTCCTAAGTGAAAAGGGGTAATAGATTCAACGCGGTTGAAGCAACTGGCTAAACGCCTATAAAATGAAGTCTAGAATAGCACATAGGCTATTTTTTATCCTACGGGGACCCATTCAACGGGTCCACGCGGGCGAAGCCGCTGGCGGAAGGTTATGATTTATAAAGGTTGATGTGGCCTAAACTGGAAAGTACGAAAGTGTCAAGAAGATCCGTCCACGGAAGTTTTATGAAATTTTGATATTAGGAGTGAGAGGGCCCTTGGAGTCATCATTCAGGGAGGGGTTATCTCGTAGTGAGCAAAACGTGCATAAATGTCGTGGGTGCCATGGACACATACAAAGACAGAAACACAAACATCCAGACCAAGAACAGATATTTTAAACCCATCATTCAAATATCTGCTTCCCCGGGAATCGAACCCGGAACCCTCCGATCGGCAGTCCGGCATGGTAACCATTGCACCACGCGGGTCGTCTATATGCTGCTAGTAAGCGAGTTTGAACATTTCGTAACTCACGTAGCAACAAGTGTGTCATATTTTTTATATGAATGGAGTAGCAGACGAGCATGCAGGCCACGTGGTGTTAAGTGGTCGCTGCAGCGGCAGTCCGGCACTTTTTTTTTCTAGTTAGCAACTTTGTATGTTTCTGTCATAGATTACTTGATAACAATTACAGAATCCAATAATACAGATAACTAAAAGTCAACAATCTTAAAAATCAAAGCGCACACTAATTTGTTTCTTTTGTAACGAATCAGAAGTTTATTTAGTTCCAAGATGTTTGTGAGGCCAAGCGGAAATCAGATGGAAACTTTCCCAGTGGTTCCCATTTCACTGCACGAATTCCAGTTTCCCGTGGGAATATTGTTAGTTTCCCGGTCCTAGGAGATTGGTCTCGGGAATACGGAAATAAGATGTCTTGATATTTTCTGCAATGATTTTACTAAAGCTTTTATTTTGTAGACTTGTAGACTTGGGTTAGGCTTGATTTAGGTTGTGTGTATACCGTATATACCGTGGATTCAACCACTAGTGGATCCAGGGGGAGGGGGAGGGGCCAGGGGGATCAAGCCTCCCTTCCCCCAAAATAGCACAAAAGTCAAATTGGGGGGCTAGGCATAACATGTACTCGAACCGCGTCTGGTGTTTGGGGGAGGCTTTGAATAGTGGAGGGGGGAGGCTTAACTTAACCATGTGGTATTTACACCACATTCAACCACTTCGAACATTTTGAAGTTGGTGAAAATACCACATGGTTAATTAAGTCTCACCCCCTCCACTATCCAAACACCAGGCGCGGTCCGAGTTCATGTTATGCCTAGCCCCCCCAAACTGAAGTCCTAGATCCACCACTCGGTTCAGCGACCACTTAATACCACGTGGTCTGCATGCTTGTCTGCTACTCTATTTTATAAATACACGTGAGTACTCTGGTCTCCATTTTATAAATACACGTGAGTACACTGGTCTCCATTTTATAAATACATATGAGTACTTGGTCTCCATTTTATAAATATAGTGTGTACTCTGGTCTCTATTTTATAAATACACGTGAGTACTCTGGTCTCATTCAAAGTCATTTTCAGATATTATAAATTTGGCACACGCAGCCTGTAATGAGAAAGCTGCTTTGCTTTATAACAATAATTGAAAAAGTTCATCTTGCGGCCAGAAAATGCATAAATTTTATTCATTCACACTCGACTCTACGATGTGAATAATTTTCGTTATGTTGCAGCAACGCTTGAATGTTTTCATAAAGTGAAATAGTTTTAAAATACGAACGAAAGAAAAGAAAAAAAACGAGACAAAAGACAAAGATTGTAAATATTTTTTAAACTGTTTTTGTAATGACTATTACGATACAGTGGTAGATATTTTTAGGGTTCTTTATGTCGGTAAATTTCGGTCTTAGCAGAAGCGCAGAACTTTAGGTATCAAATTTAGAATATAAATGTTTATTGCAAATATAACCTGACTGCTAAAAACAAAACTAAAAATATACAAACAAGGCCAATTATAAACTTCATAGCTTTGAAATGGAAATAGAATGCTATGAATATTTTTGCTCTTTTTGTCAAAAATTCCAACTTGCCTGTTTAATTACCTATGTTTTCGGTAGTAGGTTTTATTTTTAAAATAGCGGCCGTCCGCGACTTCATCCATGTTTCACACTCGTTTCACACTCATAGCCCCACATTAGGGTAGATATACCCTGTGTCGTGGGTACCATAGACACACACAGAGACAGAAACACAAACACCCAGACCGAGAACAGAAATTTAAACTCATCATTCAAATTTCTGCTTCGCCGGGAATCGAACCCGGGACCCTTCGATTGGCAGTCCGGCATGGTAACCATTACGCCACGCGGGTCGTCATGTGGACGTTAGATTCAGATTTTTTAAAATAAAAGTAGCTTAAGTTACTCATTATTACATCAGCTACCTGCCAGCGAAAGTCCCATTAAAATCGGTCCAGCCGTTTCAGGAGCCGGAACAAACAGACAGACAGATAGACAGACAGACAAAAATTGTAATAAAAGTTGTTTTATCAGTATATACATTCATATGCATGTAGTAAAAAGTGGTTATTTAATATTACATATTTAATATTACAGACACTCCAATTTTATTTAAGATAATATAATATAATATATATATAAATAAAAATAAATCAAGCAACTTTGCATTGCATACTATAGAGAATTCTGAACCGTGCTCTTCTGAAATGGCTGAACGGTAAAGACCGCGGTCTCTGACTCGCTAATACCCATTCAAACCCCGGCGCGTACCTCTGACAAAGAAATTTATCGTGTGCATTTTTATCGTCTCTCCACAGTGAAGGAAAATATTGCGATATTTAATAACGATTTTTTCCATCATCGTGCATGCCTGAGCGTCACTTATCATTTCCCGAATCTGCACTTGGCCAGCCTGGTGGACTATGGCCTACGAGTACATCCCTCTGACTTCCGAGATACCTGTGCCTAGCAGTAAGATATAAAAATAATTGAAAAAAATATATTAAAATACTTAAAAACATCATTAGGTATCATAAGTACTGTTTGTTTACCACTATTCATACTAAATTAAACGTAAATAATTCCACCCCCCAACTACAACGTGCTGACAAATTATCCATTAAAAATGTATACTACAAACACCGATTTGCAACACGTGTCTTCTTGAGCACATGGCAATGGTAGCACATCCCTCTCGGGACACAATGGCACACAATGGGCCACCCTGCACAATAGATCGACCCCATTGTGTACTGACGATTTTTTGCTCGATGATTGCATCGATCTTCTAAATGGGCCCTGAGTGGTGGTGTCCTGTCGCTAAAAGTGGATCTGATATTTTTTGTGGCTACTTGTAATATTTTCTGCCAGTTACGTTGATAATATTTTTTCCCTTTTTAAATCTGGAACTGGAAATCTGGAGAGCAGTGATGGCAGAGTGGTAAAAGCCGCGGTCTTCTACGCGACCGATCCCGGGTTCAAAACCTCGACGCGCACCTCTGACAAAGAAATTTGTAGTGTGCGCATTAATCGCTGCTCCACGGTGATAGAAAATATCGTGATATTTAATTGATTACGATGTTCTCCATCACCGTGCATGCCTGAGAGAAATTCATAATTTCTCGAAAGCATGATGTCCACCAATCCGCACTTGGCCAGCGTGGTGGACTATGGCCTAAATCCCTCTCACTTGTGAGAAGGAGACCTGTGCCAAGCAGTGGGACATAAAAAAAAAGGTTGAAAAAAAAATCTGGAACTGTTGACGCAGTTATTTCTTAATCAAATTGATTTTGTGTTTCGTTTAAATGTTTAATCCAAAAAGACTTTAAAACTAATTTAACAAGACCTTAGATTCATATTTGTTATATTGTTGTCTTCTAATGTTGTCTGAAGTCGCAGAATCCATAGCAGTTTTTGGCAGAGTAAGAGACGTGTCGCACTCTTTTGATCACATTTTATTCACATTATTGGTATCATTTTAATCGATAGGATTTTACTACGGTATTGTAGAATTGAAAGATTAATTAGCCTTGATAGCTTTTAAAAATGCCTTAAAAATCTAGTAACACATACAGCGTACTTGATAAAGACCTTCGCTCAAATTAATCGTCGGGCCTTAATATACAAACCAATGCCAGTATATGTACATTTCGCCCTAGCCGTACGATATCATCACGTACACTGTCAAACAAAAGCTCAACAGGAAACAGGAAAGTCCTCATATGGCACGCAAGTACACGTTAGATAATACTGCTCTCAGCCGATATTTGTCATACGCAATGTGTAAACATTCATTCATAACACCAAGAGTTAATATACACGACTGTACTCTATCGTTAGTTATTTGTAGTCTATGTGTCTGTAAATGTTATTTAAGTTAGAAAAAGGTAGAGTTAACAAATAGAAAGAAGGCAGTCTGATTTGGAAAGAAAGTCTGATTTGGTGAGAAAGGCTGTTTCAATTGTTTGAAAACGATACATTAACACAACGATTAAGTACATGAAGTATAAAGATGGATTAAGAAGGAAGGCTTACAATTTAACACTTAGAGCTGCGATTAACAGCATTAATCGTTTAAACTAAAGAATACGAAAATAGATATAATGTAAGTTATTTTGACCAAGGTAGTTAAATTTACTGTATTTATTTATCCGGTATTTAAAATAAGTTTATTTTGTAGTAGTTTCAGATAAACTTTCACTTGTTACGACGAAAGTCTACACACACAATACTACTAATGTTGAATTCCCTCTAATGTTCTGACATAGGGTTGCCATCCGTCCGGGTTTCCCCGGATTTGCCCTAGTTTAGAGGGCGTCCGGGGAGCGTCCGGGCCGGACTTCATTGGTAGTCCGGGTTTAAAAAGAATAAAGTTTTGGGCCGCCCGCGACACATGCACTGTGCCCGCAGGCCGCGGTCAACCGACGAACCGACTCGCTAAATTCACCTTCCCCCCGCTGTTGAAATGTCCGGGTTTTGGGCTCTAAAACCGGGGTTGTAACGCGTCTTGTCCTGGTTGACAGATTTTAGAGATGGCAATTAACCCTATTCTGACACCATGACACCTGTGTTCGAAAATGTAGCATTTTTTAGCAAACTACACGAACGCACAAAAATTGTCGCGGGTTTCATACTAGCAACCAATAAAGTTCATATCAGCATAACTTCTACTTGTCTTTACGATTATACCTTCTCAGAACAAACATACGCGTTATCAGGCATTATAATTCCGATGTTGTGCATAGGTCATTGCCTCGACGTATGCGGGTTACTAGATAAAAACTTTAATAAATATTCAATAACGCACCGTCAACGATTCTCAAAGTTCGTTGTTTACGATAATTGAGCGACGTTGTGGGAGGGCCTGACGGAATTAATTAAGGACAGATAATACAGCAATTTAGTGCTTCAATTATAGGTAGATAACCCCAGGCTTAGCTACTTAAGCTCGCTGTAGATAGTTGAATGGATTTACTGTCGAATTGAATAAAAAAGAAAAGGTTGTCCAATAAATTGGAATTTAATTAAAACTGTATTAAAAAGAGCATACTAAAGATAATTTTATGAGATTTACATGTTTATTATACGATTAGACCCGGTAGAGGTTGTCCTTAGTAGAAAACATTAAAAACATAAAAATAATTCGAACTTGAAACGAATGACATTTAACGTTAATCCAACGAGAAACCTAGTTAGTTTTTGCATCCCACTGCTGGACTGCTGGGCTGCCTCTCCCCATTATTGGGGAGGCCTGAAGCCAAGCCAAGTTGGTGGAGAGGCGGGTTAGTGGCCAACCCGCTGTCGGATGTTTTCAAACTGCCCATAAGGCCTCCGACAAGGTTCAACGACTGTTATCTATCGACAACATCCGGAACCGACGGCCTAACGTGCCTTCCGAAGCACGGAAACGCGCATGAAACAGTTTTTAAAACAATACACGAGGCAAACTACGGAATACATAATTGAAACTGAAGACTTCTCTGTTTATTGTTGTAACTTTTGTACTAACTTTTTAAAGATGTTTGTACATATTACGTAGTATGTAAGCATAATATTCTCTTGTGATGATGACTTTTTTTTTTTTTCAACCATTTTTTCATTGTCCGACATTGTCCCACTGCTGGGCACAGGTCTCCTACTCACAAGTGAGAGGGATTTAGGCCATAGTCCACCACGCTGGCCAAGTGCGGATTGGTGGACGTCATGCTTTCAAGAAATTATGAATTTCTCTCAGGCATGCACGGCGATGGGGAACATCGTAATCAATTAAATATCACGATATTTTCCATCACCGTGGAGCAGCGATAAAATGCGCACATTACAAATTTTCTTTGTCAGAGGTGCGCGTCGAGAATTTGAACCCGGGATCGGTTGCGTCGATAACCGCGGTTTCTTACCACTCGGCCATCGCTGCTCTCTTGATGATGATGACGTTGCACGTCTTTAAAAAGTTTGTACAATAGTTACAACAAAAAACAGAGAAGTCTTCCGTTTCAGGCTTGAAAAGGTGCAGACTTTTTTATGTAGTGAAAATTCTTAGACTTAAAAGCACATAAATCTTTTTCGTGCTTGAGGATTTTTAACTCATTCTTTGATGATTACTTAGATATAGACATTTAGTACGAAAATAAGATTCAAACTTCAACCTTTTATGCGTCCCACTTTTGGGCTTGGGTTGCATTGGCACCCATTGTTCTAGGCCTTCCTTGAGCTTATTCAAACACGGTGTTATAATACGACTCGATACATTATGTAATAAAATAAAAATATATAAAAAACTTACTAAAGTTAGTAAGTCTGCCTGGTAAAAATGTAACACTAACGCTCTTTAGTTAAGTTAGAATTTTTAGAAGTTTGACGACCCGTGAGGCGCAATGGTTAACCATGCCGGACTGTCGATCGGAGGGTCCCCGGTTCGATTCCCGACAAGGCAGAAATTGAAATGATGAGTTTTAATTTCTGTACTTGGGTGTTTCTGTCTTTCTGTGTCCATGACACCCACGACACAGGGAATCCTAGTGTGGGGCTATGAGTGTGTAGCATTATTTATTTATATAAAATGTTGAGAAACGCTGCCCTAGTAAACAAAAAGTGTAAAGTAGAGTAATAAAGATATAGAATGTCAATTAGATAGCCGGGTCTAGTATAAAATGCATCTGAACTCGTATCAATAGAATTTTATTACTCGGGAACGTGTTAAATCACATATCATTACGTTTCGGGATTTAACGGCTTTTTAAAGATATTGTCTATGTTCACGGTATAATGTAATGGAATTTTAATGGCAGCTTTGCTTCTATGTTTTATAGCGAAGATTTTATACCAATTTTTATTCGGTTTCAAAAATAGAGGATATTCAATAAGGTTGTAAAACTGAGTCTTGTCTGTGGTCGTATGTATGTACTATTGCTTTCCACATGCGGCTCCGCTCGCAAATATACGTTTTTCCTATAGTATTGACATAATTTCCTCAGGTATAAAGTAGCCTTTTTATGTCACCCTCTAGTCCCCCACCCCATACGAAAAATCAGGTCAATATTGCCGCGTCAAAATTGCGAAGAAAGATAAACACGCGAACACCCTTTCACAGTTATATTTTTTCCCATCCCGCTTTTATGTCGCACTGCTGGGCACAGGTCTCCTCTCACAATTGAGAGGGATTTAGGCCATAGTCCACAGATTGGTGGACGTCATGCTTTCGAGAAATTATGAATTTCTCTCAGGCATGCACGGCGATGGAGAACATCGTAATCAATTAAATATCACGATATTTTCCTTCACCGTGGAGCAGCGATAAAAGCGCATATTACAAATTTCTTTGAGCGCCTAAGATTTGAACCCGGGATCGGTCGCGTCGAAGAACGCGGTATTTTCCCACTCGGCCATCGCTGCTCATATTCACATTTATTATCCGGAGATACTCAGGAGACCAATAGTCGCATTATTTAAGTCCGACCGGCAACCTTATTTCATGTTTATCTTACATAAGGACACATCTTAAAACGATGGTCATACTTAAGATAATACCCCAACATATTTATTGATATACTCAACCCTTAAACAAACCGATATCGGCAATCGACTTTCGCTGTATCGATAAAAACATTGCCAATTTAGTTGACAGTCGTTTATCGAGTCGATAGGGATAAAATATCGATGGAACACTTCCCTATGTTTCCCTTGACGTATTTATTGGCTATTAATCTTGACGCCTACATCTAAAATAAACCTTTTCCGGTACTAAATCGGTTAAAGTAAATAGTGGTGCGATAGCTTATTTTGAGTGTTTGTACCAATTGATTGCTTGCATAACAGTTACTGTGCAGTGGTAGGAAAGGTTATATTAGACATTAGTCTAAGAAATTTCGTAAGATAATGTTTCGAGAAGAGAGCGAGCAAAAATTGCAAACATTTGCAACATTTAGTTATTCTATTAAAAATATGTGTTATGAGTAAAATATTTCTTTAAATAAACTGACATTAATCAGATTCCTCGGCGATTAACACAGGAATAGCTATCATATTGTTTTTGAAAAAAGTAAATTAGAATCTGAAAATCAATTGGCAACTCTATTTACCACCTTTTGCGATCGTCATCGTGCAAACATTTCGTGCGATCGGTACGGATATTGTGCAATATTTTCAACAGAGAATTAATACGAGTATATTGACTGATGATGAATTATTCTGTTTGACGTTGTAATGTTTGTGGATATTGTAATTTTTATTTGTATTTCATTTAACTGATGACAATAATGACATATAATTATTACTTATTATTTTATTGATTATTATTGTAATTGTTTTAATTCAATGATTTATTTGAATTTTAAATGATATCTCTCTTAAAAGTGACATTCAATGTATATCTAAATTCATAAATTTTAATTTCACAGTGTATATTAATATTTATACGCCCAATGTAGCAGAATAAGCGCACAATGTATAAAATAATGAGTGTCCATCCAAGTTCACCTTATTTTACAAATAAATGTATTGAATTGAATTAAAATTTATTTACTTTTTTACAACCAAACATTTTTTCATAGCTTTAAGACATACTACCTGAGGCGCCAAGTTACAAGTATGACATGAATAACGGCCATTAAACTTTTTTAAATAAATATGCTAAGGGAATCATTGCGGGGTATGTTTTTTATATTTTTAATTAAATACACCCATCTTACCAATGAATATTTTTTTACTTCATCAATGTGACACTATATTTAAAACTCAGCTTTTAGAAAATGTTTGCAAATATTGAGCACTCGCCTCACAGAATCTTAGGAGTAACTATCGTGCATTTCGATTGCAAGAAATGTCTGTTTGTTTAGGGTTTATTTTACAGCAGGTGTCATTTATTCGTTTAACGATGACTCAAGTCTTCGTGATGAAAGCTGTCTTCAATTTACAAACCTACAGTTTTGCATTGTTCAACAGAAATTTACATCAACTTGAAATTATTTTTTAATCACTTTATTTCTTTGTTTATTTATTTTTTATTTGGTTTTATCTGCCTTTGCCACTCAACTGCCCTTAATATAATTAGTTCTGAACAATATTATAACATAAACTTGATTCTGAAAAGTGAACAAACTAAACGAAATAAACATCTCTAGTATGTTTAAGTTTTAAAAGTCGTCTTGACGTAATTGATTTATTGCAATTTACAATTGATATGTATTAGATCCAGATATGAATTTTTAAATTACAGCCACCAGGATACAATAGTATACTATCAATGATAGACAGGCTAAGCTAAGCACACCCTCAGAAGTGGTTTGGTAAACAAGAGTAACGGTAACAAAGTGGTACCGCGGGCGACAGGATTGTTGTGGGGCTATAGCAATAGCAATTTACGGAACGTTTCATAATCTAAAGTTCTAAACTGATATATCGGGAAAAACTGTCGGGATTAATTTTTTCGAAGTATGATTTACACAGATATACAAGTTTATGATGGAAATTGTTTGTTAGGCTTTCTAGCTCCATTCCGACGTTTGCCAAACATGAGACCTTTCTTTTTGTATCGGGGGAAAACCTTCAAAGGATACCGGATCCTCTCCCAAGGTGCCGCGTACCGCTATTTGGGATTTGACCGCACTAAAACCCCCTCGGTGGCCTGCCTCTGCGCTTGGGGAGGACTCCGGGATCTCCGCTGGAACGCACCGGTGTTCCCCACGCGCGGCGCCCAGTATGTGCCCATCTTCGGGAGAGCAGATGTGCTCTCCTGCACCTCCCGATGCTTATGGCGGCATGCAGCCACGCACACATCGCCGTCCTTCCCGGGGCTGCTGGCTGGACGGAACGAGCTTATAGTCGCCGCTTACGATCAGGCAGGGAATACCGTAGCTCTATTCTTAATCCCAAAGATACAAGATTGAAGATAAGAAGGAACGTGGATGAGTACTATTGTAAACATTCACATGACGCAATAATTGCAACTTTGTTGCGTTGTGCAGACAAAACATACGAGTAATATATCGTCAAAGAAGTGTTTATTGATCTTTGATAATATCGATTTAGCTTTACTTCAGTGCTTCTTCCTATTGAGATAGAAAGTTAGTCTTTCTTCCAGGTCTAAAGCAAACAACTCCACAATAGTGACGTGTAGTGAAGGTGAAAAATTGAACATTACAACTAGTTGATGAAAGCATGATGATAGAACACAAAAACTACATATTATTAGCATAATGCTTAAAAATATTAATAATCTCTGTAGTGTATCCAAAAACTAATTACATTACATATACAATCTACGCTGTTAATACAGATATCTAGCTTGTGTTCTTATAGGAAACACCAGTAAATGACGGAACGATATCAAGATAGAAAATTGACAATTTTTTATTACTTTCCTTTATTTTTTGACAAGTGTTTTGTTACAATATTATATTTGCAAAAGTATTTATTTATTAGACTGTTTACATTTTTATTTGTAAAAGATATAAGCTTATGAGCATGGGAAACTTTGCCTAGAAGTGGTCTATAATTGAAAGTCATAATAATGCCATTACCGGCACACTTAAAGCTCTCAATTATTATCTGACGAGCTGTCTACATCGCTACACTGTTTCGCGTTTATCGGTGGATAAAATTGCATTTTACTACCATCTCCTCCATCGTTAGCTAGCCCAGATTTTAATGGTGGACATCGGTGATCATAATACTGCGTAGTGGAATACTAGTAATTGGGTCAAAATTACTTTTTCAAAATAGAAATAACAACTACCTATTACGACTTTCTTAAATATGCTTTCAACGCTTTTTGTGGTCACATCATTGTACTTACCGTATGGCTGCAACCCTTCTTTGTGTCCCACTGCTGGGCACGGGTCTCTACCCATTATTGGGGGGGCCTGAAGCTTACTCCACCATGCTGCTCCAATGCGGGTTGGTAGAGATGCGGGTTAGTGTCCAACACGCTGTCGGATGTTTACAAATCGCTCATAGGACCTCGGACAAGGTCTACAGAAAGTTAATATATAACCGGGACCGACGGCTTAACGTACCCTCCGAAGCACAGAAAGGCGCATGAAATTTTTACTACTAGCGGTCACCCATCTCACACCCGATTGCGCCGTTTGTCTTAGTAGATAGTCTGTGTTCTATAATGATGCCGCCGGGCCATGCGCGCTTTAGACCAAGGACTGTTCAAACGGTTCTTCTTAGATTAGATGGACAATAGCATAACTCTAGTTCACACCAATATTATGTTACCACTAGCGATCGCCCACGACTTCATCTGCGTGGTCTTTAGTTTTTGAAATTTTCTAAAATAAAAGTAGCTTAAGTTTCTCCTTATTACATCAGCTACCTGCCAGTGAAAATCCCGTCAAAATCGGTCCAGCCGTTTCAGAGATTAGCAGGAACAAACAGACAGACAGACAAAAATTGTAAAAAAAAATATTTTGGTATATTATTATGTGTCGTATATACATTCATATGGATGTAGCAAAAAGTTTTAATATTACAAACAGACACTCCAATTTTATTTATTTGTATAGATGAACAAATAATATAAGTAAATAAAATATACTTAATATAAGTAAATAAAATATACTTAATATAAGTAAATAAAATAAATAATATAAGTAAGTTGAAGAAAGCGAAGTTAAACGTGGATTTTATCGTAAATTTTCTACATTTTTTTTAAATCTCATCACTTTGATCGAAGAGTACGCCTAACGTGGCATGAAGTCAGCGTAAACATAGAGTTCTTCGTTTCATAGGCTGCGTTAAGATTAGATATCGCTAACATATCCTGTCTGTGAGATCCCTTTTTTACCCTCCGTGAAGTGCCGTAAAGTTGACGGTAACATAAAATGAAAATTTTTAAAACCCCCTTACGCAAAAAATACATGGCTGGCTGCAACCCTTTTTGCGTCCCACTGCTGGGCACGGGTCTCTCCCCCTTATTGGGGAGGCCTGGAGCTTACTCCACCACGCTGCTCCAATGCGGGTTGGTGGAGATGCGGGTTAGTGGCCAACCCACTGTCGGATGTTTTCAAACCGCCCATAAGGCCTCCGACAAGGTTTGACGACTGTTATCTATCGACAACAACCGGGACCGACGGCTTAACGTGCCCTCCGAAGCACGGAAACGCGCATGAAATTTTTTGCCACTAGCGTTCACCCATCTCACACCCGACCGCGCCCGTTTGGCTCAGCTGCATAGATCGCTTGCGTTCTACGCTAGCCGCCAGGCCATGCGCGCTTCAAAAAAATACATATTTTAGTTTAAGGA
This sequence comes from Pyrgus malvae, assembly GCA_911387765.1. NCBI lineage: Eukaryota > Metazoa > Arthropoda > Insecta > Lepidoptera > Hesperiidae > Pyrgus > Pyrgus malvae. The sequence continues at coordinate 3,792,705 of OU426955.1, read as the reverse complement.
TTGAAACTAATATATTTAACCCAAATACGATATGTCTGCTGTGAGTTTTAGAAGAGTTGGGTTCTCTGGAGACCAGGTGACCAGGACTCTGGTGTTTGCAGCATCGGGTCGAAGTTATCAATTAATTGACATTTGATTATTATACTGGCCGCGTGAAGCACTTAAGCGAGTAATCTTATGCCAAAAATGCCTTCCAATATTTTTAAAAAGCGCTGATACTCTTAAACTTGACCGATATTAACCAAACATAGCTTAGAACCGGGGCGGGCGGGCACCGGGCGGAAACTGGCTTTTAAATAAAAAAAAAACGCAAGGAAATCGGTCCATTATTTTGAGAGTTATGATGCCACAGACAGACACACACACAGACAGACAGACATCGACGTCAAACTTATAACACCCGCGTTTGCGTCGGGGGTTAAAAAATCAGTGAAGTGTTTTCGTTTCCTTGGTATAAGTTCTTTACATCCGCGAGTAGCAGATGCCGAAATGATACCGATACGTATCAATAAGTCGCCATGACGATCTTATAAATTACATTGTTTAGTCCACAGTCTACGACTCTAAAAATTTGAGTCCATAAAGTACCATGTGTAATAAATAATCTGTCGAACTGTTGCAATAGGATACACTTTCGAATATCAATATATAAAAACATTTATGGATTTGCCAGCTCTAGTTATGTTATGACATAAATATCAAGTTACCGCAACTAATCGTTTATTATCTTTCGTATCTGTGAAAATTTAATGGTGTGATGTTCCCTACTCACTGGATAAAAACTTTAAAAGCCGTCATTAAGCAAGTTCATTAATCAAACATCCATCGATCAGACGAGCAAAGTTCACTAAAAGCCCGCCTAAGCTTCACAAAAAGAGCGACCTCTTGATCATGCCTTTTGTTCTTTAGTTATATGAGAGACGAGGATAAGAGAGTTTAACATTTTGTAGTATTAGCCTAACAATAGCTTGATTGGTACTAAGGGTTGGTCTTCTTTCAGCTGGGCACGGGTCTTTCTCCATACTTGGCGCGGCCTGGAGCTTACTCCACCGCGCTACTCCAATGCGGCTTAACGTGTGCTCCGAAACACGGAAACGAACATCAAATTTGCCTAGCGGTAACCCATCTTACACCCGACCCCGTAGGTTTCGCGTAGCGGCATAGATACTTAGGCGCACAGGCTTGCATTTTACGCTCTTCACTGGGACATGCACGGTATGAAGGTCTTTGCCTTATCCGATTTGAAAATCGAATTTGAATTAAAATTGACATCGGATTGCAAATCGTATCAATTTCAAAACTGTATCTATTGTAAGGCCCAGGTTTGCTCGTGTGGCTAGCTAATCAATCTCTCACGCACTAAATCCTTTAGAGGTTGGACAAAGCGATCTAAAGCCGTGGTCTTAAAGACTGATAGACTAGAAAGTCGATTGAAGTTCCAAGACACAATAAGTGAAATTATCTTAAGCACATAATGTCTTAATTCAATAGTTACTTAACCCGTATCGAGACAAAGAATATCCTAATTTCTAGAGACCTTTCAAATACTATCTTTGGATTTAATCTTTACACTGTTTACGTCTCTATTTTGCGTGCGATAGTGACTATAATAGTATGCGATTTGCAATGTTTATAGTTATATCAATGTTAATGCTAATTCAGTCTTTATTTCTTACATTACAGGGACGATAATAGCATGGAGTTCGCAATATTTACTACAAGTCAACCGGTGTCGCCCACGCGTGTTCTCAATGGGGCAACTGTCGCAATCGTGATGCGTGAGATACGAGGATTAAGAGATTTTGATCTTTCGAAAAGATAGCCAGTATTTAAACCAAGCAGGACTTTATTAGACAGTAAGTTGTGCAAGACTCTTGCGAATAATGTTTGGTTTAAATTTCATGTATGTTTTTACAATTCAGTCTACAGAACGAAGAAAAATTACAAAGTATGAAATTAGAGCGACAACTAGTGGGTAACTTCATGCGCATTGCCGTGCTCGGAAAAGCCCTGGGGCGTTATTCATAGATAGCAATCGTTGAACCTTGTCGGAGGCATTGTTGCCTTAATAAAAGCATGAGAAATCTAATTGACGAACTCGAACTCGAACGAACTGACGTACTGCTATGTGGATCACAATACGTATTAGGTAGTTATTACAAAAAATTATAAAATATTTTGTTCTAAAACTTCACCAAGCCAAGCATAACTTTCTCTTGTAATGCAAATATAAATCAATGAACAAATTAGTTATCAATCTAACGCTTATCCTTATTATTCCTTTTCTCATAAATTCTTAACTATCACTTCCGTCATAAACTATATAACCCTTTAATAACCTGCAGTTATCTGTACATCACTTAATCCGCAATTTGTATTACAATGTTAACGCGGAGGTCAAACGTGACAAAGATTGGTGATCACAAGTCGTAAATAACAATTGATTTCACTCGTGACACATGACATTTGTATGTAACTCTGACCGTATCAATTAAAGTTATGTAACGTTGTTTGTGATAATTAGAATTAATTAAATTTGTTAAATAACCGTGCAGTATTAAATTCACATTATAAACGGGAAAGTGTGTTAATTTGTTTTTCTTTCACGTGGTAACGTTGCTACGGATTAGCCTGATTTTTAGTAGGTAGTTGGAGAGCTGCAGAGCGACATTGGCAATTTTTTCCCGGGTAGAATAATGCATTCCTATAGGAAAAACCGGCCAAGTGCGAGTTGAACTCACGCACCGAGAGTTCCGTAAAATATTTTAATATATTATGTAACTAAATGTATCATGGACCAAATTTCAAGATTCTAAGTTCACGGGAAGTACCTTGTAGGTTTTGATTCCCTTGTGAGTGTCGAAAATTTGCGAAAATTTGCGGAATAAACAGCTGTTTCTTTTGTTGCGCTGGTTTAGAAGTTTGGCTTAAAAGTTTGATTGTTTACAGCTCAAATAATTATTTGATATGAGTATGTGATATAAATTCCAGCATGATACCTCCACGCGTTCCTGAGAAAAAGGGTATTGACAGACAGACGAACGGATAAAGTTACCCTATAAGGGTTTTGTTTCTTACTTTCGAGGTATATAACCCTAAAAACGTGTAGACGACACGACAAAAGCGAAGGCAGAAACCTATTACTCAAATAAATGCAGTTACATTACTATTCATCATCATTCGTGATAATAATGAGCTACCCAAATTAGATGCAGTTTGCATGAAATCACTACTTCTGTGTAATTCTTGTAGAGTAATAGATTCATGTTTTTAAATTTATAATTATTTATAGCATCAAATATGGTACACAAGATGTTACCTAATAAAATCTGCATATTTGGCCCATTTCAGCATGCAATGTTTAAAAATAAATTTAATCTAAATTATTTATAATGCATTATTTATGAATGTGAATAAATAAATTATTAGAAAGATTTCAAAGTGTATAAGGGTTAAGGGAGAATATATTGAAAAAGAAAAAAAATGTTTTATTCACCGCTCCATCCCGCGCATTCCGCGAACTTTTTGATCTTCCCTCGTATATAGTATATACATGATCAACTGAACTATTTATCTAGTATCAAATACGCCGATCCCGGCACACCGCCGCGCCAGCCAGTCTAGGGAAGTGGCCGTTGCTTAATATCAGTCGCGATACATAAATGACCATTGTTGTAAAGTGATCGTAGGTGGTCAGTCATTGGTGTGGGAACAGAGATTCTATTGTATTGAATGAAACAGGGGGCCGTCAATCGGCGGTCCGCCAAGTAGTATTAGCAATATTTAGCTTCAAAGTGAAAGCAACCTGCAATAACTGAATCACAAAATCCTAGAAAGATCCGAGAAATGTACAAGATGATGTACTTACGCACCATTACTGTAGGTGGTAGAACTATTATGGTTCGGCCGGGGAAGTACCACCGCTGCACCCACTTCTGCCGTGAACATGTTGTGTTTCGGTGGAAAGGTGCAGTTGCCGGCCACACTTACATGAGGCGACCACCAGCCTCCGGAGTAGCAGCGCAACTGCAGACGACCTCAGACAAGACTTACCTATGCTTGCTTGAGATTGTATGTAGATGCCCATGGGCTGCAGCGACCACTTAACACCACATGGCCTGCATGCTCGTCTGCTACTCCAGTGAAATAAAAAAAAATACATAGCTATGCCACCAGACGAAGATTAGAATTCCACTGGTACCATCTGGACACGTGGCGGTCCTCCACAGTCCGCTTTGCACGTTCCTTTCTGCGACGGATTTGCGAATTGTCTTGACAAACATTAACCCTACCGACAATTTTCCACGTTTTGGAAAAAATTGCACATCTTTGACTAGCTGTACCTCCGCAACTAATAGACATAGAGAGCTCATGTTGGGCTTAAATTATAGTAAATTTAGTTAGCTTGATAAAATATATAACAAGTATATCTGAAAAACGCTTCCTTAAGTTACTTTTTACAAAAAAAATGAAACGAGAGCCATAATTTCCAAGTTTTTCGAGCACCATGGTGGCAGCACAGGGTTTTCAGGGTTGCAATTTTTGGTATAGACTACTCTAAGGGGACCTAACAACATATAAAAGAATCGTAGATACATGCGCGTTTGCGATGTTTGATGTCGATAATGACTGGCCTATAAGTCTATCAGCATTAATTTAACTAACTCTAGATCTCTAGATTCTGAAGAAACATTGAAGAAACGAACTTACATTAGCCTCTAGCCTCAAATATCTAAAACATCAATTAAACTATTATCACGACCCTTAGAAAAGACGCAGAATGCAACAATTTTTTTCCTATTATAATGAATTCTATGGAACATTTATGAGGGTATAATTATCTCATCAACCATCAGTCAAAGAATGCTGGTAGCTCATAAAAGAAACGCAAAAAAATGTTTGCCATTCACAATCGTCTTATTATTGTAATCTAGCAGTGTTTTAGAACAATTTTTTATTTATTTATTCGTATTAAGTAATTATTTTATCAATATTTTGAAAAATACAAAAGGTAACCAACAGATAACAACAAAAAATAGTATTAGGAAACCACGGAGGATTGTGTTGAATGCTATACAGTTTGCATCAGCTTAAAGTAAGATTAGCTGCAAACAACCCTTTTTTGCGTCCCACTGCTGGGCACACCCCATTATTGGTGAGCCCTGGAGCTTACTCCCCCACGCTGCTCCAATGCAAGTTGGTGGAGTTGCGGTTTACTGGCCAACTTCTGTCGGATGTTTTCAAACCACCCATAAGGCCTCCGACAAGGTTTAACGGCTGTTATCTATCGACAACAACCAGGCGGTCCTGCTTAACGTGCCTTTCGAAGCACAGAAACGAGTATGACATTTTTGCCTCTAGCGGTCACCCATCTCACACCCGACCGCGTCCGTTTGGCTTAATTGCATAGATCGCTTGTGTTCTACGCTAACCACAGGGCCATGCGGATTTATCTTTACCACATCCATATCAAAACCAAAACGTTTTAAAGTTTCAAGATTTTTTCTCTGTCAAAAATTTGAGTGACTATTTGACCTTATATCAAATAGGTACTGCGTTTATTTTATTCATATACGGACAAATAAAAAAGCTTTGGCATATAACTCTGAAATCAAATACCTATCGCGTTCTCCAAAAAGAGAAATAAATCCGAAAACTGAAAATCCAGATGAAAGCTGCAATACGCATGGAGTTTTGTTCCATGCATGGAACAAAACTGTTCGTTGCGGTCCGAAATGTTCCAGCAGTTCCAATTCCAGGATATGAGTGACGGATTTCAGTTTTTCTATATTTACTCTCAAAGGCTTAACAGGTAAGCGATTGACGGTATTTTTCATTTTTAAACTTAAATTATTCGTGTATTTATAAAGTAAAAATAAATAAATAAAACATAAATACGCGACAGAATGACGGCAGCATGACGATTAACGTAGACTAACGAAGGTTACTGATAGCTCTCAAAATAGCTCTCAAAATTTGCAAGCTGAATTTGCAATGGGGAGGCCATGTAGTTAGAAAGACTGATAATCGATGAGGAAGAAATGTCCAAAAATGGCGACCACGGGGCTGACCCTCCAGCCAGGTGGACTTGCGACCTAAAGAAGACGGCGGGAAGCCGCTGGATTGAGAAGACGCAAGACCGGATGGGTTGGCGAAAGCCTATGTCAGCAGTGGCTTCCTAAGACTGTTGGATGGATGATAGATGACTAGTAACGTTTATAACAATATTTTGAGAGTTTCTATAAACTTTTTTTAATCACATGTATAATAAGTCAGAATCAGATAATATCTTTCCTATTTAGATCGTATACGTGGAGTGACAAAGGCGAACCATGTGGGAATTATCACGGAGTTGCAAACGCGCGCACGGGATTATATAAATGTTTTTGTACAAATTGTAACTACTGCCTAAAATAACTTTAAAAATTGAAGTAACGACGCCGAAGTCAAGTCAAAATAGTCATATAACTGTCACATGTGTTCATTGTCGACCCATAGTCATACTTTCTGTTAATATTTATTTAACAACTGCCATTTAAAGAGTGCTGCTGGGAGTTTTCTCTACCGGCTCTTTTTTAACGACTCAACCCATCGACCATAAGGGCACTTACAGCAGCTACGAAAAGATTGACGTTCATTATGGAAATATTTGTATTTCAAAAATTAATAAAATATTTTGAATGTAAAATAATTGCGTAAGTCGCAAACGAAAACCAACTGTACAATGCTATCTTAACATATTCGAAAAGTAGCACATATTATGTGAACGTTAGAGTATTTTACATAAATTTAAATAAGTACAAGCCTTACGATGATTTACTTACAACAGTATAAATGCTGACAAATTTCATACATTAATATTTACGTTTCATGTCTAATAAAACATACAATTTCAGAGTAACATCAACTACAAATATTGCTAAAGAAGACACTGTATAACTAGTAACTACTTAGATATAATTTGTATATTTATTCGGCCTACTCCCATTAGTTTCGACAAGACAAATATTTGAGGATCCGAACAACTAGAACAATATGCCAACTTAATTAGTTGACGGAATGAGGGAGATACTGTTTGTAGTACTGATAACTTCTATGATAAGGTGAGAGAGGTTATTGCTCTCAGAAAATTTTTTGATCAAACTAAGGAGCCTTTCGGAACATACCGAACATACGGGTTCTTTTAACGAAATGCTTGAAACAAAGAATGTGCTCTTAACGTGTAGCAAGACAAAGAAGAAAAAAACAGGATGTTTTAAAAACAATATAATAATAATAATATAATTTATTGCAAGATCTAGTCTCATTTTACAAATTTGTTAGTACGACTTACTCTCTAAGTGTTAGTGGTACTTATGACTAAATTAAAAACTAAAGACTTAAAACTAGGATACACAAATTAACTGATGGGAGCATGCAGTCCACAGCAGTGAGAAATATAGGGACAGTCCAATCTAGCCCCTATCATTTTTAGAATGCTGTTGGGGCTGGCCCGCACCCGCCGCACAAGTGACGCTGCTCGCAGCCGCATCGTGGCCCAGAAGCATGGCACACGAGCGTCTGCAAACATGCCAGATGCACTGCAGTAGCGAGGCAGCCCCATCAGCACCCTGTAAGCGTTGTTATATTGAACTCGAAGGGTAATATTGAACAATGGGTACTGATTTTTTCATAAGCATTCATCAATAGATATGGAATGTTGTGCATCTGAAGTTAGTGAAATACTTCACAGCATATGGTAATCAGTAACACACAGTTCGGCTGACATATCAAAACATTTTTATTTATTAATTTTAGACATATCAACCGCATAGTATCCAAGACATTTAAAAGAACAATAAATACAATGGTACTCGTAGCATATTATCAGATCGGAGGCTGGTGGTCGCCTCATGTAAGTGTGGCAGGCAACTGCATCTTTCCGCCGAAACACAATAGGATTGGTTCACGGCAGAAGTGGGTGTACGTGGAGCAGTACAATTTTACGAAATAAACATTTTTTTTTTCTTATAAGTACCAGTAACATGTTGGGATGGGATTCTTTAAGGTCCGAATTAGGCGAGAGTCAAAAAATGTGTCTGAAACCAGATCAGACTTGTAAGAATTCATGCTTTTAATGTTTGAAAACTTTTAAATTGACGACCCATGTGTCCCGGGTTCGGTTTCCAGCGAAGCAGAAATTTGAATGTTACGTTAAATATTTCTGTTCTCAGTCTGGGTGTTTATGTAACCGCTTTTATATGTGTCTAAGGCACCCACGACACTGGGTATATCTACCTTTTTGTAGGTATTACTATTACTGTAAGCCGGAAATATAGACATATCTAATCTATAACTACGAATATTAAGTTATCTATGGCCTCTTCGTTGTAACCGCCCACCGTCGTGACCTAAGGTCATTTTAGAAGGCGTAACTTATTGACGTTTCACATTTTTATATTTTTGTAGGTGCTAAAACTTTCATTGTTCGATCGGGAAAATATTACCCAGTATTACCGCTACACCCAATTCTGCCGTGAAGCTGTTTTGTTTTGGTGGAAAGCAGCAGTTATCAGCCAGAGTTATATGATACGACCAACAGCCTCCAGAGTGTCAGCGTACCTACTGCATACAAACTTAGGGAAGTCTCATTTGTTTTTATTTGAATGGAGTAGTAGCAGACGATGCAGGCCATGTAGTGTTAAGTGGTCGCTGCAGCCCATGGACATCTACATACAACCTCAAGTAAGCATAGGTAAGTATTGTCTGAGGTCGTATGCAGTTGCGCTGCTACTCCGGAGGCTGGTGGTCGCCTCTTGTAAGTGTGGCCGGCAACTGCACCTTTCCACCGAAACACAATAGAATTGGTTCACGGCAGAAGCGGTTACACCGGTGGTACCTATTTCTCGGGGTGAACGATAATATTTCTACCACCTACAGCATTCAAGTCTCAGGATTACTTGAGGCTATATGTATATCGTAACCAATAGGGCTGCAACCACAAAATCTACGCGAAGAGGCCATATTACAGAATCTTAAGCCTGCCTTGGCGTGGCGCAATGGTTACCATGCTGGACTGCCAATCGAAGAGTCCCGGGTTCGATTCCCAGCGAAACAGAAATTTGAATGATGAGTTTAAATTTCTGTTCTCTATTTGTGTTACTGTGTTTGTGTGTGTCCATGGTACCCACGACACAGGATATATCTACCCTAATCTGGTGTACTGTGTGTATTTATTCACAGTAACCACCCACCATAACCACCTTAGATCACAGTACAGAACATAATAATATTGACGTTTCACACACATTCTATACAACTTCCAGAAATGAATTAGAAGGTGTCACGTTGCTAATTTTGCGTTCATATAAGTCTGTTGTCGTGAGTGACTAATCGAAACCGCTCTAGAAACCCGAGACCAGGCCACATTGCGTTCGTGCACGAATCCAGCGGATTTTAGAAATCCGATACACAAGGGTTGAGTTTTTTTTTTGGTTTGGTTTAATCCTTTAAGTCAGGTCCTATTAAGATTTAAAAGCATTATTTTTACATCCGAAGCCCTCAGGTGGTCTGCGATTAGAAAACGTATACAAACTTTGTTGACGTAAACTTCACCGACCCGCGTGGCGCTATGGTTAACATGCCGGACTGCCAATCTAAGGGTCCCGGGTACGATTCCCGGTGAAGCAGAAATTTAAATGATGAGTTTAAATTTCGTTTCTCGGTGTGGGTGTTTTTGTTTCTGTCTCTGTATGCGTCCATGTTACCCACGACACAGGTTATATCTACCCTACTATGATGCTATGAGTGTGAAACATTATAAAAAAACATGAATAAAAAGAGTTTGTAAAAATCTTTGAGTAGTTCGGGTAATACTTTTATAATTGACACGAGTCTTAGATCTGCTTCCTTAGGTTCAACAGAAGGAGCAAACCGTGGAGACGCCTTATTTATTTCATATCACGTTTTTTTGTAGCCACGTTGACGGCCCATGAAAAGAACCCTCTATGGATACCAAAAGGATAGCTTTACTGATGCTGTGTAGTAGTAGCTGCTGGATTCAAAGCAAGACAAAAACAATAAAATAGAAAAGACTGAACAAAGGATATATTATTAAATTACAATTATTCAGTGGAGTAGGTATTATGGCTTGCAAATCTAGAGTTTTTGCAAGCCATGAGTTAAGCTACTCTAAGCGATCTATTATAAAATTATAATTCTTCAATGGAGACATTATAGCTTGCAAAAATACTGGATGGCTTCTCTAAGCGCTCCTTATATTGTGGGAAAACAAATCTTTTTAATACGTCAACATCCCATAATGAATCCTCAAAATGACTCATATTTCAGATAAACCAAGCAAAAGCCATTAATCTTAGCAGTTGCGTCAATAATAACGCAATTAGATTATCTCTGAACCCGGGCCATCTCGATAAATATAATTAATCTAGTAACAATAAATCACAGATGATAAATAAAACGTCCCGACAGATCTCTTAAGTTTTTTTTTATCTGTGCGTTGCCCCTGACCTCTCGATTAAGATTAATTGTGCGTTTGACCCATTGTGGACCTTGGTACATAAAGGCCAGAAGATGAAGGAAGAAGGCATATTTTATTCAGATTCGGATCACATTTAGAGTCAGGATAGTGTCCGAGGATTTTGACTCCTATATCTGTGCCTATCCTTCTGTTAATTTGATAATTTAATCATGAAATTGCATGACAAGTTTTTAAACAGTTGCGTATATTTATGTACGGTTACCGATGCCCTCAAAATCCTTGAAGTGGATTTGTAACTTTCAACTCGGTCTTCTTCAGGTCGTTAGTCCACAAGGTTGAACGTCATATACTCCTTTTGCCTCCTATTTTGGGAGACCGCTGCATTCAGAGGGTGCTGAACCGGATAGTGTGGCGAACATCAGAGGAAGATTAAGTCCAGTAGTAGATTTTTAGAGGTTGATGGATGTATGGATATCACGGTTATTATTATTGCAGTCATTATAACATAATATAATTAGCTCTGCAAAAGATGAGTGAGCACAATGCATATTGTAAACTAGCACACGTCATTTAAAATCAAGCCAGAGTAAAGGATATCCCAATAATCCTTGCGTAATTTAGATTTCTTGACCTAAGGATATCTTCAATTGAACAAGTTTTTAATCAGCTTACAATCTGTTTTGGGCCAGGAACTTTTGATTTAACTGCATCCAGTTTTTCGAGTAAACGGTTAATATTGTCTCATGTTAAAACTTCTTTAAGTAGAGTCGACGTACTACGAGTACCGACGTCATAAAAGACAATCCAATACAGTTATTGGATTGTCTTTTACATTGCAAATCAATCCAAAATTAAAGGCCATTGGTTTGCCGAAGGTTGCCGCAGAGTAGATGTCACTCACTACGTATTAAATATCGTATAACACAATGTGCATAAACTAATGCAACAGTTTAATAAAATCTAAGGTCATTTCTCAATTCCTATCTCATGTAAAATATCTCAGGAGGTCATTTCTCAATTCCTATGTCGTGTAAAAAGTCTCAGGAGGTTATTTCTCAATTCCTATGTCGTGTAAGAAATCTCAAGAGGTCATTTCTCAATTCCTATGTCATGTAAAAAATCTCAGGAGGTCATTTCTCAATTCCTATGTCATGTCAAAAATCTCAGGAGGTCATTTCTCAATTCCTATGTCATGTAAAAAGTCTCAGGTTATTTCTAATTCCTATGTCGTGTAAAAAATCTTAGGAGGTCATTTCTCAATTCCTATGTCATGTAAAAAATCTCATGAGGTTATTTCTCAATTCCTATGTCGTGTAAAAAATCTCAAGAGGTCATTTCTCAATTCCTATGTCATGTGAAAAATCTCAGGAGGTCATTTCTATGTCGTGTAAAAAGTCTCAGGAGGTCATTTCTCAATTCCTATGTGGTGTAAAAGTCGAAATGCGCATGGCCCGGCGGTAAGCGTAGAACGCAAACAATCTGCAACTAAGCCAAACGGGGGCAGTCGGGTGTGAGATGGGTGACCGCTAGTAGCAAAAAATTTCATGCGCGTTTCCGTGCTTCGGAGGGCACGTTAAGCCGTCGGTCCCGGTTATTTTCGATATATTTTATATAACAGTCGTTAAATCTTGTCGGAGGCCTTATGGGCGGTTTGAAAACATCCGACAGCCGGTTGGCCACTAACCCGCATCTCCACCAACCCGCATTGGAGCATCGTGGTGGAGTAAGCTCCAGGCCTCCCCAATAACCCGTGCCCAGCAGTGGGACGCAAAAAAGGGTTGCAGCCAAGCCATGTCATGTAAAGGTTATAAAGGAAAGGAGTAATTTGGTACAATTACACTGAAAGAGGAGTGCTAGTTAGACTTAGAGACCTGCAAATCCTGGAATCTGTTAAAAGAACAGGGGGCGGATAAAATTGTTCAAGTACTTCTGGTGGCTACGAGGAGACTTCGTCAGCAGTTCGATACTCATTAGTTACCTCATAGTAACCAGAAGTTTTAATGTCTCCGTCAATGTTTAACGACGGTTATTTATCAATAATAACAGGACTGGAATTCGGATTCTGGGATTCCAATTTGGAATTTGGGATGGAAATTTCGGAACCACTCCATTTGCACCCATCCCGCACCCGATCGCGCCCAAACGAGTTAGCTGCATAGATCGCTAAGGTTCTATGCCAGCCGTTGGGCTATGTAAAATATACACAACTATACAAAGAGAAAGCTCGATCAATCAAAGATGAGAAAGGTTGCTTACACAAATGCTTTTCTAACATTGTTATTATTTTATGGACTTCTATAAACAATTCACAGAAATAAAACTAAGGCAAGATTCTCACGATAACCGGCACTCGTGCGTATGGCCGGGTCGCATTCTGCATACATAGTATATAAACATGCGTTGTCAACCTACGCGTCGAACGGTACACGTATGCGCTTTGCATGGTAATATGGCGTTGTCATCTCGTCATTTTCTGTTCATTGTGCCTTATATTATTTTCAAAAGCCCTATAAGTATTTTCATAGTGTTGTTTTTCTTGCTTCCATTAGTGTTCAACTGCTGGTGAATTCTTTTCGTAGCAAGTAGCGTAGTTCTTCTAAGTGGTGTAGCTGTAATGGTTCCACTGGTACTACTGGACCCACTTCTGAATTAAAGCAATCGTAATTGTGACGCTTACCGTCCGCGCCGGTGGTAAGCGCGGCCCATAAGCGCGAAGATGACCCGATAAAACGAGTTTAGAGTCGACTATAACTCCTCGCCTGCACAAGGTTGAAAAGCGCGGTTAAATTAACGTCAGCGTGGGCCATCCGCGCGTGTTGGTTAAACTATGTAACAATCCAATAAGAGACGCAAAGCGATGCTGACCAACCGCGCGGGCGTAAGCGTGACTATAAAATCGCCCTTATAGAAAAAGAGGGCAAATGTATTTTAAACTGTTTCCCTGCATCCATCTATAAGCCTTTCATAGTCCACTAATGGTCATTTTTTTTATTGACAGGTTACATTTAAGGTACAATAGTAACTACATTACAATACTGTAGCGACCTTCCGCTACTCATCAAGAGAAGGCGCCACGGGTATTCCTGAATCATCGAAGTTTTCGGAATATCCTACCATATACAAGCTCCGAATTGAGTCAGTTGGAGCGCGGCCGTTCCCCGGGCATGACCACCTCGCCCGGCGGGAGATCTCCCTTTGCCAAAATACAATAGTAGCGCAACATTTTCTCTGCGGCCTTGATTGCAAGTAGCGTGCATGTTCGTAACGAGGTAAATCAGTGTCGCGCTATCTTGTTTACACACGTCGAGTGGCGTGATGTGCGGATGTGATGATTTATATATCAATCTTGACCGTCACATTAAAAATATAGATTATTCCAGTGCGTACCACATGCGTGGAAGTGGGGCTGGGGTAGTGCGCCAGCGAAAAACACAGCATAGCGAATGGGTTGCGATCGGAGAGAGAAGATCGTGACCGCTTGTAACAAATTTCATGTGCATTCTTCAGAGGGTACCTTATACAATCGTGATTGTTGTGATTAGATGAAAGTCGTCAAACCCTGTCAGAGGGTTAAGTAAAATTGAGAACATCTAACAGCGGATGGGTAATCAATCAACCCGTATCTCCAGAAACTCGCGTTAAAAAAGCACGATAGAGCAAACTCCAGGTTTAGGTGGTTTAAAAAATATCCATCAGCAGATCGGTCACCAACCCGTTTCTTCAATAATCCGCATTGGAAAAGCACGATGAAAAAAACTTCAGGCTTGTCCGTTTACATGCAGGAAGATTAGCCAAAAGTGAGTCTGAGTTTAAGCGGAAAAGCCGCAGTCCATTCTTACTTCTGGACCTCTAGAAGAATTGTCCATGTATCTTCAATTTACTCCTTTATATTTGTCTATCCTTAGCAACACATTACATTTGTCCGGCCTTGATTGCAAGCAGCGTGCATGTTCCGAGATAAATCAGTGTCGCGCTATCTTGTTTACACACGTCGAGTGGCGTGATGTGCGAATATGACGTCGTATTACTATATTATTGATAAATCTGTCAATTGCGTCGTAAATAAAAATAAATAAATTTGGTTTGTGTTATACCTAATACCTAATATATCTACACAGCTGAGTGAAACGGGCGCAATAAGTGGTAAATAAATGATATGCGTTTTCGTGCTTCGGAGAGCATGGTTTTTGTCATCAAAGTCCCTATACATATGTAAGTGTTCGAAGACGTCCAATAGTGTAGTCACCACTAACCCGTATCCAACCTTCCTACCTAACCTATGCAGCAGGGTGGTCGAGTAAACTCCGGGTCTCTCTATTTACGGGAAGATACCCGTTCACAGTAGTGGGTTGCAAAAAGGGTTGCAGCCATCCAGCCTCATAGTAAATAACTTAATATTGGGTAAATGATTTAAGCTATGTTAAATATCTTTTTTATTTATTTTATTATTGGCGGGAAACCTACAACTATTCGATACCTTGGGAGAGACATCGGGTTATGTGCCATTTTTATTGTACTAAAAGCCCCTGGATGGCCTACCTCAGCGCTTGTGGAGAACTCGGGAATCTCCAGAAGAACGCCCCAAACTGGCCTATCATCCGGAGAGCATTGGTACTCTCCTGCACTTTCCTGCGCTTGCGACGCCATGAGGACATACACACTGCCGCGCTTTACGGGGCCGCAAAGTGGACGATGTGAGCTCCCATTCTCGCCGCCCTCAACCCCGGAAGCCTCCATTTAGTCGCCTCTTTAGATCAGGCAAAAGATTCTTAATCCCGAATCTACAGGGAAGTCATCTTCCTTTGGCCGCAACCCTTTTTGCATCTCCCTCTTAGTGGGGAGCTTACTCCACCATGCTGCACCAATGCAACCCGCATTTTATTTATTAAAAAGTAAATAAGAAAGTAGGACTATTTGAAATTCATTTCGTGTTTCAAAGATGCATGTCTAAGTGGATCAGAGAGACCAAAAGTGAACGATCTAATTCAGTAGTCACTGATTGATATACAAAAGTTCTAGTGCATTACGCAACGGACAAACGTTGGAAGTTTGTTTATAGCGTGTAAATCTGCTTGGAACGTTTCGGTATTTTGGGATGATGGCCCTCTGTGTCCAATGTTTGATTACTTCCGACACGGAATTTCAGATTGTGTACCTGTAACAAAACAAAAAATTTTTAATAATATGGAATTTTTGATGTGAAACATGGGATAGGCTACACGAATTTTCGACATGAAGACGCATCGCCACGGAGTACGTCGCCACGCTGTTAAAGAGTATGAAACACCACTGTCCAAAAACAGAGTATGAAACACCACAAACTATCCTTCTACCCATATATTATGCTGGCTGCAACCCTTTTTGCGTCCCACTGCTGGGCACGGGTCTCTCCCCATCATTGGGGAGGCCTGGAGCTTACTCTACCACGCTGCTGCCATACCTCCATTTTACATCATCCATCCGAGAAATTTTGTGAAACTCTCAGGTATTAACAAAAGTATTGATAAATAGATAATAAATCACATATATTTCTTTATTACCCTATACACTTTCGTATGTAACATTTGCAAATGTGAAATGATGTGAAAATGTAAGCTGATTTCACACCTACAGTAATCATGTTCACACATCGTTGCATCAGTAAGAGCGGACGATTCGACATCAAAGGGAATTGACCGACGCAATTGAGGTAATAGCACTGAGAATCACACAAGCGATTTTTCGACGGAGACTTTTACCGCAATTAAACGCTGCTCTGCTGCAACTGGACCAAAAAGCAGATGCGCTGCGACAACTCAACTACATTGACGTGACACCGTCAAAGATGACAGTTTGAAGGGTGCTAGGTACAAACATTTATGGTTCCAAGATGGTTAGGAAGCGATGAATGGACGATAGAAGAGTTATAATATTTCACGCTCATAGCCCCACAGTAGGGTATACCCTGTGTCGTGGATACCATGTACACGCACAGAGACAGAAAGACAAACACCCAGACCGAGAACAGAAATTTAAACTCATCATTCAAATTTCTGCTTCGCCGAGAATCGAACCCGCAACCTTTCGATTGGCAGTCCGGCATGGTAACCATTACGCCACGCGGGTCGTCAGTTTAACTAAATAATCACATATCTTCATGGAGGTGAGGTTGAAAAATGGCCAAAGACATTTCCTAATTATATGTATAAAAATGGCAGAGATCGATAAGTTTTGAAATCACCTACTCTTAAAAATACTAGTCGTAGTAGCGCCAGTGTAATATGACTCTAAGCGTCAATTCATAGTTTTTGCTACAATCGGTTTGCAAACGTGTTAAATGTTACATACAGACTATTAAATAGAGACGTAATTGAGATGACAAACTACCAGAAGAAACACATTACAAGATAAGATATTAATTTACTTTTTGCGTAGATACATTTAATCTCCTACGTATTTGTTTAAATGAATTTAAGGTGTAGAAATTTAATCCATATGAAGAAAACAGAAGAACGATAAAGTGCGAATTCGGCAAAGAGCTGCTCGTAAATACGCTACTTATCTGTCATCAACACGTGTTGGTGACAAACATTTTTGCGGGAAACTTGCCAACCTTTGTGACGTAACAATTGTTACCAATTTTAACCGTAACGAAGCCACGTCAGAGAATATAGATGGGCCACCACTACATAATAATTATTTGGATGCCATTGTATCCCTAGTTTCTATTGAAAATAAAGGTGCGGTTACCGCTCACTTACATAGGCGACCATCAGTCTCCGGATAACAGACCAAATTCAGGCATGACTCAGACTTACTTGAAATTATACTTACATGGAACGCAGCGATTACTTAAATGAATCCCTATTTCCCTTGGTAACGGCATCACACCTTAACGGCTGGACCAATTTCGCTAACTCTTTTTTTGTTATGTTTGTTATTGTCAGGAGAAGGTTTTTATGAAAGAAAATAATAAGAATATTGCGCGGAAACATAGAAAATTATAGAATAGGTACTTAACAATCTTAAAACTTAAATTTTATTCATTTAAAATTAGAATACAATATTCAAAGTTAAGACAAGATAACGTCAGGCTAGTAAAAAATAAATTTAATGTCGTGTTCCAATGGGAACGCGCCACCGCGGCACCGGTGTCGCTTGCTCGAGCTGTTTCGTTTTACAACTTTTTAATTTATGTGCCCGAAACGACCTGTGCTGAATTTATTATTGGGGGGAACCACTTACGACCTCTGGTGCTCGGTGACACCATTATGTGAAGTTATCACACACGATTTTGGAGTCGGGTGTGATATTTTACAAATGGTATTCAATTTCAGGGATTTGAATTATTGGCTTAATAGTAATTTTCGTTCCTAGTTCCTCGTTCCAGAGTACGCTTCTCGGCGCGTATCCCGTTAGTGTGATATTAGGTGATATTATCTTATGCAAATACTGAAGCGCGCATGGATCGGTGGCTAGCGTAGAACAGAA
Source organism: Pyrgus malvae (assembly GCA_911387765.1). Lineage (NCBI taxonomy): Eukaryota > Metazoa > Arthropoda > Insecta > Lepidoptera > Hesperiidae > Pyrgus > Pyrgus malvae. The sequence continues at coordinate 3,774,755 of OU426955.1, read as the reverse complement.
CACAAGCGGTCTATGCAGATAAGCCAAACGGGTGCGGTCGGGTGTGAGATGGGTGACCGCTAGTAGCAAAAAAAAAAACATGCGCGTTTCCGTGCTTCGGAGGGCACGTTAAGCCGTCGGTCCCGGTTGTTGTCGATAGATAACAGTCGTTAAACCTTGTCGGAGGCCTTATGGGCGGTTTGAAAACATCCGACAGCGGGTTGGCCACTAACCCCGCATCTCCACCAACCCGCATTGGAGCAGCGTGGTGGAGTAAGCGCCAGGCCTCCCCAATAAGGGGGATAGACCCGTGCCCAGCAGTGGGACGCAAAAAACGGTTGCAGCCATATTATACAGGGTGATGTTGATCTTAATGATGATCATTCCGAATTAAATTAAATATTTATTATCGGGGAGGGAGTGCTTGTGATGTGTAGTTATTTCAACACCATGTTATTGTCGGATTTAATTAATTTTATTATTCTTGCAGTAATGGTATCGCTTTAATGAACAATCTTGCCCGTCTCTTTGAAATCGGGCGAAACAATAATATTCAAAGTCAGTAATTAGTCAGTCGAGTCAGTCAGATATTTATGTAGGTACCTAAAGTAATTGCTCCTTTATCATAAGAATAAATAATAATTACATAGAACGGAATCTCCTTTGACCGCCATCGATACGCCGCAATTTATATACCTACTTCCCTCTTCACCTCGTTACGCCCCTCTGTCGCCCAGGCGTGTTGCCAGGGTTGTCAACTGTTAATAATTCTTATGTCTTATATGTTATAAGTTATAATATCGCTTAAATATAGGTTTTACTTTTTTTACTTAAAAATCATTTTGGTTTAGTAGGTATTACAAAATATGAGAATTATTAACACTATAAATACTTATAAATAATAAGTTATCATAAGTATCATACCAAATGAAGCCATTTAAGTAAGTATTACTTACCTACATAGGTGGAAGTACTTACGTAGTGTAGGTTTAAAATAAACGAATTACATATTAAGTATAACGTGCGTGCGCCAGTGCCGCGGCGCCGCAATCGCGAGGCAAAACAATCGAGAAAGGTTCAATGATCGATGGCGGGGGCTATTAAAAAATATTTTGGCGACATGTTAAAATGCTGTAGTTATCTAACATTTTTTTTATAATTGAGTGAAAGTCAAACAATTGGCTACACAAAAAGAACTGGTCACATCCTTTTGATAAATTAGGTACGGAAAAGGAATAATATTTAAAAAATATTACTTATCTCGCATCATCTTTGGGCAAACTAAAAAAACTTAAGTTTGGCATTGTTTTAGAATTGTTTGTACAACCAAACACACCACATTAACTTGGCGCCGTTATTGTAAAAGACGCGCCCGTCCGAGACAGCCCGTCTTCAGTAGTCGGTTTAGCCGAAATTAAAGTGTAGGCTAATATCGTGACCTTGAGCCCGTTTTGAGCGGGAGTTTCCGTTCTACGTAGTATTATTTATCCTTATGCCTTTATCAGAACTTATGCGATGAGTTCTGGAAGCGAGGTGAAAAAAATAATGTAGTTTAAAAAACTAAATAATGTAGTTTAAAAAACTAAAAAACACGCTTTTGTGAAAATACGAACTAAAAAGCGTGGGGTGCATGGTGTCAATAGTACTTATCTTAAAAACCACCCCACGCTTTTTTTTACAGTAAAATACATTTTCTTCTTATTTTTTACTTTTTAGTTCGTATTTTCACAAAAGCGTGTTTTTAGTTTTTTAAACTACATTATTTATTTTTAATTTTTTAGATGGATTTTTATTCTCATATTATTGCATTGTCATCGGTCCTTGACCCCTATGCAAATTTTTAAGTTAACCAGACGTTTAGACGTGTTAAAATATAAAACTTTATATTTGTTTAATTAACCTTAGGCCACGAACTTATCAGCCGCCCCTCGTATATTTTATTTTATCCTGATGATCCTAGTTACGACTTTAATATAAAGTTATGAGATTATTGTATTGTCATCGGCCCTTGAACCCTGTGCAAATTTTCAAGCGAATCAGACTCCTAGAAGTAAGTGAAAATGAAGTTAAAAGATTCCTTTACATACATACATACATACATACTTACATACATACAGGTCAAGTTAATAAAAGCGTGTTAAAAACACGCTTTTGTGAAAATACGAACTAAAAAGTAAAAAATAAGAAGAAAATGTATTTTACTGTAAAAAAAGCGTGGAGTGGTTTTTAAGATACCATGCACCCCATTTACTTTTTAGTTCGTATTTTCACAAAAGCGTGTTTTTAGTTTTTTAAACTACATTATTTATTTTTAATTTTTTAGTTGAATTTTTTTTCATATTATTGCATTATCATCGGCCCTTGACCCCTGTGCAAATTTTCAAGTTAATCAGACGCTTAGAAGTAGGTGAAAATGAAGTTAAAAGATTCCATTACATACATACATAGGTACAGGTCAAGCTAATATTATAAGCGTGTTAAAAACACATTTTATTTCACAACTTGCAGCGTAATTAGCCTGTATCGAACAAAGTACTATCAATATCTGATATAACTGAAAATTACAACAAGAAAATGTAAATAAAAGAAGGGCACAATAATGTCTTTTCGAAAACGGAACAAATATATTTATGTTATAAGGAGAACTATAATTATTGCCTCATTTAATTTTGTACTCCAAGTAGCTAAAACCTATATTTCTAAATCTATGCTGAAACTAACATCTTCCAACCGGAGTTCTTTCGAGTTCTATAATAATACATTTTCACAATTCCAGCTTATTTCAGAATAAGTTTTCATAAAGAATTGTTGGCACAGTGTTTATAGGGCAATTTCCTTACGACTGTTTCCACATCCGTAGAAGGACTTATTTCCCTTCCGAGGAATAACGACATACAAATAAAGATTAAGTCTTGAGATATGATGATGAGAGAGAGAGAGATATTGAGTATTGAGTATAATTTTTTAAGTCTTTTTAACGATAATAATGACATTTCTTTTTCGTTTCACTGCTGGGTTCGGATCTTTCTTCATAATTCATAATTCTTTATTTGTCAGTAAGGATAACAAAAGTTGTTCGCAATGGTTGATGGCGCTTACTGTGCCAAAAATTGGCGTACAAATATAAATTTACATAATTATTTTTAAAGGCCTGGAAAGCTCCATGCCTCTCCAACCACGTTGCTCCAATGCGAGTTGGTATAGTTGCGGTAGCCAACCGCTGTCGGATGTTGTCAAATTGCCCGTAAGGCCTCACATAAGGTTTAACGTTTGTTTTCTATCCATAAAAACTGGAAGCGATGTTGTAAAATGCCCTCCGAAGCACGGAGCGCAAGTATTTATCACTAGCGGTCACCCACCTCATGCCTGACTATGCCTGTCTCGCTTAGCTACGTAGCTCGCTGGCTCTCAGATAAATATATAGGTGTAGAACTATTATGGTTCGCCCGGAGAAGTACCACCGCTGCAGCCGAGTTTCGGTGGAAAGGTGCAGTTGCCGGCCACACTTACATGAGGCGACCACCAGCCTCCGGAGTAGCAGCACAACTGCATACGACCTCAGACAAGACTTACCTATGCTTACTTGAGGTTGTATGTAGATGTCCATGGGCTGCAGCGACCACTTAACATCACGTGGCCTGCATGCTCGTCTGCTACTCCATTGAAATAAAAAATAAAAAAATAAATTAAAATAAAATTAATAAATAAAAGAGGAAAGTTACGAAGCGAGACATTAAATAGGTTTGATAAAAATATTTTATGAAGTCCCAGAATAATGATATTACATTGACAAAATTCTTGTAAAACATACCGTTAACAAAATCGAAAGCGTGTATCGCAGAGCGTAACTTTTGCCATTTTTTGTCATTCGCGATTTCACTGCAGCACCTAATACGACTCAAGAATCCCGACTATTCCATCTCCGAATACTGCACTTCAAAGAGGTGTTAAATTCGATTGATTTTCAACCTTATTTCGTGACACGTAAAGATTACACAACGTGTTTTTGTGACTTCAAACTACTGCGTTAGAACATGTTGATGGTATACACACTGACATTTTTTCTGTTTTGGCAATATTAATATTGAACCCATAAGATTTTATTGGGAACATTAGTAATAAAAATTGTTAGAAATAAAAATATCAGTATAAGAACGAAATTAATTTGAGGTAAACAAGTGATTTTTTAATTATCAGAGGCTACGAGATGTTGAACTCGAAGTGATTTTGAAGATTACTCGAGAGACTACAAAAAATCGAAATATCTTTTTTTATCTGATTATTTTCTCTTTTATTTGAAAAAAGAAGAAGAATCTTGAAAAAAGGCATGTTTTCTGTTTCGGCATTATCATTTGTTTTAAAGTTATTCTGTTATTTTAAAAATCATTTGTTAAATACTAGAGCTCCCACGAATACTGTAAATAAACGTTAACGTTACACACTCATAGCCCCACAGTACGGTAATTAATACCCTGTGTCGTGGGTACCATGGACACATACAAAGACAGGAACACAAACACCCAGACTGAGAACAGAAATTTAAACTCATCATTCAAATTTCTGTTTCGCCGGGAATCGAACCCGGGACCCATCGAATGACAGTCTGGCATGGTAACCATTGCGCCACGCGGGACGTCGTACTGTAAAATCAATTATTTATTCACATTTTACTTCACATTTATTCACACTTAGTGCAATAAATAATGTGAGAATATTTTTACTATACTAAAGTAAATTGAGTTACGTTACCGGTACTCTTTTGTCCACAAGAATCACAGAAATAAAAGCACAAAATTCTAAAACTCCGACTGACCCCGTATCGTATCTCCCCAACCTTGGCAATGCAGGCATCGAACTTGAACTATTGCGGCAGTGTGCCAAACTTATCCTACAATGCAGTGCCAACATCTTAATACAGTTGTGACAGTGATCTGCTTTGCACATCGATTTCCGAATTGAGTTTTTTTTAGTTAGGTCATTGTCTCTTATTAATTCATTTAGGAATAACAGCAACTCTTTTTAGTCCTACTGTTGGGCGTCTCTCTCCATGATTGGAGAGGCTTGGAGCTCACATCACAACGCTGTTCCAATGCATTGGTGGAGATGGGCGCTAACGGATGTTCTTAAATCGCTCGCAATAAGGCTTCTTAAAAAAATATTTATTTCATATTAGGAACAAAATATTCGCTTAATGATTGTCATTTTTTCCCGGTCATCGCCTTTAAGTGCCCGTTTGGGCTAGATATTGAGCTGAGAGAAAAAAGGCGGCAGAAAAAAACTCCCAGCACTCTTTTAAAAAAAAAGCACATAATAATATATTTGTGATAACAGAATGGCTATGGGTTGATAATGGTCACACGTGACAGCTGATCGTGTGAGACACCATGATGATATGAATGATAATCAGGACCGAAAGCACGTAAACGCGCATGACATTTGGCACTAGCGAGCACTAGCCGACCGAGTTTCGCTTTGCGTAGATAGCTTGCGCTCTGCACCAACTGTGAGCATAGAGTTCGTCAAAGCGCAGAAAAAACCTACAAAGTGATTACGCAGCGCAACCTCGTATCTTATTGGCCTTGGCAGTGAGCTACATGATTCGAACTTGAACCCACGGCGACGTGCCAAATGCGGACAATGCGGTGCATTTTAACCTTTTGTTTCGATTTCTTAACGATCGTTTATATAGGTACATTTTTATGGTTCATACTCGAAGGGCAAAATCCCAAGAATAATGGTCAAAAAAGAAATTTAATCTATGAATGAAGAACGTGAGTATCCGTTATGTGTTTATCGTCGGTCTGGCCGTCTGTATGACACAACTACTTTTATATATTAAATATTTATAAATTTAAAATTAAATAATAATATTTATTGGAAGTTCCTTATTATATATTATTTTTATTATAATTTTTGATCCACCCTACACCTACGTACGGTTTAAAAAGATATTTTCACAAAGTCAATCTCCCGTTCGAATCATAGAAGTTTAAACACCTAAAAAATCTATACACTTATATTTCTTGGATTAAAAAAAATTACTTTACCTTTACTACTCACATTGTGGTCATTTATATACTTAACACAAACACAATCTATGGCTTACAAATTAAATATGTAGCAATGGCGCCTTTCCGGGTTGACATTCAGAGGGTCCTGGGTTCAGGGGAGGATTAAGAACTTTTTACGCAGTCAGGTTGTACTTTAATTTTGTGAAACAAAAAAAATTCGCCAAATTTGCCGCCCCCAAAACTCAGCACTGGATTCTATTTCCAGTGAGGCTGAAATTTGAACGGTTAAATTAATTTCTGTTCTTGGTCTGGGTGTTTGAGTGTCTTTGTGTTTGTTCATCCTCGAACTGTATTATCAATAAAGATTCCTTTTGTGTGGACTACGACTGTGAATCCTTAGTGTGTATGAGAGTAAACGCCATTGTAGCGTCCTTCCGCTACTCATCAAGCGCCACGGGTATTCTTGAATCATTGAACAAGCTCCGAGCCTCCGAATTGAGTCAGTTGGAGCGCGGCCGCTCCCCGGGCATGACCACCTCGCCCGGCGGGAGATCTCCCTTTGCGAAACCATCTACAGCCTACAATTAAAACGTGGAGTTTAATTTAAGCCTGTTAGGCGCTCTCAGAGTAGGCTTTTGTCCAGCGAAGCGGCAATAAGCCTGAGCTTACGCTTAGCTTACACACGAGTGCTGTCAACTGAAGTAGCTTGGCTGAAAATGCTATTTTTTTGCAGGGTTGAAACACGAAAAAAGTAAAAACCGGGTAGTGATTCCTCTCGCATTCAATTTTGTTTGAGTTTCTGATCATACAATTTTTTTTCAACCTTTTTTTTATGTCCCACTGCTGGGCACAGGTCTCCTTCTCACACAATTGAGAGGGGATTTAGGCCATAGTCCACCACGTTGGCCAACTGTGGATTGGTGGACGTCATGCCTGAGAGAAATTATGAATTTCTCTCAGACCTTTTTCATTTGAACCTGGGATCGGTCGCGTCGAAGACCGCGGTTTTTTTACCACTCGGCCATCGCTGCTCTTCATCATCATACTATTATCTCTTATAAATGTGAAAGGGTCTTCGATTGCTTGTTTGTCCTTCCTTCACGTCGCGATGGAATGATCTATAGAAAGATTTTTGTGCCCTGAGAAATTTAGGAAACTGGAGAGTGACAAAGGCTACATTTATTGCGGTATTAAACATTTCATTCCCACGGGAAGATCCATTGTAATGTATTAGATTGATCCTCTCTAACGTGGATGAAATCTCACACACACACAACACTGTGCTAGCCCTGTAAGGCTAATTCAACATTATTGCTGCGTTGGAAAAATTAGGCATTCTCCTCAAGTGGCCAACGACCAGAGATTCACTAGAAGATCGCGGTCTCGGGCTCCGTTTTAAGTACTGATGCATTCGATACCGATATATCGGCGATACTTTGGGTTTGCCGATATATCGGGATCGGCGATATTTTTATTTTTATTTTAAATTTCGCGCTTTAAAATAGTAATGTAAACGCGCATCTTGTTTGATCTAGTTCGTTGCAAACGAGGCACGAACTATCTGATGTCGGGGAATCCCCGCGCTTTATTCAGTGTGTTGTCTCTCTCACACGCTTTGTCCCCGCGTATTCCATATTCCCATTTCGCTAGACACTTTTGTTTTGTTGGCTTTTAACTGCTATCGCGCGTAGTATTTATACGATACTAAATAAAATATAAAATGGGCTTTCTCCGCAAAACTTGAGAATGCTCTGTTTTTTAAACAAAAATCTTATTAATGTTAATTTTAATTATTAACAGTTATTGACTTTATTTTAATATTACCTTAATTCTTAATTTCTTTTCCTTTAACCTTATTAAAAGTCTGTGACTGTTTATATTTTTTAATAGAAATTAAAATTTTAACCAAACTTGTGTTTTATATTTTTAACCTTAATTTAATTTTAATTCTCTAAGCGTTTGTATTCGTATCGGTATCGGTATCGACGATATTTTTATAAGAGTATCGGTATCGGTATCGTATCGGCAAAAAGGCGTATCGATGCATTCCTAGTTTTAAGTTTCCATTCATCCACCAGCCTTTCATAATCCACTGCTGGACAAAGGCCTCTCCTAACATTTGCCACCGCATTTGGTGCGGCGCCCATTAAATGTAGCGGCTTCCGCTGTCTTCTTTTGGTCGTCAGTCCACTTTGTTGGAGGGCGGTCTGTGCTCTTTTTGCCGAGACGTGGCCGCAATTTAGGGACCTTTCGTTCCGTTGTCCGTCCTCCTAAGGCCAGCCCATTGCCACTTTGGCTTGCAGATTTTGAGAGCTATGTCGGTAACCATAGTTCGTTTACAGATTTTATCATTTCTGATTCTGTCGCATAAGAAATGACAAACATATCCCTCTCCACTGTCGAGTGATTTTAAGCCTGTGGAGTTAAAAAAGTAGATGGTAAAGGACCATGTCTAAGTGTCGTAAGTCATCACTAACAGCAGCTCGAAAGCTTACGATACTTAAAGAAATAATAGTGTTGTTAAGACGATAGTAGTACATCTTACCCAAACGGTTCTTTCCGCACTACCTTCGCTTCATAAGCATGCAAATCGCTACTTTATGCGCTCCGGCGGTAGTTAGTTAGGCTTCTAACTGCCTCCGCGGGAGCTAAGAATAACTTTATGAAAAATAGACTATTCTTGTCTCACCCATAGATATAGATAGACTATACTATGAGAGGTTTGTGAGTTTATTGTTTATTTATTCTCTATGAAGCGGCGTGCCACTGAGCCTGATCTTCGGCTCTACGCATCCAGTTACTTCCCGCCACCAGGCGCAGATCGTCGCGCCTTGGGAGAGGCCTATGTCCAGCAGTGGACTGATATGGACTGATGATGATGATGATGATGATGAAGCGGTCCCGGGAAAGACGGCGGTGTGTGCGTGGCCGCATGCCATCGCGAGCTCTGGAAGTTGCAGGAGAGCACCAGCGCTCTTCGGATGATGAGTCCGTTTTGGCGCCACGCATCAGTGCATTCCTCGGAGATCCCGGAGTTCTTCTTAAGAGCAGAGGCAGACCACAGCGGGGGTTTGGTACAATTACCAAATGTTAATTTACGTAATCACTTTACAAGCATCAACCTTCGGACTGTCAACTACACTAGATATTTCTTAGCTTAGGATAATTGATAGCTTGGCTTCATCATGCGTGGTCAGCAAAATACTAAGATTTTTGCACGTAACCTACAAAAATTTGAGTCTTTTTTAAACATTTTCATTCATTTAGCAACAGTTCGCAACTTCTAAAACAACATTAGTTAAGATAGACAAATAGTCCCAGCCACAGTCGGGCTATATTCAGATCAGGTTCAAATCTAGGCTACATTTCCACACCGACTCGTTAGGTAACCATGCTAATACAACTCGATTTGATGTTAATTGGTTCCGAGGCCGATTGAATTTTGAACTAATTGTTATCGTTAACGACTTTTATAGCTGACTTTTAGCTGCAATGCAAAGGTTATATTTTCAATTGACTTTACAAAAAAATTGGATCACAATTCGAATGTTTTTTTTTTATTTGTGTCCTGCGAACTCAGTATTTTTATTCGGTTGGTCAAAATAAACATAAGACATATCCGAATTAAAAACCTACATTTTTTTTAATCAGTTGAAAGTATGATGTATCTATACAAGTATCAAAAAACTGAAGAGTGCTTGTTCGAAAGCGCTAAACTCAGGAACTACGGGTTCAAATTAAACATTCTTTTTAAGTTGAATAGTCCATTTTAGGAAGATTTTAGGCCTACACATCAAGTTACAACTCTTAAGAACGGATTAATATATCTTCGATTTACAAGTCTCTTTCCACGGGGACGACGTTGCGGGCACCAGCTAGTAATATTTATTACTAAGGTACCTTGGTTGGGCATTTTCTCATGTAAAATAGCAAAATTGTAAACCAATAACATTTCCTATTTTATGCCCCTCTGTTACCTTGACAACAATATGCAAGATACAGTAATCCCATAACGTACTTAACATATTACACCTATGTAGCTATCGGGCACAGTTTGCACATCATCCGGTCGCTTCATTCGTATGCAGATTCTGAGAACTTATGATCCTAGAGACTTAGTTCTTAGTAGGACTTAGTTAGGTATTCTTAAAGCTGAAGCTACGTATGGATTTGGCATCTATAAGCGTCTTTTTGTTGATCACTGGCAATAAATTTCTTTGCAGTTGAAGTTCAAATTGTGAAGCAAATATGATATTCCCGGCAAATAAATTTAGTAACAATGTACTAGTAGGGGTTTGCTACCTAATAGATACCTGATTTTTCAAGCTGTACGAGTTTTATACTCTCAAATATAGTAATAGTAAATATAATCTATACATATAATAAATCTGTAACAAGTCGGTTTCTGTACATTGAAGATATTTGAGAAAAACTATCACTAGGGCTATTTATTAGCGTAATAGAACCCAAAACAATGATTTTTAGAAATATTGTCTGTTTGTCTGTTTGTCTGTTTGTCTGTTTATCTGTTCGTTTGTGCGCGCTAATCTCAGGAACGGCTTAACGTAGAAGGATGCGGTTTTCACTGGTGTATTGGTATTTTTTTGGATTAACATTTAGGGTTTGTTTTATTTAAATCGGTTCACAAACAAAAAAGTTACGTCAATTTCAAGAATGATGAAATGGCGTGCGAATGCAGGCGTTCGCAAGTTTCGATAATTACTACATCTCTTAATATTCTAATAGCAAATTTTCGATCATTTATGCTAGATTTCATCTCGAAATATTAAAAAAAGAACCATACATATCACCACATATTCAAAGAAATCCTCAATACAAAATGTACAAAACCTTAACAAAACGAGGCTACTGCCGACATCTATGTGGCGAATAGTTCATATTCAGAACCATTTGGTGATCTGTTGCAAATTTGGTATATCGACGATTTAATTTACACGTTATACGGTAGATGGCGTTGTTACTGAATAACGCTATTATAGAGTGGATTGGTGGAGATAATTTCAAATAATTAATTACGAGTATATTTACATAGTAAAATATCGAATAAAAAAATTAACAACTTAGAGAGCTTTGGAACTGGCGCTGATATTTTACTCATTGTGGTAGAGCATTATGGAGGCGCGGCGCAGTGGTTACGTCCAGATATTATTGGTATTTAGTATCGATTTTATTTAATAGGCGACGCTATAGATGGCGTTGTTGCCCAATAACACTATTCCAATGCAGATCCAGAGATACTTAATAATAAATTGTCGACTCGCGTGGCGCAATGGTTACTATGCTGGACTGCCAAGCGAAGGGTCTTTAATTCCTGGCGAAGCAGAAATTTTAATGATGAATTTAATTTTCTGTTCTCGGTTTGAGTGTTTGTGTTTCTGTCTCTGTGTGTCTGACGGTACCCATTACACAGGGTCTACCCTACTGTGGGGCTATCAGTGTGAAACGTTAAAAAAAATCAAAGTGTTCTACCGACTTTACTATGCTGAGTGATCTTTTCAAAATGATACCTACGTCACCATATCATGATTACACCACAAGTCGAAGGTCAAAGTTCCACAAGCCGCTTTGCACGCTCCTTTTGATGTTTGAACGGATGTGTAAGTTATGGGACAACCTTCCAGCTGAGGCATTTCCAGTGGACTTTGACATGGGGTTTTTCAAGAAAGCTGTAAAGAAAGCTCTTCTTGAAAGCCGGCAGTGCTCGGGTGGCTCCGCTGGGGTTTTTTATTGAAATTAACAGTCGTTTTCAGTGGTTAATTTAATAAGAGCTATTACATACACACGCAGTACTGGCACTGGTGTTACATTAATATGCTAAAGCGTCACGGCAGCAGCTCTGCATGGTGGTCACGCCCAAAATAATATTAGTAATCGATATATGTATCGAGGACTTACTTTATTTCTGATGCTGTAGGAAGGGTTGTAATAGGACCAATTGACAACTAAACTCAAACGTAACGTCCAGATTTTATTGGTATCAATCTTATTAAATAGGCGACGTGCCTCTTAATCGCGTAGGGGCTGATCCTCTCACGCTGCTCATATTCAGGTTGATGACATCTTCATTGTTAGTGGCCTAACTGCTGTCGCAAGTTTTATATCGCTCAAAAGACCTCCATTAAGTATGAACGACGGTATGTTAAGGACAATTGCAACCAACGTGCAAGCAACGTGCCTGACGTAGCGTAGTTGTATGGTTCACCACCTTTCTGCAATAGATTTAAGTTACATAATAATAATTAATCTATGAATTATTTATTTAATTATAATGATACTTTCCGCGGGCACAGCAGTACTATCTAAACACTTTAAAAAAAAGCTATTGTAATACGTTTAATTTGTAAAAAGAAACTGATGATAACGACTGAAAAGTCGATATTATAAGAGTACAGTAAGAACTGTAAGGACTCAGGAAGAATATATCTACTCAATATAATAATATGAACTTTTGTATCATAAGTAATTTCATAAAAGGTAACAATAATCGAAGGGACAGTGGAGGGCAAGCGGTCTCGCGAGCGCTCACCTACACGTTAGACAGACATTATCAAAGCTGCAACACAGACCTCCATAGTCTAGAGTTTTCAAGATGCTACAAACCGCAACAAATGGTGACGCATCGCGAGAGCATCATTATCCAACGAAATTGCAACCTCATCAGCCACGACCACTCTGTCAAGAGATGGTCAAGAGTGAACGACTAAGGAGGAGGAGGAGGAGGAACAAATAATCCAAGTCTTTTGTACAAGTCTTTATCTACGCGGACGACGTCGCGGGCACAGCTAGTAGTAAATATAGTTCAATACTCTCCAGGAAATATCCAGTGTTACTTTGATGGCTGGCTGTTATTTTGTGTCCTGATACTGGAGACGGTTCCATTATTTGGAAAGCTTACTCAATAACGCTGCTACAGAGAGTCTTAATTTTTTTTATATATCATGTGAAAATTTTACCTCAATCTCTGTTACTTTATTCATGTAATATTAGATAATTTAGATCAATGACCAATCTGTTGGTCGGTCACTTCAACAATGAGGTACAATTTCAAGCAGAGAAGAAACGTCCCTAATTAACTTACTCAGAAGTTGTTAATTTATTATGTATGTTTAGAGGATACAATAAAATATAATACAAATTATCTTTCTTGTACGCCAGTGAAATTGAAATTTACAATTTAAATATAATATTTAAATAATATGTACATCAGTCGGTCTTATCGCTAAAATAACGATTTCTTCCAGAAAACCTTGTATAAATTAACTTTTAAAGTAGGTAATTAAAACAATACAGAACAGGGTAACGGTGCACAATAACAGTTTGTACCTATATCAGCAGACAATGTTATGATAACATGCATAGGTACGCTTCAATTTTTTTTTCAATTTCTTTCAAAATGAACAAAGAAAGATATTATAAAGACAAGAGAGAAAAGTTTATAAGTGATAAGAGAAATAAGAGTAAAAGTAAAATAAATAAATGTACCTACAGGCTTAAAAAAAGGTCCTTCACAAAAATTTTGAACGACTCCAATGAGAGTGCATGTCGAATAGCGACCGGCAAATCGTTCCACAACCGCACAGCTACTGCAGTGAAGGAGTTTTTATAGAAGGAAGAGGAGAAAGTTGGAACAGAAAGAGATAAGTTATAATTAGAGCAAAGAACTTTAGATGAGGATACGAAGGATATAAACTAAGCTGCCAAGAATACCTTCGTTGCTCTAATGTAGGAATTATTCAAGTGTAGCAATCATCTAAGAGGAAATGTGAGTAGTGCCTATTTAAGGAAAATCTAACTGCTACTGTCTTCAGATACTTGTACTAACAAGAAATTCCATTGCAAAATGCTCATAATAAACAAACGATAAACATGCAACAAGTTACAAGTACACGGTTAATGACATGTTTGTCTTCATTGTAACATTCGAGCATGTCATAACATGGCAAGTGCTATAAAACATGTAAGCGTAATCGCCGGTCCCGCAATAATGCTGACGAACGTTGGTTTTTGACCCCACTCAGTGTCATAACTGCGTGTAATCGTTTTGATCACTCTCTGCAATTATATTGTACTATAAAATAGTTTCACCATGATAGTAAGAAGTGTCTTTGTTTTCATGATCACCTGGTAATGGGTACAATGGGACAAACATTTTGATTTGATTGACTGGTGACTGGTGAAAATGGGATTGACTGGTTATACAATACTAGCGGCCACCTGCGACTTCGTCCGCGCGGACTTTATTTTTTTGCCCCTATAGCCTTCCTTAATAAATGTACTATTCAACAAAAAAATGTGTTCAATTCAATTTCAATTTCAATTCAGTATTGTAGGTGGTAGAACTATTATGGTTCGCCCGGGGAAGTACCACCGCTGCACCCACTTCTGCCGTGCACCAATTCTATTGTGTTTCGGTGGAAAGGTGCAGTTGCCGACCACACTTACATGAGGCGACCACCAGCCTCCGGAGTAGCAGCGCAACTGCATATAACCTCAGACAAGACTTACCTATGCTTGCTTGAGGTTGTATGTAGATGTCCATGGGCTGCAGCGACCACTTAACACCACGTGGCCTGTATGTTCGTCTGCTACTCCATTCAAATAAAAAAATATTCGAACCAGTAATTCCTGAGATTAGCGCATTCAGACAAACAAACTCTTCAGCTTTATATTATTAGTATAGATACAAGCTAACTGAAAGTAATCAATTTATTGATCGCATATAAAAAATTGCAGCCTTAATTGGTACCTATTTTCTTCCATAAAGAACTCCGTTGCACAAACCGTAATGTCAGAGAAAAAAATAATGAGCTAAATGACCTGCATTGGAGCAGCGTGGTTGAGTAAGCTTCAGACCCTCTGGCACATGGCTAAAGCTCTAAAAACACAGAAAACTAACAAGATTGCAAGAAGAAACTGATTCTAAAACCTAAATCGACTGAGACTCATCTTGAAAGACATTAACTTCAACGTCGGAAGGAAATAATATCCCCAAGATTACTAAGCCAAACAACTCGTGTGAAACTAACGCCTTATCATACAAACGAGTGAACACGTCACAAACATCACAACAATTATTATAATCCTTATCACCGTGACGTAAGACATAGAATTACGTCACGGCATTACATTGAAGACCTATCTCGGTACGTCCTACTGCTGATACAGCGAAAATTGAACTTTAGTTAATAATGTCAGAGTTCAAATTCGAGTGGTACCTAGGTGATAAGTACACTTAAAAACAGCCTCAGCTTCCATAAGACGTTTGAAAGGCTGTGATACTTTCTAGAAACATGATGGGATCCTTCTAAGGCTCTTGACTCTTGCTTTGCGAAGCGTAAAGTCTGAATCGTTAATTTTGAGGTAGGTAGGTATATTAAAAAAACCGGCCAAATCGGACTCGCGCACCAAGGGTTCTGTAAAATATTTTTAATATATGATGTAACTAAAAATTTACGGTTTACACAATTTTTCCTTATCTGTACTTCGTTGCTTACGAAGCAATTCCAAGATTCTGAGTTCACGGGAAGTAACCTGTGGGTTTTGATTTCCTTGCGGTGTCGAAAACTTGCGGAAATTTGCAGCATAAGCGGCAGAATCTTTTGATTGCGCTGCCTTAGAAGTTTGATTTTTTCACAGCTTTAAGGAATAGTAGACTTTCCAGCTTGATATCTCCACGCGTTCCTAAGCAAAAGGGTCTTGACCGACAGACAGACGGACGGACAAGAACGTGATCTTTTATGGGTTCCGTTTTTTCCTTTCGAGGTACGAGGGTCCGAGGTTCAAAAGATGCAGAATTTTCATTTTGGAGACGAATATTTGTCATTATAATTTCAAAAAGGCAACACCTTTTATTTAATATTACATGACTAACTTTGGAATAAAACAAGGTTAAAAAATATTAATTAGCAAGATGTTATCGTGGTCGCGAACAAAAGCTGTTTTAAAGTTGAAGTACGCTGCGTCCACTTGCTTTTTCGAATCTAATTCAATAACAGCATACTCTATAAAATAAATGTGATTGGTAACTGTCCTTGTGCGTCCATGTCCTGTCCTGACCTTCCTTCTCTGAACCCATGCTGACAATCGACGAGCTCGGTTTTTATCTAACATGTAATGTAGTTCCCTTAAGCAACTTCTTAATAGATTCAAATATATTGCCAAATGCCGACTGAACCAGCCTTGGGTATAGGAGTTTTTGACGTTTTCCAATGGGATGGCACAAGGCTGCAACCCTTTTTTGCGTCCCACTACTGAGCACGGGTCTCTCCCCCTTATTATTAGGGAGGCCTAGAGCTACAATGCGGGTTGGTAGAGTTGCAGGTTAGTGGACAAGCCGCTGTCGGATGTTTTCAAACCGCCTGTAAGCCACCAGCCACTAACCACGGCTTAAAGTGCCCTCCGAAGCACGAAAACGCGCATGAAATTTTTGCAACTAGCGGTCACCCATCTCACACCTGACCGCGCCCGTTTGCTTAACTGCGTAGTTCGCTTGCGTTCTACGCTAGACGCTGAACCATACGCGCTTCAAGAGATGAATTAGTACTTACTTCCAAGCAATTTTTCACCAAGAAATAAGGTATACCATCTGTACCGACAGAAGATCGAGTCTTAAGCTGTTGCACTGGCAAAAACAAATCACGTTCATTAACCTTGTCTATAGTCACACGAGAAGAAAGGTCGGGACACAATTACAAGATGAAACTGAAACTGTGCTTAATACTATTTGGATAGATACTAATGATCAGGGCAGTGATCTAAATCGCGTTGTCGCCAATACCGGTTTACTTATTTGCTAACGGGGAATTTAACCATGTATAAAATTAAGTAATATTTGATCGAGCGATCTACATTTCTGCCTAACAACGCATGCACATCAAACCTTCGGCCCGGAAGAGGACAGAGAGACAAGCGGAACAGATACGTAATTATAGGGACAGTTCCGTCACTTTATATAAATAAATTTATAGGATTCATTACAAGTTTTAGGCTTATTTGAATTTGTGCCTTGATTTATAGTTACGTTGAATATTTTGATAGTCTTGCAAGCTTTGGAGTATAGCAATAAAATGCCGTTAAAGCACACATTGACCGGCGATCTATGCTACCGAGTGGCCGCTAGTGACGAAAATTTTATGGGCATTTCTGGCAAGGCACATTAAGCCATTGAAAGCTATAGATAGATAAAAGTCGTTAAATCTTTAAGGCCTTATGTCATTTGATAGCGAGTTGACCACTAACCTGCATCTCTACTAAGCCAATTGAAGGAGCATGGTGAAGTTAGGAGCTAACTTCCCCTAGCCTCTCCAAAAATGGGGAGAGATCCGTGCTCAGCGTTGGGACGTAGAAAAGGTCTAGCATGGACAGTCCGACATGGTAACCATTGTGCTAAATAGGTCATCGTCGGGAAGAAGATAAGTACTTTAAAAATATTTTCTAGCCTAAAGGCTATTCTGAACACGAAACTAAAGCTAAAAGTCCTAAACTAACACTACACCAACAATTTTCTACAACAACATTTATCCTTGACTGAATAACCCTTCAGATAATCCATGTTAGCTTAACCCTTGAAAACTAGCTAAGACTTTAATGCCTAAGTCTACCCTCATCTGATATCGAGAGAATGTTTTCAAGAGAATGTGATGGTGGTAAATGATATCATCTAAAAACTTTATAAAAATCATTTGCGCATATTATCAATCGTTACGTGGCCTGATAAAGATCAGTAATAATTTAATGTGAGGTATGGATGAATATTCGACGAACTGAACAGCGCAATGTTACCGTGCTAGTGTTGATAAAAGGCCCGAGTTAGATTACCAACCAAGCAGAAATTGTTAAGATTAATCTAAATATCTGTTCGCATTCTGGATGATTGTGGAGTCTTTATATATATGTCCTTCGTTATCCAAATCGAAAAAATCATGCAATTTGAATGAATTATTTAACAAGGAATTAATGTAAACTTAAAATTTATTGGAATTTATCATACTTGTTTTATAAGAGTTCAGTATTAAAATGTCATTGATTTTGTACACAATAATTTATTTACTGCACTTGTTCTATCTGCAGCGAAACAATGGGAAACGTATTGCAAAATCGATTTCAGAGTTATTTATTTTAAGTTACTCGTATTTTAGTAGCTATCGTATTTGGCTTTCGGCTTTCGAGTGTATTAAAATCAATAAAATAATATCATTTTTTCCGATAATTGTTACAAACCAACAAAGTTCTTGTGAAAAAAGTTACTTTTCCTCAATATCAATTTGATTGAATAGTAAAACTGCGTTTTTATAGTAAGCGCAAGTGTAATTCCATACTATAGGTATAACCGCAAAAGAGAGTCAAAAAAATTTTTGTTAACATACTTTGGTCGCTCTCTGAAATTTTCTTGTAATTTTGGCACTCAAAAATATTTAATAATCACAACAATAACTCACAATGACGAGAAGATAAGTGTTAAATTTTTACAGAAGTTTATTTATTGACGCGAAAATAAGTAATTTTTACAGAAGTCTATTTAATAAAATTATGGAATTTTAGTTACGACGATGACATCGCATGTAATTTGTTATGCCGTTTAATTTATGATCACAGAATTGATCTCTATTTTAGAGACATATAAAATAATCGCATATCGTTTCTCGTCTGCAATAGTTCCACTATTATTTGTTTATCTTGTCAGAACTTAAGAACAGGACATTTCAATTAGCATATTTAATAAAACAACTTTCAAATTTATAGCTTCAGAAAGTTGCGATCCAGGAAACAATTTTATTTTATTGCTACTTATGAGGTAAATATAATTTTAATACTTCTATTACTTCTGAATTGCGTAAAGACTTTTCAAAAGTATGAAAATAATTCACAATTTTTCAAAAATAACCATATCCATACTGATTTAATAAATTCAAAATAACTCTTTCTTTCTGTCTGCTACGCTTTCCCGCTTAAACTACTGAACCAATTTTAATGAAAATTGGAATACTGATAGAGTGGACCTTGGGAAAGGACATACGATGGTTTTTATCCTACGGGAACTTTTAAAACGGATCCACGCGGGCGAAGCCGCTGGCGCGGCGGAAGGCTAGTATTTTTATAAAATATAATAGCGGACTATAGTCTATAATATGAGGTTCTTCATGGTGTTAGTATGTATTACGGCTCTCGAATCAAATAAGTGTAACTTTCACCATAATTTTTTAGGTCTATTTACTGCCGATATTAAGTTTGTTTAAAATCATAACAATAAAGTTCTGCGCGTGAGTCAACTAAAAACTTTCAATCTTACATTACATTTTCTTAGAAATGTATTTTAGTTCGGTACGCACTTGCGCCCACGCAGTTTCATACGACTGTCAAAATAACGACAAGTAAATAGACAATGTTTTAATGGCATGTCATCATTGTGACGTCAGTTTGATATGTTTATTTTTTCTTTGGTACTGTACAAATGTGTCTTTACAACGAGAGGAAGGTGGTTAAAACTTTAACCACCGATTTTTTATTTTTCATAATGTGAATTCTTTAGTTACAACACTAAAATATTACGTCCAAGACCAAGTAAATTGGGTACCCAAAGCCGATGACGCGGGTAAAAAATACCGTACCTATATATAAATTTCAGAACCGCAAAATAAAAAGAAACATAATATGAGATGATTAAAAATTAATAATCCAATTCGTTAATGGCAAGAGACCTGATGGGGCTACGCTTGTGCCATGGCGACTTGACCGGACCCTGGTATGGGATTTTACTTGTGTGGATACTTTGGCCCCATCACATATAATTGAAACATCTAAGAAGGCGGGGGCCGCAGCCGACCATGCACAGCTTGTCAAGCGCCGCAAATATTCTTCCATTTCAAAGAATTATGAATTTGCGGCGCTTGCAATGGAAACTATGGGTCCATGGGCGGCTGACATGAAAACATTCATGCAAGACATGTCGACCAGTCTGATTCTAGCCTCAGGCATAGAGGGCTGGCAGCTATTTTTCTCAAAAAATTAGCCTATTAGTTCAGAGGGGAAATGCTGCCAGCCTGCTGGGCACAATGCCACAAGCGCAATAGGGTTTTCTTTTTATAGTTAATTGTTTTAGTCTTCAGTTTTTATTATTACTTTTAAGTTGTTTTATTTTATAATGCATAACAATAAATTGATTTTTTTATTTACTACATGTAATATGCTTGATTTTTTTTAAATATAAACTGAAATATTCGTTAACTTAATAATTAATTAAGTAAGTTACATAATAAATTTTAATCAGTGATTTTATTTCTTTATTTGCATACCTTACTGAGGTAAATATGGCGGACTATTAAATGTATAAAACAACTTTCGTAATACCCATATTTGCGAAAATAAATATAAGCCATTACTTTTTTTAATTGATATTTTGTAATAGTAGTACTGCCAATCATCATTCGCTTGCGACTTATAATTGAGAATAACTGAAAATATAGAGAACGTTGAATTGTGAAAAAAACACAATAAAGTCTATCCCGCCTTCTGTCACACAAGTTACTTAGAACAAATTCTCTATCGCAATATCAACACTGTTTTTAGATAATTTTAAACGAGGCAGTCATTTAATGAATAGTAATATAAACACGGTAATAACAGACCACTTGATAATTTGATATCAATTACAACTTTATTGTATACTTGAATTGATAATGTTTTTATTGAAATTGTGTATAACGGTAGCTACTTTTGAAACGTTGAATACAATTTCTACTGAAACGTAAAGTACTTGACAATCATCGACAAAAATAGCACTTCGTTTGTTTATTTGCTAAATAGGAAGTTAGTAACGTAAAACGTATTTTTTTTTATTAAGAAATACTTACATTGAATCAGCTGCAATAAGAACGCTATTTCAATACTTTTTCACAAAATTGTTGCCAATGACTTTAAAACTAACTTTCGAATTCCACAAAAACATATTAAAATCTACATTTCCTCAGACCCATTTAAGCAATAAAATAAGTTACAATTCTACAGTTACAAGCTAAAAGCTTAAGCTCTGTTTTATGCATTTCACAAAAACGAGTCTAAAAAAGTCCTTTTCGGTTCTTACCTTTCATCGCATTGTGCAAAAAAATGGCGAAAAAAATCGCAAGTGACGCTTTCGCGACAAAACCGTGGAAACAGGTCACCGAAGTGTTGCTTGGATACAACCGACTACTCTACTTATCGAATCAATGTAGCGGCCAGTGCTTCTTAACCTTTAATTGCCTTATTAATAAACTGAGAGTAAATTTCCTCGAGGCGAAAAAACGGTTCTTACCCTCTTTTATTTTTTAGATAAGGAAAAATAAACTAGGTTATTTTGTAATAAACAGAAGCTAATAAATACCGAGTTGATATTCCCGGCGCGCATTTCTGATAAAAAAATGATTAAGTGTATTTATTCTACGATGCTCTACGATGAACAAAAATCCATACTCCATATCAATATTATTAATTAGAAAGTAAATAGAGTGGACCTTAGGAGAGGACATAGGATGGTTTTTATCCTACCGGTATCTATAAATCGGAACCACGGGGTCGAAGCCGCTGGCTAAACGCATATGATTTAATATGGCAATAAAATCTATTTGATCTAGCTGTGTCGTATAGGTAATGGTCACTTGGAACAAGTCGTAGATGTAAATTCGCGCATTCACCTGCAAAATTACTTAATATACTAGATTTTGGTTTATATTGGACGCCACAGTTGGACACCGAACCTTACTGTTACACGGTGTCGAAGTTGAGAACCACTGCGCTAAGCCACTAACTACCGTTTACCAGGCGTATCGCGAAATGAACAAATAACTGAAACGATAACGGTACCCCACTCGTCATTAACCCGCTATTTTTCGCCCTACGTTTGTAATCTGATCGACAATTGTAATACCAAGTTGTTACTGGTTATCTGATGTTCAGGACGGTGATTATTTTTCGATGATGCCTGAATACAAACGATAAGAAAGAAACAGTTACGTTTAGTGTTTAATAGTTTAATGGTTGACCCCTTTGCGTACTACACCTGGGTACGGATCTTTGCCAACCGTTAGGAAGGACGGCAGGTTGTGACCAGGCTCCAATGCGGGTTGGTGTGGGAGACGCGTTCATGGTCAACCCGCTTTCGGATGTTTTCATACCACCAGGCATGGGTTGACGACTCGCGTGGCGCAATGGTTACCATGCCGGCCTGCCAATCGAAGGGTTTCGGTCGGTCGGAAGGAATTCGGTTCCCGGCGAAGCAGAAATTTGAATGATGAGTTAAAACTTCTGTTTTCGGTATGGGTGTTTGTGTTTCTTTCTTGTGTGTGTCCATGGAACCCACGACAGGGTGTTCTACCTAACTGTGGGCCGTGGGGCTATGAGTGTGAAACGTTATTATAATAACCAGCACCAATGGCTTACGTGCTCTCCGAAATTAAATTTTACCCAATTCAAGCAGTCGCCCACATAATCATACTTCATACCAATCTACCACTGTACGATTTCAACAAATAGAAAACATCACCTTTGGTTTTTTTATTTTACTGTTGTTATATAATGTGGTGTACGAATAAAGAATATTTTTATTGTATTGTATTGTATCACCATAAAATAGTCCACCTATTTGTTTTTTTTTTAATAAAATGGCAAACGAGCATGCTTCGTCGTGAAAAGTGGTCGCTGCAGCCCGTGGACATATGTACACAACATCAAGCAAGTTGAAGTCTTGTCTGTGGTCGTGTGGAATTGCGCTGCTACTCCGAATGCATGATAATGGTTGCTTCAGATAAATCTGGCCGCCAAGTGCTCCTTTCCACCGAAATTCAATATTGTTTAAAGGCAGAAGTATGGATGTGCAGCGGCAGTGGTTTCCTCGGTCGAAACATTAAAGTTCCACACCCCTTTTTTGTATCGGGGGGGAAACCTTCAAAAGGTGTACCGGGGTATATGGGATATGACCGCACTAAAACCCCCTCGGTGGGCTGCCTCTGCACTTGGGGAGGACTCCGAGAACTCCAGTGGAACGCACTCGTGTCCTCCACGTGCGGCGTTCTGAAACGGGCCAACCTTCGGGAGAGAAGATGTGCTCTCCTGCACTTTAAGATGCTTACGGCGGCATGCGGCCACGCACATTCCACCGTCCTTCCCGGGGCTGCTGGCTGGACGGATCGAACTCACACTCTCACCGCATGCAACCCCGGAAGCCCCTTATTAGTTGCCTCTTACAATCAGACATACTATTCTTAATCCCGAAGCTACAAGGACACAAAACTTACCTGATGGTAATAAGAACTTTACAAGGATCGACTTACACATGTAGAAATATACTTTATAAAAAGTTTTTAGATCTTTAATCGGAGAACACACCTGCATTCCACTTACATAACATAGCGGATCGCAAATAAACTTGGCAATGAAATCGAGATCTCGCCAAATATGCAGTATTGTTACGTAAGAGCGTGAATAATGTGCATTCGCGACGGACGCTTACAATGCATGTAGCCATCTGTGTTTCCGGGGCTATAGATACAATGTTTGTAAGTATTAATACGAAGAAATAACTTATACTATAATATAGACCATTCTGCGTCTTATACCTTTACTAAGTAATAAGACTCGTCCACCACAGCACTTTGCACTTTGTTTTTTGCAAACTGTATTACAACTTCCAGCCGAGACATTGCCAGTGGACCCCATAGACATAAACCCCATCCAAAACTCTGTAAAAAGCTCCTCCTACAAAGCCGGTAATGCTCAGGCGACTCCCCTGGAGTTGTTAGTGTCCATAAGTGACGAACAGTCACCACAGATCTTATACTATCTGTGACCGGATTAACGATCACGTTTAACATCACGCGGCCCACCTATTTATTCGGTTTATTTATTAAAAAAATGATAAAACCCTTACTTACTTATTCTTATGCCCTTACTCTAATCTAAACTCGTAAGCCCACAGTCCGCTTTGCTCGATCTTTTTTCCCACAGACATGTAAATTGTGGAACAACCTTCCAGCTGAGGCCTTTTTAATGGTCTATGTCAAAGAGTTATTTATAAAAAGAAAGTGCTGTAAAAACACTTCTTCAAAGTTACAATGCTTAGGTACTGCTCCTGGAGTTGTACGGGGTGAAAAGGAATCTCGCACTTAAAAGTATAAAGTGTATATACTTTTGTTAACCTCCAATGTCATTTCATCAGAAAATTCATTGATTCTTCTAAATGGAAATTTGCTAAGTAATATCATTACGGATATTAATTGATACCTACCTACCTAAGGTACAAACTGTATTACTGTAGAAACAATATTACTGCTACTTAACTACTAAGATCTTCTAGTTATCTCCTTAGTAGACTAATGTGCTAAGGAACCTTGACGTTACATATTGTTAGGGTCGAAGGAATTGTCAGTAATCCATTTTTTCGTATTGCAAAGCTTACACACAAATCGAATATCGGTAAAGTCAACAGAAAAAAGAAAAAAACGATACCCGCTACACTAAGAAACCAATAAAAAATTCGCGATCTGACACCTGCACAAAAAATCCGACCTACTCTACTATCTTAAACAATTTCTGTTACAGTTAAACCATAAATATTTCACGGTAAGTAGATACCATTCTATCACGGATTCGCAAAAAAAGAATCGATGCAAAAAACCATCAGTACCATAGCTACTCCGTTAAATTGGCGACCATTCGTGAGTCATCGAATAGAATATCAATTTATATAACAACCCATCGTTTTTTACCGACGATAATAATCGCCATAAAAAAGCCTATTGAAACATTCTCATATTTGACATCTCACCTACATTTCGAACTATTTTATGCTCGGATGATGCGTAAAAAATGTTATGAGCAAAAAGTTGTAAGGGTACGCACAGACGAGCGACCGAAACAATGTAAGTAGCAACAAAACCTTGCGAGACAAACAGCGATTGAGAAACATTTATGAAGATTGTAAAATTAAGAATATGATTAAGATTACATAAGTACAATTATTATGCACTTAAAATGAAATATCAAAGCTTAATTCGAAACAAAATTGACTTTTAGTCTAAGGTTTCGTTTGCCTGATAAAGAAATGACCTATTGAGGGAATTAGTAGTTTTAAGTCACACTGAATCAATCAAACTCCAATCAATTAAACTGATTTTAAGTTAAATAGTATATTTAAAGATTTTAAATAGTACTCGCAGTTATTTAAATATTCAATTATTCATAATGTAGCGTAAACAAGAAAATAAATGTTTCCTACAACTTTTACGACCAGTGCAATACACTTACTTAACGTAACTTGCAGTTAATTAATGTAATCGGAATGTTACATCGTATCTTATCAAGCAAAGCGTTTTCTACTTTGTAACATTCCAGTATACTATTTAGATTAATCCGAAACAAATACATAGTTTTACTACAGAATCAACGCTATTAGCACTTAAAAAACATTCAATTTTCTATCAATGATCAAAGGAACGTTTGTTATTATGTTACCTGTTAAAAATTCATCAATCAATTAGACCTTTTACAAAATGAATATCTTTTCAATTTGACTTTCATGCCTAACTTTTTAATGTTTCACATTGTTTTATTTTCTTAAGTCGTACATGCTTCAGAGCGATACAAAACCACTCGGCTAGCGTGGCGATGTGTTCTAAATTCATTCCAATTCTGGGGGAAGACCAATGTGCCAACTAACGGAAGAAAGATTGAATTCCGATTTTAATAATAAAAAATAGTTCTGGCGACAAAAGTTTTGTTTTTTATTCCAAAACCTATCTAAGGAGACCTAAGGTATTAGACTTAGTAAGAGACGAAGATAACCATTTAAAAAAACATACAAGATACACGCGAGACTTGGCATTTGTTAAAAACGCATAAAACTTTAGTCGCTCACGTACATGGCCCCCTAAAAGAAATATTAAATTAAATTATGATAAATGTAATATGGTAATAGTAATTGGCGGATGGATGGAAGTGTTATTGATATTTTATTGTCCGTGATAAATAATATTAAACGGCCATAAATATTTAATTATCCAAGACCTCCTTTTTCGATTTTAAGAACGTTTTATGTCTCAATTAAAATAAACTGGATTTCGATTTCTTTGACGACCTACATTTCATTACGCTGGCACTTGGCAGTATGTCGCACTAAAGAATCAGGGTTCGATTCCCAACAGAGGCGAATTTTAAATTAACAATATAGTTCTCTTTTTGTTTACTATTAGTGTTCTGGTGTGTATGGTGTGTATGGTTCTCATGGATACAGGTAATTGGACGGCTATGCATGGGAAGCGTTAATCCATCCTGTAAGCAACTCATAATATACTCCATCTTGTCTTCGGAGACAGTTGTGATAAACAATATAGGCACTTTTAATAAATATATAAAATACATTTGAACAAAAAAAAATTTTGTCAACCTTTTTAAGTCCCACTGCTGGCTTCAAAGGTACCCGGCACCTTGGGAGACCGTACCGGGTTATGTGGGATTGGACCGCACTAAAACCCCCTCGGTGGCTGCCACTGGCTTGGGGTGGACTCCGGGATCTCCGGCGGAAAGCAACGGTGTCCTCCACGCGCGACGCCCCAGAACGGGCCCATCTTCGGGAGAGCAGATGTGCTCTCCTGCACCTTCCGATGCTTACGGCGACTTGCGGCCACACACACATCGCCGCCCTTTCCGGGGCTGCTGGTTGGACGGATCGAGCTCCCACTCACACCGTCCACAACCCCGGAAGCCCCCTTTTAGTCGCCTCTTACGATCAGGCAGAGGATACCGTAGCTCTATTCTTAATCCCGAAGCTACAGAGTGCCTAGTTTCGAGAACTTATAAGTTTCTATCAGGCATGCACGGCGATGGAAAATGCACGGCGATGGAAAACATCGTAATCAATTTAATTCCGTCCTCCGTCACGTATGCAGTTGCGCTGCTACTCCGGCGGCTGGTGGTCGCCTCATGTAAGTGTGGCCGGCAACTGCACCTTTCCACCGAAACACAATAGAATTGGTTCACGGCAGAAGTGGGTGCAGTGGTGGTACTTCCCCGGGCGAACCATAATAGTTCTACCACCTACAAAAATTCGTATATTTGGTACCTACAACACTTTTCATCGAATTACTATAGACAGATCATATACTCCATACGGTATATGGAGTAAACGGTACGGTAAAATAATATAATTTTTGTATTTAGTATAGGTATTTAAAATATTAAGAAACGCCTTCAGCTTCAAGCGATTCGATTCACTACAACCCTGCAATTATATTCCGTACAATTTTTAATACACCATTCATAAAACCACTAATTCACTCAATACAGAACTTTTATAACAGTACTGGCAATCTACATTGAATCCAACCGTTAGTTCTTTGAAAAAGGCTAAAGAAAACCATAATTACATGCCAATGTTATATTAATGGCAGATATTATGGTTGCTACTTATGGTTAAACCTGTGGTCGATGAGTTATAATGGTGGGACCACACACAGTTGTCTTCTGGCCATATAGGTCAAGCTTCTTTCGAGTATATCTTGAAGGCTCTTTGACTTGGTAGTTTGCACGGCTATTTGCATAGTGATTATTTAAATTCATACTTTATTATTAATACTATAAATTCAAAGGTACTCTGTCTGTCGGCAACGATTTCCCGCTTAAACTACTGAACCAATTTTAATAAAATTTAGAACACAGATAGAGTGGACTTTGAGAAAGGACATAGGATGGTTTTTTTATTTTTATCCTACGGGAACCTATAAAACGGGTCCACGCGAGCGAAGACGCTGGCGGAAGGCTAGTTGAATATAAAAGAAATATAAGAGCTTCTACTAGCGTGTATTAGTAGTGGTAGTGTATGTAGCTTTGTTGTTAAACTCATACGTAGATACCTCACTATGGATAGGTCTTCAAAAATGATATTGAGGTTTCTAATATAATTTTTTTAAACTGAATAGTTTGCGCGAGAGACACTTCCAAAGTGGTAAAATGTGTGTAACTTCTAAAATAAGAGAATGATAAAACTAAAAATTATATATGATGTATATTACCATGCAAACTTTCACCGAAAATTGGTTTGAACGAGATCTAGTAAGTAGTTTTTTAATACGTCATAAATCGTAAACCGTTTTACGGAACCCTCGGTGCTCGAGTCCGACTCGCACTTGCCCGGTTTTTCAAGATCTTGTAATTTTTTTATATTATATTTATTATTGTAAAATTATACCGGAATAAATCGTCGTTTCTTCTACAATTTCACTATCCACAGTAATGTTTCGGTTTTCAGAAGACATAAGTACAATACTTATCGCTGCTCCACGGTGATGGAAAATATCGTGATATTTAATTGATTACGATGTTCTCCATCTCCGTGCATGCCTGAGAGGAATTCATAATTTCTCGAAAGCATGACGTCCACCAATCCGCACTTGGCCAGCGTGGTAGACTATGGCCTAAATCTCTCTCACTTGTGAGAGGAGACCTGTGGGACATTCAAGTTGAAAAAAAAGTACAATAAATTTTGTCTGGCGATCTCAGTTGCAAAACAAAGTTTTCGGATGCCCAAGAAATTGAATCAAAATCAAATATTTTCTATAAAACATCCATACAAACGTGTGAAGCATCATTTTCGATTGAATACACACATTACAGAAACCACAAGAGAGTTCAAACCTAAATACCGTCCATTACATCCGTATTTCACACGAATATCGGAACGTTCGTCAATCATTCAGACGTAATCCGACGCGATGCCTAGTAATCTCAGACCGTTAGGAGATACAAAGTCTCTATCTTCCTAGCCCTAGGATACAGGCAAATTGTGGGAACAGTCGGGCAACGTCTAACGGCCAAAACGGCATTATATTTGACGGGTGCTGGGTTGTTTATTGTACAGAATAACATTGTAGTTCGAAAACACATTTAACTATATCTGATTCCGAGATTGAGTTTCAGGAAACCTTGCAGTTAGTTTAACTATCACTTTTGGCAAAGGGAGATCTCCCGCCGAGCGAGGTGGTCATGCCCGGGGAGCGGCCGCGCTCCAACTGACTCAATTTGGAGCTTGTATATTTGCTCGGATATTCAGAAAACTTCAATAGCGTGATTCAGGAATACCCGTGGCGCCATCTCTTGATGAGTAGCGGAAGGTCGCTACACACTTCAGTACTGACGACATAAAAAGACGACCTCATGAGGACAGCGGGAAACCGCTGGATTCAGAGAGCGCAGGACCGGATAAAAAAAAGTGAAAAAATCGTGGAGCGATATCGATATCGAGCTAACCACGCTTAGGATTATTTTACTTTGATGTACTTTAAAAGCGTGTTTTTTAGTTTTTTTAACTATATTCAGTTGCTATCTATACTAATATATAAAGCTGAAGAGTTTGTTTGTTTGTTTCAACGCGCTATTCTCAGGAACTAGTGGTGCGAATTGAAAAAATATTTTTGTGATGAACAGTCCATTTATTGGGAAAGTCATAGCATGATGTTATTATATAGCCATAATAACATCATGCTATGACTAATACCAAAGTTCACGCGGACATAGTCGCGGGCGGCCGCTAATAAATACAAGACAAAAAACCAAACACCCAGACCGAGAACAGAAATTTTAAACTCATCATTGTAATTTCTGCTTCGCCGGGATTCGAGTCCGGGACCCTCCGATCGGTAGTCCGGCATGGTGACCATTACACCACACGTTACCACGTCGTTAAAGGCTTTAAGAGGAAACGCTAGCGCCGTATTCCCATACAAACGCATTCTCCTATTTCCTCCCTGGATAATGCTTCTAGAGGAATGCTTTTTTGTGACAATATCTAAGTCTGCTAAAGCTATGCCCCTATGTTTTGTTTTTTTCAATCAACTAATTAAATCAGAAAATAAGACTCATCAAAAATCGTAGAAAATGCCTCTTTCATACAGCCCTAATCCAACAACTGCAAAACAAATTTGAAAGGTTTTTACGACCAAATAAAAACATAAGGGCATAGACTTATTCTATTTCTTGATATTTGTGAAAAAATATATTTAATAAACTCAATTTTTAAGGAGGGAAGAGGAGAAAACGAAACCTCGATTTAGTAAGAAAGTTTGTAGGTATAATCGGTCTGTCGAGCTGCATATGTCCCTATCGCACGCGGCAGATAGCGCAGGGCGCAGCGCGATATTTTTCAAATTCGGCTGAACCCGCGTTTCCTCTTAATATCTCTATTTTCTAACTCTGCGCTGCTCAACTGTGGAGGTATTACTTTATAAGAAACAGGCAACATATACGGATGAATACGAAGTAAGATTGAGTATATCAAGGTATACGGTTACAATCCCCATATTACATTACTTACTTACGTGACTAAATGCACACGTAACAGACTTATTGTTCTATTCTTATATCATGCCGCTGCACTTATATCTGCCGTGAAGCTGTTCTATTGTGTTTGGGTGGAAAAAGAGCTGTTTGCATCATAAATACATGCATACATTACATAAGAAGACTTCCTTCTTCCTTCTCCTTCTCCTCCAACTTCAGGCAAAACTAAGATTTGATGGGTTTGCGACTCCTCGTCTGCTTAGCCGTTTAAATTTAAAAAAAATATTGTTCCTCAGCTCAAAGGCCCAGGTGTAATCCTTGCGATTAATGATAATCATGAAAATTTGTTATGCATATATTTTATCTATGGCTCTGCTGCGAATGAAAATATTAGGAAGAAATATGCACGATTAGTAGCTGATGTAATTATTCCTAGTGCATAAAAAAATTGGTCCTCTGCTGGGCACAGGTATATCCCCATTATTGGGTAGGCCTGGAGGTTACTCACTGACGAAAGCACCTCAGAATGAAGTTATGAGACTATCGTATTAACCCCTGCGAACTTTCCAGGTAATTAGATTTTTTGATTCTGTTGAAATTCAGTTGAAAGATTTCGTTAACTAGATAGATACAAAGAAGCATATTAAAAGATCGATGTTTGGCAGATGGTCTATAAAATTTAGGTAGAATAAATAACAGAAATAAAGTACATAAGGTCAACGACATTCGCAATGTTACAGCGAGAGGACACATATGATAGGTACGTTTATATGCAAATGCAAAGGGTATTGTAAAAACATTATCGCGATCTATGGTTACATTGATCAAGTACATGATACGCTATTGTATCGGATTCGTGTCTGGATGTATGAGCGAATGTTGGCAACAATGCCATACACAATACAATGAGCGATACTTATATCTCTATTATTACAATAGCTTATCATATAAAATGACATGTCTTACGTGAGTTAAGCATGGCACATACACGGAGTTTCAAATAACACACACCCCCAGAGGAGATGGCACGAAATATCGCTAGCGTGACTATAATAGGTGAACGCGATCACGCTGCGCTAACTGACACTGGACACTTCAGGGCCGACAGTTGCTCTTAAACGATTATTGCAAAAACACGTATTTTTTTTTTATTTGAATGGAGTAACAGACGAGCATGCAGGCCATGCGGTGCTAAGTGGTCGCTGCAGCCCATGGACGTCTACATACAACCTCAAGCAAGCATAGGTAAGTCTTGTCTGAGGTCGTATGCAGTTGGGCTGCTACTCCGGAGGCTGGTGGTCGCCTTATGTAAGTGTGGCCGGCAACTGCACCATTCCACCGAAACACAATAGAATTGGTTCACGGCAGAAGTGGGTGCAGCGGTGGTACTTCCTCGGGCGAATGATAATAGTTCCACCACCTTTAACTATTATTAAAAAAAAAAACGTATTACTCGTTATTGTCCAAATTCTTGTGAGTTCACGCTATTCGATGGTGACACTGCTTCTCGTACAAATAGTAGGTTAGGGCACCTCTACTATCATTTGTTTTCTCTGTGGGCACATACCTCTGACAATGATTCTGTTATTTAACACTGTATGTATTGAAGTTGGAAGAACTTGGAAGAGTCGATGGGGAAAGTTCCATAGACATACATATTTCGGCTTTTAAGCAGTTATATTGTGTTTCTATGAAGAGATGCGGTTACTAACACAACTACAAGCTCGCCGGCCTTAATAAAAAAGGAAACCAGCCAAGTGCGAGTCGGACTCACGCACGAAGGATTCCGTACGTTCTGAACCCAAGGGTTTATTCATAAAAAATCACGTTTATTGTATGTGAGCTCCCTTAAATATTTATTTAATTTTATATTTAGTATTTGGTATTATAGCGGCAACATAAATACATCATCTGTGAAAATTTCCAATGTCTACCCATCACGAGAGTGATATGGGCTACTTTTGATTCGAATAAAATATCTTAAACGGCGGAAAACTAGTTAGGACAATAATAACAATACAAAATGAACGCACAACACATATGTAAATATTGAAATTCCGTACGCAAACAGTGTGTCAAAAGTAACATTCAGTCACGCCTCCAAACATACAATGTGACATGTAACACATACGAGTAATACTCTCATTCAATTTCGTGACATTCAATTTTGTGACACTAGTTGGTTAAAACTGACGTGAATGACATGCAGCTTGAAAACCAATTTCTTTTTTTTTTCTTCAATTATGGCATCGCAAACTCTGCATATTGCCAGGGTCAAGTATAATTTTTGCATTACGTTTTTGCCACTTTCTGTGAAACTGGACGAGTAATAATAGGTAAAGTCAGTCTTCAGTTATCAGTCAGTCAAGTCAGTCAGACATTCAAGTAAAGCGATGGATTCTTTACCAGAACGTGACCAATGGAATTTTGGAGACAAGCCGAAAAAACATATTTTCGCACTATTATTTTAATTCACAACACTCGTGCACTATAATTAGCCTGTATCGAACAAAATGCCATCAAATTTATCCGAACTCAAAAATACACAAAAAAGTGAAAATAAAACAAGAGCACAATATGTCTTTTTCGACTTCCCGCCAAAACTCCCCCACTTTATTTTTTACCATACTGCGCGATGCAAAGGGTAATGATTTTATGTATGTATGTATGTTTGATTGATTCTTTACGGCGTTGTAGAGACCAAACGCGTTGACCAATTTCGATGACTCACATGTCAAACGATTCGTCTTAATTGTATAACTATTTATCATTATACTACTCTCTTATTACTTTAAATAAACTTTAATTCTCTTATATACTGCGGGATAAAAAATTGCACTACTAATTTGCATACAAAAATGCTTTCTCCTTACTTTTGCGTGTTGATTACTAGTTACCTCAACTTATTCTAAACCTATATATAGGTAATACAGGAATAACTAAACAAAACTGTTTACTTAATAAACTTAATTAGGTTTATCGAAAAATGTCTTATAAAAGCGTGCTGCCTAGATAACAAAATTAAAATTATCCACTTGTTATTTTTATGCACAAACACCTGCTGTTTCCAGTTCCTATAATGTAAAGAGGTAGAAAGGTCCTTTTCTATTACTATTTGACGCACCTGCTGCCGTGAATTAAAGACGTCCATTGTACTGTATCCCTTACTTAAGATTTTTAAAGGTAACTCCGGATTATAAGCAGATGTGGGTAAAGATGCCTTTTTATTGATTCCAAATAAAATTTTCAAAAGTAATGCTATTAAAATACGCATTACAATAACTTATTTGTAGACCATTAATAACGTTTTATAATAAATAGTCTTTTTTTGGTATCGGGGAGAAACCTTCAAAAGGTACCCAGCACCTTGGAAGTTATGTGGGATTTGTACCGCAGTAAAACCCCCTCAGTGGCCTGCCTCTGCGCTTGGGGGAGGACTCCGGGATCTCCAGTGGAACACACCGGATTCCTCCACGCGCGGCGTCCCATAAAGGGCCCATCTTCAGGAGAGTAGATGAGCTCTTCTGCACCCTCGCACATGCGGCCACGCACATACCACCGCCCTTCCCTTCGAGCTCCCACTCTCACCCCAAAGCCCCCTTAATAATAAATAATCTAGTAGTATGAAATAATTTGGTGTTCATGAACATCAAATTTTGAGCAAATTTAATTTTTATTATATTGCCAGCCATCACACTTATGACCATACCCGACATATCTTAGCCATTAACAACAAACTTATACCAAGGAACGGAAATTTAACGTTTGACTGCACCCAACACTCAAACATATATTTATAGTTGCAGCAAGGGAGAATACATGAGAGCACCACCGCTCTCCTTAGATGGGCCCGTTTTGGGGCGCTGCGCATGGAGGACACCAATGCGCTCCACTGGAGATCCCAGAGTTTTCTGCTCTATAGGAAGCCATCGAGGGGGTTTTAGTATTTGTGGAATGAATGTACCTACCAAATACCTTTTAAAGGTTTTCCCTATGATATTAAAAAAAGTTATGCAACATATTTTATAAAAAGCGTACCTACTTAAGTTAAAAATGTCTCTTTCCAATAGCACTATCCAAATATTATGTAGACGATGAAAATAAACACCCATATTCGTAATGAGAAGTACTAGCGATGTATTTTCGGCGAGACAGATGCTATCGTCAAGATCAAACTGCAGAGATGGCCTCGATTTTGCATTCCTTGTAGAACAAGTAAGAATTGACTAAATGTTTATGTTTATCGTTTCCCAAATTTATGAAATCAAGAAATAGATATTAATTTGAACAAGTAATATTTTTTATTTGAATGGAGTAGCAGACAATCATGCAGGACACGTGGTGTGAAGTGAGCAAAATTAATGAAAAAAAATGTGTGTCATCGGGCTGCGCCTGGCAGATACAAAATGATCTAAATTATTTTGCAGTCGGCGATATTTAACTGTACCATACCTTATTATCTATAAGAATTCCATTTTCATTTTGATGTTCTACTTTAATTTTATTTTAACCTTTTAATAACCCACTGCTGAAAACAAGCGAGAAGGATTTAGCCAAGGTCCGCCACGCTGGCCAAGTGCTGGTAGTTCGTCATAACCTTTGAGAAATTTTGAATTGTTCTCAGGCATGCACGGCACAGTACAAAAAACTTGGTAATTAAAACTGACCCGAAATAACACTGCGTTTTCCCTCACCATGGGGAAGATAATTATGTACATAAAACTTTTTTTAAATGGCATCTCATAAAGAGATTCTCTTTGCATATTGCTAGTTTGGCAAAGGGAGATCTCCCGCCGGGCGAGGTGGTCATGCCCGGGAGCGGCCGCGCTCCAACTGACTCAATTCGGAGCTTGTATATATGGTAGGATATTCCGAAAACTTCGATAGCGTGATTCAGGAATACCCATGGCACCATCACTTGATGAGTAGCGGAAGGTCGCTACACTAGCATAGAGTATAATTTTTGGCAGTTTATTTGAAACTGGACGAAGTGGACATAGAAAAAAAAGTAATCAGTCAGTCAGTAGAGTCATAAAAATTGTTAGATAAGCAAGGTGATGGTTACTTTACCAGAAAGTGTCCAATGGAGTTTTGGAGGCAAGCTGAAAGGGCATGTTTTCGCAACGTTATTTTATTTTACAATACTCGTACACTGTAATTAACCCATATCGATATAACTCAAAAATTCACCAAGTAAATGAAAGTAAAACAAGAGCATTATGTATAATCTGTCTTCCCGCCAAAATTCCACGTAACACTTAGTCAGAGATGCGTGCCTAAGTTTCATCTTGGAACCCCTGTGTCGTGTTTTTACCGCACGGTGGTTACTTCAGTTTACATTTTGATGTACATAACCCTAATAATAAATAGGTTGTTTAATATCCTGAGGCTTTCGTTTAAACTCAAGCCTTCAATAAAACTTAATGAAGGCCGTTTACAATGAATATTTGATCATCCAATTAGATAATAGAGGGCCTTCAAATAATGAGTCCCATTAGACCTTTCCATAATATTACCAATCAGCTTATTATAGTCGCTTATTTATTATAGCCGAGAGTTTATTTTACTATATTTAATTTTTCATATTGTTGTATAGGTATTTTATTGAAACAACAGTTATTTAAGTACTGTAGGTGGTAAACTTTTGATGGTTCGATCAGGGAAGTACCACTAGTACCTACTTTTGCCGTGAAGCAATTCTATAGTGTTTCGGGGGAAGGAAGAAAGGAAATGACCTCCGTCAATTTAATGACGCCATTCAAATAAAAAAAGCTATCAGGGATTAACCTGAGTGCAAAATTTATGATTTCTTGGCTGAATAAATATAGTTATAGTCCGTACATCATAGCTCCAGGATTTTGGCAGATGTCATCTTGTTGGGTGACGTGACTTTGACATTTCGGCTAAATAACACCGGGGAGTTTTGGCGGGAAGTCGAAAAAGACATATTGTGCTCTTGTTTTATTTTCATTTTCTTGTTGTATTTTTGAGTTATATCGGATAAAGTTGATGGCATTTTGTTTGATATAGGTTAATTACAGTGCACGAGTGTTTGTGAAATAGAATAACAGTGCTAAAATATGTTTTTTCTGCTTGCCTCCAAAATTCCATCGGACACGTTCTAGTAAAGTTGCCATCGCTTTACTTGAATGTTGGACTGACTAGACTGACTGATTACTGACGACTTACTTACTGACTTTGTTATTACTTCGTCCAGTTTCATTGAAACTGGCAAAAATTTATGCAAAAATTATACTTGACGCTGGCAGTATGCACAGATTTTGCGATGCCATAATAGAAAAAAAAATAACACCGGTACTGCAAATGTTAAAAATACACCTAAAATATAAAAGATTATATATATGTATAAATAAATATAAAATATTCTTTTGATTATATTTTTATTCATTATTATTTCAATTGTTCTTAAGTAAATGAAATTTAGGCACCTAAATCTTCTTTAGCCTAGCCGGCCTAGAATTTAAAAACCATATAACCACACGTGTGACAGTGTACACCGTTCGCGCAAATTTAAGACGTGATGGCATATTCACTAGGACTGGGACAAAAGTAATAGGATGGTAACATAGCATTTCCGTAAACAATGGTTTATTTTACTCAATTCTTTGCTAAACTAAATGGAAATTATTTATCTTACTAAGACGGAAATAATACTTATAAAACGCGGTAATCAAAGATACATTGCTGACAATTCAACAAGCATTTCGATTCACTTTTAGAAAATTAACCTCTAATTCAATTCAAATCCAACATAAAAATAAAAGTAAATAATTTTATTTTATAACGTTTGTACGTGCTCTCTGAAATCCACAAACATGTATATTCCGATTGATTTCGACACTGTTCTGTAAATAGGTTGTAATGATCTGAACAATGAAAGTTACAATTCAACTAAATCAATACAATCAATCGTAACTTGATTGTCAACACGAAACTGGAACAAAAAACCACTTGGAACGGCGTGGGCGAACCCTACCTTCTAAACTCTTGTACCTGTCTAAGTAATTGAGAGCTTGCCAATGCAACGTGCTTTCGAAGAGCGCTTTAAACAATGACATTTAAAATTAAAAATTCGTCTATTATGAGTTAGTATGAAATTGCAGTTATAAAGAAAGAACGCTTCACACTCATAGCCCCACAGTAGGGTGGATATACCCTGTGTCGTGGGTACCATGGACACACACAAAGATAGAAACACAAACACCCAGACTGAGAACAGAAATTTAAACTCATCATTCAAATTTCTGTTTCGCCGGGAATCGAAACCGGGTCCCTACGATTGGGAGTCCGGCATGGTAAGTATGGTAACCATTGCGCCACGCGAGTCGTCAAAACTGGAACAAAAAACCACTTGGAACGACGTGGGCGAACCCACCTTCTAGACTCTTGTATCTGTCAAGTAATTGAGAGCTTGCCAATACAACGTGCTTTCGAAGAGCACTTTAAACAAACTTAAAAATTTAAAATTTAAAATTCGTCTTATAATAAGTATGAAATTGCAGTTATTAAATAAATAACCGAAAAATACGTTCCTGGATGTATATATTTAAATGACTACTCTTCTCTTTTAGATACATAATATGAGAGGTTATTTTATGAATATAACAAAAAACACGAAACTACGAAAACAAACAAACAGCAAAAATTCCATTCAATTATTTTTTGAAAGAAAGCATTTGAAAAATTCTAAAACTGAAAATAACCGGCGATAACCACAAAGATAATCAGGGAATGTGGCGTCAAAGTCACGTTTGATACACCGTAGCTTCCAGCCAGTGGCTTCCAGTGAGAATGTGGGAAATTTTAATAACGAGCAAAAAGGTACATGATGACGAGAATTCGTTGAGTTCTCGCACGAACTTCAACTAGTAACGATATGAGAAAATATCATGAACAAAGAAGTATAACCAAAACTCCTTTACTTTGTTTCTCTTCTTCAACTTTACTTTCTCTCAATGTGAATAAGAGAAATAGGTGTTCAAATTTAGGTTCAGATCAGGACTTTCCAATGAAGATCAAAGACCAAAAGCATACAAAAAAACAGTTTTAGTTAGTAGAAGCATTACTTTCCAATACAATTGATAGTATTGATTGAATTATTATCAGAATATTATATTAGGTCTCTTTATATAGGAATAAAGAATCATCGTTTTCGGCTAAACACAGAATTGAAGCGAGCGAGGAAATATCATAATTTCATCGCTACGTTGCAACATGTAAGTATCTAAGTCCTTCGAATCTTCAATTTCATCAAATATATTTCTCATGTTAAATGATGCTAAAACGATTACATTAAACCATGTTAAATAGACATAAAATGTTATGTAGAGCCAATCTCTTGAATCTGCACGCCCTAACTCTACCAACCCTAACTTCATCTACTGTACATCTCTCTGAAAAGGTTTTTTACTATCATCTATATATTATATATCTATATACATATACAAATAAACGAAATTGGAGTGTCTGTTTGTTATATTAAAATAACCGCTTTTTGCTACATGCATTTGTATGTATATACGGTATATATACCAAAATAACCTTTTTAACAATTTTTGTCTGTCTTTCTGTCTGTCTGTTTGTTCTTGCTAATCTCTGAAACGGCTGGAAGAATTTTGACGGGACTTACACTGGCAGGTAGCTGGTGTAATAAGGAGTAACTAAGGTTACTTTCATTTAAGAAAAAATTTAAAACGTAATAATTCCCGGGATTAAATTTAATTCCCGGACGAAGTCGCGAGCAGCCGCTAGTCACAAATAAGCTTCTTTCTACAATAATAAAGTATGATCGTTTTCGGCTAAGACGCTATCGACGCAAATGGAACTTTGAAAAATATTTAATACCTATATCCTATCCAGTGGTAGATTATGAACATCAGAATAATAATAAAGATTATAAATTCCGTTCACGATCACGATAGAATTCCTGCAATAAACGCTATTGTCGATCTGTGATGTGAATGCAAAACAACAAAAGAAAGTAATGATGTAAGCAAATGAGAGTAAAGTATGCAATGCGCTTACAGAGAAATTCGCAAAAAGCGGGAATAGTTCTGAAGTGAGCGAGGAAATTGCGTTCAAACCAACAAACGTGCCGCATTGTTCTCGGTTTTTTAATTAGAATTCTTCAAGTCTTGAAACAGTTCGCAGTTAGAATACTCGCTCGGATAGTCTTGCTCATAAAATAATGCATTAAAACCTCATTTTTAATACTATTTCCACCAAAACAATGTACTCCTCGCTACGGTTTGACATGAGGGTAGACATAAAATATTTAATACAACCAAAAACAGTTCTCATTCAAAATGTAGCTAAAACGAGTGCATATAGCTGATATGGCTTACCCTATGGAAAACATCAGGTGTCATCTTAGAGCATGTCATGTCATCTCCTGAATCTGCAATCTCTAACTCTACCAGCCCTAACATCACCAACTCTATGTAGAGTTGTCACTTAAAATGTGTTCTTATTATCAGAATGTCATAAACAACTTTCTTTTTTTCTCTTAACTTAATAAATAAATTAGTTATTTATATTTAAGATAATAACTTTATTTATTTTAATAATATTTGCATACCTTATTATGGAAAACATAGCGGACTGTTAAACGTATAAAATAACTTTTATAAAACCCATATTTGCGCAAATAAATCATTTATCTTTTCGTTTCTTCTTTCTTTTTTCTTTTCTTTCTACACGAATAAAGAACTACCATTGTCGGCTGAAACGCCTTCGATGCAAATGGAACTCTGAAAAGTGTGTTATACTGTCCTCCAAGGAATAGATGACGATCATCAAAATAATGATAATGAATTACCATCATGACCACGATAGAATTTCATCGCAATATATTCCTGCGTCAATCGATAGTATTTTCACAAATATGTGGTAGATTTAATTTTGCTACTTTGGAAGCGTTCAATACACAGTGATTATTTATAACAATTCAATACGCAGTATTTTCTTCATTCAGACCTACATTCATACCTACTTATTAGTAGATAAAATAGCTACCTAGTATTACTTGTAACTGCAGTCACCCACTCAAATTGAGTTGCAGGTTCGTGTATTATGTAACTTGATCTGACATTCTACTGGCATGAGGCTCATAGACTATAATAGCGCAGTATCGTTCATACCTAATTTTACAGGACAAAGAATAACTGTATTCATTTATCACACATGATGGGAGTACGGCAAAGTCAACATATTCGTTTTGAAGACACTTACAGTCGAATTGTTACCACGCCAAAATGCCGTTTATTTATTTATTTATTGGATACCCAACGAGACATACAATAATACAAAAACCAAGTTAAAAATACAATATACTAATATAGATAATTGCTTCTTTAACAATCGTTACAATAAATGATTTTCGTAATATTATATTGAATAAATTTTAGTAAAAGTTGGACACAACCGTTCTCGATAAATTATGATTTTAGATTCGTTATAGCATCCTGGAGTCGATTCATGGCTGAAACCTTTTTTGCCGCCAGCTATTGGTTCCACTTGTTATCAATAATTAGTAAAACCTTGTCGGAGGCCTTATGGTCGGTTTGGAAACATCCGACAGCGGCTTGGCCACTAAATGGTATCTCCACCAACCCACATCGGAGCAGCGTGCTTGAGTAAGATCCAGGCCTCCCCAATAATGAAGAGACCCGTTCCCAGCAGTGGGACGCTAAAAGTGTTGCAGACAGCCATTGCCCAATTTAATAATTACTTTAAAGAACGCTAAATGTAATGTGAGACCATTAAAATTTACCGTGTCTCTTTCTGTCATCGTCCTCAAATTATAGTTTGCGGCGCGGCGTTGCGTGAAAATCTCGTCACTGCTAATAAGAGGAGAAAATTCTCGTGATGTAGAAGATGAGACTAAATTATGTTTGTTGATAATAATAGTAGTCTATGTTTAATGAAATAACCGTACTCTACTGAGGGAGGACCAAACTGAGGGTTTTTTTTTATTATTTCAATAAATGGAGTAGTGGACCAGTATCGCTACATGGGCATCTATCAAAGCTTTCGCTTATAGTTGATGTAAAATATATGCACGGTTGAATGCGATGCCTGATTATAAATATGCTAAGGTCAAAGTGAGGAATAGTGAGGATAAAATTTTGAATAAACTTCGAAACATTTAGATAAAGATACGAGTATAACCAGCTAGTTTACACCCGTAGGATTCAGTAGCATGATAAGATACATCTGAGGATATGAACCTACAGATGTATCTTCGCCTTCCTTGGGGCTATATGACATACATAGTATTTTAATACCAGCTACACAATCTCTATAAAACAAACATACGCAAATAATCTAAGCAAGAAACTTAAATCCTTATCTTCTACGACGTTACGGCTAACTGACACAATGCAAACGGCTATCGAATATCGATTCGACAACTTGCATTATGTATGCAACCGAGTCTCCGTGTCACAGTTGTATCTGTTCACATCGACCGGGTTATCCTTGGCTTTTGACGTATCGTTGCATGTCTTATGATATCATATGATCGGATCAAACAGCTAACTCCTTAGATTTTTAAAATTGTTAACAACCCTATCCCAATGTAGGTACCGTAATCTACACGCCCTAAGTTGACTAGCCTAAATTTCACCTATTTCAGTCAAAATATATACTATGTGACTTGGCCGTTTTGTTACTTCAGCAACTAGATACACGTATTTGCACAACATAAAAGTAATGAACACCTTCATCACCTTCGTGTCGGTAGCGAAACGGCAAAGAAACAAATTCGAACTCGTTTTTCAATCGTTGTTTGGCTGCATACAACAAGGAGGTTGGCCATGTCGACCCCTTTTGCACAAAAATTTCTAAATTTAAAAAGCAAATATTCGAAATATTATTTAAAACAATCTGACACACTACTATAAATATAAAAATACTATTTTATAACATTTTTCTTCACATAGTTTCAATGCATTTTGTATTACAACGTACATTTATGTATTAGCTAAGCTGTCCTTCTGTAGATGTCTTATTGTACATGCATAAATATTTTATTGGCACTCAAAGTCTACAACACACATGTATATGTTATCATAGATTTAATTGTATGAAATGACTGTCTGTGTCCAGAATAAAAAAAAAATATTTGTGTGAGATGTAGAGTTTGTGAAATTAGGCTGGTAGAGTTAGGGCGTATAGATTTTGAAGCTTGGCTCGACATGATTGATTCTGATGGATTTCCTAGGTAATCCACAATACTCATCTTAGCAACATTTTATGTGAGAAGGTTTTGGTGGAATTACTCATTTACCTAATCACACTTATTTAAAGCCTTATTTATGTATATATTACAACCTTCTTCCAATCAAACTTTTATGTCGTGTAAACTTCAGTGATGGCTTGTTGTGTTTTAGTTTACGAGATGGTGTCTCGTAGTTTAAGTTAGAAATATTTTAGGCTTGCATAGAATTAGAATCTCTGGCATTCATTTCTACATACTGTAAAATCAGAAAAGCTTTATCACGTTCATATTTTATAGATCTTAACCTTTTGCAATACTAACTTCAACAAGTAAAAGTGGATCCAAATATATTTATTTGTGTTTAACACTACAATAGTAACATGTACGGCGTAGGCTAGGCAAAAATTCTTAGTATACAACTCCCAACTGCCGTGAACTTCATAACTTCTTGCAACATTCCCATCAACAAGCAAAAGAAAGCAAAGACGTTGGACGTAGGAAAGCGACTTTTTTACTGAACAACCTTGCAGAACTAGTTTAACTTGAACTTGACGAGATGTGACTAACTCGAGAAGTAACTGATGACTGCACGTAACAACGGATGGGAAAGAAAGTCTTACTACCTTCGAATGCAGTTGTGGAAGTAAGAATGTCGTTAGAGACTAAAGCAGAACGAAATAAATAAAAAAAAACATACACGTGCTTTACGTTTACGTTTTTAGATAATTTGAATTTAACATTCAAATTTATAGGTTGTAGATTTTTATGATTCAACCGGGTAAGTATCGCCGTTGCATTTCTGCCGTAAAGAATTCTAATATGTTTCGGTAGTAGACGCGTTCCCAGGGGGAGGATCGCAGGGGACATGACCATGATCCAGGGGGAGGATCGCAAGGGGGAGGGGGGGCTCACCCCAAAATCCTCTGAAATCCATGATTCATGCGTAGATGAAGACGAAAAAGCCAACATGCCCAAAGCGTAATAACTCGACATACTTTAGTACCAAAATCTTAAAAGTATTTATTACAATGATGAGCTCGTGAGTGATGAAATTTCTTAGTGCCCAAATTGAAGGCTGCGACCACGCCTCGGTAAAAAGGTGCTATAGCTGCCAGACTTATTATTAGACTAAGGCTTACTGATTTAGAATAAGGCGACCATCAGCCTCAGGGTTAGCTTAGTGCTCAGCACAATAGTATACTACTTCAGGCAGGATTGTTTGGCCTGTAAAATTAACTTTTTTGCTCATATTTCTCATTTAATGAACAAGTTTCATAGACTTTGTCCACTTATGTAAATTGTTTTATGTAAGATTTGAGTTACATCTAAACATTCTCAGCTCGAAAAAGTTCGTATGAAGATTCGAAGCTAAATACAACCCAAAAATTAGGATTGCACGACTTTGGTCAAATCTGATATTCAAATCTGATAGGCAATTGTGCAAAAATGTTCCTTCAACAATAAGAAGAAATTATCGTTTTAAACAATTGTACCTATCATATTAAAAAAATTCTAAACGCAGTCCTAGCAACTCGAGAACATTTTCATGTAAAAAATACATTCGGCTTACCCTGTTTAAAAAATGTGTCACATAGAGCCAAACACCTAAATCCTAACTCTTCCAGTTCTAACTTCATCAATCCTACATATCAGTCAAAAGGCATGACCGTTGTGTCAACTCAGAAAACAGCCCATAAAGACAAAACTATGATAAATTTCAAATTTTCTTTAGAAATCCCCCATACTATATAAATTACTCAATCTAAGTAACAATTGGTGAAATATTATTATTTTAATGTATCTTTGTAATATGCTCTTCATTACAATTCGTCATTGTAAGTTCCTCAAATCAACTGATTGTACGTACTTATTGAAATTTTGATTGTACCTCTTCTGGTACAATCTTAGATTTTAAAATGTTATTTATTTTGATCAAAATTTTATATTTTAAGTAATATTAAATTCACTGACTCAGATGTAGAGTTAGTAAAGTCGTTTAAAATTATGGCGTTTAGATTCAGGAACTTATCTATACATGCGATTTGATATCTTTTTCATAAGAGAAGCACTCGTCTTGGCAGCTTTTTATATGAGAAATTTTTGATGAGTTATAATTTGTTTTCATGTGTACGTGCTCTATATTACAATTTACAATTAAATTCGTCGTTTTAAGTTCCTCAACTCGATTGATTGTATTTGTACACACTGTTAGATGCAAAAAT
The DNA here is from genome assembly GCA_911387765.1 of Pyrgus malvae. Lineage (NCBI taxonomy): Eukaryota > Metazoa > Arthropoda > Insecta > Lepidoptera > Hesperiidae > Pyrgus > Pyrgus malvae. The sequence continues at coordinate 3,729,981 of OU426955.1, read as the reverse complement.
TCGATTTAATGGCAACATCCCTATTGTTATAGATTAATAATATGTCATGTCTGTAGTAGCAGTAGCTGTCACTTTAACAGGTGGATACTCTACATTCCGCGGTAAAAAAGCAGCGTATGAGAATTGTTTAGAACTCTTATTTTAATTGTAATAAATAATATTCGGGACATAAAGTATGTCTCTAGTAGTACTCATCACCTTGATTGTAGTACCTCATTTGATTCATTTCTCAGTGATATTCTGGATACATTAGCATGTGAATATTTTCTGTATGTACGTAATTGTACATTTTCATAAAGGGCCCTATTAATTAAGTACTTACTTGAGCAAATTATAAACATCGGTCTGCTTGAATGTTTTATTCATGCTCATTCATTATTGTTGAAGCTTGTAAGGGGCCTTTCTACTCGAATTATCGTACACAATACACATGTCGTCTAATCAGTAACCATTGTTTACGATAAACGTACACGATCATTACCTTTTAGGCTTCCACCGCTTGATGAATACTCCAAACATATTGATAGTATCCGATATCCGATTCACATCACTAGCACTCAACAAGATTCACTACACTGCGTTTTCAAATTGAAATTTCGAACACTCGTAACAACTCGATATTCAGAATCGACACTAGCGTTTGTCTATAAACACGTCAGAAAATAAACGTTCCAAATATAAAATCACGCATCGTTTACAAACACTACCGAACGATAAAGAATGCACACACGAAGCACAGATAACGAATAAAAACAGATATAGCACTGAATGAAAAAGCGTTATCAGTTGTAAATTGATTGTTGTTCGATTTGCGACAAGCAAACGAACGCGTAAAATGTGTTTTATCGCTTAACACCACACGCGCGCTCGGCACGAGCGTTGTAAGGCGACTGACTGCTATTTCATTTTGTTGCACGCGCGATGCAGCAATTGGTAAATATCTTGGTTCGTTCGTATTAATAAATTTGAGATGTCAACCCGTTCCTCGTCTGAATGGGGCTGCATTTGTGTGCTGTACATTCATTCGTAAGTCGTAAGCGAATGTAAGCAAACCACCGAACATGAATAGGTTTGGCAGGTAGAGTTTTATGAATTGGTGCGTACGATGACCATACAAAAAATTACATCCCGCCAGATCATTTTCATATAAAACGTCGCCAAAAGAATGCAATGGCTTGCTTGGCCTGTGAAAAATACATCAGATCTCATATAGAGCTAAACCTGAATTTACGCGGCCAAACTCTACCAGCCTTCACTTCGTCAACTCTACATCTTAGTCAAAATGAGTGGCTTCGCTGTTTCGCTAGCATCACGAAGGCGTTCGTTACTTTTGTGTTATGCAAATGTCTAATTTCTGAACTAAAGAAACAGCCAAACCACATTTTGAGTGAGATGTATAGTTGGTTAAATTATGGCTAGTAGAGTTAGGACATGTAGATTCAGGAGCTTGGCTCTACATGACATCTCATATCTTATGATATGTAGGAATAAAATCTGCCATTTTAAGATTCTAAGATAAAAGAGGCCTAGTATTGTTGAGGTAAATTTTAATCCATATTGCCCCAATATTTGGTGAATATGACCCTCAATATGAATATGAATCTCACCCTCTAGATATATGGTTGGCTGGATAGATAGGTTATTCGCGCAACGGTAATAATTTTTTGAATACTTATTACTAAGTAACATTGTGAATTTTTTAATTGCACATAAAATATTTAGGTATTACCTACATATTAAGCAAAGGTAATTATCATCTGTAGGTCAGTATGTTAACGGTTAACTAAAAATTTGTATTTGAGAAAGTATTACATACATAAATACAATTTTGTTGTGTAGTTTAAAGTGACAACATCATAACAAAACAATGAAAACTTTTCACTTCACTTTATAAACAGTCGTCGAATAGCGCAAGCCGGTAGTATATCCTAAGTCTATTGCGCAAGCTAACGATACAAGCGTAACGTTACAAATGTTACAATGAGCGTAATATAACAATGAGCGTAACGTTACATTGAGCGTTTGCAGCCGGCGTTCATCAATTTATTAGACGTTGTCACATCAAAAGATTTTCATAGTGTTTCAGAAAAAATTTGCGATATATACACTGCGGCAAAAAAGTTATCAGTATCATGTATACATACTCAATACTATAATAAATAATAATATAGACATACACAAATCCCTAGATAAAAACTGAAATAAAGATATTATTTTCAGAATTTCGGCATGTAACATTAATGGATAAAACACAAACAAAAATTTAACACTCACGTTGAACTATAATTTCAGAATTAAGATTTGACAAGTGGCACCAATTAAAATCAATTTACAATAATACTGACTTCTAAATGCAAAATTTAAATTCACCGGAAACGGCCTTACTAGCAGATCGGAAAGCCATTTATCACAATCGTGTGGGAACGACAATCGATACGTAGATGATGTTTGTCCCACTTTGCATCACTTTACTCCAATTCGCAAACTTGTTGGCGGAATAGATGGCGACATGCTTCGTGTCAGGTACTTCAATGTTTTGTAGAAAAGTCGTTTTGTAAAATGTTTCTTAATGTTGTTGTTGGACTTCGGATTTTAGTGCAAAATTTTAAAAATGTAATTGACCATACGGGGCCAATACAAAATAGTCGTCGGCTTTACCAGTAAGCGTTCCAGGGTTCCATCACATACCTACTTTTCAGTTTCATGGTCAGCTTCTTATCACTGTCAATCCACTTATGCCTATACCACATATGTATTAAAATGCTATGTTTCATGACAATCCAAGTATTATGCCCGTTTTCACTAACGACGAACAAGAGAACGCCTTTTTTTCAATTATGGCACCGCAAGCTCTGCATATTGCCAGCGTCAAGTATAATGTTTGCATCACGTTTTTGCCAGTTTCGGTGAAACTGAACGAGTAATAATAGGTCATAAAGTCAGTAAGTCGTTAGTAATCAGTCAGTCAAGTCAGTTAGACATTCAAGTAAAGCGATGGCTTCTTTACCAGAACGTATCCAATGGAATTTTGGAGGCAAGCCGAAAAAACATATTTTCGCACTATTATTTTACATTCACAACACTATAATTGTGCACTATAATTAACCTATATCGACCAAAATGCCATCAAATTTATCCGATATAACTCAAAAATACACCAAGAAAGTAAAAATGAAACAAGAGCACAATATGTCTTTTTGATATCACATGTAATGAAACAACGAGTTTTGATTTCTGTTTTGCCAGTCGAAACAAGACAATTTCAAACCAATGCGAATGTGTCAGTCAGTAACAACGTTGTTTCTGCCCAATTGTTGTGACTGTTTATAAAAACAATTTGTTTATATTTACGTCTTTATTTCAAGTCTGTCAGAATCGCATTGACAACTGTCGTCAAATCGTTGTCAAAAGATATTACTGCGCTATTTGTCTGAAATAGTCTTACTTCGACTGGCTACAGAAATCAAAACTCGTTGTTTCATTACATGTGATATGAAAAGTACAGTGTGGCTCGGGATGAAACAATGATGATGAGGACGATTTCAGACCAGGGCGATGACAGCGCCCTATTCAGAAATGGTCTTGTTTCACCCTTTGCTACACAACATACTATTTCGACTTCCCGCTAAAACTCCAGAGAACGCCTTACTTATGTACTCCTAATTTAGAGCATTGCTTAGTTTTTTGACAGTTGTCCATGGTTTTGTTCGTTAATCTATTATCAATTTGAGCGACTGTCACATGTGTCAGTTAAGGGGCACCTAAGCACTACGCCATCCCAAATCGGTGTCGCAAATTTAGGTTATGCCTAATGTCGTTAATCGTGACTTAAGGGTTATTGAAACGTGTTTTTCCCATAAGCAACTCCTAAATAGTTAGGCTTCTGATTTAGGTGTGTCCTATAGTTAGTGAAAATGGGTGTTAGAAGCGAATGAAATTAAGGTTTTAAATTTTATTGCATATTTAGTTACAACTCAACTAAAAAGCGTAAAAAGACTGCTATTAATTTTATCTGAGGATATTAGCGACACAACACTTGTGCAACAGGAAAACAACTATAGAAAATTACTGTATCAATATATGGTGTAGTAAACCGCATTGTGAGAGAAGAAAAGACGATAGAGCTGTAACAATGAGGACAAATACTGCATTAGTAATATGTAGCGCGCATGGCCTGGCGGCTAGCGTAGAACGCAAGCGATCTATGCAGCTGAGCCAAACGGGCGCGGTCGGGTGTGAGATGGGTGACCGCTAGTGGCAAAAAATTTCATGCGTGTTTCCGTGCTTCGGAGGGCACGTTAAGCCGTCGGTCCCGGTTGTTGTCGATAGATAACAGTCGTCAAACCTTGTCGGAGGCCTTATGGGCGGTTTGAAAACATCCGACAGCGGGTTGGCCACTAACCCGCATCTCCACCAACCCGCATTGGAGCAGCGTGGTGGAGTAAGCTCCAGGCCTCCCCAATAAGGGGGAGAGACCCGTGCCCAGCAGTGGGACGGAAAAAGGGTTGCAGCCAATATGTAGCGGTCGACTGACGCCTTATTGACTGAATATTTTAATAATACAATTGATAATAGGACCGAAGATAAGAACAGGAATATCAAAAACAATACTAAGAATATTAAAAACAAAGATAGAAACAAATCTAACCCTGGATTGTGATTTTAACCACATACATATTTTCGTTTGATTGCAGGTTTTACAAATAAGATAAAGCAGAGCCTGAACCTCAAAGGGCTGAGACCAATGGGCATTGAATACAAACCTATACGTACATACTAGTGGATCCCGCAGACGTTGTCCGGCCTTAAAAGTTTTGTAAGAGGATTAGTTTCTTTATCATCTCAAAGGGTTTTTATGTTACTGTCAAATAAAAAATTAAAAACGAATAGTGACAGATGAACTGTTATTCAGACTATGTCAAACTTTTGGACGATGGCGCGAAGAACCAATGTTTGACAATTAATTTACTGTTAATAACTGTTTATATAGAAAAATAAAATAAGTTAGGTATTTTACTATTAATTTCGCAATGCTCCCAAATTTTCTCACCGTTTAAACCTTCCCTGGACTTCTATTAATATCTCAAGACCAAAATTAGCCACATCGGTTCAGACGTTCTTGAGTTTTAGCGAGACTAACGAACAGCAATTCGTTTATATATATAAAGATTCGAAGAACTTTATATTCATTTATTATTTAAAAATAACACTTTATAATAATTATAATATAAAAAACATGAATAAGCCAAAGACAATACTATACTTTATTAATCTATGAAATGAAATAAGAAACATAATTTTTTTCTTTTCATTAAAATTGAATGGCTAAAAGGATTTAAATACAATGCCGTAAAATGATTATAAAAAAATTAGAAACATAAAAGACAGACATGACAATTTTCATAGCTGCGTCAAAATATGGTCAAAATATAAATAAACAAACACAGAAATTAAATAATTTTGTAAAGAAATAATAAAGGAAAAGTAAAGTATAAGAATAAAACAAAAGAATATAAGTTATAAAATATGATAATGGACGTGAATGAAGTAAGTAATAACATGTAGTGTATTTATAACAGTACACGGCGCATTTCATTCATTCCATTTGCTTCCCGTGGGAATGAGAAATTTTCCCGCGGCAAAAAGTAGTCTATGTTCTTTCTCAACGTCCTTTCTATGTTTATGCCAAATTTCATCAAAATCAGTTCAGCTGTTTAAGCGTGAAAGAGTAGCAGACAGACAGACAGACAGACAGACAGAGTTACTTTCGAATTTATAATATTAGTATGGATGAAATGAAATAAGAAACATATTTTTTTTCTTTTCATTAAAATTGAATGGCTAAAAGGATTTTTATACAATGCCGTAAAATGATTTAAAAAAATAAGAAACAAAAAAGACAGACATGACAATTTTCATAGCTGCGTCAAAATATAAATAAACAAACACAGAAATTAAATAATTTTGTAAAGAAATAATAAAGGAAAAGTAAAGTATAAGAATAAAACAAAAGAATATAAGTTATAAAATATGATAATGGACGTGAATGAAGTAAGTAATAACATGTAGTGTATTTATAACAGTACACGACGCATTTCATTCATTCCATTTGCTTCCCGTGGGAATGAGAAATTTTCCCGCGGCAAAAAGTAGTCTATGTTCTTTCTCAACGTCCTTTCTATGTTTATGCCAAATTTCATCAAAATCAGTTCAGCTGTTTAAGCGTGAAAGAGTAGCAGACAGACAGACAGACAGAGTTACTTTCGAATTTATAATATTAGTATGGATGTTCAGGAAAGAAGCGTGTACATACCACCTTAATTTTTGACATTTTACAGCATACATAACAGTAGCAGCGACCGCACCTATCCGCCGCAGCAAAGGACTTAAAACTGTAGTTTTCCAAAATTAACAGGCATTTTTAAATTAAACTTGAAAGCTTCAGGCGCTTTGTCTGAGATTGAAAAAGGTGAAATAACCGTAACTAATTTATTCAAAGCACAATCCCAATTTCTTTCAAAATTGATACTGAAACTATGTAATTCTTTGGGTCACGTCGAGTCCCGGTACACCCTCAAATTCGATACCCAACATATTTTGCACTTCTCATCAACTTAAATAATACGATATCAAAGATTGTGTCGCCCTCAACTGTGATTTGAATTTTTTCATTGAGCTGCGTGTATTTAGGTTTCAATCTACTTTAATTATCCTCATATAGACTAATTTTAGAGTCAAAGCGTTCTCTAAAAATGGTGGATACTTCGCCCAAGCATAATACTACGTTTTAAAAGCCTCTCAGAATTAGGTCAGTCGCCCATCTGATACTGTTTATTAGGTGGAAAATTTTGTGTTGATCCCGACATCAGTTACGCCCTTATTCCAATGTTTTATACACAGTCTTTCTGGTCAGACACAAAAATCTGGTGCAGCCGTAAGTTTCTAAGAAAGAACAGATCATCCTATCTTCTGAAAGTGAAAGCCTGGAATCGATACAAATAAAACCATTGAATCGGAGATAACAAGCTAAGTTATTCCAATCACAATCTCGAGTTGGTATCGATACTGAAACTAGTTAAGTAGGTCATATTGAGTGCTAGTAACCCTCGAGGTGGATACTCAACACCGTTCACACTTGAAATCTATCTTCATCTGATCAACTTTAATGAACTAATACAAAAAAACCGGCTAAGTTCGAGTCGGACTCACGCTCGAAGTGTTCCGTACCAATATCTATAAAAAAAATCATGTTTATTAAATGAGATCCCCCTTAAATGTATATTTTAATGTATTTTTAGTAGTTGTTGTTATAGCGGCTACGAAATACATCATCTGTGAAAATCGACGACCCCCATGACGCAATGGTTACCATGCCGAATTGCCAGTCAAAGGGTTCTGGGTTCGATTCCCGGCGAAGCAGAAATTTGAATGATGAGTTTAAATTTCTGTTCTCGGTCTGGGTGCTTGTATTTCTGTCTCAGTGTGTGGCCATGGTACCCACGACACAAAGTATATCTAACCTACTGTGGGGCTATGAGTGTTATTAAATAAATAAACGTTACACAGTCATAGCCACACAGTAAGGTAATTAATACCCTGTGTCGTGAGTACCATGGACACATACAAAGACAGGAACACAAACACCCAGACCAAGAACACAAATTTAAACTCATCGTTCAAATTTCTGTTTCGCCGGGAATCAAACCCGGGACCCCTCGATTAGCAGTCCGGCATGGTAACCATTGCGCCACGCGGGTCATCACAAATTAACTAAACTTAAGTTATTAAACATTATTCTAATGTCTACCCATCATAGTTCATTAGTTGGCACCCTTCGTGTACGGAACCCTAAAAATATCATACTGATTGATAAGTTTTTATTTTATTTAAATAAAGTAGATAGCTAGCATGCAGCTCACATGATGTTAAAGTGGTCGGAAGACCATAGACATCTTCACAGAAGCTCCAACCCTGAGTTCTGACCGACTGACTGAACTTTGATATTTTTTATTTGAAAGGAGTAGTAACAAGCAGGTCACGTGGTGTTAAGTGGACGTTGCAGCCCATGGACATCTACACACAACGTCTACGAAGAATAAGTCTTACCTGTGGTCGTATGCAGTGCGCTGCTACGAAAGCTAATGATCCTTTTTTTTTCAATTATGGCATCGCAAACTCTGCGCATACTGCCAGCGTCAAGTATAATTTTTGCATAAATTTTTTGCCAGTTTCAGTGAAACTGACGAAGTAATAACAAAGTCAGTAAGTCGTCAGTAATCAGTCCAACATTCAAGTAAAGCGATGGCTACTTTACTAGAACGTGTCCGATGGAATTTTGGAGGCAAGCAGAAAAAACATATATTAGCACTGTTATTCTATTTCACAAACACTCGTGCACTGTAATTAACCTATATCAAACTAAATGCCATCAACTTTATCCGATATAACTCAAAAATCCGTCTAATCAATGAATAATAAAAAAAATAAATAATAATCTTTATGCTAGCCCAAAAAACCGTGACAAATTTCAGGCTTATTGATATTTGAAGAAAAACCAATATATATCCTCTTTCTCACATTACAGTCCTCTGCAGGCTTTGAAACGTTCAACCCTGGTTGATTTCCGGCTGCTCCCAAGGGATACCCGCGCGACCTACTTCCGGTTAGTTACATAATATTTTCATGTACCTTCCGCTACGGCTAACTTTGTTTTATAGCAAAATAGCTTTATTCGCAACATCACTCGTTATCCAATTTTTCATTGTATAGGAAATATGTGAAAGCTGAATGCCGGGGCATTTTAAATACTCTATGCCCGATCAACGTGCGAATGTCCATTTACGCTCGCGCTACAGATACTTCAACTCAGTTGTGCGCGCGGCGCTATGTGTGGGTAAACCTGTATATACACAGTGACTTTGTGTGCGTGACAAGAGGTACAGTGAAGTTGCTCGGACGATCACGGCCGCGTGTCACTGTCACACAAATTAAAGCTGCATAATTACTAGCCCACGCACACATAGCGCCGCGCGCACAACTGAGTTGAATTATCTGTAAGCCAAATGTGTTCAGGTATGAGATGCTTGACCGCTAGTGACAAAACTTTCATGCGCATTTTAGTATTTCGAAGGGCACGCTAAATCCCGGTCTCGGTAGTTATTGATAGGTAACAGTCGCTACACCGTATCGGAGGCCTTATGGGCGGTTTGTAAACATTCGACAGCGGCTTTACCGCTATCCCGCATCTCTAACAACCAGCATTGGAGCAGCCCTTATTAATGATGAGAAATTATCTGTGCCCAGCAGTAAGATGCGAAAAGGGTGCAACCAATCAATCAATTTGCGCATAAAATTTTGAGATGACCGGTAAACAAGTAAGAAAATTAAAGTGTTACAAATCAAACTATTAAAATTGCTAACATTAACAACTCACATTATCCTTTCTGAGACTAAATAAGCAATACTTAACGTTGTGTTCCCACCGTTCCCGAAAGTCCCGAGAGACATTCTCCTGACCTACTTTCAAAAAGTTCGATTCCTCTTCACATAGGATCCATGGATATTTTTCCTTTCGCACCAATATTAGATCACAACCTTCTTGACGTAAACACTTTACTGCGCAGATCTCTCTTCATGTCCCTGTAGCGAAAACCAGAATACGGCACCACGGTACACGGTAGAACTACGGTACTCTTTATCTCTGTTCTAAAACGCAAGGAAAATACCGTAAGAGAATAATATAAGAGATACTTAATATTTTAGTCGTGTTGTCATAGGAGGGCTGCAGGCGGCGGCGGCGAGTAAACCAAAACCGAGTAAAAAAACTAGATCTGCATTATACATATTAACTTCGTAAATTACAACAGTTTGAAGGTTTCCATAATAATAGTTATGCCTTCACGAGAGATGAGGAGGAGTATGAGAGTTGGGGCTTTCTCATGGCTGCAACTCTTTTTACGCTCCACTACTAGGCAAGGGTCTCTCCCCAATTATTAAGGCCTGAAGCTTACTCCACTATGCTGCTCCAAACCAGGTTATCGTATCACAAAAAAGAATAAAACGCCCTTTAAGTAAAATTGAGCTTTGTGAAAGATCGCCTCCGTATTTCACCAGTTACAACCCTAAACGCTACCAACAAGTTTGAACGAATGAATGGTAGCATCTTGTCCTAACAAACACAATAAAGTCATTTGAGACTTCTTGTCTGGTTCTTTTACGTGCTCATTATTCTTTTCGAGCTTACATAAAACAAATGCAAGGCTCAACCCTAGCTAATTTTCTACCGTTCCCGAGGGACTTCGTGACCCACTTCCGCCGAGTTGGATTACTATATACGTTTTGCTACGATTTGCTTTCGCCAAAATATTCTCGAGAAGAACGGGCTTTATAGCATTTGGACAGATTTGGCAAAGTTTGTAAGTTCCCATTTTGATACGTCAAAACATAATCAAGTTTTGTAATTTGTACGGATTTATTACTTGACTACAACATTAAATCTATTCTACCGACTGAAGTATAATAATACCTTAGAATAATTACAATTAAATTATAGAAACCAAATTAGCGCGCCCAAATTGAAGAATGTTGACGCATGTTGACGCCGGGCCGCTCCCACTTTTTAAAAACAAAAGAAGTGTAATAAAATAACTTTTCATTGTGTTTTCAATATTTTGTAGTATTTTATCTTAGACTAAGAATAATGTACTTACGTTATTTTATAGTTAATTTGGTCAAAATAAAAATATTTTGTTTGTCAGATGTGACAGCTGTAGAAATCTATTTAGTGCTTCAATTTTGACAGCACGCTTGTAGCACGCTAAGAATAATACATATTTAATTACTAGCCTTCCGCCAGCGGCTTCGCCCGCGTAGACCTGTTCTATAGGTTTCCGTAGGATAAAAACCATCCTATGCCCTTTCCCAAGGTCCACTTTATCTGTGTTCCAAATGTCATTAAAATTGGTTCAGTAGTTTTAAGCGTGAGACGATTCACGTGACCGGACCCGTTTTGCTTAGTTGCGTAGATAGCTTACATACTACGCCAGCCACAAGGCCATGCGCACTTAGTTAAATTAACATTGAAAATTATATACAACATGGCCTCATAAATTATTAGCACAAAGATCGTCTTACTATACTCGAAGACCTCTCAACCTAAATGACCTAAAAACTTTCGACCTTCGAGCCAGCTGACATCTCTCTTCACATAGGATGATCCGTCGGTATTTTTCCTTTCGCACCAATATTAGATCACAACTTTCTTGACGTAAACACTTTACTGCACAGATCTCTCTTCATGTCCCTGTAGCGAAAAACCAGAATACGGCACCACGGTACACGGTAGAACTACGGTACTCTTTATCTCTCTTCTAAAACGCAAGGAAAATACCGTAAGAGAATAATATAAGAGATAATTAATCTTTTAGTCGTGTTGTCATAAGAGGGCTGCAGGCGGCGGCGAGTAAACCAAAACCGAGGAAAAAAATTAGAACTGCATTATACATATTAACTTCGTAAATTACAACAGTTTGAAGGTTTCCATAATAATAGTTATGCCTTCACGAAAGACGAGGAGGAGTATGAGAGTTGGGGCTTTCTCATGGCTGCAACTCTTTTTACGTTCCACTACTAGGCAAGGGTCTCTCCCCAATTATTAAGAAGGCCTGAAGCTTACTCCACTATGCTGCTCCAAACCAGGTTATCGTATCACAAAAAAGAATAAAACGCCCTTTAAGTAAAATTGAGCTTTGTGAAAGATCGCCTCCGTATTTCACCAGTCACAACCCTAAACGCATCCAACAAGTTTGAACGAATGAATGGTAGCATTGGTAGCATCTTGTCCTAACAAACACAATAAAGTCATTTGTGACTTCTTGCCTGGTTCTTTTACACGCCCATTATTCTTTTCGAGCTTACATAAAACAAATGCAAGGCTCAACCCTAGCTAATTTTCTACCGTTCCCGAGGGACTTCGTGACCCACTTCCGCCGAGTTGGATTACTATATACGTTTTGCTACGATTTGCTTTCGCCAAAATTTTCTCGAGAAGAACGGGCTTTATATCATTTGGACAGATTTGGAAAATGTTTGTAAGTTCCCATTTTGATACGTCAAAACTTAATCAAGTTTTGTATTTTGTACGGATTTATTACTTGACTACAACAATAAATCTATTCTACCTACTGAAGTATAATAATACCTTAGAATAATTACAACTAAATTATTGAAACCAAATTAGCGCGCCCAAATTGAAGAATGTTGATTGGTGCCATTAATGGGACCAAACGCCGGGCCGCTCCCACTTTTTAAAAACAAAAGAAGTCTAAATAACTTTTCATTGTGTTTTCAATATTTTATAGTATTTTATAGTTAATTTGGTCAAAATAAAAATATTTTGTTTGTCAGATGTGACAGCTGTAGAAATCTATTTAGTGCTTCAATTTTGACAGCCCGCTTGTATGAAGACACTCATTCTATACGTACTTATTCTAAGAATAATACATATTTAATTAGTAGCCTTCCGCCAGCAGCTTCGCCCGCGTAGACCTGTTCTATAGGTTTCCGTAGGATAAAAACCATCCTATGCCCTTTCCCAAGGTCCACTTTATCTGTGTTCCAAATGTCATTAAAATTGGTTCAGTAGTTTTAAGCGTGAGACGATTCACGTGACCGGACCCGTTTTGCTTAGTTGCGTAGATTTTTTTTATTTTGTATTTTTTTTATATGTAAACCGAACAAAAAGGCAGACGGGCCGCGTGGTGTTAAGCGATCACCGTCGCCTATGGACACGGGCAACCCCAGGGGAGCCACCCGAGCAGGGGAGCCACCCGAGCAGGGGCTTTGAAGGAGAGCTTTTTTTACAGCTTTCTTGAAGAACCCCATGTTATAATCCACTGGGAATGCCTCAGCTGGAAGGTTGTCCCATAACCTACACGTCCGTGGTAAAAAGGAGCGTGCAAAGCGGACTGTGGAGGACCGCCACGAGTCCAGATGGTGCCTGTGCAACTTTAACCTTCGTCTGGTGGTATAATCATGGAATGGTGATGTAGGCATGAGTTTGAAAAGTTCCTCGGAGCACTCACCATAGTAAAGTCGGTAGAACACGCAGAGCGAGCCTATGTCTCTTCGCAAGCTGAGCGGTTCTAGCCTGTCAGTCAATCTTGGGTCGTTGACGATTCGGACTGCTTCGGATTCGGATAGCTTACATACTACGACAGCCACAAGGCCATGCGCACTTAGTTAAATTAACATTGAAAATTATATACAACATGTCCTCATAGCTTAGCACAAAGATCGTCTTACTATACTCGAAGACCTCTCAACCTAAATGACCTAAAAACTTTCGACCTTCGAGCCAGCTGACATCTTTTATGGCTTCTTTATTCTCTCTGGCCTTCAAATCATCTTACTAAGTAGATTATCCACTCAATTGTGTATAAAATTATGAAGAGGGCTCTTGTGGAGCTCATCTGTTCATTTTTAAGTAACTCGTTTTAAGGCTTTAAATCCGTATTAAGTTTTATATTGCAAGCCCGACTCAGTCAGTCTCATGGAAAACTGAGGCCTTAGTGTAAGTTAGCACACGCGAAAACGTTACTAACGCGTTTGCGTTAAGAATTTAACTATCGACCTTATTCCTTTCAGAGGCCTTAGTGTAAGTCTGCACACGCTAAAACGTTACTAACGCGTTTGCGTTAAGAATTTACTTATCGACCTTATTACTTTCAGGTTAAGATCTTTTTTTGGTAATGGGGGGGAAACCTTCAAAAGGTACCCAGCACCTTGGGAGAGGACACCGGGTTATGTGGGATTTGAACCTCACTAAAACCCCCTCGGTGGCCTTCCTCTGCATTTGGGGAGGACTCCGGGATCTCCCATGGAACGCACCGGTGTCCTCCATACGCGACGCCCTGGAACGGGCCCATCTTCGGAAGAGCAGATGTGATCTCCTGCACCTTCCGATGCTTACGGCGGCATGCGGCCACGCACACACCGCCGTCCTTCCCGGGGCTGCTGGCTGGACGGATCGAGCTCCCACTCTCACCGCCCGCAGCCCCGGAAGCCCCCTTTTAGTCGCCTTTTACGATCAGGCAGGGGATACCGTAGCTCTATTCTTACTCCCGAAGCTACAGGGACTCAGGTTAAGATCTATCTGTCCAATTTTAACTCGGACGCAGTAGTAACGTTTGCACGTTTACAAACTTACACTACAGGCTCTGTTTCTCCGGTTACTGCAAACGTGTTGCATATTTTACCACAATAATCAATGTTTCCCTTGCATCGGAAATCTTTGTTTGTTCCGAGATTAAAACGCCAACATGTTAAGATATATCGGCGCACTACACGAAACCGAAATATCGCTACCAATATTCCATACCACAAAGTCGGATCGGGTCTGGTCGAAGTGATTAAAAGCATGCTTGTGTTCATTAAAAAAAAACTTTATTTACACAACTCACGTTTAGTTGACATTCTGATGTTACTCGACACCGCTCTCGAGGTTGGCTGGCTTAGCTGCAACCCTTTTTACGTCCCACTGCTGGGCGGTCCCACACTGTCGGATGTTTTCAAATCGCCCATAAGGCCTCCGACAAGGTTTAACGAGAAGCCACTAGCGGTCACCCATTTTACACCCGACCGCGCCCGTTTGGCTTAGTCGCATAGATCACATGCGTTCTATGCTAACCACCGGGCAATGCGCGCTCAAATAACTTACTTATATACTATTGGTAATCGGTTTTTTTCGACACCAGAGGGTTGATTATCGACTAGGTACTTCTTTAATTTAGATTAGTACCATAAACATTCTGTGCTATATTTACTCTAGTTTGGGAAACTTCTCAATAATTCCATTAATATCACGATCAGACCGATAGTAAAGCACAAATGTCGGTCTGTGGATATCGCAGATAGACGAATCACGAATCTTTGTTGCAATAAATTCCACCTTTCTCCAATTTACGATTATGAAAATGAAAGTTAATGTAGGATTGGAATTGCTTTCTACCGCCAAATGGCAAGAATAATGAGATTCTATCGAAATGTCTCTACAATGAATGAATCTGATAGCAATACTCAACGTAGAGCGTCAAAATTGACAGGTGTGACACCAGTCAGAGGAGTGGCCTTTACGGGCGAACCCCTCATCCCAACGTCCATGCACAATGTGCCTTCTATTTATACAACTAGTGTGTCCAGTGTGTGTCAGTGTTGACGGTGCATAGAAAATGACGTTGTTAATTGAAATTGACATATTTAGAAATGTATGCGTCTGTAGCGATGAAAGAATATTTGTGAATGTGTGACAAAATTAAAATGTGTGCGTTCTTTCCCCGCACCAGATTTGGCACAAAAATTATGTATCGAAGCGAGGCGCTCTCCTGAAGCGTTTGTTCCTCTAAGCTCTACACTGAATGAATCTGATACTCGATTTACTTGTGATACCAATGTAATGAGGTATAATTTTAGGTATTTACGTTATTAGTATTATTAGTAATGCTCAAATAAATAGTAAGCATCACTTAGAAATAATTTTGTTGTGAAACATCGGACGGTTACATGCAGAATTAAAACAGTAAAAAAAAGAAAAATAATTCATTTGCAAAATTAATTTAAAATTGCAAAATAGTTAAATATTAATTTATTAGTAAATAAGTTCCTCATATCTCCACGAGTAAAAATTAACGACTGAGAACTAAATAAGCTAACTGAATCACGATATTAATTTTAAGTATCTTATTTATTATACACTTTTTTAGGGTTCCGAAGCCAAATGGCAAAGAAGCGGAACCCTTATAGATTCGTGATGTCTGTCTGTCTGTCTGTCCGTCTGTATGTCACAGCCACTTTTTTCCGAAACTATAAGAACTGTTGAAACTCGGTACCTACGTAGATGTATTCTGTGAACCAAATTAAGATTTTCACACAAAAATAGAAAAAAGCAATAAATTTTGAGGGTTCCCCATACTTAGAACTGAAACTCAAAAAAAAATTTTTCATCAAACCCATACTTGTATTATATACTGTGTATCTAAGGATAGGTCTTCAAAAATGATATTGAGGTTTCTAATATATATTTTTTTCTAAACTGAATAGTTTGCGCGAGAGACACTTCCAAAGTGGTAAAATGTGTGTCCCCCCCTCTGTAACTTCTAAAATAAGAGAATGATAAAACTAAAAAACATATATGATGTACATTACGATGCAAACTTCCACCGAAAACTGGTTTGAACGAGATCTAGTAAGTAGTTTTTTTTAATACGTCATAAATCGTAAACCACAATTTACCATTCATTCAATTTTAATGCAATGATTTCTATGGATAATCAAAGGCAATGATGTATTTCTGTTGCCGCTATTGTTATACAAATACTAAAAATAGAATAAAATAAATATTTAAGGGGCTCCCATACAATAAACGTGATTTTTTATAGATAATGGTACGGAACCCTTCGTGCGTGAGTCTGACTCGCACTTGGCCAGTTTTTTATATTATGAAAAGATACTTAAGTTATGAGAATAAGTACTTATACGAGAATTTTGCATCTATTTCTGATCATCAGCTTTAGAAGAAAAAAAGCTAAATCGACTTCAATAACTATCTAAGCAATGGTTTTATTCGTTTCCTAATCAAGAAATGTTACACAATCCGCGGTGGTCATTGACCAATCCGCTGAAACCGCCCTGAACGCACGTTACGAAGGAGCGTGACCAGAATAGCGATCTTTCTGCCTTTGTAGAGCGTGCGGGGAGTTGAATGTGTTCAGCTGTACCCGGGAATGTTTTGGCAACTTCGGCGAATTTGTGGTACAGGTAAATCGTTTAACCTTTTTTTATATTTGATTGGAATAGCAGTCGAGCATGCAGACCACGGAGTTCAGACAGACAGACAGAGATATCCTCACTGCAGCCCATGAAAATAACACTATCCAAAGTGAGCTTGGGTCTTACCCGAAGTTGTCTGAAGTTGCACTGTTGCTCCGGGGGCTCATGGCTGCCTCATTCAAGTCTGTCTAGCAAACGCGCTATTTCACCAAAACACAATATACCTAATTGTTTCAAGGCAGAAGGGCAGACAGATACAGAATTCATGAATCAGTGGTACTTCCCTGTTCGAACAGTGTAAGTTCTAGAACCTTTTAATTTTTTTAAACTTTGAATTTTATAAGCTTAATGCATATATAGCTGTGACATATAGCAATGAGTTAAAATATAGTTACAGCAGATAATGCTAACCTTTAGCTAGAAAACTGAATCCACTATCCAAGTAAGCATGGGTTTTATTCGTTTCCTAATCAAGAAATGTTACACAATTCGTGGTGGTCATTGACCAATTCGCTGAAACCGCCCTGAACGCACGTTACGAAGGAACGTGACCGGAATAGCGATCTTTCTGCCTTTGTAGAGCGTGCGTTGATTTTAATGTGTTCAGCTGTACCCGGGAATGTTTTGGCGACTTCGGCGAATTCAAATTGGGGTGGAGGTAAATCTTTTACCCTTTGGGCAGCTGCAGAAGATCCCAAGCAAGCCTGACTATTACCTGTGGTCGTTGTTATTCTGGAGATTGATAGCCGCTTCATACACATCTGTCTGTCAAACGCATCTTTCCACCGAAACTAAATAGAATTGCTGGAGGAAATTCATGTATGAGTGGTACTTTTCTGGTCGAACAGTGAAGGTTCTACTACCCATTATTATTAATTTAAGGAATAGTATGTTGCGTAGCAAGGGGTGAAACAAGACCATTTCTGACGAGAGCGAGAGTTGACAGCCCCAGCGAAGCGAGGGCTGTCATCGCCCTGGTCTGAAATCGTCTTTGTTTCATCTCGAGCCACACACTGTATTTTTCATATCACATGTAATGAAACAACGGGTTTTGATTTCTGTAGCCAGTCGAAGTAAGACTATTTCAGACAAATAGCGCAGTAATATCTTTTGACAACGATTTGACGACAGTTGTCAATGCGATTCTGACAGACTTGAAATAAAGACGTAAATAATAAACAAATGAAGGTGCCGGTTAGAAACAACGTTGTTTCTCCCCTAGGGCAGAAACAACGTTGTTTCTGACTAACACATTCGCATTGGTTTGAAATTGTCTTGTTTCGACTGGCAAAACGGAAATCAAAACTCGTTGTTTCATTACATGTGATATGAAAAATTATTTGAATGTACTAGATTAATATTTATAGCAATGGTTACAGCACAGAATGGTTGTCTTTAGCTAGAAAGCTAAATTGACTTCCATAACTTTTATTCGTTTCCTAATCAAGAAATGTTACACAATCAAGTCATTAACCATCGTAAAAACCGAAAAAGTAAAAATTTTTTTTTTTTAATTTAGAATTGGGAATAATATTGTAAAAGAAGCGTGTGGTATCTTTTAAGGTTCCCTACCCGAAGAGTGCCAAGTGCCAACGGGATGAAAACTATGTAAGTTTCCGCTGTCGGTCCATCTCTCCTTCTGAGTGTCATCAGTATCTGTATTTCTGTTGCCACATTAACAACAGATACTAAATAATAGAATAAAATAAATATTTAAGGGGGCTCCCTTACAATAAACGTGTTTTTTAGATAATGGTACGGAACCCTAAATGCGCGAGTCCGACTTACACTTAGCTGGTTTTTTAGATATCGAAATGATAATCCTTCTACTCATTTCTACCATTCTATACCATATCCTTCATTTCTACCATTGACACCATTTGCATATTGACACCATTATAGAAATAGAAAGACAAAGACATCATGCACACATTTATTGTAAGAGTTTATGATATTGATTACACCTTGTAAATCGAAAATTGTAACAGTATTTCTAATAAATTTGAAGAATAAAAAAAATTAGGATATTCTGTGTAGTATGTAGCATTAGCTGCAACCCATTTTCGTCCCATTGGTGGACACGGATGTCTCCCCATTATATTTTAGAATTTTACTCCTCCTCCAACAACGATTAACGACTGTTATCAATTGATAACAACTGGGACAACTTAACTTAAATTTTTACTACCAGCCTATCTCACACTACCGCGCCTGCTTGGCCTGGCTGCATAGATCGGTGGCGTTCTACTCAGCTGCCGGGCCATGTACGAAAGAAAGAAAGAAAGAAAAAATAATAATATTTATTTCATATTAGGAATTCAAAATATTCGCTTAATGAATGTCATTTTTTCCCGGTCATCGCCTTTAAGTGCCCGTTTGGGCTAGATGTTGAGCTGAGAGAAAAAAGGCGGCGGAAAAAAACTCCCAGCACTCTTTAAAAATAAATTAAGTTTTTAACAAAAAAATAGAACCGACTTCAAACGGTAAAAAATAAAATTGTAAAAGTCGGGCCCTTAGTAAATGTCGTACCATTCGTTCTAAATTGGCACCGACAGTACAGACAGTGGGACAGTACCTACTTCTTCTTGCTTATGGTATGACTGTTAAAACTATATTGGAGTCGGTGCCCATTCAGAACGAAAGGTACACTATATTTACTAAGACAGGACATTTCACTAAGGGCCCGACTTCAAAAATAGTTTTAAGAGTCATTACCATAAGCAAGAAGAAGTAGGTACTGAACAATTTTATTTTTTACCGTTTGAAGTCGGTTCTATTTTTTTGTTAAAAACTTAATTTATTTCACTCTTTTTAGTAATTTTAATAATTCTGTATGTATTAGCATAATTGGAAAATTTTTCACTTAACTTCTAAACTTTAAGCAGATTTACCTTTTAGAATCATATTTATCTAATAGCCATCTAAAAGTCTGAAAGAAAACTACTATCAGTCCACCTGAACGTATAAATTAAAGAAAGAATTTGCTCTCAGCTCCTAACCGTTGAGGAGTTGTACCTTCAATCATCAATTAAGCAACAGCAGGTGATAATTACCAGACATAAATATTTGTATTATGTTAAAAATATAACTAAAAGAATGTGTGTGCCTATTAAGTTTCAGTGTTTCCCTCGATTTCCCTAATATCACATCATCAGACTTTGACTTGGTGACAGTTGGACCACCTCAGGAATGTAAGATTTCGAACAAAAAACCATTTATTGAAAGAATTTGCTCTCAACTCCTAACCGTCGTAGTACCTTCCATCATCAGTTCAGCAACATGATATGACGATAATTATACACAAATGTCTGTTTTGCTTTGTAAAAATATGAAAATCATTTGTTGTGCTATAAAATTTGAATGTTCCCTTCGATTTCTCTGGGATCCCCTCATCAGACTTTGACTTGGTGACAGTTGGACCACCTCGGCAATGTAAGATTTCGAATAAAAAACTATTTATTTAAAGAATTTGCTCTCAACTCCTCACTTTCGCAGTACCTTCCATCATCAGCTTAGCAACATGAAATGATTATTTCTATGCGTAAATATCTCTTATGCTTCAGAAACTATAAGAAAATCAATGTGTGTGCCTATAAAATTTGAGAGTTCCCCTCGATTTCCCTGGGATCCCATCATCAGATCCTGATTTGGTGACAATGGGACCACCTCGGGAGTATAAGCATACGAACAAAAAAATAATTTTGAAAATCGGTCCACAAACGGCGGAGTAATCGTGTAACGTGCTTTTTTCGTCCTTGCGCTCGTTACGAATTTATTGTTTATTTTCGACAAATATTTACATTTCATACATAGGAATTCATCATAACCTTATTCTCTTCTATTTTGTTTTGACACTTAATTTTTTCTAATGTTGGTTGTAGGTCAATGGAAAAGGTATTGCATCTTGTAATGCCAACCTAACTTTTAATTACATACGTAATAACATTTAATTAAATTTAAAACTTATTTTCTAAATTGTGGTGAATTCGTAAAATAAAACAAAAACATATTTTTAGAAATGTTTATTTATTAAAACTATAAATTTTTGTAAATTATAATTTCATACGGTAATTATATATAACTTAACAGATTCCTAGTGCTAATTTACGAACGCATCCTTTATACGGGCGATGTCAAATACGACTTGACAACCTTCACTTTTCTTTATATCTTCATAATGTGAAGATCCATTTGTGGCATTTTGGTTTTTATATTTTTTAATCCGGCCTAATCTGGCCCGATTATTAGTTTAGTGGGTAAATAAAACCACAGGGAGAATGTGCCCAATCTAATTTATTTAAATCAAGGGATATTTTATTCCCAATTTGTTTTTTTTGTGGAGCGCGCCATGACGCGCTCCAAATTGTAATCCAAATTACATCCAAATACTAAATCCAAATTATAACTCCAAATTACTTTTTTTTCTTTTTGAAATGATACTTGACATGTGCTCGATGAGTATGGTGGAAATTATTTATTTACGCCGACGGAGGTGATGGGGTGACGTCTCCTCTGGACTGGCTTTCTTTTGGGATATTCTTCACCTTTGGCTGGAACCGCATTATTACTTAGAAATCTGTTAAGTACTACCATAACCTGTAAGTTAAAACCTATTACTTAATCTTTAAGCAGTTACAAGAATGTTAGGGTTTTCTTTGTAAGTACCATCTATATTTTGGACAATATAGTACCTAACAAAATAATATCTTTGTTTCTTTTGTCAACTACTCACACACAGAACACCCTCATTGAGATTAGAAGTCCAATGGTCTTTCCGACTCTTAGCTATCTGGTGGAGTACGCTGCATTACTAGCACCTGCTCTCTGGCGCCCGAAATCTTTATTTTATTTGTGTTTTTTTTATCTTTCTTTATTTGAGAGCAGGGCCACTAACATCTGGCTACAGCGGCGGCTGCTCCGGCCACTAACTTTGTTTATTTTACCTTAATTTTTCTTTTAAACCTTGCACCACACAAAATTCCCATTACATTTGGCGGCCCTCGAACAGGGACTGATTTGTTCTGTGTGGATTTAATTGTTTTTTTTGTCAGTGTAGACTAATTTGTACTGCGCTAATTTTTTAATTGGACTTTCTTGTGCTTGTGATAAGTTGACAAACTTATTCTTGTAACTGGTTATGTATTTTTTTAGAAAACAAATATATTGATAGGTTGTGTAACTTTATTTTGTTTCCCTTATTTTTGTCTTGACCTGTTCTGTGTTTATTTGGTTATTTTGTTTTTGCAAACTTGCAATTTTTGTTTTGTATCACATAGAAGTAATAAATACAAAGTTTCTATACAAAGTTTTGAACTTAGATTGTTGAGGTTGTATATAAGTAAATAATTAGAATATTTGTTTTGCATTTTTAAGTTTAAATTAGATGTGTTAAAATAATTTTGTTAATATTTGATAGTTAACAGTTAAAAGTAAATTTAAATTCATTGTTTTTATGTTAACTTTACATTAGAATTTCTATTGTTTGAATTAACAATAACTTTTCTTAGTTTTGTAACTTTGTTTACACAATAAGTTTGGTTTTATAGCTTCAGTTATAACAATTATTTGTAGTCATGGATGTTAATACTAAAGATATTAGTCAATCTGACAAACAAAGTGATATAGTGTTTGAGAACTTAATAGAAGTTGACAATGTAACGAATACACCACAGTCACATGAAAATAAGCTTTTGTCTTCTAGTGAAAATAATTTAAACCGTTCAGTTATAAACAACAACCACTATTATCAAAAACATTTTGATTTTTGCAAATTAAATTTAACTTTTAACGGGCATACCTGTCCCATTGAATTTCTGCGGAGACTTGAAGAGTTGAAACCGGTTAAAGGTTATAATGATCATCAATGCTTTTTGGCTTTGCCAGTTCTTCTTTCAGATATTGCTTTAAAATGGTACAGAGGTAGGAGAGATACTATTTTAAATTGGTCACAATTTAAGATTGAGTTTTTGGACTATTTTACACCTAGAGATTTCAATTTTCAGTTGGAAACTACTATTAGAAATAGAAAACAGAAACCTGGTGAAACTTTACAGGAATTTATAATTGAAATTATGGATCTTTCAGCCAAATTGCGAACTCCATTGTTGGAATCTACTTTGTTGGACATTGTTAAACATAATATGTTACCGGAATATTCTTTTCATATCATAGGTCGTTGCATCATTTCTTTGAATGAGCTTATACAGTTAGGCAAGGAAATTGAATCATACAAATTTAATTCAAATAATTCTACTTTTATCAATTCAAAAGTTAAACAAGAACCTTCTACTTTTTCAAAATCTAATAAAATTGTTTGTTTGAAATGTAAATTACCTGGTCATTCATATAAAGAATGTAGGAAGTTTACAGGACTTAAATGTTTTTCTTGCGGTCAACCTAATGTTTTGACAAAAGATTGTAAGAAGTGCAATCCTGGTAAGAGTGTTGCAGTTTTATTGAACAATTCAGATCCAAAAAACGAGTAAGGCTCCGTTGTAGCCAACTTTTTGATAAAAGTGATCGGTGTACAACGGGATATCAACAGGAATGTGCGAGTAATAGTAATGTTTTGTCTTCTAAAAATAATAATAGTATTGAAGCTCAAGTAGCTACTCTTTTTCATGGTTTAGATAGACGTCCTTATATGTCATTTTCGGTTAAAGGTCGTGAATTTTTAGGTTTGTTGGACAGCGGTGCTCAAATTTGTGTTTTAGGCAATAATTCTCATCATGTTTTCGAGTCTATGGGTTTTGAAATTCATAAATTAGCTTCTACTGCTACAACTGCTGATGGTAAGCAGCAACAAATTATTGGTTTTATGGAATTACCTGTGAAATGTGCCAAGCGTGTTAGGTTATGTAAATTTAATATAATACCGTCAATAACCATTGATGTTATTCTTGGTATGGATTTTTGGATTTGTTTTGACATATTTTCTAAATTGAGTAAGGAAATTTCTTTTGTAAATTCTGAGGGTAAACCTTTCGAAATTGCTTCAATTGTACCTGTATCAGGATTATCATTCGACCAACGCCAGCGTTTAGATAAAATTACTTCTTTGTTTGAAAATATTTCTTATGAACATAAAGGTTTAGGAAAAACGGATTTAGTTCAACATAAAATTGTTACAGTTGGAGAACCTATTAAACAACGTTATTATCCATTGAGTCCAGCTAGATTAAAAGATTTAAATTTGAAATTGATAAAATGTTAGCCGAGGGAATTATTCAACCTTCTAAATCGCCATGGAGTAGTCCTCTTGTTTTAGTGACTAAGAAGGATGGTTCTCTTCGTGTTTGTTTGGATTCGCGTAAGCTAAATTCTGTTACTGTTAAAGATTCTTATCCACTCCCTTATATTTCTCGAATATTAGGAAATCTTAGAGATGCTCGTTATCTTTCATCTATTGATTTATCTAAAGCATTTTACCAAATTTTGTTGGAAGAAACGTCTAGAGAAAAGACAGCATTCGTAGTTCCAGGCAGAGGCCTATTTGAATTCACAAGGATGCCATTTGGTGTGACAAATGCTCCAGCGGAATTACAACGGTTATCTGATAAATTATTTGGACCAGAGTTTGACGATAAGTTGTTTTGTTTCTTAGATGATCTCATTTTGATTTCTAAAGATTTTGAAAGTCATTTAGCTCTTTTGGAAAAGGTTTATAAACGTTTAAAGGATTCAGGCTTAACTATTAACTTAACTAAATCAGAATTTTGTAAAGAAAAACTCAAATATTTAGGTTATGTCGTGGATAAGGACGGTCTTCATACTGATCCTGATAAATTAGAAGTAATTAAAAACTTTCCTACACCAAAATCTATAAAAAATGTTCGTAGCTTCATTGGTATGTGTTCTTATTATAGGAGATTTATTCCAAATTTTTCTGATCACGTTGCTCCATTGACAAAATTGACTAGTGGTAAAAGAAATGCTAAAATTAAATTTCAGTGGAATGATGACGCTGAAAAATCTTTTAATTATCTTAAACATGCTTTAATGACAGCACCTGTATTACAGTGTCCTAATTTTGATAAACCATTTTCTATTCATTGTGATGCCAGCGGTTTTGCTGTTGGTAGTGTTTTGATGCAAGATGATGATGAAGGTCATTCTCATCCTATTGCTTATTTTTCCAAATTATTATCTAAAGCTGAACAAAATTATAGTGTTACTGAAAGAGAGTTATTAGCAGTTTTATTATCTGTAGAACATTTTCGACCATATGTAGAAGGAACTGAATTTACTGTCGTTACTGATCATTCTTGTTTAAAATGGTTGATGAATTTAACTAATCCTTCTGGAAGATTAGCCAGATGGGCAGCACGTTTGTCTCAATATAAATTTAAAGTTGTTCATAAGAAAGGTAGTGTCCATAGTGTTCCAGATGCTTTATCTAGAGTTGAAATCTCAGCTATTACCTTGTGTCCTGAAGATATTTATGATTCTTGGTACAGAAAGATATTTGAGGATTGTCAAAGACACCCTTCAAAATTTAAAACTTTTAAAGTAGAAAATGATACTTTGTATAAATTTGTTAAACCTAAATATTCATTGAATAGAAACTTAGCTTGGAAAATTGTTATTCCTAGAGAACATGTCTTAGATACTATTAGAAACAATCATGATGACTTAAATTCTGCTCATTTTGGTATTCATAAAACTCTTGAAAAATTAAAGACACATTATTTTTGGCCTAAAATGTTTAAAGATGTTAAAGAGTACATAAATAAATGTGATGTTTGCAAAGCTTATAAACATTCTAATTCTGCTCCTATTGGTTTAATGACTAATCCAAAATTAGTTAACTATCCAATGACAATGTTGTCTATAGATATTATTGGACCTTTACCTAAATCTTATTCAGGTCATATTAATATTTTGTCAGTTGTAGATGTATTCACTAAATTTTGTTGGATATTTCCTCTTTATCAAGCAACAACAAAAGCAATTATAAAATTACTAGAGAAAGAGATATTTTTAAAGTTTGGTTGTCCTAAAATAATAATTTGTGATAATGGTAGACAGTTTACATCTAAAATATTTAAAGTTTTCATTAAAGATTATAATATTCCTAAATTATTTTACAATACTTTGTATACTCCTCAAAATAATCCAGTAGAAAGGTTCAACAAGACAATTGAGACTTGTATAGCATGTTATGTTGATACAGATCATAGAACTTGGTCAAGGTTTTTGCCTCATATTCAAGCTGCTATTAATGGCACTGTTAATTTAGTTACTGGTTACACACCTAATTTTCTTATGTTTGGTAGGGAGATTTATTTAGATGGTTCCTTATATAAATTTAGTTCTATTTCTGATCCATCAGAGATCACTATTAGTAGTCGTTCGGAATATTCCCAGGTTCTTTCTAATTTGGAGGATATTTTTGCTAAGACTGTTGCAAATTTAGCTAAGTCTTATAAGAAAAATGCTTTATATTATATAATCTTAAAAGGATTCGTTTTTCACCGCCCCCCCTCTCCCCCAAGGAGCTTGATACGGTCAAAGTGATGTATGAGGGGTTTCCCCTATCCCCTTTAGGGATTTATGGAAAAATTTCGAAATTTAAAAATTCAAGATGGCAGCCGAGTTTGAAATGTCAAAATTTTTATTTATTTCCCTATGCCCAATATGGGTGTCCTTTTCGAGTAACCTTGGGGTGGAAATTACGAAAAAAATGGCCGTTTTTGGAAATTCAAGATGGCGGCGCGGATATTATTGGTTGAATTTTTGCCCTTTTCGAGGTGTGTTTGAGGAGCTGTCATTTGGTGATTTTTAGACACATTTTTGACGTTTTTTATAAAATGTCTTGGAAATACCCTGAATTCTGGCGAGATGTGGGTAGTAATTTTTTTAAACAAGATGGCGGACGTTTGGCGGCCATTTTGTAAAAAGAGCAAAAAACACCATTTTTCGAGGGGAAATATCTCGAGGTTGGCAACATTTGATCGGAATGCTTTGTTCAAGGCGATTGTGGGACTCTACTCAAAGTGTTGCCAGGTTTGGACGACTTTTTTTCCTTTCATACATTTTTTTGAACTTTCGATTCAAAAACATGAAAAGTAGAAGGAGAAGATTTTTTAATGAAAATGTTTTATTGGCAGACGCATTGTGATGCCCTCAATGACATTTGACCATTTTTGAAGACGTCGACTGGCAACACTGGCCGCAGGATTTTTTTTCCCATTTCACACATTGTCTATTACCACGGAGCGGGGAGTGGTGGGGGGTGAATATGATGTATGGGTGATATTATTGGTTGACTTTCGTGTCTATGGGAAAAATCCGAAACGTCAGAAATTCAAGATGGCGGCCGAGCTGAGCAGGTGAATATTTTTTTTTTCTTCGCACCGACCCAAAATGGGTGTCGGTTTCGAATGAATGCGAGAAAAGAAAAACGAAAAAAATTGAAAAAATTGAAAAAACAAGATGGCCGCCGAGATACATAAAATTGAATTTTTCCGATTTTTGAGGTGTGTTTGCGGGGTCGCCATTTTGTGGGTTTTTGACATTTAAGTATGCTTTTTTTACTTTTGTCTCTGGCACATGCTCAATTTTGACAGATTGTAATCTATAATTTTTTTGAACAAGATGGCTGACCCACATCGGCCATTTTATAAAACATACGAAAAATCGAGTTTTTTGACGTGAATTTTTTCCAGGTTGGCAACATTTCAGCGGATCTTGTTGTACTGATCGGTTGTGTATCTTGACTTGAAGTGTTGCCAGGTTTTGTCAATTGTTTTTTCTTTCATACAAAATTGGAAACCTCCCATACAAAAACATGAAAAGTAGAAGGAGAAACATTTTTGATCAAAATATTGAGCCAGATATTTTTAAGGGGCTGTCTCAATGACATTTGACCATTTTTATCTTCATCACCTGGCAACACTAGGAGCTAGAATTTTTTTTCCGTTTTTTCGACATTTCGAATTACACAGCCAAAAGTAAACATGGGAGGTAATAATAATGTATGGGTGATATTTTTAATTTACTCTCGTGTCTATAGGAAAAATCCGAAACGTCAAAAATTCAAGATGGCGGCCGAGCTGAGCAGGTCAAGTTTATTTTTGTTTTCTGCACGTACCCAATATTGGACATGTTTTCGAATAATATTGAGACGACAAATACGATGAAATTAGAAAAAAATAAAAAAACAAAATGGCCGCCGAGATTTTTGAATTTGAAAATTTTTAATTTTCGAGGTAACTTTACGGGAGTTTTTTGTTCAAGGAATTTAATCGTTCATTTTACAATTGACATCTATTGGCTTTGGTGTATTCTCAATTTTGACGAATTGTGTTACATTTTTTTTTATTCAAGATGGCGGGCGCCGTGGTGGCCAGTTTGTAAAAAGAACAAAAAATGCTATTTTTCGGTGTGAAAATTTTGGTGGTTAGCAACGTTTCAGCGGATTACTTTGTAGCGAGCGGTTGTGTAACTTGACTTGAAGTATTGCCAGGTTTTGTCTTTTTTTTTCTTTCATACAAATTTGTAAACTTTCCATTCAAAAACATGAAAAGTAGAAGGAGAAACATTTTTGATTAAAATATTGACCCAGATATTTTACAGTGGCTGTCTCAATGACATTTGGCTATTTTTATCTTTACCACCTGGCAACACTGGGAGCTAGATTTTTTTTTCAATTTTTTTCCTGGTCTTCATGTTTCGAATAGTGGAGCAAAAACTGTAGATCTGGAGTATCAACAATGTATGGGAGATTTATTCCTTATAGTATGGTGATTATGGGAAAAATATGAAATCACAATATTGCCATACACAAAAATTGTTTTTGATGCCAATGAAATTTTATATCGAATATTTTAGTATGTTACTGTGGGCTAACGTCATTAAGTGTATAAATATTTGGTAGTTAGTACATAATTGCAAATTTTGATGCTAAAAATGTTTGATGTTGCCATACAAAAAATTTTATTTCCAAACAAATATATTTTTGTATGTAAGATTTCGCGCATTTGTTTTCTTTCAATGTTGTTACAATGTATGAAGCGTTTAAAGCTACTACTTCACTTTACTAATTATTGCAATAATCACTCAGTGTTGCCACACAAAAAATAAAAGTTTTCATACAAGTGTTTTACCCTATCAAATTTGCCTGAAAATAAGTAATTTAGCTTCGAATACTACAGCCTATTTGCACTATTTAATGTAATTTTAATTACTTTGAATCTATAGACACTCCCAAATTGTAAATATTTGTAGAAAAATATTTTCGTGTTGCCATACAAAAAAAGTGATTTTCATACAAACAAATTTTTGTATGTTAAATTTTCAGGTTTTTTTTCCTTTTGATGTCAACAAATTGTATGAGGCGTTTGTAGAACTTATTGCACTGTATAAGTTTTTTCAAAAATATTTCAATGTTGCCATACAAAAAATATTTTTTTTCATACAAGTATTTAAAATTATCCCGACAAATCGGGCATTGTATGGAATATTTTAGCCTGTTGGCAACATTTGGCATAATTATAACTTTCAATTTATGGTAGATATAAATAATGTTAATGTTTCAGTGAAAATATATTTTTGGGTTGCCATACGAAAAAATCGACTTTCATACAAAAATATAATTTTATGTCAAATTTTAAATTGTTTCCACTTTTTAACGATACTTCAATGTATGAAGCGTTGCAAGATACAACAATAGTGTACATATTATTGAAAAAATATTTTAGGGTTGCCATACAAAAAATAAAAAAATTCTTACAAAATCTTTCAAGTATCGAATATGTCATGAATTTGTTATTTTGGATACAACATTTCAGTCTGTCGGTGCTATTTAAGAACATTAAAATGTACTAGGCGTTTAGTAGGACAAACGATTTGTTTATTTTGGTTTCAAAAAATATCAGTGTTGCCATACAAAAAATAATAATTTTCATACAAATGCATTTTTCTATGTTATAGTTTGGGCTGAGTGTTCCTTTTGACGTCATTACAATGTATGTGAGTTTGTAAGTTCTAAAATTTTGTGCATATTTAAGTAATAATACTTTGGTGTTGTCATACAAAAAAATAATAATTTTCATGCAAACGCTTTTTTAATGTAAGATTTCAGGCTATTGTCGTTTTGATTTTAGTGCAATGTATGGGAAATTTCTAGGTACCAATTTTATTCACCTTACATGTCGTTGCAAATATATTTCTGTGTTGCCATATAAAAATTAAACATTTTTATACAAATGCTTTTTATGTGAAATATTTTACAGTATAGTCTCCTTTTGATATGAATACCCTTCAAAGTTAGAAACAATTCAGTGATTTTGATGAATATGACAGAAAAAAGTTTTTTTTTAAATGATGTAAAGTATTAATATTATAATTAAATTATTACTTTAAAACATAAAGTACGTATAAAATCAATAACTGCCTAATAGTAATATGCTTACATTGATGACCTTATTTCATCTGCAGTTCCATCTTACATTATTTATTATTGGTCACTCTTATTTAAATTCTTACATCAAACATTATAAAAAATTAACAAGTTTTAACCAAGTTCAAACTTACCATTACTGACTGTACGGCTATTGTATATAAAAATAATCTAAAGATTGTACTGGCCGCTTATAGATTGTACTCTTAATTTGGAATTAAAAATACTCATGTTCAAAATTTTAAGATAATTGGCGGTAAATAGTTGCCTCAAATTTCTTTTGATTCCCGCAACCATTTTGTAAATCTGCGTAAATTTGCGTAATAATGTGGATTGCTTTCAATTTGTGATTTATTTGAATGTGTTTAAATGTGTATTTGTGGATTTTTTTAAATTTCGCGTAATAAGCATAACTTTCGGCATTTATTTTGAAGAGTAATTGGGTATGTACAAAGATTTTATAAAATTAACATATTGTTCGCCATATTTCACCTTTGACCACTAATTGATCAAATACCTTATTTAATAATTTACATACCAAACTAATTTCATGTCAAGAGTAATATATGTATATTATTTTTAAGTTGAATCGTGTTGCTCTGCGTTAGATTGAATAATATGATTAGATAATATGTTGTTACCTTTATGCATCGCCTTTATGTATTAAATTATTTCTAGAATATTAAGCTCCTTATGCCAAGAGTGTTTTAAACGCTTTTATTAAGTACATTCACGTAAAAGTGGTTTTGTTTTTAATGATAGAATCAGTTTCCTTTTTTATTTTATATTTCTGGTTCCTTGCATACATTGTGTTCTTTAAACTTCGGAATATAGACGTTTTTATAATGACTTAATAATTTACCTGAAATACATATTTTTTCAACCCCCTTATGACCCAATGCTAGGCACAAATCTCCTCTAGAAAGTGGGAGGGATGTAGACCATAGTTCACCATGCTGGCCAAGGGTGGATAGGTGGATATCATGCCTTTGAATAATTATGAGTAACTCTCAGGCATGCGTGGTGATTGAAAATATGGTAATTAGCTGAGCTGAGCTCTTAGCCGGTCATCGCTGCTCAAGAACATATATTTATATAATTTCTTTCGTTTCGACGTAATTCGTAATGCAAGGCTGCCTTTTCGTGTCCCACTAATGGGCATGGGTCTCTGCTCAGTATCAGGGACGCATGGAGCTTACTCCACCACGCTCTGTAATGAGGGTTGGCGGCCAACCAGCTGTCAGATGTTTTCGAATCGCCACTAGGCCTCTGACAAAGTTTAACGACTACTACATAGCTATTGATATAACCCAGGTCCAACGGCTTAGTGTATCTTTCGAAGCTTAGAAACGCGCTTGAAATTGGCCACCACCGGTCATCCCTCTCATACGTTAATGACCATTTGTAGTCCTCGCGGTGTATGTGGTCGCTACAGCCCATGGACATCTATATATCTCAACCAAGCCATTCTTGCCTGAGGTCGTATACAGTTGCGTTCATACTTGTATGCGTTGCTTTATATAGGTTATTATAAATCAATATTCGTAGGATCTAAATATAATAGAATTGCTTCACGGTAGAAATGGGTTCAGTGGTAGTACGTCCTTAGTTCCATCCACATAAAAGTGTGGCAAGCAACTGCATCTGTCCTTTGAAACACAATAGAGTTGCTTCAGGGCAGAAATGAGTTAAGTGGTAGTATTTCATTAGTTATAACCACAAATAAACGTGTGGCCGACAGCCGCACCTTTCCCTTGAAACTCAATAGAGATGCTTTAGGACAGGAATGGATTCAGCGGTACCTCCTCAGTTACGACAGATAAAAGTGTGGTCATCAATTACACCTGTCCTCCGAAACACGTTAGAGCTACTCTCACTAATTAGCAGGTAGTACTTTCTTGGTCACAACCACAGATAAAAGTGTGGCCTAGGACTGAACCTGTCCACAAAACACAATAAAGTTGGTTTAGAGCTAAAAAGAATTCAGCGGTTGTACTTTCTCGGTTACAACTACAAAGAAAAGTATGGCCGGCACCCACAATTTTCCACTGAAACACAACAGAGATGCTTCAAATTATTTCTACATAATATCTAAAAACCCAAATATAAATAGAATGATAAAGTGTGCTTCTACGTAAGCACATGCGACCACAAATAAAAGTGTAGCCGGCAACCGCACCATGCCACCAAAACACACTAGAGTTGCTTCAACAGATAAAAGTTTGGCTGGCAACCACACCTTTCCACCGAAACACAATACAATCACAGATAGTGAGTGGCCAACCACCGCATCTTTCCGGCGAAACACAATAGAAATTCTTCAGGAGAGAAATTTATTCAGCGGTAGTACCTCCTCAGTTACATGCACAAATAAAAGTGTGGTCAGCAATGGCACCTGTCCACCGAAAACGATAGAGTTACTTAAACAAATAAAAGTGTTGTCGGCAGCCGCTTTCATCCACCGAAACACAATAGAGTTGCTTTAGAGCAGAAAGACTCAGCGATAGTACTTTCTCGATTTTAACCACAGATGAAAGTGTGGCCAGCAAGTGCGGCTGCCTACCGAAACAAAATAGAGTTGCTTTAGAGCTGAAACAGATTCAGCGGTAGTATTTTCCTGTAGTTTCGGGATTAAGAATACAGCTACGGTATCCCTTGCCTGATCGTAATACGCGACTAAAAGGGAGCTTCCGGGGCTGCGAGCGGAGAGAGATGTGAACTCCTGTTTGTACTATTGCACTCAAGTAAAGTACAGTAGGTACCTACTTATAATAATGTTTCCGGTATTCCCCATGCTTCTTTCACACTCATTGCCCCACAGTAGTGTAGATATACCATTACACAATAATTTTGACTCTTCTATAAACTATGGTATAACGATATTATATATAGAGAATAATTTGTATCGTTGATACGAGTAGATCATCTCGGTTCTTTGCCTGAAAACAAAGATATCAATTTTTGCTACATAAATAAATAACTAGCTAAAAATTTTGCTACCGAAATACGACAAAAAGGATGCCACGCGAGCAGCTTGCTGCGAGCGCAACACGCGCAAACTAGTCTTATTATAATTCTAAAAGAAAAGTCATTTCTTATAATGTTGGAGATGTAGTATGGAGGAGAAACTTCGTACAATCCAACGCTCCTTATTTTTTCTCTGCTAAATTAGCACCTAAATTTGTTAAATGTAAAATTGTTGAGAAAATTTCAGATAATGTTTACTTGTTAAAAGATTTAAATAAAAATACTTCTGGCAGATTCCATGTTAAGGATATTCTTAAGGTCTAGGTCTATTTTTAGGCAACTTCTAAATTATTGGGTATTCTTGTTAGTGTTTATATTTTTGTTTCCTAGGTCAATTGCAGTTTGAATGTTGATGTATGTAGGTGTTTTATGGTAGGACTGCAGTTGTTAGATGATGTATGCTGATATGATGTATGACAGGGGCCTTGGTAAATAAATTATTCTAATATGACACTCATGGTGTATCAGCTTTAGCCATGTATACTCATAGTTTTATTTTTGGAATATCAAAATTTGTGAGAAAAATAGGTAGCCAACAACATTATAAGGACTCCCTTGTTTTTTTTTTGCATACCATATTTGGTGTGTTATTTTGTTTTGTTTGTTGTGTGGAACACTTTCGTGTGACATACATATTTTTTTTGTTGTACTTTGTACATTTTGTTTGTTTGTGTTGGGCATAGATAGTTTGTTTTTTTTTTGTGTTGTGCGTACTTTAGTTAGTTGGTTAGTAGGAGTTTTTTTTGTGTTAGTTTAGGTATCATAATTTAAGATCCTGGACATGACATTTGCGCACACTCTTTTACCTCAGCATTTCTACATGCTGGGTGTGACTTTTGGTGCTTCTGCACATTTTTTTTTTGGATGCTCAACCAATTCTTTTACTGTGTTTCAGTTCGCTCTCACAAAGCTTTCCGCTTTTGTGTTAGCCGGTTGCATACTGGACCAGTAATTTTTTTTCCTTTTGGGACTTTTTTTAGCACTTTGTTGCTAACTTTTGTGGTACTTGTTACCAATTTTTTTTTTGTGCTTTGTTGCAAACCTTGTTTTTTTTGTACTTTTTGGCAAGTTTTTTTACTGAGTCTAGTTCGCTATACAAGGTTCTTATACCTATTGTATTAGTCGGTTGCATACTAGGCCAGTACTTTTTTTGTGGTACTTTGCTACCAAGCTTTTTGCCTTTTCTGAGTTTAGTTTGCTAACACAAGGTTTTACACCCATTGTGTTAGTCAGGTGCATACTAAGCCAGAAAATTTTGTTTTGTTTGG
Source organism: Pyrgus malvae (assembly GCA_911387765.1). NCBI lineage: Eukaryota > Metazoa > Arthropoda > Insecta > Lepidoptera > Hesperiidae > Pyrgus > Pyrgus malvae. The sequence continues at coordinate 3,695,460 of OU426955.1, read as the reverse complement.
GTATATCCCAATATTTGTTGTAAGATTACCTAATCTTATATTTTTGTCCTGCATAGGATGTTTTGTTTTGTGTGTTCTTTCATTTGAAAAACACAACTTTTTGCTTCGGTTAGTTCGTCGTTGCATGACTTTTTAGTCCATTGCTCCGATCAGGTGCATACTGGCCAAGCAATTTTGTTCTCTTTAGTTAGATTAAATCTAATTTTGTTAGTATTATTTTATGCTTAGTGATAAATAGTATTTATTATACTTACATACTTACTATTATTGGGAATGGTTCGTCGATGTGATTCCTTTGTGTTTCCATTGTACCGGTTGCATACCAGACCTGATGGTAGTAGTACTGAGTATTTCTTGGTTATTTATTTATTTATTTGTTTGTTTGCTTGTTGGAAGATGTTAGGTGTTTGTTCGTACAACTTTTGTTGTATATTTTTGTTTTGTTTGGTACTTATTTTGTTTATATAATATTTATTGGTTTCAAACCTATAAAAAAAAAATCCAGAACCTTCAGTTCTGAATTTTTTTTTCTCCAGAAAAGGGGGAAATGTAACGTGCTTTTTTCGTCCTTGCGCTCGTTACGAATTTATTGTTTATTTTCGACAAATATTTACATTTCATACATAGGAATTCATCATAACCTTATTCTCTTCTATTTTGTTTTGACACTTAATTTTTTCTAATGTTGGTTGTAGGTCAATGGAAAAGGTATTGCATCTTGTAATGCCAACCTAACTTTTAATTACATACGTAATAACATTTAATTAAATTTAAAACTTATTTTCTAAATTGTGGTGAATTCGTAAAATAAAACAAAAACATATTTTTAGAAATGTTTATTTATTAAAACTATAAATTTTTGTAAATTATAATTTCATACGGTAATTATATATAACTTAACAGATTCCTAGTGCTAATTTACGAACGCATCCTTTATACGGGCGATGTCAAATACGACTTGACAACCTTCACTTTTCTTTATATCTTCATAATGTGAAGATCCATTTGTGGCATTTTGGTTTTTATATTTTTTAATCCGGCCTAATCTGGCCCGATTATTAGTTTAGTGGGTAAATAAAACCACAGGGAGAATGTGCCCAATCTAATTTATTTAAATCAAGGGATATTTTATTCCCAATTTGTTTTTTTTGTGGAGCGCGCCATGACGCGCTCCAAATTGTAATCCAAATTACATCCAAATACTAAATCCAAATTATAACTCCAAATTACTTTTTTTTCTTTTTGAAATGATACTTGACATGTGCTCGATGAGTATGGTGGAAATTATTTATTTACGCCGACGGAGGTGATGGGGTGACGTCTCCTCTGGACTGGCTTTCTTTTGGGATATTCTTCACCTTTGGCTGGAACCGCATTATTACTTAGAAATCTGTTAAGTACTACCATAACCTGTAAGTTAAAACCTATTACTTAATCTTTAAGCAGTTACAAGAATGTTAGGGTTTTCTTTGTAAGTACCATCTATATTTTGGACAATATAGTACCTAACAAAATAATATCTTTGTTTCTTTTGTCAACTACTCACACACAGAACACCCTCATTGAGATTAGAAGTCCAATGGTCTTTCCGACTCTTAGCTATCTGGTGGAGTACGCTGCATTACTAGCACCTGCTCTCTGGCGCCCGAAATCTTTATTTTATTTGTGTTTTTTTTATCTTTCTTTATTTGAGAGCAGGGCCACTCATCTGGCTACAGCGGCGGCTGCTCCGGCCACTAACTTTGTTTATTTTACCTTAATTTTTCTTTTAAACCTTGCACCACACAAAATTCCCATTACAATCGGTGAACATATATAAAAAAAAAACATACAGCCGAATACAGTACCTCCTCCTTTTGGAAGTCGGTAAAAAAGTACAATAATATATTTGAGATAACAGAATGGCTATGGGTTGATAATGGTCACATATGACAGCTGATCACGTTTCAGTGAGTACCATAAACACACACAAATACACACACACTCATTTGTTTCTGATTTTTTTCTACTTTCGAAACGTTAACGTCTAAGACTAAATGTGATACTTTTTTTTCAACCTTTTTTTATGGCCCACTGCTAGGCACAGGTCTCTGGCCAAGTGCGGATTGGTGCACGTCATGCTTTCAAGAAATTATGAATTTCTCTCAGGCATGCACGGTGATGGGGAACATCGTAATCAATTAAAAATCACGACTTAACGATATTATCCTTCACCGTGGAGCAGCGATAAATGCGCACATTACCTTTGTCAGAGGTGCACGCCGAGGATTTGAACTCGGGATCGGTCGCGTGGAAGACCGCAATTTTTTACCACTTGGCCATCTCTGCTCTTGTGATACTTACCCATACAATATTAAGGCTAAACTCAACAAAGAATTTTTAGAAGGCAAGAGAAAGGAAACTTAATGATACATTTTCTCCAACGTCTGGGGTGAGTGATAAAGTGCGGAGGAACGCGACGTCAGAGGTATCTACTTAGCGAGGTGTAAGGCACTGAGAGGCATTGGATTAGGTCAAGTTGTGTAAATTGTAGTGAACATAATAAAAGATTTTATAATTAAACAACTTGTATTGCGCCATGGTTACTCTGCCGGACGGCTTCCGGTTCGATTCTCGGCATGGTAGAAATGTCTTACATTCAATGCCCCACGTAAGGATGCCTTGTGTCGTGGGTACCTGAAAATACAAGAAAAAAACAGAAACACAAAGTGTGGAGGGACGAGTTCTCTTAGATATCTAGTTAGCGAGCTGTATGAGCTCAAAAAATATTTACGACATGACAATAAAAGAAAAACAGGCTCAAAGTTTATAATTAAACTAGCGGCCGCCCACGACTTCGTCCGCGTGAACTTTGATATTAGTCATAGCATGATGTTTTGTAGCCTAAAGCCTTCCTCGATAAATGGACTATCCAACACAAAAATAATTTTCCAATTTTAAACAATAGTTCCTCAGATTAAGAGGAAACGCTAGCGCCGTATTCCCATACAAGTGTATTCTCCTATTTTCTCCCTGGATAATGCTTCTAGAGGAATGATTTTTTGTAACAATATCTAAGTCTGCTATAGCTATGCCCATTTGTTTTGTTTTTTTCAATCAACTAATTAGATCAGAAAATATGACTCTTCGAATATCGTAGAAAATGCCTCTTTCATACAGCCCTAATCCAACAACTGCAAAACAAATTTGAAAGGTTTTTACAACCAAATAAAAACATAGGGGCATAGACTTATTCTATTTCTTGATTTTTGTGAAAATTTTTTTAATAAACTCAATTTTTAAGGAGGAAACAGGAGAATACGAAACCTCAATTTAGTCAGAAAGTTTGTAGGTATAATCGGTCTGAGCTGCATCTGTCCCTATCGCACTCTATGGGGGAAGGCTGAGGCAGCGCAATATCAATAGTTACTCTTAGTTAGTTACTTAGTTATTTTTTTGGACAAATTTTTTTGTTTCTATTTTTTTATGATACATCATACTAAAATACATACAACCCTAAATTTTCACCCCTCTATGATCAACCCTTATTTTTTATTTATTAATTAAAAACTTTAATTTTGCCGCGATTTTCGTGAATCTTTGGATCTCGTGGATATCGGCTAGGGTGGAGAATCGGACATCTGTTTTTCATCCCCCTAAATGTTAAGGGTGGTCCACCTTTAATTTTTTTTTTGACATTTTTTTTATTTTATTTTTTTACTGTATTTTTTTTTATGATACATCATACTAAATTTTTTATTTTTATTTTGTCATGACTTAGAATAAAAAAAATTAATCTGTCATCGTAAATTTATCATTAATTTTCAGTGCAATAATTATTTATTTACCATTTATTAATCTGACAAAGACAGCTATTACTCTCAGTTAATTAAGTGATCTCATGTAAATAAACACGTGTTGTGAGCTCCCGCCAACAACGGCCATTACTGTACTGTATATATTGTACTTAACATTTTTTAATAAAATTTGCACACCGTGTGCAGTTTGATTCAACTTGAAAGATAGAATAGCTTACATCTCAATTTATAGTCGCAATATTAGGTATTTTATTACTGATACTTTAAGGCAGGACAACGACTGCCGGGTTAGCTAGTATTAGTATAGATTTAGATTTAGGACTTAACTCGTACAAAAATTGACAAAACTAAAGATTGTTTCTATATTATCAAACTAGCCAGCCTTCCGCCACCGGCTTCGCCCGCGTCGACCCGTTTAATGGGTCCCCGTAGGATAAAAAATAGCCTATGTGCTATTCCAGGCTTCATTGCTATATTAAAATCATATGCGTTTGTTCGTTTACCCGTTTTCACGTAGAAATGAAGCATTTTCCCAAGGTATAACCTATGTTACTCAGGGTGAATGTAGCTTTCTAATGGTGAAAGAATTATTGAAATCGTGTTCCAATTCCGTATTTTTTGAGTTTATTCATTACAAACATACAAAAATACAAATCTTTCCTCTTTATAATATTAGTATAGATTAAAAATATCGGTAAAACAGCATAAAAGTAAGGCAAAATCAAATGTGTTTCAAGCGATAAGCTAACAATGATTTACCCATACTCGGACTTCCGAGAATTGCAAATTGCTGGTTCTAGCAGAACAAGCTTGAAACAACAAGCAAGAAATATTCACGTCTGACTGCATATTGGTATCCCTTTATAAGCTTGGTTAGAGTTTGCTACAGGTAAAGGGCTGAAGCTTAAACTCAAAGGCGTTTCTAAGAGCACAGAGTAGTGAGCTAAGAATAATAATAATGTCTTATATGTGCGGTCGGGTTTATGAGAATGGCAAATTGCTGTTTCTAGCGGAATTAGCTCGCGAGTGAAGATCTCAACGTTATTTATTGCGAGAAATATCCACGTCTTACTATATATTGGCACGGTTTTTATGCTGACCTTTTTTTTGGTATCGGGGGAAAACATTCAAAAGGTACCCAGCACCTTGGGAGAGTTTACCGGGTTATGTGGGATTTGACCGCACTAAAACCCCCTCGGTGGCCTCCGAGGACTCCGGGATCTCCATTGGAACGCACCGGTGTCCTCCACGCGCGGCGCCCCACAACGGGCCCATCTTCGGGAGAGCAGATGCGCTCTCCTGCACCTTCAGGTGTTGACGGCGGCATGCGGCCACGCACACACCACCGTCCTTCCCGGGGCTACTGGCTGGACGGGTCAAGCTCCCACTCTCACCGTCCACGACCCCGGAAGACCCTTTTAGTCGCCTCTTATGATTATGCAGGAGATACCGTAGATCTATTCCTAATCCCGAAGCTACAGGGACTTTTTATGCTGACCTTGCGTTTCGTCAGATTTAAGTAGTTGGGTATAGTTTAAATAGAAATTAGTCTTTTATAATTGTGTCTTTTACAGGCTAAAAATGGCAAGGAAAATAGTCCAAACTATGTTACTGCAGAAGTATATTTAAAACTTACGTATCAGTTGTCACAAAGTCTGCTTCCATATTATTGGATTCAGATAGTTTTGAAGTATAAACCTCTAGCTCAAATATGTTTTTAGATCATACAGGCACAAAGCGATGAGTTAATAATGCTATTTTACCCGGTTTACGAGAATTGCAAATTGCAGGTTCTGGCGCAATAAGCTCACGAGTGAAGATCTCAACATTATTTTTGCGGGATATATCCACATTTGACTTCTTAGTGGCATCGCTTTAAGAGCTACGTTAGAGTTTACTACAGCTAAAGAGCTTTTAAATTTTTAGTTTCTTAACAACAGCTACAGATTAAGGGCTTTTTTTTAAATTTTGTGTTGCGCGCATGGCCCAGCGGTTAGCGTAGTACGCAAACGATCTATGCAACTAAGCCTAACGGCTGCGTCGGGTGTGAGATGGGTGACCGCTAGTGGCAAAAAATTTCATGCGCGTTTCCATTCTTCGGAGGGCACGTTAAGCCGTCGCTCCCGGTTGATATCGATAGATAACAGTCGTCAAACCTTGTCGGAGGCCTTATGGGCGGTTTGAAAACATCCGACAGCGGGTTGGCCACTAACCCGCATCTCCACCAACCCGCATTGGAGCAGCGTGGTAGAGTAAGCTCCAGGCCTCCCCAGTAATGGGGAGAGACCCGTGCCCAGCAGTGGAACGCAGAAAAGGTTGCAGCCAAATTTTTATTTCATATATAAAGTTTATAATATTGAAGTTTATAACTCAGCCCTCATTAAAATGAGCAGTAAGTACCAAAATCCGTATCCATATTGTCGTATTTAGAAAGATTTTTAAGGTACAAAGACCAAACTAAAATGTGTTTCTATAAGCACAAATGAGCGATACCAAAGTCGGTATCCATATTGTCGTATTTAGAAAGATTTTTAAGGTACAAAGACCAAACCAAAATGTGTTTCTATAAGCACAAATGAGCGATACCAAAGTCCGTATCCATATTGTCGTATTTAGAAAGATTTTTAAGGTACAAAGACCAAACCAAAATGTGTTTCTATAAGCACGAATGAGCGATACCAAAGTCCGTATCCATATTGTCGTATTTAGAAAGATTTTTAAGGTACAAAGACCAAACTAAAATGTGTTTCTATAAGCACAAATGAGCGATACCAAAGTCCGTATCCATATTGTCGTATTTAGAAAGATTTTTAAGGTACAAAGACCAAACCAAAATGTGTTTCTATAAGCACAAATGAGCGATACCAAAGTCGGTATCCATATTGTCGTATTTAGAAAGATTTTTAAGGTACAAAGACCAAACCAAAATGTGTTTCTATAAGCACAAATGAGCGATACCAAAGTCCGTATCCATATTGTCGTATTTAGAAAGATTTTTAAGGTACAAAGACCAAACCAAAATGTGTTTCTATAAGCACAAATGAGCGATACCAAAGTCGGTATCCATATTGTCGTATTTAGAAAGATTTTTAAGGTACAAAGACCAAACCAAAACGTGTTTCTATAAGCACAAATGAGCGATACCAAAGTCGGTATCCATATTGTCGTATTTAGAAAGATTTTTAAGGTACAAAGACCAAACCAAAATGTATTTCTATAAGCACAAATGAGCGATACCAAAGTCCGTATCCATATTGTCGTATTTAGAAAGATTTTTAAGGTACAAAGACCAAACCAAAATGTGTTTCTATAAGCACAAATGAGCGATACCAAAGTTGGTATCCATATTGTCGTATTTAGAAAGATTTTTAAGGTACAAAGACCAAACCAAAATGTGTTTCTATAAGCACAAATGAGCGATACCAAAGTCGGTATCCATATTGTCGTATTTAGAAAGATTTTTAAGGTACAAAGACCAAACCAAAATGTGTTTCTATAAGCACAAATGAGCGATACCAAAGTCGGTATCCATATTGTCGTATTTAGAAAGATTTTTAAGGTACAAAGACCAAACCAAAATATGTTTCTAAAAGCACAAAGGCACACAGCGATCAGGAAATAATGCTATGTTTACCCGACCGCAGGCTTACGAAAATTGCAAATAGTAGGTTCTAGCGGAATAAGCTCGCGAGTGAAGATCTCAATATTATTATTGCGGGATATATCCACGTCTGACTCCATATTGGCATCGCTTTATGAGCTACGTTTGCGTTTCTAAGATTGAAGTTAACATTTTGCTTTGCGTACAGTTAATTTAATGTTCAGCAATACTAGCTTATTGTCTCTTAGTGGTTGGTTACAACCCTTTTTGCGTTCCACTGCTGGGCTCGGGTCTCTCCCCATTATTGGAGAGGTCTGGAGCTTAATCCATCAACCTGCTCCAATGCGGGTTGGTGGATATGCGAGTTAGTGGCCGCCGTCGGATTATTCAAACCGGCCATTAGGCCTCCCACAAGATTTATTATGTTGTTGTTATTTATCGACAACAACCGGGACCGACGGCATATCGTGCCCTCCGAAGCACGGAAACGAGCAGGATTTTTTTGCCACTAACGGTCACCCATCTTACACTCGACCAGGCCCGTTTGGCTAGTTGCATAGATCACTTGCGTTCTACGCTAACCGCCGGGCCATGCGCGCTTCCTTAGTCGATACCTTGTTAAAAATTTAAGTGAAGATAGGGTTCCGTATCCAAAGGTAAAAACGGTACCCCATTACTAAGACTCCGCTGCAAGGAAATTGAAATGAAATGAAAATACTTTATTGTTGATTGCTTATATACATAGAATAAGATGTTTAAAATTATAATTGGAGTTTTAAACAGTCTACTATATTCTGGCATACCATATTATTAATTAAAATTAACAAAAAATATTTTGTTGGCTTTTGATGCCTACCCACCGCTGGGTCACTGAGAGAAAAAAGCCGGCGGAAAAAAAACTCTCAGGCATTGTTCAGCAATCGTTTGATCGTCCATCCGTTTGTTTGTATGAATGTCCAACTGTCATCAGGCCGTATCTCATGAACTGTGATAGTTGAAATTTTTACAGATGATGTATTTCTGTTAACGCTTTAACGCCATATACTAAAAAAATGTTTATGGCGGGTGGTATGGGAACCAAAATCGTGACTTTTATATTATGCACTTTTTTCTGATCTTAATAACGAAAACAAGCAGGTACTTGGAAGTCCCTGTAGATTCTGGTTTAAGAATAAAGTTACGGTATCCCCTGCCTGATCGTAAGAGGCTACTAAAAGGGGCTTCCCTATCAATTCTCATTGGAGCAACGCGGTGGTATGCTCCACACCTCCCCATTCGGCCTCCCCAAAAGGTGATACCCATGCCCAGAAGTGGAACGCAAAAAAGGGTTGCAGACAAAGATACAAGTACAAATGTATTGCATACGAATATAAACAAAAAACTTTCTTTCACTGAAAGAAATACGTTCGAGAAAAGTCGTCGTACGCCAAAGTCAAAGTTTCGAGAGGGTTCAGTAATAACAATCCTCAACTTCTTTAAACTAGGTTACGCGTTTGTGAAGTAGGCTAAAAGATATGGTTGAGACTAAGGGTTAGACTCTTCTACTGTCGGATACAGACCGAAAGATAATAATAAGCAAAGTAAGACAGGCAAGCTATGTTTTATGAAACTTAGGGTTGAGACACCGATATTGCAGTGTGTAAAAAATATTAATCCACAAATGCATTTTTTTATGATCGTGTACTTCAATCTTTTGTCCTGCTTATTTCATGTCAAATTTTATGATTTTATTACAACGAGAAGAACCTGCCTCATAGATTTAACTTTGATAAATAGTTAAAAATATGGAATGACTTTAATTAATTATTAGAAGTTTGATTCACGTTTTCATGTACGGCCGGATGGACAGAATAGTCATCCAAGTGTAAATGTAAAAAAGTAAATGGCTTTTTTTACTAAAAAAATTTAATAGAGTGTTGGATGCAGCTCGTAAGCCAAAGAATAATTGGAATAAAGCAGTGTGAAACTGCTAGATTATTCAAAAATATTTGGGCATCTGAGCCAACCCTATTGAATCCTTTTCTTGCATCTAGCTACGGCAATATTCTGTAGTTACCAGACTAGTATCCTGAAACACAATTCTACCGTAAAACAATTTCTGAAAACTACTCCAACGACGTAATGAGATCAGTATCTCGTATAATAACGGTACCGTTATAGCGTTTGTCCACTGCCGCCGTCATCGGACCGTCAACTCGTTCTGTTTATTTTGCACCGATTTTAAGATGACGTGACGGCGTTCGTTTCTCCGTTTGTTCCAGTTGTCACGCGTGGTAGTCGCGTTTTCGAAGTAATTAAGTGATGGCTAAGTTAAACCGGCGACAACTTCTGCTGCTTTTGTCACAGGGGCGTATGTTTTATTAATGGATATTTCTTCGCCATTTTTATTACAATTGTATGATGATTGATAATCTCTCTTTGCGCCGTAATCCTCACTGATGAGGGTCGTGACCAATACCTAGCATTATCTTGTGTGTGATGATGTGCCATACACTTCTGTTCTTAGCGGTTTTTAAAGCGTTATGGACGGTAGAGCCAACTGCAGTGCGGATTAGGTCAGACAGGTAGTCTCTTTCCTTCGATCTTGCCAGTGACCATAAGTTTACAATGATAATAAAAGCCAAAATTAAATAACCGAGCTAACTTGATGGTGCGTCGGCAGTGTTCTCGGGCCCGTTCTTGCCGGGATGAGGGCGCTCGGGTGACGGACGTGCGGTGGACAAGCAGGCATAGTAAATGTATGTAGGTACATATTATGTACCGCTATTTCGGCGCCGTCACCGGACCGTCAACGAGACCGTTTTTATTTGGTACCGATTTTAAGATGATGCGCCGGGATGACGGCGCTCGGGTGACGGGCGTGCGGTGGACACGCGGGCTTAAACCAGTCGACATTACGTTTTAAGTTGAAAACTATACAGGATCGTATCCTGAAAGCTTACTGTGTTACATTTTAAAAGCTGCGAATTAGTGTTTACAATAAATCAGCTACATATTATGTAGATATTCTATTTCAAGAAGTCCGACTAGTTATTGTTGTAGTGGTGGTGTGTTTTGACAAGCACGCTTGTGGATGCGTTAGCAAAGAAATCTGAACACCTCTGTCGTTAACAAATAAAATAAAAAAATGTACTGTACACATCACTGCTACCATAATATCCATAAGGAAGAACAGTTGGGCTTTAAAGGGAAGTTGAGAAAAACTTTCGGTTCCGGCTCTTTTCTCTCAGTTCAATCCATTGCCTAAAAGGACACTAGATCAGTTAACCATGAAAATTTGGCGCTCTCTAATAGAACATTTGTGTTCCAAGAATGTTTTTATTTAATTTTGAAGTTTACAAAACAATATTATTTAATAATATAGTAGGTAAGGACCTACTCGTCGAAAATCGAGAAGGATTAATGAATTCATTGTGAATTAGTTCGTACTTCAAAATATAATGGCAAACAGTAATTCTATTTACAAAGCCGACATTGTAAAAGCACCTGTTGCCATGATTATTCGCAATTGCTATTAACGAGCTCTCGTGACCAGCCGAGCGTCGAACCCAGGACCGGCGTCACGGCACGCGCCCTTACTAGCCGTTAATCACTAGGCAATTTCGACCTTATGTATATTGGCTGAAGGAAACTTAAATGTGTCGTGAAATAAAACAATAACAGTAAAATGTTGACTGGTAGTTGAACTCGTAAGTGTATGATTACTCGGTTTTTGAACCTGAGGGCCCACTTACTCTGTAAGCATCCGTCCGTAAGTTCTAACATTTTCGGAATCATTTTTGGCATACTCAGATCGTCTTTCTGATCGTTTTGTCATTGATGACATTAAGCTAATGAATGAATAATATTGCTAGAATTTATTCAGTTTTATCCAAAAATGCCCGAAAAATTACTAAGTTTTGGATACGGGCGTACAGAGTAGGCCCTCTGGTTCAGGTTATACGAGTATGTAAGCTTCGAAGTACTGTTTACAATATGGTAGCTTTTGTAGTAGTCTTATATACACATATAGACATGCAGATATGCAGACATAAAGACATACAGACAGACATACATACCTACAAATACATACAAAAATAAAAATCTGTACTATTTATGTTATTCTAAATGTGAAAGTTTGGATACGTGGATGGTTGTTTGTTGCTCAATCACGCAAGAACGGCTGAACAGATTGGAATAAAATTTGGTACAAAGATAGACTATACGATACTCTGCCCTGGAATAGCATAGGCTATTTTTCATCCCCGTAAAATATACTGTCCCCGTGAAAAACAACAGTATAATCATTTAAACTCAAATCACCCGAGCGAAGCCGCTTCGGTTCACTAGTATTACATACAAAGTGATAACCGCCTTTTTGAAGTCACCTAAAATTAAAACCTAACTTGCACGCTTGCAACATTTGTTGTTTAATCGTCGACAAAACACGAGTGCAGCGCTTGCCCGGACAAGTGCTGGCAGACCCGTAGGGTGCCGCGTTTCATACAAAGACATAATCAAAATAGTTTAAACAAACTAAAAAACACGCTTTTAAGGCACATCAAACTAAAAAGTCAAAAAGAATCCTTAATATAAGCAGAAAATAATAATACACAAAGATACTAGTATTATTGTGAAAAAAGCGTGAGGTGCTCTGTGCCATATTTTTAACACGCTTTTATTAACTTGACCTGTATGTATGTATGTATGTATGTAACGGAATCTTTTAACTTCATTTTCACTTACTTCTAGGAGTCTGATTAACTTGAAAATTAGCACAGGGGTCAAGGGCCGATGACAATACAATAATCTTATAACTTTATATTAAAGTCCTAACTAGGATCATCAGGGTAAAAAATAAATACGAGGGGCGGCTGATAAGTTCGTGGCCTAAGGTGCTTAATGAAACAAATATAAAGTTTTATATTTTTAACACGTCTAAGCGTCTGATTAACTTAAAAATTTGCACAGGGGTCAAGGGCCGGTGACATTGCAATTTTATGAGAATAAAAATCCAATTAAAAAAATAAAAATAAATAATGTAGTTTAAAAAACTAAAAAACACGCTTTTGTGAAAATACGAAATAAAAAGTAAGAAATTAAGAAGAAAATGTATTTTACTGTAAAAAAAGTGTGGGGTGGTTTCTAAGATACTATTGACACCATGCACCCCATGCTTTTTTTCTTCTTAATTTCTTACTTTTTATTTCGTATTTTCACAAAAGCGTGTTTTTTAGTTTTTTAAACTACATTATTTGTATGTACTATATAACGAGCAACCCATTACACATTACATTACATTAAATCAAATAATGTACATAATCAGTGACGGATCCTGGATTTGCGTTTGGGGGGGGGGGGCTTGATGGCTGACATTTTGGAGGAGGTCAGGGGGATCAGGCTGTTGCATATTCTTTATTTTTTCTAAGTAGCAATCGCTTTACTCCTATAAAAGATGAATTTTAAGGCTCTAACACAAAGTAAGATATACCGTTAGCGTATCCAAAATTATTTCAAATTATCTCAACTACTAAATTAAGTTGCAAAAAATAAAGCAGATAAATTATGATAATCTTTTAAAATAAATAGCTAAAATATTCGTATAAAATTCACATGGCTACTGCTTAGTTCCATAAACTCCGTACGGCTAGTTCGATAACCTTGCAAAAATTATTACCTAACAGCACACGTACAGATTTGTCAACTCGCCATTGTGAATATCATGTAGGTAAATATCGCGAATGTGCAAATTAAATGTTTGTCCTACTATAGTCCGCTTGAAAAATTGCATTAGTACTAAAATAATGTATAGACTGGCTTTACCACTTTGTAGCTAAAACTCCTTGAGTGGCCTACTTTAGGAAGGCCGGAAGAACGCCGGAATCTCTAGAAGAACGCACCGGGCGACGTCCTCCACGCTCGACGCTTCATAACGGGTCTTTTATTCGGGGAGAGATGGTGCACTTCTGTAACTTCCAGAGCTTGTAACGCCATGCACACATTACGCGCCGGTCTACCGGGGCTGCTGACTGAACTGTTGGAGCTCCCAGTCTCGCCGCTCGCTACCCTGGAAGCCCCCTTTTAGTCGCCTCTTACATCAGGCAGGGGATACCAAGCTCTATTCTTAATCCCGAAGCTACAGGGACTAGACCGGCCTACCTTTGCAGTTTTCTGTCTCCCGAATGGCTTGAACTGTCGGACATTAAATTTCAATATTGAAAAATAGATAGGCATAGGGCTAGAGAATACTCTGCGGTTGAAGGCAGTGGCAGTGGGAGAACGACTGTATATGCGTGGCCGCAAGCTGTCGCCACCTGAATGCGATAAAAAGAAGGATGGGTGTACAATCGATAGTTATTAATCGCTTATTCGATATTTTACTGATTTTGTTTTATATAAGTGACGTGTCACTAAACATTTCACTAGACAAAACCAGTAAAAAGAAGTAATAGATAAGGAATTTCGTCATCCTTCGGGAATAGTGAAACTCCTTGAGATTTCGGGTAATCAGCGGGTGATTTCCACATTTCTGTGCGACATTTACACTGTTGACATATGGCGTATCACCATATACACTGTTGACATGTGACGTAACACTACTAGATGTAAACATATTTGATAATTGTAGGCCACGCTTTCAAAATTAAAAATATTGACCCTTCCTTATTTATACATTTACGAAATCAATCATTAATCATTATTGGACAAAACTGAAATCGCTAAATATGAAACCCTTAAATCAAAAAGGCATAATAGTAAATTATATTCAATCGCTTCTAAAACAAAACAATACCATAACAGTGTCTATTGCATGGGACCAAAAATATTATAACAGTCTACCGGAATTCCTCAAAATCAAAACGGGCAACGAGTTTAAAAAATAACTTAATATGTATTTACTGAAAAAGGTGTAATATTCAATCACTGGTTTCATAAACGATAAAACGGCATAAAGGAATTCCACAAAAACCTGGGAGATTTTTTCCGCCAGTTTTTTTCCTCTTAGTGTATAAAAACAATAGCAGCTTAATCCGACGATTGGATTTTTTTATAAATTCACATTTTTATAAATTGTGTTATAATTACTTAATTATTTTTTTTATCTTTGTAATATTTGCATACCTCATGAAGGTAAATATGACGTACTAAATATGTATTAACAGCTTTTGTAAATACCCATATTAAGTACAAATAAAAATCTTTGTCTTTGTCTTTGTTCATAATGAATGTTACAGCAAACAACGATAAAAAAACAAATTTGAATGTGTGCTGGTGCTATTTTCAACGTATAAACGCCAAATTTGAATACAATTTGTTTTTGTAACAAGTTACGTACGATTCGCCAAAAATGTGGTTTGGTTGACATTTGCAATTATAATGAACTATAAAAAAGCCATGTAACAAACGATTGGTTCTGTAAATATAGATAATAATAAACGAGGGTCAAGGCAATCGGAGATATTTTGTATTTTTAGAGGTGAGTAGGTTTACCAGACAAACACATTTGTAAAGACACTAGATTTACTTTTTTATTAGATTTTTTTTATTACTTTTAAAGTATCATAATGATGTTTTAAATTTGAATGTAACTTAATAGATGTAAAAAGTATGTAAGATATAAACATTACGATATATTTATAACACAATACAATACAAAAATACTTTATTGCACACCAGATTTTATACAATGAGGTAACATTAAATTATACATCAATTTACTTAGTGTATACATGCAATAGGCGTCCTTACCGCTCAGGCAGCGATTTCTTCCAAGCAACTTATGCTTGGAAAAATAGTAATGGACAGAGAGGAAGAAAAAGGAGAAAGGGTAAAGTTAAACCCATGTAATTCTATGTATTATTATTTTTTATTTCTTTCTTTCTTCTTTCTTCATTTTATTTTGTATCGTGTGTTTGAGAGTAAAAGCTTTCTTAAAGGGTCTTAAATGACCTTAGTTATTTTAGGAGATATTATAAAAACAGAAAACATATTAAATTATTCAATTTTAATATGTCATATAAATAACACAATTTGTATAAATTGTATTAATGCTCCACATTTCAAAAATGACTACAATATAATTGCAATTATACAGTTAGGTATATAATATTCGCCCCCGTGGACCCATTTAATGGGTAAAAAATTGCCTATGTACTATTCCAGGCTTAATAAAATTGCTATATTAAAATCATAGGCGTTTAGCCAGTTGCTTCAATCGAGATGCCGATTGCCCGTTTTCACATAGGAATGAAGCATTTTCCTACGGTAAAAAATTGCCTATGTTACTCAGGGTGAATGTAGCTTTCTAATGGTGTTTTTTTTTGAAATCGGAACAGTAGTTTTTGAGTTTATTCATTACACACATACAAAAATACAAATCTTTCCTCTTTATACTATTACAAACATACAAAAATACAGTTCTTTCCTCTTTATAATATTAGTATAGATGTAGGAATACTTAATAGGCTTTCAAAATAATTTTGTTCAAAATAATCATTACTCATTTAATTTTTTTGGGCTTGAATTTATTTTAGGTATTACGTATTCAAATATATATTTTTTATCCTGCTTCCATAACTTACGTTTAAAGATCTGTTTTAATCTGGAGATAAATTATTGTTGCAATAAACTTTTAGTGCCATCTCTGATAAAGTTTATTTTTATTTCTACGTCCTCCATTATAGTTTTAAACTGGATAAATAAAATGTTTTGTTGTTACGGATAAAACTTATTCAAGATTGATTTAAAAAAAAGCATTTTTGGCTACAGAAGATAAAATAAGATAAATAGCAGATAAAATGAGAAATCAATTTATTTCGAAATATTTTTTTACAAAGATAAATTCATATGCGTACTCATATTATCGACTTTACAATAGAAATAAACAATTATTAAAAAAATTGTCTGCTTTTTCTTAGAAACGGCGGCAGTAGTAGAAATTCACTGTCAGAAAACTAAATTGAATGTAGCGTAAATTGTTCTGTATTTTTTGAAAGAGTATTCGAACACCATATAAAAATATTAGAGTTCATGAACCCTAATTATAGCGACCTTTTCAAATGCAGACGAAGCCTTATAACGCACCTGGTCTGACTCAAAATATATTTTAATTTCTGAGCCATCCATTAAATGATAGATAAGATCTTCCGGAGTCCGCAATGTATCAAACCAGGCGGAATTGGGTGTAAATGCATAATTATCAAAGAATGTTAATTGGCGACTTTCTTACACGCTTGGTGCGTAAAATTTCTCCGTTGGCTCGTAGCATCATACTCGTAATGTTTATATTGCACCATTATGATCCGCTTGGCCACCACTCTTTGATAGGTGCTAGAAATTGCCTGGTTTTGTGGCAAGCTACTCATCAAGCGATTGTACTACTATTACTACTAATACCATGGGTATTCTTAATCACGCTGTCGATGTTTTCTGAATATGCGACCGCATACAAGCTCTGAGGGCCCACTCTGTACGCTCGTATCCGAAACTAAGTGAATTTTCGGGCCTTATTTTTGGATTAGATTGAAGAAATTCTAGAAATATTATTCATGTCATCAATGACAACGCTTATCTTATTAATTCATGAAAAAGAAGCGATCTGAGTATGCTAAAAATGATTCCGAAAATGTTAGAACTTACGGACGGATGCTTACAGAGTGGGCCCTCTGATTCGAACCAAGCAAAGCATGACCACCTCACCTGGCGGAATATCTCCCTTTGTCAAAGATCATTTCTGCCATGACGATCTGTTTAGATTTTAAAATGATCCGGAATGTGTAATATTCTATACCTATTACAGTAAATTTCACAAAACTGTCACCCCCTTCAGGTATATTGAGCAAAACAACGTAATAAAAATGAAAGTGAAAGAAAAAATAAAAATAAAAATGAAAGTGGTTCATTTAATAGTTCATTATTGAAATGATCAGTTATATTGTACAATGAAACTTATGGAAATATGTACTATAATTTAACTGCAAAATCTAATGTGTTAAAACAGGTAAATCAGCAAAATCGGAAAAATTTCTCAATACCTTTTTGTTTACATTACCTTTTATAACTTCAAAATTTGGTGGCTACTGTTCCGCTTAAAAAATTACCGATTAAAAAGTGAAAATTTTGACCTGGAAATTTAATTATGTTGTTTTAAGAACTAAAACTATTGTTTTCCGATTGCTTATTGTATATTTTAAGATTTCGATCTGTCTATCTATCAGCCTTTTAAAGTTCACTGCTGGACATAGGCCTCCCCTAATGTACGCCACTCCGTCCGGTCCTGCGCCCTCTGAATCTAGAGGATAAAGATAAGACAACATTTATCGTATATAAAATACCAATGCCTTACTCTGTTGCATAGCAATAAGAACATTGCGTAATATGGAATTTCGATAAATCGATCACGAGTCATTTAACAAAGGCCTTTTCCGTGATAAGAAAATCTATTATCACCCACTTTCTACTTACATTTTGAATGTCACACCAATCTAACCGATAACAAGGTTTATCAAGATTAAACACGCATTGCTACAAGATACAGGAATATAACTGATATTATAGGTATATTTTCGTAAAGGTCAAAAGATTTCGAAATATTTACTTAACGTTCGTGTACAATTCAATTCACGAAAGATGAACACTGCGCAGAAAGCATTTTTTAGGTCCCCTTACAGGCGCGGGGTGAGGCGCGGGAAGAATGGAGCGACGCCATTGGTGCGCCAAATGGTGCGTCACTGGTGCCCAGTCGCTATTCGTCTATCGAGGCATTGACGCATTGATTTGATTGATTCATGAGTGTACATGCGCAGACGGCCGCCATTTGTGTTCAACTCTCGTGAACCAAACTATATCACGATGTGAATTTTTGACATTATTTTAAGTTAACGCTGGTATTCAATACAATGTCGAAATAACACTTCGGACGGCTATCTGAATATGTATATATTTCTTGTGTGCGTGTGTATCACTGAACTCCGAACTATTAGAGTCGGACTCACGCACCGAGGGTTCCGTAATATATTTTTAATATACTTATGATGTCACTTAAAATTCACGATTTTCGCAATTTTCCCTTTATCTGTGCTATAAGACGTTGTTTCGTACCACATTTCAAGATTCTGAGTTTACGGGAAGTACCCTATAGGTTTTGATTCCTTTGGGAGTGTCGAAAATTTGCGGCATAAACGGCTGTATCTTTTGATTGCGCTGGCTTAAAAGTTTGATTTTTTCACAGATTCAAGGAACAGTAGAGAGTATTTAATTTTGTTATAAATTCCAGCTTGAGACATTCACGCGTTCCTGAGAAAAAGGGTCTTGACGGATCAACACGGAACAAGGTGATCCGATAAGGGTTCCGTTTTTTCCTTTCCAGGTTCGGAACCTTAAAAACAACCCTGGCAATTTTCCGAAGAAGTTGATTGCCGCATTAACATGAGGTGTCTTATCAGCCTCCGAAGTAGCAGCACTTACCTAACACTAACTATCTAATGTCGTAAGAGACTTATTTGCTTGACATCTCAAGAAAACAATGAATTGCAAATTACAAACCAGCAGAGAACACAATGAGCTAAAGCGGACAATATATTGAAAATTCTGTAGCTAAATTGCAGCAATTGCCCATGTTTAAACATGTCCGTTTCGCTGCGAATTTCTCGAGCTCATTACCATATATTTCATGGTGTTACTGCGTGCTGACGTAAACTAACATTTGTTTACTACTTACTTCTACAAGATTTCCGAAACAGGGTTGCGAGCATTCGCTAAAATTATCTTTTTTAAGTTAAAAAGGTACATTATGACGTCTGGGCTGCAATGAATTCAGGGGACGTAGGAACGGACGGAGGGGTGAACATTAGGGGACATAGGCTGTCCGACCTTTAAAAGCTGATAGATGGATGATGATGGTCTTGTATCCATCTTACACCCTATCGCGCCCGTTTAACTTCTTGCTTCTTCTTCTTTTCAGCCTTTCATAGTCCACTGCTTGACGCCATTCCTCCCGGTCCTGCGCCTTCTGAATCCAGCGGCTTCACGCTGTCTTTTTTAGGTCATCAGTCCACCTGGTTGGAGGGCGGCCTGTACTCCTTTTGCCGAGAAGTAGTCGCCATTCGAGAACTTTTCTTCCTCATCGGTTGTCAGTTCTCCTACTAAATGGCCTGCCCATTGCCACTTCAAATACCAAGCATATCTCCATCGCTCGCTGAGCCGTTTAACTTAACTGCATATAACCCTTGCGTATAGTGCATTAATATGCAGTCTCCTGCACCTATATATTTTAGTAGAGCCATGCTCGCTTAAACCATTAGATGTTTAAATGTATAAGGTCTATAAAAAATAATTATTTCTATGTGCTGTTTTACAAATTACTTTCTTCAAATACTCAGTGTTTTAGATTTTTTTATTAATTTCTTGATAAGTTATTTTAGTACTAGTTTAAAGAGGTACTTGGCTATTTTGGCCCCATTTCGCTTTAAAATTAGCGCGGGAATTAATGAATATTATCCTCATTAATTCTCGCGGTGGAAGCCCTCAAAACCTACGAATTCTTTGTTAACTTTGACTTCGTTTGATGACACAGGTGGCCTCGTTAGCTTGTTTTTTTGTTAATTAACAAGTACTGGATTTCTATGAGGAATGTGCGGAGTTTACAGGTTTATGTACATTTAAGTAGATATTATGGTATTTACGGGAAGGTGTAACTTTCATTTTTATGTTGCAGAATAGGAAAGCTGCTGCGATAGTGATAATGATTTTAGATTTTTCTCATACCAGATATGTGGCGGAGGGATTTTTAATTATTATATTATTACATTATATACACCTTAATATGATCGTCCAAGTGTTGCGAATTGTTTTAAAAAAAAAATAATCATTATTCATTCGATGTCAATACATCGTGTGTATGTCTGACTTTAAAAGTCATTAAATTCAATGTTTTGATCCATGATTATAACTGTTCGCGCCAATTAAGTCATTTCACCTCCCTCCCCTTCACCCTCCCTCTCTTCCCCGCAAGCGCACTATTACATAATATGGATCAGGAAGATCTATCAAGGCAGTCTGCCTTCGTCCCGCCGCCGACGCGCACGCTGCCGACGCGTATGCAAGTCCTCTAGTGACAACCGCACCGCAAGCCACCTAACACGTGGTCATCAGACTCGCCGCATCGCCACCATCACCGCTGTTAATAGTTCAAGTGATTTAACTGACTTCAAGTGATAAATAAGTGAGAAAGACAACATCAGTCCCCGGGCAAGAGAAGGCTTCATCAGTACACGAGCATACCATCTGCTCCAGCACCAAGTAAGTGCACTTGCTCCCTTTATCAATCCTTCTCGTTTTCCACCATTAATTCAAACCGCAACTTACAGTCCACAATTCCTGCATCCGCAACGGGGGACCACCCTCCTTTCCACCCTTTATTCCACCACCATTTTTGGTCATAGCGAACCGGAGGTCCCCCCTTTACCCTACAAATCTGGCCCTTGTCGAGCCGGATTCCACCAATTTTTTTGGTCCTTCGAGCCGGATTTCGAGCCAATAGTTTGGTCACATCACCCGGGTTAATTATTTAATCTCATAAATACGCATACATATGTATTTCATGTAATATATTATAAGTGCCTATTCATATTTATTTTTGCAAATAAGTATTATATCTACGATTATTTTATATCCCGCATATTAATAACGCACCGCTCACGTAGGTATATTATTATTTTTGCAAAGCGCATTCGCACCATTCGCACCATTATTTACCTATATTTGTAATCGAAATTACACCTCATAGGTACGCATTCTATTTTTCATTAATTGAAGTCCGCCATATTTGTGGTTGCCGGAGCCGACGCGACCGGCGATCGTTGTTTCGCTAGCAACTACCTACGTATTCATTCATTACGCCATACATAATTTTTATAATCTTAACTGTTTTAACTGATTTATCTTGTTCACGACAAAATGTCTACTAAAGGCAAAATTGAATCTGAAACGCTTTCAAATGACGAAATTAGATTGAAAATATTAATTGCAAAACGAAATTCTATTTACGAACGTTTACAACAAATTTATGATTTATCTATAAGTGCATTAAGTTCGTCAGACGAACAGGACACATTTCTTGACACGGCATCTGACCTTGAATACTTGCGTACTGAGTTCAAGGACACGTTAGAATCTTATAATGTTACAAATTTAAAATTAAATCCAAACGCGCAAGTCGATTTCGGATCGTGGAAATCTTTTCATGATCTATATAGTCGTATTAAAAGTCAAGTGTCCAAATTAAACGCTCCATCTTCATCTTCAAGTAAATCACAGAATAGTTTACCTACAAAAATTATACCATCGCTTCCGCCCATAGAATTACTTTCTTTTAATGGTGACATACGACACTGGTCTATGTTCTACCAACAATTTAAAACATTAGTTCATGATAATCAGCAATTAACAGATGCTGAACGCGTTTATTATCTTGTTAGTAAACTTAGTGATAAGGCATTATCAATCTGCTCAGGCTTAATGCCTACAGCTGAAAACTATTCTGTGATATGGAACGCGCTCATACGTAGATATAACGACGAGCGTGCGCTCGCGACTACCTACGTCAGTCAGCTGTTAGAACTGAAGAACGTAAACACTAACACATCCGCTGGTTATCAAATATTTATGGATAAATTTGATGCTTCTATTAACGCTCTTAAGCAACTTAATGTTGATGACATATCTGATTTTCTATTTCTAAATATCGCGCTTAGAAAATTAGATAACGATACCGTAAAGTCGTTCGAAATGTCATGTCGCAACGTAAACATACCGAAATATTCCGCTTTGGTTCAGTTTTTACATGACCAGAATAGGGCTTTATGCCATACAATAAATACTTCGCATACGTCTAACAACCATAAAATTAAAGGTAATTTTGTTCCCGCTCCCGCTAAAAATATAAGCAAAACTTTTATTAATACAGATTCGAATCGGTCATGTATTTTCTGTGAATCGGGTGATCACGAACACCTATTTGTCTGTCCGCATTTTTTAAAAATAAATGCACAGGACAGGTACAATTTTGTAAAACGAAATAAATGTTGTATTAATTGTTTAAGTAATAAACACGCCACTCATTTTTGTAAGTCACAGCGTAGATGTAGGTATTGCTCCCGCTCGCACCATACGCTACTTCATTTTGTTAGTAGTAGGAATAAGGTCGATCAGCCTTCGGTAGAACAAGGTCCAGGAGAAAAAAATGCATCCACGTCATGTAACGTTTCGCGCGATTGTGGTAATGCGCCGCACCGCACTACATTATTGGGAACTGCGAAGATTAAAGTTTGTACTAAATACGGACACCAATATTTGTTGCGTTGTTTAGTGGACCCTGGCTCGCAATGTGATTATATCACGAAACAGTGTTGCAAACGTTTGTACCTACCGATCTCCAATAAAACACCAGTTAGGGAGGCGCAAGGAATCGGTGGGGTGTCGCAGAAGATTTTAGGTGTTACTTCTTTGCAGTTTAGCTCCCGCTTTGATGAAAATAAACTTTATCATATTGAACCGCTAGTTGTTCCCGCTATAACTGGACAATTACCCGAGTCGTTAATAGACGTTTCGAAAATTAATTATATAAATAATTTACGTTTAGCTGACGATCAATTCCATACACCAGGTGACATTGACGTTTTATTAGGGGTTAACACTTATTTACAAATTTTGTTAACTGATAAAATAATTAATTCGCAATCGCCGAGTGCCATAGAAACGTCATTAGGATACATAATAATGGGAGACGCAGATATCGACTTTCCTACATGCATGCCGCGTTCTTTAGTTTCTTATCCTACTCGTATTAATAAAAGTCAAACGTCGCTAAAGTTAGAGGAGCTGCCGCAAAAAACTTATTTGAGTCCTGATGAACAGAAATGTGAGAATATTTATAATTCCACTACTCGTCGCAATTTGAACGGACGATGTGTTGTCGCCCTGCCCTTCAAGGACACGCCTGATAAGTTAGGTGATTCTTTTATAACCGCTAAAAAACGCTTCTCGCTCCTAGAGAGACGTTTTTAATAAATGTCCCGATCTTCGCTCCCGCTACAATGACGTCATTCAATAATACATCAACAAGGGTTTTTTATCATTGGTTGTTTCGAATAATTTTACGGAACCTTGCTTTTATCTCCCGCACCACCCTGTCATACGTAATGATAAAAGTACAACTAAATTGCGAATAGTACTCGACGCAAGCGCTAAGTCAGATAATGATATTTCATTAAATGATATTTTACATAGTGGGCAAAATTTACAGTCTGATATTTTTAATATTTTAATACAAACATACGAATTTAATCGTGTGACTTTTGGTTTACGCTCTTCTCCTTTTCTTGCGCTACGCACACTACGTCAGTTGGCTTTCGAGGAGAAGGAGTCCTATCCTCTGGCTGCTTCGGTGGTCGAACGAGATATTTATATGGACGATATCGCGTCCTGCGCGCCCTGCGTCAACAGCGCCGTTGACGTAGCCACTGAACTAATTCAAATGTTTCAGCGTGGAGCATTTGAATTGGTTAAGTGGACTAGTAACAGTTCAGAGCTTTTACAGCACATCCCCGCAACGCACCGTCAGCTTGACGAGGTCTCATTCGACGACCAAAGTATTTTTAAGGTATTGGGTCTTCGTTGGCACCCCGCAACTGATTGTTTTTCTTTTCTAGTTTCGCCGCCGCCGCTCGCTTGTACCAAGCGTTCTATTTTATCCGCAACCGCTCGCTTGTATGATGTTCTGGGGCTCGTGGGTCCAGTAATTCTTTTCTCTAAGCTTCTCATTAAAACCTTATGGGTTCTCAAACTTGACTGGGACCAGGCTCCGCCCGCTCACGTTGTCACTGCATGGCAACAATATATTTCAGAATTACCTTTGATATCGAAATTAAGGTTTCCTCGCCATATGGGTATAAATAAAAATTCCCAAGTCTCGCTAGTCGCGTTCGCCGACGCCAGTGAAAAGGCGTATGGCTGCGTGATTTATTCACACATCGTTAATGATGATGACTCACCAGTGATAACGCTACTAATTTTATTGCTTCGCGTTCATACTTGAATGAACTTCATTCCTTTTTTACGTTCAGACGAATATTATAAAGTATTTAATCAGATCCTTTCTGATAACCGCATCACATGGAAACTTAACCCTCCAAACGCTCCACATTTTGGTGGGCTTTGGGAGTCAAATATAAGGATAGTAAAGTATCATTTATTTCGCGTCATAGGTAAGCAAATCCTCACGTATGAGGAGTTGCTTACTGTCCTCACTCAGGTCGAACGCATATTAAATTCACGACCGCTTTACGTGTTAAGTAGCGATCCGGCGGAACCTACTGCACTTACGCCCGCGCATTTCCTCGCTGTTAATCCACTTGGATGTTTACCCGCCGCGGATCTTAGTAAAGAACGCATTAATCTTTTATCACGTTTTTCATTGCTTGATTCGATAGTTCAGTCATTCTGGAAACGCTTCAGATCAGAATACTTGCATACACTACAAGCAAGAGAAAAGTGGAATAAACATTCTATTAATTCCATTTCTGTAGGAACCGTTGTTCTTATCGATATGGATAACGCTCCGCCTCTTCAGTGGCCGCTAGGCGTCGTCACTGAACTGTTTCCTGGTAGGGATGGTGTGGTGCGCGTTGCACAAGTGAAGACTAAGAGCTCCACTTTGCAGCGGCCCATTGTTAGACTTTGCCCTCTACCAACGCAATAATATTTCTATATGCCTATGTAGTTTATATTTTATAAGTTATAGTTTAAGTATAAATTCTTATCCCGCTATTATAATATTTTTATTAATTTACTAATTATATTCATCGCATCGCCTCTGTTCACCGCATATATAGTTTTTTCTATATGATATTAACTCCGCTGTATATATTTATGTTTATTTTTTATTATTTTTTTTTAATTCGCTATTTGAGGAGACCTCAAGGCCGGGGGGATGTTCGCGCCAATTAAGTCATTTCACCTCCCTCCCCTTCACCCTCCCTCTCTTCCCCGCAAGCGCACTATTACATAATATGGATCAGGAAGATCTATCAAGGCAGTCTGCCTTCGTCCCGCCGCCGACGCGCACGCTGCCGACGCGTATGCAAGTCCTCTAGTGACAACCGCACCGCAAGCCACCTAACACGTGGTCATCAGACTCGCCGCATCGCCACCATCACCGCTGTTAATAGTTCAAGTGATTTAACTGACTTCAAGTGATAAATAAGTGAGAAAGACAACATCAGTCCCCGGGCAAGAGAAGGCTTCATCAGTACACGAGCATACCATCTGCTCCAGCACCAAGTAAGTGCACTTGCTCCCTTTATCAATCCTTCTCGTTTTCCACCATTAATTCAAACCGCAACTTACAGTCCACAATTCCTGCATCCGCAACGGGGGACCACCCTCCTTTCCACCCTTTATTCCACCACCATTTTTGGTCATAGCGAACCGGAGGTCCCCCCTTTACCCTACAAATCTGGCCCTTGTCGAGCCGGATTCCACCAATAACTAAACTAATTTACAAAGTTAAAACTCTCTTAACTACTATTTTTCCTTACCATGAAGCAAATAAAATACGCATTTAGACCTAGGTATATCTTTACCACTCGGCAATCGCTGCTCTTGAAATTATTCATTCGCTATATTGAACATCCTTCGTTATTATTTTTCCACGTGTTAATTGATTTCAAAATCAATAACAAGGGTCAAGTTTGCACGAAATTGTATGATAAACTCATATCTATAAAGCAGACAAACGGTTATCGGATTGACAGGTTAATATCGGAATTGGATACGGTCTACTTCATGCATAACGTGTCAGAATTATGTAAATGGACCCTGTATAAATGAGTTATGTGCGTTCGTTGCTAGCTCTTTGTCTTGTGTTGTTAAGAAACAATTAGGCGTGTTTTATTTATGCCGATTTGCCTTGGTTCAAAGTTAGAACGGGTTTACAAGTTAGGAAAGTGTGAAAAAGATTCATATTTAAAAAAACGAGCCAAGTGCGAGTCGGGCTCGCACACAAAGTGTTCCGTCCCAATATCTATAAAAAAGGCAAAAAAAAAACATTTGTTTTATCGGAGCCGAAGGCTGGGGAATCTCAGGCTTTCTTGAGGTTGAGAGTAAATGTATGTGAGTTTCAGAGACCTACCAAAACTTACCAACCAAGTTGTCTCCATGCTCGATAAAAAAATTATTTTTGACGTGACAACGTCTAATAAATCGATGAAAGCAGGCTGCACGCACGAAAAGGATGACTCGTTGTAACGTTACGCTCATTGTATCGTTACGCTTGTAACGTTCGTTAATTTATTTATTTACGAGCCTTCCGCCAGCGGCTTCGCCCGCGTGGACCCGTTTAATGGGTCCCCATAGGATAAAAAATAGCCTATGTGCTATTTCAGACTTCATTTCTATAATAATCATAGGCGTTTAGCCAGTTGCTTCAACCACGTTAACCATATTACTCGTTTTCACGTAGGAATAAAGCATTTTCCCGCGGTAAAAAGTAGCCTTTGTTACTCAGGGTGTACCTATGTAGCTTTCTAATGGTGTATTTTTGAAATCGGATCAGTAGTTTTTGAGTTTATTCATTACAAACATACAGAAATACAAACATACAGTTAAGGCTAGAGCGTTCAGCTTGCGTCGTTAGTCGACTGTTGACAAAATGAATTGAATGTGGTTTTCATTGTTTGGTTATGACGTGACGTTGTCACGTTAATCTATCGTCCGTAAACCGACTTTACAGCCAACCAATATTTTATACATCAACGTTGTTATATAAGAAGCCCACAGAAGTAATAAGTGCAGCAATGTAACTTAAACAATCGAATGATATAAGTACTACCACCTACGTGTTTTCGCCCGTACATCCGTTGGCATAAATAAACATCTTCTCAAAACTCGATTGAGTTAAGATATGACGTAATAGATCTCGTTCCGAATATGTCACTTCGGTTAAATTTAACTGGGCCAGTAACGTTTCCGAATGACCCAAATGAGGTGTCAGTTATTAGATATTTTTGTATACACCGGGTGCAAACGTTAGCGGGTTACCAGGTGTCCTATGTAACTCTTAATACTAGATTATAATATATAATAAATAATGATAATATGTTATATTTATAATTTAATAGGTATAAGTAGGTAATAAAATTGTATATAATTATTTTTTATATCTACCTACAAAGTAAATGATTTTGTTTCTGTTTTATATTAATAAATTGAAATAAAATACTAGATTGAGTTTTTATTTGAACCCTATTGGTGTTCAACAAATATACATGTATACTCGAATTTCTACTAGGTCTACCTTTTGCTTGGAGCATAGACCTTACATTATTTCCTCGTTGTTAACTGCATAAGTACTATTTTTCTCGTACTACTTATTTGACATCGTTATTTGTTTTCAAGTGACAAAGACGAAGATTTTTATTTGCACAAATATGGGTATTTCCAAAAACTGTTATAAGTATTTTATATTTAGTACGCTATTTGTTTATATTTATTATCAATTTTTGTGCTAATCGTGATAAATTAATAATAATAATAATCATATAGGATATTTTTAATCAGAGATAGGGAGAAACGTATGATGATAGAATATTGGTTTTGCAAACGCTAAATTCAATAAATATTAAAACAGCTTGCTTGCCACATCGAAGGTAAAATAGTCCAAATTGGAGGTGGTTATATAATGGTTATATAGTGGTAATATAAAATTATAACAATTCAAAAGGTATTGTACGAACTAAGGCCTTTTTTTACACCGAAGTCCTACCCGGGGCTACTGGCTGGACGGATCGAGCTCCCTTTCTCACCGCCCACAACCCCGGAAGACCCCTTTTAGTCGCTTTTTACGATCAGACACGGAATACCGTAGCTATATTCTTAATCCCAAAGCTACAGGGACTACGAACTGAAGGCCTATCGCCATCAAACGGTTGACATCAAAATTTATAATCTTACTTTTCAGTCTTTTACGCGTATACGATTCTCGGCGACTACGTCATTACATTACACGAGATATTATCGTTTCTCATTGTACTCGATTTGTTTTAACCTCTCTATAATGTAAAAATTTAAAATAGAATGAAAAAATACACCTCAATTATATTTAAAGGTAGACAGCAATTGAATATTAATTTCAGAATGCTCTGTATATCCGATATGGTCTAGTGGCTAGGATACCTGGCTCTCACCCAGGAGGCTCGGGTTCGATTCCCGGTATCGGAATAACATTTTAGCATTTTTATATTTCTTGAAATGGATTAAAAACGTATTTTTTTTAATTTATACTTAAAGTTAAGAATATTTCTGTAGATTTTGTATGTTAGTTTTTTTTTTTTGCTTCAATTTTGCACTGTTTGGTTTAATTATTGTTCTTGAACAGTCGGTAAAATGAAACCGTTAGCTAAACAGTTAGTGATCGGAACGCCTCTGCCGTGGTCGAATCATTTCCTATGCTTCGTTTCCCTCCAGTAGACCTTTCTAGGAAGTAGTGAATTATTAAGTAACTAGAAACTACGAAGGGGAGTATACTTTTTATTAACATTATCATTTTAATGTGATCTGATTCACAAGTTTGTTCGATAGGAATAACGGATACCGCGTAAAACGTTGTTTTTATATTTAAAGTTGAAATTGACATATTTAGAAATGTATGCGTCTGAAGCGATGAAATAATATTTGTGAATGTATGACAAAATTAAAATATGTGCGTTCTTCCCCCGCAACAGACACTTATACATTGCATGCAATAATATTTAATTTTTATGTAATAAATACCGTAATTATTTTTCATCGCAACATACCGAAAGTTAAACGTCAAAGGTTAATGCAAGAAATATAATCTGTTTTTGTAGTAAGTAATGAAATTTAAACTTCAATTTATGAATATTACTGAAAGAAAGAAAAAATCTATTTGTATGTGTATTTTTTTCTTCGAAAATTAGCAAAATTAAAAAACGCTGCATCGGCCGGGAATCGAACCCGGGCCGCCCGCGTGGCAGGCGAGCATTCTACCACTGAACCACCGATGCTTGTCATTATAGTACAAATTTAAGCACTAATTTACAAAGTGAAAGTTAGTCACTATAGTACGTTAGGAGATGAATCTATAAATAAAAACAGGTATTTTTAAATGATCCCCGGCATATGCGGCATGACATGCGATGGAAGTTTTTATCTTACTTTTTTTTGCTTAGTGTTAACTTACTGCGACAGTCATGACATGATAACAGAACAATATTGTTTTATAATACAGCTATCTACTACGCACGCAGTGTCGAAATTTTTTAGCTTTTATAGACTCGTTGGAGTCATTTCGCAGTTGTGGATTGTAGGATATTTATTACATATTATTATGGGACCCTATAGACAGTAGAGTACTTGGTAGAGTCTACCGTGTGCCTATATGCCACACACTGCAGAAAAGCTAAATCATAAACTCACCACAATTCATACGAGTAAATAGTTCAACAAATAAAATATCTTGCTCATAACTTTTTTACTTAACAATTTTACGCTTTAAGGGATTTTTTGGTTAAATATATTTCATTTAAAATAAATTATAAGGTCAAAATCGTAATTCTATGTTCATGTTTCCGCGATACATAGCTGATTTAATATAAAAATTAAGCTGGAAACTAACTATATAAGAGTACGAATGACGAATGACGAATGACGCAGACGTCCTAATTACGTCGACAAACAAACATATTGGCCACCTGATATACCTCAGGAGAAACAAATAAGTCATTCATTCATCCATCCATCAAGCTTTACTGCTGCTGTGCTTTTACTTGCTGTACATTAGTCATCCAATTCTTTTCTTTCTGCCTTCTTAACAAACTCCGAACAATTTCCCGCTCTTCTTCCTCATCTTCTTTGTTTTATCAGTACACATGATCAAAGGTCTGTACGACGCCATGTCAACAACTACATTATGGTTAAAACATTTTTAAATACAAGCTTTTAATTTATCTTATTCTACAAGTCAAGGCCTTTTTTTGATACGGATGTGTTGTATAAAAAAAACCACCATCTTGTTGCGTCGGCCATTTTTGATTTACAACTCCAAATACATACAAACTTACATAAAATATACTTAAAGAAAATTTCAGCTCTATTGGTTTGCATACATTGCAATAAATAGCTGGTAATAATTAATGACGCAATTTTGTCAAAGTTATCACGGATTTCCGAATAACGTCATTCGCATAGACAGGATATTATACCTACTTACGTTACAATAATATCTATTGTACTTACGTTGTCATTCGTTTTCTCTGTGGTAATACCGGTAATGCTACACTTTTATGGCATTATTGTAAATTATCTTTTAAGTATATAAACGACCCATGCCATATTAATGAAAACAATAACAAAAATATTTTTCAAAAAGTTTTAAGAGCAATGCTATTTCCAAGATAGTGTGTCATCATAGTTTTTGTGCATGCCTCTTTATAGCAGCAAATCGCAAAATAAATTGCATCCAATAATTTGCTTACAGCTCAAGCATATCAAGCCAATCTATGTTTATACGCTGTAAGGGAGTTCAGCCCGCCTCAGACCCAAGCAATCATGTTCGCACAGAGTAAAAACATTGTACTGGTAATGTAGCAACCACAGAGTAAAAATGTTTTGTTCCTTTTCCTACTTAAGAGTCACGACACGAACCACCATTAATTTACGTAGAAAGGGCGGCGTAGTATGTGAAAGGTTAAAATACTATTTACGAGACATAGTTTTATATTACTGCGGTATATATTAATCCTGAATATTCCTGAGTCCTATGAAAGTACGAATAAATATTAAATTTATAACTATAGTGAACATAAATATTACTTTTATTACTCATCTTTTAAATGTACTTTTACAATTAAAAGGTAAGTAAGTTTATTTATATAAAGTTAAATGCAATTACATTTAAAAGATAAGTAAGTTTATTGTTTCCTGTGTATTTACTCATATAAAAAAAATTGCTAGTCTCTTATGTTGTAAGCACGGACGAAGGGTTATAAATATCATTTATTATGCCATACACTTCAGGTTAGGTTTAAATTATGATACCCCATGACACTTTACTAAATTTTTTTCTGTTTTAATTGAAAGGTTTATTTTTAAACGGTCGCCTCCATTTACAAAAAGTATAGGCAGCTGAGGACATTGTTTATTTATCAGATGCGTCCTTAGAATAATTACGTTGATGCATCTTTTCTTTCCTATGTGGTTTTCATTAGTTTTTCTACTGGTTACCTTGAACAAACTCTTATAGTAGCAACTAGTGACTGGTAAACGCAATTAAATTATATGTATGAGTTAACGTAATAAAATAACGAAACGGTTGACACGTTTGATGGAGATATTGGCAAACTATGTGTCATAATTTAAAGAAAAAAATTGTTGCCAAAATTTATCGCGGATGAGCTATAACGATCGACGATTTGTGGTTCCGGCTGTAAGTTGTACTACCTTTTGTTTTACTGCGAAAAACTTATGACGCACTTAAATTAAGATCAACGTGTCTTCATAAACTTGGGCAGATAAGAAACATATTATATCCGTCCCCGTTAAAAAATAATTAACAGAGCATTACACAGACGGATGTATTTATTCTCTCTGCGAACATCCTATCCTACTAATAGTATAAACGCGAAAGTTTGTAAGTATGCATACCATATAGGCTACAATTTATAATTTATGATATTGTGTGAATTGTTCAAAATATGACGGTAAGTGTCAAGTAAGTAGAAAAAATCCACCATCTGTGAGATGAATATCTCGCAGATGGTGGATTTTTAATAAAGCGTGCGCTACCAAAACCGCTAGTGTTACACATAATGTAATGTACGATGGAAATTTTTATCTTTTAAATAGCCCTGCAAGAAAGCCGGTCAAGCGGCACTTCAGAGGGGACTTCACTTTATGCTAATGATCCTCTCTAACGCAAGTGAAACCGCGGGGCACAGCCGTTTACAGCTTGTTAAAAAATAAATGAAACTGCATGTATCCTGTTCACGTCATGCATTAAACCCCACACAAAATAGTTATTTTATAATAAAAATCAGTTGATTCGTAGGGTGACCACCCAGCGTGAAGCTAGGCTGTGAGCATTACAAATAGAGAGGGCCAATTTCCAATTAAAATCTCCACAGGTGGCCGCCAGAGGGCAGCACCGAGTAAAAGATTAAGCGGATCGAAAAGACCGCCGCGTCCGCCTACGGGTTAGCTTAATGATGTCGTCAAATTAGAAATAATTATCGCATCTTCATAACTCTTGACTTGACTGCATTTAATCAGACCCACTTTCGCTTTCATAATGAATTTTTGAATTCTTATTTTTGTAAAGGAACGATCCGAAAGGTCAATAGACGATTTGTGACAGTACACAAGGCGAAAAGAGAAGACTCTCCTGTGATGGAACGAAGGGAGTATTCGAGGGGAGTAGACTAGACGAGAAGAGGATGATGTTGTTGATTAACCTCTTTGAAGGCGAGAGTATTACTTAAATAAGTCATTATTCAATTTGCAATTCTTGTGTCATCTACTATATATATACTATCTACGAGTATATACAAAAAAAGAAAATTGGAGTGTCTAATTTTAAAATAACCGCTTTTTACTACATGCATATGTTTATACGGTACAAGTACCAAAATAATATTTTTACAATTTTTGTCTGTCTGTCTGTCGGTCTGTCTGTCTGTTTGTTCCGGGTAATCTCTGAAACGGCTGGACCTATTTTGACGGGAATTTCACTGACAGGTAGCTGATGTAGTGAGGAGTTACTTTTATTTATGAAAAAATCTAAAACTAAAGTCCACGTGGACGAACATGCATATAACATGCATATGTTTATACGGTACAAGTACCAAAATAATATTTTTACAATTTTTGTCTGTCTGTCTGTCGGTCTGTCTGTCTGTCGGTCTGTCTGTCTGTTTGTTCCGGGTAATCTCTGAAACGGCTGGACCGATTTTGACGGGAATTTCACTGACAGGTAGCTGATGTAGTAAGGAGTTACTTTTATCTAAAACTAAAGTCCACATGGACGAAGTCGTGGGCGGCCGTTAGTAGTAAATAAAGCTAAAGAATTTGTTTGTTTGAACGCGCTAATCTCAGGAACTACTGGTTCGTATTTTTTTTTTTGTTGGATACTCCATTTATCGGAGAAGGATTTAGGCTATATAACATTACGCTGAAACATCAATGAAAAATGTTGCAACAACGGGGAACATCTATAGAGTTGGTTTGAACACGCTAATCTCAGGAACTACTGGTTCGTATTTTTTTTTGTTGGATACTCCATTTATCGGAGAAGGATTTAGGCTATATAACATTACGCTGAAACATCAATGAAAAATGTTGCAACAACGGGGAAAATCTATAGAGTTGGTTTGAACACGCTAATCTCAGGAACTACTGGTTCGTATTTTTTTTTTTTGTTGGATACTCCATTTATCGGAGAAGGATTTAGGCTATATAACATTACGCTGAAACATCAATGAAAAATGTTGCAACAACGGGGAAAATCTATAGAGTTGGTTTGAACACGCTAATCTCAGGAACTACTGGTTCGAATGGAAAAAATATTTTTGTGTTGAATAGTTCATTTTAGGCTATAGGCTATAAAACATCATGCCATGACCCGAAGCCATGACTAATACCAAAGTCCACGCGAACGAAGTCGCGGGCGGCCGCTAGTAAAACATAATTTGAGTCTTACTATTAAGTAAGACGACCCGCGTGGCGCAATGGTTACCATGCCGGACTGCCAATCGAGGGGTCCCGGGTTCGATTCCCGGCGAATCAGAAATTTGAATGATGACTTTAAATTTCTGTTCTCGGTCTGGCTGTTTGTATTCCTGTCTTTGTATGTGTCCATGGTACCCACGACACAGGGTATTAATTATCCTACTGTAGGGCTATGAGTGTGTAACGTTTATTATTTATTATTAAAAATGTCTTATTACTCGTATTTTAAATTGTTATTCTTTATATTTTAGTACCAATTTCTATGTTCTGACTATAACGATGCCTTATATTATATTATAAGACCTATATATTATAAGACCTAACTAGAACTAGAGGACGATGAACGCTTACAGTAAAGTTCTGGGTAAGAAGAGATTTAATAAAATTTTACTTTAATAGTAACAAATTTAGATTTCAACAATAGTTTTTTTAGGATTTAGCCTGGTTGAGGAACTGTATATATTTATTTGTTAATACAATTTAGTGGGTAAGAGAATACCATTCTATTTATAGTGGGCGTGGTACCACTACCAAATCTAAACTAATATTATAAAGAGGAAATATTTGTATTTTTGTATTTTAGTATGTTTGTATTTCTGTATATTTGTAATGAATAAACTCAAAAACTACTGTTCCGATTTCAAAAATTATTTCACTATTAGAAAGCTACATTCACCCTGAGTAACATTGGGTAGTTTTTACAGCGGGAAAATGCTTCATTCCTACGTGAAAACGGGTAATAGGGTCAACGCGGTTGAAGCAACTGGCTAAACGCCTATGATTTTAAAATAGCAAAGAAGCCTGGAAAAGCACATAGGCTATTTTTTATCCTACGGGGACCCATTAAACTGGTCCACGCGGGCGAAGCCGCTGACGGTAGGCTAGTTTTATAATAAATCGCCTACTTTATGACATCCATTATCCGCGCTTTAAACGTCATAACAATAGGATAGGCAATGACGTCACTGACCTCGCTATTAAGTAAATGTCACAAAAATAGGTCGGACCGCGAACAAAAGACCTCATTTCTAGCAATGCTCATCACGGGGCCTGTAATGTAAGCGGGACACGCACTTTAACTTTCATTTGAACGACCCATTTTACAATGACCGTATTTCCTCTTCGATTCCCGAACTTTAAGGCCAAGGTTTTACTTATTTTGTACTTAGGTATGTAAATATTTAAAATTCACTTGCCTTCCAGCTGAAGAGAAAGATACTTTAAAATATTGGTGCTTGTATCTCTTTGAGATGAGGCTGTATTATTTGACAACCCGTGTGGCACAATGGTTACTATGCCGGACTGTCAATCGAAGGGTCCCGGGTTCGATTCCCGGCGAAACAGAAATTTGAATGATGAGTTTAAATTTCAGTTCGCGGTCTGGGTGTTTGTTATATCTTTGTGTGTGTCGATGGTACCCACGACACAGATTATATACCTCATTGTGGGGCTATAAGTGTGATTTTAAAATTAAAATAAAGCACTATTTCTGTCTTATTCAGATTAGACGCCTCCGCCTTTTGAGGTGCTCGATTCAAACCCTAGCACACACCTACTACATAATAAGATAAATCACTTGGAAAGGGACCACGTTGTAATATGTTACATTGCAATTTTTCCTATCATCGTGCATATCTGACAGTTACTTCCACGTTGAACCATGAAAGTTCTACTACCATTTACTCGAGAGCCTCAATAAAAGCTAAGCATAAGAGCCATCCGTCCATCAGATATCCAGATCGGCACTTGTCCTGACTTAGGTCTTGACATGGTCCTTTCGATAATAGAGTCATTAAAGCATTTATAACAGATATCTGGTCCCAAAAGATAAAATGGCGCCAGAAACCACTCTATGAAGTGATACGATATCTCTGTTTGATCTTATCACCAATATGGTACTTCAGGATACGTGTTCAATGCATGTGAACATAATATTCGGTATTATGTTGGCAAAATAGGTTCAGGTACATTTATTTTTTGCATTTCTTTCATTTATTTACATAGAATGGCATAGGAGCATGCAGTGCGTGATGTTAAGTAATACCTGCAGCCCATGGACATCTACACACAACCTCCCAATCAAGCCCAAGTTTTGCCTGAGGTCGGCAGTTGCGCTATTTTTCTGGAGGCTCACGATCGTCTTATGTACTCGTAAACCTGGCCGACAATTGCTTCTTTCCACCGAAACACAATACAAATCCTTCACGGCAGAAGTGAGTGCTTGGTGGTACGTACTCTGGTCGATCCACTAAAATTCTCCACCTACTTTAGCATCCACTTTGGTTTCGTCCCAGCATTTTTTTTTCCTTGATGATCCATAAAAGGATAGTGACGATGGACCTGTTTTAGGCCATCACAAGAAAAGCATTGCGATCTTCAGAAGATGCCAGGGCTCTCCAAAAACTGTGAGAAAGTAGGCTATCCAGCCTTTTTTGTATCAGGGCGGAAACCTTCAAAAGGCACCCGGCACCTTGGTGGTGGTGAGATGACCCCGGAAGCTCCTTCCACCTCTTACGATCAGGCATGGGATACCGTAGCTCTATTCTTAATCTTGAAGCTACAGGGACTAGGCCATCCAGCCTACGCGCTAGTTTTAGAGCGCTTGAATTTATGGAATTTCAAGCTCACTGCCACTAACCAATAGGTGCATACATATATTAAAATTTAATATATGTTAGGATAGATGGATTGGGTTGAAATTAGGCCCAAAGATAGATTAAAGTCTGAAATAGGACGTAGGATTTTTAATTGTACTTTTATCCCGTATAAATCTATTGTTACTATTTATTTATTTATTTATTTATTAAAGTCAACAATATGCTAACAGTTCATGACCAGACGCATATGTGATTTTTAAATTATATAGGTAAAACATAGACATAATAAAAGATAGTAACTATATGTACTACACACTAAACAATAATAATAATAATAGATTATGTTTACAATAAAGATTAGGATGCAATACTGCTGCTAATGACCATAGCCTCAATGAAGCGTATGATATGATATCTATGGCATAGATAAGCATAAACTCTAGTAATAAATAAATAAAAGTTGTTGACGAAAAAAAAACAGCTTTTTAAGACCACTGCTTTCAAAGTCCTCGAGTATAAATTTGATCCTTATTAAGTTAAACGGGCAGGCTAAAAAATGAGAAACCTTGTGATTATTTTTTAAATAAATTGCTCTTTAGCCCTCCATAGTACACATTGCGACACACATGCAACCACGTCAAGTGCTGGCTAAACATAATTCCTGCAGTCGGCTTTGCAAATAGGGTTGACACTTACTCAAATAAAAAAACGCAATGCAAATGTCATTGCAGAGGTACAAGTTTACGATAATAATTAGAAACACTGTTCATACGGTAAAAAAATTTTTTGCTTTCTATGTGGTGCGAAATGACATCACAGTGCTTTCATAATTTGAAACATCGTATGCAAACGTCACGTTATGCAAATGTCATGAAGTATTTTTAAACATTTATAAAAAATATTACAAATTCTGCGGAATCTTTTTTTCGATAAGAAAATTCATTCCTCCGCCCACGTAGTTTTCGTAAAAAGGAGTACTAAGTTTTTGCTGCACGTAATAATATACTAGTTTTCCGCCGTTGACAGTTTTTCTTATACGAATGAGATAATTCCGCGGGTAAAAAGTAGCATAGTAATGTCACTCTCTAACCTCCAAACTATCTCCATATAAAAATCAGGTCCATCCGTAACACCGTTTTAACGTAAAAGAAGGACAAAGAGAGTAACTTTCATATTTATAATTTAGTAATTAGTATGAGCAGCGATGGCCGAGTGGTAAAAAAACCGCGGTCTTCGACGCGACCAACGCGTTTAATTCCTCGGCGCGCACCTCTGACAAAAAAAATTGTAATATGCACAGCGATAAAGCTGCTCCACGGTGATGGAAAATATCGTGATATTTAATTAATTACGATGTTCTCCATCGCCGTGCATGCGAGAGAAATTCATAATTTCTCGAAATCATGACGTCCACCAATTAGATATGAGCGCCGCGCCGGCGCGCCGCCGCGCCGCCGCCGCGAAAAGGTAACGGCGCGCCGAGTGAGCGAGAGAGATAGTTGAATCGGTCACTCACTAGTCAAATATCAAATAGTATGAACGTGCTCGTTGTTGCTGTAGGACGCATTAAGCAGTTAGCTTTGAAAAATGGCTACGTCGTCGGCGCTAGAAAATGTGTAGGTACGTTTATAAAAAGAAAAAAATACAGTGAGGTCGCTACGGACGCTATCCCGAGTGAAATCAAAGCACAGTTACTGCTGGCACTATTTTGAAAACTTAATTGTAAATTAATATGAAAAAGAAAGAACAGTTCTCAACGATCAAGTGTTTTGTGACGCATGTTTAAGAAATGCAAAGGAAAAGACTGCTATTTATGGCTATACTTCCTCATCTATTTTTATTTTATTTTTGATATTATTGCAGATTTGTGGTCAGAAGGGTTTAAGGTAGTAAAACCTTAATTAAAAAAATAACGAAAAATATCCTCTAAAGCCTCTTAATGCATTTGTGGCCTTATGCAAATTTCCAAAAATCAACTATCTGGCAGATGCCTGGATATCGCAAAGACCTTTGACCGGGTCTGGCACAGGGTCCTTTTCGCGAAGCTTCTATCTTACGGTCTTCCCGTGAGTCTATGCAACTGGGTGGCAAGCTTTCTGTCTGAGCGGCAGATTAAGGTTGTTGACGGATGCTGCTCAGATATGAAGCCCATTAACACCGGTGTTCCCCCAAGGCTCAGTGCTGTCACTGTTCATTCTGCATGTCGAGAACTCTCTGGAGTGGTTCTCGTAATAGGGTCGACTTAACCTGGTTGAGTTTAACCTTACAAAGACACAAGTTTGCGCGTTTACCGCTAAAAAACACCCATTTGTTATAGCGTCCAAGTTCCAGGGAACCGCACTCACCGTTGGTGAAAGTGTCGGTATCTTGGGAGTTGACATTACGAGTAAAGTGCAGTATCGGAATCACCTGGAGAACAAGGTCAAATTGGAATCCAAAAAGCTTGATGTCCTCAACAGGGTGAGGCAGTACTTCACTGCGGGGCAACTCCTAACGCTGTATAAGGCCCAGGTAAAACCTCACAAGGAGTTCTGCTCCCATCTCTGGGCAGGAGCACCAAAATATCAGCTATACTTATTTGACTCGGTTCAAAAGCGCGCAGTCTGAATCATCAACGACCCAAGCTTGACCGACATGCTAGAACCGATAAGCTTGGGAAGAGGCTCGCTCTGCACGTTCTACCGACTTTACTATGATGAGCGCACTGAGGAACTTTTTAAAGTGATGCCTACGTCAACATTTCATGAATATACCACCAGACGAAGGTCAAAGTGCCACCGACACCATCTGGACTCGTGGCGGTCCTCCACAGTCCGCTATGTACGCTATTTTTTTTACCACGGACGTATAAGTTATGGGACAACTTTCCAGCTGAGATATTTCCAGTGGACTTTGACATGGGGTTCTTCAGGAAAGCTGTAAAAAAGCTCTCCTTCAAAGGCGACAATGCTCGGGTAGCTCCCTTGGGGTTACCCGTGTCCATAGGCGACGGTGATCGCTTAACACCACGCGGCTCGTCTGTCTTTTTGTAGTTTATTCATATAAAAAAAAACTATCCTGTCATACACCGACCTGCAATATCGGCGAATTGTTATTCAAAATTGTATAATTACGTTGTTTTTTTTCCTAAGTGCCAAAAATGTCACAGTTTCCTGAAACGTAATTTATTTATTTTTAAGTTTTAATAAATGTTAATGTTTTTATCGATAAACTACGTGTTTTTTTTTTTATCTGCCAACATCTAAAAATCCTTTGGAGGTCACGCCGCCGACGACGCCGCCGCCGCCGACTCCAAAAAGTCGGCGCGCCGCCGCTGACCTCCCACCCATCGGCGCTCATATCTACCACCAATCCAGTGGCCAGCGTGGTAAACTATGTGCCATAGCCTAAATCCCTCTCACTTATAAGAGGAGACCTGTGCCTAGTAGTGGGACATAAAAAGGTTGAAAAAAAATTTAGTATGAATAGATAGCCTGTGATATGAAGTGTCACAGGCGGCAACCCTACGTATGTGAAAGTAAAGCGTGAAGTCTACAGCGCAGTGTAACAAAGGGATAATGACGGCTGTTGCTGTAACCTCGGGTTTAGTTGGGAGAATTCTTCCCAATAATGCGCCTACTATCGATTTGAAACGGTTGGTGGGTATCGCAATATTAGTTGCCGCTCTGCGAGATCGTGGTACCATTATTTTTATGCTCTCTAGAAAGCAACTCGTAAGTTTGTCTAGAATGCTTACAGCTAAGCAAAATGAACGCAGTCGGGAATTAAGGTGGCCGTTAGAATTAATTTTGATGCTTTAACTTTGTAGTTTTTTTTCTGTAGCTTTGACCAGAGCAGGAACTGCGGTGTTTTCTGCTTGAAAAGACAACAAAAGGGCGGTTTCAAAAATCTTGGACCGTCCGGCCATCGGATCTGGAGCTGTTTCATTCTTGTGACGGAAAGAACCGCCGCGATCTACTGAAGATTCCGATCTTCCACAACTGCGGACAAAATCCACTGATCGGTATTACATAAAACTAAGGTTGAAATCCTAAACGGCCTGTTTATATCTCTCAAAATAACACAAAATTACTTAGTGAAGGTTGAAATAAAAAAAAAGGTAATTGAAGTTGTTAGGTGCCATTATACATAGTCCCTGTAGCTTCGGGATTAAGAATAGAGCTACTGTATCCCCTGCCTGATCGTAAGAGGTGACTAAAAGGGGGCTTCCGGGGATGCGGACGGTGAGAGTGGGAGCTTGACCCGTCCAGCTAGCAGCCCCGGGAGGGACGGCGGTGTATGCGTGGCCTCATGCCGCCGTAAACACCTGAAGGTACAGGAGAGCACATCTGCTCTCCTGAAGATGGGCCCGTTCTGGGGCGCCGCGCGTGGAGGACACCGGTGCGTTCCTATGGAGATCCCGGAGTCCAGAGACGCAGAGGCAAGCCATCGAGGGGGTTTTAGTGCGGTCAAATCCCACATAACCCGGTACCCTCTCCCAAGGTGTCGGGTACCTTTTGAAGGTTCCCCCTCCCCTCCCCGATACAAAAAAAATGTGCCATTATGCATAGGGTTGACTAGATATTGTCTACCTACCGACTAGATATACCGACAAAGCCTAGTAATGTCAATCGTGAATCGGATTCGAGGATCGTGGGGTTACCGTCACTAGATATTTTAGGAATAGGCATGATGACACTATTAAAGAATCAGAGAATAAATGGTTTTACAGAAAAATATATGCTAAAAATTTCTAAAATATGATCCCGTTTTAATATAAACATAAAGATTAATAAGTTTTTAAAT
The DNA here is from genome assembly GCA_911387765.1 of Pyrgus malvae. NCBI lineage: Eukaryota > Metazoa > Arthropoda > Insecta > Lepidoptera > Hesperiidae > Pyrgus > Pyrgus malvae. The sequence continues at coordinate 3,653,902 of OU426955.1, read as the reverse complement.
AAAATAAAAGTTATATTTTCAATTTATAAATTAAATTAAATTTTCAATAAAATAAAAGTATTAAATACAGCAATCGGCCAAGTTATCTGAAACGCCAACCAAAAGGAATGACGTCACTAATGTCATCGTGTTGCTTGAAGTTTGACGAGCAAGCCGACGCCATGACACCTACGAGCGTTTTCGCGCTTAATTCAAATTACATAGCAGAAAATACATTAATTTACGTTAAAACTTAAGTTTATTGCTGAAATAAACTTTTTTCGAAACTAGGAGACGTGTACCTACAATAAGGAAAGGTATTTAAAAATCTGTCATCATGCCCATTGCGTTCCTGTGATATACGATTCCGTTTTTATAAATCTTGAGATACTTGTAAAATTTTAATAGAGTAGCTGCTACGGTATCCTTTGCTTGTCGTAAGACTATGAGGTGCTTGCTTATGACTGCACCCATGGGGCAAGATAGTGTATCTTGTTAGTGACTCGGAGTACCCCTGGTACCAGGGTACCCTTTGAAGGTTTCATACTATCCTAGAAGAGGCATGACACACGATCAAGACTCGTAAGAAAGTTCCTTTTTAGAACCTTTTAATTGTCTTGCAGCGTACGGATCTCCCGTATCTTTTTTTAATGGAGTAGCAGAGGAGCATGCAGGCCACGTGGTGTTAAGTGGTCGCTGCAACCCATAGTCATCTACATACAACCTCAAGTCCTAAGTAAGTTTTGTCTGAGGTCGTATGCAGTTGCGCTGCTACTCCGGAGGCTGGTGGTCGCCTCATGTAAGTGTGGCCGGCAACTGTACCTTTACACCGAAATACAATAGAATTGGTTCACGGCAGAAGTGGGTGCAGCGGTGGTGCTTCCCCGGGCTACTAACCATAATAGTTCTACCACCTATAGTTAATTTTGAAAAGGTAAAAAACGTTTGTATTTGCAATTATTTAAACTTTTCAAATAATTCACTTTACTTCGTACCTTGGATAACCGAAACAGTAAATGGATTGGAAAACAATAGTTTGATGGGGAAATCGATGGAATAGCTATTGTTTCACAACAACCATTGTTAGTATCGGCGGCACTTTCTTGTCGCGATAATTACGTGCCTTCCGCGGGTTGGTATGCCTTGTGCACATTGTGGCAAAAAGTAACAAAGTCGTCTTAGTTTAAAAGCGGTTTCAAACCATCGTATTGTTCGGTCTTTTTTTGTTTTTTGAAGCGCGTGCGAAATGACAAGATTTGACATTTTTCGTGACATTCGACGTTTTTCGATACGACCATACGTGCCGAAAAATACGCCAGTTTAAACCGCACTCAGTCATTTATACTCGTACACGTAAAAACCATAAAAAGACACATTATTAAGAGAAATATTACCTACAATATATAGTTATTGTCGATTTTATAAACCACTAAGACATGATACGTGTTTTAATGTGATTACTACACGATACGATATTCATAATTTCATGGAGATGTTCAGGTTATCGCGTTCTAAAGGTGATTTTCAATTTCTTGTAACGTAACACAGCTTAATTATGAAATTTTGAAGTTACGAGGGAACATATGAAAATACACACAAACATAACGGTCAAAACAGTAACACTTATATGTTTTGTATAAAAACTATGTTCCTATCTTTAGATATTTCTGGGTAGATACTCAGAAATATCTAAACAAAACTCCAGTAAGGCTGTAATGGGGGTAGATTGGGGTGGGAATCGAAAACTTGGCTTTCATCAGACACTTTCTGTTAAAGTAGCCATCGCGTTAGTCAAATATGAATGACTGACTTGACTGACTGATTAGAAAGAATAGAATAGAATAGAAAAAACATTTATTTATTCTTAAAACTACAAAATGCATTCAAATAAAAATATCAATAGGGTCACAAACATAAAAGTGGCATCGTTGTAGTATTTGAAGAAAAATGACTGCACTCAGCCTCCTTGCAGCCAAAGACTACAACACTGATTTTCAGTGCAGCCTGTCGGTATTCGCGTAATTCGAACAGCGAGTGAAATATTATGACTATAAATAACTTAAGTTTACAAAAACAATTGCAGTTTACTATGTATTTAAGCTTAATATGTAATACAAGTAAATAAAAGATATTTATTATTTATCTATTTATTTATTACGAACGACTCATGGATTTTGACTATTATTATGTCGCCTCCGTAGATATTTATACAACAACTCCGGTCTATCGAGACTCTAGTGATAGTGTCTCACACGATCAGCTGTCACTTGTAACCTTAGACTAAGAATAATGTACTTACGTACTACTTGTAACCATTGTCGACCCATAGCCATTCTGTTATCTCAAATATATTGTTATGTACTTTTTTTAAAAGAGTTCTGGGAGTTTTTATCCGCCGCCTTTTTTCTCTCAGCTTTACAGCCAAACGGGCACCTAAAGGCGATGACCGGAAAAAAATACATTCATTAAGCGAATATTTTGTATTCCTAATATGAAATAAATATTTTTTCTTACTTTCTTTCTTTCTGAAATCTATCCATCAGTGCGTATAAGCGATGCAAGCGATGGTCTGACCTCATTGAATGACTAAATATTTCGCACGGCGTGAACTCCGCTAGCAAATGTTATGTATTGGGTAACTGTTGATCACGCTTTTAAATGTTACTTCTGTATTACTACTAACTAGTTAGCTAGCGGCCTGGTTTGAGTTTTACTTGGTTTCGTGAGAAGATTACAATTCTCTTTGAGTTCAATAGTTCGAATTACTTTATACAAAGCTTACTTCGATCTACTCATTCCTATGAGAAATAACGTGTAACCCACGCGGGCAGAGCCGAGAACGAAAAACTCTTTTTTAATACAGTTGCTCAAAAAGTGGCGTATTGCAGGGACGTATAGCGTTCGGGAAGTGGGCTATTACACACTCGTGCTTTTTCTTTACCTTTTCCGAACTCGTGCGTTCTCTTTCCCAAAGCAAAATAATGTCTATTAAAAAAACCAAGCACGAAGTTTTTAGAAGTTTTTATGATTCATGCAAATATTTCTAAAAAGAAGCTTTTTTTTCAATATCAGATTTAATGATTTGATTCAATGAGTTAGGTTAGGTTTCATTTCATCTCATTAACATTTTCATTTCATATCAATAAAAAAATTCTACTGAAGAATTTGGCTGTATGTGCATAGTTCCCTTTGCCTACCCAGAATGGGTAAAGAAAACAAAAAAAAATCTCTGCATATAGGTATTATTTTACGGTTGGCGCCATTTTTCAAAAATGTTCTTTGCAAGTTTTTATTATTTTATTAAATTGCTTCATTTTTTCGCAACTGTAATAAAAATAGTTGTTCAGTACACGTGCGGAACCGTTATTGGAAGGAGTTCCGACTGTCAACCCTCACTGCAATGACAGTCTTTCCGCACTTGTAATGAAATATACTATATCTGCATAATGAGCAAAGTGTAATTAAACGTTGCACCGAAGGAAACAAAATCAGGGCTCTGTAATTTAAAGTTTACATATAGTACTAAACATCACAGTATATGTAGCCTATCTTAATCGGCGACTACTGTCCTCAAACAGGCTGAGCTTTCGGAAGCACTGGAAGGTATAGGGAAAATCAAAAAATTATTAATTTTTTAAAACTTAATTTTTTTTAAATGCGCAATATGGGATCAAATAAAAATAAAAATAAAATTGATAATAATGTACATTTTTATAAATTAAGTTAAAAGTTTTTTCTTTTATCTTTGTAATATTTGTATACCTCATGAAGGTAAATATGGCGTACTAAATATGTATTAACAACTTTTGTAAACACCCATATTTGTGCAAATAAAGTTTTTTCTCTTTGTCTTTTTCAGAGGTGCGCACCGAGAATTGGAACCCGGTATCTCTTCTGGCCAAATGCGGATTGGTGGACATCATTCCTTCGAGAAATTTTGAAATTCTCTCAGGCATGCATGGTGATGGAAAACATCGCAATTAATTAAATACTACAAAATTTTGTCATCATTTTGGAGCAGAGACAATTTTCTTTGTCAGGGGCGCGCCAGGGCTCCAACTTGCTATCTACTTACGTGTCGGTGCCCACAGATTTCAGCGCTTGGGCATCGCGGAGCAGCGATATATTCCATAAAAGATACTGGAGTACTACACACTGTAAATGAAAAATGTAGTAAAAATTTATTTTTTATTCAGCTTGTTTAATGTTGTGATAACGAAATAAATGTTTTTTCTTTCTTTTTTTTTGTTTCTTTCAGGTTCTTTGGCTATGTTTTTTTTTTGCATTTTCTATTTCTTTGGAATTGAATGACTAATGTATCAAAACAGCCCTATAGAATAAAGGGACAGATTTTTTTGCATTTTAATGGCTGAAAACACTTTTTTTCAACCATTTTTTTGTGTTCCACTGCTGGGCACAGGTCTCCTCTCACAAGTGAGAGAGATTTAGGCCACCACGCTGGCCAAGTGCGGATTGGTGGACGTCACGCCTTCGCGAAATTATGAATTTTTCAGGCATGCACGACGATGGAGAACATCGTAATCAATCACGATATTTTCCATCACTGTGAAAAACACTATTTATAAGAGCTTAGTTGCCAACATAGTGTATTTATTAACTGTATTAGTACAATAGGTGTTTTAGCTTTGAATTAGGTATTAGATATTATTAGGTAGTAGGTAGAGCCAGATAATAGATTATTTTCTAACTGATTGAAAACTTGTGAAACACCGATCTCTGCAAATTTCCGCACTTCAGACCACGTAGAATAGAAACACAAACACCCAGACCGAGAACAAAAAATCAAACTTTTCATTCAGAAATTTCTGCCTCGCCGGGAATCGAACCCAGGACCCTCCGATCGGCAGTCCGGCATGGCAACCATTGCACCACATGAGTCGTCAAATTTAGGGATTTAATTGACTTTTTTCATAAACCTCTATATAATAAAGAACGTAAACGCATTAAACGTGCTTAAGAACAAGAATTGTTAGCATACAAGCATTTGATTACCATCATAATGTGTTCATTCATCGTTTAAACAGGTGGTAATTTATTAATCGAATGTAAATTATTACCCGAAATCAGTGGAGCGTGCGATGTGATTCGAACCCGAACAGGAGTGTTTCAAACAAGGTTATCGCGTCATCTTGTTCCGAACTCTACATGATACTAAGACCGATACTTTTTGTTCACCCTAATTTGATTATTATTTTTTATTCGACTGCGCCGCAATAATAGGGTTAACCTAAAAGGGGATACTTCGTTTTTCTCAAACGCGTCAGATTATGATCAAAGATATTAATGGTGCATGCTTTATAATAAATAACGCAAACGCATTTAACGTGTTTAAGAACAAGAATTGTTAACATACAAGCATTTGATTACCATCATAATGTATTCATTCATCGTTAAACAGGTGATAATATTAATCGAATGTAAATTATTACCCGAAATCAGTGGAGCGTGCGATTCGAACCCGTACAGGAGTTTTTCTAACAAAGTTATAGCGTCATCTTGTTCCGAACTCTACATGTTACTAAGGCCGATACTTTTTGTTCACCCTAATTTGATTAAAACTTTTTATCCGACTGCGCTGCAATAATAGGGTTAGCCTAAGAGGGGATACTTCGTTTTTCTCAAACGCGTCAGAATATGATCAAAGATATTAATGGTGTATATTTTGTAAATGAGTACCATCAGTATTATCTAAGCTATCTACTACTAGACGGACACACACACCGTGTATCAACACCCGCTATCTTTTGTTCATTATTTTATTTGTTTTTTTTTATCACATATTACGACTTTATTGTTTTCATTGTTCTTAATTTAAATCTTTTAGTCACTCATATCAACGGTAAAAATATTTCTTTAGACCACATTGTCTGTAAATTTCACTCATGACGTCTCGAGTACTAATATACTAATAACACATTTAATATCGTGGACTTTCCTTCTAAAAGGAACGATTATTCGCCAGTTTACAGTGCTAATAACCAATATGTGACAACAGAGAACACAGCCAATTAATGGTCTTAGAACTTAAAATAGATGCAGACTAAGGCAGTGTGTATTAAATTAGTTAGACAATGTAAATTATGCTAAATAATCAAATCTGATTCACTTCTGTTTCTTTCCTCTCCCTCTTCGTCAGTGCTGGATTTACCAAAAGTCTGAGTTCCAGCCTACTCAGACTTTTGGCCTAGGGTGGCAGATTTTCGGGGGCGCCAATTTGGGCCATAAACTTTTGACCAATTAATGAAAGTCATGGTTTTTACCCTACAGAAATCTATAAGACGGGTCCATGCGGGCGAAGCCGCAGAGACACACAGAAGGCTTATTAGTTAATATTTCGGAAAAATATTTAAGATTTGTTTATGCTTTATCTTCAAAAATATTTGTCATTTATGTTCTTTATTAAACTCAAAGCCACTGAGAAATGAATAAATTAATTTTCACTAACTTGATAAGAGAGAGATGGAAAGCCGCTGGATTCAGAAAGCGCAGGATCGGATGGAGTGGCAAACGTTAGGAGAGGCCTATGTCCAGCCGACTATGCCAGGCTGATGTATGAATAAAAGAGAGAGCCGAAACAGCGCACTAAAACGATACTCTTCATTTTTCGAGCTTCATCAAACACCTCGATCTATTATTTCTTCACTCAATGTCGTATTAAGTGACACAAGTTCAAGGGCCTTTTTTGCGACCACAATTAAATTATAGCTGGTAATAAAGACGATAAATTAAATCACGTTCAGAGCCATAAGCAACGCAATGTAACTCTATACATTTGGTTTTACATGTATGAGTTGCATTAACTTTTTTTCGAACCCGACACCATTTCATTAGCTGAGTCAGACGCAAAAAGCAGTAGGCATTAGGTACTTTAAATTATTCGTATTACCGTCGTACATTATTACTTGTTTCAATGAAATTAAAGTAAGTGCTGAAACCAATATTTTATCCTAATGACGACCCGTGTGGCGCAATGGTTACCATACCGGACTACCAATCAAGGGTCCCGGGTTCGATTCCCGGCGAGACAGATATTAGAATGATGGGTTTTAATTTCTGCTCTCGGCTGGGTGTTGCTATTCATGTATTTATATAAAAATATGATCAGAACTCTGTTCTGTCGATTGTCAAATGAAATACAATTTAAACACTTTTGAGGACTTATTGGCATTGACACACAGTAAAGACTATAGAGCATTACAACTTTCGAGTTTTACACAGGTGTCATTAATTAAATTAATGGATTTTCTTATTACATATAAATTTTCTTTTTTTCTTTTACACCCCAACAAGGTACCCACCTACACAGGTAGGGTTGCCATCATACACAGATAGGTTCCCCCGGATTTGTCCTAGTTTAGAAGGCGTGAGCTATTATAAATATCTAAGGTCTATCAGGTTGTGGACCTCGACTCACGGTGTACAAGTTCTTAACCACTAAATAATATTAAGTTATAAGTGAGCGGCGGCGGCCGAGTGGTAAGAGCCGCGGTCTTTGACACGAGATATGCCGGGTTCAAATCATTTAACAAAAGAAATTTGTAATATGCGTATTTCAACGCTGCTCCACGGTGATGGAAAATTTTGTGATATTAAATTGATTACCATATTTTCCATCACCGTGCAAGCCTGAGAGGCACTCATAATTTCTTGAAGGTATGATGTCCACCAATCTGCATTAAGCCCGCGTGGTGGATTATGCCCTAAATCCCTCTCACTTGTTAGAGGAGACCAGTAGTGGGCTATAAACAGGTTGGAAAAAAATGAAAAGTTACATATGGAAATATATAACATTTAATTATTGTTTATTACCCTATTGTTAGGCGTATAGGCAATTTAAATGAATAATTATTTATATGCAAAGGTGATGCGATGTAATTCCCAGGTGACAAGAAAAACGCAAATTAAGGTATGGTTCTACGGTACATGCTTGGTTTTTAATTAAGAAATTACAAAAGTATTATATATCGTTTCGTTATCGAAAGTTTTACTCAGCCTACCTTTTTTTTGGTGTTGGGGGGGAAACCTTCAAAAGGTACCCGGCACCTAGTAGAGGATACCGGGTTATGTGGGATTTGACCGCACTAAAACCCCCTCGGTGGCTGCCTCTGCGCTTGGGGAGGACTCCGGGATCTCCGAAGGAACGCACCGGTGTTCTCCACGCGCGGAGCCCAGAATGGGCCCATCTTCGGAGGTTAGATGTGCTCTCCTGTACCTTCCGATGTTTACGGCGGCATGCGGCCACACGCACACACCGCCGTCCTTCCCGGGGCTGCTGGCTGAACGGATCGAGCTCCGACTCTCCCCGTCCGCAACGCCGGAAGTCCCCTTTTAGTCGCCTCTTACGATCAGGCAGGGGATACTGTAGCTCTATTCTTAATCCCGAAGCTACAGGGACTTTACTCAGCCTACATAAACTCTACACAAAGGTAGAGTTTTTCTGAAGGAGTAAACAGTACTTAGGGTCTCTTTCACCATCTCCAAGTAAAGTGTTGACTATTTACGTCCAAAGTAAAGTTAATTGGCAAGTAAAAGCTACGTCAGGGACAGTTTATCATATCATTAGTGCTACTCGAACGTCGAGAAATTGAAATTGAAATAACGGGTAACTTTAACCGACAATTAGCGTATTTGTCACTTTACTTGAAGGTGTTGAAAGAGGCCCTTAGTAAAGAAAATACTAACTTCGTCATAACTCACTCTGCGCATTTTATGCGCTGTTAAGTCATCGTCAAATAAAAAATTGTTCAGTGATTCTAAAAGTTTTCGGGCATTAGCATTATTTCTTTTTATTTTGGATTCTTCGTATACACTTTATATAGTGGGAAAATTTGAGAAAAAATTACATTTTTTTACTTGAATCATTTAAAAAAAATGTATTTGAGTAACCTAATCTCTGTGTGTCAATGATTAATATTCAAACAGGTTCACATATCCGGTACATATATGTAAGTATGGAAAATAAATGTTTCATTTTCCCGAATTTTGATGACCCGCGTGGCGCAATGGTTACCATGCCGGGCTGCCAATTGAGGGGTACCGGGTCCTATACCCGGCGAAACAAAAAAATTAATGATGAGTTTAAATTTATGTTCTCGTTCTGGGTGTTTGTGTTCCTGTCTTTATGTGTGTCCATGGTACCCACGACACAAGGTGTTAAATACCTTACTGTGGAGCTATGAGTGTGTAACGTTTATTTATTTATTTTCCCATGTAATTAATAATATTTATAATAAGTTTGGTCTCTTATTTAATTCTTCAAATATCTAATTAAAAGATGTATAACGTTCACCATCTCTAAGTAAAGTGTTGATTAGTTACGTCCCAAATAAAGTTAATTGGCAAGTAAAAGAGTGTACGGGTACTATGAGTACGGGTCAGTTTATCATATGATTAGTGCTACTCGAACATCGTGAAATTGAAATTGAAGTTACGGGTGACTTTAACCGACAATTAGCGTACTTGTCACTTTACTTGAAGGTGGTGTTAGAGGCCCTTAATGACATATGTATTATAGTTACTTTAAATAATCATACTTAACATAAATTCTAACGAAACGTGTCAAAGCTGATTGACATGTTTCGTTAGAATTTATATTAAATTTTTACTCTGAAACACGAAAGTCAATGACCATTGGGTTCTTATCGCTGATATCATCTTCTCGATAACGAAGAACCCGAAACCATCACGTATCATAAAAATGTTATACTGACCTTTTTGGCTTCCAGCGTTTCATGAAAACCCCAAACATCTTGTCAAATCGTTGCTGCTCACACAGAGAATACACAACAGCGTGCAAATAAACACAACACAATTCAGAGTGGCTACAAACACTACACAATAACAAGTCAACAAACAAACCTACGCATTTTATGTAACACAACACAGGCGTAATAGATTACTATGACTTAACTGTGTCATTGACATCCGTTACAATATTAAATTGACATAATGACAGTGTAATAATCACATAACAATAATTGCACCTTTGATAAGATAACTGCACTAGGTCACGCCGAAATTGCGTTTGACCTAGACACAGTGAGGATGAGGCAACGTCTTCAAAATCGATAATATTCTATAATCATACTGAGAGGAGTTACGTAAGGCCAATGGCCGTGGCTGCAGATTTCAGAGTATCATCCAATTAAGACACCCGAATCGATCATCTCGTTATGAATCGATTTAGGAGCGCATAAAATGGATATGAACGCGTCGTTCATTCGCGAACGCGGGAAGCGACTGAATCGTAATATTTATGTAAACGCAACCGTAGCGTCCGTAGCGTCGTACGATTAGTCGCCGGATCCGTAAACCCGACTCGTCAGGTGCGGTCGATCAGCTGGTAGTTTGGCGCCCTCTCGCTCTTTACGCCATCTGACGGAATTCCGTTGTTTTAATGGAACCTGTACTACACCTGCTGAGATGTAAGCTTATCTATTAATAAATTTATTGATTTTATCTAACATTTCTGGGTACCTAACTGTAGAGTTATGAATTTATTTAACATTATTTGTTGGCATAGCTGTGGGTGTAAAGGTGTAAGCTACAAAATAAATATATATTGGTATGGCCGTGGCCTTATTTTTATTTATAACTATACAAAAATAATAATTTACGTTGTGATTGTGTGAAAGCTTTAGTGTTTTATCATTACTTTTTCACAATATCATTTTTAATTTTCAACCTAAGAATAATTTAAAATACAACAGAAAAAAATATACTAATTTTATTATGGTGATTTTTTAATTTAAAAATAATATTTGCAAGATTTGCACAGAGATTGTATTTCGTAAAGATAGAATAGATAGAGTCCATTCACAAAGTAAATTGGTGAGGCTCTTCTATCCAGTACCTCCAGATTCAAGCCCATTAGCTTTCTAACAGAATTTAAGCCTTAAGCAAAAAAATCTAAGCCAATCTAAATTTTGACTTGTCCTGTGGTTTCAAACGCTAATGTTGAAGTAATTTATATACTGCGGAGACGTAGTTAAAATTACCTATTGTTTGATGAAAATACCAAATCTTAAAATACCTATTACAAAAAAATTGTGTTTTGAAAAAAAATGTGTCCTGATGATATCCTGATGATATCCATATTAAATATCGGTATTCAATATATTTAACGACCTGCTCTCATACCTAACAGAATATTATTATGTAGTTACAGAAAGACTGATAAAAATCAGTCGATCCGTATTGTGCTCTGTGTGTGTCTGTGTGTGTGTGTGTGATTTATATTAATTTTCGTGCTATATTTTTGAGTCATATCGGATAGAGTTGATGGCATTTTTACATATTCAATAGTTTAATTAATTAAAGTGCACGAGTGTTGTGAAATGTGTTTTCAAACTCTCCAAAACTCCATCGGATAATTTCTGTTTAACAGATTCAATATACCTAATTTAAAATATATTAAAAAAATGGTTGCCTGTAAAGTCGGTTTTACGGGCGAAGATTTTACGTGACAACGTCTTTTTTATTGATATGAATATAATTAAATTGCACAATAGGAACAAGGAATTGAATGAAAATAAGAATTGCACAAATTTTAACTATAGAAATATATTTTGTTTACTAAAACATTGTACATGTAAACTTCGGCGGGCCTCTCTCTCGTTCGGTGACTCATCGTTACGTTACCGAGCGTTACTCTTTTTCATAAGTGACTCCCAGCCGCAACCTAATTTAAGACGTTGTCACGTCAAAATTAAAAAAACAATAAGTACAGAAGCTCTACATATTAAATACGATCATCCTAAGTACAAGCTTACAAAATACGATGCAAGTTGTCGGTCATAAATTGAAGTGTCCGGTTCTACAATTAGAATTAATTAATTTGCAATAAAACTATGCAAGTTTGAGAACATCTGTGTTTCCGGTCGGCATAAAATGAAACTTTTATATGACATCTTTCAATTTGTTTCGTATATAAAAAAGTAAATGTTCTTGGCGGAAAATTGAAAAAGACATTGTGAAGATGTTACGAAAATATTGTTAAGTATATATTTAAACACTTAAAATTATTACTTGTTAGAAAATAAATCATTCTTAAAATTCATATTTCAAAGTGAATGAACTCTTGGCATGTTCTAAATTTCATTTTGCATCTGTGCCAACAAAAATTTGAATCCATTGTTTGGTGTAGAAATATTTTAAAATTTCTTTTTAACTAGTTACCTGTGAAATTAGTTTTTGGTGGTCTTCATTTTAATCAGTTGTTTAAACAATGTTTATTTGAACTTGGGTTGTAGTTTAAACATGTTTTATACTTACATATCTGTTTTATTTTTTGTGTTTTTGTTATCAAATCCTTCAAATGTTCCATTCCTTTGATATACGAGTATTATAGTAGCATTACTTCTAAGAATAGAGCTACGGTATCCCCTGCCTGATCGTAAGAGGCGACTAAAAGGGGGCTTCCGGGGTTGTGGGGGGTGGGAGTGGGAGCTCGCTCCGTCCAGCCAGCAGCCCCGGAAAGGACGGCGGTGTGTGCGTGACCGCATGCCGCCGTAAGCATCTGAAGGTGCAGGACAGCAAACCCGCTCTCCATAAGATGGGCCCATTCTGGGCATCGCGCGTGGAGGACACCGGTGCGTTCCATTGGAGATCCCGGAGTCCTACCCAAGCACAGAGGAAGGCCACCGATTGAGTTTTAGTAAGGTTCAAATCCCACATAACCCGGTGTCCTCTGCCAAGGTGCTGGGTACCTTTTGAAGGTTTCCCCCCGATACCAAAAAAAAGGCAAAGGAGTCCTTTAATTTTTCCGTGTTAACGTTAATGAAACCAAGCATTGTATGGAGTGTATAAAGGTCGCTGCATACTTACATAAAAACTCGGACGGAACGTGAACGGGACGGGGACATGACTGCCTCGTTCAAAACGGGAACGTTCACCACCACCGTGCCACGTTCACGTCCCGTCCGTGTCTCCGTGACATGCTCTTTCATATACATTTTGTATGAAAATTTTCCAAAACTTCCCGTCCCGTCCTGTCCCGTCCCGTTAAGACAACGATGAGTATAAAAAGTGTCTAGCTACACCTCAAGTCTCTTTAAAAATCTAGGTGAGAGTTTTTGGCGAGAAACGAGAACTATAAAGATTGTGAATGTAGTATAACTTTAATGAGATAATTGGAGAGGTACTCGTACCACCGCTACATCCCGGTCAGACTTAAATGAGGCGACCATCAGGTTCATCAGCCTTTGGAGTAGCAGCGCAGCCGCAGTGACAAATTAACACCACGTGTCCTCCATGCTCGTCTGCTACTCCATTCAAATAAAGTAAAATAAAAATAAATAAAAAATCACGCTGTTAAATCATATCAAACTAAAAAAGAAATATTTTTTTTTTTAAATAAGTTTGAAACAATAATGAACGAAAATATATTGTGAAATCAGCGTCATGAGCTCGATATACGACAAATATGGCACAAAGCGCCCATGCTTTTGCGTTTTTTGGGTTTTTTCAACTATATTTATTTTCACTTTTTAGTTTCATATGCTATGAATGCTCTTAGTCCAAAGGAGAGTTACAAACACGCTCACAAACTTATAAACATACAGGTAAAGCTAATAAAAGCGTGTTAAATCTAATACATTTAAACGAGCAATTCTTGTATATATCTAAATATGTTTTTTGAATCTCGGAAACGGCTCCAAAGATTTTGATGAAATTTAGTACCCTGGTTTCGGGGATGATAAATCGATCCAGAATTTTTTTATTGATAGAAATTGTCGTTTTATTTAATGTTTATGCCGTTAAATATAAAATTACTCTTACTGACATCTATTGGAGAATATTAATAACATTGTGGCGTCAAATGTCGAACGTCAATCCGCCCTTCAAACAAATGAGAATGTCGATATGAAAGACCTCTATAAAAATTTCGTCAATGGAATTAAAGCTCTTTTGGTCGAATGGTTGCGAAAGCTGACTACGGAGCTAGAGACCCGGGTTCAAACCTCAAGAAGCAAGTTGCGTTTTTTATTTTTTGTGACAATTTTTTTTAAATTGGAAGCTACGTATTTCAAAAGGCTTTGTTAAGTAACACTAAGCCAATGAATGTTTTGATTAAAAATAAACCAAGTAAATCAATTGTTATTATTCGAGCAACGCTCGGGCCGGGCGTCCAGGTACTAATAATAAAGAAGCATGCCATTGCATTTATTGGTAATTAACTTCTACGTTTTGAGTGAAAAGATATGGATACAACAAGCTGATACAATCACCCCTTCATAATAGGGTGCATGCACCCCTTATTGAATGTGACCCTGACCGCGAGGGGATGTAGTTGGCCTTGAATTTAGTCAGATTGCCGACAGGGGTAAATGCGAGGGAAACATGGAAACATTATTAACAAATGTTAAAAATCATTTATTTACTATTTTATTCAACATACGACCCATGGCGCGACGGTGACCATGCCGGACTGCCGATCAAGGGTCGCGAGTTCAATTCCCGGAGAGGCAGAAATTGGAATGATGAGATTCAATTTCTGTTCTGGGTGTTGGTGTCCATGTCTTTATGCGTGTCTATGGTACTCATAATGTAGGATAAAATACACGTAACCCTTATTTAATGCCCTACCTAGCTTATTAGCTGACAAAGAGGAAACCGGATTACATACTCTCTGTTACTATGTCACAGCAGAAGTTTGATACTTGGCGAGTTTATAAACGTTACACACTCATAGCCCCACAGTAAGGTAATTAATATTCTGTGGCGTGGGTGCCATGGACACATACAAAGACAGGAACACAAACACCCAGACCGAGAACAGAAATTTAAACTCATCATTCAAATTTCTGTTTCGCCGGGAATCGAACCCGGGACCCGTCGATTGGCAGTCCGGCATGGTAACCATTACGCCACGCGGGTCGTCGCGAGTTTTGACGGCAGCTTCAAAATTTTCGTAAGAGTGTTGTGGAATAAAATTAAAGTGCGAAAGCGTGAGTTTTCGGGTTGCCTCCAAAACTCTATCAGACGGGTGATACTCGTAACTATAGCCAGAAAACTATTAAAGTCAGGTCTGTCAGTATTGAAAGACAGCGTATAAAAGGAAATAGGTAGGTAGGTAGGTACTTAATAGTCCCTGTAGCTTCGGGATTAAGAATAGAGCTACGGTATCCCCTGCCTGATCGTAAGAGGCGACTAAAAGGGGACTTCCGGGGTTGCGGACGGGGAGAGTCGGAGCTCGATCCGTCCAGCCAGCAGCCCCGGGAAGGACGGCGGTGTGCGTGTGGCCGCATGCCGCCGTAAACATCGGAAGGTGCAGGAGAGCACATCTAACCTCCGAAGATGGGCCCATTCTGGGCTCCACGCGTGGAGAACACCGGTGCGTTCCTTAGGAGATCCCGGAGTCCTCCCCAAGCGCAGAGGCAGGCCACCGAGGGGGTTTTAGTGCGGTCAAATCCCACATAACCCGGTATCCTCTCCCTAGGTGCCGGGTACCTTTTGAAGGTTTCCCCCCCCCGAAACCAAAAAAAAATAAAAAGGTAGGTACTTAATGTATTCATTGTCTGCTTTTAACATGTTGTTGCAAAAAACTCGACGACAATGACAACGGAAAGATATATGCGTGACTGCAAAAAATTGGCACGTTTGTTAATTGACTGCATATGCAAATTTTTATGAATAGTTACTGTATTTTATGCGCTGCGTATTAATCTTATCTATTATTTTTTGGAAAAAGAAGTGCGTATACGAGTATTCAATAAGCATCGTATAAAAGATTGTCTTCTATGATTGACAGGTACGCCTTGGCTAACCTAACAACATTTTTTTAATCACCGGTCGTTCTCGTCCCACTGCTGGGCACGCGTCTCACCCATAATTGGGGAGGTCTAGAGCTTCCTACACCACGCTGTTCCAATGTTTACAGACCGCTCATAAATCTCCCAACAAGTTTATAATTTCGAAGCACAGAAACTCAAATTACATTTTTGCCACCACGGAGTTCCAAATAACGCCCCCCCCCCCCTGTGTTTGCCACACACATCTCACACGTAAGCGTTACACACACATATCCCCACAGTAAGGTAATTGGGGGACCATGGACTCATACAAAGACAGGAACACAAACAACTATACCGAGAACAGAAATTTAAACTCATCATTCAAATTTCTGTTTCGCCGAGAATCGAACCCGGGACCCCTCGACATGGTAGCCATTGCGCCACGCGGGTTTATTATAAAAAACATCTCACACGTGACTGCGCCTGTTTGGCTTAGCTGCGTAGAACGCTTGCATTTAACGCCAGCCGCCGGGCTATGCGCGCTACATATTGGGTTTTGCTGTCATAAAACTAAAAGAATGGTCGCCTAGCACCTATAAGGATTTAAGTATAGCTACAATACCATAAGGTCAGTGACCTCTATAATGATAGTTGATCAAAGAGCACTACTCTCTTTGATCAACAATCATTAATTTACCAAACAGAGTTTTAATTGCACAAACGAAATGAATTGCGTCTATACAACTGTCATCTAGTTAGATTAAAATCAATATATCGATAAGGCTTATCGATAAAATCGCAGATAGCGATCGATTTCTGGGTAATTGACACAATAATGGTAGCCCTCTGGACGGAGCTATGTTTCTGTGGACCCTATCGTAGATAAATCTGGGACCAGCTCGTTAAAAAGAATTATTGGTTACGATTGTTTGAAACTGTTGTCCGGATAAAATGTTTGAAACTCCCTTAGAAGTGAAAACTTCTTTAGCGGCATTGTGCACTTTTTTGGGATGAGTAAAAAATGCTAAACTCGCGTCAACTTCACGTGGCCTGATCGAAAATTCGTAAGACGGAGGGGTGACAGCTGATGACGGCTCGACCACAAGGCGCTCTTTGTATTGTGGCTCGACTGTCCATACTTGTAAAATTCTTTTATATCAAATATTTAAAATATGGACATTGAACAAAGTGCACTTATTAATGAAAAAAATGACGAAGAAATAGTGAAAGAAAATGAGTCAGTACTTTATAAAAATGCTAGATGAAAACCTACTGAAAAAACTAGATGAAAAATGATACTGATAATAAAAGCAATTCGTGCGAAATTATTCCCTAACCATTCCAAAATATCAAAATGTTCAAGTTTTCACTTCTGCCGGCACTACGTGAAAACGTCTTTAGCGGCGTTGTGCACTTTTTTTGGGATGGGTATAAAATGTTAAACTCGCGTCAGGACAACCCGTTGTTTGTTTTTTATTTCTATTGTCATTACATTTAGGTATTCCTGGGGCTAGGAATGAATTATATAACTAATACACTGATTTTATTCAATTAAACTTAAAAAACGTAAACATCGAATTAAAAAAAATACCTACGATTTTTTCCGTAGTTCAGAAGTTAGTTATCGTTTGACATGCAATCTAAGATATTTATATTCGGAGTTTTGACGGATAGTCTGAAAGGAACTAATATGCTCTTGTTTTATTTTTACTTTCTTAGTGTATTTTTGAATAATTTCGGATAAAGTTGATGACATTTTGTTCGACATAGCTTAATTACAGTGTACGAGTGTTGTGAAGTAAAATAACAGTGCGTAAATATGTTTTTTCAGCTTGCCTCCAAAACCCCATCGACCACGACCACGACCTACGAGTTCTGGTAAAGTAGCCATCTCTTTATTGAATGTCTGCTTAGAGCATCAAGGTACGACAGGTATGACACCCGAGAGGAGTGGCCTTTACGGGCGAACCCCTCGTCCCAACGTCCATGCACAATGTGCCTTCTAGTGTGTCTGTGTGAGTCGGTGTCAGTGTTGACAGTGCATAGAAAATGACGTTGTTAATTGAAATTGACATATTTAGAAATGTATGCGTCTGTACCGATGAAAGAATATTTGTGAATGTGTGACAAAATTAAAATGTGTGCGTTCTTCCGCACCAGATTTGGCACAAAAATTATGTATGAAGCAAGGCGCTATGCTGTCTCTACTGAAGGGTTAGTCAGTAACTTTGATGCTCTAAGAATGTCTGACTCACTAGACTGACTGATTTTTGTCGATTTACTGATTTTTCTATGACTACCTACTGATTGATGCAAAAATTATACTTGACACTGGCAATATGCGATGCCATTATTAAAAATTAATTAATGACATTTATATTCTAAGGTTTTTTTTTCAAACCTACATTTCTAGGGCCGTAAAGTTTTGTTTACTACGTTCACCCGATAAAGACCATTGCCCTAGTTTCAGCTTATTACTGTTTATTACTTTTACAATTGCTACTAGAATAATAATCTAGTGTTCTTTGTTTGCTGAAATCGGAATCGATGTCAACGACTTATTCTATGAGTCTTTCTAGAGTTCTATGAGAAGGATGACAGATACAGTGATATTTGATGCTCGACAAATTACTTAACAAAAGAAGCAGAAAAATTGTGTCAGAAGTCCTGATTACAAAATAACAGATGTCTACTAATTACATGATAGGATTCAGTGAGGGGGTCTGAAAAACTCTACATTTCATCCTAACCACCATTCCCCCTTAGATTTAGAGAGGTTCTAGTGTAAATAAACGTTATTTAATATTTAATAAAAATAATGTTTAACACTCATGACCCCACAGTAGGTAGATACACCCTGTGTCGTGGGTACCATGGACACACACAGAGACAGAAACACAAACACCCAGACTGATAACAGAAATGTAAACTCATCATTCAAATTTCTGCTTCGCCGAGTATCGCACCCGGGACACTTTGATTGGCAGTCCGCCATGGTAACCATTGCGCCACGCGGGTCGTCAGCTGTTTAACTTAATTTTGAAAACTACCTACATTTTCTAGCAATTTTAATCTATTTTTTGCGGATAAAATCACTGAGCCTGCAGCAATTTTGTTTTAAATTTTAATGAATAGAAATAAAATTATAGTAAGACCTATCGAATCGTAACATTCCAATTATAGACTAACTAGTTCCTTAGCTTGTAAAAATTACAGTGTAAAGTTGGATACGCGCGCTATAATAACTTCCTCAGGATATCCTATATCCATTGTATCCATACTTATCGTCGTCGTTGCTCTCGTTGTAGTCGTACTAACTGTAGCAGGTGCAATTGTATGTTTAGTAGTTGTTGTTGAAGGTTTTGATGTAGTGGCTTCAGTTATACGTTCAGTAGTACTAGTAGTAGTAGTAGAAGTACTAGTAGACGTAGTAGTAATACTCGTTGGCAATTCTGATGTAGTTGTAACTACAGTTGATTGGATTGGGGGTTCAGTAGTAGCTTCATCTAATGTTGTTGACATTTCGGATGTTGTTGTGACCGTCGATGGCTCAATTTTAGATTCTGTAGTAACTTGCTGAATTGTAGTTGGTAATTCTGAAGTTGTTGTGACTACAGATGCTTTGTGTGTTGATTCATCAGTTATTTGTTGTGTTGTTGTTCCTTGACTTGTTGTCTCTTTAGTTGAAGTAACGAATGCTTCTTGAGGTAATTTAGTGCTAACTTCTCTAGCAGTATTCGTCACGGTGGTGGATTTTTTATATGAAGTTAATGATTGGTTTGGTTCTGTGCTTTTGTGTGCTCTGTTAGTAATTGTGGGAGATGTAGTAATGAAGTTTTTAGCTACTTTATCCAGGATGAAACTCATAACTTGGTTTTCTTTGTATGATAAATTCCTTACTTCCTCTTCCCAACTGGGCACTGGAATCGAAAATGAAATTTTGAATAATTTCTGTAATATTATTCAAGTAATTTATTTGACCTTCTACGTGGCTGATTTAAATATAATGACGTACTAGCTAACCCGGCATACGTTGTCCTGCCTTAAAGTACCAGTAATAAAATACCTAATATTGCGACTATAAATTGAGATGTAAGCTATCCTATCTTTCAAGTTGGATCAAACTGCACACGGTGTGCAAATTTTATTAAAATCGGTTAAGTAGTTTAGGAGTCCATCGCGTACAAACACGGGACACGTAATTTATATATGTTAAGATAATAAAAATATTTTAGTAGTTACAATCATTCTTGGTCTTTTTAGTTAAATCAAGCAAAAAAATATTATGATTTCTATTAAGAATAACTTATTCTTGTAATCTTACCATCTCCAACAGGTCTCTTCTTTTTGGGACGCTCATCTTTAAATATCTTATTTTCACCAGAATCATAGAACCTATAAATACATGTATTGGAGCAAAGATATTGGTTAGGGAATTTGTTGTAAGTGGGGCATCCCCGCCATGTTTCCAACTCGCATCGGGACCCAGGTTTGTAGTAAGAGTAGACAAGGCTTGGTTTTGCTCCACAGTCAGTTTTGTTCAGTTGGTAGAGACAATAGTCTGGTGGAACTGAAAAATATATTTTGATTTGCATATGATTAGGCATTATAAAAAATTCCTGGTCTCATCACACATCCCATACTAAAAAAACTACTTTGCAACAATCCGCGGTCAGAACGTATGATGGTATACACCATCTATATGTCCAAAGTATACACTTTATCATACAATCGCAACGCAGGGAGGGCGTTGGACATAAGACAAGTGAGCAACCGCGAATAACCGTCGTAGGGTCAATAATCCTGATGATGCTCTGGGGAAACTGGTGTTTTGGGGAAACACGTGTTGGTGATGGTACGTATGTTGGTATATATTTTTTACTGTTGCATGTGCATGTGTCCTATGTGGAAAGGAGGGAGGTGTTATTGCATGAAAAAATATACGTTCTGACTGCGGATTGCGGATTGTTCTAAAGTAATTTTTACCAAACCTTATAACAATTGACTTCCGCAAAGTAACGCCTGATTCTATTAATTTGACGATCCGTGTGGCGTAATATTTACCATGCCGGACTGCCCATCGGAGGGTCCCGGGTTCGATTCCCGGCAAAGCAAAAATTTGAATGATGAGTTTAAAATTTCTGTTATCGGTCTGGGTGTTTGTGTTTCTGTCTTCGTGTGTGTCCATGGTACCCACGACACAGGATGTATCTACCTTACTGTGGGACTATGAGTATGAAAGATTTAACTTTATTTTATAATTTATTAATTATATAAAACTAGCTTTCTGTCCGCGTCTCGACCCGCGTGAACTACATGGCTTTTCCCATAGGATTGAGATATTTTCCCCAGGTAAAAAGTAACCTGCCACTCTATAACCCCCAAACTATCTCCACACAAATCCGGTCAACCCATAGAACACCGTCGCGACCACAGTTGCAACGTTGAAGAAGGAAACAAAGTAACAAATAACAAACAAACACCCTTTCACATTTATAATATTAGTGTTAGCGACGCCAAATTATTATTTTCTATACATGAAAACCTTTGAGTTAGCGGTGTTATCTTTAATTGAAAAATAGTACTTTTTTGGCGTTTTGGAATTGTCAAAGAAAAATATAGTGAAAAATTTTGTAAGTTTCTTCTAAGTTAAATGGATGGATGAGATCTTTTTGCCGAACTAGCACTGAACAGTAATAATTAGTATGGATGTAACATGTTAATCATTATGATACAGTGAAATGTTATGTTATGTTATATGCAGTTAGTTTATTTCTTTTTAGAATAAATGTCTTTAATAAGAAATTACAAAATTCAAAACCAGAACACATCCAGTAATAAGGTCTAACGCAACCTTTCAAGATTAATTTAACGGTATTTAATAAGTACATGGGTATACATAATTATGCTATATTAATCTCAGTGAACATAAAAATAAGGAAATAAAACCGGTACAATGTATACAAACGGCACGGTTTTAGATCCAGAATACAACATAATGTTATTATTTTAAAGAAGAAATAAGAAATTGTCAGCTTCTGTCTTAGCATTTATGGAAAAGAAATAATATATTCTCTTACCTGTACTAACAATTTTCGTGTGTAATATTAGTGTAAAAATACTAATTAAACGCAGAAATTGCAAGAATATCATCTCGGTGGTCATTAAGTTTCACATAATGGCTACTAAATGACTTCCAATCAATGTAGTTTTATTCCTCATTAATAAAATAGTGTAATTTTATAGGTAATTTTATTTTAATGTCCTATTGCTTATGAAGTAGGCATTCACGCGTTGGTAAGTGGTTGACCAGAGTCCACGAATGAAGTTGACGGCATTTGACGGCTCTTTGTTCGGTAATATTCGGTATAGACATATTGCAGTGCCAGAGTTTTGTGGAATAAATTAATAATACCTTTTTTTGTATCGGGGGTGGGGGGGGAATACCTTCAAAAGGTTCCCAACCTTCAAAAACCCTCCCAGCACCTTAGGAGAGGATACCGGGTTATGTGGGATTTGTACCGTACTAAAACCCCTCGGTGGCCTGCTTCTGCGCTTGAGGAGGACTCCGGGATCTTCAGTGGCACGCACCGGTGTCCTCCACGCGCGGCGCCTCAGAACAGGCCCATCTTCGGGAGAGCAAATGTGCTCTCCTACACCTTCAGGTATTCACAGCGGCATGCAGCCAATCACACACTACTATCCTACCCCGGGCTGCTGGCTGGACGGATCGAGCTCCCACTCTCACCGCCGCAACCCCGGAAGCCCCCTTTTAGTTGCATCTTACGATCAGGCAGGGGATACCGTAGCTCTATTCCTAATCCCGAAGCTTTTTTTCCTCTCAGTGTACAAACACCCTATGGGACAAATAAAACAATAAATAAATTAAGTTTTTAACAAAAAAATAGAACCGACTTCAAACGGTAAAAAATAAAATTGTTCAGTACCTACTTCATCTTGCATATGGTAATGACTCTTAAAACTATTTTTGGAGTCGGGCCCCTACTAAAATGTCGTACCATTCGTTCTATATGGGCACCGACAGTACAGACAGTGGGACAGTACCTACTTCTTTTTGGTTATGGTAATGACTGTTAAAACTATATTGGAGTTGGTGTCCATTCAGAATGAAAGGTACACTATATTTACTTAGACAGGACATTTTACTAAGGGCCCGACTCCAAAAATAGTTTTAAGAGTCATTACCATAAGCAAGATGAAGTAGGTACTGAACAATTTTATTTTTAACCGTTTGAAGTCGGTTCTATTTTTTTTGTTAAAAACTTAATTTATTTCACTCTTTTTAGTAATTTTAATAATTCTTCACATATGTATAAGCATAATTAGAATTTTTTTCACTTAACTTCTAAACGTTAAAGAGATACCTTTTATAATTATGTTTATCTAATAGCCATCTTATACCCTGAAAGCATACTACTATCAGTCCACCTGAACGTATAAATTAATGAAAGAATTTGCTCTCAGCTCCTAACCGTTGAGGAGTTGTACCTTCAATCATCAGCTTAGCAACATGAGGTGATAATAAATATTATTTGTATTATGTTAAAAAATATGACTAAAAGAATGTGTGTCCTATTAAATTTCAGTGTTTCCCTCGATTTCCCTTGTATCACATCATCAGATTTTGCCATGGTGACAGTTGGACCGCCTTAGGAATTCAAGATATCGAACAAAAAACCATTTATTGAAAGAATTTGCTCTCAACTCCTAACCTTCGTAGTACCTTCCATCATCAGCTCAGTAACATGATATGATGATAATTATACACAAATACCTGTTTTGCTTTAATAAAAATATGAAAATCATTTGTTGTGCTATAAAATTTGAATGTTCCCTTCGATTTCTCTAGGATACCATCATCAGACTTTGACTTGGTGACAATGGGACCACCTCGGGAGTATAAGCATACGAACAAAAAAAATTTTGAAAATCGGTCCACAAACGGCGGAGTAATCGGTGAACTTATTTAAAAAAAATACATACAGCCGAATACAGTACCTCCTCCTTTTGGAAGTCGGTAAAAAAAAATACATACAGCCGAATACAGTACCTCCTCCTTTTGGAAGTCGGTAAAAATAGATGTTGATGTACATTTTATAATTGTGTTATAATTAAGTTTTTCTCTTTTATATTTTTATCATTGTGGTATTTGCATACCTCTTGAAGATAAATATGGCGAACAAAATATAGGTCTATAAACAACTTTGTAAACACCATGGAGGTAAGATAGGTAAACACCCATATTTGTGCAAATAAAAGTCTTTATAATATAAAGTGACAGTAATATGTAACACAATAAAAAAGAACTTCTTTGAACTGTGGTAATAATGCGTAATTTTTTGGCTGAAGTTTGAAGGACTTCTCAAAGTCTGAGACTGTATTGAGTTGAGGCCATTCAAAGTATTAACAGAAATGAAATAGAAAAAGCTGTTTGAAATATTTTATTTATAACTGCGAACATTAAATAACACTAAGATTGTAATAACATAATTTGTGCTAAATACGAAGTATTTAAATAATGTATGCAAAAAAATACGTAAAGTAACTGGATACACGCTATAATAGGCATGATGACATTATTAAAGAATCAGAGAATAAACGAATTTACAGAAAAATATATGCTAAAAAAGTTCTAAAATATGATCCTGTTTTAATATAAACTTAAGATTAATGAGATTTTCAATAAAATAAAAGTATTAAATACAGCAATCGGCCATGTTATCTGAAACGCCAATCAAAAGGAATGACGTCACGTCTCAGTAAAAGTCATCGTGTTGCTTGAAGTTTGACGAGCAAGCTGACGCCATGACACCTACGAGCATTTTCGCGCTTAATTCAAATTACATAGCAGAAAATATATTAATACGTTAAAGTTGAGTTTATTGCTGAAATAAACATTTTTTCGAAACTAGGAGTCGTGTACCTGCAATAAGGAAAGGTATTTAAAAATCTGTCATCATGCCCATACTCGTACTTCCTCAGAATGTGCAACATTCGTACGAGTAGCAGAAGTTAGTCATAGTATTCTGTGACAGAAGTATTGGTTGTTTTTTTTTTTTTTAATGGATTAGCAGACGAGCATGCTGGCCACGTGGTGTCAATGCAGCCCATGGACATCTACATACAACCTCAAGCAAGCATAGGTAGGTAAGTCTTTTCTGAGGACTCTCCTACAAAGCCGGCAATGCTAAGGTGGCTCCCCTGCGGTTTCCCGTGTTTATAGGAGACGGTGATCGCTTAACACCACGCATCTTGTAGTGGCTTCAGTTCCTTGGACTTAATTATAGTAAAGTAAAGACTTTTTAATTTTAATTTTATTTTCATTATTATTAAAGTTTATTCTGTAAAGTTACTGGATACACGCGCTATAATAACTTCCTCTGGATATCCAAAAGGCATAGTAGAGGTCGTTATTGATTTCTTTGTAGTTGTACTATCTGTACCAGATGTATTTTTATCTTCAATTGCTGTTGACGATTTTGTTGTGGCTTTTGTTGGCTGGGTTACACGTTCAGTAGTAACTTTAAGTGTTGACGTTGGCAACTTCGAAGTTGTTTTTATTACTGCTGGTTGCTTAGATATCGTAGGAGTTTGAGTTGTGTCTGCAGATGCTTCTTGACTGGTTGTTTGCTTTGTATCAGTAACATGTCCGTCGGTAGTCATTGCATCTAGTATTATACCCAAAGATCGTTTTTCTTCACTCGATAAATTACTAACTTCCTCTTCCCAACTGGGCACTGGAATCATTATAATATCCTAATATTATATATATTCTAATCCATAAATCCTAATTCATGGAGCTTACTCCATCATTCTGCTCTAATGCGGGTTGGTGTAGATGAGAGTTAGTGGCCAACCTGCTGTTGGGTGTTTTAACCTCCCATAAGAGCTCCGTCAAAGATTACCGACTTCTATCTATCTGCAATAGCAACAGATACAATAGAAACGATGACTTAACTTGCCTTCAGAAAGCAGAGTGCCTGCCTGTTTCGCTCAGCTGTCAGAGCTGGATAGATCGTTTGCGTTCTGCATGAGACAAAGGGAACCAAAAATTAAATTAGATTTTGTCATCATTGTTGCATTGCATTGCTTACCATCAGGTAACTTCTCATTCGGGGGCTCATCTTTAAATATTTTGTTTTCACCAGAGTCGTAAATTCTATAAACACACGTATGGGAACAAAGATATTGGTCAGGGAATTTGTTGTAAGTGGGGCATCCACGCCACGTTTCCAGCTCGCAACGGGACCCAGGTTTGTAGTACGAGAATACGAGACTTGGTTCTCCTCCGCAGTCACTTTTATTCAGTGGATAGAGACAATAATCTGGCGGAACTAAAAAATATAATTAAAAATGTTATTAGATTGGGCATTGAGAGAAAAATTTGGTGGAACCCTACAGTTTCATTCGGGATAACAATAAGAAATTGGTTATACTTAGAAATATCCTTTATTTTTTAGGAATGAGAAGGTCCTTTTTTTGGTATCGCTGGGGAAACCTTCAAAGGGTACCCAACACTTTGGGAGAGGATACCGGTTTATGTGGGATTTGACCGCACTAAAATCCCCTCGGTGGCCTGCCTCTGCGCTGGGGGGAGGACTCCGGGATCTCCCGTGGAACGCACCTCCACACGTGGTACCCTAAAACGGGCCCATCCTTGGGATAGCAGATGTGCTCTCCTGCACCTTCCGATGCTTACGGCGGCATGCGGCCACGCACACACCGCCGTCCTTCCCGGGGCTGCTGGCTGGACGGGTCAAGCTCCCACTTTCACCACCCGATAGACTTTGAGTTATAGAAGGGTCAAAAGTGGCACCAAGTGGTTCGTGTAATATTACTCTTGGCGCTGGCTAGCCAGTTTCTTTGCTTGAACTTGGCTTGACACGCTGCCGCGTGTCTAGATACAGAACTTTATTAAGATTTTGAGAAATAATATGCTCTTACCTGCACTAATAATTTTCGAATGTAATGTTAGTGTAAAAATATAGACTAATGGGAGAAATTGAAATAAAATCATCTCAGTTGTTTTACATGATGGCTGATCTGTGAATCAAATGACTTTCAATCAACGTTGATTTGCTCGCAATCAATAAAACGGTAGGAAATTTAATTGGTACTTTTATCCGATAGGAAGAAATTACTACGTTCTTTTAAGAAGGTAGCTGACTTAAAAAAAAGGAGGTTGTCGCATATGTATGTATGTTAACTGCAATTTATTCACAGTAGAACGTACCTTATTTTATAATTGAATGTTTCTTTGAATAAAACTAGTATTTATATTTAAAAGGTTATTTTTTATTTGTTACGTTAACCGCAGCAATCAAATCAAAAATATTTATTTCATATTAGGAATACAAAATATTCGCTTATTGAATGTCTTTGGTCACCTTTAGGTGCCTGCTTGGGCTAGATGTTGAGCTGAGAGAAAAAAGGCGGCGGAAAAAACTCCCAGCAATTCTCTTTTTTAAAAAGTACACAGGTATATAATTGACATAACAGTATGGCTATGGGTCCATAATGGGCACACGTGACAGCTGATCGTATGAGACACTATAAACCCACTTCCAACTGCTCACAGATGCGAGTAATTACTAAAACTATGTATGTATTAAATTAGCAAATATACAGCTAGTGAATAGTAAGTACCTATAAGTTTTATCAAAATCGTTTCAGTATTTTTTGTGTCAGTGATTTTAGTGTCAGAAGTGCACATGGCCCGGCAGTTAGTGTATGTAGAAAGTTCTTTTTTTTCTTTTTTTTTTTATCCGGCACGATCTACGCAGCCCAACGGTTGGGTGTGAGCTGACCGCTAGTGGCAAAAACTTCTTGCGCGTTTCCATACTTCGGAGGACATGTTAAGCCGTTGGTCCAGTGTTATTATCGATAGATAACAGCCGCTTAACCTTGTCGGAGACCTTATGGGCGGTTGGAAAACATCCGACAGCGGGTTGACCATTAACCCGCAACTCCTTAAACCTGCATTGAGCAGCGTGGTGGCTCAGTTCCAGGCCTCCCCAATAGACCCCCCAGTGACCCGGACCCGTGCCCAGCAGTGGGATGCAGAAAAGAGTAGCAGCCAATTTGAGTGTATGTTATAGTTTATTAAAATATACGGGCTCATTTGTAAGCTTATTAAAACGCTAACCTACTTAGTCGGTGCGCATTCAAAACGAAAAACTCCATTTTACCTACTATGGCACAACTTCAATGTAACATTATCTTCAGCAAGGAAAAGCATATGGGAAATACCAATTTTATTTTTACATATAGATGGCGGGTGTAATAATTTGTTTAAAATTATTGTTTAACTAATAAATAATTTAAAATCTAATATATAAAATTCTCGTGTCACAGTTTTCGTTGCCATACTCCTCCGAAACGGCTTGACCGATTTTGATGAAATTTTTTGTGCTTATCCGGTATCTATGAGAATCGCCCAACATCTATTTTTCATCCCCCTAAGTGATAAGGGTGGCCCACCCTAAACATTTTAAGGCGATACGGAGTTCGCGGGGTCAGCTAGTTATTTATAAAATTATTAATTTTACATCGATTTTACACCAGTCATGTGAAGTCATCAACACGTATGACACGTGTGTGTGCTTGAATCTATCCCAAACTCCTGTCACAAATCCCAATCCCGAATGAAAAAAAAATGTAAAGATAAACCAATTTTTTTATTAAACTAGGTAGATTCTAGAAGTCATACTTTGCTGAATGGCCCGTTTCATTCTGCTTGTACTATTTGATCCTTATTCATAACCTGTAAACCTGATAAAATGAAAAAATGTAATATTATTAGATTTATTAGTTGAACGATTATTGTAAAAAAAAATTAAATACTGTTAATAAATTACGAAAAAGATTGCATCGGCCGGGAATCCAACCCGGGCCGCCCGCGTGGCAGGCGAGCATTCTACCACTGAACCACCGATGCTTGTTATAGAAGGGCCAAATATTTATACATACTTAAGAATCTTGCACAATTTTTTTTTTAAATGTGGTCAAATTAATTATTTAAGATGTACCTATGATTATTATACTTATCTAATTAAAAAAAATACTTGCTGAAAATTATTATAAAACGATATCTTAAAAACAAATTTCTGACTAAATAGGTATTTTAATTTTATAAATCCGAATAATATTTTGAATATGGGACAAAGGTAAATAAATAAAAAACGGATATAATTTATATAAAACACATTTCTTTTTAATTAGTGTAATAAGCGCCCTCTTACATAGATACGTTGAAGTACATTCGCTCCATGTTGCAAACTCCTTTTGAGTATAACATATTGTATCATAGATGGCGCTGTTTGACCAAAAATGAAACAGAGCGTTTTAATACAGTTAAGTCATCGATATAATATTTATATCGATGAGTTAAGTACTTTTTTATTTTTAATTATCCACTATTGTTTTAGTTATTAAATGAATTGGTTCAATAATATTTATAAGTCCTAATAAATTTCAGATCTTCATTAAACAAAAATTTTATAAACTGCCATCTAGTTTAATTTAGGACGAATCCATTTTCTTACAATTTTTTAAATTTCTATAATTTTGCCTTTGGAACATCTATTTCTTGAATGGGTGTGTTATGACGATCCTTATCGTGTTTACGCGATATTAAACTGCCCAGGATTGCCAGAAGTATCTGAAATACAAAAGAAAATGCAACTGAAAATTCCTTAAATTATAAAAAGCGATTTCCATAAGCAATAATTATACAATTTTGTATTTTAGGTAATCAGTATCAGCTCTAATAAATGTGAGTAGCCTTGGTGTCACATTTTGTACTGACAAGTTTGGTAATATTTTTAGAATATGAAATGAAGTAGCAGGCTAGCAGGTACCAGGCGACCTTTTTTTGGTATCGGTGGGGAAACCTTCAAAAGGTACCCGACACCTTGGGAGAGGATACCGGGTTATGTGGGTTTTGACCGCACTAAAACCCCCTCGGTGGCCTGCCTCTGCGTTTGTGAGGACTCCGGGATCTCCATAGGAACGCACCGGTGTCCTCCACGCGCGGCGCCCCATAACGGGCCCATCTTCGGGAGAGCAGATGTGCTCTCCTGCACCTTCAGGTGTCCACGGCGGCATGCGGCCACGCATACACCGCCGTCCCTCCCGGGGCTGCTGGCTGGACGGGTCAAGCTCCCACTCTCACCGTCCGCATCCCCGAAAGCCCCCTTTTAGTCGCCTCTTACGATCAGGCAGGGGATACCGTAGCTCTATTCTTAATCCCGAAGCTACAGGGACTAGGTACCAGGCGACCTAAGGCCACGTAATGTTAAATTCGATGCAACCCTTTCACATCTGTTCTGATTGTTCTCAGAGAACCTCGACAGACTCAGAATAGGTACTCACTCATACTCAACGCATGGGTGTTCTGAATCTGTCTGATTGTCTGAGTATTCCTCGTCATGAATTTACTCTGCTACTCCGCTGGCTAATGGGAAACTTATCACACAATAGAATTTCCTTACAGCGGAAATATGTAGCTGCAGAAATGGTACTTCCGCGATCTAACACAAGTGTTACAACTTATCAAATTTAAATATTTAAACTTTATTTTATCTAATCTTGTAGATACATTATAATCTCGTCATAGTACATTCTTATGCCAGTACACCAATATTGTCATCTCACTCGCACAAATGGTCACGACCCTTTTCCTCAACTTACCTCCAACACAATAAGAACAATAGTCACACTTAGTACCAAGCATGCCGTATTTCTGAACACTTCAACAACAGGTCCCCGACATCCAACGGAATAGTACTCCCGCTTCGCTTTACACCTCTCTCTGTCCCGCTCTTGCACCAGCTCGGACCTGTCGGCGTTGAAGGCTGGGCAGCAGGAGATGGGCACGTCCGGGGGGAAGAACACTGGTAGGTTTGGGGAGCGGTAGTCGCTTGAGCTGTAGATTCCGCAGCAGTTTAGCTAAAAATGTTATCGAACAAATTAAATAAAGGTTTGTTAATATTAATGTTATTATTATTTATCAATAGAAGACTTGCGTTATCTATTTTTCGTATGCTGCTTTGACTTACGGTATTATGTCGAATCTTAGACCTATGTAACCTTTTTTTGTATCGGGGAGGAAACCTTCAAAAGGTAATTTTATTATTTGAATGGAGTAGCAGCCGAGCATGCATACCACGTGGTGTTAAGAGGTCGCTGCACGGGACATCTACATACAACCTCAAGCAAGCATAGATAGGTCTTGTCTGAGGTCGTATGCAGTTGCGCTGTTACCCCGGAGGCTGGTGGTCACCTCATGTAAGTGTGGCCGGCAAGTGCACCTTTCCGCCGAAACAGTAGAATTGCTCACGGCAGAAGTGGGTGCAGCGGTGGTACTTCCCCGGGCGAACCATAATAGTTCTGCCACCTTTTTTTTGTTATGTGGCATTTGAACCTCACTAAAACCCCCTCGGCATGTAGTGCAGGGAACACGAAATAACATTAACAAAGACAGCGCGAGCCAAACCAAACCAAGGTACTCGGCACCTTGGGATAAGATACCGGGTTATATGGGATTTGTATTCGGTGGCCTCCATGCGCGGCACCCCGTACGTGCCCATCTTCGGGAGAGCAGATGTGCTCTCCTGCACCTTCCGATGACTACGGCGGGATGCGGCCACGCACACACCGCCGTCCTTCCAGACCTATGTATACGGTGTATTCCTAAAAATCTGTAAAACGTCACAACTTTCTGGACAAAAACAGAGACTAAATGACAGTCCTAATAAGTTTTTCACCATATGTGATCATTAAGTGGACCGTGATAGTGTGCAGTCAGCAGTAATGAATAAGTTTCCAGATTTCTAAGAAATATCGACACAAAATAATGTAAAATATACAAGACATATTCATTGTACATTCGAACAAATTGCTCTTGGTAAATACATATACCTTAGATAATTTTGTATTATTGTACAGTGTACTCGTTGTAAACGCACGTAATTATGACTTAAGTACTGTACTTAATACTATTATTTTCATCATTGTGTACCTGGTCTGCATGTTATGATAGGAAAATGTTTTCAAATTGTGCTAGTATTAACTCTGCCAGGACGGGATTGCCGCTCGAGAAGTTAAAACCAAAAATCTGAGTCTTTTTCACAATTTCTTGTAGGTATATGCCTGTAAAACTTCATTGAATACGATAGCTATGTAAAAAATCAAACAATACAAATTTTACATCACTCTGCGTCATGGACCATAGTTTCACATGCCGTGGATTCTCTTCCCTGGCCAACTTGAAGGACTCAAAGAGAGCCATGCCCAAGTTGGCTTCGTCCTCAGTCGTCAGGTTCACCGACACAGAGCAGATTATTGCTTGGATGATCCCCAGTACCACTAGTACTACGACCGCCTGGAAGAAAAAATGAAATATACGTTTAAGGGCCTCATTCACCATCTCCAAGTAAAGTGTTAATTAGTTACATCCTAATTAAAGTTAATTGACAAGTAAAAGCTTTGAGTACGGGTCAGTTTATCATCTAATTAGTGCTAAGCTAAGTACTCGAACATCGTGAAATTGAAATTGAAGTTAGTGAAGGTGGTGAAAGAGGGCCCTAATACTTATCTTCTTAATCATGACAGCTAAAAAGTGGCTCGTGTAAATAATCTACGCGTATAAAAGCCCACTTTAAATTTGAAATGACTGTAGCTCATTTTCGTGCTAACAACCAGTTGTGTTTCAAATAGGTAATTACTAATACTATAAAGCAAGAACGGTTCTACTCAGAAATGTTCCAAGTTTTATTTGCAAGTGTTAATTCGATAAAATAAAAAGAATCCTACAGATAACACCTACCTACCCATTGTTTTTTGTACGTCGATGCCTACCCATAGTTAGTCATTAGTATTCTACCACAAAAAAACATCAAGCAAAATAACATATAACACCTGAACAAAAAGATTTTGATATGAAATGAAATGAAATATTCTTTATTCACTGTACGGTTCCTTTACAAACTCTTAGTGAACGTTATTTTTTTTGTTCTGTCTGCTCTGGGTACACTTAGGCAATGCTGAGCCGAACAAAAGAGCAGATGAAGAAAAACTTCATGATATATTTTACAGAATGTTTATCTGGCAGTTAGGTGGCATTTTACTT
Source organism: Pyrgus malvae (assembly GCA_911387765.1). Lineage (NCBI taxonomy): Eukaryota > Metazoa > Arthropoda > Insecta > Lepidoptera > Hesperiidae > Pyrgus > Pyrgus malvae. The sequence continues at coordinate 3,621,016 of OU426955.1, read as the reverse complement.
TTTTTTCAAGTCCAGGTAAATAAAATACGTACGCTATGAAACGTTTACTCTACTTCTTGTAAAATCGAAAATAAAACTTTATAAAAAGAAAGCTTTTTATTTATATTTGTTTTCACATACCTATCTTAATCTTAATTTATATAAATTACGTGTCACGTTGTTTGTCCACGATGGGCTTCTAAACTACTTAACCGATTATAATAAAATTTGCACACAGAGTGCAGTTTGATCCAACTTGAAAGATAGGATAGCTTATGTCATCTCAATTTATAGTCGCAATATTAATTTATTTCTGATACTTTAAGGCAGGACAACGTCTGCCGGGTTCGCTAGTTTCCTTTATAAAAGTCAAACTAATCGCAGTCAGCAGTGTTTTAAGCCGAAGAAATAGTTAGGGCGAAAAAAGTACCCTGCTACAAATTACAGAATTATTGGCGACCATTTTTGTCTTGCAGTATGGTGTTGAATATGGGTCTCTCCTCCGTAAGGGGCTTCGTTAGTCATTGGTCTCTCCCAATAAATGACTCCCCTCTCTCCTCTCTCTCTCTCTGTCTCTCTCTCTTAATGACTCTTTTTTATAAATATCCTCAGTGAATAAAGATGCGAGATAATTTTAATATTGCTTACTACAGGTAAATTTTTATTAGCCCGCAATAATATAATCTCTTTTTCAAAACTCTTTTTTTTAATCTTATCAGTGGATAAAGACGCGAGATAATTCTAGTATTGCTTACTATAGGTAAATTTTTATTAGCCCCCAGTAACACCCCTCGCGTGATATGCCACGTTTCTCGCTGAACTTGAATACATTTGCCCCAAGGTCAGACCAGAGTGGCAACCACCTTGGTTCCTTAGATCCTGATAAGGTCTTGCATGATTGAACCCTTAACTTTATAACTCAGCGGAAATTTATGTTCAAGGTACGTTTACCTCGTGTTTTGTTTTATGAGAAATGTTTTTTTTTAATATTATAATTATAAAAAAAACATTATCAATAATGTTGGTTGACTTGTTGCTGCCTGAAATTTTTAATTTAAACTAGAACTATCATCTGGTTTTTAATGTATGGTCTGTAAGTATTCCTTCATACTGGCTGCAACCCTTTTAGCGTCCCACTGCTGGTCTCTTCCAATTATTTGGGAGGCCTGGAGCTTACTCCACACTGTCGGATGTTTTCAAACCGCCCATAAGGCCTCCGACAAGGTTTAACGACTGTTATCTATCGACAACAACCGGGACCGACGGCTTAACGTGCTCTCCAAAGCAGGGAAACACTAGCGGTCACCCATCTCACACCCGACCGCGCCCGTTTGGCTTAGTTGCATAGATCGCTTGCGTTCTACGCTAACCGCCGGGTCATGCGCGCTTCATTCTTTCCTTCATATTAGGGATAGAGAAATTAGTTCATCCATCATCCTCCATCCATCTATCAACCTTTCATAGTCCACAGCTGGACTTAGGCATCTGTTGGAAATATGTCCTGCGCCCTTAAAATCCAGCGATTTCCCGCTGTCTTCTTCAGGTCGTCAATCCACCTGGTTGGAGGGCGGTCTGGCTTCTTTTGCCGAGATGTGTTCTCCATTCGAGGACCTACTTCTTTCCCCATCGGTTGTCTGTGCTCCTGACTATAGGTCTGTCCATTGGCAGTTCAGCTTGCAGAGTTTATGAACTATGCCGGTAATTTTCGTTTGTCTACGGAAGTGTAATAAATTAATGATTCTATCTACTCTTTCTGTCCTTTGCCCTCTATTTTTTCCGCCTATTTTTACTTTCATTTTCTTTCATCCACTCTATGACTTTCAATATTTAGTTTTAGCTGTATTTTGGTATTTATTACTAAAGCCATAAAAATTACTTAATGCGACGTAAAATTTTATGACTCTATAAAACTACCGCATAACAGTAATAAACCATTTTTAATTTTTTAACGCCATTGACCTATAAAACATAAAAAATTTCAGTGATACAGAACCTGATTTCTGTGATACCTACCTTCATTTATTCTTTCAATTGCCAAAACATTTTACTACATATAGGAAGTTACTGTTGGTTTATTCCGCAACAATCGTGCACTCTAATTAACCTATATTGAACATAATGCCATTAACTTTAAGACTTTATCAGGCACTCTTTGTATTGTGCTTTATCCGATATAACTAAAAAATACACCAATAAATTGAAAATAAGACAAGAGACTTTTCCAACTTCCCGCCAAAACTTTACGAGTCTTACCGCATGCAACGGCTTCGAATGCTTCTTGAAGATGGCCAGTACGGCGTAGACGATCATAGACATCGCGATGGCAGCAGTCACCGCCAGAATGATCATGGCAACCAGCCGCCCTGACTGCTGGATGCTGAACGTCTTTGTGGCAATCGCCGTCGACACCGCAACGGCTATTTCTGCCACGCATATGAACTGAAACACGAAACTGGTATTATTATAGTTTGAAATTTTAAACTGGTATTATTATACTTTTTGTAATTCATCTTTACTATCTATACATAGCTCTGTGGCTGGAACAGAACAAAATATAATATTAACGCAGCTAAGCAAAGCCGGCGCGGTCGAGATTTAGATGTACGTTGTTCCGAATGCTCAAGAAATCTTCGGTCTTGTTTATTGTCATTATCATATATGTACTTTCAATGTTTATATAAACAATTGTATCCCTTGTTTTACCGAAAATCGTATTGTTTGAACATAATAGTCTTTAAATTAGAATTTTGTTTCATTACTAACGGCCGCCCGCGACTTCTTCCGCGTCGACTTTACTTTATTGTCCTTACAGCCTTCCTCAATAAATGGACTATTCAGCAGTTCCTGAGATAAGCGCGCAACAAACTCTTCAGGTTTATATTATTAGTATAGAAAGGCAGCAATCTTGGAACAAATAAATCAATTCTTTTAGCTGTTGTCAGCATTTTCATTAGACTTTATTTTTAACATATAATTACCGTAGTATTTTAAAGTAATTTTGCTTTTATTGTCACTTTAACATCTTAAAGCAAATTTAGTTATAAGACAAAACGAGCACTTACAATCGTGATAAAACTTAGAACCATGAAGAAAGTTTTCTTGAGAGAGCAGCATGATTTCGGCAACTTCTTCGCTATGTAGGACTCATGATTCTCTTCTTGTGTCTGTCCGTTTTCAGCCGCAGTTGGCTCCTTTGCTGCTAAATAGAGAAAAAAAATAGATTCGTAACTTCAACAATCAAATCAAATCAAATCAAGGTCACAATATCCCTACTCACGAAGAAAAACATTTAAGCACGCCTGGCAGGTGTGAAATATCTAAATAATGTTCCACACATAAAGGAAGAAAGGAAATAAATAATGTAGCAATTAAAGACGAAAGTAGCAATAGAAGCAAATGGATACTTATTTCTTTATGTACTTTCGTTTATTGATTGATCCATATCCTATCTTTCTATCCCTTGTACATGACCGGTGTTATCTTTAGTAACGCAAGCTGGACAGCGCTGTACCGGTTTGCATTTGGGCACAGGCTGGTGACAGAAGTCACAGAGATCAATATTATATTATTATTCATAAGTTTATATGTATAGTAGATTCGACGCCATATCGAAAATCCAAGAGTCTCGCCGCATTAGACTTTTCATGATGATCGTATTTTTACTGTCTTTAATGTGTGCTTTTGATTAAAATTAGATAGTTTGTAGGACAGTCGTCTTCTTACAATGCCAGAGATTCATGAAATTCAGATTTTAAATGTATTCTAAAGTTCTGTTTAAAATCTGATTTTATTTCTGACGTGAACGCAAACCACGTGGTGTTAAGTAGTACCTGCAGGACATGGACATCTACACGCATCCTCAAGCAAGCCTTGTCTGAGGATGTATTTAACTGTGCTGCTACTTCGGAGGCTAATGATCGACTTACGTAACTTAAAGACTTTCCACCGATATACAGTGTGCTTCAAGGCAAAAATGTGTGCAGCGTTGGTTCTTCTTCTGTCGAACTATGCTAGTACTTCCACCTTTTTTTATTTGAATGGAGTAGCAGACGAGCATGCAGGCCTCGTGGTGTTAAGTAGTCACTGCAGCCCATGGACATCTACATACAACCTCAAGGAAGCACAGGAAAGTCTTGTCTGAGGTCGTATGCAGTTGCGCTGCTACTCCGGAGGCTGGTGGTCGCATCATGTAAGTGTGGCCGGCAACTGCACTTTTCCACCGAAACACAATAGAATTGGTTCACGGCAGAAGTGGGTGCAGCGGTGGTACTTCCCCGGGCGAACGATAATAGTTCTACCACCTACACCTTTAAATGTTTGTTAATTTACCTGGAGCTGCCGCGTTGCCCGTTTCTGCCGTCTCAGCCGCCGAAGCCCTGGTGATGATGACAACATCCGCCAAGTCCACGGATCCGTGGCGATCCAAGCTGGTCCATTACCCGGAGAGGAATACTACTAAACTTTCCTGTGCCCTCGACGGCATGCGGCCACGCACATACCGCCGCCATTCCTAGGACTAACTGGACCGAGTTGGAGCTCCTACTCCCCCTGCCCGCATACCCGGAAGCGCCCTTTTAGTTGCCTCTTATGATCAGGCAGAGAATACCGTAGTCCGTAACCCTATTTTTAAGCTATATGGACTAAGTTCTTCTACCTATAAAAGTTTGAGAACTCTTACCCGGAGCTGCCGCGTTGCCCATGTCTTTCTCAGCCGCCGAAGCCCTGTTCCAAATGATGGCAACATTCGCCAAGCCTGCATTATAAACATATAGCACAATGAGCAACGCCCGACGGACCAACGCACAGATTACAATACATAAAGGCGAACGAATTCACCGTGGTTTACTACTGTGCGGTATGTGGTTACAGTTTTATGATAACTTGATCTTAAATGGTTGTGAATATGTACCTACCTAACTGTTTCATCAAAGGAATCTTTTGAATTATCACTTGTTTGTGTGTCTGTCTGTCAAGCTTTTTTCACTCGAAAAGTTCCAAGATCTCGACTTTGCAAAAATAAAATCTGGCAATGCTCTGGTCCCGGGCCTCATCGCGTATCAGGGGAGGCCTAGAACCTACTCTACCACACTGCTCTGTTTCGGTTTGAAGATTCGTGTATCTGACCAACAAACAGTCCGTTAAGACCAACAAGGCTTAACAACTGCTATCCTTGGATGTCACGCATGAACAATAAAAATATTTTTTTGCCACCTAGCAATCATCTCACTCGCGACTTAGCTGGATTTTCATAGGTGTACATACATATTGGCTACAAGAGGACGGACGCCAGATGCTTTTCGGTTTCATGAAAAGCTTCGTAATCGCGCATTTACCTCATTGCCTTATAAGTTTACCTTATAAAAACCCTGAAATCAAATAGAGAACGTTTTTTATGTAAAAGGCGAAGGCCGGGCTTCATTCAGCCATTAATTAATGTTTCATGGACCAAGTCTAGTATTAATGTATTAATCATTAACGAACATTATTCTTTGGAACTTCCGTCAACGATAGGTAACTGATTTGTGATTTTCGTGTACGACTATAAGAGTAGAAAGAAACTTCCACTAAAATGTACTTTTAAACTAGCCACCCATGTCATTCGCTCGATTTACATATGTGTAGGTACCTTTTTTTTTGGTATCGGGGGGAAACCTTCAAAAGGTACCCGACACCTTCGGAGAGGATACCGGGTTATGTGGGATTTGACCGCACTAAAACCCCCTCGGTGGCCTGCCTCTACGTTTGTGAGGACTCCGGGATCTCCATAGGAACGCACCGGTGTCCTCCACGCGCGGCGCCCCATAACGGGCCCATCTTCGGGAGAGCAGATGTGCTCTCCTGCACCTTCAGGTGTTCACGGCGGCATGCGGCCACGTATACACCGCCGTCCCTCCCGGGGCTGCTGGCTGGACGGGTCAAGCTCCCACTCTCACCGTCCGCATCCCCGGAAGCCCCCATTTAGTCGCCTCTTACGATCAGGCAGGAGATACCGTAGCTCTATTCTTAATCCCGAAGCTACAGGGACTTTGTGTAGGTACCTATAGGTGTTTTACAGTAGCAAAAGGAGAACGGGCCCTAGTGGCTTTTCAGTTTCATAATTAATCACTAAGTACCTGGACGATAAAACAATTTATTTTCTTGGTTTAATTTCAAACGAAACACTCATTTGCTTAGTGTTACTTAACAACGGCATTTGAAATAGCTCCCAATAAAAAAAAACACAAAAAAAAAAAACGCAATATGGTTTTGACTGAGGTTTGAACCCTGATCTCTAGTTCCGCAGTTAGCCCTCGTTATCATTCTGCCAAAGAAGCTTTAATTCAATGAACCAAATTTTTATAGAGCTCTTTCAAATCGACATTGTCATTTCTTTGAACGTCAGATTGGCGGGTGGCGTTTGACGGCGTTCTACGCCACAATATTATTAATACTCTCCAATAAATGCCAGGAAGAGACGTATTTTTCAGTTTATATTTAAGTTGATTATCGTTGAAAATATTTTTTTAAATTTAAAATTTCTAAAAATAAAGCCTACCGGGATCGATTTATCACCCCCGAAACCAGCGTACTAAATTTCATTAAAATCGTTATAGTCGTTTTCGAGATACAGAAAATATATTTAGGTATATATACAAGAATTGCTCGTTTAAAGGTAGCAGATAGATGTACATGTCCACATCATTACTTCATAGCAAAATAAGTTTACTAGTAAGTTATGGAGTGTGTTGTGACATTTACGTTTTTAGGGTTCCGTAGCCAAATGGCAAAAAAACGGAACCCTTATAGATTCGTGATGTCTCGAAACTATAAGAACTATACTGTTGAAACTCGGTACGTAGATGTATTCTGTGAACCACATTAAGATTTTCACACAAAAATAGAAAAAGCAATAAATTTTGAGGGTTCCCCATAGGTACTTAGAACTGAAACTCAAATTTTTTTTTCATCAAACCCATACGGTATCTAGGTCTTCAAAAATGATATTGAGGTTTCTAATATCATTTTTTTCTAAACTGAATAGTTTGCGCGAGAGACACTTCCAAAGTGGTAAAATGTGTGTCCCCCTGTAACTTCTAAAATAAGAGAATGATAAAACTAAAAAAATATATGATGTACATTACGATGCAAACTTCCACCGAAAATTGGTTTGAACGAGATCTAGTAAGTAGTTTTTTTTTTAATACGGCATAAATCGTAACCCACAATTTACCTTTCATTCAATCTTAATGCAATGATTTCTATGGATAATCAAAGGCAATGATGTATTTCTGTTGCCGCTATTGTTATAAAAACACTAAAAATAGAATAAAATAAATATTTAAGGGGGCTTCCATACAATAAACGTGATTTTTTATAGATAATGGTACGGAACCCTTTGTGCGTGAGTCCGACTAGCTCTTGGCCGGTTTTTCCTTTTACAAACTTTACCAAAATTAAGACATAATGTAAACCTTTTTTCAAACAGCTATATATATAGATATATCAGAAAGGTCGACTTATTAAAAATTGTATTACAATATACACTTCATCGCGTAAGAGTTCAATTGAAATTCCTGTAAAAGTTTAGATAATAGGTACCAACGTAGCTTCAAATAGAAAATGCTTTTTATGTTAAAGGCGAAGGCCGAGCTTCATTCAGCCATATTAATCTTTAAAGAACATCATTCCCAATCAACAATTTTAGTGCGGTACAAATCCCACATAACCCGGTATCCTCTTCCAAGGTGCTAGGTACCTTTTGAATGTCCCCCCCACCCCCAAAAAAGGTAATTTAGTATTAAAAATCACAAACTTAAAAATTTATCACTTACGAGATGTTTTTTGTTCGAAACGTTTCCATTTAACAACGGTCTGCGACGTCCAGCTAATGATTGGAACTGCCAATTTTTTAAATACCATGTTAGTCTCTACACAATCACATTATTTCTAACACTTATTCTTTTTTTCCTTTTCTAGATCTTTTTACATCCTATCACTTGACGATTTAGTTACAACACTGAAACAAAGAGGAATATTGATACATAATTTCATTAGCACAGTGAGCGCGTTTATTTGATTTTGTATTGCGTCTGAACGGTGCTAAATACGTCGGCAGCCACGGAACAAAACTATATTTTGATAACATCCTTTATATTTTTATCGATATTATATCTATACAAATAAATAAAATTGTAGTGTTTTTGATATTAAAATAACCGCTTTTTAATAAATGCATATGAATATATATACGGTACATATACCAAATTAACTTTTTTTTACAATTTTTGTCTATCCTTCTGTCTGTCTGTCTTTCTATGTCTGTCTGTCTGTTTGTTCCGGCTAATCTCTACGACTTGGCCGATTTTGACAGGACTTTCACTGGCAAGTAGCTGATCTAATAAGTAGTAACTAAGGCTACTTTTATTTTAGAAAAATTCAAAAACTAAAGTCCACGTGGATGAAGTCGCGGGCGGCCGCTAGTCGATTATATAATGTATCATTTTGCGACTTAGCTGCAGAAAATGGACCTTAAATGTTGCTGTAGTTTTTGCCACTATTTGCCACTACTTCAAAAGAAAAAACATCGTAAATTTTTGACGACCCGCGTGGCGCAGGTTACCTTGCCGGACTGCTGATCGAAAGGTCCTGGGTTCGATTCCCAGCGAAGCAGAAATAGTAATTATGAGTTTAAATTTCTATCCTCGGTCTGGGTGTTTGTGTTTCTGTCTCAGTGCGTTTCCATGGTACCCACGACACATGGTATATCTAACCTACTGTGGGAATATGAGTGTGAAACGTTACTGAATTCTTATAAGATCTCTTTGTTCGTCTGTTATGTATTATAATTATTTATTATTATTTTATATTATTTATTTAGTGTACGCCGCATTTCATTGTATACGGTAGTGTCGAAGGACAAAAGGCCGTTTTTTTCAACTTTTTTTAGCTGGACACAAATCTTCTCTCGGAATATGAGGCATTTACGCCATACTCAACCACGCTGGCAAAGTACAGTTTGGTGGGGTGGACATCATTAATCCGGTCTTGGACGATCAAATCAATTGAGATACTTTTAATGAGCTGTCAAAACGTGACATCCCCATACATTTTGTATGAGAAGATGATAAGTGACGCCACTTATCATATATAGTCAATTGACTTCATTATTATTGATTTCAGTGGTAATAAAAATCATGTATAAAAAAGAATAAACAATTATATTGCTTTCCAAGCGTGATTTAGTGCAACCTTTTTAAGGTAAGGATTTTGAATTTTTTTGTGCATTGTGTCCAAGACCCTATTCGAGAAATTATACGTAACATCCAGGTGATGGGATATGTCGTAATTAAAAATCACATCAAATAAGTATCACCATGTCGGAGACAACGGCCTTTACCGTTCGGCTGAAGGGGATATTAGTGGCATAAATCAAAATACCAATATGAAGCCACAATAATTGCCCCATAATTATATGCTTCCATAGTATATTTACCAAAAAATGCATTAAATATATCACCCCGTCTATCGCACCCTCATCTACTATCATTTGCTTTCTTACAAAAATAGTACAGTCGATAACGTTAGCCAAAAGTTTTTTTTTTGTAGCAATACCAAAATTGTGAATTTTTTTTCAACCTTTTTTATATGTCCCACTGCTGGGCACAGGTCTCCTACTCACAAGTGAGAGGGATTTAGTCCATAGTCCACCACGCTGGCCAAGTGCGGATTGGTGGACGTCATGCTATCGAGAAATTATGAATTTCTCTCAGGCATGCACGGTGATGGAGAACATCGTAATCAATTAAATATCACGATATTTTCCATCACCGTGGAGCAGCGACAAATGCGCACATTACAAATTTCTTTGTCAGAGGTGCGCACCGAGGATTTGAACCCGGGATCGGTCGCGTCGAAGACCGCGGTTTTTTACCACTCGACCATCGCTGCTGATTTATTATTTAAAATAGTAAAATCTAGCTTTTATTTAGATGCTTAAATAATTAAATACTCAACACACAGAAAGTGGTAGCTATCATCATTCCACCATTATTACCGTGAAGTAGTGGGTAATAGGCATGATGACAGATTTTTAAATACCTTTCCTTATTGTAGGTACACGTCTCCTAGTTTCGAAAAAAAGTTTATTTCAGCAATAAACTTAAGTTTTAACGTAAATTAATGTATTTTCTGCTATGTAACTTGAATTAAGTGCGTAAACGCTCGTAGGTGTCATGGAGTCGGCTTGCTCTTCAAACTTCAAGCAACACGATGAATTTTACTGAGACGTGACGTCATTCCTTTTGCGTTTCAGATAACATGGCTGATTGCTGTATTTAATACTTTTAGTTTATTGTAAATCTTATTAATCCTTATGTTTATATTAAAACGGGGTCATATTTTAGAACTTTTTTAGCGTATATTTTTCTGTAAAACCATTTATTCTCTGATTCTTTAATAGTGTCATCATGCCCATTCTTTAGTTATATTATTTTATTCAATTCTTAACTTTAATTTTGTGTTGCCGTATTAGGAAGCGGTAGCCAGCTAAACTGACATAAGGCAACCATCAGTCTCCGGAGAAGCATCGCAACAGCATACGGCCTCAGACATTTAAATTAATAAAACTCCAAAGACTTTTTCTCAGGATTGTACATAGCACGTTACAGCTTACCGGCACCTACTCAGCACTCAAGGTAGCCATGGCAACCGGACCACAAACACACCACACAATAAGCTCGACTTGATCCAAGGACAAGGAATTTGCAATTTCTTTGTACAACACCCCATTGTGCTCTAGTTTACAACCTTCGAAGAATTACCATTTTCGGAAACAGACGAATTGAAAATGTTAAGCTTCGTTTTGCTTTGCTAGATTACCCTTTGTTATATTTCTTGGATTAACCGATACCTAATATTTTGTACGTCATCTGTCTACTTACTTTTGCAAAATATTTTATTAAAAGAAACAGCATATGAGCAGGTCAAGTATTGTAAAGTGATCGTTGTAGCCCATGGACGCCTGCTACCCTTTTTGCGTCCCACTGCTGGGCGCGGGTCTCCCCATCATTGGGGAGGCCTGGAGCTTTCTTAACCACGCTGCTCCAATGCGAGTCGGACACCTACACGAAAACACAGGCTTATGGCAAGATTTGAGGCTTGTCAGAGATCACATTTCCTTTGAGATTTTTAATGCACTAAAACCCCCTCGGTAACCTGCCTCAGCGCTTGAGGAGAAAACCGGGATCTCCAGAGGAAAGCACCGGTGTTCTCCACTCGCTAGCGCCCCATCCAGGCCCATTATTAAGAGCGATGGTGCTATCCTGCACTTTCCAGTAACACTGACTGACAACGACTTCATGTCGTTGCAACACTGATAAGGAAGAGAAGAAGGTTTCTTATTATCATGTTATTTCTTTAAAAAAATCTCCACACTAAAAAAAACATACAACGTAAAATAATGAATAAACTGCGGTAAGAGACCGTATAGGAAATTTTGTCGATTTCGCTAATTTAGTTGATTTTACACATGAGATTTTGCAGTTAAAATACGGTGTTTGTATAAGTTTGATTGCACAAATATAACTGATCGTTTCAATAATAATCTATTAAATTAGCAACTTTATATACCGAATATGCACCAATAAAAGCTATATTGTCTCTAAACCTGAGAACTAGGACATAATGTTGTTAGCCGTAAATACATTATCATCGAATTATATTTCGTCGACATTGCAATGTAAAAACGATAAATAAACCCATTTAAAATCTATGAGTACTACTACACGTTTTACCCATCATTAGTATGTAGAAAAATATTGTATCAGTATAGTATTGTAGCAAAGAAATGCGGTGATTAATTACTTCAGTCGCTATCAAACCTAATGGATATTCAAACAGTACTGTTTCGTAGAAACGGTAGACACCATTATTAAGTTTTTACTTTAAAAAATATAAATTTATATTGACTAAAATAATAGCTGGAGTTTTCAATGATTCGTTAGTAATTAATCATTGAAGTTAGTCAGATAAGTCACTAATTCGCATCCCTACCACAGAATAAATAATAGTACAAGTTTTGTACTCTACCAATACCAAAGTACATACTTTGAGTAGATAAAATCAATGTCACTTTCAGGAGGTCAGAAGCATCGTATCATAAACTGGTAATGAAGTCCGTAAAACACCGCAGAGGTTTAATCGTAAAAATAAAGCGTGTCAATGGGCTCAATTCTGTGAGGTTTTGTATTTTTGTACAGAAAGTACGGGCACTTTTACTTATCTAGTTCCGAAATCTTTAAGTTATTTTCAGAGGTCGTAGTACTTGTACTATTCTATCGAGGGCAGTGCCGGATTAACATTGAAGCAATCTATGCCTTCGATACATACACACCGAGTCAATCTAAGATTCTAAGCCATGATTCGAGCTTGCCATGGACGCCCCACAATCGGTCCCTAAGTCCATTGCCACTGCTCTCTTTGGCTTGCCACTAAAACTAGGTGAAACCAAGGTGAAGCAGTAAAGAGCTAACAGTACAGTCCCAAAATCCATGCCTTTTAGCACCATTATTTATATGTACCTGTTGGTTTTTATTTAGAGAATGTTTCTGACGTAATTTACTTATGGGCTTATCCACCACAGATCGAGGGCCACTGATTTGTCCAATTCCGCTACGAAACAATTCTTACTCTGGTCCTCAAACTTTTTTTATATAAAGCTTTCTTTCCGGCTCCGAAAGCGACGGCTACACGTTTTTTGCCATAATAATGATATAATTTCTCTAGGTAAATAGTTACCTGTATCTCACTCCTTTAATATATCGCGGCCTTTTCTGTGCCTAGGAAACATTTAAAAAGTACCAAGATGGTATAACTGGTTTATGTGGGATTTGGCCTCACTTCTCAGTTCAGGATCTTCTGAAGAATACTCTCCTATGCCTTGCGGTGATCACGACCAAGTTAACTGTAAATAACTTAGTACTTCTCCGGGCTGCTGACTGATTGGTTTAAACACCAAATCTAGTACTTGCTATCCATCTATACTAACATTAAAAATCTGAAAAGTTAAAGTGCTAATCTCAGGAACTACTAGTTCGAATTGAAAAATTCCTTTTGTGTTAGATAGTCCATTTATCAACGAAGGTTGTAGGCTTTGTTTTACAAATCTCTATCCACACGGTCGACGTAGCGGTCACGGCTAATGATGAGAATAAACCTTCGAGCTTAGCTGCAACCCTTTTTGCGTCCCACTGATGGGCACAAGTCTCTCCCCATTAGTGAAGAGGTCTGGAGCTTCAACCACGCTGCTCCAATGCGGGTTGGTGGAGATGTGGGTTAGTGGCAAACCCGCTGTCGGATGTTTTCAAACCGCCCATAAGGCCTTCGACAAGGATTAACAACTGTATCGACAACACAACGCACTCTATATTATACTGTTTAATAACTATTTCATTGACCAAATTCAGAATAGTTGTGGCAATAATATTAATAATGTAAAATACCAAATTAGTAACAATCATTATAACTCTCTATTTTTGAAACCCACATCCACTGATGAAGTAACGACAATTATAAACAATTTAAATAATACAAACAGCACGGGGTATGATGGCATATGTACCAGTATTATTAAAAAAGTGTCAAAAATAATAGCTCCTGTATTGGCTTATATTATAAATTCAAGTATTGAAACAGGTACATATCCAGACAAGTTGAAAGTAACTATCATAAAGCCTATTTTTAAAAAACAGGACAAACTGGATTGGGATGCTATAGACCGATTGCATTAATACCAATATTTTCTAAAATATTTGAAAGAGTACTTCACAATAACTTGCATTCCTATTTTGAAAAGTTTCCTATTTTTGCAGATGAACAGGTAGGGTTTAGGAAAAATAAATCAATTAATTATAGTAGTATTTAACTTTTTGCAAAAAGTAATGACTAGTCTAGATAATAAAAAACAAGTGGTAGGACTGTACATGGATATGACAAGAGCATTTGATTTCGTGGACCATAAACTATTAATTGAAAAATTAGAAAAATATGGAGTGAGAGATAATGCTTTAAAATTAGTAAAATCTTACCTAACTAACAGAGAACAAGTCACAGAAATTACAAAAATCAATAATATAACAAACACACAAGAGAAATTCCACTCTCATACTAGGACTGTACTTTATGGTGTGCCTCAGGGAAGCATATTAGGTCCATTACTTTTTCTTATTTACATTAATGATTTCCCTAAAGTCATCAAACAGCCGATGATACTCTTTGCCGATGATTGTACAGTTGTATTTACGAATAATAACATAAGTAATTATGAAATCGAAATAAACAATGCACTAGAATCATTAATAGACTGGCTTAATAACAACAATTTAAAAATTAATCTTGATAAAACCAATATAATGACTTTTAAAAATAGAGTATCATACGGTCAACCTATAAATATAAACTATAAAGGAAAGATGATATCTGAAACGGACACAACTAAATTCTTAGGTCTATACATAGATAATAAATTAACATGGCAGTCCCATATGGAACATGTTTGCAAACAATTAAATAAATTTTTATTTGCATTATATAAATTATCTAAAATAGTAAACAAAACAGCTGTCCTTAGTGCATATCATGCATATGTGGGTGCAACTCTTAGATACGGTCTCATATTCTGGGGTAACGCAACGGGAATCCAAACAGTTTTTAAAGCTCAAAAGAAATGCATTCGTTCTATGTGTCAACTTAATCAAAAAGATTCTTGTAAGCCGCACTTTCAAGATTTAAAAATAATGACACTCCCATCTCTATACATTTATGAAATATCCTTAATGGTAAAAAAAGATATAAAAAAATATGAAACCCTAAAATCAAAAAGATATAATAAAAAATTGTGTTCGATTGCGTCAAAAACAAAACAATATCATAAAAGCGTCTTTTGCATGGGACCAAAAATATATAATAATTTACCTGAATCCCTCAAATCTAAAACAAATTGTGATTTTAAACGAGCACTTAAAACATTCTTATTTACAAAAGCGTACTACTCGGTTTCTGAATTTCTAAATGATGAACTTTAACTTCGTGAGGGAATACGGGATTAAAAACCTGGGAGGTTTTTTTTTCCGCCGGCTTTTTTTCCTCTCAGTGTGTAAAAACCCAGGTAATTGGGTGCCCAAAGCCGATGACGCTGATAAAATACCGTAAAAATAATTACCAAAAACAATAAAAAAACCGCAAATATGGGATAAATATAAATCAATAATATGATGATTAGTTAATTTAATACTTAAATAAATTAAAATTTCTAAGCTAGATTTTAGTCAGTACTTTTATTTATTAATAATATAATATAATATTTGCATACCTTACTGAGGTTAATATGGCGGATTATTAAATGTATAAAACAACTTTTGTAATACCCATATTTGTGCAAATAAATCATTTGTCTTTGTCTTTGTCTTTGTCTATCGACAATAACCGGGACCAACGGCCGAAGCACGGAAATACGCATGAAATTTTTTTGCCACCCAGCGGTCACCCATCTCACACCTGACCGTGCCCTTTTGGCTTAACTGCATAGATCGCTTGCGTTCTACGCTAGCCGCCGAACCACGCGCGCTTCGTCGCAGCATTGAGTTTAAAGTTTATTTATAAGTATTTCATTATCAATATTTTTATTTTTTACTCTTTATTACTTACAAACAAAATACATACATTTAGCAAACAATAATCATAGAGTGTACTTAAAACAGATGAAAATTACGCGCACGCATTTTAAAATCAACTAAAAACATACTATTATGTTAATGTCATATATTATCATAACACTCCTGAAACATTCGTGTCAGGTTCAATACCTAGAAGCCAGGCTACAAATCTAATCTAATGAAAGACCTAGGAACGATAAACTTGACATTATTCTTTTTCGAACAGCACTTAATTATAGAGGTACCTATACCTATGTCAACAGATTGATTTATTAAGCCCAGGTAAGCAGAGTAAGAAAAGCAGGGTACAGTGAAAAGAATAATATCATTTGACTGCCTGGTATTTACTAGTATATTTGGTATTTCTTTAAAATAACATTAATTTTTATGTCCGATATATTCGACCCTCTTGGAACACAAGTACAAGCTTAGATTATAACATTAAGAACTCATACAAGCGCGCTGTCAAAATTGAAGCACTAAATAGTTTCCTACAGCTGTCACATTTAACTAACAAAATATTTTTATTTTGACCAAATTAAGTAAAAAAATACTACAAAATATTGAAAACACTGTGAAAAGTTATTTTATTAGATTTCTTTTGTTTTTAATAAGTATTGTGATAAAATTTAACCTTCAGTCTTACGGAGCGGCCCGGCGTTTGGCGCCATTAATGGCACCAATTAACATGCTTCAATTTGGGCGCGCGAACTTGGTTTCTATAAGGTAAAATTTGTAATTATTCTAAGAGTGCAATCGATTGCGGTGAAATCACGGGTAGGCTTCGGGTAGGTAATTCAAATATTATTCAATATTTTTTCGTTACAAATAATTCCTGCTACATTCATTATTATTATTTAGTATTTTACTTTTGATGGCAATATAGTTTCAATAAGGTTTCAATAATAACAATATTTTAATATCCATCTTAAACCGTCATTAACTACTTTTCTTCGTGCTCTCTTTTTTTTTTTTTTTTTTCTTTCAATTATGGCATCGCAAACTCTGTGCATACTGCCAGCGTCAAGTATAATTTTTGCCAGTTTCAATGAAACTGGACGAAGTAATAAGTAATAACTAACAAAGTCAGTAAGTAAGTCGTCAGTAATCAGTCAGTCTAGTCAGTCCAACATTCAAGTAAAGCTATGGCTACTTTACTAGAACGTGTCCAATGGAATTTTGGAGCCAAGCAGAAAAAACATATTTTAGCACTGTTATTCTATTTCACAAACACTCGTGCACTGTAATTAACCTATATCAAACAAAATGCCATCAACTTTATCCGATATAACTCAAAAATACACCAAGAAAATGAAAATAAAACAAGAGCACAATATGTCTTTTTCGACTTCCCGCCAAAACTCCCGTGCTCTCTTTTGTTATTTTTTTCACGACCGTTCCATTTTCAAAATGCGCGTCATCATTTTATTTTTTTATCGATGACGCTAACATTTTTTTTTCAATTATGGCATCACAAACTCTGTGCATACTGCCAGCGTAAAGTATAATTTTTGCATCAATTTTTTGCCAGTTTCAATGAAACTGGACGAAATAATAACAAAGTCAGTAAGTAAGTCGTCAGTAATCAGTCAGTCTAGTCAGTCCAACATTCAAGTAAAGCGATGGCTACTTTACTAGAACGTGTCCGATGGAATTTTGGAGGCAAGCAGAAAAAACATATTTTAGCACTGTTATTCTATTTCACAAACACTCGTGCACTGTAATTAACCTATATCAAACAAAATGCCATCAACTTTATCCGATTTAACTCAAAAATACACCAAGAAATTGAAAATAAGACAAGAGCACAATATGTCTTTTTCGACTTCCCGCCAAAACTCCGACGCTATTAGAACATTCATAATATACTACCACAGACAATTAACTATTAAATATGACCTTAGACTTAGAATAATGTACTTACATACATACTTTTATTACACTTATGTCAATTACAAAATGGCAAATCATTACACGATGATATCATTGGGTAATATAGGGGAAAACTCAAAAACTACTCATCAAAGAACGAAGAGAAATAAGAAGAGAAAAGAATTATTAAAATCTGTTCAGCCTTTAAAATGCTCTGAGGTAATAAAATATGTGCATACAAAATAAAGCAATACAGTGCAATTCTTCTTATCCTTGTTGAAGTTGGTTAAAATTTTTAAAACCTAATAAGGGCAGTTCTCGCTCTTCTAATGAGAAGACAAAATGAAAGGAAGAAACTTGTGTAAAAAAAGCATGTCGTTCTATAAAATCGTCCAAACCTAAAAAAACATTTTATTGTAAAGCTTTAAACATAAAAAATAATGAAAATAATGGACCGATTTCCGAAGATCCAATCGATACCTATACTAATATGTCTATTTGGGTGGTTCAATGTATTATTTACTGCTCAAACTGCACAAATCGTATTAGTGCTACGGAACCTATCTAACAAACCAAATTTTCAATGACTGCAAGTCATCGAACTTTATATTAATTTATATGGAAAACAAGAGTATATTGACCTCTTGGGGTTGAATACCTTCAGTGGTTAAATTCAGGTTGCCATGGAGATTTGTCGTATTGTACGGAGCAAAAACCTCCTTATCGTTAGATTAAGTACGGGGATAAAAAAGTTTTTCTTAGACGCCACAAGTCTACATAACTTATTATTTCTGGCCCTCCTTGCCAGGACAGTATTTGATATTAACTTAAAAAGATAAAGATAAAAGATTTTTTTTGAAACGGGTTATGTGGGATTTGACCGCACTAAAACCCCCACTGTAGCCTGCCTCTGCGCTTGGGGAGGACTCCGGGATAGTGGAACGCACCGGTGTTCTTCACGCGCGGCAACGGGCTCGTCTTTGCAAGAGAAGATGTGCTCTCCTGCACCTTTCGATGCTTACGGCGTTATGCGGTCACGCACACACCACCGTCCTTCCCGGGCTGCTAGCTGGACGGATCGAGCTCCCATTCTCACCGTCCGCAACCCCTGAAGCCCCCTTTTTGTCGCCTCTTACGATCATGCACCGTACCGTACCGTAGCTCTATTCTTCCCGAAGCTACAGGGACTCGCAGATGTGACCTAATAATTAAATCATCACATTTCCCTGAGCTATTTACTTGTAATTAAAATTTGTTAAATGGGCATAAAGTAAATAATTTATTTACTATTTATTACTTTTCTGTTATTCAACTTGTAACATGCTGATGTCTCTACTACTGTACGATGGTAGCAAAATAGCCAAGCCACGAATTTTGACTAAGGTATAGAATGTGTAAAGTTAGGGCTAGTAGAGTCAGGGCATGTAGAGATTGGCTCTACTTGAGATCTAATAACATATTGATAGTGTGAACGAAATTGCCTCGCCTTGGTAACGATTCACATGTTTTTTTATACCTACTGCTGAGACATTTATTTAAAAATAAATAATATATATGTCTTTAAAACTATGAATAAAACTTAGAATAATTAATTATTAATTACATATAGAAACCAAGTTCGCGCGCCAAAATTTAAGCATGTTAATTGGTGCCATTAATGGCACCAATCATCGGGTGTGTTGTTAAATTGTGTCACAACACCTTTGAAAAATAAAAGATGTCTAATAAATAACATAACATTTCACAGTGAAGTTTTCAATATTCTGCAGTATTTTAAAGTTAATCTGATGAAAATAAAAATATTTTGTTTGTCAAATATGACATCTGCGTGAATCTGAGCTTCATTTTGACAGCGCGCTTATATGAAAACACTCATTCTATACGTAATTATTCTAAGGAATAAAATAAATCCGACTTTGAATAAATTTTACTAAGTATCCAGTAGGTAATAGGACTGAAAGTAAAAGTTTCAGTCCATATCAAACCTAATAATAAAGTTGATTTGTTTTTATTTTATCTCTTATAGGTTAATATGACTTGCTATAATCTAGCATAGCAATTTTTGTATTGTACACCGTAGATCAAAAAGAATACATTTTAAAATCTAGAAATAACATTTGTTATGCCTTTCCGCAAAAAATAAAATCATCATAATGCCATTATTAAATTTTTGACGACGTTTACTTAATCTGCTTTACTTAAACATACTAACTTGACTACTATCGACTTTAGATGTAAGTTAGACTCCAGCTTTACAGTAATAATCTACGCAACACATATTAGTCACTGGGACTAATAACCGATCACTCGTTAACCCGTCCAATTAAAACTGATTTCCATCTCAACGCCAAGACCCTTTCCAAGGAGGTCAAAGTAATTTGGGGGTAGTGCGTGACTCCAACCCTCGCACGCTACCATCCAACTATAAGTACTAAATAGACCACGACACATTGAAACATTCAGGCGACGACGCGACGGTCGCAAAGGCCATAATATTACAGAACGGTACGCGGTGCTAACGCGTTCGTCTGCGCGCGATTTGAAATTTTAAAAAAATAAGCCGGTTCGATTTTTAAAAACTTTTTAAAAAGTGCGTGCATCTGAAAATTAATTCAAGATGGAGGGATGCGGCATGAATTGCATTAAATATCTTCTAGTTGTCTTCAATGGACTGTTTTTGGTAAGTTTTTGATGAATTAATTGTTTTATTGTGTATTTCTGAATTATTCTTTAGTGATAAACGATTACTTAGTAAACTTTCTGCAAATTTGAATGGATAAATTACATACGTATTCATTATCCTGATATAAATATTTTTCTATTTAAATGTGTTTCTTTTAAAATACGAATACATAAGAGATTTTTAGTTACAATGTTGAAGTCATTAAGACTGTTTATAAATAATTTTGCCGCGCTCAATGCAGACACAGTGCAGAGAGAAAATGAGTGAATAAAACCCATTTAAAACAAAAGATATAAGGAAACTATGATGTTTTCAATTCATTCAATATTTAACATAGCTTTTACTTGTCTTTGAAGCTACCTTTTTCTGCTATATAGAAGGTCTATTTTATTTTTGTGTATGTGAGACGTAGGTACCTAAACATTGTATGTTTGTAAGATATTATTCGACTGTGGAATGCCGGTGTTGTCGGATATTTTTGTACCCGGTCGGTAGCTGAGTATGAGTATATTGCATTAAATGCACTTTTAATGTGTGGCGATGAAATAATTTGTTAAACGTTGAAATAGATCTAATGTAATTTTAACTTTTAAAGTAAAGCCTAGGATCTAATTGAGGCATACCTTGGAACTTTATTTATAAATGTACTAAATAGTAATTAATTTTTATTGAAAAGTATTACCTATTACTTTTGAGTAAATTATTATATAGATACCTAGGTAAATGTAATGTCCAGACTGGTTTTTTCCAGGTTTTATTTACTTATTTATTAACTTTAATTAAGTAGGCTTAATATTTAAAACACGCAATTGCGCACTGTACATTATTAAAATAAAAAAAAATATTTTTTAATAATAAATATCTACTCATCACAGTTCTAAAATTGTAATTTGGTGCATAATCTAGTTCTGTTTCACGAAAATAGCCATTGTCAAAATTTCTATACAGAGAATAATTTTGCGCATTGAGAAAGAGATTCATCCATCCAATTAGGTACCTATTACTTAGTTATTTTTGTCTGTCGTCGGTCGTCGGTCGTTCGTTCATCGCGTAATGTGCGTAAACTCGTATTTGGAACATCGTTGTTTTTATGTTCGTAGTAGTGTAATGGCTCGTGTTGTAATGTACCAGCTGTTTGCGATGGACACTTACATAACTTCGATGCAATCAATTTGAGAATAGGCATAGCAATAAACTATTCCGCATTGTTATAAATACATGCGGTACCCTACGTAAGGGGTTTTAAGGTTTTGTACAGCAAAAAGAACTGACCGGTGGTCAACACGTGGCGCCCGAGAACGGGCCCATCTCCGAGAGAGCAGATACGCTCTCCTGCACCCGGCGCTCACGGCGGCATTCGGCCATGCACACACCGCCGTCCTTTCCGGAGCTGCTGGCTGGACAGGTCGAGCTCCCACTCTCACCGTCCGCAACCCCAGAAGCCCCCTTTTGGTCGCCTCTTACGATCAGGCAGGGTACACCGTAACCCTATCCTTATACCCGAAGCTACAGTACGGTATTTTGCTATCCATTAACTCTTAACTTAATCAAAATACAGCCCCATTTCAATATATTTAAATACGGGATATCCTAGTGTTAGAACTACGTATAAAAAATATAAAACTTTTTTTGAAGATTTATTATTATTATTATTTATTTCACAAGTTAATCAGTGTGTTTGAGGGTACTTGCGTCTCACCTGAAATTCGATACTTAATTCCGATACTTAATAATTAAATCGTCTATTTGACAGTTTGTTATGGAATCAATTCCCAATTTGAACTGTTAGGTGCAAGGCACAACACTACGTGAGGACGCTATAGCAACGTCACTAGTTTTTTTTACGTGTTGACAGTTCTGGCACTAACTGTTAAAATCTCTTGTTTGGTTCTCGTGGTATTATTAAATGAATGTGTGATCTAAGCCTCCTTTTTTCTCTTAAAGAACAAATGATGTCCGCCCAAGAATAAAACATTCGACGCAACAATTAGGTCTTCCTTGTATATTTTTAAATATCTCTTTTACAATATACAAGAGATACTTACTGATTTTTATCCAAACTAAAAGTAGATAAAACTCAATAATTTTAAAATAAGATACTTTGTTCTGTAACGTCCGCTAAAGGACTGGTCCACCAGTTCACTAGTGATGTCACTACATCCACTGTTCTAGCGTAAAAAGTTGATGCAACTCTTTTTGAGTCCAAGTACTAGGCACGCATCTCTGCCTAAAATAAGGGAGGCCTGGAGCTTAGACTACCACGCAGCCCAAATGCCCCAAGCTTAATGCTTTGGAAATTCAGAGTTCTAAGTAAAAAAGTAGTCCAGTGTAAAAAAGAATATAATACTCTATTATGTATTTTTAAGGCTGCAATCCGTCCGGAATTCCCCGGATTTGTCCTAGTTTGCAGGGCGTCCGGGGGCCGTCCGGCAGGAGTTTTTGAAAAGTGTCCGGGTAAAACCTGGACACTTTTGTTGTCAGGGGAAAACCATTTTTTAATAGATAAGCGACATAACCCGCATTCAAGAAGGCTTGGCTAAATAGTCAACCATTGAATGGAATTAAAAAATTATAACGATGTTTTTATTTTTGTTGCAAAATCTAGACACGCGGCAGCGTGTCAAGTCAAGTTCAAACAGGAACTGGCTAGCCAGCGCCAAGAGTAATATTACACGAACCATTTGGTGACACTTTTGACCCTTCTATAACTCAAAACCTATTTAACGTTAACACATAAAACTACGTGTGTTTAATTATATGCTTAAGGACATCTAGAAGCCTAAATTGCATGAAGTAAATAGCTCAAACGATTATAAAGATATGAAGTCTATAAACAGCAATGGTTATAGAAGAAATACAGTTTAATACTTGTCCATTATGTTATTTTGTTCCTTTAAATACATATTATTTGGATTTCGCATAGAATCGCATCTTTTTGCGGCGAAGCCCACAGCCAAGCATAATTTTTGTATTGAACTGGGCTCTCCTTTTTTATATTTATGTTTTTGGTGGGATAGTATATTTCATTAAAAGTGCGGAAAGGCTGTCATTGCAATCACCTTCGGCTGTGCCTCGGCTCGGGTAGACATTTGTCGGAACTCCTTCCAATGACGGTTCCGCACGTGTACTGAACAACTATTTTTAATAAAGTTGCGAAAAAATGAAGCAATTTAATAAAATAATAAAACTCGCAAAGAACATTTTTGAAAAGCACGAGTGTGTAATAGCCCATTTCCCGCACGCTATACGTCCCTGCAATACGTCACTTTTTGAGCAGCACGCTATACGTCCCTGCAATACGTCACTTTTTGAGCAACTGTATTAAAAAATAATTTTCCAGAGATGTCCGCGAAAAAACCATATTCCGCCCAAATTTCCGGGATTTTTGCCGTGTTTATCCGGCGCGCGGCGTCGGCAATGTGGCAAGTGATGGCAGCCCTATGTATTCTTATATTCTATACTGTCAACTGTCCGAGCATCGACATTGGCCGACATTGGGTCCAGCAGCGCGGCAGTATGACCGCTGTAGGTATTGAATGAAAGGACTGGTTTTTTAGCATTGTGCTGCCAAATAAGTACAAATAAGTACTCCTCTTAATGTGCTGTATGTTGTAACGACTACCATTGGATAACAACTCCAAGTTGGTATAAATTGCCACCAACCGACCATTTATAATAATGTGTATTTGTTTTATCAACAAAAAATGGGAGCCGCCTCGCCTGGCATGTGAAACGTCGAAATTACGAGTATAATGCACAGATAATAATTGCATAAAAAGTTTATGAAGTAATATAAATCCATACTAATATATAAAGCTGAAGAGTCTGTTTGTTTGTTTGAACGCGCTAATCTCAGGAACTACTGCTTCAAATTGAAAAATTATTTTTGTGTTGGATAGTCCATTTATCGGGGAAGGCTATATAAAATCATACTATGACTAATACCAAAGTCCACGCGGACGAAGTCGCGTGCGGCCGCTAGTAATAAATGGATCAATCAAAAATAATAGCTGTGAAAGAAATAAGATACATTATTTTAACCCTTTAAACAAATTAAATTTAACATTTTTATTAAAATTGAATAACAACTTTTATTAAAATTTAATAACAAAGAAATTTATTAACAATTTTAATTGAAAAAATTGGCTCTACTGCGTACCAGGTTTTTTTAAATTGCCAGATAAGGTAGACGACGTAATACCAAATTCTGAATCACGCGTACCATGACACTTGATGTTACGGGCAAAGGCTTGACACCGGTTTGACATAATACGCCGCCATGCCAAAAATCAGTGCTATCTGTCGAATTGGATGATTCACATCAAAAAACTATTTATCGGTCGCTGTGGGTGGATACTGTATAAAATTACTCTATATTTCCTTAACGGAGTAGATTTAAAAAGATTATCCACACATAAACTCCATCTCTATAAAAGAAAACAAGCTGAAATCAGTATAAATACCTAAATAAATAGATCCCAAACCATCATACTGGCGACATTGAGTCCAGTATGACCGCGGCTGAGATGGAATGAATGAAAGGACTGGTTTTTTAGCATTGTGCCGCCAAATAAGTACACTCCTCTTAATGTGCTGTATTATTTTGTAACAGTTGGATAACTACTCATGTAGGTAAAAAACTAAAACGTTTCTGTAACCACAAACCAACCGGCATTGAATATATTTTTTTTTTACAAAAAAAAATGGTTGTCTGTAAAGTCGGTTAACGAACGATAGTTTAACGTGACAACGATATGATAAAACAATGAAATGAAAACCACATTAACTTTTAACTTCGCTTACTGATATAAACAGTCGACGAAACGCGGCGCGGCAGATGCGGCGCAAGCCGATCGTTCAAACCTCAATGTATGGTTACAATGAGCGTAACGTTACAATGAGTTATCCTTTTTCGTGCATGCAGCCGGCGTTAATCGATTTATTAGACGTTGTCACGTCAAAAATATCAGCAGTTACCACACAAGAACACTCCTATCTATTACATCAGTCAGTGCGTTCATTTTGTTAATGTTGCACTGCATACATTACTTTCTCTATATGTACAATAATACTGAATGCTAAAAACCTGGTTAATAAATATTGCTTCAATTTTATAAAAACATTTTCATAGAAATATATATAAAGTAAGTCAGTTTAGCTGTATGTATTTATAAACCTACGTAACGTAAACGTAAACTACGTTTTGAGTACGAAAGTTATACACTTTCCAGCTAAGTACTAATCTCAATAAAATTATGCTATTTACTCACCATTCTTGGAATACATAATGTCGTCTTCTAAAAATTAAATATTCTTAGAAATCACTACAAATATTGAATAAACACAAATCTACGAACTTTGATATTATTTATGTTCTATGTTTTAATAAAATATTAATGAAAAATATGAAATGTGTAAACCTACAATATTCGTTACACACGCACTACTAAATCATCTTACACCTCAACATAATCTGTATTTCCAAATTTCCTTGTTAGGTATAACAAGTTTGTACTTACTTGGTTTTAAGTGTAATGCATGTCACGTAACGATGGTTTTCCCTTCATTGAAACCAAGAGTGGTAAGACTGGTTAGGGATTAGGAATAATGAATACAGGAAGGACAATTTCGACCATCACACGCCTTTAATAGACGACAAAGACAAAGATTTTTTCATATCACATGCATTGAAACAGCGAGTTTTGATCTCTGTTTTGCCAGTCGAAATAAGACAATTTCAAACCAATGCGAATGTATCAGTCAGAAACAACGTTGTTTCTGCCCTAGGGGAGAAACAACGTTGTTTCTACCCTTCCCGGCACCTTCATTTATTTATTATTTACGTCTTTATTTCAAGTCTGTCAGAATCGCATTGACAACTGTCGTCAAATCGTTGTCAAAAGATATTACTGCGCTATTTGTCTGAAATAGTCTTACTTCGACTGGCTACAGAAATCAAAACGTTGTTTCATTACATGTGATATGAAAAATACAGTGTGTGGCACGGGATGAAACACGATTTCAGACCATGGCGATGACAGAAATCGTCGCCCTCGTTAGAAATCGTCTTGTTTCACCCCTTGCCACACAATATACTATTATTTGCCCAAATATGGGCGTTTACAAAAGCTGTTAATACATATTTAATACGCCATATTTACCTTCATGAGGTTTGCAAATATTACAAAGATAAAAGAAAAAACTTAATTATATTATATATATCACAACTATAGGTCCGGCCAAGCTCCGCCCGGGAGCAGACGTTGAACGTTGTTGTTTTTTAATTATCTCAAGGAGATTTCATGTTATTATAAAACAAAAATATAAAATTAGAATTCGACGGTAGGCAGAGCATGTGGTGGTAAAGGCCCTCAAATAGTTTATGGTATACTGTTGAATGGGAAAATTCCTGCTTATTAATGGTAAAAATTAATTTTTCGTTGTTGCTATTGGTCTAGCGCGCAGTGGTAGATTACGCGAAAGGCGCCATTCGTGCTCATATTTCGTGCTGCTTTTTTGAAAAATTTTAAATGTTAACTTTTCTCGCTCAAAGAAAAAAAATAGTTTTTCGTCTAACTATTTGTATCAAAACTCAGAATTTTTTTGTTTCTACTGAGCCTTTATCGATATAATTTTGTGGTATTTTGGAGTGTGGCCCATAGGCAACTGCCTATGTTGTCTATGCTTAAATCCGGCGCTGGGCCAATACACAAATTTTGACTGATGTATTGGGCGTTTAGGTACTTTTAATGTACGTTACTTTGATGAAATTTATACTGTAAAATATACCAAGTAGTAGCACAGCCTAACTTGAAAGAATTTCAAAGGTAGTACAGTACTCAAACAGAAGTCTTATTGGAAGATCAGTATCAGTATACAATTAGTTCCAGGATCGCTACACAGTAAATACTTAGCACGCGAACTCACATTGAATGTCTAATATTGTTTAAAGTTATTAAAATTTTGTGCTTGCCAACGGATTAATTCTTTGTAGCCCTCGTAACAGAGGGGTATCCATGATGGATTTCCCCACGAGAAAAAAAAGGCTATGTAGGCTGTTGTCTCATCGCTTAAAGGAAATACTCTAGCTAGGAGGGAACACACAGCTCGATTATAAATGCCTTATTAATAGCAAATAATTGTAATTACTCACCGTTTGCACCTCGTAATGAACTCTTACAATTTACTGATGCGCTTCTAGCCACCAAACCGGTACACCTTCGTTCTGCGCAGTAATATCACAGTTTACCTTTACACCCCATATAGGGCTATGTTTTACCGCCTTTGAACATATGTACAAGTGCGTGGCCCCGTCTCTCGACTTGAGCCCTGGAATGAAACACAATCTCTCAGCTCAACATCTAGCCCAAACGGGCACCAAAAGGCGATGATCGGGAAAATTTTGTATTCCTAATATGAAATAAAAAAAAAAGCGAAACTAGTGCGGGTTGGAAGTGACATTGAACAAATTTCATGCGTGTTTCCTGCCTTAGAAGGCACATCAAGCTGTCGGTCCCAGTTATTATCGTTAGATAACTGTCGTTAAATATTGTCGAGGGCTTTACAGGCGGTTTGAAAACATCCGACAGCGGGTCACTCACCCGTAGCACTGCAGCGGCGTGTTGAAGAAAGCTCCAGTATCGCCTAATAGTGAGGAGAGACCCGTACCTAACCGTGGGACGTAAAAAAGACTGCAAGCAAACTTCGGGATTAAGAATAGCTACGGTATCCCTGCCTGATCGTAAGAGGCGGGGTTGCGGGCGGTGAGAGCGGGAGCTCGATCCGTCCAGCCGGCGGCCCCGAGAAGGATGGTAGTGTGTGCGTGGCCAGATGCCGCCGAAAGCATGTACAGGAGAGCACATTCGCTCTCTCTATGATGGGACCGTACGGGGCGCCGCGCGAAGAAGACCCCGGTGCGTTCCACTGGAGATCCTGGAGTCCTCCCCAAACGCAGAGGCAGGCAGCGGTACAAATCCCACATAACCAGGATAACCCTTATAAAGAGAACCCCCCCCCATCCCCCGCCCCGCCCTTACAATAAAAAGCAATGAGAATTTTTGGTGACCGCTAGTGGCAAAGTTTTGTTGCTATTTCGTGATTCTCGTGGCACGTCGTGGTATCGGTTGTTGTAGATAGATAGCCGTCGGCTACATTATACAAAGAAGTACAAGAGGAAAAACTTCTTTTTACTATGCTGCCCGATTGTTTGAAAACATGTTGTATGAAAACATACATCAGTGTGGTGTTTCATGTTCAGTTTTAAATAATTTTAATAAATAAATAATGTAGTTAAAAAAACTAAAAAACACGCTTTTGTGGAAATACGAAGTAAAAAGTAAAAAGTAAAAAATAAGAAGAAAATGTATTTTAGTGTAAAAAAAGCGTGGGGTGTACCAATAGTATCTTAAAAACCACCCCACGCTTTTTTTACAGTAAAATAAAATACCTTTTTTGTTCCTATTTTTTACTTTTTACTTCGTATTTTTACAAAAGCGTGTTTCTTAGTTTTTTAAAGTACCTATTATTTATTTTTAATTTTTTATTTGGATTTTTTTTTCATATTATTTCATTATCGGCGGCTCTTGACCCCTGTGCAAATTTTCAAGTTAATCAGACGCTTGGAAGTAGGTGAAAATGAAGTTAAAAGATTCCGTTACATAAATTATTTTTTTACATACATACATACAGGTCAAGCGTGTTAATAAGGAGTCTATACCTTATGCATCTTACACTATGATTATACAAAAATGTATGCAACTGCAGGTGAATACAATTAGTCATTTCAATAATGAGTTTACTTCATTTCCGATAAAGGTGAGCGCATGCAATTGCCTGGTCAGAACAGAACCAGTATGTGAATATGACGTAACTCTGAATCATATTCACTCATTCTCTGTGGTCACCACTCTTAAACGTACTACTATACTACTGTACTGTAAACTGTACTAAAAATATTTTTTTTTTGTAAAAAAGTTTGACATAAAATATTTAATATGCCAGATATTAGGTATATGGATTTTTCAACCTTTTTTTATGTCCAACTGCTGGGCACAGGTCTCCTCTAAACAATTGAGAGGGATTAAGGCCATAGTTCACCACTGGACATCATAGTATCTCTCAGGCATGCACGGCGATGAAAAACATTGTAATTAATTAAATATCACAATATTTTACATCACCGTGAAGCAGCGATGAAATGCGCACATTACAAATTTCTTTTGTCAGAGACCGTGCGCGCCGAGGATTTGATCCCGGCTTCTCCCGCGTTGAAGACCGCGGTCCTTACCGCTCGGCCATCGCTCCTTCGGGTATATGGCTTAAGTATTGGGTTAACAAATAAAAATTAGGCCGTAGTTTATAATACAATTATTATACCTACCATTATAAGAACTTATATTTATTAGTAACTAAAACGATTTTTTTTTTCACTGAATATATATCAGTATGTTTAATTGTTTATGAATTAGAAGCTCAAATATTACCTTTAAAGCATTTTCATAAAATCAGTCGGTCCTTACCGCTCGGCAAGCGGCCTAACAATAATGTAGATATATCAAAGCACGTCTTTCAAACCAGGTCACTAGAGCCACTCCTCATTGAACATTTTACAAAACGCGATATTTTTCTCTATGACTTCATCTACATGTCATGCCCAGTGCCAGCTGGCTGTTAATTCAATTAATTTTGCGTAATGGCCACACGCAAGAACGTAATTGCTAGACATCCTTTTATTAACATCATATGATAGGTCACGAAAACTTTTCTAATGGACAAAGAAAAGTTGACATCATAGTTAATCCACGCTGTGTCAAAAATCTATTCAGGGGTCGAAAAATCGATATATTTTATTATCAAAATACACTTAGGCACCTTTTTAAAGTTTCTCAAATTGATAAAATCTCTGCCAGTAGTCGGGGAGGCTAAGGGACTATTAACTCGAGAATACGGAGTGGTATTTGTTCCTGGTTCGTAATCCTGGTTAACAATACCTACTTATATACTAGAATTCAATAAATGTTACTCGTTTTACGGGCATCGGTCAGGCTGGGCTTAGAGAAAAAAGCAAGTGGAAATACACTAGCCATTACAGCCTCTACAACACTAGCCATTTCTAATAGAAATTAACTAATCACATATAAACCTGGTCACTAAAACCACGCCTTACTAAAGTTTTACATCTATTTTTCCCTATGATTTCATCTGCATATCATGTCGAGTGCCACCTACTTGTCAATTTCAATTAATTTTGTGTAATGGACACACGCAAACGACGTAATTGTCATACGTCGTTTTATTAACACAAACAGTGTGCAAATAGGGTACAATGTAATGCTGTAATACGTACAACGTAACAAAACATACGAGTAACTAGGTATCAGTGAGAAAATAAATAATGCACACTTACACCATCATTATTACATCATCATTAGACACCATCGCATTAAACCAGCGTGGTAGAGCAGGCTCCAGGCCTTCACATTTGCTAGCAGAGACCTATGTCCAGCAGTGGGATGTACGAGTGAAACGGGTTGAAGCAAAAGTACCATCGGAATCAATGGCTAAAAGAAAAGAGTAAAATAAAGGACGAACGTTTGTACGGGATGACGTATTAAGACCTAACTTTTACAAAGATATAATTAAGTCATCGCGCTAAATAAAACAAGCTTTCCTTCGTGTATATTGGATACCAGATCTCCTCTATAAGTTTCTGGCATTGTTTTCAAAATGTTTTTGAAGAAGTAAAGTCCACAAGTCTACCAACTTGCATGCTAAACAGTGCTAGCTGGAACTCACGAAAATCTTCTCCAATTAGAAAGCTCACATAAGTCTGAAACCACAAAATAACTGCTTCATAATATGTGTATTGTAGTGATAGTAATACCTCCCCGGTCGAGCTACTGTAGGATACTGAAATGCATAGGATAATGTAATAATATCAAACACCTCAGATGGATAGTTCAAAATATAATGTATTCAATCTTCTTTCTTTACGAATATTTCCTGCTACATTCAATATGATTTAGTATTTTACTTTTGATGAAAATATTTCAGTATCAATCTTAAACCGTCTAACAACTTAATATTGTAATAATCTATACTGATTACAGAATACATATACATCATTCCGAAATCATTACAATATGATTAAATTACACAATGTTTCATTACAAAATTGAAAAGATCATTCTACCAATGTGTTCTTACTTTGTGTATAGCAACCGATAAAAGCAAAAATTATAACACTGGAATATACTCGCGTATGATGAAAAATGATCCCCAAATAATCGTGTTTGTCACAAACACACAATCAGAGTTTTCTGTCACGCAAAAAGTCAATTAACCATCTAATGGTCCTACTGTACTTGTCTTTTTTTACAACAAACAACTTATTGTACAAGTAATAAAGGGATAAAAGTAATAGCTTGGGATCTACGAATTTTTTGGACCGGTTTAAACTTCAATATGGTGTCTCCGACAAAACTTCTGGGCTTAGGTACACATTTCTCAGGAGTAGGTTATTCATGAAGAAGCGCGCATGGCCCGGCGGTTAGCGTAGCGACAAGCGATCTATGCGACTAAGCTAAACGAGCGCGGTCCTGTGTGAGATGGGTGACCGCTAGTGGCAAAAAAATCAAGCGCGTTTCCGTGCTTTGGAGGGCACGTTAAGCCGTCGATCCCAGTTGTTGTCGATGAATAAAAGTCGTTAAACCTTGTCGGAGGATTTATGGGCGGTTTGAAAAACATCCGACAGCGGGTTGGCAACTAAGCCGCATCTCCACCAACCCGCATTGGAACAGCGTGATGATGTAAGCTCCAGGCCTCCCCAATAATGGAGAGACCCGTGCCCAGCAGTGGGACGTAAAAAGGGTTGCAGTCAGGCTGTTGATTTTCTAGCGTTAATTTCTTGCTTTATAGGGGGTTTGTAAAATGATAGTAGGAGGGTTTTAATAACTACAAACACTTTCTATCCTAGGCTATACGTAGCCTGTTGATAAACTAAAGAGAGGACTGCATTGAAACAGCAAAGTTTGCTTTGCATTTTCTGACGCACTGTGAAACTTTTTTTTCTTCATACTTATTATAATTTTTATGAGTACCCTCTAAATCCGGACCTGAAAAGTTGGTCGGTGACCTTCTTATAAGGGGTCACCCAATTACTCTACGGCTCTATGCTATAATATTATTTATTCATAACACATGCAAAGGTCATCAATATCTCGTATGTCATCAAAAATCAAGTCATATTTATTGAAGCTGGAAGAATTCACATAAAAATTTTAAGGACGTTATTAAGTGTAAAGTGCCAAAATTCAGACATTTCTGTTGGTATTTTGGCGATTTACACTTTTTTTGTGAGCCCATCTGGAGCCAGTCTTGAGGTTTCTTTTGTAACAAAAATTAACGTCAGATATTGTTTGGACCTGAAACGATAATAACACTTGTAATCCCTACTAATATTGTAAATTCGAAAGTAACTCTGTCTGTCTGTCTGTCTGCTACGCTTTCCCGCTTAAACTACTGAACCAATTTTAATAAAATTTGGAACACAGATAGAGTGAGCCTTGGGAAAGGACATAGCATGGTTTTTATCCTACGGGAACCTATAAAACGGGTCCACGCGGGCGAAGCCGCTGGCGGAAGACTAGTATCCTATATATCGAATTGTGTCGAATATCGACTTGTCACCAAAAACTTGCAATTTCAGGGCACTAAAGGATTTCTCGCTCTCCGGTAGATAAACACAATACTTTTTCACTCCACCTACATTATTTTTTTCATAGTGTGAGATCAAAAACATTCAGTAGATAATTAAGCTACGTTAGAGCGAGCACACTAGTTATAAGTTCGTCTCTGCAATACACAAAGTGACCTATTAGTATACGTGACCTCGATGCTTTTTGCATTTCTATAATGGATCGACCACTGTCGTTTTTAAGCCATTAGTAACCATCCATCAGGGTTAGTCCTTTTGCTGTTAGATTTTATAAAAATCTTTGACAAAGAACGTAGGATACAGGTAAATGACAATTTAATTATAGTGTTTTTCTATTATACAAAATACAATGCACAGAATGAATCCACGCGTGAAGGTCGTTTGTCGGTTTTATGGCGACAATGCATGTGTAATACCTAGGAACATGTGCACTCGTGATACGTTTTACATAGTGGCTAGGAAAATGCGTCTCTGCCTTACTCAGCAGACCTTTTTTGTTTCCTCATGGGATAGATATTGGGTTGGTATTGGTACAGATGTCTTGATGGCGTACCTTAGCGCTTGGAGAGTACTCGGGAATCTCTTGCCTAATGCACTGGTGTTGTAGTGAAATAAATTTTAGTAAGTTTTATTCACTAACCTAGTGGTTACAAGTATGGGAACTTAACTAAGCAATAAATAATCTTAGAAACCTTAGACCTTAGAGTCTCTGGGCAATTTGTAGAGTCGTAGATGTAACAGTTGTTAGATCGTAGATGTAACAGTTATAAGGAATCCACACTCAAGTATATAGTATATAGCTAGGTACGATTAATTTATTTTCCAGAAGCTAGAACTCTACAAATTATTACGCAAAGAAAGACATCAAGAAATCTTTCTGAGGTCCACGTAACTCCACCTGATTTGATAGCTACCGCGTTTGCGTGAGATCACTTTCGAAGTACTTTCTTCTATACTTGCCCGAATATTTGTGTATTAAGCGACTCATTTCGTGCTTAGTAAAGAAGCATTTTTTCAATTTATAAGGAACGAAAAAGAAACAGATAACTAGGTATGAAAATTGTTATGTTTGCATTTCAAAGTGTAGTTAGTTATATCTATACTTTTTTTGGTATCGGAGGTGGGGGGAGGTGGGGATTCCTTCAAAAGGTACCCGGCACCTTGGGAGAGAATACCGGGTTATGTGGGATTTGACCGCAATAAAACCCCCTCGGTGGCTTGCCTCTGCGCTTGGGGAGGACTCCGGGATCTCCACTGGGACGCACCGGTGTCCTGCACGGCTGACGCCCCAGAACGGCCCCATCTTTGGAAGAGCAGATGTGCTCTCCTGCACCTTCAGGTGTTCTCGGCGGCATGCGGCCACGCACACACCGTCGTCCTTCCCGCGGCTGCTGGCTGGACGGGTCGAGCCCCTACTCTCACCGTCCGCAACCCCGGAAGCCGACTTTTAGTCGCCTCTTACGATTAGACAGGGGATACCGTAGCTCTATTCTTAATCCCAAAGCTACAGGGACTTGGATAATGAATACCTAAGAAACACAAAGTTTCTATTATCAATCTTATAACTTTAAAATTCCAAAAGGCGTTCACGTAGTATTTTCGACCTCGCTACTATGCGTTTGTGTCAACCCTGAACTATACGATCCCAATTCGTAACTATGACACAACGTACGTTATGACATAATTTTATTTTCCTACGGCATCACATTTAGCAGTTGAGTTCAATTTTTCAGACTTAAATTTTCTATGTTATAATTTTTTACTAAAAGTGATCACTGCGCAAAGAGTACTTGTAAATTTTTGCAATACTTCAAATACACCTCTGTATACCCACTGCTGGACATAGTTCCCCTCTATATATACAATATAATGTGTATTCCTTAGGTAGACCCGTGAAAAAGTCAGTTCAGAACAATAAACAACCCATATTTAAAGCACGAAAATCTATCATCCCAACCCCAACCCCATGGAAGTTCTATAAAATAAGTTTATGACAGATAATGTAATTATGCGATTAGCAATAATGCTCTTCTTTTGTTTATTTAAAATAAATAACGTTTCACACTCATAGCCCCGCATTAAGGTAGGTATACCCTGTGTCGTGGGTACCATGGGCACATACAAAGACAGGAACACAAACACCCAGACCGAGAACAGAAATTTAAACTCAACATTCAAATTTCTGTTTCACCGGGAATCGAACCCGGGACCCCTCGAATGGCAGTCCGGCATGATAACCATTGCGCAACGCGGGTCGTCATTTATATCCCCCTTTTATGTTGCCTATAGTGTCTTTTTACTGTTAAAACACAAGTGTGAATGCATCTTATAGATTAGTTACTGTTCACATTGATATACGACATTCTGAGTCACGGTGCGTGATTTCAGCAGAACATAAAGTGCTTAGTACTATTTTTTTTTTTAAATTCAGTCATCAAAAGACTGATACAAGGTTCCGGGTTCGACTTCAACGAGATATTTCTTATTTTTCAACGTTAGCTTGCGTGCGATTTCAAGGCCTTGTCTCTATAGATACAAAAGCTTTCACCTGTTTCCTTTCTTGTTTATAAAATGATGTAATTTTTTTGTTTCAAAGCATACATATATCACTAACTTGTAAGTTAACTCTTCCAGTAACGGTTCCACTGTAATGCTAGACTTTTTCTGTGATTATAATAACTTGCCAAGTATAGAAAGTAGAAACCACAAACTGGCAGTCCTCAGCCCGGCATTATCAGAATTAATTAATGAATTTGAAAGTGTCAAAAACATAATATGTATAAGTATGATATGAATTCTCATTAAACATTCAAGTGTTGGCTGAGTAGCATAACAAGCCGTAGTCCACCACCCCGCTCAAGTATGGTTTAGGGTAGTTTTTGCGTTTCGTGCAAATTGGAAGAAATTGCGAGAAAAAATAGATTTTTAGTGCCAATGCAAAGCTACATGAAAAAAGAAATAAGCTGTATTACTAAATTATACGCAAAAATGGCCTAGTTATGGGCTTTATAATTTTTTCGAAAGTATGGTAATGAGAAAAGAATTGTGGCATTGATATTAGCGGCAATGGTAATAATTACTTAAATGCTATTGGAAATGAGAATGAAATGAAAAATGTAGTTTCACTCAGTTTTTACTCAGATAATAGTTTCAGTAGTGTAACAAAACTTTCTAAATATTTTTTGGATATGGATATATTTTTGTACTATCGCGAGGAAACCTTCAAAAGGTAGCCGGCACCTTGAGAGAAAATACGATCATTGCGTATACAAGATAAGGCTAATTAATGCCTTAATAGGAAATACACTGAGGTGTTATGCCTGGGTATCATGTGGGTAGCACTGTGAGGGAAAATTAGGCTATCGGAGTC
The DNA here is from genome assembly GCA_911387765.1 of Pyrgus malvae. Lineage (NCBI taxonomy): Eukaryota > Metazoa > Arthropoda > Insecta > Lepidoptera > Hesperiidae > Pyrgus > Pyrgus malvae. The sequence goes on along the minus strand of OU426955.1, from coordinate 3,584,708 downwards.
TGGCTTTTGTTATACTTATTGTACTCTTATTATCTGTCAGTGTTGTGTAGTCTAATTACATTATGTAGTAGCATTAGTAGTAGTCTAATTACATTATTGCCTCGGCAAACAATGTACATATATTATCATAGTTCTCCGCCACATCATCATAGTAAACATCCATATAATTATGGCGCTCATTGGCCAACATGCAGGGTCCGATTTGGCATACATTGCTGGTTATCTTGAGTATTTAATTACAACGTACGGAGATAACCAGCAATGTATGCCAAATCGGACCCTGCATGTTGGCCAATGTAATCGCTCCATTAATGTGAAAACAAAGTGGAACTTATAGTTTATCTGATTCCAAACTAAGCATAGCTTGTACTATGGTAATCAGAAGCTTTCTGATATATAAACATACTCATATTATTCTAAATACATACTTAAGTAGACAAATTAACACCCAGACACAGAACAAATAATCATGTTCATCACACAAATATTTGTCCTGGGTGGGAATCGAACCGACCGAACGACCTCACGCTTCGCAGTCGGCTCATCACCCACTACGCCACGGAGGCTGTCAAACAGTAGGTGGTAAACAAATCATTGTTTATTAAAGCCGCCATATTCCAGCCTCATTTAGTATTCCGGTAAGGACTTCATGTGTGGACAAACATTTTAATGAATTAATACGAGTAGATTTCCGTTACAATCCTAATTATTATGTTTACAATAAGCCGTTCGATTCCCGGTGACGCAGAGGCTTGAATAATGCTTATATGTTGTTTTTATGTCTGTCAGTTTGTACTCGTATGTGTATGGTACATGGTACGCACGACACATGATATCCTAGTTATGAGATATTTATTTATTTGTTGAAGCACCCGGAGTCCTGCGGATGGTGTAAAAGGCAAGCGATTTGTGTAAAATAAGAAAAATGAAAAGGGTCGGGAATAAAATTGGTGACCGCTATGGCTGATAATTCCATGCACTTTCCGTGCCTTCGAAAGTTCTTTCTAAAAATCTACTTCATATGATAAGAAAATTCAAAGTAATCATCTAGATAGGCTGATCTAGGTCGTATATAGCTTGCTTAAAGCACTATAAGCAAAATATAAACTGTTTATCATACCTACATCCTAAAGTAATCTACAACCAGATGGAGGCTTCTTGAAAACAGATTCATTTTTAGGATTTCGTACCTCGAAAGGAAAAACGGAACCCTTTTAGGATCACTTTGTTGTCCGTTCGTCTGTCTGTCAAGACCCTTTTTCTCAGGAACGCGTGGAGGTATCAAGCTGGAATTTATATCAAATATTCAGGTTTACTGTCCCTTGGAGCTGTAAAAAAATCTAACTTCTAAGCCAGCGCAATTAAAGGATACAGCCGTTTATGCCGCTAATTTCCGCAAATATTCGACACTCGCAACCTACAGGGTACTTCCCGTGAACTCAGAATCTTGAAATTTGGTACGAAGCAACGTCATATAGCACAGATAAAGGAAAAATTGCGAAATCCGTAAATTTTTAATTGCATCATATATTAAAAATATTTTCCGGAACCCTCTGTGCGCGAGTCCGACTCGCACTTGGCCGGTTTTTGATAAAGGAAATTGATTTACATTAATCTACTATAATTTCTGTGCCAGTTTTTGCCATATAATATTTATGTCGATAAAACCTCATTAACACACTTCCTCAACAACGACGCATTCAGTTCCGTACATAAATAAATTAGTAGATAATATAATCGCTACTAATGGTTATTACTATCATGGCTTAGGTGCTCATACGTAAAGTGTGGTGTCAACGAAGGCGCCTTTAGGCCTAGCCGTGTCCTACAGTTTCACCTCGCGTTAGAAATGATCAAATACATTATAATGAGAATGATATGTTTTAGCGCGCTAAAAATTAGTCCACAGCTAAACACATGCCTCCCCTAATATTCGCCACTCATCCGGTCCTTCTGACACCGCCGCAAAATTTTACATGAGTACAACTTCAAGCCTTCCGTTCGGAACCTGGGGTCTTCCTTTCTAAAATGTCACAAAAAACGAATGATTAAAAACAAGTTAGTTTGTTTGCGCTTCATATTGGCCCTCAAATGAAAATAACGCGTTCGGCGTAATTCAAGTCATTCAAACGTTTATTGCACTTTTAAGTGGATAAACGGGAGCATACCATAGCAAGCCGTATAATACAATTACTTGAGGTTCGCAGAGAATTTACGATGAAAAAATTGCTTCCCGAAAAGAATGGGCTTATAGCTACTGACAACACTGTGTGGAGGCAATCACGCTCGCCGATTGCTTGCTCTCTTTATTTTATAAAAAAATACCATTATGAAAAATAATATAAATAAATAACGATTCAGAAATATAAACTCGTCAATCAAATGTCTACTTTGCCGGGAATCGAATCCGAGATCCTTTGACGGCAGTCTGGCATGGTGACAAAAATTAAACAATTGAAATAATGAAACAAAAACCATTTAATTTAAAGTTAGCTTTACTGGTAAATATAACTTTTTATTTTGATGACAAAACATAAGTAACGACTGTAGGGTGTTATTGGACACGTGGTATCTCTATCTACATCTAAAGATCTATCCAATGAGGTCAGTGGGCCGCGTTGCCAACGATCGATAGTTCCGTGGCTAAAGTAGAACGGTAACAAAGTAGTAGAACTATTAGTTCTACTAGGAAAGAAGTAAATATACATCATAGGTACATCAAGTATAACTCATTTATTTCAGACTTTTGACAACCTGTAATGTATAATATAGTAAGGCATGTATGTAAAATTTACAGTTTTACATACATGCCTTTGAATTTATTCATATTGTCAAAGTTCATACAATATGGCGGATTATGACTTCTTGACCACAGAAAATATTGAAAGAGGTTAGAATGGAAATGTGGGCGGGGCAGACGCGCCAAGGTTTTGAGCAAACGCTCGTATCTCTACAGAAACACGCGATCGTGTTACGATATGCATGCTTGTGTGCGTGCTTGGGTGTGATTCATTCATTTGAAATCGCGTGATTTCGCGTGTTTTTTAAGTACAGATGTAATGGAGGTGAAAGGTGAAAATTGATCGGCGACACCAGTTTTCATACGAACGGCGCATTATTGCCGTTCTACCTCTTTTAATAATTTGTGTTCTTGACCAAGTGTACCAAAATTACCAACCAAAGATTTTATATCAAGCATTGGCATTAATTTGTAGATATTTTTGACAAATAATGTATTAACTTAAATATTGTCAATGTTGTTTATCTTATCAGTTACAACTAAAATAAATAAATAAAAATCTACCAAAATGGTAGAATGGTAGCATTATTTCTCAATCGTTAAAATATGAAGTCAAATTGGTGAAGTACCTAATAATAAACAAACACACACAAATACGTAGATAATTAATAATTATAATTAATCTACGTTAAAATAATTACGTTAAAATAATTATTTTAAGATATACCTCATTTGTGGGCGCTGTTAAAAAGAGAGGGCAGAACCAGCCATTGTTCTTTGGACAAGATCGTATAACACATACTATGTACTTACCATTACTTACTCTCATTCACATTAAAAATCTATACTTACAAATACTAATATTAATGCGAAAGTTTGGATATATGTTTGGATGTTTGTTGTTCAATCATGCTAGAACGTCTGAATGGATTTTTTCATTTCATCTGGAATAGCACACGCTACTTTTTAGCCTGGGAAAATACAATGTTCTCGTGGGATGGAGTAGTATAATCCTATAAACTCAAACGAAACCTCAACCAAACGACATTGTTTCGCGAAAGAAAGAAGCGCATTCATAAGCTTGGAGTTTCATTATGTAACAAACGAAATCAAAGAAATTAAAAAAAGAAATTGTTTGACGGTAGCAGCTCTATAATATGTGTTGTCTTAAATACCCACACTTTTCAAGTTCTATGCTGAAAACAACTATTAAAGCTAATCAAATATTTCTTGGTGGTTATGCAAAACGTCAAGAGTTTTATTGTGGTCTATAATTCTAAAGCCTAGCGAGCTTAGCAGTCATTAGGACTATAATTGTATATTATTTCGAATAAAAAACGGTAATCTTGACCATTTAAAGGTCACTTTTGCTACCGTTTAAATGACCTTTAGAACATGCTACTAGTTTTATGGGCATGATTATAAAATTCCTCGTTATATTAGGAGCACCCCTAATTATTTATACATATTATATTTTATACACGTCTAATGTTAAGTACCGTACATACACATAACATACGTTAGCAAAATGTATGAGATTTTGCGAGTAACTGTCGTAGAGTCAATAACCCTGATTATGCTGTTTTGGGGCGAAACACGTGTTGGTGGTGGTACGTATGCTGGTGTATATTTATTATTGTTGCATGTGAATGTATCCTATGTGGGAGGAAGGGAGGTGCTATTACATGAAAAAGCTAAACACCATCATATGTTCTGATTGCGGATGGTTGTAAAGTAATTTTTAGCCAACTTTATGTATATGAGAATGTCGCGTTTTAACAGCTCATTAAAAGTATCTCAATTGATTCGGCCGTCAACTACCGTATTAAACCAAATAATTTTATTTTATTTTATTAATGTAATTTAATTTATAGTTTTATTTGATTATAATTTGATCCTACATTTGCACGAGTCTGCGTTACTCATGTGCATATAACGTAGTAAGGTTACTAAAAAGAACCAACCTCAGACCTTGTATATGACCTTATTCTTGCGAATAAAGACATTTGAATTTGAATAAAATAGCATGTATAAATTGCAATAACAACATAGTCAATAATTAGCTCATTTATTATTTGCATATATAATACCTTCTTAAAAACTTTCTTTTAATACTATATAATACTATGTAATTTTAGGACAAGTTTAGTTTAAATCTAGAATGTTCTTATGATGAATGTTCTTATATGAATCTTATATCTATGTAATATATATATTTAGCTATTTTTTTTACTTTATATTTAAGTTTTTTTTTAATTTCATCTTTGCTTTGATTTATTTATGATGCCTACCACAACTTCTCACCATCGCCAAAGGTTGACTGGTAGAGAATGCCATCAGGCATTAAGTCCACCTATTGTAAAAATACAATAAAGGGTAAATAAATTTAAAAAAATAAGATTTTCTTTTGCATATTGTTTCATGTTACTTTGATTCTGGCTTGCTTTGGTTTGTAAAATCACTGGGAAGAGTTGAGTCACCTGCTACATGCATTTGCAAATGCTTTATGCTTACTAGGTCGACTCCAAGCTCATAAAAATATTATAATATAAATATTATCAGATAAAATAAATATTTTTGTATTTTATTTTTATATACGTCAAAGTAGAAGTAGGTACTTAGGTAAGAAAAAGAAGAGGAGTAGAAACGATACGTAAATGTATTTCGTCAATGTTGAATCGTATCGTAAACCCAAAAAGGTACTTTTAATGAGAACAAAACGAACAGCCGTAAATCTGTCTCCAAGGTCTTCTGATATAGCAAATTGACTAATTGGCGCAATTTATACCGAAGTGGGTATGGTGTCATGTGACTATAACGTAACTATATCGTTATACGTAACGATAACGTAACGATTCACACTCATTGCTCCACACTAGGATAGGAGGATCGGGATCTCCAGAGGAACGCACCGGTATCCTCCACACGCGGCGCCTCAAACTGGCCCAACATCCGTAGAGCAATTTTTTTAATTTCAGGCTTCTTAAGCCCATAAACCACGGTGATGGAAAATATCGTGATATTTCATTGATTACGATGTTCTCCATCGCCGTGCATGCCTGAGAGAAATTCATAATTTCTCGAAAGCATGACGTCCACCAATCCGCACTTGGCCAGCGTGGTGGACTATGGCCTAAATCCCTCTCAATTGTGTGAGAAGGAGACCTGTGCCCAGCAGTGAGACATAAAAAAAAGGTTGAAAAAAAGCCCATAAAAATAGTGCTCTCATGCACTTTTCTCTGCTTGCGACGGCCTACGGCCACGCACATACCGCCGAATTTCCCGGGGCCGTTACTGGACGGTGGAAGCCTCGACTCCCGCCGCTCGCAACCCTGAAAGCCCCCTTTTACTCGCCTCTTTCGATCAGGCAGGGGATACAGTATCCCTATTCTTAATCCCGGAGCTACGATCTTCCTTTTATTGGCTTGAATAATTCAAGCTAGATGGCACTTTACCCGTTTCTAAATCACACTAACGATGTTACTGTGTAGGTTGTATAAATTTGGCATAACACGTCGCCACGCTAAAAATCAAAGTAACCCGCCGCATTATTTTTTTGAGGAGGTACTACAGATACCGTATAAATCCGCAAAAAATATTTTTATTAATTTTGTGTAAGTGTATAATACACTTAGATTCTAATTCAGTGAAACAATTAATGTTATTTGAATACAGGATATGGCGTCGGACTGTTTACATGAACAGTAGCTGAGTAGCTGTAATAGTGATCTAGAACGGACGCCACAAGGTCACCATGAATACCATGGGCGATAACGCCTGATTTACATAGCTATGGTCAGGTTGATAGAAAAACCTAGGTAATTGCTGATACAGGCGTTGTTGTTGGGTTAAGGTGCTGTCAGATTACCAGATAGTACAATTTTTATGATTCTACCAAAGAATACATCAACTACACCATCAATATGTATACATTTATTTCTTTGCATTTTCCACCCAGGTTCTCCACCTGGGTGAAGCACGGTATTTGTACGGTCCGTGTCCGTGCTCGGTGCTCCAACTACCATTAATTACAGTCATGCGCAAAAGTAATATTTTATGTGAAACATTTAACATAACATATTTTATGGGCTTTTAGGAGAACTCGATTTATTTATTTATTAACATAATTAAGTAAACCTTACAGAATAACTAACCTAATGCGTTTTCTTAGTTCTATTTTGCACATATATACAAATTGCTTTGCGGAAATCTGCAGGTGACGAGAAAAAGTGGTCCAAATGTGGATTCGAGGATACATCTCTACCAAAAATATATTAGAGAGACACTAGATAGGTATTTAATAGAGGTAATAATATTGTATCGAAGCGCGCATGGCCCGGCGGTTAAAGTAGAACGCAAGCGATCTATGCAACTAAGCCTAACGGGCGAGGTCGGGTGTGAGATGGGTGACCGCAAGTGGCAAAAAATTTCAACGTCGGTCCCGGTTGTTGTCGATAGATAACAGTCGTTAAACCTTGTCGGGGGCTTTATGAGCGGTTTGAAAACATCCCACAGCAGGTTGGCCACTAACCCGCATCTCCACCAACCCGCATTGGAGCAGCGTGGTTGAGTAAGCTCCAGGCCTTCCCAATAATGGGGAGAGCACCCGTGCCCAGCAGTGGGACGTAAAAAGGGTTGCAGCCAATATCGTTTCGGCCAACCCTTTTTGCGTCCCACTGCTCGGTATTGTACCTTGTCGTATCTGGAGATATTATCGAAAGTGGGCCTGGTCTTCTGTAGTCTCTTTGAAGTAATGATCACCATATCGAAGTTGATCCATAGCCTACTCTCTGGCGTTGGCACCATTCTATTCTGGGCTGGGCAACAGGCTATTTTGAGACGGGCTTGCTTGCGAGGCCTGGAGTTTATGCGAGTTAGTAGAGATGTGGAAAACTAAACTTTGTGATTATTGCTAAGTAATGCCTTCCAGAGATGTACGAGTATACAGGAAACGAATCTAGGCCACGTGGTATTAAGTAGTCTACGCGCCTTAAATCCAAATTCAAGTAAGGCACGGATTTTGCTAATAGTTTTATGTTCTATTCACAAAGCAAGGTTGATAAGTAGTAGTGTGAATTGCGATGAGACAGCGTAACTGCTTACGACCTCAGGCAACCCTTGGGCTTGTTTGAAGCGTGTTCCGTGGGCTGTAGTGATCTCTTTACACCACGTGACCTACTGGCTGCAACCCTTTTTGCGTCCCACTTTTGGGCACGGGTCTCTCCCCATTACTGGGGGAGGCCTGGAGCTTACTCCACCACGCTGCTCCAATGCTGGTTAGTGGCCAACCCGCTGTCAGATTTTCTCCAACCGCCTATAAGGCCTCCGACAAGGTTAATGACTGTTATCCATCGATAACAACCGAGACCGATGTCTGAACGTGCCCTTCGAAGCATGGAAACGCGCATGATTTTTTTTCCACTAGCGGTCAAGCATCTTACACCCAACCATGCCCGTTGGTTTAGCTGAGTAGATCGCTTGCGTTTTACGCTAGCCGCCGGGCCATGCGTACTTCCAGTGCTCGTCTGCTACCTACTCCATGCAATTTCTCGAAGGTGATAGAACTGTAATTTTTCGACCGGGGAAGTATCACACTTTACACATTATATTATATTTCGGTAGAAAGGTACAGTTGCCGGCCTTATATGAGGCGACCATACGCATCTGGAGTAGCAGCGCAACTGCATTTAACCTCATGCAATACTGAGGCTTGCTTGATGTATGTAAAGAGGAGTGTGGATGACGACCTGCGTGGCGCAATGGTTACCATGCCGGACTGCCATTTGAAGAGTCCCGGGCTCGATCCCCGCGAAACAGAAATTTGAATCATGAATTTAAATTTCTGTTCTCGGTCTGGGTGTTTGTGTTTCGGTCTTTGTGTCTGTCCATGGTACCCACGACACAGGGTATATCTACCCGTAGGCGTTACTATGTAGATGTCCATGGGTTGCGGTGAACTATTTACACCACCTAGACTGCAAGCTTGTCTGCTACTCCATTCAAATAAAAAAAATTGCTTCTTGATTCGACTTTGAGCACTTCTTTTATACCCATAAAATTTTCTACTATCCCTGAAGTTATTCGCGTCTTTGCACATATGTACTGCAATAGGACTTCTCCAGTCAACCTACAAAATTGTGCCTACTGTGAGCATACCATCTCTCGTGACCTTTAACGTCAGCTTACAAGATTCGATTACAAGAAGTGGGATTAAACAAATGCTGAGCTAACAGCAAATTAATACCACGACCACGCTTGCTTACTGCTTACTTGCACAAGCCATGATTGTTGGAAGCGTGGGCGTCAACTGATTGAGCAAATTGCAGTCATGCCATATATATCCCGTATAAATATATATATCAATGTGTATAGACATATTTATACGGGAACTGTGCGAATAATTTATTATTTATTTCTTCGGGGTATTAAACCTTCTGTTTTCATTTTAAATAAATTTGTTCGGCGTACAACTGTTGCTCCTATATATGTATATCATACTCATAAATCAACCTAAGAATATTTTGAATCTGGGTATGGTGCTAAAATTTGACAAGTGGTCGGCATGCAAGATTCGGGGTAGTAAATTAATCGTCTTATGTATCGTATTATATATAAATTCATTTATTTATATTTATAGTTGTAGAAAAAATGTGATTGGCAGCCATACTTACACGATTTTACCCTGTTAGTCTTTGAAGTAGCAGTGCAAGGTACATACGACCGCAATCAAAACTCGAGCTTGCTATGCTTGGTGTAGATGTCGTTGGGCAGCATTTTTCTATTTATTTATTTATTCATTTATTTCAGGCTATTTAGCCCATATACAGAACAAACTCTGATTACAAAAGTAGATGCTATACTTAAACCATAATTTAATTAAGTAACACCTCTCAATATCATGTGGCCTGCACGCATTTATTATTTTAAGAAAGCACATGGGAATTTCGTTTAAAACTGTGTATTATATTCAGTTTACTAGCAACAGAAATGCATTTCAGAAGCTTTTTTGAATTGCAGATGTTGTCATTAAATACCTAAAGTACGATATAATAACACACATAATATAACGTCCTATAATAACACACGCAAAATCATCAAAATGAAAACGCACACATTGCTATATGCCCATAAAATGGTGACATCAATTTCGTCATCACCCATGAGCTTTACGGCCCATTTCCTTGGAATTCGTAGGGTGACCAAAAGAGATTTAGCTTGTGATAAAATGAAGCTGATAAATTTGACACAGTGATAAATTACTACTTTAATTTTAAATAACTACTCTCCTACTACTGCCCACCTACTTCACCCGTGTTAAAAGTCAAGTGGTACAATCCTCGTTGGGTGTAGCTATTATAGTTTCCAATACTAACTTGCTTATAGCAAATAGTTTCGCTTTGCAAAATGCGAATAATGACAAATGTTACTTATTGGACATAATGACAAATTAGAAAAAAGTTTTTTTTAAACTCTAGGAAATATGGAAATGTGAAATATAAATTTTCATATTTCACATTTCTTTTTTTTCTAGTTTTATTTTTTTATTCCAATAAACTTTTTAATATTTTTTTCGGAATCCTTATAACTTAACAAGAAAGGAAATATATTTATACGCAGTTTTTAAGAGTTAAAATTGCAAATCACTTGTTTTTCCCATAGTATTTGGTATGTACTGCGTTCGCGGAGGGTGACGTCATATCTTTCGCTTCGTTAGTATGGGCCGTTCCAATGCTACGCGGTAAGGTTTACCTTTGGCGCATATTTCTGCCTTTCAGGGTACTCCAATCGACGTGTACCTTCAAGAACACTTGATTCCTATGCCAAGTATACAATAAATAAAAATCATGCAATTTCTCTATTGATGTAGAGTATTTGGGTACGCATTAAGCGTTCAAGATCGAATATTGGTTTAAAATTATTTGGGTAGATTAATAAATTGCCCTGCGTGACACGTTTTGTCAAAAAATTATGTTTAAAAATGTAGATTTTAAAAGTGCATTCAAGGTCATTCAAGGTCAAGATCAAAAGGTTTTCAAATTAAGCTGAAATATAAAACTTTTCTATAATATCTACACTCTACTTTAAAAAAAAATCAAATCCAGACTTATCCAAATCCGATCTAACTTCGAGGACCGCCTACTAGCTTCTTTTTAGGGTACACTGACCTATATTTCCCATTTATTTGCGCCTCGCAGTCAAACAAAGATGACCAAACATGACATGCTTTCGTACACATCGCATTTCATAACATTCAGCTTTCATAACTATTTTCTATGTAATGAAAAGATGATCGTAGCTCCATTGGCATAAAAAAGACCTAAGAGACGTCCATTTCCTGTTTTTTATCTTTCAGTAATGGCCACTAATGGCACTGTGAATGAATAAACATTCGAAACATAGCTACTCTGTAAGAAAGCTTATTATTGTATACCTCATATTTTAAAACAGGGCTGAAGTTTTTCTCCGTCTGCTCTTTTCTTCAGCTCAGCATTGCCTAAGCGCACCCAGAGCAGCCAGAACAAAAAAAATAACGTTCACTAAGAGTTTGTAAATGAACCGTACAGTGAATAAAAGAATATTTCATTTCATTTTCATTTCACTTCAATCAATTTTTACTCATTTCATTGAAATAAATAACCATTTTCACTTTTGGTAGTATCTTGAAACAGACATGTCGCAGGCTTATTTATTTTAATTTTCTTGCAGTATTTTTAAGATATGTCAAATAAATTTGATGTTATTTTGTACGATGTATATGTTGTTGAATTAATGACGACTCACTGATTTTGACACCCGGAAAAAAAGAAATTCGTATTAAAATTTCTGAGAATCGAACGGAAGACACTATTGACAAATTAAATTATTATTTTTTAAGTTCATAACTGCCAATACAACAAGAGCTTTAAACTCTAAATTACGCATTCACTTACGACAATGTTTGTTTACTCGGCACTAAATCATCTTTGCATTGAAATCGGATGCTGTTGAGAAAGACTTGATGGCTAAACACTTAAGCTCGAATATTGAGTGGGTATGCTGTGGGTTGATTTCTTTTACTACTTGCGAATAGTTTGAAGTTCAGATTAATACCTAGTTCCAAAGTTTATATCAAGACGTCAACCTTCAAGCAAAGTAGATACCAAAGATTTTTATTAATTAAAGATGCACGTGTATTATATCGATCACTGAAATGTCGTCTTGTCGCTTGTATCGTATAATAGAATTTTAATGCTTCGACCGGGAAAGTACCTTTTTTTGGTGTCGGGGAGGAAACCTTCAAAAGGGACCCAGTTCCTTGGGAAAGGATACCGGGTTATGTGGGATTTGCACTGCACTAAAACTCCCTCGGTGGCCTGCCCCTGCGCTTGGGGAGGACTCCGGGATCTCCATTGAAATGCACCGGTGTCCTCCACGCGCGGCGGCCCAGAACGAGCCCATCTTTTGTTTCAGGAGAGCACATCTGCTCTCCTGAAACTTCAGGTGTCACGGCAGCATGAGGCCACGCACACACTGCCGTTCCTCCCGGGGCTGCTGCCTGGAAGGATCGAGCTCCCACTCTCACCGCTCGCAACCCCGGAAGCCCCGTTTAGTCGCCTTTTACAATCAGGCAGGGGATACCGTAACTCTATTCTTAATTCAGCTGCGCCCACTTCTGCCGTGAAGCGATTTTATCGTACTTCGAAGGAAAGGTGCAGTTGCCGACTTACATGACGCGATCTTGACAGCGCAACTACTTACAAGCTAAGGGTTCTTGAGGTTGCGAGTGATCTTTGGACTGCAGCGACCACTTAACATCACGTAGCCTGCATGCTCGTTTGCTCTTCCATTCAAATTAAAAAAAACACGATGTACGTTATGAATGATGTCTACGACCTTTTTTTTTGGTATCGGGGGGGAAACCTTCAAAAAAGGTACCCGACACCTACGCAACATTAAAATACATTTGTGTGTGTGTAGTGTAAGAGCGCCACCTTTCGATAAAATTAATCGGCCTATTTTTTTCAACCTTTTTTATGTCCCACTGCTGGGCACAGGTCTCCTTCTCACACAATTGAGAGGGATTTAGGCCATAGTCCACCACGCTGGCAAAGTGCAGATTGGTGGACGTCATGGTCCACTTTCGAGAAATTATGGAGATCTCTCAGACATGCACGGCGATGGTGAACATCGTAATCAATGAAATATCACGATATTTTCCATCACCGTGGAGCAGCGATAAATTCGCACATTACAAATTTCTTTGTCATAGGTGCGAGCCGAGGATTTGAACCTGGGATCGGTCGCGTCGAAGACCCCGGTTTTCTACCACTCGGCCATCGCTGCTCTGTTATCATTCTCGTTAATCTCTCTGTTATCATTCTCGTTAATCTAACACAATTACTCTTTGTCCACAGATCTTCGGCATAGTGATCATAGCAGCAGCATGCGTGGACATGGGCATGATCAAGGGGTTTGCGGGCATGGAGACATCTGGAGGGCACGAGACGGATGCGGTGCTGATAGCGATTGGCGTGATGATCATAGTTGTGGCGGCGTTTGGCTGCTTTGGCGCTTGGAAGGAGAGCCCTAAACTTCTGTATATCGTAAGTAGATTGGGTGCAACCCTTCGTCGCAGTTATAAGTAGTTTCATCCTTAACAGGGAGGCTCTGAGCTTAGTTTCTCGTTATGTGATTATAAGCGGATTACTTACAACACGCTTTCAAATGTTTCTAAAGGGCCCCTTGTTAACGAGTAGGTTTCTACCTGGGCGGGCCTTGCTTGGACCGATTCCGACTAAGTTGAAAGGCTTATTCAAGAGCACGGTTTGTAGGTACAGGTGTCGTTAACGAACTTCCATACTTAACTGACGACCTGGTTTGGAGGAATTGGGTTCAAGGAGCAGTTCTTTAACAGAAATTTTAAAGGGTCTACATATTTTTTACTTTTTTCTTGCATAAAAGGAGTACTGAAACCAATTGAATATCGTATCCTCTCAATCATTATCTCAAGGACAGGTACAAATGAGCTACTTTCCACATCAGCACGTAACTAATATTGTTTGTACTTACTAGGCGTCGGAAACATAGTTGATTTTCTGCAGTAAATCATTCGTAAAAACTCATTTGAACTATTCAAGCCCCACCTAAACTGGCGCGATGCATGTATCTGGGTCATCACTACATTATTGATTGTTGACACGAAGAGCAGGAAGATGGATGGCTGGTTCACGTGTCACCAGTAATTAACGCAGTGATGTGTTTTGTGTTTACTTGCCATGATTACTGTTGTTTGTGGTACAATAATACACGCGGAAGAAACCTCCCAGACTAATGGATCAACAGAATGATATTTATGTATATTCGTAATACAATTTTATCATTACGATTCACACTCATAGCCCCACAGTAGGGTAGAGATATACCTTTTGTCGTGGGTACCATGGACACACACAAAGACAGAAATGAATTTTATCATTACACTTTACTTTGCGGAAATCTGTTGTTATAAAGTTGAGTAAAAAACTACTTTTGCAACAATCCGCAATATGATGGTGTATACCATTTCATGCAAGTGCATTTTCCTCCTTACCACATAGGATACATATGCATGCGTGTATCGTTGTATCGTTGCATATGCATGCAACGATACAAAATGTACCACAACATACGTGTTTCGCCCCATAACAGAGTCAGCATGAAAGTCAAAATTTCCCAGTAACTGTCGTAGGAGTCAATAACCCTGATGATGCCTTAGATTATCATAATAATTTTCAAAAATTAAACCCACTTCAAATTGCTGTCAGCTGCAAAGAAACAAATTTTATTTACTACCACCATTTAATACTACTACATGGCGTTTAAAAGCCTGCATCTTATAGGAACCTTGAAGTAAGCAGTGGATGAGTGATAAAATGTGCGTTTTTTCGTAAAAAAAAATGGCTAACATTTTTACACTCTTCATGGCAGTATTCATAAAAAAACAAATTATGGTAGTAGAACTGCTTCTGATAGGTACAATTTACATGTAAATTCATTTTCTTTTTCTGTTGAAAATATTAATTCACGGAAGAAATTGATATGAGTGTAAAAAGTTTTTTTATTGTCACAGTTCGGTGCCAATAATATCCATTTGTTCCTTGAAATTCCTTTTTTTCGCAAGTAGAAATAAATAATTTGTCCATAAATTCTTCCCAGTTCGCCGGCTGCCTGATCGTGATCATTCTACTGGAGCTATCCATGGGCATTGCGGCCGCTGCCCTGCGTCCCCAGATCGAAGGCACCATGAAGAATCAGCTCCGAGCCTCCTTCATCAAGAACAAGTCTACTAGGGAGGAGGACTCCACCTACAGGGAGTTCTGGGACCGCATCCAGGCCAATGTAAGTATAATTTTTTTTATTTTTTTTATTGTTTGCTTTATGACATATAGATTAAGTATTGAGTTTATCACTCATACAATGGAATAATATTCTAAGCTAGAGTCGGCAAACAGCATTGCATCGTATTAACAAATGAATTATTTAGTTAATCCGTTTTACGTGATTTTAATTCTAAAGATAATGGTTAAAATAAAATGAACTTCACGACAAAGACAATCATCGAAAAACTGATCACGTCTTGACAAGAGGACTACAGGCCACTCGTTAACTAGGTGGATTGACGACCTGCAGAAAACAGCGGGAAACTGCTGGACTCAGAGAGCCCAGGATAAGACGAAATGGTGAATGTTAGGTGAAGCCTTAGAATAACTGCAATTACATTATAAAAACCAAATTCGCGCGCCCAAATTGAAGCATGTTGACTGGTGCCATTAATGGCACCAAACGCCGGGCCGCTCCGTAAGACTTAAGGTTAAATTTTATCACAACACTTTTTTTAAACAAAAGAAGTCTAATAAAATAACTTTTCACAGTGTTTTCAATATTTTGTAGTATTTTATAGTTAATTTGGTCAAAATAAAAATATTTTGTTTGTCAGATGTGACAGCTGTAGGAATCTATTTAGTGCTTCAATTTTGACAGCGCGCTTGTATGTAAACACATATTGTACGAAGACACTCATTCTATACGTATTTATTCTAAGGGTGAAGCCTATATCCAAAACAGGTCCACTTCTGGAATAAAGTCTGATCAAAATTCAACATAATATTAACTTATTTTCTATTTCATTTCCAGTTGGAATGCTGCGGCGTGACCAGCCCGGAGAACTACAACTCGGATCCTCGTCAGAGCCAGCCCCTGTCCTGCTGCCCGCCCGACGGCACTGACCGCGCCCCGGAGATCAAGCGCTCGGACTGCCTCACCAACACCCGGTACTACCAGGAGGGCTGCGAAGACAAGGTGTTGAGCACCGTCCACAGCGCCGGACTTACTGTTATTGTCTGCGTGATTCTCTTCTGCTTCTTGGAGGTTAGTATCTCATCTAATCATCGGCTTTGTGGTATTCTTCTGTTTCCTAGAGGTTTGTGCGAAATTGAATTACTTCAGCAGCACCTAGAAATATGTGTATGACTGCGAGGACAAGAGTTAAGCAACGCCCACAGCACTGGGGCCAATATGATCGTCTACGTAATCCTGATCTGTTACCTAGAGGTTAATATGAGATTGAGCTGCATCACCAGCATCTACAGTACAACCAGGAAGGCTACAAGGACATGATGTTGAGCACTGTCCACTGCGCTAGAGTTAATGTTATCATCAGCGTGATCGTCTTCTGTTTCTTGAAGGTCATGAAGAGATTAAACTGCTTCACAAGCATCTACAACTAAGTGTTGTAAGCTACAAGATCAAAGAGTCCAACGTCATCAACATTGCTGGACTCTCTTGTCTTCGTCTGCAAGATCCTCTTTTGCTTTTTGGGGATTGGTACAGATAAAGATGATACCTCTACACCGTATTCGGGCTCACTGAAATGGACTCAATGAATAGGATGTAGATAAATGGTGAACATTGCACCTGAAAGTGCATCACCTGGTCTACTGATGCCTCACTTCTCACCAATTATAGAATGAGTGCCGTGTATTCTTATTATAATGGATAATAAATCAACCACGATATTACGTTCTTCAATTTTGGCAGAATGCCCATTCTTTTTTGGGTTTTTTGGTTGAGAACTTTTTTATTTATTTTTTAACACACTAATAATTTTGTTGTTGCATTTTTCAGGTTGCCGGCATAGTCCTCGCGCTATGGCTCGCACACGCAATAAAAACTGAAGGAAAAGGACGAGAGACAGCTTAATTTTAGGAGAACCGAAATTAGATCTTTCTAGTTTATAAGTAAGGTGCACATATTTAAGTGTTTTTTTTTATTTATTACCTCATATTACAATAGTGTAGGTCCATACAAAATAAACAAATAATAATCGAATTCATAGATACTAGTGCTGTAGTTCTGAACGAAAGGTATCGAAAATATTGTATGGAAAATCTCTTTTTTTAAAACGATTCGGCAAAGCGATAAAATCACTATAATAAGGTATCGCATGTTACTAGAAAATCACTTAATTACTTTTTTAATGCATAGATTTTCGAACATTTTGTAAAATACCGTTGAAATAATTATGACATCAAAAATATTAAATTGAAGAAAAATTACATTAAAAGCGTTTAAATTAAAATTTATTAATTAAAAAAAAAAACTTTTCGAGTTCTGAATGGCATTATATTTTTTAACATTAAAGTTGTTATAAGAATGCACCATAATTAATATTATGTTAACACAATGGCAATTTTATTTTACTGAAAGTGTTGCACTTTCAAGTGAAAATATACTTTGTTTTAAAAGTGTACCATATTATAGCTGTACTATGTATGTAAAAAATTTAGGTTGATGTAGTTTTGTCTTAAAATTTAATCTTCAGTCTTACGGAGCGGCCCGGCGTTTGGCGCCATTAATGGCACTAATCAACATGCTTCAATTTTGGCGCTTGAACTTGGTTTCTATAATGTAATTGTAATTATTCTAAGCTGAAATTATATTTTTCCCAAAAAAATGTTAAAGCATTTCATTATTCTATGCCGTAGTATAATTAATGATTTATTAAAAGGGGTTCTAAAGAGTGCACTGAATTTTTATGGTGCTGTATTTTTTATCATATTGTTTTAATTATATTAAATTATAATATCATATACTCGAACTTTAAATCTTCCACTGTTTCACTACCACACCGTTAAATTATTTTTGGTACTTACTTTTATTCCTGTTTGATAAAACTGTAAAATATGTTTGTTTGATAAAACTAATTAAAAATTCATAGAGCATTTTAATTAGAAAGCGTAGTGTTGGGGTAGAGTTGCCATCCACATGCCAGGGGAGCGTCCGGGCCGGACTTCATGGGTAGTCCGGGTTTAAAAAGAATAAAGTCTTGGGCCGCCCGGGCGCCCGCGACACACGCACTGTGCCCGCATGCCGCGGCGCCGCGGTCAACCGACGAACCGACACGCTAAATTCACCGTCCCTCCGCTGTTGACATGTCCGGGTTTTGGGCTCTAAAATCCGGGGTTTTAACGTGTCTTGTCCGGGTTGACAAATTTTAGAGATGGCAACCCTATGTTGGGGTAACCTCGTCATCGTCGAATCATATCTTGCGTTGGCATCATAAGGTAGATCAATGTAATTTCGATACTAAAGATTATCTTATGACACTAGTTTTCCAGGTTCAAGCTGAGTCTTATTTTATTTAAAATACAGTGTTAATCAAACTAGTGATAGTAATTAATATTTAGGTGCTTAAATATAACATGTTTGTTATTAAGGCTATTTAAGTAAAACGTATTCTTAAGAATGTGAAATGTACTAAATTTTGTGTTTTTTAATTTACACTTGTATGATTTTTAAATGACATTAGTGGCTAAGTTATTTCAAGAATAAGGAAGTACTAGTCAATAGGTTAAATTAAATTGTGTGATAGTTATATAAGATATAATAAACGATATTTTTACTATCCCACCTTAAATTCGATAAAAAAATGGAGTTATCTTAAATGTACAATTTGAATCCAAAATAGCTGAGGTTTGTTATGCATTATATGTAAAAAAAAAAGATTTTATTTTTCCGAACGTAAGATGCATTATTGTAACCTATACTTATGTAACGGGTATAGTAGAATATTAATCTATTTTTAACATTCCTACAGCAAATTAGTTAATATAATTCGAATCTAGTAGAACAAAGTTTATCAGTGTTGCAATATTGATGTTAAATGAATTTTCTTAATTAAATAAATACTTATCTGTGTTTTATTATTGGTGTTTTATTCAAAATGCGGCATGGAAGCCCATGCCTGGCTAGCTTTAAAATATAAAATAAAAAACAAGTGACAGAATAGTTCATTTTTTTATAGAGCTCTTTTATAACAAGGCAGGTGCTTTCCATTATTGTGGCCGTGCACATACCCACTTTATAAATAAATAAATAACACTTCACACTCATACACAAAGACAGAAACAGAAACACCCAGACCGAGAACAGAAATTTAAACTCATCATTCAAATTTCTATTTCGCCGGGAATCAAACCCGGGACCCTCGATGGGCAGTCCGGCATGGTAACCATTGCGCGACGCAGGTCGTCAATGTACAGTTCTCTGTATGCGTTATGCTACCTTTACCGTCTTTCACCTTATGACATTTAAGGTTATGTGGTTACCTTGAGTTTACCTAGATATGACTGGATATGCCGCCAGTGTTTCTTTTCTAACGCCATATTATGCCATATTGATTTTACCATTTTAAAATTATTACGATTAAACGTGGCTACACCGAGGCATTCCTTATTAAATTATGGCTATAACCACTGCTATGTTACGGTAGTAATCAGTCAGACACACTCAAATGGACAGTCAGGTTCCTATGGTAATCTGATGTTACCTACAGTAACTGATAGCTTGTTGCACACATACGAGTACAACGTGCAGGCGCTTATACCCCATAGCGCTTATAACAATAAAGTAAATCCACATTAGTGATATAAAAAACTATAAAGAAAGCTGAATTAACCTGCTCACTCATTTTGTAATTTTGAGCATAATCCGGTCTTGGACTGCTAGATACTTTTAATGAGCTGTCAAAACGTGACATTCCCATATATTTTGTATGAGAAAAAGATTAGTGACGTCACTTATCATATATAGTCAATTGACTTAATTATTATTGATTTAAACGGTAATATAAATCATGTACAAAAAAAATTAACAATTATTTGCTTTCCAAGCGCAATTTAATGCAACCTTTTTAAGATAAGGATTTTTGAATTTTTTTGTGCATAGTATCCAAGACCTTATTGATTGTCCTCTTTCTAAATATTAATCGTATTATGGTTTTGTTAAAAGGTTCGATTGTTTTGTAACGCTCTTCGTGTCTTTAAGGGTATAAAAAATTGTTATCAGTTATTTTTACTAATTTAATATAGGTAATAACGTAAATGTGATCATAAAATAAAACAACATTCGGGGAAACAATTTTAATGTTGATTATTATATGCAAAAGTGCATAACATTATAGCGTGAATAAAATTTTACACACAAACATACATTTTACAACTACTATGGGTGATTCCAATTGATTTATTTATTTTATTTCACAATTTTTGTACACAGATACATAGTAGATAATGGACATTAATATTAATGGACATTAATTAATATTTAATTTATTAAACCCGCCTTCATTTTTAAATTTTATTGTAACGAAATTATTACAAATTATTACATCTTTTATGTACATTTAAAGTTTTTTAATTTTAAAGTTAGTGGACCCTAACTTTAAAACTTTTTTTCTGGTTAATTTTGCATTTTTTTTAATAAACTAAGTTTGGCAAATAAAAGGCAATTAACAACGCCACTTAAATCATGCTTCTCTTACGCGTCCAAAAAATAAAAATAATAATAATCTGCAAAATCATATTATATTGGTATTAAAGACGTTTATTGTTGACTCTACTTAGGGTTGCCATCTCTAAAATTTGTCAACCCGGACAAGACGCGTTAAAACCCCGGAGTAATTTTTGAGCCCAAAACCCGGACATGTCAACAGCGGGGGGACGGTGAATTTAGCGAGTCGGTTCGTCGGTTGACCGCGGCGTGCGGGCACAGTGCGTGTGTCGCAATAGGCCTAAGGCTTTATTCTCCATGAAGTCCGGCCCGGACGCTCCCCGGACGCCCTCTTAGCTAGAACAAATCCGGGGAAACCCGGACGGATGGCAACCCTAACTCTACTTAGATTTGAAGAGAGAGAGAGAGTCATACTTAATATTGAAAAAGTATATCAAGCGAAAGTCGTTAATTTATACCTAAATTATAAGCTTTTTTTTCTTCTATTTCACTTATCGCTCATTTGATTTAAATACATAACAATAAAAAATAACAAATTTTATTTTCGTAAAATATAACCTGTATCGTAAAATAAATGGTGACTTATAATTAAAATTCATCATACAATTCAATAACATGTTTTTCATGTTCATCAAAACTGGAAATTACATGTATTGCAATATTTAGTCATTGGAAAATTTTAATACAATATAGGCACATGAATATTTTAACAAATTATATAATTCTCCGATAACTACGTACTCAAGTATAAGTAAGAAGTGCAACTCTTAAAACGTCCCACTGCTGCTGTACCAATACTGGACATACATATAAGACTGACGTAAAAAATTCAATGTTGCGTTTATATTTAACAAAATTATATTTATAAAAAAAACGGCAAATTGTTTGTAAAGTAGGTTTACGATCGAGATGTTTACGTGATAACGTCCGCACGAGAAAATCTCCATTCGTTTGTATGCCGCTAGAGTGAGAGAGACGGAAGATCGGTCCACTCACTCGAATGACTGGCAGCGCTCGAGATGAGACGGGAGATCGGTCCGTCTCTCTCTCGTTATACCTGCGATCGCGCTCGTGAGGTTTTGGTGTGACACAAGTTTCTGAACATGTCACCTGACTAAAACGATTTTAAAGACGTTATTACGTCAAAATGTAATTAAAAGTAATACCGAACTTAAAAACTTCATTAAATACAATGATATTAATAAAACTTACAAATTAAATACATTAAGGTTACAAATCGCTACGAATTATACACTGCGGCATCTTGTCCAAGATACTGGCAGCATTATATTAAAAACTAGCTGTGCCCGCGACGTCGTCCGCGTAGATAAAGACTTGTACAAAAGGCTTGATTAAGCTTGGATTATTTGTTCCTCCTCCTCCTTAGTCGTTCACTCTTGACTTGGTCGTGGCTGATGAGGTTGCAATTTCGTTCGTGACCGCTTGCCCTCCACTGTCCCTTGGATTATTGTTACCTTTTATGAAATTACTTATGATACAAAAGTTCATATTATTATGTTAAGTAGATACATTCTTCCTGAGTCCTTACAATTCTTACTGTACTCCTCTTATAATATCGACTTTTCAGTCGTTAACATCAGTTTCTCTTTACAAATTAAAAGTATTATAATAGCCTGTTTTTAAAGTGTTTAGATAGTACTGCTGTGCCCGCGGAAAGTATCATTATAATTAAATAATTTGTGCTGCAAATAATGCATAGATTCATTATCATTATGTAACTTAAATATATTGCAGAAAGATGGTGAAATGTCTACGCTATGTCAGGCGTGGTTAGTAGTTGGGAGTCAAATTCTTGGTTGCTTACACATTGGTTGCAATTGTCGTTAACATACTGTCGTTCATACTAAACTTAATGGAGGTCTTTTGAGCGATTTAAAACTTGCGACAGCAGTTAGGCCACTAACAATGAAGACGTCATTAACCTGAATTGGAGCAGCGTGAGAGGATCAGGCCCTACGCGATTAAGAGTCAATTGGTCCTATTAACAACCCTTCACACACCATCAGAAATAAATATATCGATTACTAATATTATTCTGGGCGTGACCACCATGCCGTGCTGCTGCCGTGACGCTTTAGCATAGTAGTGTAACACCGGTGCCAGTACTGTGTATGTATGTAATAGCTCTTATTAAATTAACCACTGAAAACGTCTATTCATTTCAATAACATTTTTTTATTAGACCCTCGGCAATTGATTATTCGTTTATTCGATATCACTTTTTTTATAAATACACCGAACAAAGAGGCAGAAAGGCCGCGTGGATAAGCGATCACTGTCGCCTATGGAAACGGGCAACCCCAGCGGAGCCACCCGAGCACTGCCGGCTTTCAAGAAGTCAAAGTCCACTGGAAATGCCTCAGCTGGAAGGTTGTCCCATAACTTACACATCCGTTCAAACATCAAAAGGAGCGTGCAAAGCGGCCTGTGGAACTGTAACCTTCGACTGGTGGTGTAATCATGATATGGTGACGTAGCTATCTATCATTTTGAAAAGATCACTCAGCATAGTAAAGTCGGTAGAACACTTTGATTTTTTTACGTTTCACACTGATAGCCCCAGAGTAGGGTAAATATACACTGTGTAATGGGTACCATGAGACACACAGATCATCTACGCATGAGTGAGGGATTTTGGGGGGGGGGTCATGTCCCCTGTGACCCCCCTGGGACCGCGCCTGCGCGAGTCGATAATTATTATTGTCTATTAAATAAGGTCGATACCAATAATATGTGGATGTAACCACCGCGCCGCGCCTCCATAATGCTCTACCACAATGAGTACAATATCAGCGCCAGTTCCAAAGCTCTCTAAGTAGTTAATTTTTTTATTAGATATTTTATTAAGTAAATATACTCGTAATTAATTATTTGAAATAATCTCCACCAATCCACTTTGTAATAGCGTTAATGGGTAACAACGACATCTATCGGTATAGCGTATAAACTAAATTGTCGATATACCGAATTTGCAACAGATCCCTAATAAGTTCTGAATATGAACATAGATGTTGGCAGTAGCCTCGTTTTGTTAAGGTTTTGTACATTTTGTATTGAGGATTTCTTTGAATATGTGGTGATATGTATGGTTTTTTTAATATTTAGAGATGAAATCTAGCATAAGTGATTGAAAACTTGCTATCAGAATATTAAGAGATGTTAGTAATTATCGAAACTTGTGGTGTGACCGCTCGCATTAACTTTATTCTCTTACAAAAGTTACACACTTAAATTATTTATTCCTCCGTTGCTTTAATAAAGATTCCTTTGTTAGAATTTCTTTAATAGTTACAATATGCATATCAACCCGCATTGGAGCAGCGTGGTTAAGTAATCTCCTGGCCTCCCCAATAATGGGAAGCCCAGGAGAGGAGCGAGACGTTAAAAGGATGCAGCTATTTAGCTTGTATCGGTAATGGTCGCTTCAGTCATAGCCTATTCACGATTCTCAGCTCCAAGAAGAAGCTGAGCAATCGACCTCTTCTGTAGGGCTCAGGAGTCTTCTGTAAGACTCGGTGGCGGGGCTCGCGGTGCGCTTTATACCTTTAGGGGCTGTAGGCTAGCCGTTCTCAGCCAACGAAGCATTACCCTGATCACACAGATCTCTATTTAATATGGTTGACGTTATTGATAAAAGTTCATCTTACGTTTGACCTCCCTATATCTTCGGAACCACAAATTATTTTATAATTTTAATTTCATTGTAAAGTATTAATTATGGTTTTCTAAACAGCTTTTAACAAAACTTTCATCTAAATCCACCAAAGCGCGTTTCAATTTTATGCCGCGTATTGTTTAAATGGACATAACTTTGTTTATGGACCGATTGATGTGAAATACACACTTAATGTTACAATAATTCATTCTACAATATATCAGTAAATCTGCATTCAAAGAAGGGAAAAGAATTTGGGGTTAATCATTCTAACCTTCACTTTCCAGCTTTTGAATCCTTTTTATTTGCTACCAAGGTATGATTTTTGAAAAAAGGTTACATACTTAGGTGTCTTATTATTTTCAATAAAGATTACAAATACAAAATTTCAAGTGATATACTTTTCCCAAAAAGATTCTATAAATCGAGTCTCAACAATCAGTTTTTAAAGAATTTCGAAAAAAATTGACACTTAAAGGGTGAATTTTGGAAAATGCTAAAATACGTATTTCTTTATTTTAATCAAAAATATTTGTACTAAATATCAAGAAAATCTATTGAAAAAAACAAAGTTTTCCACACAAAATTTTGTCCCTTATTTCATACCCTTAAAGGATAATTTTGTTTATTTTCTATAGCCTATATTATTATGTTAGCGAGGACCAATGTATATACAACGAAAAAAGTTTCATTAGAATCCGTCTATTAGTATTTGTGTGAAAGTCTGACAACAGACAAAAAATTCAAAACATATTTTTTGGTTTCCGTTACTTATAAAATGACCCCTAGAAGTATTTTTTTTAAATTTATTTGCAATGTACAGAACTGACCCTGCTTACAGTTTCATTATAAGTACTTTATCTATAATTATAACATAGCAGAGTGGCGCAGTGGAAGCGTGCCTGGCCCATAACCTGATGAAATGATACAAAGGCCAGTATAACTAAGTAACAGTTTATTAAGAGATTTTATATTATAAGAACACACACTTCACGCAAGATGGACGACGTCTAGAGGGGAAGGGGAGAGCTCCTGTACGAATGCATTAGCACCTGAGTGCTGATTCATTGCGCAGTGTCAGCGTGCAGGCGTTCATCCATTTCATCATTCTTGAAATTGAAATGAAATGAAAATATTTTATTTGCACAAATATGGGTGAAAAAGGTTTTACAAAATATTTAGAACTCCATATTTACCCCTTAGGGTGTACAAATTTTATTTAATAAATATTAAATAAAATAATTATTGAAATTGACGTAACTTTTTTGTTTGTGAACCGATTTAATTAAAACAAACCCTAAATGTTAATCCAAAAAAATACCAATACATCAATGAAACCCGCATCCTTCTACGTTAAGCCGTTCCTGAGATTAGCGCGCACAAACGAACAGATAAACAGACAAACAGATAAACAGACAAACAGACAATAATTCTAAAAATCATTGTTTTGGGTTCTATTACGCTAATAAATAGCCCTAGTGACAGTTTTTTTCAAATATCTTCAATGTACAGAAACCGACTTGTTACAGAAATCTATATATCTATACATATAATAAAACTGTAAGCATGGTCAATTCTGTACATTGCATAGAAATTTAAAAAAATACGTCTAGGGGTCTTTTTATAAGTAACAGAAGCTAAAAATATAAGATTTGAAATTTTTGTCTGTCTGTCTGTCTGTCTGTCTGTCTGTCTGTTGTTAGCTTTTCACGCAAAAACTACTGGACGGATTTTGATGAAACTTTTTTTGTTTTATATATATTGGTCTTCGCTAACATTTAAGCTATAGCTAATTTTAAAAATCGCCCTTTAAGGGTGTGAAATAAGGGATGAAAATTTGTATGGAAAACTTGTTTTTTTTCAATAGATTTTCTTTAAATTTGGTATAAATATTTTCTAACCAAAATAAAAAATACGTGTTTCAGCATTTCTCGAAATTCACCCTTTAAATGTCAATTTTCTTTGAAACTCTTTGAAAATTGAGTGTCGAGACTTGATGTACAGAATATTTTTGTGCAGAGTATTTTACTAATAATTTTGTATTTGTAATCTATACTAACATAGTGAGAAACATATTTAAGCTTTTTCCAAAACTACTCCTCAATAGCAAATAAAATGAATTCTAAAGTTGGTATCTCAAGCGTGCAATAATTAACCTTAACTTAATATTTCATTCTCAAATTCTTTTCCCTTCTTTGAATGGTGTGTTTACTGGTATATTGTTGAATTAATTTCCATAACATTAGTGTGTATTTAATATCAATCGGGTCATAAACATAAACGTAATGTTCATTCAAACAATACGCGACATTAACTTAAAAGACACTTTGGGGAATTTGGATGAAAGATTCGTTAACAGCCCTTTCAAAACCATAAATAAAAGTTTAAATTTAAGTAAAATTATTTTGAACTATCATTAATATGGTCGACCATATTAAATATACTTAGATCAGCTTACTGTATTTTCTTTCGTTGGCCGAGTATGGCTAAGCTATAGGTATCTAAAGAGCGCATCGCGAGCCTCACCGCCGCCAAACCTTCCATCACAGGCTCCATTAAGTAAGTTGCTCAGCTTATTAGTCTTCATTTGGGGTGGAAGATTATGAACAGGCTGCAGCTGAAACGACTGTTATCGCTACATTATATCAGGCTGCAACCTTTTTAGCGTTCCATTGCTGGGCATGGAGCTCTCCTAATATTGAGGAGGCCTCGAGCTCCGACTAACCGAAATCCAAATCTTACAACCTCAATGTTCTAAACCTTCATACAGAATGTAAAAAGCCTTAAGAAAACGGGACTACTGCAGACATCTAGGTGACGAATAGTTAAACTTTTACTGAACCAACTGTTAATCTCAATAATTATCTACCTATTTGGTAATTTGACATTCGATTTATCAACCACAAAGTTAACATGCCATACGGTAGATGGCGTTATTGAGCAATATTCATTTCTTCTACAAAGTGAATCAATGGAGATAATTTCAAATAAAAGCCTAAAGTCTAATAAAAGTAAGTAGTACATAGTGTAAAAATAATGTTTCACACTTAAAGCCTCACAGTAGGGTAGATATACCCTGTGTCGTGGGTACCATGAACACACACAGAGACAGAAACACAACCACCCAGACAAATTTAAACTCATCATTGAAATTTCTGATTCGTCGGGAATCATGTCCGGCATGGTAAACATTGCGCCTCGCGGGTTGTCCCGTCGTTGGGTATACGTATGATGCTCAACATGGTTAATTGGACCAATGATAACTTAACTATTTTTTTGCGTCTCTTTATTGCGTACTGGCTCATCCACACACGTTGGTTGATGGAGATATTAAATATTCTTTATTTTCAACACACACACTGTTTAGAGACCCTACCTTCTGCTTTAGTTTTCACTGTGTTATATGAGTAATGACTTATGACCAAACTGCTGTCCGCAAGTTTTAAATCTTTAGTCTATTAATTGGCCTCATAATTTTTCAGACTGTTTAGTCCTAAGCACGTGTTTGTTTAGATTTTAGTTTAAATTTTGTCTCCCAACTAAAAGTAGTTGTATAGTGCACACTGCAGTTCTACAGTAGGTTAAAGCTATGTATCCTATGCATTCTTTGCAGTATAAATTCACTCAATTTACTTAAGATACTATTTACCTATTTTAAACATAGATGAAGCCACGGGCACAGCAGTACTACGTATCTCTTAACTTTAATAAACGAGCTACATATTTGTAAAGAGAATTTGATTGCGCGAGAAAAGCGAAGCGTGCGAAAAGTGGATAGTAAGATTTGAGTACAGTAAGCAGTCCTTACTGTTTTAGGTTTGAAGGATTTAGAAAAAATAAATAAGGTGTCTTCTGAACATATGAATATTTTATTATAAGTGATTTCACTATAATATGTAAGAATAATCTACCTACTACTTATTCAATGCAAATAAATAATCTTTAATCAATCCCTTTTAGACAAGTCTTTATTCACGCGGACGACGTCGCGGGCACAGCTATAGATAATATACGTCTGATTTGTTGACCGCGATAAGCTCTAGTACTCGTATTTGTAGAGAGTCCAAACCTAACATTTTCCACAAAGCAAGGACACAGACCAGGTACATATTATAACGAACATTTTTTTTCAAATACTGTGACCACACACTACGTAAATAGAATATCAAAAAGATTCAAATTTGCCAATCATTTAAATGGCGGAAGAAAGCATTGTGATAATATACTAAATAATGTAACGAGAAGAAAGCATGTAATAATATACTAAATAGGTAAAATAATTAACATATGTAGGGGTGTCATAAAGCATACTTGTTTTTTATGTTAATCTATTTACAAAAGAATACAATTTACAATCTGTAGTATTAGATATTCAGTTTTAACATCAAAATAACCTTATTTAAAATATCGTTTTAAGAAGAACATGAACGGAAAATAATAATATAATCTTTTTTTTTTTTCAAATAACAATTCAAAATTAAACTACATACAAACTTACGATAGGTACTCACTTAGTTTTAAATTGGGTTAACTTTTTAAACATTAATGTGTAATGTATTTTGAATACCTACATTTCACGAGACTTCGTAGTTTCTGTTAAGTAAATGTTCTTTAAAATATGTATTTTAAATTTATTATTATCACAGCTCTTAGCCCTTTGACGGTTTAGTGCTTATTGTTGCAATAATTAACGTGTTCTTTATTGTTAGTAATATAAACATCAAACTTGAAAGTACTTTTAGAAAGTGATAATTAGGAAATTTTCATATTAAGTTGGAAAAGTGACTTTATAAGTCACTTTATAAGAAAAGTGACTTTATAAGTCACTTTATATTTTAACATAACTAAAAAAATGCTATCATATAATTATAATCTATCACTGTACCTATTCAAACTATTTTATGCGTGTTTGATGTTTAAAAATATGTCCCATTTTTGAGTCATTTTTTATTCTGAGCCTAGTTATGTAGATACTTTGAATCAGTAAAGATTTTCCTAAGCAGTGATTGAAATGCTAATGCTATTCTAAATATCTGTACGCCAGTTAATAATAATTTATATAATTAAAAATATACTTAATTAAAATGTATAGGAAAGATTTTTGTGTACTTTAATGTGTACAAAATTAAATGGTGCAGTCAAGCGAAGAAAATTACAAACTGGATGACAGTCAAAACCCAATCTTACTTATTTATTCAAATCAAAATAGACAGATAGAAAATACCTAATATAACTAGTTACTATTACAGATTTAAAACACATATAAATAAAATTAATATCATTTTTACTTTTATTTACATTTACACCAAAATCACTCATAAAACTTATCTGAACACACATGGGGTTAAATTACATTTCAACTAATGCGTCAGTAGTGTTGATATTATCTATCGTTTAAAATTTCTCTGATTTGAATACAATACGTAGCAGAATAAAATCCTAATCTCAATACTGGATGAGAATTTTTTTTATTGAATATGACTTCGTCTCGTCTGCTTATTTTTTTTTTTCTATATTTTTATTGATATAAGATAACTTTAAACGTATAGTTCACGGCTGCTGACTTTACTTAGTAACGCGTACGTTTTAATAAAGTTTTAATATATTTAATTCAAATAGGTACACTGTATCAGCGCCTTTATCAAAAGCTATAATAACTATGTCTTGATAAAGTTAATCTAATATTGGCATAGATAATTGAAAAATAAACACGCAGGCTGGTTAAACATACATAGATACCACTCGTGACTCAGTTTTCATTGAATATGACAAAATATGCAACCCAAATGCTTTAATGCAACTGAAAATAATAATATTATTAGAAATCGGTAAGAATTATCTAAAGGACACAGTAGTATATAAAAAAGTTTTTTTTAGAAAATTACCACCTGCACGCGCATATGATGAAAGTGGATTAATAATGAACTTTCTAAATTCGTGACGTTGTATGTAATTGGCATGTTTTTATGTTTATAATAATTAACTTATAATAGTAATAATAATATTAGTTATTTTAGCATAATATTACTATTTGACACTAGGTGCTTCGTATTAACATAATGGTAATGATCATATAGAATCTGGGTTATGTTGCTTTGCCTGAAAACTCATAATAACAAAGGAATTACGGATAGACGCGAACAACATAATAATATATTTTTTGCAGTCGGTAACATGATCTTCAATCAATCAATATCTTTCAATTCAATCATCAATATCTATGCTATATCACATTATTGTCCTACTGTCAATTTAAATTTAATGTTCATGTACCTACATACTTTAGTAACATTTTTGTTTAGAGGCTAAATAAAAAAAGCGCGTAAATAAATACTGTGCATTATAAATATTATCAATATCATAGTCTAAACCGCAGTAATTAAACGCTCTATTTGTAAAGCTACATCCTAATAATAAAAAGTTTTCACTTTCTCTAAATGTCAAATTTTTTTATATAAGTAGGTACCCGCAGCTGTAAATAAAAAAAAGGCCGATTTTTCCATCACCGATTAAATGTTAGCACTGTCATCGTTACTCTTATGTTATGACACTTATGACATACGAAAAGAATAGTGATGATATTAACTACCTAATCGATAACTTTATCTGAGGATTAAGCTTTAATTAAAAGGAATTTACGTCTACGTTTTTCAACGTTTTAATAGGTTTTAACCATTCAAACTTAGAATATTCTAAGCATTCTATTTTAGGCCTTCTGTTGGATAAATAAAGCAAAAAAAAGATAAAATATAGTTAATACTCGTAAAATAAAATATGCATAAATAAGCATTTATTACCCACTAGTATTTATAACATTCTATTTTGGGTACCTTTGATACCAATTTATTTTTAATTAGTTAAAATATATCTTGACGTTTATGGGTTTTATTTTGTGCGAAATTAAATAAATAAATAAATATTAAAAATGTTTACAAGCGTTAATGTGTATAATATAGTCCACCTATCTTATTATTCTATCTTATTCCTTTCTAATTTATTGGTCCCGTTATCTTTCAAGAAATTACTCCCTTTAAATTGATCTTATCTTTCATTGTATTTAAATGTCTACGGTGTACTTATATCAGAACTCTTATTCTAGTTTTCTATCCATTACTTATTACTACTTATTTAACTATCTAGATTGAATACAATAAGTATCTAAGTACTATACATGTATATATTTCATGCGAATTTTATAAAATGTATTTTCTAAAATTTGACAAATTAACAGTTATAAAAATACATATTTAAAATTCAAACTCATTGCACTAGTATTTTATCAAGCTTTTTTAATCACACTCATTTTTTATCAAGTTTTTACTTTAACAGAAAACTTGCAGCATATTTATTAAAATATTAGAGTACTCTTCGTATTGTAATTTAATTATCCCACCAAAAACATAAATGTAAAAATGTAGGCCAAGTTCTTGTACATAAAAAAAAGAGTTGAAATCTAAACTACAGCCAAGTTAATAATAATCAGAACCGATATTAACCATTCCAACTTAGCGGATTTTCATTACACCAATACTTTCGAAAAGAGCAAATCTTGCGGAGGTAAGTTTTAGAGTTGGACTTTTTTTCTTCATGAAAATTTCAAAACCCGCCAAGTTCGAATGATTAATATCGGTTCTGATTATTATTAACTTGGCTGTAGTTTAGATTTCAACTCTTTTTTTATGTACAAGAACTTGGCCTACATTTTTACATTTATGTTTTTGGTGAGATTTCATTTCTTTTTGCTCAGTTTGCTTTATGGTACCTATCGCAACGTTGTTTATATTATATTATTATTATTAAAATGAAGTGTGTCTGGTCCACCAGATGTAATAATAGCTTTATGTAACAGGTAATAATTTAAACATTTATTTTAAAGTGCAATATGATACTGTGCACGACATCTTGGGTTGAAATGGATTGTTTTGTTTATAGTTCATTTTAAAACGTAGTTAGTTAGCTATTAAAATGAATTTTGAATATAATATAATTTCTTTTTTTTAGGTTCTGATTTTTTTCGTGTATTATAATTTCTTTTTGCACTTGACCATTTTCTATTTTCTAAAGTTTTCCTTTACTTTTATGCTAACGACTACCCCGATGGTAAATTTCAGAGATGTAGGTCTTATAGAAGTATGACCAACATTTTTATACATCATCATTATTATGACTATAATGACTATAATCTGACTCGCACTTGACCACTTTCCAATTTTCGATGTTTTTTTTTACTTTTTTAAATGGTAACGACTATCCCCATGCCAAATCCCAGATTTTTAAGTCTTAGAGAGAAGTATTACCAACATTATACATAATTTTGACTAAAACCTGACTCGCACTTGACCAATTTCCAATATTCGAATTTTCCCATTACTCTTACCCTGACGACTAGCTAAATGTCAAATTTCAGCTTTGTAGGTCTTCTAGAAGTGGTCAAACATTTTGATGAGCTGTCAGTGAGTACATGAGTCAGTGAGTACCAAATTTACAATTTTCTTGAGTCTATAACTTTTTTTCTGTAATAGCTACAATATTAATATATTGAAACTTTTTATTCAAAGTATATTAAATGGTGTTATTATGTCCGTAAAGTTTCATCCAGATCTATTAATCAGGTAAGAAGATACAGGTCAAAAGTGGCTCGAAGCGGTTCGGGTAAATAGTGCACGGTGTGCGCGCGGCCTGTGCTTTGAACTTTGTACAATAGTAAGAAATCACTTAAAATCAAAATTACGTGTAACATGAGCGATGACTACATCAAAATTAGTGCTAGAACAATTGCTTCTTCCGATTAAAAAAAAAACAAAAAAGAAAATTAATGACTGCTAATCTCGAGTAACAAAAACGTAACAGTGTGGCACACACACATACACGCGATGCATTTATTCAAAGTTCAATCGATATTAATCATCACTTTAATAATTAAATAGCAGAAGATCATCGTACCTACAAGCTTCAAGGTACAAAAATGAGAAACTTTAAATATTGGGTATTTTGTTCATTGTATTTATATAAAAACGTTTCAACTCCCTTGGTTTTTCGGGATCGCCCGACTACTTTCGGACCATTGCGTGGTAGTGCATCGTGACTACCTCAATTTGAACGCGGTAGCGTTATCGCACGTTTTAGCGTTTTCAAATGTGTACAGAGGCCTTAGTGTAAGTCTGCACACGCGAATACGTTACTATCGCGTTTGCGTTAAGAATTTAATTATCGACCTTATGTATATCCTTTCATGTTAAGATCTATCTGTCCAATTTTAACTCGAACGCAGTAGTAACGTTTGCGCATTTACAAACTTACACTAAGGGCTCAGCTTTCGGTCGTCGCTCGTTCAGCGACTAAATTACGGATTGCTGACCTAAAAGTGTGGCTTGGCCGTAAAAAAATATTTGCTGTAATTAATTATTGACTTATTCGATGCTTACCTAAAATAATTTATGTTTGATTGATACTTTAATTTATCCTGATTTTAATAAATAATACTAATAAAGTAAACCAAACAGATTGAAAACAACAATCTAGTTATTCCAGTATTTTCAGCAGTGGGACATTTAGTGCGGTTTCACACCAGCATATTTTTCGGCGTGTTCGCGCGCACTTTGTTTTTTGAAGCTCGTGTAGCCGCGATACATCAAGATTTGACATTTTCCGGTGCAAAAAGTATCGCTCGTGTAAGCGAGTCTTCCAAAACATATATATACACGCCGTATACACGCCGAAAAATACGCAAGTTTGGAACCGCACTTAAGCGAAGCTTGTAAAGTCTATAGAGCTGAGATATATAAAACAGAGATGATGAAAATGCAAAGCCTTGTTGCAAAACTAAGTTTCAAAATGTGCTTGTAACTCTTCTTGTAGCTTCCGACGCTCCGATCTCAGAGTCCTGGTCATCCATAGGGCCAGAATGATACAAGTGATCTACAAAGGAAAACACAGTTTTGACAATATTACAAATAAACTCTGTCTTTTTTGCACACACATACGCTATAAAAATACATTCCAGTAATTTAGGTCTTTATCATTTTTAACAATTTTTAGATTTGCTATATAGTGCACATTTTGGGAGCCGATAAACTGGACGATGAGGCTGCCAACAAAACTCTTCCTTTCATGCTCAAAACAAAAGTGTGAGCTTATCTATTCGCCCCGAACGAATTGTTTTTTTCTTTTGTTCCATATCGGCATCGCAAACTCTGTGCATAATGCCAGCGTCAAGTATATTTTTGCATCACTCAGTAGTCATAGAATAAATCAGTATGCCGTGAGTAATCAGTCAGTCTAGTCAGTCAGATGTTCAAGTAAACCGATGGCTACTTTACCAGAACGTGTCCGATAGAGTTTTGGAGGCAAGCCGAAAAAACATGTTTTCGCACTCTTATTTTATTTCACAACACTCGTGCATTTAATTAATTAGCCTATATTAAACAAAACGCTATCAACTTTATCAGATATAACTTAAAAATACACCAGTAAATGAAAATAAAACAAGAGCACATCATGACTGTGTTTTCCGACTTCACGCCGAAAACTCCTACGAATTACGCTGTATTCTTCAACGGCATACACACGATTCCGAAAAAAATTTGGAGTTCAAAGTTCAGTTGGTCTTTATAGTTCACACAGTGCTCCTACTCCGAAGTTTTTCAGTATTGAACTACGTAGACAGACCATGGACAGACAGACTGATGGGATCAAACGAAATCGGATGAGATGTATCACAATCTACGCCCTTCAGAGAAAAGGTTGAAAGAAGTCCATCAGAAGATACGAACCGTACAAGATATAATTTATGAAATATGATGAAGAAAAACATACTTAATTAAATAAGGAAGTAAGACCTTAAAAAAAGTAATAAACCTACTTCCAAAAGCGTAAAGATGACTCCTATCGCTATACAGACGCTTCCGGTAATAGATTTCTTTCTCCGAATGATTTCCTCGCAGCCACGCATATAGTACGTCCGGTGAGCAAGACAGGCCTCGTGGAAGTGGCGGCGCGCGTTACCCTCGCGCAGGGGATGTGCGCGCTCGCAGCAGGAAGGGGGGACGGGGCGGTCCAGGGCTGCGTAGTCCTCTGGCCCGTCGACGCCGCAGCACTTGTTCTAATACATAGATTAGTTAATTTTTGATGTTACACATCTTATGGGATGGCGTGGTAGTGAAATTGTAAACCGAGCCATCATCGAATTTCAGAATTCAATAAGAGCGGCAGAAATATGGAGGCAAATTTGTAAATTCACCCCTGCAAGGGTACGTGGGTACTATGTACACAAACACCTGTGTGTGTGTGTTTTGTGAAGCCGGGAATCGAATCCGGGACACCCGGGAGTGCTGCATGATAAACCGGGTCGTCACATACTCGTAATTTGTTCTGTTCTTAATTTTTATTCATTTTGATTTACAACATAAGAAGAAAATTGGGAGAATATTTGTTTAAGTAATACCTACTTTATTTTAATTATATTATCGTTACGGACAAGCCTGCCTGCTTGTGGTCGCTACACCCATCAAACTCAAGCAAGACATGAGACTGGCCAGCAACGGCACCTTTGTACCCACGGAGGATAAAATAACCTCTTTTTTTCTACCGGAACTCAATAGAAATGCTTCACGGTAGATGAGTGCAACGGCTGTACTTACTTCCCCGGTCGAAACACACGTTCTACTACTTCAAAAAAATTGACAAGCTACGTTTAAAAAGCTAAAAATAAGCCGACCTCAGACTGCACGGAGTCCCACAGCGCCATAGAATTATTGGTGGTCTCGTCATCCACTGTGAAGTTCCGGTAGAACTGGACCCTGAGGTTGCTTCCCCCGCCCACCCACGCACTGAGCACTGCACCCCCCACTCCCACCACCAGCTCCACTGACACCAGGAAGATGAAGAAGCAGGCGTGCTGAAAATAATCTTTTGGTTGGTTTCCGAGAAGAGATCAACGAAAATTGTTATCGTTGTAGGTATAAGCTTTTTTATTTTTTGTACTTATGTACTAGCTTGAACAGTGATAACAGCGTAGTACGCGCCTTTGACAACGATAATAAAAATAAAAAATAAATCGGTTGTCTGTAAATTCGGTTTACTGACGATAGTTGAACGTGACGTCATAAGAAAATACTTGTTGCTATTAACAATTGACACCACATTCACTTTTCACTGCACGTCATACTTGACGAAAACATGTAAATGTATTATTGTATAGCAGCTGTCCACGCGGACGCATCGCTCACTCAAGTAGGAGAGAGACAGATGTCGAACGCTGCCGAAAGCGGAGGCCGATTGTGCCTCTTTGTCGCTCGTTCCGCGCTCTCGCTTGCACTTCAAGCCTTAAATGGAACGCCTCAGAGCGTGGTAACGCCGCATGAGTCATGTTTTTGCGTGCGTGCAGCCGGCTCCATCGAATTATAAGACGTTGTGACGTCAAAAAATACATTATAATATTTAATTAATTACAATGCTCTCTATCACCGTGCATGCTTGAAAGAAACTCATAATTTCGCGAAGGCGTGATGTCCACCAATCTGCACTTGACCAGCGGCGTAGACTATGGTGTAAGTCCCTGTCACTTTTGAAACACTCGTGCTTAGCAGTGGGACATAAAAAAAGGTTGAAAAAAAATGTACTAGCTCCACCACCTCGCATTGGAGCAGCGTTGTGAAGTAAGCTCCACTTCATGACTTCTCAATGGGAGAGAACCGTACCCAGCAGAGACTCGCAAAAAGGGTTGTGCAACCTGTGCCCCGCGGTGTCACCCGCATTCGAAAGGGTATTAGATGTGTTAATCGATCAAAAGCCTATGCAACTCCCTAGCCTCTTAACACCATACACAAAAATCATACCATTATATTGCCCCATTGCAGCATGCAAGAAGGAAAAACAAACAAAATTCGCATTCATAATGTTAGTTCATACTACCTAAATGACTGTACGCCACGTAGTGCCCTTAGTTAGGGTCCCTAGGGCCTCTGCGGTACGCATCCGTCCGATAAAAGTTCTGGCCCAATTTTTTGGCCTTTTTTTGAGCACGACTGTAGATATCTTAGCAATTTTATTCATTCAGTAGCTTTTTATATTACTACGCTAACCTTTTCAATTCTTGAAATAAGATCTAAATTTTATAAAATGATTCCCGCCCGATAATTTCTCTACTCCCTCAAATTGACGAAATTACGTAAAATACTTGACTACGATAACCTTTTCTTTAATTTATTTCTGTACACACAAACAAAGCGTAAAAATAGTAAATTAAAGAAAAAAAGGGCAGGGGTACCGCTTATTTCTAAATAGGAATCTCTTCCAGCAGACCCCTTTAAACCTTTTTAATTCTTGATATAAAAATATCTAAATTTAATAAAATGATTCCCGCCCGATAAGATAATTTCTCTTTCAAATTGACGAAATTACATAAAAAGTCGATAGCACTTCAATTTCGTCGATATGATCTACTTTCTCGTAAATGTAACCTGTATTTAAATTTGGCATAAGTCTCTCAAGTTTCCGTGGTGTAGCGGTTATCACATCTGCCTAACACGCAGAAGGCCCCCGGTTCGATCCCGGGCGGAAACAGTTCTTTTACTTTTTTTAAAGAAAACATGATAATAGACATTTTTCAGGTTGAATTAAATGATGATTACAAAAAAATATTAATTTGGCTTTATGCAGTTTGTGTTCAAGAGTCGTTTTTGTTACAAAACATGCAAGTAATAGTTACAATCACTTTCTCATAACTTTAAACATACAATCACATTAGGTTATATTAAAAGCAATCTTCTTAAACCCCTAAAAAAGTTCAATATTTATACAATTTTAAGTATAAATAAATGTATAAACAAAATAAATAATATTTTTGATACCTTCCTAAAAACTTTCGCCAATCGATAAAGTGTGTCAAATGTGTAAAAACTAAAATTGTATAAAATAGTTTTAAAAGTTTATTTAGATATTTATATTATTATTGATTTTTATTACGAGACATTTTTAACAGAGATAATAATAATGTTGTTTGTAAATAAATAAATAAATAAATCATTTGAGATAGATATAACAATTTCAAACAACAAAATAACATAGTTGCTCTAACAAATATTTCAGGCGCTCAACTCAACGACTATAAAAATACATATAACATCAAAAGAGATCGAATGCACTTAAAGTTGCTGTAAGCCCTGTAACCCTTTTTACTTCCCACTACTGGGCACCAAGTTACTGGACAACTCTGGAGCTTACTCCACCACGCTGCTCCAATGCGAGTCGTAGTAAATAGGGGTTCAGTTCAATCCTTTCAGTTGAATGTTTTCAACCTGCCTATAATGCCTTCGACAAGCTTCAACGACCGCGCCTATAAAGTACTGTGACTGAAAAACACGAATCCGTCATCAATCATCATATAATATCATTTGCCCCTAACGGTTTTACTTTTGACAGCGCTCGTTTCCATTGTATGAATTTGTATGCCAGCTGCAGCGCCATGTGTAGTTCATCTTCGTGCATTTAGCAGTTACAAGCTATATGCTTTACGTCTTAAATGAATGTGTCAACAATAATTTCCTCATCAAACTATAAACATTATAAATCGTTAGGTCTCATGAGTACAAAGATAAAATGAAAACTTTGTCGCGTAACCAACAGCTGATAACATGGATAAAATTTAAACTGACATTTGATTTATAATATAATACCAGATAATTTAAAAGATCTACCACTCTCGCAATTCAAAAAGAAAATACATAAGTGGCTTATTGAGAATTGCTTTTACTCAATTAGAGAGTTACTGTAAAGCATTATAGTTTATGCTAATAATGACCTTATTTTATTATGTATTTAATTCAATATATTATATCATGTTTATTTAAATCTTCACATCTTGTAACAACTGAATTTAAGCATGTTAATTATCATAATTCTAATTTAAAAATGATTTTGTGGTCTTGTATATGGCGATTATTTTAAAACTCACTGTAAACTGACGAATAATTTGCACGCCGTATTACGGCAAATGTGAGCTACTCTATACCAATGTATTTACGAACTAATAACCACATTTATACAAATAAATTATTTCATTTCATTTCATTGAAGTTTGCTTACCCGTAGAGAAGCTCTTTGTATTGTCTACCTGCTGTGTATGTGTGTGTTTTTAAATTCAAAAGAATAAGCAGACCTCCGGCCACATGGTGCAAATCAAACCCCACGAAACCCACCCAACCAACCCAAATTTTCCACTTGAAATTGCTTCACGGTAGAAAAAGGTGCAGCGGTGGTGTTTTCCATGACAGTTCTACCTTCCACCTATTGTGTGTCTTTTTTACAACCTTTTTTTATGTCCCACTGCTGGGCACAGGTCTCCTCTCACAAGTGAGAGGTATTTAAGCCATAGTCCACCACGCTGGCCAGTGCGGATTGGTGGACGTCATGCTTTCGAGCGGAATTATGACTCAGCGATGGAGAACATCGCAATCCATTAAATATCACGATATTCTCTATAACCGTGGAGCAGCGATAAATACGCACATTACAAATTTATTTTGCCTTACTTATGAACGGTTTGAAAACATCCGACAGCGGGTTGGCCACTAATCTGCATCTCCACCAACCCGCATTGGAGTAGCGTGGCTTCCAGGCCTCCCCAATAATGGGGAGAGACCCGTGCCCAGCAGTGGGACGCAAAAAGGGTTGCAGTTAAATTTCTATATCAGAGGTGCGCCGAGGATTTGAATGAGAATTCAGTATCGGTCATGTCGGAGACCGCGGTCTTTTTACCGCTCGGCCATAGCTCTGTATTACGTATCAACTTACCACATAAAGAATCTTGACATGCTCCCTCAAGGCGCCAACGCAGCCCAGAACTGCTGTGACCACGAGGGCTAGGCCCAGGGTCAGAAGAAAGGACAGCACCCCGTGCGACAGGGTCGACTGCTCCTGAGGCCTCGACTTCCGGTCCCGCATCGTGACCACGCATAGTGCCATCAGAAGCAAGCCGAAAAGCTGATGGAGAAATTTAGAAATGATAAAGGATTTTATATTTCGATCAGAACCGTTTTTTTTTTCTCAGCAACAAAAAGTCATTCATCAATTTATTTATTTAACTCAATCTGATGTTATAAAACTACTAGGTAAAACTTTGCTATATAGTCTTGATGGTAAAGTCGCATAAGCTCAATACACTTATTAAATACAACAAACTAAATAATAACAAAGAGACGAGATTGACCTCGCGTCGGTAAAAACACTGATATAGAAAAATGGTAAAAGAAAATGTAGTAGGTATGTGATAATCAATAGACTACATGACAGTATCCATCTATTATTAAAGACCAGTGCAGCATATTAATTATTCATCAGTCCTTGGTAAAGTTGGCCAGCAATCAATAACCAAGTGTATTTAAAACTCTATTGATCGCCGTGAACATGAAAACTGCCGATAGTTTTCTTGTACACTAAAGTTACAAGTAAAGTAAAATGATTAAAACGTTTTATTCTGCAACTGATTTTTTATTTATTTCATTAGTTATCAAATTGATACTTTTCAAAGATTTTTAATCTCGCTAGAATTGCAAGATCAAATCAATAAAAGAAATAAGTTAGGACCAAAAGGTTTATTCAATGTCTTTTATAAAGAAATAGGTAGGTACAATGTTTTTTTTAGTATTATTTATTACATATAAAGTTAACTTCAATTAATAAATTAACTGATAATGTTTTATTAAATTTCAATTCCTTCAATTTCAATTCCAAAGTAGATTTCTTTTCACAAAAAATGTTCAAGATAACTTACAAAACATTGCACCAACACATAGAACAACTTTTGATTTAATGAAACTTCAGGCGCTAGCTATAAGTTAATGGTCGAAGAAACGTTTTGCTTTTATGAAACTTTAGGCGCCAAAAAAAATAATGTGGGTACTCACAATACATATTATATTGAGGAGGGTGAGGAAGAATTTCATACATCTAATACTTCTAGGCTTCATGGTGGAACCGGATGGTCCCCGCGTTCCGGTGTGCCTTATGACTGTGACGCGAAGCATTAGGTGAATGAATTTATATCGATCATTGCATATGACGGACTCTTGGCCATTATTAGTAGAGGCTATTGTCATAGTCGGAGCGGTGAAATATGTGTGGAAATTGGTTAATTAATATGCGGTGAATAAGACAACACCGGCTTTATACAATAGCCTTCTTTGCAACTTTCTTGAAAAACCCCATGTTATAGTCCACTGGAAATGCCCCAGCTGGAATGTTATCCCCAGATATAGGATCTATGGTTGTCTCACAATTTATACGTCCGTTGCCGCGTTGCAAAAGGCAACGTACAAAGCGGACTATGAAGGAACATTGAAGACAAAGAAAAAGATTTTTGCACAAATGTTGGTGTTTACAATTTCTGTTAATACATTTAGTACGCCATATTTACGTTCATGAGGTATACAAATATTATGAATTAAAAGAAAGAGTTTTATTATAACACAATTTATAAAAATGTACATTTGTATCATTTTTTTATTTGATCCCTTAAAAACTCACCATTACCATATTGCGCCTTTTAAAAATATGACAATGATTTATTAAGTTTCAATTCCTCACAACACAGCAAAATAAAAAATAAATTAGAAATTGTATTTATTTAAAAATGTATTTATTTACCTAGTTATTTTTTTATTAAATTATTTATTCATATAAGGCATGTTATGGTATTGCTTTGTTTTAGAGGCAATTGAACATAATTTGAAGAATTTAAAATCCATGTATATTTTATTTTAAAACGAATGAGTTTTCGTCGTTATTCTTTTTATTTTTCATGTTTAATTAATTGCGAGGATATGAATAAACAGTTTTAGTCCCTATTATAATAGCTAGATCACTGCACAGAGCTAGATAATGTCGCGTAGACCGGACAGAGCCGTGTCCGTTTAATCATACGTAGAAATATATGTATCTCTGAGCAGTCTGGTAGTAGAAAAATTCGCTTCTCGCTTTGTTCAATAATATGTCTAATCCTAAAACATGGGAATCCAGATGTCTTATTCCCCACGTAAGGCCGTCTTCTTTGTTCCGAAACAACGAAACTTTTGCGTTTTCATTAACCTTTATTGCTACACGGAAAGCCTCAAAATTCTTTAAACTATCAAAAAAGGAATTTTTTTTAAACAGAATTTTAAAGAGACTTTATTTGCGGTTTATTTGGACTTTAGGGCTAACTGTTAAGGTGTGTTTTAAGACGCATGAGGATTTTCAAGTTTTTGTTTTTTTTTTTCAATTTTATCATACATGTACATGTATCAATTTATTTTTGTATAAGTACATCGTACCTGCATACACAAATTGATTCTAGATTAAGAGATAAGAGAATTAGATTAAGTATAGAGAATATAAAGACTACAGGAATTCGATTTATTATTATTCAGTACCTATATAGTATATCAATAAGTTTGATGGGAACATTAATTATTATTGTCGACTGCAGCGTTTAAATTGGAGTTTATTACAAGATCATACTGACCTAATAGTATACCTTTCAATAGGTGATTTTTGTTGAAATATATTATTTTATTACCCACGTTGTACAAATTTCAAATGATCTAACAGCCGTATTCAAGAAGCATACTTGCTTAAGTAAGCAGGCAACGCGCTATTTGAGGTGTGTTCGTTATGTCAAGCCATCGATTCATGTCGATTTTGACAAACGCATAGCATAGTAGCAGCTTTCACTCAAGTATCGTTTATGCATGGGCGTAGCCACTGCGCCCACAAAGCGCCCAACCTGGCTCTGACCTCCAAAGTCCCTAATCAAACATAAAAAACTAAGTAATCTAGGTAACTAGCTACAATACTTAATATCAGTAAGAAAGTTCACACTCGACAGTCGTCAGTCTACCATGTGTTTATATATAAAACCATATTTTTTAATAAATAAACCTAACAATAAGGCAGACGGACCGCGTGGTGTTAAGCGATCACCGTCGCCTATGGACACGGCCAACCCTAGGGGAGCCGCCCGAGCATTGCCGGCTTTGGAGGAGAGCTTTTTTTACAGCTTTTGTTGTGTCTGCTATATTATTTTAGAACGAGATACCATTTTTTTAATAATTAATATATTCGTGTAGTATAGAATATTCAACTGTTTACTTTTTGCCGTGTACAGTGTATCTATAGATACATGGTGCTAAAGGATATAACAATTTTGTTTGAAAAAATTTACCGGGGTAAGACCGCAGGTATATTTTGCTAGTTACGTATTATTTTAGACTGCTGTCCCAACCTAAGCCCATGGCTGGCCACGACCATGCTTCTATGAATTCGTTTAATGACCCTATGCGTTGGCGAGCACCATGAGACCTCATAGTATTATTTATGAATACGGGTGTAAGTGATAGTAGGCAATAACTTAACAGTATCTGTTCTATTCTTAAGATATGCAAGTAACTATCTCTTCTATCTAATGATCACA
This sequence comes from Pyrgus malvae, assembly GCA_911387765.1. Lineage (NCBI taxonomy): Eukaryota > Metazoa > Arthropoda > Insecta > Lepidoptera > Hesperiidae > Pyrgus > Pyrgus malvae. Next base: position 3,541,037 of record OU426955.1, on the reverse strand, counting down.
TCATATTGGTTTCTATAAAGAAAAGTATCTTAAGCCTGTGTTAATTTTTAAAAGATAACATAAATACATAAGATAACCTCTTCTATCTTAATAAGATTAGATTATTCTATCGGCAGTCCACCAATCCGCACTTGTCCATCGTGGTGGACTATGGCCTAAATCCCTCTCAAATTGTGTGAGAAGAAATAAAAAAAGGTTGAAAAAAAAATTCTATCGGCAGTCAAAGGTCCTTTGACCTTTCGCTTATAAATAAAATTTCCAAAATAAATGTTAACCTGGTCTATGTCAAATCCACATCCATGTAAACAGATTTTTTATTATATTTATTAAGTTATATTATATTTATATTTATATTTACGACGACCCGCGTGGCACAATTGTTACAATGCCGAACTGCCAATCGAGGGGTCCCGGGTTTGATTCCCGGCGAAACAGAAATTTGAATGATGATTTCTGTTCTCGGTCTGGGTGTTTGTGTTCCTGTCTTTGTATGTGTCCAATGTACCCACGACACAGGGTATTAATAACCTTACTGTTGTGTGTGTAACGTTTATAACTTTTATTTACATAAGAATTTTTTAATAGTTTCACACGTTCTTCAGGGGCTTTTCTCTAAGCGCCGAAGTCCGAAGCATCGCTAATTTTCAGCACTTTTTGACCCTTTTTCTGACCTTCCTATTTTTGGATACATGACTCAACAGTAAAGTTAACGAGAATATGGAGCTGTTTATGATATAATACCTTTATAACCCTTTTTAACTTTTTCAAAATGATCGCTCAAAAATACATGATACTTCGATCGATAGCCCTTAGAGCAGGGCCCCAGGATCTCATCGATAAAAGGTGGCGTCCGAGACCACCTTGTCGTGTTTTTTCCTCTTAAAGTATCTTTCAATAAAAAAATTATTAGACCAATCACTACTTGCAAAAGTTTTGCCTAACTGCTCCCTTTCTTACATTTTGACTTTTTGTGAGACTTAGAAAAAAAAACTCTATAACTTAACTTTTTTTTTGTATGGGGGAAACCTTCACAAGGTACCCGGTACCTTGGGAGAGTAATCCGGGTTATGTGGGATTTGACCGCACTAAAACCCCTTCGGTTGCCTTGTGGGCTGGTGGTGGGATGCGGCCACGCCACACACTTCCGTCCTTCCTGGGGCTACTGGATGGGCGGATCGAGCTCCCACTCACACCGTCCACAACCTCGGAAGCCCCCTTTTAGTCGCCTCTTACTATCAGGCAGGGGATACCGTAGCTCTCTTCTTAATCCCGAAGCTAGAGGGAACGAACTAAACTTTTAATTGATTTACGTCAGCATCGTCAAAATGTGGACGTGGAATGTGGTGTGGAAACAGACTCTCGCTGTGAAAGTGGATTTTTTTTACTTATTTTTAGTAATAATAAAACAACAGCAAATTATTAAGCTTTTTAATATACCGAAATGAACCAAAAATTTTAAATTTTCTGAAGAAATTGCTCTGATACAAATCTTTCAGAATTTTCAGTTAAAACTTAACTGGTAATTTGTAGGCTTCTAATTTAGTGCTCATATTATTCGCCACAAACATTGCTAGCAACATTCCAGCACCCTGTAAACCATACAGTATAAGATAATATGACATATGAAACCTACTTTTCTTTTCTACGTATTTCATATTATACCTTATCACAATGAAATAATGTTTATTTTACATGGCTGCAAGTCTTATTGCGTCCCACTACTAAGCACGGGTCTCTCCCCATTAGGTTGGGGCTGGTTAGGGCAACCCACTGTCGGATGTTTCTTAACCGCCCATTAAGCTTCCGTTAAGGTTTAAGGACTATTTCTCAATAACAACCGAATAGTTACTATTATGACAATGTGTATTCTGTGCCAATAGCGACCGCAGCCATTTCCACTGCGTAGATCGCCTGCTTTCTTCGTTATCATTCTATCTAATACCTTTTAACGAGCAATTCTTGTATATACCTATACCTATATATAATCTGAATTTCGGAAACGGCTCCTACGTTTTTTAAATAATTAAGTATGCAGGGGCTTTCGGGGGCAATAAATCGATCTAGCTAGGATTAATTTAGAGAATGTCGTTTTATCCGTGTTTTCAGCGATAATCAACTTAGATATTAACTGAAAAATATGAATCCTGACATCTATTGGAGAGTATTTTGACGTACAACGCCATCAAACGTCATCCACCGTACAAATAAATTACAAAATCGATTTGAAATAGAATAAGAATTTCGTCAATCGAATTAAAGCTTCCTTGGTCGAGTGGATACTTAGTCCCCGGGTTCAAACCTCAATCAAGCACAATGCGATTTTTTTATTTGGCAGCTTTTTCATTTTACGTGGTTTTTTTTATTGCGCTTTGCATATGTACATTCATAAATTTTTGCATTTGCAAATTGCCCTCATAATTTATCGTTCATCCTTTACTTAAAATTATTATCTACAATAGAAGCAGAAGTAAAGGTAATACAAGAATTACCATTTCTATCAAAAGGATGAAGGTAAATAAATAATTACAGTGAAGCCTCCTAGTACAAATTAGTTGCCAAGCAACGACGTTGCAAACTCTACAAGTATATTGTTTTTATTTTTTCCAACAGCTACTAATGCTCGAAACATGTTAGAAATGCTTTGAACTAAAAGCACCTTTAAAAAACATTTTTTTCGCTTCTCACTCGTATCTGATTATATTTATACCCAGTAGTTCCCTGTACCGTGGGTGCAGGCGCGGTCGCAGCCTTCAATTTTGGGGGGGTTGCCAAGAAATTTTGGTGTGGGGTCATATAGAAATTTGGGGGAAGAGGTGTCCCAAATTGACTTGTTTCGCGTTCCTTCTACGCATGACTGATGGATTTGGGGGGGTCATGTCCCCTGGGACCGCGCTTGCGGCGTGGGTGCCAATGAACACAGGTAAGACAAGGACACAAACACCCAGTCCAGGAAAAGACCGATGCCGGACTGCCGTTCCATACATAGATCCTGGGTTCGATTCTCAGCGAAGGAGACATATATAAATTCCTGTTCGTCTGGGTGTTCGTGTACTTTGTGCAGTGGCGGATTTACAGTCTTGGCCGCCCTAGGCCGTGTAGTATAAGCCGCCCCTATTTCATAAGTGCTTGCCGTGAACAAACAAGATACCTACAATACAATTATGTACCGTCACTGTAAATATGTAAATAGGTTTCATAAAACTATGTTTTAATTAAGTTCAGATTTATTGCTGATAATTTTTTAAATGATAATATGACAAGAAAAATTTGTCCACGAGCGGGATTCGAACTCGTGACCTGCGACGTATCGTATCGCTGCTCTTTACAAACTGAGCTATCGCGAATTGATCCCAAATAAATAGAATGAGAGGACAAATTTCGAACTAAGCTGTTTATCTGCAATAGATCAGTTTGTAAAGACTCAAAGAGCAGCGCAGAACTCACAGAATGGTACGAACGTTGCGTGCCCCGTCCGCCGTCGCCTTCATACGAGCCAGCATACGAGCGTTTATTACTTAAAATGGTGTATTTTTCGCCACGCATGGCCGCCCCTAATAGCTAGCCGTCCTAGGCCCGGGCCTACTTGGCCTTAAGGTAAATCCGCCACTGACTTTGTGACCATGGCATCTAACATATAGTATATTTTAGCGAGGAATTAGGAGAGTTAAGCGTTATTTAATACGTCCAAAGGAACTTCTATCCACTTTACTTTTAAATAGGGTCTATCAACTGCTGAAATTATTCTATTTTTTTTTATTTGAATGGAGTAGCAGACGAGCATGCAGGCCACGTGGTGTTAAGTGGTCGCTGCAGCCCATGGACATCTAAATACAAGAAAGCATAGGTAAGTCTTGTCTGAGATCGTATGCAGTTGCGCTGCCACTCCGGAGGCTAGTGGTCGCCTCATGTAAGTGTGGCCGGCAACTGCACCTTTCCACCGAAAAACAATAGAATTGCTTCAGGGCAGAATTGAGTGCAGCGGTGGTACTTCCCAGTGCGAACCATAATAGTTCTACCACCTACAATTTTATTTTATTTAGTATTTACGATGCAGGCTCTAAAATCTGGAAAATCGCACTTACTGCCCTCGTTATGATGCGTTCACAGGATCGTTCTTGTGCCTTAGAATTGTTGTAATTTGTAGATAGCATGGTGATACTACTTAGAATGGGGAAGTACTACTAAACACAATAGGGTCTTAAAATTAGTCAATTGACTATAAATGAGTTGTGACGTCACAAATCATTTTCTCATATAAAATGTATGAGGTTGTCACGTTTTGATTGCTTATTAAAAGTATCAAAGTTGATTTGGTAGTCCAATAAGACCGGATTCTACCGTGAAGCAAGCTTTTATGTTTCAGTAAATAGGTGCGTTTGCCAACAAGACTCATATGAGTTGTGAAAAACCGCGGTCTCCAACGCGACCGATACCGGGTTCAATTCCTCGGCGCGCACCTCTGACAAAGAAAATTGTAATGTACGCATTTATCGCTGCTCTACGGTGACGGAAAATATCGTGATATTTAATTGATTACGATGTTCTCCATCGCCGTACAGCCTGTGAGAAATTCGAAATTTCTCGAAAACATGACGTCCACCAATCCGCACTTGGCTAGCGTGGTGGACTATGGCCTAAATCCCTCTCACTTGTGAGACGAGACCTGTGCCCAACAGTGGGACATAAAAAGGTTGGAAAAAAATTTGTATGACCTCGTACAAGACCCATGCTTTCTTGAGATTTTGTGTAAATTTTCATGGGCTACAACATGTACATATGACCACATGACCTGCATTCTCGTCTGCTATCCTACTAATCCTAAAAATATTATTCATGCGAAAGTAAGTTTGTTTGTTACTCTTTCACACGAAAACTACTCAACCGATCATCATGAAACTTTGTACATATGTTCGTGGAGTTATCAGAAGTAAAATAGGATACTTAAAAAAAATACGGGGGTGAATCCGCGGGGGCTACTAGCTATAAATATAAAAAGAGATATAAATGAAAAATACAGATGAACTTGATCAGCACCCCACATTTGTGCCGACTGAAAACTAAAGGTTCATTAAAGTTTCATAATACCAACCTCAAACCCAAAACTTGTCATGGTTACAGCTATTAGCCACTCAGCATCAGATTGAAGGACAAATAGGATCTCTTGTTCACAACCAACTCTGTAGTAAGAATTGGTTCTGTAAAAAACAAAACATTGACGTATAACTGTATAGTAAGTCAGGGCTCTTAACTCCAGAAAATGTCTTCCATCAATGTTTTTGAAGTCCACTGATTGACCTATGTCCAGGCCTCCCATAAGGTTAGCCATATTTTCCTACATCCTCTGAATCTGAAACTTCAGTTTACCTGATTAGGAAGTGGTTGTGCTCCTTTAACAGAAATGTATGCAACGTATAACAGCGAATAGATCTCGTAGGGTTTTAGCGACAGGGTACTCATTTTTTAAAGATATTTTTTGAGAAATGGCAATCTTGAATTTGATTACATAAAGTAAAGGTCCATGGTGTCATTTGTAGTCAGTAAACTACGTTGGTTGATTTTATAAAAGGTAAAATGGAAGGTCAAAACTTTTAAATTAAAGAATGCTAAATCGTACAAATTCTAAAAATTGTTTGAAAAACGTACTCAATGCATTGTTTATAGAGTCGCTTCTTTGCAAAGTCAGTCTTGGCGCAATAAGCTCTGGGGCAGCAGGACAGGCTGATGGGCTTCATCAGGGCTTGGTAGTCTTCTGGGCCGTTTAAACCACAACATTCGTACTGAAACATTTGCTGAGTTTGAGCTGACGAAGGAATAAAAATGATCTAACTGATTAATTATTTAGGAAGCTATTTTTATTTAATGCACTGTTTGATGTCGGCCTTAGTGGCTTTTACAGCTCCACCTGTTAACGGTGGCAAGCCAGAGAAGGTTCATAAAAAGAGAGTAATGGAAAAGGAAGGAGCGGTCCCGGAATATTTCATGAAATTTTGTTTATGAAAGAACAAAAGCGATTCTTCTCGCAAATTATTTTGGAGTCAATTTATCTAATGCACTGTTTGGTGTTGGAAAGCCAGAGAAGCTCCAAAAAAAGTCTCGACCAGAAATTCCCTTCACATTTCGCCACCCCAAGAAGAAGAGGTCAATGAGCTGATAGTAAAGCCCGGATCGAGTTAAGGGTCTCTTTACTCCTTTCCTTGACTAGTCAAAACAACCTTCTTTATCTACATTTTACAACGTATTTTAAAAGTAGAATGAAAGAGAAATAATTCAGCAGTTGCAAGCACAGATAACACAAAAGCAAAATAAAATTATCTTAAATGAAACAATACAACATGTACCAAAAATACAAACATAACTCTGCAATTTGTCCCATAGCTTCTGGTGCTGCACCTCGACTTCTCCAGTGACGTTCAAGTAGAAGTCGCTCCTCATCCACTCCGACACCTTGAACTGCAGGCCAAACCGTTGCACCGACACGTAGACAGCAATGAACACTTCCACAACCACCAGGATCATCAGGAAGCCAACATACTGTAAACGTAATGTTATCAGGTAGATAGGTTTAATAGTAGAACTATCATGGTTCGACCGGAGAAGTTTTCAGTGGAAAGGGGCTGTTGCCGGTCTCGCTTACAGGAGGCAACCATCAACCTCTTGAGTAGCAGCGCAACGGCACACGACATCAAAGCCTCAAACAAGATTCAGTCTTGCTGGAGTGTAGATGTCCATGGTTTCCTGCGATCACATAAAACCACGTGGCATGCTCCTAGCTACATTTAAATTTAAAAAGGAGCAAGAGATTAAAAGGTAAAAACGTAGGTAGGTAGATAGGTTTCCCATAGGTTTCAGTAGTTCGGTAAATGGTAAATATTTAAATTCGGTCACACATGAATGTAAAAAAGGTGTTCTGATTATAATTTAACCCACATTTTAGTTATATATCAAAGGAAACTCTTGTGTGGACTATGTAGAATACCATCATACTATCACTACACGCAAAGTTACTTACAGATATCTGCACCGGAAACATAAATTTAAACATTCTGAATTAAACCCAAAAGTCTGTAGTCTATTGTATTGATCATTGAAATGAAATAAAATAGTTTATTAACATCCTGGGTAATAATATACACTTGATGTTTGTCATTGTTGTATGGCCATCGGCTGACCGTCATCAGCTTTGGGTGCGCTAAGCTAAGGCTTATATGGGTTAGGAGAAAAAAGCGGGCGGAAAAAAACTCCAGTTCTAGTGGCAGGATAAACAGTTTTTTACTTGACTTTCTATTGGTGTACATGACTTTACCACAGACAGCGAACAAATAATAATCTTACCATATACAAAACCTTGGCATTTCCCTTGACTGCTCCAACAGTCCCAAAGGAAGCCACCGCTACCAGATATAAAGCAGCTGTTATGATGATCAGATCGCCCACGTAGGTGCCAGCAGACCTGTCTTCGCCATAATGTTTCAGAATCTGTGTGTCCACTAGGGCAAAGACTATGGTACCAAGTGCTAATATCTACAAGAAAAAGGTTCATTTCGATAATATTGCTCTAGCCTTACTACAGTGAGGTTGGCTGCAACTCTTTTTGCGGCCAACTGGGTATGAGTCTCTACTTTTTTGGGGAAGCCTGGAGCTCCTCCACCACATTGCTCCAATTCGGGTTAGAGGAGATGCGGGTTAGTGGATAGCCCGCTGTCGGATGGTTTCAAACCTCCCATAAGGCCTTTAAAACATTAAACGACTCTTAGCTGTCGACACCAATCAACAAATGACGTAACTACAACAATTAATTGTAGGAAACAAATCACCACTAAAAGGGTAATTTCGTTATCATGATCACCATCGATCGCGTATGTACATGGATGTTTAGATCATATATTATACGCGATGAAGGTCAAGTAATTTAAAATAATTCAACCTTCAGGCGTTTGTATGACCATCAAAAGAACCAAGGTAAACTGCGGCCACGCAGTAGATACTATTGAATCTATTGAGTCCCCTGAGAAAATGCATTTGCAATTTTGCAGACATTACGATATCTGATTAGTATACCAGGGAGAGAGGACCAGAGATAAATGACGGATGAGATGGGGACGATTCCAAAAAATGAGAAACTTGATGTGACTATAGAATAGTGTGTCAAAGAGTGGAAACGCCACCACCTTCCACCTTCTGGGTGAAAGAGAATTTTAGTACCTGAAGCAATATTTAATAAGTTCATAGTTCTGTTTTCTTCCGACATTGTTTAGATCATTCTGATCTCATGACGTTCACCCTGAAGAAAGACTAAACTTTGTAAATAATATAGAAACATACCACACAACATCCATTCAAAACGACCAGTAGGATCCTGGCAAAACTCCTGTTTATTTGCTTCCAATTGAACATCATGTTTTGATTTCTGTAGATGGGGATTTTGTAGGTAGTTTTGTGATTTTGTAGCTGTAATACTTCGTAGACTTCGTAGTCACAGCAGAACAATATGAAGCGAACTAAACTTTATTTCTATTTGGCTCATTATTCACTGATCCACGCATAAGTGTAACGATAGCTAAAAACTGTAAGCTGAAAAACATCTTATATCGATGTGATAAGGCTTAGATTGGAATTAGAAAGATATGGAATGTATACGCAAAGGTTGCACACTATTCATGTTGCTGTTAGGTGGCTTGTCTCGGAGAATTGTACATTGACTGTCACACATTACATTTTATTTGTGAGTGCACTTATTTGCGCTGTTTCGAACAGTAAATCTGTCTCACAAATCATCTGTACATACCATATATATACTTACGATATACAGCTATTTCTGGATTTAAGCTTGTAGGTTACGTGTGTACCTAAGCGTGAGGGTAATAATGTAAGACCCTGAGTTACTCCATGTATTTAGTAATGGGCCCTAGGCTTTTAGCTTAAAGGAGGCCTATATACGCCAACTGATGGAGGCTAGTGAAAAGAAATTTGTTACCATATAATTTCTATGATGAATGTTCAATCAAGGAGCACTTTATCAATGCCAAAGTAAACTAGGCATGTAACACTGATAATCTTTTAAATATGACATAAGCTTTGTTCACAATATGACATGATTTTCATACACTACTTTAGTCAGTAGCATAAGCTTATTACATATTCTCTGAGACTGGACATGTGCCGTGGAAGAAAATATAAATTCTGTGATATAGTACTCGTATATGGTATAAAATCATTAAATATTAAAGCTCTAAGCTTACTTCGTAGCATGGAAGCGATCAATAAAATAACCCTTTCGAGAACATATTATTATATAAGATTATAATTGATAAGAATATTTATTTTTCATTGTATTTGAAAATCAAACTTTGCCAGCGGCAACTCAAGTAATAATTTTATGGTTTGCTGGGAAGTTACTGCCAATTACCCCTTTTCGATCACAAAACAATCTTTCGATGACTTATTGGAGAAGGGTCAGACGCTCATAGCATAAGCGAGTGGATAAATTTAGGGCCAGCTGCCGCAGCATCTTACGGTCTGCTCAGACACGTCATTGTGACGTCATGCACTTAAATCTCGAATTTAAATCACTCAGGGAAATTTGGTGCGCTTACGTGAACTCCTCAAATTTCTATAGCATAGGTATAACTCTCTCGTAGTCCCTGTAGCTTCGGGATTAAGAATAGAGCTATGGTATCCCCTGCCTGATCGTAAGAGGCGACGAAAAAGGGGCGTCCGGGGTTGCGGACGGTGAGAATGGGAGCTTGAACCATCCAGCCAGTAGCCCCGGGAAGAACGGCGTTGTGTGCATAGCCGCATGCCGCCGTGAACACCTGAAGGTGCAAGAGAGCACATCTGCTCTTCCGAAGATGGGCCCGTTTTGGAACGCTGCGCGTGGAGGACACCGATGCGTTCCAATGGAAATCCCGGAGTCCACCCAAGCGCAGAGGCAGGCCACCGAGGGGGTTTTAGTGCGGTCAAATCCCACATAACCCGGTAACCTCTCATAAGGTGCTGGGTACCTTTTGAAGGTTTCCCCCCCATACCAAAAAAAAGAAAAAGGTAAAGCTCTCTCTTACCACGTAGCATTATCTGCATGCTAAGTGCTCAAGCGAACATAAGATGACGCAAATCGACTTGCATCTGGAGCGCTGATCTGGGGCGCCGACGCAGCAAAACACCTCCGCGCGTAAACAACATGAATGATCTAGTTCACGGATTCTGCGGCGTCGCAACTTACACCGATGTAATACAGATAAATCTGTATGAATGTGTGCATTAGGTTAAGCTAGTATAAATAATGTAAATAATTAGAAATAAATTAGATTTGTTACTGTCTCGGTGCAAGTCTCATTTCCACCCTACTACTCACTGTGGCCCAAGACACTTTGCTGGCCGTTCCGTCTGAATCAGTCTTGTGAGCCTGCTTGACTGGCGGCGAGTTCGATGCAAGTCGATTTGCGTCATCTTATGTTCGCTTGAACACTAAGTATGTATAGATTATGAAGGTTTAATTGAAACGATGTTTTTTAATTGGATGTTGAATTTTATTAAAACATTTCATTAATAAATAATTTACATAATGTTTACGAAAGTGAAACATAAATAGTGCTAAAACTATCAAATAAAGTAAAGAATGTAACAAATAGCAAGTCGGTAAATAAGTACTCAAAACTATTGTAATTAATTACGTAAGTACGTCTAACTTACAAGTAACCACAGCAGCGCAGCTTAATTCTATCTGTTCTTACTTACAAGTAACTATTTATTATTAAAAACATGTATAATAGTATAATATATTAGTGTTATTAATTACATGTATAAAATTGCTATTAAATTAATAAAAAACGATTTATAACAACATTCACATTACACAGATTATAAATTACATGACCTTTTAATAGTCTGTTTGAGATAACGCTTTAGGTTTGTGTACAAATGAAATATAAAAGAAAAACCTGAAACTTTTTCCTCAAATTAGGCAAAAAGGGACCACCTCAGAGCAGAAAAACTAAATAAAACTAATTACAACTTAAAAAGTACAAACAGGGACGCCGCTAAATACATCCATATTGGAGATACTCCTAAGTCGAAAGCAGAGTTACCGCAACAGGTGTTGGAATCCCTGAAAAATAAAAATAAAGAAAAATAAAAGCTCAGTCGTAGATGTTGCAAAAGACTCTTTAGGATATTTGTATCATAGTAACTATAAAACTCCATGGTTTTAACTTGAAAAACATAATTTTATAGATGAGTGAAATGAAAGTACCGCCATGAAAGTACCACCGTTGCACTCATTTCTGCTGTGAAGTACTGAAGTGTATCGTGTTTTGGAAATTAAATTAAATGAGATGAAATGAAATAATTTATTTGCATAAATGTGGTCAATAGTTGGTAAAAAAAAATACATTGTTACTATGGAAGCTCACATTTGTCGTAATACAGCGTGCAAATTATTCGATTAACAATGAATTTTAAATTAATCCCTATATACAAGACTAAAGTATTACTTTTATAATAGAATTACTTATAATTATTAGGTAGAATGCGTCAATTTAATTATATACTTATTAATCTCATTGCAAATGTCAGAATTTGCATAAAAAATAGTAATACCTACATAAAAAGTGGTTGAAAGATTACTTATTTATTTTGTGGAAAGATGCAGGCCTTAATGATATTAGGCTACCATTAGCATCCGGTATGTGATGTATGCATACACGTACATAATAGATGTACGGTTGTATGCATACATCGGTACATTGGTGTAAGTTTTTTGCTGTGTAAGTTTTTCTACTGCCCCATATTTGACCTCTTACTGATTTGAAAATAACCTCTACCAGCTTGATTGTCAGCACGTGGAAGTAATTAATTGATAGCACTTATTGCACGCCTCATAACGCGAAGCGTTTGAGGTAGTGCACTACTCTCAACTAGCTAGAAAATCATAAATCAAAAAGCTAGAATCCGTGTTTCTGTGCGTATGGATCCCGTATGTGGCAGTGATAACGTCCGTAATACTGCACATATCGAGTTTTTTTTACCCATTCAGAATTGTTTCCGCTGATCTGGTTTTGAAAATGGCAGTTTAATTTAGTATTGTTTAATTAATATTGATGAATAAAAAATCCTAATTTTTTTAATTTCTCTTACGCTTCGTTATACTTGAGAATACCTTTCACTTTTCATCACTTTTAAAAAAAATCGACTGTTCTTCATAGTTTTAGTATATCTATATATAAATCAATTTTATTTTGAAGGATGAGATTATGAGGCGTGCACTTTTGGATTTTCCAAACAATTAGAATACGTACTCATATTTATTGGCGAATTCAGAAGAATAGATCAATCAATTACTCGTAGTATTCGATTTATTAAAGGTGCCGCTTGCAAAACATTCATATTTGCAAGTTTGTATTTTTTGTGAAGCACTTTATACAACATACGGACATAATTATTATTATTTATTTTTATTTATCATTTGTAGCACCTTAAACGAAGGTTACAGGGTAATACTTAATGCCTAATGGATTTCTCTGCCAGTCATCCCTGGGTGATGGTTAGAGTTTACGGTAGGCAGGAAAATGTCTAATTAAAAGATTTTAAAGTAGAAAAAAAGGTAAGAAATATTAATATCTACAACTATATATACCTAAATACATAATAAACACATACATACATACATCACGCCGACAGTGGATACATGAAAATGCTCGCTGCATCATGGACTACCCACATCCTAAAGCATGCCTAAATCCTCTCAACAAATTTGACAAATTTTTTCAGTTCCTCCAAAAATTCAGGTCGCACCTGCCAAACTAAAATCACCCCCTCCCCCAAACTGAAATCCTAGATCCGCCACTGCGCCACTGGTCACATGCAATTGCGCTGCTACTCCGAAGGCTGATAGTCGCCTCATGTAAGTTTGGCTGGCAAATGCATCTTCCCATCGAAACACAACAGGATTGCTTCACGACAGAAGCAAGCTTTCCACTCACTCTTTTCAGCTAACTGGATACTGGACTTTTAAACGTGGAGTGCTTATGTGCACTCAAGCGCAATCATAAAAAAAATTGTTTTGTCGCAACATTGACAAAAATAAACAGGTTCCGATTAAGATCCAGCCTTGTTTTAAGTTGTACGTAGATCCACAATTTAAGAGATATTATTAATACGACAAGTCCAGTCAAGGCCTGCTTGCTTGTTTTGAAAAAGAAGCTGTTTCCTTCATGTACAAAGACTGTATTTGTTACATGAAAGATAATGTTACTACCTATACATATATTTATTTGATTGTCGAGTGTTAAGAACACTGGTCGGGGCTAGGGGGCTGAATGACCCCAAAACCATTCGGGTTCACCCTTGACAAACCTTTTATTACCCTGACGACCTGCGTGGCGCAATGGTTACCATGCCGTACTGCCAATCGGAGGGTCCCGGGTTCGATTCCCGGCGAAACAGAGATTTGAATGATGAGTCTAAATTTCTGTTCTCGGTCTAGGTGTTTATGTTTCTGTCTTTGTGTGTGTATGGTACCCACGACACAGGGTATATTTACCCTACTGTGGGAATATGAGTGTGAAACGTTATTATTTATTTATTATCTGATTCCTCCAAACTACCAGAAATGCCCCCCAAACCAGGCGCGGTCCGAGTACACGTCATGCATCAGCCATTTTTGTTACCTCCTCCAAAATTTCAGCCTGGCTGCAACCCTTTTTGCGTCCCACTGCTGGGCACGGGTCTCATTATTGGGGAGGCCTGGAGCTTACTCCACCACGCTGCTCCAATGCGGGTTGGTGGAGATGCGGGTTAGTGGCCAACCCGCTGTCGGATGTTTTCAAACCGCCCATAAGGCCTCCGACAAGGTTTAACGACTGTTATCTATCGACAACAACCGGGACCGACGGCTTAACGTGCCCTCCGAAGCACGGAAACGCGCATGAATTTTTTTTGCCACTAGCGGTCACCCATCTCACACCCGACCGCGCCCGTTTGGCTCAGCTGCATAGATCGCTTGCGTTCTAAGCTAGCCGCCAGGCCATGCGCGCTTCATTTCAGCCTAACCTGTCCCAAACTAAAATCAGCTCCTACTGTAATCCTATACCCGTCACTGAGGCCAGCGTTATTGACTATGGCCTAAAGCACACTCAATTCCGAGGCTCGCACCTGTGCCCAGCAGCGGATCTTTAACTGTTGGCAAAATATAATTAAAGTTTTTTTACTACAGTTTTATAATACATCTGTTTAATATTTTTTAATATTTTAGTTATAATATTTACCAAACGGAAAACAAGAAGTCATTTTTATTACTATTGTAGCGACCTTCCGCTACTCATCAACAGATGGCGCCACAGGTATTCCTGAATCACGCTATCGAAGTTTTCTGAATATCCGAGCATATAATAATATACAAGCTCCGAATTGAGTCAGCTGGAGCGCGGCCGCTCCCCGGGCATGACCACCTCGCCCGGCGGGAGATCTCCCTTTGCCAAACTATCTTATGAATGTACTATCTTATGTATGTAGTATATAGATATAGATTATAAGTTTTGAATAAATAGCACTCAGGTTACTTTTTAACCCGGAAAAATGTATTGTTCTGTGGGATTGATAAGAAGTATAATCTGAATAATCATATAAAAAAATCATTCGCGCAGTGTTAAAATATTTATTTGAATGTACCTAGGTTATAAAATGTATGATTTTTGTGTGTTATGTGAATTAGATCCAATAAAAGCGATAGCCTGATAATTCTATAATAATTGCAGAAACCGGATAATCTGAGAATAATGAGGGCTTATCTATCCACAAGAAAATAATTGCTCATTATTATCGATATCATGTGTAGAGTCAATGCTATTGTTTCGTGTCATTAATTAATTACAAACAATTAGAGTTTTTTTGCACAATGTTGTGATGACTGTAATTACTGCCCGAAGATAAGTAGAGGCTTTTTTCAAATTTTTTTATGTCCCACTGCTGGGCTTCTCTCTTAAATGTGTAGGATTTAGGCCACATTGGGCTACACTGACCGTAAATAAAGAAAATATGGTAATTAATTAAATATCAGCGTCACACCGTAGGGCAGCTATAAATTCGCACTTTACAATTTTTACCGACTTCCAAATGGAGCTGGTACTGTCTGTCAAACTGTATTTACATAATGGTTTTCGAAGTCGGGCCCTTAGTAAAATGGAGTTTTGATTGGGCACCAACTAAAAATAGTTTTAAGACACTCTACCATTTGCAAGAAAAAGTTTGAATTCCATTTTTATTTTTTGTTAATCTTTCGTCAGCGGTGCGCGTCGGTTTAAATTAAACTCGGTATTTCCGTGTTGTTCGACCATCATTGCCCATCTACATTTTGAGCATAAATAAACTTCTTTTTTTTTTCACTTTCATGTATCCGGTTTCTGGAATTATTACAGAATTAACAGGCTATCGCTTTTATTGGATCTAATTCACATACATACAAAAAATCACGCACTTTATTACCTAGATACATTCATATAAATATATTTTAACACTAGAATCCAATCTGGCTTCGCGCGAATGATTTTTAAAAAAGTAGCCTATGTGCTATTTATTCAAAACTATAATCTATATCTACATAATATATACTAAATATTATCTTCGTGCCAAATTGCATCCCGAATATCCCGATTCGTTCGGCCGTCCTTGCGAGATTGAGCAACAAACATTCATCCAAACATTTATAATAAAATTAGTAAGTACCTATAGATTTGTACGCTCTTCGTCGTCTTAATCATGTGTAATGAAGAACAACCAATCACATTATTCTGAGGCTGTGCCTTTTTAAAATATGAAACAACTAACACACATACATGCCTGTGGGATATGTACATACCTATGTATTAAGTAGAAAGATTGAATATCCTGTTATCATTTTGTTTTTATTTTATTATTATTGTACCGCCTTTAAATCACAGAACATTATTAAGAGAGTTAGAACGGCAATAATGCGCCGTCACAGAATAAATAATAGTACAAGGCGCCGTTCGTATGAAGACTGGTGTCGCCGATCAAGCCCCGCCTTTCACCTCCATTACATACGAAGCTTACGCACATATTTGGAATTTCATATCTAGCCAAACTTAGCGCCTCAAAATCACGCGATTTCAAATGAACGAATCACACCCAAGCACGCATATCGTAGCACGATCGCGTGTTTCTGTAGAGATTTTGGAATTTTGAGCGTTTGCTCAAAATTCCTTGGCGCGTCTGCCCCGCCCACATTTCCATTCAAACCTCTCTTAATAATATTATGTGCTTTAAATGTTAGGAGTGGACCAGTATGAAAAATAAATTTTGACCGATTCTCAGACCTACCCGATATGCACATGAAATTTCATGAGAATCGATTGAGCCGTTTCGGATGAGTTTGGCAACAAACACTGCGACACGAAAATTTTATATATTAGACAGTAATTTATTTTCATAAGTTTGAAAAATAATCAGTGACACAAAACTACTGTTACAAAAGGTTTATACTTTATTTGGTTTTTATAAAAATCTTATATCTAAAATTATATCGAACACAAAGTAACTGTTTCACTACAGCCAATAAATCTACTAATTGTTTAGAATGATTGGATACACATTGGAAAAAGAAGTGTTATGTTTACCGGTTCGATTATTTTTTATAAAACAATAGATCGACTATTAAAAAGGCGCGCTGACATAACACACACAATTGCATTTTCACGTTGCGATGCGAGAGCTGACGACAGTCACGCTTTTGAACTTGTGTGCGTGTGTGTTTAACACACAATGTACACTCGCAAATGTGACTGTGTTGCACGTGCCTTTCAGTAATCGACCCGACTAAACGGAAAAACAGAATGAATTGTACAGATTGAGTACTATTTTTACAGAACTGTGTATACTATCATAGAGAGCTTAACATCAAAAAATGCCTACAAAATTCCGATGACGCCGCAAGCAACTCGTCCACCAGCGTTGCCAGTGGTTCTGGAGTCGGGGTGGTCTGTGCGGCCGAAGTCGTCGTCCTTTTCGTGGAGGACCACCGCCCTGCCGATGATGCAGTGGTCGCCACGCAGAGCGATCTTGTTGTCTACGAAATCCAGGTGGCTCCAGTGGTTCTCATCGAAGACGACGTTGCCCAGGTCGCCGACGTGGCGGTTTTCGTCGTTGGGGTGGCCGTGTTGCTTCTAGAATATGTAGAAAATTTTAAACATCAAGCAAAACATTTAATTTAATGCAAAGTACATAAGAGAAATATTATGAACTACCTATTGAAAAATAATTGAAAAGGTGTTTCGCCGAAAATTTCAGAGAGACATATTATTTGGCATCTTTTTGAGTTAGTTACTTATATCAAAGTGCCCTAGTATGGTGAAATAAAACTATAGTGCGAAAACATGTTTTTCGGGTCATTCGGTTTACCTCCAAAACTCCATCCGATATGTTGTAGTAAAGTAGTCATCGCTTGACTGACTTTTTAGTCTTCCTTTCAACATTTCAATAGGTCCAGCAAAAAAACTTACATGTTCAGGGTTGTAATGAGAGCCAGTGGACAGACAGCCCCCTGAGAGATCTCCCTTCTCATGCACGTGGAATCCGTAGTGTCCAGGTGGCAGGCCGTACAGCGAGCCCTGGACGTGGACTTTGCCGTCAGGGAGTTCGATGAAGGTGATGTTACCCTTCACGTCCTTGCCCTGAGGGTTGGCTATGAAGGCCATTGCACGGTATTGCGCTGGCTGGAATAAGAGAAAAATTATTAATGTTACACTGTATGAAGGTAAAACTTGCAGATTTGACAGATTCGAGATAAAAATTGCCCTTATTATCCCATTCATATTGTGCTATGTAGGTTCTTTTAACCTAATTTCTTTACAAGCCTCAGGCATAACCAATTTTCATTATTGAAAAGAATAGATTTTCTTCCCTTTGTGTGTTTATCGCACAGATGCAATTCTTTTTGCGACAGCCCATTGCAGAAAGGCGCTCTTTGTATTGTGCCATTGCTATTACACCAACATGCTGTGCGTGTTGTTTGATAGCATCTATATACATACATAGTATGGTTGATAGAGAGAGCGGATGTTTTCAAATCACTTTCGAATTATTGATAACAAACTTAGAGCATCACAGGTACTGACAGGTAACGGGTGAGTCAGTATCTTTGATGCTTTAAGATAACAACCGACATCGACGCCTCTGAAACATTGACACGTGTACGTAATACGTGTAACTGCCACTAACAGTGAAACACTTTACTCCTGACCGTGGCGGCTTTGCTTAGCATCCGGTAACAACACAGCCGCAGAAGACATTTTAAATCCATTCATTAATTCAATTCATTTTTCAGATTTAATTTTCTTTGTCTTGTTTCCACCTATTATTCTTATGTTATTATGACAATAACTTTTATCATCTGATAAAAGATGTCACGTTGATCGTTATCAGAATCATCGGGTGACTGGTTTTTTCAAAGAAATACATCTATCAGCTCTACAGTTATGTTGTTTGGTAAATTATGGTAAAGTATCCTTACTCCTATCCTTACCTCTTCGTGGTGTGCGGCGACCATCACAGCCGCAGACACCAACACACACATATAACTCAGCATTATGAATTTTTCTGAAACAAAAATCATTGTATTTATCTCAATATGACGGCGACATTTGGCAATGCGAACCTCGTATGGTTCAAATAAAATAAATTATAATAAAAATCAAAAATTAAATAAAAAGCAAAAGGGTTAACTCTAACTAATTAATTAAATTTAAAACTATAAAAATGTAAAACTGCTTTAATGTTTCTTATGTACACTTCTTTAATAGTCATTTTAAGAATTTAAGTTTAAACTAGTTTTTGAAATTACCTAAATT
Organism: Pyrgus malvae; assembly: GCA_911387765.1. Taxonomy (NCBI): domain Eukaryota; kingdom Metazoa; phylum Arthropoda; class Insecta; order Lepidoptera; family Hesperiidae; genus Pyrgus; species Pyrgus malvae. Next base: position 3,522,180 of record OU426955.1, on the reverse strand, counting down.
AAAATCTGTACATCCTAAAGGGTAAATATGTAGTCAAAATATTTTGTAAAACCTTTAATCACCCATATTTGTGCAAATAAAATGTTTTCATTTCATTTCAATAATTTCGGCTCTTTTTGTGTTTCGGCAACTGATGAGGTCCTGTTGTCTACCTGAGTTACATGAAGCGAACATCAGCATTCAGAGGTGTCGCGCCACCAAGACAAGACTCAGGTTTGCTTGAGGTTGTGTCCATGGGCTGCAACGACCACTTAACATTACGTGGCCTGCATGCTCGTCTGCTACTCCATTTAAATAATAATAATAATAACATTTCACACTCATAACCCCACAGTAGGAAGATAAACCTGTGTCGTGGGTACCATGGACACATACAAAGACAGGAACACGACAGGACACAATGACAGACCAAGAATGGAAATTTAAACACATCATTCAAATTTCTGCCTCGCCGGGAATCGAACCCGGGACCCTCCGATATGCAGTCCGGCACGGTAACCATTGCGCCACCGGGTCGTTAAATCAATGTAAAGCTACTAGTTGACGACCCGTGTGGCGCAATGGTTACCATGCCGGACTGCCGATCGGAGGGTCCCTGGTTCGATTCCCGGCGAAGCAGAAAGTTGAATGATGAGTTTAAAATTCTGTTCTCGGTCTGAGTGTTTGTGTTTCTGACTTTGTATATGTCCATGGTACCCACGACACAGGGTATATCTACCCTACTGTGGAGCTATGAGTGTGAAACGTTATTTATTTATTTAAGTTTTTGAGATATTATCCCCGGGTAAAAGTGGACTCCAAACTATCCCCATACAAAAATTCAGGCCATTTCGTAGCGCCGTAGCAACGTGAAAGAAGGCCAAACAAACAAACAAACAATCACACTTTCACAATTTAAATAATAGTATGGATTTTATAAAAAATACGTACGTTAAACTCGGTACCTTATTGAATACCAAGAGTAATATAATAACGAAGTGATGAAAAAAATAAAGCATCGATCGAAATTGTTTCTTTTTTGTCTTGATTTTTTCTCCCTCGAATTAACATAACTCAGGTACCTAACCATTACATTAATAAATTAATCCATATCTCAAATGTCAGGATAAGCCGCGAAGGTGGAACTAGTTATAGACTTGTTTATTTATTTGATTAAGCACGTAAACCCTGTTGACCCTTGTTACAGAAGCGGATTTAGAAGCAGGCTAAATAGTGTAGCCTTTTTTTTTGGTATCGGGAGGGAACCTTCAAAAGGTACCCGACACCTTGGGAGAGGACACCGGGTTATGTGGGATTTAAACCTCACTAAAACCCCCTCAGTGGCCTTCCTCTGCGTTTGGAGAGGCCTCCGGGATCTCCCGTGGAGCGCACCAGTGTCCTCCATACGCGGCGCCCCAGAACGGGCCCATCTTCGGGAGAGCAGATGTGCTCTCCTGCACCTTCAGGTGTTCACGGCGGCATGCGGCCACGCATACACCGCCATCCCTCCCGGGGCTGCTAGCTGGACAGGTCAAGCTCCCACTCTCACCGTCCGCAGAAGACTAGGACGGCAATTTTAAAAGGGAGGAAATTTCTTGGGGTAGCGGTAAATTTGACAAAAGAATTATAGTGCAATATTTAAAATTCTCAAACAAATTATTTATCTTATCTTATGTGTCATCATAATTAGTTTAAAGTTATGAAGAGCAGCCAATTAATCATTTTATAACACTTTTAAAGAACCTTGAATGTAAGTAATGTAAGTATCTAACCGCGGTAATGTTTGATAAATTTAAATTTGAATTTACGAGAGACGCCACTTTTGAGAGGACTTTTTATATGCGTTCTAATGTTATCAATAAACAAATGATATTTATCTTTTTCTGGGAACAAAGCTATTGTAGAAAGAAAAAGAAACAATAAAAGGAAAACCTGATTAACGTGCACGAAATGAAGTAGGACAAAATTTGTCCTATTTTCCTTATTTAATAAATGATAATAAAATCCAAACATTTGTCTTTTAAATGAAGGCGTAATTAACTATAATTTTATTTTATTTTTATTTATTTATTCTTGCAAACACCTTAAACTACAAAGGGTTTAACCTAATACCTATAGGCATTGTCTTCCAGTCAACCCTGGGTGATAATGAAAATGTGGGGTAGGCTTTGGAAATTAAAGATTAATACGAAAAGAAAAGCAATGATAATTATTATAGTGAATAAAAAGAGGGACATATTGATTTTTTTTTCGAAATATACATATATATATGAAATTTTCAAACACGATTGTATTTTTTATTGGCTAAACTGACGTGTGGTTTAAGGCTAATGTAAAAAATCACTAGTTACCATTCATCAGCAGGGCTGAAGGACACAGAATTATTCCGCACAATATGTAAGCTCTAAAGCGAAAGTCTTCTACAATCACCTGGCAATCGCACTTAAAGATCCAATTTAAATTGACTCTTCTAGAAAACAGAATCAAGAATTATTTTCTCATTTTTAATTCCGATCACTGACACATTTATCTGTAAAAAAAGATAAGTTAAGATAAACACGACTCACCTCTGTGGCTTCCAGATGCGAATGTATGCATAGGGATCCGCAAAAAGTATCGATACTTGAGTAGTATCGATACTTGCGCTGCGATACCTAGTATTTTTGTACTCGATACTTTAGTTCCGATTCCTATATAGGTATCGATACTTTCGGATGTACTCGATACTTTTTACCTTTCACTATTTTTGATCCAGATTCTGGCTGCAACCCTTTTCACGTCCCACTGCTGGGCACGGGTCTCTCCCCATTATCGGGGAGGCCTGGAGCTTACTCCACCACGCTGCTCCAATGCGGGTTGGTGGAGATGCGGGTTAGTGGCCAACCCGCTGTCGGATGTTTTCAAACCGCCCATAAGGCCTCCGACTAGGTTTAACGACTGTTATCTATCGACAACAACCGGGACCGACGGCTTAACGTGCCCTCCGAAGCACGGAAACGCGCATGAATTTTTTTGCCACTAGCGGTCACCCATCTCACACCCGACCGCGTCCGTTTGGCTCAGCTGCATAGATCGCTTGCGTTCTACGCTAGCCGCCAGGCCATGCGCGCTCCAGATTCTATATTAAGGGAATCCCCGAATCTTCTAATCAGGGCCAGATTTAGAGGTGTGGAGGCCTCGGGGCAACAAAGAAGTGGAGGCCCCTTGGCCCCGAATTATTTTCCAAATAAAATGGACAATTCTTTTCAGTCGAGTTTTCCAGTAAATAATTTCAAAAATCCAGAGAAGGAAAAATTATGTAACAACTACCTTTTTTTGATCAAATATTTGGTAATTAATTGAATCAGGTGTTACTTTACTGAAATCCATTTCAAGTTAATGTACATAATATATAACTGAAAGAACAAAAATAAAGAGTCGAGAGTCCTTTCGAGACACGGAATCGAATAGCCAACCTCCGAGGCTGCGGGCGAGTGCCATTGAGTCATTGGGATACTCCCTCAAGCTGGGCAGTAAATTGCAAGTGCTTATCAGAGCCATTTGAGATTTAGATATTTTATTGATTACCTGTTTGGAAGGAACAAATATAGATCGATGATTTCTGTTAATATTTAATGTCATCATGTTTGTACAAAGTATTGTGAAACGCGAAAAAATATGAAAGGAAAAGTTGTTTACTAGTGTGCTGTAGTCTGAATTTCATTTTTTTTTTCCGATGTTTAATTGTGGGGGGCCCCTCTTTTTTGGGAGACCGGTGCTGTATCCCCGGTTGCCCTCCCCTAATTCCGTCCCTGCTTCTAATCAGCGGTTATGTGTAACCAGTTGAGTACTTTAATCGGATCTAGTTTTTTTTTAAAGGGAAGATTTCATGAATGATATCTTATTAATTGTTTCAGAAAACGCTGCATATTATTTACTGTTTGAAATTACCTATTATTATAACAGTAACTTGTACGTGTACGTATGAATTTGTATAAACTTTGACAATTTTACAAATAAAATTAATATTCTAGTAACATTAATTTAAATATGACTGTGACTGTAGGAAGCAGGTTTGCTTGGAAGAGAAATTATATTTATTTTTATTTGATTATTATATTGTACTGTGTTGCTGGTAGTGTGAAAGTCTAGACTGTGTTGGTGCTAGTGTGAAAGTCTAGAAACCAATATGCCGCCTCCTGGTGGGAGCATTGATATCTGGCTAAGTTTTAGAAAGTTTGACAAAACTACTGCAGCCTGTAAAATCTGTTTTAAAGTGCTTAAAACGAGTGGGAACACGTGAAAGTTGAAATAATCATTTAAACACTCACAGCGAATAGAGTTAAGTACCAACAATAATTCTAAGTGGGCACCAAGCTATTAATAATTATTTATTTGTTTGTATCTACAGGAATTTTCTGTAATTTTGTGGAAACACCTCAATGTATGGGTAAAAAAAAACAAACAATAAAAGTGCGCTGCGGTTTTTTTACTTTTTAAATAAAGAATGTCCTTTTTTAAGGATTTTTAACACGTTTCCCGAGGTAAACAAAAAGTACTCGATACTGAGTAGTATCGATACTTTTGATTCGATACTTTTATCGGTATCGATACTTTTGATGCGATACTTGGTATCGAGTAGGTATCGATACTTTTGAAAATTTGCGGATCCCTATGTATGCATCAATAGTACTAGTACACTTCATATTGCGTACAACTGTCCATTATATCTTGAACCATCATTCGAAGAAACCTATTTCTTTGCTTCATCGCATAGAGTATAAATAAACGAGTAGAACAGCTTAAGATACACTGGTTATCAGACCGGTTTAACTGCTAATCAGAATAACCGGTGACCGAGTAAATATTGTAACTTTTAATCTATTTACACGGGCAGTGTTTTAAAAACAATGCACTGATAGTAATAAAAGTAATATTTATATTAAGTTTATCAGAAGCATAAGCATTTAGTAAAAGTGTAAGCCGTAATAATAATAATATCTCTTGTATGAACTCTTGGTCAAATATTTCACAACAACGAATATGGGTGTTGCAATACGTAACCTTTAAAAGCTCTCTGTAGAGACTATTTTTTGTTTGTAAACAAGATTATTGCTTACATTACGATGCATTGTAAAAATAAATTGAAAGAATTAAAAGACAGATTGACAGAATAAAAAATAAACTTGTATTGAAAACTTAGCGTGGCGCAATGGTTATCATGCTGGAGTGCTGATCGGAGGGTCCCGGGTTCGATTCCCGGCGAGGCAGATATTTGAATGATGACTTTAAATTTCTGTTTCCGGCCTGGGTGTTCGTGTTTCTGTCTTTGTGTGTACCTACGACACAGAATATAAAAAGGGGGCTATGAGTTTGAAACATTGTTAGTTATGGTAAAGACTTCAGAATCCCAAGCCAAAGGTCCAATCGGAAATCTCGAAAATCGAAAATAAATTTTAAGGACTTGTATAATCCGCTGGTTCCTTTTTTTGCCAGTGTAATGGCCTACGACCTTTATATGGATCAAAACATTATCCTTCTTTAGGATACAGATTAAGTATTATTGATAGTAATAAATTCCCAAATGATAAGGTACTTGACAAAGATACGTAATATTGGGTAATATCTCTGTTTACCCTGTGCCGACATCGTCCGAGCAATGTTTTTACAAATAAAAATAATTTAAAAATTGGATCTAAGTAGATATTCGAAACATTTCCAAGCGCACCCCAAATGATAAATTGTGCAGATCCAGTTTTGGTGCTTTTGGTACCATTGTTGCAAATTTCTTAGGTGATTGTGTATGTCTTTTTTGAAAATAATGCGTGGACTAGTAACGTATTATAGTAACTTGATTATTTAGCTTTCTATAGGTGAAAGAATGTTTAAAATTAGTCCAGTAATTTTGGAGCCCAAAGCCCTTTTAAAGGTCATTATTGCGCTTTCAAACGATATTAATCTTGTTGGGGTACAATATGTTATTTATGAGCTATATTCGCTCAAAACGAAATTTTCGATATGTGCGATTTTTTTGATGCCGAGTGATAGTATTTAGTACTTGCTAACAGATGTCAAGTAGAGCCTTTATTTACTTTACGGGCGAACCCCTCATCCCAACGTCCATGCACAATGTGCCTTCTAGTTATACAACTAGTGTGTCTGTGTGTGTTGTCTGTTGAAATGAAACGAAATATTCTTTATTCACTGTACGGTTCCTTACAAACTCTTAGTGAACGTTATTTTTATGTTCTGTCTGCTCTGAGTGCGCTATATTTCTATAACAAGTACACTTTTGGTGTTGAACATGTAGCTGATTGGGATTATTTGTACCTATACCGATAGAATATATAAAAAATAACCTAATTAACTAAAAATAATTTAATCAAAGTTACTATTTTTCAATTAAAATGATTACGAAAAACACAAACTTAATTAGAATACTTCATTGAAAAAAAAATTAACAACTAACGGTATGTGTCGTTGACAAATTACTATTATAATTGGACCTATTTACGCAAACAGGAACCAATCCACACTCATACCGAAATTGAGTTAAGTACCCAGAAAAGCTTAAAATTGCACCTTCTTTCGATCCAGTAAAGATCAAAATGATCTGACAATTTTGACAGAACAAAACATTTTAATGGCATGTTTACCAATCCATAAAACATCAGTTGTCTAATACATTAAACAGCTTTTTCTCAAAACTATCATCATCATCATCATCATGTGTGGGTTGGTTCCGGTTTTCATAAATAGGTTTAATTTATTTAGTAATTCAGACTATTTACACTGCTGACTATTTACAATGATGATTCAGGCTAACGACTCACAATCCAACCAACTATGTTTTGCATATTTTATTATTTTATTTCCTCCCTACTAAACAAAGAACTTCACTGTTACAAAACACGTGTTATAGATGAGCAAGCAAATTAACTCCTTATAGAGAATTTAAGCTTACTTAAGTCAATGGCAAACGGACTGTTGCCATTTCAACGGAATCTTAAAATTCTTTATGTATCCAAACCATGGTCAAAATTATCATGAAAATATTTTAAAGGCGATAAAACCGCGAGTTGCCCACTATACCGCATCTGCAACAACCCTCATTGGAGCAGCGTGGTAAAGTAAGCTAAATAAATAAATAAATATCTTTGGCCTGGAATTCACAGATCGCCATCTGATTCCAAACTAACCAGAGCTTGTAATATGGTAATCAGAAAGCTGATAAACATACTTATACATATAATTCTAAATACACTCTTAAATAGATAAATTTACACCCCAGCACAGAACAATTAGTCATGTTCATCACACAAATGAACATTGGGAACATTGAATATTTGAGTGGGAATCGAACCCACGACCTCAAGCTTCGCAGTCGGCTCATAACCCACCAGGCATGCCCAAAACCCCAGAGACGCCCATGCTCTGCAGCGGGGCGTAAAACTGATAATTTTTTCATGGTTCGAAATGAGGTACAACCACTTATTATATCGATGATCCACTGCAATCATTTCTGCCGCGAAGCAATCCGGTCTTTGCCTACCAAATGAGATACTTTTAATTAGCTGTCAAAACGTGACATTCTCATACATTTTATATGAGAAAATGATTTGTGACGTCACAACACATTTGTAGTGAACTGACAAATTTTTATTGTTTTAAAGGGTAATAATAACATAAATTGGCTTGTTCCGCCTTCCATCTGCGCATGACTGATGGATTTGGGGGGTCATGTCCCCTGTGCCCCCCCCTGGGACCGCGCCTGCCCTCTTGGTGGTCAGAAAGCTATTGTTTACTTAAATCATATTAATATATTCCCAATAGCAGAGCAATTGATACGTATTGATACAAGTATCTGATACGATATACCACATGCTCTCTTATTGGAAATTATTACGACCAGAAATAAAAGGACAGAGCTTCTGCATTTTTTTTATTGACAAGCAGAATGAAACAGAATAATGGCTGGCAATGGCTTATATAGAGACGACTCCCTTCTTATTGGCTAGGGCTTGGCTTGGCTTAAGGGAGACGTCATGGCGGCATGGCTCCGATTGGCTAGCTGGCTGACACGTTCGTTACAAAATATTAACTATAAATTGGTAAAAAAGGTCTTTGAGATTTTGAGGAATTTATCCACGCAGGCCACGTGTATGTAAAGTATATATCTTGGACATCTGAACACTGCCTCAAACAAGGATCGAGCCTTATCTGAAGTAGTATGCAGTTACGCTGCTACTCCGGAGGTTAATAATCATATCGGTCAATCGCACCGTACCACGGAAAGAATAGCATTGCTTCACAGCAGAAATGGGTACTGTATGTACTTGCAAGCTACATACAGTAATCATAACTACAGCACTTTTTTTGTACACATCTTTTTTTTAAATTGTTCTACATAACATAAATGATTTTCCACTGGCGCGCTAAGCTAGCTTGACTCCACAGTCAACGATTACTACCACTTATAGTAATCGTGGTATCGTAACATTGTAAAAAAAAACTAGTATTACTAGTACTAGTAGAAATAACTGGACACCTGAAAACATACAAAATCCCAGATTTCTAGGGCATCTGGCAACCTGGATGTACAGCATCAACAACGGATCTATGTCACTTGGAATGGAACTTCGTACAGGTAGCTGCGCATAACCTTAAAACTTGTTCAAAACCAATCAAAACAATTTTCCGCACGCATGCGCAATCGCTTGTTGCAACTAACTTCAGATGGGACAAAATCATCGATATAATATTATATCGATGGACAAAATCCATTGTGACCACTTCACAATACATCTCTAGCAAAACAAGCTCGTTCACTATAATTATTTATTTAAATAAAATTGCACTTAAATTTTATACTTGTTAACTTTTGTGTTCCTATTTGAAACAATTTGAATTTTTCTTTCATCCTTTTATTATATCGTATCGTTTTGTAAAAAAAAAATATACTTAGGTTTTTTTAAATCATTTTCATGTCTCACTTAAACGTAGTGATTACATACTCTCTGGTCTCACTGCTGGGCAATGGTTACCTCTCACTCCCGTTTTGTACGAAAAATTTACATATTATTACGTACTAGCCTTCCGCCAGCAGCTTCGCCCGCGTGTATCAGTTTTATGGGTTCCCATAGGATAATAACCATCCTATGTCCTTTCCCAAGGTCCACTCTATCTGTGTTCCAAATTTAATTAAAATAGGTTCAGTAGTTTAAGCGGGAAAGCGTAGCAAACAGACAGACAGAGTTACTTTCGAATTTACAATATTAGTAGGGATGAAATGAGAAAAGAAATAAGAAACATAAAAAAATTCTCTTCATTTAATATTGAATGGCTAAAAGGATTTTTATACAATGCCGTAAAACGAATTAAAAAAAATAAGAAACATAAAAGACAGACATGACAATTTTGATAGCTGCGTCAAAATGAAAATAAACAAACAAAATAAAGTAAATAATTTTGTGGTTATGAAGGAAAAGCAAAGTATAAGAATAAAACAAATGGATATAAGTTATAAAATACGATATTGGACGTGAATGAAGTAAAAAGTAATAACATGTAATGTATTTATAACACTACACGGCGCATTTCATTCATTTCATTTGCTTCCCGAGGAAATGAGATATTTTCCTGCGGTAAAAAGTAGCCTATGTCCTTTCTCAACGTCCTTTGTATGCTTATGCCAAATTTCATCAAAATCGGTTCAGTCGTTTAAGCGTAAAAGAGTAGCAGACAGACAGAGAGACAGAGTTACTTTCAAATTTATAATATTAGTATGGATTACATAATACTGACAGTATTACGTAAGCCCATATCGTCTAATAACGTATAGGTACATTTTAATTACCACATACGTTTTAAGCATACCGACTCTAACGAATCAATCACTCGCATGCGCAATCGCTCTGGTTGTATACCTTGGTCTATTTCTTTAAGATCACTGTTCAATATCGCAATATAGTATAGATGTCGCAGTCGGATCGTATAATCCGCCGTATAACATTACAGCTAGTCGGTTCCTAAAACAGGGCCGTTCTGTATTGTGGCGGGTCCACGATTAGCCGGATTGTTATTGCGATACGTTCTACAATATGGCGGCTCACGTTTAGCCTCATTGTAATGAAGCCACCCTGAAACACATTTTCACTATAATTATTTATATTCGAAAAATATCCAAACCGGATCAGAGCACCCCACTATCCACGTGGTCTTGTCTGTACTACCCCTAGAGTGTATATAAAAAGCCGGAGGCGCGGAGGGAGTGGTCTTCCCGCAGCGCCGGAGATGTCACAGAGCCACTTGTTTTATTACATTATCCAAGCCTTGGAAGATATTATATAAAATTGCTAGTTAATGTGATTAATTCATTGTCAATTATCACTTTATCTAAATTGAGTAGATATTATAAATAATGGCTAGATAATATATAATATCCGGATTTATTACTTTGGCTGTAACATATAGGTAGGCAAATGGGCGGCACGATATTAAGCCGCTTTGACGAACGCGAAGAGCTCATACATTACAAGTATTACGACGTTCGCTAATTTAGCTGAATTGCAATCCGGCTGAACGAGAGTGCGCCGCATTACAATACAGCCCTGTTTTAGGAAATAGCTAGCCGGAATGTAATACGGCGGATTATACGATCCGACTGCGACATAGACATATTATAGCTTCAAGCCATACGCTGTAAAGTACTACTTATTTCAATGTAAGCAGTTTAATTATCAATTACAACTTAAGAGACTTTAAAATAAATAAATCCCACCAAAAACTTTTTCATAAATTAAATGAAATGAAATAGTTTATTAACATCCTGGGTAATATACACTTGATGTTTGTCATTGTTGTACGGCCATCGGCTGACCGTCATCCGCTTTAATCTTATATATAAATTACGTGTCACGTGTTTGTCCGCGATGGAATCAGTTTGATCCAACTTGAAAGATAGGATAGGTTACATCCAGGTTACATCTCAATTTTTAGTCGCAATATTATTTTATTTCTGATAGGTATTTTAAGTTAGGACAACGTCTGCCGGATTCTTTCTGTTAGTAACTGTCAAACATTGATTCTTCGCGCCATCGCGGCATTGTCCAGAAGTTTGACATTTTCTGAATAACAATACATCTGTCACTATTTGTTTTATATTTTTTATTTGGCAGTAACATAAAAACTCTTTGAGATGATAAAGAAACTAATCCTCTTTCAATATATTTAAGGCAAGACAACGTCTGCGGGGTCCACTAGTAATAATCATTACGTATAAAAAACTAAGTTGATAAAATGTGCGTGCCGATAAAACTTAAAAAGGAGTCCCGGCACGATAAAGGGACTTATATAGTGTGATAGCCCTTTATCCCCCCTCGAACAAGAAAGTTCCCGTTTAATGAGTTTTTCTGGATAATGTGACACATTAGACTTGCAAATTGCCCGCAAAACAACAACTAAGGCGTTGTCATTAATAGAGCTAATCGTACCTACTCGTGTAAATAATACGCAGGGGTCTCCAAAATCTACCAAATAGTTATTTCGCCCGCTGAATTCAATAGTAGCACAAGTCGAAGTAGTGGTTTTTGAGTTAGTATTGAATTATTATTCTTGTTCTCATTTCTAAAAGATAAGACAGATTTACAGTAGGCATTCATTTAACTATTTGACCAAATCAGTTTTCAAGAAAAAAATAACATCTAAAGCAGTTCTCAGTAAGTCTTAACACTATGTAGGTACCGTGGTTATAATAAGAAGATCTACTACCTAATAGATTAAAAAACAAATTTAATCATTGTTATTTCATGCAGTAAAACTCGTCAACGGTTTCTGAATGCATCAGTCTGTGGTACTTACCCAAAAATCTTCCAAAATACCCGAACTAATCAAACACACAGCACAATTTCTAGATACTATCAGCCTATCACAATAATTGAAAAAGTTACGTTTATTATTATTATAAAAATAGACCTGCACAATCTAACGTTAAGGCTCCACTGATAAGAACTGTAGAAGAGAGATCAGAATATCTGGGCTGAATAATTGTTGACAACCTTGCTTAGCGCACGTCTTGTGAAATAATGTTCTGTAGACATTCATAGACAATGCGAGGTCGACAACCCATGAGTACTGAGAGACCAGAGAAATGATGCAGATATTTTACACGTAGGTAATGCCAGCTGGTCAGATATTACATTAAGATAATTTTGAAAATGCAATTACTATAGGCATTACTTATGATAAATAATAAAAGGTAAAGCTATATATATATATATAGCTTATATATCTATAAAATTTTATATATCTATAAAAGCTAATTACTTTTGGTACCTATTTTAAAGATTTTTAGGTTGCGTTGATGATTATTTCAGATGAAAATCATTGACGAGTACCTACATATTACTTTCCTTAAAGTAATAAATGTTTTGGTTATCTTTTTGTTAGTAGGTCTTTTCAAAACTTGCTAGATAACTTCTCTACGGTACAGGCGCGGTCACAGGGAACATGACCCCCCTCCCCAAAATCCATCAGTCATGCGTAGATGGAAGGCGAAACAAGCCAATTTGGGACACCTCTTCCCCCAAATTTCTTAGTGACCCCCCAAAATTTCTTGGCGACCCCAAAATTGAAGGCTGCGACCGCGCCTGCTACGCCGCGGTATCGATGCGTATATCCGTGAAAGTCTCCTATTATTCACTTACGTAAGCGTATCGTATGAATGGCTTACGTGTGTTACAAGGAAATGCACATAGGATGCATGTCCTACGTGCATATCAGGCACTATTATTATTAAGTATTATTTTTATTTAGATTCTTGCTCATAAGAAGGAAATTTAATGAAGGAATATTATACTGACATCTCATGGATAACTTGTGTAAATAAGTACCTACGCCTCTGATGGTGGAAGTAATCAATTAGTTTTTAAATATTGGTATAGAAGGTAAACGTATTTACGTACCTATAAATGATTTTGATACTCGTACTAAAGAAAAAATTTCTAAAGATATCGGCTACATTAGTCCTTCGGTTAATACCACGACTGCAATTACATTTCCTTTAAATATGTTTTAAATCATACATCAAGGCTTCAGCTACAAATTGTCCCAAGATTTATTTAAAACAGGCTCGCTTTATTTTCAATATTGCTCTTACATTAAAAAAAATACTCTCTCTCTCTCTTCAACTTTTATCAGTCCACATACGGGAGATCAAAAAGTAGTGAGAAGTGAGAACGACATACTCCTTGGTAAGAAATAAAATAAATACTGGTAGGCATAGCTCAGATACATATTTGTAATATTATTAAGAAACAAAATCTTCGATTCTCTTTTGTTTTTTTCTGAATGTAGACATTTGTTTGCTTCGTGTCGGAACGTGTTCTCGAAAATGGAGAGAAACAAAGTACGAGCCGCTGTTTAAAAAAGTTAACGACGCAAGAGATTCATTGCGATTTGGAGGCAACATTAGAAGAGTCTGCTCCGCCGTATTCCACTGTCGCAAGGTGGGCTTCTTCGAGTAGGGAGAACGAGCACGGAAGACGAACATCGTTGCGGCCGTCCATCGACATCAGTCACTCAAGAAAATGTTGCGAAAGTCGAGAAAATTGTATTGAGCGATCGAAGAGTTACCATCCGATACTTAATCCAAGAAACGGGCATTTCATATGGAAGTATTCAATCCAATTGAAACAATCTTTAAATATGAGAAAAGTCTCCGCAAGATGGGTGCCGAGAATGTTAGCCGAAAGTCAGAAAGAAAATCGACTTGACATTTCGAAGACATTGTTAGACAAGTTTCAAGAAGATTCTGAAAACTTTTTGTCTCGTTTCATAACAATAGACGAAACATGGGTCCATCATTTTGATCCCGAGACAAAACAGCAATCTTCGCAATGGAAACGGCCATCATCACCGACCCCGAAGAAGTTTCGTGCCGTGGCATCGGCTGGCATAACCTTGCCTCGATATTTTGGGACTCAGAAGGGAGCGTGTTGATTGATTACCTGGAGCGTGGAACCACTATTACAGGCCAATATTATGCAGCTTTAATTCCCAAGTTGAGGAATGCCATCAAAGAGAAAAGAGAGGGAAACTTCGAAGGGGCGTGCTGTTTTATCACGACAACGCACCCGCGCACAGGGTGGCAGTTGCAATGGCTGCCATTCAGCAAGCTGGCTTCGAATTGGTTGACCACCCCCCTTATTCACCAGATCTGGCGCCTAGCGATATTTATCTGTTCTCCAAATTGAAAGAATACTTAAAAGGAAACAGGTACGAAGACGATATCGATGTGATGGATGCCGTGGAGAGCTTTTTGCAGGACCAAGACAAAACTTTTTTTTAAAGGGATTGGCTGGACTCGATTAAGTTATCAATTGTCATTATATTCTATCTCATTCTCACTACTTTTTGATCTCCCCTAGTAGGCCTCTCCAAAGGCGCGCCAGTGCCACTGAGCCGGGTGTACTGTTCTACTCATTCATAAAAAAACTTTATCTTCAAATCATAAAAAAATTAAAATATAAAAATATCTTAACATTATAAAAAAAACTACTAAAAATCATAAAAAAAACTACTTAGTCATAAAAAAAACCTCTAAAATAAAATTGTTTGCGGAACAGGAAGGCGTGAATTGCTTCTTTACTACTTTTCCGCGGGAGTTTTGGAGGCAAGGATAACCTTGCCTCCATAACTCCAAAATAAAAGAGAGAGCCCAATTCTCGAAAATACTATCTACATGCATATTTATGAACCGATTATTTATAAAATCACGTTGTGTTTATCACGAATACTCTAAATATGTAGAGTATTCCCCAAACTCTTGATAGAGAATATTATCAAAGTCCATTAATATTTTAGAATTTCCTTACGAAAATCTTTAGCATTTATATTCTTAGGTAGTCCTAGTACCCGGAGCAAGTAACGTAGGAAAATTATGAAAAGGTAAAACATTTAATAGAAATTTATACTTACAAGAAGCCCAAGCAGGTCCTAGGTCAACCGAGAATATTAAATCGACCTTGGCCGCTTCCTCTGACATAACGTATGGGTAATACGTGACTTAAAAGGGAACGTAACATCCTGCACAAACAAACATACATGCATCATCGCCTGTGAGAAAATGATAATGACGACCACATAACATACAATATCTGCGCTCTTCTGCGCTTT
Source organism: Pyrgus malvae (assembly GCA_911387765.1). Lineage (NCBI taxonomy): Eukaryota > Metazoa > Arthropoda > Insecta > Lepidoptera > Hesperiidae > Pyrgus > Pyrgus malvae. The sequence continues at coordinate 3,507,048 of OU426955.1, read as the reverse complement.
ATTTAAAGTATCAACGCCATCTATAAAAACATCAAAGAATTATTTTACCTTTGAATAAGATTCGAACCAATCATTTCATCGCTCGTCTTAGTTCAGTAAGTTTTCAGTAGATGGCTGAAAACTTCAGAAATGCTGATGTTCGTGTGCAACACTGCAACCTCAGATCAAACAAAAAAGTTTGCATATTATTAAGCATTAAAATATTAATATTTTAATGCTTAATAATATGCATAACATGCAAATGTTCAAATTTTTTATTTTAATGTTAATTTGTTGAATAAATATAGTTTATAGAATATTTTATTATACTAATAATACTCTTAAGTAAGAAAAATACTCTTAAGAGTATTATATTATATAATATTCTAAATCTAGAAAAGAAATTGTTATGGTTTACAGCGTTATGCAATATATTATAATGGTACCTAGTTTACCTCACTAATAAATTGAATACCTACCTAGTATACCTGGGTACCTGGATACTATTTTCAAATAAAGAACTATCTGCTACATATTCATTAGCACTGAATTCGCTTGAAAATTAGAAATAAAGGATAAATTGTTTATTAAAAATGAATTGTTTATTGTATAGATAAACAAGGAAAAATTGACCTTCTTATGTCGTAGTTAACACCATAAATTAATTATTAACCATTAGACTCTGTCACGGATCATCACGACTCACGAGCAATCAAACATGAAAACAAGGTCTAAATCGCTATAATTACGGTGTAGCAATAAAACTACACACCCACTTAAAAATTGTACAAAAAATGATTGTTGGATGTCAGAAGGCGTGAGGTTGGTTTTTTATAATTTGGAAGCCAAACACACTAATTAGAATATTATAGGTAATTTACCCACAAGCCTGATTGGACTATCTTGGCAATTCGTGCGTTTAAAATCAAAGCATTATTTTTCTTAATTTATTCAGTTTTTTTTATTAATGTTTATAACAAATACTTTGTGCAGTGTCTTCAAAAATGACCATTTCTGTAAACTTTCAACATAGACAAGGGGCCATCCATAAATTACGTCACACGAATTTCAGGATTTTTTAACCCCTCCCCCCGTCCTTGTCACAGGTTGTCACATTTTTAGAACCTCCCCCCCCTGATGTGACGTTAAAAATAATCAAAATAAAACAGTTATTTTCATTTTCAGAATGCTAAAGTATTGTCACGTAATTTGTGGATGACCCCCAAGGGTAAAAGGCATTTTTGGAATATTTTGGATAGTAACCGGATTGCGTGACAAAAATACTTTACTAATAAATATTAAATTAAAACGAGTAACTAAATATGTAGGTAAGTGTACACAAAAATGTAGTCTTAGAGTTTTGGTCGATAAAAACAAAACATCTAAAAATTTGGAATAAGGAACGGAAAAATACACAATATGAAATGAAAGCAGTTTCAGCTCATTTATTGACACTTTTCTGTAGTAAATTTGTTGTACAGAAATATTTTTGACTCAACACAGATTTGCGTATAATCTTCATCTTCGTTTAATTCATCTCTTTATAGTGAAATAGTTAACACGTTTCGTTGGTCTGTTCGCCTTGCAGACTTCTTCGTCCAGCGCCAAGGCGGGTTCAGCAATCCGAGGCTGGGTCAAAGGCGGAGCTGGTTCTCCTTGCAGCTGCGAGAGGGCGCACTGGACGGCCGAGAGCATCTCCGGGGTGGACTTCCTACTGCCGGGCGCGTGGGGTCGATGCGGACGGGCTACCCTTTCGGCTGTGGCTGTGGCTTCTGAAAAAAATTAACGTCCTAGCTTAGGGAAAGAAGCATCACATTGTTATTTTATGATTTGTCTTACTCTAACGCATTCAAAGTTATGTAACAAAACAAGCCACAACATAATATTAAGTTATTTTATCATAGACTAGCGGCCGCCGGGACTACGACCGCCTGGAATTTGGTATTAGTCATAGCATGATGTTATTAGCGTATAGCCTTCCCCAATAAATGGATAATTCAACACAAAAACAATTTTTCAATTCAAACCAGTAGTTCCTGAGATTAGCGCTTTCAAACAAACAAACTCCAGCTATATATATTAGTATATAGATAACCATATACACTTATACAGGACAACAAGCTTATAAATTGTTTATCAATAAGGGATAAAACATTTAATAGAAAGCAAACTTTATAAGTTGCGCACGGCCCTATCTACAGAGGCAGGAACGCAAGCGGTCTGTCATCACATCACATCAATCATCATAATATGCATCTTAAAATTTCATGCATTTTTCTGGGCTTCGGAAAGCATGTTAAGCCATCGGTTTTGGTTGCCATCGATACAGCGATTATAAAGCTTTCCGGAAGATTTCGGAAGGACGGAAAAAAACATTAAATAATCCTATCTCACCGGCAAAAATGGGAAGTCGAAAGTCAACTATGGGAAGAGATTATGATGCTGAAATTAATGTAAAACCGACAAACCTCCTGTCATTACCTCACTGTCTCCACCCACTAAAATCATCTAAAATGGATAACTTTAATTCTTTTCCTCTAACAATTAGATTATGAAACCTCTCAACTTTCATCCTCCTCGGAAAAGGCTCAACGCATTTGAATAAATTTCTGTATGTATAAGTATGAGAATCAGTCGTAAAGTATATACAATATGATTAATTATTCTAGTAGGGCACACCCAGAATATTTTTTATATTGTTTCTTGCGTAAGTGATACTGGCGAGGCTAAAACTACTTTGAGAAACTGGCGTCCAATTGTGCACTAACGGTTGACTGTAGGTCTCTCGAGGCCTTCATCAGTCTTCCCGCAGCAACTGCAGAAGCAGCAACGAGCGCAGAGAGAGCCGCGCAGCCAGCCGCCAGCCCGCGACCATCCTGACTGCTGCCGCTGGCGTGACCACCTGCTCATTCCTCGCTACATGATCAAGGTCTTGCTAATGGCACGAAATTTGGAAATATTTTTTTGGATTTTTATTGCTGTGTTGTTGTTTGGACGTTATGTGTCAATTTTGTTGACTGACAGATGGTGTTCAGTAAGCATTTTTGTCGTTTCTGGTATTGTTTGTTTTAAAAATAAACTATGTAAAAACTAGATGGTTGCAAATTTTAAATTATATTTTAAAAAATGTCTGCCAGCTACTTTATATACTAATCAATCCCCTGAGTATAATAATAATAATAACGTTCCACACTCATAGCCCCACTAGGTTAGATATACCCTGTGTCGTGGGTACCATGGACACACCAGAGACAGAAACACAAACACCCAGACCGATAACAGAATTTTAAACTCATTCTAATTTCTGCTGTGCCGGGAATCGAACCTGGGACCCGGGACTTCGATTGGCAGTCCTGCATGGTAACCACGTTCACGCAGATGGGATAACGGGTTTACGACTTACATACTTACTCTTCTCCCATATAAACGAAGTTATTTGCAAGAATTGTAATGTTTACTAGATCTTTAAGCATGAATCGTTTAAGATGTACCCAACTATAATTCAAGATTCATATAACAAACATTCAAACTTATAAGTACAACAGTATAACAACGCTTTATATTTATTTACTCATTAAGTTATCATTATCATATCTAAAAATAAATAAGTAGCTAAAAATACGGAAAAACATTCACTAAGTAATAATAATCATTCACTAAGTAAATAATAATCTGTATTGTCACAAAAAATTAACGCGACCTTAGTTTTCTAAATACTAGACTAGTTTAATAATCTTATTAATTTAACTTAGTGTTATAACAATTTTGCTATTAACTTAATAAATATATTTACACTAATTATTTGTTTCCGCATATAGAAAAATACTTGTTCGCTTATTTTAAAAAATAATTCTATAACTATATATAATAATTATACAAAAATAGAAATAATTATTTTTTTCAACCTTTTTTATATCCCACTGCTGGGCACAGGTCTCCTTTCACTAGTGAGAGGGATTTAGGCTTTAAAAAATTATTAAAACAGTAAAACCAGGTATTTTCGAACCATTTCTTACTTATTTTAGGTTTAATCATATTTGGAGTGGAATTAAATAGATAAAGTTCGATTTAATTTCGATTCAACATTAATTACATAACAAATTTTGATCAGATGCTTCAATACTTTGAATAATTTTGAGGAATGCTCATCTGCATCTGCGCTGCCTCCAGACAGCAACCATTGGTTTTGTGGTTTTTACGATAAAGCTGTCAGTTTGGAAGTTGTACAAAGGCAGGCGCTCCTTGTATTGTGGTTGTACTGATAGTTGATAGTTTAGCCCACGGAGTTCCAAAGCGCGCACCCTACTTGTTTTGTCTGTGGTTTAGCCACAGGTCCTTCGATTCATCCGAGTGGTAACGCTAACGTGTATCATTACACGTTACGTCACGCCTCTCAATCGCGAAGCCTTGACGAAGGCGGTTAATGACAACTCGCGTCTCACGTATTCATTACTCGCGAAAAAAATTCTGAACGATGTTCCTTACAAAAAATCACTGATAGCCTACCATTTGGACTGCCAACACGTTAAACAAAAACAGATTAAGCCGACGTTTGAATTTCGAATTCGTTCGCGCGCGAAGTTTTTTTGTCATTTGGCAAACGTAACTAAGTACATTTATTCAAGTTTGAATTTTTTAATTAATAAAAATGAATCTTCGGCTTCACATATTTATGGGCCAGTTTCTTTGGTTGTTAGCAGTGTTAAATGGGAAAAACTTGCAAGGAATCCCAGGATATGGCAGAAATTTAATAGTTAAAGCTCTACCTCCGCTAGAAGACTATCAAAGTAACGTGTATGAAGTGTTAATGGAACCTTATTTGTATGTAAGTATAAAAGTATTGTTGAGTCAATTCAATTATTCTTCTATTTCAAGTTCTCTTTAACAAATCAAAAGATTCGTTGCACGTTTTTCATTCCTAATTATACTAGTAAAGGTACCTACAACTTTAACGCTTTTGTGTATAATATTATTAAACTTTACATTTATTTAACGGCACATAGAATAAACAGATAAATGTTGTCCTCGGAAGGTACACATATGTTTGTACACACACACCCATTATCTTTAAAAATAATGAAATAAAGTTTTACACTTGATCAAATGTTTATTGTTACCGCACCAATCAGTAATTCATTATCTTTCGATATCTCTTCATCTATTGAAATCTTGGTTTAACGTGAATACTTAACTGATACCAACTAAAAAGTAGAGTTCTGAATTTCGTTACACTCTTTCCAAAGAATACTATACTCCACGGGGACTCTTTCTCAGGATACAGTAATTTCTTCATTTAGGGTTCAAATATTGTTTTTTTTTCTTCAATTATGTCATCGCAAACTCTGCATATTGCCAGCGTCAAGTACAATATTTGCATCACGTTTTTGCCAGTTTCGGTGAAACTGGACGAGTAATAATAGGTAAAGTCAGTAAGTGGTTAGTAATCAGTCCGTCAAGTCAGTCAGACATTCAAGTAAAGCGATGGCTTCTTTACAAGAACGTGATCAATGAAATTTTGGAGGCAAGTCGCAAAAACATATTTTCGCACTGTTATTTTCATTCACAACACTTGTGTACTTGTGCACCAATAACCTATATCGAACAAAATGCTATCAAATTTATCCGATATAACTCAAAAATACACCAAGAAAGTAAAGATAAAACAAGAGCACAATACCTATGTTTCTTTCAACTTCCCGCCAAAACTCCAGTCTCAAACATTGTTTATGATGAATGCTGTACAGCTTAACCTGACCTTGTGAAAATTATCATAATGATGAATAAAATTTCGTAACTACTTTGCTTTCTTGTTCAATTATACGCACAGTTAAAGTCGGTTTAAAGATTTGTTTGAACAATTTAATTATATTTACTTACACTAACACTCAATATCAACTTGCTTCGCGAAAACTTATGATAACAAAATGTGTTTTCCTTCTGTTTTCTTGATTAATTAACGCAGTATCTAAGAATGTTAAAGTACCTATTGTAACTTGCCCTTAATCTTAATATCTTAATCTAAAAAGTAAAGGGGATTTGTACGTAAAGACACGGTTTTCTCTATTACAATTAACTCCAATCAACTTCCCGTTGGGGTGGTATATACCTACCCCTTAGTACGTAGATGATAGTAAGGGAGTTTGGTCGCGGTGGGTGGAAGTGGGTGGCTGTGCGAGGCAAAAATCTGAAAAAAAAAATCTGCCCTTTTCTAACCAATAGGGACTTCTCTGGGTGGATCTCAAAATTTCTGGGATGATCTAGCAAACTATTTTAATTTTATTCAGAGTGTTCGAGAAAGTTTCAGAAACTCCTCGAATCATTTGGATTTTTTTTAATAATTAAAAACTATTTTAATTTATTTTGACGAAACATTTTGAGAATCCTACTTCCTACTAATATTATAAACGCGAAAGTTTGAATTATGGATGATTGTTACTTTTTCACGTAACAACCACAGAATGGATTTTAATGAAACTTTACAATAATATAGCTTATACATCAGAATAACACAAAGGCTACAATTTATAATGATATAGTGTCAAGGAAGTAGGAAAAAATCTACCATCTGCGAGCTATTCTGGCGTGCGCTACCAAAACCGCAAGAGTTACACATATGTACCTAATGTATGTATGATGGAAATGTTCGTAAATAGTCCTATAAAAAAGGCGGTCCAGCGGCACTTCAGAAGAGACTTCACTTTATGCTAATGATCCTCTCTAACGCGGGTGAAACCGCGAGGCACAGCTAGTATACTTTACATCAATAGCATGACCAGACGTAGTCCTGCCTTAAAAGTATTGAAAGAGGATTGATTTGTTTCTTTATCATCTCAAAGAGTTTTTATTTTACTGTCAAAATAAAAAATATAAAACAAACAGTTACAGGTGAAATGTTATTTAGGAATTTTGGCGGGAAGTCTAAAAATACATATGGTGCTCTTGTTTTATTTTTACTTTCTTGGCGTATTTTTGAGTTATATCGGATAAATTTGATGGCATTTTGTTCGATATACGTTAATTATAGTGCACGAGTGTTGTGAATTAAAATAACAGTGCGAAAATATGTTCTTTCGGCTTGCCTCCAAAATTCCATTGGTCACGTTCTAGTAAAGAAGCCATCGCTTTACTTGAATGTCTGACTGACTCGACTGACTGATTACTGACGACTTACTGACTTTACATATTATTACTCGCCCAGTTTCACCGAAACTGGTAAAAACCTGATGCAAAAATTATACTTGACACTGGCAATATGCAGAGTTTGCGATGCCATAATTGAAGAAAAAAAAATGTTATTCAGACTGTGTCAACCTTCTGAAGGATGACGCAAGAGTTTTGGCGGGAAGTAGAAAAAGACATATTGTGCTCTTGTTTTATTTTCATTTTCTTGGTGTATTTTTGAGTTATATCGGATAAAGTTGACGGCATTTTGTTTGATATAAGTAGGTTAATTACAGTGCACGAGTGTTTGTGAAATAGAATAACAGTGCTAAAAAATATGTTTTTTCTGCTTGCCTCCAAAATTCCATCGGACACGTTCTAGTAAAGTAGCCATCGCTTTACTTGAATGTTGGACTGACTAGACTGACTGATTTGATTACTGACGACTTACTGACTTTGTTATTACTTCGTCCAGTTTCATTGAAACTGGCAAAAAATTGATGCAAAAACTATACTTGACGCTGGCAGTATGCACAGAGTTTGCGATGCCATAATTGAAAAAAAAAGGATGATGCAAAGAACCAATGGAGAGTTTTGGCGGGAAGTCGAAAAAGATATATTGTGCTCTTGTTTTATTTTCATTTTCTTGGTGTATTTTTGAGTTATATCGGATAAAGTTGATGGAATTTTGTTTGTTAAAGGTTAATTACAGTGCACGAGTGTTTGTGAAATAGAATAACAGTGCTAAAATATGTTTTTTCTGCTTGCCTCCAAAATTCCATCGGACACGTAAACGTTTTTTGTCCCTGTGTAATTCTTCAGCTATTGTTAAAATATATGTAGGTATTTTTAATTAAATGATAAGATGTTGGAATCGTAAATTTGAAGTGCGCCTTGGATTTTTTCTGTGAGCACTTCAAATATAAAATGTAATAAATAAATATAGAGAGAAGAATATCTTGTTCATTTGACAACCTTTATTTACAACATAAACTAAATAAGGACATCAAAACGTCGCAGTAAGAGAACTAAGAGATTCAAGACATTAACTAGTGGAGGTTTTTTGTCATTTTAATTTATCGTGTGTTGTCATGTCATTCATCAAGTTAACTTTTTGTGCATTCACAGTTCTTTGAACTTAACCAGTTGCCGTATCTATCGTTACACTACATCCCGATTAAGTAACGAAGTAAATAAATAATAGTTTAAAAAAACTAAAAAACACGCTTTTTATAGAAAACCGAACTAAAAAATAGAAAATAAATTTTAATGAATTTAAATTAAGAAAATAGTGTTAAAAATTTCAATGAATATAAGTTAATAATAGTGTGTATAAAAAAAAATTTTATTTTAAAAAAAGCGTGGGGTGCATGGTGTCAATAGTTATAAATATTTTATTGACAGATATGAGTAGAGTGATTATCATTTCGATAATATTTTAAAAAGCACCCCACGCTTTTTTTTAAATAAAATATTTTTTTTATTCACACTATTATTAACTTATATTCATTGAAATTTTTAACACTATTTTCTTAATTTAAATTCATTAAAATTTATTTTCTATTTTTTAGTTCGGTTTTCTATAAAAAGCGTGTTTTTTAGTTTTTTTAAACTATTATTTATTTTCTACTTTTTAGTTTGAATTATTTATTATTTCCATGATGTTTCCACGAGCAATGGACTGGTTACTGAGAACCTTCTTCTTTCTTTCAAAAATATCTTTATCTATCATTAGGCTTGTTACATAACAAGGTTACATATTTTTTTAATTTTTACGTTTTCATAAAATTTCACCTGTCTTACGACTTAACAAATTATTTATATTCTTTATATATCTCATACACGTTTTCGGTTACTGAGCACCAATAGTCTACTCCCCTACATAAATATGAGCAACCCAAGCAGCAAAATAGTCGAATAGTAATTAGATTACTCAGCCTTTAATCGTATAAGAGCCGAGTAACCGTTCTTAAAACACCCATTTATCGTGTAATAGCGGTTATCTCGACTATTTGGCAATATTTGCTAATGTGTGCTTTAAGGACGTCGAATAAACGTTTACAGCACTATGTTTTAGCACTTTTACTCCACCTTTTAGCAGATGCTGAATTAAAGTGGCTAAAATACTCGTTATTAGATCGTTTGATCTATAACAGTCGTATAATAGCTGTAGCTCTATAAACGCAATCGAACAAAAATCATATTTTGCAAATTGAAAAATGGAATAATTTTATCAAATTAGTGTATTGTCATCGGTCCTCAATAAATCTACAAAGTTTGAACGAAATCTGGCCGTTTAAAGTGGGTCAAAATCGCGCCCAAAGAAGTCGGTTACAAACATACAAACATACAAACATACAAACATACAGGTGAAGCTAATAAAAAGCGTGTAAAAAGTAAAGTCAAATGTCATTAGTTTTTTCTGGACATCCAACCAAGAGTCTAGAGACTAGTAAAACAAAACAGACGTTATAAAATATGCAGGTTTACTCGGGATCCGCACCATAATTATTAAGTATGTTCACCGATTTCTCCGCCCCAAATAAAATTGCGGACCGTTTTTTTTTCTTTCAAAATGGCATTGCAAACTCCGTGAATATTGCCAGCGTCAAGTACCTACCTATAATTTTTGCGGTACTTAGTATTCATAGAAAAAATCAGTCAAGTCAGTCAGACATTCAAGTAAAGCAATGGCTTCTTTACCAGAACGTAACCAATGGAATTTTGGAGGCAAGCCGAAAAAAATTTCACTATTTTCGCACTGTTATTTTAATTCACAAAATTAACCTATGTATATCGAACAAAATGCCATCAAATTTATCCGATATAACTCAAAAATACACCAAGAAACTAAAAATAAAACAAGAGCCTTAGAATAATTACAATTACATTAGAGAAACCAAGTTCGCGCGCCCAAATTGAAGCATGTTGATTGGTGCCATTAATGGCACCAAACACCGGGCCGATCTTATCACAACACTTTTTTAAAACAAAAGAAGTCTAGTAAAATAACTTTTCACAGTGTTTTCAATATTTTGTAGTATTATATAGTTAATTTGGTCAAAATAAAAATATTTTGTTTATAAACAAAAATGCCATCAACTTTATCCGATATAACTCAAAAATACACCAAGAAAATGAAAATAAAATAATAGCACAATATGTCTTTTTCGACTTCCCGCCACAACCCTCTCCCCATCGTTCCTCATCATAATGCTGATGAATTGTTTTTTTTTTTTTTCAGGATTATGACAGGCCGTTGCCCCAGCCCCAACCACAGCCACTCATATCCGGCGAGCGCACCCAGAAACAAATTGACATTGCCGGTGTAAGTACAGAAATTGTTTATTTTAACTTCGCATACACCACACGGTACATTTTCCTGTAAAATAAGACCATATGGCTCGCACTGTCAAAAACTTATATTATGTAGAGCCGAGCTTACGAACGAACAATACCACAGAGTACATTTGTATATTACTGAATAAGAACTCTACACGCACTGACTCAAATCTATACTCCTTTCGCCCTAAGATGATATTCCTGACACTTTAAATAAAGAACGTTTATTAACGTAATAATAATAGTACTTGAGGTGGTTGAGAATCGTGTTTTGATCTCGATCAAGAAAAAGGATGAAGAAAATAAGGAAGAAAACCAAAATAGTATTTTCTTCAGCAACACACCAATAAGTATAAAAATATTGTTTATTAAAAAAAAATTTATTAAACATTTTTAATACGTAAGTACATTATTCTTAGTCTATGGGCATTTAATAAACATTGTACTGACACTATCTGTCAACATCGTATTTGATCTAATGCGTGACCAGGCTGAGACGTCTTCAAAAATATTTTTAAGCGCAAATAATAGTAGTAACTATCTATTAGGCACGGTTCGTTGCTATGATCACGATTTTGCGCTAGGTTTAATGGCTGCAATCAAAGCCTTAAGTCAATTATGCATACATGTATTTCCTTTATTAAGCTTTTGTTAGAATAAAAACTGCTAAAACCGTTTTAAACAGCTTACAGTTTAGATTAGGTATTTTTTCAACCTTTTTTTATGCCCCACTGCTGAGCACAGGTCTCCTCTCACGAGTGAGAAGGATTTAGGTCATAGTCCAGCGGATTGGTGGACGTCATGCTTTCGAGAAATTGTCAATTTCTCTCAGGCATGCACGGTGATGGAGAACATCGCATTTAATTAAATATCACGATATTTTTCATCACCGCAGCAGCGACAAATTTCTTTATCAGAGGTGCGTGCCGAGGATTTGAACCCGGTATCGGTCGCGTTGGAGACAGCGGTGTCTTACCACTTGGCCATCGCTGCTCAGCTCAGCTCAGATTAGGTTTAAAGGTAAAAAAGCTTGACTGTTGTATTGTAAGCGATGTTTTCCGTGCTTCGGAAGGCTCCATTAAACAGTCAGTCCCGGACTTCGGTCATTATTGACACATAGCAGTCGTTAAACCTTGTCGGGGTTTAACGGTTTGACGGCGGGTTCGCCAGTAACCCGCATCTTTACCAATCCGCATTGTTGGAGCAGCGTGATAAGTAGCGTAGCGGGTAAGCTGTAGGCCTCCTCATAATAATGAAAGCTCCATGCCCAGTAGTGAGACTCAAAATAACGCTACACACTCATAACCAGGCGTGGTCACAGGGGACATGACCCCACCCCCCATATCCATCAGTCATGCGTAGATGGAAGGCGAAACAAGCCAATTTGGGACACCTCTTCCCCCAAATTTCTTAGTGACCCCCCCCCCAAATTTTTTGGCGACCCCCCCCCCCCCCAATTTGAAGGCTGCGACCACGCCTGAACGCTACACACTCATAGCCCCACACTAGGATTCCCTATGTCGTGGGTACCATGGACACACACAAAGACAGAAACACAAACACCCAGACCAAGTACAGAAATTAAAACTCATCATTTCAATTTCTGCCTCGCCGGGAAACGAACCCGCGACCCTCCGATCGGCAAGGGATCTACACTACAAAGCTAAACATCGTACTGATCGTCGAGTGCTTAATTCTAGAGGCTCTAATGTGCCGCATTATACCTAGTACGCCTATATTTGCTCAATGGGACGAGGCTATATGAAAATTTCGTAACCAATTTACCCAATTAAAATGAATGCATTATTAGACTTTAATTTAAATTTTATTCAAAACTTCGTTAAACCGTAGATTTTTTATCTATACTACGTAGTCTAAATAAAATATCTATGGTTAAAACACAATTTTCACAGCATTACCTATTGCCTTTTAAAACATGACGACAGACCTTTTTAAACAAACCGACACGCGAGTCGACTATTATAACCACCGATTTCCATGTTTTCTATCAATCATTCCCACGATTAATTTAACCCATTTAATAATATGGTGTACATACTACCGTTTTTAGTTGACACTATAGGATTTTTAGTTGACGCTATAAGATTTATATACAATTGTTTTCACTATGGTATTAATTTTTATGGAATTGTTTTCACTATGGTATTACATACATTTATCTAAAAGGTAGGTACTCACTCGTCAGAATCAGCTGTGATGCTCTAAGCCAAGGAACCAATAATAAGCGAAACTTTATAGATCTTTATGATGCTACGCTGAGCTTAGAGCTTGACGGGAGTCACTATATTCGATGCTCTATCTAAAGGTACCTATATTTTGAGACAAAGACAAAGAACTTTATTTACATATTTAGTACGCCATATTTACCTTCATGAGGTATGCAAATATTACAAAGATAAAAGAAAAAACTTAATAATAACACAATTTATAAAAATGTACATTATTATCAATTTTATTTTTATTTTTATTTGATCCCATATTGCGCATTTTGAAATTTTAAATTTTATTTCTTCAAGTATGTATTTATTTAGTTGTTTGTTTATTTAAATATTTATTCATATTTATTTGTACTTCGGATCGAATCCGATCGTCGGCTTTGGGTACCCATATTGCAGAGTTTTTGTACTCTAAGAGGAAAAAAGCCGGCGGAAAAAATTGAAAAACTATCTTCATGCCTATGTGACACCTCTTTATAACTTACTTGCATTGAATTAATGAAATGAAATTAGAACTTTCCCGTTATCAAAATGCAGAGTTGCAGTAATTACATACATTTCAATTTCTGCTTTGCGGGGAATCGTATCCGGGACCCTTGATTTGCAGTTCGGCATGGTAACCGTTGCGCCACCCGGGTTGTCAAATGATTTATGGTCAACATTTTGAAAATACGTTTAATTATCACGCTTCGCTTTTATATACTTTTTCTAGTTGACAAAGTGTTACATCCTTGAGTGTCAGCTGCGCAGATTGTAATCTCGTGAGGTAACCGCAATTTTTTGAAGGTGGTAGAACTATTAGAAGTATAGTATAGTAGAAGTACCACTGCTGCACCCACTTCTGCCGTGAGCAATTCTATTATGTTTCGGTGAAAAGGTGCAGTTGCCAGCCACACTTACATGTGGCGACCACCAGCCTACCGACCTCAGACAAGACTTACCAATGCTTGCTTGAGGTTGTATGATTGTATGTATATGTCCATGGGCGACCACTTAACACCACGTGGCCTACATGCTCATCTGCTACTCCATTCAAATAACACCACATTAATCGTGATTACATTATTTGCTAAGATAGTACTGTTTATGTAGGAGGCTGTTCTAATTAGAACTTATCGTCGATAAATGTGGCGTATTCTAAAAAAAATGTCATCAAAATTTTAACGAATAACAATGAGACGAGAATGACTCCAGGTAATCTGTGAGCCAGATTAAGCTCTAATCCAAAGCCCACATAAAATTTATCACGCCCCGCTCTAGAATTCCCCGTATAGATAGGTATGAAAAACAATCCCAATGATCGAAACTCAAACACAAGAATAGTACAACAATATCCCTAAGGAAACCGAACCTGGGACCCTCTATTCGCAATTCGGCACCGCGGCATGCAATTCATTATTCCATCCATAACCAATATGCAAGGTTTAACTTACAATAATACAAAGTAATGACTGAATGGATTAATTTTAAATGCACATCTATAATTAAATGCAACCTTCAATATTTTGTATATAAAAATAAAATTCCTCTTCCATAATTACTATCAAACAATGGCTAATTGTTTCGTTTCAATTAAACAAAATACATACTTGTAGCTATAATTGCAGTATCAAAGCGTAGATAAAAACAGGAAACGAATAATTCGTCGCATATCTAAAAGGTGATCTGCCGAGGTTTTTACTTGGTTCAATATTAACTCACGATTCTAATGTAAATATATTTTGTCATAATTTAGATAAATATCTTTTCAATGTAAGTACCTATATCTTCATTATTTTTCACATTTACATAATCCCTTAACACACTGGAATTTAAGAAGAATTTGAGCGACCTTTTCTTTATACAAACTTTCATACATACATAATAATATGTTATGATGTCATGTAATTTCGTAGATGCTATGGGTAAGTAAGTACATTTGTAGCATGTAAGCCTAATGCGGCAAATAAACGCTATACTCGGATGTACACAATAATAAAAAAATTCAAGTTTTCACCTCTGTAGTCCAAAGTTTCATGTATTTTGGAGCGTTCATTTATTATATTATACCACTGAATACCAACTATTAGAACATAATTAATTATGCATTAAATTTCACACACTCAGTGACATTTATATAAATAAACGAAAGAAGGCGATCAATAATGACATTGACCCAAAAAAATTGGCAATTTTCAAAACAGGCGCTTGGAGCGCACAGCCTGTCTCGTTAGGCAGCAGGTCAAAGTTTTTCGCATTCTAAGGAGAGCCTGTATGGTCCAGGAGACATGGATTGCGATGTTTTCTTCCCGTTACCGTCACCTCAGTTCCCATTTTGCTTTGTTTTCATTGGAACATACGAGATTTTAAGTTTGATTATCAATTACCTACGTGAAGTTTTATAAATGGTGTCTTTGTGATTATCATTATCTACACTACACTCTTTATTCAATTGAATTGTTGCATCGAAACAGATATATGCTTAAACGGCAGAAGCGGGTGCAGCGCACTTTCAAATCATAACAGTTCTAACCTAACCACATAATGGTTATACCTACTGTAAAGGTAAACTTAAAAGCTTTTCTTGTATAACTTTGTAAGGTAATTTTTAACTTTGTACAGGCACATCCCGGCCCAGGATTGCAAGCGATAGTATACCTTCGAGACGACGAAGAATCCGGTGTGGAAGGCGAGCTAGTGTTCACGCAGATAGTGCCGAATGGACCAGTGATCGTTGAAGGGAACGTCACGGGCCTATCACCAGGCCTTCATGGTGTCCATGTCCACCAGGTCGGAGCAGTCAAGGACGACTGCAAGAAGCTTGGACCGCATTTCATTGCGTATTACGTGAGTACTCTTGGAACCCCAGTTCTTTAAACATGACATTGTCGCAGCAACTTATGGATTATGGACATCTACAATGTAATCTGTTATAAGTATAAAAATCGTATCCCAACGTCGGGATATCGGGTTGTCATAAAAGGTAAACTAAGTAGGTCATTGCTTGGCAAAGTTCTTTTGGAATTGTTAATGGCTGCTATCACCTCGGGGTCTATACTGAAACGACAATGCATTCGGATATGTGTCAATCGCGCATCTAGAAGCCGGGCGGATCTTACACCCACCAGTTCCCTATATATTTAATGTACTCTGTGCTTACACCAACCCTTCACCCTCCCCCCCAAAGTGAAATCCTAGATCCGTCACTGGTGACGTATATGAGTATATCTCTATTGACAGTGAAGCATTAATAAAAAATAATAATATGGAACTGACCGGCTCACTCAAACTACATGTAGGTATGTACTATAACTACTTTAGAGGTAGCACTTATTGATACTAGAAACATAAAACATTTTCAGGGCCGTCACGGCGGTCCACGTGACCACATTCGCCACGTCGGGGACCTCGGCAACATAAAGGCTGAAGAGGGAGAAGAAACTCTCCGCGTACGGATCGTGGACCACCTGATCTCCCTGACGGGCCCCAGGTCCATCGTGGGCCGCTCGCTGGCCATCTCGAGGAGCGAGGACGACTACGGCCGCGCCGGCACTTTGGACAGCGCGCTCAACGGCACCTCGGGACCCGCTGTTGCCTGCGGCGTCATCGGGTACTTGAACTAGTTTGTTTGTAAAGTAAACTGTATTTTAAGGTATTTTGTAATAAAGTTTGATTTCCTCAGCGTGTAATTTTAATCCTTACCTTACTTACCTTACCTTACTTAATACTTTTAAACGAGCAATTCTTGTATGTATACTTATACCTAATTATATTTTTTGAATCTCAGAAACGGCTCCAACGATTTTGTTGAAATTTAGTACGCTGGTTTCGGGGCGTGATAAATCGATCCAGCTAGGTTTTATTTTTAGAAATTGTGAACTATAAAATCATATTTTCAACGATAATCAATTTAAATATAGACTGAAAAATACGACTCTTCCTGACATTTATTGGAATTGTGGCAAAGAACACCGTCGCCGTCAATCGCCATCCGCCAATCAGACATTGTTCATATAGGTACATACTGTATTGTTAGTATTTTTTCATAAAGTTCGATGTCTTATTATATTTCTTTTTTAATACGCACAACGATACCTTTTTTTGTATCGGGGGGAAACCTTCAAATGGTACCCGACACCTTGGGAGAGGATACCGGGTTATGTGTGATTTGACCGCACTAAAGCCCCCTCGGTGGCATGCCTCTGCGTTTGTGAGGACTCCGGGATCTCCATAGGAACGCACCGGTGTCCTCCACGCGCGGCGCCCCAGAACGGGCCCATCTTCGGGAGAGCAGATGTGCTCTCCTGCACCTTCAGGTGTTCACGGCGGCATGCGGCCAAGCATATACCGCCGTCCCTCCCGGGGTTGTTAGCTGGACGGGTCAAGCTCCCACTCTCACCGTCCGCATCCCCGGAAGCCCCCTTTTAGTCGCCTCTCACGATCAGGCAGGGGATACCGTAGCTCTATTCTTAATCCCGAAGCTACAGGGAACGCAATGATACCTACTATTACGATTAGATTATTACGATTAGCAACAAAGTTAAAGAAGCTTTTGTTCCGCGTTCCTGTTTGATACTTAAACTAGTTTGTTTTATATAATATACCTATATTTTATATAATATATAAGGATATATATATATTATATAAAATATAGGTATATTAATATATATATAGGTATATAGGTATATTAATAATATAAGGAGACTCCTGTGCTAATATAATTTATATTATATTATATTAGCACAGGAGTCTCCTGTGATATTAGTACTGTATTATTACTACTACTACTTTCAGCTTTAATATTTTAGAAAAAGCTACTTTTTAACACGTTTTAGGAATAAGAACCAGAAGCAGAATATTTAAGTTACCATTTACCTAATTCATAAAACATTCTATACAATTTAAAGGTAACGATTTAAGGTTTCTAATTAACATTTCCATATAAAACTACAATTCAATAATAAGTAAGCACAAATACACAATTTCAGTACGCAAACGGGCAGAGTCACTGCCCCTACCAGTATCAACGTTATAATCTTATACATGGTAGTGTATTATCTATGGTTATAATGCCCGCTCCGAGGAGGAAAAGGAGGGCTCGCTTTTATAGGCGTTTTCCCCTACAAGGTCACATTTTTTATTCAACTACCAACGTTGATTCCCAACACACGCTTATATTGGCTTGACCAGTAGGTATATGTATGACAATGCAATAATATGAAAAAAAATACAACTAAAAATTAAAAATAAATAATGTAGTATAAAAAACTAAAAACACGTTTTAGTGAAAATACGGACTAAAAAGTAAAAAATAAGAAGAAAATGTATTTTACTGTAGGTAAAAAAACCGTGGGGTTTGAGTTTATTTTACTATTGCATTGACTTGACACAATTCACCCCTCGCTTTTTTTACAGTAAAGTACATTTTCTTCTTATTTTTTACTTTGTAGTTCGTATTTTAACAAAAGCGTGTTTTTTTTGTTTTTTAAACTATATTTTTTTATTCCTAGAAGGTTTACAACCTGCCGTTTTTCATACTTCGGCTTCAAAGGTACCTACTTAGTATCAATTAAGGCTAACACAGACGTGACAACAATCGACATCTTACCGTTAAATTGTTTAGGCAGAAAAGCGATTAACATGGAATTAACAGGAACCCCGTTTCGTGTTTTACGTAATTGTGCAATTGTATGCCATAAGAGCATCGAAGGTATTGACTCAAGGTCTGGCCCTAATGTTCTATGGGTGATATATTATATGTGTCTGCGTAATTAGCATGCTTGTTTGCTTAATCTCAATTAATTAGTCTCAATAATATAATCAAAGTTTGCAAACCACATTTACTTTTAGAACTAAATTCAGATGGCCAGACCTTCCATCTTTTTGAGAGATTTATATCTTCGGGAAACAGACTAAAAAAGCTTATTATTTATGTTTCTGGTCAAATACCTACTCAAGATGGAGTACTTTGCCAAAAAGATACCTTTAAAGTTTTGTTGTCGAAAGTTCTAAGCACCTGCCATTTTAAAAATAGCAATTAATTACTCTGTCAAAATAGTAATATTGTTGTATTCTTCTGTTTGTACCTTACGATGTATCACTCACTACTGATAAGCACGTCTATAAAACTTTTGGTTAATTGTTACCCGTCGCACTGCTGTGTATAATGTATAATGAGTAGTGCCACGGGCAATGGACCATCCAGTTATGAAGATATCCCACGATAAAAATTGAAAAAGGACAATCGACGACCCGTGTGGTGCAATGGTTCCCAATGAATCTGCCGATCGACGGGTCCCGGGTTCGATTCCCAGCGAATCAGAATTTTTTTCTGTTCTCGATCTGGGTATTTATGTTTGTCTTTGTGTGTGGCCATGGTACCCACGACACAGGGAATCCTACTGTGGGGCTATGAGTGTGTAGCGTAATTTTTTAACTAAAATTAATATGTCTAACTGATTTTATGTTTTACTTTAAATGTTTTTGATTTTTATATTTTCTCAACTCATCACCTGATGCGAATGCGAATGCGGTTGACGGTAAACTTAGAGCATCACAGGTCGGGGGAGTCAGTAGGTACCATTGATGCTCTAAGACTGCAAACAAACATTGAAATAAAACACAATTTAAATATCCAGCTGATTTATTCAAATAGAATAAAAAAGTAACAAAATATACCAAATTAAAAAAAATACAGCACCAAGTGTTTGTGTCACATAGTTTGTGATGATTATTATAAATGTTATTACTGGCAGGTCCGAAAAACTTTCGTCTTTTATACAAGTCTTTTCTCAACTATATACTATACATATACACAAAAAAATACAAAACTTCGGACGGGTATATGGTCCTAGCATAAAATTCTCTTACATTTAATTCATTATCATTTGTATGCTTAAAAGCTCCCAAAAAATAAAAAAAATTGAAAACATTACAAAAAAAAACACTTTATACTTAAGATACAGGAAGAAACTTGGTTGTCATATTTCATATACAAAAATAATTTTAAAATATACATAGATGACAACATATACCTATAAGACTCTGCAATCTTTAAATAAATAACTTCCAACAGAACAGTAAAAGTAAATTTTATAAAAAACCTTGATTGGGCCTAAAATACATTACTTATATAAAAAGTTGACTCATTAAACTTATCGTTTACTATCATTAATTTTTTGGTATGTTTCGGTATGTTATGTTGGAAAAGTAAATGTCCAAACTAAAGGTTTGTGAGACAATATGCTATATATTAGTTTGAACTACATAGACTATGGGTTTATTGGAGACCGATGGAGGCCACAAGGCTTTCCACCTTGGCGATGTAGGCCTTTTGTGCGTCTTCCTTCGATGTGCCGGACTTCTTCGACCATGCGTCGAACTTGGCCTTACCCTTCAGGTCGAACATGCCGGGCCTGTCTGTAAAAAAGAAAATATAAAGTTGAGTAAACGAATCTGCACAACAAACAATCCAGGCGCGGTCGCAGCCTTAAATTTTGGGGAGGGTCACTAAGAAATTTAGGGTTCAAAGAGGTGTCCAAAATTGGCTTGTTTCGCCTTACATCTACGCATGTAATGGATTTTGGGGAGCGGGTCATGTCCCCTGTGAGTCCTGTGACCCTCCCCCGAGGACCGTGCCTGAAACAATCTGCTTTGGAGCAGCGTGGCAGAGTATGCTACAGGCCTTTCAAATTATTGAGATTATTTAGCCCAGAAGTTGCGGCCAAAAGAATTGAATCCGCACGATAGACTAGAGGTTGTTTTGACAAGATTCGCTGTTGACAAAGCGAACGATGACTGTACTGAATGCACCAACTGATAAAACAAAATACCTACGCGGTGGTATTGAAAAAACTAACATGAAAGGAATTTTGCTACCAGTATATTAATTATTGACGCATCGACGGGCGAATGTGAAAGCAGACGTTGACATGACATGTAAACGCACAGTTCTTAAAATCGATTGTGGGTGTATGTATTTTACAGATGGTAGAACTTATTTGGATCGGGGTGGTACCAGTACCACTGCTGCAACTATTTCTGCTGGAAAGCAATTTTATCATACTGGTATTTTTGTGGAAAGATGCCAACCAGTCCAGTCTACATGAAGCGACCATGAGCCTCCATTGTAGCTATGCAACTGCATACGATCCCAAGACTAGCTTGCTTGAGGTTGTGTATAGGTGGCCATGCTCTGCAACGACCACTCATCACCTCCTCCATGCTCATATGATCCGCTTAAATAAAAAGCAATGTTCTATATGTTTATGATTTTTACGTCAAGCTGGTGGTGTTAGTTCCATCCGGCTCAGTCAGTCGATCTGCATACACCTAACTGTACATTACAGTTATGAAGATAACATTTCTGCGGAAGGTAAACGGCCGGACAGAACGGCTAGTCACAATTTTGATCTGAAACTATATATCTTAATAGACCAGGTAGTTCCAGGCTACTTTAGGCTTATGCTTTCTGTATTTTTTTAATCACATAGATATTATAAATTTAAAGGGTTGCAAAAGAGGGATCAATACGGGCAAAGAATGACATTATACTCGTAAATAAATAAAATACTTATACAATTTACGAGTATGAAATTTCAGTTCCAAAGTAGCTCTATTCTTAATCCCGAAGCTAAAGGAACTTGAATACGGGTCCTAAATCTCTTACTAGCAATTTGGTCAACCAAAAACTTACCAAATTATATAGCATGAAAATGCAATTCTCTGTTAAATACACGATGACATGCAAATTAAAAATAAAGTCACCAAATGTTAGTCATACAGAAAGAAGTTTAGGAATTATCATAAGGCCACAGGTCAAGCCAAGGTGAGATTGCAAAGGAGGATAAAATTGAGCCTTGAATAAAACATTAAACTATAATAAATGAGCACTTAGCAGGAAAGAAACTATTTATAGGAGCATTATTTATTTTCCCCGTTACGTAGGTAATTGTAAGTAAGTAATTTTAAGTCAGAGTTACAGTTATGTTTGCATAACAGCCATAACGGACGAATTTATGTAATAAGCATTAAAGCATTTATGCAACAAAATATTCAGTAAAGTTAGGACATTACACGAAACTCGACCTACAAGGATAATACACGAAACTCGACCTACAGCTTTCACATAAAATTTCACACTCTATCAATAAGGTTCTTTGAGATAATAATATATGTAAGTATGTACCTAGTTCCTTAAAAGGACTATTAGCCAAAAGGTGTTGCAATTTCTAAACTGCACTGATTTGCAGGCGTACCTACCGCGACGGCTCATATGTTTTTATACCTATTTGTTATTAACCTTGGCATTGGCACTGCGAAGTGCAAAAAACATCATGTTGCGTGATTCATGGAGAACTCAAGAATACTTTTAATTTTTTAGTAATTATTGTGTTTGTGTTGTGTCGAATTTATTTGGAACCATAGAATAATATAGAATGAGTGTCTTCATACAAGCGCACTGACAAAATTGAAGCACTAAATTATTACCTATTAAATTCACACAGATGTCACACTTACAAAATATTTTTATTTTCGCCAAATTAACTATAAAATACTACAAAATATTGAAAACATCACTGTGAAAAGTTATGTTCTGATACGCGTGATCGCCACCACATGAACACATGAACACCACGCGGGCCGTCTGCCTTTTTGTTCGGTTTATTTATAAAAAAGCCTTCCCCGATAAATGGACTATCCAACACAAAAAAGTTTTTTTCAATTCGAACCAGTAGTTTCTGAGATAAGTGCGTTCAAACAAAGTTACAAAAGAACGAACAAACTCTTCAGCTTTAAGGGACTGTAAATTATAAAACTTCAATACATTAACTTAAGTTTTCGATAAATCAACAACGATACTTCCAAACACTGATAGAAAAATTCTTGAAATGGACGTAACTTTTTTATTTGTGAACCGTTTTAAATAAAACAAACACTAAATGTTAATCCAAAAAAATACTAATACATTAATGAAAACCGCATCCTTCTACGTCAAGCCGTTCCTGAGGGGCCACTCCACAGAACATTATTAAGAGAGGTAGAACGGCAATAATGCGCCGTTCGTATGAAGACTGGTGTCGCCGATACAGCCCCGCCTTTCACCTTCATTACATCTGTACTTAAATAAATACGAAGCTTACGCACATTTGCAATTTCAAATCTAGCCAATCTTAGCGCCGCACAATCACGCGATTTTAAATGAACGAATCACACCCAAGCACGCACACAAGCACGCATATCGTAGCACGATCGCGTGTTTCTGTAGAGATTTTGGAATCTTGAGCGTTTGCTCAAAATTCCTTGGCGCGTCTGCCCCGCCCACATTTCCATTCTAACTCTTAATATGTTCTGTGGGCCACTCTGTACGCATCCGTCCGTAAGTTCTACTATTTTCGGAATCTTTTTTGGCACACCCAGATCAGTTTTTTTCACGAATTAATAAGATAAGCGTTATCATTGATGACGTTAAGCTACTTATTAAATAATATTGCTAGAATTTCTTCAGTCTTATCCAAAAATTAAGCCCGAAAATTCACTAAGTTACGGATACGGACGTACAGAGTGGGCCCCCTGAGCTTAGCGCGCACAATCGAACAGACAAACAGACAATAATTCTAAAAATCATTGTTTTGGGTTCTATTACGCTAATAAATAGCCCTAGTGACAGTTTTTCTCAAATATCTTCAATGTACAGAAACCGACTTGTTACAGATTTATTATAGTATAGATAGATAGATGAATAGATATATAAACTATAGATATATAAACTATAGATATATAAATAGATAGATAAAACTATCAGGCCACGTGTCCTGACGCGAACTTAACGTTTTTTACCCATCCCAAAAAAGTGCACAACGCCGCCAAAGAAGTTTTCACTTCAAAAACTAGTTAAAAAATATCATTGTTAATAAGTATTTCTTTTCACCTTGCTTTGATTACCTAATAAATATTGCATAGCCATGTAGTTTACGAACTGCCGTACGTGATCCGTCACATAAATCGTAAATAAGATACCCTTTTAGCCTTAACACGCCGGGGGCCTTGCATAAGCTGCATAATGTTTGTAACGTAACTACTTTGATACCACTGACCACTGATATACAAAAAAAACCCATAGACCCTCTTTATTTTACTTCATCTATTTTTAATGTCCTGCTACTGGGCATAGGTAATTGAGATTTAGAGTTAAATTTGAGATTTTTTGTCGGTCTTAAGCATTCACGTTGATGAAAAACATCGCAATAAATTATTACCAGGTTTTCCCTGAAGTTGGAGCAGCGATACATGCATTACAATTATTTTTAAGTTAGATAATAATATGTGCGTACCGTGGTTGGAACCGGAGATCATTATCATTTAAAAATCAAATTAATTTTCCTTTTAAAATATATACCTTAATTCTTTAACGACATACAGTTTTAGTCATATTATTATGTACTTAGTTTGGTGTTAAAATCACGGAGATCCAAATAACGTTAAAATATTATTTAAAATATATAATAAAAAATATTATAAAATTTGAATATCATTCGGTAATTTATATTAAATTTTAAACCAACACATGGGAATCCATGTCTCTCTCAAGTAAATTATAGAACAATTTTTTTTGAATATGCTACACTTAGGTACCTAAAAATCACAAAGCAGCTAAATATCTATCTAGGTCATGGGTCCTATAAACATGTAATTTTATTTTATGCAAGGTTCCAATGGTGAGACTGCAGTTAACACTATTATAACAATTACCGAGTAATTACCACAAGAAACGGTTGTTCATTGGGAAAATTACGTTATTAGATAGCACGTAAAGAAAGACACACAGTAGGTACCTTTTGTTGTAACCTTCAAAAGGTACCCGACACTTTAGGAGAGACAGATACTAGGTTTTGTGATTTTTTTACTGCACTAAAAAGCGGTTACACACACACAATCGCCTTTCCCGGGGCCGCTACTTGACGGTTGGAGGAGTTCCCACTCCCGCCGACCGCAACCCCAGAAGCCCTCTTTTAGTCGCCTCTTACGATCAGGCAAGGGATACCGTAGCCCTAGGAGGATTACATAGTAGGTACCTACTACACGTAAATTTACTCAGAAAAAAGTACATTGTAACGTTTTGACAACGTTTACATTACATTTTGCTAAAACTGGTTTAGAATTTAGATACGCAGAATAAGTCGATTAATTAATGTTTTTAATTCGGAGGTGATAACTTATAATAATCAAATAAAAGCGCAAAATCCACTACTGTTCGTTTTGACGCTTATCAATAATATTTCGAGTATAGTTGTTACGTTAAAGAAGGAAAAAAAATTGATAAGCATCAAAACGAACATAAGTGGATTTTGCGCATTTATTTGATTATTATAATTTATCACCTCCGAGATAAAAAAAAAATTAATCGACTTATTCTATTTATTGAAAATAAGAAATCGCAATGTTATCGACATTCTGGTTTTTGTATAATTTTCTTTCATATTAAAATTGTTTATCAGCATGGAAGATACTTTAATTAAGTATAATAATATTACTGAAAATGTATAAGTACCTAAACAATTTATTTTTTATTTTTGCTAAGTATCTTTATAATTATTTAATTCTTACAATTAAAATCTGCTTACTTACCTACCGTGTAACTTGATTTTACGAATAAGATTATAAAATATGATATCAAACTGCAATAATGAAAAAAATGTTACCAACACACATTCGTTACAGTATAATGATAACAACATCAAAAATAATTATACCAGACGTCAGGTTGATAGTAAAATTGAAAAGATCTGATTGAATATTAAGTAATTATTATTAATAATTATTAATTTAAATGATGCTTAAGAAACCAGAACTGGCGGAAAAAAAATAAGGGCCGAAATGTGTCATAGAATTATGAAGGTCCCAAAATTTTCTTTATACATACAGACATAGAGTAAAGTAAGTAAAGCTGGCGATAAATCGTTCTCAGGGGATAAATATATCCTGCGAATAATTATTTTATTTATTTTTGAACTTTTTTTTTGCTTGACTTTTTATTTTATTGTTTTTTATTTATCGTGTTAAGTAAAATAAAATAAAAATGCAACAAAAAAAATTAAGTTCCGAAAACCCCGAAAATATAATTAACATTATGTAGGTACCAACTTATAAAAATATTGTGCTCAAATAATTAGCATGCGAATGTTACAGTCCAAAGGTTCTGGCCTTTGGAACGTTATGGTCCAAAGGTAGTCTCCGTTTGCATGGCTTCTAACAAGATTTTCCGGACTTTCTACATAATATTTTATTTTGTTATTTTGATGTTTTGAGAATTAAGGAAACAAACATTTTGTTTTATTTTATTATCCTCTTGCGCATCGCGCAGTCGAGTAATATCGTAAAAAAACTGACATAAATTTTAGTAATAAAACAAGTAATAATTTTTAGTGGGATTATTTCATTTAAAAAATCCCTACTAATATTATAAATTCGAAAGTAACTCTGTCTGTCTGTCTGCTACGCTTTCCTGCTTAAACCACTAAACCAATTTTAATGAAATTTGGAACACAGATAGAGTGGACCTTGGGAAAGGACATAGGATGGTTTTTATCCTACGGGAACCTATAAAACGAGTCCACGCAGGCGAAGCCGCTGGCGGAAGGCCAGTTATTTATACATATATACATACAAAAATGAATTTTGTTCGTTTTAATTACTAAAACGTTTATTAATACTTTAATACCTATGGCTAGATACCTAAAACCTTGCTGGCACAATAAAAATATATGCAGTGTGTGCAAGGTAAGTAATTAATGAATTAAATGGGTGGTTCATGGCGTCAACGTCATAAAGATTTCTTGTATTGTAAACAGGAAACATTGATCCTAAACACATTTTGACTCACTAACACGGATTTCCCATATTATTATGGAAGCTGTACTTCTAAACAGGAATTCATTTAAATTTTTGGACAGGCAGAAGTACAAGGAGGTATACCTATGTATAAATATACTCGAATATCATTTGCTTATATGTTTGTGTTCGCCAGGCTTCGTGCATTAAACAGAAACCCGAATGTTGATCGTTGACAGATTTGCCATAAGGAAGCTGTACTTCTAAACAGGAATAATTTAAATTTAGAACATGCAGAAGTACAGGTAGGTATATATTGTGTACTCGTATATCCTTTGCTTATATGTTTGTGTTCGCCAGGCTTCGTGCATTAAACAGAAACCCGAATGTTGATCGTTGACGGATTTCCCATAAGGAAGCTGGACTTCTAAACAGTAGATTTTTGTAGGTGGTAGAACTATTATCGTTCGCCCGGGGAAGTACCACCGCTGGACCCACTTCTGCCGTGAACCAATTCTGTTGTGTTTCGGTGGAAAGGTGCAGTTGCCGGCCACACTTACATGAAGCGACCACCGACCTCCGGAGTAGCAGCGCAACTAGATGTATACGACCTCAGACAAGACTTACCTATGCTTGCTTCAGGTTGTATGCATATGTACATGGGCTGCAGTGACCACTTAACACCTCGTGGCCTGCATGCTCGTCTGCTACTCCATTACAAAAAAAAACAGGAATTCATTTAAATTTTGGATAGGCAGAAGCACAAAGCCTTCTTGTGCTATACTACTTTGGAACGCCCTGCCCGAAACTATTAGAAAGGCGCGAACAAAGTCTACATTTAAGGAGTTGATACGTAAACATTTGTTAGCAAGTAACGAATGAGTCATTATAAGTTGGCTTCAAGTCACCTTTTTGGCATTAATAGTTGTATATTTATGTATGCTTTGTATGTATGTACATATATATCTATGTATGTTGTAGGTATGTATTAACTATGTACGTATGTATATAACTATTTATTTCTTTTAATTATTTTTTTATTCCAATAACTTTTAAATTACACATTTTCCTGCCTACCATAAGTTCTCACCATCACCCAGGGTTGACTGGTAGAGAATGCCATTAGGCATTAAGTAACACTTATGTAACCGTTACTTTAACTGTAACCCTTAATTTACGGTGATACAAATAATTAATAAATAAAATCAAATAAACTCAAACTCTGTACAAACAAGTTGCATTCCATACTAAAGTGTTGTTACCAGAAAAGCAGATGGCCGCCTAATGCTTTTTTTAAACACACTCATAGTCCCACAGTATGGTAGATATATCCTGTGTCGTGGGTACCATGGACACACACAAAGACAGAAACACAAACACCCGACAGAAATTTAAACTCATCATTCAAATTTCTGTTTCGCCGGGAATCAAACCTAGGACCCTTCGATTGGCAGTCTGGTATGGTAACCATTGTGCTACACAGGTCGTCATTGGTTATGGAGCAGACATAAAAAAAATGCATACCTAATAAATTATGTAATGAAGCACTTACTGGCTGGGTCAGCATCTCCAACTGTGGCCTGTTTAAATAAAGCATAGAGCTCTAGCAGGTCACCATCACTTGGCAGGGTCTTCAAGTTCCTCACATCGGCTGCAGCCTTGTCAAATTGCTGGAATTCAAATATAGAACTAAAATTTAGAAAACTTTGTACATTTAACCTCAACTAAGTCACATTGGAGCAGCTTTGTGGATAAGTGTGTTGATAAGTTGTGGGCATCCCACTAGTGAGAAGAGACCAGCAGTGAGACAATAAAAGTGGTACCATCATATATTTATTTATTTATTTATTCTTTAATTGTTCACCTAAAAAACTAGGCTAACAATGGGCGGACTTAATGTCTAGTGGCATTCTCTACCAGTCAACCCATGGTGATGGTGAGAATTTGTAGGTAGGTAGAAAGAGTACTGAGTGAGAGAAGCTGACACAGTTTTAAATAAAATTAAAATTAACTACTTATATCTACAAACATAATATAATATACACACATTTACATAATATACATAAAAATATAAAACATACAAAAATATAATAAATATACATAAATAATATACATACATATAAAATTATAAATACATAAATATTATGGTGGTAGGAACGGTGAATATCTTAGCCTATATCAACCGACTTTAAATAAAACTCTAGGAGCATTTTCTTGAAAATAGGTTTAGTTGGGGCTTTTCTGATGTCTGTTGGCAGAGCGTTCCAAAGTGATGTAGCCCGGAATGTAAAAGATTTCTGATAGAAACAGGTGTTGACAGATGGAATATACATTTAACAACCTGTATGCTGCAGTGGTATCACCCAATGTGCTGCGCAAGAGGGCCTGGGTTTGACTCCTATATATCTAAACAATGAATTTAATGGTCTTTTAACCAATTTCAACAAAAAACGAGAAGGTTATCAATTCATGGGGATCTATCTAGATTCTAGAGTTAGTACCCATTTCAAAATTGCATTAGAAAGTTAAGACATAATATAAGTTAAGTTATAATATAATCCAAGATTATTTTCTGGGATTCCATATAATTATTAAAACATACTTGTACCGATCTCATGTTACAAAAATTGATCCATGATGACACAGGGTAACCTTTTTTGGGTATGGAGGGAAACCTTCAAAAGGTTCAAAAGGCTCTTTGTTAGAGGATATCAGATTATTTGGGATTTGTACCGCACTAAAACCCCCTTGATGGCCTGCCACACCCTGGTACGCTCACACCACCTTCCTTGGTCCACTGGGTGTACGGATCGAGCTGCCACTCTCATCGCCCACAACCCCGGAAGCCCCATTTTAGTCGCCTCTTATAATCGGGCAGGGGATACCATAGCTATATTCTTAATCCCGAAGCTACAGGGACAGGACAGTTACATATAATTATATATAAAAGGAGCAGCAACAATCCTGATTTTTTATGTCGATTTTGGATAGGATTAAAGTACCTACTAAAAATGGCTAAACTAAAGTCCCAAACAAAATATATATATGTTTAAAAGTAATGGCAATTTAAAAGTCTAATCAATATCAATTTTATGGCTTGTTTACCTTGGACCTTGTTATGATGTAGTGTGACTATGTACCGCAAATAAATGAACATTTCATTTTCTTTTCTGAAGAAACTTTAAATTTCGATTTTAGGTTACATTTCAAATTTAAATGTACGTAACATTTAATATCATTGAATAATTCTATCTATACCTACTGAACTTAAACAGTAAAGTAAGGTAGGCAAGTACTTACATACCTACTATTTTTTTTGGCTACAAAGCTACAAAGTAAACATAGGTGAAAAGCTGGATAAATTCAACTTTCTCTTTGAAATTGCGTACTTTTTTTAATACACTCACCTCTTGAAGAGACATGTTGAATACCGAAGGTTAGGATTACCTAAAACAAAACAAGTTTGTGCTTAAAACACTGCAAATTATGATTGTTAGACCCAAAGCCGACGTGACATGATCATGATGAGTATGACCGGCCTCCGTGTCCAGTCCAACCTATTTTGACACTTCTGATAATTTGCGTTCTTCACTTACAACTTTAATATTAAGATAAAATATTCATTTGGATATACAATTACTAAAGGTCCATATAAAAGAAAAAGAACTTCAGAATTTACAATTAATTTGAATTAAGATTTCGTTTCACTTACTTTTTATACACAACCACACACTATCGGCGACTGGAACGAACTAAAATTTTCTTTCGTTCGATTCGATTCGTTCGTTCGATTCGATGATTCGTTTATTTCGTTCGCGGCCGAATGCCGCGCGTGAGTTTGCGTTGCGTCAGTTTCTTTGGTCAGTTTTTTCGTACATTATTCTTAGTCTAAGGTTTTTTCATTATATACAAAATGTACTCTGTGGTTAGTTTCATTCTGGGGTTTCGAAAGTTCGTCTTCGTTAGGTATCGTTGGTTTCGTTGGTTGGTTTGGTTGAGTCATGCATGAGTGTGAAGAAAGGAAAGGAAATGAGCAAGAAGAATAGCAAAGCCAACGCATCAATTTATTGATGATTGGAAAAAGAAATAACGCAAACAGAACCTTACCTTTTAATGAAAAGAACTTTTGACGGGATGCTAAATTGCTACCTACTTAAAATTTAATTCCATTTCGTCCTAAACGGCAATGTTTATAGGTACCTCCTGTGTATTTTAAAAATGCCTGCTATTGAACTTGAAACTTGTCAATGTCCACGTCCGTCACCAAACAACAAACTGACTGACAAAAATTTCAGTAGGATGAATTTGCAGAATTTTATTGTACTGAAAAATAGAAACTTTTTTTATACATTTAGGTTTAATTTAAAAAATAACTAAAAAATAAACGTTACACACTCATAGCCCTACAGTAAGGTAATTAATACACTGTGTCGTGGGTACCATGGACACATACAAAGAAAGGAACACAAATACCCAGACCGAGAACAGAAATATTCAAATTTCTGTTTCGCCGGGAATCGAACCCGGGACCCCTCGATTGGCAATTCAACATGGTAACCATCGCGCCATGCGGGTCGTCGAATATTTTTTCAATAATATATTTATTCTAAAAAATAGAGCAGTGACCGATCCAGGACTACAGTTCATTCATTGATTTTAGTTTGGGGCAGGTGCGGGCTGAAATTTTGGAGGAAATTTTGCATGACCTATACACTGTACCGGGATCGCGCCTGGTTTGGAGGAAGGGGTGGAGGGGCTTGATTTTACTTTGGAGGTATTAGCATAAGAATAAATTGTATTAGAGGTTTGTAAACTTGACACATAAGACTTGTGAAACATATTATGCGAGATGCTTGTTAGCAATATATGCGAGCTCTGTGGGTGAAGATCGATTCACGAGTCAGGGCTGTTTCACGAGTTTTGCCATCATTGTTTCGGAGTTCAGCACAGTAAATATCTGCGGTTATTGCTTGACCAGTCTGAAAAAGTGTAGCTTTTTTTGTGAGTGTGCATGGCATGCTAAGACCACTAAAAAGTTTTCTTTTTCAACATTTTTACGTTCCACTGCTGGCTACAGGTCTCCTGGAGAAGACAAGAGAGAGGGATTTAAACCATAGTCCATAGTAGTCCCATAGTAGTGCTGATTGGTGGACAATTAAGTACAAAAAAAAGTACAAAATTAAGAGTTCCTCATTATAATCTAAAATCAGTGATTGAATATACTTATTTTCTTTAAAAATAACTTAAAAATATAAAAATAACAGCTGAAATATTTTTTCTGTTTTCAAGCGTAGACGATATTATCTCTAAAAACAAGAAAACTAGTTTTTTGTTACGATAGGCTTAAAAACTGTCTTTGATACTACCACTATCTATCAAGTGGTTTTGAAGAAGGTTAATTCTAGTTCGTATATAATAATATATCAATAATGCTGTTGATGTTTTATTATGAGCGACACAGAACTTTTTGTGTAAAACAGCAAATGGGGAGTTATGTTTTCTTGCGTGGCGACTGGCGACAGTGGCGACGTGCTTGCCAAACTACCTAAGTTATACTTTAAAGGTAAAGGTAGTCCTTTACCACAGAGTACATTTGTATATAACAGGTCCTTTACCTGATACAACCTACGCCGTACCTAAATCTGCGACACAGAGAAGACGAAGGACTGTGTGTTATTTGAACTCCGTGATCTGCGAAGTAGTCGCGATGGCTTACTGATAATATCAGTGATAACATTATATAATAATAATATGAATAAGAAAATGCATTATTGTACCAATATTTTTAATGGCAATAAAAGAAAGACTTCGAGAAACGAAACATTTTTTTTACAGATTAAATTACAAAATTTGAATACAATTGATCATTTTAAATAAAAAAATTGTTGGTAGGTACCAAATATAAATTACATCGTAATGACACACAAAAATTGAGATAAACAGATTTTTACGTACATTAAGATTATTAAAGTAAAAATAATGTCCTAAAATTATCTTATGTTATTAAACTATGCGTATTTGGACTGCAGTTGTTGGGCCAACTCGATGTATTGCTTCTTGGCGTCATCTTGGGAGATTCCCTTGCGGCCGGACCACGCCTTGAATTTTGCGTTTTCTACAAGACCACTGGGCTCAGCTGTGAAAAAAGATACTTAATTTTATATTTATAATATAATTTAATTTAAGTATAATACTAGGTTCTAGTTGCAATGGATACACACAAATACAACGACACAAACACCCACATCAAGAATATAAATTTTAACTCGTCGATCGATGGTAACCATGGCGCAATACTTACAGGTAGTTGTTTTATTTATTTCAATAAATCTGCAGATACATTTTATGAAAGTCATATATTTACACGCATTTAACATAACGTAAGGAGAGCAAGATCATTTTGGTGAAAGGCATTGGAAAACTTGTTTCCAAAATCGTCGTGTTCTTGAAAGCTTTGCTAGTTATTAAAAGCAAAACAGTGTAAACATTACGTTTATTAACATCACGTAGAAAGGTACCTTTTACTCACAAAATTCTAGGGCAAATGGGAAATTTGCCAAGATTAAGAACCTTATTTATACTACAGTCTGTAGATATCTTAGAAAGACGAAAGATTGACAAGCGCATAATGGCATCCGTAGTTGCTCTAAGGCAGATTTTTATTTTATTTTATTTTCATAATTTTTTAAATCGTTTTACGGCATTGGATAGACATTGCAGCCCTTCAATATTTTCGTTTCATATAATATACTAGCGTATATATTAAAAGATTATGGGTTAAGCATACTTAGTTCTTAATTTAAGGATAATATTTTTGTGTTCACCAAAAATCTAAAGGTACATCTATGTATCAGTATGCATTTCTAAAATAGGTATTGATCTTAAACCCGTTTAATTGTTTTACTATAAGTAATTAAACTACTCGGCCAACAAAATATGTTACATCAAACAAATTCCAAATTAACACCAAGATATAACACTTTATTATTGTAGTGCGCTGCAAATATTCTATTGTAACAATAACTATTTTATTCTTCCCCGAAAAATACTGATCGTGCACCAAATATTCTAAATTAGGTAAATGAAATGGGAATATTTTTTTATTTTTATCAAGAATTCCAAAAAAACTTTGTGTTCCTGTAGAGTAGGGGAAGGGGGGGGGAAGTTCGGTTAGGTTAGGTTTGACTTTTTTAAACCCCGCGCAGCGGGGTTCCGTCGACATGCTACGATTAACTTTTATTCATTTTCTATTGATAAAGCTACATTGGACATTAATTGGTGTTTGATTCAAATACATTTTGCAGTGCATTATCTGAAGTAAAACTAAAAAAATAAATGCTGTTTTTAAAATTAGGTGTATTACTATTTTTACAAATTTGCAACAGTTGTTAAATAGATACTCGTTATGACATATTTTAATGAACATATTTTGGTGCACATTCAGTATATTTGGTGGAACACAAGCAAAATTAGGTAAATGAAATAGGAATAAATTGAATTACTTTTAAATACCATCCTTAATTTAATACTAACACCATTTCCTTATAGGCTTAGAGCATCACAGGTACTGACAGGTATGACACCCGTCATAGTCAGTATCTTTGATTCTTTACCTATGCTTAAAGGGTACGTAAGTACATTATTCTTAGTCTAAGCTTAAAGGGTGAGCTTCGGGTGAGCTTAATAATTATTTTAAAAATTATAATATTTTTTATTTTCACCATCTGAACAGCAGTAAATAGCCGGCCAGGGCTTACTTGACATAACAAAAACTGAATGACACGTCTTAAGTCTTAACATAGCAGTATTTTTACTGACTTCAAACATTGTTGGTAACAACGTGTGACTTCTGTGCGATGGTTTTATTAAATGTTGGCCAAGGGTGGCCCAGAATAGTTTTTACTCGAGTCCCTTCTGGATCCGCTGGTGTGTACTATGTTACTAAGAGTTTTAAAAGCACGTCTTCTTACCAATGTTGACGTCGCCGATGGTAGCCTGCTTGTACAATGAGTACAGGGCGAGGTTTTCGCCGTCAGCGGGCTTGGTCTTCCAGTTCCTGACGGACTCAGCGACGGACTTGAATTGCTGGAAATTAAATAAATAAGCAGGTTAATTCAGTGGCAGCTAGCTACAAGGGATTTAAAAGAACATCCATATAGTATTTTATGATCGTGAAAAAAACAGAAAAGGAAACAAAGCGTAGGTACATTGGACAATTTAAATCCATAAAATTATACTATGATTTCGAGGACGAATTACGTCTATAAATTTCGTCACAACACAATACAAAAAAAAGAACTTCTTTACGAGTGTTTTGTAGTTTATTTTTTTTATTCGTAGGTAATTTTTACAAAAAATGTGTCTTCCCAGTGGATTTATTTTAATTTTAAAAATAAGATTGCAAAACATTAATATAAAAAATTAGAAAAACCGTATCTAATCGAATACCTATAAACGAGCAATTCTTGTATATATTTACCTACCTAAATATATTTTTTGAATCTCGGAAACGGCTCCAACGACTTTGATGAAATTTAGTACCCTGGTTTCGGGGGTGATAAATCGATCCAGCTAGGTTTTATTTTTAGAAATTTTAAAGTATAAAAAATATTTTCAACGATAATCAACTTCCATATAAACTGAAAAATACGACTCTTCCTGACATCTATTGGAGAGTACTAATAATATTGTGGCGTTGAACGCCGTCAAACGCCATCTGCCAATCCGACGTTCAAAGAAATGACAATGTTGATTGGAAAGAGCTCTAAAAAAATTCGTTCATTGGCCGAATTCTAGGCCTAAAATGTTGGGCTGACTGCGTAACTAGAGACCCGGATTCAACCTCATTCAAAACCATATTGCGTTTATTTTTAATTTTTTTGTGAAAATATTCTTTTTATTGGGAGCTGTTTCAGATGGCATTGTAAGTTGTTAACACTAAGCAAATGAGTGTTTCGTTTGAAATTAAACCAAGAAAATATTTTTTTTTATCGGAGCAACGCTCGATCGTCCAGGTACTAAATTTTAAAGTAGGTAACTGAATTAAGATTAGGATAAAGATAATATAGAATAAGTTTCTCTCCTAGAGTATATTCAAAAAAGAATAGGCGCGCAACTTGTGATGCTGGTTGAATACATAATTATACCTAGGTACTCATAATTTGGTTTCTCTATTTATATGACTTTGTCATCTTATAGATATTTCTTATAATCATAGATTTTTTTATCTTACATTATTCAAGGCAAAGTCATAAAAAATCTATGCTTTTTTTATTAACTATTATTAATGCGAAAGTTTGGATGTTTGGACTCTATCCACGTCTATTCTCTTTTTTTTCTAAACAGAATTTACCGTAAATTATTTATTTTTGACCTATAAAGTTGAAGCACTGAAATCGTCGCGAATTTTTAAAATCTCCGGGATTTTATAATATCCCGCCATGAACTTGTTTTTTCTACGTCCGTGTATCCCGCTATGACGTTGTGGTTTTTTGTTGTTTATCCATACAATGTGCAAAACAGGTAAATAACAAATAAGTGTAATGACGTCTTTTTATTATTATATATTATGGAGGTAATAATTTATAATACGTTAATGTGTCACACAATAACTAGGTATAGGTACCTTATTTCAGCATTTAATTTAGTTATGAATATATATTACATCTAACTAATCGGAGACATTTTTGTCGATGAAAATAATAATTAGGTACTTAGTAACTTTACTTTTTAAGGCTATTTATATAAAATTAAATAAAAATAGCTATGAATACTTTTCGATAGGCAAGTTATCATAGGCATATATGTTTATAATTATAAATGATATTATTTGATATAAAATATGTCTCATCGAGTTATCAGATCGGTGAAGGTCGATCTTCACCGGCTCTTAGACCATTAATAATATTGGAAGCTTATAATATTGGACTTACCTCATCAAGAGACATTTTGAAGGTAATTTGCTGAGATCTGAAAAAAAAATTAGATAAATTAATAAAGGCACAGTGTAACCGTGTAACATTTTTAAAATACTTAGATACGAGACATTTTTACGTAGGTACAAGGGAGGCCTTCAAGTCAGAGGGTCAGGGGGTGCTCACATTTCAGGTGGGGTGAAGTATTGGAAGTATACGCATTTCTACATGCTAAATTAATTATTATACTAATATGTTTGATGTTTAAAGTAAACAATGAACTCTATATTATACTTATTAAAATAATTTCATTAACATAATATACCTACGTCAGTATAGGTTTTTGTTTTTGCAGTCCAACAAAACCTCTGTTTAACCACATTGACCTATCTACATAAGTATCTGCATAGTGGAGGAATCTTACCCAAGTGATAAGAAAATGAACTTTAACTGCTCTTAATAGTGTGTTTGGCATGGGGTCTTTCTGCGCAGGACTCTAGGGGGTCAAATGCAATAGCGAATACGGGACACGAGGGGCTCCTCTATGGCCAGCCCGGGCAGACTTTTGTTAGGCATATAGGTATATAATAGAACTTATAATGAGGCAAACGAGGCAAACCTACATTGAGGGTAACGTTCATATTGCCGTCAGTGCCCCAGTACGTGTCATTTCATAATATGTAAGTGTTTAACCAGAGCGACTTCAAATGGTAAAAAATAAAATTGTTCTGTAGGTACTTGGCATAATATGATACTTGTGCTTGCTAATTGTAATAATTTAAAACTATCTTGGAGTCGGTGCCCATTCAGAACGAAAGGTACTCCATTTTATTAAGGGCCCGATTTATGTTTAAATACTGTTTCAAGTAAATTTATTTTATGAAACGTACCTAACGTAAAAGTGCGGATGCCACATCCGAAGGACATTCCACAAGTTCATTCACCGGAATGGCGGAAAAGTAACGTTATAAATATTGCACGAACGCATCTCACTATGGAATTGGCAGCTGTATTAACCAATCTTTTCTTCGATACGTTTTGTTTGAGTCGTCAGAAATAAAGTTAAGTTGTTGACAGCATCATAAATTGAGATTATGATTCATATCATAATAATCTTGCATAATCCATTACATAAGAAGTTCGTAATATTCTATAGAGCCCTTTTTTTTGTTTTCGGGGGGGGGGAACCTTCAAAAGGTACCCGGCACATTGGGAGAGGTTACCAGGGTACCGGGTTATGAGGGATTTGACCGCAGTAAAACCCCCTCCGTGGCTGCCACTGCACTTGGGGAGGACTCCGGGATCTCCGGCGGAACGCACCGGTGTCCTCCACGCGCGACGCCCCAGAACGGGCCCATCTTCGGGAGAGCATATGTGCTCTCCTGCACCTTCCGATGTTCACGGCGACATGCGGCCACGCACACATCGCCGCCCTTCCCGGGGCTGCTGGTTGGACGGATCGAGCTCCCACTCACACCGTCCACAACCCCGGAAGCCCCCTTTTAATCGCCTCTTACGATCAGGCAGGGGATATCGTAGCTCTATTCTTAATCCCAAAGCTACAGGGACTATTCCATAGAGCCCTAGCTTTCATTGACTAATTACGCAGTTACATGTGGTCATCAGCCTTATTTCAATTTTTTTTTAAATATACGGAACCAAAGTTCTATAAAAAATGCATTTTAATATACAATTTTCTGTACGACAAATTTTCTTAGAATAGGTTAAATGTTTAAGACATATTTTGGTCTCCCAACTCAGGTCTCGTTTTGATCTGTCGTCTACCCTTATTTATTTCAATGTCGTATAACGAGTACCTACAAGTCTTCTCTATAACTAACAGGAACATAGGACATTGGCCTACACTCTGTACTAATAGGTCTTTCTTTACCTATGAAATTGCCGTTCTTTAGTACTGGTCATTTCAAATAGAAAAAAAGTTTGGAATAGCTTTGTATTCTAAGTTCAAATTAATTTTGTTTTGAAAACATGACATTCTTTTTACAAACTCAGTTTTTGTTTATTGATAAGCGTTGTATTTTCATTACATTTTAACATTTTTCTGAATATTTAACCGAATTGTTACGTGCGATGAAAAATGGATTCTGTTCGATAATCGAAAGCGCTCAGCAAGTTAGTTAGATCCTGGTTCAGCACCAAAGCAATGCCCTAAACCAAAAATGACCTCTAAAAAGGTGATGGTCACTGTTTGGTGGCCTAGTGCGGGTGTGATTCACCACAGCTTTTTACAAAACGGCATGAGCATTACTGCAGATGTGTACTGTGAAGAACTGGAGACAATGATGGAGAAGCTTGCACATCGACAACCAGCTTTGGTCAATCGGTCGTCCCCACTGCTCCTTCACGACAACGCGCGACCCCATACTGCACTGTCTCCAAGCTGCAAGAGCTGGGGTTGGAAGCTCTCCCTCATCCGCCATACTCACCAGACCTTGCACCTACCGGCTATTACTTTTCCCAAAATTTTGACAACTTTTTAGTGGGTAAAAACTCAACGTAAAGAAAAGACCTAATATTATGTATTCTGTGCTACACTTAGTACTATACAGTTTAGTAATAATAAAATTAATAAAAACTTTTACGTAATCATTCCATTTAAGATTGGGTCACTTTCGTGTATTTTATCATTTGTTTTGAGTATACCTATGATATGATGCATTCTTATCTGTTTATCTTTGATGATTTATAAGCTAACAACATAATAAATACACGTAGAATAGATTAACTCCATAATGGTCAAGAGTTTATTGTAAGATTGTAATTACGGTAGGTAACGAAAATAAGATTTTTTATTTATTTTAATTTTTTAGTTTTTATCCAACTTAAATCAAATTAATTAATTTACGTGGACATAAGTACTAGTTAGTTACTTTCTTACTACAACGGCATCACACGGATAAAGAAAGTTACCACTATGCCAGCGTTAAAAAACATTTTGTCGTCAGAAGAATTTATTTTTCCTGGGCATGTCGTATAGGTCTACATAATTAACATTGTATTGATTGGGCTGTAATTTTTTTTTTAAACAGACAAACAGGGCGCACGAATCGAATCAGTCACAAAGTCTAAAAATAAGTCACCATTGCCTACAGAACAGACTCGGACAACCCAGGGAAGTTCTGTGAGTTCCGACAGGACAGCTTTTTAGGTTTCCGTACTCAAATGGCATAAAACGAAACCCTTATAAATTCGTGATGTCTGTCTGTCTGTCCGTCCGTATGTCACAGCCACTTTTTTCCGAAACTATAAGAACTATACTGTTGAAACTCGGTACGTAGATGTATTCTGTGAACCACATTAAGATTTTCACACAAAAATAGAAAAAAGCAATAAATTTTGAGGGTTCCCCATACTTAGCTGAAACTCAAAAAAATTTTTTTTCATCAAACCCATACGTGTGGGGTATCTATGGATAGGTCTTCAAAAATGATATTGAGATTCCTAATATCATTTTTTTTGTAAACTGAACAGTTTGCGCGAGAGACACTTCCAAAGTGGTAAAATGTGTGCCCCTGTAACTTCTAAAATAAGAGAATGATAAAACTAAAAAAAATATATGATGTACATTACGATGCAAACTTCCACCGAAAATTGGTTTGAACGAGATCTAGTGAGTAGTTTTTTTTAATACGTCATAAATCGTAAACCAAAATTTACCTTTCATTCAATCTTAATGCAATGATTTCTATGGATAATCAAAGGCAATGGTGTAGTTCTGTTGCCGATATTATTATATAAATACTAAAAATGTAATGAAATAAATATTTAAGGGGGCTCCCATACAATAAACGTGATTTTTTATAGATAATGGTACGGAACCCTTCGTGCGTGAGTCCGACTCGCACTTGGCAGGTTTTTTTACAAGAACACTGGAAATGGATATGGGACAAAACAGCTAGACTT
Organism: Pyrgus malvae; assembly: GCA_911387765.1. NCBI lineage: Eukaryota > Metazoa > Arthropoda > Insecta > Lepidoptera > Hesperiidae > Pyrgus > Pyrgus malvae. Next base: position 3,466,682 of record OU426955.1, on the reverse strand, counting down.
AAATGTTGTCTCATTTACACATCCGTGGTAAAAAAGTGTGTAGGAATGTGGAATTTCATTGAGCTCTATTGCAATATTTTGTATATTTTTATGAAATCGATATTTATCGATAATTTCCAACATACATTTAATAAAAAATATAGTATTACTTTTTTAATGTAGAGACTTAAACTATGTTAATAAAATTAACTACAATTTTTTTCGTTATTCATTTTAATCCCTTAAATGTTTCTTCTTTTAATTTTGTACGACGGATAAAGAAAAAAAGGATGTACTTTGTAAAATGTCCATATTTTAAATACTTGATATAAACGAATTTTACAAGTATAGACCAAGCCGTCATCAGCTGTCACCCCTCCGTCTTACGAATTTTCGATCCGGCCACGTGTAGTTGACATGAGTTTAACATTTTTTACCCATACCAAAAAAGTGCACAACGCCGCTAAAGAAGTTTTCACTTCTACTAAAAAAATAGTAAAATTAATCCTAATGATCTGCCATCTAAAAATACCGCATTTTATATTTGTTTCTTAAAACTTATGAAATCACGTACCTACCGGTTTTAACTAGATAAATGAAATAACTAACTTAAGATAATAATGCTATATTTATCATCAGGTTCTAGGTATATAAATATAGTCTAGGTAGACCTAGATAGGTATATTTTTCATTTAGGTCACTAGTAAAGTGTTAGGTATTCAGTACTCACCGGGGGGTACAACTGAAGCAAAACCTAACAGGGAACTGAAATATTTCCAAGCAGAGCTCTCGTTAAATTTTCGCGGCTCGCCCCTTTATCAGTTTCGCGGATTAATTTAGGGTTGCCTACAGCGACAACTTTTTCTTAAATTATTTTTTACTTATAGCAGTATAATTTTTTGATATAAATAGAGTAGGACGAGCATGAAGGCCATTCGGTGTAAAGTCGGCAGCGGTAGCTCATGGCCTGAGACTTTCCAGAGGTTATATCTGTGCTGCTACTCCTGAGGCTGCTAGTAGCCTCATTTAAGTCTGACCGGCAACTGCAGTGTCCACCAGAACATTCTTTGCAACATTGCTTTGCAGAATAGGGTCTTGGACATTATGCACAAAAAAATTCAAAATCCTTACCTTAAAAAGGTTGCACTAAATCACGCTTGGAAAGCAATATAATTGTTAGTTCTTTTTTATACATGATTTTTATTACCACTGAAATCAATAATAATGAAGTCAAATGACTATATATGATAAGTGACGTCACTTATCATCTTCTCATACAAAATGTATGGGGATGTCACGTTTTGACAGCTCATTAAAAGTATCTCTATTGACTTGGTAGTCCAAGACCGGATTCTGCCATGAGGCGTTGGTATTTTCCCGGTTGAACCATGAAGTACCATCTGTACATACATTCTACAGATATTCAGTTTTTTTAATGAAGCAGGAGACGGGCGCTTTGCTTGCTCTATGGTCGCTGCACCTCACGGACTTCTACTCACCCAGTTGTCTGAGGTCGTGTGTAGTTGCAGTGTATGAGGCAGTGAAGTCAAGTTGAGTCAGTGAGTGGCAAGTGCAACTTACCCACCCCATACCTAAACAAAATTGAATAATTGCTTCATGGGAAAAAAGAAATAGAAGCAGCGGCGGCACTTGCCGGTTATATGCAAATTCTAAGTTAAGGCTGAGTAACTCGTAATCGTGAAAAAAGCTTGGGTGGATTGTATGTGTGGCTACTCTTCCTACATGCAGTTGCATCGAGGAACTACAGTTTTAGAGTAATTGAAAATTGACTTCTGCGTATTGCTAAATTACATACCTAATACCATACCCAATGTATATTCTGCGGTAATGTAGATTTTAGATTATTGCGGTAATGTAGATTTAGGCTTTTCATTTGGTCCTCCGTGGTGGTTATGCGAATTTGGTTTACAAGTAACAGGTGACTTATGCCTTGTTATATGTGTCAAGATGTTTCATGAGGTTAAAAAAAATTAAAATACATATTGTCATGTACCAAATTGTCTTCGACAATAGCTTATATCCATTACATCATTCAATTCTAGACTTGTAAAAATCTAGAGCACACTAAACATTGAGAAGGTCAAGCTATTTAACAACTTTTGCACTATAATAACAAGCTTTGTACGAATTTCAGAAATGAATCAATAATTACGACGATTAACCAATGTTGCATCTATTTGATAAATAAAGCTATTTTTAAATGTATTCTATTTCTAAATAAATTACGAGGATAAAAATAGATAATACCTAATAATAATACCTGCTATAGATAGCTATAGTAAAAGCTATACAGCAACAATATTGTCCGTGCTGGGGCGGATTAAGAATACTAACCCCAGCACCATGTCGGGATACCTATAGGCGACAAAACCTGACAACTGCTCGGTGGTAAGGTACCTTCGTAGGACCTGTCTGGGTGGCGACCACCCTCGGGTCGGAGTCAAGCGTGAAATGAACTGAAATGCCACTGGCTTGCATCAATTCAAAAAAATCTGTAAAAACCCGTCTGCCTTTTTATCCGGTTTATATATTTAAAATAATATATTAGTTGAACTAAGTACATACTTAGTAGAGCGCGTTAGTAGCGCTTGTGACTTGCTAGGCTGCAACGTTTTTCTGCATCAATCTATTGCACACGTCACGGGTCGCCATAACTGGGGAGACCTTTGACTTCAGAAATAGTAAGTGCTCTAGAATGACGATTTCTTGTAAACGAATCCCTATTCCTTTTGCTTACCACCTTGATAATCTTGTGATTCTACATAGCTCTACTGTTAAAAATCTGGGCGTGATTATAAGATCAGATTTATGGTTCTCAGATCACATAACAGCCACTTGTAAAAAGGCTTATAGGACATTAGGTTTTGTTTCGCGACAATCACAACATCTTGATAGTATATTTGAATGCAACGCAGTTATATGCAGCTCACATGAAGTTAAATACAAGCTCTTGTTGGAAAAGCTCCAAAAGAAATGTCTAAGATTTTTATATTACCGTGCATGTGGATACTTTGGGGGTACCCTAATTTATATCCTAGTAAATTTTTGCTAGGTATGTTGGGGTAGGTACAACGCTTTAGAATACAGGCGAGACATTTACTTGATATATTCATTCAGCTGCTTAGAGGATCGACTTTCAACCCGCCAGCGCTAGAACTTATCTCACTAAACGTCCCGGACAACGATGTCCAAGCCAAGCTCGACGGCGGCGTCAAGAAAAGAGCTCCTGCGCTCCTTCTCGTAAAAGAGTCTCCTCTGATACGAGCGCTCAGCTTGCTCAATGGCTTGGTGGCATGGGATCAGAACATCGACATATGTATGTATTTTATACACCACTTGCCAAACTTCGCAGCACGGCAGGCAAATATATTACGTTCCTTTAAAAACGAATTGGAGCTGTCTGTAATGTTTTTAAAGTATAAAATGAAAAAAAAATATAAATAAGATTTTGATTTGACTGTGGTTAGGCGTAGATGTCCGCAAGCTAACTCATATAGACCTTCGCATTGTGTTGATATTTTACTACATATATTATTATGTTAGAGGGTCTTTCAAATTCGTTATTGTCAACCCTAGTACAGCACTCCCATGTCATAAACCAAAACGGCTATCGCCCAATAAAACTTAGGGCCGACAGGAGTATAGGTGTTCTGTGGCCGACAATCAACAAATTTTATAAATTTTCTGATAACGGTATCGTCCTTAGCAAACTTATCGCTAATTTATCTTTGCTACACCCACCCGACTAAGTAAAACTTTGAATTTTGCAGTTTATTTAATAGGAATCTGGGAATATTATTAAATACTAAGTACTATTAGGCGCATGAAGAAAACTTTACTTATGTTTTAGATAAGATGATTAGTGTCATGTAAAAAGAGTTCTATTTGTTTGATGGGTTATTATTTATTATAATTATATATTTTTTTTTCAACATTTTTTATGTCCCACTGCTGGGCACAGGTCTCCTTCTCACCAGTGAGAGGGATTTAGGCCACAGTCCACCACGCTGGCCAAGTGCGGATTGGTGGACGTCATGCTATCGAGAAACTATGAATTTCTCTCAGGCATGCACGGTGATGGAGAACATCGTAATCAATTAAATATCACGATATTTTCCATCACCATGGAGCAGCGATAATTGCGCACATTACAAATTTCTTTGTCAGAGGTGCGCGCCGAGGGTTTGAACCTGGGATCGGTCGCGTCCAAAGATATTGGAAAAGAGAACGCGTCGAAGACCGCGGTTTCTTATCACTCGGCCATCACTGCGTTATTATATTACTTAGTTAGAATTTGACGCATCGATCGAGAGGACTGAAGAAAGAGCTTCTGGTTAAGAGGGGTCACATTACCCAATACTTTGGACGGTCTTATTGCCTTAGTTCGTTTCCTATTCTGTCCTATTCTGTTGGTAGATTTGAACGGTATCATAGTATCATTATAAAGAGTGGTAAGCTTTGACAATATTTATTTCAATTGAGTAATCAGACTAATACCATTTTTGTGTCGTGGGGGAAACCTTCTAAAGGTACCCGGCACCTTGGGAGAGGATGTGAGGATACCGAGTTATGTGGGATTTGACCACACTAAAACCCCCTCGGTGATCTGCCTCTGCGTTTTGGGAGGGCTCCGGGATCTTCAGTGGAACGCACCGGTGCCCTCCACGCGCGGGGCCCAGAATGGGCCCATCTTCGGAGAGTAGATGTGCTCTCCTGCACCTTCCGATGTTTACGGCGGCAAGCGGCCACGCCCACACCGCCGTCCTTCCCGGGGCTGCTGGCTGGACGGATCGAGCTCCCACTCTTCCTGTCCACAACTCCGGAAGTCCCCTTTTAGTCGCCTCTTACGATCAGGCAGGGGATACCGTAGCTCTATTCTTAATCCCGAAGCTACATGGACTACTTACTCAAAATAATACCTACCTCTTTACAGGCAATGACATTTTGAACTTATTTTTGCTTGCTAACGTATTTAAGAAGTCAGTGAGATGAAATAAAAACAGAGAAAGAAACAGGAAGTACTTACTTATATATAAATAAAAAATGCACAAAAGTTTTTACTATGAACCCAATAAAATATTTTAAGTTGGTCTTATCTTACCCTTAATAAGTATAGGTATTATACTATAAGACGTGGTAGTATAGAAGACATGAATCGACGCTAAAGGTGTATATTATTTGCATAATGGTAGGTTACTGTTTCTTTTATTGAAAGAATTAGTTCATAAGAATCATAAGCATTATGTAATATCCAAAATTAATATGCACTTCGTTATCATTTATACGGCTATGCGGCTATATAATTTAATCAGCTCTGAAGTTATATTTATTCTATGTAACGATAAATTTTTTTATTTGAATGTAGTAGCATTCGAGCATGCAGGCCATGTGGTGTTAAGTGGTCGCTGCAGCCCATGGACATCTACATACAACCTCAAGCAAGCATAGGTGTAAGTCTTGTCTGAGGTCGTATGCAGTTGCACTGCTACTCCGGAGGCTGGTGTTCGCCTCGTGTAAGTGTGGCCGGCAACTGCACCTTTCCACCGAAAAACAATAGAATTGCTTCACGGCAGAAGTGGGTGCAGCGGTGGTACTTCCCCGGGCGAACCATAATAGTTCTACCACCTACAAAAATACTTAATATACTATTGTTATCAATCGTTGATCATAATTTAAAAAGGTTTTTTATCTCACCCTTAGTTAACCTTATATTAAGGCATTAGTTCATTTACATGTTTTGCGTTTTATGCAAATATTTTACGTTGTTTCATCTTTATTATTTTGCTGTCGCTTGGAAAACTACACCAATTAAAGAGCATTCTGGCAAAACAGCATATTATTATAACATTGAAAGGATAATGTTTTTTGTGATTGTTGTTAGTATGAATAAGCAAGTGGATTTTTGGAATTATGAATTATAAATTTTATTTTTACGTTCAGCCAAATCCCTCCCTCAACAACATCGATAAATACATTTACACTGTTTTTGCAAGTTTATATTATTATCTTGTTATGATAACTGCAGGTGTGTCCGGGGTGTGAGACCACCTAACCGTCTCGCCGATAAATAAAAGTGTTATCTACTACCACTTGAGATGACCCAGTTAAATCGATAAAGTCTGGAGTGGGTTTACTGACTGGTGAATAACTACGAGTATAAACTTTCCGTTGTGTTCGATTTTTGACTAAGTCGAGCCGTCGAGATCGAAGCAGTATTTTATGAAATCAAAATGCAATGAAAAAGAAGGTGGTGGATTGCTGAGTGGTGGAATGAAACTGGAAGGTAATGAAAGGAATTTCATTAGCTAATGAAATCCTGGAACACCTAATGGTAAACCCAGTTTGGACTCGTTAGTTAAATTCGTTTTAAGAAATACTTAGGTATTACTCGTATTCATTTCAATCATAATAATATAGGGCTGGGGGTTTACCACAATTTGTATGCATCAAGATATTGACAGGTCTGACACCCCGTGAGTCAGTACCTTTGATGCTCTAAGTTTGTATGTAACGAAATTTCGATAAATTGAATATCGTTTGTCAAATTTTCAGGTTCGGCAGACGTAGACGAGTAGATTAACACCCGTATTCATAAACAATACCTACTATGAGGTCTACTATGAAGCGAGCATGGCTCGGCGGCTAGCGTAGAACGCAAGCGGTCTATGCAGTTAAGCCACAGGTTAAGCCAAACGGGCGCGGTCGGGTGTGAGATGGGTGACCGCTAGTAGCAAAAAAGTTTCATGCGCGTTTCCGTGCTTCGGAGGGCACGTTAAGCCGTCGGTCCCGGTTGTTGTCGACAGATAACAGTCGTTAAACCTTGTCGGAGGCCTTATGGGCGGTTTGAAAACATCCGACAGCGGGTTGGCCACTAATCCGCATCTCCACCAACCCGCACTGGAGCAGCGTGGTGGAGTAAGCTCCAGGCCTCCCCAATAATGGGGAGAGACCCGTGCCCAGCAGTGGGACGCAAAAAGGGTTGCAGCGTACTAGCTCCACTCAAGTATCGTCTATAACGAAATTATAGACGATACTTGAGTGGAGCCTAGGTACTACGCATTTGTCACAATCTACATGAATCGACAGCGTCGCCTTACTAATACTTATGCAAGTATGCTTCTTGAATACGGCTGAAAGCCCTTAAGTGAATTGGATGATATAATGAAAGTTTTTGTGAAAGTAATAAGGCTTTACGAGTGGAATTTCTGTCAGCATACAAGCCATAAATGTTTTGAGATCGTCCACATTTAGGCTTGAATTTACGGGTTCTCTATGGTCACCCATCTTATAGCCGAACACGACCATTTTTCTTAGCTGTATAGTCCAATTGTTATCTTCTGTCGCAGAGCCATACTCGTACTTAGATCCGCATCAAAACTCAAAATAAACATTATTTCTCCAATGATTAATCAACTTTATCAGCCCAAGACTTAGCCAAGCCAATCCGAGATATCACTCGCGGTATCGGCGACTCCGCAGATCCTATTTGCTATCTTTACTACAAGATAATCCACTAAAAGCACAATTCCTTATTTAGGTACTTACAAATTGATTTATTTATAACATTATCTAACTGTTTCAAAGGTAAGCCGCTATTGTATATACATTTTGTTCCAACTTGCTCTTTCATCGATTTTTCCACGGTGAAGTAGAAGCTAGAGGTTCTGAAATACATCTATTGCTAGATGTAAGTCAATTCTTCCCATTTTTATAGCTGGAACCTACAATTTGCATAGTACCTATTGCCAAAAAATAAATAAAGGGTAAACATCCGTACTACCGTCAACGTCCCAGTATTCGTAATTTTATAGATAAAGCATAATTTTTGGACAAAGTACACAGGTAATATACTTTTCCTTAAAAATTACGCGATCGTCTACCTACCAGAGAAAGGTGCAGCACAGGATTTTGTATTCAATTTCTTATCGTATTTTTGGGTTACATCGAGTAAGTACCTAAGTTATAGTAAAATATTGTTTTATTCGATAAAGAGTTCAATAACAGACTCTGAAATTAAACAACATCGCATAAATATAACGTTTCAGGTAGCTCCAAAACTGCAATAGGAGTTTTTCCCAGTGGTCAGATTGATGGTCACTCGTTAGACCACAGAGTACTCATTAGAGTACACAGTCTGGCCAACGTTCATTTCTCCCGCTGCGCTGTACGCGTTACCAGCCAGCGCCAGATTTTAGTTTCGAGTAACCAAACAAAGCGAACACTTACCTTTATTTTTTTACTAAGGAACTCAGATGCTTACCAACAATTAGAGGTCACAGCAAAAACTTTCAATGTTATCGTATTGACATTGAAAATTATCGACTGCTATTATAGGAAATTGTATTCATATGTAATATTTTATCGCAACAAAGACGTTCATGGACAAGTAGGTATTTACTTATTTATCTACGTAAAATTTTAGCAGCATACGTGTGTTATATAGTAATAGGAGATTTTTAGTCAGTGATTATTTCTCACTTTTAGAACTATAATAAATAGGTAAGCTATGCCCCTTGTATTCACGTCGAAACACTGTATTTTTTTATAATTTCTATATTATTTTTAAAATTTACCTTCAGCTTAATGATCACAATACTCCACAGCGTTTTTGAAAATTGTGAATTGGTGATTGAAGAGTGCTGAGTGAGTGATCATCGGGAGATTCGAAAAAATTGTAATTTTGAGTCATCAATTGTTAAGAGCATTTAAAATGATACACATATTGAATATGATGTTGGTAGTGGGCATAATGGCATAAGGATTTTAGTTTAAATTAGCTACATTTGAAATAACATCGACTATTTGTCGATAAAGGCCCAATTTAAGTGCTACCTATGTCCCTACTGAATTCTCGGTGTCAGTTCACAGTTAATTGGCAAGTAAAAGCTATGAGTACGGGCCAGTTTATCATTTGATAAGTGCTACTCGAACATCGTGAAATTGAAGTTATGGGTGACTTTAACCGACAATTAGCGTACTTATCACTTTACTTGAAGGTGGTGGAAGAGGCCCTTAAAGGTGAACAGCTATTCGGGGAGTTAAAAAGCGCTCAGCCTTATCCTTACTTCCATACTAATACTATTATAACTCGAAAGTAATGGTCTGTCTGTAACGCTTTCCCGCTTAAACTACTGAACCAATTTTAATGAAATTTGGAACACAGACAGAGTGGACCTTGGGAATGGAAATAGGACGGTTTTTATCCTACGGGAACCGATAAAACGGACCCACGCAGGCGAAGCCGCTAGCGGAAAGCTAGTCTGTAATAAAATTATTATCGGGACGGGTGGCTTAGTAGGCCCACCTGCCAGCCAGAGCACAGAAACGTGCATAAAATTTTTCACTAACGAATACTAACGGTCACTAAACCAGTGTGCAGGATTTAGAGGTGTGGAGGCCTCAGGGCAGCAAAGGAGTGGAGGCTCCTTGTCCCCAAATTATTTTCCAAATAAAATAGACAATTCTTTTTATTTACTTAGCTTTATTTTAATAATTAAACTATTTTTATTTACTTTTTATTACTACTCGGTCGAGTTAACATGGCACCTGGGAGGCTACTCTGTACGCCCGTATCCGAAACTTCGTGAATTTTCGGGTCTCATTTTTGAGCAAGACTGATAAAATTCTAGCAATATTATTCATTCAGTGGCTTAATATTATCAATGACAACGTTAATCTTTAAATTCATGAAAAAAGAAAGTGTCTAAATATGCCAAAAATGATTCCGAAAATGTTAGAACTTATGGACGGATGCATACAGAATAGCCTCCCAGGTGTCATGTTAACTCGAGTAGTACAAGGCGCGCGTTGACAGATGTTGGTTAGAACGCACGTCATTTTGTTGAACTTACATTCGAATTCGAACGCGCGCTTTCGTAAAGAGTGGACGCACGTTGACGAAAATGGAGAACGATCATTATACAGTATACTCGCCTTGCCACCGCTCGTAGAGCGCGTGCAAAGCGCGGTGTTGTCAACGCGCGTCAAATGCAACGCCGACCGCCCAATGTGTACTCGCCTACATTATAGCTATTCACAACCTCAAGCAAATATGAGTCTACTCAAGTAATATGCAGATGCGCTGCTACTCCGGAGGCTGACGGTCTACTCGTGTACCTAAATTTAACGAACAGAACTATAACTCGATGAAATTACGTAAACATACCTGTGCTCAGCAGAAGGATATTAAAAAAGTTTGAAAAAAAGTCTTTAAATTTTTAAATATTTAATGTTGCAATCTTAGAATAATTACAATAATAATTACATTATAGAAAACAAGTTCACGCGGCCAAATTGAAGCATGTTGATTGGTGCCATTATTGGCACCAAACGCCGGGCCGCTCTGTAAGACTTAACATTAAATTTTATCACAACACTTTTTAAAAACAAGAGAAATCTAAGAAAATAACTTTTCACAGTTTGCAATACAATTTTGAATGATTCAGAACACGTGTGGTGCCATCTTTCGACGTGTTGCCGAAAATGGTGTCAAGCGCCATCTCTTGGTGGAAGGTGGCCTCACTCAACCTCAATCGTTCTGATCGAAGTCCGCCGTTGGTTGCATCTTGTCGTACGGGACCATCATAGGGTCGGTGGGGGGCATTTGGACAGTCGCCGCTAGCACCGGGTTTATTCTCCCCTCCTTTAGCAGCAGCACCTTCACTAGCGCCCGCTCACCGGCTTGCCCTGTCACCGAGCGGAAGAATATATCCGGGTTTACGTTGTCCTCGAAGATTTCTTCGATTTTCGATGGGAACTTTAACTTGCCGCCAGGAGGTAAGAGCGGTACCTGGAGAAATTGATAGGTTTAAATAAAAAAAATATTCAATCGATAACTTCTTCAAATTAAATTGATTATGGATTCTACAAATAAAGAGACACTTATTTTTGTGTTCATATTTGCTTACATTACTTATTACAGCCATTCGTTAAATCCACAGACTTATATTTAATCACTAAAATGCCTTCCTAATGGCCTAACCTAAAATTATGCACATTGTCTCTAAGAAATGGCAGTCAGTCCCTCGATATGAATAACGTATGTATAACGTTTTACACTCAAAGCCCCACAGTACGGTGGTCGTGGGTGCCATGGACACATACAAAGTCATGAACACAAACACCCAAACACTGAGAAATTGAAAAGTCATCAATCTCTGCTTCGGGAATCGAACCCAGGACCCCCGATTACCAGTGCAGCACAGCACCGTTGTGCCACACGAATGTTTGTGTTCACGGCTTTGTGTATGTAATGTCCATAGTCCCGTGCCCAGCAGTGGGATGCAAAAAGGTTTGCAGCCATGTCTATGGTACCCACGACACAGGGCAACATAGTAAGGGGCTATAAATGTGTAGTGTTATTTTCTTTCGCTTTCCACGTAAAAATTACCTTTATATAAGGCTTGGAGACTTTATAGTTGGACGTATGAACGTGGTACAAGATGGAGAGGCCCATCACTGCTTTGTCCGGCGATGTGTTCTCCACTATCAGCGTCACTCGAAATACTGGACCGAGACCTTCCACCTGCAAGTAAACAACTGATTTAATAAGTTAATGTGTATTTGTTTATAACTTGTACAGGTTTTATAAAAATACTGTTTGTTATATGCGACTATCAATAGTTGTGTAAACGCCAAAGATGCTGTAGTTTAAACTAAGATCTTTTTATTTTGGTATCGGGAGAGAAAGCTTCAAAAGGTAACCAGCACCTTGGGAGAGGATACGGGGTTATGTGGGATTTGTACCGCACTAAAACGCCCTCGGAGGCCTGCCTCTGCGCTTGGGGAGGACTCCGGGATCTCCATTGGAACGCACCGGTGTCCTCCACGCGCGGCGCTCCAGAACGGGCCCATCTTCGGGAGAGAAGATGCGTTCTCCTGCACCCTCAGGCACTCAGGGCGGCATGCGGCCACGCACACACCACGTCCTTCCTGGGGCCGCTGACTGGACGGATCGAGCTCCCACTCTCACCGCCCGCAACCATTTTAGTCGCCTTTTAGGCAGGGAATACCGTAACTCTTTTCTTAATCCAGAAGCTACAGGGACTTAAAGTAAGATCCTAAAAGCTACTCAGGTTCTGATGGTAGCCTAAACGTGCTATGGTGGGCTCCAAAGTGTAAAAAGAAAACCTGAGCGCCTGCGTGAATAAACGAGCAATGAACATAATTATGAAAAAAAAATGTGGAAGCGGTCGGGTAGGCATTTTTGCAACAATGACGCAACATTATTGCGTTTTTGCTGGGCACGGGTTTCTCCCCATTATTGGGTAGGCCTGGAGCTCACCACGCTGCTCCAATGCGGGTGGGTCGATGTGAGAATTAGTGGCCAACCCACTGTCGGATGCTTTTAAACCGCACATAACGCCAACAACGACAGGCTTAACGTGCTCTCCGAAGCACGGAAACGCGCATGAAATATCATAGATTAGTATGAATATACTATATTTTGCCAGTAGCGCTCACCCGTAGCACTCCCGACCGCGCTTAACTGTGTTGATTGCTTGCGCTCTACAACAGCCGCCGGGCGCCGGGCCATGCGCGCTTCAATTTCGACTTTTGTTTGAATAATATTTTGGCGGGAAGTCTGATGGGACAAGTTGTGCTCTTGTTTTATTTTCATTTTCTTGGTGTATTTTTGAGTTATATCGGATAAAGTTGATGACATTTTATTCGATATGAGTTAATGACAGTGCACGAGTGTTGTGAAATAAAATAACAGTGCGAAAACATGTTTTTTCGGCTTGCCTCCAAAACTCCATCGGACACGTTCTGGTAAAGTAGCCATCACTTTACTTGAAAATCTGACTGCTCGAATGACTAGACTTACTGATACCTGACGACTTACTGATTTTTTCTATGACTACTAAGTGATGCAAAAATTATACATGACGCTGGCAATATGCACAGAGATTGCGATGCCATTACAAAAACAAAAAAAATCGATAAACGTAAAGCCAACATTATTTGAAATTATCAACTAACGGAGTTAACATTAAACCAACATACCTCGGCGGCAAGTCGTATCGGCTCGAGGACGCCCGCTCCGACCGAGTTGTCAGACTTCGTGTGCGCTTCTAGAAGCGTCCTGGCCGCCATCAGTCGCAGCCGGTTCATGTCGTACTGGAATGTCTCGTGCATCACTATGGAGATAACCACAACAGTTTCATAATTATTTTAATTATAACGCTTCACACTCATAGCCCCACAGTAGGGTAGATATACCCTGTGTCGTGGGTGCCATGGACACACACAGACAGAAACACAAACACCCAGACCGAGAACAGAAATAAACTGTGATGAGTTTATTCATCATTCAAATTTCTGTTTCGCCGGGAATCGAACCCGGGACCCTCCGAACGGCATGATATCCAGCATGATAACCTTTACGCCACGTGGGTCGTCGTTAGTCGTCGTAACAAAAATTGTTAGGATGTAAGCTAATGTAGTAACGTAGACTTTTAAGCGTACATTATATTTTGATTTACCTACTATTTACTCGAAAACTCCTGCAAAAACAAGTTTAACTCGCCTATTAAAGGCCCTGAAGTACCAAGCATAGATTAGGGAGACAAAATACCACTACCACTGTGTTATTGTTCGTTCCATTCGTTTTCATATGCGTGTCTTGAAGTGTCTTCACATTCAAATATTTTTTTAATGTTCATTGAGAACTACACATTTACTTTAGATATTTAATCTCTTATTTTAAAAGTAGCTAGTGACTCATTTAACCACATTAACAGAGAAAACTTACAAGACATTTTACATATGGTGAAGTTTAAGAATTTTAAGTTCTCAGTATTTTTTACCTCTATTGCTCAAAGACTCAATAAAAACTACAAATTTATAAGTATTTAACACTAAGATAATAATAAGCTGGGAGGTACTTCCAGCGGCTGGCTGCAGCACCAGGTCAACATGACCATAATACATATTGCAAGATCATAACCTGCAAGAAAATCACTCTTTAAAAGTAATACATTAAATCCAAACACGATAATGTCTGCTACAAGTTTTCGAAGAGTTGGGTTCTTTGGAGACCAACCAGGTCAATGTGACCGTATCGCAAGATCTTAAGAGGAAACGCTAGCGCCGTATTCCCATACAAACGCATTCTCCTATTACCTCCCTGGATAATGCTTCCAGAGGAATGATTTTTTGTGACAATATCTAAGTCTGCTAAAGCTATGCCCCTTTTTTTTGGTATCGGGGGGGAAACCTTCAAAAGGTACCCAGCACCTTGGGAGAGGACACCGGGTTATGTGGGATTTGAACCTCACTAAAAACCCCTCGGTGGCCTTCCTCTGCGTTTGGGGAGGACTCCGGGATCTCCCATGGAACGCACCGGTGTCCTCCATACGCGACGCCCTGGAACGGGCCCATCTTTGGGAGAGCAGATGTGATCTCCTGCACCTTCCGGCGCAGATGCTTACGGCGGCATGCGGCCACGCACTCACCGTCGTCCTTCCCGGGGCTGCTGGCTGGACGGGTCGAGCTCCCACTCTCACCGCCCGCAGCCCCGGAAGCCCCCTTTTAGTCGCCTCTTACGATCAGGCAGGGGATACCGTAGCTCTATTTTTACTCCCGAAGCTACAGGGACTAAAGCTATGCCCCTATGTTTTTTTTTTTTTCAATCAACCAATTAGATCAGAAAATATGACTCATCAAAAATCGTAGAAAATGCCTCTTTCATACAGCCCTGATCCAACAACTGCAAAACAAATTTGAAAGGTTTTTACGACCAAATAAAAACATAGGGGCATAGACTTATTCTATTTCTTGATATTTGTGAAAAAATATATTTAATAAACTCAATTTTGAAGGAGGGAAGAGGAGAATACGAAACCTCTATTTAGTAAGAACGTTTGTAGTAGTGTAGAGCTGCATTTGTCCCTATCGCACGCGGTGGATAGCGCAGGGCGCAGCGCGATAGCAATAGTTATTCCAAAATACCTATTTTTCAAATTCGGCTGGACCCGCGTTTCCTCTTAACCTGCTATGTACCTACTAGCCGTATTCGTATTCGTATTCTAGAAAATCTGAAAGAACGAGAAACTTGTAAGCCACATTTCATTAAAAATAACATTCTAACAGTGACATCTATATATATATTAGAGACATGTAAATTTATTGTAAAACACCCAGACTTTTTTACATTTCGAGACGATCAACCGCAACGACATCGAAGTCGACAGAAAAATATATTGATAAAGCCTACTTCAAAACTGCGAATGTATAGCTCCGGACCATACGCAATGTGTATTAAGATTTTTAACAAATTGCCCGATGAGATTCGACTACTCAGTAGTGAAGTTAACTTCTTAAAAAAATTAAGACAATATTTAATACAAAACTGTTTCTATAATTTAAATATTTTGTAACGTAAGGTATATAGAACAGATCGGTTCGCTCTCACTGCATTGCAATACCCTAATTAGGGTTCATGTTACTGTTATAACATTTATTACAACACCTGTCATAATTATGTATCATGAATTGCAATAAAAAATTGAGTATTGAGTATTGAGTACTCATTGAAACTAATATATTGAACCCAAATACGATAAGTCTGCTGTGAGTTTTAGAAGAATTGGGATCTCTGGAGACCAGGTGACCAGGACTCTGGTGGTTGCAGCATCAGGTTAATGATAATACTGGCCGCGTGAAGCACTTAATCGAGTAATCTTACGCCAAAAATGCCTTCCAATATTTTGAAAAAGCGCTGATACTTTTAAACTGCTGGACCGATATTAACCAAACACATCTAAGAACCACCGAGCGGACACTGGCTTTCAAATAAAAAAAAACCGCAAGGAAATCTTAGTCAAACTTAAAACACCCCTCTTTTTGCGTCGGGTGTTAAAAATACAACTTACTAGTAGCATTTTCCCTCTCCCTCACAGACTGTTCGATGAAAAGTTTGGATTTCTTTGGTATCATCCAGGGCTTGGTGGCTGGCCCGCTTCCTGTGTCCACGCCTGCTGCATGAGCATTGAAGTCCGCTGTGCGCTTCAGTATCTTCAGCATTAGGTTACCACCTGGACAGGCAGGAAAAGTGATGTATCCTTTACAAAACAATATAAAAAAGCATTTAGCTCTAGAAGGTGGTAGAACCCAGTCCCTGTAGCTTTGGGATTAACAATAGAGCTACGTTATCAAAGACAAAGACATTTATTTGCACAAATATGGGTGTTTACAAAGTTGTTTATATATATTTAGTTCGCCATATTTACCTTCATGAGGTATGCAAATATACAATGATAAAAATATAAAAGGAAAAAACTAAACTATAATACAATTACGAAATGTACATTTACATCTATTTTACTATTATTTTTATTTGTCCCATATTGCGCCTTTTATAAATTGAAATTAAAATATTTATTTATTTATATTTCGGATCGGTTCTGATCGTCAGCTTTGGGTACCCATATCACAGGGTGTTTGTACACTGAGAGGAAAAAAATCCGGCGGAAAAAAAACCTCCCAGGTTTTTATGGAATTCCTTTATGCCGTTTTATCGTTTATGAAATCAGTGACTGAGTAATACGCCTTTTTCAGTAAATACGTTTTAAGTCCTTTTTTAAATTCGTTGCCCGTTTTAATTTTGAGGAATTCCGGTAGACCATTATATATTTTTGGTCCCATGCAAAAGACACTGTTATGATATTGTTTTGTTTTGGAAGCGATTGAACATAATTTACTGTTATGTCTTTTTGATTTAAGGGTTTCATATCCCCTGCCTGATCGTAAGAGGCGAGAGAGAGTGGGAGCTCGATCCGTTCAGCCAACCGCATGCCGCCGTAAGCATCGGAGGGTGCAGGAGAACACATCTGCTCTCCCGAGGATGGGCCCGTTCCAGGGCGCCGCGCGTGGAGGACACCGGTGAGTTCCACTGGAGATCCCGGATTACTCCCCAAGAGGCAGGCCACCGAGGGAGTTTTAGTGCGGTACAAATCCCACATAACCCTGTATCCTCTCCCAAGGTGCCGGGTTCCTTTTGAAGGTTTCCCTCCGATACCAAAAAAAAGGTTGCTTGAGGTTGTATATACATTTTAGGTGTAGCCCTACTACTCTATTCAAATAAAGAAATCTAATTAAAATTAATAAATAAAATAATAAATAACTATCTTTGGACAATTCACACAACACCATCTGATTCCAAACTAAGCAGAGCTTGTACTATGGTAATCAGAAAGCTGATAAACTTATTTATATAATTCTAAATACATACTTAAATTAAATAGATAATAAATTAACACGACTCGCCCGGAGAGTTCACGTAAATCTTATTCCAGTGCCGACGACTGGCGAGTTCAGTGATTTCCAAAATGCATCCGTATTTTCTGCTCAAAATTATAGTTTAGACTAAATAATATGCTAAACTAAATATTTATGTGGTGGGCCGGAATGTATGCGGCATCCGAAAAGACATCGTGAAAATCGTAGTGGTAATGAACGTGTTAACACCCAGAAACAGAATAAATAATCATGTTCATCAGTTATCACACAAATATTTGTCCTGGGTGGGAATTGAACCCACGACCTCACGCTTCGCAGTCGGCTCATCACCCACTACGCCAAGGAGGCTGTCAGATATATTTATTTAACTTAAAACATAAAGAAGATAGACTTGAGATTATCTTCAGCATTGCAAGAATATACATTCACATACATACACACAAAATCCTACGGCGATATTTTCTTTAAATTTAAAGCATTATATTCCCATTTATTAACAAATGTGTGTGTTTGGATGAATGTGACTCCATAACCACGGCAAAATCAAGAGTTTAAACACATCATGGCAATTACCTGTTGTTATTATTGTAAAAACATGTTCTTCTTGACCAAGTTGACCAAATTTCATTACAGAGACAACATCTGGAAAGAAGCAAAAGACAACATAAAACTCTTCAAATAATTTTTATTGTAATGTAAAAATGGCTTTGCTCAGTATTAGAATAAATATAAAACTCGTCATAATGAAGCGCGCATAGCCCGGCAGTTAGCGTAGAACGCAAACGATCTATGCAACTAAGCGCACTAAGAAACGGGCGCGGTCAGGTGTGAGATGGGTGACTGCTAGTGGCATAAAATTTCATACGCGTTTCCGTGCTTCGGAGGGCACGTCAAGCCGTCGGTCCCGATTGTTGTCGATAGATAACAGTCGTTAAACCTTGTCGGAGGCATTATGGGCGGTTAGAAAACATCCGACAGCGGATTAGCCACTAACCGGCAAGTCCACCAACCCACATTGGAGCAGCGTGGTGGAGTAAGTTACAGACCTCCCCATTCATTAATGGGGATGGGAGACCCGTGCCCAGCAGTGGGACGCAAAAAGGGTTGCAGCCAATACTTGTCTGAATTGTAGTAATGAAAAATAAATCTTACTGTTATTGTTATACTTTTTCTGATTATAGGATAAGCTCTTAGAATGAAATACATTAATCCTTTGAACATGGCAGTTAATAATAAATTAAGATATTTTATTGATATTAAATCACATAATTATTGTTTACTATTTATTTCATATGATTACTTTAATTTTATTTTATAAAAATAGTAAATGTTCGCAAAGATCATTGACCAATAGGAAACCATCAGAATGGCAGCCATTTTGAATCGTGGTGGGGATAAAAATATAAAAGGCAGGCAATGGAATATTCTATTCTAATTAATTTTTGGTTGAGTGTTGAAGAGAGTGTTACACAAGTGTAATAGAGGTAGGTGTAATAGTGATTATAGAACTGAATTTGTAAAGTTTGTAAAGTTAATAAAGTTAAACAGTGAAAAGTATTAAACAGTGATGCTGTGTTTGATTTCCTCTGACCTTAAACCCTTTTATCACGGTTTTTTTTTCGGGATCGCCCGACTAATAATTATTTGTAGGTATATAGAATAGTTACTAATATGAATAAAAAAATAGCGTTTCACACTCATAGCCCCACAGTAGAGTAGATACACACTGTGTCGTGGGTACCATGTACTCATACAAAGACAGAAATACAAACACCCAAACCGTGAACAGAAATTTTAAGTCATCATTCAAATTTCTGCTTCGCCAGGAATCGAACCCGAGACCCTCCGATCGGCAGTCCGGCATAGTAACCATTGCGCCAAATGGGTAGCCATCTTTAAGGACGAAATCATTTTAAATTGCGAATTTGAGAATGTTTCAAAATATGTAATTAATAATAAATAATATCTTTTAACTTTAAATAATATCTTTGGACAATTCACACAACACCATCTGATTCCAAACTAAGCAGAGCTTGTACTATGGTAATCAGAAAGGTGATAAACTTATTTATATAATTCTAAATACATACTTAAATAGATAAATTAACACCCAGAAACAGAACAAATAGTCATGTTCATCACACAAATATTTGTCCTGGGTAGAAATCGAACCCATGACCTCACGCTTCGCAGTCGGCTCATCACCCACTACGCCACAGAGGCTGTCTTAATTGGAAGGACCTTTACAATACTTTCCAGCGCAGCTATGTGGTAGAGCCCTAACTCCTATCTATATAATGTTGTGCTAGCGACAATCTACTGCAATTTTAGACATTGCATCATTCCTACGATGAATAACAATAGATTTTTGTTGACCCAAACTGTTTTGATGTCTGGTGTTGATCATACCTCTGATAAACATGCTGTCTCTCCTCGCTTGTCCGTCGTACAAGTGCAGGTGTCCAGAAACCAGCGCCACAGCTACTAAAGTTACTCCCAACTGGATCACTGGAACCAGGGTTAGGGCCACTGGACGATGTTCTAGATTTAGCGACCATAGTTTCTTGCCCTGTCGAATGAGTTAAATAATACTGTAATTAGATAAGCAAGTAGAAACTGCAACTGCGACCAGCAGATGAACTTGTAACTCTCAACACAACTCTAACAAACTAGGGATATGGGAATAAGTAAAAAATAGTGCTTCATGAGGTCATTTGTGCTAGCAGAAGCTGATGCAAAATATGTTTCTATGATAACTGGTTGAGTTTTTATACTTTTTCTTTTGTTGTGTGGCCATAAAGCATTTTTAATGAAATAGGACTGAACCAATTGGCATAAATTGGGGTGCATTCTTCCAATATATCATTAATAGACAGAATCAAAGCTAGATGTCAAAAACAAATTAGAAACTGGTATATTACCTTCTTGGTATATGATGCCAGTGTATTATCAGTACATATCACCATAATACTATTATCTGCTGGCATAACTTCCATTGCAATAATGTGCTCCTCTGTAGAGAATAACAGTCTGCCCTCTTTCCATCCCTTCTTAAGAAGGCATACAGATTTTTCCCTGAAATAACAATACAAAACACATGCTATTAGAATTGGTTGATGTACTGTCTACTTATAGGTTACTCAAAAACTTTTGAGGTTTTGAGGTTGTAAGCACATAAGTTTGCAAGAATTGTCAGATGTGCAAAAATTGTATTTTAGATATGATTCGGTACAGTGGCGGATGAAGAAACAAAATCAGTGCGCGCAATTAGCTGGCCGGTCAGTCTTTGCCTTCCTCGTACACTTGAGTGCACTAAAATTTGGTGTACTTACATTCTAAGGTGATCTTTTTTATTGCGTCAACACTGGGCACATGCACAAATTTTCTCCCACAAATATCAAAATCTTGCCAACTTAGGTGCTGGGTACAGCTTTGTGCAAAATGTTAATTTTATTTATTTTCATTTTATTTACTTATCTTAATTAAAACAGTTACAAAAACCAATTACATTAGGAAGTAACTACATCACGCTCACAGAACCTGAGACATTCTGACAATATAATATCCTTCCACTCATCCACCATATAAATACTATTATATAATAAATACTGTTCATTTAAATAGTGTGTTAAAATCTAGCAAAAAGCAGTGTGAAACAACATGGTGTAGTGCCTACCCTTAAATTATAAATACATAGGTGCCATTAGTGATATTAGTTAACATTTCACACCTTGTTGCTACTGTTATTCTGAAGTCAACAGTATAAAGACCAGTTGTAATCAGCTGATATGGGGTTTTCTTTACGGAACATAGCTTGGCCTGTGTTAAGAATGTTTTTGGTAAACTTAGCATATTAATAAGGGTATAAATATTTTGTACGCTAACTAAACATTTTTAGCTATTTAATGTTTAAAATTAAAATTGTTTGTAAGTACAATTTAAATTGGCATAAGTAGTAAAGAAATAATGCTATACTATTTTAGTGTTTTTACTGAATCAGTTATAGATTTATTTTTCTATTGTAATTCTAGTATTATTTTTGAATCCTTTTTGGTTGTTTTTTTGTTTAAATGCAAAAGTAGTATATTAGAAGAAGATTCAGCAGAACAGAATTTGGACAATAAACCAATCTTCTAACTATTAATTTGGAACAAATCTTGGACAAGATGTTAAAATTTGGGAATTTTGTGTTTATTTGTCATTTTTGACATTTATAGATATGAAATTGTAGTTTATAAAAGTATCACTGAGTATCCTAAGAAGCATTAATAGGTATTTTAACAGCTTACCACCAAAATAGAAGAGAAATTCTGAGGATCCAACACAATAATCTCACCCTCTTCTGTCCCCACAACTAGACAACTGATGGCATATTTATCTACGGAGCTAACTTTCATTGAAGAAATGCAGGCAATTTCAGTGTTCAACTTCCTTGGTACATCTGTTCTATTTTCCAAGTATTCCAACTGTTGGTCGAGAGTCAGGGACAAAAAGTTTTTAGATTGATTACTTAATACTTTCTCTGGAATTGACTTGAGGCTTCTTGTTAAAGCTGTAATTGCTTCTTCTTTGTGATTATCTGGGTTTGTTAGCTGAAACAGAGAATGTTTTTGTTAATGATGGAGTTTTTTTTGCACCGCCTTGTTTCTCTCAGCTCAACATTTAGCCCAAATAGGCATCTAAAGGTGATGACTGGGAATAAATGACATTCATTAAGTGAATATTTTTTATTCCTTATATGAAATAAATATTTTTTCTTTCTTTTTTTCTTTCTAATGTTCAGCACAAATCCATGTGAAAGTGTGTTTGACTGCCTTCACATCACAATGGAGCTATAGATTGACCTGAATTTTTGTATAGCATAACACATTTCAGGGGAACACTATCTTAAACAAGGAAAGGGTAAGGAGTTTCAACCCAGAGCTTTGCATTCTAAGGTGTGCCTTATTGTAAACTACATACATGCGCCAAAAAATAAACAAATAGACAAACCAACCTGCTTCCAAATCTCCAGCTCACAGGAACTAAGCTCCACAGCAGGCAAATAGTATTTATAGAACAACTTCATGTTCCGGTATATATACATGCAGGAGCTGAAGGCCACTGCTACTATTGGGATGGATCGAGGCATGGTCTCGGCAGTGTAACAGCTGACAACACCCAGTGGCAGATCTGGGAGGGACATATCACCAATTTGCATTGCACCTTTGAATACCTGAACAGAAAGAATTGAGGAGCTCAAAAAACTTAAGCACCTGATCACATCACTGGATGTTGGACGATACCATTAATCTCAGTTGTTAGCAAAACATTTGACCTTGACTTTTTATACAAATAGCAGCATCCCTTTTTGCATCCAACTGCTGGGCATGGGTCTCTCCATTATCATTATTGGGGAAGCTTGGAGCTTACTACAATGCAGGTTGGTGAAGAAGTTACCCAGATATGTATTGATTATTATATTGTGTATAAAGCTCTTGGATATAATAGTTGTTGGAAAGTATTGGTAATGTGTTAGTTAGTACTTTGGATATTTCAAGTCAAACTTTTCAACAATATTTTTGCTACAGCAGTCGTATAATTGCGGCTGGCGTAGAGGAATATAACTTAAATTCCTCTCCATTTTGAGACCATTGCCTAGCAGTAACACATTAAGCAGATTGAAAATTAAATTGATAGAGCACAAGTTTACCTTGATTTTCGGCCCCTCCTCGCCCTTTCCAAAATCACCAACGATAAGTTTGAATTCATTATCGTTATTAAGATCTACCAGAGCTAAGTTGGATGGTAATGTATTGAGAACTATGTCGTCTGTGCCGACTTCTACGTCTAACCAACGGCTGATGTTTCCCATATTTATGACCTATATAACTAAAACTACTCCATTTAGATATTTCTCTTCTACCGCAAAGTCTAGACTTCATAGCAACGATATAATGGTTATTGTAAACAAAGGCAAAGGTAACAAAACAAAAAAGGATGCCATGCCATGACAGCAGTTGACAGATGACAGTGACATCGCCATCCTTTTTTTTTTTTCAATTTTAATAATGGCGTCGCAAACTCTGTGCATATTGCCAGCTTCAAGTAAAATTTTTGCATCACTGTAGTCGTAGAAAAAAGTCAGTTAGTCGTCAGGTATCAGTCAGTCTAGTCAGTCAAATGTTCAAGTAAAGTGATGGCTACTTTACCAGAACATGTCCGATGGAATTTTGGAGGCAAGCCGAAAAAACATGTTTTCGCACTGTTATTTTATTTCACAACACTCCTGCACTATCATTAACCTATATCGAGCAAAATGCCATCAACTTTATCCGATATAACTCAAAAATACACTAAGAAAATGAAAATAAAACAAGAGCACAGCTTGTTCCTTCCTCAGAACAATAACTAAAGCATAGAAGGAACCGAAATTTCAACCAATATAGTCGTACTTGTTTTCTTATGCACTTACAACAGCATTAGAACGAGACGGATGTAGGTTGCTCAGAATGTAAAATGTCCACAAGGCAGACGCCATTTTGGTTACCTTTTGCATATTTCGGTTACCTTAATGACACCAAATTTAAAAGCTACTAAACGTCTCAGATTATCGTCTATGACTTTGTTCATCATAATTTGGTCGTATAATACATAAGCGCGATTGTGAGTTGAGTTGCTCCGGTAATTTTACGTATTTTTATAAAAAAAGTGCAAAATTATCAGTGCTATAGTGTAAATCGCAAAGCTTAAATATTAAGTAATGTCCTGCATTGTAGTGGGATGCAAATCACGTCCGTCCAGCACAGAAAATTATATGGAAATCATAAGCTTTCATCGGTAAGTAATGAAATATGGCCATTTTGTCAGTTTTGCATTCTCTTTGTTGTATATTTTAGAATTTTTTCAGTTGAATCGAGCTAAGTGTACACGGTAGTGTTATGCAAATGAATATTTTGTGCAATTATAGTCAGATTATATGGTAATTATAGGTTTTTAACAGGCGTATATTTTTTTTGCAATAGTGCTTCGAAAAATAAACTATCGATAAAATTCGATTTGTGATATTCGATGATGGCGGTTGTGATTTAGTTTCAGTTTTAGTATTTCTTTGTATTTAGGTGTTTGAAGTATAATTTGGATATGTATTATGCAGCAAATTACTTATAAATTGGACAGTGATAAGAAAACGAAGACTATTTCCTATAGCAGTTATTTTTGAATTCTTACAAGAGGTTTCCATGTGGCATCAACAATTCTTCTATCAAATTATTGTACCATCAATTACGGTACAACGTTGCCACAATCTTTATAAGATTTTTGATATGGACAGCCATATTCTAATAAATGATGTCAATATCGATAATCAAACAAGCATCATAAATTATTGTATTATTTTACTTCACTCGTAGTTTTGCGAGCGAATAATGCCATAGTTACCTTTGAAATGACAGTTGGCAAAAATCAGCGTGCGGTAATGTTTTATTTTGTCATTTTCAGATTTCCCACCGATGTTGATATGAGGCAAAAATAGATCAACGCTATTACTCGTAATAACTGGGAATGGAAAAAACAACATCAGAAATCACGTCGTACATTATGCAGTAGGCTATGTAGTGCGGAAAATAAAAAAAGAAATAAAGTGCGAAAAATGTGTCCAATGTTTGGGAAATAAATTCAGTCAATCAACATTTTCCTTGATTTCTATGAAAGACAGAGGTAAGCCCTTCGATGGGGTTAGCAAAGTCTATAAAATCGCAGAAAAAAATACTGCAAGAATACGAAATTCGTGCAGGTTCCAAAGTTTTAGGACAACCCAAGTGTTTTTTGTCAATGATAAGTAAAATATCGAAAATATTGCTACCAACGACAATTTTTGATGATTTACTCGAACATTCAGTCAGACACTGATTTATTGGATGATCATAGAAATTTATTGATTAAATTGATTAGCAAAGAATATTTAACAATTCGAATTCATTGTATCATAAAAGAATTAACTTTCCCTGTAAAAAAACTAAGATCGTTTCTAACAATAATTACATTTTTTTAAAGGACAATTAATATACTAGTTCAGATTATTGAAATATAGTTAATACTGTATGTTGTAATTTGTTGGTGAAACATTTACCTACAATGAATTAGTGGAACTAGTGAAATAGTATTATGTGGTGTTTATTTATAAATAAATGAGTTGACCAGAAATGATTATTTCATTTTCACCTTAGCGTATTTAGATTTAGGTATTCAACAGTTTTTTCCAATATTTAAAAGTATCACCTCTTCAATCAAAACACTGCGGTCACCAACCCGGCTGCTCAGTACGGTGACTAAGGGCAAATCTTCTCACGTATAAACTGTCACAAGCATGTCACATGAAAGAGGCCTACGTCCAGCAGTGGATGTTCACAGGCTGTTGTAATAGTAGTAGTACAGCTAAGTACAGTTAAAAGATGGGGGTTTTAACAAATATTTTGTCATAAAACAAACAAGTTATTAAAAATATGCTTACATTCGATTGAAGCTAGCGGGTACTTAAGTATTTTTAGAAATTACATTATAAAACATGGTGCACCGATGTATCATAGCAAATGTGACCGTTTTTACACTTTCGCCGTCCTTAACTACAGAAAACTATTATAACGCAAAAACTAGGATTTAGAAAGACAAAAATACCATAGCTTCAATCGTAATTTAAGCGAATTTTATAAATACATAAAATATAAAATTTTATGAATAAAAAATAAATATAAATAAATAGTTTAGTTTGTCAGTAATTCTTATTTTTGAGAGCGCCACGCCCTTAATACTTCAAACATCAAATTTAATTGATGCCCTTTCTCTTAAAACTGCTTTGCATTATTTTTGTTTATATTAATATTTTTAAGAATTAATCAACTTTACAATTTAAATATTCATAGGGCGATACCATAGAGAAAGAAATCAGTATCGATATCGGTATTCATTTTGTGCATAGTCACTTCACTAGCTAATATTCTTTTGTCAATGACAGTGGACGCTTCAAATGTCGTAAAGTTCCTTCTATGCTTAGACTAAGAATAATGTACTTACGTACTATAGACAGAGTCCTATTTTTCATTACGGCACGCTAAAGCGAGATCGAAATACACTTAATGAACTTGTTAGAAAGAGATGGGAGCGAGATTTTCTGTCCTTTTCGGTGTAACCAGTATTTTTGACATTGCCCTTTAATTAAGTGGCAGACAAACTGTGGAAGTCGGGGTGACATTGTTGTTTTATCATATTTATGTGTTAAAATCGATTCTCTCTGCTGTAAATTGTGTTGTATTAAAAGCAAATAACATTTTTCGTGTTTCACAATATGGTGAGCTGCAGTATTTTAGGTTGTAAGAGCCGCAGTGAGCGTAAACAGGAAGGCTGCCGGAAGGAATTACAATTTACGCGTAAGTTCAATATTTCTTTTTAAACATGTACTAAATATGTATTGTTTATATATAGATATTTAATTACTTTTGTCTTATTACGAGTCATTCAACGTAAATATAGTGAAATTCGTGTAAATAAACTTATAATTGTTCATTTCAAACATTGTCAAATTCGAAATTGTGTTGTCAGATCTCGAATCAAAATATCCTGCCCGTATTACTAAAAAATTAACCATCTTATTGAAATATAATAATTTTTAACAAAAACAGTGACCATAAATAATAAAATCAAAGATTATGTGTGACCTCATTAGTAGTTAGTTACATTTCAAGCGGGAGGCTCAAATCCCACCTGTTTATATATAACTATTTAAGTGGAGACCAGTAAAATGTTATAGGCTGGGTGGACATTATGAGCATTTTCCCGACATATTAAATTTCACTCAGACAGACTATAAAAAGGTACTCCATACATTTGGTATTTTGTATTAGACATTATGAGAAGTTTACCAGACGAATTTCATCTCATGTTGCTGTCATATTTTTTTCAGTTTTCCAACTGACGCTCTTGCCGAAAATAAATGGATTCAGGCCACTGGACGTATTGACTGGCAACCATCAATATAATTCCGAATTTGTTCGGTCTATTTTGAAAGCCATTTATTGACCAAAAGGATAAAGAGAAGAAAAATAATAATAAAATTGATACAAATGTACATTTTTATATATTGCGTTATAACTAAGTGTTTACTTTTATCTTTGTAATATTTGCATGCAAGAGCAGCGATGGCCGAGTGGTAAAAACCGCGGTCTTCGACGCGACCGATCCCAGGATCAAATCCTCGGCTCGCACCTCTGACAAATAAATTTGTAATGTGCGAATTTATCGCTGCTCCACGGTGATGGAAAAATATCGTGATATTTCATTGATTACGATGTTCTCCATCACCGTGCATGCCTGAGAGAAATTCATAATTTCTCGAAAGCATGACGTCCACCAATCCGCACTTGGCCAGCGTGGTGGACTATGGCCTAAATCCCTCTCAATTGTCTGAGAAGGAGACCTGTGCCCAACAGTGGGACATAAAAAAAAAAGGTTAAAAAAAAAAAAAAAAAAAAAAAAATATTTGCATAGCTCATTATGGTAAATATGACGTACTAAATATGTATTAACAGCTTTTGTAAACACCCATATTGGTGCCATTAAAAATCTTTGTATTTGTCTTTTATTTTCTCCTATATGTATGTCCTGTAATTTGCTGACCCAATTAACTTTATGCCAGTCAACCAATCTAAACTCACAAACAACCAACCATAATGCACAAGCATATAAATCCTTTCACAGTTTGGTGTGCCAATGTTTATACGTAGTTTACTTGCTTGATATTGTAGATTACCAAATTTGGGGGAAAATATGATAAGTGGGTAACACTGGCTGCGAAAAAGAGACGCCAACAAAGTGGTTACACCGACCCGCTGTCTTTAGGATTATTGGTCTTTGCTTCTATGCCTATAGTTATTGTTCTTAGGTTCCTTCAGACTTCCCGCCAAAACTCCTGACATCGCCATACATACATCGCATCCTTTTTTGACAGAAAACAGTGACATACCAAAATCATTTTCTTTTTCTGCATGGCATCGTATAATGCATATTGCCAATGTCAAGTAGAAACATTTGTAAGACGTTTTGTTTTTCTATCTCGCTTAGCATAGAATGGTTAAAATCGATGCATAAAAAATTAAATTGAACGAATAACAATAAAATAGTAATGAACGGCCACACTTACATGAGGCGACCACCAGCCTCCGGAGTAGCAGCGCAACGCAACTGCATACAACGGCAACCTCAGACAAGACTTAACTATGCTTGCTTGAGGTTGTATGTATGTAGATGTCCGTGGCCTGCATGCTCGTTTGCTACTCCATTAAAAAAAATTTAAACAAATATGCATTTTATATGATACTGGCAGTATGCATGAATTCTGGCGATACCTTTACTAGATCAAAAAATTGATATGTCAATGTCAACAGTCAGCAGTAATGTGAGTGACGGGGGTTTTGGCGGGAAGTCGAAAAAGACATATTGTGCTCTTGTTTTAATTTCATTTTCTTGGTGTATTTTTGAGTTATATCGGATAAAGTTGATGGAATTTTGTTTGATATAGGTTAATTTACAGTGCACGAGTGTTTGTGAAATAGAATAACAGTGCTAAAAGTGTTTTTTCTGCTTGCCTCCAAAATTCCATCGGACACGTTCTAGTAAAGTAGCCATCGCTTTACTTGAATGTTGGACTGACTAGACTGACTGATTACTGACGACTTACTTACTGACTTTGTTATTACTTTGTCCAGTTTCATTGAAACTGGCAAAAAATTGATGCAAAAATTATACTTGACGCTGGCAGTATGCACAGAGTTTGCAATGCCATAATTGAAAAAAAAAGTGAGTGACATTGTCAGATGTCAGATCGACAGCACACAGGACTAGCTGAGTTTGTTTTTCTTTTTGTTTATTTTGTACACTTTATTGTATAATATTTGCAATTTTTAAAGTGATATGCAAGTGTTTATTGCTTATCTTTCAGTGCTGCAAAGATTTAAACTTAAATGGAAATATGTATTAGTTGTGAGAATAAATCGGGTTTCAAAAAACGTTATTTGCAGGTAAGTTTGGTCCTAAACTAAAATAGTACCTATGCATGGTTTAAGGACGCGTTGTTTCATTTTCTATTGTTACTTGTAATGTTAGTAACAAGTAGTGGTTTAAATCCTGGTAACGACAGTCAGAAATGTCCAATGATAAAGAATAAAGAATAATAAATAAAATCAATACATACAGCGTCTAATACAATAAAAAAATTCAAAAGGCATACAAAAAAATAAAAAAGGTTGCAGGGAAATGAATTAACAATTATCCTTCTGTTAATTCATTATACATTCAATAATTATCTTGCTTGTGAACCCTGTTCAGCTGGTTATTTCAATAAAGAATTCAGTACTTAGATTTAAAAATGTGGCTTTTATCAATAAAATAACATAATACAGTAGAACTGCGGGAAGAACTGTACTTTACGACCGCACGAATTTCGTAAAGGGAGGGGGTGGGGGGGTGGGGGAGGGGGTGTCTACCCTCCCCCTTTTATCCTAGACCGCGGAAACGCGTAGTTTTTAAATTATGAAAAAAAATTTTTCAAAAATTATAACAGCAAAAACTAGCCTATGCGTCACTTAAGACGCGGAATTTAGACTTTTAGGGGGGGGACCCCTTTCCCTTTCCAAAAAAAATAACTATGCAAAAAAAAAACTATGCAAAAAAAAAACTATGCAAAAAAAAATTTGCAAGCATCTACTTATCCATTTTGGGAAGAAAAAAAATTTAAATAAAACATAAATATTCTGATTAGTGTATATTTTTATTAACACTTTAAACATATGAAACAAACCATAACAAAATTTAACAATGTAACATACGATATTAACAAACAGTTAACCTATTTAAAAATATTCTGATTTTTGAATATTTATATTAAAACTTTGAGCAGCGATGGCCGAGTGGTAAGAGCCGCGGTCTTCTACGCGACCGATCCCGGGTTCAAATCCTCGGCGCGCACCTCTGACAAAGAAATTTGTAATGTGCGAATTTATCGCTGCTCCACGGTGATGGAGAATATCGTGATATTTCATTAAAACAATGTTCTCCATCGCCGTGCATGCCTGAGAGAAATTCATAATTTCTCGAAAGCATGACGTTCACCAATCCGCACTTGGCCAGCGTGGTGGACTATGGCCTAAATCCCTCTCACTTGTGAGAAGGAGACCTGTGCCCAGCAGTGGGACAAAAAAAAAGGTTGAAAAAATATTAAAACTTTAAACATATGAAACAAACCATAACAAAATCAAACAATGTAACATACGATATTAACAAATAGTTAACCTATTTAAAAATATTCTGATTTGTGTATATTTTTATTAACACTTTAAACATATGAAACAAACCATAACAAAATCAAACAATGTAACATACAATATTAACAAATAGTTAACCTATTTAGAAATATTCTGATTTGTGTATATTAATATTAAATCTTTAAACATATGAAACAAAACATAACAAAATCTTCTTGAAGTTCCACTGCGAGAGAAGCTCAGTAGTATACAAGTTTTTACCCTTGCCAGAAGACCCTGCAATCAATAAAATTACAATGATTTGACATGGAAAGTCCAATTAAAAAGTAACAATAATAGTATAAGTTACAATTTATGGAGTATGGTTACCGCTGTAACCTAAATATTTTAGCAGAACGAAGTATGTTGGTTAAATAGTATTCCATAGCAGGGGGGCTGTTATAACCTAATCTAACCAAATCTGTAGTTTTTAACAACATGTCTAAAAGCAAACACTATTTGGACTATGTCACCAATGTCGACGGAACCCCGCTGCGCGGGGTTCCTTTTTTCTGCATTGAATTAAAACGTTCTAACCTAACCTAACCTAACCTGTCGTTTTTGAACTGCACTTCTTCTTCTTTCTTTTTTTGTGGGGGGCATAGCCCCCCACTCCCCCTACTCGGGGGGCTTTGCCCCCCGAGACCCCCCTACTACGTTTTCTTCATCAAAACATAAAGAAAAGGGAATGAAAAGTCCAAAAATATAGTGCAAATGTGCATCAATAGTGACATTTTTTTATGTTTGCTTTTTGCATGGATAACAAACTATCAAAAACAGAATTTTGACAACTATTAGAACTTTTTGCCACTTAACACAACTTTTGAAATAAATCTGGTGAGAATTATACATACAAAGTATGTTGTGGTGTTAATAATAAATATACAAAAAATACCTGAAGGAGTAGGTTGTGGGCCGTCGTTGGTTGCAGGCTCGGTTCTAGAAGAGCCAGCTCGTTTCTCCTCAGTGTGTTGCTCAACGTGAGGCGCGCTGCGGTGCTCGACGTGAAGCACGTCGTCATCCATCAACGACACAGACACAAGCGGAGTCATCTTCATCATCAGAGTCCAACACTTGCACTGGGTTTTGTGGAGGTGTGTGGCCAAGCGGCTCACAAGAGTTCATCACTTGCACACACAGAGAGATGATTTCGTAACAAGACTGGAGTCTATCACTAGCACTACACTCAACTCTTGGGCGGGGACGCAGCAGAACACGAGGCCTGGGGCTTTGGGGACGCCATGGTAGACAAACGAATGATTTGAACTCAGGAGTACGTAGAACGTCTCGACTTGGCGAAAACAAAACAAGCGATTAAACTTTTGGGTTCATACAAAGTACTCTGTGGATTAAACAAACGAAATGGCCATTGGCCGTCGTATGTCAAAAACGTTCTTGAAAAAAAAAATCTTGAAAAAAATTATCGCGTTCTTATACTGCAACACATAAGCTAATGAAACCATTTTAAACAAAAATACAAAAAAACTAGCTTTAAAAATCAATAGTCATTTTATTTAATTAAATATATGTTTAATTCGTCGTAATATTTACTTATTTACGTAATTTATCTTACTTTTATTTATAATAAAGTATTGTTACAAAATGTAATATAAGCGGCACTAGCAATAACGAAACGCAACTGACAGTACTCGTTGACAGTACTCGTTTTTGTGCACAGAGTATATTTGTATATTGTTTTTGTGGGTTATATTGCTAACTAAATATTGTAAACTTTAAAAAAATTTATCTCAGAAACTATTTATTTCCGCACTAAAAGATTTTACAGGGAGTCTTTCTAGAAGTAGACCTCCCCCCCAAAAAAGTTTGAAGTCGAAATTCGTGCGGTCGTAAAGTACAGTCCATCCGAACTGCGATAGTCCAACAAACACTGTGCAGGGAGATGCCCATTATTGAATTTGTCAGAACCTCATAGGTATCATGTGATAAAATTTTGTCTAAACCTGAAACTATGAAGGTTTTATGTCAATTTGAAGTATCTACTAGCATAAAACGGTATTTTATATTTTAATCCCTTTAACCATAATTTAAACCCCTATTTAACCAATGCTTACTTTATAAGCATAACATTGTCTTAATATAAAAAAGTTACTTAGAACCTAAAATACCGAAAGAATTGGGTAATCCCGGTGCCTTGAAAAAATTTTTTCCAATTCCCTGTTCTCAAAAAGATACTGGTTCCGTAAACCCTACTTGGTAGGGTAGGGTCACTAGCTCGAAGTTGGGAATATTATCGGGAAATGCAAATCTCACAAGATCAGGGCTCAAGCAAGATCTTGCAAGTTTATGAATAGCAATACTGCGAGATCCCGCCAATTTCAAGGTCTCGCGAGATAGGCAGTTTTGTGTGTGTTTTTTTTTTGTAAATAATCACAATCTATACTAATGTATAAAGCTGAAGAGTTTGTTTGTTTGTTTGAACGGGCTTATCTCAGGAACTACTGCTACGAATTGAAAAAATATTTTTGGGTTTGATAGTCAATTTATCGGGAAAGTCTTCTGGCTATAACATCATGCCATGTTATATACAAATACCAAAGTGGACGCGGACGAAGTCGAAGAAGAAGAATTAGGAAAAAAATATTTTAAGTATTAAAAGATAAACATTTATTTTCACGAATATTTTCAATATACTTTTATGCATCAAACATTGTTTGACGTATCTGTCTATAAACTTCTAAGTAGTATATTTTGATGTACGTATCTATCAAATAACAAATGAAAGAAACAACCAGTCTTCTCTTCGAATATCAAACTCTACTCGGTCTGTGTCAGTCCGCGCTTCGAAAAAGACGTTTTTATGCTGTAGTGCAATCTCGTTAAACTCGCGAGATCACGCCCTTTTTTCGTCCGAGATCAATCTCGCTAAAAAAGGCCGAGATCTAGCGAGATCGAGATTTCATTCCCTAATTATTATATTATCTAAATCTAATAGGTATATCGCTTTACTTCGTAATAAAAAGCCTAAGACAAACAGGACAAATTATAAATTCCAGTTCAGTGTTCGTGCTTTTTAGATGACTCATTGGATGATCGGAAAGCAAAGTTTAAAGTAGCTGTTGTGTTGTTTTATTTTGGTATGAGACCACGTAAAGGAAACAGCGAGTCTAGGCTTGAATCACTAACCTGTTTGAATATGAATACTGTCCGAATAATATACCAATGTAGTGTAACCTGGTCTGGTCATATGTTGAGATAGGTATTAAATTACTCCACAAGAATAGACATGATGTAAAATATCGATTTTACAGACATGGACTTGCTAATCTTTGTTGGCTGCAACCCTTTTTGTGTCATAATGCTGGGTTCGGGCCTCTTCCCATTATTGGGAAGGCCCAGGCCTTCTTTTGGGAAGCTCCAGAGCTTACTCCATCACGCTGCTACAATGCGTGCTGCATTTTACGTTCCGGATGGAGTAAATACGCAAAAAACTGGACGAATCTTTGTCAAAGACCCCGTAATACCCAATTTCTTGGTAATATACTTCAATATTACAGTCGTCATCTCTTCTTGAGGTTCATTCAACGGTTCTAAAGGTAACACAAAATGCACTCAGGTTTAAATTCAAATTCTATTAAAGTGGATGTTATGGTTTTTAAGGTAACCCCCTTTAATTTTTACTTAGATATCGAGTATCCACATGAAATAGTCTTATATTAGGCAGAAACTTCAATTACTTATAGAGACGTTTGGTACAAAAGCGTTAAAATTATGGTAATTATAATTATAAAGATTCCAGTCTTTCTTCTATAGAGGGTCGAATGTTAGGTGACGTATATGTCTATTGTCTAGCAGTGGACCTCAAAATGTTGATAAACTGATAATGGAAAAGTACAATTCCAACCACCAATCTAAGCTCAACGGAGCGGAACTAGAGTTAATGCAGCATCATTCAGAAAACATAAAAAATGCAACAAGGATCCTTATAAAAGATCTGTTCAAAAAATTCATCTCAGGTATTTCTCATCATCAATCGGACACAACAATGAGATCATGCCGCGAGGCAACTAGCTAGAAAGCGTCCTCCGCCACCTCTAACATTGTGTAATGCGACCTTGCCCGTGCTTCTTTATCTATTGAACTTTCATTAGTTGATACAATATACTTACTTAAATAAGTTTCGCTACAGGGGTTTCTAACCATAATAATAGCTTTTTGGGCACGGACTCGTGAAACTTGCGAAAGTTGCATAATAGTGCCTCCGCACTAGATTTAAAATTTAGCTTGTAGTATAATTATATTAATTATTGAGATCCAATAGGGATCTCAACAAATTTTTTTTTATTTTTCGATATATTTGCATAGTCATATGCAACACACCTCGTCGCCTCAGTGCTTATTTGTCCTATCGACCAAATTTATCGAAAATCAACTTTAAATGCAGTATTGTTAAGGCTTACATTTCAATCCTGTTGGTTAAGGAAGATTTAAAACTTCTTTCTTGAAAACAACAAAAAAATCATTTAAATTTTATTTGTGACAAGACATTGTAATTCAAATTTTGTACTTATTTGGTCTATGTCCTGTGATTGTTTTATATCCTATATCGTAAGAAACGTTGAGTGCTCGAGTGTCCTATGTCCACTCAAGCAACCAATCACAGCACGCGACACCATATCCGCCATTTTGTTTGATTTGTCACTGTGGCTGGAGACATCACGAGGATCACTTTGCACTCCCGAAAAAATGTATAATATCTTTAAAAATTGTTATAATTTTGCGCGTAAATTGTTTTAGGCAGATGCCAAATTATGTCTAGAACATATTATAAAAGTAAATATTCTAAGACGCAGCAGCAATATTCTCAGACGGAGCTTCAAACTGAGAAGTAACTACTTTTTAATTTACACTCCATTATGTTTTAAATTTGAACCAGGGTGTTGTTTTTAAAGACTTTGAACAACCTC
This sequence comes from Pyrgus malvae, assembly GCA_911387765.1. Taxonomy (NCBI): domain Eukaryota; kingdom Metazoa; phylum Arthropoda; class Insecta; order Lepidoptera; family Hesperiidae; genus Pyrgus; species Pyrgus malvae. Next base: position 3,431,185 of record OU426955.1, on the reverse strand, counting down.
CAAGCTAAGCACGAGAGTTCGTTCGAATAAGTAAACTGTTATTTTTTGTAGCATATAATATGTACTTATCTTCCTAGACGCATAAGGACAGAATCGATTCCCCGTTTATTTTTTCGTAAAATCGTAATATGTAAAATGTAACGTAATTTGTATTGTTCTGGACGCAGAAGGAAGGAATTTATTCTACGTTTATTTATTTATTTAAATCACATAATTTCACATTAAAAAGTGCTATTGGGCACCAATGAGCTTTTCAGGGGTATGGGTATAATATTGGTGTCTTTTTTAATTTAAAAGAAAGATTTCAAAGGTACATGCGTTACTTAAGCTAGTCAGTGTACATTAAGGCCCCGAACACACGAAGTAAAAGCTTTTGACGCAAGTTGTTTTTGCAAATTTTGCTAAATTAGTTTCCCAATCATCACTGTATTTTACATGAGAAAAAAAAACGAATAGGTACGAATAATAAAACTATTTTTGATATAGAGTTTTTGGCTTCTACTTTTAAACTTAAATCATAAATTTCAAAAGGAAATTGACAAAACACTTTTAACTAATATAGGTTTATTAAACCTTCGAGTTTTTTTTAAATAATACGGTGAAAACACCACCCTGTGTATATATCTGAAACATAGAACAAATAAGCACGCTAAAATGAAACGGTCACTTTGCCCTATCTCCAATGAAGTAATATCTTAAGTCCACATACATAATTATGTTTGTGCATGTTTGTTCTATATCCGCACAAAAACTGTAAAATAAGGTATGATTAATTAATATCTAAAGGTGAAAGTTATAATATTCAAATTGTAGGTAACCCAAGTATTAAGAAACACCTTCAAAAATAGAAAATAATGCTTATTAAATAAATAGAGCAAAAAACTCTTCTACTGTAAAATGTAACTAATGGTAGATAGGACAAATAAGAACTGAGGCGACGACCTGTCTATCTGGTTGTTAACATCCAACAGTCTTACATTATTTTCGTGGTTTACTTCTGCTAAGTTTCTTTTCTAGATTTGCTTAGTTTCTAAACTATTTCTAGAGATTATTTCTAAAATATGACCCCTCCCTAAAAAGTCTACTACATGCTTACAGTTACTTGATTAGTTATTTATTTAAAATTAGAGGTAATTTTCGGTTTATTCCTGGTCGTCCCCATCCCCACCCTGTCGTCCCCACTGGGTACGAGTGGGGAAAAAAAGTTAAATTCGTCCCCAGTGGTGACGATTAGCACTTTTTATTTCCCACTCGTTCCGCTATAGACCGAGAGTCAAAATACATGGGGATTTCGATAAGAGATTTCACGGATTTCATGACGAATGATACTTTTTTTTCCCACTCGTACCAGTGGGGACGACAGGGTGGGTGGGGACGACCGGGAATAAACCTTTTTCGGTATAGTTAGGTAAAAGGTATACTGATCTAAAGATCCAATTACTTACAGGCAAATAACTGACCAATGTTCTACGATCCTCTTTGAACTATTTACCTAATTTTTTCGAGCTCAACGTTCCTTTGTCAAGAATATAATTACGTGCCTATATTATTATTTAAGGCCGTGAGAGTAGATTATGAAAGCGATGTGAAGTGTGACCGTTGCGAATGTAGGATCGTGCCGAAGCAGCAGATGGAGTTTTATTCTATTTGTGGTGGTTTAAAGTATATTATTGAACATGGGGTAAAAATATCAGACGTTTAATTGCTATCATCAATAATATTTTAATGAACTATTCATAAGCAAAAACGTCTTCTCGTCGAAAATCAGTATTGCGCCAAATACCAATTTGATTTATTTAACCGCAATCTCCTTCATTTGTCGTCTAAATTCTTCTGCTATAATCAAGTCCTAAATTACTTTTCTTGATTTACATCGATACCAAACACTGTTACATAAAAATACAACCGTGAATGACCATAAGTGGCACTCGAGTCTCAGGACGAGAAGTCTGGTGCTCTATAAGGACTTGAAAGCGTTTCCGCGCATCATGTTACATCAAAGGTTACGTTGTTGGATTGCAGCCAGTGAATTGTTGATGGTTATTCGCCACTGCTTTAAAGCAGAGCATTGCTTCTTTATGACTACTGTATTTGTTTTTAAATAAATTATACACATTTTCTGTAACATCATAATCATCTAAATTAAGTTTTGCGAACGAAAACATTGCGAACAAACATACGTAACATTCTTAATTTCTCAATGTTGGTTTCACTGTGGTTTTTTTTTTCAATAATATATTACGCAACCATGGTTCTTTACGTAAAATGCGACCTTCCTGTGTAAAATGTAGGCTATTAGTGTTGCTCCTCCGGAAATAAACGTGTTTGAAGCCGGTGGTTTAATAAGTAGTAGGTTAGTTTACATCGCAATTCTGTTTACTTTTTTATTATTATCTGAAGTTTCGTTATTATTATATTATTGAGTTAAAAATTATTACGACTAGAAAATAACCGTTACTTTGTGTATTGAAGAGTATGCATTTTCTGTTTAAACCTACTGCAAAAAACTTGTAGTAGGTACAATTTTTAGAGCAAAGCTTAAATCCACAAATAATAAGGAATGAAATTAAGATCTTGCTTTGTCACAGGAAATTGTAGTGGACGTTATGCCGTATACCGCTTGCTCGCTGAGACATGAAGAACTGATAGGTTGTTGACACCATGGATTACATTGTTCAACTATAATAACTATAAATATTACCTTTTTCGTATTAAAATTCTGCGTGCTTTTTCGTTACCATTAGGAAATCTGCTGCTTGTTGTGATATGATATGATTTCTATAGTAAAATTTATTAGTAGTAGATTAGTTGACGGCTTCTTTAGTAACATAAGCAGAGAAAATATATAAGTACAAATGAACCTGAACCTTTGTAAACCGGCATTCGTGAGATAAAAGATCTATACTAATATGCAGTTTTTCCGAACACCTAATAGTGAGTAATATCCAATGAGGAACGAATCCCCCTGTAATATCCTTGGCCCAGTTGATCATTGTTTGATTAGTTTCCGATCACTTATCAAGTTGCTTCCTTTTTGGAATAGATGAATATCGAATTAATTATACCTTCGTTCAAATCAGATTTAAGTGTTGTAAAAAATTAGTTTTGACTTAGCGTTTGTTTAATTGTACGCATTAGTGTAAAATTTTCGTTTAGTATTGAAATAATTAGGTAGTCGCAACAAAAAACCGTTTTGTTCGTTTTGTTTCATTATATTATAAGGATTGTAAGATAGATAAGATTTTTATCGTAGTCAGTGCTAACTTTTTTAGAATAATGTAATTATAGTGCCGATGAGACCATGAGTCCTTCTGAGCCATGACGAGTAATAAATAATGGATAGCAATGGATATTACAACACCAAAACATCCATAAAGAAAAAAAAAGAAAGTTGGTTCGTTGGTTGTAATAGTTACAGGTAGGTTATGATAAATACCGCCATCTTTTTTTGTGTAATAATTAGCTATACAGGACTACTAAGTTTTCTCAAGATCAAAGGACTTGAATTTATGGGAGTTCATGCAATATATAATTTAAAAAATCGGTTTCAGATATTTTCCAAATGGGGTCTGAGTAAATCCCTACTAATATTATAAATTCGAAAGTAACTCTGTCTGTCTGTCTGCTACGCTTTCCCGCTTAAACTACTGAACCGATTTTAATGAAATTTGGAACACAGATAGAGTGGACCTTGGGAAAGGACATAGGATGGTTTTTATCCTACTGGAACCTTACGGCTCCACGCGGGCGAAGCCGCTGGCGGAATGCTAGTAGAAAATAATATTATTATAGTGATGTTGTATCAGACATGCTTGAAGCGAAAGATAAGATGAACCTCCTAATAACGAAGAACACCTTCTTCGTGTTGGACAGAAGGGAAGAAAATAAAATACAAGCCATACTTCCTCATAGGATAAACAATACGACTGTTTTATAGCATGTCGTTATAGCACTAAGCCCTAAGGGATCGCTGATACCGAATCCAAAGCAGTTGCGGACTTTCTCTCGCGGTAAATTGTCACGATGTAATTTAAATTGCAATTCGACACGTAACCTTCGATCCACGATTAACATCGATTAATGTTATTTTTACCGACTTCCAAAAGAAGGAGGTACTGTATTCGGCTGTATGTATTGTACTATATTTACTAAGACAGGACATTTTACTAAGGGCCCGACTCCAAAAAAGTTTTGACAGTCATTACCATAAGCAAGAAGAAGTAGGTACTGAACAATTTAATATTTTTTTCTTTGTAATAGCCTGTTGACTACTAAAGCCTACCTCGCATTCTCAACATCACCCAGGGTGGACTGGTAGACAATGCCAATTGGCATTAAGTTTTACCCTTTGTGACTCTTATTTTAAGGTGTTTCACAGAAATAAATAAATAAATTAAAAAAAAAAATACCGTTTGAAGTCGGTTCTATTTTTTTAAAAAAACTTAATTAATTGAGATTTCATGTGACATGTCAATGTTTTAATAGCAACAGTTTAATGGTATATTCATATAAAATATCATGAACTGCTTTTTTGATCCCATTTCTAAATAAGTACGCCTTTTTGTTTAAACATTGATCGCACATGGTAGATACTGTCTGAAGGTCAAGCTTCTTAAGTTTACATAATACGAAATACCTTTGTAGGTTCCTTAACAAAGAGTTTTCTTTAAAATTAAAAGAAAGCTCGGTGTCATAATGCAACATAGTAGGAATCTCAAGACACATCTCTCAACATTAATAGATTAATAAACGAACAATCATTATAATTATTTATCATTTCCTTTGGTTCCTTTCTCCCACCATTACGGGCATCTACGCTTGCTATTAGTTCTTAATTGGTTGTTTAGCTGCGAACAAAAAGCTCACTCCCCTATCTTTTACAACCACGTGCCATCTCCGTAAGACAGTATCGAGAACTTGACCCTCTTCGCCTTTAGTGGATAACACCGTTAATTATGCCCTGAGAATGTGAGAGCGAACAGCATGAAATCTCTGGATCCAAGACTTTTTGTTGTGTGTACAGCAAACACACAGAATAAAAATGTAAAACAAGAAACTGACAAATGTGTTGGACACTTCGTTAAATTGCCTTCCTTTGGGAACAGGTATTTTTTTTTATTTTCATATTTGGCATATTACCGCCGTGGCGACGCCCCGTAATGTTTTGTAGTGTGTCTGGGTGTTTATGTTCCTTCATTTCATTTCATTCCTTCAGTTCATTTATGTCTTTGTGTGTACCTTTGTAAATCCTAGCGTGGGGGCTATGAGTGGAGCTATAAGTAAATGTATAGACCTAACGCATTCCCGGTAAAACAATATTCATACAGTCATTATCGTACAATTTCTCTAACGCATCCTCGACTGGCAACATCAAAGTGATGCGATTGCCATCACCGGCAATGGAGCGGGAAATTGTCTGTGTTGCCGGATGAGCGATCTGAAGATAAAATAAAGAATACAACCGCAGAATGCTTTTCAGCTAGGTTCTAAAAATTCGTGTGATGAATTGCATTGTTGTGAACAAATGTTCCAGTAGAACGCAAGCGATTTACTCTAATAATCGAATTGAGCGTGGCGGGATGTTAGATCGGTGACCGCTAGTGGCAAATTTATACTTTCTCAGGGCACATTTACTTAACGTGTCGTTAGGCTGTCGGCTTTCGTTTTAAAACATCTGGCAGCGAGTTGACCACTCCGCCTGCTCACATTGGAGCAGCGTTATAGACACAGGAGCTCTTTGCATTGTGTTATAAAACTTATAAAGGAAGCTACTTTGCCAGCAGTGAGACTGATGAAAGGGTAGCAGAATATCATTAATTTTATTTTATTTAAAACTTTATTGACCCCAATAAATCGTGGTACAATAGGCGAGTTTAATGCCTAATGGAATTATCTACCAGCTTACCTAAGTGAGTACAGAGAGATTCGAAGGCGGTAAATGATGAGAAAAACAAAAAGAAAGTATATCACGTCAGCTTAGGACGAATTTATTTAATAGCACTTTAATATTTAACGAAAATGATTATGAATTTTAAACGAGGAAAGGATATAATTTTGAGTAACCCAGTTTGCATGAAACCAAACATCAAACGTCCGTTATGTCATAAGGGGATCACGTTAATTTTCAAGACAAATTACAAGGCGCACAATCTAATTATTAGGCAGTTATTTTCGTGCAGCCAACAAAGAGTTTTCGCGTCTGGTTGTAATGAAGCGAATTGGTCTGTTTCTGATGGGTTAATGACTGTCTACACTGCACTTCTCTGCACCAGTGTATGGATATGGTAACTAGTAGTGTCGCTTATTTAATGTAAAAACTCAATCCACGTTTAACGGAAAGTTAATTTTGTGCGTTGTGTAATATCAGCATCACGCCTTTTATTTTAATTTTTTACATTTACGAATTATCGAAGAAGGTAACACTTATAAGTTTTATCTAAAACGGTTCAGTGATTTTAAATATATGGCTTAAATCTAAGCTTTTTACCACTATCACCGAATTAATGAAATAAATAATTTTTTATTGATTAAAAAATATTACAAAATTATTCTTAATAAAATTACCTTTCATTTTCAATAACTTTGAATACAATATTAATACGATTTAAAGGTTAACAGTTTTAAAAAAACCTTTTAGTTCAATATTGTTAGAAACTTTGCTTTATTCTGGACCTAACCGTTCTTATTTTACGATGTTTATACCTAACATAATTCGCATAAAGTTAACTGTTCATGGAGCGACTCAACATTAATGCTCTTAATATAAAAACACAATACCTACTTTAAAAACAAATAATGCATGACCTTACTTGTGCGTTTCTCTGCTGTGTGCTCTCTAATATCTAGAGGGTTTTTTAGTATGAGGTGGTCAATATTAAACAAGTTTTAGCAGGAAGATCTTATTTTCACTTTTTGCTATAAAATAATATACATTTAGGCCTCTTTTGTTATTGGTCTCAGATCAAATACTTTTTTATTTGATTTAAGGTATCGGGGTGAAAAAGGAACCTCAGTTCCTTAGGGTATCTGTTATTGTGAGAATCTTACCCGAAAAAACTTCTTCGTTGATCTTGGCCTTTGTCATTTGGAAAGGCATCCGGGATCTCCCACCATGTAATATACAGTTGCCGTCCTTGGTGGACGCATAGGACCCAGGAGCTCTGGAGCTTACAACGGAATTATTGAATATTTCTTATAAGCATGTGAACATAATCTTATGTCAAAGCACAGCTGTAGTATAGATTTGTAAGCAATACAGAATACGAAAAATAATGAGTAATGTTGTACTTCCTAACACCTTTTTTTAAATTTCGTAGCACATATTAATCGTAAGTCAGTAGAGGCCTTTAAGAAGCATAATACTGAGGCCTTAAGCCATGGCATTCATATATGGTCACTAACATTTATGTTAGGCGAGACGTGCTCGCGAAAAACATTATAAGGTTAACCACCCGAAGGTTTGTTGACACTGTTTTGATTTATGATCCAGCTAACTCTTGTTTTTCAAGATCAAGAATTCGTGGAATATGTAGTGTTTCTATTTTTGTACCTATTTATTTGCAAATTACGAGTTGTGCACATTCAAGGTAGAATGCACGAATTTGTTGATATAAGTTCGACTGTAAACACGCAACCTGTTAATGATTTTATAGGATTTACTTATGCCTTAGACGTTACATATTTACTTGTGAAGACTATTAAGTTTGAATTAATAAATCGTATCATAGTGTTTACTTCAAATAATTAAATTGCGTTTTTATTGACTTCCAAAAGCCTACTGTGTCTGAGTTAGGCTGCATATATTTTAGAGGTTACGTTTATAGACCTGTGCCCAGCAGTAAGACATAAAAGGTTAAAAAAACATTTATAGGACGACTTTAGCCATGCTTATACTCGTAGAATTGTATGAGTAATAAATTAATTAATACTTTTTGGTTTACGATCCAAACGAACTTTCATATTGTGACTTAAGACATATTTTTGTTTTAAAAAAATATTCCCAGATTTCTACAAAAGGCATCCGAAAGATGTCTAGTGACAATTTGTTCTATGTTTGTATTGTAAGTATGTAGCCGCTACCGAATCCTTCAGTATGATTTTCCGCCCATCAATGTTGCCCTGCCGATTCGCTGGCACCATTAAAAACTTTTCAGTCTTCGGTTATTCGACATGATGGTATTTGAGGCTAACTCGCTGATATTTTGCTACTCTTATTCTATAAATAATACTTAAGAGGTTTGCTTTGTTCTTCTATGCAGTCATAGAACCATTGATGGACTAACAAATATATTTGTAGAATCTTTAAATTCAAGACATTTCTATTCGGTTTCTGTCATCTAAGTCTCATTTGCAAGTTTATTGAGCACCTACTCATTTCACAACATTGTCATCATAACGACTGTCACGTTAACTGTGTTCCCGCTAAGTTATTCATGTACGTTACGATCGCCATCTTGCAAAATAATTTGCTTTCCAGGGACGCGCAAGGACATTTGAACTCCACTTGTCATTCTCACCATGTCTCTCCAACGTTCTATACGTGCCCGATGTGTTGTTAAAACTAGGCAATTATCACCTTTCGTAGTCCAGCACGAAACTTACTAGTGTATGATACTTACTTTCGGTTTTTACTCACTTTTTGTAAGAGGTATAAGGGTAGGATGATAGTGAAAGTAATTATGTAATTGTTATGTTATGAACAATCCTCAACCAGTTTTGTATAATCATATTTGCAAATAATTCGATTTTTGTAGAGAAAAAATATTGACATCTTTCAGCACTTTCTCTTAAGCGTTTGATTTGAGTGGCAATTAATTAAATAAACATAGCCTTCTCGTAATGACTATTACGAGATCATTTATATCTTTCTTACAGTCGCTATTAGAAAGGTCTAATAGTATATTAGCGTTGATGGAGTCTATGATCGCCATCAACATAACAGAGGTTTTTTGTTGACCACAATGAAGATGAATTAAGACTATAATAATCTATATAATCGTTTTAAAATTTTATTAATTTTCATAATCATCCACTCCGCGTGATTTATTCCAAATCGCGGATAGGTTTACTATATGCATAAAAAATTATGCATATAGTAAACTATCCGCTGTTATACTCACAAGCCTATATGCTTGCGTATCAAAATAAGATAGGGAAAATAGAGAAAGGTATATTTAATAACAAGTAGGTATGCAAGAGCGGACGAATAGGCGAATGTCCAGTAGTGGACCTCATAAGGCTGATTGATGTTTTAGATATATTATAAACATTGCCTTCATCTTAGAAGAACCTTTTAAAGCGTCTGTAACGGCGGTGTAGATATCACCTTTATAACTTATAAAATCAAGTATACCTATACAATCCTAAACAGTAATTTTTTTTCGCTATTAACGATATGTAACCGTACAAGATCACCACTAAAATTAGTGATAAGTATAATTTAAACAATGCCGTAGTCCAGCTGTTAGTATTGGTGTCGCTCGTTATCAGTATTCAAGATCGCAGAGCACACAGTGAAGTCACTAAAGATCCTATTTGCCTTGGGCTTCGATGCTAATAGCGGCGCAAAATGTTTGCTTGGAACACCAAACGTGCAAGGTATTTTAGATTCAGGTTTAGTGTTAGGATTCATATCTCAAAAGAAACGAAGGAACCTTTAGAGGAGCTTTAGGAATGACTGCAGGTAATAGAAATAAAATAATCCACATAATTTTAATTAATTTAAAGTAAATTAGTCCACCAATCCGCACTTGGCCAGCGTGGTGGACTATGGCCTAAATCCCTCTCACTTGTGAGAAGGAGACCTGTGCCCAGCAGTGGGACATAAAAAAGGTTGAAAAAAAATAGAAATAAAAAGTCAAAAGCACAGACAACGTTATAAATTAATTTTGGTACGATTTTTTCTAAATGAGTCTGTTTCTAAAAAGAATAAGCTAATAAGGTTCTACCGCTTTTGTCTTTTGTTTTAATGGACTCTTTAGCTATGGCAAGCATGCAGGTCCCTGGATGTTAAGTAGCCTATGGACATCTATACACAATCTCAAGCAAGCTCTCAGGCATGGCAATCGATATGCATTTGCGTTGCTTTTTTGGCTTCTGATGGTCATCTCATGTACATAAGTCTAAGTAGAAAACACACTTTTTAGTGCTTCCCCGGCCGAACTATGAAAGTTTTGCCACCTTCATTCAGGTTGATTGTGTCTTCATTTTGTGGTAATTTGAAGGTTGTTCCATACTCATCTTCTATATCGTTTTATGTTATTCAAATTTAGAGAAACGACGGTATTGTCCCAGTGCATGTTGGCATCGAAACTTGTTAAAAATTAAAGTGTCTAAATTGGAAAATCTTGTAACCTCTACCAAATCGAACATTTCCCATTTGAGACATAATATATCACTACTAGTAGTACGTGTTTCAAAATCTACTAGATAAACATAGCGTGCGTGAAGAGGTAGGCCTCTGTACACGCGTTCGTGGGAAAGAGGCTAGTTGGCCTTCACCGGAGGCGGCAGGCAAATAATCCTCATTATCGATACACGCACTCGTATTGAAGACCGCCTCCGAATGGCACAAATGCCATTAGTATTTTACTAATGTAGGGACAGAATAGTCAAAAAACATTTTGTCGTATTTATCACATCGATACCAGTAATCGCAGTTTATACGATAGGTATCCAATAGGATGAAAGGGGTATGTCAGTTGCTACCAACAAATAGAGGTTAATAAATAGTCGTTAAAACTCTTTGATTTTTTATAACACATGATGTTTTAGGCTTGTTTTAGCATAAAATCTCAAGCAAAGGTTGAGTATTATGGCAGCCTAGGTATACCAGCAGACGTTCAACAACATTCTATCCTCTGCGAAACAAAAAATGTATGACAGAAAACCCCTATAGCTAAGAAACGTCTATATCAACCGCTGAGTAAACGTGCTCAATCACAAAAATCTGTGTCCAGGGATAGTGAGAAGCAGTTTTATCTTTGAAATAGGCTAACGTATAAAATGTTAACAACATTCTAGCTCACACGTGCTATGCTGATTTGAAATTAATTATTCATTGAAATTGTATACTTTTTCCCTTTTTCATAGGTATTCTGCCAACGTAAAGTTGCTATAACTTACAGAATTAACAATGTATTTATTATATCTATTGGAGTTCCAAAGTTCAAAATATAAAGAGTGACTAGTATGTTGTCTTTGCATTGATTGCCTTATGTTGAATAAATCGTTTTCTTGATAATTTTTTCAAACGCTTGTATCTAAGATTAATTATTAATTTCTTAACTTGGATTTTTTTAAGATAATGTAGTAGAATTCGGATCTGTCGATTTTAATATTTTAAAGATTAAAACAAATCACCCTTTGCAAAGAAACTAGGAGGAATACATATATCGTTATATCCTTTGCGTTCAGGATTTAAGAGAAAAAAACAACGGGTTGCACTCCGGAGGTGCTGGCAGAAGTGAAAACTTGAACATTAATGTTGTGCATTTTTGATATTTTGGAATGGTTAGGGTATAATTTCGCACGAATTGATTTTATTATCAGTATTATTTTTCATCTAGTATTTTCAGCAGGTTTTCATCTAGTATTTTTATAAAATACTCACTCATTTTCTTTCACTATTTCTTCGTCACTTTTTTCATTAATAGATGCACTTTGTTTAATGTCCAAATTTTAAATATGTACTTGATATAAACGAATTTTACAAGTAGGTATAGACAGTCGAGCCGTCATCAGCTGTCACCCCTCCGTCTTACGAATATTCGATCAGGCCACGTGTTCTGACGCGAGTTTAACATTTTTTACCCATCCCAAAAAAAGTGCATAACGCCGCTAAAGAAGCTTCACTTCAAAAAAGATTCCTTGATGCGACTGATGCATGGCAATTAAATCATCCGAATCAAACATAAATAATTATGGTTGCCCATTTTCCTTGAGTTCATGCGTCATGCATCCATATAACTATCACATTATTGATTAACGTTTCCTCAACGACCAGCTTATAAAGTCGACGGCATTTCGAAGTGGTCTGACCACATTGCTCCTTAATCATGCAGATTAAATGTCTCTTTAAGATAGGTATTTCTGTCTCGGAATCGGCCAGCCATATACGCTGTTTCGAGATATAAGGAAAATTAAGGGGAGTTTTACCATGTTAGTAAGATCTTCGCTTTGAGTCATTTCCCCACCCTTACTACGCGATGAGAGCTGATTGTTCATATTAGGTTTCAACTAATACCTAAGACAAACCACAAGACCAACAGTCGATTAAATAAATAAATAAATGGTGAATATGCGCGTCTTTATTGAAAATTGAATACTGAATGCAGAAAGATAATACTACAAACGTATTAATTAGTATGGCCCAACAGGAAGTGGGCTGGCCCTTAATGAGCTTAATTGGGTAGTTGACTGATATTGAGTATGTGATATTTACTTATAAATAACATATATATATAAATCTCCTACCGTCGCATAAATTAAAATCAAGCTTTGCCTTTTTTATTTGAATGGAGTAGCAGACGAGCATGCAGACCACGTGGTGTAAAGTGGTCGCTGCAGCCCATGGACATCTACATACAACCTCAAGCAAGCATAGGTAAGTCTTGTCTAAGGTCGTATGCAGTTGCGCTGCTACTCCGGAGGCTGGTGGTCGCCTCATGTAGGTGTGGCTGGCAACTGCACCTTTCCACCGAAACACAATAGAGTTGGTTCACGGCAGAAGTGGGTACTGGCAGCGGTGGTACTTCCCCTACCAACCAATAATGCTTCTATTAAACCAATAAACAATTTTAGTCAACACTCAACTCCATATGATTAAATGACATTTAGATCATTCTGACTTCTCTAATGGGAGCGATTTTCTGTAGAAAAAATATGTTGAGCACGATGCCTCTTGATTTTTGATAAAGTAGGTAGGTACCTATGCTAAATATAAAAGATAAAGTATGCTAAATAGAAACGGATGTTTCTCTAGAGATTGCGTTAAAGGCCCGTAATCTGCAAGCGGTGAATATAAAACTTTTAATTTCAATTGCTTCAACAGTAGTAGTTATTTGTACAAGAGTATTCAAGGCAGTCAATTTTGACTGTCAAAGTTGTCCAATGTAAAAGTTACTGCCAAGCAATTCCTTCTCAAAGGTAGAGAAAGGTAAAAAATGTAGTACTTATTTAAAAATTTCTCTTCACCTATTTTACAGATGAATTTATTTCCAGTTAAATTGTAGTCAAGCAGCATTGTTCAGCTTTTTCCACTTATTGTCATGATTAAGAATTTGAGATAGTTAAACTTGGTAATGGCGTACTAACTAAACTATTCCTATATGTCTGTAACCTCGATAGACATCTGCTCTCTCAATGGGACTTAAGTTTTTATATCTAATGGAATTATATTAATAATTTAAATAAAATTAAACTGGTCACGCGACATTAAATACCGTTGCTTATTAACACTGACAGCTTCAGGCCCGAGGCGATACGGAAAGTCGAGTTAGTTCCAAGTGTTCTGGTATTTTTGGCGCCTTTTTTGTACACTTCCAACTGGTTAGTTATTTAACACAGCATCTAATTAAATATTGCTCGTGGCAAAAACTGGACATAATGCATGCACAAAACGTAATTTATTTAGGTAAGTTATATTTATTTCGTAATCTTGTCCACTGGTCTACTTCTTAGTAATCTGTGGCATCGGAACTCTGAACTAGTCTTCCGGTTTTTATTGAGTTGGATATTTTTGTTCTAAATTCAATACTACCAGTTTTAATTGAAGAAGCTGGTTAGAGTTAGAGTACACGCAAGCGGGCATGAAACTGAGGTAGGCGACCGTGAATGGCATATTTATTGACTCGAGCCAAAAGTTAAGACATTAGTACTATCTATGGATACTATATTGGCGGAGTACACTCTTTAAACTTTTACAAAGGTATTAATCCATATTGGAGAAACGTGGTAGTAAGCTCCAAGCCCCCTCAAATATGTGGAAAGAACCGTGCTCAGAATTGGGACGCCAAAATGGATTGCTTTCTTTACCGGAACCAGCTGAAACTTATCGGGTCAGTGTTAATATTAATTCTACAGTTGTTAAAATTTATCGTTCACTTAGTAAAACGACAGAAAGTTCGGAAATACGTCCGGTGAAAGACTCTTCCGACAGGTTGAAAACCATTATTAAAACTGTTTTTATTATCAGTGCAATATACATACATCCGATGCATTTATTAGGTCCTTACAATATAAAATTGCCGATACTTAATACAATTTTAAAATCAAATATATTGCGTTTGATTACGAATTCCACAAGTGGATACGCGGAAGCGGCGGAATAAGGCTAAAGGCCTTGCGGTTTAGTGGACTGTATTTTTGGAGCTTGGGCTGATGCAGGCTAGTGGTGTCAAGGAGTAAGAAAGGATGGAAACCACGCACACTCACCTTTGTACCTTGTTTGTACCACGTGGAGGCGGCACGTCTAACTGCAGCGCGGCAAATCCAGTGTAATCGATCGGGATAGCTTTCTCCAGGCACACACAAAACTGCACTTGATTAGGGATCAATGTTCCTGTTCCTGTACTTAAAGTATTTCAATTTGATTTATTTGCATACGCGCGGCGCGGAAGATTATCGAAGGCTGACTATTTATCTTATGTCGCTCTCTTCACTTGAGCGGTCGAACACATAGGCTTTTGCATGCGTGGGAAAAGGATAGAGGATATTGGATTAAACCACTAAACCTAATCATGGCGGCAACATTTCCCCCGGCTTTAAAGGGTCACCTTTAAAAGAAATAAAATATAATAAGGAATAGAATATATAGGATTGATTTACCCATATCGCGGTCGCGGATGAGGTTTCTAAATAAAACTAAATTTATATACAGCGGTAACTAACTGAACTTAACTAACATGCGAAATTATTAAAGTTAAATTTTATTGGCTAGGTAAAGGACACAGCTTGACTACTGGGCGTACAAGTTTACCCTTAGCAGTCCTAACAGTAACAACGCGGACGGTCCCATCTTTCGAAGGGTGTATGTCTTCCACGACGCCCAGTGGCCATGACAATGGAGGAACGTTATCCACGATAATTACTACAACAGTTCCAACATCAATGGAAACCGATGGTTTAATCCATTTGGACCTCGACTGCAGTTGATGCAGATATTCGAGGCGCCAGCGCTTCCAAAAGGACTGAAGCATATTATCTAAAAGCCTATGTCTCTGCGGAAGGCCAAGCGAATGATTATCTCCCGGAGGTACCGGTAGAGAGGACAGCGGTGTTGTGTTTAAAAAATGAGCGGGAGTTAAAGCAGTGGGTTCAGCTGGATCACTGCTTAAAACTGTAAGCGGGCGAGAGTTGAGAAGCGCCTCAATTTGTGTGAGAATAGTCAGTAATTCTTCATAAGAAAGAATCTGCTGTCCTATCACTTTAAACAGGTGCGTTTTCACCTGCTTCACCATGCTCTCCCAGCATCCACCCCAATGTGGAGACGATGCAGGCATGCAGCGCCACTCGATGCGGTTCTGAATGAGCTCCTGTTCCAGGTTGGGTTGAAGCTCTGACAGAAACTTGTAAAGATCTCGCAAGTATGAGCGAAAGCCCATAAAATTTGTACCACGATCGGAGTACATACACTGCACTGGACCGCGTCGCGAAATAAATCTTTTAAACGCGGCAAGAAACGAGGGAGTGCTCAAATCGGTTGCTATTTCTATGTGAATAGCCCGAGTTGTTAGACAGGTAAACACACAGAGCCAGGCTTTGAGAGTCCTGACACCGCGCGCGCGATGTGGCGTGTATATCAGCGGCCCAGCGTAGTCAACACCGGTATGGGTAAATGCCTTTTCCATACGGTTCACGCGTTGGGCTGGAAGGTCAGCCATGATGGGATACGTCGGCTTCGGTCGAAAGCGGAAACAAGTATTGCACTTGTTAATCCGTTGCCGTACGATATTGCGGGCTGCGAGGATCCAAAACTTTTGCCGTAACAGTGATATTAAATGCTCAGGACCAGCATGTAAATACTGTTCGTGATACATGTCTATCAATAAACTGACAATGTGATCACTACGGGGCAAAACGTAAGGATGCTTATAGGCGTATTCCTCGGAAGAATTTGAAAGGCGGCCGCCAACACGAATAAGTCCGTCCTTGTCTAAAAACGGTTTAAGTTTAAGTAATGCGGTAGAAGAACAAACTTTATTATTTTTTAAATTAAGAATGTCATCGTAAAAATAAACATTTTGAAGAGCACCAATAAGTTTGGTTTCTACAAATTGAAGTTCTAAACTGGTTATAGGGCCGTTAGAACGCGGGAGTATTTTTAAGAAGCGGTAAATATAAACGGCGACGCGTAATAATTTTATAAAAGATGAGAACCGTTTAGACAATTCATATAAAAGCGGAATATTTAAATTGGCTGTTGCAACATTAGTGCATGATTTTTGTTCCGGAATGTTGTCCAAGCTACCATCAAATGCATTATTAATAGGCCATTCTAAAGTATTTCGCCTCAACCACGGTGGACCATCGAACCACAAAGGATGATCAAGCAACTTAGCTGGTGATAAACCTCTGGAAAGACAGTCTGCGGGGTTCTCAACACCTGCAATATGATGAAAACTGTTGGCAGGTATATTTTCAATTATTTTTGTAACCCTGTTAGCCACAAATGTCTGCCAGCGATGCGGAGAGGATTTTAACCAGCATAAAACTACTTTAGAATCGCTGAAGGCGTATATTTGATTAATATGATAGCGGGAATTATAATTGTCAAAGACAATGCGTAATAACTTGGACAACAGCAGGGCAGCGCAGAGTTCCAATCGTGCGACGGTAAGTACCTTCAATGGTGCTACCTTGGACTTGGCGCATACGAGCCTGACGGAGACATCACTACAGTGCGTGACGTGCAAGTACACGACAGCACCATATGCTCGCTCGCTAGCGTCTGCAAAGCCAACAATATTTATTTCGCAACCCTCAACGACCCCCAGGTGCCGCGGTATACGAAGCTCGTTCAGCACGGGCAGCTCCTTACAAAATTGCTTCCAGGTGGAAACAATATGGAGTGGTGGGCTGTCGTCCCAGTCACACCTCAATAACCAAAGTTCCTTGATGAGAAGTTTGGCATGAAGAGTGACAGGAGCCACGAACCCTAAAATATCCCACAGCCTTGCGACCGTGGATAATATTACACGCTTTGTGCACCCTTCACTTGGAGCACTGACCTTGAAATAAAGCAGGTCACTGGACTGGTTCCAGTGTAAGCCCAGGATCTTATGCTGAACGGACTCATCGAACTCAATGTCCGGAGTCGACCTGTGCGATGACGGTATGTGACGTAAGACCGTTGGGGAGCTACAGACCCATTTAACAAGGTCAAACCCACCAGCCTTAAACAGTTGTATCAGCTGTTGGCTTGCTTCGATGGCCATGTCATTATTTTTTACACTAAAGACTATGTCATCCATGTATAAAGAATTCGAAATAATCTCTGCTGCAGCAGGAAAGCTGCTGCCCTCGTCCTCAACAAGCTGCCGCACCACGCGAAGGGCCAGATACGGACTGGCCTTCTGACCAAAACAGACGCGGGAAAATTCAAAAATTTGTAATGTTTCACGCGGGTTAAATCTATATAAGATCCGCTGAAAACAGCGATCCGATTCTCTAACGCCTATCTGTAGGTACATTTGTTTACAGTCGGCGGACAGCGCAACGGCAAATAGCCTAAAATTAATAAGAATGGAAAATAAGTCCCCCTGTAAATTAGGGCCCGAGTACATTATGTCATTCAACGATACATTAGTGCTCGACTTGCAACTAGCATCTAAGACAACTCGAAGCTTGGTAGTAGTCTTATCATTTCTTATTACCCCGTGGTGCGGAATGTAATAAGTGGGCTTGGACTCAATGTCCTCACTAGTCACAGTATATAAATATTTTTTATCGATATATTCAAGAATGACATTATCGTACGCGGTGCGTAAGCTTGGTGAAGCTTGTAATTTATTTTCTAAACATAGGAACCGTTTCCGAGCAGTTGAAAACGAGTCTCCTAACGAATGTACGTCACCCTTAAAGGGTAACGCGACCGTATATCTACCACTTCCGTCACGTATAGTGGTAGCGCGAAAAAAGTCTTCGCAATGAAGATCTTCTTTACTATAAGCGGGCGGAGATGTTACCTCCTCTAATTCAAAAAATCTTTTAATTAGAGTATCCATTGAGTCATGAATACTCGCGCAACACGAAGTTGTGTAAATATGCTGGTTATGTAAAATAGGAACCGATCCCATTATTACATAGCCGAAAACAGTATTGACAGCGGTAGGCGGAAGTAATGCGTTGCTCGACCTTAAGTCGGGCTGTATAATATGTGGAAATAATGATGCACCAATAAGAACATCTATTCTTTTAGAACTGCCTAAGTCATCGTCAGCAAGCGAAAATGAATCTAAATGCAAGGCATTAAGGTCCACAGACACGGCGGGCAAGTCGTGGGTTATTTTGTCAACAACAAGGGCCGTAAGATCGTAACTGATTTTCGAGTTATAACGGGAATGAATTTTAACATCTGTTGAACCTTTAACCGACTGCCTTGAACCCCCTATACCTATAATTACCAGTTGCGAATTTTTATAGTTATTTATACCTAAGCGATTACAACAGTCAACAGTGATAAAGTTGCTTTGCGATGCGCTGTCTAACAGACATCTGACAATGTGTTTATTACCTTCGACATCGTACATAACAACACGAGCCGTAGGTAATAATACCGTGGAGTGGGAAATGCATTCGCTTGGGACAGCGTCCATCCCCGCCGGCCGTAGGGCACGGAGTGAGGTCGCGCACAAGGAGGCCTCGGTGATATTGCCATTCGATGGTTGATCTGACTTCGGAGCATGCGAAGGTGCGGGGCTCGCGCGCCTGGGCTGCGCGTGTTGCGATTTGTTATCTATATGTGTACATAATAACACATGGTGCCTTTGTAAACACTTACGACAGTTCTTGGTGGAGTTACAATTACTAACTTTATGTTTGCTACTCAAGCAATTGACACATGCGTTATGTTCTTTAACATATTTAAAGCGGGCTGACTGCGTTAATGAGTGAAACAGCGGGCATTTATAATAATGATCGTGGACCACATTGTCACACAGACACTTATTAGCTACCGAAGCTGCAACATAAGATTGAGTTTTCGGTGCGGTTATTTTATTACGCGGATTATAATTATTATGAGCAACGGACGTTGCGCGGGAGTTATTATTTATAGAAGAATTTGAAAACACTTTACATTGTTTCTTAATAAATGCGGACAATTCGTCAAAAGTGGGAAGTGGATTGGTACCTAAACTATTTTCAAACGCACGTATCGTTTCTGTGTCTAACTTTTTCAAAGATATATAAAACAGAATAAAATCGGCTAAACTTCCTATTTTTAAATTTTTAAGAGCGTTGACTGCGGTAACAATTTTGTCGATAAAAATTTCATAATTAGAAGCGGACGCGGAACCTGATAATTTAACATTTATTATTTGATCAATATAAGAGGACGCTATTGTGCGAACATCATTGTAACGATCCATAAGGGATTTTAAAATTATATCATAATTTTCACCACAGGGCGAAATACCTGCAAAAGTAGATTGAACCTTAGTGGATAATTTTCCTATTAAATAGTAAAGTTTTTCGTCATCCGTCAATGAATTATTATCATGAACGGTTGACTTAAAACTAGCGTAAAACAACGGCCATTTCTTTATATCACCATCAAAGTTTATCAGTTCAATAGGCGGCAATACAGGTCTCCTAGGCATCGTGGAAGGTCTGTCGCTATATGATGAGGAACTATCATTTGTAAAATTCAATTTTTTAGCTACCTTTTTTATATAACAAAACAAATCTTCAAAGGCTGAGTATGACTGAAAACTAGGTATTTTTGTAGGATCAATAGCCAGCAATGTCCTGTTATATTCATCCTCGACGTTACGAAAATCTATTTTTAAATCATCTATAGTTTCTAAAGAAATCAGAAAGTCATCTTTATGCGACTCACTTTGAAACGCAAGCTGTGCTTTGTTATAAATCGATTGAGCACGCGCAAACAACTCATTTCGTTTAGCTTCAAGCATTAATAAATTAATGTTAGGAGGCGAACCGTAGACATCCTTAGTCTCGGCACCGTCGGTTTTCTGTGACTGTTTAGGCATCATAAGTAATTGTGTAAAACTATTGACGTAAACAAGTAAGTACCTAAAGTGCGTAGCGGCGTCGGTACCTATGTGTATGAACCCACTGACTAAACGAGCAATAAACGTCGGTACATATAAAATTACTCGTTGCGTTTTTACTTAACTTCTATAGATCTACCGGTTAACTACTCGTAGCGATATAGGTAATTTATAATCCTATGAAGAACTAACCTGGTAGGAACTAAGATGTTTTTAAAGTAGGAATAAATCACGATTCAGTTTTAACTGAACGGGCGAAATTGAGTCTTCGATAAAACACTTGTAGTTATAGATGAATCTGTATCTATTGTAGAATAAATATAGCTATATTTTTTTTGTGACTGCGGGTAAATAAGACCACAGTAAGACTGCGGGAATAAGTATATAATATACTGACTGCGGGTGACTATATAGACAGCGGAAAGACGTATACAAATAATGTTTGCGGGTGATTAGTAGATACAGATATAAAGCCCCCCGGCTAAGCTGAATTGTCGGGCCTTTGGACAACTTTATTAAGTACGTCGGTACTACGGATTTCGGAACAAGAGACCACTGAATACGACAAAAGAAACCAACTATGGTCCCAGTTTAATACCAAGTTATGATACGGCTCGAAGTGGCCAATTTATGGATACGCGGAAGCGGCGGAATAAGGCTAAAGGCCTTGCGGTTTAGTGGACTGTATTTTTGGAGCTTGGGCTGATGCAGGCTAGTGGTGTCAAGGAGTAAGAAAGGATGGAAACCACGCACACTCACCTTTGTACCTTGTTTGTACCACGTGGAGGCGGCACGTCTAACTGCAGCGCGGCAAATCCAGTGTAATCGATCGGGATAGCTTTCTCCAGGCACACACAAAACTGCACTTGATTAGGGATCAATGTTCCTGTTCCTGTACTTAAAGTATTTCAATTTGATTTATTTGCATACGCGCGGCGCGGAAGATTATCGAAGGCTGACTATTTATCTTATGTCGCTCTCTTCACTTGAGCGGTCGAACACATAGGCTTTTGCATGCGTGGGAAAAGGATAGAGGATATTGGATTAAACCACTAAACCTAATCATGGCGGCAACAACAAGTTTATTTCGAAATAAAGCCAGAAAAAAATTCAAATCTGATGAGGCAATCAAAATCGCTTTAAACAGTTCAAAGACTCTCGCTACCGGGTTTTTTTTCCAAAGGGATCATGATCTGTCTATAAAATGGCGGAAGTGTATCGATAACAACGGCGCATACTTAGATTGATTCAATAATAATTTTATTAAAACAATTGGTTTCACTTTTTCGATACTGAACGGCAATTTCATATGTAAGGACCTAATATCCTACATATACCTAATATGTATAAAGAAAGCAATTTTATTGATTGCTCGTTCAATAACAAAGAGCTTCATTATGACAACATATATTTGGTATTGGTATAATAAATATATTTGGACATAGTTAACATGTTTTTTAACTGTTTATCGATTGCACTGAAATGCACTTTTCTAACACCTTATCATTTTAATATACATATATTGAATTGCATTTAATCAAGTTTAAATCAATCAATTTGAATTTTCTTCAATTTTATTATTGTTTGACTAGAAACGCTATCCGTAGTGTTGTATCAGTGTAGTGTTGTATCAGTGTAGTAAATCTTTCCATATTTATTTACTATGACAGATCTGATGCAACAAAACTGTCTTTAAGTTTCAAAATGACATATACATAATTATAATGGGCACTAAATTCGCATGAGAATATACGAGTATAATAACGACGGCTAGTTTTCTTTCAAAACTCTTTCACACATACTCTAGCTACATTCTCTAATACAAAGACATATCTGTGACAAAGACAAACTTAAATATACATATATATTGTCATTTGTTTCTTTTCTTCTTCACAAGTTTACATATTGACCGATCCTAGTTTCTATGAGTACAGACTATAAAACTGCATATATCACCGTAACGCAGTTTTTCGTTATCAATTCCACCAGCTATGATTGTCGTGTCAATAGCTTCATTCTCGGTTCCCAGAACTATTACGGAGGCATTGCATCACGTGTTACACTCGCATTCATTGTTTTACTTATATTAGCCGAAATTAGATAACGCCTCGTTTTGTCGCGAACGGCCTGGGAACCTAACTTCGCTTTCCATCAACGTAATAGCCATTGTGCTGTCTTTCTGATGCATCATCTTTTTGGGGATATGAGAGTTTTTACATTTATTATCACAAATCATTACTAACTCTTGTTGTGTAAATGATAATAGTAATACTGAGTTTAGCCTCTTAGTTACATTACGCTGCAGTTCCATTATTATTATTATTTTGACTACTTTTGGACGTCTCCATTATAGTGATATTTCTTTATTATTATTGGTGTCAATATTCGTGTGCAAGTTTGGAACAAAATATATCTAAAAGGCAATTTCTAGCTAGAGTTAACAAAGATTAATTTTACACAAAAAAAAAACCGATTTCGATAAGTGTAAAATAAAACTTTAAGCGAAGATGATGTATATATGAAGACTCCTGCAAGGTATATCAAATGTCGTCACGCATCATCTCAATTTCGCTTGTCATTTTATAACCGCTTCAACCCTTTCACTTAACTGTCTCAATTTATTTTATCTTTACAAAAAGACCTTATAAGTTTTAGAAATAAAGATAGAAAATAACGTATCTGTCATGTTATTGTGATAATGGGCAATTTGATTGTCGTATTATTTTCGTACAGATATTCATTAATATTTATTTCAGACATAATTTAAAGTAATAACACTTGATGAAAATACTTTGCTTTCGTCTGAAGCTGTTTTTATTAACCTCCTAAGCTCCCCGTAGCTCTGTCGGAATTAAGTGGTCAAGGATAGTTTCTTAAATAATTTATTAAGTTTGATGAGAAGCACTTCAACTGATGGCTTATCAATAATTTTATGGTTCAACAAAAATGTTAATAACTTCCGTTGTCAATGACATTTTATTTGAAATTATTTGTACAACCTATTAAATTTTTTTATTTAGTCCGGGCGAACGTTATTTAATGTACATTTAATAATAGATTGTACGTTTAATGATAGTTTAGTAACAAATAATACCGTCACCAGCGATTGATACTACGGACAATGTTGTACAACGTAAATAAATAAGATTGTGTTCTTCGTTTCTTCTGAAATTAGCCCACTGCTATTTCCTCTCATCTCACCTATTTCGTCCCTTCAGCACGTTGTATGCATGTTGTATTTTTTCAGATCAACCATATTGTGATAATCCATCTCAAGCTTTCCAATGCCGCTTATTTGCTCCATAAGGCTCTTTTCTTCATAGTCTTGTTTCAAGTAATCGCCTAATCTGTTAAATTTTTTCGCCACATCTTTTCACAGAAGTGCTAATTAGCTTCTCGACAAAAAATGCATAAGAGTCATATGTTTAAAATGGGAATCGTGCTTTTCTATTTCACAAACCTGCAATTGGCCAGCATAATTAACTTTTGTCTGACTTTTCACCTTAAAATAAGTATAAAAATAGTACAACATAAATATTATAAGAAATCTGAAGAATCTATTCATAAAACAATGTTCACAACTTCCGAGAATATTCCGCAAATGTCGCATTGTTTATGCTGAGAAGCAGATTATTCTATTATACATGATACAAGTAGCAGTTAGGCGAAAATTGCAGGTAAAAACATGAAGGAGGTAAACTTGTAATACGATATGGTAAGAAACAGCATAGAAGTGGTGAATGTGGTGATGGTTAATTTGCTTTTTGCTGATTTTAGCAGGATTGTTAAAATTATTTTTGTGTCAATCTATGCATATCGTAGAAGATTTTACCAAACCGCATTAGAGCAGCATGGTGGAGTAAGCTGTAGGCCTCCCCAATAATGCGGAGAGACCCGTGCCCAGCAGTGGGACGCAAAAAGAATATACATATATACAAATATCAAACGTAAAAAGTTAGGTCTCAGCTCTCAGTTGTTGTTCGTGTACATAGGTAGGTCATGGTGATCGCTTGCTGTCGAGTTGCTACTTGCACAGCTTAAGATATAAAAAGAAAGAAAAATTTCTGAACAAGCAAAATGGATACTTTATCGAACTCTATCTACCAAAAGCTAAAGCCATTACTGTCAACATAAGCTTAAATTACCTAATCCAAATGCCCATAGAATGATAATCTCTTGCCATATGTGTCTTGGCAGCTACGTCACGTTCTCAAGGCATCAGGTTATTCATTGATATTCAGTTTAGCATCCATTGTGCAAATGACCGTTTGTTTTTATTGAACGGACTTTCTCTTTATAAGTACATACTTAACAGCCAACTAGATTTAGTTATTGGAGTAAAACTAGTTTGTTGTGTCCTGGTTAGTGTCCAGTTAAAAATTTAAGGCACTTCTAGATTTTATAAATACGTGTAAGCATCTGCCTGTAAATTTCAGATGTTTGAGCCTCTGGTAGATCCAATTATTTTTCAAAACTATTTCTGCTACTACTAGTATTTATTCTCTCTCATGCGTTGTTGATCGATCAAAGGTACTTCCATATAAAACAAAAGAGGAAACTATCAGAAACGTTAAAGAATGTAGGAGACTCAAGGAAAGTGGAAGTATTCTCCCTGTATCCTCCCGATTCTGCTCGTATTACTACCTAAATATAACATACCGTTAATTCCATTATTATTGCAGTCACCTATAAATTTTGGACTTCAAGGCCAAAATACTAAAATTTCCGAAATTAAAATGAAATTTTGATAATCCATTTCCATTTTCAAGTGCTATTAACATTCTTTAATCCTCAATAACGTTGAATGTAGAAAATGTATCTTCACCACGATATACGTGTCATTCATTGTTCGGTACTCGAGCCATCTGTTTCAAAGTGTGACGTTCGTTAATGGCAAATATATTATGTGTGCAATAACTTCATTATTAGGTACACGTACAAAATTACATATCAAACCGTATCGCTTGAACAATACTTCCTCATGTGGAATGTTTCTTATGTCTCGTGACAGTCCATGCTGAATCGCAATAACTTTATTTCATAGTCACATGAAGAACGTACCTAAAATCTCTACATTTTATGCCGTTTTAATATTGTTTTGACGGGTTTAACTGATTTAATTTTTATTTATTCATTGCCACCTTTAACAGATAAACACACCGGCTTAGTGTACTACATTAAAGAGACTCTCTTTAATTTATCATTAATTATTATGCTCTTTCGAACTGATTCCTAAATGGTATTGGGTAAAAGATCTTGGTGAACCCTCGCGTGTAGTATGACTGAACATTCTACAATTTTTTTTTCTCTTATCGCTTTTAAAGAACCTTACCAAAATGCACAAATAACTGCATAGAATAGTCGTAAACTTACTCGTAACTAACTCTTAAGTTTGCTATTAGTAACTGAAACTATATCTACCTACAATAACTGAAAATGCACAAATAACTGCATAGAATAGTCGTTAACTTACTCGTAACTAACTTTTAAGTTTGCTATTAGTAACTGAAACTATATCTACCTACAATAACCTACAATAACTGAAACCCAATCAAAACTGATCATAATTAACTGCAGTCAGGTTCACACCACTCTCTTTACCTCACAGCGAATCTTTCGGTCCAATGTTCGCACTTTGGCGTTCAAAAAACTTATAGATTTTATCAAGCTCTACAAAAAGCTCTTCTAACAATAATCTCCAAACTCCACCTTAGGCTGTCAATCAAACCCTCCAAACAAATTGTCCAGATTATTATCACATAATCAACAACTGATTACGCAAATCATCTCGCCACAGCCTTCCGTCGAAGCCTGTCGCAATATGTCGCCAGTTCGCCTCGGTAGGTGCGCGGGCGCACACGCGCGTGTTTTCTCCAAATCCTCAGTGTTGTGTTGTTATCGTGTTAATAACTATCTTCCCTTTATTTTGGTGATAAAGGGACAGATGGATTAGATGTGACTAATATTCTTCCGTTTTCTTCGGTACGTTATCACTATCAGCTTCAAGTATTATAAATTAACAAGAAATAAATAATTTTGTAAATTCCTGGTCATTCTAGACTGTGATCATCTTTTAAACCCATGGAAGAAGACTGCTGTTCTATTTTATTTGGAACCTTGAGCGTTGATACGTCTTAAGGATAACAATGCCTTCTTGTGTATTATTGTTCAACCAGTAACACGTGTACGTATGTTACGTAGTATTAGGAGTTACTGTTTCTTATCTATGTCCGCTTGAGCGCTAAATACCACAAACCAATATGCATTTACTGATTTACAAATTGGAATTCATTAACATTTTCACACTTCGTCGCGATCCGCTATTAATTTTGGGGACACTGCCTGTTCATTTCTTTTAATGAGTAAAATTGTTTTAAGATCTAAAATCTCGTATATCGTTATTGTACTTTCTTGATTAATTTGTCTACTAATTTTCCTTGTCCAATGTTCGCACTACAATATATTGCATTGACTGCTTGTGAAACATAAAAATATTGCATAGATTTTTTGCGTTTCTTGTCGAGTTTCAAAGCGTACTCTTACTAATCTTTTGACACTCTATCCTTAATTGCCGCTATAACATTATATCTATCAGAAATATGCCCTATGGCCATCTTAGGGATGAAATGAGAGGCCAATAACTGTGTCACGACTGAATTTTTTGCTCTTATTTGGTTTAGCAACATCCCGAACATAATTACTTTGCATGAGTATTTAGGACCACTCCATATTTGGTATGATATTCTTCTCTCTTCGAAAACGATATAAAATAGTTCATTGTTTATAATAATATACTTACACCAATATTTTAAACATAATACATTATAATCAATCAATTTAATTCTTACTTATCAATTCTATATCAGTTCTTGAATGACAGTAAAACCTTAGTGATTTAGATTAAATTGTTTTTGAGATTATACGAGTACCTGACAACTACTTTCTTCATCTTTAAATTTTACGTCGTTTCACTATTTAACACCTTGTTGCTAACAATTTCTATACATTTCATTTCCATAAGTATCAATGCTAAACATTTGCATGAAATATCTAAGTCTTTAAAGTATTGATCTACACCAAATTTTCAACAATTCAGGATCAGGTACATGCAGGCGTGGTCGCAGGGGACATGACTTCCCCCCAAAATCCATCGTTCATGCTTAAAAGGAAGGCGAAACATGCCAATTTGGGACACCTTTTCCCCCAAATTTTTTAGCGACCCAATTTCTTGTTGAGCTTTATTGGTTGGTGAATTTTAGGGGGGGTGGGGGGGGGGTCTAAAATTGAAGGCTGCGACCGCGCGTGGGTACATGGAAATTTTACAGGTTCGAAGTTATGCTAAATCAAAATAAGCATGAATTACAGCAAATAATTTTTCTTTGATTATGAAAACTGAGAATAGTTAGAAATGGTTGTTAATATTTATCCTTAGTTATAGATTAATAAAACATTTTCGAGTGAATTTGTTATGCCAAATCTGAAACATTCCAATCCTATGTACGTGTTCGATGTAAATACATATGACATAATTACAAAACCATTATTTACTCAAGTGTTTATTTCAGGTCTGTAATCGAACCCAATCGTCAATGATATGGTAAGTTTGAATTTCATTTATACAGTTTTTACTACATATAATATTACATATTTATAATAAAAGCTCAATTAGTTATTAGAAACTAATTTAGTGTCATTTGGAAGAAACTCGGCAATTGTAAGGTATACTGAATTAACTAAATACTAAGTTTTGCGATCATAACTTGCGTAAACGCCGCATTTCGCAGGTTTTTCATGTTTTAAATTCGTGCGGTTCGGATATTGCAACTAGCTTTTAAATGTTAGTACTTACAATTAAGTTAATTTAATATTAATTATTAAAATTGTGCTGCTCTACTGTTCTGTCCAAAAGAGAAAAGATAGGAAATGGAGTTGCTGTTAGACATTGTCATAGTTTTGTCTTTTCTTATGGACGTTTCATTAGTTCTCCTAATGGCCACGCCTGCATGACGTTGACATGTTTCTTTTTTATTTAAGATTGTTACCAATGACATTGAGAAAAAACGTGTCCCCTTCCCATTTTGAGTATCCAAATCGCCAGATCAGATAAACCTTTATCGCGCACTCCCACAGATATCACTCGTTTAGTTCTCGTCATTTTTTGTGACACTTATCGTGATGGACGTGCCCTACCGTTCACTTGGTTGACCTGTAAATAATTATCTATAATCATCATGAGAGATGACGTCATTCTCTATGCGTAATGTTTAAGCAGTGCTAGCTAAGCAGTCTTGCAGATAAATTTACACCACCTTTGGCATTTACAGGTGGAAGTTATATGCGCCAGATTATACTTTGAAATAAATGTTTTCTCGAAATATTTACTGACATTTTAGCAAACATTTTAGCTCATAAATTAGCTTAATTATCAATCTTAGTTTTCAGCTGTTTAGTCCATTGGGTATTTTTTTACAATATCATTCGATAAATTATTACGTTTTGTATTAATTTGTCAAATTACTTCTAAGAAGATGCAAATCATTGTGGACACTTTTAAATAGCTTATATGAATAACCTTATAAGTGAAAAATACGTAAATAAGCCACTTGTATATGTTTAAAATTTTAGCCTGACTACAGTCCTCCTTAATGGCCTTAAAGTACGATGCCATGTTAAAATGTATGGAGGGAAAAAGAGAGACCCTTTGCCCTATTGGCAAATGTAACATTGTCTCCCAAAACTTTTTACTTTATAAAATTACTGGCGTATACAGTAGAAGTTACGAAAGAGGTCACACCAGCAGTCCTTAGGTTTAAACACAACTGCTGCGGATAAATTAATTTTCTGGGACGGATGTGTGTCCGGCGTCCGCCTAATTCTGAGTACTAGATTATGCATAACATTATAATGGTCATTCTGTAGCCTGAATAACCTACTTAATAATCTAATTCACAAAAACGTTATCTATCTCGCTTATCTCATTGGTTCCTTTCCGATTTAATATGAATTGTATTACTTTGTAAGTAAACTTTATATTATTATGATTGTGGATACTTTATTAACGATCAATGTAAAAAAGACTATTGTTTCTTCTTACCTGACTTAAATTCTGGCCATTCCTTCTACGAAATGTTAAGAGTGGAATCCAAACATAGATATATCGGGGACCTGTTGTAAAATTAAATCGTCGCCTCCCGGACGAAGGTTTACTATCCACCAGTTTTACCTACTTCTTTCTCTTTCTCTTTTTCTCTCTTCAGATCTTTTTCAGCTTCAGCCTTCACTGTTGTACTCGTAATACATCGTGTTATTAAAATAAAATTGGCGATATAAGTTTGTTTATATTCAACTCACGTCGCATGAAGGATTCGTCCTTTGTAAAGCTTTTCCTGCAAATAAATTATCTGTGAAGTGTATTTTCCGATATATCAAAATGCGAATGAATGAGCCTAGTTTAAGATTCATCGTTTTTTTATTTGAATTGACCAGCAGTCGTTGCTGGCCACGTAGTGATAGGTAAGTAGTCACCGCAACCCATGGACATCTACATACGAAATCGGGCAAGCCTGAGTCCTGCCTTATGAAATAGCGCTGCTACTCCGAAAGCAGATGGTCGCCTCGTGTTTGTCTAGTCACCAACCACATCTCTTACCAAACACAAAAGAATTGCTTTACGGCAGAAGACTTTAAATCATTTTCTGTAGGATGAAATCGTTTTTTAAATTCATTATTGCACATAACTTAGTCATGTTAGATTTTAATCTTAAGGTCGACATCTCAAAATCTGCTGGTATAGCTAATTTGATAACAGTATTTATCTTACGTTGCTTACTACTTAGTTGAATCATGAGAAGCATTAGCAAAAACTGAAGGTTCAGAAATCAGAAACTTGTGAAGTAAGAAGTCTTAAGAATGTTCTAGTAAATCAAATGCCATGCACCTTCCGCTGCGTTCACTTTCTACAGAACAGTTTTTATCAGGCCAAGCCTTTAGGTTTACTTTCAAGGCACAAAAAGACCGTTCAAGATGTGGTCGAGTATTGACATGCGTGAAGAATGTGGGTAGATCCGGATTCATGACTTATGAAGTAAAGTTCTGACATGACTGTGTCTAGTTTCATGCATTAAAAACCCTATTATAATTTTTTATTTTATTTATTTAATCTCTGTCTAAAATGTCTTGTCTGTCAAAAAATGTATCAAAATTAAGAATTTGTCATATCTATGAAGAAATTTTTTACCGTAGTAGTTAAAATTTTTCATAGAATAGTATCTGTTATTTAATAGTTGTTACAGAAGTACGGAATCCGACTCAAAAGAACAAATTGCATTTTATTAAATAAACATTTACTTGTTATCAAAGAATGCCAGCAGCTTTTAGCTTGTATTGTAACCACGATAGGCAGGCAGAGCAACAGATAGACACAAAATGAAAGATGCAATTTTCTGCCAATAAGCTCACATGCCGATGGAGAATGTCCGTGGTCATGCCAGTCACGAGGCCGAGTTGGTTGACCTAGGACGTTGCCTCAGTGCCAATATTACGAAGCTTATACGAGCTTTTAGCCTTTCCGTCAGGCATCGCTTTGTTATTCGACGTGCCTTTGCATACATACCATTCCAACATGTAATGTCGCATTGCTTACTCTTGAAGAGTTTAGTTTAAACGATTAATATCAAAGTAAAATAAAATAAATATGTATAGGTTAAAAAAACTAAAAAAATACGCTTTTGAAGCACATCAAACTAAAAAAGTGAAAAATAATCTATACATATAATAAAACTGTAAGCAGGGTCAATTCTGTACATTGCATATAAATTTAAAAAAATACTTCTAGGGGTCTTTTTATAAGTAACAGAAGCTAAAAATATAAGTTTTGAAATTATTGTCTGTCTGTCTGTCTGTCTGTCTGTCTGTCTGTCTGTCTGTTGTTAGCTTTTCACGCAAAAACTGCTGGACGGATTTTGATGAAACTTTTTTTGTTTTATGTATATTAGTCCTCGCTAACATTTAGGCTATAGATAATTTTAAAAATCACCCTTTAAGGGTGTGAAATGAGCGGTGAAAATTTGTATGGAAAACTTGGATTTTTTCAATAGATGTTCTTCAAATTTGGTATAAATATTTTCTAACCAAAATAAAAGAATACGTGTTTCAGCATTTCCCGAAATTCACCCTTTAAATGTCAATTTTTTTTGAAACTCTTTGAAAATTGAGTGTCGAAACTTGATGTACAGAATATTTTTGTGCAGAGTAATATACTTATAATTTTGTATTTGTAATCTTTACTAACATAGTAAGAATTCTATTTAAGCTTTTTTCAAAACTACCCCTCAATAGCAAATAAAATGGATTCGAAAGTTGGTATCTCAAGCGTACAATAATTAACCTTAACTTAATATTTCATTCTCAAATTCTTTTGCCTTCTTTGAATGATGTGTTTACTGATATATTGATGAATGAATTTCCGTAACATTAGTGTGTATTTCATATCAATCGGGTGATAAACAAAAAAGTTATGTTCATTTACACAATACGCGACATAAACTTAAAAGGCACTTGGGGAATTTGTATGAAAGTTTCGGTAACAGCCCATTCAAAACCATAAATAAAAGTTTAAATTTAAGTACCTAAAATTATTTTGAACTCTCACTAATATTGTCGACTATATTGAATATACTTAGATCAGCTTACTGTAATTTCTTTCGTTGGCCGAGAATGGCTAGACTATAGGTAGGTACCTAATAAGCGCATCGCGAGCTTTACCGCCGCCGAAACTTACATCACAGGCTCCAATGAGTTAGTTGCTCAGCTTATTAGTCTTCTTTTGGGGTGGAAGATTATGAACAGGCTGCAGCTGAAACGATTATTATCGCTACATTATATCAAGCTGCAACCTTTTTAGCATTCCACTGCTGAGCATGGAGCTCTTCCAATATTGAGGAGGCCTCTAGCTCCGATGAACCGAAATCCAAATCTTACAATCTCAATGCATCCAGCATTAAGGTTGTAAGATACGGAATCTAAACCTTCATACAGAATGTACAAAATGTCTTAACAAAACGAGACTACTGCAGACATCTAGGTGACGAATAGTTAAACTTTTAGTGAACCAACTGTTAATCTCAATATCTACCTTTTGGTAATTTGACATTCGATTTATCAACCACAAAGTTTACATGTCATACGGTAGATGGCGTTATTGAGCAATATTCATTTCTTCTCCAACCAAAGTGATTCGATGGAGATAATTTCAAATAAAAGCCTTAAGTCTAATAAAAGTAAGTACATAGTGTAAAAAAAAATAAAAAATAACATTTCACACGTATAGCCTCTCATTAAGGTAGATATACCCTGTGTCGTGGGTGCCATGAACACACATAGAGACAGAAACACAACCACCCAGACCGAGAACAGTTTAAACTCATCATTGAAATTTCGGCTTCGCCCGGATTCTAACCCGGGACAGTTCGATTAGCAGTCCGGCATGGTAAACATTGCGCCACGCGGGTTGTCCCATCGTTGGGTAGGTATACGCATGATGCTGAACATTGTTAATTGGACCAATGATAACTTAACTCATTTTTTGCGTCTCTTTATTGCGTACGGGCTGAGGGCTCATCCACACACGTTGATTGATGGAGATATTAAGGATTCTTTAAAGATTCTTTATAAAAATATTCTTTATTTCCAAATACAGATAGCACACTGTGTAGAGACCCTGCCTTCTGCTTTAGTTTTCACAATGTTATATGAGTTATGACTTATGACCAAACTGCTGTCCGCAAGTTTTAAACCTATAGTTTATTAATTGACCTTACAATTATTTTTCCGATTGTTTAATCCTAAGCACGTGTATGTTTAGAAATTTTATCTCCCAACTACAAGTAGTTGTATAGTGCACCTCTTTTCTGCAGTAGGTTAAAGCTATGTATATATAATGAGTCTATACATTCTTTGCAGTATAAATTCACCCAATTTACTAAAGATACTATTTTTAACATAGATGAAGCCACGGGCACAGCAGTATCTCTTAACTTTAATAAACGAGGTACATATTTGTAAAGAGAATCTGATTGCGTGAGAAAAGTGGACAGTAAGATCAGTACAGTAAGCATTCCTTACTGTTTTAGGTTTGAAGTATTTAGAAAAAATACATTAGGTTTCTTCTGAACATATGAACATTGTATTATAAGTGATTTCACTATAATGTAAGAATAATCTACCTACTACTTATTCAATGTAAATAAATAATCTTTAATTTTTAATCAATCCATTTTATAAAAGTCTTTATACACGCGGACGACGTCGCGGGCACAGCTATCCTTAATATAAGCAGAAAATAATAAGGAACAAGAAATACTAGTAATATTGTGAAAAAGTGTGGGACGCTGGTTATTCGAAAAATATGTGTGCCATATTTTTCGAATATCGAGCGAATGGCACTCTGCTCAATAATCTAATTTCGATTATTGAGCAGAGCGCCTTCAACAAAGACATTCCCCTGTGCCTGGTGCAGTCGCTTACTAATATGCAATACCTATACTTAATAGCTGGTTGACTTTCATTTTTCGATCGGGTCCCAGTGTTCCTGGTCCCGGTGTTTGGTGGAAAGGCTGTTGCTTGACAATCTTTCAAGATACGATCAACAGCCTCAAAAGTAGCAGTGCAATTGCATACGCCCTCTGGCTCCATTAAAAGAAACGAAGTGCATTCACAATTAGATACATGTTTGTCTTGTACGAAAGCTAAGGAGGGTCGATAGTTATGTTGGCCAATCAGTCATATCATGCAAGAACAATTGAATGGAAGGTGTGGCGACCAGCTCTAGATATTATGGCACCAAAGCTTAACGTAGCTACTCTAAATACCATCATTAAACGTTACGTTTCATTATATTTACTTCAGGGAAAATTACCCTTACACTGTTTTTTTAAATTAGCTACTCGTATACTTAATCCAACCTAAGAATGATGGTAAGCAAGTAAATAAACACACAGTTAATAAAAACACTTAAGTACAACAGTAACTAGCCAATACCAGGTACAACCAAACAGGATTTATCACTGCTGTTGTAAATAAATGGTCATCGTGACCATGCTGTTCTAATGCAACCCGCATTTATTTATTTATTTAAAAGCTTGTAGCATGGTAGAGTAAACTTCAGGCCTCCCTAAAACGGGAAAGATCCACGCCCAGCAAACTAAAAACGTTAACAATAATCTTTCGGAGAATATATCGTATTATGGTTCAAAATAGTATCTAATAATAATAATATTTAGTATCAAATAACACGATCAGCTGTCACGTGTGCCCACTATCGACCCATAGCCAGTATATCTCAAATATACTCGTAAAATGTACTTAAAAAAAGAGTGCTGTTGGGAGTTTTTTTCCCCGCCTTTATTCTTTCAGCTCAACATCTAGTCCAAACGGGCATTAAAGGCGATGACCGGGAAAAATGACATTCAGTAAGCGAATATTTTGTATTCCTAATATGAAATAAATATATTTTTTTCTTTTTTTTTCTTTCTTTATCTCCAAATTTGTGACTAGTGCATACTTAACTGAATTTATATATATATATATATAGTCATAAAAATTACATATTATTATTTCGTTTTCGCATTCTGCACAGTACATGCGGAAGCAAGCTCACTTTCCTCTTGATTACGAAATCGGTGTTGTGATTGATGATAACTGCCCGCCCAGATAACATCTCTGCACTGCTATCAGACCTGCCCATCACTATTAATCGATTCAGAGAATTTTGACGAATATCTTTTATGGCTGAGATGTGCCAGATAAATATGATCAGTCTTATTACTTGCTGCTCCCCCAAAGGCATTACAGCTTTTTCTAAACTGGTCACATTCATTATGATTGTCTGGATCGTGCTAATCATCATGTAATCATCACATCTTCTCTCCGTCTATTGGTATGTTTATAATCGCAATTTCCGTTGATGGTCTTTACTTAGTTTTGTTTTCCATGTTTCCATGTTTCATTTATCAACTTTGCAAGATATTTCAGCTTTTTTTTTTTAATTCAGCGTTCTTCCCATTTTATGTTTAAATATTTTTTGTGTGCTGGAATTTTCTGACTTAATGATAAGTTTTGTTGCTCAGCTTAGTACTGAGTGCTTTATAAAGCTTCTCCATTACTTTATTTGCAAATCGATTTTTCTTTTTTAGTTCGGCCGTTTCTCTTTACTTATCCGATATAACCGTACCTACTTCATTTATGTGAATTGACTACAGCGATAGTTTTTATTCAAAGTGTGGGCGCAATGTAATGGTACTGACATATATTCAGAGCCACCTTCTAACGATTGCGTGCACGACCACGCAATCTAACTTTAATCTCATTTCTTGTTCATATCACTTAATGAAGTATATTGTTGTGGTGTACAAGTGTAGTTCATTTTGTAATGAATAGTAAGTATACTAAGAAGTAAGAACCCGAGCAATATTATGTACTGAAGCCGACTTTAAGGTAACATCAATGACTTAGCTTTCTCAAAAGGCTTTTGACAAAACACACATTTTCTTTTCTGCTTTAATCAGCTATATATCAACCGTAACTATGTTAGTAGCAGTCACTTAATTGTAACTATATCTTTGCTACGTTTATATTTAAAAGAAACAAAAAACTTTCAACAAGAAAATTACTTTCATAATTACGTTACTTTGCTCTTAGTAACATGAGACAGCGATAATAAAACAATTTTATTTTTGTATGTAAGCCAAAAACAAGTTTTGGAAAAGCGACTGAAATGTCAGATGTTTTCACTTTAAACACTAGTTTTAAAAGCAGACGTAACAATTAAGACCATCCTGTTCTATCTTATCTGACATTTTACTTTGGTGCTATTAAGTTACAAAACTGTTAGGTATAGCATTACCTAGTATTTTATATAAGCTATCATTACACTTCTTTTTGAACTTATCATCTCAATTTTTTTTAATAACCATCTAAAATTTTGTAAGTGTGCACATATTCTTTCATAACATTTACAATAAATCATCATTCCTTTTGCTTGAAGATACGGGTACATGTATACTTCTTTCGTTAGTTTGTTTCGTTGTGGTATAAATATCTTTAGACAATAGTTTATGACTTAACATTCTTTCATAACGTTCACGTTTTCGGTTTATTAATGAACACCACTGAACCCATTTTTGCCGTGAAGCAATTCTGTTGTGTTGCCGTGGAATGGTTCCGTTGCCGGCGAAACTTACATGAGGCGACCATCAGCCTTTGGAGTAGTAGCGACCTCAATCAAGACAGGCTTGCTTGATGTTGCATGTTGATGTCCATTGGAAACAGAAATTTGAATGATGAGTTTAAATTTCTGTTCTCGGTCTGGGTGTTTGTGTTCCAGTCTTTGTATGTGTCCGTGGCACCCACGACACAGGGTATTAATTACTTTACTATGGGGCTATGAGTGTGTGACGTTTATTTATTTATTTGCTGCGGCGACTACTTAACAACATGTGCCCTGCATGATCGTCTGCTATTTCATTCATATAAAGAATAAAGAATCAATCCGCACTATGGCAATGGTGGACTATGGCCTTAATCCCTCTCAATTGCGAGTTACAGACTTAAGCCCAGCTGTAGAACGTTGAAAAAGACAAATTGTATACAGGTCTGTACCAAAAGTGTCACAGGCCCAAAGCCCAGAAAATAAGCTTGGATAAAAACAAGAAATACCTTAAGTAAAAAATTAGGATTCTGCGATGCATCGTCGATGCGCGATATTTACGAGACAATGGCATGGCCGCTCCGACAGACGATGAATTTGTAAAGCGCCTCTGTGCGAAATGTTAAACAGCTGCTTAGAATGTGTGCCACACGCAGATAAAGGGGCTCCTGTTTCGCAAAACACTGTTTTGTTTTATTCTGACGCTTTGGTATGCTAAGTACGATGATTGATGAGTAGGATGATTTTGGTTAATGTACAGTTATAAACAGTACTTACTTAATTAAGCGTTTAATGGTTTTAGCTCTGAATAAAAAACGTGGCGTTATGTTATAACTTGTTATAAGTCTTGGAAAGATGTTGGCAGAGGAATATTTTTCAGTATTTTGAAACATGTTTAGTTTCATTTTTACATTTACAACTATTTACAAACTGTCAGAGTAGTAAATTAATTAATTGTGTGTTATATTTTATTATTATTAATATCGCCTAAAATATTTTTTAATGTGCTTTATAGTCTGTTTTCATTAAATAGGTATTTGTTGCTCAAAAGTGTGGTCTCCTTTCGTTTTCCCAGATGCTTCTAAAAATTGTTCATCTTTTGAAAACATAATAACATTAATGACAAATACTCATACTTACATACATTTTATTTTCCTATCGACTGCATTCTCCACATACTCACATCATGATGTCACGCTTACTATTATCAATCTCTATTATAAGTAACTGGTTTACTGGCTCTGTAACAAAAAATATATTATTTATATTCTTAAATTTAACTTTGGATCATTAATCACAGCTGATTTGTATTTCTTAAATGAAGCAATTTGTTCAACATAGGTTTTAGTGATTGTTTAATATTTTTAAAATTATAATCCATACTCTTCACATACGTTTTCACGCTGATAGTAGGTACTGAACCAGTTTTAATGAAATGTGGTACATACATAGCGTGGATCTCAGATTGTGGAAAGGACATAGATAGTTCATATCCCGAAAAAAATTACTGTTCCCGTGGGATAGATTAGTATAATTATATATCGTAAATTCAAATCTAAGTAACCAATGAATTTGCTGAAAACTATTTCATTTAATTTATGCTTACGGTCCGCCGATGTATTTGCCCCTGTAAATATACTTACAGGGGCAAATACATCGGCGGACGGAGGCTAAGCCCAAAAATCTAAAAGCCGGACACAGTTTCGTATTTATCCCAACATTTTCCCCTTAAGGCCGGACATTTTGCCCTTAAGGCCGGACACATTGGTGTTTTGAAGAAAATGCGTCGCGAGTCGTGTCTTCAAAATTGTCTGGGCGTACGCGTCAGTCTAGCGTAAACTTTTGCTAAGTTATTGGTAAACTCGTCAAA
Organism: Pyrgus malvae; assembly: GCA_911387765.1. Lineage (NCBI taxonomy): Eukaryota > Metazoa > Arthropoda > Insecta > Lepidoptera > Hesperiidae > Pyrgus > Pyrgus malvae. The sequence continues at coordinate 3,392,877 of OU426955.1, read as the reverse complement.
AGCCTAACAAAAGTCGGACTTATAAAACTTTGGTCGGATACATCTGTAAAAAGCCGGACATGTTCGGCTAAAGCCGAACATCTGGTAACCCTACCTGTAAGTGAATATTTCATGAAAAATTTGAAGATGCTGCGATTATAATGACTGTTTGATATCCTGTTATCACGACCTTCTTGCACGTCGTAACGGTGACCTACAAAATGGCACATCTAGCAACATCCAATGATTCATACAAAACACACGTCAATGGAAAGCGTTATTTAAAACTCCGTGAAAGTTGTCAAAGCAAACTGTGCCTTTTTATTCTGTGTTACGAATTATATTTGCGAACAGTCAGCTCTTGTGGCTAATAGGCTTTGTGAATGAATCATAAATGTTACGACAAAAATGCTCTTACAGCTTTTGCTGATCTGAAATGTTTAATGTTTATAGACACGAGGCCAATCGTAGGTCAATAGTCGCTAGCAATTGTTACTCATATGCAATTGTTTTGTACGACTAATTCGCACAAAGATGACAGTAGTCTGAACTAAACAGGCCAATGCACGCTTTATTGTAAGAATGCAGTACCGTTTAGTGAAAAGTTTTAAATGTTTGTTGTTTGAAATTTTGAGGCAAGCCAAGTTAATTAGAACAAACATTTGATGTAATTTTAATGAGCTACGTATATACATTCAAAAGACACAAATAAAATTTCAAAAACAATCGTGCTGCCGTATCTGTGAAAGGTAACCGGTGATTTTGTGAGTTGGTTATAATGCTGTGCTGGATAATTAAATAACAATTTTGCATAAATAACACGTCAATCAAACATAATAAGTATCATACGACAACATTTATGTAACTATCTGCTCGCAAAATAACGAACGATCGCATAAAATAATGAAGTGCTTCGTGGGTACAGCTGGTTATCTTTGTTACGAATAATAGGAATTATAAAATGAACCTTATAATAACAGTCACAGAGTTGAAAATACAATAAGCAGATACATACACATTGCAAACGCCAATTAAAACAGCAAATAACAGAACATGAACCCTTTAAGACTCCATTTGGTTCTTTTTAAATCGTTTGTACTTTAATCCTACTTAATCCTTTAGGACATAAGTTAAAGATAAACTAATGTATCAAGACTTATAAAATATTTCAATAGGTGATAACTATGTTCGTAAAAATGGAAAATCAAAATATACAGACAAAATAACAGAAAATAGTTTTATAGGTAGAATTGAACAAGTTTATAGAAATTTGTGACGTTAACTAGATGGTGTCTGAATGTTAATTAAGTTCATGAAGAAAAAATATACGTAGGATATGCAAATAAATAATTTCCATGTATTTTAGCGAGCTAAAACGATACTGCATTTAAATTAGAACTTTATTTGCATTGATCCAAACGTTTCCATGCAAACTCATTTTATAAAAAACGATGCGTTATTTTGTGATTAGAAATTTCTTCGACTAAGAAACTTCGACCGCTGCACACTTAACACCACGTGGATAGCATATTCGTCTGCTATAGTAAAATAAAAAGTTCATTCGATTAATTACCCGTAACAACTCCAATTAAGTTCAGTCTATGCAATTGCATTATGTTCTCAATCATTATCAATGGCTTCATATAGGAACACAATCGATACACAATGGAACACGCTTCCTGTGATCACAAAACATTCATGTACTCCGCGCCATTGCACAACTGTTCCAGAGATGTCTTCGTTACACTTTCGTCTTCAGCTTCTTGTTTCTCTTCCGTGTTGATTCCGTTGACAGTTCTGCGTAATTGATACCGATTGCTAGTAGTCGCTGCTTTACATAAAACATTGGATAATTTGTTTTGTAATTATCATTTCTCTTATGACTGTTCTGATTACTAGTGGTATCTAGTTGCGTTCACCGTTTTGTATTCCTATTATGGAATCCTAATGGAAACTATGGAATCTTCAAATCATTAATTAACAATAAAAACAATAAAAGTAAAGTCTTCGTATTAATACTTTCTAAAACACAGGCACATGCATTCGAGAAAAAAAAATGAAATTTTGTAGTGATAAGATAATATTCATCATACCACGACAAAATTTTGTCAACAGGACCTGAGGATCAATAAACCACCTAAAAGTAATTTCTTGAGACATTAGGTTGCGTTGAATTGAAAGTGTTCATTAATATTATCAATAGAATTTGATCTCTGACATAGTTTTTATCGAAAATATTTAATATTCAAATCTAAATTTCACTTATAAACGGTAACAGATTCGTTGAATCCTTAAACCCAAAATTAGTGTTTAATTACACTGTGATAAAGAGTGGCTTTTTAATTATCATTAATTATTTATCTGTGAGAAATTAAGAAAAAGAAACAGCCGATTGACATGAGAAAATATTGCATACAAGTCACCGATAATGTTTTGTTTTGTTACAGATCGTTGGAGTTTCTCACAACAGGTACGAAATGTACAATTCACTCTACTCTAATAGCTTTATGTATAGAAGTACCACAGAACTAAGGTAGCATACTATTCTTACTGATATCATTAATTTTTATTCTTATCCTATCTCAATCTTTTGTACCTACTACAATTTTCTGTTTGTTACTACAATTGTTTGAAAATTAGATCTGTTCATTGATTAGATTAAAATCTAAAAACGTTATCAACTTTGTTTTAAATTACATAAACGACATATGTAACTATATTACAAGTTATGTTGTATATTATATCACTGCAAGGGCATCAAGATTTGGCAATCGAAATCGCGTCAAAATGTTCTCCAAACTTGTCTATAAGTGTAAAACCGGATCGACTAGTTTTTTCCATCCAACGACTAATGCCATCAAACTCATCGCTAGATATGGCCAAACATCGTTAGACTTAATATCTTAAAAGGTAAATTGCTATTCGCATGTTTTTAAATTAGCACTCAATTATTTCTTGGTATGTAACAAATAGTTGAGAGTTTAGATTTATAAGTATGTATGTAATTTATTGCTACTTCAAAGATTTTCAAAAATTCATAAAAATGTATTTTATTCATTTTTGGAATATAGATATTCTCTTAATGCATCTCAATCCTTAAGCATCCACGAACACGGTTCTTTGGCTTCAGCTGCAACTGTAACAAATGATCGAATAGCCTCTGCAGAGGCCTCTGCGTCTGCATTCGATCATTTGTTTTTTATTCTATTGCAAATATTTCATCATAATATAATCGTTCATTCGCATGCACGTCACGAAATTAATGAGTACTAAAAATGAGGCTATTCAATATTCAAAATATCCTAAACCTCTCTAAAAATTATCTCCATATAAGATGAGAGTCGCTGCGACGTAAATTCTGAGAAATATTTCTTTGAAATTCTCGACTTTATCAAGATCCAATTTGTCCACTGCACTCCCCGAAGTTTCGAACAAGTTCTTGACACAAGGCAACTTTTTATTGAATCAGGAAAGGTGGACCAAGAAAGCGAAAGTGTTTACTTTTTGTACCAATAATTACGGTGAGGTGCGTCGGTTGTTGCCAGTTTGTGAGTAAATTGATAATGAAAATATTAATAATAGTGAAATACGATGGCCTTCAGGCCTAGGCTACGATGCTGAATATAGATTTACTCGAGTGACATAAGGGTGTAATGAAAAAAAATAATGTAGTTTAAAAAAACTAAAAAACAAGCTTTTGTGAAAATACTGTAAAAAAAGCGTGGGGTGCTTTTTGAGACACTATTGACTCCATGCACTTGTATGTATGTATGTAACGGAATCTTTTAACTTCATTTTCACCTACTTCTAAGTGTCTGATTAACTTGAAAACTTGCACTGGGGTCTAGGGCCGAAGACAACTGGGGTCTAGGGCCGAAGACAATGTTATGCCTAAAAACTGCTAGTAGTACTCAACAACGTGCAAAGTTCAAATTATATTTAAATCTGGGCGTTTGAATTAATCCCAAAATCCCCTCGTGGGCTATAATGCACGAACGGGCGGAGTCCCTTGGTCATCGATTTCCTTTCTTGTAGGCCGCATTACTTCGTGACTTTTTGTGGACAAGAACGTGTCTTGGGCGTAACGAGGGTTGTCGGCCGTTCGTGTTTTTACCAAATTTGTCGCATCAAAAATGAATTTAACACTTATTTTGACATCACTGACTTCATTTGTAGAATGTTTTACATCTTCTTCGTTATAAGAATTGAATAACATTGTGCTTTTGCTATTGCAAAAAATAGCATATGTTATAAATGAATTTTGTACAAAATAATGTTATTCAGTAAAACAAATCAATTTACATTGAGTCTGTTCAATTTTATCACATTTAAGATATGTAGATATCTCACATGTCAACCCTTTGATTTCAGCGATCGTTCTCATATTTTGTGTACTCATTCCAAGTTGAAATGTCAGAAATAATTACATATTATGTATGGGATGCATGTGGAAACGACGCTACATCCGGACCCGGCCCACCTGTCTCATTACGCGATTCTTTGGAAAATCGTTGAACTTGAAACGCTCTTTTTGCTACCGTCGTAATCGAAGTTTATATTGAATTTAAGTTGTGTAAATTCAATTACTGGTCACTTTTAGAATCTGAGAAACTTGTGAGTTGAACTGCTCTTTCCACGCTTGGGAACATTTTAAATTAAAACATGAAAAATATACAGTTTTAAATAACTTCTTTTATTTGTTTTAAAAAAAATAAACTATCATTTAAAAACATTAAATTTGTTTTAACATAACGTAGACGTGGAACGTTTTTTGATGTTTAAAAAGTTATCCAAATTTATTAATTTAAAAAAGTGCCAACTGAAAAAGTATAACTGTCTTGTTGTAGCATAGAATTCTACATATTATTTTGTGCCATTTAGAGAAAGCGTACTTTTACTTATGGTTTTGTTCGGCGGTGCTCGGTAATTAGCGGTCAGGTCGCGGACAAAGCCTGTTATTATCGATGAAAGAATTTCATTCAATACTTCCATTCCTTTCCCTTTGCGCCATTAGCGATGGTCGAAATTTCTTCGAATCAATGTAATTCCACATTCTGTGTAACCATTACTTATATTCTTATAATTTCATTATTGTTAATCTGGTATTACGCATGTTTCTTAATACTTGACTTTTTGAGAACTTAACTTATCCTTTGAATTAGTTCTCTTTAAGTTTTTGATTAATAATATTGTACTAATCAAAGTTGTTTTTGAATTTTCTTACAAAGCATTCTCTTTTTATTTATTGTAACAAATTTATAAAAGTAGTAAACTTAATAGCACATTATGTATCAAACTGGACTTGCTTCTTGCTGTTGCATAATCTAGTTCTACTTTTTAGATTTATTTGCTAATAGCATTTAATTATTACTACTCGAGCGTATTCCATATTTTAATTTTGAAAGTCGTCAGTATGTCTTATTATCTAATAAATATCGTAATATTTTTTCTATGTTACTAACCTACTAATTATACCGTGTACGTGGTAAATAAATCTTTGAACCCTACGTTTAGTGACCAAACGTTTTTATACATATTTTAAACCTAATATGGCGCTCATAGATATCTATGAGCGCGCATGGCTCGGCGGCTAGCGTAGAACGCAAGCGGTTTTTGCAGCTAAGCCAAACGGGCGCGGTCTGGTGTGAAATGGGTGACCGCTAGTGGCAAAAAATCATGCGCGTTTCCGTGCTTCGGAGGGCACGTTAAGCCGTCAGTCCCGGTTGCTGTCGATAGACAACAGTCGTTAAACCTTGTGGGAGGCCTTATTGGCGGTTTGAAAACATCCGATAGCGGGTTGGTCACTAACCCGCATCTTCACCAACCCGCATTGGAGCAGCGTGGTGAAGTAAGCTCGAGGCCTCCCCAATAAGGGGGAGAGACCCGTGCCCAGCAGTGGGACGCAAAAAGGGTTGCAGCCAGCCAAGATATCTATAAAAATAAATTTTCTAAAAATGTAGATCAACTGTGTAGCTTATTTACATTCTCATATAGTGAAGCCTTGAACTAAAGACGAAGACTTAAGACACAGTTAAGCCAATTGCATTTTTTCTTAAATAATAAGGCGATTCCTAATATTCGTTTCAAAGTTTCAGCGCTTGTGGAAATCATATCTTACCATCTACTTGAGAAGAAACGCTTAAAAATATGACTATATAAACACTTTCGCCGCTTATGTAAGAGCAGGTACAATACAAGCTTTCAAGAGCTAAATTGGAAACTGCATTTGCAAGCGGGGTTGATGGTCCGGAAATCCGAAGTGCTCTCGGTGGATCCGTCCTAGATAACGAAATGTCCAAGTGGTTCTCGTGCAATTTGGAATTCCATAATTACCTGTCTTATGAAATTGGCTCTATTCACGTAAAAACTGTGATCAGTGCTGCCCTACATAACAGTTGATTAAAGTGAGAAGAGTTTCATTTTTTTTGTAATAATAACGATTAAAAAATAAAAACCAACTTAAGACTGAAAAGATGAAAGTTCACTGGTTTTGTTATAGTTAACTTGACATTGAATTTCTATCTTAAAGAAAGACAAAAAACACGTGTATCATAACGCAAATTGAACTTTTCAATAGTAACAACGATAAATTTAATAGAAACCATGTTTTCTTTATTGCCTTCTCCAGGCACTAAACTAAAACAAGAGACAATCATAACTAGTAGCCACCTTTCTTTCCATCATCGTGTGATAATTAATATCGGTACTTAGCCGCGACTAGTCTTCCCATATTTTCCCCCGTGGGAGCCGCGAAACTGACAAAGTGGCCATATCAATCTCTATCTGCACTCCTCATAAATTTCATGATCCCGACTAACTACTTTTACGCCAACAGCTTTCCATTTCAAAGATTTTTCTGACGATACTTAGTTCTTGTAACTATGTCTATTAGTTCTATTACTGTTATGGCCTTGCATTGCATCGTTTAACATTTGTTTGATATCTGTAATTGTTGAAACTGTATCTCGTATTAATGTTACGAAATTTAGGTTAATATTGCTTTTCATTACTTTTTGCAATATTATTGTTGATCTTACTCTACTTTAGTTCCATTTAATTAATCTGCTTATGTCTTTATTATGATTTTAGAAAGAGAATTTTAGGGATTAGATTTTTTGGCTAGATAAAGCAAAGTGTCGAATAACAATTGAACAATTTTATGTAAATTTGACATTTATGTTAAGAAACATCTTAAAGGCATGAAGCAGCTGAAGTAAAAGGCGGAAGATATGCATGTCATAATTCCTTGCTAATATTATAAGCGCAGCATGAAATTTTCTATACAAGTTTCACAACATGGTCATTATAAACGTTGTTTGTTTTATGTATTCTAGCTCCCTTGATTTTATGGCTATGTTTACACGAAAATTTACAACGTTTATTTACCAAGCACACCTTTTTAGTTTTATGACATTATGACTTTCATTAGCTCTCGATAACTTGTCACGGCAGTGCAGGATGCTCTAACCATTGTTCAAATTATTTATGATCAGATTTTTTAATAATGGTACATTCAGTTATCAAAATCTACAGCTTATCAAGGAAGCTATAAAAGAAAGAATTCTTTGTGCAAACATTATTTGTTTGCAAAATACAAACACATAATACATATATAAATAACATCACATAAGAGCAACTCTTTTATTACAGTATTTGAACTGAGGAAACTCTACCGTTTCCACGATTCTGGTACTGCTGCATCCTTTTCGACATATCAGTTGGATATTTTTATTGAGGCTTTCCGAGAAATATTTCTGTGTCCATAGGGCGCAACGACTTATTTTGTGTCTTGACCTTCAAAAAGTACCCGGCACCTTGAGAGAGGATACGGGGTCTGCGCTTGGGGAGGACTCCAGATTTCCAGTGGAACGAACCGGTGTCCTCCACGTGCGGCGCCCTGGAACGGGCCCATCTTGGGAGAACAGATGTGCTCTCCTGCACCTTCCGATGCTTACGGTGGCATGCGGCCACGCACACACCGCCATCCTTCCCGGGGCTGTTGGCTGGGCGGATCGAGCTCTCACTCTCTCTCTCACTGCCCGCAACCCCGCTTTTAGTCGCCTCTTTCGATCAGGCAGGGGATACCGTAGCTCTATTCTGAATCTATTATTATATCTTATTTCTATGTGCGCGCATGGCCCGGCGCTTAGCGTAGAACGCAAGCGATCTATGCAACTAGTTTGGCTTAGTCGCATGTGATATGGGTGACCGTTAGTGGCAAAAACTTTTCGTGCGCGTTTCCGTGCTTCGGAGGGCATGCTAAGCTATCGGTCCCGGTTGTTGTCGATAGATAACATTCGTTAAACCTTGTCGGAGGCCTTACGGCCGGTTTGAAAACATCTGACAGCGGTTTGGTCACTAACCCGCATATGCTCCGGGCCTCCCCAACAACGGGGAGAGACCTGTGTATAGCAGTGGGACGCAAAAAGGGTTGCAGCCATTCTTAATTCCGAAGCTAAAGGGACTAGGGAACAACGACTTTTGCATACTATTTACATACTTTATACTTTTTTATACTATTATACTGCATATCATTTCTTGCCATACCTTGCGGATTGCTGGAGATTGAATAAATGATTGGAAGATCTTTTTTGTTATTTAAAGAGAAAAGAGCAAATTTACTTCAGTTGGTACTGAAAAGGAATTTAACACTACCGTATATTTTATCTCCACATCGGCGATTCCATAACGGACGGACGCAATAACAGTTGCGTATTAAAATCGATAACTAAACGGATGCAAGAGAATCGATACGGCGTGGTTCATGAAAGGGCGAGTGGTCCGCGGTCCATTGACCCCCACTTTCCCTCAGCCCTGAACAGCTTTTAAATGCACCAGATCAGTGTCTCATATTATTTGTACTGGGAAAGGTGATTTGAATGGCCCGGTGGCTAGTGCGCGGCGTAAACGGCGCGGTCGGGTGTGAGATGGATGACCGCTAGTGGCATAAATTTCATGCACGTTTTTTTACTTAGGAAACGACCTCGTTTCTGTTATTATCAACAGATTACAGACGTTAAACGTTGTCGGAGGTCTTATTATAAAATATCCGACAGCAGGTCGGCCACTAACCCGCATATCCACCAACCCGCATTGGATCAGCGTGGTGGAGAAAGCTCCATGCCTCCCAAATAATAGGGAGAGGCCCGTGTCCAGCTGTGGGACGTAAAAAAGGTTACAGTCAAAGGTGATTTGTACACCTTTATGCGTAAAACAAGCATGATGCGGCGAAGTAGGTACTACAGCATCGCCTATTTCCGCCTTGAAGTTATTCTATTCTTTTTTGTAGATGCGCCTGCGCCTTCGATCTAGCAGCGTAAATGCATACAATCTCAGACAAGAGTCGAACCGTGCTTGGAGGTTTGATTACATATCCTTGGGATGGCCTTATTTTTAGTCAGTTTGTGACTCATGTTCCTATAAGCTGATCAGTCGATCATCTACCCATAATAATTAAATCTATCAACATGAAAACTGTTACATATCAGGAGCACAGATAAAACAAAGGTGCAACTTTTTCCAGAAAAAACATGCTGTTCGCAAGGGATAAGGTATTGAATTCCTATCTTCACTATACGATATATTACGATAAGAATTTCAATACAGGGCCGCCCGGCCGTAAGGGACTAAACTGGGCAAACGGCAGGCAATGAACGGTCCAGAGATAGATCGTAGATAGAACTTAGAAGTCGTCTTGACGACCTGCGTGGCGCAAATGGTTACCATGCCGGACTGCCAATAGAAGGGTACCGGGTTTGATTCCCGGCGAAATAGAAATTTGAATGATGAGTTTAAATTTCTATTCTCGGTCTGGGTGTTTCTGTCTTTGTGTGTGTCTATGGTACCCACGACACAGGGTATATGTACCCTACTGTGGGGCTATGAGTGTGAAGCGTGAAGCGTCTTTCGATCTTCGATAAAACGTACGTAAAGCAACAGGTAAAGGTATTCAAAGTAAACAGAGATACTAACGTGCATTGAACCCCACTTTCCCTCATTCCTGAATAACCTTAAGCTGCATAAACATTACGCAGGCCCAACTAGTTTGAGCTTCAGGTTTCAATTAAGAGTTTCAATTTGTATCTCTGCACCTGAACTCAACATTCTTGTTTATGTAGGTATATAAAAAATAGATATATCAAATACCACAGATAAAATTATAGCTTCGCCTAGTTAATATCCTGAATTCCCATCCGCTTTGAGTCAAATCCCGGGTAGTACTTCCAAAAAAAATTTTTATGTGCCTAATTATTACTTACCAGCGGCCGCCCGCGACATCGTTGAAAATGAAAATGAAAATGAAAATGAAAATAATTTATTTGCACAAATATGGGTATTACAAAAGTTGTTTTATGTACATTTATTAGTTCGCCATATTTACCTCAGCGAGGTATGCAAATTTGGAGGACAGAATTAAAACGTATATTAACAGTATAACTAAAATTACTTATAACTAAATTTATTATAATTGAAGACAACGTTGATTTTATTTTAACCCATATTTTGCGGTTTTTATTACGATGTTTTATCAATTCTACTATAATTATAAAAGGTGTTTATGTTTAATACGAGTTATATTTTTTCGTTCGCGTGGACTTTGGTATTAGTCTTAGCATCACGTTATATAGCGTATAGCCTTCGTCTGTTCAACACAAAGAGATTTTTTCAATTCGAATAGCGCGTTTAAACAAACAAGCAAACAAACAAATAATCTCTTCAGCTTTATATATTAGTATAGCACTAGCGGCCGCCCGCACTTTAATTCGCGTGGACTTTGGTATTAGTCATAGCAAGATGTTATAGCCTATCCATCAACCTTTTATAGTCCACTGCTGGACATAGGCCTCCCCTAACGTTCGCCACTCCTTCCGGTCCTGTGCCTGCCCTGTCTTCAGGTCATCAGTCCATCTGGTTGGAGGGCGGCCTGTACTCCTTTTGACATATACCATACCGGTTGTCGGTCCTCCTTACTATTGTCGGTCCTCCTTACTATTGTCGGTCCTCCTTTCTATTGTCGGCCCTCCTTACTATATGGCCTATGGCTATGGTTATAGCCATATAAATCCCCTATAAATGGACTATTCAACACAAAAATAATTTTTCAGTTCGAACCAGTAGTTCCTGAGATTAGCGCGTTCAGACAAATAAACAAATTCTTCAGCTTTATAAGTATAGATTCTACTGTCCTTCTAACCTTATATTACGATGCTTTCCTTCAGACTTTGCTAGCCTGAGAGTTGTACATTTTTTAAAGAAATTTCATATCCACCAAACTGTTATGAACTTCTCAGTTCAATAAGAGATATTAGTTACATTATGAGATGCGAATGACTTGTAATGTAACTTATAATTTGCATTTTAAAAATAAGCCTATTATGATTTGATTAATTCGACTTTATTATACAATTTTATTCCACCTGCCTAGTTTTTCTAAATTTAGTTACCTAACCAAGTAAAAAGTTGATTTATGAGTTTCGGTTCTTGTTGAATTGTTTGCAAATTTCTGATAAAAAGAGATAGTTATTGCCTTTAATTATTTTTCTTAAATTAATGGCCTTTCACGCCAAGTACGATTACGAAAACATTATACCATGCAAATTCTTAATTGTTGAATTCATTTTTTAGTTATGCTTTTACTATAATGGTGTTACGGTGGATCTAATCCGAGGTATGACGGTCTTTTTAAGATTGCGTAAAAATTTGACGAGGAATCTTTAGCTTCCATTTGAATTTATGAATTTGAATGCAGTACTTCCAATAGTTCCAATAGTTCTTACAAAAAAACCCAGTTCTGTGTGCCTTCTTCACACATAAGTCGGCTGAGTGTTTCCTCAAGATTTAGCTGCCCTCTTTAACCCTCTCACAAGTTATTATGTACTAGCAGACGCAATTTGATAATTGTCACTATTTTGCATTTCTCTTTGTTTAGCGGTTGCCCATAGACAGTGCTCCATTTTGTGATATGGTAAATGTCTTTCTTTCTGCAGTGCATCGCAATATTCACAATCCTGTAGCTCATATAGAGCACGATATATTTTACGATAATCATTTAATTAGAGATCAATACTCTATTTGCTTCAATTGTTTCTTTAAAAAAAACTAAAGGTTAACAAAAATTAAGTTTGCTTCCATAAATAAATTTATGTGTAATATTAATTTGGTACTTGGTTGATTCCCTGATATACTTTCATAAGTTTCATTTTAATTTAGGATACACCGTTCCGCGAATAAATATTTACAGGAAAGCAAGGAAACCAAGAATTCTATAGCTCATTTCATAAATTAAGTATCGAAGCGAGGCGCTATGCCGTCTCTACTGAAGGGTAAGTCAGTAACGTTGGTGCTCTAAGACTGTTACTGTTCAAAAACCGAAGTAAACAGCTATCGTTGAAACGCTGATTGTCTATGGTACTGTTTATTTTACTGTGACAGATGGTCCGTAATAATGACACTAAACGGTGTCGGTGACCGTTATAAAACCGTACATGACCGTTTTGCAAAACGATAAGTCGAGTTTTTTTTTTACTTAAAGTTAGTTTCCACGATAATATTGTCGAAATAGAAGGTTCAGTCAAACTATGATATGATGTATTTTGTGAACCAATAAAAAGCCCATCTGATACAAAAATCAGAACTCAGTTCTATGCCTATTCTCGTTCTGAACAAACTGTAGATAAATTTTTTTGTAAGTTTAGATGCAGTAGAAATATTCTACCTAACGTAATAAATAACCTTACCGATGATTTTTATCGATATACACATAATAGCCACACCATGAAAGCAAAGCAATGATATCCTTAAGGCCATACACAATGTGCACGGTGCTCAAGTGCATTTCCACCAACCCTAATTTATAGGTAGAGACCCGTGCCCCGCACTGAGCCCGTGCCGCATGAGCGGCCGCATGTGTAGCAAAAGTAACTAACAAACAAAGAGTAACAGCCAAAGTAACTTTACATTGACATCGTCTATTCCACACGCTTCCTCTTCCAACTTAATAGGGTGAAACAAATCAAATTTGGCTATTGTTAATAGGTAATTTAACGTGTCAAGAGTGTTTCAAATTCGGACTAATCAATTTTTGTATGGGTCAGGGCCCCATACAAGACAATAGGCGCTGTCGCAGCCTGTGACCAATTTATTAAGTCTTGTACAAAAGCGAATTATACGATTCCAAGTATAAGTTGAATTGTTTTTTTTTTCACCTAAATAGGACCATAGGTACTACTTTTTGGTTTTCAAGGCCTCCGCTTTGTCTGGTCGTGAAGCTGTCTCTTTAAAATGGGTTATCAGGTTATCACTGTAAACTCTATCAAACCATTTGGGCTCCTACGAGCTAAATGGGTAATTTTAAACGATTTAACTAAACGAATGCGCGAAATGAACCGCGCATGGCCCAGGCGGCGGTTAGCGTAGAGCGCAAACGATCTATGCAACTAAGCCAAACGGGTGCGGTCGGTTGTGAGACTTGTGAGATGGGTGACCGCTAGTGGAAAAAAATTCATGCGCGTTTCCGTGTTTCGGAGGGCACGTTAAGCCGTCGGTCCTGGTTATTGTCGATAGATAACAGTCGTTAAACCTTGTCGGAGGCCTGGGCGGTTTGAAAACATCCGACAGCGGGTTGGCCACTAACCCGCATCTCCACCAACCCGCATTGGAGCAGCGTGGTGGAGTAAGCTCCAGACCTCCCCAATAATTGAGAGAGACCCGTTCCCAACAGTGGGACGCAAAAAGGGTTACAGCCAACTAAACGTATTTTTTTGACTGTGTTTCAAATCTTGCGCCTTACCTAACCGCCTAACCAATTGATCTTAAATATAGCTTACGATTAATTTCTGACTATAAGCAATACTTAATACGTAATAAATGTTTTTTGGAAAATAATTTGATTTGATATAAAAATATATTATTTTATAAATTTGGATACCTAAGTGGAAGCAACGACATGCTATAAGATGTATATCAAAGTTATTCCTTGCATTTATATACACTTTTTGTACAAGATATAGTTTTTATTAAAGCTAGATTATTATAAACACACTTAATCCCTCTGACCGATATAGCTAAGGAAGGAATCATACGGTTTCCTCGGGCTTCCTAAATAGTAACCTTATACTGCAGTGTTAGTCCAGGCAGAACAGGCTTCACGCCTATGTCACTGATATTCGATCATATGCACGTAATCGAGGTAATAAGTTGATCGAAGAGAGTTTGATATTTTTATTGTGAAATTAGCACGCTAAAAAAACCTTTATTTTAATCTAAATAAATTTGCCTTACTTAATAAAAATATACATATCAATATACTACCTTTAGTAACAATAATGTAGTTAAAGAGGAAATTTACTATGTACCTACTTAGAAATTAAAGTAACGTACATTTTAATGCTTAACGTATAAGGATTGCTTTAGCACCATTGAAGGCTAATTAAATCAATGATCTTGATGATGACTCTTAAAAATCAAATCAAAAAGACTTGTCTATCCCAATAAAGTTAACATCAGAATGTTAAGTAATTGAGTCGTACCTTCGTAGACCATATGATACGAATACACGTAAGACTGTAATACGACACGTAATAGACATATAGGTAATAGGAAACTACTGGATTTTCATAACTTCCTAAACAGTAATCTAATAAGACAAGAGCATCATCCGGGCAAGTGTCAATAATCGCGCGGTTCTGCTCGGCGAAGCTGCGTGGTTTCGTAATTATCCATGCTTGGCTAGCCACTGATCTACTAACGGCGACATTAAAAATACTGTGTTGGTAGATAAGTTAAAAAAAAAACTTGAAATTTGGCACATAACGAACGTGTCAGCTTCCTTGACATCTTGCCCACTTTATATCAAGACATTTGAGGGATAAATTTCGACCTGAAATTTCATACTTATCTATATACATGTATGTACATTTACCTTACCTTAGGACCTTTTTTTTGGTATCGGGGGGAAACCTTCAAAAGGTACCGAGCACCTTGGGAGAGGTTACCGGGTTATGTGGGATTTGACCGCACTAAAACCCCTTCCGTGACCTGCCTCTGCGCTTGGGAAGACTCCGGGATCCCCATTGGAACGCACCGGTGTCCTCCACGCGCAGCGCCTCAGAACGGGGCCCATCTTCGGGAGTGCAGATGTGCTCTCCTGCACCTTCCGGTGTTCACGGCGGCATAGATACTTGAAATTTAGCACAGGGGTTCCTTTCATGATGTAAGTGAGCACTAAGAAAGGATTTTTAGAAATTCAACCCCTAATGGGGTGAAATAGAGGCGTGAAGTTTATATGAAATTTTCTTATTTGTGGACTTAGCATAGCAGTATGAAAATTGGTATTAGGGTCCTGACAAATAAAAATGATCTGGGTAGGCAAAGATAATAAGAAATAAATTTTGGGTTCCAAATGGGACCCATAATATCTACGGAGAATATTCACTTCATGTTAATGATCCTTACTAACCCAGATGAAACCGAGGGCACTAAATGTCTTTGCTACAAAGACACTGATTAACTGGCGGGTTTTCGTTCCAAAAAAAATATTTATTTCATATTAGGAATACAAAATATTCGCTTAATGAATGTTATTTTTTCCCGGTCATCGCCTTTAGGTGCCCGTTTGGGCTAGATGTTGAGCTGAGAGAAAAAAGGCGGCGGAAAAAAACTCTCAACTAAGTTTTTTTTATTTAAATGAGGCGTTTGGCGTAGTTATTAATACCGAGACATTACCGCATCTGTATACCTATGGGTTCTAATGTGGGGCAGTGTGAATGCAATGCTGTTACACGGGCATTATATTTGTATTATGTATTTGTGATTGAGAAATAGTCGTCGACATTGTGATTCTTTTGCGTGCAGATTTATTTTAAAAAAATCATATGATCAATTTTACCTTGAACATTTTTTTAGGCAGCTTTACTGACCGACATCTTGTCTTATTTTAGCCTAATTCTACTGTTATATAAAACATTATTTCGTATCGTCGTTTTGTTTATTTTATTTACATATTTGCGGGTAGGTACGGCCATTACACGGGCATTATATTTGTATTATGTATTTGTGATTGAGAATAGTCGTCGACATTGTGATTCTTTTGCGTGCAGATTTATTTAAAAAAAATCATAATATGATCAATTTTACCTTGAACATTTTTTTAGGCAGCTTTACTGACCGACATCTTGTCTTATTTTAACCTAATTCTACTGTTATATAAAACATTATTTCGTATCGTCGTTTTGTTTATTTACATATTTTCGGGTAGGTACGGCCAATCTTCCAGTTTTTTAACAAGCTATAAAAATACTGTGACCTTTAAAGGCTACTTACTTCTTATGGTAGTTTTCTTTCTCATTAACATTTACAGCACTTGCTGCGGCTAAAGTTATGTTGAGATTTCTCACATCTGATCAACAATATCCAGTTGCGTCTTTTGAATGAAGATATTTTTTACGAAAACTTCATAATTTATTTTCTTTATCTAATTAAATATAAGCATATTCCGCCTTGTCATCGCGAAGTCCAAATAATTAGCAAAAATCAAAACAATAAAGGGACATAAAGGAATTCCATAAAAACCTGGGAGGTTTTTTTTTCGCCGGCGTTTTTTTTCTCTCAGTGTACAAAAACCCTGCAAAATGTATAAAAACACCTTTTGTATACAACCATATTTGTGCAAATAAAATTCTTTGTTTTATCAATTAACAACTGCTCCCGGCTCTGCTTGAGTAAGCTGAGTGAATTTGTAGCTGTTCATGCATCGCTTGGTGCGCAAGATAAATGTGTTACGCATTGTTACTTTAGTAAACAAAGTTTATTCAGAATCATAAGCTCCGCAGTAGACACTAGGAAATATTGATAACGATATTAATCCACCTGAAATGGACATCAAAGTACGTGTGTTGTTTTGGATTCAACATACCAAGTATTTCCGAGTACCTACTTACTGTAAATCCATAACAAATACTACTATTTAGTTATTAATTGCAAGGGAATGAAATGATAGTGCTCATCAAGTACGAAAATAATAAAATTCCAGCGCAAACTCACTATAACTCAAATCACAGCTATAAATGATTACATAAATAAATAAATAAATACTGAAACTGGCAACATCGACATAAAGGGGTTTTAGACAATGTCCGTTATGACTTCTGACTAAAAAGATTAACATTAAAATATTCATTAATGTGGATGTGAGCTTATCGTTAAATGTTTATTCGTTTTATCCTTATTTTATTAGCATATGTGTTGCATTTTATTTTTTTAATAAATCAATATTGTTTACAATTTTCTAATAAATATATTTTTTAATCTATCATACTTTAAAAGATTTTACTGTTTATTTAGGTGTAAACCGCACCTATACATTAGCTATTACCAAACCGTTGACCATGACCACGCCTTGATATTTGTCCGTAGAGGCTCATTCATAACACCTTTTTCGTGTTGTGATTTTATATTCTATTTGCATATTTCTGTTTGCCAGGAACCTAAGTAAGGTGCAGCGCAGACGACACACTTTAATTTTGTGCGATCGAATCTGCGGGCGCACAAATGTCTACATGGCGCGCAAAAAGTCTGTCGCAGATTTTTCGCAGACTAAAAGTACACAACGCACACCTTCGATCATTTTGTCGGCAGAACTGTAGGGACGTACTGGCTATGGAAATTGCGCAGAGATCGCGATGTATTATTTTGTACTTGAAGTACTGAAAAAGAAGAAATAGAGAATTTTGGGTACATCCTGTACTTTCGGAGTGATTACAGAAAGAACAGTTCCATATTAAACATTCAATTCTGAAACAATATCCGGATATGTTTTTCAAATTCTATAAATTCCCACATTTTTCTTTTTTATTATTTATCATGATATTCTGCCTTAGGAGTATCATAAAGAGCTGGTCTGTTTTGTATTTTATGTATTAATATCGTTACATCGATCTCTGGTACCATGCTAATATCGCGTACGTTACGCCCACCCCTAAAAATGCAGATTGCAGACTAAAGTGTGCGCCGTCTGCGTTAGCGCACGTTGAAGCAAACGTTCTATTTCTTTCGCACACTTTTTGTGCGACGGTGTGCGGCGCGGTGCGGCGCGGTCTGCTCGAATTACACGGATATTTTGTGCGCCGGACTATTTGTGCGTCGTATGCGTTACTGCATATAATTGCAAAGGTTCTATTTTTCACAAACTAAAAGTGCGTCACGGACAGTCTGTCGTCTGCGCAGCACCTAAGTGTCAGGCGCCTCGATAAGTCTGCGGATTTGTCTGTGTTCCAATGCTAATATTCTTCAGCATTCTGAATTTATCCAAAAAATCTTTCATTTCTTCTCTAAGTAACAGTTTTTCTTTTGATGAACTTATTGTTGCTACATTTATTTAAACTAATTGCCTTAGATGTGGTAGTGCCTCTGATCTGACAACGGATACTCAAGATTGTAATTTTTGAAGGTTTGATTGATTTAATTTAATTGAAAAATGAAAATTGAAAATTAAACCAAATTTTTCGCTCGAGAGCTCATGGACTCTTCCTTGTATTCTCTGGTCACCTTTGTAGCTTACTTTGAGTGTCGATAGATTTTGTAACTTACCTTATTATATCGAGTCGTCCATATCTCTATCAGCAGTGATACTTTTTGTCGGTAAACGGAAACTATCAAAAACATTGCCATATTCTGTTGTAACACTTGTAACTACGTGTCGATTTGATTATTGACGCCTTTTCCAATGTTTCATTTGTCTATCCGCCTACACTTCCTAAGTTTTAATAGGTTTTCGCATCTTTCTCTAGAAACCTGGTTGAAAAGCTTCTTTGGCCAACAAATAGTTAAAAATTAACTACTTATATGTTTGTTGATTATAATCTTGTTAAGTGTTCTAATAGATAGCAGGTACCTAACTAATATAATAGCCAGTCCACCAATCCGCACTTGGCCAGGGTGGTGGACTATGGCCTAAATCCCTCTCACTTGTGAGAAGGAGACCTGTGCCCAGCAGTGGGACATAAAAAAGGTTGAAAAAAAATATAATAGCAATAAGAATCCAACGCCCTAGGCTATTTGTCCCAATTTACCTGTAATGCAAATAAACCTATAGTTTAGATAGTTTACTATTTTATTTCTACAGTATAAGTAGATACAAGTGGAGTGGGAAAAGTAACCGCAAATTACAGTGAGGTATGTAAGTCCAGCGAAGAGCAGCGATGGCGGAGTGGTAAAAAACTACGGTCTTCGACGCGACCGATCTCGGGTTCAAATTCTCGACGCGCACTTCTGACAAAGAAATTTGTAATGTGCATATATCGCTGCTCCACGGTGATGAAAAATATCGTGATATTTAATAAATTACGATGTTCTCCATCGCGCTGCATGCCTAAGAGAAATTCATAATTTCTCAAAAGGATGACGTCCACCAATCCGCACTTGGCCAGCGTCGTGGACTATGGCCTAAATCCTTCTCACTTGTAAGAAGAGACCAGTGCCCAGCAGGGAGATAAAAAAGGTTGGATAAAAATGTAAGTCCGGAATTTGACCTTAACCTTCACTCATTAGAGCAACGATGGCTGCAGGCTGTCATGTATTTACGTGATTGCTTTTGAGCTGCCGATTATAAGCCTTCACTAACACGTGCAATCATGATTATAACGACACGACTGTTTACTGATCGGTGAATTTTAATTCCTGCTTGCGTTAAATCTATTATTTAACTTGCATTTTAGTTCACATATTTTGTCTTTTTAGCGTTTAATTTTTTATCTATTTCTTCTCTATCCATTGCGTTAATTTTTGGTCAGTATAAGAAAGTTAATAAAAGTTGGATAGCCGAATCTAATCCGTTTAACTTTGTGAATCGAATGCGAAGTGATCCAAACATCATATTAGGAGCATTGCCACCACATCGTGCGTTAAATCAAGCATGCGTGAATTTTGACTATTTGAGAAAACCGTGACAAACTCGCACGACTCCGAAAACTCCTTAATTTCATATTCTCCTTCTCGATAGAAAGTCGCACGTGTATGCTTTGCCTTAGCGTTTAGAATCTTCTAGTCACGATGTAGAAGCAAAAAGCTGCAGTCATCAAATCAAATAATTTCTACGCGAGAATGTCTTCTAGTGTTGTATTTGTATCATATTGATGTTTGAAATTGATATTGCGAAAAACGTGAGATTGCCGTTTTTTACTGTATTTCTTTTTACATACCATATGGATTATACAAATAATCACATTAACTCAATATTTATCTCTTCCAGATTTTCTGAATGGCTGCAATAAATATCGTGCTGATTTTTTATTGTTATTATGTTAATCAATACCTCTTTATTACTTTCTGGAAAAGAGAGCAGTTTTACCGTTAACTCCATGTAAATTTCAATATAACGGTGTGATTTAAACAAGCTCATTCTCATTAATTATTCGTTGTATCGTCATCTATTGCCAAATTAAAATCAATTTAAAATTCAACTGAAATGTCTTGACTAGAAATATTAATTTCTAGAATCTGATATTGTTATGTACGTATAACTAACTCTATGAATTCTATCAATATTTCCTTGGTCTAATGGATCGACTCTACTGCGTTGAGCACTACATGTTTTTAGAAATATCTTCTGCTCACGCGTTGGATCAACTTTTCAATAATTGACAAAATTTAAGCCTACCGTTTCTGGAAACGAAGGTTTTTACATAAAGCAACATGCTTGTTTGTTTTGTTGCAATATGTCCTTTCATTTTGAGCGTCAATAACAATATAACCATATTCTCTTATAATGGTAACCGTTGAATCTTACTACGATTCTAGGCATAGAGGTATGATGAAATGAATGTGTTTCCTCAGCAGCACGCGCCGCTCGCATTCCTCGGGTAATTGCCCGAGCCAACGGTTTGATCATGCGTGTATACTGGTTCTGCTTCAAGGGCATTCGTCCGGTAGGCTAGGTTGTAAGAGCTTAGTAAATTAAAGGGGAAAAGATGCATATTTTCTGCAATGGAATGTTTCAAGGTCCTTATCATCATTTTGAAGTAACATTGAAGATAGCCATAATAAATATAGTACTTTCAGGATTGATACTGTTTATCAATGTAACCCATGACATATTCGTCTCATGTTTAATTATGACTCTAGTTTAATTTATTTTCGAATTAACTCATCTGTCCGTTTCTCTCTCAAACAAGCTAATGAACCCATACGTCTATTAATTCAATAAATAAAATACGGATAACTATCATGATTCATGAAGTAGGCTTCACTTCAATAAGAAACGCACCCGCATGTTTTGTTAACAATTTTTATGTATGCATTGATTTTTACGCAGGGTTCGATTCACACGCTTTGAATTTGTGAGAACCGTTCATTCATTCATTCTCTTCCTTGAAACCCAGCTATTGTTTACATCAATTAACAAAACCTCTTATCTTCGTCACGTCCATAATCCCTTTTCAGGGCTCATTGATCGTGCCGTTTTGTTTACTGGTCCTTTGTTCCTTGGTAACCACGGCTTAAAGAATTCATTCAGGCTTTACGCCGTCCGCTTCACCCAGTTCCCACTAGGTCATGTCGTGTCAGCAGGCTGATACTACAAGCCACGGTATGCCGTCATACGCCATCAGACCAGACCAGCCGCGACCACCGCACCGGCCGCACGTGTGCGCTAACGTCAACATTACCGTTAAAATCCGTTGGATCCCCCGCCGAGTTCAATATACTATTAATACCCAACAAATCATCTTAATACCGCAAAACATGACCGTTCTTCGCCATTACGCAAATTGTGTGATCAGTGAAGTGAATTTAGTGCTTATTGGATGCTCTAAAAACATACAGGTGTGTATGCTAATTGCTTAATATTGAAAGTTAATGCGTTAAGATCATTCTCATTATTTGCTACCAATCTATTAGAAAGTTAATTAAAAAGTCATTGACTTGGGACGATTGTTTAATTATTACTTATGAAAATGCAAAGCTCCGCCTTTTGCATCTTTTAGCCATTCGATATGTTTATAGCTTCATTTAATATTTAAGTAATATTGTTCTTTCTTCTTGTCTTTACATCTTGATATGCTATACTGATTTATTGAATTACATGTCAATAAGGCTTTAAATTTGTAAGGTTTCCTGTCTGAGCTCTATGTGTCTTAGTTACGACTAAACATGACGTCCTCTTCAATCCCCTGTATAATACATACTCGAACATTGTATCATCCACACTACTAATACAACTAGTTAGACGGATAAAGTTTTTTTTTGACACGGTAACTAAGTAGAGACATGTGTTTTATGTGTGAATTAGAAAACTTTCATTGAATTTATTAAGATTAACTTTTGTTTTGAAATTCTTGATTTACTTGTTATATTTACGCTTTATCGAAAGCTTGATTTTTATATGCTTAGATACCAGCTTTAACCGTGGCATTCGGCCGGTTTTCTCTACCCACTTACTGCCTCCCACTGTCTGGTAGGTCAAAATCAATGTAAATGACCGCATATTTGTATGTTGTGGATAGCATTCATGTCCTTGTTTGATAGTTCTTTCTTGACATCGTTGACCTGACTGTCATCTTTTATGTAATCTACTATACTTTTGGTCTGGTCATGAGCTGCAGCCATGTAGCTGCGTTACTCACAAAATCAAGCACGCTTAAATCTTGCTTATAATCTTACTCCGGAGGCTGATGCTCGCCATGTCGTTCTGACCGACAACCCCACCCTTCCACTGAAAGAATAGAATTGCTTCACGGCAGAAATGAGTGCAGTGGTGGAACTTCTCCGGTGGAACGTGGTATGTAGTGGAATGGACACTACAGCTTACAAACTTTTATAAATAATCAAAATCCAATGAGTTGTGAGATTATAAATACAAAACGTTCCACATGAGGTCGGAAATTCCAACAGATGTTGTGTTCGCAGACATTCTTTTATATTCTTCTTTAAACCAGTCTATCGGGCAACCCAGTCCCAGTCAAGATTTAAAAGTATGCATATTTTTTTCTCTTATCTTCTAGTATGACATGCATAGTATTATATCTATTGAATTTAAAGTTTTAGTGTGTGAATAAATGTCACTTTTCAAAAATCGTTATGATTCACAACAATGCAAAATGGCATAATATGCAGAAGAAACTTAATCAAAATACTGGCCAACGGCCAACATTTACTACACTTAAATACAGAATCCCGACATAAGGCCAATACAAATCGAGTCCTTATCAGAAAACAACAGGACATGTTGCATATGGATAAATGCATAATAACGTACCTACTCATACTTCTGATATACTTGGCTCTCATAACCGTGAGCTTCTACTGTGTTGTATTGATTTTTTGATTTATTACAACGTTCAGATGTATTTATTATATATTTATTACGTATTTAATAATCTTTTAAACTTTATTTGCCGCTTTGTGTAATTCCTTGGTATTTTCAAATATATAAATGACGTATTGATTTTTATTAATATGATGATTATTTTGTTGAAAGGTAAAATTTGCATGAAATAATTATTATTTTGAATAATCGTGATTTTTTTGTTTTTAATTTAATTTTATACATGGTCAATTCTCTTCAATTCGCATGCGACCAAGAAATGTAAGTAAGTCATAAAATGTATTAATAATGTTATTATCAACATTTGTATGCTATTGTATGGCAGTGTACTGAACTGTACTGGGACTCGTAGATATATTTTATACCATCACTATGTTAACCTTCTCTTTAGAATAAATAAATAAATAAATAGTAAATCCATACTTCCATACTAATATTATAAATTCGAAAGTAACTCTGTCTGTCTGTCTGTCTGCTACTCTTTCACGCTTAAACCACTGAACCGATTTTGATGAAATTTGGCATAAACATAGAAAGGACGTTGAGAAAGAACATAGGCTACTTTTTGCCTATGTTCGGAAAATATCTCATTCCCAAGGGAAGTAAATGGAATGAATGAAATGCGACGGTACTGTTATGAATACACTATAGTTCGGCCAACGAGACGTGATAAAAAATGTAAACAAAGTTTCAGGGGTTCAAAACATTTTTATTTGAATAAATTATATACATAGTATATACTAGCGACCCGGCCCAGCTTCGCTCGAGCGATTAAGTGATATACATTAAAATTTATTTTACAAAAACCCATTTAAGCACTAAAGGCAAAAAATAGATGCGCGATGAGAATGCGCGCCGGGGGATGTTATGATTTATGGTAAAACAAAATATCATCTTCTAAAGTAGGGTGGGTGCACCAGTCCCACACCAGGAACCAGTAGTACACCATTTCTAATTTCACATCAAAATATTAACAATCTGTCGAATTTCCCGCCACTTTTGTTACGTTTGGTAGCACTGCCGGACTTCTACGAATCATATAGTCATAAATAAAAGCGACAAACACGCCATCTACATCCGTTTAAAAAACAAAATTCGAAACTACATTCGTTTAGTTCGTTTCGGGCGGCCATATTAGTAAGCGACACGTCGACGGTAAGTTTATTAAATCTGTTTTTATCTTTGTTTATATCAATTGCTGTAACCGCTTTTCTAATTAATTGCGTCATATGTTCTGTAAAGCAATAATATTACGTCTTATTTCATCAGTAAATGCTAATTTAAATCAATAGTTTTCATTGGTAAACTAATGGAACACGAATTGAATGATTTTCCAGTAATATTCCATTTGGTCTGCAACTGGTGATTTAGCTTTTTGATTATTTTTTTATTTTTTCTTTTACATGTAGGTTCACTTAATACTGCAATAAAACATTATAAAAAAAACAATTACAATATCCACAATGATCCAGTTGTAGACCAGTGGTTTATTACTGGTAATATCTATACTACGAGTGTGTTCCAGTAATTGACCACACATACATTTTTTTTACAGACAATGTCGCCGAAAATAACGTTTTTTAACTATAAAGAGGAAGATGTGTTAAAATCGATTGACGAAACAAGTCATGCTGCAAAAATTAGAGAAACATGTCGAAAATACAACATACCCCACACTACGGTCATAAATAAAATAAAGTTAAAATATCCAATTCAACGAAAAATGGCACCTCCCACTATATTTAATTAAGGGAGCACAGGCCACCCTCCAACCAGGTGGACTGACGACCTGAAGAAGATAGCGGGAAACCGCTGGATTCAGAGGGCGCAGGACCGGACGGAGTGGCGAACATTAGGGGAGGCCTATGTCTAGCAGTGGACTTTAAAAGGCTGATGGATGGATGGATGAAGAAGTACTTTAATTTTTTTTTTTATTTCATATTTTTGATTCATGTTAAATCATAAATATTTTATTATTGCAAGTTATGATTATGACATTTGTGTAAGTGATACGAATCTCTTGTTAATCATCTATAGTTCTTAAATTAGTTAACAACATTATTAGCCTTGTAGCATTTAAGTATTACTTGAAACTTGTAGACTGATGAAAAGTTGTGATGATTATTACGTACTAAACAATTTAGTAATTAAAATAAAAATATTCTTCATTATGAAAAATAATTTTATTTATTGGTTCACTATTGGCTCAACGTCTGGTCTATTGCTGGAACGATCTGGTCAACCTTAGGCACATTGCGACTTTCCACATTGATTGTTAAATAAAAATAAACGTAACAGCTATTAAGAAAATTGGAATAAGCTACATGATTTTATGGTAGACAAGGAGTAGTTAATTCTTTTTTTGCTATGATTGTTGTAATAATTGAGTCACAATATCAAAATTACTTTCAAAATGTCGCTTAATCGGTTTGTTACTGGTACACCCACCCTATTTATTTGATTACATTTTGTACAATTTTAATCTGAATTGACGAAGCTAATTAACGTTTTAATTTAGATAAGTATTAATATTGAACTGAATAAACAGATTCGAGATAACGTGATATTTTTATTAACATTTTAAACATAAAAGTAGTTATTGTAAGTCAACCGTAAGAGATAGAGTACATTAATGCGGACTTTTATTTAGCAAAATTAATCTAAGCATACATAGGGACGCGGGAAAGCGGCGGGAAGCGAATTTGTTTTATAATATGTAGTGATTTATTACAATACTTCTTCCAAGTACCTATTATGATAGAGCGGGCGGCCCCTAGTGAATTAATAAGTTAACTTTTGACGATTTTTACGTGGTGAATTGATTTCTTTCAAACGTTGTCTAGAGCTCCCAAACTGTGATTCCATAGTTAAAATCAATAACTCCTCACAATAACAGCAAAAATCAACAACAAACACTATTATATTAATATTATCAAAAAATCGAACGCAATCTTATTAGGAATGAACTTTCACAAAATGGCGGAACAAAAGTTTTATTTTTTATTATTTTTTTCAATTATGGCATCGCAAACTATTTGCATATTGCCTGCGCCAAGTATAATATTGTTACGACTTTCGAGTAGGTACCTATATCTCGAAAACAAAGCGTCGTACAGCAAAACCCCAAAAACGCATAAAGAGTTATTAGGTCTACTATCGAACAATGATGAAAGTTCTCGAAAAGTCAGTGATAAGAAAAACAACGATTTATATAATTGTTACGACTTTCGAGTACCTATATCTCGAAAACAAAGCGTCGTACAGCAAAACCCCAAAACCGCATAAACAGTTATAAGGTCTAATATCGAACAATGATGAAAGTTCTCGAAAAGTCAGTGATAAGAAAAACAACGATTTATATACAGTTCGGGATCCGCGGCGAGTACGTACCTATATACATGTATAGGTTGACTACATCGCGGGCCGCGGCTATTATTTATGACTGTACATAACTATAATTGCGTTAGTAACATAAAGGAAAGTTCGGGACGGGCCTATTATATTAGGTAGTTCGGGAAAATTCTAGAGAACCGTGGGTAGCCGTATGTAAGAATGTAAGGCACGCACCGGGCCGCGACAGGACATAGTTTAGTTCCGGAAGTGAAATCAAAGCGATCACTCCAAGCAACAAGGAAGAATTATTTTGACGACTACAGCGAAGATATTTGACTATAGTGATTGTGCTTGGTGATTTGGATTCTGTTGAGTGGATTTTTGTATAAGGAGTAGTAGTATTTTATTACCCATAGGGCGTAACAATATTTACATCACGTTTTTGCCAGTTTCGTTATAACTGGACGAGTAATAATAGGTAAAGTCAGTAAGTCGTCAGTAATCAGTCAGTCAAGTCATTCATACATTCAAGTAAAGCGATGGCTTTTTTACCAGAACGTGACCAATGGAATTTTGGAGGCAAGCTGTATAAACATATTTTCGCATTGTTATTTTATTTCACAACACTCATGCACTGTAATTAATTCGATATAGAACCAAATGCCATCAAATTTATCCGATATTACTCAAAATTATACCAATAACATGAAAATAAAACAAGACCACAACATAATGTCTTTTTCGACTTCCCGTCAAAACACGACCAAATGTTGACAACTGTGGTACTGACTGCTTTCCTGTACCACGAAACAGGCAACAAAAGCTGTCGTTGACTAACTGACGCTATTACTGCATACGTGTGATAAGGACAGAGATAATAATTGCTCGCTCTCGCAATAGTAACTTGGTAACGGTCCGTTTGTTTACATTCTTTATCTCGTCTCGTTGGCTGGACTATACATGTTATTACTTACTTCATTCACGTCCATTATCATATTTTATAACTTATATTCTTTTGTTTTATTCTTATAGTTTACTTTTATTATTTCTTTACAAAATTATTTAATTTCTGTGTTTGTTTATTTATATTTTGACGCAGCTAACAAAATTGTCATGTATGTCTTTTATGTTTGTTATTTTTTCAATTAATTTTACGGCATTGTATAAAAAATCCTTTTAGCCATTCAATATTAAATGAAAAGAAAAATTTTATGTTTCTTATTTCATTTCATAGATTAATAAAGTATAGTATTGTCTTTGGCTTATTCATGTTATTCATGTTTTTCATATTAAAATTATTATAAATTGTTATTTTTAAATAATAAATGAATATAATGTTCTTCGAATCTTTATATATATAAATGAATTGCTGTTCGTTAGTCTCGCTAAAACTCAAGAACGTCTGAACCGATGTGGCTAATTTTGGTCTTGAAATATTAGTAGAAGTCCAGGGAAAGTTTAAACGGTGAGAAAATTTGGGAGCATTGCGAAATTAATAGTAAATTAACTTATTTTATTTTATATAAACAGTTAGTAACAGTAATTGTCAAACATTGGTTCTTCGCGCCATCGCGCGTCCAAAAGTTTGACATAGTCTGAAGTTCATCTGTCACTATTCGTTTTTAATTTTTTATTTGACACTAACATAAAAACCCTTTGAGATGATAAAGAAACTAATCCTCTTACAAACTTTTAAAGCAGGACAACGTCTGCGGGATCCACTAGTATGTAATAAATTGACAAATTAACGTGATGATTCCCAAGTGTTTCAGTATAACGCAACAAACTCTATTAATATAGATCGTTTATTACCAACTTGACGGCCGTTACCTCACTACCATTACAAAATTGCTATACTATACGTACCTACGTTTGATGAAAGTTTATTGTTATTTATATCACAATCAATCCTCGAAGAAAGTGAGAGTCTCTTGGCGAATTGTTGTAATGAGCCTATTCTGCGACCTTCGCAGTAGGTCCATAATTATCATTTAATGCATTGCTGCTGATCATAGTAATCAAGAAACGTGTTTGAGAGGCACATTTTTGCCTTATTCCTTTAAAGTTATTTCTCGTATTACTCTCAAATTTTTGATCGCCTTTTCAAATGTACGAGTTTTGGACAAGGATTGCTGCTGTTCATTTACAAAGTTTGTTCTTGCTGTGTTCCTTTTCATTTGTGTTTCGTATAACGAATTTCATTGTTTTTTTTTTTGTTATGGTGTTGATGTCACTATCGCATCCTTTGTTATTGTTACTTACAGTAAAGGGACAAAATATACAATAGTACAGGTACAGGTTAACGTAGTTTCGACGCACATCTTCATACTAGCTGTGCCCCGCGGTTTCTCCCGCGTTAATTTTTTTTAAGTATCCTATTTTACTTCTGATAACTGCAAGAATATATGTACCAAGATTCATGATGATAGGTTGAGTAGTTTTCGCGTGAAAGAGTAACAAACAAACTTACTTATATTATTAGTAGGAATTATTTTCGCATTAATAATATTAGTAGGAAGAAGGATATGACAGGGATGGACCATGGTTAACTATAAGAAACTCATTTTGTTTTTACAAATTTTACCTCATGGAGGTCCTGTCTAAGGTGGACTCGCTAGTCCTGAAGCAGACTGTTGTGAATTAACATAAAAGTTTCCCGGTATACCTAATTATTTATCTTATTATTTAGGTCAAGACTGAAAACAGGCAAGATAACCTTCTATTAGGTAGCTTGCTTACTTTAATTGCTAATTCAATACCATATATGGTTATTACAAAATAAGACTTAATTGTTACGACGTGGTTCTTCGACCTTAAAATAACTTCACCCATAGTTTCCGTAGTTGCGTTCATCGAAATATTTTCAAACAATAAAACATATGCAACTCGACTATTAAGGTCAGATGGTCACGCGCCAGTGGCCGCAATTAACTGAGTTGTTAACGTTAGTGTGGTGTGAAGTAACTGAGGTGTAATCGATGCAATAGCTGTACCAGAAAACAGATGCATTTCCACATGGAATCAATTTTCTACGGCTTGCATTGTAAGCACACTTCTTATGAGTTCAATATCTAGGTTTCATTTTTTGAAGCTCGTTTTTTGAATGGAGTAGCAGAACAAGCCAGTGGTCGCTGCAGCCTATAGACACATAACTTTGTGGCGACCTTCCGTAACTCATCAAGAGATGTCGCCACGGGTATTCTGAATCCTACAAGCAAGCCTGAGGTCATATGCAGTTGCGTTGCTACTCCGAAAGTTAATGGTTGCCTCATGTAAATCTGACCGGCAACCGTATCTTTTCATCGAAACAATAAATTGCTTCACGGCAGAAATGGGTGCAGCGGTGGTACTTCTCCGAAAAATGCAACCACCTTTGCCAAAGGGAGATGTGCCGACATCTCTTGACGAGTTGCGGAAAGTCGCTAAACACCTATAATACTGTACAATGCTCTTATTGGCCGCAGATTTTCATTAATTTTTTAATGTTTTCATCAACCTTCTTTATTGTCTTTAAAGTGAATAAAACTTGGGCTAAGTCCAGGCCTAGTAAGAATTAAAGAATTCCACATTCTAATAGGCAAATTTTGCCTATGTACCACTTGAAAGTTACAAATGCCAATTTTCTTTCTATTGAGGCGACCACCGGCATTGGAAGTCCGAGATCACTACCGTATTATAACAGGCAGCACTATTTAGATTTAAAATAGTGCAGTTTTAATTTTCAATTGTATTTCTATAAGACATCAAAAGGGTATAAATCTTACTGTGATGTGAAGGCTGTTTGTAATGAAAGTCCAATGTTTTGACACAACAATATCTATACAATAGTCCTAACGGCCGGTTGTAATGTCCCCGTATTGTTTCAACACAATGCTCATTATTTAGACGTGCGTCCGGTCCGTCTGTCTGTAGCTGCAGCCTTGAGGCACCTTCCTTGTGTTATGGCTTTTCAACAATTTGGATGGTAACGCCATTCTATTCAATTACTAATCTAATACCTTTATACGAGCAATTCTTGTATGTATCTAAATATATTTTTTGAATCTCGGAAACGGCTCCAAATATTTTGATGAAATTTAGTACCCTGGTTTCGGGGGTGATAAATCGATCCACAAAATTTTTATTGTTGGAAATTTTTAACTGTATAAAAATATTTTCAATGATAATCAATTTAAATATAAACTGAAAATTACGACTCTTCCTGACATCTATTGGAGAGTATTAATAATATTGTGGCGTAAACGCTGTCAAACGGGGGAGAGCCCACGAGGCTCATTGTGGATTTCCTCAAGCGTCATCAGGACCTTGTGCTTTTTACAGGTTGGGTGGTAGGAAGTTTAAAATATTATATTATTTAATATTATTATATTTTATGACGTTTTGCGTTTAACCAGTGGAGAGAGATTTTTTATTATTTAAAATTCATGGTTCAACGGTAACGGCGTATTCTAATCTGACTATTTTGACATCCGGAAGTAAGATAAAAAATTATTGTACCTATATAGAAGGTCTTTTTTAATCGTGGCAGTACTCAACAGGAAATGAAATGAAATATTTATTTGCATAAAACACGGTACATTTTACGATAAAAATCTTACAATATTGTTCATGCGTGTCTTACCGACCTAGTCGGTGGGCAAATATTTATTAATAAATAAGATAAAGTCATCGTGTCTTTAGTGATAACAGTATATGCTTAATCTATAGGTTATCATTAATTTTCTTTTTTTTAATTTAAGGATATTAAATGCAATTTCATATCCGAAGGTACATGTCAATTTTTTTTAAAAAATAACAATAATATTAGATATTAATACTAATGATAATATTTGCATAATTGAATAATTGAATAAAAATTTATAATTTATTAGCCAAGCGTTTGAGGTGTCCAGCATGACAATATTCTATAAATTCCTTTGTGGAATAAAAACAGTTCTTAATCAATAATTTAAAAATAAAACCCTTGAACCGATTTAATGTTACATTTTTTTAACCGAGATGGCAGCAAATTATAAAGTTTGATGCACATCACAAAGCTGTTTCTCGAATAGCATGCCGTATAAGATAATAGTCTATGCAATTGACCCCGATGCCGATTGGAGAATGTATCATCTTTGGTATCAAATCGATTTTGATTATTTTTGACAAATATCAGACTTTCGTAGATGTACATTGATGGCAATAGCGGGAGATTTAGTTTTTTTTAAATATTGGCTTACAGGAGTCCGTAGGTTCCGCACCTTAAATGGCCCTAACACATTTCTTTTGTATAATAAATGCTCTATTGAAGTCAGTTGAATTCCCCCATAAGAGTAATCCGTATCTTAGGACCGAACACACGTATCCGTGATAAGCCATCAATGCTGTTTTTTATTTGCTACTTTTGAAAGATGGTGTAATGCGTATATGAATTTATTTATTCTTTGGCATACTATTTCTACATGATTTTTCCAATTTAAATTTGAGTCGATTTCAATGCCAAGAAATTTAGCTATTTTATTTTAGGATGCAAGGTGTATCTGTGTATCCCATATCTTAATCTGACGCGCTCGAGTAAATCCGAAAATCCCCTCTTGGGCTCCGCTACTACCATTCGCCAATCCGACGTTCAAAGAAATGACAACGTCGATTTGAAAGAGCTCTATGAAAATTTCGTTCATTGAATTAAAGCTTCCGTGGTCGAATGGTTGCGTGAGCTGACTGCGGAACTAGAGACCCGGGTTCAAACCTCGATCAAAACCATATTGTGCCTATTTTTTATTTTTATGAAAATAACTTTTTTTATTAGGAGCTATTTCAGATGGCTTCGTTAAGTAACAAGATGCAAATAATTGTTTCGTTTTAAACTAAACCAAGAAAATATTTTTTTAGAAAATAAACGATTTACTTAATGTTATCTCATTGTATAAAATCTGGTGCAATAAAGTATTTTTGTATTGTATTGTATTGTATATATCCGAGCAACGCTCGGGCGTCCAGGTACTTTATCTTTATCTATAAATACGTCTCTTATTCTTACTTATTATAAAACTACTTTCCTCCTAAGATGGATATTATCGTGAACCAGAATTCATGGGACTTTCTTCTTCATCTAGTGCTACATGTATGTGTCATAGAAGAAAAAAGTCCTTTAATGTTTAATTTGTAAATCATCTCCAAGTCTCTACTTGTTCAGAGGAACACATGTCAAATCTGGGCCAGTTTGAGTTTCCTGCTTCTTCTTGTAGTGGAGAAATGTAAACAGTTGTAGTTTTACTAGATGTAGTTTAAAACTTGTTCCCAGGCTTTTACTCTTTTCGCCTAAACATTGATTAGACACTAAAAATCCATGAAGCTATAAAGGTCGTACATAATTGAGGGTCTGCAAACAAATGAAATAATATTGTTAATCTGTTAAAATAAAGACTTAAACCAAATTTAACTATGTGTGTTAATGAGCAGAGAAGTAAAGTTATTTTTAAAATGATATAATTCAACTATTGAAACTCGAGATTTTAAGAAACTTGAGACCTTTAGAACACCAAAATTAAGGTTTTTTGCTTCAGTGACTCTACTAAAAAGATACTCAAACATAGTTTGTTAAATATGGATCAAAGACTACATGAAAAGCATCACCTTTCAAATAAAAAGAATGACCACATCTTATTTATACTTAAAAAACATAATATAAAAAATAACAATTGAGAATCGCCTAATTTTTAAGGCGGTTAAAAAGAATATTCTTTATGGAACTGGTTTCTCTTATTGTTTGTATTTATACAGCCTCAAATGTCAAACAAAAGAGTGACCTAACTCCGTATGTGGCGCTATGACGCGTCTCGGTAGCTACTCATGTTATTATAACAATGATAATGGCACCAACACCGATATTGTTATTAGTGCTTATTATATTCTAAATTGTGTTTATCAAACATCTTGAAAGAACAATCGCAATGAACTTAGCCCTATGAACTTCATAAATACCGGAGCTCTGGAGGTAGGTAAACAATCAGAACTTTATCAAGACTAAAAAAATTCGACACAAATATTTAAACCAATCAATTCTTCATAGATTGTCAAACTGATGCGCCACAAAACGGTTTTATTTATAAAGATTATTAGCTGATCCGGCTAACTCCATTCCGCCTGCTAATACGGCTATTAAAATAGAAGAACTTCTATTTCACTATCACCAACTTTGGTGATAAAAGCGTGAAAATTAAAATTAAATATTTGAGTGTACCAACCTTATGACTTACTTTGAGTTTGAAAAATAGTTTACAACCTATTCCCAGACCTACTAAATATACCCAAAAAAAATCATAAAAATTGGTCAAGCCGTTTCGGAGGAGTAAGAACACTGACTGTGGTACGAGAATTTTATATAATAGTATGTATATATTATATAGATTTCTTTATTATTATTTCTTTTATATCACTTAAACATTGTATTCGGAACATTCAGTCTATTCATGAAAGGTGAGAGGTGTCTGAAAATGAGAGGTGTCCATTCAGAACGAAAGGTACACTATATTTACTAAGACAGGACATTTTACTAAGGCCCGACTCCAAAAATAGTTTTAAGAGTCATTACCATAAGCAAGAAGAAGTAGGTACTGAACAATTTTATTTTTTACCGTTTGAAGTCGGTTCTATTTTTTTGTTAAAAACTTAACTTATTGCTTAATATCAACAATATGCACAAATTCACTGTTTCTTCAACTCTTTTCATCTTATCATACAAACACCTTTATCTCGCACTTTTACTCATTTTGTTATTTTATATTATTAGCAAGAAGTTCATTATGACTCAAAGTAAATGCCCAGTATTATTTTAGGAAATTAGGTCATTATAACCCCGTTTCACTAATTAAGTGATTTGTGAATGTTGTTTGTTCTATGATTCAATGTATGAAATCTGAGACAAAATTGCTTCCTCTATGGTATCTTCTAAATTTTTGAATTGATAGTATTTTTCTTACATTATTCTTGTATCTTCTGTTGTTGCGTAATGGAACATGAGTTTAACCTCCGAAAAAATTTAACGACTGCTATCTATGAATAAAAACTGGAAACGATATATTTCTATATTAAAATCATAGGCGTTTAGCCAGTTGCTTCAACCGCGTGGACCCCATTACCCGTTTTTCCGTAGAATGAAGCGGTATAAAGTAGCCTATGTCCACCAGGGATAATGTCGGCTTCTAATGGTAAAATAATTTTTCAAATCAATCCAGTAGTTTCGGAGCCTATTCAATACAAACAAACAAAAAATCAAATATTTCCTCTTAATATTAAGTGTAGACAAATTGGCGAAACGACTCCAAGATTCGAATTGCC
Source organism: Pyrgus malvae (assembly GCA_911387765.1). Classification (NCBI taxonomy): domain Eukaryota; kingdom Metazoa; phylum Arthropoda; class Insecta; order Lepidoptera; family Hesperiidae; genus Pyrgus; species Pyrgus malvae. The sequence continues at coordinate 3,357,929 of OU426955.1, read as the reverse complement.
GCTGAGGAGGAAAGCATGGGAATATTATAAGCAACGTTGCATTTCCCAACGACAGATCTATAAAATGTATATATAGAACCACGAGAAATGAACCTTAACGGAAAAGTATATTTCATTAAATTGATTAAATCCCTTTCAATTCCAAGGCGAGATCTGTGCCCAGCAGAAGACATTTAAAGAAGGGTTGCAGAAAATATATATAGTCTCGTGAAAATATATTCTCGTATCATAGAGAACATTAAAATTATGTTTTATTAAGATAATAAAATAAGCAATGATGACGAATAACTATGCATGGCAAGGACAGACTTTAAAGAATTTCAATTTAATCAAAACGAGGATCTTTCAAGGCGAAGCAGACGCAATAGGTGTACGAAATGCTCATATTGTTAATTGCTTAATTATTAGAGCACGAAACTCAAATAAATATTTCGCTATATATAGTTAATGTACAAATGAATTTGTGACGCCGATATCCTTTGTTAATTTGGCGGACGTCCGATTCTTGTTATTATGGTGGTAAATGGCCCACTCCTATGGCTGCAACCCTTCTGAGTCCCACTTCTGGGCAAGGGTTTTGGCCCCATCAATCATCATCATCCCCAAGGATGCCTAGGGCGTACTCCACCACGCTGCTCCAATGCAGATTACTGGCTAACTAGCTATCGGATGTTTTCAGACCGCCCATAATAGTTTAACGAATGATATCTATTATCTATCGAACCGGGCCCGACGACTTTACGTGCCCTCTGAAGCATGAAAGGCATGAAATTTGTGCTAGTAGTTTTTGTCACGATCACACATCTTTCACTCGACCGAGCGTTTTTCGCTTAACTGCCGGGCCGCGTGCGCTTCACAGCTATAAAATTTTTCAAATCTTCGACGATCCATTTGGTCATCATATCAGATAGCCGATATCCCAGGTCAGATTATCTTCGAAACAAAAATTAGGATGATGAGATTGAAATGTCTGATGTGGGCATTTGTGTTGCTATCTTTTTAAACATGTTACCACTACTCAGGGGATTCTAGTGTGGACTAAGAATGTGAAGTGTTATTAATTTTACAGTGATTCAGTTACTAACATTTAACTTTATACTTCTTCTACTCTGTCAGAGCTTTACAATATTTTTAATTGTGTGTCAAAGTTAAGTAATCCACAATGACTCAAAATTACCTCAATACCAAATGAACGACTCAAGTCAACTAACATTCTTTAAATTACTGCTATTTTTTTTTTGTATCAAACATATTCAAAGTGAAAGCGCTTGTCATCAATACAACTTATTTACATAATTATTTGACATATCAAAACGTATGGGCCCTTTGTGGTACATGAGATTTCTCCTCTGGAGAAATGTTCGTTCATTACGTTTTATTTGTCGAGCGCTTATGAAGAAACCACGTACATTTTCTTGTGTGCAAAACTTCCCGTCACAGTCTTGTCAAAATACAAACGGGTGTTGCCAGCCATAAAACATAAATGGCAAGTTGACAATATGCCATTTATCTTGTACAGCATTAACAAACAGTTTAAGTGTCAGCTAACAAAAAGTAGAAATTACTCTTATGTATTTGTAAACATTGAGAATGTAGTTGAGAGACATTGAAAGACGTAACATTTTCCAATTTGAGATTTCTAAATTGTAATTAAAAGATAAACTGTAGTTTATTTTTGTCGTAGATTACGTTGGATTATGGAATTAAGACTCAAACAAGTGGTATATTAGATATATTATTATGTGGATACGATATGACAAATAAAAAATAAGAGAGTAAAAATCCACTCGGTGCCCATTCAGAACGAATGGTACGATATTTTACTAAGGGCCCGACTCCAAAAATAGTTTTAAGAGTCATTTCACCATACCATTGCAAGTAGGTACTGAACAATTTTATTTTTTACCGTTTAAGTTTAAGTCGGCTCTATTATTTTGTTAAAAACTTAATTAATTTCACTCTTTTTAGTAATTTTAATTTAATAATTCTGTATATGTATAAGTATAATTGGAAATTTTTCCACCTAACTTCTAAACGTTAATGAGATTTACCTTTTACCTGAGATTTACCTGTTTACATCTACGTGCCAGGTAGCCAATAAGTAGGCAAGCCTACCTAAGCAAATCCTGTGTGTTAAAAACTATCAATTGAGATAAAACTTATAAAACGATAAAACTTTCGGTTATCACAAGAGTGAAGGTGATATGAAAGAAAATTGATTAAAATTAATTAAATTAAAAATAGCTATGAGCACTTTTCGATAGGCAAGTTATCATAGGCATATTATGTTTATAAATTATATTTGATAAAAAATATGTCTCATCGAGTTATCAGATCGGTGAAGGTCGATCTTCCACGTCTCCTCTACTATCTTACGGATTTTCGATCAGGCCACGTGTCCTAACGCTAGTTTATTTTTTTTACCCATCCTTCAAAAATACATACAGCCGAATACAGTACCTCCTGCTTTTGGAAGTCGGTAAAAATTAACAGTCATCAAGGACTGTACTTGTGCAGTGTCTTGTAATTACCAAGAGTTTAAAATTGTGGTTAATCTGTTTATTGTGATGAAAACACCGGACACGTAAAAGCTTAATGATATAATTAACTCGTGGTTAACTTTCTTGTTTCGTAATGTTCTAAACTCGTTTTAATAGCGTTTGGGAATGACCAAACCGGACTGTGGCTTTGTCATTCACTGTTCTGCATAACTGTTCATTGATCTTAATGTTTAAATTGTGATACTTAATGTATGGAATTTATATCCACACAGATCTTATTTGTTTTCTGCACTTGAAGTTTTAAGCGATAAAAATTAATAATTTTAAAAGTACCGATGTCATGATATATGCGATGATACTAATGTGAGAGACAAATAACGAATATAATTACAAATTCTAGAGGCAAATTACCAACCTTAGATCTAATATTATTATAGGCCCTTAAACTTTTCGATTTTACATAGTACTCATACACGTGAAAGAATCTGAAATAAGAATTTCGAAGATCACGGTACTACAAAGTGATCTAGTTGTAAGTCTCACTATTGTGAGAATGATTTATAAAAGTTGAGAAGAAAGGTTCCTGAAGAAAGTAATTGCTATAATTACTGACAATCGAAGGGCCCCGGGTTCGATTCCCGGCGATATGGAAATTTGTATGATGAGTTTAAATTTCTGTTCTCGTCTCGGTGTTTGCGTTTCTGTCTTTGTGTGTCCATAGTACCTTTTGACACAGAGTATATCTTCCCTACTGTGAGGTTATGAGTGTGAAACGTTATAAACGTTATTTATTATTATAATTTCATTGCATAAAACGGTAGGTATTCGATACAAAAATGAATACCTACAGCTAGATTGATAAAGATAATATTTAGTGTGAAACTTAATTTCTTCTTGTCTTAAAAAAACAAAGGTCTCATCAATGGCATGGAATTTAAGGGCTGCATCTCAACTCAAATAATAATCTGAGGGTTGCATTAAGATTCTTATCTTTTCTTCTTCAATTAACTTTCGGCGTATCCAAATAACCTCCACGCGTTAGTAAATAACTTTGTATTTCCTCAAATGTACCTATAGAAAAACGGTAAAGTACTAATTCCAGCATTTGCTCGAAAATTTTCACACGGCATAATACGGTTTCGTTCGCATGTGAACGACCTTCTTTGTCTTTATGTAAACCGCCTACGCTCTACGTGTAATACCTTCCTACATAGTTCATGGTGTTATTATCAACTTTACGATTTTTTTCAAAGCAATTTACAAAGTCTTAGATCTCATCATATAACTTCGTATACCTTTTTACATGTTTATTGTTACAAATCATAGTTTAACTATGATCTTATCCATTACAAAAGTGCTTATCCGTAGTAGACACTATTCATAAAGAATTAAAATAATCCGGTTCATTTCTCGTAACTATATATTATTATTCATTTTATAGGTTGGTCGTTGTGAAATAGGTACAACGTTGCTTATTATATTCCCATGCTTTCCTCCTGAGCGACCGTTCGAATCTTGGAGTCGTTAAGTTGTTTCGCCAATTTGTCTCGTATAAAGATCTTTCCTGTTTATTATAAACTTTACGTTCAGTTCCACACGTCCGCATGTTAATTGAAAATAAACCCAATTATTATCGCTGTAAGCTGTACATTTTCGTAACTGGTGCAAATGCTCAACTTTTCCCGTAATGGTGAAAGCACTGCCCTGCACGTTTTGACCTCCAGTGCATGTGCTTAATTCTTCTGTTATTACTGACTGTGATCATACATGTAACTCTTTACATGAACTTACTATCAGGTACATCTTTGTTAATTCATTTTTTGTATTATTAATGTTTTTACTAATAATAATTTTGTAATAGTTTTATTACTTGTAGTGTTATTTCGTTTTTCTTGCTTGAATTGTTTCATAATAAATATCAAAAAAATAGAATTAGTACTAAGTTTCACGTTGTCCGTGACGGTGGAAACTATGGTATTAATTAATAAACCTTTTTTTGCTTTATATTATATACTTTTTAGACGATCCGCATGGCACAGTGGTCACCACGCCCGCCGGTGTGTCGCGCAAAAGGTCCTGGGATCGATTGGGAGGGATTTATTTAAAGGATGAATTTTGAAGTCTTTTCTTGGTCTGGGTGTTTGTGTCCTTGCCTTTGTGTGTCCCCATGGCATCAAGGAGACACTGTGTTCCTACCTTACTGTAGGGCTATGAGAGTAAAGCGTTATTTTATTTTTATTAATCTTTTATTTATTTATTTCATATACCTAATATCCAATTGTTAATACACTATTTAGTCATTCACAATATATTAAACAGTTACGAATACTAGCTGTAGAAAGAGCAAGCAAATAGTAGAATAAGGAGTCAAGGCAGTTAAAAACTTAACGATAAATAAATGGGGAAGCTTCTAAGATATATACTCATCACACATAGATCATCGTTTCCATAAAGTTGTATGCTTTGAAGAAACGTTTAAATATGTATGTATTCACATGAGACAATGGAGTGTTTTAGATTCTGTAAGTGTTCACTGACGAAAACAATTGCAGCGAAGCAATGTCGGTCGCAGTTTGAAGTTGGATAGGTACCTACCTAACTAATCTATATTGAAGCATCTTTTTCTCTATAGCACCATTCCCAAACACGTGAGGAAGAAAGATTGCAGTAAAGTTGAAGTATGTTCGCAAATCCGAATTGGTCTTGATCTCGTGATCGACTTTGCTGCTTTGAAAATTAATATTATGTTGTTAGAAGCATTTATAACGAGAAAACTGACATAATTATGCTTTTGACAGAAAAAGTAGCTTGCTATAAAGACGTCATCTTATTATCTGTGCTCAAAATTGTTTGCCTGTTTTTGTTAACTTTTCGATTAAGGTCATAATTTATCCTCCTTGCGAATTGACGCGGTCACGTCTCTTGGCAGATGTTTGCGCTAAACAATTGCCTCAATACCCACTTACTGGCAACTGTTTAACATATTGTCCACAAGACATACCGCACACGTTATTGACATATGTATACCGTGAAATTGTAGTCTGTAGCCAGTGGTATTAGAAAAAAGGTGTAGATATGTTAGGCGCTCAAATAAATTGCCTCTTTAAATCTGGCACATGACACATGTGCCGTACGCAATCAAGACATTCAAGAGGCAATTTTCGAACTGAAATTTCATATTCCTAACATCTCGACGTTTTTTGTGTATCATGTGTATGACGACATTGTCTATAGCTATTCAACTAAAGGTTTCGTCAGACGCTACGGCATCTTAACTATGTCTAATCGATAGCTGATATATTTAGACCCTAATAATAACTTTAGTTTATTAGATTTAACATATTATTATCTATATGTGAAGAACTTTTATTTATAAGGTCGAATTAAGACAGCAGGACTTCACCTAACTGAGTATGTTAAGTAAATGGTAGATGACTTTTGAAATTAAACTTGACAGACTAAAGTGAATTTGACCCTGATTTAATCGTGTATCTCAGAGGGGTTTCAGTCCGGCGTATTCGTATACGCGAGATTTTGACACACATGTAACTCGTACGATTATTGACACACTTATAAGCTCGTATATTATGTATTTGTACATGCTCTACACTGCGGCACATGTTCGAATGCGAAAAATCCGCTGCTTTGAGTCCGCTTACGACACGTGACGGTAGAATATTATGTATGTACATACGAGTATCTATACATTAAACAATTGCGGTTTGAATTACACGTAATAAATTCTATTAGATTAATTTAATTTAATTTGGTTATATTAAAAAAAAAAAAAAAGAACCCACTCACTGTGGAATTTAGTTGGAATGTGAAATTATATTGCACCTGTGAACAAAAATTTATAGGAACCATAACAATTTTGTGTTCAAAATACAGTGCGCACTTTCAAGCTTATATGTCGAACAATGGCTGACTAGGGCCATGTTTAGTTTGATGGATGGTATTGAACGATGAAAAGTTCAACAATACGATGACTGGTCTCACTCAACGTTTGTCAAGGCGACTGTCGCGTCATTTAAGATGTATATCATAAGTTACTTAAGCAGCTCACGTTTTGAACCCTCAATTGTTAAGACTTAGGAAAAACCTGTTTTATATAGCAACATTTTTCTGCAATTTTAAGATGATAAATTACCTAGCACAGCTCATTAATTGTCGTTTCAAAGACGCAATCGCGTGTGACTGTATTCCCAGCAACAATGACAAACCATTCGCGCCATGCTTCGGAAAATTGTAGAAACAAACGTCCCCACAAAAACTACACACTTTCACTACATCACTTATTGCGCTCTACCTCATAGTCTGATTTATTACCTATCAATCATTTTAACACCTCTGTTCCGTGACATAACACAAATATGCAAATGAAGATACCTTACAATTCGTAAACATGTATTTTTTCGATTACGTAGCCAATTAATCACTTCCTATACTCACTTTACTGTTTTAATTGTTTCAGATGGCGTAGAAAACCGGTTAGAGATATTCAACACAAATGTTACTAAACAATCTAATGGAAGGTGAAACAATTACTACAAACAATTTGATTTCATCAATCAAAGGTTTTAAAGCCGACGGCCAAGAACACGGGACCATTAAAGCTTTGTTGAAAATTTTTATTTTGCCCGAAACCGATACAATGGCAATCAAACAAAAACAGAGTATTAATGAAAGATGTGTTTATTCTGTACCGATTCAACCAGTGACTACTCCTTCTAGAGAACGGGCTAAATCTGTTAATGATGCAAAGATGGCATTTTTAAAATCAACAGTTGAGCAAACCCCCTCACCCCCTAACATAGTGCGTGCGGAACCAACAATACACTACGCACAATTGGCTGTAACAACTGAGAGCGAAGATTCCCGAAGCACGGGTGGAGGGAGGAACCTCAAAGACACGACGGATAAATACAAAGAAAACAATATACCTAAGAATATATCATCTAATGTAAAGAAAAAAATAGAACAGCAGCATAGAAAAGTAAGCTTTAAAACAAAAAGTGCTTCAGCATCTTATCGTCGTCCACCTTTGGCTGCGAAGACTATGACCATAACCAGTAGTAAAGTAACAGAACTGACTAAAAAATTCAACGATTTAATGAATGATGGATCTCACAATAAGTGCATGAGGCAATCAAAACTAATCAAAACCATGGAAGATCTACAAACAGTAACTCGATGTTCAGCAAGTAACAGTTCCACTCCTTCGTCCACTCTTAGTTCAAGTCCTAACATAAAAATAGTCGTACGTCATAGGCGCAGTTCTAAAAGACGTAGCAACAAAAAAAGATGTTCCAGTATGGACTCAATTGATAAACTTTTGTTTTCTGAAGGATCATCAGATAAAATCCGCGTAATTCGTTCTAAATCAGATGGCACTAAAATTCCAAAGTCTCCAAAGAAACGGTTGAAATACCAATATTCAAGTGGACAACAAAGTGGATCTGATTCTATCGATGGAACTCCTACTAAAAAAACACCTCATCAAACTTCAAAAATATCAATAGAAGCATCCGAATCAATTGATGTTAAAAATGCAATCAAAAAGTTCGAATGCGAAATTAGCGCTCAGTCAAATAATAGCAATATAATTAAACCAAAATCAAATCAAATTCTTAGGACCATTCCAATTAGAGAAAAACCAAAAGTACCTGAAAAGAAATCATCATTAGTATTAACTAAAAATGTTGTCGTGAAAGATGGTGTTCCAAAAATAAAAACTATAAAGCCCTTTATTCATGATTCACCTGTAAACAAAATTGAAAACATTCAGCAAACCTCACAAGTAGTTAAAAAGAAAGAACCTATCTATGACAGGAAAAAATTTAAAACAAATTACATTCATTCTGAAAAGTTACCCTTACATGTTGTAGAAATTATTCAAGAAGATGTTAATGAGAATGTTTCTAGTGCTATAAAGGATTTTGATACTAAAGTAGAAGAAACTAAGCAAAGCTCAGACTTGTACCAAGAGATCGAATCTACCATTACACCCAATGACTCTTTTCTATGGCGAAGAAAGAGTAATACTCAAATTTATTCGGACTGTGAAAAAACTGGATCAGATAGTGCTTACGGTATCGTTAGTGTGGTTTCAAGTACTACTACAATAGCGGTATCCGATAATGAAAAAGATATATCAATTAAACAAGAATCTCAAGAGCAAGAAACTAGTGAATCTCAGAGAAAAACCGTAGAAAGTAGTAATAATACTGATCCTAATTTAGATTTTGAAAGTAACTTAATAGAGGCTTATAATAAAGAAGTGCTTGTTGGATATACATCAAAACCAAAGACAGAGTCAGTTGTCGAAGATGACTATGAACCCCTTGAACCACGAGACACTGAAAATGTTGTGGTAATTACCGTTAAAAGTGATAGAACGTCTAAAATAAATTGTCCGTTGCCTGAAATACCCGTAGAACACGTGGAAAAATCTGAGAGGACGAATGATGACAATATTTACCAGTGTCTTTTAGAAATGCGGTCTCATCCAGAAGGCGATGAAAGTAGTCTGCACAACTACGAACTTTGTGAAAATCAATTAGAAGAAAGAACGCGAGGAGATGGCGATAGTGATGATGGTTACGAATACTGTAAATCTCCAGTAAAACCGTACTGCCTAACATCAAGTTCAGGAATACAAATTGCTGAAGGTTACCAACCTTATTCGCCCGAAAATAATAAGAATTACATGATCACAAAATCAGTTAGCGGAGCTTCAACCGTCAGCTATGAAAAGATTGGTTCCGAAAGAATATATGAGAAGATTCCTCCTCGACCACCAAAATCAAAAGAAAGTAGTCCGAACTACAGTAAAAGGCATTCCTATGTGTCATCAGATTACACAACCTACAACGATAATGAAAATATTTATGATACAATAAAGCATGCTGATGGGGTGTCTCTATCACATTGCTACGAGAGTATCCCGAACAGTCCCAGCATGGTCAAACTGAGGCATAACTTGAAGAAACAATTGGCTTCAGCTGTCCAGAAGCGTCTTTCTTTCGACACCGTGTCGAATATAAGTCAGTCAACCTTATCTAGTGAACAGAAGACCAATAGCATCTATGGGCAACGATCCGTGATGAGTTACAATGGCCAAGAGATCGCCTTCCAAGTCCCGAGCAGCGAAACGAGTGTCAGTGACAGGAGTGATCGGAGTGATGACTGGGTGGACGTATCAGATGAGGAAAAGACTGAAGAACAAAAAATTATTATGTAAGTTTCACTTAAAGTACTTTTTTTCTAATACGTGATATAAAAAAAACATCTTAGTTTCAGAAATATTAATAACAATGACAAGATATTTGCTAGTTGAAGCCAGTTGAAGCTAAAGTAGTTAGAGGGAAATAACTTCATTCGCGTTTGTTTGATCCCCCGGCAGGATTTGCGTTGTTGCCGGCTTTTTGAAAACATAACTTAGACAATTCATTCAACTATATTTTTTACCAATTCGCATTAAAAACAAGTAATATTTTAACCCTAGGTACCTGGGTCCACTGATTATAGGGGTAAGCCAGTGTGTCGTTAAAAGGTTGCAGATGTCATTGACGTTTTTACTTTATTTCGGCTTAGCACCAATAAAAATACTGTAAAAAGTAATAACGTCGTTGACCTCTTATATAATTTAGGGCAGATAAAAATACATTATGTTATATAGATTGTGATAAAAATATTATCACACTACTTTCAGTGACCTATAAATTTCTAGGGTGTATCTGACAATAACAGTTTCCAAAGAGTTGAGCAAACATGCTTATCTGGTTGATATTACAGCCGTATGTACAATTGGCTCACTTTACAAAATGTAGGGGAAAGAGTAATACTACTGCAAATTAAAATACTTTTTTCTTATTACGAAGTGTAATGGAGGTCTTGAATTGCAGAGTGCGAGAAAGAAGTCGAGGAAGAAAAAGTCCAATAAGTTGGTCACAGAAGGTCCGGCATCAGTGGCATAAATCACCGAAACAAAGTGAAAATAAAGGTAGGTTTCAATATATTATTTAATTACTATAAACGGCTTTTCCGTTTGTATATTCATACATTTCATTTTCTTCGCGATCCCATTATCGCTATACTCGATATATATTATAAGTATCTCCTTTTTTTCTCCAAAATAAATACAATCACTTTTCAATAAGGCTTTTGTCCGAGTCATTACTGCTCCGTCTGTTTTAAAAGTAACTGATGTTAAACGATTTTGAAAACGGGGAAAATAGTTACTTAATCACTGTAATGTAACGCTAGTTTTGCTTGATTTTGAAAACGCAGACAACATCTGTCCCACCGTTCCGTATTTCCAGAATACGGAATAAAATTATTCAGTCTACAAACATTTCTTCGACTAGCGAACATCAGCTCGCTAGCAAGAGGTCCATGTCAAATATACTTTTTCTTGCATAAGTGATTTACATGGAGGTGTACCCCATAGTACAGTTCTCTCTCTCCTCTGATTTCTGAATGTATATTAATTCTACCTATGTCTTCTAGTATATTATATATTATTATCAAGGTGTAAAGAATTAAAAAGAAAGAACATACTAATAACGCCATCTATACGGTTGCTAGTACAGCATGTGCAGTAAGACCATGACGAGTTTAGTTACAGTTGAAAAACGTGCCGACAGGTGGCGCTACTGAACATTCGTACGATCGATCATTTTTGTAATAAGTAATTGTGTTAAAACTTATTATTCAATTTTATTTGATTTTTGAATTAACTGCTAGTAAATAGGAAAAAAAATAGTCACATTGTTTACCACAGATATAAATATTAGAATAAATTTATGATTTTAGACGTAACGTAACGTAACAATGCTAGAAATTCTAACAATGTCCTATGCCTACAAACAAATCTCTTTTCCGATTAGTATAGAATTGCATATACATACGTACGTACCTGGATGACCGAGCATTGGCTAAATAAAAACAATGAATTGTCTTCAGAGACTCATTGGCTCCCTTACAACGCCATCTACTTCAGCTAACAATTACAAAAATATAATAACGTATACTAGCCGATAGATGTCAGGAAGAGTCATATTGTTTAGTTATGTTGAAGTTGATTATAGCTGAAAACATGAAAACAACATTTTATAAAACTGAAACCAAGCTAGATTGATTTACCGTCCCTGAAACCCCTCAAATGCTAAACTGCGTGAATATTGTTGAAGTCGTTTCCAAGATTCGGAATATAAACGTAGATTATATACAATAATTGCTTATAGGCAATAGTTACTTTTGCGCAGTCAACTAAAAACACAAAATATAAAAAGAATAGAGGAGAGATTAGGAATAGTAATTAAGTACAGCTACGTAGATAGAAGGAAATTTGCGTAGAACGCCTGTCGCGAAAACTTGCGCAATGGCTTACAAAGATTATTCACAGGCGTTTGACTGCAAACGACAATATCGTTGTAGGTATGTATTTTTAAACATATAAATTTTATTTAATATCATTGTATAAATGTATTTTTGTAGATATTTAAACACATAGTTTAGGTAAATATACAAACATAAGTAGAAAATCAATATAGTGATCGAAAAAAAAGGGTATCTTTCCTATCACCCTTCGTGATTAACCGTTGAACAAATTCAGTAATTTTATTGACTTCATTTGCATTTCACAAAGCAATTTTAAATTTCATTTAAATGCTCTGTGGTTTTCTGTTCTGGCCACTATAATTTCTTTGTTTCAAAAAGTTTTGAAAGGAACGTTATTAATATGTATATATATGTACACACGGCAATTCATTATAAAACGTACAAAAGTTACAAGTTCACGGACTGCGCAGGCGCATGCAACGCGGTCCTGGTTCTTGAATTGTTGCAGTACAATACAAGATTGTCATTTGAATTACTTGAGTTATTCTCGAGTCAATGAACCTTAAACAAGCACACATAGATTCCTTCGGTTCCTTGAAGAAAGAAAGTAAGGTTGGGAGAACATAAATGATGCACGGATGCACTTTCATAACCAGTGACTTTTATATTGTGACCCAAGTTACAAGAAGCCTAAACCAGAATTATTTTACTGTGATCATAACAATCATTAAAACTAATGATTATGACTGGGCTACGTACGTATATAATCTTACAAAATATAGGATAACATCCTCTTATATAACCGATTCCCTTAGCTCCGTTTTCAAAAAACATATTAAATGAACATTTATCATAGAAGAAATAACTTTAAACTCGGAAGAATGTGGAAGACAAAACATTGTAGCCTTAACAATTGAACATGAGGTCTCTGAGATAATGCTCGTCTATTAATACGATGACGACAAACTTTGGGTGGGAATATAACTAGATTTCTTTTTACTATAGATATAACATTTACATAAGTAAATGATAATTATCTGCCCTTCTCGTATGCAAGGTTTTATACACGCAGGATGACAATGCTAACAATGAAATACCAGAAAACAGTTTTTTGCTTACGTGCGTACGTATACAGCGAATAAATTTTCTGCACTTCTTGATATACCTAAAGTGGTATTAATTTGTAAAGCCCAATTTAGAAATCGTCGAATTGGTTACCAACACTCGCAAAATATTCTTCTTAGTTTTTGACGTGATAACGTCTTTAAAATCGTTTTAGTCGGGTGACATGTTCAGAAACTTGTGTCACACCAAAACCTCACGAGCGCGATCGCAGGTATAACGAGAGAGAGACGGACCGATGTCCCGTCTCATCTCGAGCGCTGCCAGTCATTCCGTGAAACTTGTCACGCGGAATCCTCACGAGCGGAGGCTGGCATAGCGTTCGAGTGAGTGGACCGATCTTCCGTCTCTCTCACTCTAGCGGCATACAAACGAATGGAGATTTTCTCGTGCGGACGTTATCACGTAAACATCTCGATCGTAAACCTACTTTACAAACAATTTGCCGTTTTTTGAAAACATCATCTTTGTCAGCCGTCATCGTCGTCGATCTGGAAGCCTTGAGTTACTCGTATCATAAAAATGATAACAATTCCAAAGAAAATATTAGGGAATTCGGGGAAGTTACTAATATATAATATATTCCCCAAGTAAGTAACTGCTTATTTGCTGCCACGCACATAACAATGACATATGAATCAAAACAAATTCTTTCTCACGTATACGACATATTATTCATCCTTGACCATAAAGCATTGCAGCGATACCATCCAGTGTAGAAGGCCCCATGACGAAGCTTCTCCTTTTTAAATTCATTCGAAGATCGTTGCCAATGGAGGTCTCACTTAACTAGTTATAGGCAGTAGTATGCAATGTAACGATGTGTGCAATTGTAATTCGCTGTTTGCGTTGCTTAAGTGTTATTGGATCTTTCATTATTGAAATATGTGCCTTAATATTATTGTTTAGTACTTAAAGTTGGAGTTAACAATCCCAAAATTTTATTATGTGTAACCTGTTTAATTTATCTGTACGTTACTTGATGTTGAATAAAGTTTTCATATATTTTAATTTAGTGTAACAATTACCATCTATGTTTATATCTATGTTTCCATAGCATGTTTTAAATTTAATTTGTGATTTTAATTTAAATAAACTATACTTTACATATGACAAGATGTAGCCGCTGCGGCTAACTCCCGTTATAGCGTGGACAATCCAACACATAAAAATTCATTTCAAACAGTAGTTCCCGAAATTAGTGTTTTTAAACCAACAAACCTTTTTTTTATAATATTCAAGTATAGATAATCTTTTGGCCTACTGCTTATTTGCATAAAATTAGTCGCCGTCTAGATAAATGTGCAAATTAAATGCCATAGTTAGTTTCTTTAAATTCCGAATGATAATTATTTCCGTATTCTGAAACGATTACGAAACGTTTAATTGCATTCAATGAAGAAGTGAAACTCAACGAAATATAATGATAATCAGGCCTAATCTCGCAAAAACAGGCGCTGATCTACTAGGTACGTAATTATTTCTCATAATCTACAGCAAGCATGCGATGTGGAAATTAGTTGAAATTGTATGTCATCTCGAATTGTTTAACATTAGCATTTACGTTCATACACGAAAATATAATAAATAATAATAATATAATATAAAAATTTACAGTAGATACATATTGTGAAAAAAAGGTAGTGAAATAAGTACCTTACCATCTATATCTGCGCTTACCACCAATGATTTATGTTTAACCTGATTAAATTATCTGTATGTATTAATGATTTATGTCTACCTGGATTATACACATATTAAGGAAAGTAAGACTCATTGTAAAAAACCGAAATCAACAAAACGAATCAAACTTGTCACAGTCCAACAATCACTTTAACCTGAAATAGATCTCTCTCGCATTGCGTGTTCGTATCATATCATCATTAATACATTGAGATCAAATTCCTAATACCAACTGACAGTCTTCAATATATACTTGTTAATATGTCAGCTTTTTACAGTTTCTCATCTTATTGTAACTGCATTCCCGAGAGACACCGTGTGCTCTATTGCTATTGTGAATCAACAGTTTATGATCCATTTGTGGCAAAAAGTGCGAAACTTTAATAATTGGCAGCCATTGAAAGCACTTTCGCCTAAGCTTGTGAATTCATGGATTTTACTGATGCGTTTGATTGTGCAGCAGTAAAAGTAATCGGTGGTGCGAAAAATGAATTGAAGGCAAAGTTTTAGTTCTAAACGCTTTTTTCTTGGGCGTACATATAGTTAGAGAGTGGTATTATTAACACTAATAATTATAATTCATAGTAAAAACTAAAACTGTTTAGTTTCAGTGACCTTTATCTCAAAATATTTTAATTTTGTTTCTATCTTACTTTTTTAAATTCTAAATTCCAATATTGCCGTATACTCGCTGATCTTTGATTCCCTTTCCCTAAATAATATTATACGTTTGTCATTTTTTTTAAAGTATGATTCTGTATCCACTGTGAATGACCTCGGTCTCTCAGATTACCTTTTAATTTAGCGACCGCACTTTGAACTTCCGTATTTGGCTTTAAATCTCAATATCACAATTAGGCAAGGTTTAAACGGTACTGAATGTCCACGGCCATTATCACTCGCTCAAAGAATTGACCCACCAGTTGAAATATACGTACTTTTGGCTAATAATTTGGAAATAAGTAACGTAACAATTCAAGAAATAAGCAGTATTAAAACCTATTTCTTATAAGAATGACATGAGTAATAAAATGACCAGGAAATGAACACAAAATTGTTGTGTGTAAGAAAACCATAACTTGACCTACAAATTGAAACAATATGCTATATATTACAATACAACATGTAAATCATTTTCGTGGTAATTTTGACAAAACGTCGTTTACAAAGAAGCACCACTCGCTACGCATCGTGGGAACTCTTTTGATCCAAGTGTCTATGGTTTAGACAATTTAAGGCAGCATTTTATACGAAATGACGTTATTATATTGCCTCATGCTAAATACTTGCAGTCAACGCAATAAGACAAAATGTGACGAACAGAATATATTTAAACATACGTAATCACCTGCCCACTCCAAAGAGACCAACGAAACTATGTAGATGGACTGTTTTGGAACAACGAATCAAATTTAAATAGGTCTTTGCGACAAAAAAATAAACTTAGGTATATAATGCAACTCCTTTAGAAAGTATATCTAAATCTATTAACCTTAATGTTTGTTGTAAAGTTAAAAAAGTAAACAAAAGTCATCTTGTTAGAAAAGAGTCCTATCTTCTATTTCAAAGATACTCAGTATACAACCAATTAAACTAAATAGTTTTTAACACACTCCTAATCCTTGATGCTTTATTCTAAATCTAACTCAATTATGTCTCAACTCAACTTAATTATGTCATACAGCTAAATTTAGACAAACATAACATTAGTCATACAATGATTTTATAACTACTACTTTCACTGAATTAATTGGCAATTTTATTTGAAGACAAGTTATATTATTTGTTTCTATATTATATTAAAACTGCCGCAGAATATTTTACTCGTGGCACTTTAAGTTTATGAGATTTGAAGTGTCATAAATTAAATGTTATAGAATTTTCTTATGATTTACATGATAGGTAAGGCTACTTTAACTCGCGTTTAATTTCGGGGGAGCCTGATTGGTTTCGGATTGTATCTAGGTTTTACATCGTGAGCCATCGCGTTCTGTCGCTAACTGGTCCCGGTGAAGGCTACTTTTGGACCTTCGTTAAATGCTGCCTGTAGAGTACCACTCTACAGGCAGCATTTAACTATATTGACAGGACATTTTACGGTGTATTTAGTGTAGCTAGAGTAATTTAAAATATTCGTCATTCGTAGAATTGAGTAGATTGTCCTTTGAGATCATATTCATATTATTATGTACTCAAATCAATCATGGATCTCTTCGAAATGATTTCACTCGGTTTAAATAATGCATTGACGTAGATTTAAATATAAGGCAGCGGGAAATATCAGGTATCGATTATCGGTAACCTTGGTTGAGCAACTGCGGAAAGTACGTGTGTCGTTCAAGCGGATCGGCCTGCATGACTTTATTGCTTGAAGGCTGCAGGACGACATGCTTTCGGTGTATCGTATTCGTCTCTGGTGGATGACCTACTCTGTATGCATCCGTCCGCAATTTCGAGTGTTTTCAGGTTCTTTGTTTGCTTATTTAGACCGATATTAATTTCAGGAATTTATAAGCTTAGCTAAGACATTATTGAAAATATGAAGCTTCAGACTGTTCCAAAAATGTGGTCCAAAAAATCTTTGCAATGGTTGCAATTCTAGGATGCAAATTCAAACTCAAGCCAGCTCGAGGTGCTGAAACAAATGCTTAGAAGTTACTTCCAAATTGTTTTAGATTTTTTTGTGTGGCGTTGATTCCTGCTTAGGTTTAAGTACCTGTCCATAAAAAAATCCCTGTAGTTGTACAACCTCCAGGACGTAACTAATTTATACGTCCTGATACGTGTACGTATACAGAATTAGTTTTACTTAAACTACCTAGTTAGAAGGAAATCTTTAAGAAGAAACCCGAATTTAAATTCATCAATGTACTCGTATTTGTTAGTTCACCACAAAAATTAGAATTCATTATCTTGTGCAACTTCACGAAAATGCCGATAAAATCGAACGTGAGACCAATTATTTATCTGTTCCACTTGTATACCGGCACTGAACGTTACGTCATGAACATGATCTGACTTGCCGTTAATAATGTTTATAAGCCTTAATGTTCTTATTGTATTACCTGAACAACTAGGATTTAGTACATGTACCGTTTTAGATCTCTATGTTTTGAAATTCTTGATGAAAAGTTGCGTTATCGCAAGTACCTTATAGATTTTTAGAGTACTTTGAAATCTTCTCTCCTCAAACATAATTGGCTCTGATTTACAATCGCTCATACTTTCGGTAATGTTTCAGTTAAGATCGGCATTTCAATGAACAGTGTTATTCATTTACCAATTAATAATGTGATTTGCATCCTTTAGATTTTTTAGATACTCTTTCTTTCTTATCGTAGATGAAGTATCTACGATAGGTACTTCATCTTAGTAAATGATAATACAATGAAATATTCTAACCCGCTGCAAATTTTACTACCATTGATATGTCGAATTTGAAAATTTATTGGCTACAGATGAAGTATCGCCCCGTCTGCCGTCTAGACTAGCATTGCAATTAGACGCAATACAATTAAAAATCCAGTACCCTAAGATTTTCAAGAAAGATTTCCTGCTATTTTAATAGTGCGGCAGTACTAGAGATTTTGTCATTTTACTATTCGTTTATGTAAGTTTTGGCTTTATTATCAAGATTGCATTGAATCCTGCTTTGCAAATGTGCGGTACCCAATTTGCATGTACCATTTGTGTCATTTTGTGGTTTGTACAAATTTGATACACGAGGGGTGGTACGTAAATGGCGATTCAGGTGCGCCCACGGCTGCTACAGTTGGCTAGCGCGTGGGAGAGGGAAGCATGTGGCGCGCGAGTTTGCCCTGCGCCCGCGCATTGAGACGGACGCGCCGCGCGCTTGTCTCGGACAGTGAAAGTGTCGTGCATGTTAACTACACAAAATAATGTGTAAAAACATTATTAGTGATGTATGCTGAAGGTGGTCAGTGAACGCAAAATTTACTACTCGCTCGTTCGAATCTTCATATTTGAAGTATTACCAATATCCTTCAGTTAAAGTAAACATAACGACTTGTCGCCAAATGTCATTTTGGTCTTTACTTAAACCTGTACTTTTAAAGTTGCCACACCAATAACCACATATTAACCTTCGCTTTCTAGTTCACGTTTTTACTCAAATAGCTTATTATCATCCGCTGCTGTAGACTTTGGTTCGTTGAGTTTGCTTACACTCAACCATTGTTTTATGTACAAATACTCGTGTTTGGTCGTGAACTATATTGTGACATTTTTAATCCACTAATGTCACGTTACCTTACGAAAGACTAACTAACTTACCACTAATAACTAACGTAACTAGTTTTTCGTTGTAATTAATAATACAAGTTCATCAAATATGGACTTAACGACATAATTATGATCACCGCACCACATAAATATTGCAATAATAAGCCTATTTATAAGATTGTCCTTGTCAAACAAACAGGTTCACATTAGTTTTTTAATATATATAAAATATATGTTTATTTAACGATGATTAAGTAAATGGTTTTGATGACCGAAGTTATAAATATAAATCAACTGAAAATAATTTATTTAAGCAATAAAATTTAAATTGATTCCTCTTCCTGTTATCTAATGGACAGATAAAGTATTAAGATTAGCTCAAATTTTTTAATGATTAAATGACAACCCTGCGTTTCGAAGAGTCCGTATAAATCGTCAGCAAACAATGAAAGTACATATATACAAACGCACAATTAATGTTGTACAATTTGCATCCGCAAAGGCTTGTCATGTCAACAGGCCATTTCGAAGCTGTAACAGTGACACGTACCAACGGAATGCAATACGACGTCGCCTGTTTAGTTAATAGACATTCATGAAATTCCAACTCTAAAGAGAATTGTTGCAGCAGCAGGGGCATTGACTCATAGAAGTGACGTCCAAAATTTTGTATGGTCCAAGATTTTCAAATAATATTCTCAAGTAATTTTCAGGCTTCAGGCAAGATCGAAAATTATAAAAATTTTAGAATGAGTTTTAAACTTCTTTACGATCTGCATTGTACGGTTTTCTATAATATGTATATGGCTAGAATGTGCGGCAGTTTCTGTTTCTTTACGTAACCTTTCTCATTTGTAATTTTTCAAGATGTTAAACCATAGTATTCCACAAGGTATTTTAGTACAGTAAATGTTATAACTCCTATGCCAAAGCGTGCACCTTTAACTGAAACAAAGACCGTATTGTCTCCGTTTTCTATGTTAAACTCTTAGAAAGTGATCGCGTGTCTCCTTAGTTAAGAATTCGATAAGTATAGCGTTAAAACATGTCATCATAATCGAACAGTCAATGGTCCTTTAAAACCCAAATAAACGATAAGGCTGAAGTTCTTACGATGATACAAATTATATAATTCGTTTAATTTCTTAAACTAACTTTGCTTTGAGTGTCATAATCGTTAACATGCCAATAATTTTGTGTCTTGGACCTTTCTTCTGAAAAAGAAATGAAAATGAACGAATTTATAACAACCTTGAAATTTAACCGCAATCTTATAGCAAAACTTATAAAAACTCAATCCAAACAGTTATCAGAGCTATGAATAATTGATTTAACAGTTCTGCCGCGGAACAGATTATATGCCAGGCCGTCATTGTGTTGCAACTCGCAATGCTCTGATTGCAGCCATCGCCATACGTCTGTTGGTACAGACGCATTCATATCTCGCGTTTTCGTAACCGCACCATAACAGCTTCGGTAAACTGATAAACTCTACTTGGAACTTAAATGCACAAACGCACATTATTTGCAGATCGTGTCATTGCAAAAATACTATAATAGGTATCTCAAATTTCAACATTCGGTTTTTACGAGTAACAAAGTTACAAAATCCACATCCACTGACTAGAACAAATATAGATCAATTACTTTCATGCAGTGAACTTGAATTGAATTGGAGTGCACCTTTTTGTCCGTTCTTAATTCGCTTTGTAGCGCAATAACAATTGAATCTGGCAAATACGATATGCCGCAAAACATTCGACGATTAGCTCGCTATAAAACGATTTCTAACTTGTGCCTTTCGAAGCACCTCAAGTGCATCAATAGATGAAATTTTGTTTGCGGTTACGATACAAAGAGCAGTAATCGTATCAGAAAAATCAGTTTGCGACTAAAAGCGACCGCGCCGGTCGTACCAGTTGACCCTGAGAGGCGACGTAGCTGCCGGCATCGAGTTTCGTTTTTTCCTCCACTGAATAGTGTTTAATATCATTACAAACCTTTCGGTCATCTCAACTGTCAATACGTATCCATTACTTGGCAGATTCGAACGAGCTAGTAACATTATAATGACTAAAATTAATTGAATGATGTCTTTAGCAAGAAGGCAATCGCTTGTGTGATGGTGGATAAAAAAGTGAAGTGATAAGTGATGAAAATAGGAAAATGGTGAAAAATGACAGCAGAGAGACCCCCAGTGAACGGTGGAGTGGGTCCACCGCCCAGGCCACGGACATTTCGAAGGAATTGCGGCGATCAAGGTGCTTAAAGCTTAATCTCAGCAAATATCCCTGTATCTTTACAGCGACAGTGACGCGAAACTGCATTTCGAAAGTGACTCAGTCTTGCCGAGACATTGAATATTTTAAAGAAAAAGGTCTTGTCTGACCCGTTTCCCCTTTGCATTACACAATGTCGGCTAGTTTTGTAAAAAGCTATATTATACAATCTTGCGCGGTTTGACTTTCTATGCGCTATCCGAAATTGCTCCATTGACAATGAACATATTAGAGCATAATATAAAGTATTAATAAAGATAAATTTAAGTCTATCAAAAGGATTATAACCTTAAACGAAAGCCAATAACGTTCCACATTCATACATAATCCACATTAAAAGTCACGAATCCCCGATTAGCTATAGTAAATTCGGTTCTAGCTGTGCGCTGTAAAGTTGGAATTTGTTTACTTAAACTTTCATCACCTTGACCGTTTGTCGTTTTTGTAGTGTCTGTATCATCGCCAACAAAAGTGTATATCAATACAAGCATCAAATCGCCATACTACAGCCAGAACGACGAAGAAACCAAAAAATCACAATTGAAGACAGTTAATAACAACTTAGAAGAAAAAGTGAGATTCATAGAAGTATTGGAAGACACCTGGTGGCTCAGTGTGAGGACTGTTTTAAGAGAGGGAGAGTTCGAAATCCAGGATCTCGTTGCATTCGTTGGTAATTGTTACTTTATTAATAAACCTAAGTATTATTTGATGTTCGTTCAACTTTGCAGCATATTTTCGACAGTCTTTATTATATAAATGTTTAAAAACAAAAAAAGCTAAAGAAAAACTGTTCAAAATAAAATACCAAACAATAGTAGACAGTTGGCTGTTGTTAAATTCTTTAACGCTCCAAACAATGAAGAGCGTATAAGCAATAGCTAATTGTATTATTAATATAACTTTTCATATACTCGTACTTTGAAATTAAGGTTAGTAGAATTTTCTGATCCGCTCAAATGCTTTGTTTATTGAAGCTTATCCTTTTTCATTGAACATGATATATTTTAACGAACATTCACTGCACACTACATGTACATCTAGGACCTCTGTGATCTAATCTCAGTCGTGCTGACACCTGATACTGCCACGCACGAGCAATAATACCTACTCGGATCTTGCTATTCGTGAGAACTACGTACATGTTACCAACTGGTTTTCTTGCACTTGGTGCCACATGACGTCTTTGCTCACTACTCAGATTTCCGGTGGCTACTGACAAACGATTTCACTGATATTCCATTTACATCATAAGTTCATAAGACAGCATTTGCCATTTAGAGGTGAAGAAATTGTAATGTTGGGCGACCATTACAGTAATTTGCTATCCGATGCTAAGAAATACTTTTGTGTTTTCCGCCTGCACGCACTGTGTGCACGCAGCATCTATCGTATCCATTTCCTATTAAAATTTTGGAACAGTGTGCTTTCTGAAGACATTACTGAACCAATTTATACAAATCTCCTAATCCTTCGTTTTTGTTTAATCAGTTTAATGTACTAATGAAGACCAAAAAAATGTACGTTTGATATTTTTTTAAGTTTACAATGGGGAGACACGCGGGTATTTAAATGTATAGTATATCCTTAGGCTTAGAGTCTCTTGGACGACCATTTATAGTTATTGACAGCCTTAACTCGCTTTCCATCATCAATACGATTACAGTCATTAAAGTAGCCACTAGTTGAATGATTGGCTACATTGGCTTGTACCCAGACATTTGGATTTATAGCTAAGTTCTGTTATTA
Source organism: Pyrgus malvae (assembly GCA_911387765.1). Taxonomy (NCBI): domain Eukaryota; kingdom Metazoa; phylum Arthropoda; class Insecta; order Lepidoptera; family Hesperiidae; genus Pyrgus; species Pyrgus malvae. The sequence continues at coordinate 3,335,008 of OU426955.1, read as the reverse complement.
TTTCGAAATCACTTAAGCCAAGTTCAGTAATTTTAACATTTGCTATAAACCAAGGCAGGGACTTTCTCGAGATATCACTTTTGACAGAAAAATGTATAGTGATTCTACCACGAATGAATATTGTACAAGTCTTTTAAAATCAATGCAAAAAAATATGCCTCCTGTTATTGTTACTTTACATCGTTATTTTGTTGGTTTTACTTTTATGTCTATAAATCACTCACAAATTTCGATTGCATGTGTACGTCGAGTAAATGATCGATATTTCTTTGTGACAAGCGTGAAAATTATATCCGTAAATTGTTGTACTTTGTCGTCAGTCACGCAAAGAAAATTTGTCACAGCTATATACAAGTGATCCCTTAATATGTTGGACATTCTTTTAACTCTTTAAATCTCAGTGAATTTGGATGAGTACATCGGATACAATGATACTAATCAAAGCAAATTCGACTATCGTTGCTAAAAACTACGAATATAAAAACTCGCTTTAGATCTAAAATATCTATATAACGTTAGGCATATCGTTCAGTCGAGATTATGTTGAGACAATGTAATCTTCAATCTTAACTATTTCAATAAGTATCACGTTACAAATAGTAGGATTTCCATCGATCGTCGGTAAGTCGGTAATTCTACTCGATATGCATAATATAGCGGGATAATAATAACACGATAGAATGCATCTTACTGCTTCCAGCTTACTGGTTGTTGTCGACATAAATACCGGTAGTATTCGATTGTGGTTTTTGCGATATGTAATGTAAACAGTGATTAATTAGGCGATTGAATCCGCTTTAGATTAAACAGTAATGTAGGTAAGTAAAAATAAACTTCTGATTTATATTTCAATTTTGGATATTTATCTGCAGAAATGGAATTTGTCCGAAGACGTGCTCGTCGTAGAATAGCACAATCATTTTCAGAATTGATAAAATACTCAGCTTTAATAAACGGTGGACAGAAAGTGGCAGGAAGAATTAATATGTCAGTAAATATTGAATCGCTCCTCTGGACAATCAAGAGTTTACACTGTTTACAGAATACACTGATTCTGGACTTACTTGATTCGTGATTAAAAGGAACATTACCCAAAATTATGAACTTTGCAAGGAGTTTGCAAGTTTGTAAATAAAATAGTTAAACGTCAGGATTAACACATAAGACATTTTAATCTGGACAGTTAGCCAGTACATTAATTCAACTATCAACGTACGGTTTTCAGAAATCTCACGGAAATTTCCTTTTTTTATTATTCATTTTAGCCCAAAATGCAAAAGAAAAGCTTTCTAAATAATACGATTTGCGAGCGGACTAAACAGATAATTACGAAGATGTGCCTGTTTAAAATTCTCCTAAACATGTAAATGCTAATGTCTTCCGCGGCGGTAGATTGCGAAAAGCATCGGCATGCATGAGTTGCCTTGCTTCACGAACCAAACCAAGTGACACTACTGGTGCGGGGTAAACTGGGCTACGGTCCGGTGCATCCGCAATACATTTGAAAGCAGTATACGGATTTAAATCTTGAAAAGTAGGTATAAAAAAATATTAGTTACATTTGTTTAAACGTGGAAGAGGGTTGATATTGTTACACTTGATGAGCTGTCACGTGAGCCTAATTACACACCACCATAAAGAAATAAACATGTTTACTACATATTATTACCTATGTCTCAGACCTATGTATGTACTTTGAAAATGCTGGGCGCTTTTTCCGTTGCGTTTTTTTTTCTCAGCTCAACACAATGAACCAGAAGGCGATAACCGAAAAAAAAAAACATAAAAATTATATTTAATTTTTAGTATTTCTATTTGTTAATATTTTTTATATCTATCCGTTAGCCTACATTTAATACCTATGTAGTCCAAATTCAAGCTTTAGCTTTCGTCGGGGATGCGCCTCCATAAATTGGACGAATTCTAATTACCTACTTCGCCCTTCTCTTAAGATTTAGTTTTACCAAAGGGGTAGTTAAAATTTAACGGTTAATTTTTAAAGAAAGCTGGGTGTATAATTCGAAGCGGCAACCTGTGGCGGCAACAGAAATACATCATCTGTGAAAATTTCTAATGTCTAGCCACCACGGTTCATGAGATACAGCCTGATGAATGACAGACAGGCGAACAGACAGCGGAGGCTTAGTAATAGGGTCCCGTTGGCACCCTTCGGCCTCCGTACCCTAAAAAACAATGTTATTTACCAGTGGCCAGAAACACAAATAGTTACGTAACTGTTGTGCCGTGGTTTGTGTTTTTGGCCTATTTTCCTCCTACGAAGACATGCGTCGAGCGCAAATTTCCTTATTTTGAATGGTGTGATTCAAGAAGACAACTGTCTTTGAGATGGTGTATTGTGTTGTGAGAGTTAACTCGTAATGTGGGACTATGTTCAGGGTAGGACGAATTCGCTTTAGGTCTTAAGCACATCAGTCTGTGATAGTTAATATTGTACCGACTTGTAAACTTACTCGCTCAGTGATAAACGTTCTTATTTTTTATTTCATTAAACAAAGCTAGATGGTAAATATTGTTCGAAATAACGTTCCAGTGGCAAGATGCGATAGTCGGTCTTATTTACATGAAGCTACCATCACCATCGGCGTGCGGAGTTGCTGCCCAACAGTATACATCTGACAAGACGCGAGCACGTAGCAAGCTCCTTCATGGTCTTTAAAAATCTGTTCTTATAGTGCATTTTGCCTACTTCTACTCAGTTATTTGATAAATTTAATATTGTTTCTGTGTAAAAGAGCTGATCTTAAGCGCCCATATCAGCCCCAGAATGGCTTGTTTGACAACCATACTGTCCACGTTGACGTGATGTCCATAGACTGTAGCACTTATCGTGAACCTTCATATTGACCAATACCTTTATCATAGCCTTTAAAAACTCTATTCTTAAAGCGCATCTTGCTAACTTCTGTTTACAATAAAATCATTCCCTCTTGTCTACAGAGTGTGACAGCAGTGACAGCGGGCACCTGTACGAGTCGCTGGAGCCCCCGCCTCCACCCCCCGCGCCCCTACCCCTCGAGGATGACTTCGACTCCTTCGATAGCGACTCTGACACCGACGAACATGACAAGGTGAGTCCGCTGCATATCTTGTAAGAAGTTTCTATAATCAAACTTTTCGCGCTTTAGCTTTTGAAGCGCGCATGGCCCGGTGTATGGCGTAGAACCCAAACGATCTGTGCAACTAAGCCAAACGGGCGCGTTCGGGTGTGAGATGGGTGACGGCTAGTTTCCGTGCTTCGGAGGGCACGTTAAGCCGTCGGTCCCGGTTGTGTCGATAGATAACAGTCGTTAAACCTTGTCGGAGGGCTTATGGGCGGTTTGAAAACATCTGACAGCGGGTTGGCCACTAACACGCATCTCCACCAACCCGCATAGGAGCAGCGTGGTGGAGTAAGCTCCAGGCCTCCCCAATAATAGGGAGAGACCCGAGCCCAGCAATGGGGCGCAAAAAGGGTTGCAGCCAAGTTTCTATAATCGGCTATTATACTCGACGAGAACTTGAAAACTTTAAGGCTGTCTTAGAGTGAGTCGTTTCGGCAAACGCGTTTACTCGCGCGGGTGTAACTTTTTGCACCTGAAAATGTTAAATCTCGTCGTTAGGTACACGCGCTTAAAAAAACAAATTCCACGAGCGTAAAATTCGCTTGCTAGTCTGAAACCGCTGTTAAGGTAAAGAAATACGGATAGACATACAATACTTATAAATCTATTGAATCCCCTGTGAGAGCTATCATATTTCTGTCTGTGTGAATGAAAAAAATGGAAATGTCTTTGATCATTTTCTTTTATTGATTACTATTCATTGATTAGTAAATCTATGTACAAAAATGGTGAAACTAGTGATCTGATCCAAATGTTTTAATACCTTTATCGAAGCATCTATTTCATTTAAACATTTGTGATTTGGGACATTTTTGTTTTTTTTTTTTTGCGACAGACTCGCAAAAATGTACCTTTAAGTTGGCGACCAGTCTTATAATATTTACGCATACAAAAATCGAACATGCAAAATAATGTTAAATATATTATACATATATATATTTAGAAGAAGTAGGCCTTCAAAGAAAGGTATATTTTGTAGTTTGGCCTTACCTATCGCCTCAGACAAACAATTGACGTTCCCGCCCTACAATGGATGTGTTGCATGAGATAATTTTAACCAAAACACTATACATCTGTCTTAAAAAGAAATAATAACAATATTTTGAGGTCTACAAAAGAAAAAAATGATACTATTCTAAAAGCCATATTTATAATTTCAGACTGTTATCCCATCACAGACGCCGCCGTCGCTGCCGGCGTCGAGACTGCCAGCGCCACCTAACGGCGGACCGTACACTCTCACTAAGATAGCCAGCGCCGCCCAGCGGAAGATGCGCCAAATAAAACGGAATCTCACCAAAAGATACTCCGGTGTGTTATTTTGTATTTGTCTTTAATTTTGAGCTTCATTTTATCATTTTTATTTTATTTGCAAGAAAGTATAATGAAAAAGAAATTTCCGATACCGGGAATCGAACCCGAGCCTCCTGGGTGAGAGCCAGGTATCCTAGCCACTAGACCATATCGGATGTTGAGAAGCATGGCAAAATATACGTTTATAACTTGTTTTACTTTCGTATATTTTTGCAAGTTACATTTAGAAACGGAAATTTATAGAAACGGGGAAAGAAATCTAAAAAATATATTTATATTAGGCACTCATTTCTTTGATTCTTTTTTGTACATAATTAAATTCTACACAATGTATTTTTACTTAAGTACCTATATTAAATTACAAAAAGTGTTAATTAGGTGTAAGGTAAGTGTATCAGTTATATCATTATAATAAGCATTTTTTTTTCATTCCAGTCGCCCTGGACGGCAAACCATTTAAGTCTTCAACGAGTCAACCCAACACCACGTACGACACGCTGAAATCTAAACCGAAATCTCCTATCTACGCCAACTGTGAAAAACTGGAAACTCAGCACGTTTACAGCAATGTCAACTTCAACGATACGAGACCAGTGCTCAATAAGACTGATAATCCCGTGGCAAAGATTCCGGGGTCGTTCAAGGAGGAGTTAAAGTCGGTTATAACTGAGAAAAGGCATAGTTATGGTGACGTGCCTCCGCCTCTGCCAGAGAAGCCCCCTCCAGAGAAGCCGTCCACGCCTAATGAGGCTAAGAAAGACAGCGGCACGTTGTCTCGGAAGGCGTATTTCTCGTTCAAATCGCGGTTTAGAAGAGCGACGTCTATGGCGGTGGACATCAACTCTGAGGTACCCAGCGCGCTGAAGATCACCAACTCCACCTTCTACTTGACTGATTCTATGGACGGCGACTCGGGGTTCAGTAACTGGTAAGATCAATTATTATGAAGCTTTTTTACTACTTGCCATATTACATTCTACAAGAAACTTTGAAAACTCTTATAGATTTTCATAATAATGTATTTTGTGTTATATAAATAAATTTTATACTTTTTCCAAAAAGTAGGAAAAGCTTTCGGCATCTATTTCTAAGTATAGCATAAATAGAGCTGATGACGCCTGATGATGACGCATGATTTATGATTTCACATTATTCGAGTCTTACTTTTTTCTGAGACGATTAGGGCATCAAAAATATTTGATTAAAAAAAAATTTTAAAACTTCTATGATTGTCTTTTTCTTCTTTATGAATGGCGTCTGGGTTGTTTGGCAATATTATGTTTCTAGATATTGCCAGTATAGTTAAATATTTTTCAGTAATCAGACAAGTCAGTCAGATATCCCAGTAAAATGATTTCTACTAATGTGCCTAATAATGGATTTTGGAAGCAAACGGAAAAAAATGAAAAAAAAATATATTTATTTCATATTAGGAATACAAAATATTCGCTTGAATGTCATTTTTCCCGGTCATCGCCTTTAGGTGCGCTCTTTGTATTGTGTTTTAGGTGCCCGTTTGGGCTAGATATTGAGCTGAGAGAATAAAGGAGCGGAAGCATTCCTCCTTCAGCAGCACTCTTTTAAAAAAAAAGTACATTTATATATTTGAGATAACAGAATGGATATGGGTCGCTAATGGGCACACGTGATAGCTAATGGTGTGATACACTAATATTTTCGCATAGTTATTTTATTTCACAACACTTGTGAACTGTAATAAATCTACTGCCATCAAATATTACTCGCGCATTATACCTATTGCATTACTGTGTTTAATGAATGATTGGTGACACTATTGGTAGTGACTGCTTCGAGTAGTGCCACGGCAAATTTTTCTTGGTGTATTTTTGGATCAGTGCCCATTAGTGCTTCGCATTACCGATAGTGTCACGGGCAATTAACCGGAGATACACCAAGAAAAGTTAAAAGAGTACGACTTGTCTTTTTAACTTTCGACCAAACTCTACAGCAAACTCTACTACTACTGTCATGCACCCAATAGGTAACGTGTTTTAAAACAAAAGAAAGCTAACATCCGTTCCCTCCCAGCAGCGACACGACGCAAGCGGGCAGCGCGGAGGCGCTCCAGGCGGGCGGCGCCGGGGGAGCGGGGGGCGCCGGGGGGACAGGGGGGGCAGGGGGAGCAGCCGCCGCGGGCGCAGCTCGGCGACGCGACGGTAAACTGCGCGGCGCGTGCTCGGAGTCGGCGCCGTGCCTGGCGCTCGAGCGGCCCGCCGTGCCGCCGCCGCCGCCGCCCGCACCCCACCACCCGCACACTGACCTTAGCGCTGTCAACGAAGGTCGGCACTTGACGTCAACTGGACATTAACTGACCCTTTAGTTTCAGTCTTTTCAGCCCTAGACGTATTAGGATAACGAAGCCTCTCATACAACATTTTGAAAAAGTCACTTCTTTACATTATTTCCATATTAAAACATTTTCAGAATTTACAATTTCAGGGTACTTGCTAAAGATAACTTAACGCGTTGATGAAAAACCTTAACCGGTTTTTGGGGTCAAAGATTTTAATAAATCTTTCTGACCATTTTTCTGCAAAATTTATGAATAAATGTCAAATTTTTTTTAATTTATTAAATCCCCGATTTAATTCCTTAAATTTAATGTATAAACAACAGTTAAAATTAATGTTCCTTAAAGTAGCGCTGATGATTTTTTGGCAAAATTTATCAACCTTTTATTGCAAATTCTTTCTTTTCTTCTTTTTTGAAGTGTGCTCAGATTAAATTAGAATTTGATTGTAAATATAATTGCATCAGGTTTTGAATTGATTCTGATATCTTCTTGAACTTAAAGCTTTCCTATTTCTTTACATGCCTCTAAGTAATTTCCAAATTATATTATTCTCTTGATTTTTTTCAAATAGCAACCTGGATTTTTTTTTTCTACTTTTGGGAATCATTAAAAACAGATTATCTATTTGAATGTTATAAATTTAAAAAATATCCAATATTCATTGACCTTTGAAATCTTCATCTTGATTAGGTCCAAGAAAATTATTTTTTTATTACTTTTTTCTTCTTCATGCCATTTTCAACTAAATAATATCCTATTCTGATTTCAGTTGACGTCTTATTCGAATGTCATAAATATAGGCATGGCCTATACTATCCAAAATTAAAATTATTAAAATCGAAGTATTATTAGAACGAAGACAGCGCTAAACAAAGGTCAGACACTGCGCCTCGCTGGAAATAATTAATTGAATTTATTGATACTGAATTGACTTAAATTCTATTATGTATTTCAAAAAGTTTGATTTCATAATTATATGTTTTTTACGTTCGCTTATTTCAATTCAATATTTTTTTGTTATTTATTATATTTTTTTTTCTTATGTGATAAAATTTAATTTATGTATCTCATCCAGCATATTAAAGTTTTACTTTATATCTACTTGCTTTAATGTAAATATTTTAATGTGATTTATAGTAATCTCTAAATTAATTATTTTCCTTTTTTTAATTTAAACCCAATTCATGCTGAAAATCTTCAGATCTAAGAAATTAAAATTTAAGGTTAAAAATTGACTATGGTTCAGATATTAGTTACTTCCGGCGAGCGCAGTCTATGGTTATGGTTGTGCTTTGTGAATGTGATGTCGTTTATGTTTGCACTGTCTTTGTTGTCCCTGGCTCCATTTCGTAGTTTCTTCACTACCTTTTACACTCTTTTTACTTTCTTTTCTCGGTTATGGTTTTATTTTACTACATAAACCACTCAAATACGTGTTATTTAATTGTCACACATCTCTTACTTTGCGATTCTTTTAATAGTGTCTAATTTTAAAACTCCTATTTTTATTTATTTATAATCTTCTTTTATTACAAGTTCGTCGCATTACCTGTACTGAGCAAATTGTTTTCAATTACCCCATAATTAACAATCGCAAGATCTTATCCCATTAGCAATTTTCGATTCAAAACAGTTACGTAATAACACGTTAGTTAACATACTAGTTAGTACCTAACGATAGCAATTTTTTGCATGAGTACATGTTGTCGTGTTTGCATGCTTCACTTGGGAGAAATAATTGAGATAATTGACTAAGTAAATGGTTTCATAATCCTCATTAAAAACAATAGTGTTCTTATATAATGCTTTCATAGCTATGTCAAATCAAAGTTACTGCATAGTAAATACTTATCGAATAATATGAATAAATCATACACCTATCATTTAATTGAATAAGATTTATAAAAAAAAATATTAACGTTTGACTAATGACTTGAATAACCCCTACTAGTAAATTAAATTATATACTAATAGTGTTGATCAAATATGTAAAAGTTCCCTGACTGTTTATTTACGAACTGATCTGGACACAAACAGACAACAATGGTATTCAGTCTCGATAATTACTAAGACAATTGCGTGGGAAGGATCGTAGGTGTTTGCCTCATAGCAATTTCATCTCAGTTCCATAATAACTGTATGACGGATCGCGCGTTTCTTGTACCGTATAATATTATTGTAGCCATAGTTTAATTAATTGTGCGTGTTACCTTTGAAAACCTTTTGTGCAGTCCAACAATGAAATAAATGTTTTTGTCTCTTTTGTGTACCGCTTATGATTATGGGTAGTAAGTTTAAATTTAATTCTAATTTTATAAATAATTGAAAATAGCGGCATTAATCGTTTATTAAAAATTATGCTAAATAACAATTAATTGACCTCGTAATCTATGTATATTTAACTTTTACAGTAAAAAAAGTTAATGAAATATTTTTTTCTCTCACTTATCCAAAGACAAAATGAAAAAGATAGAGCGATAAATTTGCCGCCATTTTTAATCTGACGTAACGGGGAACGTCAATTCAATTGTTTCATGAAACATCACCAAACCGCATGATGTAATTTGACCTCTGAATAAATGATGAGCAAATATTATGCATATGCATGCTGTGAATAGTGTTGATTAGATTAGATTAGATAGGTGATGAACACTGGCGTATTTATCGTAAAGCACAGACGCATGAAACATGAAGTAACAATAAATTGTTTAGTGTGCGTTGAATGGCAAAATATTTTATACAATAAGGTATCTAAATAATTATAAAATAGAAGATTCATAAATATTTTTTTCTAAATACAATTTTAATTAAAATATAGATACATAAAACAGTAGCATGTCAAGCTAAGAAATACATTAAACTGAATTTATTACCATTTTGTTTGCCTCTTCTTATTAGAAGAGTTGATTAATATCATGTTGATGTTCTAAGTTTGCGATGCATATAAAAATGTCAACTTAGAACTCGTTTTCCTTATATGACACAATATAACTATTGAAAATCATGACTGCACTTAGCAAGATGTTTATGATTCTTACTAGTTCTAAGCAGAATTAATAACATTTTAAATTACCATACCTACAATAAGCCTACAATGTAATTTAGACGTTAAATTGGACTGAGGGAGACTTCCAATTTTGAATTAATTTCAAGCTTGACCTAAACATTATAGTCAATGAACATTGAAAATGCCATTCAAAGCGCGCGGCCCACTTTTCTCATTAGAATTTTATTGTTTCCTTATTGCTAATTCCTTGAGGTAGTCGATTAAGTTGAACACTTAATTTGGAACATTAAAGTTTAGAATTAAAAGGTTCATAATCTTTATTATCACACAGTGCCACCGGTTCTTTAAAATATTTTAATGACACTTTATAAGTAAAGGACTTGTTGAATATTTTACTACCTCAAAGAAATAAAGTATATTCGAGTCATAAAAGATAAGCATCCAAAATTATGATAAACCAGGCATATAAAATTCTCAACCTCTTACACGCACTGTATTTGAATTTTGACGCGAACATGTGCGGATCAATTGATTGCCTATCTGTCTGAGTGTCTATATTTCGACATTTGTGACATTTGCATATTTTTTTGTAGTTTTCTTACAACTAAGCCATCCCTTATCCATTATCGAGCCGTTTTTTATTTCTACTAGTAATCCTTGAACAGTCACGAACTACTAGTAATTTTTGTAAAACTCAGCGTTAGGCTGATAAAAACATTATTTACATACCACTAGGACTATGAACTGAAACTTCATCATCACAGAAACCAGGCACTTGGTTACAGTAAATGACCAAGCGCTCCAAATGTTGATATTTTGAATTCTTATCATACATGACTCGATTTATAATCAAAGCCATCTTTCACAAGAACTACACAATATTGATAAAAGTGGTCTGGTATACAGAGTTGAAGCGGCTGCTGCCGACGCTGTCGCGAAAGGACAAGGGCGCCCGCACCAGGACGTCGTGGTACGCCGAGTGTGACACCGCCTCCGTCAACACCTCCTCTACCTCCTGGTGAGTTAGCATTGATAGATGATAACAGTGACCTGTTGTACAGAGCTGTAGTACCTCCGTCAACGCCTTCACCGACGCCTAGTAATTCAGCATTGACAAATGATACAAGTGGCCCAGTACACTACAGAACTGTACGCTACAAAACTGCGGCTGCAACCGATGTTGACGTAAAAGCCGACTTGGTATGCCTTGTGCAGTCCTTGTTGCTACTGATTAAAAGGTAAAAGTCGCGTCGTAAAGACCTGAACTTGTAGGAGAGATCAATATCACTTGACCAGTCCATGTTTTTTAATGTATGGACGGGTCCATACAAATATTCTTTATTCGTAGATACACCACATTATATAACAAAAATAAAAAATACCAAAAAAACAACAGTGGTGACCAAAAGGCGGTCTTATCGCTAAAGTGGAGGGCATCGATGCGTTCATAAGAGATCCCAGAGCTCTGCCAAAGCGCTGAGGCAGGCCAATGTTTCTCCAATCAAACATTGGATAAACATTGCAATATTTGCAACTTAGTCTTCTTTTCCTTTTTGGTGCGTAGATACATCCGTACAATAACGTCACTATACCGTTTTGTTGACTGCATGTAAAATTTTTATAGGTCATATTTTTTAACTGTCTTCATTTTTTAAATAATCACAATGACATGTTTTTATTATTTTAACTAATAAAAGATTTTTTAAAAATTGTCAACATCTCAACACCATGAAACTAGATCTCGGACACTATGATACTCGTTCCGAGATCCGAGTAATAGGGAGCAATCGTGCGGGAAACGGCGATGTGACATTGAGCCTAATTGGCGCGTCGAGGCCGCGTCACGTCGCGCGGTGGAGCTGATAGCCGGACTAGGTTTATTTACCTTTATTTTACTTAAGCAAGAAAATATGAGCCGTCTTGGGATTGGCTGGTAACCCACTGCTGGGCACGGTTCTCTCCCCAATATTAGGAAGCTTACTCCACTACGCTGCCCCAATGCGGGTTGGTGGAGATGCGGCAGATCAGGCCTCCGACAAGGTATAACGACTGTTATTTATCGATAACAACCGGAATGAAATTAGCGGTCACCCATCTCACAGCCGACTGCACCTGTGTAGCTTAGCTGCATTTACTGCGCTTCGCTTGCGCTTGGGACATTCGAATAACCATTGATAATATCCGATGAAAAGGCTAGCTAATCTAGCTATCCATCATTACCAACCATTATTACTAAAACCGTATTGGAGGGCAATCGCAATGTGATATATTTCTCTTGATATGAGACATCATGATTTGTTGCATTTCACCCTCCCATTTTAAAGCCATATGTCACATACATTATAGAGAATTGGACATGTTAAATTAAAGCTTAGATTACATTGGAGGTGGAAAGAAATTAATGATAATAATTCTATGGTCACCGAAAAATGTGTTTGTTTTTACCAATTTTAGTAATGTTTACTATGTATATTTCCATACACTTTGTTATCAGTCACATGCATTACGAATTAATGAGTTTAACGTCTCGAATATTACGTAAACTGGCCCAATTTATTGACTTTAACATTCAAAAGTTCGATGTAAAGGCAAGAAATCGTGCGTCGAATACCCCCGGCGAAAACCGGTCCCGGTATGTAGGTTCCACTGCATAAAGTACCGGCTTTTACACGTGCGTTGATCTTAACAGTTATTTTTCGTGAGGTTGCGAATATTTGCACTAAGTTGTAATTGTATGATAAGGTGTATCCGCTTAACATAGTTTTGGCCTTGATTTTGCTATTTATATGATTTGCGGACTTATGTGGTGTTAAGTCAGTTAAGCTCATGCAGGCGCGGTCGCAGCCTTCAATTTGGGGGGGGAGCGAAGAAATTTGGGGGGGGGGGGACACTAAGAAATTTGGGGGAAGAAGTGTCCCAAATTGGCTTGTTTCGCCTTCCATCTACGCATGACTGATGGATTTTGGGGGGGTCATGTCCCCTGTGACCCTGGGACCGCGCCTGAGCTCATGGTCATCTTCATGAAATCCCAAGTAGAATCGCGTTACACCTGGAGAAGATATGAAGTTACCGCAATTGTGAAACCAATCCCTTTTCTCTAAACACCAAATTGTTTCATAGAAGAAATGATTCTTTCCTTAAATTTTCCCATGACATGTTTATGTAATTGAACATAGTTGGATAGTCTCCTGTCGTATCTTTACTTATTGCGGTATTGTATGATGTATCTTCAGACCGAATGATCCTAATAAATACCTTTAAATATCTTTCTGCCGATTGATTTATCGCACAAAATACTAACACGAAAGTTAAACACTGTACCTATTTATCATTTGTCGTTTTCACTCTCACGGAATTCGTACAGATACAGCACCAATATTTTGATTTATCGGGCCCACGTGTTTGCACGCTTTGGTATTCAAACAATGTTCTCACACGATGCAGTACGTTACGTATGCATGTGTATTAGCCAGCTGACTCATCGATGTGTAGTCTAATGTCTTAGCCTGTTCGCTTCGTAGAATACTATCCTCATGAGTAATGTTTAACGTTGTTGCTGCTCGACAAAAGTCCCAGTTCCACCTGTATGAGTGGGTGATATTACAAGTTTTTGCTGTGTCACCTGGAATTGTTAAGAAATTATTTTTTAAGGAAAATTCCCATTCTCTTTTTTGAATTGTAATCGTCTACCCTCGGTGGCCTGCCTCTGCGCTTGGGGAGGACTCCGGGATCTCCAATGGAACGCACCGGTGACCTCCACGCGCGGCGCCCAGAATGGGCCCATCTTCGGGAGAGCAAATATGCTCTCCTGCACCTTCCGATGCTTACGGCGGCGTCCTTCCCGGGGCTGCTGGCTGGGCGGATCATGCTCCCACTCACACCGTCGACAACCCCGGAAGCTCCCTTTTAGTCGCCTCTTACGATACGGCAGGGGATACCGTAGCTCTATTCTTAATCCCGAAGCTACAGGGACTAAACACTTGGTACCTAATTTTCGAATGAAATTTCTTTTTCAATCCGTTAAATGTCCCACTGCTAAGTAAATGCCTTCTCTTAGATTAGGAAGGAAATGTGCCACTGCTGGGCACAGGCTTCCTCTGAAATTTGAGAGGGATGTAATTACCATAAGAATACATATCTTTATAGAACAGCAAACAGGATTCTATACTCAGGAGTTAACTTATGTACAGGTGCCATTTAGTTATCGTTCAAAAGATTTAGGTTGTGACTGCAACCCTTTTGCGTACCACTGCTGGGCACGGGTCTCTCCCATTATTGGGGAGGCCTGGAGCTTACTCCACCACGCTGCTCCAATGCGGGTTGGAGGAGATGCGAGTTAGTGGCCAACCCGCTGTCGAATTATTTCAAATGCCGATAAGGCCTCCGACAAAGTTTAACGATTGTTATCTATCGACAACAACCGGGACCGACGGCTTAACGTACCCTCCGAAGCACGGAAACGCGCATTAAAGTTTTTGCCACAAGCGATCACCCATCGCACTCCCGACCGCGCCCGATTGGCTTAGTTGCAGACCGCTTGCGTTCTACGCTAGCCGCCGAGCCATGCACGCTTCTTTTAGGTTAGGTTAGTTTTCTTTGCTTTAGATTGTTATTATTAGGTTATACTGACTATACAAACGTTTAATAGTAGATCCAATTCGATCGAACACAATGGCGTTGTCCGATTAGATTGGATCTAATATCAACAAACTCTTTTCCCGCTCACAATCGAATAATAACTCGATTGCAGCTAATCCCTCTGTGACCTACGTAATAAATGGAATTAATGGACGACATATCTGTAGTTTATTTTGAATAAAAGACATAAACGATAGATGTAATATTAATTATAGTTTATGTAACGTTTTAAATATTATTTCAATTTTATTAACGATTTTCGCGTATATTTCTTATAGAGATAGACAATTCCAAAAAGTCGAAGATACTGTTATCAAACATTATATTTACTGACCAGGCTTCGAAGTCTGGAGAATATGTAATTCCAGTAAAAGCTGTCTCTGGCCGAATCACTGCGACTGATTGTGCAAACTCGTTCTGTCAACAGGATTATTTATTTAGTATTTTATACGACTTCTTGTCTGGACGTAATATATTTTCCACACGTGACAGTTCTACGGTAGCATCTTCGATGATCGTTACGGAACTTACCATTGCTTTTTTGAAAACCTTTCTTCTACTAAATTTCTTGCTCCGACCACTTTGAAAAGTCTGTCATGTTTTTCGTGGAAGCGAAAGTACAACAATTAATCATTGGAACGATATCGTTATACTTTTACAGATATCCTTATAATCTTGAAGATTGGGAAATTAGTACGAATTGCTATGTAGTATCCCGTGGCTGCTGCCTCACATTGACAACGGTGCCCATTATCCCGCATGAGTCATAAGCCTGTTCTCTGCTCGCCGTTAAAGTTGGCCCAAGTTATAAGCGATTAGCGATTCCGTTGTATTAAACTTTCCGAGAAACATTGAAAATTTTTATTTATAAATTTTGGTAATAGTCCTTTGTGTATACCATTTATTGAGGCCCTTGCCTTTCATCATGTATGTTATCAAGTTATTTGCTAGAGTTGTGCCTTGTGAAATATGCCTGATTTTCAATTGAATTCATATACAATTTCCATTACTTTTTTCTCGTCTACTTAAATGGTATCAGTCTTATAGAATATTACGTGGCTTTAAATTTTATTCTTATTTTTGGCTATGTTTTACTAAACTTAACCTTATATAACCATATATGAAGCGCGCATGGCCCAGCGATTAGCGTAGAACGCAAACGATCTATGCAACTAAGCCAAACAGGCGCGGCCGAGTGTGAGATGGGTGACCGCTAGTGGCAAAAAAATTCATGCGCGTTTCCGTTTTTCGCAGGGCACGTTAAGCCATCGGTCCCGGTTGTTGTCGATAGATATCAGTCGTTAAACCTTGTCGGAGACCTTATGTGCGGTTTGAAAACATCCGACTCATCTCTCTTATTCATACCCTAAGATGATATTTGGAAAAATTTGGGTTCCCTAAAAAAGGCGAACGAAGTCACGAGCGGTCAACTAGTAAACACATAAAAACGATCAATAAGGTTTACATTGATTGCGAGATATATTATGTTCGTAAAGGTTATTTTTTCGTAGAACGCTCATATCCCACAATTGACACCTTATGACATAATAATATGTCTTGAACACCTTGTGCAGTATATCGCAAAGTCACTCAGTAAGAAACTAACGAACGTTACGCCATTTCATCGTGTGATGTGTCGTGCCTGACCAACAAACGGTCTGTTTAACCCTTTTAAAGCTTGTGTTTTAGTAACGGTTACGAAGTATTTAACCGCTATGTGTATTTAGCTTATTGTAGTTCTTACCTTGACTTGTACTGACAGTCATTATTGCAGTGTAGTAACTCGGAAGGTCAGTGTCGGTTACGAATACTAATGGTCATTTTATTTTACTAATGGGTGCAACTGTCCTTCACCTTAAGAGGAAAACGGAAGTTATGTGTTTTGGCGTCGTTTACCTACTGATCTGTGGGTCTTGAACCAGACTACAAAAATAATTGTCAGTTGTAAATGAGATTCTAAGCAGAAAAGAAGTGCTGTGCCGTGTGTGCCCGTTCAGTTGTGTTTTGACGTGGATTCCGTTTGTGAAAAAAGAAAATATGTAAATCTAGGCGGACAATCAACTGAGATCAATTGAAATATATTGATAGATATAGATATTTTAAGTATTGTCAAATAGCGCTGTGTACTTGTTACTTAGACCATATCAGGCTGCGGTTGAGAATAGCGAAATTTTAACGGTCGTCAGTCGCTTCTGAATTCGGCAAGGGTATTCGTGCAGTGTAATCGTGAAGTTTCTTGTTGAATTTGTAAAGAAAAATATGGGTTTGAGATCGCTCTCCGCTAATTACTAAGACCAACGCTCAGATTGCGTTTGAGTTGTGAAGTCTCGAGTCAGAGTCACCAGTCAGTTACGAATTCACTAATGGTTCTCTCGTGTTATCGCGCCGTTTGGGTGACAGACAAACTGACAGCGAGTTACGCGTTATTAGAGTAGATAGTGGAAGAAACCATCGCGACACTCGATGATTTATTTGTTTGTGAACAAAGGACAATTATATTTCTGTTGCAATTATCTTTGAACGTTTTGAAGTGAGTTTACTTTTTAATATATGTAAATTAGAATATTAAATAATTAAATCAATTATTTCTTATCAACTTTACAGTAAAAATAACACAGTGAAATTTGTGCAAAATATTTTCTTTCAATTTCAATGTGTTGAATAATTTGACGTCTCCTGTAGCGCACCGGTTAGGCAACATGCTGGACTAATAATCAAGGGTCCCATGTTCGATTCCCGGTGAGACAGAAATTGGAATATGAGTTTCACTTTCTCTTCTTTGTTAAGCCGAAGATCCCTTAAAATTTATTTGAACGGATCCAAAAAACTTTTGTATACAGTCATCAATAAACGTTTAATTTCATTTCAATTGACGACCTACGTTGCGCAATGGTTACCATACCGGACTGCCAATCGAGGGGTCCCGGGTTCGATTTCCGGCGAAACAGAAATTTGAATGATGAGTTTAAATTTCTGTTCTCGGTCTGGGTGTTTGTGTTTCTGTCTTTGTATGTGTCCATGGTACCCACGACACAGGGTATATCTACCCTACTGTGGGGCTATGTAGTGTGAAGCGTTTATTATTTATTAATTGTTAACAGTCCATTTTTCCCGTTCATTTCTACCATGAACATGCAAACTGCAAAGAAGCTTCCATCTGAGGCATTCACGTAGGCCTACGATATGGGTTTCTTCAAGAAAAGCCCCTGAAAACAAAAGCATAAGTGATCCCTCTTATATATTTGCAGGCGCTTGTGACCACTCACCATCAAGTGCCCCGTATGACTGTTTGCTATATCTACATAAAAAATACAATGTCGACTAATCGTTTAATTGAAAAGTGCCTGATACCTTTAACAAACAAATAACGTGTCGTAGGTGCTATGGACACACACAAAGACAGAAACACAAACACCCAGACAGAGAACAGTCATTAAAAATTTTGCTTCGCCGGGAATCGGACCCGGAACCCTCCGATCGGCAGCCCGGCATGGTACCTAACCATTACGCCAACCGGGTCGTCAAACTTTCTTAACTTTGAACTGGCTGGCCGCAATCTTTTTTCTTTTTTTTTTGGGTTTTAATATATCTTATACATACCCCAATAATCCAAAGCTTACTTCACCACGCTTCTGCAATCCGGATTATAGATGTGGATGCGATTGTCGTATGTTTTCCAAGCTAGGCCACGGTCAAGGCTTAAAATATATTTGGAAATTCAACCTAGCGTGCCTACCGATGCACACAGAACTATAACAAAGAATAGGGTATGAAATTATTGTTGTAAGCGGTACATATCTTTCGTCTCCGCCAGATGATTTAGATAAAAAATTATGACTTCTTAATATAAGCGCGCGTGGCGTCTTTGGCGTAAAATATAAGAAGCTAAGCGAAAAGGGCGCAGGGATCACGGCTAATAGTGGCAAATTTCATCCGCGTTTCCGTCCTTCGCAGGGCTCATTAATCCGTTCGCGGTTGTTATCGAAGGTAATGCCCTTCAGAGCTCATCGGAACAGCATGGCAAAGTAAATTTTAAGCCTTCCAATTATGGGAGGAGACAAGTACCTACCCTCGGGCAAGCGAAGATGCAAAAAGAATAATTACTAAAGCAATAAAAACACATTTAATACATTGCTTAAATACATAATTCCAGGTAAATTCCAGGTATTATTAAAACGTTATGCCAGTAGTTAAGTAGAAAATATTCGGACTTTATCTGCCGTAATTTTCACCCTGTCATCACCCGATGACGTCAGTCTGTCATCTGTCAATGCACTTATAATTTCTTCCATTGCAGGTACGCAGAATCAGGCCTGTACCAGGCCGGCAACATCTCGTCGTCGTCCGGCGCGTCGTCGGGCTCGCACCCCGCGTCGCCGCTGCCCCACTCGCTCTTCACGCACGAGCCGCTCTATCAGTTCTATAACGCTGCCAAAGTAGAGGTGAGACACGTTATCTTCATTGTACGTACACATTAGCGGTCCTGTGCCAGGCCGGCAACGTCTTGGTATTGACCTCTTGCCTGGTACACAAAGGCACGGTCCGGGGGGGACATGACCCCCTCTCCCCAAATCCATCAGTCATGCGAAGATGGAAGGCAAAACAAGCCAATTTGGGACACCTCTCCCCCCAAATTTATTAGTGACCCCCCAAATTGAAGGCTGCGACCGCGCCTGGGTACCTGCCACCAACTTCAGTTACATCTTTTCGGTAGCCAAATCCTGTACCAGGCTTTAATGTAAGCCAAAAGTTAGATTAGCTAAAGAAGATTTTTGGCAGCCATTATAAGGGAACGCCTGCGCGGAGATACGCCAATTCCTGCGTTCAAAATTTATTTACAGCTTGATTTAAAAGAGTTTTGTCGAAAAGTCATCACGTCAGTTTGTCTTTATTATAAATGTAATTGAGAGTAAACTAAGTTGGGTAACTAAATTCAAATTAAGTTTATCTTATTGCTAAGTTAATCGTGCGTTCTTTCATATTCTACAACGCTAAGTATTTTCTGTAAAAGCTGTTTATTGTACATATATTACAAAATAATGTTACCAAAAGCATAAATATTACCCATAATATATCTTTAAAATTATATTTAAACACGATAACTTGACAAGACAATAAGAATATTAATTGAAGAGCTATGTAGTCTCATGCAAAACTTATCAAGATTTCCCTATTATACAAATACCCGTATAGTATACGGAATATAAGTACTCTTACTTATATTGTAGTGACGCAGTTATATCCTCGCTGATTCAAACATCGCGTCCGTTGACTCAGGTCTATCGTTCATAATTTTACATGTAAAATAAAACCACAAATAGACGTCAATAAGTCTAGGACGTAGTTAAGTAAACTAAGTAGGGCCTAATCCAGATAAAAGGAAACATTATCGAAGAGAACTGTCAGGAAAAATATACATTAAAATGCAAAATTACAAAATCAAGCTAAATAAGATATGAGGAGTACTAAAACAAAATCACCCAGACCAAGAACAAAAATTTACTCAACAAACTCATCATTCGAATTCTTGCCTCGCTGGGAATCAAACCCGTGACCCTTCGGACGGTAGTCCGGTGTGGTAACCATTATGGAAGCCATACAGGTCGTCAAATCAAAACCGTGATAGCAATATTATTTACAGTAATATTGACTGCAATTTTAACAAATCCGATACCACTTTTAAACATTTCAAACACGAAGCCTGCATGGCCCGGCGGCTAGCGTAGAACGCAAGCGATCTATGCAGCTAAACCAAATGGGCGCGGTCGGATGTGGGATGGGTGACCGCTAGTGGCAAAAAATTTATGCGCGTTTCCGTGCTTCGGAGGGCACGTTAAGCCGTTGGTCCCGGTTAATGTCGAAAGATATCAGTCGTTAAACCTTGTCGGAGGCCTTATGGGCAGTTTGAAAACATCCGACAGCTGGTTGGCCACTAACCCGCATCTCCACCAACCCGCATTGGAGCAGCGTGGTGGAGTAAGGTCCAGGCCTCCCCAATAATGGGGAGATACCCGTGCCCAGCAGTGGAATGCAAAAAAAGGTTGCAGCCACATCTCTACATAAATGTGTTCTTATGAAACTGTGTCAAACAGTATAAATCAAATTGCATTTTAACTCTTGTTTCAATATGGAGAATGTATTCTTTTGTGTGACTAGACAAATGAATTTTATTTGTATAGTACCTATTTATGCACTGTCTGACACAACTGATTGATTTTATCTTTAAAATTATTTAAGTTGTTCATGCTCTATTTAATATTTGTGTCTTCTGTCGTGTATTCACAATCATAGCATCGTTATCAATAAAATGCAGCTAATCGTACTCGGTTTCTATTTTAGAGGTATAAATAAGAAAAAACTTACGTTTAAAATTTAAACATTTTGTAGCGACCTTCCGCTACTCATCAAGAGATGGCCCCACGGGTATTCCTGAATCACGCTATCGAAGTTTTCGGAATATCCTACCATATATACAAGCTCCGAATTGAGTCAGTTGGAGCGCGGCCGCTCCCCGGGCATGACCACCTCGCCCGGCGGGAGATCTCCCTCTCCCTTTGCCAAACTGGTGACCCCGGACAAGAATACGTCCCTTCTGACTTTCATCAGTCGCACCTTCACTCCCTGGATGGACTGCAGCACCACTTCAGCAGCTCGTCAGATTCATCGCAGCGCACCATGTACACGCTTCCTGTTCCTGACACAGCTGCCTCCAAGGACTTCATGGACGGCTTGAGTAGCCATTACTCGCCTCCACATCCTACCCTCACATCCCGACTCACCGTGGATAGAGGGCATCTCCACTCTTCGCTTCACCCTCACATCTCGACTCACCGCAGATAGAGGGCATTCAAGGCGCTTGTAAGCGAAGATTGCACTTGGATTACTGAAGTCATCGACCTCCGGTCTGAGCAGGGGGTGATGTAGCGACCTTCCGCTACTCATCAAGAGATGGCCCCACGGGTATTCCTGAATCACGCTATCGAAGTTTTCGGAATATCCTACCATATATACAAGCTCCGAATTGAGTCAGTTGGAGCGCGGCCGCTCCCCGGGCATGACCACCTCGCCCGGCGGGAGATCTCCCTTTGCCAAAATTTAAAATAATTTATGACCTTTATCAAACATTTAATTTTATAAAATTTCATGTATAACACTCTTATACTAGTTAATCAGAAACAGTATTTACTTAAATACTACAAACAAGTTATAAAAATATTATCGCAACAAATCATTATTTATAATATAGCATCGCAATAAATCATATATCCCCGGCAAATGGGCAAAGAAGCCGCGGAAGACCAAGGAAACGCTGCGCGCTGGCGTGACGATTTTGATGCAATTCGGGAGAATTTGTGGCAGTTAGCAGGCAACCGACAGGAGTGGAAAATCGTGGGGAGACCTTTGCTCAGCTGTGGGACAGTATAATAATATGTTGAAATTGAAATAAAGCTTAGTACTATATTATTGAAAAAATCACCATATAAAAGCCAAAAAAATAAACAACAGCTCTTTTATCGCGGGTTTAACGTGCTAATAACATTCGACTATTAAAGCAATTAGGTTGGAAAACAGTTTTATCCGCAGTCGGGATGATAATTGCTCTAATTGCACCTAACTCATAATTTGTTCTGACCTTCGCTTGACTAGCTAACTCGTGTTTCCTTAAAGGACCTCAATCAATATAAACGTAAACTGCTTTTTTATTGTTTAAAAATATTGTCGACAAACACGACGACCTGTGTGGCGCAATGGTTACTATGCCGGATTACCAATCGGAGGGTCTCGGGTTCGATTCCCGGCGAAACAGAAATTTGAATGATGAGTTCAAAATTTCTGTTCTCGGTCTTGGCTTATGTGTTTCTGTCTTTGTGTGTGTCCATGGCACCCATGACACAGGGTATATCTAACTTACTGTGGGGCTATGTATGTGAAGCGTTATTATTTATAATTTGTTGGTAATACCACATTTTATAATAAATCAATATAGGTACATAATTCCAAAAAGCACATAATCTGGTAGATTATGAAAATTCCGACTATCTGATTAGAGAATGATACATTTTTTTATTGTGACTAACCATTTAGGTTGGCAACTGGTTTTTGCTGTCGTATAATTTCTTTGTAACTAATATTTCCTTCTCATAATATTATCCCATAATATTAAGGTAAGGATGTTAAGAATTCATAATACAATAAGCGGTAGACGCTGACATTCTGATGATCTAACAAGATTAACCGATTAACTGAATTACTACGGCTTCAGTAGGTTAATGCGTTAATGGCTTGCTTCCGTCTTGTAAATATCACTTTCACCACTCCTTATCTTTGCTATTTAAAAGCCAAATGACATTTCTATTAAATTTAAAAAAGGCTACATTGTTTCGCGTCAGATAGGTATATGTATAAGTTCATATATTGTGATGTAAGGATGCTACAGAGAATTTAACACATTTTTGAAAATCGGCCGTTTTTTAGAGTTCATAGCTAGGCAACGATTGGAGATATACCTATAAAAAGTGTAAGAGCCAAAGTTGTAGAGAATTTTATCTGTTTCCATTATGTAATACAAGAAAATTTCGTACGATGCACCGTTTTCGAGATGTAAGCAAAAAACCAAAAAACGGGACCTTCTTTGCCCTCCCTCCCCTCGAGCGCACCTCGGAGGGGTAAGGACTTTTAGTATGTTTATCTCCTAACTAGTCCACACAAAGTTCCTAAGTAAAATTTTCTGCTTTCGACTTTTCCATCCACAATTTTATTATTCATTGCCTAAGTATATAGCGACCTCACTGAACGTACTTGTAGGTGTAACTCATACCTTCTTACGATAAAAGCAAAACGTGTGTTGGTGCAGTCGGCGTGCCGCGAGACGGGCGACTCGGACTCGGACGCGTACGACGCCAGCGGGCCGGGGGGCTCCGGCTCGGGCTCGGGCTCGGACGCGGGCGCCCCCGCGCGGCCCTCCGCCATGGCGCTCGTGGCGCCGCGCGGCCCCGCGCGCACGCTCTGGTGCGAGGTGCCCGAGGTCGTCAACTCGGCTGTACTCAGTAAGTCAATCTACACATCAATTTGATTTCTGCATAACACGAAATCCTATAAAAGTATTCCACCAAATGCAGAGTGTACCTAATGTTGCATTGATTCAAGGAGTATGTCCTTGAATCAATGCCAATTGGATCAGTAACTGTTACAAGGACCCCTCTTACTGCTACATTTTATACTAACTAACTAATTTACTTGTTTATGTATATAGAAGAAACAATGCTGCTATCTTGAGCAGGACTGTTAAGAAACTCCGTAACCATAACCGAAACTATCTGATATCCGATACAAAAATCTATCCGTTACCATAACCGAATCCGATATTAAAGTTTCAGATAATTTCGGAAAGGAGCAGAGTCTAAATAAACTTGTCATAACGTAACATAATACAATTTTTGTATTTTCCGTTAAAACCTAATATTCACAACCGAAACTATCTGGTACTAACGGGTAATCCGAAATAATTTCATATCCGTATCTAAATCCAGTATTATTCCTATATCCGTATCCAATCCGTATTCGAAATTGCATACTTACCCATCTTCCCTGATCTTAAGCTGCAGCCGCGCCTACATTGTACTTAACTACGAGTAGAACTGTATTTTATAATAAACTAGCCTCCCGCCAGCGGCTTCGCCCGCGTGGACCAGTTTTATAGGTTCCCGTAGGATAAAAACCATCCTATCTCCATTCCCAAGGTCTACTCTATCTGTGTTCCAAATTTCATCAAAATTGGTTCAGTAGTTTAAGCGGCAAAGCGTAGCAGACAGACAGACAGTGTTACTTTCGAATTTATAATATTAAGTGTAGATTTTATTTTGACAATCAACTTGGTGCTATCCCAAACAGTATTATTTATTTAGACTTTTCTACTAGAATTTATTCTCGTTATATTATTTATTATAAATATCATTAAAATTTCTCAGAACAGTCGGTTTTCCGTTACTCTGTAATAATTTCAAAGAAATTATTAATTTTTTTCTAGGTTCCTTAGCCCCCGCCCAAAAGAGACTGCAAGAGGCGAAGTTCGAGCTCCTCACATCCGAAGCGTCGTACCTCAACTCCCTCAACGTGCTGGAATCTCATTTCATCACCCATCCCGCCTTCCGTGACCCTCAAGTTTTACCGCCCGAAGACTGGGAGACGCTGTTTTCGACTATACTACCAGGTAATATATACTGAGAGGGTAAATCAACTCTGAAACTGATAAATACAATAGGGAACCTTTATTTTTTTTATTGTATCAATCAATCCTATTTGGCATAGGGATAAAGTGTTCAAAGGACCACATCGATTTGAGCACCCAGAAAGATAGAAATATGAGCCAAAGTTAAACCTCACCTAATAAATGGTTAACTTAAATTAACACCTAATAAATGTTTCCCATCTTCCAGTGCGGAAATGCTCCCAGCTGCTGATGACAGACTTGGAAAGGTGCTGGCAGGAGAACATCCTGCTGGGCGGCATCTGCGACATCGTGCGTCGCCACGCCGAGCGCCGCTTCCGCGCGTACGTCAAGTACTGCGAGAACCAGGCGCTCATGGTGCGCACCCTGCAGCGCCTCCGGGAGAAGCCGGCCTTCGCCAACGCGCTCAAGAGGTGAGACTTAGGGTTCGGTACAGGGTAGATAGCGAGAAGCATTCAGAATCCTTCCAGCTGCTAATAACAATTCTGGCGCGGTGCTAGCAGAAAAATGACAACAACTTGATTGATTGAAGAAGTAAGATTTTCAAATCGGTTTTCAAAGAAAAAGGCACACCAGGGAAAATCGAAAGTCTCTGTAGCTTCGGGATTAAGAATAGAGTTACGGTATCCCCTGCCTGATCGTAATAGACGACTAAAACGGGGCTTCCGGGGATGCGGGCGGTGAGAGTGGGAGCTCGACCCGTCCAACCAGCAGCCCCGGGAAGGACGGCGGTGTGTGCGTGGCCGCATGTCGCCGTCAGCATCGGAGAGTGCAGGAAAGCACATCTTCTCTCCCGAGGATGAATCCGTTCTGGGGCGCTGCGCGCGGAGGACATCGGTGTGTTCCACTGGAGATCCCGGAGTCCTCCTCAAGCTCAGAGGCAGGCCTCTGAGGGGGTTTTAGTTCTGTCAAATACCACATAACCCGGCATCATCTCCCAACGTGCCGGGTACCATTTGATGGTCCCGTCCCCGTCCCCCCGATACAAAGAAAAGGGAAAATCTAATAACCATGCACAGATTATATATAGATAACAAAGACCCATATGAGATGATGCTCGCGCGGATGGCACGCATAGCGTATGTTTTATAAATTGTAAGAGCGAGGCAAAATTCCTTATTTGCAAGGACGCAGGATTTTTCTTATATAATTTACCAAATAAACCCATAAGTATATATCTGCATATTATGATTCTGCAACTGCATATACCTAATATGATTTGACCCATGCTGAAAACATTTCAAAACAATTTGTGCTATGTGTAAAATAACACGTTTTCCTACTTGTCCACAGAATGGAGAGCCAACCAGCGTGTCAATCTCTATCGCTTCACTCGTTCCTGCTACTCCCGATGCAGAGAGTGACGCGACTCCCGCTACTCCTGGACGCCGTGCTGCGGCAGCTGCCCGCTGCTGACCCCGAGCATCAGGGATGTATGCTGGCCCTCGCCACGCTTAACGATGTAAGTATTGTAGTCATTTCCCACCAGCGGCTTCGCCCGCGTGGACCCGTTTAATGGGTCCCCGTAAGATAAAAAATAGCCTATGTGCTATTCCAGGCTTCATTGCTATATTAAAATCATAAGCGTTAAGCCAGTTGCTTCAACCGCGTTGACCCTATTATCCGTTTTCAAGTAGGAATGAAGCATTTTCTCGCGGTAAAAAGTAGCCTATGTTACTCAGGGTGAACGTAGCTTTCTAATGGTGAAAGAATTTTTGAAATCGGAACAGTATTTTTTGAGTTTATTCATTACAAACATACAAAAATACAAATCTTTCCTCTTTATAATATTCACATACATTCAGAAACCCAAAAAAAGCGCGTGAAATATCCCTTCTGCTATCGTTTTATACGTCTCTGCCGCCGCTGCACAGCGCTTAAATATCGCAAAACATACACGTAGCTTTTCAGATTAAATTGAGACTACATATCAGCATTAATATAGTATATTTCATTACAAGTGCGGAAAGGCTGTCATTGCAAGGAGCTCCGACAAATGTCTACCCGAGCCGAGGCGCAGCCGAAGGTGAGGGTTGACAGTCGGAACTCCTTCCAATGACGGTTCCGCACGTGTACTGAACGACTATTTTTAATACAGTTGCGAAAAAATGAAGCAATTTAATAAAATAATAAAAACTCGCAAAGAACATTTTTGAAAAATGGCGCCAACCGTAAAAGAATACCTATATGCAGAGACTTTTTTTTTGTTTTCTTCACCCATTCTGGGGAGGCAAAAGGAACTATGCCCATACAGCCAAGTCTTCAGTAGAATTTTTTTATTGATATGAAATGAAAATGTTAATGAGATGAAATGAACTGCAACCTAACCTAACTCATTGAATCAAATCATTAAATCTGATATTGAAACAAACTAGTAGCTTCTTTTTAGAAATATTTGCATGAATCATAAAAACTTCTAAAACTTCGTGGTTGGTTTTTTTTCTTTTTAATAGACATTATTTTGACAGTTGGGAAAGAGAACGAACGAGTGCGGAAAAGGTAAAGAAAAAGCACGAGTGTGTAATAGCCCACATCCCGCACGCTAAACGTCCCTGCAATACGTCACTTTTTGAGCAACTGTATTAAAAAATAAATAACGTTTCACACTCATAGCCCCACAGTAGGGTAGATGTACCCTGTGTCGTGGGTACCATGGACACACAGAGACACAAACACCCAGACCGAGAACAGAAATTTAAACTCATCATTCAAATTTCTACTTCGCCAGAAATCGAACCCGGGTTGTCGTTTGTGTGTTTGTCATTTATTTGTCGTCGAGCATTGGTTTAATAAAGTATTTTGAGAGTGACAACATTGTCCGCAGTTCGTATCCCAATGCAACGAGGGCGCGCGCAACACGGAGCGAATCGAGGAGATGTACCGACTCGCGCAGATCATCGAGTTCCCGCCCAACATCAAGGACCCGCCGACACTGGGGCCGGCTTGCGGACGCAGAGATCGCAAGTATGCTTACCACTTGACCAACTTGACGTCCACCGGAAAGAACCTCACTTTATACTATAGTCATTTCGCCTTAAGATGATATGCCTAACAGTTGTCATACCGACCGCACCTGTGGTTTTGTTCGATATTATAAAACAATCACTTTTATTGGCTGTAACCCTTTTTACGTCCCACTGCTGAGCAAGGGTCTCTCCCCATTATTGGGGAGGCCTGGAGCTTACTCCATGCTATTCGAATGCGGGTTGGTGGAGATGCGGGTTAGTGGCCAACCCGCTGTGTCGGATGATTGCAAACCGCCCGTAAGGCCTCCGACAAGGTTTAACAACTGTTATCTATCGACAACAACCGGGGTCGAAAGCTTAGCATGCCCTCCAAAGCAATTGGACTATTCAACACAAAATAATTTTTCTATTCGAACCAGTAGTTCCTGAGATTAGCACGTTCAAACAAACAAACTCTTCAGCTTTTTTTTATTTGAATGGAGTAGCAGACGAGCATGCAGGCCACGTGGTATTAAGTGGTCGCTGCAGTCCATAGACATCTACATACAACCTCAAGCAAGCATAGGTAAGTCTTGTCTGAAGTAGTATGCAGTTGCGCAGCTACTCCGGAGGCTGGTGGTCGCCTCATGTAAGTGTGGCCGGTAACTGCACCTTTTCACCGAAACGCAATAGAATTGGTTCACGGCAGAAGTGGGTGCAGCGGTGGCACTTCCCCGGACGAACCATAATAGTTCTACCACCTACTAAATATATTAGTATGTATTGATAATTGACTATTATCCGCAGACCCATCCGTTGGCTGGTGCGTTCAGGAGAGGTTACGCAGCTGCAATGGCGCGCGGACGAGCTCAAACTCACTTTCGGCAAGAAGTTCCACAAGATACCACTGCACCTCTTCCTCTTCAACGACCACCTCGTCATCACCAAGAAGAAAAGGTAAGTGTTGTCCGTATATCACGTTAACTGGTGCGTTCAATCACCCCCTGCATCAGAAGGTTGCGTGTTCATATCACGTCGGGTCACGAGTTTAGCAAAGGGAGATTTACCGTCGTGCGAGGTGGTTATGCCCGGGGAGCGACTGTGCTCCTACTGACTCAATTTGGAGCTCATATATTATATGGTCGGATATTCAGAAAACTCCGATAGCGTGATTCAAGCATACCCGTGGCGCCATCTCTTGATGAGTAGCGGAAGGTCGCTACAGAGGTAACGCAACTGCAATATTGTGACAATATATTTGGAAATTTATTCCGGTCTTGGACTACCAAATCAATTAAGATACGTTTAATGAGCTGTTAAAGCGTGACGTCCTCATACATTTAGTATGAGAAAATTATTTGTGACGTCACTTTTTATTCATAGTCAATTGACTAATTTTAAATAGATATAAAAAGTTTAAAAGTGTTTAAAAATGAATTTACAGTTATCCTGCTTTTCAAGCGTGCTCTAGTGCAGCCGTTTTAAGGAATGCGTTTTGAATTTTTTTATGCATAGTGTCCAAGACCCTATTTGTGGTGCGTAAAAAAGACGAAGAAAGAAAGATTGGCGCCGTATATCGGGCGCTGGAGAGAATGCAAATAAGAAGAAAAATGTGTACGTTGTATTAATTTAGCTGTAAAATTTTGTAATTCACAGCCGTAATAGTAAAAGCCGATGTAATTTCATCTTGTTTTGATTATTTTAAACCTCGTTTGCCTGCAGTTCGTCCTTTTTACGTCGCACTAACGCACGGGTCTCTTCCTCAAGGAATTCCGTTTATTGTACATTAAAACATTAACTTTTTGATAAGTCAATACGGAATGTTAGGTCCCCTAATCCCCTGCAATTAACTCTGTGTTGCTGACTTTAAAAAAGGTTTCGACACTTTTAAATCAAGGTAGGGGGGATTTAACGCACCACATTTCCCTTTTTTATATCAGAGGGAAACCTTCAAAAGGTGTCCGACACCTTAAGAGAGATACCGGGAATTCCGGGATTTCCAGAGGAATGCAACTGGTGAGCGATGGTGCTTTCCTCACCCCACGTTTCTCTTCTCTTATAACCTATACTTTTGACCTTTGTTACTATCTTTATTTACGTAAATATTTTGCTTTCTTTTTCTCATAGCGAGGAGCAGTACATCACGGTGGACCACTGTCCCCGCTCGCTGCTGGAGGTGTGTTCGAGCGAGTGCGGCGCCGCCAAGCACGCGCTGCTGCTGACCCTACTCGAGAACCGGGAGGGCAGGACCGTCGAGATGGTAAGATCTCACCCACCACTATCGACACCTTTTGTTTCATAATCGGTTACGATTTAATTTTCAATGAATATTTTATGAATATCACAGATAATAGTTATCGTCACGTTGATCGATAATTTGCCATTTACGTTGTTGAACACACGTACAAACCCACTCGAACACCATGCACGCACGTACGTACGCTCGTACGCACATACGAGCGTACGCTCGCATGCACGCACGAGCGTACGCTCGCACGCATTTTGTGTGAGAAATATTTGCTTTATTTTGCCATTAATATTTTGTTGTTGAAATTTTTAATTAAAAAATATGATACTATAAACTTAAGGATGTAATCATTCAATGTTAAAACCAACTTCCATTTATTAAATTCAATAAAAGTAATGCCCAGATTGTTTATCTCAACAATTTGTATAAGAAAAACGCAGGATACTTACTATACATTGTATACTTGTTACCGGCAGCTGCTGTCGTGCCCGAGCGAGACGGACGCGCGGCGCTGGGGCGAAGCCCTGCTGCCGCCCGGGGCCGGCGGGGCGGAGGGCGAGGCGGTGTACGCCGGCTGGGACTGCCCGCAGGTGGCCGCGCAGTTCGCGTACGCCGCCGCGCAGCCCGACGAGCTGGCGCTGCACGAGGGGGACATCATCAACGTCACCAGGAAGACTAGCGAGGGTCAGTACTCCAGTACCTAAGATGGCAGTCCCTGTAGCTTCGGGATTAAGAATAGAGCTACGGTATCGCCTGCCTGATCCTAAGAGGCGACTAAGAGGAGCATTCCAGGGTTGCGGGCGGTTAGAGTGGACCTCGATCCGTCCAGCCAGCAGCCCCGGGGAGGGCAGCGGTGTGTGCGTGGCCGCTTGTAGCCTTAAGCATCGGAAGGTGCAGGAGAGCACATTTGTTCTCCCAAAGATGCACCAATACTGGGCCCCGCGCGCGGAGGACACCGGTGCGTTCCACAAGCTACCGAGGGGGTTTTAGTGCTGTACAAATCCCACATAACACGGTATCCCCTCTCCTAAGCTGCCGGGTACCTTTTGAAGGTCACGCAATCGCGCATCGTTAGTTACGATCACGTGGCGAGATTGTCTCGGTGGAGGCAAAAGCGAACTGGCTAAAGAAAATTCTTTAACTCTAACTCTTTACTAATCAAATATGACGAAAAGACGATGAAGTTCATTATTAACGTGTCATCTAAAGATAACTTTTATTCCATGGAGTTCCATTATTATTCCTAGCATAAGTTGCGCTTTTACCTTTACCTCACATCTGTGGGCCGGTCTTAGTAGGTGTACGATAAAAGAATACCATTTGTCTAGAATAGAATGAAAATTAACATTTAGTTAGTCAACGCCAATCCCGTACATTTATCATTCCATTCTATAGTCTGGCCAACGAGACGAGATAAAGAATGTAAACAAACGGACCGTTACCAAGTTACTATTGCGAGAGCGAGCAATTATTATCTCTGTCCTTATCACACGTATGCAGTAATGGCGTCAGTTAGTCAACGACAGCTTTTGTTGCCTGTTTCGTGGTACAGGAAAGCAGTCAGTACCACAGTTGTCAACATTTGGTCGCGTTTTGACGGGAAGTCGAAAAAGACATTATGTTGTGCTCTTGTTTTATTTTCATGTTATTGGCACGGACGAGTAAAAAAAGTAAGGACTCCGCGTCACCTACATAAAATATGAAGCACCCAAGATAAGCCAGCTACGTGTAAATATGAACCTACACGCACACACTCACATAAAGATAAGCCGATCGACCGCCATTACGCTTTCAACCATCGCTTGTGGCAGTGCAATTTTTTGGCGCATCAAAAATCGAAATAATGCCGTCGTGCGTAGTTAAATGGTGTAAAAATAATACCACACTACAAAAAAAGTGCCAAGGGATAACTTTTCACAGGTAAACGAGA
Source organism: Pyrgus malvae (assembly GCA_911387765.1). Lineage (NCBI taxonomy): Eukaryota > Metazoa > Arthropoda > Insecta > Lepidoptera > Hesperiidae > Pyrgus > Pyrgus malvae. The sequence continues at coordinate 3,303,262 of OU426955.1, read as the reverse complement.
TCTTATTACATTATTTTCTGCTTTTTTCAAATACAAATAAATAACAATATTTGAAACACAAAACCTCCACTACACGTGATTTGCCCTTGACCGTAACAGTCAGTGTGGCCAGGATATAAATAGGGACTTTACCCGAAAAATCGGGTAACCTAATCCATAACGTTCTTAGTAGATAATGTTGTGTTTGAATAATTGAAATGAAATACGTTTACTGATGACTGTTTACAAAAAAATTTGGTGTTTGCGTTTAACAATAGTATTTAAACATTCTACCTTACTCAGGCATCCAATAATCACGTAATTAAACTCAAGTTATTTATTTACTAAATTAATTACAATTGTAACTTAATTTAAATTTTTAGTTTATTTTAATTGGTCATATTGTCTTCATTTTATTTGTAGGTTTCCTTGAAGCATGGAAAAATGACTGGATATGAATAATAAGGAACTGTAAAGGTCAAGAAGATTGGATCTCATCCATGAGCTAAGGGATGTCTGGTTCATGCGTCAAGCTCGTGAACGGGGCACCATTTGGCTTCTTTTGACAGTTGAAGCCTAAAATGACCATATATGGTCAATCAACTGCCAAATGAAGCCTTTACCCATGTTTTTTGCGCGGTAGCCCTGAATGTGCCGTTAATGGAGATCATCTGTCTTAACGCGGCGCTTACGATATAATTTCATTTAAAATAAATGATTACTGACTCGTCTGTATGTACAAGCTGTACAGCACAGCAGCACCAGAAGTATTGAGTAATCTGTAATTCGTGAAATTTTGTAGTGTATGTTCTGTCCTGTTTAATAAGTATTTAATTTCTTTACTACCTAGTTGAAATTTTATACGGTTACGTAAAAAATACATTATATAATAATCCATATTATTATAAAAATAAATAAAATATTTTAGTATTTTCTTTTGTGATGGAAAGTGACCTTACTTACGTGGTCATTTTCACGTGTATTTACTTTGCAAATAAATCACTCAATCGCACATAGTATTTATTTCTATGAAATCTACTTCCTTAATTATAAAACATCAATAGCAAACAAGCAAAGTAATAAAATTCGTAAGTACTTTTTCATTCAGACAAAACAAAGATACTGAAACCCAACCAGTAGAATTATAGGTATGTAATTTATATAGCCATTTTGATATCAGGTTGGCGGCTAACTTTCTTTTAATTTTAACCATGGTGTTTAAAAGGCACATTACTTCAAACTTACGCACATGGTTCACGAGCATAAACCAGTACCATTTGAAGACTAACACCTGCTATCTCAAGCACACAATGAAGGGGAAAATATCTGTGCGAACTGGTATCCCCGTAACGCACACATTTACAGCATAAATGTTGCTTCACTTGCTAGTATCGCGGCGCGGAGTCCTTACCTTTTTTACTCGTCCGTGGTTATTGGTATAATTTTGAGTAATATCGGATAAATTTGATGGCATTTGGTTCGATATAGGTTAATTACAGTGCATGAGTGTTGTGAAATAAAATAACAGTGCGAAAATATGTTTATACAGCTTGCCTCCAAAATTCCATTGGTCACGTTCTGTTAAAAAAGCCATCGCTTTACTTGAATGTATGACTGACTTGACTGACTGATTACTGACGACTTACTGACTTTACCTATTATTACTCGTCCAGTTATAACGAAACTGGCAAAAACGTGATGTAAATATTGTTACGCCCTATGGGTAATAAAATACCGTTTGCAACGTAGAAGTTGTTTATTGTCTCCTTATACAAAAATCCACTCAACAGAATCCATATCACCAAGCACAATCACTATAGTCAAATATCCTCGCTGTAGTCGTCGAAATAATTCTTCCTTGTTGCTTGGAGTGATCGCTTTAATTTTACTTCCAGAACTAAACTATGTCCTGTCGCGGCCCGGTACGTGCCTTACATTCTTACATACGGCTACCCACGGTTCTCTAGAATTTTCCCGATCTACCTAATACAATAGGCCCGTCCCGAACCTTCCTTTATGTTACTAACGCAATTATAGTTATGTACAGTCATAAATAATAGCCGCGGCCCGCGATGTAGACAACCTATACATGTACGCTATATATAGGTACGTACTCGCCGCGGATCCCGAACTGTATTTATATCGTTGTTTTTCTTATCACTGACTTCGAGAACTTTCATCATTGTTCGATAGTAGACCTAATAACTGTTAATGCATTTTTGGGGTTTTGCTGTACGACGCTTTGTTTTCGAGATATAGGTACTCGAAAGTTGTAACAATATTATACTTGGCGCAGGCAATATGCATATAGTTTGCGATGCCACAATTGAAAAAAAAATAAAAAAAAACTTTTGTTCCGCCATTTTGTGAAAGTTCATTCCTATTATGATTGCGTTAGATTTTTTGATAATATTAATATAATAGTGTTTGTTGTTGATTTTTGCTGTTATTGTGAGGAGTTATTGATTTTAACTATGGAATCACAGTTTGGGAGCTCTAGACAACGTTTGAAAGAAATCAATTCACCACGCAAAAATCGTCAAAAGTTAAGTTAACTTATTAATTCACTAGGGGCCGCCCGCACTATCATAATTCAATTTTTAAGGTTCTGTACCAAAAAGGCTTCTTTTCGCTGCTCCAAAAATATATTTTTTAGAATTGCAGTGTCACTTTCTCAAGTAGGTACTTGGAAGAAGTATTGTAATAAATCACTACATATTATAAAACAAATTTAATTCGCTTCCCGCCGCTTTCCCGCGTCCCTATGTATGCTTAGATCTTTAAAACTACTCAACGGATTATGTAGCGTTTTTATTTTTAATAAATAAAGTAATTTCTAAGGAAGGTTTAGGTGTATAATTGATTTTGCTTTTTACAAAATGTAATCAAATACATACTTTAGAAGATGATATTTTGTTTTACCAGAAATCATAACATCCCCCGGAGCGCATTCTCATCGCGCATCTAGTTTTTGCCTTTAGTACTTAAATGGGTTTTTGTAAAATAAATTTTAATGTATATCACTTAATCGCTCGAGCGAAGCTGGGCCGGGTCGCTAGTATATGCTATGTATATAATTTATTCAAATAAAAATATTTTGAACCCCTGAAACTTTGTTTACATTTTTTATCACGTCTCGTTGGCCGGACTATACAAGCGTTAATGGTAGTAGAATTCCACTTGTCTAGAGTGTAGGTTATACAGGTCTATGCGCCGACCGCGACACACCCAGACGATGTGGTTGAGGCTACGTATTAGGTCGTCAGTAGAGCCATACATACCTCAAAGACTCATTTCACGGAGCCCCATCACCTCCATTTCAATTCAAGACAGGGCACGCGAGACAGCTACGAGCAGAGAGTAGGGCCCTTTGGGTTTGGACAACGGACCGAGGCCGCTTGCTCGTTAACTTCTTGCAGAAGGAGAACATCTTCATGACATTCCTTTTTCAAGAAGAAGCCACAGCGCAAGTGGACTTGGACTCTCGGCAAAAGGAGCATTGGCCGCCCAACCAGGTGGACTGACGACCTGAAGAAGATAGCGGGAAACAGATTCAGAGGGCGTAGGACCGGACGGAGTGGCGAACATTAGGGGAGGCCGATGACCAGCAGTGGACTTTAAAAGGCTGATAGATAGATAGATAGAGTGTAGGCCTGCTGGTACTGTGTAGTTTAAAGTATAATAAAGGATGTTTTCCCCGCAGGCTGGTACTACGGCGAGCGCACGCGCGACGGCGAGGCGGGCTGGTTCCCGGGCGCGTACACGGCCGAGATCATGTCGCCGCACGTGCGCGCGCGCAACCTGCGCCAGCGCTACCGCCTGCTGGCGCTCTCCCGCACCTACCTGGGCCAGAAGAAGCGCCAGAACTAGCCACATCTACCAGATGCTATTCCAACTGTTATCGTCGAGGTAGTCCATGTTATTTGGATCCGAACTTTTAAATAATAGAGGTTATCTTGCATTATAGCCGACTTAACGGGAGTTTTATGTCACCCAGTCTGTTCGAGCCTGTTTCTTACAATTTACAAACATTAGACTTATATCATTATCTCTCAGTTTTAAATCTAAAACTTCGCTCGAAACAATTCCAGATTACTTTATTAACCAACTTTTTTTATAATGTGACAAGACCTTACTTCACGGCATTTTGTATTACATATCGCTTAGAATGTAAAGGATTTAATCATGATTTTTTAAAACCGTCATCCAAATTTGTGTCCGTCCATACACTGCCTTATTTTAGGATACACTATACATTAGAACTTTGATGTGTATTTTTGATACATATGAAAACTTTTAATCACTGATTTTGAGTAGCACTGCACCGAGTCGCAATATTCAGGTGCTTATTTATAATTCCGATAGTTTATAAACATTTAGTGTTACGCTCTTAAAGAGTAAGATAATAATGTAGTTAAGTAGGTATAGTATGTGAAAGTGTACAGTTACGTATGAGATTCACATTTGTTTATTGTACAGAATAATTCCGTTTTAATGAATGTTTAATGTTTAGTTTTAAGTAATATTTCATTTCTGTTCATAGGTATATATATAGATTATGTTCTGAACAAGTATGCCTTATATTAGTAATAGAATATAATGAAGAAAAATTTTAATTTTATATTTAACTTTCAAATAATAATCTCAGTTTGTGTTGATTTTTAAACAAGAAATGTCACTACTGCATCTATTTGTATATGAATGACCAATTGATACAAATGTATTTTTGAATCTAAAATTAATAATATTCTAGTATGTTTATGATGATTGTTCGTTCGCATTGCTTGCCCGTGGTTTTGAAAATTAACTAGTCAAAGAGCGAACAAGTATCAAAATTTTTATCTGGAATAATACTATTGATTTACATCTGAAACATTCCTTTACGTATTAGATTCTTTTGACATTGATATATTTTGTATCATGATAATTCACATTAAATTGCTACTAGAACTATATTATAATCGAAATATTGCGTTTAAAATATAATTGTCACTAATTGTATGTACTTAAGTAAATTATTGTTATGTATATAGTCATACTGATAATGTACACTCGTTGAGACTTATTCGGTAATGTAATGATTTATCAAATAAAATTTGCGTATTAATTTTTTTATTTATTTAGTCACAACTCCTGCTCCTCCAGGCCGCCCACTGTCGTTTTATGAGCGTAAGCGTTTGTCCAACGTTGTAGCTGCGCAAATGTGATGTAAGGCCTCCTAAGCACTATCCGGTTAGGTTTGCGGTTACGGCTAGTAGTCTCCCGGTTAGCCGCATGTGCAACCGCATACAGCGGATAGCCGGACGGCTAACCGGATAATGCGTACGTACCCTTATTGTCGCGTAGTGACGTCAACATTGCGGTTTTTAGCAAACTGGTACAATCACACGACACACCATCCCTCTCTGTCGGCATGAGCGGGGCGGGGCTACAGCAGTGACTAATTGCAGCATGACTTAGTTAACATTGTGAATGCTTTAATTAAACGCAAGGATAGCGGCCTTAAAATTGACTAATATGCTAACATTTTTTATCTTTCGCTTAGATATTTGAATCGCTAGGTAGTCAATATAATGTAAACTTGTATTAAAAGGCATTTTTTGGAAAAATATGACCCCCTTAAATCCCAAAAGTGAGTGAAAAAGCTTAAAATAGTTAAGAATAGTAAAAATATAAGGGAAATACCTAACATTCGTAATAAGTAATTAAAATTCAACGACAGCAATATTTTTCAACAATCAAAATAAAACTGATCTAAATAATAATATGAATTAATGTTTTTTTTAAACAATCTTTTATTAGTTCTTTTTTTTTAAAGAACTGAAAAGTTACAAATAATTGAAACCTGATAATTTTATAAATAAGTGTGTTTTTAATTCCTTTAAAATTTCATTCTTGGGCTGATACATCTGACAAAATTTAATTTTACCTTCAGCACCACAATGTGCATAATGAAAAAAGATATATCAAAGAACATTATGGTTGTTAATGTGTGTAGTAGTTTCAAGATACTTCTAAATATTTTATATCCAGATAATCAGAACTTGTTTCATTCATCTGCACTGGGGAAAAACCTGTCACATGTTATTTTGGAAACTTAAGTAAGAGTAACACACATCTTGTTACAGGCATTGGCATTATTGCAAATTGTACATTAGAATAATTATAATGTTAATGTATAAAGAGCAGTAGTACAAAGAAAAAGAAAGTCAATAAAAACCAATGCTTAAGTACAACAATGCTTTTATTTTCCTGACTCTTTAAGGCCAATCTCATCACATCCAGTTTAACAAATAGATCTTTTATCTTTATTACATACTTATTACCTTTAACACTACTGAAATTGACCCTTAATATAAGAACAATTGTTAACCCACAAACTAGCTAAAACTTGGAGGCTACATTGCAAAATCGCTTAGCAAAAAAGTTGTATAAAATATAATCTAAATGTCTTTTATTAGTGCTTAGTTGAACACTTTTAAAATTAAAATGTTACGTATAAAAAATTATAACAGTATGATAAGACCTATAATTATGTCAATTAATGCTTACTTGTACACTTACAAAGCATAGAACATAAACAAAAATAAATATTAGCTATTATTAAAATAAAAATGAGTAATCTATTATTATGTTTCTGTATAAAAATAAAAATGCTTAAGTTAACAAAGACTAAGAGATCATAATCTCAGTATTAAAGAAACAAGGAATGAATAGATTCAGTCAAGGTTGATGAGAAATATTTGAAAAATTTTAGCTTTCTAAAAGTAAGTATTGTTCTCAAATTCGTGTCTTAGATGAGTTGTCTTTGACTTCAAAGAGTTTTCTCACAAAGTAAACTTGTAGACTGCCTATAGTTGCAATAGCAATCATTTGTGCAATAGACCATCTGAAAATAAAACAAAATAGATTATTGTAAAAATGAGAATTCTAGAAGAAATTGGTTATGTTTGATTTAAACCAACTCAAGGGAACTTTCAATTTCAAGGATAGGTCAGCTTTACTAACTAAATATCACACAAGGGCTTAGAAGAGTCTTTTAACTAACAGAGAAAAATCTTCTACAATAAAAAAATAAATCTTCTATAATTTTCCAATGCACAATATACAAGAAGCCTACTTAATAATACTTGATTCTCATGGACTGCCTGAAAACATCTACTATTTTTTGTAGATGTTTTCCTGAAACGGCAGTCCATTGAAAATTTGAGGTCATAACTACTATCTCAACACTTTCTATTTATGATTACAACACTTGGATAGCATAGCCTTAAATCTTAAGATTTCAAATAGACTTTCACAGTAGAACATAGAACTGGTTAAACTGGGAAAGTACCACTAATATACATTACACACTTACAGCCCCACAGTAAGGTAATTAATACCCTGTGTTGTGGGTACCATGGACATATACAAAGACAGGAACACAAACACCCAGACCGAGAACAGAAATTTAAACTCATCATTTAAATTTCTGTTTTGCCACGAATCAAACCTGGGACCCCTCGATTGGCAGTCTGATATGGTAACCACTGCACCAACTTCTGCAGTAATACAATTATATTATGTATTGGGAGCAGTGAGATAGCAGTGATCAGTGATAGCAGGAATCAGTCAGACTTTTATGAGGCCACCATGCCTACAGAGTAGCAGCAGAACTGTATATGACTTCAGGCAAGAATAGGTTGGAAAGCAAGATAATTATTACCTATTAAATCAATAAAAAATCTGTCAATTGACTATAAGTGAGTTGTGATGTCACAAATAATTTTCTCATACAAAATGCATGAGAATGTCACTTTTGAAAGCTCATTAAAAGTATCTCAATTGATTTGCGTGAGGTTGGGTGTAGATGTCCATCTGCTACTGCATGCTCATCTGCTACTTCATTTAAATATGGAAAAAAAAGTTGGGGAGCAGTTACTTTTGAAGACAGTACAGACCTTAGCACATAAGTGTTGTTACTGAGCAACAGGTTATAGTCCCGAGATTCTCTTGCTCTAGAATGATACTGGTACTGGAGGATGTCATTGATGTTGCGCTCCACAAACTGTATGGAATTCTGAAATGAAACAAAGTATACAGCTACACACTATTGAACCATTGAATATAATTTAATTACACTACAAGAGAGATGGCAAGTACAGCTATAATAAAGAAATGTTTCAATGTACATTTTAATATTTGTAATTCGTTAAGATTGAATTATTGTGATATTTGCATACCTCATGAAGGTAAATATGGTGAAACAAATGTATAAAAACACCTTTAGTAAACACCCATATTTGTACTAATAAAAGTCTTTGTCTTTGCAGTTCTATAAAAATATAAGATACCAATGTTTTAGATATAATATTACATAATGGTTAGTTTAAATAATTGTATTATGATGGTATCTTGATACTCACTGTAAAGTTTTTGATATTCATGTCCAACTCCTCTACCTCCTTAGCATACTTCTCCCACATATCATATCTAATTACTGAGAGATACAAATTGACAAGCTTCCCAGCAAATCGCGAGAATTGATTGTCGATGCAAACGGCATAATACCCGCCGCTACTGCTCTGATCGGCGTACTCTGCGCTTTGCCGCCACTCGTATGGATGCACTATCTGTCCGTTAGGGTGACGTACTGCAAATCCACACATCCCATCGCCGCCTTTCAATACCTAAAAAAATAAACGAAACAACGTATGACAGCTGAACGATTCTATCAAGAAATGAACGAAAATACATAGTTTTATTAATCAAAATCCTAAGCTTACCACACTAGCATCAGTCAAGATAGGACGAAATATGTCTTTTTCAGGTAAAGGGAGCTAATTACCTGATAACTGGCGTAAAATGTAGCTCCCGGCTGGACGTATTGGAAATAACAATCTTCCTTGCCTGCATCGACGTGAACCTTGTAGTCCATAGTAACAGCAGGCAAGTTCTCGTACCATGGTGTCTCCGACGTCGAAGAAGCATCTCCAGCAATAGATAAAATTGTAAATAATAGCGCTATCACAGTAAACATATGCCACGTCCGTTGTTCCATCTTTAGTTGATTTCTGACAACTGACGTTGACGTGTGCTTGCTTGACATTTAGTGAAAGTTAATTTACGTGTAGAAATAAAATGAAGAATCCTTTCAAATTCCACATTGAATATTTTGGTAATGATTTTCGAATTTATTTGAACAAAGTTAAGATACAGTTAAGTTCTTTGTATATATTACAGAAATTCCCCATTTAAGTTTCTTTTAACAAAACCATTGATGTTTTTAATGTTAAAAGTGGTTTTGTGGCATATATTTTAATTGTCAAAGTCAGCTGTTCCAAACCAAATGTCACAAGTCACAATGGAATGGATGGAATCTAACCTCAAATCAAAGTTTGGTGGAATGTTGAGCATACATTGTTTATTGCTGAAAAACATTTCAGTATAATGAGAGCTAGATATTTTACAATTTTTTCGTATATAGGAACTAAATTTAGGTAGGTATGCGTTTAGGTCTTTAATCAAAAAAATATTCAATAATGTAATTATTTACGTCTACCATAATTAACTTTGTTTTATCCTTCTTTAAAGGAGATCACAGAAAATATGGCTTAAGAATGGAAGCACGCACCCTGATCCAGAGAGCGTCCAAGGAATGATGGAAATTGCCCTAACAAAGCTGCGGCCAAGAAATTTTCCTATGGTGAATTTATCCAGCCGGTAAATACTTCGTATTTTCTATGCATTCTCCAACCATGGTTGCGTGCTATTTTACCACAGCTAAATACGGGTATGTGACATCTTACAGTTAGGAAATCTTGTCTTTATTTCACTTATTGCTGTGAGTGGTATATTGAAATGGTAGTACTATATTTGCCATACATACATATGCAATACAATGAAAAATTAATGAATGATTTAGCTTATGCAAAATAAATGGTTTAGTTTATATATGTATATACAGTGTAGTCCGATAAGTACGACTTCGCGTATAACAACCTACCGTTTTTAGCGACGTTAGTGTAGGCACCTGGTTGGTTTTATCAGTATTCTACTAGTATTCTACTAGTTGGTTTTATAAAGTATATCCGTTTATTACGACTCCTCTTACAACGACCGACCGCTTGTAACGACGGAATTTTACACATAATTGATATAATTGTCTGGTTACAACAACAAGCTTTGACATATTTATAATTAAATCGTAGGAAAGAAGATATCTCCGCCCTGCGCAACCCTACACTACATACAACACCTAATTTGCTGTGCTTGTACCGACTTACTAAATTTTATGGTCAACAGCCAAGATAGCAGCGATAATTAGGTATGGGAAAAGCCTGAAAGAGAATTGTACCACTCCGAGCGTATCTGAAGCTCGAGTATCTACTGAAATGTATGTAATGTAAACGGCCTGATCCCACTAGCGGATTTAAGTGCATTCTAATTTTGAAGATGACATCATGACATTATGTATGTGATCAATTAAAACAAAAATTGTCTGTTCGTTTAATACGACTTCCGGTTAGTACGACGTAATACCACCAGTCCCTTGACCTTCGTTATAACCAGACTCTACTGTATTATGATCCTCCTTGACGTGTCCGTCAACGGCGGACCTGGCTACTTTGGAGAGATACTCGTAAACCCAAATTTTGTTTTAAATATCTGATTACAAGTCGAACAGTACAATTGGATGGATGCATTATAGGTGTAAGTGTAGGAATAAAGAACCAGCTTATCTTTTTTAAACCTGTTAAAAAATGTGTTGAAATAATAAAAATCTCTTAAGTTATATATTTGTTTTTTATAGTACAGATGGAGGTGTCCATGCACTCAATAGTACTGCTCACTTCGACCTGGAAACAAGAAGTACATCAAAATACTACCCTGAAGACATAGCTTTTACTTTGAACACATTTTTTCATGACACACAAACTCCAATATTGGTAAAGAACTGTATGAGAGTACCTGATGACTTTAATGCAAGGTTTTTAGCGAAGTCCCGAACATACTTATATAGGTGAGTCGTTATTGTATTGATAAAATTGATTGAACCAAACATAAAAATTACTTTAAGCCTCATGAGCTAAATAATTATGTGACCATCAACTTTCTATGAAATATCTAATTTTCTAGTACATTGATCCTCCACAAACTTATTACAGTAAATGTGTTACTCCCTTGTCACACCTTAAAAGTTCTGTCATCTCCAGGAATGGTGTGACATTTTGCATGGATGGACGTAAGAGCCATAACTTCCACTATCAAGACTATTGATACATATTATTTAACAAAGAAAAGTGCTTGTGGTACCACTCAGTTGGACCATTAAAAAAACTGAAATGAATGATGGTAAACAATAATTTAACCAACTTATATCCTACTAATATTATAAATGCGAAAGTAAGTTTGTTTGTTACTCTTTCACGCGAAAACTACTCAGCCGATGATCATGAAACTTTGGAGTTATCAGAAGTAAAATAGGATACTTTAAAAAAATGCAGGTGAAACCGTGGGGCACAGCTAGTATAATATATAACCAACCCATATTGGAGCAGCATGGTGGAATAAGCTCCAGGCCTCCCCAATAATGGGGGATAACCTATGCCCAGCACTGGGACATAAAAAGGGTTGCAGCCAAAACATAATTTTAATCTAATTAGAAGTGATATCAGTTTCAACTAATCTTTATTTGTTAGGATAAAAAATTTAATGTCATGTTTCAGACTAGCAGTTCTTAAGGAGGGTGTTGAATTGCCTCAAAATATTACCATAGCAAAATTAATACCATTGGAAGAATTGCACAGATGTTTCTTTTTGCGGTAAGATAAGAGTGATACAACTAAAAATAATTTATATCCAGCCAGCTGTCTATCTACCTTTTGGAAGTCTGCTGCTGGACCCAGGCCTCCCCTACCTAATGTTTGCAACTCCACTCCTTCTGGTCCGCCGCCTGTGCCTTCCTGCTGTCTTCTTCAGATTGTTAGTACACCTGCTTTAGAGTTATCACTATATTTTTTATACCTACTTGCCTTAAGGTAGCCAGTAGAACTTTATCCAAAAAAATATTTTAATACAATGTATTACACTTTTACAAGATTGGAGAAGCTTTCTAGCATACAAGTTTGTAAATTTCGTATTGTGTATTTATATGTCCCTTTTCTAACTGAAAAACAATTTTTCCTTAATTTCAGCACGAAAAATTTTAATATTGATAGATTCAAAGAAGGTGCAAAGTATTTTGTAGGATACCATGACTTCACAACATTCAGGAAGTACGACAAAATGTACCCACACAAGCAGAACCGCCGCACTGTCTTGCAGATAGACGTGAGACCGGGCGCGCCCATGCTCACTAGTTATTCCCTTCGAACCCAAGAACAATTATTTGATTACTGGGACATAGAAATCAAGGGCATATCCTTCGTACATAATCAGGTAACCTACTTGTTTTTTTTAAAATTAAGTATTTGAAATTATAGTAAACAATAAATGTATGTACCTACTTGTTTTATTTATGACACTTTAAATATCTTTTGTTTTTTATTAAATTATTTTTTTAGGAAATAAATCATTTCAATTTGTTTCTAAAAAAATACTGACAATTGCAAATAATTTGTACCTTTTTTCATAGCCAAAATATAGTGGATTTAGCATGTCTTTAATTTCAGATACGTAGAATGATAGGAACACTTAATTCGGTCGCTGTTGGTAAACTACCGCCAGAAGAAATCAAGGTGATGCTACAAGTGCCCTCCAAACACTCTTGGCACCACTTCATACAAAACTGTCCGCCGCATGGGCTCTACCTCTGCAACATTGAGTACGACCCTAAGGACTTAATTTATGAACAGAGCAACATTGACCAAAAAAGAGACGAAAAGAGTGTCAGCATTGAAAGAGACAGTGATAGTGAGTAAAAATGAGTTTCCTTAGTGAACTGCAGAAACAAAAGAACAAACTGAAAGAGACAGAAACAGTGGTAACTCGTGTAGACGGTAAAAGATATGTTGAGGGTAATGAAAAGGTGGTTGAATCAAATTTGTACGGCTTTGTAGTTGACACAAAACCTGATGATATACCTGTCATGATAACAGATTACTTGTACATTGGTTCACAGGATTGTGCAGTTGACAAAGTGTTGCAAGAGTACAATATTAAGCATGTCCTTAGTTTAGGTGTAGATATGTGTGTTAATGTTAACCATAAGTTTGTCCTTATGTTGGATTTGCCAGAAACTGATGTCAAACCATTACTATCAGATTGCCTCAGTTTTATTCGAAAAGCGATTGAAATGAAAGAAAATGTCCTAGTTCATTGCAATGCAGGAGTATCTCGCACATCAGCAGTCGCTATTGCGTATTTGATGCAATATAATTATATGTCGTTTGTTGACGCTTATAGCTTGGTCAAGGATAAAAGACCTGCCATTCAACCTAATGCTGGGTTTAAAAAACAGTTGCAAAATATGAAGCCTGGCGAAGTCCTTTGATTACTGCACTTTTTACAAACACAAAACAATTGGTTGTAAGAAACCAGTGGCGTAGCTATCATAGGGCCAGGTGGTGCAGTGCACCAGGGCCCCGGAGCTCAGGGGGCCCTCTAACCTCTTTTTGTCAGCTTTGAAAAAATAATAATAAAATAAAATTAAAAAAATTGAAAAAAAAATCTTGATAGAAAATGAGGCGGCATCATACTCGGCGGTATTAAGCGCCTATAATGCGTATGTTGGCGCAACCTTAAGATACGGACTCATATTTTGGGGTAATTCAACGGAAATACAAACAGTTTTTAAAGCGCAAAAGAAATGCATACGGTCAATCTGTCAACTACGGCAGATGGATACATGTAAACCACACTTTCAAAATCTTAATATTATGACACTCCCTTCGCTATATATCTATAAAATATCTGTAATGGTCAAATGCGACATCTCTAAGTATGATACCTTAAACTCTAAAAGACACAATAATAAGCTGTGCACAATACCTTCCAAAACTAAACTATATCATAATAGTGTATTTTGCATGGGACCAAAAATATACAATAATCTACCAGACTCCCTAAAAACTAAAACTATTAATGAATTTAAAAAAGAACTTAAAATGTATTTACTTAAAAAAGCGTACTATTCGGTCACTGAGTTTCTAAACGATAAATAAAAATCTATACATATAAAAGAGGATGTTTGTATATAATATGACATCGCAAAACTCAGAAACTATTCGACCGATTATTATGAAAATTGGTATGTTTATGTATTTTTTCACGGAGAAGGTTTATATGCTATCCATTATTATTATTATTTAATATTTAAACGCGATACGGAGTTCGCGGGGTCAGCTAGTATGTAATAAAATAAATAACTAAAATAAAAAACTAAAATAAATAACATAAATAAGATATTTCGCGGGATAAAAACCTGGGAGGTTTTTTTTTTCGCCAGCTTTTTTTCCTCTCAGCGTACAAAAACCCATCATGGTGGGTACCTAATAAGGTTCAAATAAAAATAAAATATTTTTTTACAAAAAGCACATAATTGGGTTTAATTTAATTTAATTAAGTAACTAAAATTATATATAATGTAGAATTATTTAAGTCTACCCTATTTAAGTGCGTGCGTGCGTATTTAAGTGTTTATTGTAAATAAATAAATATATCTATAATTTAAATTTAAACATATAACTTTTATTATATAACTTTTAAAATAAAATTTGTACACCCTAAAGGGTAAATATGGCGATCTTAATATTTTTGTAAAACCATTTTTGTTACCCATATTTGTGCACATAAAATATTTTCTTTTCTTTTCTTTTCTTTGGATTTGAGTGAAATTATAGACGAATTCGCAAAAATTAAAGCGAGCAAGAGATTGTGAATTGGACGGGGAATCCTGTTAAAAATCGTTTTTTCTCTTAATTAATCTTATCTCTATAATAAATATTCTATATTGTCATGTGCGTCGTTGTTTATTGATTCTCTTTTTCTTCTATTAAACACATGGAGATTCTAATAGAGACGACGTATGGATTTAGCCTACTAGGGATAATTCAACTCACTGTTTCCTATTCTTATTCCAATCAATAATTTTAAAGACCATATAAGTTCAAACTACGCGAAAAGAGGGGAGGAGGGCCCGATTCTCTCCCTATGCACCAGGGCCCTTGTCCCCCTAGCTACGCCACTGTAAGAAACAAGCAAAAATAACTGTTCTCTCTATTTTAAACTATATAAAGTAGTAGTAATTTGATATAAGAACTTGTCTAAATCTGATAAATATGAGGTCGAGGAGAAAATAAGTACAATCTTTTCCATTGACTGACACACACTCATTCTTTATTTCTCTACTATTTACAATGAAGGTTTCATACATAACACATCCTACCCCTATTAAAAAAATATTTTTTTAAAAACTAAGGAAAAAGAAAAAAAAGTACAGAAAATTACAGAAAATTATTAAAAATATTTTTTATAATCCACTAGTGGCCGTTTCCTTCTAAGCCATTTCGGTGGTGAATTCACTTCAACATTTTGTGCACCGTGAAATTCCTCCTGTGAAGGCATGGCAGTAGGTAAATCATCACATTCATGCCACTCTTGCACATTGCCTGGGTCTTCCGTCCCTGCTTCTGACTGTGAGTCACGTTCTATTGGAGAGGCAGAGGCGGTAGACGCCTCCAATGGCGACACAGGCTGCTGCAGTTTTTGTGGTGATGAACACTGGGGTAGATCCGGTATCCAACAATCTCCTATTTCGATATTTGGTGTTTCTTTATAATCGATTCCCTTATAAATCATTAATTGGTTTTTATGTTTTTTAACATTAAAAGAAGTAAAGCAATCTTTTATAACATAAAGTACTTTTCCCAGACGTCGCTCCACAATACCTTTTCTCCATGCATAACTATTTTTGTTGTTAAATTTTTTATACAAAACAATATCGCCAATATTGAATGATTTATATTGTTTCTCATCCATGTCTTTTTTTGCCTGTTTCTTCCGAACATCGTTAGTATTAGAAGATTGCGAGGGCGATGATGATGAGGGTTTAAGTAAATCTAATCGTGACCTTAATTTATGACCAAAAACTAGTTGAGCTGGTGCGAATCCTGTCGATGTATTAATTGAATTTCGATAATCCATTAAATATTTAAGTAGTGAAAATTTTGTATTACGGCTGGACATTAAACTCGATTTAATACCTTTTTTTACAATTTTCACAAAACTTTCCGCTTGGCCGTTGCTAGACGGATGATACGCGGGTGATGTTAAATGTGCTACTTTATTTAATAAACAGAACTGCTCAAATTCTTTAGAGCAAAATGCTGTGCCATTATCGCTTACAATAGTGTTTGGTAACCCGAATCTCGAAATAAAATCACAAAGCTTTTCTATAACCGCTTTCGAGGTAGCTGTAGCCGCCATATCATAGACTTCTGGCCACTTAGTATAAGCGTCTACAATCACTAGATACGTATGACCGTTAATAGGGCCTAGAAAATCTACGTGTAATCTATAAAATGGTTGAGGCGGATACTCCCATGGCGCCACTGGAGATCGCGCGGGTGCTGGTCTTAGTTGAATGCACACATTACACGTACCTATAATTTCCTCGATGGCTGCATCTATACCAGGAAACCAAAACCTAGATCGAGCTTCAGCTTTCGTCTTGACAATTCCAAGATGAGAAGTATGAAGTTCTTTTAGAACTTTAGCCCGCAACGACATTGGAATGACAACTTTATGACCCCTCATAATACACCCATTTTCTAATGATAATTGAAACCTACATTGATAGTAAGGTTTGACCAAAACGTTATCAACTTTTCGAGGCCAACCTTTTGATATATATTTTGTAACTAAATTGAGTACAATATCTTTTGTGGTTTCTTCGCGCAATTCTTTAACTGTGATGGGCATAGTGCCATCGACCACAAAACATATATACGCTGCTCGGTCACCTACTCCTTCCTCCTCATCTGTACCATCCGCTATAGAAACCGGAGTCTCTGGTAAACTAGCTCGAGATAAATAATCAGCTATGTTATCCGCACTACGAATGTACTCAATTACGTAGTTATACCCTCCTAAAAATATTGCGTATCTTTGGAGGCGATTAGCGGATACCTCCGGAATGCCTTTATGCGGACCAAAAATAGATATTAAAGGTTTGTGATCAGTGCGCAGTACAAAAGGACTGGATCGACCATACAAGTACTGATGAAAACGCCGGACTCCAAATATAATGGCTGTTGCTTCCTTTTGAATTTGGGAGTATCGTTTTTCAGCAGCGTTGAGAGTTCGCGAAGCGAACGATATGGGCTTCTCTAACCCATCAGCTTCAACTTGTGATAATACCGCACCTAAACCATGAGGAGACGCGTCAACAGTCAGAATGAGCTTTGCATTTTGATTGAAATGGGCGAGGATCTGGTCTGAAGCTAAACAATTTTTAACATCAGTGAAGGCCTTTTCATGCACTGAAGTCCACTGCCAAGTCGCACCTTTCTTTAATAAATCATATAAAGGATTTAAAATAGTGGATGCATGACTAATAAATTTCCTATAATAATTAACTAATCCGAGAAAAGACTGTAATTGACTAATGCTGATTGGAACTGGTGCATCAAGTATAGCTCGAACCTTTTCGGGAGACTTCTTTAGTCCAAATCTAGTTATGACATAACCCAGGTAATTAATCTCATCTTTAAAATATTCACACTTTTCCTTTTGCAACACTAAACCTGCATTGTCTAACCTACAAAAAACAGCGTTTAATCTTTGCAAATGTTCATTACGATCCTTACCAGTCACCAACACATCATCAAGGAAACACAAAACGCCTTCCATACCGGATAGCACGCACTCCATGGCGCGCTGAAATATAGCCGGCGCGCTAGCCAGCCCGAACACCAGCCTCGTATATTTGAACAAACCGCGGTGGGTATTAATACACGTCAACATTTGCGATTCATCATCTAGAACAAATTGATTGTATGCCATTGACAAGTCAAGTTTTGAAAATTGTTGTCCTCCATATAGCTTAGAAAATAATTCATTAACTGTTGGAAGAGGATATTGTTCGACAAGCAATTGTTTATTTATAGTAACAGAGTAATCAGCACACAGTCTTATAGTACCATTTTTTTTTAATACGGGCACGATCGGTGAAGCGTATTCTGAATAATCAACTGGTTGCAGTATTCCTAAACTTACCAATCTATCTATTTCACTTCCAACCTTATCACGCAAGCAAATGCTAGCGGCCGAGATTTACAATATATAGGTTTCATGTTATCTTTTAACACTAATTTAATTCTATATTTATTAAATAATCCTAATTTGTCTGAAAACAAACGTGGATATTGTTTTAGCATTTTTTCAACATGAGATTCATTACAAAAATTAATAGGCAATAGTTGTAAGTTAAATAATGAAATAAAATCTCTACCCAGAAGCGGAGGACCACCATCTTGTACGACGAAAATATCAAGAGGTTGCTTCCTGCCAGCATACTGTACAGTAAGCCTTGCGGTGCCTATACAACAGACTTTATCCCCTGTATACGTAACTAACCTTGTGTTAGTTGTTGTAATAGACACATTCTTAAAAAATCTCTTGAATATATTTTCAGGAATAATGGTCACAGCTGATCCACTGTCGACTTGAAACTTAAAATAAACCCCGTTAACAACTACATTCTCCACCAATGGCTCGCCTCTAAACGAACGAATTTGGAAAACCTTACCATCATCATCGCTCACGTCATCTAGATTGTCATCCTTGGCAATACAATTAATGTTACTCTTACACATTCTGCGTAGATGCCCCTTTTTGTTGCATCTTTTACATGTATAGTTTGCAAAACGACATTCTGGAGCAGAATGATTCGTAAATCCACACACAGAGCATTTACTTTTTGCAGCAAAATTATGATTTTTATTGCTCCGAGCAATCTTGAAAACAGTATTATTGTTTTCCGAGCCACCTGAGGTCGCAGAAGCCGCGGCTCCAGCGCGGGCACAACTAATGCTCTCCGCCAACTCTACCGCTTTCGCCAATGTAAACTCCTTAAGATCTTGCGCATATAACTTCTCTTTTTCCATACCCGGCAGCATTCCCATAACAAAACGATCACGTAAAGCTTCCTCTACATTTAAAAAACTGCAGTGGGCAGTCAATCCACGCAGCTTAGCTGCCCATTGTGAATGTGTCTCACCCGCCTGCTGAAAAGCGGAGTAGAAGTTGTGACGGTCGGCGAATCCAAAACGCTTAGGCGTGAAATGTGCATCAAGCAATGCTAAAATATCCGCGAAAGGTACTTCTGCTAAATTTTTAGGTAACGCCAAATCCGCTGCTAAACCATACGTGGTTTCAGTGAGTGCGCTCAGCAATATTGCTCTTCTTTTAATCCCCGATGCATCATTGACGTCTGTTACGTCATTTGCAATAAACCACTGATTCAATCTATTTTTATACGAATTCCAACTTTGCGTATTATGGTCAAAACTGGTTAAAATACCAAAAACTGGAGTCTGGGCCATGTTTACACGCGTTGTATATGAGTTTTACTCGTCGCCACTGATAAATATGAGGTCGAGGAGAAAATAAGTACAATCTTTTCCATTGACTGACACACACTCATTCTTTATTTCTCTACTATTTACAATGAAGGTTTCATACATAACAAAATCAAATATATTTTGCTTTTTAGATGTATAAGTTAAATAAAATATACTTTAAGTAAAATAAAAAGTCTCGTTCTTTGCAAACATAACTTTATTTCTAATAAATAAATTTAAGTACAAGCGCCAATACACTGCAGTAGAGGATCGTGGAGTACAATAACAAAGAATACTTCCTTAAACTAAAACATTGAACACTTGGGAGCGCTCCAGCAGCAAGGTACAGTGTCATAGTGTAGCACCAACTTCTTAAGTACATCAAATCACTTGCCCTTGAATTATCAAGCAATATAAAGGGATGAAAGTACCAATATAAATGGAGAAAAGTAAGGAACTGTCTTGAACCTTAATTTAATATTATATTTTTTTATTGGACTTCACAGCAGGTAATGCCCCAATAAGGAAAACTGTCCTGAACATTTTAATATCAATATTTTATTCTTGTGCTGTGAGCTCAACATATCTCCACGTCAGGTCAAACTAACTGTCAGAAAATGAAAAAAAATACACTTGAATTAAACCTCACTTACAGTATAAAATTCGAGATACCTGGTCTTTTTTTTTCAAAAATGGCATCATATACTTTGTGCAAACTCGTGCACAGCCATTTAACTATAATATTATTATTACTCTTAATTAATATTACTCAAAAATACACCAAGAAAAAGAAAATAAAATAAGAACACAATGTGGACAAGGAGGACAATAAGGACATGTCATGTCCATTCTGACTTCTCGCCAAAACTCATTATATACATATATTGTCTTCAAAATTATTTCTATTGTCTTGGCTTCTATTAAATTTCTGCAACAATACCATTCTAAAGATCTACAGTACAGCTTTTATAGTATAGTAGTTGCGTTTTATAAGTGGACTCACCTCAACTTAAAATTGTTTCTAGTGTTCAATAAGTACTAATTCTTTTAGATAATAGTATCAGTTTTCTTTACCAATTCTTGTAAGCAAAAATCAAAAAGTTTCTAAACCTTAAAAAACTTTATTGGCCTTATGTTTCTTTTCATTTATATGTTGCTTGATAATTTAAAAAGGCCATTAATTATTAATATTTTAAAACACATTTTATTACTGGATTGTTTAACAATTATATAATACTGGATAATATAATTTAATGTAATGAAAATCTCATGAGCAAAAGTTCTCATAGGCTGTTTCTACAGATATATAAGACGTAAAGTTTCAAGGCTATACTGGACTGGAGCAAAGTTGTGTATAGTACATTTTATTTTGTTAGCGGTGGGGTTTTATCTAGTCAGATCTAGGGGCAGATATTTTGCTCATGAAACATTTTTAACAAAGGAAATTCAAATAAGTTGGAATCCTATATTAATAATTACAAAGACCAAAATGCGTACCAAAATATTAATGTGTAAATATTACTAATGAAATGAAACATCTAAAACTAGATTTTCGCCATTAAATAATGTGTCATTATTGTATTCATAAAACATTGATTGTATTCATGGAAATTGAAAAAATAAGATTAAAATTTGAGACCGAAATAATAATATAAGAAACATTATCGTTTTATTGATGCCAAAAAATTGGAATGTCAATTTTGAAATCACAAAAGCACTTATATCTAAGTAAATAATAAAATTTGTAAAATTCCCAAAAAAACAATTCATCATATCATTAATGGTCAGTGTAAAAACTTCCTAGAACCACTACAATGTTTTTTTTTTATTTCTTTCCTTTTTCAAATCATTATTTTACTAAAATATACATAAAATCAACAGGAAAAATGTAAGACATTAATATATCGTAAACATGTTATAGTAATAGAGTTAAAAAACTTTATTTATTTAAAATTGATTTGTAGGTAATGTATAAGTAGTCAATTATTATTAAAGTCAACATTTAAAACATTTTCTAAACAGTTTAAAGTTCGTTTAAGTCAATATTAACTGCAGCTCATTTATCATAATAATGAAAGCAATCATAATACGAGTATATCCTGTTCAAAAGTCCAGTGTCATTTCAAAATCTGACCAGCAATCAGTCTTCAACCTTTAAACACAATCTATACAAATATAATTCTTATATACAAATTATATGCTTTCACTTACTACTCTATTTATACACTTAATACTAATAGGTCTGTACAACTAACTTTATATACAAAATATGCATCAAAAAGTTATTTAAAACCATTAACCCTAGTTTAAAAATTGTATTAGTTAGGGCATCTTTCACCACCTCAAGTAAAGTGACAAGTACGCTAATTGTCGGTTAAAGTCATTCCGTAACTACAATTTCAATTTCGCGATGTTCGAGTAGCACTAATCATATGCTGAATGGACCGGTACTCAAAGTTTTTACTTGCCAATTAACTTTACTTGGGACGTAACTAATAACACTGTAATTGGAGATGGTAAATGAGGCCCTTAGCATTGTACTTTAAGTCCAAATTTATGCGCACCTGTAAGCCTTGTTAAACTATTATAATGACAATAGGTTATAGTCTTTTTATTAATTATGTGGTTTAAGATTGAAAAAGTACTAAAATCAAATTATACATAATAAATATGTCAAAAAACGTCTTAATGTTAGATAAAAATATCTAAAAATGTTTCTCAACTTAACAGTACTTATCACAACGTAACAAAAGGCACTTTTTTATTAATAAAAATAACTATAAAAAGATAAAACGTATCAAGATTAAGTACATACATCAAAAACAAATACACTTGAGAATATACTAAAAAATACCAACCCAAGTTTTGTCACTTTGTTAATTTGTTTCGTCCTGTTTAAAAAGTCCTGGTTAAAATAAAATTTATTTGTATTTAAACAATACAAGGCAATATTTATTTTTCCATATTTTTTCTTTAAGTAGGTACATGATTTCAAAATCTAATGCTTTGAATACACTTCTTATAGGTCGCCATATAGGCATTAAAAATATTTAAAATACTTTTTAACATCTGCAATATATTTTAAGGAGATAAGTTTCTGTAAACTATTTTGTTATTACTGTTGGAATTTTAAAAGAAAAAATAATAATACTGTTTTTAGCTTATTTCAATAAAAAGTACTGCCAAGATTTTATTCTTGGGAGATAATGTTGGCAATGTAGTAAGTATCTTATATTGTTGGAATTTTAAATGAAAAATAAACTGTTTATAGCTTATTTCAATAAAAAGTTCTGCCAAGATTGTTTAAACACCTTAAAAAACCAACTAACCAGCTTAAAAATATAAGTATGTTCTTATTGTTTGACTTAGATGAGGGAATGTGTCTGACCATGTATCACACCCTTGTGAGCATAACTTCTCGTAACAAACAATTAAAATACTTAAAAAGACTACTGACACTTTTCATTATTATAACGTTAGTGTGTTAAAAAAATCACTATATTTAATTAATGAAAAGCACAATCACTGTTAATATTTTGAAGCCCTTTAAGTAATGTCTTAAAAATACATCATATTTTGGTAGAAGACAGCTGGTCCAGAATCTTCCATTTGAATAACAAAGCTTCCATAATATTCTCGTCCTTTTTATTTTTTTACCTTTCCACTCATATACTTGATATCATAGATGCATAGTTAGGTATTTTTGCATAGTATACATATTTTTAAGTACGTTTTATTTACACTTACAGAGCGTCATTTATCTTAATGTGACTTCTTCATAAAGGGTTTCTGAGTATTTTTGCGCGGCAAGTTATAGAATTCTTATGGATATACATAGTATACACAAACATATAAAGGGTCAAATATATTTAATCATTGGTATAAAAATTCAAAATTTTAAAAAATAATCTTGGCAAAGGTGCTTTTAAAATTACGCTGGCAACATATTTTAAATATTAGGTCAAGTAACTTATTGTTTAACATCAAAAGTTCTTTGATTTTGCCAATAAATAAAGCGTTCTTGGGATAAAATACTGCGAGAAAATAGTTGACACTGAGACTGACTGACCTCAAAATTTCTTCAAAATCAGTCCCCTGGCGTAGATCTCGTCCATTATGTGCGAGACATAGTGCGGTTTCAAATTTTCAAACTAGCGTTTTTTCCGGCGCGACATGCTTATATTTGCTTGACCTGTATGTATGTATGTAACGGGATCTTTTAACTTCATTTTCACCTACTTCTAAGCGTCTGATTAACTTGAAAATTTGCAAGGGCCGATGACAATGCAATAATACGAAAAAAATCAACTAAAAAATTAAAAATGAATAATGTAGTAATACTAAAAAGCACGCCTTTGTGAAAATACGATTTAACGAAATTCACAAACGCGTATTTTTTACTTTTTTAAACTAAATTACTTATTGTACTGGAAAATGTCAAATCTCGCTGTTTTGCGAGCAACAAGCTACAAAAAATAAAAGACGCGGGTACGCGCCGAAAAATACGCTGGTTTTATAGTGCGGTCACTAAGTCTCTAAAAGACAATTATTTTAAAACTTGTCCACTCTTAAGAATTCTCTAAACTGTTCTGTCTGAAAGTTAAAGCGTTCATGTCTTTCGTGTTATTGGATATGACAAAATTGACGATACTGACCTCAAAAACTCTTCAGAGTCAGTCCCCTGGCAGGCAAACTGTTCGCTTTAGCGGGTGCATCGCGTGCCTGCGAATGTGCGACTGCTATGCTGAGGCATTGAACCCACTGTTCCGCGTTCTTGCCGTCCTTGGGCTTGAGGATGAGCGTCTGGTCGCCGGTGAAGATCTCGAAGGCCTTCGGGATGTTGCGCGCGCCGCGGGACACCTTCACCGACCGGATCTGGTTTATGTCTATGCTTTCGCCGCCGCTCTGAAAAAACATTTTAAATTACTTGAACATCAAATTACAAGTTAAACATTACAAGCAGCGATAGCCTAATGGGTAATATAATGGACTTGCATGCCAGGGTTTCAAGTGAAGTAGCGCGTTCTCCAGCGGCGGAACAGGCGCCAGCGGCCCTTCTTCTCCTTCAGCTAGCCCTCGATGACGGGTGCTCCGTCGGCGGCCAGGAAGCCTACGACCCTCTCTGCGCGGTTTAAGAAGAGATACCAACAAAACACTCACGGAGCCCTTGCAGGAGAGGTGCGCGCCGGAGAGCGTGAAGTAGCGCGTTCTCCAGCGGCGGAACAGGCGCCAGCGGCCCTTCTTCTCCTTCAGCTGGCCCTCGATGACGGGTGCTCCGTCGGCGGCCAGGAAGCCTACGACCCTCTCTGGGCGGTTTAAGAAGAGATACCAACAAAACACTCACGGAGCCCTTGCAGGAGAGGTGCGCGCCGGAGAGCGTGAAGTAGCGCGTTCTCCAGCGGCGGAACAGGCGCCAGCGGCCCTTCTTCTCCTTCAGCTGGCCCTCGATGACGGGCGCGCCGTCGGCGGCCAGGAAGCCGACGGCGCGCTCGGGGTGGTTGCACAGGAAGCAGCCCCAGGTGGCGCGCGAGGGCGGCTCGTCCCCGCGCGCGGCGTTCACCTCGAACACGTCGAAGAAGCCCGCCGCGCGCAGCTCGTTCAGCACTGTCTCTTGCTCCTGCCAACAGAAACGGTATATGTATGGTTTTGTTACTTTTTTCAAAACCTTTAACAAAAATAGATTCTAAGTATACTAAAAACATTTTAACAATGTAGGTAAAGGGGTAGTCAAGTTACTATAGTAATTTAGGAAGTAGCAGAACTTTAATGGTTCACCCAGGGAATTACTACTGATACACCCGGGGCCGGCCAAACATACATGGGGCGAAAGAGTAACATCACAACTGCATACAACCATAGGCAACACTTAGGATTGCTTACCATTGCATAAAAATGTCCATGGGCTACCTTGTGACCTGCTACTCCATTCAAATAAAAAAAACTGATAATGAAATAAACGATGCTTAACATCGACTGATAACTAACTAACCTCTAACATCAATATAAACTTATTTTAAGTTAATAGTTACTAATATAGTTTATAATACTTTTTTCGTTCTGTCTTAACTGAATTCGTACGAGTATAAAAAAAAATCGGTTTACTTAAATCTAACGGTGGAATTATATGAAGACGGCGGCGTGGCAGCCTGCTGCAGGTCCGTCTCTCCTTGCTATGTTACCTTGAGGTTGGGGAAGGCGCTGGTGACGAGCGTGAGGAAGGTCTTGTTCTCGCACTTGAGGATGTCCCAGCAGTGCTTGAGCGAGGCCACGGTGGGGTCGCGCGAGGACAGCGCGGCGGCGTGGCGCGCCTGCAGCGCCAGGAACATCAGGTGGATCCACACGCGGGGTGCGCGCGTACGGAGCGAGAAACACGCACGCGCGTACAGGCAGTGCGCCCCGCGACGCCCGCACGCGAACACTAAACGCGCTTGCTTTTTTGAGCGCCGCTCTGGAACACACAACAGTCACCATATCTCAGAAAACAAAGTATGACTGTCTTAAATTCATACAAAATTTAATTATAAATCAGCTGACAATAAAAATTGTTAGTTTAAGAACAAAAGCACACTTAAAATGAACAGAATTTGTGAAGACGAATTTAACGAGCCGAAACTCGATAGGTTTACTAACAGGCATTCCAGGGTTCCATCGGCAATCTTCCAGTTACATTATCAGATCCTCGTCACCAGAATTTCAACGAATATGTCAAAAACAGTTTAACGACCCCGAACTTTAGGGTTTTACTAAAAGACGTCCCAGTGAGACTAACTGCCATCTTCAGGCTCTCTCATCGAACCAACTCTATGGCACCATATTATTTTACACAGAATTGGGTTAACGTTCTTAGAACTTATTAGATAGTCACAGCTCAATCTAAATAAAGCGTTTTAAAAACAATTGATATTCACCCTCAATGGTACACTTCGCAGGCGGCGGTATCCTCAACGACACATTATCCATATAAGCTTTGATCTTGTCCAGATGCTTCTCGCAGAAGTGCTGCACGGTATCCCTCATCGGGTACGGCTCGAACACGCTGATCCGATGGTTCGAGTTGGAGTTGTTATTCGTGTTCGAGTTATTCGAGTTGGAACTCGAGTTGATCATCGTGACGCTCGTGTTATTCGCCCGCCGTGACGTCACGGTCACCGGGCCCGATATGGATATGGGGTTGGGGCTGACCGCTATGGGACCAGAGCCACACGTTTGGGTCACGATTGGCCCACTGCTGGGCGCGGAAGTAATGACTGATACTTGTCCGAGCGCAGTATTGGAGTGCTGAATGGACACTGCGGTGATGGGTGATAGCCCATCTGATGATTTGCCTGTTGTTAGAGGGTTAACTGAGATTGATTGTGCTTGCAGTGGTGACGGCCCGGAGATGATAGTGGGGCCTGAATTCTGTAAAACATATATACTTAAATATGCCGTCGCTCTTACAAATAAATTGCATGCATAGGGTTTATGAATAGGGTCTTGGACACTATGCACCTCAGAATTCAAAACGCATAACATAAAAAGGTGGCACTTGGAAAGCAGGATAAATGTTCATTTATTTTTATACTAGCTGTGCCCGCGACGTCGTCCGCGTGTATAAAGACTTTTATAAAATGGATTGATTAAAAATTAAAGATTATTTATTTGCATTGAATAAGTAGTAGGTAGATTATTCTTACATATAGTGAAATCACTTATAATACAATGTTCATATGTTCAGAAGAAACCTAATGTATTTTTTCTAAATCCTTCAAACCTAAAACAGTAAGGAATGCTTACTGTACTGATCTTACTATCCACTTTTCTCACGTTTCGCTTTTCTCGTGCAATCAGATTCTCTTTACAAATAATGTACCTCGTTTATTAAAGTTAAGAGATACTGCTGTGCCCGTGGCTTCATCTATGTTAAAAATAGTATCTTTAGTAAATTGGGTGAATTTATACTGCAAAGAATGTAGAGGCAGAAAAGAGGTGCACTATACAACTACTTGAAGCGCGCATGGCTCGGCGGCGAGCGTAGAACGCAAGCGATCTATGCAGCTAAGCCAAACGGGCGCGGTCAGGTGTGAGATGGGTGACCGCTAGTGGCAAAAATTTCATGCGCGTTTCCGTGCTTCGGAGGGCACGTTAAGCCGTCGGTCCCGGTTGTTGTCGATAGATAATAGTCGTTAAACCTTGTCGGAGGCCTTATGGGCGGTTTGAAAACATCCGACAGCGGATTGGCCACTAACCCGCATCTCCACCAACCCGCATTGGAGCAGCGTGGTGGAGTAAGCTCCAGGCCTCCCCAATATTGGGGAAGACCCGTGCCCAGCAGTGGGACGCAAAAAGGGTTGCAGCCAATACAACTACTTGTAGTTGGGAGATAAAATTTCTAAACATACATGTGCTTAGGATTAAACAATCGGAAAAATAATTGTAAGGTCAATTAATAAACTATAAGTTTAAAACTTGCGGACAGCAGTTTGGTCATAAGTCATAACTCATATAACATTGTGAAAACTAAAGCAGAAGGCAGGGTCTCTACACAGTGTGCTATCTGTATATTTTGGAACTAAATAATATTTTTATAAAGAATCTTTAAATAATCCTTAATATCTCCATCAACCAACGTGTGTGGATGAGCCCTCAGCTCGTACGCAATAAAGAGACGCAAAAAATGAGTTAAGTTATCATTGGTCCAATTAACAATGTTCAGCATCATACATATACCTACCCAACGATGGGACAACCCGCGTGGCGCAATGTTTACCATGCCGGACTGCTAATCGAACTGTCCCGGGTTAGAATCCGGGCGAAGCAGAAATTTCAATGATGAGTTTAAACTGTTCTCGGTCTGGGTGGTTGTGTTTTCTGTCTCTATGTGTGTTCATGGCACCCACGACACAGGGTTTATCTACCCTAATGTGCGGCTATACGTGTGAAATGTTATTTTTTATTTTTTTTACACTATGTACTTACTTACTTTTATTAGACTTAAGGCTTTTATTTGAAATTATCTCCATCGATTCACTTTGGAGAAGAAATGAATATTGCTCAATAACGCCATCTACCGTATGGCATGTAAACTTTGTGGTAGATAAATCGAATGTCAAATTACCAAATAGGTAGATATTGAGATTAACAGTTGGTTCACTAAAAGTTTAACTATTCGTCACCTAGATGTCTGCAGTAGTCTCGTTTTGTTAAGGCTTTGTACATTCTGTATGAAGGTTTAGATTCCGAATCTTACAAACTTAATGCTGGATGCATTGAGATTGTAAGATTTGGATTTCGGTTCATCGGAGCTTGAGGCCTCCTCAATATTGGGAGAGCTCCATGCTCAGCAGTGGAATGCTAAAAAGGTTGCAGCTTGATATAATGTAGCGATAATAATCGTTTCAGCTACAGCCTGTTCATAATCTTCCACCCCAAAAGAAGACTAATAAGCTGAGCAACTAACTCAATGGAACCTGTGTTGTAAGGTTCGGCGGCGGTAAGGCTCGCGATGCGCTTATTAGGTACCTATAGTCTAGCCATACTCGGCCAACGAAAGAAAATACAGTAAGCTTATCTAAGTATATTTAATATAGTCGACATATTAGTGAGAGTTCAAAATAATTTTACTTAAATTTAAACTTTTATTTATGGTTTCGAATGGGCTGTTACCTAAACATTCATACAAATTCCCCAAAGTGCCTTTTAAGTTTATGTCGCGTATTGTGTAAATGAACATAACTTTTTTGTTTATCATCCGATTGATATGAAATACACACTAATGTTACGGAAATTCATTCAACAATATATCAGTAAACACATCTTTCAAAGAAGGGAAAAGAATTTGAGAATGAAATATTAAGTTAAGGTTAATTATTGTACGCTTGAGATACCAACTTTCGAATCCATTTTATTTGCTATTGAGGGGTAGTTTTGAAAAAAGCTTAAATAGAATTCTTACTATGTTAGTAAAGATTACAAATACAAAATTATAAGTATATTACTCTGCACAAAAATTTTCTGTACATCAAGTTTCGACACTCAATTTTTAAAGAGTTTCAAAGAAAATTGACATTTAAAGGGTGAATTTCGGGAAATGCTGAAACACGTATTCTTTTATTTTGGTTAGAAAATATTTATACCAAATTTCAAGAAAATCTATTGAAAAAATCCAAGTTTTCCATACAAATTTTCATCGTTCATTTCACACCCTTAAAGGGTGATTTTTAAAATTATCTATAGCCTAAATGTTAGCGAGGACTAATATATATAAAACAAAAAAAGTTTCATCAAAATCCGTCCAGTAGTTTTTGCGTGAAAAGCTAACAACAGACAGACAGACAGACAGACAGACAATAATTTCAAAAATTATATTTTTAGCTTCTGTTACTTATAAAAAGACCCCTAGAAGTATTTTTTTAAATTTATATGCAATGTACAGAATTGACCCTGCTTACAGTTTTATTATATGTATAGACATGATTTTTATTACCTTTTAAATTAATAAAAATATATTGAATTGAATTTAACTGATTTGTGACGTCACAAATCATTTTCTTATATGTACGAGAATGTCGCGTTTCGATTTGGTAGTCCAAGACCGGATTTTCTTTGGTGCACATCATGTACTTACAGTGGAGGTGGACGGCCCGATGATGATGTTATGATGATGGTGGCGAGCGGCCACCCGCGGCGCGCGAGGGGGCGACACGGTGGTGACGGTGACGGCGCCGCCCGCCTTCGGCACCGCCGGCTTGCTGGCCGTCGCCGGAGACACGCCTGCCAATTTGACGATACCAGATCCAACAACATCAGTACAGTACAGTAACCATAACCATTAACTTCACGCGGTCACATTAACTTGACGCATCTCTGGAATGCGAGGCCCCGCCCTCTTCCCCCCGCATACCCTTAGCCCGCCTGGCAAGTGTCAGTATGGTCAGCACTATTGGTCAGCGTCAAAATGACGTCATCAGCGTTAATGTGACCGAGTAGTAAGTAACAACGCAATAAGTAAATTAAATGAAAATATGACATTTGCATAGAGAATATGTATAAAACTTTTGACTTGAACCAAGCAAAATTTATCACGAATATCATGCTACATTTTGGGCAATACCCATTAAGTGACAAACTGACAACAGTGAACTGAATGAAAATGATATTTGCAAAGAAAAATATGCATAATGCAATCTACAAAGTCTTCACTGTACAGTTGAACTGTTTAGTTTTAACTGATATTCCTAGTGTGCTCAGTTTTATCAGTTGTAAACTTTATCTCTGCAAACTTTAAACATAGTGCATGGGCAAGCTACAGCATCAGGCAATTATTACTGTGAAACATATTCATTGCAGATGAATATTGGTATGGCTCTTTTGTAATATCAGGTTAATAGTAACAGTCACACACTCAGTATGTGTGTGTGACTGTTACTATTTACCTGCTGGCAGCTCCATAGCTGGAGGCTCCATAGAATAATCGTATCCTGCTGCCATCTATAGTATATTTATATTTATTTATTTTTATTAGGACTGGAATCCCAATTACACCTATCAATTAAATTAAATTAGAATTACATATTTAACATTAAATTATAAGATATAGTACATTTACATAAAAATTGAATTATTGTCCCAGTTCACATACACAATAAAATAACAAAATGTACAAAAATCAAGCTGTATTTGTCAATATGAGAATAATTAAAAAGAGTTAGAATCACATTATAAAATCATCATTAAATTAATAATCTAAATACATCACGTATTCATTTCTCAATAACGTAAGTATTCTGACAAAATGGTCTTCCACTCATCAAAAAACAATTCACAATATGGCGCGGAGTTGTAGTAACTTGCCCGTAGACTACGTGCAAGTACGTAGTTGTGGGGTGTCAGCACTATAGTCGCCGGTTATACTTAGTATTAAACCCCACAACTTTGGCAAACGGAATTTGTGAGATAAAGGAAGTGGATAGTGTAAGTAATATTATACACAAATGAAGTGCTTTCAGAGTCTGTCAATATTGAGGTACCATTGTACCAATGTTCCTTGTAAAAACAGTAACTGTTTGTTCATTGACGTGTAAAAGTATTACCTGAACTGGGAGCGTTTGAATTGGGCTGAGAGTTAATCTGTTGTGAAGATGAGAGTCGTGTCATGCTTTTGTGCAAACCTCCCACCGAACCACCTGAAAATAACGTAAGTCTGTAAACATGCAAATGAAATTCGTGAAAGTTGCAACAATATTTTACAGTCCTTTTTATGAGACTTAGAGCGGTTTCAGACCAGCATATTTTACGCTTGTTGTTTTTGAAATGTCGATTTGACATTTTCAGAAACAAAAAAATAGAGCGCTTGTAAACGCGCGCGTACATTTGTTTGAAACTGCTCTTAAGTTAAATAGAAAAAAAAAAGAGGCAGATTGCTGTAATTTTATTAGAATGTGCAAAGATACAGCTTTTATCAGAGACATTTTCAGTGCTATTCAATTCATACATATTGTTAGTGCCTCATTTAGAATACCACAAAAACTGCGTTGACATTATATACAAAGTTTTTTGACTTGTGATGGATGATACTTACCGTTATACTGGTCGCCTACAAAGCAAAGACTTATGCCACCATAAGTTTTACAAGTGCTAAGAAATTATATGTGAGAGATTGTGAGGGTGACAAAATTTTTATAAAAGACTAGGAGTGACTTTAACAAAAAGATGAGATTATTAATTTGTTGGGATCTAGGATTTCTTTGTGTGTTCACCGATTTTAGGGCGTAATACTTATCCGATTTCGATGTTTTTTTTTTCATTAAAAGGTGATATAGTTAATGATTAAAAGAGGTGAGTTCTGATCATAGAGAAGTTTTATTTTTCACTTTTTGGAGTCGGTTTTCATTTTTTGTTAAAAATAATTTCTCGTTATATTTTTCTTCGCATTGCTGACACTCACAGTTTGTGGTTTGTTGGCGAGAGTTGACAAGCTTATGAATAATCACAATAACTAAAAATCCCCAATTCACGGACGGAGATGCCTGTTTAAACTTTTTTCTTGATTCCATAAGTGTATAAACTCACCAGCAACATTCAACCGCGTCATACTCCGATGCGAATTAGGCCCCGGATGCAGCCGACCCGTGCTCCGGGAATCCCCCAGCTTGGCGCGCCGCGTGTACCCCGGGACGGGGGCCGCGGGGGGTGTCGCCGGCACCCCCGCCCCCGCCCCCGCCGGGGACCCCACGGGACCGGATGTACTGGTGCTGGTCGCTGTGGTCGGGGGGGTTGTCTGGCCACCTAGCTTCACGATCGTCACCCCGCCCGACGTTCGGTTGACTTCGCCGTGCGTTGACTTTGGTCGGTTGCTGAAACGAAAAATGCAAAGTGTAATTAGTTTTCGAGTTACTAAAGCAACATTGTTGTATCACAATATTTTTAAATCTTATAGAATATAGAGTGCTAGTTTTAAGGCCTATTCAGATCTACGCGGTATTCGCTGCCGCCTGCGGTAGAGTGCGTATGCTGTAATATTATTGTTAATATCAGAGCGGATTTCGTTTCTGCGTGGGTAAAATACCACGCGATATGCACTTGTACCCACAGCGGTCAGCGAATACTGCTCAGGTCGCTATAGCTACTAAACTAATATCGGATCTACGGGGATGAACAAATGAAGGTCTGGTAAATGGTCTATGGAGAACTATAGGACACCTGCCGCTCAGATTGCGTGGGTCCCCATAAAATGCCGTGAATACCTGGGAGCAACATTGGCGTAAGCATCTAGGTGTGTTGAGAGGAGTGGCACCGATTTCACCATCATGGGGGGATAAATGCAACCCACAGCAGGTTTTGTCGCTATTACGCTAATTACTTAGTTACACTTCCACCGCAGAGTAATCTAATATATAAAATTCTCGTGTTATGGTGTTTGTAATTAAACTCCTTCGAAATGGCTCGACCTATTTTCGTGAAATTTGTGTGCATATTGGTTAGGTCTGCTAGCTGTAGATATGTATGTATGATTATTTTTAGTATAGTAGCACACACTTGTTGGCTCGGAGCGCGGCCAGCAGGCGGTCGGTGAAGAGCGCGGGGTAGGCGCTGCACAGCGCGGTGGCCTCCCGCAGCAGCGCCGCCTGCTCCGCCCACTCCGCCCCGGCCAGCCGCTCCACTACGAAGTTTAAGGCCTCTTGAGCTCTTTCCTGCGAAAGTAATAAAGCTGTGATTCATTCGATTATTAAATAAATTCATTTGGATTTTGCGTAGTTTTCAGATCCTGCCAATTGCACTCTCCCTGTTCCTATGTGGGTAATGTATAATGTACTGCCTGATTAAGAGAAAGATAGATATATAATTTATTAGATTTATTTTGGGATTATATTATTAAAGTATTATTTTAATGTACATCCCATTCTGTAGTCTGATGTTTGATGAAAATGTGATCAAATCTATACTAATATATAAAGCTGAAGAGTTTGTTTGTTTGTTTGAACGCGCTAATCTTAGGAACTACTGGTTTGAATTGATAAAATATTTTTGTGTTGAATAGTCCATTTATTGGGGGAGGCTATAAGCTTTATCGTATCATGCTATGACTTAAAATAAAGTCCACGCGGACGAAGTCGCGGGCGACCGCTAGTGACAGATAAGATAACCAATCATCATAATCATTATACTATATCATTCATACTTAGGAATCATTTCGTCATGATATTATGTTTCTTAAGGTTTATATTAATTTGGGTATCGCTATTGTATGAATCATGCTTAATCGCCACTGAATTGATAATATAACACTCAAATAATAATATCAATTTTGACAACCCTAGTCAATTTATTAGATTCGTCACTAATGAAAAATAGGCTAAACTCTTAACATTTTTTGACTAAGCAAGTATACCAGATGAATTTTTTAAGAACACATTAATATAAAGACATTCCCCCAAATGAGGAAAGAGCAACTAAGTACTTTCCCTGGTAAGAATTCAAACCAAAAGCTCTTCAAAATCGTGCATAAAACCATTAGAAAGCTACGCTCATTGTGTTGTTTATTTCATTTTGTTTATTCTATCTTATTGTAAATTTTGGCATTATGTAGCAAAGAAAACCAAAACTTTTTGAAACCCATCAAATCCCCACAAAACAATTACTTCTCGCCTTATCTCCATTGCCATTTTATCATACAATACAATACATCATATAACGTAATCTCAGGCACTAAATCCCTATTGACGAGGAGCCAACAATGTCAATGCGATCAATCAGGCTTGATAAGGCTATCGAAGTTATCAGGTGCATGACATCTGATTTGATAAGGCAGTTAGGCAGTATCGCTTACTGTACCTTTGACTTACTTAACTGAATACATAGGCTTTCGGGAAAACGATAACTATTGTTATGCTACTTGTAATGTTCTGTTTTTGTTTACTGTACAACATTACTGATAACAACGACGCCGACGCCTTGACCTGCATTGTAAAATATTAAACTTAATCCTTGCACTAACATTGTCATGGATAGCTAGAATCCGGTCTGGTCTTGGTCTTACCAAATCAATTGAGATACTTTTAATGAGCTGTCTAAACGTATGTCAAGTACACCTATATTTAAGTGTGAAAAATATATTTGTGACTTCATATATCATTCATGTCAATTAACTATTTTTTTATTCATTTAAAATGTAATAAAGCGTGTTTTAGTGCAACCTTTCTAAGGAAAGCATTATTATTTTTTGTGCGTGTTTTAGTGCAACCTTTCTAAGGAAAGCATTATTATTTTTTGTATCATGTCCAAGATCTTATTTAATTAGAGACTGATTGCTCATTACAAACTGCTCACTCAATATTTCTTTACAAATAAGTTTGCAGGCAACTCACCTTCCATTTGACAATTAACAAATTAAGATAGATTTTCTAGTTATGTACTACACAACGCAAACGCATAAAATTTTATTGATTTTGAGATCAATGAACACTGTCCATTCAAGATAGTGGTTTGGATAATTTACGTGAGTAGTGGTTAAAAAATAGGCAAATAACTAGCCTCAATGACGTTGGAATGTAAGTAAAATACTCACTTTGCTAGTATAGCCCAAGCGGGCCAATATGGTGGCCACCAGGTGCTCCGCGCGCGGCGTGGCGTGCGGCGCGCGCGCTGCCCGCCGCACCGCCGCGCCGTGCTCCGCCACTAGCGACGGCCGGCTGCGGCTCACGCACGCTATCACCTGAGGACAATATTTTTAATTATATTATTTATTTATTTACTTCAGGCTACTTAGATCCATGTTTGCCTCATCAACATTTACACTGCACATATATATACCTGGTGTTGTACTTTGATATCCTGTAAATCTGAATGGTCCTGGACTACCAAATCAATTGAGATACTTTTAATGAGCTGTCAAAATGTGACATCATCATACTTTCCAAGTGTAGTTTAATGCCACCTTTTTAAGGTATGCATTTTGAATTCAACACACTATTGAACTGAAAGAATTGAAACACGATTCATTCAGGCACATTATTATGTATTTTACATTATAGTTCAGATGGCTGTCTAAAATTGTCTGATAATTGTCTAAACCCCCTATGGGTTGTACCAATACAGCAAACCCATGTATAGAATTATACTAGGCTCTGGTTTTCATTTCTGTGGACACTGCATTTTTGATGTTATTGACGACGCGAGAATCAGAACCCTGTGCATTGTCCTATAAAGTATTTATAATTATTAAGTTGCAAAAAAAGTTTTGATAGCAATAGGACAGTATGTATTTAAGTGATAACCCCTAGACCAAGAGCAAGTCCTAACTTATCTGAGTAATTTATTTAAAAATTCACATTTAGGTCAAATATGACATGTTTGAATATTGGCATTAAAAACAAATAAAAATAGAGTTCTTACCTGCAGCAAATCAATGCACATGCACCCTGGATCAGTCTGACTGGTGGTGTTAGGGCACAGGTAGCTTAACAGCTGCGGGACACAAGTCTTCAGCGCTTGAGGCCTCCTGCCCGCTATCTGTTCAAAGAGCGCAAATAGGGAGCTCTTCTCGACTGGCTCAGCATGTGGCAGCAAGGAAACCAGGGCTGTCACATGTCCTTCGAGAGGCTCCGGACACACTTCGTAAAGATTTGTCAGGATACGACAAAGTGGGTAGTTACCTGAAAATATTTTTGTAAAGATGAGAAATTGTATCTTCAGATACATTTATGCAGGAAAAAGTATTGGTAATGGTATGTATTAGTTATAAGTTATAGGTTAGTTAACCAATTTTAAACTTGATAAACAATCATCTTTTGCTCACAAAGGACATCCATGCCCATAAATAAATCTTATAAAACTTACATTGAATTTAAAAATCCCTTTTGAAACTGTCAGTATCTTCATGAATTTAAATGACAATTGTTGGGCTCATGCTTTATTAATTTGCATATTTCTCTCATATCCAATGGATTGAATTAATACTCCATCTATAGAACATGAAAGTTTCAATAATAAATCAACATTAAAATAATAGCTTACCAGACATAATAGAGTCCATAATGGTCTGCACATGTGGTTTAAGCAGGACTGCATGGTTTACAGCAGCCAAGGATAGGTAGCGAGCCATATGCCTGGAAATCTCCCTATTGCCCTTGTGTAGGAACTGGACAGCTACTGGCAGGAACAGCTCCATCACTTCAGCATTGCCTGTGGTCTCCTTGTCCTCTTGTAGTGGAAATGATACCTGCAAGAAAAGATATGTATGATCCAGTCTCTGTAATTAATAACAAATTATGGAACAATCTTTAAAACTTTAAGTTTTAATTATTTATTCTCAAGTTTTTAAC
The DNA here is from genome assembly GCA_911387765.1 of Pyrgus malvae. Lineage (NCBI taxonomy): Eukaryota > Metazoa > Arthropoda > Insecta > Lepidoptera > Hesperiidae > Pyrgus > Pyrgus malvae. Next base: position 3,265,935 of record OU426955.1, on the reverse strand, counting down.
ATTTTTGTATAAAATTTCAGTTCAATGCAAATTAGAAATTAAGCATGTTAAATGCCAAATGATATGGAATAAATTATATACAAATTAAGTCTTGAGAGCTATAGATATTACTCGCAAAGTACAAATTCAGTTAAATATTATTATTACAATATTTTAAAAAAGAACTAAGAACTTAAATGATTTGAATATATTTTTGAGAGATTACTTTCATAATTTCATTTGTTACTTAAGACAACTTTACAATTCAACTTAGCATGACGCTCTCACCAGTACAATACAGGCGATGACATCTGATGCAATTTTAGCATGAGGTGGATCATCATCTTTGAGATGGCCTACTGGCATGAGGTTGTGGTGCAGGCAGGACTCCAGCAGGGCCACAAGAGCCCCACAGTACTTCTCCAAGGTACCAGTCTCCTTGATACATGATGTTACTCTTGTCACACATATTTCTATGAGTGCTTGGTCTCTGTCATTGCGGATGTAGTCTGGCCGTGAAGATATCTCTGTGATTTGCTTTAGCTGTAAAAATGAAACATATTTAGGGTAAATGGCACACATAATATGGTCCTAGGATGTGCATATTTTGAGAGGAAAGATCCAGGGCATGACTTTTGCAATAAAACTATTGTTTATTGTTTTAAAGAAAAGAGTATTATAGTGCGGCAACACAAGCCTCCCGCTCGCCATACCATCGATGACCGGAAAGAACGGTCGAAATTGAATGAGACGTTGTCGTGTGGGCGTCCAATTCGAAATCGCATCGTTCCGCAAAGGTTTCGCTTGTAAAATATTTAAATAAAGTTATTTTAGCATTTATCGTTATAGTATGTTAAGAGCTTAAGTCCTTAAAGTTAAGTGGAATGCAAAATAAGCTTGTGTAAATAGAACTTACATAATAAAACCTACTTAAAATTATGTATTGAAACACTCAAATATGCTTGAAAGATTTATTCATCACATGTATATGTAAGTTCCACAAGTTTTAGTAGGAGCAGTCAACAGTTTTACTGTGATGGTAGTGTGTTTTAATATGTTGCCATTATATTTTGTAGTATTCGAGGGACAAAAGGATAACTCGTTTCACAACAGTTGCTCCGTCAAGTCAACATAAATATTAAAGGCAAAAATTTCTGTTAATGCTCTAGTAAGTATTAACAAAGACTGTAAAAGTTGCAAAACTTTATTTAGTAAATATTTCAGAGACCAAAAGATTAAAAAAACTTATCTGAATATTTTATTTTGTTATGAATACAAATGAGCGTAATCAGGTTCGGCGCTGCATAATGAGGTGTTGTAAACAAGAAGTGGAAAGTGCGACCAGACTTACAACTTCATTGAGATCGTCGACGATATCGGCATCCGGGATCGCGAAGATGTCCCCCGCCCGGGTCAAGTCTCGCTCCGTCAGCACGTGTTTCACCAGCTCGTGCATCGTACCAACAACTGCACTATATTCGCGAAATACGCAACCGAGTCACAAACAGACACATCAACATACTACGAAGTATGAGGATCTCGTTTTAACGTAACCTACTTTGAACACTTTCCATACTCATTATAAAGTTAAATAATTTTGATTTCTTTAATAAAACAAAACAGAAAATATTAGTAGGCTTTTAGAACGATAAAAGCACAAACTTGCACTCTGAGTTAAATTGGATTGGATTATTGTGTTTGTGGTTGAAAGGAAGGAGTTGACTTGTCAGAGTCAGAACAGAATGTCAATCAGTCAATGAACTGAATGAACTTTATCGGATACTTTTATTTATTCTTATAGCGCTCCTTACACGTTTCTATTCTAGAATGATCGTCCATAAAATTCCAAAATAATCAAAATGAAAGTATTTATTTATGTAAGATATATATAATAATTTAAGTATAAAATTAATTCTGATTGTGATCCATAAAAACTAATTTTTATAATTTTGACTGAGAAGAGAAATATAAGTTTAATCTATGAGAAAATCTGTAATGCCAATATCCGGACATACATTAAGGTCTGATTACATTGAGCAACCTGCAGGGGCCGACCCGGCATACATTGCTGGTTATCTGAGTACATTGTAATAAAATACTCAAGATAACCAGCAATGTATACCAAATCGGAAGTCGATCAAAAAAAAAGGAAGCCCAATCCAAATCGAAGTTGGTCAATGTAATCAGCCCCTTATTCTTAGTCTCCGGACCTACCAAACAAAGCCAAAGCATAAGAATAAATAATACTACGGCCAAAGCAACCTATTGTCAGTGCTCCCTAAGTATAAATCAATGAGTAACGAATCCCCCAAATCTTAGACTAAGAATAATGTTGGTCTTTGCCCCAAATGTACTCTATGTGTCAGTGTCAGTGCGGCAGTCAAAATGAAATCTGTCAAAATTTGTAGGTTATGTGATGAATCAATCAAAACCAATGAGGAACGAATCCAAACCCAATGAGGAACGAATCCCCCTTGTCAAAACCAGATGTTCCTTTCCTTTTAATGTTTTTGCAATAATATTAAATGGTGATGTTTAATATTTAGTTTGTATGAACATTTTGTTTTAACCACTAAGTCCGAGACATTCAAAACAATGCCCGTACCTTGCAGGACAGGATGTGGGAAAAGCGCTATGCTAAAAGTAAGTGAATCTTTAAGATCTTACATTATTTTTGTTTGTATATGGAAAGATAAAATTTAATTATTATTATAAACATTGTAGCGACCTAAAACTGGCGATACACTCTGCAAAGAGTGTTTCTTCTGGGCTTTTGAAACTGAAATTCATTTCACTATCACGAAGGGGAAGTTGTTCAAGCCAGGCGATTCTGTCGCTATCGGGGCTTCAGGTGGTAAAGACTCGACAGTCCTCGCCTACGTATTGAAAACCCTTAATAAAAGATACAATTATGGGTTAAATCTGATGCTGCTGTCCATTGATGAGGGTATAACTGGCTATCGCGATGACAGCTTAGAGACAGTGAAGCAAAACCGTGATGACTATGAAATGCCTTTAAAAATATTGTCATATAAAGATCTTTATGGCTGGACTATGGATGAAATAGTGGCACAAATTGGCAGAAAAAACAACTGTACCTTCTGTGGAGTGTTTCGAAGACAAGCCCTGGACAGGGGGGCTGCCATGTTGGGGGTGAAGTGCATAGCCACTGGACACAATGCAGATGATATTGCAGAGACTGTGCTGATGAATGTGCTCAGAGGAGACATAGCAAGGTTAAAGAGGTGTACAGCTGTTAGCACTGTAAGTATACTTCTGTAACGCACTGTAAGTATAATTCACTGTAAGTAAATATTTATTTTTGGCTTGGCTGCAACCCTTTTTGCGTCCCACTGCTGGGCACGGGTCTCTCCCCATTAATGGGGAGGCCTGGAGCTTACTCCACCACGCTGCTCCAATGCGGGTTGGTGGAGATGTGGGTTAGTGGCCAACCTGCTGTCGGATGTTTTCAAACCGCCCATAAGGCCTCCAAGGTTTAACAACTGTTATCTATCGACAACAACCGGGACCGACGGCTTGACGTGCCCTCCGAAGTGCGCGCGTTTGGAACTCCGTGCCTCCGAAGCACGGAAACGCGCATGAATTTTTTTGCCACTAGCGGTCACCCATCTCACACCCCACCGCGCCCGTTTGGCTTAGTTGCATAGATCGTTTGCGTTCTACGCTAACAGCCATGCGCGCTTCAATATATTATTTTTACATTATAAAAAATGACAAATTATTTGGATCCTAAATTTAATCTCTATACATTAAATTATACAGTGTTAATCATCTTATCCTCAGTAAAGGAAAAATAAAATTAGATAATGTTATGGTCACAGTTTTTAAATCTTTATTTGAGGATATTTGACATTATCCTTAAACTTTCTCAATTTTCACTACTGTTATTAATGCCACATTCTAATTTCTTGCCCTTTTCCACAGGGCAGTGAAGGAGCAATACCGAGGGTAAAGCCCCTTAAATACACTTATGAAAAAGAAATTGTAATGTATGCTCATTACAAGAAGCTGGTATACTTCTCCACTGAGTGTGTATTTGCTCCAAATGCCTACAGAGGGCATGCACGAGCCCTGCTTAAAGACTTAGAGAAGATCAGACCCTCATGCATCATGGATATTATATATTCAGGTAGGAATAATCTACTAAAATCTTTTAAAATGGAATATCTTAAATAGTATATTTTAAGAATGGTCACCTGACTGTTATCATTACAACTTTACCAACTACAAGTCATCGCCAATTAAACCATTGTGTATTATTTTTTTAGGGGAGACAATGGGTGTAAAGGAACAAGTATCATTGCCATCACAAAGGACATGTACTAGATGTAAGTTTGTTTCATCACAAGAGGTGTGCAAGGCTTGTGTACTACTTGAAGGCCTGAATAAAGGCCTTCCAAAACTTGGCATAGGTAAGAGCTCGAAAGCCAAGAGAATGCTGGAAGAGTATGATGCAAAAAACGATGGAAAGGAAAATTTAAGCCAAGCAATAAATGAACTAAATGAGGATCTAGCAAATACCACTATCAGTCACTTAAATAAGAAATCATGTACATCTGGTCCATGTAAAAGAAGTGAAGCTCTCGATACCAATGTAAATGCAGGTGAAAGTAAAGACAGGAAGGGAAACAGGTGCAAAAATAATTGTAATGGCAAATGTAATACTGCAACAGACAATAGTGTTGTAAGTGAAACAAAAATAAAAACATTACTCAAGGAGTATGGAATTGGTGAACCTAAAGATACAATTACAAATGGATCACCACTAGATATATCCAATAATATACAACACACTGCAGAAGATATTAGTTCTGATGAAGATGAGTTGGTCAACGAAGATGAATCATGTATAGGAGGGTGTGAAGGGATGGGAATTAGTTTTTGACAATAAACTCTATGAAAAATTAAACAGTTCATTGTTAAAATAATTATTTTAATTTCGATTGGTTTTAAGAAACGATAATTCTTACTTAAATTATGACATAACTATTAATACCAGAGGCACAAATTTTGCTGAAAGATAATTTTCTAAAAAATCAAGTCTTTACATGAAATGGATATTGTTAAAAATGTTATATTGAATGGCTATTACTACTTTGAACTTACTTTATCATAAAGTGAAAAGTTACAAGACGAGTGATTTGATAATACAGATGATATAAAATATTATAATCTTAAATTACTATAAAGCTCTTTATTGTACAATAAAATAAGGCAGTGTGTAATCCAACGTTAACATTTTTATAATTATATTTAATACCACAAATTCATGTTTATGGGTTGCGTAACAGTATTGCAATGCATTGTTTAGGGGTGTGCCCACTTGGGCACAGTATCTTAAATGATATGCCTGTCGCAATAAGCATTTTATCTATGTTGTGTGTCTTATGTGGCGTTAGTGTTATCTAGCTTCCAAAAAATAACTGAATTATCAAGCACCAATGCTAATTGGAAATTAATGCTGAGGTCCTAACATTTCCAGTTTACTAGGTAAAAAATAAAGACACACAAAACCAAAATACAAATTTTAAATACACCTAAAGCACTATCCACTCAAACCGTAGCTGCTGCTTATCATATAGTCAACATGAGGTTTTCTTTGGCAGGTTTTCCCCTGAATCACCAGTCATTAGCGATTTTAGAATCTATATGCACTGAAGCACACACATTGTCTGCTAAGAAATGAAGGCAGGTAAACGTGATTGAATGTCATTCCTACAGATAGGGCATTTGTCACTGATTTGGTCCGAACAGTCTTCACAGAGGCACACATGCCCACATGGTAGCAGTATTATCTGAAATGGAAAATGTATCAATAAATTCAACAGTTTAATGTTACGGGGATATTGTTATTTTTCAGTGATAACTTTGTAGCTTGAAAAGAAAATGCTTCTCTTGTCTTAAAGATAATTAATTGTGACAGCTATTAATTTTAATTCATAAAATTTGCAAAATTGCAGTGGTAAAATTTTAAATTTGTTTCACAAAACTTTTTCCTCAACAAGCAATCCAAGTAATTTTCTGGTCTGGTTTCAATTTTTCTATTCCTTTGAGCCGGAAATTTTATTTATGTAGAAATATTGCTATTTCTTCCCTTTGTTAAAATTCTCACCATCAGCAGGGTTGATTTATTTTCATTTTCTTTAAAAATACTTTCTGTAGCATAGTTATAATGGTAAAAATAAATGTTTTATCTAAAAACTCAAAGTGAGATACTCACTTCTTTGGGATTCTCAACGCACACGACGCATCGCTGCTCCGCTGGGATATCCTTATCCCGGTTCAGTGCCCGGCGTTCTTTCCTGCTCTCGGCGAGCTGCTTCCTTATGGTCTCGGCTTCTTCTTTCCTCTTCTTGCGCGACAGGATCTTGTACGCGAGGCGAACCGTGATAAATGTGGCCAATGCACCAGTTATCAACAGTACAACTCTGTAACAAAAACAGAGAAATTCTATTATCAAGTTGTGTATTGCAGTTGTTGCAGATAGAATAGCTAGATAGAGTAGCAGATGTTATCATGACTCATGTAAATACAATACATTTTTCGTAAATGTAAACAATTTTGTGATTTGATCTAGATAAAGTAGTTATTATACCTCTAAATCAGATTCAATTAAATTCTTAAGGATTTAAAATTTATACTAATATTGACTCAAACTTGAATGCTTGACTTTGAACACTAAACATCTTTTTCGAAACTAGAATTGCTCTTTAAGTACAAGCGCAGCATAATACAAGTGTCACGATTTTTCAAAAATGCTTCTTAAATTAGACACAATTTTCGCCATTTCTCGAACTAAAAATATCCACCACAGAGTACTTTATTATATACCGCACGAAACAGAATCACTTCATAAGTATTTATATGAATAAGAAACTCACATAAGTCTCACGAACATTATACAAATGAAAAACACTTTACAAGCTTGTTTCTAGACGTCAATACTGGACATACGAGTACACTGGCGCGGCATCAATTAATTCGTTCAATTGAAAAGGTCGACGGCTAACGAAACCATTATTTACTATCTTATTCACTTTTAATAAATTAATAAATAAGCGGGACCGAAAACCAAAATAAAATCTTTGTAACTGGTAATACCTAGTCCATAGAACAAGTCTAAGACTATAAAAAAATCCTCCTAAAAGCATCATATTAAGAAAAACAGAATAATTTTAAACTTTTATTTGTCAGTGTATTGGAAACCTGTTTAATAAATGATTCTGTGAGTATGCAAATAATGCTTAATAATGGTAGAATAAGAATGAAATATTTATTATTTAAAGTTTAAATTGTGATTTTTGGCAAACAAATTTGGAATAATTATGATGAGATCTGAAGAGATATTTCTTCTTATTTTTATACTCTTGTTCCAAAGCAATATCACATTTTTGTCTACATCTACTAATAAATATAAATTATTGTGATTTCTAAAATATATTTGATACCTGATTCTGCTTCATTGAGTTTATATTGGAAATTTTTATAACCCACAATAAAATTACACAGAACAAAACACAGTTTATTGCTGAACTAAAATTATTGCTGAAAAATACAAAAAAAAAAAAAACTAAAAGTTTGCAAAATAGACATTTATAGATCTGATATCAAAATTAATAAAAAATGTTTAATGTTTTGAAGCAGTAATATCACACTTACTTTAACTTATCCCTAGAGGAAGACAGCTTTTTCAGCAAGCTGGTCTTGGTGCGCGTGGTCAAATACATGGGCAGTTCCTCCCCAGGAGGCTGCAGCTTGAGTCCAGCACTGGTGTCCCGAAGCTCCCCAACTGCAGTGAGATATGAGCCATCCCGCAGCACCTCCTCTATTGACTGCACTCCACGCTGCTTCAAGCCCCAAAGCCAGCCCCAGACATGCTGAATCAAACCTGGAGTCATCGGCTCGAATTTGTCTGAGATAACATCCATATCTGTGAAAAAATTCATGTAGCACTAGTTCAGCCAGTGCAATTAGGTCAGTATAAAAATATACCTTTAACTGCAATTTCAAAAACAATATTCCAAGGTAAACTTTAGGTAGTTATAGACTTTGCACTGAATTTCCATGTTGAAAGATAATTTTGTCAACTTTGTATCAGTTATATTTTCAATTCTAAGTTTTAAATTAATCTATATTAATAATATAAAGCTTAAGAGTTAGTTTGTACATTCAATTTAATCTCAGTAAGTACGGGTTCCAATTGAAAAATTATTTTGTGCTGAATAGTCAATTTATTGAGGAAGGCTATAGGGGCAATAAACTAAAGTCCCCGCAGAAGAAGTCACAGGCGGATGCTAGTTTATAATATATGAACATGGAAATATAAGAAAATGCAAAGTTCTCACCAATTACTTCAGCAGCCAAGGCGTCAACAACCTCGACTTTGTACTTGCCACTGCTGAGCACAAAGGGTGTGCAGTTGTAAACTTCGTCCACTGTTTCTGAACGATTGGACCAGAATCCCGTTGCATGTCTTTCCATCACATGCTCTTTTATTGTCAACCTGAAATTGTTTTAAATTTGAAGTTTTTATTTTTATTTTATCATCACAACTGTGAGAACCTCACAAGACTTACAAATTATCAATTAAAATTTTATTGATACAGGGACATCTATTATGAGAGGGAGTTTTTTGAGATTTTTGACTCCATCTCCCATCTGTTCCCATGTTGCCATGGCCCCTGGCTGTTTCCATCTTCCATGCCATATGAGATTATTGAAAATGTGTGTTTCACATGTAAATTATTTGTAAAAAGAAAAAAGTATGCTCAATGTTTTATTTACTGCTAGTCAAGACCATCATGTAACTTTGTGGCACACAAAAATACTGGTTTAGTATGTTATGATCATTTTTAGGACAGAAATATCTTTTAATTTATTTAAAATTAATAAGAACTGATATTTGTCTTACCAAAGTAAGATTAGAGAAGATTCATCACTGTCCCCAGAATGCCTTACATAAATAATAAATTCATCTAATTAACAGTTTGAACAGTACGCAACTGCATCAATGCTAAAGCATATTAAAATTTGCATGGACACAGAGATGTCCTAGTTGAAATACAAATTAAAGTATTGTAATTGGGTAAGGTGTAAATCCAAGAAGAGGACCATGGGTTCCACTGTTTTGGTAAATGTTAGATGAATTGACTGACAAACCTTTGAATGACTCCTGTGATAGAAGGGTTGGTAATACTAGAAATTGGCTTGCTAAGGGGTGTGACAATACCCCTTATCACGACATAAGGGATGACCTTGCTGGGGTACTTGCTGATTTCCTCCTTAAGAGACGAATCTATGTCAAGAACCGGTGCTGTCTGCAATATTAAAAACAACAGAAATACTTCATTGTATGTAGTGTAAATGTTTTGTAAAAATTATAAAACCTGTACAAAAAATAGCAACTGCAATGAGTGTTTCGTTGCAAGCCCTATCTTTTCTTAGGAATTTAAACTTAAAGCACTTTGCATACTAAAACTTACCTGCAGAGCATTGAAATAATGATTACATTTGTTCAACTGCCTTACAAAGTATCCAATTACAAACGAATCGACTGCGAGCACCAAAGCGTCCCCAAGTATTTCTCCCAACAAATCCATATTTTCTTAATTATCACAGATTTTTTTTCTAAATTACATACAATTTGCAATTATTTTGTCATTTTTGCTCAATCAATTACCTAATATTTATTATTTGCATAAAAATTAACTTTTTTCACCGACCGTAAGTAATGTATGCAGCGTTGCCGATCGTAAAAATCAAAATTCGGTAGAAATAATATGAAAAATCGGTATATTGGAATAAAAATCGGTAGATTTGCACTAAGCCTTTATTTTTACCGGAAGGAGTCACTGTCAACCTCGTCACTTTTCCTCTTTTTGTCCATTTTGTTTAATAAATTACTATCTAATCAGTATTTGCACTTTAATGATTTCCTTTCCCCAAGGCTCAATTGAGATTTCCCCTTCTCCGGATTTTTTCCCCTCAAAAGTAGTAGTAAAAATCTGCTCAACAGTGATTATGAAGTAATGAAATCATCTAGCATAGGTACCACAGCACAGTATAAAAATATGTATGTTATACATATAGTAACACATGCAAAAATTATTTCCGAAATTTTATACACGATGCTTTATCCACGATTTCCTCTTTTCAACTCTCCCCTTTTTTCCCCCTCTGGACCTTACCTTCCCCTCGAAAGGGAAATTTTCCCTCATTGTGGAAGCACTGTATCTAATGCAAAGCCGAAACAATTATTTTTACCTATAAGGCATTTTGTGTGCAATTACAAAACCATAGACAAATTGAACTCTTTGTATTTGAACGAAATTTAATAATTAATTTCCTTTTATATTTAAATACAAAAATGACCTATTAATGTTCTAAACGGAATTACGAATTCAATTATGCTCAATCCTTTTAGACAAGTTTTTAAAATAATTTGATAAAGATTGGCTCGAATACTTCTTGTCTAAACCCCAGTTCCAGTTTCAGGCAGTTATGATCCCTTTAAAGCTAAAGACAACCTTCTATCAAAGCGTTAAGGTTGACTGACATCAATAAGTTCACACTCCTTAATTAACTTCCTAAAGGTCAAAGTTCAACTTTACCACGAACCGGTCCGTGGATAAGTCCAGGTACCGTGTGGATAGCGTGTTAAAGTTTATCGGTAGATTAAACCTCGATTGATAGTCGTATCGGTAGATCGGTAGATTGTTATAAAAATCGTTTAAAATACCGATTTTTCGGTAGCATTGGCAACACTGAATGTATGTATGTATGTATGTATTCTCTCTTGACAATTTGACTATTTTGACATTGACAACTGCAACTGACATTGACGACCTACGTTTTTTTTTCTTCAATCATGGCATCGCAAGCTCTGCATATTGCCAGCGTCAAGTTTTTTGCATCACGTTTTTGCCAGTTTCGCGGGACGAGTAATAAATAAAAGGTGTAAGTAAAGTTAGTAAGTAGTCAGTAATCAGTTAGTTAAGTCACTCAGACATTCAAGTAGTAAAGCGATGGCTTCTTTACGGAACGTGACCAATGGGAATTTTGGAAGCAAGCTGAAAAAACATATTTTCGCACTGTTATTTTATTTCACAACACTCGTGCACTATAATTAACCTATATCGAACAAAATACCATCAAATTTATCCGATATAACTCAAAAAGCGTTAAGCGTGAAGCGCGCATGGCCTGGCGGCTAGCATAGAACGCAAGCGATCTATGCAGCTGAGCCAAACGGGCGCGGTCGGATGTGAGATGGGTGACCGCTAGTGGCAAAAAATTTCATGCGCGTTTCCGTGCTTCGGAGGGCACGTTAAGCCGTCGGTCCCGGTTGTTGTCGATAGATAACAGTCGTCAAACCTTGTCGGAGGCCTTATGGGCGGTTTGAAAACATCCGACAGCGGGTTGGCCACTAACCCGCATCTCCACCAACCCGCATTGGAGCAGCGTGGTGGAGTAAGCTCCAGGCCTCCCCAATAAGGGGTAGAGACCCGTGCCCAGCAGTGGGACGCAAAAAGGGTTGCAGCCAGCCAGCCAACTCAAAAATACACCAAGAAAGTAAAAATAAAACAAGAGGACAATAAGTCTTTTTCGACTTCCCGCCTGTAGTTTTTAATTTTCTCTATGTTCAAAACACGACAACTAAAAAAATTTTACTCGGAAATAAATGCAAGGGATAAGTAAATATGTTAGAAACGTCATTATCATTACCAACAACCCCATAAGGCATCACGACCTATTCTGTGTCTGGGTATTTGGACTATTTGGTAACTCCATGTCTGAAACAATTTTTTTTCTAAGAGGCGTCTTTATGAGCCTTTACATGCCTTTACTTGTAACTAAAATGAATATGCAACAGTTAATAAACCAAGTGAAGACCTAACTTTCATTGACTATTTGGATCCCTACAGCAACTCTGTTGAAACCAAACAAAAAAGAACCGCCGCTTAGCTACTTTCATAGATTAAAATTATATACCGGTGCCGGAGGCATTTATACTTATTATTTATTCTTATGCCGGAGGCTACTTTATTTTTAATTATTTTACTAGCATCCTTCCTAGTAGTCTGTGATTATTACTCACACATTTTATGAAACGAGACTGTTTATAAAATAGCTGCGATTATTACGTTCGAACTTTCACCGGATGATATTATAGACTCTATAGAGCTTGCAAAATCACAGAATACTGTCAAACCTAAGACTGTCTGAGATGTGGGACTATTTTAATCACTATCCCAATGTACCCAACGCAGTATTTACCTCCTCCCAAAGAGTACATAATCACTACGCCTCCTCCAGTGATTGTTTGGATCATAGAGAAACCAAACACTGGATTTTATCATTTATTACATTCGAATAAAAAATTAGATGCCATGCCAGCCAGCAATGCTATGCTAGTGTTGCAATTCTTTATTTATTTAGGATGGATATTTACTGTATTACTGTGTCTAAAATATTTAGATAGAAGATATTGGAGGAAAAGGATAAGGTAAAAATAAAAATGAAGTTCTATTTACAACTTAATTTACTTTTAGATGAACACAATGTACAATTAATGTTAACTTCAGGGAATTATTAAGTGCTGATGCTGATGCTTCAATATTATCAAAAACTTCAATCACTAGTTTTCCTTTTTATTGTAAAATAAGTTCCTTATTTTCATCATGGATTTCTTAAATTGTTTTCTTCTCCAAACATTGTCATACCTGTCAATTTCTTGATTTTTAAGTCCAAATGTAATCGTTTTTTTCTCCAGGATTTATATAGCAGTAGAATGTACGGCCGTATGTACCATAATGCTTTATGCATAATAGTATATCAATATGTTTGTATCGTAATTAAAGACATGACGTCATACGCAACCAAACTTTGTACAGGGGTGCGGGTTATTTGGAACTCTGTGGTGTACACATATAATAAACACAGCCACAACAACCAAAAAATTTTTACATTTTTATGGTATAACTACATAATATTTTCAAATTTTTTTTAGTGCATAATATATAGGTATTTTCTTTTAAATAAATGGGGAAGTAGTGTGCCATATGTACCATAATCATCAATCATAATAATATATGCTAGTCGTAGATGAACAGTTCCACACAAAATCGAGTCAAATGTTGTCCTTGCGTAAATACGTACTTATTATAGATGTATACAAGTATTCTAAACATTAAAAATATCCTAAAGTATCTTACTTTTTATATATTTTAAACCTTAAGCACTGACATATAAAAGAAAATAAATTCATGTTAAATTGTAACTTATCACCTGTTCAGATGACTATAATAAGTAATAAGGCAATAAAATTTTACGACTATCGACTTACAAAGTAGGAGTGTATTGAAAAAAGAATCCTAAAGCATTACAATACGTACATGCCATGTTAAATCAAACAAAATTTATAAAAAAAAATACCCTTGAGGTATAATAAATATGCGTTATTAAAATAAGATAAACATAAACATAAACTCAATGGAAGTATGTAACTCCCAAGCTTTATTTTTTTTATGCGATTTTAGTGTGTTATTTTTACTTTTTTTGACTGCGTACCGACGTGCGACACGCGCGTGGCCGCCTAGGCAATGAAAGCTAAACAAGGCATAAGCCTTCTTTTGCCAGTTCCACTTTTATGCGGCGACTATGCATCTACCACTACTATACTATATCGATGACCATAATGATTTATGCTTAATAATATATTAATATGTTTGTATCGTAATTAAAGACAGTCAGACATAAGCAACCAAACTGTGTACACATATAATAAATTTAAATCAATCAGTCATCTATTTCCATTACACCTATCTTCTTCACACCATTAACACGCCGTCAGTACATAAACAATATGACGACCCACAATAAGCATTTCCTTTTCTGGAACAACTTTAATTTCTTCTTCTTCGCACTCGTGAGATTCTCCATGCATTGGGTTCCTCATACTTGTTGTACAAAGGTTCGAGTCGCTGGTTTTTCTTAAACTTAGAAAGTTTCGTGGGGTCGGAGAACTTGAAGAAAGCCGGTGCGAACTCCACCAGCCACTTCGGGTCTATGGTGGTCACTTCACGCATGTATTCTTTTGTTGTCTGCACTAACTCGTGGTAGATTACCCTGGAAATCATCAGTTAAATCAGATACTTTCATTTTCAAGTATAAATTATTATTTTTATAAAATTAGACTAAATTTTGATGCCTGATTTGGATCAGAGCTTAGAGAGCAAAAAAAAATGTAGAGGAAAATGTCTGACAACAAAATGTCTAATATAAATCTCAAAAGAAACATCTGGACTTAATTTTTATTCACGGTTATATTACTTGTATCTAGTTTGTACTCATTCATCATTAAATGAAATTCAATATACCATGTTTATCAAGTCAAAATTAAAAAATCTGCGAAATGGCATCGAAAAACAATCTTGATTCGTGACAAAAAACACAACTAGCTCATGTTGTAAATATAATGAAAGCTTACCACTCTGGTTGCCTGTTGAAGAGAGCGCTGGAGGGGTGTATGTAGACCACCTGGCTGTCCACCAGCGTGCGGTACCCCTCCTGCGGGTCCTTCTTGGCGGCGTTGCGGAAGAAGCCGGAACAGATCGTCTTTTGGATGCGGACCGTGTTCTTGCCCGCTGACACCACGTCTAACTTATGTCTGTAAAAATATATTTGTCTATGTAGTTGATAGAAAATACAGTAGAAAGAAACAGTTGAACATTTTCTTTTAAAAATGAATCTAATCAATCTTTTGAAAAAGGAATCAAATAACGGAATAGTATGAGAATTTTCTTTTCTCTCAATTATGGCATCGCAAACTCTGCATATTACCAGTCAAGTAAAATTTTTGCATCACGTTTTTGCCAGTTTCGGTGAAACTGGACGAGTAATAATAGGTAAAGTCAGTTGGTAAGTCGTAAGTCGTCAGTAGGTAAGTAGTTAGTCGTCAGTAATCAGTCAGTCAAGTCAGTCAGACATTCAAGTAAAGCGATGGCTTCTTTACCGGAACGTGACCAATTGAATTTTGGAGGCAGTCCGAAAAAACAGATTTTCGCACTGTTATTTTAATTAACAACACCCGTGCACTGTAATTAACCTATATCGAACAAAATGCCATCAAATTTATCCAATATAACTCAAAATATACCAAGAAAGTAAAAATAAAACAAGAGCACAATGTCTTTTTCGTCTTCCCGCCGAAACTCGACAATTTTCTCTGTCGAATGAATCTTTGACAGACGTGACCACCGAGGATAAGAGCGGTTTCAGACCATGTGCGAATCGGCGTGCTTTTTCAACACATGTACAGTTGTCACAACGGATCTTCTCATGCTGAAGTTAGGTGCAACAAACAACTGCGCTTGTGCGAGAACTACTCGCTTCTGAGAGACAAAGATCCGTTGTGAGTACTGTACTCAAAAGAAGAGTGTTGACGCGCTTAGAAGCTTGACAAATCAGCTGCGGCAGATTCCATCCCTAGACTGGTTTGGGTTCGAAAACGCCGGAATAGGCCCGTGTATGCTCGTGTGATTGCTTGAAGTGCAAAAGTATTGTCAAGGTTGTAAAGGGTTTGTCGAAACGACGGTACAGCCGCGAAAAATACGCTTGTTTTAAACCGTTCCAAATTAGTGATGAACATAATATATGCTGATGGGCGGCACTCTACTAACTGATCGCTCCTTTCCGCCAACGTATCCCACAACTGTCACAATAAAAGTTGTTGCCCTATAAACTTAAAACGCTACTTGAAAATGCTGTAAGTACTAAGAATTTACCTGTCCATAATCCCAAGCAGTTGTTTCCTGACATCCTGTGCCCGCTTCAACGTGCGTATCTGAACGAAGTTTTCATAGCACCATGCGTTGGAAAACTTGTTGTTCCTCCAGCTGTTATACACCGCTAACAGCGTGAGATGGTCTCCCTCGGGCTGGTTGAACTTCGCCTTCTTCTGGTCGGCTAGAGCCTGCTTGTCCTTGGGCCGGTAGAACACGTTCTGAACGCTCAGCATTGACACAATCGTGAGGATCTCGTCCGAACACTGCAGCGCTACAGACATGATTAGGATCTTTGAGAGATTGGGCTCCAAAGGAAACTCTGCCATCTGTAATGAATAAATGAATAAATAAGTAAACATAGTTATAATACAAAGCTATACAAATAAATAAAATTGGCGTGTTTGTTTGTAATATTAAAATAACCGCTTTTTACTACATCTATATGAATGTATATACTGTACATATACCAAAATAACATTTTTTACAATTGTTGTCTGTCTGTTTGTTCCTGCTAATCTCGGCAGGACCGATTTTGACGGGACTTTCATTGGCAGGTAGCTGATGTAATAAGGTGTAACTTAAACTACTTTAATTTTTGAAAACTTCTAAAACTAAAGTCCACGCGACCGAAGTCGCAGGCGGCCGCTAGTTGGGCATACAATCTTATGATTGTATATAGAAGATGTTATCATCTGTCAGTTCATATTGAGCGGTCCAGAACACGCATAAAGTAGCCATGATGTCTTCATCTGGAACACCTGCAAGACAGTTCATCTACCCCTATATCTCACCCTGCGGCCGAGACGCGTCAGCAGTCCCTCGGCGTCGAGCGCGGACAGCGAGTGCAGCTGTTCCAGCGCCATGATGAGCGACTCCACGGGCGGCGCGTCCATGAAGTCGAAGTGCAGCAGGTCGTTGATGCCCATCGTCTTCAGCTGCAACACCTGCGCGACACGATTAAGGCATATTAGCCACTGACTGACCATATAATAGGCAATAATAGGTCACTGGGTAAAACAATATAATGCGAATGATATCGCAATAATTGAAAAACAGCAGGGAAATTAATTAAGAAATAATAATTTTAGCACTGAATTCACTATGATACTTTCTGAATATAGCTGTGCAGACCGAAGAAAGTAAGTGCAAGCATAAGGCTGTGTCAATCGAAATACGTAACTACAAATATATGCCTGTGTTAATCAAAAAAATTAAATAAAGCACATGGATTATTTGATAGAAGAACGTAAATCCACGCATATGAATATATCAATCGAAGAACATATTGTAGCATGACTGTGTCGATCATAGAATGTATATTACAGCAAATGACTATGTCGATCTTAAAACATGAATTAATTCGAACATACAACGTCAAAAAATAAACAAAAATTTATATAATATTTGCCGATCGTATAATGTAAATTTGAGCGTATGGCTTTGACAATCGAAGAACGTAAATTCGAGCATATAACTGTGTCGATCGAAAAAAGTAAATTCAAGCACATGATTGTGTTGACCTAAGAACATAAATTAGAGCAAATGGCTGTTTCAATCTAAGAGTGTGTATTCGAGCATATAAATGTGTCGATCGAAAAAGGTAAATTCAAGCACATGATTGTGTTGACCTAAGAACATAAATTAGAGCAAATGGCTGTGTCAATCTAAGAGTGTGTATTTGAGCATATAACTGTGCCGATCGAAGTGTGTAAATTCGAGCATATAACTGTGTAGTTCGAAAAATTAAAACTCGTGCATATAACTGTGTCGATCGAAGAATGTAAACTCGAGCATATAACTGTGTCGATCGAAGAATCTAAATTTGAGCATATGGTTGTGTCGTCAGAAGAATACACATTACTCACAGTGGTGGCGAGGTTGGTCCGCTGTATCTCAGGAACGGGCGTGGGCAGCATTTCGTCGCGGTAGGCGCGCTCCGTGTACAGCCGGTAGCACTTGCCGGGCCCGGTCCTGCCCGCTCTACCCGCGCGTTGCTTTGCAGCTGCCTGTAATATTAACGGGCAAATTAGATTCCAAACAGGAATTTATGACCTATATTTATCTTTTTCTGATTTGAAATAAACAGATATTTAATTCGTTTTCTAATTTTTATTTTACCTCACCTTAGCCACCATGTTGTTTGTACGATGTAATAAAAATCGCTAATTTGATCAAAAAGCTGTTGCAATGGGGATACATTATAATGTAATTTGTGGAACATATACAAAGCAAAATACAATTACGTATGAACTCAGATGTACCTGTGAAATTGGCGTAACCACAAGGGAGTCCATCCCAGTCTTAGAATTATAGACTTTTTGCTTAACAAAACCAGGATCCACTACATAGTAGATCCCATCAATGGTCAACGAAGTCTCTGCAATATTGGTAGCTATCACCACCTTTCTAGAGCCAGGTGGCGCTGGTTCAAATATCCTTGTCTGCATTTCAGATGGCAGTGCCGAATATACCGGCAGAATAATCAGTTCTGGCACATCAGGCCCTAGAGACTTCATGCGTTCATACAAGATCTCACAAGCAGTATCGATTTCTTCTTGACCCGTCAGAAACAAAAGAATATCGCCAGGTGGTTCTCTTAAATGTATTTGCATTACTGTTATTAGTGATGCATCAAGATAATCTGTTTCTGGTTCCTTTGTGTATAGAACTTCGACTGGGAAAGTTCTGCCTGGGATGGTGAAGATGGGCGCTTCGAAGAAGTACTGAGAGAATTTGACAGCGTCTAAGGTGGCGGAGGTGACTATAAGTTTTAGTTCTGGTCGTTTCTGGACAGCCTGCTTGAGAAGGCCAAAGAGGACGTCAGTGTGGATGGTGCGTTCGTGGGCTTCGTCCAACATGATGACAGAATAAGTTTTGAGATCTAGATCCATTAAGCATTCGCGGAGCAACATACCATCTGTCATGTACCTGTTGAAAATGAAAAAAAAATGTTATGTACAGTTATGAGTTTTATTACTTGTTACTTGTTATTACACATGAGAGAATTATTGCAAATTGCAATGCATAATATTGCAGTAAGTCTGAATGTACTTGTTTTTTTTTTTTTTTTGTAGTTGGTAATTTTATCAAAAATCTACTTACTTGATAATAGTCTCTGGACTAGTGCAGTCCTCAAAACGAATGGTATACCCAACTTCTTGACCCAATCTGCACCCAAACTCCTCGGCGACGCGCTTGGCGACCGACATGGCGGCCACTCGGCGCGGCTGGGTGCACGCCACCCGGCCCCGCGCTGTCATGCCACACTCCGCTAAGTATTGCGTGATCTGAGTGGTCTTGCCTGAACCTGTCTCCCCGATTACTATGAGGATCTGGTTATCTGACACAGCCTGAGAAGAAAAAGGAAGGGATAGTTAAAATTTCTAAACATAAATTGTGAATTATGTTGTTGTATGCTTATATGGGGAGGATATAACACTATAAATTGACCTTGATGTTGATTTTATTATTACCAATCCTTAAATTCTTTATTGACCGTTAAAACAATTATGTCGCCCTGATGAAATCAACATATAAAACAATTGTTACATAATCAACAATTCAACACAGTTACCTAATAACTATTTAAATCTTTTGTCAACGAGTTTGTAAAGCATTCTGATGCTGACATAGGATCAGCCAGAATGCGATTACAACCCTGGATATGACCATAACACATATTTTACTCTTGAATCCTAATAGGCCTACCACACGCACAAGCTTCACCACAGTTTTGCCTGCACAGGCCGGTTTGTACACGGAACACCGTGCGTGTGGTTGGTAAAACTGTATCACGCGCCAACCCCACAGCGCGGCTTGTGCATTTTTCGACTTGCTTGAAATTTTGCCTGCGCAAGCCCGGCCTGCGCGTACTTGCCTGTGCGTGTGGTTGGGCGTTCAGTGTTCATGCCGCAGTCGAGGCTAGTCGTCGTTCGGTGAGGTACATAGTAGTTTGTTATTAAAAATGGCAGATTTGCGTACGCAAAATCGCGAATTCTTGTCTGAATTAATAAGTCTATAAATGTCTTTGCCTGAACTCTGGAAAATTAAATCGAGGGAAATAAAAAGAACTATGCATACGAAAAAATTATAAATAAAATGAAAAGAAAGTAAGAACAGTAGTAAGTAAGAAAAATATTAGCAGAAGAAATAAATCTTCATTGGGAAACATTGTATCAGCGCCGACGATTTCGACAAGAATGTGGCTTGCGCGTACTTAACTGTGCCGTGTGGTAATGCCGTCCGTGTACAGTTTTTTTATGCGAGAAGCTTGCGCAGGCAGAACTGTGGTGAAGCTTGTGCGTGTGGTAGGCCTATAAAGCTACAGTTCTGGACACATCCATCACTATATGATATACATCATCTATTGTACCACTAAGGACAGTTTGGAGACATCTCTTTATTTATTAAAAACATGAATTTATGGCCCTGAACGTGACCATCTCATTTCAAGACAATACTGCCTTATCAATCCACAGTATTTTCATGGAATGTGGCTGGATCGTTTTATACCTTAGATAAATTATTGATGATTATGATTATGTTACATGCGGTTTTTTCGTGTTTTTGGTATTGTTTACGATCCTATGGCACAAGAACAAATTCAGAAAGAAAATGGACATCAATGGAAAAAAGGCTTTGGGAGTTTGTATAAATTAAACTTAAAAAGCAGTTTACATTTTCGGTGAACTAAATTTACCATTACAATTTATGCATCATTTACAGAACTTTGCAGTGTGGCAGGTAAATTTAATATGTTCCTTTCTAAACCAATTAGAGCAGATTTGTAAGCTAATAAATAAATAAATGATTACCTTTGTCAGTTCATCTTTAAGTTTATAAATAGGCAGTGACTGCCTTTGCTCCAACAACGACAAGTTGGTTTTCTTGCCGAAAGATGATTTCTTCCCACCTATAACATGTTTCTTCCACTCTGGCAAGTCTTGAGGAGCAATGCCAGTGCCTCTCATATTCGCCGCTAGTGCTCTACTGTCAGCATCTGGCAATGGATCTATCCAGTTTTTATTCAAGCCAGTCGGCAAACTTTCCATCTCTTGTTCTCTTTGGATCATCTTCTGTTCCCTTCTCTCCTTAGCCAAAGCTGATTGCATCATAGCAGCTTGGGCTAGTGACCCATCAGGATTTTTAACTATTCTTACGGGGGAAAGATCGTGTAACGCTCTGCCATGGCCTTGGAGGAAGGGCGGCTCTTCTTCTACCAATTCTATTTCAATGTCAGCCTCGCCATCTTCGTCTTTCGGAAGTAGACCAGTTTCTTCATCGAAATCTGGTAGTTCACTCTTGTCTATGACTCCTGATGATATCATCTGAAACAGTACATGTTAAAATTTTAGATGTGTTGGAATAATCCGCCGCTTCACCCCATCGTAGATCTAAAGCGAGAAAATGTAAAATTTACATGTATCAATAAAGCAAGTTCAAATGCAACATATGGTTGATTCTATACCTGTTTGATTTCCCATCGTTCTGGACTAGATATCCTTGTTACCCGTTTCCTGCTGGAGTCTTCATCAGGGTCCAGGTTCTGCTGCAGTCCAGCCAACACTGTAGCCGCCGGTGGAGGTCGGTCAGGATTACGACCCTCACGTTCTGCCTGTGTAAGTAACAGAACATTGCTTACATACAGGATTGCATTTTGAAATTGTATAGTAAAGAAAGTTATTCCAATAGTATACCCAATCTTTTTAAACTTTATACTATTCAACAATTTGAGGACATTTATTAACTTTAAAAACATTTTGTGTTCACAATCAAGAATGTATAAAAAAGTGTAGAATCAAGGTGCAGACCATACCTCCAAATGTGCATGTGATGCTGGATTTAGATCTTTTCCGGTCTCCTGGCAGACATCCTTCATAGTAAGAGAGACCTTCTGCCCTGTCACTGATAGAACTTTTACCTGAAATAAAAATAATTGAATTCATGAATGTTTTAAAACAATATGCAATCAAGACAAAAATATTATTTTGTTCTATAAGGTGTCAATAATGATTTTTAATCATTGTTTACAAAATCACACCACTCAGGCATATAATCTTCTAAAATTCTTTAAAACCTATGATTTTAAATTCAGTATCCTCTCCAACAATGGAGAAATTACCTTAAAAAAAATTATTATCAAGTAACAGGCAATAATTCGAGTAGGAAAATATCTGTTGAGGAAATATTTATCACACAACCTTGAGAAGACAGAAACCATTGGATTCAGAAACTACAGAACAGGATAGGCCAGAGTCTCAATTTTTGTAAGTCCTTAGACTATAGTAAGGCCAAGGAGACGAGATAAAAAATGTAAACAAAGTTTCAGGAGTTCAAATCATTTTTATTGCTGGGATTGAATGCTTGAATAAATAATATGCTATGCATATAATTTATTCAAAGCCAGCCCAGCTTCGCTCGAGCGATTAAGTGATATACATTAAGATCTACTTTACAAAAATCCATTTAAGTACTAAAGGCAAAAAATAGACGCGCGATGAGAATGCGCGCCAGGGGATGTGATGATTTTTGGTAAAACAAAATATCATCTTCTAAAGTATTTATTTGATTACATTTTGTACAATTTTTATCTTAATTGACGAAGCTAATTAACGTTTTTATTTAGATTAGGATTAATACCGAACAGAATAAAACAGCTTCGAGATAACGTGATATTTTTCATTAACATTTTACACATAAAAGTAGTTATTGTAAGTCAACCGTAAGAGATAGAGTACACTAATACGGATTTTTCTATAGCAAATTTATATATTTACAATTCTCTAGAACATCACTTTAATGTATCTCCGCTGGTTAACGCGGCGCAAGAGAATATAACTCTCCCAGTAGGCAAGATTTGTGACAAAAATTGTTGTGTTTTAGTCTAGTTACATAAAAGTATAATCAATTATACACCTAAACCTTCCTTAGAAATGACTTTATCTATAAAAAAAAACCGCTACAAAATCCGTTGGGTAGTTTTAAAGATCTAAGCATACATAGGGATGCAGGAAAGCAGTGGGAAGCAAATTTGTTTTAAAATTTGTAGTGATTTATTACTATTACAACACTTCTTCCAAATACCTACTTGAGAAAGTGACACAGCAATTCTAAAAATCATATTTTTGAAGCAGCGAAAAATACGCACATAACAAACTATTTTGCCAAAGGTGCTCGCCGAGGCTTTGAACTCGGTATTTCCATGTCGGAATCAGTGGTCTTAACCGCTCTACAATCGCTGCTCGAATAAATTGATTAGTTGTATGTTATGAGTATGTGGCTTTATACCACTGCGTCTTCTAAATCCCAATTACAATTACTCAAAGATATACCAAGAATATGAAAATAAAACAAGAGCACAACATATTGTCTTTTTGGACTTCCCTTCAAAACTCGACCAAATGATGACAACTGCGGTACTGACTGCTTTCCTGTACCACGAAACACGCAACGACAACTGTCATGGACTAACTGACGCCATTACTGCATATGAATGATAAGGACGGAGATAATAATTGCTCGCTCTCGCAATAGTAACTTGGTAACGGTCCGTTTGTTTACATTCTTTACCTCGTCTCGTTGGCCTGACTATAGTAAATTCTAATGGATGGACTGATTGAACCAAGTCTGATTCAATGATATTGATTTACTTAATCCTTATATTATATACCTTAACTTTATCACCTCTGGATACCACATCAGCCACACTGCTCACCCGGCACTCAGACCTCAGCTGGGAGATATGTACCAGTCCTTCCCACTTCTTCCGCAAGCCTTCCAATTGCACAAAACATCCAAATGCTACAATGTTTGCCACTCTGCCAGTGTAAATCTGAAAACCAAAAATTATTTAAATAAGTTTTTTATTATTACTTAAATATCAGGGAGTTATGATGTTTTTAAATGAAACAGAATCTACTTACTTTTCCAGGTTCTGGATCGTCACTCATGGGCATATCTGGACTTCTTCTCTTGGGTTTTTTATCATAGTCGCGATCATTATCACGATGTTTATCTCTTGCCTCCCGGTCTCTACCACGGGAATGTGATCTGGATCGGGACCTTCTCCTTGATCGTGACCGCCTGTGTCTATCTCTAGACCTAGAACGGCGCCTCTGACGGCTTCTTGAACGTCTTCGCCTATCCTTATCTCTGTCCCTACTTCTGCTTCTCCTATCTCTACTTCTATTTCTTTTCACTGGACTTCCTCTCTCCCTACTGCGGCTTCTCTTATCTCTGCTACAACTTCTCCTTCTCTTTCGTTCTCTGGAACTGTCCCTTTTTACTTTAAGTTTGCGATCTGCATTTTTATCTAGCTGCTTCTCTTCTTTTTTATCTACATCCTCTGGTTTGGGCCTGTTTTTCGAGGGTGCCAAAGCTTCCAACTCTGCCATGGCTTGATCAACAATTTCATTGTTACTTTCAGCCTTTTTCGATTCTTGTTTGAACATATCTTTAGCTGTAACTCTTTTGGGTTTACTATCTTCCCCATCGCTTTCCTCATCAGACGAAAACTTTGGGGGCTTTTCATTTGGGATGGCAAGGCCGGGGAACTTGACAGCAAGAGGATTAGCAGATATAGCATCTTTATTATTATTCTGAGTACTCTTGTTAATTGGTTTCATATGCTGAATAATACGCAGCAAGTTAGTCATAAAAGAATCTGAAAATTCTGCTCCATTTTCAATCAGGGCCTTTTTAAAACCTTCAAAATTTGGATTCTTGTCCGCCAAATCAATGATGAACTCAGCTGCAAATACATTACACGAATATTATGTCAAATGTTTAACATAGGGTCATATGAAACAGTCAACTAAATTATATATTTTTTGTTATGTACATACTGAGTGTACATATAAATAAAAAAATGTATACTCACCCAAATCCTTGTCGTTGAGTCCTAAATGGTTATCCAATTCAGTACATACTTTGGAAACTAAAGAAAGATGTTCTAATTTCGCAACTTCATCCATTTTCACGTGTTTAGTTGGAAGTGATTGTTAACATATGTTTGGAATAGGAGCGATTGGTTATGAAAACAACATATTTACTTATCTACATTACATCAAACTGTAACAAGTTCAAGATAAATTCAACACACAAACGACGAACGAAATGAAAAGAGAGCCACAAACAAAATGAAATGACGTTAAGACGTTTTGCTTACTGACAATGTGACAATGACTGTCATGTCAATGACACACAGAGTACATCATAGAGGTAGGAATAAAACATAGAGGGGCCCTATTCTACTATAGGAACAGCAGGTTATACAAATATCTGTTTAATCGACACAAACATGACAAATATCATGCTATCTCTTTTTAACTAATGGAGCATAAGAAAATAAAGATAATAAAAGATTAGTGGTAACTAATTTTGGCAACAACGTCATGTTAAGTTGAATACCTAACTATGCGTGGCACCGTCGTGCCACGGCAGCCATTTTATGATCACAATATTTACAAGTGTACTCTGTGTATGTGTGCGTTTGTTTTGTTGTGGTAGGTCTGCTGTCTAGGGGTGTCCATTAAAAAATATAGCGATATTTATATTCAATGTACAATATCGGATCCCCATATCGATGTTTTTTCAGGTTTATGACTGAGTATTATGAGTGCGAAACTATCTTGTATTTGCTCCACAACACGGAACACAATACTGATCATCGTTTGATGGTAATTAAGTCAATTATTATGATCTGCGATTCCGACAGCATTCAAAAAACTTAGTGAACAAATTTCTTATACATAGAAACTATTAAAATAAACTAGTTTTTTTTCTGCAATGAACAAATAAAAATTGTTACTCAGAAACTTGTTTTATTCTCGTTCATTAATCAATATCAATAACAAATAAATTTAAAATCTATATACATACTTCTATTATAAATTCGAAAGTATGTGAGGATGCATGTATGTAGGTATTTATGATTGTTTGTTCTGTTCAGTATTATAATATCATGGGTTTGTCAGCTTCGGAATTTAATGCAGGTTAAAATTTACAAACTGTGTGAATTAAATAAAAAAAGACATGATTCATTCAAATTTTTGAAAAGTAGATTTATGATAGTACAAAATAAAGTTTGTAGTATTCATATTTTCTTTGACACCAATTTAAAGTTTACACAATATGATTATAATTTTGTTTTTAGGTTTTTATAAAAAACCTAAATAAATGCATCCTTTAATAAAACGAAACAAAAATATCGATATCAGCTACATGTGTTGTTCTGAAACGCACAACCCTATTAAGAAGCAGCCATTTTATGTTCCAACTTTAATTACTTTAGGTAGTCACGCAAATTTCGTAGGTAGGGCCGGTCCATAGGTCTGTTATGTCTATGGAGTACATTTGTCATAGACCAATATCATAAGAATAAATAATACTACCTACATAGAACGGAATCTTCTTTGACCGTCACTGAACCGCCGTCATTTATGTATCTACAACCCTCTTCACCCCGTTACGCCCCTCTGTCGCCCAGGCGTGTTAACAGGGTTGTGAACTGTTAATAATTCTTATTTCTTACAAGTTATAAGTTATATTATCGCTTAAATATAGGTTTTTTTTTCTTTTTTTTTACTTAAAAATCATTATTTTGGTTTAGTAGGTATTACAAAATATGAGAATTATTAACACTATAAATACTTATAAATAATAAGTTATCATATATAAGTATCATACCAAATGAAGCCATTAAAGTAAGTATTACTTACCTAAAAATATGAAATTTATACATACAGATTCACGTAAAACTATTAAATAAGTTTATTTAGCGTTGGGTGAGCTTTTGAATTTTCCTGTTCATAGTGTCAACTACCGAATCGGCTACACAAACAGAACTGTTCATGTTCTTTTGATAAATTAGGTACGGAAACGGAATAATATTTAAAATATATTACTTACCTCGGATCATCTTGGGGCAAACTAAAAAATAATAACGGGTTGCACTCCGGGAGTGCCGGCAGAAGTGAAAACATTAACGTTGTGCATTTTTAATGTCTTGGAATCGTTAGGGAATAATTCCGCACGAATTGCTTGAATTATCAGTATTAATTTCTATCTAGTATTTTTATAAAGTACTCACTCATTTTCTTTCACTATTTCTTCGTCACTTTTTTCATTAATAGATGCACTTTGTTCAATGTCCATATTTTAAATACTTGATATAAACGAATTTTACAAGTATAGACAGTCGAGCCGTCATCAGCTGTCACCCGTCTTACGAATTTTCGATCAGGCCACGTGTAGTTGACGCGAGTTAAACAATTTTTACCCATCCCAAAAAAGTGCACAACGCCGCTAAAGAAGTTTTCACTTCAAAAAACTTAAGTGTGGCATTGTTTTTGCATTGTTTGTACAACCAAACACACCACAATAACTATCCTCATCCTGTCCAAATTTCCGATCCTTTTAGGAATTTAGAATTGAATAATGATTTCCCCAGCTTGTCATTGGCAAAGTGGTTAAAAGACCGAGACGCCATTAAGGAAAAAAAAAACTTGACGCCATTATTGTAATTGACGCGCCGGCCGAGACAGCCCGACTTATTACTATGTTTAACATGTAGGCTAATATCGTGACCTTGAGCCCGTCCGGAGCGGGAGTTTCCGTTCTATGTAGTATTATTTATTCTTATGACGTAAGTACATTATTCTTAGTCTAAGCATAGAACGGAATCTTCTTTGACAGCCATTGAGACCCCATTTCACTTCATTACTCCCCTCTGTCGCCCAGGCGTGTTGCCAGGGTTGTGAACTGTTAATAATTATTATGTCTTATAAGTTATAATATCGCTTAAATATAACCTACCTTCCTTTTTTTTACTTAAAAATCATTATTTTGGTTTGGTAAGTATTACAAAATATGAGAATTATTAACACTATAAATACTTATAAATAATAAGTTATCACTATCATATCAAATGAAGCCATTAAAGTAAGTATTACTTACCTAAAAATATGAAATAAAATACATACAGATTCACGTAAAACAATTAAATAAGTTTATTTAGCGTTGGATGAGCTTTTGAATTTTCCTGTTCATAGACTGTCAACTACCGAATCGGCTGCACAAAAAGATGTTCTTTTGATAAATTAGGTACGGAAACGGAATAATATTTAAAATATATTACTTACCTCGCATCATCTTGGGGCAAACTAAAAAAACTTAAGTGTGGCATTGTTTTTGCATTGTTTGTACAATCAAACACACCATAATAACTATCCTTATCCTGTCCAAATTTCCGATCCTTTTAGGAATTTAGAATTGAATAATGATTTTCCCAGCTTGTCATTGGCAAAGTGGTCAAAAGACCGAGACGCCATTAAGGAAAAAAAACTTGACGCCATTACTGTAATTGACGCGCCGGCCGAGACAGCCCGACTTAGAATTATGTTTAACATGTAGGCTAATATCGTGACCTTGAGCCCGTACGGAGCGGGAGTTTCCGTTCTATATAAGTAATTATTATTTATTCTTATGGTTGGAACATAAAATGGCTGCTTCTTAATAGGGTTGTGCGTTTCAGAACAACACATGTAGCTGATATCGATATTTTTGTTTCGTATTATTAAAGGATGCATTTATTTAGGTTTTTTTATAAAAACCTAAAAACAAAATTTAAAATCATGTGTAAACTTTAAATTGGTCTCAAAGAAAATATGAATACTACAAATTTTATTTTGTACTATCATAAATCTACTTTTCAAAAATTTGAATGAATCATGTCTTTTTTTATTTAATTCACACAGTTTGTCAATTTTAACCGGCATTAAATTCCGAAGCTGACAAACCCATGATATTATAATACTGAACAGAACAAACAATCATAAATACCTACATACATACATCCTCACATACTTTCGAATTTATAATAGAAGTATGTATATAGATTTTAAATTTATTTGCTATTGATATTGATTAATGAACGAGAATAAAACAAGTTTCTGAGTAACCATTTTTATTTGTTCATTGCAGAAAAAAAAACTAGTTTATTATAATAGTTTCTATAAGAAATTTGTTCACTAAGTTTTTTGAATGCTGTCCGAATCGCAGATCATAATAATTGACTTAATTACCATCAAACGATGATCAGTATTGTGTTCCGTGTTGTGGAGCAAATACAAGATATTTTCGCACTCATAATACTCAGTCATAAACCTGAAAAAACATCGATATGGGGATCCGATATTTTACATTGAATATGAATATCGATATATTTTTTAATTGACACCCCTAGACAGCAGACCTACCTGAACCATAAGAATAAATAATACTACGTAGAACGGAAACTCCCGCTCCGAACGGGCTCAAGGTCACGATATTAGCCTACACGTTAATTTCGGCTAAACCGACTACTGAAGTCGGGCTGTCTCGGACGGGCGCGTCAATTACAATAACGGCGCCAAGTTAATGTGGTGTCAGTGGTGTGTTTGTTTGTACAAACAATTCTAAAACAATGCCAAACTTAAGTTTTTTTAGTTTGCCCAAAGATGATGCGAGATAAGTAATATTTTTTAAATATTATTCCTTTTCCGTACCTAATTTATCAAAAGGATATGACCAGTTCTTTTTGTGTAGCCAATTGTTTCACTTTCACTCAATTATAAAAAAAAAAGTTAGATAACTACAGCATTTTAACATGTCGCCAAAATATTTTTTAATAGCCCCCGCCATCGGTCATTGAACCTTTCTCGATTGTTTTGCCTCGCGATTGCGGCGCCGCGGCACTGGCGCACGCACGTTATACTTAATATGTAATTCGTTTATTTTAAACCTACACTACGTAAGTACTTACACCTATGTAGGTAAGTGATACTTACTTAAATGGCTTCATTTGGTATGGTACATAGAACTTATTAAGTAATATTATTTATAAGTATTTATAGAGTAGGTAAGTATTTATCATTCTCATATTTTGTAATACTAAACTAAAATAATGATTTTTAAGTACAGAAAAACTTATTTTTCAGAAAAAATATTTTTGCGATATTATCTTTAGACATAAGCATTACTAACAGTTGACAACCCTGGCAACACGCCTGGGCGACAGAGGGGCGTAACGGGGTGAAGAGGGAAGTAGGTATATAAATTGCGGCATATCGATGGCGGTCAAAGGAGATTCCGTTCTATGTAGTATTATTTATTCTTATGCCTGAACCAAACAAACTCACACATACACAGAGTACACTTGTAAATACTGGGAACACAAACTGGCTGCCGTGGCATGATGGTGCCACGCATAGTTAGGTATTCAACTTAAGGGCTGATTACATTGACCAACCTGCAGGGGCCGACCCGGCATACATTTCTGGTTATCTGAAAATACTCAAAATAACTTTTTTTAATTTTTAATTTAATTTAATTTTCTTTTGCAGCCATCCATTAGTTAAAAAGAGACAGCATTATATTTGTCATGTTTGTGTCGATTAAACAGATATTTGTATAACCTGCTGTTCCTATAGTAGAATAGGGCCCCTCTATGTTTTATTCCTACCTCTATGGATGTTTTACAGTTTTGTACGAGTTTTGGCGGGAAGTCTGAAGGAACAAGTTGTGCTCTTGTTTTATTTTAATTTTCTTAGTGTATTTTTGAGTTATATCGGATAAAGTTGATGGCATTTTGCTCGATATAGGTTAATGACAGTGCACGAGTGTTGTGAAATAAAATAACAGTGCGAAAACATGTTTTTTCGGCTTGCCTCCAAAATTCCATCGGACATGTTCTGGTAAAGTAGCCATCACTTTACTTGAACATTTGACTGACTAGACTGACTGATACCTGACGACTAACTGACTTTTTTCTACGACTACAGTGATGTAAAAATTTTACTTGACGCTGGCAATATGCACAGAGTTTGCGACGCCATTATTAAAATATAGAAGTAAATATTGAATGGCTGAAAGGATTTTTATCCAATGCCGTAAAACAAAATTATAAAAAAAAAAAAAACAGTTTTGTACTTTACAGTGACAGTGTAATGTCAAATGTCAAGTGTCAGTTCTGACCTTGGTTCTGTTCTGACTAATGATGAGACTCTAATCGAAAATGCATATTCGAATGAATGAATTCGAATAACCCGGCGGAAATTGGAACCATGATTCGAATAAACCCTTAATTCAAAATTGATTGATACATTCGAATCCAGACGAATTTATACGTAATTCGAATAAATACTGTCGTTAATAGATAAAAATGTACTTAGATACGATTTAAAGAATAATTTTACTTTGGTATATATTTATACGAGAAAATTTTGGTAGAGATACAAAAAAAAAAAAACGTGGACGAATTTTAACCATCTCGTCTCCTATCATAAGGTAAGCTTACCGCGCAACATAACATTCGAATCATAAATAAATAATTCGAATCATCGATGTGATTCGAATTATAAAGATGATTCGAATCGATTCAACAGTTCGAATCAACATTGAATCTCATTCGAATCAAGTTTTCACCGTCACATAGAGGTAGGAATAAAACACAACACAACACACCGTCCGTCATCATTCCAATCATTAGAACTTTCAGTATATACCACAGAGTACCTTGTACAAATGTACTGTGATTAGAACCAAATGTCATTCGTTTCGTTCGAGTCCCATCATCCCATCACTAGTTCTGACTACCTCTGACACAAATAACCTAAAAAAAAAAAAGGGAGTTTTGGCGGGAAGTCGAAAAAGACATATTGTGCTCTTGTTTTATTTTCATTTTCTTGGTGTATTTTTGAGTTATATTGGATAAAGTTGATGGCATTTTGTTTGATATAGGTTAATTACAGTGCACGAGTGTTTGTGAAATAGAATAACAGTGCTAAAATATGTTTTTTCTGCTTGCCTCCAAAATTCCATCGGACACGTTCTAGTAAAGTAGCCATCGCTTTACTTGAATGTTGGACTGACTAAACTGACTGCGACTTACTTACTGACTTGACTTTGTTATTACTTCGTCCAGTTTCATTGAAACTGGCAAAAAATTGATGCAAAAATTATACTTGACGCTGGCAGTATGCACAGAGTTTGCGATGCCATAATTGAAAAAAAAAAAAAAAAAAAAAACCTAAAAAAAGGGAAAGTGCAAAAAAAGGATATTTTTCCTGTATTTTTCATTAGGCAAGTGATTTTTATAGCTTTTATTTGTGTGAATATCTATACTATCATATCATGGAAAACAACGATCATGCAGAGCAAAACAATTTTAGTCCGCTAACTGTACAAGAAGTAGATGTAGATTTTTTACCGATTGTGTACGAAATCATACGAAGGTATTTGTGTTCATTTTATTTTTAGATAAATCATCTTCACTTTCGAATGTACTTCTTTAATAACGAATATTTTTGTGTAGTGTCGAGCGAGATTATCCCGATAACACCGCCAAAGCGCGCGAGTCGCAGGAGTGTAGCTTGAAGGTGTTGGAACTTCAGAAAAAACTTGACCAGGCTCGGTCTCAGGTATCAATATTTATCATTAATATAAATTAAAAATCCACAATGGCTTAATGCCAAACCTAATAATATACTTTTTTATTTTATCTGATCTGATGTTGATCTATTCTAATATTTATTTTAAAGTAATTTAATGCTTAATATATGTATAATATTTTTTTTGCTTCAAAATAAATTAGCTGCAGTTCACAGCTTAATGACATTTACTAAACATGTTGACAGCCAAAACCTTCAGATTATAGACTGCTTTGAACTTGAATATCTAGAAAAATGTTGGTAGAAACAATAAATAGTCTATTTCCTCAATTACATACCTGCTTCTTTTTATCTTTCTCTATCAAAAAAATATATTCTGAAACTACAATAATATATAAGCCGAGCAGGTAAAGAAACAATCTGTAAATGGCGGGCGGTCTCATGCTATCTCGCTCACACACTCGCTCAGTCTATAGTTGCACGGCGTGGTACTGAGTACAAAAAAAAACGACAGTCTGGATTAGCATTCACGACATGTGCGTGTGGATGTCGACATGGGCGTAGCACCATTGCCTGACGATGACCCATGCAAAGGGACAAGTGGTGGTGCTGAGGCCGGCCTTAGTGTTTAATTTTGAATTATCATCATCACTATCATCATTGTCAGCCCTTATTTAAAATTATGTATTGATTAAATTTGGATAAGATAAAAAATATATTTTTATTTGCCGTTAAATAGGGCCCGCCCACCCGCATGTAAGCAAAGTCCCGAGATAAAGTGATCATTTTTTTTGTTTTTATTAAGCAATTTTTTTTATTAATACTTATAACATAACACGTTAAAAATCTATCAAAATTAAATAACCGCTAGTACATATCCTAAAATAATTTCAAAATTAATTAATTTTTACGACCTTTTTTGCTGACGCTTCTACAATTAGCCGCCGCCATTTACAAATTTTCTTTATCTGCGCGGGTTATATGCATTATTTTCTGCTTTTTAAAATATTCTTGTGTGTATGCAATTACTTGTAAAGGTAATTGCATATTGTAGTGTCCTATTGGTTATTGCACCTTATCATGTTGAGTAGTGTTACCAACATCTCATCATAGTTTAAATGGTTTATATGTTATAAGACAGATTTGCTTTATGCCTGATTCACTTTAGGTGAGATTTGCTTAAAGACAAGTAAAGTCATCTGAATAAGTAATTCAAAAAGTATAATGAATATAATGATAATGACTAGCTATTTATTTTTCAGATTAGACGTCTTCCTGGCATTGACTACAACAAGCAGGACCAACTGAAGCAGTTTGAAATCCTCAGGACACAATTACGCCTAAAGCGTGAGTTACTGCAGAAATATCGTAATATGTGCTCCTTTGAAACATCATTCAAGTGATCCCATATAATGCCCATCCGCACTTTGCTGAGGTATCTGGCAAACAATGAGCATCTTGTGCAGAAGATAGCGGAATCCTATCCTGTAAGAAGAGCTGCTCAACTTGCTGTATCAGTCTTTTACAGAGGAAAAGAAAAACTATCAGACATGGACCCAAAAAAAATTAACAGGTTTACATCTTTCTTAAAAAAATTCAGCCAAAACCTCAAAGAAGGTATTGAAGATGCCAAGAAACAAATAAAAAAATAGTTATGGCCATGTGGATATAGTTTTGCTTGAGTATAATACTAGTATACCTAGATATACTGTTTTTAAAAGGATAATAAAATAAGACTTATCTTTGAGCTAGTTTTATTTCAAACTCCGAACAAATCAATAAAAATATCCTCTTACTTAACTACAGAATCACATTAAAATGGTACAGCAAACAAATACTGAAAAATTATTAATAAGATGTGGAGCAGATCAGCTAGCCTCACTAACCGTAATAATTATTCTTAAAGTTTCAATACTTATTAATGTAATGTCAAACCTTGTACCACCAATGTTACATAGATTGTTTGCTGATAAAATTTTGTTGTTAATTAATACAAAAACTTGGAAATAAACCTCAAAATACCAATGTAATAAAATAATTATTTAGAACAAACAAAACAATTTAGATAATGAATAAAAAAAAAAACAAGTTTCATATAAGAATAATTCTACCACAGAACCATAGAAACAATCACACAAATATTACAATGTACAATGATATGCTTGCAGAAAATATTGCCCTAAAAATATCCCAAATCAGTGTAGAATTAAGTTGAATATCATTAAGATTAAATTTTACTATTTATTACAGGCGGATAGTTGCCTACTTTCCTATATTTTTTTTAAAGATTGACTTAAAATAGTTAATGTTGCCAAATTGGCCACAGTTACTGTTGTGTAGCAAGCATAAGCAATAATAATTGTGTTTTAACTAAAAGATAATACAATGTTAACCAAATAATTCAATGTTTTCTCATTACTACAAATGTAAAGAAACTACCATTATTTGGTAAATACAACTTGATATTGAACATATCTAAATAAAAAACGAATAGCTTCACATAGACTGTAAAATATTGCCCAAAATGCTAAATATTAGGCATCACTTTAAAAAAGTGTAATATGTTGATATTACACATATGTTACGATCATGATAAAGCTGCACATGCCATTACCACAGTGTGCATAATGTTAATATTGTGCAGAGAAATAGTTTAGAAGACTAGCAGCCTTATTATAAATCAAACCTTCCCTATATTATGGAACTTTAGTGCTTCTCAGTATTTTTTTATCACATCATCACAATGAATTTACAACATTAAACTACATAATATTGTACTTGAATAAAGTGGCTATAACTCACTTTCACATAGAGTGACATTACAACATTATTTTAAAGCCAACTAGCACATAAAGATTTTAATTTAAATACCATAAAAGTTGTCAGTTACAAAATTTTACAATATTAAATTTAAGATGTTTAGACTTTTTTTTTTCATTAAAAAGCTGTAATTTTACAATTAAACTACATTAACTTGCTTTGCCTTATAAGCACATTTACAGACAAATTTTGAAAAATTGAAACACCTATTATCCAAATATTAACAAAAATATTTTGTAAAATATTTTATATATTTCAATGGGACAGATGGCTGGTTTATCATACTTTTAATATGATGTTAATGAATGTAGGTAGTACCTTGTACTATATTTATGTGTCATGAAATAGAAGTGATCAAAATTTAATATGTAAAAAATATTTCTATTTAAGAACAACGAATCTAATATCATAAAATAATTTATAATTAACTCCACCGCTGCTCTCTTTCTTCTTGCTATTAGATATATTTTGTTATTCCTAGTTAATTTACACAACTTATTACTTTTTCTTATTGCCATTAATAGAAGACAACTCACAATTTCTGAAGGGTACATAACTCGCCATGTAGCTACTTTTACATTTAGGTAATGTTGAACTTCACATCATGTTGTATCAAACATCAAGTGTTTTTTTATGTTATTAGACATTGAACTTTAAAAGAAGATTTGTTAAATTTGCTAACAGTTAATAACAGTTTGGCTTAAGAATTTGGAATATGTCCAGCATATAAAGTTCTCTAAAAACATCTTAAATGTAATAAAAATAGATAAGTACTTAATTTTACGAATTAATCCTATGAGTTTAAGCGGAATCTTCAAATAAAATTAAGTATAGAAATATGTAGAAATGTTATTTTTATGTATTTTAATGATTTTACTTAATGGTGTAATTAACCACTATACACATACGCATATAGTACGGTGGACGTGTTGCTTATGGGCAATGTGTGCTAGATTAGCTGGAGGCAAGATCAGAAGTCAGTGGCGCTGTGAATATATATGGGCAAATTCAATTCGTTGATTTTCAATACTATGCACGTGTAATTTGAGCTGAAGGATGGGGTTACACATGGATAACATGAGATTAGGCGACGCGGAAGAACGTTACGGGTGAATAAGGAGCGTATCGCGTTGATATCTGGCAATTAGCTCGTGCACAGATATTGAATGCTGTACATGTAATGGTTAGTCAGTTGGCGACGACTGCCACAGTGCAGAAGGCTGCCCATGTTAAGAATGGACAATTTGATTTCTACCTGGAACATCTATTTGTTTATCTTGAACATAAGAGCAGACTCCAGTGACGAGGAAACATTGGGTACCATGTATGCACCTTAAATGATGAGTAATCAAGTGTGGTCCCAGGGGAGGAGTCACAACGGACATGACCTTCCCCCCTCCCCCCTTGTTCTAGACATTTTATTATTGGTGACTCCCAATTTTCTAGATGACTCCTCTCAAAACTGAAGGCTGCCGCCGCGCTTGTGAGTGACGATGACCATTTCGTACTTATCGATTAATTAGAGGCCAGAGACGCGCATGAGCAATGAGGTAGTGTTATTTTTAGCGACGAGGAGAAACGTCGTGTGTCAAGTGAATGAGAATTGCAATGTTTACGTGAAGTGAAGCACACTGTTACTGTCGTTGAACTCGACGGCTTCATGAGAGTATAGGCCAACAACAAGGAAAAATGTTGTATACAGAGTGTATACTTTGAATAAGAGGGTTAGGATGGACATTGAATGCTAACCACTCGCGAGTTATTTGGTAAGCGAGGGCGGAGGCTAGCGGTGTAGAGGGTATTGCACGTGCGGGAGCGGAAGGCTTGTCGTGTCGGCGGAGCGTAGCACAATGTTACTATCGACTTGCTTGATCGTTGATCTCGAACGCTTCTTGAGAATAGAAGCCAACATCACGAAAGACGTCGTGTACTGAGTATGCATGTTGAATGAGGATCATATCGCATCGATAGGATATCGAGTGGTAACCAAGAGTTAGTTGGCGGCGAGGGCGGAGGCGAGCGGCGCGGCGGAGGCGGCGTGCGGCGCGTGCGGCGCGTGCGGCGCGGCGGGCGGCTTGTCGTGGCGGCGGCGCGGGCGGCGCGCGGCGCGCTTGTCGTGCTGCAGCTCGAACGGCGAGTCCTTCGCCGTCACGTCGCTCTCCGCCGGCTGCTGCTGCTGCTGGAACGCACACGCAACCTTACTTATCATGACAGCCTCCGTGGCGTAGTGGGTGATGAGCCGACTGCGAAACGTGAGGTCGTGGGTTCGATTCCCACCCAGGACAAATATTTGCGTGATGAACGTGACTATTTGTTCTGTGTCTGGGTGTTAATTTGTCTATTTAAGTATGTATTTAGAATTATATAAGCATGTTTATCAGCTTTCTGATTACCATATTACAATCTCTACTTAGTTTGAAATCAGATGGTGTTGTGTAAATTGTCCAAAGATATTTATTATTATTATCGTGCTCCGCTTTGCGATACGAGTATTTGCAGTGAGGTAGAGATGAGAAAAACTACAATAAGTAAGCATACTTTTCTTACATAATATCAAATATCATCATTGTTCATCGGATGGAAATCTAAAAAAGTAACCAAGTGCGAGTCGGACTCGCCCATGAAGGGTTCCGTAGTAGCAAGCATTATTATTTTTCATCAGCAAAAATAACTTTGTTTTTCATAGTGTTTGTATGAACGACAAAGTTATATTAGCGGTTTTTAAGAATTTACTATATCTCAAAAACTGCATACTATATATCGTTCGAACCAATTTTCGTTGAAAGTTTTTATTGAGCTTTACAACATATATTTTTGATAGATTTTTCACTTTCTTACTTTAATAGTTAGCGGGGGGGACACACATTTTACCATTTTGGAAGTGTCTATCTTTCAAACGATTAACTCTGAGAAAAAATGATTTTAGGAACCTCAATATCATTTTAAAAGACCTATCTATACACCCTAGACACCCTACACGAATAGGTTTGATTTTTTTTTTTTTGTGATATAAAACACCTTATAGGCACTTTATATTGATTACAATCTAGTCTATCTATATGACTAATAAGTAATTTTACGCTAACTTAAATTGCTACTTAGAGATACTATTATTGAAGCGAGCGCCCACTGACACTGCACTTCTTAGTTCTAAGACATAAAGGTTCAGACACACTGTTCTTGTGTTCGAATAGGTTTGATGAAAAAAAAATTTTGTTTGAGTTTAATGTTTGGAGAGTTATTAATATATTTTTTTACATCTTACAACGAAGTTTCAACTTTGAAGTCCTAATAGTTTTGGAATGAAGCGGCTGTGACATACGGACGGACAGACAGACAGACATGACGAATCTATAAGGGTCCGTTTTTTTGCCACGGAACCCTAAAAACCTATGATTCTCATCTGATTATTTATAAGTGTTTTCCAAAAATCCGTACTAACAATAACAAAAGTTTTTGGATTATTGTGTTAGTAATAAATAATATCACCTCTCTCGGTCTCTTCCCGTAGTTGGGCATGGCTTGAACTTATTCCACCACATTGTTATTATGTATATTAATTTCATGTATGTATTTCTGGTACTTTATTGATTGCTACTTAAAAGTTTAGACCGCTTAAAAATGCTCATTATTCATAAATAAAAAATTGTCAATGACGTCACGCATATTATTATACAAACTTCAGTATAGATACTTCAACTCAGTTGTGCGCGCGGCGCTATGTATGGGTAAACCTGTATATACACAGTGACTTTGTGTGCGTGACAAGAGGTACAGTGAAGTTGTTCGGAAAATCACGGCCGCGTCACTGTCACACAAATTAAAGCTGCATAATTACTAGCCCACGCACACATAGCGCCGCGCGCACAACTGAGTTGAAGTATGTATAAAAGGGCAATGCGACACCCTTACAAAGTTCACGCGCACATGCAGCGCGTGCGTTATGTTTTTATGTATGTGGAAAAGACAGCCCGCGCAAGTGGTTTGTATGGAGGGTCGTAGGTCGTAGGGCTGACGTAGGACTCACCGAGTCAGCGGCGGCGTCGCGGCCGTGGCGCTGCGGGCGCGGCGCGGCGGGCTCGGGCCGCAGCACGTTGCCCACCGCCTTCGTGCGGCCCTCGCGGAACACCTGCCGTACAAACACTACACTTTATAACGTGCAACAAAGTTTCGCTTCGTCGTCGTCGGAATCAATTATTCCGCTCAGATCACTGGAAGTAGCTTTAATTAGGCTGTTATCTCACTGACGTTTTACGAGCATTGACATGACGTCAACGTTGCGGTTTTAAGCGAACTGGTACAATCACGCCATCCCACTCTGTCTGAGCGAGCTATGGTCAGCGTCCAAAAGCAGCACGACTTACTTAACGTTGCGCATGTTTATAACTTCTAACGTCACGATTATGTAGGGTTGTCGCTGCACAAACGTTGCAGAGTCGTCAACGCTGGTAAAACGCCAATGGGATAGCGGTAGAAAAACTCATCGAATGTGCAATTTTTTTATGCATATCAAAAATAAAGCGCCAACAATAAAACAAACCATCCGCTGTCCGTGGCGCAGGTACTCGGGATGCTTGATGAAGCGGAAGCGCACGCGCGCCTTGTCGCCCGTGCGCAGGCACTCGCGCGACATCCACAGGATCGACGCCGTCTGCCGGATGCTGCCGCAGTGCACTGCACAACGAAAATAGAATATTGTAACTATAGTCCGTCTAATAAGTTCCATTGTTGAATTAACCAATAAAGTTGTTTAGATACAAAATGTATGAAATGTCAATAAATAAAATTGTCGATGTTGTTACTATATTACGAGTATATGGTTGCGTACTTCTATGTCACGTCATAAAGGTTTTTTCAACTTTTTTATGTCCCACTGCTTGGCACTGGTC
The DNA here is from genome assembly GCA_911387765.1 of Pyrgus malvae. Classification (NCBI taxonomy): domain Eukaryota; kingdom Metazoa; phylum Arthropoda; class Insecta; order Lepidoptera; family Hesperiidae; genus Pyrgus; species Pyrgus malvae. The sequence continues at coordinate 3,226,014 of OU426955.1, read as the reverse complement.
CCCTCTCACAAGTAAAAGGGATTTAGGCCATAGATTACCATGCCAAGTGCTGATTGGTGGATGTAAAGCAGCTGGCTCCAGCCCTCTCAAACCAGGCGAGTTACGTTATGCACCAGTCCCCCGTCCCCCCACCAATGTTTTGACCGCGTACAAAATTTCGAAATCTACTAATCCCCCAAATTGAAATCTTAGATTCGCCACTGTTTACAATGATCCACTTGGTGATAAAGAAAGGAATGTGTGAATTGCTTTGGGCATCTTAATTTGGCAACGTTCTAACTACCTGTACCTGATGATGGTAGATCAGGATAGCAAAATTCAAATCATTTTATTGTTGTTTTAGTATTAAAATGTGTGAATTCGTTTCTATAGGCCCAAGTAGGCCGAAATTGATAAATAAAAAATAAAAGTCTCAATACATACCCATAGCCTGATATCTGGAGGAGATAGTTGTGGGGTGATGCAGTACAAGAATCTCTCCCTCGAAGCTCCAGCATGCTTGCGGGTTTAGCGCTGGCGACACAAGGACCATGCCCTTACGGATTGACGACCTTTTAATCTGTAAAAGAGTTAACATTAAGAAATCTTATACTTACGAACTTTAAGTTTACAATTTTTTAGGAAAATTGATAATCTGTTGTCTACATAATTAAATATTTTTGTTGTCATAATTCTACTTTTAAATTGATATCATGATCTAACAGTATAAAGAGAGCCCTCAGGCTCTGGTGGTTACACAAATAAGTAAACAAAGGAAGAGGTGACCAGGTTTTGGCAGGAATTTGAAAGGGCCATGTCATATATTTTTTTGTTTTCTTCTTATTTTGTTCTTGAAAAATATCGCGTTAAGTGGAAAACATTATGTTCAATAGGTAAGGTACAGTGCCAGTGCTAGGGTAATATGGAATATAGTAACAATGCGAAAATATATATATTTTTGGGTTGCCGCCAAAACTTCATTGGACATATTTTGGCAGGGCTTTGAATACCGTTAAAATGAGGTATAGTTACCTTCACAAAACTAAGATAATGTTAATAGCACAAGTACTGGTTTGCTTGGTTGGTAACGGTTGGTAAAAATGACTCAACGTTATCGATGGTTTATGTTACCACGGTCATTAATTAATAACGTTACCAAATGCATACTAAAAGTTTCATTGAGTAACTTATTCATCTCTTTATTATTTTCCGTCCTTTTCTTACGATGCATTGGTTTTTCAGTCAATGGGTCTTAAGAAGATATTGCTGTTTCGTCGCACGTCGGTACTTCTCACCTCAGCTCCACGACAGGCCGTACAAGTTGGCAACAACGCACTAGGTAACATGAAAAGTGTCGGTTTTTTCAACGTTGCTAAATTGAATTTGATACTAAATAAACGTTACTACGTGATATCGTTAAAATGATAGCATTATGAAAATAACGTTTCTTAACGATAATTATAGCGTGAATTTGGTAGCGTTACAAAGCCCTGCGTTTTGATAAAGTTTGCTTTACTTGAATGTGTGATTGACCTGATTGGATTAGACGAAACTGACGAGATTCAAATGTTTTTAATTTTATAGTAGCAAAATATGCCGAGATTACTGGGCACGGATATCTTCTCATTATTGGGGATACTGTTGCTGAAATAAAAAAAAACTGACCTTCTTAAGCGCGAAGCTAGCGGTCTGTCCGCCGCGCACCTCGGTGACCGGCATGCGCTTGCGGTGGATGCTCTTGACGGTGACGGGCGCGAAGCGGCCCAGCGGGTCGGGCCCCAGCAGCAGCGAGTCGTTCAGCCGGATCACGCCCGCCAGCGTCGTGCCCGACACCACTGTGCCCACACCCTAACACAACATTGAACAATACTACATTATTATATTTATCACACAAATATCAAGGTTATTAGAATGTGTGTGTCTGCACATGCACACTGTCTCCAAATGTGTTATTGTGCTTCGGAAGCCCGATCGGCTCTGGTTCTGCGTAAGCTTTTGAAGCGTTAGCGAAGAAATCTGAACATCACTGGCATTAAATAAAAAAATACGTTTAATTATTAATCTACGTTTAGTTGTCACGCTGATGTTACTCGACTCGCTCTCGAGGTTGCAAACACTAAATAATGTGCATGTGCACGTCTCAAATCATATTCATTGCCGAACGGACTAAGTAACATAAAACCTCTACGCTTAAGAAGCGGTCAATCAGGCATCATTTATGGTATTTACCAGCAAGTTACCAAAGTTACCAGTACATTACTACTGCTACTTACTGATAACTATAGTAACCGGCCCTTGCCATGAAGCGCGCATGGCCTGGTGGCTAGCATAAAACGCAAGCGATTTATGCAGCTAAGCCAAACGATCGCAGTCGGGTGTAAGATGGGTAACCACTAATAGTAAAAAATTTCATGCTCGTTTCCGTGCTTCGGAGAGCACGTTAAGCCGTCGGTCCCGGTTGTTAAGCTCCAGGCCTCCCCAAGGGGAGAGACCCGTGCCCAGCAGTGGGGCGCAAAAATGGGTTGCAGCAAACTTAGCCACTCAGATTTGACTGCCTGTTCATTAACTTCTTTGGTGATATAAACATAGATTCACAGTGCATGAGCATTTATGCCCACACCGTTGTAAAACACAATCGTTACATAATATTATGAAATAACTGAAACAAGTTATTCTAACAGTAATAGCCAAGTGCATGAGAATAAATAATAACTAGAACGGAATCTTCATTACGTACGTACGATACGTACAATAAGTACGAATATTTTTGTTTGAGAGAGAGAAAAAAAAAACAATAATTATTATCCAGCTTTCCAAGCGTGGTTTAGTGTACCCTTTTTAAGGTAAGCATTTCGAATTTTTTCTGCACACCGTCCAAGATACTATTGGTTGGGAATGAAATGAAATGAAATGAAATGAAATATTCTTTATTCACTGTACGGTTCATTTACAAACTCTTAGTGAACGTTATTATTTTTTTTTGTTCTATCTGCTCTGGGTGCGCTTAGGCAATGTGAGCTGAAGAAAAGAGCAGACAGAGAAAAACTTCAGCCCTGTTTTAAAATATGAGGTATACAATAATAAGCTTTCTTACAGAGTAGCTATGGGCAGATAAGGAACATACGTGACAGCTACCGCATGTGTCAATGTCGTCCCACAGCCATCTGTGTGTGGGGAAGTAAAGTGTCACTTCTTTACGTTAGTAATTGTTAGTATTCTGTGGTCGTACTTACCGGTACCGAGTAGGTATCGTCGATCTGGAACTCAGCGGGCTTGTCGTCTTGCGAGGGCATGCGCGTCTTCAGGAGGTTGAGAAACATAGTCAGAAGCTCCAGATTCTCACCCGTTACATTCGACACTTGGAATATTGGACATAGCCTGTGAAAGTTTACTTTGGATTACGAAATAATCATTATAACACTTCCCACAATCCTATTGTGGGGCTATACAATAGGATTCCCTGTCCTGTGAATACGGACACACACAAAAGACAGAAAATCATTAAAATTACGCAGTACGGCATGTTGAACATTCCTCCAGCATACAGCTCATTTCTTGATCTTTAAAATGTTGAAATATATGAAGAACGAACATTGCACTTTTCAGCGGAAATAAAATAGGACAATATTAATTACTAAATGCCAATACAGAAGTAGATGTGTACATATGTATTATTATTATAGAACTGTTACAAAGGTCCATTGCGAAGTTAATATTGAAAAACATCAAATATTATTTATAAACTTACCTCTGTGATACAAAGTTTGTGGCACTGACAATGACATCGTCTTTCGTTTTCACCATCACGGGTACCTTACGGCATCCAGAAGACTTCAGTATCCTGATCAGTAGCTTAAGGTTGTCCTGTAAATTACAGTTTATATTAATGTACAGCTTATTTATCTAACGTATGATGGGATCCCTAAGTTATATTGTAGGTGTGTATGTCCTTATCCTTACACAATGTCTCTGTAAATGTTATCTAAGAAGCTGTTAATCTCAGTCACACCCAAGCGGCAATCCATACTAATATTATAAATTCGAAAGTAACTCTGTTACGCTTTCCTGCTTAAACTACTGAACCAATTTCTATGAAATTTGTAATACAGGTAGAGTGGAACTTGGGAAAGGACATAAGATGGTTTTTATACTACGGGAACCTATAAAACGGGTCCACGCGGGCGAAGCCGGCGGCGGCGGTTTGAAAATATCCGACAACGGATTGGCCACTAACCCGCATCTCCACCAACCCGCATTGGCGCAGCGTGGTGGATAAAGGCCTCCAGGCCTCCCCAATAATGGGGAACCTGTGCCCAGCAGTGGGACGCAAAAAATATTGCAGCCAAAAGGCCACAATGCAACTCATACAACATAATCTAGACAGGTAATTCAAATAGAAATGAAACCTATTTCGTAACTGTTGTTTTAATTCGTTTATTGTATGATAAAATAGCAAAATATGTGACATAATACTAGGGGGGAAAGAGTTTCACAAATTGTAACCAGCTGTGTAAACTGTAAAGCCCCTATCTCACTGACGTTTTACAAGCGTTGACGTTGCGACAATGTTGGACATTGCAACATGTTGCGGTTTTTGGCAACCGGATGGGAAATGAAGAAAGCCAACGCTCGTAAGACGTTAGTAGGATTGCGGCCTTACAAAGAAAAAGTTAGAGAATAAGAGAGTTACGGTCATAGAAATCGAAAAACAAGGAGAAGTGCCATTGGGGCGTAACTGTGTCCGCGCCAATTTGAGCAAAATGCTCTAATTGACGACCACGAAAGTACATGGAAATATGAACCATATTTCATAGTTGTGAAAGTATTTAATAGAACACACGTGTTGTTAGCGGCATCTAGCGTCGAGAAGTGGTACTAGGTGGTGAATACCTGTTTTCTATGGCAAAATGTAAGTGAAATTATTGTTAAATAAAAAATAATATTACAGATCGCATGTTGAACATCATTCATAGTGTTATTTATGGTTATATTGTCAAACTTTTTTAAAATTAGCGACCAATTGTATGAATCTTTTATGTATTGTAATGTGCACGGCTTTTGAAAACGTGTGTGTTTGGAGACATTATTCCTGGTGCAAATAGCAGTTTATAACATCTCTCTTGTTTTTTCTTTGCTCTATGGTTACAGTATAGCTATTTTTGTGTAACGTAATTTATAAACGGTCCTTTCGCGCATGTGACTCGGGTCCCTCCGGTTAGTAGAAAAGTGTATGAGTGAATGATGGGTTTACCTGCAGAACGTTGGGAGGGCACATGTCGATCTTGGTGACGACTACGAACACGGGCACGGACAGCGCCAGCGCCAGCCCCAGGTGCTCCTTCGTCATGCCCACTATGCCCGCATTCGCTCCGATCTGAATACGTTTACATCATTAAATACTGCAACATCGCAAACATAAACAATATGGCTGCCATGATGGCTTACTTGTAACAAGCCGAAAACAAAACAGTATGTTTGCAGATGTGTTTAGTATTTTAACCCTTCTTAGTGTCCCACTATTAGGCATAGGATTTCTTTAGGAATTGAAACGGATTCAGGCTATCACACTAGTCAAGTGTGGGTTGATAGATGTGATGCTTTTAAGACACTTTTGTGTATGCTCTCAGGCATGCACAGTAATGACTTATCACTATGTATTTTCTCTACATAGAGAGCAATAAATATACATACAAAAAAAATTGTCAGAGTTGAGCCACAGATACTACAACTCAAGTGGGCCTTTTTTGGTATCGGGAGGTAACCTTCAAAAGGCTCCCGGAACCTTGTGAGAGGATACTGGGTTATGTGGGATTTGTACTGCACTAAAACCGCCTCGGTGGCCTACCTCTGTGCTTGGGGAGGACTCCGGGGTCTCCAGTGGAACACACCGGTGTATGCAAGTGGGCCTATCACACAATTTGTGTTTGTGTAGAGAAATTGTCTAAATCAACAAAGCTTTGCATGACAGCCTCCGTGGCGTAGTGGGCGATGAGCCGACTGCGAAGCGGGAGGTCGTGGGTTCGATTCCCACCCAGGACAAATATTTGTGTGATGAACATGACTATTTGTTCTGTGTCTGGGTGTTAATTTATCTATTTAAGTATGTATTTAGAATTATATAAGTATGTTTATCAGCTTTCTGATTACCATAGTACAAGCTCTGCTTAGTTTGGAATCAGATGGTGTTGTGTGAATTATTGTCCAAAGATATTTATTTATTATTATTATTATGTTATTGCGTTTGAAAACTACTAATTATATAAAATATCTTGTGATAACATTCTCAGAACGTTTTATGCAAAGAACTAGCAGAAAACCCTCAGTATTGCAACGATTGGTCTCTCAATATTTAGCCTCCAAAATATTTTTATGTCAATCTTTTATGAGGAAATTCTCACCATAAGCATGCCGAAGTCGGGCGCATGCCCCGTCATGCCGAAAACAGTGGTTTTGAGGTAGCGCTCGTGGCCGGCCAGATCGATGAACGTTATCACTTTAGAGGACTTTTCGCAGATCTTCACCCAGTCCAGTGTGCCGTGGTCTGGCTTGTTCACTACGTTGCCTGAACAAAAAAAATAAAGAAATGGCTGTTAAGCAAAAAAAAATTAAAGTAAAATATTTGTGTGTGTTCATTCCTTATTTGGGCATGATGCAAAAGATATTTATTATTAAAATTACAAAGAAGTTTGTAGAAATGCATTTTTCTACTGGTGATTTGTTATGTACCTATCTTCAATTACATTATCTTTTCATTGTAGCTATTATTGGAAAAAAAATAGCTCCAATGAAAGGACAGACGAGAAAAGCATCTTTTTACCTTTATTCATTGCTATTACTTTATTGATTTCTTTTGTCATGGGTACTATAGGCCACTATCCCACTAACGTTTTGCGAGCGTTTCTCAACCTCTAACATTGTCTCGACGTCGACGTTGCGGTTTTTATCAAACTGGCTGGTAAAATCACGCCATCCCACTCTGTCCGTATGAGCGGGGGTAGGGCTACGGCCAGTGTCCAATCGTAGCATATGTTGCATATGCTTTAAACGCAACTTTTACGCAGCGACAACGTTAACGCCAACACTCGAACCTCAGTGGGACATCAGCTGCATGTCTGAACAAACAACTAACTACCAAGAACAGAATTTTAGAGTTTGGGAGTCAGTGAAAAAAACAAAAATGATCCCTCACCTAGACTATCGAATCCGAGGATGTCATTCCCCACAGAGCTGGTCCTGCCGCTCTCCGCTTCGTGCTTGTGCCGGAACAGCCGCTGTCGCGCGTACCCCCGCCCGTTGTCCAGCTCGCCGTGCGTCAGCACGCCCAGCAGCGTCGACTTGCCGGCGTCCACGTTGCCCACTACCGCCACCCTGGACAAAACAAGGGAGAACATGAAACAAACAAAAATAGAAAACAAAATAAGTGAGCATCTTCAGCTACAGCACTGCAGCCCATTGTAAGTCGCCTTCAGATGCTAAACGCCTTCCAGCCACAGTAGTTTAGGTCTGCCACGACTGCCACTTTTCTGTGACTATTAAGTTCTTCTAGAAGATGCTTAGGTCTTGTTTCGCTCATACATTCAACGACTTCAAGTGGTCTGGCCAACTGAGGCATCCAAAAACTACGCAGCAGGTGATATTAAGTCGTCACATCAACCTTTGGAAGCAATCCAACTTCTAAATTCGATGATGGGTGAGACAGATGAAATTGGTTCTAAGATATTTATGACTTATGTTATGACATACTTAGAATTTCTCTTGGTGATGTACCCTTGATCAGGGTTGCCAACTTAGGGCTTTTAGCCCTAAATTTAGGGCGCAAACGTGTCTATTGGGCTTTTTTTAGGGCCTAAAAAAAATTAGGGCTATTTTTAGGGGCATAAAAAATGTCATGCATCCAATGATCCAAAACGAGATGTAAAGGCAAAAGTAGTCCTTGTTTGTTATCTCCACAGAATAAATCTATTTCCATGTGTTCCATCATCTATGCTGTCCTTCAATGCTTTTTGTAAAAAAATTGACAGCTGGTAGCGACCTCTAAATCTTTATAAAAAATAATACAAAAGAAACTAATTTCATATTTAGAGGTATATAATCAAACGAGACAGTACCCCGGGGATAATTTAAAAGTCGAAAAATAAGGAGGGTGGTCCTTGTCCACCAGCTGTCAATTTTTTTTACAAAAATTTTAGTAAACATTGGTATGACTTCAAGAATTCCGAAAGCTCAAATGAAACGCCAAGTCGGGACTTAAACCATTTGTTAATAATTATTGACAATGTAGGTCTTTAATTATTTATACTAATAATTCTATTAAAATACTAATAATTCTAATAAAAGGTTGTCAATAGAACTAAGTTATATTTTATTTACTTTAATATACCGAAATGGAAATGGGGTCGACTTAACCTTGTCGAGTTTAACCTCTCGAAGACACAAGTTTGCGCGTTTACCGCTAAAAAAACCCCATTTGTTATAGCGCCCAAGTTCCAGGGTACTGCGCTCACCGTCGGTGAAAGTGTCGGTATCTTGGGAGTTGACAAGTAAAGTGCAGAACCGGAGTCATTTGGAGCACAAAGCCAAATTGGCGTCCAAAAAGCTTGGTGTCCTCAATAGGGCGAGGCAGTACTTCACTGCGGAGCAACTCCTGACGCCGTACAAGGCCCAGGTCAGACCCCACATGGAGTACTGCTCTCATCTCTGGGCAGGAGCACCAAAATACCAGCTACACCCATTTGACTCCGTTGAAAAGCGCGCAGTACGAATCGTCAACGACCCAAGATTGACTGACAGGCTAGAACCGCTCAGCTTGCGAAGAGACATAGGCTCGCTCTGCGTGTTCTACCGACTTTACTATGGTGAGTGCTCCGAGGAACTTTTCAAACTCATGCCTACATCACCATTCCATGATTATACCACCAGGTGAAGGTTAAAGTTCCACCGGCACCATCTGGACTCGTGGCGGTCCTCCACAGTCCGCTTTGCACGCTCCTTTTTATCACGGACAACCTTCCAGCTGAGGCATTCCCAGTGGACTATAACATGGGGTTCTTCAAGAAAGCTGTAAAAAGAGCTCTCCTCCAAAGCCGGCAATGCTCGGGTGGCTCCCCTGGGGTTGCCCGTGAACATAGGCGACGGTGATCGCTTAACACCACGCGGCCCGTCTGCCTTTTTGTTCGGTTTACATATAAAAAAAAAACTTAAATTATAAATAGTGTTCCCGTCACGGGCGTATAGTCGTTTTAGTTTCTTGAACAACTTTTTTTAAATTTTTTTAGTATAAAAATTTAGTATTTGGCAACTGGAAGGAATTACAAAATATAGGGCTTTTTTTTGGGGCTTTTCAATTGTGCTTTAGGGTTATTTAGGGCTATTTCATCTTGATCTTAGGGGTATTTTTTTTAAGGAGTTGGTAACCCTGCCCTTGATAACACTCAAGTTAATACCAAAGAAAAAAAAAACTTGTAGACATCCTCTTTTTTTTCTAGGAGAGTACAATCAGAGTTAGTGCTTGCGGGGTCCCAATGATAACTTGCAACTACTGTAATAGATACTTAACTTTAAATAAACATAACAATGGTGACTGCAATACAAGGTCAACTACACTATCATCAAACAAGATCATGTCTTGTTTTATCTGAGATTCAATAATATTATGTATTGGTACCTCAGCGACTAATAATGGCTTTGAAATATCTTGAATTGTGAAAGAATTTCTTCACTGCACACTACACGTTTCCATCCAGCTCTCACCTGATCTCCATGAAGTCTGTGTGGTCGAGTTCTGTACGCAGGAGGTATTGGCCCGTGAGGCCGCTGCCGCAGTCCCAGCGGCGCAGCTCTACACATGACACATTCCTTCCTGCCACAAGCGACTGAAGTGTGGCCACTGATGCGCTGTACTCCTCCTCTGTCAGCCCACGTCCATCTAATACAAGGAAATACCAATATATATTTAGACAACCGATATGTGATATTACCATTAAATGTGCGTACTACCTTGCAATTACGAGTAGAATACTATGCTATACAAGCTAAATGCATGACAAGGTGAAATGGGTAGGAAGAGGAGTGAAAAGGAGAGGTACATTTTATTTTGCTAAAAGCAGCTGTTGTGAAATAGCTTTAGATGGCTTATGGGGAGTGTTATCATCTGACAGCAAACTGGTACTCAACCCATAGGGGTTAAAAATAGGGTGATTCATCCCTACAACACATATTTGAATTCCGAATATAACATCTGCAACAATCCACAGTTTAAGATGAGGAGACTATTCGTAAAATATTGTTGAGTGGTTGTTAATTTAAACTCATATAAATTTAGGTTGCTTACTTGGCTTATTGTGAAATCTTGAGAAAGTGAAATTATTTGAAACATACTAAGCAAACTTAACTACAAGTATTGTGGTTCTTTTAATTTAAAATTATATTGGGACATATTCATGTTGTTTTTTTTTGACTTAGTAACATATGGAATCTTCAGAATGTATTGTTTCTATAAATTGAAATAAGGTATTATGTAATTGTGATTAACTTACATCACAAACTGTCTTATCAGTAAATAAATTTTTAGGCAGAAACTTTATGTATAAAGCGGTGTATCATGTACCTTTAGATAATAAGATCATAATGTAAGAGCAAATAAATGATAAATAAATAAAAAAAAAAAAAAATTAAAATATGCAATATTGTGCTTCAGTAATTGTGTTGTAATGTTGTATGAGTCATGTTCCTGCCAGAATATTGTGTATTTATGTAATGGGAATATTGTGATATCCCAAGATGTGATTTAATTATTGTTTTATTACAATTTAAGAGGAAAATATCTGCCTTTCAATACATTTTATTATATTTATTTAGAACACCCAACACAAGTAACACTATGATAAATATGTATAAAAATTGTGCAACTAACAGCAACCAGTTTATGACTCAACTAGGCTGGGCATTGCCTATATATGTATGTATATTGTTTACAATTACTGCACTATCTCCTCTCTATTACAATTTCCTAATACAAAATACATTTTACATACAATGTTTGAAATACAATAGCATTTATAAAAAATATATATTAAAGTTTATACCTTCGCCATGTCCTATGTCATATATGATCTCTCCATTTCCAGCCTCCAGCCTCTCTGCCAGTTGCTTCTGTAGGAGTTCATACTCATCTGCATTTGGGCTCACCAGTATCATCTGAAGTAATTAGATCAATGAGAGTTCTCACTTCATATAAAAAGTATTTATTAAATAAACAAATAATGCTTCACATTTTCACTCATATAAACCCACCCACTTTTTCTTCTAGCTGATATAAGCCTTAGCACACCTAAAGAGGACAACAGTCAACCAATGACCATACAATGACTAACATCAAGTATATATTATTATATTACCCAGGAAGTTAATACAACATTTAATATCATTGAAACATTTATTATCATTATTCAGAACCCTATACTAGTATCTGTTGTCACATTAGTTACAACAGCTCAGTAAGAGCAATAAGACAATAACTTGTTAACAATTACTTTTTACTGAAATATGGCAGTCTTAACTATATAAAATGTTGCCAATCAATAGTATCTTTACAAATTGGAAATTATAAACCATTAATCTACTATTAATCAATGAGTAGTGATTGTTCAGACTACAGGCATAGGATACCCTGTATCATGTGTGCCATGAATACACAACTCAAACATCCAGGTCAGAAAAAGACATCAAAATTCATTTTGTTTTCCGTCCGCTTTTTCTCCTAGCCCATATAAGGCTTAGCGCACCCAAAGCGTATGATGGTCAGCCGATGGTCGTACAACAATGACAAACATCAAGTGTATATTATTACCAAGGATGTTATTAAACTATTTCATTATTCAGATATCTCCCATTGAGAATCCGGTCTTGGACTACCAAGTCAATTGAGATACTTTTAATGAGCTGTCAAAATGTGACATCCCTTATCATATATAGTCAATTGACTTAATTATTATTGATTTATAATATATATTATATTTATGAATTTTCTTATATATGCATAGTGATTATTTTATGTACTTTCAGACATTTTATTTTCTTGAAACCCCTCCGCTCTCCCCCCCCATACTAAAACCTGGCTATGATCGTGATCAAAACAGTACTGATTTATATCTAAACTAAAACAATACTGTAAAGGGATATCTTAATGATGCAATAATAACATAACCGTATAGCACGTTTTTCACAAGAGTACATAAAACACACAGAATCAAATAGAATACAATTAAAAGATGATGCAATTATGATATTCATTAATGAAACATTATCAGCATTATTCTATTCAAATTTCAAGTATTTAAGTCACAGTTTAAATTTGCAATATTTCAATTTTGAATTTTCTAAAAAGATAGTTTTTTTTTTTGGAAAAATGGTTGATAGTTATCAAGTAATTATTTTACCTAATTACTTGTTTATAGTTATTCTGAATAACTAATGCATTTGTTAAAACTATTTTTGTATTGATTTAAAAAGTAAAAAAAATCATATTTAAAAATATGTATATATAATTTACAATCATCCTGATTTACAAGCGTAGTTTAGTGCAACCTTGTTACGAAATGCATTTAGATTTTTTTGTGCATAATGTCCAAGACCCCTTCATAATATGTGTTTACTGATGAGGTACACTTTTAATTCTTACCTTTCCTCTGATACTAGAATAGTCTGTCTCGCCTGGCCCAAACCCCTCGGGTTCCGGCAGCGGGCTCGTCGGCGAATCTGTGCTCTCCATGGTACCACTCATATGCAAAGCAATCAACCGAAGATCGGTACAATCATTATATCATCACAGGAAATTTTGGAGAGATGCTTTGCCTTGTTCGTACGTATCTAAAATGAAAGAACACAAGAATGTTCAAATCTTCCGGAAAATAAAAAATACGACACTGACTGTCTTAAAACACAACTCTAATAAAAACTCTGCGGGAAAATCTCCAGATTTAACTACTGCGATTTCACAAGTTTTGTTTCTAGTAGGTAGGTATTTGTCGAATATATATGATTATGATGATTGTTTGGATAAATACTTGTTGAACGTACAAATAAGGAACGGGAGTAGCTTTATCCGTTTTTGAAAATTGCCTTTTAATCCAACAAAATAAAACAGATGGAAGTGCAATGCCAGCTTTTTGTTGACAACTCAGCTTCAGTCATTCCGATTTCCGTCAGTCAGTTAACAGTTCTTTTTTTCAATAATGGGGTCGCAAACTCTATGCATATTGCCAGTATCAAGAAAATTTTTTGCATACTTATTTGCCAGTTTCGTTAAAACTGGACGAGTAATATGAGGTAAAGTCAGTCAGCAATCAGTCAGTCTAATCATAATCATAATTTATTGCGTAAATATGGTATTACATGGGATGTACAATACTATAATTATTATTTATATTTTATATGTACAATACTATAATTAATTACATTAAATTAAGTTGGAGTAAAATAAAATTGTTGATTGAATGAAAGCATAAGTTAGTATGTAGTTAGACAAACAAAGTCAATCTTCCAAAGTTGATTTTATTATACCGTCGAAAGTCGTAACTTCGCCTGTGCTACCGATCTTCGCCTAATTTCGAATATGTTGAGTTTCCAACATAATTTGAGGACAGGATGCGTATGTAACTACTGAATACGAAAGTATTTTTCATGAGTTATTGTATTTTGTAGATCAATTGTGGCTTACTTCACACCGTTGGTAACCAGTGCGCTTTTCAGAGGAAGCATCGACACATTTTTTTTTGGCTGTGTTTTAACTTTGATTTTAGACAGCGTTAGAGAACAAGTAACAGTGAACTTAGTATTTTATTATGACCAAAATTGTATCCCCTTTCTTATTCCGTTATTATTTTCTATCTACTTCACGTATAGAAGTCACATTGAATTAAATGCTATCGAGTTGATAGTGGCGGTCATCTTGTTGCGAAACTTCGCCAGCCTCTAGGCCTATTGCCTCGATTCTTTTGTTTCCTGTATTATCCTACTATATTGTTACGCGCTATGGGTAATGAAAATGCCGTTTGTATCGTAGAAGGCGTTTATTGACAGCTTCCACCAAAAATCCACTTGACAGAGTCCAAATCACAATGCACAATCACTATAGTCCAATATCTTCGCTTAAGTCGTCGAAATAATTCTTCCTTGTCGCTTGGTAGAGATCGCTTCGGTTTCACTTCCGAAAATAAACTGCCCAGTCGCGGCTCGGCGCGTGCCTTATATACGGCTACCTATGGTTCTCTAGAAATTTCCCGAACCACCAAATACAATAGGTCCGTCCCGAACCTTCCTTTATGTTATTACGCACCTATGTACAGCTTATGTAGTCAATAACAATAGCCGCGACCCGCGATGTAAACAACCTATACACGTACTATATATAGGTACGTACTCACCGCGGATTTGTTTACTTGTAGAAATCGATGTTTTTCTTTTTTCACTGTTCTTCACTGTTCGATAGTAGACCTAATACCTGTTTATGCGTTTTTGGAGTTCTGCTGTACGACGCTTTGTTTTCGAGATATAGGTACTCAAAGTCGTAACATTACCCCCTCCTTAGTCATGCTCGTCCCGAGCATGATTCTTTCCGTAGTATTTTGCTAGTCGGTCTACATGTACTACTTTTAGCTTGCCGCGGGGACCCTTCTTAATCCGGTACGTGATGTCGTTAATCTTTGTGACAACAGTGTAAGGTCCTTCCCAGCGAGGTTGTAATTTCGGGGACTTCCCCTTTTTCCTCTGCGGATTGTGAAACCACACTAGAGCTCCTTCTTCAAATCCCTTGGAATTGGCTTTCCTGTCGTATCGGGTTTTCATGCTTGTGCTGGTTTTCAAGCTGTTCTCCCGAACCATCTTGTGTACCTCATTTAGCTGGTATTGAAGATCACTTACGTACTCCGTCACAATCTTAGGACCATCCGGTGGAGTTCCAGTTATAGCGTCTATCGGAAGCCTGATTTCTCTGCCGAAGTTCATCTTTGCTGGAGTAAATCCTGTACTGTCGTGGAGTGCCGAACGATACGACATAAGGAACAGAGGTATGTATTGGTCCCAATCTTTTTGATGTTCATCCACTACCTTAGCCAAGTGATTTTCCAACGTTTGGTTGAATCTCTCGACCATACCGTCTGACTGTGGATGAGCAGGAGTCGTGCGCGTCTTATGCATGCCCAGCAAATTACACATTTCTTGGAAAAGCCCCGACTCGAAATTACGTCCTTGGTCCGAATGGATTTCCATAGGTACACCATATCGGCAGACTACTTCTTGCACAAGCTTTTTAGCCACTGTGTGTGCTTCTTGATTGGGAGTGGCAAATACTTCAGGCCACTTGGTGAAATAGTCCTGCACAACTACGATGTATCGGTTTCCATCTTCGGTTACTGGAAATGGTCCAGCTACATCAATAGCTATACGCTCCCAAGGGGCTCCAACGTTATACAACTTTAATTTGCCTTTACTTCTTGTTTGGGGACCTCTGACTGAAGCGCAAGCTGTACATTTTCTGCACCAATCTTCAACATCTTCGCGACAATGTACCCAATAGAATCTTCTTCGCAATTTTACTAGTGTTTTCTTCACGCCAAGGTGCCCACCAGAAGTTCCATCATGAATGTGCCTTAGGACAGAAGACACCATACTTCTTGGTACTACGATCTGTAGGGTTACTTCCTTTCCGGTGTTAGACTCCCATCTTCTATGTAAGACATCATTTTCCAAGACTAAGCTGTCCCATTGAGCCCAATAGCTTTTAGTGACTGGGCTACATGCTGACACATCATTCCAGCTAGGTTTGTTCTCACTCCGCTTCCAGTCCAGTATTAACCGTAGATCATCATCTTCTTCTTGCGCCTTTTTCATGTTTTCGTTGGTCCATTCATCGTCTAAGCCTTGCGTCCTTATTAATTTAACATGTCCTATGGTTTCCTGTTTTTGACAGTGTTTGCAATCTTCAGGACAAGGTCTTCGTGATAAGGCATCTGCGTTGCTGTGTCCTTTTCCACTCCGGTGTTCCGTAACAAAATGAAACTCTTGCAGTTGCTCGAGCCATCGTGCCACTTGACCTTCAGGATTTTTAAACTGCAGGAGCCACTGTAACGCTGCGTGATCTGTCCGTAGTGTAAACTGGCGTCCAATAAGGTACTTCGAAAAATGTTGCAAGACCTTGACCACGGCAAGTAACTCTCTACGAGTAACGCAGTAATTTCTTTCTGGTTTCGAGAGTGATTTGCTGAAGTATGCTATCACTACTGTGTGCTCGCCTTGTATCTGTGATAAGACGCCGCCAATTCCAGTATTACTCGCGTCCGTATCCACGATGAACCTCCCATCGCGACTTGGATATCCTAATATAGGCGTTTCACACAAACAACGTTTTAGCTCTCTGAAGGCATCTTCACAAGTCGAATCCCAGACAAAGTCTCGTTTTTCTTCCGTAAGACGATGTAATGGCCTGGCTATATCTGAAATTTTCTTTACAAAACGTCTGTAATACGTACACAGACCCAGAAATGAACGTACTTCAGATTTATTCCTCGGAGTAGGTCAGTCCTGCACAGCCTTAATCTTCTCTGGGTCGGTTTTAACTCCTACCGGGGAAATAATGTGCCCAAGATAGCTCACTTCTTTCTTGAAGAGGGCACATTTTTTCGGGCTTAGCTTAAGGTTGGCGTTCCTAAGCCGTGTAAAAACCTTTTCCATATTCCGCAGATGTTCCTTAAAAGTACGCCCCATGATTATGATGTCATCAAGGTAGACCAAACATACGTCTCCAAGAAGGCCCACCATTACCCTTTCCATGAGACGTTCGAAAGTTGCGGGTGCATTACACAAGCCGAATGGCATGACTTTGAATTGCCATAGACCGTTACCTATTCCTGTACTGAATGCTGTCTTTTCCTTATCTTTCGGATCTATCTCCACCTGCCAATATCCACTCTTCAGATCAATGGTTGAGAACCACTTCATACCACTGAGCATGTCCAGCGTGTCATCTATTCGAGGCAGGGGATAACTATCCTTTTTTGGTAACGTTATTCAGCATCCGGTAATCTACACAGAACCTTGTGCTGCCGTCCTTTTTCTTTACCAAGACAACTGGTGAAGACCACGGACTTGTAGAAGGTTCGATGATTCCGTTGCTAGCCATGTCCTTAACCAGTTCAGTGACTTCTTTCTCTTTTGCCCATGGTATCCTTCGAGGCCTTTGTTTAATGGGCCTAGCGTCGCCGGTATCGATTCGGTGCTTCACAAGTCCCGTTCGTCCGAAATCACCGTCTTTCGCAAAAATTTCTTAAAATTTCGATAAGAGTTCCCATGCCTGCTGTTGCTCGGAAGTGGATAAATTTTCTTTAGAAGCTTCAAGAAGTTGACAGATAACATCAGCGCTATTTGACTGACTTGCCTGTCCTGCTCTGATACTCCTCAGCTGTCTAAGAAGTTTCACTTCCTCACATCTTCCCATTAAGCTGTTCTTCTTTAAATGAACTTCCTCGTTACTCATATTGAGAACCCGAACCGTAGATACTCCTTTGGACATGAGTAGAGTTCTCGCAGTAATCAATTTATGGTTACTTCCGGTGTCCTCAACAATCACGCATCTACTTACTTTAACCTTCGAGGGGAATTTCACTTTCACTAGAGACTCCGATCTGGGTGCTAGTATAGTGTCCTTCAAGCAGTAAAGATTGCATGGTTGAGATCCATTAAGACACACTTCTTGATCAGGGAACCTCAAAACTCCTTTCCGTACGTCAACTACACATTGTTCTTTCCTTAAGAAGTCCAGTCCCAAAATGCAATCATCGGTGATACTGGCAATTAAAAATGGATGTCGGTATATACGGTCACCAATCTTCAAATCGACGTCTATATTGCCGAGGACGGTAACTGGTTGGCCGGTTGCCGTTTGAAGTCGGTGTGCTGGAGATCGCTTGGTCCACTGAATGGTCCTAGGAAGTAGCTCAGGCTTCACAATTGAACAAGAGGCTCCAGTATCCACAGTGAATTGGCAAGTCCGGTTATTCACAATACCGTCAAGTGTTAAGCTGTTTCCGTTGCAAACTTGGTTGACTGTAATACAGGGGGCATTAAATTGACCAACCAGCGCCCGCCCCGCGGCCCTGGCGGCATCTAGTTTAACGGTAACTCGTCCACTTGGGTTTCCGAGTCAGAAACCCGTCTTCTTTTCTTCTTAGGACACTCCAAGCGAATATGCCCCTTTTCGCCGCAACCGTAGCAAGTGGGGCCAAAACGTGGTTTCTTGTCCTCCGTTACCACTTCCCTTACTTTATGGTACCTTGTATCTTGTCTCACGGCTTCGACTTCCAGGGCATGGGCCAAAGCACTCTTCAGAGTCTGGTGATGGCCCAGACGCACAGCAGCCCTGACCTCTAGGTCTCGTATCCCGTCGACAAATGCCTGCAATAAGTACACTTCGACATTCCCTGGTGTCGAAGAGTAGGCACGCCTTACAATTCTTTCAACCTCTGTTGCCCACTGCTGGAGACTCTCGTTGGGCTTCTGTGTTCTCTCTCGAAGCTGAGCTCGGTACTCGAGGTGTTTCTCGCCATAGCGAGTTTCTAACGCTTCCATTAGAGTTTCCAGAGTCCTGCCTTCCTTCGGTAGGTTTTCGATTGTCATTAAGGCGTCCCCTCTTAAGGCCAGGGTTAAAGCGGTAAAGGAGTAATCCTGTCCCCAAGCATTTGCTTTCGCAAGCATCTCTAACTGGTATCTGAAAGCCGACCACGAAGAGGTTCCGTCGAAGAGTGGAAGGTCGAGCCTCGCCGAAGACGATGATGGTATTACTACGGGCTCGCGAGTCTTTAGTTTTATGACTTCATTGCTTAGTTGTTGTAAGCGGTTGTCGTGCCCTTCGACTCGCTCCTACAAATGGTCCGTCCTCAGCGTAATTTCCTTTACTTCCTGCTGCACCTCTTTGAGCTTTTCCCCAAGTCCAGTCAGTCCACTGTTAATTTTTTTAATCACAGTTTCACGGCTGGCCTGGATCTGCTCCTGGATTTCGCGGCGGCTGGCTTCCTGTTCGCGGCGGCTGGCTTTCTGTTCGCGGCGGCTGTCTTCTCGACTGGACTGGATCTCTTCCCGGAGACTAGTCTGCATAGCATGCATATCGCGGCGGCTGGCGTCTAGACTGGCCTGCATTCCCTGTATGGCAGACAGTAGTGCTGTCATATCCATTGCAGCGGCCGGTGCTGCGGTTGTCCCTGACGACGTCCCCGGTGCAGCGGTCTCGTCCGCCCCTTCAGCCGCAAGTTGTCGTGCAGCATCCATACCGACCTGTCTTCTGGTCCTCGGAGTGCGCCCCTCTTCGTCTCGTTGTACTAACGGCATTCCGCTTCTGACACCAATTGTTACGCGCTATGGGTAATGAAAATGCCGTTTGTATCGTAGAAGGCGTTTATTGACAGCTTCCACCAAAAATCCACTTGACAGAGTCCAAATCACAATGCACAATCACTATAGTCCAATATCTTCGCTTAAGTCGTCGAAATAATTCTTCCTTGTCGCTTGGTAGAGATCGCTTCGGTTTCACTTCCGAAAATAAACTGCCCAGTCGCGGCTCGGCGCGTGCCTTATATACGGCTACCTATGGTTCTCTAGAAATTTCCCGAACCACCAAATACAATAGGTCCGTCCCGAACCTTCCTTTATGTTATTACGCACCTATGTACAGCTTATGTAGTCATTAACAATAGCCGCGACCCGCGATGTAAACAACCTATACACGTACGCTATATATAGGTACGTACTCACCGCGGATTTGTTTACTTGTAGAAATCGATGTTTTTCTTATGACTGATTTTTAGAGAACTTTCTTCACTGTTCGATAGTAGACCTAATACCTGTTTATGCGTTTTTGGAGTTCTGCTGTACGACGCTTTGTTTTCGAGATATAGGTACTCAAAGTCGTAACAGTTTGTTTGTAATTGAGTTTTCAAAAACTGCTCTAAGGCTTTTGATAAAACTATCAATTTTATAATACTATATAGGGTGACACAAATTCGTTCTTAAAAGCTTTTAACTTCTCATACTTAGAAACGTAACTCGTAAGTTACACAATCGTATGGGAAGTTAAATTTTTTTCGGCATTTTTCGACCTATGTTACTTTGGTTGTTTGTTATCATGACTACGTTTATTTCTTTTGCTATCAATTTCAATTAAGTCACTTTTTTGTAGATTCGCGAAAAATCCACTTAGCGAGCCATATTATAAGGTCAGGTCTTTTAAAGCGATTATAATAACTGCAAATATTTTTAACCGAGTGTTCAACTCCAGATTACAAACAACTTCTATTCTACGATAAAAACAACTCTGATATTGCAAAAAAAAAGCCTGCTTGTCGGCTTCTGATTTCAAACCTGATTTCACACAAACACACACACACACATGTAGCACGATAACTTAAATGTTTATTAAAATGTTGTGAGGTTAACAAAAAAACATAAACAAATAAATAGTTTTTTTTGTGATCGTAAATAGAACACATGATTTCAATATTTGCAGTAGGTAGGTACCTAATAATACGATCATATTTTTGTCTGTCCTGTCATTACCAACGCTTGATTGCCCAGATATCGCAAGGCAATGTGTGATTGCCTCCCGTACATTTTAGATCGAGCGTTCATACAACGCTTAATATATGCAATTTGCGGCGTTTCGCTTGCAGACTCATTCTCCGTGGGCCGCTCACTCGATTTCACTGAACTTGAGTTTGAAAACTTTATACATATAGTTTTTATCATAAATATTAAATAGGAGTCACTGTCATCTAGTTGACTGAGTTCGAGTGAGTGGCCGGCTGTCTTTGTATGAAAGTTGCTGATCAACCGCTGACTGAATGAGTCAGCAAGCGAAACATCGCAAACTGAAGGGATTCAAACAGTCAGCCGCAATAAATTTGCCTAAGATAAACTTGAAATAGATACATAGATATCCAAAGGATTTTTCTGTTTAAAAATAAATAATTTACCAACTTAATTTGTTTTTCTTGCTCCTCTCGTCGAGTTATTTTTAAAATAAAATTATTTGTGGCAACCCTATCGAAACTTTTCCTAAAGGGCTGATTACATTGACCAACTTGCAGGGTCCGATTTGCCATACATTGCTGGTTTTCTTGAGTATTTTATTACAATGTATTCAGATAATCAGCTATGTATGGCGGGTCGGCCCCTGCAGGTTGGTCAATGTAATCAGACCTTAATGTATGAAACCATCTTCAGACTGTTGCTTAAGTTCGCCTGCTACACATTTTTTTTAAATTATGACTCTATGGAGCTAATAACAAAGTTCAGCTAGTAACAATATTCGTCTGAGATATTCTAAATTGCTTTATTCTTGATGTAGTAGAAGTATTTTTTAATAATTTTTGAGATTAGTCACTTTGGCATGATGTAGGCGAAGTTAGTCAAAAAATCGCCAAACTTCGCCAAACTTCGCCTACTACCTTTGAGATCGAATTTTGCTTATTATTGCTCTTATTTTAAGACAGATTTTTGTCTTATACGATAGATAAGTTTCTAATAGGTACTTTTTTCGGTATGTGTTGCCAAATAAGTTTTTAATTTTAGCGCAATCTTTAAGGTCTGATTACATTGGCCAACCTGCAGGAGCCGACCCGGCATACATTACTGGTTATCTGAGTACATTGTAATAAAATACTCAAGATAACCAGCAATGTATACCAAATCGGACCCTGCAAGTTGGTCAATGTAATCAGCCCTTTAAAGATATGCCAAAACTTAGGCGAAGTTATTCGACGGTACCTATAATATCTTGCTTTTTTAATTAACACGCTTTTATTAACTTGACCTGTACCTATGTATGTATGTAAGATTCCATTCTTTGAACTTCATTTTCACTTACTTCTAGGAGTCTGATTAACTTGAAAATTTGCATAGGGGTCAAGGGTCGATGACAATAAAATAATCTCATAACTTTATACTTAAGTCTTAACTAGGATCATCAGGATAAAAAAGAAATATACGATTGGCGGCTGATTAATTCGTGGCCTAAGGTACTTAATGAAACAAATATAAAGTTTTATATTTTTAATACGTCTAAGCGTCTGATTAACTTGAAAATTTACACAGGGGTCAAGGGCCGATGACAATGCAATAATAAGAGAATAAAAATCCTACTAAAAATTAAAAATAAATAATGTAGTTTAAAAAACTAAAAAACACGCTTTTGTGAAAATACGAACTAAAAACTAAAAAAATAAGAAGAAAATGTATTTTACTGTACAAAAAAGCGTGGGGTGGATTTTAAGATACTATTGATACCATGCACCCCATTCTTTTTTTCCAGTAAAATACATTTTCTTCTTATTTTTTTAGTTTTTAGTTCGTATTTTAACAAAAGCGTGTTTTTTAGTTTTTTAAACTACATTATTTATAGTTAAGCTAGTATTATTCTACCATATTAATTTAGTATATTTTTAAAACTACGTGCTTGGAACATTGAAGCTGACTTTTTTTTGGTAGAAAATTGACATTTGTAATTTGTTTGACAACTAATGTCAACGCATGAAATAAAATAAGAACTAGGAAGAAGAAAAGGAAAGCAAAGAATTTCAGTAAATTCTGAACAATAAGAAAAGTTGCTATAATCCAACATTTTCTTTAAGTAATCTTTAAGTTCCTTGATTTGTTACGTAAGATATGGTGCTGTGGATATCTTGCTCTCTAAACAATCAATATGGGTGATTTCGATTCTCCTGAATGTTCGTGGAAAAAAATGGTGATAGCAAAATCAAATAATGCGTGGGTTTCTACTATTAAAACGGAACACATGACCGAAAGTAACACGATGGACACTACAAGCTTTTCGCTAGGCGACGATGAAAAACCTTTAAGTGAAATAAAAAGCGAGAACACCAATGAAGATTTGGAAGTCGAAGTGCCGAACATGGACGCCCAACCGGAGTTATTTATACAAGAGTTTAACCCATTGTTAATGGAGAGGAAAAAAAAGTGGCAAGGAAACGAAAGTGACACTCACCCAGAAATATTTATACAAGAGTTAAATCCGCTGTTAGTAGACACTCCGATAAAGCACAGGCGTCGTAAGGCTTGGGGGCAGAAACGTGAAACATCTGAAGAGCGAGCTGTTAGACTTGCCAAGATGTCAGCATATGCAGCTCAAAGAATTGCCAATGAAACTCCTGAGCAGCGTGCAGTCAGACTGAGACGTATGTCTGAGTATTCTGCAAAGAGATTGTCGAGGGAGACCAGCGAGCAAAGAGCAATACGCCTAGCCAGAATGTCTGAGTACTCTGCAAAGAGGTTGGCAAAGGAAACCCCTGAACAGCGACAAGCAAGGCTCGCTAGAATGTCGGAGTATGCTGCTAAACGACACGCCAGAAAGAAAATGTTACACAAACAGAGCAACATTGAAGGCTTTAACCTCCCACATTCTGTGAACAACCTGATGAACAATGATTTGCCTGATCAAATTTGAGAATATTCTTTGTAAATCATTACTTTTTTGAGTAGTCAAAGTAGAGTTATAGATATTTTATTTTTAAATTACATTTTTAAAAGTTTATGTTATGTGTGTATATATTTTTTTCTCTTTACATTTTAGGTGTAGTCAAAATTGCCTGTGCAGACAAAACTAATATAAAACAAATAATCTCTGGTCTATTATAATTAATATACATGATTTACCCACATCACACTTGAGTAACTGATATGTTATTCTGTTTTACAAGTTCCAATTATTTGGGTATTATTCTTAAAACAATAATATATTGCTTATACAAAATAAGAAGCCTTATGGCACTCCAATAATCTAGTCTCATAGCATCTCAATATTACTTCTACATAAGTTTTCAGTTTTTATTGATTTTATTAGCATATTTAGGTTTTTATCATATACTTTATTTTCATAATTATTTGTAAGCAAGCAAGCTGCCCTGCAATTGGCCAATGTAGATTTTAGAAAGGCTTAAAGACAAAGTGTGTGCTATTAATAAATACAATTTTATCATAATATCCAATGTTTTATTTCTAGATATTAGTGATGTGATAGGAAAAAATATATTACTGACATGTCATGACATGGAGGGAACTCAGAGTAACAGTCTACACCATCCACATCTTTAGAACATCAATTGTATGGTGATCTTGCATCTGAAGCATCCACTTCGCTGCAGCGTATAGAAAGATGGGAAAAATAAGACTTTTCATAAGTCTGGTCTTAGTGTTTTTAGTAATATAGTCTCAAATTTCAAGCAGCACCCCAGGGCCAGCTAATGTGTGGTATTGTAGTTATACTCAAGCTTTTTTTTAAAAATAGTAGTAGTAAACAATCATGGGCCTATTTTTATTGCAGATTTAACTTATTTACTTTTAAATCCAGACTGCACTTGCAAAACTACTTGCAGTCTGCAGATGTTTCACTGCTGCAATAGAAGTTTTTCTTTTGTTTCTACCTACTTTTTAAATTAATCAGTCCGTTCAGTTTGTCTAATCTAAGAAGAATAGAATTCATTTCAAAATTATATGTATCGTGAATCATTTTTAAATCCACACACCACTGAAAGCACAAGAGGATAGCAAAAAAAGTCTCACACTCTTGCCAAAAATGTTTTAAGTTAGTGAAAATACAGCTTGGTAAGAATGGTAAGTCAAGCCCTCCCCCAAACTAAAATCAAATCCCCTCCCCTCCCCTCCCAAACTAAAATCAAGCACTTTGATGAGGACCCAGCAAGATGAATGACCGCTAGTGCTAAATTTAGACTACCTACCATCACCCATCCTCACAGACGAGCACTTGTAGGCCTCGCGGTGTAACTGTCGCTTCAGCTTGCTTGCCTCAAGTTGTAGACAGTTACAGTTATACTCATGTAGGCGACTATTAATCCTCGTAATGTGACTGGAAACTGCACCTTTTCACCAAAATATGACCAAAATAATAAATAGTTTCATAGCAGTAGTAGGTACTTCCTTAGTTACCACCACCGTCACACCACCAAAATGACATAGATGTACCAGAAAAAATTCCCCACCATGAAACGGAGTTGTTTTCATTGGTAAAATCCATTGCGACATTTAGTGGTACCTAGGTAGTATTTCCTCAGGTACAACCACAAATAAAAGTGTGGTCCATCCACTGAAACACAAGAGTTGCTTCAGTGCGGAAGTATGTACTTCTCAATGTTTCATATCAATATTTCATATAAAATATTTCATATAAATATTTTGTTCCTATCCCCTTTGTTAAATTAAATAATTGGGGTAATAATCGTATGTCGATGTTGGTGCTAGTTAGACACTTCATAAAGAAACCTAACTTAATACGGCCAGGCAAAAAATAAAACTAAGAGAAAGATACAGAGACACTTTTATTGCTCAGATCTTTTTATAAGAACATAGTAATTACGCTAGGTTACAATTTTACAAACATTTGCATAACCTGACTACAACCAATAATGACTTTATGAATCAGATTCTAGAATAAAAATGAATGAATCCTATGTTTTTTTTTTATTTCCTTGGGCCTAGGGTTACATCTAGGGTTACCAACATTTTTTCTATCAAATATAGTATTTTTGAAGTAATTGACATAAAAAAATAGTAGATGGCAAAAAAAATATATTATAGTATGTGGTTAAAATTGAACTAACGCATACAGACAGAGACTGAGGACCTACGCCTGCACCTAACGCGACACGTTCGATGACAGCTCGAGAGCTCGGGAGCTAGCGAAAATATAGTAGTTTCGCCTACTACAATAATATATAGTTTTTAGAAATATAGTATTGATTGATATATAGGGTTGGCAACCCTAGTTACATCTTGACAATCTATAAATTTTACATTGCTAGAAAAGCATTCTATAAACTTCAAATACTTATTTCAAATTACATACTACTCGATTTAAGTAATCATAATTATAGTGACTATTAATCGTTTGTAGCCCAATGGTTATGAAAAGATAATAAAATATAGTAAGATTGAGATTCACAAAAAGTCAAGGAATGTATGTTCAGTCTAATAACAAATCTTATTAAGATCTAAAATACACATTTTTAAAACTAATAGTATTCTAGTTGCCTTAGCTTACAATTAGACGATTTTATAACGAAATCTACGAATAATATTATTTATTACATTTATATATTTTTCAATAAGTAATATTAATTTTAATAAGTAATATAATTCATTTTTAAAAGAACTTTTGCACCTATAGCCTAATTCTTTGTGCTGTTACTTGGGTAACACGGATGCGTCCCACTGCTGAGTACGGGTCTCACCCCATTATTGGGGGGTCTGTAGCTTCATCCACCAACGCTGCTCCAATGCGGGTTGGTGTGCTGTTAGTATCATAGGGTGTCAATTTAAAATTAAATCGTGATCTAACTAATTCTACACAGTGATTTAGAATGCAAGCAAGTAAAGCATTTATGCTGCAACCTGAACTTTGAATTACATAGTAAAAACTATACTGTAATAATACAATCTGTAACTTTGTTTTATATTCACAAAACTCTTGGGCAATATTAATAATGCCTATAAATTACAATATATACATATATGGGCATAAAATTGTAACATTATTTACACAATTAGTTACTATAAATAATTTCAATCACATACTATATTAGATTTTGATTCCTTAACTCTTTAATAAAAATATCATCAGTGTTATAAGCTTGTCATAGTACTAAAAATGTTTTGTTATGTCTATACTATATATATTATCTTGTCAATAAATGTTACCTGTTAAAAGCTTTAAAATCGTTTTATTTTTACATAAATAAAACTACAAGATAAAAAGACTTACATAGATTACTTAAAAATTTAGGTTATTTTACAGACTTAATCTTCATATAATGAAGGTGTATGAATATACAAAGCGGGTGCTAATATATTTGCGACGATATAATTGTAATGGATGCAATCAAGTTGCCCTAACCACACCACAAGATACCACTAATACCAAATTACTACCACAATGTGTGTTGCTTTGTTACCGTAATAGGAACAGCGACATCTATCGCATCGCAACACTGTTGAATATGCCGAAAAAGCTGCCTTTTGGTTACCATGGAGATGTTTTTTTTTTAATTCTTTTTACGGCATTGAATAAAATCCTTGCAGCCATTCAATATTTTCAAGTCATTATTTAATAATGGCATCGCCGGGCAGCTTGGAAAGGGTGACGGGGCGCGGGGCCGCGTCGACGACTCACCTGACCTGATGTGCAAACATGTACTACTATAGTAAAAAGTGGGAGGTTTGTCCGCTGGCCGCTCTTGGCTACACGCAGAGGTGGGGGGCGCCGGGCAGCGTGGAGAGCGCGGAGAGGCGGGAGAGGCGGGAGAGGGGGGCGCGGCGCTAGCGGGGCGCGGGCGCGGCGCCGTTGAGCAGCGGCCGCGCCGACGAGCCCGAGCCGCACGACTCGCCCGACGACCGCACGCTCGACTGCGAGAGCGGCGTGCCTGCCCAACAAGAACGACACGTACAGTTGCCTAGTTTTTTTTTCTTCAGTCGTACTTCGTCAGCGTCAAGTATAATTTTTGCATCACTTTTTTGCCAGTTTCGGTGAAACTGAACGAGTAATAATAGGTAAAGTCAGTAAGTCGTCATTAATCAGTCAGTCAAGTCAGTCAGACATTCAAGTAAAGCGATGGCCTCTTTACCAGAACGTGACCAATGGAATATTGGAGACAAGCCGAAAAAACATACTGCACTTTTATTTTAATTCACCACACTCGTGCACTATAGTAATAATTATTAACCTATATCAAACAAAATGCCATCAAATTTATCCGATATAACTCAAAAATACACCAAGAAAGTAAAAATAAACAAGAGTAGGTATAAGTCTTATTCGACTTCCCGCCAAAACTCCCAGTTGCTTAGTTGTCTCAACGGATCTATGTCCCTCTGAAGTTAGGTGCAATAAACGACTGGGCATTGCTGTGCGGTGACGTTTTTAATTAGTTTAGCTCAATTATTGACATCTGCGCAGTTACAGTGCACGAAGTTCCGAGAGGCAAAGATTTGTTGTGAGTAATGTACAGTACACATATTACAGGGTTACATCGTAAAAGCAAACTACGGTTAAGAACTCACGAAGCGATTTACACCCGCGCCTGTCACGATTACGCAGCCGTTACGGCTGAGATATTCACCCGCAACCTCGGCAAACGATAATCGCTACACGATTTGCAAGAGTTGCGAAATACCGAAGCTAATACTTTGAGTTAGCTCGTACTCAAACGCTCAAACAAGTGTCTGTTTTTGATTAAAAACACTGCGGATTCCGCCTTCATAATAGGCATTACAACAAAAAAAAAACTAATTATACTATTATGGCTAAGTATACTAATTATATACCTATAAAAATTGAGTTAAAACTAGATAATTTGAAAAAAGAGATTCTTTTACAATTTTATAAAAGGCGTTTAGCCAGTTGCTTCAACCGCATTGACCCTATTACCCGCGTTCACGTAGGAATGAAGCATTTTCCCGCGGTAAAATGTAGCCTATATTACTAAGGGTGAATGTAGTTTTCTACTGGTGAAAGAATTTTTGAAATTGGAACAGTCATTTTTGAGTTTATTCATCACAAACATATAAAAATACAAATCTTTCCTCTTAGTATAGATAATACTAATTAAAAAATAATTTCTACCTTTTACAGCCCCTATATTCAATTCTCTGCGTACTCAAGCAGAGATAAGAAAATAATATGTCTACTATTTAACCATTTAAATAAGTCTCTAGCATTTCCACAAACCTGGTAAGGAGGTAACGTGATGCGGGAGAGCCCAACGCTGCGGAGCGCACTCCGTTGCAACCACCGGCACTTCCTGCAACAAGCCGAGCCTATTTCACCAACTCGTTTATACTCAACCACCACACATTGACTAGGCTACAACGTGAAGACCGAACTCATTTCAGAAATCAAAGTTGTATCAAGTTTCGTTCACATATAAATTAATGTGCGCCGTGCATAGCAGCAACGTGCAATGTAAAAGTGAACGCGTTCGGATCAAACGCGGTAGCGAATTTTAATTCGCCGCTGCGTATGATCCTTCTATAGAACGAGTGTGCTTGAATAGACTTTGGATTTTCATTTCTATTTCATTTCGATTCTCGTCATAACTGAGAAGTATTCTAGAAAGAGTCTAAATAAGCCTGCCTGTTTAGAGAGGTTTAGAGCATATGTGCAATTGTGTTGATTTATTGTGTTATAAATATGTCAATATAAATATAAACAAGCTCCCTTAAATAGAACCATCTTAAAAGTAATAAAACCAATGGGGAGTTTTGGCGGGAAGTCGAAAAAGACATATTGTGCTCTTGTTTTATTTTCATTTTCTTGGTGTATTTTTGAGTTCTATCGGATAAAGTTGATGGCATTTTGTTTGATATAGGTTAATTATTAATTACAGTGCACGAGTGTTTGTGAAATAGAATAACAGTGCTAAAATATGTTTTTTCTGCTTGCCTCCAAAATTCCATCGGACACGTTTTAGTAAAGTAGCCATCGCTTTACTTGAATGTTGGACTGACTAGACTGACTGAATACTGACGACTTACTGACTTTGTTATTACTTCGTCCAGTTTCACTTGAAACTGGCAAAAATTATACTTGACGTTGGCAGTATGCACAGAATTTGCGATGCCATAATTGAAAAAAGAAAAAAAAAAAAACCAATGTCAGTGAGTTTTTTTTTCTTCGATTATGGCATCGCAAACTCTGAATATTGCCAGCGTCAAGTATATTTTTTGCATCACATTTTTGCCAGTTTCGGTGAAACTGAACGAGTAATATGTTAATTGTTAAGTCAGTAAGTCGTCAGTAATCAGTCAGTCAAGTCAGTCAGACATTCAAGTAAAGCGATGGCTTCTTTACCAGAATGTGACCAATGGAATTTTAGAGGCAAGCTGAAAAAACATATTTTAGCACTGTTATTTTACTTCACCACACTCGTGCACTGTAAATAACCTATATCGAACAAAATGCCATCAAATTTATCCGATATAACTCAAAAATACACCAAGAAAATGAAAATAAAACAAGAGCACAATATGTCTTTTTCGACTTCCCGCCAAAACCCCTGGAGGTCATGTATAATTTTTGCATCATTTTTTTGGCCAGTTTCAATGAAACTGGACGAAGTAATAACAAAGTCAGTCTAGTCAGTCCAACATTCAAGTAAAGCGATGGATACTTTACTAGAACGTGTCCGATGGAATGTTGGAGGCAAGCAGAAAAAACATATTTTAGCACTGTTATTCTATTTCACAAACACTCGTGCACTGTAATTAATAATTAACCTATATGAAACAAAATGCCATCAACTTATAGCCGATATAACTCAAAAATACACCAAGAAAATGAAAATAAAACAAGAGCACAATATGTCTTTTTCGACTTCCCGCCAAAACTCCAGTCAGTGAGTTTGTTTAAATGACAAGAGTGACGTCACCACAGATTATCAATGGTATTGTTACGCGCTATGGGTAATAAATATCAAGGGTTTTCGTCAAATTACGCGCGAAATGTGAAAATGTAAAATTTAAATGCAGTTTTAGGTGGCTATCAATATAGAAATTTTGTATTTTCTTACTATTTATTAATAGCTAATATTCATAGTAATATTTCTTACTATTAATATTTATTAGCACCTTATGGTTGAATTGAAACACTTTCCAAAAATGAATGTAGTGCCTCATTGTCGCTCACAAAATAATGTTCAAGGTAAACTAAGTTCGGTCTTCAGCTTCAGTCCACAACGAAACACACTAGGTAGGTACCCAAAACAATATTAACACAACATGGCTTGCGAGGCTAGTTACGTGGCGTGGATGCGATGCGATGAGGCGAACGGTGACCATGCGCAAACAATATAACGATGCAACTGATACGGCGACACGCTGAAAGCGTTGCAACTACCTACTGACGGTTAAGCCGGCGATACGCGCACACCCGTTGCTATGAGAATAATTTAAATACCATGGTCTAGGGCCTAGACTTATATTTCTCCTGTATTCAGCATTTTTGTTCACAATGGCAAGTCTGAATCCGTTTTTAAAATTGATCTTAATAATATTTAATTATTATGAACATTAAAAATTATATTTAATATAATATTTAAATTATAAATTATATTTAATATAATATTTAAATTATAAATTATATTTAATATAATATTTAATGTTCGTGTTCTTAATATCAATTTTCTATTTTTCTTTTCGATGTTCCTTAATATTAATTGCACAGTCCAAAGAATTTTTTTTTTCCATTGTTAACGTTTAAAAATATTTTCCATTTTTATCATTCCATATTTTTACTTTCCAATCATATGCCGTTTTTACGACTTCCATATGCTTTGCTGACCGATTTAATCATTAATTAACTAATTAATAACATTATTTATAATATCATAATTTCTTCAAAATGAAGTCTATCTTCTTTTAAGAAAATGTCTTATGAGTGTTAGACCGATTAATGTTACGGATAATGTTACACCGGTTTATCTAGTATAGAGCGATGTATCTAGGGAGGGTGGATGGTGTCCGGGTGTGCGGCGGCGGCAGCACTTACGGGTGGCGGGCGCGGCGCGGTGAGGATGGTGGTGGCGGGCTCCTCGGGCGTGAAATAGTCCGAGTCCTCCGCGCCGCCCGCGCTCCCCGCGCCCCCCGCACCGCCCGCGCCCTCCGCGCCGCCCGCCGACCGCTCCGCTGCGGCAACACACACCCTCACATTCGACGTGCTCGACTCACACACGGTACATATTGATGGACTACATTTACCTATTTGTGAAGTCTATTCTAGTAGAAATCTCATAAGCAGTACACAAGTATAACACATTTTCACACCAAATTCACGCCTCCTTCTGTTCTAAACAAGTAATGTTTTTGCATAAAAACTAAAAAAAAAAACAAACAGTATTTTAATAGATTTATGCGTAAACGCCAAAACTTAATATCCACAAAAATTTTGATATTTCTATACAGCCATGTGACCATATTTAAATTAAATGTACATTATCATTTCTTTACTACCTATGACAATTCGACAACGGAAATTTGTCTAAGAACCTCATCTGCTCTGCACAGCCCATTAATAAAATATTTAAAAAGTTCAAGTTCAAAGCAGGTCAAGGCAGCTATCTAGTAATTAAGGGTGAAGCCCTTATTTACTCGTTACCAAGGAAATCAATATCAACAACAACCTATCGACAATTGTCAACTCATATATAATGACATTATGGTATCCTTTTTACCATTTTACTATTATACTTACTGCAGATCTTATGAATAATATCAATTATTCCACCGTATTAAAAACAAAAGACTTATTTCAAAATGTATATCATCAAAATATATTTTTTTAAATTTTAAACATCCACAAATTAGCCAACTAATGATATCTATAGAAATATGAGTATAGTATGAATATCTAAAGAATATATGAGTGAATCTATCTAATAGTAAGGTATGGCCAATAATATTCGAATAAGCATGTTTAAACAGAATTTGTTTTTATGAAGTTTGAGTTTGATATTTTAAGTAAACTGGCAAATGATCCTAGTGTTGGCTTTTGTCGCAGTCGGGTGATTCCTTCACAATTAATTGTATGAACTAATTATTAAGATTAAAGACCAGATCAAGCTAGTAAAAAATTAAAGTTTCGTGTTTCTGTACACGTATACGTGTCCACGACACTAACGCAACTTTTAGCGTATACCTACGGGAGTTGAGCAGTATAACCTACGTATACAGAGTGTGTCGTAGGACGGGATCTGCTTTACGAGAAGGTGTCATTATTATTAATAAAATAAGAAAGTGTGATAAGTCAAAATGTCACAGTTTGAGATTTTTTTAAATTACATCTGTCACTTTTTTCAATTGTATGGTTAAAAATCAAGGTACTTTTAGTCCGCCTTATAGACAGCACTCTAAAGTATCTTGGCTATAAGCAGTTACAATAATACGATCGGAAATGGAGATTGTATCAAAATTAACAAAAAAATATACATATTTGACAAAATTGACAGTTGCCAAAATGTCAAAAACCATGACATTTGCACTAGAGAATTATTTTTGATTTTCTGAACAGCTATGGCACCGACCATCCGTAGGTATTGGTAATACCCGCACTTCAAGTCACACCCTGTATATTAATTAATTACTACCTGTATACTAGTGTGTAATGTAGATATGTATGTGATTATACTGACAGTTGTGTGCGTGGTCGGGCTCATCGGTGTCGGTGTCGTCGATGTGTGCCAGCGACTCCGCACCGCCGGGGTTGCGCGCATTCTTCAAGATCTGTGGGGCAATGACGATGATTTCATTTCTTTTAATAAATAGTAGTTCAAAAAACGAAAAAGACGCTTTTGTGAAAAAAACCTAATAAGAAATAAATTATTTTTAATTTGAAATAAGAAATACTGCATTGTCGTCAGAATCGTGTTCAAAGTGTCCGTTACAAACAGAAATACATACATATATACATACGAGTTCATACGACTGAAGCTAAATAAAATGAATAAAAGCGTGTTAAAAATACCTTTACCTTTACGGTTACCTTTTTAATGTCCTATAACTGGGGCACAGGTTCGGAGATTGCCTTGGAAAAATTTTGACATACTCAGTATTTGTGTATGTTAAAATGGGCGCGGGCGAATGCCTATGTGCACCCACTTCTTAATGGGTGCACTTAGGCATTAAGGTGGTCCGATGTGAGGGAGCTCTGTGGATACTAACCCCGTTGGGCGGCGGCTGAGTGAGCTGAGCGGGGTGAGGGTGAGCGGGGTGAGGGTGAGGGTGAGGGGGCTGGGTGAGCAGCGGCGAGCGCCTCTCGGCGTCGCTGTCGGGCTCCGCGTCGGCCGCGCCCGCCTCCGCGCACGCCGAGCACTCCGAGCACTCCTCCTCCGAGCGGTGCTCCGAGGTCAGGGAGCTCTGTGGACAAGTACTTTATTTATTTATTTTGCTTTAATAGGCTATTTAACACTATTAAAATATGCTACGAAACGAAATGTAGCACTCCTAAAAGAGAATAACGTATTATTGAATATATAACGTATTAACCACTACTTAGTACCAAAATATGCTAAATATATGCAAATTTTGCGAAAGAAATTTCAAATATTTTAAATTTTTAAGATCTACCAAAACGCTCTGAGATTGGTTACGAGCCTATTGACGTCACAAGCAGGTATCCGTCATTACATTTTATATTGGTTGCTTTGTCGAGTAAACCTACACGTGACGTCACATTAATAGATTTCGGCGTTAATTTGAGAATTTCAATTTCATTTATTTGTTTGCCAGATAAGTTTAAACAGTTGGTACAGGTAGTAAATGCAGTACTGTTATCCTAACCCAAGAGGTTATGCAAATTTATAGAAAAAACTTAAAAGAGAATTTAAAATTTAACATCGTTTTATGTTGTAAATATGTAATACAAATTTTACAAAAATATTATAGGAGTTAATCAAAGCACATGAAAGTGCGCCGGCCAAGTTCTAAGCACAGGCCGCGCGCACACCGTGCACTACCTTACTTTACCCGAACCGCTTCGAGCCACTTTTGACCCTCCTGTATCTTCTTACCTGATTAATAGATCTGGATGAAACTTTACGGACATACTAACACCATTTAATATACTTTGAATAAAAAATTTCAATATTGTAGCTATTACAGAAAAAAAGTTATAGAATCGAGAAAATTGTTGGTACTCACTGACTCATGTACTCACTGACAGCTCATCAAAATGTTTGACCACTTCTAGAAGACCTACAAAGCTGAAATTTGGTATTTAGCTAGTCGTCAGGGTAAGAGTAATGGGAAAATTCGAATATTGGAAATTGTTCAAGTGCGAGTCAGGTTTTAGTCAAAATTATGTATAATGTTGGTAAAAATCTGGGATTTGGCATTGGGATAGTCGTTAAATTTCGGGTTTTGAAATTTTAATGAAGGCAAAAAGTCCAACTCTAAAACTTACCTCCGCAAGATTTGCTCTTTTCAGAAGTATTGGTGTAATGAAAACCCGCCAAGTTGGAATGATTAATATCGGTTCTGATTATTATTAACTTGGCTGTAGTTTAGATTTCAACTCTTTTTTTATGTACAAGAACTTGGCCTACATTTTTACATTTATGTTTTTGGTGGGATTTATTTTATTATAAAGAATAATTTAAGAGAAAAATTAGAAATTGGTTATATATAACCAATAACATTAATTAAATACAGAACTTTCACAATAGGCATGATGACACTATTAAAGAATCAGAGAATAAACGCTTTTACAGAAAAATATATGCTAAAAAAGTTCTAAAATATGATCCCGTTTTAATATAAACATTAAGATTAAATAAGATTTTCAATAAAATAAAAGTATTAAATACAGCAATCGGCCATGTTATCTGAAACGCCAATCAAAGGGAATGATGTCACGTCTCAGTTAATGTCATCGTGTTGCTTGAAGTTTGACGAGCAAGCCGACGCCATGACACCTACGAGCGTTTTCTCGCTTAATTCAAATTACATAGCAGAAAATACATTAATTTACGTTAAAAGTTGAGTTTATTGCTGAAATTAATTTTTTTTCGAAACTAGGAGACGTGTACCTACAATAAGGAAAGGTATTTGAAAATCTGTCATCATGCCCATTCTCGCTCACAGGACTTCTGGCAATCTGACAGTATGTATATCGCTCCATACATCCACAAAGAGATCACAGTCTGGGTATGCGTCAACCCATACTGTTCGTGAGGACGCTAAGACAGCGTTAAGATCGGCTAGAATATGAATCTTACTTTAGATATTATGCAATGATTATAGTGCTAAATGTTTGGAAGTGTAACGGATTTACTAGACATTTGGTTAAAGAAAGCTATAGTTTAAATTAGGGCTAACGAGGAAAGAAACAGCAAAAAAGGTTAATCGGGTGGCAGCTTATATATTTCGACCAGAATACCGTTTCTCGAGAAGCTTTTTATATATCAATTTCATTGAAGTCCTATAAAATATACGAAAAAACACGTAATCGAAATGCCATAAACATTTTATTATATTTTTTTTATTTAGCGCGACTTTAACGGAAAAAAAATTGCTTCCTGTTTGTCTATTATTTTATGAAATAAAACTGACATTTTCCGATTACTTATTACCTAAGCTACATCAATAAAATTAGGTATATTATTTATGTAATATTTCATTCTTTATAAAGTGCCGTTTCATTATATATTATATTGTTAAATTGTTAAACCAGCGGCCGCCCGCGATTTCGTCCGCGTGAGCTTTGGTTTTAGAATTTTTCTAAAATAAAAGTAGCCTAAGTTATTCCTTTTTAATAATAAGGATAGTAATAATATAATAAGTTATTATATTAGCTACCTGCCAGTGAAAGTCCCGTCAAAATCGGACCAGCGCGGCAGCGTTTTAAAGATTAGCCGGAACAGACAGACAGACAAAAATTATAAAAAATGTTATTTTGGTATATGTACAGTATGTACATTCATATGCATGCAGTAAAAAGCGGTTATTTTAATATTACAAACAGACACTCCAATTTTATTTATTTGTATATATAGGTATATCCCTAAGCTTTAATGTGGCGCTCACCTTAGAGCCCTTGTCAATGTTATTGAGGCTGGTGCGGCTGTAGAGCAGCGGGCTGGCGGCCTTCTCCTCCGCGCGCTTCGCCTCTTCCTCGCGCGCCAACAGCACCGACATGCGGAACTGAACACAATAGTATATTTCATTACAAGTGCGGAAAGGCTGTCATTGCAAGGAGTTCCGACAAATGTCTACCCGAGCCGAGGCGCAGCCGAAGGTGAGGGTTGACAGTCGGAACTCCTTCCAATGACGGTTCCGCACGTGTACTGAACAACTATTTTTAATACAGTTGCGAAAAAATGAAGCAATTTAATAAAATAAAAACTCGCAAAGAACATTCTTGAAAAATGGCGTCAACCGTAAAAGAACACCTATATGTATGCAGAGGTTTTTTTGTTTTCTTCACCTATTTTGGGTAGGCAAAGGGAACTATGCCCATACAGCCAAGTCTTCAGTAGATTTTTTTTTATAGATATGAAATGAAAATGGTAATGAGATGAAATGAAAAGAAACCTAACCTAACTCATTGAATCAAATCATTAAATCTGATATTGAAACAAATTAGTATATAGCTTCTTTTTAGAAATATTTGCATGAATCATAAAAACTTCTAAAACTTCGTGGTTGGTTTTTTTTTTCTTTTTAATAGAAATTATTTTACAAGTTGGGAAAGAGAACGCACGAGTGCGAAAAGGGTAACAAAAAAGCACGAGTGTGTAATAGCCCACTTCCCGCACGCTATACGTTCCTGCATACGTCTCTTTTTGACCAACTGTATTAAAAAAATATATTAACATGAAATACAATGCGTATTATTATATTGTAAAAGCCAAAATATATTTTTGAGCTTTTGAATAATTGTCTTGTATTGTCCCACAAACTGTGACTAAAGAAAGAAAGTGTAAGTTTTTAAACTTAAATATTAAACATAGATGATGCAGTTCATCAACTAAATTTAGCAGACAATTCATTATATTCATAATTTTTTTGTGAATATTCGTAAGTTTTTACTAATTTGATCTTTGGCTCTCAAGTAATAATTCGTAAGATCAATAAGGAAGTGTAATTTCAGTTCGTGTAAACAGTAAAACTATTTTCATTTCCTTTTAAAAAGAGCTTGTCTGACATACCTCTTGCACTCCTAATATCAATGTGAAGTTAAGAAACAGGGATTCTAAATGAAGATCGACTAACACCTAAAGGTTACGCTTAGGTATATATTTAAATTTAGGTCGGTATACCTCAGGAGTGACAGGATCCTTCTTGTTGGTTTTCGCTTCATCCTTGGACGCGCTGCCCAGGCTGGTTGAAGAACTGCGCTCGAGGTTGCAGCGATTCAGAATCTCCGCAGCCTGTAAAGGATTTTATTTATTTATTCGAATAACGACACGAGCATGCAGGCCACGTGAAGTGGCTTCTTGAGCCAATAGAGTACCCAAGTCTCGCTTTAAGTGGTACGCAGTATCACTGCTACAACGTAGGCTGATGGTCGACTTATGGAAGACTTGCAGGCATCTACATCCAGGGCCGGATTTAGGGGAGGGCAACCGGGGCTACAGCTCGGGGCCTCCACAAAAGAAGGGCCCCCACAATAGAGACTCCGAAAAAAATTTTCAACTTCAGACTAGTAGGTAAACAACTTTTCCTTTCATATTTTTTTCGCGTTTTACAGAACTTTGTACAAACATGATTACATTAAAGTTATATAAATATCAACAGGAATCATCGATCTATATTGTAAATTGTAAAATTTGTTTACTCCAATCAGGCAATCAGTAAAATATCACTGACTGAAAAAATGTCCATTTTATTTGGAAAATAATTTGGGGCTAAGGGGCCTCCACTCCTTTGTTGCCCCGAGGCCTCCAGACCTCGAAATCCGGACCTGTCTACATCTCTCCACCTAAACATGGCATGACTAAAGCCCTCTCATTTTAGAGTGAAGACCTGTAACCAGCAGTGGAACATTAAAAAACTATTTCTCTTCTCCCTATTGATTATACAACATTAAAGAAATTGGACCATAGTGATTGTGCTTAGTAATATGGATTTTGCCCAGGATGTCAAGTGGATTTTTGTGAAAGGAGACAATAAGCGCCTTCCACGTTACAAACGGCATTTACATACTCATATCGCGTAACAATATATGTATGTTTGTATATACAAGAATTGTTCATTTAAAAGTAGATATTAGATATAGCAAGTCTTTTAGACTGTAAAAGTCTCTTGGAACTTCGGGAAGTAGCTGAGCAGGAGCCAGAAATTGTTCTTAATCAATCATAACAATTATCCCCACAGTACAAACATGCGCAGTTGTTTGTTACAAACTTCAGAGGGGACGAGTTTTGGCGGGAACTTGGAAGATTCATGTTGTGCTCTTATATTATTTTCATAATTATGGTGAATTTTTGAGTAATATCGGAAAAACTTGACGGCATTTTGTTTGATATAAGTTATTAACAGTGTGTGAGTGTTGTGAAATAAAATAGCAGCGCGAAAACATGTAATTTTCAGCTTGGCTCTAAAATTCCATCAGTCTCGTTTTGGTAAAGTTACCATTGGTTTACTTGAATATTGAATGACAGATTGAATGGCTCGACTGACTGATTACTCACGACTTACTGACTTCATCTATTAATAGTATTAATTTAATACTTTCAACTATTTTAAAAATATCGATATTACCATAAAATTTCGATAGTTGGATATACGAAATAGCGATTAAGATATCGATAAATATCGATATTTTATATCGATAATGATCGAAATAAACGTGCGAGTGCCAGATTTGGCAAGCGAGAGGATCGGGGGATTACCGGCGGAGCGACACTGACAAGTGTTTGTTTTTGGTTTGCGTTTTGGTTTGGTTGAACAAAGCCTTATCGAAAATTAATTATCGATATTTTTAACGATATAATTATCAATAATAGAAAAATGTATAAATTTTACATCGATATTTTAGTCCCTGCTTTCAACCGTCAAATTTTTATCGAAACTGGCAAAACGGCAAAGAACAGTATTTCGCTCAGAAATACGGTAGTTGACTGCCAAATCAATTGAGATACACTTATTGAGCTGTCAAAACGCGACATTCTCATACATTTTGTATGAGAAAAATATTTATGACGTCACAATGTGGTATAGTCAACTGACTTAGTTATTATTGATTTTAAATGAAATAAAAATCACTAACAAAAAATTAACTAACAATCATCCAGATTTCCAAGCGCAATTCAGTGCAACATTTTGAGGTAGGTATGCATTTTGATTTTTTCTGTACATATTGTCAACTACAAAATAATTCTACAGACAAAGTACCTACCTAAAGTACCTATTTAACTTGACTCATAAGAATACGGACAACGCCATCTAGTATACGCACAATTGATATTAAAACTACATCGATAGCAAGCTGAGAAAGTGTTACGAAGCTTCACCGCCAGAGGTCGCCAAGTTACACTATGTCTACACAAAGGAAAAAAGTAATGTGTGCTATTTGTAGTAACGAACTAAACAAGAAAGAATTTCTGAAATGCAATAACTGCAAACTATCCTATGATGTAAAATGTATCCATAATATAAGTTCTACGCGTTATTCTCTCATGTCAAAATTGAACAAACAAAATTGGAAATGCCGTAGTTGTACAAAAAACAAGGATAACGCTAGCGAATGCAATACACCTACTTCCTCTACCTCCCAATCTCATTATGATACAATAAATACTCAAATATATAACCCTAATACTATACAACTAGAGAATAATCTAAACGTAGAAACCAGTAACAAATCTTGTAAAAGTATATTGAATGACGAAGACACAATTAGTCCTATAATAACGCTGCGCCGCGAGAAATACAAAAATAAATGCCGCTCTATCGAAGACTTATCGGTTTGCACTCAGGACGAAGATATTCTTTCTCCAATCTCCTTGAATCAGAGCTCAAGCAGCTTACCAGCATACACAACAATGGAAAGTGTAGATGTTACACAGTTAAAAGATAATACAGATACTTCAACTCAGTTGTGCGCGCGGCGCTATGTGTGCGTGGGCTAGTAATTATGCAGCTTTAATTTGTGTGACAGTGACGCGGCCGTGATCGTCCGAGCAACTTCACTGTACCTCTTGTCACGCACACAAAGTCACTGTGTATATACAGGTTTACCCACACATAGCGCCGCGCGCACAACTGAGTTGAAGTATCTATATCACACTATTATCTACACAATTAGCTAGTGCGCACGAAGAAATAAATAATTTAAATTTAGAAATAAGAAGTTTAAAAAAGGCTTTGGAAGAAAAAGAATCAAGGATCAATTTATTAAAAAAAATTGTAAAAAATCACAATTCGCCGTGCCCAAATAGGCTAACTCCTAATAAAACATCTAAAAGGACTATAAAATCTTTACCTATAACTCCAAACTAAACTGGACCGTAGTATATTATGCAAGGACGTAAAACCAGTTGAAGTAAGCGAAAACACGAATTACAATACACAAAAACGAAAAATTTACGTTTTTGGTGGCGAGCAATGTGTTGGCTTGGCTCCAGGGCTAATTGAAACAAGGCGATCAACACTGTATAATGAATATGATATTACATCATTTATCAAACCAAACGCATCTACAGAAGAAATATTACGTACATGTGAACTATATAAATATGCTAAAGAAGATAAAATTATTATATCTGTAGGAGAACACGAACCCAACCCGTTTAAAATAACGGCAGCTTTAAATAGTTTTTTGAACTGCAACCAAAAACACCAGGTTCTTGTCCTAGGGATTAAAAACAATATTCATCTTAATACCTATAAGCTTAATTATACTTTGAGACATATATGTAAAAACTACAATAACTGTATATTTATAGAGTCCATGCCTGCTCACTCCAATTTCAGAACACTTCTCAAAAGTACATGCCGGTCAATTAATCTAAGTATAGACATGCTTGATTACAAATCGAGTTACCTTACTATAAAAAACGCCCATCGCAATCATCTTCATAAAATTAAGAATAACAACATTGCGCAAAAAGTTCCTTTAAGAGGAACCATACCATATTATTTTAAAAAAGTTCAAGATAAGCAGTATTTGAACGTTAATATTAAAACTGACTCTTTAATCGCGTGTAAACCGGGTACGATTCCCTATTATTTTAACAAGAAACCAAGCAAATTAGAGGAAAATATACAGGTCAAAAAGTTTTTTCGATAGTGAACGCTACTTTAAACTAATCCATCAAAACGTTGCCAGTTTAGCCAGCAAATTAGACAGTCTGGAAATAAATTTAAATGAGCTTAAATTAAACAATAGCGAGGTTGATGTCCTTTGTTTTACGGAAACGTTTATAAGAGCTGGAGAGGAATGTAATATAAAGTTACGCAATTACGAGATGGTTAATTCATTCTCCAGAATGTATCAAAAAAGGTGCTTTCCGAATAGGTTGAAGTTGGCAAAAATTATACCTCTATATAAAAAAGATGATCGCACCTTAATAAAGAATTACAGGCCTATAACCTTAGTGCCTATTATCTCTAAAATATATGAAAAAGCGATGCAAAAAAAGACTCTTAAATTTCTTCGACAAACACAAAATTATCGCTAAACAACAATATGGCTTCCAAAAGAATAAGTCCACTGAACTAGCTATATTTGACCTCATTTCTAATGTGACTTATAATGTAAGCAATCGCTGTTTTAATACGGTTCTGTTCTTCGACATGTCCCGCGCTTTTGACTTTGTTTGCCATTTAACACTGTTAGAAAAGTTAAAAAGTTGTGGAATAAGAGGGTTAGCTCTAGAATGGTTAACAAGTTATTTAGCCGAACGCAAACAGTATGTCGACATTTCTGCTTTCGACAAAAATTCAGTTTTGACGTCATATAAGTCACAACACCGGCACAATGCATATGGCGTCCCTCAAGGAAGCATTCTTGGACCGTTACTCTTTCTAATTTATGTAAATGACCTCCCTAGTATTATTTCACAAAAATGTGTTCTGTTTGCTGACGATATATCAGTTAGTGTCTCGTCAAAAAATAAAGAAACCCATAATGACGAGGTAAATAAAACTGTTAAGGTAATAAAACGAGGTAAATAAAGCAGCGATGGCCGAGTGGTAAGAGCCGCGGTCTTCTACGCGACCGATCCCGGGTTCAAATCCTCGGCGCGCACCTCTGACAAAGAAATTTGTAATGTGCGAATTTATCGCTGCTCCACGGTGATGGAGAATATCGTGATATTTCATTAAAACAATGTTCTCCATCGCCGTGCATGCCTGAGAGAAATTCATAATTTCTCGAAAGCATGACGTTCACCAATCCGCACTTGGCCAGCGTGGTGGACTATGGCCTAAATCCCTCTCACTTGTGAGAAGGAGACCTGTGCCCAGCAGTGGGACAAAAAAAAGGTTGAAAAAAAAAAAAAACTGTTAAGCTTATTATCGAATGGCTAAAAGAAAATAACCTCACAGTCAATATAAGCAAAACAAAATATTTACAATTTATTAACAAAGGTGCCAATCCGTTATGCTTGAATATTAAATACAAGGACGAAGTAATTGAAAATGTTGAGTCTACAAAATTCTTGGGCATTGAGTTAGATAAATATTGCAACTGGAAAACTCACGTAGAGAAAGTATGCTGTAAATTAAACAAGTTTGTCTACGTCTTAAGACAGCTTAGTAAGACTTCAGATATAAAAGTTGCTCTCATGGCCTACCATGGATATGTCGCATCCAATTTAAGATATGGTTTGGTAATTTGGGGTAACTCACCAATCATTAAAAACGCATTCCTAGCCCAAAAGAAATTTGTTTTTATACCCTAGGAGAATTTATGTAATATCTGTATAAGACATTGAATGACATTGCTAGATTGTTCATGTAAATTCATGTATGTGTCAATTTGACAATTTAAAATTAATCATAATTAATAATTTCATGCTATAATTGTATAATATAATTGTATAATGTTTGATAGTGTAATTTAATAATTTAATAATGGTATATTTTGACATTTCTTAGACAATTGAATTATTAATAAAATATTGACATTGCATGCTGTAAATTATCAGCCAATTATGTTTGAACTCAAATAGTAATATAACACCTTGTAAACCATATTTGATGCAATAAATGATTATTATTATATTATTATTATTACCCAATTGTGGTGGCGATATTGAAAGAAAAGGACTTTGGCAAGTGGTCATGCCCGGGGAGCGGCCGCGCCGCGCGAGCGAACTGACTCAATTCGGAGCTTGTATATGTATATGCTCGGATATTCAGAAAACTTCGATAGCGTGATTCAGGAATACCCGTGGCGCCATCTCTTGATGAGTAGGGGAAGGTCGCTACAGGACAAATAGTGACAAGACGAGTGTACCTGGGAAGCGGTGTCGGTGTCGGGGCTGGCGATGGCGGGCGCGGCGGGCGGCGGCGCGGGGCGCGCGCGCGCGGCGGCCGGCCCGTTCAGCGCCTCGATCAGCGACACCGGCTCGTACCCCGCCGGGATGTTCTCCATGCTGCCCTGCACACCAGCTATGTTAATCATTATAAACTTACACGTTTCACACGCAAAGCCCCGCAGTAGAGTACATATACCCTGTTTCGAGGGTACCATGGACACATAGAAAGACAGAAACACAAACACCTAGACCAAGAACAGAAAAAACTCATCATTCAAGTTTCCGTTTCGCCGGAAATCGAACCACAGACCCTTTGATTGGCAGTGTAAATTTAAAAATTGAAATATAATCAATTAATAATTATTATTGTAATATGATTTTGTTATCAATAAATGAAAAAAAAACCATCAATGGCTTTAATCAAAGTTCACTTTCAGGGAGTCAAAACTTAAAAGGCATCATAGTAGCAAACGTCTCATGGATTGACGCATTAGCGGATCCAACGAGAAGGCTAGGGAGCTGAAGTCTCTCACCCCCCTAAACCATTCGACATCACCCTTGAAAAATCTTAAAATTATATGTATCATGGGTAATTTTTAAATGTACACGCCATTCAGATGCCTTCAAATCACATACGGACAGCACA
Source organism: Pyrgus malvae (assembly GCA_911387765.1). Lineage (NCBI taxonomy): Eukaryota > Metazoa > Arthropoda > Insecta > Lepidoptera > Hesperiidae > Pyrgus > Pyrgus malvae. The sequence goes on along the minus strand of OU426955.1, from coordinate 3,181,341 downwards.
AAAGTCGTGACCTGTGACTAAAAATATTTCAAATTGGTAAAAACACTGCTTGGTTAAGTCAACACCCTGAACATTTAGGCCTGTAACTGCAGTGAGTCCGCGCAGCAGTTGCAATCACAGAGGACTTTTACATTGGTACATCACACCTGATCTGCAGCAGGAACAACACCCTACAGATGAGACATTTGTTGGCTTAGTACCACAGTGAATTAGTACGGAAGTTGCACATATGTACTTACATCAAAATAAACACTTACATCTGGGGGGCTAGCGGCTGGCAGGAGGGCAGGCGAGGCCGGCGGTCCTGCGAGACGCTGCAAGGCCCTGATCTGCAGCAGAGCTCTGAAAGGCGCCCGGCAGATGGGACAGTTGTTGGCCTGGTACCGCAGCGAGTCCGCGCAGGAATTGCACAGGCACAGGTGTCGACATGGTAGAATAAGCGTGTCCCTAACATCACACATGCATATCACACACTCTGAACCTCCATCTTCAGTCTCTTCATCTGAGCTTGGCTGTAAAAAACATTATTTATTATTGAATTATGTTAGGGGTAATATATCCCAAAATAACACACACTGACTTTAGTAGAAGTAAAACGTATAAGAATAATTTTATTAGTTGCCAAGGAGACAAAATCAACAACTTTTTCTTTAGGTTTTATGTCGCCTACATAGGGTTATAGGGTTCTATATCCTGCAGTAGACCAGTAAAGACATATTTAACTGAACAGCCATAGGCTAGTGGTTAAGACTCCTATCTCTGACAAAGAGGTCCAGTTTTTAACAACGCATACCGGAGCGTTATATAAAATGAAAATTTGTTGCAAAAAGTTGTCCATTATTGATTGGGTTCAATGTTGTACTTTATAGTAATTTCAACCTAAGAAACATAGTTGCGACAGTTCACTTACCTTAGTATCCAAATTTTTATTCTCAATTCCATATATTTCCTGGAGTAAATAGCATAATCCATCTACAAACAGCTTCTGTTTCAGAGCTTTGAGTACATAAGTACCATCTGTGTGCTTCTCAATCACTGCTATTGTAGTATGAGACTGCCTGATCTCTAAAAAATGAAATTCCTTTAATACATAAAATGATTGAAGCAGGTTCTTGATTGAAATAAACTTTAGGCAACCTTTTTTTTTTATTTGAATAAAAGGGCTCGTGCTGTATCAGCCCAGGGTACTTCAACCTATAAAGTTTGTTTGTACCCGTAGCCAGATTACAGATCACCGTCCAACCCGATAGCCTTGATAAAGGCTAGGATTTTATGGACGGTGATTTGTTTGGCTTCATCTGGCAGCAACACGTGCCTCCCAAGATGAATGCTACGCTTGTGGTTTAGCGCACCACAATTTAAAAGGAGGTGGCGTGGTGTCTCGTGGCTCTCCTCCCACAGTATCTGCACTGTCGGTTGGACTTAGTCCTAAAAGCGACATATGTCTTCCGAGCTTACAGTGTCCAGTGTAAGGACTCTGGTTACCGTGCGGATATTTGTTCTGTTGAGCTTTAATAGCTCTTCAGCATAACTCCGATCATATACTCGTATCAGAGCTTTGGAGTGGCTGTGCCCTGGTCCTTCAGTCCAGTCCCTCATCGCCTCCTCCCTGCACCGAGTGAGAAACAGGCAAACTTACTGTAATTTTAGATAGGAACTGAGATGACTCAAACTAAAACATTGAAAGGACCTGGGAAGTCCTATTGCTATAAAGCAACTCTTGTGTTTTGATGGGAAGGAGCTGTTACCAGCGAGATTAACACAATGCAACCCTCAACCTTCACAATGGCAGCGCAACTGCATATAACCACAGGCATTAAGCTTGCTTTAGGTTTTGCGTAGATGCAGAGACCAATAAGCACCATGTGGCCTGCATGTTTCTCTGCTACTTCATTCAAATAATAAAAATATGCTGCTATAGGCCAGATGGCCGGGAAATCCAGGATTTCCCGGCCATCACGAGGATCAAATGCATGCTGTCCTGTGTCTAGTAATTTCACTTTACTGTAGTGGAAAAGTAAATGTGCATGTTTTTTTTATAGTATCAATCAATCTTATTTGGCATAGGGATCAAGTGTTCTTAAAGGACGACATCGATTGGAGCACCACAAGAAAGATAGCAATGTGAGTCAAAGTTAAACTTCACAGCATAGCATTGAAAATTGCCCATACTAATGAGACAAGACATAATATGACCTTAATACCAGGAATGCAGCACCAAATACTATGGGAAAACAAGTCTCTAGTCATATATATTTTTTCTTGTTAAAATTAAGGATTCCAATAAAAAAAAACAACAGGTTGCACTCCGGGAGTGCCGGCAGAAGTGAAAATTGATTATTAACGTTGTGCATTTTTGATTTATTGGAATAGTTAGGGAATAATTTTGAACGAATTGCTTTTATTATCAATATAAAAGTACTATTATTTATGTCGTAGAATACAATATTTATTTATTGGGCTATCTTACACAAACATTACAATTTATATTTCATTTTATAATTATTTTCAATTTTTTTTTCATACTTTGAAAAAAATTATTTAACCCATTTTTTATAAAAATTGATTTATAAAAATTGATTTTTTTAATTAATCGAAACCCTTACAATCGATTAAAAAATAAACAATCTATCTAACATATATATTAAATGTTAAAATAAAATTTACGCAGAATACCTATACATAGATACTAGTTTTTTTTTAGAAAGTTACTATCATGATTACTACAGCTACCAGTGAAGCCATACAAACATACTTAGGGGGCTCATGCTCAGCATGATCAGAGGTCAGGTGAAACAAAACACTTGATGTTGATTCCAAAAAAGTTTCATTCATAAGTCTGAAAAAATAGCTCAATTTTTTTCATCTTAAATAATTGTGATATTGATTTTCAATCAAATATAATTAGTAAACCTTTAGAGAGGTATCTACTTAAAAAATTGAATTATATTTATGTAGGTCAGTTGACATAGATAATTTAATAGATTTTAGAATAAAATACCTCAGAAATGTTAAGATATAATGATGATACTGATGTAACTGTTACTCAGCAAAGTCAGTGATACAGCTGCTACAAAGCTTTTTTGACCAATTTTTCTTCATACTTATTATGATTATGGTGACTCTCACAAACTATTGCCTAAAACAACCTTAAATCTGGGACTGACAGATATGATGTCAGGTATGATGTTGATAACACACAATCTAGGGTCACAAACAGAATAAAGAATAAAGGTAAACAAACTATCAAACATACCTTCCTGTCCTTCATCAACAACACAGTAAATGGCAATAGGTATGATCTCCCGATCAGGACTGAATGTCAGATCCTCATCAGCAAACTTTGATGGATCAAACACATGAAGAATCTGACAAAACTGCTGGTTTGCACCTTTCTTGTAGTGGTAGGTCTGGGAAGTCATTGTTGGGTCACGAGGATAGTATCTAGATTAAAGAAACATGAATTTTAAAGCAATATAAATGCAATTTTTTTGATGTTAATTCCAATAAGTATTTTTTTTAAATATCATAGCATGTTTTTTTTTTTATTTGAATGGAGTAGCAGACGAGCATGCAGGTGACGTGATGTTAAGTGGTCGCTGCAGCCCATGGACATCTACATACAACCTCAAGCAAGCATAGGTAAGTCTTGTCTGAGGTCGTATGCAGTGGCGCTGCTACTCCGGAGGCTGGTGGTCGCCTCATGTAAGTGTGGCCGGCAACTGCACCTTCCCACCGAAACACAATACAATTGGTTCACTGCAGAAGTGGGTGCAGCGGTGGTACTTCCCCGGACTAACCATAATAGTTCTACCACTTACTAAAATTGCTGCCATATGAATTTACTTTCCTTAGGTTTTTATTGAATTATTGTTAAAATAAAAGAAAAATACAGGATATGAGGGTCTTCCTTTCAATTAAAGGTTAGTTTGAATTTTGGACTCTACACAATATGTAAAAAACTGACTGTCCTTTTACTCCAAAGAAGAAATAATCAAAACTTTAAAAAAATACATACACAACACCTGTTGGAGTAACTTCTTCAGTACAAAAATAAAAGATTGTAATGGCACATCTAGCATCACAGTCGAACGTGAACTCTATATTGTAGTAGGTTCCCTTCCCATTGCACTCCACTGACTTGATAACTTGATCAGTAATTTTGTTTGTATCATGGAGCTTCCCAACAGGTTCAGGGCAGCGGACAAACCTTAGAGACTCTTTCCGTATATTGATAAGACTCTTCAATGTCTTTGTAGGTTCATTTGATTGTGGCGGAGGATATGGAAACTGTAAAGAAGGAACCTATTAACTATATTTCTTTTCAGTTCTTTACATGTCCTTTTAAGTTCATATAAAATGTTTTGCATAAAAGCATTGAACATATTGTACTACAGTACCCTTCAACCAACTACAGTAGAGCGTTAATTATCCACACTAATTGGACATGGGTGTTCAGAAAACCGGTTATAATATAAGCTGTATTGATATAGCCATACATATTTATTCATCATTTTTTACAACAAAACATATGTTCGCGCCAATTAAGTCATTTCACCTCCCTCCCCTTCATCCTCCCTCTCTTTCCCGCAAGCGCACTATGGTATTATATCGGCCTCGTTCGCACCTCAACGAACGTAGATGGATCAGGAGGATCTATCAATTCAGTCTGCCTTCGTCCCGCCGCCGACGCGCCCGCCGCCGACGCTCATGCAAGTCCTCTAGTGACAACCGCACCGCAAGCCACCTAACACGTGGTCATCAGACTCGCCGCATCGCCGCCATCACCGCTGTCAATAGTTTGTGATTTAACTGACTTCAAGTGATGAATAAGTGCTTATAATAGTGTATTGTGAAGGACAACGTCAGTTCCCGGGCAAGAGAAGATTTCATCAGTACACGAGCATACCATCTGCTCCAGCCCCCTGGGATAAGCCAAGTAAGTGCGCTCCCTTTATCAATCCTTCTCGTTTTTCCACCTTTAATTCAAACCGCAACTTACAGTCCACAATTCCATCACCCGCAACGGGGGACCACCCTCCTTTCCACCCTTTATTCCACCACCATTTTTGGTCATAGCGAACCGGAGGTCCCCCCTTTATCCAACAATTTTCTGGTCCTTGTCGAGCCGGATTCCAACAATTTTTGGTCCAGTCGAGCCCGATTTCGAATCAATAGTTTAGTAACTTCACCCGGGTTAATTATTTAATCTCATAAATACGCATATGTATGTATTTCATGTAATATATTATAAGTGCCTACCTATTCATATTTATTTTCGAAAATAAGTATTATATCTACGATTATTTTATATCCCGCATATTAATAACGCACCGCTCACGTAGGTTTAATATTCTTTTTGCAAAACACACCGCACCATCCGCTATTTATTTTTGCAAATAAGTATTATATCTACGATTATTTTATATCCCGCATATTAATAACGCACCGCTCACGTAGGTATATTATTATTTTTGCAAAGCGCACCGCACCATTCGCACCATTATTTACCTATATTTGTAATCGAAATTACACCTCATAGGTACGCATTCTATTTTTCATTAATTGAAGTCCGCCATATTTGTGGTTGCCGGAGCCGACGCGACCGGCGATCGTTGTTTCGCTAGTAACTACCTACGTATTCATTCATTACGCCATACATAATTTTTATAATCTTAACTGTTTTAACTGATTTATCTTGTTCACGACAAAATGTCTACTAAAGGCAAAATTGAATCTGAAACGCTTTCAAATGACGAAATTAGTTTGAAAATATTAATTGCAAAACGAAATTCTATTTACGAACGTTTACAACAAATTTATGATTTATCTATAAGTGCATCAAGTTCGTCAGACGAACAGGACACATTTCTTGACACGGCATCTGACCTTGAATACTTGCGTACCGAGTTCAAGGACACGTTAGAATCTTATAATGTTACAAATTTAAAATTAAATCCGAACGCGCAAGTCGATTTCGGATCGTGGAAATCTTTTCATGATCTATATAGTCGTATTAAAAGTCAAGTGTCCAAATTAAACGCTCCATCTTCATCTTCAAGTAAATCACAGAATAGTTTACCTACAAAAATTATACCATCGCTTCCGCCCATAGAATTACTTTCTTTTAATGGTGACATACGACACTGGTCTATGTTCTACCAACAATTTAAAACATTAGTTCATGATAATCAGCAATTAACAGATGCTGAACGCGTTTATTATCTTGTTAGTAAACTTAGTGATAAGGCATTATCAATCTGCTCAGGCTTAATGCCTACAGCTGAAAACTATTCTGTGATATGGAACGCGCTCATACGTAGATATAACGACGAGCGTGCGCTCGCGACTACCTACGTCAGTCAGCTGTTAGAACTGAAGAACGTAAACACTAACACATCCGCTGGTTATCAAATATTTATGGATAAATTTGATGCTTCTATTAACGCCCTTAAGCAACTTAATATTGATGACATATCTGATTTTCTGTTTCTAAATATCGCGCTTAGAAAATTAGATAACGATACCGTAAAGTCGTTTGAAATGTCATGTCGCAACGTAAACATACCGAAATATTCCGCTTTGGTTCAGTTTTTACATGACCAGAATAGGGCTTTGTGCCATACAATAAATACTTCGCATACGTCTAACAATAATAAAATTAAAGGTAATTTGGTTCCCGCTCCCGCTAAAAATATAAGCAAAACTTTTATTAATACAGATTCGTCTCGGTCATGTATTTTCTGTAAATCGGGTGATCACGAACACCTATTTGTCTGTCCGCATTTTTTAAAAATAAATGCACAGGACAGGTACAATTTTGTAAAACGAAATAAATGTTGCACTAATTGTTTAAGTAATAAACACGCCACTCCTTTTTGTAAGTCACAGCGTAGATGTAGGTATTGCTCCCGCTCGCACCATACGCTACTTCATTTTGTTAGTAGTAGGAATAAGGTCGATCAGCCTTCGGTAGAACAAGGTCCAGGAGAAAAAAATGCATCCACGTCATGTAACGTTTCGCGCGATTGTGGTAATGCGCCGCACCGCACTACATTATTGGGAACTGCGAAGATTAAAGTTCGTACTAAATACGGTCACCAATATTTGTTGCGTTGTTTAGTGGACCCTGGCTCGCAATGCGATTACATCACGAAACAGTGTTGCAAACGTTTATACCTACCGATCTCAAATAAAACACCAGTTAAAGAGGCGCAAGGAATCGGTGGGGTGTCGCAGAAGATTTTAGGTGTTACTTCTTTGCAGTTTAGCTCCCGCTTTGATGAAAATAAACTTTATCATATTGAACCGTTAGTTGTTCCCGCTATAACTGGACAATTACCCGAGTCGTTAATAGACGTTTCGAAAATTAGTTATATAAATAATTTACGTTTAGCTGACGATCAATTCCATACACCAGGTGACATTGACGTTTTATTAGGGGTTAACACTTATTTACAAATTTTGTTAACTGATAAAATAATTAATTCGCAATCGCCGAGTGCCATAGAAACGTCACTAGGATACATAATAATGGGAGACGCAGATATCGACTTTCCTACTTGCATGCCGCGTTCTTTAGTTTCTTATCCTACTCGTATTGATAATAGTCAAACGTCGCTAAAGTTAGAGGAGCTGCCGCAAAAAACTTATTTGAGTCCTGATGAGCAGGAATGTGAGAATATTTATAATTCCGCTACTCGTCGCAATTTGAACGGACGATATGTTGCCGCCCTGCCCTTCAAGGACACGCCTGATAAGTTAGGTGATTCTTTTATAACCGCTAAAAAAAACGCTTCTCGCTCCTAGAGAGACGTTTTAATAAATGTCCCGATCGTCGCTCCCGCTACAATGAAGTTATTCAAGAATACATCAACAAGGGTTTTTTATCATTGGTTGCTTCAAATAATTCTACGGAACCTTGCTTTTATCTCCCGCACCACCCTGTCATACGTAATGATAAAAGTACAACTAAATTGCGAATAGTACTCGACGCAAGCGCTAAGTCAGATAATGATATTTCATTAAATGATATTTTACATAGTGGGCAAAATTTACAGTCTGATATTTTTAATATTTTAATAAACGTACGAGTTTATCGCATCGCCTTTTTTGCCGACGTTAGACAAATGTATTTAAGCATTGAAGTACAAAAATCGCACCGCGCATTTCAACGCATTCTTTATCGCTTTTCTAATGAGGAAGACATACAAACATACGAATTTAATCGTGTGACTTTTGGTTTACGCTCTTCGCCTTTTAATCTCTACACACTACGTCAGTTGGCTTCCGAGGAGAAGGAGTCCTATCCTCTGGCTGCTTCGGTGGTCGAACGAGATATTTATATGGATGATATCGCATCCTGCGCGCCCTGCGTCAACAGCGCCGTTGACGTAGCCACTCAACTAATTCAAATGTTTAAGCGAGGAGGATTTGAATTGGTTAAGTGGACTAGTAACAGTTCAGAGCTTTTACAGCACATCCCCGCAACGCACCGTCAGCTTGACGAGGTCTCATTCGACGACCAAAGTATTTTTAAGGTATTGGGTCTTCGTTGGCACCCCGCAACTGATTGTTTTTCTTTTCTAGTTTCGCCGCCGCCGCTCGCTTGTACCAAGCGTTCTATTTTATCCGCAACCGCTCGCTTGTATGATGTTCTGGGGCTCGTGGGTCCAGTAATTCTTTTCTCTAAGCTTCTCATTCTCAAACTTGACTGGGACCAGGCTCCGCCCGCTCACGTTGTCACTGCATGGCAACAATATATTTCAGAGTTACCTTTGATATCGAAATTAAAGTTTCCTCGCCATATGGGTATAAATAAAAATTCGCAAGTCTCGCTAGTCGCGTTCGTCGACGCCAGTGAAAAGGCGTATGGCTGCGTGATTTATTCGCACATCGTTAATGATGATGACTCACTAGTGATAACGCTACTAATTTTATTGCTTCGCGTTCATACTTTAAGAACTTCATTCCTTTTTTACGTTCAGACGAATATTATAAAGTATTTAATCAGGTCCTTTCTGATAACCGCATCACATGGAAACTTAACCCTCCAAACGCTCCACATTTTGGTGGGCTTTGGGAGTCAAATATAAAGATAGTAAAGTATCATTTATTTCGCGTCATAGGTAAGCAAATCCTCACGTATTAGGAGTTGCTTACTGTCCTCACTCAGGTCGAACGCATATTAAATTCACGACCGCTTTACGTGTTAAGTAGCGATCCGGCGGAACCTACTGCACTTACGCCCGCGCATTTCCTCGCTGTTAATCCACTTGGATGCTTACCCGCCGCGGATCTTAGTAAAGAACGCATTAATCTTTTATCACGTTTTTCATTGCTTGATTCGATAGTTCAGTCATTCTGGAAGCGCTTCAGATCAGAATACTTACATACACTACAAGCAAGAGAAAAGTGGAATAAACATTCTATTAATTCCATTTCTGTAGGAACCGTTGTTCTTATCGATATGGATAACGCTCCGCCTCTTCAGTGGCCGCTAGGCGTCGTCACTGAACTGTTTCCTGGTAGGGATGGTGTGGTGCGCGTTGCACAAGTGAAGACTAAGAGCTCCACTTTGCAGCGGCCCATTGTTAGACTTTGCCCTCTACCAACACAATAATATTTCTATATGCCTATGTAGTTTATATTTTATAAGTTATAGTTTAAGTATAAATTCTCATCCCGCTATTATAATATTTTTATTAATTTACTAATTATATTCATCGCATCGCCTCTGTTCACCGCATATATAGTTTTTTCTATATGATATTAACTCCGCTGTATATATTTATGTTTATTTTTTTTAATTCGCTATTTGAGGAGACCTCAAGGCCGGGGGGATGTTCGCGCCAATTAAGTCATTTCACCTCCCTCCCCTTCATCCTCCCTCTCTTTCCCGCAAGCGCACTATGGTATTATATCGGCCTCGTTCGCACCTCAACGAACGTAGATGGATCAGGAGGATCTATCAATTCAGTCTGCCTTCGTCCCGCCGCCGACGCGCCCGCCGCCGACGCTCATGCAAGTCCTCTAGTGACAACCGCACCGCAAGCCACCTAACACGTGGTCATCAGACTCGCCGCATCGCCGCCATCACCGCTGTCAATAGTTTGTGATTTAACTGACTTCAAGTGATGAATAAGTGCTTATAATAGTGTATTGTGAAGGACAACGTCAGTTCCCGGGCAAGAGAAGATTTCATCAGTACACGAGCATACCATCTGCTCCAGCCCCCTGGGATAAGCCAAGTAAGTGCGCTCCCTTTATCAATCCTTCTCGTTTTTCCACCTTTAATTCAAACCGCAACTTACAGTCCACAATTCCATCACCCGCAACGGGGGACCACCCTCCTTTCCACCCTTTATTCCACCACCATTTTTGGTCATAGCGAACCGGAGGTCCCCCCTTTATCCAACAATTTTCTGGTCCTTGTCGAGCCGGATTCCAACAACATATAATTACAATATTGGTGCATATTGAAGATTTTTTAAGCATTAATTATTAATGCAGGGCTTGGCATAAGGTAGGTATGGGTGAATCAGGAGTTTGGATAAGCTGTCATACAGTTGATCAATGTTCAGATAGTAGACGCTCTACTGTAGTGACATTGAACCAAACTTTACATTAAATCTTATATATATATATATATATATCGCACTAGTAATACAATAGTGTATCAACTCAAAATACTTCGTATTTGACATAATACTATAAACACACGTAAAATTTAATTCCTCACACGTCATCAAAACCGTCGTTCGAATAGTGCAAGAAACAGATAAGAAATGGCGCTATAAGTCACTATTTACGACAATTCGGTTGCCTACTCCTCTCCCGCAATATTGCGTCATCTTTAGTTCCAACCATCAGTGAGCGGGAGAGCACGTGCCGCTTAGCGTAATATTTTGAGTTGCAACAGTATTACTGAATCAGGTATGTAAAATTTTTATTTTTATTTTGAATTAATACAGTATTGTTGATTTGACCTAAACACGCGCTTGGTGTTATTTCGAGTTATTACACTATTACTGATTTACATAAGCAATAATTAAAGTATTATTTCTACTTATGACACTATAATTGATTAGGTTAGTAGTTTTTGATTTGATACAGTTTTGTTGAGTCATGAGTTTAAGTTGATTTTTGTATGGTTTATAAATTTATTATTCATAATATCTATTTGTCAATTGCAGTAATATTTATAACTCATTCGAATGTGTACAAGTGTTATGAGAAAAATGCTTACTTAGAATTATTATTTTATTAATTTAGAGTTGATACACTATTTGTGACAGGCATGCATCAATTGTTTATTTGACTAAAATTTTATTTATTTGTAGGTTCAGTTACATGGCACGACATGAAGGTGTTTCGTCTTGAAAAAGAACACCCATTTTCATTTTTTTACAAAAATTCTTACGAAGATCAAAACTACCAGAAAGTTTTCGTACGTAACTTGCGACGAACTGGAAATCAGATTTTATTATTCTCAAACGGTTTGACCCAAGAATACACAAGCAATATACCTTTAACTCAAAATAAGAAAAGGGATATAATAATTATTAAATATATATATTTTTTAACATGAATAGTTCTATGCAAATAATTTGTATTGTTTTAATATTTGTGTATTCTTGTTTTTAAAGGTCTATTTTGATAAATAGTTAAGAATAAACTATACTTTTAAAGTTATCAGTATTAGTAACGACTGTTTTTGTTTTAGAAGACTTGTTATTTTTGTTTTAGAAGATTGTTTATCTTATTTTTTTACGAAATGTTTGTTTGTCAATTCGTTTAAGTATTTGTTCTTTTATCTAAATGTCTATTTCATGTGTAATACTCCAGTAACTGACAGATTAAAATGAGAATTTACTTTAAATTATAATCTTTAATAAAAAAAATAGCTGGATTTATTTATTAATATCCAAAACAAAATAATAAACAGTTCATATGAAACAAATTATCTTATTCAAATGTATATAATATAATATTAACTATAATATTCTACCACATTCAGACAATACCATCTAGTGTCAACCTAAGCAGAGTTTTTTTCTACGGATATTAGAAAATGGATAAACATACATTGTAAAGACATACACCGGGAATCGGTTTTCATCTATGTTGTATGTACAAAAACTCAGTTAAAACAGTAGGAAAAATGATTATTTAGACTCTAACAATACAAAATATTTCACCAATAATGATTTAACTAAAAATAATGTTTTATTTTGAAAAAAGTTTTTGGACGAAGACAGTCTTAACTCAAAATTTCTAAATAATTAAACTATTAGTATTCTTTTTTATTTTTAGTAAACATGTTATTAATTTAAATTCAGTCTAAAAACTCATATGGCAGTTATTCAATTTGAAACTATTATAGGAAGTGAGTAATAAGTTTTTCGTTGATTCTGAAAAATGATCGATTTTGAGTTGATACACTATTGTATTATTAGTGCGATATATAAAAATCTTGTGTCACGATGTATGTTGCCAATAAACTCCAAAACTAGTGAACCGATTTCAATAAAATTTCACATGTACCCATATTTTGGTATAGCTTACTGGATAGGATAGTTATCATCTCAATTATTCACTTATGTCGTGAATGTAAACGAATAAAATGTATCAATTAATTGTTTCCTAAGCAAGTGTTTATTTGCTGTTTAGTTTTATGAAGTTCTCATAGATGGCTGTGTACGTAGATTCATCGATAAAATTCTTCAATATTGTTTGACATCTAGGTTGCAAATACACCCAATAGATCTGTTTCTTAGAATATAAATTCTATTATTTTACCGGAAGGGTTTAATTTTCTCAGTTGCGATTAGAGAAATAAAATATGGTGGTATGAAGTTCGGCGGGTCAGCTAGTATGTTTATAAATATTAAACACCTTACACCCTTCATTACATTAATAGCATAAAAAGACACCAATTGTAATACAACCTAATATCACAACACAACCAAATCATCAAATACAATCAAGTGATACAAAAAAAGCAAGTAAGCAAGGTATTCCAAGCATTTCATACATACAGGAGTTGGTCTGCTCCCCAAAAAATTCAAATCTGCATTTTCTCCAAACAGATATGCTTCAGGTTGTGGAGTATCAAACCTTTCTCCGCCCATTATAAAATGGCTGCCAAAATAATTGCCTGCATAACACAAGGATGTTGTTGACTTGAAACTATCATAAGTATTATTGAAACTATTATAAGTCATCTTTATGTTACAAGTTTGATGTAGCAACTACAATAACTGTATTGCAAATAAAACAAGTTCTATGTCTTTTATAATCGATACAAATTCAAAATTGATTCAAATTAACAATATTGCATAACTATTTATAAATTCATATAAAATTAGATTTACGTAAACAAATACAGTATACATCTAGTGATTCTAAGTGAATAATTGAATAAATAGGCTTTGTATCGTCGTCATACGCACCCGATCTGGGAGGATATTTGTATGCGTGGTTTGAGATCACATCTGCTTCTTCAACTCCAGCATTTTGCCTACTGGTTAAAGCCCCCATTTCAAAAACCAAGTAGGTATCACCCAGAACTGTTTTTCTCTAAATAATATTTAGGAAAATCACATAAAATTGTTTCTAACAAGAACAATAAGTCATTAACAAAACAACTAAAAAGTAAAAACATTTATTGACGTTTGACAGTCAATTGTCAAGTGTCAGCTCAATTTTTTTTTCAATTATGGCATCGCAAACTCTGTGCATACAGCCAACGTCAAGTATAATTTTTGCATCAATTTTTTGTCAGTTTCAATGAAACTGGACAAAGTAATAACAAAGTCAGTAAGTAAGTAGCCAGTAATCTGTCAGTCTAGTTAGCCCAACATTCAAGTAAAGCGATGACTACTTTACTAGAAATTTTGGAGGCAAGCAGAAAAAACATATTTTAGCACTGTTATTCTATTTCACAAACACTCGTGCACTATAATTGATGGCATTTTGGTTGATGTTAATTATTAACATCAACCAAAATGCCATCAACTTTATCCAATATAACTCAAAAATACACAAAGAAAATGAAAATAAAACAAGAGCACAATATGTCTTTTTCGACTTCCCGCCAAAACTATCTAACTCAATTTTATCGTTCCTTTTTTCTTTCTCTCTGTAATGGCATCGTATCTATGCATAAGGCCAAAGTCACGAATATTTTTTATCGATCGTTCCGTTGAAATCAGCGATAAAATAAATTAAAATAATAGTTCAGTCATCAGTCAAATGAGTCTAATATGCAAGTATTAATTTAATATTAAGCTTAGCTTCGTTACTAGAGTGATGTAAAAATTATACCTGACGCTGGTAATATGTACAGAATTTGCGATGCCATTATTAAAAATGAAATGAAAATATTCAATGGCTGAAAGGATTTTTATCCAATGCCGTAAAACGAATTAAAAAAAGTTAGCTGTCAAATTTACACGACATATTTGACTTTGACATTTGACAGTTCTCTTTCGCAAGGTTACGGTGTCACTTTGTGGAGGTACATATTTATTTGTGCTTAAAAATCTATAATAATCTGAAAAGTGGATGAATATTTCTTGGTGATATTAATGCACAGTAAGGTTGAATAATTACTGAGTATATTTGTTTATATATTTCAGATCACAATGGGGCGCCGACCAGCTAGATGGTTAGTTGTCAAAACATTTGGTTACCAGTACTCCATACCGCTGTATTTGCATTTCCTGTTATAAATTTAATTGTGGTTGCTTTCAGTTATCGGTATTGTAAAAACAAACCATACCCGAAGTCACGGTTCTGTCGTGGTGTACCCGACCCGAAGATCCGTATCTTCGACTTGGGTAAGAAGAAGGCGACGGTGGACGACTTCCCACTATGCGTCCACCTGGTGTCTGATGAATATGAGCAGCTGAGCTCAGAGGCGCTGGAAGCGGGCCGTATTTGCTGCAACAAATATTTGGTGAAGAACTGCGGTAAAGACCAGTTCCACATCCGCATGAGGCTTCACCCCTTCCACGTTATCCGCATCAATAAAATGTTATCGTGCGCTGGAGCTGATAGGTATGTGCTATTCAGTATGTGTGTCATGATTATTCTAGTAAGTTCTGTTCTGTGGCTATATTCGTAATTCTAGCTTAATTTGAGCCTAGAGTTAAACAAATTAATACTCATAAGTATTAATTTAAACTGAAGATAAACATTTTCTATCTTTATTCAGGCATATTAATGTGAATAGAATCTGGGTTAAAATCTTATTTTCTAAGAGAAACAGTATTTAAACTTTTCCATTTGAACTTGTTACAAATTCTATGCTATGTCTGTTCAATTTAGTGTATGCTATAAAATGCAGATTTGGTTAAGATATAGTTACAAATGCAGGTTTAGTTTCCCAGTATATCAGTATATGGATCCCAGTATATGCATGCTGGTGCACATTGTCTGTGTGTCATCAGTTAGTGAAAACTATAATACAATCTCAAGATAAAATTAAAGAGCTGCAGTCATTAATATGATAAGATTTGTACTGTGTCATTGTATGAATGAGACTTAAATGAGATATTACTCAGAAATTTAAAGTATGATTCAAGTATGTAAATAGTATAATTAACATTTAATTTAAGTATTAATAATATTATTCAGTTAATATTACTACTACATGTTTTTTCCTACTAAATAGTAGGAAATTTGTGATGAAATGCAATTAATCTTGTTATTTTGTATGTAGGGTTAAACACATTTACAATCAGGCACAGTCTGACGGTGTCATAGGGATATGACCCCCAAAATCTAACACATGTATGGATAGAAACCATTGTTAAAAAATTGGGCTGCCTAAACCATGTAATAATTTTGTTAAAAGGCTATGACCATGCCTGTTTACAGTAGATTCATGGCTAAATGAATGTTTAAATCTTGTCAATATGTTGTTTATCATATTGTCAAGATTTAAACATACAAGTGTAGGTCATAAAAAACTTATTTGATATGTAATAACATAGAATGACTTAATAACACTTTTACTTATGCCACCTCTGTTTGTTGAAGTAAATTACAGTTTCAGCTATGGAAATGTACTAAAACTACACAAAAATTTATTGCAGGCTCCAGACTGGGATGCGTGGTGCGTTCGGCAAGCCGCAAGGTACAGTTGCGCGAGTCCGCATTGGCCAACCCATCATGTCGGTCCGCTCCAGCGACCGTTGGAAGGCGCAGGTGATCGAAGCTCTACGTCGTGCCAAGTTCAAGTTCCCTGGCCGTCAGAAGGTAAGAGATGATAATCTTTTTCTTACTAGCAAGTTTGATGAAACAGTGTCCTGGAAATTCAATGTTTCATAATTGACTTAGTATCAGAGTTTGACATAATTTCATGAATAAGTCTAAACCAGAGAAGAAATATGCATGATCAACAAACATGATAAAGAATGGAAGTGATCTCCATAACTAATATTGGTCTAAGGTCCCACTGCTCGATTCTGCAGGTATCTATTTTTTTGATACAACTAATTTTAAATTAATGTTTATAAAGTATTCAATGGATTAGGGATAGGTTGCCTATCAAAAATAAGCCGCAATTACCTGCAATAAATTTTAGTATGATTTAGTATGATTACGATTGAAAGAAAATAATGTCATGAATTTAAAAAAAATGGTTACCAGCTCTCAGTTGCAGCGTTAGGGTTGCCAGGTGTTAACAGGTATATAAGTGTTAATTATTTACAATCAATAATTGAACAGCGATGGCAGAGTGGCAAAAAACCTCGGTCTTCGACGCGACCGATCCCGGGTTCAATCCTCAGCGCACCTGACAAAAGATATTTGTAATCTGCTGCTGCTCCACGGTGATGGAAAATATCGTCATATTTAATTGTTTATGATGTTCCCCATCGCAAAGCATGACGTCCACCAATCTGCACTTGGCCAACGGATTATGGCTAAAATCCCTCTCACGCGTGAGAGGAGACCTGGCTCAGCAGTGGGACATAAAAAAAGGTTGAAAAAAAAAATACATACAATCACTTGTTTTGTTAAATCTTTATACAAAATTAGTTTTATCTATACTCATTACGAAAATCCATGGTTGGCAGTTGGAAACTGGCCGCTAACAGAGGTTGCCATGATTTCAATGGACGCTTCTCGCTCCAGGTAAGTGGAAGCGCAAGAGAGAAGATGCACGCATATACGTAGAAAAAGGGTGTCTACGATAATAATGCGTGCAAAATAGTCTCGGTTATTAATAAATACAGTAAAATCCTGTTTATCCGAAATGATTTTGACAGGGGCCGGTTTGAATAGCAAACATAAACCAAAGTCCCTTGTTTTCATGCGTGAAACACCTCAAATTGCAACAATACTGCAAATTATCATTTCAAAACCGTACAATAACAGTACAATACTATAATTGGTTGAGAATAAGCCTGCATGTTTTCGATAGAAAATATTTTAATTTCTTAAGTGTAGAGCTCGGTGTCTGGTTGAACGAGCGGCGCGTTTCGCAGACCTGAGCTACTGCTCACAATTTTACGAAATTGTGAAAAATATGTTCAATGGTTCATTGTTAAATGGGATTTTACTGTAGTTATTAAACCTTGTCGAGGCTAGGCTTTCAATTGGGACAAAAAAGTTTGTGCTTCTGCTTGCCTGTCTCAAATTTTAATGTGACTTGAGTTGATAAACTTATTTTAAATAATTAATGTAAGTAAATATTCTTTTCAGATCTATGTATCCAAGAGGTGGGGATTCACCAAGTACGACCGTGATGAGTTCGAGCGACTTCGCGAGGAGGGCCGCCTGGCGAACGATGGGTGCAACGTCCGCTACCGCCCCGAGCACGGACCTCTGGACTCATGGAGGAAGGTGCAGACAGAGATTTACAGTGTATAATCTGTATTGAACATCAATAAACTGTATGCATTTTATTCAGATTTTTTATTTGTGTCTTTAAAGTTGTCGTGTGTCGTCAAATTTAATTTTAATACCTTCAAAATATTACACCATTATTTGCATTATCCACAAGTCAACAGAATACCGCTACCAGTTTCACCAGTCAAGTAATATTCAAGTAAAAACATGCTCATTATTTAATTGTCATGAATTCTAAAAGTACCCCCTTACAGCGAGCTTTCTAAAATAAATCCGAGCTTTGTTCAACCTGTAATACTTTGCTACAATTTGTATCATCATTATCATCAAAGCATACTACTTGTAAATGTCTTACTAGCGTATCAAAAGATGAAAGAGTCTCTGGGGGGGTGCGGGTTATTAGGAACTTCGTGATTCCTAATTACTAGAGACTGGATTATATGCAACATAAGACTTGTTTTATGCATGCAAATGCCAAATATGCATGAAAAATGACTGAAATATGCACGAATATTGGCAGAATATTATGTACCTATTATGCAAAATTAAATGATAAATTTCAGGAATTATTGAAAAAGAAAAGTATGTTTTAATGTTTTTATTTTAAAATCAGCATACAATTAGTAAAATGTCATTTGATAGGCGATAATAGTTACAGCTTACAGTAAGCTCGTCAACGACCCAAGATTGACTGACAGGCTAGAACCGCTCAGCTTGCGAAGAGACATAGGCTCGCTCTGCGTGTTCTACCGACTTTACTATGGTGAGTGCTCCGAGGAACTTTTCAGACTAATGCCTACATCACCATTCTATGATTATACCACCAGACGAAGGTTAAAGTTCCACAGGCACCATCTGGACTCGTGGCGGTCCTCCACAGTCCGCTTTGCACGCTCCTTTTTACCACGGACGTGTAGGTTATGGGACAACCTTCCAGCTGAGGCATTCCCAGTGGACTATAACATGGGGTTCTTCAAGAAAGCTGTAAAAAAAGCACTCCTCCAAAGCCGGCAATGCTCGGGTGGCTCCCCTGGGGTTGCCCGTGTCCATAGGCGACGGTGATCGCTTAACATCACGCGGCCCGTCTGCCTTTTTGTTCGGTTTACATATAAAAAAAAAAAAAAAAAAAAGCTCCACATCAAGCTATGCAAATCTGTCTAATTCATCCAACAGATTTTATACTTTACGCCATAGTGTTAGTGTTGAAAATCGAGTAGATAAAAATCATATACCGTATAGCTTGATGTGGCGCTTACTATATTACATGACATTAAAATTATTTAATATTTTTGTAAACAATCAAGTATTGTTCTAAAAGTTCAGTGTCTTTGATGATTTAAAAAAAAATAAGTGGAAAAAGTTCGCTCCACATCCACTGAGGTAACTGGGCAGAACTTGAACTTGGGTGCTATGTTAGCACTTATAGTTTCTGGCAAAAGTTCTGCCGTCATATTAATAAAACTATCAATTTGACTCAAAACAAGAGACGCGCGTGGCTACTGAACTGACTCTGCGTTTCGAAATGCGTCGGATTCGCGATATTAACACTAATATCGTATTTCGGACCGCAGGCAGGGTCAGTGCACTGCACTCGGAAAAATATTGTAAATATGCATCATTAGATTTTAGGTAAAATATGCTATTACCGCTGAGGATGGCTTAAATGTGCAAAAGCATATGCAAATGCATATAATCCGGTCTCTACTAATTACACTGTTAAATTTACTAAAAGCTCAAAATCGGATCATAAATAATTACATCCTCAGTGATAAGCCACTATTTTAATTTGTAGGAATTCGAGAGGTTTGTGTGGATCACTGTGGGATCTACTAACCGCTCAAAATCGAATAGTGAATATTATTATGGAACAGTGATGAGCCACATTGTACTAAGTGTTGATTAGTAAAGTTAATTGGCAAGTAAAAGCTATACTATAGTACGGGTCCGTTTAACATAATAATATGATAAGTGCTACTCGAACATCGTGAAATTGAAGTTACGGGTGACTTTAACCGATAGTTAGCGTACTTGTCACTTGAAGGTTGTGAAAGAGGCCCTGTGAGAGTCTATGTGTCGCTTGATGCGGCCGGCTTTTCATGCATGCAGCGCTTCCTTTCTAGTTTTTCTATTGACATGACATCTGTTGCGTATGTTACATCCCTACCCGCACTTAGCCAGTGTCTAAGACTATGGCCTCAATTCAGAGACACAATTCTGGCTAGCAGAGAATCGAAGGGTTAAAATAGGTTTTCGTTAAAACTATGCTACTATGCCTACTACCTACATAACTTGTACGGATCAGAATGTTCGACATTAAGCAAATAAATAAGACGAGGATTCTCTTCTGCTCATGAAAGAAAAATATAAAGAGAGTAAATATATTTGGAGTTTTGAAAGACAATTTGCAATAGAGAACGCAGGCCTTTACTGAGATGGATGGCTTAGAGCAGGACCTCAGTAAAATGGGAATCAGGAGCTGGAAATTACTGTACAAGGCCAAGCTCCACCCGCGAGTCGCCACTGTTGATACGTACCTACTTTGGCTTGTAAAGAAAATAAAATTCAAATGTATAAAGAAATGATGATTTATTATAGTAATATACATTTTATTTCGTAACATTCATTAATTTATAGAGGTATCTGTGGTAGATTTATTAGCTACCTGAAAAATAAATCTATTGATTTACAAAGAACTTTGGGTTTTTTTAGCGGTGATGTAGATCTCCTTTTTCGTTTAGTACTGCTCCCAGTAATACAGACAGGATTTGTTTTCTTGTTTAAAATCCTACTTAGTTTTTGGGCTTCATGAAAATCTAAGTGCTCTGGGAATTTCTCTACTGGGATCTTTTTGCCACATTCAGCACAAGTTTCAGTTGGTATTGAATCATCAAGTTTGACAAAGAAATTAGCTACTGATGGAAGTTTTTCTTCAGGTGATTCATCTGATACTCTTGGTTTTTTTGATATTTCCTTAATCCCACTAACTTCATTTTGGTTCACATTTTCTTTTATTTCTTTCGCTTTTTCTCTTTCTAAACGAACAAGTCTACGTTCTTCATCTCTTAACTTAAGTGCAAGATGATAATCGGCGTGTTGGTCTAGCATGGCTAGAGACAAAGGTTTTTTGCATTCAGGACATTCAACAATTTCAATAGTAGGAGATTGATTTTTGTTTTCTTCAAGTACCTCTGTAGTTTCTTCTACTTGTTGAAATTCTTCACTTTCGTTTGTACTCTCCTCAACATTCTCAGTTTCAACTATTTTTGAACTATTTAAAAGTTGCCGCATACTACTTACTCGAGCTATTTCTTCTGCATCTTCATCGAATAAAGCAATACTTTTATTTATTTCCATATTAATAGTTGATCCTGAATAATCTGTGTCGTTACTGTCATCGCCACATTGAACAATATTGCAATCAGGTGTTGTGGATCTATTTGTTGCAATATTTCTAACTGAATCGTCATAATTTTTATTTTGTAAAATGGAGGCAGCACCAGAAATTAAAAATTTCGCAAAGAAAGATTCTTGCTTGTCTAACGTTGATTCAATCGGTTTTTCTTTGTCGACTTCGGTCTCTTTAACTTTATTATTAGTTTTACTTTTAACTTTGGGATTATTACCATCTTTACTTGCTGTTTGAAAAAAATTTCGTAGAACATATTCTTTCCCATCATTTTCTTTCTTCAGATTTTCTGGCTTATTTTCCTTTGCCTCTTTAGGCACATTTTGTTTTGAATTTCCTGCATTGAAATAGTCCTTAATCTTTTTTACTTTCTTAGTTTCTGTATTGTCTTCAAACTTTCCAACACTAATACCAAGAAATTTGATGGCAGCTTTTAATTTTCTATTGTCGTCTCCATCTGAAAAACAAAAATTTACCTTAACCAACCTTAACTGCCAATTCCGAGTTGATATTCTGCACTAAGAAAATAGGGAGTAAATATGTACATTTTACTATATTTTTTTAAAGGCTGACTGAAAAATGTTTAACAATTTAAAAATCCAATAAATTTCGTCATTTTAATAGGCATTGAAAGAAAAAATTCAGCATGATTTTTACACTCACTCTACTTGACAGATTAATTATCAGAGGTCCACCCTGTTTTCTACTCATATTCTGAAAAGATTTGGAGTGTTTGACTCAAGAGATAATCTGAGATTACTGATGGCACTAACTGAACATATACAACATACAATAACATACCTTTTACTTTAACACCTTCAGCACTTTCTATTAGCAGTTCCAATGCTTTTCGATAAAACAGCTCTCCACATAAATCATCATCAGGACTAAAGTTGTAAGAGCGGGAACTACTGGAATCTTGTCCATTGGGCAATTGTGTTGAGAAACTGACGACCATTTGTTTTGGGGTTCTGTTACATTCCAATGCATCTTTTTCCAGTCTATCTTCTATTTCGTCTCCAAGATCTCTGAGCCATTTCCGCAAGCTATCCAAGTCAGTAAGTGCTGATTTGCCACGAAGCTGTTTGCAGCATCCTATGCTTTTTGGGTTGAATCTTGCTTGAACGGGTTCAGAGTTGATGCCACGCGCCATATTGTACAGCCAGGATCTATAAAGAACATTTTAAATTAAATTTTATAAGTGTTCTACTACGAATGCAAAATGTATGTGATGTATGCAAAATGCACTTGGCTTTATACTTTGGATTCTATAGATCATTTACAGGTTCTAGTGACCTTAGGTTCAATAGCTTTCCCCACCTTACCTTAACTTGGCTTCATAAATGTATCTTATCTTATGTTGAGTTTGGTTCATAAACAAATTTATATATTGTACTTTTAATTTTCATTTATTTAGTTTTTGCATTTGCTACTGTAACAACTTTCAATACGAACCCGTTCTTTTCATCAAACTTCGCTTGAAGCTCCTTTTCAGAAAATTGTTGCAATTCTGCCATAGTATCTATCCTTAATATTTCTTTCACATTATCACCAAATTTTCCTCCTAGATGTTTCACTTTCTTTAATGGAAGGGTCCTGTAAAGAACAACTGATATACTCTACATTATGTTTACATATTTTATTTAGAATCTAAGTAATCAAGCTTTAGTCTTTTTAAAGATACATACTTGTAGAGGATATTTACTGCATGTTTAGGCAAAACTGTCTGTTTGTTTGGTTTGTTCATTCCACAAACTAGTTTTGCTAATATTTTATTATGAGCAATACCAGCAGAACATCTGTACCCTGCAAATATTATGAAATGTTCAAACAATATTCCTGGTAAAAGTAATGTAGGGATATTTCCTATTTTACTAATGTATTTTTTACAAAAATAATTTCTTTATTTTATGCTTCTGCATTCAAGCTTCAATGAACATTAGGAGTGAAATTTTTTACTAAATATTGCTTGTTCATACCAGTTCCTTCATATACTGCTGCTCTCATTTCACTTACAATCACAGCTCCCACAAGAAGTCTCTTGGCATGCTCATAATCAAACTCAATGGAGTCGCTGCCACAAGCATGAACATCAGAAATGAATTCGTCCAAGCTATCATAGCCCAGAGCATAAGTGTTGGGCATCATGGTACTGGTTATTGTATTCACGTTTACACTGTTCAGTCGTTCTTGGACCTGTAATCAATTAATGCTGTTGTTATTTACATAGAGGTTGATCCATTACCCAAATGTTAGGGCTCCTTGTAGATACTACAATCTCCAATGTGAACATATTATTATAATAAAACATTTGAATTTTAGAGGACTACTCACAGTAGCTGTAATGTCTAAATAGGCTTCATCAATGGATGCTCTTTTGAGCAGTGTAGTGTATTTTTGAAGAACTTTTACCATTACCCAAATGTTAGAGCTCCTTGTAGATTCTACAATCTCCAAAGTAAACATATAATTAAAAATTTGTACTTTAAGAGGACTACTCACAGTAGCTGTAATGTCTAAATAGGCTTCATCAATGGATGCTCTTTCGAGCAGTGGAGTGTATTTTTGAAGAACTTTTACCACTTCCTTACCAGCATCTCTGTATCTAAAAGTTAAAAAGGAGTAAATATATAGAACTTATTACTTTACCTACTGCTGTATATTATAACTTAAATGTTAAACACATTATACATTACATTAAAACTTACTTTGTGATGTCTGCCTTTCCCCTAAGGCAAGGCACTGATGGGAGCTGTATTTCTGGGCATTTCTCCTTAGCTTCATCACCTCTCATGTGTCTTGTAACTCCCCTTGCACGGGCCACATAGTTCACTGCAATTATTCTAGAACATACAATATAACATGGTCAAGTTGAACAAGAAACATAATATTTATGTATGTAACCATACATTCATATACATCACAAATGACAAAGCATACTATATCATATTATATTAACTATATTCATATGTTTGTTGTTTAGTGATTATAACTTGAATTGTCATGCAAGCCAAACCTTTTAAAACCTGACGCCACAGACCAAGAAATCATGATAAGCACATAATTATAAGTCATTCTATGGTGCAGGGAAACATGCTGATAAAAATTACATGCTTATGAATACCTAGTATTTTATAGGCGACTAGCAGCCGCCCCAACTAAAATAAAAGTAGCCTAATTTACACCAAATTACATCAGCTACCTGCCAGTTAAAGGCCTGTCAAAATCATTCCAGCTGTTTCAGAGATTAGCCAGAACAGACTGACAGACAGACAAAAATTGTAATTTTTTTACTTTGGTTGATGTACCATATATACTTTCATATAGTTAAAAGCAGTTATTTCAATATTACAAGCAGACTATAGTATAGATTTATAGTTCATTAACATACATTCTAAGTAAAAGTGATGTAGATTTGTGGAGCAGTGGGACACAAAGAAAAGATAGATGATGATCAAGAAGACGAAGACTTTATTTTTGATGTAGGAATTCAAAAGAGTCAAAACAACATTCGCTGGTCCATTCATTGATTTCGTGGATCGGCTTTAGTAATCGGCAGCACGAATATCAAAGTGATTTTGGTCTTAATCGATAGGTAATGATGCCCGAATTACAACCTAGATTTGCTTTCTGCGAGGAGATGCGTAGTTTTTGAATAATCTTTATTTTAAATTTTGAGGTTAAATTCGAAATAACATGATAGAAAGAGACGGTGAATGCCAAAAAATATGACGAAATATAGTGTTGTCTCTGTCGAAGTCGGATCGTATAATCAGGCGTATAACATTACATCTAGCCGGTTCCTAAAACAGGGCCGTTCTGTATTGTGGCGGGTCCACAATTAGCCGGGTTGTTATTGCGATACGTTCTATAATATGGCGGCTCACGTTTATCCTCATTGTAATGAAGCCTCGTAACGTAAGTAACCCATCCTACTTTTGACCGCACTAGATGTTTCATAATGGCCACCCATCCTACCTTTGATCGCACTCGATACTGCTTAGCTTTATTAACACCCATACTTCTTATGACTGCACAACATGTTGGTTAATGACCACCCATCCTACTTTTGACCGCAGGTGTCATTGAGCTAAGCAATGTCCCTGAAGCACATTTTCACTATAATTATTTATATTCGAAAAATACCCAAACCGAATCAGAGCACCCCACTATCCACGTGGTCTTGTCTGTACTACCCCTAGAGTGTATATAAAAAGCCGGAGGCGCGGAGGGAGACCACTCCCCGCCCGCTGTAGGAAAGTGCAGGCATCAAGAGAGCCGTAGCGGCTGAGGCTGGTCGCCGAAGGCGACCAAAAAGCCGAAGCTGCGAAGGCGAGCGCAGGTGCCGCGCTTTCTTACGCTGGGGCGGAGGGAGTTGTCTTCCCGCAGTGCCGGAGATGTCACAAAGCCACTTGTTTTATTACATTATAAAGGCAAAAAGTACCGAGCAGTTTCACAGACCTCAAAACTAAAAAATTAAATATCTCAAAAACTATGCGTTTCCTCGCCTCCCCCCTTGAGGTGGGGGGTTCCTACACCTCCCCCCTCCCTCCCCCTTTCCCCCCTCCCCCCTCCGAATGCTGCCGATTACTAAAGAAACCCCGATTTCGTTTTGGAAGCTTAGGTTCAGAAAGATATTATGTAAGTGATCTTTGTAAGTAATTCGAATAATCATAACATACCCTCCACCTTTCCAAGGGTTGTATTGTACAACTGCAATTGGCTTTCCCGCCAATTCTGGGTTCAGTTTTTCCTCTACTTGGCAGTAGAAACAGTCCATGTCAACTAAAACTACTACCCTATTTTCGTGATCCATGTTGAAGGAATTCTTAATAATAATAATATCAAAGGCACAATTACTTATTATTATTACTAATTACACTTTACATTATTATATTATAAAGTACATTTACAAACAAATTTCTATTTCACAACAAGACTGATTGACAAGACAAGACAAAGACATTGTGATTGTGACTCATAGATTAATATTGTATACTGGAGTTGTGACTATTGTGAGTGACTGACGTGACCGTGAGTGTGTCGTCAGTCGTCATCAATGACACTATGATCAATGAGGAACGACGAATCCCCAAGGTCGTCATTCAATGTGTGTGTCATTCATTTTTTTTTCAATTATGGCATCGCAAACTCTGTGCATACTGCCAGCGTCAAGTATAATTTTTGCATCAATTTTTTGCCAGTTTCAAAGAAACTGGACGAAGTAATAACAAAGTCAGTAAGTGAGTCGTCAGTAATCAAGTAATCAGTCAGTCTAGATAATCCAACATTCAAGTAAAGCGATGGCTACTTTACTAGAACGTGTCCGATGGAATTTTGGAGGCAAGCAGAAAAAACATATTTTAGCACTGTTACTCTATTTCACAAACACTCATGCACTGTAATTAACCTATATCAAACTTTTGTTTGATAAAATGCCATCAACTTTATTCGATATAACTCAAAAATACACCAAGAAAATGAAAATAAAACAAGACAATGTTTTCGACTTCCCGCCAAAATTCCGACATGACCGTGTCATTCATTACTGTCTCGTTACCTTAGACTAAGAATAATGTACTTACGTACTATAGACAGAGTCCTATTTTTCATTACGGCACGCTAAAGCGAGATCAAAATACACTTAATGAACTTGTTAGAAAGAGATGGGAGCGAGATTTTCTGTCCTTTTCGGTGTAACCAGATTTTTTGACATTGCCCTTTAATTAAGTGGCAGACAAACTGTGGAAGTCGGGGTGACATTGTTGTTTTATCATATTTATGTGTTAAAATCGATTCTCTCTGCTGTAAATTGTGTTGTATTAAAAGCAAATAACATTTTTCGTGTTTCACAATATGGTGAGCTGCAGTATATTAGGTTGTAAGAGCCGCAGTGAGCGTAAACAGGAAGGCTGCCGGAAGGCATTACAATTTACGCGTAAGTTCAATATTTCTTTTTAAACATGTACTAAATATGTATTGTTTATATATAGAAATTTAATTACTTTTATCTTATTACTAGTCATTCAACGTAAATATAGTGAAATTCGTGAAAATAAACTTATATTTGTTCATTTCAAACATTGTCAAATTCGAAATTGTATTGTCAGATCTCGAATCAAAATATCCTGCCCGTATTACTAAAAAATTAACCATCTTATTGAAATATAATAATTTTTAACAAAAACAGTGACCATAAATAATAAAATCAAAGATTATGTGTTACCTCATTAGTAGTTAGTTACATTTCAAGCGGGAGGCTCAAATCCCACCTGTTTTTATATTACTATTTAAGTGGAGACCAGTAAAATGTTATAGGCTAGGTGGACATTATGAGCATTTGCCCGACATATTAAATTTCACTCAGACAGACTATAAAAAGGTACTCCATACATTTGGTATTTGGTATTAGACATTATGAGAAGTTTACCAGACGAATTTCATCTCATGTTGCTGTCATATTTTTTTCAGTTTTCCAACTGACGCTCTTGCCGAAAATAAATGGATTCAGGCCACTGGACGTATTGACTGGCAACCATCAATATAATTCCGAATTTGTTCGGTCTATTTTGAAAGCCATTTATTGACCAAAAGGATAAAGAGAAGAAAAATAATAATAAAATTGATATAAATGTACATTTTTATATATTGCGTTATAACTAAGTGTTTACTTTTATCTTTGTAATATTTGCATACCTCATTAAGGTAAATATGACGTACTAAATATGTATTAACAGCTTTTGTAAACACCCATATCGGTGCCATTAAAAATCTTTGTATTTGTCTTTTATTTTCTCCTATATGTATGTCCTGTAATTTGCTGACCCAATTAACTTTATGCCAGTCAACCAATCTAAACTCACAAACAACCAACCATAATGCACAAGCATATAAATCCTTTCACAGTTTGGTCTGCCAATGTTTATAGTTTACTTGCTTGATATTGTAGATTACCAAATTTGGGGGAAAATATGATAAGTGGGTAACACTGGCTGCGAAAAAGAGATGCCAACAAAGTGTTTACACCGACCCGCTGTCTTTAGGATTATTGGTCTTTGCTCGTTACTCATTGATTACTGTCATTGACAGTAATATGACGTTAGCTGTCATCGCCAATGTACACTTTTTTCAAATTTGTTAACGACCTTGGAGGATAGGTTCTTGCAGCCATGCGATATTTTCGGTTCATTTTTATATCGTAATCAATTCAAAGACCAACGTACACACTATAAAACTAGTCAATCTGTACCTTTTTGTTTTCGATATGATCGATTTAGAATATTTTTTTGTTTGGGATCTCATCATTTTAAAAATTACAAATACCCTTTTTGTAATATTGATATATTATCGAGTAAAAAAAAATCAGGATCATTAAGTGACTTACGTTGGGGTCACTAGATATTTATAAACCTAGAGGTTTTCACCTAAGGCTCTTTCTACCCACCCTCCCAGTCTTTGCCTGCAATCAAGCTTGGTTCTATTTAGCCAACCATGGTCTACCAATCTACTTTAAAAGTAATACGATCATACTAATCAATAACAATAATAATACCCAAGTAAAGGACAAGTCAGCAAACACCAATTTTATTTAAAATTTTATTACAAAAAATATTCATTGTACAACTAAAATCCTTGTCCGTAAGTATTGTTCCACTTGACATATTGGCCGAGATCGTCTTGCGACACGCTCGGTCGGACTCGCTGTAATGCGTTGATGAAGTCTTGTATGCATACTGGACGCACCTGAAACAAATTATTTTTACCTATGGTAAAATAAATAATAGTGAATTGATGAAACATAAATAAAATATAAAACGAAACAACGAGGATACAGCTATAGCTATAGCAATGTGGCCTTAGGCGCCCCTGGCAAGATCCGTCTATCCCAAAATAATATAAATAATGCTACACTCTCACAGTCCCACACTAGGATTATATCGCCTGTACTATGGACATACACAAAGACGGAAACACAAACACCTAGACCGAGAACAGAAATTTGAAGTCATCATTAAAATAATAACGTTTCACACTCATAGCCCCACAGTAGGGTAGTTATACCCTGCGTCGTGGGTGCCATGCATACACACAAAGACACAAACACCCAGACTGAGAACAGAAATTTAAACTCATCATTAAAATTTCTGCTTTGCCGCGAATCGAACCCAGGACCCTGCGATCGGCTGTCCGGCATGGTAACCATTACGCCACGCTTCTTTATTTGCTGTCCAGCACGGTAACTATTGCGCCACACTGGTTGTTAAAATGCATGAGCTTCGAAACGAATCATAGGTCACATGTCAGAGCCATAGGCCTGAGCACGGCCGTTCTCAGACATGACCGCTCTGCTTTTCAGATCTTCCTTTACCAAAAAAGAGAAGCCAATTTTTAAAATGGGCATAAATGGCGGTGGTGCATGTGTTCCAGCGCTTCCAGCAAAATACAAGGTCTGGTCTTGCAATAGGTCTATGATCCTAGCAACTGTCCCTCAGACCATCCCCTGGCTACGGCCCTAAGCACTTATTCGCATTCATAATTATTATATCATAACGAAAATTAAAAACTAACCTTGTCTCTGTCAATGCTGACGATTTGCGAGAGTGGCACGGATCGGATCGGGCCCATAGCGGCCTCGGAACAGAGCGACTTCATGTCGGCACCGGAGTATCCGTCCGTGAGGTTCGCTATCTCAGTGACGTGCTGTGGTGTTAGCTCGTTGTTTTCACTTTCTAGAAGGTTAGCTATTATCTGTGCACGAGCCTGTAAAATAACACCGAGATCCATATTTATATTCTAAAGGTAGATCGTTACAGCCACTCCAAAACTGTCCCCTTGTAATCTGATACAATAACATGATAAACCCTCGTAAACCTAAACGCGTCAGCGTCTTCTCTGCAACAACGCGCGCGTGATGCGTAGTGTGCGAGTCAAATTGCAAAATACTTTTATATTTTTCACTTCATACAAATTCAAATATTTCACATAATTCTATTGTGTTTCTTTTTTGAGTCTACGAATCGTAGATAATCGTATAAAAAGATAACAATGGACTTGTTATAATTATGCAGTTCCAAAATTGTCCCTGTAATGTCCTCTGCGTAAACGGGCGCGTGTCGCGTAGTGTGTGAGTCAAATTGCAAAATACTTTTATATTTTTCACTTCATACAAATTCAAATATTTCACATAATTCTATTGTGTTTCTTTTTTGAGTCTACGAATCGTAGATAATCGTATAAAAAGATAACAATGGACTTGTTATAATTATGCAGTTCCAAAATTGTCCCTGTAATGTCCTCTGCGTAAACGGGCGCGTGTCGCGTAGTGTGTGAGTCAAATTGCAAAATACTTTTATATTTTTCACTTCATACAAATTCAAATATTTCACATAATTCTATTGTGTTTCTTTTTTGAGTCTACGAATCGTAGATAATCGTATATAAATATAACAATGGACTTGTTATAATTATGCAGTTCCAAAATTGTCCCTGTAATGTCCTCTCTGCGTAAACGGGCGCGTGTCGCGTAGTGTGTGAGTCAAATTGCAAAATACTTTTATATTTTTCACTTCATACAAATTCAAATATTTCACATAATTCTATTGTGTTTCTTTTTTGAGTCTACGAATCGTAGAGAATGGTATAAAAAGATAACTTCCACATTTGTCCCCCTAAAGTCTTGAAGTAATGTCCGACACTAACAACGCGTTTATGGGCAAATGTGTCATATGCCAGATTTTTAGGACCCATGATTTGACAGGCCATAACATAGCTACATATTCATAAAACGTTTTTTTATTGATTAGCCTGAATACTCACATCGACATCCGGTAAAGGAATGTACAGCCGTTTTACAAGACGTCTTCTTGCCGCTTCATCTAACTCTTGGGGACGATTGGTTGCGCCTATTATAAGCAGTCGATCTTCCTCGCCTGTGAATTATGATTTATTATAAAATATAGTGACAGAAATAATATTGTGCTGCAAGTAACTACTGAAAGCAGTATTAGCATGGAAACAATACCTACCGATACAATATTCACGAAAAGCAATAAGGTGACTTTCACACAATGATTTATTAAAAGATCATAAGCGGATATGTTAATATGGCTAAAGCATGTAAAGTGTTCCTTAGAGCCGAACAGCAAGTACAATAGCCAAAATAAAATATTTGAACTAAAAACAGACCAGTAGCAGCGCCATCGAACTGCACCAAAAACTCCGTTTTAATCCTCCGAGTGGCCTCGTGCTCGGTGTCGCTTCTCTGAGTGAGCAGGGAGTCAATTTCATCTATAAAAATTACCTGAAATATATGTTGCAAATGTTACGAGTAAAAATACATTTTACTGTCTGTTCATACAAGTGAAAGACATAATCTTGGAGACGGAATGCGTCTGACCGCTCAATTCGGGGAAATTTAGAATATTTCGATAGCGTAATTCAGAATACCCATGGCACCGTCTCTAGACGAGTCATGGAAGGTGTGTGGCAGTGCCACAAAAGGTTACTATAGTTACCTATTTAACCATAGCTACTGAAAACTGATAGTCGGTGTTTTAGAATTTAGATGAAGCACAAGCATGCATTCGTGGGATTTGGTATACAATATAATAAATTCAATTTGGAATTTAGGAAATTTGGAAGGGTATAAAAAGGGATAGTATCCGTACATGCGACTGTAGAGATATCGCGTAAACGTTCCTGAACCCTTTCGAGCGTTAGTGAATAAGTGCTTTCGTGTGGGTTCCAGACTACGGCACTTGTTTCAAGATCCTTGCCAGTGAACTAAATATCACCCCAGTATCACCCGAATGGTATAAGTAGACTTACATGGGATTAAAGAACTACAGTGTAACTATTAGATAATTTACTCGAAAATATATTAAAAAAGAAAAAGCCTATACGTATAAATTTGCGTGCAGCATTTATGATTTATTGCTCGGCGGCTAGAGTAGAACGCAAGCGGTCTATGCAGCTAAGCCAAACGGGCGCGGTAGGGTGTGAGATGGGTGACCGCTAGTGGCAAAAAAAAAACATGCGCGTTTCCGTGCTTCGGAGGGCAAGTTAAGCCGTCGGTCTCGGTTGTTGTCGATAGATAACAGTCGTTAAACCTTGTCGGAGGCCTTATGGGCGGTTTGAAAACATCCGAGAGCGGGTTGGCCACTAACCCGCATCTCCACCAACCCGCATTGAAGCAGCGTGGTGGAGTAAGCTCCAGGCCTCCCCACTAAGGGGGAGAGACCCGTACCCAGCAGTGGGGCGCAAAAAGGGTTCCAGCCATTTATGATTTACCGCAGGTTGGTGGCAGCGCGCGACGGCGAACAGCGCGCGCACCATCTTCTCTCCGTCGCCGATCCACTTGGACGTCAGCGAGGACGCCGAGATGCTGAAGAACGTCGCCTTACATTGCGCTGCTACGCACTTACCTGTATTTTGTTAATTAAGTTTAAAAATTTACGTGAATCACTATGGACTGACTGACTCACTGAGGGTCTTCTTACGCAGGCTCTAATTTAGTGGCTCAAATGCAGTAGGGATTTCGGGATACGAGGGGCTTCTCTTTGCCCGGGCAGACTCATGAGCTTTAAGGCGCTGAATGTTCTGCGCTGTTGGGCTAACCTACTGGGCTTCATCTATTCGGCCTTCATATGCCGACAGCGTGACTTTCGGCAAAGGAAAATCTTTCGCCAGGCGGGATGGTCGCCTGGTTATTAGCCATGCTACAATATTCTAATTTCAGAAAGTTTATACGCAAAATAAATACGCAAGATATTGAGAAAACTTCGAGAGCGTGATTTAGGATACGGGTGGTGCCATCTCTTGACATGTTGCAAAAACTCGCTACACACATCCGTACTAATATTATAAATGTGTGTTTGTTTTTTCTTCTTTCATGTTGCTACAAATTGACAGAATTTTTGTACGCAGATAATTGGTGGGCTGAGTGATAGGGTATGTTTTTCCTGAGTTTTCATCATTAATTCGGCGGAGCCGCGGGCGAGCTAGTGTTTCTTTATTTTAAAGTAAGTGACCGACCACGACATTATACGTTTAAATTAGCTAGGTTACGCCTGCATAATATGCTCTAGTCTAGACTTTTTTATCCTTTTCTTAGGACACACTTCTAGGCTCATTACTGACTAAATTTAAAAAGGACAATGGTTACCTTGATAAAATAGAGATAAACTACGATAACATGGCGCGCCCCTCCAAAATTCGAAATGTTTGAAAGTATTTACAAAGCGCCACCAAGACGAGACGGCCGTCAAACAAAAACAAATCCACGGATTTGTTGCTCGACTAGTGGCGTCATTAATCACTCATTATTATTAGTATGGGGCTGCACTGACGTACTCTATGGAAATGACACGTCCGTTGTCTTTCACGTTCGGCTAGGTTATGATTAGTTGACCAACCAATCTGGTAATACGTGAGATATTACGAGTACTGATTGCACAAAAACTATGAATAAATTTTATTGTCTTCAAATACTGTTTAATCTAATATATAAAATTCTCGTGTCACAGTTTTCGTTGCCATACTCCTCCGAAACGGCTTGACCGATTCTCATGAAATTTTGTGAGCATATTGAGTAGGTCTGAGAATCGGCCAACATCTATTTTTCATCCTCCCCCCCCCCCAAACTGATAAAGGTGGCCCACCCCGAACATTTAAGGACGGTACGGAGACTACGGAGTTCGCGGGGGCAGCTAGTATACTCTAATATTTTGCATGTTTAATGTTTTTAATAAAATGAAACCTTTATCATGTGTACGGTTCACGTACAGATGCTAAGTCAGCATTTGGTTTCCATCATTCAATGCATTGTCATATTAGCCAGTTCACATCATAATCGCGTCCGCGCATAACGTGTGTTCTCATTATCATTTCAGTCATTTACATAGCAGTTTTAACATTAAATCAGTGAAGAACAATTTATCTATTTTATTTTACACATCTCGTCTGGTGTACGGTGCGAATCGTACATCAAGTTGGTCCTTCGAGCAACTATTTGCGGGACCGTGTGCACGCGTCGTATAACCTAGTCGGGCGACGGTCCACGTGGTGAATCAGTGTGGATTGCAGTGGTTACTTACAATAGCAGCAGTAGCCATACAGCCCACACCACATCAGGCTGCTACAGCAGCAGCAGCAGCAACAGCATCCCGCAGTAGCAGCAGCAACAGCATCTCGCAGCAGCATATAACAGCATCCAGCAGCATCAGTTACAGGAGCATTCAGCGTCAGAGCCGTAGGCGTCAATACAAGTAAGATCTTTCCATTTTTTGATTACCTTGAATCAGAAGTATGGAGGACCTGTACGCTTCGCAACTAGAAATTTTTGAAGCAATTTCTAACTTATTGCGAAATTTTAAAAAAGATAGTAAGGAGCGTAAGACCGCTGATTATTTTCAACGTCGCTTGCAAAACTTAGAAGCACTGTGGTCCGATTATCAACACAATCACGATCGGATCATCACAGTTGGGAGCAGAAGTCATGCATACTTCGTTAATTCAGAGTATGAAAAGACTCGCGAACTGTACACCTCGTCGAAATCTCTTCTGAGTCAACGCCTCATTACATCAAGGCAAGGCAAAGAGATGGAGCCCATCGATACTGATTTACCGGGTCCCTCCGATCCGCCCGGTTCAGAGGCAAAGATAACATCCGTGAAGTCTCATGGGTCCCATAGCAAACTTGATGAAATGATGCGTAGGCAATTAGCCAATTTTAAAGCATTTGACAGAACAGTGTCCAGTATAGATGTTAACATTCTTTCCGAGAAGTGGGAATTCGATGACGCATTAAAGTCGTTGCAAAGTAGGTGGTCGGTTATAGATTCCCTGCATTGGGAAATCGAAAGTGAGATAGATGGAGAATACGTAGATTACGAGGATAAGTTTAACAGGTACGAAATTAAATTTAACAGTTTGAAGAAAGAGTTAAGCAGTAAGATGTGGTCCGAGAGTCATCGGGAGAGGGCTACCCCTCAAGTAGATGTTCCTATCTTTAGCGGAAGTTTCAATAGTTGGGTATCCTTTAAAGATTTATTTACGGAGATAATACACAAAAACAGATCGCTTTCCAATTCCCAGAAATTACAATACCTAAAAGGGAAACTACGCAACGAACCTGAAAAATTAATTCAGCATCTTCATGTATCTGGTGAAAATTACCAAGTCGCTTGGGATATTTTAAATCAGCGATACCATAACCTGAAACTAATTTTTAATTCGCACATAAATGTCATAATGAATTTGCCGAACATGCACTTACAGTCAGCAGCAGGTATTAAAAAGATCCACGATACAACCAATGAGTGTTTAAATGCGGTAAAAAATTTGGGGGTCGATATATCTAATTGGGATCCTTTGATTGTTTACTTAATCGCTCAAAAATTAGATTCCGAATCGCATAAAGAATACATCGAATCATTGAAAAATCCACGGGATTTACCATCACTACAAGATTTTTTGGACTTTTTAGAGTCTAAGTTCACCGCCCTTGAAGCATCAAGAAGAAAATCAGATACTGTCAAACAAAGCTCTGTAAACATTCCCGCGCAAAGTCAATTTCAGCAACGTAGACGCGAAATGCAACCTTTTTTAAAATCGAACAAATTTTACAATAATTTCAAACCGTCTTATAATTATCAAAATACACCTAATAAAACTTATAATTCAAATCATAAAACATTTCGTTCAACAAGTCAAGAATGTGCTGTTTGTGGAAAAGAGCACGGGGTGTTCAATTGCAAAACGTTCCTCGAAATGCAACCTGAGGCGAAGCGGCAAACATTAACAAAATTATCTATATGCAAAAACTGTCTGTATAAACATGAAGGCAAAGAATGTTTTTCGTCGCGATCTTGTCGTGTATGCAAGGGACAGCATAATACAATTTTACACGAGGTATTTAGTTTTATTCCAAATGACGAAACACCTGACTGCGCAAAAAAGGAAACAAAGCATTCCAAGAACAGCATGAGCGTTTTGCAAGAAGATATTCAGGAGGTACTTTTAGCAACGGCCCTGATTAAGGTCCAAGCGGCAGATGGAACTGACCATACTATGCGAGCGCTTATAGACCAAGGGTCTCAGACGTCCCTCATTACTGAAAATGCAGCACAGTTATTGGGATTGCGCAGAAAACCATGCAAAGGCATTATTATAGGTGTAGGAGCACGGGAGAACAATTGTAAGGGGGTAATGAATATCTGTATAAAATCAATGTACAGCGGTTTTTCTGTAGATGTAGATGTCTTTATAATGAGCCACGCCGTAAATAATTTACCAAATCAATCATTTAGCAAGCCAAGTTGGTCATATATTGACAACATTCAGTTAGCAGACCCGATGTTTTATCGCAGCCGCTCAGTTGATCTATTACTAGGTGCTGATGTCTATCCATCAATTATCATGAGTGGAATCATAAACACAGAACAGTCAACACCGATAGCGCAGCAAACGCGCCTAGGATGGATCTTATGTGGCAACGTAAAATCATATCATTGTAACGTGGTGATGGTAGGCGTCGAAGACATACGTAATTTTTGGACTATTGAAGATGTCAGTGAAAACACTGACATGTCTGAGGAAGACGATCGATGTTTGAAATTATTTAAAAGCACGACCACACGTAATCCTGACGGGCGATACGTAGTGCGACTTCCACTTCACCCTGACATAGAAGAGAAGCTCGGAGATTCGAGGGTTAAGGCCATCGCTCAATTTTGTCAGCTGGAAAGGAAATTCAAGAGACAGGAAAAATTAGCAGTCGATTATAAAGCATTTATATCTGAATATTTAAATTTGGGCCATATGCATTTATCGTTAACAAAGAAAACACCGAGTTATTATTTGCCTCATCATTCCGTGCATCGCGCCGACTCAGCAACAACGTCACTGCGTGTTGTATTTAATGGTTCGCAGCCTTCTTCGAATGGATTAAGCTTGAATGACCTGATGTACCGCGGTCCAAATTTACAGCAGGATCTTATGCTACTTGTTACACGCTGGCGACTATATAAGTATGCTATCACCGCGGACATAGAGAAAATGTTTAGACAAGTTTTAATCCACGAAGATGATCATAAATACCAGAAAATCATATGGCGCGATTCTGAGAATCAACCCTTGCAGGAATACGAGTTACTTACTGTAACTTACGGCACCAAGGCCGCTGGCTTTCTGGCCATGGCGGCTCTCAAACAGCTGGCGATTGATGAAGGACATCGGTACCCGGAAGCAGCCAGAGCTGTGGACGAGCAATTTTATACCGATGACCTCCTCACTGGAAGCTACAGCGTGCAATCAACAAAACAACTACAGTCAGATCTTATTGCTCTTTTAAAACTTGGAGGATTTAACCTTCGCAAGTGGGCATCTAACAGCTCAGATTTATTAGAAAAACCTAACGACACGAGTGCACGGGAAGACTTCTTCTTTAAACACAAAGAATCGACAAAAACATTAGGTCTTATTTGGAATTCAAAAGATGACGTATTCACGTTTCAATGTAAAATGGACAAGCAATCTGAAAACAAAGGCAAACTTACAAAAAGAACTCTATTAGGCGAAATTTCTAAAATATTTGACCCGCTCGGTTGGCTAGCTCCTGCGGTTGTTCAGTTGAAGTTATTGTTCCAAACTGTTTGGTTACAAGAATTGAAATGGGATGACGTCATACCTGGTGCGGTCTATACAGAGTGGAAAAAATTACGAGCAGATGTGGATAATATAAATCGTGTCAGAATACCTAGATGGTTGCAATGTGATGAAAATGATATGATTCAGCTACACGGTTTTTCAGACGCTAGCAATAAAGCATACGGTTGTGTAGTTTATGCTAGAACACAAAA
Source organism: Pyrgus malvae (assembly GCA_911387765.1). Lineage (NCBI taxonomy): Eukaryota > Metazoa > Arthropoda > Insecta > Lepidoptera > Hesperiidae > Pyrgus > Pyrgus malvae. The sequence continues at coordinate 3,143,214 of OU426955.1, read as the reverse complement.
GCAGAACACCGTGTCTGTGATCCTTTTGGCAGCTAAGACCAAACTCGTGCCGGTTTCAAAATTAACTTCTTCAGAAACAAAAATTACGCTACCCAGATTGGAACTTTGTGGTGCGCATTTATTGTCTAAATTAATGAAAAAGATGATAGATAGTCTAAAACAACACAGATTAGATATCTACGGTTGGTGTGATTCAACAGCAGTTCTCGGATGGCTAAACGGTGACCCTACTCGCTGGAAGCCTTTCGTGGCAAACAGAGTTAGAAAAACTACAGAAGTGATGCCACCGCAATGCTGGCATTATATCAAGACACAGGAAAACCCGGCTGACTGTGCTAGTCGCGGTATGACTGTGGAGCAGTTACAGAATTATGAACTGTGGTGGAATGGGCCAAGTTGGTTAAAAACATTCGACATACAAAATTATAATCAGCCTGAAGTTCACACAACGGATTTAGAAGTAAAAAAATATCAAACGAATATTACACAAACAGATGTAAATACAACAAGCAATATAATTGAATCATTAATTAACAAGTACAGTAATTTTACCCGCTTAATCAGAATACTTGGGTGGGTAATGCGAGCCATTACGCGGAATCAGCTGAAACAGCCTTACTTGACATGCAAAGATTTAGAAATGGCTCAAATAAAAATAATTAAATATGTTCAAGAACGTGAATTCGCTGAAGACATAAATCACCTTAAAAATCAGGGACGAGTACATTCTAACAGCCGATTGTTATGCTTACATCCGTTTTTAGATAGTGATGGATTGTTGAGAGTCGCTGGTAGACTTAGTCACAGTAACCTCGATTACAATATGAAACATCCTATAATTATACCGAATAAACACGTTCTGACAAATTTATTGATAGATTATGCACATCAAAAAACACTTCACGGTGGCGCTCGGCTTACACAGTCATGGCTTCGATAACGGTACTGGATTTTGTCCGGAAATCGAACCGTCAAAGGTCGTCTTCGAAGGTGCGTCGTATGCAGAAGGCATAGTCCTAGCAAACATCAGCAATTAATGGGTAACTTACCTGAGTCAAGAACGAATCCTACAAGACCATTTTATCATACTGGAGTCGATTATACTGGCCACATTGACATCAAACTGAGCAAAGGTCGTGGTGTAAAAACATCGAAGGGTTACGTCGCCCTCTTTGTTTGTATGGTCACAAAGGCAGTCCATCTTGAGCTGGTATCAGATCTCTCCTCATCTACCTTCCTAGCTGCACTTCGACGACTAGCCGCAAAAAGAGGCACTCCGCGACACATTTATAGTGACAACGCGACTAATTTCGTTAAAGCAAACAGGACCTTATCAGAGGAATTCATAGACTTGAGATCAGTATTTGACGAACATTTCTTTACAGAAATAACTGAAATGCAAATTGAGTGGCATTTTAATGCACCGTCGTGGCCCAGTGCAGGCGGTCTATGGGAACGATCTGTTAGGAGCCTTAAACACCATTTACGTAGAGTAGTCGGCGAGCAAAAACTAACGTATGAGGAGTTCTACACGCTATTGTCGCAAATCGAAGCGTGCTTAAATTCAAGGCCACTTTGCGCCCTATCAGAAGATCCAGATGACATCGATTACCTAACACCCGGACATTTCTTATCTAGTGGACCCAATCTCACGATTTTCGAAACAGAAAGGGATGAAAGAACACGTTGGCAATTAACGCAAAAAATATTTAATGACGTTTGGCGTAGATGGCGTTCTGAATACCTCGTACAGCTATCAGCTAGGTGTAAGTGGCAAAAATCCCAACCTAATATAAAATTAAATGATATTGTCATCATTCATGAAGACAATCTACCGCCAGGCAAGTGGGCACTAGGCCGCGTCGTTGAGATTCATCCCGGAGCAGATGGACACGTACGTGTAGTCAGTTTAAAGACAAAAAACGGAATTTTAAAGAGACCAATCATTAAATTATCAGTGTTACCAGTGAAGTCGCATGAAGATGAAACCGTGAAACCTGAAACGAGGCATAAACCCTCAAAAACAACTATACCTAAACCTAAAATATGTAGCATCTCAACTATCTTCGTGTTTTTGAGTCTTCTATGTCTAGCATTCGGTTCGTTCAACATCAACAGTTTAGAAACTAAAAAAGGATTCTATTTTGACAAGGTAGCTAACATGCAGATTGTAAGAGATAATTGGAAGGTCATAGTGTATTATAACATGGAGCCGTATTTCGATGGTCTGGCGACTTTTGAAAAATACTACGAATCCTTATCTAAATCGTGTGAAAATCAAAAAGGGGACACACTTGCATATTGCAACGTCATACTAACACAAATGAGATTAGGTTTGTCTGAACTTCAATACTACGACCGCATGTTACTCGATCAGCAATTCTCGGCGTACGACAGACGTCGCTCGAGACGAGGCCTTATCAACGGTGTAGGTTACATCGCGCACTCGCTATTCGGAGTATTGGACGACGAATTCGCAGAAAAGTACAAAAGAGATATAGAGCTCATAAACAGCAATGAAAGACACCTGGCGCTTTTGTGGAAAAATCAAACGTCTGTTATAGAAGCAGAGTACAATGTTTTGAAGAGAATGGAAGACTCTATCAATAGGGAACACAAGATCATAAATCAGAAAATTAACAACGTTGAAAAAGCGACTAACGTAATCACATCGGAGTTACAAAAATTGGATACAGTCAATGATTTTTTACTAACGAGCATTATCGCAAGCAATATGTTATCGAAGTTAAGCAGCGTCCAAAAAGCAATTATAGATATTATAACGAACGTTTACAATGGCAAGCTTAACGTTCATTTGTTGACTCCGGGGCAACTGCAAGACGAATTGAATATCATCGCTGGGCAGCTTCCGTTGGACCTCTCACTTCCTATTGCCAACATTCAGACAGATTTAAAGCATATTTATCACCTGCTGCGAGTAAAAGCGAGAATGACTAAATCTTACCTTATCTTCGAAGTTAAGATCCCGCTTATCAGTAGTGAAAGTTTTGAGATTTATAATGTGATCCCGATCCCTCAACAAATTGGTACAAACGCTATTAGTATAACACCCGTATCAGAATACTTAGCCATCAATTTGCAAAAGGATACCTACTTACCGTCTCCAAACTTAAAAGATTGCCTTAACTCGGAACCGAACACGTACCTGTGTCCCAACCTGGGACCCGTTTTTCATCTGCAAACCGACCACAGTCTTTGCGTAAAGCGATCTGACAATCAGACCTGCGTTACAAAAATTACTCCATGCAAGGACATGTGGAAGAAATTAGAACCATCTAATACATATTTGTACTTTATATGCAATGAGAAACATGTGCGAATATTATGCAATGAAAATATTTCATCAAAAGGACTCAGCAAGGCTGGAATACTCAGCATGAGTGGGCAGTGTATATTAAAGGGCGAAGGTTTTACAATTTATTCACAAAAGGAACGATCAAGTGACCTTAAGGTGCAACCAAACATTTACACCCACAAGCCTGCACCTATTAATCACGTCCTAAACATATCCGTGAATCTATGGGACCCTGGAAATGAAACAAAGGTATCAGAAAATACACAGTCTGATCTGGAAAGGATCAAGGAGCAAATAGAAAAAATGAAAAATGAAAGCCCATTAACTGAACGCATTTCCTATCACGATGTGCACCATTACATCGCTATATATTTGGTTGTCGGCACCATCATAATCTTCGGAGTCATTGGGGTATGGTGGCGCAGGCGTCGTGTGCGCCGCGCTCCTCTTCAACCAGAACCAGATTCAAGTTCCCGGCGTCGTAGTGAATGTGGTAGTGGTAGTGTCAGTGATAGTGTACTCGGTGTTCAGTATAGAGCGGGTAGTGCGCGTTTTGTAAATAAGGCGTCGTCGCCTATTACTCGACAACCGAATCATAAGATCAATAATCAAAACTTGAATGAGGACACTTAGAGACATTAACATAAAATACTTAATTTTATAAATAAATAATTTTTATATTGTAATCATGTCATTCACTTCAGCCATTATCTGATGATTATCTGTAGGGATTTCATTGCACCATTGCTTGAATCATTAAAATAATTGTTAGTCATTCATGCAGCTGTTATTATTGTTATCATTGTCATATTATCCAGTCTCACAGCACCTCTTCTCAGGGGCGGGAGCATGTACGGTTCACGTACAGATGCTAAGTCAGCATTTGGTTTCCATCATTCAATGCATTGTCATATTAGCCAGTTCACATCATAATCGCGTCCGCGCATAACGTGTGTTCTCATTATCATTTCAGTCATTTACATAGCAGTTTTAACATTAAATCAGTGAAGAACAATTTATCTATTTTATTTTACACATCTCGTCTGGTGTACGGTGCGAATCGTACATCAAGTATGTGAAAAAAAAAAATATTTTTAGTTACTAAGACATCAAAATCATTAACAAAAATACGTAACCATAATAATTATAAAACAGTTTATAATGTTGTGGTCCAAGTAATAATAAGGGCACTATTCATATTGCCGGGCATTATTAATAATACCCTCATTAATTACTTGGCCCACAACATTTATATAAAAATAAAAATCTTAATTATCTCTATTGGCGCTGGAACTATAATTCAGTTCATCGCGTTTAGTTCATAATTATCCTACGTGAATAATAAATTCTTGCTCATCGTCATAGTTTTTCCAGTATTTGGATTTGGAGGAGACGGACTACTCCACATTCTGCAAGTGTTGGCCTACATCGTGCGATCAAGCATGTATATACGGCCATGAAATAATTTTATTATGTAAGTGTAGTTTTGGTCTCCATTTTTGTTTGCGACATAGTTTTTTAACACTCCTCTAAATTTCTCGATCGGGTTTAAGTCGGGATGATATGAAGGAAGCCTTAAAATATCGCAATTGAATTTTTTTGCTTCGCCATCAATGGCGTAATTTCTAGAATTAACTTTATTTTTTAAAATGATATTAAGTTCGATTTTCTTTATTTCTTCCTCGAAATCGATGTGTTTATTAACCAGCTAATATTTCATACTTCATATGTTGGTACACTGTAGCTATCACTTCTCTTGCCTAAAATATATAGAAAAGATTATTACAATAATAGACATACAAGTCAATCAAAACATTACGTTAACTTTTTTTTTCAATTATGGCATCGCAAACTCTGTGCATACTGCCAGTGTCAAGTATGATTTTTGCATCAATTTTTTGCCAGTTTCAATGAAACTGGACGAAGTAATAACAAAATAAGTAATCAGTAATCAGTCAGTCTAGTCTGTCCAACATTCAAGTAAAGCGATGGCTACTTTACTAGAACGTGTCCGATGGAATTTTGAAGGCAAGCAGAAAAAACATATCTTAGCACTGTTATTCTATTTCACAAACACTCGTTCACTGTAATTAACCTATATCAAACAAAATGCCATCAACTTTATCCGATATAACTCAAAAATACACCAAGACAATGAAAATAAAACAAGAGCACAATATGTCTTTTTCGACTTCCCGCCAAAAAAAACCCATTACGTTAACTTATTTCACAAACAAACATCATTACCTGATTCCGCATCATTATTTTTCTTGAATTTTCCATGACTAACTTATTTTGCAATCAGTACTTTCGTGTCGCTGTGCGAATAGTTTCAATAAGATGCTACTGTACTTACAACTACATACAAACTCTTTCGTAAGGATGTGACTACATTGAAACAGTAATTTGGAGGGGCGCGCCATGTTATAGTAGTTTATCTTTACCTTAATATTTGGCTTATTATTTAAGGGAAAATTACCTCAAAATATCTTACCAATCAAAGTCTTCCCAGTACCAGGAGGGCCAAATAGTAGAATTCCTTTAGGTGGTCTGCGCAATCCTGTGAAAATATCAGGACGCAATAATGGCCACACCACTGCCTCTTGGATTACTGACTTGGCCAATTGCAGACCGGCAATGTCCTCCCATCCTGCAATTATTTTCAAATTAGAAAATCAGTTGAAGTGCACATGTGTGTGCTCGTCGCACAGGACCTGCTTCCATGAGCACATCACACATGCTAACAACATAGAAGAAGCGCGCGGGCGAATATCAACCAAAAGTGGCTACGCTTCTTTTAAACCCTGATTGTAGGTAGTTAGTAGAATCAGGCGTTACTTTGAGGAACTCCATGTTATTAAGTTAGGTAAAAACTACTTTGCAACAACCCGCAATCAGAATGTATGATGGTGTATAGGTACTTTTTTATGCAATAGCACCTCCCTCCCTCCCACATAGGATTGATGCACATGCATACACATACACTTACATACATGGGCAACCCAGGTTCTTGGTCAAGGGGGGCAGGGCAGGGGGGAGCTAATTTTTTCAAGCTGGGTACCGTTCGTAAATTTGCTTTCCACGTTACACGAAGACACGCACACAAAATATTAAATATACAAAGGAAACAGTAGGAGGTAGCATATTATCTAGCATATTATTTATAGGTTTTTTCATTTGGGAAATCTTTTGGAATTTTTGAATCCCTGAATCTTGACCTTGATCCAGACCTGCCCCCCCCCCCTCGGTACGCCTAGGGTTGCCAGGTCGCTAAACTTAATAGCCGGACAGACCAGCCAGTTTGGCCGGACATTTGGGTAGAAAGGCCGGACACCCTACATTATTGAGGATTTTGTGTCTCATCTCAGTATTAATAGGCACGACAAAAAAATTGTAAATAAAATGTAGCTTTTTTATTATTGTCATAAATCTTGTTAAATTCTAATGAAATAATAAATAAAATCGAATACCAAATCAGTATTAAGTAGGAGCGACCGACAGTCGACTCGCCTGCGTTCCGCCACGCCCGGCGCTTGCTCGTTTGCGAAATGTAAAAAGCCTAACAAAAGCCGGACAAGCCGGACACCGTTTATTTTGGCCGGACACGCAATCAAAAAGCCTACCTATGTCCGGCTTTATCCGGACGCCTGGCAACGCTAGGTACGCCCATGCTTACAAATAAGATACATATCTGATAAGATATCTGTCAGAATCAATAGGTATGTTTCAATGAAAATTAAATGAAGATCACATAAAAATATTGTAGTATTATGGCTACCAAGTTAAAATCAAACAATGAAACTTCTACACCATCTTTCCCAAACAACGCTACAAATATACAAGTTTGTTAAGAAAGAGAATTTAGAACAGAAGTTGAATTACTCATACATTCATCATTTTTCACAATCACATATGTGTCTGGTCTTGAACTGTTAGCATATGGTTGACTTTAATTAAATAAATAAATTTTTGTTACATTGTATATTATTATTATTCTACTTGAAAATATCATATTTATATTTTAAGATTACCTATAGGAGTCCCCTTGTCAATGATCTCACTCTCTATAAGTTCAATCATTTTAGGATCTATGTGCTTCAGTCTCTCATCTGTTACTGTGGGTTCTTGAGATTCCTGTTTCTCCCTAGTATTGAAAAAATAAAATAAATAAAAATTCAAAAGTATTGTAATAAAAGCATTATAAGCTAAGACCAATAGCCATATATTTTAGTTAGTTACATAGTTCCATGAAGATAATATGCTAGTCTGCCAATTCAAAGCATCAAAACCGGGACGATTTTGATTCCCACATAGCCATACCTAATTGAAATTATGAGTTTAAATTTCTACATTCGTTCTGGGTGTTTCTTTTTATATCTTTATGTGCGTCCATAGTACCCATGACACAGGGAATCCTAGGGTTAGTCCCTATAGCTTCGGGATTAAGAATAGAGCTACGGTATTCCTTGCCTGATCGTAAGAGGCAAGTAAAATGGGGCTTCTGGAGTTGTGGGCAGTGAGAGCGGGAGACAGCAGTCCCGGGAAGGGCGGCGGTGTGTGCGTGGCTGCATGCCGCCATAAGTATTGAAAGGTGCAGGAGAGCACATCTGCTCTCCCGAGGATTGGCCTGTACTGGGCGCCGCGCGTGGAGGACACTGGTGCATTCCACTGGAGATCCCGGAGTCCTTCCAAGCACAGAGGCAGGCCACTGAGTATTGGTACAAATCCCACATAACCGGGTACCCCTACCCAAGGTGCCAGGTACTTTTTGAAGGTTTCTTCCGCAATAAAAAAGGGAATCCTATGAGAGTGAAAAAAGCAACTACCATATTTACAGTATTCTTCGCTTAAACATAAAGCCATTTTAGCTATATTTTACACTTACTGGGCACTAAGCATCGGTGAGATAAACTTGCCCTGGGCCTTTCTGGAAGCACCGAGTGTCCTCTTTGCAGCTGGATTGGATGCTAACAACTGTTCCTTGGCCGTCTTGAATGTCAGTTTTGCTACATTGCTTTTATGTGCTTTGTTCTCCTCCTCTTCCTTTTCTAGATCAAAATCTTTGCTATTCTGCCTGTCAAGTATTTCTTTGCTTGTATTCTGTAACATGTTGCTTTTACTCATAACTTTTTTACCAAATTTAGGCCTGAAAAGCTTATTTTCATCACCAGATTTTGACTCTTGACTTGAGTTTTCAGAATAATTGGTTTTAACAAAGGGAGCACTGCTTGAAACAGACATTGTGTTTGTAAGTCCTATGTCACATGTGCACTCATTTCTGATAAATGTCTTGAGTCCAGCATACTTGATGGAGGATTTGCATTCATTACATGGTGGTAGTGACTTTTCAAACAATGTGATTGGGTCTGTGAACTTGCTGTAAAAGGACAGATTAAAGCCATAGGTTTTCCTCCAATTTTATGCTGCTAGGTCGAACTTTTAAGAAGGATACTTATGATGAGTATTAAGTTCACATATCAACATAAAATATTTATAATATCGCAAGGTACCTGAGGGAAGACTTCCATGTATTTATATTGTTCCTATCTGAGCTTTGAAGCAAATCATTAGCAGCTCCTAAGATCTGGCCAACTGTGTTTTCATTTATGAATTCAGAGTTTTTCTGCCATGTTTGCCTTAATAAAGTTGTTGAAGTTAAATTTGATGTACTGAAATAACAAACAGTAGCAAATGTTTATTATTTTTTTATTTAATAATAGGTAAAAATTAAATTATTAATACATAATCATAAATTAAATCTATCCTAAAAATACAATTACTTTAAAAACTATTATTATAAAGAATAGTATAAATAAATTTCATTATAAAAAGGAAAAAAAAAACTAAATATAAAAAGCAGCACCTAAATTGCTGTCCCTGGGCTGTGTACCCAAAATGCTGACTACATTACCCTGTTGTATGGCTAGATTTATTATTTGCCTGAGGTAAGAGCCAGCATGTTGGTTATGAGTACACTCAATTAACCTCCTGTATAGATGCTTAAAAAGATCTTGTCATCAGATCTCCAGGGTCCCATTGTTTCAACTCCAAAAGGCAGAAATATGTATCCTGACTAAGAGCCACATATTTCTGCAGCTTTCGGATTTCAACATCAGGACACCACAAGGACAGCAACGAGGATGGCTTATGTATATGGACGCCCAATCACAGGCAGACAGCAATCGTAAAAGAAGTGTTGTTAAGTAATGTGTTATAGATTAAAAGATGGCAGAGCATCGAGTCAAAATCCCAATTCTGTAACAGAAACAGCAAGGAGACGAGCACGCTTAGCTTAGGGAAACACTTGTCTGTATCAATGATGAATACAATGGCTTACAAAACCGCTCTTCCTATTGCTTCTGTATATTTTCATGTTTTGAAGGAGATACATCTGGGCAACCTAACCTATGTTTTATATAGCACTATGTTAATTAACCGTATGAAATAAGTTTATTTACCTATTCAATGAGATTTTAAATTGTTGAAGCGAGGGACTATCCAACACAGATACATATTCACAATTGGTCTCATTAGGAGTTTTATTGGTCTGTTGAGAATATTGCATATTTCTAAATTATTACAGCTTATAGTTTCTTTACTTTCTTTTCGTTTTTCTTTTTACTTTTTACTAAGTTTTTACCGAAAACTCAAACTTATAAAATAGCGGCAAAAGTTTAAAAAAATTGATTTTGACAGACTTGACAGTTGACGTTTGTCATTTGTGTTTTTTTTTTCAATTATGGCATTGCAAACTCTGTGTACACTGCCAGCGTCAAGTATAATTTTTGCATCAATCCTTTGCCAGTTTCAATGAAACTGGACGAAGTAATAACAAAGTCAGTAAGTCGTCAGTAATCAGTCAGTCTAGTCAGTCCCACATTCAAATAAAACGATGGCTACTTTACTAGAACGTGTCCGATGGAATTTTGGAGACAAGCAGAAAAAACATATTTTAGCACTGTTATTCTATTTCACAAACACTCGTGCACTGTAATTAACCTATATCTAACAAAATGCCATCAACTTTATCCGATATAACTCAAAAATACACAAAGAAAATGAAAATAAAACAAGAGCACAATACGTCTTTTTCGACTTCCCGCCAAAACTCAAAACCGTCATTTGTGTTTGTCAATTTGACTTCGTCTGCCTTTGCCCTGACAACCAGCCATGTAGAATTGCGCCCTGCGCATAATAATAAATAATAATTACACCCTGCGAGTCCTGCGAGTACCGACCGGCCGATCGCCCGGTCGATCCTTTCGGACACGTTCTAGTAAAGTAGCCATCGCTTTACTTGAATGTTGGACTGACTAGACTGACTGATTACTGACGATTTCATTAAAACTGGCAAAAATTTATGCAAAAATTATACTTGACGCTAGCAGTATGCACAGAGTTTGCGATGCCATAATTGAAAGAAAAAAAAATAGACGCTGTCACGCTGTGCGCTGACTGGCTGTCGCTGTCAGACGTCAGACGCAGGGGATTCGTTCCTCATTGGACGCAGCGCAGCAATTGAATCGCAATTCGCAGAATCTGCATCTCGTGAATCTCGTCTCCAGTTTGTCAATTTTGTCATTAAAATTGTCAAGTGTTTAACAAATTCCCATTATTTATTTATTATATTAACAAATAAAACTTGAAAAACAACGTGTTCTGTAAGATTGTAATAAACAAAGAGTTGTGTAGTTATGTCGCTTTAATGATAACATGTTGGTGTCAGAATGAGCGAGATGAATACCAAGCCACCGATTTATCACGAGAAACAAGTAAAGGAGCTGTGTGCTTTACACGCACTTAACAATTTATTTCAGGTAAGTATTGGTAGCTTGATTAGTATCTCACAATATTGCTGTTTCACGCTTAACTCGACCGTGAGCGGTAATTATCGTCGCAAGGTTAGTAAACAATTGGTTTACTATACTTATTCACGTTGTGGTCAGATTTATTGGAAAATCATAAAGCTTATGGAACAAAAATTTCGTGATTTTTCATTTAGGTACTTTGAACATTTTTTCGGGTTTATTGACCTGGATCAATAATTATAGAGATTTGATTTAAGAACCACCTGTAGAAGGTGAAACAATTTGAACATTGTTTGTTCTTTATCCTGAAACGTTATTAAGTAAGTGATTGTTAACAGCATTTCTGCCTGTAAGCTACTTTTATTCATTTCTTGCAAGCAAAACAAGCAAGGTTTTATCCTCAATACTTAAGTAATAGACCTAACAGAGAAATGTCTTTCCTTTGAAAATATTTCTTTGAAATAGACTTAACACTAGTTTAAATAAGTTCACATAGTTTTCTCAGCACACATACTTCAAAGTGCTTGATCTGTCTTAAATAAAATAAAAGACATTTTTGGCAATTATTATCCTTTATTTTAAGGTGAAGTAAAAAAAAAATTCAAAGAAAGACCTCAGCAATAAACTTATTCTGGCATCAGAAATTTCCTTCTACTAATAAACATTAAGATAATGACATTTTAATTGTGATGAACATCTGCACCATATTATAAATCATTTGTACTCCATAAGGCTGCGTTTCCACCAGTGATGTGCGAGGATGCGTAGCGAGGAATGCGTTTGCTACGAACCAATAGAATCTCTTCATTTACCAAGCCTCGCTCAATGCAGGGATTCTATTGGTTCTTAACTAACACATTCCTCGCTACGCATCCTCGCACATCACTGGTGGAAACGCAGCCTTAGTCTAGAAAACATTTTTTGTATTTTTGTGATGTATGTGAATTATTATAATAAAATGTCTATAAGTCAATTCTTCATAATGGAAATTTCTTCTATTTTCTCATTTCAAATTCTGTGTGTGGTAGGTTTTGAAATGATTTGAACATGATAATATATTATATAGAGATAATTGTTTTTAAAATATATATTTAGAGATAAAATGGTTATCTGTCCAGATACCTAAGTTTAAAAAACTTCATTTCTTTTTTATGGTTTTGTTTTCGAATTTCCTAATATGTGGAGTTTAAGTTGATTAACATAAAAAGTTTGTAAGATTCTGTGTAATGAAACATTAGCTAATTTGGCTAGTTTTTTTTTCAATCTTTATGTCCCAATGCTGGGCACAGGTCCCTCTCACAAGTGACAGAGATTAAGGTCCACTACACTGGCCAAGTGCAGATTGGTGGACATCATGCCTTCAAGAAATTATGAATTTGTCTCAGGCAAGCACGGCGATGGAGAACATCATAATCAACTAAATATCACGATATTTTCCATCACTGTGAGCAGAGATAAATGTGCACATTACACATTTCTTAGTCAGAGGTCGAGGCTGAGGATTTGAACAGATATCTGTTGCGTCGGAGACCGCAGTCTTTTGCCACTTGACCATCGCATCCCACATGCTAGAGCGGTAACCGTCAACGAGAGGGGATTAATATACCACTCAGTCAGTTGCATATTGGATATATCAAAATCGGTGGTTTGTCACATTGTTTGACCCTTTACTAGTGTTTTGTACTGTGATACAGGCAGGTGATGTCACAATTACGTATTGCTCTCTGTGTAATGTTCAATTTGAAATATTTGTATCTTGCAAATTTTATAGCTGATTTAATTTTTGTGTTCTAATATTCTAATAAAAATGCTTTGATTGTACTAAATAATAAAAAAAACTTAGTCAACATTCCTATTAAAATTCACATTTCCTTTACATTCCAGACTCGCAACACATACTCAAAGTCCGAGCTGGACACAATATGCAGCCGGCTCTCGCCCAACGTGTGGATCAACCCGCACCGCTCCATGCTTGGGCTGGGCAACTACGACATCAACGTCATCATGGCTGCGTTGCAGAAGAAGGGCTGTGAGGCGGTCTGGTTCGATAAACGGAAGTAAGTATGTCCAAGAGTGGTTTCTTACCAACATATTTCCACGCGCGCTACTGTTTTGCACTTCGAAAAACAAAAGACGCGATTATTTCAGCATTTCCGCATTCCAACCAGTGTAGGAGTGGATTCTGTCGCAGCTGACATATACAAGCTTATAAGAGCGTCAACGCTAATAATAATAAGAGTTATACGTTTGGAAAAGCTCGTCGATTCGCGTGATGTGTGGGAGCGCGTGCAAAGCGGACGTGTCTTACTAAATCCTTTCTGCTTAAAATACAGTGCTGTCATACAAATTTCGCTCTAATTATATTGAATTTAGAATCAGTGTAATTATTAACATCAGGCGACATACGACCTTTTTGCCGCGGGAGTGAAAGAGACAAGCCCTTCTACTCGCTTACGCATCGCTGCAACGTGCCTTTCAACTGACCGCTGCTGTTATCTATTTGAGTGAGTACAACACGGAACCATGAGCGTACAAAGATCTCCGACTAGAAGTGGCATGACTGCGGAACGCAGAGGATCATATCCTAATTTGGCTAATACCTTACAGACTTCCGATGCATCTGAATTTTCGCAAGTAACCTTTCGTAATAAACGAAAATTTGATACTGAAAATGAAGAAATAAAAGGCGAATTTTCGGAATTAAAATCTGAATTTACAGAAATGCGGAAGCAAATGACAACAATGCAAAATCAAATGAGTGAAATGATGACATACCTTACAGCAAATAATAATATACAAATTGAAAATTTTAACAAATTAAGCGAAGATATAAATACAATTAAAGAACAAGTCAACAATATTAAATCCACGACCGATCATCTTACAGAAGAACAAAATAAAATTCAGGTTGACATTAAAAATATTAACGATTTCAAATATTCGACTGAGAAGAAGTTGGAATCGTTACAATCAAGCCTTGAGCAATTAAAATTTACTTCAACGCGCCATGTGGATATTACTGACAATACAATTCAAACACAAGAAGAAATTATGACTGAGTTAACTGAACGTAGCTTGAGAAGCAAGAACATCTTGATATCCGGTATTGGAGAACGAATATGCCCAAATTCAAAGGACAGACGAGAATTTGATAGATCTTCATTTCTCAACATGATAAAATCAATATATGGAGACTGCCCTGAACCTGTTAATATTTTCCGAGTAGGAAAGTATGACCCAAAAAGAAATCGACTTATGAAAGTATGTTTTGCATCGCAAGAACCAGTAAAGTACATCTTGAGAAATAAACAAAAAATATCGGACGAGAGTATAAAAATTTTCTCTGACCAGACTCCCCAGCAACAAGCCTATATGAAAGTTCTGAAACATGAACTTGAGTGTCGCACCAAAAACGGTGAAAAAGATCTTGTTATCAAGTACATAAGAGGCGTCCCTAAAGTAATCTCAACAGAGCCAAAAAACCAAAAGCAATAATAACCTCGACGGACATGAATAGCAATGAACATTCCGATAAAGTATCATACCAGGTCTGCAGCAATTATTCTGATATATCCAAAAACAAAAACTCGCTAAAATGCTTATATGCCAATGCTCGAAGCATCATGAAACCTGGGAAACTAGACGAATTGAGATGCATTATTCAATCTTTTGAGAAAACCATAATCCACATTATAATTTTAACTGAAACTTGGATCAATTCCGACGACGAAGCAAAACGAATCCAGCTACCGGATTATAAACACTATTTTAATTACAGACAAGATACTAAGGGTGGCGGTGTCTCGATATTTGTCCATATCAGCCTCAAACACAACTTGATTGAAGAATATACTGTGGATCAAAATCACTACTTATGGGTCCACATAAATAAATTTTCGTTGGATGTAGGTGCTGTTTATAAACCTGGACGCACAAATGATAAGAAGTTCCTGGAATGTTATTCTCAACAATTAGAAAAGCACAAAAGAGCCATAGTTTTTGGCGATTTCAACTATGACTTATTAAGTTCGGATAAATCAATAGGTAACTATACAGATGTAATTAAAGAAAGTGGCTATGAAATACTTAATAAGATTGATAAACTCTATAGCACGCGAGAAACAAGCAAAACAAATACAATACTAGATCACGTATGTACAAATGTTAAAAAACCGCCTTTTCATTTTGCAATTATAGACTCTAGCATGTCAGACCATAAACAAATATACTTCGAACTGAAAAAATTAAAAATTGATCCCCTCAAATCGATTACATACCAGACTATAAATTACAATATGTTTTATAAAAGTGTTGAAAAATGCAGTAGTAACAACAAAAATACTGACTATACA
This sequence comes from Pyrgus malvae, assembly GCA_911387765.1. NCBI lineage: Eukaryota > Metazoa > Arthropoda > Insecta > Lepidoptera > Hesperiidae > Pyrgus > Pyrgus malvae. The sequence goes on along the minus strand of OU426955.1, from coordinate 3,127,738 downwards.
ATGTTTGAAGAAAAACTTAAAACAAATATACACGAAAATAAAATAAAAAAAACAAAGAAGTTAAATCCAATAATGCAAGACTGGATAAATAAAGAAATTATAAACAGAATTAGTAAAAGAAATAAACTTTGGCTTAAACATAAGAAGAATCCTAATAATAAAGTAATAGAAGAAGATTTTTTAAAACACAAAAAAAGTTTGGCGCAATTTATACAACGATGTAAGTCCCAATATTACTTAAAAATATTCAAAAACTGCAGAAATAAGCCTAAAAAAATGTGGACTCTAATAAATTCTCTTTGGCATAATAAAGTCAAGGAAGTATCTATACCAAAATTACAAACCGAGGAAGGCATGATTATCGAAGACCGAGAGGTTTGCGAATATTTTAACACCTATTTTTCAACTATTGGCGAGACTTTAGCGAATGCGATACCTGACAAGCATCATAAGAATAACATATTCACGGAAATTCAATGTACTGGTGAATCTTGTGTGTCTGAACTCTCGTATTTCTCTCCAACATCTGTATCAGAAGTCACAAAGATCATTGATAGTTTAAATAATAATACGTCCTCAGGTATAGATGGAATCAGTACAAAAGCTATTAAATGTGTAAAAAATCTAATTGCCGAAGAATTGGCTAGTTGTATAAACAAATGCCTAGAACTTGGTACATTTCCAGATAGCTTAAAAATTGCAAAAGTGACACCAATTTTCAAGTCAGGTAAAAAAAATAACCCCGAAAACTATAGACCAATATCGGTGCTACCTGTCTTATCGAAAATATTTGAAAAAATAATATATAATCGGCTCGAAAACTATCTAACATTAAAAAAGTTTCTATCAGATTCTCAATATGGCTTTAGGCAAAAATCAAACACACATTCGGCAACAATAGACTTAATTACTAAAATAAAAAATAATATAGACCAGAAAAAAATTGCGCTTGGTATCTTTGTTGATCTAAAAAAAGCATTCGATACAGTCAGTCATGAAATATTGTTAAAAAAACTTAAAAACCTGGGTATAACTAACTCTGCACTTGATATGTTGAAGTCTTACCTGTCAAATCGCCAGCAGATAGTAAAACTTGGTCAATTTCAAAGTCAGCCTAAACCTATTACGTTCGGTGTGCCTCAAGGCTCAATTTTGGGGCCTTTGCTGTTTTTAATATATATAAACAACATAGATCAAATAGGCCTTAAAGGAGAGGTGACAATGTATGCTGACGACACAAGCTTATTCTACTTTGGGAACGCAATCGATGGGATCGTCCATGATGCACAAAATGATTTAAATCTACTTAACAAATGGTTCCAATATAACCTTTTAACTATTAATACCCAAAAAACAAATTATATAATATTCAAAGCAAAAAATAAGAAAATATCTGATTATGAACATTTAAAGATAAACAGTAAATTAATTAATAGAACTAACAGTGAAAAATATTTAGGTCTCATTCTTGATAGTAGTCTTACGTGGAAACCACATATAGAAAAAACCAAATCAAAATTGTCTTCTCTTACGGGTCTAATACGCAGTATTTCTCGTTGTCTGCCCCGTAAAATACGCTATTGTATTTACAACACGCTTATTAAACCGCACATAGATTACCTGGTTGAAATTTGGGGCACCGCAGCCAAGACCAATTTAGAATTGATTCAAAGAGCACAGAATAAAGTAATTAAGGTACTTTTTAACTATAAATACTCGACACCTACTACAACAGTATATAAACGAACAAAGTTGTTTAATGTTCTGCAAACCTATACATATAATACTTGTTTATTAATAAGAAAAATTATAACAAAAGATATTCACACACAGATTACCTTTACAAAAAAGAAACAAATACAGAAAATGCAGTTAAGAAGTGCCAATAATTTAATCTTGCAACCCTCAAGAACAAGTTACGGCAAAAAAAACATAATGTATGAGGGAGCAAAGCTTTATAATGCACTTCCTTCAGATATTAAAAACGCACAATCCTTAATAACTTACAAAAAGCTCTTAAAGCAATACGTTCTTCGCAATATTAAGTAAAATAAAAGGTAAAATTTACTCAACCCAAAATAAATATAAATGTCCACCACAAATAAATAAACATAAATATCGAAAGTTATATTAATGTTAAAAAATCTATTACTTATAAATTAAGAATATTGATTTTATTACAATATAAATAATGCATTGCATTTAAAAAAAAACTATTAGTAAAATATAAAGTCGTTAAACACAATGTAATAATAAATAAATGTCTTGTTTTGTTACTTACTTGTTAAAAAAAAAATCCATAGTAAAAATATTTAAGTCAATGGTCACTTCTAGTCATCTTGTATACAGTGTTACATCTTTGTATTTACTTATGCATTCCAACTACACCTGAGCGAAATAATGTGTTTTGTGGGTAAAATGTAATATTTTGTTTAATAACACCACCGCAATTTTGCATGCAAGTTCCTAAACACAATTATCTTAAATATTGTTTTTACGTTCTCATGATAAGTGAATTTATGTATAATTCTTAGTGAGAATAAATGTCTTAAACCATAGCTACACAAAACGTGCTTCCAAAAAACAAGATTTTATGAGCTTAGAGAATATGCTAGTCTGAAACCACAAGCAATAAATAGGGCTTTTGTGCACCATGAGCTGCAAGTATATACTGCATACTGTTTCCGTTAGAGCCGAATTCCTGAAGGATGAGGATGCTGATTCCTGAGGATTGCTGTGCTGTGGGTAACACACACAAATATAAGAAGACAAACACCGAGACCAAGAACAGAAATTTAAATTCATGCACATATATATAAGACAGTTTCAAGACTGGCTTTTAATAATACATACACTAAAGCTTTGGGATGTGCAAGATAATGTAGTGGCTTATTCCAATAATACCAAAACCATCTTGCAATTTCAGGGATCCTGGATGCCTGGACTTGTCAAACATTTGCGGATTTATCCTGAACGTCCCTTCAGACTACAAGTTAGGCTTCGTGATGCTACCGCTGCGCCGCCGCCACTGGATCACCATTCGTCAGATACAGGGCAGCTTCTACAACCTCGACTCCAAGCTAGACGCGCCGCAGTTGATTGGCAGGGTGAGTTACAAGCATAAGAAACAAAATACATAATATGTATAGTAGATTGGTAGCCCTAACATTGAAGTGACCATTTTCTATAAATTTTTCGGTTTTCCAAGGTTATTATTATTATTTGAGTTGGTGGGGAAGGGTACAACCCTAAGGCCACTGCGACCAGTAAATGATCTATTGTAGCCTGGCCCCATGTTTATATCTGATTCCCAAGGCCGACAGTTGTTAGGAACTGTACAATGCGCTTGGTTTTCCCAGTTCGCTTTCCAAGGTTTGCCAATTAATTTTTAGGTGTCAGTATGAATACAAATTATTATAAATAGATTCTAGTCGACCAATACATAGTCATTTCAAAAATTTTGCCATTAGAAAATGGTTGCAAATGTTGCAATTTTAGTTGCTTGTCTCTAAAAATATAAACTCCTAAACCTTCGTTCTTTTTGTTTTCAGAGCAGCGATCTCATAGCGTATTTAAAGGAGCAGCTAGACAGCAAAGAGAAGGAGCTATTTGTGGTTGTGAGTAAAGAAGTGGAGGAGAAACAGCTCTGGATGAACCAGTACGCGATCAACACGCGGCTGCCGGAGAGCCCGCCGCACTCCGAGAACCACTCGCAGAACTGCGAGAGCCCGCAGGACAGCCTCAAGGACGGCTACGACTACCGGAACCGGGACGCGGAGTGCCTCAGACTGAACGAAGTGAACTGTGTTGCCAGCATAGAGAATCATTATTAGCTTCCAATTGAGGCTAGGTTCAGTTGTGTATGCAAGTGAATACGCAAATTGGTACGATTTGGTTTTTATGAACCTAGCCTTACACAAGCTAATGTGGTTTCAAATATCTCTCTGAAGTTCCATGGATGAGTGAGTGAATTGACTTGAAAAACTGGAAGTTTAATAGTTGCTGGTTACAGCTGTGGTGCATTTGGGTGTGCCATGTAATTAATAGTTTTATGCCATTTTGGCGTGTCTGGATACCGTGGTTTGAACTTAAAGGCTTCCATAAAGCAGCAATAATTAAAGACTACAATGTTTAGGAGAATGAGACGAATAATGCTTTACTTTTTCACCGGTTTTACGGGTGATGTATCTATATTCATAGTGTGCATTAGTTACGAACTGCACAGGATAATGTAAATAAATAATATACTTGTGTAATGTATCAACATATTTTTAATGTATCATTAGAAATTCTATACGGTTTTATCACACATCTATGTCAATATCAGTATTTTAAGACTCAACGAAAATACATAATAATATAGTAAACGCTAGATTTGAGATTGTGACTTGTCAAATATGTATATTCTTACTTCTTATTTATTGTATACATATTATTGAATTTTAAATATCAATTTTATTTTATTTAAATTTATTATTTATTTCATAAATTTATTATAACATATAAGTACTTTACTTGTTTTGCAAGTAAAAATAACATTTTATTTACTAAGTTATTTTCGTTTTAATGTTCTGATTTGTTCATTCTATTTTACTGTTGTAGTTAAATATTTTATAAAGTATGATAACTTATAATTTGAGTACACAAAATATTGATCTGTGCTCAAATTTTCAGTATTACGCTGGCAACTCCCCTATGTTGTTAACGTACTTAATTGTGCCTAATTTATTCATTTATTAATGTATTGCAACTTGTTTTTGTTTTGCACATTTACGTTTATTGTTGTTGAATTTATTTGAAATTTAGGTGTCGTGTGTAGCTAGTAAGGTAACGGCCTAAACATAAAATTCGTCGTAAGGTTTCGCATTTAATGTTTCTACTCTGAGTACTTTTATAAACTATAAAGTGTCAACGTTTATATAAATATTCAAAAAATATTAAAGTGCGGTATTTTTTCAATAAAAACATTTTCATAACAGCATTAAATCAAAGTTAAATTTGTATTAATTATGTAATTATGAGCAATTATTTTTTTAGAAAAAGGGTAACCTTATCCACCTATCCCTACCTCGCGGCCGAAGTGTAGAACAAAGTAAATGGGATACAAAATCTATAAAATTTTCTTACAACAGGATGTAGTAAAAATAAAAAACCAAGTCCTTATCTCTGATAAGAAATTTTATACCCTATGAAATATTCTTTTAATTACTTACTTATATAGGATGATCCTACAATTATGTCTTAAAAATATCCTCATCCTCATCATCCATCAGTTGAGGGTGCTCTATTTATTATTACCTACAAAGTGCAGTTTAAAGGAAAAGTATCTTTTATCATTTTTAACTTTTTATGTTATCCTAATCTAGGTTAGTAATTTAGTCGATTACGTTTATGACTAATTTGAATCAAATATTTGACTAAATTTCTGTGTGCTCGACTAAATTATCTAGCGTTGTCCATCATTGTACGTTATGCTGAACAAATTGTCTATGAAATAGCCCACCGACCGTCACGCGCTGATTTCCGAGTTGTGGAACTGGATAATGTAATGTTTCCGACATGTGTACCTACTCTAAACTGTATTTATTTAACAACTATTCATTTTTAATATCTTCTCTACAAGCGGTGGAATAATATAAAATTCGGCAGCCCTTCTAATAGCGCAAAGTTTTTTTTTGATTTGATTGGAGTAGCAGACGAGCATGCAGGCCACGTTGTTTTAAGTGGTCGCTGCAGCCCATGGACATCTACATACAACAAGCAAGCATAGGTAAGTCTTGTGTGAGGTCGTATGCAGTTGCGTTGCTACTCCGGAGGCTGGTAGTCGCCTCATGTAAGTGTGGCCGGCAACTGCACCTTTCCACCGAAACACAACAGAATTGGTTCACGGCAGAAGTGGGTGCAGCGGTGGTACTTCCCCGGGCGAACCATAATAGTTCTACCACCTACTAAATCGCTCGGTATGAAATAAAATAAAAATAATATTTCTTTTGAATTCAGACCATACCAAATAAAAAACCAAATTCCTCATGCAAAAAGAAGAGTAAATGAATAGAAACCAAATGAGTTAGTGTATAGGATCTGCATTATTTTGAATAGGCAAGAATTACTTGTCTATGTTTTATCACAAACTTTTGTACAGAGTACTTAAAGCACAATTTTAACGATATCATCACAATGGCGCGTTCACTTCAATTTTAAATTTTTTATACAAAATTTAAATACCAACATTTGATTAAAAAATAAAAGAAATTGTTATACACGCAATGTTTGTTAGCTAACATTTTAGCCACATCTGTTGTAAATTAATTCTAATTAATGGAATATAAAAAGCAGCAATAAAAACTTTTGTCCTGGAATTTATGTAAGTAATGGGTTATTAAAAAAAGTGTAATGTAAATTGAGGTAGAAATTAAGCATCTATTCGCCGTTGGATGTGAACGTTGCCTTATAGTTGTTATCTTGGATGACATGGAGTCATTGAAACGACATTTTCGATTCTTTTAAATTTAAGTCTATTTTGTTGTAAATAATTAAATTATATTTTTTCAGAAAATAGAAAGTGTGACGGGAGTTTGTGTTTTATTATGGCGACCTATATTATTAGGTAGGTATATACTTCTTCAAAAAAGTCCTTACATAAAGGAACAGTTTATAAAGTCCCGGCTTACCTCGCGGATCACTTCGGGGGCGCCTGAAGTATAATAAATAATAATAGAAATATAAAAGAACTGGTTGGTTTTGATGGATGTCGTGCGGATTTAGGCTGCTTGCAGATGCAAGTTCAGGAAACTGAATATATGTATGAGGGATGAAAGTAATGAAATATCCATGCAATATAAAATCTACAAGATAGAACAGTTCAGAATAATTTATTAGAACACAAATTAAATGAATTAGAATAGTAGAAAATAAAATTGTTTCTATTTTGACTTGTCAAAATTCAAAGAAATGTTGTCCTACCGTCATGTAGAAGTCAAACTAATAATTAAAGAAACTGAAACGTCAAACGTAAACATAAAAACTCGGAGGTTTAAATAAAATTGTTACTAAATATTTAAGTTTAACCTAAAATCATTTTCGACACATTGTACCTAAATAGGTGTACATTCATTGGAGATTACAAACATCATTTTAGTCGTTGCCGTACAGCTGAGCTGCTGCTGCAGAGCGGGATGTTGATTAGTGGGTGAATGAAGTAAATAAAACGCAAGGGTAGCAACTAGTCGATGTAATCGAGTTGGGGCGGGCGCGTGCAGTTGCCGTGCTTGGCCAGCACGAGGCGGTCGGGGTCGAGCTGCAGCTGCTGCAGCGCGGCGTAGATGTGCGCGCGGACTGACGCCTCCAGCGCGCGCTCGCGGCCCAGCACCCACATGCGGTCTGCAACCAGTTTTATTCAAGCTTAGAATACTTGGTAACGGATATAAAATCGAATTGCATAGAGATAGGGCTTGAAGCAAGAGTTTTTCAGGAGGCGGTGCATTAAATCTTAAATAATTTATATAATTATATTAATTGAATATTAGGCGGTGCATTAATCCCTCCCTATCCCTCAATTTTAATATTTTGAAAAGATTGGTTAGTTTCATGCGTTTTGTTTTAACGTAAGGTTATCGTAGGTAAAAGGAACAAATCATTCTCATAACACATCTAGCTACGTACTGAACGATGAGAAACAATTCAGTACTTAATGAATATTTTTAAGATTAAGTATACTATTTTACATCATATTATTTTTGAGTATTATACTTTTTTGGCTATTTTTGGTATTCGAGTACTTTATTACTCATAAAAAAATTATCGAGTTAGGACTCGAGTCCAGAGTATTTGTAAAGTACTCGAAGTAGCATGAAGTACTCCGTACTCGAGTTATGTTCTTACTTCTTAATACGAGATACTTACATCATTGTTTTAGATTTACACCCGTATTCATACACAATAGTACTCGTATTACAAGAAGTCTCATCATGGGCGTACCCAGGTTCTTGGCCAGGGGGGGGCAAAATCTTGGCCAGGGGGGGGGCAAAGTCTTGGCCAGGGGGGGCAAAGTCTTGGCCAGGAGGGGGGCAAACATTTGGGGGGGGGGGGATTTTTTCAAGCTGAGTACCGCGCGTATATTTGCCTTTCACGTTATAGACCAATATACCATTATAGTTTTCAATGGAAAATTCTCACGTCAAATTATCTGCTTTTTTAACACGCTTTTATTAGCTTGACCTGTATGTATGTATACTTACAATGTATGTAACGGATTCTTTTAACTTCATTTTCACTTACTTCTAGGAGTCTGATTAACTTAAAAATTTGCACAGGGTTCAAGGGCCAATGACAATTATAATAATCTCATAAGTTTATGTAAAAGCTCTAACTAGGATCATCAGGATAAAATAAATATACGAGGGGCGGCTGATAAGTTCGCGGCCTAAGGTACATAATGAAACAAATATTAAGTTTTATACTTTTAACACGCTTATATTAGCTTGACCTGTATTTATGTATGTAACTGAATCTTTTAACTTCATTTTCACCTACTTCTAAACATCTGATTAACTTGAAAATTTGCACAGGGGTCAAGGGCCGATGACAATGCAATAATATGAAAAAATAATCCAATTAAAAATAAATAAGGTAAGTACTTTAAAAAACTAAAAAACACGCTTTTGTGAAAATACGAACTAAAAAGTAAAAAAATAAGAAGAAAATGTATTTTACTGTAAAAAAAGCGTGGTGCCAATAGCATCTTAAAAACCACCCCACGCTTTTTTTACAGTAAAATACATTTTCTTCGTATTTTTTACTTTTTAGTTCATATTTTCAAAAAGCGCGTTTTTAGTTTTTTAAAGTGCATTATTAGTCTTTAATTTTTTAATAATAATATACAATACTACAGTAAATGTTCTCAGATAATACAATTAATACTGAAGACTCGAATCCGAATTTCTTTTGAATCATTATATACAATTTTGAGCAATTTATTAAAATTTATACTTAAATTACTCGAAAAACATTTTATGTTATATTGTATACATATATAATTGTGTTGTATACAATAATTGTGTTTCGTAATTTTTTTCCATTCATTTTTGTTATATTCTCTACCTTTTCCAATGGGTTTCATCTTACGACAATTTTTTTTCACTTTTTACCATTTTCAAAATATCGACCCTGGTCTATTACACGAAGACACGCATACAAAATATTAAATATAAGTACAAAGGAAACAGCAGGCGGTAACATATTATCTAGCATACTCTTTATACGTTTCTTTTTTCGTTTAGGAGATCTTTTGGAATTTTTGAATCCCTGAATCTGGACCTTGATCCAGGGGGGGGCAGCTGCCCCCCCTGGGTACGCCCATGAGTCTCATAGTGCTCGCCAACGCACAGGGTCTTCAGGGAGCATCGAAGGTATTGTACTCGCCTGTACCTACTCGATTGTAAGCAAGTATGCTTCTTGAATACGACTGGTAGAATATGTGTGACAGATCAATGATATTCGCGGAATAATTGAGTGTTAAAACCAAAGATACCGTGGAGTAACTTTCTGCGTCTGCGTCTACGCGACCGATCCCGGGTTCAGCGATTCCCGGTTCCGCACCTCTGACAAAGAAATTTGTAATGTGCGCATTTATCGCTGCTCCACGGTGATGGAAAATATCGTGATATTTAATTGAATACGATGTTCTCCATCGCCGTGCATGGCTGAGAGAAATTCATAATTTCTCGAAAGCATGACGTCCACAAATCCGCACTTGGCCAGCGTGGTGGACTATGGCCTAAATCCCTCTCACTTGTGAGAAGGTGACCTGTGCCCTGCAGTGGGACATAAAAAAAAGGTTGAAAAAATAACTTTCTGGTGCGACCTAAGGCGATGCCTTTTTAGGGCATTACCTAATTTGCTTATGGCCTAATCCGTCACTGATTAATTATTATTTTACTACCTGACCAACATGACAATGTGCAGTCAAGCATAGAGAATATGTCAAAAACCGGCCTTCACAAAATGTTGAAATATTATATTAGACGACCAGCGTGGCGCAATGCCGGACTGCAATCGATGGGTCCCGGTTTCGATTCCCCGAAACAGAAATTTTAATAATGACTTTAAATTTCTGTTCTCGGTCTGGGTGTTCGTGTTCATATCTTCGTTTGTGTCCATGGTACCCACTCACGCTTACTGTGGGCTATGAGTGTGTAACGTTAATTTATTTATTACACTAGCTATGATACCCGACTTCGCTCGGGAGTTGATATGAGATTACGTGGTAAGTAGTTGAAATAAAAAATAAACTATGAAGTAAAAAGTAAAAAAAAAATGTTGAACACATATTCTCATTATTTACACTACTTGTTTATAAACAACATTTTTCATTTTATTGTCCGGGGTATATTTATATAAATTTTTCGAAATTCCGAAACTCTTGAGCAAGCTACATATAACTGACCGTGAGAGAAGCAGGATTCTTTGAGGTTGATGCCACATTATTTAAAAGTTTGCCGTTTTGCGCTTTGTTAATTGTAAAACTAAATTCTCACACCTTCTAGAATGTTCTCGATAATGCTGCAATTACTCGCAGCGCCATTCGAAATGCAACCCAAATAATCGTTGTTCTGAATGAAGTTCAAATGCTCGACAACAGATGGCGCCACTAAACTTAAACACTTCCAAGTTGAAGGGTTGGAAAAGCCCATAGAGGTATCTTAAAAAACACGCCCTTTAGGTTAAAACGGGAACTTTCTTGTTCGATGGCGGATAAAGGGCTATCACACTATATAAGTCCCTTTATCATGCCGGCACTCCTTTTTAAGTTTTATCGGCACGCACATTTTATCAACTAATACTAAAACGAATTACATGGGGTCCATCCATTCATATATAATCGATGGGTGCATGTCGTAAATTACATAATGTATCTTTGAGGTGATTAATCGTAACCGGTAAAAACCGTCTGTCACCCATTCCTGCTGTGAAGCAAATATAATGTAAGTCGACTGACAACCTTCGGAGAATAGCAGCGGGCTTGCATACGACCTCAGGCATGCACGACGTATAATGCATGACGTATACTCGGACTGCGCCTGGTTTGGGAGGGCTGTTTAGTTTACAGGAATTAGAGTTCTGTGAAGGGTGAACCCGAATGATTTTGGAGGGGGGGGGGCTTGAGTCCCTAGTGTGTCCATGTGCTGCTACCACTTAACATCATGTGCCGTGCTACTACATATAAATAAGAAAAATCGAACTCCTCACCAGAATGAGCAATGCTAAGGTTGCTGCAGGACCACACGATGGCGAATTGGTCGTAGTCCGTTAGCAGAATATTGTATTGGCCGGCGCCGGGCAGCAGCCGCCCGATGATGTAAGGCATCCGGTTGTTCTGCCTGTACCGGAACGACGAGGAACCGTTGTAGCTTGGGATGCCAAGGCCGTATGTTGTGGACGGACTGCCCGTCCTGGAAATATATTACCTATTATCTAATGAAGAATAAGTATGAAAATACGAGTATCTGTGTCTTTAGGTTCATCAAATCTAATTTTAGTGTCGAGCTTACGGACTTACAAGTGATCTTACGAAATTAAGATATTTCAAAGTATAGTTAGCAGCCGAGGTTGCATATTCCATCCGTTGGAAAATGGAGTTGTCCAGGCTCTTGGTCGAAAATTCGAAGCCCGAACATTTCACCACCCCAACAAGAAGAAGAGGGACAAGGACAACGCCTAAGCAACGGACGGAGGCATCTACTGTGAAACTCCTACCTACTCCTAGCTTCACCTACAATAATTAAACAGGCTCTTACCATCTGTTGATAGTTTTAACTGTGATGAGCAGGTAGTCGCGCTCGTTGAGCGTCACATGCAGCTCTGTACAACTCGACGCTATCTCCATCAGGTAGAAGGATCTTTCCACCTCGTACCAGGTGCCAGTCATCTAAAAATGGACATGCCTAATATTAAAAAAAATGTTTTATTTAAATGAACGTAGAATGCAAACGATCCACACAGGCGCGGTCGCAGCCTTCAATTTTGGGGGGGAGGGGTCTCTAAGAAATTTGCAGGAAGAGGTGTCCTAAATTGGCTTATTTCGCCTTCCATTTACGCATGAATGATGGATTTGGGGGAGGGGTCGTCATGTTGCTGTGACCGGGCAACTGGCGGCGGTCGGGTGTGAGATGCCGAGATGCGTTTCCGTGCTTTGAAAAACACTTTATTATTGGAGGACACGTAAAAAAAGCTGTCGGTATCGGTTGTTATCGTAGCAGTCGTTAATTCTTATTGAAGGCTTCATGGGTGGTATGGAAACAACCGAGAGTGGGTTGGTTACTTAATCCCCATCTCCACTATGTCATTGAAACAGTGTGGTGGAGTTAGCTCCAGCACTTCTCAATGGCGAGATTTAGCTTACGGACACTTGGCCAGCAATGGGATACCAAAAGGTCTGCAGGCATTTAAAAATAACATTTTGACTATGACGAAAATATTTAGAAGCCCTGTATGGAGCATTATATGGTATAGGTACGGACTATCTCAAACCAAGGTTCTGGGTGCTGGGTGGGTGATAAGTTCGAATTCCTATGTTTGTCCGGTCTGGCATCGATCATATAAATACTAGTATATCAATGCAGTCTGGTGTTTGTGTCCTTGCCTTTACAAATAGTGTCGATGATATCCCCACGACACGATACGTATGAAGTGTTATTTAAATAATAACTAATCAACAGCCAGCTTGGGACAGTCTTTATAATACACATAGTAATTAAAAAAAAGTTTTTATTTGTACAACGAGTGAGTGCGATGGTGTACGAGGTGTACATACCTACCTTACTACAGAGAAAGATAAATACCTATTATAATCGATTCACTCATGTCATTTATGGAAATCGCAAAATCTGACGAGGTGCAAACTCCAGAAGTTTTTTACATACAGGAGCGTGATCTGTCAGAGGAGCTTACTGCTTCGTGCATCCTGCGAAGGCTGCTAGTCACCCAATCAATAGTTTATTGATCCGTGATCAAGATAATAGGCGTATCTACTGAGCGATTGCACACTTCCGGAAGGTATTTTTCCACGTATTTTCGTACTGTATTGTACCAAGTAAATTGTTGTCATCGGCGTGATGCAGTCTGCATACATACATGGGCTGGGTGACTAGATTAAAATGGGCAAAAATTCTACATGCCACCATCTGTCCTCTTAAAAATCTCAAATCTTTAAGATTCCCCTTGAAATAGATGATCGATTTCTGGATACATTCAGTATAAATACATTAATGACTTATTTCGATACTTTGTATTAAACTGCACGACGTATTATTGATTTATATATTTGTCCGTTACGTTACTCGTTTCAGTCACGACCTTTACCCACATGTGAACGGAAATTGAAGTCTAGAGGTGTGTTGGATAATTCGTAAACAAAAAATCTATTCTACTTGTATTATATTGATCCATTGGTACACGCATTAATCCGTTAGTGTTTAAATAGTGTTTGTTAATTTATGTAATTTGATAGGATCTAAAATTCGTACTTTATTTTATACCTACGACGCGACGTAAAATGCCCCGCATGTTTGTCGTCGTCCACTTCGACACAATACAGGGAGGAGCGCCTGCCTTCGATCTACATTCATATGAAAGGTTTTTTGCAAGATTGCTATGCTACTGATTAAAAAACATCATACACCTATGTTTTTCCACCTTGAGTCAGGTTAATGCTTATAGTTTCTTTAATAATTGCAAATTGTATTAAAAAAAAAAACTTGATTTATGTGCAATTACTTCCAGTGTGTAGCACCGACTAACGGTGCATAAGGAACTCCGTCAGGAGTATATTGTTCTGTGATTAGGAATGCGTTAATTTTATTTTTGAGATTTATAAAACCAAGGAGCCCAAAACCCTGGAGGTGGAAGTGTAATCGTACTTATTCTACCTACCTACCTATATCTACATTCTTCAAAGGTGTATATTTGAAAATTTTTGAAAGTTGAAAATAGAAACTTCTTGACCTTTCTGAAATAATGTTGTAGCTATTGGTATGTTAAAAATCAGGTACCTAAATCTGCTTAGTACGCACCCTTCGTATATCAAAGTTCGACAACTGAGGATATATCGGACATCTGCCCAGGCCAGTGCTTAACACAGTTCTTAAAATAGTGCACATAAAAAAAAACACAAAGCAAAACATTTTGTCAGCCCCTAATACTCGAAAATCACCCATTTTAGTCAACAGTTAACTCAATTAAGGAGGCATAAAAAATATAATGTTTTGTAAACACGACCGTTTGAAAACCGCGGCGCGCGACCTGCGTCGACCTACGCTTTACACTGAAACATTCGACGATACATTTCAATATATTATTATTCATTATTATTTCTTTTAAACCACTTTACATGTTACTATATTGGCTTTATTCAGTAACTAGCTGGTGCCCGCGAAGTCGTCCACGTGGATAGTGACTTGTAAATCAGAGATTTTAATAAGCTCCTTTTAGTTGTAACTACCTACTTGTAACGTGGTGTTTTATAGCCGGTCAAGCCGGTACGTAGGACAATAAAGCTACTTTCAAACTACGCTATACTATTGTGCTATGCATTATAGCAAATAAGGGCCTAATGTTATACTATATAGCCTGGCGTTCGTATTACGCGATAGTGGGGATGACCCTGAATGATCACCCTAATCGTGTCGTGTGTAGGCAAGCAGGGGCAATTTCCTCGGCCCTACGGTGGGCAACGCGAGTCCGCTTGATCCCTACTCACCCTAGATTGCCCCTGCCGTTGCCACGTGTGTAGCACATTTGGAGCAATTTCTTAGTCAGTTGGTTGGCAACTGGCAACCGCCTCACGGAGTGCACGCATGTGAATCAATATAATATTATGTTTTCTGTAACCAATTTTTCACCGAGTTTCTCCTTTTTTACTGGTACCATTACACAAACAGTAACAACAAAGCCGATATTTTGATTTTTTGATGAAACTGGTGCCATTCTATACACGTCCGCTCCAGATCCAATACTGCGCGGCAGGCAAGTGTGTAGAGCGACTCCCGATATCGCTCCGACCGAGATTGCCCCTACGGCAGGCGTGTAACCCGTACCAGTTGACCGCGATGTTTGAAGAGTTTTAAAGGGAATTTATAGCACAGCATGAACTTAGCGCATCGCACCAATTTATAGCGTATAGTACGCCAATCAATAATATATAATTAAGTAGTATAGTACCTACAGTGTGAACGTGTCCATAACAAATATAACAATGTTTGGTGCGCGATATTGTTGTGCTAACTGCTAAGAACTATATACTATATGCTATTATATTAAAGCGTAGCTGAAAGCCGCGTTACAATTTACGTAACATTTAATATCATAGGTTTACATAGAGTCGTGCCCGCATCGTGCCTTATAAAATTTTCAAAACACGAGGTTAATAAGTAGGGGCAAGTGACGGTGCATAAGTCGTCACGGTGTCTTTCCGACCACTCCTGAAGTCTGCTGCGTAGTGATCAATCAATATTCATGATTGCTTTCAATCATAAGGTACTATTTACGAACATACACATACATATGTACACATTAAGCCACATAGGTTCTGTAAAGAAGGTTTAGTATGTACTCAATTTTAATTTAAACATTAAACCCGAAACCACAAGAACGATATCATGATAAATTAATATTTTTCTTAGTAAAGTTGCAAATATCTTAAAATGGGAAGATGTGTAAAAGCCGCTCAAAAAATGGCTTCATCTGAAACTTTTGCAATAAATTTGAAAATCTTGCAAATTTTGCTGAGCTTGTTCATTGCCATATACTTAAACATTAAAAAGGGCATTCTATAGAACGATGTTCTCTGTTTTACATTATAATAATTTATAGTAAATATTTCTTTCATGTTGTGCTCATGGCTCTAGGCCTTTACAAAGGCTGTAATGTAAGTTTCCACTGAGTATGCAGCATGTGTAATATATAACCAGATTTCGCCTGTCAAGCAGTTATCGGGCCAGAGGTCGTTTTATTTAAGGGTCGCAGTCGCAGGCATATTGTAGAATCCGTGTTACTACGTTATGACTACTTACTCGAAATGTTATTATAGGTAGGTACGTCGTGCTTATAGATCAATAAATTAGTATTCTTAATGATATAAAGTTAGGTAAAAACTACTTTGCAACAATCCGCAACCAAAACGTATGATGGTGTATACCTTTTTATGACGGTGTTACCGGCGGTGACCGTCGTAGAGTCAATAACCCTGATGATGCTCTGTTTTGGGGCGAAACACGTGTTGGTGGTGGTACGTATGTTGGTGTATACTTTTTGTTGTTGCATGTGCATGTGTCCTATGTGGGAGGGAGGGAGGTGCTATTGCATGAAAAAGGTATACACCATCATACGTTGTGGTTGCGGATTGTTGCAAAGTAGTTTTTACCTAACTTTATAACAATGGAGTTCCGCAAAGTAACGCCTGATTCTATTAATTTTATTCTTAATGACTCCATTCTGTGGCTAACCATCAGGTTTATTGGGCACTACGAATATTAAATGCCTTGGTGCAATCCTAGACCAGTGCCGGTTTTGTCTATAATATGATGCTTTCAGCATTTGACGCTTGTGTGCTCCCTTTTCTAATGGATTTAATATCGGTCAACCACACCTTCTTTCAGTATCGGCGATCGCGTTCTTTAGTTAGTCACGAAGTCGCGATGCAGCATAATAGGGACTTGGACACTATGTAAAAAAAATAATCCAAAATGCATTCCATAAAAAGGTTGCATTGAACCACGCTTGAAAATCAGGCTAATTGGAAATTTATTTTTAAACACGATTTTTATTACCCTTTAAATCAATAGAAAAACAGTCAATTAACTATGAACGATATGTGACGTCACAATTCATTTTCTCTTATAGAACGTCACGTTTTGACAGCTTATTAAAAGTACTAATTGATTTGGTAGTCCACTTAGAGCATCAAAGCCTCTCACCCTTCAGTAGAGACGGCGTAGCGCCTCGCTTCGATACATAATTTTTGTGCTAAATCTGGTGCGGGGGAAGAACGCACACATTTTAATTTTGTCGCACATTCACAAATATTCTTTCATCGCTACAGACGCATACATTTTTCTAAATATGTATGTTAATTTCAACATCATTTTCTATGCACCGTCAACACCGACACATACGAGTTGTACAACTAGAAGGCACATTGTGCATGGACGTTGGGACCAGGGGTTCGACCGTAAAGGCCACTCCTCTCTGACGGGTGTCATACCTTGATGCTCTAAGGTAGTCCAAGACCGGAGGGCTGATTTTGTAATTCTGACAGATATTATTTCAATTACTTTGAAATAATTTCTATCAGAATTACAAAATTGGCCCGCGATTGGCTGATTTTTAATTCTGACAGAAATTATTTCAATCAAAGTAAATGAAATCATTTCTTTCAAAGTTACAAAATCAGCCATCGGGTTTAAAGTGGCGACATCGCGAGATTTCGATGCCGCGTCGAAGTTGGCTGAAATGCGATGCAGCAACCATGCACACGCAAAATCGCCGATAACCGATGCTAGTCAACTAGTTAGTGTAGTGCGTTCGTAAGAAAAAAAATATATAAATTTAATAGCCTTTATTAATCAACATTGAAATAATTGACTTAATTAATAGTAACAAAAATGAAACAGGCACTTATTAAAATTGGTTATATTTAAAAAAATATACATTAACAACTTAAAAGATTGCTTAAATTACTATCACATAAATTAAAAATAATAATAAAACTGGTACAACAGAAAATCATCTAACTACCTTCGCCACATGACATGCTATACGTTCTCGTCGCTATAAATATACATAACAATTTATATGTATTTATACTTCAAACACTTCAAAGTATAATTGTAGCAAAGGTCAGAACTGTACGCGGTATGCAATACAGCTCATTTGTCACTGTGAGTCACTGAATTTACGTAAGCTCTTCACTCCTGCAACATGCGCGTAAAATCACGTTATTAACGCCTATTCGAGTTTTCATCGGTCGATATTTTGATATACCCGGTACCAAAAATACTTTACTGCTGTCTTTTATAGAGATTACAATAAAGATCTATTACCTATTGAAAATTAGCAAGAGCATTCACATTTGACGTCGTTGCCCGTTGCAACATAAAAATGCAGTGTCAGCGGTCCACTTTTCGCTAATCAGCCCACCCTCGACTATCGAGTGGCGGTCGCCATTCTTCAACCATCACGTGAATCCACAGTCGAGTAAAGCTTCCTAGTGAATTCACCACTTAATGTTCAAGGCTATATCGTTCTTTTCGATAGCATGGTATGTGGTATGCAGCAGCGCTCGCGTCTTGTCCGACTCCTGACCGTCCAGCCACTCGGAGTACAGCTTCCTCACTGCGGAACTCACAATGGGGTCGCTGGGGGGGAGGCCGCTGTACATCTGATGCAGCTGCGCAACCAGGTCTCTGCTGGGCCCTGAAGATGCTCTCACTTGAGCACCGCCGTTGAGACATCCTGTAAAAAATAGTACAATCTTACACGTTGCAGTGTGGGTACAACACCCGACCAAATAAATTGCAAGGCAAGGTGAATGTAATAGTTACGTATACTATACATAATAAAAATTATAGAATAGTTTCTTTTGACGTGATAACGTCTTTAAAATCGTTTTAGTCGGGTGACATGTTCAGAAACTTGTGTCACACCAAAACCTCACGAGCGCGATCGCAGGTATAACGAGAGAGAGACGGACCGATCTCCCGTCTCATCTCGAGCGCTGCCAGTCATTCCGTGAAACTTGTCACGCGGAGTTCGAGTGAGTGGACCGATCTTCCGTCTCTCTCACTCTAGCGGAGATTTTCTCGTGCGGACGTTATCACGTAAACATCTCGATCGTAAACCTACTTTACAAACAATTTGCCGTTTTTTACAAAATGAAAATGCATCTTTGACTGTTTACATACATTAGACGAATATCATTCAGGCCGCGGGTAGGTTTTTTATTGAAAGTCTAACTAAGCAAATTAGCTGCGACACACAACAGTACTAAAAAATCAGATTCATTAATCATTATCACAAATAAACCATAATAAAAACATACCTGACGGGCACGCCATGACCTCGACGTAGTGGTAGGGAGACTTGCCCTTCTTCAGCTTCTGGACGAGGTTCTGAATGTTGCGGAACCCGTTAACGATCGCAAACTTCAGCACTTCCTGCCCGTCCTTTTCAAGGGACACTTCGCGGAAGTCTGGGTTCCTAGAAACAAGTGAATTAGTTATGTTTGATGACCACTATTTACGGCAAAACTAAACTATTCACTTTTAGCATCGGCGATCGACGATTTAGATAGTCGCTATTGCAGCGATTCAGCATCCGAAATATACGAGTCAGGATACCGCTTCCAAGTGCCAAAACGTGGAGCAGCATCGATGTATACTAAATGCTACAAAAAGTAAAGTTAATACGTATTTTAAGGCTTTTTCTTTTTTGAATGGAGCAGCTGAAGAGCAAGCAGGTCACGTATTGTTAAGTGGTCGCAGCAGACCAAGGACATCTACACAGAACCCCAATCGAGACAAGCCTTGCATATGCGTATGCAGTATTCTATAGAAGCCAACCCCAGCTTTCTTTAGAAGACGACATGCGTGAATTTTTTAGACCCAAAGCAATCAGGCCTTAGAACACCAAATAGTCTTACTACGCGTTGGTTTGAACACCCTAAAATCTAATGCTAACGATAGTACATCGT
Organism: Pyrgus malvae; assembly: GCA_911387765.1. Lineage (NCBI taxonomy): Eukaryota > Metazoa > Arthropoda > Insecta > Lepidoptera > Hesperiidae > Pyrgus > Pyrgus malvae. The sequence continues at coordinate 3,107,994 of OU426955.1, read as the reverse complement.
CGACTAGGTCTTTCAAATAAGTCTCTGTAGCTTCGGGATTAAGAATAGAGCTACGGTATCCCCTGCCTGATCGTAAGAGGCGACTAAAAGGGGGCAACCGGGTTGCGGACGGTGAAAGTGGGAGCTCGACCCGTCCAGCCAGCAGTCCCGGGAAGGACGGCGGTGTGTGCGTGGCCGCATGCCGCTGTGAACACCTGAACATCTGCTCTCCCGAAGATGGGCCCGTTCCGGGGTGCCGCGCGTGGAGGACACCGGTGCATTCCAATGGAGATCCCCGAGTCTTCCCCAAGTGCAGAGGCAGGGCACCGTTTAAGTGCGGTACAAATCCCACATAACCCGGTATCCCAAGGTGCTGGGTACCTTTTGAAGTTTTCCACCCGATACCAAAAAAAGGTCTTTCAAATAAACTTCATTAGTAATTCGAATAGCTTTAGTTTCTAGAAATATAAACGTATCAATCGAATTTTATTCACAGGAATGTTAAGGTACTGACTTATTTCAATTGTGTTCTTATAACCTTGTTGCACTTTATTTCAGTGCAACCAGGGAAGGTCAATGAGGCACTCAGGACTTTTATATGTACTTGTTTACTACTCTGTGCTCTGTAGTACATAAATATACTGATAAAAAACATAAAGAATAGAGATCCGTCGAAAATCAACAATTATTCGATTCAAAGCGCTTGCGATCGCTCCATTTCTAATGAAGCCTGACCCCGTATCCAATGCTAATTATTTATGTCAATTCATTGCGTTTGTTTGTTAATTAACTCGAGTTTTTTCAACATACAGAATGTTAAGGAACTTGCAATTCTATCTGATAGTAATAGGTATTTTCATTTAAAATTATGCGTTGCGTTTTCCTGTTACAGGAGTATCTGGTATGACCACGTTTTGACAACCACAGCACAAGATACGTATAACAAGATGGATTAACGCCACCAATCTAAAATAACGCAAGGTGCGAAGGGTACCTGGTACAACTGGAATGTCATTGTGTACAAAATATTATCGGAATTCCAGTAGGTCTGGCACATTACACATAACATTAAATAAATGTATAATACCAAATAAAAAGTATATATAACGAGTATTTTCCGCGCAATGCATCAATACTAATTAATATTATAAATGTGAAAGTGTGTCCGTTTGTTAATCCTCTTACACGTCGCAGCGGTTTTACGGATTGACCTGATGTTTTGTATGGGGAGATAGCTTGAGGGTTGCCTTATTCTTAACACTAGCTTTCCGCCCGCGTCTTCGCTGAAGCTGAAGAGTTTGTTTGTTTGTTTGAACGCGCTAATCTCTGGAACTACTGGTCCGATTTGAATGATTCTTTCAGTGTTGGGTAGTCCATTTATCTAGGAAGGCTATAGGCTATGTTTTTTTTTCAAAATTAGGGATCCGTAATAAAATTGCTATTTTGTAACAAGAGGTGTAAAATCGAAAACCTATTTTTGCGTGCGCTGCAAAAACTATTGACAATAGAACAAAATAATGTACTACGGGTTTGTAGATCCCATTAAGACCTACAAAAAAGTCCGCAAGAACATATATCTAGCTATCATGGTTTAATCACAATAACCGATTTTGTGTTTAAAATAATTATTAAATCGTCTGAAGAAAAAAAAAGAAGTTAAATATGTATCGTAATATTAATCTTTATCGAAATTAAGCATTATGTTGTCAAGAGTATTTATGTAGAAGTAAAATACTTTTTGTTTCATCAATCGGATATTTCGTTTAAAAGTTATTACGTGTGTAAGATGTTAAGAGTTGGTACCTATTAATGAGTTATGGGCCATAGAGCGCGGCTCAGACGTGTGGTCGGCTCCCTACGGAACGGTCAACCGCAACGCTGCATTCAAATGCAGCGTTGCGTTTTTTGAAGTCATTTACGATAATTCCTTTGACATATATTTCATACGACTTTTAATAATTACTCACCTTACGTTTCTTTTACCTGATTACTACGTTTCAGTTTATTTTAACTTTCACGTAAAAACTACTGAATGGATTTAAATGAAACTTTACAATAATATAGCTTATACATCAGAATAACACATAGGCTACAATTTATAAAGATATTGAATAGTGTGAATTGTCCAAAATATGGCGATAAGTGTCAAGTAAGTAGGAAAAAATCTATCATCTGCGAGCTATTCTGGCGTGCCCTGCGAAAACCGCTAGAGTTACACATTCTTAGTCCTACAAAACGGCCGGTCCATAGCACTTCAGAAGGGACTTCACTTTATGCTAATGATCCTCTCTAACGCGGGTGAAACCGCGGGGCACAGCTAGTCCTGATATGAGGTACTATGTTCTGTTTCTATTAGGTACTGTGTCTACAGATAAATATTCCGTAGTTTCTCCCATAACTTCATCCAAAATATTTTCATTTATTTTAGTGACCGTTTTATTTTTTGGTGCTAATATTGCGCGTTCGCAGAGCCATTGATCGTCATGTATATTATCGTGTAAGTCAGTATAAACTTTTGCTACCAACTCCGATTCGCTGCCCACAACATTACAAAACTCTTCCGTTAAAGTAATCATTCCCTCTGCATCTACTGTCATTTTCCCATCACCGATTTTTAACAATGTTTCCGCGTAATGACCCGATTGAATGTCGTTGAATAATCTCACTCGCATGTTTATGGTTAATTGGAACTTTATGACATGGTCCCATAACTTAGACGATTTTAGGCAAGCTTTTATTTCATCTGCTGGAGTCCCCCTTTGTATGACTGGTAGTGTTTGCCGGAAGTCACCTGCTAATAAAACTATCAATCCTCCCATTATGCTCTTGCAGTCCCTTATATCCTGCAAAGTCCTATTGAGAGCTTCAATAGCTCCTTTGTGCGACATGGTACACTCATCCCAAACCAACAGCTTACACTGGCGCAGCATCGCGGGCCGACCACTATTTTTACTAAAATTATATACTGATATAAGTTTAATAAGATAAACCAAATTGTACGTCATCCCTCGGGAATTCCTCATTTTCGGGGATTAATTATATTATCGTATCGTTTAGCTTCTAAGTTTACACGTGCATATTCGTTTGCAATATATTACCTTGTTTAAACGACACACAGCGCCATCTATCACCGTACTGGTATGAAGCTAACAATATTTTTGTTTTCCCTCGGGAATATCAAAATTTTCCGGCATAAAAAATACCCTATTATTTAATCCGGACTTCTAACTTTACGTAGCAATCGGTTCAGTAGACTTTCAGATTTATAATATTAGTAAGGATGATTACTATCAGGCGCGGTCACAGCCTTCAATTTGGGGGGGGGGGCAATATTGGCTTGTTTCGCCTTCCATCTACGCATGGTCATGTCCCCAGTGACCCCCCCCCCCCGGGACCGCGCCTGATTCCTATGGGAAAAACGTAAAGCCGATGCGGGCAGAGACGGGATCAGGAAGCTAATTAAAGCATAATTTTATTCAATGCGTAAATGCACCGCTTACGACAGAAACACGACCGGAACACGATCAGAGGCGTGTCGCACACGCCCATTCACAACTTGACCCTTATTGTTAGCTGGAATATTCCAGAGATAGATACATTCTTTAATAAACACTTTTTACAATGGAAGCATTGGAGGCTAGGGGCCAGAACATTGAATCAAATGTTACTGTGGTTGCAGTACACATTTAATATATTCAACTTTATAAAGCAAATAAAATAATACAGGCCTCGTATTGTGGTACTGCCTATAGTCAGACATCTAGGTACATTCAAAGTCAAGCCTAGTAATGTCTTGTCTGAGTTTCCAATCGATTGCGTTAAGCTATAGTAAGTGAATAGTTTTGTGCATAAGGTGTGGTAGCCAGTCACGTAACGGAGTCTAGCTTGAGGCCCAAGTTTTCTCGGAAACAAACCAGTAAGTAGTCCTGTGATCACAAACCATTTGAAAAGTTTAAGTCGCTACAAATCTTGGTACTTGGAATACTGTGGTAAAGGAAAGCTGCCACAGTTTCTTGACTATATTGGAATATGAACAGCTGAAGGATGCAAGAAGGAAATGTAGCCAGTCTGTTGTTAGTTTTTATGCGGGTTATACAAACAATAAATCATGTAGAATTCATACATACGAGTACTTACCTTTTTTTGGTGACATGGTATCGGAGGGAAACCTTCAAAAGGTACCCAGCACCTTGGGAGAGGATACCGAGTTATGTGGTATTTGACCGCACTAAAACCCCCTCGGTGACCTGCCTCTGCGTTTCGGGAGGACTCCGGGATCTCCGAGGAAACGCGCACCGGTGTCCTCCACGCGCGGAGCCATCTTCGGAGAGTAGATGTGCTCTCCTGCACCTTCCAATGTTTACGGCGGCATGCGGCCACGCACACACCGCCGCCCTTCCCGGGGCTGCTGCCTGGACGGATCGAGCTCCCACTCTCCTGTCCACATACCCGGCAGTCCCCTTTTGTCGCCTCCTACGATCAGGCAGGGGATACCTTAGCTCTGTCCTTAATCCCGAAGCTACAGGGACTACGAGTACCTACCTAAGGTTCCTGTAGGTGAGCGGCACGTCGGCCTGCCCGAAGAGCTCGGAGGCGGCGTGCAGCAGCAGCAGGTCGGCGGGCCCGGAGCCCGAGGCGCCCAGGCGGCGCAGGCCGCACGCCGCGCCCCACGCGCTGTCCAGCTGCGCGCCCTGCACCTCGCCCAGCGCCTGCCCGCTGCTCTCCAGCATCTGCTCCAGCTCAACTGCAAGTTCACTGCTCTTAACTGCTCATTCTGAGTGCTGTTATAGTAGAGGACATTCAATTTAAAGCCACTATCCCACTGGCGTTCTATGAGCGTTGAGGACTATCTGACATCTGCGAAGCGACAGCGCTGCACAGACGCGAAGTTAACATTGCACATGCTTTGAACGCAACGTTAGCGTAGCGCTCGTGCTACGATTGGACGCTAGCCGTAACCCCAACCTCACATGCGTGGAAGCGACGTTGACGTTGCGAAGTCGCAGCGTGAACGATTGTCGTTAGAGGCTACTCGCTTACGCAGCGATAAAGTTAGAGAAACGCCAACGCTCATAAAACGCCAATGGGATAGCGGCCTTATTCATGAAACCTATTTTTATTGTGTATTAGCAAATGACTAGTTGCTGTAAAAGAAATATATATATCATCAGAACCACTTATTCATTACTACGTTCAACAACGAATCTCCCAGAGCATACCATTTTTCTAACTCTAGCTCTAGTTAAACTCTCGATAGAGTCGTGGGACAACACAAACTCGAGAAAAAATATTTTTACCGTTTATGTTATATACCATGTCACATTATTTTTAAGAGACACAATAACTTAACTAATAAATTAAGTTTTTAACAAAAAAATAGAACCGACTTCAAACGGTAAAAAATAAAATTGTTCAGTACCTACTTCTTCTTGCTTATGGTAATGACTCTTAAAACTATTTTTGGAGTCGGGCCCCTACTAAAATGTCGTACCATTCCTTCTAAATGAGCACCGACAGTACAGACAGTGGGACAGTACGTCTTTTTGCTTATGGTAATGAATGACTGTTAAAACTATATTGGAGTTGGTGTCTATTCAGAACGAAAGGTACACTATATTTACAAAGACAGGACATTTTAATAAGGGCCCGACTCCAAAAATAGTTTTAAGAGTCATTACCATAAGCAAGAAGAAGTAGGTACTGAACAATTTTATTTTTTACAGTTTGAAGTCGGTTCTATTTTTTTGTTAAAAACTTAATTTATTTCACTCTTTTTAGTAATTTTAATAATTCTTCACATATTAAGCATAATTGTTTTTTTTTTCACTTAACTTCTAAACGTTAAAGAGATACCTTTTATGATCATGTTTATCTAATAGCCATCTTATACCCTGAAAGAATACTACTATCAGTCCACCTGAACGTACAAATTAATGAAAAAATTTGCTCTCAGCTCCTTACCGTTGAGGAGTTATACCTCCAATCATTCATCAGCTTAGCAAAATGAGGTGATAATTAACGGACATAAATATTTGTATTATGTTAAAAAATTTGACTAAAAGAATGTGTGTGCCTATTAAGTTTCAGTGTTTCCCTCGATTTCCCTAGTATCACATCATCAGATTTTGCCATGGTGAAAGTTGGACCACCTCAGAAATGTAAGATTTCCAACAAAAAATCATTTATTGAAAGAATTTGCTCTCAACTCCTAACCGTCATAGTATCTTCCATCATCAGCTCAGCAACATGATATGATGATAATTATACACAAATACCTGTTTTGCTTTAGTAAAATATGAAAATCATATGTTGTGCTATAAAATTTGAATGTTCCCTTCGATTTCTCTGGGATACCATCATCAGACTTTGACTTGGTGACAGTTGGACCACCTCAGGAATGTAAGATTTCGAACAAAAAACCATTTATTGAAAGAATTTAATCTCAACTCCTGACCTTCGTAGTACCTTCCATCATCAGCTCAGCAACATGATATGATGATAATTATACAAAAATGCCTGTTTTGCTTTAGTAAAAATATGAAAATCATTTGTTGTGCTATAAAATTTGAATGTTCCCTTCGATTTCTCTGAGATCCCCTCGTCAGACTTTGACTTGGTGACAGTTGGACCACCTCAGGAATGTAAGATTTGGAATAAAAAACTATTTATTGAAAGAATTTGCTTTCAACTCCTCACTGTTGCAGTACCTTCCATCATCAGCTCAGCAACATGATATGATGATTACTATGCACAAATATCTCTTATGCTTCAGAAAGTATAAGAAAATCAATGTGTGTGCCTATAAAATTTGAGAGTTCCCCTCGATTTCCCTGGTATCCCATCATCAGATCCTGATTTGGTGACAATGGGACCACCTCGGGAGTATAAGCATACGAATAAAAAAAGAATTTTGAAAATCGGTCCACAAACGGCGGAGTAATCGGTGAACATATATAAAAAAAATACATACAGCCGAATACAGTACCTCCTCCTTTTGGAAGTCGGTAAAAAGGTGAAAAGCGTCACATTGAACTCACTAGCAGTAACAACACAGTCAACATCATTGCAGTTTTATGACCTCGTCATTAAAGTGCTTTCGCGAGGCCTCCAGCTTTTAGTCATAGCAGGGTATTAAGGTGATGTGGTACACCTCCAGGGCCAGATTAACTATAATGCAGAGTCAGGCAACTGCCTAGCGACCCTTTATTAATTTGGGGCCCGTGCAATTAACAAAAAAACTTTTCATCGAGTGTACCTACATTTTATGTTTTTGTGAAATCGTACCCGGGATCACGAGATAAAAACCAAGGAATTTAACATGTGATGCGGTCAGTTAAGAGTGAAAAGGATAAAAGAAAAGTAGACCCGTGAATTGCGTAAACCTTGGCCAATTGCAGAATGGCCGTCACTGAGTTCATCCGGCCCTGGAAAGCACAACAACTTAACTAAAAATAATAGTACACTAGCTAAAGATTTACAAAAAGGTCATAGGTACTATAGGTTATAGGTACTCACTGGCAGTAATAACGCAGTCAACATCATGGCAGTTCATGATCTCGTCGTAGAAGTCCTCCCGCGAGGCCTCCAGCTTCTTGTCGTAGCAGGGCATGAAGGTGACGTGGTACACCTCGCCCGGGGACAGCTCCCGGCGCGCCGCCAGGTGGCGCTTCACCAGCGAGCCCATGATCTGCTGCGGAGACTTCGTGCTCGAAATGTACGGCAGGATGAAGCTGCCGTGCGTCTTCTCCGCGTAGCACACCCATCCTGGAAAAAATATAACCCTTCACACTCTTAGCCCAACACTACGCTACACGCCCATTTCGCTTAGCAGAGTAGATCACGTACGTACATAAAACGTACGCCAGCCGTATAGTGACGCACTTTAGCTCGCTGTAGGAATAGAATACACTAATTAATCACAAAGGCGGCCCTCATTTCCTCTGACTTACCTGGACAGGAACTAGCGAGCATGGGCAAATGTTTCCCATCCGGATCGTTCTGATGGTTGCGATATCGCTGTAAGAACTCGCGCTGGGACTCCAAAAGGGACAGCTCCTCCGCCACCGTCATGTCCAGAACTAGGTCTGCGCCCAGGCTCTTGAAGTAGCCTGTAAAGTAATGGGGAATTAGTTGAGATTTTTAATACATAAAAATTGGTAAGCTTAGATGTACCCCTTGTGTATATTGTTTGTGTAAGTTTGTATTGTTGTAAGTGGGCACATGGTCAGGTAACATAATCTACTTTTTACCTTTTTTTTAATGGAGTGGCAGACTAGCATGCAGACCACGTGGTGTTAAATGGTCGCCGCGGCCCATGGACATCTACATACAACCTCAAGCAAGCGTAGGTAAGGCTTGTCTGAGATCGTATGCAGTTGCGCTGCTACTCAGGAGGCTGGTGGTCGCCTCATGTAAGTGTGGCCGGCAACTGCACCTTTCCACCGAAACACAATAGAATTTTTTCACGGCAGAAGTGGGTGCAGCGGTGGTACTTCCCCCGGCGAACGATAATATTTCTACCACCTCACAAACACCTTTAGAAAAACATCTCAATCCAATGGGAGAAATTTGGTTATAAAATAATAATTTAGTTTAGAAGTAAGAAACAATTTAGTTTAGACAAAAATTACATTCATTAAGTGAATATTTTGTATTCCCCATAGATTTATTATGAATTTGACTATGTATGTAGTATGTATATATAAAACATCTATGGTATTCCTAATATAAAAAAAATATTTTTCATTCTCTCTTCATAATTCAGTTACCTGCTAGCTTCTTGGTGGCCTCTTCAGCATCTAGCTTGTAGCGGGCCGCAAGCGACAGAGTGGGCTGAGGAGATATGGATATCACAATCAAACCCACTTCCCTAGTTACACCTTTGGCATCTGTAAATTTTCGCTCTGAGAACACCCTGAAAATAGACAGAATAAATTAATTTGCTAACTTTTTTTACTTACTGTCAAGTATTTACTTAAAACTAAAAATGCTACACATATTTTGTTTAAAAGTATACAAGATAGCTTAATATGAATAGAATCATCTGTAAAGACATTGGTTTGACTGTTTGTTTGTTCCGGCTAATCTCTAAAATGGCTCAACCAATTTCGACGGGACTTTCACTGGTAGGTAGCTGATGTAACGCTAGCGATGTAGGCTGCTTCTATTCTAGAAAAATTATAAAACTAAAGTCTATGCGGACGAAGTACAAAATGTACAAAACCTTAACATAACAAAACTAAACTAAACAAAACTACTGCAGACATCTAGGTGACGAATAGTTGAACTTTTAGTAAAACAACCCATAAAACATCATCAATAGGTACCTATTTATTTTGAATTATTGATGATGACTTAGTTTACATACTGTAGATAGATGGCGTTTGAGCAATATTATCCTCCAAAGTGAATCGGTAGAGGTAATCCATACTAATATTATAAATTCGAAAGTAACTCTGTCTGTCTGCTACGCTTTCCCGCTTAAACTACTGAACCAATTTTAATGAAATTTGGAACACAGATAGTGGACCTAAGGTTTTAGTAGCTTATTTAATGACAGCTAAGAATGATGCGATACTGGGGCTGGTAGTGTACTCATTATGTTATAGCGACACGGCGGTGGTGCTGGACGCTGTTTACGTACTGCATATTATTCATGGACTTCATTCGCAATGCTGTAGATAATTTTAAATAAAATAAGGAATTATTGCCTAGGGTCTAATAAACGTGTTACTCATATGGAAAAAAGTCACGGCAACACTGCACGGTGGTCACGTCCTTAATATTACCTATTGGTAATAAATATCATGATGCTGTAGAATACATTGTTAACGGGACCAGAAACTCAAGTTTTTCGCCTCCTTATTGTGTACGCGGGGATGTAATGCAAGTTGATAGAGATATGAGTTGGTGACCAAACCGCTGTTGCAAGCAAACGGCTCATAAGACCCCCTTAGGTAGATAGATATGAATGATGGTAGGTTTACAAAAATTAGAACAAACTAGCTAGCTAGAGACCCAGGTTCAAACATAAACCAAGCATATAGTGTTTCTTTATTTTTTGTGATAACATTTCTTTTAGCTATTGCAGATAGCAATGGTAAGTAACACTAAGCCAATGAGTGTTTTGCTTGAAATGAAACCAAGTAAATCTACTGAATTCTACTGTTTTTATCCGAGCAATGCTCTGTCGTCCAGGTGCTATAAACAAAATAGCAAACTAAACAACTTTTACCTTAAAAGTTCTTCTTGACTCTGCCGTGAGACCAGCACACTCTCTGCTGAGGTGATGCAGCCACTGCAGGCCAAACAGTCAGCAAGGGTTATCTCTACCTTCTTTAGCTTCTCTTTTGTGCCCGTTGATATATCAAAATATCCATCTTCACCTATTTTTATCTTGGCTCCAGTCTTCGCCTTTGATTTTTCTATCTTTACAGGCTTTATACATTCCTGTAAGATAAAATAAGATAAATGTGTTTGTATAAAGGTTTTGTTTTTTACCATAATACCCTAAAGTTAAAAAATCAACTGTCTAAATCTCATATACCCAGTGATGCTGCTACAGCAGTGATAGTCTATTACGTCTATGTCTATGTATGTAATATAGTTTGAAATTTGCAGTACCATTTCGATCTGTGTATTAATTGATATCAGTTTGCCAACCTATACCATGCAGGTTCCTTCCTACCTATTTCTGTATCTTACCTTTACAATTTGCAAGCGATAAAATGCCTATAAATATAAAGTTTCCCTGGTATGCGAAGTTAGTGCTAAAAATGAGGAACCTAGGAAGTATCACAAAACTTACATTAGTATTAGTAGATAATAATTAAGTTATAAGAAAATGTAGGACCAACCTGTTGATTATTTTTTAATTTTTGTATCAATCAGAATTTTACATTATTTACTATCACTTACGATTAAACTATAAAGACCTAGATAATATTATATACTATCATATCACACCTCATAAAATACATAAATTTGCGTGCAGTACAGGAAATATACGTTCATTGTTGAAATCAAGCAATCTTTGAGGTTAGAAGGTACTCACTTGCGACGGAGTTATGAAATCATCTAAGTCAGTCAATCTAAGAGCACCGCTAAAACGTGACGACATTTTTAATTTTATTATTAACACGATATTGTATTAATATAAAAAGAAATACACTTGTAGTACACAAAATAAAATAAATAAAAACAAGATACAATACTTTACGATAGTCGGACAACCAGCTGATTTTTTTTTTTTTTTTTTTATATATAATGGCAACGCGCCTGGGGCACATCATGCCAATGACAAAAAACCAGCTGATTAAGAGTTAAGACATTTTCAGTCATTGTCATGTCATTTCACTGACAGGTGACATTACTGACAATCTCCACACTAGGTCGTTTTTCTTTCAATGGTAATGCATAGTATACAAACTGCCATTGTAAGAATACAATGTATCGAATTATTTTGGTCAACACTAAATTCAGTGGGTAAGTATAATATAATTATACTATTTGTTGCTTTACTTATTAGACAAAGACTTATTTATCTACTTGAATAAGGTGTCAGCCGCCATCGTTGTTCTCTATAATCTACATTAATTGCATACTCAGAAGAAAATACTTTAGTTATTGTTCTGAGATTAATCTTATAAATTATATAAATATTATAATTATATAAATATAAATATTAATAAGCTTCTAATGTAATGTAATAAAGGTAATTGTTCTACGTCCATGTAAACAAAGCTTAAGTTTAGACATATTTATTTAATAATAATGTTAATCATTACTGTTACCATTACCAAGTGATAAGAATATAAGATAATCATAATATACCTACATATCTTCAAAATTAAAATTCGCCATATACCAGTTACCTGTCATTTGTTAAACTTATTTGCCATTGCAAAATATAAAGAGACAAAACGTTAAAGTAGGTACCTACTTCCTTATTAGTCTCTTAAATACAACTTAAATTAATGACGATGACGCTAGATTTTATTGTTTTTTGTATTTTTTATACGAAGGTCCATTCTAATCTACGCTCCCACGCTTGACCTTGTACAGAGCTATAATAACAAACATGAACTGGCACTCTCGCTTATGTTGAGAAAAATCAATTTCATCTTCCCGCCTGCCTCCGGTATCCAAGGCGACGGGTAAACAGTGGGGAGACCGATCGAGTGGAGCACGCTTGTGTCGCTTTTCAAGTGCATTTTTGTTGTTTCATTGCGAATTAATTTTTTCTCATTTTTTTGGATTGCATGGACGATGGCCGAGGAAGGAGTCGCGGCTGCTCCTGGGGCAGCTGAGAAAGTTGTTCACACGTATCCTCTAATAAGGGTAAGTAAGAAATGAAAAATAAATCATAATAACCCTTACTGGTTTTAATCTCTATCTTGTACTTTATTAATTTTAGGTAATTTTAAGCTCGAGAATAATAGAATTCACGGCGAATATTAATTCCTAAAACCAAAATGCATTTTTACCTATATTTTTCATAACAGATAGTTTTTTAGCAATAGGTACCTACATGATTTTAATTTTACCGATGCGTTCTTTATGTAAAATAATTATCTAAGTGGATAGCAAAAGAAACATGTTTGTTGCTCAATCACACAGGACGGCTGAACGCATCGGTATGAAATTTAGCACAAAGATAGATTACAGTCTGAAATAGCAAGACCATAGGCTAATTTTTAATCCGAAAAATTTACGGTTTCCGTTGGATAGATTAGAACTCAAACCATCCGAGCAAAGCTGGGCCAGATCACTAGTTAAATATAGAAGCAAGTACATTAAGTCTCTATTCTATGTAAATACTCTCTATACCATTCTTAGTCTAGCAGGCAGTTAAGAATGTGGAGGTGATGAAGGCAATAGCAATGTTATGGTACCAGATAAATAATAAATAATCTTTTGCATAAACCAGGAAGATATTATATTTTTTTATTAGTAGGACCCGTTGAAGCTCTTGCGTTAATTAATATGCTTCGATTTTGATCTGATTGCTTATTTCGCTCTAGTATCTAGTATACTACATTCTTAATTAGCATGGTCTCAAATAAGTGTACCTACCTGAAAACAAAAGATAAAGATGTTAAATTAATATATTTTATATTAGGTATAGTCTTTGTAATAATAATTGTGTAACTTTAATTGAATTATAATAACTTCAACGTTAATGAACATGATTATTTAGTGTATTATACGTTAATCTGCTGAAACCTACACAAAAAGTTTTAAAATGTAATAGGAAATCATTTTTCGGCACGGCAAGGTCCGTTTGCGGTAGCCGGAACACCACTCTTGCGCATCGGCCTACTGTGCGGACACCGTGACGTATAAGATTACCGCACGCACATTCTAAAACAATGACTGCATTGCAATAGAGATGTGACAAAGGTCCGCTTGAACCGCTTTCAAAAACTCGTTCAAGATCATACAGCAAATTTCGTTATGAGCAAAGAGTTCAAAATTTCAAATAGTCACGTTCATACAGTTCTTTCACCGTAATTATATTATTTGTATTGTAAATGAGAGAGAGAGTTAAATTTAGGGTCTTACTTGTAAATAAATGACGATATATAGCACCGCACTAGGATTGACTGTATCGGAGGTACCATGAACGCTAAACATGAATTTAAAATCGTCAACTTTCTGCCTCGCTGGTAATCGAACCTGGGACCCTCAATCAGCGGTCGGGTAAAGTAATCATTGTACCATACGGGTCGTAGAAATATCGTCAAAATTAAGTTTTTCACAACTGTTATTTTTCTATTCATTCGCATGGAAATTCGCATGGAATTATAATAAGTTACACAGTTTTGATTTCCAGGGAAACTATTTAGGGTTTGTTATTTTTATCAGGTTTCATGACTAATGAAGGTATAAATAATCTACAGTCACTAGGTACTGTTTTAAAAACAGCTTTCTACTTTACCGTGCCGGGACTACTAAATAAATCGCTTCTAAGCTTCGAAATAGTAAAATCTAATTAGGTACTGTTTTTAGTCGCTTCTCTTTTAAAAGTAAACAATATCTTCTTCTGAATTCGTTAATATGTAGTTAATCATGATTATTGTCTGGCTGTTTTGTTGGTTACCTTATAGTTGCTATCTCGGCGGAGAAGCAACAAAACAAAAAATAATTACTGAAAGGATATTTGAAAAAGCTGTTCATTTCACAACATTAGCAGCCAATCACTTTGAAGGCCTGTGACATGAAAGCTTGTTGATCAAAAGCAAACTGCTATTAATGCCATTAAATGGAAAGGCACGGCAGTTGCAGGCTAGGCTTACACGAGGTAACCATCAACCTCAGAAGTAGCAGTGCAACGGCATAATAATATGACCTCAGACAATATTCCGGCTAGTTAGAAGTGATGTGAAGATGTCCGCAACGACCACGCCATGTGGCCTGCAAACTGTGCGTCACTCTATTTAAATTTAAAAAACATTCATCTCATATAATCCAAGTATAGTGGCGTACAAAGAGTTTATAATACAGTTAGCGATTGGCACACAAGCACGAGACATTCTAGTACACATATTTAAAAATCAGCTCATATATTTACCGAAGCAAACTTCAACGTGTACAAAGCAAAGTCAAATAAAAAGTGTTGAGAGATGTGACCGACATGTTGCTCCGTATCGATTACCACATTGCGTTTGAATGTAGGTCTTGTATTTGGAAAATTGTCGTTTTACTCGTAATGGAGGTTTAAGTACGATATCTAAGAGACGACAGCTTTAGAAATAATGAGATATTAATTTACGTGCTCAAATATCAAGATGTCAATGGTTCTCAAAAATGCATTCAACCGATACCGAGTGTAAATTTAGAAGTAGGTACTTATTTTTTTAAATTAGAGGATTGAAGATTAGAGTCATAATTTAAGTACCAAGTATTCGTTTATTATATGAAATTAGTTAATATAGTAAAAATCGACATATATAGGTGCTTTCTGCCTTAGGTATTTTAAATACAATAATTTAAATTAGGCTTGGCCGGTGAAGTGGTGTAATTCTCTGATCTTAAGGACTGGAATGTTTTTAAATGTAAACCTAGAATAGAATAACACTTTGCTTTATCTCTTCTTGCTTCTTACTCTGCCCGCAACTGTATGGTGTCTGGAGATTACTTTAGCACGTTGCTCCAATGGTAAAGTTAAAAGAGTCCGTAGCAAACCTGCAACATAATGTTTTCATAGCCTTCATAAGGCCTCAAACCATCCGGTTGCGTGTGAAGTGTAGCATTTCCTCCTAAGCATGGTATTCAGCTGGAAATTGATTATAATACTTATAGCGGTCACTAGTCTTTGCCGACCGCAGTTGTTTTGCATTTATCTAATCAATTAGTACGAATTCATATAATATCTAAGTACTCGTATATGAATAGTTACATCTAAGATTTACGGTCTCGACAATACCTTCCAAGCCCATTTATGTTCAGCGTTAAACATTCGTTGCTCGATAGGATGTTTATTTTGGCAGGTGGACCAGTCTACGCTTTCTCATTCATCTGTCGAAAATGTATTATCGTTGATCAGAACTGTTAGGGATTCATAAATAAACCTTAATAAATATGCAGCCCTTTTTATCGAGGTCAACAGCTAGTTTTCTCTTGCGGTTTTGTATTTGTAGATACTTACCTAACATTAGTCTAAATATTTTTATGCACTGTACAACATGGCCTTTCCGTTTTCTATCCTTGGACAGCCTTCGGAATTACATAAAGCATTGCCTATACTTTTGGAACATTCCTCCCAAGGCATTTTCTAATGAATTTTGCACAGAGATAAAAAATATAGAAAAAAACTAGTGCTCTTTTACTTTCGTCAACATACACTGTATGTTGCATGTTAATAGATTTATTGTTGGCTGCATTCAGACACTCTGCCACCTAATATTGGAAAATCATACATTTGTATGGAAAAATCTTATTATTAACATTATTAAGGTATTATTGGTAGGCATTAGGTGAAAAAATTACCAACATGTTGTTTATACCATAGAATTATATCAATATGTATCATAACAGCGGGTTGGCCACTAGCCCGCTTCTCCACCAACCTGCATTGGAGCAGCGTGGTGGAGTAAGCTCCAGGCCTCTCCAATAATGGGAGAGACCCCCCTAGCAGTGGGACGTAAAAAGGGTTGCATTCATGTATCATTATTTGATTAACATCGTCTTAGATTTATTACAATGTCCTAAACGATCTTTTATTTTCAGCATTCAGACATGTCGGAGGAGATGCGAACAGAAGCGATGGAGCTGTCTGTAACGGCTTGCGAGAAATTCTCTCAAAACAATGAGTTGGCAGCTCGAATGGTGAAGGAGTCCATGGACAAAAAGTTCGGGCCGGCATTCCATGTGGTGGTTGGTGAGAGCTACGGCTTCGAGATCACATACGAATGCACTACCATTTGCTATATGTATTTCGGTGGTAACCAAGCCATCTGCATATGGAAGTGCTCTTGAAGTGTTTAACCAAGACTTGATACAATAAACTTGTTTCGTCCATGCTACCGTATCGTTAGTCGACACTGTGGTTATTGTGATCGTGTTTGACTTTTACCGGGGACCTAAAATTATTTATTGGAAACAAAGTTGTAAAACGAGGTATTTAATGAAAATATTATGAATTTTCAATCCTTATATTTTAGCTCAATGATAATGAAAAGTGCTAAGTACTTACTTATGATCGTATCGTATCAATTGCTAAATATTTATACTTATTTTGCTAAAACATTGTATAACAGAAACTCTGTATAATATTAAATTAGGCCTCCGCACGGAATTCCATGGTATCTAAACATACATAAGTATTCAATTAATAATTCATAATTAAATTTATAAAACATTAGGTATATTATAATTATGTTCAAAATGTTCCTTAGTCCCTATTATATTATGCAGAGTTTACGTTGTAGTATAATATTTAGGGAAAGGAAAGTAACTTATTTTCTCTATGTGAACTTGTACAATTTAGATCCAGGGTTAAAGAGTATATAGGACGTCAGAATATTTCTATCCAGAGTAATTTTAATTAATATTTCCTCTGTATAGATTTAAAGAATCGTGGCGGGACAAATACTGTGTCACATTTTCGCGTGTTCAAGCTATGAAATGGGTAGCACGAAAACAAGGTTTTCTAAGAAACAATTCAGTCATTAGCATAAGTGCTACGTGAAGCAGAATATGTTGTTCTTTGGGTAATTATGTTTGGACGTAACTTGAATTTAAAATAAGTATTTTTGTACCGCCGTAACTAATGGTATTATGCTGCTAACCAAATTTTAGAGTTATTACAATAAACATTTTTGAAACTATTTCGATTTGCATTTTATTTACTTACATATGGCTCGTTGGCTGCAACCCTTTTTGCGTCCCACTGCTGGGCACGGGTCTATCTACATTATTGGGGAGGCCTGGAGCTTACTCCACCACGCTGCTCCAATGCGGGTTGGTGGAGATGTGGGCTAGTGGCCATCCCGCTGTCGGATGTTTTCAAACCGCCCATAAGGTTTCCGACAAGGTTTAACGACTATTATCTATCGACAACAACCGGGACCGACGGCTTAACATGCCCTCCGGAGCACGAAACGCGCATGAAATTTTTTGCCACTAGCGGTCATCCATCACACAGCCGACCGCGCCCGTTTGGCTTTATCAAAGCTATGTGGGATATTTTCTTTATAGGTACATAAACCGGACAAAAAGACAGACGGGCCGCGTAATGTTATGGGATAACCCATCGCATGGACGCTAGCAGCTATCAATCATGGAAGTACCAACAGTGCACCCATTTCTGCTGTGAATCAAATTCTATTGTAATTCCAGTGGAAAGGTGCAGTTGCCGGTCAGACTTTACGTGAGGTGACCATCAGCCTCCGGAGTAAAGCAACTGCATACGACCTCAGACAAGACTTATCTTTGTTTGCTTGAGATTGTGTATAGATGTCCATGGGCTGAAGCGACCACTTGACACCACACGTGGCCTGCATGTTCGTCTGCTACTGTAATTAAACTGGGGTCCATGGATCCCGAATGGACTTCTTACCTTATTCAAATTTCTGCTTCGCCGCCCGTCGGGAATCGAACCCGGTACCCTTAAAGTCCCGTCATGGTAACCATTGCGTCATAGAAGTCGTCATTTTTTTAGTTTTTCTTTACTTGTACCTACTTAAATTAAGGGTCCTCAGATTGTTTCAATTTGGCAAGTGGTCCATTGTCACGAAAAGGTTAAGAAACCCTGCACCAAAGCATTTATAACTAATAACTATCCATTTTTTAAAAAGTGCGACAAAATAAAACAAAGTTATCAAAATTAATATTAAAATTTATTATATTGAACGTTACAAATTTTCGTAATCCGTACCAATTAGATTGAGATCCTGCTGATCTTTATTGTTTTATTCGTGCGAAAAACTCAAATATCATTATTATTGTGTATAAATGTTTTGAAATAAAACATTTTGGTGCAATATACTACACTGTGCGAAATTTTGGTAATTTCGAATTAAGTAACCGCTAATTTATTGTGGGATCTTCCGTTTATTAAAAAATAGAGGAGAAATAGTTTTGCGCGGTCGTATACAATGTTTATTCACGAACGACCCCTTAGTTATATCCACGAAAAAAAAATAGCTCAACATTTACAAGCAGGATCTCGTATAATAAATAGTTCTTTAGCAGAGTTGGGCAAAACGTAATCAGATTAATGATTGCATTGTGTTATCCTCAATCAAGATTACAGATTACGGAAATTAATCAAGAAAGTTATCATTGATGATTAGTTCGTAATCGTAATTTTGATTACTTTTTTGATTGATGCATACTAACTAAATTTAGGAATTCTACAAACTAATAATCATTAATCACTGATATGTAATCAGTAATCTTGATTGATGATTACACAATGTAATCGTTTATCTGATTACATTTTGCCCAATTCTGCTTTAGAGAACATTTTAGTGAGAGAATCAGAGCGTCTGTCGACACGATCATGATTTATAAAATATTTTATTATTTATATTTTGTTATTATTATTTCAAAATTGTAGTATTTAACATTGTTCTACAGTATGCAATTTAATATTATCTTGTAATGTAAAGTTACCTTTCTCATCTCATATATCATGTACTGAATTTCGACTAATGTCCCATTTTTTTTTGTTTACAAAACAATGAGCTGTTAAATGACGTCCACTTAACGCTCGGCATTTTCTCACTAAAGCTACGACTTTTACATTACATACATTGGCACATATAGTGATCGATCACATAATACTCAATATACTTGTATAAACATTTAATCAATACTAACACATCCCATACAAAAGCATTCCATACATATTCGCCCCGTCTGCAAATAGGATCAAGTTATACAATTATATTTTTTTATAAAAAATTGTATGTAATGTATTTAATGTATTTAATATACGCGAACATTTTACAATTGCCTAGAATTATTTTAGAAGTTGGAGGTAGTAATTTATTTTAATTGGTATAATTACCTATACAATTTACGTTAAAAAAGTAGAATGGAGTTAATGAAACGGTTAGTATAAAATTAAATATGAGCTATACTTTTTTGTTTAAATTACACAAAGCTAATTAATTAATGTTTAAAAAATATATTTTATTGTAATAGAACATAAACAAAAGCTAAATGCTACTAATATCTGGGTCAATATTCAAGAGTACTAATTTCACGAGTTTCATCTAATAAAAAATTCAAATTAGGTTTTACATTTAATACAATATGCACATATTATGTATTCCAAAGTACTTTAACTTGTCATTAATAATTTGTTGGTTTTTTTTAAAGAAATCGCATAATTTTTAAATAAAAACAGCATCAAAATTCATTACAGGCACCTGTTTCATTTCGAACTATCGTGTATTTAATAGTCTTATACTAAATCTAGACCAAAGAACTTAAGTTTGTCGACTGTGTCATATAATTCAATGGTCATTTAAGACAAAATAATAGTAGAAATGTAATTCTGAAAATACATATTAATCATACACGTTTTTAAAGTTTTGTTACGGTACAAAACTCATCACCGCAACCGATAGAAGACTTTTATATTACGCGACCAAAACCTTTGATATCGCCGCCACGTGGCACGCAGGCGCCTCTTCGTTCCTCAGTCTGCCAGCAAGTGTAACGGCGAGAAGACGTACGCAAAATTTAAAGCGAAAAATCTCGGTAAGTGTTATGTTGACAGTGTTTTGTCCAGTTTGCATTTCATTACAAGTCCCCTTAAATCTTGAAACATATTTATGATTATTACGTTGTTACTATTTCGGCTCATTAAGATCGGGGCTAGCTTACTTTTTAAATATATAGACAGCATGTACTACATGTACAAAGAAATATATTTCTCTAAAAGTCTGTATTGTTCATAACCGTGCCCTTCATTACCGTCGTTTACCGTGTCCTTTTTGAGGTCCCGGTAATGCACAAAACATCACGGTAATGACAAATGATGACTATTTAAATTGATATTGTACTACAGGTGGTTGAATCCACATAAACTACAGCCTAAATGTTTTTCTGGTGTATAAGGTACACTTCTAATTTTCACTTAGATTCAAACGATAGATTTTTCGTAAAAGAGAACAAACTTCTTTTAATCCACCTTGTTTAAACCCTCTTATCAAAACGATTAATTTAATGTTTCATGTTATTAACATAATTTATGTCCATGATGGGAAACTGGTTATAACGTCCTTGTAATTTTTGTTTATGTTTCAGAAAAAAATGGTGCGTCCTAAGAAGACAAAAGAAGAGATATTAGCTAGAAGAAGAATAGCTAAACGTAAACGGTACGCGGCTTTAAAAGAAAATGAAGAATTATATAATATTGAAAAAGAAAAGGAAAAAAGAAGATACCTAAAGAGAAAAGCTGAAAAAAAAATTGTTGGCATTAAAGATTTGACACCACGTGCTCAAAGAGATAGACGGAGAAAGTGGCGAGCAAATAGCAAAAAATATTTACACAAGAAAAGAGCAGAGAAAGAAATGGAACATGTAGTTATGGACATCGTACAATCCCAAGACAAGCCTAGCGAACATGATGAACACGATCCTCTTCAATCAGGTTCGTCAAATTATATGAAGAAAACTGAAAATAAACAAGACGAAAATAATACCGATAAAATTTTCAAGTTAAGGGCAAAAATAAGACATTTACGTTATCAAAGAGACAAAAACATAAAAATACTAAAAGATAAGTTATGCAATGTAAATAATAAATACCAAAAACTAAAGCTACTTTTAAATAAATATAACGAGGTGATAGGAGATGCTAAAACTACTACTACTGAGAAGAAAGATAATAAACAGGCAAGAAAAGTTGGTTATAAAAGAATTCAAAAACAATTTAATACGATAAAAGAGAAAGAAGTTTTAAAAAAGATAGAGCTCTTTTTTAATGAAGACGAAAACACAAGAGTGGTTCCGGGTATAAAGGAGTTTATAACAAGAAAGAAGAATAGAAAGCAAAAGCGATATTTAAATGATACTCTTAAAAATTTATATAAAAAATTTTGCTCTGAAAATCAAACAATATCGGTATCATATTCATTCTTTTGTAAATTGAGACCATTTTGGGTCTTATTTCCCAAAGCAAATAGAAACACCTGTGAATGCATTTATCACTGCAATTCAGAACTTTTAATTAAGGCTCTCAATAAAGCTGAAATCATCAACATAAGATCAAATCACGAACTTTTAAACACGCTTTGCTGTGATAGATATAATGAGACTTGCTTAGATCGTAAATGTGCCACCTGTGAACACAGGGTAATTGAATACTTAGAATTCAGCAATGATATACAGATTAAATATTATGAATGGCGTAGGACATCTAACAGCTTTGAACAGGACGGTAAAGTGAGACATAACATTCTTTGGGCTAAAACTGAAAATTATGCACCACCTTTAGATGTTATTCTTAAATTAGAGAAGGTCATTACGAATTTTTTGCCACATTGTGCCACAGCTGTTGTACAAAACAAAACTCTCAAAGAATTGAAAAATAATATTCAAATAAACGAAGCTGTGGTGCATTTAGATTTTAGTGAGAACTATGGCCTTAAACACCATACTGAGATACAGTCTTTTCATTTTGGTGGTAGTAGACAAGAAGTATCCATTCACACCGTTGTTATATATGTGAAAGACATTGAAACATCTGAATTAAAGACTTACTCAGTTTGTACAGTGTCTGAAAATTTAAAGCATACAGCTGTTGCTATTTGGGCACACTTGGAACCGATTTTACTTCTTATTTCAGATCTATCGCCATTTATTGATACACTACATTTCTACAGTGATAGCCCCAGCAGCCAATACAGAAACCGAAATATGTTTTATATTTTTACTCAATTAGAGAAGCACTTTGTAGCACTTCGCAAATTAACCTGGAATTATATGGAAGTTGGCCATGGGAAAGGTGCTCCAGATGGCTTGGGGGCAGTAGTAAAAAGGACCGCCAACAGAATTGTCAATTCGGGAACAGACATCGGGACATTCACGAAATTTGTTGAAGTTATTAGAGCCAACGTGTCTAATATCAAAATTTTTGAGATTGCAAATGCAGACATAGAAAAAAAAGAACGTAGCATACCTAAGTTTGTTCCAATTTTCAAAGGCACCACTGCCGTCCATCAAGTGATTTGGAGATATGGCTCTGAAAGCAATCGGTTAGAGATGCGTAGCCGAAGCTGTTTCATATGTCAAGAGAACGTATGTCAACATTATTATCTCGGTATGCACAATCTCAAAAACGTCGTGATTTCCCAAACTCCCAAACAGTCAACATTTGAAGATACTACATTAGCAGTGCCGGCTTCTATACTCGATACATCGCAACCTTCTAACAGTTATCCAGAATCAGTAGAAACTGAAAATCCAAGTAAAAGGCGTCCGAATATACCAGTAAAACAGGAAGGGCAAGCTAAAGACATAATAATATGTCCTACTGTTTATGAAAAACCTTCGACATCAGGAAAATTCAAACCGCCGAAGAAGGTTCACGCTTTAAATACTATTATAAAACTGGGAGATTGGCAGAATTTAACTTTTATTGGATCTGAAAGCAAATATTATTGTGAAGATTTTGAAAAGTTCATATCTCCCAGTTTATCTGGCTTTGATAAAGAAGATTATAAAGACACGGAAGTAGAAATAGAGTAAAAATAAAGAAAATATTGTAGGAAATGTATGTCAAGAGATAGGTAAAGAGAGGAAATATAAAGGGAAAGGAGTAGGAAAAAAGAGTCGAATTAATAATAATCAGTGAGGAATAAAATAATAAATCCTACTTTTATAAATTTGATTATATAAAAATTCTACATCGATCACAGAATATTAGAATCCTTTTTATAATATTTTTTATTAATATTTAGTTTTGTTAAAATAAATCTATAGGTCCATTAAAATGTTAAGTATAAGACTGATTTGTTACCAAAACGTTGAAATTAAGTTTGTTACTCGTAACTTTATATCATAATGTTTCTACTTTACTTGAAATATCAGAAATTTAATAAGAGGTGATTTTAAGACTGATTTTGAAGATTTTTTTTCGGAAGATGTCTATTTTTTGTTTATAATATGATACTGAAATGTAACAATAAAAGTCAATTCCAACATAATCGTGCACTTTTTATTAAAATTATTTTGTATCATTACCATGGTTCTATATTTCATTACCATATGCTCATAAAATCATTACCAGGCACATGGTTCATTACCGTAGCTCATCATATATTTTAAGCGGCTATAACTCGTTCAATATTTGAAATATATAAGTGCCTTTTAACAATTACACATGAAAAAAGATGCTTCATAACATAATGCAATAAAATCCTACTAAACATGAACTTTTTATTCTTATGAAAATTTTGCGCAAATATTGTCTAAACTGAAGAAACACCCATCTAATACCTTAACGAGCAAATTCTTGTATAATTTTTTTTTTCGATTATGGCATCGCAAACTCTGTGCATACTGCCAGCGTCAAGTATAATTTTTGCATCAATTTTTTGCCAGTTTCAATGAAACTGGACGAAGTAATAACAAAGTCAGTAAGTAAGTAGTCAGTAATCAGTCAGTCTAGTCAGTCCAACATTCAAGTAAAGCGATGGCTACTTTACTAGAACGTGTCCGATGGAATTTTGGAGGCAAGCAGAAAAAACATATTTTAGCACTGTTATTCTATTTCACAAACACTCGTGCACTGTAATTAACCTATATCAAACAAAATGCCATCAACTTTATCCGATATAACTCAAAAATACACCAAGAAAATGAAAATAAAACAAGAGCACAATATGTATTTTTCGACTTCCCGCCAAAACTCTCTTGTTTATACCTAAGTATATTTTTTGAATCTCGGAAACGGCTAAAAAGATTTTGATGAAATTTAGTACCCTGGTTTCGGAGGTGATAAATCGATCCAGCTAGGTTTCATTTTAAGAAATATTAAATTATAAAAAAATATTTTCAGCGATAATCAACTTAAGAGCTCTATAATAATTTCGTTCATTGAATTAAAGCTTCCTTGGCCGAATGGTTATGTGGGCTGACTGCGGAATTAGAGGCTCGGGTTCAAACCTCGACCAAAACCATATTGCGTTTATTTTTTATTTATTGTGATTTTTTTTTTATTGGGAGCTATTTCAGATAGCGTTTTTAATAACCAAGCAAATGAGTGTTTCGTTTGAAATTAAATCAAGAAAATAAATGGTTTTTATCCAAGCAAAGCTTGGTCGTCCAGGTACTATTGTTTTATTTAATAAGAAAAATTAATATATATTACACGCTTTTTATTAGCTTCACCTGTATGTTTGTATGTTTGTATATTTGTATGTTTGTATATTTGTATGTTTGTAACCGACTTCTTTGGGCGCGATTTTGACCCACTTTAAACGGCCAGATTTCGTTCAAACTTTGTAGATTTATTGAGGACCGATGACAATACAATAATCTCATAACTTTATGTTAAAGTCGTAACTAGGATCATCAGGATAAAATAAAATATACGAGGGGCGGCTGATAAGTTCGTGGCCTAAGGTACTTTAACACGTCTAAGCGTCTGGTTAACTTGAAAATTTGCATAGGGGTCAAGGGCCGATGATAATGCAATAATTTGAGAATAAAAATCCAACTAAAAAATTAAAAATAAATAATGTAGTTTAAAAAACTAAAAACACGCTTTTGTGAAAATACGAACTAAAAAGTAAAAAAATAAGAAGAAAATGTATTTTACTGTAAAAAAAAGCGGGGGGTGGTTTTTACCACTGTTACTGTTGACACCATGCACCCCACGCTTTTTTTTACAGTAAAATACATTTTCTTCTTATTTTTTTACTTTTTAGTTCGTATTTTCACAAAAGCGTGTTTTTAGTTTTTTAAACTACATTATTTATTTTGATATATCCATTCAGAACAAGAATAATGTTTATTATTCATTGTGCAACTACACTAATATTATAATGGGATCAGTTATTGTGCACACGCTTCACTTCACAACAGTAAAGCCACAACTTTGCTCTTTAATATTATATTGGTGTAAGGGCTCAGATTATTCACACACGATGTCATAAACAAACAAATATCATTGAGTCATCAAAAAGAGCACAATGACCTAAATGATATTCAGCCGTAAAGTTCCAATATTTGGTTCAATGAGGTTTAGTGATTTATGTCGGGGAATTATAATTTACAGCTGCAAAATTCAGGCAATTGTGCACCATTATCTCAACAGCTGCAACAGAGCTCAAATTCAAATACCTATTTGCAGACGGAATCAATTGCAATTCATTTCTATATATACCTACAAAATATTCTTACACAATATCAACTATACATATACAGTTACCTATCAACATACAGATAATTGTGAAACTCCCGTATAAAAATCTACACAACTGTCGCAATGTAAATAATATGACCTACCTACAAGGTAATAATAGCTATCTAACAAATGTATGAATATAAATTGTATCAGGCACGATTTTCATCAAATTCAAAGTGTACTGGGTACTTGCACTGGGCAGTTCTCAGGAAACTAGATAAGCACCTCTATCTTCTATATAATTATTTCAGGTGTCGTAAAGATCAAACAACCATCCTTAATGCATAGGCTGCAAATATAACTTAGTAGGCTTTTGACTACTTTGATGACTGTGTCTTTTACACCAGTAAAAAGTATAAACCACACCAATATTTAATTCTTCTTAGTTCCTAAGACAAAAATCGCCTTCTGGCAACATTGACTGAACTTAAGGGTGAAAACTCACACTAACATTTGATTTACTTTTAAAGCTTAAATACCAATGGTGTAATATTGGATAACGTAATCTACATATTTTTTTTATTGTTTGATCTTTAAAACACACGGAAATGAGATATTTTTAATACTATTTTGCCTTCGGCTCACTTCCTACGTCCATATAAGACCAATACAAAAAAGCAACTTTACAACATAATACTGGTACTAATAAAAATTGAGAAGCTAACCACAATCTCTCCAAGAATTCTAAGGTAATTCTACAACCACTTTGAAGAAATATATATTCCAAGCCCCATAATGTGTACAATAATAGATTTGCTTACAATAATAACAACCGTAACATTCTT
This sequence comes from Pyrgus malvae, assembly GCA_911387765.1. Lineage (NCBI taxonomy): Eukaryota > Metazoa > Arthropoda > Insecta > Lepidoptera > Hesperiidae > Pyrgus > Pyrgus malvae. The sequence continues at coordinate 3,081,360 of OU426955.1, read as the reverse complement.
AAAACAAGAAATATTTTTGTATAATGAACCCTAAAGAATACTGAAGACTGTTGGAAGTTTAGTTACTATAATAGTACTGTCAAGAATGAACTTCAAAATCAATGCTAAATTATTATTTTTCGCTTAAACAAAATGTAGTAAATGTCACTCACTGATCATACTTCAAAGTTTCATTCTTAAAAACAGTTTACAATTCACATATGTATATATAATCGCTGTACAGAGTAGAACACAACACATGGAATGACTAATTGTATATGCATAATAAGAAGTGTTTTGTGACAAGTATGTAAAACTGACCAAAACTACAATATAAACTTACTGTTACCCATTTTTATGGCATGGGTAAGGTGAAGCTTAAGATGAAGGTGTGTGCTGTGCTTTGTATCAATTAGATTACTGTCATAAGTAAATCAGTAAGTTTTGTTCTCTCACCATTTAAATGGTCACTAAACAATAAACTGCAGAAAAGCAACGCTATAGCCAATGAACACCTTCAATCTACCTCAATGGGTATGGCACTTTATAACGAACACAATCTTACAACCTAAGTTTAATCTAATAGACCACAATATTTTATATTCATAATTATATCAATTCATTGATCCTTTAACTAAATTTTGATATAATTATGCATAGCCCATACACTTTTTAACAACTTTACTTAACATTATAACATCAAATACATTTTACATTAACAGCAAATACTATATCCCAAAACAATTTTTTTACGTATTACTGTTATCCAATTATGAATAATACTAATTTGTTGTGTAAGCCTTAATAACTGCTTGTATATAATATATTGTGACCATCCTTCTTATACAGCAGTGATTTAAAAAAAAACAAATTTTTACAGTATAAAATCAATTATATAAAATCTTTTTTGACACAGGTAACATTAAAAGATCCAAGATTAAATTTATTGCAAATTTATTATTAGTTCATTATTCCAATCCCTATCTCAAGCGTCGCATATGTTACACCACACCTAAAGCCTAAAGCAATCTTTACAATATATTTTTGCCATCTACAAGCACCCTAACTCTATAAAAACAACAAAAAAAGTTATACTTCTAAAAATATTGTAATTTTATTGTTGTTAGAGAACACTCAACATTATTTTAATTTAGTATTTATGTATACTGCATTAAAACATCTTTGCTAGCCTGTAGTAATTGTTAAAGATTGTTAACTTCACATCCCTTATTTATTTACTATCTAAATCGCAAAATAGAAGTTTGAATTATCTAAAATCACAATTTTACTCTTCTGTATATCGTAATAAGGAATAAAATACAGCCCTATTAGTTTACAGTAATAATACTTGGTGTTCATATATAAGAGACACTTCTCACTAACATGTATAAACACAATAGTGATACTAAAGGCACACTAAGTTAAATATTAAAATATTTATTAATTATATAGTGTATAATTCTGTTACTAAGCTGTAAATTAATAGGGCACAGTTCCGTTACATTAATTTTAGTTATATTTCTACTACCTTAGTATACATATACAAAGTACATGATTAATTGTTACCATAATTTGCACTTTTATCATTTCCTTTACGTAACGTAAACATACAGTAGGTATATTTACGTTATATTCAATGAACACAAGCAACATTAGGTTCATTAATTGTGACTATTAAAAAATTGACAGAATGATACTTGTATTCTGAACTAACCATTAAATTCTCAAAGGTCCAAGCAATTTTAAGAATTAACTAAATATGAACCTTAATTTATAAACATACAGTTCAGTTTACAATGAACATCTTAAGCAATGTAGTGCCATACAACGAGTGCAATGTAAAACTACTTTGAAGCTAAAATGGTTATTTTTGCACCATTTTAATTAATCTCCTATTTTTGAAATCAAAGTTTCTGGTATTTTGATTAAATTTAGGACTCATAACATATCAAGCCTAGCCATTTTGAACACAGATAAAACACAAGACCTTTCTTGCTTTGTATCAGGAAAAAAATTGTACAACTGTATCATTGAATGAATATTCACATATTTGAACAACTATCATCTAAATGTTATTTTAGAATATATATAATTAATTTGGAAGTTAATATTTTTTTCCTAACTAAAAGGCTTGCTTTACACATCACATAAGCAAGCAACTGTTCTTTACTCAAATACTTTTATCAAATTTTTAAATGTATAGTACACAGTACTTAATCAATACATTCTGTGTTATGTGTTCATTACTGTATTTATATCTTTAATTTAGCAATCTTATATGCTCTTTAAAAGATATGTAGATTTTTAAATTGAAACAATTATTACCATACTGTACAGTTGAAATTTTATCATAATGGTGTTGAATCTTACTTCATCAGAAAGTACACAAATTATGTTTTTTAGAGTAGCTTCTGCTTCAAATAGATAGTTTCAAATATGTAAATTGAAACTTCCAGCTAGTGTTATCAATTTGATATTAATTTATTAAATTTCTAGCTAGTGACACCAAAAGCTGTGCTATATATAACAGTAATATCGTATATGCAAATAATCTCACTCATGTAGCACTTACCCATTTTGTTATTGGCTAAACATTCACTGCACAAAGCTGTTAAATTATCCTGTTCCGTAATCAAGTCTCCATTTCACCATTCACTTATTAAACGCATTTTTTATTCCACAAAAATCACAGTATTCTCGTCACTAGTTCCACTTGTTACACTAGGGTTACACTAGGGTGACAGTAAGGTCAGTGGCAGCACAGGAGCCAGGAGTAGCGGCGGCGCTACAGGGAGCAGTGCGGTCGCTAGGAGGGCGCGAAGTGCGTGACGAGCAGCTTGGTGGCCTTGGCCAGGTCGTAGGCGGCGGCGCGCACGTCGTCCAGCGGCGCGCGCGACGAGCACGTGCGCGACACCTCCTCGCTGGCCGCGCGCAGCTCCCTTATCACTTGTTGCAACGCCGGCTCTTCTATTATCTGCAATCAGACAAGTGCTTAAAAGTTTTGTAAAGGTATTATTGAATTGATATGTGAAATGTAAGTGTGCAATAGGTCTTTTGTTTACATAGAAAACAATTAAGTGTATTAAAAGAAGATAAGGTTATATTATTATTAGTTCATTATTATGTCCTTACATATAAATTTGCCGATATTAAATACTTAAAAAAATTTAGATTAAAAAAAATTTGTTTGATTAGGAATTCCAAATTGAAATATATTTCGATATAAAGCCAGAAAAATATTGTTTTAAAATTGGTATTTCAGTTGTTTTCACATCATTTGTTTCGAGTTTCAACATTGTTTTAGTATAACAACTCTGGATAAATTAAAAATACGCGGTATTTAAGAATACGAGTTCCACTGTGGCACCAGTGCTGCAGAAAAGACTGGAATAATGGGTACCGCACGAATTGTCAGAAGTAAACCAACAAATGCGCATCGCTTGCTGCGTTTCTTTGCTCAATCGGCGAAAGGATTTTGAATCGACTCGCGTCTTGTGATGAGAAATGGATTCTGTACGACAATCGGAAGCGATCATTACAATGGCTTGACCCTGGAGAACCGGCAAAACTTTGTTCTAAGCGAAAACTGACCAAAAAAAAGATTCTGGTTAGTGTTTGGTGGACCAGTGCTGGTGTTATCCACCACAGCTTCTTGAGATCACGCCAGACGATTATTGCAGACTTGCTTTGCCAACAATTGTATAAAATGATGAAAGACTCTTCATTAAACAATCGAGACTGGTGAATTGCTAGTGCAATGTTCCTTCAGGATAACGCAAGGCCACGCACTGCACATCAAACGGTCGTCAAATTAGAGGAGCTGCGACAAGAACCTCTGCATCATTCACCATACTCTCCAGATCTTGCCCCAACCGAGTACCACTTTTTTAATTTGGATAATTTTTGCTAACTGAAAGTCGAGGTTAAACACCGCCCCGCCCCGCATCCCTTGGCCACTTATTACATTTATCACTACTAGGGTTAAATTATTAATAACAACCGACAAAAGTGATTAATTTAACACTTTAACCTCGACTTTCGGTAATTATTAATAATAATAGATAATTATTAATAATCTTCAATTATTCACTGTTACAGTAACACATACATCGATTAAGTAATAATTTCGTTAAAACTTGTTTCACTTTTTTTATTTTCACTTTTTTGATACTGAACAGCATTTTCATATGTAAGGACCTAAATACATTCATGGATTTGCAGTTCACTCCAGCATACACACCATGCTTTGATGGTAAATTCAAGGTCACCAGCGCCCGAACATACAACATCATCACTGTGATTCTACATGAATCTAGAAAGCTTAGAATAATTACAATTACATTATAGAAACCATTTTCACGCGCCCAAATTGAAGCATGTTGATTGGTGCCATTAATGGCACCAAACGCCTGGCCGCTCCGTTAGACTTAAGGTTAAATTTTATCACAACACTTTTTAAAAACAAGAGAAATGTAATAAAATTAACTTTTCACAGTGTTTTCAATATTTTGTAGTATTTTATAGTTAATTTGGTCAAAAACTCAAAATAATAATATTTTGTTTGTCAGATGTGACAGCTATAGGAATTTATTTTTAGTGGTTCAATTTTGACAGCGCGCTTGTATGAAGACTGGCGTTCTTAACGTTATCATTCTAAGCTAGAAAGTAGTGATGCAACGGAAGTGTCTTAGCGGAACCAGAAACGGAAACAGATGTCTAAAGTAAATTTTAGCAGAAACGGAAACGGAAACGGATGCAGAAACGGAAGTGTAAATAATATGGAAAAAAACAAATTTACAAATATAATTTTTATTAAGTATCAAATACACCAAATCTAGGTTAGAAATAGATATATTAGAAATCTATTATAGAAAACAATATTGCAACTTTGCAACTGAACATTTTATTAATATTCAAAATTTAGTAGTGGCAAGTTATATTTTATAAAAAGTATGTAATTTGGCCGCTTTTGCACCTAACAATCGGTGTTCTTTGTATATAAGACCAGCTCCGCTAAATAATTGTTCACTGGCGACGCTGCTGGGGGGTACCGACAAATATTGGCGCACTAATGGCAAAAGATTACGGTATTTGTGTGAATTTAATTTCCACCACACAAGAGAATCTTCATTTAAAGGTCTTTTCTTTTTTTGTTACACACATGACACAAAAGTATTGACACAAACAGCAGCAGAAAATATTACGCGCTTACATTCACAAAAAAGTACGTAAACAAACAAATGTGACAAGTGCCTGCGCAGCTCGCTGGCTGACCCCTCCCCCGCGCGTTCAACCGTCCAGCGACTCGCACGCGCCTCGTGCGGCGCATGCGTAACTCTCAGCCGTCGGTTGTAAACTTCCGTTTAAATATCCGTTATAAAAGTTGCGGAAACAGAAGCAGAAACGGATGTTAAAAATCGCGCGGAACTTCCGCACTTGCGGAAACAGAAACAGAGATCCGTTGCATCACTACTAGAAAGAGATTTTAGTAAGGGCAGTACCGGCGGGAAGAGCGCCAGCAGGTCCCCGACGGCGCGGCGGATGTGGCGCGCGCGCTCGGGCAGGCCGGGCCGCTGCAGGCGCGCCGCCGCCCACAGCTCCTGGATGCCGCGCGTCACCGCCTCCGCGCGCCGCTGCACCTGCTCCGCCTGCACCGCCTGCACCCCCTCCGCGCGCCCCGCCCCCACCGCCGCGCTCGCCTCCAGCGCGCCCTGCGTCAGCGACCGCTCCAGCCCCGGCAGACTCGTCAGCTGGAATTGTCAACATTTTTTTTAACCTTTTATCGCACCGCTGGGCACAGGTCACTCACAAGTGAAAGGGATTTAGGCCATAATGACTGTATACAATCGATAAGCGATCTAAAACTGCGTTTAAATTTTACATATTTAATTTTCGAGCGTATTTTGACAGATAGAGCAAGAGCCCGTGAGGGCCAGACTTTCGGATTATAATAAAAGTTGAAAGTTCTTCTATGTGTGCCTCTAGTACAGGTAAGAACTATTGCTACCGATGACAACTACCGCCCACTTCAATGCGTCTGGCAGTATGATGGAACCGTCAAAAATGTCTGTTTATGTATCCAAAAAATATGTATTTAATTCAGCTTTTACAATAGGTATAACATTAATAGAATTCCAAATATTTTAGTTTAGGGGTGTCCAGCTGGGGGTTGGAATGGAACCATAAAGTGTCTGGTATTGAGCAAGGCGAATTTTGATATTGTTACGAATGAAATATAAAAAAATTGAGTTTTATAGATATATAAATTTGGGATGGAATTTTATACACCTTTGTCACCTCTTAGCTGCTGAAGCCACCACTACCCAAGTATTATGGGTGGGAATAGTTTTTACCTGCAGAATTTTCAACTTTTATTATAATCCGAAAGTCTGGCCCTCACGAGCTCTTGGACTAAGAACACTGCAAACCAATTTTACTCTGTAGTGACGTTACTCAATGATGTAAAAAATGCATGTTAACTTCAGGTTAAAACCTTTTTGTTTACATAGCCGTAAGACATAATATCATGGTGGCTACTGATCCGCTCAAAAAATACAGATTACAAAAGTGGAAGAGAAATGGATTTAAAATATTTTTTTTTGTTTTAAGAACTACTTTAGTTCCTTAAACAATCTATCTGTCATACACTTTAGTGAATAAGTTTAAGCAATAAACCCATAATAGATACAAAACAATACAGTTATAACTAATACGATTAGTAGTTTATTTTTAATAAAAATAATAGGCAAAATTATATTAACAAACACCTCTAAAATCATGTACTTAAATTATGCTATTAAGAAAAAAATTAAATATATAGGTACTTAAAGCTACACAGGTTAAAGATATGTTGGTAACTATAATTAATTGAATGTATTCCCTTTACTTTATATTGAAATACAACTACATCATATTGCCAACACATCTACAACCAAGCAACCAACTAAGCCTCTTACAATAAAAATTAGTAAAATTAATGAATTAGTACCTGATGTTTAGTAACCTGCCAGTTATTCTTTGGTCCCTCCCTAGTCTCATACATACTGACCGGTCGCTGAGGGCCCTTCACCGCTTGCCTCACATCCTCCTCCAAAGAGAGCTGCTCAGTTTCCAGGCTGCGGCCTCGCTCCTGAGGCTTGAGATCAAGAACGTTCGTGCTGTCGTTCATTGAGATCTGAGACATACTCTCGTCGTCTATGCTACTCGTTGTCTTCAAGACACTGTTTTCTTTCGTCAGCTGCTCGACTATAGTTTGCAAGTTTTTCAACTGGTTCTTCAGTTCAGTGATGGTCGAGTCTCGATTGTCTAATTCCTTCTTCAAGTTCTCAATTTCGTCCTTTTTCTCGGGTACTGTGTTGCTGGGTGATTGCGTTCGTCGCTGTTCGGGGCTCGAGTGCTCTGGCAGGGACGGGTTATATGTGGAAGACACTGTTTCTCCAGCTCTTGGGTCTATTACTGTCATCTGTGGATTTAATTCGGTTGGTCAGACATACTTCAAATGTGCATACCTGAGTCTGCGCATGGCCCAGCGGTTAGCGTAGAACACAAGCGATCTATGCGACTAAGCCAAACGGGCGCGATCGGGTATAAGATGGGTGACCGCTAGTGGCAAAAAAAAATTGTGCGTTTCCATGCTAACAGTAGTTAAATCTCGTCGGAGGCCTAATGGGCGGTTTAAAAACATCCGACAGCAGGTTGGTCACTAACCTGCATCTCCACCAACCCGCATTGGAGCAGCGTAGTGGAGTAAGCTCCAGGCCTCCCCAATAATAGGGAGAGACCTGTGCCCAGCAGTGGGACACAAAAAGGGTTAATAGTTATTATGTTTCCTTTATCTTTGTTTCCGTGCGTTGGAGGGCATGTTAGTCATCGGTGTAGAATGTTAAACCTTGTCAGAGGCCTTATAGGTGGGATTGTTTATATCTTACCAATCTTTATGTAGGGAGTTAGGTACTGAATAAAGTAGCCGACGGTGTATTACATACATTTCACAACTTTTAACAGTAGAATAAGTCACTTCCAAGACTTGGTTTATTTATTAGTTATTTTTGATAGCATACTTATTTTAAGTTCCTATATACAAGAATCTTATTTCTTATTCAATCAATAAAAATTGAAGCAAAATTAAGTAAAAACAATTAAATAACAATGCCAACTCACATCCAAGTCAATAGGCGCCAGTGCTGCGTAGTCTTCATCTGAAGCCACAGAGTCATAGAGGGGCTCATCGTCTGACATCTGGGAAAGGTGCTTCAGGTGACTTGCTGACAGCAAGGGATTCAATGGACCCGCTAGTCCTGTAAGAGAATCATCATAGAGCTAAAACACAAACATACTGCTACAACTTTTAAAGCGTGTGTTTTTGTTTGTTTGTCCTTCTTTCATGTTGCTACAGTGCTACAGATTGACCTGTTTTTTTGCACGGATATAGTTATGGCACTGGAGAGTGTCATAGAATACTTTTTTCCAAGGAAAATATCACATCCCCGTGTGAAAAACGTGTAATCCATGCTGCAATGGTTATTGAAGGAAAGTATCATACAACAAAATCATATGCACAATATGTTATTAGGTCTACAAACTATAGAAAACCAATCACTGATCTGATAGAAAAGTTTTCCACTCTGGTTAGACCACGATCTGATGACCTGAAGACGATGGGAGACACTCGCTGAATACAGAGGGAGCAGAGGCGGATCTGGGATTTTATTTTTGGGGATTGACGGTGACGAAGCACTAAAAATTCACATGACTCGAATAAATTAAAGCTTATCAAGAGTGAACCCTTAGAATTAATAGAATCAGGCGTTACTTTGCGGAACTCCATTGTTATAAAGTTAGGTAAAAACTACTTTGCAACAATACGCAATCCGAACGTATGATGGTGTATACTTTTTTCATGCAATATGGAAAGTAACTTTGCGAGTAACCATCGTAGAGTCAATAACCCTGATGATGTTCTGTTTTGGGGCTAAACACGTGTTTGTGGTGGAACGTATGTCGGTGTATATTTTTTATTGTTGCATGTGTATGTGTCCTATGTGGGAGGGAGGTGTTATTGCATGAAAAAAGTACACACCATCATACATTCGGATTGTGGATTGTGGCAAAGTAGTTTTTACCTAACTTTATGAACCCTTTATAATTCTTTCTTCTGGATCTGCTGCAAGGCATAAGACCGAGTGGATTGGCGGATGTCAAGGGAGGCCTTGGTCCAACAGTGGACTTCCAAAGGTTAATTATATATATATATGGAAGGTGGGTGGGATTTTCTGGCATATCTTTGTGCTTACCTCTGGGATGCAAGGCCGCGATGCGCTGCCTGCGGGTGGCGTCCAGCAGCACGTCGCGCAGCAGCGTGGCGAACTCCGGCGCCGACAGCCGCGCCAGCTTCTGTCGGCCCTGGTTCCGCGGCGCCGACAACGCGGGGTTCACGGGCAGGAACGCCACTCCGCAACGCTCTAGCCCGGTCGCGCTCGTCTGCCATACTGGAACACAAGTTTCATTTTTTCATTGGTATATCAAAAGGTAATCCATACCCGTATTTATCGCAGCTCCAATGTGGGGCGAAAACATTATGATATTTAATTATGTTTCTCATCTCCGTCCATGCCTGAAAGTTACTCATAATTTCTCGTAAGCATGATGGCTACCTCTTCTGGGAGGAGGCGTGCCCAGCAGTGGAATATAAAGATATAAAGAGTTAAAAACCATAACTAAATCTATCCGAAGGACGTATGCATTTGCGTTGCTACTCAGAAGATGGATGGTCATCTTGTATAAGATCACTCACATTAGGACTTTACTTTATGGTGTGCCTCAGGGAAGCATTTCAGGTCTATTACTTTTTCTTATTTACATCATGTTTGCAAACAATTAAATAAATTTTCATTTTCATTATATAAATTATCAAAAATAGTAAACAAAACAGCTGTCCTTAGTGCATACTATGCATATGTTGGTGCAACTCTTATAAACGGATTCATAATCTGGGGTAACGGAACGGGAATCCAAACGGTTTTTAAAGCTCAAAAGAAATGCATTCGTTCTATATGTCAACCAAATTAAATAGATCCTTGTAAGCCGCAATTTCAAGATTTAAAAATAATGACTCTCCCATCCCTATATATTTACAAAATATCCTTAATGGTAAAAAAAGATATAAATAAATATGGAACCCTAAAATAAAAAAGATATAATAAAAAATTGTGTGAGATTGCGTCAAAAACAAAACAATACCATAAAAGCGTCTTTTGCATGGGACCAAAAATATACAATAATTTACCTGAATCCCTCAAATCTAAAACAAATTGTGATTTTAAACCAGCACTTAAAATGTTTTTATTTACAAAAGCGTACTACTATGTTTCTAAATTTCTAAGCAATTAACGATACGGGATAATGGAACTAAAAACCTGGGAGGTTTTTTAACGCCGGTTTTTTTTCCTCTCAGTATATAAAAACCCATTGAATTGGGTGCCCAAAGCCGCGGATAAAAATACCGTATAATTATCAAAAACGAAAAATATGGGATAAATATAAATCAAAGAAAGTTTTTTTTTATATTTTATTTGACCGCCCGCGCGCTGTTAAGAATATTCGGCCATATTTTTTCTTCCATACGAGAATCACCGCGAACCGCGAATGACATAGATGGCGCGCAGGGGTGAAGCGGTCTCCCGCGCACCTCGCGATCAGCCAATCACACAGCTTTTTGCGATCGTGTAATGTAGATTTAAAAATTTAAAGGAAGCGGAAGGAGTGTAAGGATTGCCAGGAATTAATGTCCGTACAGATATGGATCATAAATTTAATACTTATGTAAATTGGTTAGTTAGATTTTAGCCAGTAATTTTATTTCTTGATTCTTGATTATTCTTGACAATATTTGCATACATACCTTACCGAGATAAATATGGCGGACTAATAAATGTATAAAACAACTTTTGTAATACCCATATTTGCGCAAATGAATCATTTTGTCTTTTGTCTATTAAAAGTTGGCCGGCAATAGCAGTTTCGAAACACACAAAAATGTTTCATGGCAGAAATAGGCGCTGCAGTGGCATTGAAATCACGCCAGTTGCACCAACTCTACAACTGCTCATCAATCATCAAATTATTGAGGAAAACTTTACAATACTTACTCGCTTCTGTTTCTCGGCGATCTATTTCATCGTAAATGTCCATAACTAGTTCCTCGAATAAATGATTCGGCAGCTGTAAAAGAAAACAGTCACCATTATTGTGTGTGGATATGTGTTATGCATATCTTTTTTGCTCATAATTTATCTAGTATTGATTTTATTAATAAACAAGTTACAAACAGTAAGTTTTCCTGTCAGGAAATATTATTGTTAAGGTCCATTGTTATTAAATTCATTTGAACAAAAGATGAATAATACCGTCATTAAAACAATATGAATAATCCTTATTTTTTGTCACGACTACTAATGCCGTCAAGAAAATTCCGATAGGGTGGGTTAAGCTTATATCCGATCTTACTTTAGGCTTACACCGGTATTCAAAAAGCACGTAATATATTTTTATCAACGTCTTGTCGGCTGCAGAATATATTTTCAGCTTACCAGAAAATGTTTCCTTAAACTTTAGATATTGGCACTATTGCCCTTCAATGCGGATATTTTGGAGAGTGCTTGTTTTATAGTGGTTCTTTTGAAATGGTAGATCTTTTGGAAAGTGGTCCTAATAGGAAGTGATTATTGAGGAAATTGTTCCTTTTAGGAAGTGTTCATATTGGGTATAGTGGTATTGTTCAGAAGAGGTCCCTTAAGGGAAATGGTCTTTTAGGAATAATGTTCCTTTTGAGTAGTGCTTCTTAAAACAAGTTGCCCATCAGGAAAGTGATTTTCTTTCTGTGATTACGGTGATTTTCCAACTAGGAAGTGGTCCTTTTGGGGAAATGACCCCATTGGGAAGTGGTCCTTTTGCGAAGTGGAGTGGTACATTTGGGAATTTATTTTTTCACGAAGTTGTAAAGGGGTTTAGGGAAGTGATTTTTTTTGGGAAGTTGAGCTTTTGGAAAGTACTCTTTTTGGGATGTGGTCTTCCCTTAGGGAAGTTGATTTGGTTGGTCTTGGGGAAGTGATCCCTAAGAGAAGTGGTGCTTTTGAGAAGTAGATCGTGCGCGCGCGGCACGATATAGTGGAGAGCACTCACCAGCTGCAGCTTGCCGCGCGCCGCCTTGGCCACGTCGGTCATCTCGTGCGCGTCGTGCGCGCGCGGCACGATGTAGTGGCGGCCGGCCGCGTGGTCGGTGCAGGAGGGTGTTCCTCCTGTGCAGCGGGGCATGGAGCACTCACCAGCTGCAGCTTGCCGCGCGCCGCCTTGGCCACGTCGGTCATCTCGTGCGCGTCGTGCGCGCGCGGCACGATGTAGTGGCGGCCGGCCGCGTGGTCGGTGCAGGAGGGTGTTCCTCCTGTGCAGCGGGGCATGGAGCACTCACCAGCTGCAGCTTGCCGCGCGCCGCCTTGGCCACGTCGGTCATCTCGTGCGCGTCGTGCGCGCGCGGCACGATGTAGTGGCGGCCGGCCGCGTGGTCGGTGCAGGAGGGTATTCCTCCTGTGCAGCGGGGCATGGAGCACTCACCAGCTGCAGCTTGCCGCGCGCCGCCTTGGCCACGTCGGTCATCTCGTGCGCGTCGTGCGCGCGCGGCACGATGTAGTGGCGGCCGGCCGCGTGGTCGGTGCAGGAGGGTATTCCTCCTGTGCAGCGGGGCATGGAGCACTCACCAGCTGCAGCTTGCCGCGCGCCGCCTTGGCCACGTCGGTCATCTCGTGCGCGTCGTGCGCGCGCGGCACGATGTAGTGGCGGCCGGCCGCGTGGTCGGTGCAGGAGGGTGTTCCTCCTGTGCAGCGGGGCATGGAGCACTCACCAGCTGCAGCTTGCCGCGCGCCGCCTTGGCCACGTCGGTCATCTCGTGCGCGTCGTGCGCGCGCGGCACGATGTAGTGGCGGCCGGCCGCGTGGTCGGTGCAGGAGGGTGTTCCTCCTGTGCAGCGGGGCATGGAGCACTCACCAGCTGCAGCTTGCCGCGCGCCGCCTTGGCCACGTCGGTCATCTCGTGCGCGTCGTGCGCGCGCGGCACGATGTAGTGGCGGCCGGCCGCGTGGTCGGTGCAGGAGGGTGTTCCTCCTGTGCAGCGGGGCATGGAGCACTCACCAGCTGCAGCTTGCCGCGCGCCGCCTTGGCCACGTCGGTCATCTCGTGCGCGTCGTGCGCGCGCGGCACGATGTAGTGGCGGCCGGCCGCGTGGTCGGTGCAGGAGGGTATTCCTCCTGTGCAGCGGGGCATGGAGCACTCACCAGCTGCAGCTTGCCGCGCGCCGCCTTGGCCACGTCGGTCATCTCGTGCGCGTCGTGCGCGCGCGGCACGATGTAGTGGCGGCCGGCCGCGTGGTCGGTGCAGGAGGGTGTTCCTCCTGTGCAGCGGGGCATGGAGCACTCACCAGCTGCAGCTTGCCGCGCGCCGCCTTGGCCACGTCGGTCATCTCGTGCGCGTCGTGCGCGCGCGGCACGATGTAGTGGCGGCCGGCCGCGTGGTCGGTGCAGGAGGGTGTTCCTCCTGTGCAGCGGGGCATGGAGCACTCACCAGCTGCAGCTTGCCGCGCGCCGCCTTGGCCACGTCGGTCATCTCGTGCGCGTCGTGCGCGCGCGGCACGATGTAGTGGCGGCCGGCCGCGTGGTCGGGGCAGGAGGGTGTTCCTCCTGTGCAGCGGGGCATGGAGCACTCACCAGCTGCAGCTTGCCGCGCGCCGCCTTGGCCACGTCGGTCATCTCGTGCGCGTCGTGCGCGCGCGGCACGATGTAGTGGCGGCCGGCCGCGTGGTCGGTGCAGGAGGGTGTTCCTCCTGTGCAGCGGGGCATGGAGCACTCACCAGCTGCAGCTTGCCGCGCGCCGCCTTGGCCACGTCGGTCATCTCGTGCGCGTCGTGCGCGCGCGGCACGATGTAGTGGCGGCCGGCCGCGTGGTCGGTGCAGGAGGGTATTCCTCCTGTGCAGCGGGGCATGGAGCACTCACCAGCTGCAGCTTGCCGCGCGCCGCCTTGGCCACGTCGGTCATCTCGTGCGCGTCGTGCGCGCGCGGCACGATGTAGTGGCGGCCGGCCGCGTGGTCGGGCCGCACGCCCGTCAGCGACTGGATCATGCGGTCCGTCGCCTCGTACACCAGCTCCACCATGCGCGACGCCAGCTCCATGTGCCCGCCCTGTCTGTAGTGTCAATAGCAGATTAGACTTCTGATTATGGTAATGTGAGTGTTCAATGGAAATGAAATACTTAATCTCAGAGATAGGTAATTCACAAAATATAACTTGGTTTTCTAAGAAAAATACAAACGAGGAGGGTTTGTATGATTCATAATATAGGTAGTAATAGTTACAATACTAAGCTTTTTACAAAATTAAGGAACATCCATTAAATATGAAACTAAAGGAATAATCATACTAACACCTGGTTAACGTGCATAAAAGAACACACACACAGGTGATAAAGTCACAATGCAAATATGGAATTACAATCTTCTCTACACAATTAACCAGATAAAGAAACACATCTATCAACATTACGTTTTATACACAAGGGAATGCTAATGTTTTTCATATTAATAATAATAGAACGAAAATTAAATTAAGCCCATCCAGCTACACACATTTTCAAACCCTAAAAGTACTACAGATGATGAAAAAACAACGAATATCTATCTTATTAACATGGATGACATGGTTTTAAAGGCCATTAAATTATGAGTGCATGTAGCTTATTAAATAAAAAATGTTATCACCTAGCACAGTCAGCAGGAGTGTTGTTAGTGCTGTCCCTGGCAGTGGGGTCTGCGCCCCACGCCACCAGGAGCTCCGCCTGCGCCGGCTGCCCTGCTCGACATGCCACATGAAGACATGTGCTGCCTTTCTCCTGAAACAAATTAAAGCTGAACTATTTCTATAGCAAAACTGCAATTGGTTGGCGCCAATACACAAGCTTTATTTAAAAAAATATAGAGAATTTTAATAATAAAGATAAAAGAGTTTAATACTGTGACAGAACCTATTGATTTACAACATAACTCTGTATGTTTATTTCCAAAATGTCTGAGCTAATTTTTTAAAACTGTTTTTCAGTACATTCAGTCTTGATTACATAAACCAACTCATATGTCTGATACTACTTTTAAATCTAATATGGTTAATGAATGATCATGAATTGATAAATTGAAGTGTAACCTCATACATATAGATGTATAAGGTCACTAATGCCGAAAAAGTTACAAATAAATAAATACTGATATTCAGAAAATCATTGAAATATTTCTATTGTATGTTGATATTGTAATACCTATGTACATCACTTCTAAATTTTCTTTGTCCATTAATCTAACACCAATGTAATAATTTTTTTAATATCTAGAATAAAGTGTAGAAACCAATGTTAAAGTAGATAATTATAGCATAGTAAGTAGGATTTGGTGTTTTGGGGTGTGCCAGATTACTTATCACCAGCTTATCTATTCAGCAACAAACATTGAAGTGATGTTATCATGCTGATCAGAGTACAAATAATATTCAAAAATTAAAACATATTTAATAACATTAGCAACAATTACAACTAAGAATTTATTTTAAATGAACTTTTTACAACGCAGACAAATATACACACCACATAATGTTATATGTTAATCAGTAGTGACCAGAGTACAGACAAGTTGCTTCACAAAAACAGTGGGCGTAAAGGTGCAATGTCACCAGTTAGACCATACAATTTCTCCCACACACATGAGCATGTAAATTGTTTTTATTGCATTGTTTTTTATCTTAATATATATAAATTACGTGTTGTTTGTCCAAGATGGACTCCTAAACTACTTAACCAATTTTAATAAAATTTGCACACAGTGTGCATTTTGATCCAACTTGAAAGATAGGATAGCTTACATCTCAAATAATAGTCGCAATATTAATTTATTTCTGATACTTTAAAGCAGGACAACATTTGCCGGGTTTGCTCGTTCAATATAATTAATGACACTTTTAATGATGATTGCTATTCTATCATCTTTTAAATCAACTTTTAAAGATAGCTAATGTTTCATGAGATATGTTATGTATCAATTATAATTCCCAAAAAAAACCTACCTGGTTGAAATAATTAGGATCTGCTCCTTGTGCTAACAACCTCATGGCAGTATCCAGGGAAGAGCTACGCACAGCACTGTGTAGCTGCCTTCCTAGCTCACTCGGTGGTTCATCCCTTCTAGCACGGAGCACATAGGCTAAACGAAGGTGTTTTGCCAGAATGAACTCAGATTTTATGGGACTGAAAATATATATATAAGTGATACAATCATTGTCTTGTTAGGAAGTAGAATTACAATGCAAAAGCATTATTTTGCTATTACATAAAAAAAGGAAGCACATCAGGACACATAACTTTAAAATGTAATAACATTCAAATTCTATGACTATGTTTCTAAAATGTTATTTAATTATTAATGGAGGTGTTATTAGCAAAGCAATGTACATTAAGAGAGGTTTTAGACCAGCATATATGTTTGTAAAATTTGTTTTTTGAAGCGCATGCAAGCATGATACAACATGATATGACATTTTCTAATACAAAAAGTAATGTTTGTGAGTTTTTCAAAACAACTGTACAATATGCGCTGAACAATATGCTACCTTAAACAGCTCTAATTATTTGTGGAAATCTTATTTTATAGATGTGACTGGACTTAAAGTAAAATTTGAATAACAAGGAAGTGCCATTATAATATAAATTTGAAAGAATATATAAGGAAACAAATATACAAGTAAATTGTTTAATGTACAGTTGAAGGATAATTTTACCATAAGCAATATTTGTGCATGACTTGTAATTCTTTCAGCATGAGTAAAATATGATCAAGAAAATTATTACAATGATTGAATTTTATATAGCCTAAGCCAGTGTGAAACGGTGAATGTACTTATCACACATTACTATAATTATAAAAATGTGCATTCTCAGACTAGCCATTATTAATACAAAAATAAAAAATAAAACATTTTAGGATCATCTTACTGAAGTGGGTCTTTTGGTTGTGGTTTCTTCCGCAAGTGTTTGGGTGCTGAGGTATCAAGTAAAGAATGTTCCCAAATGCTATTCACATTCTGTGCGGTAAGAGCCTGCACCATCTGTATACCAGAGAAACACTGTTATTTACACTCCTGTACGGCACTTGCAAGGAAAAACTGACTCAAAACACTTACTGCCAGGAGCGAGGGCGGCCACGAGCCTTGTCGTAAGGATTTTACGTGAGATATGTGTCGACCCATACTTCTGTGGACACTACAGCACTCCGCGCATAGTAGAAGTCCTCGATTTATAGAGGCCCACGATGGATCTATAAGCAAAAAATAACATCATTCTCATTGAGCAATTAGCACCGGAACAATTAAGACCAATAAAAGAAACTGTAACATAGTCTGACCCGATGCCCCGCAATCAGAACACACATCCACCGATGATCGATGCTTTGACCGCGATATCATCATTTTCATTTAACTTCTGGAAGACTATACTCTAAAAAGAGTTACAGCTGCACCACGACATTAATATTAAACTATAATTTACGGACATTAACTTCGATACAAAAATAAAACATTTTATGAACTGTCAATCACAAGTCAAATCAAGAGTCAATCAACTTTTTTTATAAAGTTTTGTATTGTAGATAATAAATTAAAGTAAAAGTGACATTCATAAAAATCGTATATCTGTAATAAAAAATGTTCATATCATATTTATCTTAGACTAAGAATAATGTACTTACGTATTTTTCAACTTTATGCTTAAATAATAGAAAAGTTTCTATTATAATAATATTTTAATATATCTATTCTTTTTTATACTCTGTGGTGTATTTTGAGCTAATGGGGCGAATACATTAGCCAACATGCAGGGGCTGATTTGGCATACATTGCTGGTTATCTGAATATATTGTCTTGTATAGTACTCTGTGATATATTGTAATAAGGGGATCAAGATAACCAGCAATGTATGCCAAATCAGACCCTGCATGTTGGCAAATGTAATCGGCCCTTTAGACTAAGAAACCTACATAATATATTATGGTCTATGAGATTTTGTTTGAGGCGAATGTACACGAGATTTGGCGGGAAGTCTGAATGGACAAGTTGTGCTCTTGTTTTATTTTCATTTTCTTAGTGTATTTTTGAGTTATATCGGTTAAAGTTGATGGCATTTTGCTCAATATAGGTTAATGACAGTGCACGAGTGTTGTGAAATAAAATAACAGTGCGAAAACATGTTTTTTCGGCTTGCCTGCAAAATTTCATCGGACATGTTCTGGTAAAGTAGGCATCCATCACTTTAATGGAACATTTGACTGACTAGACTGACTGATACCTGACGACTATCTGATTTTTTTCTACGACTAAAATGATGCAAAAATTTTACTTGACGCTGGCAATATACATAGAGTTTGCGACGCCATTATTAAAATTGAAAAGTAAATATTGAATGGCTAAAAGTATTTTTATCCAATGCCGTAAAACGAAAAAAACCCGAATGTACGTACACGTCACTTGACATCACTAATCAAAGTAATCAATTTTGGAGTTTTGGCGGGAAGTCTGAAGGAACAAGTTGTGCTCTTGTTTTGTTTTCATTTTCTTAGTGTATTTTTGAGTTATATCGGATAAAGTTGATGGCATTTTGCTCGATATAGGTTAATGATAGTGCACGAGTGTTGTGAGATAAAATAACAGTGCGAAAACATGTTTTTTCGGCTTGCCTCCAAAATTCCATCGGACATGTTCTGGTAAAGTAGCCATCACTTTACTTGAACATTTGACTGACTAGACTGACTGATACCTGACGACTTACTGACTTTTTTCTACGACTACAGTGATGCAAAAATTTTACTTGAAGCTGGCAATATGCACAGAGTTTGCGACGCCATTATTAAAATTGAAAAAAAAGTAATCAATTTTGGCAATTTGATTTGAGCGAGCGATTTCTCAAAATCAGGAGCAGGAGCCGATTTTCCGATAGTGAACAAAATAATCAAAAGCAATGAAGATTCTCTTGTTTTTGGGAATTTTAGGATGTTATTCATCCGTACTAGCTGATCAAGAAACGCTAGTACTAGTGGACAATCTAAATATAAGAGAAACTCATTCACAATTCTTCAAATCTTTGCAAGGTAAGATCAATGACTGTGTGTCGTGGCCAATACAACGCGACCAAGTACCGGCTTATCTACTAAACTGACCAACATCGTGAAAAAGTAACCTAGAAATAAGAATGTATATAAATAGTATGATTAATGATTTACATTAAGAGGATAAAATTGTGTATACTTTTTTTAGAGCGCGGCTATACTCTTACATTCAAGTTAGCCGATGATGCAAACCTCGTTTTGTCAAAGTATGGAGAATATTTATTTAAGAACTTGATCGTGTTCGCCCCATCCGTGGTGGAGTTCGGCGGGCAGATCGATACCGAAGCCATCACAAAGTTCATTGACGATGGGGGCAATGTGCTCATGGCTGGGAGCGCCGCCGCTGGTGATGTCTACAGAGAAATTGCATCGGAATGCGGCTTTGAGGTAAATTCAGTAGATATTATACTACAAGGGAAAAACATTCATTTTCTATAAATTTGACATTAAATATTACCTTTAGGGCTTTAGCTAATAAAGGCTTGTTGTAGCCCTATAGTGTGGTCTTTGTAGTCTGAGACAACCATCGATATAATATAAGTAGGTAGATGTAATATAATATAAGTAGGAAAACTTTCACTACCTCTGTTCCACTCATGACAGGGGCTTACGTTCTTCCAATAACCTTAAGCTCAAAATTCCTCCACATAAAAGTGACTTTTTTCGATACTCTTTTAAATATAGGTAATTAATATATACTTTTATTATAATATATATTTATTATTATTATATTAAATATTTATTATAATAATATATTTATTTTATATGTTATTTGTATATTATATATGTATGTATGTATATTTATGTACATTTATATATGTATATTTCTATATATACCTATTATTAATAAATACTTATAAATCTTGTTTATTCTATTACTTGTTTTAACTATATTTTTTTTTCTCTTTACATAATAAGCATTTTTATAATTTATGTCGTGCCTACCCATAGCTCTCACCATCACCCAGGGTTGACTGGCAGAGAATGTCATTAGGCATTAAGTTTAACCCTGTAGCCCTTAATTTAAGGTGGTACGAATGTTAAACAAAAAAAATTACATTAAAAAAAAGTACGAACTTATTATAGATGTATACAAGTATTCTAAACAAAAAAATATTTTAAGGTATCTTACTTTTTATCTATTTTAAACCTTATGGTACTGACATAAGTAAGACTATAAGTCCATGTTAAATTGTTACTTATCACCTTCTGGTTCGATGTTTATAATACGGCAATAAAATTTTACAACTTTAGACTTACGAAATAGTTTATTGAGAAATGAAACCAAAAGCATTACAATAAAGCACAAATTCGTTTACAAGATTAATTTACCGCCATATTTACACCACCAAACAAATTTTACTAAAATAATAATAAATATTCTTAAAGTATAATAAATATGCGTTATTAAATTAAGATAAAGATGTACTCACTGGAAGTATGATACTCCATACTATTTTTGCGTTTTTAGAGTGTAATTTTTACAAATTTTTACTGCAGACTTTGGCATCACTGACGTGCGACACGTGCGTGGCGGTTTAACAAATGAAAGCGAAAGAAGGCATATTGCTGCCGTTATGCCTTCTTTTGCCGGTGCCACTTTTATGCGGCGACTGTGAATCTACCTACTTATATTATATCGATGGAGACAACTTAATTTTACTTTTCGATACCTCTGTTACAGATGGATGAAGAATCAGCAGCAGTTATTGATCACTTCAACTACGACAACTTGGATGATGGTGACCACACAAGAATTGTTGTGTCTCCCAAGAATTTGATTAATGCTCCTACTATTGTTGGCTCTCAGAACACTAAACCACTGCTATTTGAGGGCACTGGCCTCATCTTGGACAAAGATAACAGTTTGGTTCTTCCCATCTTGACTGCTGACAGTACTGCTTACAGTTATAATCCTAAGAGTCAGGTAAAAAATAAAATTCTGTTCTTCATAAAAAAAACTCTGTTCTTTGGAATGATTAGGACTACAGTCTATTTTGAATATCTTAAGGAAAATAGACTAAATTTTACTGAAAAGTAAATATTTAACTGAAAACTTAACTTTCTGTCACCTCCTCTATCACACACACTCATAGCCCCACACAAAGACAGAAACACAAACACCCAGACCAAGAACAGAAATTTAAACTTATCATTTAAATCTGCATCATCGGGAATTGAAAACGGGACCCTTCAATCAGCAGTCCAGCATGGTAACCATTGCTCCACATGGGTTAAAGGTACAGGTGATGCCATTATAATTATTATTTGCAGGTGAAAGAATATCCTCATGCAGTAGGCAAGAAGACAGTACTGATTGCGGCCCTCCAAGCCAGGAACAATGCTCGCATCATCTTCAGTGGTTCAATATTCTTCTTCTCTGATGAGGCCTTTAACTCTCCTGTTGCTAAAGTGCATGTAAGTGACAACAGCGTGTGGGGAAAAGCTGGTTTGAATAACACCTTAAGGGCTTGTTACAATGACTAGAGGGATTTTGAATTTTTGAAATCAGAACAGTAGTTTTTGAGTTTATTCATTACACAAAGACAGACATAAATACAAATCATTCTTCTTTATAATATTAGTATAGATGAGTGGATAACAAAGACACACAAGACCTTATTTAGAGTTTATGTGAAATATCTGTCTTATATAATGTGGGATGTATGGCTAAAATGATGGTGTCCAGATTAAAGAGGTTTAATAATGTGTGTAAGAATATATTTCGTTTCCTTGCCCACATCCCACATATAAATATATATTTTTTGGACTAATGAAAATAATTGTTATTAGATCCCAGGGTGTAAAAACTTGCTTGATAAATAAGCTGCTAGATAATATTGCAACACATGTGCAAACATGTGCATGTGCAAAATATTATAGGGCTATACTAGAGCTGGATAGCTTATTTAAATTACACTTTGACTATTTTCAGGGGGACAAGCTCAAATCAGACACGTCAGGCAACAAGGCACTTGCCATCCATTTGAGCGAGTGGGCGTTTGGAGAGCGTGGTCGTCTGCGCGTGCGCAAAGTGCACCACCACAGGGAGGGCGAGACTGAGCCCTCCAATACTTACACCATCACTGACACAGTTGTGAGTTTAATATGATTTTACTATCATTTTTAGTGAAAGATGTAAGTTACTATGTTAATGTTTACTGATTGAATGAGAAAAACTCTTATTTATTTGAATCACAGCTATTAATCAGCTATAGCAGCTGCAGTATTAACAAGACAACATTATGTATACATTAGAAATTCAGGTTGGATGATTATGTTTGTCTTGTTAGAAACTTTATATTTTTAATATCTAATTTTAATTTATTAATTTTCAAATGACTTGACTTCTCACACTTTACAAACCATGTTTAACCAGGTATACCGCATCGAGATTGAGGAACTGAAGAATGGTAAATGGCAGCCATTTGATGCCAATGATGTGCAGCTGGAGTTTGTCCGTATTGATCCATTCATCCGCACAACATTGCAGAAAAAGCCTAATGGAGTCTATGAAGCTGTGTTTAAAGTGCCGGATGTATGGGGCGTGTATCAGTTTAAGGTTGACTATGACCGGGTTGGATACACCAGGCTCTATCATTCTACACAGGTGGGTTTATTGTACTAGAAAGCTAGAATAACTACAAGCTAAAAATACATTAAAAAAATGCAAGTAAAAAACAAGGTTGGCCGAGCAAAAGATTCATGAAAGCTAGTAGCTTTCATCAAATCAAACCAACCATTATTTGTGTGGGGGAATGTTAAATTAGTAGGCAGGAAAGTGGTTATGGGTGGTTTAAAACATCCAACACAAGGTTGTGTCTTGTCTTAATCCTTACCAACCAACCTACACTGAAGGAAGATAGTTAAATAACTCCAGACTCCTTAGTTATGGGCAGAGGCCTGCACCCATAGTATGGTGCATAAATATTGTTTTTGTACTTTTTAATTCTAGATTTTTTTAAAGCTGGTCATCATATGAAATAAAATATACTTCTTTAACAGGTATCAGTACGTCCATTGCAACACACCCAGTACGAGCGCTTCATCCCCAGTGCCTACCCATACTATGTGAGCGCATTTTCCATGATGGTTGGAGTGTTCCTCTTCTCCTTCGTGTTCCTCTACTACAAAGAGGAATCGCCTAAGACTAAGGCTGAATAGAATGTAGTTTAGTGAATAGCATTTACAAAATAGATAATCAATCATTTCTAATTTCAATATATGGTGTTAATGTCCTTTTTACTTTTGAAGTTTGTTGTAACTTTAAAACACAAATAAAGTTAAAAACTATTTTAAACATGTGTCTTTGTGTGCCTATTTCTAAGATTGTCTGGTAATGTCTGTCAAAGAATGTTATGTGGAAAATAAATCACAAAATAAATAATAAAAATTTATGTAATTGTGTTTTTTTACTTCTATTTTAATTAATAATTAATTAATTCTCTAATCTCTTGTCGGGGAAGCGCATGTTTGCGTCCCACTTCATCCAAGCATGAGCTTACTCCACCCACCACGCTGCTCTAATGTGGAAGTATATCCCTTGGAATGCAACATTGGTAGGAATTAATGTTGTAAGGACGAAAAAGCATCAAATCCACAAATAAAGTGTATGAGAGTCATGTTGGACAATAAAAATAATACACTTACTATACTAGAGAAGGTATTGAAGGAAAGATACTGACTTGACTGATGTACGTAGCGTAGATTGATTAAATTCATGTTGGCTTCAGTCCAGTCAGACAGAGGAGAAGTTTTGTAACCAAGACATAATGTTTGCTTAAAAATATCTTTTATTGGCCAGTGTCTGTAATTAATTTAAATATTTTTTATTTATGTAAATGAACTGAATGAAATAGCTACTAACCAATCAACATAAATTAATATTTGCGAACGCATCTTTTTTTAACTGACAGACTAATGAGTATCCCGTCTCGAACGCAACGGTTTTGAATGGCAGAAAAAAAATGGCATGCATGTCATTTGGGGGCCTTGATAAATTATGAAAAATGTTTTAATTTATACGATTTATACAGTGGAAATTATTAAATTACTGCTTTTTTATACGATACAGTGCCAAAAGAATGCTCAAGTCTTATAATATGTGGATAATAGTGGTACTATTCATGTGATTCGTGTAGGCAGTGCTTTTGGTGTCCTCGGTAACACTCAAATTTCGCTAATTCTGAATGTTTCACGGACTTCTCAATTGCAACCAGCAGAAAAGTGTATTGATGACAATTTTTGTGCAAAACATTGAAGCGGCGACGATAAAGTGATGTGTTTACATCAATAAACTGTCCCCGTGAGTATGATGTCATTGTGACTGCCATTAAAAATATGTTGGCTTTGTGCCCACCCATTTTCCTGCTAGTATAATAGGTAATTCTAACCCGGTTTTGTGAAAACAACCACGCGGAAAAGTGCAGCGAACCCTCTAGGTTATAGGAGATGTTCCAAATAAATATGATAATGTAACTTTCATTCTGATCTCGGCGAGGCACAGGATATGGCAAGCGCGATGTTATTATGCATCCAGTGTCCAAGTTTCTGACCCAAGTGCTGTTATTATCATTAGTAAGTGAATCATGGTGCATATCTTGCTCACAGAGGTAAAGGTTGAAATTAACTAGTACGTGTGACTTGTCTGTGCAATAGGTTTACTGTAATCCAATTAAAACTTTTGTCTGCCTCTAGAAAATGTAAACATAACCTCCTCTTATTTTAAAAGATTCTATTGTTAAAAATAAGGCAGTTTTTTGTGGAGTATAATTATGTTAATATGGTAATAAATGATTTTGATGGCTTTTAAAAATTACCATGGTTAATAAGGTACATTTTTTTTTCAAAAATTTTAGATGTGCAAAGTTTGGTTTTTTATTTTTTCCAATTTATTTTAACTGCAAGCCTTTCATGACATGTGAATTGTTTTTATATCTACAGTGGTGCAGACTATATACATATAATCCAAAAACTAGTAAGCTAAAGCCTTGTCTGAGAGTTCAGTTTGATTCTATTTTATCTGTAATAAACAACATTTACCTAAACATGCTTGGTATGTTGATTATGATTAACCTTTGATGTCCCATTCACACAAAATGTGATATGATATATATATATTTGACCGGATATCGTGACTATGGGACGTCAAAGGTTAAAATTGGTTTGATAAGTAATTCAATAGAAGCATTATTTTAGAAAAAAAGTGATAGACAGGCGAACATTTCAAATTTAACATCCAACAGAGAGATCAATAAAATTGTATTTTTCTAAGTGATGTCACTTTTTGGTATTGCAGTACAAAATATAAGTAAAGCTTTTTTCATGCTGTAAATGGATGGATCATTAAAACCCTGCTTGGTTCAACCAACATTAATTTTGATTTTAATTTATCTTATGTAAAAGCTACTTTGCAACAATCTGCAATCAGAACATAATATGATGGTGTATACTTTTCATGCAATACCACCTTTCTCCTTCCCATATAGAATACATGCACATGCAATAATAAAAAATATACACCAACATACATACTTGACAGTTACTTTATTTACTTTGCAAAGTTACTTTGTGAGTAACTGTTGTAGAGTCAGTAACCCAGATGATGCTCTGTTTTGGCTCAAATCACATGTTGGTGTATTATTTTTTATTGTTGCATGTGCATGTATCCTATGTGAGAGGGAGGGAGGTGCTATTGCATGAAAGAGTATACACCATCATACATTCTGATTGCAGATTGTTACAAAGTAGTTTTTTCCTAAGTTTATGACAATGGAGTTCTGCAAATCTGCCTGATTCTATTAATAATTGAATTTATGTTATGGTAGGAAAACTATATTGTATTGATAAATACTTACCACATTTTCTGTTTCAGTAACTATCTAATTGCTTGCAGCTTTCAAATATGGAAATGGTATTCCTCGCACTAAAATAAAAATAAACTCTTGATAAATTTGATACCTTGTCTCTCGTCTCACACATCGTCACACAATCAGCTGTCATGTGTGCCCATTATAGACCCATAGCCATTCTTTTATCTCAAATATATAATCTACTTTTTTTAAAAGAGTGCTGCTGGGAGTTTTTTTCCGCCGCCTTTTTTTTCTCTCAGCTCAACATCTAGCCCAAACAGGCTCCTAAAGACAATGACCAGGAAAAAATGGGATCCATAAGGCAAATATTTTGTATTTCTGATATTAAATAAATATTTTTTTATTTTCTTTTCATATCAGTTAGAGCCTTATAGGTAAAGGCATATAACAAATCTAATCAGCAGCTATCTTAACCATACAGCTACTAGATGACCTTGATCTATTTGCTTTCTGTTAACTTTTTTAAACTAAGAAAAGGTACACATGGGATGTTGATGGCAATGAGTAAAACTATATGCTTATTCAATTTCATACTGATCAGCTGCCACGTGTGCCCATTATGGACCCACAGCCATACTGTTATCTCAATTATATATGTACTTTTTTTTAAAAGAGTGCTACTGGGAGTTTTTTTCCACCTCCTTTTTTCTCTCAGCTCAACATATAGCCCAAACGGACACCTAAAGGCGATGACCGGGAAATAATTACATTTGTTAAGTAAATATTTTGTATTCCTAATATGAAATAAATATTATTGATTGATTGGTTGATACATTGAGATTATAGAATAGTTTGGTCACATAATTTCTATACGACCACACTTCCAGGCTTTGATACAAATAGATGAACTTTTTGGAGAATCATTTGAATATATAAGCAAGTGAATGTAGCTAAACATGATAATAATAGCTACTTTTACGCACAATACATTTTTGAAATTAATTTTGGGCATAAACCAGGTCCGTCCACATAAGCAGTTTTGGCCAGTCGCTGTGTCAACTAAATTATAATAAACGCAGGTATAATCATTTACATTAGCCAAAGAAAAAAGGATTTTATTGTATAAAATAACTAGTTTCTGCTTTACATAGGTGCACAGATGTGCCATGCCCTCGGGCCCCTGGTATGTACATTCAATTTAATTCCAAATTGAAGATATTTTATTAATTTTTGTAATACAAATATTCTCATATTGAATTTAAATCTTTTCGTGGTTTCTAGGTGCTCTTATGGGCGATGAGTTTAGCTGAGAGAAAAGAGAAGGAGGAGAAAAACTAACAGCAGCACTGCTTCAAATGTCAGTTGTTATATAAATATCAATAGGCAGTGTTGCTATAGGTGGACAATGAACAGTTATTGTGTATGGCAACAGGGTCGTCAATCATCATCAACAGGGTCTTCAATCATTGTACATGCAGTCCTATACCCTATTGACTCCTGAATTAAACCTTTGATGACTTCTAAAATATTCAATTTATCATAATGCTATATTATAGTGATTTTTGCGTTTATTTTGAACAGATAGATAGCAAGAAGATGCTGTGGGAGACATTGCTTTATTATATTGTATGTGTGGTTCCTAAAATAATGTAGTTGTTCCAACACTTTCATGCATAGTGCCACTCTCTAAAACTACCTAATGTTTGACCTATATTGTGTTATGTTCTATATTTGTGTGGTGAATATAAAATATGTGTCTAGATATTGTGCCAACATCGTTTCGTGTAAACATGTCTAATCTAGTTAATAAATTACAGGAAATTATGATATTACTCTAATAACAGTATTATTTAACAAAAACATGTTGGCCTATGTTTTTCCCATATAGGTATACATAAGTTAAAACAGCTAGGCTCCTATTTGTAAGCCTAAAGTGATTTCAGAAAGAGAACATAGCTAATAGGTTGCAAGAGAACATAGCTAATAGGTTGACGCCCCGCGTGGCACAATGGTTACTGTTACGGTCCTGGGTTTGATTCCCTGCGAAACAGAAATTTGGATTTGTGTTCCTGTCTTTATATGCACCCATGGTACCCACGACACAGGGTATTAATTACCTTTCTGTGGGGCTCGTGTGTAACGTTTATTTATTTAACATTATTATGTGACTATATGAAAAAATATAAAGAATTAAGTTTTTAATGTGAGTGCACAAGTATGGACCCACTAGAACTCTATCGAATTACAATCTTCCCATCAAACTGCAATGCTTTAATGCAGATCTGATGCCTCACCCTACTGCAAAATCTTTTTTTCTTGACTTATTTTCACTCGTAACTCAAAGTAATATCGCGGGCTTCAAGCCAGAGGGACGTATAAGAAAATCCCTACTTTTCAGGAGGCAAAAAAAACTTAATAACTTTATCCCCAGTGTAGCTAAATAGTTAAAAATTTGCATGTGTATATGAATCAGTTTTAATGTTTATGTGAAATACTTATTTTTTTTGTAACTACTTTAAAATCCATAATAATGCACTTACATCTATTTGGCTCGACGATATAAGACCAATCATAAGTTACATTACCTCGAAAAATGCTACTAAGGAATGGACGTATCATACAAATCTCTTGTATGCAATGCTATATCAAAAACTAATCTGAATTCATTATAATTAATGTGAAATTTTATATCAAAGACAATTTTTATGCAATTATATCCCCTATTTCTACCATTTTAGATAATTATACGTCCATATGGCTTGTTAGAGATATACAATAAGTTTTGTTCCAAGATAGACGTATAGATCTTTTTAAGCTTAACTTTCATGATATTGATGTAAAATAAGTACCCAAGAATAGCTTAAAATGTTATTATTCAATAAAAAGGAATTTCTATTTTAAAAGTGATATAATGTATTAGTACAACAAATAAACTTCTCGAAAAAAAAAAACACAGTGTAATCAATATTCTACTTAGATCTTAAACCTACTATAAATTGTTTCTTTAATTTACTTAATTAATATGCATTTAGAGTAAATAAATAATGTAGTTTAAAAAACTAAAAACACCTTTTGTGAAAAAACGAACTAAAAAGTAAAAAGTTTTTATGTTTTTTAAACTACATTATTTATTTTTAATTTTTAGTTGGAATTTTTCATATTATTGCATTGTCACCGGCCCTTGACCCCTGTGCAAATTTTCAAGTTAATCAGACGCTTAGAAGTAGGTGAAAATGAAGTTAAAAGATTCCGTTACATACATACATACTTACAAGTCAAGATAATATAAGCGTGTTAAAAAATCTAACCACGTAGATACTAAAATCTTACTTTCCAAACTTGTTAATTCTTCGTTCCTGACCGACGTCTTATGTAGGAAGCTCTTGTTGCAACCAGTTCCAAGTCCTCATCATCTTGATGAGATTTTTAGTTTGGCATAGTTCGTGATATAACTTTTAGATTCTTTTAATAGAAGTGATTGGTGGGATTTCTTGGGATTGTCCCATCCTGACACAGTGCTCTCAGATCTGCATATTTTGCCTGTTTTAATGAATTTTTTTTGCGGGTACAGCTTTGCAAGACGCTAATTATGTTCTGATCTTGTCATCCACCCTAAACTTCGCCTGTTTGATTTCTTGCCAGTAATCGCATTTGAATAACAACGAATCAGGATGGTCTTTAGTAAATCTCAACCACCTTACGTTAGCCCATTACAAAACAGTTCCATTGGTGGCTTTGATTGTATTTGGAGGAATGGTGTTCCGCAGTGTTTTGAAGTCCTAAAAGTCTGTGTGTTCCATAACTTTAACTTCATTGGATTATCTTTTCGGGCTATTTGAATCACATTTTGCCAGTCATCAGGGGTCATCATCATTTTAGCGTACTCAGATGCTCGTTCTATTGTCGAGTGCATGTTGTGCATTACATATAGGTGTGTCCAGGCTCAAGAAATTTATAGTCAATGACTCCAATGTTATTGTCTGGTGATGTTATGAGAAAATTGAGCATTGTTGCAAGTACAGAGTTCCTATTTTTTTATTTGAATGGAGTAGCAGACTAGCATGTAGGCCACGTGGTATTAAGTGGTCGCTGCAGCCCATGAACATCTACATACAACCTCAAGCAAGCATATGTAAGTCTTGTGTGAGGTCGTATGCAGTTGCGCTGCTGCTCCGGAGGCTGGTGGTCGCCTCGGTGGTCGCCTCATGTAAGAGTGGCCAGCAACTGCACCTTTCCACCGAAACACAATAGAATTGGTTCACGGCAGAAGTGGGTGCAGCGGTGGTACTACCCCGGGCGAACGATAATAGTTCTATCACCTACTCATTTTGTCCTGGACAACAATCAGAATACAACACAAGGTGGTCAACGTCGGTGAGATTTGTGACGTGATTATAGACATGTCGACACTTCATTTGATTCTCGGTTGCCTTCATATTCTGGTCAAAAATAACAATATCCTTGTTTAGTCGCTACATTGTGAATAGTAAAATTCATGCTTCCTAACTTCTGTTTATAAAGTACAGATTTTCCTAAAACCAAAGGACAATATAGTACAGCTCAAAATCAAAAGTAGGTACAAACATGCACAGAACTATCATCATTTGCTTTATTTTTATCAGATTTGTTTTCTGCCTATGCATAGTGTTTTTTGTAAATGTGTTCTTCGTACTCTTCTTGCTTCTCCTTTTGTTCTTCTTTGGTTAATTGCTCATGTTTATTACACCAACATTGGTCCTTTCTTGGTTTGTGAAAACCTATATTTTTTTTCAAAATTAGGGTCTTATAGGAAGTCTTGCCAATTGATTTCTTATTATTCATCAAACAATGCTGCTTATATAAATCTTACATTTTTTCTTTATTAATAGTTGTCTTTATGTAATTTTTTTTGTGTTTTTGCGGCACCAGTGAGAAGGCACTTTCGGAAATGAATCTAAGAGTATGTGCTCATTCGCAAACTTTAAGTCGTCTTGGTATAATTTGTTTGTCCCTGTAGCTTCGGGATTAAGACTATTCTTAGGCAGGTAGCCCACTTTTAGTCGCCTCTTACGATCAGGCAGGGGATACCGTAGCTCTATAGCGTACTTATGCGTGTGCGTGTATAGTGGGCTTCCGGGGTTGCGGATGGTGAGAGTGGGAGCTCGACCCGTCCAGCCAGCAGCCCCGGGAAGGATGGCTGTATTGGCGTGGCCGCATGCTGCCGTGAGATCATGAGGGTCCAGGAGAGCGCATCTGCTCTCCCGAAGATGGGCCCGTGCTGGGACGCCGCGCGTGGAGTACACCGGTGGAGATTCCGGAGTCCTCCCCCAAGCGCAGAAGCAGGCCACCGAGCGGGTTTTAGTGCGGTAAAAATCCCACATAACCCGGTATCCTCTCCCAAGGTGCTGGGTACCTTTTGAAGGTTTCCCCACCGATACCAAAAAAAGGTATAATTTGTTTGATGGTTTGTGTCGACCTATTTAGTCAGGGGATGGAATATTACCTACTCCTCGGCGCGCTTTATTCAAAGCAGTTCGGACCATCTTGTCACCGGAAATAAGATTGACAGACATTTACAGTCTCCAAATTTACCTTGAATATTCAGTATAAATTTACGTCTTGAGTTTATCACACGCCCTTTTGCTTCAGTTTCATTTTACAGTATAAAATCTCTTTGTCTTTAAGATCGCCGTAAGCTCAAAAATGAATGAAGACCGACAGAAGTCCGTTTGGCATGACATAATATTGAAAGGCTATACGAAAATCTATTGGTCGTATGTGCATACGCCTTTTTGGCACAACATTATGGTGATAGTTGATGTAAAATCGATAGTCGTATGTACATACGATCGTATAGCGCGACATTAAAATGGTTTTCATATAAAAATTGATAGCTGTATGTACAAACGTCTTTGTGGTACGATACACAATTGATTTCTCGTGGGTACGGCTGCTATACGTCTTTTTGCTACGATAAGAATATCCGACTCCCGGTCATACGTCTAAAAGTAATTTGTTGATTTTTCAAAAAACAATTATCCTTTAAACATGAAAAAAATAGAGGTTGTGTATCGGTAAAATTAGAAACGATTGGCTTAATAAAAAAAAATATCGTTTTTTTCTATACGTCCCTCTGGCTTGAAGCCCGCGATATAGTGACGTCGCAGGTTCGGTGGTAATAAGAAGGCGTCTGTAGTTGAAGAAGTCTTTATTATAACTGAACAATGTAGTTCGTAACCTAACTTATATTATAGGTAATACCATGCCTTAGTCACACACACTACAGTAACTTACCCACATAATATGCTAACCTTTCAACTAATAATACAATAGGTATGTGCATTGGTTGATTGATTGATTGATTGTTGCATTACTTTATAACCTTATTACTGCCATACTTTTGATAAGTTGTAGGAAACCATTTGGCTATGATGTCACCATAAGCAGGAAACCAAGCAAAATAAGCTTATACAATTATACATACATAAATATGACAAAAAAATTCAGAACATTTTTTTTATGATTTGTTTTTTAAATTCTTCCAACCCAATCTGGAGCAGGTATGCTGAAGGGTCACAGCGATTTTATAAATTTCTGTGTGTTTCTAGAAAATCCAATTTAACTAAATATATATTAAACCAAACCAAAAGGGCTAATAAAAATCAAATCAAAGCATGAAAAAAATATCAACAGCCTATAATTTTTTATGTAAACTCGCGTCATGTTGTGAAGCTTTGTCCAGTTAAAAAAAATAGTTCAGGGTCTACAACAACACCTTCTAATTTATAAACTTTTTTTCAGAGTGAATAGGCAGCGAAGATGGATCCGTCGCGGCGGCAGCGCACCCAGACCAAGGCCACCGCGGAGGAGCAAGCCCTCGACCAGATTGCCAGAGAGGTTAGTGCGTTTATTAAAAAAAGATTTAAGAGATTTTATGATGTCGCATAGGTGTGGCACAATGGATAGCTGTCCAGCTGCCGATAGAATCCGTTTATTTTGGTATTAATGTATTTTTTAATCTATCTATAAGACATGTAACATTGTTTGATCAAATTATGTTTTAAGAAAAAACGAAATATACAGTACAAAAGTCTCACCTGAAGTTGCGTGGCTCCAACGTCGCACTATGATAGAGTTCTTTGTCGTAATGCCTCATGTTGCCACTGCACAGTGGGTACAATGCAAAGTTTTGTAACAAAAGTTACTTCCATAATATTTTAACCAACGTCACAATTTTGTGCCAATTCCTTTTTGGCAAGTATCTACGTTGCCAGGGTCAGTTTTTTTTTGGTAGCCTGCCCATTAACTAGGGATTCCCCGGACCCTTGTACCAACGATACCGTTACCGCTTCATCGGGACGTTTTTGCCCTAAGCGCCACATTGGGTACGCTGGTTGACGATCGCAGACACCAGAGCATTTCAGATATTGACTCTGCCGTCCATTAGAGTCTTTGCGCCTTACGAAATATTTATTTTATAGCACAATGTTAGTCACGTTAGGGTTTATATCTCGGCGTGACGAACTCACTGTGCGCAGTGCACAATGCTAATAGACGCCGTAAAATAAGAGCAGGTAAAAATAAACTTCCGCGTGCAAACACCTTCGGTGACAGCCCCTGGTGTGGACAGGTCGAGTATTGCATTCACATTTACTTTTAATTTCTATGATTGAAAATAGAGTAATAAACGAACATTACAAACTGTAATGTATGTTGTTTTTTAAGTGGTTATAGTCGATGGAGATAGACGCCATCAAACAGCGATCTAATTTCTAGTTATTGATGTGGTTGTTGATGATAGTGTTTGATGGCTTCCTTTCAGAGTTTTGATTCCTACACCGTCGTAACTCAAAAAGAGGCCGTTGTAATTCATATTTAGTGATAGTTAGCTTTGTAACAGGAAAAATAGTAGTCGTGATTTGATACACTAGAAAAAATAGTGAATTATATTTACAATTATATTATAGAATGCTGATATGGACCTTAGGTTATAGTAAGTCCTCCACCAATTTGCATTGGAGCAGCGTGATGGAGTATGGTCCAGGTATCATGTATTGTAATATATTTGTACGCCCAATACGGCAAAAATAAGCGCACTATGTATGAAATTATAATTGTCCAATTTCTTTAACTGATTTTACAAATAAATAAATTGATCTCTATCTATCGTAAATTGAAATTGATTTTAAAAATTTGTCTCTATTTATCGTAAAGCGATACTTGAGAAGTAATTTTTCTTAAAGGGAATGTTGGTGCAGCCCTTAGCGATGCGCAAGTGTCTATTTATGTGCACGCGCACGCACATCCATCCAGCTTTGGGAGACACGCGCCAAAATAGCAGCGACGACGCGTCATTGAGATAAGGGTTTACGCATCGCGACTATTACACTTTTACTTTACACTACTTAATTACTTTAAAAATTTAAGTACCACCGCTGCACCCACTTCTGCCGTGAATCAGTTATATTGTTTTTCTCTGGAAAGGTTCAGTTGCCGGCCAGACTTCATGATGAAAACATCAGCCTCCAGAGTAGCAGGAGAACTGCATAGGACCTCAGACAAGACAAGCAAGCATATGCTTGAAGTATTGTGTAAATAGCAATGGACTGCAGCCATGCAGTTTGCAACTCCATTAAAAACTTATTAGAATTTAGAACAGAAGATTATAAGAACTCAAAGATTTTTGGCGTATTCAGAGATATGTTCCTGGGCTCCAGTCGTCTCTTAGAAGCAATGATAAAACATAATTGAAGTTCTACCTGGGCATGTCAGAGAAAACATTCCCACTCACATATTTCCCCACTGTACCTTTCATACACTTCTTCTTAAGCTTCATTTATTTGTGGCAAAAAGTGATAATAGGGCGTCATTACATTAACATACCTATTAAGCAATTTCAATCATGAAGTATTAGCGCTTTAATATTTCTTGGTCTACTTAAGTAAGAGCAGTCTTAAATCCATATTTTTGGGCTAATTTCTGCCGAAAAGCGACAGTATTTGTATTGTTGCGCAGTTATTACTTCCAAGAAGCTAAAAATGTGCATCGATGTACTTGGACTAATTCCTAAAACCTGCCATCGCTGTGTTTAGGCATATTTTGCTAACAGGAGGTACCGCTAGCGTTGTTGTGTTTGGTTCTTCATTTCTGTTTGTAATAGAAATCTGTGTTTCATAGTTTTTACCCTGTATTTATGTATTTGGGCTTATTTCTTCAAAAGAGCAGGCACTTTTCATTGCTGTGCATTTGTCAATTTCTGCAAAAAATTGGTAGCGCTTGCTACGTTATTTCTTGGTCTATATCTGTCTAAAACGGCACTATTTACTTAAATCACTGTGTTCAGACTCATTTGTGCCAAAACATATTGTATCTTGTACTGCTGTGTTTTGACCTACTTCATGGCCTACTTGCATTGCTGTGTTTAATCTTATTTTTACCGAGAAGCATCACTTGTATTGGTCTATTTGGGCTTATTTCTTTCATATTTTGAAAGAAAGCGCTCGTTACGATCGTTCGTCGATCATTGTCTGTGTAAGGTATAACATGTATCTAATAAACCAGTTAAGCGTTTTCAAAAGTTTTTAGCGGATGTCATATTGTTAATTGTTACTACTCGAATGTGATCCACCGAGAATAAACCAACCTAATCATATCTTTTACTATGTTTGTGATTCGACAATGAGGGCATATAAGATTTACATGTACAAAACTAGACTATGCATACTTTTTAGATTTAGAATACAGTAGGTATATACCGAAGGGAACTTCACGTACGACTAATTTATGTAGGCTTTTACTTAGGCAAATACTACACATTGATTATAAGGCTAGGTATTTAACATTTAATCGCAGAAATAAGGGAAATACAATCGCAAAACGAATTGATAACAGTACACAAACAGAGTGTCCACATAGTAATATTGTCAAATTAGATAAGCAAACTCAAACAGAGGACTCTGAAAGTCATGAACCGTTTTTTCGTGTATAATAATATTAATATTTTGCATCAAAATATAAACGGCTTAATAACGAAATCCGATGAGTTAGTAGTATCATTAAATCATTTGTATCTCAAAAAAATATCGATCGACGTCCTTTGCATTACAGAGCATAACATGATACGATCGGATATTGAATTTCTTAATATTCCAAATTTCACCCTCATATCCTATAGCTTGAGAAGTAATAGAAATGGCGGATCTTGCATACTTGTTCGCAACGAACATAAATGTCGATGTATACAAGAAATTGAAAAATTTAATATAACGAACGTTATAGAATGCAGTGCCACAGAACTAATTGAGCATAACGTAATAATTGTTTGCATATACAGGGCACCAAAGATCAATACAGAAGTAATGGAAATTTTCTTTAACAAACTCAATGGTATCCTTAATAAACTGTGTTATAAAAATAAAAAAATTGTTGTGTGTGGCGACTTTAATATAGATATACTGAAAGATAATAGAACAACAATAGAATTTAAAAGTATTTTAGAGAGCTACAATCTTAAACTGAGTATCAACACACCAACACGGTTTATTAGCAAAACGTGTATCGATAATATTGCCCATAACATACAGGGCGCTAAGTCTGACGTCATCGAGCTGGCCTTATCGGATCATACAGCTCAAATCATAAAATGTCCAGTTAAAAAAAGCTATTTTGTAAAATATTGGTTCTCTTACAAGCGGGATTTTAGTACCGAAAATGTAAATAAATTTATAGAATGCTTAGGGAGTTTGAAATTTCAAGAAGTATATACATGTAGTGATACCAATGATGCTTTTAAGATATTTCACGAATTATTTGTATTATTTTACAATTTATGTTTTCCTGTTATAAAAGTAAAAAATGTTATTAGAAAGCGCCCTAGTTGGCTCTCTAAAGGTATAAGAAAGTGTTCTAAGATTAAAAGAAGTCTATTATGGGAATATAGGAAATCTCGCGACCAACTAGCAAAAAATAAGTTTACTGCGTATTCAAAAAAATTAAAGGCTATTATCAAGTTAACTCAAAAATCCCAAAATGACTATTTTATTAAAAACGCACAAAATAAAACAAAGGCCACATGGAAAATTATCAATAATAATACTAGCAACATTCCTAAGAAAACAATTAATAAAATAAAAATAGGCAACTACATTGAAACAGATCCAGAAACAATCGCAAAGGAGTTTAATAATTTCTTTTTAAAACAAGTTGAAGAACTAAGTGACCGTAATATTCGAACAAACAAATATAATATTAACTATAAATATTCTAACTCGTTTTTCCTTCGGCCTACAACAAGCGACGAAATAATTAAAGTAATAAAGGGTCTAAAAAACACAAATAGCACAGGTTACGATGAGATATGCACAAAAATAGTAAAACAGGTATCTAATATAATTGCACCCGTATTGACCTATATTATTAATTTGAGTATTGAGACTGGTATATTTCCTGATAGATTAAAAGTAACTATCATTAAACCAGTTCTTAAAAAGCCAAATGAACAAGATATGGCGTCATATAGACCTATAGCACTTGTACCAATTTTTTCTAAAGTATTTGAGAAAATTCTCTATAATAACTTATATTCATATATCGAAAAATTTTCAATTCTAGCTGACGAACAAGTAGGTTTTCGCAAAAATAAATCTATTAATTTAGCTATATATAATTTTTTGGAACAGATCATGTCTACGTTAGATAAGAAAAAACAAATCTCAGCTCTGTATATGGATATGACTAGGGCATTTGACTTTGTAGATCATGAGCTATTAATAGACAAATTAGAGAAATACGGCGTTAGAGATAATGCTTCACAATGGATAAAATCTTATTTAAGTAACAGAAAACAAATAACTGAAATTAAACGAGTTGACAATGAAACAAAAACGGAGGAAAAGTACTTATCTCAACCCAGGGATGTAGTATACGGGGTACCTCAAGGAAGTATCCTCGGTCCGTTGCTTTTTTTAATATATATTAATGATTTTCCAAAAGTCATCGAGCAACCAATGGTTCTCTTTGCTGATGACAGTACAGTTATATTTCCAAATGATAATCCAAGTACATATGAAACGAATATAAATAATGCCCTTGAATTATTAGTAGATTGGTTAAATAACAATAATCTTAAAATAAACCTTGAAAAGACAAATGTAATGACATTTAAAAATCGTATATCTTATGGGAGATCTGTAAATATCAATTATAGAGGGAAAACCATATGTGAAACCGAAAATATAAAATTTTTAGGCTTGTACATTGATAATAAGCTCACATGGAGACTACACATGGAACATGTATGTAAAAAACTTAACAAATTCTCTTTCGCTCTTTACAAATTGTCAAAAATAGTAAATAAATCAGCGGTATTAAGTGCGTATCATGCGTATGTTGGTGCAACTCTTAGGTATGGTCTTGTATTTTGGGGTAATGCAACGGGTATTGAAACAGTTTTTAAAGCGCAAAAAAAATGTATTCGGTCAATGTGTCAACTACGACAGACAGACACATGCAAGCCACACTACCAAAGTTTAAATATATTGACGCTCCCTTCGTTATATATCTATGAAATATGTGTAATGGTCAAAAACGACATTTCTAAATACAACACGTTAAACTCAAAAAGACATAAAAATAAACTATGCGCAATAGCCTCTAAAACTAAACAATATCACAATAGCGTCTTTTGCATGGGACCAAAAATATATAATAATTTACCAGACTTTCTTAAAACCAAAAGTTATAACGAATTTAAAAGAGAACTAAAAACACATCTAATTAAAAAAGCGTACTATTCGGTCACTGAGTTTATTAACGATAAATAAATAAATTAATAAAATATAAGAAATAAAATAACATAAATAAAATGACTAATAAATAATTTTGTCCGCGGCATAAAAACCTGGGAGGTTTTTTTTTCGCCAGCTTTTTTTCCTCTCAGTGT
This sequence comes from Pyrgus malvae, assembly GCA_911387765.1. Lineage (NCBI taxonomy): Eukaryota > Metazoa > Arthropoda > Insecta > Lepidoptera > Hesperiidae > Pyrgus > Pyrgus malvae. The sequence continues at coordinate 3,042,412 of OU426955.1, read as the reverse complement.
ACAAAACCCATCCTGGTGGGTGCCCAAAGCTGATGACGGCGAACCCCGTATGGTTCAAATAAAATAAATTATTATAAAAAGCACAAAATTGGGTTTAAGTCTAATTAATTAAAACTGTAAAATATAAAACTACTTTAATGTTTCTTATGTACCCTTCTGTAATAGTTATTTTAAGAATTTATGTTTACATTATGTTAAGTCATTTAAAATAATTATTTTATTTAATATAATAAAATTTGTACACCCTAAGGGGTAAATATGGAGCTCTAAATATTTTGTAAAACCTTTTTCACCCATATTTGTGCAAATAAAATATTTTCATTTCATTTCATTTCATTTCATTTCATATAAACATTACGGCGTCGATCTCGATAGTAAAACATGTAAAGCGTGAAGCTTTGTGAAGTTCTCGCAAGATTTATAAACATCAGGCACGGCTTTCGCGATAGTCCTTTTTGACTTACCATTCTCCTTTTGAAGTAATATTTAAAACGTAAAAGCGTTGTCGAATGTAGGAAAGATCGTATAATCACTACAAAAAGGTGTGTTTATCCATTGAGATTTTCCTGATGATGAGGATGCTGATGATTTTGCTGGAAAAGTAATTTAACAATTAGCGCCAAAACGAACTTGCTATTTTGATAAATAAATATCCTAACTTGTTACTATTATAGTTATTTAATTTAAAGTTGTTTACTTGACTTCAATGTCGTCTTTCACGAACTACGAAATTAATGTCCCCATATAGTTTGGTTGATGTCTGAAAAAATAAACACCCTATCGGTATTTCGGGAACAGATTATGGAGTGGATATAAAAATGACGGGACTGTTATGCTGAGTGGGACTTCACATTATTTATGAAGATGCCATTTTGGGTGGTCCTTTGCGACCTTTATCAATAGGGGTTTATAGATATTTTCATAGATAAGAATAGGGTACTGACAAGAGCGTTTATGTATGTGCGTAAGCTTTTGAAGTTTGAACATCTATGTGATTATCAAAAAACCTTTACGAAATTTTTCTTCACTCATACAGTATGCAACCGTTCTAATTTTAGTTCTCATGTTGGCGCTCTCGACTACTCTCGAGGTTACGCATACTAAAATAATGTGCATGTGCAAGCCTCACACATTCATAGCAGAACGGACTTTGTGACATAGAACATCTATAACTATAGTTAAAGGCGTGCTTGTATCAATTAGGTTAGAGGTACTTATAATATTACGTTTTGGTAATCTATCGCCAAAAGAAAGTTTTGTTATGTTCTTTGTCTGTCCTTCTGCTTATCCAATTTTGTTTTTTTTTTAATTCAGTTCAATCACTTCAATCGATCGTTTCCCGAGTTCAACGTTACATGATATGCTATTTCATAACGATATTTTAAATTGCCATTTACTGGAGCAACATATAATCCCTTCCTTAGGTATTTTTCGTGTTCACGTAGTTCACTCATTTATAAATTTCGCAATTTACTAAGAGCTAATCGCTTTCATAGTGACTACAAAAATCTTCATACTATTAATTGTAAGTTCTTACAGAATGTCTTTTTCCTAAATAATTCAATTTCAAACCAGAGACCCGCAAAGTCTGTCCTACTTTCTGTAAAGACTCACAAACACATACAAACAGGCATGAATGATCTCGCTGACTACAGTTTAGTATTGTAGTATTTCGTAGTAGTAGTAGTAGTCCTCGTACTAACGAAATTATTATTATTATTATTAACGAAGTTTCAAATAACGCACACTCCCCAGAGGATATGGCACGATCCGCACGATGTATCGCTAGCGTGAGTATAGGTGAGCGCGATTGCGCTGCGCTAAATGGCACCACACACTTCAGGGCTGACAGTTGCTCTTAAACGATCATTGTAAAAACACGTCTCTGCCGACACTCGCCAAAGTTCCTTACGATTAAAAAACCAAAGTCTAAAACAATTAAAATATCTTGTCCAAATATTGGTTAGTACACACTATTTGATGGCGACACTGGTTCTGGTACAAATAGTAGGTTAGAACACCTGTACTTTCATTCGTTTCCTCTGTGATGTACCTATAGTAGAGCTTGCGAAGCACTACAACGTTAATTGCAAGCTGTTGCGGAATTAACCACTGAGTTTCTTGGCAAAAATTGCAAATTATACCCGCAACACGCCCGCAACGTCCTCAAATTGTAAATCGTGTCCCCCGTATCGTGTTTTTCTTGGAGCAACGACGGATACCAGCTTGCGCTGTCAAGGAGTGGCCTTAACGAAAAGCCAGGACCTTCATAGGCAGAGCCGTAGGTAGCTAGATTATAGAACGGCATTGGCAGGTTTTGAATGATTCCTTAAAGCTGTAGGTCGTCAAAAATGCGCCCTCCAAGTCTGCGCCACTCGCAGCCACCCATGTTGCCAGCCCCTAGATACGGCGCTGGTTATAGATACAAAACTATTTGCGATTGGCAGCAATCAATGTGTGGGTAGGATGGTGTCGATAGTGGAAACAGAAAAATTTACGTTTTTCTTATTTTGTGTGTGTGTTCATAGACGGAAAGAAATTTTGTCGTCGTTCCGCAACAAATTTTACGAATAGCATTAACGGGTGTTCAATAGAGTCGTTGCTCTAAGGCATGTTCCCGCTGGTTGCACTGTGTCGGCCGTTGACTCCAGGCTGTATAGAACTGGGACACTGGATCGATCGGGTCCCGAGCTTACTTACTTGCTTAGGTAGTTACTTTGTTAAGGCGATTATTTGATTATTAAATTGATTTAAAACAAAAAAATATAAACCGACTTCAACAGTGGAAAAATAAATAAAACGGCGTACTGTTATCTTTACCATTCCCAAGAAAAAGTGTCAATTCAACCGCAAATTGCGTCGAACGCCCCTCGAGTTGAAGCTCCAAATTGTATTTTCGTACTATTCTCCTAGAAAGCTTTATTCTGTGTTTATATTTTATTTCATTGTTTAAATTTTCAATATTCATGAATAGATGAAGCACTTGTTAATCCTTGTGTTTTCCTTCCTTCTTTAATTTTCACGGTAAGTTTATTCTTGGTAAGTCATACACACCAAAAGGATGTGTAAAAATACAGTTATTCCAAAATTTATTTGACTGTGGTCAGTTGTTTGACCTTGATGATAACAGCAGTACTTAACTGCAAAATATTATTGGTTATTTCTATGTGATTACGTCACCAGGAACTACTCAGAGCGGAAACGATGTTGCGGAAACCAGTGCTTCCTCGAATGGTCAGGAATAACTTTGTAATAATGAACTATTTGACTTACTCGCCAATAAACGAATTGAAAATCCTTTATTTTATTTGTTACCATTGTAAGAAATGATGAAGATGTAGTAATTTAAAAAAACCCTCAAGAGGTTAAAATCTCGAAAAATGCGACCTTTTCACTTGACATAGGTAATATTCTTTTTTCGCTCAGTCATCATGTCCTCCTTGCAGAAGCTAAGGTATCGTCTATTTTTACGCCTCATCCCGATTAAAACAATTGCTCTTTATTTTTCTAAATCATTTAAGGAACTGGAAACCTCTGCATCATTTCAACACTGCGTTACATTCATCGCAATTACAGTTTTTTCCTTGAGTTGTGTAATCACTAATCAGTGATCAGTATATAAATAGTAATATTTCCTGACACGAACACGATGTATTACAGGCGATCGTAAAGCCAACCGTACTAAACCGTAAACCGAAGGTATGAGAAAAATCGGAAGTCGAGTTGCGAAACTGAACCGCACGCGACTCTGAATAGGTAGTTGAATGATACTGAGTCTATGGTAAAATAAAAATGTAATTTTATTAGGCTATTGTAAAAGCAGCTGTACTCGCTTTAAAATAAAAATAATTGGCACATCAATTTTTTTTAATTCTGCAGCATAATTATCTCCTAATTAGATAATGAATATAATGATTGCCTTGGCTTAATATATGTATTCAGCTCCTATGGAATGCTCCGAACGTTTGGTAAAACCTTCGTATCACCCGTTACTGAGAAAATGGCCTTTTTACTGATTGTGACCTACTTTTCACCACAATTCTTTGTCGCGATAGAAATACATGTAATGAAGCAATGAATGGAGTTGGCAACGCTTGAATGCATCAGCTCTCAATAGATAACTACAGTGAAATAATCAACTCGAACATCATAATGATGATGTATGTACGCTTAAGTGATTATGACCTGGTTAAGGCAGCGGATCTCAAACTTATTCTTTTTAGGCTCCCGGCTGCTCAAGTAATTTGTAAACTCTAACGTGCAGTACACTCTCAACTCAACAATAAAACAGAAGTAAAACTAATCATTATAAAACACCAACTCGCATTGGAGAAGCGTTTTAGAGTAAGCTCTGGGCGTCCCCATAAGTGTCCTTCAAAATGTTATTTTTTTTAAATAATATATATATATATATATATATATTATATATATATATATATATATATATATATATATAATAAATATTTTATTCATTTTTAGAATACAGTATAGATAGCTATTCGCTTTATGAACGTTAATCTATACAAATAAATAAAATTGGAGTGTCTGTTATATGTATTAAAATAACCGCTTTTTACTACGAGTACATACATGCATATGAATGTATATACGGTACATATACCAGAATAACATTTTTTTACAATTGTTGTCTGTCTGTCTGTTTTATGATTTTATGGTCCATCAGAGGCTTGCGTCCTCAAGGAGCCATTACGGCCCGTTCTGACTGAGCTGATTTGAAAAAAATTATTATAGTTACTCTCCCAATTAGGCTCTAAAATAAGTGTGACCTAAGGTAGTGATCGCGCAGAGTCGGCTCGTCTAGTGACGTCAGTAGCGGCATCGATCTGTCTGCCCCCAGCCCCGTCTGCCTCCCGTAGGCTGATGCAATTCCCAGTGCGTTGCGACACTGCTTTAAAATTACATGAAATAGAAATAATGAGAAATTAAAGGAGATAATTTAAATTGACTGCCCAAACTTCATAAAAAAGTATGCCCCTAAAAAAACCCACGACAGTCTAAATTCTTACCGTTTGTGGCTAATAAATCCTGCTAAGAGCAATCTGGGTCAACATGCTACTTTGAACAGAATTCAGCGTCGTTATAATTAATGTAAGGAACTGAACATAGATTTGTTTATCAACAATATCTCTAAATTTAAGAAAATCCTTTACATCTAAATACATACGTCCTTAAACCTTTAAAATTAACACAAGTTCGCACTTAACGTACATTTCATTTAATATAATTTTACGTTTTTCATTTATTGTAAAGTAATAATAATATTTTTATATGGTCGACCACGATGCATGCCGTGGTGACTTATAATTAAGGCAGCATTTAGCTTTATTAGTATATTGTAATTTTAACTTGGTTTTTGTATAATTGTATGCCCTGTTGATTATTCAATCCAATAAATAAATAAATTGATTTTGCGCTATGTGTAAATTGCATCCATAAATTCAGACCTACCTTCATTCAAAGATTATTTCTGATGAAAACAATAGTTAAAAGTCCAAAGATATTGTTCCCAGTACCTATTAATTATAATGCTGGGTATAACAATACCGATAAAAATTTTAGTAACTATAGAAAGTGTAGTGAAAACTTTCTTCTATACGTAAAAGTTTATTTAAAATTTCTCATAGCTTTTCACTTTTCCAATTGTTTACTCCTCACTGCAATAGTTTCAGTGCAAAACCCTTTGTTGCATCGTTAACAATATTTTGGTGTAAAATATAAAACCATTCAGTTTTTGCCATTTGAAAAAAGGTAACTAAGGATAATCTCTGTGAAACGGCGGCAATTAATACAAGCGTTTTTTTGTAGAGCACTTGACACCCCTATCTGCCTCCTTACTTTTTCAAAGGGCGACGTTCTTCCTGCTTTCAGCGTATTCCCTGTTCTAAAAAATTTCAATTGTGCCGAGTACTGACTCGGACGTGCCCAAGTTGACTTGTGGAGATTACAGTTCAAGTGTGCAAGAAAATGCACTTTTGAGATGCGTTCGCAGATACAAAGTGAAACCGCAAAGAGAAACTTACAAAAACCGGATTGCCAATTTTAACGGTTCATGCAAGCTGCGCAACTTTTACATGATGTAATTTACATCCTTTTGAAGAACATAATTTAGATTTTGCATTTACGTAATATTCACACGAATAAAAAGTGATACATATTTACTTCTCTCAAATCAGATTTCGGCACTATTGCGCGTAAACTGCTTCTTGTGAACAATTACATGACCTGACCCAAATTACAACACGGGAGATTACAATGTCGATATCGGAACAAAAATAATTATCGCGGCTGATTAGTTTTTAAATATAACATGTCATTGTAACTTATTAGACGCATTTACAAGAAACTCCTTCATCGGTCGGCCGTTTCGTGCTCTCGTAGGGCCAAGGGGGGTTGCTCGGTTGGGCGGGCGGACGGTGGGGCGCTGGAGTAGGGGGGCTCCAGCGTCAACGACCGCCACTCGGTTGTCTGCGAGCGCTAGAGGATATCGTCCCATGCATCCGTGCAACTTTCGAGTATCGAATGTTCGATTTTGCATCGCGTCCGCAGCGTTTCCGCGCATTCCGATTTCCAACGGTGAAGGACACGCAGTTCGTGTTGGTTGACTTTCAGCGCGATCAAAGTCGGGGATTACGGGCGTTTTCCTCGAGATTAATTGACTTATTGTGCACGTGCGTTCGGACCCGCCGTCGCGTCTTCACGTTGACGGGCATCCCTTGCCGGTTTCAGTGACACACCGCGTGCGAGACTGCATCGATTCAAAATAGCTGGATTTTTATTTATGAACGATGCGACAAACGTGGTGAAGCTGCGATGGTGACAGCGCGTGAATGATGTATGTGTAGAGTTGAACTGAGATTCTGGATTGTGAGTGTATTTGTGAAAATGGTGAAATTGGGCTTGGCGATGGTGGTGGGTGTAGCGCCCGCGCTGGTGTCGTGGTGGCGCGGCCAGGGTCCGTGGCTGTCGGTGCCGCTGCTATCCAGCCCGTGCTCCGAGAAGCCGAAACTGTGGCCGCAGCGTCGCTCACCTTCCTTATCTGACTGCTTGGAGAGCTCCAGCGATGAGGACTCAGCTCGGTCAATCGTATGCCACGTTAGACCTAAACTAGTAAGTTATAAGATTAATGTAGCTTTCTTGTACATTTTTTTAAGGTGCAACTACACTAGTGTTAAGTGAATTTTATATGTGCCGACTTTTTAAATAAGCTTATCCTATTATAGAAATGATGATAGAACCAGGTTACCCAAAATGAGAATGCGCCAACTTATACCAATTACAGTCCAGCGCGGACGTGGACAACTGACAAAGTCTCTCCGGAGTTGACTCAACAAAAGCAAGTCTTCCGAATGGTATTTTTTGCACAGGAAATTGGAAAATATCACTTGCGACCAATTTAGCGGCAGCATGTTTCTCTTAGACTTTTTGTGGCATCATTGACGTGACTGGATGGTTGGGTTTTTGTGTATATTTCATTAAAGTTTCGTTTGAAACACGCTCTTTAAAATACTTTTTGTACTTGCACCAACTAACGGGTTGCCTTTGCAAGATTGTTGGGAAAGAAAACTGTTTCTAGCGTGATAAACTGAAGAATTTTAGATAAATTGATGTAAAAAAGTTTATAAAAAATTTAATAACAAATTCAGTGGACAATTTTTAATAACCGTTTGGAGCTCTTCCTGCATTATCTACCCGTACCACGGTATATTCATGAATGAATGGCGATTAAGTCTTGACGCTTTAAATAAACTATTATGATAGTGACATTCATTATAAGAACTTCGACAAAAATGCATGCCTTTTCATAAATATCCATTTTGTGTTAATAATAGTAATATAATAATTGCTGCTTGTACTAATTTATTGTTTAGAGTCGTCGACACTTGTATACCAATAAAATGTAGTGTGTAAATTGTAGAACTAACAATAAAGCATTGATGTGAACCCATGATCTCATTCAAAATACATTTATCTTCAGAGAGCTTTTTATGCCCATTAATATTTATACTGATAATCTGATAAAAGCTTCGCGCAATTAAGTTCATAAGCTAGTGGTGTGTAAAAATAAATTTTTTAATACAGTTGCTCAATAAATTAAGTTTTTAACAAAAAAAAAGAACCGACTTCAAACGGTAAAAAATAAAATTGTTCAGTACCTACTTCTTCTTGCTTATGGTAATGACTCTTAAAACGATTCTTGAAGTCGGGCCCTTACTAAAATGTCGTATCATTCGTTCTAAATGGGCACCGACAGTACAGACAGTGGGACAGTACCTTTCTTCTTGATTATGGTAATGACTGTTAAAATTAATTATTATTATTAAAATTAATTGGAGTCGGTGCCCATTCAGAACGAAAGGTACACTATATTTACTAAGACAGGTCATTTTATTAAGGGCCCGACTTCAAGAATCGTTTTAAGAGTCATTACCATAAGCAAGAAGAAGTAGGTACTGAACAATTTTATTTTTTACCGTTTGAAGTCGGTTCTTTTTTTTTTGTTAAAAACTTAATTTATTTCACTCTTTTTAGTAATTTTAATAATTCTGCACATATGTACAAGCAAAATTGGAATTTTTTACACTTCACTTCTAAACGTTAAAAAGGTACCTTTTATAATCATGTTTATCTAATAGCCATCTTATAGCCTGAAAGAATACTATTATCAGTCCACTTGAACGTATAAACTAATGAAAGAATTTGCTCTCAGCTCCTAACCGTTGAGGAGTTGTACCTTCAATCATCAGCTTAGCAACATGAGGTGATAATTACCGGACATAAATATTTGTATTATGTTAAAAAATATGACTAAAAGAATGTGTGTGCCTATTAAGTTTCAGTGTTTCCCTCGATTTCCCTAGTATCACATCATCAGATTTTGCCATGGTGACAGTTGGACCACCCTAGGAATGTAATATAGCGAACAAAAAACCATTTATTGAAAGAATTTGCTCTCAACTCCTAACCGTCATAGTACCTTCCATCATCAGCTCAGTAACATGATATGATGATAATTATATACAAATACCTGTTTTGCTTTAGTAAAAATCATTTGTTGTGCTATAAAATTTGAATGTTCCCTTCGATTTCTCTGGGATACCATCATCAGACTTTGACTTGGTGACAGTTGAACCACCTCAGGAATGTAAGATATCGAACAAAAAACCATTTATTGAAAGATTTTTCTCTCAACTCCTAACCTTCGTAGTACCTTCCATCATCAGCTGAGCAACATGATATGATGATAATTATACAAAAATGCCTGTTTTGCTTTAGTAAAAATATGAAAATCATTTGTTGTGCTATAATTTGAATGTTCCCTTCGATTTCTCTGGGATCCCCTCATCAGACTTTGACTTAGTGACAGTTGAAACACCTCAGGAATGTAAGATTTGGAATAAAAAACTATTTATTGAAAGAATTTGCTTTCAACTCCTCACTGTTGCAGTACCTTCCATCATCAGCTCAGCAACATGAGATGATGATTACTATGCACAAATATCTCTTATGCTTCATAAAGTATAAGAAAATCAATGTGTGTGCCTATAAAATTTTAGAGTTCCCCTCGATTTCCCTGGGATCCCATCATCAGATCCTGATTTGGTGACAATGGGACCACCTCGGGAGTATAAGCATACGAACAAAAAAAGAATTTTGAAAATCGGTCCACAAACGGCGGAGTAATCGGTGAACATATATATAAAAAAAAAAAAATACATACAGCCGAATACAGTACCTCCTCCTTTTAGAAGTCGGTAAAAAGTGACGTATTGCAGGGACGTATAGCGTGCGGGAAGTGGGCTATTACACATTCGTGCGTTTTCTTTACCTTTTCCGAACTCGTGCGTTCTCTTTCCCAACTGTCAAAATAATGTCTATTAAAAAAAAAACAACCACGAAGTTTTAGAATTTTTTATGATTCATGCAAATATTTCTAATAAGAAGCTACTAATTTGTTTCAATATCAGATTTAATGATTTGATTCAATGAGTTAGGTTAGGTTTTATTTCATTTCATCTCATTAACATTTTCATTTCATGTCAATAAAAAAAATCTACTGAAGACTTGGCTGTATGGGCATAGTTCCCTTTTGCCTACCCAGAATGGGTGAAGAAAACAAAAAAATCTCTGCCTAAAGGTATTCTTTTACGGCTGTCGGCTTGGAGTTTTGGCGGGAAGTCTAAAGGGACAAGTTGTGCTCTTGTTTTATTTTCATTTTCTTGGTGTATTTTTGAGTTATATCGGATAAAGTTGTTGGCGTTTTTTTCGATATAGGTTAATAACAGTGCACGAGTGTTGTGAAATAGAATAACAGTGCGAAAACATGTTTTTTCGGCTTGCCTCCAAAACTCCTTCGGACATGTTCTCGTAAAGTAGCCATCGCTTTACTTGAACATCTGACTGACTAGACTGATTGATACCTGACGACTTACTGTTTTATATAGAATAATAGATGCAGAAATTATACTTGACACTGGCAATATGCACAGAGCGCGATGCCATTATTTAATATTGAAACGAAAATATTGAATGGCTGCAAGGATTTTATCCAATGCCGTAAAATGAATTTAAAAAAATCTTTTACGGCTGGCGCCATTTTTCAAAAATGTTCTTTGCGAGTTTTATTATTTTATAAATTGCTTCATTTTTTCGCAACTGTATTAAAAAAAGTTGTTCAGTACACGTGCGGAACCGTCATTGGAAGGAGTTCCGACTGTCAACCCTCACCTTCGGCTGCGCCTCGGCTCGGGTAGACATTTGTCGGAACTCCTTGCAATGACAGCCTTTCCGCACTTGTAATGAAATATACTATAAATGCATTGGGCATAGATAGCGCGAAGCGCGCATCGCCCGGCGGTTAGAGCAGAACGCAAACGATGTATGCAACAAGCCAAACGGGCGCGTTCGGATATGAGATGGGTGAGCTAGTGGCAAAAATTTCATGCGCTTTCCGTGCTTCGGAGGGCACGTTAAGCCGTCGGTCCCGGTTGTTGTTGATAGATAACAGTCGTTAAACCTTGTCGGAGGCCTTATGGGCGGTTTGAAAACATCCGACAGCGGGTTGGCCACTAGCCCGCATCTCCACCAACCCTCATTGGGACAGCGTGGTGGAGTAAGCTCCATGCCTCCCCAATAATGGGGAGAGACCCGTGCCCAGCAGTGTGACGCAAAAAAGTGTTGCAGCCAGCCAGCTAGCGTGAACGCGAAATATTCAGAAAATAAAAGATTTCAACAGAAAGTATGATCCCACCAAAATAATTTTCATGTAAAATGTTGCCAAGACGAAACCATATGACACGCACTGTAAAAAAGTTATCAGATTTAATGTAGAGCCGAACTTCTAACTATTCGCCCTAAATCTACAAGGCCTAACTTCACAAACTCTACACCTTAGTCAAAATATGTTTCGTTACTACAAAAACCATTGTATAATAGAAAAGTAATGAACACTATGAATTTTTCACCTTTTGCTTATGTGAACATAGCGAAATGGCCAAGATATTTTGACTAAGGTGTAGAGTTTGTGATGTTAAAGCCCTTTTAGAGTTATGGCGTGTAGAGTTATAAGCTTGGCTCTACATGAGATCTGATAAGTTTTTGACAGTGCGAGTGATATGGTCTCGTCTTGGCAATATTTTACATGAAAATATTGTTGGTGCGATTTAATTTCTTTTTGTAAGTTGCTGGTACAAATTTTCAGATCAGATCTCTAGTACAGAATACTAACTATAACTAAAGAAGCGACACTCACCTCCCCCGCCAATTCGTCGCGCCTCAGATTTGAACTGCAGTCTGTCAGTAAAAGTAACAGATCTGTCAGTGCTCGCAGCGTTCGCGTATAGTTCATTTTTAGGTGATATTATTTATTTTGATTATTACTTATACAATAAGCCAAAATGGTATGTTATTGTTCATACTGTTCATGTTGTAGTTTTTCTCTTTGAAAATCGACATGACTGCAACTATTTTTACGTCCCACTGCTGGGCATCGGTCTCTTCCCATATTAAGGGATAACTGGAATTACCACACTGCTCTCATGTAGGTTGGTGGAGTATTAAAAAATCTACCTTGTTTGTAGACTATGAATTTCATTTATGTTTTTCTAGTATCTTATTGATTTCTATTTAAAACTTTAGACCACTTAAATACGCTCATTCAATAATAAATAAATTATGCTCAAAGACGTCATCCTTATACAAACTTTGTTAAGAGGGCCACTCGACATCCTTACATAGTTCACACACACATGCAGTGCGTATAAGTACTTTGTGTTTTTATGTATACTATGTAGTAGACGAAAGACATTCCGCGCGGGCGGTTTGTATAGAGTGTCATAGGCCTGTCTCTAGCGCCAAAATTGCGGGTCTCATAAAATCTTCCATCCTTGAAGGCGTCGTGGAAGATAAAAGTTACTAGTTTTATATTTTTTGTTAAGTTGTTTGTGTACTGATACTAGCTAACATACCAAACAGCTTTTTAGGACATTAGAAAATACCTTAAGAATTTTGATGATCATCAGTGAGTCAGTGACGAAATGAGGGCTATAGTTAAGAGCTATGCAATCAAAACTTTATATATTTGATAAGTCCGCTATTGACAACATATCCCGAGAATTTTGTTGATTTGGCATAATCCAAACCAAACCCAAGTTATAAGGGTTCAAAAACGACGAAGCGCTTCGAGAAAAGGTAGGCAGGCTTTGCGCTTTGCTTGGCTCGTCTTGACGGGGACACTACCATGCCCCCAGATATCATAAGTTAGTATGAATCTAAGAAGAAATTTGATTAGCTCTACATCTTGCAATTAAGTCCCATTTACGAAAAATAGGCGCCGAAAGACAATGTCGCAATAAAAACCCAATATTTTGTTATGTACATTGACGAGTACTTACGTTTTTATCTAGGTAGTAGAATTGTGATATTTGGAAGTAAACAGTACTGATGAAATCTGTAAGTCTTTTTCTTTTTGTACTGATTCAATCTTGATTAGAAGTTTAAAACTGCGCGTGACCTATAAATAGACTGTATTAGGCTGTGTACAAGATAGCCACTGTGTTAAACTGTCATCATGGTCACTCATAATAATATGATATGGCTTAACTTTTTTGACACTGGCTAATACGATGTTATCGCGCCAATTAGACTAATTGGGTTTTAGTCAGTTTTCATTTAATTTAGTGCGGACATTTCAAAATTATCTTTGTCATTCGTATTTATATGTAAAATCTTTTTCGCTGTATGTAAACGTAAAAAAAGAGATGAAAATATTATTGTTATGTTCTAAAATGGATTTTTTATTAATGTTCTAGTATCTATTTCAATGTTATCATCTAATATAAGTGTGATACATGGTATAGCATCCTTACGTTTTAAAAGTATCTGTACTAAATCAACTCTGCGTTTTCAGGAAAGATTCAGTTCTGGTTTGATCTTGCTTGAGGTAGTACGAGTATGTAGAGGTTGCAGCTTCGACCTGGGAGGTATCTTCCACTTCTACACCCGCTTCTGCTATGAAGAAATTGTATTTCGGTGGAAAGCTAACTTTATTTTCTGTATTATATGTATGTATATAAAATAATGTAACGTGTCACTCTCGTTACGTACCTACAATACTAATTAGTTCCGGTTAACGCCTTCCGACTTACATGTCTTACATAATATTCGCTATATGAGGACGCAGATTGTGCTCTTTGTTTATTATGATTTTAATCTTCTTTATATTGAGATTAATTACGAGGCGTTAAATATCTGCAACCCAAAAATCGTCATTTGTGTTTTATGTTTAGTAAAATGTTGCTGATGCGTCGCCAATTTAATGAGCACGTTTTCGTTCGAATATTTCTATAGGAACTTGTCTTATCAAGAAACAGTTCAAATATCTCGTCTGTTGGTAGCTATCTCTTCTCTTCGCTTCCTTCCTCTATCGCATTCTAATTATATAATGAAATTTTTGATTGCATACATAATTTCACCTTCGCTTTTGTTAAGCGACAATTTCTCTCCAATGTCTTCAATGTCGAAACAATATTATGATCTTTTGGCAGCATGTCGATTGTTATAAACTCAGGCGCGTAAGGCATTCAGGTGTCGCATCTCATAACAACAACAAATTATATCAAATCTGGATCACACATCGATCATTCACCTTTGCTATTACGAAAGCGTATCTCGAGTGCACGCACCCGCAGATGCGCTCAAATGTCACGATATTTACGTACGTTCGCGCGTGCGCCGTGCCACCCATTACACCGCGGCTTAGCCACGGGTCCCGTTCGATACGCGTGGACAGTTAATCGGCCACGATCGCCTTTTACTCGATAATCTCAATTATTTTTTCGCGCATGTTTACTCGGCCCACCGCGGCACCGCAGCAGCGCTGGATGCGGTTGTCGGGTTTTTGCGCGCGACTCATTTTTCCAACCGCTGCCGGCCGGTTAGTGCTTGCCGGTTTGTCATTTAGATCGGAGCGTGCGCGTGCGCTAAGTGACGTTCGTTACGGATTACGTACCAGTGTTTTAAGTGCAAATATTTTTGGTATTATAATAGATAGAAAGACCGTGCAATTTAAAAATTGGGCAATATCGCATTAGATAAAGTACAATCAAACTAAAAGATATAACTTTTAAAAATATCTAATCTAAACTATTAACGATTTCATAGCAAATATTTAAAAATCTAATACAAATAAACGTAATCTACTTAAAATATTTGTAATGATCTGTAATAAAAAATATATATACATCACAAAATATCTTTGAGACACCAGAAATTCCAATGTAATATGATATGAGTAATTGTCAGCATACGAGTGACAAAGAAACTACTACAATTCTCTCACATTACCAACAACTTCAGATCTGATGTTTTTATAAAAAAAACATTCTACATTGAACTACTTAATTGATTTGTAAATTATGATACGGATATCTATGAAGCATGTTATTTCCATGCGGAAATCTTCAGTTAAATTGTTTTTACAAGGTCTATGTGGTCAAATGTCTTAATAACCTCTACACTAGTTTTATTACTTTATCAAGGTCTAGGTGCTCAAATTTCTATTCGGTTGATAAAAGAAATGTCAATTTTTCCTATAATTGTTGTGGTTCCTACATTAGAATTAATCCATCTACCCCTCCATGAATTTTAAACTCTATTAAGGTGCTAATATCAACTTCTAAAAATATTACAAGAATAGGAAATTTTGGTAGAAATTCTGCCATCAATTTCATGTTTCATAACCTTACAACAGTCACAACTAATTCGATCTTAGCTAATAATGCCACAGATGATTAACCAGTCATTATACCATCGCATTCTCCTCTTAGTGATTATGGGCTGTTTGTGGTTTTCCATTAGTTTATAAAATGACCACGATTATTCTTCTACTTAAAAGATCGTATACTTTTTGAATAATAAGAATAGTGTACTGATTCAACATATTTACAACGATTCAATTGCATAGCTCTGATAGGGCTGGTAGAGCACAGCTCTACGTGAGATCTTTTTCACAGGAAATTATGCACTCGTCTATGCAACATTTACCACGAACATTTTTTGGTGGGCTTCTCTTGACTCGCGTACTTTTTTCATACATGAATCCTCTCTAAACGTGTACTATTGTGCATCTTGCATTTTATTGTGTGCGGCAGGCCGGCCGTGACGTCCTTGCACCTTTGTTCAGGTATCGCAGAGCCCAGGACACATGATATGAGAGTAAAGTTGCAGCTCCTGCCGCACCTGCCGATGTGGTGCAAATGTGACGTCAATAGAGTAATGCCGAGATTGATATTGAAGGTTAAGGACAGGCTAGCGTAACCTGCAATATAGACTGAAATGCAAGGCTGTGCATCCCTGTTCAAATGAGTAAGATGAATGAAGGGAACTACCCTCTGCTTCACATAGATTTATTATACTTATTTGTTTGTTACCTTTCTTGGTGAATAAACACTCTAATACAACAATTGGTTTGCCGGAGATCGATCGATAGATCATACGAGGTAGAGAAGGTCGAAGTAGCGAAATTATTTTTACATTTGTCACTTTAAATGCTTGTTATTTTAAATGTTAATACAGCGCTATTTAATTAAGTAGTCCAATATTAAAGTTGGCTAAGAACCGCATCGGTGCCAAATAGGTTCACTCACCATGCCGAATAGGGCAAGGGCTTGCTTTTTGATTAGTCATGTCATGGCTTGAGAATCCATCGCTTGAACTATTTGCCTCCCGAATTATGGAACGAGATCTGTTAGCAGAGGAAGGCAAATTTAAAAAGAGAAAGTTTAACTTTTTAAATTTAAGCTTATAAATTACAAAACTTCCATTTTAAATTCATATAAACAATTCGTATCATTTCGAAGTTTATTCGGTCTACTTACAAAACCCTAGATTAAATATTACTTATCAGCCCGATAAATATAAGCATGAATAAGGTAACCTGGTTTCTCTTTAAGGATACAAGTATTCTCGTCAATACCGCATCTCCAAACGTTAATTACAACAAACAACACACTACCGCTATCATCATTACCAGCGCCACATGCAATAGTAGCTGATAAGTTCAGTGTCAACTCCTTGCTGATAACAGCTGAGTGTAACTGGATTGTTGAAACGAAATTAGCATTTAAAACAATTACAGAAAAGCCAAATTCCTTTCCATTTTCTACGTATGTGGCCCAAATTACTTATGTCATTGCGAGTTTCGTCGTTTTCATTGTATAGGAACCTCATTAGCCGGAAAAACAAGTCCCTGGCTTGCTGGTTTTGTAAATACTCGTGTAATTGAATTATTTTTTACGACAAGTTGTTGGTTTACCTGGGCTTTTCTTCAGTTTCTGCATTTTATTAATGAAAAGCTCACTTATTAACATGAAAATAACCGAGTGAAATAATTTGATTGGTAAATATTTATATGTCTATCTTTATATATCGTATCCCAATGATAATGATTATATCCTAATGAAAAACATTACATAAATGACATCAGCCAAGCAAATTGCAGTTGGAAACCTAATTTCTAGTACCTAATATGTATGTACATATATGCCAATTCGTTAACTTTTTGAATAATTTTCTTTGTTACATATTTCATTCGGCAATCATACGTGATAAATAGTGATCCATAATAGTACATTTAAACCACAAATAGAAAGCCTTCTGTTGCGTTAACATTCGTTTGTGGTTACTTTTTGACTTATCGTTTTAGTCTGTTTTACGTAATTCTTCTCAATGCTTTATTATTATGCTACACCGTTAATATCTTGGTAAAGTTTATACACGATCATGTAATGAAAAGTCTAAGTTCAAAAATGTTTTTTGTTGCCATCAGATGATTTGCATCACGATTGAACATAGCGCTAAGAAATGAGTACAGTATTCACATACGATGAAAAATTATAACTAGGCCATTAGAAAATGCATCATATTTACTCGACCATTGATTGCAAATGCCCCAATCAACTCGTAATTAGTTAAAATTGCGGAAATAATATGAGCACACGAATTTTCACTTTGAAACAGGAGAATGCTTCTTGAAAATTCTTGACGGTAAAAATTTGTTTGGAATTCGGAGCGAGGCATAATTTGTTTTTTTCATGGATGAACAAGTTATTGAAGAATGTTGGTTTGCTATCCAAGTTATTGATCATAATGTATAATTTATTAGTGTAAAGTTTTGCCCACCGTATTTAGAGGAGAAAGACATTTGGGGTAGACTACGACAGTGGACGATGGACGGGTGACATTAAACGAGACATTTTAAGGTTTCAATTGAAATTCTAAAAGATAGATAGATAATAATTCAATAAGAGCTGGCTGGATTCGACTAAAATTTTATTATGGAAACTCAAATTTTATAGCCTTGTAAAGCATCAATCGTTGTTAAGATTCATTAATAAATGGCTTGTCAAAATACTAAGCTAATTGATATTGCCAACAATTTCTCACCATCACCATGGGTTGACTGGGAGAGAATGTCATTAGGCATTAAGTCCGCCCATTGTTATCCTAGTTTTTTAGGTCATAACAAAAAAGAATCCTACTACTATTATAAAGGCGAAAGTTTGTGAGTATGGATGTATGGATGTATGGATGTTTGTTACTCTTTCACGTAAAAACTACTGAATGGATTTGAATGAAACTTTACCACAATATAGCTTATACATCAGAATAACATATAGGCTACAATTTATAAAGATATTGTGTGAATTGTCCAAAATATGACGATAAGTGTCAAGTAAGTAGGAAAAAATCTACCATCTGCGAGCTATTCTGGCATGCGCCGCCAAAACCGCTAGAGGTACACCTATGTAATGTATGATGTTAATGTTTATCTTATATAGTCCTACAAAAAAGCCGGTCCACGGTACTTCAGAAGGGACTTCACTTTATGCTAATGATCCTCTCTAACGCGGGTGAAACCGCGGGGCACAGCTAGTAAATAAATAAAATAAAAAATATTATTAATAAGCCGGTAATTATGTACATTTTGTGTAATTTTAATGGGCATTCTAACGTTGTTTAGATATCTCTTAAGCCCTAAGCACACTTCCTGCATAACTCGCAATTAATCGGGAATGTACAAATGACGCAACGCGGCGGGGCGGCCTGTACTCTCATGTAATGTAAGTCGTGAACACTTACAGTAGAGCCTAGTCTATAAGATTTCGCTATTTGCTAAATTAGTAATAGTAACACTCACTATATAGTCTTAATAGCCAAAATTTAAGAAAAAACATAATACTTAATTTTTAGCAAATAATTTATAACAAAGTTTATCAATCTTTCTAACTAACCAATTCAGACAAACAAAAAGTTGAACCTAGCTACAAATGGTCCGGAGATGTCAAATCTGTGGTCTATTTTCCATTTTCCGGCCGCCATCTTGGAATATTTGTGTGCCAATATTTGTATCATGTTAATCCAAAGGTTCTAAAGACATGTATATTTGTGCAGGAACACCTTTGTATATGACCGGGCCGAACCTCTGTCCGATACTCTATCAAAAAATTAACTAATGAATCTCTCATTAAACAGGTCATGAAACAGGTGTAAAATTAAATGATCTTCTGTGTAATTTTTTGGGGTGATTTAGGTGTGATCATTTTATTGCATTTGAATCATAATAATAGCAGATATCTACTATATAGATCATCAATAGAATAATTGTCACTCTCGTGTAGTAACTGCTAGGCAGTGAATTTGTTCGTATTTCTTTACTACTAGTTTCCGTATCGCGGAAGATCTCAAGATTCCGAGATGTTAAGTGATCGATTGTCGAGTGAAATTTGTGTTAATTACAATAAATTAAAATATTAATTCGTGTGAAATTGAGCCCGTTCCCTTACTACAAATAGTTTTTGCGAAAAATTGATCTTTATAGCCCAATCAATTGTATTGACCAGCTCTAAAAGGGCTAATCTAAGTTATTATACACGTTTAAGCTTTGCGTAATTAGTTTCTTATTTTAATACCATGTTTTTAATATTGACACTATAACGAGTAAAGAGAAAGAAATACCTGCTTTTTTAAACTTATAAAAATGAATAATAACTAATACTAATGTTTATCGTTTTCTGTTTAATGTTTTCCGTCCATAAGAAAAAATAATAAATTCTGTATTATCGATTTTGAGACTTGAGTGAGACTGATTATTATGATAATTGTTCATACGCCAGTTTAAAATTATTATTAACCTTGAATTATTGTCTTTTTCCATTCATACATAGAAAATGTTCATAAAATACTTTAAATGTTTCATCGCTAACACACAACCCGGCCGGGCTGAGAAACATACCGGGTTGCAATCTCTAGCAGTGATTCACTCATGAAGTCATATTTTATAAAATAATCTGAATTGAATTAACTAAACTTAAACTTTCTTCTCCCATACATACAGATGAATAATATGCATATGCATACTTTTATATAATACATACTTTTACCTTTCAAAACCTGGATTTACTGGATTGTAAACATTTAGGTTAAAGAAAAGTTCTTATGCATAAACATTGCTTAAATAAAATGAATTCATTACTCGCAGTTGACCTGACGAAGTAATCACCGTAATTATCAGCACGTAAACATGCTGGTCTCGTACGTCCGCTCACGTTTCCGCATATGTCTCGTAGGTCCCGGATTATGCACGTAACTGTGCAATTCGATTACGAAAGCGATAGCGCCCCGGCAGCGTTGCGTTCGCGCGCCGCTAACGGAGACCGGTGCGCCTGACAGTCCATCTGAGACACCACTGCGGCCACACGTGTGATCCCGCCTTTACGATAATATCGCGAGAGATTACGTATTCCTGTAGTTGTTCTATTGTTAAATTAAAACGATTGTTATTATAATAAAACTATTGTTATTAAGAAAACCAATATCCCTAAACAAATAGTGATACGTGAACTGATCAATATTGTGAACAAAAACTTCTATGGCTGATATTCTAAACAAATTATGTTGGTCAAGGAACGATACTCGAATAAAGTGGAAAACGACGATAAGATAAAACCTACAGCTGAAACGTACCTTATCACAGTTTTTGCGTAGTGCATTGCAAAAAGAACTTTGCACAAAAGTTTGGCCTTCCTTTCGCTTGATGCAGCCTCGCTCGGAATAGGTCCAAAGCAATTGATGTTTTCGGTGTCTACAGATGTGAGAATGTGAAAACAGTGTACGCGAGACGAATTGTTAGTTTCTTCGGAATTTTGTAAGACAATAGCCGGAGGTCAACCAGTGACGTTGACAATGGGCCGTCGGTCTAAATTAGTTACGTCGGACAACAGCGAAGAAGAAAGCGGTGATGCTTTTACCGACGGTGATTTCGGTGACTCGGACGAAGACACTATAGTCGAACCGAAGGCTGAAGGTAAAAAAGGAAGGTTGCCTCTAAATGAAACAGTGAATACAGAAATCAAGGACCCGGGTCAAGACACCTGCGATAACATAAGTGTGAATGAATCAGCAGAGCAAGTCAATGGGCATGTTAATATTGGTGGAGTAAATGGACTTCGAAATGGTGATCTTGCAGAGTCTAGTGACTCATCTAAAGATAGTTTCACCAATAGAGACCACACTGCTGCGGATTTGCGAAGAGATTCACACGGTGATCCTTCTATCGTTGGAATTCTTGGCACTCAGCAAAACCATGTACGTATTTTCTTGATATTTAATTTAGCTTTGGTTTTTATGTGTGGTAGGTATCGAATGAAACCTCTGTTTGTTGTTCTGTACGTGATCTCCTTTGTCCTTAAATTGATAATTTGGTTTCGCTGAGTAGTCATGTATAGCTTACTTATTTCATAATAATTACCACATTAGATGTCAATTTAGGCTTTCAAGTTGACTCACTCTTGAATCATCGTAATGCATCCTTCTTGGGATTAAAGGATGTCTTTCCTTTTTGTAATGATTTTAAATGTAGCCTTTTCCGCTTTGTCTGACCTAAAGTAATCATAAATTAATGAAGGCCAATTATTATCTTATCTGTTACATCTTCATGAGTTTCGTATAGATTAGGAGGGCCAGAATTATAAAGATATCTCTAACAAGCAGTGTTTGCCGTATTCATATATCATGCGCTTATTTAAAACCATTATAAAACGTACGTGTACTGAACACTAGGCAATACAAATTTTTAAGGTTATCCATTAAACGTGTGTCGTGACTGTGTAATTCATGACTTGAATATGAATTGTTTGTGACAATAATAGTCATATATTTACGTGAAGTGGCCAGATAGTAGTGAGCGATCAAGGGAAATTAGTCTTTTAAAGGTATTCTTATACGGCGCGGTTCGCAAACGGGTATCGGCATCAGTCCCGCATATTCTGTGAGGTGGCTGTGATTAAAATTGAATGTGAAAAGAATATTAATTATCCCAATGTCTGGCGTGGTGGCATCAGTTTGAAACACTTGTGTTGTTTTATTAGTGGTGACGCATGGTACTGGCGAGCACGTATCGCCCAAAATGTCATCGACAGAGCTGCTCCTTAGTCTCACCTGGAGAGCACTGATCCTCTATGTAAGTAATGACTTATCGTGGAAGTATAACTGTTTTTGTCGTTAATTGAAATCTAAATTCTCTTACTTTGTATGTATAACCCACCACACCACCCTTTTTATATTAGAAAGTCGCATGATTAAACTGTAAAAAGTTGCTTGCGGGCGACAACCCAGCCCTTTTTGAGGGAGTCTCTTATCCACAGAACGCAAAATGAATACTAATATCTGCACATAATTTAACATCTGTGAAAACAGGTTGTACGAGCATGTTTGTGTTTTAGCGTCTGACGATTCATAAGCTTGAACAATTTTTCACAAATGAGACATGTGTTAAGTTGAATGAGGCTCGGGCTATGATGTCATCATTATTATTGATAATACCGTTGGCGTTCTTTAAACAATTGTTGTATTTTTCAGAAAACTGATAAGCGCAAAAAAAAGCGATTTGATGTAATTATGATATAGTGGACAATAAATTTACCATTTCATCAAAGATATTATCCTGATTTCAATTTTTTTTAAATTTAATTATTGTATTTTATCAAAATTTTTTAGGCCATTTAATTTAAGCAATGGGTTAAAACATAACCTCATATCTCTTAATATACCGGGTATCTTTTGAAGATTCATCCCGATAACAAAACAAAAAGAAAAAACTATAATGAATACAGTTTTGGTTTAATCTGAGCCATAATGTCCAGAGTAAATAAAACACGTCATTACGATTCTAGATAATCATGCGGCATATGTGCACTTAAGGGTGACCTGTCGGATACTTTGCAATCTTGTCTTCCGAAATTGGTGCGTTGAGGACATTGCTGACATAAACCATAAACTATTTGTGACTGCAAGTGTTTGATTATATCAGTTTCGTAATGTATGTTATTTATTCTGGTCTTGAGTTTAACGTTCGTTTCACATCACATGTTTTTAATATACTGAATTTTTACTTTGCACTAAAATGAAAAATCTTCTTTCTGTCTTTTTCATTCAACTATTTCCATCTGATGCATTGTGGCAAAAAATCATTATGCGGTTCCATCGTGTGATTAGGTTTTTTGATATCTCTTACCATCAAGAGTTTCCCTGATGATTTACCTTTTGAAGATTTGGTAGCTTGCGTCACCCTGGTCACCATCTATAAAAGTTTCCAAAGTTTCACTGTCGTAATGTATTTAGGCATTGTAGGCTAAAATGTGGTCTACGTCACATTTGCCGCTGTAACATGCTGTAACATAAGCAGTGTGTGCTTTTATGGTTTTCCAGATGTGGTGGACTCGGTTGGCTACCTGAAACGAGATATGGTAACTGGACGCTTGTCCGACATACGATTGTACTGTAAGGATAGTGAATTATGTCATACATAAACATAATACAATTGACGGCGCCGCGGCGGTTAGGACTTCGTGTGACATAATAAATAATAGCTTTTGTGGAATAGGGGACTAAGTGCCATCTTCCTTGTGCATGTTATAATCAAATCGGTCTGTTATGCATTGTTCATTGTGGATATTTGTTTCAGGTATCCAATTTTCAGTGATTAGTATGGAATTCATTGCATTAAATTCGTCATTTTCAGTTTAATTATAAGTGTCTTTTGTATAAATAAAATTCATATAAAATCAATATTTATTTTTTGTAACTGGCCTGAGCGTCATATAGAAAAGAGTTTTTTAAAACTTATTAATGTATATTTAACTGAGTGAATTACTTAACTGCAATATAAGTAACGATATCGCTGTTGGTAACCATTTCAAGAACAATGGATTTAATGTGGCTCAAAGTTTCGTATTTGTATAATACAAATTATTTGCAACGCTAACCATCCGTAAAGCCACAAGTATCACTTGTCAATAGACTATTGTTATTCAGATGTAGCGAATACAGTATACAAAAATCTGATCGAGTTGAAACTGTGACGTCATGTAAGTCACAGTATGTACAGTCTTTTTAATTTTGCATATTGCGCTCTTAAACAAAATTAATAGCATACGACCAAGCTTTTAGTAACGGATTGTAACATTTTGATGATTTTTTTTTGACGGTACTTAAGAAAAATCCTCAAAGTTAATTTTAAGCGTCCTCATTTACATTACCTAGTACAGGACAAGACAAGATAGATGGCAATATAGGTTTTGTAATGGCCTAAAGTGGGCAGACAATATAGAGGAAGGGATGATGAATATGATTAAAGTAACAGTAATAGACGGAGATTTACTGATCGAGCTTGTTATACTCGTTGGGAAGCATTGTAGGCAGATATCATAAACATGTAGCAATAAGTAGTATGTCTTATTGTTTTCAAACATGCACTAAAATTCAGAGATACATTTACATTTCACTATCCAAACATTCCGTACAGTTAGTTCTGAAGGGGTATCCTAGATTTCTTAAATACAAAATAGCAAGAGATAAATGTGTTTGCCCTGTGGCAACAATAATAATAATAGAGAGTAGAAATCGTTAAATGAGAATAACTACATCTAAAATAAAGTCATAAAACAGTGAAAGTTTTTGGATCAGAATTAGAAAAAATGTCTAAACATTTAGATGATCCAAAAACAGTGCATAATGCATTTGAATTGGAACAAACAAAAACAAATATTACCGTAGTACTTATCGGAAATATTTTAGTTATCAGTTATGCATGTTTTAGATTAGATTGGATATCAAAGTCATACCAATGCTTCATGCTATTTAACCAAATATTGTTACTTTTGTCGCTTTCGACAGTTTGTAAACACATCGATCGCTCAAGGGATTATCGACCCGTAAGTGGAACACCTCTGCGTGTCCTTGCTCGTACACCGGCTCAGCTGATCGTGTCGCCTGGTGCTCACCACCAAGCTGTTAACATTCTTATTCCGTACAAGTTCGGATTATAGTCGCTTGCATTGCAAGTTTTGGAATTTGGAAGACATTTGAAACGACCGATGGCTTTATATGTTATCTTTGCTAATGAAACGTGACTTACCTACCACTTAAAATTTTTGACTGTACATTCATTTGGATATGAGATAAGGCTTTTATTGCCATATTCTGTTTTAAATTGTATTCTGTGCGTTATATATAATATACATTTGAGCGTATCTGTTACCCAAAGGTCAGAAATATGTGTCATGGACTCTTTAAAAAAGATCCCCTTCACGTACAACCTTGAACTTAACAGCATATTTTGTTAGAAGTAATGCACTTTTTACGTCTAAAAATATTGCTACGAGTACAATATCTTCAATAGAAGTTCTATAAGATCATTAAATTCTTTCAATTTGCATCAGATGGTATTTTAAATTTAGTATATTTTCTTATTGTACATTATTAGAATTTTGCAAAAATACATCGTTTAATTTCAATTTAAAGTTACTTCTGGAATTGCTTATGTTCTTGTTGTGAAAGAAAACAGTAAGCACAGGCCTCATTGTTGTTACTGATGGCTCGTGGCCCGTATTAAGTTTTTTAAACAGCCCTATTGTTATGGACATGTTATTCAACTCGACAATATCTTGAATACTTATCCACTAGTATATGCTTCTAAATAATAACAGTTGTGAGTTTCTTGACAGTCATAGTCGTAAAATATTATGATAAATTTTATTTATTTTTTGTTATTTATAATCTTAATGGAAGAGTTACAAAGGGTTACGCTACACTACACCTTAAGCCTTTGACAATAATGAAAGGGGGAAAAATGGAATTGTTTAAAAAAAGTAACTAAATATAATGAAGCGCGCGTAGCCCGGCGGTTAGCGTGGAACGCAAACGATCTATGCAACTAAGCCAAACGGGCACGGTCGGGTGTGAGATAGTGGCAAAAAATTTCATGCGCGTTTCCGTGCTTCGGAGGGCACGTTAAGCCGTCGGTCCCGGTTGTTGTCGATAGATAACAGTCGTGAAACCTTGTCGGAGGCCTTATGGGCGGTTTGAAAACATCCGACAGCGGGTTGGCCACTAACCCGCATCTCCACCAACCCGCATTGGAGCAGCGTGGTGGAGTAAGCTCCAGGCCTCCCCATTAATGGTGAGAGACCCGTGCCCAGCAGTGGGACGCAAAAAGGGTTGCAGCCAACTAAAATACAACCCATCCGGCAAACTTCAGTAAACTCTATCTGCCAATACATGCATTGTTAATCAGTAGACCGATGTGTTTGACTGTCATTATACTAAGTGCCACAACATTGTTTACTAAATTTCAAATAGCCAAATATTCCTCATTCTTACTGGTCAATTTTTTAAATACTTTCAAATGATTGCGTGTATATTTTACCTTTTATATTTAATTCTAGTTTTTTGTTTACTTAAATATTCAAGTAACGAGACAAATTTTCTGATATTGCGTAAAGGGTAAGATGATTTATGAGAATATTTACCACGTCTACGTCTAGACAAGGACGCTCCCTAAAACCTGGCGGATTGTTTGGAATAAATTACGAATGTCTGTCAGGCAACTGGGTAGGAAAATATTGTGCCAATAGGTGTACACATTTAATGGTGACTGGTTTTAAACAGAACTCACTTACATAACGATGTCATTAAGATAAGCCTATTATAATAGATAGTTACATTTCTTAATTCACCTATCAAATTAGCATAATTAGTTTTGCTAAAAAGCTGGCAATCCATATGAGAATTCTTCTTAGTTCCAAAGTTACAACCTTTCGACAATATTGTAGGTGGTAGAACTATTATGGTTCGCCCGGGAAAGCTGCACCCACTTCTGCCAAGAACCAACTCTATTGTGTTTCGGTGGAAAGGCGCAGTTGCCAGCCACACTTACTTGAGGTTGTATGTAGATGTCCATAGGCCGCAGCGATCACTTATGACCACGTGGCCTACTTACTCTATTCAAATAAAATAAAAATGATATATTTTTTGCCACTACCCAATTTCTATTTGTAGTTAAGTTTTCTGTAAGCAATGCAATTCTTGTCCATGGGCATAGCGAATCAACAAACTCTTTGTATTTAGACATATTTGATAGACAGAGATTTTCGTTTTAGCAGAATTATTTTTGCATATACATTTCCTCTACCCGTAGACAGCAAATTTTTTGGAAACTCAACGTAGCCTTTCAAAGCTCTGAGGTTTAAATGGTATTAATGGATTTCTTGTCAGCTCGGCGTACATTTGCAAATCGAGATAGGATGTTCGATCGTGTGTACAACCGGCCTTAATGAACACTTTGCAAGCCACGACAGTTAGAGCACCTTGCCACGGTCGGGGTGCGGGTATATCGCCCCCATACTACCAGCCGACCATACTAAGTAGACGAATGTCACGCGTGACGACATAGGCAAAACGTACAGTTTGGTTTGTAAGAAAACGATCGATCGATGTCAGGATATACTAGGTAAAAAATCTGAGTCATCGTCATACCATTTCTGGTATTTAATATTATTTTCTTGACATTACGTACATAGGTATCATTATTATAGTTTCCAGATCGTAATAATTGTCAAATATTTTCAAATTGTATACAAAAAAAAAAAAAACGAATGAAGAATATCAAGAGTACTATCACAATAACTTGACTGACTTGTAGAGAATACTCTAAGCATTACGTCCGCCTGCTGTCCGATACATTTGTACGGTAGAAAAGTTTAAATAAATAACAAAAAATATATATATTATAAAACCGAAAAAATCATTATTTAACAGCATAAGTTTAGTGTTATCTGTCCCAAGAGATCGTTACGCCTCCGGTACTAAAGCTAGAAAAGGGCAAGGAATCGACCGCAATATTTCGTCCGTTCGCCTAGTTCTAGTTTGGTCAAGAAGTATTTTAACACCTCGGACACCTTGGCCGTCCCGTAGGACTCATCGCCTGGGCGCGCGCGCGTGTAGGTGGTTCTGAAATTGCATCGATGCGATCATTCGAACTGCATTCAGTATCAGTTGTTGGTATTTGGTCTTTCATTGTATGGTTTTTAGTGCTAGCCCGTTCAGTATTTAATACATTGTTAAATGCTTGGAGAGATCATACACCTTGCCGTCTGTGTAAGCATATACGAGTTGTGATTATTCATTCTATTACATACTTATTATTTTTCAAGTTTGTACTACTTTTATCTTTTTCCTATGAGAATCTTCTCTTTAAATATCCCTCCTAACTGTTATGTTATCTTTACTTAATTCGTTTAAACATTTATTAAAGTAATTCCTGCTCGTTTAAGAGTATAATAACAGTAACAGCATGCAAGAGACTTATATTTCTAATATTCATTATATTTACACTGTTCTTACCGTCTATTGCTAAAGGTTTAAATATTATCTGTACCTCGAATAGAATCTTCAGCAACTTGCTTTCTTATGCATATCAATGAAATTTTGCATTTGCGGCCATTTTTCTAAGACTGAATGCGTCTAAAGGTCTAATCAGGCACCAGTCGTGCGTTTTGCCGTATGTCGCTGTCGTTTTGTCAGCAGGGCAGGGAATCGCGGTAATTCAATAATTTATATTGTTGTATTATATTTATCTGTACTGTTTGCCAGTGCAGAACCATGTTGCAGATTTTTTATACTTCATTGAATATTGCTGTTCCATCGTGTAGGCCTACCCCGCCTGCATTAATCCCTATTTATCGAAAAAATAATTAATTGTGACGTAAAGGATGATGATCCATGATTGCATTCTTTTTGTTGACGGCATAAATTATCATGCTACACGAAGTTGGTATTATTAAGGAATGGGTAAGAATTAAGAATATGAGTACAGTACAAGTTGTACAGCTCGGCGGCTAATGTGCTAAACGTTAGATGGAATAATAGTAGATAATTTGATTTGTTTTCGTTCTTCGGAGGTAAAAATGTCAGTCCTATTTGTGATCGACAAGGAACAGTCGTCAAACCTCGTCACTAATACGTATCTTCACCAATCCGTATTGAAGCAGCGTGTCGCATTAAGCTGTAGGTCTCTTCAATCATTATAAGAGATTCGCGCCCAGCAATGGGACACGAAAAAGGATTGGTGCCAATAATAATCCATATCCTTCATTGTTCCAGGCGGAGCAACGTCTCGCGGCGCGACGGGCGGCGCGTGCGGAGGCTCGCGAGATCCGAATGCGTGAGCTGGAGCGCCAGCAGCGCGAACAGGAGGATCATGCCGACAAGGCGTACGACATGTACGCGGGCGACTTTAAACGAGGTACCGTACTACGCTTCTCTTTCAATTTCCTAGTATAATTTAAAAGGTTGTCGAAAGGATTACTGAAAACTGACGTGTTGAAACTCCTCACACAATGGCATTTACGTGCGGAAGCGCAGGAGATATGTATGCGTGAGCTCAAACGACTTTAAACGAGGTATCGTACGGAGGTAGTATGTACGAGTATGTGTAATGTGTGCTTCAAAGACCAGTCTTCTTCTTCTGCAACCTATTGTTGAGCAGTCTGTAAGCTATCTCCATACACGCCATCTCGTGCGGTATTTCCACTTTTTCTTACTACACTCCACTATTTCGTTGATTCATCAAAATTTTAGTGAATGTTATTTTATGGTTTTACCAAATCTGGGTGCGCTTAGCCAATAGTGAGCTGAGGAAAAGAACAGACGGAGAAAACTTTAGCCCTATTATAAATATTGAGTTTCAGTATCGTATACAATAATAACGTATCTCACGTATACCACTTTTGTATTGCAGAGACAGTGGGTCGCAGCGGACGCACGCGGCTGGCCGCGCTGAGCCCGGGCGCGCTGCACTCGCCGCGCCGCAGCTCGGAGGACTCCGCGGATGACATCATCAGCATGAAGGACCTTAGGGTAAGCTACTCTACTATCGCTGGAGGGCTCGGGGATGTATGCGAGAAAGTATCTGTGAGCACCACAAAAAACGTGCTGAAGAACGCAAAATACCGTGGGGCTTTAGCCGGTTGCAGACGTACGTAACTTCTCTGTTGCCCTCGTATCCGATGTT
The DNA here is from genome assembly GCA_911387765.1 of Pyrgus malvae. Classification (NCBI taxonomy): domain Eukaryota; kingdom Metazoa; phylum Arthropoda; class Insecta; order Lepidoptera; family Hesperiidae; genus Pyrgus; species Pyrgus malvae. Next base: position 3,012,486 of record OU426955.1, on the reverse strand, counting down.
CAACGTTTCTTACTGTTCCTCTATTTGGCCGCAAGTCTCTCTCAGAATTGTTAATATTGCCCGTATCTGTAGCCCCTGTAGATGAAGTGGACTAAGGCCTAAAGGCCTCAAATACACGGAACCCCAAGTGGTGGACATACCGTACTTTTAGGAAATTTTGTGTAATTTTCAGGCATGAACTGAAATGTCACTGTTTTCGCTCACCTTCGAGCAGTTACAAAATACGCTCATATTTTTTTGTCAGAAGGCGCACGCACCTCTGTGTTTTATCCGGCTTACACCGGCTTCCGACTTTTTCGTCGGAAACCGGTGTCTGTACAGCAAATCTCTACACTTTATATAATCATCGAGTTGTGTTCATATATATGTATTACTCCTCAAATGTTGTTGGTAGAAACACTGCTGTTTTGCTTGTTGCCGCTAAGAAAATTATGTTTTTATTAATGCCCTCTTTTTTTTATGAAACGACGCATTAGGTGACAATCTAAAAATAATTACTATTGAAGGTGTTGCAGATAAATACAACAAAATCGATTCTTAACCGATTTCTTTCTATATTCTAGCATGAACTAAAGGAAGTGGAGGAGAAGTTCAGAAAGGCGATGATCCTAAACGCGCAGCTGGACAACGACAAGGCGGCGCTCGCGTACCAGCTGGAGCTGCTCAAGGACCGGATAGAGGAGCTGCATGAGGAGTACGCGCAGCTGCAGGTGAGGCCACACTGATCTATGATATCGATGGCGATGATCCTAACAATGTTCATCTGATGAACATTGTTAGTTGTGTAGTAGCGTGTTGTTGCAAGTATACATAGATATGTATAATAAAGAAGTGTAATAAACAGATTGCAATGTTTCCAGTATGCCTCAGTGTTTGAAGTAGAAAGTTTTCGAGCAGTGTGTGTTGCCAATGATGACCTACAGCGCTGTGATATGGTTAAATGACTACAGTCAGCCTTTTCCATAGGCTCAAAATTCGTCAGCGATCAATGGACGACAGCTTGGTATTTATGTACGCGACAGAATCCGAAACTACGAAATCCGTAGATGAACGTAGGTTACCGTCATATTTCTCAAAACCTTCCAGCTGGAGTAAGTCTTCAAGCAGTAAAATGGGCAGGCCATGTCAACAATTATAGGCCTATATCTGTTGAATCAACTCTCTCTAAATTACTTGAGAAAATTCTAAATAATAGATTATCAAAGTATCTGAACGCTTTCTCTATACTTTCTGTCAATCAATTTGGCTTTCGTAGTGGCAAATCTACAGAGGATGCTGAAGTTAACCGACAACATTGTTAATAGTTTAAACTCCAAACATAAGACTATTGGTATATTTTTGGACCTCTCCAAAGCATTTGATGCTGTCTCTATTCCCACCCTTATAAAAAAGCTAGAGCACATCGGAATCCGTGAAACTGTCCTCGAAATATTTAAAAGTTATCTGAGCAACCGCAAACAGAGTGTACATATCCATCCATATACTAGTGAAGACCTATCAATAATGTGTGGTGTCCCTCAAGGTAGCGTCCTCGGACCTACGTTGTTTCTCATATACGTCAATGATTTGTTTAACTTGACTTTAAACCATTGCAAGATTTTTCGCATCGAAATGTCCTCGAATGGCGACCACGTCTCGGCAAAAAGAGTATAAGAGCATAGGCCGCCCGCAAATCACACCTGGTTGGATCTAAGCAGAGTAGACAAAATGTTACAGAAAATAATATATTTTCTTATTTATTCTTTGTTTCTAAAGAAGACCGCGGAAAGTCACTGGAGTCAAAGGGCGAAGGGCTGGATGAAGAGACGAACGTTAGGGAAGGTGAAGGCCTCCACGTAGTGCACTATGGGTGTAGACCCTGCCGTTAAAAGACTGGTGATAAATGTTTCATTACATTTGCTTATCAAACTATGTAATCAATATATATATTTTTTCTCCATTCCAGCGAGAACACAGAGAGAAGTGTTCATCATACGAGCGCCTCAAACGCGAACACGCCAGCCTGGAGAGAGAAGTGACTGCGGCGAGAGATGCCATACGCGCCCGGGACGCCGCGGCGGCTGCGGCAGGATATGCTTTCGTGGAGGCCTCTGCGCAACCCGATGCAGCTGCGGGAGAAGGTTTCGGGGCGGTGCCGTCGCTGGCGCTAGTGTCGCATAGTTCTGAACAGCTGTTGAACGACGCCGGGGAAGGCACGCTAGGTAAGTCAAGTAGTGGCATAATGGGAACTGTAGGAATGGAGTGTGTGTGTTGTGGTTCTGCCGTACTGTCATTACCGTCTCAAACGCAAACATGCTAGATATGAGTATGAAGTAGCCTCGGCAAGAGATGCCATATGGGCTCAGGATGCCGGGTGGCAGTGGCGGGGTACGCCTTTGTGGAGGCCTCTGTGCAGCCCGATGCTGCCGCTGGTTAAGGCTTGGGTGCTGTGCTGTCCCCCCTCCTCTCATTCCAAAAAAAAGCTAACAAAGTTGTGACCTCATTTTTTAAACTGCAAAGGACGTGTTTACGTACATACGTACGTTTCTGACACGAAGTCACTTGCGTTCAGCTTTTTAGAAATTTTGTAAACGTTATTAAATTCGAAATTAATACGAACAATTCGTCCTTTATTTCGAGATCTTTCTTGACCGGATTTTATATGTATTTACTTAATTCTTATTGGAGATATGAATAATATGTTATACTCTTTAAACCTGCTTTTATTTGTCTGTAACCATACATGCCTTTTATTGGTATCGGAGGGGAAACCTTCAAAATGTACCCAGCACCTTGGGAGAGGATACGGGGTTATGTGGGACTTGTACCGCACTAAAACCCCCTCGGTGGCCTGCCTCTGCGCTTGGGGAGGACTCCGGGATCTCCATTGGAACGCACCGATGAAACCATACATGCCTATAAATATCTATTAACGTAAACCCATACTCGCCGCTTGATTAATAATGTGGCTACGAGCAATGCAAGTGAATTGTAAATAGCCAGCATAGCAGTAAGAAGTGTTCCGGTTGTTCGCAGACGTGCGGTTGCAGCGGCTGGTGAGCGCGAAGGCGGAGCTGGAGTCGGAGGTGCGCAAGCTGAAGCTGCGCCTCAACGAGGAGCGCGCCGCGCGCCACAACGGCGTCGCCTCGCACCTCGACCGCGACCACGAGAACGAGCGTGAGTGTTCTATCTTCATCCATACTATTATAAATTCGAAAGTAACTCTGTCTGTCTGTTTGTCTGTCTGTCTGCTACGCTTTCCCGCTTGAACTTCTGAACCGATTTCAATGAAATTTGGAACTTAGATAGAGTGGACCTTAGGATGGTTTTTATCGTACGGGAACCTTTAAAACGGGTCCAAGCCGGCGAAGCCGCTAGCGGAAGACTAGTAATTCAATAATAGCATCGCAAACTCACTTAGTAGTCGTAGAAAAAATCATTAAGTCGTCAATGTAGGTCATCAGTTATCAGTCAGTCTAGTCAGTCAGATGTGCAAGTTAAGCGATGGCTAGTTTGCCAGAACGTGTCCTGAGCCGTCGCAACTTAGTTCCAGGGGGAGTCGCGTGTTTTTTCCATTTTAATACATAATAATGTTCTGAAGTATATCCTTTACATTAAGAGGGAGCTCCCGAAAAAAATTCTTTCGTTAGCTCCGCCCATCGAAACAATCAAACATCACAATGCATCGAAAGTCATAAAAAATTCTTCAACAGTTTTCAATTCAAACATTTTGTTCCGCATGAAAAACTATGGAGACTCATTTTTGTGTGTATATTTTTAAATAATTTTTTCATTATTAAAATTTTCTATCACGGGAAATGAATAAATGAATATCACGGGAAATAAGTTTTAGATTAAAGGAAAAAATGATAAATGATATTGTTACGCGCTATGGGTAATGAAAATGCCGTTGGTAACGTAGAAGGCGTTTATTGTCAGCTTCCACAAAAATCCACTTAACAGGGTCCGAATCACAATGCACAATCACTATAGTCCAATATCTTCGCTGTAGTCGTCGAAATAATTCTTCCTTGTCGCTGGGTAGAGATCGCTTCGATTTCACTTCCGAAATTAAACTGCTCAGTCGCGGCTCGGCGCGTGCCTTATATACGGCTGTCCATGGTTCTCTAGAAATTTCCCGAACCACCAAATACAATAGGCCCGTCCCGAACCTTCCTTTATGTTATTACGCACCTATGTACAGCTTATGTAGTCATTAACAATAGCCGCGGCCTGCGATGTAAACAACCTATACATGTACGCTATATATAGGTACGTACTCGCTGCGGATCCCGAATTTGTTTACTAGTAGAAATCGATGTTTTTCTTATGACTGATTTTTCGAGAACTTTCTTCACTGTTCGATAGTAGACCTAATACCTGTTTATGCGTTTTTGGGGTTTTGCTGTACGACGCTTTGTTTTCGAGATATATGCACTCAAAGTCGTAACAATATAATTAAGATCAAATGATTTGTTAAATATAAGTTTTCCGTTATTATGAAATTATGAGCACTTTAGATTCCAAGAATTTGGAAAACCATAGTAAGTGTAATTAAAAAATAACATTAATATCTTGGTAAGAATTTGATTGAAGCAATGTTGTAAAGCAATTTGTACCAAAATTCTAAATCACGTAGCGCCACTGTAAGTTTTATTTTATACTAATCCAATATGCAATTAATATTAAGTGCCTAAGGTAAAAATTATTTATAGTGATAAACACAGGGAACTTATAATGAGACCGTTTTTGTGACTCTTACGATGTGCCAGATAAATGTGCTTTCAAGACCTAAAATATAATATTAAATATATGATTAAAGACGAAGTCTGTGAATCTATGAGCTAATAAACGTTAAAAATTGAACGCGCAACTTACTAATATTTATACTTTATTTGATAGAAAAAATCTCGAAGGCAAGTGAGTTCCACGTGCTGCTTCTAAATTCTTAAATAGACCTGTACTCAACAATCAAACACCAAAAAATGTTGAAAAAATGAAATAAATTGCCTAGAACTTCCAAAATTATTAATTAATTCGACCATTTTAAATCTATACTATCATAACGAGATTTTTGAAGTGAAAACTTCTTTAGCGGCGTTGAGCACTTTTGTGGAATGGGTAAAAACTGTGAAACTCGCGCGAGGTCACGTGTGCTAATCGAAAAATTTCGTAAGATAGTAGAGGAGACGTGGAAGATCGACCTTCACCGATCTGATAATTCGATGAGACATATTTTTTACCAAATATAATTTATAAACATATATGCCTATGATAACTTGACTATCGAAAAGTGTCCATAGCTATTTTTAATTTAATTAATTTTAATCAATTTTCTTTCATATCACCTTCACTCTTGTAATAACCGAACGAGTGAATATCTTCACCGGCTCTTAGACCAAGACGGAGGGGTGACAGCTGATGACTGCTCGTCTGACGGCTGTCTATACTTTTTTTTCTTCAATTATGGAATCGCAAACTCTGCATATTGCCAGCGTCAAGTTTAAATTTTATCTTAAAATTCGTTTATATCAAGTATTTAAAATATTGAACAAAGTGCATCCATTAATGAAAAAAGTGACGAAGAAATAGTGAAAGAAAATGAGTGAGTACCTACTTTATCAAAATACTAAATGAAAACCTACTGAAAATATTAGATGAATAAATTAAGTTTTTAACAAAAAAATAGAACCGACTTCAAACGGTAAAAAATAAAATTGTTCAGTACCTACTTCTTCTTGCTTATGGTAATGACTCTTAAAACTATTCCTGGAGTCGGGCCCTTAGCAAATGTCGTACTATTCGTTCTAAATTGGCACCGACATCGACAGTACAGACAGTGGGACAGTACCTACTTCTTCTTGCTTATGGTAGACTGTTAAAACTATATTGGAGTCGGTGCCCATTCAGAACGAAAGGTACACTATATTTACTAAGACAGGACATTTCACTAAGGGCCCGACTTCAAAAATAGTTTTAAGAGTCATTACCATAAGCAAGAAGAAGTAGGTACTGAACAATTTTATTTTTTACCGTTTGAAGTCGGTTCTATTTTTTTGTTAAAAACTTAATTTATTTCACTCTTTTTAGTAATTTTGATAATTCTGTATGTATTAGCATAATTGGAAAAAATTTCACTTAACTTCTAAACTTTAAGCAGATTTACCTTTTATAATCATGTTTATCTAATAGCCTGAAAGAATACTACTATCAGTCCACCTGAACGTATAAATTAAAGAAAGAATTTGCTCTCGGCTCCTAACCGTTGAGGAGTTGTACCTTCAATCATCAGCTAAGCAACAGCAGGTTTTAATTACTAGACATAAATATTTGTATTATGTTTAAAATATGACTAAAAGAATGTGTGTGCCTATTAAGTTTCAGTGTTTCCCTCGATTTCCCTAATATCACATCATCAGATTTTGACATGGTGACAGTTGGACCACCTCAGGAATGTAAGATTTCGAACAAAAAAACCTTTATTGAAAGAATTTGCTCTCAACTTCTAACCGTCGTAGTACCTTCCATCATCAGTTCAGCAACATGATATGACGATAATTATACACAAATGTCTGTTTTGCTTTTGTAAAAATATGAAAAACATTTGTTGTACTATAAAATTTGAATGTTCCCTTCGATTTCTCTGGGATCCCCGCATCAGACTTTGACTTGGTGACAGTTGGACCACCTCGGGAATGTAAGATTTCGAATAAAAAACTATTTATTGAAAGAATTTGCTCTCAACTCCTCACTGTCGCAGTACCTTCCATCATCAGCTCAGCAACATGAGATGATGATTTCTATGCGTAAATATTTCTTATGCTTCAGAAACTATAAGAAAATCAATGTGTGTGCCTATAAAATTTGAGAATTCCCCTCGATTTCCCTGGGATCCCATCATCAGATCCTGATTTGGTGACAATGGGACCACCTCGGGAGTATAAGCTAACGAACAAAAAAAGAATTTTGAAAATCGGTCCACAAACGGCGGAGTAATCGGTGAACATATATAAAAAAAAAAAATACATACAACCGAATACAGTACCTCCTTCTTTTGGAAGTCGGTAAAAATAATACCGATAATTAAAGAAATTCGTGCAAAATTATTTCCCAACCATTCCAAAATATCAAAAATGCACAACGTTAATATTCAAGTTTTCACTTCTGCCGGCACTCCCGGAGTGCAACCCGTCGTTTTTTTAATTTTGGATGTTTATAAGGACTGAACTCAAAAGCTACTGGACCAATTAAAAAAAACAACGGGTTGCACTCCGGGAGTGCCGGCAGAAGTGAAAACATTGACGTTGTGCATTTTTGATGTCTTGGAATCGTTAGGGAATAATTCCGCACGAATTGCTTGAATTATCAGTATTAATTTCTATCTAGTATTTTTATAAAGTACTCACTCATTTTATTTCACTATTCCTTCGTCACTTTTTTCATTAATAGATGCACTTTGTTCAGTTCAATATTTTAAATACTTGATATAAACGTATTTAACAAGTATAGACAGTCGAGCCGTCATCAGCTGTCACCCCTCCGCCTTACGGTTTTTCGATCAGCACGCGTGACCTGACGCGAGTTTCACAGTTTTTACCCATCCCACAAAAGTTCTCAACACCGCTAAAGAAGTTTTCACTATCTGCGTCTGCATCTGCGTAATCAATTATGGGCAAAACAAGTGTATGTACCAGTGCAAGTTTTGTGTGCTGCGGTAGGAAGTTTTTAAACCGACATAAAGCTTGAAGAGTTGCATCAACCTTTCGGCTAACTTCCGTAATCTGCGGTTGCCAATTCATACAGCTACAAAATTGGTCTACGTACGCAATTATAATAAGAAATAAAAGTATGGATTTCAAATTGGACACATGATAATATCTACGGAGTATATTCACTTCATTCTAATGATCCTCTTCAACGCGAGTGAAAAAAAAGACAGTATATACTTATCATGACCTGATTACAAATTTACATTGTCTTGTCAAATTCTTAAGACATTTTACAGGTGAAATCAATATGCAAAAATTTCTATTTTTATTCTCATGGCATTGCTTTATTTAATATCAGTAAATAAACTATACTTACAAGTTTGCTATTCTTTTGTTCTTCATTAATGTTTTCAGACGTACCGTATTCTGTTTTTTTGTAACTTTATTTTTATTTTTTTTATCACCCATTTTTTAACCGGTTTAGTTACACAAGACTATTACTATTATAAATTATTTTAGTATAAGGCGTCTCCGCACCAGTGACCAGACGTCTCTGTTCTTGATAATTTCACTAAATATTAATGTCAACTACCCTTCTTTACGTCGCGCAGTCAGGCAAACGTCACGGGAAAAAATGACATAGGTCTGTCCTCGACGGCGCCAAGCGCTGAAGTGAGCAAAGATCTGCGATTCGCTTTTATGGTTTTTGAATACGCGGCATTAAAGTCGGTTTTCGCCTGAATTATTTTAGGCAGTTACATTATGAATAAAGGTCATATATTTGCAAAACTGTTTTCGTATATTACATGAATAATATAGAATATACAAAAATAAGCCTTCGCCACGCTCTAGATACTTAAATTATCTACAAAAGTATATAAATTTCATATATTAATTTTAATTATTGATGCTGGTAAACTCAAAATATTTTCGAAAACATACCATTTTGGGAAATAAAAAGTATCGAACAAAAATCACTTAATCGTGTTTCGACGCCTATAAATCTAAGAATAAGGGTTCAAAGAAACATATATTAAAATTTAACATACATCTAGCAAGTGGTTGGCTTGGAATGAGTCATCAAAAAACACCAAATTTTGGGAGCGCCCTCTTAATTCATATTGTAACGCGCTAAGGTTAGTAAAATGCCATTTGTACGTAGAAAACGTTTATACACAAAAATACAATCACAGAATCCAAATCGTTTATAAAGTAATATTTTGATACGTTGTCGTTGCCGGGGGGCCAACATACTGTTGGGCTACGGTATTACCGTATAGGAAAATCAAACAAACACCCGGTTGTTGTTCCAGTGGAGACGCTGCGCAAGTCGCTGTCGGAGGCGAAGAGCCGCGCGGCGCGCGCCGAGGCGGAGGCGGCGCTGCAAGCCGCAGCGGCCGCGCGGCTCGAGGCGGCCGTCGCGCGGCTCAAGGCGCGCCAGGACCACCAGGACGAGCACGAGGAGCAGCTCAAGCTGGAGCGCCGCCGCCTGCAGCGGGAGGTCAGTGCACTCACGCACTCTCACACACGGATACAAGCACGCACACGTGCGCGCACGCACGCACGCACCAATCACTCGACGTTGGTCAAGGCAAGGCAAGGGAGGAGAAAGTTATCAGTTATCGAATCATAGTCTTTATTTAATCTGTTAAGAGCACCAAGGGCTAGAGAAATGAAAAATCGGTATTTGTAAAATCTAATGCCGTCGCGCAGCTCAAATCTCCCCCCGCAGAGCGCGGTAGAGACAGAGACATGCGTAGATTGAACTGAAAATACCTATTAAAAGAACCCCTGATTTCTTCTCTAAAATTTAATGATTTAAATATTATTTTTTTCAATTACAAATTAACGAAGACTTGAGCTGTCTTCCTAAATTTCAATTTTTTTTATATAATCAGATTATACAATAATGACTAGATTCTAGTCAAATTTGTTTTCTAGATATTTGAACGCAGCGAAAAAACTGGCCAATTTTTTTTAGGTTTTTGAATGTTCATACATGATTAATAGGGCACTCTACCAGCACTATCCAGGGAGGAAGCAGGGGACTATGTTTGTATGGAAAAACAATGTGTTTCCCGGTAGCACTATACAAAAGATCAGAAATCTTGGGACGTCCATAAACCTAATTCGAGTTTTACTGTTAGGTGAATCCATCAGACGTTCAAAAATTGATAGCTGGCAATCAATGATTTTCCTCAAATCCACCCTACATAGATAATGTATGTAATGGAGTATTCATGTATTCTAAACTTGTTACCTGCGATACTTGTGAGCAGCGATGGCCGAGTGGTAAAAAACCGCGGTCTTCGACGCGACCGATCCCAGCTTCAAATCCTCTGCTCGCACCTCTGACAAAGGAATTTGTAATGTGCGATTTTATCGCTGCTCCACGGTGATGAAATATATCGTGATATTTCATTGATTACGATGTTCTCTATCGCCGTGCAGCCTGAGAGAAATTCATAATTTCTCGAAAGCATGACGTCCACCAATCCGCACTTGGCCAGCGTGGTGGACTATGGCCTAAATCTCTAACAATTGTGTGAGAAGGAGACCTGTGCCCAGCAGTGGGACATAAAAAGGTTGAAAAAAAAACTTGTTACCTACTCTACGAACATTATAGTATGTGTATGGATATTGATATGAAAAAACCTTTTTTTGCAGGAAGTAGTTGACTTCTGGGCCGTTTTAAATGGCGATAGTTAACGGTACAGTTTTTGCCCAGAGTGATCCCGTTTGATAGGAATGTGTTCTACATACTACCTTCTGTAATTTAGTTTTAAACATACCTACCCAGTAAACCTATTAAATTAGATGTTTCGCCCAGTTCTTGTACACCTTGATTTTCGATCCTCATTAACTGTACATAATATAATTTAATAATTTGTTGCATACTGTTGCACCCTAAATAATTGAAATATGAAGTGTTACTTAAAAGTTTCAATTGATATGATACTCCTATTCTATTTAATAATTCTTCTAATTCTATTTAATTGCATGTTATTTATGATTATTACCTTATGATTATGATAATTATTGACTGAATAATTTTAATTTATGTAATTCATTATGTTATGAAAATATGATAGGTCAATTGCACTAAATTTGTAGACAAGTTTTATTTCACAGGTGTTTTTTTTATTTGAATGGAGTAGCAGACTAGCATGCAGGCCACGTGGTGTTAAGTGATAGCTGCAGCCCATGGACATCTACATACAACAAGCAAGCATAGGTAAGTCTTGTCTGAGATCGTATGCAGTTGCGCTGCTACTCCGGAGGCTGGTGGTCGCCTCATGTAAGTATGGCCGGCAACTGCACCTTTCCACCGAAACACAATAGAATTGGTTCACGGCAGAAGTGGGTGCAGCGGTGGTACTTCCCCGGGCGAACCTTAATAGTTCTACCACCTACGAAAATGAATGAATACATGAGTTCAATATATTTTTAATATAAAACGACTGCTTAAATTAGCTGCTTGAAAGCTCAACTCACAAATGAAATGTCTGTCCGCAGGCAAGAGAGGCGCTGAACCGAGTGGAGGAGCTGGAGACGGAGAACAGCCACCTGACGAAGCGGCTGGACAAGCTCAAGAACGCCAAGTCCGCGCTGCTTAAGGACCTGTGACCGCACCGCTCTACTGAGACCCCGGACCAGCCACACTGGCTATCCAATGCATCAGCTATGTTCACAACAACAAGCCAAGCAGGTTGAGGTGCTGTTTGAAGGCTAATGACAGTGTGACAACAGGATACAATAGTTGGTAGGTTTACATGATGAAGCCTATATGTGCTATTTATAATTATATGACGTTACGAAACCATTGAAATGAACAACTGTCACATTTAAAATACAGATTGTATTGACTCGCATGACATATCCGATGCCATCAACGTAATCAGCTGGTAACGAAAAAAAGAAGTGCATAGTCGTTTTATAGAAACACAATCAGATATAATGAGCAAGAAAATAAACATAAAAACCTTTATTTTCTAGAAAATACAGCATATTAAAAACCTGCTTTTTGTTTGGTACCTACTTTAATAGGTATATAATTTAATAGCTATATAAAAGGCTTCTTGACATTTCGATGGTTGTCGATAAAAGGGCATCGTCAGTGGAACGTGGACTTAGTCATAATAATTTATTCACAAGAACGCCAAATGTATCGTTTCACAATAACAATTTTACTTAACACTATTTTGGCGTATTTTTATTTTACATAACATGAGTATTTATGTATATTGTTGTAAAGAATGATTTATTTGTATAGATGTAAAGTTCTTAAGACTAACTTTTAATCGATTTCAAAAATAATGAGAATCGATTGGACTGTGTTAGTATGTTTCATAAAAGTGTTAATATGTTCAGTGCTGGCATTTTACTACCATGATTTATGAAGTAAAAAATAAAATTGAATCCCGGGACCCGATAGCCTAGGGCCATAATGCTTGTAAAATATTGTATAGAACATGCTGTTTTATTATTATGATTATTATTTTTGTTTACTCTGACGTTTGTATTGAGAAGGAAGGAGGGTCCAAATATTTTATTGATAATAATATTGATAATAAAATATTTGGATCAGCTTTCGTTTCCAATATGATAAATTTTGGTTGACTGCAAACTTCGTACGATAAATTTGGTACTCTTTAAATTATTCAGTTTTATCTATTGTATGTTGTGAACCATCCTTCCGTTTACTTGCTACTTCGCTTTAAAATAAACTTCGTCTATTGTGTATGTTTCGCATTTTAATCTTCTTAATTTGTATAATTTTCGTTTTCTTAACCATTTATTTTTACATCCCTATTTACATTTTCATGATCTTGTGGTATGGAACTTGCAGTCAGCTGGGAAGTCTGTATTAACTATAATAAATAGACTTAACTTTATTGTAAATGACACCGTTATGCATATTTCGTTTTAAATGTAAAAATAATAGTTAATATTAACTACTAATGTGTATAATTTAGTGATTTTGTTTGATAATTATTATGGACTACATATTTATTTGTTACGCACTATAAAATATATTCGTATATTTTCTGTATAGGACTTTTTGTAAATTTAGAATTCCGTTTTCAGCTTGCCGATATTTCGCTTTCTTACTAATCTTGAAGTGATGTGGTAATACTTGCCAGTTTGGTGTAATGCCTGTTCAAACTGATGACATTTAATCATAAAGAAATGAAACAAAGAATTATTTAACGCTTGATGCGGGTAATGTTGATGCATAAAGGTGAAGAATTGCCATCAGTGTAAACAGAATAGTGCTTTAAAATTTTCGAGGTATTTTGTAGCTTTTGTACGATAATGGTTGCTCAAAATGATATCCCATTACATGTGATAAAATTGGTTGCGAGCCACGACAACGTCCTCGGATTATTATTTATGGGTAGCATGAATAAGGTTGGTTTATTATACTTTTACATCTGGAGTGAGGAGGTTGTAGGTAATCTTTATGGCAATAAAAGTAGTCGTAACATTTTACTTATGCAGAAATATATGTTGCTTATATTGATGCCGTCTCCGAAAGTCGTTGTAATAAACATTTACAATGACTGCATGCATTTACAATTTAAAAATGAAAATCGAATAGAAAGCTCTTCAGTCACTCCAGGTGGAGCAAAACGTGTTGGTACATAAGCCAGAGACTTTACTTTTAACTTGCGCTTTATTCTGCAGAAGTTACCACGCCTTTTGTATTGTCATTAACAAACTATATTTTTGTACGATGAAATATTATTGTGACTCGAATGACATTTGTAGGAAAGAATGGCGATTTAATAATAACATTGTTAGTTTTTGTTAGTTCAATTTGTTCAGGAATAAGACTGATGATTTTGACATAAACAATATAATAATTATTCATGGTTTCGCATTTAAGGGACTTTTTTGGATCATAATTATACTGTAGCAAATTTGACTCAAGGTATATAAATTCATTCTATATGTCAACATTACTTTAAGCATTTTTATAAATTGAACGACGAGTAATAGATATTTAGTCCACAACTGTCATTCAAAGCGCAATACATATTTTGTATTTATTATACTTTATTCGACTTTAACAGTGTGAATCTGCGTTGGACGGGATATGATTTGAGTTTTTTTAACATCACACGAGGCCAATAGTTAAGACGAGTAAATTATATAGAAGGTTGGCGTAGCCGTATAGTCTTTGTTAGAAACTGATATTGATAGACGTCTTACAGTAGTCCACTTGTTGGAGAATATCATTGTGAGTGTGATAGGCACGTACAGAGCACGAGGGATTTCGTACTTTTATCACTGTGCAGTATTTTCTGTATATATAACCGTCTATGTAATTGCCAACAATTTTTTCATTTAATTGCCAGATATATAATTAGATAACAATGTAAACTTACATTAGAAATATGGCACGGTTGTCACTGCTGCAACGAATATCATTATTGTTGATAAACACACTATCAATAAAGTGTATTTGTACGAAATCTGTTTTGTTCCCCGACTGTACTTTACCACATGAGCATCTCTTTTTCATTATAAAATAGATAGTAGAAATGGACATATAATGTATGCAGGTATACATAGGTAGTTAGAGAATTTGTAGATGTAAGCAAAATTATCCTAATTAGCTCTCGTAACATAGCAATATGAATGCTTCGAGTAATGTCTTAACTATTGGCTTCGTATGTATAGTCAGGTTCTAAAGAGCCTAAGAAATAGGTATATCATAATGATATTTCAGTAAAAGTAAACAAATTGTCAAATGATTTTAACTGTTTATTTTATTATTAACCAATTAATTTCCCTATTATAGTAATGACCATAACCTTTTATTGTTATACAACGGATTTAAAATCTTAATCGGCTTATTGCAATGAGTGTTTGCTTATTTTTACTGCAATCAAAGACCAATCAATACCGAAGATTCTATAATGGCCTGATAAAGTATACTTATTAGGTATTTGATTACCATCAAGACAATTTTAGTGGTGTTATGCTGCTCTTAAGAATTTTTTTACACGAAAATGTTAAATGTTTAGTTAACATCAGATTTGTATTGTATGTAATGTATTTAGATATAAAATTGGTTAAATGATTACATGTCAAATGTACAAAATTTCACAACAAATGACATCACACTTCTTGTACAAAATCAGAAATGGATGCCCATTCGTGGACAGGAAGGAACAATCGTCCGCGAGAGGGGAGGGGGGGCGGGTCAGCCAGTTTTATTCTATAAACAAAATTTTCTTTTCAGTTCATGTTATATTTGAGAGTGGCAGCCACTATCTTTCTATTAGGGTTCATTATTGGCAAAAATGTGTACCGCTACAAATAGAATACCTTATAGGTATTAGATGTAGAATGGTAAAATGTATTAAAATTCGCATTGGAAATTGTAAAGCTAACGAACTTGAATATACCTCTAATGAGAATATACTTGTTGTTTTTCTTCCACACCAGACCTTTTAAATAGAAACTTTACGACCGCGCCTTGCTATGCGTCAGCTGAGATCAGACGGACCGCACCACAGCAACCGCACGTTATGTTCAACGCGGTGACGACCGTGGCGTAATTGTTACCATACCGGACTGCCGATCGGAGGATCCCGGGTTCGATTCCCGGCGAAGCAGAAATTTGAATGGTGTCTTTATTTCTGTTTAGGTCTTGGTGTTAGTATTTTTGTCTTTGTGTGTGTCCATGGCACCTACGACACAGGGCATAACTACCCTACTGTGAGGCTGTGAGTGTGATACGTTATTATTACATATTAACGTTGTGCATATAATCTGATTTTTGTCAGTTTCTTCCGCTTTATACCTTGACTTGGCGTTGTTTTTCCTTTTTATTAAAGCTTTTATTTCGTCGGTCAGCCAAGGTGCAGGAAGGTGACGAACACGGACAGGACGAACAGGGTCGTGCACATCAAGGACAATGTTGGAAAAACTCCAACGCTCGCAAAAAGTCAGTGGGATAGTGAGCAGTAGATGAGAAAATAAGGTAGTGGTAACCACAGAATATATTAAAAGAGGTAGAATGGCAATAGGGGGCTGGTGTCGCCGATCAAGCCCCACCTTTCACCTCCATTACATCTGTACTAAAATAAATACGAAGCTTACGCACATATTTGCAATTTCAAATCTAGCCAATCTTAGCGCCGCACAATCACGCGATTTCAAATGAACGAATCACACCCAAGCACGCATATCGTAGCACGATCGCGTGTTTCTGTAGAGATACGAGCGTTTGCTCAAAATCCTTGGCGCGTCTGCCCCGCCCACATTTCTATTCTAACCTCTATTTCCATTCTAACCTCTTTTAATATGTTCGGTGGTGATGACGGCCGATCTTTCTTTATAATAGTGTTGTACCACGTATTTCGTAATTTCTATTATTGGATTTCATTTCACTATATTAAAAATATTTTAAAAATAAATAAGTTCATGAAAGGATAACAACAGTTAACATTCTATCAAAATATTTATTTCTAGGAAAATCATATTGTTATTGTTGTGAGACGAATGAGCATTGAATAATATGCGTTTACAAAGACAGACAATAAAGAAAACCTCCGAATGAACAAAGTAATAAATAAAATACAAGGTTCCTATAACAATTTCTCTAATTACTATATAAAAAGGAACTGAAACAATTTATGAGATACATATATTTATGTTTACCTGTGAACATATTAAACTAGGCCTAGTAAAAATTGGTTTAGCTGTTCCAGAGCAATCAATTAGCCAGAACCAATCGAACTTTTTAAATTATTGATTCTTTGGGTTAGGTAAAGCAAACAATACATAATCATATATATACTACCCAATAAAACAAAACAATGTTTTTGGAACATTTAAGTGTGAATAGACGCATAAAATTCTTCTTAATAAGTGAAACAAATGTACCTACTGCAATCTAATGTATGACAACAAATAACTGGTTGTTTAAATATAGTAGGTATAAATCACAGACTTAGGATTACGTTAGCATATCCTAAGTCTATGGTTTATATATACTAATGTCATTCAGTACAAAATGATAATTCATGCCCTTACGTCGATTAAATTTTTGCTCTAATTTCGCCAAAAGCAATACTAAATTTAAAGTAACCTATTAATGTTTGTCCTTAAATGGTAAATATTAACTGTGAAACAATTAATAATAAGATCATTTATATTCAAATAGTACTCTTATCCTAGGTTTACAAGATCTCAAGCCCAGAGAAAACTTTGTAACCTAATTGAATCATAACCTGAGTATGTACAAAAGATGTAATTTGCAAAGGTCAAAATAAGTTTTTAATTTTGAACTTTACACTTAAGGCTCTTTAAAAAGGTCGTAATATTAATAAGTCAAACCCAAGTTTTGATAACACCCAAAATTATGAACTACATGTTTACTAACCTGCTTACTTATGTTTAACTATATAAAAGCTGTGCTATCTACAGGACAACATGGTAATGTCTAAATGTCTAGACTTTACACACATATCCTGTGTGTCCTGAAGTTATATACATTTGTTCTCTTTGGGCCTGATATCAGGATGTGTTTTAAATTAGGTATTTGTGTTTTTATTATCATATATTCATCATAAAACATATGTAATGAAGAATAACAAATAAATGAGCCAATAAACATGTTTTCTTAAACATTCCTTCTTAAAATGTTCAAAAGCTACAATAAGTCAAGACTTCTATTATTAACTTAGGGATTAAGAATAGTTACGGTATCGCCTGGCTGATCGAAGAGGCGACTAAAAGAGGGCTTCCGGGGTTGCGGACGGTGAGAGCGGGAGCTCGACTCGTCCAGCTAGCAGCCCCGGGAATGACCGCGGTGTGTGCGTGGCTGCACGCGCCGCCGTGAGCACCTGAGGGTGCAGGAGAACGCATCTGCTCTCCCGAATATGGGCCCGTTGTGGGGCGCCGCGCGTGGAGGACACCGGTGCGTTCCAATAGAGATCCCGGAGTCCTACCCAAGCGCAAAGGCATCCCCGAGTGGGTTTTAGTGCAGTACAAATCCCACATAACCCGGTATCCTCTCCCAAGGTGCCAGGTACCTTTTGCCCCTCAAAAAAATGCATAAAATTACTACTGTGAAAACTCTGTCCTGTCTGCTATTGAAATTAGTACAACATTGGCCCTTTATCAAACAATAAATATTTTCAGAACACATAACAAATACATATAGGTCAGCACATCACAGCAAACATAGCATTAAAAATAATGTAACAGGCTATAAATTCATTTATTGCTTGTGTCATTATCAATAGACCTAAGAATAATAAAATTCGAAGTGAAAAGGGTTTTGCAGAAGCTTTGATTAAAAACATACGATACTAAGGGCTATTTCAATTTTGACAATTTGTGTTAAGACTGCTATAACACATTTACTCTATTCCTTTGTAGTTAAGACATATAACTATTGTCTGTAACATATTCTACTAATCACTACATTCTCAACATTGCCTCCCTGTTGTAGTATGCAGTAACAGTAACAATAAAACTTTGTTTAAGATAGTATGCAATCATAGATTTATTACGACTGACTGATAGATTGGCAATACAAAAGAGAAAGAACATAGTTATGCGTGCGTTAGAGCGAGATAGATATGCTAGACCATTCACGTACACGATATCGTATTTTATCGGCCTCGCGTAATTCGTGAACAAAATAAATTAAGCTTATATTACTAAAATATCAGGTTTTGAAGTTTAAAGTGGTGTTTATTACATAACTAAATATGTGTGCAGGGCCTGCATGTAATACATCTAAAAAGAAAACTCAAATAATTATACATTTCACATATACGTACAAATTAAATGTTTAGCAGTCTAAATGTATACAATGTTTCGGATCTGATATGTAATGAACAGATGGGAAAAATTATCATATTAATGCTTTAATTAAATGCATAATAATTATATTTTAGATAATTATAAATATGTGAATACCTACCTCATGTTTTGTAACCAAAATTTTGTAGAGATTGACTGACATCTGACATTATTGATAAGCTTATCGATGTTTCTGTTACCATCCAA
This sequence comes from Pyrgus malvae, assembly GCA_911387765.1. NCBI lineage: Eukaryota > Metazoa > Arthropoda > Insecta > Lepidoptera > Hesperiidae > Pyrgus > Pyrgus malvae. The sequence continues at coordinate 2,993,761 of OU426955.1, read as the reverse complement.
GATATAATTATTTTTACAAATTAACTTCTTAATTTTCAAAAAAAATAATTAAATTTTGGTATTCCTAACCAAACACTATGTATATAATAAAATAAAAATATATAATAAATATCCTGGAAAATAATTTAAACTTGACATTGTTTCAGATTTCCACAAAATATTAATGATGGCTAAGAATGATAAATAGTGAAAAATATATTCAACTACATATTGTTATAAAATATGCAGCAAGGACTTCTACAAAAATTTTTTTTCTAATAGAGGCGCTGATTTCTGATTTCTGGAATCTGAATTGAACTGCATTCTTGTTAATTATATATATTCTTATTTTCTATAATAAATCATTTCTGGAGGAAAATAAAATTTGTTATGTGTGTGTGTACTTTTATTTTAGTTACTTTAATGTTAGATTAGATCTGTGTCTAATAAAGACAGATACAACACTATATATAAGCTTTAATGTATAGTATATCAACAACTTGAAATAGTCACGCGCAACACTATTTGTCAAGCAGGTATTCTGTTTTTGGTCTCGCCTAGTTACGCTTCTTCCAATCTATACATAGTAAATATAAAAAAAAAATATGCGTGCAATACCCCAGTACTACAGCAGTCTGACAAATAATGCCTACTGAGAATAATATTTAGTAATGTGTAGTATTCTGTTAATAATTCTGACTGATTATGTAGCCAACTAAGGTGCAATAAAGTTGCTAGATTGTAAATCTTCTTAATTTCTGAAACTGATCATGTTTGATGTAGTTGTGTTCTATGCTGTGACTGTGTGTGCATGGCACAATATATACAAGCAAGCACTTACCTTATGTTTATTATAAAAAAACTCTTAACAAATGAATGGCCTTGTTGCTTGCTTTCCTGACTGTGCTGACCATTAAATTAATCTTAAAACTAGATGTTATACTAGTTTCTTCACGGTACTGGGTGCTGGCTGGGAGTGAGGCCAGCGTGTTCGGGACTATGTTTCTGCTTTTTTCGCTTTTTCTCCTTTTTCCGCTTTTTGCGTTCCTTATCATCATCATGGCGTTTTTGTTTTTTGTGCTTCTTCTCATATGTATCTGTATTTGATGAATCTGCAATGTTATTTTGAGTTATTATAAACAGAATTTAGTAAGTTTACACAGCAGGGCAAATCTATGTGTATACTTTATAATAATTTTATAAAGCTGAAGAGTTTGTCTGTTAAAAAGTGAATCTCAGGAACTAATGATTGGATCTTAATTTTAAAGGGTATATAACCCAATATAAAGTGGGTAAAACCACGCAGCACATCTATTATTAATAATATCTATATTTATTAGGGAATGCAAATCTCGCGAGATTGGGGCTCAAGCAAGATCTCGCTACTAGATTGGCAGTTTTGTGTTTTTTGTAAATAATCACAAAATTTTAATAAATTAGGAAAAAAATAGAAGTATTATTATAAGATAAACATTTATTTTCATAAATTTTTTTAATAGACTTTTATGCATTAAACATTGTTTGACGTAACTGTCTATAATTTTTTAAATAAACTTCTAAGTAGTAAACTTTGATGTACATATCTATCAATTAACAAATGAAAGAAACAACCAGTTCGAGTTTTGGCGGGAAGTCGAAAGACATATTGTGCTCTTGCTTTATTTTCATTTTCTTGGAGTATTTTTGCTTAATTAGGTTAATAACAATGCACAAGTATTGTGAAATGAAATAACAATGCGAAAATATGTTTTTCATCTTGCCTCCAAAATTCCATTGCTCACATTCTGGCAAAGAAGTGATCGCTTTACTTGAATGTCTGACTGACTTAGGTGATTACATAGTAATGCTGGACTTCCTACACGCCCGAGCGTTGCTCGCATAAAAACAATTGATTTTCTTGGTTTATTTTTAAGCAAAACATTCATTGGCTTAGTGTTACTTAACAAAGTCTTTTGAAATACCTAGCTCCCAATTTAAAAAAAATTGTCGACAACGACAACAACAAAAACGACAATTTCTATCAATAAAAATTTGCTGGATTGATTTATCATCCCCAAAACCAGGGTACTAAATTTCATCAAAATCGTTGGAGCTGTTTCCGGGATTCAAAAAATATATTTAGATATATACAAGAATTGCTTGTTTAAAGGTATTAGATGATTACTGAGTTTACCTATTATTACATGTCCAGTTTCACAGGAACTGGCAAAACCAATGCAAAATTTATACTTGACGCTGGCAATATGCAGTTTGCATTGCCATAAAAAAACAAAACATATCTTCTAATATCAAGCTCAACTCTGTCACACTTCAAATAAGATGTTTTTATTTAAAAAGGCTGAGATTTGATTGATTCCCTAATATATAAAGCTGAAGAGTTTGTTTTTTTTTTATTCTAATGGAGTAGCAGACGAGCATGCGGCCACATAGTGTTAAGTGGTAGCTGCAGCCCATGGACATCAACATAGAACCTCAAGCAAGCATAGGTAAGTCTTGTCTTAGGTCGTATGCAGTTGCACTGCTACTCTGGAGGCTGGTGGTCACCTCTTGTAAGTGTGGCTGGCAACTGCACCTTTCCACAGAAACAATAGAGTTGGTTCACGGCAGAAGTGGGTGCAGCGTTGGTACTTCCCCAGGCGAACCATGATAGTTCTTATTTGAACGTGCTAATCTCAGGAATTACTGGTTCGAATTAAAAAAATATTTTTTTGTTGGATAGTCCATTTATCGAGGAAGGCTTTAGACTATATAACATCATGCTATGACTAAAACCAAAGTCAACACAGACGAAGTTGGGGGCGGCCACTATTTATTAATAAGTGAAAATTATGGACAACATATATTCACCATCCAGAAGCCAACAAACTACTTTAGCTTTTCATTGAAAAAAAATTACATTCATCAGCATATTATGTGTTCAATTCAATTTACGAGTTTTATGACTAAATTAATTGTAGAAATTGTTTACCTTGCAGAGGTGTGTCCTGTCCAGGAGGTGCTCCATCTTTATGCTTGTGTTTCTTATGTTTGCTCTTATGTCTCTTGGGTGGTGTGGCGCTAACATAACGGTACTGCTCAGGCAAAGGTCCTGGATGGAGTCTAAACCCAGCTAGTTGTGCACTGGTCAGGGGCAGCAACTCCTTGCCCCCAATGGGCCTCTTGGCAATCACTGACCCAAGAGTGCTGTTGTCCTCCTGACCGGGACCATCCACTATGCCGGGTAAGTTTGGTAAGAAGGATGATAGTGACTCCTTTAGTTTTTTCCCATTAAATTTACTATACGAGTGCTCCAGGCCATAGTAAGCCATCAAATTTGTAGCACCTGTTAATTCACATTCTCCTGAAAAGAAAATATCATGACTTTACAAACATGATGTTGGTAGTAACCGTGTCAGTGCAATACAGTGGTTACTACGCAAAAGTAAAACTTTTGGTAATTTTAAATTATTGACACAGAGTTCATGAACAATATAAAACACAATGATTCATAAGGATTCTAACCTGGAGGTTCTTTCATCAAATAGAAAGGTCCACTATGTACTATTGCAGGGTTTTTGCCAAGAGAGATGGTAGTTTTGAGCGTTCCAGACGAATCTTGGCGAGAGACCACTGGTGATCTTCCTCCTCGAGGCGAGGACTTTGGTGAATATGGTTCTACTTTTCTAAACTGATCAGACATCATCTTGCTTAGGCATTGTCTACTAAAGGGCCATAATGAAACAAAAATTATTAAAGAAAGTAAGAAAATAAAAGTGTCCTCCACTGAGCGTACGACTTTGATAATGATACCTATGGATCTGAAACAGTTGTCACTGTTGTCAAAGCGTAGCTTATACTTTTGTATCATAATCCGATGAAGAACTTATAAACATATTTCTGTTTCTTTCTCACTTATGTATATCTACTCATGCGATAAGAGATAGCACTAATGTTGAACGTGCCAATTTTGGCAACATTTTTCTGTAACGTCATGGTAATACCTATTTGCGGCCGATTCGCCATTTTTTATTACACTTTCATGTGGTACTTGAGCTGTCAGTGAGCTTTGTTGTGGATAGTTTTTTTTAGAATTTCTTCGTTATTTGTGGTGTTTTTTAGCAAATCCTTTATTGAGAAAGGTGAAGTGGTGTAAAAGAAGATGCCAAAGTGCAGTTTTATTGGGTGCGGCGGCAGAAGAGGGAAAAAACAGCATCATGTACATTACGCCGGTACGTACTGCATATTTCATCGAAATACCCCTGATTTCTACAAATTTACAAATGAAATGTTTGCTAAAAGTCTTAAGTAAAGATATTGGATCACGTTTCCTTTCATTTTCATTTATATTTACGATTATTTCACTATACAATTTTATAAAAACATTTTGTATGAAAAATAGTGTTGCGGTATTGATTGCTCCCATATCGATAAAATTATCATACATAAGATAAAGGGTAAAGAATATCGGGCTTATGAAATATGTTTTTTTCACAATTGTATAACTGGAAAAATTAGTTGTATTAGCAAATTAAAATTTAAACTTCTGTTAATGTTCCACTGCTGGGCATTCCTCTCATAACTAACATTATGTGTATTTTGTTTTAGGTCACCAGTGATTGAAGAGTCTGAAAATATAAACACTACAAGGAAACATGTATATTTTTGTCCCTTCAATTTGATGATTCATGTTTCAACAGAACAATGAATAATATAGTACTACGTGATGATGGCCTACCATCACAAACTTTATTGGTAAGAAAGATGTGTGCTCTTTTAATTACTTAACAATTTATTGTTCACATATATATGATTGTTGTTATATATTATTATTGTTATGTGTGTGTGCGTGTATATGTATAGGCGTTGTGTTAAGCGAGCGAGCTGGGGTTGCTCGCGAGCGATTACCGTCGCATATGGACGTGACGGTAATCGCTTAACACCACACCGCCTACTTAGGATAGCTATACATAGTCGATATAAATCAATCTACTCATATACCTACTATGGTTTATATGTTATACTGTTGGGCACTGGTCTCTCCTGACTAGAGAAGGTACATGCCATATAGTTTACCAAGCTGGTCCAGTGCGAGTTAGGGTACTTGGATAGCGCCCTGTTTGTATAGTTCTGATAAGACTATCTATTTAAAGACATCTTATTATATTTAAAATGTAGGTATATATCTTGAACGGAAATATAAAGATAAAATTTTAAAACAGGCTTTAATATTAATAGCCAGCCATTAGTCAGCCAGCCATTATTCAGCCAGTCATGAGTCAGCCAGCCTTAAGTTAAGAGCCATAATGATCTGTTGTTCCAGATGCTAACCATTACGGTCTGTTCCCATTACAGGAGCAATTATTCCAGGATGGCCGAATGTACCGAACGCGTCAGCCAGCTAGCCAATCGGAGCCTTGCCACCATGCCATACTGACGTCTCCCTGCAACCTAGCCAAGCCGTAGCTAATAAGGAGAGAGTCAACTCTATATAAGCCATCCCCAACAATTATTATGTGTCATTCTGCTTGTCAGTAAAAATGCAGAAACTCTGTCCATTTTTATTTCAGGTAGATATTTGAGTAAAATTTATGCTTTCTTTTTAAGGACATTCGTCTTAGTCCCTTGTATGGTCCCTTCCTTTATACAAATTGTTAATGACCAGAGGTCTTCAGGAGTCCAGATAATTTATAATAGGTACCTTAAGCTTACGCAACTATACCTCCCTATTATGTTTTAGTATCTTTTAGGTACATATTTGTTTTTTAAAATAAAGGAAATGTTCAATAAAGTAAAATAAATGTGATTATCAATATCTTGGATATTTTATTTTGTGCCCTACTAACACAACCTTGATAAAAAAGGACATACCATACCAGCAGACATACAAAACATCAGACAGTACAAGATCATCAATTCGCAATTGTGAGCGAGAGAATCATTCGTGATTTTTTGCATAATATTATAAACTCTGACGTTAGTATGACGTGGCATTAGTTTAATTTTAACTACGTTTAACGTGTTAGCCCATCGTTTTAATCACACCTCGGAGTTACTGATGGTTTGAATGGAAGTATAACTTTTATATTTTATTTTATATTATTATAATTTGTTAATTTACCTACAAACCGATATTCAAGCCCTAGGATAGATGATCACTTCCAGTGTACCTATTTGTAACAAGAATGGAACTATCGATAATGTTTATCGACCGAACAGAAACAGCTCTAGTCGAATCCGCCATTTGTAATTACAGTCGAGTGTAGGTATGGCACGTTTTTTTTGTAGGTATTTCAACTCCTTCCGTAAGGAGGATTCGTTCCTCATTGGCGTACGAACGAAGTCGATTTTGATTTTTCTTTTCTGACAACAGACAGATTCACAACACAAGTTTGCGTCAGTTTGTTTGCGACTTCTGCAATCGGCAGATTAATAATAATAGAAAGTAACAGTATAGTTAACGGTTTGATGATAAAACCGTTACTTATCATTTCAATTAACTCTACAGCTCTTACAGCAACGACGGTATTGACTGACACACACCCACTAGAGCCACCAGTTAATATAGAAAATTGTAGACAAACAACAACGGTCCAACGGATCCCCCTGTGATGTGAGATGGGAACAAAATACGTGCATGTAATAGTGCACTTTAGCTTAAATACGTCTTCCAGTGTAATATTGTTGTTAGGTATTGGTTTCAGAAGTTAATTTTGCAACACCCTACCCCGTACTACCCACGTTTAATCCGTATCCTTTTTTGATCCTGGCATAAAACAAAAACAGCATTTAGGTCTTAGACTAAGAATAATGTACTTACGTACTATAGACAGAGGCATATTTTCATTACGGCACGCTAAAGCGAGATCGAAATATACTTAAAGAACTTGTTAAAAAGAGATGGGAGCGAGATTTTCTGTCCTTTTCGGTGTAACCACATATTTTGACAGTGTCCTTTAATTATGTGGCAGGCAAACTGTGGAAGTCGGGGTGACATTGTTGTTTTATAATATTTATGTGATAAAATCGATTCTCACAGCTGTAAATTGTGTTGTATTAAAAGCAAATAACATTTTTCTAGTTCCATAATATGGTGAGCTGCAGTATTTTAGGTTGTAAGAGCCGCAGTGAGCGTAAACAGGAAGGCTGCCGGAAGGTATTACATTTTACGCGTAAGTTAAATACTTCTCTTTAAAATGTACTAAATATGTATTGTTTATATATAGATATTTAATTACTTTTGTCTTATAACTAGTCATTCAACGTAAATATAGTGAAATTCGTGAAAATAAACTTATATTTGTTTATTTCAAACATTGTCAAATTCGAAATTGTGTTGTCAGATCTCGAATCAAAATATCCTCCCCGTATTAGTAAAAAATTACCCATCTTATTTAAATATAATTATTTTTAACAAAAACAGTGACAATAATAATATCAAAGATTGTTACCTCATTAGTAGTTAGTTACATTTCAAGCGGGAGGCTCAAATACCCCCTGTTTATATATAACTATTTAAGTGGAGACCAGTAAAATGTTATAGGCTGGGTGCACCAGGCGCGGTCGCAGCCTTCAATTTTGGGGGGAGGGTCGCCAAGAAATTTGAGGGAAGAAGTGTCTCAAATTCGCTTGTTTTACCTTCCATGTAGGCATGACTGACGGATTGGGGGGGGGGTCATGTCCTGTGACCCCCCCACCTGGGACCGCGCCTGGGGTGCACGTTATGAGCATTTTCCCGACATATTAAATTTCACTCACACAGACTATAAAAAGATACTCCATACATTTTGTATTAGACATTATGAGAAGTTTACCAGACGAATTTCATCTCATGTTGCTGTCATATTTTTTTCAGTTTTCCAACTGACGCTCTTGCCGAAAATAAATAGATTCAGGCCACTGGACGTATTGACTGGCAACCATCAATTTAATTCCAAAATTGTTCGGTCCATTTTGAAAGCCATTTATTGACCAAAAGGATAAAGAGAAGAAAAATAATAATAAAATTGATACAAATGTACATTTTTATATATTGCGTTATAACTAAGTGTTTACTTTTATCTTTGTAATATTTGCATAGCTCATTAAGGTAAATATGACGTACTAAATATGTATTAACAGCTTTTGTAAACACCCATATTGGTGCCATTAAAAATCTTTGTATTTGTCTTTTATTTTCTCCTATATGTATGTCCTGTAATTTGCTGACCCAATTAACTTTATGCCAGTCAACCAATCTAAACTCACAAACAACCAACCATAATGCACAAGCATATAAATCCTTTCACAGTTTGGTCTGCCAATGTTTATAGTTTACTTGCTTGATATTGTAGATTACCAAATTTGGGGGAAAATATGATAAGTGCGTAACTCTGGCTGCGAAAAAGAGATGCCAACAAAGTGGTTACACCGACCCGCTGTCTTTAGGATTATTGGTCTTTGATTTAGGTATATTTTTATCGATAGCAGTCGTTAAACCTTGTCGGATTTATGGGCCTTACGGGCGGTTTGAAAACATCCGATATCAGGTTGTCCACTAAATCGCACCAAAAGGGTTGTAGTAATATTTTAACAATTTAACATCATTAAACAAGATATACTCCTGATATTCGGTTGACCTTGCATTGCTTACCTTTTAAAAACTCATCTCATCTCATCATACGTTAAAAACGTTTGGGCTTATTTAAAAATTTCGAAGGAAAAGTTGTCACAAATTTTATGTTCTACAATTCTTACTATAACATTATACATCATTTGAGTTATAGAAACCGAGATAATCGCGAAAAATTGATTATTATCACTTTTGACTTTGAATAACTTACAACAGCACTTAAGATTTTATGGGACTTTTGAGAGTTTTGAGACAAATTTTTTTCAACCTTTTTTTATGTCCCACTGCTGGGCACAGGTCTCCTTCTCACACAATTGAGAGGGATTTAGGCCATAGTCCACCACGCTGGCCAAGTGCGGATTGGTGGACGTCATGTTTTATTTTCATTTTCTTGGAGTATATTTGATTTACATTGAATAAAGTTGATGCCATTCCGACTTCCCCTTTGGGTTTGCATTCATGAACGAAGGATCTAGGGTTTTTGATGCTGAAAAATGTTCTGTGACGAAACTTAGGGCTTTGCATCCCGCTTCGATATTTTTTTTAAATTAGTTGAGTTGAAATAAGAACGGTTAAAAATACTTGTTAATCGTACCATCAAAAATACGTGATGAAGGCTTAGAGCATCAAGGTATTGACGGGTATGACACCCGTCAGAGGAGTGGCCTTTACGGGCAAACACCTTGTCCCAACGTCCGTGCACAATGTGCCTTCTAGTTATACAACTAGTATGTCTTGTGTGTCGGTGTCAGTGTTGTCGGTGCATAGAAAATAACGTTGTTAATTGAAATTGACATATTTAGAAATGCGTCTGTAGCGATGAAAGAATATTTGTGAATGTGTGACAAAATTAAACACTAAATTTGGCACAGAAATTATGTATCGAAGCGAGGCGCAACGCCCTCTCCCTGAAGGGTGAGTCAGTACCTTTGATGCTCTAAGGATGAAGGATATAATTCTTAGAGTAACAAAAATCTTTAACAGGTAACGATACCAGTTATACGGTAATTATTTTGTAAGAGTAATCTGAAGAATTATTCCATCACTACTTGAAACTCTTCAAAGTAGTTTATGTGTAATCTATAATCTGTTACAATAAGAAAAGTTCAAGGAAAAATGAATTTTTATACCTAAAAACGATTAATTTATCTATTAAATTATACATACTACTATAATACTACTTAAATTAACCAAAATTTATTAATAAAAATTGCAATTGTCTATGTTTATAACCACGTGTTTCTGTTTAGTGGCACATCACTGGGTATTAAAAACTTTAAAAAGACAACTTGAAAAAAACAAAAAAAATCTCTATGATACATGAATTAGCTTCTCGTAACGCGCTACGATTTTCGATAATGTGTTTGGAAATAAACAGTTCCAAGAGCTTAATTTGATTTGTTTGTGTACAAGTGATCATTTTATCAACAAAAAAATGTTAATTCACAGTGAAAGTGGTGATATAAAAGTGGTGCAACGCATCTGATATCACCAATCCTCACAGTGCGAAGTGACGCCATTTTACGGGAATGACCAGCCCGCGGCTGCCTCCTATTAGGCTCGATATAAGGAGCGCTCTGCCCAAACGGATGCATGGAAACGAATCTTTACTGCTGTACTCGTACTGGACGTACGATTTCAGAGGTACAGACGATATCATGTATTGTTGTTATCGTAATTCGAAACAGTTTCGATTTCCTCTTGTTTGAATGTCTTTTGTTTCTCGGCAATGAGACTAAGCACGTGTTTTTTGTTTCAGAAAACTATGGAAGATGGTAATGTAGCCAATACGAAGGACGATAATATTGCATCTGGCTCGTTGGCGAGTTTGTACAGCGACCGGCCCGTGAAGCATACGACGAACGGGCACGACTTTGCGGGCGAGCCGTCCAGCCCTTCGGAGAGCGCGCGCGAGAGGCGCCCTAGCCCCGACGCGCACGACGACAGTTTTCGCAAGCGTATTAACCCGCTGCGAATTCACCTCGGCAAGAGGCCCTTCGTTGACAACTCCAACAATAACAGTGCGTGTAAAAAGAAAAAACCTTTTGGGATTAGACCCAGTGAACCTAGTGTAAACAAAAGTGCAGCTCCTCGAGTGCCTAAACTCATACCCAAACAAGTTGATCGCAGCCAATTTCACAATGTACATCTTCATATTGACAATGAACAAGACAAGCCTACACCCAGGCTTATACCCAAAAGTCAACTACAACAGTTTAAAAAAGGTAAAATTGAAAAAGGACCCCAGTTGAAAGATTATGCCCAAAGCTTAGGACTTCAGCCAATGGTAAAATTCAAGTGTCGAAAATGTTGCTCTATGTCCTTTAAAACCCTGGCAATGTTGAAAGAACATCAGCTTGTATGTAGAGCCCAAGCAAAAGAACCAGCATTGAGTCCAGAAGCAGCACCATGTACTGATGCTGGTGGGGGACCTTCAAGGGTCACTCGTAAAGTGTATCTATGTTCAGCTTGCGGCACCTACTATGAAAATTGGAATCTTTTTCTTCATATGAGGGAAGTCCATAATAGGCATATCTGTCTATTTTGCTTAGGAATGTTTTCAAAGGCTGAGAAATTATCATCACATTTAATGAACAAACATAATGTACAGGAATTTAATTACTCAAGTAAAGAAGAATTTTGCAATGTGTATAATGGGACCTTGTATTTGATGTGCTGTTCTTGTGATGAGATCTGCAGTGAACAGGATGATTTTTTTAATCATGACTGTAACAATGTTAAACCAAAACCCAAACCAGTGCCTGTACTTGTAAGTAAAAATGCTGCAAAGCCAAATAACATGAAACAAATAAAAAATGTCAATGAACAAACTATAAATGGTCCATCAACACTGAGTAAAGATACCTCAAGACCTGGTGACAAGAAAGAGTTGTGTGAAGTTAGACATGAATCATATACATCACAAACACAAAAGACTATAAATGTACCTAGTATTGAACCTTACAGTAATGCAAATACAGTTAAAGAAAACTGCACAGCAACAAGTAGTACACAGAGCAATACATGGAATCATTTAAATTCTAAGTGGCAACATGAAAATGTTACTAAAAAAGTTAATCCAAATCCAGATTCACCAATTAATCAGAACTTGGATCATAGTACTCATTGTCTTCCAAACGGTGATGAAAGCCTTGATCAATCAGATGAAATTGACTCCCCTGAATTTGATATTCCATCACCTCCAGCAGAGAGTGGTCAGATTAAATCAGAAAAGACACTAAATCAGCCTAGTCTACCTATAGAAAAGGAGGGAGGCATAAAATTAAAATTAAGTTTAAACAACGCTAAATCACCTGTTATAATTAACTCTACTGTAGACCCAAGCATTGGTCAACAGTATGTGAATAAACCACCAACACGCACAAGGCGACCTCCTAAAAGATATGAAAAGGCTACTCCACCGGAACCACCTCCACAAATGAAACCTCCCTCAATAAAAATGACTATTTGTGATAGAGCTGACAGTCCATTTGTGAAGACCACAATTGTTGAGAATAACAAAGAGATGACATTAAAAACATTAATTAATAACAATGTAGAGGCTGAACCTAAAACTATTGAACCAAAACCTGAAAATACAATAAAAACAACAATATATGATAATAATTTGGAGGAAGTCAATACTTTAAATAGAGTTCCAAAATTGACTGTAAGAGTTCCAAAAGAATTTTTAGATAAAGATTCCTCAAGTGATTATTCATCTGACAGTGATGCCAGTGAAAAGTTGACTGTTGATGACTCAAAACCAGACACATCCATTGATGACACAGATAATGCTAAGGAGGAAGCAGTTCCAGAACAGCTACCACAGCCATCATTGCCATGTGAAAATTCTAGCCATGAGGATGAAAAAATTAAAGCTGAACCTACATTAAAAACTGAGCCTGAGCTAGAGACTCAAGTACAAATCCCAGAAGCAAATGTTGATTTGAAGCCAGAATTAAAGACTGAACCCGCAGATCAAGACACATCTGTTGAATTAAATGTTGAGGATCCACCCGATACAGATGAGTGTGATGTAGCTGTTACAGAGCTAACATTGGACAGGCCCATTGATAAATATCCATTAAAGGATTTACTTAAAGTCTTTTTGGCGTCTACAGTTTTTAATTGTATCTACTGCAATCACGCCAGAAAGATAGCTGTAAACTGTGAGCAGTTGGCTCTTCACATGGTAGCAGAACATAGATTCTCAGCAACAGTAGACAGTATAACTGCAGAAGAGCTTATGCCAGAAACTATTACAGCTAAAGTAAAAGCGGGTGCTGTGGAGTTGTCTTCAATCTATATTAACTTGGACACTTATGATAGTGTTGATAAGTGTGAGGATGTACAGTATAGCCCTATGTTTGAATGTTTTCAGTGTTATTTTAAAACTGCTATTCACAAGGATCTCTATTTACATAATCGTAAAATGCACCAGAAAACAATATTATTGTGTGTTATGTGTAAAAATAATTTTTATTCTTATAGTGAATTGCTGTGTCACATGTGCCCTGGAACATATGATTCTGATTATGAGACTAAGTTTAGATGTTGTTTTTGTAATTTAGACACTATATCATCATCATTTAGACTTATGGTTCATCTTAGAAAGATACACCATACCTGTGATGTATGTTTAGAATTTTGCCAAAGTCAGGCACGTTTGTCAAACCATGTCTGGAAACATAAGTTACACCACTTTTGCTATCGTTGTGGTATTTCATATAGGAATAAGTTAGATATAACAAATCACCTGTTTTGGAAGCATGGCACAGAGAGTGTGTTATGCAAAAGATGTTTACAAAAGAAATGGCCACATGTCTATCACTTCTGCATACCACCAGCACTATTTAATTGTGATGAATGTTCTTTACAATTTACACGAGCAGTGTATTTGAAAGTGCATAAAAGATTTCATGCTGAAGAATATCCACATGTGTGTTCTGAATTAGATTGTACAGAGAAGTTTGTATCGAAAAAGCTGTTGAACAAGCACATTGAAGAACATAAGAAAAAACTGCAACTTATAGACATCACTGAGGAATCAATGGCTGTATCTAATGGAAATTCATCTGAAGAAACAAAAGAGCCCATGCCAGTGATTGATTTAGTTGATAATAAACCAATTGAGGAAGCTGGACCTTCTGAAATAAAAAATGAGGCTGAACCTGAACCTACATCAAAGAAGTCAAAGAAAAAGAAGTTAAAAGACAAAGATGCTCTTCTATTAGATATGAACCTACCTGCACTAAATCTTTCAGAAAGTGATAGTAGTGATGAATCAGACAGTGGCACATCTAATTTTGTGAAAGATGGAAAATTAGAAGATAAGCCAAGAAAAGATACAGAAGAAAATAAAGTAGACACAGAAGGAGATAGAAAACAAGAGTCTAGTGAAGCTTTATTGGAACCCACACTGCTTTTAAATAAATTAGAAGATGAAAAAACTCAGCCCACTGAAGATGATAAGCCTGATGAGAAGCAAGTTTTAGAAATATGGGATAACTTCCAAAAATATCAAGCAAAAGTAGAAAAGCAGAAAGAGAAAACACCACCATTAGTCCCTATAAGAAAACATGTGTGTGAGTCTGATCACGATTATTGTTTGGTTCCGAATGATTTAAATGGTGATGATGATATGTTTAGTTTAGATAAAAAGAAAAGTAAAAAATCGCCGAAGAAAAGACACGGCGATCTGTCATCCAGTAGTAGTAGTAGCAGTGATAGTGATTCAAGTTGCTCCTGTGGATCAAATTGCAGCTGTTCCTCGAGCAGTGGCTCCTCATCTACCAGTTCGTCAGATTCAGATTCTTCAGATGAATCAAGTAGTGAAAAGAAAAAGACAAAAACAAAAAAGACACTTCCCGTCAGAAGAATTAGTAATGGTTCTAATGTAGATGTGATGGGAATGTCAGAGACACCTGTATTAGTACCTGAAAAACCAGAGCCGCTTATTGCTGAAACTGATTTAGATACAGACGAAAGTGACACAGATGAGGAATTCTATGATAAGAATCCACAACAAATACTAAATAAACTGCACAATGAGAAGAAAAATCAATTAATGCTTTTAGCGTCAATGGCGCCATCAGATGGTGGATCTGTTTCGACAGAAGTGAGTCGTTGCACAACGCCTGTTAAAGAAGAAATAGATCCGGTGGTGAAAGAACCAAAAGAAGAGACTGATGTAAAGGAGAAAACAAGTAGCAGCAAGAAAAAGAGTAAAAAGAAGAAAAAATCTAAAAGCTCAAAGAAACATGGACCTATAAAAATTAACATTCCTAAGGATGTAATTGCTAAATCAGAAGTGGAAACGCCTCCACTGTTAGCTCCCACCAAAATCACTATATCCTTGCAATCCAACACAGTACAAATACCTGAAGCTCCGAAACCTATAGCCACGCCACAAGTTACAAGTACACCTGTAACAACATCGGGAAATAAGAGAGCGTCGAAGAGAAGGCGTGTCCCGAATAAATTTTATGGCTATTCCAGCGACGAGGAAACGACGCCAACGGTAACGGCGGCCTTGAAACCTCAACTCCCACCAAAGTTGGAGTGGCGAAAAGAGGATTTGCCTTCTCCAGTAACGCACAAGCCCAAAAAAGAGGTACCTTCCACAATAATACCACAAAGATTGTTCAGTTACAATGAGCCAATTAGGTTAACGGCGCCAATACCAGATCCAGAACCTCCGCGCATATTAATGAATACAGAATCTATGGAATCCAGTGATTCGGATTCGAGCGGTGAAGGTAACCTGGAGATATATCAACCTACGAGCGTGCAGAGTTCGTACCCGGTGCCACCTCCGACGTATCTAAACTCGGGCACGTCGAGTCTACCGTATCCGTTCCAGCGGCCGGCAGTCCGGCAGGCGCGCGAGGGCGAGAGCGTGTACTGCTACTGTCGATGTCCATACGACGAGGTGTCTGAGATGATTGCGTGCGATGCCGAGGGCTGCTCCATCGAATGGTTTCACTTCGAGTGTGTCGGTATCATGGTACCGCCTAAAGGCAAATGGTACTGCCCCGAGTGTAGGAAAAATCAGAGTTTCTCAGGTTACAGATAAGTCTTATCAAATTTAGGTGTATATAACTATTCTGTATTGTTATCTGTATATAACTTATTGATTGTAGATAAATTAGCTTTACCTGTATATCTTCGTAGTTAGGTAGTCTGTGTAAGTTAGAGTATTAGGTCTGAAAAAATGTATCATTGTTATAAAAGTACATGTTATGCTTGATACTGGCTGTGCGGCCAACTCTGTAACCTGGCAAATTGTTAATGACATTAACATATACAGCGAAAATGAAAATATAAATCCAATTTTTGATACCAGTGCTGTAATTTTATTTCTCACACACAGTTCTTTTTAATATCCTAACAAGATTTGTGCCTATTCTAAAATTTAAAGTTTAATTTTAGTTACTTAATTATATTTTTTTTACCTTTTTTACTGGTAAAATTGAAATTTCATCTTAATATAAAATAACGTTGATGTTCGCAAATAGATGGACCATTTCACGCAAATCCCTGCGTTTGATTTCACGGTATGACAATACCATAACAATACAGCATTGCGGACTACATACATAATAATAATTAATAATATATAAAAACGTCTGGATATTGCCTTCGCCCGTACCATCACGAAACTTGAATTAAACGCCATCGAGCATGGTGTGAGATAATATGCTAGGTTATTTATTTATTTAAACTTTATTGTCACATTTAAACTAAACTTCATACGTTGTACATGCCGATAGGCATTCTCTACCAGTCAACTCTGGATGATTGTGAGAATTTTTAGTAGGTGGCAACAATAATAACAGTTGCTTATATTTATTGAAAAAAATCTCTAAATTCTAACGCTGGGTAACCAAAAAAATTAATAATTTAGGCTATGAAAGTATAAGAGGACTAGAAAAGGATTTGCTAAAATTTCATTGCCGCCGGGAAAAATTATCAAACAAGAGGCCGTATACGAAATTTTGCCGATTTAGCTTATTTTACATGGGAGATTTTGCATTTAAAATAAAGTATTTGCAAAGTTTTATTGCACAATACGATTGATCATTTCAGTAATAAACTATTAAATGAGCCACTTTTTCATTTTTATTGCTTCGTTTTACTTAATAGACCGGTGATAGCTTAGAGTATATAATAATATTATAAACTCTAAGGGTGATAGTTCACTTTTCGTGAATTTTACTGTAATAGGTATAGAATATTACTTATTTCCGGATCATTTTAAAATCTAAACAGTTCGAAATAATGCTATGTATTGCTGTAAAAATTGCATACATAGTAAATGAGTCACTTTTTGCCACTCTCATACAAAAAATATTAGTAAAAAAACATTGAAGTTAGTCTTTTTGCGAGGAAATGGGTCAGAAGTTGCATTTAATTTCGGCAAATTGGAATAATCTTTCTGAATGGGCACCGACGACCTACGTGTCTCAATGGTTACCATGCCGGACTGCCAATCGAAGGGTTCGGTTCCCGGCGAAACAGAAATTTGATAGATGAGTTTTTTCTGTTCTCGGTCTGGGTGTTTGTGTTTCTGTCTTTGTGTGTGTCCATTGTACCCACGAAAAAGAGTATATATAACCCTACTAGTGTGAATCGTTATTCATTTATGTATTTATTTTGTTCCCGTATTCTTTATAGTTGGGTAGTTATCGACGAAAGGAAATGAGGTATCGATAAAATGGCGTGGGGTCCTGCAGTAGCTCTATGCAATTACATTTTCTGTACTGCAAGGGTCATTGAGCAGGGAAACGCAAACACTTGGCGAAAGTTCCCTAAATTTCCCTATATTGAGCTTTATGTTATAAGAATAGAATTGAGTTTACCAATAAAACGGTGTATTCTGTCTTTGTAATATGTTTATATGATTTGGTTGGTAACAAGGGCGGGCCCGTTTTATAGAAGGGTACCATTTAAATTTGCTCATGCTAAGTATCTTTAGCACTTAGTACCATAGTATTTTTTGCCCATTGCCATTTGGTTTATCCACATGGCTCTTTAATGGGGGTGCCCAAGCATGTTTTGCGATTTTTACATAGTCCTCTAGCTAGATATTCGCTTGACACTATTTTTTGATCGTATTATAGCATCTGATCTTTAAATTATCAAGCTCATGTTATAGTTAATATTGCGTTTTAAATCTATGTATGATGGATGCCGTCCTTTAACTAACAGTTAAAGGACGGCGAAAATTATTTTTGGCCAGGGCGGCGGATTTAAAACATTGCCGCCATACACAGAATAATTTTAAATTTTATGTAAATGCTATGTTGCTTTCATAAGAATTTGATTCATAATAGAGAAAAGCTAAAAATGGAAGTAGGTTTTTAATCCAAAGAGTAACATTAAAAAGATTTTAATAAAAAGTGGTAACCATCACAATACTTACATCTTACATCAAAAAAGGTCAGTGTCATTTTGGGAAATAAGATGCGGTTACTAATAATATTATTTCCATAGCTGTTATTAAATTAATATAATGGTTAAATCACGTTTTATCCTGTGTTAACTACTTAATCATCAAGTATTGTATAGTATATATATTTATTATGGACCTAAGATCGGTTTGTCTTCATAAAAATGCCTGCAGCAAGTTTGGTGAGATATTATTAGTTTACTTATAAAATTAACGGTTTTGGTCCAGGAGATTGTTAGAATCTACCTCTTTTATTATGTGGAGTAAGTATAAAATAACTAGGTACATAGCAAGAACAGATATTTTATTATTAATATCGTTAGGAATCAAAAAAAGAAGCGCACATGGCCCGGCGGTTAGCCAAACGGGCGCGGTTGGGTGTGAGATGGGTGACCGCTAGTGGCAAAAAATTCTTGCGCGTTTCCGTGCTTCAGAGGGCACGTTAAGCCGTCGGTCCCATCCCAGTTGTTGTCGATAGATAACAGTCGTTAAACCTTGTCGAAGGCCTTATGGGCGGTTTGAAAACATCCGACAGCGGGTTGACCACTAACCCGCATCTCCACCAACCCGCATTGGAGCAGCGTGGTGGAGTAAGCTCCAGGCCTACCCAATAATGGGGAGAGACCCGTGCCCAGCAGTACGACGCAAAAAGGGTTGCAGGCTAGGAATCAACGTCGGTAGTTGAATAAAAAATGTGACGAAGTAGGGAAAAACGCCTATAAAGTGAACCCTCCTCTAAGTGTGGGAGCGGGGATTATTAGTGTGATACTCGTACGGGCAGGTACTCTGCTCGTTTGCGTACTGAAATTCTGTATTTGTAGTTGTATGTATTTGTATAAGAAAATATTAATTAGAAACCATAAATCGTTATTTTTGGATTATAAAAATGCTTTGTGAATTAAATTGTGATTTGAATATTCCGCTTCTGTTTTTTATTCCTAAAAATATTATTAAACACTGGAATAGTTTACTAAATAAGGAGGCTCTAGACTAGACCACAACCACGACCACAGCAGCTGGCGTAGAATAGTCTGGCTGGTATGAGATGGTTAACCACTAGGGGCAAATTCATGTGCGTTTCTGTGCTTTGACATGGGTACCGGCATAGATATTTTATGACTTTGACTACGTACTACTACTACTTTCGGCTCTCATCCTCTTTGACCGTTTTAAAACATTGTACCTACTACACGAACTACCTTCGTGGTATAAAAATATGTGATTCATTCACTGCCACCCTGTATAAAATATCTATAGGTACCGGTGTAGTGTTGGCATCCCCAAAATGGTAAAGTATGAAGGATCTAAAGATACGAGGTCTGTGCACAAGGTCTGTGGGCATACTGACTTTTAACCCTTAATGCCGAGAGTACCAGGAGCGGTCCCAGGGGGGGGGGTCACAGGGGACATGACCCAAAATCCATCAGTCATGCATAGATGGAACGCAAAACAAGCCAATTTGGGACACCTCTTCCCAAAAATTTCCTAGTGACCCCCCCATTTCTTGGCGACCCCCAATGAAGCCTGCGACCGCGCCTGGAGAGTGCATTGTTAAAAATAGTTGAATGATTTAGGTATCTGAAGCCATTGTTGGACATATTAGATAGCTACGCCACAACCTACGCATATTGTATACTATTGAGAGAGACGGATAGACATGATAGTAAGGTCATTAATTTCACCTTGACCAAAATATGGACACAGTAAAAAAATAAAGAACGCTAACTTAAATACACAGAAAAAAACTGAAACAAGTTTGTCTACCAGATATGTAATGTAAAAAAACCTGAATACCTACGTTCATTTTTTTCAATTTTGCTAACACAAAGAGTGGGTGGAGAATTTAAGTAACCTATAAGGAAAAGGGTAAGGAGATAAAGATATACAGAGATGGAAAACCTACCCTACGCCTACAGTCACAGAGTACCTTGTTATATGCCTACAGTGTTCTGGTTACTTTTCCATCAAAATATAATTTCATAATCTTTCTGAAGCTTACGAAATTAGCCCTGCCTGGGACATAGGTCATGTTTAAAAACTCTTTGTTCTCACCATTAAAAGTACCTTTTCTATGAAACATGCCACGTGCCAGGCATAGTAAATATTGATTCACAAAAACAATTAGGTACATTATTATTATGTCAGTAGGCAAGTGTAACCTTCACAGCACACATGCTCGTTAAAGCTTGTTCGATGATTTTATTGGACAAATAGAATAGAATATAGACAATGAATGCGTTTCCTTATTGTCACTAGTTTTAATATCCGTCTACAAGTTGGAGATAATTCTAAGGTGTAAAATTTGCTGACTACTATTACTACACATGGCCGGATTAGGGGAGGGCAACCGGGGCTGTAGACCCGGGGCCTCCACAAAGGAACGGCCCCCACAATAGAACTTTGAAGAAAAATCAAATTCAGACTAGTAAGAACAACTTTTCCTTTCATATTTTTTTCACATTTACATAACTTTGTACAAAAATGATTACCTACATTAATTATATATAAATAGAAATCATCGATCTATATTTGTTCACTCCAATTAGGCAATCAGTAAAATATCACTGACTGAAAAAATTAACTATTTTATTTGGAAAATAATTTGGGGCCAAGGGGCCTCCAATCCTTTTTTGCCCCGAGGCTTCCACACCTCTAAATCCGGCCCTGTTCGTCTACATGTACAAAAAGAGTAGACGAAGCGCGCATGTCCCATCAGCTGGCGTACTGGAGTTGAAGAAAACAGAAGAAAACAAGAGATCTACGCGGTCGGGAATAAGATAGGTGACCGCTAGTGGTAAATTCATGCGTGTTTCCGTGCTTCAGAGGGCACGTTATCGATAGATAGCACTCGGCTAGCTGCTGAGAGTTTTTCATACCATAAGTTTACCTAGAGCCGATGAATGTGAGAACGAGAACATTGAAATTCAATGCGCGGTTTGAAACTAGCCTAAGTATTTTTCGGCGCGTAGTTTTCGCACTTCTTTTTATACCGGAAATTATGAAATCTCGCTGTTTTGCGCATTCACGAGCTACAAGAAACAAACTTAAGACGCGCGAACGCGCCGAAAAATACGCTAATTTGAAACCGTTATGAAAGAATTTTGTGCTCTAAAAATTATAAAATATCTATTTTGCATTTTGTAAATTGATTCATTGAAAAATTAGACAGAAAAATAGAACAGAACTTGCATACCGTAGGTAGGTACCACAGAGCTGGTATTGGTATGTACCTACGTAACGTAAGTTCTCTCCAGCAACTCGGACAAACGTACAAGAGAAACAAACGGACAAAATTTGCGCTCGCTGAACATTGGTTGGATGAAGGTAGGAGTCGAGTAGACGTGTCCATTCTGTGGGGTGCCAATACTTTACACAACGTCAGCAGACATTCTTTTGTCTTGACTCCTCCGGTTTCTAGTATTCAGGATTTGAATGCAGGTGTACATGTAATACACCTCCTCGACATAGAAAATTACATATAAAAAGAGTATACATAATCAGGGTTATTAAAAATACTTATGTACTGTTTTTAGGTTTTGTAGGTATAGTAAATAATGAAAATAAGTAGTCTGAATTATCATTTCTGATCTGCACCGAGGCCGCGAGGGCGTAAAATGCATCAAATCATGCATACTATGTCCTAGCCTCCGTGGCGTAGTGGGTGATGAGCCGACTGCGAAAAGGTCGTGGGTTCGATTCCCACCCAGGACAAATATTTGTGTGATGAACACGACTATTTGTTCTGTCTGGTTGTTAATTATCTATTTAAGTATGTATTTAGAATTATATAAATATGTTTATCAGCTTTCTGATTACCATAGTACAAGCTCTGCTTAGTTTGGAATCAGATGGTGTTGTGTGAATTGTCCAAAGATATTTATTTATTTATTTATCTTCATAATGATATTGCAACTGAGCAAGTTTTTTGAATCTCCGTTTACACAGAGCAACGTATAGATCTATGGTATTTACGCGGCAGCCTAATCTGGTTAGTAATGTTAGTAGCTTCGGGATTAAGCATAAAGCTACGGTATCCCCTGCCTGTGGGCGGATTTTGTAATTCTGAAAGAAATTATTTCATTTACTTTGATTGAAATAATTTCTATCGGAATTAAAAATCAGCCAATCGTGGGCCCATTTTGTAATTTTGAAAGAAATTATTTCAATTAAAATAAATGAAATAATTTCTTTCAGAATTACAAAATCAGCCCCCCGATTGTAAGAGGCGACTAAAAGGGGGCTTCCGGGGTTGTGGACGGTGTGACTTGTGAGTGGGTGCTAGATCCGTCCAACCAGCAGCCCCGAGAAGGGCGGCGGTGTGTGCGTGGCCGCATGTCGCCGTCTGCATCGGAAGGTGCAGGAGAGCACATCTGCACTCCCGAAGATGAGCCCGTGGGCAGCCATCGACGAGGGGGTTTTGGCTGCAACCCTTTTTGCGTCCCACTGCTGGGCACGGGTCTCTCCCCATTATTGGGGAGGCCTGGAGCTTACTCCACCACGTTGCTCCAATGCGGGTTGGTGGAGATGCGGGTTAGTGGCCAACCAGCTGTCGGATGTTTTCAAACCGCCCATAAGGCCTCCGACAAGGTTTAACGACTGTTATCTATCGACAACAACCGGGACCGACGGCTTAACATGCCCTCCGAAGCACGGAAACGCGCATGAATTTTTTTTGCCACTAGCGGTCACCCATCTCACACCCGACTGCGCCCGTTTGGCTCAGCTGCATAGATCGCTTGCGTTCTACGCTAGCCGCCAGGCCATGCTCGCTTCAAGGGGTTTTAGTGCGGTCAAATCCCACATAACCCGGTACCCTCTCCCAAGATGCTCTCCTCGGGTTTCTCCCCCCCCCCTCGATACCAAAAAAAAAGCCTAATCTAGTTATCTGGACTCTGGTGTTTCATTCCAAATGTTTAATGTTTACAGGATTGCAGGCTAATTTAGACAGTACTTTTTTACACCACATTATTTTGACAACGTAGTAGATTGGTCAAGAGACGGTGGGTCTTGGGTTGAATTTCCAGCAGGACTAAAACACAAATGTAGAATTTTGTTCTCTTTCTTGGTCTGGTCTGTTTGGTTTGTACCTACTCGTGTTTGGTACAAATACAGGGAAACCTATTGGGTCTTACTGGGGCACGATATAAGTGAGAGTCGTTAATTACCAAAAAAAAATATTTAACGCCAAATGAGAATCACAACTCACTCAATTAAATAATTGCGTTTATTTTTGTAACAGGTAACACTGAAACAAATCTTTTTGAAGAAATTGTAAGAGAATCCGAAATTCCCACGTTGGAAGCGTTGGAACTGGAGGGTAAGTGTAACTGTTTTCTCCCTCTACATTAAAATATTGTAGAGACTACAACTCATTAAATAAGTTAAAAAAATAATTTGTAAATCATCTAAATGTATTAGATATACCTAAGTAGTTAGAACATACTGTAATTTTTTTTCATTTTGTCAATTTTTATATAATAATATGTTTTTGTATCACTAATATTATATTCAATAAATCTTTGAATCTTCTTTGAAATCTCGATCTATATTGTAAAATTTGTAAATAACATAATGTTGTAAATTGTAAAGTGTTTCTACCTAGGTGTATTGAAAAAAGTGTGGAAGCATAGCTTTACGATTTGCATCCATTGACCTTCCATGAAAGTTCTGGTAAACCAACAATCGCTTTAATACTTAATTCCACTTGTCTGACGATTGTGACTTGATTTTAACTTACCATTTTCCGTCTGGTCGATTTTGTATTTTTTATACCTACGCAGAATGTACGCAAAATTGTGTGATTGCACAATTGGTATGTTTTACTCTCAGGTTTTAGTTTATATCCTTATGTATCCTGCAACAAACATATTCTCTATTAGCCTTCCGTCAGCGGCTTTGCCCGCGTGGACCAGTTTTATAGGTTCCCGTAGGATAAAAACTATCCCATGTCCTTTCCCAATGTCCACTCTATCTGTGTTCCAAATTTCATTAAAATTGGTTGAGTAGTTTAAGCGGGAAAGCGTAGCAGACAGACAGAGTTACGAATTTATAAATGTATCCTGCAATAAACATATTCTCTATGTACAAAATACTAGGTATACGGGACAATGTGTTGGTGGTAAAACTGGTAAATTATAGATTTCGTTGTTGACATTTGCGTTTTGCTTCGTATTACAGCTGTTTTACAGCAACGGCTGTCGGCAGTGTCGGCTTTGTCAATGCAATGCAACAGATACAAATTGGCGATCGTAATACATTGGTGGTGATTGGCGACGCAGTAACATTGCCATGAAGTAGGATCAGATTCAGTCTGATGATAATAAATAGACATGTTTTAAATACCTACCTATATGTTTATTCTACGAACTTATATGGTAATAAAATCTTTTCACCATTTTCCGTAGCGTTGCGTCAGCAATAGACTCCGCGAGTATTGATTACTCTTAGGTTTCGCGCGGAGACGAACTGGGTACCTCTGTGCGTTACGATTTTCTTGTCGTTTGATATAAAACGTATTTGGCGTCTAGCTTTTATCATTGTATATTCAAAGCGATGTTTGTAAATGCACTAAAGTGTATAATGTACACACAAAAAGGAAAACTGCTATATCATATTTTCAATAACGGAAAAAGTATTTCATGATTATCATATCATAACATTCATACATAAAAACACACTACCTGCTTTATTATAGACTGGTGTGAAATAGTAATATTATAATGAAATGAAGAAAATTTATTAGAATAGGTATAAATTGTGCTTTTGCATCATGACAATGTAGTAAGCAGTATTTGCTGCAGGATGTACCTAGCAGGTCTACGTTTATCACTTTTAATTTTACCAAACATTACATTAAAACTATGCTGTTCCATCATTCACGTATAAAACCTTTTAAAACTGGATATAAAGCATTTTGCAATCTTGTGAATTGTGTAGCTGACGTGCGTGTAGCTTATTCTATAGGTCTTGCTTTTTGTTTAGGAGATCTTTTGGGATTCTTGAATCCCTGAATCTAAACCTTGAAACAGGTTCTCCAGGATCAACCCCTCGATACGCCCAAGTATGTAACATAAATATGTAATCTCTGTCTCAAATTAAACTTTTTGATTTTGGCCGGAAGTGACACATCTTTGCTCTTTTCATGGTGTTTGATCAAGTTTAAACACAAATTTTAGATTATAAATATTTTTAACGGAAATGTTAATAGATAACTGCAAAGAGAAGGAGCGTGGTAGGTACAAGTTAAAAAGATGACTTAAAGACGATCATTGCGGATTAGTTGCTGGAGATAGAGATCTTTGGGATGAATTGAAATCTTAAATTCTTACATTAAAGTTTCTGAAATACAATACTGAAAAATCTTCAAAATATTTATTTTAAGTGGAATAATTTTATAAGATGTTATGACAAACAAGGTTTGATAAAATTTTAAAAGCTGTCGAAATTATAGTTATTTTTAAAACATAAATATGCGTTTCAATAGTTTACGAGTCTGATGATTTAATCAAAACTTGGAAATAATGCATCGTTCTTTTAAGGCACATGACTGCATCTGTAAAAGTAGTTATTTAGTATATTTTTCTTAGTTTTACAATATATGTAATACAAGGTTTTTTCATTATTTTCCATCACCATGGCAGCTCTTTGCCATCATACTGCAAGAACTTGCCATTGTCTTCTTCCCCAAGCTTGTCTATGGTAACAAACAGACCGGATATACTAGTTTCAACATCTAGGGGTGCGTTTTTGCCGCCCATGTCTGTTTTTACCCAACCTGGATGCATGCAAGCGACGAGAATTTGGTCCTTCTTCAAATCTACACTCATAGATTTCGTTGCTGCATTCAAAGCTGCCTGAAAATTTATTAAAACATGAACACTGTAATATACTTTCTAATTTCAGTCAAGCAAACAATCGTTTTATAATTTATAATTTCATCAATGATACAGACAGTGAGTGAGACAGATGATCAATCATAATATCTCAAAAAGTTTGAATTAATAGAGGCATATCCAATTATAACATTATAAGTTTACAAAAAAATGTAGCAGTACCACAGAAGATACTAAAAGAGGTAGAATGGAAATGTGGGCGGGGCAGACGTTTGAGCAAACTCTCAAAATTCCAAAATATCTACAGAAACACGCGATCGTGCTACGATATGCGTGCTTGTGTGCGTGATTGGGTGTGATTCGTTCATTTGAAATCGCGTGATTATGCGGCGCTAAGATTGGCTAGATATGAAATTGCAAATATGTGCGTAAGCTTCGTATTTATTTAAGTACAGATGTAATGGAGGTGAAAGGCTGGGCTTGATCGGCGACACCAGTCTTCATACGAACGGCGCATTATTGCCGTTCTACCTCTTTTAATAATGTTCTGTGAGCAGTACCTACATATATAGTAGGCAACTATGTATAGTGGAGTGTGCCACGTAATAGTTATGAACCGAAAATAAATAAACATATTGATTTCCGCTGAATCGCCTGATTTTGATTGCCGTAGTTCAATGCTGGGCGATCGATGTGTTTATGCATTAATAAAGAGTAATGATGGCACGAAGGTTATTTTTACGTACAATGAAGGGCGTTATACAGTACAGATATCTTTATAGGTGAAAAGAAAAAGGATAGTGCACCACTGGGGATAAGTTTTAATCGATTCTTGTTAGACTATTAAAATAGAACTCTATGTTTTCTTTATTTAAATAGAGTAGCAGATGAGGATTCAGGCCAGGTCGTTAAGTGGTCGCTGTAGCCCATGGACATTATACACATAAGTTAAACCGAGCCTGAGTCATGCTTTGGCTAGTATGCAGTTACGCTAAATGTAATCTCATTTGGTCGGTAACCGCAACTTTCTACCTAAACAAAATGAATTCCTTTAATCACATAGAAATAGGTACAGAGATGGTTGGTACTTTCTCGATCGAACCCATAATTTTTAAACCAATTAATATATTATGGCGTTAAAAGCTAAAAATTTAATTTAATTTAATAGTTAATACTACCTGTATTAAATTATTAATACAAAAAATTTACTAGATTTAAAAGTAAAATTACCTTGGAACATCTGTAAGGATAGAAGCCGCCTTGGTCATTGGAGGCTATGGACCCGAGGATGGAGCTCACGTTGAGGACGAGAGCGCGTTGGGCACCCATTGGCTTGTTGCTGTTCGCTTCCGATGCTTGTTTTAGCAGAGGGTACAGAGTCTGCGTCAATGAAGTTATTTATATTCCTTTTTTTGCGTTGACAAAGCCATTTTAATTTAAAAACATTCGAATATGGCTCGTTTGCTTCACTAAAGTGTTCGCAATGTTAGTAATTTCTTGCACCTGACAGGTTTAATTACCAAGTCACTTCTGACTAAACTAACATCTGAATTAAGAGACAATGCGAGATTGTCGAAAAAATTTGCATTTTAAACAATTGTCTTAATGTGAGGTAAAATCGTTATTTGTGTGTAAAACAGTCCAAATTCGAGATATGGTTCTAATGTGTATACAAATTATCAAGAAACATTTTGAATAGAATTCAGTACCGATAGTAACCCTAATGTCTCGGGTTGAAAAAAAACATCAAATTTCCACATTGGGATGGAACGGTCTACAAGTCCCATTTCGAACGTGGTTCAAAAAAGCAAAAGTATAATTTATTTATTTACCTTTGTTAACATTATAGGTGCAATTGTATTGACCGTCAGGTTCTCTAACAGTTGTTCTTCCTTTACTAGATTGAGTTTGGTAAACTTCGTGGTCACCCCAGCATTATTAATCAAAACATTCAAGCCATGCTCCCCAACCGACTTGCTTATTTCATTGGCAATGTCACCGTAGCTTGCTATATTCTTTACATCTGTAAAAGAAGTTAAAACGTTACTTGTTTATTTTTTTTCGTTATTGGTAGAAGTTATGATGGATGGACTTTGTAGCTTGGGATCCAAATACAATTTCTCACTACCACCATGGGTTAACTGGGATATAATCGGCCTCAGGACTTGATGACGGGATGGGGGAGGAGCAGTGTATTTATCTGCCTACTTAATTATCGGGTTGTGATGTTATTCTGCTGACTTTAAGAGAGTCTCAGAGAATTTTTTTAGGACCTGTTGGATGGATTGTTGGGGAGCTCTAAGTACCGATGAAGAACTGAATTTCCCACGAACCAATGAGCGTGTACAGCTTTACGGCAGAAGAGGTTTTGGACAGTTAGAAGTCTGACCAGGCCGTTGGGGCTGTCGCGTGCGAAAATAGAACAGGCATAAGTTAATACCGGTTGAATGCACCGTGTAGACTGGGATGGCAACGCTCTACAGTGTAGTGTATTCCTTCTTCCTTCAGGGTCATTTTACTGTGCTGGCTTAACATACTTTTAAGGCGGCCATGGGCCATGTAACGGGTGGTCCCGATCACCTTTTGGTCCAGGTATTTCTTATAAGTCCACAGACTTCCACGGAACGGTGGTGTCTAACAAACTGATATGGAGTTGTCTGGGGTTAACACTGCGCTTGTGATTAAAGCGGATAGTGGAGCTTTTCTCCGGGTTTACCTCATGATCTGACGACCGAGAAAAAATGACATCAATTAAGTGAATAATTTGCATTCCTAATATGAAATAAATATTTTCTTTCTTTCTTTCTTTCTTTCTTTCTTTCTTTCTTTCTTTCTTTCTTTCTTTCTTTCTTTCTTTCTTTCTTTCAATATACCTTGAACCGTCGTTAGCCTTGGTGTTTGAAGAGGACTGATGGCACAAACTGCCCTTGAAAGTAGAGCGCAGTGTCATCGGCGAAGAGTAATCATCGATAGATCTTACTTATATATTACAGCTGTTCAGAGATGTAGAGATGTGGTGTACTTACGCATATTAAATAAAACTTTGACCTTGAATACTGTTTTTTCCACATATCAGAATTATGGGGTGTTGAAATTTTATTTTAACTAGGTAAGTAATTGCGCCGCACGGGTCAGTAATACACGAGTATCGTAGGAATTTGATAAACTATTTTCGGAATAATAAATAATTTCTTACCTAAATTCAAAATGTGCACATTCTTATGATCTTGGGCTATTTGTGTCAGCTCCTAAAAATAAAATCCAAAAAATATACTATAAAATATTAATTTCAAATTAACAATTAGGTATAATAGGTTACAATGATTTTTTATTTAGTAACATTGTCACCTTTTAAATATCGCGCCTAGTTATAAACGTTAAAGGCAGCGTTAAAAGTAAACGGAAGTGTGTATGTATTATATTTACATTTACATAGGCATGTAAATTGTTTAAAAAATATTGTGTAACAATATCTTACTACTCAAAGAACTATCTCGTATCGTGTTATTTGTTGCAAGTCATAGCTGTTAATGATTAAATAGTTTAAATACTTGGAAGTTGGATTGGAGCGTGAATTGGAGTATCTACCCGATGTACGACGTAGAGTGAAACGTCATTCTCAGGTGACGTCATCTGTCACTCACGGTCATTTGCGCTGCCGTCTCTTTCTAGCACCATATAGGTAGTTGCTAAAAGTCATCTTTTATAAAACTACGGTGTTTCAAACGAAGTAGTCATCTCTATCATTGTGAAGTGAACGTAGACGAAAAGTGTCACTGTGTTGAAAATTGAATTAAGTGCATAGTTTTAACAGAAACATGGCACCAATAGGTAAGTGATTCATTTACCTCTGAAACATTTCTGCAGGTCGCGAATATCTTGTCGGCCTTGTTGTATTTAATGAGATATTTGATCATTCCGAGGCCCAGGCCCCGGTTGGCACCAGTAACAAGCACAGATTTCATTTTATAACCTTACACACAGTACTTCTTGACGTTGGATAGAGAGTTCGGTTTATCCGCAATTGGCCAATTTTTCCCGTTTACTGTCTCTGTCACTTTTTTAACGTCAAGATGACAATGTTTAGTAATTTTCTGAGGATTAATATTTTCTCGAGGCTAAACCGTGCGAGTAATGTAGTAATCGTAGCTCGGCGTGCGCTATCTAGCAGTAAGTCTGGTTTCCACAATCTTTTAAATGTAGCCTTGAATCTTCGATCGCTGTAAAACCTTACCTCATCAACTAACCTATATTCAATGTAGAATACTCCTAATAGCCAACTACTTACGCGTCAATTCTCTTTAAATTGATATCGCAACTGTTGTTTTTCTAACAATTTTATTGTAGACTTCACTTTCTGTTGATGAATACTTCTAAAATAATAGCAGTCTAGAACTTACACAAAGTCAACTTGAAAATCATGTTATCAGTATCGCTGTTTATATTTTAAGAGGTTATTGAATTTTGTATATCTTCACTCAGTTATCACAAGAGTTGTAAAATTATCAACATTATGTTATCTCAACATATTTCTTGGGAATGACCACTGATCGTACAATCCTTATTATCTTTATAACAGTTACATGAACTGGTAATGTAATCAAGAATATTAGTATGATATTAGTGAAAAAATCAAGTTTGTTTTGATTGGTCAACATGTCAGGTTGGATCTGTTGCAGAAGGAGACAGTCAGTTGCTCCCCTTGTGGCAGAACCAGGTACCATCACTTGCTGTGCTTGAAGGACAATTTGAATCTTCCTCTGTTATTTTGCTTTACAGTGCACTTTAAATAGGATAATTAAATTTAAATTACATGTATGTAATGTAGCCTGGGTCTGGATTAAAAATATTTGTCAAAAAACATGACAACAAAGATTAAAAATATGATAATAAATAGTATGATTTCAAATGCTTTAGATTGAAATTCACCTAAAATCTGACCCATAAATTAACTTATATCTATTATTTTTTATGGTTCATTTTCCCACAAATGAATTTCCTCCTGTGAATTAAAAGAAATGTACCTTGCCTATGTTACTGTATCATACCAATATTTCATTCAAATAGAATTATGGACACACAAATTTGTCTATAGCTGAAATTTCACACTTGTACTTACCAATTCAGCACTGTCTCTTAATATAAACCTGCTTGTTAACTGAAATGTAATGCACCTTATAGATGGGACATACGACTATGACTTGGCAGTCATTGGTGGTGGGTCGGGAGGCTTGGCCTGTGCAAAGGAGGCAGTGAACCTTGGTGCTAAAGTTGCAGTACTAGACTTTGTGACCCCCTCTCCCCAGGGGACCAAATGGGGACTTGGTGGAACATGTGTGAATGTGGGGTGCATACCCAAGAAACTTATGCATCAGGCTGCTTTACTAGGAGAGAGCATACATGTAAGTTCCTTTTTATATATAACTTATCCTATTGGTAGCTTTTTATAATTAGGCAATAAAGAAATAATTTATTTGTGCTGCACCCATTTCCGTATTGAAGTAATTCTATTGTTTTTGGTGGAAGTATGTGGTTGCTGGCCAGATTTACATGAGGCGACCATCTGCCTACAGAGTAACAGTGTTACTACAAGTTACAACAATTATACAAGTTGTATACAATTACAAGCAAGACTGGAGCTTGCCTGTTACTTTTAATAATTAAAATTAAAATAAATTCAAACCTGTATTAAGTATGCTAGAATAAAAAGTAAAGATATTTTTGAAAGTCTGATTGAATTTACTTATCTGTTCACCATTCCAGAATTATCTGTAGATAATAAATAATCAGCCTTGCATAACGTCATAAAAACTATAAAATTTAAACAAAATTATATTTCTTAAACACTACAATTCAGAATATTTAAGCACTATTTGTGCAATTATTTGAACATGAAATTCTATTTATGATTTAAATATTATTGTCTGTATTTTTGTAGAATATGTTATTATTATAATTTTTTTATTATAGGGAATGGTAAGTGCTTGAATTTGGATCCCTCCTTCCTAACCCTTGCACCTGATCCTGACCTATTCTATAGATCCTTTGGACTCAATGTAAGGAATACCAAATTTCTTTTATTTTCCTTTTTTCTTATCTAAATTACACCATAATTATAAGAAAAATTTGAAAAGTACTTAAGTAGTTAAACATTATAAGGTTGAACATTGTGTAAAGAATAGGATTTAGCTTTAAACTAATTTATCTGTTAGGATAAAACCAGCTACTAAAAGGGGCTTCCGGGGTTGTGAGTGGGAGCTTGATCCGCCCAACCAGCAGCCCCAGGAAGGATGTGGTGTGTGCATGGCCCCATGCCGCCGTAAGCATCGGAAGGTGCAGGAGAGCATATTTGCTTTACAAAGATGTGCTCATTCTGGACGTCGAATGTGGAGGTCACCGGTGTGTTCCACTGGAGATCCCGGAGTCCTCCCCAAGCGCAGAGGTAGGCGACCGAAGGGGTTTTAGTGCGGTCAAATCCCACATAACCCGGTATCCTCTCCCAAGGTGCTGGGTACCTTTTGAAAGTTTCCCCCTCGATACTTAAAAAAAGGATAAAACCGGCTGTTTGATAATTGGAAAAAACTGTTCACAATTATTGAGATTTTAACAAAAAGCAATTATTTTCATTCATGTAGATTCTTAGCATTTTAACTTAATGGTTGCAACTTGCAACCCTTTTTTCGTCCTAGTGCTGTGCATGGAACCCTTCTCATAATTGGAAAGGCCTGGAGCTTACTCCAACATGCTGTCCAAAGCGGGTTGGTGGAGATTTTAATTTTGGAAAGGTGGAGATTTAACTTATTGAACAATAGTAAATAATCATATAAATAAAAAATTAGGTATGCGTTCTTTTACGAGTTCTTAATCTTCTATTAGAATTATGATAACTTTTACAACAAAGTGATTCAGTAATACACATCATACAAGCCGAATTTTACGATACCAATCTAATCTAAAATAGGCAATTTTAACTAAAAATTACCGCTCTAACAGCCGGCGTAAATCCATTTAAAATATCCATTAGTGCAATTTTGATCTACTGACAAGCTAAAAAGTTATCAATAAACGAATTACCAATTACGAAATGAATTAAAACGCATACAGGCTAACTTGTCTAAGTTTAATACATATTATGCGAGGATTTCAGTTTTTAATTTTGGTAGTACCTACACCTGTGGTTTTGCTCAGGTTACATTACAAATGAGCGCCACCCCGCGAGAACACAAAATGAATCTATCCCTCCGGCAATAAGGCACAGATGAAACTGAAATGGGGACTCTTAGAATAATTACAATTACATTATAGAAACCAAGTTCGCGCGCTCAAATTGAAGCATGTTGATTGGTGCCATTAATGGCACCAAGCGCGCCGGGCTTCTCCGGAAGACTTAAGGTTAAATTATATCACAACACTTTTTAAAAACAAAAGAAAATAAAATAACTTTTCACAGTGTTTTCAATATTTTGTATTATTTTATAGTTAATTTGGTCAAAATAAAAATATTTTGTTTGTCAGATGTGACAGCTGTAGGAATATATTTAGTGCTTCAATTTTGACAGCGCGCTTGTATGAAGACACTCATTCTACCTATACGTATTTATTCTAAGTGGGGACTCCATTTCAGTCTAACCTGTGCCATCACTGGCAGGCAGTGATCCGCTCCGAGGTCGCGCAGGTCCTTCTCATTCACAGCACGATCTTTACCCATTCTTTAATCACAGCATTACATGGCCTGGCTCGGCCAAGTAAAGTCTCGGCTCGGTAAAGTCTATGTGGTTTTCTTTCCCTCTCTCGTTGACGCGACGTCAACGTTGCATTTCCGCAGCAACAACGTTAGAGAAATACTATAAAATGCAATGTATATGACAGCGCTATTATCCGCTCTATGTGGTTTTATTTCCCTCTCGCGTTGAAAGACGTCAACGTCGCATTTCTTCAGCGACAACATTGGAGAAACACCAATGCTCGTAAGTCGTCTGTGGGATAGCGAACTTAACCCTTGTAGTTTTGGGACTGCGAATAGCTTTGCCTGATCGTAAGAGATGACTAAAAGGGGGCTTCGCTGCGGAAATGCGACGTTGACGCGCATTTCCGCAGCAACAACGTTAGAGAAACACCGGCCCCTGCAATGGATATGACAGACATTTTTCAGATCTAGTCAGAGCTAGTCTACTTTTAATATTAGATTTTCATTTATTTCGCCAGGCTGCTATTTGATAGGACCTTTTTCGTGAGATTTAACTTATTACAGGCAGAATTTGACAGCTTTAAGATCCAGAACGGAGTCATATAGCACCGCTGCACACTTTCCGTGAAGCAATTCTATTGTGATTCGTGAAGGCCTCTCATTATAGGCCTCCGCAGTAGCGGTGCAATTGCATACGACCTACGACAAGACTCAAGCCTTGCCAGTTGCCCCACGACGCTTTCCTGTGTTTGTCGCTCACGAAAGACGTAGAAAGAAATAACATGTCCGTGTTGCTTGGATCAATACTCCATTTTACCAAGCGATTGCTTCCAGCGCCGCTGTGAGTCAAGGATAATGGAAATTCAATAAACTTGTGACATCGGAACGTGACTCAGCAGGTTGAACGCCTGCAGGCTATGATTTTTTAATGTTGCGTAGAAACTTGTCCAAGTATAAGAATTTTTGAAATTGATTGTAGCGGTTATTGTGGTGGTGAAAGGGTTTATTCATGTGCGTGTCCGTGTTTATGCAGTTAGGACGTCGTGTCGTCACAAATTACCCATCTGTTCTGTATTTTGTCGAAAGAATCCAAATTGTCAATACTTTTGGGCGGTCTAAAACACATTTTACAATTACCACTAACATTAAACTGTGGAACAATCTTCCTTCTGAGGTATTCTCGTTTGGTTACGACATCGGGCTCTTCAAAACAGAGCGTTAAAAGAACCCTTCCTTCTCAAGTAAGCAGACTCCCCTGGCGAGGTGTTGCAAATGTCCATAGGCGACGCTGACCACTAACCATCAGGTGGCCTGTTGCCCGGTGGCCAGTATGCCAATTTAAAAAAAATTGGCAGCGAACTTGGTCACTATGGGCGTAATCCAAAATTCTATCTAACGACCAAAACCAATATTCTATCGTAAACCAATATTCAGTACTAATCTTCCCACCTTTTGAAAGTGCGTAAGGTTTTCCTTGAAATTGACACTGAAAGCCATTAATGTCAAGTTATGGTCATAATAATTAGTAACGTTACGTATACGTAGCTAATTGTTATGTAAATTCTTTGTTTAATAGTTAACAACTTTGTATGCACACATCGTCGCAATGGATAATACGAGTATATTTTCATGGTTTTCAAATCTGCCTATTATTTGCTGAGTATTTTGCTTGCAATATCGTAAGGACACCTGAATCTTACCACAGTAACTATTCTGAATGTGTTTTATATTCTTTGATAAAAGTCCCGAAGTGGTGTAAAACATCCTTGTAAATCTGCCTAGGATTTGCTGAGTTATTTGCTTGCAATATCGTAAGGACACCTGAATCTTACCACAGTACCTATTCTGAATATGTTTTATATTCTATGATAAAACTAACCACTACTACTAGTACTAGAAATATTACTTGCCACGGCACAGCGCCAAAATAGTTCATATTACAGTAAAGTCTTGTAACAATAGCTATTTTTATTAACGTTTTGAGTTTTCGTCTGAAGCTTCTTCTACTTACATAACCAGGAAAAGCATAGAGGTAAAAACAGTATTTATTAATTTCAAAGACCATGTTGGCGACCACTTGTATGTTATTTAACGCACACTAACTAGATATCCTTGCGTTATATGTACTTCTTTAAAAATATTTTAGCTGAAGGTATGTTTCGACTATTGAGGTACCAACGTCATCACATTTCTGAGGCTGAGGTCATGTTGAAAGATATGGATGATGCTTAAAGATATCAGCCCACTCTAGTCCATAAGACTGCTATTAATCTATAATTAGTTGCTAGTCACACACACACACAAGGCTATTATCAGAAATCAGAAAAATAAGGGGCTACTTAAATGACTTTTCATCAAAAACATTATACAAACAATAGATTATACAAATGTTTATTTCAAAGATCACGTATCTCTCCTTTAGGAGTAGAAGAACAATATAAGTTATGTATATACATAAAATATGTAATACGCTAAATGAATCGAGGTCTATGTGGACGTAATTAGAGCTGTTTCGCGCGCAGTTGTCAAGTGATAACCAATAGAGATATTACATTATATTATCGTTATCTGAAAATTGAAACGTATCCACATTCCGATCTGATTCATTGTAAAGTATCGATCATTAACGTTTTGGTTGACCTTTTTCTTGTTACGTGGGAAGAAACATCAACATGAATTATCATCACAAGAACAAACCCTTAGAAATGTTTCAATAATTTTGTTCGCGATACCACCGCTAGCTAGACTTTCACCGCTAGTCTATAGGGTCTAGTCCGTGTCCGTACTAGACCCAAGCTACGGCTCTGTCTACATTACATTCCATATACATAGATAGATATTCTGAGTAGTCTTCCTTGTCTATGTAACTTCTTGTCTTGCTTTGGTCCATATCATTTTGAAACAGAGTGACGAAACAGATTAAATTAAGCGCTGTGCTTAACGGTTCATAATTACAAGGCGGAATAAAGTTTTGTTTTTAATATATTTAATTTGTATTAATGATCTCCCTTTTGTGCGGTGTATCGCAAATCACATTTGAAATTTAACCTCGGAGTTGACATACTGTTATGTTATACTTATTATGATTATGACTCATGATATTATTCATTCGCTCGTACAATTATCTTCCCATTCTATATACGTTTCTGCACGCTTGATAGACTGCAGTGTTGATTGAACCAAAGTAACATACGTATATCCGTAATTACATGAATTATAAACAACTACATATTATCAAGCCGTTTTTTTTTACTCTTTTTCCCTTACGACGAATTTAATCGAATACCTCCGCAATCTTGAATATTGTGAAATGTAGCACGTTTAAGAGGACGTATACGAAATTTTGCTGATTTAACTGATTTTACACTGAGATTTTACAGTATTTCCATAAGTTTTATTGAACAATCATTTCAATAATAACTAATACATTTAAGTGCATTTTTATTTTTCACTACATAAGTCCACATTAGGATAATGTAATTTGTGAGTTGTATGAACAGCGATGGCCGAGTGGTAAAAAACTGCAGTCATAGACGCGACCTATCCCGGGTTCAAATCCTCAGCGCGCGCACCTCTGATAAATAAATTTGTAATGTGGGCATTTATCGTTGCTCCACGGTGATGAAAAATATCGTGATATTTAATTGATAATGATATTCTCCATCTCCGTGCATGCCTGAGAGAAATTCAAAATTTCTCAGAGCATGACGTCCACCAATCCGCACTTGACCAGCGTGGTGGACTATGGCCTAAATCCCTCTCACTTGCCCAGCAGTGGGACATAAAAAAGGTTGAAAAAATATGTAAAAATTGAAAATAAAGCTTTTAGTCTTATATTTATTTATTTATTTTATTGTTCATGTACACACTAGAAAAATACAGGATAAATTTATATTTATATTATACATGCTATCGTTTGATACATACAGTCATACATGCATAGATTATATTATTGGACATCCTTACATGCACTACATTCTTCGTATGATCCCGTATTTTCTTCTCAACGAATATTGGATCGAATTTTCCTGAAGCTACATTTCTTACAATAGTTACAATAGTGTTGAAATTAGTTTTTTATCGGATCAGATTGTTTTATTATCGTCAATAAGTCGCGTTCAGGGCCGCCTGGTCGAGATAGAAATTCATGTAAGGCAGATTGCGTGATAAAGCGATGCAAATTTTGATTTTTTTAAACTTTCATTTTGTAAATGACATGAAAAATGTTTTACTTATTGCATTTTTTTGCAATTGTCTACCAATCTGATTATTGAATTGGATTGAATTACTAATTTCTATAACTGTCTCAATCAGATTTACAAAAATGTCTATTGTTCTCGCTTTGACATTGTTATGATTTATAAATAATTTATTGTTAATATAAACTAAATCCTAAAAACCCATCCTAATTAACATATTCTTTTTAGCATACGTTTATTGATTTATTTTTATGAAACTATTTGTAAAAATAGTCCACTCGTATAAATTTTCTAATTTAATGAAATTACGATTTTTTTTTAAAAAATACCTTAGGTGACGTGATTCGAGGAATGGACTTAGCCACTGTTTAGAAAATCTGTTATAGTCAAACCCATTTCACACTGGTTTGACGTTAACAAAATGTCATTTTTGTTGGATGGCATGACATTGACATTTTAACCGAAGGCTAGTTATAGATAAATCAAATTTATTCCACCGTACCTGTGAAGTCATCATAAGTTTCCAGTTAATGTATTAGCAGAAGAAATATAAAATACCTAAAAGATGGTAAACATGATAGGAAAATAAAGATATCTAGATAATAATATATTTAAGATATATAGATGTATTTTTATTTTGGTTCCTTTACCCTGAATCCTTAAATTGTTTTTTGATTTATTTTTGTGATTTTGTAAATTACAGGAAGCAGTCTCATATGGTTGGGAGGTGCCTTCAATAGACGCTGTCAAAATAAACTGGTCGGCATTGACGGAAGCCGTCCAGAACCACATCAAGTCCGTCAACTGGGTGACGAGGGTGGACCTCCGGGACAAGAAGATCGAGTACATCAACGGGCTGGGAGCGTTCAAGGATCCTCACACGATAGTTGCGACCTTGAAGAACGGGAGCAAGAAGGAACTCACTGCGAAGAACGTGGTGATCGCTGTGGGAGGCAGGCCCCACTATCCAAACATTCCGGGCGCCTTGGAGTACTGTATCACCAGCGATGATATCTTCAGCTTGAGCAGCCCGCCCGGCAAGACTCTTGTTGTTGGTGCTGGATGTAAGTTGGGGTTTTTTATTACTAAATATGCAATTTTATTACTAAACTGTCTGTGCAATAAGAAGAATTTAGGGAGTTTCGTCTTTATTTCCCTAATACGTAAGATAATACACGAAAAAATCTGAGATTTTGTGATGAAATTAAGAACTATACACTTATATTATAGATGTACATCATGAGATATCAAGTATGGCCTTAATAACTTCAATGATTTTAATGACAACTAAAATGATCCTATCAAGTATAGTAGGTACATACTAGTACTGGCTATTATTACGGCCAGTATTTAATTCCTTTCCTTCCGTTTGTTCTACTGTAAAAAGGTGTGTATTTTATCTTTGATACCAGATAAAGATTGCAATTTTCTCATACATAATATAAAATATTTTAAAGATATACAAATCTCGGATTGCTACAACCATAGATATGAATTTAGGCTGTTCCTTAGGCCCCATCGAATGTAACTGTTGCGCCCTATTGCTACGTTTTTTATCCAAAAATAATTTTGAAATAATTTGCATTGTAAATAATTGCAATCGCAAAATGACGTCATTCCTGTAGAGTTGCGTCATATTATGAAACTAAAACACTACTCGTTACATCTTTTTTTTTTAAATTGCCGCCTTCCTTGAAAGTTGCCCCCTTGACATTAACAGTACCAGCAGCTACTAGCGGATCTAGGGGTGAGGCTAGGGGGCCAAGCCGTCCTTTTCCAAACCACTCGGGTTCATCCTTGACAAACCTCACGTTATCACTTATATATATTATTATTTTATTAGTTAAGTGTGGGGCGACGCAAGTGAAGAACAGGCGGTGCGTTCTGGAGATCGCGGAGTGTTCCCCAAGCGCTGAGTCAGACCAAAGAGTGATAGTGCAGTAAAAAATTCACATAACCCGGTATCTCTCTGAAGGCGTCAGGTACCTTTTGAAGGTTTGAAAAACCCCCAAAACAAAGAAAAGGCCGCTACTGTTGTCGTCATTGTTGTCGCAGTACGACGATTTCAATTACATACATTATTACATATTTACAATATTTCCAGACATCGGCCTGGAATGTGCCGGTTTCCTGAACTCGCTGGGCTACCCGGCCACGGTGCTGGTCCGCTCGGTGCCGTTGCGCGGCTTCGACCAGCAGATGGCGCAGATGGTGACCAACGAGATGGCGGAGAAGGGCGTGCAGTTCCACCACCGCTGCGTGCCGCTGTCCGTGGAGAAGTTAGAGAACGGACAGCTGAAGGCGCGTTGGGCTAACACTGAAACTGGCCAACAGTAAGTATATGTTTGGTGAAATGCAACCCCACTGCTGGAGTTGTGGAGCTCTAGTTGGGAGTTCTACGAGGGGATGCGAGTTAGATGCCAACACATTATTAAACCAATCATAAGGGCTCCAATATGATTTGATTTGCCATATTTTGATTTTGGTTTATAAGGGATAACTTCCAAACATACAACATGTCATTCTGTCAATTAGTTTTAAAGAAGTATTAAAGTGAGATTATTTATACCAATATTCGATTTGTTTAATGAAAACTTTAAAAGTTAAAGGGATCCTTCTTCCTCTTGTAGATTATAGGCAATTCTAATTCCATATAGCTACCAACACTGTTAGACACCTTTTCGTTGGGCTTTCTCAACCACCAACACAAGGTATTCAAGGTATGGTCCATGGCTGCAACCCTTTTTTTGCGTCCCACTGCTGGGCACGGGTCTCTCCCCCTTATTGAGGAGGCCTGGAGCGCGGACGCTGCTCCAATGCGGGTTGGTGGAGATGCGGGTTAGTGGCCAACCCGCTGTCGGATGTCATTTCAAACCGCCAATAAGGCCTCCGACAAGGTTTAACGACTGTTATCTATCGACAACAACCGGGACCGACGGCTTAACGTGCCCTCCGAAGCACGGAAACGCGCATGAAATTTTTTGCCACTAGCGGTCACCCATCTCACAACCGACCGCGCCCGTTTGGCTTAGCTGCGTAGACCGTTTGCGTTCTACGCTAGCCGCCGAGCCATGCGCGCTTCCATGGTATGGTCCATAACTTAGGTAATTTCTAAATGTTTTAACTGTATTTAAATAACCAATATATTTTATTTCCAGGGCTGAGGACGTTTTTGACACAGTACTTATTGCGACCGGCAGATACGCACTCACTTCAGCACTTAATCTTGGATCTGCTGGTGTTACTGTAAGTATCCTAATATCGTCCAGATATCTCATCTCATGTACATTTTCTTAAGTTGTGCTGATCCATGTTATCGTGGTTACCAACTAAAAGGGGGCGTGTCTTAACTGTTTTGTTAGCACAAACACAAAAACCAAAAACGTTTTTACTGCGTCGATCGGATAATACCCTCAGATTAGCCTGCGAAAGTCTTCTTAATTTATTTTGTTTAAGTGTAAGAAAAATGATACAGTGGAAGAAAGAAAGTGTTGTTTTATATGCTTACATATAATTCTAGACAGACCGTCCCAAAACACAGTGACGCTATGTGGTGATTTTAAAATAAAAACTTGATGTTACGGCGTAACAACAAAATTAGAAACTAGAAATTCGCAGCACACAAGCTTATTTACTAATACGTTTTTATATTATTTTAGTAACATGTTTGGTTAGAAATTTGGAGCAGCAGACACAGCTTTATTCAGTTAATAGTTCTAAGAAAACATTGTATGTTCAGCGAACTACATATAGATAGTTAGATGGCAGAAACAAGCTTGTGGTATGCTGAGACAGCATGTGTAGATGGCAGAAACGTGCATCGTTCACACCAAACGTAGTGTCGGCCGCTGACTGTGAGCGCGCGTTACTTAGTTTATCGCTTTTACATATTATATATTTAATTTGTCGTCCACACCGAACAGACTATACGCTATTACGTAGTCTATTGTAACTGATTCTATGCGTCTGTGCACGGCGGACGCGGATTGGCTATTGCCGAACGTAACAGCGTATTAGATTAAAACAGTGTTTAAGCTATAGCGTATTGTCGGCTTGGTAAGTACGCTGTACACGTACTGCAGATTGAGTCCACGTTCACACTGGGGCAGACAGTGAGCATACTCACAGTTGCGGACAGTACATTTGGTGTGAACGATGCCTTACTCCATCTTTCGCAGACGCTATCAGAGAACGGCAAGATAGTAGCGCAGACGGAGCAGACCAACGTGCCGCACATATATGCGGTGGGAGATGTTCTGGAGGGGCGGCCGGAGCTGACGCCGGTGGCCATCCACGCGGGCCGGCTGCTGGCCCGCCGCATGTTCGGCGGCAGCGAGCAGCAGATGGACTACGAGAACGTGGCCACCACCATCTTCACTCCACTCGAGTACGGCTGTGTTGGGCTCAGCGAGGAGACTGCCGTGCAGAGGTACGCTTTAGATCATATTCAGCAGCACTTTGATGTTTGAGGTAAATGCCGTTATCCCGCTTATCCCCTGAAGTGTGTTGAACTTAAAGTAAGTTGCTATAGGTGGTGGACTTTCATAGTTTTTTCATAGTCAACATTTTAAGAAGTCCTCACCTGGGAAGTAGACTTACATAAGGCGACATATATATGTACGGCTATATATGACCTCAGGCAAGACTCTGCCTTGCTATATAGATGTCCATATAGCATTGACAGTTAGCTGTCATACGAGTTAAAGCGGTTCTCCATAAATTATTGTATTAAAAATATTTCTCACTAGTATTTCGTACAAAATAGGTCGTTAAAGTAATAGTGAGCCTGTTAGCCGGTCGTGACAGTGTTATCCAAGGTTAAAATTAAGTAATTAAGTAAATAAATCGAAAAAATTGTGGTGCTCACAGCTTCTCTAAAAACGTATTATCAGGTACTTTCTTTGTTTATTTACCACTACAAAAAGTGTTTTAATTCCAATTAATGTGTTGTGAAATGACGAAGATATAGTGAATTATCATATATCACGTAATAATTTGTCATACCAATAGTGATAACAAAGTCTTTGTTAAGTGATTTTACTTTTTACATCGCGGGTGTTGTAAAAATAAATTCCTATCTTAACGTCAAAGCATATTCGTCATTCAAAAGACAAGGCTAGATCACAGGAGTAGATAAACGACCAGAGTGCAAGCTTCTTAAGAACGGGAAAAATTGTTACCTATTCTGGTAGGGTTGTCACAATAGGTTAAGACAAATAAAATAAAATAAAAACATTTGTTAAATAGTTTTATTATTCAGTATGATAGAATACTTTACAAAATACTTACTCTAATAATTTTATTTTTACAATTTTTGTTTTTTAATAATTTATTGTTTCTTTTAATGGTGTGGTAAATTCTAAATCTAACATATAGTTTTTTCAAGTAATCTAATGGAAAACACTCACATGGCATAACAAATTTGCAATCTTTAATATGTTGAAGTATTTCGTTGCCAACATTGACAATATTTACTTCAAGATCAAAATATTCGCGAAACTTTTGCTCGAGCAATTCAACAAATGCGATAAAATTGTCAGGAGTTATATCTATCATTATTGGATTGTCACCAAAGTTCCGCAGGTAAGTATACAACATCGGAAAGTGGTTCAAATCTTACTTGCGATATTTCAACTTAACACACATACCAACCCACCCACATACCTACAAATGTTTTGTAAAATTTCGTAATAACAATAAAAAGGTAAAAGCACATTGTGTAGTGTACTTGAAAAAGTAATAATCAAATATTTACTTACCTATTGTACTCCTTGGGATAGTTAAAGTATGATATATTTTTATTTTTTCTAGTATTATTCATACAAACAGTACAGTAAACAACCATTGTTATTAATAAAATACCACGTTTTTATATTAAGTAAATATTCAAACTTGCAAAATTTAATAACAAAACAAAAAACGTACGTCGCACAAACCCTGAGATTGTCAACTGGCTGTGCCAACGTAAACCGGTTTTTTCCAGTCTCGCCGCGTACGCGACAAGCGGCCAGTGGTCACGCACACATGCTCCGCGTGCTTGTAGTAGTGCAACCGATTCGCGCGGTTGTATGAAGCTTGCACTCTGGTCGTTTATCTACTCCTGTGGCTAGATTCAGTAACAATATATAACATTTTTTCGCAAGTGACACTTAACGCTGTTTGGCGTAACGGTTGTACCTATTAGCTCACTACGCAGCGGACGCTGGATCGAATCCGATGAATAGATAATTTTTTGCCTTCTATTTATTTTTTTATTTTTTTTTGTTTTGTTTTTCGTTTTTTAATTTTTTAATTTAATTTTTTACTTTTTTAAATTATTTTTTCAAAATTTTGCTAATATTTTGGTTTAAAATTCAAGTTATAAGCGCATAGCCATATCTTCTTGGTTTTTCTTTTAAGTAACTGAAAGATAAATTTAAGAGGATTTTGCCCTTATAATATTAACTGTAATTATTAAAATAAAATAAATCTATACATATAGTATCTAGTAATTCTATCTTTTTTTATAAAAAAGAAAGTAATTGCTGGTATATTGGAAATTTAGTATTTGATATAAAAAAAAACTGTTTTTTTTTTTTTTACTCTCTTAAATTACATACCTACAATATTTGGAGAACTGTTTTCACTCATTTATATTGCAT
The DNA here is from genome assembly GCA_911387765.1 of Pyrgus malvae. Classification (NCBI taxonomy): domain Eukaryota; kingdom Metazoa; phylum Arthropoda; class Insecta; order Lepidoptera; family Hesperiidae; genus Pyrgus; species Pyrgus malvae. Next base: position 2,949,382 of record OU426955.1, on the reverse strand, counting down.
TTTATTCATTTTTAACAATATCAAAAATTAATTACAAAGAAATAAATTACCCCTTATCCATTGTTTCTGGAGGCAAAGTAATAATAAAATATAAATTACCTAATTGTAATTTAAACAAACATTGCTGCTTTCGCTTTTGTTCTTTATTATTATATTTTTAAACCTCTAGTTTTGCTTCGTAAATAATAATTTATTAATCATGAACACTCGCAGTTCTACGGTCCGCCAGTTGGAGAGCCAACTCCAACTCGCTCTCCAACAACTTCGCGAGTCGAAAGAGCAATGTAATCAATTGTTAAGAGAGAGGGACGACAATGAAATAGAAACACTGGAAGTCATAAATAAATATAAGCATATTAAAACAGAAATGGCGGAATTACATGTGCAGTTCTTGGACATCCGCGAGGAGAGGGACCGGCTTAAAAGACAGTCTAAGGATTTTGATAACTGTTGCAATGAATACGACAGCAACTTAAAAGTTATTACCCAGCTGCGTTCACAACTGGCGGATGCCCGGGAACGTATTGGTCAGCTCGAACAAAAGGAAGTTTTGGTCAATTCTAAAAATACTCAAAGTTTATTTGACGAGTTGATCAATGCATCATGTTCTTCAGCGCCGGTCAAGACTAGTCCCAAAGCGGTTACCATAGACCTGACAGGTGATGACTCAATTAACAGCTCACCGGTTGGGATGTGTGGTGCCAGTAGGAAAAAAGTAAAGAAATATGTAAAACTAAATAAGTTTATTAAAAAGGCATATAAAAAAAGGGAAAATGTATTTAAAAACCACATAAATTTATGTAAAAAATATAGATCTCTGTACGAAAACTGTAAGAAGTCTACTTTACAGATGGACGCTCGTAGACGAAGTTACGAAGCGGACATTTCTGCCTTAAATAATAAAATTACCGTTCTTCACCAGTCTCTAGAACAGATGACTAAGAATTATAATGACGCTAGGAGGGAAATCAGTGACCATGTGTTGGCCATGGATGAGCTTTTACAGCTATCAAAATATAATGAAGAAAGATTCCAATCTTTAGTTAATAATGCGCAGAATCCATTATCCTGTAAAAATCAAACACTCATGTTCAGCGATGAACTAGGCAAAAACATGGGTGCCAGATTATATAAAAAGATTGGCCAGAATATATGTAATTTTAGCATGCCCTGGGCTACAATGACAGAAATAATGGATAAGGTAATTTTAGGCAAATATGACCCCACTACCACTTTAATTTTATTATTTGGTAGACGGGGAAAAGTTCGGCAAAACCAATTTACCAATTATATTAAAAAACTACAAGACCTTAAAGTCAAAAAAATTATCTTATTTACAATTCCTTATGTTAAGGAGGATTATAATGAAAATAAAATAAGACATCAATTAAATATACATATGTATAATTTAATTGGCAATCATAACAAATGTATTAATTTAGAATGCTCTGATCATAATTATAATAATAATGACATATTTAATTTGATTGACATCAATAAAATATTTAATAATAATTTGATTTTGACATTGGATAGATTTCATCTATCAAATTTTATTTATAAACAGATAGCTGCCCTGCTATCATATTATTTAAACCTAGACTCGGCTATAAACTTAGCTATAAAAACTTCTGCTTCTATTGAGCAGATTAATGTATCGACATGTAGTAATACTTGTAGTACTACTGCATTGAAATGTTTAAATCATTTCCAAAATAATTTAAATTAAATGATGAGACAACAGAGACATCAATCTCTAGCAACTGTATAAATACGTGTATATGCCCTCTATCAAGTAATATAATAAGAAATAATAAATGTCTAAACTTGGTGCATCAAAATATCCAAGGTCTGCTATCCAAAGAACTAGAATTAGAATTATTTTTAAAGGAATACAATATTAACATTATGTGTATTACAGAACATTGGTTGAAAGATTACCAACTTGTTTTTAACTTTGATAAGCACCAAGTCGCAAGTTCGTTCAGTAGGCAGACAGCCTTACGTGGTGGCTCGTTAATTTTTGTAAGTAAGGACCTAAAGTTTAAGGTTCGTCAAGACATCGTGAGCCTTTCTATTGAACGAACTATAGAAATAGCCTGTGTGGAGTTATTAAATTGTATTATTGTTTGTATTTATAGACCTCCAAATTCTTTGTATGATACTTTTGAGTCAGTTTTAGAACAATTATTGGATAAATTGTGCAACAATACTAAAAAGAAGAAGGACATAGTTGTTTGTGGTGATTTTAATATAAATATATTGGAGGATTCAGCAATAAGCAAAAAGTTTTTGTCTGTCTTAAAATGCTGTAATCTTACTAACGTGTTTTCACAACCAACTAGGATTACGCAATCCACAGCTACTTGTATAGATAATATTTTTACAGAAGGGTCACCAGCGCAATCTATGATAATAAACAACTTAAGCTCTGATCATTGTGGCCAATTAGTTTGCTTTAATTACAGGATGGACAGACAGGTTAGTAAGAGCAAGGTGGTCGTTCCAGTGACTAAAAAACGCATGGAGAGATTTAGATGTGCTATTGAAAATGGGTTTCGTATTCCAGCCCATAAAAATGTAAATAAACATTATGGGGCATTATGTTCTCACATACACAAAATATATAATACTGTCTTTACATCAAAAACAATCTCTCCTAAAAACTGTAAATCATTCAGTGATTGGGCGACTTTAGGGATACATAAAAGTAGACAAAAATTATATGATCTCTATGAAGAGAGATCGTATAATCGAGACGAGTCCTTTTGTGCACACGTTAGAAATTATTCAAAATTGTTTAAGCAAGTATGTATCGCGGCCAAGTCATTGCATATTGGTAACCAAATTAAATCTAGTAAGAATAAAATTAAAACGACTTGGAACATTATTAACGCCGAGACTGGAAGAGTCAATGACCATTGTCGTGTCTATAAACTTACTATGGACGGTACCGTCATTGAATCAGACGAACTTGTAGCAAAAACATTTGAAAAATACTTTGCTGACATTCCAGTATCGACGACTAAATCACTTAGGTCTTCCCCTGAAGCCGCCGAATCATTGCTTAAGAAAAATGTAAGCGAATGCAAATGTAAGTTTATATTCAGGCCCGTAGACGCTAAACACATTGGAAAGATATTTAAGACTTTAGAAATTAAGAACACTACTGATCTTTGGGGTATCTCTATAAAAATACTTAGTTCAATAATTGACTTAATAGCACCCCACTTAGCTATAATATTCAATAACTGTATTAAGAGTGGTGACTTTCCTGATCTAATGAAACATAGTAAAGTGATACCTTTATTTAAGTCGGGCAATACTTCAGATCCCTCCAACTTTAGACCAATTTCAATTCTGCCCTCCATTAGTAAAATCTTTGAGAAAATAATTTTAGAACAACTTCTAAAACACTTTACAAATAATAGACTTATTCATAAAAATCAATTCGGTTTTACGAGGGGTCGCTCAACCACAGATGCCGGAGTAGAGCTTTTTAAGACCATAGTAGATGCTTGGGAGGGGTCACGGGATGCTTTAGGTGTCTTTTGTGACCTATCTAAGGCATTTGACTGTGTGCACCATGAAACATTAATCAGGAAACTCAATCACTATGGCATCAAAGAAACCGCGCTCAAGCTTCTGGAGTCTTATTTGAGTGATAGGATCCAGAGGGTTGAAGTGAACGGTAAAATGTCAAACGGGTCTGTAGTTCATTTGGGGGTCCCACAGGGCTCAGTACTCGGCCCGTTCCTATTTTTAATATATATTAACGATCTGCCATATATGGTGGAGAATAATCACGAGATAGTATTGTTTGCAGACGATACTTCCTTAATTTTCAAAACTAATAGACAAACTGATGATTATGACGATGTGAACAATGCTCTCTCTGAGGTGGTAAATTGGTTTAATGTAAATAACTTAGTACTCAATAACAAAAAGACCAATTGTATTAAGTTTTCACCACCTAATGTTAAAGAAAATGTTGTAAAACCTCAATTGAATGGCGAGGAAATGAGCTTTGTTGATGAAGCTGTATTTCTTGGATTAACTGTTGATTCTAAGCTTCAATGGGGACCCCATATCTCTCGGTTAGCGAATAGACTAAGTTCTGCCGTCTTTGCGATTAAAAAAATAAGATCACTTACAGATGTCGATACAGCCAGATTAGTCTATTTTAGTTATTTCCATAGTATAATGTCGTATGGTATTTTACTGTGGGGAAATGCAGCTAATGTCGACACAATATTTATTTTGCAGAAGAGGGCTATTCGCGCAATATATAAATTAAATTCTAGAGAATCACTGAGAGAAAAATTTAAGGAGACTAATATACTAACATTTGCATCGCAATATATTTATGAAAATATAATGTATGTTCGTAAAAACAAAGACGAATTTATGACCTTTTTGGATCTACATAGTTCGAACTGTGTTTCGACAAGGAATGGCCACAAACTTGCATTCCCCAAGTGTAGGCTCCGCAAAAAGAGCCACTCTTTTATCGGGATGTCGATCAGAATATACAATACAATCCCGGAAAATGTTCAATCCCTTCCTTTTCACAGATTTAAAAAAAAAGTCAAACAAGTCCTGTGCCGCAAGGCTTTTTACGATCTTAAGGACTATTTAATTGATAAAAAAGCTTGGGATTGAGGTGTAGTCCCACAAGGCTGTTTCTATAACTGATGTAATAGACTTAAATGAATTAAACTGCCTATGTTAGCAGATGGCTGTGGGACGACATTGACACATGCGGTAGCTGTCACGTATGTTCCTTATCGGCCCATAGCTACTCTGTAAGAAAGTTAGCTATTGTATACCCCATATTTTAAAACAGGGCTGAAGTTTTTCTCCGTCTGCTCTTTTCTTCAGCTCAGCATTGCCTCAGCGCACCCAGAGCAGACAGAACAAAAATAACGTTCACTAAGAGTTTGTAAAGGAACCGTACAGTGAATAAAGAATATTTCATTTCATTTCATTTCATTTCATAGGCTGCATTGAGTACTTTTTTTTTTAATTTTACAGTAATTTAACTCGCAGACCAGGTGTCCGTGCCTTTTTTACGTCAACCTATTTTGTTTGCTCTTCTTTTTTTGTCACGATTAATTATTTGTTGCAATTTTTTTTTATTTAGTTTATTTTGTTAGTATTTTTTAAACTAATATATTATTACTAGCTCGAACTCCGTACCGCGTTTAAAAGTTTAGGTTGGGCCACCCTTATCGCTTAGGGGGATGAAAAATAGATAGTAGCCGACCCTCAGACAGATGAATACGCATATAAAATTTCATAAAAATCGGTCGAGCCGTTTTGAAGGAGTATGGTAACTAACATTGTGACACGAGAATTTTATGTATAAGATTATTATTAGTGGTATTAGCAATTAGTCCGTTGAGGTCCCGGCGTCTGGTCTCGGGAGTCGTTTTAATGTTTTTTCAATGACCATCGGGAGTCGTTTTAATGTTTTTTCAATTGCCATCAACAACAGGGATATGATCCCTGTTGTTGATGGCAATTGACAAGTTGTAGTCATTGCAACTTAACACCGCATTGCGTGTATGCTCTTCTGCCACTAAATTTAAATTACGAAATGGCATTTGTCTCAGATACGGCGCCGACAACGTGGAGGTGTACCACCAGTTCTACAAGCCGACGGAGTTCTTCATCCCGCAGCGCAACATCAAGAACTGCTACCTGAAGGCGGTGGCGCTGCGCGCGGCGCCGCAGCGCGTCCTCGGCCTGCACTTCGTGGGGCCCGTCGCCGGAGAGGTCATACAGGGCTTCGCCGCTGCTGTCAAGTGAGCACTTGAGTACAAAAGCGTACTACTCGTTTTCTGAATTTCTAAACGATGAACTTTAACTTCGTGAGGGATTACGGCATTACGAAATTAAAAACCTGGGAGTTTTTTTTCCCGCCGGCTTTTTTCCCTCTCATTATATAAAAACCCAGTTGATTGGGTGCCCGAAGCTGATGACGCGGATAAAATACCGTACAAATAATTACCAAAAACTCAAAATAAAAAAACGCAAAATATGGGATCGTTAATTTCGCAATTCAATAAAATTGTGTTGCAACACAATGTGACAAATGGTCATAAGTATATTTATTGCAAGTGAAGCAATTCAAGTGGTGTCTTTACCACTCCCAAAACTTCATTCCTTAATGTCCTCAGTCCTTGACGTCTTCATGTAGACTAATCTCAGTCTCAGAGTTCAAACCCTGGTGCACACTCTGACTAAGATTATTATAATAAAATTTCATAATTTTTTTTATAGCCATGCATGTCTGAGGTTACAAAATATTTTCTCTAAGGATGATGTGCATCAATCCACACTTTGTCAACCAGGTGGTCTTTGATCTGAATCCCCCTTCAATTTTGGGAAGAACCTGTACTTAGCAATGGGATAAAATAAGATAAAAAAGAGTTGAATAAAATTCAGTATCAATAATATCAGATGTTTATGTATAGCTTGAATTAAGACTGTCATTCAATATTTATATAACATTTTGAAAATTTAATCTTTGGCAAAGGGATATATGCTCGGATATTCAGTAAACTTCTATACCTGGCGTAATTCAGGAATACTCGTAGCGCCATCTCTTGATGAGTAGCGGAAGGTCGCTACAAATCCATACATTGCAGAACTCTGAGACTCTTATTTTACCTTCTAAAAACCGTTTGACGTTTCCAGGTGCGGCATAACGATGGAGCAGCTGATGAACACGGTGGGCATCCACCCCACGGTGGCGGAGGAGTTCACGCGCCTCAACATCACCAAGCGCTCCGGCAAGGACCCCAACCCCGCGTCCTGCTGCAGCTAGGCACCACCACTCCACCCCAGCACATCATACATCCGGGCACAATGTGGGAGCGTTCTTAGCACAGATTTATAGGCTTGCAAGCATTGTGACGGCTGTGAAGTTAGGCGCAGATTACGATCTAACATTGAGTTGACGCAGTGTTCAGTTTTAACTGTACTGTTAAAACTCCCTATGGAGTTTTGCCGGGAAGTCTGAAGGGACAAGTTGTGCTCTTGTTTTATTTTCATTTTCTTAGTGCATTTTTGAGTTATACCGGATAAAGTTGATGGCATTTTGCTCGATATAGGTTAATGACAGTGCACGAGTGTTGTGAAATAAAATAACAGTGCGAAAACATGTTTTTTCGGCTTGCCTCCAAAACTCCATCGGACATGTTCTGGTAAAGTAGCCATCACTTTACTTGAACATTTGACTGACTAGACTGACTGATACCTGACGACTAACTGATTTTTTCTACGACTACAAAATGATGCAAAAATTTTACTTGACGCTGGCAATATGCACAGAGTTTGCGACGCTATTATTAAAATTGAAAAGTAAATATTGAATGGCTGTAAGGATTTTTATCCAATGCCGTAAAACGAAAAAAAAACTCCCTGTATTGTCAGATAAACTGTACAGTTCTCAAAACTGGGTATTTCACAGGGTGATACTTCGCGGCCGTTGTTTTGAATGCAATTTAGTAAAATACTAAAAGTTTAGTTGTATTATCAAATTAGAAAACACGGTATTTCGGTATATAATACAGATATTCCTAAATATATTTATAAGAACTGCTAAGTAACGCTCTCAATGATCAAAACTTAGTCTAATAGTGTTATCGTTATGTTATAGTTATTCTTACACGTAGGTAATCCAATGAGGAAATAGCCATTTTAAAGCTATTTGCTTACTTTTTAGCACTTGGGACTAGGAACTAATATTTTAGTTAGGTTATATTTTTGCTAACTTTCGTTCACGCAATTTTACACCGTAGTTTTTACTGTAATTATTTTTTATTACTTTGGATAACATTATATGACCAAGTTTTGGTTAAGTACTTACATATTTTCCTCTTGCCTTAATTTCAGTGTACAGTACAAAGAAATCCCAGTTCTAATAAATATGAATTACTCGTAACAGATTTATATTTAAGAACAAATCTATTAAAATTATTATGATTCTAATGAAATTTTTCCTGTTATGTTAATTGTTAAATAAAGGCGGGCATTGATTTGGAACATTCGTGCTTAATTGAAAAAAATCATTCCACAATATTGACCGTATAAAATTAAGTTTATACCTACAAACTAAGTTATCAATAAATGTCACACCATGGGTTGGTAAAGGTATTGTGTAACCAAGACTTCGACCAATGTGTGGTCTACCTATATTTCGGCCAAAATCTCGCTACGATTATAAAATAGCAATCTTGTTACCGTAATTTCATTATTCATCATTAATTTCTCGTTGGTTAGACTAGTATAACTATCAAATAGACCACTAAGAAAATCATAATCTGGGATACGCCCATTAAATAAAGTGTTAATTTTGATTAAAAATAGGCATTGCAATATTCCAGCAATTTCATAAACTCATAAAAAATTACACACATTAGATTCGTCGTAGCTCCGAACTGTAGCAAGATTTTGGTCATTTTATTGGTCTGAAATCATACTGGAACATACAGCCATAATTTTGTAACTATGAGCTGAAAATTATATTCACAGTCTGTGGTCGGCCAGGGTGCAAACTCAGTATTACTTGTTGTCTCGCTCGCACGTCCGTTTCGTAAACGCGCAATCATTGTTCTTACTGTTTTGTTTGTAATTGTAAACTAATTCGTGAATAAAGTGATATATTTTTAAAAACATTACCTTTTCTTTGTAACCCGTTTGTACTGTAACTACTTATATAACCTATATTTAACCTAACCACCACAACACAATCAACTAAAATTTACAATCAGGTCAGCGGGTAGTATTTGTGCGCCTTTTTTTGGTATCGGGGGGAAACCTTCAAAAGGTACCCAGCACCTTGGGAGAGGATACCGGGTTATGTGGGATTTTAGACTCACTAAAACCCCCTCGGTGGTTCTCTGCGCTGGGAGGACTCCGGGATCTCCCCTTGGGAGAGCAGATGTGCTCTCCTGCACCTTCCGATATTTACGGCGGCATGCGGCCACGCACACACCGCCGTCTTTCCCGGGGCAGCTGGCTGGACGGATGGAGCTCCCATTCTCACCGCCCGCAACCCCAGAAGTCCCCTTTTAGTCGCCTCTTACGATCAGGCAGGGGATACCATAGCTCTATTCTTAATCCCGAAGCTACAGGGACTAGTATTTTTGCGCCAGGATGCTGGATTAGCTGGTTGCCGAATACCGATCATGAAAGTATCACTCACGTTTCCTCGGTTTCCCGTGGTACAACTGGTCATGTCTACGGAGGCCCTAAGTTTAGGTTTTTTTTTAGTTAATAAATAAAATACCACAGTGGGTTTCTCTGTGTCGTGGGAGCCTGGACACAGAAATTCGAGGACACTTATTACTCAGCGACGCCCAGACCTTGCATGGCTCATCAGCACGGTGACGGCACCATAACGGTCGGCAGGTCTGACGTTATTACCAATAGGTTTTTTTTTATTGAAATGAGAATCAAACCGAAAAAACACATTTTATTCTTAAAACACACCCGAAATCATGTCAGGTGTCTCCTGGCACAGGAACTAGGACGCATTTCAAATGGAGTATTCTTTTCTCCACCACGCTTCTCCAATGGAGATTGGTCTAATGACCAACGCGGTGTCTGAAGCATTCGACAAGGCTTAACGACTGCCGATGGCCCGACGGTTCTTGTTTTTGTATTTCTATGGCTCAGATCAAAGAGTTCCTTGGTAGGTATGAAGCACAGAAATGGCATTGAAACTTTGGTTTCACTAATTATAATAACAACATTTTCACCCGACCGCGCCCGTTTCGCTTAGCAACATAGATCGCTCGATGTCTACGCAGACCAATGAGAACCAAATTAACTTTTCACTTCACATTATAAACCAAAGAGAAAGGCGGTGCGGGTTATTTGGAACTCTGTGTTATAAACGGCGCAAGCCGAACCATAAAGCCGCAACGTAATGTTACAAGCGTCGATCGTAACGTACAATGAGCGTAACGTTCTCGTTGACGTTCTCATGTCCAAAGAAAACACACACTAAACAAACTAAAGCTTTCTACTTCAAATTCCTCATTGATTGCAATATGATAATATCGGGGGTCTCCGGGCAGGGAAACCAGATCTGCGCGGTGGCAGCGGGTAGTACCTATGTACTTGTGCGCTTGGATCAGCTGGCTCTTGAAAGCTGATGCTTAAAGTAGCATGTCTCTGGAGGCCTTAGTTTTTTATTTGTTGGTTGCCGAATGGCTTTTGTTTCCAATAAATTGGCGTGAAGTAGTTTTTGCGGCCTACTGCTGGATCTTTCGGAAGGATCTTTCAGCATAACCGGGTAAGCGTCGCGTTTACTCGTCCACGCTAATCCAATGCGGGTTAATGGCCAATTCGCTGTCGGATGTTTTCGCAGTTCGAAAAGTAAGGCCCGTAAGGCCTCGACAAGTTTTAACGACTACTATCAACCGGTAAAAATTGGGACCGACGACGGTACGTTAGTAATAGTGAGTATTCTGTGTCGACACTGCCGACGGCTTAACGTCCTTCGAAGGACGGAAACGCGTTTTTTTACCACTAGCGGTCACCCATCTCACACCGCTCCTGTTAGATTTAGCTGCGTTCATCGCTAAATACTGATAGTTTAAGTATAATGACTGCGGAAGCCGTTTATTCTTAGGTTTTTGTCTTTACCATATGGCCTATTCCACTGAATTGAGAAGTGAAAAGAGCAAGCCGAAAAAAGAAAACACACAGTTAAGTACATCAAAAATTTTATTCTTAAAACGCGAATATTAAAGCTTCCTAATCAAATCTCCTCGTTGGTGGCATACTGCATCATGTCGGGGGTCTCCGGGCAAGGAAACCAGATCTGCGCGGTGGGCAGCGGGTAGTACTCGTGCGCCTGGATCAGCCGGTTGTCGAAGCGCCAGAAGCGGGGACCGCGGAAGAAAAACGTATCTGGGAACAATATTTCCTATGTTATTCCTTTTCTTTATGCTGGTCGATTCATGACGTCGCTTTCTGTATGTACACTGTTGAAGTTTGTGTAAGCATGAATGAATCCTTTGGCTGCGATTTTTTGTGCGTATTTATACCAACCCTCTTAAGTTGGTTTAACAAGTTGGTTTCAGGATGGTTTATGTTGGTCAAGTTGGTGGCCTTAATCTCACGCATGACTTATGTATACGACTTTAGGAAGGGGGGGTCATGTCCCCAGTAACCCCATTCGGATCGCGCCTGAGTTGGTGAAGATGCAGTTTAGTTTAGTGGCTAATCCGCTGTCAGATGTTTTCAAACCACCCATAATGCCTTCAACAATGTTTAACGACCTTTATCTATCGGTATATTACAGTCATTAAACCCTCCGAAACACGGAAACATAAAATGTATGAAATTTTTGCCACAAGCGGTCATCCAACTCACAACCGACCGCGCTCATTTGGCTTGGCTGCATTGCGTTTTACGCTAGCCACCGGGCAAGGCAAACTTCATGTAGTACTTCACATAGTCAGTTAATTAAAACTTACCGCCTTCCCATATAATAGCCGCATCGACCGGATAGGGCAGCCGCCGCCAAGCCGACATCTCCTTGGGGTACCCGCGGTCCATGGTCCAGGTGGCCTCGTCGAAGCGCCAGAACCACTCGTACTCGATGAGGTAGGTCTTGTTGTTGTAGTTGGACACGAAGGCGGTGGTCAGCTCCGACACCTGCGGCGGGATGCGGTACTCCGTCAGCCGCCCGCGCTTGATCAGCCGGAACCGGGCGCTGAACTCCCAGAAACTTCGACCTGAATAGATTTTTTATTTATTTAATTAATTCGTCAAATATACAGAGATCGATAAGGTTTATACAATTTAAAATTTTCGATAGAGATGTTAATTACAAAAATAAATGAATTGATTTGAATTTAGGCGGTTTAAATAGCTTACTTTTTCTATTAAAACACCCTCCCTAGGCATCCCAAGATTTCCTCCCATCGTCATCATACCCGGTCGTCATCATAGTCGTAACCATTCCAGAGAGCTTTCTCATTTGTGACTGTACACCTATCGATTAGGACATTAGGTATTCGCTATTGCTCAAATTGAAGGTTGGATTTAAAAGTGCCTGCATGGTAATTTTCTACATTAATTACAATCAAGACTTTAACAAGGAACAAATAGGTAATGGTGCAATTAACAAGGAACAAGTACGTATGACACCAACCTAAACCACAATGATGTCACATACATACCATGGAACACCACAATATGGCCGTTTCGTTTCTCATAGATGGTCTTGATAGCTTTTATGTAAACTGGTAGCCCTTTGAACACTTCATGGAACCTTCGCGGGTAGCCTTCGTCTATCTGCTTTCTTTTGCTGAGCACCCACATCCACTGGAATGATCAGAACATTTCTATAACACTATATTTAAAAAAATGCGTTGCTACCATCTGCGCAGAAATAGAATAGGCATGGATATTGGATATGGCAATGAAGATCTAATAGAGAGAAGGGAGTCGAAGGAGCGATAACGATTGTGCACTGAAATCAAATTAAACCTATGACGGCACAATCGTTAAGTTCTTTATAAGGCCATGGGTACAGCGCTTTTGTGCATGTCTTTTAGTAATCTTCAAATGTCAAAGCCGTCTAGTGTTTATAACTTTGAACCGTTTTGAACGCTTCAATTCCATGCGAATAATTTGGTGGGTGATTACCCGAATAACTAAACGCAGCTGACCATCACCATGGATATCCATCACCGGAATAACAGACTCCTTTTTAGGGTTCCGTAGCCAAAATGGCAAAAAAACGGAACCCTTATAGATTCGGCATATCTGTCTGTCCGTCCGTATGTCACAGCCACTTCATTCCAAAACTATTAGAACTTCAAAGTTTAAAATTGGTAGGTAGATGTAATATCTGAACCGCTTTACGATTTTTATACAAAAATAAAAAAAATATTAATAAGGGGGGGCTCTCCATATATGGAACACAAACAAAAAAAATTTTTTTTCATCAAACCTATTCGTGTACGGTCTATATAAATAGGTAGGTATTTTAAAATGACATTGAGGTTCCTAAAATCATTTTTTCTCAAAGTTAATCGTTTGAAAGGTAGACACTTCCAACGTGGTAAAATGTTGCCCCCCCCCCCCCCCCCCTCTAACTTTTAAAGTAAGAAAGTGAAAAATCTATCAAAAATATATGTTGTAGATCTCGATAAAAACTTTCAACAAAAATTGGTTCGAACGAGATATAGTACGCAGTTTTTGAGATATAGTAAATTTTTAAAAACAAAAAATATATCTTTGTCGTTCATACAAACACTATGAAAAACAAAGCTGACAAAAAATCATAATGCTTGCTACTACGGAACCCTTCATGGGCGAGTCCGACTCGCACTTGGCCACTTTTTTAAGTAGAATCTAGGCAGCATTTCTTTTGATATGAATGGTAGGTTTGGCATTGATATTTAGAAAGTCTGTTCACAAAGAGAAGAGAGAAGAAAAATGCTTGTATTTGTTAGATATAGTTCAATAACAGAACCCGAATGTGTAAAAATAAAATAACAGGTGAATGATTTGAAGGACTCTTTAGAACAACCTCTCAATAAGTTATTAACAATCAACTCACCTCCTCCTCAAACACGTATATCTTGCCCTGTATGACCTGTATTGTGTTGTAGTTGGTGAAGCAGAGGTCCGGGATGTCGTTCTCGTCGTACTCCTCGTCGCTGTCCGGCATCGTGTAGCCCGGGACCAGCGACGAGTGCAAGATGGAGCTCTCCGTGCGTGGGACCCGCTCGTACACTTCTTCGGGCTGTTCTGGCAATTGATCCTTTACTGAAAATAAGTTGCGAAGAAAGAAAGAAAGAAAAAATATTGATTTCATATTAAGAATACAAAATATTCCCCTAATGATTTTTTTTACCGGTCATCGCCTTTAGGTACCCGGAAAGATAAGATTACGGAAATGAGGACTGATTGATGCTGTTCGAAAATAAATAGAGAAGGAAAGAGAAATATTATTAAAGAAATTCCAAATTGCTCAGTAAAGCGAAACGAGCGCGGTCGGCAATAAAAATTATTATTATTATTATTATTAAAGGGAACCCCCAGATTCTTGGATACTACCGGTTCCGTTTTTTGTCCACAGATGGGAGTTCCTAAACCTTGACAAAGATCTTACGTTATTTGAAAGCCGAAAATGTAGCAGCTATCGAAAAATTTCAATCTAATGCTAATGGCATAGATTTATAAAAACAAAGACAAAGACTTTTACTTGCGCAGATATGTATGTGTTTATATTTACCAACATCAACCACGACCAACACACACTTGACCACCCGCACCGTAGTGAAGTTAAGTCCTAAATGGCCAAATAAAATAAAAATTACTTGTGAGAGGAGACCTGTGTTCAGCAGTGGGACATAAAAGGCATAAAATAAAAGTAAACATTACAAAAAAATGGGAAAAAATACATAATGCTAGCTATAATAATAATAAATAATAATAATATATGCTAGCAGGAAAGAAAATATTTAACCCAATCAATATACTTACAATAAAGTTCCTGCATGCCCAAAATGTCGTCAATATGGAGCTTTTCAACGGGGACTTGGTAGTAGGGAAACATGACTGAGGCGCTAACGTTGGAGTGGGACAGGCCTAGCGCGTGGCCGATCTCATGGACGGCCACTGCGAAGAAATCGGTGATATCCTCGTTGTCCTCGTCAGGGCTGTCACCCCAGAACTCGTCGTCGTCGAAGTGCATGCTGCCGTGCGGCGGCGAGAACGCGTGAGCCACCACGTGACCTGGTCCGTCAAAGGGAAACCTGAGTTACGAAAAAAAGTTTCAGTGGCTACCATTTGTTACGCAGGTACACAAGTGATAAAGGCATATAAATATGTTTTCAGAATTTTTCAATCCTTCTTAGTCTTCTCTCAATAGTAAAAGGGATGCAGGCCAATGCCTCATATCTGTCATCATGCCTTTGAAAAATTATGAGTAACTTTCAGGCATTCCAATTATCCATCAACCTTTAGAAGTCTACTAATGGACACAGACCTTCCCTAACATTCGCCACTCCGTCTGGTCCTGCGCCCTCTGAATCCAGCGGCTTCTCGCTGCCTTCTTCAGATCATCAGTCCACTTGTTTGGAGGGCGGCCTGTGCTGCTTTTGCCGAGACGTGGTCGCCATTCGAGATGTAGGTACACCTAACTATATGACCTGCCCATTGCCATTTCAACTTGCAGATTCTAAGAACTAGGTAATGGGCCAACTAACAAAGACAAAATAACATCCCCCTACCATATGTGAGAACTACGAAATTAGTGTACAGTTACACGGTGTATGAGTCAAACTATGCTATTTTTAGCACCATCAATCATCAGTCGAGACATGGAATAAAATTTATAATGTAACAAGCAGAAAGCTTACCCATCTCCGTGGTCCCTGCTGACGAACGATATTTGTATATCAGCTTTCTGGTCAATCTTCTGGGAGAATTTAAGGCCGCCGTGTGGAGCCCACACTGCTAGACCGGCTGCCATTAATTCTTCCACTTTCGACTTTGGTAATGTGCTTGAACCGTTTATTACTCTGAAAATGGCAACGTGAAAACATTACCTACTCTCTACTATCTACTTCTGCGGAGTAAATATAAAAGCAGCCCATTCGCTTAAATGCTGTTTTCTAACGAAATTACTAATGTAAGAAGAATGTAACTTCAATAATGAAAACAAGTTTTTTTTATTTAAATGGAGTAACGAGCAAGCCAAACCTGGTGGTAAGTAGTCGCCGCCCATAGTCCCTGTAGCTTCGGGATTAAGAATAGAGCTATGGTATCCCCTGCCTGATCGTAAGAGGCGACTAAAGGGGGCTTCCGGGCTTGCGGGCGGTGATAGTGGGAGCTCGACCCGTCCAGCCAGCAGTCCCGGGAAGTACGGCGGTGTGTGCGTGGCCGCATGCCGCCGTAAGCATCGGAAGTTGCAGCACATCTGCTCTCCCAAAGATGGGCCCGTTTCAGGGTGTCGCGTATGGAGGACACCGGTGCGTTCCACGTATCCCGGAGTCCTCCCCAAGCGCAGAGGCAGGTCACCGAGGGAGTTTTAGTGAGGTCAAATCCCACATAACCCGGTGTCCTCTCCCAAGGTGCTGGGTACCTTTTGAAGGTTTCCCCCCGATACCAAAAAAAAAGTTGTCGCCGCCCATAGACACGAAACCACAAGCAGGCCTGAAGTCGTATGCAGTTGTGCTGCTACTCAAATGGATCACGGCCTCCTCATATAAATTTGGCAAGCAATCTTTCCACCTAAACACTATAGAATTACTACACGACAGAAATATGTGCAGCTGTGGTGATTTAGCGGTTGGACGAAGAAGAGTTTTGGGAAAGAAGAGTGAAGAAAGACACGTGTCTAGTAGTGGTATGCAAAAGGGTTGCAGCCAGCGGATTAGGTTTATTTCATCTACTGACGCAATCCACGCCTGACTCGGCCTGACCCCTTCCCCGATCATTATGTTAGAATACATATAATAATATATTCATTAAACACGTAAAAGATACGTGGAGTAGGCAGATAGGTATTGCGAGAGAGTTATTTGCAGCAGTTTTCTGGTACCCCCAAGGTGTAATGTCCTGAGCGATTGCATACTTTGATTATGGGTTAATCCAGGACTGCTTCTCACCTGTAGGAAATGCCTCGCCTGCCCCAGCCCTGCTGGAGTGCGAACCGTCGCCTCCTGGCCTTTTCAGATTTGCTCTCTATATCTTTCATTCCACATCGTCTTTTATTGAAAAGCTGAAAATTCAATAATGTATACCTACTTAATAGATATTATAAAGCTGAAGAGTATGTTTATCTGAAAACGCTAATCACGGGTTCTGCTGGATCAATTTGAAAGAACCTTTCTGTTTTGGATAATCCATTTATTGAGGAGTTTTGGGCTGCAAAACATCATGCAATAACGCTGGGAATGGGAATGAAACAATGATTGAAGAAGACCAAGTTTGAGTTTGTTTTATGTGTGATCAGAAGCTGATGGTAACGATAAAAGATAAATAGGTATCAGAAAGTATTTAAGTGTATATGAATAAAATTAGATTCTGCTTTGCGTTCTTACGGTAAAAGTTATTTTTATCTTCATTTATATTGAGATCACCTTCGGAGAGACAAAGATCCGTTGTGACAACTTTTTAAAACAACTTTAATATGACTTAATGATTTCGCGGCAAGTTATAACTTGTTATAAGAGTACAGTAAAAACTTGTTCATTTATCGTGATAGTACCTATGAGGAAATTCTTACGCTTCTTGTTTGTGGATCCAGGTGGCCAGTCTGGGGCAATCCTGCGAACTTCTGCATCTCTAGGACGGCGTCAGATATAGAGCTGGGGGTGTACGCGAGGCCTACGTTGGTGGGCCCTCCGGCTAGGTAGCCATATCTCTTCAAGAAATTTACCTGTGCATACGAAACATTGCAAACCAAGTCATAAAGTTTTCTTTTAGGATGTAACTATGTGATAAAAATGACTCACTTAGTCTGTTCATTCAATTGTCACAGGACATTGTGGTACCTTTTGTACTTTACTTGTAGGTATACACTTGCATAGAGATACCTACTATCATTGTAGCAGATATTATGACAAGAAATATAAAATCAATTCTATTGTTTTGCGGTGGGTAGGTGCAGTTACCGACCAGACTTACATCAGGCGAACATCAGCCTCCGGAGATGCAGCTCAATTCCATATGACCACCGGCAAGATATTATGCTCCGTGGGCTGCAGAGACCACTCAACACCATGTGGCTTGTATGCTCGTCTGCTACTCCATTTAAATACCAAAAAAAATTTAAACATATCCTTCCTTGAAAGAAAAATGTTAAAAGAGGAGAGTTCTCTTTAAAAGGGAAGAGTCTTGAACTTGCCGGGGGATACACTTACAATTGTATGGTTAGAATGTACAATCAATATAAATAAATCGAATTTAAAGATACAAATATAAAAATGGGTAACTGGGCCAAAAGGTTACGATCGCTTCAATATTTTTAAGATAAGACATGATTCCGGAACGTAGCACGCACTGACCTCTTCCGGAGTTGGCGGGCTGTCCTCTAAGAATATGGTCCTACACAACACGGAACTCATGAACGGTACGAGGGCACAGAAGACACGCCACCAACGGGCCATGATCGCGGGTGAACTGACAAAGAAAGCAACATAAATACGCGCATTTATTTGTACTCAGTAACCTTTGACTTGCCGATAAAGCTCCACTCCACTATATGTTGCATTAATATACTAAGTCGCTAGTACGGTGAACGCCCTTTCGCATTCTGTTTAGGGAACGGCTACTCATGAACAGTACTTGGAAAATTCTTCAATCAGTCCTTGCATTCCTTTCCTTCCTTTAGATATTTTTATTTTTAAAGAGGTTTTTCAAATATGAATACTAATATTCTTATGTGTCATATACGAATATTCTCTGTATCACTAAAGTAGTCTAGCAGAATTTGCATACGATTAATCCGGTTGCAGTAGTTTACGTACGTGGTAGTCACTATTGCTCTTATCTCCGCTACTACATTGTACATTCAATTCACGTACGCATTGGTTTCATTCAAGAACAATTCCTAGAATAGGTGCATAATGTCTCATTAATTAATTGATTTATTTATTACATATGATTAAGGACTTTATTAACAGTACGTGATTAACAAACATACTAACATTTTGTATGTGTTTGCTCAAATCTCAGATCAAATAAAAAGTACAGATAGAACACTGCGAACAACGATGTGTGGCCGGTTTTAACTACACCTAACCATGTACACACATATGACACGCAAACACGTACAACGAAATTGCACCTGGCTTTGCCAGTCGAATATCGCGCGACGCATTGAGTAAAACGTTGTCAAAAATAAAAAAAATCACAAAAAATATCAAAATGTGTTTTGAAAAGTTGTGATGAATATTATTAAAAATAACACGAGTAATTATAATACTGAGGTAAGTATGTAATTTGAATGAAACGCAGAGTTCCATCTATACTTTTTTATTTGATCTGAGGTTCAGATACAATTTCATGGTTTTTTCTCTTAGGCTATCGTAGAAATACTTTTTCAGATTTCACTAGAATCTAAAATAGGTTTGTATGTATTGTGAAAAAAAAATACCTTTAACTTTGTACTGTCATCATCATACAGATATTTTTGACTGTCAATCAATGAAAACGTTTCGACAACAACAAAGTAAACAATGCAGCCCACTAAATCTTTGGAGAAGATCAACTCTCTTCCAAACCTCCGGCACGGGTCTGTAACTAGCGAGGCGGATTTCAGAAAACTGTACAGTCTTTCACTCTCCCAAATCAGGAAACACTCCGAATTTGGCGAACAGAATTACAAGCCCGCTCCATTTGTAAGTTTATGTTAAGATATGAAACCTATTTGTATTATTAGAACACCTATTGTCTATTGTAGTTCGTTGATATATGAAAAAGATTGACTACTGAAATTGTCAAACAAAATTAAATATGCATTTTATTGTCGCATCAATTTATTATTTATTCTAAAAGTTTAAAGTGGTAGCAGAGCGATGGAACAGGCAATAGTAAATGCTGCGAAAGTTCAAGTAGGTAATTTAGACCAAAATAATTTCAAAACATGGAGATACAAAATTCAAATAGTGCTCAAGGCAATGCCGGGATGTATGGACATTCTCATAGGACAGAAAACCAAACCAACCGTGGCGCCTACAGCATCTGCTGAAGTTAAAGCTAAATTTGAAAAAGATCTTCAGGAATTTGAAACCTTGAACAGCGCTATATTAATTTTGTTAACGACAAATATGTCCGATGATGTCTTACAGAAAGTTCTGCGATTTGATAGAGCAAAGGACATGTGGGATGAACTAGAGCGGATCTATGGAGGTACATGTGTTGATAAAACCTATGACCTATGCTTGAAATTCTTCAGTTACCAAAAGGACAGCGAGCATGATATAATAACTCATATATCAGTATTGAAAAATATCTGGAGTGAATTGTGCATGGAATTACAGAATGAAGGTAAATTGCCCGAAATTCTCCTCATATGTAAAATCCTTGACACTTTACCAAAAGAATATTTCGGTTTCAAGTCAAGCTGGCTGATGATTTCAAAAAAGGAACGCTCAATAGAAAATTTGACATCTCAATTGTGCGCTCATGAAAGAGTTCTATGTCAAAACATCAAATGTGTACAAGACGAAGAAACAAATGCAGAGGCTTTATACGCAAAGACGAATAACAAAAGGAAATATTTCAAAAAGGAGTTGAGATGCAACTATTGTAAAGAAAAAGGCCACAGAGTTAGAAACTGCAAGAAGTGGATTTCAGATGGCAGACCACCCAAAGATACTAACACTATAAATAAGAACCTGGCTATCATGACATTGTACTCCGAACAAAGTTTAAGTGAAGCAAAAGATACAGAAAATTGGTATGTAGATAATGGAGCAACTTCCCATGTCACAAATAGGAGAGACTGGTTTCAGAAGTTCACTTATTTCAAAAACCAACATATTGTGACGGGTGCAAATGGTCAATGTATTGAAGCTCTAGGAATAGGAAATATTCTTGCAGAAGCTGAGGTAGAAGGTAGATTACAGCCAATACTTTTAAAAGACGTTTGGTACGTACCCAGCATTAGTAGAAACTTATTCTCAGTACTTGCAACTCATGATAAGTTGAAAAACATCGTGTTTGAATCTACTACAGTCAGATGCACTATAAAAGTAGATGGTCAAACGAAATTAATTGGTACTCGAGACAGATTTGGAGGACTTTTTAAGCTTAAGCTGAGATGTCTGAGACCAGCTGTAGGAGTAAACCAAGTTTCAACTCAAGCTAATCTGTTACAGGAGTATCATGACAGATTTGGTCATCAAAACAAAAGTAATGTAAAGAAACTGATAGAGAGAGATTTTAACATGAAAACGGAATTTACTAAAGAGGTCTGTAAATTCTGCATTGATGGTAACAGGAATGCCAAACAAGGAATCCTAATTGGGAATGATTCTGATGACGGATATCGTATATGGGATACTGAATCATTTAAATTGATACGTTCAAGAGATGTTATCTTCGATGAGAACTCCCTATTCAATGTTTTTGCAGCGATCAAAATATCCAATGACGAGGAGACAGAGATGACCGATAAGTCGGATAGACATTGCTTTGGTTTTGCTAAATATGAAAGTCCTCAAAATATGCATTTTATTGTCGCATCGATTTATTATTGTAGTGTCACGCAAATTGGATAACCCAACTTCAGAAGATGTAGCTAAAGTAAAACGAATTTTACGCTATATTAAAGACACTCTAAATCGCGGAATAATATATAGATCGTCCACAGAGCTCCAGGGATTGAATTGTTTCAGTGACGCGGATCATGGCGGTGATAGTTATACTGGACACTCAACCAGTGGCATGATATGCCTTAATGCCAATGGCGCAGTCGCATGGCATAGCAAGCGACAGACTACAGTTGCTATATCTTCAACAGAAGCTGAAATAGTTGCTGCTAGTGAAGCCGCAAGGGAACTCATATGGCTATCCAGAATCATGAGCTTTATGCAGGATGATGTCATCAAAAATATCCCTCGACTTTATATTGATAGTGAATCTGCTATAAGGTTGGCTCATGATCCACCATATGAAACACACCAGCGAACAAAACACATAAAGTTGAGACACTTCTTTGTGCGACAGTGTGTTCTAGAAAATGAGGTAAAGGTTGAACAGATAGCCACTAAAGAACAGCTGGCTGATTTTCTGACTAAACCATTATTTAAACCCCGACTTCAAGAATTATGCAAGTCAGCGGGATTGACTGGTTAACAAAACTAATTTTGTTAAAAAAGGAGATCGGATGTTAAGATATGAAACCTATTTGTATTATTAGAACACCTATTGTCTATTGTAGTTCGTTGATATATGAAAAAGATTGACTACTGAAATTGTCAAACAAAATTAAATATGCATTTTATTGTCGCATCAATTTATTATTTATTCTAAAAGTTTAAAGGTTTAATTGAATGAGAATTTTAACGTCTTTACAGTTCCGCACAACCTGTAATTTAGTATATCGTAGTTGGTAAACAAAAGTCATATCCACCAAAAAAAATCAGTTTAAAGTTAACTCCTCCAAGTCTGTGAAACTCGATTTTCAGCCCACAAAGCGCCGTGTGGACCTCCTCCTGATTCTGCCTTATATGGGTTCTCAAGTTGAATGGCTTGATAGATCAAGCCAATGAACAAAATATACATATTTAATAATTATAAATGCGAAAGTTTGAATACATGTTTGTTGTTCAATCACGTGAAAACAGCGCAACGGATCTGAATGAAATTATCCGTGTGAACAACTGTGATATATTTTTTTCTATAGGCAATAGGCATAAGCATATACCATAGGCGAAAAATGTACTGTTCCCTTGGGATAGATTAGTATAATCATGTTAACTCAAATGACGCGGGCGAACCTGGGCCGTAAAAATATAAAAGCATCTTTTAACCTACTTGTAGAACCTGAGATGGATTTACGGTTACAACCCCAAAGTGGGGGTGATCAACCTGAATAAAAGCGGTTCGACTACGGCCTTCTACGCGGCCAGCAACTGTGGCGTCCTGTACGACTGGACCGCCAACCAGATGAGGATACTGCAAGGCCATGTGAGTATGTGCATTTCCTCCTGTGTCATTGCCTTCGGCAGATAAAACGGGATCGCCATTTATTTATAGTGGCGGAAATATGAATGAATCAGTAACGAAGATAAATTATGTAGCAGTTATTAGGAGGAGTAAGTATAAACGTTAAACATAACAGAAAGTTAAGGAAGCATAATAAAACTTATGTTATTTTCAGTAATTTACTGATCAACTGGCTGACAAGCTATCCCAGGTGGTACAGTGGAAATTTCGTTACGGAATGCATCAGTTTTCCTTTAGCCTGTTTTATTTCTTGTCTTGTTAGTACGTATCAGTCACAAAGATCCGACAGTAACAAAAACTAGAGCCAGAGATGATTTTGTCTTAGAAATTTTTTTTTAAGCCGCCGATTACAAAAACCAAAGACAGTAATGAGTTACTCTTAAACAATAAGTTCCATATCTTCTAGAGACACATGGTAACCTGTTTAGCCAAAGATGGCGAAGGCAAATGGCTGGTGACCGCTGACTCAGGGCCCGAGAACACTCTCATCATATGGGACAGCAGTGACTTCTTCCCCGTGAAGACTCTGTACACGCCTCATGGCAGCGTGAGGCTCGCTAAGGTGGCCATGAGTTCTGACGCGAAGTATCTGCTCACGTTGGGATATCAGAAAAAGGCGAGCCTGCGCTGGTGGATCTGGGCCTTCGGGAAAGATGAACCTCATGGTAATGGGTGAAAGTATTGTAAAATAAAAACATATTTAATAATCTTTCTTATAAATATTAAGGTTAAATCAGCAATCAACAATCAAAATCCAATAATCACCATAAACAAATACGTGTTTCGCCCTAGAACAACGACTCTACATGGTTAATTTGCAAGGAAGTTGTTTTGATGCAAAGCACGTGCTGGTATAACGCAGATGTAAATTTTATATTAATCCGTGTAGATACATGTTTACTATGAATTTTTATATGAAAATCTTTATGTGAGAGTGCTATTATATGAAAATAAACAATGATTGCTGATTGTTGAAAAATATTTTTAACGTAACTTAATTAACGTATATCCACTTGTTATAGTTTCTTAGTAATTAGTACTAATTAGAGATATAATTGATCTCGTGGTAATGCTAAAAAATAGAAAATTAATATCTTTATCACTATTATCACATCAGAGCAGCGATGGCCGAGTGGTAAAAGCCGCGGTCTTCTACGCGACCGATCCCGGGTTCAAATCCTCGGCGCACACCTCTGACAAAGAAATTTGTAATGTGCGCATTTATCGCTGCTCCACGGTGATGGAAAATATCGTGATATTTAATTGATTACGATGTTCTCCATCGCCGTGCATGCCCGAGAGAAATTCATAATTTCTCGAAAGCATGACGTCCACCAATCCGCACTTGGCCAGTGTGGTGGACTATGGCCTAAATCCCTCTCACTTGTGAGAAGGGGACCTGTGCCCAGCAGTGGGACATAAAAAAAAGGTTGAAAAAAAATTATCACATCACACTGTATTAACTGTATATACTATATAGTGATCAGTAGTAACCGAGAAATAAGTAATGTAGTAATAAGTAATGGAGTAGTTACAAATAAATCCCTTATTCCCGTATTTTTAATTCAGCCACAATTGAAGTGGACATTCCACCAGGAGGTGTGATCGATATGGCATTTAACCCAAACGATTCCAAACAATTTTTGCTGTTGACGAAGAATGACATATGGATTGGAATATCAGGAGTTAGTATGCATCATAATACTATACTAAAGAGTTTTTAAAATAATTATCACTTACTTTTATAAAATTTCTCTGTGTAACTCAATTAACTCGAAATAAACTTATCTTCTAGAAAATTTCGATCATTGAAAGAGGCCTGCTCAAAGAAACAGACGATTACGAGCTGAAAATCCGTATGCCTCCAAAGAAAGCTGGCCCTGAAGTGGGCAAGCTAACTTCTTTCACATTTGTAAAAGAAACATCTCAAATCCTAGTAGCGACTAGCCGCGGAGCTGTCTTGGTATACGGCTATACAATAGACTATCAGAAGAATGTAGACTCGTCAAACTTTGAAAATTTAAAGTTCATCAAGGTGTTGAAAGTGGATGATAACAAAATAAACGTAATAATTCATGTGGATGGGTAAGAACATTTTTAGACCTTTAATGCATGTCATGAGCAGCGATGGACGAATGGTAAGAAACCTCGGTCTTCGACGCGAGCGATCCTGGGTTCAAATCCTCGGCACGCACCTCTGACAAAGAAATTTGTAATGTGCGCATTTATCGCTGCTCCACGGTAATGGAAAATATCGTGATATTTAATTGATTGCGATGTTCTCCATCGCCGTGCATGCCTGAGAGAAATTCATAATTTCTCTAAAGCATGACGTCCACCAATCCGCACTTGGCCAGCGTGGTGGACTATGGCCTAAATCCCTCTCATTCGTGAGGAGTGAGGAGACCTGTGCCCAGCAGTGGGACATAAAAAAAGTTTGAAAAAAAATGCAAGTCACTGTATATTGGTATTTTACCTAAAACACTTTCATGTAAAATGTTGTCAAGACGAGGCCATACTCACTTACGAGGCCATACGTCACTCGCACTGTGGAAAGATCAGATCAGATTTCATGTAGAGCCAAGCTTCTAACTCTACACGCCCTAACTCTACAAGGCCTAACTTCACAAACTCTACACCTTAGTCAAAATATGTGGCTTGGTAATTTCCCTACATCCACATTAAAAAAATTATTCACTGTTCATTGGCTGCAACCCTTTTTGCGTCCCACAGCTGGGCACGGGTCCCTCTCCATTAATGGGGAGGCCTGGAGCTTACTCCACCACGCTGCTCCAATGCGGGTTGGTGGAGTAATTATTGTTCATTACTTTTCTGTTATACTAAGTAGTTCTTGTAGTAAAAACGGCCGTATATTTTGTCTAAGGATATGTGCTGAAGGAATACAGTATTTATGAGAGGATTGGCAAATGATGATGGTAGGTTAATAAGAGTAAGTCCCTGTAGCTTCGGGATTAAGAATAGAGCCTGCCTGATCGTAAGAGGCGACTAAAAGGGGGCTTCCGGGGATGCGGACGGTGAGAGTGGGAGCTTGACCCGTCCAGTCAGCAATTCCGGGAGGGACGGCAGTGTATGCGTGGCCGCATGCCGCCGCGAAGATGGGCCCGACCTGGGGCGCCGCGCGTGGAGGACACCGGTGCGTTCCAATGGAGATCCCGGAGTCCTCACAAACGCAGAGGCAGGCCACCGAGGGGGTTTCAGTGCGGTCAAATCCCACATAACCCGGTATCCTCTCCCAAGGTGTCGGGTACCTTTTAAAGGTTTCCCCCCGATACCAAAAAAAGGTTAATAAGAGTAAAATTTACTATTCATATTTTTTCAGAGTTATCGTAACTGGAAACAGTGTCGGCAACATCAATTTCTACGATCCGCAGATGAAGATATTGTACTGGGTCCACGGGTTCCAGGTAGACAGCGTTACGGGCCTCAGCTTTGACATCTCACCGAGGAGCTACTCAATACTTGATCCAAAGTGTATGCAATGCATCTGTTCCCATAATTTTTTATACTAGGTAACACATAAATTATGGAGAGAGAAAAAAACCATTCGAGACTAGACTGTTGTGTAGGTCTAAACATTAACATAAGACAAAAAACTGTTTTACTGTTTATTTATACATCTAAACTTCATAACATAATTGTATTTAAGGAATGATATTTAAAAAATTGGTTTAAGACTTATTACATTTTTAAAAGTTGAAATCCCTATACGAAAGACGCTGTATAAACGTATAAAATATTTCAGGTAAGCAAATGTGTATATGTTGGGACAAAATAGTGCCGGAAATCGATCCTGAGACTGGCTTAGTTGAGCAGAAGTTCATGAAAAGCAAAATAGCCAGTGACGCGTCCGTAGGTGGAAAGCCTTTCATCGTCAGAGACTTTGTTGTGTGTAAGCATTAAACTATTTAAATAGCGATTACAATTTGCTAATTAATATGCAGCACGAAAAAGAAACGTAAAATGTAGACATAAAGTTTGATGATATAAATATTATTTACATTCAGTTTTAATAATCTATTTTGTTGTTAACACTTTACTTTCTTTTTGTTTTTTCATCACTTACCGCCTTCAAATCTCTTTGTTCTGTACTCCTTTAGGTAAGCTGGTAGGGCATTAAGCTCACCTATTGTACCTACCACATTTTTGGGGTCAATAAAGTACATACCTATTTAAATAAATAAGAAATAAATAATTTTTTTCTTTAATGAGCCCCATGTTGGGCACCAAAAGTAAAAAAGTTACAAAATTAGATATACAACTTGACAAGATTAAGCTAAAATGTTGTTTTATTGTAGGCACGCAGAACCAAGGCGTTGGGTTTGTGGATTTCGTCACAGAAAAATTTACGACTATTTTGGATAACAAGATCTTTCACGCACTGTCAATTACTGTACATCCCGAGAAGTAATTCAATTAATTAAATTAAATTTGTACTTAAAACCATTGTAAAGTCTATTAGGTACAAAGTTTTTTTTTGTTTTTTTTTTCGTACGGGAACCTAGAAGGCTTATATTTTTTCCATAAGTTATTTCATTCAAGATGCATTCAAGACAATCTGACATATGCCGATAATCGAAAGCGTTACAGACACAAATGCATTTTCATGTTACAACGGCCGGCGAAGACGGTGTTTGTGTGCTGTGTGTGCTTCACAGACAATACACACTTGCATTGCACCGGCACTGCCACTCGCGCTTCCCAGCGTCAGCGCGGCACTCCCCAAAAGAGTGGTTTTCTGTGCGAAAGTTATAGAAAAGAGCGGCAGTGCGTATTCACCTTAGAGCATCGAAGGTATTGACTGAAGTCAATACCTGCTCTAAGTTGTTCCCACTCTGCTCCGTCGCTCAGTTCTTGCTGAGCGTTGGAGGACGCTGCAACTATTCCGACGTCTGCTATTGAAAGAAAGCCAAGAGTGATTTGTAAACATAGACTTCTCTTGAACCTGCTGCAGCAATATTTAGGGAATTATTGCTGGCAGTGCGAGACGCAGCGGCAAGGGCGGAATGTAAATTTAGCTCTAAAATAGTTATCGACTGATAAGCAGCCGTTTAAAGTACGTTTAATTTTGATACTTTCTGCCCCTTTGTTTCAGACCATTCGTTTGTTTTGGATTTTCTGATGGGACCCTTGAAATGCACAATTTTATTCAGCACAAACTATTCAAGAGGATTGACTTCAGGGAACATTTCAAAATCGTTATACCGCCTAAAGATGATTCGATAAAGGGGAACACAGAAATCTCTAAACCACACCTGTCTGTTACGTGCCTCAAGTATTCTCCGTCAGGTTTGGTTTTACTATCGTAAAAATCGCAATGTTTACACCGCCGAGGTACCTATACCTACTTGTTAATTTCTGGAATTGGGTAGTTTGGTACTGAATATGTGATATTTATAAAAATTTTACTCATCAGAACCCCCGGGCAAAAGCCCCAGTGCATGTCTATAAGTGAGAAGTATTTATTTTTAATAAATTTTAAATTTATTATTAATTTGTGTATTGTCAGTGCATTATAATGCTTTTTTTTACTCTTGGAGTTCCTGTCCGTAGAACAAAAAAATAAAAATAATAAAGAATTAATTGTAATATAGCGTAGGCGTATCCTTAAACTTAGATTCTTGTAAGTTAAATAACAGTTTTTTTTAATTAATCGTACATTTACCTGTTACAGGATTACATTTTGCTTGTGGATTAAATACGGGAGAATTGATATTCTTGGATCCGATAACTATTGAAATATTAAATGAAAAACCTTTCAAAGATACTCAACATGCAATAAAGGAGATTAATTTTAGTAGCGACTCTTTGTCCATGGTTTTTGCGGTTAGTCATATTTTTCAAACTAATTAAACCATAATAGTTTTTTCAATAAGTTACTGACTCAGGATGACTTCGTAAGATTCAGTCCTCACTTCTGGAAGTTAAGAAATATATTATTATAATTTCGTCAACTTTAAATATTTTTTGACAGTGACACTGACAGTTTTACAATACAACTACAATAGACATAAGAAAAGAAAAAATAAAATTTCAATGATGTAAGGTAGCAGTTTTTGTCCTTTTATTATGTGTAGAGAGAGACTGACGCTAAACAGGAAAAATATTAAAAAAAGATTGTTGAACTGTAACGTAAAACAAAATTACAAAACTATAATAAATAATATAAGACTTACTTGACGAATAACATATTCCATACTTACTACTAATATTTTAGTATAGTACAGGTATAATTATATGAAAATTGCATAAGGCGAATCTATGGGTCAACTATACCTACTAAAAAGTCCAAGAACGATGTTGCTATGGCCCCGGTTCTGCAGTGTCTGAAATGTTTGCGCAGAACTACACAAATGACTTTTACGCGATAATGCTCAAAAAAAGAGCTGTCCGAGCCAGTCGCAATTGCAACACCATTCTTCAAAAGGTTGGAGAGGATTTTAGTGGACTAGGATCCGGTATGGAATAAAACCCGGTTCTGGAGGCCAGGGGGCCTAGTCCACGTAGTTCAACTAATTAATTATAAATTTGTGTTTTAATGCTTTTAGAAATTATTAATTTATGCTACCTTTTACGAACATTAGAAAATAAGTGTTTTTACTAAGTAACAAACAAATAAATGGATTATTGTTAACTGAAAAATAAATGGAATTGAATAAGTACCATTGTGGAGTTTTCAGGACGTCGGCAAAACGGTGTGTCTCTACAAATACGACTGCGAGAAGTACGAATGGTGTTTTATCGGCAAACATCGGGCTCACTACAAAGACATCACTGCCGTTTTTTTCTTACCGACTAAGAATGAAGATGGCGAATACAAACTTCTTTCTCTCGGAGCTGACCGCATCATGGTGGAGTACGACATTGGGAAAAGTTCTGAGGAATATTTAGAGATATTTAGCTTGGACAGAGTGGAGCAGACCGCTGTTCCGCTTACGGGCGTCCCTTGGCCAGCTCCAAAAGATATAAATCCTGAAGAACAACATACTAGTTTACCTTTAATCCTGATGGCTAATAATGAGGTACTTACTTAGACGTCTAAATGAAATTATATAATTAGGTACTCATTGTAGGTGGTAGAACTATTTTGGTTCGCCCGGGGAAGTACACACACTAGAAACAATTCTATTGTGTTTCGGTGGTAAGGTGCAGTTGCTTGCCACACTTACATGAGGAGGCCTTCGGAGTAGCAGCACAACAGCATACGACCTCAGACAAGACTTACCTATGCTTGCTTGAAGTTGTATGTAGATGTCCTTGGGCTGCAGCGACCACTTAACACCACGTGGCCTGCATGCTCGTCTGCTACTCCATTCAAATAAAAAAAAACTCAATCTATCTATCTTATACGTTATCTTATACCTTTAAACGAGCAATTCTTGTATATGTTATATAATATACAGGGTGATTTGTGACCATTTGCTGTAAAATAAGTCATGTAACACCTTGTTTGATTTTCAGTATTTTCAGAGATATTTGATAATTTGTACTTTTTCTGAAAATACCCCGATTTTAAGGGAAAATGATAAACCACACTAAAAATGCTGTCGAGTCAAGTAGTATGTATACGTTACCTAGTGTGAGTAGGTACATAATTTCTAACTGGAAATTACTTCGTGTTTTTTTTCAATATTTTTATTTTCTAAATATACTTTTATGGAATAGATTTTTATGAAGTTTAATTAGTAAGTAGGGGATTTCAGGGGCGATTAATAGATCTAGCTAAATTTCCTTTTTAGAAAACGTTGTTTTATCTGTGTTTTCAAGCAATGAAAAACTTAAAATATCATTAGAATACGACGGTAAATTTTGCCAATTTCTATAAGGTATAATAGCTCAGGTGGGAAATCGGACGATCACAATAACCAGAAGATCCCAGTTCGGGTCCTATCCGATATTTTTTTCCTCTCTTTTTTTAAATTCCTTTTTGTAATTAGAACAAGAAATTTAATTCGTTTTTATCC
The DNA here is from genome assembly GCA_911387765.1 of Pyrgus malvae. Taxonomy (NCBI): domain Eukaryota; kingdom Metazoa; phylum Arthropoda; class Insecta; order Lepidoptera; family Hesperiidae; genus Pyrgus; species Pyrgus malvae. The sequence goes on along the minus strand of OU426955.1, from coordinate 2,918,678 downwards.
AAGTAGAGCCCGGATATCCAGGCATATTTTTTTTATGTTATGAGCGCCAATTACGGACAATCTCTACGTACTTTATTAAGTTTTAACGGTAATATACAAGGTTACACGGTAAGTAGATCTAGATCCTTGAAGGGGTTGTAGTTGTCATCATTCCTGAATGATTCTACTATGAAAAACTATACCCCAAAATTAACCGCTTTAAATATATTGCTCTTCTTTAAATATATTCGTCTTGAAAACGGTAGGTACGCCGTGAAAGCGCCTTAAAAACATAGTAGAATCAGGCAGGAATGATGAGAACTACAACCCCTGCAAGAATCTAGTATGACTTACCATGTAACCCTGTATATCATATTATGTTATTGATGAATTTGTAGCAAATAAACAAATTCCTCTATTCTCTGACACTCCAGCACAAATACAAAATAGTTAATTATTCAACAACAATGACTCTCGCAACCGTGCTGGGACCTCGATATGAGTACCCAGTTAGAAGAATACAGTTGGTAAACGTGAGCAAAGATGAGAAAGAGTTGCAGTATCTGTTGTTCTGCACCAAAAACGTGATTGGCATTCAGAAGATGCCACTTGATGGCAACCCCTGGAAACACTCAGGAATGCTCGGGCATCCAATCGAAGTAAGTAGCAGTTTAATTAATTGTGAGGAACGATTTATTTTTATACATGCAGCATTAACCTTGCTAACCCCTAGGTTAAAAAGGCCCTAGCCTTTTTTGGTATCGGGGGGGAAACCTTCAAAAGGTACCCGGCACCTTGGGAGAGGATGATGCGTTATGTGGGATTTGCACCGCACTAACACCCCCGGTGGCATGCCTCTGCGCTTGGGGAGGACTCCCGGATCTCCAGTGGAACGCACCGGAGTTCTTCACACGCGGCGCCCTAGAACGGGCCCATCTTCGGAGAACAGATGTGCTCTCCTGCACCTTCCGATGTTTACGGCGACATACGGCCACGCCGTCCTTCCCGGGGCTGCTGGCTGGACGGATCTCACTGCCCGCAACACCGGAGGCCCTCTTTTAGTCGCCTCTTACGATCAGGCAGGGGATACCGTAGCTCTATTCTTAATCCCGAATCTACAGGGACTTACTAACCTATGGCCTAGAGCGATATTTTTTCTAAGTTTTTAAGTTTAACTTTCCTTTGGAACAGATGGTACTCGGTGTCTTAATAAGAACTTTTAAAAAGCAAATACTTTGGTAATAAAACACGATGCAACAGACCTTTCCTTATATCTTATATGATATCATCGTCATCATCATCATATGATCTTGATCACTTTATTGTAGAAATGAAACCGGCAGATCCTAATAATGAATATCTAGATCAAAGCGACGCGATAGATACGAGTACGAGGAAATAAATATCTCATGATATTGTCTTCTAGTGTTCTTTCATCAGGCTGCTATTTTAATTATTAAACCCTAAGTAGACACTCCGACCAATATTCTTTGTCTTTTAAATATTCTTTACAGGTAATAAATTTATGCTTCCGCGAAGACAGTGGAACTTTGTTTACAATTGGCGCCAAAGACAATTGCGTTACCCAATGGGCTGCTAACTACAGGTAACTACATCATTGATTTATTAAATGAAATGAAATGAAATGAAATGAAAATAATTTATTTGCACAAATATGGGTGAAAAAAAAAAAATTTTACAAATTATTTAGAACTCCATATTTACCCCTGAGGGTGTACAAATATTAATTTAATTTAATAAACTAATTAAGTTTAATGACTTAATTTAAACTTAGATTTTAAAATTACTATTAAAGAAGGGTACATAAGAAACATTAAAGTAGTATGTAGTTTTACATTTGTAAAGTTTTAATTAATTAGACGTAAACCCAATTTTGTGCTTTTTATTAATTTATTTTATGAACCATACGTTTATTTTATTTAAACCATACGAGGTTTGCCGTCATCAGCTTTGGGCACCCACCAGGATGGGTTTTTGTACACTGAGAGGAAAAAAAGCTGGCGGAAAAAAAACCTCCCAGGTTTTTATGCCGCGGACAAAATTATTTATTATGTAATTCTATTTTGTTTGATTATAATTTTATTTTATTTTATGTTTTTTTTATTATTGTGTATTTTATTTATCGTTTAAAAACTCAGTGACCGAATAGTACGCTTTTTTAATTAAATATGTTTTGAGTTCTCTTTTGAATTCGTTATTAGTTTTTAATGTAATTGGGATTTTAAAAGTGTCACTTTTTTACAGTATTTACTAAACTTTGTAGGTCAGTTGAGATAACAACGAAATTAGGAGGTGAAGATTTGGACCCCTATTACTGCCTCATCGAGGATGGTCGGCCTGGGTGGTTGTTTCATGAGATTCGGGATCTGTTCTATTACATACAAATTCTATGCCAGGGAACTTTCTCCCCAGCTATGCGGCGTGTTAAAGATTACATCCCCATCGACTCTCTACCTGACTTGATGAGAGCATTGGGCTACTTCCCCACCGAATATGAAGTAAGAAACGTTACTTATGTATTATTTAATTACTCTCAGTTACCCTCTCAAGTGCGCCTTTAAAATAATCAACACAAAGAACTACAATTAAAGATCTCCAAGTCTTTCGCGAAATCCATGTAAGATCCACAATATTTTGTTTCAATTTTGACTATTTTATAATAATATAAAATACAAACAATAAATATGTTCTATCGTGGAAACGATTCAAGGTTGAAAACTTGATCGTCGAGGCGAAGTATAAGGTGTACCAGCGAAAACCTTCCATTGAGATAGACTTCGAGGAGTTTGTCAAGTTGTACCTGAACCACCGACCGGCCTTCGGCGACAGTTTCAAGAACCTTCGAGACTCATTCGCCGTGTTCTCCTCAAGAGACAAGGACTCCTACGTTATCAGCCGCGAAGACTTCATTGATATGTTGACTTGCAATGGTAAAATAACTCAGTTCTCTTTAGTCGTCAATATCTTGGTGATCTGATAGTGATCTGACGATCCGTATGGGGTCGATCGTGGTGATCACCCACGCGTGGAGTGCTACGAGTTCGATTCTTAGCAGAAGGCCATGTATAAATGATGAATTTAGAGGTGTCTTCTTGATCTGGGTGTTTGTGTCTTAGTCTTTGTGTGTCCCCATGACATCCACCGTTAAGAGTATCCTACTGTGGGATCATGAGTGTGATGCATTATTTTATTCATATAGTGTTTTTTTTTTACTTTTTACAAGCTGAAATTGCAGTAAATTGATAGCTGCTAACGTTCATACTGTTCTTAGTTCATAATTCTTGATACGCTGCTTATCGTTTTTATGACTTTTATGTACCTTTAGATTATTAGGTAGAAGAGTGAACTCATGCTCAATATGAAGGTATTTATTTCTGTTACTCATAGAATGCAAACAGAATGTTATCAATGAAAGGAACAATGTGTCGAAATGGAACAGTACTTGGTTTTAGACTTTTTTACGCACACGGATCCTGCGTGTTGGTTGACGCAAATACATTTCAACTCGATTACACTTACTTATAGCCAAACCACACTAGTTACTTTTAGCATCGGCGTTCAGCGATTTAATCTAATTTAATAAAATTTCTCGCCGCCACCGCCTTCTTAAGGTTTTGATTTATTTCAGGTGAATGCTTTTCCCGAGAGTTAGCTTGGTATTTACTCTCCATTCTGTACGGTCACAGTTTTGAAGAGAGGGCGACGATGATGGAAAATGATTTTTCCTTTTTACCAGAGGTATGTTTTACTTTATTTTCAAAGGAGTGTGGTGTACGGAGAATTATGCTCCACGCCTCTCCTATTGATTGCCAATATGAGTAGAGTAGTAGTAAAAATGCTACTATTACATTTTTATCCAATGCACACAGAATAAACAATTTTAAAATGTGTGTTCCGCTGGGCCGCTGAAGGTTTCTGATCTTACCTACATTTACTGAACGCGACCAATGACATTTTCTTTATTGTACCAAGTTATAACTATTTTGATATGATAAATCTTAATAGGTATATATGTATAAATTACGTGTCACGTGTTTATCCGCGATGGACTCTTACTTATCTGATTTTAATATTTGCACACCGTGTGCAGTTTGATCCAACTTGAAAGATAGGATAGCTTACGTCTCAATTTATAGTCGCAATATTAGGTATTTTATTTCTGATACTTTAAGGCAGGACAACGTCTGCCGGGTAGATATGAGCGCCGATGGGTGGGAGGTCGGCGGCGGCGCGCCGACTTTTTGGAGTCGGCGGCGGCGGCGTTTTCGGCGGCGTGACCTCCAAAGGATTTTTTGATGTTGGCAGATAAAAAACACGTAGTTTATCGATAAAAATATTTATATTTATTAAAACTTAAAAATAAACAAATTACTGTTCAGGAAAGTGTAACATTTTGACACTTAGCAATTAGAACAACGTAATTATACAATTTTGAATAACAGTTTGCCGATATTGCAGGTCGGTGTGTGACAGGATAGTTTTTTTTTATATACTATACATATAAATAAACCGTACAAAAAGGCAGACGAGCCGCGTGGTGTTAAGCGATCACCGTCACCTATGGACACGGGTAACCCCAGAGGAGTCACTCGAGCTTTGCCGGCTTTGGAGGAGAGCTTTTTTACAGCTTTCTTGAAGAACCCCATTTCATAGTCCACTGGAAATGTCTCAGCTGGAAGGTTGTCCCATAACTTACACGTCCGTGGTAAGAAAGAGCGTGCAAAGCGGACTGTGGAGGACCGCCTCGAGTCCAGATGGTGTCGGTGAAACTTTAACCTTCGTCTGGTGGTATATTCATGAAATGGTGACGTAGGCATCATTTTAAAAAGTTCCTTGGAGCCCTCACCATAGTAAAGTCAATAGAATGCGCAGAGCGAGCCTCTTCGCAAGCTTAGCGGTTCTAGACTGTCAGTAAAGCTTGGGTCGTTGATGATTCGGACTGCGTGCTTTTGAACGGAGTCAAATGAGTGTAGTGGTGTAGCTGGTATTTTGGTGCTCCTCTCGTATAATCTATTTATTATTATTTGTATAAGGCAGCTATGTATTGTGTATGTGGACTATGAGAAAGCCTTCGATTCTATTGAGATCTGGGCGGTGCTAGAGTCTCTCCAGCGATGCCAGATTGACTATCGGTACATCGAGGTGTTGAAGTGTTTGTAAAATGCCGCAACCATGACAGTCCGAGTCCACGACGGAAGCACTGGACCTATTCCACTGCAGCGCGGAGTATAAGGCACAAGGTTCATATCCCCGAAGCTGTTTACCGCTGCACTGGAAGACGTGTTCAAGCTGATAGAGTGGAACGAGCTCGGTATTGACATTAATGGCGAACACCTCACACAACTTCGATTTGCCGATGATATAGTAATCTTGGCGGAGAACCTGGAAGAGTTCAGCACTATATTATGTGACCTCCATAGCGCCTCATAAAGGGTGGATCTTAAGATGAACATGGACAAGACGAAGATCATGTTCAACCGGTATACCGGTTGTTATTGATGGCACTACTCTCGAAGTTGTCGACGAGTACATATACCTGCGATCCGTATGGGTAAGTCCAGCTTCGAGAGAGAGATAACTTGTAGAATCCAACTCGGTTGGGCAGCGTTCGGGAAGTTACAAAGTGTCTTCTCGTCCAGAATACCTCAGTGCCTGAAGTTGAAATTTTTCGAGCAGTGTGTGTTGCCAGTGATGACCTACGCTAAGACGTGGTCTTTTACAGATGGCCTTTTCCATAGGCTCAAGGTCGCACAGCGCTCGATGGAGAGGGCTATGCTTGGTATTTCTCTACGTCGGTACGGTTCGGTACGGTATTTCTGTATAAAATTCGTAACGATGATATCCGTAGACGAACGAAAGTTACAGACATAGCTCTCAAAATTTGCAAGCTGAAGTGGCAATGGGCAGGCCATATAGTTAGAAGAACCGACAACCGATGGGGAAGAATGGTTCTCGAATGGCGACCACGTCTCGGCAAAAGGAGTACAGGCCGCCCTCCAACCAGGTGGACTGATGACCTAAAGAAGACAGCGGGAAACCGCTGGATTCAGTAGGCGCAGGACCAGGAGGAATGGCGAACGTTAGGGCAGGCCTACTTCCAGCAGTGGACTACTAAAGGCTGAAAAGAAGAAGAAGAACTGCTTAAAGCGGCCTACGGCAACAACGAGCACGTTCATACTATTTGACTAGTGACCGATTCAATTATCTCTCTCGCTCACTCGGCGCGCCGTTACCTTTTGGCGGCGGCGGCGGCGCGCCGCCGGCGCGGCGCTCATATCTACTGCCGGGTTAGCTAGTTAATAAATAAAAATTTGAATCTGAAAATTTAATGGCTCTAAAATGCTGAAAATGAAATCATTTGTCAATCACCCACCCAACCTAGTTGTGTGGTTCGCTTGTTATCTACAACAGCCTACATGGCTTAGACCTAAAGTAACCTACCTATACCTTTTTTTTTGGTGTCGGGGGGGAAACCTTCAAAAGGTACCCGGCACCTTGGGAGAGGATACCGGGTTATGTGGGATTCGATCGCACTAAAACCCCCTCGGTGGCCTGCCTCTGCGCTTGGGGAGGACTCCGGGATCTCCGACGGAACGCACCGGTGTCCTCCACGCGCGGCGCCCACAATGGGCACATCTTCGGGAGAGCTGTGTTGCTCTCCTGCACCTTCCGATGCTCACGGCGGCATGCGGCCACGCACACACCGCCGTCCTTCCCGGGGCTGCTGGCTGGACGGTTCGAGCTCCCACTCTCCCGGCACGCAACCCCGGAAGCCCCCTTTTTGTCGCCTCTTACGATCAGGCAGGGGATACCGTAGCTCTATTCTTACTCCCGAAGCAACCTAACTACCAGTTAAATATAAATACGTTTATCGACATCCAGGAAATCACCTTCTCCGAGCTGGTCAACAACATCATCGGCATCCAGAACGTGGAGAATTTGTCAGAGTACTCAGTTCTATCCACTGTTTCGCAGAGTGTAGCTTCAGATTCCGATGAACCTATGGACTGAAAAGGGGTAGCGAGAGCAGAATAGTTGAATAGTACCTATCAGGCGGAGCGAGTCAACAAGATATTAATTTAACTTACCTTTGTAACAGTATCTACGACGATTATGTAGATCAATTAAGCTTCTTTTGAAACGGAACTCACTACACAATTAGGTAGTTGACTAATAGCAAATAAATGACAAAGTGTCTGTATTCATAAATATAGTTATCCATACTAATATGTTTATATATATAAATTCGAAAGTACTCTGTCTGTCTGCTATGCTTTCCCGCTGAAACTACTGAACCAATTTTAATGAAATCTGGAACACAGATAGAGTGGACCTTGGGAAAGGACATAGAATGGTTTTTATCCCACAGGAACCTACCCAAGTAACGATTTATCGTCGTATAAAGGTTTAGTAAACGGTATCTGAATACCATACATCGCAATAGTTAAGTCATACTAACTTTATAATAACGTTTACTAAACGCGAAAATGGCCCCAGTTATACGACCTCAATGGTCGTATAATGGTCATACAGAAGTCTCGAGCCAACTTCGTTAACGTCATTCAAAAGTCGTACAAATGTTATGGGATAACCATAACTTTCGTCGCTTTGTTGTATTGTGGTCGTACAGGTGTTACTGAATGACTAAAACGTTTTATTTGAGTCAAGAGACAATACCTGTAAGACTTATTCGTATTATGTTTGTGGTTTCGTTTCAAGATTTTAGTGTAAAATAAATAATTACAAGGAAATAAATGCTAGCTGAGTTTATGTCATTTTCATATCTTACTTACTTTATCTGTCTCTCATGCTATTTAGTTCGACTGGGAACTGAAGTTTTATGATAATATACCTATGTGAATACTATTAAGATTTTCATGCCCCCTCGTAATTTTGAGTTAAAATCAATAGATTTTTATTAATAAAAATAGGTTTTTTTCTAAAAATGTCCGACATGTTGCTTTTGTCGCAAACTTACCTCTATACGACCCGATGGTGATGATAATGGTCGCCATGACAGCTAGCTATTAGGGTTCCTCAAGAAACATAAAAAACCCTTTTCATATTGTGAATATTCACCAAAATTCTCGTTAATCTAATTCTCGTTAACGTCTCCACGATTTTTTTGATTCCATTTCCGTAACAAAATTTCATCAAAAGTTCGTAAATATGGCCGCCTAGTCATTATAAAGTCAAAACCTGATTTAAATGCGACAGCAAGTTTGATTAAAGTCAGGACATGACATTAAACGGACATCATGTAATATAAAGGTTATATTTGAGTCGTCAATAAACAACCAAGTCATTTAAGAGTATTTAATTGACCGCTGTAAAACAAGATAGTGATTGTTATATAAACGTCTCTGTGAAAACGTCTATACAATATGCACGTTATATAAATGTCATATAAAGGTTTTCCAAAGACATAATTTGGTCAGTTCAAAACATTTATCGGACTATAACGTTAGTATGACTATACTTATTGCGTTGTCGTACAAACGTTTTAGCTAAGATGTAATATAACGTCATATAGTTTAGTCACCCAAACGTTGCTAAGACCAGTTTACTATGACCTATTCGACGCACGACTAATTAGTTACATTAAAAACGTATATAGGACCTGGTAGTTATATCATTACCATTGTAAGACTGCTATCCAACTTTAGGTCGTACAAGTCAAGACTTATACGACGTATTTGTTTGTTGGGTATAAAACGGGTCCACGTGGACGAAGTGCTGGCGGAAGGCTAGTTTTATTATAAATATAGTCTTCAGTATCTCCCCTTTTTTTTCGAGTAGGGTAGAGTAGTATAACTACCTAGTTAATTGATTGGTAACTTATGTCAAAACATTTTTTCTTCAATAACTATCTGTTAAAATTTACACACACAACACAAATTTACACACACAAACAAATGATGCCTTGCGTAATAAAATGTAGTTTATATCTTACAGATATCGTTGTATTACACCTATACTTTATCTTAAGGTATTTAAAGGATTTTGCGAATAGCACTACTCTCTTCTTTTAAAATTATTCACTGTTAACAAGGCCTGCTGTTTTATGTATTTTTTATTAATTCACAAAAGGGAATGGAGTGTGGAATTAAGTATAGGTTATACTTAATTCACCTATAGGTACATTGTTGGAATGTAAGTATTTTCTGCACCCGAAGACTTTTAAATTATTAAAGATATCGAAATTCCTGTAATTTTTTTCTTTGCTCTGTGAATTTTGGACTTGCCTTGTCTAATAAATTTCTGGGTGCATTAAGCAACTAAACGATGTCAAACATGTAGACCAACGGCTCGCCTTCCGAAATACTAAAATCTAATGACCATTTGCCACTAGCGAACTTCTAGGCATATCATCCTGCCCTTATGTTATGGTACCACATATAATTTCTCACAGAACACCAGGCTAAGCCAGCTTGGCTAAGCTAAGCAAGAAATAAAATTAAATGGCGTGCACACCAAGAGCTAAGGTAAAGCTCAGTAAGTGTTGCGAAGTTCAATTATATGTATATATAATCGATGAAGAAAGTTCCGATGATGAATACGTTACACGTTACGACACATAGAAAATATATGTATTAATTAATTGATTGATTAATGGCTACAACCCTTTTTGCGTCCCACTGCTGGGCACGGGTCTCACCCCCTTATTGGGGAGGCCTGGAGCTTACTCCACCACACTGCTCCAATGCGGGTTGTTGGAGGAGATGCGCCACTAAGCCAACCTGCTGTCGGATGTTTTCAAACCGCCCATAAGGCCCCCGACAAGGTTTAACGACTGTTCTCTATCGACAACAACCGGGACCGACGGCTTAACGTGCCTTCCGAAGCACAGAAACGCGCATTAAATATTTTGCTACTAGCGGTCACTCATCTCACACCCGACCGCGCCCGTTTGGCTTAGCTGTATAGACCGCTTGTGGTCTACGCTAGCCGCCGAGCCATGCGCGCTTCATTGATTAATACTGACTTATTATAATTTAAGAAAAAGACATTCCAGACCTTGGATATTTCAACCAACACATTTAATCTCGGCACACAAGTGGAGAGTTTAGAACTTTATTTTACGAGTTAGATGATGAAAATTTTCAGTTATATTAGCATGGATAGCACTGGCGCAGGATGTGCAAAGGGCGTTCGCGGAAGGCGGAAGGGGCTTAGCTTAGGACACAACTCCTCGTAACCAAGCTTCCCATATTTTAGTTAGCGAACATTGCTTAGTTCGCTTAGTCTGCGCTCTGAGGCCTTAGTGTAAGTCTGCACACGCGAATACGTTACTATCGCGTTTGCGTTAAGAATAAAATTAAATTATCGACCTTATTCCTTTCAAGTTAAGATCTATCTGTCCAATATTAACTCGGACGCAGTAGTACCGTTTGCGCGTTTTCAAACTTAACTAAGAGCTCTGCCCACAAGTATGGAAAACTGCGTCAGCTATGCGAGCTAAGCTAAACTAACTTAGCTCAGCTCTTGGTCTGCAACCCACATTAGACCTAGGCTGTCATAGCATGGCATGAATTACATAAAAGTATCTACTGGAAATTTAAAATTAAATGGCAATCTTATCGCGGAAAGTTACAAGTCTTTTATCTTTAATTGACTTACGGCCGGTCTCAATAACCTAAACCTACCTTTAACAGTTTGTTAAAGTAGCTTTCATATACATTATTAGTCTAAGACTAAAACTGATGTGTCAGCCAGGTGGCAAAATCGAAGCCATGCCATAATGATGTCTTCCTTCTTTTTATTTCTGGTTTTTACAAAATTGTGTTTTATTGTAAATAAAGTATTTAATTTTGTAATTGTAAAGTTATTGTCAAAAAGTTATTTTATTTTAAATAAATACTTTTATGTACTTTTCCTATGTCTTTACTTTTAAATATAAATAGGGTTTCCTGTTTGATTGATGAATAATAAAAAATAATAATCATATTAACATTATTTAATCCTTAAACACATTCATACACATACAGTCATACACATAAATCATATAGGTACTTAAAATAACTCTTATCTAACATTACTTGAAAAAACTTACACTTATATTGTTAACAGTTTGTATTATGTTTTAATTACTTTTAATTGCTTAATTTCTAATTCTAATTTTACATTTTCTAATTCTAAATTTTTGCACTCTAATTCTAATTTCCTATTTTCTAATTCTATTTTTTTATTCTCAAGCCCGGCTTTCTCGGCTTTGACTTGGAAATAAGCTGCTAGCTTCAGATCCTTGTCCCTTTGAGCTCTCTGAACCTCTTCAGCCAGCTTTCTTCGTTTGTTTACTGTAAAGAACAAAATTGTTGTATTACATTTGAAAGTATTTATATTCTTTCAGCAGTCTAAGCCAGCTCTATAACCATTTTAAATTGAAAAACCAAAAAATAGGCAATTCATAGAATAATAAATAATGTTTCAAATAAATTATGTTTCATACTCAGCCCCACAGTAGGGTATATACCATATCGTGGGTACCATGGACACACACAGAAACACAAACACCCAGATCGAGAACAGAAATTAAACTCATCATTTAAATTTCTCTTTCGCCGGGAATCGAACCCGAGACCTTTCGATTGGCAGGCCGGCATGGTAACCATTGTGCCACGCGAGTCGTCAAACTTGTAAGGAAAAACTCTAGTTAGGGTTTAGGATTTTGTAACTTACAACCTTTGTTTGGCGTGTTAAAAATAAATTTCTTTGGGGAGAAATTTATCTCATTTCCTCCACCAGCATCTAAACCACCATCACCACCCAACACCACAACATTACTGCTTGAAGCTACATCTGGTAACAGCTGAAAGTCAGCATCCATAACTTCAACAACTGCTTCAGATGGAACTTGGCCAACAGCTACGTCATTTTCCCCATCACGGCCAAACTCCACAGATAACCCAGTGCATGTTGCACCTAAAATAGAAGCTACTCTTTCTAAAACTTCGTCTGGAGGGATGAAGGCCTTCCCACCTCCCGTCTGAAATTAAAAAAATAATAACATATAAATACTGAAATAGCTTTGGTATCTCTCACCGATGCCTTGGAAAGGTCCCTAGAGGACAAGCAGATCGCCCTATGTGTTTTTCTAGATATCGAGGGAGCTTTTGACAACACGCAAACCTCAACTAATTGTCAATGGTTTGATGGCTAAAGGCGTCGATGATGCCTCTGTTGCGTGGATCAAGTCAATGCTCTCGGCCAGGGTAATACAGTTAACCCTTCATGGACACAAATATGAACTAAAAACTACCCGAGGCTGCCCACAGGGAGGGGTCCTGTCCCCCCTCTTGTGGTCCCTAACGGTAGATCAGCTACTGGAGATTCTCAACAGGAAACGCTTTGACGTGCAAGGATATGCCGACGACCTTGTCATTGTGGTCAGAGGTTTCTGTCAAGACACTTTGTCATCGAGACTCCAAGAAGCGCTGAACATTTTCTCTGACTGGTGTAAAAATAACCAACTATCAGTCAATCCAGACAAAACAGTAATAGTCCCATTCACAAAGAGGAGGCTCTTAGATAAACTAAGGCGCCCACGTCTGAGTGGGAAAACTATACCGTTTTCCACCGAGGTTAAATACTTGGGCGTAACACTCGACCAAAAACTTACGTGGAACCTACATATTGATAATATTATCTAAAGAGCTAAAATAGCCTTAGGGATAAGCTGTCGACTTGTCGGGACCAGATGGGGTATCAGTTCCAAGGCTGTCATCTGGTTGTATACCACAATCATAAGGCCTCTTGTGACCTATGCATGTGTGGTGTGGAGTAAGAAAACTTCACAAAAAACGACCGTCGACAGATTAAACGCGATACAGAGAACTGCCTGTGTCATTGCTACAGGAGCCATGGCGTCGTGCCCAGGAGCGGCTCTGAATGCTATGCTCGACATGCCTCCACTGCACATATATATAGGAGCTCAGGCAAAGTCCAGTGTGTTTAGACTATGCTCCAGCGGTTGTAGACCCGGGCTTTCCCAATCTTTCCGAGCTCTAGTAGAGCAAGTTTTTAGGAAAGAAATATTTTCTATGGTATCTGATTTTATGATACCAGAGAGGAACTTTACCAAACTATACCAGGTAATGATGCCTACCAGGAACGAATGGCTTAATGGCCAGATGCCGGGAGGGCTGAACGGTGTAGTTTGGTATACTGATGGATCTAAAATGGGCCATGACGTAGGATGTGGAGTTTACGGTGAAAGGCCCAAAACGAGGCTTAGCATACACCTAGGAGCCCACGCCACAGTCTTTCAGGCGGAGGTGTTCGCCATCATACAGTGCGCAGAGCTAAACCTTGAAAGACGTTACGTCAACAGAAACATCTTTTCGGACAGCCAGGCAGCACTCTTGGCCATAAGTTCGTATACTGTAAATTCGAAACTGGTCAAGAACTGCATAGAGCGACTCAACGCACTGGCTGCGAGAAACAGAGTCTTTGTGATATGGGTTCCAGGACACTCATCCATACAAGGAAACGAGGAAGCTGACGTCCTGGCACGTGAGGGTGCAAAAGGGACTCAGCTCGGTTCTGAACCGTTCTGTGGTATTTCCAAAACGACAATCCGACAAAACATTCTCACTCAGTGCAGGGAGGAGGCGATGAGGGACTGGACTGAAGGACCAGGGCACAGCCACTCCAAAGCTCTGATACGAGGATATGATCGGAGTTATGCTGAAGAGCTATTAAAGCTCAACAGAACAAATATCCGCACGGTTACCAGAGTCCTTACTGGACACTGTAAGCTCGGAAGACATATGTCGCTTTTAGGACTAAGTCTAACCGACACGTGCAGATATTGTGGGGAGGAGTGCGAGACACCACGCCACCTCCTTTTAAATTGTGGTGCGCTAAACCACAAGCGTAGCATTCATCTTGGGAGGCACGTGCTGCTGCCAGATGAAGCCAAACAAATCACCATCCATAAAATCCTAGCCTTTATCAAGGCTATCGGGTTGGACGGTGATCTGTAACCTGGCTATGGGTACAAACAATCTTTATAGGTTGAAGTACCCTGGGCTGGAACAGCCCGAGCCCCTTTATTCAAATAAAAAAAAACATATAAATATGTATTAGTATACAGCATAAGTAATATTATATATATGAAATTTATAAAATACAAACCTTAAAATTGTTTTGTCGTATTAGTGCACTACGTTTCCTTGCAGACTTTTTTAAATTTTCCCATTTAAGACGCAACTGCTCTGCACGCCGAAAATCTCCCGTTTATGCACTAAACTCCTGTGCAATTGATTTCCAAGCTTCCTCTTTTAATTTATTAAATGTAGCATTTATTGTCTTTGATGTTATTACTTTGTGCTTGGAAATCATATCAAGCAGAATAATATTGCAATCTTTGCTGAGTGCCTTAGCTTTCATCTGAAAATAAATTATAATTTTAGACTAGAAACAATGGTTATAAAGAAGCTATAAGTGTATTTTAAATCAATGAATATTATATTAACAATTAACCAATATTTAAAAGTAATACTTACGTTTTGTAGATCAGTCAATTTATTTAACTTGTGCAACAAATAAATTAATAAAATATGGATACAAAATTGCTATTGCCGCAGTCAGAAACAAACCAAACATTCAAACTTCAAATAAAGGCGGGAGCGTCCGCGGTCATCTGCTGTCATATGTCAAACTGCGTTTTATTATTGCTTCAGTCTTATAAATGTTTAAGATTATTTAATTTAAAATTTGTACCATTTTCATGTATAGTAATATTAGTAATAAGTAGAACTTTAAAATAAAGCATAGTATTACTTGAAATTATATTGTCAAAGTAAATTTAATTATTTATTTGTCGACATAAAACACGAAGCCGTTTTGTTAAAATACAAAAACGAAACGCTCGAGAGGGCGACGCTAACAAAGGATAAGGGACCTTAACCTTGCGACAATTTTGTTATTGAGACGACAGTAACAGTTACCGATAAACTCTGGTAGGTAACAGAGTTTAACTGTTGGTAGATTATTGAGACCGGCTGTTAGAGATTAAACAGAAGTTTATAGGTGAAGACCTACATACAGTTTAGATACAATAGCGAGGATGAGTACGCGCCGGCACAAATTTCCGTATGAAATCCACGATGTCGAACCTGATTTTGCCAAAGAACTTATGGAACATTACAGGGGTGAGTACCTAGATGTTTTTATTTATTACAAATAATGAAATTCTGTAAGTAATAAATCCTGACATCGAGTCACAAAAAAAAAGCGCCAAATAAGATATTCATTTACCTTGAACTTAGAGCATCCCAGGTGTAGTGTATGTTAAGTTTATGTTTATGTTAATAGAGTGCAGCCAACTTTATTATATTATTTGGGTGCTTATATTAACCTTGTATTAGCTAAATTTAATACAGTATTATTCGGACACGCATGGGTTTCATTTCTCACAACACCGCACACCTTAGATGGCGACCCGCCAGGCCCGGAGTCAGGTTGCAGCGCCCGCCACTCCGGCGGCGTCGCGAATTTGAAGCTCAGCTTTGTGCGGCCCGCGACTTAGTGCTAAAGTAAAGACTATTAAGTACATAAAGATAATTATAGAACAATGGAAGTGAAAAGTTAATGTATCTTTGTTTTCGGGACGATAATCACGGTCGGGATTGAAAAATATTATAATGGGAAAACAACAGTCCAAGGAGGAGACCATTGTGGTACAAAATGCCGCTGGTGGTAACAATCAGTCGGAAGCCTTGATGGTTCATGTGACCGCAGCCAACATCATTTTGCGAATAATATTACTTATTATTCTGCTGGGCGTATTTTATATTATACATCGGACGTATAAAAAATGTATGGTGAAATGGATGAGTAACGAGATAAATCGTACAGCAGTTCGGAAGTCTTTCTTTCAACGAGAGGTCCAGTCGAGAGGTCCCGAGGGGTCCAAGATGTATCCAGATATACGTGCAGTGTAAATCGCCGTGTACCAAAAGTGTTTTTAAAGTGCGTTATTATGTTCGCTATTATAATCGCGTTTAATCTATTCGTTTTATAAAAGTATGTGCCGCGTCGCGTAACATAGAAGATGGAATTCGTATATTCGCGACCTGCAAAGTGAACTTTGGACTTTATATGTGTATCTACTATATTTCGTGCATTTTATATTAATCATTTTGCAATGTTTATACTTAATGTTAATATGAATTACAGGTACTTAAGTGTTTACCTTTCTCTACATTATGGTGGTGAGAAATGGATATTATTATAAGTTTATATAACGAGTTGAAAAAGATTAGAGTTTATTTAATTAAAATTGGACCTAAGAGAAGAATAGGGAAAACTTTAGAAATAAATTAAATGAAATAAATGAAGTTTATAGACAATATCAAGTGTAGTTATAATAATAGATTATGACAATAAAGTCAAAAGTAAATGTTTTAGTTCGAGAGATAGGTTTTTCGCTAATAGAAAACTATAGATTTATATGAAGAGCTTTTATTGTTGTGTCGTAGTGATAAAACGAAATTAATTTCAAATATGGAGTCATTTGATATGAAAATTGCGTTAAGTCTATTGCCTATTATGACTAATGAGGAATCGAATACGAAACAATTAATTGATAATATTCAGTATTATCAGTATATTCAGTATTAGAAGCGCGCATGGCCTGGCCGTTAGCGTAGAACGCAAACGATCTATGCAACTAAGCCAAACGGGCGCGGTCGGGTGTGAGATGGGTGACCGCTAGTGGCAAAAAATTTCATGCGCGTTTCCGTGCTTCGGAGGGCACGTTAAGCCGTCGGTCCCGGTTGTTCTCGATATATAACAGTCGTTAAACCTTGTCGGAGGCCTTATGGGCGGTTTGAAAACATCCGACAGCGGGTTGGCCACTAACCCGCATCTCCACCAACCCACATCGGAGCAGCGTGGTGGAGTAAGCTCCAGGCCTCCCTAATAATGGGGAGAGACCCGTGCCCAGCAGTGGGACGCAAAAAGGGTTGCAGCGAACCAGCCATTCAGTATTATGATTCGATTTTAAAAGATGATTCTTGTAAACAAAATTTAATTAATTTTGTATTAAAATGTAGATTATCTCAAGATGCAAAATTAAAATTAAAATTAAAATATAATAACGTAAGTGAATTAATTACTGATATGAAAAATGTGTTATTGTGTAAGATAGCTGCAACTGCTATACATAAGAAATTGCAAGATTCGACAAAATGAAAAGTCAATTGTAGACTACGGAAAAGAAATTTCAGAATTATTTGTGGATCTTACTATTTCGCAATCTAATGGCGTTGAAGAATGCTATAATATTATAAAACCAATTAATGAGAAAATGGCTATAAAACAATTTGCTGATGGTCTGCGTAACCGTAGGCTAAGTACAATTATTTCAGCTAGGGATTACACTTCACTAAAAGATGCCATACAAGACGCTCAAGATGAGGTGTCAGCCGTTTCTACGTCTGGAGAAATTTTGGGTATGTATAAAAAACCTTATAATATGTTTTATAAAAGGAGTAGAAATAGCATTCGTAGGAATTAACGAGGTGAACGTAACTTCACTTCATATAGAGGATATGGCAGAGGTTATAATTATTGGAATCAACCTGTAAATCAAGTGCAATTTAGCAGAGGACGCTTTATTTCGTCGTCAGCTCGAGGAGGTCAACAGCATAGAGGTAATTCTCATTTTTATAGAGGAAACCAAGGGATACGCAAACAACGTAACATTAATGTAATAAATTGTTCAGAACAACCTCTTGAACAGGAAAACAATTCGAAACAGTTTTTTCGTAACTAAATCAGAACATTTTATTTTGGCTAGTGATAGCAATTGTTATATATTTTTTAAATCGTCTGTGGATCAAAATATAAAACATTTTTATTTAATTGATACAGGAGCTTCGTTATCAGCATGCACATATAAACATGCGCTAGAATATCAGAGTACAATCTATAAAGAGATTGTAAAGATCAACGGATTAGGTGGAGAAGTCGAAGCAATAGGATATATTTATTTACCTTTAACTATAGGAGATGAAATCATTAGGCACAAATTTTACGTTTTTAACAGCTTACCAATACAGTCGAATGGAATTTTGGGACGTGAATTTTTAAATAAATATAAAGCTAAGATAGACTTTTCTAAAAATAATTTAATTTTGCACACGACTAAGTCTGTATGTTCTTTTCCTATAATAAATAAATTTAAATTGCATTTTGATATTCCTGCGCGTAGTGAATCTGTGCACTTTATATATACAGATTTAAATGAGGATTGTGTAGTCTTATCAAAAGAAATAAAGGAGGGTGTATTTTTGGCAAGTTCTGTAGCCACACCTACAAATGGTTTAATACCCATGAGAATACTAAATGTGACTGAAAATAATTTTAAATTATCGGATATCAATCCTAAAATAAAAAACTTAAAGATTTTGATTTTTGTGTATTTGACAAATTAAAAAATAATGCCAAAAGAGTTAAGAATTTATTCTCTTCTTTAAAATTAAATCATTTAAATGATGAAGAACAGCGAACAATTGAAAGTATTTGTGCTAAGTATGCAGATATTTTTTATTTGCCAGGAGATAAACTAAGTACTACAGATGTTTATAGTCATACTATTAGTTTAAAACCTAACACAAAACCAGTGTTTTCGAAAACAATAATATAGATTGCCTATTTCACAAAAACATGAAATTAAAAGTCAAATAAATAAAATATTAGATGAAGGTATTATAGAACCTAGTAGAAGCGATTGGTCTAGCCCAATATTTTTAGTTCCTAAAAAGTCTGATTCTACGGAAGATAAAAAATGGCGATTAGTAATTGATTACCGAAAATTAAATAATTGTATAGAAGATGATAAGTTCCCTTTACCAGACATTACTGAAATTTTAGAATCATTATCAGGTAGCATTTATTTTACACATTTAGATTTACACCTAGGTTATTATAATATTCCATCCATCAGCCTTTTAAAGTCCACTGCTGGACATAGGCCTCCCCTAATGTTCAGCACTCCGTCCGGTCCTTCGCTTCATTATAATATTAAATTAGATGAAAATAGTAGAAAATACACAGCATCAGATGACACTTATGCCAATGGGTTTGAAAACTAGTCCAAGCTCTTTTTCTAGAATGATATCAATAGCAATGGCAGATTTAAATTATGAAAAGTGTTTGATTTATTTAGATGATTTGATTGTTTTCGGAAGAAACTTAGAAGCACATAATAAAAATTTGCAAGATGTATTTGAAAGACTACGAAAAGTAAAGTTGAAACTAAATCCATTAAAGTGTGATTTTTTGCGAAAGGATATTCTTTATTTAGGACATATAATTTCAGGTGATGGAATATTACCTGATCCTGGCAAATTAACTACTGTAAAAAACTATCCGCAACCTAAAAATTCTGATGAAGTGAAAAGATTTGTAGCGTTTACAAACTATTATAGAAAATTTATACCAAATTTTGCCGAAATTGCCAGCCCTTTAAATAAATTAACTAGAAAGCATGTTTCTTTTAACTGGGATCATGAATGTCAACAATCATTTGAAACTTTAAAAGAGCATTTAGTAGCTCCGCCTGTGTTAGAGTATCCAAATTTTGAAAAAGGGAATCGTTTTATACTTCAAACGGATGCGTCGAATAATGCTATAGGTGCGATTTTATCAAATGGAAATGGAAAACCGGTAGCATACGCTAGTAGAACTTTAAATAAAGGTGAAAAGAATTATCCAGTTATTGAAAAAGAGTTGCTTGCGATAGTTTGGGCAGTAAAATACTTTCGACCGTACCTTTATGACCGTTCTTTTAAAATACTTACGGACCACAAACCTTTAATTTTCTTATTTAACATGAAAGATCCATCAAGTAGACTTATGAAGTTCAGAATAGCTTTAGAGGAGTATAACTTTGAGGTAGAGTACATCAAAGGTTCTGACAATGCAGCAGCTGATGCACTGTCAAGAATAACTTCTGATGACTTAAAAGAAATGCATCAAAACATAATAAATGTTATGACGAGAGCACAAGCGAGAAAATTTGATAATTCAGATATTTTATCACAGAGTGCATCCAATGACTTGAGGCCTGATCAACCAAAAGTCGTGAGCACCTGTATCAAACAAAAATTCTGTTGAATTGAGGTTTATTGACAGGAAAAAGTTAGGAAATTTAAGAAAATCGAAAATGATAACTATCGAAAATAAAATATTTTGTTACGTGGAAAGTAAAAAGACTTTATATGTAAAATTTCTAGACTCTCAATCACAAATGACGCGAGACGAATTTGTGAGAGAACTGGATAAATTTTGCAAAATTTTGAATTTAGAAGAGATATTCATACTAAAAAATAAAGATAATGATATATTTATTAAAAAGTTATTAGCGGAAATAAAGAATAATAAAAAATGGTCCGGACCGCGAATATGTATTTTAAATAATGTAGAAAGAATTGAGGATAAAGATGATAAGAGAGTTATTTTAAATGACTTCCATCTTCTATCTAGCATTGGCCACGCTGGTATAAGACGGATGACGAATAATATAAAAAAGTATTACTATTGGACAGGTATTGAAAATGATGTTAGAGAGTTTGTAAAGCGTTGTGATAAATGTCAACGACAAAAACATTCGGTACCTACAAAGGAACCAATGGTGATAACGAGCACAGCGAATAGTGCATTTGAAAAAATATATTTAGATCTTGTAGGTCCATTAGAGACAGATAATGATAATTATTCTATTACGACCAGAAACGAAACGGACAGAGCTTCTGCATTTTCTATTGACAAGCAGAATGACACAGAATAATGGCTGGCAAAGGCTTATATAGAAACGACTCCCTTCTTATTGGCTATGGCTTGGCTTGGCTTAAGGGAGACGTTATGGCGGCATGGCTCCGATTGGCTAGCTGACTGATAGGTTCGTTACATTCGGCCATCCTGAAACAATTGCTCCCGCAATGGGAACAAACAGTAATGGTTAGCATCTGGCACAACACATCATTATGGCTTTTAACTTAAGGCTGGCTGACTAATGGCTGACTGACTAATAGCTGACTGGCTTATGACTGGCTGGCTCATGGCTGGCTGTCTTATGGCTGGCTGGCTGACTCATGGCTGACTGAGTCATGGCTGGCTGGCTTATGGCTGGCTGACTCATGGCTGACTGAGTCATGGCTGGCTGGCTTATGGCTGGCTGACTCATGGCTGACTGAGTCATGGCTGGCTGGCTTATGGCTGGCTGACTCATGGCTGACTGAGTCATGAAATGAAAACTAGGTACTAGCAATATCTGCTATAGGTCAAGTAATTCAATTCTTCCGGTACGTGAAGTTATAAATAAATAACGCTTCACACTCACAGGCCCACAGTAGGGTATATATAACCCGTGTTGTGGGTACCATGGACACATACAAAGACAGAAACACAAACACCCAGACCGAGAACAGAAATTTAAACTCTACATTGAAATTTCTGGTTATGAGTAGCTGTGGCACTGTTAACATTCTGGCATTACAACTAACACTGGCAAAAATGTCCCACTGCCGGGCACAGGTCTCCTACACACAAGTGAGAGAGATTTAGGCCGTAGTCCACCACGCTGGCCATGTGCGGTTTGGAGGACGTCATGCTTTCGAGAAATTATGAATTTCCCTCAGGCATGCATGGCGATGCAGAACATTGTAATCAATTAAAAGTCACGATATTTGCGATCACCGTGGAGCAGCGATAAATGCGCACATTACAAATTTCTTTGTCAGAGGTGCGCGCGTACCTGGCTATGGCTTGGCTACTTGTGGCCCTATCAACTCATGTCCTTACGGCATCGGAATGCAGCCTGCAGTTTCGCAGCCAATTTGAAAACCTTCATGCAGCCACGGTAAAGACATCTGTACTGTAATGTAGCTCATCTTGTCACGGGAAAAAGGTTTCCGGTCACGACAGTTAGCTGCAAAAAGGTATTGGCATATTAATACATTTAATCACTGCTTAATCATACTTATTCACACATTTCATTTCCTGTTTTCCGTCTTTCACGAAATGTATTCCAATTGTTCCCCAATGACTGTAAGCAAACTGTAGACTGAATAAATAAATAAATAATAATAATAATAATAAAAGCTGATCATAAATTCTCGCTGCACCAAACTTATTAAACATTGCGACATTTGCGACAAACACAGGATTTTCTCATAATTTTTTTCTGGAGTCAATTTTTTTCCATTGACAGTCTCCACAACAACTCGTTGCTAGGCACGTTCTTTTCTTCCAATGAACTTATGTGTAATAATAGTTTTTCCTCTATGCTTCTAATACGAGTAGGATACGCAATAAAATGCTGATTCTGATGCTGATCACTTCATTCTCTGACTTCTTAACTGCAGTTGAAAGAATTTGATGCATCGTTCCATGTCCCATCGTCGTTTATAATTTCGACATTTTGACAGATCATTTTCTTGCGAATGAATTTTCATTTTCGTCACCGTCAGACTCAGTTTTCAGCGCGCTCTTTATCTTCAGTATGTCGCAGACGTGGCGCGATTACATCTAAATCTCTTTAGATTTTCGTTCGTGCCACTTCTGATTATTACAACCAGAAATGAAACGGACAGAGCTTCTGCATTTTTTTATTGACAAGCAGAATGACACAGAATAATGGCTGGCAAAGGCTTATATAGAGACGGCTCCCTTCTTATTGGCTATGGCTTGGCTTGGCTTAAGGAAGACGTCATGGCGGCATGGCTCCGATTGGCTAGCTGACTGATAGGTTCGTTACAATTCTTATATTTTAACATTGCAATGCGAGTTAACAAAGTACATCGAAGCTTATCCTTTAGTTTCTAAAAAATCAGAAGAAGTTGCAAGAGTTTTTGTCAACAATTTTATCCTTAGGTATGGTGTTCCTAAAGAAATTGCGACCGACAGAGGAAAGGAGTTCGTTTCGGAAATATTCCAACAGGTATGTAAAATACTTAATATAAACCGTCTTAATTCTACTGCCTACCATCATCAGTCCATAGGTGCCTTGGAGGTAACTCACAAACATTTGAATGCATTTTTACGTATTCAATCAAAGTGATAACCATCCGGAGATGTGGAGCAAATGGCTACCATTCTGGTGTTTTCCATATAACACATCAGTACACACAGAAACAAAAATCACTCCATTAAAGTTAGTTTTCGGAAAGAAATGCTCACTTCCAAGTAACTTGACAAAAGATTTAGATCCGCTATATAATTTTGATAGTTATCCGCACGAATTAAAATATCGGTTGCAACTTTCACAAAAGGAAGCAAGATAGAAAATTAAGATATGATGAACGTATTAATCCTGTGTCGTATAAAGAAGGTGATTTAATTTTAGTGAAAAATGAAACGCCTAATAATAAGTTTGATAATATTTACTCAGGTCCATATATTGTTGTAAGAGATATACCACCTAATGTAGAGATAATTATTAATAAAAATGGTAAAAAAGATACGATTCATCAAAATCGTACCAAACTTTATTATGCTTAGTTTATAAAAAAAATATTGAATTCAAACTTTTTTTTTTTTTCAATAACAACGGTGATGTTATTGTATATGTTAAGTTTATGTTTATGTTAATAGAGTGCAGCCAACTTTATTATATTATTTGGGTGCTTATATTAACCTTGTATTATAGAGTATTATTCGGACACGCATGGGTTTCATTTCTCCCAACACCGCACCTTAGACAGGTATTGACACCCATCAGTAGGTACCTTTGATGCTCTAAGATTACAGTACACATTATGAACGAGTGTTGTTTTACTTTACTAAATATTTTCTTGTATTTTTTACTTAATGAGTATTTTTATGTGTCTTTATTTGTTATCCAAACTTTTATTGTAAGATGGAAATACTTGGTTCCTAAAACTATGGATAAAGATTAAGAGCAAGGGGCGCCTAAAATGGGGATTCTGGGGTTGCGGGCGGCATGAGTCCAGCCAACGACCTCGTGAAGGACGGCGGTTTGCGTGGCCGTATGCCGTTGAAAGCACAGGGAGAGTTCAGGATAACACTGGCGCTTTCCCAAGCTACACCCATTTTGGCGGGCGAATAATACCGGACGATTAAAGAATTTCTATTGTGTATCCAAGCGACGACTTAGGGATACGTTTTTTTTATTTTTATTGTAGCCAGTTATTTATCTAAGTCTGAATTTGTTCAGGTGAAAAAACAGGTTTTGTTCAAGTAGGGGAAAAAGGATACTTCTATTCATACTTATACAAGCAGGAGGCAGCCGATATCTACAACATGCCAGTCCGACCGGACGATGTATTTGTTAACTCCTTCCCCAGATCAGGTTTGTGGATATAATCTAAATGTATTATTATGTAATTAATCTTATCAGTAGTGTTTTTTTAGTTTTCAAGAGTTTCAGTTAGATTGTAACGCGGTTTTGTCTTAGATTTAAATCTATGGTTTGTGTCACTTCTCTTCAATAACTGTCAGCACGCTTTTGGCGGGAAGTAGAAAAATACATTTTTGTGCTCTTGTTTTATTTTTACTTTCTTGGGCCACCGAGGGGATTTTAGTGCGGTCAAATCCCACATAACCCGGTACCCTCTCCCAAGGTGCCGGGTACCTTTTGAAGGTCCCGCCCACCCGATACCAAAAAAAAGGTATACTTACTCAAGTTTAGATAGATTGGGTAAAGTCTAAATTAACTTAATTTCTTTTAAATCTTTTTTTATGTCCCACTGTTGGGCACAGATCTCTTCTAACGAGGGAGGGATTAAGGCCATAGTCCACTACGCTGGTAGGTGGTTGGTGACGACCGCACTAGGGTGCGGATTGGTGAACATCATGCCTTCGAGAAATTATGAGTTTCTCTCAGGCATGCACGGCGATGGAGAACATCGTAATCAACTAAATATTACAACATTTTCCATTACCGTTGAACAGCGATGAAATGCGCACATTACAAATTTCTTTTTGTCAGTGGTGGGCGCCGAGGATTTGAACCCGGCATCTCCCGCGTTGGAGACCGCAGTCCTTACACGTGCCATCGCCGCTAATATTTTTTTTATATTCTCAAATTAACTTAAATACCTATATTAATTTAGTGTAATAATTTTTTCTTTCATGATGAGTCTTATTTTACAGGTACCACTTTAACACAGGAGCTCGTGTGGTTAATAAAAAATGATTTAGACTACGAGAAAGCAAGAAGTACCAAATTATATATGAGATTTCCGATGATAGAGTAAGTGTATAAACGTTTTCATTGATATTGTTTTAATTACCGTGTCACGTGGCGCAATGGTTACCATGCCGTACTGCCAATCGAGGGGTCCCGGGTTCGATTCCCGGCGAAACGGAAATTTGAATGACTGTTCTCGGTCTGGGTGTATGTGTTCCTGTCTTTGTATGTGTCCATGGTATCCACGACACAGTGTATTAATTACCTTACTGTGGGGCTATGAGTGTGTAACGTTTATTTATTTATTTATTTAAATACAATTATTAAGCTTAAGATAATATGATACAGCTGTAATGTAACCCTTTTTGAAAGCCTCTCGTCGTCCTTGCCTCTTTATTTCCCCATAATCTACATAGCAGCTTACTTATAGGCTGCCGGGACACATCCACGCAAAGTTGTTGTTTTTACGCTCCGTGTATGGGATTTCAGAGACTTTATCTCAGAGAAAGTAGTAGCATTAAAACCTTTAAAATTAACCCTTCTTCTAAGTCGCCACCTTACAGTTATTTGTTCTTAATTTCATTACACAGACTTTTGGTGTTTCATTACATGTAATGAAACACCAAAAGTCTGACTACAACACCACTTATTTTAAAACTGATTGATGGAGGGGAAATGGGCTTAGCTGACCAACCCGCCTATTGATGACGACCGGAACTCCGAAGAATAGAAACGAACATAAAATTTTACAAAAGTATAGTCACTTTGCCGCTCACGACTGCGTTCGAAAGACTTTTGAGTAGATCCGCTTGCGGCAAAGCCGTAGCAAGGGTGGAGTGCGCCCCTGACAAGTTTTAAATTTTCCCCCCTTTTCTTTATATGAATTTCGTCTTTTCAATTTCGTGGGCCTGTGTCCCAACATTCTTTAGGAAAGAAAGAAAAAATATTTATTTCATATTTGGAATACAAAATATTTGCTTTTTCCCGTACATCGCCACAATACAGGGAGGAGCGCCTGCCTTTACATCGCCTTTGGGCTAGATGTTGAGATGAGAGAAAAAGGGTGACAAAAAAAAACTCGCAGCAAGTGCTGCAGATACTTTTAAAAAAGGTTTATATATATATATATATATATATATATATATATATATATATATATATATATATATATATTTGAGATAACAGAATGGCTATGGGTCGATAATGGGCACACCTGATAGATGATCCTGTCAACTATCAACCCACTGTAAATCTGTAGGTCGGCAAAATGTGCTACCCAGATCTGAGCTCCTGTTGCCAGCTACGACGCTGGCTTGCGGTCTATTTCCTATAACTATTTTATCACTACTAAGACCCCTACATTTTAATAACGGAATCATAAGATATATCAGTGTACCTACCACTTTTGAAATATTTTCACAGGTTATCCCTAATAGTGCACCCAGCGGTAGTAAAAGAGTTCCTGGATGCACATAAGGGCGAAGACAATAATTTGAAATTTATGAAGTATGTCACGACGCCAACCGCTGCGAGCGCAGCTAACTTGCTTTCCCCTC
This sequence comes from Pyrgus malvae, assembly GCA_911387765.1. NCBI lineage: Eukaryota > Metazoa > Arthropoda > Insecta > Lepidoptera > Hesperiidae > Pyrgus > Pyrgus malvae. The sequence continues at coordinate 2,891,960 of OU426955.1, read as the reverse complement.
GCTTCATGAAGACTCACCTGCCTCTATCCCTTTTGCCCCCGGGACTCCTGGACACCGCCAAGGTGGTGTACGTCGCTCGCGACCCCAGAGACGTCGCGGTGTCCTTGTTCCACCTGTTCAGGTTGCTGATGTGTATCAACGCCGTGAAGGACTTCAAAACACACTGGAACTACTTTCTCCGAGGGTTAAGTAAGTACTACTTACTAAAATAAGTTTTAGATACATATAATTAGGCACCTTACAGCCAACTTGCCCACATATCGCTTCATGAGATTCCAACAAGAGTCTACTTTTTGAAACTAGAGTCTACTTTTTTCCCCGGGAAGGTTAACGGTGTGTGAATGGCGGTCGTAAGCACATGAGGGTGTAGGAAAACTACTTCACTCTTTCACGGTGAGCCCGTCAGGGCACCGGTGCGTTCCACTGGAGACCCCGGTGTCCTCCCCTAGCACTGAGGAAGGTCCCCGAAGTGGTATTAGTGCGATAAAAATCCCAATTAATCCGGTATCTCTTCCAATCTGCCGGGTACCTTTTAAAAACCAAATTTTACTTTTTCATCTCGACATCCAACAACTTTTTTACAGTATATTGGGGTCCTTACTTCGAGCATGTTAAAGAGGCATGGAATTTAAGAACTCATCCGAATTTACTCTTCATTTTTTATGAAGATCTAAGCCATGTAAGTTGTAATAGATAAGAACTACAAATTATATTTATGACGTATACTTAAACGTAAAGAAACACAGTGTGTTCCGGACGGATCTATTTGACTAACAATAGAGCTATTTGACTAATAGCGGTTAATGGACACTGCGGTTAACCGGATAACGGCATAGTTAATATTGTATAATTACATGGTATTTTTTGTCACTGGACTAACGGTTAAACATTTTACGACATAAGGTATGTCGATACCGAAAGCTGGCACGTGTGATGCGACTCATGCGACCATGGAGGTAAGATAGATAAGATCTTAGGAGGTAAGATCCTTCTTCTGCTCTATGGGTGCGACACGCTTTTCACGCTTATGGTAGAACCATACCGAGGAACCATAACCGGGGAAGTATCACCGCTACACCGAAATCTTCCGTAAATCTATATTATTCAGTGGAAAGGAGCAGTTGCCGGCAGCCTTTCAGTATATACAAATGTACTCAGTGCGGCAGCCTAAATGAGGCGACCTTCAGCCTTCATAGCAGGGCAAACGCATAATGCCAGAGGCAAGACCTAGACTTGCTTTAGGTTGTGAGTAACAATAAATAAATAATTATTATTATTGTTTATTATTATAGTATACACATACTAAGAGATCAGTTGATCACTCAACACCACGTGGCCTGCACTGCATGCTCGTCTGCGTCTCCATCCACATAAAAACATACAGTTGCCAATGCCATACAAAAATTAATATAGTTTTCATTTTAATTTCTGCTGTGCTATACTCTTTTTTCTTAATGTTGATGGTATTTTAAGAACTTAATGATTTATCGGGCATTTGCCCTGATCAGGTGCAAATCGAGACGTGTCCTCAAAGTCCTGGAAATCTGGATGCACAACCTGCAAACTCTAACTAATAATAAATAAATAAATGTTTCACACTCATAGCCCCACAGTAATTAATACCCTGTGTCGTGGGTACCATGGACACATACAAAGACAGGAACACAAACACCCAGACCGAAAACAGAAATTTAAACTCATCATTCAAATTTGTTTCTCCGGGAATCGCACCCGGGACCCCTCGATTGGCAGTCCGGCATGGTAAACATTGCGCCATGCGGGTCGTCGTCGGCATGCATGGTAACTAACTCTTGTACGCACTTTGTTGGACTCTGTGATGCTCAGAGTATTTGAAACTCCGTGGTGTGATGCGAGTGTTTTTGTGTCTAGAATAAAGCTTGCATTGTTGAGTACTTTCAGTGCTCCAGTTTCAAATAATAAATGTTAACCTTCCTAGTTGTTTGTATGAATGTTTAAATAACCCAGAAAAAACTGTCAAATTTCTTAAACTAGTGGACTATTATAAGTTGATTTAATCTTGTAATCCTATAATAATTAACATGTAAATATTGTAATGGTATTCTATAGTGGTCGCTAATGACCTTAGATGTTTCAGCGACCTTAAATAAATAAAAAAAAATCATTTTTGACACAATTCCCATTTTCCAGAATAGAATTGCGACGTTGCGCAAGGTTGCTACTTTCTTTGGGAAATCGTATACCGACCAACAGATTCAAGAGCTGAGCGAACATTTGCAGTTTGATAAATTCAAGTCGAATTCGTCTGTCGACCCGCAAGTCCAGATTAAAAACTTTTACAATACTGCAGCGGAGCCCTTCTTAAGAAAAGGTGATTACTGAGTATCCTCGCGTTAAGCTACCTACTAATTACAATCAATTTAGATTTATTTAGTTATAAGAAGAAAGGAACTCATCGGAACTCGAAGGAGGCATGTGACAGTCTTGTTTTATTTTCACTTTGGTGTATCTTTGATTTATTCGAATAAAGTTTGTGCCACAGAACATTATTAAAAGAGGTAGAACAGCAATAATACGCCGTTTGTATGAAGACTGGTGTCGCCGATTAAGCCCCGCTTTTCACCTCCATTACATCTGTACTTAAATAAATACGAAGCTTACGCACATATTTGCAATTTCAAATCTAGCCAATCTTAGCGCCGCACAATCACGTGATTTCAAATGAACGAATCACACCCAAGCACGCACACAAGCACGCATATTGTAGCACGATCGCGTGTTTCTGTAGAGATTTTGGAATTTTGAGCGTTTGCTCAAAATTCCTTGGCGACGTCTGCCCCGCCCACATTTCCATTCTAACTTCTGTTAATAATGTTCTGTGGTTTGTGCCACTTTGTCAATCAATCAATCAATTGGCCTGAGTTTCGTGGAATAAAATAATTGTGTGAAAACGTAGTTCTTTGTATTGACTGAATTTGTGTATAATGCCCTTTCACAGGCAAGGTTGGAGGATGGAGCGAGTACTTTGACGACGAGATGAAGCAGCAAGCGGAACGCTGGATGGCAGACAACCTCCGAGACACCGACCTGCGATTCCCTTCGTATCAAAACAAGCAATAACCCATGAAGGCCATTGAACGACATAAAAAGCTAATAGTCCATCAGCCCCCGAACATTTTTTTTAGTGATTAATAACAGGCTGAATCTTCGTGAGTTCGTTCAGTTCGACGAGACGCCCAAGTTTTTCCTGTGTCCAAATTCTGAAAGAGGTATGTAATGAACTGCGCAGGTGTAAAACATGTCGATTTGGTAGGGTGTTGAAATTGTCTGACTAACAGTAAATTTTGGATTGAAATTTTGAGATAATATGATAATAAACTCGGAAAAACAGTTGTCCTACAAAATCGATGGTTTTAGTTGGAGCGTCCTCCACGCCGAATATGTCGAAATAACGAGATCATAAAAGTTATTAATAACCAGCTGATTTTTTGTATGCAGCTTAGTAAATATTAGTATAATTGAATGGCCACAAAGTCCTACAAATATAGTGGTAGGTTTTCCTAGTCCTACGCTTGGAGTTTGTTGATTCCACGGTAACACTTTTTTCATTAATAACCGTAGGACAAAAAGACACATGCTCAGTTAGTGCATTCTTTGCCTAAATCAAACAGTGTCCTACCCAAAAATGGGTATGTATCGCTAGTCCTACAGAAATATTGAAAACAAAATTTTTTCGTAGTTGTAGATTTGGTAACTTGGGTTGGGACACATATATTTGTAAGCATAATCAATATTTTAGGGTTCCGTAGCCAAATGGCAAAAAAACGGAACCCTTACAGATTCGTGATGTCTGTCTGTCTGTCCATCCGTATGTCACAGCCACTTTTTTCCGAAACTATAAGAACTAAAGTGTTGAAACTCGGTACGTAGATGTATTCTGTGAACCACATTAAGATTTTCACACAAAAATAGAAAAGAGCAATAAATTTTGAGGGTTCCCCATACTTAGAACTGAAACTCAAAAATTTTTTTTTCATCAAACCCAAACGTGTGCGGTATCTATGGTCTTCAAAAATGATATTGAGGTTTCTAATATCATTTTTTTCTAAACTGAATTGTTTGCGCGAGAGACTACCAAAGTGGCAAAACGTGTCCCCCCCTGTAACTTCTAAAATAAGAGAATGATGAAACTAAAAAAAATATATGATGTACATTATGATGCAAACTTCCACCAAAAATTGGTTTAAATGAGATCTGGCAAGTAGTTTTTTTAATACGTCATAAATCGTAAACTACAATTTACCTTTCATTCAATCTTAATGCATAGATTTCTATGGATAATTAATTCACTAGTTTACAGTACATCTGTTGCCGAAGAAATTTCAGCTGTTGCTGACTACATATGATATGCTATTTAAAAATATAATTAGAATTTTTTATCAGCTCTAGTTTCTGAGCTTCAGGTGTGTAGTTATAAAACAGAAAAAAACACGCATTTACTACGAAAAAATTTACTTAAAAATAATTAATAATTGAGTTCTAAAAACTTCTTTTTAAAGCTCTTCTCTGATGTGTAGACTTTGGAAAATAACATATCAGAGACCTCTATTGTAGGTCTGACATCATATTCGTGTCCCAGAAACCCTGATAGCGGCTTTCCATGACGCGTAAGTCTTACGCATACGCTCCCTGCTCTTCGCTCATATCTCCTAAATTTTCCGGAAAACTGTCCAGGTGAATATGGAGGAAGTGGAGTTTTATGGTCATATTGCACCTCATATTTTTTATTGTACCGTTTTCTTCGGAAAAATTACGCCGTAATTCTTATCTTTTCACGATAAAATTTCTATCTGAGGAAACCATTTTTTTTTTCAATTTTGATGCTAACAATTCTGAAGCTTGTTTAGAAAGATTTAAATGTCTTAAAAGATCATATCAACTTATTTTGGGAAAAGCATTTTGGCTCATTTGACATACCTTCCAAATCACAGCATCATTTTGTGATGAGTTTGGTCCTTCAATGTCTTGTTCATGTTCATGAAGGGTTCAGATATATTTTAGGCACTGAAGAGTCAGATGAACGCTGCACTGGACGTTGAACACAACTAATACTTGGTTACTGCCATTTATTTGCTCGATTTTTAGTATTTAAACCGTTTACGTTCACGGTATAAAAAACAGTCTTCGAGATGATTTCGTGGTGTTTATTTGTGGTTATTAAATAGTCGGTGTTTCAAATTAAAGCCATTTCTTTTACCGCTTTTTCATAATCTTAAATATTCCACACAGACTTTACAAACACAATTGGGAGCCCAAGACTTCTCATTTTTATCCAAGCGCATCCCAAAATACTCAAAATAGGTATTTTTTACCAACTCTAATGTAACTTTTCTACAGTCGTTAAGCACATATTCTCAGCATATGTAGGAAAAATGATCTGAATTATTCAAACAACGTCTCCTTGAACTACTCATGACTCAAAAACTGCAGATACTAATCTTAACACAGTAAAATACGCCTGTTATCGATTAATATATACGCTTAAATGATAAAAATCAAAAACAAAGTAACTAGAGCTGCTCAAAAAAAATTGATGTTAGATTTGACAAAAACAAGTCATAAGTGAACATTATCAACCACCGAATTCGCGGCAACAGACAAAAAGTTAAATTTTGTAAACTAGAATCAAAGGCAATGATGTATTTCTGTTGTTGCTATTGTTATAAAAATACTAAAAATAGAATAAAATAAATATTTAAGGGGGCTCCCATACAATAAACGTGATTTTTTATAGATCCATCCATTCATCCACCAGCCTTTTAGAGTCCACTGCTGGACATAGGCCTCCCCTAATGTTCGCCACTCCGTCTGGTCCTGCGCCCTCTGAATCCAGTGGTTTCCCGCTATCTTCTTCAGGTCGTCGGTCCACCTGGTTGGAGGGCGGCCTGTGCTCCTTTTGCCGAGGGCCTAGACGTGGTCGCCATTCGAAGACCTTTCTTCCCCACCGGTTGTCAGTCCTCCTAACTATGTGGCCTGTCCATTGCCACTTCAGCTTGCAGATTTTGAGAGCTATGTCGACCTTCGTTCGTCTACGGATTTCATCGTTACGGATTCTGTCGCGTACAGAAATACCAAGCATAGCCCTCTCCATCGCTCGCTGAGCGACCTTGAGCCTCTGGAAAAGGCTAACTGTATATAAGACCATGTCTCAGCGCCGTAGGTCATCACTGGCAATACACACTGCTCGAAAACTTTCGACTTCAGGCACTGCGGTATTCTGGACGAGAAGACACTTTGTAATTTCCCGAACGCTGCCCAGCCGAGTTGGATTCTACGAGTTACCTCTCTTTCGAAGTTCGACTTACCCTGCTTACCCATACGGATCGCTTGACCCAGGTAAATATACTCGTCGACAACTTCGAGAGTAGCGCCATCAACAACGACCGGTATGGGTGTGACATGGACATTAGACATGATCTTCGTCTTGTCCATGTTCATCTTAAGACTCACCCGTTGGGAGGCGCTATGGAGGTCACCTAGCATTGTGTTGAGTTCTTCCAGGGACTCCGCCAAGATGACTATATCATCGGCAAATCGGAGGTGTGTGAGGTGTTCGCCATTGCTGTTAATACCAAGCCCTTTCCACTCCATCAGCTTAAACACGTCTTCCAGTGCAGCGGTAAACAGTTTCGGGGATATATCATCCCCATGTCGTACTCCGTGCTGCAAAGGAATAGGTTTAGTGCTTCCGTCGTGTACTGTCATGGTTGCGGCTTTGTATAAACACTTCAACACCTCGATGTACCGATAGTCTATCTGGCTTTCTCATAGTCCACATACGCAACACATAGCGGCAGATTATACTCCTCGGTCTTTTGTATAACCTGTCGCAGGGTATGTATGTGGTCTATGGTACTGTAGACTTTTCGTAATCTGGCTTGTTCGGGAGGCTGGAAGTCGTCGAGCCTACGCGCAATACGATTAGTAAGGATCCTTGAGAACAGCTTATAGACGTGGCTCAGAAGCGCGATGGGTCTATAGTTCTTCAAAAGGGCTCTGTCACCCTTCTTGAAGAACAGAACCACCACGCTCCACGCCTCCGGGATAGTTCCGTTTCTGATGACGGTATCGAACAGTCTTTGGAGCGCCACTAGGAGGGGTTTGCCTCCAGCCTTTAGTAGCTTTGATGTGATACCGTCATCTCCCGGTGCTTTGTTGTTTTTTAGCTGACTTAGGGCCCCTCTAATTTCGTACAAATTGACGTCCGGGATAACTTCGGTATAGTGTCGGGTTAATTTGGCTCTCTTGTCGTTCGCCATATTGGGAACGGGAGCCTGTGAGGAGGTGTACAACCGTCCGTAGTAACTCTCAATTTCTCTCTGAACTTCAGGCTTAGACGTAACCATAGCGCCAGACTCCGTCTTCAATCTCGTCAACTGGCTTCGCCCAACAATCAGATCCCTTGCGAACACTTTGGAGCCTTGGTTCCGCTCAATTGTGTTCTTGACGCGCTTTGTGTTGTGAGCACGCAGATCGCGTCGTCTACTGCAAGAGATCTGTTTATTTAGCTGCCTGTATTTCGACATTGAAGCCGGGGACCGGACACATAGTTCACGCCTTTCCTTCATGAGACCGAGGGTATGTTCAGAGAGCACTTGAGGTTTACTACTGGAGGGGGTCTTAAAGAACTTTGACCCTACCTCGTGGACGGTTTGTACCAACCTGGTGTTAATTTCGTCCACAGGTTTGCATTCTTCTAGATTTGTCATGGAGTTTTTGCCATAGTCACCGCGCTTGGCACTGCGTGTTGGTGACCGCAGTATATGGTATGTTCCTCAGGAAGACGCTGCTGCCCATCTCCTGGTATTTGTCCCTCGGTCGCCTCCTACGACCTCCCGTGGGAAGAGTGGGAGTGGTGCTATTCTAACGCCAGACACCACACGGTAAGATTTTTATAGATAATGATACGGAACCCTTCGTGCGTGAGTCCGACTCGCACTTGGCCGGTTTTTTTAAACATAACTAACTAACTGTAACACAAATAACTGTAGTTGTACGAATTGTATTAAGTATATAATTGGCAAAAGTGAAAATAAAAAATACAATTATAAATATAATTATAGGTAAATACAATCTTAATCATCGTCGGATTCCAACGTCGACGTTTCATCAGTTTAGCGTTGAATATCAACAACTTTTTTGAGAAGATTGAATCGAGTCAATTATGCACATATTATTGACTTCATTAAAAAAATATTTAAAAAATGAGCAATTAATAATAATTATTAGTTAAAAGTATTCAATCTCTTCAATAATTTCATATTATCAACTATTCGTTTAATATTGTTGATTTTTAACCCCCGACGCAAAAAGAGGGTTATAAGTTTGACGTTGATGTCTGTCTGTCTGTGTGTGCGTCTGTCTGTGGCATCGTAACTCTCAAATGGACCGATGGACTCGAATGGACCGATTTCCCTGCGGTTTTTTTTTATTTGAAAGCCAGTTTCCGCCCGGTGGTTCTTAGCCATGTTTGGTTAATATCGGTCCAGCAGTTTAAGAGTATCAGCGTTTTTTCAAAATGTTGGAAGGTATTTTTGGCGTACGATTACTCGATGTGCTTTTTGTGGCCAGTATCATCATTAAATGACAATTAATTGATAACTTCGACCTGATGCTGCAACCATCAGAGTCCTGGTCACCTGGCCTCTAGAGAACCCAACTATTCTAAAACTCACAGCAGACTTATCGTATTTGGGTTCAATATATTAGTTTCAATAAGTTGCAGAGACATTGCAGTTTAAGATCTTGCGATACGGTCACGTTGACCTAGTAATAAGCTGGATGGTCTTCAGAGAATCCAACTCCTCGAAAACTTACAGCAGACATATCGTGTTTGGATTCAGTGTATTACTTTTAAAGAGTAATTTTCTTGCAGGTTATGATCTTGCAACACGCTCACGTTGACCTGATGCTGCAGCCAGCCGCTGGAAGTACCTCCCAGCTTATGTCATCGTTATTTATCATACTGGCTACGTTTCTATATTTATGTATTGCCTTATAGGTTAGTTCCGTTTAAAAAGCTTAAAATAAAAATAAAAAAAACCCCGACCCAAAAAATAAACTCTAAAAACTAACAAATAATATTTTAATCCTATCATAATTATCATCGTCACATACAACATATATTATGTAAGTTCAAGTATTTTTATTTTCCAAGCGTCGTCGCGTTGGGGGACCGCTAAGTGAGAAAAAGGGTGTAGGTAGATTCCCGACGCGACGCCGCTTGGAAAATAAAAATACTTGAACTAACATAATATAATTATGGGACGATGATAATTATAATAGGTTTAATATATTATTTGTTAGTTTTTAGAGTTCATTTTTAGGGTCGGGGTTTTTTTTTAAATTTTAAATTTAATTTTTATTTAAACAATTTATTGGACACATTAAACGCAATGATTGGCTGCAACCCTTTTTGCGTTCCACTGGTGGACACGGGCCTCTCCCCATTATAGGGAGGCCTGGAGCTTACTCCACCACGCTGCTCCAATGCGGTTTAGTGGCCAACCCGCTGTCGGATGTTTTCAAACCGCCCATAAGACCTCCGGCAAGGTTTAATGACTGTTATCTATCGATAACAACCGGGACAGACGGCATAACGTGCCCTCCAAAACACGGAAACGCGCATGTTTTGATTAATAAAAAATAATTAATAATTAACTAATGGTTCTTAATTTATTCAATACTTAAATAATATGAATTGTTCAAACATTATTAACAATTTATTTTCACCAGATGAAAAAATAAATTCGCTCCCCCGAGGGATCGAACATTGTGCCTCTGAGGTGAGAGCAGAGTACTTGCCTATCAGGGCCGCTTGATATACATACACTACAGTTTTAGGGAGTAGAGAATTGTGTTTGGGCCTCTTTTTTAATGTGTAACGACAACGTGATTTACTCGGGATTGTTTTTAGAATTTAACTCTGTATCGAAATGTAAAGTTGAATATGTGGACAAAATATATCAATTCCTGGAAATACATACCACTTTTGGTGTAGGACAGTGGTAAAATTGTGTTCTACCCTTTATTCCCGATAGGATAAACACAAATCTAGGTTGTTATTAATGAAAAAAGTGTTACCGTGGAATCAACAAACTCCAAGCGTAGGACTAGGAAAACCTACCACTATATTTGTAGGACTTTGTGGCCATTCAATTATACTAATATTTACTAAGCTGCATACAAAAAATCAGCTGGTTATTAATAAGTTTTATGATCTCGTTATTTCGACATATTCGGCGTGGAGGACGCTCCAACTAAAACCATCGATTTTGTAGGACAACTGTTTTTCCGAGTTTATTATCATATTATCTCAAAATTTCAATCCAAAATTTACTGTTAGTCAGACAATTTTAACACCCTACCAAATCGACATGTTTTACACCTGCGCAGTTCATTACATACCTCTTTCAGAATTTGGGCACATGAAAAACTTGGGCGTCTCGTCGAACTGAACGAACTCACGAAGATTCAGCCTGTTATTAACCACTAAAAAAAATAGGCGGGGGCTGCTGGACTATAATTACTTAAACGAAAATTTTGCTAATTAGTGTGATCGCACCATTATGTACTTAAAAACATAAACTAAGAAAAAACTTTAAGTGTAAAATTGGAGAAATGTAAGAAATTGTATTCTTCGAAGTAAAAAATATGTAAAGCTTTCGAATGACTCGCACAGCCACCGGCTCATTTTAAAACTGTGATATCTCCTGAGATATTTTTGGAAATTAAATGATGTAAAGAGCAATGTTAAAAATTAAAAAGGTACTTAAGATTAATAACGTTTTTATTTCAATTTGTTGACCATGTTAACACAAACGCCTTCGCAAATAATGCATTGGCCGCAACCCTTTTTTGCGTCCCACTGCTGGGCACGGGTCTCTCCCCATTATTGGGGAGGCCTGGAGCTTACTCCACCACGCTGCTCCATGCGGGTTGGTGGAGTAAATAATGCCTAGGTATTTAAATTTTAGTTCGTACCATATTTTTTTTATAGGAAACATGTCTAAAACCTTACGAGAAACCTATTGCTGACGCTTCAAAACTTTTTGAGAGAAACAATTCCGTTTCGCCTAGGTACCTACAGGATTTTTGAGTAGGTACGCAATGTTAGCTTACAGAAGTAGGTAATAAATTTTCCCGGTTTTTGTTCAGGGTTTTTGTAACATTTTCATCATAACATGATGTGTTTTCGCCTCTTACGTACCTTCCACTATCCATCACAAAAATATTTTTTCCAATTCGCACCAGTACTTCCCGAGATTCCTACCTACTAGCGCGAACGGCCGACCGCGACTTCGTCAAAGACAAAGAACTTTATTTTTAAGTTGTTAATACATATTTAGTACGCCATATTTACCTTCATGAGGTATGCAAATATTACAAAGATAAAAGAAAAAACTTAATAATAACACAATTTATAAAAATGTAGATTATTATCAATTTTATTTTATTTGATCCCATATTGCGCATTTTGAAAATATAAATTTTTAAATTTTATTTCTTCAAGTAGGTATGTATTTATTTAGTTGTTTGTTTATTCAATTATTTATTCATATTTATTTGTACTTCGCAAACCAATCCGCACTTGGCCAGCGTGGTGGACTATGGCCTTAATCCCTCTCACTTGTGAGAAGGAGATGGCTCAGCAGTGAGACATAAAAAAAGGTTGAAAAATTTGTACTTCGGATCGAATCCGATCGTCGGCTTTGTGTACCCATATTGCAGGGTTTTTGTACAATAAGAGGAAAAAAAGCCGGCGGAAAAAAACCTCCCAGGTTTTTATGGAATTCCTTTATTACTGTTTTGTCGTTTAAGAAATCAGTGACTGAGTAATACGCCTTTTTCAGTAAATACGTTTTAAGTTCTTTTTTAAACACGTTGCCCGTTTTGATTTTGAGGAATTCCGGTAGACCGTTATATATTTTTGGTCCCATGCAAAAGACACTATTGTGGTATTGTTTCGTTTTAGAAGCAATGGAACATAATTTATTAGGGTGCCTTTTTGATTTAAGGGTTTCATATTTAGCTATTTCATTTTTGACCATTAAAGAGATTTCGTAAATATATAAAGAAGGAAAAGTCAATATTTTTAAATTTTGAAAGTGTGGCCTACAACTATCAGATTTCTTTAGCTGACATATGGCTCGAATGCACTTTTTTTGGGCCTTAAATATGGTTTGATTTCCCGTCGCGTTACGTACGCATGGTATGCGTCCAGAACCGCCGTTTTGCTTACAACTTTTGTTAATTTATATAAAGTAAAAGAAAACTTATTTAACTGTTTACAGACGTGCTCTTTATGTGACTGCCATGTGTAGTGAAATAAAAGGGAGTTTAGGGATAAATTGGGTTTATTTAATAACCTAGTGGTTACAGAAAATATACTACACTAAGCGTATAACTAATTTTAAAACTAGCACACTTAATGTCCTTAAGACACTCGCGGAACGATAGTAAGATTATTAGAAGGTACCTCCTTTAGTGGATGGTCCAGTACACGTCCAGAATCTTCAGTTATTTATTAGAATAGAATTCCACATTCGACAAATCCAGGCAATATTGTAGATATCACCAAAAGTCCAGTATCCGCTCGCATAGGTATAGGTAGTATAAGGTGAGGTAGGTTTACATTACTTTCACTTGAAAATACTTCCAGAAAGACTAGCAGGATATGTTGTAGAACCAAGAGTAAGAGCTCAAAGAAAGAACCAGAAAGCAAGAGAACCTCGTGTTCGGCCGTCCAGCCCTTATATATCAAAATCATTCAAATTTGAATTTACTTCTTCCATGGATTTCCTTTATGCATATTCTTGCATTCGACCAGCAGGTTATCCAAAGAGTTTCCAGTATCCATAATTTTAGCGAGTGTCGTGAATTAATTTAATATGATAACTAATACAAAACTAAATTAGACAAACATTATATAATTTTATTATTTGAAAATAACAACTTAAAATTATAATATAAAAACATGTATCAGCCAAAGACAATATTAAAATGTAATTATCTATGAAATTAAATAAGAAACATAAATGACAGTCAAGACAATTTTGATGTGTCAAAATAGGTAAACAAACATTGTATCAAAGTAATGAAGAAATAAGCAAGGAAAAGTAAAGATAATAATAGAACAAAAGGATATAGGTAAGTTATAAAAAATGATAATGGAAGTGAATGAAGTAAGTAAGTAACATGTAGTGTATTAATAACACTACACATGTTAGTTTGCTATCTATGTATAGTCCTAAAATTTTTGTTTTTTCTATTTCTGATATCAACTTTCCTTTATAGTCAATATTTACTATTTGCCCGTTTGATACTCTGTTTTTAAATGACATTATATTTGTCTTATCGAGATTAATTTTAAGATTATTACTGTCTAACCAATCTATTAGGGATTCAAGAGCATTATTTATACTTCTTTCGAAAGAGTCTGTGTTTTCTTTTGTAAATATTACTGTACTATCGTCAGCAAATAGTATCATCGGTTGTTTTATGACTTAAGGAAAATCATTTAAATAAATTAAAAAGAGTAAAGGGCCTAAAATACTTCCCTGAGGCACGCCATACAGTATGAAAGTTGCTCCATAGGGTGTCTTCTATTCGCACTGAGGCTGTTCCCCCTTCGTATTTTTTTTCAACCTTTTTTATGTCCCACTGCTGGGCACAGGTCTCCTCTCACAAGTGAAAGGGATTTAGGCCATATAGTCCACCACGCTGGCCTGATATTTTCCATCACCGTGGAGCAGCGATAAATTCGCACATTACAAATTTTGCGATTGTTGGTCTTGAAAAAGAGACTGACAGTAACTCATCCACGTATCCGATGTCTTCAATTACCCACGATTTAGAAGGCAGAGATTTGGCGATAAAGCGAATTTTGCGGTATAAGTCTCTGGATTCGTGTCTTCCAGCGTGTCTTTCAATTTCATCGCACATGTTGTTAAGGTAGGCATTATGGTCCCGTCTGCAATGTGCTTGGATTTGGGCAGATAGGTTGATTAATACTGACTTATTATCATTTAAGAAAAAGACATTCCAGACCTTGGATATTTCCACAGAATATTATTTTAATATGTTCTGTGGATATTTCAACCAACACATTTAATCTCGGCACACAAGTGGAGAGTTTAGAACTTCATTTTACGAGTTAGATGATGAAAATTTTCAGTTATATCAGCATGGATAGCACTGGCGCAGGATGTGCAAAGAGCGTGCGGGGAAGGCGGAAGGGGCTTAGCTTAGGACACAACTACTCGTAACTAAGCTTCGCATATTTTAGCTAGCGAACATTGCTTAGTTCGCTTAGTCTGCGCTCTGCACACAAGCATGGAAAACTGCATCAGCTATGCGAGCTAAGCTTAACTAACATAGGTTTTGGTCTGCAACCCGGATTAAACCTAGGCTGGCATAGCATGGCATGAATTTTTTTTTCAACCTTTTTTTTATGTCCCACTGCTGGGCACAGGTCTCCTTCTCACAAGTGAGAGGGATTGATGGCAGGGCATGAATTACATAAAAGTATCTACTGGAAATTTAAAATTAAATCGCAATCTTATCACGGAAAGTTACAAGTCTTTTATCTTTAATTGACTTAGAGATTAAACAGAAGTTTGTAGGTTAAGAACTACATACAGTTTAGACACAATAGCGAGGATGAGTGCGCGCCGGCACAAATTTCCGTATGAAATCTACGATGTCGAACCTGATCTTGCAAAAGAACTTATGGAACATTACAGGGGTGAGTACCTAGATGTTTTTATTTATTACACATAATGAAATTCTGTAAGTAATAAATCCTTAAACAGTAAGAAACAAGATTATAAATAAGATTTTCATTTACCTACCTTGAACGACCCATGTCATGAATGAATGACTGTTATGTACTACAGACTGTAGTCTACAGTACATTATTATGAACGAGTATTGTTTTAAATTACTAAATATTTTCTGGTATTTTTTACTTTGAGTATTTTTGTGTGTCTTTATTTGCTGGCCAAGCTTTTCTTTAAACATGCGCACCTGAGTAATTGTACATTATTGTAAGATAGAAATACTTGGTTCCTAGAACTATGGATTAAGATTAAGAGCAAGGGGCGACTAAAATGGGGCTTCTGGTGTTGCGGACGGCATGAGTCCAGCCAAAACCCCGTAAAGAATGGCGGCTTGCGTGGCCGTATGCCGTTGAAAGCACAGAGAGAGTTCAAGATGGCAATGTCGCTTTTCCAAGATGGACCCATTTTGGCGGGTCGGCCAATATATATCGGACGAATAAATAATTTCTATTGTGTATCCATGTTAACGACGACTTAGGGATACCTTTAAGCGTTATTTTTTTTTAATTTAAGCCAGTTATTTATCTAAGTTTGAATTTGTTCAGGTGAAAAAACAGGTTTTGTTCAAGTAGGGGAAAAAGGCTACTTCTATTCATACTTATACAAGCAGGAGGCAGCCGATATCTACAACATGCCAATCCGACCGGACGATGTATTTGTTAACTCCTTCCCCAGATCAGGTTTGTGGATATATGTACTTACAATTAATCTTATCAGTAGTGTTTTTTAGTTTTCAAGGGTTTCAGTTAGATTGTAACGCGGTTTTGTCTTAGATTTAAATCTATGGTTTGTGTCACTTCTCTTCAATAATTGTCAGCACCAGTGCCGCATTTAACGGATGGCCGCAGAGGCAGCTAGCTGCCAGAAACGGGCTGGTGGGATACAGATACACGTAATTACGAGTAAATGGCTCAGAAAATATGGTATTAAAATATGGTATACGTGCGTAACGTAACGTACTTACGTAAGGGAGTTTGATCGCGGTGGGTGGAAAAATCTGAAAAAAAAATCTGTAGATAAGTACTTTTCTAACCAATAGGGACTTCTGTGTGGATCTTAAAATTTCTGGGATGATCTAGCAAACTATTTCAATTTTAATTTTATTGAGAATGTTCGAGAAAGTTCCAGAAACTTCTCGATCATGGATTTTTTAAAATAATTTTAATTAATTGAGAATATTCGAGAAAGCTTCTCAAATGATCTGGAATTTTTTAAATAGTTGTAATCTTTTTTCGAATGATCTGGAGATTTTTAAAATAATAGCAATTTTTTTTAAATAAGTAATTGAAAATATTCGAGAATGTTCCAGAAACTTCTCGAATGATCTGAAGATTTTTAAAATAATTGCAAACTGTTTAAATTAATTGAGAATGTTCGAGAAAGTTCCAGAAATTCCTCAAATGATCTGGAAAATCCTACTAATATTATAAACGCAAAACTTTGTAAGTATGGATGTTTGATACTCTTTCACGTAAAAACTACTGAATGGATTTAAATGAAACTTTACAATAATATAGCTTATATATCAGAATAACACATAGGCTACAATTTATAAAGATATTGTGTGAATTGTCCAAAATATGACGATAAGTGTCAAGTAAGTAGGAAAAAATCTACCATCTGAGAGCTATTCTGGCGTACGCTGCCAAAACCGCTAGAGTTACACATTCGTAATGTATGATGGAAATGTTTATCTTAAATCGTCCTACAAAAAAGCTGGTCCACGGCTCTTCAGAAGGGACTTCACTTTATGCTAATGATCCTCTCTAACGCGGGTGAAACCGCGGGGCACAGTTAGTTACCTATATTAATTTAGTGTAATAATTTTTCCTTTCATGATGAGTCTTATTTTACAGGTACCACTTTAACACAGGAGCTCGTGTGGTTAATAAAAAATGATTTAGACTATGAGAAAGCAAGAAGTACCAAATTATATATGAGATTTCCGATGATAGAGTGAGTGTATAAACGTTTTCATTGATATTGTTTTAATTACAATGATTAAGTATAATATAATATGATACAGCTCTGTAACCCTTTTTGTGACCCTCTGTTCGTCCTTGCCTCCATATTTCCTCATAATTGATATATTTTGCTAACCTACAGCTTACTTACAGGCTGCCGGTACACATCCACCCAAAATTTTTGATTTTGCGCTCCTTGTATGGGATTTTAGGTGCTTTATCTCAGAGAAAATAGTAGCATTAAAATCTTTAAAATTAATTTAAAATTATTTCATATTTGGTATACAAAATATTCGCTTAATAAATGTCATTTTTCCCGATCATCGCCTTTGAGCTAGATGTTGAGAGAGTTGAGGTAGCGAAAAAAACTCCC
Source organism: Pyrgus malvae (assembly GCA_911387765.1). NCBI lineage: Eukaryota > Metazoa > Arthropoda > Insecta > Lepidoptera > Hesperiidae > Pyrgus > Pyrgus malvae. Next base: position 2,874,744 of record OU426955.1, on the reverse strand, counting down.
AGCAAGTGCTGCAGCAACTATTTTAAAAAAAGTATCTTTATATATTATTATATATTATTATATCTTTTTATATTATTATTAATTATATGATAACAGAATGGCTATGGGTCGATAATGGGCACACCTGACAGATGGTCTAACATGTGTGATATAATATGTGAGACACTATCAACCCACTGTAAATCTGTAGGTCGCCAAAATCTGCCATCCAGATCTGAGATCCTGGCAGCCGCCCCTGTTGCCAGCCCCTAGATACCACACTGGCTTGCGGTCTACTTCCTAAAACTAAAACTATTTTATTACTACTAAGACCCTTACATTTTATTACCAGACTCATAACATAAGATATATCAGTGTACCTACTACTTTTGAAATATTTTCACAGGTTTTCCCTAATAGTGCACCCAGCGGTAGAAAAAGAGTTCCTGGATGCACATAAGGGCCAAGACGATAATTTGAAATTTATGAAGTATATCACGACGCCAACCGCTGCGAGCGCAGCTAACTTGCTCTCCCCTCGCTTCATGAAGACTCACCTGCCTCTATCCCTTTTGCCCCCGGGACTCCTGGACACCGCCAAGGTGGTGTACGTCGCTCGCGACCCCAGAGACGTCGCGGTGTCCTTGTTCCACCTGTTCCGGCTGCTGATGTGTATCAACACCGTGAAGGACTTCAAAACACACTGGAACTACTTTCTCCGAGGGTTAAGTAAGTACTACTTACTAAAATAAGTTTTAGATACATATAATTAGGCACCTTACAGCCAACTTGCCCACATATCGCTTCATGAGATTCCAACCAGAGTCTACTTTTTGAAATATCGGTAGTGTGGGTGGTTGTGGGCGGCATGAGTGAGCGCTCGCAGTGTCCAGCAAGCATCCCCGGAAGGTCGGCGGTATGTGAATGGCGGTCGTAAGTACTTGAGGGTGTAAGAAAGCTACTTCACTCTTTCTTGAAATGGTGAAACCTTGGTGGGCCCGTTAGGACACTGGTGCGTTTCACTGGAGACCCCGGCATCCTCCCCAGCACTGAGGAAGGAAAATCTCAAAAAAACAAATTTTACTTTATCATCTCGATATCTAACAACTTTTTTACTTTTTTACAGTATATTGGGGGCCTTACTTCGAGCATGTTAAAGAGGCATGGAATCTAAGAACTCATCCGAATTTACTCTTCATTTTCTATGAAGATCTAAGCCATGTAAGTTGTCGTCAATAAGAACTACAAATTATATTTATGACGTATACTTAAACGTAAAGAAACACAGTCATGGGCGTACCAAGGGGGGGGGGAGCAAGGGGGCAGGGGGCAGCCTTGATCAAAGTCCAGATTCAGGGATTCAAGAATCCCAAAAGATCTCCCAACCAAAAAAAAAAAAAAAAAAGAAACCTATATAGAGTATAAAGACCTCGTGCTGTTTCCTTTGTCTATTTAAAATTTTGTGTGCGTGTCTTCGTGAAACGTGGAAGGCAAATTTACATACGGTACCCAACTTGAAAAAAATAGCCCCCCCCCCCCCCCACTGACGGAGAACCTAACCTAACTCAACTCTAAAAAAAATCCCCCCCCCCTGACGAAGATCCTAAAAATTTGCCCCCCCCCCCCCCCTTGACCAACAACTTGCCCCCTGACTCAGAGCCTGGGTACGCCCATGAACACAGTGTGTTCCGGACGGATGTAAAAGATAATGGAGAGCTATTTGAATAACAATAGCGGATAATGGATACTGCGGTTAACCGGATAACGGCATAGTTAATATGAATATATAACCAGTATTCATTACATGGTATTTTTTGTCACTGGACTAACGGTTAAACATTTTACGTCACCCTTCCCGAGAATTTCCGGGAAACTATGGCTATTACTATGTGAAAGTCGTGACTTATGGTATGTCGATACCGAAAGCTGGCACGTGTGGTGCGACCATGGAGGTAACATAGATAAGATCTTAGGAGGTAGACCTTTCTTCTGCTCTATGGGTGCGACACGCTTTTCACGTTTATGGTTCTACCGGGGAAGTACCACCGCTTCACTGAAATCTGCCGTAAATCTATATTCTTCAGTGGAAAGGAGCAGTTGCCGGCAACCTAAATGAGGCGACCATCAGTCTTCGTAGCAGGGCAAACGCATAATGCCAGAGGCAAGACCTAGACATGCTTTAGGTTCTGAGTAACAATAAATAAATTATTATTATTATTTATTATTATTATAGTATACACATACTAAGAGAGTGTAGTATGATCACTCAACACGTGGCCTGCATGCTCGTCTGCGTCTCCATCCACATAAAAACATACAGTTGGCAATGCCATACAATAATTAATATAGTTTTCATTTGGTTTTCTGCTGTGCTACTCTATTTTTTAATGTTGATGGTATTTTAAGAACTTAATGATTTATCGGGCATTGTCCTGATCAGGTGCAAATCGAGAATGTCCTCAAAGTGCTCGAAATCTGGACTACTAGCCAACTCTCTAATTCTTGTATGCACTTTGTTGTATTCTGTGATGTACAGAGTATTTGAAACTCCGTCAAAAGCTGTACTTTCAGTGTTCCAGTTTCAAATAACCATTTTTGACACAATTTCTATTTTCCAGAATAGATGTGCGACGTTGCGCAAGGTTGCCACTTTCTTTGGGAAATCGTATACCGACCAACAGCTTCAAGAGCTGAGCGAACATTTGCAATTTGATAAATTCAAGTCGAATTCGTCTGTTGACCAGCAAGTCCAGATTAAAAACTTTTACAATACTGCAGCGGAGCCCTTCTTTAGAAAAGGTGAGTACCTACTGAGTATCCTAATATCCTCGCGTTAATGCTGGTCTACTAATTACAATCAATTTAGATTTATTTAGTTAGAAGAAGAAAGGAACTCATCGGAACTCGAAGGAGGCATGTGATAGTCTTGTTTTATTTTCACTTTGGTGTATCTTTGATTTATTCGAATAAAGTTTGTGCCACTTTGTCAATCAATCAATCAATTGACCTGAGTTTCGTGAAATAAAATAATTGTGTGAAAACGTAGTTCTTTCTATTGACTGAATTTGTGTATGCCCTTTCACAGGCAAGGTTGGAGGATGGAGCGAGTACTTTGACGACGAGATGAAGCAGCAAGCGGAACGCTGGATGGCAGACAACCTCCGAGACACCGACCTGCGATTCCCTTCGTATCAAAACAAGCAATAACCCATGAAGGCCATGAACGACATAAAAAGCTAATTACTAAACTGTGATTCTCCTGAGATATTTTTGGAAATTAAATGATGTAAAGAGCAATGTTAAAAATTAAAAAGGTACTTAAGTTTATTAACGTTTTTATTTCAATTTGTTGACCATGTTAACACAAACACCTTCGCAAATAATGCATTATTTAAATTTTAGTTCGTTCCATTTTTTTATAGGAAGCATGTCAAAAACCTTACGAGAAACCTATTGCTGACGCTTCAAAACTTTTTGAGAGAAACAATTCCGTTTCGCCTAGGTACCTACAGGATTTTTGGGCAGGTACGCAATGTTAGCTTACAGAAGTAGGTAATAAGTTTTCCCGGTTTTTGTTCAAGGTTTTTGTAACATTTTCATCCTAGCATGATGTGTTATCGCCTCTTACGTACCTTCCACGATTGAACTATCCATCACAAAAATATTTTTTCCAATTCGCACCAGTACTTCCTGAGATTCCTACCTACTAGCGGCCGCCCGCGACTGCGTCCGCGCGGACGTTAGTTTTTTCCCCTATAGCCTTCTATACATATAATAAAACTGTAAGCAGGGTCAATTCTGTACATTGCATAGAAATTTAAAAAAATACTTCTAGGGGTCTTTTTATAAGTAACAGAAGCTAAAAATATAAGTTTTGAAATTTTTGTCTGTATGTCTGTCTGTCTGTCTGTCTGTTGTTAGCTTTTCACGCAAAAACTACTGGACGGATTTTGATGAAACTTTTTTTGTTTTATATATATTGGTCCTCGCTAACATTTAGGCTATAGTTAATTTTAAAAATCGCCCTTTAAGGGTGTGAAATGAGAGATGAAAATTTGTATGGAAAACTTGGTTTTATTCAATAGATTTTCTTCAAATTTCTAACCAAAATAAAAAAATACGTGTTTCAGAATTTCTCGAAATTCACTCTTTAAATGTCAATTTTCTTTGAAACTCTTTGAAAATTGAGTGTCGAGACTTGATGTACAGAATGTTTTTGTGCAGAGTATTTTACTTATAATTTTGTATTTGTAAACTTTATTAACATAGTAAGAAACATATTTAAGCTTTTTTCAAAACTACTCCTCAATAGCAAATAAAATGAATTCTAAAGTTGTTATCTCAAGCGTACAATAATTCACCTTAACTTAATATTTCATTCTCAAATTCTTTTCCCTTCTTTGAATGATGTGTTTACTGGTATATTGTTGAATTAATTTCCATAACATTAGTGTGTATTTCATATCAATCGGGTCATAAACAAAAACGTTATGTTCATTTAAAAACAATACGCGACATTAACTTAAAAGACACTTTGGGGAATTTGGATGAAAGATTCGTTAACAGCCCTTTCAAAACCATAAATAAAAGTTTAAATTTAAGTGAAATTATTTTGAACTATCATTAATATGGTCGACCATATTAAATATACTTAGATCAGCTTACAGTATTTTCTTTCGTTGGCCGAGTATGGCTAAGCTATAGGTACCTAAAGAGCGCATCGCGAGCCTCACCGCCGCCAAACCTTCCATCACAGGCTCCATTAAGTAAGTTGCTCAGCTTATTAGTCTTCATTTGGGGTGGAAGATTATGAACAGGCTGCAGCTGAAACGACTGTTATCGCTACATTATATCAGGCTGCAACCTTTTTAGCGTTCCATTGCTGGGCATGGAGCTCTCCTAATATTGAGGAGGCCTCGAGCTCCGACTAACCGAAATCCAAATCTTACAACCTCAATGCTCTAAACCTTCATACAGAATGTAAAAACCTTAACAAAACGAGACTACTGCAGACATCTAGGTGACGAATAGTTAAACTTTTACTGAACCAACTGTTAATCTCAATATCTACCTATTTGGTAATTTGACATTCGATTTATCAACCACAAAGTTTACATGCCATACGTTAGATGGCGTTATTGAGCAATATTCATTTCTTCTACAAAGTGAATCGATGGAGATAATTTCAAATAAAAGCCTAAAGTCTAATAAAAGTAAGTAGTTCATAGTGTAAAAAATAACGTTTCACACTTAAAGCCTCACAGTAGGGTAGATATACCCTGTGTTGTGGGTGCCATGAACACACACACAGACAGAAACACAACCACCCAGACCGAGAACAGAAATGTAAACTCATCATTGATATTTCTGATTCGCCGGGATTCGAACCCAGGACCCTTCGATTTGCAGTCCGGCATGGTAAACATTGCGCCACGCGGGTTGTCCCATCGTTGCACGTCGTTGGGTATACGTATGATGCTGAACATGGTTGGACCAATGATAACTTATAATAACTAATTTTTTTGCGTCTCTTTATTGCGTACGGGCTCATCCACACACGTTGGTTGATGGAGATATTAAAGATTCTTTATTTTCAAATACAGACAGCACACTGATTAGAGACCCTGCCTTCTGCTTTAGTTTTCACAATGTTGTATGAGTTATGATATGACTTATGACCAAACTGCTGTCCGCAAGTTTTAAATCTTTAGTCTATTAATTGGCCGATTCCGACTGTTTAATCCTAAGCACGTGTATGTTTAGAAATTTTATCTCCCAACTACAAGTAGTTGTATAGTGCACCTCTTTTCTGCAGTAGTAAAGCTATGTATCCTATGCATTCTTTGCAGTATAAATTCACTCAATTTACTTAAGATACTATTTATTTTTAACATAGATCAAGCCACGGGCACAGCAGTACTACGTATCTCTTAACTTTAATAAACGAGCTACATATTTTGTAGAGAATCTGATTGCGCGAGAAAAGCGAAGCATGCGAAAACTGGATAGTAAGATCTGAGTACAGTAAGCAGTCCTTACTGTTTTAGGTTTGAAGGATTTAGAAAAAATAAATAAGGTGTCTTCTGAACATATGAACATTTTATTATAAGATTATAAGTGATTTCAATATAATATGTAAGAATAATCTACCTACTACTTATTCAATGCAAATTTATTTATTTATTTAAAGTCAACAATATGCTAACAGTTCATGACCAGACGCATATGTGATTTTTAAATTATATAGGTAAAACATAGTAACTATATGTTCGCGCCAATTAAGTCATTTCACCTCCCTCCCCTTCACCCTCCCTCTCTTTCCCGCAAGCGCACTATTACATAATATGGATCAGGAAGATCTATCAACTCAGTCTGCCTTCGTCCCGCCGCCGACGCGCCCGCCGCCGACGCGCATGCAAGTCCTCTAGTGACAACCGCACCGCAAGCCACCTAACACGTGGTCATCAGACTCGCCGCATCGCCGCCATCACCGCTGTCAATAGTTTTGTGATTTAACTGACTCAAAGTGTATGGTGCAAGGCACCTATAATAGTGTGAGTGTGAAAGACAACATCAGTTCCCGGGCAAGAGAAGGCTTCATCAGTACACGAGCATACCATCAGCCCCTGGGATACACCAAGTAAGTGCGTTTGTTCCCTTTATCAATCCTTCTCGTTTTCCACCTTTAATTCAAACCGCAACTTACAGTCCACAATTCCATCACCCGCAACGGGGGACCACCCTCCTTTCCACCCTTTATTCCACCACCATTTTTGGTCATAGCGAACCGGAGGTCCCCCCTTTCTCCAACAATTTTTGGTCCAGTCGAGCCGGATTTCGAATCAATAGTTTAGTAACTTCACCCGGGTTAATTAGGTGTTTAATCTCATAAATACGCATACATATGTATTTCATGTAATATATTATAAGTGCCTATTCATATTTATTTTCGCAAATAAGTATTATATCTACGATTATTTTATATCCCGCATATTAATAACGCACCGCTCACGTAGGTTTAATATTCTTTTTGCAAAACACACCGCACCATCCGCTATTTATTTTTGCAAATAAGTATTATATCTACGATTATTTTATATCCCGCATATTAATAACGCACCGCTCACGTAGGTATATTATTATTTTTGCAAAGCGCATTCGCACCATTCGCACCATTATTTACCTATATTTGTAATCGAAATTACACCTCATAGGTACGCATTCTATTTTTCATTAATTGAAGTCCGCCATATTTAATGATTAAACGAACTTACCTTAAGTGAAGTTCTATCATAATTATACGATGGCTTCGTCTGAGAAATTAGATTACTTGTAGTAGACGTACTGTACTAGCCATTCATACACTAAAGTTGAGAAATACAACCTAAAAAATAAAAAGGTTGTAATAAAAAAAACATAAAATCACTCAAAAGTCTGTACACTGACAACACCTGTCATTCGTCGCTATCTTCATTTAGTTTAGAGAGCAATGCACGAATTTTATTTTTATGACAAATTTTTCCCTGGGGTAGGGTGGGAGGGACCTAATTTCTCAGACGAAGCCATCGTATAATTATGATAGAACTTCACTTAAGGTAAGTTCGTTTAATCATTAATTATACTTTGCTTCGTCCTCGAAATTAGATTACTTGTAGATCTTGAGAGTCGAAAAATTTGTAAATAAAAATTAATTTAAATAGTAAATAAGTAATTTTATTTACTTCCTTAATTCAATTATTAAATAATTTTATTTATTAGTAAATAAATTATTCACTATATAATTATATTAATATCATTATATTAAAAATGTTTTTTTTTTGTAGTAAAAACAAGCAAAAGAATATAGGATGCATTTTTAACACAACTTGGTATTTTTCTAAAACAAAATCTCCAGTTGTTATATAAAATATACATATCAACAAAAGTAAATATATACTTTTTCCTTAAACAGTTATATACAGTCACTGTCACTTATGATATGACTTATGACGCATTTGATTGTAAAATGTAATTTGATTGTAAAAACAAAAACGCATTGTAAAATATCGTGAAGATAATTATATCGTTCGTCTGCAATAATAGACGGTTACGGCGGCTTTTCGTGTAAGTTCCAAACTGACTATGTACTTGTTACGTGCAGAAGACGTGGAAGTATAGTCTGGTGGAATGAGCAGTAAAACTGTAAAAAACAATTATATAATACTGTAAATATTTAGACAGAACTAAAGTTTTACAGTATACCTTATATTTTCCGTTTCTATTTTTGTAATCCAATATCCATCTCCGCCGCGATGCCACCGCGACTGGCAGGAGCTCCTGAAGAAGGTCCTCGTCAAAACATGTCGGCAAATCCGATAAAATTTACGTGAATACAGCCGTGTCATATATATAACTACAATGTTAGTGTACACTCCCGATTCATTCAATAAGAAAATCCAATAAAACAGTTACTGGGCTAAATTGAATTTTTTATTTAAAAAATGAGAGAATGAATGTGGGTTGGATATAGTCACTATCTATATGTTTTAGTTAAATCTGGTATTTAGTAATTATTTTTATTACCTCCATTTATGACCTCAATATTATTAGTACTCTCAAGTCTACTACTATAAGTAGTAGTTTGAACTCTATAAACAGTGACTAGTTCTAATAAAATGACAGCTTTAATACTCAATAATTATTCTAAGCTGATATGTGGGAACCAATTTTCTAAAAAAATAGCCCAGTTGTTGGATTTCAGGTAACTTTAATTTTGATAAAGACAAAAAACGTAAAGCCGGTAATAAAAACTTTAACTACTACGGCTAATTCTAATATCAGAACAATTTTTACGTGTAATCACTCCGAGACAATGCAAACCTGTAACTATTTAATGAACTTAAGTGAGCATTATCTATCATAGAAGCATAGTGTTAGCAAGGATATACCCCTGAGAAAAAAAATGCTTCATACTATTAATTTAAAGAAAGTTGCAAAAAATAAAACTATTTTTTGAAAGCAACACCATTTCGTTTTACCGAGTTATCAGATAAGGAGGTACACAAAATATCTAAGGCTTCGCGGCAACTATTTTAACTTAACTTTTGATAACCTTGTTTCAGAGGTTCCTCTTAGGAACAGAATATAATATTCATTTGTTTTTGTTCCGGGCATAATAATTAGACTTTCAAAAATAGAAAACAAAGGTTGAGAGTGCCTTTGGTATTCTCAACCACTGAACCTTCAGCTTTGTCTGTAACATAACTTAAATTATAATCAGTTAAAATAGTTCAAATCTTATAGTATGATTCAAATCTTATTTTTAAAGCATCTAAAATCGTTGGAAAGGCGTAAATATATAGATTATTCTAATTAAAAGTAAATAAATTGATAGCTAATGAGACTGGGTCTCCATGAAATATCAAGCTATGCTATGCCAAGATAGCAACTTTTTACATTTCGAATCTTGTGGCAAACAAGTCTATGTCAGCCATTTCTAAAAGCTCGACTATTTTACTGAACACAATGGTCGGTTGGTTCACATTCTATATCAGGACATATAGGTATGTACATCGCGATTCATATATGCCACTCACTGTCTTGGAAACTAATAAGAGGCAAAAAAACATAAATATTTTTATTGTCACATCATTCCCAAGTCATCTTGGTGATTCTTATATGATGTGGGCATATGGGAAACGCATACCAGCCTTCTTAATATACGAAATGGAAGTTATGTTATAGGTACACAACTAATGATTGCGAAGAAGAATTTAACACTTCATTATGTGCCGGGCAAATAATATTAAACGGAAATATGCAGTCAAGATCTCGTTCCATATTCTCACCGCATGCAGCCCCCCCCCCCCCCCTGTCCAGTTTTACTTGCATTGCATTGGAATAAATATTCAGGCAAAAGCTATAGTCTCTTATCGAGCTAATATGTGTCGGTTATTAAGATCATTATGAAACCATCATAATCATCAGTTTCTATAGCAAGATATGCACAACTCTCAATACTAGTATTATACAACCAGCCAGGCAGGACAGGAGGCGAGGAGACCAACTAAATGAGCGAACTGGCGTATCGTAAATACGCTTTAGTATTTAAAAAAAAAATGTTTACTTGTTATATTCTAATTTGTTTTATATGAGTAAGAGCGATATACTAATCATCTAAGCAAATTGATGATGTTAAATAGCCTTATTTGTATTAATAAACAAAAACTAGGGATGCTGTATTGAATCCAAAAAGAAAAATGTTAAATTCATAAATGTAAATTGTTGTTGAATGTGAAGCGTAAATATTTTTGAATTCATTATTAATTGACAATAAAAGATTGCATCAATCTTTTAAGCCAATATTTTTTGAAATTAAATTTAAAATGGTTTATAAATATCAATTTTAAAATAATTTGTAATAATGAGTTTGATTAACGAATCTGCTTTATTCATTGATACTGTGAATCAAATGAATAGCATTTAGATATTGCACCAGAGTATAAAAACTCAACTATGATGTTAATATCGCCTGAAATTGATTTGTTTCGACGGATATACGATAATATACAAATAATTTTTAGAGGCGGTACAAAATTTTGTATTGCTATGGTTTTGAAAGATATTTTTAGTATGACACGACACTATTATTAGTGATGTACTTCCATCTGGTGTGAAAGAGCGCTAATCTTCCAGGAACGTGGTGTACCTCTGTTATCGGCGAGTCTGTGTGCGCACTGCTGCAGCGGCGTCGGAAGCATTGGGTGCGCAGCAGCCGTGGCTTGTTGTGGCAACGTGGTTGCTGCACCAAAAAATGGTAGACTTCTCCCCGCTCGTGCTTATCTCGCTAACATGAGCGGGCTCTCGAATTTAAAGTCTTGAGAGTGGTAGAAGTTTCTGCTGTTGATATTTTTTATAGCGTCTTTATTATTAGGTACCTATATTATTATTTTTTACCTTGATCCTGAATAAATCTGGAGCTTTTATAGCTTTTGCTGATTAACCCTTCAGCCAATTTTTCCCCAAATGCATAACTGTTAGTTTTGGTAGAAATTAACTGATATTTTATACTTAGGTAAGTATCTTTATTTGATTGTAGACGACAGAAAATTCGTTGCGACAAAGATTCTACATAATGTGAATCATACAAAATTCTAGTTTCATCTATCATCGGCTTCAATGGTCATTCGATAGACGGGACGACGGGACAGTTCTGTAAAATTAAATATTATCTTAAACTCATTTCTTTCGAAAGACCAGAAGTAGGTATAGTAATATGTTCCCAACGAACAGCCAGTTCATCCTGAAAAGATGAAGTCTTTCTCTTATTTTTAGAAAGAGATACACCAATGCTTGATGCTAGGTTCTGATGGTGTCGATGGTGCCAGTGAGGCCGAATCCAAAGACCTATAGTGGGGTCAATGGGTCGGAATATGAGGTAATTCCGAATTAAAAGTTCGGTATTCGGTTGGCGACATTTAAAGTGTATAAAATTAATTAATCTCGTCAGTGTTTGTTGAATCTGCGAACTCACACATCTGATTGCCTGAAATGATAGAATGTACAAAATATAAGTTTTGCAGTATACATATGAAAGCATGAATTTTTTGCATATAGATACAAGCCTATACTCATATAGCAAATAACCTATACTCATGCACTCATGCAATGAAGGAATCATCCGTAATAGATGAATCTCATCCTTAAATCGTAGATGAATTTATTCATCACATCACTTATCATTTCATTATATCAAAAATGTTTTACAAGGCAACACTCCCTTGAACTCAAGTAATTTCTTGCGAACGTAACATTCTCAAAAGGAAATGTACCCAACGCATATGTATTTGCTTGTAGGAATGTTTCACAAAAGATTTTGAATACTACTTAATTCGTAGATAAATACATCAATTCCAATTTTCGTTATTTCATATTAACGATTTTACAAGGCGATAGTCCCATGAACTACCCTCAAGTAATTTCTTGCGAACGTAACATTCTCAAAAGGAAATGTACCCAACGCATATTTATTTGCTTGTACGAATGTTTCACAAAAGATTTTGAATACTAATTAATTCGTAGATTAATACATTCATTACATTTTTCGTTATTTCATATTAACGATTTTTATTACAAGGCGATAGTCCCATAAACTACCCTCATGTAATTTCTTGCGAACGTAACATTCTCAAAAGGAAATGTACCCAACGCATATTTATTTGCTTGTAAGAATGTTTCACAAAAGATTTTGAATACTTCTTAATTCGTAGATTAATACATTCATTACATTTTTCGTTATTTCATATTAACGATTTTTATTACAAGGCGATAGTCCCATGAACTACCCTCATGTAATTTCTTGCGAACGTAACATTCTCAAAAGGAAATGTACCCAACGCATATTTATATTGTTACTACATACTTTACACAGCGCGTTAAAAAACGCTTGTATGTCTCACCCAACCAGCATTGGCACCCGTGCCCAGCTGTGGGACGGAAATAGGGTTGCAGCCATCTTTTACAATAGTTGTATACGTGGTGGAAAAAGCTGCAGGCCTCCCCAATGGGGAGGGAACCGTGCCCAGCAGTGGGACGGAAATAGTGGTGTTGCAACCATGTCGCGCAATAGTTATTGTATACTATACATACCTTTCTGTGGTAACAATTTCATAATAGAATTTTATTTTCAGAAGATTCACTCGATATCCATTATTGATTTTGTTTCTAACATTTTTTCCTGCTTTCTTATTTTTCGTAACACATTAATCAGTAATTCACATCTTTATTTTTCCTGTTTAACAACTTCACTTTATAAGAAAATACTTTCACGTGTTGAACGGCTAGGCACTAAAACGCGAATGAAGATAGCGACGAATGACAGGTGTTGTCAGTGTACAGACTTTTGAGTGATTTTATGTTTTTTTTATTACAACCTTTTTATTTTTTAGGTTGTATTTCTCAACTTTAGTGTATGAATGGCTAGTACAGTACGTCTACTACAAGTAATCTAATTTCGAGGACGAAGCAAAGTATAATTGTGGTTGCCGGAGCCGACGCGACCGGCGATCGTTGTTTCGCTAGTAACTACCTACGTATTCATTCATTACGCCATACATAATTTTTATAATCTTAACTGTTTTAACTGATTTATCTTGTTCACGACAAAATGTCTACTAAAGGCAAAATTGAATCTGAAACGCTTTCAAATGACGAAATTAGATTGAAAATATTAATTGCAAAACGAAATTCTATTTACGAACGTTTACAACAAATTTATGATTTATCTATAAGTGCATTAAGTTCGTCAGACGAACAGGACACATTTCTTGACACGGCATCTGACCTTGAATACTTGCGTACTGAGTTCAAGGACACGTTAGAATCTTATAATGTTACAAATTTAAAATTAAATCCAAACGCGCAAGTCGATTTCGGATCGTGGAAATCTTTTCATGATCTATATAGTCGTATTAAAAGTCAAGTGTCCAAATTAAACGCTCCATCTTCATCTTCAAGTAAATCACAGAATAGTTTACCTACAAAAATTATACCATCGCTTCCGCCCATAGAATTACTTTCTTTTAATGGTGACATACGACACTGGTCTATGTTCTACCAACAATTTAAAACATTAGTTCATGATAATCAGCAATTAACAGATGCTGAACGCGTTTATTATCTTGTTAGTAAACTTAGTGATAAGGCATTATCAATCTGCTCAGGCTTAATGCCTACCGCTGAAAACTATTCTGTGATATGGAACGCGCTCATACGTAGATATAACGACGAGCGTGCGCTCGCGACTACCTACGTCAGTCAGCTGTTAGAACTGAAGAACGTAAACACTAACACATCCGCTGGTTATCAAATATTTATGGATAAATTTGATGCTTCTATTAACGCTCTTAAGCAACTTAATGTTGATGACATATCTGATTTTCTATTTCTAAATATCGCGCTTAGAAAATTAGATAACGATACCGTAAAGTCGTTCGAAATGTCATGTCGCAACGTAAACATACCGAAATATTCCGCTTTGGTTCAGTTTTTACATGACCAGAATAGGGCTTTATGCCATACAATAAATACTTCGCATACGTCTAACAACCATAAAATTAAAGGTAATTTTGTTCCCGCTCCCGCTAAAAATATAAGCAAAACTTTTATTAATACAGATTCGAATCGGTCATGTATTTTCTGTGAATCGGGTGATCACGAACACCTATTTGTCTGTCCGCATTTTTTAAAAATAAATGCACAGGACAGGTACAATTTTGTAAAACGAAATAAATGTTGCACTAATTGTTTAAGTAATAAACACGCCACTCCCTTTTGTAAGTCACAGCGTAGATGTAGGTATTGCTCCCGCTCGCACCATACGCTACTTCATTTTGTTAGTAGTAGGAATAAGGTCGATCAGCCTTCGGTAGAACAAGGTCCAGGAGAAAAAAATGCATCCACGTCATGTAACGTTTCGCGCGATTGTGGTAATGCGCCGCACCGCACTACATTATTGGGAACTGCGAAGATTAAAGTTTGTACTAAATACGGACACCAATATTTGTTGCGTTGTTTAGTGGACCCTGGCTCGCAATGTGATTACATCACGAAACAGTGTTGCAAACAGAGGCGGCTCGTCCTAAAGAGCGCTGGTGCAGTGCACTCCCAAAAAAATTACATACGTAATCTATGTCCCTTCATAATACATACTATCCTTACATTACATTCATTCTATTCTAACATACCTATACATAGTATATTATATTAATTATTACCTATATCTACGCGTACATTTAGCGTCAAGATGTAACGAGTGGAACGCCAGCGATTGCGCTCCTATGAAACGAAATTTAGTACGATTCCTAGCGCTGTATTCAATGAGTGCGACAGAGAAACATCGACACAGGCCGACGCGTGAAACAAAAGATTTCGTATGAGAAATTAACCTAATCTGGAGCGCCGCTCACGCGCGACGTTGCCAAACCGTGGGTTCAACCTGCCTATGCGATGTTGCCGTTCTTATGTATACAAACAAACGTGCCGTCGTCTTTGTCAGTTATTTCGTAGCTTTTCTTTTAAATAAATATTTTAAAAAATAGTTTATACGCGACATTTTGTGTTAAAAATGGAACAATACATTTATCATTTGTATCTTTTAGTAAGCGGTGTGAAAAAAACTTTCGAAATACGCCTTGAACTGAAAGCAAAAATGTAGTACGAAAACTAAATCTTTTACGCGTGTTTTAAATCTGAACAATATTTTAAAACACATTGGTTGTGTGGATGTGAAGAAAGCAATACATTAATTTGTTTTCCGTGTCTTGTGGTTATCAACTGGAACTGACACCGACAGTGGTGGTGAATCTGCTTGGATGGCAACGGGTGGTAAAATATTTTTTTTTGTTTTTTTTTTTGTGAACCCCCATCGAAAAATGTCACTAGCCGCCACTGGTTGCAAACGTTTATACCTACCGATCTCAAATAAAACACCAGTTAAAGAGGCGCAAGGAATCGGTGGAGTATCGCAGAAGGTTTTAGGTGTTACTTCTTTGCAGTTTAGCTCCCGCTTTGATGAAAATAAACTTTATCATATTGAACCGCTAGTTGTTCCCGCTATAACTGGACAATTACCCGAGTCGTTAATAGACGTTTCGAAAATTAATTATATAAATAATTTACGTTTAGCTGACGATCAATTCAATACACCAGGTGACATTGACGTTTTATTAGGGGTTAATACTTATTTACAAATTTTGTTAACTGATAAAATAATTAATTCGCAATCGCCGAGTGCCATAGAAACGTCACTAGGATACATAATAATGGGAGACGCAGATATCGACTTTCCTACATGCATGCCGCGTTCTTTAGTTTCTTATCCTACTCGTATTGATAATAGTCAAACGTCGCTCACGCATTTGCTCGAAAAATTTTGGAAGTTAGAGGAGCTGCCGCAAAAAACTTATTTGAGTCCTGATGAACAGGAATGTGAGAATATTTATACTTCCACTACTCGTCGCAATTTGAACGGACGATATGTTGTCGCCCTGCCCTTCAAGGACACGCCTGATAAATTAGGTGATTCTTTTATAACCGCTAAAAAACGCTTCTCGCTCCTAGAGAGACGTTTTAATAAATGTCCCGATCTTCGCTCCCGCTACAATGAAGTTATTCAAGAATACATCAACAAGGGTTTTTTATCATTGGTTGCTTCAAATAATTCTACGGAACCTTGCTTTTATCTCCCGCACCACCCTGTCATACGTAATGATAAAAGTACAACTAAATTGCGAATAGTACTCGACGCAAGCGCTAAGTCAGACAATGACATTTCATTAAATGATATTTTACATAGTGGGCAAAATTTACAGTCTGATATTTTTAATATTTTAATAAACGTACGAGTTTATCGCATCGCCTTTTTTGCCGACGTTAGGCAAATGTATTTATGCATTGAAGTACAAAAATCGCACCGCGCGTTTCAACGCATTCTTTATCGCTTTTCTAATGAGGAAGACATACAAACATACGAATTTAATCGTGTGACTTTTGGTTTACGCTCTTCTCCTTTTCTTGCGCTACGCACACTACGTCAGTTGGCTTCCGAGGAGAGGGAGTCCTATCCTTTGGCTGCTTCGGTGGTCGAACGAGATATTTATATGGACGATATCGCGTCCTGCGCGCCCTGCGTCAACAGCGCCGTTGACGTAGCCACTGAACTAATTCAAATGTTTCAGCGTGGAGGATTTGAATTGGTTAAGTGGACTAGTAACAGTTCAGAGCTTTTACAGCACATCCCCGCAACGCACCGTCAGCTTGACGAGGTCTCATTCGACGACCAAAGTATTTTTAAGGTATTGGGTCTTCGTTGGCACCCCGCAACTGATTGTTTTTCTTTTCTAGTTTCGCCGCCGCCGCTCGCTTGTACCAAGCGTTCTATTTTGTCCGCAACCGCTCGCTTGTATGATGTTCTGGGGCTCGTGGGTCCAGTAATTCTTTTCTCTAAGCTTCTCATTAAAACCTTATGGGTTCTCAAACTTGACTGGGACCAGGCTCCGCCCGCTCACGTTGTCACTGCATGGCAACAATATATTTCAGAGTTACCTTTGATATCGAAATTAAGGTTTCCTCGCCATATGGGTATAAATAAAAATTCCCAAGTCTCGCTAGTCGCGTTCGCCGACGCCAGTGAAAAGGCGTATGGCTGCGTGATTTATTCGCACATCGTTAATGATGATGACTCACCAGTGGTAACGCTGATTTGTTCTAAGTCAAGAGTATCTCCGCTAAAAACTATTTCGTTAGCTCGGCTCGAGTTATGCGCCTTAGTATTACTCGCTAATTTACTGCGTACCGTACATGACACGCTATCCGCTAGGCATCCTGTTGGTAACATTTATGCATTTTCGGATTCTGAGGTCGCCCTTTGTTGGGCCCGCTCCTCACCCCACAGGTTTAACACATTTGTGGCTAACCGCATTTCGCAAATACAGTCTTCTTTATCTCCTGATAATTTATTTCACGTGGCTGGTTTTGAAAATCCCGCCGATTATATTTCTCGCGGTTTATTGCCGTCACAAATAATAAATTGTGATCTGTGGCTACACGGTCCCGCTTGGTTGTCCTCACCGAGGAGTGAGTGGCCAATACAATCATCTTCACTATCTACCACCGATCTACCGGAACAAAAAACTGTAACATGTACCGTTAGTAATAGTCCGGAGCATCCATTTATCACTCTTAGTTTAAAATTTTCAAAATGGAATAAATATCTCCGATCCGTAGCTTATGTACTGAAATTTATAAAAAAATTACCGCGTAATAAAACTATAACCGCTTCTGACTTAGAATACGCAGAGAAAACTATTATTAAAGTGGTACAATCTAACGCTTTCGCGGAGGATTTGACTAAAATTCAAAAGGGGCGTCCTTGCTCTTCTGCCTTACGCAAGTTAACTCCGTTTATCGCAGACGATCTGCTTCATGTGGGTGGACGTCTTCAATATTCGTCTTTACCAGAGTCGCAAAAACATCCAATATTATTACCAAAAGGTGGACATATAATAGATCTTTTAATAGATTATTATCACTATAAAAACTTTCACGCTGGCCCGCAATATTTACTCGCCGCGTTGCGTGAGAAGTATTGGATATTATCTGCACGACGCATTGTACGCTATCGCGTCCATAAATGCAATGTTTGTTTTAGACATAAACCTAAAGCAGCGCACCCGATGATGTCCGCGCTGCCTGCTTGCCGACTCGAGCAGTGCAACGCTTTCACACACACGGGGGTAGACTACGCTGGTCCTCTTAACATCACGTTGACACGTAGGCGCGGCGTTCGCAGTCAAAAGGCATACTTATGCTTATTTATATGTCTCGTCACTAAAGCAGTTCATTTAGAGTTGGCCTCGGATCTAAGTTCTGCCAGCTTCTTAGACGCATTCAAGAGGTTTATATCTCGTAGAGGTCCATGCAAGTTTATCTATAGTGATAACGCTACTAATTTTATTGCTTCGCGTTCATACTTGAAGGAACTTCATTCCTTTTTACGTTCAGACGAATATTACAAAGTATTTAATCAGGTCCTTTCTGATAACCGCATCACATGGAAACTTAACCCTCCAAACGCTCCGCATTTTGGTGGGCTTTGGGAGTCAAATATAAAGATAGTAAAGTATCATTTATTTCGCGTCATAGGTAAGCAAATCCTCACGTACGAGGAATTGCTTACTGTCCTCACTCAGGTCGAACGCATATTAAATTCACGACCGCTTTACGTGTTAAGTAGCGATCCGGCGGAACCTACTGCACTTACGCCCGCGCATTTCCTCGCTGTTAATCCACTTGGATGTTTACCCGCCGCTGATCTTAGTAAGGAACGCATTAATCTTTTATCACGTTTTTCATTACTTGATTCGATAGTTCAGTCATTCTGGAAGCGCTTCAGATCAGAATACTTACATACACTACAAGCAAGAGAAAAGTGGAATAAACATTCTATTAATTCCATTTCTGTAGGAACCGTTGTTCTTATCGATATGGATAACGCTCCGCCTCTTCAGTGGCCGCTAGGCGTCGTCACTGAACTGTTTCCTGGTAGGGATGGTGTGGTGCGCGTTGCACAAGTGAAGACTAAGAGCTCCACTTTGCAGCGGCCCATTGTTAGACTTTGCCCTCTACCAACGCAATAATATTTCTATATGCCTATGTAGTTTATATTTTATAAGTTATAGTTTAAGTATAAATTCTTATCCCGCTATTATAATATTTTTATTAATTTACTAATTATATTCATCGCATCGCCTCTGTTCACCGCATATATAGTTTTTTCTATATGATATTAACTCCGCTGTATATATTTATGTTTATTTTTTTTAATTCGCTATTTGAGGAGACCTCAAGGCCGGGGGGATGTTCGCGCCAATTAAGTCATTTCACCTCCCTCCCCTTCACCCTCCCTCTCTTTCCCGCAAGCGCACTATTACATAATATGGATCAGGAAGATCTATCAACTCAGTCTGCCTTCGTCCCGCCGCCGACGCGCCCGCCGC
Source organism: Pyrgus malvae (assembly GCA_911387765.1). Classification (NCBI taxonomy): domain Eukaryota; kingdom Metazoa; phylum Arthropoda; class Insecta; order Lepidoptera; family Hesperiidae; genus Pyrgus; species Pyrgus malvae. The sequence continues at coordinate 2,855,230 of OU426955.1, read as the reverse complement.
CGACGCGCATGCAAGTCCTCTAGTGACAACCGCACCGCAAGCCACCTAACACGTGGTCATCAGACTCGCCGCATCGCCGCCATCACCGCTGTCAATAGTTTTGTGATTTAACTGACTCAAAGTGTATGGTGCAAGGCACCTATAATAGTGTGAGTGTGAAAGACAACATCAGTTCCCGGGCAAGAGAAGGCTTCATCAGTACACGAGCATACCATCAGCCCCTGGGATACACCAAGTAAGTGCGTTTGTTCCCTTTATCAATCCTTCTCGTTTTCCACCTTTAATTCAAACCGCAACTTACAGTCCACAATTCCATCACCCGCAACGGGGGACCACCCTCCTTTCCACCCTTTATTCCACCACCATTTTTGGTCATAGCGAACCGGAGGTCCCCCCTTTCTCCAACACTATATGTATACAAACCAAACAATAATAATAATAATAATAGATAATTATGTTTACAATAAAGATTAGGATGCAATACTGCTGCTAATGACCATAGTCTCAATGAACCGACTTGCAGCTTTACGGAAGCAGGAGGGTTGGCAAGCGAATAGGTCCAGATTAGGATTGCTCTTAATGATCGTGTTGACTAGCCTAGCCGCCCTTGCCAGGGGAGCCCAGTGTCCTAGAGCAGTACGTGTCAAATAAATAATCTTTGATTTTTAATCAATCCCTTTTGTACAAGTCTTTATTCACGCGGACGACGTCGCGGGCACAGCTAGTCCTCAATAAATGGACTACACAACACAAAAATATTTTTTCAATTCGAACCAGTAGTTCCTATGATTAGCGTGTTCAAACATACAAACTCTTTAGCTTTATATTATTACTAGCCTTCCGCCAGCGGCTTCGCCCGCGTGGACCCGTTTAATGGTTTTTCACGTAGGAATGAAGCATGTTCCCGCGGTAAAAACGCCTATGTTACTCAGGGTGAATGTAGCTTTCTAATGGTGAAAGAATTTTTGAAATCGGAACAGTAGTTCTTGAGTCTATTCATCACAAACATACAAAAATACAAATCTTTTCACATTATAATATTAGTATAAAAATACAAAAATACAAATCTTTCCTCTTCATAATATTAGTATAGAAGTATAGAAGACTAGATTTAAGTTTCTACTCACAGGGACTGAATTGTTTTGTAAGATACATACTTATTTAATCAAGTGTTTAAACTAAATATCTTACAAAGCTACAGGGACGAACAATACTGCGTTATTTACTAGGGTCGCTAACTTCTTTTTCTAATAATAAAGTACATAGGTACCTATAAAAAATTTAGGTTTCAGAAGGAAAGTAATCAGAATTAAAAAAAAAATCTAATATAATAATATAAAGCTGAAGCGTTTAGTTGTTTGTTTCGAAATGAAAAATTATTTTTGTGCTGAATAGTCTATGTATTGAGGAAGACTACAGGCTATATAACATGACGTTATGCAGACGAAGTCGCGGGTGGACTCTAGTATTTTATATAGGTTATGTTTTCAAAACAAATTTTAGTGGTTCTCTTACAAGTGCTGCATTGGGCATTTAAAACTTAATGTTGGGAATTTTGATGCTGAAAACAGCATTTATTATAGTAAATTCTTCATTTATGTTCAACGGTAAAATGTATAATGCAGTGAAAAACCGTATAACTAATAAAGTTTTTAACAATCTTAGTTGGCAACCCTATTACTTGCTGGCCACACCTCGTAACAAAGAAGCTCTTTGTGTTGTGCCTCGTGTGTTGGCTTTTAGAATACTTTCTGCTTACTCTAGCTAGGGCTTCACAAAATGGTGAAGGAATATCGATAAGTTATTTATTATATTTACTTAGATTTTGATCATTACTTCTATACTATATAATATATTGTACTTACAATAAATACGAAACTGAAAGAAATAGATATGTAATTTTTATTACTTAAGTATCTACCCACAATCACAGAACATATTAAAAGAGGTAGAATGGCAATAATGCACTGTTTGTATGAAAATCGGTGTCGCCGACCCTGCCCCACATTTCACCTCCACTACATCTGTACTTAAATAAATATGAAGATTACGCACCTATTTGCATTTTCAAATCTAGCCAATCTTAGCGCCGCACAATCACGCGATTTCAAATGAACGAATCACACCCAAGCCATCCCAAGCACAAGCACTTAGCGCGTCTGCCCCGCCCACTACTCCATTGCGCATATCGCAGCGCGATCGCGTGTTTATGTAGAGATATGAGCGTTGCTCATAATAATATTCCATTTCCACATTTCCATTCTAACTTCTTTTAATATGTTCTGTGCCCACAACAATGCGAGGACTCCCCTGCTATGCTTTACCACTGAGGCCGACTGAGGCGATGGAGTGTGTTTTAAATAAACATGCAGCTCAACGTCCCGTGTGGCGTAATGGTTACCATGCCGGACTGCCGATTGGAGGGTCCCGGGTTCGATTCTGTCTTGTTTATTGTTTTGTTTGAGTTTCTGTCTTTGTGTTTGTTCATGGTACCCACGACACAGAGAATCCTAGAGTGGGGCTGTGTGTAGCGTTTAGCTCCTTACGGCATCGGAATGCAGCCCGCAGTTTCGCAGCCAATTTAAAAACCTTTATGTAGCCACGGTAAAGTCATCTGTACTACTGTAATGAAGCTCTTCTTGTCACGAAAAAGGATAACCGGTCGCGAGAGTTAGCTGCAAAAAGGTATTGGTATATTACTCATACTTATTCACACAACGGTTACACATTTCATTTCCTGTTTTCCGTCTTTCACGAAATGTATTCCAATTGATCCCCAAGATTAATCATAAATTCTCACTGTACCAAACTTATTAAACATTGCGACATTTGCGACAAACACAGGATTTTCTCATAATTTTTTTGGAGTCTAATTTTTTCCATTGACAGTCTCCACAACAACCCGTTGCTAGGCACTTTCTCGTCTTCAAAATGAACTTATATGTAATAATAGTTTTTCCTCTATGCTTCTAATACGAGTAGGATACGCAATAAAATGCTGATTCTGATGCTGATCACTTCATTTTCTGACTTCTTATCTGCAGTTGAAAGAATTTGATGCATCGTTCCATGTCCCATCGTCGTTTATAATTTCGACATTTTGACAGATCATTTTCTTGCGAATGAATTTTCATTTTCGTCACCGTCAGACTCAGTTTTTAGCGAGCTCTTTATCTTCAGTATGTCGTAGACGTGCCGCGATTACATCTAAATCTCTTAAGATTTTGGTTCATCCACTTCTGAATGTAAAATCCAGAAATCAAACGAACAGAGCTTCTGCATTTTTTTTATTGACAAGCAGAATGACACAGAATAATGGCTGGCAATGGCTTATATATGGCTTGGCTTGGCTTAAGGGAGACGTCATGACGGCATGGCTCCAATTGGCTAGCTGGTTGACACGTTCGTTACAATATTATAAAAATCTATGGTTACATCTGGTTCTTTTTTCAAATACATGTGTATCATGCGTAATCGAGCACCTTAGACACAATATAGATATAAGTATTAAGTATACTTACAGTAAAGTAACTTCATACTATGGGCCGAATTGACACACGCACAAAGACAACTGTCATTTACACGGCCGCTAAGTAAGGTAATAAGTACGCAGTGCCACATTGCGCTATGGACTGAAACTGAAATTCATCTTTTGGAACGAAGTTCCTTATCGCGCGTTGCGAAAGGGGGCTAGACGGAAAAAATTAAGACGAAAAGTTGTAACGACACTTTTTGCTATAGTTGTAAGAAGTGCGGCTTACAACTATAGCAACCGCACTCGACATTGCTTTACTTTGTTGACTCCCATCTTTCTTATGACCGCACTTGATGTTGCTTAGTGGCCACTATTGGCCACCCATCCTACTTTTGACCACACTCGACATTGCTTAGCTTTGTTGACTTGACACCCATCCTTTTTATAACCGCTCTAGATGTTGCTTAATGGCCACCCATCCTACTTTTGACCGCACTTGACATTGCTTAACTTTGTTGATACCCATCCTTTTTATAACCGCTCTAGATATTGCTTAATGGCCACCCATTTACTTATGACCGCACTCGACATTGCTCAGATTTATTGCCACCGATCCTACTTTTGACCGCACTTGATGTTGCTTAGCTTTGTTGACACCCAAACTTAAAACTAATGCAGAAAGAAGAAATTAAAAAAATAAAACTTCGTTCCTTCCGGGTGTCCCTTGACACCTCAGTTTTTTCTTAAAATTTCAAGTGCCGTTTTTTTACAATAGTCTTTTTTCACCATTATTATTAGACTGATGAATTATTATTATTATACTATTACCAGACTATTATTATTAGACTGATGAATAAAGGTGGTGAAGCGATCACCGCCGCCTACGGGCAACTACAGGAGAGTCTTCTGAGCATTGCTGCCTGTGAAGGAGAGCTTTTTTGTAAATTTAGTAGTAAAATGGATGATTTATGATTTTTTAAAGGTATACCAGCCGCAAAATTATTTATTTGTTATTGACCTATTTTTATTTATTTATTTTTTAAGGTTCTATTATCATTTTCTTGATATATTTTTGAGTTATGTTATAAAAAAGAGCTACTTATCTGACATTGTGTGGTAACGGCAAACTTGATCGGATTTTAATTGTTTTTATGGCTAGTTGTAATCTACTAGGTAAGCGATTTGTCACCATACCGTATGGTATTCTGCAAGTTAGTCGCTTTCATTGGGTGTTGGGTGTATATTGTATAAAAATAAGCAACCCATCATTTTGTAGGTACCAACCCTAGCACTACGCGCAGTCATTTGTTCAAATTTTCCTTGCCCTTGTATTGTGCCTTAGATTTTTAGATCGCTTATGAATTAAACCAGACCACAGAGTTACAGTACAAGTGTAGATAGTCTAATCGCGGAAAATCACCAGTCTATTAGGAATCTTTAATTGCCTTAGCAATTTAGCAGAAGTTTTGAAGTCATGTCAGAAACAATCGCGAAGATGAGTGCACGCCAGCAGTCCTTTCCGTATGAAATCTACGATGTGGATCCGGATCTTGCCAAAGAACTCATGGAACATTACACGGGTCAGTAGATATTTTCGTAAAATTAAATTAATAATACTACTTTTTGAATTAATAATAAACAGTGAAAAAAACTTTGAACGTTCTTAAACTTTACGAATAACTTTTTTGGCATTGGGGACTAAACTTTTACGAGTAAAATGAACCCGACATCCAGGCACGGCGACATCTTAAAGAGATACCGGGTATGGTTAGTGGGATTTGTACCGCACTAAATCTCTTCGAAGGGTTGGCCTTCTGTTCAAGGCCTTTCCTTCCTCCTTCCTACCTTATTCGTAAGGCCTCCAAAACGCGGAATGCACCAGTATCCTCTATACGATCCGGATACGGTCATCAGGCTGGGGTTACCGAAGTTTATATTCTTAGCTCCGATCTACAGATACAATGTGTAGGTACAGGACCTACATACGTTGTAAAGGTTTGTTACCCGTGTTACAACCGTGTGGTCCGACTGGTAGTACCACGGGCAAATTATCTTACCCGTGGTCCAATTAAAATGACTTTTTTATTATTTGAATGAAGTAGCAGACGAGCATGCAGGCCACGTGGTGTTAAGTGATCGCTGCAGTCCATAGACATCTACATACAACCTCAAGCAAGCATAGGTAAGTCGTGTCTGAGGTCCTATGCAGTTGCCCTGCTACTCCGGAGGCTGGTAGTCGCCTCATGTAAGTGTGGCCGGCAACTGCACCTTTCCACCAAAACACAATAGAATTGGTTCACGGCAGAAGTGGGTGCAGCGGTGGTACTTCCCCGGGCGAACCATAATAGTTCTACCACCTAGCAAAATGACTGAGCAAATTGTTGTACCAGGGCAATTTTTTTACATGTGGTCCTACTGGTTGAAGTATAACCAATTAAGGCTCAAGCGTCCCCCTCCCCCTTTCCTAAACCATTCGAGTTCACCCTTGACAAACCTCAAGTTATTATATTTATGTACTTATAACAATTTACATTCTATTTTTAATTTCTATGATAATAAATTTAATAATAACATACTAATTAGAATTCATATAACATGCAAGGATTTTTTTTTCGTACAGGTGAAAAAACGGGTTTCGTTAAAGTTGGGCCAAAAGGCTACTTCTACCCACACATGTACAAGCAACAGGCAGCTGATATCTACAACATGCCAATTCGACCGGACGATGTGTTTGTTAACTCCTTCCCCAGATCAGGTTTGTGGATATATGTAAAATCGGGTTTAAGGGCTAATTTCACCGGGACACCATGATGGCGCAACCAGTCTCGCCACAGTGGGGTCTGTGTGGTACGCGTACCAAACTAGACACCATACAGACACCAGAGTAGGGTTGCCATCTCTAAAATTTGTCAACACGGACAAGACGCGGTAAAACCCCGGATTTTAGAGCCCAAAACCCGGACATATCAACAGCGGGGGAACGGTGAATTTAGCGAGTCGGTTCGTCGGTTGATCGCGACATGGTCACAGTGCGTGTGTCGCGGGCGGCTCAAGAATTAATTTGTTTTTTAAACCCGGACTGCAAATGAAGTCCGGCCCGGTCTCTCCCCGGACGCCTTCTAAACTAGGACAAATCCGGGGAAACCCGGACGGATGGCAACCCTACACCAGAGTCGCCACACCATACTGTGGCTACAGAATCAAAATGGACCTCGAAGAGCCGACTGAGTGGCGGCTGGCAGTAACGGCCGAATGAGGGAGGCACCATACCATAGACTTATAATATGTAAGTACATATATTATAACTCTATGCACCATACAGCGCTATAGTAATTAGACTAGCGGCGCGACCAGCAACATTCTGTTCCGCCGTGCGAGCTGGTCGTGCCGCCAAATATGTTGCGCAACCAAACGGACACCACACACAGGTGATCTATCTATGGAGTTGTATACATTTTGTTTCTAGTGTTTGTAGCGGCAACTGGTTGCGCCGTCATCGTCATGGTGTCCCGGTGAAATATAGCCCTAAAAGCGGCGCACACAGCTTTTGGTCGATTTTCACGTGCTCATGGAAATGGTCTTTAGACCTACTAGTTGACGCGATATTTGAATGAGTCAACAACGACAAATAATATTCCTTTTAATTTTCTTCTGGAAATTGTCCGTTCACTATTAATTTCATTTTTACAGGCACCACTTTGACACAGGAACTTGTGTGGCTAATAAAAAATGATTTAGACTATAAGAAAGCTAGCGAAACCAAGTTATACGTGAGATTTCCTATGATAGAGTGAGTATGTATTGAAAGTACATCGAAACTATTGTTTTTTCTCTTAGTACCTAAGTACCGCGTAGTAAGTGAAGCGCGCATGGCTCGGCGCGGCGGCTAGCGTAGAACGCAAACGGTCTACATAGCTAAGCCAAACGGGCGCGTCGGGCGTTATAACAGTCGTTAAACCTTGTCGGAGGCCTTATGGGCGGTTTGAAAACATCCGACAGCGGGTTGGCCACTAACCCGCATCTCCACCAACCCGCATTGGAGCAGCGTGGTGGAGTAAGCTCCCGGCCTCCCCAATAAGGGGGAGAGACCCGTGCCCAGCAGTGGGACGCAAAAGGGTTGCAGCCCACCTTAGTACGTAAGTGCTAAAACTTTCATGGTTCAATTAATTGTGTAAGGAGACTTATCGGCGTTTTATACATATTTTAAATATTTCCGTAGGTTTTCCGTACTCGTTCATCCTGCGAAAGAAAAAGAGTTCCTGGAAGCACATAAGGGCCAAGAAGATGTTGTGAACTTTATAAAGAAGACTACGTTCCCAACCGCAACGGTGGCCGCCGGACTGCTCTGCCCTCGCTTCATAAAGACCCACTTAGCGCTGTCCTTATTGCCCCCGGGACTCCTGGACACTGCCAAAGTGGTGTACGTCGCTCGCGATCCCAGGGACGTCGCGGTGTCACTGTTCCATCTGTACCGGCTGCTGAGATGTGTCAACGCCGTGAAAGACTTCAAAACCCACTGGAACTACTTCATTCGGGGCTTAAGTACCTATGTCTAAATTTCTCATAGAGTAAATTCCTAGGTAGATATAATAGGGCACCACGGCAACTATAAAAAATGAAAGAAAAAAATATTTATTTCATATTAGGAATATGTACATAATATTCGCATATATTTTTTCCCGGTCATCACCTTAAGTGCCCGTTTGGGTTAGATGTTGATGCTGAGAGAAAAAAGGCGACATAAAAAAACTCCCAGCAGCACTCTTTAAAAAAAAGTGCATATATATTTGAGATAACAGTATGGTTGTGTGGGTCGAAAATAGGCACACGTGACAGCTGATCGTATGAGACACGTTAGCCACTCTATCGCTTCATGGTATTCCAACAGTGTGTCCACTAGTTGAGAAAATCCTATTCCTCGAGAAACTACACACAACCAGTGTAGTTTTTAACACGTGAGTCGTGACTCGTACCATACTCGAACTACCTACTACATTCATGCCACGACAGTCAGAGGTCGTATGTAGCTGCTCTGTTACTCCGGCATAAAGCTGATCTGGTCGCCTTTTGTGATCAGTTCTTCGGGGTGGGTACTATCCCGGATTCCGGACGAGTCCTACCGATAAAAACCTAACTAAAATCCCTTTATATTTAACGAGCCGCGTGGTGAAATCAACCATGCCGGATTGGGTTCGATTCCCGGCGAAACAGAAATTTGAATAATGAGTTCAAATTTTTGTTCTCGGCCTGGGTTTTTGTGTTCCTGTCGTTCTATTTGTCCATGGTACCCACGACACAGGGTGTTAATTACCTTACAGTGGGGGTAACTATAAGTGTGTAACGTTTATTTCTTTATTTATTTTAAATATTAAGCTAGGTATTTCAAATTTTTCTTTTTCCATCTTGTTAATTAACAAATTTTTTATAGCATTTTGGGGGCCCTGCTTCGAGCATGTCAAGGAGGCTTGGAATCTCAGAAATCACCCGAATTTACTTTTCATTTTTTACGAAGACCTAAATCAAGTAAGTTGGAATCAATACGGATTGAAGCGTAATATAGTACGTTTGTAGTAAAATAAACATTCCGTTAAGTGTAAGGAAATATGTCCACCAATGCGCACTTGGACAGCGTGGTGGATTATTGCAGTTTTTTAACCGTTAACGTAATGACATGATATTTATATGTCATTAGGTTAACGGTTTGATATTGTTAGCTGAATGTACGACTTCAGGTATTTCACTATTCTACGAGTACTTACACTCTTCGTCAAATTCAGCATAGTACCTATACCTTGTAAACGACGATAACCTTCCTTTTTACCGACTTCCAAAAGGAGGAGGTACTGTATTCGGATGTATGTATGTTTTTATTTTTATTTTAGAATACTATTGCGACGTTGCGCAGGGTTTCCACATTTTTTGGAAAATCGTATACCGACCAGGAGCTTCAAGAGCTGAGCGAACATTTGAAGTTTGATAATTTCAAGACAAATTCATCTCTCGACAATAGTGTCCCTATTGATAACTTTTACAATACTGAAGCGGAGCCCTTTTTCAGGAAAGGTGAGAGCCAGATTTTTATTCCATAACTACAATGCACATTTATTTAGACACAAAATCAAAAGCAGGTGATATAATTTGAAAAAGCGGAATTTGATTCTCGTGTGCTGTACGTGGTTCTTCTTTAAAATCCAACTGGAAATTACCATGAGCACTTTTTATCTCGTCATCTCGTCAGACCTCAATACGATATACCCTAAGATAAATTGGAAAAATAAATAATAATAAAAAATATTGATGGACCAAGTCACTCACTCACTGATCTTCAGTGGCGTTGATCTCATCGTCAGATGGCGTTGACCTCCTTTTTTTTTGGTATCGGGGGAAACAGGATATAACGGGGTATGTGGTATTTATACCCCACTAAAACCCCCTCGTTGCCCTGCCTCTGCACTTGGGGAGGACTCCGGGATCTCCATTGGAACGCACCGGTGTCCATCACGCGCGGCTCCCCAGAACGGGCCCATCTTCGGGAGAGCAGATGCGCTCACAGCGGCATGCGGCCACGCCCACACCGCCGTCCTTCCCGGGGCTGCTGGTTGGACGGGTCGAGCTCCCACTCTCACCGTCCGCAACCCCGAAAGCCCCATTTTAGTCGCCTCTTACGATCAGGCAGGGGCTACCGTAGCTCTATTCTTAATCCCAAAACTACAGGGACTAGATGGCGTTGACCTACCACTTACATAGTTATTCAATGAATTTCGCAAGAAAATCAATTGTTATTAATTTTTTATCCTAGCAAAACGCTCGGTACTTATATTTATCTTAGATATATTTTACATGTACCTATTACAGAAAAGAAATGTGTTATGGTGTTATCAACATAATGTAAACTTGTCTCTGTTGTGTTAATTAAGCAGATATATTTGCAACCTAAATTGACTTCAATAACGCTTACTTAGGATTTCTTGAGCCCCTCATTATTCTCATTAAATACCCATGATATTTTTTAAACTCTTATGCTATGTGCATTTTGTATATATTAATTAGTATAGATTGAAGCAGCTATACATATATGTATGTATATGTATCACATATCGGAACTTGAAGGAGGCATAATAATATTCGTTCGACATTATATTCGGTTTGAATTTTTGAGTTGCCAATGTCCATTACAGTCGATGGCAATTGATGGCATTTTGTTTCCGGGTACATGTTATATTGCAGACATTAACATTACAGTACCTATTGGACCACTCGAGTAGGTACCGTGAAATGAAAGAAATAATTTAATAACCATGGTCTTTTGGATCTTGTATAGTAGCCATCACATTGACTTGCCTGACTGAGTACTTATCTCAAACGGTTACTGAGGATCGTTTGATTTGGAGTTTTGTTAGAACGCTCCGATAAATATGCTACATACTAACTAGGTACTTACATTGAAACCGCTCTTAGGTCGCTCGTATTAAACGACTAACATCACTAACCTTAGAACAACGACGGTATTGCAACAGGGTAACCTGGTATTCTACGTTGGTTCTATGTAGGGTTGCCATCTCTAGAATTTGTCAACCAGGACAAGACGCATTATAAACCCGGATTTTAGAGCCCAAAACCCGGACATGTCAACAGCGGGGGGACGGTGAATTTAGTGTGTCGGTTCGTCGGTTGATCGCGACGTGCGGGCACAGTGCGTGTGTCGCGGCCCGCTGGCGGCCCAAGACTTTATTTTTTTTAAACCCGGACTACAAAATATGAAGTCCGGCCCGGACGCTCCCTGGACGCTCTCTAAACTAGGACAAATCCGGGGAAACCCGGACGGATGGCATAGTTCTATGCCATGCTATGGACTGTATTTGTATACAATGTGAATGTTGTTTAACAGGCAAAGTTGGAGGATGGAGTGAGTTCTTTGACGAGGAGATGAAACAACAGGCGGAACGCTGGATAGCAGACAACCTCCGTGACACCGACTTGCGATTCCCTTCGTATCGAAATAAGCAATAACAGTAAATCTTAATCTTAATATATATATATATATAAAGTAAAGGGTTTTCTTTGTACGTAAAGACACGGTTTTCTCTATTATCACTAACTCCAATCAACTTCCCGTTGGGGTGGTAAATACCCCTTAGTACGTAGATGATAGTAAGGGAGTTTGATCGCGGTGGGTGGAGAGATAGCTGATGATGGAAGGTAATGCGACGGTTAGGATTTGAGAGCAAATTCTTTCAATAAATGGGGTTTTGTTCGAAATCTTACATTCCTGAGATGGTCCAGCTGTCACCAAGTCAAAGTCTGATGATGGGATCCCAGAGAAATCGAAGGGAACATACAAATTTTATAGCACAATAATTGATTTTCATATTTTTACTAAAGCAAAACAGGCATTTGTGTATAAATATCATCATATCATGTTGCTGAGCTGATGATTGAAGGTACAACTCCTCAACGGTTAGGAGCTGAGAGCAAATTCTTTCATTAATTTATACGTTCAGGTGGATTGACAGTAGTTATTCTTTCAGGCTATAAGATGGCTATTAGAAAACATGATTATAAAAGGTAAATCTCTTTAAAGTTTAGATTAAACATGCGACGTATTTTAACCCGAGCAACGCCGGGTTTCGCAGCTAGTAAATAATATGAGACAATCTAATACCTACATATTTAAAGGTTTCAGCGATACCCAATTATTTATAAAATATCAGTAAATAAACCAAATGCATTACTGACATAGTATTTTTAATATAGGTACTAAATACTTAAAATTAAATAAATAAGCCATTATTATTATTAGTTTTTATTACATATTAGTTTACCGCTATTCGTTCATGGTGTAATTTTTTTTTACCTTATAAGTATAAGCAATATGGAATTCAGATGTGTAAATTTTAGAGAGGAGACCTAGACTTACATAATATAGCGGCTAGATCGAAATATCAGCGCGACCTAAGTACAGCAAAATTTATTCATGAATTACTTAAAATAAAAGTAATAATAACAACTAAAACAATTAACTATAAAAAGAAAACCCCATCTAAAATTTGCGCTTGTGGCATTGTGCCCAGAACGCTGGCAGCATTTCCCCTCTGAACCAACAGGCTAATTTTTTGAGAAAAATAGCTGCCAGCCCTCTGGTCACCTGAGGCTAGAATTAGTCTGGTCGACATGTCTTGCATGAATGTTTTCATGTCAGCCGACCATGGACCCATAGTTTCCATCGCAAGCGCCGCAAATTCATAATCCTTTGAAATGGAAGAATATTTGCGGCGCTTGAGAAGCTGTGCATGGTCGGCTGCGGCCCCCGCCTTCTTAGATGTTTCAATTATATGTGATGGGGCCAAAGTATCCACACAAGTAAAATCCCATACCAGGGTCCGGCCAAGTCGCCATGGCACAAGAGTAGCCCCATCAGGTCTCTTGCCATCGTCTCTGCACATTCCTGCAGGTTCTAACGATGCAGGTACAGAGACAGTGACAAGAGATCTGCGGATCAAATCGTTTATAGCGCCATGGCGATATAATCTGCCAGCACTCCTGGTACAGGAAAGTCCATGTCGACCAAAGTAACTCACACCTCTGCCACATAAGCATTGATGGGGTTCACACACCTTAGCGCCAACGCGGAGGCCTATCGCAATCCTCAGCGTTGATGGGTCCAAAATTGTGCCTAAATTTTGAGATGGAAGCGCGTGCAGCCAATGACCAGAATCTTCATCAGATACTGCTAGAAATCTCGCGCGATCCGTGTTGTCGGTACATTCATCGAGGAGACAGGCAAACATAGCTTTTAACCCAGGCAAATCCCAAAACCGTTGTAGAGATTTTTCCTTTATATTAATGTTTTCGTTTGGGAAGGTACCTCTCCAGACCTCCACAGCTTCATCCAAGCCGGCCACCCGAACATCAGCTGAATTAATGTTTAAAATATTGCTGATGAGGGTAGCCGTGCTATGGGTTGAAGCCAAAAAGGCCGGGAGAGCTACACTTGCAGTAGAGCGAACGCCTATGCCACCAAATTTTATTGGCAGACAAGCCTGTCTCCAAGATCTATCATCAAAACTTAAATTTAAAATTTTGGATAAACAAGTTTTAAGAGCTTGATCTATAGTATTCAAAACCAAAGGGAATTTCCAAACCGGACAACAACGTAGTAAATACATGTATTTAGGAGTAAAAAGGCACAGGCGAAGAATATGAATGGCCATGTGTGGTTTTATTTCGAAAAGACGACCAGAAGAATTGTTGAAAAGTTGTAATTTTGAATTTATCACGGTGGTAACTGCATCCTCAAATATTGGGGCGCCTAAAAGGGTTAAATTATGTTTATTTTTTATTGTAATATCTGGAGTAATTAATTTAAATTTTGCGACAATTTCAATATGTTCTTCGGGTGAAATGTAATCGGGAATAAATAACTCGCATTTTGATGAATTCATTTTGAGGCCTATTAATGCAAACTGTTGAATAATTAATTTAAAATCTTCCAATACTGAGGATGCATCACCACCTAAAGAGCCATCATCAAGGTACCATATATTCAATTTAGAATTTAGCTTTGAAATTATTGGATTTATTGCCAAACTAAAAATAACAGGTCCAAGAGGGTCGCCTTGCTGACATCCCACGGAAGAATTAATAACACTATTACCAAACATTAATTTTGATGGAGTGCTATAGCATTGCCAAATATAATCAAAAATTTCTGGTACTTGTTTTTGAATTTCTTTAAAGAAAGCACCCCTATTGACCGAATTAAAAGCATTTTGGATGTCTAATTTTAAAAAAGCATTATAATCATTTTTGTTTAAAAACGTACGAGAAGCATGTACAGTTGCCTCACAACCGCCTTTGACCCCAAAACCCAGCTGTCGAGGCTTTAAAACATCAGTCAACCTGGAGCGGAACTCCCGACAGCAAAGTTTTGACGCCAATCTCCTAAGGGTACTTCCCACTGCTATTGGGCGAATACCACCTTCCTTTTTTTTTAAAGCTATTAAATTTGCTCCGTAAAGGATGGGTGTAATTTCTTCTGGAACTTTTCCCGATAGCATTAAATTTATAAGGGAAGTAAGCTCCTTTAACAATAATCGCCCAGTATCCCCAACCAACGGATTAGTGAGGTCTTTAAGATGTTGCGGTGAAATTCCGTCTAAACCACTGGCTGATCCGTTAGGAAAAGACCGGATGGAAAATAAAACAGAATCCTCACTAACCGTTAGTCGCTGAAACCGGGCGGTGTTTGGAGAATTAGGCAGTTGGGAGACAGGCTCTGCCGTGGGATGTTTGTCGCGGAGAGCTGCTAGGGTATCTTGTGAGTATGTAGCTAAAGAGTCGTCTGAAAACAATAATTTCGCGGCTCCTTTAATATCACCGTTATTAATTTTATTTTCTATTATTTTGTTTATGTCGTAATTAGAAGTTTTAAAAAATGATTCATCATTTCTGTTAACATTGCTAGATATGGATGGAATGGATAATGTGAAGTTCAAGTTATTTTGCTTTATTTGCTTATTTATGTTTTTGCTGTTTTGGTTTTTGTCTATATGTAATGATTGAAATGCAAAAAGTAATAACTTTTTCCATGCTTCTATAGAATTTTCTGTAACTACTTTGGCTACACACTCAGAAAGACATTTTGCCACAGTTACCCGCGCTCCTCTCGGGATGCGTTTGATTATTTTTATTTCATTTTTGAGACGTGCTAAAGTGTGATGGAAATCCTCATCAATACTAGCCCCATTTGTAAGAAAATTAGACGTAGTTGCATCTTGCCCGTCAGCACTAAAATTTATCCCCGTTCTTGGAACGTGTATTCGACTTTTGTGTATGGATAAACCACGCAGTCCTTTATAAAACTTGTTGTCGTTACAAATGGGGCAGCGCACTAAATAATTGTCACTGATGGAGCTATGAGGATTGGACATATATTCAAAGGCTAAAAACAAGAAATATAAAAAACATACAACTATAAATAAACTAAATAACATAAACTAATCATTAAAACCAACTAAATCTCATTCAATGTCTTTTGTATAGGTACATAAACCCCAGCGCCACCTCTTGTTTGTTTGTTGCCGTTTCCAAGACCACAACTGGTAAACTCCAATGGGATGTTACTTAGCGCCAACGCGGAGGCCTATCGCAATCCTCAGCGTTGATGGGTCCAAAATTGTGCCTAAATTTTGAGATGGAAGCGCGTGCAGCCAATGACCAGAATCTTCATCAGATACTGCTAGAAATCTCGCGCGATCCGTGTTGTTGACACAAATGGGATGTTGTGTCGTAAAAAAATTATAAGCTTATTTCAGCCAATACAAAGCAATGTATATTGTTGCCATGGTTACTCAATAATCTCTCGGTTAGGAAACATTGTCATTTTCTTTCCATGTGTCAAGATCAGCTGGGAAATATTTTTATACCATTTTTACAACTTAAAGCTCTCTGATCTTTTCACAAACACTACACGATGATTATCAAAACATATTATGTTCATAAATGTTGAATTCGAAGAACAATACTGAATTTTACTTTTTCAAATGATATAATAAATAAAAAAAAAAATAAAAAAAAAGTACAGCATGTGACCAACATATAAAAGAACTAGTATGTGAAACGATCTCGAACAAAACTAACCTAGATGTTCGTGGTCTATCACATAAAACGTGTTTTCAATGTCGCAATGTCGCTGTGTGTCGAACTCCGGACTTTCAGCAGTCCGTCATAGCAACATCAAAATGCAAAGGAATAGAAATTCTGTTTTTTATTTATTAAAATGGAGTAGCAAACGTACACGTACATACGTGTGTACATAAAAGTGAAGCGCGCATGGATCGGCGGCTAGCGTAGAACGCAAGCGGTCTATGCAGCTAAGCCAAACGGGAGCGGTCAGGTGTGAGATGGGTGACCGCTTGTGGCAAACATTTCATGCGCGTAGATAACAGTCGTTAAACCTTGTCGGGGGCCTTATGGGCAGTTTGAAAACATCCGACAGCAGGTTGGCTACTAACCATCTCCACCAACCCACATTGGAGCAGCGTGGTGGAGTAAGCTCCAGGCCTCCCCAATAAGGGGGAGATCCGTGCCCAGCAGTGGGACGCAAAAAGAGTTGCAGCCAGCCAGCAAAAGTACATGTAGACCAAGTGGTGTTAAGTAGTCGCTGCTGCCCGAGGACATCCACACACAACATCAAACAAGACTGAGGCTGCCTAAGATCACTTGAAGTGCTGTTCTCAAAATGTAAATGAAAATGAGTGATAGACCTGATCGTCGCCTCACATAAATTTTGTTAAGGTGTTTGGTCGCCAGTTCGCCAGCCAGGCAGAGAATTCTGGGTTCGATTCCCAGCAAAAGAAAAGTAAATGATAAACTTTGACTTACGACTCATTGTTGGTGTATGTAATGTACCTCATCGATTAAAATTATATACCGGATGTACCTAACCTACTCAGTAAAAAGGAGACGTACATATGAGTGTGAAGTTTATTTTTTATGAAGAAACAATGGTAAAAATGTTGAGCGACGATGGCAGAGTGGTAAAGACTGCGGTCTTCTACGCGAAGATACCGAGTTCAAATGCTCGGCGCGCACTTCGAGGAAACAAAGTAATGTGCGCATTTATCGCTGCTCTACGGTTATGAAAAATATTCACAACATTTAATTGATTATTATGTTCTCCTCGCCGTGCATGCCCGAGAGAAATTCATAATTAATTTCTCGAAAGCATGACGTCCACCAATCCGCACTTGGCTGGAGTGGTGGACTATGGCCTAAATCCCTCTCACTTGTGAGAAGAGACCTGTGCCCAGCAGTGGGACATAGGAAAAAAAAGGGTTGAAAAGAAAGAAGAAATAAGGGAATCACAGAGTATCATCGACAAAAAAAAAATAAAAAAAAATTTAGTCCAAAATAAACTAATAAATAATAAAAAATGTTACAAAGGTGCAACATACTTTTCACTTATCAATATATTATATATATTGTGACGTGGTAGACGAGTATTATTTGACTTAATATATTATTTCTAGTTCAGAGAATAAGAATCACATGAAATTATTTTCATTTTTTTTTTGTTGGCTAGTGTTTTATGATGGAAAATGATAAACCGAATATGGCTGAAACCCTTTTGCGTTCCACTGCTGGGCAAGGGTCTCTCCCCCTTATTGGGAAGGCCTGGAGCTTACTCCACCACGCTGCTCCAATGCGGGTTGGTGGAGATGCGGGTTAGTGGCCAACCCGCTGTCGGATGTTTTCAAACCGCCCATAAGGCCTCTGACAAGGTTTAACGACTGTTATCTATCGACAACAACCGGGACCGACGGCTTAACGTGCCCTCCGAAGCACGGAAACGCGCATGAAATTTTTTGCCACTAGCGGTCACCCATCTCACAACCGACCGCGCCCGTTTGGCTTAGCTGCGTAGACCGTTTGCGTTCTACGCTAGCCGCCGAGCCATGCGCGCTTCATGAACCGAATATACCTACTGCTAATACGAGGTGTATAAACATTGCCAAGGAAACCATGAGGTGTGTACGTTTGGATTTAAATTTCTTCGACTGTGAGGCGCGAGGCCGTGGGAGGCAAAAAAAACTATGCAATACTTAGTTACTTATAAATATTTATGTAGGTATTATATTATAAACTATGTATTTACAAAGTTACTTGTACAATATTGGGCAATCTATTACAAAACTGCAATGTCAATTTGAAGACATTTTAACCACTACATTACAATAATATATTTGTACAACTTGAGAATATTTCTTTAACATTTAAGAAGCCATCTGGTATAGATTTAGATTAAAATATTGGTTTTAATTAACAACTATTTACCAATAGTTGCTGGTAAAAAACTAACAACTAACATTGAACAAGTTTTAATCGTCGCTTTAATCCCTACCAATATTTTAATGAGAATTCAAATTGTTTATGAAACTTCGTATGGAATTTGAACAACACAAAGGCATCCAGTAGCTAAAACCAGATATGGCTACTGCCAGTATATTACCAATACAAAACATATTTAGGTGCGTGGGTACCACGCATGCAGACCTTAGAGCATCAAGGTATGACAGGTATGACACCCGTCAGAGTTGCCTTTACGGGCGAACCCCTTGTCCCAACGTGCATGCACAATGTGCCTTCTAGTTATACAACTAGTGTGTCTGTGTGTGTCGGTGTCAGTGTTGTCGGTGCATAGAAAATGACGTTATTTGAAATTGACATATTTAGAAATGTACCTATGCGTTTGTAGCGATGAAAGAATATTTGTGAATGTGTGACAGAATTAAAATGTGTGCGTTCTTCCCCCCGCACCAGATTTGGCGCATAAATTATGTATCGAAGCGAGGGGCTATGCCGTCTTTACTAAAAGCTGAGTCAGTAACTTAGATGCTCTAAGATGCGGACGCTTTGGAATGCCATCTGTTTTGACAAATGGACACAGAAAATAGTTCATACTCGAACAGCAGAATTGCGTTCATAATCGAACTGTATAAGGTTCGATATATCAGGCGCTCCTGCTGGCATCTGCAAGTTATGTTATGTATTTAACCTAGCACTTTATAAATCTTGAAATTTTCACTGGTAGTTAGTTTCATTTACAATAACATAAAATGTAAACAATTTCAATCAATTTCAATTAAGTACCATAATACGAAGCGTATTTGGGAAAAATCCTTTCATCTTCATAAACATCTTGATAATTTGTTAAATAATATTTACAATACAAATAAATAAAATCATCAATGATTAAGATTTTAAGTTCATAAAATAAAACACTTAACATAAACGTTGTCATATTATGGCTTATCTTTTCATTTCTATACAGGTGCAACATCAAAAATAAGTTGTTTTTGTTTCACCATGTTATATCATAAAGCCAACACAACATACAATCATTTGCATCATAAAATAATGTATTTTTGAGGTAGATGTCAAATACATTGATATTCAATGTCTAACTTATAATAATAAAAAATAATTTGTTTCATACATTTGAGCAAGTCATTTAGGCGCCAATAATTTTTGCCTCCCACTGCTGGGCATGGGTTTCTCAAAACTGGGCAGGCGTTATTTACTCCTCTACCTTCCTCCAACGTAGACCAGTGTTAAACAATAGTCATTTAGAATAAAAAGAGCTACACTAAATACACTTAATTAACAAAAATTTGATCATGTTTAAAACACATTTTTTTTACTTCCAACATATTATCTATACTAACACATTTTATGATCATGCATGATATAGTTAAGGCTACAAAAATTGTTTAAAATTACGACGTTGACATATATGAACCAAAATCCCCCAATTATTTCAAAACAATTTTCTTTTCTTTCTATGTTTTCTATCTTTAATTATTTTTCTTATACAATTTGTTTTTAATGAAAATAGTTTGGTGAATGCATAGATACACATATGTGGGGTGATTCATAGACATCATTCCCATCTCACCCATACCCATCTCAATATTGTATTTTAAGAGAACAAATTTGATTATATGTAGCATGTGGGAATTTACTTTTATATATTTGTGCAAAATGTATGTATATAATTATTTTTCGTAACAGAATAGTAAAAATTGTCAGAAAAACTATTTGCCATACACTATGGTAAATTTAGTTTATACTACTACATATTTAAGTAGTTTTTCAACTTAAAAATGAGAAGTGGTTCCTTAGAATAAATTTTGCTCTCAGTTTCCTACTTCCCTTTACAAAGCCTCATCAATTATATTCAAGTTCAAAGAATCATATAATTATTCAAAGAATCATCAATTATATTAACTATTAATTTTACAACATAAATCTCAATTCTACTAAAAGCAATCAATACATTACTGTAACTACCATGAGGATTACTGAAACCTGGCATGTGTGACACACTCACAAATGCAAGTGTATGGTCTGTGAAGCACACATTACAAAACCCTTGTACAGTAAGGTGCTTAATGTAGCATTTTGAAAAAAATACCACAATAACTTATTTGCACATATGACCTTCTTCCATGAACGCATCACACATGCTTAGAACACAGATAAAAATGCTATGGCGAACAGACGAAAATGGACCAAAATTAGCTACATCATATGATTATACATAAAGAATATTATTCTGATTATACATAAAGAATGACATCCCAGACCATCAGCATGCCATGTTCCAGTAATAGCCCTATATGACATGTAAGATAGGTGACTTAGCCAGCAATCACTGACATTTTGTAGCTCATGTTACATTTCTAATGCACACTTATTGCTACACTTAAATGACTATGCAAGTTCACAGCATACCTCAAGCTATCACTAAAATAAAATATTTTATAATGACAAGTTATTTGGCTTACAGTTATATAAATTATATCATAGACACACACATCAACATTGTCATTTAATATTGCAGTTAACCACGTAATTTGTGATTAAAATATTAATGAATGCACTACACAAGATGAGTCCAAAGTATATCTATAATGTTACTCATGCTTCCCCAGTATCTCAGAAGGGGCTCTAGACCAGATCAATTCAGTCAGTCTTTAATCTTTTAGCTGGTGTTGTAGTGCCACTACTTTGTGAGTTTGAGTCTTCGGAAAAATTCATGTGGGTGGAAGTGAAGTCAGTTGGGCCTTGGGAATCACTCACAGTTGAAAAGCCTGAAAATATCAAAACACAATATGTTATTGAATTTTAAGTGAAATTTTTTATAGACTTATTTAGATAATGTTAGTTGTTAAGGGCAATTTACATCTTGATCCAATAGCTGAATCCAGTATCACTGGATCAATGTAAACATATTCCAATCCAGTGCAGCGTCTAGTATCCAGCACTAGATCCAAATAGAATCATTCCTATTTTTCAATCCAATGACCTCTCCAGCATGCCATGCACCCCACGCTGATGTCTCTGGAACTGTGTACGCGCAACGGACCAGCTCCCGCCGCATACTTGTTTAGCGACCACACTTCTGCTTGACTAGTATACCATTTGCCAAAAATATCTAAATGAAACCAGGGTGTGTTTCAACATTTTTTTCTCTGAGCTCAAACTTGTCATCCTAACATAATGTAGTAAGAGTGTCTACTGGATTGAATGTAAATAGCCTGATCCAGTAGCAATACTAATCCAGCACTGGAATGCTGCAACGCTGGATGGAGTTGCTGGATCAATGTAAATCAGCCTTAATTTAAACTTTTCTATATATCTACATCGAGATCGCACCACCTCCGTATCGCACCACCAGCAATTTTGAGGCTGATTTTTTTTATGACTTTGTCATGACTTGCTCAAGTTATGTATGGCACATGACCTTTTTTGAGAAAAAAAGACCTTCGATCACTCTACATTTGTTTTGTCCAATTTTTTGTGTAATCAGCCAAAAAAATATTTTGTGTTTTTGTAGATTTGGGGAAGGGGGGATTTTTGTGTTGATTAAAAAAATTCAAACCTAACCAAACTGATCCCATTCATTTAAAATGACGAGTCCTTTTTGTATATTTTTTGGCGGGGGGCTCCGCCAGTCTCTTCCCCCCATTCGGGGGGCAAATCCCCCCGAATCCGCCCTTCCCCTAATCTATAAAAACACAAAAATTCGACAAAACGAATCACGAATGTAGAGTGATAGGTTTTTTTCTTTTTTTTTCTCAAAAAAGGTCATTCACCAACATAACATGACATGACACGAGCAAGTCATGAAGTCATAAAAAAATCTGCCTCAAAATCGCTGGTGGTGCGATACGGAATAATTAGGTACTGAGAAAAAAATTATAGACATGGATATAATTTGGAAAAAAATTTGAACACAAGTTCCAAATATATTGATTGAGTTTGTGCTTACATGTATTGGAATCTTCGGCCATCCCAAAATTAGAGTTTGAAGAGTCGTGCATTTTTTTCGGAGTTAAAGTGTTTTCCTTATTTTCACGTTTTGCCGCGTGCTTTTTCTTTTGATCATTTGTGGAAATTGGCACCCATTTATAAATTTTCATTGTGGTCTCACCAATCGTCACCCATTTTTTCTCCCTGTAAATATGATACTTTATCACTAACTTCCCTCAAAAACTTTGTGATAAAATATTAAACTTACAACTTACCAATGGCGAACTTTCTCAACAGCTTGCATTACCCTTTTAATATCATCTTTTACTCGGTTACGAGTTTCTGCACGCACTGAACGAGACATAGTATTTATATTTTAGAAATCACAGGTAAAAGAAAATCTACTAAGAAGTAGCTTCCAATATAGAATTGAATAACACTTCTGTTTAATTCGGTCGACGGCGTTCTTTAAAATTCATTCGGCCGCCATTTATTTTTACTATTTTTTTACTGGACAACAAATTCAATGTGACAAGAAAAGAAAATTGACATGACAAAATACAAATATGGCCGGCAGTGTGTGACCATCTCAAAATTTCTAATCCTGCCTTAAATTGACTAGAATCCTGCCAAATCCTGCCAAAGTTTATTTTGAAAATGCCAAAATAATGCCAGTATAATAATAATTTATCGTGGAGCGTAGTTTTAGGTAGCGCAAACGATTGTGCCATCGCCATAGACGTGATGGCAACTTACATGCCTTACAAAATGCCATGTCAGGGAGCAGCGATGGCCGAGTGGTAAAAAACCGCGGTCTTCGACGCAACCGACCCCAGTTTCAATTTCTCGGCGCGCACCTTTTGATAAAGAAATTTGTAATGTGCGCATTTATCGCTGCTCCACGGTGATGAAAAATATCGTGATATTTAATTAATTACGATGTTCTCCATCGCCCTGCATGCCTGAGAGAAATTCATAATTTCTTGAAAGCATGACGTCCATCAATCCGCACTTGGCCAGCGTGGTGGACTATGGCCTAAATCCCTCTCACTTATGAGAGGAGACCTGTGCCCAGTAGTGGGATATAAAAGGTTGAAAAAAATGTCAGGAATGTCTTTAGCTTTAGTTAGCCATGATGATAGTAATGGGTCTTTCTCCCACTCTGCTCTGTACGCTCTTTCATACTTTCACTTCATTTTACCAAAACACACACAAATTTATTGATTTACTCCTTAAACTTGAGCATGAGCACCCAGAATAAAAGACAAATTATGAATGTGGTCGATTTGATTGAATTTATTTGAAATGTCAGTACGTAATAATATAACATTGCAATAAGAGTTAACACTCAAATATCAGTTTTATGTTTATATCCGTATGTATAAATTAATAGAGTTCAGAATTAGATGTCACAAAAAAATCTGATGTTTAGAGGAATTCTGTGAGCCTGTGTCTAGTGATGTGGTGTTGCCATAATTAACATTTAATTTACCAGTAATGCCAAATATTGCCGAATTTTTAAAAACTGCCACACATCCTGCCACATTCTAAAAACAGGGCTCAATCCTGCCAAAATGGCAGGAAACTGCCACATATGGTCACACTGCGGGCTAGGCCTTTTTTTTTAATTCATTTTACGGCATTGGATAAAATCCTTGCAGCCATTCAATATTTTCGTTTCATTATTAAATAATGGCAGGCGGCATGGCATCGCACTCTGTACATATTGCCAGTGTCAAGAAAACTTCTGCATCGTAGAATAAATCAGTAAGTCGTCAGATAACAGTCAGTCTAGTCAGTCAGATTTTCAAGTAAAGCGATGGCTACTTTCCGTCCGAAGGAATTTTTGGAGGTAAGCCGAATAAACATGTTTTCGCACTGTTATTCTATTTCACAACACTCGTGCACTATCATTAATCTATTTCGATATAGCCATCGCGCCATCAACTTTATCCGATATAACTCAAAAATACACCAAGAAAATGAAAATAAAACAAGAGCACAACTTGTCCCTTCAGACTTCCCGCCAAAACTCCCCGCTAGGCCAAGGCTAGGCAAAGCAATTTGACAGATATAAAACGAAAGAAAAGTTTTCGCTATCTATGGTACAGACAGAGTCAAAGACCAATAATCCTAAAGACAGCGGGTCGGTGTAACCACTTTGTTGGCATCTCTTTTTCGCAGCCAGTGTTACCCACTTATCATATTTTCCCCCAAATTTGGTAATCTACAATATCAAGCAAGTAAACTATAAACATTGGCAGACCAAACTGTGAAAGGATTTATATGCTTGTGCATTATGGTTGGTTGTTTGTGAGTTTAGATTGATTGACTGGCATAAAGTTAATTGGGTCAGCAAATTACAGGACATACATATAGGAGAAAATAAAAGACAAATACAAAGATTTTTAATGGCACCAATATGTGTTTTCAAAAGCTGTTAATACATATTTAGTACGTCATATTTACCTTAATGAGGTATGCAAATATTACAAAGATAAAAGTAAACACTTAGTAATAACGCAATATATAAAAATGTACATTTATATCAATTTTATTATTATTTTTCTTCTCTTTATCCTTTTGGTCAATAAATGGCTTTCAAAATAGACCGAACAAATTCGGAATTATATTGTTGGTTGCCAGTCAATACGTCCAGTGGCCTAAATCCATTTATTTTCGGCAAGAGCGTCAGTTGGAAAACTGAAAAAAATATGACAGCAACATGAGATGAAATTCGTCTGGTAAACTTCTCATAATGTCTAATACCAAATACCAAATGTATGGAGTACCTTTTTATAGTCTGTCTGAGTGAAATTTAATATGTCGGGAAAATGCTCATAATGTCCACCCAGCCTATAACATTTTACTGGTCTCCACTTAAATAGTTATATATAAACAGGTGGGATTTGAGCCTCCCGCTTGAAATGTAACTAACTACTAATGAGGTAACACATAATCTTTGATTTTATTATTTATGGTCACTGTTTTTGTTAAAAATTATTATATTTCAATAAGATGGTTATTTTTTTAGAAATACGGGCAGGATATTTTGATTCGAGATCTGACAACACAATTTCGAATTTGACAATGTTTGAAATGAACAAATATAAGTTTATTTTCACGAATTTCACTATATTTACGTTGAATGACTAGTAATAAGACAAAAGTAATTAAATATCTATATATAAACAATACATATTTAGTACATGTTTAAAAAGAAATATTGAACTTACGCGTAAATTGTAATGCCTTCCGGCAGCCTTCCTGTTTACGCTCACTGCGGCTCTTACAACCTAAAATACTGCAGCTCACCATATTGTGAAACACGAAAAATGTTATTTGCTTTTAATACAACACAATTTACAGCAGAGAGAATCGATTTTAACACATAAATATGATAAAACAACAATGTCACCCCGACTTCCACAGTTTGTCTGCCACTTAATTAAAGGGCAATGTCAAAAAAACTGGTTACACCGAAAAAGACAGGAAATCTCGCTCCCATCTCTTTCTAACAAGTTCATTAAGTGTATTTCGATCTCGCTTTAGCGTGCCGTAATGAAAAATAGGACTCTGTCTATAGTACGTAAGTACATTATTCTTAGTCTAAGGACAGAGTACATTCTTATGGTACCTACTAGCATATTTTATTCTTATGGTGGCGGTCAAAGAAGATTCCGTTCTATGTATGTAGTATTATTTATTCTTATGGTACGAGTACTATACAGTCAGCAGCAGCAGACTTTTAATCGAATACAAATTTTGAACATTTATTATCTACTAATTGATAATGTGAAAAGTCTGAAATATAATACAATAAAAAAGGGAAAATTCGAGTTTTTTTATAGAATAGTTGACTCAGCAGATTAAGATTCAGAAGTTTTCTCGTTACCTACCATCTCGTTGCCTTAACCATCTCTTGCTCGTTATCTGCCTCTCCTTGCAATACGTGGTATTGGTGGCAATTCTTTAAAAACCAACATCTATAATCAAAAATTCCGGTTCCTTGGAATATCAACTACCACTCTTCTGGGGTAAGATGTTAAAGGGTGCAGGTCCGTCCAAAGTGGATCGCGCGTTCAGTGGGGAATTTGCAGAATGGCTGTTGCTTTGCTAGTCGTCCGGTAATCGGACGAATAAAATAACCTTAGTCGTCCGTACACTTTCCATTATGGACCGTCAATTTACACACCAATTTTTTATTTGTAGATAGTACTTATAAAAAAATGATATTATATTTTACGAAATAATTAAAATTTATATTTTACGAATAAAAAAATATTTTAGTCATCGGTTTAGCGCACGACTAGTCGACTAGACACTTTGTACGGCTGTTGCTAGTCGTCCGCTAAACCACCACCATAGACCACTCTACTGAACTCTACTCCGTCCGCCTGAGCGAAAGAAAGTTAATGGTACCATGTCGACGGAACCCTGCTGCGCGGGGTTCCTTTTTTTTGTATTAATTTGAAAAAGTCACCCTAACCGATCCCATTCATTTTAAATGACGAGTTCTTTTAGTGTGTTTTTTGGCACCTCCCACCATTCGGGGGCTACGCTCGAAACCCCTCTTCCCCTACTCTATTAAACACAAAAACTTTTTTTGGAAGACTCTTTTATTTATAAAACCAATTTTACTAAAAAATTAAAACGTTTTGTTGTGGCCTAAATCATGAGCCGTACAGTAAGAACGCTTTCTTTTTGAGTAGGTGCTATCTACAAAAAAAAATGATGTGTAAATTGACGGTCTATAATGGACGGATGACTAAGATTATTTTATTCGTCCGATTACCGGACGACTAGACACTTCGTTGCAGAATAGCCAAATTTGAGAGGAGTGATAATGTTCCTGGCTTGACTGCAGCATCATGATACGTAAGCAAGCAACTTAAGATGGAGCTATGGTAGTGAAATGATGCAGGTAATAATGTTCAATTATGTGGCAGTCATATATTTAATATACCAGGTTACAAAAACGATAGAACTAAAAGAAATGTTCAAGATTACGAACGATGGAACGATGCCGGTATGAAACGCTACGATATGGATAATAAAATAAATGAAAAGGAAATTAAATACATCCATTTACGGCTATTTATTGTTCAGTAGTTTTTTAATCAAACTGCGTGAGTCTTTTTCGACCCGGTGTAATAACTAGCAATCCGATATTTTTGACCCTATACAATAATTACCAATACGCGTAGCGTAGTGGCGCCAGTGACCGACAAGAACCAGTGATTGATATCACTAGCACATTAAGAGTATTACCGAGTTATATGTAGCTTTAATTTATAGTCAATATCTGTCCAGATAGTAGGTATCAATTTATTATAAAAGTAGCCAAATATTAATTTAAAACATAATATAATAAAGTTAACTATTTTATCGAATGACCCACTATATTTGCTTCATTACATTACTTAACTTAATTAATAAATACAATCTATGGCTAATCAGAAGTCTATATCTATCCATAACTTAGAGCATCAAAGTTACTGACTCACCCTTCAGGAGAGACGGCATAGTGCCTCGCTTTGATACATAATTTTTGTGCCAAATCTGGTGAGGGGAAAGAACGCACACATTTTAATTTTATCACACATTCACAGATATTCTTTCATCGCTACAGACGCATACATTTCTAAATATGTCAATTTAAATTAACAACGTCATTTTCTATGCACCGTCAACAGAACACTGACACCGACTCACACTTACACACTAGTTGTATAACTAGAAGGCACATTGTGCATGGACGTTGGGACGAGCTTCTCCTCTGACGGGTGTCATACCTGTCAATCCTGTCATACCTTGATGCTTCAAAAAAAATTTAATGTTGTACTAAAGTTAAGTAAGAAAAGTAAAGTAAGTAAAAAAGAAAAAAAAAATAATTTCAAAAGTCATGTACACATACAATTTAAGAGTTTGGTCGGTGACTGGTGACTGTATCGTTCAAAGTTGCTGTCGTTGATTGCATGTTTGTAAATACTTACTTATAATGTAAATGTAAGTTTTATGCAAGAACGAAACGTTAAAAGCAAAAATTACATCTGATTGGTCAAAATATCTATCGGTCGTAAGCAACCAATAAAAAAATAAAATTTTCGCCATTGAATCAAACGAATGGTTAGCTTCGTAATTTTCGTAATCGAAAATCGAAAATATGAAAAAAGGTTCTGAATGAAAAAAATTACAGGTATTTTTGCCGACTTAAAAATAAAGCAAAAGTCTTGAAATATGTCCAAAATGTTTTAAAATACAGGTAAGATACTGCAGAGCCTTGTGTTTATTTTATCAATATTTTTTAGTTATTATTAAACTGCTGAAATTCAGCGTAGATAAAAGTTGACTTTAATAGGCGGCTGTCAGTTGTTTTACGTCTTAGTGTATTTTTTATTTAGATCTGAGTTATTTAGTGATATCTATTTATAAGTGCATTAAACTGGACAAACATTTTCACGCTGCTCGGAGTGCAGGGATGCGCTTAAATGGCTTTAGTGGCTATGATGCAACGAGATGACAAGGTGGTTCATTTTAACGGATTACGCTTCCTTCTTCTGTGCTATGCTTTTCTTCTTTATCACTTACACTGTGCTCTCATTGATCTTTTTAGAACTTACCCTTAAAATCAAAACATAACCTCCAAAGCTCGCTCTGAGTTTTATCTATTTTTGAAACAAATTCGGGCTAATTTAAATTCACATACCTACAGCCTACTATCTTACAATGTACTGACTATAGAACAGAATCAGTATCAATAGCACTGTTCTAATGCCTGCAGGTTTTAACTGATCAATAATTATAGATTTGTGTAAATCTTTTTTTGTGTAAGTATGCATACATCAAGATTTGAATGCTAAATTTAAAACTTGAATTATCAAAGACAATGTTTCACTACAATTATCACCAATTAAAAAAAAAAACAATTTTTTTATTGTGATTGTCAAAAAGTCTTCCTTCTGCACTTATGTCAAGCTGCTCTATTTGAGATGACAATATGTCTATCAGAAACTTTCTTAAAATATATAATTCAAGTAAATTAAACAACCAACTCTGGCTCGGGTGGCTCCCCTGGGGTTGCCTGTGTCCATAGGTGACAGTGATCTTTTAACACCATGCGACGTGCCTGCCTTTTTGTTCTGTTTATTTATAAAAAGAAAAATACAACCTACAAGCTCATTAGGCCATAGTTTTTCATATTATTTTTACATATTTCATATTAAGTAATGTACCTTAATTAGATACTTAATATTTGTAGAGCTGGCCATTGTTTTGTACAACTAACTATTTAAGGCTCAAAAAATTATTTGTTTGTTTGAATTTTATCACGTAATTATGCCTGTTATACCTTCATTACATAAAGCAATCAATTTAATTTTTACATAAAACCAATCAACACTAATTAAATACTCAATTAGCTGTGTGTTTAGTGTTTTGTACTTCACTATGCTTCATTGCACATTTAACATGTTTGTTTTGCAATTTTATATTGGAGAATGTGACCATACTTTGTGGAAGACTTGGTATAGTGCTCTGATTGATTGACAAGACAAATCAATTTCTGCTATATTAGTAATTTATTCAATAAGCTATTCAATAGTTTTATAGCTGTTTTAATCTGAACACTTGTGCTGACAATGTTAGCTGATAAATCTTTGTTTAGATTACTATAATATTACTAGCAAACAGTATACTCTAGCTATATGCTTAGAAAAGATGACTATTTTGACATTTTGTCAGTCAAGCAGGTCACTGTCTCCAATAACACTTATGCCTGTTATTTTCTGTTGCAGTTGTGTCCTGCATGTTGTGTTTGAACCGTAGAAGTGGTGCATTAAAATTATAATTATTGGCATTGTCCGGCGTAAGGTTGGGCTAACGAACCGTACATATTTCATTCCCGTATGGCTGCTTATGCAAACCGTTCAATATCGATGATGGCTGGCGACGGGCCCCACAATGTTGCAATGCTGAACAATGGGACTGTCCGTGTCAACATGTCCAATGTGGACTCTCCTCTCCAGATATTTGTGAGGGCCAAGAAGAAGATCAATGACATATTTGTGGAGATTGATGACTATGTCCGAGATGCAGTGGTGTTTATGCATGGTAAGTCTAATACACCTTTGTATTTGGTGTTTTACAATGTTGTATAGGTCACCAAATGGCGGACAGCAGTCTGCATTGAGACCGCCAACCAATTTTGTGCGGTCTATGAGAACATGGCAACTTGCACTACACAGTACTATGTAATTTAATAAAAATGTAACCTCCGCGTTATCTTTATTGGCATCAATTTTAAAACTGTTGGGCAAAGTAACGAGCTAACAAGCGAGAAAGACTTGCCGATTGCGAAAGCTTTGCTTAAGAAGAACTACTTTAAGAATAAATTTCGATCTCGTCTTACTGATGAACATCTCCAGGATTTGTCAATAGCTTGCACCAATTTTAATCCAAATTTCAGACAGATTGTCTGCAAAAAAAAATTACATTTTTCTCATTGATATGTTAAACAATTACCTTTCCCTTATAACATGTGTTTAATACCTAAATATTTTTTTCTATAAAATGTTGTGCGGACCGCGATGATCATTTCATTTCTTAAAATGGACCCCAAGCAAAACTAATTTGTGACCCCTGTTGAATAGTATAAACTGGGTACTTAATTATGACTTTCCTTCTACTTCTTAAAAAGTCAATATCCAAGTAATTTTGTAGTCTCTAGCTAGATGCTGTATGTGTAATGTCTGACCTTGATTCCCAACAAGATCCATGATCAATATAATTAAGTTTGATATGGACACATATAATAGTCATGTGTGTCATGATCAAGTGTATTGAACTGTGTTAGAGCCAACCAGGGTCAGGGTCATACCACTTTACAGGATTACTTTTATGGCTAAGTTGAATGGTTAGTATAAAATAGTTCTAAAGATTTTAAATTTTAAATGTTAAAAGACTTTTAGATGTTAAAAAGGGACCCTCCATAAATAATGTTTTTATGGAAATAAAGTATGTTTTATCTTTTGTCTTTTATGAAATTGTGAATTTTTGACCCGTCACCCCTCCATGTTACACTTGTAAAACTCTGCCATCCTTGATGTGACTTTTTATATTTTGCCATTTTATGTCAAATGTTAGTTAGTTCCAAAATCAAGTTCATTCCAGTTTAAAATATTTTCTAATAAAATCCAAAAATAAATACTTATTGGATATTATTAAATACTAGACGTCCACCAGCGGCTTCGCCCGCGTGGACCCGTTTAATGGGTCCCCGTAGGATAAAAGATAGCCTATGTGAATTGTCCAAAGATATTTATTTATTTATGTCCTATTCCAGACTTCATTGCTATATTAAAATCATAAGCGTTATCACGTAGGAATGACGCATTTTTCTGCAGTAAAAAGTAGCCTATGTTTCTCAGGATGAATGTAGCTTTCTAATGGTGAAAGAATTTTTGAAATCGGAACAGTAGTTTTTGAGTTTATTCATTACAAACATACAAAAATTCAAATCTTTCCTCTTTATAATATTAGTATAGACATATATATACAAAACAAATAAAAGTAATTTTGAAGATGAAAAATACATACTAGGGTTTCCCCTTGAGAATTCTCCAGATGAGAAATGCTGGACTTTCCAAATTTTGTAATGTGATGTTAGAAAAGATGAACATTTAAAAATTATCAACAAATTAATATTAATATTAAATATAAAAGTATAAACTAAAAGATGTAAAAAAACAGCATCCAAATTATAAATGTGATGCCACTAAAATTATGAACCTTCTTCCCCTTGTCACAGTGTCACATTTTGTCTGCTCCCTTCCTCCCCTTGACACACAGTGTCACATTGTGTCTGTGCCTTCCTCCCTCTTAATATGTGACCTAATTTATGAGATGCTCCTAAAAAGTGATGATAAGTGCACAGCGAATTTTATAGAGACTTTTTTATATTTCAGCTGTATCTGGTGAGAACGGCATTGCAACAGCACAAGATGTGTCTAATGTGGAGAGCTATGTCAGCAAAGTGGAAGCCATAAGGGAAGTGCTCAAGCGGGATCACATGAAAGTGGCTTTCTTTGGCAGGTTAGATGTTATTGTACAAATAAACACATACACACTTTCACATTTATAATATTAAGTGCCTGGATAGCCGGGCTTTGCTCGGATAAAAACAATTGCTTTCCTTGGTCTTATCACAACAAGGAACTAAAATAAACAGAAAAAATAATCAGATAGGATTTGAACCTCAGTTTTCTGGTTTCAGAACCGCCCAATTTCCCTCCTGAACTATTTTAAAATCTTCAAATAATTATATTTTAGCAGTTTAGCAGTTTATTGCCCCCTAAACCATTAATATTCAAATTTACTGTCATATAATAATGATATTTTAGCAGTTTAGCAATTTATTGCCCCCTAAACCCACTGTATACTAAATTTCATAAAAATGGTAGAAGCCATTTCTGACATTCAAAGACAAAGACTTTTATTTGCACAAATATGGGTGTTTACAAAGTTGTTAATACATATTTAGTTTGCCATATAAATTACCTTCTTGAGGTATGCAAATACTACAACGATAAAAATAAAAATATAAAAGAGAAAAACTTAATGAGGTATAACAAAATTATAAAATGTACTTTAACATCTATTTTTTGTTGTTTTATTTGTCCCATATTGCACCTTTTATAAATTTAAATATTTATTTATTTATATTTCGGATTGGTTCTGATCGTCAGCTTTGGGTACTCATGTCATAGGGTGTTTGTACGCTGAGAGGAAAAAAAGCCAGCGGAAACACATTGAAATTATTTATTTATTTATATACAAGAATTGCTTGTTTAAAGGTACCTATTTGATATAGATGTGACAGGTTAAATTGTAGTTTTCCTACAAATTAATATAATTCCAGGACAAGCAATGGCAAAAGCACAGTAATAAATGCTATGCTGCACGACAAGATCCTGCCCAGTGGTATTGGACACACTACAAACTGCTTCCTGCAGGTGGAAGGCTCAGACACTGATGAGGCCTTCTTGAGGACGGAGGGCTCTGAGGAAAAGCTTAATGTGCAGGTAGGACAAATCAACATTTGTTCATCAATATTATGTACTAGTGAGCCTCTTTCTAGAGCTATCTCTACTCATCAGTTAGTTTCACTAGTATTTTTCTTTTCAATATTATTGTTTACTGATTTAAAGCAAACACTGGATATCATTTTACTCTGAAGATGTGATTGGGTCATGTAAACAAAAGCAGTGTTATTGACTTCACAGTTAACACCTTTTTGTTAAAAATACTGATTAAAAAAGTGAAGATTTTGAAGTGGGTTAATTTTGATGTTTAAGAACTAAAACCAACAATTTCCGACTGCTTATTTCCTAAGCTATCTCAATTGTATATGAAATCTTGTAATGCTATAATAGTATATTTCATTACAAGTGCGGAAAGGCACGTGTACTGAACAACTATTTTTAATACAGTTGCGAAAAAATGAAGCAATTTAATAAAATAATAAAAAGTCGCAAAGAACATTTTTGAAAAATGGCGCCAACCGTAATAGGATACCTATATGCAGAGTTTTTTTTTGTTTTCTTCACCCATTCTGGGCAGGCAAAGGGAACTATGCCGAACAGCCAAGTCTTCAGTAGATTTCACGTCACTTTTTGAGCAACTGTATTAAAAATATATTTATAATAATATGTTGTTATTTTAAATGACCCGCGTGGCGCAATGGTTATCACACCATACTGCCAATTGAGGAGTCCCGTTTCGATTCCCGGCGAAACAGAAATTTGAATGATTAGTTTAAATTTTTGTTCTCTGTCTGGGTGTTTGTGTCCCTGTCTTTGTATGTGTCCATGGTGTGTAACGTTAAAGTATGTTTACATGTAATTTTTTGAAAATTTTATAGTGACATTGCAGGCCCAAATGGGCCAAATATGAGTGTAATTTTAATATATTTAAAAATAAAAATAAAATAAATAACGATTCACACTCATAGCCTCACAGTAGGGTACATATACCCTGTGTCGTGGGTAACATGGATAACTCCGGGATCTCCTAAGAAACGCAGCGGTGTCCTCCACGCGCGGAGCCCAGAATGGGCCCATCTTCGGAGAGCAGATGTGCTCTCTTGCACCTTCCGATCTTTACGGCGGCATGCGGCCACGCACACACCGCCGCCCTTCCAGGGGCTGCTGGCTGGATGGATCGAGCTCCGACTCTCCCCATCCGCAACCCCGGAAGTCCCCTTTTAGTCTCCTCTTACAATCAGGCAGGGGATACCGTAGCTCTATTCTTAATCCCGAAGCTACAGGGACTGTATATTACTACCCAGGATGTAAATAAACTATTTCATTTCATTTGATTTGAATGGGCTACTGTTCCGTACAGTCGGTGAGCCAGCTGGGGCACGCGCTGTGCGCCACGCGGCTGCAGGAGTGCTCGCTGGTGCACGTGTACTGGCCGCGCGAGCTGTGCGCGCTGCTGCGCGACGACGTGGTGCTGGTGGACAGCCCCGGCGTCGACGTCACGCCCAACCTGGACGAGTGGATCGACAAGTACTGCCTCGACGCCGACGTGTTCGTGCTCGTCGCCAACGCCGAGTCCACCCTCATGGTCACCGTGAGTGTCGCACCTCGCACCGGTGGTAGTGCGCCGTTAGCTGTGACGATGTGGTGGCGGTAAACAGCCCCGGCGTGGACATGACACGCAATCAAGTGGTTACCTTATATAGTTTCTTACTACAATAATGATCTGCGTGTTCCCTAGTTGTGCTGGAGGTGTGTCAGCTGGAGGAAAGACGGAAAACGCGGGAGAAACCATGATCTAGCACTGACTCACCCTTCAGGAGAGACGGCATAGCGCCTCGCTCCAATACATAATTTTTGTGCCAAATCTGGTGCGGGGAAAGAATGCACACATTTTAATTTTGTCACACATTCACAAATGTTCATTCATCGCTACAGTCGCATATATTTCTAAATATGTCAATTTCAATTAACAACGTCATTTTCTATGCACCGTCAACACTGGCACTGGCACACACACAGACACACTAGTTGTATTACTAGAAGGCACATTGTGCATGCACGTTGGGACGAGGGGTTCGCCCGTACAGGCCACTCCTCTGACGGGTGTCATACCTGTCAATTTTGACGCTCTATGCGAAAACCTTTATGGTGTGACACAGTTTTCTAACTACTGCAGATTTCTTAAACAAATGAACAAATTTGTGATTTTTATAGTCAGTAATTTTTTTTGAATCTTTTAAATACTACTTTTAGTTTATAGAAACTGTACCTAAAATACAACTTTTATGGTTCCAGGAAAAGAATTTCTTTCACAAAGTATCGACGAAGATATCGCAACCGAATATATTTATACTGAACAACCGGTGGGACGCGTCTGAGTCGGAGCCTGAATACTTGGATCAGGTTAGTCACAATCATTCTTGTTTATAGCGAAAATAACAATAATTCGTGAAAGAAGTATCCTGTAAAACAATATTTCACGTTGCCTTACTCTGTCTTTTTTTTCAACCTTTTTTGTATGTCCTACTTCTGGGCAAGTGAGAGGGATTTAGGTCATAGGCCACGCTGGCCAAGTGTGGATTGGTGGACGTCCTGCTCTCGAGAAATTATGAACTTCTCTCGGGCATTCACGTCGATGGAGAACACCATAATCAATTAAATATCACATCATCATCTTGGAGCAGCGATAAATGCGCACATTACAAATATTTTTGTCAGAGGTGCGCATAGAGTTTTTATTTTAGATAATTAAAAAAAATGCTTCTTTCAACTGTGCTTAATGGTGACACATATTACAGAATCATTTACCAAGAAGAATACATAATTTTTTTGTATTTGTGACGACCTTTGTAGTGCAATGGTTACCATGCCGGACTGCCAATCGGAGGGTCCCAGATTCGATCCCGGCGAAACAGAAATTTGAATGATGAGTTGAAATTTCTGTTTTTGGTCTGGGTGTTTGT
This sequence comes from Pyrgus malvae, assembly GCA_911387765.1. Classification (NCBI taxonomy): domain Eukaryota; kingdom Metazoa; phylum Arthropoda; class Insecta; order Lepidoptera; family Hesperiidae; genus Pyrgus; species Pyrgus malvae. The sequence continues at coordinate 2,818,934 of OU426955.1, read as the reverse complement.
GTGGCTTTATATGTGTTCGTGGTACCCACGACACAGGGTACATCTACCCTACTGTGGGGCTATGTGGCAAAGGGAGATCTCCCGCCGGGCAAGGTGGTTATGCCCGGGGAGCGGCCGCGCTCCAACTGACTCAATTCGGAGCTTGTATATATATGGTAGGATATTCCGAAAACTTCGATAGCGTGATTCAGGAATACCCGTGGCGCCATCTCTTGATGAGTAGCGGAAGGTCGCTACAAATGTTTATTTGTGTTTGTTCATAGGAACTACCCTTTTGGTGGGGCTATGAGCATGAATGAAGCTTTTTAATATTTTATGATTATCTGTTGTCCGCAGGTCCGTACGCAGCACGCGAACCGCTGCGTGGACTTCCTGTCGCGCGAGCTGCGCGTGTGCACGCCCAAGGAGGCGGAGGAGCGCATCTTCTTCATCTCCGCCAAGGAGGCGCTGCTCACGCGCATGCGCGAACGCGAGAAGCCCGTCTCCTGTGAGTTCCTTTACTACCCGCTGCTGATCACAGGTCTCTCCCCAACATTGGGGAGGCCTGGAGCTCACTCCAACACGCTACTCCACATGCGGAGCACCAAATTGCGGACTAGTGGCCAATTTCCAACCGCTCATAAGATATCGTATAAAGGGTAACAACTGTAATCTACCAATAACAGGGACTGAAGCTTAACGTATCTTCCGAACCACGGAAACGCGCATGAAATTCTTGCCACTAGTGGTCGCCCATCTTACACCTGACCGCGCCCGTCCGAGTGGCGTGCTGCGTAGCTCGCTTGAGTTCTACGCCAGCCGTCAGGCCATGCGTGATTTTGTTGCTCCTAGCCATCACACAACTCACACCCAACTTTTCAAAATTTATATTGAAATCTCTTAAATCGAGTCCTAATACATTCCCTTCTATTACAGCACCGATGTTGGCCGAGGGTCACCAGGTGCGCTACTTCGAGTTCGTCGACTTCGAGCGCAAGTTCGAGGAGTGCATCAGCCAGTCGGCCGTGCGCACCAAGTTCGCGCAGCACTCGCGCCGCGGCAAGAGCATCGCGCACGACGTCATGGCCGCGCTCGACCAGGTACCCGCCCGCTCAGGCTAAGGATAAAATCTCACGAAGCGTTCTTCACCCGCTCCCGCCGCGGTTGCGGGCCCGCACCTGTAGAATGCAAATGCACTGTAACTGGTTGAACACTTGACATACTCGAGGACAGTGGCGGCTAGGACATTTTTCGATGGGGGTTCACAAAAAAAAAAAACAAAAAAAGTACCACCCGTTGCCATCCAAGCAGATTCACCACCACTGTCGGTGTCAGTTCCAGTTGATAACCACAAGACACGGAAAACAAATTAATTTATTGCTTTCTTCACATCCACACAACGAAGGGTTTTAAATATTGTTCAGATTTAAAAACTTCAGTTCAAGGCGTATTTCGAAAGTTTTTTCACACTGCTTACTAAAAGATACAAATGATAAAAGATAAACAAATGATAAAAGATAAACAAATGATAAAAACACACTGTATTGTTACATTTTTAACACAAACTGTCGCGCATAATCTATTTCTTTAAATATTCATTTAAAAGAAAAACTACGAAATAACTGACTAAGACGACGACACATTTGTTTGTATACATAAGAACGGCAACATCGCATAAGCAGATTGAGCCCACGGTTTGGCGACGTCGCGCGTGAGCGGCGCTCCAGATTACGTTAATTTCTCATACGAAATCTTTTGTTTCACGCGTCGGCCTGTGTCGATGTTTCTCTTTCGCACTCATTGAATACAGCGCTAGGAATCGTACTAAACTACGTTCCATATGAGCGCAATCGCTGGCGCTCCACTCGTACAACTTTACGCTAAATGTAGGTACGCATAGATATAGGTAATAATTAATACAATATACTTTGTATAGGTATAGTATAATAGAATTAATGTAATGTAAGGATAGTAGGTATGTATTATGAAGGGACCTAGATTGCCTATGTAATTTTCTTGGGAGTGCACTGCACCAGCGCTCTTTAGGACGAGCCGCCTCTGCTCGAGGACGCAATTATTTACGACCAAACTAAATGTTAAAACTAAACCGCCTGGCTAGTCGTGCAGTCTGATGAATAAATTACGTACGCCATTACTACTACAAAATGTAAAGTTTTGCTATTTTGTGGAGAATGTATGATCCATTTTCCCTTCGTACAGTATGTTACGTCACAACAGGGACACATTATCAAAACTGATTCCTTAAAGTGTAGTTCCTTAAACTGTAGTACTTTTGACGTACTTAATAATTGAATCACACCTATTTAAAGCAATTGATTGAATTAGACAATTCAATCAATTGCTTTAAATAGGTATTTACTGTGATCGACAATTTTATCAAAATTACATACATCGTAATAATTATTCAACAAAATGCTCACCTTCTCGCGTGAAACACATTTTTGCACAGCAAGTGACCTCTAGCAATATGTCAAGTGTTCAACCAGTCACCCTGTATATATGTAAAAATTAAATCACATTTCACGACGCGGTCTACGGTCCCATGTGTGCGCGGTTGTCTGCGGCTCCCCCTGTATAGGCGAACAACAAGAATCGCGTGGGCTGCAGTCAACCGCTGCCTGGGCGGGTAGCGCACGCGCTCCTTCGATTATTTGCAACCGTTGTCCGCCAAGTTTGCTGGTAGTTTGATAATCGTAGCCGAGAGAGCCGAGATGCTTGGTATTTCTCTACGCAACAGAACCCATAACGATGAACTCCGTAGGCCAACGAAGGTTAGTGACATAGCGCTTAACATCAGAATCTGCAAGCTGAAGTGCCAATGGCTTGTCTTGCCTAAACTATTTCATTTCATTACATACCTCCGCCAAGCCATTCGCGTTAGGTTCTCTAATGGCGAGAACTAGTGTGCTAGTGCTAGTGTTCTGATGTTCACACATATTTTATTTGTCGAAACCGAGACAGTACTCGGCTATACTTTATTGAACACATACGTTAAAACTACTGAAACCTTATGCTTGATTGCAGGTGTACAGCAGTGCATGTGACAGCAAAGCGGCGAAGGTGGAGAAGCAGCGGGTCCTCCACGAGCAGCTGTCGGCCGTCGAGGAGCAGCTGACGGCCATCACGCGCCAGATGAAGGACAAGATCAACCGCATGGTCGAGAGCGTGGAGCACAAGGTACACTTCGTTTTGGAAATTGTTTCATACACTAGAGACTTTTCTACCGAAGTATATAGTCAGCTCGTTTCCATGAAAGCAGCTCAGTGGCTGGATACGAACTAAGGTGTCTCCTGCCTGCCGGACATTGTGAATTATTGTTAGGGTACCTTTATAATAAATAAATTTAAAAATCAAAACGACCCGCCAAAATAGGGACGTCTGGCAACGCTAGTTTAAATTGTGCCATCCGCTGCTCTGTCAAATAAACGACGAAGTTTTTATGTGGTGGCACTCCATTACAAGCGAGAGTAGAAGAGGTTCTTCCAAAATGGGCTCGCACGGGACTCATACGCAAGAAGGACATCAGTGAGTTTAGTCGAATATCCTGGGGCCATCAACAAGGATTGAGGCTACCGAGGGGGTTGTAAAAAAGCCAGCAAACCAGACTTGGCCAGCGTGGTGTACTATGGCCTAAATCCCCCTCACTTCCGAGAGAAGACCTATGCTTAGCAGTGGGACATATAAAATCCAGCATAACCCAGTACCGCTCAAGCTTCTAGCTAGGTCATCTTTTGAAAGTTTAACCGTCATGTAACCAAACAATTACTTTTTCTATCAATCCTGGATCCTGTTTTGACTCATAGAACATAATGAAGCCCACATCTGAACATGAACATAATGTTTTCCCCTGGCAGGTATCACTGACGCTGAGCCAGGAGATCCGGCGCCTATCAGCTCTGGTGGACGAGTACGACACGCCGTTCCGCACGGAGCGCGCGGCGCTCGAGCAGTACAAGCGGCAGCTGCACCGCCACGTGGAGGCCGGCCTCGGCTCGCGCCTCAAGAAGCGCCTCTCCGCCGACATCGGCCACGAGATGGACGAGGCGCAGAAGGAGATGGCAGGTCAGTCCAGTATGTCCGTGTAGCTCGGGATTGAGAATATGGGGCCGTAAGAGGCAACTAAAAGGGGACTTCTGGGGTTGCGGGCGGCGAGAGTGAGAGGTCAAAGCTTCCAGCCAGCGGCCCCTGGAAGGATGGCAGTGTGTGCGTGACTTGCGGGCCGTCATACTCGTAAGTACCTGAGGTTGTAGGAGAGCTACATCGCTCTCGTAAGATGGGCCTGTTAAGGGCACCGCGCATGGACGACACCCGTGCTTTCGACTGGAAGGCCCAGAGTCCTCTCCGAGTACTGACGAAGGCCACCAAGTGTGTTTTAGTTTTGGTTTCTCTCCCAAGCTGCCAGGTATTTTTTTAAAGTTTGCATTTCCCAATGTGCTAGATGCATCTGACTGCAGTTTAGATAACACTGCAAATAATGAATATTTTGTTTCTTTTTTTACAGAACGCATGTACAATATTTTACCAATGCACAAAAGGGCCGCGGCTGCCAGCTACATAGTACCCCACCAGCAGCCCTTTGAAGTATTATACCGACTGAACTGCGACAACCTCTGCGCAGATTTCCACGAGGACCTCTCCTTCCGCTTTTCGTACGGAATTACGGCACTAATTCAGCGTTTCCAGGGACGCAACACCAATAAGATTGCTCTCAATAATCCACCTCAGTACACACAGGTAAGCGAAAATTTCTAGAAATATAATCCTGTATAATAAACCCTTTCGCATTCTCTGCCCACTCTTGCCCAAAGCATTTAGTCAAAAGACCAAAAGTAGAAAGGCCGGACACCCTACATTATTGAGGATTTTGTGTCTCAGTATTAATAGGATTAATATTTTAAAAAAATGTAAATAAAATGTAGCTTTTTTTATTATTGTCATAAATCTTGTTAAATTCTATTGAAATAATAAATAAAATCGAATACCAAATCAGTATTAAGTAGGAGCAACCGACAGTCGACTCTCCTGCGTTCGGACACGCTCGGCGCTTGCTCGTTTTCAAAATGTAAAAAGCCTAACAAAAGCCGAACAAGCCGGACACCGTTTATTATGGCCGGACACGCAATAAAAAAGACTACCTATGTCCGGCTTTATCCGGAGGCCTGGCAACCCTATATAAACCTTTATTTATAAGTTGCTCAATAATACATCAAGAAAACAGCTGCATACCCAGAAAGCCTACATTATTGGAGGGAATGTAAAATCAAACAATTTAAATTAGATCCATGTGGTAAGGACATACTTTTAGTTATTTTCATATTTATCAGTGTGCCAACCAATGTGACATAATTTGTTGATGGTCATCGGAACTTCAGATGCAGCTATAAAATTATAACGTTATCGACTATTTTTGTCGATACCGTTTCAAGAAACATAACGTTTTACATCTAAGCTTTATTTACCTATCACAATAACGCTGTATAAGCTACTTAGAAAATATCGATATAAATAACGATCTAAATAACATTATAATATCTACGGCGGATAACAGACTGCTGAGCGCGACGTTTCAAATTGTGCATGTTCGTGTATATTTTGTTTAGCGGCGGATTTTTATTAAAAATAGATTGTATGAACAAAAACAAACGAAATTGGAAGAAACAAGCTGACAACGTCGCTAAGCTATAACGATATTATACCGTTATTTTATTTCGATATCGATACCCCATAAAGCTATTCTTTTGATACCGCTATTCGTCTTTTCGATGGATTTGTTAAAGTTATAACAAAACGAAATACTTATGTAATTTAACATAATTGTTACTTTGTTGTTATTTTTTATAATGTTATGAAGCTCTGATGGTCCTGTTCGTATGATTATCGCCTAGTGACTAAACTGATGATCAATGTTTCCAGATCCCCCCCACGATCGGCCCCGCGGCCGCCACGTCGAGCGAGGTGGCGCGAGTGAGCAACGGCCCCGCGGGCGGCATGGGCCCCCTCAGCGCGGAGGAGTGGGGCATGGTCTCCAAGTTCGCGCTCGGGGCCCTCACCTCGCAGGGCACCATGGGCGGCCTGCTGCTCTCTGGCTTGGTGAGTGTTCAAGGAAAGAAGGAGAAATATATATTTCGTATTAGGAATACAAAATATTCACTTAGCCTTTAAAACTCCAAACAGGGGGACTAAATGTTGTGCTGAGATAATAAAAGTGCCTAAAAAACTCCAGGTTACGCTCTTGGGCAGGCCATGTAGTAAGGAGGGCCGACAACCGATGGAGACGAAAGGTCCTCGAATGGCGACCACGTCTCGGCAAAAGGAGTACAGGCCGCCCTCCAACCAGGTGGACCGATGATTCACAAGGCTCAGGACAGCGAACGTTAGGGGAGGCCTATGTCAAGCAGTGGACTATAAAAGGCTGATGGATGGAGTACTTTTGTTGTATTACAATTGTCCATAGCACTATATCAACCTTTTCTTTATATCGGAAGGAAACCTTCAAAAGGTTTTCCTCCCTCCGATATTTCCCTTACAGGATTTGTACTGCACTAAAACCCCCTCGGTGGCCTGCCTCTCGGGAGAGCAGATGTGCTCTCCTGCACCCTCCGATGCTGACGGCGGCATGCGGCCACGCACACACCGCTCCCATTCTCGCCGCCCGCAATCCCGAAAGCCCCCTTTTGTCGCCTCTTACGATCAGGCAGGGGATACCGTAGCTCTATTCTTAATCCCGAAACTACAGGGACTACCACTATATTAACGTACACTTAGTCAGGGTGATGGACTTTGGCCTAATTTTTGAGAGAAAAACCTGAACCCTATAGTGACACTTTAAAAAGATTGTTAAAAATCATACAGTAGCCTGGTGGTAGCGGGGTGAACTCAGTGACACGTACCAGGGGAGCAGACTTTTGGGACAGAGGCACACAAAATTAATTGGACCTATTTACGCAAATCGGAACCAATCCACACTCATGCCGAAATTGAGTTAAGTACACAGAAAAGCTTAAAATTGCACCTTCTATCGACCCTGTAAAGATGAAAATGGTCTGACAATTTTGACAGAACAAAACATTTTCATGAGATGTTTACCAATCCACAAAATATCAGATGTCTAATACATTTAACAGCTTTTTCTCAAAACTATCATCATCATCATCATCATGTGTGGGTTGGTTCCGGTTTGCATAAATAGGTCTAATTATTATTTTATTGTGTGTTTATTATCAATCATTCCAGGGGCTCTCAAGACTTGCTTAGGATACTGTTACATTGCTTAAGATACCATTACCGTTATGTTACAACGTTCACCTAGGAATCCTAAGCTAAAATATACTTAAGGGTATATCCTAGGCTAGGATATATATAGATAATTTTAACGTTTTTTGACCAGACACAAAGAAATACCTGTAATTGAATTCCCCCACAGTTACTAAAGACCGTTGGGTGGCGCGTGGTGATCGTGACGGGCGTGCTGTACGGGGCGCTGTACGCGTACGAGCGGCTGACGTGGACGGCCAAGGCGCAGGAGCGCGTGTTCAAGCGCCAGTACGTGCAGCACGCCGGCAAGAAGCTGCGCCTCATCGTCGACCTCACCTCCGCCAACTGCAGCCACCAAGTGCAGCAGTGAGTTGACAAACACGCCAAATAAAAACCTTATTAGATACCTCAGTCAGTTTGCCCTGGCTGCCAATGTTGGTACCGTTGGTAACGTATCGACAGATTGTGAGCGTTGTCGCTATTTCATTTGTTGGTCGCGCCAACGTTAAGAGACAATGCCATTTTCTAGATCCGAAAAGATCTCTGGAGAAATCAAAGGTGACCTAAATTGTCATTCTTTATTTTACCCTTATTTATAAGTATGGTTTTACCTGGAGTGAAAAGACCATTAAACAGTTGTCTCTCTTAATGAATGGCCTCACTATATTAGTAAAGGGAAGTAGGGATACTTCCCTACTAATATTTATTACAAATTTGAAAGTAACTCTGTCTGTCTGTCTGCTACGCTTTCCCGCTTAAACTACTGAACTAATTTTAACGAAATTAAAAAAAACACAGATTGGACCTTGGAAAAGGACATAAGATGGTTTGTATCCTACGGGAACCTATATAACGGGTCAACGTAAGCAAAGCAGCTGGTGGAAGGCTAGTGTAGTCATAAATTTTTAATTTACAAAGTTGAATTCAGCCAAAGCAATTAGATTGATATCCCAAAATGTTTCCGCAGGGAGCTATCAACGATGTTCGCGCGGCTGTGCCGGCTGATCGACGAGGCGACCACGGAGATGGACACGGAGCTGTCGGAGGTGCGCGACGCCATCCGCATGCTGGACGACGCGGCCGGCTCCGCCAAGCGCCTGCGCAACAAGGCCGGCTACCTGGCGCACGAGCTGGAGCTGTTCGACGAGGCCTTCCTCAAGATGAACTAGCCAGGTGGGTCCCGCAGTGGCAGTGGGAGGGAGCCGCATGCTGGACGACGCGGCCGGCTTTCCTCATGAAACTAGAGTCCCGCGCCGATGGTGGTCAAGCGTTCTTTTAAGGGTTCCGTACCTCGAAAGAAAAAACGGAACCCTTGTACGATCACTTTGTTGTCCATCTGTCTGTCTGTCAAGACCCTTTTTCTTAGGAACGCGTGGAGGTATCAAGCTGGAATTTATATCAAATACTCAGGTTTACGACTACTGTCTCTGGCAGCTGTGAAAAAATCAAACTTCTAAGCCGGCGCAGTGTTTCATTTCACTCAAAAAAATTCCCTATGCTGTTTATCGCATATATCTATAAAGAAATGCATTTTAAATGCAAGAGTAAAATATCCAAGTGTCTATTCAAATACTTTTTTTTTTATAAAAAATATTTATGTTTGAATATATATGTATGATATTGCCAGCCTCAAGTATAATATTTTTGCATCACTTAGTAGTCAAAATCAGTACCTAAGTCGTCAATAATCAGTCAGTCCAGTCAGTCAAATGTTCAAGTAAAGCAATGGCTACCTTAACAGAACGTTTCCGATGGAGTTTTGGAGGCAATATTTTGGCACTGTTATTTTATTTCACAACACTTGTTCACTGTCATAGACCTATATCGAACAAAATGCCAAATTCATCTGATATAAATTAAAAAATACACCAAGAAAAAAAGTAAAATAAGAGCATGTCCTTTCCGACTTCCCGCCATTACTCCTGTGGTCAAGCGTTCTTATGATCAAGATCAGTAAGGACCTTAACTAGTCGGGCAATCCTGAAAAATCCAATGGGCTCCAATGGGCTGAAAAACACCTTGACAAGTTTTATTTTATATATCGGAACTTATGTGAGCGCAGCCTGTCTGTTGATTCGGCCTTCATTTTTACTTTCCCAGTCTAAAACTTGCAGGTAACACATATGCCAGCTTTAAATCTATACCATTGTTTGTAATGTATTATAATAATATGTTCTCCTTACAGGAGAGGCGTGAGCGGACATGCATTGCTCCACATCGGCACCGCCGGCGTTGGAGCGAAGTGCGTAGATAAGCTATTTATTCATGTTGTTACTCTTGTTAGGTTACCGTACAGAGCGTTTTGAACGCATCATACGAGCCGATGACTACTCTGCAAGTTCCGGTACTATTGTCCATCCAATCTGAGAAGTACCATTGGACACTGTCTTTGAAATAGTAAAATATATATTATTATAAAAAGTTATTTCGATACAAAATGTCTAAAACGTCAAAAGGTACCTATTAGATTAGATAATACTATAGTAAGTACACGATAAGAACTATTTGAGTTATAATATTATAATAAGATACTCGATTGATGTAATTTTTGACTTATTCAATTATAATTTTCTCTATTTAGTTTTTGCCAAATTGTCGCCAATCGTCGAATTTCAGGGCCTTAAGCATTCTGTCCATTTTGGTTAAAGTCAGATGAAACAAAATTTTGGTGTCTTGCTTATTTTCATTTCCATATTTAACGAAAAGCAGGAGGCACTTAATTGATCCAAAGACGTAAACTAAGTGTTCAATAGATATATCAAAATACATATTTTAAGCTTATATTGCGTTCAAAACACTTTGTGACTACACCCTACTCGATGTTGTTTTGTCTTTGTTGTTTCCTTGTTAACCATTTACGTTGGTAAGCTCTATGATAATGCAATAAAGACGGTATTGGCTTGGCCGATGCGTTTACAAGAGTAGAAGATAATGATAGATTTTAGTTGCTACGTCGCGATTGATGGCAGTAATTTTATAAGTGAGAGGAATTGCCACTTCAATCTAAGCCTCAGCTATAGATATGAAGATTGCAACGAGTGAAATACTAGCGGTGGGTACAAATTGACATACTGTTTGGGATGTAATACTAATAGTGGTATTGTGTGATCGAATCGATCGAACGAACTAGACGAAGTGTTCTTCGGTTTGGTTTAGTTACACGCACAGTACTTTTCAAACATATCGTAAATGTTATTGCAAAGAGGCCATAGCGAAGATTTGCTTTCGGTTCACTTCACAGTGTGCATACACCGTTACCATCCGTTACTTCAATATAAAAGCAAAAAAGTAATTTGTTCATAATAGTACCACAAGCGTTTTAAGCATGTGTGACGGGTGTGTTGCCTTTATACTTATCTATTTGTAATACATTTCAGTGCGACAAGGTTCTAATGGCTCCTGAATTAGACTGTCGCCTACCTGTAGGCGTAGGTTTAAAAGTGGCGGGTGCAAAATGGCGACGTTCGGTCCCATTTTAACCACGCGCCAAAAGATGCTTGTGGCACTGAAATCTCACATATTGTAATTGAATACACAAACGTGACTTCCAATCTTGTATTCTCAAAAAACGCATTATGGTCTAAGAGCCGGTGAAGATGGACCTTCACCGATATGATAACTCAATGAGATATATTTTTTATCAAAATAATTTATAATAATTTATAAACATATATGCCTATGATAACTTGCCTATCGAAAAGTGTTTATAGCTATTTTTAATTTAATTAATTTAAATCAATTTTCTTTCATCACCTCACCCTTCTCATAACCGAATGAGTTTTATCCCAATTGATAGTTTTTAACACACAGAATATGTCTAGGTACCTATGTTGTATGCCTAGGTACATACTTATATTGACTTACCTGTATACATCTACTGGCCAGGTAGCCATGCACGTAAATAAGTAGGCAAACCTACCTAAGCAAATTCTGTGTGTTAAAAACTATCAATTGAGGTAAAACTCATTCGGTTATCACAAGAGTGAAGGTGTAAATTGATTAAATTAAAAATAGCCATGAACACTTTTCGATAGGTAAGTTATCATAGGCATATATATTTATAAATTATATTTGATAAAAAATATGTATCTTTGAGTTATCTGATCGGTGAAGGTCGATCTTCCACGGCTCCTCTACTATTATATTTTGGTTTTATAACACAGCATTCGTGTACTAATTCGCTGTTCATTTACATCAGAACGGTTCGTTCATGTAACTAAGCCCAACCAACGTGTACCATACTCAAGTGTATAGTCAAACATTATATAGGTATCTGTAATGTACTCTTTGTTGTTATTTTATTATTATTTAACAATGCCGTTTTACGTGTCGCAATAAAATCACGCTTGGACTTTGATGGTAGTCTCAAACATTGTTGAATTTTTTGACATTTAAGTTGTTTTACAATGATTTACTTTTTTATCTTTTTCGTTTCATGTAGTCCTCGCAAACATCGTGGTGCTACTGCACGTGTATAGTCTATGGCAGTAAGGCGGGAAAGATGATAACAGCTTTTTGGTAACACCTTGAGAAAGAGAAATAAGTTTATTGTGAGCAGAGCTCAAGAAAAGAGCATTAAATGCACTTTAAAAGCTTGCGATGTATCTGTAATTATGTATTATTGAAAAGTTCACTTAAAATCTATTTATAACATCATCAAGAATTAAGGCAAAAACTGTCGTCAGCTTTCCCGTTTACGCATATTTTGTATTATACATAGCAAAGATGTAATTTTACCAACTGTAGGATTATTTCATATTATTTATAATAATCTAGTGAATTGTTGACATCCTATAAGAATTCTATTACGTGGACATGTTGAAGGTATAATAAAATGTTACAGTCTGTATTTTGTAATTTAAATTGTACGAGTTGGGATATGGATAATATCATATCGTTTTATGTAAGAGGCACCTCATACGATTTGGCCGTTTAAAAATTAGTAGCAACACAAATTTTCATTTGTCTTGATAATAATAAAATTATGTGGATCCTTTGGGGCTGGCACAAATTCGAGGGCAGCTCTAACAAATATAATCAACTTGAGAACAAAGTTACCAACACGACATTATTGTAAAAGTGCAATCCATATGCGTTGGCTATGGTTTCTGTAAGTGTGTGTGAGTCAGTATTTTAAAATATCATTAACAAAAAATAAAATTGACATAATATGTAGCTGTGATATGATTTTCTTACGTATACCGACCATACAATAGTATTGAAGGTTAGTTGTTAGACGAGGGGTTCGCCCGTAAAGGCCACTCCTCTGACGGGTGTCATACCTGTCATACCTTGATGCTTTAAGGGCCTAGCCTTCTAAATCTATTCGGCTATTCACGTACAAATAGATCGATTCGATAATTCGTATTTCAAAGTTTCTCAGGTAATAATCATATTTTACTCACGATACATAGTCAACGATATGCGATAGACATTACGTTATAGCGATATTTACTGTTTTTAAGTTTAATTTATTATTGTACCTCAGCGACAACGGAGTGTGGTTCATACCTACCTGCCTATAGCCAGGAGTTTATTATAGTAACAACAGCTATTTCTTTTTCATTACAACTGTTAAAATATAATTCGAAGAAAATTACTTTGGAAGAGGCATGGAATGCAACTCAGAATGGAAACTAACATTAGTTTGAATACCCAAGCACATACATACATACTATTACATACTGTACTATTACATGGTTTTCGTTACACACGGTTTTGTTTAAAATTATTTAAGCTATTTCTTTGCATAGTAAAGCCACAATATTGTAATTTTGAATGAAAACTTGGTTCCTTTTTCGCTCTAATAAACTTTTTTTTATAAAACCTTCGTTATGAGTTAAACGTCGCACCGCTATGCGTCGTATGGCATCACTGTGTCTGTTCAAGTATTTCATTAACACATTTGATATGTTTTTAAGAATTAGCATGGAAAAGCTGATAATCGGTAGCATGTAGCAGAGCGAAAAATTATTGTTATAATTACTTAGAAATTTATGTTTAGTAGGTTTGATATTTTAACCGCTCTCGTTAGTAAAAGGCTTTATATAAAATTAAATTGTAAAAACGAATTATTTGGAATAGATAGATAACCTTAGACAATTTATGAAATTATGTAGGGAGGCATCTGTGAACGCAGCTGACGTGCGTTTCGTTCACTCTTAAGCTTAGAGCATCAAAGGTACTGAGTCATACCTGTCAATGTTGATGCTCTAAGTTCTTAAGGGAACTAGGCTTGCCGTTGTAAAATTGTATTTTATTTATATTGAAGTTCAAAAGTGTAATCATGTGCTTAATTTAACATATTCCTTATGATTTATTTTCTATAAATAAAATCATCCAGAAAAGGCTTTTGTACACAGATAATTTCAAAACGAAGATTGAAAAGAAAACTATTGTGACATCAAGCTTTGGTCACATTTATTACTGTGTAGGTTACTTACCTTGTCACTGTCATAAATCTATGTATCATTAAAGATTGTTTAAAACGTTAAAATACGTTTGTAAACAAATATTGGTTAATACAAAATCATTTTTTGTTTTAGTATCACATCACACACTTTCCCTAAAAATAAAATACCTATACACCACCAGAAAATATTGGCATTTATAGGAAACTAGTTTTCCGACAGCGGCATCGTCCGCTTGGACCCGTTTTATAGGTTCCCGTAGGAAAAAAAAATCCTATGTCCTTTCCCAAGGTCCACTTCATTTGTGTTCCAAACATTTAAATTGGTTCAGTGGTTTAAGCGGGAAAGCGTAGCAGACAGACAGACAAAGTTACTTTCAAATTTATAATAATAGTATGGACTATTTGTTTACAATGAAGGTATTTGCGTTTTTAAACATGTTATTATTTCATCCGCCAGAGCTTTAATTCACTTTATTGTAGATACTAACATTTTATATCCAAAGTTCCATTATTTATTTGGTTTGCGAAAGTCAAGACATTGTTGTTGTAAGACGTGGTGAGCCATACATCCGTTTGGTATTAGATAGTTTTGTTGTCCAATGTAATTAGTTGTCATAAATAGGTGAATTTCTTATGTAAATAAAACAAATAAAGGATTCATTTATAGTAACAACGTGGTTTTATTTAAAAATTCACAATATGGAGATCAATGTTCATAAACATATACACTTCTTTGTAAACATTTATAATTGCTTTATATGAAGGAACATAAGACACTGCTCATCTTTTTTAATTAAAGTAAATATCTTTTTAAATAGATTTACTACATACATACTTAAAATATAACATTGCAACTTGCATTAACTTTAGACACAGATACTTTTACAGCTGTGGATAGCTTTATAGGTCAGAAGGAATATTCACTACGAGTGAATACAACATATAACAAAGTTGGCAGGCGGCAGGTACTTTAATATTTTTGGTTGACAATTGGGTCCATCTACCTATCGTGCATTGTGGTGTATGATAATATGTAGTCCAAGTTCAGTTTTCCTTCTAAATGTATCACATTTAATTTTATTGGAGGTAGCTGAAAAAAAATGGATTTTATTAATATTGAATGTGTTTACATTTACTAAGGGCGCCCGCACACTGAGCCACTAGCCGCGGTAACTAGTGCCTCAGTTAGAAGAAAAAGAAAGAAAGAAAAAATATTTATTTCATATTAGGAATACAAAATATTCGCTTAATGAATGTCATTTTTTCCCGGTCATCGCCTTTAAGTGCCCGTGTGGTCTAGACAGTGGACTAGATGTTGAGCTGAGAGAAAAAAGGCGGCGGAAAAAAACTCCCAGCACTCTTTTAAAAAAAAGTACATAATAATATATTTGAGATAACAGAATGGCTATGGGTTGATAATGGTCACACGTGACAGCTGATCGTGTGAGACACCGTTAAACCACTACTACAGCCACCACTACGGCCACTAGTCATTGCCATAAAAACATTAAACCGAAATCCGCAGACATCGCAACTCGAGCGTTGGGTTGTGTGCTTGCAGCAAGACTGACGTGTGTTGGTGCGGACGCGGGCGCCGCCGTGATGTAGCGAAACGCGCGATGCGAGCGACTCAGCGCGGCCACTAGCAGCGATCTCGTCCGGATCCCCCAGCTTGTGGCTCAAACGCGGCCACTCGAACGCTCGGTTTGGGCCGATACTATAAAATACCGCGTATAGCGGTTCATTGTGCGCCCGCACTAAATTGTGATATCACTAATGTACCGCAATTCCATACCGCAATTTCATACATAGAATGTTTTAGGAACCGGCTAGCTGTAATGTTATACGGCGGATTATACGATCCGACTGCGACATATACATAGGATGGGGAGATAACATTCATATCTTAAATATAAATAAATAACGTTTAACACTTATGGCCTCACAGTAGGGTAGATATACCCTCTGTCATGGGTACCATGAACACACACAGAGACAGAAACACAAACACCCAGACAGAGAACAGAAATTTTAAACTCATCATTCTTTCTGATTCGCCGGGAATCAAACCCTTCGATTGTCTGGCATGTCTGTCTTACTTCCTCAACGTACCACAGGGATACCATACCACGAGTGGTGCAAAGCACAATTTTTGTTTTGAACTGTATCACCAAGTTGTTATACAATTTAACATTTGTGTATTTTAATAAATTTAGATTATTGCTATTACAGTAAATGAAAAAAACGTCTGACCACGGCCTAATACTATGGGTATATTATTATATACTCTTAGCATGCATCTATCCTTAATTTGTATAGTTCAGTACAACTGACCAAGGGCGCGTCATGTTTGAAGGCGGCCCGTTGACAGGCGACGTGTCCGTTGACCGTCCGCAGCCCGTAGTGGCGCAGCGCCGCGCCGGCCGCAGCCGCGCCGCCCAGCCGCAGCCACTCGCGCAGCGCCTGCAGCGGCAGCGGCCGCGCCTTGCTGCTGTACGCCACGTTCACTACTTGGAGCCCTGATCTGGATTTTCAGAATACAATAATATAGTAGACAATATAAATAAACGTGACTGTGCGTTACATGAGCTCAGTAAGACTTCAGTTACTGGCAGGTTACTATAGTAACGCACCTTTTAGGTATCACACGGAGAGATTATAATGCCCAGTGGCCATAATCTCCGAGTGTCTGTGTGGACAATGTCCAAGTGCATCTACTTAAAACTGCATTCAATTTTAAGAGATAAAGGAGCTATATTATAAAAAAAAATACCATTTGAAAAAACACATTTTATAAGATAAATCACTGAGATTGCTATGGGTTTAGATGTGACATGACGTATAGAAATACTTTGTAAATTACTGACGTACCTTTGTATCCTAGGCAAAAACAGTGCAACTGCACAGAATAGTAGAGGACAGAGACTGTCTATCGCCCTACACACTGCCACAAAGTTGTTGTGCAAACTTGCCACCGCAATTTTATATGCCAATCTCACTACAGGCAAACTGGAATAAAAAAGAACTATTATATTAAACATTTAACAGATGAAAGAACATGAGACACGATTAATTTGAAGCAATTTTTGAAAAAAATATGTTTAAGAAATTATGAATTAGGCCACTGACGTTTTACGAGCTGTTACGAGGGGAGGCCCGAGAGGTTTTAAAAAAAAAGGATTTTGGCAATTAATTAACCCTCGGCACAACCACACTCTCCGAATATGGCCTGAGACTTGGCGCGGGGTGCTCGAGTCCATGGTTTTATTACAATATGAATGCTGACAAAGGAATAGTCAGACGCTGACCCAGTTGCAGCTAGATACTAAGCCCGGGTACAACAGAGCGTTGGCGTTTCTCCAACGTTGTCGCTGCGCAAACGCGACGTTAACGACGGCGCTGCGTTTAAAGCATGCGCAACGTTAACTAACTCATTCTGCGATGGGACGCTGGCCGTTGCCCGTCGCATCG
The DNA here is from genome assembly GCA_911387765.1 of Pyrgus malvae. Taxonomy (NCBI): domain Eukaryota; kingdom Metazoa; phylum Arthropoda; class Insecta; order Lepidoptera; family Hesperiidae; genus Pyrgus; species Pyrgus malvae. Next base: position 2,801,797 of record OU426955.1, on the reverse strand, counting down.
ACGCAACGTGGAAAATCGGGCTTCAATGCATATGTTTTTGAAGTGTACTATGTATTTGCAATTTAAAAATTCTATAGTAGGGAAAAAGTTACACATCTTTGTGGTGGTAAGTGGTGTATTGTCTACATTAAGGAAGTGAAAGTTTCCACTACAGAATAAATAAATGAGAAATAAATGACAGTGTATGTTGTTATAATCTCTACTAATATTATAAATTCGTAAGTAACTCTGTCTGTCTGCTACTCTTTCCCGCTTAAAGTACTGAATCAATATTAATGAAATTTGGAACACAGAGTGGACCTTGGGAAAGAACATAGGATGATTTTTATCCTACGGGAATCTATAAAACGGTTCCACGCGGGCGAAGCCGCTGGCGGAAGGCTAGTATATTATATGTAATCTAGTTTTTCTATTTCACTACTGAATAAATTCTAACATTTACTTACTGTCTTATACTTTCGTTTAATTTTAATAGACGCCACACAGGAGACTCCTCATAGAAATTGGTCAATACATATAAAGCTTCAACCAGGCCTCTATCAAGACTCTGATCCTTATCCAAAGTGCACGTGGACAAACTATTGATGAGGCAACTCAGGTCTCCTTCTTTCTTACGATCCAGCTCATCATAACAGTAGAGACATGTACTTAGACATTCCATTAAAAAGTTTCGATTAAGGGTTGGAGAGTAGTCATGTATGGATTCTTCACATAGTCTAAAACAAATTTATTCTTAGATGGTTGATGGTTAAAAGTTCACCAATTTTAGTTATTGCAATAACAATACTATTATTGGTGGTTTCATTGTTAACTAAGTCACGACTAGCCTAGGATGGCAGATTTTGGGGGGCAGCAACTTAGGCCCAAATTTTTTATCACAAAATTAAAAGACAACCTGACCGACTGCGTAAAAAATAATTTCAATGTTAACTTGTTAAAGGTTGCTAGTTTCCACAAAGTAATTACAGAAACTACATATGTACTAGTTTCTTTAGAGAATCGTATTTCAGAGGTAGAGGGGTGGAGGGTGCAAAAATTTAATAGCCCACTGGCGGCGAATTTCTAAATCTACCACTTATATAAAGCAATTCTATTGTGTTTTGGTGGGAAAGGCATAGTTGCTAGCCCAACTTACTTGAGGCAATCATAGCTTCTGGAGTAGCAGTGCAACCACATAGAATTTCAGGTAAGACTCAGGCTTGTGGTTGTGTGTAGATGTCCGTAGACCACAGCTACCATGTAACGCCAAGTGGCCTGCATTGTCTGCTACTTAACGAAACAATAAATAATGTAGTTTAAAAACTAAAAAACACACTTTTGTGAAAATACGAACTAAAAAGTAAAAAAATAAGAGGAAAATGTATTTTACTGTAAAAAAAAAGTGTGGGGTGCATGGTGTCAATAGTATCTTAAAAACCACCCCACGCTTTTTTTTTACAGTAAAATACATTTTCTTCTTATTTTTTTACTTTTTAGCTCGTATTTTCACAAAAGCGTGTTTTTTAGATTCTTAAACTAAATTATTTATTTTTAATATTTTAGTTGGATTTATATTCTCATATTATTGCAGTGTCATTGGCCCTTGACCCAAATTTGCAAATTTTCAAGTTAATCAGATGCTTAGACGCGTTAAAAATATAAAACTTTATATTTGTTTCATTGTACCAGGCCACGAACTTATCAGCCGTGCAAATTTTCAAGTTAATCTGACTCCTAGAAGTAGGTGATAAAGAAGTTAAAAGATTCCAATACATACATTCATACATACAGGTCAAGTTAATAAAAGAGTGTTAAAAAGTATAATGCACTAATACTCACAAATACCCATAGTAAGTGTGGAACCTTATCATTGGTTCCAAGAGAATGATTCTGTGTTTTGGATTGAAGTCTTGTATTATCATATCTTGCCTGACTGCTCGGAGGCGATCTGTCACAAAGTTGTAAATTACTAGCTGGCTCACATCTGTTCTTTTTGTCACTCTAAAACATATTCAGTATTGTATTGAGAGATGCTTAGTAAACAACTAATGCAATGCATCATCGGAAAAACATTACATAACATTACACACTTACAGTAAGGTAATTAATACCCTGTGTCGTGGGTACCATGGAAACATACAAAGACAGGGACACAAACACCCAGACCGAGAACAGAAATTTAAATTGATCATTCAAATTTCTGTTTAGCCGGGAAATGAACCCGGGACCCCTCTATTGGCAGTCTGGCATGGAAATCATTGAGCCATGCGGGTTGTCTCGAAAATCAATGATTCAACCAATCAATATGATCGGAACAAAATATGATAAGAATTAAGCGATTTTTAAAATTATGTTATTGCAGCATAAATTTAGAATGAATTCCAATGATTTTATTAAAATTACAGGTTTATTATTAGAGTGTGATTTTTTCCCCTAACTTTCAACCCGAATGGGGGGACGTGGGGGGCGAAGCCCCCCGCAAAAAGAGATACAAAAAGAACTCGTCTTAAAATGAATGAGTTGGGTTAGGTTTGGTTTGACTTTTTTAAATTTACACAAAAAAAAGGAACCCCGCGCAGCGGGGTTCCGTCAACATGCTACGATTAACTTTCTTTCGCTCAGGTGGAGGGAGTGGTCGTCTCGCAGCGCTGGTGCTGTCACAGAGCGCTATTCTAACATCAAAACTTTAACCCTGGATACCTCCATAACCATGGGGTTCCGGCAGGGGGGAAAGGTCCAAGGGGTACTGCCACCCACTCCTCCCCCCACCCCGCCCTCCCCCAAAACCGTATGAAGGTGTTTAATGTCTATACCTTTACCGTGATAAATATTACATGATATTATCAATCGTTATTAACATTAAATTGTTTACTAGAATGATATCTTCTGCATAGGTAATTTTGGCTTACTCATATAACAAGTAATCTACAGTCTTCTTTAACGTCGTAAATGGTCGTAGGTTACGTGCCACAGCCATGTTGGTATCAGCAGCCGGTCTGGAATAACTTTTCACTAATTCGTGTTTGTCTCCCACAACCTCCAAGATGTGGACCATATGTTCCTTTTCACGTCTGTTGGAAATATAGAAATAGGTAGTGGTTTCCTCATTCAAATAACAACACAGAACAGTACTCATTACCTTCAAGCATTAAATGAGATCAGTATGTTACTGTAAATCACAAACTTTTTACGAAACTTACAACTTTACTTCTTCCTTAGGGCACATCGAAGTACATGTCCCTTCAATAGGTTTTGTTTTATCATCGAGATTACTAGCATGGTTGGTTTGAAAAAAATCCATATAACTTTGCTTAGGTTTTGCCATGATTTTCATGGAGAAATTAAATTAAACTATATAGAAAAAATAATGATTTTATAATCCCTACCCATCTGATGCCATCTGTACGAAACGAATTACCAAAACATTTCAAAACAATACACGAATAGAAAAGCGCGGGAAATCTTCAAAGTTGGCGGGTGTACTTTTTCGGCGCTCTTTATAAAAATATAAGATTAATTAGTAAATTGATCAGAAGAGTTGTAAAATTAACTTTCTTTTAGTTTGTATATATCTTTTCTTATTTATTTAATTAGTTAAGTGCTCTTTCGGTAAGTTTTTTATACTTTTCTACTTGATATGGAGGAGCCCCCGGACCCCGGGGGTTCCGTCCCTCCGGTTGCGTACAATGTTACGATTTCTAATAACGAGTCGAGCATGGATACAGACGCTTCAACCCAAATAAGCCACCGTAAGCGAATAAAACACAAAAAAATTTGCAAGACTTGTAACAAAAAAAGGAAAAGCGGAAATAGCTCTTCATCTTCAAAATATGACTGTAATTGTAAATGTGACAGCGATGACGGACCCACTGAGCCAACAAATATTGTAAATAATCAAAATAATTCAAATAACTCTCAAAAACCACAAGAATATCGTAAAGTTTTTATCAATACAGATGTAGCACCATACACTGTTCATGTACAAAGAGAACTTTCATCTCCTGATGATGCGACCACATTCCACCCAGTAGTTTTTGGTAGATTATTACAGAAATATTCGTTTAAAAACATAATAAATGGCAGTATTAAAAAAATTGGAAGGAACAGAATCTCTTTGGCTTTCTCTCATTTTACTGATGCCAATTGGTTCTTAACTCACCCTTGTCTTGCTTCCCATAAATTAAAAGCTTTTATTCCTACCTTTAGCATTACACGTTTAGGTCTCATAAGAGGTGTACCTGTTGAGTGGACACCAGAGGAAATAAAAGAAAATATTTCCATACCATTTGGATGTGGAGAAATTATTAAAATAAGGCGCCTTAACTATAAACTGAGATCATTAATAGACGGAGCTCCAGTTTGGAAACCTTCCCAAACAGTAGTATTATCTTTTGATGGTCAAGTTTTACCTAAATATGTCTACATATGTTATAACGCACTTCCGGTAGAACTCTACACATACCCTACCATACAATGTTATCAATGTTGTAGGTATGGCCATACAAAAATGCAGTGTCGTTCAAAGCCTCGCTGTTTCAAGTGTGGTGATGGACACACTGGTGACACTTGTAAGGTGGATGATGATTGTGCTCGTTGCTGTATATGTTCTGGTGCTCACTTTGCAACAAATAAATCATGTCCTGAGTTTACAAGACAGACACAAATTAAACTAACAATGGTCCAAAATAGTATTTCATATGCTGAAGCATCAAAAATGCATCCTCCATTATCCAAGTCATACTCTGATGTTTTAAAAACAAATCAGCAACAGTATAATAATATTATAATACCCAATAATAGTAATAATAATGTAGTAGATTATTCATCAACTCTGAGACCTATCTCCTATAAGAAAACAACATTTTTAAAGCCTCGATCGCCCCCAAAATCTCAGAAAGGATATGATCAAATAACACATCAATCTATAATCAGAGAATATGATATTCCCCTGCCCACAAATGGTGGCGTGATTAATAGTTTTAATAAAAATAATGATTTAGAAAAACAACCAGATATTAATGACATTATTATATCTTTAATTAATCCTCTATTACAAAACAAAATATTTTCACCGAACAACGTTGCTCCCTTACTTGATGTATTGAAACAAATAACGGTAAACAATGGATTACCACGCTACAATTCTGCAGTGGAACTGCAGAAGTATAGTAAACAAGAAAAGTGATCTTGTTTACTTAATCAATAAATATGATCCTCTTATTATCTCCCTTTCGGAGACATGGTTGTCCCCAGGTATTCCTTTCAGAATACCAGGATATACCTGTCTCCGAAAGGACAGATCAGATGGTTATGGTGGCATTGCCACATTAATCAAGAACTCTGTCCACTTCTCTTCTGTCCCCCTTCCTGAATTTGATGACATTCCGCTTCTTGCTATATCTGTAAATGACATATGCTATGTGACAACTTATATTGCTCATCCATCCCTGGAAGTATTTGAAAAAATTAAACAGATATTATGTACATTTCCACAGCAAACTTTATTAATGGGAGATTTTAATTGCAATCACCAGGTGTGGGGTAGTTCTGTAAACAGCTCATACGGCGAAATGTTACTAGATGCTATAGACCAGAACAACTTGTGTATTCTAAATACAGGAAAACCCACACGCCGTACAAATCCTCATGAAAATATAAGCGCGGTAGATTTGTCTATTTGTTCGCCCAATCTTGCATGTTCTTTATCGTGGGATACACTCTCTTTATCTTACGGTAGCGATCATTTTCCAATTTTAATCAACTTTCCCAACACAGTAATAAAAAAAAATCAAAAACATCATATGATTCGGCCCAGATACAGACTAAATAAAAATAATTTGACAGACTATAAAAACTTCACTGACGCAAACTTTCCATCTCTCCCTAAAATTGACAATAACGAAGATATTTGTAATGTTGCTTTTGTAGGCATGTTACAAAACGTAGCAAAAAAAAGTTTCAAATATAAACATAATCATGATACTAAGATTCCATCACCTCCGTGGTGGGATGAGGAATGTACAGAAGCAGTTAAAAAGAGAAAAGAGGCTGAAAAACAGTATTGTTCTGAAATGTCTCCTGAAAATTTTAAGTCACTATCTGACGTAATTGTGAACACCCATAAGTTTTTAAAGAAGAAAAAATCTAATGGATGGAGAAAATATTGTTCTTCAATTTCTCCTGACACTTCTCCTTCAGAAGTATGGAATAATATAAAAAGATTCCGATCGGTGTATAAAGAACCTTCAAAAACTCTTCTTTCTCCCAACCTTGCTAAGTTCATGGACATGTTAGCTCCCTCATACGTGCCTAACGAAGAGGAATGTTTCCGTCCACACATTTTAAATTGTAGTTCTAGTATTGATCAGACCGGTCTTAACTCTCCATTTACAATAAGTGAACTAAAAGGTGTTTTGTGTCATCTAAAGGACTCAGCCCCTGGTGAAGATACTATTCCTTATTCTTTTATTGTTAACTTAAACGATTTATTGCTTAATTATTATTTAGATTTAATTAATTCAGTTATGCTGACAGGGTCTATTCCTAATTCGTGGAAGTCGCAAATAATCATTCCAATATTAAAACCTGATAAACCTTCTGAAGAACCATCATCGTACAGACCAATAGCACTCTCTTCAGTTTTAGTAAAAATAACCGAACATTTAGTTAAAAATCGCCTAGAATGGTTTATTGAACATAATAACATAATTCCACCTTCACAGTTTGGCTTTAGAAAGGGTAGGAGTACAATAGATAGCATTGCCATATTTTGTTCTGATATCCAACTTGCATTTACAAATAATGAATCTGTTGCTGCTACTTTTCTAGATATCAAATCTGCATACGACAGTGTCATACTTCCGTTACTATTCAATAAAATGAACGCTCTGAGCATTCCAACTATGATCACAAAATTTGCAATGAATATTTTAACTGAAAGAAAAATTAAATTACCCCTCGATAGTGGAATGTTATTGGAAAGACTTGTTTGGAAAGGTTTGCCGCAAGGATCGGTGTTAAGCCCGATATTATATAATATTTATACATTTGATTTAGCTCAATCCATCCAAAGACCAATAAAAATATTACAATACGCCGATGATCTTCTCTTATATAATATCAACGGTTCTATACCAATAGCTTGTAATTATTTATCTATTTCTCTTAATTCATTAAAATATTGGTTGAGTTTACATGCTTTAGAAATATCTATTGAAAAAAGTACTGCAGTTATTTTTACCAGAAAACGCAATATATCGGACGTTGAAATTAGTTTCGATAACAATATAATTCCTATTAAAACTCAAACAAAGTTTCTTGGCCTTATTTTAGATTCCAGACTAACTGGCATTCCTCATTGTGATTATATTGTTTCAAAATGCGAACGAAATGTAAATATATTAAGATGTTTATCAGGGGTTTGGTGGGGCGCCCACCCGTTCTCATTAAAACTACTTTATAATTCTTTAATAAGGAGCATTCTTGATTACGGAACATTTTTATTAGAACCAGGTAACATAGCTGGATGGAAAAAGCTAAATAGCATTCAATCAAAATGTTTAAGAATAGTTACAGGATGTATGAAGACAAGTCCCATTAATGCCTTACAAGTAGAATGTGTAGACCCTCCCCTCCATTTAAGACGTCAGTATTTATCTGATCGCTTTATATTTAGATGTACACAAATTTCTAATCATCCTCTTTTTCCGATACTTCAAAATTTATCACAAAAAACTGCTTCATCTAATTTCTGGAAACATAAATCTCCTCCGTGTATTGTAAACAGTTACATAAAATTAAAATCATTTACAACTCCGATACATAATACTGATGTACTTCCAATTTACCAATACCAATATGAGGCAATGATTATTACACCAAATATTCTTTACAATATTGGCCTTATCAAAGGTGATATAGAAAATAACAAACATTTCAACATTGTCCTCACAAAAGATTTCAATGGATGGCAATACTTATATACTGATGCTTCAAAAAAGACAAAGCATGGGTGCGTAGGAGTAGGTGTTTACCATTCACAATATAATATAGTTCAAAAAATAAAACTTCCGCCCGAAAGCTCTGTTTTTACTGGAGAATGTTTTGGTATTTTAAAAGCCCTAGAATATGTGTTACTAATGAAATTACGAAAATCCATCATATTTTCCGATTCATTAAGTTCTTTACAAGCAATAGCCAAATTCCCATTTAAAGCTAAAATGCATAGCACCATTTTTGAAATTAGAAACTTACTTTTTAAATGTTCATTAAATAACTATACCATTAAATTTGCTTGGATACCTGGTCATTGTGGCATCAGAGGAAATGAGAGAGCCGATGAGATTGCTGCTGAAGCAATCGAATGTGGAGATATTTATCCGTTTAAAATTTATACTCAAGATTTACTGGCTTTACCCAAAAACTATCTTATGGAATCGTGGCATCATATATGGAAAGTAAGTAGCTTAACTAAAGGTCGATTTTATGCCAATATCCAGCCTGATCTACCAACGAAACCGTGGTTCTGTAATATCAGACTTGGTAAAAAAGTCACTTCTATTTTGATTCGTACTAGGTTAGGCCACGTTTGTTCTCCAAAACATCTTGCGAAACTTACTATAACTAGCAATGCGATGTGTTCTTGTGGTGAAGACGAGGGAGATTTGAATCACATATTTTTTGCTTGCAAATTGTATGATCGCTCTTCCTTACTACGCAGCCTCATTTTCCTTCGAATTCCTTTTCCTCTTAATATATCATCATTGTTAATTTTAAATAGTAAACAAATTTATCCTATCCTATCATCCTTCTTAATCAAAAACAATATTAATCTATAATGTCATTATTATTGTGTAATATTATATAACTTTATAATAACATTATTTTGTATATACCATATCCTTTTACATTGCCCTTATCAACTTTTCTGATCTCTCTCCTTAATTACTCGACATAGGGCCTCTATTTTATATTTCGGATTTCTCCCGCTTGTCATTGGCAAAATGGTCAATAGACCGAGACGCCATTCGTCAAGAAAAAAAAAAAAAAAAAAATACACGAATAAAATGACAACGTCAATCAACTGTCAATTTCTCTTTTTTTTATTTCGTTTTACGGCATTGGATAAAAATCCATTCAGCCATTCAATATTTACTTTTCAATTTTAATAATGGCGTCGCAAACTCTGTGCATATTACCAGCGTGAAGTAAAATTTTTGCATCACTTTATAGTTGTAGAAAAAAATCAGTTAGTCGTCAGGTATCAGTCAGTCTAGTCAGTCAAATGTTCAAGTAAAGTGATGGCTACTTTACGAACATGTCCGAAGTTTTGGAGGCAAGCCGAAATAACATGTTTTCGCACCGTTATTAACCTATATCGAGCAAAATGCTATCAACTTTATCCGATATAACTCAGTACACAGTATACAGTAAGAAAATGAAAATAAAACAAGAGCGTGTGGAAATTGATATTAGTGACGATAGCTATAGCAGCGTAACCGCCCATTCTCTTTTTATAATGTTTGGTGACTTTCTCTGCATTGGGTTGGGACTAATGGGAGTATGGGAGTAGGTATTGTAAAATAACACCTGTCAAAAATCTCTATAAATAATGACATTCTTCATTACAACTATCACAATTCACAATTGATTTCAAATCCAAATATTTTTTAAATGTCTATTATTTTAGCTTTGAGTTCTGTAAGTTCCTTTGCATGCATCCATTTGATTCCCGTCGCAGATGCAGAGCTCGATGGCCTTGAAATGCACCTGTGGATAATTAAATAAACGATTTTATTGATCATGATGTTGAGAATTGGATGTACAGACAAATTAATAAATATATTTGGTTCTTTTATCTAATGAATGCCGGTTTACCAAGATACCCTGCATTACCTAAGAAGTTACTATAGTTAGCACGGTTAGGGTTACTATTAGTAAAGCGGGCTACTCACACACCTGCCGCAGGGGAGATCTAGGGAATAAAGGTGGGGATGTCCCTTAATTGCCACCTTAATCGTGTCGTGGGTAGGCAAGCAGGGGCAATTTCCTAGATCGACCCTGCGGCAAGGCGGCAAGAAATTGCCCCATAGTGTCTCATACTATCAACTGTCAGGTGTGCCAATTATGGACCCATAGCCATACTGTTATCTCAAATATATGTATATGTACTTTTTTTTAAAAAGAGTACTGCTGGGATTTCTTTCCGCCGCCTTTTTTTCTCTCTACTCAACATCTAGCCCAAACGGGCACTTAAAGGCGATGACCGGGAAAAAATTACATTCAATTAGCGAATATTTTGTATTCCTAATATGAAATAAATATTTTTGATTTGATTAGATTAGACAATGTAAACATAATATATACACTCTCATACGGCATAAGTGAGATTAGAGTATAATATGCTTACTCAATCTTCTTCCCAAACAAATTTTCCAGTCTGACTTTAGCGAAAAGCCATGGTCCCTGGTTCTTGTGCTCCTCCTGACAGAATGCTACTCTTGCTTTCTCATATCTGCAGAACTCCTTCAGGACCAAGTCGTAGGGGAAGGGATACAGCTGTTCAATTCGGCACATCGCGATCTTGTCTTCGAGTTTCTTCTCTTTTCTTAATTCATCGATTGTGATAGCAACTTTTTCGGAACAGAAAATAAGTTTCTTTACACATTCTGGGTTTTTGCTTGCTGGTCCACTCTCCCTGATCGCTCTGAAATTTAATTTAATTTAGGGTAGTGCGTATGTTTCGTGGCGTAATGGTTACCATGCCGGACTGCTGATCGGAGGGTCCCGGGTTCGTTTCCCGGCGAAGTAGAAATTTGAATGATAAATTTAAAATTTCTGTTCTCGGTCTGGGTGTTTGTGTTTCTGTATTTGTGTGTGTCCATGGCACCCACAACACAGGGTATCTATCTACCCTACTGTGGGGCTATGAGTGTGAAGCGTTATTTATTATAAGTAAGTAGTTTTGCTAAGTACACAAGGGACTTCGCAGACATTTAAGTACGTATAAGCATCAACGATCGGAGATTTGGTGACTGCGTTGATGCTAAATCACGTTTTGGCGATTCTTCTTTGCGTTTTATCGCAGTATGAAATCGCGTGTTTCAGCGATTCGGTCGCTGCGTGTAGCTTCTAAAATCGTCGATTGCCGATGCTTAATGTCATGTCTGCAAAGGCCCTTAGCATTTATGAACAGAAAGCTGCTATCATAGCAAAAAGCTGTTAAAAAACTAAGAAAGCTCTATTTCTACCATAACAATGATACGAAATTATTTACAATTGCAAATTATCGTAAACCTTTGAAAACAAGTTCCCGGAAGAAAGTCTTTAAATGGTGATCTATAGTACGGGTGCTTCAGACCAACTTTTGGTGTCATGAGGATCAGGGGTTTCCTGAAGGGTAGCGCAATCTGACGACGCATGAGGTGGAAGTAGTTCGCTGGAGTCGTTACGTTGCATACTATCCAGTTGGCGGCTCGGAGTTGCTTTACTGTCCGGTGAAAAAAAAACGAATATTCATCATAGAGATTACCATCTATAACAGAGAGAAATGGAAGTTATAACTAGTTTTAATCGACTCAAAATTCAGCACTGATGCCGAATGCCGACGTCAGGGGGTTGGACTATGATCAGTCATTCGTTGATTGTCACAACATCGTAAGAGAGGGCCATGAGTGTTCACCCCAGGCGCACTCCCAGGGGTGGTGTCACAGGGGACATGACCCCCCGCCTCCCAAAATCCATCAGTAATGCCAAATGTAAGAAAAGTTTCCCCAAATTTCTTAGTGACCCACCCCAAAATGTCTTGGTGACCCCCTCCAAAATTGAAGGCTGCGACCGCGCCTGGTTCGCCCCACTATTATAAAGATTTTTAAAGCAAAAATAAATGAGATGCCTTTATTGTTTTAATGCCTTGCTTTATTATTGGCACCTGAAGGTACCTGGTATATGACGGACAGGCAGTAACAACAGCAAAAAAATAGTAGCAAATTCTCAAGGTCTATTATCTTACCTCGTACGTATATACAATCTCGTATATACCTATATTTCTTGTGTTCGTGTGTATGTCACTGAACTCCTCCTAAACGATTGGATGGATTATGATAAAAAAATTGTTTGACCGTAACATGAAATCTCTTTAAGATAATAAAAAAACAAATCCTCTTTCAATACTTTTAAGGCAGGACAACGTCTGCACCCGGGCGGAGCTGGGCCGGACCACTAGTTATTATTTAATATTATAAGACCAGAGGTGCTTACATGCCATATCCTTATCATCTAGGTCTGGTAGCTTGTCTTCATCATCATCAGCCTGCTGCAGATACCTTTCCACGCGCGCTGATGAATGTTCTGGCCCCTATAAATAAGAGCAACACTGCATTCGATACAAAACAGTAACAAATGCAAGCATAGATTTAAATTTATAAAATGCAAGGAGATATTTGTAGGTATTTGCAGATTCAAGCAACCGAATAGAGCCAAGGATTACATATTAGTCGTTGGTAACCCAAGCCGCATTGGAGCAGCGTTGTGGAGTAAGCTCCAGGCCTCCCTAATAATGGGGAGAGACCCGTGCCCAACAGTGGGACGCAAAAAGGGTTGCAGCCAACCCTAGTCGTAGTTCCATAACCCTGTATCACTCACAGCGCCGTCGATCCCGTGCGGCAGCTGCACCACGATGCCCGACTGGCACACCCACTTGCTCTCGCCGTTCGCGATGAACGTGTCGAACACGGGCTGCGCCGTGTCCGCGAAGTCGCCGTACTGCGCCTCCCACAGCGTCAGCAGGTTCGGACTCGAGTACGAGTAGCCTACTTCGAAGCCTAGAATGCCTGGAGGATGAGAAAACGGTTTATTCTCGAACTTCTGCATTGATAAAAGATAAGTTTTGTCACACAAGGAACAAGGGTCGGGGTGGGGGGGGGGGGGTTTGAAAATGTTTGTAAGCTGCATAGCAGACATAAAAGAAGAAGTCTGTGATGGTCTCATGGACACTTTAGAGCATCAAAGGTACTGACACTACTGACACCGGTTACTGTTCTAAGATGGACACAAACAATACCTATATAGATATTGTGCGGTAATACGGTTGACATTGATTTAATTTTTATTTTAAAATAAACGGGTTGTAGTTTCGGGATTAAGAATAGAGCTACGGTATCCCCTGCCTGATCGTAAGAGGCGACTAAAAGGGGGCTTCCAGGGTTGCGGACGGTGTGAGTGGGAGATCGATCCATCCAACCAGCAGCCTCGGGAAGGGCGGCGATGTGTGCGTGGCCGCATGTCGCCGTAAGCATCGGAAGGTGCAGGAGAGCACAGCTGCTCTCCCGAAGATGGGCCCGTTCTGGAGCGTCGCGCGTGGAGGACACCGGTGCGTTCCGCCGGAGACCCCGGAGTCCTCCCCAAGCGCAGTGGCAGCCACCGAGGGGGTTTTAGTGCGGTCAAATCCCACATAACCCGGTACTCTCTCCCAAGATGCCGGGTACCTTTTGAAGGTTTCCCCCCCGATACCAAAAAAAAAGGTATTCATGCAATTTATAACTTACTAGATGTGCTCCGCGGTTAACCCGGTTATAGCCTATATGCTATCCATTACAAAAATATTTTTTGACGACATATTTTTTTTGAAACAGACTCTTCAGCTTTATATTTTTTTTATAACTTATAGAAATCTTACCGAACTCTGATAGTGAACTGTTATGCAGACTGTACTGAGCTTGATCTGGATACAAAGTGTCCAAAACTCTATACGTTGCCCCATCGACACCTTGGTGGTGGTACACATGATGCCTGCAAAAAACTATAGGTTTAAAGATAATAATAACAATAATAACGTTTTCACACTCATAGCCCCACAATAAGGTAAAAATACCCTGTGTCGTGGGTACCATGGATACATACAAACACAGAAATACAAACATCCAGACCGAGAACAGTTCAAATTTTTGATTCGCCAGGAATTGAACCTGGGACCCTTCGATTGGCAGTCCGGCATGGTAACTAATGCGCCACGCAGGTCGTCTATTCCTTAAAATAATTCCTTTATTTAGCGGAAGCATTATATGGCATGAATTTTGCTATGATTGCAATTTGCAATTGACCAAGGGAAAATGATACTCGCCTATGTGCCATCGTCCCTCTTTCCACGTCTTCGCCGGTTAGACGTATATGAATCTTATCACGCAGCAAGGATCCATATGCCAAAGCTTCACCCATTGCCCAATCTGCTACTCCTTCTTTGACCTTATAAACACTCCTTTTATTTCAGATCGATATAGTATCGGTAAATCAAATTGAAAAACAAATTAACATAATGATTTCTAAGCTGGAAGCGCGCATGGCCCGGCAGTTAGCGTAGAACGCAAGCGATATATGCGACTAAGCCAAATGGGGGCGGTCGGATGTGAGATGGGTGACCGCTAGTGGCAAATAATTTTATGCGCGTTTCCGTGCATCGGAGGGCACGTTAAGCCGTCGGTCCCGGTTGCTGTCGATAGATAACTGTCGTTAATCCTTGTCGGAGGCCTTATCCTCCGACAAGGATTAACGACCTTGTCGGAGACCTTATCCTCCGATAAGGATCAACATAGTTATCTATCGACAACAACCGGGACCGACGGCTTAACGTGCCCTCCAGTTTGAAAACATCTGACAGCAGCGCATCTCGCCCAACTCGCATTGGAGCAGCGTGGTGGAGTAAGCTCCAGGCCTCGCCAATAAGAATGGGGAGAGACCCGTGCCCAGCAGTGGGACGCAAAAAGGGTTACAGCCAACCAAGCTGGTAAGATTTCTGTAATGAATGCGGCGCGACCCAGAAGTATGATTTAAATAAGTTTGTTAATAAAATTAATAATTTTATTCTTGCCGAGTAAAATAATTACCATTTTCTCCCTATTGGCTAAGATTCTGTTAATACCCTTGTGCACCTCGAAGGCCCAAGGCTCCGGAGGCTTGCAGAAGTGCTTTGAGATCGTCGATATAGTCGCTTCACATATTCCAGTATCTTCTATCTGTGCGAAAATATTACAGGGATTGAAAATCCGTTTGTAATATTGGAATCTTGATAACTCAGGAGTAATCTCAGAGAGGAAGTGATTCTTTGGCCACTTTCGTGCGGTCGTGGTTGTCATGTAGGTAAGAAGAGTTGAGGATAGATGAAATTCGCCTAACGATATCCCACCATCTCACTGTTCAGCGTCATCGTGGTCAATCATTTATAGGGCTACCCACCCACTGCGTTTTTTATTTGGTCAACCGGTCGTGTACCATTAATCCTATCCTGCACAATCTATCACTCAGTTGAACTGTCATTCCTTCTCGAGACGTAACGAATCCCACCAAAAACATAAATGTAAAAAAGGAGAGCCAAGTTCACCACAAAAATTATGCTTAGCTGTGGGCTTCGTAATCTTAATATACCTTATATATATAAAAAAAGTAAAGGGTTTTCTTTGTACGTAAAGACACGGTTTTCTCTATTATCATTAACTCCAATCAACTTCCCATTGGGGTGGTAAATACCCCTTAGTACGTAGATGATAGTAAGGGAGTTTGATCTCGGTGGGTGGAAGTGGGTGGAAAAATCTGAAAAAATATTTCTGTACTTTTCTAACCAATAGGGACTACTGGGTCGATCTCAAAATTTCTGGGATGATCTAGCAAACTATTTTAATTTTAATTTTATTGAGAATGTTCTAGGGGGACAAAGGATTTGAAGATCCTGTTATGTTAGTTGATAAGTTTTAATGAATAAATAAAAAATAAATAAATAAAAAAGTTCTGGAAGAAACTTCACGAATAATTTGGATTTTTTAAAATAATTTTAATTAATTGAGATTTTTAAAATAATTTCAAACTGTTTTAATTAATTGAGAATGTTCGAGAAAGTTCCAAAAATTTCTCAAATGATCTGGAAAATCCTACTAATATTATAAACGCAAAAGTTTGTAAGTATGGATGTTTGCTACTCTTTCACGTAAAAACTACTGAATGGATTTAAATGAAACTTTACAATAATATAGCTTATACATCAAAATAACACATGGGCTACAATTTATAGAGATATTTTGTGAATTGTCCAAAATATGACGATAAGTGTCAAGTAAGTAGGAAAAAATCTACCATCTGCGAGCTATTCTAGCGTGCGCTGCCAAAACCGCTAGAGTTACACATATTTAATACTAATTTATGATGGAAACGTTTATCTTAAATAGTCCAAAAAAAAAACCCCGGTTCACGGCACTTCAGAAGGGACTTCACTTTATGCTAATGACCCTCTCTAATGCGGGTGAAACCGCGGGGCACAGCTAGTACCTATGTATTTATAGGAATAAAAAAAACATTATGAACAAGTATTAAACTATTTTTTTTGCTTTATTGGATACCTATAACAATTGCTGTTATTTAAAAATGTGAGATCTTAAAGTAGGTTAGATTTGACTTGGCCAGTTTTTATCTTTTATAGTATATATTTTTATATTTTATAGTATATATTTTTATATTTTATAGTATATATTATATTTTATTTACATTTTATTTATACAATTATGCTTGGCTATATATATAATATATAGCCTTTTTGTATTGAACTTGGCTCTCCTTTTTTACATTTATGCTTTTGGTGGGATATATAATACATATATTGGGATAGTTTCAAATATCTGACTGTAACGTTTCCAACGCTACAATTAAAAAACTTTTTTTTGTAAGGGGACCCCCTCTATTTTTTAACTTTTATTTATTTTTAGATTTTTCCCTACGCTTACACACAATTACCGAGATGGTTTCCAAATTTCATCCTTCTAGGTCAATTGGAAGTAGGTTAGGTTTAGGTACTATATGTCAGTCAGTCAGTGCTAAAATACACGACTTTTTGACCTAAATATCTTTATAACCGTTTGAGCTAGCTTCATGAAATTTGGGCTTCTAGATGTCCATATAGATATAATTAAACACACGTAGTTTTATGTGTTTACGTTAAATAAGTTTTGAGTTATAGAAGGGTCAAAAGTGGCACCAAGTGGTTCGTGTAATATCACATTTGCGCGCTGGCTAGCCAGTTCCTTTGCTTGAACTTGGCTTAACACGCTGCAGCGTTTCTAGATATTAGGATGCGCCTCCATACTGCTGTCAATAGAATAACTTAGTACCTGGATGACCGAGCATTGCTCGGATAAAAACAATTTATTTTCTTGGTTTAGTTTCAAACGAAACAGTCATTTGCTTATTTCATAAATAGTTATTTTCATAAAAATAAAAAATACACAATATGGTTTTGATTGAGGTTTGAACCTGGGTCTGTAGTTCCGCATTCAGCTCCCGCAACCATTCGACCACGGAAGCTTTAATTCAATGAACGAAATTTTCATAGAGCTCTTTCAAATCGACATTGTCATTTCTTTGAACGTCGGATTGGCGGATGGTAGTAGCGGAGCCCAAAAGGGGATTTTTGGATTTACGCGAGCGCGTCAGATTAAGATATGGGGTACACCTTGCATCCTAAAATTAGCTAAATTTCTTGGCATTGAAATCGACTCAAATTTAAATTGGAAAAATCATGTAGAAATAGAATGCCAAAGACAAAATAAATTCATATACGCATTACACCATCTTTCAAAAGTAGCAAAACAAAAAACAGCATTGATTGCTTATCACGGATACGCATGTTTGGTCCTAAGATACGGATTACTCTTATGGGGGAACTCAACTGACTTAAATAGAGCATTTATTATACAAAGGAAATGTATTAGGGCCATTTACGGTGCGGGACCTATGGAATCCTGTAAGCCAATATTTAAAAAAAAACTAAATCTCCCGCCATTGCCATCAATGTACATCTACGAAAGTCTGATATTTGTCAAAAATAATCAAAATCGATTTGATAACAAAGATGATACATTCTCCACACGGCATCGGGGTCAATTGCATAGATCTTATAAGGCATGCTATTCGAGAAACAGCTTTGTGATGTGCATCAAACATAATAATTTGCTGCCATCTCGGTTAAAAAATCTAACATTAAATCGGTTCAAGGGTTTTGTTTTTAAATTATTGATTAAGAACTAATTTTATTCCACAAAGGAATTTATAGAATATTGTCATGCTGGACACCTCAAACGCTTGGCTAATGAATTATAAATTTTTATTCAATTATGCAAATATTATCATTATTATTAATATTTAATATTATTGTTATTAAATTATTATTGTTATTATTGTAATTAACACTGGTTGAACGCAAAACGTCATAAAATATAATAATATTAAATAATATAATATTTTAAACTTCCTACCACCCAACCTATAAAAAGCACAAGGTCCTGATGACGCTTGAGGAAATCCACAATGAGCCTCGTGGGCTCCCCCGTTTGACAGCGTTTACGCCACAATATTATTAATACTCTCCAATAGATGTCAGGAAGAGTCGTATTTTTCAGTTTATATTTAAATTGATTATTATTGAAAATATTTTTATACAGTTAAAAATTTCCAACAATAAAAATTTTGGGGATCGATTTATCATCCCCGAAACCAGGGTACTAAATTTCATCAAAATATTTGGAGCCGTTTCCGAGATTCAAAAAATATATTTAGATACATACAAGAATTGCTCGTTTAAAGGTATTAGATATTTCTAACCGTCCTTCACCTTTTTGGGATCCCTGGATTCAAAGAATCCAGTCCAAGGCGTGTCGATCCAGTCCATGATGCTGAGCTTGGTGATCTTCTTGGCCAGCTCGAAGTGCTTGTTCAACGTGTCCATGTACTCCTTCTCCCAGCCCTTTATATCCGCGTCTGTGACAATGCCTTCTGCTTTCAACTTTGCGCCGTATATTTGGTCAACTGTAAATTATTGATTATGAAACCAACCAAAAGAACCATAAGGTACCGTAACGTAAGACGATTTCAATAGCCTAAAATACCCACACAAGTTTATATCTGATTTGAGCACCGAGGTTTCTGTACGGATTCCCCGACTAAAGTACCTATTAGATTTTACAAAAGTCTTTGATGAAGGCAGTTTTTCTTTCCTATGAAATATACTCCATTCCATTGATATTTCATACATACTTGGTTTCAACGATTCTTTCACTGTCCCATCACAATGACTGAATATTTTTTGTTAGTCACATTCCATGCCTGAGGAATTGCCGTAATATTTTAAATGGGAATGTAAAAATTGCTGCACAAGACAAGCGTGGAGAATTTTGGAATTTTGGATTGGATTTGTTGTGAACGAAGAATGTTGTTAGAAAACTGGAATCCAGTAAAAAATATTAAGTGGCTGGGGTTCGTTTTTGTTGGTCGACGATAAAGCAAGGAACCATACCAGTCTTTGTGCTCTTGATCTTCTTGTACATGAACGGCTGAGTGAACATGGGCTCGTCCTCCTCGCTGTGGCCGAAGCGCCGGTAGCAGACCAGGTCCAGCACGACGTCCTTTTTGAACTTGCAGCGGTACTCGATGGCTATCCGGGCCACGTGAGCCACCGCCTCTGCGTCATCGGCGTTGACGTGCAGGACCGGCGCGTTTACACATTTGGCTACATCTGATAATATGGAAGAAGTGTAAGCATGAAAAATAGTTTAGGTGCAGCAGAAGCAGCAGGAGCATACATATTTGGTATACATATAGCATACATATATTTCCTCACATGAACAAGAGTCGACTATAAACCTCCGGAGTAGCAATTCAATTACATAGGACCTCAGACGAGAGTCTTGCTTGAGGTTATGTGGTAGATATTCATATTCATCCATGGACTGCATCGATCATTTAACACGTAACCTACATGCTCGTCCACTGCCTTCTCTTTCCAGATGTCACTGTTCTTTCATTCCAATCAGTTTCATTTCAGGTTAAACAGTCAAATTATGCAAGGCCTAACAGTGTTTCTACCATAATTAAACAGTTCCATTTTAAAAATACAATTTAATTACTTAACACTTTCAAGACTCAAGTGGGTACAAACAATCTACTTACATAAGTTTAAGTACCCTGGGCTGATACAGCCCGAGCTTCTCCATTCAAATTAAAAAAAAACACTTTCAAGACTCAGCTATAAGTATGATATTGATAAATCCCTACTTAATATTATAAATTCGAAAGTAACTCTGTCTGTCTGTCTGCTACGCTTTCCCGCTTAAATTACTGAACCAATTATAATGAAATATGGAACACAGATAGAGTGGACCTTGGGAAAGGACATAGGATGGTTTTTATCCTTCGGGAATCTATAAAACGGGACCACGCGGGCGAAGCCGCTGACGGAAGGCTAGTATTAAATAAACTTTACAAATATTGCTACGTCTTACCTGAGCAATACGGAGAGCTCCTGGCGAACCTCGGGTCCGTGGTATACCCGATCTGGTTGTTGCAAACGATGTGTATTGAGCCGTGAGTGGTGAATGCTGGCAGCTCACTCAGGTGCATCGTCTCATATACCACCCCCTGACCAGCGAACGCCGCGTCTCCGTGCATTATTATTGCCATTACCTGTAAAGATTGGTGTGTCAAGTAATCGCTGAAGTCAACTTCATAATAACATTAATCTTGGCTTAGGTCGTAAGCATTTGCGCTGTTATTAGGGAGGCTGATGGCTCTGTCTAGCTTTATGTAAGTAGATTGCCAATTGAGTCTTCCCCCAGAAACAAAAATATTATTTTACGTCTAAAATGGAAACTGAGTGCAGTGATGGTTCACTACCGTTTTCAGAAGAAATCGTTCGAAATTCACCAATCATCATCAGATTTTTATTTTTATTGCCTAAAAATTAGGAACCAAGTGCTGGAAACTTAACGCCGTTATTATTCAAAAAGCAACTTGCAATTCTTAATAAGCTGTGAGAATTACTTCGGTTAATCTCAAAATTTTGAATGACAAATGCTATTGTAACCATCGAAGTACCTGTTTACATCAAAAGTCTGCTTTCTTCTGTTCGTCTTACGTCTACTCGTCCTCTTATCCATCTCGTACTTAGTTCCAAAATATGGGCTATGGTATGTATTATGCATCGTGTACAACTTTGATTTCTACAACTCATTTATGCTCTTTATATAGATTCCTCAACACGAATATCCATCAAATGTATCTATAGAACCAGACAAAAACTTATCCTGTGCACTGACATAACGTTACTTACTTTATCTCCATTGCTATCTCCTTTCCAGTGCTGCTCAGCCTTGGCCTTGCCCACCACGACGGGTGACACCACCTCCAAGTGCGAGGGGTTGCAGCTCATGGACACTTTGATGTACTTGTTCGTTTTGCGGATAAAACGGTGTATGTAAGTGCCTAGATGGTACTTTATGTCTCCAGAGCCCTACGAAAAGACGCATAATTACGGTTATTGAACAAATATTTTTCAAATGTCAAATTCAGATATTGATTCCGAGCATGGCTGCAACCTTATTGGGAGGCCTGGAGCTAACTCCACCACGTCGATTCCGAGCATATTGAACACAAATTCATATTTTAGGTTAAAGTAACTAACAAGCCAAACGGGCATGGTCGGGTGTGAGATGGGTGACCGCTAGTGGCAAAATATTTCATGCGCGTTTCCGTGCTTCGGAGGGCACGTTAAGCCGTCGTTCCCGGTTGTTGTCGATAGATAACAGTCGTTAAACCTTGTCGGAGACCTTATGTGCGGTTTGAAAACATCCGACAGCGGGTGGCCACTAACCTGCATCTCCACCAACCCGCATTGGAACAGGGTGGTGAAGTAAGTGGCCTCTCCAATAATGGGGAGAGACCCGTACCCAGCAGTGGGACGCAAAATGAGTTGCCGCCAAGGAAGTACCTGTAGCTTCGGGATTAAGAATAGAGCTACGGTATCCCCTGCCTGATCGTAAGAGGCGACTAAAATGAGGCTTCCGGGGTTGTGGGCGGTGAGAGTGGGAGCTCGATCCGTCCAGCCAGCAGCCCCGGTAAGGACGTGTGTGTGCGTGGCCGCATGCCACCGTAAGCATCGAAAGGTGCAGGAGAGCACATCTGCTCTCCTGGGGCTTCGTGCGTGGAGCACACCGGTACGTTCCACTGAAGATCCCGGAGTTCTCCCCAAGCATAGAGGCAGGCCTCCGAGGGGGTTTCAGGGTGGTACAAATCCCACATAACCCGGTATCCTCTCCCAAGGTACCTTTTGAAGGTTCCCCCCTCTCGATGCAAAAAAAAAGGTTAAAGAAAGGAAATTACCGGCTCCTTAGGTTCCATGGGTTTGAACTGAGCAAAAATATCCGTCAGTTGCTTCCGGCACACGTTTACTAACATGTTCAGACGTCCTAATGAGAATGCATAAATTTTTTAATAACGTAAAATATTGCAATAGTGCATATGAATAAGAATCCAGGGAATTAACTACTCAACCTGTCACCTACTACGAGTACAAACATATTATAAAGAGCAAACTCAAACAACTACTCGTACTTTTATAAAGTTCTCACCTCGATGCTGCATCGCCATTACAATGGACTCCACGCCGAGTTCCGTGCTGGTGTCAACGATTTCTTCCAGCATAACAATCATGGACTCTCCACCTTCCAATCCAAATCTTTTCTCCGCGGGCCATTTTGTTGCAAAATACTTTTCTAGGCTACAGAATAAGTAAGTATTATTAATACTTTAGAAGAGGAAAACAACAAAAACTAAATTTATTAAAAAATTCACGTGGCCTGTAGACCCGTGTGGGGCAATGGTTACCATGCCAGCTTAGACTATCGATTGACAGGCCCCGGGTTCGATTCTTGGCGAATCAGAAATTTGAATGATGACTAAATTTCTGGTCTCGGTCAGTGTTTGTGTTTCTGTCTTTTTGTGTGCCCATGGTACCCACGACACAGGGATCATAGTGTGGAGCTACAGAGCGACAAGAGATCGGAACTTATGTGAGCGCCGCAGCCTGTCTGTTGATTCGGCCTTCATTTTTACTTTCACAGTCTTAAACTTGCAGGTAACACATATGTCAGCTTCAAATCTATACCATTGTTTGTAATGTATTATAATAATATGTTCTCCTTACAGGAGAGGCGTGAGCGGACATGCATTGCTCCACATCGGCACCGCCGGCGTTGGATCGAAGTGCGTAGATAAGCTATTTATTCATGTTGTTACTCTTGTTAGGTTACCGTACAGAGCGTTTTGAACGCATCATACGAGCCGATGGGTAGGTACTCTGCAAGTTCCGGTACTATTGTCCATCCAATCTGAGAAGTACCATTGGACACTGTCTTTGAAATAGTAAAATATATATAAAAAGTTATTTCGATACAAAATGTCTGAAACGTCAAAAGGTACATATTAGATTAGATAAGACTATAGTAAGTACACGATAAGAACTATTTGAGTTATAATAGGATACTCGATTGATGTAATTTTTGACTTATTCAATTATAATTTTCTCTATTTAGTTTTTGCCAAATTGTCGCCAATCGTCGAATTTCAGGGCCTTAAGCATTCTGTCCATTTTGGTTAAAGTCAGATGAAACAAAATTTTAGTGTCTTGCTTATTTTCATTTCCATATTTAACGAAAAGCAGGAGGTACTTAATTGATCCAAAGACGTAAACTAAGTGTTCAATAGATATATCAAAATACATATTTTAAGCTTAAATTGCGTTCAAAACCCTTTGTGACTACACCCTACTCGATGTTGTTTTGTCTTTGTTGTTTCCTTGTTAACCATTTACGTTGGTAAGCTCTATGATAATGCAATAAAGACGGTATTGGCTTGGCCGATGCGTTTACAAGAGTAGAAGATAATGATAGATTTTAGTTGCTACGTCGTTGCGAGTAATGGCAGTAATTTTATAAGTGAGAGGAATTGCCACTTCAATCTAAGCCTAAGCTATAGATTTGAAGATTGCAACAAGTGAAATACTAGCGGTGGGTACAAATTGACATACTGTTTGGGATGTAATACTAATAGTGGTATTGTGTGATCGAATCGATCGAACGAACTAGACGAAGTGTTCTTCGGTTTGGTTTAGTTACACGCACAGTACTTTTCAAACACATCGTAAATGTTATTGCAAAGGGGCCATAGCGAAGATTTGCTTTCTGTTCACTTCACAGTGTGCATACACCGTTACCATCCGTTACTTCAATATAAAAGCAAAAAAGTAATTTGTTCATAATAGTACCACAAGCGTTTTAAGCATGTGTGACGGGTGTGTTGCCTTTATACTTATCTATTTAATAATATAATACATTTCAGTGCGACAAGGTTCTAATGGCTCCTGAATTAGACTGTCGCCTACCTGTAGTCGTAGGTTTAAAAGTGACAGGTGCAAAATGGCGACGTTCGGTCCCATTTTACACACGCGCCAAAAGATGCTTGTTGCACTGAAATCTTGCACATTATCATTATTATGATTGAATACACAAACGTGACTTCCAATGTCGTATTCTCATAAAGCGCATTATATTTTGGTTTTATAATACAGTAATTGTGTACTTATTCACTGTTCCTTTACATCAGAACGGTTCGTGTAACTAAGCCCAACCAACGTCTACCATACTCAAGTGTATAGTCAAACATTATATATCTGTAATGTACTCTTTGTTGTTATTTTATTATTATTTAACAATGCCGTTTTTCGTGTCGCAATAAAATCACGCTTGGACTTTGTTGGTAGTCTCAAACATTGTTGAATTTTTTGACATTTAAGTTGTTTTACAATGATTTACTTTTTTATCTTTTTCGTTTCATGTTGTCCTCGCAAACATCGTGGTGCTACTGCACGTGTATAGTCTATGGCAGTAAGGCGGGAAAGATGATAACAGTTTTTTGGTAACACCTTGAGAAAGAGAAATAAGTTTATTGTGAGCAGAGCTCAAGAAAAGAGCATTAAATTTAATGCACTTTAAAAGCTTGCGATGTATCTGTAATTATTATTGAAAAGTTCACCTAAAATCGATTTATAACATCATCAAGAATTAAGGCAAAAACTGTCATCAGGTTTCCCGTTTACGCATATTTTATATTATACATAGCAAAGATGTAATTTAACCAACTGTAGGATTATTTCATATTATTTATAATAATCTAGTGAATTGTTGACATCCTATAAGAATTCTATTACGTGGACATGATGAAGGTATAATAAAATGTTACAGTCTGTATTTTGTAATTTAAATTGTACGAGTTGGGATGTGGATAATATCATATCGTTTTATGTAAGAGGCACCTCATACGATTTGGCCGTTTAAAAATTAGTAGCAACACAAATTTTCATTTGTCTTGATAATAATTATATGGATCCTCTGGGGCTGGCACAAATTCAAGGGCAGCTCTAACAAATATAATCAACTTAATGAGAACAAAGTTACCAACACGACATTATTGTAAAAGTGCAATCCATAGGCGTTGGCTATGTTTTCTGTAAGTGTGTGTGAATCAGTATTTTAAAATATCATCAACAAAAAATAAAATTGACATAATAATATGTAGCTGTGATATGATTTTCTTACGTATACCGACCATACAATAATATTGAAGGTTTTTTAAGTTAGGGCCTAGCCTTCTAAATCGGCTGTTCACGTACAAATAGATTCGATAATTCGTATTTCAAAGTTTCTTAGGTAACAATTATATATTACTTACGATACATAGTCAACGATATGCGATAGACATTTATAGCGATATTTACTGTTTTTAAGTTTAATTTATTATTGTACCTCATAGCGACAACGGAGTGTGGTTCATACCTACCTGCCTATAGCCAGGGAGTTATTATAGTAACAACAGCTATTTCTTTTTCATTACAACTGTTAAAATATAATTCGAAGAAAATTACTTTGGAAGAGGCATGGAATGCAACTCAGAATGGAAACTAACATTAGTTTGAATACCCAAGCACATACATACATACTATTACATACTGTACTATTACATGGTTTTCGTTACACACGGTTTTGTTTAAAATTATTTAAGCTATTTCTTTGCATAGTAAAGCCACAATATTGTAATTTTGAATGAAAACTTGGTTCCTTTTTCGCTCTAATAAACTTTTTTTTATAAAACCTTCGTTATGAGTTAAACGTCGCACCGCTATGCGTCGTATGGCATCACTGTGTCTGTTCAAGTATTTCATTAACACATTTGATATGTTTTTAAGAATTAGCATGGAAAAGCTGATAATCGGTAGCATGTAGCAGAGCGAAAAATTATTGTTATAATTACTTAGAAATTTATGTTTAGTAGGTTTGATATTTTAACCGCTCTCGTTAGTAAAAGGCTTTATATAAAATTAAATTGTAAAAACGAATTATTTGGAATAGATAGATAACCTTAGACAATTTATGAAATTATGTAGGGAGGCATCTGTGAACGCAGCTGACGTGCGTTTCGTTCACTCTAGAAACTAGGCTTGCCGTTGTAAAATTTCATTTTATTTATATTGAAGTTCAAAAGTGTAATCATGTGCTTAATTTAACATATTCCTTATGATTTATTTTCTATAAATAAAATCACCCAGAAAAGGCTTTTGTACACAGATAATTTCAAAACGAAGATTGAAAAGAAAACTATTGTGACATCAAGCTTTGGTCAAATTACATAGTGTCATTTATTACTTTGTAGGTATCCTTGTCACTGTTATAAATGAATGTATCATTAATGTTTGTTTAAAACGTTGAAATACTCTTGTAAACAAATATTCGTTAATTACAAACTCATTTTTTTAGTATCACGTCACACACTTTCCTTAAAAATAAAATATACACCACCTGAAAAAATTTACAGTTTTAGGAAACTGTTTACAATGAAGGTATTTGCGTTTTGAAACATGTTATTATTTCATCCGCCAGAGCTTTAATTCACTTTATTGTAGATACTAACATTTTATATCGAAAGTTCCATTATTTATTTGGTTTGCGAAAGTCAAGACATTGTTGTAATGACGTGGTGAGCCATACATCCGTTTGGTATTAGATAGTTTTGTTGTCCAATGTAATTAGTTGTCATAAATAGGTGAATTTCTTATGTAAATAAAACAAATAAAGGATTCATTTATAGTAACATGGTTTTATTTAAAAATTCACAATATGGAGATCAATGTTCATAAACATATACACTTCTTTGTAAACATTTATTGCTTTATATGAAGGAACATAAAACTGTTCATCTTTTCTAATTAAAGTAAATTTAATAGCTTTTTAAATAGATTTACTACATACATACTTAAAACATAACATTGCAACTTGCATTAACTTGAGACACAGATACTTTTACTGCTGTGGATAGCTTTATAGGTCAGAAGGAATATTCAGTACGAGTGAATACAACATATAATAAAGTTGGCAGGCAGCAGGTACTTTAATATTTTTGGTTGACAATTGGGTCCATCTACCTATCGTGCATTGTGGTGTATGATAATATGTAGTCCAAGTTCAGCTTTCCTTCTAAATGTTGCACATATAATTTTCTTGGTGGTAGCTGAAAAAATAATTGATTTTATTAATATTGAATGTGTTTACATTTACTAAGGGCACCCGAACATTAAGCCACTAAACGCGACCACTAGTGGCTCTGTCAAACCACTAGACGCAGCCATCGCAGCGGCCACCAGTCCTCGATATAAAAACATCTACATCGAAATCCGCTGACATTGTGATTCGAGCGTTGGGTTGAGGCGTTGCGAGCAAGACTGACGAGTGTTTGTGCGGACGGCGCCTGGGAGGTGCCGGTCCTGAGGGGCCACTCTGTAAGCATCCGTCCGTAAGTTCTAACATTTTCGGAATCATTTTTAGCATACTTAGATCGCTTCTTTTTCAAGAATTAATAAGATAAGTGTTGTCATTGATGATATTAAGCTATTGAATGAATAATATTGCTAGAATTTCCTCAATCTAATCCAAAAATAAGGCCCGAAAATTCACTTAGTTTCGGATACGGGCTTACAGAGTGGGCCCTCTGTGGCCGAGTGCGCTGCAGCGACACAGTGCGGCCACTAGCAGCGAGCTCGGCTCCCGCAGCTTGTGGCTCAAATGCGGCCACTCGAACGCTCGGTTTGGGCTGATACTATACAAAATGTATGAAAAAACTCGTCCGCAGCGTGTTGTAGAGTATAGTGGCTTATTTTGCGCCCGCACTAAATTGTGATATCACTAATGTACGGCAATACATTTAGATACATCCCATACCTATGTATGTATGACATTTCCCCATACCCATGCAAAGCACAATTTTTGTTTTGAACTGTATCACCAAGTAGTTACACAATTTAACATTTGTGTATATTGATTTTAGATTATTGCTATTACAGTAAATAAAAAAAACTGATGTTTGACCACGGCCTAATACTATGGGTATTCGTAGCCTTAATTTGAAGTACAACTGACCAAGGGCGCGTCATGTTTGAAGGCGGCCCGTTGACAGGCGACGTGTCCGTCGACCGTCCGCAGCCCGTAGTGGCGCAGCGCCGCGCCGGCCGCAGCCGCGTCGCCCAGCCGCAGCCACTCGCTCAGCGGCTGCAGCGGCAGCGGCCGCGCCTTGCTGCTGTACGCCACGTTCACTACTTGGAGACCTGATCTGGATTTTCAGAATATAATTAAACGTGACTGTACGTTACATGAGCTCAGTAAGACTTCAGTTACTGGCAGGTTACTATAGTAACGCACCTTTTAAGTATCACATGGAGAGATTATAATGCCCAGTGGCCATAATCTCTGAGTGTCTGTGTGGACAATGTCCAAGTGCATCTACTTAAAACTGCATTCAATTTTAAGAGATAAAGGAGCTATATTATAAAAAAATACCATTTGAAAAAACACATTTTATAAGATAAATCACTGAGATTGCTATTGGTTTAGATGTGACATGACGTATAGAAATACTTTGTAAATTATTGACGTACATACCTTTGTATTCTAGGCAAAAACAGTGCAACTGCACAGAATAGTAGAGGGCAAAGGCTGTCTATCGCCCTACACACTGCCACAAAGTTGTTGTGCAAACTTGCCACTGCAATTTTATATGCCAATCTCACTACAGGCAAACTGGAATAAAAAAGAACTATTATATTAAACATTTAACAGATGAAAGAACATGAGACACGATTTGAAGCAATTTTTGAAAAAAATATGTTTGAGAAATTATGAATGAGAAAGGCCACTGACGTTTTACGAGCTGTTACGAGGGGAGGCCCGAGAGGTATTTTAAAAAAAGGATTTTTATTTGAAAACTGAAATTTAATTATTAAACGATTATAAACTTGGCAATTAATTTAACCCTCGGCACAACCACACTCTACGAATATGGCCTGAGAATTGGCGCGGGGTGCTCGAGTCCATGGTTTTATTACAATATGAATGCTGACAAAGGAATAGTCAGACGCTGACCCAGTTGCAGCTAGATACTAAGCCCGGGTACAACAGAGCGTTGGTGTTTCTCCAACGTTGTCGCTGCGCAAACGCGACGTTAACGACGGCGCTGCGTTTAAAGCATGCGCAACGTTAACTAACTCATTCTGCGATGGGACGCTGGCCGTAGCCCGTCGCATCGACGCAACGTGGAATATCGGGCTTCAATGCATATGTTTTTGAAGTGTACTATGTATTTGCAATTTAAAAATTCTATAGTAGGGAAAAAGTTACACATCTTTGTGGTGGTAAGTGGTGTATTGTCTACATAAAGGAAGTGAAAGTTTCCACTACAGAATAAATAAATGAGAAATAAATGACAGTGTATGTTGTTATAATCTCTACTAATATATTAAATTAGTAAGTAACTCTGTCTGTCTGTCTGTCTGCTACTCTTTCCCGCTTAAAGTACTGAATCAATTTTAATAAAATTTGGAACACAGAGTGGACCTTGGGAAAGAACATAGGATGATTTTTATCCTACAGGAACCTACAAAACGGTTCCACGCGGGCGAAGCCGCTGGCGGAAGGCTAGTATATTATATGTAATCTAGTTTTTCTATTTCACTACTGAATAAATTCTAACATTTACTTACTGTCTTATACTTTCGTTTAATTTTAATAGACGCCACACAGGAGACTCCTCATAGAAATTGGTCAATACATATAAAGCTTCAACCAGGCCTCTATCAAGACTCGGATCCTTATCCAAAGTGCATGTGGACAAACTACTGATGAGGCAACTCAGGTTTCCTTCTTTCTTACGATCCAACTCATCATAACAGTAGAGACATGTACTTAGACATTCCATTAAAAACTTTCGATTAAGGGTTGGAGAGTAGTCATGTATGGATTCTTCACATAATCTAAAACAAATTTATTCTTACATGGTTGATGGTTAAAAGTTCACCAATTTTAGTTATTGCAATAACAATACTATTATTGGTGGTTTCATTGTTAACTAAGTCACGACTAGCCTAGGATGGCAGATTTTGGGGGGCAGCAACTTAGGCCCAAATTTTTTATCACAAAATTAAAAGACAACCTGACTGACTGCGTAAAAAATAATTTCAATGTTAACTTGTTAAAGGTTGCTAGTTTCCACAAAGTAATTAGAGAAACTACATACTAGTTTCTTTAGAGAATCGTATTTCAGAGGTAGAGGGGTGGAGGGTGCAATAATAGTCTACTGGCAGCGAATTTCTAAATCTACCACTTACTCATATAAAGCAATTTTATTGTGTTTTGGTGGGCAAGGCATAGTTGCTAGCCCAACTTACTTGAGGCAACCATAGCTTCTGGAGTAGCAGTGCAACCACATACAATTTCAGGTTAGACTCAGGCTTGTGGTTGTGTGTAGATGTCCGTAGACCACAGCTACCATGTAACGCCAAGTGGCCTGCATGCTTGTCTGCTACTTAACGAAATAATAAATAATGTAGTTTAAAAACTAAAAAACACGCTTTTGTGAAAATACTAACTAAAAAGTAAAAAAATAAGAGGAAAATGTATTTTACTGTAAAAAAAAGCGTGGGGTGCATGGTGTCAATAGTATCTTAAAAACCACCCCACGCTTTTATTTACAGTAAAATACATTTTCTTCTTATTTTTTTAGTTTTTAGCTCGTATTTTCACAAAAACGTGTTTTTTAGCTTTATAAACTACATTATTTATTTTAAATTTTTTAGTTGGATTTATATTCTCATATTATTGCAGTGTCATTGGCCTTTGACCCCTGTGCAAATTTTCAAGTTAATCAGACTCCTAGAAGTAGGTGATAAAGAAGTTAAAAGATTCCAATACATACATTCATACATACATGTCAAGTTAATAAAAGCGTGTTAAAAAGTATAATGCACTTAATACTCACAAATACCCATAGTAAGTGTGGAACCTTATCATTGGTTCCAAGAGAATGATTCTGTGTTTTGGATTGAAGTCTTGTATTATCATATCTTGCCTGACTGCTCGGAGGCGATCTGTCACAAAGTTGTAAATTACTAGCTGGCTCACATCTGTTCTTTTTGTCACTCTAAAACATATTCAGTATTGTATTGAGAGATTCTTAGTAAACAACTAATGCAATGCATCATCGGAAAAACATTACATAACATTACACACTCACAGTAAGGTAAGTAATACCCTGTGTCGTGGGTACCATGGAAACATACAAAGACAGGGACACAAACACCCAGACCGAGAACAGAAATTTAAATTGATCATTCAAATTTCTGTTTCGCCAGGAAATGAACCCGGGACCCCTCTATTGGCAGTCCGGCATGGAAATCATTGAGCCATGCGGGTTGTCTCGAAAATCAATGATTCAACCAATCAATATGATCGGAACAAAATATGATTAGAATTAAGCGATTTTTAAAATTATGTTACTGCAGCATAAATTTAGAATGAATTCCAATGATTTTATTAAAATTACAGGTTTATTATTAGAGTGTGATTTTTTCCCCTAACTTTCAACCCGAATGGGGGGACGTGGGGGGCGAAGCCCCCCGCTAAATGAGATACAAAAAGAACTTGTCATTTAAAATGAATGAGTTCGGTTAGGTTTGGTTTGACTTTTTTAAATTTACACAAAAAAAGGAAACTCGCGCAGCGGGGTTCCGTCAACATGCTACGATTAACTTTCTTTCGCTCTGGCGGGAGAGTGGTCTTCTCGCAGCGCTGGTGCTGTCACGGAGCGCTATTCTAACATCAAAACTTTAACCCTGGATACCTACATAACCATGGGGTTCCGGCAGGGGGGAAAGGTCCAAGGGGTACTGCCACCCCCTCTTCCCCCCACCCCGCCCTCCCCAAAACCGTATGAAGGTGTTTAATGTCTTTTTTCCTTTACCGTGATAAATATTACATGATATTATCAATCGATATTAACATTAAATTGTTTACTAGAATGATATCTTCTGCATAGGTAATTTTGGCTTACTCATATAACAAGTAATCTACAGTCTTCTTTAACGTCGTAAATGGTCGTAGGTTACGTGCCACAGCCATGTTGGTATCAGCAGCCGGTCTGGAATAACCTTTCACTAATTCGTGTTTGTCTCCCACAACCTCCAAGATGTGGACCATATGTTCCTTTTCACGTCTGTTGGAAATATAGAAATAGGTAGTGGTTTCCTCATTCAAATAACAGCACAGAACAGTACTCATTACCTTCAAGCATTAAATGAGATCAGTATGTTAACTTTTTACGAAACTTACAACTTTACTTCTTCCTTAGGGCACATCGAAGTACATGTCCCTTCAATAGGTTTTGTTTTATCATCGAGATTACTAGCATGGTTTGTTTGAAAAAAATCCATATAACTTTGCTTAGGTTTTGCCATGATTTTCATGGAGAAATTAAATTAAACTATATAGAAAAAATAATGATTTTATAATCCCTAACCCATCTGATGCCATCTGTACGAATTACCCAAACAATACCAAATAAAATGACAACGTCAACTGTCAATTTCTCTTTTTTTTATTTCGTTTTACGGCATTGGATAAAAATCCTTTCAGCCATTCAATATTTACTTTTCAATTTTAATAATGGCGTCGCAAACTCTGTGCATATTACCAGCGTGAAGTAAAATTTTTGCATCACTTTATAGTTGTAGAAAAAAATCAGTTAGTCGTCAGGTATCAGTCAGCCTAGTCAGTCAAACGTTCAAGTAAAGTGATGGCTACTTTACCAGAACATGTCCGAAGGAGTTTTGGAGACAAGCCGAAATAACATGTATTCGCACTGTTATTAACCTATATCGAGCAAAATGCTATCAACTTTATCCGATATAACTCAGTACACAGTATACAGTAAGAAAATGAAAATAAAACAAGAGCGTGTGGAAATTGATATTAGTGACGATAGCTCTGCTATAGCAGCGTAACCGCCCATTCTCTTTTTATAATGTTTGGTGACTTTCTCTGCATTGGGTTGGGACTAATGGGAGTATGGGAGTAGGTATTGTAAAATAACACCTGTCAAAAATCTCTATAAATAATGACATTCTTCATTACAACTATCACAATTCACAATTAATTTCAAATCCAAATATTTTTTAAATGTCTATTATTTTAGCTTTCAGTTCTGTAAGTTCCTTTGCATGCATCCATTTGATTCCCGTCGCAGATGCAGAGCTCGATGGCCTTGAAATGCACCTGGGGATAATTAAATAAAAGATTTTATTGATCATGATGTTGAGAATTGGATGTACAGACAAATTAATAAATATATTTAAGTTCTTTTATCTAATGAATGCCGGTTTACCAAGATACCCTGCATTACCTAAGAAGTTACTATAGTTAGCACGGTTAGGGTTACTATTAGTAAAGGGGGCTACTCACACACCTGCCGCAGGGGAGATCTAGGGAATAAAGGTGGGGATGTCCCTTAATTGCCACCTTAATCGTGTCGTGGGTAGGCAAGCAGGGGCAATTTCCTAGATCGACCCTGCGGCAAGGCGGCAAGAAATTGCCCCATAGTGTCTCATACTATCAACTGTCAGGTGTGCCAATTATGGACCCATAGCCATACTGTTATCTCAAATATATGTATATGTACTTTTTTTTAAAAAGAGTACTGCTGGGATTTCTTTCCGCCGCCTTTTTTCTCTCTGCTCAACATCTAGCCCAAACGGGCACTAAAAGGCGATGACCGGGAAAAATTGACATTCAATTAGCGAATATTTTGTATTCCTAATATGAAATAAATATTTTTGATTTGATTAGATTAGACAATGTAAACATAATATATACACTATCATACGGCATAAGTGAGATTAGAGTATAATATGCTTACTCAATCTTCTTCCCAAACAAATTTTCCAGTCTGACTTTAGCGAAAAGCCATGGTCCCTGGTTCTTGTGCTCCTCCTGACAGAATGCTACTCTTGCTTTCTCATATCTGCAGAACTCCTTCAGGACCAAGTCGTAGGGGAAGGGATACAACTGTTCAATTCGGCACATCGCGATCTTGTCTTCGAGTTTCTTCTCTTTTCTTAATTCATCGATTGTGATAGCAACTTTGCCGGAACAGAAAATAAGTTTCTTTACACATTCTGGGTTTTTGCTTGCTGGTCCACTCTCCCTGATCGCTCTGAAATTTAATTTAATTTAGGGTAGTGCTTATGTTTCGTGGCGTAATGGTTTTCATGCCGGACTGCTGATCGGAGGGTCCCGGGTTCGTTTCCCGGCGAAGTAGAAATTTGAATGATAAGTTTAAAATTTATGTTCTCGGTCTGGGTGTTTGTGTTTCTGTATTTGTGTGTGTCCATGGCACCCACAACACAGGGTATCTATCTACCCTACTGTGGGGCTATAAGTGTGAAGCGTTATTTATTATAAGTAAGTAGTTTTGCTAAGTACACAAGGGACTTCGCAGACATTTAAGTACGTATAAGCATCAACGATCGGAGATTTGGTGACTGCGTTGATGCTAAATCACGTTTTGGCGATTCTTCTTTGCGTTTTATCGCAGTATGAAAATCGCGTGTTTCAGCGATTCGGTCGCTGCGTGTAGCTTCTAAAATCGTCGACTGCCGATGCTTAATGTCATGTCTGCAAAGGCCCTTAGCATTTATGAACAGAAAGCTGCTATCATAGCAAAAAGCTGTTAAAAAACTAAGAAAGCTCTATTTCTACCATAACAATGATACGAAATTATTTACAATTTAGAATTATCATAAACCTTTGAAAACAAGTTCCCGGAAGAAAGTCTTTAAATGGTGATCTATAGTACGGGTGCTTCAGACCAACTTTTGGTGTCATGAGGATCAGGGGTTTCCTGAAGGGTAGCGCAATCTGACGACGCATGAGATGGAAGTAGTTCGCTGGAGTCGTTACGTTGCATACTATCCAGTTGGCGGCTCTCAGTTGCTTTACTGTCCGGTGAAAACAAAAAAAAATCGTATATTCATCATAGAGATAACCATCTATAACAGAGAGGAATGGAAGTTATAACTAGTTACACTTACAATGGACTCAAATTTTAACACTGATGCCGAATGCCGATGTCAGGGGGTTGGACTACAACAACATCGTAAGAGAGGGCCATGAGTGTTCACCCCAGGCGCACTCCCAGGGGTCTCCTCATCGGGTGTCACAGGGGACATGACCCCCCGCCTCCCAAAATCCATCAGTAATGCCAAATGTAAGAAAGGTTTCCCCAAATTTCTTAGTGACCCACCCCAAAATTTCTTGGTGACCCCCTCCAAAATTGAAGGCTACGACCGCGCCTGGTTCGCCCCACTATTATAAAGATTTTTAAAGCAAAAATAAATGAGATGCCTTTATTGTTTTAATGCCTTGCTTTATTATTGACACCTGAAGGTACCTGGTATATGACGGACAGGCAGTACCTAACAACAGCAAAAAAATAGTAGCAAATTCTCAAGGTCTATTATCTTACCTCGTATATACAATCTCGTATATACCTATATTTCTTGTGTTCGTGTGTATGTCACTGAAATCCTCCTAAACGATTGGATGGATTATGATAAAAAAAAATTGTTTGACCGTAACATGAAATCTCTTTAAGATAATAAAAAAACAAATCCTCTTTCAATACTTTTAAGGCAGGACAACGTCTGCACCCGGGCGGAGCTGGGCCGGACCACTAGTTATTATTTAATATTAGAAGACCAGAGGTGCTTACATGCCATATCCTTATCATCTAGGTCTGGTAGCTTGTCTTCATCATCATCAGCCTGCTGCAGATACCTTTCCACGCGCGCTGATGAATGTTCTGGCCCCTATAAATAAGAGCAACACTGCATTCGATACAAAACAGTAACAAAATATGCAAGCATAGATTTAAATTTATAAAATGCAAGGAGATATTTGTAGGTATTTGCAGATTCAAGCAACCGAATAGAGCCAAGGATTACATATTAGTCGTAGTTATGGTTACCTTAGATCAGGATTTGTCCTGAGATTTCAGGATTTTTGGACTCTCCTGAGGATTGTGGGCGGATTTTGCAAATCTCATGAAATCTCAGGATTTTTAGAATTTTCAATAAAAAACAACTTATATTTTAAAGATCTCTAATATTTTTTTAAACAAACTAAAAATAATCTACCTTTGGTAATAATTTCACAATTAATATCAATCCTCATATTATATCTAAGTCGATGCTTAATCAGGGAAGTGGGAGGGGAGTGCCGCGCTCTGAGTGCGATCTGCCACGCGTGAGCGAGATCTGCAGTCTTACATATTATTATTATGTACCTATGTATAAAAACGATAATATTACTACTTTTTTAAATTGTAAAACCTCAGGAATTTTGAATGGAAATGCCATGCCTGCATGGCCATTTCTCCGGACTTTTGATTTTTTCATCTGGTAACCCTAGTCGTTGGTAACCCAAGCCGCATTGGAGCAGCGTTGTGGAGTAAGCTCCAGGCCTCCCTAATAATGGGGAGAGACCCGTGCCCAACAGTGGGACGCAAAAAGGGTTGCAGCCAACCCTAGTCGTAGTTCCATAACCCTGTATCACTCACAGCGCCGTCGATCCCGTGCGGCAGCTGCACCACGATGCCCGACTGGCACACCCACTTGCTCTCGCCGTTCGCGATGAACGTGTCGAACACGGGCTGCGCCGTGTCCGCGAAGTCGCCGTACTGCGCCTCCCACAGCGTCAGCAGGTTCGGACTCGAGTACGAGTAGCCTACTTCGAAGCCTAGAATGCCTGGAGGATGAGAAAACGGTTTATTCTCGAACTTCTGCATTGATAAAAAATAAGTTTAGTCACACAAGGAACAAGGGTCGGGGTCCTATTTTGAAAATGTTTGTAAGCTGCATAGCAGACATAAAAGAAGAAGTCAGTGATGGTCTCATGGACACTTTAGAGCATCAAAGGTACTGACACTACTGACACCGGTTACTGTTCTAAGATGGACACAAACAATACCTATATAAATATTGTTGTGCGGTAATACGGTTGACATTGATTTAATTTTTATTTTAAAATAAACGGGTTGTAGTTTCGGGATTAAGAATAGAGCTACGGTATCCCCTGCCTGGTCGTAAGAGGCGACTAAAAGGGGGCTTCCGGGGTTGCGGACGGTGTGAGTGGGAGCTCGATCC
This sequence comes from Pyrgus malvae, assembly GCA_911387765.1. NCBI lineage: Eukaryota > Metazoa > Arthropoda > Insecta > Lepidoptera > Hesperiidae > Pyrgus > Pyrgus malvae. Next base: position 2,764,380 of record OU426955.1, on the reverse strand, counting down.
ATCCAACCAGCAGCATCGGGAAGGGCGGCGATGTGTGCGTGGCCGCATGTCGCCGTAAGCATCGGAAGGTGCAGGAGAGCAAAGCTGCTCTCCCGAAGATGGGCCCGTTCTGGGGCGTCGCGCGTGGAGGACACCGGTGCGTTCCGCCGGAGACCCCGGAGTCCTCCCCAAGCGCAGTGGTACCCCGGTACCCGGTACTCTCTCCCAAGGTGCCGGGTACCTTTTGAAGGTTTCCCCCCCGACACCAAAAAAAAAAGGTATTCATGCAATTTATAACTTACTAGATGTGCTCCGCGGTTAACCCGGTTATAGCCTATATATATATATATATATATGCTATCCAATACAAAAATATTTTTTGACGAGATATATTTTTTGAAACAGACTCTTCAGCTTTATATTTTTTTTATAACATAAAGAAATCTTACCGAACTCAGATAGTGAACTGTTATGCAGACTGTACTGAGCTTGATCTGGATACAAAGTGTCCAAAACTCTATACGTTGCCCCATCGACACCTTGGTGGTGGTACACATGATGCCTGCAAAAAACTATAGGTTTAAAGATAATAATAACAATAATAACGTTTTCACACTCATAGCCATGCGCGGATCCACCCATATGGGCACTATGGGCATGCCCACAACACTAATTCGCTGGTTGTAACTGGAAAAGTCTCACTTTCAGGGTCTATTGGGATCGATAGACTGATGTATGTATAAAAATGCTACATCTGACTAGGCTTTAAAAACCATGCGTTATTTGGAAAGCAGCCGTTCTAAATATCGCATGATTTTTAAGGCTAGTCTAGTTCAACTTCCAAGCCGCCGCCACTTGTTGTCATGGCGCTACTGGCGCGTCGTTGAGAGGGCAGAAGAATAGCAAAGAAAGCCTGTGGGCGCGCCGACGACGTTATTTCACGTTATATTTTTGGGGGAGATAAATAGATCTAGCTAGGTTTCATTTTTAGAAAACATTGTTTTATCGGTGTTATTAGGCAATGAAAAACTGCTACAATATCATAAGAATAGGAAGGTAAATATCGCCACCATCTACAATGTTATAATGGCTCAGGGGGGAAAACGCGTAGTCCCAAAACCAAAAGGACCCCGGTGCTAGTCCAGGTGTCTTTGATTCAATTTTCCCCCCCTTTTTTCAAGTTTCTTTTTGTGAGAAAAACTATTATTCGTATCTAAGTAAATATTATGTTCTAAGTTTGAGGTTAGACCAAGATAATCAATTGTTTTTATTTCCAAGCAAAGCTCGGTAATCCAGGTTCTATTATATAAAATTTATGAAAACTAGCATATTATATTTATGAGAATCTCTATATCATGCTTGATTTTAGATTTTTAGATTGCTTTAAGAATGTACCTTTACACGGTTTACGGTGATCCAAAAGTAATGATACTCAATATGTAATAAGGATATTTTAACTAAAAAAATCTATTTCTCAACATAGTCTCTTAGCAATGTCTTGCTTACATTTAGTCCATCTTTTCTCTAAACCCATAATTCCCTTTGAAAAAAAAACTTTGTCTTGACCCTCCAAAAACGCCTCTACAGCAGTTATCACCTCGCTATCGTCGTCGTCGTCAGTCGTTTTTTTTGCCTCGGAGGTATTCCTTAAGCCGAAGAAAGAGGTAAAAGTCACTGGGAGCCAGGTCTGGCGAATAGGGTGGGTGTTCGAGTAATTCGAATCCCGTTTCTTCAATGGCAGCAATCGCAACGGCGGCTTTGTGAGACGGTGCGTTGTCTCGGTGAAACAACCAACACTCGAGCTCGGAGTTTGCCTCATTTTTTTTCTTTGAGGAACTCCCGCAATCTTCTTATTTGGTCTGCGTAGTAAGAGCCTGTAGTGGTGGCTCCTTTTTCCAAGTATTCCACCATTATAATTCCTTCAGCGTCCCAAAAAACGGACGCCATAACCTTTCCATGAACTTGACACCTTGAATTTCATCGGCGTCGGGAAAGAGGCTCGTTTCCATTGACTGTTGTTTGGTTTTCGGATCAAAATGATGGATCCAGGTCTCATCCATGGTCACGAAACGAGACAAAAAACCTGATCCGTCTGGAACTTTTGGAGATTCGCCCTCGAAATATGGACTCGATTTTTCTTTTGCTCGTCGGTTTAACATTCTCGGCACCCAACGCGCAGAGACCTTTTTCATATGCAGTTAGTTCGCAAAGATTCTTTGAACACTGCCATATGAGATCCCTGTGACCTCAGCAACATGCCTTATGGTCATTCTTTGATCTGCTAATACGACATCTTCGACTTTTTTAACTTTTTCCGCATTGAGGGACGTGGATGGGCGTCCCTCGCGATGTTCTTCTTCTGTGGATGTTCTACACTCCTTTGCCCAGCACGCAACTGTGGAATATGGAGGAGCAGAGTCCCCCAACGTTTCCACTAGGTCACTGTATATGTTTTTGGTAGACATTTTTTTCAAACAGAGGTACTTTATGACAGCTCTGATTTCGTTATTCTCCATTTTGATGTTTACTCTCCGACTGTACTTATTCAAGTAGTAGTACCTCCCGTAAATCGTGGCCTATTTATATGATTTTTTTATGCTGAACTAGTGGGTATAAGGAAGCAAAAACAATTTATTTCATATTTTTATATGCTCTACAGTTATCCGATTATAATTTTTTTTCAACCTTTTTTATGTCCCACTGTTGGGCACAGGTCTCCTTCTCACACAATTGAGAGGGATTTAGGCCATAGTCCACCACGCTGGCCAAGTGCGGATTGGTGGACGCCATGCTTTCGATAAATTATGAATTTCTCTCAGGCATGCACAGCGATGGAGAACATCGTAATCAATGAAATATCACGATATTTTCCATCACCGTGGAGCAGCGATAAATTCGCACATTACAAATTTCTTTGTCAGAGGTGCGAGCCGAGGATTTGAACCTGGGATTGGTCGTGTCGAAGACCGCGGTTTTTTACCACTTGGCAATCGCTGCTTTTTTTATTATCATTTTTGACAATTGATTATCATTTTACAAATTCAAGCTTTAAGCTACCCAAAGAAACAATATGCCTCCTGGAAATAAAAATATATAAGTAAATAACGTTTCACACTCATAGTCCCACAGTAAGGTAGATTTACCCTGTGTAAAAATAAAGGTCCACTCGTGTTTAGCCGGGACATGTTGCTAGTTTTTGAGCTTGTTTGTAACTCTCATTTGGACTAATAGCATTCATAGCACATGAAACTAAAAAGTGAAAAATAAATATATAGGTACTTAGTTTAAAAAAAATAAAGAACACAACCAACTAAAAAGTTAAAAATATTTTTTGAAATAAGGTTAAAACAATAATAAACGAATATACTAGTATTATTGTAAAACGTGGACGCCTTTGGTGTATGTGAAAAAATCGTTCAGGTATGTCTATGATTTTTCATTAACGAGTTCGTACTCCGACTCGCACTTGACCGATTTTTGGGTGGCTGTGCCCACAAGACTAATTGAGGGCTGGATCCGCGCCTGCTCATAGCCCCACAGTAGGGTAGATATACCCTGTGTCGTGGGTACCATGGATACATACAAAGACAGAAATACAAACACCCAGACCGAGAACAGTTCAAATTTCTGATTCGCCAGGAATTGAAACCGGGACCCTTCGATTAGCAGTCCGGCATAGCAACTACTGCGCCACGCAGGTCGTCTATTCCATAAGATCATTCCTTTATTTAGCGGAAGCATTAAATGGCATGTTGTTTTTTTGCTATGATTGCAATTAATTGACTAAAGGAAATGATAACTCGCCTATGTGCCATCGTTCCTCTTTCCACGTCTTCGCCGGTCAGACGTATATGAATCTTGTCACGCAGCAAGGATCCATATGCCAAAGCTTCACCCATTGCCCAATCTGCTACTCCTTCTTTGACCTTAAACACTCCTTTTATTTCAGATCGATATAGTATCGGTAAATTAAATTGAAAAAACAAATTAACATAATGATTTCTAAGCTGGAAGCGCGCATGGCCCGGCAGTTAGCGTAGAACGCAAGCGATCTATGCGACTAAGCCAAATGGGGGCGGTCGGATGTGAGATGGGTGACCGCTAGTGGCAAATAATTTTATGCGCGTTTCCGTGCATCGGAGGGCACGTTAAGCCGTCGGTCCCGGTTGCTGTCGATAGATAACTGTCGTTAATCCTTAATCCTTCGACAAGGATTAACGACCTTGTCGGAGACCTTATCCTCCGATAAGGATTAACGATAGTTATCTATCGACAACAACCGGGACCGACGGCTTAACGTGCCCTCCGGTTTGAAAACATCTGACAGCAGCGCATCTCGCCCAACCCGCATTGGAGCAGCGTGGTGGAGTAAGCTCCAGGCCTCCCCAATAATGGGGAGAAACCCGTGCCCAGCAGTGGGACGCAAAAAGGGTTACAGCCAACCAAGCTGGTAAGATTTCTGTAATGAATGTGGCGCGACCCAGAAGTATGATTTAAATAAGTTTGTTAATAAAATTAATTATTTTATACTTGCTGAGTGAAATTATTACCATTTTCTCCCTATTGGCTAAGATTCTGTTAATACCCTTGTGCACCTCGAAGGCCCAAGGCTCCGGAGGCTTGCAGAAGTGCTTTGAGATCGTCGATATAGTCGCTTCACATATTCCAGTATCTTCTATCTGTGCGAAAATATTACAGGGATTCAAAATCCGTTCTTAATATTGGAATCTTGCTAACTCAGGAGTAATCTCAGAGAGGAAGTGATTCTTTGGCCACTTTCATGAAAGAAGATAGAAGTGCCATGAGCGACACGGGTTCTCGTTCGAAAGAAAATTTGTTTACACATCTTCATCTCATCCAATATACTTTTGTCAGTGTGGTCGTGGTTGTCATGTAAAAGGAGTTGAGGATAGATGAAATGCGCCTAACGATTTCCCACCATCTTTCACTGTTCAGCGTCATCGTGATCAATCATTTATAGGGTTACCCACTGCGTTTTTTTATTTGGACAATCATAGCATACGTGAACGACCGCGAGGTCGTGTACCATTAATCCTATCCTGCACAGTGAATCACTCAGTTGAACTGTCATTCCTTCGCGAGACAGAGGGGTCACCAGCGCAATCTATGATAATAAACAACTTAAGCTCTGATCATTGTGGCCAATTAGTTTGCTTTAATTACAGGATGGACAGACAGGTTAGTAAGAGCAAGGTGGTCGTTCCAGTGACTAAAAAACGCATGGAGAGATTTAGATGTGCTATTGAAAATGGGTTTCCTATTCCAGCCCATAAAAATGTAAATAAACATTATGGGACATTATGTTCTAATATACATAAAATTTATAATACTGTTTTTACATCAAAAACAATCTCTCCTAAAAACTGTAAATCATTCAGTGATTGGGCGACTTTAGGGATACATAAAAGTAGACAAAAATTATATGACCTCTATGAAGAGAGATCGTATAATCGAGACGAGTCCTTTTGCGCACACGTTAGAAATTATTCGAAATTGTTTAAGCAAGTTTGTATCGCGGCCAAGTCATTGCATATTGGTAACCAAATTAAATCTAGTAAGAATAAAATTAAAACGACTTGGAACATTATTAACGCTGAGACTGGAAGAGTCAATGACCGTCATCGTGTCTATAAACTTATTATGGATGGTACCGTCATTGAATCAGACGAACTTGTAGCAAAAACATTTGAAAAATACTTTGCTGACATTCCAGTCTCAACAACTAAATCGCTTAGGTCTTCCCCTGAAGCCGCCGAATCATTGCTTAAGAAAAATGTAAGCGAATGCAAATGTAAGTTTACATTCAGGCCCGTAGACGCTAAAGATATTGTAAAGATATTTAAGACTTTAGAAATTAAGAACACTACTGATCTTTGGGGTATCTCTGTAAAAATTCTTAGTTCAATAATTGACTTAATAGCACCCCACTTAGCTATAATATTCAATAACTGTATTAAAAGTGGTGACTTTCCTGATCTAATGAAACATAGTAAAGTGATACCTTTATTTAAGTCGGGCAGTACTTCAGATCCCTCCAACTTTAGACCTATTTCAATTCTGCCCTCCATTAGTAAAATCTTTGAGAAAATAATTTTAGAACAACTTCTAAAACACTTTACTAATAATAGACTTATACATAAAAATCAATTCGGTTTTACGAGGGGTCGATCAACCACAGATGCCGGTGTAGAGCTTTTTAAGACCATATTGGATGCTTGGGAGACGTCACGGGATGCTTTGGGTGTCTTTTGTGACTTATCTAAGGCATTTGACTGTGTACACCATGAAACATTAATCAGGAAACTCAATCACTATGGCATCAAAGAAACCGCGCTCAGGCTTCTGGAGTCTTATCTGAGTGATAGGATCCAGAAGGTTGAAGTGAACGGTAAAAGGTCAAACGGGTCTGTAGTTCATTTGGGGGTCCCACAGGGCTCAATCCTCGGCCCCTTCTTATTTTTAATATATATTAACGATCTGCCATATATGGTGGAGAATAATCACGAGATAGTATTGTTTGCAGATGATACTTCCTTAATTTTCAAAACTAACAGACAAACTGATGATTATGACGATGTGAACAATGCTCTCTCTGAGGTGGTAAATTGGTTTAATGTAAATAACTTACTACTCAATAATAAAAAGACCAATTGTATTAAGTTTTCACCACCTAATGTTAAAGAAATTATTGTAAAACCACAATTGAATGGCGAGGAAATGAGCTTTGTTGATGAAGCTGTATTTCTTGGGTTAACTGTAGATTCTAGGCTTCAATGGGGACCCCATATCTCTCGGTTAGCGAATAGACTAAGTTCTGCCGTCTTTGCAATAAAAAAAATTAGATCACTTACAAATGTCGATACAGCTAGACTGGTCTATTTTAGTTATTTCCATAGTATAATGTCGTATGGTATTTTACTGTGGGGAAATGCTGCTAATATCGACACAATATTTATTTTGCAGAAGAGGGCTATTCGCGCAATTTATAAATTAAATTCTAGAGAGTCTCTGAGAGAAAAATTTAAGGAAACGAATATACTAACATTTGCATCGCAATATATTTATGAAAATATAATGTATGTTCGTAAAAATAAACACGAATTTATGAACTGTGTTTCGACAAGGAATGGCCACAAACTTGCATTCCCCAAGTGTAGGCTCCGCAAAAAGAGCCACTCTTTTATCGGGATGTCGATCAGAATATATAATAAAATCCCGGAAAGTGTTCAATCCCTTCCTTTGCACAGATTTAAAAAGAAAGTCAAACAAGTACTGTGCCGCAAGGCTTATTACGATCTTAAGGACTATTTAATTGATAAAAAAGCTTGGGATTGAGCTGTATTCCCACAAGGCTGTTTCTATAACTGATGTAATAGATTTAAATCAATCAAACTGCCAATGTTAACAGATGGCTGTGGGACGACATTGACACATGCGGTAGCTGTCACGTATGTTCCTTATCTGCCCATAGCTACTCTGTAAGAAAGCTTATTATTGTATACCTCATATTTTAAAACAGGGCTGAAGTTTTTCTCCGTCTGCTCTTTTCTTCAGCTCAGCATTGCCTAAGCGCACCCAGAGCAGACAAAACAAAAAAAATAACGTTCACTAAGAGTTTGTAAATGAACCGTACAGTGAATAAAGAATATTTCATTTCATTTCATTTCATTTCAGACGTAACAAAGAATATTAGGATGCGCTTCTGCACCGTTGTCAATAGAAAAACTTATATTCCTAACCGTCCTTCACCTTTTTGGGATCCCTGGATTCAAAGAATCCAGTCCAAGGCGTGTCGATCCAGTCCATGATGCTGAGCTTGGTGATCTTCTTGGCGAGCTCGAAGTGCTTGTTCAACGTGTCCATGTACTCCTTCTCCCAGCCCTTTATATCCGCGTCTGTGACGATGCCTTCTGCTTTCAACTTTGCGCCGTATATTTGGTCAACTGTAAATTATTGATTATGAAACCAACCAAAAGAACCATAAGGTACCGTAACGTAAGACGATTTCAATAGCCTAAAATACCCACACAAGTTTATATCTGATTTGAGCACCGAGGTTTCTGTACGGATTCCCCGACTAAAGTACCTATTAGATTTTACAAAAGTCTTTGATGAAGGCAGTTTTTCTTTCCTATGAAATATACTCCATTCCATTGATATTTCATACATACTTGGTTTCAACGATTCTTTCACTGTCCCATCACAATGACTGAATATTTTTTGTTAGTCACATTCCATGCCTGAGGAATTGCCGTAATATTTTAAATGGGAATGTAAAAATTGCTGCACAAGACAAGCGTGGAGAATTTTGGAATTTTGGATTGGATTTGTTGTGAACGAAGAATGTTGTTAGAAAACTGGAATCCAGTAAAAAATATTAAGTGGCTGGGGTTCGTTTTTGTTGGTCGCCGATAAAGCAAGGAACCATACCAGTCTTTGTGCTCTTGATCTTCTTGTACATGAACGGCTGAGTGAACATGGGCTCGTCCTCCTCGCTGTGGCCGAAGCGCCGGTAGCAGACCAGGTCCAGCACGACGTCCTTTTTGAACTTGCAGCGGTACTCGATGGCTATCCGGGCCACGTGAGCCACCGCCTCTGCGTCATCGGCGTTGACGTGCAGGACCGGCGCGTTTACACATTTGGCTACATCTGATAATATGGAGGAAGTGTAAGCATGAAAAATAGTTTAGGTGCAGCAGAAGCAGCAGGAGCATACATATTTGGTAGATTGTAGAAACTGTGCTATGTGGATCAAAAGGGGAAGAACCACTCTGCCGTGCAATCCATTTCTGCCGTGAATCAATTCATGGACAGCAATCGACTATAAACCTCCGGTGTAGCAATTCATTTACATAGGACCTCAGACGAGAGTCTTGCTTGAGGTTTTGTGGTAGACATTCATATTCATCCATGGACTGCATCGGTCATTTAACACGTGATCTACCCCATCCCAATAAGTTTCCCGGTAGAAATGAATAAATTTCTTTTTCGGTTAATCAGTCAAATTATGCAAGGCCTAACAGTGTTTCTACCATAATTAAACTGTTCCATTTTAAAAATACAATTTAATAACACTTTCAAGACTCAAGTGGATACAACAATCAACATAGGTTGAAGTACCCTGGGCTGATAGTCTGAGCCCAAGCCTCTCCATTCAATTTAAAAATAACCCTTTCAAGACTCCGCTTTAAGTATGATATTGATAAATCCCTACTTGCTTACTAATATTATAAATTCGAAAGTAACTCTGTCTGTCTGTCTGCTACGCATTCCCGCTTAAACTATTGAACCAATTTTAATGAAATTTGGAACACAGATAGAGTGGACCTTGGGAAAGGACATAGGATGGTTTTAATCCTTCGGGAATCTATAAAACGGGACCACGTGGGCGAAGCCGCTGACGGAAGGCTAGTATTAAATGAACTTTACAAATATTGCTACGTCTTACCTGAGCAATACGGAGAGCTCCTGGCAAACCTCGGGTCCGTGGTATACCCGATCTGGTTGTTGCACACGATGTGTATTGAGCCGTGAGTGGTGAATGCTGGCAACTCACTTAGGTGCATCGTCTCATACACCACGCCCTGACCAGCGAACGCCGCGTCTCCGTGCATTATTATTGCCATTACCTGTAAAGATTGCTGTGTCAAGTAATCGCTGAAGTCAACTTCATAATAACATTAATCTTGGATTAGGTCGTAAGTATTTGCGCTGTTATTCGGGAGGCTGATGGCTCTGTCTAGCTTTATGTAAATAGATTTCCAATCGAATCTTCCCTACATAATTAGAAACCAACTGCTGGAAACTTAACGCCGTTATTATTCAAAAAGCAACTTGCAACAAGCAAATCTTAATAAGCTGTGAGAATTTCTTTGGTTAATCTCAAAATTTTGAATGATAAATGCTATTGTAACCATTGAAGTACCTATTTACATCAAAAGTCTGCTTTCTTCTGTTCGTTTACTCGTCCTCTTATTCACTGACATAACGTTACTTACTTTATCTCCATTGTTATCTCCTTTCCAGTGCTGCTCGGCCTTGGCCTTACCCACCACGACGGGTGACACCACCTCCAAGTGCGAGGGGTTGCAGCTCATGGACACTTTGATGTACTTGTTCGTTTTGCGGATAAAACGGTGTATGTAAGTGCCTAGATGGTACTTTATGTCACCAGAGCCCTACGAAAAGACGCATAATTACGGTTATTGAACAAATATTTTTCAAATGTCAAATTCAGATATTGATTCCGAGCATATTGAACACAAATTCATATTTTTGGTTAAAGTAACTAACAAGCCAAACGGGCATGGTCGGGTGTGAGATGGGTGACCGCTAGTTGCAAAATATTTCATGCGCGTTTCCGTGCTTCGGAGGGCACGTTAAGCCGTCGTTCCCGGTTGTTGTCGATAGATAACAGTCGTTAAACCTTGTCGGAGACCTTATGTGCGGTTTGAAAACATCCGACAGCGGGTGGCCACTAACCTACATCTCCACCAACCCGCATTGGAGCAGCGTGGTGAAGTAAGCTCCAGGCCTCTCCAATAATGGGAAGAGACCCGTACCCAGCAGTGGGACGCAAAAAGAGTTGCCGCCAAGGAAGTACCTGTAGCTTCGAGATTAAGAATAGAGCTACGGTATCCCCTGCCTGATCGTAAGAGGCGACTAAAATGAGGCTTCCGGGGTTGTGGGCGGTGAGAGTGGGAGCTCGATCCGTCCAGCCAGCAGCCCCGGTAAGGACGTGTGTGTGCGTGGCCGCATGCCACCGTAAGCATCGAAAGGTGCAGGAGAGCACATCTGCTCTCCTGGGGCTTCGTGCGTGGAGCACACCGGTACGTTCCACTGGAGATCCCGGAGTTCTCCCCAAGCGTAGAGGCAGGCCTCCGAGGGGGTTTCAGGGTGGTACAAATCCCACATAACCCGGTATCCTCTCCCAAGGTACCTTTTGAAGGTTCCCCCCTCTCGATGCAAAAAAAAGGTTAAAGAAAGGAAATTACCGGCTCCTTAGGTTCCATGGGTTTGAACTGAGCAAAAATATCCGTCAGTTGCTTCCGGCACACGTTTACTAACATGTTCAGACGTCCTAATGAGAATGCATAAATTTTTAATAACGTAAAATATTGCAATAGTGCATATGAATAAGAATCCAGGGAATTAACTACTCAACCTGTCACCTACTACGAGTACAAACATATTATAAAGAGCAAACTCAAACAACTACTCGTACTTTTATAAAGTTCTCACCCCGATGCTGCATCGCCATTACAATGGACTCCACGCCGAGTTCCGTGCTGGTGTCAACGATTTCTTCCAGCATAACAATCATGGACTCTCCACCTTCCAATCCAAATCTTTTCTCCGCGGGCCATTTTGTTGCAAAATACTTTTCTAGGCTACAGAATAAGTAAGTATTATTAATACTTTAGAAGAGGAAAACAACAAAAACTAAATTTATTAAAAAATTCACGTGGCCTGTAGACCCGTGTGGGGCAATGGTTACCGTGCCAGCTTAGACTATCGATTGACAGGCCCCGGGTTCGATTCTTGGCGAATCAGAAATTTGAATGATGACTAAATTTCTGGTCTCGGTCAGTGTTTGTGTTTCTGTCTTTTTGTGTGCCCATGATACCCACGACACAGGGATCATAGTGTGGAGCTATGAATGTGTAGATATTGAAGTGGTCAACCCTGAGGGTTCGGAGGTTTTGACTCCCTGGCCCTAATTACCACACCATTACCACATTAGGATAGACCAACTCTAGACTAACCCAGATTCAGTAATAATTCACATAGGTACAAATAGAAACAGTTGAAAAATATATTGGTTGTTCCCTCCTTCCACCAAGAAACTATAACCCTTCCATTACAAATAATAACCAAAGCCATCGGTAGAGCCTAATACTATAACGACAATATACTTACTATACAGCTTTCGTCAATCTTCTCATGATGAGTCGCTTCTCTTCAGGAGATTTTTCCAATGCCCCAGGGACCTCCATTCGTTCTCGTATGAACTGCACGCAGTCCAGGTCATATAAGTGCATGTATTCCACACCAATAGATCCGCAATATACTTTTTCCAAACGTTGGATAATCTCCCTGTAATTTGGAATTATTGTTACTTGCTTATGTTTTCAACAAAGAAATCCACTTTATGTAAGTTTTCATCTGTGCCTATATACATATACTTAGTTGTTCAAATTGGGTACCTTAAAGTTAATGAATCTTCTTTTCCGCCAATGAAAGTTCTTTCTGGCAATTTAAAGACCATATCCATGTGCTCATCACCTAGATAAATGAAAAAATATGCATTTTTTTTATATTTATGTAACAAACATAACAGCTACGGCGTCTTCTTGTCGTAAGACTCAAGAGTTAACTAAAAGTACTTGGGGTTTGGTAACCTAGAAACCCTAGTACCGAGTCTTATATACAGACATATAAAAGCGTTGGTTCTACAAAAGCTATAGAGCTAGCATAAAGAGTAGAAAAGTTCATGATGAGTTAGACATGGCACCACGAAATACTTAGTATTCTGTGGCGAAACTTTCAAACCCGCGAAATTTTGATCACTCTGGTATCTATATGATACCAGAGTGATCAAAATCATTAAGTGCTATACATACGTCAGATCTAACTACAGGATCCTACACATTATGAATGTTTCGAAAGAATTAAGTTTTAATGTTACTAAAGGAATTTTCGTGTAAGCATCTAAAATAAATTTAAATATGAGATAAGTATACACAATACAGTCCCAAGTTCTCTGGCAACAATGCGACACTCTAGGCCTTTCAGATCAAGGGGAGCATGTTGCTTCTTCAGCAGCCATCTTGCGCCAATCGTCAGACTGAGAGGATCCGTCTTTGCCAGGAGGTGTGCTCGTGCCTAGAAAGTTGTATCCAAACATAGGTCCAGAATAATTTCAGGTTTTTCAAACTCAGGATCATAAAAGTTAATATTTCCATAGATGATGCAAATTTTACTATAAAACGTCTCGTGAGGATAGGTAAACATGTTTATAAAGTCCCGGCTTACCTCGCGGATTGCTTCGGGGGCGCCGGGGGCGCCCGACATGTTTCGGACCGTACCGAGGTCCTTCATCATGAGCTATCGCGTGCGGTCGCTAGATGGCCTCGGCGAAGACTCTAGAAGGATGAAGGACCTCGGTACGGTCCGAAACATGTCGGGCGCCCCCGAAGCAATCCGCGAGGTAAGCCGGGACTTTATAAACATGATGCAAGTTGTTGGATTCGAGCGATACATTATCTACACAAATCAAGTTAATATTGCCGAATGCTTATGTTCGCATCATATTAGCCTCAGGAACGTCAACTAACTACGATCTCAGCCAAAATCTCTCTAGATCTTTAAAAACTAAAAAAATAATAGAGTTTGTTAACAAAACAACCAATTATAGTATAGACATTGGACACTACAGTGTCTATTAAGAGAAAGTTTTTTTGACTTAACGTCTATTTGATTGCTGATCTGCTTTTTCCTGCTAAGCTACGGTGATTATTTTTAAATTGCAAGTAAAGGAAATACTAGCAAATAGCCTTTTAATTAAATCTATGAATAGCTCAGCCATTTGAACGAACAATCACCTGGTAACTCCTTATTAAATTCTGGACAGCTAAATGCAGCTTTATATTCTTTCTTGTTTCCTGTGCATCAGCTTCTTTTTTTGGTTTTGGTTCTGAAATTGTAGACATAAAAGCGCCTACTGCATTAAGTGAAAATTCTCATATATATTATTTATCCACGTCCACTCCTGTCGTGAAGGATTCTTGGTTCGGAAGCTATTTGTAGCCCCATTTGTTTCTTAGAGTACAAATACTTACCTAGGTATAAAAAGTTTTTACTCACTAACGGTTGTTGGACTGAATTCATCTTCAAACTCTTCAATTTTTAGTACCGGGCCATTGATGCTCTCGTAGAGGCCGTCCCATGACTGGTATGTACATAACAGAGAAAAAAATTATGTAAAGTGTAAGTACATAAGAATAAAAAAGATAATATTATTATTATTCTTATATTGGATCCCACAATAAAATTGGAAATTATATTAGAACTAGCTTTCCGCCAGCGGCTTCGCCCGCGTGAACCCTTTTGATGGGTCCCGTAGGATAAAAATAGCTATCCAATAAAGATTATGATTATGTGCTTGTATTGTGTTTATGTGTGTATTCCCTCTAACTTTCTTCCATCCATTTGAAATACTACTAACACGATATTGCCATATTAAAATCATAGACGTTTAGCTAGCGGCTTCGACGGCGTGGACCCGTTTTATAGGTTCCCGTAGGATAAAAACCATCCTATGTCCTTTCTTCTCGTCGTCCTTCCAATCTACCTGTGTTCCAAATTTCACTAAAATTGGTTCAGTAGTTTACGCGTGAAAGCGTAACAGAGAAACAGACAGACAGAGTTACTTTCAAATTTATACGATAAGTATGGATAAGATCAGAGATTTCCATCATAGAGACCATTTATAAGTATTAAATCAGCGAAAGTGAAGCACGTTTACCTTAGCACCTGAAACTGAAATGTCCGAAGATTGGCGTTTAGTGTAGAATGTAGCATGCGGTCCTTGGATTGGATGGGTGATCGTTAATGGTTTATTTTGTGTGCGATTCCGTACATCGGAACCTCGGCACTATCGTTAGGCACCGACGTCTGCATACCGTCTACGCAAGAAGAGTTGCAGTGAAGTTACCTAAATATTTACTTACAGGATCCACTTGCCCTTTGGTCTTCGCCCAGTCCAAATACTGTGCTTCCAGGAAATTGGCATTCGTCCCGCTGAGAAAAGACTCTGCTCTCGAAGAAGATACTCTTGTTATCAGTTTATTGTAGCTCTGTAGAAGCAAACGTTTCTTTATGCTCCTTTATTACTATAGTACCTAGATACGTATAGAGAAGTCCAGCCTCCATCCGTGAACGTTCGTGTTCTCGCAATGGGGATGGTACTGTACTACGTGGGGCAGCATGTTGTGGATCCTGGGTTCGATTCCTAGTGAGGAGAAAATCTAAATAACGAATTTGGTGTACTTTCTTGGTCTGGATGTTTGTGTTCTAGTCTATATGAGCCCAATTAAAGTATCAAAATGTTATCTTCTAACTTACAGTTACTTTACAAGTTCTCGCAAATTGGGGCGTTTTCAGAAACTGAAATGCTTTAAATAAAGCCATAGCGATACAATTTAAATAGATTTGCAAATATGTATTTAATAATGAAATAAAAATTATAAAAATTAAAATACTTAGATACCTAAATAACAAAAATGCTAAACAGAAAATGACAGAACGTCATCTAAGTCACAGATAGACAGCGGTTAGAAGCAACAGTAAGCAAAGTTTTTCAAAAGAGTTAGAATTAGAGAACGTATTTTCGCAGCACTGGCGGCATACTTCTGTCTGGAAAGGCGCTCTTTGTATGGTGCTTCTGTTCCGCATATAATCGGTTCAGAACGAGAATAGGCATAGCTTTTTTAGACGTTGCTAACGTTTCTCAGTTCCTTCGTTCACAATATTGCTACATCTGTTCTCAAACAGTCACTAAATTCTGCGTAGCATTGGAGCATGAAAGGCATTTACACCCATCCTTCGTTGCTATAAGCCTGCAGCCAACCATCATACGTCCGTAACGTGAGCAGAACCCATTGCTTGTTAGTTTTGGCTAACTTCCTATTGCTATTTTCCTCAATAATCAGATAAAAAACCACAACCCGTAAAAATATATGTTACTCTTCTGTGAAAAGAACTTAAACGGTATAAACCAACGATGGAAGCCAATATTGACTGGATTCCATCGCTGCTATGAGGAAAAGAATAATGAGTAGGTACTACTATTATTTTATTAGTCTATTAATAATTATTTTCCTAGTAGTTAAATTCCTAGTAATTTTTCTAAAGCGTTTATCTCAGAATATCTCGAGAAAGTTAGTATATATTGACACTTTGTGTCTAAGTGTGGACAGGGGCTGAGATAAATAGAGGTAACATAATGTAGCGGCAAGCGCAACAACATAGATACCGTCAACTATCGTGAGAAAATATTACGATCCAAAATTATGTGGGTACTACATCGCCGCTCTCGCTCTCACGACCTCTCGCTCTGGCAAGAATATGCAGCATGATGTGGGTACTCTGACAAGAAATATAATAGAAATACCGACATGGAATTTAATTATACAACTACCCACATCACGGAGCACACCGACCGCGACGCAGTACAGAGAAGATTTAATCGAGACGTTTGTTGAATGAAACATGAAGATTGCATTATAAATCAATCTTCGATAAGCAAATCCTCATCGTCCACCACGCCGCCGTCGATCATACTCCAGCGCCGTGCATCCACCGTCGACCCTGGAGACCGCTGCTTCCTACACGATGCCTGGGACGTCTGCTTCCTGCCGCTGCCGCCGCCGACTGACTGCGCGGGCGCGCACGGGGCTTATATTTATGTAGCCCATCTACGGCTGACTTCACAGAAGCGGAATGAGTACAGCAACGAAAACGTCTAATTAGATTTCCTCGCATTATTTTATGATTATTTATATTAACGTTTATTTTATTTTAATTTTATTGGTAATAATATTTGTGATCTTATTGGTTATTGTTAATTTCTTGTATTATGATTGGTAAATGGTTGTTAACCGGTTTTGTATAAATATGAGTTGACTATCAAATAAAGGCATTTCCATTCCGGTCCACTTTCCACATATCGGACTTACCTAGTTATCAGTTGTTTCACTCCGCTCTCCACAAATTAAGTAAGGAACCCTAACCAGCTAGGGCACCCCCTTACATTGGTGACCCCGAGCACGAACACTGCACCTCGTCCGGAGCTACTGCAACGTCTCTCTGCCCGAAGAATAGCAGCGAGAATTTTTTACATTATCAGCGTCAAGCAAGAAGATTAAATCCAGGACCCCTGGAGGAACCTTTTCAAGCAACCTTAACAAGAAGAAAATTTATTAAGACGAAACCATATTAAGAAGAATATTTCAACGATGGAGCAGGAGCCGAAACTTTCACACATGACCGAGATGCCGGAACATCAAGAAATAGCAGGAATTTCTCTATCTATGAGAATACCGCCTTTTTGGAGAGATAAGCCACGGCTATGGTTTATCAGTTTTGAAGCCGCAACAAATGAATTGAAGAAGAGTCAAGCCCAGCTTACACAGATGTTGATCGCGCAACTTGAGAAGCAGGACATCGAGCAAATCTCCGACCTACTGTATAACCCGCCAGCCACCGAACAATACACCGCTTTGAAGAACCGTTTGATTTCCGCCTATGAAGAATCCGATAGCCGTCAGCTACAGAAGCTACTATCTGAAATCGAGCTTGGAGAACAGAAGCCTACACAACTTTTACGTCGGATGAAGAATCTAGCAAGAGATAAAGTCCCGGATGCGACGCTTCGTTTAATGTGGTTGAACCACCTCCCACCCCACGTTCGATCGGTACTAGCAGTCAGCGAAACATTCAGTTCCCAGACGGCACTCGACGAGCTTGCACTTCTGGCAGACAAGATGATGGAGAACAGCACGAACACTCAGATAT
Source organism: Pyrgus malvae (assembly GCA_911387765.1). Classification (NCBI taxonomy): domain Eukaryota; kingdom Metazoa; phylum Arthropoda; class Insecta; order Lepidoptera; family Hesperiidae; genus Pyrgus; species Pyrgus malvae. The sequence goes on along the minus strand of OU426955.1, from coordinate 2,746,803 downwards.
CAGTTGTCGAAGGATCTTCGTCACGTGCATTGCCCAGCGATACTCAATTTCTTGTCGAAGAAATTCGCAGACTATCACTGGAAGTCGCTGCGCTCAAGTCAACAACATCACACTGCAACAACCAACAATTCTACCAGCGTGACCGAAGCCATCGAAGACCATTCTTTCGCCGAGACCGCTCTGCAAGTCGAAGCTCAAGAAACCGCTCACGAAGTACAACACCATCATCCATATGTTACTATCATCGTCGTTTTGGTTCTGAAGCAAGAAGATGCACAGCACCGTGTTCATTCAATAATGAAAATATGAAGTCGGAAAACTAACAAATACGCTAGCTGCGGCGGAACCTGGCGTATGTGAAAAGTCCAACCGCCTGTTTGTCACTGACAAGAAGACAAGGACAACATTTTTGATCGACACCGGAGCCAATATTTCAGTATTACCACCGAGAAAAGGTCAAATACTGAAGCCACTGGAATTTCAACTCTATGCTGCAAACAATACGGTCATCCCGACCTATGGAGAGAAAACAATGGAACTGGATTTAAACTTACGCCGACCGTTCAAATGGAGGTTCATCGTCGCACGAGTCAGCAAACCAATTATCGGGGCAGACTTTCTTCAACACCATCAACTGATCGTCGATATCAAGAATAGAAGACTCATTGATGGAAAAACAAACTTATCGTCGCAGTCGTTCGTCAGAGAAACCAATCTACCCACAATAAGAAGCATAGATGTTCAACAATCGTACCACAACATCCTAGCGGAATTTCCCGGAACTACAAGGCTTACTTCAATGAAACTTACGCCGAAGCACAACGTCGAACACTACATCGAGACATCTGGACCGCCATTGCATTGCCGCGCACGTCCTATCGCACCACATCGCTACGAACGAGTACGAAAAGAATTCGAAAATATGATCGAGCAGGGATTATGCCGCCCAAGCAAAAGCCCATGGTCATCACCTCTACACATCGTACCTAAGAAGAATGGTGATCTGCGAGTATGTGGAGACTACAGAAGACTAAATGCAATCACTACACCGGACCGCTACCCGATTCCAAGGATTAAAGACTTCACGTTCCAGTTGTCCAACAAGACTATTTTCTCCACGATCGATCTCAACAGAGCCTACCAACAAATCAAAGTTCGCGATGAAGACATAGAAAAAACAGCAATAATAACACCGATGGGGCTATTCGAATTTCCTAGAATGGCACCAGGACTGAAGAACGCCGGACAAACCTTCCAAAGGTTTATTCACGAAGTACTACAAGGACTCGATTTCGTATATGCATTCATCGATGACTTATTGGTTGCAAGTCCAAACAAGGAAACCCATGAAGAACATTTACGAGCTGTACTTCGAAGATTAGAAGACAATGGAATCACAATCAACCCTTCAAAATGCATATTTGGTCAAGAAGAAGTCAAGTTTCTTGGATTCACAGTAAACCGAGATGGTATCAAACCGCCTGCAGAAAAAGTCACAGCAATTACGCAGTACGCCAAACCAAACACTATAGAAGAGCTTAGGCGTTTTCTTGGAATGATAAATTTCTACAGAGAACACATACCGAAAGCCGCTGAAATTCAAGCACCACTTCACGCCTACCTGCATAACTCCAAGAAGAAGGATAAATCAATTATCAACTGGACAAGTCAAGCAACAGAAGCATTTGAAGCATGCAAAGTTGCAATTCAAAATGCAGCTTTACTTGCACATCCGTCTCATGAAGCACCGATTGCAATCTTCAGCGACGCTTCCGATTCTTCAGCAGGAGCAGTTCTTCAACAATACGTTAACAAACAATGGCAACCACTGGGATATTTTTCGAAGAAATTTTCCGACGCCCAGCGCAACTACAGTACGTTCGACCGAGAGCTACTAGCTATCTACATGGCTATCAAACACTTCAGGAAAATGTTTGAGGGTAGAAATCTAACAATTTTCACCGACCACAAGCCACTTACCTACGTTCTTAAAAAGCAACCTTCAGCATCGGAAACACCACGTCGTGCAAGACAACTCATTTTTATAAGTGAGTTTACAACCGACATACGTCACATCAGTGGGAAAGACAACATAGTCGCCGACGCTCTGAGCCGCATTCCTGTCGACAGTATAGCCTGCCCAACTTCAATGGATTACGAAAAATTAGCCGAAGCCCAAGAAAAGGACAAAAATATAATCAAGCAGTTAGGAAGACAAAGTAACCTATCCTTCAAAGAAGTTACTATGCCTGTCTCTCTCAAGCCGATCCATTGCGAAGTTTCTACAAGCAACATTCGACCTTATCTACCTGAAGAATTTCGAAAAATCGCATTCGACGCCGTACACAACATCAGTCATCCAGGAATCCGGACAACCAGAAAATTAATCAGTCAAAGATTTTTCTGGCCCTCAATGAACAAGGACATCGGAACGTGGGCGAAGCAATGCTTAACATGTCAACGATGCAAAGTACAACGACACACTGCGAGCAACGTATCTTCATTTCCACAAGCGGAGAGATTTGAACATGTACACATCGATATCGTCGGACCTCTGCCTACCACTAGTGATGGACATCGATACCTAGTTACCATGATCGATAGAGCGACGCGCTGGCCTGAAGCAATACCTACTGAAGACACATCCGCCGAATCTGTCGCCAAGATTGTCTACAACCACTGGATTTCACGTTTTGGTTCACCGAAAATCATTACGACCGACCAAGGAAGAAATTTCGAAAGTAGATTATTCGTCAGCTTACTCAACACGATGGGAATAAAGAGGACTCGCACGACGCCGTATCATCCTCAATCAAACGGGATGATAGAACGATGGCACCGCAGTATGAAGACAGCACTCAAAACCCGTCTATCTCGACATACTACGTGGACAGACGAGTTACCTACAGTTCTACTAGGACTCCGAGCCGCATCGCGCACCGACACAGGTGTGAGCGCCGCCGAGCTCACATATGGCTACAACATACGTTTACCCTGCGACTTTTTCACTACAACTTCAACACAATCTCAAGAAATGGATTCAGATTACGTCAGTCGTCTACGCGCTTCAATCAACGAAAGTAAACCAACACAAGACGTTGTGCACGGAAACAAGAAACCGATATTTATTCACAAGGACTTAGAAAACTGCGAGCAAGTATTCATACGAGATGACAGCGTGAAGAAGCCTCTTCAACCTACATACGAAGGACCTTACTACGTGCTAGAGAGAAACGCGAAGACCTTCAAACTACAACTACCAGATAGAAGATCAGCAACTATATCTGTGGACCGCTTGAAGCCTGCCTACACCATTAATGACAATACTACTGAGGATACTCCGAGCAACGAAGCGACATCCGCACCTTCACCAGCGAGCAACCAGCAACCATCTTCATCTCAACATCGAACTTCGTGTTTGAAGACCACTCGCTATGGCCGCACCAGCAAGCCTCCTGTACGCTTTCGCTAGGGGGGGAGTCCTGTAGCGGCAAGCGCAACAACATAGATACCGTCAACTATCGTGAGAAAATATTACGATCCAAAATTATGTGGGTACTACATCGCCGCTCTCGCTCTCACGACCTCTCGCTCTGGCAAGAATATGCAGCATGATGTGGGTACTCTGACAAGAAATATAATAGAAATACCGACATGGAATTTAATTATACAACTACCCACATCACGGAGCACACCGACCGCGACGCAGTACAGAGAAGATTTAATCGAGACGTTTGTTGAATGAAACATGAAGATTGCATTATAAATCAATCTTCGATAAGCAAATCCTCATCGTCCACCACGCCGCCGTCGATCATACTCCAGCGCCGTGCATCCACCGTCGACCCTGGAGACCGCTGCTTCCTACACGATGCCTGGGACGTCTGCTTCCTGCCGCTGCCGACTGACTGCGCGGGCGCGCACGGGGCTTATATTTATGTAGCCCATCTACGGCTGACTTCACAGAAGCGGAATGAGTACAGCAACGAAAACGTCCAATTAGATTTCCTCGCATTATTTGATGATTATTTATATTAACGTTTATTTTATTTTAATTTTATTGGTAATAATATTTGTGATCTTATTGGTTATTGTTAATTTCTTGTATTATGATTGGTAAATGGTTGTTAACCGGTTTTGTATAAATATGAGTTGACTATCAAATAAAGGCATTTCCATTCCGGTCCACTTTCCACATATCGGACTTACCTAGTTATCAGTTGTTTCACTCCGCTCTCCACAAATTAAGTAAGGAACCCTAACCAGCTAGGGCACCCCCTTACAATATTAAATATAGATATTAAAAAACGAACATTTTCAAATCATTCTTTATTGCTTGTTCAATTTCATACAACACAAAAAATTGCACATCACAACACAGGTACTGGGAGTTTTCCGAACGGAAAACTATTTTAAAACAGCATTTATAAATGGAATGGCTTCCTAAAAGGCAGGACAAAATGGTTGTCTTTTATGATAAAGAAGGTAGGTGTAAGTGTTTCTTTATCAATATATTCCGATTGTTCCACATTAGGAACGTTATCGACTCGGATTACGCAATACCTACTGTATAAAAAATAAAATTGTAATTTTTATTGCTACTTAAAACCTGTTAATTCTGCATAAAAATATCACTATTCGATCAATTATTTACAGATGTACATTTCTGTAGTAGCATAAGTATAAATGATTACTTAAATGCAATAAAATTCTATATTTTAATTAGGAACACATACATAGTATAAAAATATTTTATTGTAATAATGCAACTGCTTCATGATTACGTAATATCACGTAATTGGACCTATTTATGCAAACCGGAACCAACCCACACATGATTATGATGATGATCGTTTTGAGAAAAAGCTGTTTAATATATTAGACAACTGATGTTTTGTGGATTGGTAAACATGTCATGAAAATGTTTTGTTCTGTCAAAATTTTCAGATCATTTTGATCTTTACAGGGTCGATAGAAGGTGCAATTTTAAGCTTTTTTATGTACTTAACTCAATTTCGGCATGAGTGTGGATTGGTTCCGGTTTGCGTAAATAGGTCCAATTATCAATATCTAGGTCGCGTTAAGGCCGCTGTCCCACTGGCGTTCTGCGAGCGTTGGCGTTTCTCTAACGTCAACTAAGTCTACAACGTTAAAGTCGCGACAACGCATCGTAGGCATTTTTGCGAACTATTACAATTACGCGCGGTCATTTCGGAAAATCGCGTTTACACGCGCGCTACTTTTTGGACCGGGAAATGTTAAATCTAGGCGTTCACGGATAATCGCGCTTCAAAAAACAAATAAAAGACGCGCGAACGCACCGAAAAATACGCTGGTGTGAAAACGCACCTATTCCCATACAAATGTATTCTCCTATTTCCTCCCTGAATAATGCTTCTAGAGGAATGGTTTTTTGTGACTATATCTAAGTCTGCGAAAGCTATGCCCCTGTGTTTTGTTTTTTTCAATCAACTAATTAGATCAGAAAATAAGACTCTTCAAAAATTGTAGAAAATGTCTCTTTCACACAGCCCTAATCCAACAACTGCAAAACAAATTTGAAAGGTTTTTACAAACAAATAAAAACATAGGGGCATAGACTTATTATATTTCTTGATATTTGTAAAAAAATAATAATAAACTAAATTTTGAGGGAGGAAACAGGAGAATACGAAACCTCGATTTAGTCAGAAAGTTTGTAGGTATAATATGCCTGAGCTGCATCTGTCCCTATCGCACGCGGCCGATAGCGCAGGGCGCAGCGCGATAGCAATAGTTACTCCAAAATACCTATTATTCTAATTCGGCTGAAGCCGCGTTTTCTCTAAGACCAGCGTCCAATAGGCATGATGACACTATTAAAGAATCAGAGAATAAACGGTTTTACAGAAAAATATATGCTAAAAAAGTTCTAAAATATCATCCCGTTTTAATATAAACATTAAGATTAATAAGATTTTCAATAAAATTAAAGTATTAAATACAGCAATCGGCAATGTTATCTGCCATCAAAAGCCAAGGTCATTTTATACGCCAATCAAAAGGAATGACGTCACGTCTCAGTTAATGTCATCGTGTTGCTTGAAGTTTGATGAGCAAGCCGACGCCATGACACCTACGAGCCTTTTCGCGCTTAATTCAAATTACATAGCAGAAAATACATTAATTTACGTCAAAAGTTGAGTTTATTGCTGAAATAAACTTTTTTTCGAAACTAGGAGACGTGTACCTACAATAAGGAAAGGTATTCATGCCCATTGCAGCATGAACGAGACGGTACGTATGTCTATGCCGCGTTATCGCTGCGCAGACGTTAGAGTTATCAAAGCTCGTAAAACTCCAGTGAGATAGCGGCTTTATTGTTTTTTACCTAATTATTATTTTTATCTTATATAAATATCACATGATAAAAGAATATTACATACATTATGTTACAAGCATTAAAAATATGAATTGATCGCTAAAACTGTTTATTCGACTATTGATTTGACTAAGAATAAAATTCTTATAATTTAAAATCCCGTCTGTATTGAGCTTAAACAATCACTTTAAAAATATCCTATCCCTTACAGACTAGTAAGGCATTGTAATGACCTTAAAAATTATAGTACAGTTAACCCCTTATTCATAAAAAAGTTGAAGACGTTTTATAAGTAGGGTTTCTCTTTTAAAAGAAAAAATACTTTTTTTTATTTGAATGGAGTTAGCAAGCGAGCATGAAGGCCTCGTGGTGTTAAGTGGTCGCTGCAACCCATGGACATCCACACACAACCCCACCCGACGCGCGTGGATCAATGGTTACCATGTCGGACTGTCAATCAAAGGTTCCCGGGTTCGATCGAGATCTCGGCAAAGGAGAAATTTGAATGAAGACTTTAAATTTCTGTTCTCGGTCTGGGTGTTTGAGTTTCTGTCTATGTGTGTGTCCATGGTATCCACGACACAGGGTATATTATTATGTACCCTACTGTGGGGCAGTGAGTGGGAAACGTTATACGTCAAGCAAGCCGTCTTGGCTGAGGTCATATGCAGTTGTACTCCGATAAGAATCGCTTCACAACAGATATGGGTGCAGAGCGTTGGTAGTTGCCAGGTCGAACCATTAAAGTTCTACCTTTACGAAACTTACACAGAATTTAGGTTCCAATCAAATCAAAAGCCATTCATTGTGGATAGGGGTGTGGCGGCGCGATACCTACAGCATGAAATACATACCACGCCACGCAAGACGACGCAAGCAGCGAACATTGTAAACAATAGAGTACTACGTCACACGCGTCACACTGAACTGGCTAATCAGAAGACATATCCTGAATCCCGCTATCGAAGTTTCCTAGATTCTCAGTATAATATAAATGATCCAAAGTTATCATTCGGACCGTGGTCCCCAGGTTATGACATCGCGTGGCGGGAGATCTCCCCTTTTCCTCCACAGGGGTACAATTACAGATGATGTATAAGAATATGTCATACCTTCATATCCTGCCATACATGACATAGGTACTTATTAAATGACAAGTTATTTACGCAGATTGAAAATTACAGTTCAAAAACTCCTGGATCGTGTAAAAGGCTTTTTTTACTAAAAGGTCTTTTAATTTCACTTGGAAGCTCCATAGATCATCTACTATCTAGTTACGAGAAGGCCTAGTAGTCTCAATAGTCTTTTTATTGATATTTTTTATGAATAAGGGCGTTAATATATTATTTTTAATCTGCTTTCTTGGCCTTCTGTTTAGCCTTCTCCTTTCCTTTGGGCTTGGACGGGTAGATGACGAACAAGGATAGCTGCACGGCGCAAAGAAGGAACGCCACTACGTTTTGCAGCTGAAAAAAAAGAAAAATATTTTATTCCTTGCATGAAAGAAAGAGATATATTTGTTTCATATTAGTCTCTCAATGCAGCGCGCATGGCCCGACGGTTAGCGTAGAACGCAAACAATCTATGCAACTAAGCCAAACTGTCGCGGTCGGGTGTGAGATGGGTGACCGCTAGTGGCAAAAACAAATTCATGCGTGTTTCCGTGCTTCGGAGGGCACGTTAAGCCGTCGGTCCCGGTTGTTGTCGATAGATAACAGTCGTTAAACCTTGTCGGAGGCTTTATGGGCGGTTTGAAAACATCCGATAGCGGGTTGGCCACTAACCCGCATTTCCACCAACTTGCATTGGAGCATCGTGGTGGAGTAAGCTCCAGGCCTCCCCAATAATGGGGAGAGACCCGTGCCCAGCAGTGGAACGCAAAAAGGGTTGCAGCCATTCTCTCAATGATTTTTTTCCTCTGTCGGTGCTCCATTATGCTTAATGTGTTGAGTAGAGAGAAAAAGTAAGGAACAGTTATCAACGAGCCTTAGCATTAATTAGCAACAACTAATCACTGAACGCATTTTACCACCACAAATCTGCACTACGAAACGATAGCCATTATCATTCGATAAAAGAAATTATCAATGATCTCATCTCATCTATTACCCGTTACTTACTCAACTACTTCAATTTGCTAATTGCTTTTTGATAATTTGCCACGTTTTATACATCGCAAGATGATAAAAGCGGGTATTTAGAATGATTACTTAAGAAAGAAAAATATTAAATTTAATTTATTATTATGACTAAGTATAAATGCTTTGTAACAACACAATTGATTTTTTACCGACTTCTAAAAGGAGGAGGTACTGTATTCGGCTGTATGTATATTTTTTTTTTATATATGTTCACCGATTACTCCGCCGTTTGTGGACCGATTTTCAAAATTCTTTTTTTGTTCGTATGCTTATACTCCCGAGGTGGTCCCATTGTCACCAAATCAGGATCTGATGATGGGATCCCAGAGAAATCGAGAGGAACTCTCAAATTTTATAGGCACACACATTGATTTTCTTATACTTTCTGAAGCATAAGAGATATTTGTGCATAGTAATCATCATTTCATGTTGCTGAGCTGATGATGGAAGGTACTGCAACAGTGAGGAGTTGAAAGCAAATTCTTTCAATAAATAGTTTTTTATTCCAAATCTTACATTCCTGAGGTGTTCCAACTGTCCCCAAGTCAAAGTCTGATGATAGTATCCCAGAGAAATCGAAGGGAACATTCAAATTTTATAGCACAACAAATGATTTTCATATTTTTACTAAAGCAAAACATGCATTTTTGTATAATTATCATCATACATTGTTGCTGAGCTGATGATGGAAGGTACTACGAAGGTTAGGAGTTGAGAGCAAATTCTTTCAATAAATGGTTTTTTGTTCGAAATCTTACATTTCTGAGGTAGTCCAACTGTCACCAAGTCAAAGTCTGATGATGGTATCCCAGAGAAATCGAAGGGAACATTCAAATTTTATAGAACAACAAATGATTTTCATATTTTTACTAAAGCAAAACAGGTATGTGTATAATTATAATCATATCATGTTGCTGAGCTGATGATGGAAGGTACTATTACGGTTAGGAGTTGAGAGCAAATTCTTTCAATAAATGGTTTTTTGTTGGAAATCTTACATTTCTGAGGTGGTCCAACTGTCACCATGGCAAAATCTGATGATGTGATACTAGGGAAATCGAGGGAAACACTGAAACTTAATAGGACCACACATTCTTTTAGTCATATTTTCTAACATAATACAAATATTTGTGTCCGGTAATTATCACCTCATGATGCTAAGCTGATGATTGAAGGTACAACTCCTCAACGGTTAGGAGCTGAGAGCAAATTCTTTCATTAATTTATACGTTCATTTGGACTTATAGTAGTATTCTTTCAGGGTATAAGATGGCTATTAGATAAACATGATTATAAAAGGTATCTCTTTAACGTTTAGAAATAAACTGAAAAAAATTCCAATTATGCTTATACATATGTGCAGAATTATTAAAATTACTAAAAAGAGTGAAATAAATTAAGTTTTTAACAAAAAAATAGAACCGACTTCAAACGGTAAAAAATAAAATTGTTCAGTACCTACTTCTTCTTACTTATGGTAATGACTCTTAAAACTATTTTTGAAGTCGGGCCCTTAGTAAAATGTCCTGTCTTAGTAAATATAGTGTACCTTTCGTTCTGAATGGGCACCGACTCCAATATAGTTTTAACAGTCATTACCATAATCAAGAAGAAGTAGGTACTGTCCCACTGTCTACTGTCGGTGCCCATTTAGAACGAATAGTACGACATTTTAGTAAGGGCCCGACTTCAAAAATAGTTTTAAGAGTCATTACCATAAGCAAGAAGAAGTAGGTACTGAACAATTTTATTTTTTACCGTTTGAAGTCGGTTCTATTTTTTTGTTAAAAACTTAATTTATATGGACTATAAATGCTTTGTAATAAAATAACACAAAGTATTATATAGTCAATTGATTTTATTGACCATAAATGCTTTGTAACAACACAAACTATTTTCATTGACTATAAATGCTTTGAAACAGCACAAACTATTTTATAGTCAATTGATTTTATTGTGTTAATTTGGGGGGGGTCACTAAGAAATTTGGGGAAAGACATGTCCCAAATTGGCTTATTTCGCCTTCCGTCTACTCATGACTGATGGATTTGGGGGGGGGGGGAGTCTGGGACCGCGCCTGCCTCTAAGTTAATTATATTAAACTATGATAATGATAGGTACTCACGATAAGGAACTTGTTCTTCAGGATGATGCCGTAGAGCAGCCACATGCAGGTGACCACGGTACCCGACAGGATCAGAGGGAACGGCATGCCCTCCGTGCTCTGCTTGGCGATGATGTCTTTCTGTGACAATTAATTGTACTTGTGAGTCAACTAAAAACAAATCAAGTTTAAATTAAATTAAAGGAAAACATACTGTATATGAAACATCTAATGATGTAAAAATTTATCGTTGTTTTGCAAAGAACATCCTTGCGTCAGTTGTTTCAGTAATAAACTCTTAAAAACCTAATAAGGTGATGGTTTCCGAGAGCCGCTAACCGCCACTGTTTTCCATACTACATATACAAAACGCAACAAGCACCATGGGCGTAGCCACGGCGGGGCAGAATGGGGCGCTTGCCCCACCCTGGCTCTGACCTGTGACTCCTGTAAGGTACCTAACCAAACCTAAAAAACTAAATTATCTAGATACTACCTACAATATTCGTAAGAAAATTCACACTCGACAGTCGTTAGTGTTTGTATAAAACCATAATTTTTGGTTGTGTCTACTATAATTATCATAGAACGGGACATCATTTATTATAATTACAACGTCCACGTAGAATAGAAGACTCAACTGTTTACTTTTTTCCGTCTACCCACAGATATGGGGTGCTACGAGTATAAGGTGTAACTTTTTGTATGACAAATTAACCAGAGTAAGACCGCGGTTATAGTTTGCAAGATACATATTATTTTAGACTGCTGCCCCACCCTGAGCCCATGGCTGGTTACACTCATGACAAGCACGACTCATGTCACAGGTGAGCGTGGGATGATATTCGGATAAAATTAGCGACAAAAGGGTGAATTTTCGGAAATACATTATTTATAGATAGGTACTCAATTCCCTCTAAGGGTATTGGTATGCGCATTTTTTAAATTTCCGAAGCCGATTTGATTTGAAATAAACAATATTTTTACAGTTTTTCAGAACAATGTTTGCTATTTTTTTTATTCACTACATCGAAATTAAACGTCACAAAATCACTTATGTATGTATAACACTCATAACGTTTCATACTCATAGCCCCATAGTAAGGTAGGTATACCCTGTGTCTTGGGTACCACAGACACATACAAAGACTGAAACACAAACACACAGACCGAGAACAGAAATTTCAAATCATTCAAATTACTGCCCCACCGGGATCGAACCCGGGACGGGAATTTTTTTACTTTTTAGTTCATTTCTTCACAAAAGTGTGTGTTTTAGTTTTTAATATAAATTACAATTTCTTGTAACTTTATATAGCTGTTTCACAGTTTCAATTGGCTTGTACTATCGTGAATATTGTTTGCGCTAGCGTCACACAACAATTATTGATAATATTCCATTTAAACGTAATTTGAATAATGCTAATTATTGCGACTGCCTCACACAAAAGAGATACGATGATACATTTTATTAAGTTACTCGATAAATAACTCGTATTTTTATCTGAAAAGTAATTATAAAGCGGAGAATTTTTCAGCATTACACAATAGATAGGTACATAGTCACATTATTATCATGGCTTTTATCATTATCGCACTGCTTTACTAAGAAAATTAGTTATTTACAAAAAGGTCAGTCTCAAAAAGAGTATCAATAGTCTCTTAGACCAATATATTAAAACGATTTTTAAATACTCTATGAGTTACAGATGTAACTTACACAAAACAAAATAATAATTTCTAGCTTCTACCAATAATAGCCATTTGTAGGTGGTAGAACTAAAATGGTTCGCCGTGAACCAATTCAATTGTGTTTCGGTGGAAAGGTGCAGCTGCCGGCCACACTTACATGAGGCTACCACCAGCCTCCGGAGTAGCAGCGCAACTGCATACGACCTCAGACAAGACATACCTATGCTTGCTTGAGGTTGTATATAGATGTCCATGGGCCAGCGACCACTTAACACCACGTGGCCTGCATGCTCGTCTGCTACTCCATTCAAATAAATAAAGAAAACACAGAATACATAATAGTTGCCATTACGTTCATATGTTCTCTTGTTACAATATTGTGAAGTTAAAAGAACTTACCTACCAAAACAAACAGCGCGAACGCAATTAAATAGAACATGAAGGCGGTTTTTTTTTTTTATTTGGATAAAGGGCTCGGGCTATATCAGCCCAGGGTACTTCAACCTATAAAGATTGTTTGTACCCGTAGCCAGATTACAGATCACCGTCCAACCCGATAGCCTTGATAAAGGCTAGGATTTTATGGACGGTGATTTGTTTGGCTTCATCTGGCAGCAACACGTGCCTCCCAAGATGAATGCTACGCTTGTGGTTTAGCGCACCACAATTTAAAAGGAGGTGGCGTGGTGTCTCGCTCTCCTCCCCACAGTATCTGCACGTGTCGGTTGGACTTAGTCCTAAAAGCGACATATGTCTTCCGAGCTTACAGTGTCCAGTAAGGACTCTGGTTACCGTGCGGATATTTGTTCTGTTGAGCTTTAATAGCTCTTCTGCATAACTCCGATCATATCCTCATGAAGGCGGTTATGATTCCGATTCTATTCTCAATGACAGTCTTCCATCTCGTTATGAGATTGGCCGCCAGTGCGTCGCCGACGCCGACCTACGCCCAAACCTCCACCATCTCCGTGGAGTAGTGAAAGTAGACACGTTTATAATGTCTAACTTTAAAATACAACATAATTACTTACCAAACCAAACAGCGGGGACGCAATCAAATAGAACATGAAAGCCGTTATGATGGTTCCGAATCTGTTCTCAACAAGCGCGGGGTCTTCCATCTCGGCGTACGCTATGAGGCCGGCCGCCAGCGCGCCACCCACGCCGACCTGCGCCCAGACCTTCATTTTCTCCGTGGAGTAGTGGAAGTAGATCATCACGTAGATAATGTTCAGCGCCAGGCCGATGAAGTTCACTTGGATCATCTTGTCATCACGCAGGATGAAGCCGAATTTCAAGTTGAGGATGCTCCTGGAAGTAATGAAAACATGAAAGAAAGGAAGAAAGAAAATATACATACTTATTTCATAAAAGGAATGTAGAATATTCTTTTAAATGTATAAAACTTTTTCCTCGCCTTAAGGTACCCGTTTGGGCTAGATGATGAATCCTCATTTTGAATTTCACATTGAAATTTAATCCTGTGTGAGTAGATATAACCGTCTTGCTAAACTTAAGATAAGCATTAATTTTACAATGTCCATCTGTTCATGAGAGTTTAGAAGTCCATTGATGTAAGTAGGGATAAATTAATCTACGATACTATTCAATTGTCTGCGATGTGAAGCATTGTATAGTACCTACCTATATTGTTTTTACAGAAAAACATCTTTATGAAACGCATTAAAAACAAAAAACCTGAAGAATTCAGTTCGCTCGTTTAAATGCAAATGAAACGCATCCACCATTCGCAGCATTGCATTATTGTTCTCAAATAAATTGCTTGTAACGAAACAGAAATGAAAATTTGTAGATACCTAAATAAAGGTCATGAGAACACAAAATATTTCAAACTAGAACGCATGATGACATTAAAAAAGACGTGGCTGTTTCTCGCTCTCGTCATCCTAACCATGTAATCAAAGCAATTGATGTAGATACTAGATATTGACTTGATTAGATAAACAAGATAGCTGGTCGCGAAATGAGCGCAACATTATTGTAACTGAAACTGACGCAGCTTGAGGCAGAGATCAATTAGTGTACATGCATATCACGTTTATTTGGAACTTGATTTTTGCTGATCATACAAAATTACATCCAATTTGTTTAGAGATTTTAATTTCTTCGACATCATTTAAAAGTAGAAAAACTGGCTGAAATTGTGTAGTTGAATCAATATTACCTCAGATCACAGGATCAGAGATCACAAGAGAAGATGGGAATACTTCTAGAGTAATAACAGTGTGCAATGTACATGACGACTACGCTAACATTTTTTACACGCTTTTTATTAGCTTCACCTGTATGTTTGTATGTTTGTAACCGACTTCTTTGGGCGTGGGGTGGTTTTTAAGATACTATTGACACCATGCACCCCACGCTTTATTTACAGTAATATACATTTTCTTCTTATTTTTTTAGTTTTTAGTTCGTATTTTCTCAAAAGCGTGTTTTTTAGTTTTTTAAACTACATTATTTATTTTTTCAATTCAGTTTTATTAAAATGTTGAATAATATGTATATACTCAAACAACTGAAACAACCTCAATCAGCTTCTCTGAAGTAGTTTCAGGTTGTTTGTTATTCAAACTACAATAAGACACTTGCTATTAAATTGCCTATTGTCTCAAATCAGTTTTAATCGCGCAAGAGCTTGACTGACGATGTGTTATCAGTACCACGTTGCTTTAATGTAAATAAGTACTAATGCATTAAATACGAGTATTTATCTATTATATTTCACACAGTTTGCAAAGTACTACAGCTAAATCCATTTTTGCCGTGAATCAATTCTGTCGTGTTTCCGTGAAAAAGCGCGGCTGTATGTCGGTCAGATTTATATGGGGGCGACTATCAGCTCCCGAAGTAGCAACTCAATACACGACTCAGGCCAGACTTGGACTTGAGGTTGTGTATAGTTGTCCATTGGCTGCAGCGCTGCTTAATAAATAAAAAGGTTCCACACTCATATTCCCACAGTAAGGTAATAACTCTGTATCGTGGGTAACATGGACACACACAAAGACAGAAAAACAAACACCCAGACCGAGAACATATATTTAAACTCATCATTCAAATTTCTGTTTCGCCGGGATTCGAACCCGGGACTCTTCACGGGTCGTCATAATAATATCACCTAACACGATATACGTAGCCTATATCAAATATCACGTAGCCTGTGTGTACGTTTGTTATTCAAACTCAATATATTTTATTGATTTTTGGAATGCAAATAATCTCTTGGTTGTACATCAATCTTGTAACGGTAATCGGCTCTAGGTGCCCTTATAAGCTACCTATGAGTTGAGCTGAGAATAAACATAACACATAGCGACTTTGTGTCGCGCAGATGGGTAAATAAAGGCGAAACGAAAAAAACGCAAACTCTTATATGCCAGTTGCTGCAGTATCTATAGGTCGACAAGACAGCTATCAATGTCAACCCACAGTAGGTTATATCCATTAAATAAAAACAAAATTGTAAACAAAACATAATGTTTCAGTGTCAAAACTTTTATGGTCCGCCTGGGGAAGAACCACCGCTGCACCCACTTCTGCTGTGACTCTATTTTGTTGTGTTCCTGTAGAAAGGTGCAGTTGCCGGTCAGACTAACATGAGGCGACCATCAGCCTCCGAAAAAGCATCGCTCCTGTGCTGGAACGGCGACTTCTAACAAGACTTACTATGCTTGCTTGAGGTTGTGTGCAGATGTCCATGTTTTACAGCGACCAGTTTAACACCAGGTGGCCTGCATGCGCGTCTACTTGATCCATTCAAATAAAAATAAACTTACATGATAACACCGCCAATGAAGGGCATCAGCGTAGTCCCCTTGGTGTTGCCCTGCTTGTAGATGTCGTAGCAGATGAACGAGCCCGCGAACATCTGGCCGGTGGTGACGATGGCCGCCACGGAGCCCACCAGCTCCTTGTACGGCTGCAGGACATCCGCTAGCGCGTCCATTTTGGACTCTGTGACAATTAAACATTTAGATTAATGTAACGACTCGCGCTCACAGGCCGCTGCCGCGGGACACGCACGAAGACAAGAAACAAACGGAGACACGAGAACACAAAAATCTCATCATTCATATTTTACGGCTCTTTGAATAGCAACCTGGAATGGTAATCATTGCGCCATTTTGACTATAATATGCATTGATTTAGGAGGTTTAAAGTTTTCCGAAGAATGATGTCAATAATTATAAAATACATATGTTAATGGCGCCTCGGAAGTAACCTTCGATCGACAGCAGCGCTTAGAAATCTGCATTGCAGATTTTGAATTTTAACACGTATCTTATGTTTCTTTGCATATACTGGTATGTATATTTTGTATGAATATTTAATAATAAGAAACTTGATACGGACTATAAGTACGCAATGAGGATATGAGGATAACAGGTATTATGTTACAATCAGTCGTAAGAATTAACAGAGCAGCTATGGAACTATAGGAAAAAAACATTCGATTTATTTGTTTCTGTTTTCGAATAGCCTATTTGTGGTATTTCTGACGTGATGTAATTAATTAAAATGCGCATAATATTTGAAATTAACTTTAAATATGAAGTCTGCCTTCCCTTGCAGCTAAAAATCAAACGTCAGTGGCGATTCAAATGTATAAACTCAGATAAAAAAAAATGATAAAAAATCGAAATATATAGGTAGGTATATGAAATGTTTGATTGGTGGTAGAACTTTGGTTCGACCGGAGAAGTACCATCACTGCACCCATTTTTTTCCAACCTTTTTGTGGTGGCCTGCAAGCTCGTCTGCTGATGAATTCAAATAAATAAAAAAGGAAAAATTGCCACTCGCAAATTTTTAAAATTCAAAATAAAAACCGTACGCTTAGATGATTAGGGCGACCATACGTTTTCACAGACTGCAAAAATGTTGGCGAAACTGAACTGATGAAGAATGCAATGTTAAACCTATGTATTACCAAAACAAAACTCATCGTGGTGGGTGCCCAAAGCTAATGACGATGAACACCGTAGGGTTTAAATAAAATAAAGGAGATGTCCACATTTTGTATGGAGGTTGGGCTTTTATTCCGATAAATTCCAACCAGCACCGAACCATACATATACATTCATACAAAAAGCACAAAATTGGGTTTAATTAAATTTAACTAACTAAAATGATATATATTGTAGAATTATTTAAGTCTACTGTATTTTAGTGCGTCCGTGCGTATTTAAGTGTTTATTGTAAATAATAAGTTTATAATTTAAATTTAAACATTTAACTTTTAAAATAAAATTTGTACTCCCTAAAGGGTAAATATGGCGATCTAAATATTTTTGTAAAACCTTTTTCGCTACCCATATTTGTGCAAATAAAAAAAATCTTTTCTTTTCTTTTCTACTTATCTTCTTAGTTCTACAAATGGGTTATACTACACAAGCCACGCGGCTATGTACGTTGACTGGCGATTTATACGCATTTACAATATAGGCATGAGATTCCATTAAAAAGAAACAATGTTGTATAATAATAGTAGTTCATCGTACCAAATTAACAATCACGTCCTGGTGTTTTATTGAACAAAATGGACTTCAATTGAGGCAGTTACAAGTGGCTACTCCTACTACATGTGTCACACACACACCCACCGGATCGACGTCATTCGCAAGCTATGAGCAACTAATGACAGAAAAGCTAGAAGAGACAGATAAAGTGGCAAAATAGTTCTTTCCATTAGGAAACTTTACTAGCACAATAGTTTTTATTATTAGGGAGCCATAGAAAATGATAGGATTAAATATTTTCGCGGGCACCAACCCAGGCATATTTCATTAATTTTGTTGTATTTCATTTAAAATGAACAAATGTATTTTAATGCATATTATAAGGAGCAACAATAGATAACTGGCTAGATCAGACAGGTGTCTGCTGCTAGGAATCTGCTAGGAATTTGGATTGTTGCATTCTTCAACTACAAAAACTTATATGTGTGTATTTATTTCTCCTTGGCTAAGAAAAACCATTCTAATAATTTATTATGGTATTTTTCTCTACGTTTATCAATATGCACTGTACACATTTTCCATTCCAAAAAAGTCAATTGAGTTACATGCATACAGTGTTGTTGACTATATGAAATCCTTCTCAATATTAAGAGAAAACCAGTAGCCAGCATTGCAATGTTAATTTGGTTAAAATAAAATGAATTTTTTACAACCTGACCCTACAAAGGTCTGCGAGGAAAGAAAAGAAAATATTTTTTTTGCACAAATATGGGTTACAAAAATATTAAGATCGCCATATTTACACTTTAGGGTGTACAAATTTTATTTTAAAAGTTATAAAATAATTATACTATAAGTTATATGTTTAAATTTAAATTATAAACTAATTGTATACAATGAATTATTCTACATTATTATCATTTTAGTTAGTTAAATTAAATTAAACCCAATTTAGTGCTTTTCATACAAATTTTTTTTTATTTGAACCGTACATGGTTCACCGTCATCAGCTTTGGGCACCCACCATGAGAGGGTTTTGTACGCTGAAAGGAAAAAAAGCTGGCGGAAAAAAAAACCTCCCAGGTTTCTATTATGCAAAATATCTTATTAATGTTATTTATTTTACTTTATTATTTATTTCAGATATGTATTTTATTAAACATTTTTATTTATCATTTAGAAACTCAGTGACCGAATAGTACGCTTTTTTAAGTTCTTTTTTTAATTCATTAACATTTTTAGTTTTTAGAGAGTCAGGTAGATTATTGTATATTTTTGGTCCCATGCAAACAGTAAGCTTTATAAACATATTGACCCTACAAAATCGATATCATTCTATTCGTCTATAAGTAGTTTCTGTGATCTGTGCTGATGGGTAATGACAGAGTACAATAATCGTGATTAAGTATTGGTCAGTAATAGATCAAAATAGAGCAGATGCTGTTATACTTTCATTGGGACAAGGAACTATTATTGTAAGGACAATCAGACACCATCATAAAGAATGACAACCTAATTTTAACTGAAGACCTGTGTGGCGCAATGGTGAACTGTCAATGGAAGGGTCCAGAATTTGATTCCTTCCACAGCAGATATTTGAAAGATGGGTTTAAATTTTTGTTTCTGGTGCTGGATATTTGTATTTCTATCGTTGTGTGTCCATGGCATCCATAACACAGGAAATCTTAGTATAGGGCTATGAGTTGCATTACCAGTCAAGTCCCACATAACTCACTGTGTCTCCCAAGATGCCCAGCCAGGTACATTTTACAGGTTTCCCATCTTTGGCAAAAAAAAGGTAAGGTGTTTATTAGCTATCTGGTATTCATACTCTCCTTCTGGTCTCATTACATAAGATACGAGTATCTAATTAGAAATCTAAACAGTAGGAACCCTTCAGGACAAAAAAAGGATGAGCTGCATGGTGTTCAGCAGTCCCGGATTTATAAATAGGCAGTATAGGCCGCGGCCTAGGGGCGGCAGCGTCCTAGAGGCGGCCGTTCACTGGTTTTCTCATGGTTTTTTGTACTTTAAAAAAATCCCTATAGGAACTCTTTCCTGTCGAAACCTATATTATAGTGTGAGTGATAGATGAGAGCAGCAAGGCGGGCAGATGGCAGTGGCAACGTAGCAACCCCCGCTTTCCTTAGGTATGTACCTA
Organism: Pyrgus malvae; assembly: GCA_911387765.1. NCBI lineage: Eukaryota > Metazoa > Arthropoda > Insecta > Lepidoptera > Hesperiidae > Pyrgus > Pyrgus malvae. Next base: position 2,726,864 of record OU426955.1, on the reverse strand, counting down.
CAAGGGGCAGCAAAATAAAGTGGCCTACACTCTTAAAAAATATAAATTTGCCACTGGTGTTAAGCAATCACTTTTGCCTTGTCTATGGACATGATTGTACAGGGTAGTCACCTGAGCATTGCCAGTATTTGTAATGAAAACCCGCCAAGTTGGAATGGTTAATATCTGTAGTTTAGATTTCAACTCTTTTTTATGTACAAGAACTTGGCCTACATTTTTACATTTATGTTTTTGGTGGGATGAACCTCTACTGTACTCTTTGGTTTGAAATTTAGCTTTTTAAATTAAAGGGTGAGCTTATTTTTTGGAGTGCATGAATAATTGTCCTGAAATGATTTACATTGTATGGCTGCAACCCTTTTTGCATCTCACTGCTGGGTACCGGTCTTTCCCCTGTTATTAGAGGGTCCTGAAGCTCACTCCACCACACTGCTCCAATGCGGTTTGGCGGAGAACCTGGTGTTGGATGTTTTCAAACCGCCCATAAGGCCTCCGACAAGGTTTTACGACTGTTGTCTAACAAGGTTCAAGGTTTAACAACTGGGATCGACGGCTTAACGTCCAATGCGCGTTACAAAGAATGGAAACGCGCATGAAATTTTTTGCCACTAGCAGTCACCCATCTCACACTCGACCGCGCCCATTTGGCTTAGTTGCATAGATTGTTTGCATTCTATGCTAACCGCGGGGCCATGCATGCTTCAATGTATATGTTTAAGCAATTGAAAACCACCCAAACTGTTAATGAGTGGGTGTACCAAACACACATACATAGCTTCGGCATTGCCCTTAAGCTAAACCCTTCTCATTGTTCAAATGAACTTAAGCCAAACATAAGATATTATTGCATGTTTTTGCAGACAGTTTTTAGTACAGTAAATAATACTGATAAGGAAGACAAAAGAAAGTGAGAGGTAACATTGTGTATTATTATGACAGTTAAATGTTGTGACAGTGTGAAGGCCAGTTCTATAATTAGCTCATTTATGTTTGATGCTCTGAGAAACACATGCATGCATCATAGAAGCTTGTAGCGCAATATAGGTACTTACGCAAATCTCCCGACAAGCTTTTAATGATCATAATAATATAAATTGTCTATAATGAGGTTATAAGTTAAAAGTTAAAATTTTAGAGGAAAATTTTATTTTCTTCTTTTTAGAGCAATGAAATAAAAGCTTGTTTTGAAAAAAATAATTTTGCTTTTAATTTATTTTATCTTTGTGTGTGAAATCTTTCTGCATATTTATTGGTTATAATGTTATTAAAGGAAGTTACTTTAAAACATATTAAAAAAGGCAAATGAATATAACTCATTTTTTATTAACAATTACAATAGTAATTATAATAAAACTACAATGGGAAGAACTGTACTATACGTCCGCACGAATTTCGTAAAGGGAGGGGGTGGGGGGGTGGGGGAGGGGGTGTCTACCCTCCCCCTTTTATCCTAGACCACGGAAACGCGTAGTTTTTAAATTATGAAAAAAAAAATTTCAAAAATTATAAAAGCAAAAACTAGCCTATGCGTCACTTAAGACGCGGAATTTAGACTTTTAGGGGAGGGGGACCCCTTTCCCTTTCCAAAAAAAAAACTATGCAAAAAAAAAACTGCAAAAAAAAATATTTAGCAAGCATCTACTTATCCATTTTGGGAAGAAAAAAAAAATTTAAATAAAACAAATATTCTGATTACTGTATATTTTTATTAACACTTTAAACATATGAAACAAACCATAACAAAATCAAACAATGTAACATACAATATTAACAAATAGTATATAATTTTTTTTTATTTAGAAATATTCTGATTTGTGTATATTAATATTAAATCTTTAAACATATGAAACAAAACATAACAAAAACTTCTTGAAGTTCCACTGCGAGAGAAGCTCAGTAGTATACAAGTTTTTACCCTTGCCAGAAGACCCTGCAATCAATAAAATTACAATGATTTGACATGGAAAGTCCAATTAAAAAGTAACAATAATAGTATAAGTTACAATTTATGGAGTATGGTTACCGCTGTAACCTAAATATTTTAGCAGAACGAAGTATGTTGGTTAAATAGTATTCCATAGCAGGGGGGCTGTTTTAACCAAATCTAACCAAATCTGTAGTTTTTAACAACATGTCTAAAAGCAAACACTATTTGGACTATGTCACCAATGTCGACGGAACCCCGCTACGCGGGGTTTCTTTTTTTTGCGTAGAATTAAAACGTTCTAACCTAACCTAACCTAACCTGTCGTTTTTGAACTGCACTTCTTCTTCTTTCTTTTTATGTGGGGGGCTTAGCCCCCCACTCCCCTACTCGGGTGGCTTAGCCCCACGAGACCCCCCTACTATGTTTTCTTCATCAAAACATAAAGAAAAGGGAATGAAAAGTCCAAAAATATAGTGCAAATGTGCATCAATAGTGACATTTTTTTATGTTTGCTTTTTGCTTGGATAACAAACTGTCAAAAACAGAATTTTGACAACTATTAGAACTTCTTGCCACTTAACACTACTTTTGAAATAAATCTGGTAAGAATTATACATACAAAGTATGTTGTGGTGTTAATAATAAATATACAAAAAATACCTGAAGGAGTAGGTTGTGGGCCGTCGTTGGTTGCAGGCTCGGTTCTAGAAGAGCCAGCTCGTTGCTCCTCAGTGTGTTGCTCAACGTGAAGCACGCCGAGGTGCTCGACGTGAAGCACGTCGTCATCTATCAACGACACAGACACAAGCGGAGTCATCTTCATCATCAGAGTCCAACACTTGCACTGGGTTTTGTGGAGGTGTGTGGCCAAGCGGCTCACAAGAGTTCATCACTTGCACACACAGAGAGATGATTTCGTAACAAGACTGGAGTCTATCACTAGCACTACACTCAACTCTCGGGCGGGGATGCAGCAGAACACTAGGCCTGGGGCTTTGGGGACGCCATGGTAGACAAACGAATGATTTGAACTCAGGAGTACATAGAACGTCTCGACTTGGTGAAAACAAAATAAGCGATTAAACAAACGAAATGGCCGTATGTCAAAAACGTTCTTGAAAAAAAAAACTTGAAAAAAATTATCGCGTTCTTATACTGCAACGCATAAGCTAATGAAACCATATTAAATAAAAAAAAAAGTAGCTTTAAAAATCAATAGTCATTTTATTTAATTAAATTTATGTTTAATTCGTCGTAATATTTACTTATTTACGTAATTTATCTTGCTTTTATTTATAATAAAGTATTGTTAGAAAATATAATATAAGCGGCACTAGCAATAACGAAACGCAACTGACAGTACTCGTTTTTGTGCACAGAGTACATTTGTTTATTGTTTTTGTGGGTTATATTGCGAACTAAATATTGTAAACTTTAAAATTTTTTATCTCAAAAACTATTTATTTCCGCACTAAAAGATTTTACAGGGAGTCTTTCTAGAAGTAGACCTCCCCCCCAAAAAAGTTTGAAGTCGAAATTCGTGCGGTCGGATAGTACAGTCCATCCCTACAATGCCTTAACAAGTTGCTTACGATATGTTAGGATTTAAGTATTTTTTCTTTACTTAATAATTTAGTTATAATATATAAAATATGTCATATTTCAAATAATAATATGTGTCACCAACACCATTCTTTGATTGCCATTCCCGTATGGATCTTTATAAAATCTTAATTTCATTTATGATTACAATTTAATAATTATAAATTGTTATAAGAACAGAAGTCTATTTTCGACTTAAATAGATGTTAATCATATTTTATCATCCTACCATAAAAAGTTTGAGGGTTTTCCTCTTGTATGGTTTGTATACCATAAATTTCTTTTTTACACTGCAATATAGGACTGATTAAAAAGCGAACGTGTACAATCCTAATACACAAGAATTAAGATTATTTCATAAGCGGAATAGGTACTTACGGTGGCACGTCAACTGCAAACCAAAGAAAAAGAAAGGTAAAATTTGCACAGAAGCCCTACTTTAGTATTATCATACGATTGTTGAGTCAATTCACTATTCTTAGAGGATCTTGCACATAACGTGACGTATTCTTAGTCAACTTCACTCAAAAATCACAATCACAATTTTCAATAAAATTGACTGACTATGACCTTAACGTTAAAGCGAAGAAGAAGCAAGGAATTGTAATGTAAAATTTGAATATAGGTTATGAGTTTTGATGGTCGCATTGTCATTACGACAGTGACAATCGTGTGACAATTAGTAATCGTGAAAAAGTGACAAGCAGTCAGCTGATCAAGGTTTTAATAACAAGATTCACATAAGGCCAATTACGACGCGACTACGACTGTAACTTTTATTATAGAATAGAATAAAAAATAATAGGAAAATTATGTATTGTGGTACCTAACACAAACCCAATATCTGTAATTAAATTGAAATATAAATCATGGGTTCCCGTCGAAATCGAATCGCACACTTAAAATGTTCTATCACTCAACCACAGAACACATATACTCCTGGCGGAGCACTCAACTCATATATAGCAAACATTCATTAAAAAACATTGGCTAACGTAACAATATTTTGGTAAATGACACATATGGTCATGCTTGCAAGTATGAAAATTATATTGCGAATATTTTTTTATTTCTTTATTTATAGAGCTTTGTCCATGAGACAATGTAGCTCTGTAAGGTAATCCAGTTCAGTTACATATGTTTTAATAATTATAAAACAGTATTAAATATAATTATAATATAAATTAAGATACCTACATTTAAAATCTGTGGCTAGTGGCTAACACCCACTTGTATAGGGCTCTGGCACGACACATCCTATTAATTAAGTTCGGTCATGTATTCTAAGTTTCAACTTTACGGGAACTTCCTCCATACTGATAAGGCCGGTTGAGATGGGTCGAAAGGAGTAGCCCAACTATCCTGATTGTGACTCTGTCGAAGATGTATATAACACGTATTGATGGAATGTGTCGGCCCGGAACAGGGCCTATGGCCTATAGGCAGCAAATACTGGGGGAACAACACAGGTTCTAATGTACGAGCCTGAAATAGTGTCCTGCGAGTCCTAAAGGTAGTTACAATTTCGTTTCTACCAAATAAACATTTATCAATCCAAGATGGATATGGATGGATAGATAAGCGTTCGCTTTGTACAGTTCTGAACCAAATTCCTTTTTCGCGTGATCTTACATCAAAGTATTCTTTACAAATTCGACAGTAGTGTATTTTAATTTTGCAAATCAAATCGCTAAAAAAAGGTCTTAGGTGTACGGACACCCCCTTCAAAATGTGGTTGTTTCGCATGATAGTCAGCGTTCTCGTTGCCACAAAAATTTACATGAGATGGTGTTTTGTTCTTTCCTTTAGTTTTTAGACACTACTGAGGGAGACAAAAGGTTGACTAAGTTGATACTTAATTATTGAACTATTTTATGCTAAATTATTTAGAAAACGTAGTAAAACAAGATTGTCGTAAAAAAAATATGTTCCCAAAATAAATGCATGCTTTGCAATGCAAGCTGCAAGTGCACAGTTCTCGTATAATGGATCTTGCTTAACAGTAGGTACAGTGGAACACAACTATCACTCTGTCAATGAACGTTACAATTCATATCTGTGACTGTTTGTATGCTGTTTGTACAAAAATACTTTATCTGTGTGTGTATTTTATTTATTCTGACAAGAGTTTTGGCGGGAAGTCTGAAGGAACAAGTTGTGCTCTTGTTTTATTTTCATTTTCTTAGTGTATTTTTGAGTTATATCGGATAAAGTTGATGGCATTTTGCTCGATATAAGTTAATGCTAGTGCACGAGTGTTGTGAAATAAAATAACAGTGCGAAAACATGTTCGTCGGCTTGCCTCCAAAATTCCATCGGACATGTTCTGGTAAAGTAGCCATCACTTTACTTGAACATTTGACTGACTAGACTGACTGATACCTGACGACTAACTGACTTTTTTCTACGACTACAGTGATGCAAAAATTTTACTTGAAGCTGGCAATATGCACAGAGTTTGCGACGCCATTATTAAAATTGAAAAGCAAATATTGAATGGCTGAAAAGATCTTTATCCAATGCCGTAAAATGAAATTAAAAAAAAAAAAAATCTGACAGTTCTGTCCATGTTCTTTTTCTTTCTCAATGTTCTGTCAACTTCTGTCATTAGTACCTGTGAATTCCGATTTTCCAAGATTTTCTCGTTTTTACAATAATTCGCCCGATCTTGATCTATTTTAGGACGGATGAGTGATAGAGTAATTTAAATTCTTCGTTAATTCGTCGACAATTGTGTTCTGCCATGGGTTTGACGGCATCGGTATGATTTTGGTTTATGAATAGTGCAGAGGGTTTGTTGAGGGGCTGCAGAGTTTGAAGACCGATAATAATATGCAATGGAAATACTTGAGTCTGAGAGGACACTGGCTGTGTGCGGTGGTGTTAGTGTTATGGTGTACGGCAGCAGCGCAAAAGATCGGAGATCCCTACAAAATCCTTGGTATCCATCGAAGGGCCACTTTGCCCGACATACGCAAGGCTTATCGTCAGCTAGCTAAGGAATGGTACGTTTGTTCACGATAATACTGTTTATAAATTATAATAGAACAATTACTTAGGGTAGGTACAGTACTAGTTTACCCTAAGATAATGATAATTTAATAATTAGTTGTTTAGCAATCTGCAATTAATTTAAATACTATTCATGATTACATAAATTTTCATTTAACCATTTCCCTTTATTCTAACTCTTAATCTCAGGCATCCAGACAAGAATGAAGATCCGTCAGCAGAGTCCCGATTTGTGGAGATCAAGCAAGCATATGAGTTGCTGTCAGATACGGAGCGACGCCAGGCGTACGACCTGTATGGGATCACCAATGAGGATGAGCACATGTACAAACCTCGGCATGACTACAGCCAGTATGCACGGTTTAGGTTTGTTGCCGCCCATATCTTGCACGCTGTGCCTGTTTCACATCTGAGTGCATCCAAAATATTCACTAATATGATGTTACATTGTTCTTTAACATCTGGGTCATATACATTAAAATTAAGTCATTGTATGGTCAATGGCTGACCCTCATCTGCTGTAGATACTCTTAGGCTTTTATGGAATATAGTCCCTGTAGCTTCGGGATTTAGAATCGAGCTATGGTATGCCCTGCCTGATGGTAAGAGGCAACTAAAAGGGGGCTTCTAGGGTTGCAGGCGGTGAGAGTGGGAGCTCGATCTGTTCAGCCAACAGCCCCGGGAAGGACGACGGTGTGTGTGTGGCTGCATAAGCATTGGAAAGTGCAGGAGTGCATATCCACTCTCCCGAAGTTAGGCCCATTTTTGGGGTACCTTTTGAAGGTTTCCCCCAACAAAAAAAGGCTTATATGTATTATAGGCCAAAGCACAGACAAAGTTATATACTGCATAGTGTTCAATTTTGTTATTTAATTTTTGTAGTTGAAAGCAGTACAAGAAAAAGAAAATTTTATTTTACAGGCAATGCATTGCTTGTAGTAGCTTTCTTCCACACATTGGACATGGATAGAGGACTTTTTACCACTAAGTACCTAGTTAATATTTTTGCAAGAATATTGTTATGACACAGCTGAACAGCTAATACAACTGTTAACCTGTGAATGTTTTATTCTTAACTAGCTGTACCCTCCGCATATTGCTACGTCGTACCAACTCAGAAACCTTTGTGGGCTCATGCACAACACTTTGCTGAAGATTATGACATGATCAAATGCATTATGGTATATTAGGTTACGATTCTATAAAGGACATACAGACTATAATTCATTTATATATACATATATATATTATTGCTCATTACTTTCTTTAAATATTTCTTTTCATACAGTCCATTGTTACCATTGTTATTGCTTTTTTGAACTCTAAAACTAGTTTTAGCACTTTGTGTAAATGTTCATTCTTAACTTCCTTCTCTTACCTGAGCTACCTTTTTATTATGAAGTTTTTTGTAATACAGTACATTTAATACTGTTTTGGAAATCTGTGTATGTTACTGGAATGCTTTCCTGGCTTCCCAATATTGTGGCATTTAAATAAAGATGAATCATTCCTTTCAATACTTCCCTTTGACACATAATGGTGAAATCATATTCTTAATATATTATAAGTATGTTGTATGTAGGTATGGGTTTAATTTAGTGAACATTAATACTTCTAAAATTTCTGATTCCAAATATGATTAAATAATTAAATACAAATTATATTATTGCCAGTAAAATTTAAGGCATATTTCAATGTATATTTTAAATAATTTATATTTATTTTATTTATTTATATCACCTTAAAATAAGGGTTACAGGGTAAGACTTAATGCCTAATGACATTCTCTGCCAGTCAACCCTGGATGATGGTGAGAAGTTACGGTAGGCAGGAAAATGTGTAATTATAGATACTTCAACTCAGTTGTGCGCGCAGCACTATGTGTGGGTAAACCTGTATATACACAGTGAGTTTGTGTGCGTGACAAGAGGTACAGTGAAGTTGCTCGGACGATCACGGCCGCGTCACTGTCACACAAATTAAAGCTGCATAATTACTAGCCCACGCACACATAGCGCCGCGCGCACAACTGAGTTGAAGTATCTGTAAAAAGTTATTGGTATAAAAATAATGAAAAGAAAAAAATAGTTATATACATACATACATACAACATATATACATACATACAGAGCATACATAAATATACAACTATTAATTTCAAAAAGGTGACGGACATGATGCCAACTTATAATGACTCATTGATGGTTGAATATTTCTTCATATTCAACCCTTGCCCTGAAACTATGAAATGAATTTTTTTATAAAATCTATTTTTTTTTCAGTGGTGACCCATTTGAATTCTTCAGTTCTCATTTCCGAACCCCTGATCAAGACATAACATCATTCCACAAGCTCTCTGTAACTGCTCGGTAAGTTGTCCAACAGTATCTGATTTTTCGTTTTGATTTCAGAAATCTTAGAAATTCTTATTAGTATTTTTTAACCTTAATGTCTCACTGCTGGCCACAGGTGATGTGGTGATGAGAAATTTAGGCCATAGTTTTAAATTGAGTGATGGAACAACGTTACTAATTAAATATCACATTATTTTCTCTCACCGTGTTCAAGTGATTAACGAACAAATTCTTTCGTCTTATGGGCGCGCTGGGATTTGAATCGTATCTCTATGTTGCAGACAGCGGTCTTTACCGCACTGCCTATCACTGCTCCTTTCATTCTTATTAGTATACACATTTCACAATTCTAGTGGAAATACTGGTGAAAATACTGAGCCGTTCTCCTTTTCTTACACCTCTAGGCACTTCGAAAACAACATAATGGAAAAGAGCGTCCACACGCCCGCACTGATCCTGTTCTACACGGACTGGTGCTTCGACTGCGTGCGGTCAGCGCCAGCGTGGCGGCGACTGGTGGAGGCACTGCAGCCGCTGGGCGTCACCGTGGCCACCGTCCATGCGGGCCACGAGGCCAGCCTGGCGCGTCGTGTTGGGATACACGGAGTACCTTGCTTGTCCTTTGTGCTGGACAGGCATAATTATCTGTATAAGGAAAGCCTGTCGTCTTTGCCGAAGATTTTGGGTAAGTTTTCTTAAAAAAATTGAAATACAGAATGTATATGTGTGTGGTGTTGATTCTCTTTTCTAGTCAAGTTTTTCCAATGATAAAATCATTTGACTTGCCACATCTTTAATGGGATTATCTAGCTCTCTTAAGTCTTGTCTTGCTTCTGCAATCCAAGCCAATCCATTCATTTAAATCTTTAAATCCAAAAATAATGTTTGCTCATTCACAAAAGACTGTCTGTGACTTTATGCAAACTACATTGTACCTTGAATACATTTACTGAGATAGAAGCATGTAACACTAGACACTATTTTTTTATCCATTCATTTAATATTCTCTCATTTTTCTATCCACAGAATTCATCCGCTGGAAGTTCCCGTTTAGACTGATCAAGAACCTGAACGACGACAACGTGGACTCGTTCGTGGACGACTTCGAGGACAACAGAGTTAAGGCCCTCATCTTTGAGGAACGTCCCAATATTCGCTTACGCTACCTCGTCGCCGCCTACCATTATAGGACCAGAGTGGCGTTCGCGTGAGTTTGTTGTTTTTTTTTTTTTTTTCAACCTTTAATATGTCCCACTGCTGGGCACAGGTCTCCTTCTCACACAATTTGAGAGGGATTTAGGCCATAGTCCACCACGCTGGCCAAGTGCGGATTGGTGGACGTCATGCTTTTCGAGAAATTATGAATTTCTCTCAGGCATGCACGGCGATGGAGAACATCGTAATCAATGAAATATCACGATATTTTCCATCACCGTGGAGCAGCGATAAATTCGCACATTACAAATTTCTTTGTCAGAGGTGCGGAGCCGAGGATTTGAACCTGGGATCGGTCGCGTCGAAGACCGCGGTTTTTTACCACTCGGCTATCGCTGCTCCTGCTGTTTATACTCCTGTTGTTTATACTTTCCTTTATTTAATCAAAGAAAATCTGGAAGTGGACTCCACCACGCTGCTCCAATGGTATATTAATACGCTCATAACTATAGTAACTGAAGACTGATTGACAGTTTTCGTGATATAAAAAATGTACACTAATATTATCAAGATAAAAGAATTGTTTATGTGTTTGTAGGAAAATCACTGAAAAACAACTGAACCAATTTCCAAAAATCTTTCACAAAAAGAAAGCTATATTATCAGCGAGTGACACAGGCTGTATTGTTTATCAAAAAAATTAGGGATCCTTACAATAATGTTAAGGAAAACATGTAGAATCACAAGCCAAAAGCTAGTAACAAATAATTAAGTAAGGCTGACTTTTTTTATCTGTGTTTACTGCCAGATTTGCTCATCACCTTTATACATAAGAGCCCAGCAGCCGACTGGAATGTCACTATTAGAATTTTTAATATTATCATGACATATTTTGTCTCCAGATTTGTGGACCTGACGGACCCTAACACTCAAAACGTGAGCGCTCGCTACAAAGTGCAGCGCAACATGGACAGCATGGTGCTGCTCAAGGAGGACAGTGTGGAGCCAGCAGCTACCGTCAGTACCACGGAGATACCCACGCAGACGCTGCACCAACTCATTGAGGCCAACCAGATGTTGACCCTGCCAAGGCTGTCTTCCCAGGTACGTTTGTGTTTCCAGTTTTGTAGGGATGCCCTAACATATGCTTCCAGGAGAACAATGAGGGGCTTTAAGAAGTGGAATTACGGTGTAACGCTTCTGTTGCTTATAAAACAGAGAGGAATTGTTAAAATAAAGGGTTATTCCTTTATTTATAAACGTTGTATAGACTTGCAATAGTTATAATGTTTTGTATTTATTTGATATATTATTATGTCATTCTGAATTTCTGAATTATGAAACGAAATATAAAATAACTACCACAGGCTTATATTATTATTACATTTATTAGTAGGTCAGCATACAAAGGTTGCTTAAGCAATATCTCTTTTCTCTCAATATCTCAATTAACATTATAACTTAGTGGAGTTTGGTGTTATCAATTAATCTATATGTTCAATGCAATTCGTTTATTTGTCTAAAGAACATGTTAAAAGATATTACAATAAAATATTAACCTACTAGCCTTCACCAGCGTAGAAAGGACGTTGAGAAAGAACATAGGCTACTTTTTACTGCGGGAAAATATCTCATTCCCACGGGAAGCAAATGAAATAATGAAATGCGCCGTGTAGTGTTATAAATACACTACATGTTATTACTTACTTCATTCACGTCGATTATCAAATTTTATAACTTATATCCGTTTGTTTTATTCTTAAACTTTGCTTTTTCTTTATTATTTCTTTACAAAATTATTTACATTCTCTGTTTGTTTATTTACATTTTGACGCAGCTATCAAAATTGTCATGTCTGTCTTTCATGTTTCTTATTTTTTTAATTCGTTTTATGGCATTGTATAAAAATCCTTTTAGCCATTCAATATAAAAAGAAAAGAAATATTGCATGTTTCTTATTTCATTTCATAGATTAATAAAGTATAGTATTGTCTTTGGCTTATTTATGTTTTTTATATTAACCGGTTAGTCAATATTTTAATCTATACATAAAGCTGAAGAGTTCGTTCGTTCGTTCGTATGTTTGTTTGAACGAACTAATCTCAGGTACTACTGGTTCCAATTGAAAAAATCTTTTTGTGTTGGATAGTCCATTTATCGGGAAAGCCTTTTTTTTAAAGGCACACGGGCCGCGTGGTGTAATCTATCACCGTCGCCTATGGACACGGGCAACCCCAGGGGAGCCACCAGAGGGCTTTAGGCTATTTAACATCATGCTATGACTAATACCAAAGTCCACGCGGACGAAGTCGCGGGCGGCCACTAGTATTAAATGTTTTCATTTAAAATTCGAATCCAATATTCATACGAGTAGTTAAGATAGGACAACGTCTGTCGGGTCAGCTAGTTCATTATAAAAATACCCATCTATTACACTCTTCCAACTACATGCGAATTGATGTTGATAACTTTTTATGATGAAGAAGATCTAGACTGACCGATGATTCATGAAACCTTCCAAAATCTTTTTTTGTACATCTCCATAGCATAGAAATGAATCTGACCCTTAGAATAACTACGTATAGAATGAGTGTCTTCATACAAGCGCGCCCTCAAAATTGAAGTACTAAATAGATTCCTACAGCTGTCACATTTGACAAACAAAATATTTTTATTTTGACTAAATTAACTATAAAATAAATAAACCAACCCGCACTTGGCCAGCGTGGTGGACTATGGCCTAAATCCCTCTTACTTGTGAGAAAGAGACCTGTGCCCAGCAGTGGGACATAAAAAAAAGGTTGAAAAAAGAACTATAAAATACTACAAAATATGTATTGAAAACACTGTGAAAAGTTATTTTACTAGATTTCTATTGTTTCTAAAAAGTGTTGTGATAAAAAAAACCTTAAGTCTTACGGAGCGACGCTGCGTTTGGCACCAATCAACATGCTTCAATTTGGGCGCGCGAACCTGGTTTCTATAATTGTAATTATTCTAAGACCTGAGCCTTTTTCCAGAGCGTGCTGGACACAGTGTGCCCCGTGGAGTGGCGCGCGGCGCGGCGGCGGCTGTGCTGCGTGCTGGTGGCGCGCGACGCGGGCGCCGGCCTCGCCGAGCTGCGCGCGCTGGCCCGGCGCGCTCCGGACCGCCTGCGCTACGCCTATGTGTACGCGCACGCGCAGCCCGACTTCGTCAACGCGCTCGCTAACGGATCTGGTGACATTCTTTTTGCTTTAAAAGCTATCAATTTCCATTCCAGATTTTTGCAAATCACTTACAAATGTCGGTACAGCTAGACTGGTCTATTTTAGTTATTTCCATAGTATAATGTCGTATGGTATTTTACTGTGGGGAAATGCTGCTAATATCGACACAATATTTATTTTGCAGAAGAGGGCTATTCGCGCAATTTATAAATTAAATTCTAGAGAGTCTCTGAGAGAAAAATTTAAGGAAACGAATATACTAACATTTGCATCGCAATATATTTATGAAAATATAATGTATGTTCGTAAAAATAAACACGAATTTATGACTTTTTTGGATTTACATAGTTCGAACTGTGTTTCGACAAGGAATGGCCACAAACTTGCATTCCCCAAGTGTAGACTCCGCAAAAAGATTCACTCTTTTATCGGGATGTCGATCAGAATATATAATAAAATCCCGGAAAGTTTTCAATCCCTTCCTTTGCACAGATTTAAAAAGAAAGTCAAATAAGTCCTGTGCCGCAAGGCTTATTACGATCTTAAGGACTATTTAATTGATAAAAAAGTTTGGGATTGAGCTGTATTCCCACAAGGCTGTTTCTATAACTGATGTAATAGATTTAAATCAATCAAACTGCCAATGTTAACAGATGGCTGTGGGACGACATTGACACATGCGGTAGCTGTCACGTATGTTCCTTATATGCCCATAGCTACTCTGTAAGAAAGCTTATTATTGTATACCTCATATTTTAAAACAGGGCTGAAGTTTTTCTCCGTCTGCTCTTTTCTTCAGCTCAGCATTGCCTAAGCGCACCCAGAGCAGACAGAACAAAAAAAAATAACGTTCACTAAGAGTTTGTAAATGAACCGTACAGTGAATAAAGAATATTTCATTTCATTTGCACGGCTAAAAACAGCACGATATTTGGCATGAATTTTGGTTATAGAAGTTATAAAACACTTATGTCTATTTTGTGATATTCACTCCGTGGAAATCGTTAAAGTCTGACTGGTAACCGCACAGTTCCACCAAAATACGTTGGAATTCCATTACCGCAAAAATATGTTTAATATAATATTTATAAACTAATTATGATTATTATTATTATGTTATATAACTACACAAGTAGATCCAGGGAGACAGGCTAAATCCTAGATCCACCACTGGAACTGTGTATTATTCTAGTACTAGCCCTCCACCAGCGGCTTCGGCCGTGTGGATCCGTTATATGGATCGCCATCGAATAAAAATAGACTATATGCTATTCCAGACTATTTTTCTAACTTTCTTCCATTCATTTGAAAAACGACATTAGGCGATGTTGCCATTTTAAAATCATAGGCGTTTAACCAACGGCTTTGACCGCCTGGTCCCGTTTTATAGCTTCCCCTAGGATAAAAACCATCCTATGTCCTTTCCCAAGGTGCACTCTATCTGTGTTCCAAATTTATTTAAAATTGGTTCAGTAGTTTAAGCGGTTAAGCGTAGCAGACAGACAGAGTTTCTTTCGATTTTATAATATAAGTATGGTCTTCTATCTACAGGTATAGACATCTCAGAGCTGGAGCATCGCATCGTAGTGATATGGCGCCGCGAGGCGTCCCGCATACAATATGAGTGGCTCAATGAGACCTGGCCCACTGATAGGAGCGTCCGTCCTGAAGAAGCTGTGAGGTAAGAGATCTTATTGATTATCTTATCTTGTTTCATGAAGGTTTATATCCTATGCTACCAAAGAATCCTGAGATATTTTGGTCACATTACCCGTCGACAACTGGACGACATAGACAAACTGTTAATAGTGGGCAAGGTCGAAGGAACAAGAACCCTCGGTCGATCACCTAACCGCCTGTGTGACTAAGTGACCACACTAACTGGACTCTCCGTCACAGAAGCCCCGAAGAACCGCTAAGGAATTTCATTAAGGACACGACCTACAGTAATGAAGAATACGACAAGGAAGAAGATCTTGATCCATCTTCAAAGCACAGTTGATGAACATACCTTCTCTTATGAACTTTGTATTTTAAAAGACGTAAGAGTAACGATAAGTCACTCATCATTCTCATATCTCACTTTTTAATTTAATGATTTCCGCTGATTTCTATTAAACAGGTACCACGAGAGACTAAACGAAACCAAAAGAGCACTGGAACAACTGGTGAAACGATTGCTAAAGCCCACTGAAGTCGTGCCGTATGAAGCTCATGTTCAGGTAACATCATGTTAAGGAAGAAATAAAAATGGCTACATTTGTTACACTGCTTATCAGAAGAAATTCTTTACGTGTTAAATCTAGAATATCAGTCTTAAGAACATTGAAATAACTGTCAAACATATTTGTAACTTTTATGCTCTAAGCCTTGTATTGTGTCTGAAGATAGATTTACCGCAACCCTTTTTGCGTCGCACTGCTGGGCACGGGTCTCTAGATTATTGGAAGGCCTGGAGCTTACTTCACTTTGCTACTATAGTGCGAGTTGGTGCATAATTTGGTCATACCTATATTGGTGAGAATTGGGTTAAAATGATATCTATAAAATCATCTACTATTCTCAGGAGCTACTGGACGAAGCGGCTCGCGGAGCGCTATGGAACGCGCTAACAACAGCGAGCGAGTGGGCGGAGCGGTTCGCGTTGTTCCTGCGCACGCGCAGGGCTCTCTCGGCCGTCTCCGTCGTGGCCACCGTCGCCGTAGTGCTCGCCGTCGGGTACTTCATGGCGTACCTTGTGTGAGTAGCTCTATGGACCGCGCTATAGTTCCATGGAACGCGCTAATAACATCGGGCGAGTGGGCGGAGCGGTTCGCGTTGTTGACTCCTAGTCTAAATTTATTAAGTCACTTCCACTCACCAAAACCCCGATATTAGTTGTGACAACACAAATAAAATAAAACTACCTTACATAATGAAAGTACCCATAAAACGAGAGCGCATTCCTACAGTTATGCGCGTTATGTCGCGTTTCGCAAAAAGTTTATTTCGTCGCATGTAGTCAGCTAATTCTAATAATATCTACTATTACTTTAGATAAGCTTTAATTTTTTAAACTTTAATATGTTTTTAAATCGCTCTTATTTCAAAGCACTGATTACAGTTTTCATGTGCACTTTTTGTCAAATTCTTAGAATAATTACAATTACATTATAGAAACCAAGTTCGCGCGCTCAAATTAAAGCATGTTGATTGGTGCCATTAATGGCACCAAACGCCGGGCCGCTCTGTAAGACTTAAGGTTAATTTTTATCACAACACTTTTTAAAAACAAAAGAAATCTAATAAAATAACTTTTGACAGTGTTTTCAATATTTTATAGTTAATTTGGTCAAAATAAAAATATTTTGTTTGTCAAATGTGACAGCTGTAGGAATCTATTTAATGCTTCAATTTTGATAGCGCGCTTGTATGAAGACACTCATTGTATACGTATTTATTGTAAGGTCAAATTTGAATGCTATTCAAATTGTTCCCAGGCGCATCGAGGAAGAGACAGTACAGCGGGAGAGGGAGGAGCGGCGGCGCGCGACCGGCGCCGGCAGCAAGGTGGCCGCGCCGCCGCAGGTGCGCCTGCACGAGCTGCGCGCCGAGAAGTACAACGGACTTGTCAGGTGAGGCCGCTTTAAGGTCGCTGCATACGTAACGGGTTTTTACATGGATGGGACGGGACGGGAAGTATTGGAAAAATCGTTTCATACAAAATGTATATGAAAGAGCATATGTCACGGAGACACGGACGGGATGTGAACGTGGCACGGTGGTGGTGAACGTTCCCGTTTTGAACGAGGCAGTCACGTCCCCGTCCCGTTCACGTTCCGTCCGAGTTTTTATCACGTTACGTATGCAGCGACCTTTAGTGACTGGCGCTTCGGGATAAGAGTAGAGCTACGGCATAAGAATAAATAATACATAGAATAGAAACTCCCGCTCCGAACGGGCTCAAGGTCCCGATATTAGCCTACACCGTTAAACAGAATACTCAACTCGGGCTGTCTCGGCCGGCGTGTCAATTACAATAATAGCGCCAGGTTATTGTGGTGTCTTTGGTTGTACAGACAATGCAAAAACAATACCACACGTTAGTCTGCCCAAAGATGATGCGAGGTAAGTAATATTTTTTAAATATTATTCCATTTCCGTGCCTAATTTTTCAAAAGGACATGAACAGTTCTTTTTAATAGATACCTACAGCATTTTAACATGTCGCCAAAATCTTCTTTAATAGCCCATCGGTCGTTGAACCTTTCTCGCTTGCTTTGCCGCGGCAGTGGCGCACATAATTCGTTTATTTTAAACCTACACTGATTTTGAGCCTGATTTTTAAGTAAAGGAAAACTTATATTTCAGCGATATTATCGTAAGACATAAGCATTATTATCAGTTCACAACCCTGGCAACACGCTTGGGCGACAGAGGGGCTTAACTAGGTAAAGGGGAAGTAGGTATATAAATTGCGGCATTTCAATGGCGATCAAAAAAGATTCCGTTCTATGTATTATTTATTCTTATGGCCCTACCTGATCGTAAGAGGCGACTAAAAGGGGCTTCTGGGGTTCTGGACGGTGAGAGTGAGAGCTTGATCCGTCCAGCCAGGAGCCCCGGGAAGGACGGTGGTGTGTGTGTGCACAGCACATCTGCTCTCCCGAAGATGGACCCGTTCTGGTGCGCCGCGCATGGAGGACACCGTTGCGTTCCTATGGAGATCCCATAGTCCTTCCAAGCATAGAAGTAGGCCACCGAGGGGGTTTTAGTGCGATCAAATCCCACATAACCCGGTAACCTCTCCCAAGGTGCTGGGTACCTTTTCAAGGTTTCCCCCCCGATACCAAAAAAAAAGGTAAGGCCTCTTTAGTTCTTGTGACTAGAGATTGTATTATAGATTGGAACAGCCCAGGTGTGCGAAGCCGCATGCCGTTATTAGCTCTCGGAAGGGTGCAAGACTGAAGAGAGTATACTCGTTTTCTCAAGATGTGTCCGTTTGAGCATTGCGCATGGAGGACATCAGTGCGTTCCGCTGGACAAACCGGAGTCCTCTCCAAGCGCTAAGGCAAACTAATGAAGTGCGATACAAATATACACATAATCCTGCATCTCACGTCTTTTGAAGATTTATTAGGTGAGGCCTTTTCTGTAATTTAATATATACGGTATCCCTTGGTGACGAAAATGAGTGCTTAACTGATCTTTGTCCCTCTGAAGTCATGTCCTGTTGTGCAGATAAGTGTTTTAATTGTTTTAGATTTTTTGGGTATGGGGCAGCCACTTGCTGAAATGTCTGAGAGACATAGAAACCACTATGAGTACTGTATATATATGTATGTATGTATGTGTACTCTATGTATATATGTATGTAAAGCGTATGGGTGCGCATAGATGCACGCCATTTTAAGCTTAAGAGGGTGTCAAGGTGCCCCAGCAACCCCAACAAGAGTGTGGAGGAAAAGGGGAGTACTCCCGCCAGGCGATGTCACTGCCTGGGGACTGCGGTCCGAATGCTATGCTAACTTCGGACCATTTGTATATATATACTGAAAATCTATAAAACTTCGATAGCGTGATTCAGGATACGTCTTCTGATTGGCCAGTTCAGCGAATCGCGTGTGACGTATTTTATTGTTTACAATGTTCGTTGCTTGCGTCGTCTTGCATTGTCAGCATTTCATGTGAGGCTCGCGGTCATATTACTGCGCGCCGCTCCAAGAGTAATTAGGCCTTTTTCCATAACACTGGCCAAGTATATTAATATGTATCTTAAACTGCAATGAATATATTTCGATCGATGTAACATTTAATACATGTACTAATAACGTTTGCAGGCTAGTGAAGCCGGGCTGTCGAACCATCGTGTTGCTGGTGGATATGCAGAGCAAAGTGCAACTACTGTCCAAGTTCCACAAGATAGTGTGGCCGTACCGCAAGTAAGTTTAGACTAGAATTAACACCGTTTGAAATTTTTGTATGGTTATAAAATAAAATAAAATAAATAGCCTATAAATTTCTCATATAATTTATTTATAGTGAGTGTTTAGTTTTTATTCAATTATTTGAGATGTGGACGACATATAACAGTCAGGAATGCCTTTAAGTTTATTAGTAAACCCTATGCTCATGATTATGTTGTTGGTGTACATCAGATGCGATTGGTGATTGAATGCGTGATAGTTAGAAACAATGTTAATTTTTTAGGGCATGTTAGGTTACCAGTCCAGGCTGTATATAGAGTTGATTTAAACATTAGGCTTGGCTTGCAATAGTTCCTGTAGCTTCGGGATTAAGAATAGAGCTACGGTATGCCTGATCGTAAGAGGTGACTAAAAGGGGGCTTCCGGGGTTGTGAACGGTGTGAGTGAGAGCTCTATCCGCCCAGCCAGCAGCCCCGGGAAGGATGATGGTGTGTGCGTGGCCACATGACGTTGCAGCGGTGTTTATATTGTGGGTTTGATGAACAAAAGAGAAATAGTTAAGGGAATCGTTTATTGCCTAATATAACACCTTTATTGTTTTTTTTTATTGTAGTTTAATTGTAAATATTTTTTAATTTAATAATTAGTTAGTTTTATTTATTTTACTTATTAATATAGGTAATGTGCTACTGCAACGTTACAGTGTAACCAACCAGTTTTTTTTTTGTACCTGTGTCATTCCTTGCTAAGATCACAAAAAACTTGGTTTTTCAGATTTTTTGTGGTTTAAATATAACACTGTCTTTTGCAGGAACAAGACCCTAGTATTCGCGTACCTGTGCGTGGAGCGCGGCGTGGAGTGGTTCCGTCGCGTGTTACAGCTGTCCCTTGGAGGAGGGGAATTGCGGGTGAACGCTCGCAACTGCGTCGGCACCGTGCTGGCGCTCAACCCGCACCGGAACTACTTCTGCATCTACCACGCCAAGCACCCGGAGGGGGCCAAGCCGCACAAGGTAACTGACTCGGACTAGTCCCCCCTTGTGGGGGAGACTGTCCCTGGGTAAGGGGTGGTGGGAGAGCGAGTGAATGCTCGCAACTGTGTCGGCACGGTGCTGGAGCTCAAACCGCACCGGAACTACTTCTGCAACTACCACACCAAGCACCCGGAGGGGGCCAAGCCGCACAAGGTAACTGACTCGGACTAGTCCCCCCTTGTGGGGGAGACTGTCCCTGGGTAAGGGGTGGTGGGAGAGCGAGTGAATGCTCGCAACTGTGTCGGCAAGGTGCTGGAGCTCAAACCGCACCGGAACTACTTCTGCAACTACCACGCCAAGCACCCGGAGGGGACCAAGCCGCACAAGGTAACTGACTCGGATTAGTCCCCCCTTGTGGGGGAGACTGTCCCTGGGTAAGGGGTGGTGGGAGAGCGAGTGAATGCTCGCAACTGTGTCGGCAAGGTGCTGGAGCTCAAACCGCACCGGAACTACTTCTGCAACTACCACGCCAAGCACCCGGAGGGGGCCAAGCCGCACAAGGTAACTGACTTGGACTAGTCCCCCCTGGTGGGGGAGACTGTCCCTGGGTAAGGGGTGGTGGGAGAGCGAGTGAATGCTTGCAACTGTGTCGGCACGGTGCTGGAGCTCAAACCGCACCGGAACTACTTCTGCAACTACCACGCCAAGCACCCGGAGGGGGCCAAGCCGCAGAAGGTAACTGACTCGGACTAGTCCCCCCTGGTGGGGGAGACTGTCCCTGGGTAAGGGGTGGTGGGAGAGCGAGTGAATGCTCGCAACTGTGTCGGCAAGGTGCTGGAGCTCAAACCGCACCGGAACTATTTCTGCAACTACCACGCCAAGCACCCGGAGGGGGCCAAGCCGCACAAGGTAACTGACTCGGACTAGTCCCCCCTTGTGGGGGAGACTGTCCCTGGGTAAGGGGTGGTGGGAGAGCGAGTGAATGCTCGCAACTGTGTCGGCAAGGTGCTGGAGCTCAAACCGCACCGGAACTACTTCTGCAACTACCACGCCAAGCACCCGGAGGGGACCAAGCCGCACAAGGTAACTGACTCGGACTAGTCCCCCCTTGTGGGGGAGACTGTCCCTGGGTAAGGGGTGGTGGGAGAGCGAGTGAATGCTCGCAACTGTGTCGGCAAGGTGCTGGAGCTCAAACCGCACCGGAACTACTTCTGCAACTACCACGCTAAGCACCCGGAGGGGGCCAAGCCGCACAAGGTAACTGACTCGGACTAGTCCCCCCTGGTGGGGGAGACTGTCCCTGGGTAAGGGGTGGTGGGAGAGCGAGTGAATGCTTGCAACTGTGTCGGCACGGTGCTGGAGCTCAAACCGCACCGGAACTACTTCTGCAACTACCACGCCAAGCACCCGGAGGGGGCCAAGCCGCACAAGGTAACTGACTCGGACTAGTCCCCCCTGGTGGGGGAGACTGTCCCTGGGTAAGGGGTGGTGGGAGAGCGAGTGAATGCTTGCAACTGTGTCGGCAAGGTGCTGGAGCTCAAACCGCACCGGAACTATTTCTGCAACTACCACGATAAGCACCCGGAGGGGGCCAAGCCGCACAAGGTAACTGACTCGGACTAGTCCCCCCTTGTGGGGGAGACTGTCCCCGGGTAAGGGGTGGTGGGAGAGCGAGTGAATGCTCGCATCTGTGTTGGTACCGTGCTGGCGCTCAAAGCGAGAAGAAGGCGAGAGGAAGGCATAATATTGTTCATTATTCGTTTTCTGCTGAAGGAGTAACGCATCCTTTATTTCACCGTCATTACAATCCAATTTATTTAAAGTCGTTTTAAGGAAACTGCCTAGCTAACTGAACTATCCACAGTATACTACAGGTCGCGTCACGTAAAAAGAACGCTGTAAGAAAGTGGAGGGGGCATGTTTGCGCATGGGTACACTCGCACACGAAAATCTAGGCCTATGGTTTTCTATTTAAACTAACCTTTCGCTCGTGACTTCTTATATTGGTTATCGTTAGATTATTGAAAAACCTCATACCACCAAATAAACCGATAAATCGCCTAATGCGCAGCTTGGCCATCAGCGTTCTTTTTACATGATGCGACCTATACCCTACTTTTATGCTATAATATTAGTTATTGCTGTAATATTAGAAATAAAAATAAATAAGCTAAGGTTTATTCTCCAAGACTTAACACTTGAATTGTTTGCTCAATGTGATTGTTCAAAATTCGGCGCGAGTCGACTGTTTTTACACCACTATGCGAAAATAATGCGGGTCCCTTTCGCATAGACTGTGGGACAGTACCAACAGCATCTTAAGGATGATTGCCAGCAGGCTAGACTGCAGGTATGCGAGTCATTGCTGCGCTGTGTCAAGTGGAATGGCGCAGCGAAGACTCGCATCTCCACTTTAGAAATAAGCTTAGGTACTAACATAGTTTATAAGTACTAACTGATATTAACCAATATGAGCCCTTGTTGCTTGTTATATGGAA
Source organism: Pyrgus malvae (assembly GCA_911387765.1). Lineage (NCBI taxonomy): Eukaryota > Metazoa > Arthropoda > Insecta > Lepidoptera > Hesperiidae > Pyrgus > Pyrgus malvae. The sequence goes on along the minus strand of OU426955.1, from coordinate 2,704,227 downwards.
TAAAAAATAAAATATACAAAATGAAGTAGTTATTATATATTTCCGGGCAGCGCATGAACCGCATGACGAAGTCGCTGGGCGGCGGGCTGGCGCAGGACCCCGAGGCGGGCGCCTTCATCGGCTTCACCACCGACCCCGACTCCTCCTCCGACGACGCCGACGCCGACCCGCCCGTGCTGCTGCAGGGTAACGGAAACTACCCATCATTACACCATATCCAGGGAGCAGGCGCGGTCCCAGTCACAGGGGATATGACCCCCCCCCCCTAAAATCCATCAGTCATGTGTATATGGAAGGCGAAACAAGCCAATTTGGGACACCTCTTCCCCCAAATTTCTTAGTGACCCCCAAATTTGAAGGCTGCGACCGCGCCTGCCTGCCAGGTAGGGGGGGGACAGAGGGCTCTAGTACCCTCCCCCCTCCTAATACCTTTTGAATACAGCCTTAGCAAACCTCAAATTATTCCAATCGTAACTAATTTTTAAGTCCACACGCCACCCGTATCATTTCAAAGCACAAAGGAATCACACAAAAGATAAGCATTGTTGCCAGTCAATAAAAATACCTCTTAGGCCTCATTTACGGAGACGCGGGGCGTCCGGTGTCGCGTGTGGCGTGGCGTCTCGCGGCGCGTCAGACGTTTTTTATGTTTACGGTGCGGCGGCGCGTGCAGCGGCACTTATCATCGCACGCGTAAACACAAACATATGGAAATATACGATGTTGTTCATGGAGATGCGAGACGGGAAGAGTGGCGGTGCCCGCGGCTGCGTCTGCCGCGGTGCCCGCGGCAAATCCTCAAGTGTGTAGCGAAGCGTGCATGTAGCGAATTTTTATATTAAATAAATCACTTTTTAACATAGAATTTTCTTCTTAAAAAAAGTCGATCATATCATACTCCATTGCGCCGGTGACTGACTACGTCTGCGTTGTGCGATTTCCAAATAAAGACTGGCAGAAGGTTCCACCGCGCTGGACCATAAGCTGTGACCAAGTTTAGTATTTTTAATCAACCTTACCTAACGTAAAATGTCTTCGGAGTTAATTATGTTAGCACAAAAATCTGTTAACCTCACACATACAACTCTGTAATCTTAAATAGCCCATGCTGAACAAATGTCTCCTCCGAAATATGAAGGAATTTTGGCCATAGTTCCCCATACTGCTAACTGGCGTTGTTAAGTAAGCCAATGAGTCTCTGAAATATCAATCTGGTCTTGGACTACCAAATCAAATTTTTTTTTCAATTTTAGCATCGCAAACTCTGTGCATATTGCCAGCGTCAAGTATAATACCAAATCAATTGAGATACTTTTAATGAGTTGTCAAAACGTGACGTTCTCATACATTTAGTATGAGAAAATGAGTTGTGACGTCACATATCGGTCTTAGTCAATTGACTATTTTTTATTGATTTAAAAGGTAATGAAATTCGTGTTTAAAAATAAATTAACAGTTATCCTGCTTTCCAAGCATGGCTTAGGGCAATCTTTTTAAGGAATGCATTTTGATTTTTTTGTGCATAGTGTCCAAAACCCTATTATTTTTATCCAAGCATCACTCGGGCATCCGGGTACTAATCTTTAATTTTTCAATTTTGAAATGAACTGAAATAGTTTGAAATGAAATAGTTTATTAACATCTTGGGTAATAATATACACTTGATGTTTGTCATTGTTGTACGGCCATCGGCTGACCGTCATCCGCTCTTCTTGTTAACTTCCAGAGAACCTCCTGGACGGGCTGGAGAACTGGCTGGACCGGCTATTCGAGGGCAGCACGCACCGCTACTACGTGAACTACTGGCCCGACATGACCACCAAGTGAGCCGCCACCCATCCGCTAGGTACACTACTTGTATGGGCTGAGGAGTAGCGGGTACATTTCGAAATTACGGGTACAATCAAAATTATATCTTCAAATTTTGTTTGTGTGTTTAAAAAATACTACAAAAATTCACAGTTATTTTCAGACTCATCTTAAAGAGTCGATTTTTCAATCTCCGGATTAAACTAATCATCAAAAAAATGTTAGTATTGTCATTGTTACTCTTATGACATGAAAAGGATAGCTATAATATTTACTATTATTTACTGACGAATAACTTTATCTCGGGATGGAAAAATCGACCCCTAGTCAGTTAATATTATCGCTACCCTTTTCATGTCATAAGAGCAATGATGAAAGCGCTGACATTTATTCGACAAATAATTTTATACGGGGATTAAAAAATCCGCCCTTTGATTACTTCCGAAATATAAATAGTGAATGTTGAAGTGTTTTCAGATCAGTCAGTTTCATGTTCAAAATGTCAGCTGTAGTTTATTTGTTATCACTCATCAGATTTTGATATAAAAATCGTTTAGAACTGCAGTAAGTAATATTTGAATTTATTGTCTCAATGGTATACAGATCGCGAAATGAACCAAAATATTTTGTTTATTATGTAACCAAAATTCCGAAACCTACTTGGTTAAAATGTTCTCTTTGTTGTCTTACTTTCCAACTTTAAAGCGATTCAATGTATTTATTTCTTTCTATAGATTTATTTCCTACAAATCTATACCTTTTAGCCTTTAAAAACTGTTCAGAAAGAGAATAGGCATGTAACTTCTAATATAATTCCGACTTTTGTTTTATATGGATTATTTAGTTCACAAGACGGCCACGCCTATCTCATTTTGAACGGACTCTAACTATTGTCTGAATTTATTATACTGCCCAGATTACGTCTTAAGTTATTTCCTACAGATATTTAAGCCAACTCTATTCACTTTTATGGAAAAATAATTATACCCACCCAAAATATAGAGCATAGCAATTTGCAAGTGTTTCTAAAACACCTAAATACATTACGCTCACTCATTTTTAGCATCATAATTCTTAGTTCCAAAATGTTACGACCAGTAACTAAAAATGAGTGTTTTATAATGTTAGATATTGATAAAATAACTTAGGTGGGGTATCAGTGTAAGTTCGTTCGTATTGAAAATTAAAGATTGATTATGTTGGCTCTCGACTGTATTATTATTTTACTTTATTAATAAACCAAAGGTATATTTTTATTTTAAGTTGTAAACGAGGTTGCAGTGATTTTTTTGGATTTCTTTTTATCATGCCTTCAGCGCGAGGCAGTTTTTTTAATCGGAATGTTTTTTTATGTATAGAATAGTATAAAAAAAACACTTTTGTGAGTGTATCCACTAATTGTGGTGTATCGGATTATTGTACAAATACCTATCATTATTGTTTATTTACAGTTATTTATAATTAAATCTTTCAAAACCATTTTTTGGTTTAAAAACATTGGTGTCGTTTTGAGAAAGCATTAATGGAGAAATTGCACGATGTATTTCCTATGTTAGACAAATGTTAATAATTAAGATTTTTTTTATTTGACTGGAGTAGCAGACGAGCATGCAGGCCACGTGGTGTTAAGTGATCGCTGTAGCCCATGGACATCTACATACAACCTCAAGAAAGCATAGATAAGTCTTGTCTGAGGTCGTATGCAGTTGCGCTACTACTCCGGAGGCTGGTGGTTGCCTCATGTAAGTGTGGGTGGTGATTTGAAAATATTCTTAATTGAAATGTATTCAGAAATCATCAGCTGCATATTAATCGCTTAACATTTAGCATAAAGGAACCAACGGGAAAATATGAAATCGCAGCCATATAATATGCAGTTTGTATAGTTATTTTTTCTTACGAATGTTGTAACTATAGTTATTTTTTCTTACGAATGCAGCTGTAACATGGTTGTGAGGTTTTGAGTTGCGTAACAGGCTGTCAATCAGCTGTTAGTTACCGGCAGGTAATAACTAATAACCGTAATAATTACGATTATTAGTTATTACCTGCCTGTAACTAACAGCTGATTGACAGTAATTGATGTTGCATGAATCATATTTCGCAATAAATAATGATTATGATTATGTATACAGCTCCACAATGGTAAAATCGCATTCGTGACTTTCTGTATTCCTTTTCTGCCGCGGAGCAAATAAAAAAAAACAAGTCTTTCGGATAAAACCTAATAAAATCTCAGCGATATCATGTAATCAGTGGCTTTATATCATTACCCAAATCTTATAAGTTCGTGAAGTTAAGAGGCCGTATACGAAATTTTGCCGATTTCGCTGATTTACCTGATTTTACACATAAGATTTTGCAGTTAAAATACAGTATTTCCATAAGTTTTATTGCACAATATGACTGATAATTTCAATAATAATCTAACGCATTAGTCAATTTTTTATTTTTATCACTTTATTTTGCTTAAAAGACCTGAAGACGGTGACAGTTTTGTGCATTTTACCTGTAATAGGTATAGAACATTACATGTTTCCGGATCATTTAGAAACCTAAATGAAATGAAAAAATGTATGTATTGTTGTGAAAATCGCCTACACAATACATTTATTACTTTTTACCACTCTTGATACAAAAAAATATGTAAAATTTATTGAACTTAGTCAATTTTGAGAGAAAATGTGCCAGAAATTGCATTTGAGTTAGGCTAATTATTAATTAATCAATTATACATAAATAAAATTTTATTTAATTTCAAAGAAATTGTTCATAATCAATTCGTTTGCTGAAAAATAAATCAAAATATTAATCAAAATTGGCATTAAAAATCTTTTAAAGTACCTAAAACTCGCATTATAATATTCGACGAAAGCTAAAAAAGTGGCTAATGTATTAGATTGTTATTGAAATGATCAGTTTTATTGTGTAATAAGACTTATAAAAATACTGTATTTTAACTGCAAAATCTCATGTGTAAAATCAGGCAAATTAGAGAAATCGGCAAAATATCGTACACGGGTTTAAAAGTGATCTGCATAGGCCAAAAAAAAGATTACGCAAATGTTCGAAATTACGGACGGATGCACACTATGCCTTTCAAGCAGGCGCGGTCGCAGCATTCAATTTTTTTGGTCCCCAAGAAATTTGGGGGGAGGGAGAGGGTTGTTCACTAAGAAATTTGGGGGAAGAGGTGTCCCAAATTGGCTTTTTTCGCCTTCCGTCTACGCATGACTGATGGATTTTGGGGTGGGGGTCATGTCCCCTGTGACATCCCCTGGGACCGCGCTTGCCTTCAAGAATGGTGCCTGAATGATTCCGATGTGTCACAAAAGAGTTGAATGAATAGTTTATGGAAAGAAAATAATCGATTAGCTTTAATGTGTCAACAAACTATATAGTATTTAATTCTTAATGCCAGGTGTATTCAAAATAGTCCACGTTTTTCTATCACCGTATCTAGTCATAGCTAAGGACAGTATTATACACACAGCACCTAGTTGATTATGACAATACATTTCACAGTCGTATGTCGCGATAGGATTACTAGATGTTGATGAAATATTTGCAACGACAATACTCTTTTACTGTTGTCTATACTCTATAATGTTGAATATCTAAAATTATAACTTTTTTGCTTACTCTTACATTTTTTTATTAAAATCAAAATTTATTATGTGCGTGTAGGAGGTAGTATTTAAATTATATTGAATTTTAGTACTATCACTCACACTAATTATACCTATTTATACTACTCATAGGGCCTCTTTCACTACCTTCAAGTAAAGTGACAAGTACGCTAATTGTCGGTTAAAGTCACCCGTAACTTCAATTTCAATTTCACGATGTTCGAGTAGCACTAATCATATGATAAACTGACCCGTACTAATTCATTTACTCTCCAATTACATACTTGGGACGTAACTAATCAACACTTTACTTGGAGATGGTGAACGAGGCCCATACACTAATAATCATGAAACAAGGTCAAAAGCACATTTAAATGATGTTTTATTAAGTTTTTTCAGCTATTTAGGATGGATATGGATGTATATAATATTAACCTAAAATAATTGACAATAATCCGAAACCGATACATCAACAAAAATGTACGCCTATCACGACATACATCTTATATTTTCTACCTTCTCTAGGATAATGTGATCTTGCTTCTCTGTCGCTATATATACAGCTTTAGCTTAGCGGTAAGTTAGCTAAGACGATAGAATGTATAACATCAGTGCCTGAGCCGAAATTGATGAAGTTTATGTAGGTGATTTGTAATTTAAATGCTATTGATTCGGTTCTTTTTGTATCTTTATACACAAACAGTAGCTAAGCATGAACAAGCTTTGTATATTTAAGCACTGTTAAAATAATAGTGTAGTGATTCAGATTTCAGACTTTATTAATTTCAAGAAATTTATTAAAATCTTCTATACTTCGGATTTTATAAGAAACGTGTTACGTCTTGACATTTTTAACGTTGATAAAATAAGCTTATATAAATTTTAAAATGTGTTATGAGTGACTCAATACTGTAACTGATAAAAAGTTCTAGATGAAAATGTTCATATTTAACATACCTAACTCCTGACATTAATTAATTAAAAAATCGAAATTCTTTTTGTATTGCCGTGGGTCTGCGACTTGCTACTGTTTTAACCCATCCTCGTTGCTGCCCATGTGGATCCAGGTTGACCGTTTGGGCCACTATGGCCTTTCATGTAAGCCCAGCGCCGCACGTTTGTCTCGCCATGCTGCTTTAAATGACGTTATCCGGCGAGCCCTTGTCACCCTCAACGTACCGGCTCAACTAGAACCGAATGTGCGTGACGATGGCAAGAGGCCTGACGGATTGACATTACTACGATAGATGAACGGAAGGTTTCTAGTGTGGGATGCCACATGCGTCGACACATTGGCACTTTCCCACTTACAACTCTCATCCAGGGCAGCTGGCGTGAGACCGACGCTGAAATTCGCAATATGTTACATATTTCTGCCTTTTGGCGTCGAAACTATGGTGACATGGGGTTCAGATGCCAAAACTTTTGTCAAGCATCTATCCAAACGGTTGGTCCAGGTTACAGGTGACCAGAGAGCTGGTACTTACCTCGTCCAGAGAAAAGATTATTACGAGGTATTGTTGCCAGTGTTCTGGGTACTCTCCCACATGGAAGTAATCTGGATGAAGTATTTTATATTACTTAGCTTTATATATATTCTTTTCTTAATGTGTTATATTTATAATTAATTATGAGTAATTTAGTTGTAGATAGTTATTTTTTTATATTTACAATGTAATAATTTTGTTTCTGTTTTACATTAAAGTTAAAGACAGTATACACTCCTGACATAGCAAAACTATTTCTAACCTTTTCTAGAGCTGTCAACTATTATTAAAGAGATACAATTAATTTATTATAATGTTATAATGATCTATACTCATATTAAAATCATTTCAGCTACCATCAAACTAAAGGCTTTATACAGGTCATTTATATTATTTAGGTATTTGTTGTATATTCGTATGTCGTATATCCATATCTGTTATGGATGTAACTGAACACAGGCCTTCTTATAAAAAGCGGAGTATAAATTGCCAAAAATTTGTACTTTTACATATTTCTCCAACTTTTATCAATTCTTGGTTTGATTCCAATATAATAATATAAATTCTACATGCATTGCATACCTAGCGTTGATGCACCTTATTATCACTTTTAAATGATGAAGTATTCATGTTTTCTGATACTTATTTGTATCTTACAATGTAAATACATTATGTAGATAGCATGATGGAAATAATATTTTTTTTGGTTTGGTTTCCGAAAAATCCCTACCTTATGAAAAAAGGCTGTATCAAACCCACTCGCTAATGTTTAAAAAAACGGACATGTAGGTATTGTGTTTAGTAAATGGGTTGAAAAGAATATTTACGTACAGTTCGGGTAACTTTGAACATTTTTTACATTATTTGTATTATTAAAACTGATTTCTATTTATGACACCTTTATTTTATTGAATGAATAGTGTCCTTTTGAGTTGGTTTTTCTGTCTAACAAAATAAATTTGCGGAAGAAACAACAGAACTACCCATAATTTCCCCTAAAACTCGAATTCAAAGTTATCATGAGTTTTGGGTAACTTTGAATAAATTTTTTTAGAATGTAAAATCTTTAATATTTTAAGGTTTAGGTAAAACAAAAAGAAGGTATTATTAAATTTAAAAACCTTATCTATATAAATAACATCTACACTGACGTAAAAAAGTAACAAATAGCTTGGTTTTGCCATATGAATCAAAGTGGACTAGTTTACGATTCCAAATCAGAGCTCAAAAACTTCCAGCAACTTCACCACGGAAAAGGCGGGTTTTTTCAGGATTATGGCATTCACAGTTTATTTCTTTAATTTTCATTTGGTACAAAAACATTTTGGCAATCCATTTAACACAGTTATTATATTGAAATATCAAAAAGTTTTGATGTAATAAATTGTTAAATCTTTTATCCAACTTTGTTCAAAGTTAAACGTCAATTCAAAGTTACCCGTAATGACTGTATTGAAATACATACCCTATTGCTATTGTACTGTGAAGTTGAGCCAGAGATAAATATATTGATGTTTGATGTTACACTAGTCATTTTTGTTCTACCAAATAGGTATTCGTAAAAACAATATTTGTTAATAAGTTAGTTATAATAAGTAGGTAAATTTATTTGTCATTTAATGTTTTATTGTATGATTCTCTTATAAGCATACAATGTTATGTGAATACTAAACTTCCTGATGTTTAAGTTCCTGTGTTATTATTTATTTTACCCTGGTATGTGGCCAGTATTGGACATAACTAATATTATAAGTAGATAATAAATATTTTGGATCAGTATCTGCTGCTATCTTATTTAATTAGAGTCTATATCGCCATAATAAAATGATAGACGCGCGTATATGACGCGGAAAATTAGAAGAAAAGTAAATAAAATTTTATTTATCCAGTTATTAATTCGATAAAACAGGCTGTAGCAAAGATTTTAAGGATTGGGAACATTAAGAAGGGTCACAACATGTAATATAGTACGTAGATCTTAAAATCGTAGTGTTTTTAAAGAAATTGAAAACATTTGTAGTTACAGAGATATGTCACTCAAGATTTTGGTTTAACACTATTAAATTAAGCTATTACTGTAACTGTCCTTTTAACAAAATTAACTTCACAAGACGGATTTTTATGATTTAATCTTGCATATAAATAAAATGCTGTATTATTTTATTTATCATTTAATAAATATTACTCTTGCCTAATAAACTTGCCTCCATTATGAAATTAATACATACAAAATACATTTTACATTTTTGTGAAACTATAATGTTGGATGGTTTAGAAAAAAATTGTACAATTAATTCTTGCCTCTTGGGTCGCAAAAACTTCTTTATTTATATGTAAGTAACTCATTATTTGGAGTTTTAGAGGTGTAGAGACCCATTATGAATGTTGTATAATTTATAACATAGATTTCTTTCATTGTTAATAATGTAATGTATTGGGAACCAACAAAATTTCATAGTTCAAATGATATATTAAATGTTTACTCTGCATTTTAAGTTCTTTGCTTGGTGTTAAAAGACAAATCGCGCATTGATGTTGCAAGGTGTTCAAATAAAAAAAAAATAGTTTAATGTGTTGTTGTGAGTTATAAAGTTGCTGAATTTACCTGTTGTTTGTCATGCTCTATTCACAGCAACTTTATAATCTCTTTGAGAAACATGTATGTTATTCACATTTTTGTAACGTTACAGCAATTATACACCAGTACAATGTTGTTGCATATTATATAACACAGATATCTTCCTTGTGTGTAATCAAGAAAGTTTCAATTTAGTCATTTAATTATGTACTCTTTGTTGTCATGTGTAAAGTTGAATTATTAGACAGCCTCCGTGGCGTAGTGGGTGATGAGCCGACTGCGAAGCGTGAGGTCGTGGGTTCAATTCCCACCCAGGACAAATATTTGAATGATGACTATTTGTGCTGTGTCTGGGTGTTAATTTATCTATATAAGTATGTATTGAGAATTATATAAGTATGTTTATCAGCTTTCTGATTACCATAGTACAAGCTCTGCTTAGTTTGGGATCAGATAGTGTTGTGTGTATTGTCTAAAGATATTTATTTATATTTATTTATTTATTGCAGTGTTTCTTGTCTGTATATGGGATGTTAACTGAGCTTTTCTCTATATTAAATTTACTGTTATTCTTAAATTTATTTATACTGTTAAGTACACTAAATCTAAATTGTTTATCTTTACTTATTCCAGTATCAATTTTTGTATAATAAAATATGAAATAATGATTGTCGTTTTTTATTTACACTTTTTACTATCGCTAGATTCACTTTTATGTTTGAGTGATAATTTCATTACAAAATTATGCAGATTTTGTTTGGCCACAAATAAATATAATAATCATAAACAAGGCTAAATAACTTCATTGGTTGGATTGCAAATAAAAGGCATTGAATGTAATAATATTAAATAATTATTTGTACAACAACACAAATATTACATAACACTCTAAATAAGTGGTCTACTGGAGTCAAACAAAACAATTGCAGTGACGTGTTTTGCACATGATTTACTGTCTTACCTGAAAAATGAATGTAAAATTATTCCATTATTTACTGATGAATTTGTAGCACCTATTTCTCTTACACTTTACTAAACTACACATACTTATAGCATTTGAGATCGGCAATTTACGAGTGCATCAATCACATTTTGTTTCTTTGATGCGGTATCGGAATCGTGCGTTTTTGAATGCCGAATTGCTGCATTTAGCAACCAAATCGCCGATACTAATAGTAGCTAGTGTGACTTGCCTGATAGGTCTCTTAAAATTATTACTCATATCCTTTTCATGTGTCCTAAGAGTAATAATGACAGCGCTAACATTTATTTGATTAATACTTTTATCTGGGGACTGAAAAATCTGCCCAGTATAGCAAATATTTTCACTGAATGCTGTAGAATTTGACATTTCTCTAGGCATGTCTTCCCCTCCAACTCATATACTCTGTGCGGAAACTCAAGTACAGCAATGGGATATTATAAATAGGTTGGAAAAATTACAGTGTGATAAACACAGAATCCATGTTAGTATAAAACTTTAAAAATACAGTCAAAACCTCTTACAACAACATCATTTATGGCATATTGGTTATAATGATCTAAAATTTGTGCCAATTTCGAAGTTGCTTATAGAATTAACATCAGTTATTAAAATGAACCCAAAACACACACAAAAGTACGACTTTTTATAATGGTCCCTTCAATGTTGTCATAACAGATTTCTACTGTATCTTTATTGGAAATAACTATTTTAATAGGATTTTATTTTTAAATGTCAATTTAAACACTTCAGTATGTAGCATGACATTCAGGCTGACATAGGACAAGAGATTAGATATATGAACTAGATATAATAATAGGATGTACAAAGTGATACCTTCATCATTTAGACTATTAACAAACAAAATTAGGCAGTGTGTTTTTTCTTAGGGTTGAGCTCATATTCACAGTTTGCATATGCAAGCCCGATGCCAATACCCATGCCAGCTATTACAGGCCATCTCCGTCTCTTCAGAAATAACAGGGATGTTAGTGCCCCAAGTACAATTCCACTACCTGGAAACAAATTATTATAATTATACATAATTTAAATAGTAAATGACAAAATGTTTCAGTACTTTTTCAATAAATAAAGATAAATATCTGTAGCCCAAGGTAAGATCCATTAGGAGTTTGGGAGTTGTTTTTACATAAAGAGATTCAATTCAGCACTAAATAATATTATTAGGGAAATGTGTGACTAAACTAAGCTTTTACTAGTTACTTTTTTACTGTAATATTAACTTTCTGAAAACACACAGCAATTCACCTGTTTTTATAATTCCATCGGTAAGACACATGTCCAACTTCGCGGAGTACTCATCTTCGACCTCCTCCTTTTTCCCTTTGGCCATTTTGTTGTCCTACTTTCACGTTTCGAAGAAAATGTAGTAAATGAAACTTTCAGCTTCTCGGAATTTATAAATACTCATAAATTGGTAGCGATATCAGCTTGCTTTTACATAATTCGGCGCTAGAAGAAAAATATCCACTTTTTGCATGACATGACACTCGACTCGAGCTACCTGACATTGACATTTGACATAACATGGCCTACAGTGTGACCACCTCAAAATTGACGAATCTGCCACAGACTAGGCCTAAATTCTGCCAAATCTGCCAAAGGCTAGAGCAAATTCAGTCAAATTGTGCCAAATCTGCCACATTTGAGTTTTTCGGGCTATTACAGGGGGGGGGGGGTTAACAATATACAATCCATACTATAATATTATAAATTTAAAAGTAACTCTGTCTGTCTGCTACGCTTTCCCGCTTAAACTAATGAACCTATTTTAATGAAATTTGGAACACAGATAGACCGGACCTTGGGAAAGGACATAGGATGGTTTTTATCCTACGGGAACCTTTTAACCAGTTGATACGTCAAGGGGTATCATGAAAGGCAGACCCCATGCTGGTGTGGCGTTGCTATGGCGTAAATCAGTGTATAAGGAAGTTACAGTAGTTGAGTGCAATAATCCGCGAATAAATGCAATAAAAATTAATATTGGGTATAGTAATATTTTAGTGTTTAGTGTGTATATGGCAACCGACGTGCCTGACAATCTACCGGAATTCACACAATGCTTTAGCGAGGTATGTGCTATCGTAGAGAGTGCGGCAGTCGAAGCTATTTACCTATTAGGGGACTTAAACGCGCATCCAGGCGAAATGTTTGGGAATGAATTGTGAGTGAGTCAAACACTTATACGTTTGTTAGTGATGCACATGGAAGTGTAGCGACCTTCCGCTACTCATCAAGAGATGGCGCCATGGGTATTCCTGAATCACGGTATTGAAGTTTTCGGAATATCGTACCATATATACAAGCTCCGAATTGAGTCAGTTGGAGCGCGGCCGCTCCCCGGGCATGACCACCTCGCCCGGCAGGAGATCTCCCTTTGCCAAAGAAGTACGCGGTGGTTAGACCACTGCATAGTAAGTCAGGCGTCCTTCCAAACTATAACTAATGCTAGTGTAAAATATGATACTTATTGGTCCGATCACTTGCCTTTGGTTATTGAGTGCGAGTTAGAAAAATTAGTATGTAAGATTGACATGAATTCAAATACTCATGACTTAAAATGTAATAATGTTATTTGGGGACAAAGAAATATTGAACAAATCAATTAATTAATTTTCCAATTAAACTTAATGAATGTAATAATGAAATTTGTAATAGTATTGAACATCAAATTTCTTCTTAATGACTTGTGTGGACATATTATAAAAATAATAACTGCCGCGGCAATTAAAAGTGGACAATGCAAAGGCAGCTATCAAATACATAAAAATAGAAAGGTTACAGGTTGGAACAAGTATGTACAAGAAGCACACAGGGAGGCCAGGCTTTGTTTTCTTAATAATTGGGTTTGGCATAATCGACCAAAATCAGGTAGGATTTATAATGAAATGCGTCTTTCACGCAAAGTATTTAAAGAGAAGTTAAAATGGTGTCAAGACCACCAAGAGCAGATGCGAATGGATATTATTGCTGAACATCGTGTTTCTAAAAACTTTGCTGACTTTTGGAAGGCCACCAATATAATAAATCACAAGCCTGGCCTTCCTGTGAGCATCAGTGGGATAAGCGGAGGTAGAAACATAGCGGAATTATTTAAAGAGCATTTCTCAGTACGATCGCCGCTGGGGCCATCGAAGCCTGAGCCAAGCGAGGTGCCACGCATTACTGATGCACTCACAGTAAGTAACTCATACACAAGTGTCCGAAATTATTGGTAGAATGACCAGAGGTAAATCTCCAGGTCATGATGGGTTAAGTATAGAACACCTTAAATATGCAGGGCCACACTTACCTAAAGTGCTTGCCAAGTTTTTCACTTTGTGTATGAGTCACTCATACTTGCCCGCTGACCTCATGAAACGCTTCACACTCATAACGCTTCACACTCATAGCCCCGAAGTAGGGTAGGTATACCCTGTGTCGTGGGTACCATGGACACACACAAAAACACAAACACCCAGACCGAGAACAGAAATTTAAACTCATCATTCAAATTTCTGTTTCGTCGGGAATCGAACCCGGGACCCTTCGACTGGCAGTCCGGTGTGGTAACCATTGCGCCACGCAGGTCTGAAAACTATTGTGGTACCTATAGTTAAGAATAAGACGGGTGACCTGTCAGACAAACGTAACTATAGGCCAATATCGCTGGCTACTGTTGTAGCCAAGGTGCTGGATAGTGTGATTGACTCAGAATTAGAAAAACATCTTACAATACATGATGCGCAGTTTGGCTTCAAAGCTGGACTTTCTTCTGAAAGCGCCATTCTGAGTAAGACTCAGAATCAGCGCACTGTTCAATACTACACACAGAGACAAACTCCCATATATGCATGCTTTCTCGACCTTTCCAAGGCGTTTGACCTAGTGACCTATGACCTGCTGTGGGACAAACTTGGAAAAACAGACGTGCATATAAGTGTGCAGCGACTCTTGCATTATTGGTATGGAAATCAGATCAATAGTGTAAGATGGAACAACGAGCTGTCTGAAACGTACTGGTTGGAGTGCGGGGTGAGACAGGGTGGGCTGAGTTCTCCTAGGCTCTTCAACCTGTACGTGAATGAGCTGATAGACGGGCTTAGTAAGGCGCGTATCGGTTGCTCAATTGATGGCATACATAAAAACAATATTAGCTACGCAGACGGTATGGTGCTTCTGAGCCCGTGTGTCAGTGCATTAAGGCGTCCGCTGGCCATGTGTGAGAAGTATGCTGAAAAACATGGACTTGTATATAATACTTCCAAGTCGGAGTACGTGGTCTTTGGGGCTTCCAGTAAATACCCTTTGTATGTACCCCCAGTCAAACTTAATGGGTCAGAATTGAAGCGAGTACGCGAATTCAAATATTTAGGGCACTACCTTACCGAGAGCCTTAATGACCGTGTAGACATTGAACGGGAGCGCAGGGCATTGGCGATCAGAGGTAATATGCTGGCATGCAGGTTTGCTCGATGTAGCAAGCAAGTAAAAATAACATTGTTTAAAGCATACTGTCAGAACTTCTCCACGAGCGCCCTGTGGGCCAGATACAAGCGGAAGTCGCTTAATGCATTGCGGGTCCAGTATAACAAAATTTTTAGGGTGTTGCTGGGGCTCCCTCGCTTCTGCAGTGCTTCCAACATGCTCGTGGAGGCGCGCGTTGATGGCTTTCATGCCATCATGCGAAAAAGGACGGTCTCTTTACTTTCCAGACTGCGTGGCAGCCCCAACAGCACCCTGAAAACTATATGTGACAAGTACGACTCACCATATATGGGTCATTTTGTCAAAACTGTTATAGGACATACTTTATAAATAAATTAATGGGATAAATATGTTTTTAAAATATTTAAATTTAATAATAATTGTTAATTATATTGATTTTAATTTTATTTTATATATTATGAATTATGGATATTAATGTATTAAATGATTATAACTTTTTATAATTTACTAACATAGATATTAAGAAAATTGTTACTAACAAAATATGGATATTTTATCTGAAATAAAAATTTATTATTATTATTATTATTATTTTAACGGGTCCACGCGGGCGAAGCCGCTGGCAGAAGACTAGTACTAATATATTACAAATTTTCTTCATTAAAAAAACAATAATAATTAATGATCAATAATAAGAATAAATCAGTAAAATGTCAATTAAATATGTCAATAGAATTATGAAATTAAAGTTAGTGATAAATAAACGTTACACACTCGTTACCCTGTGTCGTGGAGACAGGGTAACTGAAACAGAAACACCCAGACCGAGAACAGAAATTTAAACTGTTCCGCCGGGAATTGGAGCCGGACCCCCCTCTGTTTTTTCACGATTGAGCAACAAACACCCAAGCTTTTGCATTTTAAATATTTATTTATTTTGTACACGAAGATATTAAAAAACACATTAAAAGAAGAATATTTGTACAGGGTGCTACTTATTCCTAAAAGAAATTTCTTCCAGTAGCACCAGGAATGGATATAAATTGTGAGAAAATGACAAATTTAGTGTGCACGCAAAAAGAAATATAAATGTAAATAATAAATAGGTAAATAATTCAATATTATGCTACCAGTTTGGAGAAATCATTTTTGATCTACGTTATATTATACCAAATGATAAATTTATAAAAAATATTCATTAAACATTTAAATTATGAGATTTTATGATTCAAAATCTCGTGATTCCTAAAATCTTCAAAATCTGCCATTTTTATAAACCGTCACCATAATCTGCCAGAGCCAAAATTTAGGAGTGAAATCTGCCAAAATGGCAGAAATCTGCCACAAATGGTCACACTGATGGCCCATGGCACGCATAGAGGTAGGAAACTAGGAATAAAACAATGACAATGAGTAACGAATCCCCCTTACGGTCTATGATGGCATGTGACTGATATTGACTTGACACTGACATTGATACAAACAATTTAGGGGAGTATTTTATTTCAATGTATTCAAATAACCAGCAATGTATGCCGGGTCGGCCCGTGCAGGTTGGCCAATGTAACCAGACCTTTAACAATAATCTTATATGTACTAATACCATAAGAATAAATAATAGTAGTATTATTTATTCTTATGCTAATACCATAAGAATAAATAATAGTTTTAGTTACTTACTACGATGCCGTTACTGAATAATCTATCTATCTATCAGCCTTTTAGAGTCCACTGTTGGACATAGGCCTCCCCTAATGTTCGCCACTGCGCTCTTTGAATCCAGCGGTTGAATAATGAATAATGAAACGAAATTATTGAATGGCTGCAAAAGATTTTATCCAATGTCGTAAAACGAATAAAAAAATAGAGAAACTAATTTTTTTCTTTAATTATGGCATCGCAATCTCTGTGCATACTGCCAGCGTCAAGTATATTTTTTTGCATCAATTTTTTGCCAGTTTCAATGAAATTGGACGAAGTTATGACAAAGTCAGTAAGTAAGTCGTCAGTAATCAGTCAGTCTAGTCAGTCCAACATTCAAGTAAAGCGATGGCTACTTTACTAGAACGTGTCCGATGAAACTTTGGCGGCAAGCAGAAAAAACATATTATAGCACTGTTATTCTATTTCACAAACACTCGTGCACTGTAATTAACCTATATCAAACATAATGCCATCAACTTTATCCGATATAACTCAAAAATACACCAAGAAAATGAAAATAAAACAAGAGCACAATATTAAGTTTTTTTCGACTTCCCGCCAAAAACCTCGAAACTAAAAATTATAAACAGCTGAACAAAAAACAGCTGATTTATCAAATGTCAAATTGTCAATTTACCAATTTAGACAGGAGTTGACAGGACAGACAGTTGTCAGTAGGGATGGCGATTCTTTCCGAAAAAGATCGATTTTTGAATCGATTCGAATCGTGACCTAATGAATCGATTCACAAAAAAATCGAGGTCTAAAAGATCGATTTCCAAAAAATCGATCTTTTTTTTAACCGACTTCAAAAAAGGAGGAGTTTACTCAATTCGACCGTATATATGCTTTTTTATGTTTGTTCGCGGATAACTTTGTCGTTTATGAACCGATTTTGATGATTCTTTTTTTATTTTTTTGAAAGCTTATACTTTCGAGGTGGTCCTATTGTCACCAAGTCAAGATCTGATGGATCCCAAGGAAATCGAGGGGAACTCTCAAATTTTATAGCCCCATATAATAATGTGGAACTATCGCTAATTATGTTTAAACGATACAGAATTATTAAATTAAAAGTACTAAAAAGAGTGAAATTATATAACTTTATAACAAAAACAAAACCGCCTTTAAACGGTAAAAAATAATATTGTTCAGTACTTCGCATTTAATACAAGTAAAATATTGTAATTAAACGATGTCTTATTAGTAAAATCAGGGAATTCAAAAATAAAAATTATTTCTATTACCATATTAGATCAGGTATAAAACAATACATTTATTTTCTAAATGTATTGGTTACATTTAAAAGTTTATAAAATAGATAATAAAATATAGCTTATAGTTCCAAATGCTTAATATCTAAGCTTTTTAAAAACAATAGTCTGTTAAGTCTACTGGGATCCATGAGGTTCCACTCATCACTTGTCGCTCACAAGGAACAGATGATCCTACGATACTCATATACAAACGTAATGTTTTTTCTATCAAAGAGAGTCTAAGGAAACTAAACACACAGCCATCTAGCGAGTTTTTGAGTAATTAACCCTTTAACAGGAACACTCTTATAATATAATACGGGTACATTCAACTTATTGTAAATAATTTTGTGGTTTATACCAAAACAGAAAATATCGAATTTCGATTTTCAAGGGTGAAATATCGATTCACTTAATCGATTCAGTACTACATATCGATCTAAAAAATCGATCTTTTTGGCTTGAAAAATCGATTCTTCGATTAATCGATCTCAGATCGCCATCCCTAGTTGTCAGGCATACATGTCAAAAATGTGTTAAATAAAAATAATGTAGGTTTAAAGTACTTTAAAGGTTTAGTACTGCGTTTATTTAATATTTTACTAGAAAATAATGTATAGTAGTAGTTCTATAATAATGTCGCAACGTTTTTGCGTGGCCAAAAGGCCTAAAATGTTGTTTTTTATGCGACAAACGAGCACAACATCAGATGCCAAGTCGGTGCACCCTCCAAATCCTCAAAAAATCACAAGCGACATGGTGGGCCCCCCAGACCCCGTTTCAAACTTACGGAGGGTGATATTTAAAAAGCCCAAGGATGAAAGTGAATTGGAGAAGAAGTATAGGGAAATGAGGAGTGAAGTGCAAGATTGGAATCAGAATTTCTGGACGCGACACAACTCAAGATTCTTTCAGGTATTGTTTTCTTTTATGTAAGAGTTATTTGCGCATGCGCATAAAACGCAAGCGATCTATGCGACTAAGCCATACGGGCGCGGTCGGATGTAAGATGGGTGACTGCTAGTGGCAAAAAAAATTCATGCGCGTTTCCATGCTTCGGCCGTCGGTCCAGGTTGTTGTCCTATTAAAGCTTCAGTACTGTAATTGCAGGAAAGAGAAGAGTACTTAAAGAAGAACCTGCCAGAAGGAAAGTCAAATTTAACTGCAGATGAAATGAGTGTCTTCTACAAAGCGTTCCTGGACAAAAACTGGAAAACACACATAAATTATAATATAGAATGGTACAAGAAAAATATTACTTTATTAGGATTAGCATTACAAGTGAAGTTGAAAAAAATATTTAAATTTAAGAATACAAAGTAGAACTTCTTGATTTTTATTATTTGTTGTGTAGTCAAATTGTTCAAATTATTACAAATGAAATGTGTATATCTTAGTTATATGTTAATTATACTATAGGTACTATTATTATTAATTAAATTACTCTAGAGTGAGATTTTTTAAATAAAGTAATGATATAAGTAAAGAGACTTTTTTCTTATCTCTGCTCGTACTCTCTGATTGTCCCTAAAAAATATGTCTAATTTAGTTTTCATAAATATGTCCTGAGTTTGGGAGAGACCCCACTGTTTCTGAAGCCTAGAGCCTTCTTTATCTTGATGCTCTTAGGTGGGAAATCATTTAATTAGCATTCTGCACCAACAACATTACACAAACAGAAATAAATTAGTTAAGTTTTATGTATGTAGAAATTTATTTTTAGCAATTTCCTCCCCAACAGATTTTAATGTAATTTTTTGCCTCCTAAACACATAAAGCAAGAAGGTCTAATAAGCAAGCAAAAAAGAGACAGGGAATAGGGTAAAGCAGCCATTGGTTTATTTTTACTTTAGATTGTTTTAATGTTGACTTCATGCTTTAACTACTTATTTTCTTTAGCCTAAGCGCACCCTGAGCAGACCATAAAATAATGTCTACTACTACAATGGTCTATAGAGTGTGAAAATAAAATTCCACACAGTGAATGAAATTTTTGGCAGTTGGCTATGCTTTATTTTTTAATAGGTACCTTTTTTTTTTCTTCAATTATGGCATCGCAAACTCTACACATTGCCAGCGTCAAGTATAATTTTTGCATCACATTTTTGCCAGTTTCAATGAAACTGGATGAGTAATAATAGGTAAAGTCAGTAAGTCGTTGGTAATCAGTCAGTCAAGTCAGTCAGACATTCAAATAAAGTGATGGCTTCTTTACAAGAACGTGATCAAAGGAATTTTGGAGGCAATCCGAAAAAAACATATTTTCACACTGTTATTTTAATTCACAACACTCGTGCACTTTAATTAACCTATATCGAACAAAATGCCACCAAATTTATCCGATATAACTCAAAAATAGACCAAGAAAGTAAAAATAAAACAAGAGCACAATATGTCTTTTTTGACTTCCCACCAAAACTCCTAGTACTTACTGACGAGTGTCATACCTGTCATACCTTGATGCTTTAAGGTAGGTCTATGCAAGAACAAAAAGTATAAATGCACCTGTCTCATTGACAAAAGGTCACTTAGTGTCAACTTTTATTAATTGAATATGAATATAATGGTGAAAATTCATGGTACAGGATTTAAATGTTTTTTTAAGCAGTGCTGAGTGTTTACAATGTATTTAGCTTTGAGATGGCTTATTGGATTATCCTTTGCCATGTGGATGGCCTTGTGTTGTATTGACTTTTACAATGAGAGAAGTAAAGAAATTTTCTACAAGGGTTAGTTAGGAACGTCTAATCATCATAATATTTGTTTGCTTAAGGTGATTAATCAATAAATAAGAATACGTTTTAAGAATATTTAACAAATATAGATATTATTTTTAGATTTAAAAGCAAACCTTTTTAAATCGGAAAACATAAGCGATTTCGTGAAAAGGCACGATATTGGTGTAAATAGAATGAAGTCTAATAACGCAGATAAATACCAGAAGACAGCAATGCTTCACTACGGTATGTTTATCGCTGGTGCAATAGCGGTATGTATTTTTAATAGAAAAAAGGAGATTGTATTGTATACCAAATCGAAGTTAATACAAATTAATATCTGCGCCATGAAGGTCTTTAAAAATGTTGAATTCAAAAAAGCCGCTTTTAACATTAGTGTTGCCGTTATGAAATATACAACAATGATTTGGGAGTATTGGCTTAAATCTATTCAAAACTATTTGTCTAGAAGAAAAGCACTTCAAAGCCATTACAGAATACATTTACAATTAATGAAGAAAATAAGAGAATTTGGAGAAGAACGAAAAAATTTGGGCCAACTTCTCGTTTCTGCAATTCGCGAAAACAAAACTATCAGAATGCAATACCAAATGGAAATTATGGCTAAAAACCGACTCCTACGACATATTGAAGATACTCAAAGACAAATAAAGGAAAATCGCTCTAAATACATCAGCTTTCAAAATTTGTACTTGGTAACTCATCAAGAGAATATTTTTCTTAAAGCTCGTTTAAAAAAAGTATCTCAGGAAAAAGAAGAAGCAGAAAAAAATCTTATTAGCTTAGTTAACGAAATATATCAGTCAACAAACATTGAATTAAAAGCCTATTGTAGTCGTTTTATGGTTAGAACTAGAGAAAATTTATTGAATCGTGACGTTAATGCTGAAATACAGGAATTCTTACAAAGATCGCCTCCAGCGACGTCTTACCACGATTCATTTGATTATGTCAATTTAGAGGCAGGCCCTAGAATAGCTGATCCAGAACAAACAGATCTTGTACCAATAATTTCCAACGTCCCAAAACTGAAAGGTCTTCCCGGTGAATGTATTTGGACCGTTAAAGATAAAGACGGCATTATAGAAAAGTTATATGAATACGATTGTGCGGAAGACTTTGATAAAGGTGACACCATCAGAAGAATAAGAGAATATTCTGTATATCATGACAAGGATTGCTTACTAGATTTTACAAAGTAATAATTTCTTTACTCTTCCTCTACTTAATTTTTTAACGGTCGAGAACCTTTTTTAACATTTATATTAAGAGATCAACCTTTTTTATTACAGTTCAAATACAGCGCTCTTCGGTTTAAGGTCTGCGAATATAACTATACAACAGCAACAATACGTAAAAGTAGACCATCCGTTGATAAGTCACAGATTTTTGACTGAATCACAAGCGTTTCAAAAATTTCTACGAGATAACCAACATTTTATCCACCTCCCAACATCAGATACACGGGCTATGATTTGTGAATGACTTTATTTTTATAAAGAAGTATAATTTGAGAAAGTAAATTTATTTTGAACAGACTGAAGATTTTGTTTTTGTACAATGTTAGTGTAGCTTAATACGAATAAGGTAAGTTCAAATTTAGAATTGGATATGGTAACACCAGAAAAAAAAATCATTTTTTTGATGAGTTCTTTAGTAGGTAGGTAAGTAAGTAGGATCTGTGGTAGGTAGCCGTGCGTGTGGAGTATACCTAGTATTCTTTGGTGCGTAGCATCTACTAATGCTACTATGTTTGTGAGCCGAACGAAAATATCGTCGGCAGGGTACATCGTAGTTTTGTAGTTCATTAGCTATTTCGTACTTATTACTAGACGTAGAAACTTTTTATTGCAATTATTAGAACGTATATTTTTGTAAAATTCTCATTGTTTGTTGTATTCCATAAAGTAATGAGACAATAAACCTATAATTTCTCCCTATACTTATTCTACTCTTTGCAATATAGATTTTGATGTTTTCATTTGTCTCGGTGTTACCAGTACAGTATTGAAACTACCTTGGAGTAATAAGTATTGTGGTAAAAATGTCCAATGATCTTCAAATCATAGACCTAGGTTCGCATACTTGGACTCATATTAAAAAGGAAGGACTAGATCTCGATTATTCTTTGCCGATACCGAGAAACATAGCCACAACTTTATTTAGCGAA
The DNA here is from genome assembly GCA_911387765.1 of Pyrgus malvae. Lineage (NCBI taxonomy): Eukaryota > Metazoa > Arthropoda > Insecta > Lepidoptera > Hesperiidae > Pyrgus > Pyrgus malvae. Next base: position 2,681,422 of record OU426955.1, on the reverse strand, counting down.
CTTGAGAGCTGTATAGAATACTTTACAGGCGACTTGGCAAAAATCAAGTAAGTGCAGTTAAGTTACTCAACTTATTTACATACATCTAATTATTACGTATTTATTTATTTGTTTTTTTAATACCACCGTAATGTTATTTCTCGATGCAAAAACTCAGATACTTATATAAGCTTATCTTTTTTATTTATCCGAGTACAATAATTACAAATATTGTACTTTATTCGTTGTTTGTAATACTATTAAATCAGACAAATATTCGCAGAGTTTTCGGTAAAGTGTACCCTTTGCCACGCCAGCAAGTGGCCTACGGGGACCCGGGCATTACCTACACATATTCTGGTGTCACAGTACCAGCCCTGCCTTGGCCATCACCGGTGTTGGCGTTACGAGATTTCCTCTTCAAGCTCAAAGGCATAAAATATGACTTTGTGTTAGTCAACAAGTAAGAGTTTTTGCGTAAATGTATTTATTGGTTGCAACCATTTTTGCCTTCCAATGCTTTACACGTGCTTTCGACTCCACTGCTCCTATGCGAGTTGGTCGAGAATAGTAGAGATTTGGGCTAGTGGTAAACCACCCATAAGTCGTCCAAAATGTTTTAACGATTTATATCTAGCAAAGACAACCGCAACCGATGGCATAACCTCCCCCCTCCGAGGCACGGAATCGATTATTGCTACTGGTTACCGATCTTACACCCGACCGCGCCTGTTTTGCTTAAAGCTGCGCAGATTAGATTGCGTTGTATGTAAACCGCAGTAAATTTACGATAGTGTAAAATATGAGTCTCGTCTTTCTGCGATGGTTCTTATGTTAACAATGACACGCGCGTTCCCCGTGGACCAACCGTTGGTCCAACTAGTTGGTCCACGAGGTTTTTTTTTTCCCGATAGTCAAACTACTCGGTAGTCCAACTAAAATCATTCCCGGTGGTTCAACAAATAGGTACTGTTACATAAAAACAAAATAAAGCGACCTTAACCCGAAAGGATTAACTGATAACGCTGCTGGTAAACATGTAATCTAATCTTGATTTTTAATTAGATACAGAAATGGTAACGACCACATGGGGGAGCACATAGACAATGAACCCGAACTAGATCCGGATTACCCCATAGCTTCGGTTTCCTTAGGCCAAGAAAGACCATTTGTTCTAAAACACAAAGACGCTAGAAAAACAGGGCCAAAAAAGAAAGATATACCTCCTGGTAAGTACACTTTATTACTTTAAATCCTCATACTTATTAATTGTAACCGAGTCGTCAATATTACGTAACTTATAAAACATGTAACGTAGTTGTCTCGCTTCGTATGTGACTGTCTGCTTTGCTTTGATATTGACGTCTTCCTCTTGAAACGGATTTTCAATGACGGTATTCACGCGCCTGCCATAAGTTTCACAACCTTCAAGAAACTGTAAGCATTCTTTGATGGTGTTATCTTTAACGACGATCAAGTGCTTCGCTAGATTCTCCAGAAAAGATAAGAAGCAACGTTTAGCGTAAAACCACGTATCGGTACCCAGACGCTTATTGAACGGTTCCAAAGATTTTATTACTCTGGAAATGCCGAACTCATAGTTACCCTTAGCACAATATAGTGTGCCAATCACAAGATTCACAATACATAAATGATAAAATTTCTTTTGCGGATCCTCAAATATTTGTTGCTCTTCTTCCTTTTCTATTTTCCGCATAATGTCTTCGGCTTCTTCATTTTGTGACGTCATTATATAAGATACACATAAATTAGCTAACACGACTGCGCTTACATCTAAAATATTATCGTATTGTTTCTTTACTATGGGCTCATAAAAGCTGGCTGCTTCCTTATATTTGTTTTCTTGCATAAACAGCACGTGTGCCACGTTGAGACGCCAAACATCTGACTCGTTGCAGAATTCTACAGATTTACGAAATATTTTCTCGACCTGACCGTAATTTTCCATATTCCAGTATATTTTGGCTTGCGCCATTACAACTGGAATGTATCTCTCTAACGCCTCTTCGTATTCAACAACAGCTTTCTTTACTTGATCATTATCACCCTGAGAACGACTCTCTTGTACTACTTTTGTCAGTTTCCTCAGCTGTTCTGCGTGCTTTGAAGCTATATCTTCATATTTTTGAAAGGCATCTTCTGGCGAAGTCTGACTTGTGATAACTGCATCCAAAAAATCATACAAGTATGGTGTGAGATATTTGTAAGTGAACTGTGCATTTTCTGCCAATACATCTGCAGCTAGATCGTAGTATTCAAATTTGCAATACAAAAGCAAAAGATTTGCAAACGTTTCTGTTGGAAATAATTCTTGCTGAAGTAGGAAATGTAATTTCTCAAATCCATCAGTAGGCTTCACATCGATTGAAGTGAGAGCTAAGTTGTGCAAAGTGACTGCATCAAGTTCATGTTCGTGTCTTGGAGGCATGTCTGCTAATGCTTCTCTGGCCGCTTCTATATTTTTAAGCTGATATTCAATAGCAGCCTTGAGATTGAAAACTTCTGTTAGAGCTGTTTCGTGTAACGTTAAAGTATTTCCCACTGACTTGACTTCAGAAGTTTCAGCTTGCATACCCACTGCAAGTTCTGGGTGGTCACGTATTCCTCTTTCAATGACTAGAGTGATGTGTTTCAGGGCTTGTGGGTACTCTTTCAGTCGAAAGTAACACAGCGCTACATTGTAATGTAAATGAGCATTGAAGCCTAAAATATTCAGACTTCTTGAGAATTTTTGTAATGCTTCCTCGTATTGATTTTCTTTGTATAATAAACATCCCATATTAATATCCTTGTCGGGATCATCTGGAGGGTACGAATCCAGTAAACATTTAGCAGTTATTATGTCTTCCTCTCCGTATTTTATTGCTGATTGTAGTTTTATAACTTTTCTTTCCAATTCAGGCGCAGTGATCTGCATGGTGACTTTGTAAGCTTCATCAAACATTGATGCTTCGTATAGTGCTTGAGCAAAATAAAATTTATACTCTGGAACGTCTGGATGCATTGCAGATAGTTGCTCATAGCAGTTTGCTGCTTCTACGAATGATTGTGTTCTAAAATAGCAGTATCCTAGTAGGGACAGCCCCGCACGATTTGGATTAAAGTTTATGGCATCGTTTAGCACTTTGATCGCGTCTTCGTACCTCATTTCCTTTATCTGAAAAGATTTTTTTTAACTATCAATAAGTAAATATGTAAGTACACAGAATATTAATGTTACTACTATGTTGAACGTTCAGCATAAAATATTAAAAAAATCATGAAAAATCGATATTATTCGTAAGATCTATAATCATTACAGTAAAGTTTTTATTTTTCATTTACATATCGGTCGTTAAATCAATCAAAAAATGGTGTCGATATAACAAAGATTTGACCACACGGACATGATAATCTGAATTGATAACCAGATAATTAAATAAGTGTAACGTAAATACGTCACAGTTGGCATGCATCTAACGAGTGCTATTATTACAGATATCTTTCTACGATACATTTTATTTTATTGATATTTTTCCATCGATCATATACAGGGTTATGTTAAGATGTTTACAGTAGTAACGACTTTTCATAAACGTATTACACGCTCCAAATTGTTAAGGTTGATTTACATCGATCCAGTAGCTGGATCCTGCATCACGGATTCCAGCACTGGATTGGCATTGCTACTGGATCAGGCCGTTAGCATTCAGTCTAGTAGAAACTGTTACTTAGTTGGGGTGACAACACGTTTGCATCAAAAATAAGTGTTCCGCATCTTGGAAAGCGCAGGCAAATAAAATATTGTAAAAATTTGTGTCATATTGCTTCACGCAAAATATTATAAATCTATGGCTTCACGATGCGAATGAATTGTTTGAGAAAGAACGGTCAAAGGAAAAGCTAATTTGAAAAATAGATAAGTGATATATTGCAGAGTTCTGCAAAAAAATGTCAAAACAGACCCTATTTTTATTTAAACACTTTTGGAAAACTTGTATTGTATACCAGACAATCAGAAATGTGGTAAACGACTACGCCGCAGAGGCTGGCCCATTGCGTTTGTCACACGTTTCCAGTGCCATTGGCGCAGGATGCGCAGCGAGCAGGGGGAGGTCGCTAGATTGAAAAATAAGAAAGAGTCGATTCGGATCCAGTGCTGGATATAGACGCTGTACTGGATTGTAATAATTATGTTAACATAGATCCAGTGCCGACCCAGTGATGGAATCCAGATACTGTATCAAAATAAGTTAATAAGTCTTTATTATCAATGTTAATAAGTCCTTAATAAACCTATTACATTGTATTTTTTTTCAACCTTCTTTATGTCCCACTGCTGGGCACAGGTCTCCTCTCACAAGTGAGAGAGATTTAGGCCATAGTCCACCACGCCGGCCAAGTGCGGATTGGTGGACGTCATGCTTTCGAGAAAATGTGAATTTCTCTCAGGCATGCACGATGATGGAGAACATCTTAATCAAATAATATCACGATATTTTCCATCACCGTGGAGCAGCGATAAATGCGCACATTACAAATTTCTTTGTCAGAGGTGGGCGCCGAGGATTTGAACCCGGGATCGGTCGCGTTGAAGACCGCGGTTTTACCACTCGGCCATCGCTTGCTCATTACATTGTATTATTGTATAAAAATTAAAATCCACGAGCACTTGACGACCACGGCACTTGAGCGAGAATGACGACCTGCGTGGCGCAATGGTTACCATGCCGGACTGCCAATCGAAGGGTCCCGGGTTCGATTCCCAGCGAAACAGAAATTTGAATGATGAGTTAAAAATTCTGTTCTCGGTCTGGGTGTTTGTGTTTCTGTCTTTGTGTGTGTCCATGGTACCCACGACACAGGGTATATCTTCCCTACTGTGGGGCTATGCGTGTGAAGCGTTATTTATTTATTTTTTACTTGGACTTGGACGAAACCAAAGTTAAAATTAAACTCATAGGTTTATACTTTGTTGCATTAATTACGTGACACAAATTATGATTGTAAATAGTTTTTATTGCATTGTTATTATCATGTGGTCGTTAATCTTATCTAAGCTTCCTAGTTAACGGAGCGCGCAGTTCGCGATAACTTTCGTTTGTCGTTATTGCGAATTTTGTTTGTTGCGAAATCGTTTCCGCGTGGGTTGGGCTTTCGATGGATAAAAATAATCCATCAAACTGTGCAAGGTAGGGCCGTTATATCATATTTTGATATTATCGTTCGTTATGCAACATTGCTTACATACAACGTTTAAGTCTATTACATCATGTGGAAGTAAATTAAATGAGTATAACATGGCTGCACCCCTTATTCCCCAATAATAGGGAGAGTCCCACTCCCAGTGCTGGGAATGGGTCTCTCCCTATTATTGGGGAAGCCTGGAACTTTATTACTTCACCATGCTGCTCCAATGCGGGTTGGTGAAGCTGCCACTCGGCTATTTGACCCTTTTGAACTTACCATTGGTATTACCATAGATTTGTTATGTTATATTACGCACATTTTATACCTAATAATCTTAATATATATATAAAAGGTAAAGGGTTTTGTTTGTACGTAAAGACACGGTTTTCTCTATTATCACTAACTCCAATCAACTTCCCGTTGGGGTGGTAAATACCCCTTAGTACGTAGATGATAGTAAGGGAGTTTGATCGCGGTGGGTGGAGTGGGGAGCTGATGATGGAAGGTAATGCGACGGTTAGGAGTTGAGAGCAAATTCTTTCAATAAATGGGATTTTGTTCGAAATCTTACATTCCTGAGATGGTCCAGCTGTCACCAAGTCAAAGTCTGATGATGGGATCCCAGAGAAATCGAAGGGAACATACAAATTTTATAGCACAATAATTGATTTTCATATTTTTACTAAAGCAAAACAGGCATTTGTGTATAAATATCATCATATCATGTTGCTGAGCTGATGATTGAAGGTACAACTCCTCAACGGTTAGGAGCTGAGAGCAAATTCTTTCATTAATTTATACGTTCAGGTGGACTAACAGTAGTATTCTTTCAGGCTATAAGATGGCTATTAGAAAACATTATTATAAAAGGTAAATCTCTTTAAAGTTTAGATTAAACATGCGACGTATTTTACCCCGAGCAACGCCCGGTTTCGCAGCTAGTAAATCTATATTTGTAGACAATACTTAAAACTTATATTCTAATGTCAGTTGGTGTAATAAAAAATAATAATGTGAATAAGTACACCATTAAATGTACATATAATAATTTTCTTACCATCGTATAAATCGTTTTAGTATATTGTCCATCCGTAATTTGAGCGTAATCCATTGTTTCAGCGATAGAAAGTTATTTTTGTTAAATAAAATGTATTGATCATCTACAACTGTTTTGTTTTGATGTTGTTGTCATGGTAACGGTTCAAACACACACAGAACACAGACAATACCAGTAAAAAGTATCTGAAAATCACGAAAACCTTTTTTTCTTTATTTTATGTTTATTTTATAGGTACGTACGTAGTGAACAAGCTTCGTACAAGCATAAATGACGGATATATTAAACAAAACACCACAAAATGAAATGACACACATATTGCTGTTCTTATAAAGAAAAATAAAACTTTAACATGTTTTTTAACATTTCACAATCAACATCGTTTCTTTAATCAATCTTGTTGACTTTATTAACCTTTTGTTTAAGTTATAAACCTACATATTCTAGTCATATGTTCGGTATTCTGTGATGGTATGTTTTTTTTCTTTTGCGTGCTGTTTCAGAAGGCTTGTAGCGAAAAGGCATTTCTCATACAATTAACCTGTAAGAGAAAATCAGATTAAACATTTAAAAATCAAGCAAAATACAAATAGGACCCGCGTATTATGTTTTCCGAATTGTTTCGAAATTTAGTCAAAAACTTTTGAATTTCTATCAATCGCCATGGAGCAAGTAACCGCATATGTACCTACTAATTTCTTTAACGTCAAATATTACTCAGAAAAAAAAACAACCAATCTTAAAAAAAAGTAATTTTTATTAAACCATACCCTAACATAATGTTGTCTCTTTGTTACAGTGACTATAAACTTGGAGCATGGCAGTGTTTTGCTTATGAATCCACCTACAAACGACGTATGGTATCACAGTTTGCCTACACGCAAGAAATTAACTGGCGCTAGGATTAATCTTACTTTTCGGAAAATGCGTCCTTTGAGGCAAAGAAATAAAGAATAAGACACTTTAATGTATTGTTTGATTGCTGTATTAGATCTGTTTCATGGATGAATAAATTACCGTCAAAATGCTGGCGCCCTGCGTTAAGTAATCAAAATTAAAATTGTTCTGGCTTAGCAGGGGCAAGTATGTTATAAACGATGATTGTTGGTTCGAAGAACATGGGGACATATTACGACATCGGAAAGGGAGCCCATGTAAATCAGAGACTCGTCAATACCTGTGAATCTGTGATGCTGTTCAATTATGTAAATTCGATTATTTTGCTCAATAATGACGCTGTCCGCTTAGAGCATCAAGGTATGACACCCGTCAGAGAGGAGTGGCCTTTACGGGCGAACCCCTCGTCCCAACGTCCATGCACAATGTGCCTTCTAGTTATACAACTATTGTGTCCGTGTGTGTCGGTGTCAGTGTTAATGGTGCATAGAAAATAACGTTGTTATTGAAATTGACATATTTAGAAATATATGCGTCTGTAGCGATGAAAGAATATTTGTGAATGTGTGACAAAATTAAAATGTGTGCGTTCTTCCCCCGCACCAGATTTGGCACAAAATTATATATCGAAGCAAGGCGCTATGCCGTCCCTACTGAAGGGTGAGTCAGAAACTTTGATGCTCTAAGGCTGTCCGTGACTTACATAATAATCATGATTACCAAAGATTAGAGTATACAATATTTAAATAATCACCCCGTTTTACTTATATCCAATACTCACTCTCCCCTGAATTCTTCCTGGGATCTCATGATATAATTAATTATAACCAATTCGTTCTTTCGGACGGACCTTTCGGTACCGCCCAAAGAGGCAAAAATTTAATTTAGACGTTTACTTGGTTATGGCAGTATGCACAGATCGTACAATGCCAAAACTGAAAGAAAATAACTGACATAGGCTTTAATTGTCAGTGTCACTGTCACTTTAGTCTAAATCTGTCGAATTTATTTGTGTGAAAATGTTTACTTGAATTAATTGGATTTCCTATTGTTTTCTGGATTTTCTATTCTATAAACTAGAGGATACTACAATATCTGGCTGTAACTTATTCTGCCTAGTACAAAATACGCTGCATGGTATGTATTGACGCTTTTTGGCTTTGTAACTTAGGCTTTTTATCGACATTTATGATTTTATAGTTATCGGTGATATTCTCAATTCTCAAGTACGATTGTGATAAGCGTAGCCTATATAACGACGCTTGCCGTTGAACGACCGCCGTTACCTTAGTGCAATGAGCCTGGATTATCAGAACAGACTTATTGTTCTCGTTACACTTTTCGTTGGTGTAAACGTAGAGGGGGACGTTACTCCCGAATCGTATTACGGGAGGCTTTTTGAGTGTAGAGTCTTAAAATTAACTTGAAATCAATTATAATATAACCAGAAGTAGAAAAATTTATAAAACATTTTAATTTGATTTGATTGAAAATCTTAAAAGTCCCAGAGGCTTGAAGTCTTTCCTTATTGTTACAAAATCAATAACAATGTGGTATGGTCCAAACTTACAAAGATCTTACAAGTACATGTTGTCATCCAAGATGCCATCACTGAGAATAGACCAGAGTGACCTGAAGTGTAAGAATGGGTGTGACTACTTCGGCAACCCGCAGTGGCAGGGATACTGTTCAAAATGCCATAGAGAACAACTGCATCGTCAAAGGAAGGCTGGTAAGTTCTATTTTTAAATTGATTATACGCCCAGCATTTTATTTGTGTTAGAAATAATCACTTCAGATGTCATACTAAATCCATCAAAATTGGTGCAACTGTTTTGGAGATAAGCTAATGCAAGAGTTCTAGCAAACCTCTAACATTCTTCTTTAATTTTATCAAATTTAATTTTATAAGACATTCCCAATGATAAATATGAATGAACCATTTTTTTTCAGAGTACTGTAGTAAAAAATGTTTGATTTCTCTTTTATGATATTGGTGGATGTAGATTGGCTGTACAAATGTTGAAAATTTAACTAAAAAGTTTTTTTACAGAATTTAAATTAAAGTTTTTTTATGGCAAAATGCTTGTGATTTGTCATCAAAAATTAGACACAAATCATGCAATACATACTAACTACCATATTTATAGACAAACAAAGTTATTACTTTAGAATTAGACACTTCAGTGACAATTTTGGTTAGAAATATTATATTTTATATTTTAATAATAAATTGTTGTTATTCTTAACTGTGTGACATAACTATATTATTTAAGTCAATAGGAAAAAAGGAATTTGAAGAATGTTTATGACAACAATATTCACTAAGTAATTACTTAAGAATTAGAATTGTCTATAAATAATTGGAGGTCAGTGTTACCTAACAGGCACTTAGGGCCTCTTTCACCACCTTCAAGTAAAGTGACAAGTACACTAATTGTCAGTTAAAGTCACCAGTAACTTCAATTTCATAATGTTCGAGTAGCAGTAATCATATGATAAACGGACCCTTACTCATAGCTTTTACTTGCCAATTAACTTTACTTGGGACGTAACTAATCAACACTTTACTAGGAGATGGTGAACGAGGCCCTTAGTCTTATGTGGACTATCAGCTGGTTAGCTTCTAGCAATTTTTTTTTTCAACTCTCTAATTGAGAGAATACAAAAAATGTTTGAACAAAGCTATTAGAATGTAAGGTGAAATTGAATATTAAAAAGTTTCTAAAGTCTTCATATACTGAAATAGGTCTACGAAATTGGGAATTTACTGTTAGTGAAATAAAAATATTTTAGTTGCTGTGCAATTGTTTCCAAACTTTTGCTTACAATTCTGTCAACTCTAGCTCCCTTTTGGGCTGATTATGCTAATGACATTACTTCAATTACTTTACTTACAGAGTAACTTTGCGCCCAAAAATAACTTGAGTATCACCTTCTGTATTTATCAACTAGCTGCCGCGACTACATCCTCATGGACTTAATTTTTTTGCTTTCCGTAATAAATCGAATATTCAACACAAAAATAATATTTCTATTAGAATCAGTAGTTCCTGAGATTATCACATTCAAAAAACTTCTTCTCTCTCTCTCTTCAACTTTATAATGTTAGTTGTCACACAGCATAAAAAGTTCTGTTCAGAAAGATATATAACTGATTTGCACGCTATGCAATTATTCTTTTGTTTTTTTAAGTTTTTTTTAGTTCAAATAATGTCACACCAATTTATATTTCAAAGAGATTCTTTTTTATAGTCCCGATTGGAAAGTTACATAATTTAACTGGCAACCTTTTCAGTTTTATATCATAGCCTATAATCAAGATTAACTGAACTTCACCTTGATTGAGTATAATCACTAAATTGACTGTATCTCTATACACTAGTTATGATAAAAATTTTGACATAACATGTGATAATGTTTGAGTAACTGTTTGTTAGGCTTCCAAGGTTAATTCGGTACAATTATGATTGATAGTTTGGATTTTGTAGGTGGAGCATTATTTCATATTAGTTTATATCCTGGAATAGTGCAGTGGAATTCAACATGATGCTGTGTATTTTTTTACCTAAAAATATATTTTTTACTGTATGTTTTTGTTCTAATTGTTTTAAATAGTAAGTAAATTGTATATCATATCAAAATAATGCACTTCTGATAACATGTTAATAAGGTAATAAATGCAATAGTTATATATTTTTCAAAAATGCTTTTGTAATGCTGTATCAGATAAAAATAATATCTGATTTATCCTTATTGCCTTACAGTGCAAGTTGTAAATTTTTAATCATAAATAGTGTTTAGTGTGATAACAATCTATTTTTACCACATTTAAATACACTTTGTTGGATGATAACAATTCTTTTGTGTTTGAGATGAACTGATTTTGTGCATAGTTTCCTCATACTTAGAGCTTACAAATTAGATACATAGATAAAAAATGTTTGACTATGCATAAAGTTGGGTTCTTTGAACTGGGTTTGATTAGGCACATATCCTAAATGATGAATTTAAAAATCTTTTAGGCAACCCCACATAGGCTATGTGTGTGAAATTATGAATGTGAATTAATAAAGTATATTTATTAAAAATATTTAATAAAGACATAGGTCTTATATACTTATTACTTGAAATTTATTATTATTATACTAAAATACCTTTTTGGTTTAGAAAAAGCAGAGAAAGCATCGTCGGCTACTTTGCCAAAGCCAGAACAAAAGAAACCTGATCATGGAGTGAAGTTAGCGTCCCACTCATCATTTTCCAAGTTTGAAGAGAAGAGACTCAGACAGAGTGAGACACTCAAGAAAGCCAACTTGCTCAAATTTACAGTTTTTAAGAAGAGTAACACTAATGGTAAGGGAATCCTTTTTGTTCAAATAAAAAATATCAAATTGTTTTTTTTTTTCAACCTTTTTTATGTTCCACTGCTGGGCATAGGTCTCCTCTCACGGGTGAGAGGGATTTAGATCATCGTATCTCAGACATGCAAGGCGATGGAGAACATCGTAATCAATTAACGTGATAACCAATAATCAAGGGAGCATTTAGCTATATTAGTATATTGTAATTTTAACTTGGTTTTTTGTATTGTATGCGTTGTTGGTTATCCAATAAATAAATAAATAAAATATCACTAATAATAAATAGTATATTATCCATTTCCATGGAGCAGCGATAAATGCGCACGTTACAAATTACTTTGTAAGAGGTGCGCGCCGAGGATTTAGACCCGGAATCGGTCGCGTCGGAGACCGCAGTCTTTTACAACTCGGCCATCACTGCTCGATGTTAAATTGTTAATAATGACTTTGTTTTATACTTGTTTTATAGGTGGCAGAATTTTTATACTTTGTCTGTGCAAAACCTTACCTTTGGTAATATCTTACCGGTAAAGCAATTCTATTGTGTCGAGGAAAAAGTGTGGTTGTTGATCAGACTAACACGAGGATGCATACAAGTTCACCATTTAGTTTAAGAGAAAGACACAAAAACATACCATACTTGGCTGATTGGTGTATAACACATTGCTCTAATTTCTGAGCAAAAAAATTCAAAATCCATACATTAAAAAGCACGCACTAAACCACGCTTGGAAAGCAGCATAATTGTTAATTCATTGTTATATGTTGATTTTTATTGCCTTTTATATTAATAATAATTAAGTTGAAAGACTATACAAATTGGTGTCAAATCATTTTCTCATACAAATTGTATGAGAATGTCACATTTTGGCAGCTCATTAAAAGTATCTCAATTGATTTGGACTCTCAATGCAGTATTCTAAAAAAAGACTTCAGTAAAAATTTTAAATTTTCCATTAAATATAATTCGTATTTTAATTAACAACATTACTCTTATCCCGTCACAGACGAACAAGAACAGTCAGCTGAGCGCAAGCCGCGTCAGTTCAAGGTCCCGGCGGTGGTCCACGACGAGATGAAATCAGATTTCCGTGCGCGCTTCCCGCAACTGCCGCAGGCCATCGAGAGAGACGCCAGGGTGTTCGTGCACGGCTTCATCAATGACGTCATCAACTATTTTAACGTGCTCACCGTGGATGAGCTCTCGGAAAGAGTGCAGAGGCAGTACCAGGTACAGTTCTTTTATTTTAAGCTGCTTATCGTGTTCGACCGCTGCAAAGTTGCGTATTAGCTCGCAAGCCATTTGTAGCGCTCAATTTTATTGTAGCGAGGCAACCGCTGTCATCTGTCAACGTGTTCATTTAGTGCACACTTTCGTCTTTGCCGCGTTAGCAAAACCCGGAATGAGTAGTTCTCCGCACGAGTTCGCCGAATGAATTGGTTGCCGCGCTAAGTGGATACGTAGTTTTACAAAAGCCGATATGCCGTCGTTATGCGGTTGTATGCACGTTCATATTGTCCTTGTGTGCGTTACCTAAGCTGTCAAACAGTCAGTCGCACTTGAGCGACCACTCAGGTTACTATAGTAACCTTCTGGTAACTATTCTTGGGTGACGCATACAAAATACATTGCTTACGTATACGTGCTTACACCCCTACAACCGTGTTAAACTAGCGTTGGGGATTAGTGAAGCTTTGGAATTCTTTTATTTACAGAAGATTTAAGAATCTTTTTCTTATTTTAAATATCTTACCTACCTATTATACTAGACAGAGGAAATTGTTTGGAACAGTGCATGGGAATTTTTTTGTAAGCTTGAATTATTTTGTTCTAGCGCTTCATAAAGTACATGGAAACGTCGTCACATTATACCAACGTGGACGCGGAGACCCGGGAGAAGCTGGTGGATTTTGTCGAGAAGCATGCCATGTCTTACTTGCATGAGTAAGTTGTTTTACAATTTTCACCAATGTTTGTTGGTTGTGTCCAGCCTTCTCTTCGCAGTAGTCATAATCAAAAGATATAGATTGTTCTTCGGGTTGGTGGAACCCGCGTGGGTGCAGAATGGTGAAGTGGTGCTTCAGGCCTCCTCAATTGTCAGAGAGACCTGTGACCAGCAGTGGGTTGCATAAAAGTAAAGCCTTGACTACTTTACCAACGATGGAATTTGGAGGCAACCCGAAAATAGTATATTTCATTACAAGTGCGGAAAGGCTGTCATTGCAAGGAGCTCCGACAAAATGTCTACCCGAGCCGAGGCGCAGCCGAAGGTGAGGGTTGACAGTCGGAACTCCTTCCAATGACGGTTCCGCACGTGTACTGAACGACTATTTTTAATACAGTTGCGAAAAAATGAAGCAATTTAATAAAATAATAAAAACTCGCAAAGAACATTTTTGAAAAATGGCGCCAACCGTAAAAGAATACCTATATGCAGAGTTTTTTTTTGTTTTCTTCACCCATTCTGGGTAGGCAAAGGGAACTATGCCCATACAGCCAAGTCTTCAGTAGAATTTTTTTATTGATATGAAATGAAAATGTTAATGAGATGAAATGAAATGCAACCTAACCTAACTCATTGAATCAAATCATTAAATCTGATATTGAAACAAATTCGTAGCTTCTTTTTAGAAATATTTGCATGAATCATAAAAATTTCTAAAACTTCGTAGTTGGTTTTTTTTTTCTTTTTAATAGACATTATTTTGACAGTTGGGAAAGAGAACGCACGAGTGCGGAAAAGGTAAAGAAAAAGCACGAGTGTGTAATAGCCCACTTCCCGCACGCTAAACGTCCCTGCAATACGTCACTTTTTGAGCAACTGTATTAAAAAACATATTTTCGCACTGTTATTTTGTTTCGCAACACTCCTACACTGTCATTAACTTAAACCGAACCAAATGCTATCATCTTTACCCGATATAACTCAAAAATATATACATCAATAAAATGAAAATAAAACAGGAGCACAATAAGTCCCGCTAAAACGCTTGCAGCATTTATTTCTTGTTTGTTGCAGCCTACCATCAGTGGTGTTCTCCCCTTGTGGCACGGACGACGAGCGGTTGGACCGGGCGATGTTCGAGCGCATCCAGCAGCTGAGCTGGGTGGGCGAGCGCCACCTGGAGTGCCGCCTGGACCGCACCAGCGCGCGCTGTCGCCAGCTGCTCTACAAAGCTATCAGTGGTCAGTTCTCTCTGCAGGGTGGAGTCCATGTTGTAGCCCACCAGTAGCGATGTTCGAGCGCATCCAGCAGCTGAGTAAAGTTATAGTTATAAAGTTAGGTAAAAACTACTTTGCAACAATCCGCAATCAGAACGTATGATGGTGTATACTTTTTTCATGCAATAGCACCTCCCCCCTCCCACATAGGACACATGCACATGCAACAACAAAAAATATACACCAACATACATACCACCACCAACACGTCTTTCGCCCCAAAACAGAGCATTATCAGGGTTATTGACTCTACGACGGTCTACGTTGTCAAAAAACTAAGTTTCTGTTATTTCAAAACGATCTGCTATAATTAATAATTTTTTTCAATTATGGCATCGCAAACTGTGTATACTGCCAGTGTCAAGTATAATTTTTGCATCAATTTTTTGCCAGTTTCAATGAAACTGGACGAAGTAATAACAAAGTCAGTAAGTAAGTCGTCAGTCTAGTCAGTCCAACATTCAAGTAAAGCGATGGCTACTTTACTAGAACGTGTCCGATGGAATTTTGGAGGCAAGCAGAAAAAACATATTTTAGCACTGTTATTCTATTTCACAAACACTCGTGCACTGTAATTAACCTATATTAAACAAAATGCCATCAACTTTATCCGATATAACTCAAAAATACACAAAGAAAATAAAAATAAAACAAGAGCACAATAAAGTCTTTTTCGACTTCCTGCCAAAACTCTATAATTAATTTATAATCTCCAATATTATAGTGTAACTCCACGTGTAACCATTGCAGCTACCAGCCTCCGTGGCGTAGTGGGTGATGAGCCGACTGCGAAGCGTGAGGTGGTGGGTCGATTCCCACCCAGGACAAATATTTGTGTGATGAACATGACTATTTGTTCTGTGTCTGGGTGTTAATTTATCTATTTAAGTATGTATTTAGAATTATATAAGTATGTTTATCAATCAGCTTTCTGATTACCATAGTACAAGCTCTGCTTAGTTTGGAATCAGATGGCGTTGTGTGAATTGTCCAAAGATATTTATTTATTATTATTATTTATTTATATTGGTTGTCCGCAGAGCTGCTGGGCATGGACAGCGCGCCGTCCCCGGGCGGCAAGCTGCAGCGCGTGCGGCGCGCCTGCCGCCACGTGCTGGCGCTGTGCGGCAGCAGCGCGCCCGCCTCCGCTGACGACCTCCTGCCTGCGCTTATATTCACTGTAAGCCTTACAATAAATACCTATACAATGAGTGTCTTCATACAAGCGCGTTGTCAAAATTGAAGCACTAAATAGATTCCTCCAGCTGTCACATCTGACGAACAAAATATTTTTATTTTGACCAAATCCTATATATAAAATTCTCGTGTCAATGTTCGTTCCCGTACTCCTCCGAAACGGCTTGACCGATTCTCATGAAATTTTGTGAGCATATTGAGTAGGTCTGAGAATCGGCCAACATCTATTTTTCATCCCCCTAAGTGATTAGGGTGGCCCACTCTAAACATTTTAAGGCGATACGGAGTTCGCGGGGTCAGCTAGTTAACTATATAATACTACATTTTATTAGATTTCTCTTGTTTTTAAAAAGTGTTGTGATAAAATTTAACCTTAAGTCTAATGGAGCAGCCCGACGTTTGGTACCATTAATGGCACCAATCAACATGCTTTATTTGGGCGCGCGAACTTGGTTTCTATAATGTAATTGTAATTATTCTAAGCTGTAAGCTTTATTCCCATAACGCCCAGCTTTAACATTAGTAACCAAATGGCAAAAAAAAAGAAAATCCTTCAAAAGAAAGACAAAGACAAATGATTTATTTGCGCAAATATGAGTATAACAAACAGTTGTTTTATACATTTAATAGTCCGCCATATTTACCTCAGTAAGGTATGCAAGTATTATTAATAAATAAAAGTACTGACTAAAATGTAACCCACAAATTTATTTAAGTATTCAATTAAATTTACTAATCTTATATTGATTTATATTTATCCCATATTTTGCGTTTTGGTAATTATTTATACGGTATTTTATCCGCGTCATCGGCGTTGGGTTAATTGGGTAAACTGGGTTTTTATACACTGAGAGAAAAAAAAAGCCGGCGGAAAAATATAATCTCCCAGGTTTTTAGATTCGTCGTTCTATCTGTCATTTGGCCAGTCAGTTAAAACTTAATAGGCAGTAGTGTTGTGTGCACTGTCTTATATTTTTATACACAAATAAAAAAAAAGTAGCAACGGGGCTGCATCCGAACTAAAACTGTTTTTTTATCCAGCAGCAGTGTTAATATAAATGATATTTTACTTCCTTAAAACATTTCTTTTTCAAAATCAATTGTTAGAATATTCGCACGGGCGACTTATTAATAAAAAAAAATTATATGTGTGCAGGTTCTGAAGGCAAATCCCCCGCGCTTAGTCAGCAACATCAACTTCGTGACTCGCTTCTGCAACGCGCAGCGCCTTATGACCGGAGAGGGCGGTTACTACTTCACTAACTTAGTAAGTTTCACTACTTCACTAACTTAGTAAGTTTCACTACTTCACTAACTTAGTAAGTTTCACTGCTTCACTAACTTAGTAAGTTTCACCACTTCACTAACTTAGTAAGTTTCACTACTTCACTAACTTAGTAAGTTTCACTACTTCACTAACTTAGTAAGTTTCACTACTTCACTAACTTAGTAAGTTTCACTACTTCACTAACTTAGTAAGTTTCACTACTTCACTAACCTAGTAAGTTTAACTACTTCACTAACTTAGTAAGTTTCACTACTTCACTAACTTAGTAAGTTTCACTACTTCACTAACCTAGTAAGTTTTACTACTTAACTTAGTAAGTTTCACTACTTCACTCACCTAGTAAGTTTTACTACTTAACTTAGTAAGTTTAACTACTTCACTAACTTAGTAAGTTTCACTACTTCACTAACCTAGTAAGTTTTACTACTTAACTTAGTAAGTTTCACTACTTCACTAACTTAGTAAGTTACACTACTTCACTAACCTAGTAAGTTTTACTACTTAACTTAGTAAGTTTCACTACTTCACTAACTTAGTAAGTTACACTACTTCACTAACCTAGTAAGTTTTACTACTTAACTTAGTAAGTTTCACTACTTCACTAACTTAGTAAGTTTCACTACTTCACTAACCTAGTAAGTTTTACTACTTAACTTAGTAAGTTTCACTACTTCACTAACTTAGTAAGTTTCACTACTTCACTAACTTAGTAAGTTTCACTACTTCACTAACCTAGTAAGTTTTACTACTTAACTTAGTAAGTTTCACTACTTCACTAACTTAGTAAGTTACAACTTGGTTCACTTTACTTTTGTTATTTTACTGTTGTTGTTTTCTTTCTATAGATGAATTTCATTTCATTTCATGAAATGAGATGAATTTCATTTCATTTCATGAAATGAAATGAAATATTCTTTATTCACTGTACGGTTCCTTTACAAACTCTTAGTGAACGTTATTTTTTGTTCTGTCTGCTCTGGGTGCGCTTAGGCAATGCTGAGCTGAAGAAAAGAGCAGACGGAGAAAAACTTAAGCCCTGTTTTAAAATATGGGGTATACAATAGCTTTCGTTGATCTTACCCATACTTAACAGTATAAGTGCGGAGAAGTAGCATTTGGTTGAATGCTACCTTCGTTCGGTTCGAATGGTACCTTCAGTGTGTTCATATAATAATATCTTATATGTTCCTTGTTTGTCCTTCTTTCACACACCACACATTTAATGATAAGATTTTTTTCGTGGCCGTGGAAACAGTTAGGAGTCTGGAGAGTGACATAGTGCTCTTTCTATGCCATCATCAGAGCAACCACGACCGCTCTGATATGAGCGAACGACAAAGAAGAAGAAAGCGGGTGGAACGAATGCTTATAAATCTTTAAACAAATTATACAAGTGCGAGTCGGACTCGCGCACTGAGGGTTCCGTGAAATATTTTTAATATTTGTTAATATATGAATATATATAATAAGCAACGTAAATTTAGTTGATTCGTACCAAATTTCAAGATTCTGAGTTCACAGGAAGTACCCTGTAGGTTTTGATTCCCTTGGGAGTGTCGAAAAATTGCGGCATGAACGGCTGTATCTTTTGATTGTGCTGGCTTAGAAGTTTGATTTTTTCACAGCTCCAAGGGACAATATACCTGAGTATTAGTAGAGTTGATATAAATTCCAGCTTTATACCTCCACGCGTTCCTGAGAAAAGGGTCTTGACAGACAGACGGACAGACAACAACGAATCCTATCTATAAGGTTTCAGTTTTTTCCTTTCGAGGTACGGAACCCTTAAAAGAAAACTACTGGACAGAATACAATAAACTCTTCTATTTTATATAGTGTTGCGCCGTGTCATTCATCGAGAATCTGTCAGCGGAGTCGCTAAGCATGGACAAGAAGGAGTTTGACTGCTACATGGCCATGCCGGCGTCCATCGGCGGCAGCGCTTGGGTGAGTGATCTATTATATAATTCAACAATAAGACATGAAGTTTTGTTAAAATGTATAAAAAATACTGTTCCATACCTGGCGGGGCAGAATCTGATCGACTTGTTAAGTCTGTTCTCGGTCTGAGTATTTGTGTTCCTGTTTTCGTGTGTACGTGCCAATGGTACCCACGACATAGGGAATCTTGTGTGACGTGGGGTTATGAGAATGAAGTGTTACTTATTGAGCCATTTATCCATTTCTGCCATGAAGCAATGTTTCGGCGGCCAGACTTACATGAAGCGATCATCAGGCTCTGTATTAGCAGCGTAACTATACGATCTCAGGCAAGACTTTGAGGCGACCTTCCGCAACTTATCAAGAGATGGCGCCACGGTATTCTGAATCACGCTATCAATGTTTTCTGAATATCCGACCTCATATACAAGCTCCGAATCGAGTCAGTCGGAGTGGAAAAAAAGTATATAACATAAAAAATATATTTTTTAATACAGTTGCTCAAAAAGTGACGTATTGCAGGGACGTTTAGCGTGCGGGAAGTGGGCTATTACACACTCGTGCTTTTTCTTTACCTTTTCCGCACTCGTGCGTTCTCTTTCCCAACTGTCAAAATAATGTCTATTAAAAAGAAAAAAAAAACCAACCACGAGTTTTAGAAATTTTTATGATTCATGCAAATATTTCTAAAAAGAAGCTACTAATTTGTTTCAATATCAGATTTAATGATTTGATTCAATGAGTTAGGTTAGGTTTCATTTCATTTCATCTCATTAACATTTTCATTTCATATCAATAAAAAAAATCTACTGAAGACTTGGCTGTATGGGCATAGTTCCCTTTGCCTACCCAGAATGGGTGAAGAAAACAATCTCTGCATATAGCTATTCTTTTACGGTTGGCGCCATTTTTCAAAAATGTTCTTTGCGACTTTTTATTATTTTATTAAATTGCTTCATTTTTTCGCAACTGTATTAAAAATAGTTGTTCAGTACACGTGCGGAACCGTCATTGGAAGGAGTTCCGACTGTCAACCCTCACCTTCGGCTGCGCCTCGGCTCGGGTAGACATTTGTCGGAACTCCTTGCAATGACAGCCTTTCCGCACTTGTAATGAAATATACTATATCATTTAAAAAACAAGAAAAAAAAAACTCTTCCACAACGGAGTCTGGACAGCCTCAGCACGGTTACCATCTCCAGGAATACCTGGTGAAACAATAGGAAGACCACGACAAAAAACGTCAAAAAAGAATGAAGACCACGACAGGGACCACCCGGTCCCCAATCCAATGACCCGGACCATATCCATGGTCCGCGGTACCAGCCCACGGTAAGGGAAGGCCCGAACGTGTGCCCGGGCTCCTTGCGGGGCTCGCGAAGAATACCCGGATACCCGGACTCGTCAGTCGGAGCGCGGCCGCTCCCCGGGCGTGACCACTTCGCGCGGCGGGAGATCTCCTTTTGCCAAAGCTTAATCACGCCGTAGCCAGCATGCTAATGGTGGTAGTAGTGGTAGTAGTACCTTACTCACACAACTTTTTTTTATTTGAATGGAGTAGCAGACGAGCATGCAGGCCACGTGGTGTTAAGCGGTCGTACCTTACTCACACAACTTTTTTTATTTGAATGGAGTAGCAGACGAGCATGCAGGCCACGTGGTGTTAAGCGGTCGTACCTTACTCACACAACTTTTTGACGTGATAACGTCTTTAAAATCGTTTTAGTCGGGTGACATGTTCAGAAACTTGTGTCACACCAAAACCTCACGAGCGCGATCACAGGTATAACGAGAGAGAGACGGACCGATCTCCCGTCTCATCTCGAGCGCTACCATTCATTCCGTGAATCTTGTCACGCGGAATCCTCACGAGCGGAGGCTGGCATAGCGTTCGAGTGAGTGGACCGATCTTCCGTCTCTCTCACTCTAGCGGCATACAAACGAATGGAGATTTTCTCGTGCGGACGTTATCACGTAAACATCTCGATCGTAAACCTACTTTACAAACAATTTGCCGTTTTTTTTATTTGAATGAAGTAGCAGACGAGCATGCAGGCCACGTGGTGTTAAGCGGTCGTACCTTACTCACACAACTTTTTTTATTTTATTTTTTATTTGAATGGAGTAGCAGACGAGCATGCAGGCCACGTGGTGTTAAGTGGTTGATGCAGCCCATGGACATCTACATACAATCTCAAGCAAGCATAGGTAGTTTTGTCTGAGGTCGTATGCAGTTGTGCTGCTACTCCGGAGGCTGGTGGTCGCCTCATGTAAGTGTGGCCGGCAACTGCACCTTTCCACCGAAACACAATAGAATAGCTTCACGGCAGAAGTAGGTGCAGTGGTGGTACTTCCCCGGGCGAAACATAATAGTTTTACTACCTATAAAATATTAATACTTAACGCTTAGTTGTCATGTTGATGGTGTGTTGATGTTACTCGACACACCATTCTCAAGGATATGCCTACTAAAATGATGTGTATGTGCATGCCTCATAGCCTCTTAGCCGAACGGGCTTTTCACAGAACATCTATATAAACTTAGAATAAATACGTATAGAATGAGTGTCTTCATATAAGCGCGCTGTCAAAATTGAAGTACTAAATAGATTCCTATAGCTGTCACATCTGACAAACAAAATATTTTTAATTTGACTAAATTAACCAAAAAATACTACAAAATATTGAAAACACTGTGAAAAGTTATTTTATTAGATTTCTTTTATTTTTAAAAAGTGTTGTGATAAAATTTAACTTTAAGTCTTACGGAGCGGCCCGGCGTTTGGTGGCATTAATGTAGGGTTGCCATCCGTCCAGGTTTCTCGGGATTTGTCCTAGTTTAGAGGGCGTCCGGGGATCGTCCGGGCCGGACTTCATGGGTAGTCCGGGTTTAAAAAGAATAACGTCTTGGGCCGCCCGCGACACACGCACTGTGCCCGCACGCCGCGGTCAACCGACGAACGGACTCGCTAAATTCACCGTCCCCCCGCTGTTGACACCTCCGAGTTTTGGGCTCTAAAATCCGGGGTTTTAACGCGTCTTGTCCGGGTTGACAAATTTTAGAGATGGCAAACCTACATTAATGGCACCTATCAACATGCTTCACTTTGGGCGCGCGAACTTGGTTTCTATAATGTAACTAGCTGACCCGGCCAACTTTGTTTTGCCATTTATATTATTAAAACATTTTTTTAGTTCAATAAAAATAACTATCTACTATAAGTGTGCGGGGATGTACTTATAATCGAAAGCGTTATAAACAATAAAAGTATGCTTTAGAATAGGTACACAATATATTGATATTTCGATTGATACACAAATATAACCAAAAAAAAGTTTAGACAAAAAAATAAAAGTTTTTAATTAATAAATAAAAAATAAGGGTTCATTATAGAGGGGTGAAAATTTAGGGTTGTATGTATTTTAGTATGATGTATCATAAAAAAATAAAAACAAAAAATTTTGTCCAAAAAAATAAAAAATAACATTTAAGGGTGGACCGCCCTTAACATTTAGGGGGATGAACAATAGATGTTGTCCGATTCTCCACCCTAGCCGATATCCTTGCAAAGATTCACGAAAATCGGTTGAGCCGTTTCGGAGGAGTTCAATTACGCACCCCGTGACACGAGAATTTTATATATTAGATTGTAATTATTGTAAGTATATAAGGGATTGTTCGTGTGCAGGCGGCAGCGCTGTCGCTGTGCGGCGCGGCGCGGGAGGCGGACGAGCAGAAAGCGCAAGCAGAGCAGCTGCGCGCCGACATCGCGCAGCTGCGAGCCCGCGCCGACCTGCTCGCCGCCAACGCCACTAGCTTCGAGGTATTTACCTATTTTTCAAACCATTTTTATGTCCCACTGGGCACAGGTCTCCTCTAACAAGTGAGAGGGATTTAGGCTTTATTTCTATTTGGGTCGATAATATCAAATATTTTGACTGATATAAGAAACAGTCTATAGTAAAACCTTTTTTTGGTATCGGGGGGAAACCTTCAAAAGGTACCCGGCACCTTGAGACAGGATGCCGGGTTATGTGGGATTTGACCGCACTAAAACCACCTCGGTGGCCTGTCTTTGCGCTTGGGGAGGACTTCGGGATCTCCAGTGGAACGCACCGGTGTCCTTCACGCGCGGCGCCCAGAATGGGCTCATCTTCGGGAGAGCAAATTTGCTCTCCTGCACCTCCCGATGCTTACGGTGGCATGCGGCCACGCACACAACAGTCCTTCCCGGGGCGGATCGAGCTCCCACTCACACCATGCACAACCCCGGATAAAGGCCTAATATCGACACCTTCTGTTGGAACGAGTAGAATGCGAAACAACGTGAAGAACTGAGCAAGGATGCTTGCGCCACGAGGTTTGTTCTGTTTGTTACGTTTTGACGATAAAATATAGATCCCTTCAGGCAGCACTGTCGCTGTGCGGCGTGGGAGGTGAACAACAGAAAGCGCAAGCAGAACAACTGCACGAAGAAATAGCGCATCTACGGTCGCGTGCCGACCTGCTTGCCGCGAACGCGACTAGTTTCACTAGTAGTTTGCTCCCTTTATATTTAAATAGATTTTTTATTTTCACTCCAAATCTTCTAAAAAATATCCCACAGATCTGATGAAGATTGGATTTTTATGGACAGTAGTAGTCACGACATTTCACAATAACATTGTAGTTATCTATCAGACGGCTTTCACAATAACGTTCAGAGGCGTGGCGTCGACTAACATGAAGTGATTTTTGGCCACTCACCTAAGATATCGTGGAATTTAGTAATCTCACGATATCTCACCAGGCAGGTCGTACCATCACCCAATCTCGAGTGAGGTATTTGAAATTGTTTATTTCACGTTTAAATAATATGTCGAATATGTTCCAAAAAAAAAAACCGTTTGCCTAATATTTTCATTCAAGACTAGTCAAGATTAGTGACTATACAAGTTGGCAGCATTCGAAAGATGCTGTTAAATATTATTGAATAAGATTTGACCAACATACTTATTTATACATTTTTGTTTCATATCTACTTCTCTGTGCCCTGATCAAACTATTTTATGGTTTTTTGTATGTTTTATCCACTAAACTTCATTCCAAGAATATTGTCTACAGCAAGAGATCGACAAGAAAGTGCAGGACGTGCTAGCGAAGACACCCTTGGAGATCCAGCCCCGACGAGAGCTGCCGCGTTTGGCGCCCTACCGCAACCAGGCGCCTCTTATAGACCTCGCCTCACCGCCTGCCTTGCCTCAACCTGAGGAAAACAAGCAGGCGTTTCAGGTAGGAACCATGTACCAGATAAATAGTGCTTCATCCCCACATAAGGATACCCTAAGAAAGTGCAGCACATGTTCGCTAGGAACATGTCATTGGAGATTTCACCTAGAAGAGAGCTGCCACGTTTGACTACAGCGTTCGAATTTAGGAAGTTACGAAATCGTGAGGCCACGTTCAAGTTGCCAGAACATGACGGACACGCAATGCAAAATTGCCGATGCTTAAAGTAGTTAGTGTGAATTGGTCGTTATTTTCACTGTAGATGGAAAGCCTAATTCGATACCAAAGGTGATTGTACTTGCACCAGTGTGTTTCACTAGAGATCCTGGAGTCATCCCCAGTATCTCCCGAAGAGCTGTATACAGAACATTTTAATTTGTATTATATATGTAATATATTAGCTAGCTCTCCTTTTAAATGTAAACCTGAAGTTAACAGTATGTGTAAAGTTATTCACAAAAAATGAACAACATTACTGACTTGATCCTATTCCTCTCTCTATTAAACTACTAACATATTAATTTTTCCACAGAGTTCAACCACCGTGGTACCCATTCCAGAAATCAAAAAGGATGAGGAAGAACCATCCATTCTTAGCTTCGAGATCAAAGACCAAGAACCGGCTGTCCACAGCGCTAAGTCAAAGGAATTTGAAGAACAAATGGACGGAAAGGACACATATCAATTCGAAACACCAAAGCTGTCACCATCGAAGTCACCGCTCCTCGATCAGCCGTGGGGGTTGAAGCAGACGAGCTCGTTAGAACTCCTCACCCCATCACCTCTTGGATTTGCACCGTTCGACCGATCAATAGATGAGCTATTGACTCCCGACGAGTTTGTATCGGACCACCTCGCCCCGGGACTGAGCAACATCAACTACGATATTGATTTATCAGATTTCAGCGGAGACAACAGTTTGGCGGAAGATGCACCCAAGTCGGAAGCCAAGGACCCCTTTAGCCCGGAAGGATTAAAGAAGGCACCGTTCGACCCCTTCGCCCCGCAGCCGTCCAGAACTGCATATAGCACAGTACTAGAAAAATTTGACGAGTTCAGTTTAGCGAGTGAAAACAAAGATTCAGAGGCATTTGAAGTGATCCATCGAACGAAGGATCCCTTCAGAGAGCTGACTGAACCTTTTACTGCGGAGGTCAAGGAACCTCGGGACCCCTTCAGCCCCGAAATCACACAGAGTGATCCATTCAGCGCCCACAAGGAGTCCACGTCGATATTGGACGACAGCAGCTCCCCCACTTCTGCTTGTCTCCTCCCATCACCGCTTCAACCTCAGACCAGCAAACCAACTTAGTTCAGTTGAATTTATGTAGTCAACCTTGTAGCCAAAATGTACTGGGTGCTAGCCACTTCCTTTCATTACCTTTGTGTATATATTGGTATTGTTTAGTTATTTAAATTTCTTTTTTCTTTTCAGTGGATATTTAATTAATGCAGGGCAGAAAATCTATAGTGTTTAGCAGGAGACTGATGTCATGTCACTACTACATTATATTGTAATGCCATAGAAAAACTTTACACTAAGTACCTACACTGATTTAGTGTACTTGCATGGTTGATTGATGTTACTCTATTGTCTAATGTGTAATTTGAAATTGTGAGTTGCCGGTTAAAAAATGGTTGTTGATAAAGATTTTTGCTGCATTCCCTAATATCAGCAGCTTGAGTGCAGGTCGCGTCATGAAAAAGAACGCCTGAAGAAAGTGGAGGGGGTATGTTGCGTAGGGTACACTCGTACACAGGTTTATTTTTGAATTAACCTTTCGCTCGTGACTTCGTATATTGGTTATGGGTAGGTTGTTGAAAAAACTCATACCACCAAATAGACCGATAACTCGCCTAATGCGTAGCTTGATCATCAGCGTTCTTTTTACATGACGCAACCTATAACAACCAGCAGCCTGTAAGCTGCAGGGCGGCAACTACACCTCTAATATTCTTTTTAGATTTAAAACTTTGAGGATGTTTTTCAGACCTCTCTGGTCCTTCTTTAGATACTACTGTCCTCAAATTACGTTCACTTAATAATGGAATTACCAACGTGAATGAAACAAAATATCTTCATTGTATACTTGGAGAAGGAATCTGATATTGTTGTGTAGATTGAGGTTAATATTTATATGATTGTTTATTGGTTTTATTACGAGTATTAATTAGTCATTTATATTTATTATAATAATTTATTATTTAAGATGTCTGTGTCAAAAATATAATGCACATTTTAATAATTCTACTATGTATCACCAGTAATAAAAGACATACCATCATTTGTTCTCTTTCACTGAAACTACATTAAGAAATATTACAAAAATTTATTTAACAATGTTTTCACGAACTGATTACCGTAAGTTAAAGTAACATGCTTATAATAAACGACAGTGAAGTTTGCAATGACATTATAGATAGACACAGAAATAAAGGGAATTTCTTAGTATTTACAGGGAATCCTACTGTGGGGCTATGTGTGTTAGCGTTATTTATTATCAGTTTTGAAGTTCTGAACGAAGCGCGCATGGCCCGGCGGGTTAGCGTAGAACGCAAGCGATCTATGCAACTAAGCTAAACGGGCGCGGTCGGGTGTGAGATGGGTGACCGCTAGTGGCAAAAAAATCCTTGCATGTTTCAGTGCTTCGGAGGGCACGTTAAGCCGTCGGTCCCAGTTGCTGTCGATAGATAACAGTCGTTAAACCTTGTTGGAGGCCTTATGGGTTGTTTGAAAACGTCCAACAGAGGATTGTCCACTAACCAGCATCTCCACCAACCCGTATTGGAGCAGCGTCGTGGAATAAGCTCCAGGTCTCCGCAATAATTGAGAGACACGTGCCCAGCAGTGGGACACTAAAAGGGTTGCAGGCAGTTCTGAATTTTTACAAGAATTTAAGCACATTAATCTTATAAAGTATTGTGTGCAATTTTAACTACGCGTTAACATACAGAGCATCAAAACCATTCCTCAGATTGGGTCACATCAACAAAGTATTGCCACATAGCAAAGAAAGATTGAATTTGCCAAATTTGGATTTCGAAAAATAGTGACCATTTGAAAAATAGTGGCTTTTGTTGACCCTGTTTATAGCCCTTGAGCATTAGATCTAGGAGAAAATTAAATATCGACATGAATTTAACAATTTAATATGATCAACTGAGCATATTTAATTTGGGCATAAAGGTTTAGAAGTAAAGACAAATTAAAAATTGTCTACCTTTAAATGTCATTGGCACTATTCGAGACTTTCGAGATTAAGTCACTGATGTTTGTCATCTTTAAGTATAAACATTACTTCTATCAGCAAGAATAAACATGAATTTTACATAAATAAATGAATTAAATGAAACCTAACCAACAATACATATGGAAAATTAGTTTATTAAATGGTAAGAATGTCCAATGTCAGCGTAGTTGAAGAATATATTTAATAATAATAATACAATTCAATTAATAAGATTAGAACTAGTACTAGGCTAGTTCAAGAATAAATAAGAGCCAATCCCTAATAGTCCAATAACTAATTTTTTATTTAAAACAAGAGCTGAATTTATTCATCCTCTTTAAATAAGAATTTAAGTGATAGCCAGCCAATTAGCCAATGGTACCCTATCACTAGAATTTTTCCAATATAAATCACTTATAAATATTCAATTATACATCAGTTCTAAGAGTACAAACTAAGAGCTACTGCAGCATTCTAGTATTGCTTATTGATAGTGTAACATAAGTGATTACCAACCAAAACATAGCTGCCAGATTTGGAAATTAGTACCAGTAAATTTAAAAAATATATAGTTATTAATGAATAAGGTCACCAATGTTGGCATTTCATTTCAATAGAGGTTAATGTTAGTAGGTTTCTGTGATCTGGCACATCCCTAACATTAACTTGTGACCTGAGAAATTGCTGCACTTAGCTGCACACAGATTATACATTATTTTGTAAAGCAACCATACAAATTACTCAAACACTTAACAAACCTAATTGGAAGCATATATACAAATTATCAAAATTTAGTACAAATAATTTGTTCTTTGTTTGGAATTAAATAAATAATCACTTTGTTTCAAGACCACCAATCCATAATAATCAAGTCTATGAGTTTTTCACTCACTTCCTTCCTGTTACTTAACACTAAGGAGTTGAACACACATTTACATAATATGAAAAACAATACTTTTGGCTTACATTGATGTCAATTGATCAGGTAATTCATACAAAACACATTCTTCTCAGGTAATAAGCAAATGGCACCCTTCACACATTTGACTCATACAATAGAAATAGTGACATTGATCCCGAGGTTTCCATTATCAGCAAACAGCTGTGCCAGTGAAGTGTCAAAGACAAGGCAATCAGAATTCATTATAGCAGATGAGACCCCCTCATGAATGGACCTAGGCATGGCTTCCCAAGTAAGTCTCCTACGATGTCCATTCAACTCCAGCCTATAAGCAAAGTTCTCTGCTTCCTTTCTGGATCCTATGAGTTGTACAATGGCAAAGAACTGCTGGTGCCCATCAAACTTCTCTTGTTTCTCAAGGACTAACATGAAATGGTGGTTAAAGCATGACTGCATCATCACCCAGTCTACTGCACCGGGAAGGTTGATATCAGTCGCCAGAAAGACTATGTCCTCGCCCTGTAGAGTGGTAATACTCTTATGTGACATCATGAGGTGTGGCATAACTTGGTCGAGGCCACCTTGCCACTTGCAGGATGCGCCAGGACAGGGGCAAGAGTAAGGCCTAAATTCGCATGCTTCCTCATGTTCAGCTTTTTCCGTGTGAACAAGGGTGACAGTACAACCAGTGTTGGAGTGCTTGCAGGGAAACATGACATTGCTGGCAACCTTCTCCATGGCCAGGTTGCGTATGTTTCCGAGAGGGCCGCGGCATGTCGGGCAGCAGTTCAGCTTGGGCCTGCAGCTAGAGCACACGAGGTGCCCGCTTTGGCACTGCAAGATCGGCGGCAATACATAGTCGAAGCACACGGGGCACTCGAAGAGCGATGCGAGGTCGGCAGACATGGCTGTGGGCACGTTCACGAGGGCGGGCACCCCGGACGCAGAACAACTGGAACCGCTAGCTCCGCGCCGCTGTTTGTTTGTGCTCATGTCACTGACATGCGCACGTAGAATTCTTCTACAGCTATTGTACACCTTCCTTCTTCTAATACCACCACTATTACCTAGATCATTTGTAGCCCTCCTCAGCTGATGTTTTTCGTCTCGCTGCAGTGTTTAAATAAGATTCCATCACAGCTCCGAAGGCCAGTGTTTTATTTTCAATGATAAACGTGATCTGTGTCACCGATACATTTAGAATGAAATGGAACTGAATTTTATACGATTCTACGAAGTATACACGACAATTTAGGAATAGTTGGAAGTAGCTATGAAAAATATTAAAATAATGCGAATGTTCTAGTTCACTACAAATAAGATGCGAGACATTACGTTTTATCTATTGACTGACAATGATTCTTTGACGAATGACCGTATGACGGCCAACCATTCCTTCCAACCATCCAATCGAAAAATAAGTGACAGATGGCAAATGGCAGCAATGATGTCAATAATTGTCATGGCGTTTTGGCATATAGAGCCAAAATAGAGCTGCCAGAAGTAAAATATAGAATGGTAAGTAACGAAAAAAATTGGTAGAAGAAACGGTAAATATTTTTATAATGCCTGTAACCGTAGATTTCTTATATATACTACGTATAGAAGATTGGCAGGAGCGTAACTAGGCGAGACCAAAAACAGAATACTATCAGTATGCGTGTGAAGCGCATGTGTGCTTGACAAATAGTGTTGCGCGTGACTATTTCGAATTTAGGTGTCGATATAGGTACATCAAAGCTTATCGATAGTTGTATCGGTCTTGATAAGAGACAGAGCTAAGAGTAAAAGTTGTTGTGTGTGGTAATCTCAGAGTATACATACTATTTTGATATCTTGGTTTATGTATAATGTTTGAATACTTTAAATTTGGAATGTTAGATAGAATTGTGTCATATTTGTTGATTCCGTGACAATCTTTTGAATAAGAAACATGTATAGCTATCAAACATAATTTTCTTATTTTTATAATAATACGTTTTACAAATTGTAAGTAAATTCTAAAATGTTTAGGTTCAAATAAACAGTTTGCTAATGAATCCTTCTTTTTAGTTTGAAAGTGATCCCATTAGCCACATCTACCATTCAAGAGGTTATGGGCCCAGAAATATTTATATTTTTTGGAGTTTTTCCAATTTTTGAGAAAAGTGACAGCTGCGAAGAAATTTTCAAAGAGTAACAATTGACGGTGTTGAAAATGAAGAGAGTAGGATGGGCGTCCCAGTCCCAAACCAGGTACTAGTGGTTGACCACTCGCATGTTCGATTGAATAAAAAGAAATAGAAGGTATTTTTAAGGAATGCAATAGTTTTGTCAGATTGCCTAGACTTTTACCAACCTTCCCAATAAAATTGTAGCGGGAGTGAACGAAAAATATCGCTATCTTGCTCTTTTTGACAGACCAGTGTCTCGTTCACTTGCCTTCCGGCCGCCATCACAGTTAGAAGTGCACGTCGGCATGGTAAGTTAAATCTTTGTTAATCGCCTATTATTTCCTTGTTACTGTCATCAGTTGTGTTATATTGAAAATTTTGTATTTATCTAAGTGATATGAGCTATTATTTTCAATAAATTATGTTATTATCAAGTATTTTTAAAGATGGTTAACTACTGGAACACACTTTGTTCTGGGTTCCTATTGTTGACCAAGCGGTTTGCAACTGGTTATGTACGGTGTTTTCTTTTTTTTTACTTTTTTATAGCGATGGTTTTTTTTTTGACAATTTAGAGCGTTTTGCCTACCTTTTTTATCATCGTTTGCAGTGTGCCAGTAATTGACCACTGGTTTGCTATTAGTACATATAGTAGTAAAATAAAGTGTTCCTATAGATAACCAGCCTTCAGCTTAACTTTGTTTCTCGTTGTTTTAGATCGAAGATGCCTCATAAAAGACATTTTTTAAATATACAGAAGAAGATCTACTGAAGTGTTTCGACGAAATAAGTAAAGGCGCCAAAATAAGGCCAACATGTCGAAAATATCAAATCCCTCACCCGACTGTTATAAACAAACTGAAAATAAAGAAAATGAGAGAGAGAAGTATTGGGATGAGAGAAAAAAAGAGAAGGAAGAAAAAGAAAAGAAAAGAGTGCAGAGAAGAAAATGTTGAAGGATAAAGAAAACAAAGACCAGCCTAAAAGGAAACGGGATAAGAAAAGAATCTTCGTGGAATCCGATTCAGAAGATGATATGCCATTAAATTTGTATATCAGAAAACCTACAAGCCTTGATGATAGCTTAAAAATAGGATCTTATGTAATTGTCAAATATGATGGTGAATACTTTCCTGGACAAAACAAAAACATTGATGGATGTAATGCTGAAGTTAGTACTATGGTGTTATCATCTGCGGCTACTTTCAAATGGCCTGAGAAAGAAGATACCATATGGTATAACCGTGACAGCATCATTGAAGCTATAAAAGCACCTGTTCCTTTAAATACCAGAGGTTCGTACGTTCGTAGAGTTAAAGAGATGGCAATTTTTTTGCAATGGATAAGATAAAGCTTTTTACCTAGTTTTATTGTTAAAACGAATTGTTACCGTTTTTAGATTTTTTTAAGAATAGAAGAGATTGTTTAATTTGATTTTAAGTACTCGACTGTTATGACGTATTTTAATTAGGTAGTACTATCTACCTTCTAATGTGCCATTAGAAACTAGTTGTTAAGTCAAAGAAAACTTTCAGACAATACATACAAGTCAATTTGTATACCATAGTAGAGTTTTATTTTTAATTAGCTACCATTCTTTCATTACTTTTTCTTTGGTCAAGTATTGGTGCAAAAGTGGTAATCTATTGGAACGTAGGTACTGGTCAAACTTAGGCACATCACCTTTTTTGATATTGTTCGTGAAATGTATAAAAAACGGAAATATCTGGATTCAAATAATTTATCCATATTGCAGCGTTAGTATACAATAATCAACCTTACATAATATTTCTACCATAAAACTACATTATATCAGTTCAGAGCATTCCAAAGTCAAAAATTATCTTTATGTGGTTTGGGACTGGTACGCTCATCCTACAGAAACAAATGAAGTAGTTTGTGAAAAAACAATTGAAGATGTGAAGAGGATAAGGGCGATTTTGATGAGTTTTTTGGATGCAAGTGAGGATAGAGTGGAGGAAGTTGATGTTTTTAGTGATGCTGATGAGGCAAATGAGGAGGAAGTAGAAGTTGTTGCAGAAAGTGTGGGTTCAGGGAGGAATTCACCGAGGAGGAGGAGGTTGATGTTTTTAGTGATGCTGTTGAGGGCTGTAGAGGAGGAGTTTTCTTTAGAGAAGAATGGCACTTGGGAGTTGGTTCGTGAAAAAGGAGGCTGAAGGGAGAAAATTTCAACAGAAATATAAAGTGGACTATGAGAAAACCTGTAGTCCTGTGGTGAACAGTACTTCACTTGGAATTATTTTATCGATAGCAGCTCAGAAGAATTTGAAATTAAGACTATTCGATATCAAAACAGCATTTTTACATGGGAATCTAGAAGAGAAAATTTTTATGCAGGTTCCTAAAGGTTATATTGTGAAGAAGGGGAAGATTTGTAGGTTGAAGAAGAGTTTTTACGGAATTCGATACGGAATGTTTCAGAGAAACTTTTTACAGAATTTTTGATATCTCCTCTTCCTTTATAGTGTATTGTGTTTTTCTTGTATTTTATGGTTTTAGTTATTATTAAGAGTTTTAGTTTTTGATAAGTGAGAGTGTGTTATTGTAGTTTTATGATTGGTGGTTTGTTTTGTTGATAATTTCTAAATTTTTTGGGTTTTCTGTACTTGTCTGGTGTTATGATGTATATCTGAGATTAAGGGGGTGTGTTGTGTGTGGTAATCTCAGAGTATACATACTCTTTTGATATCTTGGTTTATGTATACCTAATGTTTGAATACTTTAAATTTGGAATGTTAGATAGAATTGTGTCATATTTGTTGATTCCGTGACAATCTTTTGAATAAGAAACATGTATGGCTATCAAACATAATTTTCCTATTTTTATAATAATAAGTTTTACAATAAGTAAATTCTAAAATGTTTAAGTTCAAATAAACAGTTTGCTAATGAATCCTTAAATGTGTTTTTGGTTTGAAAGTGATCCCATTAGCCACATCTACCATTCAAGAAAAGTAACTAAAATAAAACTACACACACAAAACATTTTATATTTTCCTCCAAAAATAATTTGTTTATGAAAATAATATTATTAACCAGAACGCAGTTTAACACTTTGTTTGTGTTCCTCTATTAGAAAAAACAATTTTCGTCGATGCAGCAAGCGCATCTTCAGTCGAATATTTTTTGGGAATCCATTTTTCTCTATTTATCATTCATAGCCATAATTAAAATGTCAAGTTTAAATTATTTTCAAGGATAAGTATTTATTATAGTGGTCTTTGGTTATGGAATTTCAAAATAAAATTTTTTTTAGAAAATAAGAGGTTAATTTGTAAAAATAATATATCTTGGACGGTAAGAGACATATCGATAAGCTTATCGATGATGTCACATGTCAGTTCATCTCTACAAAATTATGGTTACAAAACATGAGGTACCTATTCACGTATTTATAATTATCTTAAATATAATTATTATGCATTTAAAGCATTAATATAATAAAATGGTATAATTTTTTCCATCTGTTCATATAGAACATTTTTATATCAGATCCAAAACATTGCATGTAGACTGCTATACATTTCATTCGTACTTACATGTGAAATGTATATTATTATTACGCTAGGACAATATAATACCTTAGAGTGTACGTGAATGATATATCATATCTATCACGCTCTAACGCACTAATTATGTTCTTTCTCTTTTGTATTACCAATTTATCTTTACGTAGTCAAAATAAAATATCTATGCCTGTAACTTATCGGATACAACTTATTGTGCCTTTTTTAATTAAATTTGTAATAGCTATTTCTGCGTTTTTCACAGTTTTAACTATGATTGCATTACATGGTATTGTTATGTCTTTTATTTTCTTTCAAAATATCCCGTTAACACGTACTCGGAAGCCTTACATTTAAAGCAATAAGATTCATTTTTCAATACACTCAAGATGTAGAAGATTATAGAAATCACACTGATCTGATAAAGTTGATCAAATGCGATAAGATTTTTCAACTGATGACAGTAGACTTGATTTATACTACTTTTTATATTAGTACCCTTCCTTACTGTTGGGGCTGGGTGAAGAAATAAATAAATAAATATCTTTGGACACTTCACACAACACTAAATACTATTACACCATCTGATTCCAAACTAAGCAGAGCTTGTACTATGGTAATCATTAAATACTTTAACACCATCTGATTCCACACTAAGCAGAGCTTGTACTATGGTAATCAGAAAGCTGATAAACATACTTATATAATTCTAAATATATACTTAAATAGATAAATTAACACCCAGACACAGAACAAATAGTCATCTTCATCACACAAATATTTGTCCTGGGTGGGAATCGAACCTCACGCTTCGCAGTCGGCTCATTACCCACTACGCCACGGAGGCTGTCAAAAGGAAAAGACTCCTCTTGTTATTTTCTTCCTTTATTTCTTCTTATTTTCTTCCGAATCCAAATACTCCGAATACAAAAAACACAATTCCTAAATAAATTGTCTTATTTCATTACGTATTACATATTTCTAAATCGTCGCCGTCCGTACAGTGGTGGTCCCAGGGGGGGAGGGGGTCTGTGACCTGACCCCCCCCCCCCCAAAATCCATCAGTCATGTGTAGATGGAAGGCGAAACAAGCCAATTTGGGACACCTCTTCCCCCAAATTTCTTAGTGACCCCCCCCCAAAATTTCTTGGCGACCCCCCCCCCAAAATTGAAGGCTGCGACCGCGCCTGTGTCCGTAACAATTACCTTGGAGTTTTGGCGGGAAGTCGAAAAAGACATTTTGTGTTCTTGTTTTATTTTTACTTACTTGGTGTATTTTTGAGTTATATCGGATAAATTTGACGGCGTTTTGTTCGATATACATTAATAAATTATAGTCCACCAGTGTAGTGAATTAAAGTAACAATGCTAAAATATGTTTTTTCTGCTTGCCTCCAAAATACCATCGGAAGTAGCCATCGCTTTACTTGAATGTTGGACTGACTAGACTGACTGATTACTGACGACTTACTTACTGACTTTGTTATTACTTGACAAAAAATTGATGCAAAAATTATACTTGACGCTGACAGTATGCACAGAGTTTGCGATGCCATAATTGAAAAAAAAAAATGATACGATGCGAGGTATGGCGTATGGCCATAAGAATCATAGACATAAACCTATGGACCGGCCCTGCCTACGAGATTTGCGTGCCTACCTAAAGTAATTAAAGTTGGAGCATAAAATGGCTGCTTCTTAATAGGGTTGTGCGTTTCAGAACAACACGTGTAGCTGATATCGATATTTTTGTTTCGTATTATTAAAGGATGCATTTATTTAGGTTTTTTATAAAAACCTAAAAACAAAATTTAAAATCATGTGTAAACTTTAAATTGGTGTCAAAGAAAATATGAACACTACAAATTTTATTTTGTACTATCATAAATGTACTTTTCAAAAATTTGAATGAATCATATCTTTTTTTTATTTAATTCACACTGTTTGTCAATTTTAACCTGCATTAAATGCCGAAGCAGACAAACCCATGATATTATAATACTGAACAGAACAAACAATCATAAATACCTACATACATACATCCTCACATACTTTCGAATTTATAATAGAAGTATGTATATATATTTTAAATATATTTGATATTGATTAATGAACGAGAATAAAACAAGTTTCTGAGTAACAATTTTTTTTTGTTCATTGCAGAAAAAAAACTAGTTAATTATAATAGTTTCTATAAGAAATTTGTTCACTAAGTTTTTTGAATGCTGTCGGAATAGCATATCAATATAGATCTTAATAATTGACTTAATGGGCATGATGACACTATTAAAGAATCAGATAATAAACGGTTTTACAGAAAAATATA
Source organism: Pyrgus malvae (assembly GCA_911387765.1). Taxonomy (NCBI): domain Eukaryota; kingdom Metazoa; phylum Arthropoda; class Insecta; order Lepidoptera; family Hesperiidae; genus Pyrgus; species Pyrgus malvae. Next base: position 2,644,880 of record OU426955.1, on the reverse strand, counting down.
TGCTAAAAAAAGTTCTAAAATATGATCCCGTTTTAATATAAACATTAAGATCAATAAGATTTTCAATAAAATAAAAGTATTAAATACAGCAATCGGCCATGTTATCTGAAACGCCAATCAAAAGGAATGACGTCACGTCTCAGTTAATGTCATCGTGTTGCTTGAAGTTTGACGAGCAAGCCGACGTCATGACACCTACGAGCGTTTTCGCGCTTAATTCAAATTACATAGCAAAAAATAAATTAATTTACGTTAAAAGTTGAGTTTATTGCTGAAATAAACTATTTTTCGAAACTAGGAGACGTGTACCTACAATAAGGAAAGGTATTTGAAAATCTGGCATCATGCCCATTACCATCAAACGATGATCAATATTGTGTTCTGTGTTGTGGAGCAAATACAAGATATTTTCGCACTCAACTCAGTCATAAATCTGAAAAAACATCGATATGGGGATCCGATATTTTACATTGAATATAAATATCGATATATTTTTTAATGGACACCCCTAGACAGCAGACCTACCAAACGAAACAAACGCACACATACACAGAATACACTTGTAAATACTGGGAGCATAAAATGGCTGCCGTGGCACGCACGCATAGTTAGGTATTCAACTTAACATGACGTTGTTGCTAAAATTAGTTACCACTAATCTTTTATTATCTTTATTTTCTTACGCAGCCATCCATTAGTTAAAAAGAGACAGCATGATATTTGTCATGTTTGTGTCGATTTAACAGATATTTGTATAACGTGCTGTTCTATAGTAGAAGAGGGCCTCTCTTGTTTTATTCCTTCCTCTGAGATAAGAATAAATAATATATATTATAGTCAAGCAGGGTAATTGTCACAGAACATTATTAAAAGAGGTAGAACGGCAATAATACGCCGTTTGTATGAAGACTGGTGTCGCCAATTAAGCCCCGCCTTTCACCTCCATTACATCTGTACTTAAATACGAAGCTTACGCACATATTTGCAATTTCAAATCTAGCCAATCTTAGCGCCGCACAATCACGCGATTTCAAATGAACGAATCACACCCAAGCACGCACACAAGCACGCATATTGTAGCACGATCGCGTGTTCCTGTAGAGATTTTGGAATTTTGAGCGTTTGCTCAAAATTCCTTGACGACGTCTGCCCCGCCCACATTTCCATTCTAACTTCTGTTAATAATGTTCAGTGGTAATTGTAAACAGGGGTGGTTGTAAACAAGCATAATAAATCTTTTTATATTCATATATAGGAGGCTTACATGTTACGAAACGTAAGTTTAGTCTATGATTGTAGTCTGCCTTTTGTTTGACAGCTGTTATTTCACTAAAAAGTGACATATGATCATACCGAAATTTATATATGTATATATTTATACATATAGTGTCTCATACGATCAGCTGTCACGTGTGCCCATTATGGACCCATAGCCATACTGTTATCTCAATTATATATGTACTGTTTTTTTTAAAAGAGTGCTGGGAGTTTTTTTCCGCCGCCTTTTTTCTCTCATCTCAACATCTAGCCCAAACGGGCACTTAAAGGCGATGACCGGGAAAAAATGACATTCATTAGGCGAATATTTTGTATTCCTAATATGAAATAAATATTTTTTCTTCTTCTTTCTTTTCTTTGAGCGGTTTTTTCATTGAAATTCAATTTGAAGTGGTATAATTTTGGTCTTCTTTACTGCGACAAAAAGAGGTGAATTTGCAGTGCTAATCATTTCAAAGTATCAAATGAGATTACGGCTATAAATCGTGCATGGGTTTTTAATGTAATGTTTTGTATTTTTGTTTGAAATACCATGTTTACTTTTACCCCAGTATTTAGTTTTATGGGGCAATAATTTTCAACATATTTTGGGGTAATTGTAAATATCGGGGTATTTGGGAACAATTCTACAAATTATTAATATCTGATAATGGGTAATTGTGAACATTTTTTTAGGTACCTACTCAACATGCCTAGAAATTATACTAAGAAGGAAAATGGCACACGATATTCCTTAGAAGACATCCAAAGAGCTGTTGAAGATATTAAAATGAAAAGGCGGACATACCGCGACGCCAGCCAGTTCTATGGAATTCCCGCGGCCGTAATATTTCATAGAATAATTTTGAAAAAAAGTAAAGAGACATGGAAGGAACAGAAGAGATTTTGGAAAAAAATTATAAGAAAATTAATCATGCAAAGAAGCGTACACGAAAAGTTATAATTGTAAGTAAATAAGACTTATAATTGTCAGCAAACAAGGTCAATATAATTACATAAATGTTTCATGGTAGTTTTGTTTCATGGTGTTCAATTTCCCCTGACATTTTCTGATATACTTATCTACTTTGTTTACAATTACCCAGAGGTTACTGAATTGTTGTCAATTACCCCAGTTATGCTTTCAATTTAAAATTATGGCAAATTCTTCTTTATTTACAATTGCACCCAACAGGGAATACCGCTTTAATCTAAAGGTAAAATAATGTTAAAGCTATAAAATACGCACTGTGAATGTTTAATAGACTTCATAATGCAAGAAAACGCTTTTTGTGGTTTACATTTACCCCAAATAAAAAAAAGACGTAAAGCTAGAGGGGCAATTGTAAACAGCCAATTTAAGAATATTTTATTATATTTAGTAGATATATTACGTTTTTACATCATTTGAAATTTATTAAACTAGTTTTGTACAATTTTTATAGCCAATCTGCATTTTTTTAAAGTTTTTAAAGACTATATGCGAGATCAGGATTAGATTTTTTTCAATGTTGTTTACAATTACCCTGATTGACCCTACATATTTATTCTTATGGGTATGGCGGTATGGCGAGGTGTCTGTAATTTTTTTTTCTTTTATCGAATCGCATCTTGGTCTTTTCACCATTTGCCAATGTCAAAGTTGCGATGTCATTACTTATCTCTATATATAAAAAAAGAATTGCTGTTCGTTAGTCTCGAACTCGAGAACGGCTCAACCGATGTGGCTAATTTTGGTCTTGATATTTTAGTAGAAGTCCAGGGAAGGTTTAAACGGTGAGAAAATATAGAAAAATTGCGAAATTAATAGTAAAACAACTTATGTTATTTTCCTATATAAACTGTTAGTACCTAACTATCAAACATTGTTTCTTCGCGCCTGTAGCACTATCGTCCAGAAGTTTGACATAGTCCGAATAACAATAATTCACCTGTCACTATTTGGTTTTATATTTTTTATTTGACAGTAACATAAAAACTCTTTGAGATGTTAAAGAAACTAATTTTCTTTCAATACTTTTAGGACTTACAGTTTTTCCGAGTAACTCGATAGGGCTTTCCATTATACGTCGCGTCGACGCTCTAGCGCGTCGCAGATTTTGCTCGAGGGACCACTGTGTACGAATGTATCAGATTAAATCCAAATTTTTGGGCTCCATTTATGGAGAAGACTTTTTTTATCCGAATGGAGTAGCAGACGAGCATGCAGTTCACGTGGTATTAAGTGGTCGCGGCAGCCCATGTTCATCTTCACAAAACCTCGAGCAAGCCTAAGCAAACCTTTTTTTGTATCGGGGGGAAACCTTCAAGAGCTACCCGGCACCTAGGGAGAGGATTTCGGGTTACGTGGGATTTATACCGCATTAAAAGCCCCTCGGTCGCCTGCCTCTGGGCTTGGGGAGGACTCCGGGATCTCAAAAGAAACGCACCGGTATCCTCCACGCGCGGCGCTCCAGAACGGTCCCATCCCCGGGAGAGCAGATGTGCTCTCCTGCACCTTCCGATGTTTACGGCGGCATGCGCCCACTCACACACAGCCGTCCTTCCCGGGGATGCTGACTGGACGGATCAAGCTCCCACTCCCACCACCCACAACCCCGAAAGCTCACTTTTAGTCGCCTCTAACGATCAGGCAGAGGATAATGTACCTCTATCCTTAATCCCGAAGCTACAGGGACCAAGCCTACGCTTACCTATGATCGTATGTAATTGCCCTGCTACGCCCAAGGCTGATGGTCACATCATGTAAGTTTATTTACTGCACTTAGGCATGATGACAGATTTTTAAATACCTTTCCTTACTGTAGGTACACGTCTCCTGGTTTCGAAAAAAAGTTTATTTCAGCAATAAAATTAAGTTTTAACGTAAATTAATGTATTTTCTGCTATGTAATTTGAATTAAGCGCGAAAACGTTCGTAGGTGTCATGGCGTCGGCTTGCTCGTCAAACTTCAAGCAACACGATGACATTTACTGAGACGTGACGTCACTCCTTTTGATTGGCGTTTCAGATAACATGGCTGATTGCTGTATTTAATACTTTTATTTTATTGAAAATCTTATTAATCTTAATGTTTGTATTAAAACGGGATCATATTTTATAACTTTTTTAGCATATATTTTTCTGTAAAACCATTTATTGTCTGATTTTTTAATAGTGTCATCATGCCTATTGCTTCGCGGCAGAATTGGGTAATGAGTGGAGGTAGCGGTGGTTCTTCCGATTTCTTCCCCGGCCGTACCAATAAAGTTCTACCACCTACAAAATAACTGTAGGTCTTAGAAATATTTTCATTCGTTAGATTAATTTCATCAATGATTACGCTCAGCTTGTTTTTTTTAAATGTTTTTTTTATTAGTAAAATCGTTTAAATATACTTGACGGTAGTCAATACCTTCGATGCTCAAAGGAATATACTTACCGAAAATAAATCTAAAAATGTTTAAACTCACTGAAATATGCATGCAGGGTAGGCTCTCAGGGTCGGCGCCGCGGCGGGCGCATCGTTCGCCCCGTATTCATGTACTCGTAAATAATACTTAGAAAAGCTAGGACTATTTAAACAATAATTCATTTTTATGTACATTGTTTATTGTATTTTGTATATTTTAGCTTTGTTTTATCTCTAATATAAACTGCAAACTATTTTTTTAAATTTGTAATAATATGTATATTTTTTTCCTTTTCTCGTACATTTTTCTTTTTAGGATAGGTAGTGATAGAATTGGTAGGTATTTTGAACGGGGTCAAGAGTCAAAGGGCATTGAAAAAAATGCAAATTCCCAAGGGCAGTAAAATAGATAGGTTAACAATAAAGTGCATATTTTGATTAGCATTTATTCGTGCAGTTGAAAAGTGTTATTTGTCACGATGTTTTTAATTGCCAACGCCTCTAAAGTACTCGTACTTGGCTAACGCTAGGATAACGGAACTGTAATACGACCCATGCCCCATAATAGGATAATAGGATAGCTTAGAGCACTTAGCCAATGCTCTAAAGCCTAAGAGGCCCTATGTCAAGACAAGAACACAGACAAATACATCTAAATTTATCCACTTGGAAATCGAACCCAGGTCACGGCGCGTTGTGGTGACCACTGCGTATTACGTCGGTCATAGAAATACCATCGTTCCATGCATTTTTTGTTGTAAAAGTTGTTTTAGCGCCTTATTAACTGTCATTAGGAGTAGCAACACATCTATTATAGTGTTGAAAATATTAAGAAATTTTACGATTGTATTAAAAACTTGACATTTCATGAAGTTTATTTATGTACTGATCCAAACGATGCTTTTAATATATTCCATGAATTGTTTCTCCTTTTTTATAATCTTTGTTTCCCTGTTATAAAAGTTAAAATACTGACGAAAAAACGACCAACATGGATTTCAAAAGGTATAAAAAGGTGCTTTAAAATTAAAAGGGGTTTGCTTTGGGGATATAGGATATCTCGCAGCACTCAGGCAAAATACAAGTTTAAGAACTATTCAAAGAGATTAAAAAGAATAATAAAACTTACCCAAAAATCTCAAAATGACTATTTTATTAAAAACGCTCACAATAAATCCAAAGCTGTTTGGAAAGTAATTAATAATAACACTGTAACTAATATTGTACCTAAACAAGATATTTATGAAATCAAAGTAGGAAACCACGTTGAAACAGATCCTAAAGTTATTGCTAAAGAGTTTAATGACTTCTTTTTAGATCAAGTTGAAGATAATTGTAATATAAATATGGATAGTAATACGCATAAAATTAACTTTAACCATCAAAACTCATTTTTCTTAGGACCAACCTCATCTGAAGAAATTATAACTATAATAAATAATCTTAAAAATACAAATAGTACAGGGTACGACGGTATATGCACAAATATAGTTAAACGGATATCAAAAATCATTGCTCCATTATTAGCTTACAACATTAATTTAAGTATTGAAACCGGCATATTTCCGGAGAAACTGAAAGTAACCATTATAAAACCAGTATTTAAGAAACAAGATAGACATGACATGGGATGTTACAGACCCATTGCATTAATACCAATTTTTTCCAAAATATTCGAAAAAGTACTACATAACAGATTGTATTATTACTTCGAAAAGTTCTCTATCTTCGCTAACGAACAGGTAGGGTTTAGAAAGAACAAATCAATAAACATTGCAATTTACAATTTTTTACAAATAGTAATGACAAGTTTAAATAATAAGAAACAGGTGATCGGGCTCTATATGGATATGACAAGGGCATTCGAATATGTAGATCATAAATTGTTGATTGTTAAGTTAGAGAAATACGGAGTCAGAGGTAATGCATTAAACTTAATCAACTCCTACTTAACTGACAGACAGCACATTACAGAAATAGCAAAAATTAATGAAATCACAAAAACTCAAGAGAAACATCTTTCTAACCCTAGGAAAGTACTGTATGGCGTGCCTCAGGGAAGTATTTTAGGCCCTTTACTCTTTTTAATTTATATAAATGATTTTCCTAAAGTCATAAAACAACCGATGATACTATTTGCTGACGATAGTACAGTAATATTTACAAAAGAAAACACAGACTCTTTCGAAAGAAGTATAAATAATGCTCTTGAATCCCTAATAGATTGGTTAGACAGTAATAATCTTAAAATTAATCTCGATAAGACAAATATAATGTCATTTAAAAACAGAGTATCATACGGGCAAACAATAAATATTGACTATAAAGGAAAGTTGATATCAGAAATAGAAACAACAAAATTTTTAGGACTATACATAGATAGCAAACTAACATGGCAGTCACATAAAGAGCACGTCTGTAAACAGTTAAATAAGTTTTCTTTTGCTTTATATAAATTAACAAAAGTTGTAAGCAAAACGGCGGTTCTGGACGCATACCATGCGTACGTTGGTGCCACATTAAGATACGGAATAATATTTTGGGGTAACGCGACGGGAATACAAACCATATTTAAGGCCCAAAAAAAGTGCATTCGAGCCATATGTCAGCTAAAGGAAACTGATACTTGTAGGCCACACTTTCAAAATTTAAAAATATTGACTTTTCCTTCTTTATATATTTACGAAATCTCTTTAATGGTCAAAAATGAAATAGCTAAATATGAAACCCTTAAATCAAAAAGGCATCCTAATAAATTATGTTCAATTGCTTCTAAAACGAAACAATACCATAATAGTGTCTTTTGCATGGGACCAAAAATATATAACGGTCTACCGGAATTCCTCAAAATCAAAACGGGCAACGAGTTTAAAAAAACTTATTTACTGAAAAAGGCGTATTACTCAGTCACTGATTTCTTAAACGACAAAACGGCATAAAGGAATTCCATAAAAACCTGGGAGGTTTTTTTTCCGCCAGCTTTTTTTCCTCTTAGTGTACAAAAACCCTGCAATATGGGTACCCAAAGCCGACGATCGGATTCGATCCGAAGTACAAATAAATATGAATAAATAATTAAATAAACAAACAACTAAATAAATACATACTTACTTGAAAAATTTTAATTTTCAAAATGCGCAATATGGGATCAAACAAAAATAAAATTGATATGATAATAATGTACATTTTTATAAATTGTGTTATTATTAAGTTTTTTTCTTTTATCTTTGTAATATTTGCATACCTCATGAAGGTAAATATGGCGTACTAAATATGTATTAACAACTTTTGTAAACACCCATATTTGTGCAAATAAAGTTCTTTGTCTTTGTCTTTGTCTTTACCTATTACTGCTACGTCTACGTCGACCTTAGTAAGGACTTTCCTGTTTGAGGTTGGACGTATGCATTACGTATTGTGGTAGCTACATAGAAGACTAAATTGTGGTATGGCTTTTTTTGCTTGCAACAAGCATGCAAAATTTTATCATAAAGAAATTCACTTATAATTACTCAATGAATAATATAGTTATTGATAAAAGAAACTCTGTAGTTGATCTTGGTGTAACAATAGACTCCAAATTATTGTTTGCAGAACATATAGACAAGATTGCTAACAAAGCGTACAAAAATCTTGGCTTTATATTAAGAGTAAGTCGACCATTTACTGACGTTGGATGCCTACGGGTACTATACTACTCATATGTCCGAAGCATACTTGATTATTGTAGCATTGTTTGGAGCCCTCAATATATCATTTATACTCAAACTTTAGAGCGTATTCAAATACAATTCATTAAACACTTAAATTTTCGTATTTCTCAAAAGTTTTCAGATTATATGGAGTCATGTCGTCATCACAACATCCTGTCCTTACAAAATCGGCGTTGCTTAACTGACATGTCCTTTTTGCATGGTCTATGTAACGGCTACATAGATTGCGTTGAACTAGCAACTAAAATATTATGTTTCTGTGTCCCAAAAGTAAGAACGAGACATACGCAACTTTTCGCAACTACTCACAAAAATACGAAATATGCTAAAAACTCAGTTGTCAATCGCCTACAAGAAACCTACAACAAGCATTTTAATTCTACAGATATCTTTCATTCCGACAAAAGTGCATTTAAATCTAATATCATTAATATATTAAATAAAAAATAACATGAAATTAGTGGTGTCATTAATACAATCATATATATTAAGTATGTATATTATTAATTATATATATTTCACATATATTACACACACGCACGCACACACACACGCACACACACGCACACGTGAACACATAGGTACATTCATGTATACTTAGCGACCGTAATTAAAGGTTTTACCTGTATAATGTAAATCCGTCATTGGCTCTAAGATTTAGATGTAAGTAATGCTTTAATTGTTTCTGTAAGCTGTGGATTTTGTTTTAAATAAATAAATAAATAAATAAATAAATAAATAAATAAATAAATAAATAAATAAATAAATTAAAATGTTTTACACAAGTATACATAAATACCTAGGTATCTAAGTTATGTGGGATGTATACATATATACAACAAATGGAGTAAGCAGTTAATACCTATTTATGAGATCACAATGAGATGACTATATTTGTATAAGATTCACTTTATAATTAATGTATGTTTTGTGTTATCTATGACGTGTAGGACAGTTTACCTAGCTAGTTATTAAAACAAGCGCGAATTCATCTAATTATTTTGTAATCACACGCACAAGGCATTGTTCGCAGCTCGTAAAGACAAACAATCGTTTTTATTTATTGCCGCGGTGTGACGAAATGAAAGTGACGTTCATGATTAGTTTAGTCTGTGGTCTGAAACCGTTCTCGGTAGACGCAAGTGTCATTTCAATAGCTCTGTGCGCGGGAAATTCGACAATATTCGGAGTTTGATAGCGATAATATTTTTCAGTGCCGGAAAAGTTTTTGAGTGTTTTCCTGTGTTCATGAAATAATTTGTGTTTGTTATATTTGAAAAGGTTTTAAGTTCGCTTGGATTACAAGATATAAGATATATATTTTTGGGTAAGTCTAAATGAGATATAATTACTCTCTTCTCTATGTTATTTGGGTAATTATGCGAAGGACTCCGTGCTTTCTACCAATATAATTTTTAAAGTTTATTGAAACACACACGCATAGCCGATATTTTATAATTGGAAGATTGTTTCAAGTAAGACTTTATTAGTATATCTATTTATTTAATTGATCGTTTTAAAATTTCATAACTTAATATGTTTTGGCATAAATTTCATGCGCGTTTCTGTGCTTAGGAGGATACGTAAAGCCGTCGGTCCCGGTTGTTATCGATAAATAACAGTCGTGAAGCCTAGTCGGAGGCCTGGGCGGTTTGAAAACATCCGACAGCAGTTGGCCACTGACCCGCCCGCATCGCCACCAACCACAACTCGCATTGGCACAAACCGTGCCCAGCAGTGGGACGCATGAAAGGGCTTGCAACTGTGTTAAAGTTCTTGACGCTTATCTTTGTATTTAAAAATAATCCTTTTTAACTTTGAACATATTATCAATAATCAAATAAAATAAATAAAAACTTAACGTACATACCATCAAAAATTTAATTTCAGTCGAGTTTAAGTACATACATAATAATATGTAGAACTTATCTTTATGTAGACAAAAACAACCCTATATTAGAAACAGCTTAATACAGCAGATAAAATATATTTTAAGTTACGTACAATTCGGGTAACTATGAACATTTTTTACGTTATTTTTATTATTAAAAATGATTTCAATTTATGACACCTTTATTTTATTGAATGAATAGTGTCCTTTTGAGTTGGTTTTTTTTCTAACAAAATAAATTTACGGAACAAACATCAGAACTACCCATAATTTCCCCTAAAACTCGAAGTTTAATTTATCATGAATTTTGGGTAACTTTGAATAATATTTTTTTGAAAGTATAAACCTTAATATTTTAAGGTTTAGTTAAAATAAAAAGAAGGTATTATTAAATTTAAAAACCTAATCTATAAAAATGACATCTACACTGACGTACATAAGTAACAAATAGCTTGGTTTTGCCACATGAATCAAAGTGGACTAGTTTACGATTCCAAATCAGAGCTCAAAAACTTCCAGCAACTTCACCACGGAAAAGGCGGGAATTTTCAGAATTATGGCATTAGCAGTTTATTTTTTTAATTTTTATTTGGTACAATAACATTTTAGCAATCCATTATATAGTTATTATATTGAAACATCAAAAAGTTTCGATGTAATAAGTTGTTCAATCTCTTTTCCAACTTTGTTCAAAGTTAAACGTCAATTCAAAGTTACCCGGAATGACTGTATCCATATGTATAAATAAAACATAACATCAAAAACATATTTGGATCTGGAACGTGTAAATAAATGTTACTTTACGTTATAGCACAATTTTATGATTTTTATGATGATGATATTTCATTGTTATAAGTAATCGATAGTTATTGAGACGTTATTGCATATAATAAAATATGTTATGAGTAACTCGTTCACTATATAGTAAGCATAAGTACTTACATATATGTATCTAGGCTATTACAATATATCTCTAAGGAAACGAAAATCAGCCACAGGGACATGACGGTCATTGACGAAACATTAAAACAACTCCCGGGACCACACGCCGGGACCTCAACGGACTAAACACTAACATCACTAACAATAACAATATAGTTTAAAAAATACAAAAAAAATGCTAACATACCAAATAAATAATAAAGATCTGGAGCAATTAATCGTGACAAAAAAAGAAAAATAAAGTAAAAAAGCAAAAAAAAAAAATAGCTTGACGCAAAAAAAGGCACGGACGCCAAGTCTGTGGAGTTTAACTATTGTATAAAAAAAAGGACGCGAAAAAAACTTTGTCAAGTCTATTTACGAGTATGTCGTATGTCCCATAAGGTAATGGTGGTACGAGTATTTATATGAACCATCCTTTGAACCACAGGCACAGGTCTACTGTCCGAATTTATGTATGTAGGTCCGGATGTATGTATGCTTCATAGTACGCGACGCCGGACACCTATTAAATTGCAGGCATCATAATAATTTACATTTTTTCGTTCTTTGGGTATTACCATTTTTTTCGCAGCAAGTGAGTCGTCACTTGCTCCGAAAAACAACGATATCTTGGTTCGTAATAAGTTCCGGAAGTCCGGAATGAAATAGGTACGTTTAATTCGCTGTCATACTGTTTTGCCAACGTGCTTAAAACCAAGTAACATTTCCCCCAATTAATCAACAATTAACTAATCCAACACAAGTTTTTACTTGCAAATCGCTCGTCATTGATCAAAACTTGACTATTGTGGTTATTCGATGTAAAAACTGCTGGAGTAAAAAGTACTGATTACATTTAGATACCTATTTTTCTATTCAATGGTTTTCCTGTCCTGACTTACGAAGCGTTCAATTACTTAATAAGCGCGCTTCTGTTTATTGATTGAAACTTGTTTATAGTCGATTCTCTGCTATATAAATGTAGGTGCCTTGATACTTTGAATTATCTTCCATATTAATAATGACAGAATTTCTAAGAATGTAGAAAATATAAAAGAAAAAAAGAGAAATTTTATTTATTAGCGATATCTAATGTTTTTGTAAGCGAATACCAACTGTAAATGACTTATTAATCAATTTCTGTCTACACCGGAATGCAATAACTGCGTCATGTAAAAATGCTTTAACAGCTCGACAGCACCTGACTGATAGTTTAAATCATCATGAAAAATTATTTTCAATTCGATCTTTATTCTCATTATATTCACAAAAGTCGTCACGGAAATGGTAAATGAAATAATTTTTTTGTAGGTGGTAGAATACGACCTCAGACAAGACTTACCTATGCTTGCTTGAGGTTGTATGTAGATGTCCATGGGCTGTAGCGACCACTTAACACCACGTGGCCTGCATGCTCGTCTGCTACTCCATTCAAATAAAAAAATAACATCCAGTGTAATAATATACACTTGAAGTTTGTCATTGTTGTACGCGGCCATCGGCTGACCGTCATCCGCTTTGGGTGCGCTAAGGCTATATGGGCTAGAAGAATAAAGCGGATGAAAAAAATTCCAGCTGTTATGCATAAAGCCGTTAGGTTGTATAGTAAACAGATGGTATCATTTAATTTGGCCGCTCTGGTCTCGAATACAATCACGCAACGCAGCCTCATCTAATCTGAATTTAATAAATCTAATTATTTCATACTTCATAATTGATTTATTGCGATCATGTTTAATGGAGGTGTTACAATTGTGTTGTTAGTATCAGCATGAACCCTGTAAGTGCGTGGCAATTGCTTACTTTGTGACTCAAGGCGTAGGTAGTCTATTGGAAGTAATGACATTAAAAAATACGTAGTCAAGTATGATATTTCATTTTGATTATCCTCGAATGTATAAATGGCAACTACTGTTAGCGAAAGCGCTGAGAAGTTTATGAGGCAAAATGCCATTTTCCAGATTTTTAGGTGCCCTTTTCTCAGCGACTGTAATATTATTATTTTCCTTCTTTTAATTATCATTGATTGGAAGACACATGAGAATTAAATAAAACGGCCAAACTAAGTTAGGAGCTGTAGAAGTCGCGTCTTATTGGCTCTATAAGATCTGATAACTCAGTCTTATTGATTGAACGTTATTTAAGCATAATCGTGAGAGTATGTTACAATAAACATATCGTGGATTGCGACACCACTTATGAGTAACGCGTTTTTATTCTCATCTTTTAAAACTCAGAATTATCAGCATTCAATGAAAGTAAACTCTCCTATTTTTGCTCATTACGACATACAGAGACGAGCATATCGCCACATATCTAAGACAAATCTTCGCTATCACAAACAAAACAGTGAGGATCGCGCTATCAGTTATCAGTAACTGAATGCGATGATAAATTTATATTATTCATGCTGTTATCAATAGGTTCTGCAACCAAAACTGACATTCTGACCGACACGAGAACTGAGTTAAAGTCAGTGACATTATAAACAAAAAAAAAAACGTTATGAGTATTCCAATGTTGAAGATCTTGATGTAGTATGCGACTAATAGTCGCATCGTATAATATTATGACGTTGTCACGTTTGTCCACTACCGGATCTACGATTTTATTTTGGACTCTTCAAACTGATGCCTACATCACCATTCCATGATTATACCACCAGACGAAGGTTAAACTTCCTCTGGCACCATCTGGACTCGTGGCGGTCCTCTACTGTCCGCTTTGCACGCTCCTTTTTACCACGGACGTGTAGGTTATTGGACAACCTTCCAGTTGAGGCAACCAGTGGACTATAACATGGGGTTCTTAAAGAAAGCTGTAAAAAAAGCTCTCCTTCAAAGCCGGCAATGTTCGGGTGGCTCCTCTGGGGTTTTCCGTGTCCATAGGCGACGGTGATCGCTTAACACCACGCGGCCCGTCTGCCTTTTTGTTCGGTTTATTAATATATAAAAAAAAACCGGGGCAGTATTTTATAAGGTCCCCCTTTCTTTATTTGTTTATTACACATTTTTCAGAGGCTATTTGGCGAGGGGGGTGTTGGATATTTATGTATGTATTTAATAATATTTAATAACCACATGGTTTGATGATAATTTCAAGATTCAAAATTCAACCTGCTGGTAAATCCAAATCCGGCGGCAAGAGTAGACTATGTTGACATAGCAAAGCTCACTTTGTATTCACTTTTCTAATTCACACTCTGAGTGTGTATCGTAAAAATGACTGAAAAACAGCGCTGCACAGGGTCTCTATCCTGTGTCGGCAATAGTTGAGTTGAGTCATATTCTACTATTCTTTGGTTATATACATACGTTCGTTTGCACTTTTGTAATCTTTATGATTTTAAGGCAATTTTTATTTTTATTTATTTATTCAATCGGATAACATGGATCCACAATTGTTAGTAAACGTAGACTTAATACCTAGTGTTAGTAAAAACATATAATAATTATAAAATTAGGCATACAATATCCGAAAGGTTACAAATTGCTAAATATACATATAAATGATTTGTTATGATAATTGAACCTATTTACGCAAACCGGAACCAATCCACACTCATGCCGAAATTGAGTTAAGTACACAGAAAAGCTTAAAATTGCACCTTTTATCAACCCTGTAAACATCAAAATGATCTGACCATTTTGACAGAACAAAACATTTTCATGACATGTTTACCAATCCACAAAACATCAGTTGTCTAATACATTAAACAGCTTTTTCTCAAAACTATCATCATCATCATCATGTGTGGGTTGGTTCCTGTTTGCATAAATAGGTCCAATTATTAAAACTAACGAATTATGTTTCATATTCATAGCCTCATAGTTGGGTAGTTATACCGTTTTTCGTGGGTGCCATACACACACACAAAGACTGAAACAGAAACATCCAGACCGAGAACAGCAATTTAAAATTTCACATAAATTTCTCCTTTGCCGGGAATCGAACCCGGGACACTACGATCGGCAGTCCAGCATGGTAACCTTTACGCCACGCGGGTCGTCCGGAAAACGTGCGAACGCTGTCCGGCGGAAAATATTTTATGATTTATTGCGTGGTTCAACCGGGCAAGTACAATGTCTTCAATCATTTATGCCTTGAAGCAGTTCTGTTGTGTGTCAGTGGAAAGATACGACTGCCGCCTGCAGAGGCGACAATCAGCCTCCGAAATAACAGCACAACTGCAATCTGCAAAGTGTAAGCTATCTTAGATTCCCAGAGAAGACTTGCACCTCACAAACATCGCGTGGCCTGAATGGCTCGTCTCAAAAACATATCAAGGAAGGGCTAACAATGACGATTCGCGTGGCGCAATGGTTATCATGCCGGACTGCCAATCAAGGGGTCCCGGGTTCGATTCTCGGCGAAACAGAAATTTGACTGAAGAGTTTAAATTTCTGTTCTCGGTCTGGGTCTTTGTGAACTTCTCTTTGTATGTGTCCATGGTACCTACGACACAGGGTATTAATTACCTTACTGTGGGGCTATGAGTGTGTAACGTTTATTAAATTTATTAAACAATGGTCTCCAGAGATCAATGGACCAATCCAAGTGAAAGTGTGTTTGTTTGTTTGTTCTTCTTTAACGTCGCAACGATGTTACGGGTTGACCCATGTTTTGTATCGAGATAGTTCGGGGGTTCGAGCCTGAGGCTACTTTTTATCCAGGGAAAATATTTTATTCTTATATAAAAAAACTACTCGTAATCTACAAGAGCGGAGTCAAAATCAAAAAGCTATGTAGTTCGTATACGAGTATATGTATAAGGAATAAAGGAGTCATGAATCTCTTCAATGTGATATCTATCTACCAACAACTACCACTACCAATGTGGTGAACATTGGGCTCAGTCTTACTCACTTTTTAATTAAATCCAGCCGCTAGAGTTAAGACTCAGCGACTTGATGGAACGAAGCATCTATTAATATTTTTATTGTAATATTCAAAATAGTTCTTTTTAGTTTTACCACACTTTTTCCTTCCGGAATCTAACCCGGAACTACTGTTTAAACGGATCTTTTTCCCACCTAATCTTTATCAACAATAATTTATTCATTGTATAAAAGTCATGCATCAACCAACAATAGGTATTTATTCACTGGAGAATCTGGTTTGCGGATGTCAAACATATGCATAAATTACATAATACATAATTATACACCGGGTACTCCTTCTTGTTACCTCAGTTTTATTGGATGTGTAAAAATAACAATATTTTCTGACAGTTTTCTGACAGAAAAAATAATGTAGTTTAAAAAACTAAAAACACGCTTTTCTGAAAAAACGAACTAAAAAGTATAAAAATAAGAAGAAAATGTATTTTACTGTAAAAAAAGCGTGGAGTGCATGGTCTCAATAGTATCTTAAACACCACCCCACGCTTTTTTTACAGTAAAATACATTTTCTTCTTATTTTTATACTTTTTAGTTCGTTTTTTCACAAAAGCGTGTTTTTTAATTTTTTAAACTACATTACTTATTTTTAATTTTTTAGTTGGATTTTTATTCTCATATTATTGCATTGTTATCGGCCCTTGACCCCTGTGCAAATTTTCAAGTTAATCAGACTCCTAGAAGTAAGTGAAAACGAAGTTAAAAAATTTAAGGTCAAGTTAATAAAAGCGTGTTAAAAAGTATACTATAATTACCCTAAGGGTGTATCGAACAAATTCCCATCACCTTTATCCGATATTATATGTATAACAGATTTTTTTTACCAAGATTATGAAAACAGAACAAGAGTACAACTTGAATCTTCCAGCTTCTAGCCAAAACTCTACGGTCTATCATTGCAGGGTCTTCCAGCTTCCTTCTTGCATTCTTGCTATGAATGTTAAGCTATGGATGTAGTCTACTGCAAAGATTGAAACCGATTCTTCTGTGTTTCAAAACAAAAGGTAGAGACGACCATAGTAATACATATCAAACTACATATATTTCTATGGAGGCGACCATCTGACTTTACAAGGAACTAATGTTAAAGTGATGAGGTCTAATGAGTTATTAGATTATAAATACACGAGCATTCTCGCTACTACTTTTTTCTTAACATAAATTGATACTATTATTACTAATTAAATAATCTCTTTATTACTTATAGATTATTTGACACTCCATATACTGGTCTGACAGGGGTCTTCTTCTCCTTCTTAAATTATTGTATTAAAGATTTTCCAGTGTTTTAAATACAGATTTTATATTGCTTAAAGATTAAAGGTGAAAACATTGATAGGTGTTTTTCTAAGGTTATTTATTATCTTGTTAAATACTTAACGTTAGATTGCAAATTATGTACCTATAATAAAGTATTATTCATTACATTACAATTACATTATTACCGCTATATTTATTACATGTATGATTAGATTGATTAGCAATGTCATTGTCTATTTTATTTAGTTTGTTTCGGGTGTGAAACGTTACAATTCATGTTCTGCAGTAACCCAAAAATTTAATCGCAGTTTAAGATAACAAAATCTATTGTTTAAAACATTTATTGCAACAGGACTATGAAATATTAACGTACCGTCATAGGCCACGTAGTTCTGTTAGGTATTAAATAAATACAACAGTTCTGTTATCAAGTTCATTAAAGCAATAGTGGCAA
Organism: Pyrgus malvae; assembly: GCA_911387765.1. Classification (NCBI taxonomy): domain Eukaryota; kingdom Metazoa; phylum Arthropoda; class Insecta; order Lepidoptera; family Hesperiidae; genus Pyrgus; species Pyrgus malvae. Next base: position 2,627,090 of record OU426955.1, on the reverse strand, counting down.
TAGTGCTAATGGTTTCATAAGTTCCCTATACGAGTGTTTACTCTACTGCTTTTATTGAATTGTGTAGTACTACGTAAAGACCATTTTTTATATTGAAACATTGTGTTTTGGTAGGAATTTGTCGGCTTGTGGGTTGCCTTGCATATTAATAATAATGCGATCATTTCAATTTTAAGGTGCTTCTGAATGATGAAAGAGATTATACTGTTATAAATGTATTATAAAGAGTAATACTTCATCTGTGGGCTGTGAAAACTTCGAAAAGTGTGATACTTTTCTTGAGCATTTTTTTGTCTTCTGGAAGTAGGCCTTTTCCAAATATTCGGCATATCGTTCGATAATTAGCTGTTTGGAATCAACAATTAATTTGTAGTATAAAACTTGGTAAACCTAATGAAATAAAAATGAAATTTAATTTATTTAAAATAATGTGGTTACAAATTAGGTCTTACATCTAAATCGTAAATCGTAATCACAGAGTACATTTGTATATACTGAAAATCGTAATCTCACATTATAAATATAAAGGATTTTTTTAAACAGTTTTATAGTTATTTTGCTTTAAAGATTGCTAAATTAGGAAATAAGAAAGGTATAACATACAAAATAACATATGTTGCAATATTAGGTTTATTTATTAAATAAATAAATACTTACACAATAGAATCACAAATTTTACAAAGTATAAAATATTTAACTCGACTTTATACTAAAATATTTATCGGAGTCTGGGTATTGAGTGGTCTGATGATAATACTTAAGTACTTAAACACTAAATCGGACACATTAAGATATTTTAGTGGTCCGGTTCAAGAGGAATGGACCAAATTGCTTTTATTGCCCAAGGTCTCCTCATGGTCAAGCGCCACACTTTGGTAGTTTTGGCGTACTTGTACTTGGTACTAGGTACTTGTAGGGTTACCAACTTCTTTTACAAGAATTATAGCATATTTAGGTCTGAGAAGGAAAATAAACAGTATTTTAAAAAAATGAACAGTATTTAATTCTTTAAAGACATATTTTTAGTGCTTCTCGCGCAACTTGTCAATTTAGTCATTTTTAAAGCTTCATAAGCCTTACCAAAATCAAAACTATAGGTACCTAGTTAAAATAAATAAGTAACTCATTTTTTATTAAATTAATTGAAGCTCAAATTAGGTAGTATTTGACAAATTCGTTCTTAAACGCTCGGTTGTGACTGCGCTGTACTGACTTAGTGTTCGTCCGAGATGTCGATACTGATAACAGTATTTTGTATACTTTATTTTTGTTAAACAGTAAAAAGTATAATGTAGTGAAAAACAGTATAATACTGTTTTTAACAGTATGATTGGCAACCCTAGGTACTTGGTACATTTATAATTGAATGTGGTATTGGATTTTAATATAAAAAGTCTTTATCTCTGAGGCAAGTGGAACTAATTGTAGAGAAAGTGACGACGTGTCACGAAGGCGCACACTAATATTGTTTACGTGATCCTGGTAGTGAGCAGTGAACCAGTTGTTGATGAGATATTAAATTAACTATGCCGTCACCGACACCAAGTAGTAATGTCTTCTAGATATAATCATATTTCATACTAGCAGCCGCCCGCGACTTCGTCCGCGTGGACTTTAGTTTTAGAATTTTCCTAAAATAAAAGTAGACCGAGTTACTCCTTATTACATCAGCTACCTGCGAGAAAAAGTCCCGTCAAAATCGGTCCAGCCGTTTCAGAGATTAGCCGGAACAAACAGACAGGCAGACAGACAAAAATTGTAAAAATTGTTATTTTGGTATATGTACCGTATAGACATTCATATGTATGTATTAAAAAGCGGTTACTTGAATATTACAAACAGACACTCCAGTTTTATTTATTTGTATAGATATAATCTTCTGTAATCGCCGACTGTTTAGTCTCCCACGCGGGAGATCCCGGGTTCAAATCCGAAATTTCTCCTCCGTTTTTCATATTCAAAATGGCATTTGCGCTAATTGTCGTTATGATATTCGTGATCAGGAGGTCAAAATACGTTATCATACCAAATTTAAGTTCGATCGGCGGTATGCGCTTTTCGGAAGTACACCCAATTGTTATTATAAGCATCCAGATTGCTGCTCTGAGTATGTAGATATTCGTATGTTAGTTTTGCAAAGACATACATTTTAAGATTTATTAAAATTTTGCTTGAAATCGGTACTATTTATCGTTTTAATGACACGTTTTTTCAAACATTACTAAATACGTACTTACGTGAGGTAAGCAGTATACTCCATAGTACAATGAATTTTGACATTCACAATACATTGAAGGACAAATTATACAAGAGTAACTTCACATTGCCGGAACTGGGCCCGTATCCGAAACTATGGGCCTTATTTTTGGAATTTTCGGGCCTTATTTTTGGATTAGATTGAAGAAATTCTAGCAACATTATTCATTCAATAGCTTAATGTCATCAATGACAACGCTTATCTTATGAATTCATGAAAAAAAAGCGATTAGAGTATGCTAAAAATTATTCCGAAAATGTTAGAACTTACAGAGTGGGCCCTCAGATTTGGATATTGTTAGACTCGCGACAGTATTCTCAACATTTTTCTTAGTTACTGGCTTATTCTGGCAATTTTCATCGAAAACTTAAATACAAATATGCAGTAAAATAATAATAATGATATTATGTGAAATTCTGTTTTATAAACTTAATAAAATAAGAGCTGCAAGTAATTGACCTTTACGAGTAATCGTTCATATTATACTCATTGGCCATATTAATGATCCACATAGGTGTGATAATAACGTGTTAAGGATAATATCATGCATGTTGCGGAACCAACCAACCAACAAATGACACTTCATATTCTGCGAAGTAGTGCCGGAACATACTTTAAAGAAATTATACTAAGGTCATGCATCAGCATACCAGCTGCTCTTACTACATTGAAAGAACGTACATATATAGCTTAGGCAATGAATAATTGTGGATGGAAAAGTCAAGGGCAGAAAATTTGACTTAGGAACTTTGTTTGGACTAGTTAGGAGATAAACATACTAAAAGTCCTTACCCCTCACATCCTTTTTTGAGCATTCATTGACCAAACTAATAATAAATAAGATAACCAACAGCGTCACAGCAACATTGTGGGGAGATGGTAGACAAATGTCAGATTCAGTCTGGGACGGTAGCATAGCATTAAATAAAACAAATTGAAATAGTATATTTCATTACAAGTGCGGAAAGGCTGTCATTGCAAGGAGTTCCGACAAATGTCTACCCGAGCCGAGGCGCAGCCGAAGGTGAGGGTTGACAGTCGGAACTCCTTCCAATGACGGTTCCGCACGTGTACTGAACAACTTTTTTTAATACAGTTGCGAAAATTTGAAGCAATTTATAAAATAATAAAAACTCGCATAGAACATTTTTGAAAAATGGCGCCAGCCGTAAAAGTTTTTTTTTAAATTCATTTTACGGAATTGGATAAAATCCTTGCAGCCATTCAATATTTTCGTTTCAATATTAAATAATGGCATCGCGCTTTGTGCATATTGCCAGTGTGAAGTATAATTTCTGAATCTATTATTCTATATAAAACAGTAAGTCGTCAGGTATCAGTCAGTCTAGTCAGTCAGTTGTTCAAGTAAAGCGATGGCTACTTTACGAGAACATGTCCGAAGGAGTTTTGGAGGCAAGCCGAAAAAACATGTTTTCGCACTGTTATTTTATTTCACAACACTCGTGCACTGTTATTAACCTATATCGAAAAAAACGCCATCAACTTTATCCGATATAACTCAAAAATACACCAAGAAAATGAAAATAAAACAAGAGCACAACTTGTCCTTTCAGACTTCCCGCCAAAACTCCAAGCCGTAAAAGAATACCTATATGCAGAGATTTTTTTTGTTTTCTTCACCCATTCTGGGTAGGCAAAAGGGAACTATGCCCATACAGCCAAGTCTTCAGTAGAATTTTTTTATTGATATGAAATGAAAATGTTAATGAGATGAAATAAAATAAAACCTAACCTAACTCATTGAATCAAATCATTAAATCTGATATTGAAACAAATTAGTAGCTTCTTTTTAGAAATATTTGCATGAATCATAAAAACTTCTAAAACTTCGTGGTTGTTTTTTTAAATAGACATTATTTTGACAGTTGGGAAAGAGAACACGCGAGTTCGGAAAAGGTAAAGAAAACGCACGAGTGTGTAATAGCCCACTTCCCGAACGCTATACGTCCCTGCAATACGCCACTTTTTGAGCAACTGTATTAAAAAATATTTAATACAACGGCTTGCACTCCGGGAGTGCCGGCAGAAGTGAAAACTTGAACGTTAACATTGTGCATTTTTGATATTTTGGAATGGTTAGGGCATAATTTCACACGAATTGCTTTAATTATCAGTATTATTTTTCATCTATTATTTTCGGTAGGTTTTCATCTAGTATTTTTATAAAGTAAATCTAGTATTTTTTAAAATTATTAAAAACCAACAAACTCACTCATTTTCATTCACTATTTCTTTGTCACTTTTTTCACTCTTAGATGCACTTTATTCAATTTCCACAGGTATTTTAAACAAGTTTACAAGTATACAGATACGAATATTCGATCAGGCCACGTGTCCTGACGCGAGTTTAACATTTTTTACCCATCGCAAAAAAGTTTACAACGCCGCTTAAGAAATCTTCACTTCAATAACATTTCACACTTCCAGCCTAAGTAGACACTCCGACCGTTACACGGTTACAGCCCCACAGTAGGCTAGATACCCTGTGTCGTAGGTACCATGGACACGCACAAAGACGTGAACACAAGCACCCAGATCGAGTACACTTATTTATTTTATTCTTTGACTGAATCTAACAGACACAAACATAATTGGAAGTCACAAAATTACGCCTTTCTTAATAAATGCGATTTTGGATATCAATTTATTAAAGTAAAATCATAAAGCAGCGGTCATGTAAAACTTACTGATTCAAACTTATTTGGAGCAAGAGTAACAAAATTTTCATAATGGAAACAATTTAAAATGAACAGTTAATATAAGACTTTAAAACAAACAAACATTCATTACATACTGTAAAATCCAGTGCAATTGACACTGATTACTAAGCGGAAAATAGCTTCAGGGAATTTTGTTGTGTTACGTAAAGGTATTGTGATAGACGTACTAATTATAGGTAGTCAATAGTCAGTACGTCTTAGATAATTTCCTGGGATATGCACTAGATTTTGCACTAGTCTTTGCCGACAACTTTTCTTTGGGATACTTGATAACAAGTAACCAGATTTCAATTATAAGAATTTTACAAATTATTTGTGATTTTGTGAAGTAAAAAGATGGAGCTTTATAATTTATCTAGGAATGTAGAAAATATAAGTACTGACTTTCATGTCGTTAAAAGGCCAATGTTATTACTAAATTTAACTTCCACGGAAGAATAAATAATTTTGCGGTCCTTCGCCAGGGATCCGGGTACAAGTTCAGGGATGCGCTTTTGACTAAGATTGTTAAGATATCTTTAGTCCTCGTTAAAAGCAAACATTTGTAGTAAGGGTTATGATATGTGTCCGGAATAAATGATTTGTCCACTACCTTAAAGCGGCATAAAGGAATTTTTTCCGCCGACCCAAAGCCGACGATCGGATCCATCAGCAATATAAAAATAAATAATTCAATTAAAAGTAGCAATTTATCATTATTTGTACCCATAGTACAAACAATGATAAAATTAATATAAATATAATAAAATAAAAAAACTACTTATTTCAATGTACATTTTTATATTTTTAATTAATAAAATTTTTAATTATTGTAATATTTGCATGCCTCATGAAGGTAAATATGGCGAACCAAATGTATAAAAACACCTTTTGTAAACACCCATATTTGTGCAAATAAAAGTCTTTGTCTTTGTCTACGCCTGTTTTCGCTAGCGTGGTGTAGTATGATCTTAATCATAAAAGGAGTTCGCCCAGCTTATATGACGGAATAATGATCGGTATGGATTTTAAAGACACATCATTAAAGTCAAGGCACATAATAATACTACAATAAAAAGGCATACACAATCGATCATTGGCGAGGCGATTCCAGTTTTCTTGCGCCCGAGCCAGTCATGCGCGTAGGCATCTCGCGACGCATTCTCATGTAACTTTCTTTTAATTACGTATTAAACTTGTCTCTTGACTTTGCTTACGATGTTGAGATATCGCGACCATTATTATGCATTTTCACAAAAAATGCATTTTATTTGCAAACGTATGTAGGTTGGGATACGGAAATTCTCTCTGCTATGAAATTAAAGGCTCTGTGTGTAAGGAATTTGTTTTTTTTTATTTGAATGGAGTAGCAGGTGGGCATGCGGGCCACGTGGTGTTAAGTGGTCACGACAGCCCATGAATATCTACACACAACCTCAAGCAAGTAGTGGCAAGTACAGGTAATTCTTGTCTGAGGTCGTATACAGTTGCTCTACTATTGCGGAGGCTGATGGCCGCCTCATTTAAGGCTGGCCGGTAATTGCAAAATGTGTTTATTTTTTTTCTTCAAGAATTTTATCGGGCGTAGAGCTCTTAATACTTTAAATAAACATCGTTAACACTATGTTATAAACCACTCACTAGATCTCGCAATTTTTAAGAATAACTTTGTGAGAAATACTCGCTCTACATTGAAATTATAAAATTACTGTAAGACTGCTTGAAAGTTGTCGTAAGTATGAGAGAACTTTCTTTATCTGTCAGCAAAATAAATCTGCGGATCTGCGCCTTTGGCAGCTGCCTCTCGGGCATAGTCTCGGGCCACCCTCGGCCTCGGGTTAACATTATTATGAAGTTAAATTGGCACTAAGTGAAAGTAAAACAACAAGTCAGTAGAAAATCTAGGTGTTGTGTTTTATTTGTATATGTGCTTATCTCAAATCGTACAGTTTACCATGTAAACGTAATCTTGTGATGTTCGTAGAAAATATCTTAAGTTTCTCTTATTGTTCCTGAAGGAGGGTTGCCCTTCTTTTAAAGCAATAAGATCTACAATATCTAAAAGGGAGAATAGAATAAAATATTTATTTCGTCACATAAATTGCAATGAGAGACACCATCCATCCATCCATCCATCAGCCTTTTAAAGTCCACTGCTGGACATAGGCCTCCCCTAATGTTCGCCACTCCGTCCGGTCCTGCGCCCTCTGAATCCAGCGGTTTCCCGCTATCTTTTTCAGGTCGTCAGTCCACCTGGTTGGAGGGCGGCCTGTGCTCCTTTTGCCGAGACGTGGTCGCCATTCAAGGCTTTTTTCCCCATCGGTTCTCAGTCCTCCTAACTATATGGCCTGCCCATTGCTACTTCAGCTTGCAGATTTTGAGAGCTATGTCGGTAACCTTCGTTCGTCTACGGATTTCATCGTTACGGATTCTGTCGCGTAGAGAAATACCAAGCATAGCCATCTCCATCGCTCGCTGAGCGACCTTGAGCTTGTGGAAAAGGCTAACTGTAAAAGAGCACGTCTCAGCGCCGTAGGTCATCTCTGGCAACACACACTGCTCGAAAACTTTCGACTTCAGGCACTGCGGTATTCTGGTCGAGAAGACACTTTGTAATTTCCCGAACGCTGCCCAACCGAGTTGGATTCTACGAGTTACCTCTCTCTCGAAGTTGGACTTACCCATGCGGATCGCTTGTCCCAGGTAAATATACTAGTCGACAACTTCGAGAGTAGCGCCATCAACAACGACCGGTATGGGTGTGACATGGACATTTGATATGATCTTCGTCTTGTCCATGTTGTTCCATGTAAGACCCACCCGTTGGGAGGCGCTATGTAGGTCACCTAGTATTGTGCTGAGTTGAGAAATCGAAGGTGCGTGAGGTGTTTGCCATTGATGTTAATACCAAGCCCTTTCCACTCCATCAGCTTAAAGACGTCTTCCAATGCAGCGGTTTGGCAAAGGGAGATCTCCCGCCGGGCGAGGTGATCATGCCCGGGGAGCGGCCGCGCTCCGACTGACACAATTCGGAGCTTGTATATATGCTCGGATATTCAGAAAACTTCGATAGCATGATTCAGGAATACCCGTGGCGCCATCTCTTTATGAGTAGCGGAAGGTCGCTACATCACCCCCTGCTCAGACCGGAGGTCGATAACTTCTATCCATGCTTGAGTAATCTTCGCTTACAAGCGCCTTGAATGCCCTCTATCTGCGGTGAGTTGAGATGTGAGGGTGCAGACCTTGTGTCGCCCTCTGTCCACGGTGAGTCGGGATGTGAGGGTGTAGCGAAGTGTGGAGATGCCCTTTAACGTCGGTGAGTCGAGATGTGAGGGTAGGTTGGAATGTGGAGGCGAGTAGAGTGGGTACTCAAGCCGTCCACGACGTCGCAGGAAGTAGCTGGATCAGGATCAGGAAGCGTTATCACGATGCGCTGCGATGACCCTGACGAGCTGGTGAAGTGATGTTGCAGTCCATCCAGGGAGTGAAGGTGCGACTGATGAAGGTCAGAAGGGACGTATTCTTGTCCGGAGTCACCAGTTTGGCAAAGGGAGATCTCCCGCCGGGCGAGGTGATCATGCCCGGGGAGCGGCCGCGCTCCAACTGACTCAATTCGGAGCTTGTATATATGCTCGGATATTCAGAAAACTTCGATAGCATAATTCAGGAATACCCGTGGCGCCATCTCTTTATGAGTAGCGGAAGGTCGCTACAGCGGTAAACAGTTTCGGGGATATAACATCCCCTTGTCGTACTCCGCGCTGCAGTGGAATAGGTTCAGTGATTCCGTCGTGGACTCGGACTGACATGAGAGACACACAAGTAGCAAATATAGAATAATGAATAACTAATTGTATGACGCTCAGCCTAACCGTAGTGAGCCACGGCTACTAATTCTAGAACCCCATTTTCGTGCAGTTCGAATGGATGGATAGATGGATGAATTTTTTATGCTTTAAAATTAGAATTTGCGTACCTTTACGTATTAATGTACGTACAGAGAAACCTAAACCACAGTACAAAGAGCGCCTTTCTAGATAAACCCACTTTTTTATCTAGGTTATATTGACATCAGTGATAAGTGACACTGGCAATAAGACAAAAATAATAAATATTCCATTCCAAACATCACATCATACACGTTTCGCCAAGGACTGCCTAACAAAATGATATTTTACATTTTCATTAACAGATAGGTACTGTTTTGCTTTGCTTATTTATACAGATTTCTCGGAAGTTTGATATTATAAGGAATACTGAAATTAGCGCCTGTCACTAATTTCAGTACCTATTCCATATAATTTCAGGCTGTTTAACTGTTATTAATTCTCGTCATGACTTTAAGACCGCTACTAGGTAAGACTTATTCTTATTTTATTATTAAACAACTCAACTTACAGAAGCTACGTAATTATCGTATAATTACGCGATAAGAAGATTGCAGGTTGATATAGTTTAGACAACTTAATTTTTTTCTGACATTTCTTAACCATTGTGCTACGTAAAGTGATGACAAACGTGATAAAAAAAAACGCTTCGCCTTATTCAGTGATCCAGCGTCCAAAACGCGCGATTCCAATGCCGCGTACAAGTGCCAAAATCCGATGCAGTATCGATGTACCAGCACGTTAGAATTCCTTGTATCAAATTGTATGCCATATTATTTGCCTTGGTTTGTGTTTCTGACACGAACACTTGAATATAAATTAAAACTCAGTCAAAAGTCTGCCTCGTCAGTTATCAAACCCAAGAACCTCGATTGGAAATCCAGCATGGTAACTAGCCCTACGGTCACTAAAAATTCAAGTGCTTGGACGATCTCGCCACTAAGTATTTTGGATAACAATAAGAATGTGATCTTGCTCCATTGTGAAGAAATGCTATACCTAAGTGATGATCTGAAGAACATGTCAAATTTTCTGTTTCGGTTGCTAGTAAGCGCTAGGCTTACCCTAACACAAAATTAAAGACCTGTGCCCAAGAATCAACTGCTATAAAATAATAATATACTACTATATTAATTTTATTTTGTAATTTATGATCTATACGGTAAGTGTCCCCACGTTTGACCCCGTGGACCTGCTTTTCTAGCAATAGTTACTGTGCATCTGGGGGGATCATTTATCTTCTTATAGGATACGGCCGAGGATGGTGTCCTCCATGTGTAACCATAGCAACATAGTGTCCTGAAAGGGCATCTACGTGTTGGCCTTGTGTCACCATGCACCATGCAAGACTTACAAACGACCAGGTCATTAACATCCTCGACCCATGGTTCGTTAAGAAGAGATACATAATACTAATACAGTATATTTTAATAGCTTGATCATTATCGCGATAAAGGTGCCCATAGACAGAGCAACGGGAAAGAACTTGGTTTCTTATAAAGCCATTAACGAGATTCTCTCAAGGGATTGTCATGTGGACTCATGGCAACGTAAACTTTATTATCGAGTAAAATGTTAAAACGGGACTTTTTTTCCCACGCCTCTATCACGTGTAAGATGAATGGTAAAAGAAATTATTAGTAAGTAGTTAACATTTCTTCAGTCTTTTCTAACGAGTACTAATGACCCACTGCTGGGTATAGGTAACAGAATCTAATAGGGTATTTTACTATATATAGGTATATATTAAAAAATCTAAAAATTATACAATTAAGATGACTTAAGCAATAAACAGGCGAAAAATGTTATTTTGTTCTAAACAAAAAAAAAAAATCTACGTGCATGAAATTTGCCACTAGCGGGCACCCATCTCACACCTAACCGCGCACCTTTTGCTTAGCAGCGCTTGCTTCACTACTTCCGTGTTCTTATTCTGATCATCACAACGTAAAGCCCTATTGCGTAGAAAAGTAATAATACGTAAGTATATTAGTCACATTAGATTCTAGTGATGGACTCGAGTCGAAAATGAATATTCGAATCAATTCGAATAACCTGGTGGAAATTCGAATCATGATTCCAATAAACCAAATCGAATGAAGAATTGATTGATATATTCGAATCAATATGATTTTATACGATCGTCAATTTATACGTTGATTCGAATCAATAAAATCGTTAATAGATAAAAATATACTTAGATACGTTTTGAAGAATAATTTTTACTTATATATTTATACGAGAAAATCTTAGTAGAGATGAAAAAAAAACGTAACGAATTGTAACCGTATGATTCGAATTGTAAAGATGATTCGAATCGATTCAACAGTTCGAATCAACATTTAATCTCATTCGAATCAAGTTTTCACCGTCATCATACGAATCATTCGAACCAAATGTGATTCGAGTCCAATCACTATCAGATTCTCTCAAAAAACCACAAATCTCACGGCAATATGGATGGAAGTATAATTTGTTCCGTGAGAACAAGCCTTGATTCAGATTCATTGTTAGCAAAAACTTGGTTTTAACTTGTAATAAATAGAACTGAATGCCCCCATTGTAAGTATATTGTGTAGATTCGGTACTTAATTTTGTTGTTAATTAGTCATCCGGTTGTTTCCACGACGTTAATGTCAACGTTAAATTTTCAAAAGAAGCTCATTTTGTAAATCTTTTTGTAATTTTATGCAACTGGGCTCTTTAATAACAGAATTTTTTTCTACATGTCTAAATCACGGGCGGTTGATGACTACAATTTTATTGAAAAACTTTCAAATGTTTTTTTAGTTGGTAAAATACAAAAAAATGTAAGTAATTTTTTTTTTATCCTGTACTAGCCTTCCGCCAACGGCTTCGCCCGCTTGGGCCCGTTTTATGGGTTCCCGTAGGATAAAAACCATCCTATGTCCTTTCCCAAGATCCACTCTATCTGTGTTCCAAATTTCATTAAAATTGGTTAAGTAGTTTAAGCGGGAAAGCGTAGCAGACAGACAGGCAGAGTTACTTTCGAATTTATAATATTAGTAGGGACTAGGGATTTGGAAGTTTAATCGTGAAAGGCTATGATGACGTTGCGGTGAAATGAGTAATTTACTCTTGCCAGTAACTTAGAAAAAAATCGAGATGAATGACGTATGTAAAGAGGCATGTCTATCATTGCGTGTTATCGTGTAACGTTTTTTTATTCTATAATGCAATAATTTAAACACACGCGTAGAGCATGTGTAGAAGCACCTTTTTGAATCCTCCTAGTAGTTTTATCTTACAGTAGTTGAATCAATACTCATCAATATTACCAGCTCAAAGGACACGTGGAAGAAATGAACCATAGCAATCACGTCCAGCATTTAATATGGTAGGAGGAGTGATATTAGTCCCTGTAGCTTCGGGATTAAGAATAGAGCTACGGTATCCCCTGCCTGATCGTAAGAGGCGACTAAAAGGGGACTTCCGGGGTTGCGGACGGGGAGAGTCGGAGCTCGATCCGTCCAGCCAGCAGCCCCGGGAAGGACGGCGGTGAATGCGTGTGGCCGCATGCCGCCGTAAACATCGGAAGGTTCAGGAGAGCACATCTAACCTCCGAAGATGGGCCCATTCTGGGCTCCGCGCGTGGAGGACACCGGTGCGTTCCTAAGGAGATCCCGGAGTCCTCCCCAAGCGCAGAGGCAGGCCACCGAGGGGGTTTTAGTGCGGTCAAATCCCACATAACCCGGTATCCTCTCCCTAGGTACCTTTTGAAGGTTTCCCCCCCGACACCAAAAAAAAAGGAGGAGTGATATTATATTACCCTATTTCCTCGCAAAACATTTTCTTCATAAGTAGGTGTAGTGTTTAAATTTAATTATTTCCGCTATCGTACGCCACTGCGAGGTATGATGCGAAAATTAAATTCCCTCATTAATGGTTTACGAGTACATAAAGTGTGGCGTGAGGCGTTAAGATGTTTTATTGTTACGTTACTATGAAACAGACTCGAGAACTCATGAGCTATTTAAAGATTCAGAGTTGGAGATTTCGTTAATTGCATGAGGTCAATTTTAAAGCAGTAATACGTTGGATCCCCAGTTCCCCACGACACCAGTTCAAGGTCAAACCTAGGTGCTCATCACTGCGTTAGAAAATATGCGCATTTATCACTTGTAAGTCAATTGACTTTTCTCCTTTCCTCTACCCAAAGGCAGTCTGGAAGAGATCGCTATCAGCGATAAGGCCGCCTGTTACACTATTTTTAATAAGCTTGTTTTGTATGTTACTTTTTATTTTGGTGTACAATAAAGCATATTTGTATTTGTATTTGACCGCTGGCACCTACCCATACATGATGATTTTTTTCTTTTTGTCTCTGTCGCACGTACTCGCAATACCTATGAAAGTAACACAGAAACATAGAAGAAAATCACCCGTGATGACAAATCATTATTGTCTACGGCGTTAATGTTCCATTTTTGAAAATTATTATTAAAGGATGATGTTTTGTTTGAGCTCGCCATTAGGTCCGCCAGCCATTTACCGAAGAAAAAGCTCGGAGTTTAATTTTCTAAAAAAATAAAAGCATTAAATTGACTCAATTGCAGGGCTCAGAGTATAATTTTCAAAAAAAAAAATCTATATTCAGATCACACGGCCCAGGTTTAGCGGTTTTTGAATACTTTAACTACTATACTAATCCGGTCTTGGACTACCAAGTCAATTGAGATACTTTTAATGAGCTGACAAAACGTGACATCCCCATACATTTGTATGAGAAAATGATAAGTGACGTCACTTATCATATATAGTCAATTGACTTCATTATTATTGATTTAAACGGTAATAAAAATAATGTATAAAAAAGAATTAACAATTATATTGCTTTCCAAGCGTGATTTAGTGCAACCTTTTTAAGGAAAGGATTTTGAATTTTTTTGTGCATAGTGTCCAAGACCCTATTACCAGTGTGCCCAACATTCCAAGACTTTTCATTCTATTTGTTTGTCTTCGAGACAATCATGTAGCTGTTTTAATCTTATTGTAGAAGTTTATCGTTGACGCTCGTTTTCAAAAGAATTCAGAAAAAATCATCATTTCATAAAAGTACTGATAACAAACAGCTCCTATATGCTTAGTTAAGGACCAAGTTGTTTGTTTTTTTTATCTGTTTGTCTATTTATTCACTATACATGTAAGAAGGTTGTAAGCCTTTTATTCAACTCGTCAATTTCCTCAATACAATTCTGTTATATTTATTCACTCTTCCGTTTTAGAGTACTTGTAATCAATCATTGAAACTCATTTCTCTATCCTGAGATCCATATCTGACAGATAGCTTAAGATAACTTTGCCCATCTTGCAAAAACAGTAAGCACTTCGAGAAATCTTCTAGAAACGTTGCATTAAATAGTGCCGAGTTCCGTTATCAAAACAAAAGTAACGAGTACATGTCACGTATTGGTTCTGATAAGCGGGAAGGTGACAAGAGGTATTTGCGAATTGCTACACTGACTCCAGCTAGGTTATAAGAATCGGCCACGCGCTACTAGGCTATGTTGATCGCAAATTGCTTGGTTTTAAGTAATTTCTGTAGTATAGTAATTCTATTATTAGCTGTTGCCGGCAGAGTTCATTCTTGCGCTACGAAAGTCATTCAATTTATGTTTATTTCTAAACTTAATTCTTTACTTTTTTAATTTTAGATAAATGCGATTATGAGTTGCTTTGTAGCAGCTAATTGTCTTGCAGATCACAGACCTGGAGCACAGAATACTAATCTATACTAATATTATAAAAAGGAATGATTTTTGTATGTTTGTAATGAATAAACTAAAAACCAAATTTCAAAAATTCGTTCACCATTACAAAGCTACATTCACCATGAGTAACATAGGCTACTTTTTACCGCGGGAAAATGCTTCATTCCTACGTGAAAACGGGTAATAGGGTCAACGCGGTTGAAGCAACTGGCTATACGCCTAAGATTTTAATATAACAATGAAGCCTGGAATAGCTCATAGGCTATTTTTTGTCCTATGGGGACCCATTAAACGGGTTCACGCGGGCGAAGCCGCTGGCGGAAGGCTAGTTATTAATAACGTACTTGGAGCCTTTTTTTGGTGTTGGGGGAAATCTCTTTTGAAGGTTACCAGCACCTTTCTGAGAGGATACCGGATTATGTGGGATTTTCATTTTTATGTGGGATCACCGGTGTGGTCCATGCGTGGCGCTCAGAATGGGCCCATCTTCGGGAGAGCAGATGTGCTCTCATGCAGCTTCCGATGCTTACGACGCGGACGGCCACGATGTGGCCATGCACACAACGCCGTCCTTCTCGAGGCTGCTGGCAGGGCGGATCGAGCTCCCACTCACACTGCCCATAATCCCGGAAGCCCCCTTTTAGTCGCTTCTTACGATCAGGCAGGGGATACCACATCTCTATTCTTAATCCCGAAGATACAGGGACTAACGTACCTGGAGCCTAAGATGGCGCTAAGCATTCTCAATGAAATATGTTTTAGATTTCATTAAGAATGCTCACGAATGATGAATGAATGAATTTATTTGCATAAATCTTGTATGGGTACATATAAAGTTAACAAATATGTTTAGATCCCAACTTAATTTATCGGTAGAGCCGGTGTGCAAATATTTAAATAAAAGTTTAACATAATAATTAAGTTTAAATTTAGTTTACAAGTATTTGTCACTGATTCTGTTCCGATGAGTGAGTGAAGTTTTTCCAATAATTACGTTATTATGGAACAATGCAGACAGTTGGATAGAGTAAGTACAAAAGCAATTGGTCAATGATCGAAAAATAGTCGAATTCCGTCGGTAACACGCCATAAAGTTATTTATGGGAAATACCATGCTGTGTTCAATAACAACACCGATGTACACGACATTTAACGATGTTGTGACACTGTCTTTGGTAAGATTAAAGAATTATATGGTTTCTTTATTCTTTTCTATACTACAAATAAAACAACGAAGAAAAACATTCTCACACATATATGCCGATAAGTATATTAGACGTTATGGTAAATTAATATGAACATACGAAGTTTTATTTAATTAAATTTCTTATAGCCATGTCGGTCCACCCAACTGCGTTAATGAATGGTGTCATGGTGATCTTCATTCTTCTCAATTCCTAGAGGAGATCTGTGTTCAGCTTTGGGAGATTAACATTTTTTGTAATAATTCTTCATAATGTGATATTTTTTACTCGTTAATTTTTTATCATAGTTTCGTCTTTTGTTTAAAATGGAGTTTTGAATTCTCCACTTAAGGGCTTTAAAGGCGGTACCATTAGATTTTGTCTCGAAGACCAAGTACCACCGCTGTATATGCACATTTCTGCCGTGAAGCAATTCTGAAGTGTTTAGTAGACAAGTGTCATTGCCAGCTAGTGTCTTACTTTTGATACTGTACGTAGATGTCAGTGAACACTCACGTCACAATACAAGGAGCGCCTGCCTTTCTCACGTGGCCGTCTGCTAAAGAAAAAAAAACGTCTGTTAAAAAGAACAAGGGCAATATAGAGCTGCGGCTACGAAATTTCTTTTCGAATTCCGTTTCACTCCGCAAATACTTACTCAGAACACTTTTGATACCCATTAGCGGCACTCGGCTCAGTGAGTCATTTAGATAAGGTCTTCTATTTACCTCGTAGCAGTCAGTGCGGCAAACAAAATTTTCGATGCGTAACTGTATTGTTTACATTTTTTACGTCTGTACAACCTTACGTTCGTCTAAAGAGGTTCTGTAGTAGGTTAGTACTTACTTAGTTTTATTATTGTTAAAAAAATTAAGAAGCAAGATTATTTTTGGACTAGCTTCATGAGACTATCAATGAGACGACCCGTGTGGCACAATGGTTACCATGCCGGACTGCCAATCGGAGGGTCCCGGGTTCGATTCCCGGCGAAACAGAAATTAGAATGATGAGTTTTTTCTGTTCTCGGTCTGGGTGTTTGTGTTTCTGTCTTTGTATGTGTCCATGGTACCCACGACACCAGGGTATATTCACCGTACTATGAGGCTATGAGTGTGAATCGTTTATTATTACTATTATCTTCTAGTGTGAAACAATATGCTTGTGTTTCGGTGGAAAGGTGCAGTGGCCGACCAGACTCACATGAGGCGACCATCAGCCTCTGGAGTAGAAGCACAATTGCTTGCGTTGCGACCACCCTATTTGTATTGTGCCACAGGCGACACTCATGCTTGCTTGTGGTTGTGTGTAAATGTCCATGGGCTGCAACGACCATTTGACACCACGTGTCCTGCATGCTCGTCTGATAATCCGTTCAAAAAAAAATGACTTGTCCTTTTATTAGTTACAATAACATACACATAGCACAATTTTCTGTATATTTTTTCCCAGTTTGTGCTCGGACATCGTACACCTCACGTATTATGAGGCGAAAACAACGAAAGCAATAGTAACAAACAAAACATTATGTGTTTTGTAGATATGATTAGTAAATATTCTGGTGATCTCACACTAACAATCTTTCCTCTAAGTAAAGATTTTTTGCTTAGGCCCTTTTTCACCACCTTCAAGTAAAGTGACAAGTACGCTTTGTCGGTTAAAGTCACCCGTAACTTCAATTTCAATTTCACGATGTTCGACTAGCACTAATCATATGATAAACTGACCCGTACTCATAGCTTTTACTTGCCAGTTAATATTACTTTGAAGCGCGCATGGCCCGGCGGTTAGCGTAGAACGCAAACGATCTATGCAACTAAGCCAAACGGGCGCGGTCGGGTGTGAGATGGGTGACCGCTAGTGGCAAAAAATTTCATGCGCGTTTCCGTGCTTCGGAGGGCACGTTAAGCCGTCGGTCCCGGTTGTTGTCGATAGATAACAGTCGTTAAACCTTGTCGGAGGCCTTATGGGCGGTTTGAAAACATCCGACAGCAGGTTGGCCACTAACCCGCATCTCCACCAACCCGCATTGGAGCAGCGTGGTGGAGTAAGCTCCAGGCCTCCCCATTAATGGGGAGAGACCCGTGCCCAGCAGTGGGACGCAAAAAGGGTTGCAGCCAATATTACTTGGGATGTAACTAATCAACACTTTACTTGAAAAATGGTGAACGAGGCCCTTAGTATTAAGTTTGACGTACCTATGTATATATATTATGTACATTGTAGACTGTTTATTCTAATTTAAGCAGGAAAAAGTGAATTAGGTTCGTATCTTCTTTCCGGTATAAATGACTGGCGTTTCGCACGCAAATTCGTCAGCGTTTCACAATACTTTAATTGTTATCTAAGGAATAATGACTATTGGTTGACAATGTTTCTTTCTTACAAAAACATGAACACCAAATAAAATTAAATGTATTTCCTGTGATTGTCGTTCTGGAAAAACCTGTTAGGAATAAAAAAAAGAAAACCCCTTGAGAAGTGATCGATTATTTCTTATTTAGAAGAAAAGAGAAATAAATCCCACTAGGATTCATAAAACTAAGTAGATTACCGAGTCACAGGTTCAAGATATATTTTTCGTTTATATAACTATTTTTAATCGATTACCATGAAATAATGTTATGACTGAAAACGCTTTGAAGTGAACGGAAATCTATAATTTTGTTGGCAAAAACTAAATATGCCTACATGATGATCAATAAATTTTTACTCATTGTAATAATATTTTTATTTCTTTGGTAAATATGGGGATATTTTATCCCACAAGAAATGGGTACAAGTTAATATATCTAGGGCATTAGCCTTAGTCCCTCCCTGTAGCTTCAGGATTAAGAATAGAGTCCTGCCTGATCGTAAGAGGCGTCCTCCTCCACCGCAGACCACCGCAGGCCACCGGGGGTTTTAGTGTGGTACAAATCCCACATAATCCGGTATCCTCTCCCAAGGTGCCGGGTACCTTTTGAAGGTTTGCCCCCCGATATCAAAAAAAGGGCATTGACCTTGCCATAATCGATACAAGAATTTGTAAAGAAATTCATATTATAATATTATTATCATAACGATCATGCGTATCGAATTATTGCAGCCTTCAATTGGGGGGGGGGGGGGGGGTCACCAAGAAATGGGGGGGGGGTCACTAAGAAATTTGGGGGAAGAGGTGTCCCAAATTAGCTTGTTTCGCCTTCTATCTACTTACGCATGACTGATGGATTTTGGGGGTGGGGGGTCATGTCCCCTGTGACTCCCCCCTTGGGACCGCACCTGTACTTACTTGCTATCAGTATTTTATTTTATACCCTTACCTTTTTTCAATTATAATTTTAGAATTTGAGTAAGTAAATGGCCGAGAACACAGACATCTTATTAGTGGTCACAGAATACTAACATTACCTACTAACTGTGGTCGAGACCGTCGTTATTATCGTCGTCGAGATTATTTTTAAATTTTAAGTATTTGCTAGATTGATCGTGCCAATGATCTATGTATTTCTTATATCAATTTTTTCTACTATTTTGTTTGTCGAAAATTCTTTTTGGTATAAATAACTACGCATTGATACGTAGGTACATTGCTGATAGATATTTAGAGTATGCTAATGACAGATATTTCTATCTCAAAAGGGTTTCAGTAGTTGATGATATGAAGTAGGAACATATAAAGAAGCTCTTTATATTGTGACGTAGGTATATTATAATGTACTTGAATACCTCATTTGAATGAAGAATTTTTTAGAGAGTCGACTGAAACAAGCCTGTTATCCGAAGAAATCGTTAGCAGTGTGAAAGTTTGTAATTCATCCAAGGTGGCCGATAAATAATCAAATTGGTGAAATAGAGCCGCCTTCAGACAATTCAACTAATGGAACCCCCAGACGGGCATTATTTAGATTAATTGTGCAAAATCACGCCACAACATAAATTATGGTGGTCAGTCGATTTTTTGTCATTTGCGCGAATTTTATGCATGATACGCTCACATTTAAAAATACATTTTAGTCATACTTAAAGGTCATGGACAAAGAAATTATGAATTTTGTCCGGTTTTTATAGGTAAATGAGCAGTATTCTGGGAACGCGTTGCTGGCACTCAATAGCTTATTGGTTATATGTCTATTGCTAATAAAAGGGAACAAAAAATATGTTATTTTTATGGCCTTTCAATAATACTTATCAGTACTATAAAATATCAGACGCTTGCCTATAAACTTTCCGACGATTACTTTTATCGCATTTCTTCTTTTAGCCATCTGTAAAAACCTATGAGGTTAAGCCTTTTATCTATTTGTCCAACTCTCCAAAATAATGTGACATTTGTTCAAATCTTCCAACTACTCTGAGTATAAAATTTATTTTTGTTTTGACGTGATAACGTCTTTAAAATCGTTTTAGTCGGGTGACATGTTCAGAAACTTGTGTCACACCAAAACCTCACGAGCGCGATCGCAGGTATAACGAGAGAGAGACGGACCAATCTCCCGTCTCATCTCGAGCGCTGCCAGTCATTCCGTGAAACTTGTCACGCGGAATCCTCACGAGCGGAGGCTGGCATAGCGTTCGAGTGAGTGGACCGATCTTCCGTCTCTCTCACTCTAGAGGCATACAAAAGAATGGAGATTTTCTCGTGCGGACGTTATCACGTAAACATCTCGATCGTAAACCTACTTTACAAACAATTTGCCGTTTTTTTTTCAGATATCAGAAGTTCGGGTAACTGGAAACTTGAGATTCATGAAGGAAAACATTGAGGTTTTAAGCAAACTGAGCAGCAGTTGAGTAGAGAAGATTTAAGATGATCGGCAACGGCAGACAATTGCGCCGGCATACATAGTGAAGGTCAGTATTTAATAACATAGATAAATAAATAAACGATTCACACTCATAGCTCCACTGTAGGGTAAATATACTCTGTGTCGTGGGTACCATGGACACACACAAAGACAGAAACACAAACACCCAGACCGAGAACAGAAATTTTAAAGTCATCATTCAAATTTTTGCTTCGCCAGGAATCGAACCCGGGACCCTCCTATCCGCAGTCCGGCATGGTAACCATTATGCTACGCGAGTCGCCACACGGGTCATCGTGTGGTAGATAGATAAATCCATACCAATATTATAAATTTGAAAGTGTTTGTTTGTCGTCGCAATTTTAGTACGGATTAACCAGATTTAGTGTCAATGAATATAGTTTGGGGTTGAAGAGTGAAACTAACTACTTTTTATAGAAAAAATATCGTATTTCTATAACGAGTAGTCTACGCGGTCGGGCCCGGGGGCAAGAGCTATTACAATAGTAGTAAAAGTAGAATCCACCAATGTTGTTACGGCTGTAGTCTGGACACTTATGTAGGGAGAAAAACACTTCAAAAGATTCATAGTTACCATGAGGAAATAATGAAAATAAAAACCGTACACCATAAAGACACCCTCCTGTCTTCTTCATGTTTATGGGTGGAGGCAAGAACAAATAAGAAGTTTGTAGCCGTTTTTCCCATTATTCAGAGTACCAAAGTTCTCCGTAATAGACTAGTCATATTATTTTAAGAAGCTTCCCAGGCTTTCGGCGTAGATTATTTGCTCTGTGGTTTATTACGTAGACTTATAATATGCTAGCGTATATTCTAAATCTATGGTTTATTATGATACCCTTTTGTTTACTTTTGCAGTTAATGCTTTTTAAATATACAAAGATTATTAGATGCTGTTGTTAGTCCCTGTAGATTAGGGATTAAGAATAGAGCATTTTTAGTAGGTGGTAGAACTAATCCCGGGGAAGTACTGCACCCACTTCTGCCGTGAACCAATTCTATTGTGTTTCACTATTGTGTTAGCAAATTTTCAAGTTAATCAGACGCTTAGAAGTAGGTGAAAATGAAGTTCAAAGATTCCGTTACATACATACATAGGTACATACAGGTCAAGCTAATATAAGCGTGTTAAAAAAGTGTATTTTTATGCTAGTACCACCAGTTAGCTGGTATTGCAATCAAACGAGCTAGAAGGCGTATAAATTTGTTTAATGCCTGAAGTAATTATGAGTATTAGAATTATTATTACAAGGCGTGGGTGAAGTTGGTAACAATAGCTAAAGATATTCTACGAAGGCGGACAGGGAAAGAACTACTTTTATTTTGTTCCCAATACATGATATTAATTTCGAGGCGCATATTTCTTTTTGTGCAAGTTTCATTCTATTGATGGTTCCATTTAAGTCCATCCTGCTTATCTTACAAAAGTCTTCACAATTCTGAAACAAGGAAAAAACAAAGGAGCCGTAGGTTACATTAAAATTTTTCGTATTGTCTAGTGGTAATTTAGGCCCAATGTTAGTAAATTTTCGTGCTAGAAGTAACATTGAAGCGATTGAGATTAATTTGAAGCGCGCATGGCCCGACGGTTAGCGTAGAACGTAAACGATCTATACAACTAAGCCAAACGAGCGCGGTCGGGTATAAGATGGGTGACCGCTAGTAGCCAAAAATTTCATGCGCGTTTCTGTGCTTCGGAGGGCACGTTGATTCCGGTTGCGATTCTGTCTGTCCCGGTTGTTGTCGACAGATAACACTAATTAAACCTTGTCGGAGGCCTTATTGGCGGTTTGAAAACATCCGACAACTGGTTGGACACTAACTCGCATCTCCATCAACCCGCATTGGAGCAGCGTAGTGGAGTAAGCTCCAAGCCTCCCCAATAATGGGGAGAGGTGGGACGCAAAAAGGGTTGCAGCCAGAACTAACATTAAATAATTGGGAATAGTGTTAAAATATGCAGTGTCTATTTTCCAACTTGAGTTGAGAATTATCTAGTTTCTGAAAAAAGTTTAACCTCGTCCTTCAACAACAATCCGGAAAGATTTCGGTCCGATTCGTCAATCAGTGGATAATTGCTAAATACCGGTAATAACTGTCGAGTGGGTGATTGTCGATATCTCGATTTTAGCAAATCGATTAGATAAGCGCCCTAGGGTTCGTGACTGCGGCAATACAAATTAATACGAGGCTAGGTTTCACATAACATTATGTAAGTACTAAAGCTCTTCTGAAGCGTGCATGGGCCTGCTGTTTAAGAACGCAAGTGATCTATACAGCTAAACCGAATAGGCATGATGGAAGTAAAATGGGCCGTTATGGTGGTGCTGAATATCATATGCTCTTTGGGGCCTCGAAGGACACTTTAAGTTATCTGTCACGTGTTTGAAAATACCCGACAGCGGGTCACTACCTCGCTCGAACTATCCACGAACTGCTCTATTGTAGCAGCGGGGTATAACAGTAATAAGGACGCAGGCGCGGTCCTAGAGCGGGGGGTCACAGGTGACCAACCCCCAAATCCATTAGTCAGCTCGACACAACTCGACTTATTTTACTAAAGTGACCCTCCCCCCCCGAAAATTCTTAGAGACCCCCCCAAATTGAAAAGCGCCTGTGAGGACGAAAGACACACGCCTACACCCTGCAAAATGACAAAAAAGGGTACACTTACTTGTTTCGTTCTTGGTTAGCTTTGAGTGTCCCATAAATTATTTTAACTAAATCACAAAGAAAGCTCAAGTAAAAAAAAAACACTACGAGTGTGAAATGTTATTTATTTTTTGTAGAATAGATACCCTATGTGGTGGGTACCGTGGATACACACAAAGTCATGAACACAAATGCTCAGACCGAGAACACAAACTGGAACTCAATATTTCAATCACCGTTTCGTCGGGAATCGAACCCGGGACGTAACTTTTCAATGATTTTTTTATAATAAAAACTACGATCTCCATGAATAGTATATTTTTGAAAAGATTTTATTCGTATTTAATTTTGTAGATGTAGCACAGCCTTGCTAATATCGGTTTATTCGGGTGGCCCGGCATGTTTCGGTCCTCACCGAGTACCTTCATTAGCATCGAGTACAAGCGGGACCTTGTGAGGAAAGTTCTCGGTTAGGACCGAAACATGTCAAGCTATCCCAAATAAACCGATGTGAGTTAAGCCGTGTTACGTATCTACAATGTTATTGTGTTTAATACTTTATTAGCTTTAAGCGTTAATGTATGTGTAAAACTGTATGTTATTATTTCATATACTTTTTCTATTTCAGATGCCACTGCCACACCAATTTCCTTTAGTCCACGCAAGTATCCTCCTATTATTAGTATGGATAATCACAGTAGAAGTAGAAGGAAACACCGATGATCCCCAATGTCCGTTTGGTTTTAAACTAACAAAAACAGATGACCTAACTCTCTGTTATAGGAAGAAGGAACCAGAAATCTTCTCAGATTTATACAAGGACTGCACCCACAACAGGTTTTCCTTAGAACTGTATAATAAACTCAACATAGACAAATCGAATGCAGTATGGAGCGAGTACAAAACTGCATACCCTGGAGGGCCATTCCTAGATGCACGCTTCACAGATCACATAGGACATGTGCTCTCCAGCAAGTACGAAGTAAGTTACAATCACCAGAACCAGAGCCTCGAAGTTGAGGATGAGCTTTGCGTTGTTATTGATCCGGTGCAAGGTTACTTGGCAGTGAGATGTGACGAGAAGCATTACCGGTACTGCTTCGTGGACCCGATGAACTACGATGTTGAGGATGTAGTGAAAGAGAAATGCGAAAATCTGAAGGATTCTATAAGCTTTTCGACTCCAATAGCCACGTGTCTGACTGTTCTATCCGGTAACACGGAAAACAGAAGACCTGGCTCCAACGCCACAGCTCCAGTGAGAGCGACGTGGAATCAGGCACAGGAGTTGTGCGAACGAAAGGGAGGCGCGTCGTTGTTGAACAGAGGATGGCGATATGCCAATGATATGCGGCTGCACAGCTATAAGAAGAAGAAAACGTACCCATTGGGTATTATTATGACTTCTGACCATTCCTTGCTAAGGTACGACGCGTCTGGGGATCACGCAGAGGTGAGTTAACTATGACTCCTTTCCCTGTTTATGATAGGCAATAATATAATCTGTTAGAACTTGTGTAATTTTTTGTAAATTATTTGAATGTACTAATGTAATGTAATGTAAACGATCATGCAGGTGTTAAGTGGTTGCTGCAACTCGGAACCTCAAGCAAGCCTAAGTCTTGCTTGTGGGCGTATGAAGCTGCTACTCCGAAGACTGTTAGCTCCTGTATCTCTGACCTATCACAAGTCTAAAAATAAGATAAGAAGAGCTTACTCCACCACCACGCTTGTCTAATGCAGATTGATTCAGGTACCGGTTAGTGGCCAACACGCTTTCGGACGTTTTGCTATCACACTAAAGGCCTTCGACAAATTTAAAACATCATATTTTTCCGTGACAGCCGGGACTTGCAGCTTAACTTGTCCTTGCAAAGTCACTTACCAAAATACCGACGGTGCCATACATAGCTTAGCTACTTAAAGTTATAGAGAAACCATGAAAGACACATTAATATATCCTCGTTATCTATAAATAAATTACATAAAGTATGTCGTATTTTTTCAGTTTGTTGAACCTTTGCAACTGTGAATGTTTTGTCACTCAGATACCAGAATGGGAATGGAACTTCCAAGGCCTTCCGGAGGGCTCAGGCCTTCTCGGGGCCTGGACCGGCGAGGAGTGGCGCCTGGTGGACGCTTCCTACATCTTCTTCGACGTCATCTGTGAACGAACTATCAAGCCTAAGAATGTCAGCTTACATCTTAGTGTTGATGCGTAAGTTGGATTTGATTAAATTATGTTTTGCAATTCAGTTGCCAAACTTCATATGACTTCGCAACTACATATGTGCATAACCATGTGGTTATAAGTAAAACTCATATTCAAAACTAATATTATGTCTAAAAACTATCGAAGTATTCATGTAATTCTTAAAGACTGAATTTGGTGGTCACTACATACAAAGACTTTCGCCTATTTTTCAAGTGAAAAGTGCCCAAAAAAC
The DNA here is from genome assembly GCA_911387765.1 of Pyrgus malvae. Classification (NCBI taxonomy): domain Eukaryota; kingdom Metazoa; phylum Arthropoda; class Insecta; order Lepidoptera; family Hesperiidae; genus Pyrgus; species Pyrgus malvae. The sequence goes on along the minus strand of OU426955.1, from coordinate 2,601,400 downwards.
CATCAAAGCTAAGTAAAATACAGCTCAAATTGAAGAAATAATATATTTATCGTAAAATTATATTGTGCTATCACAGTATTTTTAAATAATATAATAAACACTTTGAAAACAGTTCAAATAGTACCGTTAACAAATAAACAGAAATTAGCGCCATCTAGTAAGAGCAATCTAAAATAAGATCATACCAAGTGAACCAATGTAAATCACACGATATCCGACTGCAACTAACTGAACCAAGTACCTGCCTACTTACTTGAGTGCACCAGATTAACTATCGATAAACATTTACAAACAGCACACAGAGGTCGTTAGTATCCAACAATGCTGTCAAGGAAAGACAAAAAGGAGCAAAGTAACATTACATGTAAAAAATGTAAATCAATCTTGAACTCCAAAACAATTATAAAATGTAGATTATGTCAAAAATATTTTGATTTAGACTGCGCAGTAATTTCCATAATAAAATTTAAAACTATGACCAAGGAACAAAAAATAAAATGGGTGTGTCAATATTGTGTAAATAACAAAGAAAAACGAAATTTAAACTTAACTGGCAGTACTAGCACTCCTAATTCCCATATAATTAATGATTCTGTCTCCCAGTGTGATGAAACTACAAATTTATCCTCTGAAAATGTCACAATAAGACAAAAAAAAATTAGAAACCAACACCCAGTCACCCAGTCATGCTCAGAGGGAGAAGAAACATCTTTTATTTCTACTGACTCAAATCTTCAAAGAAGCCTACCTGACTTATCTTCTAGAATTAATGAAGATGTTTTAGAATTAAAGGAAAAAATTCAAGAACTGAGTATCCAGCTAGAGAGCGCCCACTTAGAAATTGACAGCCTTATATTAGAAAAGCAATCCCTGTTGGAGAAGATTGCCCATCAGGAAATAAAACTGAATGCTCTTACAGCCATTTCAACCTCAACTACATCTAAAACTCCAAAAAAAAAGAAAAATAAGTCAATCGCCAGTCCGTCCCTTTCTCAATTGAAAAATAACCCAACTCCTACAGCGCAAACAACTCAATATGAGTACTCTGACTCTCCTAGAACTGCCTCAAAAAGTAAACCATTAGATCACCAAAATTTAGCTACGGAACAGGTAAAAACACCAGAAATGACTCGGCCGAAAAATAATGCAAACGTCAAAAAAAATACTTTATATATCTATGGAACACAGCAATGTACTGGTTTGGCATTAGCACTTCTGAAATCTAGAGAATACACTAATTATGGCAAATACAATATATCGTCCTTCACGAAACCATTTGCAAAAACCGAAGAGGTACTCAAAACTTGCCACAATAATTTGCCTGCAACACCTGAGTCTAAAGTTATAATTTGTGTTGGTGAGAATGACTCAAACCCAATAAAAATTACAAGCGAATTAAGTGCAATATTAAAAAAACTAAACAATTATTCAGTTTTAATACTAAGTGTACTACAAAATCGTCATTTAAATGAAAATTTACTAAACACGAACTTACGTATCTTGTGCAAAAATCATAAAAACTGTCATTTTATACAAAACACCTATTATTATAAAAATTATATCTCTGACATCTGTAATAAAATTAATAATTGTGTTGATAATATAGACTATGAAAATAATTACTTAAATGTAACGCTACTAAAAAGACGCTTGCAGATGACTCAAATATCGCGTAAAAACAATAAAATATGCTCTAACAAATTAAAACAAAAATCGATTTTAGATTATTTTTCAAATATAAAACAAAACATTCCTACTGTATTGTCTCCTCTAGGCAAAAAAAACAGCGAGGATACATTTTTTCGTTAATAACTGTGATTCACACTTTAAGTTAAGTATTTTGCACCAAAACATAGCAGGATTTTTAAGCAAAAAGGACAATCTTGAAGTTACAATACAAGCCTTAACGGATAATAACATTTACATTGACATAATGTGTTTATGTGAAACCTTTATTAAGCGAGGTGAAGAAGTAAACTTAAAACTTCACGGTTTTCGTCTGGCGGACAGTTTTTCAAGAAAACAACAAAAACGTGGAGGTGTTTGTATTCTGTGTAAAGACAGGATTCCATATAAAAATGTTACTTTCCCCAAAGAATTAGCTCAGGAGCTTAGTTTCGAATTGTGTGGTATTGAGATTACGGAGTTAAAATACATAATTATATGCATTTATAGAACACCGAATAGTAATCCATTCATATTTTTGGAAAAGTTGGAAATTCTTTTACACACATTTTTACAAAAGTCAAAAAACAAAGTTATAATCACAGGGGATTTTAATATTGATCTATTAAAAAACACCACTATTAAATCTTATTTCATTAGGATTGTGGAAATGTTTAACCTTCTGATTCATATAAGAAATCCTACGCGAGATAATGCATGTCTTGATCAAATACTTAGTAACATTCCTAATGCCACAGGCGAAATACTCCACCTCAATTTATCTGACCATAATACTGGACAGTTACTTAGTGTGCCCCTATCGGAAAAAATATTTACTGTTAAACCCCATTTTATCAAATGTAGAGACCTAAGTGCTAGCAACATTAAAAAGTTCCATTACTGTATTTCTCGATTATCATGGTCAGATGTATATATAGAAGAACACATGGATTTAGCATTCAACAAATTTCATGAACTATTTTGTTTATTTTACAATCTCTGTTTCCCTATAGTACGCAAAAGGTTAAAAACTGTCTCAGATAAAGCTGCTTGGATCAGTAAAGGTCTCAAGGTATCAGCAAGGCATAAACGTACACTTAGATTTCGTTATTATAAATACCGACACGTAAACCATAAAAAAAAATATATGACATACAATAAAATCTTTAAAAAATGTATGCTATCATCGCAAAAAATTATGAACGAAAAATATATAGACCGAGCAAAAAATAAATGCTTTGCATCCTGGAAGATAATAAAGAACACTTCCACCTCACCTAAAGATGATAAATACATAAATAAAATTTACCATAATGATCTATATATAACTAACCCAATTGACATAGCAAATAATTTTAATGACTATTTCATAAATTTGACATCAACATCTAAAATTACAAATGACAATTACTCACATAAAATTGACTTTAATAATCACTCTTTATTTCTATATCCGACAAATGTTCATGAAATACATAAAATCATAATGAATCTTAATAATACTTTTTCAGTAGGACACGATCAGATTTCGACGAAAATCATCAAAATCACATCTAGATTTATATGTCCCGTACTAAGCCATTTAATAAATCAATCTTTCTTAACTGGTACTTTCCCGCAAACTCTTAAAACAACAACTATAAAACCTATCTTCAAAAAAGGTGAAAGAACTAATATGAGTAACTACAGGCCAATAGCCCTTATATCAATATTCTCTAAAATATTCGAGAAAGCTATGCTAATACGCCTAACAAACTTTGTTGACAAGTATAACATCATCACACCTAGTCAGAATGGTTTTCGTAAAAACAAATCCACAACTCTAGCCGCTTTCAATTTAGTTAAAAATATAATTGAAAGTATTGACAATAAACTTAAAACAACTGGTATTTTCTACGATATGAGTAAAGCTTTTGATTTTGTTTCCCATAAGTTACTCTTATGGAAGTGTGAGAAATACGGAATACGTGGTAAGCCGCTAGAATGGATTAGGAGCTATTTAACGGATCGTGAACAATATGTGGAAATAACGAATGTGAATTTGACTCAAGAGGAAGAAACCCACAGATCAAACACTAAATACAATAGGGTAGGAGTACCCCAAGGAAGTATACTGGGACCCTTTCTCTTTATTTTGTATATAAATGATATAGTCAAGACTACAAATTATCAATATTCTTTGTTTGCTGACGATATAGCCTTAATAATAACTGATAAATCCATTGAGCATTACGAAGCTAAAATACACGACGCAGTCACTAAAATTGTTAAATGGCTTAATGACAATAACTTACAGTTAAATGTGAACAAAACAAAATTCATACAATTCCGGAATAGAGGCTCAAAAAAACTTGATATAAAAGTATCTTATGATAACCACCAAATTGAAGAAGTGAATTCAATAAAATTTTTGGGTATAGACTTGGATGACTGTTGCTCATGGAAAAATCATATCGAAAGGATTTGCTCCAAAATAAGTAGATTTATTTTCCCCTTATGGAGACTCCCTATAATAAGTAGTAAGTCGACAGCACTAAAAGCATATCATGGATATGTCTCCTCAAATCTCAGATACGGAATCCTGCTATGGGGAAACTCGGTAGACTTTAACAAAGCGTTTATAACACAAAAAAGATGTATTCGCGCTATTGCTAATACTACTCCGTTGACTAGCTGCAAGCCTCTCTTTAAGAGCTTTAAAATATTGTCTCTACCTTGTCTATATATATATGAAGTCTGCTTATTTGTAAAGACACATAGGTTTTTATTTACAACAAAAGACGATTATTGTAACTTCCTAACTCGATATCCTGATCGACTATGCTTACCATTAAGCAAATCTGCTATGAGATCAAAAAACTGCTATCACATGTGCATTAAGGTATACAATAAGCTACCTAAAAACCTTAAAAATCTCACTACAGAAAAATTTAAAAAACATTTACAAATTTTCCTTCTTGAGAAATGTTACTATAGTCTCAAAGAATTTATGGAGGATGGTAACAAAACTTATGACATACACTAAAATCTTATGACATACACTAAAATATTATAATAATTTAATTGTTACTCATTTTCTTAGACAACTGACATAGGTACATATTGTTATAATTATTAATTTATGAAACTTGGAATAATGTACTACTTATTGAATGACTACTGTAAAACTTAACCATATCTTTGTAAATTTGCACACCTAATATTGGTAAATGTGAGGTCTTTATCTTTATATCCAATATCTTGACATTGTATACCACATTTTAGCAAATAAAAATAATTTCAATTTCAATTTATTTTCTCTCTCGATTATGACACGGCATGACTTTTTATTTAACAAAACAGCTATCAATTTAGTAACTAGAAAATCACATAAAAATAGGAGTAGCTACAGAGAAAACGAATGATAGTGTGCGTTATTTGGAACTCCATGGCGGTAGCAATGATTTTTATTTCAACTAGTATTATGTGTATGCTTCTCCAATACTGATTGATAGCTTTATTTAACCAATGAAACAATCAAAATGTTTTTCCAATACCAAGTATTTTTTTCAGAGAAAACAAACTGATATTACACGCATCGGATCACATCGATGAAAAAGACCTTTACTGCTTCACCGATTCGGTATTGAAGTTCCCCAACAAAGTGAAGGTTCGTTACCTCTCCGACAACAACTTCATACTGACGCCTAAATCCGAAGATGGCTACTACTGGTGCATTTACTCCGACCCCATCACTTACAAGGCAGTCGAATCTAGCAAATCGCTTTTCATTCGAGAAAAAGATTCTTTAGTCAACATTTACGCAGTCAAATTAAAAAGCAGCAAATCTTACAACAACGACAACATAGAGTCGAGAATCAAAAAATGGGAGAAAAACCTGAAAGAATATATTTACTACACCACAAAGTACATCCAGTACATGGGCAAGTTACCCGATGAGAACAACACTGAGGAGATTTTGCTGAATTTTAAGAGATCTACCGGAGGAGTGGAGATAAAGGACGAGAAAGTGACCAGGAACGTAGTAGTGAAGAAGACGTACATGGACGGTAGAACGGTGTTGTTGCACGTGGCGTTGTATCCAGACATGAGGTCTGTGAGGCCGGGCAAGTGGGCCGGCATGCAAGTGCTACATATGAGACCGGTGTACTATTGCAAGGAGATGGAAACGGACTACGGAGAAACAGTTCCTCGAATGCCGTTGGGTGAGTTGACTTCAGCTATGACTTTATTCTTTTTACGCTTATTGCACAAGTCCTATTTGGGGAGGCCTGGAGATTATTCTTCCAAGTTGCTCCACTATGTATGGTAGAGATGCGGGTTAGTGCCTTACACGCTATCTTTTTAAACCGCCTATAAGTAATATGCCTATAAAGTTTAACGACTGCTATCTACAATAATAACCACGAACAAACAACATAGCATGTCTTATGAAACATGCATGGAATTTATCACTAGCGGTCACCAATCTTACGCCCAACCACGTCCGTTTCACTTATCTGCGTGGATAACTTGGTTTGTACGCCAGCCGTAGGATCATACGCGCTTCACATTCATTATGTTTTTATCTTATAGTTGCATCTCTTAGCCGTACCATTGTAATGAGTAAGCGAGCGTAAGCTACTTTCCATGACCTTTCCTATATGACGAATGACGATGTACTTCAGACCAGATATTCTGTTTAAATATATGGTTGGTAGAATTATAGCACAATATGATGATGTTATTTTTGACTATTGTATTAAAACACACAAACAAGGATTTTGAAAAAAAAATTCTTCAAATACTTTTAAACAATTATTATAAAAATACTTTATTACCATGATTTGGTTGCAATGGTGGTTGTACAAAAGTATTTTGATACTATACATTTACAATATTTACCGTGTGGAATGTCTAAAGTTAAATATAAAAAGCGAAAGAGATATTAAATAATTCAGATCAGTTGGAGTATTTTACGTTATTGAAAATTGCGAAAATAAAAATACATATAAATTTAAACACAACTAATAAACTTAGCATTTCATAAAATGAAAGCTAAATTTATTTTATTTTGTTAGTGTATATTATTAAAAACGTTATTAATACTAAATTTTAAATATTTAAAGTTTATATATTTTATTGAGTTACATCTTATTTTAAACCGCTATATACAATTATGGGATTAAGACGGGAAAAACACGTTAAAGAATATCTTCGCGACATCTCTGTAAAGGTCCGACAATGATCCAATTATGTTCAATTACCGAGACCAAGGGTCAAGTAAGGCGTCAACGGCCCTGTCGATTATACTGTCGTCTGAAATCAGTACATTTTGATGAAATTATTGTCAGGTGTCGAATTTCGAATTGAAAATTCTTTGTCGTTGCAGTTTCCAGAAATACTTATAGCAATTATTATCTTGTTTTTTTATTGTGAAGTTTAACCATGTCTTTCGAATCTCTTCTATATGTATATGATTACTACATTATGTAAAGTTATTTGTCATTTTTTGGCTATTAGGGTTCGGTTGTCTGTACATACTTAGTTTACTCAGTACTTACATGGTTTCTTCTTTGTTTTCTGATATCTTAAAAACTTTACAAAATTTTTCATGTCTATTCTTCTAACCAGACTGCTTCCTCAGACATTGACAGTAATATTTCCATCGAGAAAATGTATAAACTATAAAAATACAAGCTCGTTGACTAATTTTCACTACAAAGCCCACGAGTACAATGTATCATGTCCTTAAACATGGACAATTAAGACCATGCGATGCTCAATCATGCCGATAATTAGGGTTGGCACATTCTTGTCCATAAAAATTACGTCTAATTATGTCAATGAGGTCTCATTAACCTGAGGCTTGAACCAAGGATTAAGTGAAGGGAAAATTACTGTTGAATTAAATATACCTGCCGTAAAAACCTTTCAACGTTTTATACAATCGTATATACAAGTACTAGTTTATTGTATGTACAGTATGTAGGTACTAGTATTATTTTAAAAGCATCGAAATTGCCATTATGGTTATATAAGTTAATGTTATGATATACTAGCCTTCCGCCAGTAGCTTCGCCCGCGTGGACCCGTTTTATAGACTTCCGTAGGATAAAAACCATCCTATGTCCTTTCCTAAGGTCCACCCTATTTGCGTTCCAAATTTCATTAAAATTGGTTCAGTAGTTTAAGCGGGAAAGCTTAGCAGACAGACAGACAGACTTACTTTCGAATTTATAATATTAGTAGGGATAATAAAGTAATACGTGTTGATACGTTTACAGCGCCACATCAAAAATGTCCCTTTGAAATTGATACGGGTAAATTTTCCCTCATGAACGCGTCAGCATTTTTGCTATTTTGACGTGTGTCTTCTCTCAGTTTGACTGCATTGAGCCCCAAAACCTTACCTTTCTCTTCTTCGCTTGTTATAAATTCAAGGCTACCCTTTTCTTCGGTGTATAGTTACACTAGCTAATCACACTCCACAGAACATTATCAAGAGAGGTTAGAATGGAAATGTGGGCGGGGCAGACGCGCCAAGGAATTTTGAGCAAACGCTCAAAATTCCAAAATCTCTACAGAAACACGCCATCGTGCGACGATATGCGTGCTTGTGTGCGTGCTTGGGTGTGATTCATTCATTTGAAATCGCGTGATTGTGCGGCGCTAAGATTGGCTAGATTTGAAATTGCAAATATGTGCGTAAGCTTCGTATTTATTTATTTATTTTTTATTTTTATTTATTTAAATTTATTTAAGTACAGATGTAATGGAGGTGAAAGGCGGGGCTTGATCGGCGACACCAGTCTTCATACGAACGGCGCATTATTGCCGTTCTACCTCTCTTAATAATGTTCTGTGTCACACTCTTTATGAAATAGCTGTCATGTCATGTTCGTGGTCAATAAATTCTTACTCTTAACGTGTCTAAGAAAGTTTCATTTCTAAGGCCATTGCGTACTATCTTAGCATACATGCCTTCTTTTTACGTAAGTCTATGAAATTATTTATCTTTTTTTTTCTTCAATTATGACATCGCAAACTCTGCATATTGCCAGCGTCAAGAATAATTTTTGCATCAAGTTTTTGCCAGTTTCAGTGAAACTGAACGAGTAATAATAGGTAAAGTCAGTAAGTCGTCAGTAATCAGTCAGTCAAGTCAGTCAGACATTCAAGTAAAGCGATTTCTTTTTTACCAGAACGTGACCAATGGAATTTTGGAGGCAAGCGAAAAAACCTATATTCGCACTGTTATTTTAATTCACAACACTCGTGCACTATAATTAATATCTATATAGAACAAAACGCCATCAAATTTATTCGATATAATTCAAAAATACACCAAGAAAGTAAAAATAAAACAAGAACACAATATGTCTTTTTTGACTTCCCGCCAAAACTCCTCTTATTTATCTTTTGTTTAAAATAAGTAATCCATTTACATTATCTATTATTAATTATATATATCAGTATACCTTTTGCCCTTGTCTGGATATGTTAAGGAAATAATAAAACCATAATATACAATGTTAAGTTTTTGTTCTTTACGGTTCATTATTTAATAGTTATTTTTTCTCGCAAATAATAATTGATATCAAATAAATATATTCGTGAAAAGTCGCAAAGTTAAAATAATCATAATTTCAAACACGTACATATTTTCTCATGTTTTTTAGCTCATACATAGTAATATCCGCTTGTGTACTGTCTATTGAAATCTAATTATATTGTTGGAGGCATCCGCTATTGTTTAATGCTTGGTTATGTTATCAGTGTACAGTAATATTTGTATTTGTTACTGCATTGCAGTATTATCTTTGTTTTGAGTCATACGCCCTTATTTAAACTATTCAATTATATTACCTTTTATCCTGAAGCGCGCATGGCCCGGCGGTTAGCGTAGAACGCAAACGTTATCTTAGTTTTGAGTCATACGCCCTTATTTAAACTTTTCAATTATATTACCTTTTATCCTGAAGCGCGTATGGCCCGGCGGTTAGCGTAGAACGCAAACGATCTATGCAACTAAATCAAACAGGCGCGGTCGGGTGTGAGGTGGGTGACCGCTAGTGGCAAAAAATTTCATGCGCGTTTCCGTGCTTCGGAGGGCACGTTAAGCCGTCGGTCCCGGTTGTTGTCGAAAGATAACAGTCGTTAAACCATGTCTGAAGCCCTATGGGCGGTTTGAAAACATCCGAGAGCAGGTTGGCCATTAATCCACATCTCCACCAAACCACATTGGAGCAGCGTGGTGGAGTAAGCTCCAGGCGCCCCCAATAATGGGGAGAGACCCGTGCCCAGCAGTGGGACGCAAAAAGGGTCGTAGCCGCTTTTTATCCGGTTAAAATTATCCTGCGTCTAACAAGTAGGTAGGTAGTAGAAAGGTTATGGAAGCAGGCCTGTGCTAAAATAACTGTTAGGTACTTTATTATTCCTTTACTGCTTCTGTTAATGGGAGAATTATGCGGATCGGAGAAGACAGACTCGTAAATTTCTTCGTTACAGAGATTTAGTAGTGTTCTTATAACAGTGACTTACAATACGTACTATAGTACGTACGTATCATGTATTGTCAAGTTAATGAGGTCAGACAGACCTCAATAACAAAGCGCATATACAAAGCTCACACAAATATTATAGTAGCCATGTTTGCTATAACGTAAGATAAACATAAACGATGCAATATGGCTTCTCTAACGATTAATTGTTACTATAGCTTTTTATACAAACCATGTGCACATACATAGACCCCCTCACACATGGTATAATCCGGCATTTGTGAGATAAATAAACCACAATAAGGTAGCTAATCGCCGACGACCTGCGTGGCGCAATGGTTAACATGCCGGACTGCCAATCGAATCGAAATCCCGGGTTCGATTCCCGGCGAAATAGAAATTTGAATGATGAGTTTAAATTTCTGTTCTCGGTCTGGGTGTTTGAGTTTCTGTCTTTGTGTTTGTCCATGGTACCCACGACACAGGGTATATCTACCCTACTGTGGGGCTATGAGTGTGAATCGTTATTTATTTATTTAATATCCATTTTGTATATTGGTGTGTATACATATATTTATAGAAGTAGTATGTAATTTTAGTAGGTACAGCTAATGATTAATTTCATTAAAACACTGATATTCTTCAACTAGCGGCCGTCCGCGACTTCGTCTGCGTGGACTTTGGTATTAGTCATAGCGTTATATAGCCTAAAGCTTTTCCCGATAAATGGACTATCCAACACAAAAATATTTTTTAAATTCGAACCAGTAGTTCCTGAAATTAGTACATTAAAAAAAAGTCTTCAGCTTTATATAATAGCATAGATAACACCATTCGTTGTTTCTCATACGATACTAACCCAGGACGACTGGTAGAGAATGCTTATATCGTAGCATTAAGGGGCCGTATACGAAATTTTGCCGATATCGCTGATTTAGGTGATATTACATATGAGATTTTGCGAGATGACGAGCATGCAGGCCAATGGTGTAAAGTGGTCGCTGCAGCCCATGGACATCTACATACAACCTCAAGCAAGCATATGTAAGTCTTGTCTGAGGTCGTATGCAGTTGCGCTGCTACTCCGGAGGCTGGTGGTCGCCTCATGTAAGTGTGACCGGCAACTGCACCTTTCCACCGAAAAACAATAGAATTGCTTCACGGCAGAAGTGGTTGCAGCGGTGGTACTTCCCCGGGCGAACCATGATAGGTCTACCACCATAAAACCGCTTGAAACCGCTAAAACAAAATTTGTAAATACGTCCAGGCGAAGCCACCACCGTGGGTTGCGTGACGTACAAGTGCATCGGCGACTTCAACGAGGGCGTGCAGTGGTCCATGCTGGCGCGGGAGGGCTGCGTGCGCTCCACCACGCAGGCCACCGCCATCTTCGTCGAAGACGTCACTCTCTTCATGCCCACTTTGAGGGTTCGGACGGTGAGTCTGTCCAGATTAATCATTAAAAATTAAGATTGCATTTATTCACTAACTTTTGCACAAAAGCTATCAACATATATTAGGCACCTATAGTCCTAGAAGCGACGGAAGACAACGCGATGTTACATCTCATATTTGTTTCATAATTAATAATGCTTCAACGTTTCACAATCATAGTTTCCACACTAAGATTCACTGTATTACAGAGAACAACTTAAATCATGTCCATGAGATCCTAGGTTCGATTCCTAGCGGAGGAGATATCGAGTTATGAAAATTCATACTTTTCAAATTTCAAAAATCAAAGATCTGATTATAGGTCTCTTTTTAACTTAAGTTTTAAGTTTCTCGTTGGTGAAAATGGACTAACTTTATAATTTGAATACTTCATAATCATTTAACGTGCTTGAAGCGTGCATGCAGTGACTAACCTACACGACAACTAAATTCGATATCCAGCATCCACGAGAAAGCAGCGGCAGCTCGGAGGATTCTTTTGAGAAAAAGCCTACGCCCAAGACCACCACCACCCCTTGTGACGATACCACCACAGAGACGGTGATGACCAGCACCCTCGTATTCACGTCCACCACCGAAGAAGTCCTCACAGCTTCGACGCCAGTTTTCACCGAGACAACCACAGAGGTGACCACTACTGTAGAGCCAACTACAACAGTTGAATCTACTCCAATACCAGTGAGTTTAGATTTAAGTTTATGTATAACACTCATTTCTTTAATTGTTCTTTTTTCAAACAAACATAAATTTTGCTCATTAACATTCTTTTGCTCATTCATCATTTGCTCATTGCTCAGTCAGAAATGAATCTCATTAAATTTCTAACGTGCTTTCTTACGCGTGTGAAACTATAGAAAATTCTGATCCATATTTTTGCTAAATCTTAGTTCAGTCTCAGTCTAGTTACAACGTTCAATACCACACTAAGATATGATTATTTAAACATTGAACTAAGGGAATTAAGTTATCTTAATGTAGAATTTCCATTGTTGCCTCTGTTCAGGTAATAACAAGACAATGACAATAACAACAGAAATTGAGAAAAAATGTCAAGATTAGTTTGATCTTGATTTTATTTTATTTATTGTATTTTGTGCAGGTTGAGGATCAGCTGTTGCAAGTGTTAGAAGACCTGGATCGGCTGGTTAATGACACAGTCACTATAGAGAATATTACCGCAGTTTTCGATCAAGTAAGTATTTTGAAGCGCGCATGGCTCGGCGGCTAGCGTAGAACGCAAGCGGTCTATGCAGGTAAGCCAAACGGGTGCGGTCGGGTGTGAGATGAGGACCGCTAGTGGCAAAAAAATTGATGCGAGTGTCCGTGCTTCGGAGGGCACGTCAAGCCGTGGGTTCCGGTTGTTGTCGTTAGATAACAGTCGCTAAACCTTGTTGGAGGTCTTATGGGCGGTTTGAAAACATCCGACAGCGGGTTGGCCACTAACCCGCATCTCCACCAACCCACATTGGAGCAGCGTGGTGGAGTAAGCTACAGGCCTCCCCAATAATGGGGAGAGACCCGTGCCCAGCAGTGGGACGCAAAAAAGGGATGCAGCCAAGTATTTTTCATATTATCTATGTTTGGTTGAAGATTGTTATAATACTTATATACATTTGTATATAAAAAGGTTTCTCAAAGTTGGTAATTGCAAAACATTGACATTTAATTTTATAGTGTTTATTACATAATGATTTCTCATTTAATAAACCGATGTGTGAATCTAGTCAGGATAATTTTAATTCGTAATGGAGTATTTATTTTTACGAAGATTTGGGAAGCTTTCGCAATAAACTATAAATTCAACCATGTTTGAGAGTTTGTTTTCTCAAAGCCGAAGATTGGTTTTATTGGATTTTTAATAATAAATAAATAAAAATTGAGTAATTAAATTACGTTTTATTAACTATTCAAATTTATTAATATAATTATTTGATTACTATTGTACTGTATCACTGCTGCACCCACTTCTGCCGTGAACCAACTCTATTGTGCTTCGGTGGAAAGGTGCAGTTGCCGGCCACACTTCATGAGGCGACCACCAGCCTCCGGAGCAGCAGCACAACTGCATACGACCTCAGACAAGACTTACCTATGCTTGCTTGGGGTTGTGTCCAGATGTCCATTAGCTGCAGCGACCACTAAACACCACGTGGCTTGCATGCTCGTCTGCTACTCCATTAGTAGTAAATAAAATCACCAAATTTTGTGTAAACAGTCATCAATAAACGTTTTTCTTTTTTAATTCCAGGTAAACACAATTCTAGAAGTGCAAGAAGAATTAGAGATCCCGGGTCGTCTGCTTCACCTCCTAGACAAGTTAGGTTCCGCGGTGGAGCTGAACGGTTCTCCGACGGCGTCGGCGGTGGGCAGCAACGTGGCGCTGCTGGTGGCGGACGCGGCCGCCGACCGGCCCGTGCAGGGGCTCCGGATCGCCGTCCGGGGCAGCGACCACTTCACCAACGACTCCTTCGAGATCATGACGCGTGAGGCTTTTACTAACTTCCCATCCTTAAAATAATTACGTATAGAATGAGTGTCTTCATATATGCGCGCTGTCAAAATTTTCATTTCTTTCATTTCATTTATTTATTGAACAATAAACAGATTTACAATAAACATATTTGTTCGTAAACAACTGCACTAGTTATAACTGTGTTGCAGCCATTTACGCCCATCCCTGGACAAGAAGGATTTATGTTAAATTGAAGAAAAAAGAATACAAAATTGAAGCACCAAATAGATTCACACAGATGTCACATCTGACAAACAAAATATTTTTATTTTCATCAAATTAACTATAAAATTCTACAAAATATTGAAAACTTTACTGTGAAAACTTATGTTATTAGAATTCTTTTGTTTTTCAAAAGTGTTGTGACACAATTTAACAGCACACCCGATGTTTGGTGCCATTAATGTCACCAATTAACTTACTTCAATTTGAGCGCGCGAACTTGGTTTCTATAATGTAATTATTCTAAGTTCCCATCATTATTCTACCGTGGTTTCTCCCTGTTTGTGTTATGTTATTATTGTCCAACATTGTATTTGTTTTAAACATTACCATAATAATTTTAAGCCAGTCTGTACACCCTACCTCTGTATTTGTTTTCTATCCTAACTTTTGCCACTATGATTGTCTGGAAGAAATCGCTGTTTAGCGATAAGACCGCCATTTGTACTGTGTCTTGTAAAAAATTGTAATCACTTTACATTGTTAAATGGTGTACATGTACAATAAAGTTTGTAAATAAATAAATTAAATAACGGATTAATTTTTGAAAGAAAACTCGATTGCGTCTACGAAGGTCACTTCTGTGATACTTAGGGCAGGCTTATTGTCTTCTTCACTATTATCTTAAGTTTGCTGATTAAAAAACATTATTTTATTTAAATCATACTTTGATTGTATTTACTGAAACCATATGGTTACTGGAAACAATTTTTTATGTTGCGTCGGTAGAATTAATTAGGTAGTTTATTTTGTTTTGAAATATTATTACAGGCTTCTACTTGATAAGAAAACCGCTTATACCTGGAATCTTCTCTTCCGCTTTCAGACCCCGCAAACTCCACAATTCTAGACTCAGAGACCACAGAGGCAGTGGTCCAGTTGCCAGCTTCAGTAGCGTCATCCACTCGTCGTATTAGCTTCGTGGTGTTCCGGACCGATCGTGCCTTCCGCTCTGCTTATAGCGTCAACAGTCGTGTACTCTCTGTCAATGTGCAAAATCTCACCGCGTTTCCCAAGGGAGAGGTATGTAATGTTCATGAAGAGTCACGTCAGATCAAATATTGCTTTCTCCTACCGTAATGCTCACCAACACCTATTTGTTTACAGGTAATCGATATCCACATAAACCCGATAACGTCCAACGTCAGCAGGAATGAGAGCAGGGCGTGCGCGTATTGGCATTTCACCGGCCAGGACGACAGGTCCGGCTACTGGTCCCAAGAGGGCTGCACCTTCATCAGGGCCTCCGCTCCAGGCCTCCTCGATACCTGCCGCTGCGACCACTTGACCCACTTCGCCGAGATCTTGATCCCGCGAACAGTCTTCTCTGAACGTAATGAAGACGTCTTAGAAATGATCTCAGTCATCGGCTGCTGCTCATCCATCCTCGGCCTTTCCATGGTCGGCGTGACGGCCGCCTTATTCAGGACTTGGAGACGGGATTTCAGCAACAAGATATGGCTCCAACTGTGTATTTCGATCTTCGCGATGTCCTTGTGTTTCCTCATCGTTGCCTTCGCCAAGTTCGATCACTATGATATCCCTTGCATGCTCGTCGGCATAGCCCTACATTACTCTGTACTAGCATCGTTCTGTTGGATGCTAGTAGCTGCAGTTCTTTCTTACAGGAGATTGGTTTTAGTGTTCACGAGAGAGGCATCTCACAAGCTACTGAGAGCTTCTGCGTTTGCATACGGCGCTCCGTGCGCCATAGTTGGAGTTTTACTCTCCGTCGCCCCGCACTCTTATAAGGGACGATTTGATGATATGACTCCTTCTGGCGCCTTCTGCTATCCTACCGGTCTAGGGTTATGGTTGGCCGTGTACGCTCCAATAGCGGCAATGCTTCTAGCGAACTGGATACTATTCGGTTTAATAGTCCGTTCTGTGTTCGCGTCGAAGCGGATTCAAAGACACGGTGACACCAATGAGGCCTTGAGATGCGCTTCGGTCAGCTGCCTGCTCGTCTTCCTGTTCGGTCTCCCGTGGATCTTCGGACTCTTCTCATACAACATCGGGGCGGCCTACCTCTTCACCATCACCGTTACGTTCCAGGGCTTCATTCTGTTTCTGTTCTTCATCCTGGGGAACAAGAAGACGAGAGACATGTGGCTCAACAAGCTCAAGATCAAGCAGACCCGCAAGGTTCCTGTTACGTCATCGACCTATACCAACAGGAGTACTGGATACCGAGGGGCGGTTCCACCTTCCTCCTTGGAAGCCAAGGAGTCGAAGCCGAGGTCGTTGACGTCGTCCGATGACTCCAAGTTCTCTTGACGAAGGCCCAAGTCTCGAGCTATGAAGAGAAATGGGTTCTTGAATAGCTACGAATCCTTCCACATATAGTATTATCTAGTTCCTGTCGTCGGCTGTCTAGTCCTCGTTTGTCTGTAAAGAATACCTGTTAATAGTTGTTAAGATCGTTTACATCCAGGGTGTCTCGAGCTGTTTCAATATTAATTTATTTATAGCTAAGACGTTGTTGATTTTTTTATTAACACCGTAATTGCACATTAGGGTATTGTGCAGAGCGGGAGGTTGTTCAAAGAATAAAATATAGACTCTTCAAACTCTTCATAGTCTAGTAGAGTAGAAGATTGACCATTGTATTTTATGTTTAAGTAAATAAACGTTTATGACCTTCATTTAGGTTATTTAGTAACCAAATAATATTTCTTTACGGCAAAAGATTTAATTTTAAAATATACTTACGTTATCGATGCATGGCAATTTTTCTCTTGCCGGTGATTGAACTTAGTCCAAATAATCCTTTTTTTGCAAATTAGACTGTAAATATTTTTTTGATAAATCGATCACATGTACAGAACAAAAACATGAATTTTAATAGATTTTACGGAGAAGAATAATTGTTAATATTTTTTAAAATTAACTAAGTATTATAAAGTTAATCAGATATCGAGGCATTTACTACTATGTACCTACAACGATTATTTATAAACAATTAAGTACCAATATACATAGTAATATACTATAATTTAATTATGAAATGTTATGACTGTTAAATAATATTAAACTGTATTTATTATGTACATACGTTTGGCTTTTATTTCGTCACACCCTCTAGATTCATCTCAGTTATTTCAGATCTATCGTAATATATTTCATCAGCAACAGTTAATACTGGTATCTGGGTCACTGAAAGAGTCCTTGAAGCACCTTTTTGTTTTTTTAGGGTTCCGTATCTCGAAAGGAAAAAACTGAACCCTTGTAGGATCACTTTGTTGTCCGTCCGTCCGTCTGTCGTTTGAAAATGGTACCTTTTTTTTCAAAAACGCGTGGAGGTATCAAGCTGGAATTTATATCAAATACTCAGGTCTACTGTCCCTTGCAGCTGCGAAAAAAATTAAATAAGCCAGCTCAATCAAAAGATATAGCCGTTTTGCCGCAAATTTCCACGACTCGCAAGATAATTAAAACCTACAGGATACTTCCCGTGCACAATCTTGAAATTTGGTACGAAGCAACGTAACACAGATAAAGATTTTTTTTGAAATCCGTAAATTTTCAGTTACCATCATATATTAAAAAACGATTTTACGAAACCCTCGTTGCGCGAGTCCGACTCGCACTTGGCCGGTTTTTATGCTTATGCTACATTAGCGTTAGCGTTAATATTAATGGCAATAACTAACTAACCAACTGCACGTTACAGTTAGGTTACAGTGCTAACGGCATTGTAAGAGACAATTCTTCATGAAGTCATGCGTAAACATAATACACATTTATTTTATTTCATTACATAACTAAAGCTTTTTCAACCCAACGCGCGCACATCCCGTTGGCGTATTTCCTTTTCCGTGTTCAGTAGACGCCGCCGGTGAGAGCTCAAAACGCGCACGGGTTTGTAAACTTTAAAATGCCACCAAAGCAGTGTTCATTTGAATGCCAATAACGCACGCAAAAGGTACCCAGCAGGGTAACTTTTGAAGGTGTACCCCCTCGGTACAAAAAAGGCAACAAGTCTTAAACCTTGTCGGAGGTTTTATGCTCATACAAAAACATTTACCAACCCGCCATGGAGCAGCGTGGTGAAGTAAGCTCCAGGCCCATATTGGGCAAAAACAAGCTAGCCAACAATATATTCAAAGAAATTATGGATAAGTGTCGTCCATATTATCTTGCTTGCTTTGCTGAATATTTGCATTGCATTGCTGAAATAAATTATTATTTTTCATATTTCTGTTATACATATTATTATTATTGTTTAAAAGATTATAACAATATTAAAACAATGATTATTTTCGTTATTTTTTTCACAGATTTGACTTACTATGCATATAATTTTTTTTCGCTGTAGGTACATCCTATATCTATGGTCAAGACGTACACAGCGCTATACGTCAAATAGTGCCTGCTCAAATTTTATGAGCAAAAAGTATTCGTAAAAAATAATTAAAAACTTTTTACCCTAGAAATGTTCCTGATCTAATCATTAAATTCTCAAAAACAAACATTTTGATTCAATAATATAATAAACATTCTAATGATTTTATTAAAGATAACTCAGAATTAACCCAGATATTATGTACACAAGCGCATAATGTGCTTATTTAAACATCATATATTATATCGCCTGCAGTTAGAAAATACAATAATTCTTCAAATTCCTAAACGTCTGCTAGTAAATAAAATAAAATTTGTACCACTATTTTTATCACTCTTCAATTAGCTCAACTTTTCTCAAGGTATTTACTATTTATATTTGCTTTACACTATCATTATTTTATGAACTGGTTTGCATATTATTAACACTTGATCGTGTAATCTGGAACCAGCGGTTCGTAGTTAATTAATCACGTGTCCCCGGACGACGCATCCTAGGTCACTACAGATTAAAAAGGGCCACAACAATATACATAAATAGAAGGTTGCTTAGCAACACCCTAGTGACACGCTTCATCACCCACTCGTTTGGTCTCCATGACATTGAAAACATCGCCATTTCTTAGCTGTCACTCGCTAAAACAACACGCGCAAAAAATGTTTTGGGGCGTAAGTCCAGCTCTTGACTTGCAAAAGGAGTACCTCCGACACGGCGATGAAAGTGCATACGAACTCAATTTTTTGGTGATCGGTGGGTGCGATGCAAGACATCTAATCAAAACCTTTGCTCAAGCTTATCGACACAGCAGGAGATACATGAACATTTTCGTCGTCGATGGATGCTCCGAACTTGTCGCTCGACAGCTCCTACTTTTATCGTTAGCCCTAGAAAAAACTACGCGATGTGGTCTGTTGGAGAAGACGAGACGTCTGCTAGAAGTGTATGGGAATCTCCTTCTTCGTCCTTCAACGTCTAGATATTTAATAGCAAAAGCTCGGCAGTTAGTTGGCATGATAACAAACTTGGAGTACATGAGCTGTCTTCTGCCCTGCATTTCATTGGAACAGTTGAAATATCGCGAGCGGGATTACATAGAAAATCTTTTCAACTTCTGGACCACGGGAAACACCAACCAGTTCAATGCTTGCGAACTTTGGGAGCATAGAATTAGGCACAGTCTCGGGATCAGATATGACAATAGAGCTGGCGTCTACGACTGGGATTATCACATGCGAATGAAAGAAGTAGGAAGTCAGATTTGCTTTCAAGAGTACAAGCATTTCCGAGAGCATGGGACGGCATTTACTTGGCTGGAGACCGAAGTCTGTCGGCCGAACGTTACATTCGCTGCCGGAGTTTATAGATGTGGAGACCGATATCTTCATCGTGGCTATCTGGGAGACTTGGTGACGTCTCCATACATTGGGTACGGAATAAAATGTGAAGACAAAGATATGTTGAAATCTTCGCATGGAGTAAACTTTAAACGAGCGACGGATATTTCCGAGAGGAACGTCATGAGGATGCTTTACGAGTTAGAGAATCGCCGGAGATTTGACGTTAACTCTCTAAGCCTGGACACACAGCAAAATTTGGGAATGGTCGTAATGAGTGAACTTGGGGCAAAGATTTCGGAGTCCGGTCCCGAGGCTCCGTTACTGCTACGAGAAGATCGGGATACTTATATAAATGTGGATTATGGAAAAGTTCATTTTCTGTCACTTTCTGCGCTGGAACATTATCCGCACAAGCCTCAGTTTCAAGGGCTGTTTCACGGAGTTTATGTGGGTCAAAATATGTTGCCGCGAATAAAACCTAGTGTTTGGTCGATGGCCCGCGACGACGCTTTCGTTATCATGGAATCAAGGAAGTATATGGTTGAGTTGAAGAGAGATGATGTGAAGGCTTTCGGCGAGCAGATCCAGCAGGCCGCGACTGCAGCCCAGTGTGAGAAGATTACGTCATTTAATCCTGAAAAAGATGATTTTGCCAAATTTTTCATTCGTAGGGGTAGTGATAGTACAGATATACCTATATAAAGTATTTTTTCAGTGTCTCATTATTATAGTGTTGTTTCTTTGGTCATTACACTAACTCTACGTGTTTGTTAATTGTTATTTATATATTTCTATATCCTATTAATTTAAATTAGCTCCTTTGCTAACATTTAAAGATTGGCCTTTTGATATTCGTCTAATAGAGAGATAACCGTCTGCAGAAATCCATACCACTTAGTGTGGGTATTGGTTGCCCTAATTTTGTATTTTTGGTACTTTTCGAAATGAAAATTATTTGGTGAGTACAATTTTCAGTCACGCAAATAAATTTAACGAGAACCATATTTCAATAACACTAAAATTGCCTACATTAAAAATGTCGTTCTTTTTATACCACCAGTGGTTACGGTAGAGAATTTTTATTCCTCACGGTACCACCGAGCAGTAATACCTATTACTGCTCGGTTATTATATGTATTTTACTGTAGGTACAGGATGTAAAATATGACCATTTGTGGTATAGTGATAGAGCATTTTAAAACATGGATCTTTTGTGATGTAAATTTTGTGGAAAAGTTGGATATTTTTTTTAATTTCATATTTTTGTCCTTACAATTTGATCGCCCACGAAATGGCTGACAGAACGAAAGGACTCCCCTTTTGCTTCCGACTGTACTGTTTGTACATTGGGATACCACAGATACTCACTCACTGGGCACTATTATATCGGCTCCCTGCCATACACTCACCGCACGCGTCCTTCTTACCTCCTAGCACCGGCTAACTAACTGACTCGAGGGAGCGTTCCTCTCCCCGCTCCCCGCGCTGTGCTATACAGTACGGCGTGTACGCATGAGACGACAAGCTTCACTTCATTCACATATACTACATCTCTTCCTTATTTGAGATTGATTGATATTTGAGAGAAGTACAAGGTATCTTGTACTTCTCTCAAATATCAATTTGCAATAAGAACTTCAACGAATATCACTCAATGACATCAACATGTTATATGTAATGTCAATAAATTGAATATTCCACAATGAGTACACTATTAACTCTACCTTAAAATCTTCATCATCAATTATCTTCCTTTAATTCTCTTTATACGTCTTTCACTTCCTTTTCTATTACATCTTACTTTTATTTAGTGACAAGTATTTTTAAACTTCATTTACTTCCGTTTCTATTACTTAAACTTGTATTTAGTGACAAGTATAATTCAACTTCATTTACTTCCCTTTCTGTCACATATACCTGTATTTAGTGACAAGTATAATTAAACTTCATTTACTTCCTTTTCTATTACATTTACTTGTATTTAGTGACAAGTATATTTAAACTTCATTTACTTCCGTTTCTATTACATACACTTGTATTTAGTGACAAGTATAAATTTACTGGTCATAGCCCTCATACATGAGAGGGAGACCTGAATTTACAAGTATATATTTTAAACAACTCTCAATTATTTCTAGCTTCCCCTCATCATCCTCCTTTCCTTTTTTTTTTTTTGAAAATATTTTGATTTCCTAATTCAATATAAATATTATAATCATTGTATAACATTTTCTATTTTAAGTACTTCTGAAAATCAACTTAAAAATGTAAAAACTTTGTTGTTGACAGCTTAAGTTTCATTCTACTATATTTTACCATACAATGTATTATTTATGAAAAATAAGTTAAAACTTGGCTGGTTTTATATTAAGTATTTTATTAGACATAAAATGTCAACTATGCACGACAAGTGTACTTGCTTATTTTCCAATTTCAACTTGCACAACTCTTTTCTATTAAACTTAGCTTAATAATTGTACTTATGTATTGTATTTTTCTGAAGTTCTTTTTTTTTTTTTTTAGATTACTATGACATGGCCAGTTTTATATTATGTTTTAACTAATATAAAAAGATTTAAATGTTGACTATCCCATTGTTTTTTCACTATCAAACATTAAGAAAACAGGGAAATCAAGTCTCCTGAAATTTATCTTAATAACTTGATCTCATCATGACAGGAGAGTCAGATCATCCTGGTGTCTTCGGAGATCAATTTCATATCTTGTCATGTTTTTTTTTTTTTTTTTTTTTTTAACTTAGCCAAGTGCTGCGCTAACCCGTTGAATGGCGCGGGTCGTATAAGCTGTGTTAGGTTCTTTACATGATCAACATTTGCAATATTGTTCTTTTGAGGGTAGTACATTACTTTGTATTGATAAAATTATAACCAAAGCATCCATTCTCTCACAGTTTCTACTTCAGACTAAAGCTTGTAATCAGTTACTACATCAATTATTTGTCTTGTAATTATCTTATAGTGAGCACATTAGTAACGCTTCACTCTCACGTCCCCAGAGTGTGATGAGTATTAAACTCATCATTCAAATCTCCGCCCCGCCGGGAACCGAACCCGGGACCCTCCGACCGGCAGCCCGGCATGGCAACCACTTCTTGACAAGGGTCGTCACATTATAAAAAAAAGTTTGTTTCGTAAGAACTCTGCCTCACATGTCGTATTTACAAAAATGTCTTGCATTTGTTTGAGGCAGCAATTATTATGCTGTAGTAGGCCATGTAGGCAGGCGATGATTTTCACATAAAATTGCCAAGTATGTCTGCTGCATTGCTTCATATCTATGCAGAGGCCAAAATTTACACTGTCTTTTAGGATAAGAACTCTAGGTTAAGTCCAGGCTAATCCACCCTTTAAATAATCTATAATCTTTTGAATAATTGCTAATTAAATATTAATTCTTATTTTAGTGTAACTTTTCCTGTAAAAGTTAACTTCTGTATGGTTGTATAATAACTTTAATTTTAAATACTATTATTTTTCCAGAGAGACAAAGTTGTACTCTTTCCAAATAGGTTCTATATTTACTTTCCCAATTCCATATCATATAATTCTTTTGTCTTACATTTCCCAAGCTTTACTTTAGACTTAAAGGTTCAGATAGTATTTTAGGCTAACATACTTTCATATGTATAAGTTTTTGTTTTATAACAGTCCATATGCTCCGGTATCATCTTTATCTACTTACATTGACTTACATATCAATGTTACAAGCATCCTGCCCTTTTTATGATATCGACATATCCTTGTATATATTTACTATTTATATGTATATCTATATAAATGATATTAATATGTATATTACCAGAATCACATTGGAGCGGTATATTTTAAGAATAAAAATTTGTGCATGTGTTATTCCAGACTAAGGTCTCTTTCAAAATTTCATCGTGATCTGTTCAGCCCTTCTTGTGTGTTTGAGCAACAAATATCCATTCCCAACAGCGAAATTTTCAATATATTCACTACTTCATAATATATATATTATGTATTGTTTGTCTACTATGGACTCCTAAATCAATTTTAACTAACTTAAATGTGCAGTTTGATATAACTTGAAAGTTAGGATAGCTTATATCTTATCATTATTATTATTTCCTGATACTTTTAGACAGGACAATATGTACCAGGTTGCCTAGTATTAGTTTAGATTATACTGTTCCGTTTCTTCTTTAAAGGAATTGCACAGTACTTCCATTTGTCAGACATTTCTCGTCAAATTCCATTATTATTTCAAATCAACATATTTAAAAATTGTTTTGAACTTTTCAGGTAAATTTTTTTTTCTTTTCTTTTTCTCCTTGTTTATCTCTTGATATCTTCTATCCGTATATTACTTCTCAGACATTATTATTATTTTTTACAAAATCCTGTTAAAAGTTCCGTATAAGCACTGCAACCAACAATGTGGCAAGAATTTTATTTATTACACAATCAATGAAATTAGGCAATTTGCATTGCCTAAGCGCACCCAGAGCAGACAGAACAAAAAATAACGTTCACTAAGAGCTTGCAAAGGAACCGCACAGTGAACAAAGAATACTTCATTTCATTTCATTTCATTTCAATCTATGACACAATTTAATATATTTTATTTATAAATAAATAAAGTTCCTTGTCCCAATGTGTTGTGGAAAAGGTTTGTTATCTTATGGCAAAGCGTAATAAGCTCTGTAGCCATTATATTAATATCTCAGCTTCTTTTTCACTTTTCCCATTTCACACACTGATGCTACATCCCCTTCCTATTCGCATCCCTCACTTATGATATTTGCTATTGTATTCTATACAACAAGGTACAAAGAAAAATCTGATCAAGAAACATTTAAGTACCAACCATTAAATGACACTTTTTTTCAATATGCAGATATTAATAAAAACTGGCATCATCCGTTACAAAATGACTTTTTTCTTCAATATGCAGATATTAAATGAAACTGGCATCATCCGTTTCAAAGTGACTTTTTCAACATGCAGATATTAATGAAACTGGCATCATCCGTTTCAAAATGACTAATTTTTTCCAATATGCAGATATTAATGAAACTGGCATCATACGTTTCAAAGTGACTTTTTCAACATGCAGATATTAATGAAACTGACATCATCCGTTTCAAAATTACTAGTTTTTTCCAATATGCAGATATTAATGAAACTGGCATCATCCGTTTCAAAGTGACTTTTTCAACATGCAGATATTAATGAAACTGGCATCATCCGTTTCAAAATGACTAGTTTTTTCCAATATGCAGATATTAATGAAACTGGCATCATCCGTTTCAAAATTACTCTTCTTTCAACATGCAGATATTAATGAAATTGGCATCATCCATTTCAATAGAGAAAAACATTTTGGTCAAGAAACGGGTATTATCCGTAAAATGACATTTTTCCCTCTTTTTTTTCCAATCAGGCTTCACTCCATCTATGGCCTGTTTTGTACTCTTTAACTACAGTCCATTCAATCTAATAGGCACCTTGTGACGTTTCATATATTTAGAAGAACTGAGACTACTACTACTACGTAGTAATGTATGACTGAGCGTTGCTCCGATAAAAACAAATCTTTTTTATTTTACTTAAGAACGCCATCTATTGAA
The DNA here is from genome assembly GCA_911387765.1 of Pyrgus malvae. Lineage (NCBI taxonomy): Eukaryota > Metazoa > Arthropoda > Insecta > Lepidoptera > Hesperiidae > Pyrgus > Pyrgus malvae. The sequence continues at coordinate 2,575,767 of OU426955.1, read as the reverse complement.
GTAGCTCTCAATCAAAATAGTATAACATATACTATCTACTTGATGTCAGGAGGTTCAGATTACTTATAATTAGGTATATACATTAGGAATTGCCTGTTTTAAAGGTATTGGATTAAACAACTTTTTTTTTTCAATTTTACTTTGGAACTGACAGTGTCAATCTGTACTTCTCAGACAAAATGGACTATAAAGCACTAATATCAATGAAACAGGTTTCATCTGTATCAAAAATTACTTCTGGCATCTATAATACTATTATAAATGAAACAGGCTTCATCCGTTTCATAAGTTACTTCTGGCATCCATAATACTATTATAAATGAAACAGGCTTATTCCGTTTCATAAATTGCTTCTAACATCCATATATACTATTTTGTTATTCATATAACATATCCATTTATTTAGTTGTATATTGTCTGGTAATATCACATTTCAATTGAAACACCAAATCAACTGAGACAACCCCCAACGAGCAGTCAAAATGCAACATTACCAGACCTTCCATATGAGGATGACATCTGTGGCGTCCCTTGTTGTACAGTTGGTTACCTGACAAAATAAATAGATCCAAAAGGCAAAAGAATCTGGTTCAGAACTGAATAAATATTTACCCAAACCTCAAGGGCAGCTCAATGAAACCCTTCTTTTCAATATACTTTATTGGAAAAGTATTTATTTATTTATTTAACACTTTATTACACCACATAAAAATGGTATAAAAGGCGGACTTAATGCGAAAAGTAGGTGGCAGAATACCCATATATCAGCTGGAAAACAGAATCACTTCATCTCTCTCGATTATAACTTAGCAGTGACTTACATGCATTTTCCTGTACAAAGTTCAACATTCTATACTTGCGGTTCTAATGGAACTTGTATAAATAACAGTTAAACACTTGTGTATTGGTTTCCTTGCTCAAAGTTTAAGGTAGGTACTTAATTAGTTATATGGTAACTATTTCCATTTTCAATTAAATTTAGGGCATCGTAATAAGTAAATTCCATATTTAATACATTTACCTAATATCTTCTGGAGTTATAAATTTCAAATTTAATAATACTTTTATTTAACGAGAAATAAATCGTACGTAAATAAATTGTATATCCAGTTGTCAAAATCGATACGCTTAACGCCATCTAGCGTTGGCGTCTACAAAATAGATCTTAAAAGAAGCTTGCGCTTGCTACAATAATTTCCATTTACATTTCATAGTTTACTATTCGAATGGCTATTTCTTAAGTAATTATTATAAGTCCCTATTTGAAAATAGGTAATAAAACAATTACATGCTCTTTTTTTTTTTTACCAAAGCTAAAAAGAGTAAGCAAAGCAGCCATCATTAAGATGCCGTAAAATGGCCGTAAAGAATGCCAAAACTGATAATTATGCATTCCAAGCAAGAATCTTGCTAGTCCATCGAAACCAACTGAACTATTATGCCTAGCAAATGTGTTTTTTTTTTTTTATTGTGAATGCACAAAGCAAATGTCCTCCTTTTGCGATAATAAAGTAACCAATGCATTATTGACACTCTTCCATCTTTAATTATAAAATAATAACGCTTCAAATATAAAATAATAACAGTACTTACAGATTCGTCGCCAAAATTATGTACTGTTTGTACATTGGGATACCACAGATACTCACTCACTGGGCACTATTATATCGGCTCCCTGCCATACACTCACCGCACGCGTCCTTCTTACCTCCTAGCACCGGCTAACTAACTGACTCGAGGGAGCGTTCCTCTCCCCGCTCCCCGCGCTGTGCTATACAGTACGGCGTGTACGCATGAGACGACAAGCTTCACTTCATTCACATATACTACACCGACTATTGGACTTTTCCCGTAATTAGCTAGTCATATGCTAAGCATAGTAAGGTTTCAATATTGCTGACACCATAAATATATCTCCAGGAGTAAAACTTTTTTTACATACATGTACTTACTTAAATATTATATGTAGTCCAAAATGAATGAAATTAAGTACTTACTATTAGCGATACTATTGGATGGTCATTGAATACTGTTTAAGGCATCTATCTCTGTTAAAAAAAACGTGTTAAAATATTTCAAGGGGACACATATATGATCAATGATCAGACAAGTGTGGCCATTTAAATTTTTACTAACCCTAACAATCCACAAATATTAAAATATTCTTACGTTACATATTTCATTGTTTCTTTTAAACATATTTAAGTAGCAATATATTGTTACATGATAATGTTAAAATCTAAATCATATCATAGTAAGTAATTATAACTTTGTTGTTGTGTAGGTATTTGTGCACGTTGTGGCATCCTGTAATTGCGGGAACATTAAATTTTAAGACCTTTTTTTGTATAAATGCTTTATCATAGTTACTTGTGTTGGGTGTCCTAAATAAATAAAATAAAATAAAAAAACAACATTAAATGATGACGCTGTCAGTAACCAATACGGACAGCACGACATTGGTACGCGTAGGCGGTTACGCACCTACGCGTACCAATGTCGTGCACAATAGTGCTAACTGCTAACTCTATGATTCTAAAGTGAAATAAATGGCTGGGATCTAGGTTGCATAATCACCGGTGCACCATCTTTGAACAAAAATTTGTACTGTGCGAATTTATTACTTTCTCCAAAGATGAAATAGACATTTCATAGCGACGTAGGGGGACTTTGTAAGTGCGCCCGTCCGTAGCATCTTCTTCTTAAACCTTTTATGTTCGTTTATTCTTGGCAATTTTATTTTATTAGCGAAGTAATTAACGATATATAGTAACTTAATAGATAATGTCGTCCACTGCCTGAAACTTGTACAAACATGAAGTCCGAAAGTTCACAGTTTCAGGCGGATACTTACACAGTCAGCCCTCAGTATAAAAACAATGTGATGTTAAGGAATAAATGAAACAAAGAAGAAAATTGTGTCATCTATTTTCTTTCATTAATAATATGTTACATTCATTTAATAAATCATATAGCAAATATATTTACAAGGTCAAAATCAAACAGAAAATGTCAACGTCTCAACGTTTTTTCGTTTAAAATTCGTATTTTATATTACATAATAATATCACTTAATTTAACATTTTCTAATTTAGTAAGGGCGGTAGTGATGTTGGAGGGCGCGAATCATCGTATCTTGGTGCGAGAATCATTCGCCATTATACAATTACCCAGATTTCAGGAATGGGTAAGTGATGGGTCTTGCCTATCAGGTCAATTTGATGTATCTACTTAAAGAACAAAAAATATTGTGATTTATCGTAGGCATCCTATAATTCCACCTAAAGGTTTGAATCAATGTAAGTAAAGATAATTAAATTAAGTATTAGGTATTGAAATTATACAAAATAATTAAATTTAGAATTTATTATAAGATTATCTTAAATAATTCTTTGTAGAGTGACCTTTGTATGTATAGACCACCTACAGACATGAATTGAGTTTCCCTGGGGTTGGGTCCAGGGCTGCAGCGACCATTAGTCCATTAAACACCGCATGCTCAACTACTCCTTAATATCATTAAAACATATACATTTTTTGTACAAGTTGTTAAAAAGTTACAGATAAAAAACAAAAACTAATTTGAATTTTCAAATCTGGTCAGCTAGATAGTGGCTATGTAACTGCAGCTATTGTGGGGTATGTTGGACTCTATAGGATGCCTATGATTTTTCATTTGTATAAATCTGAGGAGCCTTAACCTACCCTTAATTAATGTAATTACATTGACAATGTTCAAATTAATTACGTTGTTTTGTATACATTTACTACTATTTTGCTAAATAGTTCTTACACTGAAGTGAATAAAATAACATGCTAATTCTCGTCACCGATATTTTCTTTCGATTAAAAAGGGCTGCATATCAACTTAAATATAAAATGATTTTAATGATTCTTTTAGTTCCGAACGTAAAATAAAACAGTTAACGTTTTAAAATACCCAAATTTTAACGAATTTTTTTGGAGCGTCTCTTAATTTCCTAAAATTACCTATGATTAAAAGGTGGCAGTGTTCAATTTTTTAGAGTCATAATTCTCCGGGTGTATATTTGTTTTAATAGACAATATGCATGACTTAAACATATCGACACGAATAAATTAACAATTTTTATTAATATTGCGGATTTTTAAAGCCGAGTACAATGCGTAAGGTCTTGCGATCGAAGTGCTAAACCACGACGAATCGCCCTCCCACTAAGCACGTCTTGAGCATTGTGTAACAAAAGTAGGTTGGATGGCTCTAACACTTTATACGAGGGTTGACTTTTCCACACATTTATACATTCAATTATTACATATTAACTCTCACAATACTTTTACACAACATTCGGGCATAATAACGCCTTAGCCGTCGTACCGAAAAATATTTTCACACAGCATTTGGGCATGATAACGCTTTAGCCCTCGTACCGGTGAACTGCGTGAAAGTATTCTTCAGTACGACGTTATTATCTGGCATTATTGTGCCCGAATGCTGTGTGAAAGTATTGTGAGAGTAAAAATATAATAATTGAATGTGTAAATGTGTGTAATAAGACAACCATCGTATAAAGTGTTAGAACCATCCAACCTACTTCTGTTACACTTGATTAAATTTGCGCCCTCGGGCCTTTTCAGTTGGAGAGGGTCTTACCTAAACTTGTCAATAACCTAGATCATGTCTATCTAACATACATACTAGGACCCATAAACATTTAATTTATTATTAGATTACGTTCAGTATTTGGGGTGTGTTACTTAGGGTTAAACTATTTATTTTATACGCTTCATAGTATCGGATATACTAAGTTAAATATTGTAAAGATATCTTACCCTGGTAGTGTCTATCGGATAGTGACGTTTACTTATTAATATTGAGATGAATGGACATAACTTTTAGTCGTGTGAGTACCTAACTACACCTACATTAATACTTCTGAGTACCCTCATATATGTAGTTCCCTCGATTAAAGAGGATATTATTAAGAGAGACTTTACAGACCTTTCATTACAATGTTTTATCTAACCCTCAACCATTCACACTTCCTCAATGCACTCTGCCACTTTCATTCTATTTGGTGATATATTACAAACCTGTAACACATTATAGTAATAAACATTGATTTAAGCATAAATCCTAACAGAACTCAACGCATCCACAACTCCATATTAGTGAGAAACTTACGTGACTGAGCTGAATTCTGTATCGCCCAAAACGGCCAACCAGATTACTACACCAACATTTTTATCGTCTATAGTTTCGATAACTTAGTGTAACATGATGGTTTAATAGTATTTATTATATAGCTACAAATGAGGCTAAAAGGGATACGCTTATCGTAACCGTTATTTGGGTCCACTGAAAAGAATTTCATTGCAGTTACGATGACTCGCGCGAAAACAGAGCACTACCGTGAGCAATGGCGATATTCGGCGCCGTTCACAATTGACGTGTTAGGCCTACGCGTGCAAGCGAGTATGCGCGCTCGCACCCGCAAACATTCACGTAGAGGCAGGGCGACCGCGCACACCGGCTTGCTGGTACAGAACGCGCGCACGCAACGCCGACTGGGCACCTGACACTCACACTACATACGACCGATTAACATTCACTAGCTATTATTACATACATCCAGTAACCACTTAATGATCTAAGTAAATTGGATTTTATCGGCTTTGATTTGGTGTTCATCAACAGTGCGATGTCGTTTAGAACCTTAAAATGACGGCAGTTGATACAATATTGCTAATTTAAATACTCTAGTCCCACGTTCTTAGGATACAATACAACGTACAATAGATAAAGCGCTAGATGGGCTCAGTTTGTGCTTACAAAATTGCCTAACTAAGAATACAAAAACTTTTTATATTCGCTCGTTACATGAAAATAATGTTAGATACAATTATAACTAATCCATACATCGCAACGTAAATAATTTTCGTACATATTTAAACAATATTTACAACGCTCGATCCACTAAATAATCATCCGTATATTCAGAAATGTAACAGTATAATTACTTAACAATAGTATAACATGTAAATAATATACATAATGAAGAGCCGACATCACACCGCCGGGAGTGCCGCGCCCAGTCACAGAGTAATGCAATAATGTCTACCCTGTACGCGTTAATAACTATTATAACTTAATTATACATCATAACCAGTTTCTATTAGATTTCCCATCCTCGACTGCGGGATGGCGGGGCCAGCGTTGGCGCAGCCAATACACACCGACCGACTGTACGGGGCTAACATTGCTCAGAGTAATATTAAATATTCTCAACGTGCGTCAACATTTAATACAAGTGTGCTAACTTTTATTTTAAAATGGGTAATATTTCTTATTATTATATTTAGAATAGTTACTCGCACAAGGGCGTTCCGAGCGAACGTCCTTCGTATAACTCCAGCTTTAGCTACGCCAGCATTGGCCGGACCTTACGGAGTTACGATTACTTTTACTATTCAATATTTTAACTTTAAGTTATCTACGAGTTACATTCATGGCATTGCCACCTAGCCTAGCGTTAACCTGAATGAAACGATAACGTCCTAAATTGTCAATAAAATAAACGGAAAACTATAACATTTTAGTGTCGTCCCAGAAGTGACGAGATGCGACATTTATCAATAATAATATTAATACTAACTTGGATTACGAATACGCTAACACTTGGTGAGGTGAACGTCGCATCTGGTCTCCGCCGGGCTCAGTTTAACATACATCCATCGTCATCGGCGTAAATTCGATTAAGTTTAATACAATAATAATAATATATATATATATATATATCGTATTATACATATTCTGATAAAACTCGAAATAACTTTTATTCACAGTAACGTTATCTATTTAGAATTGTATTTTAATATCTAGATACAAAAAATTATTAGTGCACGGTGTAACGAGATCGCGTATTATCGACTAAAATTGGGTTTGTACGGTTGCCGAGAGGTCCTACACGTTATCGGTAAAGTTGGTGTTCGTACATTAATGACTAATAATAGTGGGGGTTACTCGCGAAGTTGGGCGCATTTTCGGAGAGGTGATACAGATGACAGCGATATATCTCTCCGGGGACGGTTGCGATGCCCGCCTTCTCGTCTACTCGTGTCGGCGAACGTCGACGGAAACGTCCGATGGGAGAGAACGCACGATTGAACATAAACGCACGCATTATGGCGTCAAAAAGCTATATTTATCAAAAAGTAGAATCAAACGATCATGGGTAAATTGCCACAGTAGTCTAAGCTACTGCTTGACAGTAAGAAGCGATATCACGTTCATGTCCATAAGCTCGGATACGACGCTCACGACCTTTTTGATTCGATTCTTGAATAAAGATGAACGACCCAGTGACTTGGCTTTAGTAAGAAGAGATAAGTAAACGAGTTTGAGAGCTTATGAGCAAAATTGATTCATTGAGCATAAAGTTTAAGTCATAAACTTACTTCCCTAGTGCGGCTCAATGGCGAGTTGTTTGCGTAACGCTTTGAACCCATCAACACTTTAATACTACAAAAGAGCTTTGGAACAAGCTTAATTCTGACATTGTGTGATCCCCCATCCGGTCGTGACGTCACGTTAAAGCTTCGCTTACGAATACATTAGCTCAATTTGTTATACGCCTATCTAAATTGCAACTTCTACTTGAGCCTCGCGTCCGGAGTCCAGCGAGCTCGTCGCGTCCGGGACCTCGTCACCGTACAGTACTTACGCTACGTAAAACGATGAGTCACTTACATAGAGGGCGCTGCTCGCCGCCGCAACCAACCAAGACGAAGAGTAAAGCGCATCGATTCCAAACGAACTACACTCGGCCTCTCGATTTGATAGAGTTGATAGGTTAGTTGAAATAAAAGTAAGTTTGATGCCAGTGCGGGTAAAGTGTAATTAACGGCAATATTTTCTCAGATGGATGACACTATAAATTTAATGAGTTTATTGGTTGATGCGTATAAATTAATTAACATTTCTGACAAATCGAGAAACTGAGTTTACAAACATAAACATGCGGAGCGGCGAGCGCGCTGGTAAAACTAAATCGCCTATAATATTTTTATCAGTCGTGTAACATTCCTGTGCATGATTTCATTATTTACAACCGACAAGAATCGCTGACACACATTTAAAAATTACAGTAAAGTCCATCGAACTTCGTACATCAATTTCGTAACCTTGAACATGATTTTACAACACAAGTGTGCAGTGACGGCGAGCGGCGGGACACTAGATCGCCTATAATCAGTCATGAACGTACCTGAGTTCAGGTCAGTATATTTACATCGGGCGTCCTGCGGGCGCGCGCGTGTCGGGACGTGCGCGCGCGTGCGGCGTCGTGCGGGCCGCTGCACGCGAGCGCGGGTCAGTGCGTGTACTCGGGGAAGGCGGCGGCGCGCTCGCTGGCGGCGGGCGAGGCGCAGTAGCGCTCCCCGCGCGCCCCGCGGCCCCCCGCCCCGCGCCCGATCGCCTCCTCACTTGCCCACCGGGCTAGCTGTTGTTGAGCTTGAATAAATTCATCACTAGAAAATGATAGAGAAGAGAAACGAAGAGTCGGGGTGCGGCGGTGACGGCGGGCTCCACAGCCTACCCTACGGACTTGTCGGACAGATTTCACTTCAATTTTTGTTTGAAGAAAAGTAAAGCTTAGCTTTTTGCCTAACGGTAGTCTATAATCAACCTAAGAATTGCTTTCGAAAAGTATTACATTTTTGCCAGAATTATTTTTTGCCAATTAGATAAGGGACTTTTATTACAATACGCATTAATAATTTTATTTGCTAATACCTATACTATAAATTTTTGATAGAATATTACTAAGAAAGGTGTGTGTTAAGAGTGTAACTACAACCAAAACAATTCCTTGTGCATGGTTATTGTTGGTAGTGCAAGTTGATATGCTATTAATTAAAATTATCTTTTGACAAGAGCCCGAGAATGGCTAAGGAGCCCGCCAGTACATCTTGACATTATTAGTATTGTGTAGTAAGGCTGTAAACAAAATTGTTAGTAGTATCAGTTCAAGACTCTCCTATTCTACCAGGCTCTTTAAACCATCGTCCAAAAACGTGAATAAACTATCTTTGATTTCTAAATAGATGTATTTTTCGAATGTTCCAACTATTACATAACCTACTAATGGCATCTAATCGTTTTGAACTGGAAGCCCCCTTTCAAGCAAAATTGTAAGAAGCATATATTATTGTTAAAGCCCTTTTTAAGCAACTTGGCATGATTCTGTCTATGTGTGTATTAATTAGTTCAGTTCAAATGTAATAATCTAAATTTTTTACAATGAGTATGCAATAAGTGGGACTCAACTTTGTGATTGGCAAGTCTAATGTTAAATATATAGTTTAATACTAAAGTTTACAGTAATACTATTTAACTCAGATGATTAAAATTAATTTAATAGTCATAATATTTAAAGATTTACCAGCGGCTAGGTTGAATACTGAAGATTTCGTGGGAGACTCATCCAACTGCAAGTAATATGCGACGGTATTGACGATCACGCAACGAAGGCTTTGAAGGCAAAGATCTCAGTTTTTATTTATGGGCTCACCTCTCGCTACTGGCGACTACGTAGCCACTACGAATGGCTACGCCGTAGTCAGCGACGCAGCTTCATAGTTGGGAATAGATTAGGAACCTCTGCTTTCCTTTGTAATTCTAGTGTAGTAGCAAAGTCCAAGGCTGTATAGGCTAGATAACTAACTTACGATGTGTCCAAGGATGTGGGCGGCAGCCTTCTTGTAGGTTTATTCAGAAAATATTTTTTCGTGACCATGTTTTTGCTAAGGGCGACGAAACAGATTACGTGCCTGCCAATAATGCAGATAAATATCTTCTGAATAGTATATATATGTAGATTTAAGATTAATAAACATCAGGCGCGTCATGAAGTTGCTCAGTATTGCCACACTACAAAGAGCTTCTTTCGTATTGCGGACTCGTACAAAGCGTCGCCGTCGAACGGCCGTGGCGCGTAGTGGACGTGGGTAGGCGCGGTGTGAACATGTGACTTACCATACTATAAGCCAAGCTAGGTAAAGTTTCAGTGAGTAAAGGTTTTTTCGTGTTGTATAGCACCATATCAATCTTTGTTCGTCATTTCGCGTAGCTTCTATGTTCACACGAATTGAATATCAGGACAACCGACTTTTTGTACGAAAGACTTGTGATAATTGGATAACATACATACGTATGGTGATTTGTTTTTAACCACGACAAAACATTGAATCCCATATCGGAATTCTGCAGCAACTCTCGTCGTACAGTCTTAGAAGGCGATGGTCTATAAAACCCTTCATTTTGACAGTGACCGACTGTCACGCATTTATTAAACATTTAATACTATCCGATGGACTGACATATTATATAGATATACTACATAGCATCAATGCTACAATAAGGCGTTGGATAACTCACCTATCGCTATCGGGTGCGTTGCGGCGCGTAGCGTGGGGTCGTGGCAGTGGTCGGAGGGGACATGGTGCGGGAAACCGAGTACTTACTTTATATTAGCTTAAATGAGTCCATTTGTCATACACCGAGTTCAAATCGGGTAAAAGCGTAACCGAAGCATCCATCGTGTTTCGTGGTATGTTACTATGTTAGTAATAAAGTTACAAAGCTGTAGGTAGTCATAAGACCGTAGCTATGATTTTAAATTTAGGGCATGCGCAAAAACATGAAAGACAAAAGACATTATGAAAAATGTAAAAATGTACGTGTAGTGCGTTATTTCATTGGCGTGGATAGATCTTTTAATCCGCAAGCTGATCGCTTATTGTTTTTGCGCATGTTGTTACATTTATTATAAAAATAAGATTGTTACTATAGGAGCGGGGCAATAAGACCATTTAAGGAACTCACCTCTCGCTATCGGGCACGTCGCGCAGCCGCTCGGTGTCGGCGGTCTCGTAGAGCGCGTCGTCGTCGGGCGGCGCGTGGCGCGGCGCGTGGTGGGCGTGCAGCGGCGCGGCGGCCGGGAACATGTGGTGGCGGGAGGGGCCGCGGAAGCGCGGGTACCCGAACCGCGCCTCCTCCTCGCCGGCCGGGAGCCGACTACGGCAGCGCGCGCTGTCACAATGATTTAAATGATGAATTTTCCATTTTTTTTTCAACCTTTTTTTATGTCCCACTGCTGGGCACAGGTCTCCACTCACAAGTGAGGGAATTAAGCCATACTCCACCACGCTGGCCAAATGCGGATTACTGGACGTCATGCTTTCGAGAAATTATTAATTTCTCTCAGGCATGCACGGCGATATAACATATAAGAACATCGTTATCAATTAAATATCACGATATTTTCCATCACCGTGGAGCAACGATAAATGCGCACATTACAAATTTCTTTGTCAGAGGTGCGCGCCGAGGATTTGAACTCGGGATCGGTCGCGTCGAAGACCGCGGTTTTTTACCACTCGGCCATCGCTGCTCACTTCCATAAGAATTTTTCATAAGAAAATAAAAATAACGCTTCACACTCACAGCACCACAGTAGGGTAGATATACCCTGCGTCGTGGGTACCATGGACACACAAAAACAGAAACACAAACACCCAGACTGAGAACAGAAATTTAAATTCATAATTCAAATTTCTGTTTCGCCGGGAATCGAACCCGGGACCCTTCGATTGGCAGTCCGGCATGGTAACCATTGCGCCACGGAGCCGGCGTTTTCGATTTATTAGACGTTGTCACGTCAAAAAACTGATTGAATCAATCAACTTACGCGGCCACATCGCCCGGCTCAATCCTATAGTGCCTTTCGGCCTCCGTCTCCGACATCCGAATATCCTCCGAACCAGAGGGGCTCATATGCCTGCTGGAGTGGTGCTCCAGCTGCCTGATTAAGTCCTCCAGGTTCCTGATCCTGATGGGGCCACACTGGGGGCCCTCATCCTCCTCCTCTTCTCCACGCTGTCTCCTAAGCTCTGCCTCGTGGATCTTCTCCGCGCTGGGCGCTCGCTCCCGCTTGTATTCGTACTCCTGGAGTGCTCGGAGGTCCCCGGATCCGACGGACGCGCCGGCACTGGCTCGTTGCGCTGCCGCAGTCTTCAGTGCCACGATGATGTTCTCGTGGTAGCCGTTCAAATCCTGGAAACAATATGCATTTTCATTTTATTTCAATTTCACTGTCATTAAGAAGTATGAAAAACTAAAATAATGAGTCACAAACATCTGACGACATCCCTACGATCCCATGTCGTAGGGACCATCGACCATACCAAATATAAATTCAGAATCTTTCTCCACGTCAGGAATCGAATCTGGATCGAGGATAGTACATAACAAATCTGGAACCCACGCTATGTTTTTTTAGAAAGTCTTTATTATATTAATAAAAATTCTTGCACGGTAAGAATTTACCCTGATTAAGCCTGATGTCTCTAGCTATTTTTTGATAAAGGCGGTTTGTTTTTTCCACAAACCGCACGTTGCCAGTGGATAACCTGTAACCCTTAGAGAAAAAAACCAACTCCAGTAGTCCCACATTGATGGCAACTAACCTTAAATTTATACTCCATATCGGCAACAGCTCCAGAGGGCTCCTGGCCATCAGACTGGCTGCCGGCCTCCAACTGCTCGGACTGCGAGTCGTCACCCCACTTGTCCTTGCCGTCCACCGCCCCGTACCCGTGCTTCTTCAGGATCCCCTTCTCCGGCAGCTTGGCCATGGAGTTTGGAGCCACATCTATGAACGCTATGTCTTCTTCACCTGGAATGGGTAAGTTTTTTTTGTAGAAGTTAAGCAGAACCGAATACTTTTTTTTGATATAGGAAGTTGACTTCCGGTGCATATCCATGATAATATTGATAATTGGGAATAGTCATATTTGAAGAAATTTTCTATTAAAAGTTTTACAGCTTTATATTCGACAAAGAACTTAAATTCTTCTTCCTTGAGTCAGTTCAATTTGTATTAGTGATTCAGCAAATATTTATTTGTCTAATAAATAACAATACAAGTTAATCCGTGGTCGGGTCCATCTATTAAGCATAATATGCTTGTCACTTTGTAGTTAGCTTAATATGCTAGCGGCCTTATTTGTCTTTGCAGTTTCACCTTTTGTTTGATGAAAAGTCTGAGGTTCCAAAGAAATAAAAATGAGAGTTGGGGAGAAGAGAAGAGTGGTCTCATATTTTGACCAGAAATTACATACTACCCTTCCTCTTGTGAGGCTCGAACCAGGACTTGGGTTGACTCAGCTGTTGATTAAGTACCTACCTATTATGTTGTTATGAGAGTAATAAAATGCCTAAGGTGAACTAGAGGTCCTTTGGATCATTTGGATGATAAACATGGAGGTATTGGTTGAAGATCATAAATGCTTGGTGCTTTCCTTGTTTGAAAGCGGTTTTGTTTATATGAAGCAATGTACTTGTTTATAAGTCTTTGAAATACTTACCAGAATGAGTGGGTTCGTCTTCGCTCCCAGAGTGAACCCGTTTCATTTGTTTATGATCCCTGTAATGAAAGAAGATAGACGGCGTAAAGATTGAATCATTTAATTTTCTTGAATTAACAAACAATACAAGTTATTTTTATCTTCAGCAACAATGGATTGCGGACATGCTGATGGCATTTCTCATATATCTAGGGTTTGAGAACTATATGGACTATTTGAATAAACCCACTCAGAGTTCAGGGTTCATCTAAAGTTGAAAGCTACAACTGATGAAACAGCTAAATGAAGTCGATAGATTAAGAGGAGCAAAGTGACTTTAGATTAAAGAGTTGTACCGCCTTAAGAAAATGGAAATAGAATTTCTTTACATCCAAAAAGTAACGAATAAAAAAAATGTTTGTAAAGGTGCGCTTACACGGGCAATGTGCCCGTTAAATTTAAATGATCTACAATTTATTATTTAGAAATCCGTGTAGATCCATATTCAAACTAGTGAAATAGAATTGTTTTGACCGTTTGTAGAATATGGATACAGAAATTTAGGCAAATTTTTACATCTTCCTGGTTATGAAGGAAGTGTAGCTGCTGCATATTTGCAAACATTTGTCAAATCAATGTTTATTGCCAACGTTTATTTGTAACATAGGAATTTTATTGGCCGTGTAAGTGCAACTTCAGTTCGAATGGCAACTCACGGGAATCTGCTAGTGTTGCCTCCTCCAGACATGTGATTGCCTTGTCTGAAGATCACTCGCTGGGAGTCGCCTCGGCTGAGAAATTTGGAAATTTTTCTTAATTTTGGATTTTATTTCGTCCAAATTTTTAATAGAAATAGTTGCTTCTGTATTAAGTAGCTTCATCTTCGGATTTTGTTTATTGACTTGTTTTGTCCGATTACGATTTCTTACAAAATAGCAACAAGTATGATTCAATTTGGACTATTGCTTTACTTTACGAATCTAGAATTAATAGGAAGCTTAACCGGCTGCCAATACTAAGAATTTTTAAATTAGTTTGTTACAATTTTTGCCTAGTCTATAAATAACTAATAAAGGACTAGAAAAAGGATATAGCGTAATTTGGTAAAGACTGAAATGTGTACTGCATGAAAAGCGTGTCGTCGTGAGATGTGTGAATGTAATAAGTCACACTATTAACACACCACTCGTGATAGAAGCAAACTTTGCTTACAGATAATCTAAGTTCAAAGCATTTTAGAATGTAAGCTCAGTGTAGGAAAAGCGGAAATCGTGTGTGCGAGAACTTCAAAGCGTGAGACGTCTTCGCGTCAAGCTTCGACGTACCTTAATAGGTTTCTGTTTGTGTACACCAGATCCGATTAGAAGAGAAAAAGTAAACGTGACTTTGAGGAATTTCAACAAAATCAAGATAAAATAATTTGTACCAACGAATTCTAAATGATTTGAAAGACCATATTATATGAACAAAGAAATAGATGATTTCATTATTTGTCTAGATTGTGTTTTGTTAATCTTTTTTGAAAATTTAGACCAAAAATATAAGATATAAATGTCCTCATTTATCAACTTATGGGGCATCATTTGATCAACAAAACGAATAATACGTAGGTAGTTGTTGCAATAAAATAATTTATAATTCTTGGTTAAGATATAGTAATATTGAAATTAATAGCGAAAAAAGATTTTTTAACCAAAATAAGACTTCATTTTTAAACAAACAAAACATTTAGAAACATAAATTTAGGAAATAGGATTTTCGTAACAAAGGACACCAAGTATGAAGAAGATAAAATTTTGACTGAGTAGTAAACAGGTAAGGGACACTAATAATTCTAAAATTGGTGCAGTGTTTTTCTATGATATAAGTTTTAACGTACCTGAACGTGTTATTGAAGGAGTGCATCTTGCCTCCGTCGAGGGAGATGTCCTCTTGCGAGTTGTTGGAAGTTGTGGAGCCGCCGGCGAAGCTCTTCGCGATCGGCTTCTTCACGTAAGGGGGATCGTACTTCGGAAGCGTGCTCTTTTTCCTGATGCAGGCGTGGCGTGGGAACGCACACTCAGATCAATCGATTACGTTTACAACATCGAGCGCAAGGAATCGAATGCGGAATCGAGAACACCTCCATTAAAAAAAGGGATCAAGAATTTTGAATCCGTGTTTTCGTTTCCGATTGTTATGAGAGAGATTTTTGAACTGAGGAGAGAATGGAAGCTGACGTGAATTCTTTAAATAAAAATGTTGTTCGATGAACTGAACACTTTAGCAATCGAAATTCGAGTATTTCGGTCAAACAAAAGAATTTGAAACAAAGAAATACTGAATGACAATGTCGATAGGAGTTTTGAAGGGTTACAGAGTTGAAACATCTCTCGGAGATGTTTGAATTCCATAACGAAACACGAAATTGTAAATGATGATTTGATAGATGAAATATAAATACGGTCTATCGTCAGCTTTCACTCGAATACTCCTACATTTACATCTGACTTTACTATCTTGTTTTGTACCGTAATGGCGTTGATATTCACGTAAGGGGTATTTATTATGAACTTATTATTTTAATTTTTTACTTAGAAATTTATCATTATAAATTTCACTGTAATTAAAATCCCGTAATAGAAAATTATTATGGGATATCCATCAACACCATTATGATAACGTCCAAGATTTATTGAATTGCAAGGACTGGCGCTTTTGGATATCTCAATTAATTATTAATTGATTTCGTTTTTGAAAGTTACTTTAAATTTATCTTTTCGTTTCATTCCTCATGGGAATTGATGTTATGTGGTAACATAATCAAAAGATTGATCTTAAATTAAGCGGATATGGTCTTTTTTCATTAAAAACATTTAAATATATGGATGCTATTTTGATTATTGAACTTGTCAAGAATTCCATCTTAGATTTATATTCTTTTCTATTCATGGTTATGCGAAAGAACAAAATCGTTTAAAAATAAAACAAATGTTACTTGAACCAAAACAAAAAATAAACATTCTTAATGGAAAATGACCATGAATTCTTAAATATATAACATTAGGCGTTGCTAACTAGATAGACAGCTGCTTGAAAGAAGAATCCGTGCATCGCACATTCGCTTCTCGTGCAAAGGTTAACATGTAGTACGTAGAACTGGTGTGATGGAAGATGACAGTGAATCAGAGTCGAGCGTTCTATATCTTCGCATGTTTGTCAATCTCTCAAGTTATCTTTACACGTACAAGTACATACCTGTAGTCAAGTTACCCGTCATGTGCCATCCACTCGATGATGTCATGGTAGATAAAAAACTAGCGCGTTATGTCTGATCTGCGTCTGAAGTAAAAATCGAATGCATTCTCTGAGTGGGTGGCGTTGACGCTTCGATAGGAAGATATAGACGCGGCCGCGCCGCCGGGCGGCTGTCGTTGGCGCCCGGCGGCGGTCTCCGAGCAAGAAAGGAAACGAAAACGAGTCACAGTTCACATAAGCCAATGCATACATCCAAGAGCCCAGAATCTTAAGGGTTTGAGTCGAGGTGTCGCTCGAGTAAGAGAGGAAGCCCCGGGGCATGCAGCGAGGCGGCGGCGGCCGGAACGCAGAGGCGCGGGGCGCGGGGCGAGGGGCGCACAGGGCGCTCCGGCCGCCGCCGCCGGCGCGACACAGAACCACAGATCAAATGCAGCCGGGCGCCCGCCAACTAGCTCTACGACCACAAAGTATACGACAATAAAAAATGTCCAAGTAACCAAAACAAAAAACCAATCGTCCACTTTAAAAACAGAAACACCAACGCTAACTTCTAAGGTAAACATACAAGTATACGAGGGTGACGAGTTAAATTTCTCCTTAAAAGACTACCTTTGGTCTGTTTTCTGCTCACTAACCTTAGGCACAGGGAGAAGTTTTTGTGTACTACGACTGACCTGTAGCAGAGAGCGCTCAGGGCAAATACTATGAATACCCCCCCTACCACAGACATGAGCACCGCCACGAGGAATACCGTGTTCGATCCGTGGTAGTTCTCTGCGCCCAAAGAGAAATAGGTAAGTACGCGCGGGCCGACACGTCGTTGAGGTCGCGTCGCGGGGACGTGACGTCAGCGGCGGGCGGCGCCGGGCGCGCGGGACGGCGACACGACACGACACGACACGGCAGGCAAGAGCGACGGACACAGTGCCACGACACCGAGTTACCATCGTTACCTGAAGCAGTACGCCATCCAGGCGAAACCCACGAACACGGACAGCACGACCGCGAGTAACAATATCACCATGTTCATGGTGCTCATCTTATTCCCTTCGTGTTCACCTGCAAGAGAGGGGTCCCGCGCGTTAGTGCGCCGGCGCCGCCCGCGGTGCGGCCACGCTCGCTCCGAGCAATGCCTCTTTACTCTCAAACGTATTCTCTACATCGCGACATGACTTTATTCTTATTACAAATCAAATAAAATTGCATCGTACGATTGAGATTAAAAGAGACTGAGGGTTTCTTTTGAATTTCGAAGGAGCAGTGCTCGGATTAGTTTGGCCAATTACATTTTAAGGTACAGAGAACAGTAGGGGGAATATTAATAGAAGCAAGACACACCTGAAATCATAAAAGTCAACAGCAGTTAGTAGACATCAGCAGTAGAAAAAAAGGATTGAAGAGAAAAAATACAGTTGCAACGGAACAACAGAAGAATAATAAATATAGGGAAATGATATTGAAGTTGCATATTAAGTTGTAAAATATAAAAGTAAGGCCTGAATGAAAAGTTAATGACGACGTATAGATCAACTTAGTACCTATATTTTAATATTATAAATTACATTGTGTACTGTAGAAATATTTGCTTATGTTTCTAATTGTCACAAAAGTATAAAATGGTTGTGTTGATGGAAATATCTCTATTTTTATAAGAAACAGAGTTTCTCTACAGCTTGTTAACCTGTAAAGTTTTAATTTCACGTGAAGTTTTCTTATTTCTTCACTATAAGAAGTTGTTAAAAACTCTGTTACGTGACATAAAGAATTTAATATCATCAAATCTTTATTCGAAATCGTAATATTTATGAACAAAGTGCCCATAATATTTAAATAAAATAAATATTTTTATTTACATATATACAATACTGAAAGGTTATAATATAATAATGTAATTATAAGTAATAATCCTTGAATATATTTAAATTATGTCTCCAAAATTGGCTTTTAAGAAATGTTGGAGAGATAGCAAGAGAAACATCAAAACACGTTGTTTAGTGTTTCCTGCTTTAATGTTTCCTTTATATGTCTTTCATTTTTAATGCGATCCTGAAATAAAAGGAATGTTAGCATTAAAACAATTTTGTTACACAACAGATATTCGAAAAAAGACTGATGGTTATTAAGCAGTATATTATTATTATTATTATTAAGAGTATATTTAAATTATAAACCGATTTGAACATTAACGGTCTGTTCCACAAATAAAGTTAAAGATAACGCGCCCGCAAAGTTTATGAAAGTTATCAGCCATTTTTAAATTTGCAAAACAGACCTGCAATTCAATGATTCTTTAACAAATTTACTCAGTAATTATTCAACTTCATATGAAAACTCTGTTGTACAGCAAAACTGAGAAATGGGCGATGAATTTACTACTTCACAGTATATTTCTATCTGGAGAAGTCGCCAACACTGGCTCCGACTCACCATACGGAGTTTCCTTCTTGGTCATGTTGTAGGCGGCCTTGGTGGAGTTCTCTGGGACCCAGGGCGTGGGGGAGGGCAGCCCGGTGTCCATGAGCGAACAGTCGGGGCCCGTGAAGCCCCTGTAGCAGACGCACTTGTTCGTGTTCGCACAGACCTGGAAGAGGGTTAGATTTTTTATATAGTGAAGTAACAGACAAGTAACAACTACATGTAATTTCATGCGGATGCTGCTGTCCATGGACATTTACATCGACTTCAAGTAAGATCATGTGTTGTCTGACGACTTTAGGGTTGCTGGGACACAGGCCCACGAAATTGAAAAGACAAATCTCAGAAATATTTGTTGAAAATTAGTCGTAGGTTAATTAAAACAACGGCGAAAGTGGGCACTATGGTGAGAATTCTAGTGCCGAACTGTGTACAGTTCGGCACTAGACAATACATACACATCTTTTCTACAGTAAGACAGACAAACTTGTAAGTTTGTCACTGTAGAAAAGAAAGAGCTTCTAAAAGTGTTATATTTATTTAAAAATATATAGGTATTATTATGTGCATAACTAGAGATTTTTACAGGAGTGTAAACATTGAAGAAATACAAAGTAGACGAGACAATTTAAAGCATAAATTAGTACGAGAAAGCTCATTACTTGCTTTAACATGAATTGTTAGTTTTCCAATGGAAAAAAAAAGAAATGATCCGTAATTCGTAAATCCGAATCAAACAACGTTTCACACTCATAGCCCCACAGTAAGGTAGATAAACCCTGTGTCGTTAGTACCATGGACACATACAAAGACAGAAACACAAACACCCAGACCGAGAACAGAAATTTAAACTCATCATTCAAATTTCTCTTTTTCTGGAGATCAACCCGGTAACCATTGCGACACAAGGGTCGTCAAAAGTTAACACTATTAACACTATTTTATTAACACTAAAAGAACTTATTTACTTTTCAAAATATTTAATAGTTGTTATTACCACCAGATAAGTTTATGTTATCCATCATAGTTATTTTCGTAATACAGGGCCGTACTAAGCCCTCTATCGGTTTCAAATTTGGGGTAGGCGGACTCAGAGGCGGAACAGGTGTGTAGCCGCTCAAAGTTTGGCCAAGTTAAATTGTTTGGGTCCTCAGGCACAAATCATTGTCTAAACAATTCTGCTTCGAATTTGTGGACGTTTTTTGGGTAAACCCGTAAATTGTTTAGTATGGTTGTTGTGATTTGTTGTTGTGAAAAAATAGTAAAAATTAAAAAAATATTTTTGAGATACTTGTTATGTAATATCTAATAAAAATTGCTAGGAAGTAGGATGTACACAACCCTGATGGACACAGCCTAACTGTTTGTATAAAACGTTAGTCTAAATGCAATACAATATTGGAGGGAGTCGAGAGTTAGATGGGTATGGAAAATAAAATGCAGTTATCGTATTTCCGCTTTGTTTCTCTACTTTTAATACATCATTAAATAAACAAAAACCATACACTGAAATTATGGGGTTTTCACTCGTTTTTGTATGAACGTGAGGTTTCATAAGGTTATATAATTTTAGACCACGCATAATACTTTTGGAACCTATTTTAAATTGCTCGATAAAAAGCGGAATAATTTTGTACGTTCTATAGTAGCTGACATAAAGTGTATTAAAAGTACATTAAAATAACGAGCGAATCGCGGCAGCACAAGTTTTAATTCAATGTCATTTAATTGGACAACGCGGGCTTAGTTCGGACACCCTTCATTATAACTTTTGACGTACAGTTATAGGAAATTTTAATGTTCGGTGAAAGCTGTTCGTGAATTTTGATCGCGAAGTTTTGTTTGCAGATGTGGCGGAAATGCTTCGGTAAGTACAGAATTGTTAGTCCCTGTAGCTTCGGGATTAAGAATGGAGCTACGGTATCCCCTGCCTGATCGTAAGAGGCCACTAAAAGGGGGCTACCGTTGTTGCGGGCGGTGAGAGTATGAGCTCGACCGACGACGGACGACGGTGTGTGCGTGGCTCTATGCCGCCGTAGGTATCTGAACGTGCAGGATATCTGCTCTCCCGAAGATGGGCCCGTACTGGGCGCCGCGCGTGGGGGACACCGGTGCGTTCTACTGGAGATCCCGGTGTCCTCCCCAAGCGCAGAGGCAGGCCACCGAGGGGTTTTTAGTGCGGTACAAATCCCACATAGCCCGGTATCCCCTCTCCCGTCTCTCTATTCCCATATTTTTAAAATCAGTCTTTGATCTATCTCAGGATTTGTGTGTCTTAATTTCGCTGCAGCGACGAATGCATGCTCGTACACAAACATTAGTCTGAAAAACTGTTAAGATCTTGTTTTATTTCAAATCAAATTGGTTTCAGAAGTTGAAAAAAATGACGAGTACATGTCGCATACAAATATAGCGCATTGAGGATTGATAATAATGTATTTACGAAAATACACCGTTTTATCGCCAATTTTATCAGTTTCATCCTACGAAGCGCTCACTTGTGTGTCGTACTTTCGCGTTTTTTTTGGAGAATAGTGGTGTTTGACATCACACGGAAACCCATGACTTAAGATGACAGTAAGACTTGATGAAGCTCAACATATATTCACAACATTATGTAACACTGCATCATCAAACCAAACTGGATTACGTTGTCCACTTACCCCCTTCGCAGAGCATTCGTTGTTGTGTTGGTCGGTGGGGCAGCGGGTGTGGTCGAAGAACGGGAAGAGCGAGGTGCAAGACTGGTTGACGCACACCAGGTTGTCCCCGCACGGCGTCCCGTCCTGCACCAGCCCCAACGCCCCGATCTCTGGGTGCTCCGGTAGACCTGTAGTTGCTCTGGAAATAATGGAATTAAAGGTCGAATAAGGTCTCATCTAGGCCATAGTCCGTGAGCTACTGAGGTGATAGTTCACATATCCTTGAAAAAACTTTGGTAACTCTCAAGCCTGTAACTCTAAAGCATGCACGTAAGATTCCTTTGCCGTTGATTGTAAGATTCAGGCATCGAAATGAAATACGCCAAACTTTAAGGATAGGTTCCTTGGCGAATGGCAGCTAGATACCTGACGGAAGAATATTTGGAATAAGACAATTGGTTTTTACTGTAAATAGTGTTTACAGACCTGATTTGAAAAAAAAACGAAAGACTATTAATCAGGGTTGTATTGAATGTGACCACTCACTTGCACTCATACTCGTTGCCCTTGATGGTGATGACGGTCCGCGTGTAGTACTCGTCCATGCCGGCCACCAGCGGGTTCCGGTTGCCGGACTGGCACTGCAGCGAGCCACACTTCACGTTCCTGGTGGAAAAGATGGTCCCAATGAAATTAAATGAAAATATTTTAATATCTGTCCGGTATTTTTTACAAAGGCTGAGTGAACGTTACATTACAAGGATGTCTACTCTGGTACGTTTAGGTAATGCTGAGAAGACGGACTTTAACCATGTTTAGTAATTTTGGGTATTGTATTCATTCAGCTTACTTACAGAGCAGCTTTGGTCCGAAACGAACAGTACACCAGTTATACAAACAGCCTTATTACAACTCAATACAAAATTTTATATTCGCAATTTTACTATAGTAAAAAGCCTTGCGGTAAGTATGTACAGTATTGTTGGACTCAGAATAAAAACGAATAGTTTGGACGACATAGTCCCAACACCGTTCGTCCTTGAACAGAATAGGGTAGGATTTTTGGTGCGCTTCTTTTAAACCACAATGTGTTGTACGAGCAGTTTGTATAAGCTATAAAAATGGACTTAAAACTTCTTTCGTTTATATACAGCTAAGCACTAAAGTATGCCCGTGTCAATTGTCTATGATAGGGTCCTGGGTCGTTTAGCAAAGACGTGTTCAACAAAACAAGGAGGCATGGCGGAAAGTAATTGGCTTAAGTAATGATTGTAATTACAAAAATGTTATTTTCATAATACACAACAGATTATATGAATACATAGGTACAGTAAAAAATTACAAGACAAGATAATTTGTGACTTCCAATAAGAAATGCATAAATATGGGTTGATCTTCAATGGGCATGATGACAGATTTTCAAATACCTTTCCTTATTGTAGGTACACGTCTCCTAGTTTCGAAAAAAGTTTATTTCAGCAATAACGTAAATTAATGTATTTTTGCTAAGTAATTTGAATTAAGCGCGAAAACGCTCGTAGATGTCATGGCGTCGGCTTGCTCGTAAAACTTCAAGCAACACGAAAACATTTACTGAAACGTGACGTCATTCCTTTTGATTGGCGTTTCAGATAACATGGCCGATTGCTGTATTTAATACCTTTATTTTATTGAAAATCTTATTAATCTTAATGTTTATATTAAAACGGGATCATATTTTAGAACTTTTTTATTATATTTTTCTGTAAAACCGTTTATTCTCTGATTTTTTAATAGTGTCATCATGCCTATTGTACTGACGAAATCAATATACTGCAGTCAAATCGTTTCACTTACACAGAAGATCAAAAATCAAGTCAAGATAATAGTTTTACTTACTCCATATCACATTTAATGTAGTCCCCACTAGGGGTCTTCCCGCAGTGGCCGGTGACCCCGCCCTTGGAGTTGAACTGCTCAAAGCACTGGGTGTCAGCACCAACAGTCCCAGGGCCCCAGATCTTCTCGCACTGGATGGACAGCGTTGGGCATTGACCCGCGAAGCAGTACCCCTTGCCCGAAGCGCAGCTCTCGCCGTTCTTGCGGTACGAGTCCACTGGACACGAGCCCGAGAGGCCTGTGCAGGTCTCCTCGAGGTCACATTCGTTGGTCGCTTCTCGGCAGGTCACGCCCCGAGGTTTCAGCTGGGAATAAGATCACTGAATTGTTGGATGGTGGGAGAAAACATTAATTTTTGTATCATAAGTCTCAAATTGTCGTTATTTATGGAATAGAAAATGTATGCAACTGTAAAGAGTAGTTAAAGGAAATATACACATAAATGATTCGGTAACAATGAAAAAGTATGTTAACTATTCTTCGGTTTTTTTTTCTCTAATAGGCATGATGACAGATTTTTAAATACCTTTCCTTATTGTAGGTACACGTCTCCTAGTTGCGAAAAAAAGTTTATTTCAGCAATAAACTTAAGTTTTAACGTAAATTAATGTATTTTCTGCTATGTAACTTGAATTAAGCGCAAAAACTTGGCAAAAACGCTCGTAGGTGTCATGGCGTCGGCTTGCTCGTCAAACTTCAAGCAACACGATGACTTTTCCTTAGGCGTGACGTCATTCCTTTTGTTTGGCGTTTCAGATAACATGGCCGATTGCTGTATTTAATACTTTTATTTTATTGAAAATCTTATTAATCTTAATGCTTATATTAAAACGGGATCATATTTTAGAACTTTTTTAGCATATATTTTTCTGGAAAACCATTTATTCTCAGATTCTTTAATAGTGTCATCATGCCCATTGACCCAGCGGTGGGTGGCATCAAAAGCCGACGATCCGTTAAGAATATTCTTTACCAATCTTAAAATTAAACTCTATTTTAGTTATTATAAATCTAATATATAAAATTCTCGTGTCAAAGTTTTCGTTGCCATACTCCACCGAAACGGCTTGACCGATTCTCATGAAATTTTGTGAGCATATTGAGTAGGTCTGAGAATCGGCTAACATCTATTTTATACCCCCCTAAGTGATAAGGGTGGCCCACCCTAAACATTTTAAGGCGATACGGAGTTCGCGGGGTCAGCTAGTTAATAATGTAATATTGTATGGCAGAACAAGGTAGACTCCTTAATATTTTATAATAATTTTAAACATCTTATTGTATGTAAGCGGTATAAAAGTATTTTCTTTTATTTTCTTTCCTTTTTAAGTCACGCGAAACTCACCTAATAAGAAAATTAAGATCCGTATTCGTTCGTGGCCACAGGTTCTTGGTGATCCGGTGCATTCCGACCATTTACCGAATAACTAGGCCAGGATGTTTAACTAGGCAAGGATGCACCATAGCAAGATGTATCACAAAAATATTTGCGTTGGTTGCATAGTGGTTGGTTAAATGGTGATGAAGAGTCGTATATAATATATATAAGTAGTGTGTCTTACCTGGCATTTCTCGCAGCAAGCTCCAGATGCGCACTGAGCCTCCTGTGTAAGTCGGCAGGTGAAGGGATCGCAGCAGGGGTTCAGGTTTTGGCATTCGGATATGGTCCCGCAGTCGCATTCTTCGCCCTCGTCCAGCCTGCCGTTGCCGCACTGACGGTGGACCACCAGCTGTGGAAAGATAATTGCTTAGAATGATTGAAAAATATTCTGGTTTCCTCTTAAAGAGCATCAGGATGATTGAAACTAAGATTATTAAAGAGAAGTTATCATAGTATGTGGGCGTATTCTTTGCCATTCATGTAACTCGTACGAGCGTTGACGCGATTAAAAGCTCGTATAAGTGATCCGCGACATCCCGCACCACGTGCTACAGTTCTTGGTGATCTATACATCTATACAAATAAATAAAATTGGAGTGTCTGTTCGTAATATTAAAATAACTGCTTTTTCCTACATGCATATGAATTAATATACGGTATATATACCAAAATATTTTTTTTACAATGTTTGTCTGTTTGTTTGGCTCATCTCTGAAACGTCTGGACCGATTTAGATGGGACTTTCACTGGCAGGTAGCTGATTTAATAAGGAGTAACTTAGGCTACTTATATTTTAGAAAAAATCTAAAACTACAGTCCATACGGACGAAGTCGCGGGCGGTCGCTAGCGAATATTAAATTGACAGTTTTTCGTCTTAATTCAACCACTGGTAACTAATTTCTTATAGGATTTTTTAGTCAACATGGGAAAAGAGAACCATGCAGAGATGTTTTTCATTTAGAATCCATGCTGTTAGTGTTCTCTACAACCAGTTCGAACAAAAACGAAGGAATCCCGTATCAGCAAGTAAGAATTTTAGAAGCGCAGAAAATGTAGCGCGTGTACACCCGTATATAAACGTATATACGAGTAAAAAAAAACGGTAGTTTGAGACCGCTTTTATTCTGACTCAAAGCCAGTCGCCTTATTTTGTAGCAGCCTTACGAAAACGTACGCAATTTCCAAAGTTAAGAGGCAGTTTAAATTCCAAATTTTCATATAAAAGAGGGGAATAGACACGCCTGCTTACATCTCGCTTCTAAGGGCACTTGGGCGCCCTTGGTCTCATGATGGGCACCGACGCGTAATAATCGTCTAAAACCAAGTGCGTTCCTTGTAATTATGTAAAGATACAGCCTTGGGTAGAAGGTACTTCTTGCTGAGTACAGATTTTTTTATTTAAGGAAAATTGGGAGTTATCGCGAGACGCCGATGTGGAATGTGAAATAAATATCTTTACTTTAAACGGTAGTTAATATTACAGACAGAATGATGGATACGATTAACGAGGAAGATTCTTGGAGGAGTACGTATCTTCTGATTGAATTATATGACTAAAAATGTTTTTTATTTCGCTTTTGTAGACACGTTGAAGCGCGCAGTAAATAAGTGAAACGGGCGCAGTCGGGTGTGAGATGTGTCACCACTAGTGACAAAAATTTCATGTGTGTCTTCGTACTCCGGAGGGACATTGAGCCCTTGGTCGCAATTTTATATCGATAGATAGCAGTTGTTAAAACTTGCGAGCGACTTGCCCAGCGACTGCGGAGCTACTATCCTTCATCTCCAGGCACTAATCCGCAATGGAGTAGCGTGGTGGAGAAAACTTCAGCTCTCTCCAACAATAGAAAAAGACTTGCCTAGCAGTGGGACTCAAAAAGAGTTGCAGTCTACAAAAACTGCTCCACGATCGCAACCATCTCTTCCTATAAATACGCCAACCTGCCAATTTAAATCAAAAAGTGCATTATCATCCCGTGCCATGAAAATTTATTCCAATAAACTCTGCCTCTGTTATTATATATTCGCGAACGAAGAGACAATTCTGTGCGGGCAGCGCATTACCATAACTTTTATTGAAGGAGTGCACCCAAGAACGACCACCGACTAACAATGCGCCCTGCTGATTAACTTTAGCGTAAAATCTGTTTTGAATTCAAATCGAAGTAACCTTTGTGGGTAAAATCAAGTTATAGAGCCCGCGAAGTATCATTACCAAGAAGCTGTTGGACAAGAAGTTGCATGGAATTATAGTTTTTAAGTACTGAAGTCTGTATAAAAAGAGAATAGGCCAATTTGAAAATGAATAAAAAAGTTATATAAAATTTACTAATTACAATTCAACTGAAATCGTTTATTGATTTCTTTAGAATGTAGAAAAAATCTACCTATAGAGCGCCCGGAGTACCAGCAACATGTTTTCCACTAATAGAACATGATACATGGGTGTAGTTTTCAAGTATTTACTAAACACTTAGACGGCACAGGAACGAAATAATGGCCTAATAAAAAATGGCCAATTTGTCAGCTAATAAAAAAATCGTATAAAACAAAATATTAAATTACAGAAAATACCAAAAAAACGCCTCTTGTTCCAAGCATATTCGCTTTCTGAACGGACTCTGTTCGGAGCAGTAGATTTCGATATTTATAATATAAAAAACACGCCGTAGCCAAATCGAAGCGAGAGGGTGCATTATCATCCTGTACCATGCAAATTTATTCCAATAAACCCCGCCGCTGTTATTATATATTCGCGAACGAAGAGATAATTCTGAGCGGGCAGCCGTATTACCATAACTTTTATTAAACGAGTAGGAGCGGGAACAAACAATGCACCCTACTGATTAATTTTTGGTGTTTAAATCTGTTTTGCATTCGAATTGACTGCTATCATTGAGGGCACAAGTGACCTAAAGAGCGCGACTTGTTATGAATGGTTACTCATACCTATTGATAATGCTCAATAACTCTTTATTTTTGCAATTTAACTTCTACGAATGCGTCAAACTATCTTAGCATGCCAACGTCACTTCTAAAACTTCGAACCAAAAAATTGGCAAAATCGTAGTATGCTGATGAAACTTATCAATATAAAACTTCTTAACATCTCACAACAACTGCGAAATCGCCAATGTATATTAAAAGCTAAGCGCAAATAATCCTCTATACTTTATTTATTTACCCTCTAAGACTACGACAAACCGACCGAGTGGCGTGCCGACGACAACTTAAAGCATTCGAATCAAAACTTCCGCAAAATTCTCACTACAACGAATCGTTGAGGTGACAGGATAACCGAGTGCAAATAGCTAATTACATGAAGTTGTATCTCCGACCCTAACAGCTTTTAAAGGTTCGCAGAGGGGCGACCAATTTTAACAAGTTTAATTGATATAATTGTGGATGGCACCGACGGTTCAAAAGTTATTAGCCTGTTATAACAACACGAAATTCGACTGACCAATTCATTCGTGTTCGAACGTCGGATGTATTTTAATTTTCATTAAAAGTTCGACATTGGTAATTATTGTTTCTGTCCGGTTGTAACTATTGCTGATGAGGATCCGATGATTGAATTTGCGGGCTTCATTCAATATTGTTGGTCGACACGCTATAGGCAATTTTGTGCAATTCTCTTGGTAATTTTGGTATTACTTTCCGCATCATATGTATTGCATACACGTTGATCGATATAAAATTTTGATGAGTATCATAGCAACGTTTGTCACATATTAGTTCATCTTCATTTAGTTCATGTAGACTTATCTTCTTATGAATTAAAAAAAAAGAATTGTAGTCATAATAATATGCATCATATAAGAAGGCTTTGTGAAAAACGACAGATTTAAATATTGGGTCAGTCAAAAAATCGTTAAAACTTTCAAGCTGCGCTTTAAATCAGTCGAACCGCATGCTGTCTATCTGTCTGACTCAACTATGCAAAAATGATACATTTATTCAAACGATTTTAATTACTAACTCTTCTACCCACCAGATCTAAGTCCTGATGGCCTGAGTTTTTTTTAAATGGAGTAGCAATAAAGCATGCAGTGTGTAGTATGCATTGCTACTTCGGATGCTAATGTTCGCCTAATGTATGCCTGGCCGGCATCAAGTTTTTTTTACAAATCAGAAACAGAGTTGCTTTATCGCAGTTGCAGCAATGGCTATGGAGCCATATATTTAACTGTAGCCCATGGGGCTACAGTGACCACGTAAAATGAAAATGCGTCCAAGCTTGTAGCTGCTTCTTCAATTCATCGCAACACTTTCAACTTACAAATTAAAACGCCAGTCTTAGAATAAATTCGTATAGAATGAGTGTCTTCATTCTAGTGCGTTGTCAAAATTGAAGCACTAAATAGATTCCTACAGCTGTCACATCTGACAAACAATATTTTTTAATTTTGACCAAACTAACTATAAAATACTACAAAATATTGAAAATACTGTGAAAAGTTATTTAATTAGACTTCTTTTGTTTTTAAAAAGTGTTGTGATAAAATTTAACGTCTTTTATCACAACACAGTTTAAAGTCTTACGGAGCGGCCCGGCGTTTGGTGCCATTAATGGCACCAATCAACATGCTTCAATTTGAGCGCGCGAACTTGGTTTCTATAATGTAATTGTAATTATTCTAAGACGCCAGTCCTTACCTCATTCGGTTTGTTGAGCAAGCACAGCCCCTCGCCGACCCGGAGCTCGTTGATGTAGTCGTTCTTGGAACAGTCGGAGAACTTGTAGGGCTGGACGTTCTCCAGACCGACGATGGTCTGCGACATGATGCAGCCGTGCCAGTCACGGCAGAAGCACTGCTCGCGCCCGTCGTCGTGGCCCATGCCTGGATTTAATAAAGATACTGCATGTTGATTTGGGCTAAAGTTTATTTAGTTAGGGTTATTTTTTACTAAAGTCACATAAGTCTTTTACAAAAATTTGGCAGTGAATTAATGTATTATTCATATTATTAAATTTTGGTGGTAGACTACATAGATGGTGCATTGTAATATATGCTACCATTAGAGGTTTTGGATTCAATATCCCGTGAGGAAAAGATTGGAATCTGTTCACGTCTGGATGTCTGTGTTATTGTCTTTAGCCAAGGCACCCTCAACACAGGGAACCCTAGTGGGAGACTATGAGTTTAGTCCCAAAAATAAAAGCTTGATAACATTGGCACTTATTGATGCGATACCAAACATGGATTAAAAACGACGAGAAAAAAATAGAGACCAAAACAAGGAATTTATCTGGATATATAGATTTCGTTCAGGTAAGTGGCAAAAGTTCATGGAAGTTGAAGAGATGGGTACTCAAAAGAGCTAGAAAAAAGGTTAGCAATAACTAATAAATGCATTATTATAATTTTATAAAATATAATTTTAAGCGATAGTTAACACAGTAAGAGGAAAAATATATCTTGAAGGAAGATTATTAACTTATAATCACAATTATTTTTTATTATCACCACTTTCGAATAGAAATTTTATTTTCTGCCAATTCAGTAACGTTTTTGAGCATCTAACGACGCATCTCTACCAACCCGCATTGGAGCAGCGTGGTGTAGTAAGCTCCAGACCTCCCTAATTATGGGGTGAGACCCGTACCCAGCAGTGGGACGCAAAAAGTGTTTGCGTAATTTGTATAACTGTCATAGTAATCAGCTGTAGAAGACTTACCAATATTGTGACCAATCATGTGCGCCATGGTGCCTGCAAGGAGATGGGGCTCATACGTATTGGTGTCGACGGAGATGCCCACGGATTTCGGGGTGCACATCGTGTCGGGCACGGAGATCCCGGACTCGCCTCCCGGGAATGTTAGGCCACTGGAAGAAAAAAAATTGTCAGATATTTTTGACTTACATGCGGTGACAATTCAGCTTTAGTAAATAATGCAACCGTTATCGACTTATTATTTAAGCGTATTTAAGGCTAACTGTGAAAATTTTACCGTATCCCTTCACAACAATATTTTCCTATGATTGGATAGGCCCGAAACGACTATTGTCCTAAGCAGATTGGTAAAGGGTAGAAAGCCCACTGTTGGCTGTTTTTAAATTAGGATGTAGTTCATCCAAGCCATGTTAGTTGTCATTGGGCCATTGTAAACACCTATATATTATATATAAGTGCAAATGAATATTTTTATTTTTGTTTTTTCTTTGAATAAACAAAGAAAGACCTATTCATGAGCCGATTACTTCTAAATAACAGTATAACTGTATTAAGGTTTAGCTACCAATTTCATATAGGTCCTATAAAGAGCTATGCAGCGCGTATGGCCCGGCGGCGAGCGTAGGACGCAAGCGATCTAAGCAGCTAAACCAAACAGGCGCGGTCGGGTGTGAGATGAGTGTCCACTAGTGACAAAAATATCATGCGCATTTCCGTGCTTCAGAGAGCATGTTAAGCCGTCGGATCTGATTGTTATCGATAGATAAACTTAGTGTGAGACCTTATGGGCGGTTTAATTTTTTTAAATTTAGGTTAATTTTAATTAATAATATTGTATGCCAGAACATGGTAGACTGTTTAAAACTCCAATTATAATTTTAATCATCTTATTCTATGTATGTAAACAGTCAACAATAAAGTATTTTCATTTCATTTCATTTCGTTTGAAAACATCCGATAGCGGGTCTGAGCGGGTAAGGTAATACCCCGCCTAGTTTATATTGACATACCTCCAGGTCATACCAGACTATTTGTAAATGTGAGTATTATGTTGCAGGGCATACAAATCGCCTTAATTTAAGCTTTCAGATTAAACTGGAAGGCTCACTGTTCTAATCTAATATTACTTTAATTAAGTGAAAACTTTGGTTTTACTTTGGGTGAGTAAATGAAAATTGAAACGAACTTATACACATAGTTACTATAATGTATAGTTTTGACCCTTTGACCTTAGTTCGGACACGGTGTACTAAGGCTCAATACACACCGTCATACTCTGATAGCATTGTATTCCTTTTATCTTTTTAAAAGAATAAAAAGGAAAAAAAATAATTGGGCTCTCGACTATTCGAACAACCGTGCAACTTTGACATTTTTAAAATTGTTCAAATTCATGAATTATTATTTTTACGTAAAATGTATATAATAATATTTCAGTAATAATTGGAAAATTGCTAATAATAATGACAAAATGGATTGTTTTCCAAAACTCTTGGAAATATGGAAATTTCATCCAATTATGTTATATTTTTTTAAGAATCCTTATAACTTGACTAGAAAAGAAACTTAACTAGAAAGTATATGCTCACAACAACAACTTTATACTGAAACGCAGTTTTTAACGGTTAAAATTACGACTTAATTTTTTCTTCATAGTTATTGGTACTGCGACTGCTGCGTTCTAGAACCGTGACGTCATATCTGTCGCTTCTTTACGTAGTATGGGCTGTTTCGACGCTACGCCTTTAAGGCGAAAACACATTATTAAAACGCGACGCGACCCAATGAAACGCGATGCGTGTTAATCGAATTAAATGTGTTGTTTTCTATATACCAGAATCACACTGTGAACATGCGACGCGACGCCATGCGCGCACACGTCACCTACTATATCATGGCGACGCGTGTTAGTAATGAGAACGGGTGTAGACAGTCTGTGACAGTAGTGAGTTAATAGTTACTCTTCGGATTGCTTAGCCAACGTTTCAAAAGTTTACACACACTAACGCGCTTGTCAGTAGGCACACATCATTACTCAACCAGAGTGGAACGTTACTTCGTGAATTAAATCCATACTAATTCATACTATTAATATTATAGATTCGAAAGTAACTCTGTCTGTCTGTCTGTCTGTTTTACTTTCCCGGTTAAAATTCTGCACAAATTTTAATAAAATTTGGAACACAGATAGAGTAGACCTTGGGAAAGGACATAGGATGGTTTTTATCATACAGGAACAGTATATCCTCGTGGGCGAAGCCGCTGAGGAAAATCAGTAATAAATATCTAGACCAGAAACAGCACTAATGAAGACGGTTGTGAACACGGACCTAACGTATACAATAACCTGAAACTGCAAGGGTTGCGAATATGGGCCGGGGAACAAAAATATATGAAAGCCTCAGTAAAACGTACGGACAATAAATGCCCAACATTAAGGCTAAAGAAATATACATAAGCATTATGTACATACGTTTATTTTATTGATATTGCTCTCTAGACAAATATCCCGTACTTATATTATATTACGCTTTCAGTTCGTTGGAGTGTTATATTTTTTACCCGTAATATATTGGAGTAAAGTAAAGATTTTTTTTTGGTTTTTCAACCTATTTTTTAAATGTTCCACTGCTTGGCACAGGTTTCCTCTCACAAGTGAGACTTACGCCATAGTCCACCACGCTGGCCAAGTGCGGATTGGTGGACATCACGCTTTCGAGAAATTATGAATTTCTCTCAGGCATGCGCGGCGATTGAAAACACCGTAATCAATTAAATATCACGATATTGTCCATCACTGTGAAGCAGTGATAAATGCTCACATTACTCATTTATTATTCAGAGGTGTGTGTATTGGAAACCGGAATCTTCGCATCGAAGACCGCTGTTTTTACACGCTTTTTATTAGCTTCACCTGTATGTTTGTATGTTTGTATGTTTATATGTTTGTATGTTTGTAACCGACTTCTTTGGGCGCGATTTTGACCCACTTTAAACGGCCAGATTTCGTTCAAACTTTGTAGATTTATTGAGGACCGATGACAATACACTAATTTGATAAAATTATTCCATTTTTCAATTTGCAAAATATGATTTTTGTTCGATTGCGTTTATAGAGCTACAGCTATTATACGACTGTTATAGATCAAACGATCTAATAACGAGTATTTTAGCCACTTTAATTCAGCATCTGCTAAAAGGTGGAGTAAAAGTGCTAAAACATAGTGCTGTAAACGTTTATTCGACGTCCTTAAAGCACACATTAGCAAATATTGCCAAATAGTCGAGATAACCGCTATTACACGATAAATGGGTGTTTTAAGAACGGTTACTCGGCTCTTATACGATTAAAGGCTGAGTAATCTAATTACTATTCGACTATTTTGCTGCTTGGGTTGCTCATATTTATGTAGGGGAGTAGACTATTGGTGCTCAGTAACCGAAAACGTGTATGAGATATATAAAGAATATAAATAATTTGTTAAGTCGTAAGACAGGTGAAATTTTATGAAAACGTAAAAATTAAAAAAATATGTAACCTTGTTATGTAACAAGCCTAATGATAGATAAAGATATTTTTGAAAGAAAGAAGAAGGTTCTCAGTAACCAGTCCATTGCTCGTGGAAACATCATGGAAAGAATAAATAATCCAAACTAAAAAGTAGAAAATAAATAATAGTTTAAAAAAACTAAAAAACACGCTTTTTATAGAAAACCGAACTAAAAAATAGAAAATAAATTTTAATGAATTTAAATTAAGAAAATAGTGTTAAAAATTTCAATGAATATAAGTTAATAATAGTGTGAATAAAAAAAAATATTTTATTTAAAAAAAAGCGTGGGGTGCTTTTTAAAATATTATCGAAATGATAATCACTCTACTCATATCTGTCAATAAAATATTTATAACTATTGACACCATGCACCCCACGCTTTTTTTAAAATAAATTTTTTTTTATTCACACTATTATTAACTTATATTCATTGAAATTTTTAACACTATTTTCTTAATTTAAATTCATTAAAATTTATTTTCTATTTTTTAGTTCGGTTTTCTATAAAAAGCGTGTTTTTTAGTTTTTTTAAACTATTATTTTTATTGTGTTTGTGTTGGCCGCTGTGTTTGTGTTAGTCGCTCGGCCATCGCTGCTCATGTAAGGAGTAAATTAAACATGTGTTTATTTCGTGTGATTTTAAGTAAACTTAAACTTGCGTTATGACTAATCTGTAAATCTAGTACCCCTCTCTACCCTTCTTTGTTAAACTCTTGTGGTGTTGTATTCTTTTTCTAAATCCCTTTTTTCAACTACCTATTCTTTATGTTATACTTTTGGGTACAGGTATTGGCATTGAGAGGTTGGTCTAGTTAGTTGTAGAGTATGTACCTAGGTTAGAAGCAGCAGTGTACATGCACATAACATTTTTTTTTGTCTGTGGCATGCGCAGGCTTCGCACTCGAGTCCCTGTAGCTTCGGGATTAAGAATAGAGCTACGGTATCCCCTGCCTGATCGTTAGAGGCGACTTAAAGGGGGCTTTCGGGGTTGTGGTCGGTGTGAGTGGGAGCTCGAACCACCTAGCCAGTAGCCCCGGGAAGGAAGGCGGTGTGTGCGTGGCCGCATGCAGCCGTAAGCATCGGAAGCTGCAGAAGAGCACATCTGCTCTCCCAGAGACGAGCCTATTCTGAGCGCCGCGCGTGGATCACACCGGTGCGTTCCACTGGAGATCCCGGAGTCCTCCCCAAGCGCAGAGGCAGGCCACCGAGTTCGTTTTAGTGCGGTTAAATCCCACATAATCCCATTTCCTCTCCCAAGGTGCCGGGTACCTTTTGAAAGTTCCCCCCATACCAAAAAAAGGGTTCGCACTCGAGACCCGTACGAATACTGCTGTCTTTATCATTCAGCTGTCACCACTAGCTTTTCTTTACCGGTACTTATTTTAATGTTAAATTTCCCAGCAAAACAATAAATACCGATACAGAAAGTTCTTAACAAGTCGCGATGGCCGCGGGCGTTCTCAAATTGTAACAGAGATAGCAAACTATGTAACTTCGAAACATGCTGTCAAAGAGTATAGAGTTGCAAGGTGATTCGGATCTCGAGCTACGGTGCATCACCAAGTTTCGTAGCGCGATGATTAGTTTCGTAGCGCTATGGCAGCGGGGTCGCAGCAAATTAACGCCTTTGAATAGGATTCGTGGACCATTTTAATTTTCATTGCCTACTAGCTGTGCCCCGCGATTTCACACACGTTAGAAACAAACAATATATTATAATAGATCTTTCCATGGAATTGAGAATTATGATACTTTCCAGCTTGTTCACTATCTCGCGCGAAATAGCACTTTCACGTCTTTAATGTAAGTATGGATGAATTTTGAATTAAATAACGCAGAAATGACATTTACTAGCACAGTTAACTACACAATAACAAACAGACATACAAAAAAATTGCATGAAACTCTTGATACATCAGTAAATTGTAATAAATCTTACAAGTCAGCAATGAACAGAAAGTTCTTAACAAGCCGCGATCGCCGCGGGCGTTCTCAAATTATAACAGAGATATCAAACAACATAACTTTGAAACTTGCTATCGAGGAATATAGAGTTGTAAGGTGATTCGAGTCCTGAGCTACGGTGCATTGCCAAGTTTCTTAAGGACCTGACAAGTTTCGTAGCGCATTGAAAGTTTCGTAGCGCACTGATAAGTTTCGTAGCGCGTGAGCAACATCGCAGCAAATTAACGCTTTTGAATAGGATTCTGAATTTCGTGGACCGTTTTAATTTTCTTTTCCTACCTGCGTACGTATAAGAAACGTTCAATATATTATAATGGAGCTGCCATGGTAACGACATGTTTAACCGCGGTAAAAAGTTGCCTATATTACTCTGCATCCTCCTGAATATCTCCACATACAAAAACAATTCCATAAGATTACTCCATCCTGACGTGAAATAACGAAAAAAACATATAAAAAATGCACTTTCGCAACTATAATATTATGAGTAGTATGGATAAATGTTCAATTCAATAACGCAACAATAATATTTATTAGATACAATAGGATTAACGACACAAAAACAAACAGACGTACAAAATAATTTGCATGAAATTTTTGACACATCGGTAAACTGTAATAAATCTAACAATTCAGCAATGAACAGAAAGTTCTTAACAAGCCGCGATCGCCGCGGGCGGTCTGAAATTGTAACAGAGATAACAAACTACGCAGTTTCTTCAAAACTGGCTATCGAAGATTAAAGCTATCGAGTTGTGAGGTGATTCGAATCCCGAGTTCGGTGCAGCTCCAAGTTCGTAGCGCACTGACAACTTTCGTAGCGCTACGGGAGCGACGTCGCAGCAAATTAGCGAATTTGAATAGGATTCGTTTAAATATATAACTTTAATCACCTAGTAATCTAAAATTAAATGCTTGTTAATCATTCATATCTATAAAAGAGAAAGTGTGTTTGTATGTTCCTTATAGACTCCGAAACGGCTGGACCGATTTCAATGAAATTCTCGGAGAATCTTCAGATTGGTCCAACGAGTAATCCTGTAAAGTTTGGTTCACTTCATGCTAATGATTCTTTCTAACGCGGGTGAAACCGCGGGGCACAGCTAGTGATGAATAAAATAAAATAAAAGTTTTATAAATATTTTAAAATAAATAATTCATTCATACGAGTATTTATCAAGTGACAAGAAGAACTCACTTAGCACAGTTTTAAGGAAAAATCACCTTTTTTCATTAATTTTATTATGTACAGTGAAAAATAAAAGTACCAGAAAGTAAGAATTTCCTTGCATTGTTTTCGTAGTTAAATCCTCTGCTACAGCGATGCATTAAACTTAAAACCACTAATTTATAACAGCGATTTACATCCGCATCTCAAATTTCTCGATTCGCATTCCACTGGATTAATCTTCACGCCGCGGTTGCAGACTGAGATCACCCACAGTATAAAATCGTTTGTTTTGTTTTATACACAAGAGCAATTTAAAAATCCAATTCATCCCATTTCATTCAATACTAGCGTTCCGCCAGCGGCTTCGCCCGCGTGGACCCGTTTAATGGATCCCTGTAGGATAAAAACATCCTATGTGCTATTCCAGGCTTCATTGCTATATTAAAATCATAGGCGTTTAGCCAGTTGCTACACCCGCGTTGACCCTATTACCCGTTTTCACGTAGGAATGAAGCATTTTCCCGTGGTAAAAAGGAGCAAGGTGAATGTAGCTTTCTAATGGTGAAAGAATTTTTGAAATCGGAACAGTAGTTTTTAGTTTATTCATTACAAACCTACAAAAAACCATTTTTTTTATAAATAAACCTAACAATAAGGCAGACGGGCCGCGTGGTGTGAAGCGATCACCGTCGCCTATGGACACGGGCAACCCCAGGGGAGCCGCCCGAGTATTGCCGGCTTTGGAGAGCTTTTTTTACTGGAAGGTTGTCCCATAACCTACACGTCCGTGGTAAAAAGGAGCGTGCAAAGCGGACTGTGGAGGACCGCCACGAGT
Source organism: Pyrgus malvae (assembly GCA_911387765.1). NCBI lineage: Eukaryota > Metazoa > Arthropoda > Insecta > Lepidoptera > Hesperiidae > Pyrgus > Pyrgus malvae. Next base: position 2,537,623 of record OU426955.1, on the reverse strand, counting down.
CCAGATGGTGCCGGTGGAACTTTAACCTTCGTCTGGTGATATAATCATGGAATGGTGATGTAGGCATCAATTTGAAAAGTTCCTCGGAGCACTCACCATAGTAAAGTCGGTAGAACACGCAGAGCGAGCCTATGTCTCTTCGCAAGCTAAGCGGTTCAAGCCTGTCAGTCAATATTGGGTTGTTAGCGATTCGGACTGTGACAAATCTTTCCTCTTTATAATCCCTACTAATATTATAAATTCGAAAGTAATTCTGTCTGCTACGCTTTCCCGCTTAAACTAATAAAATTTGGAACACAGATAGAGTGGGCCTTGGGAAAGAACATAGGATGGTTTTTATCCTACGGAAACCTATAAAACGGGTCCACGCGGGCGAAGCTGCTAGCGGAAGGCTAGTATGTATATATAATATGGATGCGATTATTTTGATCAATTAAAAGTCAATATTTTGGCTTAAATTGTGATGGTGAGACAAATGAGAGCAGAAAAGTCTTCAAGGATAATTCTGGCAAATGTTATTACTTATATGAACTGAACATATTTTTGAATATACTTTTAAACAGTATATTTACTTACCGAAAATAATATATGTTTGAAATGAAGCCTGTTATACCACGTAAATAATAAGTACAAGTTGTAGCTTTGTAGTTAGTAATTAATTAATACAAACATTTACGTATTTTACACTTTTTATTTTTTGAAGCACACATGATGTCATCATGTGTCAAACCATAACTAAGACATTGTTCCATTGACAACCAGTCTATTTGGTTTTTGGCGGGAAGTCTGAAGGGACAAGTTGTGCTCTTGTTTTATTTTCATTTTCTTAGTGCATTTTTTTAGTTATATCGGATAAAGTTGATGGCATTTTGCTCGATATAGGTTAATGACAGTGCACGAGTGTTGTGAAATAAAATAACAGTGCGAAAACATGTTTTTTCGGCTTGCCTCCAAAACTCCATCGGACACGTTCTGGTAAAGTAGTCATCACTTTACTTTAACGTTTTACTGATTAGACTGACTGATAACTGACGACTAACAGATTTTTTTCTACGACTACAAAGTGATACAAAAATTTTAGTTGATGCTGGCAATATGCACAGAGTTTGCGATGCCATTATTAAAATTGAAAAAAAAAAAAAGAAAAACCAGTCTATACCACATATTACCACAAAGCCTATTACGGCTAAAGGGGCAAGCTCTGTAGAATGAAAGCGCTCTACATTATTAAGTGATGCCGATAGCAATGAATAAATGGATTTGTTTAAGCATGCGTACATATTTAGTGTTATAAAGTTTGTCCGACATACTTTACTGGATACACCAGTGTACATATATTTTATGTTAAATTAGGAAAGTATTTAATTATCAAATTGTATAAAAAAATTACATCAATTTTTAAAATATAAAGTCAAATATCTTGTCAAAATAAAAATAAATCTTATTGCAATAAAATTGTATTGTTATAGTTAAAATTAAATTAAAATTAAATGATTTTTTTTATAATCCTTTTTATGTCCCACTGCTGGGCATAGGTCTCCTCTCACAAGTGAGAGGGATTTACGCCATAGTCCACCACGCTGGCCAAGTGCGGATTGGTGGACGTCATGCTTTCGAGAAATTATGAATTTCTCTCAGGCAAGCATGGCGATGGAGAACATCGTAATCAATTAAATATCACGATATTTTCCATCACCGTGGAGCAGCGATAAATGACAAATAGCAGGTCGTTATTTGAATGGATTGCCAGAGCAAATTTTATACGACCATCGTGGCGCAAGGCAGGTTCGTAAGTTTCTAATAAGTATTTTGAAAGAAAAAAAATTCAAGAAGTCGTTTCAATAAATTCAATATGAATTTGAAAATCTTCATAACTACACTCGGAAAGCTACCATTACATTGGATCCAGTCTTCCTATCACGACTCTAGGATAATAAAACGATTAATTCAAGCACGTATTAAGCAGATTACTAACATTACACTTAGTTCAGCTGACACTTTGTAATAGTGCTGATAGTAGAGGAGCCCAAGAGGGGATTTTTGGATTTACTCGAGCGCGTCAGATTAAGATATGGAGTACACCTTGCATCCTGTTGAGTGCTACCACGATTAAAATAACCTTCTATATCGGTACAGTATTTTTTATTTTTGAAGTGAAAACTTCTTTAGCGGCGTTGTGCACTTTTTTGGGATTGGTAAAAAATGTTAAACTCGCGTCAGGACACGTGGCCTGATTGAATATTCGTAAGACGTAGGGGTCGGGCTGATGGCTCGACTGTCTATACTTGTAAAATTCGTTTATATCAAGTATTTTAAATATGGACATTGAACAAAGTGCATCTATTAATGAAAAAAGTGACGAAGAAATAGTGAAAGGAAATGAGTGAGTACTTTATAAAAATACTAGATAGAAATTAATACTGATAATTCAAACAATTCGTGCGGAATTATTCCCTAACGATTCAAAGACATCAAAAATGCACAACGTTAATGTTTTCACTTCTACCGGCACTCTCGGAGTGCAACCCGTTGTTTTTTTATCTTACTTCCAAACGTCAAAATGGTCAGATTAGAATACCCCGTTACTGTTGAACCATGACTTTTTAAATAATGAAAATTCGAACTCCCCGAGATTGCCAAAATGCTGTTATATCGCTGTTTTGTATACATTCATCAGATTACTGAAATATGACTTACCATGCATTTAAATTACTGAATATGACTTACCGTTTACTTAATTTATTCTACTATTGATCGATATTTAAGGTTATTTTACCCGTACCTTCTATATAAAATTTTTGAAAACCTATAGGCGCTCTCCCCACCGGTTAAACGGAAAACGTCATATGATCTTTTAATCTTCCTACCAATCATCCTATAAAATGCACATGGCCCTGATGACGCTCGAGTAAATCCAAAATTAGCCTCGTGGGTACCCCTACTATGAGAGCTAAGAAAGGAATGTAATTACAGTGAGGCCTTAGTACCAAATTGAGGAATTTCTGATTGAACAATATAAGCGGGTTTCACGTTTGCTTAGGCTTTAGGTAATCATGTTTACTTTAACAGAAATTTCAATATCGATAATGTATGAAATAGCTGTTACACTTGCTATTGATATTCCAAGGGAGAAATCATTTTTACTTATAGTCTAAACTTGCCTTTTTAAATTAAAATAAAATTAAGGGAAGTTAATCTCATTTACTTTAACAATCTCTAACACAAACCTAAACATCTCTAACAAACAGAAAAATACATAGATATCATTACAAAATTCATTTATCTAATCCTCCACCAACCCGCACTGGAGCAGCGTGGTGGAGTAAGCTCCAGGCCTCCCCAATAATGTGGAAAGACCCGTGCCCAGCAGTGGGACGCAAAAAGGGTTGCAGCCATTTAACTAATTTGTATACGATTCTAATCCATATAATAGAAAAACTAAGAAATTGTTGTGGGTATAAGATCCTAAAACGAATAAGTAGTGAACGTTTTCTAAAAACAGGATTTTACTTTCAACTTTTGTTTTATCACTATTATATCGACAAATGAGTCCCGGGTTCGATTCCCTGTGAAGCAGAAATTTGAATTATGAGTTAATTTCTGTTCTCGGTCTGGGTGTTTGTGTTCCTGTCTCTGTGTGTGTCCATGGCACCCACGACACAGGTTGTATCTACCTTACTGTAGGGCTATGAGTGTGAAACGTTGTTTTTTATTGTTATCTTATATGTAAAATTCTCGTGTCACAGTGTTAGTTACCATATTCCTCCGAAACGCCTTAACCGATTTTAATGAAATATTATATACTTATTCAGTAGGTCTGAAAATCGGCCAACATCTGTTTTTCATACCCCTAAATGTTAAGGGGTTAAACGCGGTACGGAGTTCGCGTTGTCAGCTAGTTAATCTCTAAAATAAACCTAAAAATATTTAACAAACAGAAAAATACATAGATATAATTACAAAATTCATTTACGAATTTAATTCCCAACACTCGTGCACTATAATTAACCTATATCGAACAAAATGCCATCAAATTTATCCGATATAATTCAAAAATACACCAAGAAAGTAAAAATAAAACAAGAGCACAATATGTCTTTTTCGACTTCCCGCCAAAACTCAATTAAATTTCTTATTTAATTTTAATTTTAATGGAGTAGAGCATGTAGGCCACATCTACATAAGCAAGTGTGTATCATGCTTGAGGTCAAATGCACTTGCGCTACTATTCCAAAGGCCAATGATCGCCGCTTGAAAATCTGACTGCCAGCCACTGCTGCACCTTTCAACGGAAACACAACAGAGCCCTTAGTGTAAGTTTGTAAACGCGCAGACGTTACTACTACGTCCGATTTAAAATTGGACAGATAGATCTTAAGGTCGAATAAGTTCGATAGTTAAATTCTTAACGCAAACGAGTTAGTAACGTTTTCGCGTGTGCAGACTTACACTAAGGCCTCAGGTCACAATAGAGCAGCGGTGGAACTTCCCCGGGCGAACCATACAAATTCTACCGCTTTAATAACCTTATAGTAATTATCCGTTATCCCTATTCAGCACTGTATCGTCCATGAAACCGCTTATAAAGTATTAAATCTTAACCACAATTTACGGCTTCACAGTAATTACGTTTCGCGTACAGCTTACATTACAAAGTGCCAGCTCAGTCCTTATTAAGAAATATGCTTACAGACGTTAGAGTGCCGCTGAGCTGACAAACCACCTTCATAGACGTTTTAGTTCATGAGTTCTTAACTCATTCTTTGATAATATAGTGTAAAACTAAAAAAAAAACACGCTTGTAAAGCACATCAAACTTAAAACAATTTTTTGTTCATTATTATTTTCTGCTTATATTAAGGATTATTTTTCACTTGTTTTGTTTGATGTGCTTCAAAAGCGTTTTTTTATATTTTTTTTACTATATTAATGTTTTAATTTTATTAGTTCAATTTATTGTTAAAAATATTTTTTTCAAGTTCTCGGAATTAGATAAATTCATGAAATTATTGTATTACCACCAATTGTTGATAAGTGTCCAAAGTTTGAATTAAATATATCCGTTTAAATGAGTCAAAATTGACTCCAAAGGAGAGTTACAAAAAGAAGCTCACAAACTCATAGTTATAAACAAACATACAGGTGAAGCTTATACACGTGTTAAAAAGTACCTTCTACAAACGTGATTTTTGTATGAGTACACCGTTCATCGAACTGCTTATCAAATATTAAATCTCATAACTCTCATGTGATTTTAGATTTTTTTCGCTTTTGATTATAATGTGCCGGATCTGTCCATAGCTCGCAATCTTCTTACAGTGAGACTTTAATCTCCCTTTGAGCAAACTAAACTCATTCATCAGCTCAATTCGCTCAAAATTAACTATAAATAATAATAAATAAATATCTTTGGACAATTCACACAACACCATCTGATTCAAAACTAAGCAGAGCTTGTACTATGGTAATCAGAAAGCTGATAAACATATTTATATAATTCTAAATACATACTTAAATAGATAAATTAACACCCAGACACAGAACAAATAGTCATGTTCATCACACAAATATTTGCCCTGGGTGGGAATCGAACCCACGACCTCACGCTTCACAGTCGGCTCATCGCTCACTACGCCACGGAGGCTACTACTTAACTACAAGACTTAGATAGACATTTAAAAGATCTATCTCAATGACTGTAAAACCAGCTAAACCTTCACTAATATTTGATCATTTCGGAAGCCAACTGTCCTAAGCCAAAATTTTAGAAAATATTATGAGCAATTTCAGGTCGATTATAATTAAGATTGCATCATGGCGCTTTTAGTTACAAAGTGCAGCACTGTCTGAAGCTCGCAATTTGCTTTCAGTCACTTAAATGTCCCTTTGAGCTGACAAAACTCATTCATCAGCTCATTTCATAAAGATAGTCTTAACTCTTTCAAAGGATAGACAACTTTTGCATTAATGCTTCTTTGGTAAAGGGAGATCTTCCCATAGATTAGTTACTAATACTAATCATTAGTATGAATATACCTGTAACTTCCATCGGGCGAGGTGGTCATGCCCGGGGAGCGGCCGCGCTTCGACTGACTCAATTCGGAGCTTGTATATATGGTCGGATATTCAGAAAACTTCGACAGCGTGATTCAGGAAATCCCTTGGTGCCATCTCTTGATGAGTAGCGGAAGGTCGCTACACTTCTATGGTCGACTACACCGTATGAATATGAATCGGAATAAATTCAAATACATTTAAAGAGCGCTTACAAAATCAAAAGCTTGCTATCTGCTTACAGAAAATGTTTATCCCTGTGAGCTGACAAAACTCATTCATCAGCTCATTTTGTTCATAAAGTTTTAATTAACACTATAAAATAGATATTTTATTTTCTAACTAGCAGTTTAGCCTAAACCGTAAGTATATAGCTTAATAATTTCGTATGCCTTTATACTGTCTTTAGCCAAAGTTTACTTTGAGAATGGTTTTGATAATGTCTTAATTTATTTCCACTACAATAACATACTTACAAAAACTGTTCCTAAAATTGCTTAATTAAGTTCGTTTCACGGCGCTTTTGATTACAGAGTGCCAGCTCAGTCCAAATCTTGCAATCTGCTTACAGTTACAGTAAGACTTTAAAGTCCCTTTGAGTTAACAAAACTCATTCATCAGCTCATTTCATGAAGAGAGCCTTAAATCCTTTAAAGGATTGACAACTTCTGAATTACATTTAGTATAATAGTGAGAACTAGTACGACGTGGCTAAAAACTTAATCGTTTCAAATACCTCCACTGTAGTAAATCTTTAATTCTTAACAGCGCATTTACATTTTACAAAGTGCCAGCTCAGTTCACAGGTAGTAATCTGCTAAAGACATAAATCTGGATTTGAACTGACAAAACTTCATTCATCAGTTAATTTCGTTCATGAAGTCTTTACCGCTATTTTGAAGACAGACATCTGCCATATTTACCCGTTTTTGAGTAAAACTTACCGTGAGTAAAACGAAATAATTTTGAATGCCTTGCAATGTTTGTTAATTACGAGTAACTTTGGTTTAAATTAATATTTTTATCATTGTATATTTGTATACCTCATGAAGGTAAATATGGCGAATTAAATATATTTATATAAACAACTTTGTAAATACCCATATTTGTGCAAATAAATGTCTTTGTCTTTACAATGTCTGATCAATTTCAGAGCCCTATCATGCTAGCAAGGTGAGTTCAGCAAAGTTTCAAAAAAATATACCCGAATTTGTTGCTAATTTGTTGCTAATTAGTTGCCAAAACGACGATTTTGTTGCTCGAGCCGATCACGAGATATTGCGCATAATGCTACCTTGATATCACGGTAGCAAGGTCACTCTATAAATTACACACTTTTTCTTTGACGATAATGGCAAATTTTGTTGCTAATTTGTTGCTATAAGTGCGATACGCAGAAACATGTTTTTTTTTTTTCGCATTTTTCCTGTTTCTGCTACCTTGAAACTGATTTCCTGTCCGACAAAGAGTATCTCGAATTTGTTGCTCAACAGGAGAGCACTCATTTAGACATAAAGAACCAGCAACAAAATAGTCGGAGCCGATCGGCCGATTTTTTAAACTTTTTTTTTTCAATTCCTGCTATCTTGAAACTTGGTTGCTGGCCGACAAAGAGTGCTTCGAATTTGTTGCTCAACAGGAGAGTACTCATTTAGACATAAAGAACCAGTAACAAAATAGTCGGAGCCGATCGGCCGATGTATAAAACTTTTTTTTTCAATTCCTGCTATCTTGAAACTGGTTTGCTGTCCGACAAATAGTGCTTCGAATTTGTTGCTCAACAGGAGAGTACTCATTTAGACATAAAGAATCAGCAACAAAATAGTCGGAGCCGATCGGCCGATTTTTTAAACTTTTTTTATCAATTCCTGCTATCTTGAAACTGGTTTGCTGTCCGACAAATAGTGCTTCGAATTTGTTGCTCAACAGGAGAGTACTCATTTAGACTCAAAGAACCAGCAACAAAATAGTCGGAGCCGATCGGCCTATTTTTTAAACTTTTTTTTTTCAATTCCTGCTATCTTGAGATTAGGTGAATTCAGCAAAGTTTCCAAAAAAGTACCTGAGTTTGTAGCTAATGTGTTACTAATTAGTTGCCAAAACGACGTTTTTGTTGCTCGAGCCGATCACGAGATATCGCGTATAATGCTACCTTGATATCACGGTAGCAAGGTCACTATATAAATTACACACTTTTCCTTTGACCATAATGGCAAATTTTGTTGCTAATTTGTTGCTATAAGTGCGATACGGAGAAACATGTTTTATTTTGCATTTTTCTGTTTCTGCTACCTTGAAACTGGTTTCTTTCGGTCTTTAGTATTTCGGTCGTTCGGCTCCGACTATTTTGTTGCTGGTTATTTATGTCTAAACTAGTGGATCCCGCAGACGTTGTCCTGCCTTAAAAGTTTTGTAAGAGGATTAGTTTCTTTATAATCTCAAAGGGTTTTTATGTTACTGTCAAATAAAAAATTAAAAACGAACAGATGAACTGTTATTCAGACTATGTCAAACTTTTGGACGATGGCGCTAAGAACCAATGTTTGACAATTACTGTTACTGTTTATATAGGAAAATATAAAATAATTATTTTACTATTAATTTCACAATGCTCCCAAATTTTCTCACCGTTTAAACCTTCCCTGGACTTTTAGTAATATTTCAGGACCAAAATTAGCCATATCGGTTCAGACGTTCTTGAGTTTTAGCGAGATTAACGAACAGCAATTCATTTATATATATTTATATAAAGATTCGAAGAACATTATATTCATTTATTATTTAAAAATAACAATTTATAATAATTATAATATAAAAAACATGAATAAGCCAAAGACAATAGTATACTTAATTAATCTATGAAATGAAATAAGAAACATAAAATTTTTCTTTTCATTTAATATTGAATGGCTAAAAGGATTTTTATACAATGCCTTTGCGCACGCAGCTATCAAAATTGTCACGTCTGACTTTTATGTCAGACGTGACAATTTTGATAGCTGCGTGAAAATATAAATAAACAAACACCGAAATTAAATAATTTTGTAAAGAAATAATAAAGGAAAAGTAAAGTATAAGACTAAAACAACAGAATATAAGTTATAAAATATGATATTATTGATAATGGACGTGAATGAAGTAAGTAATAACATGTAGTGTATTTATAACAGTACACGGCGCATTTCATTCATTCCATTTGCTTCCCGTGGGAATGAGTTATTTTCACGCGGCAAAAAGTAGCCTATGTTCTTTCTCAACGTCCTTTCTATGTTTATGCCAAATTTCATCAAAATCGGTTCAGTGGTTTAAGCGTGAAAGAGTAGCAGACAGACAGACAGACAGAGTTACTTTCGAATTTATAATATTAGTATGGATGAGTACTCTCCTGTTGAGCAACAAATTCGAAGCACTCTTTGTCGGACAGCAACCAAGTTTCAAGACAGCAGGAATTGAAAAAAAAAAGTTTAAAAAATCGGCCGATTGGCTCCGACTATTTTGTTGCTGGTTCTTTATGTCTAAATGAGTACTCTCCTGTTGAGCAACAAATTCGAAGCACTCTTTGTCGGACAGCAAACCAGTTTCAAGATAGCAGGAATTAAAAGAAAAGAAAAGAAAAGAAAAAAATATTTATTTCATATTAGGAATACAAAATATTCGCTTAATGAATGTCATTTTTTCCCGGTCATCGCCTTTAAGTGCCCGTTTGGGCTGAGAGAAAAAAGGCGGCGGAAAAAAACTCCCAGCACTCTTTTAAAAAAAAACAGTACATATATAATTGAGATAACAGTATGGCTATGGGTCCATAATGGGCACACGTGACAGCTGATCGTATGAGACACCATAAACCCACTTCCAGCTGCTCACAGTTGCGAGTAATTACTAAAACTATATATTACATTTAATTTAGAAATAGCTTTGTGTGGGCGAGACTCTTTTATCATTAAGATAGTCCTTAGTGTTGTAGTAAGCCTTGCGGCAGAGGACTTGTTTGACTGTCTTCTTAAAATGTTTTAAAGGCAGGGATTGAATCTTTATTGGGATTTTATTATATATCCTAATGGACATCCCAATAAAAGAAGAGTTTTTTTATGGACCCGGCATTTCGGAAATGCCAGCTTGTGGCCGTTCCTAGTTGAGACACAGTTAGGACTATGCAAGTCCAATATGGTTGTGAATTTCTCTTTATTTTTGCGTACATACATTATGTTTTCGTAGATATATTGCGAAGCAAATGTAAGAATATTGATCTCTTTAAATTTTTCTCTAAGTGATTCTCTAACACCTAAGTTATAAATTGCGCGAATAGCCCTTTTCTGCAAAATAAAAATTGATTCAATATCAGCCGCATTACCCCACAGTAAAATGCCATATGACATTAAACTATGGAAGTAACTGAAATAAACTAATCTGGCTGTTTCAATGTCTGTGAGGGAACGAATTTTCTTTATCGCAAAAACTGCAGAACTAAGTCTATTCGCCAACTGAGAGATGTGGGGTCCCCACTGTAATTTCGAGTCTATTGTAATTCCCAGAAAAGGAGCTGCTTCAACAATGGCAAGAGCCTCACCATTTAATTGAGGATTTACATTTTCTTTTCTAACATTTGGGGGTGAAAACCTTATGCAATTAGTTTTTTTGTTGTTTAATAGTAAATTATTTACATTGAACCACTGAACTACCTTAGAGAGAGCATTGTTCACGTCGTCATAATTGGAAATTCGTCTATCGATTTTAAATAACAAAGAAGTATCATCTGCGAACAATACAATCTCATGACTGTTTTCAACCATGAAAGGAAGATCGTTTATATACAACAGAAACAGAAAAGGTCCTAAAATGGAACCTTGCGGGACCCCCATCTCTACAGGTGACCCAGACGACCTTTTACCATTCACTTCAACTCTCTGAGTCCTATCCCTCAAATAGGATGACAGGAGCTTGAGCGCGGTACCTTTAATGCCATAGTGGTTGAGTTTCCTGATAAGGGTTTCATGCTGAACGCAGTCAAATGCCTTAGATAGGTCACAGAATACACCCAGGGCATCCTGTGATCTCTCCCAAGCCTCTATAATAACTGTGTAAAGCTCAACACCTGCATCGGTTGTTGAACGACCCTTAGTGAAGCCAAATTGGTTCTTATGTAAGAGTCTGTTAATTGTGAAGTAAGACAATAGCTGGTTAAGAAGAATTTTTTCGAATACTTTGCTACACGTGGGGAGAACAGAAATTGGTCTATAATTCATGGGGTCAGTGGTACTGCCCGATTTGTACAAAGGAATCACTTTACTATGTTTCATTAAGTCAGGAAATTCACCACTTTTTATACAATTATTAAATATTAGGGCTAAGTGTGGCGCAACTAAGTCTATTATGGAATTAAGAATCTTTACAGAAATACCCCAAAGATCAGTAGTATTCTTAACATCTAATGTCCTGAATATTTTTACAATATGATTGGCGTCTATGGGTCTGAATTTAAAGTTACATTTGCATTCACTCACATTTTCTTTGAGCAACAATTCAGCAACATCGGGGGAAGAGTTAAGCGATTTAGTTGTCGAAACTGGAATGTCACTAAAAAAATTCTCAAATATAGTAGCTACTTTCTCATCTTGTTTGACCACAGTATTATCCGCAATAAGTTTAAAATCATGGTTACGGACCTTGCCTATTGCCAATTGAAAAAAAAAAGTTTAAAAAAATCGGCCGATCGGCTCCGACTATTTTGTTGCTGGTTATTTATGTCTAAATGAGTACTCTCCTGTTGAGCAACAAATTCGAAGCACTCTTTGTCGGACAGCAAACCAGTTTCAAGATAGCAGGAATTGAAAAAAAAAAGTTTAAAAAATCGGCCGATCGGCTCCGACTATTTTGTTGCTGGTTCTTTATGTCTAAATGAGTGCTCTACTGTTGAGCAACAAATTAGAGGCACAGGAAATCAGTTTCAAGGTAGCAGAAACACGAAAAATGCAAAAAAAAAAAAAACATGTTTCTCCGTATCGCACTTATAGCAACAAATTAGCAACAAAATTTGCCATTATCGTCAAAGGAAAAGTGTGTAATTTATAGAGTGACCTTGCTACCGTGATATCAAGGTAGCATTATGCGCGATATCTCGTGATCGGCTCGAGCAACAAAATCGTCGTTTTGGCAACTAATTAGCAACAAATTAGCAACAAATTCAGGTATATTTTTTTTGAAACTTTGCTGAACTCACCTTGCTAGCATGATAGGGCTCAATTTCAGAGTCAATTCAAGAGGAATTCTGAAAAATTGTATTTTTGTATGTGTTTTATCCATAAATCAGTCTCTGATCACAGAAGTGAAAAATAATTGCACATTGCTGTGAGGAACTATAAAAATCTTGATTCATTTCTATTAAATTTGGTGTCAGAAGTTGAAAATATGCACAACATTCGCAAAAAAATAGAGGGAATTGTATATTGATAATAATTTAAATTCGTTCTTTTATTGCTTATTTCACCTTAGTTGAAACCTTTTTTGTCACTAGTTTTTAGGGAAACTATAATAGGTAGGTAAATAGCCAATAGGTGTGTGAAATTATAAAATTTAAACCTCATCATACCTGAGCAGTTGAGTAGTATCCTTTTCGATCTTGAACAGTTTTCTCGCGGTGTAGTCGCTGAACTTTTGGATAGCGCGGGTTATATCCTGTTTGCGGTCTATGTCAGCCTGGTCCGCGCCTTGCCATGACTCGATGTATACCAGCGAGACCCTCGTGTTGAGCGTGCGGAAGTACTGTTGGAGAAGAAGATTATATTGATTTGAGTTGGCGTTGCAATGTTCTATACTTTGTTAGGTATCTCATGTAAATCATTGTGTGGATGGAAATCTTATTTATTTACATATATAATAATAATAAATAAATAAATAATTTTCGAAGTGAAAACTTCTTTAGCGGCGTTGTGCACTTTTTTTGGGATGGGTAAAAAATGTTAAACTCGCGCCAGGACACGTGGCCTGATCGAATATTCGTAAGACGAAGGGGTGACAGCTGATGACGGCGCGACTGTCTATACTTGTAAAATTCGTTTATATCAAGTATTTAAAATATGGACATTGAACAAAGTGCATCTATTAATAAAAAAGTGACGAAGAAATAGTAAAAGAAAATGAGTGAATATTTTATAAAAATACTAGATAAAACCTACTGAAAATACTAGATGAAAAATAATACTGATAATAAAAGCAATGTTTGCGAAATTATTCCCTAACCATTCCAAAATATCAAAACTGCACAACGTTAATATTCAAGTTTTCACTTCTGCCGGCACTACCGGTGTGCAACTCGTTGTTTTTTTAAAGATATACACATACATGTATCATCTACCAATAATATGGATTTGAAACTTTCATGACACACATTTTTGTATCATTATAAAATTATTAATTCGAATACAGATAAGAAATGCCTAGTTAAAGTATGTTATAATGGGTTGTAGTTAATATTTTCTTAAGTGAAATTCAATTTTTTTATTAGATATACAATTGGTACTAGCTGATTATATAAAGTGAAGTGTAATTTGTCTCTTTCAGGATTTGGATGGGTAACCTAGCAGTACACTTTCAAGCGCAACGTCATAATTTCAACACATTCGGTAGGCGCATAGCCTGGATGTTATTTATGTTTTAGCGGGCAACCTTTCTAGCAGCCTAATGGGCGGTTCGTAAGCATTTCTCAGCGTTTCAAAAGGGTTTGTTGTTATTTCCATTTTACAAATCGCAACTCATCGTTGTATTTGTTATTTAAATAATTTTGGCAATACTACGCTATAATACTACGCTGAGAAGAATAGAATATAATAGAATAATACGCTGTCAAAACATCCGAAAGCGTATTGGCTGCAACCCTTTTTGCGTCCCACTGCGGGTCACGGGTCTCTCCCTATTATTGGGGAGGCCTGGAGCTTACTCCACCAAGCTGCTCCAATGCGGGTTGGTGGAGATGCGGGTTAGTGGCCAACCCGCTGTCGGATGTTTTTAAACCGCCCATAACTATCCTACAAGGTTTAACGACTGTTATCTATCGACAACAACCGGCACCGACAGCTTAACGTGCCCTCCGAAGCATGGAAACGCGCTTGAAATTTATTGCCACTAGCGGTCACCCATCTCACACCGGGCCGCGCCCGTTTGGCTTATCCGTGTTGATCGCTTACGTTCTATGCTCGCCGACGGGCCATGCGCGCCTGCACAGAGTTTGGGATGCCATTATTGAAAAAGAAATCTAACTATCGCCAAGAAAGTATAGAAGAAAGTTTCAACACAACGAAGTACTCGTTTATAAGACCCGTATAAACACAGTCAGAGATCCATCCAATTGCAAACGCAAATGCAATTTCGTTTCCACCGGATCTCCCATTCCCTTTGGGACTTGATTAGAGAACGCTGAAAGTTGTAATTCTTTGTATGGTTTTAAGTAAACATTGAGATGGAAAACATTGCGTAGCGAAATCACTGCACTGGCCTTAGCAATAGGTACTCAAAAAAATCCTCGAAGCATCAAACTAATGTGTAAAAATAATTGTTTTTTTTAATCACAAGGCGTTGGTAATATCGTTATTCGAATCATTTTAGGAAATAATAAAATAAAACTAAAATCATTACTATACAAAATTGTAACTAACTCAAGGAAAATAACAAGCTAGCTCTAATATCTATCACAATTTTGCTCTCTTAATTGATTCAATAAGTGGTTAAACGGTTTGTCATGATTCACAAAATGGCCGCAACTATATTTTAAAATACTCTAACAGAATATTTCAGTACAGTGAAGTACACGAGGCCTACATACATAGAGTGCGAGAGAAATTTTCCATCCTATCGCTAACACAAAGATTGGAGGTAAACGGAATTACATTTCACCCGTATCTCCCATTCCCTTTGAGACCGTGATTAAAGAACGCAGGAAGTTCTAAATCTTCGTACGGTTTTAAGTAAACACTGAGATGGAAATAGAGTAGAGAAGTCATTTAACTTTGTAAAGCAACTGTGCTCGCTTTGGTAATACTGTGAGGCACTTTCGTAAGTAAATATGGCAAAAGCCTTGAAATATTAAAAACTAAATTGGTTTTGTTTTTCAAATCACAACGCGTCATGTTTGTTGCTTGAATAATAAAAAAAACGGAATCTTTAATGTTTAAAATATAAAATATATATATAATTAATTATATATATATATATATATATATATAATATATATATATATATATATATATATATATATATATATATATATATATTATATATATATAATTAATTTAAAAATATTGACGAACCCGGTTATGATTACTATGGTCTTTATGCAAATTCATTTTCTTAACTTTACCTTTATTATATTACCTTTCAAGAAGTTTATGTATTGAATGGGCGGCACTTCTCATATTTTAGTATGGAATTTGCACTTCATAGCAAAATTGCAGTATTTATTTTCTTTGTAAAGAACCATTGACAATATATTTCAATACGGAGAGGAACGCAATGCCCGCATAAACATAGTGAGAGAAATTCTCCGTTCCGTTAGGAACGCAAATGCAATTTCGTTTCCGCCAAATCTCCCATTCCCTTTGGGGTCGTGATTAGAGGACGCACAAAGTTCTAATTCTTCGTATGGTTTTAAGTAAACATTGGGATGGAAATAGAGTAGCGAAATTGAATGAGTTCGTGAAATTGTAGCTCGGCTGTTAGTGGGAGCTTTGAACATTTGAAACTAATTTTGAAATGGAACGAAAAATGTAACGTCTTGAATTTACTTTGTTCCATCAAGTGTTAAACTGTTGTACGAATGAGCAATAAACAAATAAGTTACGTTTTCTTTATGACAAGCCTTCCACCAGCGGCTTCGCCCGTGTGGACCCGTTTAATGGGTCCCCGTAGGATAATAAATAGCCTATGTGCTATTCCAGGCTTCATTGCTATATTAAAATCATAGGCGTTTAGCCAGTTGCTTCAACCGCGTTGTCCCTATTACCCGTTTTCACGTAGGAATTAAGCATTTTTCCGCTGTAAAAAGTAGCCTATGTTACTCAGGATGAATGTAGCTTTCTAATGGTGAATGAATTTTTGAAATCAGAACAGTAGTTTTTGAGTTTATTCATTACAAACACAAAAATACATAAATTAAATCTTTCCTCTTTATAATATTATTAGTATAAATTTATATTTCCTTTATCAGCTCCAGTTTTTAATGCATGACACGCATGAATGGTACATATAACTACTATTGAATATCGATAGGATAGCGTAGTCAAGGGTCTTGGTTTCGATTCTCTACGATTTTTGTGTATACATGATGTCCACAGCACAGAGAATGCTAGTGTGTGTGAATGTAGTGTGAAGCTTACTTTTTTAAACTTACCAAATCAGCAATATTGGCGACTTGTATAGCATCATGGACGACCTCGGACCTGGTACTGCCGTTTCTTCTATCAAACATCGCCTTGTCAATGACGAGGGCGGTCTCTATGTACTTGGTCGTCTCCCTGACGTCGCGTCTTCGCCTGTTGAGCGACCGGAGGCCGACGTTCTGCCACCATCGCCAGGATTCCTCGTTCGTTGATGATATGGTCTCTCTGCGGAGCAATAATTTTAACATTTACAATTTGGATACGGCAACAAATTGTGACAAAATAGTAGTTAAAGGTGTATGAAATTCATTCTTAATTAAAAGAAATGAATAAACGTTACACACTCATAGTCCCACAGTAAGGTAATTAATACCCTGTGTCGTGGGTACCATGGACACATACAAAGACAGGAACACAAATATTCAAGAAACTCTCATTACTGTCTCTGCCCTGTATGTATATGTCACCGTAAGATTATAAACATCGATAGATTACAATCTATCTCGTGAGATTGTAAACTGTCGAAAGATTGTGAACCGTGACATATGGTTGCAATTTAACGCATTATTTTTCGCTATATTATAATCTATTGAAGTGAAACTGTTAAATTACAATGTGTCCCGCGTCATATTGTCAACTGTCCGAAAGCTCTTCCTGATTGGTCGGTCTTATTGTAAAAGTGACCAATTACGACCAGCCGTTCTATGTCCCCGTAGAGTTAGGAATGAAATAAAGGTGTAAATTTAAATGAAGTAAGGTTAAATGAAAAAAAATCTTCAAGTATTTATTTATTATTTAGTAGGTAATCAATAATACTGACATATTATGTTGAGAAAAATTGTAACGTGTTATTTATTCTTCAAACATAAATTCAAATTTAAAAATTACAAAAAAATTAAACAATTATTTTGTCTTTAAACACAAATTGACACAAACTGAATGAAGAACTTCTAAATAAGCTAGAGCGCCTTCTAAATAGTTGTATCCGATTTATTTTCAATCTACGCAAGTATGACCACATCTCAAGTTTTCGAAGTCAGCTTAAATGGCTTACTATTTATTTTTTAATCTCTAATATTTTCTGTTCTCGGTCTGGGTGTTTATTTATTTATTTATTTGTCATTAAGTGTAGGTTAACAATTTTATGGTAAAATTATAACTTCAAGTCCCAATACACTTAGCCATACAATGGCATACAAATGTTGATAATAACATTTTAAAACTTAAGTAGATACATTTATCTTTCGCATGCACTGATAGGTTAATCAATTAAAACAGTCAATTATTCAATTATTACATGTATCATTCAAAATGTAAATAATATTATCAAATTATTTATATAAACAAAAATCAATTGCGTCTTTTCATATCAGATTAAATAATTATTAATAATAAAAATACAAATAATAAGCGTAATTAATATCGGGTCGAATTCAATTGTCAAAGTATTCATTTACACTATAGAAGCATTTTTCTATCAACCAGTTTTACAAACTAATTTTAAATTTATTTAATTGTAAATCTTTCATGCGCGATGGTATTTTATTATAAATTCGTACACACATTGCATAGCAATTTTTCCTATATAGTGCCGTTCGCATGTTATCAGGCAGAACAATTCTGTTAGGATTTCTAGTATTTCTTGGATATTCATCCGAAGCTTTTAGAAATAAATGTTCATTACTTTTAACATAGCAAGCTGCTTCTAGTATATATGTCACCGTAAGATTATAAACATCGATAGATTACAATCTATCTCGTGAGATTGTAAACTGTCGAAAGATTGTGAACCGTGACTTAAGGTTGCAATTTAACGCATTATTGTTCGCTATATTATAATCTATCGAAGTGAAATTGTTAAATTACAATCTGTCCCGCGTCATATTGTCAACTGTCCGAAAGCTCTTCCTGATTGGTCGGTCTTATTGTAAGAGTGACCATATGTTCTTTGCAACTCCCGGTGCCACAGCTCTTTGACGTGCAACAATAAGTGACATTTAAAAAAAATATAAATTAATTTAATTTTGTAACGTTATTTTAGTTTAATTTGTTTAGAGAGAGTGATCGTGTTTTTGTAAGTGTTTCTTATAACTTTTGAATTTTAATTTGTGTTTGAGGACAAAATAATTGTTTTGTTATATAAGAGTTATTTTTATAATTTCTTATTGTTTTTTTAGAAGAGTTTATTTTTTAATTAATTAATTAATTAATTTATTATTTGGAACCACCTTAATCTAGGGGTTACAAGGTAGAATGCCTAATGGCATTCTCTGCCAGTCAACCCTGGGTGTTGGAGAGAATTTTAGGTAGGCGGACGAAGAACAGTGACATTAAGCACGAAAACTGATATTTTTATTATTGCCAGAAATTAGCACATAAAAATATAATTAATAGATATATTTACTTAAATAATACACAACAACATACATAAATATATATATATACACATACATACATATATACATATACATATATTATACGTAATATAATATTTTGATGTGAACTCATAAGCTCGTAGTGACTCGTGTATTACTCGATAACAAATGTCTGCTAGCAGTTTCTTGAATGTGCCCTTTGTTGGCGCCTTTCTAATATTTTCGGGTAGGGTGTTCCAGAGTAGTATAGCCTGAACATTATAGGAGTAACGGAAGAAGTCACTATTGTGTGGAGGCGTATAAAGTTTAAGGTTATTAGTAGAACGGAGCCCTCTGTTATGAACTGAACAGAGTTACTGAAATGTTTCCTTAAGATAATGTGGAGAAGATGGATCATGTAAAATTGAATACAGGACCAAGAGAATTCTAGAGTTACGCCTCTGTCGAATAGTAAGCCATTTAAGCTGACTTCGAAAACTTGAGATGTGGTCATACTTGCGTAGATTGAAAATAAATCGGATACAACTATTTAGAAGGCGCTCTAGCTTATTTAGAAGTTCTTCATTCAGTTTGTGTCAATTTGTGTTTAAAGACAAAATAATTTTTTTGTCTTTAAACACAAATTGACACAAACTGAATGAAGAACTTCTAAATAAGCTAGAGCGCCTTCTAAATAGTTGTATCCGATTTATTTTCAATCTACGCAAGTATGACCACATCTCAAGTTTTCGAAGTCAGCTTAAATGGCTTACTATTCGACAGAGGCGTAACTCTAGAATTCTCTTGGTCCTGTATTCAATTTTACATGATCCATCTTCTCCACATTATCTTAAGGAAACATTTCAGTAACTCTGTTCAGTTCATAACAGAGGGCTCCGTTCTACTAATAACCTTAAACTTTATACGCCTCCACACAATAGTGACTTCTTCCGTTACTCCTATAATGTTCAGGCTATACTACTCTGGAACACCCTACCCGAAAATATTAGAAAGGCGCCAACAAAGGGCACATTCAAGAAACTGCTAGCAGACATTTGTTATCGAGTAATACACGAGTCACTACGAGCTTATGAGTTCACATCAAAATATTATATTACGTATAATATATGTATATGTATATATGTATGTATGTGTATATATATATATTTATGTATGTTGTTGTGTATTATTTAAGTAAATATATCTATTAATTATATTTTTATGTGCTAATTTCTGGCAATAATAAAAATATCAGTTTTCGTGCTTAATGTCACTGTTCTTCGTCCGCCTACCTAAAATTCTCTCCAACACCCAGGGTTGACTGGCAGAGAATGCCATTAGGCATTCTACCTTGTAACCCCTAGATTAAGGTGGTTCCAAATAATAAATTAATTAATTAATTAATTAAAAAATAAACTCTTCTAAAAAAACAATAAGAAATTATAAAAATAACTCTTATATAACAAAACAATTATTTTGTCCTCAAACACAAATTAAAATTCAAAAGTTATAAGAAACACTTACAAAAACACGATCACTCTCTCTAAACAAATTAAACTAAAATAACGTTACAAAATTAAATTAATTTATATTTTTTTTAAATGTCACTTATTGTTGCACGTCAAAGAGCTGTGGCACCGGGAGTTGCAAAGAACATATCGCACTCCTAGATCAAAACTGTAACAACTCAAAATTCGTTTATTTAGAGTTATTCTTGTATTCGAATGCCAGGTGATCACACGCAACTATCCCGACATAAATGGAACAATATTGCTTCAAAAAAAAAAAAACTAGATTGCGTTGACTTTCTATTGTTGAATCATAATGCCCGTGTCACCCCCACCTAAACAAGTTTATTGTTAGTTGACCTTCACTAGTCACCACGAGAGCACGTATTAAGAAAATCGAAAACGCGGACATTTCGAATTGTTACAGTTTTGTTGAATTGAATAAGGCGATTAGAGTAAGTTAATTAGTATTGTTACGGTATTGGTGAATCGGTGTGAAATATTTCTTAAGGATATTTTGACTTGTTCCAGTTTTGTTTGAAAAGGTACGTAAATATTTAATTACTATTTAGATTTGACTTAGTTTTGATGGATCAACATGTAAATTTCTAGTTGTCTTAGTATTGTTGAAACTAATTTAAATTGATATTTTTTCTATATAAAATGAAATATTCTTTATGCATCGAATTAAAATCGTGAACGTAATCATAAATATTATTGATTTCTATTGAAGTTTTTTTGATAAAACTGTTAATTCCGTTGTATTAAAAGATTTTTTTGAGTTAACTCACTATTGCTGGATCGTTATAATTTACAATAATTTACTTTTCTCTTTTTCAGATAAACATGAAGAGAGGCAGATTTCTCGTCAATATTGTCAATGCAAAATATAAAGAAAACCTGGTATCAGTTAATGATACCATTTAACTACAAATTTAGATACAGAAGCACAAATAAACAAAGAAAATATTCCATTAAATACTATTATAATGACTAATCAAGCCCATAGTAGACAAATTGAAAATGATTTAGCTATATCTCCAAGTGAAGAAAGTTTTATTGAAGACTCTGATACAGATCCAACTTATATCCGTAAAAAGAAGAAGAATCTTCCCCGTAAAATAATCCCATCATCTTCTTCACTTCATCTTCAAGTGAGACTTCGTCATCAAACTCTTCTAATCCTAGCGACAGTTCTAGTAGCAGTAGTGATTCTGAAACTGAAACCTAGCTCATTCTTGAAGCCAAAACGTTGTTTCAATTGAATCTATGGCTGTAATTGATACTGTTGGACAGCTTCAGATTCAAAATGATGTTGATACTGAGTTTAGGGATGTTAATTATCCTACTATACAACCACAGTGTCACGTTGTCAATCAATTGAGCAATGATCAGCCAAATGAAGAGGTAAAAAGAGGAAAGAAGAAGTTAAGAAGAGAATCGACATGGAAAGCAAATATTTCTAAAGCTCTGAGGAATTCTTGTAAGTCATACCAATCTCTAACAAAAAGCAAGAAAGTTTTTAATGAAAGGAAAGCTTGCCCGGCATGCGGTGAAAGTTGTAGACAACGTTGTAGTTTGAACATCAATGAAGAAACAAGACAAACCATCTTTGATGGTTATTGGGGACTAGCAGATCTACAGAGACAGAGGGAGTACATAATCAGACATACTCAAGAAATCAAACCAAAGTATAGATATTCTTGTACACAGGAGTTTAGAAATCTTAATAGAGCCTTTTATTTTGAAGTAGCTGGCAATAAGATCTATAATGTTATATCTATTTGTATTATTTGTTAATTCTATTATTTGCATTTGTAAGATGTGTCATTTTTATTTATTTATTTAATGATTTATGTACACAAACACATGCATAAAACATACATTTAAAATAGAATTTTACAAAGGTACAGCTTATTCTTTTAGGAATCTCTTCCAGCAGACCTGCAACAGGAGAAGTGTTAACTAAAGGTAGTAAATAGTGACAAATAATAATAAGTTAGTTATTATATTTTTTTTACATTACGAGGCGATTAGATTTTAGCCTGATTTGTTTTTAGACTGATTTATAATAAGTTTTATTACATTGGAAGATTTATAATTCATGTTAGGATTAGATGTTTTTAATTATGAGAGGCTAATATCTCAATTCTTGTTAACTTTTAATCTTGGATGTTTCTTTATTAATTAGTGGTAACTCCTAATTAACAATTATAATTAATTTATAAGTGGAGTTTATTAATAGTTTGCATGTTTGAGAAATATGTCCACTCTTTTAGAACTCTTTTGTTTGAATAATTGTTTTTATTTTTCTTGTAGTAAATAAGTATAACTCAAAATGATTCAATAAAACTGATTCAAGTCAAAATGGTTTTAATTTTAATTACATAGTCATCACCCTAAAGTGTAACAATTCAAAAACAGCTATTTTTGATAAAAATCATTGTACTATAGCCCCTACTTTACGAACGTACGATTTCACAAGCTAATTAATATATAGAATTCAATTAAATTGTATTACTTTTCGAACAAAAAACGTAGTTATAAGTTTTTTTCGTTTCCTGAATAATGACCCTTTTTGAGTTGTTTCAGTTTTGATCTAGGAGTGCGATATGGTCACTCTTACAATAAGACCGACCAATCAGGAAGAGCTTTCGGACAGTTGACAATATGACGCGGGACAGATTGTAATTTAACAATTTCACTTCGATAGATTATAATATAGCGAACAATAATGCGTTAAATTGCAACCTTAAGTCACGGTTCACAATCTTTCGACAGTTTACAATCTCACGAGATAGATTGTAATCTATCGATGTTTATAATCTTACGGTGACATATATACTAGAAGCAGCTTGCTATGTTAAAAGTAATGAACATTTATTTCTAAAAGCTTCGGATGAATATCCAAGAAATACTAGAAATCCTAACATAATTGTTCTGCCTGATAACATGCGAACGGCACTATATAGGAAAAATTGCTATGCAATGTGTGTACGAATTTATAATAAAATACCATCGCGCATGAAAGATTTACAATTAAATAAATTTAAAATTAGTTTGTAAAACTGGTTGATAGAAAAATGCTTCTATAGTGTAAATGAATACTTTGACAATTGAATTCGACCCGATATTAATTACGCTTATTATTTGTATTTTTATTATTAATAATTATTTAATCTGATATGAAAAGACGCAATTGATTTTTGTTTATATAAATAATTTGATAATATTATTTACATTTTGAATGATACATGTAATAATTGAATAATTGACTGTTTTAATTGATTAACCTATCAGTGCATGCGAAAGATAAATGTATCTACTTAAGTTTTAAAATGTTATTATCAACATTTGTATGCCATTGTATGGCTAAGTGTATTGGGACTTGAAGTTATAATTTTACCATAAAATTGTTAACCTACACTTAATGACAAATAAATAAATAAATAAACACCCAGACCGAGAACAGAAATTTAAAATGTTTCGCCGGGAATCGAACCCGGGACCCCTTGATTGGCAGTCCGGCATGGTAACCATTGCGCCACGCGGGTCGTCAAATTGCTCAACTAGAATTTATTGTTTAGTTGATTTTAATCATCAGAGTTAAGGCTATAATGGTTGGTAAGGATCTAATTTAAAACTGTAAATATTATGAACAAGATTGCAATTTCATGGTTGAATATTTTATTAAAAAATAAACTGTCATTTAATTATCTTCAATTTTGTAGAAAAATGTCCTAAATTCTTAGACTAAGAATAATGTACTTGGAAGTTTTGACGGGAAGATGAAAATAACATGCATTTGTTTTATTTTTATATTCTGTTTTATTTTTGTGTTATATTGGAACAAGTTGATGGCATTTTGTTTGAAACAGGTTAATTTCAGTGCATGAGTGTTGTGAAAAAAATGACAGAGAGAAAATATGTTTTTTTCAGGTTATCTCTATCGAACACGGAACGATAAAGAAACCACCACTTTACTTAAATATCAGACTGACTTGACTGACTGATTACTGACAACTTTGAATATTACTATTATCGCCCAATTTCGAAAATCGCAAGACAAGCAAACGAATTATAGAGTAATATTCTTCCTAATTCCTAAAGCTCCAGGCCTCCCCAATAATGGGGAGAGACCCGTGCCCAGCAGTGGGACGTGAAAAGGGTTGCAGCCATTCTTCCTAATTAGGCCCTTTCAAGCATACTGTTTAAATATTTTAAACTTTTTTAGAGAATATTTGCGTAAATTGGATTTCAGTTCAAAATTGGTCACAAAGTTCAGTGAACTCAAAACAGAGACCTTCGGTATAGCTCGCATTTGACAGCCCTCCCGCAGATAAAGTTGAAGAGGGCCACAGGATTAGGGAGACAGATGATAAAGAGACACTGTAATCGCTTTAAGCGGTCTCTCGCAGCCTTAGAGCATCAAAGTTACTGACTCACTTCAGTAGAGACGGCATAGCGCCTCGCTTCGATACATAATTTTTGTGCCAAATCTGGTGGGGGGGAAGAACGCACACATTTTAATTTTGTCACATATTCACAAATATTCTTTCATCGCTACAGACGCATACATTTCTAAATAATAATATGTCAATTTCAATTAACAACGTCATTTTTATGCACCGTCAACACTGACATCGACACACACAGACACACTAGTTTTATAACTAGAAGGCACATTGTGCATGGACATTGGGACGAGGGGTTCGCCCGTAAAAGCCACTCCTCTGACGGGTGTCATACCTTGATACTCTAAGCTCGCAACTCCTTAACATTATGACAATATTTTGACCTGCTAGTAATGTAGCTTTATCGATCTATAAATCTATGGTCACCAATATTGACCACTTAGTTACAAAAATATAAATGGAAAATTTCATATAACTTTGCAGCCTTATTACCACTATTTAAGTCTGAACTATAATGATATAAAGAGACTCTAATGTGAAATTATTACGTCCCACTCCTGGGCACGGGTCTCTCCCCAATATTAGGGAGGCCTGGAGCTTATTCCACCACGCTGCTCCAATGCGGGTTGGTGGAAATGCAGGTTAGTGGCCAACCCGCTGTTGGATGTTTTCAAACCGCCCATAAGGCCTCCGACAAGGTTTAACGACTGTTATCTATCGACAACAACTGGAACCGACGGCTTAACGTGCCCTCCGAAGCACAAAAACGCACATGAAATTTTTGCCACTAGCGGTCACCCATCTCACACCCGGCCGCGCCCGTTTGGCTAAGTCGCATAGATCGCTTGCGTTCTACGCTAAATTATTACTTATTACTTATATTACTCTCCACCAACCCGCATTGGAGCAGCGTGGTGGAGTAAGCTCCAGGCCTCCCCAATAATGGGGAGAGACCCGTGCCCAGAAGTGGGACGCAAAAAGGGTTGCAGCCACTTATATTACTACGTTATTTTAGTAATGAGTTCAGTAATGAGTCTCGGAGTTCATTAACTCAAAACAGAGACCTTCGATATAGTTCGCTGTCCTGTCGAATAGGCTATCAAATCAGCCGTCCCGCAGATAAAGTTGAAGAGGGCCAAATGATTAGGGTGACAGCTGATAAAGGGACACCGTAATCGCTTTAAACTCTCACAACTCCTTAACTGCGAGTGTTTTAGATGATAATCTTTAGTTACTACTATCAGTAGCTACTTGAGTTACTAGAGCCGCGATGGCCGAGTGGTAAGGACTGCGGTCTCCGACACACTCAGTTCTGCATATTGCAAGGTCCCTGCAGATTATGTAAGTGCAGTTTTGACACAGATGACGACCCACGTGGCTATGGTTACCATGCCGGACTGCCAATCGAGGGGTACTGGGTTCTATTCCCGGCGAAATAATTTTTTTAATGATGAGTTAATTCTGTTCTCGGTCTGGGTGTTTGTGTTTCTGTCTTTGTATGTGTCCATGGTACCTACGACACAGGTTATATATACCCTACTGTGAGGCTGTGAGTGTTAATTAGTTTAATGGGCTGGTGGAATTATAGGTCGATTTTTCTTTTAAGATGATCTTGGACGAAACGTAACCTTCAACTGCGGCCGATATCGATCCATGACTCGCAACTTTTTATTGCCCAACTTGGAAGATATGAACTTGGTTGACATGTGGTTTCAACAAGACGGCGCCACATGCCACACAGCCAGTGAAATAATGGACATTTTAAGGAATTAATTTGGTGAGCAATATCTCTCGTTTTGACTCTGTAATTTGGCCACCAAAATCATGCGACTTGAGGCCTCTAGACTATTTTGTGTGGCGCTACGTGAAATTGTTGGTGTATTTGGACAACCCTAACACTATTGAGGCCTTAAAATATTACACAACCCATGTTATTGGTGGAATTCAGGCCGAAATATTGGAAAAAGTAGTGCAAAATTAGACGTTCCGTATGGGCTATTTATTATTATTATATTTATATGACTCACCGGTCAGTGGAGAGGGCATTGTGCTTCGCTTCGATACATAATTTTTGTGCCAAATCGGGTGCGAGGGGAAGAACGTACACATTTTAATTTTGCCACACATTCACAAATATTCTTTCATCGCTATGTCGCATACATTTCTAAATATGTCAATTTCAATTAATAACGTCATTTTCTATTGCACCGACAACACTGACACCGACACACACACACTAGTTGTATATAACTAGAAGGCACATTGTGTATGCACGTTGGGACGAGGGGTTCACCCGTGAAGGCCACTCCTCTGACGAGTGTCATACCTGTTAGTACCTGTGATGCTCTAAGACTATTTAAAACGTAGCCGCGTTCAACATTTTCATGAAGTAATCTTTAAAAAGTAAATGGCAAGAATTAGATTAACGATTCCAATAAAGTTTTTGTAACGTACTTTTAGCTGTTTTATTCGAGTTTTAAAAAGAAGGCTCTTAAAAAATCACCTGTATTATTATTTTTAGCTCACGTAAAATATAAGACCAATGGTATTATTTTCAAAACACAAACATAATGACTAAAACATTTAAGACTGTTCGTAAGGAATAACGTTTCTACCTAAATGTTCTGAGTCACGCACTCGCCGCTCCGGAAAATAATCCCTCAGGATTAATTCGCCTGTTTGAAAACAGGAGGCACTTCTGGCTTGTAGCTACCTCCATTATTGTAAACGAGGCTATGTAGACAAATCTATATTTAAATAGCCAACATATAGTAACTTGTAGGTGGTAGAAGTATTATGGTTCGCCCGGGGAAGTGCCACCGCTGCACCCACTTCTGCCGTGAATCAATTCTATTGTGTTTCGGCGCAAAAGTGCAGTTGCCAGCCACACTTACATCAACGACCATCAGCCTCCGGAGTAGCAGCGCAACTGCATACGACCTCAGACAAGACTTACCTATGCTTGCTTGAGGTTGTATGTAGATGTCCATGGGCTGCAGCGACCACTAAACACCACGTGGCCTGCATGCTTGTCTGCTACTCCATTAAAAAAAATGTTTCGTAGTAGCACAGCGGGCGGCATTGAAAGTTATAAGTACAGTTATACATAAAATTATTAATAGGTAATGGTGAAATCTTTAGACAAACGAGGCTATAGATTGATTACTGAAAGCTGGTAAGTGCAACACTACCAAACCCAAATTTGTTTTGTCTACTCTGTCTATCTGTACAACACATGTGCATTAAGCATAATGTTGCTGGCCGTCGCAACATGAAAATGCATTTTTGTGAATAGTAAAATCGCCACCTTCGAACCAACAGGCTGTACTGATATAGCCTTTAAGAAATGGTCACCTTATGTGACTGGCAAGTGCATAAATATTTCCAATAAAAATATACAGTTACTATTTGTAACTAGTGGCTGCCCGCGATTTGTCCGCTTAGACTTTAGTTGTAGAATTTTTCTAAAATAAAAGTAGCCTAAGTTACTCCTCATTACATCAGCTACCTGGCAGTGAAAGTCCCGTCAAAATCGGTTCAGTCATATCAGATTATCAGTCATTAGCCGGATCACAAGAACAGTCAGACAGACAAAAATAGTAAAAAATGTTTTTTTTTTTATATGTAAACCGAACAAAAAGGCAGACGGGCCGCGTGGTGTTAAGCGATCACCGTCGCCTATGGACACGGGCAACCCCAGGGGAGCCACCCGAGCATTGCCGGCTTTGGAGGAGAGCTCTTTTTACAGCTTTCTTGAAGAACCCCATGTTATAGTCCACTGGGAATGCCTCAGCTGGAAGGTTGTCCCATAACCTGCACGTCCGTGGTAAAAAGGAGCATGCAAAGCGGACTGTGGAGGACCGCCACGAGTCCAGATGGTGCCGGTGGAACTTTAACCTTCGTCTGGTGGTATAATCATGAAATGGTGATGTAGGCATCAATTTGAAGAGTTCCTCGGAGCACTCACCGTAGTAAAGTCGGTAGAACACGCAGAGCGAGCCTATGTCTCTTCGCAAGCTGAGCGGTTCTAGCCTGTCAGTCAATCTTGGGTCGTTGACGATTCGGACTGCGCGCTTTTCAACGGAGTCAAATGGGTGTAGCTGGTATTTTGGTGCTCCTGCCCAGAGATGAGAGTAGTACTCCATGTGGGGTCTGACCTGTGCCTTGTACAGCGTCAGGAGTTGCCCCGCAGTGAAGTACTGCCTCGCCCTATTGAGGACACCAAGTTTTTTGGACGCCAATTTGGATTTGTGCTCCAAATGACTCCGGTACTGCACTTTACTCGTAATGTCAACTCCCAAGATACCAACACTTTCACCGACGGTGAGCGCGGTACCCTGGAACTTGGGCGCTATAACAAATGGGGTTTTTTTTAGCGGTAAACGCGCAAACTTGTGTCTTCGTGAGGTTAAACTCGACAAGGTTAAGTCGACCCCATTCCGAGACCCGCTCCAGAGAGTTCTCGACTTCAGACACAAGTTTGATTCTGCTTTCCTCCACTTGTGACCGAGAGGCATTGGCTCGACAGGTGTATAGTGTGTCCACCGTACTATCATCCGCATAGCAATGTATACTGCGTGATTGTTGCAGCATGTCATTGATATGCAGAATGAATAGTGTAGGAGACAGTACTGAGCTTTGGGGAACACCGGCGTTAATGGGTTTCATATCTGAGCAGCATCCGTCAACAACGACCTTAATCTGCCGCTCAGATAGAAAGTTTGCCACCCAGTTGCATAGCCTCAGGGGAAGACCGTAAGATGGAAGCTTCGCGAGAAGGGCCCTGTGCCAGACCCGGTCAAAGGCCTTTGCAATATCCAGGCTGACTGCCAGAGCCTCCCCGTTGCCCTCGACGGCTTCAGCCCATCGGTGTGTGAGGTATACCAAGAGATCACCGGCCGACCGGCCCTGGCGAAAGCCATACTGACGATCGCTGATCAACCGGTGCTTCTCAAGATACCTAAGGAGCTGCGTGTTTATAACACGCTCCATCACCTTAGAGAGCAGGGAGGTTATCGCAATGGGCCTGTAATTGGACGGGTCAATGCGGTCACCCGTTTTTGGTTTGTGTACCGTATATAGTTACATTCATATGGATGTAGTAAAAAGCGGTTATTTTAATATTACAGATAGACACTCGAATTTTATTTATTTGTATAGATAAACGGTTGCAGTTACCCCATAACTTTATGCTGCAATATAAAATCTTTGAAGACGTAATCCAAGTTCATCCAGTCCGAAGTTTATACATAAAAAAACTGGCTTGGCTTGGCTGGCTTGTATTACCTTCATTATTGCAAACGCTTCAATAAATCATTAAATAGCTAAAACGCGCTTGACGCGGCGGTAAGCTAGAACGCAAGTGATTTACGCAGCTAAGCTAAACGGGCGCGGTCGGGTGTGAGATGGGTGACCGCTAGTGGCAAATAAAATTTCATGCGCATTTTCGTGCTTTGGAGGGCACGTAAAACAATACATACATATCAGTCGTTGAACCCTGTCGGAGGCCTTATGGGCGGTTTGAAAACATTCGATGGCGGGTTGGCCACTAACACGTATCTCTACCAACCCGCATTGAAGCAGCGTCCACCACGCTGCTTCAATGCGGGTTGGAGTAAGTTTCAGGCCTCCCCAATATTGGGGAGAGACCGTTAGACGCACAAAGGGTTGCAGCCAATCAATTAACTCAGGATTGGTGAGATGACCGTCAGTGCCCAAAAGTTGCAGTTGTGTCGCAGTTATGCTTTAACGCCATGCGGAAATATTCAAATTCTTTGAGGACGTAATCCAAGTTCATCAAGATTTTCTACATAGAATTTAAGGACATTATTATTAGAACACAAATACAACTCCAAAACTTGAAGGCAATTTATAAGAAAAGCGTTTCTATCCAAATGTTCCGAGTCACGCACTCGCCGTTAGGGAATAATCCCTCAGGATTAATTTGCCTGTTTATATATAAGGAGGCACTTCTGGCTATCTATCTTATATCATGATTATTATTACCGACCTATATGGCGCAATAGTGAACATATTGGATTACCAATCAAGAGCCTTCGTGACTGTGTTAAGACAGAAATTTGACTAATTTGTTTAACGTGATGTCTATGTGTGTCCCCATGCTACGTGTGGTTTGTCGAGCTAGAAATTGTCCACGAATCGTAAAACTTGAATGAAAATAAAATAAAATGAAGCTAGCTTTTGGTAGCTGTTTACGAGTGAAAAAAACCTTGGAGAAGCTATAGGCCAGTACACTTCTGTCTCAAAGAATTAAGCCCACACCCTGGCGACGAGCGTTTCATGTTTAGGACATGCGTCACGTGCACACGCCACGCACGCACACGTGTCTCAGGTATATGTTGTTTTGATAAAATATAAAATAAGAAACAAAAAGGAAGTTAACATTGAAACCGTTTGAAGTCTCAAGCCGAGCCATATCACGTGTTCAGGACACACGTCACATGCACGTGCCCGACACGCACCGTCCATATTTGATTTTAATATGGCTGCTTTTTGCGTCCCTTTGCTAAGCACGGGTCTCTCCCCATTATTGGGATGGCCAAGAGCATACTCCACCAAGAAATGGGTTAGTGGAGAATCCTAATATAAAAAAGTATAAATTACTATAAGAACGAATTAGTATACACCGCGACGGATGTAACCCATAGTATACTCCTATAAACCATGTAGGGATGACATCTTTCGCGGCTGACTTATATGCTCGTATAATATACTAGTTTGAAACCGCTCTAAAGATACAATAATACACCAAAAGGAGGTCAACATATAAACCACCTTAAAGACTCAAACCCACATCGGGGTACGCGTGTCACGTGTTTAAGACATGCGTCACGTGCACTCGCTCGTCACGGTGCCGTGACACAATGATCAGTGACTGCTATGTGTTGTTTGATAATGTTGTTCGAGATACGAACATTTGTTCTGTTTGTCATACAATACTATGAAAATCGTTACACTTTCCACTTTCCAGTTTCCGGCCTATTCTCTTTCTGAACAGACTAATGATTTGTTAGACCGACTCTATTAGTATCGGTATGAAAACTGTTTTCAAGAAATCTGTGTTTTAAAATCCTACCGTTAAGAGATTTAGGATATTATATACCACGCTAGTCAAATACGGGTTGGTGGACATTTTTACTCTGTGGTGGACATCATAATAATTGTAAGTATTCGATCTTTTAAAATATGGTTATGATGAGTCAAATTTCTAAACGCGGCATTCTCTAAGATTTTGATATTGACGTCAATAAGAGCACCGTAACAAGGTTCTCTTAGGTAACAAAGAAAAATAAAACTGACTTCAAAAGGTAAGAAATAACTTGCACATCACGATACTCTTTCTTGCTAACAGTTATGCGACTCTTTAAAACTATTTTTTAAGTCGGTGCCCATTACTGCTCATTCTGAAAAAAAGGTACGCCAGTACAAATGAAAAAATTGCTAATTGGGCCACAATGAAATCGGTGAACATACATAAAAAATACATACAAACGAACACAGTAGAGTACAGTAGTTTTTGGAAGTCGGTAAAATATACGGCTCATCATATCTGCTTCATTGTAGATGCCAGAAAAACAAACAAACAATAAAAGAGCTGTTCCATATAAATCACGTCTCCGCTATGAATCATAGTTCAACAATAAATCACAACGGAAGTGAATAATGCAGGGCAGCAGTTCACAAGTTTGTTTCAGCCATGACTGTTGAGGTCAAAGGATATGCGCAAACAGAAATAAGTGAACTTTATTTGTTTATTATACTAGTATAAAAAATAATTCAAATCAAATCAAAAATATTTATTTCATATTCTATCTATCTGTTTATCTATCTATCTATCTATCTATCTATCTATCTGTTTATCTATCTATCTATCTATCTATCTATCTATCTATCTATCTATCTATCTATCTATCTATCTATCTATCTATCTATCTATCTATCTATCTATCTATCTATCTATCTATCAGCCTTTTAAAGTCTACTGTTGGACATAGGCCTCCCTTAATGTGCGCCACTTCGTCCGGTCCGCGCCCTCTGAATCCAGCGGTTTCCCGCTATCTTCTTCAGGTCGTCGTGAGATACAGATCCAAACGAAACTGATATTATTTCGCGGATGTATAGAAAGGCAAATTGAAAAAGCGATTTTAGTGATGGTTCTCGGAAGCATTATATTGGTTGCTTTATTTACTTTTACTTTTTAAATTGGTTTTAGATATTGTAAGTCTAGATTTTTTTTGTATGGAGTAGCAGACGAGCATGCAGGCCACGTGGTGTTAAGTGGTCGCTGCAGCCCATGGACATCTACATACAACCTCAAGCAAGCATAGGTAAGTCTTGTCTGAGGTCGTATGCAGTTGCGCTGCTACTCCGGAGGCTGGTGGTCGCCTCATGTAAGTGTGGCCGACAACTGCGTCTTTCCACCGAAATACAATAGAATTGGTTCACGGCAGAATTGGGGGCAGCAGTAGTACTTCCCCGGGCGAACGATAATAGTTCTACCACCTATGCAACTGATATACCTATAAACCTACGCAACTGATATATAAGCGTTAATACCTTATTTAGCGTAACTCGTATATAGTGCTAATATTTATATGAGTGAATGAATACATAAACAAATTATTGTAATGTTTTCGTGCAGAAACTAAACAACTATAATTTTATTGAAACGTGGAAGTACATTTTATTTAATATCACTTCACATACTTACTTATAAGGAAAATACGGATTAAAAGTATAAGATGAACATGCGTTAGTTTCAACACTGTGCGCAGAGTATAAAGAGATTGGTTGACCTAAACGCCTACAAATTGGGCTCAACTCAATGATTTATGCAGTATTCGGATCTAACTCACAATAGGCGCGATTGTATTGGTGTATCAGATATCTATCCGAACGAAACTGATATTTATTTTTGGGGGCACATAAAAAGGCAAATTGATAAGGAGTGTTTATTTAGGGAAAACTTTTGGAAGTCTAGGAAAATATATACCTATAGTCAGGATACTAGGTAGAATTGTTTTATTGATTGCTTAATTTACTGTTATTTTAATATAGAAAAAATTGAAAGTCCAGAAAATTCTTTAACGGCAATTTTTGTATGTCCGTCCACATAAGAAATATAAAATAGAAACACAAATAAAATTATTTTATTTTTCACTTAAAAATGTTGACGGAATTTTGTTGTTATGAAAGAACAGATCACAATATATTCACAAACTTAAAAAATACGAGTGTAATCGCGGGGAACAGTTAACTAGTAAAAGATGAACTTGCGTTTCACACTGAGTAGAATACAAAGAGCCTATTTGGCCTAACGCCTACAAATTGGGCTCAACTCAAGGATTTATATAGCACCTCTCGGATGTAACTCACAATGGGTGCGATTGTATTGGTATATCAATCGTGAGATATCTATATTCAGTTCGAGAATGTATAAAAAGGCACGTTGAAATAGAATATTCGTAAATAAGTCTGCGAAAACGTTTTTCTTATTTAATTTATGTACACACAAATAGTAACAAGAAAAACTTACAAATAATGTTTGTACGAGGGCACTACTTATTCCACACTGAAATATCTTCCAGTGTTTTCCGTTGTTTGTTTTTGAAACTTAATCATACATGTTAATACGAAATCAACTTAGCATGTTATCTGCTTAAAAGAGACTTAAAATACTCAAATCGTCTAGTGGTAATATAGTTTTACTTTCATTGAAGAAGTTGTTGAAGCTCGTTGAAGATACTTCGCGAATACTAAATGAGGTTTGTAGCCACTGCATTTGTACGAGTAATAAATATTCTCTTATTTTATTATGGACTACCAACTGGGCTATCGAACATTAAAATTCAAATAAAGATTACAACCAATAAAAAAAATATAACGATCTTGAAAATCTTAATCTCAAATATCAATAAAAATGCCAAGAGTTCATCGAAGAAAATATCAAAGACATCATTAAAATGTCCTCCGGGAGCATCAAGGCAGCGAAGCCTAATCAGTTTTCCACAGCCGATGGCATCAGATACGTGCCACCATTACCTGTAAGTGGTTTTCGGATGCAGATACGTTTTGATAGACCATCGATTGAAAAAATTAAATTTCGTGCTTTTTGTTCTTAAACATTCGACGTGGCTGGAGGATAACATTTTGGGGTGAAACCAAAGACCATAATTTTTTACGGTATACAACAAACTTTCTTAAAAAATAAAAATAAGAAGTTCATTTCTTAGACGGAAGACGTTGAGAAATGAACACAACGTTACTAAATAAAGCATCCGAAGTGTTTCCAGAGAAGCCACGCCAAGTCATGCCGCGTTCTAAGCAATAAATACTCTTTTACTAAAGGATATAGCAACAACAGGCGATGACCGAGCAGGAAAGACCGCTGTCTGCAACGCGGAGATACCTAGTTCAAACCCCAAAAGCCCCTTCAAAAGTTAAGTGCGTATTTATCACTGATGTAAAATTGTGTGACCTATGTTGCGACAGATGCTGAACTGCCAATCTGGGATCCCAGGTTCGATTCCCGGAGCAGCTGTGATTGAAATGATGAACATCAATTCATTTTCTCATTCAGTGTTTGTCTTTGTGTGCGTACGTAGTATTCACGATACAGGGCATATCTACCCCACAGTGAGAATATGAGTCTGAAACGTATGCCTGAGAGTAAGTAATGATTTTTCCTCGTAAGATGTCCACTAATCCCCACTTGGTCAGCACGGTGGACTGCGGTCTAACGCTCTCGAGAGGAGACTTGTATCCAGAAGTGGGACATCAAAGAGTTGGCAAAGAATAGAGGCACATTAATAGCAACAAAATACAAATGATTAAAAAATTGAATAAAAATAACCAGTATTTTTCTAGAAAAAGGGTATGAGAAATGCCCTACAGCGCTAGAACATTCGCAGCTACAAATGCGCAGAGTCACGCAGCGCTCTGGGAAATAAATACGCCTTTAGACAAGAAAGTAGACAAAATGGTAGAAACAAAATATATTTTAGAAAAATTTATCCTCTTGAAATTATACTTTTGAAAGCATTATCCTTTTGAAAGAAGATTTTCTCTGATTTGTTCTGCAGTTCCACGGCGAAGCGACACATTTTGACTGAAATATAGAGTTGACGAAGTAAGGGCTGGAAGAATTATTGCGTGTTGATTCAAGACCTTGGATTTAAGCCATAGGCGCTCATTTTGGCAATACTTTACATGAAAACGTTGGATGGTCGTTGGTTCGTGGGATTTTTTTCCTGTATGCCTGATAATTAAATATTAATGTAATGTAATGTAATGTAACGTAATGTAATGTAAATAAAATTACATTATAGTCAAATGAATATTTGAGGCATGAACGCAAAAGTAAACTCTTAGACTTTATATCTAAAAGGTTTCAAGAGCTCCATCTAATCTAAATCTATACATATAATATCTTAAATATAATCATCTTAATAGACTACAATTCAAAAAAGTATATGTTTATATGTATTCTCAAGGAAACTGTTGAGACCAACAACAATAAATAGAGCGAAGCGTTTCCAGAGACAAATGCGCCGAGTGACGCTCACCGCAAGGATGTAGCAACAAAATGCTGAAACCACTCAATATATTTCATTTAAATACTGCAATTCCAATACCAATAGACGACCCACGTGGCGTAATAGTTACCATGCCGGACTGCCGATCGGAGGGTCCCAGCGAAGCAGAAATTTTAATAATGAGTTTAAAATTTCTGTTCTTGATCTGGGTGTTTGTGTTTCTGTCTTTGTGTGTGTCCGTGGCACCCACGACACAGGGTGTATCTACCCTACTGTGTAGGTTGGAGTCCGGCATAACCTCTCTGTTGCCCTCGTAACAGAGGGGTATCCATGATGGATTTCCCCACGAGAAAAAAAAAGGATATTAGTATAAAATTAGCAACTTACGCTATCGCTCCTGGGTCCCGTAGCCTCTCGATGAAGGAAAGGTGTTTCGTGCGGCGAGTTTTCGGCCTGTAGTCCAACTTGTTCGCGCATCCCTTGT
This sequence comes from Pyrgus malvae, assembly GCA_911387765.1. Taxonomy (NCBI): domain Eukaryota; kingdom Metazoa; phylum Arthropoda; class Insecta; order Lepidoptera; family Hesperiidae; genus Pyrgus; species Pyrgus malvae. The sequence goes on along the minus strand of OU426955.1, from coordinate 2,500,886 downwards.
TGGACTTGGTTCGCGCCTCGAATATCACATGTGGGTGTTTCTGCTGAAACAAACCGAAATGTATGTTAATTGCTGTTACTAACAAGCGGAACTATGAGAATGTTTTTTGTTATTTTTTAAATAAAGAAGCCGGCACGGGCATTAAGGACACGTGTTGAAATAGTCGCTGCAGCCTGAAATAGTTGCTTGATCTAAACATAATCTAGAGCAAGCCTGAGACTTCCTTGAGGTATTATGCAGTTGTCTTGCTACTACGAAGGGTGATCTGCGCCTCATAAAAGTCTGACCGGCAACTCAACCTCTCAATAGAAACACAATAGACTTGCTTTTGCTTATTGTATGCATTGTGTAATAATGGATTTTACATATGGTCATAGAAATCGAAAAACAAGCATATGATTCTCGAAGGTTTTAAATAATATGAAAATAATATGTAATGTTTATAAAAATATTAATTCACAATACGTTTTGAAGACAAGATTTTATTTAAATGCGCTAAATAGATTTAAATTTTTCATGTTTTCTTATAGATAATCCAAAATTTTTATTTTGGATATGAATATTGACTAAATATTTTGACAAGATGGTCATGGATATGACTAATTATTTGAGTACAATATTATGAATATTTCCAGGTATATTATTTTTTACATGCACACTATCCACAATATATCATTGTTTTATCATTAAGGTATCTGCCAAAACCTACATAATTTGAAAGAATTAACACAAAAATCTATCGATTATTATTTGAGTACTTATTAGGACTTATACTTCCTCATATTATTATAATCAGAGATTTAAATCAAACAAGTTACAAATATTTGCATTGAAAGGGCAATAAAGACATAGGACCTCTTTCACCACCTTCAAGTAAAGTGACAAGTACGCTAATTTTCGCCTGTAACTTCAATTTCAATTTCACGATGTTCGAGTAGCACTAATCCTTACTAATATTGTAAATTCCAAAGTAACTTTATCTGTCTGTATGCTACGCTTTCCCGCTTAAACTACTGAATCCATTTGAATGAAATTTGGACCTTGGGAAAGGACATATGATGGTTTTTATCCTACGCAAACCTATAAAACGGGTCCACGCGGGCGTAGCCGCTAGCGGAAAGCTAGTCATATGATAAACTGACCCGTACTCATAGCTTTTACTTGCCATTTAATTTTATTTGGAACGTAACTAATCAACACTTTACTTGGAGATGGTGAACGAGGCCCTTACTTGAATAAAATGATTTTCAAATCGAAAATCATAACAGTGTAAGCGTAGTCTGTGAGCAACTGGATTGTGCCTTTGATTACAACTTATTAGGGTTCCGTAGCTTCAAAGTAATAACGGGACCGTTCTACTAAGCCGTTATTGGTCTGCCCATCTGTCGCAACGCTCTATGTTTTGAAACAAATAAACATACATAACAATTTCTACAGGGTAAGCGTTATTGAAGCGCGCATGGCCCGGTGGTTAGCGTAGAACGCAAACGATCTATGTCGAACGAACACTACGAACCTAAGCCGAACGGGCGCGGTCGGGTGTGAGATGGGTGACCGCTAGTGGCAAAAGAAAATTTCATGCGCGTTTTTTTGCTAAATTACTAAGTTAGGAGTAATATAAGTAGTAAAATTGCCTAAGTTAGGAGGCAATCTACATAGCTAAACCAAGCGCTCTGTCGAGTGTGAGAAGGGCAAAAGAAAATTTCATGCGCGTTTTTTTGCTAAATTACTAAGTTAGGAGTAATATAAGTAGTAAAATTGCCTAAGTGAGGAGGCAATCTACACAGCTAAACCAAGCGCTCTGTCGAGTGTGAGAAGGGCAACAGAAAATTTCATGCGCGTTTTTTTGCTAAATTACTAAGTTAGGAGTAATATAAGTAGTAAAATTGCCTAAGTTAGGAGGCAATCTACATAGCTAAACCAAGCGCTCTGTCGAGTGTGAGAAGGGTGACCGCTAGTGGCAAATAATTTCATGCGCTTTTCACTATTTCGGTGGGCATGCCCAATTGTTATCGATAGATGATTATCTATCGTTTATGTAACCGTACTTATTTACTTTCCAGTAAACCAATCGTCAAAGTTGAATTCTGCCACAGTTTATAAACCGATAGAAATGCTCTTTTACGTAAAGATTTTTAATTAATTTAAAATTCAATTCCATTCATCTATTTAATTTAATCTTTAATTTCATCTATTAATATAACACGCCTGGCGTGGCCTTGGAGTTAGGAGGCAACCTACACAGCTAAACCAAGCGCTCTGTCAAGTGTGAGATGGGTGACCGCTAGTGTCAAATAATTTCATGCGCGTTTCACTGACTCGGTGGGCATGTTAAGCCGTCGCCCAATTGTTATCGATAGATAATAATATTGATCCGACAAGGTTTAACGACTTGTCGGAGGATAAAGGGGAGTTTGAAAACATCGACAGCGGGTTGGCCGCATCTCCACCAACCCACATTGGAGCAGCGTGGTGGAGTAAGCTCCCCAATAATGGGGAGAGACCCGTGCCCAGCAGTGGGATGCAAAAAGGGTTGCAGCCAAGCGATATTAGTTTTTTTAAAATATTTTTTACAAATTAATATCGAAGTTTTTATGCTTATCTCTAATGTTCTTGAAATAATTTAATGGCAAAAGATTTTTTACATCGGTCCTGTAGTTTTGGGACCTATTCAATGCAAACAAACAATCAACTCTTTCATCTTTGTTATTAGTCGTAGATCAGTTGCTCAAGACGGTCCAAGTATTAATGGAACTTATCGAATAGTGTTTTAGAAGTAATTTGAAAAGCTTTGATTTCTTACCGCCATTTCATTTAAAAATTCTAAATAACAGGCTGGAAATATTTTACACGATGTGGCATAAAAATACAACATGAATATAAAAATACAGTGGGCCCCCGGTAATCCGACAAACGTTTTGCAGGGCAGTGTCGAACTATCGAATTTGTCGGATTATACAGTACTACCTAAGACCCCCTATAGTTCGGATTTTTTTACAAAAGAGTACCTTGTAATCCGATAAATTACAGATCCAATTTAAGATTCTATATGTTATACAGACTCTGAAGTACAAATCATACTTCATTATGTATGTCGAATTTAGTAAATTAAAAAAACACAATAGAGAGTTAAGTTTTATTATAAAATTAACGTCATTAATGCTGAAGAACTTACAAAAAAATAATAACTTTTATTTAATAATTGTGTACTAGACATGTCGGATTACAGGGGGCGCCGGATTAGACAGGGGCCGGATTACCGGGGGCCCACTGTAAAGCAAGAATACGTCTAGTCTCCTTCAAGTTGACGTTATAAACTGTACGGTACCCTTTACGTTAGAATTTAACTTACACCTGGCCAGTTTTTTATCTGTGCCCATCCGGACCGTTCAATTTGAGCCGTTTTGTTGGCGAAACGAATTACAAAATAAACGAACGCCCCTCTCGGAATCATTAGAAAAGAAACGTAGATAATGACTGTTCGCAACTCAATACTCACCTGAAAATAATTTCCGATGAAAAAAATTCAACAGAAATTCGGAATAAACGTACAATGCCGCTCAAACGGCTTAATTAAACTCATTGCTTAGTCACGTGGAAGGCAACCACAGAGCTACGAGTATTTACAAATAGAATTCCAATCAATCGTGCATTTGGTTGGAATTCGTACGTATGTATATACCAGGAAATTGTCCAGCAAATGCCAAAAATAATTTCAAGTAGTACGAGTACAAGTAATGCTTACGATAACGTTATTGTATATTTTTCTCTTTATGCTTCCAGAGCAGGGTAGAGTGGAGTAAGCGTACTCCACCAGGCTGCTCCAATGCGGCCAACCCACTTTCGATGTTTTGAAATTCCCCTTTATCCTCCGACAAGTCGTTAAACCTTGTCGGATCAATATTATTATCTATCGATAACAATTGGGCGACGGCTTAACATGCCCACCGAGTCACTTAAACGCGCATGAAATTATTTGACACTAGCGGTCACCCATCTCACACTCGACAGAGCGCTTGGTTTAGCTGTGTAGGTTGCCTCCTAACTCCAAGGCCACGCCAGGCGTGTTATATTAATAGATGAAATTAAAGATTAAATTAAATAGATGAATGGAATTGAATTTTAAATTAATTAAAAATCTTTACGTAAAAGAGCATTTCTATCGGTTTATAAACTGTGGCAGAATTCAACTTTGACGATTGGTTTACTGGAAAGTAAATAAGTACGGTTACATAAACCATTGAATTATTTATTGGTTTAAATATTTTTATAGTTAAAATAAATAAATAAATAACGTTTCACACTCATAGCCCCACAGTAGGGTTGATATACCCTGTGTCGTGGGTACCATGGACACACACTAAGACAGAAACACAAACACCCAGACCGAGAACAGAAATTTAAACTCATCAATCAAATTTCTGCCTCGCCGGGAATCGAACCCGGGACCCTCCGATCGGCAGTCCGGTATGGTAACCATTGTGCCACATGGGTCGTCGTTAGTTAATTTTGTTTAGGTACAAATAAATTTATTCATATCACATTTAAGGTGGGCGATATCTTGCAGAACTGGCACGCAAGATGGCGGCTATCGCCTTGAGAAATGGCGTCAATTTACCGCAAACGCCGCTAAATTGGACATTTCCCGCGCACCCGCTAGTGGTGGACATTTCGCGCCTTTTCCGTACATAATGTTTTCGATTTAAAGGCCAATGTTTTCTCTACATTATTCCTAAATTTTTAGCCTTTTTTATATCCCACTGCTGGGCACCAGTCTCCTCTAATAAGTGAGAGGGTTTTAGGCCATAGTCCACCACAGCTTTTAGTGCGGATCGGTAGACATCATACCTTCGAGAAATTATGAGTTTCTCTCAGACATGCACGGTTGTTCCTTTAATGTTAAATGCAGCGTTCGTGGTCCTGTGGATGGCGTAGAACGCGAGCGGTCTACGCAGCTAAGCAACGTGGGCGCGGTCGAGTGCGAGATGGATGACCGCTAGTGACAAATTCCATGCGTATTTCTGTGCTTTGGAAGGCACGTAAAGCCGGTTATTATTATAGTTAATGTTTGTCGGAGGCGGTTTGGAAACAGCCGACAGAGATCCTACATCTCCACCAACCAAGTTTGGGGCAGCGTGCAGTAAGCTCCGAGCTCTCTAATAATGAGGAAGGACCCACGGGTCCCACGGGTGGGCACGCCCAGCAGTGGGACGCAAAAAGCATTGTAATCATTACAATGCCACCACTAAAAATAAGCATCAAAATATATCAGTATATGCGGCGGCTCTTTTCTCAAATGTCTTGGAAAATTTATAATATTTCACCCAAACAACCCAAAAGCAACCTTATTGTTTTAGAAATAAGTTCATATAAACAGCATACTTGAGACTGCAATATTGCGAAAGCTTTTCATACAAAGTATAATGCTAATAAATTGCTCCTAGGTGTTGCATGCAATGTTAGTAACACTGACATATTACGGCTTTTAACTTTATTGCTATGAAAATAAAGTGGAAAATTGCTTATTAGTGGGTGGGGGACAAAGAAATTTTGCATCTGAAAGACGGTACTCCTTGTAGCAGTACATTCATGATTCATTTACATTTTAGTACCTATGTTTTACACAAATATTGTGAATATATAATTAAATTGTTTAATAATTGAATGCATCTTGACCTTCAAATCTATATATATAAAAGAGAAAGTGTGTAGGTATGTATGTTCCTTATAGACTCCGAAACGGCTGGACCGATTTCAATGAAATTCTCGGAGAATCTTCAGATTGGTCCAACGAGTAATCCTGTAAAGTTTGGTTCACTTCATGCTAATGATTCTTTCTAACGCGGGTGAAACCGCGGGGCACAGCTAGTATATTATAATTATTGTAGCGTTATCAATCATTATAGGTAAGTTAAAGAAGTTAGGTAAGTGCAATTTAGTCGGTAAATTCAAACTTTGAATGTAAGCCTCTATGGAGTGTGAATTTATAAATTTATGCTCAGTATATTCTTAAAATTTTATAGGTAGTATAAGTTTCAATCGACCCTTGCTAGTTCAAGTTCTGAAATTAAATCTCTAACCGTTTCTTGACTACTGCTTAATCGAAAAAAATATCGTTTGTTTGATAATCTTAGATCAAATGGTTTTATATACTTAATTTTACGATTTATTTGGATTGCCACTTAATATTTTTTAAGAATTTTTGCCTTATTCCTGATCCAGGATTTACCTATTACGCGAATCGGATTACGCGTACGGATTGGGATCGAACCCAGGCAGAGGCAATAACGGGGTTATCACTGTAATTTTTTTTGTTATATAATATCCATACTCAGATATGGACATTTTATTAAATAAATAAAGATACACACTCGTTTAACGTGTAACGTCCATATTACACACAAAGATATGAACGCAAACACCCATACCGGAGAAAACAGAAATTAAAACCCATCTTTCTAATTTCTGCTTCGCCGGAAACTGAACCCAAAACCCTTGATCGGCAGTCCAGCATTGAATCATTGCGTCCCACGTGTCGTCAAATTTGTATTCTTATTTGCGTATTCGACAAAAAAGGACTCATTACACAGAATCCGGGAACGGGCCTCATGGGTCGATCCCAATTGTTTTGAGTACTTTGCCCTCCGTACAACCCTGTTAGGCCTCTAATTGGGTCAATCGTTTGACAAACTTTTTGACAAAACATTCAAAGGTTCGTCGACTCTGTCCCATCTTATTTGATGAGTAATTGAACGACCCGTAAGGTTTATTAATAGAATATTATTAAATTATAAAAGCTTAGGAAAGGTTTAGAAAATCATCACACTCATTTTGAAGGGTAATTTAATTGGTGATTATAGATTCTGCGCTAACTGGTAAATTGTGGTTTTCCAAGTAGTTTGGAACTCCTGGACATTACCGATGTTAATTATACTGACGCTTTGGGCGAAGTGGCCGACACGAACTAACTGCAATGCAACTAGTTACATTCGGAATAACTGAGCGTTGTTGAATTGGCCTCATTGTGTTAGAATACGTAATATTGGGTAAAGTGGTCTTGAGGTAAGCCACGTAGATGGGAGTTTTTTCGTAAGGGATAACAGATGGATATGCATACCTCGTGGTGATAAGTGGTCGCTGCAGCTAATGAACATCTACATACGACCTCAAGCAAGTCTTAAAAGATTGCCTGTGGCCGTATGCAATTGCGTTGGTACTGCGGAGGCTGATGGTAGCCTTATGTATGTATGACCTCATTTAAATCTGGAGTCTAAACTACTTTTCTACCATCGTTGGAAGAGAAAAACCCAAAACGCCATTATAAAAAGATAATAAAAATATTCCAAATCACACCTCTTGATATTTACAGACATCATTCAATTGTGGTCGTTAATGAAATAGACATTAATTTAAAAATATGTTGAGGAAATTCTGACTATGTCTCGTAAGTCCAAGAGACATAGGGGATGTTGAAATCGCTGGCGTGTTAAGAAGAACGCATTCAACGAATATAGTCGCAACATAATAATTCTAACTTCTATATTAATAACAAAGGGGATATTAATTATATCTCGTAGTAAATAAATAAATAAATAGTTGTCGAATATTTAATGTATCGCATGACACAGGGGATTTTACAAAGCGTCAACATGGTTAACTGGCCTTTCCAAGCAGTTACAAACTTCCGGACATATTACCGATGTTAATTATACTGGCGCTATGGGCGAAGTGGCCGACACGAACTAACTGCAACTAGTTACATTCGGAATAACTAAGTGTTGTGAAATTGGCTTCATTGTATTAGAATACGTAATGCTGGAGACATTTGAGATAATAATCGTAGACGATATTGATAAAAACATTTTAGAAAATATAATGTAATTATTCATGGTGTGTTTCTATAAATTAAGCTTAATCTTAAGTAAGATTTGGTCTACCTCAATGAAAAGAAAAGTTGCCTGAATCTATACTATTATTAACACATTAATGTGTGTTTGTTGTATTATTCATCCTTTTTTTAGGTACGTTGCGGATTCACTTGATTTTTGTATAGGGATAATTTAGGGAGTGATTTAGGCTACTTTTCATTCGGAGAAATTATTCCTATCCTATGGGATAACACGCGAAGCTAACGCAGGCGGAGCCGCGGACGGAAATGTAGTTCCTAGTATAATGAGTCCTGAAGTACTATATTCATAAAATTAACTATTCCGCATAGAGAATAAGACAAAGTGCTAATATGCTAAACTGTCAGTATTCATGCAGTTCAGAACTTTAGAACATATAACAAATTTAATGTGAATGATACTGGCGGGTCGAACACGTTCCGGACAAAGTGGCTGACACAAACTAGTTGCAACTAGTTACAAATTGTGGTGAATAACACGCTTGATATATCTGAGCACTGCGAAATTTCCTAATCGTATTGGAATATGTTATATATTCTAATACTATCAAGAAAGTATGAATTAGTTATGTATTCTTGTTAGACTAAAAGGGGGCAGCGAGAGAGAGATTAGATATTTACGTAAAATAATAAATAAATAAATAACGATTTAAACTCAGCGCCACAGAAGGGTGCATATACCCTGTGTCGTGGGTATCATGGACATACACAAAGACAGAAACACAAACACCCAGACCGAGAACAGAAATTTAATCTCATCATTCAAATTTCTGTTTCGCCGGGAATCGAATCTGGGACCCTTCTATTGGCAGTCCGGCATGGTAACCCTTGCGCTACGCAGGTCGTCAATGTCATTAAATTTTTTCATTAAGCATTTATTATCAAATAATTTCATATTAGTAATCTACACCATATTATTACGATCTAAAAGGACGCTGTCGCAAGAATAAATAAGACTAACCATACCTTACTTTCTATAAATATATTAAATAAGCAATTTGAAATCCATTGCTGGTCAGACGAAATCATGCCATAATGTGTTTTAGAAATGTGGGGTGGGCGTTATTTAGAAATATCTGAGTTCATAAAATAGAAATTAAATAAAGTACCTGTGCCTTAGAGCAACAAAGGTACTGAATTACCCTTTAGAGAAAAGGCATTGCTATGCTCGCTTCGATACATAATTTTTGTGCCAAATCTGGTGCGGGGAAAGAACGCACACATTTTAATTTTGTCACACATTCACAAATATCCTTTCATCGCTACAGACGCATACATTTCTAAATATGTCAATTTCAATTAACAACGTCATTTTCTATGCACCGTCAACACTGACACCAACACACACAGACACACTAGTTGTATAACTAGAAGGCACATTGTGCATGCACGTTGGGACGAGAGGTTCGCCCGTAAAGGCCACTCCTCTGACGGGTGTCATACCTGTCATTTTTGACGCTCTACGACCAGTGCGAGATAAATCATTTTTTTGATAGATGCCAGCCTCCATTTCTCTATGATTACGTATTTATGTTGCATAGGGCTAAAGCGAAGTGTAAACTGCTAACTGCACTGAACTTCTGGACTCTGGCGAGTTGACCACTAGTTTGCGGCAGAGCACAAACTAGCTGCAACTTGTAACAAAGTGAAGAGAATAATGCGTTCGGTCGGAATAACTGAGCATTGTGGATTTGGATCTTGTTGGCATACTTGTACGTAATGTCGAATAAATTTTTCGGGATATTAAACACAGATGACAGTCAGTTCCGTTGTAAGATTTAACGTTTCACACTCATAGCCCCACAGTAGGGTAGATGTACCCTGTGTCGTGGGTACCATGGACACACACAATGACAGAAACACAAATACCCAGACCGGGAATAGAAATTTAAACTCATCATTTAATTTTCCGTTTCGCTGGGAATCGAAACCGGGACCCTTCGATTGGCAGTTCGGCAAGGCAACCATTGCGCCAAGCGAGTCGTCATCGTCGTCATTTAATAATCTAAACAATCTAACCCTGTAGGCTGAAATAAATACATTACATAGGTATTATGATAGAGATACGTGCCTGGTATCCCAAAGCTGTGATGACTTAAGCAATTTTGTTTGATTTGCGGTCTAAGGCCCTGAGGGTAGGTAGCTAAAATGCAAACAAAATATTCACATATTTTAATCGTTGTTGTTGGCGATGGAAGGGGTCCCACCTGGTACTTAACCTTAATAATTAATAATTAATAAATATAATTATTTTAATTAGCGTGTGGTGTTTTGTATTTTTTATATTATTTTACTTATGTTTCAACCTTTTTTCTGAAATAAAGACGGGACAAGCAGGTTAAGTGAAGTAAATTTTAAACGTTAAGAAAAAACTTTTTTTTTTAGTTCAAATGCGATTCAATATTTGAAAAATATTGAAGATCAGATAACATTTTCGGTACACCGCACGCACAATAGTTGACTTCGCCTAACCTATTTTTGGATCCTTTGAATATTCTCGTTGTTTTTTTCTTTTCGCCCGAACCATCATTAACAGTTGTCTTGTCTTCATCGTAAGACATAAGGACTGGCTGGTTACTTCCATATGTAACTATAATATAAACTGATAAGTAACATTAACTTGTAACTAATTCCTAGCACCGAAAGGAATTATTGTTTTGTCAGCCAATAGCCTAATAAGCTTCTGCCGCGAAGTATCTAAAGAAAAGAAAACAGACAAAAAATATTGATAGGTCCATTTTCCCGCCCATAAATAAGGTCCAGGTGCGTCCGAGGCGAATGCAGCCACTTCCATCTAAGTTATATCCTGTTTCTTTCCTTAAGTTCCCGTTCCATCTACAATAATGGAACGAGTTATTTAGAGACTAGAACTGCATTGGGCGCAGATGCTGTAATGTATTGTTTTTGTATATTTAAGTAGTACGCAGCAATTTGTTTTATTGCTGTCAGATAGAAAGAAGAAAGAAGAAAGTTTTATTGCTGTAAGATAAAGTTAAATAAGACTGATCGAATCAAATCGAAATCACATATTTGCTATCATCATGAATGCGTCAGCTGCCTTGCCCTCTTGACGTATGGTCAAACTCTCCATGGCTGCAGCCATTTTTACGTCCCACTGCTGGGCACGGGTCTCCATTATTGGGGAGGCCACGCTGCTCCAGTGCGGGTTAGTGTCCTGCTGTCGGATGTTTTCAAACCGCCCATAAGGCATCCGACAAGGTTTAACGATTGTTATCTAACGACCACAACCGGGACCGACGGCTTAACGTGCCCTTCGAAGCACGGAAATGCGCATGAAATTTTTTGCCACTAGCGGTCAACCATCTTACACCTGACCGCGCCCGTTTGGCTTAGTCGCATAGATCGCTTACGTTCTACGCTAACCGCCAGGCCATGCGCGCTTCTAATTCTTCTGAACTCTGCATAAATATGTTAATTTTCAGGGAAAATATTCAAACTGCAATTTTATCTACCTCTTTATTTTAATATCTTTGGATTGATATCAAACAAACCATCAACAAATAATTCCTTCACCGTGAAACTAGTAAATACCTATGTATAGAATGAAATTTTATGTATAGAGGTCATTGGAGGTGAACAAAGCATGACGGTGTTTATATATCTATACTTCTATACTAATATTTTAAAGAGGAAAGATTTGTATTTTTGTTTTTTTTATGTATTTTTGTATGTTTGTAATGAATAAAATCAAAAACTACTGTTCCGATTTCAAAAATTCTTTCACCATTAGAAAGCTACATTCACCTTGAGTAACATAGGCTACTTTTTATCGCGGTAAAATGCTTCATTCCTACGTGAAAACGGGTAATAGGGTCAACGCGGTTAAAACAACTGGCTATGATTTCAATATAGCAATGAAGCCTGGAATAGCACATAGGCTATTTTTTATCCTACGGGGACCCATTAAACGGGTCCACACGGGTGAAGCCGCTGGCGGAAGGCTAGTATCTTATATTTTTTGTTGTAAATTTCGTAATGTGGATTTAAATTCTATTTTTTAAGCTAAATCTTATAATATAAAAATGAATCGCAAAATGTGTTGGTAAGCGTATAACTCAACAACGCCTAGACCAATTTGGCCAATTGTTTTTTTAAATGTTCGTTGAAGTTCAAGGATGGTTTTTACTGAAGAACTGAGAAAAATTCGAATAATTGTCGGAAAAACCATAAAAACAGCCCTTTTCTTTTTCCCATACAAATGTTTTCTAAATAAAACGTAGTCAATTTGAGCTTTATTGCTGTTGTATAAAGTTCATATTAAATTACAAGCACTCACTGTTGTCTAAGCAATGTAGGTGTGTTCCTAACGTCAAAGACCATATCTATCAAAACAGTGTGCGTATGTGCGATGGAGCACAGAATACATCGTTGGAGGAGTTTAATGTCGCATAGCATGATTTTATATAGCTTATAGCCTTCCCTAATAACTGGACTATTCAACACAAAAATAATTTTTCAATTCGAACCAGTAGTTCCTGAGATTAGCTTGTTCAAACAATCAAACATCCACGCGGACTAAGTCGCGGGCGGCCGCTATCCCTACTAATATTATAAATTCGAAAGTAACTCTGTCTGTCTGTTTGTTACGCTTTCTCGCTTAAACTAATGAACCAATTTTAATGAAATTTGGAACACAGATAGAGTGGACCTTGGGAAAGGACATAGGATGGTTTTTATCCTACGGGAACCTATAAAAAGGGTCCACGCGGGCGAAGCCGCTGGCGGAAGGCTAGTTGTTAATAAAAGGAAAGTCTATCCAAACTAAAATCTGTATCGCTTTCACTCCACTATCGAACGCATCTAAAAACGCTTTCTAAGCAGACAATCTCCATCTTTTGGAAACAATAGGATATAAATCGCGGAGCTTTTAGAGTGCACTCGATTTGTAGAGCTTGTTTATTTATTAACAAGAGGGATATGGATGGCGGCGTTTATGTGACAAATGTGTTTGGTTACTTTACATAGCTCAATCCAGCGTATATGTAACTAAATATACCATCCACGACCAAAGTTCTTAGGATTTTCGTAAAATAAATGCTTGACGTGTTAATCTCATGGATTCATCAACAAAGTTACACAGAAAGCAGATGGTATTGCAACATAATATATAACATAGCAAAAAAATAACAAACATCCATATAGTATCTATAAGTTCCGGTCAAAATTCGAACGTGATTTCTGTTAGTGGTTTTCTTGTCGATGAATAATGGCAATGAAAATATGATTGTATCTAAACTTAAGTAGGTATATTATTGATGAACATACCACATATAGCTCAAGTATATAGTTGATAAAGCTGATTTTAGACTACGCTATACTATTGTGCTGTATTATATAACAAAGAAGGCCCTAATGCTATACTATATAGCATGGTGTCTCACACGACCAGCTGTCACGTGTGACCATTATCAACACATAGCCATTCTGTTATCTCAAATATATTATTATGTACTTTTTTTTAACGAGTGCTGGGATTTTTTTTTCGGCCGCCTTTTTTCTCTCAGCTTAACATCTAGCCCAAACGGGCACTTAAAGGCGATGACCGGGAAAAAATTACATTCATTAAGCGAATATTTTGTATTCCTAATATGAAATAAATATTTTTTCTTTTACATTACGCGATATTATCGCTAACTAAACATTTATAGTACATAGCAATCTGACAAGATGCGATCTTTTAAGAGCTTTAAATCTTTGAAAATCGAGATTTGAAATCTTTGAAGAGAATTTGAATTTGAACGATTGCACCGGTAAGAAACAATTTCGATCAAAGGATATTTAAAATTTAAATTTCCTAATCTATAACTTTTAATGCTATAGCTTTTACCTTTTTGTTGAAACCTTGTCTTAGTAAAGTCAAATTGTTCTTTGTTTGTCGGATATAAATGGTGGATCTTCTAGAGAGTAGCCGGTTTATTTATTAACAAAGGGATACGAATGGCTGGCTTGTGTGACAGATGCTGCCGTTAGCGAGGTTAGTGGGTGGATTGTTTACTGAATTTCTGAACGCTTTGAGAAATAAATGGTTTAGTTAATAAATTAAGTTTTTAACAAAAAAATAGAACCGACTTCAAACGGTAAAAAATAAAATTGTTCAGTACCTACTTCTTCTTGCTTATGGTAATGACTCTTAAAACTATTTCTGGAGTCGGGCCCTTAGTAAATGTCGTACCATTCGTTCTAAATTGGCACCGACAGTACAGACAGTGGGACAGTACCTACTTCTTCTTGCTTATGGTAATGACTGTTAAAACTATATTGGAGTCGGTGCCCATTCAGAACGAAAAGTACACTATATTTACTAAGACAGGACATTTCACTAAGGGCCCGACTTCAAAAATAGTTTTAAGAGTCATTACCATAAGCAAGAAGAAGTAGGTACTGAACAATTTTATTTTTTACCGTTTGAAGTCGGTTCTATTTTTTTGTTAAAAACTTAATTTATTTCACTCTTTTTAGTAATTTTAATAATTCTGTATGTATTAGCATAATTGGAAAAAAAATTCACTTAACTTCTAAACTTTAAACAGATTTATCTAATAGCCATCTAAAAGTCTGAAAGAAAACTACTATCAGTCCACCTGAACGTATAAATTAAAGAAACAATTTGCTCTCAGCTCCTAACCGTTGAAGAGTTGTACCTTCAATCATCAGTTAAGCAACAGCAGGTGATAATTACCAGACATAAATATTTGTATTATGTTAAAAATATGACTAAAAGAATGTGTGTGCCTATTACGTTTCAGTGTTTCCCTCGATTTCCCTAATATCACATCATTAGATTTTGACATGGTGACAGTTGGACCACCTCAGGAATGTAAGATTTCGAACAAAAAACCATTTATTGAAAGAATTTGCTCTCAACTCCTAACCGTCGTAGTACCTTCCATCATCAGTTCAGCAACATGATATGACGATAATTATACACAAATGTCTGTTTTGCTTTGTAAAAATATGAAAATCATTTGTTGTGCTTTAAAATTTTAATGTTCCCTTCGATTTCTCTGGGATCCCCTCATCAGACTTTGACTTGGTGACAGTTGGACCACCTGGGGAATGTAAGATTTCGAATAAAAAACTATTTATTGAAAGAATTTGCTCTCAACTCCTCACTGTCGCAGTACCTTCCATCATCAGCTCAGCAACATGAGATGATGATTTCTATGCGTAAATATCTCTTATGCTTCAGAAACTATAAGAAAATCAATGTATGTGCCTATAAAATTTGAGAGTTCCCCTCGATTTCCCTGGGATCCCATCATCAGATCCTGATTTGGTGACAATGGGACCACCTCGGGAGTATAAGCATACGAACAAAAAAAGAATTTTGAAAATCGGTCCACAAACGGCGGAGTAATCGGTGAACATATATAAAAAAAAAAAAAAATACATACAGCCGAATACAGTACCTCCTTCTTTTGGAAGTCGGTAAAAAAGCGTGGGGTGCATGGTGTCAATAGTACCTTAAAAACCACCCCACGCTTTTTTTTACAGTAAAATACATTTTCTTTTTCTTTTTTACTTTTTAGTTCGTATTTTCACAAAAGCGTGTTTTTTAGTTTTTTTAAACTACACTATTTATTTTTAATTTTTTAGTTGGATTTTTGTACCTTAGGACGCGAACTTATCAGCCGCCCCTCGTATATTTTTTTATCCCGATGAACCTAGTTAAGATTTTAATATAAAGTTATGAGATTATTGTATTGTCATCGGCCCTTGACCCCTGTGAAAATTTTCAAGTTAATCAGACTCCGAGAAATAAGTGAAAATGAAGTTAAAAGATTCCGTTACATACATATATACATACATACATACAGGTCAAGTTAATAAAAGCGTGTTAAGAAATAAATTTGTAACAGATATGATTATTCGTGTTATTGAGTAGATAAAGCACTAGGGAAATCAAAGTTTGGTCGTGTCATATTGAATCGAATTTCCGTTAATAATAAACAATGCAATCCATCCAATTAATTTTTTCAAATTCAATTTTTCAATTTCATTTATTTGCAAGATAAGGTTAAACAGTTTTTACATTATTTATTCAATCATTACTTAATGACTCTCACTTTGCCCAATTCAAATCCAGACTAAGTATAGGAAATTCGACTGAAGGCTAAAAGGCCGGGTGTCGAGACCGGGTCACGAGGTGCCCGGCCCTGATCGAACGCGTGCGATCTGTCATCGTGACAATGACAAAGGGACGGGACAGACATACAACTGGAAATGTCAGAAATAAACGTGGAAAAAATGGGCTTATTATGCCTATCTCTGGGGATGGGTTAAATTAAATTTCATCCTGTATGAAATGCAGTCACATCTTAATCAGAAATTTGTTTTGTTTGAAGATTAATGTTTTCATTTCGTCTGGGTTGGCTATTATCATTATATTAGTATTTGTATGTTACATTAGAATTTATTATTACATAACTTATGCCCGTTGTCACTAACCAAGAACAAGGCAACGCCTTACTAAGTAAGTCCCAATTTAGGGAAATGCTTACCATAAAGTTCCATTTCACCAATCAATGTATAATAGGTTGGTTCTATCTTTTTTTTTTCAATTATGGCATCGCAAACTCTGTGCATACTGCCAGCGTCAAGTATAATTTTTGCATCAATTTTTTGCCAGTTTCAATGAAACTGAACGAAGTAATAACAAAGTCAGTAAGTAAGTCGTCAGTAATCAGTCACTGACTTGGCAGACTTGACGTGACTGACTTGACGTTGGACTGACTAGACGTCCAACATTCAAGTAAAGCGATGGCTTCTTTACTAGAACGTGTCTGATGGAATTTTGGAGGCAAGCAGAAAAAACATATTTTAGCACTATTATTCTATTTCACAAACACTCGTGTACTGTAATTAACCTATATCAAACAAAATGCCATCAACTTTATCCGATATAACTCAAAAATACACCAAGAAAATGAAAATTAAACAAGAGCACAATATGTCTTTTTCGACTTCCCAGGCTAGGTAACTCATATAGACCAAAACACAATTTTTTCGTAACGAAGAATGTTTACGTTACTTTATGTTGTATTTTAAACGGTGGTTGTAGATTTTAATTATGATTTTCTACAAGACTAACGCGAAGCTAGCTTTAACCAAGCTCGCGTTGGTCGCGAAAGTACAATAAGCAAGGGTATGATTAAATAGTTCTATTTTTTTTTTATTTCAATGGAGTAGAATGCAGGCCATGTGGTGTTATGTGGTCGCTGCAGCATGGGCTGCATCCATGGGGATATCAACATGTAACCTCAAGCAAGCATAAGTAAGTGTTGTCTGAGGTCGTATGAAGTTGCGCTGCTACGCCGGAGGCTGGTGGTCGCCTCACCTAAATTAATCGATTTGGTTTTGATTTCTATTAAAACGAGCCATAAAAGTTACAAATATAATATAGTTTTTATTTGTTAATACGTCACCTTAATACGGTATAACGTGGGTATCGAAGTAAAATAAAATCTCGGGGAGTTTTAGTTTCGAAGTCTATGAGTGGGATACTTCTTGATAGACCCACTGTTCACACAGTAACTTTGACAAATCGTTTGTATCAGTCGAGATGGGCGGCGCATTTGCCGCTATCGTCGAGATATATCGCTGTGTTTTATCGCTCTACGAGAGTGATTTTGAATTACCCCAATCATTCTTGTGGGGCTTTTACGGAGGTTCAAATCAATAAATGGCTCGAATTATAAAAAATATCTACAAAATGTAAGGTACACTCTTCTTTTTTTCTACGTTTTCGTTGTTACTCTTCGTTCTGCGATTCTCTTTTACACGATACGACTACTTGTATCAGTTATCGATCTTTATTGTCCTGTCGTGCGCTCACTCTGCAATTAATTAGAAAAGATAGGCTATGGTCCACCTTGCTGTTGGTGCTTAAAATGCCTAAGAGAAAGTTTGTGCTTGAGTTAGGCATGTACGGTGATGGAAATCATATTAACGAAATCCATATTTTTAGTAGGGTTTTATCGAATCTTTTTCAATAAGGAGAGTTTGAAAAATAGTCGTTATCAGTCGCGATCGGCGACACATTCGTCGCTATCGCCGTGATATATCGCTGCGTTTTATCGCCCTGCGAGACTGATTTTGAATGGCGCCAATCATTCTTATGGGGGTTTTATTGAGGTTCGAAGCAATAAATGGCCCGAATTATAAAATATGTATATCTGTAAAATGTTCTCAGAATTTATTTAAATATATAAAGGAAGTTAGAGATAACTATACCTATTTAATATTTCTTTATTTAATAATACCTGTCGTATTTAAATTTTGGAGGTCTTTGGTAACCAAAAAGGAAATATAAAACAAACCTGACGATCTTTGTGGCGCAATGGTTGCCATGCCGGACTGCTGATCTAAGGGCTTCGGGTTCGATTCCCGGCGAAGCAGAAATTTGAGTGATGCGTTTAAAATAAAAGGAAATATAAAACAAACCTGACGATCTTTGTGGCGCAATGGTTGCCATGCCGGACTGCTGATCTAAGGGCTTCGGGTTCGATTCCCGGCGAAGCAGAAATTTGAGTGATGCGTTTAAAATAAAAGGAAATATAAAACAAACCTGACGATCTTTGTGGCGCAATGGTTGCCATGCCGGACTGCTGATCTAAGGGCTTCGGGTACGATTCCCGGCGAACAGAAATTTGAGTGATGCGTTTAAAATAAAAGGAAATATAAAACAAACCTGACGATCTTTGTGGCGCAATGTTTGCCATGCCGGACTGCTGATCTAAGGGCTTCGGGTTCGATTCCCGGCGAAGCAGAAATTTGAATGATGAGTTTGAAATTTCTGTTCTCGGCCTGGGTGTTTGTGTTTCTGTCTTTGTGTGTGTCCGTGGCATCCGCGATACAGGGTGTCTCAACCTTACTATAGGGCTATAGTGTGAGGGTGAAACCGTATATTTTCTTAATTTTGTTTAGCTATAAATAAATTAAATTGCATGATATCCACCAGGATATGATATATATTATATATATTACTAGCTGACCCCGCGAACTCCGTATCGCGTTTAAATATTAAATAATAATAATAATGGATAGCATATAAACCTTCTCCGTGAAAAAATACATGTACATACCAATTTTCATAATAATCGGTCGAATAGTTTCTGAGTTTTGCGATGTCATATATACAAACATTACTTAACACCCCCGCAACCCCCCCTTCCGGGTGGAATTTCGTAAAATCCGTTCTTAGCTGACCTCTACTCGGCGAAAGGAATATTCCTACCAAATTTGAAGTCGGTAGGTCTTATAGTTCCAGAGATATCGTGATGAGTCAATATATGGGTGGAAATACCCCCCCTTCCGGGTGGAATTTCGTAAAATCCGTTCTTAGCTGACCTCTACTCGGCGAAAGGAATATTCCTACCAAATTTGAAGTCGGTAGGTCTTATAGTTCCAGAGATATCGTGATGAGTCAATATATGGGTGGAAATACCCCCCCTTCCGGGTGGAATTTCATAAAATCCGTTCTTAGCTGACCTCTACTCGGCGAAAGGAATATTCCTACCAAATTTGAAGTCGGTAGGTCTTATAGTTCCAGAGATATCGTGATGAGTCAATAATGGGTGGAAATCTCTTATATATATATAGAAGATAATATAAGGGATATATATTATTATATACCTATATTATAGCTTTAAAGCGAATAACAAGCAAGTTAAACAGAAAGCCAATGAATTTTTAAACAAACCGATGGAAAGTTAAGCATTGGTTCCGATTCCCTCATTATCGATTCAGTGCACCACGTTGCATTCAGCTGGACCGGGAAACTTTGTTGGAACTAATTTCTATTGGTACTAGCTTGATTAGAATATTGAATTTATTGGGTGGGATTAGTCTGCTATTACCAGAGAGCCTTTCGCTCGTGGCTATGTCTGCGTAGACTACACGTGTTTTTCCATGTAGTAAAAATTTATTTTATCGACCCGCGTGGAGCAATGGTTACCATGCCGGACTGCCAATCGATGGGTAATGGGTTCGATTCCCGGCGAAACAGAAATTTGAATTAATGTAACAGAAATTTTATTTTTATTTTTATTAATGTTGAATTAATCTATCTTAGTGAAGCACAGAAAGAACTATCGCATTATAACGCGATGATTAAGCCACAAACCATGCTAATAAGATTATTATTGTACTTACCTAAAACTATTTCATTCAAAATAATAACTCGTATTCCCCATAATTAGGATAATAAAACTCCTAAGTACCTTTTTCATAAATTCAAGATTTTTTATGGTAATTTAATATTTATCGATTTATGAGACTTCAGTGGTGCACCAAATTCGCTAAATTAATAAGAAGCTTCAAATTGAACTCATTGTTATACATTCTATCAGCCCCTTTAAGAATTCATTGCTTTAACATTCCATCGGGGCACTTAAAATTCATTGGCATTTTGTTTGACTTGGCTTAGCTTGGCTAATCCATTTTAATATAGTCAGGCTATCGTGGCAATCGTGAATAATTTTAATTTCCGTATGCTGAATTAAATACCTGCTGGTTTTAAGAAAATTGTATTTTCCTGTCGACAACATTTAATTTAAATGCTTCTTCGTAATTGGAGCTCTCGATTTTTAGCAAATAGATTTTACATTTTCATATTTCGCGCGTAGTTTGTCGAAAACGCTGGATATCATTTTGTGTGGTGATGTCAGTTGGTTATGTGCACAAATCATAAAGCATCAAAGGTACTGACTCACCCGTCAGTGGAGAGGGCATCGCGCCTCGCTTCAATACATAATTTTTGTGCCAAATCTGGTGCGGGAGGAAGAAAGCACACATTAAAATTTTGTCACACACTGACACCGACACACACACACACTAGATGTATATTTATAGATGGCAAATTGTGCATACACGTTGGGACGAGGGGTTCGCCCGTAAAGGCCACCTACCTGTCAGTACCTGTGATGCTCTAAGGCACAAATAGGCCTTTATGTTGACTTCGCAGGTAAAGCCTTTTTGCTTTTAAACCCACATGGCATCATACCGTGGCGGCTACTCTTTACTCGTTCTGCTTAAAAAAGTGAAATAATATTATAATAAAATAATAAATTTTGTTTGTTTAACGAACTAAAACATAAAAAAAATTGCCACTGTTTATAGCAGAAGCTATCTCAATTGTATACTTTTAATTTTCTTCTCATTTAGAGTAAATAATATTAAAATTAAAAATTCCCATTTAGATTAATAGGGAATTATTAATCAAAAAGTTTGGAGCATGAGCCACAGCGATGCTTGTTTGGATTTCTGTTGGCACGTCCTGGATTAAGATATAAGATATCACAGGAAACGAAATCCAGCGGCAATAAAAAGTAACACGTATAAATCCGAGTAGATTACGGTACCTTACCACTTAGTCGGTCCTCCAACAGAGGAAGACTCGACTGCATAAATATTCGAGAAATATGGCGCCCTTTTAACCGCTGATAAAGAGGCAGTAAATTAGCAGCAAACGAGCCAAATTATAAATCGCTTACCGCCTCCCACTCCACTTGTTTTTATAAAGAATTTATAAAGAAACATCTCCAGCCTAAGGGTTCCGAGCGTTTAGCGGAAAAGTTGTGGAGACCGTTTTTCTTAGTGGCTAATAGGTTGGCTGTTTACGACTGTGGAGTGGTTGGAGTTTTTTGTTAGTTTGCGAGATATTTTTATAAAAGCACAGATTTTCGTATCAGCAACTGAATTTATTTTTACAACTACGACATGGCCCGGCAGCTAGTTATTGCAAGTGATCTAAGCAGCTAAACAGACGGAGTTCGAGTATAGGATGGATGACCGCTACTGACAAAATTCATTTGGCGCTCTCAGTAATTCGAAGGGCACATTAAGGGGCGGTCTAGATGTTATAAACAGAGCAGTCGTTAAAGCTTGTGAGACCCCTTGTAAGCGGTTTGTGAACATTCCACAGCGAGTGGGTCAATACGATAACACGTAGGTATCTTTATCACCCCGTATTGGAGTACCATGGTAGAGTAAGCTCCAGGCCTCCACAATAATGGGACAAATGGATACTCGTGCCCAGATGTGGGACGCATAAAGAATTGTAGTCTGCAGATTGGTTTGGGATTTAGTTTAGATAAAGATTTTGGGAGAGTTTCCCTCGTAAGTATTTTCAATTAAATGTGTTTGCCGAAATATTAAGCTCTGTCCCATCCAAAAAGCTTTGACAATAAATTATCAGCCTCCAATTTAATTGGAAAAATATCAATTTACTCCACTAAAGTAGCAGGCCGAAAATAAACCGACCCCGGCATGATATCTAATAAGATAACGAAGATTAACTGCCCGCGTTTAAATTCAGAAGCGTCTAGGCCATAGATCACGTTCGGGAATATTCGAGGGGAAGGGGCTTCGAAAGTGTCAAAGTAAGGCGTTAAAGTGGCAAATAGCAAGTTTGGGCGAACTTTTATCCAATGTTTGGAGATTTGAACAAATGTTGGATTGGTTGTATTTCAGTTTTTTCAACGGTAAAATTGTATCAAGTATTCAGCCAATGAGTTGTTGCGAGTCAATGCGAGATTTGATTAAATGTTAGTTTACTTTTATTTTACAGTTTGGCAATGACAAAAATATAATTATAGGTACATATATTTCATACACTGATTACGAATGTAAAAGATGCAAGCGAGCCGCGAGCTATATGAAAACTAATTCGATTGTTGGTCAATGTTTGGTTAGTGTGGGATTAAAATTCTACATATTTAAGAAAGTAAATTATAAGTTTTCTCTCCACACAAATAAAGATACAAATATTTAAAAAAAGAACAATAAATTGTGGGTTCAAAATTCCGTTTTAAATAGCATCTGCCAACTATTCGCATAGCACTTGAATTTGTTTCCACTTACCAATCCAAACTTTACTCCTCGTTCAAGAGTTATAAATCTCGGTACAGTTAAAGTTGTGCACTTTAGCGAATGACGTTCAGTGACCAGTGAAACCTGACCCTTTCCCATAAATGCCTCGTTTTGCGCTCGTATTCGGTAAAATCACACCCAGTTCTGGAATCGATTTTGCCGATGCATTTCTATCCGAAAAATATTACTTCTAACAGAAATTTCGCTAAGATTTCAGTTTTTGATTTTTTATTAAAAAATATAATTTTATTACAATTATAACTACATAAAACTATAAAATTTTGATAATTTCTAGTCAAAATAAATCTGTTGGTATGATATTGCTAAGGTTTTTCTTAGTGCATTAGAGAAAAGTTCCGATTCCCAGTTACACTTACATGATGTGACCATTAATTAGCCTCCAAAATTATAAAAATATTGTTACGAATTTTCATTGTCTCATTGTCATGTGGAGGGGTGACCATACTTTGGCATACGGAGTGACAGCGCAATTATGTAATTCATAATGTTTTCAGAAAAAATGCCACCCGTACTGGAATTAGTTTCCACGCTGCTAATCCAATATTCGTCCACCAATCCGCACTTGGCCAGCGTGGTGGACTATGGCCTAAATCCCTCTCACTAGTGAGAAGGAGACCTGTGCCCAGCAGTGGGACATAAAAAAAAGGTTGAAAAAAAAAAAAAAAAACAATCTTAATATCTCGTTGAAAAATTGTAAATTTCGGTTCAGTTAAGTTGTGCGGCCAGTGAACTCTGACCTCTCCTCATAAATGCCACGATTTGCGGTCGCATTTGGTGAAATCACGCCGAGTTCTGGAATCGATTTTGCCAATGCATTTCAGGTTACCCGTATTAATATTGCTTCTAGATAAGATTTCGCTTACTATATATTTTATGTTTTGCTTGAATTTTAAAAGAAATTATGACATCAAAACTATTTTTGTTCAAAATTTACGAATTAAAGAAACATTTATTAAATAAATATCAGGATCAAGCTGTACAGTGTACACTTCAAATTAGTTAAGTTTAAACCGCAACCGATAAACCGAAACAGCGCGAACGAACTGAACTAGATCAACGCATTAATGGACGTTCTCGTTTGTAGTTCCTTATGTGAGTTTACTAGTGGACGGTAAGCCGATTAGTGAACTTTAACTGGACTGTGGATTGATAGGATTTGTGACCACGCTTTAAGTTTCAGGACGCACACAAGATTGTTTAATACCTAATTCTAATTTAGTATTAGCCATATTATCCATCGTAATTTAAACGCACTCGTGTTCTCCACTAACCCGCATTGGACCAGCGTAACGATAAGGTCCAGGCCTCCGAAATAATAGGGCGAGACTCGTGCCCAGCAGTGAAACGCAAAAATGGTTGCAGGGTTGTAGCCTTAGACTAAGAATAATGTACTATTATTGGTCTATGGTTGTAGCCAATTAAAATGCCAAATTGTATGATGACTTCTGTCAACGGATATTGCATTTTATTATAGTGATGTCAGAGGACGATATTTTTTTTAGTGTCATACTTTATTTTAATACACGAATACGATATTTTAAATCCAGTATTTCATTTGAAAACTCAAATTAGTTTCGTTCAATCCGCGACCGATGAGCGGAATCAGATTGCGAACGAACTCAACTCAAAATAAAAAAAACCCAAAAAAAATATCACGTACTAATGGCCATTAGTTCCTTGAGTTTATTGTTGGACTGTGATCCGATTAGTGGACTTAAGCAGTTTAGTTGGATTTGGACTGATTTGGTATTACTTATCGAATTTGCCGTAGAGCTTAAACTTTCGGGTCGCATACAAGATTGGCGAATCCCTAATTATAATTTACATACTAACATTTAGTTAGTGGCTACTTGTCCTTTTTGTATTCGTCACTGTTGTGTCATGTGACACGTGACATGTGACACTGTCAGCGTTGTTGCATTAAAATTTATTAATTATGAGATGTGCTGCGCAATTGGTTTTCGGTTCAACTGAATTTGGCAGCAGGGGAGATATCTAATGAGGTATTTTACTGGTATATGTACTCGTATATGTGTTAGTATTGTTGTGTTTGTAAGTATGGCACCTTTTTTATACTCGTATATTACCGGCACCTAGGGAGAGTATGTAAAATAACTCGGTACCGGTCGAACCGTAGAGGATACCCTCTACGTCATCCACGTGCAATGTTTTTTAACGCTTCACACTCATAGCCCCCCAGTAGGGTATAAATACCCTGTGTCGTGGGGACCATGGACATATGATCCCCACGACATTGTATATACAAAGACAGAAACACAAACACCCAGACCGAGAACAGAAATTTAATGTTTCTCCGGGAATCGAACCCAGGACCCCTCGATTGGCAGTCCGGCATGGTAATGGCATTGCGCCATGCGGGTCGTCAAATTTGTATTTATTTTAAGATTAAAAAAAACTGATTATAAAAACTATTTGTAACAAACAGTAATAAGATTCTGTTTTGTTAGGTACATTTAAAATAATGATAAATGATGACTAAATTTAATTTTAAGGTCTGAAAATAAATACAAAGGTGATTTATGAATTTTATACTGTTTTTATTACACTGACTACGTTTAAAAAAACCTGTTGACATTGTCCTGGTTGACAAATTTCAGAGACGGCAACCCTATCCACGTGCAATGTTCAAAAACAGGTCCATCATCCAAAGAGCGATTGTGCTTTCCTACATCTTACAGGGCTTACGTCATGCTACCACGCACGCACGGACGGCTGTCCATCCCGGGTAGAGTTGCCATCTCTAAAAATTGTCAACCAGAACAAGACGCGTTAAAACCCCGGATTTTAGAGCCCGAAACCCGGACATGTCAATTTAGCGAGTCGGTTCGTCGGTTGACAGCGGCGTGCGGGCACAGTACGTATGTCGCGGGCGGCCCAAGACTTTATTCTTTTTAAACCTGGACTGCCAGTGGAGTCCGGCTCGGACGCTCCCCGGACGCCCTCTAAACTAGGACAAATCCGGGGAAACCCGGACGGATGGCAACCCTAATCCCGGGGTACTATAATGTAGCTGTACGATTAGATCTCCCACTCTAGCCGAGTGTGAGGTATTATAACACTCGTTTAGTTATAATATTATATTACACTTGATGAAGTTCTGATGCACTCTGTAAGAAAGCTAGTTATTGTATACCCCATATTTTAAAATAGGGCTGAAGTTTTTCTCTGTCTGCTCTTTTCTTCAGCTCATCATTGCCTAAGCGCACAAAGAGTAGATAGAACAAAAAAA
This sequence comes from Pyrgus malvae, assembly GCA_911387765.1. Taxonomy (NCBI): domain Eukaryota; kingdom Metazoa; phylum Arthropoda; class Insecta; order Lepidoptera; family Hesperiidae; genus Pyrgus; species Pyrgus malvae. The sequence goes on along the minus strand of OU426955.1, from coordinate 2,474,817 downwards.
AAAAGTTCACTAAGGGTTTGTAAAGGACCCGTACAGTGAATAAAGAATATTTCATTTCATTTCACTCGAAAATTTTACTCAAATTAGTTTTTTTAAACTATGATGATGAGCTGAATCAATTCGCGAGCAGAGAAGTTGTTCAAAAAATCTCTTTAGTAGTTCATTCATTCATTCACAAGAGCTTATCAGCAAGCTTTTAGCTTATTGGAAAGCGGTAAGACGATTAGTAAACTTAAGCAGTTCAGTAGAAAGTCAAAGACTTAACAATCCGATTTGCGGCCAGGATTACATTTCCAGGATGTATTCAAGATTATTATAAATAAATAAATATAAATAAATATCTTTGGACAATACACCTAATGCCATCTGATTCCAAACTAAGCAGAGCTTGTGCTATCGTAATTAGAAAGCTAATAAACATACTTATATAATTCTAAATAGATACTTAAATAGATAAATTAACACCCAGACACAGAACAAATAGTCGTGTTCATCACACAAATGTTTGTTCTGGGTGGGAATCGAACCCACGACCTCACGCTTCGCAGTCGGCTCATCACCCACTACGCCACGGAGGCTGTTCAAATCGTGACCTTATTCGTTTTCGATTGATTGTCATGCAATTTTAATTGATTGATTGTCAAGCAATCGGACGAACTGCGTGGCGCAATGGTTACCATGCCGGACAGCCAATCAAAGGGTTCCGGATTCGATTCCCGGCAAAACAGAAATTTAAATAATGAGTTTAAATTTCTGCACGGAAACGCGTATGAAATTTTTCGCCACTAGTGGTCACCCATTCAAACCCGACCGCGCTTGTTTGGCTTAGTTGCATAGATCGTTTGCATTCTACGCTAACCGCCGGGACACGCGCACGCAACTCGAATGTATTGTAGGTCAATTGCAAGATGATCCTTGAATGGGATATTTTTTATCAATAAAAAGGAAACAACATAAAATAGTGGACAACCCGTGTGACGCAATGTTATCATATCGAATTGCCGATTGGAAGGTATCGGGTACGATTTCCGGCGATGCAGATATTTTAATGATGAGTTTGAATTTCATTTCTGTGTCTGGGTATTTGTGTTTCTTTCGTTGTGTCACAGGTAAGTCAAAGGTCTAGAGTGTGGAGCGTTATTATTATTATTATTATTTACTAGCGGACCCCCGCGATCTCGTTCGCGTGGACTACGGCATTGTTCATAGCATGATGTTATATAGCCTTTTCTTTTGGTATCGGGGGGGGGGGGGAACCTTCAAAAGGTACCCAGCACCTTGGGAGAGGACCTTGGGAGAGGACACCGGGTTATGTGGGATTTGAACCTAACTAAAACCCCCTCGGTGGCCTTCCTCCGCATTTGGGGAGGACTCCGGGATCTCCCATAGAACGCACCGGTGTCCTCCATACGTGACGCTTTGGGACGGGCCCATCTTTGGGAGAGCAGATCTGATCTCCTGCACCTTCCGATGCTTACGGCGGCATGCGGCCACGCACACACCGCCGTCCTTCCTGGGGCTGCTGGCTCGACGGGTCGAGCTCCCACTCTCACCGCCCGCAGCCCCGGAAGCCCCTGTTTAGACGCCTCTTACGATCAGGCAGGGGATACCGTAGCTCTATCTTAATCCCGAAGCTACATGGACTATGATGTTAAATAGCCTAAAGCCTTCCTCGATAAATAGACTATCCAAAACAAAAATAAGTTTTTAATTCGAATCAGTAGTTAGTTAGTTCAAACAAACAAACAAACTCTTCAAACGCGCTAATCTCAGGAATTACTGGTTCCAATTGAAAAAATATTTTTCCGACCGTTCAATGAGATTGTATTCAGCACTCGATTTGTTGGAAAGGTGCTGTTTGTTGCGATCGCTAACTACGCTACCTTAATTTTATTTTTATCCCTTGAGTCTGATTGCAAAGGGTATAGGCGGGGTAATTATGTTATTTAAAAAAACCCTATGAAAAACAGAACACAAATATTAAAGAAAAGTTAGGCTGTGTCACCAGTTCATTCGGAATTCTCTTTCTTAAACTAATTTTATTCCTTGAATAGGATATTGGCGATCTATAAAAAAGTAACAGAAAATAGTTGACGATCCGTATGGCCTAATGGTTACTATATCAGACTGTCGATCGTAGGGTCCCTGGTTCGATTCCCAAAGAAGCAAAAATTTGAATAATGTTTTTGAATTTCTGTTCTCGGTCTGGGTGTTATCTGGGTTAGAAAACACGCTACAAATCAACTGAACTGACTAACGGGCGACAATTTAGTTGACGACCAGTAATTGGAGGTCGGCGCGTTAATGAATAGCCCCTGACGTCACACGACCGTTCAATTATATTGTATTTAGCACTCGATTTGTTGGAAATGTGCTGTTTGTTGCGGCCGCTGACTATGTTGCCAAAAATTTATTTTTTAACACGCTTATATTAGCTTGACCTTTATGTATATACATATGTAATGGAATCTTTTAACTTCATTTTCACCTACTTCTAAGCGTCTGATTAACTTGAAAATTTGCACAGGGTCAAGGGCGATGACAATGCAATAATATGAAGAAAAAAAAAACCAACTAAAAATTAAAATTAAATAATGTAGTTTAAAAAACTAAAAAACACGCTTTTGTGAAAATACGAACTAAAAGGAAAAAAAGAAAAAGATGTATTTTACTGTAAAAAAGCGTAGGGTGCTTTTTGAGATACTATTGACACTATGCACCCCACGCTTTTTTACAGTAAAATACATTTTCTCCTTATTTTTTACTTTTCAGTTCGTATTTTCACAAAATAGTGTTTTTTAGTTTTTTAAACTACATTATTGCCCCTAGAGTCTGTTCGCAAAGGGGTTATTTTGTTTTCTAATAAATTCCTGTGATAAACAAAATACAAAGCTATAAGATAACGTTACACGTTACACACTCATAGACACTAACACTTAGACCAAGATCAGAACTTAAAAAATATCATTCCGATTTCCGACTTGCCAGTAATCGAACTCTGCATCCTAGGGTTGGTAGTCCAGTATGGTAGTCATTACGCCGTCGTCATTCAGCCGTCAAAGCTAAAATACGTTGCATTGAAGCACCTTTAAAACAAAGCAAAATAGGCATAGGTGATTATTGGTAAAATAGAGCATTTCGTAAGTAAGCAGAATTTCGACCATTCACAACTTCTCAAGCGCGCGAATATTCGTCCATTACGAAGGAATATGAATTTGCGGCGCTTGCGATGGAGACTATGGGTCCATGGTCGGCTGATATGAAACCTTTCATGAAAGACATGTCGACCAGACTAATTTTATTCTAGCCTCGGGTGACCAGAGGCATGGCAACTATTTTTGCCAAAAAATTAGCTTACTAGTTCAGAGGGGAAATGCTGCCAGCGTTCTGGGCACAATACCACAAACGCAATTCCTAGATGGAATTTTCTTTTTATAATTAACTTTATATACTTAATTTTTAAGTATTGTTAAATTATTTATTTTAGTATTTTATTTCATTGTAGCACAATAAAAAAATGACACATGATCTGTTCTGTGTCTGGGTGTTAATTTATCTATTTAAGTATGTATTTAGAATTATATAAGTATGATTATCAGCTTTCTGATTACCATAGTACAAGCTCTGCTTAGTTTAGAATCCAAAGTCCAAAGATATTTATATTTATTATTATTATTATTAATAATATTATAAGTTCAGCAGAACAAATCAGGGCCTTATCACCGAACATGAGACATGTTCGTTCTAGTAGAACATAAACAGTAGAGGCTCAGGGCGTTGGCTGTAACTAATTAAACGTTTCCAAAGCTGTTTGCGCTGTTTCAGTGACCGTAACGTAAACAAGCTCACAGATTGCTGCGTGTTTCAACGAGGATCTACGATCGATGGAACTAATATTTATAATTAATTATTTTGACACCCTTTTATAAGCGAGAAAACGCGAATTGCGGCATATTTTAACGTTTGGAAGAAACTGTAGTGAGTTTATTTAAATTGATTAATAGACGAGCATATGGTGATTGTATCTCTACAGATCATAAAGAGACAGACGTCTACCCAGGTGCGGTCGCAGCCTTCAATTGCGTGGGTCGCCGTCAAGCAATTTGGGGGGAGGGGGGTTTTACTAAGAAATTTTGGGGGAAGAGGTATCCCAAATTGGCTTGTTTCGCCTTCCATCTACATATGACTGATGGATTTTGGGGGGTGTTGCCTTTTTCTCGGATATTCCTTCCACAAGCACGAAAGAAAACCGCCAAGGGGGTTTTTAGTTAATGGGGGGGGGGGTTTACCCGGAATAACCCAAACTTTTCCTCAGAATTGACTACATTACTACAACTATTTTGCTGCAATTAGGAAGCTCAATTTCGGACTCAAAACGTTCTATGTAGTTCTGCCAATTCAAGTCTATCTTTCTTATACCTTTTTATACTTTTATTTATTTATTTATTTATTGTAACAACTTTAAACAGTGTTGTACAAAGGGCGGACTTAATGCCTAGAGGCATTCTCTACCAGCCAACCCCGGCTGATGGTGAGAACTTTTGAGTAGGTGACAACAATACTTTTTACGACGGTGAATTGTTCTTATTGTTTCATTGAAAAGGATTACTATGTAAATAATTCAAAATGCTCCGGAAATACATTTGCAAATAACATAAGTATTCAGTGCAAGCGTATTATAACAACATAATAATTGCACGTCAAAATTGGAAGTTCTTAGTAAACGTGCACCTCTGGGCCCCGTCGCCATCAGTATGCAAGCCGCGGCCAAAAACAGCAAAACTATCTCGATGTATGCTGGAATCTCGTGCATACTTCGACGAACGAAACGAACAGCTTGGCAAATTCACATTGTATGCATCAACTGGGGAACGGGTATTGTTTTGTTTTCTGAGTTCTAGATTTTAAAATATGAAATTGAAATAACGCAGATAATTTATATCCATAGCTAACGGTTAGTTTTATTACTTTTTTTCTTTCACTTATGGCATCGCAATATTGCCAGCGTTAAGTATAATTTTTGCATCACGTTTTTGCCAGTTTCGGTGAAACTGAACGAGTAATAATAGGTAAAGTCAGTAAGCCGTCAGTAATCAGTCAGTCAGACATTCAAGTAAAGCGATGACTTCTTTACTGAATGTGACCAATTGAATTTTGGAGATAAGCCAAAAAAACCTTTTTTCGCACAGTTATTTTAATTCACAACACTCGTGCACTTTAATTAACCTATATCAAGCAAAATGCCTGTCTTTATCCGATGTAACTCAAAAATACACCAAGAAAGTAAAAATAAGAAAAAGAGCACAATATACCTTTTTCGACTTCCCGCCAAAACTCTTTTATTACCTATAATACTTAAAGTAAACTATACAGTATAGACACAATAGACAAATAGTATTAGGAGCTCTTTATATTGCGGTATAGAGTTAAAAAAATTGTAGTCACTAATTCAAAATAAGAACGATATTCAATCTTAAAAAAGTTTTAACATCGTTTTTATTTTTGTATTCCTTTATTTCCTTTTATTCTTGGCTTTTATAATTTTCTCTTTCCTTATTTCCGAAGTGAATTAGAATATAATTGTAGATTGAATGATTTGTTCCTTATAAAAAATATATGGCACCAATTCTAAGAATAATTTAAATATTTATCTTTTTAAATGTTTTACTACAGGAATTTTCTTTAAAAGATCTAGTGTATGACATAAAATATGTTACACCACGCTGACCAATTCCGAGTTTGTACTTGCTTGCATCCACGATGTTTTCTTTAAACAAGAGTATAACGTAATTGTTGTGTGCAACAAAATACTAAAGCCTCATCGAAACCAATCCCCTTTTTTCGTATATTACCCAACCAACACAACATGAAGACCCATCCAAGTACTGTGATCATTGCGATAGTTTCGTTAATAAATCACAACGCCTACTGGAAGGACCGTCAGGGCCAAATGTTTGGACTAAATGGGTCATAAGTCATGCTACGCAGGTTATAACTTACTGCGGATTGTTCCTCGACATATAATACAAACGAGGGGGCACGTGCGGCCAATATTTGAAGAATCTGGCTTACACGAAGGGCATTAAGTAACTACCAAAATCAGTTCCATTTTTCTAACATTACACTCAACCAATACAATATGAAAACACATCCGTGTACCGTGATCATTGCGATAATTTCGTTAATAAATCACAACGCCTACTGGAAGGACCGTCCGGGCCAAACGTTTGTACTACTTGAATAGGTCATAAGTCACGCTGCGTAGCACATAACTTACTGTAGACTATGCCTCGATATATTATCCAGACGAGGGTGTATTTGTGGCTAATATTTGCAGAATCTAGCTTGTGGAAGGGTTGTGCGTAAATGACACTGCCAATTACTGGCCCCGCGTTGACAGAATGCTCAGATAAAAACAATAATACCAAAAATAACATTAATTTTTTTTAAGATAAATAAGCCAAATATTTTTGTACCCAGTTTCAGATTTGAAATAGCAATATTTCATTGATACTTAGCTTCCTTTTGCAGAATCAATCCGTCGGAGTTGTCAAGTAATGTCTTTTTTATTTCAAAAAACCTACTTGTTTAAGTAATATAACTATTAAAAAGCGGAGCTTTGTGAGGGCTCGCGTAGTTTGGTAATAATACCAAATTGGTAATTTTTTTTTTGACGTTTTTAAATAATTATTTTGAAATCGAATTGTCTGACCCTTAGAGCATCAAAGGTACTGACTTACCCGTCAGAGCCAATACAAGTGATGCTCTAAGGTCAGACCGCATCCATGTCCATTCTTTAGATTTCTAAAAGATGGCGTTAGTACCTAGTGCAATAATTCTCTATCCGTGAATACAAAATTTGCTAATCATAATTTTTTAAATGGTTATAAAATACATTTTTTTTATAGATACTACACCTAAATATGAATTTAAATTACTATGTTAAAGAACTAATCTATAGTCGTGATACTTTTTCATTAAAGTTGTCAGGTTGTGGGACTGTGTTAGGTAAGGGCTCACTCCTCTCGCCCTGATTATAAATATTTAAAAAATAAGCTTACCAGTCATCTGGTTACAAAATGCATACTACTCAACTATTCAACCAACACAACATAAAAACGCATCCATGTACCGTGAACATTGCTATAGTTTCGTTAATAAATCACAACGCCTACAAGAAGGACCGTCAGGGCCAAATGTTTGGACTAAATGGCTCATAAGTCACGCTACGCAGGTCATAACTTAGTGCGGACTGTGTCTCGATATATTATCCAGACGAGGGTGTATGAGTGAGGGCAATATTTGCACCTGAACCTGGCTTATGGAAGGGTTGGGCGTGAATTAGAATTTGGAAACTGGATTTTCAATATTTGGGTTAGCTAGAAAATATTTTGAAATGAAAAATAAACTTACATTACTTCCGTAAATTCAAATTGATTTTAGTGTCAATGAGGAATATAATTAAATGGCGCTTAACCATTGCTCAACACGGGTCAACAAATAAAATTTCCCGAAAATGCAAATTTGAAATCTTTTTCCTATATTTAAGATTTTTAAACGTTATAAAATCGGGTTTTTGTGAACGCTGACCGCATAACAACAATTGCCGAAGTAGATGTAATTGTTCAGCCTGATGAAAAGTAAACTAGAGTTTTCCAGAAGACATGCCTCCAGGTATATCTTTTGATACTCTTATTTATGAGAGTTATGACTTCGTAGAATTTAAAATTATAATTTTGAAGATTTCAATATTACATAGCAACGTTTGTAAGTTTTATAAACTTAATGTGAGAATTGTTCAAGGTTCCATCTAAGAAAACTCTCTTATATGGAACCTTGTTAACTTATCCAAGTACAACCTTGTCATGGATTCTGTAATCCGCCTTAAGGAAAGTGAAGTTGAAATGGTCCCTGACCGCAAAGACGACTAAACCGCGATAGTATCCGTTTAGGGGATTGGTCAGCTTAGTCACCGTGGTTATTTGTCAAAACTTTGTAAGTCCGATCCAGCCTTAGACCTACAGAATTATTATGTAACAAGCTTTCCGCCCACAGTTCTGCCCGCGTTGACAACACGTTTGTTCCACTGGAATGTGATATTTTAAAAGGGTAAAAAACAGCTAATGTCGGTCTCTAGCTACCAATTATCGCATTCAAAAAATTAGGCTAATCCGTAACACCGTTGTGCCGTGGACAATATTTGAACGGAGTAGCAGACGACTATGCAGGCCGCGATTTAGATCGCCCTATAATCTTCAAATAAAATAACAAATATTTTAATTAATTAAAGTTGTGGATTATGTAGTCATTTATAAGTAAAGCTGCCAATTAACTTTGTGGTGTTTCGTTTGAAAATCTTTTCAACACACACCCTCATTATCCGACTAAGGCTGCATTGGATTAAAGTTCTGATCTGTTGATCTCCACATCGGCGTCGACTGGTTCGCTACAGGGATTAGTCACAGCGGTTGTTTGTCAAAACTTCGCTAGACTGTGCTGGCCTTAGGTAGTAAATTCTTGGGTTTGTTCACACTGGAACTTCCTCCAAGTGTTACAAATTGCATCAGTAGGTAACAGTTCAGGAGATTAGTCACGGCGGTAGTTAATCAAAACTTCGCTAGTCTTCGTCTTAGCCGGCCTTATATAGATAATTAATTTTAAGATTTTTCTAACCCTGATCCATTAACGCTTTCTTATAATGAAGTGCTGAATGCAATGGCATCGCATCTATTCAAAGTGCCGATGCCAATTAAACAGTTGTGTCTAGTATTTGTCTGTTTCAATGAATTATGGTGATATAATAATAGATACTCCACCAACCCGCATTGGAGCAGCGTGGTGGAGTAAGCTCCAGGCCTCCCCAATAAGTGGGAGAGACCCGTGCCCAGCAGTGGGACGCAAAAAGGGTTGCAGCCAATAATAGATAAGTTAAATCATTAGTACGTTAGTAATAATACTGTGTGTCAGTAGGTAGTCAGTAAGCAGTCAGATATCCATTTAAGGCGATGGCTACTTTACCAGAACGTGTCTGATGGAGTTTTGCAGGCAAGCAGAAGAAATCATACTGTTAATTTATTTCTTAAAACTCGTGCACTCTGACTGGACCAATTGGACCTATATGGGACTAAGTGTTCAATATAATAAATAATCAAAAATGCCTCAAAAATTAAAATAAAATAAGAGTATAATACATATTAATATTATGTCATATTCAACTTACTGCCAAAACCTATCAAATCATAAGTTCTACAATCTTGAATGAGGGTTACAATTACATTCAAAAGGAATTCTTTTAATAAAAAGAGGATATATTGCACTTTGTCAACCTTAAACAAGAGTATCTTGTCTAAATGAAATGAAATATTCTTTATTCACTGTACGGTTCATTTACAATCTCTTAGTGAACGTTATTTTGACGTGATAACGTCTTTAAAATCGTTTTAGTCGGGTGACATGTTCAGAAACTTGTGTCACACCAAAACCTCACGAGCGCGATCGCAGGTATAACGAGAGAGAGACGGACCGATCTCCCGTCTCATCTCGAGCGCTGCCAGTCATTCCGTGAAACTTGTCACGGGGAATCCTCACGAGCGGAGGCTGGCATAGCGTTCGAGTGAGTGGACCGATCTTCCGTCTCTCTCACTCTAGCGGCATACAAACGAATGGAGATTTTCTCGTGCGGACGTTATCACATAAACATCTCGATCGTAAACCTGCTTTAGCCGTTTTTTTTTTGTTCTGTCTGCTCTGGGTGCGCTTAGGCAATGCTGAGCTGAAGAAAAGAGCAGACGGAGAAAAACTTCAGCCCTGTTTTAAAATATGAGGTATACAGTAATTAGCTTTCTTACAGAGTAGCTATGGGCAGATAAGGAACATACGTGACAGCTACTCTATATACACGAGAAAAATAGTAATCAACTTTTGGACATTCAGTAAATGTTAAAATTATGACAATTAACCTTATTAATATGAAATGATATCGGATATAATTATATATTATTGAATAAAATTTTAAAACTGAGGAGTGAACAATATCCAGATTTTAACATTGCTATTTTCGTAAGAAACGACGATAAAATAACACTTAAGACAACAAACTTCCAGAAATTCAGCAAAAGAAAATACAACACGCAGCGGAGAGCCAAACCAAGCTATTTCAGCTCTTTGTAAGCGAGTTGAAAATATTTTATCCTCGGGTGCATATTTACAGCGATTTACGGGTTGAATATAGTTCAGGGGTTGAGAAACGCGGTGGCCTAGACACCCGGTATTTATTGTGGTTTCGAGTAAATGTGACTTGGTCTGCGTTCTTGATGTCTGTCAGATTCTCATATCTTAAATTACTTTGTTTGCTGTTCAATCACGCAACACCTGCTCAACGGATCGAGATAAAAATGGCAAAGAAATGGATCATAGTGTAGAATAATAGCAGAAATACTACTTTTAATGCCGGAAAAATGTTTTGTTCCCGTGAAATGAAATGAAATGAAATGAAATAGTGAAATGAAATGAAATAGTTTATTAACATCCTGGGTAATAATATACACTTGATGTTTGTCATTGTTCTACGGTCATCAGCTGACCGTCATCCGCTTTGGGTGCGCTAAGGCTTATATGGGCTAGGAGAAAAAAGCGGGCGGAAAAAAACTCCAGCCCTGTTTTAAATAAATTTTCAGGTACAATGGGTATTTGTTATGCAGCATGACTGTGGGGCGACAAGGAGCACACGAGACAGCTATCGTGTGTGTCAATGCTATCACACTGCCATCCGCTCACAAATTTTAAAAATGTTAAAATTATTACATGGTATGTAGAAACAGCCTTATGTGAGTTAAGTTTAATCCCAGGCCTTTTTATCATTTAAATAGTCCTTGGTTTCATAATAGGCCTTACGGCATAGGACTTGCTTAACAGTTTTCTTAAATTTGTGTAAAGGCAAGGATTGAACTTTTTCTGGAATTTTATTATAGATCCTAACAGACATCCCAATAAAAGAGTGACTTTTTTTACGAAGCCGACACTTTGGGAATGCAAGCTTATGGCCGTTCCTGGTCGAAGCACAGTTCGAACTATGTAAATCCTTAAATGTGGTAAATGTCGGTTTATTCTTATATACGTACATTATGTTTTCATAAATATACTGCGATGCAAGTGTAAGAATATTTATCTCTTTAAATTTCTCTCTGAGAGATTCTCTACAGCTAAAATTATAAATAGCGCGAATAGCCCTCTTCTGCATGGTAAATATTATGCCAATATCAGCAGCATTTCCCCACAGCAAGATACCATAGGACATTATACTATGAAAGTAGCTGAAATACACTAATCTAGCTGTATCGACATCAGTAAGTGAGCGAATTTTTTTAATGGCAAAAACAGCAGAGCTAAGTCTATTCGCTAACCGGGAAATGTGAGGTCCCCACTGAAGTGGGATACATTAGTCTAATCATATAAACTTTAGTCACCCGAGCGAAGCCAGGTCGGATTACTAGATAATATAAATTAATTGGCACACTCTTTTTGACTTGACAACGTCTTATAATTCGATGGAGCCGGCTGCAAGCACGAAAAAACATGACTCATGCGGCGTTACCTCGCTCTGAGGCGTTCCATTTAAGGCTTGAAGTGCAAGCGAGAGCGCGGAACGAGTGACAAAGAGGCACAATCGGCCTCCGCGTTCGGCAGCGTTCGACATCTGTCTCTCTCCTACTTGAGTGAGCTATGCGTCCGCGTGGACAGCTGCTATACAATAATACATTTACATGTTTTCGTCAAGTATGAAGTGCAGTGAAAAGTGAAGGTGGTGTCAATTGTTTATAGCAACAAGTATTTTCTTATGAAGTTGTCACGTTCAACTATCGTCAGTAAACCGACTTTACAGACAACCGATTTTTATCCCTTAAAACACCATTCAGCACCCACAGGCATAAACAAAGAGACCCCAAGTCGCATTTACTTGCAGTCGCAATAAATAACAAGCTGTGCTTAAAAGGCATATTGTGGTCCAATTTAAGTGTTCCTGTAACTTTTCCAAAATTGTGCATCTTCTATTTCTGACCTACATTACTGACACTATATGTATATTTTGAATCTCGAAAAAGGCTCCAACCATTTTCATGAAATTTAGTACCCAGGGTTTCGGGGGTGATAAATTGATCCAGCTAGGTTTCATTTTTAGAAGTTGTCGTTTTATTCGTAATTTCAGCGATAATCAACTTAAAAATAAACTGAAAAATACTCTTACTGACATCTATTGTACAATATTGTTTATATGTACATGTATGTGGCGTAGAACGCCGTCAAACGTCATCCGCCAATCCGCCGTTCAAACAAATGAAAATATCGATTTGAAAGACCTCTATAAAAATTTCTTAAGGTTGGCCGAATGGTTACGTAGGCTGATTGTGGAGTTAGAAAGCCGGGCTCCAACCTCCATCAAGCATATTGCGTTTTTTTATATTTTGTGACAGTAGGTATGCTTATTTTATTTTATTGGGAGCTATTTCAGATGGCGTTGTGAAGTAACACAGTAATGAATGTTTTGCTTGAAATTAAAACAAGATAATGCAGTTTTTTATACGAGTAACGCTCGGTCGTCGGGTACTCACATGTAAAAGCAAATGTGGCTCACTCAATTATGGAATTTCGAACACCGCTTGATTTAAACGGGAATGGAAGTGGGCAGAAATAGATTTGGTAGATTAAAGTAATTAAAGGTTACGCCTATTTTACCTAAGAGGGTAGAATAAAATTGAGATCGTATAAAAATATTTACGTCAATTGCTAATGATCCTTTCCATCGCAGGTAAATCCGCAGAGCACAGCTAGTTAAACCTATAAAGAAGAAATTCCCAGGTATAGATTCCCCATATTTATTGGGGCGTATCGCGAGAGTGCTCTTCGTTACGAGGCTTCGTTGTTTACGATATACCGCCGGTTAGATGCCGATTGCGTCTGAAACAATCTTATCAGGAGAAGGTTGTATGGATGATGAAAGGTTTTGCGATATACCTGATTATGTGGAAGTCGGAAACGAATCTATGTGATCTCACATAGCTTCGTTTCCGAGAAGCAAGGTTACCTAGATGTTAAATAGATTCTGAATTTAAATTACATCAGCCACTTTAAAGCTGCTGATTTCTTAAACATGTGCAATTTATAAAAATTGCAGTTAATAATAGTGTCTTAAAAATAACTCAGATATCAGCTTTATCAGTTGAAAAAAAATACGCACTTTTGATGGAAATACAAATTATCAATAGCAGAATTTATATGCCATTAAAATTTTAATTTCGCTGTTACATATTATTTATTATATCTCTCTAAAACCATATAATGTGGATTAATATTGATTTTAATGTTATCGTGATTAATGGTATCGTGTCGTGTTAAAACGAGTGATACCGCACTAATAGGCCAAAAATAAAATAATTTTGTAATGAAGCATTATTACTTTATTTGATAAATATTTTATATCCATTTCAGTATGAGTCGTTTCACTAACAGGATTTTTAAGAAAAAATCATTTTGTTCTGCATATTTATAGCGGCAATTTCGACAAACAATTGAACTCAATAGGAAAGCGGATAATTTTTTGTTGGTTCTTATTTTTGCTAAACCTTATATGTACACAAAATAAATAAATGTAAATACATATTTGCGCCGTTTTTCTAAAAAGGTTCAGACAATAAAATATAAAGACCTCAAAGTAAAAAATACATTTTTGTTTGTAAGCAACACTAGTTTGTTTTTAAGGTAGGACTAATTTATTCATATTTCAATACATATTTACTATATATTTTAATACATTCTCACTATCAGTCAACTGTAAATCCGCCTTTAAATTCTTACAATGCATTCGATAAAATGTTTTAAAGAATAAGCTATTGTACTAAATATTCAGTATTCTGCCAGGCCAGGCCCCCAGTCTCTACTAACCTACGTTTAAGCTGTACATTATCTGCTGGATTTTTATGTCATTCGTAATGTGCAGGTTCCCGCAGGAGCGATATCGCTTGTTGTCCCTCGTTGTGGTGCAATATAGAAGATATAGGGATTATTATTTTTAGACAGGAAACAAAATGCATATTTAAATTATAATTTTATAATACGTGCTTTCTTAAATATTTGAATGACCAATCCTGAGCACAATATTGAGAGGGAAAAAGGGTAATTGATGTGCTTTTATACGTGGTAATTTTCTATTGTAAAATCCTTTTAAAAAGGAAAAGCAAATAAAGTTAATGAGGCGCCGGCTAAACTTTAGTCAGGTAACTCTTTGTTTTCATAAGTATAATATTAATTAAGTTGCGATTCGACTTATGTACATGTGACCACGGAGTTGCAAACGCGTGGAGTAGCAGGGCAGTAGCCTGTTGATTGTCACATGCTACTTATTTTCTCTGTGCATGTGACAATCAACAGGCTACTGCCCTGCTACTCCATTTAATTAAAAAATATAGCTCGCTTGTAACTTGGACCACCAGAACCGCTTATCTCGCCATTCATGGCAAAATTAAACTGTTCGCCTCAACAAAAGAACCATGCCCCCACGCCGACCTGAAGATGCAATTTTTATGATTGTAATTCACACATAATCTTTTACTCAAAGGTAGCAAAACTTTAATGGTTCAACGGGGGAAGTTCCACCGCTGCACTTATTTCTGCCTTAAATCAATACTATTGTGTTTAAATGGAAACGTGCGATTAACGACCAGATTTTTATGAAGAGATCAGCCTAAAAAATAACAAAGCGAGTATCCGGGTAGACGACGAAATTTATTATCAATTATCAGTAAAATCAAATAATTGAAATGTCTAATAAGCATCCTACTTTTGATCGCACAAGATATCGCTTATAACTTGTGCCACCAGAACCGCTTATCTCACCATTCGCGGCACAATTAAACTGTTCGCCTCAACTAAAGAATACATCCCCCATGTCGCCCTGAAGACGCAACCCTTATCTAATTCACACTTGAATCTTTTACGAGTACTTAACCCTTCGTAAGGATAATTTAAGTATTGTTTGGCGCTGTTATTTTCGACGTGGTTGATTTGTTTATGTCTTGTTTGAGATAAATATTGGGGTTAATGATATCCTTAAATCAAAATTCTTTTGTGCTGTGCCGCGTCAGGTCATAATTTTGTAGGTACTGGAATTGGAAATTTATCTGTTTAAAATTTTACGATGGTGTGGTTGTATAATATTGTTACGACTTTGAGTACCTATATCTCGAGAACAAAGCGTCGTACAGCAAAACCCCAAAAACGCATAAACAGGTATTAGGTCTACTATCGAACAGTGAAGAAAGTTCTCGAAAAATCGGTCATAAGAAAAACATCGATTTCTACCAGTAAACAAATTCGGGGTCCGCGGCGAGTACGTACCTATATATAGCGTACATGTATAGGTTGTTTACATCGCGGGTCGCGGCTATTGTTTATGACTACATAAGCTGTACATAGGTGCGTAATAATTTAAAGGAAGGTTCGGGACGGGTATATTGTATTTGGTGGTTCGGGAAATTTCTAGAGAACCATGGGTGGCCGTATATAAGGCACGCGCCGAGCCGCGACTGGGCAGTTTATTTCCGGAAGTGAAATCGAAGCGATCTCTACCAAGCGACAAGGAAGAATTATTTCGACGACTCAAGCGAAGATATTGGACTATAGTGATTGTGCTTTGCGATTTGGACTCTTGTTAAGTGGATTTTTGTGGAAGCTTACATTAAACGCCTTCTACGCTACAAACGGCATTTTATTACCCATAGCGCGTAACAATTGGTGTCAGAAGCGGAATGCCGTTAGTACAACGAGACGAAGAGGGGCGCACTCCGAGGACCAGGAGACAGGTCGGTATGGACGCTGCGCGACAACTTGCGGCTGAAGGGGTGGACGAGACCGCTGCGCCGGGGTCGTCGTCAGGGGCAACCGCAGCACCGGCTCCTGCAATGGATATGGCAGCGCTACTGTCTGCCATACAGGGGATCCAGGCCAGTCAAGAAGCCAGCCGCCGCGAACAGGAAGCCAGCCGTCGGGAAATCCAGGAGCAGATCCAGGCCAGCCGCGAAACTGTCATCGACAAAATTAATAGTGGGCTGACTGGACTTGGGGAAAAGCTCAAAGAGGTGCAGCAGGAAGTAAAAGAAATTACGCTGAGGACGGATCATTTAGAGGAGCGAGTCGAAGGCCATGACAACCGCCTACAACACCTTACCAACGAGGTCGTTAAACTAAAGACTCGCGAGCCCGTAGTTGTTCCGTTATCATCATCGGCGAGGCTCGACCTTCCACATTTTGATGGAAGCTCTTCCTGGTCGGCGTTCCGATACCAGTTCGAGACGCTCGCAAAAGCAAATGCCTGGGGGGATGATTACTCTTTTACTGCTCTAACACTGGCCTTAAGAGGAGACGCCTTGATGACTATAGATAACCTACCGAAGGAAGGCCGGACACTGGAAGCTCTAATGGAAGCGCTAGAAACTCGCTATGGCGAGAAACATTTAGAATATGTGTACCGAGCCCAGCTTCGAGAGAGGACCCAGAAGCCCAACGAGAACCTCCAGCAGTGGGCAACGGAGGTTGAAAGGCTTGTAAGGCGTGCTTACTCTTCGACACCAGGGAATATCGAGGTGTACTTACTGCAGGCATTTGTCGACGGGATACGAGATTTGGAGGTCAGGGCTGCTGTGCGTCTGGGCCATCATCAGTCTCTAAAGAATGCTTTGGCACATGCCCTGGAAGTCGAAGCCGTGAGACAGGATGCAAGGTACCACAAAGTAAGAGAAGTGGTCACGGAGCAAAAGAAGCCACGTTTTATCCCCACCTGCTATGGTTGCGGCGAAAAGGGGCATATTCGCTTAGAGTGCCCCAAGAAGAAAAGAAGATGGGTTTCTGACTCGGAGACCCAAGTGGACGAGTTGCCGTTAAACTAGATGTCGCCAGGGCCGCGGGGCGGGCGCTGGTTGGTCAAATTAATGCCCCCTGTATTACAATTAACCAAGTTTGTAACGGAAACAGCTTAACAATTGAAGGTATTGTGAATAACCGGACTTGCCAATTCACTGTGGATACGGGAGCCTCTTGTTCAATTGTGAAGCCTGAGCTACTTCCTAGGACCATTCAGTGGACCAAGCGATCTCCAGCACACCGACTTCAAACGGCAACCGGCCAACCAGTTACCGTCCTCGGCAATATAGATGTCGATTTGAAGATTGGTGACCGTGTATACCGACATCCAGTTTTAATTGC
This sequence comes from Pyrgus malvae, assembly GCA_911387765.1. NCBI lineage: Eukaryota > Metazoa > Arthropoda > Insecta > Lepidoptera > Hesperiidae > Pyrgus > Pyrgus malvae. The sequence goes on along the minus strand of OU426955.1, from coordinate 2,457,564 downwards.
CAGTATCACCGATGATTGCATATTGGGACTGGACTTCTTAAGGAAAGAACAGTGCGTTGTTGACGTACGGAAAGGGGTTTTGAGGTTCCCTGATCAAGAAGTATGTCTTAATGGATCTGAACCATGCAATCTTTACTGCTTGAAGGACACTGTACTGGCACCCAGATCGGAGTCTCTAGTGAAAGTGAAATTCCCCTCGAAGGTTAAAGTAAGAAGATGCGTGATTGTTGAGGACACCGGAAGTAACCATAACTTGATTACTGCAAGAACTTTACTCATGTCCAAAGGAGTATCTACGGTTCGGGTTCTCAATATGAGTAAAGAGGAAGTTCATTTAAAGAAGAACAGCTTAATGGGAAGATGCGAGGAAGTGAAACTTCTTAGACAGCTGGGAAATATCAAAGCAGTACAGCCAGAGAAACAAATTAGCGCCGATATTGTCTGTCAACTTCTCGAAGCTTCTAAGGAGAATTTATCTACTTCCGAGCGACAGCAGGCATGGGAACTCCTATCAAAATTTAAAGACATTTTTGCAAAGGACTGTGATTTCGGACGAACGGGACTCGTCAAGCACCAAATCGACACCGGCGACGCTAGGCCCATTAAACAAAGACCTCGAAGGATACCATGGGCAAAAGAAAAAGAAGTCACTGAACTCGTCAAAGACATGGCTTGTAACGGAATTATCGAACCTTCTACAAGTCCGTGGTCTTCACCAGTTGTCTTAGTAAAGAAAAAGGACGGCAGCACAAGGTTCTGTGTAGATTACCGGATGTTGAATAACGTTACCAAAAAGGATAGTTATCCCCTGCCTCGAATAGATGACACGCTGGACATGCTCAGTGGTATGAAGTGGTTCTCAACCATTGACCTGAAGAGTGGATACTGGCAGGTGGAGATAGATCCGAAAGATAAGGAAAAGACAGCATTCAGTACAGGAATAGGTAACGGTCTATGGCAATTTAAAGTCATGCCATTCGGCTTATGTAATGCACCGGCAATCTTCGAACGTCTCATGGAAAGGGTAATGGTGGGCCTTCTTGGAGACGTATGTTTGGTCTACCTTGATGACATCATCATCATGGGGCGTACTTTTAAGGAACACCTGCGGAATATGGAAAAGGTCTTTACACGGCTTAGGAACGCCAACCTTAAGCTAAGCCCGAAGAAATGTGCCCTCTTCAAGAAAGAAGTAAGCTACCTTGGGCACATAATTTCCCCGGAAGGAGTTAAAACCGACCCAGAGAAGATTAAGGCTGTGCAGGACTGGCCTACTCCGAGGAATAAATCTGAAGTACGTTCATTTCTGGGTCTGTGTACGTATTACAGACGTTTTGTAAAGAAATTTTCAGATATAGCCAAGCCATTACATCGTCTTACGGAAGAAAAACGAGATTTTGTCTGGGATTCGACTTGTGAAAATGCTTTCAGAGAGCTAAAACGTTGTTTGTGTGAAACGCCTGTATTAGGATATCCAAGTCGCGATGGGAGATTCATCGTGGACACGGACGCGAGTAATACTGGAATCGGCGGCGTTTTACCACAGATACAAGGCGAGCACACTGTAGTGATAGCATACTTCAGCAAATCACTCTCGAAACCAGAAAGAAATTACTGCGTTACTCGTCGAGAATTACTTGCTGTGGTCAAGGTCTTGCAACGTTTTTCGAAGTACCTTATTGGTCGCCAGTTTACACTACGGACAGATCACGCAGCGTTACAATGGCTCCTGCAGTTTAAAAATCCTGAAGGTCAAGTGGCACGATGGCTCGAGCAACTGCAAGAGTTTCATTTTGTTACGGAACACCGGAGTGGAAAAGGACACAGCAACGCTGATGCCTTATCACGAAGACCTTGTCCTGAAGATTGCAAACACTGTCAGAAACAGGAAACCATAGGACATGTGAAATTAATAAATACACAAGGTTTAGACGATGAATGGACCAACGAAAACATGAAGAAAGCGCAAGAAGAAGATGATGATCTACGGTTAATACTGGACTGGAAGCGAAGTGAGAACAAACCCAGCTGGAATGATGTGTCAGCATGTAGCCCAGTCACTAAAAGCTATTGGGCCCAATGGGACAGCCTGGTCTTGGAGAATGATGTCTTACATAGAAGATGGGAGTCTAACACCGGAAAAGAAGTAACCCTACAGATCGTAGTACCAAGAAGTATGGTGTCTTCTGTCCTAAGGCACATTCATGATGGAACTTCTGGTGGGCACCTTGGCGTGAAGAAAACACTAGTAAAATTGCGAAGAAGATTCTATTGGGTACATTGTCGCGAAGATGTAGAAGACTGGTGCCGAAAATGTACAGCTTGCGCTTCAGTCAGAGGTCCCCAAACAAGAAGTAAAGGCAAATTAAAGTTGTATAACGTTGGAGCACCTTGGGAGCGTATAGCTATTGACGTAGCTGGGCCATTTCCAGTAACTGAAGATGGAAACCGATACATCGTAGTTGTGCAGGACTATTTCACTAAGTGGCCTGAAGTGTTTGCCACTCCCAATCAAGAAGCACACACCGTGGCTAAAAAGCTCGTGCAAGAAGTAGTCTGCCGATATGGTGTACCTATGGAAATCCATTCGGACCAAGGACGTAATTTCGAGTCGGGGCTTTTCCAAGAAGTGTGTAGTTTGCTGGGCATGCATAAGACACGCACGACTCCTGCTCATCCACAGTCAGACGGTATGGTCGAGAGATTCAACCAAACGTTGGAAAATCACTTGGCTAAGGTAGTGGATGAACATCAAAAAGATTGGGACCAATACATACCTCTGTTCCTTATGTCGTATCGTTCGGCACTCCACGACAGTACAGGATTTACTCCAGCAAGGGTTAACTTCGGCAGAGAAATGAGGCTTCCGATAGACGCCATTACTGGCACTCCACCGGATGGTCCCAAGATTGTGACGGAGTACGTAAGTGATCTTCAATACCAGCTAAATGAGGTACACAAGATGGTTCGGGAGAACAGCTTGAAAACCAGCACAAGCATGAAGACCCGCTACGACAGGAAAGCCAATTCTAAGGGATTTGAAGAAGGAGCTTTAGTGTGGTTTCACAATCCGCAGAGAAAGAAGGGGAAGTCCCCGAAATTACAACCTCGCTGGGAAGGACCTTACACTGTTGTCACAAAGATTAACAACATCACCTACCGGATTAAGAAGGGTCCCCGCGGCAAGCTAAAAGTAGTACATGTAGACCGACTAGCAAAATACCACGGAAAGAATCATGCTCGGGACGAGCATGACTAAGGAGGGGGTAATGTTACGACTTTGAGTACCTATATCTCGAGAACAAAGCGTCGTACAGCAAAACCCCAAAAACGCATAAACAGGTATTAGGTCTACTATCGAACAGTGAAGAAAGTTCTCGAAAAATCGGTCATAAGAAAAACATCGATTTCTACCAGTAAACAAATTCGGGGTCCGCGGCGAGTACGTACCTATATATAGCGTACATGTATAGGTTGTTTACATCGCGGGTCGCGGCTATTGTTTATGACTACATAAGCTGTACATAGGTGCGTAATAATTTAAAGGAAGGTTCGGGACGGGTCTATTGTATTTGGTGGTTCGGGAAATTTCTAGAGAACCATGGGTGGCCGTATATAAGGCACGCGCCGAGCCGCGACTGGGCAGTTTATTTCCGGAAGTGAAATCGAAGCGATCTCTACCAAGCGACAAGGAAGAATTATTTCGACGACTCAAGCGAAGATATTGGACTATAGTGATTGTGCTTTGCGATTTGGACTCTTGTTAAGTGGATTTTTGTGGAAGCTTACATTAAACGCCTTCTACGCTACAAACGGCATTTTATTACCCATAGCGCGTAACAATATAATAATGAATCGCGCATAGCCCGGCGGTTAGCGTAGAACGCAAACGATCTATGCAACTAAGTCAAACGCGCGCGGTCGGGTGTGAGATGGGTGACCGCTAGTGTCAAAAAATTTCATGCGTGTTTCCGTGCTTCGGAGGGCACGTTAAGCCGTCGGTCCCGGTTGTTGTCGATAGATAACAGTCGTTAAACCTTTTCGGAGGCCTTATGGGCGGTTTGACAACATCCGACAGCGGGTTGGCCACTAACCTGCATCTCCACCAACCCGCACTGGAGCAGCGTGGTGGAGTAAGCTCCAGGCCTCCCAAATAATGGCCGTGCCCAGCAGTGGGACGTAAAAAGGGTTGCAGCCATAATATAATAAGATATAACATTTTCTTGTGAAGTTGTTGCTTGATAAGAAATATGTATATAATTAAATGTCGAATAAAAATTTCATACTTTTTTCACTCCAATGTCATTTGTAACAATATCTTATCACTTTTTATTTTGTTTTGATTAAAAGCCACGGAAAAGACACTTTAGTGATCCCAACCTTCACGGCTAGATCCCAACTCTACTGAGGCGGTTTTAATACGTAAAATCCTCTATCGAACATGCATCGATTCGGTTTCGGACTACCAAATCAATTAAGATACTTTTAATGACCTGTCAAAACGTGACGTCCTCGTACATTTAGTATGTGAATTTAGACTTAGAATAATGTACTTAATGTATGTGAAAATAATTTGTGACGTCATAAACAATTTATAGTCAATTGACATTTTTTTTATTGGTTAAAAAAGGTAATTAAAATCGTGCTTGATAATAAATTTGATAATTATACATACTGTTTTATTTAAATCGTGGTTAAGTGCAACCTTTTTAAGGAATGCATTTTGAATTTTTTTTTGTATAGTGTCCAAGACCCAATTTAGACAGAGAAAAACGATAGAGCAGATTTTCTTCTGAATACTTAGAAACAGCAGACCATTATTAGATATGTTCATTATATTGTAGATATTGTGGTTATAATGAATCCACGTGAGTTATAGGTTCCTGCATTAAAATAAAATTATTAATTTTGAGATAAATTTATTTCGTTCTTTCAATCCGAATGTAAAAGTTGCCGATAGGTCTGTCAGCGTCCAATTAGCACTCATGATGGTATTTCATTTGAATTGGTTAATTTGATATGATGAGATCTGTTTAATTATTCAATAATGGCACCGTAAACTCTATGCATATTGCCAGCTTCAAGTATTTTGTATCACTTAGTAGTCATAGAAAAAATCAGTAAGTCGTCAGTTATCAGTCAGTCTAGTCAGGCACATGGTCAAGTAAAGCGATGGCTACTTTACCAGAACGTGTCCGATGAAGTTTTGGGGCAAGCCAAAAAACATTTTTTCGCACTGTTACTTTATTTCACAGCACTAATGCACTATCACTAAGCTATATTGAAAGAAAATTTCATCAACTTTATCGGATATTCACCCTTAAATGGGTCCCCGTAGGATAAAAAATAGCCTATGTGCAATTCCAAGCCTCATTGCTATATTAAAATCATAGGCGTTTAGCCATTTGCTTCAACCGCGTTCACCCTATTACCCGTTTTCACGTAGGAATCAAGCATTTTCCCGAGGTAAAAAGTAGCCTAATTACTCAGAGTGAATGTAGCTTTCTAATGGTGAAAGAATTTTTAAAATCGGAACAGTAGTTTTTGAGTTTATTCATTACAAACATACAAAAATACAAATCGTTTAGAGTATTAGAATATATAACTGAAAAATACACCAAGAAAATAAAATTAAAACAAGAGCACAATATACTTCCCGCCAAAACTCGTGAAATCTGTTTGACCTGAAAATTATCATAGCTCAGAGTGAAATGATGTGGAGATTAATAATTGAGCTTATTGTGTGAATCAACCGAATTGAATTTATTTCTATTTATATATTCAATGTGAGATTCTATAATGGTGAATAAAGGATTATTGGTTTGTAATACTTTGCTTTAAAATAGACCATGATTTATCCTGAATTTTGGTCAGAATATATAAAGTACCTGGACGACCGAGCGTTGCTCGGATAAAAACAATTTATTTTCTTGGTTTAGTTTCAAACGAAACACTGATTTGCTTAGTGTTACTTAACAACGCCATCTGAAATAGCTCCTAATAAAAATAGTTATTTTCATAAAAATAAAAATACACAATATGGTTTTGATTGAGGTTTGAACCCGGGTCTCTAGTTCCGCAGTCAACTCACGCAACCATTCGACCACGAAAGCTTTAATTCAATGGACGAAATTTTCATAGAGCTCTTTCAAACTGACATTGTCATTTCTTTGAACGTCGGATTGGCATAATGGTAATAGGGGAACCCAAGAAGGGATTTACGGATTTACTCGAGCGCGTCAGATTAAGATATGGGGTACACCTTGCAGCCTGTTCAGTGCTGCCACGATTAAAAAAGACCTTCCATGTAGGTACAGTTTTTTTTTCTTACTTCTGGATGTCAAAATGGTCAGATTAGAAAACCCCGTTACCGTTGAGCCATGAATTTTAAATAATAAAAATTCAAACTCTTCAAGAGTTTGCCAAAATGCAGTTTTATTTTATATCGCTGTTTTGTATACATTCATACTAAAATCTTCAGATTACTGAAACATGACTTACCATGCATTTAAGTTACTGAAATATGACTTAGCATGCATTTAATTTATTCTATTATTTTACCTGGACCTTTCGTATAAAATTTTTGAAAACCTATAAGCGCTCTCTCCACCGGTTAAACGCAAAACGTCATGAAGTATAATAATATTAAATAATATAATATTTTAATCTTACTACCACCCAACCTATAAAAAGCACAAGGTCCTGATGACGCTTGAGGAAATCCACAATGAGCCTTGTGGGCTCCCCAATTTGACAGCGTTTACGCCACAATATTATTAATACTCTCCAATAGATGTCAGGAAGAGTCGTATTTTTCAGTTTATATTTAAATTGATTTTCATTGAAAATATTTTTATACAGCTAAAAATTTCCATCAATAAAAATTTTGTGGATCGATTTATCATCCCCGAATCCAGGGTACTAAATTTCATCAAAATATTTGGAGCCGTTTCCGAGATTCAAAAAATATATTTAGATACATACAAGAATTGCTCGTTTAAAGGTATTAGATAAATCTTAATTTAAAGAGTACCTACCTACATAGTTTCTTGTACTATTTTAGTTTATAAAATGGTTAGCATCTTTAAAAAATATTTTTTACTTCTAAATACTTTTTACGAGTACCACATACGTGTGTGTACACCGTAAACAGGTAAGAGATATTTAAATTTCCAAAATGGACCGAGAACAGAAATTTCAAGTTATCATTCTGTCTGCTACGCTGGTAAATTGTATCCGAGACCTATGATTGACAATCACTTGAGTCAAAAATGGGTAGGCAAAATTTGCTTTAAAATTAATGCTTTACAATGACTATAAGGAGGTTTTTTAAGTACATGAAAGAAAGCAAATGCCCAAATCTCGATACAATAACCTTGCCTTTACCTGTAATCTACGAGAAACTGTAACACCAGCCATAAAGAATAATAAACCAGACACGGGTCAAACGTATAAACCCTGGCCAATCCAATAAAAGAGAAATATCTGTTACGGCGGTGAATTAACGTCCACTTGGTAAAAAATAACACGATAATAATTTGTTCGGGCCGCGCGGCCGTAAGTCACACGTGGACGTAAGAATTTATTACATTATTATTGGACAGGCTTCGGTTACATGTTTCTAATAGTGCTGACTTAGCGAATATGAAGACTTTCTCATAGATGAAATATTTGTAAGCTTTTCTGCATGTATTGGTCAGTCATGTAGTAAAATTATTAAAGGAAAAATAAATAGTGAGGAAAAAATCCTTACGTAAGTATTAAAAGAGGAAGCAGGTACTCAAAGCGTTAGGTGCTGCGTTCATACTGTTCATAGTGCAAAGATAAAAGTAATTATATCATTTATTTTTATCGATTTATGCAATAGTCCGGTAAAACACGTATAACTTTATAGCAATTCTATACGTCCAATTGGTAAAAATAACACGATAATAATTTGTTAGGGATGCGGTAACTCCTACGTGGATAACTTAATTTATCACGTTATTATTGGAGATGGGTCAGATAAGTCTGAAAGTGCTATCTTGGAGAAAATGAGGGTTTTCTCATGATCATGATCATGATCATGGGTAGGGGATTCGGTTTGCGTATCTTATTACTTTTTATATAGAATTCGGCATTTGTTAAATTTTAGAATAACCTAATATGTAATAATACAGGGTGGGCCATGAATTAGTTAATATTTTAAATATATATATATATATATATATATATATAAACAGTAAGACGTACTTAAAAAAGAATTTATTACAAAGATAGCCGGAATTTAGTTTTTAAAAATAATGTCATTTAAATGACCTCCGTCGCGACTTCGGCACTCTTCTAAATGACAACGGAAATTGTCGAGAACTCGTCTGCATAAAGACCGAGAAATCGCTGAAATCTCTTCCCTGACCCTTGCCTTTAATTCAAGCAATGAGGTTGGCTTATGAATGTACACACGGTGCTTAAGATATCCCCATAAAAAGAAATCGGCTAGCGTCAAATCAGGACTCCTGGGTGGCCACGGAATGTTGCCTCTCCGAGAAATCAGTTTTTCGGGGATCATCTCCTTAACGACGGCAGGGCTTCATTAGAAGTGTGACAAGTGGCTCGATCTTGCTGAAACCACGTGTTCCGATTGTACCAAGCAAATTCCTGTAGTTGTGGTGACAAAAACTCCCGTAACATTCTCACATACACACACAGCAGAGTTGATAGTGACCGTACTGCCGTGAAAATCGTAAATTTGTGTGTCGTTGCGTAAATTTAAATCATTAGGCTTCAATTCTTGCACTAACTGAATCTTACATGGTAGCAATTTCAAATCTTATTTCATAATACGGCGTACGGATGTTCGCGATATTCCTAATTCAGCTGAAAGTTTGCGCGTCGATAAATGAGGTTCACGTTGAACTGAAGCCGAAACTCTTTGAACGTTCTCTTCACTTCTGGAAGTCCGTGGACCGCCTGATTGCTTCACATTTAGTGTCGATCCGGTCTCCTCGAACTTCTTTACCCATTTTTTTATCAAAACCGGACTTGGATACTGATTTATGTCATGTAAATCGTATCCAACACGAAATAAGCGCCACACAGTAATGAGAGATTCATTGTTTAAATAAAATTGCTTTACGCAAAAAGCGCGCTGTGGTCCCGTGAACAGATCCATTGCGACTAAATTTCCAAGAAACGAGCCAGCCACTAGACCCCTCCCCTCTCGCCGCGCCGCTCGGGTTTGCGCGGGAAATCAAATTTAAATGTTAACAAATTCATGGCCCACCCTATAGAACAGAAAAGTCTTCCAGATTAAAGAAATATACCTATATATTTCATATAAAAAACATGAAATTTATTATGTTTAAGGCCTGCAAACATTAAATTTTAAATTCATTTGTAAAATGTACACGATAATAATTCGTTCGGCCGAGCGGCAGTAAGTCACACTTGGACGGCCCAATTTATTACGTTATTATTGGAGAGCGTCCTACGGGTTAGTATGGACGGGTACGAAAGTGTTTACCATGGCTAATATGAGGGTTTTCTCAAACAATTTATCATGATTAAATGTGTTTCTTTGCTATATTTTCAGCTCATGAGCGATATTTAGTTCTTGATCTTTTATATCTTTTATATATAGAAATGACAGCGCTGTATTCCAGAATGACTGTCATGTCATGACGGCTCAGCTGTTTAAACACGATTATTAACCGATGTTTGGAATTTTAATTTCGTATTGCCTGCTGCTGGGCACAGGACTTTATCCATTATTGGCTGCAACCCTTTTTGCGTCCCACTGCTGGGCACAGGTCTCTCCCCATTATTGGGGAGGCCTGGAGCTTATTCCACTACGCTGCTCCAATGCGGGTTGGTGGAGATGCGGGTTAGTGGCCAACCCGCTGTCGGATGTTTACAAACCGCCCATAAGGCCTCCGACAAGGTTTAACGACTGTTATCTATCGACAACCACCGGGACCGGCGGCTTAACGTGCCCTCTAAAGTACGGAAATCGACAGAAGTACGACCGCGCCCGTTTGGCTTAACAACACAGACCGCTTGCGTTCTACGCCAGCCGCCGAGCCATGCGCGCTTCATCCATTATTACAAGAGACGAAAACAATTAATCATAGATTAAGATGGACAAGCTTTTAAATGCGTAAAGCGTAATCATCCATATTACGTATGTGTCTCAATCCAGCAGTAGAAACTTAGTCGTTGCATGCCATGGACGTCTACACATCACTTCAAGCAAGCCTAGCTAGGTATTGTCTGATGTCGTATGCAGTTGCGCTGTTACTCTTGAGGCTGATGGGCGCCTCATGTAAGTCTGGCCGGCAAATGCACCTTTCCACTGAAACACAATAGAATTGATTCACGGCAGAAGTGCGTGTAGCGGTGGTATTTGCCTTTTTTTTGGTATCGGGGGGGGGGGGGGGGGAACCTTCAAAAGGTACCCGACACCTTGGGAGAGGATACCGGGTTATGTGGGATTTGACCGCACTAAAACCCCCTCGGTGGCCTGCCTCTGCGTCTGTGAGGACTCCGGGATCTCCATAGGAAAGCACCGGTGTCCTCCACGCGCGGCGCCCCAGAACGGGCCCATCTTCGGGAGAGCGGATGTGCTCTCCTGCACCTTCAGGTGTTCACGGCGGCATGCGGCCACGCATACACCGCCGTCCCTCCCGCGGCTGCTAGCTGGACGGGTCAAGCTCCCACTCTCACCGTCCGCATCTCCGGAAGCCCCCTTTTAGTCGCCTCTTACGATCAGGCAGGGGATACCGTAGCTCTATTCTTAATCCCGAAGCTACAGGGACTAGTGGTGGTACTTGCCTAGGCGAATCGTAAAAGTTCTACCAGCTACTAAATTGGCAAAATTTACACGATAATAATTTGTAGGGGTCGAGTGGCGGTAAGTCACGCGTGGACGGCGTAATTTATTACGTTATTATGAGAAAGTATCCTACGGTTTAGTATAGAGGATATTTTTTTTAAGTGCTAGCGTGGCGAATATGAAGACTTCCTCATAGGCGAATTTTGATTACTGTTACACATAGAGCAGGATAACCGATGGATTATTTATGAATATAGAGACCCAAGGTTGTACGTACGTTGGAAATATTTCTTAACAATTTTACTATCAAATTGAAGTATGTATCTAATGTTTTTCTTTCACTAGATCGCACGATCTGTAGGTACGTTTAATTATTGTCTATTGAAAACGGTAGTTTTTAAGGTCTCACTGCAGTGCACTTCTCACGAAAGTGAGAGGGAAATAGGCCACTGTCCACCACACGCTGGTCAAATGTGGATTGGTGGATAGAATATGCCAATAGTAGCCTGGAGGAAGTATGAGTTTCTATCAGGCATGCACAATATTTTCTGTCACCATGGAGTACTAATAAATTCGTACTTAACATTTCTTTAAACACGGTATATTCATGTCAGAAATAGCGGGTTTCACTGCTCGGCCATAGCTGACAACAATATAATAGCTATTAAAACAATAAAATGAAGAAGCTATAAAAATATGAAAAATATAAAACTGGCAATTTAAACCTTATTACAGAGATGAGTTCGATATTTTATAAAAACAGCTGTTCCCAGCCACTTTGTCATTATTATACCCAGTAATGGACAGCGGGGGAAATATTTATGGAGAATTAACCATATTTATGTGTTTTTCCGTATTTATGAGTTCGGAAATCAGTCCACGATGGTCCTACAAAAGATTTATTGTTCAACTTTTGCTCGTAAAAAGGCTTGGAGGCCGGAAGGTCCGAAGTTTTTTACCAAAGGTTTTATAAGGAAATGAACTTGTAATTAGTTTTTCTAAGTTTTGTTCCCGTCCCTGAAGTGGATTCGTGAATTGGGTTGGAAGCAAATCTAGTTGGACTTTCATACAAGCTTGTGGAAGTCCTTAGAGTCCGAAGTCTTCTTCTTTTCGAGTTCTTCGCAAATGTCTGCTAAATATAAAATTTCATGTAAGTAAAGCGGTTTCGATATATTTTGATGAGTGATGGAGTCACCGTTTATACTCATATACTTAGATGCGCTACCACTGTACAAATTGCGATAATACTAATTGGTTAGTCAAAAATAAATTAACTGTGCATTTCAAAACCGTATGGATGAACATTAATTGAATATTAATTAGAAGCTATTTCATCCGCATAGTGATAATATTAATGAAAATCGCAAATTAATTTAACTATAATCTATTTACAAAGCACTTCTCAACTTTGAAAACAAAAACTATTCAGTACGTGGACCAAATGTGATACTACTCTTCGTTAGGGGTATTTCATTAAGCGCTTCCTATCTTTAACTTTAAATGAAACAGAGTTTGTGTGAGATATCATCGAAACTCGTTTTATTCATTTAAAAGACCCATTGATGCAATGGCATGACATAATGTATGTGTGGAATAAAATATCGGCTGCGGCGGACAGCAGCTTCTCTGGGTGGAGCGCATCCGAAAGATCCAATTTCCATTACTCTGGCGCATAAATCAGGCTGAATTTGACCGATGGTATTGGTTATGTTGGCTTTGAGGTCCGCTATGGTATGTGGCTTGTACCTGCGACTTAAGAAATTTCCACAAGAAAAAGTCTGGAGTGGTTATATCGCACGATCTCGGTGGCCTGTTGGCATCTCCACGTTATGCCATACCCTCAAACAGCTTGTGCAGAAAATTCAATGTGGCATGAGTTGTGTAGCACGTAGCGCCGTTCTGCTTAAACCACATGTCGTTGGAGTTCATATCATCGAATTCAGACCAAAAGAAGTTGGTATGCATAGACTTATAGTGCTCGCCGTTGACAGGGATGGCTTGGCGAAGCATGCGGTACGTTGCCCGGATATATATATATATATATATTTTCAACCCTTTTTTATGTCCCACTGCTGGGCACAGGTCTCCTCTCACAAGTGAGAGGGATTTAGGCCATAGTCCACCACGCTGGCCAAGTGCGGATTGGTGGACGTCATGCTTTCGAGAAATTATAAATTTCTCTCAGGCATGCACGGCGATGGAGAACATCGTAATCAATTAAATATCACGATATTTTCCATCACCGTGGAGCAACGATAAATGCGCACATTACAAATTTCTTTGTCAGAGGTGCGCGCCGAGGATTTGAACCCTGGATCGGTCGCGTCGAAGACCGCGGCTTTTTACCACTCGGCCATCGCTGCTCATTGGTATATTTACCATGTATAAATTCATATGCATGTAGAAAAAAGCGGTTATTTTAATGTTACAAACAGACACTCCAATTTTATTCATTTCTGTAAGATAACTCCTTGTCTTTATCTACCTTTGAGAGACCAATGTCCAGACGTGAAAAATTGAAGGTGTTCTTGAAAATAACGATATACCTACATCTATCTTTGCTACATTAGTAATACAAATCTGATAGACAATTCCGAATCATCCAACAAGTTAAACCTTAACATTCACAGAATGAATCGTATCAAATTTTCGAGAGAACCGAGTGGTTCTCTCGAAAATTTGTCAAATTGAAGTCAAATTGACTGAGAATCAACATGATTGGCATCGTTTCATGCAACGCTTGGGTAATTGTCGACGCCTGGCGTAGACCATTAGACCGTCGGCCGATTGACTATTGAGAGATTGGACCAATTTTGAGTTCCATTTGACATAGCGCGTGTAGGGATGTAATAGGGTCTTGGACACATGCACAAAAAAATTCAAAATCCTTACCTTAAAAAGGTTGCACTAAATCACGCTTGGAAAACAATATAATTGTTAATTCTTTTTTATACATGATTTTTATTACCGCTTAAATCAATAATAGTGAAGTCAATTGACCGTATATGATAAGTGACGTCACTTATCATTTTCTCATACAAAATGTATGGGGATGTCACGTTTTGACAGGTCATTAAAAGTATCTCAATTGACTTGGTAGTCCAAGACCGGATATTAGGCGATGTTCCACATTTGAAAGGTAGCTTAAGTATTGTGATAAGGCCAGAAAGAGTGATAGTCAGGTAAAAACCATCGTTCTGCGACACGGGCAACCAATTTAGACTCAGGCGCAATCGATCTACGTAGCTGAGCAAAATGAGTGCGGTCGGAAGTGAGATGGGTGATGAACAGAGGCGAAATTCAAACGAGTTTCCATACTTCGGAGGGCACGTTAAGCCGCAGGCTCCAGTTGTTGTCGATAGAAGTTGTTTTTTGATGGAGCCTTCTGGGCAGTTTCATAACTACCCGCCCGCACCTACAACTATTAATTATGGAAAGAGACCTATGTCCAACAGTGGGACGCAAAATGGGTTGCAGTCTGCATAATGTTTTCGATTTATTTAAAATAAACAGATAAAACACGCAGTAGCAAAACACACAAAATGGCGGATTTGGGCACAAGCGTACATCGGAGAGTTATTTAGATAGTGGTTGCTGTTTGCCTCCGAGGATTTATTGCGTGATAGCGGATACACTCGGGTTATCAGAAACAGATATATTGTAGCTGGTTGGAATTGGGCTGCCTAAAATACCCGAGAGAAAAGAAGAATTTGTAATATTTTTCGCGACGAACTTAAACGTTTCCAGAGAGCGTTTTGCTTTTTTTTTTAAATTTTTTTCAACCTTTTTTATGTCTCACTGTTGGGCACTGGTCTCCTCTAATAACGGAGAGGGATTTAGGCTTTGATCCAAATGCTTCATTCCTACGTGAAACCGGGTAATAGGGTCAACGCGGTTGAAGCAACTGGCTAAACGCCTATAATTTAAATGAAATGAAATGAAAATATTTTATTTGCACAAATATGGGTAGCAAAAAAGGTTTTACAAAAAATATTTAGATCGTCATATTTACCCTTTAGGGTGTACAAATTTTATTGTAAAAGTTATATAATTACAAGTTAAATTATAAACTAATTATGTACAGTAAACACTAAAATACAAAGTATACTTAAATAATTTTACATTATTATCACTTTAGCTACTTAAATTCAATTTAACCCAAGTTTGTGCTTTTTATACAAATTTATTTTATTTTATTTGAACCATACGTGGTTGACCGTCATCAGCTTTGGGCACCCACCATGATGGGTTTTTATACGCTGAGAGGAAAAAAAGCTGGCGGAAAAAAAACCTCCCAGGTTTTTATCCCGCGAAATATCTTATTTATGTTTAATATAGCAATGAAGCCTGGAATAGCACATAGGCTATTATCCTACGGGGACCCATTAAATAGGTCCACGAGGGCGAAGCCGCTGGCGGAAGGCTAGTATAATATAATTTTCATACTGTCATATTATGCACTGTAACGCGCTAACGTGGATCGTCATTGAAAACGTAATATGTAATGTAAACACATTATAGCACTTAATTTCATATACGATTAAAAACCTAAATTCATACTCTATACATTCCAAGTTGAATATTTCAAAAAATCAGTACATTTCCAACGCAAAACGATCGATCTATTCAAGCAGCTCAAAAACTAATTTGAGAAGAAATTCATCTCTTGCATTAACATTATGAGAAGTGCAGGCTTACTCGGCAATGTATTCTTTATGGATTGCTCCCCCCTCTGGTTGTGGTGTTAATTTATTTAGTGTCAAAAAACGATTACGGCCCACTAAATCTTTTGGGTTGTTTAGCTTACTTAACGATTTATAGTTCTATACATAAATATACAAATAGTCGCGCATGTTCCGGCGGCTGGCGTTCTCCGCATCTAAGTCAAACGGGTGTGGTCCGGTGTGCTTCGGTTCGACAGGTGTGGTTCTGTGCTTTGCAAGACACTTCAAGCCACCGGTTGTTATACCGATACATAACAGCCATTTAACCTGAAGGCCTTATGTACGGTTTGAAAACTTCCGACAGCGGGTTGGCCACTAACGTGCATTTCATCCAACTCGCAATGGAGCAGCGTAAGCTCGAAGTCTCCCAAATAATTATAGTCGGGAGAGACACGGGTCTCTGGGCACGGGCCCAGCTATGTGATGCAAAAAGGGTTACAGTGGTACGGATAAAATCGATTTATTTCGAT
This sequence comes from Pyrgus malvae, assembly GCA_911387765.1. Taxonomy (NCBI): domain Eukaryota; kingdom Metazoa; phylum Arthropoda; class Insecta; order Lepidoptera; family Hesperiidae; genus Pyrgus; species Pyrgus malvae. The sequence goes on along the minus strand of OU426955.1, from coordinate 2,441,560 downwards.
AACGAAAATCTATACAAATAAAATTCGAAATATCTGAACATGAAACTGCACCACACGCACCACTGCTTTCAATTCAAAACCGTTTATTTACATAGTAGGTGATTACAGTCATCGCAACGTTCCAATTTCAAAGTGTAAATTGGTAGAAACTTTTAACCAGAACGTATGTTCTGTTCCAAACTGATACATTTCATTTAGGGTATACATATGTATATGTCGCAGTCATCGGGTTAAATCAGTCACTTAATTGAAAGGATAGCCCGTTAATTAAACGCCGGCATTCAATAGGGACACTATGAACTTGGACACTTAAAAATTAAAAATGCATAGGTACCTTAAAATGGCGGCACTAAACCACGGTTGGAACGCAGGATTAATTTATTTTCATACATGACTTTTATTACCTTTTAATTCAATAACAAATTCGATTGACTGTAAATGAGTAGTGACGTCACAAATCATTTTCTCATATATAATGAATGAAGATGTCACGTTTTGACAGCTCTTTAAAAGTATCTCAATTGATTAAGTTGTTCAAGACTGGATTGCATGAATAGACCGATAGTTGATAATTATTGATTGTAATAGCATCACTTACTTATTGTAAAGTGGCCTTTTGAAATTGGCAGGCGTAGAATCAGGCAGCTGATTTAAATTTAGTTAATGTTTTCTCACTGTGGCGTTAGTAGCCACCCAAAATAAATATGTCATCAGATAACTAGCAAAGCACGCAATGTTTTTGTGTTTTTTTTAATTTGAAGTGCGATTTTTGATAAAAGAAAGTGGATTTGCCTCATGTTACGCCGATTGCTATAAGTTTTCGAGTACTTAGTTAAAATTTGAAAATTTATGACGGTTTGCGACCACGCACACTCTCACCGCCCGCAACCCCGGACGCCCCCTTTTAGTCGTCTCTTACGATCAGACAGGGGATGCCGTAGTTCTATTCTTAATCCCGAAGCAACAGGGACTTTAACACAACACCTAAGTGAGGTTTAGCCAAGTCGTTGGACGTTACATTCAACGACTTGGCCAGTTATCATTTGGCTACTTTGTTAATGCCATCGTTTAACGGGCTCGCCTCTAAATTGAGTGGCTTATTAAACCAGATGGCTGCAATACATACACAAATATTTACCATAACGCTAATTCAATCTGGGCGTTGCGACGCTGTTTAATTCAAGTGGGAAATTAGATACGAATCCGAGATGCGCAGAAATGTTTGATTTGATTTAGTCTCGTGCGGGAACCAACTGATCCCGGTTACCGTTTTTACCCTGTTACGAGTAAGCCGAACGAGTTATATTGGCTCTCCGTTTAAATGTAAATCTAATTTCGCTTTGTGTACTTGGAATTCATAACATAATAACACGTTTGAAATTAAAGGACTTATAGGTATTGAGGGATGAATTGAGCCAGCTGAATGACACAAACCTAGTATGTGATTACAATGAATAGTACTGTTAAATAGTTATGTAATTACAAATTGGGAGCATGATTTAGAAAAGCAAGAAAAACAACTAAATATAAAAAACCAAATAGAATAACGGCTTTGCCACAGCGCTGGATTAAGGAGGTCGAAGGGATTTCGCTATTTGTATATAAAAGTTTTTCCATCTTTCCTACGAATTTTAAATTTGAAAGAGACATCTAATTCTTCCTAAGAGAATAAAATAGGAATTTAAAGTTTGGGTTGCATACTTAGACCCATGGAATTTCTGTACGCTAATGATCCTTTCTAACGCGGATATATCCGATAGGTAAATGTAGTAATCAAAAATATATAAAAACAAAATCAAAAAGTTACTTGAATAAACTTTTCCAAATATCGAACTGCTCACTTACCCCAAAAGTGAGCATAATTAAAGCTCTCAAACCACAGCACAAAAAGCATTAAACAAACCCGACTCATTTCCGTACAATGAATAATGCACCCACAATTTGCCAGTCGATTTCACGGTCAAAACTTTGGGGTAGCTCGGCTAGTTTACCCGAAAATTGCCCTCCGAAAGTTAGTTGGCACTTGTTAATCCGCAACTTTAAATTCGCGGCGACAAAAACAATCGTTGGGTGGTTACTAGTGTTGTGTCGAATATTCGTTTCCGCGGATATCCGAGGGAAAAGAAAAATCTTAATTATCTGTGACTTTTGGGACAGATTTTACGGATCTTTCACTTTATTAAATTTTAATACATAATAATTCAATATGTTTTTTTTGTATTTACTGAAAAACTCTTTTAGGGGAATATTAATAATAACCTTTTGTTCTGGACAACGTCGAAATAAAGCAAAATAGACCACCATTCAAATGATGTATCAGGTGATGTGGACTTTAAACTATTAGTTTAACCTGAATGAAATAAAATCAAAACATGTACTGTTCTGTCGGTCTCACAAAGCATCAAGTGGCGACAACTATCAATTTCATGCGATCCGACATAAATTGAGTACGAAGTTAAAGATACCACCAAATATCCGTATCCGCGGATAAACTTACGAGTAGTTATAGATCCGGCACATCACTAGTGGTTACAGTGCGAAAAATGTTCGTGGCTCGTTACCCACGTCGGCAACTTTTGGGTGCTTCACCCTAAAACTGGGACTGCTAATCAAGAGTTGAGAACTCCTGGTCTTGGGACGTGACCAACGCAGGTGGGTCAGCCGTGACTGGTTTTTCTTCTCTATGATTATTATTATTGATTAGTTCCAGTTACATTCTTGTGTTATTGGATTGATATTTTGTTAGTTTACTGATGAAGTGTTATTGTAATCAATTGAATTTGTTTTATGTTCTATACATTACAATTATCTTAAGTACAAAAACACAATCACCCAGCTTCAGAAAATTTTATTCATTATTCAATTTTCCGCCTTGCTGGGAATTAAACCTAGAAAATTCAAACGGCATCAGCAGTCCGGCATGCTAATCATCGTGTCTTTAATATCTGCGTTGATTAAATAAAAGGATAGCTTTTCTTATATCGGAGAGGAAATAGGTAGGTACTACACATTGGTAGAGATATCGGGTCATGAGAGATTTTTTCTGCCCTAACAACCCCTCGCCGGCCTGACTTCTTGGGGAGAACTCCAGGATCTCAAAAGGAACACAACGGTGTGTTCCACGCGCGGCACCTCAAAACGGACCCATCATCCAGGGAGCGATGGTGTTTTCCTGCAACTTCCAGTGCTTGCGACGACATGCGACCATGCACACACCGTCGTCCTTCCCGTGGCCGCTAAATGGACGGTTGGAGTTCCTACTTTTGGCAACCGCAACCATGGAAGCCTCCTTTTAATTGCCTTTTATGATCAGGACGTTGATACCGTAGCCAATCTAGCCTAGCTGAAAGCTATAAGTGACGACCCGTGTTGCGAAATGCTTACCATGCCGGACTGCCAATCGAAGGGTCCCTGTTTCGATTACCGGCGAAACAGAAATTTTAATGATGAGTTAAAATTTGTGTTATCGGTCTGGGTGTTTGTGTTTCTGTCTTTGTAAGTGTCCAATGTACCCACGATATAGGGTATATATACTACTGTTGTGCTATGAGAGTGAAGCGTTATTTATTTATTTATGTATAAGTGTGTGGTGTTATTTCAAAAGAGGGTTTTAATTGTCTCTTTCTGCATTTGTAATTTATGAATTTGTTGTAATATAAAAACCTGAATTGGATCATACATATGTAATCGTCTATTTTTAACAATTTACTAGATTATTTTGAATATTATAAGTAAATCCAAATATTCAAGATTCCTAACCGTAGCAATCTACATACTCATAAACAGGGCCCGAGAGCGTGCCGTCGTGACGGCGTAATGTAATCAGTCCTTGAATGTAATTCCACAACTTATAATTACTTAGCGGCGTCATGGGGACAGGTGCTGGCAGTTTGCTCGATTATACGATAAACATGAATTATGATAGATATAAGATGAATTTTGATAGATGTGAGATAGATAAGGATAAATTACGCCGTGTTAGTGATAGAGATATGGCAATATTTCTTATGTGAATTTCTTATGTGATTGCAAATACCTATATGCCAAATATCCAGAATCAAAGAGAAAAAGTTAACGTGCCGGGATAGGTTGAGTAATGGGATTCAGAAACGGGAATCAGAACCTCAGCCTAAAAAAAATAAAAAAATAACGCTTCACATTCATAGACCCACAGTAGGGATATATACCCTGTATCGTGGGTACCATGGACACATACAAAGACAGAAACACAAACACCCAGACCGAGAACAGAAATTTAAACTCATCATTAAAGTTTCGCCGGGACCCCTCAATTGGCAGTCCGGCATGGTAACCAAACCTGAACCTGAAAATGCAAGCACTGCAAGAACTTTTGCATTTAATAAGACTGTGGTGACTGTTATTTGTTAATTTTAAGCGTGTGATGTTACACTATAAATTTACTCCCGACCGTATAGGAACGAAATTTGAATGAAACATGCATTAATACTAACGCCTCAAGTTTTGGCTGCTAGGAAACAGAGGCTTGCCTACTACTGACAAATTGTGTCAGCTAAACGCTAAACTAGTAACGTTTCGTGGAATAGTCACAGCAACAGGTTTACATTTCTCCTCGAGTCCACTACAAATACCCGTTTTTAAATTGGGCTTCTCAAGTTGGTCAAGGTTTGGTAAACAGGAGCGGCAAGAAGCGGAAGACAGGTAAATTGCATATACAAATTCTTCGACACATTCAACCACAAACTTCATGCACTAAAGATAACTCGATTATTACAATATTTTCACAATAGTATAGAATTATTTTTATGAAAGTGTTATTTTTTAATGAATTTCATACAATCTCCACTTTGTATTGAAGTGCCCCAAGTGATGTATCTAAGTGCCCCGTTGGTGGGGCAGAATAATTTAAATAAAAATTAATAATCAATTATTTATCCATTTCTTTTACATCTTTAACTATTAATATTCTCGACATTATAATATTTATACACTTGAAATGGTGACTTGAAAAATAGTAAAAAATATGATATTTATTCACATATTATATGATTTTTAATTTTTATGTATCAGTCCTCATATCAATATAATATCAATCAGTCAGGTATCATATACTCCACCTTCCCTTAGAACACGTGGACGTTCTAAGTAAATTATAAGGGTATTTATTAATACAGATAATAATATTTCTTGTTGGCACAACAGTGAGCGCCAGAAAATTAATATTCTGTGCAGATTTAAAAAGAAAACCTTTCTGGCTGCCCGCCAGGTTCGCTGTATCGATGAACATTAATTGCTGTTTCTTTCTTCGGTTCATTCACTAATTGCTCTTCTTTTCAATGAAATTCTCTGCCATTATTAATAAGTTCGTCTTCCATTCCTTTGTTACAATCATTTTAATATGAAAAGTAATATTGCCAGTCATTTTAATAATGTTTATTGGGACAGGATATAAGATGGCGCCACGTGTGTAGACAAACAAAATCTGGTACTAAATCGCCGGCATTTTGTAGGTATTTCTGTCTTAATACAAATTATATTCCATGGAATAAAATCGCAATTTTAACGCTGTTTGCGAAATGTTAAATTGTTATTTATATTTTGGCAATTCAAATTTTTGCTGCTACTATAACTATAGAAATCGAAAAACAAATTTTGCTCTGTAACTTTAACTATGTTTCACCAGATTCTTATGTAATAATATTATTATTTAAAGAAATAATATTATAATTATCCGTTATTTTTGAACCTCTGTGATTCTGATGTGGTATTTAATCATTATAATTGTTGTTTAATCGATATTTTATATCATCTTTTTCGTATAAGCTTCTGGCACAATCAGTATATTTATTATATTGAGAAATGTTGCAAGAAACCGAATATCAAAAAATAACAACCATGCCAAATTTATCCTATAAACTGAACAAAAATATCATACAAAAAACACACCTTAAACGTACACAAGCATACGTTACACAAGCGTTAAATCTCGGAAATAATGTCAAACAGATAACTCCGTAATCGATTCAAAAGTGTCCTGATTTAGCCCCGGAGGTATGGGATATCAATTTGGAAAAATAACAGGAAGAATAACGGAAGAATATACTAAAAGGTGGAGAGAATTTTTACTGGAAAAGAGATGAACAGCTCTGAGGAAGATAATTCTAAATCACGTAGCAACTGATTTGAGAATTTTGCTCGATTTTGTACTTTTGCACCGTTTTAAATAAATCTAATGCTTTTAAACGAGCAATATTGTATATACCTAAATATGTTTTTTGAATCTCGGAAACGGCTCCAAAGATTTTAATGAAATTTAGTACCTTGGTTTTGAGGGTGACAAATCGATCCAGTTAGGTTTTATTTTTAGAAATTTTAAATTATAAAAAAATATTTTCAGCGATAATCAACTTAAATATTTACTGAAAAATACGACTCTTCCCGACATCTATTGGCGAGTATTAATAATAACGTGGCGTAGAACGCCGTCAAACGCCACCCGTCAATCCGACGTTCAAAAAGATGACACTTTCGATTAGAAAGAGCTCTATAAAAATTTCGTTCATTGAGTTAAAGCTCCTTGGCTGAATGGTTACGTGGGCTGATTGCGGAACTGGAGGCCCGGATTCAACCCTTAATCAAAACCATATTGCGTTTATTATTGCGGGATTTTTTTATTGGGAGCTATTTCAGATGGCGTTATTAAGTAACACTAAGCAAATGAGCGTTTCGTTTGAAATTAAACCAAGAAAATAAATAGTTTTTATCCGAGCAACGTTCGGTCGTCCAGGAACTTACCTCATAATACGACAATATACGTTACCTTAGTAAGCTTCTACCGTAAAGAGACTTTTAAATTACTAGCTATGAAAAAATTACTACCTAAGTCTAGATATGGGAGTTTTGGCGGGACTAGTCCCTGACTGATTACTGACGACTTACTTTCAAATTTTGTTATTAATTCGTCCAGTTTCATTGATACTGGCAAAAATTAGATGCAACAATCATACTTGACGCTGGCAGTATGCACAGAGTTTGCGATGCCATAATTGAAAAAAAAAGTCTAGATTTGAATCGTTTTTTAATAAGTAATACTATATGACTTAAACTTAATGATTTGAACGTGTAAATCTAGAGTTTCGTCTTATTTTTACGGGGTCACTATTTTTATTACTAAGACGGACAATGTTTAAGGCTGCCCATTTCCACACTAGAAACCCAAGTTTATTACTACTAGGGTCTATATACCCAACGTACGCAGTATGTATTAGTATTAAAGTAGGTAACGGTACGTGAGTAGAAACGTGATGGGCAATACGGCGATTGAAGGTTTTACTATCTTATTAAAATGTAGGAACCACTTGTTAGTGTGTGCTTAATTCAATAGTCGTAGTGGCCAGTGTTATTAAAACGAGATTTATTTTCGTTATCACAAACTTGAATAGAGATGAGCCTTTATTCGAATTTCGATTTCGATTCGATTCTTTATGATTGCTGATGCTGAATAACAACAATTTTAACAAAAAAAAACCAACTTTAAAAGATAACTGTTCCAAAACAAATTATGTATTATGCAAAAAGTAAAATATTCTTATATGTTACAGTATTTTTCTACACTTTAATAGTCAACTTACATTTTGTACTAATCAATATGTAAGTACGATCTGTGTTTACCATATAATTTAGTTAAAATTGTTATTTTTGGAGTCGGTGTCGACGGTAGTTGCTAACGACATTACAGTTGTCTCAAATATCCGGATAGCCTATAAAAGATTCGGTCTAGTATCGTTAATTTGCTCCTAAGAATTGAAGACTTCCGTTATTTTGTCATGGATCCCGTAATCAGAACCTAACCAAACTCTTATCAAACTATCCTTGTAGTGCATCCTTTCCAATGAAAAAATAATCATCTGATTCGGTTGGCGTGATATTGAGTTATAGATCCCGTAATCAGAACCTAACCAAACTCTTATCAAACTATCCTTGTAGTGCATCCTTTCCAATGAAAAAATAATCATCTGATTCGGTTGGCGTGATATTGAGTTATAGATCCCGTAAACAGAACCTAACCAAACTCTTATCAAACTATCCTTGTAGTGCATCCTTTCCAATGAAAAAATAATCATCTGATTCGGTTGGCGTGATATTGAGTTATAGATCCCGTAAACAGAACCTAACCAAACTCTTATCAAATTATCCTTGTAGTGCATCCTTTCCAATGAAAAAATAATCATCTGATTCGGTTGGCGTGATATTGAGTTATAGATCCCGTAATCAGAACCTAACCAAACTCTTATCAAACTATCCTTGTAGTGCATCCTTTCCAACGAAAAAATAATCATCTGATTCGGTTGGCGTGATATTGAGTTATAGATCCCGTAATCAGAACCTAACCAAACTCTTATCAAACTATCCTTGTAGTGCATCCTTTCCAATGAAAAAATAATCATCTGATTCGGTTGGCGTGATATTGAGTTATAGATCCCGTAATCAGAACCTAACCAAACTCTTATCAAACTATCCTTGTAGTGCATCCTTTCCAACGAAAAAATAATCATCTGATTCGGTTGGCGTGATATTGAGTTATAGATCCCGTAATCAGAACCTAACCAAACTCTTATCAAACTATCCTTGTAGTGCATCCTTTCCAATGAAAAAATAATCATCTGATTCGGTTGGCGTGATATTGAGTTATAGATCCCGTAATCAGAACCTAACCAAACTCTTATCACTATCCTTGTAGTGCATCCTTTCCAATGAAAAAATAATCATCTGATTCGGTTGGCGTGATATTGAGTTATAGATCCCGTAATCAGAACCTAACCAAACTCTTATCAAACTATCCTTGTAGTGCATCCTTTCCAATGAAAAAATAATCATCTGATTCGGTTGGCGTGATATTGAGTTATAGATCCCGTAATCAGAACCTAACCAAACTCTTATCAAACTATCCTTGTAGTGCATCCTTTCCAACGAAAAAATAATCATTTGATTCGGTTGGCGTGATATTGAGTTATAGATCCCGTAATCAGAACCTAACCAAACTCTTATCAAACTATCCTTGTAGTGCATCCTTTCCAATGAAAAAATAATCATCTGATTCGGTTGGCGTGATATTGAGTTATAGATCCCGTAATCAGAACCTAACCAAACTCTTATCAAACTATCCTTGTAGTGCATCCTTTCCAACGAAAAAATAATCATCTGATTCGGTTGGCGTGATATTGAGTTATAGATCCCGTAATCAGAACCTAACCAAACTCTTATCAAACTATCCTTGTAGTGCATCCTTTCCAATGAAAAAATAATCATCTGATTCGGTTGGCGTGATATTGAGTTATATATCCCGTAATCAGAACCTAACCAAACTCTTATCAAACTATCCTTGTAGTGCATCCTTTCCAATGAAAAAATAATCATCTGATTCGGTTGGCGTGATATTGAGTTATAGATCCCGTAATCAGAACCTAACCAAACTCTTATCAAACTATCCTTGTAGTACATCCTTTCCAACGAAAAAATAATCATCTAATTCGGTTGGGGTGATATTGAGTTATTCGTCCATTTGCCGCGTGGCTACTTAATGCGAATTTCGACTTATTTGGTATTGTAATGGATGCCATTGTCAGAACTGGACCAAATTGAGATGGGACTACACGGGAACGGTAGCTTTAAAAAAATCAGAGTCTCTTCACTCAGTCGAAAGTTTTGAGAGTTTTGAAGTCGGTTAAAAAGTAGCCAGTGTGTCTTGGCTGTTAGGGTTGCTTGATACTTACAGGTAGACCAGTAGGTAAGCGGTAGAACTTATAAGCTTTAAATATTTAAGTAGCACTACTATCCATTACTTTCGTAAAGTAACCAGCTTGTAGTTTAATGGAAAGGTGTAGTTCAAACATACATGAAGCGGTGCTCGAAAGATGCAGCGCATCCACATCAGACCTCAGAAAAGACAATCATTGCGTAAGCTTATGTAGAGATGTGAAAAATGTAATTTATTTTAATATAAATAATACAAATAAAATAAATAATATAACTATAATAATAATATAAATAATATACAAATAAATAAACAATACAAAAGTATCCGCAAATACAGCCATTACAGCTAAACAAGCTTAAACCAACTATATATACATTTTTGTTTGTATAAAATTTTCTTATTACTTTGCAATACAAAATTAAATGTCTCGAGTCACGCAAGACACGTTTTTTTTTATAAAATCTTTGTTTCTGCATATATTAAGATGAGATTATTTTAGATTGAATGGAGATAAAAAATCCTACTGGGGGTAGGAGAGTGTCGATAATCTAACACGGGTAATATATCTCATTTTTACGGGGAAAAACGTGTTAGCTAAGGGGCGGAGCCGCGGGCTAGTTTAGTATAGTTCTGATAGATCGTGCGAGGCGAACCGTCCAAGAGATTTGGTGTACTTAGCATTTTGCTGATACTGTTTGTTGAGCACATACTGCGGAGTTTGAGTGGTGTGGTTATATAACTTAGAGTAGTGAATAATAGGGTAACATATATGACTTATGTATAAGACATTGATCATACTATCGTTATATTCAATTATAAAGTTTAAAATTATTTTGCAACAATCCGCAATCAGAACGTATGATGGTGTATCCTTTTTTCAAGCAATAGCACCTCCCTCCCTCCCACATAGGATACATGCTGCACATTCACCAATAAATATATACACCAACGTACGCACCACCACCACATACAATGGTAGAGTTGCGCAAAGTAACGCCAGATTCTATTAATAATATTATGTCCAGTTTAAAAATTGAATTAATTTTTAATATTCAGACAGTGGTGATGGTTATCGAAACATAACTCAGCTTTGCTTCGCAGGTTCATAATATCTAATTTGTACAAATTTACAGAATATTATGCTAATCACCATATCATTCAAGAGTTCTTTGCTGCAGCAAATTTTCTGATTTGAACATTCAAGACACGAATCAATAATCTAAATAATAATAATAATAATAATAATAATATCCTTTAATTCAGGCATCAAGGCCCATACAATATATACCTTACAGACTAACATACATATTAATTATAACTTAAAATCTACGTCACATTTATCGCGGCGATGTGAGCGCGGGTCCGGTGACTTCTGGCGGCCGTCGACGTCCATGATATTTTCGGAACACGACCCCCTTTGGCCACAACTTTTCATCCAAGAAAGTACTCAGCAATTCGGTAGGGACACGTACCGCAAATGAACTAAAGTTCACTGCGTTGCGTGACTCCAACTTCTCAGCAAATACTCCGAGTTTCGTCTTCACCTTCAGGTACTCCACGATATCGGAGGCCTTCGTAGTGAAGTGAAGGCGAGAGACGTAGATGTATGTCACTGGGACAGCGGGACGCAGCAGCTGGTTGTGTCCAGTCGGTGCAGTGCCGCATTGGTTGCGACAAGGAGGCTTCCTCTTCTTCCGTTCCACCCTGATGAAGCCATCCTTATCGGCCTGCCCCTTAGGCACTGCACTACGAGGGGGTTCGTTGCGACTCTTTGCGCTCCCACTCTCTATCCTCAATTTCGTCCGCTTTTCGGGTTGCTGGCGGGCGGCAGCTGCAGCGTAGTCACGTTGAGGAGGTAACGTGACTTGCGCAGGCGACACCTCCGCGGGGGGAGGTAGCGGGCGGGTAGCGGCTACGACACCGCTATCACGTGCGGGAACAGCGACCGGTGACGCGTCAAGTTTCGCTGACTGGACGCTTGACGGCGAAGCGATGCATGCTCCGCGACGCGTGTTGACGTTATTGAACTCTGGTGACCTACTTATAGCCAAAGTACTTCGCAACGACTCAACTTCAGCTCGCAGGTCACAGATGGTATTTTGAGAGGCCTCCAACTTCAACACCACATCAGCCAGGCTTGCTTTCAGGGTAGTTATGTCCTTCAGCAACCTGGTGACATCTACGTGGTCAAACGTGACGGGTGGCAACTTATTCAAGTTCCTAGCCACGAAGGATGGCACGTCATCGGGATCCGTCACCTTCAGTAAGTTGATGATGTCCTGAAGGCTTCGCTCTCCCTTTTCAAAATGTCAAGTGGGCTTACATTCTGGCGTGATACTGTTTAGGGCTGGTTCAGACTAGCGACTTTTTCGCCCGTACTCGTGTACGAACTGAAAATCGCGTGGCCCTGTTGCTGGTGTAGAATGTACGTATGAATGTATGTATGAAACTGGTACCACTAGAGATAAAAAAAATCGTGCTTCAGAGGACTTGTTAAATAGTCGGTCTCTGTAATTACCGATAGATAAAAAACATTAAACCTCAGAAGGTTAAGCAACCAGAGTAAGCCTTATGAATGATTTGAAATTATTTGACAGCTGGTTGGCTTCTATCCCGCATCTCCACCAATCAATCGATTTGGAGCAGTATGGAGGGGTAATCTCCTGGCCTCATCAATAATGTAGAGAGACCTGTGCTCAGAAGAAGAACGCTAAAAGGGTGGCAGCCATTTACTTTTATGTGGAAGCGCAAGTGCCTATGCGCTTTTTCTACACATATAAATGGTTCGATGCGCTAAACGGATCGTATCAAGTAAACGATTCGTCACCCTGTGCCTCAGTTCTTGATAAAGTGTATTAAACTGACCGATTGTCAGTCTGGTTGCAAGTATTGGTGGAATTCAATTTCTTATTCGTATTCTCAGTTGACAACAGAAATGTTTCTTCGTAAGGATCCGTATTAACACTGACTCACCACTGCTCCTTCGAGCAACTGTAAAAATCGCAGGTCTGAAACTGTCTTAAGACTGTCTTCTATTAAATAAACATCGATACGGTAAAATAGTCATATCGTATTATATTTCAGCTTTCATAAAAAGGTCTATACAATAAAAGCAAATTACGTGAAATATAGAATAACATGTATACAAAGTCGAAGTTGCTAGGCACTTAATTAATTATTTTGTCAACGAAATCATATCGATCGATTTGAAACATAGAAATAAAATACAGTCAAACTGTATTCAATTTGTGTCTATAAATGATTGGGTCGATTTTTAAATCCCCGGATAAAGTTATTAGTCAGTTAATATTATCGTTTTCCTTTTCATATGTCATAGGAGTAAAGCTGATTTCGGACTACGCTATACTATTGTGTACTATACTGTATAGCATGGCGTTCACATTACGCGATATTATCGCTAGCATTTATAGTACATAGCAAGCTCAGTTGACCGCGATCTTTGAAGAATTTTAAATCTTTGAAGATCGAAATTTGAGATTTTTAAAGAGAATTTATAGCACAGCATGAACTTAGCACCAATTTACAGCGTTTAGTAAGCCAATAATATATAAGCCAGTACAGTGTGAACGTGTCCATAACAATATATGGTGTGCGATATTGTTGTGCTATGAGCTATATGCTATAAACTATACGCTATACTATATGCTATTATATTATAGCGTAGCCTGAAAGCCGCTTAACACAACAGTTGATAGGCTAACATTTGGCGACGAGCTTTTGCCATACATGTAATGCGTACGGGCGTTAACGCGCTCATAAACTCGTATACGTCTGCCATGACAGCTGCCACTCCTGCTTTTTTTTCTTTAGATTGACTTTTTTTAAATTGAGATTGGTTTTTGAAGTGCAAAAGTAGCGCAAGTAGTAAAAGCTTAGCTTAGGCTTAAAAACGACCTTATACGCGCAGAAAAATACATTGATTTAATATCGCTGCTATACTTAAATTAAAAATATGAAGCTATAAAATAAGCAAAGATAAGGGAGGCACAGTCTCGTCCGTCCAATTGTATGGGACATTTGTGAACGCAAGATGATCCACGCTTATCGCCACGTCGCGGGACCTCAGACGACCTCAGTCACGCGTTGAATTCAGAGTATTTTAGGACGTGATGTTAGGACGTGATGTTGGCTTGGGGGATATTTTTTCTCCTTTACTATGCACTGTAAATCTCATGACGTTTTTGTAATATCTGAAAAATCCATCTCCACTCGGATGGCGGCATTTCGGCGTGTCTCACGAACCAAAAACTCGAAAACATTTTACATCAACTTAAAACATTCTCGTACCTATTGTAAGATAATCCATATTACTTTAAGAACTTTAATCAAACACTTTGTACTAAGTAAAAGTAAAAGCTATCGCCCATGACTCTTTTAGAGCTTAAGAGATATTTCATATAATAAATACAAACATTCTCGACTTCCAAGCTATATTATATAGTCGTTAATTTCAAATGCCGCACTAAGCAAAAGCCGTTGCCCGTACCTCTCATACTGCGTCCTCGATTATCGTTAATTAAGCGTCTACAAGCAATTACACGCAATATTATACGTCGGTATTACATTAATTTGACACGTCTGTTATTACTTATAATTATTGCGAAGATATTGGATGGGGATAATCAATGGTTATCTTGATAATATCGTGATGGATTGAGTCGGATTGGTCGGATCTCATGACTTGGTATTTTTTTTATTTGAATGGAGTAGCAGACGAGCATGCAAGCCACGTGGTGCTAAGTGGTCGCTGCGGCCCATGGAGATCTACATACAACCTCAAGCAAGCATAGGTAAGTCTTGTCTGAGGTCGTATGCAGTTGCGCTGCTACTCCGGAGGCTGGTGGTCGCCTCATGTAAGTGTGGCCGGCAACTGCATCTTTCCAATAAAACACAATAGTATTGGTTCACGGCAGAAGTGGGAGCAGCGGTGGTACTTTCCCGAGCGAACCATAATAGTTCTACCTCCAAAAAAATCCAAAAAATGTAAATGTTGCCATACTGCTGAATAGTTCTCACTGTGATAAAGAATAAGGCTTTATACAGTATGAGACCAAAAGCATCACATCTTGCATACGTCTGCAGAAAAATCGCAGGTTTGTAGGTGGCCATAGGCTGAAAAGCCACATATAAAAACGTTACCTGCATGTTTGTCTGTTTCTCCATTAAAATAAAAAAAATGCTACACCCAATAGTTAAGACCAGTGGCGGCTCATCCTAAAGAGCGCTGGTGCAGTGCACTCCCACTTTAAAATTTAAATATTACATAGGAAAATTACATAGGTAATCTATATTCCTTCATAATACATACTATCCTTACATTACATCTATCATCTATCCTTACTTACATTATATCTACGCGTACATTTATCGTCATATTGTACGAGTGGAGCGCCAGCGATTGCGCTCCTAATGAAACGAAGTTTAGTACGATTCCTAGCGCTGTATTCAATGAGTGCGAAAGAGAAACATGCGACGCGTGAAACAAAAGGTTTAGTATGAGAAATTAACTTAATCTGGAGCGCCGCTCACGCGCGACGTTGCCAAACCGTGGGTTCGGCCGTGACGCGTGCCGTGGGGCGTGGCCTCAACCTGCTTATGCGATGTTGCCGTTCTTATGTATACAAACAAACGTGTCGTCGGCTTTGACAGTTATATCGCAGTTTTTCTTGAAATTAAAATTAAAAAATAGTTTATGCGCGACATTTTGTTTTAAAAATGGAACAATAAAGTGTATCTTTTATTAAAAAGTGTCAAAAACTATAGAAATACGCCTTGAACTAAAAGCTAAAGGGTCCTCAAATTGCACTTACACAAAAATGTAATACAAAAACTAAATCTTTTACGCGTGTTTTTAAGTTTGAACAATATTTTAAAACTCCTTGGTTGTGTGGTTGTAAAGAGACCAATAAATTATTTTGTTTTCCGTGTCTGGTGTTTGGAAACTGACACCGGCAGTGGAGGTGAATCTGCATGGATCACAACGGGTGTTGACGATTTAGCGCATCTTTCAATAAAACTGAAAAAACATTCGCAATCTCGATTTCATATGTTATGTGAAGTGCAATTATTGGCATCGATTGGCCGACATGATATTCATAAAGCGCTCGATTCTGCGTATCGAAAATCTATTCGAGAGTTCAATGAACGCGTTGATGAAAATCGATATATTTTACGGCGTCTGATAGATTGTGTGGTATTTTGTGGTGCATTTCAAGTTGCTTTACGAGGGCATGATGAATCTACGGAATCCCTGAATCCCGGAATCTATAGAGGTTTGGTTAATTGTGTATTATTTTATTTTTAATTTTATCTATTGTGAAATGTGTATTATTATATTGAATTTATCTGATTATGACATGAAGCAACATGATATTCTGACATGACATAAATTTAATTAGCTATTTAATAATTTTGACATTTTGACACGAAAAACTATGGCGCAAGAACGTCTCAATGCATTATGTATGATAAGCATTGAAAAACGATTAATTAATTCTATATCTGATTTTCACAAGAAAGTCATAGATGTCTTCGCTCGTCAAAAAGACCGGCGATTGAATTTTCTGTATAAATAAAATAAATGGTAAGCTCTAAGTTTTTTTTTTGTGAACCCCCATCAAAAAATGTCACGAGCCGCCTCTGGTTAAGACATACAAATGAATAACATTTTTGAAACTTAGAAATTGCTGCGCGTATTTCCTACAGTTTTTCAAAGAAAATTAATAATTTTCTATGAAGATAAAATCACAATGAAATAGACGAGATGCAATATTAAAATTAAACTATACGGGAACAATTTTTCGGATTCCAGAGTCGCTCAACGCCGAAACAACAACTCAAAAGAAATACAAAATATGGGTTGCTTACTTCTAAAGCGTGTTATATTGTTATTAATTACAATTTTAGCCAAATAAATCGTACTAAGCAAAAGCCATCGCCCATCCTCGCACACTGAGTCCTCGATTATCGTTAGTTAAGCGTCTACAAGCAATTACACGCAATATTATACGTCGGTATTACATTAATTTGACACGTCTATTATTACGTATAATTTCTGCGAATATATTGGATGCTAGAGACGATATATTGCGTGCTGCAGTGAATGGGGATAATCAATGGTTATCATGATAACACGTTGTGGCTCTACTTCATTGTGACTCAGAGCAATACCTAACTGGCAAATCAGGATTAAATTTTGAATGATACAACGAGTATTATGGCCCCTTTTTTTTCTTCAAGTATAGCATCGCAAACTCTGCATATTGCCAGCGTCAAGTATAAATTTTGCATCAGTTTTTGCCAGTTTCGGTGAAACTGGACGAGTAACAATAGGTAAAGTCAGTAAGTCGTTAGTAATCAGTCAGCCAAGTCAGTCAGACATTCAAGTAAAGCGATGGCTTCTTTACAAGAACGTGACCAATAGAATTTTGGAGGCAAGCCGAAAAAACATATTTTCGCGCTGTTATTATAACTCATAACACTCGTGCACTATAATTAGCCTATATCGTACAAAATGCCATCAAAAATTATCCGATATCAAAAATACACCAAGAAAGTAAAAATGAAACAAGAGCACAATAAGTCTTTTTCGACTTCCCGCCAAAACTCGTGAATGGCACTTCCTCATTGAAATCATAAATCAACAGAAGAAATTAAGTTAAAGGGTCTGCCAATCGAATCTCATTCATTATTTTAGAGCCTTAGACTAAGAATAATGTACTTGAGGATTATTGGTCTATGTTTAGAGCATATTTTTATTTCTGACACTTCCTGGTATCGGTTGCGTAAAATCTTAGAGCATCAAGGTATGACAGGTATGATATCCGTCAGAGAGGAGTGGCCTTTACGGGCGAACCCCTCGTCCCAACGTTCATGCACAATGTGCCTTCTAGTTATACAACTAGTGTGTCTGTGTGTGTCGGTGTCAGTGTTGACGGTGCATAGAAAATGACGTTGTTAATAGAAATTGACATGAAATGAAATGAAATGAAATGAAAATACTTTATTGTTGACTGTTTACACACATACAATAAGATGTTTAAAATTATAATTGGAGTTTTAAACAGTCTACCATGTTCTGGCATACAATATTATTAATTAAAATTAACTAAAAAATATTTTATTTTAAGATCCGATAAGAATAATCTTAACGGATCATCGGCTTTTGATGCCTACCCACCGCTGGGTCAATGAGAGAAAAAAAGCCGGCGGAAAAAAAACTCTCAGGCATTGTTTAGAGTTACACTTATTTTATAATGTATTTTACGCGGAAGCTCCCCAAACTATTTTTATTGCACGTATTACGATGTCTTATCTTCAAAAAATTCGTTTATATTGTAATATGCTTTTTTTATAAGCCAATGTTTTAATTGTTTTTTAAATTTAGTATTTGGTAACTGTTTTATATCTATGGGTAATTTATTATATATTCTAATAGCAAATATGTATGTACTATTTCTGAAAATCTGACATTTTACTCGAGGTAAATACAAAGCGTCAATATCTTTTAGTCTCGTGGGCACATCTCTTATGCGCATGTTTATTTGCTTTTCAAACAAGTTTTTATTATTAAAAACGAAAGTACAAATCTCTAATATATATATTCCAGTTAATGTAAGGAATTTCTTTTCTGAAAATAGTGAGCGAATAGATTCGTCACCCGCTTTACCATACAATATTCTGAGACTACGTTTTTGCAATATAAATGTTCTACTAACATTAACAGAATTTCCCCAGTATATAATACCATATGTTAGAAGGGGGTAAATATTGGCATAGTAAAAACTTTTAGCTACTTCAAGAGTTGACGCATCTACTAATACTGAAAGAGCATAACAATTAGCCGATATCTTATTATTAATTTTATCAATATGACTTTTCCAATTTAAGTGGGTATCTAAGGAAACCCCTAAGAAATTCGTTTGCTCTACTTCTTCTATTTCAACTGCATTTAAATGAATATTTAGATTTTCTAAGTTCTGTTTATAATTTTTAAATTGCATTATTTTAGTTTTATTTAAGTTGACCTTGAGGTTCAGTGTGTCTAGCCATATTTAGAAATGTATGCGTCTGTAGCGATAAAATAATATTTGTGAATGTGTAACAAAATTAAAATGTGTGTGTTCTTCCCCCGCACCAGATTAGGCACAAAATTATGTATCGAAGCGAGGCGCTATGCCGTCTCTACTGAAGGGTGAGTCAGTAACTTTGATGCTCTAAGCGTAAAATTGATAGATCAAGCGTGCCTTGTTTGTTTATGGTATATGTTATATTGTTTTACGAAATACCAGCAAACAATATTGCCTGTTATACACCAAATTGAATTCATTGTACTATCCACCTGCAATTCTCACGGTGGCCTAAATTATAATTATAAAATTAACATCCCAAGAGATTACCGGGCTTTCAATAGCGACAATTGTCAATTTATCTTACCCTGGCTATTGTTAGCCTGGGGCGACCGGAGTTGTGGGGGGATGTGGGTGGGGGTAGGTGCTGTGTTCATAGGATATTGAGTCTGATTGTTGATGGTGTGGAGACAATACCGGGTGGGTCGAAAGGGTCCATTTTCCTTTTAAATGTATATCTATTCATATTGTCGCAATAAGTGTTCAGCGGTATAAGCTGCTGTAAGTTATAGTACCTACTTTGAAATAGGTGTGAATTTAAATAAGAAAGCAGAATAGTATTGGTAGTAATTTTATATAAATTTAATAATTAGGTAGGTACTCAATTGAAGTTAATTTTGGCTTTACTATGGAAATAGAAGTTTAAATCTTCTTTACATACAAAATTACATGTCGTGACTGTACAACAATTCTCATTAAAAAACTTTAATTTAATTTTCAAGTAAACACTTGAAACATATTTTGACGACCTGCGTGGCGCAATGGTTACCATGCCGGACTGCCAATCGAAGGGTCCGATTCCCGGCAAAATAGAAATTTAAATGATGACTTTAAATTTCTGTTCTGTCTTTGTGTGTGTGCATGGTACCCACGACACAGGGTATATCTACCCTACTGTGGGGCTGAGAGTGTGAAGCGTTATTATTATTTTTTATAATAGAAATCATGCTGAGACTGTTTTAACCATAGAAATCGAAAAAGGAGGAGAAGTGCCAATAAGACGTTTTCCTGTCCGCGCGACTTGAGCATTTTGGGCAAGATAAAGAAAAATGGCCGTTTACGCGAATCAGTACTTTTTCGACTGCCGTCAAGAAAACTTGCAAAAATTCCGTCTTGTTCTGTTGTTTCGTCCAAAAACCGAAGCCAAACAAAAAACTATATTAACAGTAAAGTCACATACCATATGTAACTACAAGAATTTTATTGTATTTTTCTATAAATTCATGAAAAACAATAATCGTAAAATATGGCACGTTTTTTATTACGATGTTTTGTTTTTGTATATGCCCATGACTATGCTACTATGTACAAAATACATTGCTTGCTAACCCATGAATAACCTCAACGAGTCTAACTGTCTGAGCGAGCAATGTATGATTTACGATACTAAGTTACATGGGGTATTTTGCATAGTACGGGTCGAATCCTGCCAGTCCTGACATGTTGATCTGAGTGATGTCTATGCATAATTGAAAATCGGTATCTCGATAAAATTGTCGATTCATACAAGAAAATATTTTTAGAATTAATCTCGACATTTAAAGTATGTGAATAGTTTTTATTTTTTATTGATTCAAACAAGGGCCAAAATGTATATTTTATTTTGTATGTGGAAGTCTGTAAATGTGTTTATACATATAATAAGAGTCGATAAAATAAATATTCGGGACATTGTAAATACTAAATAATAAAAATAATTACATTTTAAGTACTCCACAAATACATCCATTTTATGGGGCAGTGAATAACTACTAATGTTATACGGTAGGTATTTGATATTTTCTCTTGCAAATGTTAATGATTCTTAAAACTATTTTGGAGTTGTGCTTTTTGTTAAAAATCATATTTATCGTTCTGGAGTTCTTTTCAATGTAGGTTTCCATTTTTAATCTAAAATTTATTTAATTTTAGTTTATTAAGTTCTACGATAGTAAAAACATTTTAACAAAAAATTAAAAAGCCGAAAAAACTGAAAAGTAAAAAATTATAAATTAATATAATACTTGGCTTATAATACCTTTTCTTGCTAATGGTAATGAGATTTTAAACTATTTTGAGTCGAGCCCTTTTTATTTTATCATTTTTTGTGGCTTATCGGATAACATTATTATAATACACAACATAACTCTGCATTAAAATCTGTGAGTGAACAACCCCTGTTTTCCCATGATTACTATTTTAATTTTTATAGTACCAATTTCCTTAATTTAATATACCCTTTCCAAATTTCCAAGTGTACGGGTTGGCCGTACAAATGTGTATAAATAAAAGGATTTTTAAAACTAAAAAAACTGTAAAACTGTAAAAAATATAACTATTGAAGATCTTAGACTATGATGAAATTAATGGAATACTAATGGTGAGTCACGCGCGGTACTCTTGATGACCGATAGCGAAGAACTGACTACTTATTATAAGTAAAATATTAAAGTGAAGTAATTTGGGTCATAACAAAAATGCAACCTAGGTGCATAAAGGTACGCGCTTACTCGTACACTAAGAATTATCAGAATCGTACCAATCTGTAAAAAGTTATACGTGTCATACATTGAATATTAGGGTAAAAATATTAGGTTAATAATACTTCTACATAAATATAAAAAATAAATAACGCTTCACACTCATAGCATAGTAGGGTAGAAATACATGACACAAAGACAGAAACACAAACACCCAGACCGCGAACAGAAATTTTAAACTCATCATTCAAATTTCTGCTTCGCCGGGAATTAAACTCGGGATCCTCCGATCGGCAGTCCCGAATGGTAACCATTACGCCACGTGAGTCATCGAATTATAAATATGTATTATTGACGTGACAACGATGGTGTCGGCTGCACGCATGAAAAAAAATGACTCATGCGGCGTTACTTCGCTCTGAGGCGTTCCATTTAAGGCTTGAAGTGCAAGCAAGAGCGCGGAACGTGCGACAAAGAGGCACAATCGGCCACCGCATTCGGCAGCGTTCGACATCTGTCTCTCTCCTACTTGAGTGAGCGATGTGTCCGTGTGGACAGCTGCTATACAATAATTCACATGTATAGGTACCTACATTTACATGTTTTCGTCAAGTATGAAGTACAGTGAAAAGTGAATATGGTGTCAATTGTTTATAGCAACAAGTATTTTCTTATGACGTTGTCACGTTCAACTATCGTCAGTAAACCGACTTTACAGACAACCGATTTTTTATTATAATTATTACCATAATAAAAATATGGTAATACTAACATTTTATTACATTAAAGTTAAACAAAGGGAGGCCTATGTCCAGCAGTGGACAGTAAAAGGCTGATGGATGGATGGATGGAGTACACTTTTTACAATGTAAAAACGTGATTGATTACGCATACCTACCTATTAATTTAATTTTTCAAGGTACTTAATATCGATATTTTATATCGAATTTGTGAATAAATGGACTTAAGTATCGATTACACAAAACCGGTAATTTTATTTTCAGTCAATCTGTAGTGTAAAAATGGCTTTTGCATAACACCACGATAATGGTTTTTTGTTTATGTGTGCAAAATATTCAGGTATGGGTATATGTACGCTGTTGTGTAAGAAATACGGTTTATTTTGGATTGTAGATTTCTATCTGATTTAAGAAATGAAAATGTGTGTGAGACTTTGTATCTATTCACTGCATGTGTAATTGTCGTAAGAAGTGGGGGAAAAACTGGAGACAGTGGGTTCCTATACATTGTCAATTACATGGCATATCTCTTGTATTTTCCAATATCTTTGGTTTTAACCCTTTTAAATTTTCCACGACGGCCAATAACATGAACTGACATGCCTTTGAGAAAATTCGTATAATGCAGGCAGGCAGGGGCCATCGGGGAACCTCATTATAAAAGCTTATATAGCAATAAAAAAATAATTTATTTAACTATTTCTGAACCATTTTTTAAATCAGAGGTATGCGTCGAGATTTGAACCACGGACGTCGGAAATCGGGGGGTCCGACGTCGGGGAACGGCGTTATAAATCCCTACTAATATTATAAATTCGAAAGTAACTCTGTCTGTCTTTCTGCTACGCTTTCTCGCTTAAACTACTGAACCAATTTTAATGAGATTTGGAACACAGTTAGTTTTTATCCTACGGGAACCTATAAAACGGGTCCAAGCAGGCGAAACCGCTGGCGGAAGGCTAGTAAGATACTATTTCTATTTTAACTTTTTGGGAAATCAGCAATAAAGTCATAAAAGAAGGATTGAAATTTTAATGTAAAATTGAGTCCATAAAATAAAACCCCTCGATTGTATCCACTTCTATGTAATGACAGAGCTCAGCTACTGTATGGATAAAGGAAAACAAAATATTTCTGGGAATTCAAAATGATACACTTTAGGAATTAAATTCCCACCGCTGCCGTCATTTGTTGCCGTTATGTAAATTCACCTGACCATAACGGCGTCGAAACCGCTCTGAGGAAGCATACTCGGTTTTTATAGTTAATGTACCCATTTCTTTATATAGGAAAAACAGAATTTTAATCTTGACAAATCTATGTCGCCGTCTTTTGCTGGTAAAAGACTCCCGTTATGTAAATATATCTGACCATAACGGTGTTAAGACCGCTCTAAGGAAGCATATCCGGTTTTTATAGTTAATGTACCTACCTGTTACGTTACATGGGGACGACAACCTTTAATTTTGGAAAATTTTTGTAAAGAAAATTTGCTTAGTTTCTAAAAACCTTCACGGAATACAGCTACTTCAAGTATGCCAAAAATATTAATATTTTTTTAGAATACCAAATTGTGGAATGAAATTCCCAGTACCGTCGTTGTTGAGTAAGACTGCCATTATGTAAAATATAACAGATCATAACAAGAGCTTTTTGTATTGTGCCATAACGGTGACTAAACCGCTTTAAGAAAGCATACTCTGTTTTTATAGCCAATGAACATTACGTTATATAGGAGAGAAAAATATTAATCTTGGAAAATGTTTGTAAATAAAATTTGCTCAGATTCGAAAAAACCATGGAGCACAGTAGCTTAATCGATAAAAAAAACTTTGGGAATACAAAATGCTATAAATTATGGAATTAAATTCCAAATACTGCCATTGTTTGTTGGTATAAGACTTCCGTTATATAAATATGTATATCTAAGTATAATGGTGGCAAAAAATAGCCATAAGATTATTATAGACTCTGTTTTGGTTTGACAGCCTCCGTGGCGTAGTGGGTGATGAGCCGACTGCGAAGCGTGAGATCGTGGGTTCGATTCCCACCCAGGACAAATATTTGTGTGATGAACATGACTATTTGTTGTGTGTCTGGGTGTTAATTTATCTATTTAAGTATGTATTTAGAATTATATAAGTATGTTTATCAGCTTTCTGATTACCATAGCACAAGCTGTGCTTAATTTGGAATTAGATGGCGTTGTGTGTCCAAAGATATTTATTTATTTATTTTATTTTATAATCAATAGACCGTTATGTATTAAAATAACAAAAATCTTTAATCTTGGAAAATGTTTGTAAATAAAATTTTCCCATTTTACATTAAACTCTAAATGTTCAAAAGTAAACCGCTAAACGCAACGCTGCTTGCATACCGTCTTTTTTACTGTCTTTTATAAAAAAATATAAGTTGTATTTATTTTTAATGTAAAGCGCACCTTGCTATAGCATGTGTTGAATGTAAAGGACCTGTTGCCGGGCAGTGAAGTCTTGCCGGGCAACGGAAAAGGCTCATGTCCATTGGTTGCACCAACCGCCAAACACCACGTGCTCCATAATTTTTCAGCCTTTTCTTATTCCTTACTGCTAGGCTCAGGTTCTGATCTCTTCTTACAAATGAGAGGAATTAAGAGCAATATATGCCATATTTCACCACGCTGGCACAGTGCGAATTGGTGGACTGCGAGGTGATGGAGAACTTCGTAATTTATTAAATAACACAAAATTATCCTTCACCGTGCTTTTTGAGATACTATTGACACCATGCACCCCACGCTTTTTTTACAGTAAAATACATTCTGCAACCCTTTTTGCGTCCCACTGCTGGGCACGGGTCTCTCCCACTTATTGGGGAGGCCTGGAGCTTACTCCACCACGCTGCTCCAATGCGGGTTGGTGGAGTTGCGGGTTAGTGGCCAACCCGCTGTCGGATGTTTTCAAACCGCCCATAAGGCCTCCGACAAGGTTTGACGACTGTTATCTATCGACAACAACCGGGCGGGACCGACGGCTTAACGTGCCCTCCGAAGCACGGAAACGCGCATGAATTTTTTTTGCCACTAGCGGTCACCCATCTCACACCCGACCGCGCCCGTTTGGCTCAGCTGCATAGATCAATTGCGTTCTACGCTAGCCGCCAGGCCATGCGCGCTTCAAGTTATAGCTATATCTAATTTTAATACTGTTTAAGTTAATGTCCCGCCATTATTGATGTCACTCTCTACAATCCATTCGTATCTACATATATATTATGTAAAGCAGTCACGTGCTAAGATATCATGTGAAATGTTCGGACGTGACGTTGTCTCAAGAGCCGGGTGTTTTCTTATTCTGGGAACTTTTGGCTTATCTATTATTTCATAGTTGTTTTCTGGTCTTGTCATAGTTGTCATAAATATCTAGGCAATGTAAACACATTTACGTTTTGTGTATGGATTGATATTATTGAATATTATTTAATATCGCAGGTACTCATATATATTTTTCAAGGTTCCGTATCCAAAGGGTAAACGGGACCCTGTTACTAATACTTTATCTTTACTAGTTAGGGTATATCCTTAATCGTATGTAATATTTTATATCCATACTAATATTATAAATTCGAAAGTCTGTCTGTCTGTCTGCTACTCTTTCACGCTTAAACCACTGAACCGATTTTGATGAAATTTGGCACAAACATAGAAAGGACGTTGAGAAAGAACATAGGCTACTTTTTGCCGCGTGAAAATATCTCATTCCCACGGGAATAAATGGAATGTATGAAATGCGCCGTGTACTGTTATAAATACACTACATGTTATTACTTACTTCATTGACGTCCATTATTATATTATCATATTTTATAACTTATATTCTATTGTTTTATTCTTATACTTTACTTTTCCTATAGTATTTCTTTACAAAATTATTTAATTTCGGTGTTTGTTTATTTATATTTTCACGCAGCTATCAAAATTGTCACGTCTGACTGTGCGTCTGACTTTTTTGTTACTTATTTTTTTAATTCATTTTAAGGCATTGTATAAAAATCCTTTTAGCCATTCAGTATTAAATGAAAAGAAAATTTTTATGTTTCTTATTTCATTTCATAGATTAATAAAGTATAGTATTGTCTTTGGTTTAGTCATGTTTTTATAGTATAATTATTATAAATTATTATTTTTAAATAATAAATGAATATAATGTTCTTCGAATCTTTATATATATATTATACCTATAAATGAATTGCTGTTTGTTAGTCTCGCTAAAACTCAAGAACGTCTGAACCGATATGGCTAATTTTTGTCTTGAAATAAACGTTTAAACGTTTCACACTCATAGCCCCACAGTAGGGTGTATATACTCTGTGTCGTCGGTACCATGGACACATACAAAGACAGATACACAAACACCCAGACCGAGAACAGAAATTTAAACTCATCATTCAAATTTCTGTTTCGCCGGGAAACGAACCCGGGACCCTTCAATTAGCAGTCCGGCATGGTAACCATTGGGCCACACGGGTCGTCAAATCAAATATTAGTAGAAGTCCATTGGTTCTTCGCGCCATCGTCCAAAAGTTTGACATAGTCTGAATAACAGTTCATCTGTCACTGTTCGTTTTTAATTTTTTATTTGACAGTAACATAAAAACCCCTTGAGATGATAAAGAAACTAATCCTCTTACAAAACTTTTAAGGCAGGACAACGTCTGCGGGATCCACTAGTTGATCTATATGAATCAAATTACTCTTAAACCAAACAAAGCAAGCCAGTTTGACAATCTACAATGAATCTCACTCCGCGTAAGTGTCGCAAAACCAACATAGCGGCGCACACATGCCTAACGGAACTACAATCCGCTCGGCGCCTCATTACCTGTAATCCTACCACTCCCACAAGGGTATAGATAGGAATCAAATTACTCACAGAACAAAGCATGACACGTTTGACTATTGATAATGAATTTCTCAGAGCCGCAATCCAACATGGCGGCACATGCACGCGTGAGAAGTGGTGTAGGTAGGTAGTATTTTTATAACACTATCGCGCCATCTTGTTGGTCGCACATATTATGATCTTTTCTCTTGACACACGCTAAGAACATGGATAGATTCAGGGCATTAAATTGTCCGAAGACAATGCAGGTTGGCCATTTGAACAGTATTCTGGCTTCTCCTATGTCGGAAGAGGCCAGGGTACTTAGGGCTCTCAAAACGTAAGCTGTTGTAGTTTTTATTATTTGTATTGTATATCCTTTACGGGACGATGTGGTTGCGCAGCGACAA
Source organism: Pyrgus malvae (assembly GCA_911387765.1). Taxonomy (NCBI): domain Eukaryota; kingdom Metazoa; phylum Arthropoda; class Insecta; order Lepidoptera; family Hesperiidae; genus Pyrgus; species Pyrgus malvae. Next base: position 2,414,204 of record OU426955.1, on the reverse strand, counting down.
AGTCTCTTTAAGTCCAAAAAATACTTCGCCTGAACTACCTAATATAGATGTTGCATCTCACGATGGCTCATCTTTTTGCAAATGATCCATATATCCAGCTCAAATTTAAAATTAAATAGAAAATTGATGTGAAACCATAAAACTTTATTGCAATTCACGATGGCGCATATAGTGCTTCAAAATTGTGCATAATAGTTTACTCAACATACCTAATTAAATGATGGATGTTTACACGCCAACGATAATTTATGGCGCTGGGTGACCAATTGCTATCTTATTCTCGTCTCCACACTTAAGATCTAGCCTCTCCATAGCGTTAAACAATTAGACAAACAGCCAATTATGGTACCTATATATACAATACGCGACTGACTGAGTGCTAGGTTTTTCCCTCCTCGATCATGGTCATCGCCCTAACCATTAAAGTTACTGGTAATATCGTCACTCGTTCCTTTTCAGAACAACACACATTTTTAAAGACCGCTATCCAAATTAGTCAAAGTATTATTACACAGCATCCTACGAAGTTCTTATCTTAAAAAAACTCTGGTTTAACTTTACTAAAATCATTGTAAAAGAACCATTTAATTGCAATATTGCATTGCAACTCATGATGGGATACTCGTATGTCATCTCAACTGAAACCCTTACATATTAATGTCAAATATAAATTTAAAAAAAGGTTTGGGTCAGTATTCAAATCAAAACAGAATTTATCAGATGTTCCATAAAGTAAAAATAATTCGCAAAAAAAAATCAGCATCGCGAAATACTGAAAATGCTCTCTACAAACAACTGAGCGGCATATAGATTAATTGAGCACGAATGAGACCAGTGGCGTGATTGTGAACTACATCAGCCTGAAAGAGTTGAGCGCTGACACGATTCAGAGAAATTGCGATACGCAACTTTGCTTAAGTCCAATTATGCAGGTTCAAGGAACATTGCATCTGATAATGGCGCATCTCAATCAATGTACAGATTAAAGTATAAAATAAAATAGGAAACATTGTTGAATAACAAAATATTTGGATTTGATGGCATGAATGAATATGGCAGAATTTTTGTCAATAAATTTTAGATGTTCAACAACGATGAATCAATGTTTATAGTTACTATTAGGAACCATAATTCGCGAGACAGAGTTATACTTATAAGTTGTATCAAATAGTTTTGTGTAAAATATTTCCCAATTGCTAGATTCGCTTTTATGTAAGGTTATATTCGTAAGAACCTTCATTATCACGTCGACTACTACCGAAAGAGGTTACAATTACCATTAGTAAGCGGCGGTAAGCGGTACATTAATGAATTAAGATCGAGTGAGACCGCGGTGTGAGGGAAAACTACAGCAGTCTATTATAATAATATGCAAGAATTGAGAGCTGGCACGCTTCAGAGAACTTGCGATCAACAACTTCGCATTGTCACCTAACTATATTGCATCTCAAGATGGTAAATCTCATAGTAATTTATTCCTTTACAGATTAATGTCAAATATAAATTGACACTGAGAGCTGAGCGCTGACACGCTTTACATAAATTGCGATACAGAATTTCGCCTTTACTCCATGTATGAAAGTTCAATTTATATTGCATCTCATGATGGCGTATCTGTCTGTACCTACAGGTCAAAGTGAAAGTGTACAATAAAATTAAAAATATTGTCGTCGAACCATATAGTTGCATGGATAAATGTAAAATAATTTCTTGAGTTACATTTTAAGTAACTTTAAAATGTCTATCGACGACCACAACGAACAATGTCCATGCTTGTACAACAGAACAAACCAGATGAATACAATTCATAAGTATTCATTTCATTCATTTATACATTTTAAGTAAGAATACATTCATAAGTACATTTTAAGTAAGAATACATTCGCAGATACTGTCTTTGTCGCATCCCGTACTGAAAAGCGATTTGAACAAAGAAGTGGGTTCATTAGAAGCATATTAATTAATTGGATCGATGAGACCTCAGTCGTGATAGCGAACTACAGCAGCTTGATATATACAAGAATTGAGCGCTGATACGCCCCAGCGACCTAGCGATCAACAACTTCCCTTAACTCCCTCATATCTACGATCAAAGGATAATGCAACTCACGATTTCGCATCTCTTTTCAAATGATATCTCTGCAGATCAAATAAAAAAAAAATCGATGGTTGAACCATTTCACGATGGCGTATCCATTGGTTTATAACGGTACATGTAATTTACCCTACAGACCTAAAAATGGTTGTTCACACGTTAACAATTTTTGTACGTATAGGTATGTAATTATTTTTTATAGGATGGATCATTAAATATCGGTCTTTTTAGTAAAATTATATTCTACTAGCCTTCCGCCAGCGGCTTCGCCCGCGTGGACCTGTTTTATTGGTTCCCGTTTCATAAAAACTATCCTATGTCCTTTCCCAAGGTCCACTCTATCTGTGTTCCAAATTTCATTAAAATTGGTTCAGTGCAATTTGACAGAGTTACTTTCGAATTTATAATATCAGTAGGCATTGCAAATTAAATGGAACATTGTCTTAAAACCATAAAATAAAATTGTATCTCACGATTGCGCGACTGGCGATTCATGATTGTGCAATGAGTTTACCATCTAGAGCTAAATGTTTCTACGCCAACAATAATTATTCTACATAATACAAAATAAATTCTTTTCCTATTGTATCGATGATATAATATAATACTTAAACTGTCACTCACTTTACTACTTTTTGAATACGTATTTTAATTAGATATCATTTTTGATATCTGTGCAGATGAAATTAAAATATAATGAGAACATTGTCGTCAAACCATTGCATTTCACGATGGCGCATCTGTTGGTTCATAATGGTACATATAATATGTATCATGTAATATCTATCTTACAGACCTAAATGATAGATGCTTATTGCTTACACGTCAAACACAAAATATTTTAACAAAAAAAAACCGACTTCAACAATATTACATCTCACGATGGCGTAGCTCAATGCAAATGAATTACTTTACTGTCGCATCGAGTACTTCTGCCTGGAAGCGCCCTCAACAAACAACGGAGTTAGTTGTTAGCATATTCATTAATTGAGAACGAATGAGGCCACGGGAGAGATGGTGAACTACAGCAGTCTGATATATGCAAGAGCTTAGCGCGGGCCCGCTCCAGCGAACAAGTTCACTCTTATATCTATGTATGTTCAAAGGATATAAACATGATATAAACTCACGATGGCACATCTCATGGCCCACCTGCAGATCAAAATGAGAAATAAATTGAAAAACATTGTCACAGAACTGTAAAATTGTATTTGCTTGCATGGAATATAACATAAACTGTGTACTTGAGTTGCATTTTCATTAAAGAGATGTTAAACAACGATGAAAACGAGCAATATTTACCGATAAAGGTAAACTGTGCGCGGTACCGACTCACACTTGGAAATTGTAAAAATATCTTTATATCAAATATTTCACAATTTTTAGAGTCACTTTTAAATAAGGTTATATCCGCAAGAACCCCTATTACTCGTATCACATCGACTGCTACCGAAAGAGGTAACTCGTAAGAGTCAACAACTGAACTCACTTAATTTCAATTTTAATTATATTTTCAGTTTATTTATTTAAATCAGACAAAGTCCATTTATTGTGTTAGTAAGCATCTTATAGCCTACGTTATATTAATTTAATGGAGATCGAGTAAATCCGTGGCGTGAGGGTAAACTACAACAGTCTGATATACTCGTATGCAAGAGCTGAGCGCTGATACGCTCCAGCGAACTTGCGATCAACAACTTCGTCTTAAATATTCACTATGTGCATAATTCAAAGATAACAATATTGCATTTCACGATGGCGCTTCTCATTGACTGATTTTATTTACCACTTTTTTCAAAGCTCGCAAAGATTTTGTAATTGGGATGAGACATTACAACTGATACAAGCTTTTTTATTTTATAGGGTTATAAAAAGATAAGCATACAGGCTACGTGGTATTTAAGAGTAAATATGTCTTGTACATTGACTAGAGAGATAATGGACCAGACAAATAAAAAGTCAAACAAGATTAAGTTTTTAGTGAGGTCGGATATTGTTATTATTGTTAGGATTAGTGCGCTTTGACTCTGGATGTTAATGTTCGTTTTACATAAAATCAGTTGGCAACTGCACCCTTCATCAAAACAATTTCTCAAAGATAATACTTTTCTAATCTAAATATTACATTTACTTGTTTGATGCTTAATTTTTACCAAAAAGTTACCGTGTTGAGCGTTTCATACATGACTTTCCTAACAACATGTGGCTTTGAGATGGAGAAAAACAGAAAAAGAATGTTCGCCCATAATAAAACAGTTACTTCGCGGCGAACAAAAACTTCGATAAGTAATATAAATCAGTTGGGGGTTCCTAAACTTTCTTACTGAGCACATTTATACGCAACGCCCGCCGATTTGCGGCTAGTCCGACTTCCCATTATTGCTGAAAATTATTCTTAGATTTGGATAGGGGGATAAAAACTGAGCGTTCCGAGTAGCTAGCCTATAAATTTTTTAAAGTTATTCTAAATCTCCTATCAATTACTTATTCCATCAAAGAAAACATGATATTGTAATCCCAAAGATTATAATAAGTGTAATAAAGATATGAGGATTTTATGATATTTACGTCCTAATCGTTAGGATTTTAATTGCTTCAATCTTCACTTTCATAATTTCATGTTTAAATCCCCATACATTTTGTCTAATAATACTTGTTTTATCTTTCACCTAAATTACGGCAAAGGAATACATCGAAATGAAACATCACCGTGCAAGCTTGAAAGTAAGCAAATTATTTAAAATTGTGCAAGTACATACAGATATTTCATGATTATTGTTTATTGACAGCTCTCTGAAAGGCATTTTCCTGGAAAGATCAAAGAAAGTCCAAAGTCAAAACTCATGGCATCCAAATGATGTATGATAAATTGCATATTTAGACCTTTAAAGCATGGTAATGTTGTAAGTAGTTTTTGAAGTAAAAACTTCTTTAGCGGCGTTGTGCACTTTTTTTGGGATGGGTTAAAAATGTTAAACTCGCGTTAGGACACGTGGCCTGTTTGAAAATTCGTAAAACGGAGGGGTGACAAACTTGTATAGACAGTCATCATATCAAGTATTTAAAATTCGGACATTGAACAAAGTGCGTCTATTAATGAAAAAAGTGACGAAGAAATAGTGAAAGAAAATGAGTGAGTACTTTATAAAAATACTAGATGAAAACCTACTGAAAATACTAGATGAAAAATAATACTGATAATGTTAATGTTCAAGTTTTCACTTCTGCCGGCACTACTGGAGTGCTAACCGTTTTTTTATATACATCACTCTCAGTACTTAGTAGGAGTACATAGAATTATATAGAACATTCTGAAGTGATATCAGAAAGTCCAAAGCGCCAGTCACGGCATTCGAGTGATTAATGGAGCACCGCCGCAATGAACTAATGCACACTTGTGGCTCTTTGAAACATCTAATGCTACCTACTTATACTTCCAATTATATCTTACATAGCTTTTAACAACGGACATCATTGTTTCCATTTGTAGGAAACAATATACCTAGAAAATAATGGTTTCGGGAAGTTAAGTGCTTAGACTAAAGTAAATCCACAGAATACATAAAAGTACAGGTAATTTTTTGTTGTTTGAATGGAGTAGCAGACGAGCATGCAGACCACGTGGTGTTAAGTGGTCGCTGCTGCCCATGGACATGTACATACAACCTCAAGCAAGCATAGGTAAGTCTTGTTTGAGGTCGTATGCAGTTGCGCTGCTACTCAGGAGGCTGGACCTTTCCACCGAAACAAAATAGAATTGGTTCACGGCAGAAGTGGGCGCAGCGGTGGTACTTCCCCGGGCGAACGATAATAGTTCTACCATCTACTAAAATCGAAAGATAGTAATGCCCTGTAAGATGTTTACTTCTAAGAACCACTTTAATGTATTTACCAATTTATGTGTTTACTAAACTAAGAACTACTAAAGAACTTTTAATGTAAAGCAGTTCGCGAAGATTGGTAAATATAAAAACTTAATCAACTGCTTGGCCCAAATTAGTTTTTCGCCACTAATAGGTCTTACATCAAACAAACAAACAAATTAGAGATATTTATGAAACTGACGAGAAGCGCGCATGACCCGGCAGTTAGCGTAGAACGCAAACGATCTATGCAATTAAGCCAAACGGGCGCGGACGGGTGTGAGATGGGTGACCGCTAGTGACAAAACAAACTCATGCGCGTTTCCGTGCTTCGGAGGGGGCACGTTAAGCCGTCGGTCCCGGTTTTCGTCGATAGATAACAGTTGTTAAACCTTGTCGGAGGCCTTATGTTTGGAAACATTCGACAGCGGGTTGGCCATTAACCCGCATCTCCACAAACCCGCATTGGAGCAGCGTGGTGGAGTAAGCTCCAGGCCTCCCCAATGATGGGGAGAGACCCGTGCCCAGCAATGAGACGCAAAAATGGTTGCAACCTGACCACTAAGTTGCATCTCAGGATGGCACATTCTTCGTTTTAAAATTTAAACTCATTTTAACGTTTCAAACATTAAACATTATTAGATTTTTTGTAATTAGTACCTTTTTATTATTACAACTGGTGTCACTAATTAAGTATTACCTTTAAATGACCAAAATAAGTAAACAATGAAATAACTAAAACAAAGCAACCCAACATATCATCATCTATTCAGTGACATTACACGTAACAAGATACATAATTAGGAAAACAAGACCTAAGAGAGACCGCAGAGACATAATTGTCGCTGCAATGTATTTTCTAGTCCTGCAGTGTCACTGTGTGCAGTAAGCCATTAATAACTCGACATTCTATGAAACCTATACTAGACTTGGATCTAAGAGAAACGGCATTTACGTCAAAGGAATTCATTGTTAGGATTTCAATTAAAATTAAATTTATAGACGTATGTAGTTGTTTTGTTAATTTCAGCTGTTATGTTTATGTACCAGCCCTAAGATATTTTGTAGTGAAAATAAGAAGAGAGGAATAAAGGCAAAACTTTAAAAAAACGTGTTTTATTTTTATGAAACACAGTAGAATTGATTTGTGCCAGATATTGGTGCAGCGGTGACTCTATCAGTATCTACTAACTTAATATTCTAGTAGTGATATGGTATTCTATCTTTTAGTTTTAAAATATTTTTCTCAATTCTTATTCATGACAATAAAGCTATGAAAACAGCGAAGCTTACAGACACTTTAATTTTATTCATGGAAATGCCGTCGTGAGATGCAACTCTTACTAGTAAGCAAGCATTTGAGCAGAGGCTATTGGACGAAATTGTTGTGCACACGTTAGCTCAAGTTCAAGCAGGCCTGATGTTTGCCTGCACTCGCCACTCAACTTGTGAGCTGGCGGGTGGACTTGGCGGAGACTATGTCTGATCACCGGTACATCCGGATAGACTTCTCCGCCGAGAACCCGTCGCACGCGCCCCGCACGCGGCAGTCGCCGTTCCCCAGGTGGGCTCTCACCCACCTGGATCGAGGGATGGCCAACGAGGTGGCGTTCGTCCAGGACTGGTTTGGTGCGCCCGCCAGTACCGACGTCGACGCGGCTGCGCTGCAGCTTCGAGAGGCCCTAACCGAGGTGTGCGATGCCAGCATGCCTCGGTCCCGTAGGCCGCCTCCTAGACGCGCCGTATATTGGTGGTCACAGGAGCTCGCGGACCTGCGGAGAAGCTGCATCGCAGCCAATAGGGAATACACGAGGAGCCGACGTCGACGTCGCAGGGACCTCTCAAACGAGGACCTCCTCTACGCCTCCTACCAGGAGGCAAAGTGCCGTCTAAAGGTGGCCATTGCCGAGGCTAAAGACCACGCCAGGGCGGAAATGCTGGAGGGTCTGGATAACGACCCGTGGGGGAGACCGTATAGGGCGGCGCGTAACTGTCTGCGCCCCATCGGTCCCCCGGTGACGGAGACCCTCCAGCCGGATTTACTGGATGGGGTGATCCGGGTTCTGTTCCCGGTTGGAACCGACTTCACCCCACCAGTGATGAATCCGCCTGTGGGCAGCAGTCCGCCGGAAGAGGACTTCGTTCCCCTGACTCCGGCGGAGTTTGAGTCTGCGGCAAAATGCCTGAGTGGCAAAAAGACGGCACCAGGCCCAGATGGAGTGCCAGCACGTGTGCTCGCTATCGTCGCCAAGCACATGGAGGAGCGGTTTCGGGACCTCTTTGATCGGTGTTTTGCCACCGGGAGGTTCCCGAAACCCTGGAAGGAGGGACAGTTGTGCCTCCTTCGCAAAGAGGGGCGGCCGGCGGACTCACCGTCGGGCTACCGCCCCATCGTGCTCCTCGATGAGGCGGCGAAGCTGTTTGAGCGGGTCATTGCGATCCGTCTCAACGAGCACCTGTCGTGGACCGCGCCGGATCTCTCCGACGCGCAGTTCGGGTTCCGAGCAGGCCGGTCCACGATTGACGCCCTCAAGAGGCTGAAGAGCCTCACGGTGGAGGCCGCGGGGCGGGGGCAGGGAGTCCTGGCGGTGTCCTTTGACATCGCCAACGCTTTTAACTCCATCCCCCACTCCACGATTATAGAGGCACTTCGGTTTCACGGGGTGCCTCTGTACTTGAGGGCGTTGCTGGCCGATTATCTGGGCCAACGGGAGGTCCTTTTTGTGGGAAAAGACGGCCGCCTTCAAAGGCGTGCCGTCGAATCCGGGGTTCCACAGGGCTCGGTCCTGGGTCCCTTGCTGTGGAACCTCGGTTATGACTGGCTGCTCCGGGGTGTCCTCCTGGCGGGCATGAGTGTCATCTGCTATGCGGATGACACACTCGTTACTGCCCGCGGGAGAACTTACGGGGAGGCGGCGAGGCTGGCCTCTGCAGGCGGCACTCTTGTCGCTCAGAGGATTCGCCGCCTCGGCCTCAAGGTGGCGCTGGAGAAGACCGAGGCCCTATTTTTCCCTGGGCCCCGGCAGCGCCTCCCTCCCGACGCCCACATTATTGTGGGCGGCGTGAGGGTTGAGGTCAAGGCCCGGCTTAAATACCTGGGCCTTACCCTGGACAGCCGGTGGCAGTTCGGCGCGCACTTCGCCGGGCTGTCATCCCGCCTTATCCGCGCAGCGGACGCGTTCAGCTGGCTCCTGCCGAACCTTGGGGGTCCAAGCTCACGATGCCGGCGTCTTTATGCCGGCATCCTAAAGAGCATGGCGCTGTATGGCGCCCCTGTATGGGTGGACTCCCTGCATCGGCGGGAGAACGTGGCCCTCCTCTGCAGGCCCCAACGGGCCATTGCACAGCGGGTGGCGAGGGCTTACCGCACTGTCGGGTACGCGTCCGCATGTGCGCTCGCGGCAACTCCTCCATGGGAGCTGGAGGCCAGGGTGCTGGCCACCGTATATGATTGGACGGCAGCGCAAAAGGCGCTGGGTGAGTGGCCAGCCCCTGAAGAGCGCAACGCGGTGAGGCGGGATGCGCGCGAGGCTATGGTCCAACTGTGGAGGGAGGACCTAGCCTCCGCGCAGTTTGGACGCCGCACTCTCGACGCCCTCGGTCCTGTGATCGAGGCGTGGGAGGAGCGGCCGCACGGATTCCTCACCTTCCGCCTGGTGCAGGTACTTTCCGGACACGGATGTTTCGGCAATTACCTGTACCGAATCGGAAGGGAGGAGACCCCGTCGTGCCACCATTGCGGTGCGGCGGAAGACTCGGCGCAGCACAGCCTTGAGAGTTGCCAGGGCTGGGATGAACAGCGCCGAGTCTTGTGCAGCGTTGTCGGCCGGGACCTTTCGCTGCCGAGCATAGTTAGGGCCATGCTCGGAAGCGAAAGAGGCTGGAAAGCCGTTGCTTCCTTCTGTGAGGAAGTTATCTCACAGAAGGAGGCGGCGGAGCGGGAGCGAGAGGACGATCCGTCCCAACCCCCGCTCCGCAAACGAAGAAGGGGAAGGAGAAGACGGCAATACGACCGTTCTCTCCCTCCCCCCGGTGGTGGCCTGTAGGTTGGAGGTACGGGGGTGCCTCCACCTGCATTGCACAGGCCATCACTGATGGACAGGAATGACCCGGCGCTCCCGGTCATTCCTGTAGCCTCCCCATAAGGGGAGCGTGTAGGGCCTGCCAAGATAGGGCCGACGATGTTGTGGAAGCAAAGGCTCTGCCGATTTCCCACGACATCGTCACGATGGCGATGGAGGAACGCAGTAGGGTTTAGTGGGTATACTCCTGCCTCGTAACGGCAGGGGGGAGTCCCACACACCTCCCTCTGTCCCCTCGACAGAGGTCGAGACGGTGCGTAATAGCATTCCCTACTTAAAAAAAAAAAAAAAAAAAAGGCCTGATGTTTGCATTGGTTATTACCGGATAATCCTTAAGGAGTGTACAGATCTGCGAAATGTGGCGCGCACGAACCGAGCATGTACTCGTTCGTACTCGCATCTGTTTCCGGCATGCGCGAGGCGAACAATGGTGAACATAGCTCGCATAGCACACGCGAAGAGAATGGATAGTGATGACCAGTTACTGGCTACGTTGATTGTTGGTGCTTCATTGAATCATCATTAACTTACTTTTTCTTCACTCCAAGATTCAGCCTACAGCTCTGCCATAGCTGTGATTTCTTCCATGGTTTGCGCGGGTTCCGCAGTACAGACACACACAACCAGTCCACACTGGTGCTCCGTGCACACTGCCTCCTTTGTGTTCGGGAAAAAAACCGACAAATAGCGGATAGCAACATTAGCAACGCACATGAATTGAAATGCTCTGTTCGTGCGCGCAAGCCTTCCACACTATGGGAATTCTGTTACAAAGCATGACACATTGCGGCTATTCTTTTATTGCGTTTTACATTGCATGTAACGTTTCGAAGATTTGTACCTTTAGCTTACTCTAAAAATGGATGTCAAATCTGGTTTTTTTCTGTCTTCTAAAGTTTAGAATGCTTCTTTAAAATATTTTCTATTCATGACTGCAAAGCTGTGATAACGGCGGGACTTACAGACACTTTAATTTTATTCATGTGTTTTCATTGCCGGAAATGCCGTCGTGAGATACAGCTGTTAGTAGCAATAGAGCAATTGAAGGGGATATTGGGCAAAATTGTTCCGCATACGTTAGTCAAGTGTGTCAGACGTTAGTTTCTGATTATTACATCTACACTCTGATTCAGTAGTCACGTCACGTGGTTTCATTCCCTACCAATCAAATTTATGTGCAAAGCTCAGTTTTCTGTCACATAGACATTATATTTATTAAAAAATCTAGCTTAATATTAAGTGGATTTTTGATACCTGCCGATAGAGTAACAATTTTTATTTAAATTTCCTTTTAAACAAAATCTTAAATAGAAATTAATATTTGAAAGCAGTACGTAGCAGCTAGTCTAAAGTAACCTTTTATTTAAATTAAGTAAAGTGATTGAGCAACCGCACATTTCCAGCAAAGCAAAATTGTATTGCTTGAAGCTAGAAATTAGGGCAGTGTCTGAGTTGATACTTGCAGCTTCAAACCTACAATGTCACCTCTAATTATATTAGTTAAACATAAAAGACGTAGAACCATCTACTTTTATTTTTCTTCTTCAAAATATTTTTTCTCACTTGGTATTCATGACAACAATGCTCTGAAAATGGCAAAACCAACAGACACTTTAATTTTATTCATGTGTTTTCATAGAACGGAAATGCCGTCGTGAGATGCAGCTTTTAGTGGCAAGCGAGCAACTGAAGGGGATATTGGGCAAAATTGTTTAGCATACGTTAGTCAAGTGTGGCAGACCATAGTTCCTGAATATTGTATTACTCTGCAATTCAGTAGTCACGTCCCGTGGTTTCGTTCAATCTCAACTTAATCTATGCGATAAGCTGACAAGTTCATTATTATAAACTTTGAGTTTATTATAGTATCTAGCTTATTATTGGCGGGTTTTTGACATCTGCCAATTTTAATTTAAATATCCTATTAAATACCTAAATGAGAAATAAAAATTTAACTGGAATTATGGTCATTAGTTATTGGTAGCATTCACCTACGTAGCAGCTAGTCTCAAGTAGCTTTTTTTATTAAAGTGGCGAAAGTAGTAAGTAAGCAACCACGTTTTACCACCGAAACATAAAACAAATTGCTTAACCCCTGAATTCAGTGCAATGTTGTTGGTACCTCCAACAACATTGCACTGATTTCAGGGGTTCCAGAGCCGAACCTACAACGTCTACCACCTCTAAATACCTGTAAACCTAGAAGATATAGAAACATCATCTAACTTTCAGTTTCCTTCTTTTAATTTTTACAATTCTTATTCAATACAACAAAGCTGTGAAAGCGGCGATTCTTACACACTTTTATTTCATTCAAGAATTTTCAAAGAACGGAAGTGCCATCGTGAGATGCAACTGTTACTAGCAAGCAAGCATTTAAAGGAGATATTAGGCAAAATTATTCAGGATACGTTTGTTCAAGCGTAGCAGACGTTTTCGTGGATATTAATACGCTGCAATTCAGTAGTCACGTCCCATGGTTTCATTCGCTCTTAGTTTAATTTATGTGCTAAGCTTAGGTAAGTATATGTTATACACTTAATCAGGCATTGAGTTGTCGGTTCTATCCATAGCTAAACATATTTTCCTGGTGTAAAAGTAGCATAATGTACGTCCCTCTAGTCCCTCAGCTATTTACAAATGAAAAGTTTGGTTAATATGCAGCAGCGTTGCGAAGTGCACGATGGACAAACTTGGATATCTTTGTAAACAAAGCCTAAGGTTAAAATAAATTCAAATTTCATTAGTTAATGTTAGCATTTAAGTAGTAGCAAGCATAAAGGTTATATTAGTGGTTGTTAAATCATTTCACCTTATAATTGCTAGGATGCGGCCATAACTACTGCAGCATTAAACGTAGGTACCTATTAAGTTTATTAAGGAAGTCTTTACACCTGAAGGACTTTACACTTAGGACCCGTTTATTCCCACAATGCACTACGAACCCAGCTCATTTCCATTTCGACAATGCGATCCTCCTATTCCATTCCAAGAGTACGCCCCGCTTCAGATGCCCTCAACAATGCAAATTTGTACGAATTCCAACTAATATGGGGAATATTTACTTCTGCGAATTCCCAACTAATATTCCCGTGTTTGTGTGAAATTCCCAACTAATATACCGGGACGTGGTGTGTAATTACTGGCGCTTCTGTTTGATTGAAAATGTGTTGTATTTTGTATTGTGTTGCTTTACAAACGATTGTATAATTAATGCTTTGCCGCTGAAATTAATACCTATCTTCGTAGTAGAATACATATTATTATAATATCGTCACATAATAACATAAATATCAGTAAAATGCATTTATGTATATATTTATGAAGCGCGTATAGTGTTGCTCGCGTAGGATGCAAACTATCTCTGCTGCTAAGCGAAATGACCGCGGTCAGGTGTAAGATGGTTGAAAAGGATGGGTGATTCAAGAAGTACATTAAGTCTGTACCGGTTTTATTATCGATAGATAGCACTCGTTAAACTTTTTTGAATGACTTATGACTGTTTTAAAAATATCTGACAGCGAGTATGCCACTAACCCGAATCTCCACCAACCCGTATTAAAGCAGTGGTGGAAAGTAAGTTTCAGGCCTCCCCGAGCAGTGGTAGAGATCCGTGCTAGACAGAAGCACCCAAAAAGAATTGCAGGCAAATCTATCTATCTAATACCTTTAAATGAACAATTCTTGTATATACCTAAATATATATTTTGAATCTCGAAAACGGCTCCAACGATTTTGATGAAATTTAGTATCCTGGTTTCAGGGGTGATAAATCGATCCAGCTAGGTTTCATTTTTGGAAATTTTAAATAATTAAAAATTATTTTCAGCGATAATCAACTTAAATATAAACTGAAATGTACGACTCTTCCTGACATCTATTAGAGAGAGTATTAATAATAAAGATTCCTTTGCTGAATGGTTACATAGGCTGACTGCGGAATTAGAGACCTGGGTTCAAACCTCAATCAAAACCATATTGAGTTTATTTCTTATTTTTTGTGTATTTTTTTTTATTGGGAACTATTTTAGGCGTTGTAAAGTAACACTAAGCAAATGAGTGTTTCGTTTGAAATTAAACCAAGATAAAGTTTTTAACAAAAAAATAGAACCGACTTCAAACGGTAAAAAATAAAATTGTTCAGTCAGTACCTAATTCTTCTTGCTTATGGTAATGACTCTTAAAACTATTTTTGGAGTCGGGCCTTACTAAAATGTCGTACCATTCGTTCTAAGGCCCACCAACAGTACAGACAGTGGGACAGTACCTACTTCTTCTTGCTTATGGTAATGACTATTAAAACTATATTGGAGTCCATGCCCATTCAGAACGAAAGGTATACACTATATTTACTAAGACAGGATATTTTACTAAGGGCCCGACTTCAAAAATAGTTTTAAGAGTCATTACCATAAGCAAGAAGAAGTAGGTACTGACCATCGGTGTACTGACTGAACAATTTTATTTTTTACCGTTTGAAGTCGGTTCTATTTTTTTGTTAAAAACTTTATTTATTTCACTCTTTTTAGTAATTTTTAATAATTCTGCACATATGTATAAACATAAATGGATATTTTTTTACTTAACTTCTAAACGTTGAAGTATTACCTTTTATAATCATGTTTATCTAATAGCCATCTTATACCCTGAAAGCATACTACTATCAGTCCACCTGAACGTTTAAATTAATGAAAGAATTTGCTCTCAGCTCCTAACCGTTGAGGAGTTGTACCTTCAATCATCAGCTTAACAACATGAGGTGATAATTACCGGACATAAATATTTGTATTATGTTAAAAAATATGGCTAAAAGAATGTTTGTGCCTATTAAGTTACAGTGTTTCTATCGATTTCCCTAGTATCACATAATCAGATTTTGCCATGGCGACAGTTGGACCACCTCAGGAATGTAAGATTTCCAACAAAAAACCATTAATTGAAAGAATTTGCTCTCAACTCCTAACCTTCGTAGTACCTCCCATCATCAGCTCAGCTACATGACATAATGATAATTATACAAAAATGCCTGTTTTGCTTTAGTAAGAATATGAAAATCATTTATTGTGCTATAAAATTTGAATGTTCCCTTCGATTTCTCTGGGATCCCCTCATCAGACTTTGACTTGGTGATAGTTGGACCACCCCAGGAATGTAAGATTTGGAATAAAAAACTATTTATTGAAAGAATTTGCTTTCAACTCCTCACTGTTGCAGTACCTTCCATCATCAGCTCAGCAACATGAGATGATGATTACTATGCACAAATATCGCTTATGCTTCAGAAAGTATAAGAAAATCAATGTCATCAATGCCTATAAAATTTGAGAGTTCCCCTCGATTTCCCTGGGATCCCATCATCAGATCCTGATTTGATGACAATGGGACCACCTCGGGAGTATAAGCATACGAACAAAAAAGAATTTTGAAAATCGGTCCACAAACGGCGGAGTAATCGGTGAACATATATATAAAAAAAATACATACAACCGAATACAGTACCTCCTCCTTTTGGAAGTCGGTAAAAATAAATTGGTTTTATCCGAGCAACGCTCGGTCGTCCAGGTACAGAAGCCTTATTCGAGCATAACACATCGCTTTTAAAAACTACTTTTAAGAATATTATTTCCACATTAAGTAAAAGGTCTACTCTTTGTTGTTGGTCACAGACTGCAGAAACTATTATAGAACTGATAGTGTATCAAACTGTTATAAAGATTATCAATTCATATTTTAATTTATATCAATAATGAAATTTATGCTATGATAGAGGGTACTTTTATTGCGAGAAATGAAAGCTTGCCAAACTATATTTTTATCGATCATTTTACCGTTACAGGTGCAATTTATTCATCCCACGTCATTTCCAGTCATCATTTCCCGTCAACATCCGATGATTGATGATTCCTCCATCATCGGTGGATGTTTTTAATGAACCCAAATCAATTAAATTAATTGTATTTGTCACAACTCCGCTGAAAATAAACTTCAATATGAACGGATGGGTTTCCAATTGAATTATACTTCGATTAAAATAATACACGCGTCATAATATTTTGAAACTAAGTACATTAAAATCATTGCGAAAACAGTATTGCACAATCATGATTTAAAAAAAATGTTTCAGCTTGTAACATAAAAAATAATTTCGCTTCTATGGATATTGATCATTTTCGTTCATTTTTGTATAATAATTTATAATAATAATTTATTCGATAAAGCGTGCTTACATACTGTTTACGGGCAACTTACATTTAGGGCGGTCGCAGCAGGGTGCGAAATGAAAACTAATAGTTTTACTAACTATTTTACTATAATATTTAAATCTACATTATAATTATCTTAAAAACTAACGATTCGCGATCGATGTTAGACCGGAATGTCTGTGCAGCTGCGGGCCTCTTCTTTCCCACGCGCCGTAATCCTGTGTCAGCAGAACCTCGAATACGATATCTTGCCTATACAAGGCTGCGACGCGGCGATGCCTGGATTTATTATATATTTTGTCTTCTAATTTAAATTATAAAATAGGTATACGTAACAGGCAGTTACTAAAATATTTATTTTGTGAAGGTAATAAGGTAAACAGTCTGGTAATTTTTTTATGTTACTAATTTTTTAAGGAATAATTTTTCCCAAACTTCCATCCAAAAACAATGCCTTGTACAAAATAAGATAACATTAATATTTATTATAGGTCCATGCATACAATTAAGAAGTCCATCAAGGCATTGTGAAATGCTGGTGCGAATAGAAATATATATAAAGGTTTTGTGCGCATTACTGTGACAGTTCTATAGCCACCAATGAGTTTGAGTTCAAAAACCTTTCAGTTCGAACCACTAGTTTGCTTTCAAGCAAAGCTTTACAATCCGGTCTTGGACTACCAAGTCAATTGAGATGCTTTTAATGAGCTGTCAAAACATGACATCCCCATACATTTTGTATGAGAAAATGATAAGTGACGTCACTTATCATATATAGTCAATTGACTTCATTATTATTGATTTAAGCGGTAATAAAAATCATGTATAAAAAAGAATTAACAATTATATTGCTTTCCAAGCGTGATTTAGTTCAACCTTTTTAAGGTAAGGATTTTGATTTTTTTTGTGCATAGTGTCCAAGACCCTATTTATGTATAGAAGTATAAATATGTATGTAAAGCTATGCCAGTTTCATATATTTCTTTTTCAGCAGCAACAAATCACAATTTGCAAATTATACGTTTTTGTTTGCGAATAATTATCATACCAAACGTAGGCGAAAATCCCGCAAAAAATATTCACAGTTCTGACTAAATTAAGGTGAGTTGTAGGGTTAAAATATGGGTGCGTCAGCTTAGAGGTATAAGCGCCTTTGTATTTTGATTTATGGTCGGCAAGGGGTAAAAATGGCCCACGGAACGGTAGGGTTAACCATCTTTATAAGTGAAACAAATATACATAAATAAGTCACCTCGAAACCAAAATTATGTTAAGCGTACGTTCATGAAAATATTTTTGCAAACAATACCTGTGGTAAATTTTATTAAAATTGATTCAGTAGTTTAAGCGGGAAAGCATAGCAGACAGACAGGCAGACAGAGTTACTTTCGAATTTATAATATTAGTAGGGATAGTAGGGATTGCCACCTCGCACACAGTCTTCGTATTCCATTAGTAACCTTTCCTAGTATTCATACTCTTCCCTCGGCCACTTTAATTACCTGTCCTATCTAACAATTTTGCGATGATCGAGTGGTAAGGACCGCGGTCTCCAAACCGGGAGATGCGTTCAAAGTAGTGGCCTCCGCCAGCATGTAAACGCATCCTTCAAAGCAGACCGTCTTTGCTTATTGTTTCCCTTATCTCCGCCGTGCGGATTGACCAATTAGCTGCGAGTATTTTCTTCCCTATAAGGTCGACTCGTGGAACGAACTACAGTGTAAAGTAAAAATAAAAAGACATGCATAACTGACCGATAGATCGCCGCCGTAGAAGGGGTGTATGACGAAGGTCTCGTTGCCGATGTGGATAACCCCGGAGACCCCGTTGCAGGTGTGGAACGCCGCGGACGCCCCCGGGTAGTCCTTCACCGTGCCGTGGTAGTAGCAGTGCTCGATTTCCTGAGAACAATTAAAGTTATGATTATTACTATTTTTAACACGCTTATATTAGTATACTAATATAATATATATAGTAACATAATATTAAAATTATATCAAAAATAACGTGCCTATTTTCCTTTTAAGAAATATTTAAAAGACGAATCCATTTTACAATATTAAATATAATCTTGTATTAGTAGGCACTAAATTATACAAAAAGTCTCCCAGCGAACCAAATAAAAATCTTCAATTAATCTGAAATTTTTGGGACGGGCGTCTTACTCTAATTTCTTTAGACGTGGGTTTCGAATTTCTCGGTAATAACGGTTGGCGTTAATAAAAAAATGGCAAAATTCAATAATTTCCCCTCGCCACGAGCAATTTTGCGCTCTGTGAGTTCTTATAATTTGTCATTCACAAGTATCGTCCTTTCAGCGGCGATATGACGACGGGCCATGAAATAGGCTGGAAGCCGTTTATGACAGATTAAATTATGCTTCAAGTTCATACTTATGTTCGGAGGAAAGCTAAATTCATTCTGTTTTTTATTTTGAAATCACTGTAGCGTGCGTGGCTCTACGACGTGCACATCGCAAGCAATCAACACAGGAAAGCGAAACTGCCATGGTTGGAAGTGAGATAGGTGAAGGCATTAAAATGAATGCATAGGGCACGTTAAGCCGTTGGCATTGGCTGTTATCTATATTATTATTTACCAGTTGCTTATTATTCTGTGCGGCAGTCTTTCATTTTCCGACGTATTTCCATCATTTTTATTTATTTATTTTATTTATAGAATTGGGTTTTAGCAAAATCTGTGTCATGTGACATAGGGCACACATACAGATGTATTTGCCTTTGAAATCCGGTCTTGGACTCCAAGTCAATTGAGATACTTTTAATGAGCTGTCAAAACGTGACATCCCCATACATTTTGTATGAGAAAATGATAAGTGACGTCACTTCATTATTATTGATTTAAGCGGTAATAAAAATCATGTATAAAAAAGAATTAACAATTATATTGCTTTCCAAGCGTGATTTAGTGCAATCTTTTTAAGGTAAGGATTTTGATTTTTTTTGTGCATAGTGTCCAAGACCCTATTATTACAAGTTTATTTTTTCCATTTGATTCCCACTGCCATTACGCCTATTTTAATTTAGTTAAAGCTCTTTCTTAGGTCGCTAGTTTCTCAAGAAGAAATATAGCTTTTAACGTTAAAGCATGAAAAATTAATACGTCTTCGTCTTGTTTTGAAATCTATAGGTAACACTTTTCCCGTCAGATTTTCACTGTGCTGAATACGTTTCAAATCCTTCCATTAGCAGTATATTCAGGTCACACCTCCTGAATTCACAAATCTCAACACTCAGTGTATATTCTTTGACACAGTCGCAGTCAATGAGTTCAATAATTTATTTTTATAGACACACAAGCGCGTTGCCGACTTCTTAGCCGCTTTCAGAAAATCGCAATTAGGTTCGGTCTTTTTTGCTCGTTGCGTCGAATGGAGCGAATGGAAGACCGGACCACTTTCATTCAGTTTGAAAACTATAAAAAAACGCTAGTTTGAAAATGCTCTTATAATAATAATAATAAACGTTTCACACTCGTAGCCCCACAGGGTAGTGGAAGATATACCCTGTGTCGTGGGTACCATGGACACATACAAAGACAGAAACACAAACACCCAGACCGAAAACAGAAATTTAAAGTCATCATTCAAATTTCTGTTTCGCCGGGAATCGAACCCGGGACCATCCGATTGGCAGTCCAGGATGTTAACCACTGCGCCACCCGGGTCGTTATTTAGAATACGAGTAAAATAGCTTTTCCATAGAGTGTTATGTCTGTGAGAAAACATAGAAAACATACTGCTTTGACCACATTTTTATTTTACGATAGTATTATATGGTCCATATGTCTTGTAGTGTCGTGCTTTATGTGTGACATAAATATCATAGCATTAGTTCAATAGTTAGAGTTTGAGAGTGCCACAAAAATTCAAATTGTAAGTAAATAAATGCGCTAATAAAGTGCTGTGAATTTTTAAAATATCTCTCTATCTTACTTTTAATTACATTAGAATTTGCTAGCAGCTTTTGCTAAATCTATTTGTGTTTGTGTTTCTGTCCTTGTGTGTCCATGGTACCCACGACACAAGGTCCTAATTACCTAACTGTGGGGCTGAGGGCATAGTGCCTGTGTAAGGTTCATTTAAAAAACGTACTTTTACTGCATGCAGCATTTCACTTCAAATATGAAAACATATTTCAGTGGTTACGGCGTGAAAGTCCCTGTAGCTTCAAGATTAAGAATACAGCTACAGTATCCCCTGCCTGATCGTAAGAGGCTCGATCCGTCCAGCCAGCAGCCTCGGGAAGGACGGAAGTGTGTGCGTGCCCGCTTGCGAGCGCGAGCACATCTGCTCTTCGAAGATGGGCACGTTCATGGGCGCCGCGCGTGGATGACACCGGTGCGGTCCACTGGAGAACCCGGAGTCCTCCCTAAGCAGGCCACCGAGAAGCTTTTAGTGCAGTACAAATCCCACATAGCCCGGTGCTCTCCCAAGGTGCCGGGTAACTTTTGAAGGTTTCCCCCCGATATCAAAAAAAAGTTATGGCGTGAAATTGTACCGAAAAGTCCACTGCAGATTGATTTTCGTAACGCTGACGATTTTAAAACATTAGATTTAACATTTGTATATTTCGTTCGACTGGCGACAGAATTCGTAATGATGAAATCCGTAGAAGAACTAAGGTTACCGACATAGCTCTCAAAATCTGCAAGCAAAAGTGGCAACGGGCAGGCCATATAGTTAGGAGGACCGACAACCGATGGGGAAGAAAGGTCCTTGAATGGAGACCAATTAAGTCTCGGCAAAAGGAGTACAGGCCGCCCTCCAACCAGGTGGACTGACGACCTGAAGAAGACAGCGGGTAGTCGCTGGATTCAGAAGGCCCAGGACCGGGAGGAGTGGCGAACGTTAGGGGAGGCCTATGTTCAGCAGTGGAAAATAAAAGGCTGATGGATGGATGGGATATTTCGTTCAGATTCGTCTTCTAGCAATTCTTGCAATATTTTGGGCAGTAATTGGGTTCAATATTAAGTCTTATAGTATTAACAAACTGTTAAACTATCTATTCAACATCAAACTTGTTCAATACGGTACCCCTGCTCCCTGCAATCGACATCTCGTCTATTTTTAGCATGAAAATATTTTTAGTGAATCGAGATAAGATGTCATTTCTTTCTTTCTAAAACTTGTACTTCCACCAACATAGCATTACTCCTGCTGTTTTCATACTAGGCTTCTAAAAGCAACCGGCTGGTACACGCCATAATCCCGGATACCCCGAAATCGAAATAGATCCGAGTGCCCTCATAAGCCCGTAATCCGGCGAGGCGCTTGATTGCCAACAAACACTCCTTAATGAAAAACGTGACGTCCGACTACGCCCGATCATTCCCGAATGCTGACGAAAATGTATGAATGCGGCATTTCGACTGCACTGGAAGTAGTAAGGATTGTAGTGTCTGTTCAGAAAGAGATTTGATTAATGAGATTATTTTTTATTTTATAAATCTTTTGACGACCTGCGTGGCGCAATGGTTACCATGCCGGACTGCCAATTGACGGGTCCCAGGTTCGATTCCCGGTGAAACAGAAATTTAAATGATGAGTTTAAATTTGTGTTCTTGATCTGGGTGTTTATGTTTCTGTCTTTGTGAGTGTCCATGGTACCCATGACATAGAGTATGTCGACCCTACTGTGGGGCTAGGAGTGTGAAGCGTTTTTTTTTCAATCTTTTTTATGTCCCACTGCTGGGCACAGATCTCCTTCTCACACAATTGAGAGGGATTTAGGCCATAGTCCACCACGCTGGCCAAGTGCGGATTGGTGGACGTCATGCTTTCGAGAAATTATGAATTTCTCTCAGGCATGCACGGCGATGGAGAACATCGTTATTAATAAAATATCACGATGTTTTCCATCACCGTAGAGCAGCAATAAATTCGCACATTACAAATTTCTTTGTCAGAGGTGCGAGCCGAGGATTTGAACCTGGGATCGGTCGCGTCGAAGACCGCGGTTTTTTACCACTCGGCCATCGCTGCTCTAAGCGAGTGAAGCGTTAAAAGATAGAAACAAATATTTAACATCATCGTCTAAATTTTTGCCTGGCCGGGAATGGAACACGGGATCCAATTCAATCGGCAATCTGGGTAGTGAGTTGATCGGTCGTTGGTCGTTGACTGAAATACTACGAAAATTATGTCTAAATCAGGAATAAATTAGCGATAAGTTATAACTATAGCATAACTTACTGTAGTTCACGCAACAGATTTAAATTATGTGATATGTGTGTGTGTGTGTGTGTTTGTCAAACTAATTTACAATCTTCGCAATAGCACGTCGGCACAATTTAGAATTTGGTACAAAGTTATCTAACTAGACTCACATAGAATGAACACCAAACTATAGACAAAACGTGTATATTTACTTTTCTGTCACAATTACTTTGCTTAAACCATATTATATTCTCTTTCATTAACTTTTAACTATATAATACTACACCCAAAATATACCTACACTCACACAAACGCACACACATACATTCACACACACACACACACATGCGTCGGTAACAAGTTAGTAGTTCTAAATTTAAAAATGTAAATGTAAACTTATCACTACGCTAAGACTTGTGCTTTATGTATTGATATTCTAAATATGTATTGTTTGCCTTGGTGAATGGGTACCCCCAGAAACAACCCAGTACAGGGGCCCTTGCGACTTGTTGTAACAGAACTTGGTATTTTGAATAAAACATTTTTGATTTTTTTGATTTTGATTTTTTATTTCTCTGTTATCTGTACATTTTGTGCACACAAACGTATGTATGTAACACACAAATGTGTGTTATATATGCATGTTACATACTCGCCTAGCATATTTTAATTCTCATCAAACCTTTTAAGTTGGTATGGAATTCTCTATGTACAATCACAACGCGCTTGGCGGATTTTTTCATTTTTTATCATGTGTTATGCTTACAAAAATAAACGAGTGGGATCCCTACGCTGAGGATTACGTGTTAATGAAATTCAGCAAATCCACATACAAATATTTACAAACACAATCGAAAACCAGTGAATCGTGAACGCGAATATAAATTACGTAGGTACCGAATATAATGTTTTTTGTTTATTTTAAGGTCTCCATTTCAAAGTTGACTAAATAATGTTGGGGAGCAGGAAGCCAGAAACGGTATTCTGTTTATGAAACGGTTCATGTTTTTTATTGGATAAAATTGTCTAACCACGTTACATAAAACATATAATTTGACTTTTTTAACATATAACCTTTGGAATGTTTGTTAAGTATGTAATTACTTCTTAAATTATAAGACGTACCTGGATGAC
The DNA here is from genome assembly GCA_911387765.1 of Pyrgus malvae. Lineage (NCBI taxonomy): Eukaryota > Metazoa > Arthropoda > Insecta > Lepidoptera > Hesperiidae > Pyrgus > Pyrgus malvae. The sequence continues at coordinate 2,390,649 of OU426955.1, read as the reverse complement.
CGAGTGTTGCTCGGATAAAACAATTTATTTGCTTTGTTTAATTTCAAACGAAACACTCATTTAGTGTTACTTAATAATGCCATCTGAAATAGCTCCCAATAAAAAAAAAAAACACAAAAAATTAAAAAAATATCAAAGAAGTTTTCACTTCAAATTGTTTTATCTCCTTAGAAGACAGCATAATCCCATTACTGGGGTACTTTCAATGGTCTAGATAGTAGATATTAACAGTAACTAAGGCACAACATAATCGAATTAAGAATGGGCCCCAAAACGCTCAATCACAGGAACGGAAAAAACAACTCCTGGGTCGTTCCATGAACTACGGTTTATTTCCCTTTGAATTTCCTGTTACGAAGGTTTGGGATTCGTAAGGGTTGAACATACAAACTAGTTTTCCGCCCGCGGCATCGCCCGCGTGGAATTCGGTTTTCATTCCCTGTGGTCCGTATTTTTATCTCTTTTCTATCCCATGAAAGTCGAAATGTCAATACTCTTGTACAAAATATTTATTTACTTTCTATCGATTGCTTTAATCTATACACATATATAAAATTTGAGTGTCTGTTTGTAATGTTAAAATAACCTCTTTTTACTACATGCATATGAATGTTTATACGAGACATATACCAATATGACATTTTTTGTAAATTTTTGTCTGTTTGTCAGTCTGTTTGTTCCGGCTAATCTCTGAAATGGCTGGACCGATTTTGACGGGACTTTCACTAGCCGCTAGCTAATGTAATAAGGAGTAACTTAGGCTACTTTTATTTTATAAAAAATCTATTACTAAATTCCGCGTGTACGAAGTGGAGGGCAGCTGCTAGTACTACATAGAAATTAAAATCCCTTTCTGTATATTTTTCGTAATAAAAACTATAATATGTACGTTTCCAAGGTTCACTCTGTACCAAATTTTAATAAAATTGGTTCAGTAGTTTAGTTGTGAAAACGTAATAGACAAAGATCGACACAGTTTCGCATTTACATATTAAAATTTGAATTTCCAATTCTAGCTTTGCCAGGCTTGCTTAACTTATTTGAACTTGGAGACTTTTTTGGATTAAAGATCCTACATCAATAAACGGCGCAAATTTTTACTATACGGAATCTGTACAAATTCATAATTTCTCGAAAGCATGACGTCCACCAATCCGTACTTTGCCAGCGTGGTGGACTATGGCCTAAATTCCTCTGACTTGTGAGAGGAGACCTGTACCCAGCAGTGGGACATAAAAAGGTTGAAAAAAAAAAACTCGATAGGGACAGACTTTTTTAGATCTTCGGTCAAACTCGAGTTACAACTAAATTCAAAGCAAAAGGAGATATATTTTTATATAGTGGTTTATATTTAAACCAATGTGCTTGTAGTCCCAAAACCGTCAAACTCCAAGGATCAGTGAGGCGTAGTGACGCGACCCGTCGTATTGACGGATTCGGCGGAGGCCGGGAATAAATTGCTGCCCCGGGCGCGGCGGGCGAGGTGAGGAAATTCAAATTGGATTGGAGGAACTTTAGATTGGATTGAATTTTCTTGCCACCTTGTTTAATTTAAGGATGGTCGAAAGAAAATTCCCACTTTGGCTTTGCTTCGAGTGATTGGTTCATGTGCTGTGTGTTCGCTTTTTGGGTATTTTTGTATCAAATTATTGGAGTCAATAGCTTTTTTTATGAGGTTATGCAAACTGAGAGAGTGTCTTTTTAATTTTCGTTCCATAACGCATTAAATTAGGGAGAGTCGAGAATTGTGTTAATCTTTCGGGACGTTAGCATTTACTGGTTGGTGTTCAAGAAGGTAAACATTTTTGAATTGGGTTTTTGATCAGATGTTTTGTTAAATTTACGACATAATAAACAAAGTAGAATTACAGTAGGCTCAATTATTGTAGTAACGAGTTTTAAAAGACTCCGTTTGTTTTCCACGTCAGTTATTAAGTTCTTCGCTGGTGATATATATTAATCTATACTAATATTATTTTTTTGTTCTTTTGTTTGAACGCGTTAATCTCAGGAACAACTGAAAAAAAAAAAATTTGTTGAATAGTCCATTTATTGGGGAAGGCTATAGGTAACATCATGCTATGACTAATACCAAATTCTACGCGGTCGAAGTCACGGGCAGCCGCTAGTAGTGTGATGATATACTTGCTAGTCGTAAGCTTGCTAAGAAAAGACGTCGTAACGGACGTACACGCTTATTGGTGTTAAGTTACTACTAAGAATAAAGACTAACAAATTTGTATTCATTAGATATACACGACTATGTGATGAACTAAGCTCGGATTTTTCACGGTAAAATATTACAATTTTTGTACTCACATATTAACAGTTTTTATAGTCAGAAGTGCCCCAGCGTTTTGAAGCGACAACCTACGCGTCGAACTCGCATGTTATCCAATCTGACGTCATTGCTCATTTTAAACAAAAATCTGAGGTCCTTATTAGTTAAATAATAATATCTAATCATAACATCTAAGCGACGTAGGAAGCCCTTTTATCCAGCAAGTGGCGTCCATCCCACGTCTGCCGAGGGACGAGAGCTCACTCGGCACAAAGCCGGGAATTGAGAGTCCCTCGAGAAGTGGGGCGCCGAGCCGCCAGGATGGCTGCCCTGCCCCAGTTTTAAACACAGGGTATTGTGCGATGGATGTGAAACTGAAGGCATGCTTATAAGTATACCTAGATATAAGTTTTATTAAAAGTACCAAACGTCCATGCATTTTAAATGGCTATTACAAAATATTTTTTGACAGATAACACATCTAGATATGAATTTAAATTCTTATGTTGAAGCACAAAAATATAGGTGGAATAGTTTTTCTGTAAACTGTACCACAAATATCGAAAAGGTAAAAAAAATAAATGAAATGTAATATTATTTAATCACTGTACGGTTCATTTACAAACTCTTAGTGAACGTTTTTTTTTGTTCTGTCTGCTCTGGGTGCGCTTAGGCAATGCTGAGCTGAAGAAAAGAGCAGACGGAGAAAAACTTCAGCCCTGTTTTAAAATATCGGGATGGCACGTCAGTGCCCCGCCAAGTCGAGCGCAAAGCAAACACTGCCGTACCATCCTTTACTGCGCATTTTCAGGCCCCTATTTGAGAACCTCTGGATAAGACCAGAGCGCTGAAATTTTCATCATCCAGTAAGCTATAATCACATACTTAAAATACAAAATTTCAAGTCTGTAGGTTATTTAGTTCCGAAGCTAAGCGAAAGCAAAGTTTCGCATTTACGACACTCACTCACTCATGGATCATCAAAATAGAACTAGTACTTCCCATAAACTCAGAGAGCTGAAATTTGGTACAGAGTTAGGGTTTAATGGCCACATAAAGGGAAAACTATAAAAACTAGGATAACTAGGATTATTTAGTACTCTTGGTCCATCCTTTACTGGAACCATTTCGCCACATTTTCAGGCCCCTATTAGAGAACCTCTGGATAAGACCAGAGAGCTGAAATTTTCATCATCCAGTAAGCTATAAACACATACTTAAAATCCAAAATTTCAAGTCTGTAGGTCATTTAGTTCCGCTGATAAGCGAAAGCAAAGTTTCGCATTTTCGTTCGCATTTACGACACTCACCTCACTCATAAAATCAAAATAGAACTAGTACTTCCCATAAACTCAGAGAGCTGAAATTTGGTACAGAGTTAGGGTTTAATGGCCACATAAAGGGAAAACTATAAAAACTAGGATAACTAGGATTATTTAGTACTCTTGGTCCATCCTTTACTAGAACCATTTCGCCACATTTTCAGGCCCCTATTAGAGAACCTCTGGATAAGACCAGAGCGCTGAAATTTTCATCATCCAGTAAGCTATAATCACATACTTAAAATCCAAAATTACAAGTCTGTAGGTCATTTAGTTCCGAAGCTAAGCGAAAGCAAAATTTTGTTTATTTAGTTAGATAGTACCTGGGGGCGTCCAGCGTTGCTCGGAATAAAACAATTTATTTACTTGGTTTATTTTTAAGCAAAACATTCATTGACTTAGTGTTACTTTACAAATCCTTTTGAAATACCTAGCTCCCAATTTAAAAAAAATTGTCACAAAAAATTGCAGCTTGCCTACTTGAGATTTGAACCCGGGTCTCCAGCTCCGTAGTCGGCTTTCGTAACCATTCGACCAAGAAAGCTTTAATATTATTGACGAAATTTTTATAGAGGTCTTTCATAATTATCGATATTGTTATTTGTTTGAAGGGTGGATTGTCAAACTTGTATATAAGACCCAGTGTATGAAATTTTTTAAAGCAATCGCAAATAAATGGGGCTCGAAGTCACATCCTTTCTTCGACTCCGAGAATAAGTGACCCGAAGTTTTTTCGAACCTCAACCCCCTCTCCTCGAGTCCTCCAGGAGGCAGGACAGTAGGTAATTCCTTTGGTAGAAAGTTCATTGATTTTATTATGTTATTATTAATATAAATAATTAACACTTGTCTAATAATAAAGATAAAGAGTTAACGGTATGTTTATAGTTTGTATAGATTGAGTAGGTTCAGTATTATTTTCTTTGAGTTTTTTTTTATTAATATCTAATTTAATCTAGCCTATTGCGTCCCAATGCTGGGCGAATGCCTCCCCTTCTGCTTTTAATACGCATATAAATAAAATTAAAGGAAAACTCTGGATAAGACAAGATTGGCTTTTATACTTATACTTACAAGTATACAAGAAGAAACAGTCGAACGATTAACTTTATTCTACTCGAACATTACATAGGTAAATTAAATAAACAAATTACACTAAACTTTTAATTTCGGTCATTTGGTCAAAATATAATGCATTGGACTAAGAGTGGCGGTGATACCCGCACATGTCGCTAGATGGCGCTGACTGCATATTAAAACGCGCTTGCGGCCGCGTTACAGTCGACTCGTTTACGACATTCTTCTACTGCGCTTGAAAACGTTTGCTATGGATTAGGAGGGATTATTTGCATTTTGTTGATTTCGCTTATTATTTCGTGAGGTTTGCTAAAGTTTAGGGCATGCATCAATGCGAAATACCTAATCACAAGCCACGCCTCTACCCTGCGGCGGGGTCATGCTCCCCTTGCGGGGATTCGCCATCTATCGGTGACTTTAAGTAAAAATAAGTTGATTTCTAAATTACGAGCCAGCGTCACCTAGCGGAACAACGAAGAAGCTCTGATACAACGAAGAAGCTCAAATAACTGTCTTTCTACCCTGCGGCGGGGTCATGCTCCCCTTGCGGGGATTCGCCATCTATCGGTGATTTTAAGTAAAAATAAGTTGATTTCTAAATTACGAGCCAGCGTCACCTAGCGGAACAACGAAGAAGTTCTGATACAACGAAGAAGCTCAAATAACTGTCTTGCAACAATGTCATTTAGTAACAAAGTTTTGAACAAATACGTATAATATATCAGCAACGCGGAGACTTGACTTCTGCCCGCGATTTCGTCCATGTGGATTTCAGATTTGTGGCAGTTGTTTTATTATCCTTACACTTTCCCGGTATAAATAAAATCCTAAATGTTGACCCGGCTAATTATGAAGCTGCACACCAAATTTCAATAAATCGGTTTAGTAGCTTTTGCGTGATGCGCGCACAGGCAAATATCTGTTTACACATAGATAGACAAAGATAAATTTAAAAAAATTAGTAATTCGTCACCTTTGCTGATATTTATCATAAGTACTTAGTACCTACAGTACTTAAACATTGCAAAAAATACGAATGTACAGCTTCGACTGTTCTACGATTGTACAGTGGGCCGCAGCTCATATGTAAAATTATAAGTAGAGTAAAAAAATCGATACTTAAAATAAATTCACAATTTTGTTCACTTTTTTAATGAATCAGAAACGGAAAAACGTTTTCACTGTAAAAAATATATTTGTGGTTGAGGACTAATTTTACAAAAACTATACAAGTGGGAATCGAACCCAGGACATTCCTACGTAATGCACGAGATTTTATTACGAGCTACGCTCACTACTTCACAATAAGTGAAATAAAGGATCAGTATGGCTACACATTACGTAAGGATTTCTCGTTGTCGTCAGTCTATCGACTGAGTCGATATATATAGGGGCAGTGTTATCGTAGGTTTTTATTTATGAAACAAAACTGATTACGGTGTAAAAAAATAAACACCTAAAGTATATAATGAATCATAGCTTTGTACCTAGGTTACTTACGTACTTTTATTTTGTTCGTGTACCTATAGACTTTTTTTCGGCCGTAAGAATTTCAAATATTTATGTTTTCAGTCCGTCTTTTTATAAGCTTTTTTATTGTAAAAATTATTTGTAATTTTAAAATAGTAAAAAAAAGCATAAATTTATATAATATAAAAACACATGCTACGCTGGGGATCGAACCTGAGTCGTATTGCAAACGTGAGTGAAACAAGACTTCAAAAACTTGACTACAGACGCTACTTTCCAAATCGTGAAATAAGGACCAAGTGTGACTACCGAGTAACCTAAATATTCTTTGCTCATAAATAGACAGCTAGCCTAAAATAAAATATATTACGAATAAAATTATTGTAAATCGATTATCGATGTAATCAATATATCGGGAATTGTTTCTAACTAAATATACAAGTGCAAGAGTTCTACTTACCTTTTTTCTTCGTTCATATAAGCTATTTGCTGTCGTTTGAATTGTAAATATTTCCGTTTTGATAATTTATTTTTACTTTTATTTCCCATTTTCTAAACTTTAAAATTACCTAATTCTTACTAAAAATAATAACTTATACCTAATACTTACTTACTAAGAAACAAAATATATTTTCAAAAACTAAACAAAATGAAATAAAATTTGAAATTTTCGTATTTCGCGGGCGATTCGGGCATAAGTAAGTAAAAAGTACGCGTCCATCGTTGACAGTGGTCACGGGTGGTATCATGATTCATGGTGGGATGGGATGGGAGTGGCGAAGAGAAGAGAGTGATAGCATGCGTTACTTCAGCGCTCGCGAGGAAAAGAAAGCATCATCTTATTTTGAATGTCGTAAGCGCCAAATCGAAAAACATTTTTCGTTAAAAAACTAAAACAAAACATAGAAAACTGTTTGCATAGAAAGCTTTATAATAATATTAGCTTGTTGTAAAAAAATAATGATAAATACTTACATTCAAACTCGTTTTGACATAAAAATTGAAAATATTGTCCTAATTTTGAATAATAAATCTATCGAGAAAATTTTATGGCATCGTGTTTTCTGTTGCATAAAAACTTAGTAAATATAATGAAAATTCAGATTATGTAAAAACTATTCTCCAGTCGTTTCTACAAAATGAAACATATTCAATTACAATACCTACTCCTTTTTTATGCATGCCCTTAATTAGCAGGTTGTTATTATAACGTATAGATTAGTTACGTATTACTGATTATTACTTAATTATTAGATTTGAAAGAAGTTTTAATTGAATGCTTTATTTAATTGTTACTTATTTAGTACTCTTAGTTTTCTAGGTTTAATTTACAGTTAGGCAGTACTTCGAATAAAAAGAAAAAAACTGTGTCAAACGATGGTGTCAAATAAGAAAATCTAATAAAATAAATCAATATGCCCACGTTTCTACAAAAAGAAGTGAAATCCCACCAAAACATTCTGTAAAAAACTAGCCAAGTCTCGATGGAGCTGCTTGTTTATCTCTAAAAAGTAATGAAATCTAGAGAAAGTCATGCCAAGTCTAAGGTTCCTTACTGCGATTTCTTTATTATTATAGTTAACGTTGTGTGACTTGGCCGTTGAAGGATACACAGGTTTTGGTGGGATGGGTTATACAATAATTAGCTTTCTTACAGAGTAGCTATATAACGATTTCCATACCTGCCTAATCGTCACGCATCACATTTTCTGCATGCGTACAAAAGGAGTAGAAAGATAGATGTAAGTATTTAATTATTTCTTTTACCACTATTATTTTTGACTAGCCTTCCGCTAGCGGCTTTGCCCGCGTGAACCCGTTTCATGGGTCCCCGTAGGATAAAAAATAGCCTATGTGTCTTATCTCAAACTTTCTTCCATCCATTTGGAATAAAAAGTAGCCTATATTCATCAAGGATATTGTCGACTTCTAATGATAATAAAAATTTTCAAATCGGTCCAGTAGTTTCGGAGCCTGCCAATGCAATGAAACAAACAAACAATCAATCAAATCTTTCCTCTTTGTAATATTAGTGTAGATGATTCTTGTTATTAATTAACAACTAAATAATTATTAACGTATTATTCCCACAGTAGGGTAGATATAACCTGTGTAGTGGGTACCATGGACACATACAAAGACAGAAATACAAACACCCAGACCGAGAACACAAAATTAAACTCATCATTCAAATTTCTGTTTCGCCGGGAATCGAATCATGGACCCTCAGATTGGCAGTCCGGCCAAGTAATAACCATTGCACCACACGGGCCGTGAAACTTTTTAACTTTCATAAACTATTTATGCATATTTTCTGTGAAAAATACATAATTTATATATATCTGTATAGATCTGTCAATCGACCCTTAACAATTCACATTTTCCAAACAGAATTCAGCTTAACATTTTTCATAAGCCTTCTAATCCATCTTGCATCATACTCACATAGATTAAACATAATTTAGCTAAAGGTACTTTAAAAATTGTTCCAAGCGATCAAGCAAGCTCATAGCATTATGGACGCTTCATATTTCAAGTCGGTCGTATATCATAGGTTGTGTTTCATTTTTCACGTTTTGAAACCCAGCCGTGTTTCATTTTTCTTGGCGACGTCACGTTATTAGTGTCGGTGCTGGCACACGTTAAAAGCACGTGTTCTGATGGCGGTAGAATTTGATAAAATCAATAGTCTGAGTGCGCTTAATTCAGTGGCTTGCAGAAATCTATGCAGTATCTATCATGGTCGGGAGTTGGTTAGGTGATAGCTAGGATGTTTTTATGTCCCTGTAGCTTCGGCATTAAGAACGAAGCTACGGTATCCTCTGGAAGATCATGAGAGGTAACAAAAAGAGGGCTTCCGGTGGGAGCTCAATCCGTCCAGCCATTAGCCCCGGAAAGGACGGCGGTGTGTGCGTGGTTGCACGCTGCCGTAAGCATCTGAAGGTGCAGGAGAGCACATTTGCTCTCCCGAAGATTGCCCGTACTGGGCGTCGCGTGGGTATGGGGTTTTAGTGCGGTACAAATTCCACATAACCCGCTATCCCCTCCACCAAGGTGCGGGATACCTTTTGAAGATTTCCCTCGATACCAAAAAAAGGATGACTTTTTGTTACCCACTGTTGGACTCAGGTGTTAGCCAATATTTATATTTTTTATTTTATTTAAATAGAGTAAAAGAAGGACACGTAGACCACATGCTACCACATGTTAATTGATCGCTGCAGCCTAAAGCTGATGAGTTTTGCTCGAAAAAGGAGAGAAGAAGAAGAGTCACAGCTCTCTCATTTCTTAGTACTCTACTACAATAAATCTAGTAAGTTATCAGTAATCAGTGGGTTATGTTAGTCAGATCAGTAGATTCGTGTCTAAACCATATAAACCATGGGGTTTGGAGTTTAGAACTCGCCTCAAGAAGTTTTGAAGGTAACTTGAAAAGGCAAGCGAAATTGCGTAATATTTTATTCCACAGCCCCAAGTGGCAGTGTATTTGGCCTATATCGAACAAAAATCATATATGTGTAGTAACTCAAATATACACTAAGAAAATGAAAATAAAACAAGAGCACGACAAGCCCCTTTCAACTTCCCGCCAAAATTCCAAACCTGTCTTCAAATAGAAGCGATTCGAATGACAAACGTCATACAAAATACAATAAAATCACGCATAGACAAGAGCTGTCAGAAGAAAATTTGAGGGACTTGTGGCGCGATTTATTTGGCGGATGTTATCGTTGTTAATTCCCCTTAAATAAGGGAAGGTTTGAAATGACGTTTTTTTCCGGTTCAATGTTCTCGTGACACCCATCGCTGTTTTTGTCATCTGCGAAATTAATTCTAAGCCGGATAAAAAATGGAAATGCGATTAAATAAACATTGTTGTTTTTGCAAGACTGAATTTTGTTTTGTTTAGAGGTTTGTAGGTTAATTACTTTTTAATTTTCTTTTATTATAATAAGGCTTTAGTGTAAAAAACTGTGGGATTCAACCTAAAATAAGAATAGCAAATTCCATGCTAAGGATCCGAACGACGCTGTTTGCTGTAAAATAGATCGTCCATTGGTTGCAATGCTTATTGCGTCCCACTGCTGGGCACGGGTCTCTCCCCATTATTGGGGAGGCCTGGAGCTTACCCCACCACACTGCTCCAATGTGGGTTGGTGGAGATGCGGGTTAGTGGCCGCTGTCGGATGTTTTTAAAACGCCCATAACGCCGCCGACAAGGTTTAACGACTGATATATATCGACAACAACCAGGACCGACGGCTTAACGTGCCCTCCGAAGCAAGGGAACGTGCGTGAATTTTTTTTTGATCGTCCATCCCATCCAGTACCCTTTGTTTTATGATGTCCACACAAAATAAAGGGTACTCTTATGATAAAATTATCGTTTCTTTTAAGTAAAAAAAAAAAGTTAGATCTTTTGTTCTCTATCTATGTTTGGTACATACTGTTTCAACTGTCTAGTCTTAATAGTTTCAGAATAAAGACAGACATGCCGAATCCATAAGGTTTCCATTTTTTGCCACTCAGCCACGAAAATGGTTGCCTCCACCTCAAAAGCACCGAAAACCGTTATATACTAGCCAAATTTACTCCCCGGGCACCGGCGTCGTATCATTCATCCTCTACCAAAGGGCTGCACTGCATGTTTTGTTAACGTTTATTTCCTTTATGTGCGATCCATTAACATATTTATATAATAAAAGCTTTTTCTGGGAACGCGTGGCGAGCGCTTTGGAAGACAAACAATTAGAAAAATCGCGACATATTTCGACACGTCCGTATTGGTACAGGCGAGGTGGATAAACTTATTTGTTGAAAAGACTTTATATAGAAATATTAATATAATAAATTAGGCTTTCGTATAGTTTAGTAAAAGACATGCTTGAAGCTATAAATTAATTAAGCATAGACCCTTACTGGATCTGTAATTAGGAAATTCGGAGGAGGACTATAGTCACAAACGTAGCTCTAAGAGCAAGTAAGCTGAAATGGCTGGTCACCGCGTTCGGGAAAACGTAGTTTGGGACGCCCCCCTGCGAGGTGGCGTGACGATCTGCGCCGGGAAGCGGGAAGTAACTGGATGCGTAGAGCCGAAGATCGGGCTCAGTGGCACGCATTGGGAAAGGCGTCCAACTGTGGACTGATATAGGCTGATGATGGTGATGATTTATCAAACACTATCTCAATATACATAGCCGCATCAATATCTGCCAGCGAAGCTGTTCTTTTTGAAGTGAAAACTTCTTTAGCGGCGTTGTGCACTTTTTTTGGGATGGGTAAAAAATGTTAAACTCGCGTCAGGACACGTGCCCTGATCGAATATTCGTAAGCTCGGTCTTACGAATATACGAAGAATACCTTCAAGTTTTTTGTGGTAACGCCGCGCGAGCGCTATGGAAGGCAAACAATAAAAAAATCACTACATATTTCGGCACGTGCGTACGGGTGAGGAGGATAAACATACTTATTAAGAAAAAAGAGCAAGAAAAGGCTTTTAAAAGGTTTTTAATGTAAGATATATGTAGCTAAGAACTCGGGAGTATCCATCCATCCATCCATCCATCAGCCTTTTAAAGTCCACTGCTGGACATAGGCCTCCCCTAATGTTCGCCACTCCGTCCGGTCCTGCGCCCTCTGAATCCAGCGGTTTCCCGCTATCTTCTTCAGGTCGTCAGTCCACCTGGTTGGAGGGCGGCCTGTGCTCCTTTTGCCGAGACGTGGTCGCCATTCGAGGACCTTTCTTCCCCATCGGTTGTCAGTCCTCCTAACTATGTGGCCTGCCCATTGCCACTTCAGCTTGCAAATTTTGAGAGCTATGTCGGTAATCTTCGTTCGTCTACGGATTTCATCGTTACGGATTCTGTCGCGTAGAGAAATACCAAGCATAGCCCTCTCCATCGCTCGCTGAGCGACCTTAAGCCTGTGGAAAAGGCTAACTGTAAAAGACCACGTCTCAGCGCCGTAGGTCATCACTGGCAACACACACTGCTCGAAAACTTTCGACTTCAGGCACTGCGGTATTCTGGACGAGAAGACACTTTGTAATTTCCCGAACGCTGCCCAACCGAGTTGGATTCTACGAGTTACCTCTCTCTCGAAGTTGGACTTACCCATACGGATCGCTTGACCCAGGTAAATATACTCGTCGACAACTTCGAGAGTATCGCCATCAACAACGACCGGTATGGGTGTGACATGGACATTAGACATGATCTTCGTCTTGTCCATGTTCATCTTAAGACCCACCCGTTGAGAGGCGCTATGGAGGTCATCCAGCATTGTGCTGAGTTCTTCCAGGGACTCCGCCAAGATGACTATATCATCGGCAAATCGAAGGTGTGTGAGGTGTTCGCCATTGATGTTAATACCAAGCCCTTTCCACTCCATCAGCTTAAACACGTCTTCCAGTGCAGCGGTAAACAGTTTCGGGGATATAACATCCCCTTGTCGCACTCCGCGCTGCAGTGGAATAGGTTCAGTGCTTCCGTCGTGGACTCGGACTGTCATGGTTGCGGCTTTGTATAAAGACTTCAACACCTCGATGTACCGATAGTCTATCTGGCACCGTTGGAGAGACTCTAGCACCGCCCAGGTCTCGATAGAATCGAAGGCTTTCTCATAGTCCACATACGCAACACATAGCGGCAGATTATACTCCTCGGTCTTTTGTATAACCTGTCGCAGCGTATGTATGTGGTCTATGGTACTGTAGCCTTTTCGGAATCCGGCTTGTTCGGGAGGCTGGAAGTCGTCGAGCCTGCGCGCAATACGATTAGTAAGGACCCTTGAGAACAGCTTATAGACGTGGCTCAGAAGCGCGATGGGTCTATAGTTCTTCAAAAGGGCTCTATCACCCTTCTTGAAGAACAGAACCACCACGCTTCTGCTCCACGCCTCCGGGGTAGTTCCGTTTCTGATGACGGTATCGAACAGTTTTTGGAGCGCCACTAGGAGGGGTTTGCCTCCAGCCTTTAGCAGCTCTGATGTGATACCGTCATCTCCCGGTGCTTTGTTGTTTTTTAGCTGACTTAGGGCCCCTCTAATTTCGTACAGGCTGACGTCCGGGATATCTTCGGTATAGTGTCGGGTCAATTTGGCTCTCTTGTCGTTCGCCATATTGGGAACGGGAGCCTGTGAGATCTTTTTCTGATAGTATACTCGGGAGTATACTATCAGAAAAAGATATTCTGAGCTGAAATAACAACAGAACTTCTATATATAGCTTTTCGTCACGTTAGCGATTCAACATTTTCGTAATTAATAAATTTGTAGTTGAAAGTGGTTTTGGGCCATAACTTAGCATGTCGGCCAATTGTAGGTTAGAATGATATGCCATTTTGAATAAGTTTTGGGTAATTTTCAGGGATCCACGGTGAGGAAAAACATCGTAGGTAATGAAATATTAAAATATATTTTTCCTTCAATATTTTGCTTAAAGCATTGACAAAGGTATTGACTCACCCGTTAGTGGAGAGGGCATTGCGCCTCGCTTCGATACATACTCGTATTTTTTGTGCCAAATCTGGTGCGGGGGGAAGCACGCACACATTTTAATTTTGTCACAAGTTCACAAATGACGTTGTTAATTGAAATATGTCAATTTCAATTAACAACACTAGTTGCACAATACAAGGAGCGTCTGCCTAGTTGTATATAACTAGAAGGTACATTGTGCATGCACGTTGGGATGAGGGGTTCGCCCGTAAAGGCCACTCCTCTGACGGGTGTCATACCTGTCAGTACCTGTGATGCTTTAAGACATTTAATTTTAGCAGTGATACTCGTAAATATGCAAGTACGCCAAGATTGAACCGGGAACCACCGCATTGGAGACCCGTGCCTCAACCGGCTATATTTACTACTGGCAACCAAAACCATAGAATTTGTCCACTGGATTAAGTCCTTATTCAAGAGACCCTTTTATTTTACACAGCTTTTTCAATGGCGGGAAAAATCCTGAAAGCGGCTGACCAATAGAAAATGTCCTTTAGAAGCACTTGATCCAATTTCCGGGGAGCTTAGAATAGGCTACCGAAAACCTACCTGAATGACCCCTGGCACGTATCCCGAATACTAGGACTCTGAATAAAATGTATAGAAATCAGTTGGAATAAAAGTAATGCTGTAAATGTTAGTTCGTTAATTTTAATTCAATTTAATTGAAGCGCGCATGGCCCGGCGGTTAGCGAACAACGCAAGCGATCTATGCGACTAAGCCAAAAAGGCGCGGTCGAGTGTGAGATGCGTGACCGCTAGTGGCAAAAAAATCCTGCTCGTTTCCGTGCTTCGGAGGGCACGTTAAGCCGTCGGTCCCGGTTGTTGTCGATAGATAACATAATTACTTAAGTATTTTGCGTAAAGTACTTTGCGAGTAACCGTCGTAGAGTCAATAACCCTGATGATGCTCTGTTTTGGGGCGAAACACGTGTTGGTGGTGGTACGTATGTTGGTGTATATTTTTTATTGTTGCATGTGCATGTGTCTTATGTGTAATTTATCTTTTTTCGACAATATCTATAAACATTTTTTTTATTGGAATGGTGTAGCAGACGAGCATGCCACGTGGTATTAAGTGGTCGCTGCAGCCCATGGACAACTACATACAACCTCAAGCAAGCATAGGTAAGTCTTGCCTGAGGTCGTATGCAGTTGCGCTGCTACTCCGGAGGCTGGTGGTCGCCTCATGTAAGTGTGGCCGGCAACTGCACCTTTCCACCGAAACAACAGAGTTGGTTCACGGCAGAAGTGGGTGCAGCGGTGGTACTTTCCCGGGCGAACCATAATAGTTCTACCACCTACAAAAACTCTTTAACACAGTTTACAAATAAAATGAAGAAGCTTCTCTCCCTGAGCGGCCACCCAATCAAATCTCTATCTTATCCGACAAACAAATCTTGTTGTTCCAAAACTGAAACACATTACAAGATAGAAATTGAATAATAAATCAAACGTAATCCTTTTCAGTTCCCAACTTTCGCCGTTTATTTTATATTCGTGAAATTGGCCGATCTGTTTCCAACTGATATCGCGTTTTCGGCAAACTGGGTATATGTTTCACTGTTGACGAGAAACGAGTCACTTAAAGCTAGTAGAAGTTAAGTGTATAAAACAAAAAGTTATACCCATACTATCGACGACTTGTGTGGCGCAATGGTTACCATGCGTTGCCAATCTGAGGGTCCCGATTTCGATTCCCGGTGAAACAGAAACTTGAATGATGAGTTTATATTTCTGTTCGGCCTTGGACACACACAAATACAGAAATACAAACTTCTGTATTTGTGTGTGTCCATGATACTCACGACATAGGGAGTATCTACCTTAGTGTGAGGCTATGAGTGTGAGACGTTTATTATTATTATTTATTATACTATACAAAGGGTTGGTACCATGTCGATTTTATCAAACCTTGAGTCACTTCAATCACTTTTTTTGATATTCGGCGTACAACTTTATGACGCAAAAACACAAGAAAGTTGAAACATTTTGTCATTTTTATGTAATATAAAGAAAAAATTGACACCGACTACAAAAAAAAAATTGGCTAATTGTCTTATTTGATATTTTTCTTAGGAATGGTAACGACTAAAAACTATTTTGGAGTCGTGTCCTAGTAATTTGGCGAATTTTCTATTTATTAATAGAAAAAAGACAATGATTCAAGATTATTATTTATTCCAAACTGTATTATAAATAATTATCATTGTAATGAGTCTCACTTAAGTCTCAAATCACACTTAATACTAAATTGATTACTTTTACTTATGGACTGAAAAGTAACATTAGTCTTAGATTTTTATAAGTTTTAATTTTTATTGTGGCTATTTGGAAACAAAGTAATAAAATAAGAAATTAATATCGTAGTTTAAAGTACAAACGTGTCATAACAATTTAGACAATTTAGATAGATAGATAAACTTTCGTAGCTTTGGTATACAAAACAAATTCTTATTTACTAAAACTAAGTATTATGTTCTTTTTTATAAACTTTGGCTAATAAGTCTAGTGAGTGTTACTATCACTAAGAGTAAATAGCGAAATCTTATAGGCTAGGCTGTACTGTAGTGTAGGTAGTGTAGGCCGCGCTCCAACTGACTCAATTCGGAGCTTGTATATATTCCGAAAACTTCGATAGCGTGATTCAGGAATACCCATGGCGCCATCTCTTGATGAGTAGCGGAAGGTCGCTACAACTGTAAATAACCAAACTTGTATAGTTTTTCAAATAAGATGTGTGAATATACGCAAAAATGCACGGACGCCAAGAGTTGAGTTCCTGATTTTTGGAGTTTTTTTTAACAGGCAGGCATGTAGTCGCTAGCGCTGTAGTCCATATATATCTAACACACGATTTTAAATAAGGGTCGATATAAGTGTCAGGTCCTATTTAGTTTCGTTGCTTTCCATACTATACAACATACTCACTAAGTATATACTTAAATATTATAAACTCGAAAGTAAGATATTTTTTTTGTCTTCCTTGTATGTCACGATGTAGGTAGTGATTTTTTGAACATACGCTATTTTTTACCGCGGTAAAAATTCAATGTCGTTTTCATGGTAAGATCCATTATAATGTATATAAGTTTCTTTAAACGAGGATGAAACTGTGTGAGGCAGCTAGTATGATAAAAACTGAACGTTATTTTCACGCTAACAGTAATAAAAGCGGGTCAAACAGATCTCGTTTTCGGCGAATTATCGAAAAACAATCGAAAACTCGACCTACCGCTTAATCTTAATCCGACAGTCTTGAAAGTTAAATTTTCTGAAAACTCAATTAAAACCCGTCTCAGACTTAAATTGTCTGAGTGACGAATTAGTAGAGATACCATAATCTTAAAAAAGGAAGACGGTGTTAAATGTTTCCTGTTGATACTCTTACAAATGACGGTAAAACTCTTACCCTCTTACAAATAAACGTTGTATACGCTTGTTATAGTTATACAGTGTTTTGTCTTGCTTTGGCATACGTCATTATGTGCGCGTCAGAGTAAGACAAAACAGTGAATAACTATTACAGGCTTATACACCGTTTATTAGTAAGACTCTTAAACGATATCGCCATACAGTTTTTAATAACACCATTTACTTACCTAAATCTTTTATTAGCAAAAACTATCACTAAAATTTTGATGACTCGCGTGGCGCAATGGTTACCATGCCAGACTGCCAATCATGGGGTTCCGGGTTCGATTCCCGGCGAAACAGAAATTTGAATGATGAGTTTAAATTTCTGTTCTTGGTCTGGGTGTCTGTGTTTCTGTCTTTGTGTGTGTCCATGGTAACCACGATACAGGGTATTAATTACCTAACTGTGGGACTATGAGTGTGTAACGTTTATTTATATATAATAAAAATGATAAAGAAATACATAGATATAAATAACTACTTTAATGAAATAATTTAAATAAATATAAATGTTTGAATGACGGAATCGCCTATAAAATTCAAGCATAGTTTATTTATTTTAGTAGTAAGAGTATTTATTAATAGAATTAATTGTTACATATTTCTGATTTCCCTATTAATTAACGGCTTAAATTTTTCTTACCTTACAGAGATAAAAAATGTTATTTTATTTAATATATTTTAGTTTTTGCCATGCTACCTAATCCGGTCTTGGACTATCAAGTCAATAGAGATACTTTTAATGAGCTGTCAAAACGTGACATCCCCATACATTTTGTATGAGAAGATGATAAGTGACGTCACTTATATAGTCAATTGACTTCATTATTATTGATTTAAACGGTAATATAATTCATGTACAAAAAGAATTAACAATTATATTGCTTTCCAAGCGCGATTTAGTGCAACCTTTTTAAGATAAGGATTTTGATTTTTTTTGTGCATAGTGTCCAAGACCCTATTGAAACAAAACAAATTTTGTGCTTTCACAATTTTATAGTTTCAATCTTACTCTTACGTATGACTTAAACGTCTCGACTTTAAATAAAGTCGTGAGCAGTTTCAAAAAGTCCTACTTTAGTTCATAACTGATGGAGGCCCGGTTGTGTCGAGCTCGTGCAGTATCATGGTCTTAAATGGTTTAAGTTTTGACGTTTCCCTATTATTTTCTGACAGGCAGGGCAGGTCATCGCGAAGGCTTTACGACAAGGCAATGTTTGGGACTAGTTCTGGAGTAGGTTTTGTAAGTGGATACCTATTTTTGAAGTGAAAACTTCTTTAGCGGCGTTGAGCACTTTTTGTGAGATGGGTAAAAACTATGAAACTCGCGCGAGGTCACGTGTGCTGATCGCGAAATTTCGTAAGATAGTAGAGGAGACGAGGAAGATCGACCTTCACCGATCTGATAATTCGATGAGACATATTGTTTACCAAATATAATTTATAAACATATATGCCTATGATAACTTGACTATCGAAAAGTGTTCATAGCTATTTTTAATTTAATTAATTTTAATCAATTTTCTTTCATATCACCTTCACTCTTGTAACAACCGAACGAGTGAATATCTTCACCGGCTCTTAGACCAAGACGGAGGGGTGACAGCTGATGACGGCTCATCTGACGGCTGTCTATACTTTTTTTCTTCAATTATGGCATCGCAAACTCTGCATATTGCCAGCGTCAAGTATAATTTTATCTTAAAATTCGTTTATATCAAGTATTTAAAATATGGACATTGAACAAAGTGCATCTATTAATGAAAAAAGTGACGGAGAAATAGTGAAAGAAAATGAGAGAGTACTTTGTAAAAATACTAGATAGAAATTAATAGGTACTGATAATTCAAGCAATTCGTGCGGAATTATTCCCTAACGATTCCAAGACATCAAAAATACACAACGTTAATGTTTTCACTTCTACCGGCACTCCCGGAGTGCAACCCATTGTTTTTTTTATATTAAGGATAAGGTCTCAGGTAGATAGGTAACCTTTCTACCTGAGACCTTATCCTTGGGATCCTTGGGATCCTTATTACTTGGGATATTTTGGAGCGAAGTGAGCAGGTCTCACAAAAAGAAGAATTCACTCACCATAGATTATAAATACAATGTCTCTTTAATATCGTATTTCGAGGCTCTGTGGAGAACCGCCATTTATAGTATTTTTTATGTTACTGTTATTCATTAGCTTATAATCTTCAGTAGATAGCTGTAACCAGCGGTAGATATCAATACCTCAGTGATGACGATGATAATGATACTACAAAAACAGTTTTTTAAATAAAATAAACCAACCCATGCGTTTACTTAGATCATTTTCCATGAACATTCTAGCACTGCGAGCCGAGTGGGCGCTCTTCAACGCACACTGCTCAAAACTGCTAATTACGTTCCACATGCAGCTTCAATTCCATTTTAAAATTAATTTTGATTTTGACAATTCACGCGGGAATTTTTAACGCTCCAGAGGTTTATTTTATTTAAGTCTTGGGAATTTCCGAGTTTACTTTTAACTTTGTGAAAATGTTGGATTGCTGTAATTAAATATTCCTAAAACGAGTACTATAAGGTTCATATAAGTGTTTTATTCAACACTATTATGATTCTGCTAGTAATTTCTATTTACAAATTCTTGAGATGTAGCAGTTTTGCCTTATTAGTGAGTCGGTGTTCTCGGTATTTTGACTTCTGTGTGCTGAAACGAAAAACTCATACATTTTTTTTCGTTTCTTACAAATGTTAACATGCAATCCTTCTTCTTCGTTAGCTAAACTAGCCAATCAGACTTTTATTGATAGTAGATGTCATACGATCAGATGATAATTTTTGTTTTTTTATTTTAGGTCAGATAAGAATATTACTAGATTTTTTAAAATTTATTTCTGTACACACAAACAAGGCATAAAAATTGTTAATTAAAGAAAAAGAGTACAGGGGTACCGATTCATTAGGGGGACAGATTTATTAGGAATGAAGTTCTAAAATGAGACTATTTGGAGTGAAAATCCAAAAGAAAAAAGACTAAATATGGATCGGCAAATCAAAGGGTATCAATGAAAAAAAAAAGAGTCCAAAACGATTCTTCCTGTTATGTTTTTATTTAAAAATGGTAAATTCTTTGATTTTTCGAAATGAAATGCAGTGTGCAAGTGTTTTGCACACAATTCTCAAAACTGCTAATTACGTTCCACATGCAGCTTCCCGTCCATTTTAAACTAATTTGGATTTTTGACAATTCACGCGGGAATTTTTAACGCTCCAGTTTGTTGGTTGGTAATTTAGGATTATTTTATTTTGGTCTCGGGAATTTCCGAGTTTACTTTTAACTTTCTGAAAGTGGACTATAGCTATTACTTTAATATTGCTAGAACCACGCTAGAACGGTAACTGTTAAGTTTATAATGCGATTTATAAAACACTGCATTAATTCTTTTTTTTCCCTACAGAGGTTGAAGAATTTAAGGGTTAACTGTTCCGTTACTGGTTTTTAGAAATGAAAGACTAAATTATGTAATAATTGGACACGATATTCTAAAACTCAATTACTCAAGTCAATTATAGGCCGGTGAATGAAAATGTTCCAAATTTAAAAAAAATCTTGCCTTAATAATGTATATTGTTATCGGAGAAATAAAATTTCAGACCAATCTTAATAAATAAAGGATACCCAAAAAGTCGTGATCAGGTCAAACCCCGATCTCATGATTAAGGTGCGGAGTTTGACCGTCGAAATTAGTCTCTCCTAGATTAGACTAGTAAAATTCGTTAAATCAAAGACCTCTTTTGAATAGGTCTCACGTCAGACCTGAAGTTTTTTTCTCATTTGGCTGGAACCCTTTTTGCGTGCTACTGCTAGGAACGGGTCTCTCCCCATTATTGGGAAGGCCTGGAGCTTACTACATTAATAGGTAAAGTCAGGAAGTCGTCAGTAATCTGTCATACAAGTAAGTAAAACATTCAAGTAAAGCGATGGCTACTTTACCAGAATGTGACCGATGGAATTCTTGAGGCAACTTGCCTCAAAAAATAATATTTTCGCACTGTTATTTTATTTCACAACACTCGTGCACTGTAATTAACCTATATCAAAAAAAAAAAAACAAGAGCACAATGTCTTTTCCGACTTCCCGCCAACTGACTGACCCGACCGAACCGACCTGAGGTTGACAAGAAAAGTTGACATATTCATGTATAATATAGATTATTCAGTATAAATGAGCATATTTTATTTGGATTTTTTGCTGCTTATGGCTTTGCGTACAATTGCATGTATGTAAAGTTCACTAAACATCGACAACTACATTGGTGGAACTCTATTTAATTTTAAAACGTTAAAGGAAAAACAACTCCAATCGAATCAAATAACAGGGCGAACATTCAATCATTGAGAGGCAGACTTAAATTTTAATAAAGGTGGGGCCTTTATTTATTGGCGTCGAGCCCGAAAATAAAAGTGTACGGGGCCTTATTTATCAACGTAAGTCCCAAGACTCGGTGGCGTTCGTTTGTTGCAGACGAGGCCTGAATCCCAATAGAATTCAGTGAATTGTAATCGAATAGGAAAAAGCAGATAACAATACTCTGAGTTTATTTATTTATACGTGTTTAACGATTAAAATATTGTCATAAGCTGCAGTCCTTTTTGCGTCCTACTGCTCAGGCACGGGTCTCCCTCTTATTGGGAAGGCCTGGAGCTTACTCCACTATGCCGTTGTCGGATGTTTTCAAACCGCCCATAAGGTGTCAGATAAAGTTTAACAACTGTTATCTATAGATTACAATGTGAACGAGGGTTCATATGACCTTCGAAACATGGAAACGATATTCTGAATTTCTGAAAGTGCCACTAGAGGTCACCTGACCGCGCTCGTTTGGTTTATCTTCGTAGATCGATTGCGCTCTACGCCAGCCGCCGGGCTATGCACGCTTCTAAAAATATCTAATACCTTTAAATGAGAAATTCTTGTATATACCTAAATATTTTTTTTGAATCTTGGAAACGGCTTCAACGATTTTAATGAAATATAGTACCCTGGTTTCGGGGGTAATAAATCGATCCAGTTACGTTTTGCTTTTAGAAATTTTAAATTTAATAAGAAGTTCAGAGATAATCAACTTAAAAATATACTGAAAAATACGACTCTCCCTGACGTCTATTGGAGAGTATTAATAATATTGTGGTGTAGAACGCCGTCTAACGCCATCCGCCAATCCGACGTCCAAAGAAATGACAATGTCGATTTGAAAGAGCTATATAAAAAATTCGTTCATTGAATTAAAACTTCCTTGACTGAACGGTTACGTGGACTGACTGCGGAACTAGAGACCCGGGTTCAAACCTCATTCAAAACCATATTATGTTTATTTTTTATTTTTCGTGTTTTTTTTTGGGAGCTATGTCAAATGGCGTTGTTAAGTAACACTAAGCAAATGAGTGTTTCGTTTGAAATTAAACCAAGAAAATAAATTGTTTCTATCCGCGCAGCGCTCGGTCGTCCAGGTATTCGTTATAATACGAGTAAGAAAGAATAAATGAAGCTTGTATAAATAAGCAGTGTATTAGTGTTTCGTAATTCAATGATTGTATAAAGGTAGGAATAATTATTCCAATCAAACTTGGAAAATGCTGTGTGACCATCTCTAAATAAACAAAAGTGATCACAGAACATACTGAAGACAAATATAACACGCTTTAGAGCAGCTGTCAAAAATTCGCAATACTTCAGACAAATCCTATCGTATTTCGTCCCCGTAGTTGGAAAATTAAATAACTCTGATTTTGTAGTTCTGAGATAAACGCGATTTAGTGTTTTTTTTCAGTTAATGTACATTTGTTAAAAAATTAGAGACAATTTTACTGTCGGTAATTTGATATTTTGTGGACCTGATTACCTTTTACATTATGCTTTAACAAACTGAACTCAATCTTTAACTATAACTAAATAACACATAAAAAATCAAGTTGTTTGATTTTGCCACAACTGTTATTTATAACGTACTACAATTATCTACTTATTTCGGCTATTTATTTAGTTTTCCTACAAACTAAATACATTTGGTAGAGTAAAATTTGGTGAAATAAATGCAGTTATTGAATTTATCAAACTCGAAATAAAGTACGTTATATCAGAATTCTGAATAGCAGAATTAAATAAATAGAGTTATTTAGTTTTCCTAGAACTTAGTTAGTTTTGTGAAAGAATTTTGAAGTTGAGGAAAAATTCAACAACTCATGTTATTTAATTTATTTGACATTCAACTTATCCTTAACCACAGTTGTTGATTTATTTACTGAGTTATTTATTTTTCCTTTAAAAAAATAGTGTTTGTCTGAAGATATTAATTATTCCATCTGTCCAACAAAAATGGCTATATTTTTGGAACGGAATAAGATACGAAAACGCCTGTAAGGCTCAAATATGCGGCATGTTTTAGGTGTTTTGAAAATAGGGAAAAGTCAATGTCGCCAAAATCGGACTTATTTAATTTTCCAACTACGGGGACGATTTATAAACTACTACACTGTAGAGGCACAATACAAAGAGAGACTTACCTATATCTCTATTTTTGTAGAGGTATCTGTACGATCTATACTTATTTAAGATTAATAATATTAAGCTAAAGAGTTTGTTGATCTGAAGGTAGGACTGATTCTAATTAAAAAAAAAAACTTTGTATTGATTCAGGATGTTTTACATTCACGTTATGAAACTGTAATTTATGTGTATTAGAAATTTTAACTTACCGTTCTCACTTCACTCTCCACTCCGTTTGCGAGGTATTGAAATTGCTTGAGGTTAGGCGCTAGCAATTGTCTGTGGACAAAGAAAAAATATTTCAATAATCTCATCATAAAATACGTATTGAAATTCTCACTTATATTAAAACTAGCCTTCCGCCAGCGGCATCGCCCGCGTGAATGCCAAAGAGAGAGGTTCCCGTAGGATAAAATTCATCCTGCGTTCTTTCCAAAGGTCCACTCTATCTGTGTTCCAAATTTAATTAAAATTGGTTGGGAAAGCGTAGCAGTCAGACAGACAGACAGACAGAGTTACTTTCGAATCCAACCAAAAACATAAATGTAAAAAAGGAGAGCCTCAATACAAAAATTATGCTTGGCTGTGGGCTTCGCCGCAAAAAGAATGGAGATCTAAATGAGTGCCAAGTTCTATGCAAAATCCAAATATATATTTATAGGAACAAAACAACATTTTGAACAAGTGTAAAACTCTATTTCTTTGCTTTATTGTATACCTATAACAATTGCTGTTATTTAAAAATGTGAGATCTTAAAGTAGGTAGATTTGACTTGGCCTCTAGATTTAAATGGTGTAAATGGTAACCATTGCGCCACACGGGTCGTCAGGCATTGATGCTAAATTATTATTATAAAATATTAATTACATGGTTCTAATAAGTCATTTATTTTTTTAATTTTAAATGAAGTAGCAGACAAATTAATATACAGATCACGTGGTTAAAGTGATCGCAGCAGCCCATGGACATCTACACACAACCTCAAGCTAGCCAAGTATTGCATGTGGTTGTATGCAGTTGCGCTGCTTCTCCAAAAAGTGATGGTCACCTCATGTAAGTTTGACCGGTCGAAACATTTTAATACTACCACCTAGAAAACTATGGTAACCATAACGCTGTTATAAAATTTGTCGTGCTGAAGTCCTTAGTCCCTGTAGCTTCGGGATTAAGAATAGAGCTACGGTATCCCCTGCCTGATCGTAATAGGCAACTAAAAGGGGTCTGTAGGCGGTGAGAGTGGAAGCTCGATCCTTCCAGCCAGCAGTCCTGGGAAAGACGGCGGTGTGTGCGTGGCCGCATGCCGCCATGAGCATCGGAAGGTTCAGGAGAGCACATCTGCTCTTGCGAAGATGGGCCCGTTTGGGGGCGCCGCGCGTGGTGGACACCGGTGCGTTCCAATGGAGATCCCGGAGTCCTCCCCAAGCCCAGAGGCAGGCCACCGATGGGTTTTAGTGCGGTACAAACCCGGTGTCTTTTCCCAAGGTGCCGGGTACATTTTGAAGGTTTCCCCCGATCCAAAAAAAGATACTTGCTAGGATTTAAAACCGTAAAAGTGTCTTATTAATTTTTTAAGTTATAACTAAATGTCGAGAAAAGTAAAAGATATAGGTACCTACCCAACATCTCATTCCAAAAACAGTAAAACGTACCGAATCGAGTGGTGCCCAGAATTGCTTGCCCAACTTCCCTGATTACTTTAATTTTCCGGCAAACACTCCGTTTATAATTTGTTGACTTCGGCAACAACTTCTCGGCTCTTGCCACGAAATTCGTTTATTGCCTGTTATATGGAGCTGAATGTATTTTGTTGGGTATATAACGAAACGTAATATTATTTAATATACGAGGAAGGAAATAAAAAATAATGAACTTTATTTACGTAAGTCAAAACAGTCATTAATTGCGTGTTGCTTTTCGTCAGCAAATGTTTCTGTTCAAGTTTCAAGGTCAAATGTTGACGACCTGCGTGGCGCAATGGTTACCATGCCGGACTGCCAATCGAAAGGTCCCGGGTTCGATTCCCGGCGAAACAGAAATTTGAATGATGAGTTAAAATTTCTGTTCTCGGTCTGGGTGTTTGTGTTTCTGTCTTTGTGTGTGTCCATGGTACCCACGACACAGGGTAAATCCTACTGTGGGGCTATGAGTGTGAATCGTTATTTATTTATTTATTTAAGTAATAATGAGCAACGACAGTAGAGTGGTAAAGACGGCTGCTTCCGACGTGGTGGTCTCGAGGTTAAAACAATGCGCACATATCTACTAACACCGGTATTCATAAACAATACTATGAGGTCTTATAGTGCTCGCCAACGCAATGAGTCATCTAAACGAATTCATAGACGATAGTTGAGTGAAATCTGCTACTATGCGTTTGTCAAAATCGACTTGAATCGATGGCTTGACATAACGAATGCACGCCAAAAAGCTCTTTGCATAACGTTGCCTGCTTACATAAGATATGATATGATTTTCTTACTTTCATTATCACCTGTGGACACATTGGACTTTTTCAGATCACGTTTTTTTCAATTTGAAATTCAATTATTTAACACCTAAAATTTTTAGAGCTACGATAGCCGAATAGCTAAGACACAATGAGGTCCCCCGTTCAAACGCTGATTCGCACCTCTACTAAAAATTGGTTATGTGCGTATTGATTGTGAATGAAAACAAGGCAATAGGTCTGACAGATTGAAGGAAAATGGCAACAACTCTTAAAGCATTAGACTAGCGAGGTGGTTTTGGCGTAAATCCCTTTGAATTCCGAGAAAAGACCTATGCATAAGAGTAGGACATAAAATGTGGTCGAAAAAAACTTTTTTGTACCAGATAGTCAATAGGGGAAATTCAGTGGGACTCTGAAAGGGTTACAGCCAAGTTTTTTAAACTTCTACGAAAATTTTCTTATTAAGTTATAGTTAAAGTGAAAGTAACATCGCAGTACTATTTCTGTGTGTGAATTATGTTTATTTCAGTGAAAAGGTGCAATTACATGAGGAAACCAACAGTCTTCAGAGAAGCATTGCTCGTTCTTGGTCTGCAGCGACAACGTAATATCACGTTGAATTCATGCTTTTTTGCTATTCCATTTTGAAATAAAATAAGAAAGTTTAGAGGAATCAAGGATTAGGCATTGACTTATCTATTTCACCATCATAATAAAAAAGTGGAGCGCCTATAATCATTTTTTGCGACACGTTCTCAGATTAAGGAAGTGTACGGAAATTGTGTTCGGAAGAATAAAGTAAGGACTGGTTTCACTCGTAAAGAGTACCTACAAATTTTATCCGTAACGATGAAATCCGTTGACAATCGAAGGTTACCGACATAGCTCTAAAGATTTGCAAGCCAAAGTGGCAATGGGCACGCTATATAGTCAGGAGGACTGACAACCGATGGGGAAGAAAGGTCCTCGAATGACGACCACGTCTCGGCAAAAGGAGCGCAGGCCGCCCTCCAACCCGGTGGACTGATGACCTGAAGAAAATTGCGGAAAACCGCTGGATTCAGAGGGCGCAAGACCGGACGGAGTGGCGAACATTAGGGGAGGCCTATGTGCACGAGGCCCGAGCAGTGGACTTTAAAAGGCTGATAGATGGTTGGATACATTTTATTTGTTAGACATGATAGCAGGATTTTTTTATGCCAAAGCAGCGCGACGGTCGTCAGATATAAGAAGTTTGTTTTTATTTATGAAACTTATTAGCTTTAACTTTTCAACAACAAACATCATCTTTATTATTAAAAAAAAATATAACATAGAATCTTCATTATTTCTGTTTAAGAATCGCGATTTTTAATACAGTTTTATTTCGGGATATTTAATTTTCGATGCACTCTATTAATTGACAATAATCTATTGAATGACACACAAAGTCGCTCGCTAAATCACAATTTTTTTTTCACAAAGCTTTTTTTATTGTATTTTGATTTTAGTGTTGATATGTAATTACTATTATAGGTAATTTTGCAGCTCCGTTAAATATTTTTTTATTTAAATTTTGTATTATAATTAGAAAGAAAAAAGAAAGAAAGAAAGAAAGAAAGAAATGTTTATTGCATCCAGTTAATTCTGCAACTATACTATACTTATACTACACAACAAAAAAAAATATACTAATAAAATAAAAATAAAACATAACATAACATTAGTAAATATGTAAACAAAACAAAAAAAATATATAATAAAACAAAAGCTAGAACGCTGCAGAACCACAAGATGAAATGGGACCGCACTCAGCCTGTATCGCGGTCTAAACCACGACTGCTGGTTTTCAGTACGGCCCTCCATTTTCGCGTAGTTCGTTACCAGTGGTGTGGTGAACAATTAAATAAATTTGTTCATAAAATTAAAATAAAAGACAAAAATAATTACTTTTATTATTTTGTATTTTTAAACCATGTGAACAACAGCGGGACCCAAAAAGGGGTTGCTGCCAAAGGGAAGTTCTTGAAAATTCGTATCGCTTGTCGCATATAGCTACCAGTAGAGGTCGTTGGAATAAGCGGATTGGCTGATCCATCCGTGGAAATCTGATAAACTAATTTTGCTGATAAATATTATTTTCTCGGCACGATATTCCGAGGGAATATCGCAAGATGGAAAAAGATTTTCCAATTTCATTTCAAAGTTAGTACCAAAGTAATTTACAGGCTAAATCATGTATAAAACTGTAAGCTGCTTTATACTGCGTGTTTTGCTTATTTTTGAGAATGGGAATTTATAAAATTAATAGAATCAGGTGTTACTTTGCGGAACTTGATATATAAAGTTAAATAAAAACTAATTTGCAACAATCCGCAATCAACAGAGCATCATCAGGGTTATTGACTCTACGACGACTTTGCGAGTAACTGTCGTAGAGTCAATAACCCTGATGATGCTCTGTTTTGGGGCGAAACACGTGTTGGTGGTGGTTCGTATGTTGGTGTATATTTTTTGTTGTTGCATGTGCATGTGTCCTATGTGGGAGGGAGGGAGGGAGGTGCTATTGCATGAAAAAAGTATACACCATCATACGTTCTGATTGAGGATTGTTGCAAAGTAGTTTTTACCTAACTTTATAAGAATAGGATTTGTGTATCAGTAACCCTTTGCATCCTCATGCATAGAGCTTACTGTTAAGCTATACCTACTTCAACGCGGGGTGGTAGATTCGGGTTACCAGCCAAACTGATGTTGCTAGATCACTTTAATGCATTTTACTAAAAAACGCGATTTTTAGTGGCCAAAACATACATTGAAAGTATTTTTCCTCAATTTTATCATTAAAAAAATTTATTAAATTTAAAACATCTGGCTGTAACCCTTTTTGCATCCCACTGCTGGGCACGGGTCTCTCTCCATTATTGGGGAGGCCTGGAGCTTACTCCACCACGCTGCTCCGATTCGGGTTGGTGGAAATGCAGGTTAGTGGCCAACCCGCTGTCTGATGTTTTCAAATCTTTCATAAGGCCTCCGACAAGGTTTAACGACTGTTATCTATCGACAACAACCGAGACCGACGGCTTAACGTGCCCTCCGAAGCACGGAAATGCGCGTGAAATTATTGCCACTAGTGGTGACCCATCTTACACTTGACCGCGCCCGTTTGGCTTAACTGCGTAGATCGCTTACATTCTACGCTAGCCGCCGAGCATACGCACTTCAATTCAATTCAATTGAAAACATCTAACCTAACTAAATTTATGATCGAATCGGTTTTAATAGGATCAGGAAGCTATGTTCATTTTAGACCTATTTTCATCAAAGGGATTTAAAATGAATATGTGTCATAATCAATAGGATATATTTGGTAAGCAATTTATCAATTGTGCGTAAATAAATTTTAAGCAAGAAAACCTCTTTGCCCCCGTTCAGAAAGTAAGCATTGCAAATCTATTATAATAATAACCTTTATAATTTTATAGTACCTATTACGAGGGGAGGTCAAAAAGTCTGCGGAATGGAGTGGTTAGTGGGGGTAGATTTACTCGCCTAGGTAGGCATTAGTTAAGCAACACATTATATGCATAAATACCAAATTCATACTTACGCGAACATTGTTGACTTCCCCTCGTATATTTCTTACTCTATTGTGATGCCACATGTAGATCATGCGAGTAGAAGTGTACCCAGCAACTCGTCATAGACTATGAACCCTATATTACGCAGCTTGTGTGTACAAGTGTCTACTTTATTAACGTATGTTTCGACATTTCCACACCCTTCTAAATCTGTGGTAATTAATTCTCTTAACAAAGGTAGGTTACCTTTCTTGTCAGACCTGAATCGTCAAATGCCTTTTGTAAATTTGACCATACTTCCTTAGCAGTTTTACGATTTATGTATTTGCGGCTCTACACGCTTTAAGATTCACCACTACTCGTATAACTCAAACTTGTAATGTCTTAACTTCAACTTGTGAAACTTGTAATGTGTTCATTACACGCGCTGTTACAAGAGGACACACATTCCGGCATTATCATAATTGTCAGCTCGTAAAGTTGTCGGCGTTGATGACTAAACAAGTTACATAGAAAAAAATCAGGACTTAGTACGAGCAAAGTAAGGTGTATTCGATAGTGACTTGGCTAAGAAGATTTTTAAGAAGAGTTGTTAGAAATACTTTAAGCTATCTTTATTTATTGATCACTAGCCTTCCGCCAGCGGCTTCGACCCGTTTTATAGGTTCCCGTAGGATAAAAACCATCCTATCCTTTCCCAAGGTCCACTCTATCTGTGTTCCAGATTTCATTAAAATTGATTCAGTAGTTTAAGCGGGAAAGCGTAACAGACAGACAGACAGACAGAGTTACTTTCCAATTTATAATAGTAAGGATTTGAAGTCATTTTTTACCGACTTCCAAAAGGAGGAGGTACTGTATTCGGCTGTATGTATTTTTTTTATATATATGTTCACCGATTACTCCGCCGTTTGTGGACCGATTTTCAAAATTGTTTTTTTGTTCGTATGCTTATACTCCCGAGGTGGTCCCATTGTCACCAAATCAGGATCTGATGATGGGATCCCAGGGAAATCGAGGGGAACTCTCAAATTTTATAGGCACACACATTGATTTTCTTATACTTTCTGAAGCATAAGAGATATTTGTGAATAGTTATCATCACCTCATGTTGCTGAGCTGATGATGGAAGGTACTACGAAGGTTAGGAGTTGAGAGCAAATTCTTTCAATAAATGGTTTTTTGTTCGAAATCTTACATTCCTGAGGTGGTCCAACTGTCACCAAGTCAATGTCTGATGATGGTATCCCAGAGAAATCGAAGGGAACATTCAAATTTTATAGCACAACAAATGATTTTCATATTTTTACTAAAGCAAAACAGGTATTTGTGTATAATTATCATCATATCATGTTGCTGAGCTGATGATGGAAGGTACTATGACGGTTAGGAGTTGAGAGCAAATTCTTTCAATAAATGGTTCTTTGTTGGAAATCTTACATTTCTGAGTTGGTCCAACTTTCACCATGACAAAATCTGATGATGTGATATTAGGGAAATCGAGGGAAACACTGAAACTTAATAGGCATACACATTCTTTTAGTCATATTTTTTAACATAATATAAATATTTATGTCCGGTAATTATCACCTCATATTGCTAAGCTGATGATTGAAGGTACAACTCCTCAACGGTTAGGAGCTGAGAGCAAATTCTTTCATTAATTTATACGTGCAGGTGGACTGATAGTAGTATTCTTTCAGGGTATAAGATGGCTATTAGATAAACATGATTATAAAAGGTATCTCTTTAACGTTTAGAAATTAACTGAAAAAAAATCCAATTATGCTTATATATATGTGCAGAATTATTAAAATTACTAAAAAGAGTGAAATAAATTAAGTTTTTAACAAAAAAATAGAACCGACTTCAAACGGTAAAAAATAAAATTGTTCAGTACCTACTTCTTCTTGCTTATGGTAATGACTCTTAAAACTATTTTTGGAGTCGGGCCCTTATTAAAATGTCCTGTCTTAGTACCTACTTATATATATATAGTGTACCTTTCGTTCTGAATGGGCACCGACTCCAATATAGTTTTAACAGTTATTACCATAAGCAAGAAGAAGTAGGTGCTGTCCCACTGTCTGTACTGTCGGTGCCCATTTAGAACGAATGGTACGACATTTTTGTGCAGCGTGGTGGCCTATGGCCTAAATCCCTCCCCCTTGTGAGGAGACCTGTGCCCAGCAGTGGGACATAAAAAAAGTTATTTTGTATACCAATACCTTGAAGGCACTTCGATAGCATAGATAGCAAAGCTTCATTTATGATATCTAACTATAGTTGTGAATTTCTGTGCAAGACAATTACAAACACCATTTTTGCACATTAGACTATTTTTATTGACAAAAGTACTGGTCAGTAAAGGAAATATTTAAAAAAACAGGGCTACCAAAATCAGAATCCCTACTAAAAGAAATACGTTGTTATTAAGTTGTAAGCAACATAACTTCAGGATTCAACTCGAATATTTCAAGTTTCTCTTGACACATACATCATCCAGAACCTTGTAATAGCCCTGTAATGTGTTTATTATGCGCGCTCTTACAGGGGACAAACTTTCCGGGCTATTATAAGCTTGTGAGCATTGTAATTAGGCTAACGGGCTTATTTAGATGAAGTGATGCGAGCTACAACAAATCTTTTTCTAAATATAAAACAAGGTAATTAGAAGGAACCATACTAAGTATACGGTTTCGCGCTCATAGTAGTAGGTTAGATAATACCTAGTATCGTAAGTACCATTGACATACACAAAGACATGAATTCAAACACTCAGGCCGAGAACAGAAATTAAAACTGACCATTTCAATCTCTGTTTCGCCAGGAATCGAACTCGGGACCATCGGTTGGCAGTTCGGCATTGTAATCGTTGCGCAACATGTGTCGTCATAATAATAAAAATAAATTTGTTGTTTGGCTGCAACCCTTTTTGCGTCCCACTGCTGGGCATGGGTATCTCCCCATTATTGGGGTTGCCTGGAGCTTATTCCACCACGCTGCTTCAATGCGGGTTTATAATCTTTTACTGAAATAATTTACATTTCTGCTGCAAGTGCTTCTATTTAGGAAGGAGAAGAGCAACAAGAAGAAGGAGAAGAGGAAGGAAAAGAGGAAGGAGAAGAGGAAGGAGAAGAGGAAGGAGAAGAGGAAGGAGAAGAGGTAGGAGAAGAGGAAAGAAAAGAGGAAAGAGAAGAGGAAGGAGAAGAGGAAGGAGAAGAGGAAGGGAAGGGGAGAACTTCCTCCAGTAGGCTGGCAAGCTACCTTTATTTACTACATATTTTGTTTAAAAAATGATTTAAGTATCTAATAATAAAATTAGTTTTTAAACCGTTCATATCAAAAGTAAATAAAACTTTAAAACTCTCTTAATACCTTTGTTTAATCGTAAACGAAATAGAATTTCAATTTAATTTTTTTGTCGCAGTATACCTTTTTCTATTACAAAATAATGACATAATTGTTAAAGTTTTTCGACTTTAATCCTACCAGAGGGTTGTGAACGAATTAGACTAAGCAAAGAATGTCGTGGCTCGGAAAAGTTGTCCAAGTCTAAATTAGGTTTTATTTTTGTTCGTCCTTTGCAAACTAAGGCAAGGTTAACTAAGTCTAAGGAGATAAAATTAAATTGAATTATGAGGAGATTAATTTTTATTGTCAAGCTGTATCTCGTTTATCAGCATTATAATATTATAATCTCTTTTTCAACAGGACATATATTGTTATTATATTATACTCGTGGTTATATTATATTATATAGTGTATATTCTACTTGTAGTTAATGTTACGGCGAAAGTAGCTTTATTTACATAACTTTTATAAGTAATCATTTTTTACAAATTAAAGTTTCATCAAAATAGGTCCAGCAAAAAGTGACCGCTAGTGCCAAAAAATTTCATGCGCGTTTCCGTGCTTCGGAGGGCACGTTAAGCCGTCGGTCCCGGTTGTTGTCGTTAGATAACAGTCGTTAAGCCTTGTCGGAGGCCTTATGGGCGGTTTGAAAACATCCGACAGCGGGTTGGCCACTAACCCGCATCTCCACCAACCCGCATTGGGGCAGCGTAAGCTCCAGGCCTCCCCAATAATGGGGAGAGACCCGTGCCCAGCAGTGGGACGTAAAAAGGGTTGCAGCTAATCATAGCAACTAGATGGACACGGCAATTGAAACTCATTATTGTAATTTGGCCTCGCCTGTCTAGCATGGTAACCGTTGGACCACAGGCGTCGTCAAATATGTCCACTCAGGTATATAAATGTCCTCAATGAGGCTAACATAAACGACTCCTTTTTTTGTTATTGATGCGTATTGTGTTTAAATAAAATATTACTAATCTTATGCGTATTTTTTTTCAACCTTTTTTATGTCCCACTGCTGGGCACAGGTCTCCTCTCACTAGTGAGAGGGATTTAGGCCAAAGTCCACCACGCTGGCCAAGTGCGGATTGGTGGACGTCATGCTTTCGAGAAATTATGAATTCCTCTCAGGCATGCACGGCGATGGAGAATATCGTAATCAATTAAATATCACGATTTTTTCCATCACCGTGGAGCAGCGATAAATGCGCACATTACAAATTTCTTTGTCAGAGGTGCGCGCCGAGGATTTGAACCCGGGATCGATCGCGTCGAAGACCGGGGATTTATACCACTCGGCCATCGCTGCTCGCTGCATATGCGTATTAATAATATCTAATACCTTTAAACGAGCAATTCTTGTATATATCTAAATATATTTTTTGAATCTCGGAAACGGCTCCAAAGATTTTGATGAAATTTAGTACCTTGGTTTCGGGGATAAATCGATCCAGTATTTTTTTATAGATAAAAATTGTCGTTTTATTTAATGTTATTATTATTATGCCGTTAAATATAAAATTACTCTTAGGTACTGACATCTATTGGAGAATATTAATAATATTGTGGCGTAGAAAGCCGTCAAATGTCGACCGTCAATCCGCCCTTCAAACAAATGACAATGTCGTATGAAAGACCTCTATAAAAATTTCGTCAATGGAATTAAAGCTTTCTTGGTCGAATGTTTACGAAAGCTGACTACGAAGCTAAGATCTGGGTTCAAACCTCAAGCAGGCAAGTTGCGTTTTTAATTTTTTGTGAATTTTTTTTTTCAAATTGGAAGGTATTTCAAAAGGCTTTGTTAAGTAACAATGTTTTGCTTAAAAATAAACCTAGAAAATCAATTGTTTTTATCCGAGCAACGCTCGGGCGTCCAGGTACTATTCACAATATAATTGTATTGCATTGCGTGAAAAATTTTGACATGTAAAATGAATGAACGAGAACAAATGACTGTAAAAAATTTAATATAAAAGAAAATAAACAGAAGTACTCGTCGTCGATGACTGCCAAAGGAGGCGGAGGTGCAATGCAGCTCAAACAGTTATGGTCACCCTTTAAAGGGTACCCTGCAAATCGCGAGATTCCAAGCTATGTGGAATTTGTACTAAAACTTGTGGATTCCGGCATCTCCAGTGGAATGCACCGCTGTCCATGCTCGCCCCTAACGGGTCCACCTTGGCAGCTCTCTTAGAAGTACTTACGACGGCGGACAGCTACGGTTCTAAACTAAGTTAAGAGCACATGCTTATAATATTTATCGTTTATAAAATGCATGAAAAGCGACAAAAATAGTTTTTTCTTTACCATATATTATATTCATTAACTTATTTTCTACACAAATCAAACTTTTCGCGTTAGATAGAAAATGATCTAGAGATTCCTTTTCAAGCAACACTGAAACCTAAAGAAGTTGAAGGTTTCCCGGCTAAGTATTTACTGAAGCTCCAACTCCAACCCTCAATGGGCTCTAAAATCAATCTATCGAACATTCGCTAAACGTGTTAGCGTGGCGTAACCGCATCGTAACGAACGTCGATTCAACGGAGTTTGATGGACGGACTATTTACTTTAAATTCAAATATTATTTGGCTGCGAAAAATTTTGCATTACTTTGCATTATTTTGGATATGCCCATTATTGTTGAGGCCTGGAGCTTACTCCACCACGCTTCTTCAAGGAAGGTTGGTAGAGATGTAGGTTCTTGGCTAATGCCCTGTGTTTTCAAACTGCCAATCAGGCTTCTGACAAGGTTTGATGACTACTTTTAGCCGGCATCGATCAGCACGGAAACGCGCATAAATTTTTTGCCACTAGCGGTCATCTAAATCACACCCAACCGCGCCCATTTGGCTCAGCTGCGTAGAACGCTTGCGTTATACATCAGCCGCGGGGTTATTAGCGCTTCATGCAAACTTATTTAGTCCTGAAAGCGTGCCGGAATCGAACCCCGATCATCGAAACACTGGAGACTTTTATATACAACTTAGAATAAAGAGTGCAACGCCTTTCTTCTATGAGCGTAATATTTTCAAGAACAACATAAAAACATCAGAAACAACTTCATAATTACATGGAATTGTCATGGAAACATAAGTGTTCTCGTATTTTCCTAAACGTTACAATGATTATTTTATTACAATATAATCTCCCTTACAAAAGAGCTTACGCTATTTACATTTATAAATACATTAACATAAGACCGATAATCCCATGTACGTAAACCAGTATAACTGTATTACATTAGCACATCTTGAGATCATTTTCGGGAGTCGGGAATCCATGTTAATTCCCGCTGAGGTTGCCTCTTGATATGATAATTAAGTCATTACCAGAACAAATACTGCGGTTTTAATGCAGAGGTTCAGAGATATAAAATGTATGTAAGTATATGGATGTCCCGAAACACAAAACAGGTACGAAGTAAGAGTCATGAGGTCTTGGATATGAGGCCTTGAAATAATACAAAATAAATATTTATCACTTGGTTTATTAGGAATAGACAAATCAATCAAAAATGTCATAATTTTACTGTACATACATAATTATTACTTACATATTTGTACTGGCGTATTTGTTTTTAATTAGTTCGAACTCATAACTCGTAAATTATTTTGTTTGAACTCGTTATATACTTAGTATGAAAATGAGTTCGTATTATTAAAAATGTACCGATTTCTTCGAAAACAGTATAGATTTTTTCATATTTTCTCAAAAATTATATTCTCAAAAAATATAGGGTTAATGTAGTTTATGGATATATATAAAGATGTTGTGGAGGCTGTTGATCCTGGTCGTTGTAATTATTAAATAAGGCGGGTCACGGTTTTAAAAGCTTGCAAAACTAAAAGTAATGACTGATGGCATTATTAGGTGCTTAGCCTGTGTTTTTATATACACAGCGCACATTCTTTTATATTTGGAGAATATAAGACAGTATACAGGGACGTGACGTGAGGACAGTTCACATTTTTGGATTAGGAGTGCCAGTTAGTAGTTACTTCAGTAACAAAATAAAAAGAGAATTTCAACTTCTGCGGCATTTTATTAGCAAAAGCTCGTAGTGCTATTTCTCTATGAGCGACCGAAACGATAAAAATCCAAACAAAAATTCCGAAAATTCCTAAAATTTATTCCATCAGCTGAAACAGAAGATACGCTACTTGTCCCAGGACAGGAACTAATCTGTGCATAAACAAGCACACAATAAAATAAGCAAGACTGCACAGTGGAGCGAACCTTTGGAGTATTTTTATGCAAATTAGAGAGAGGAGTCTTTGCCTGGGGCGTGTTTGAATATTCATGTACTTTCAAATCTTTTGGCTTTATTTGTAGGTTATTCTTAATTACCCTTAGATAAATGTTGCACCTACGTTAAGTTTTCGAAATATAAACTGCTATAATGTGTCCTATATAGTAATCTTACTTAAAATTACGATAGATAATGACAACAAAAGTAAATTTTAAGGCAACTTTAAACTATAAAATGTTACTATTTCTAAACGTGGTATTAAGTTTAATCTGAAAATTCGAACAGAGTTGTCACACATTCAGTCATGTCACAATACAAAGTGTGATCATGTCATGTAATTTTGGAAGTTGCTTGTTACATATTGTTTATTTATTTATTCGGGTATCTAATAAGTGCTATATTTTGAATGTGTCTGGATTTATTGTCATTCTACTTTGCAATTTTAAATCAGAAAATGCAATTGATTTTATCAAGGCACAAAGTGGCTTATTTAGCCAAGCTAGAAAGCCAGTTATAAAAGGCTGTGTTGTAACAAGCGCACGATAAAACAAGAAAGACTGCACAGTAGAGCGAACCACTGGAGTGTTTTCATGCAAATTAGCCGAGGGAGTGACCGTGTTTAGTAATTCATGTAGTTGCAAAATTTTGGGTTTTCACAGTATTCAACCTTTCGCCTTGTTACGCCTAGAATTTCGTATCCTGGAACAGTTTTTACGTAGCAGCATAAAAATTAGAGCAATATTGTGAATATATAGTTGAGAGTTTACACAAAAGAAATTCTCTTTGTAAGAAACTCTATTATATACTCTATTTATTTAACGAATAAATCTTTACGTTACGTTAGTTTATGTTAATTAGACTACTTTTACTCTAACTAAGGTAGAAGGAAGCTTGTTGTTTCAGCATTCTATAGACTATTCTACACAAAACAAGCGCATAATAAGCAAGACTGCACAATAGAGCGAATTCCTGAAGTGTTTTCTTGCAAATTAGCGAGCGGAGAGATCGCCTGGTGAATAAATTAAGCAGTCGCAAAATTTTCTGGTTTTATTTGTGGGTATTCTCAGTAATCATCATTTCGATTTGAAATGCGTAGATTTTGCACATGAACTTTGCACAGTTTTGCACATAGCCGAGTGGACCTTTCAAGTTTATTCATATAAATTAGGGAGTGGATAAGAAAATATTTCAGTTTCATATGTAAGGTTTTTTTATAACGAATTTAAACAAAAAATTGTTAGTTAAAACACTGTAAGTTTTTATATTGCTAATACTATAATTATATGTTATTAGTAATATACTATTATTATATATTATATTAGATAGCAGATTAGCGTATTATGTTAACTTTTCCTAAATTATTTCCAATTATTAGTATTTTTAAAAGCGTACATTTTCACGGTTAAGTCTACAATGGTCTACAAGCGTACGCTTGTTGTGTTGTTGTGTGTTGATGTGTTGACAGCTCGAACTTTTTCAAGTTTTCTGGCATTTCATTTTTAATTTTTATTCAAATTCGTGCTTTAATTCAGATGTGAAGCTTACTGTCCCAGCATCCGATAAGCTAATCTGCACAAAACAAGCGCACAATAAAAGCAAGACTGCACAGTGGAGCGGACCTCTGGAGTGTTTTCATGCAAATAAGTGAGTGGCCCGGCGGTCGTCCTTGAATATTCATGTACCAGTAAACTTTTCGGTTTATTTGTGGGTTATTTTCAGCAATCAGCCTTTATACTTATTAAGTTTATGTTGAGGTGATTAAGTACTATATGATTAGTTATTTTTTTTACGATTAGGTGAACGTTTATTTCTAGCTGTTCTGAACAGTTTATCACAAATAAAGGGTTTGCAAGTTTAGGATGTAATAATTTTTCAACCCTCTGAAATATCTGTGGGACGACATTGACACATAAGTAGCTGTCACGTATGTTCCTTATATGCCCATAGCTACTCTGTAAGAAAGCTGATTATTTTATACCCCATATTTTAAAACAGGGCTGAAGTTTTCTCCGTCTGCTCTTTTCTTCAGCTCAGCATTGCCTAAGCGCACCCAGAGCAGACAGAACAAAAAAAAATAACGTTCACTAAGAGTTTGTAAAGGAACCGTACAGTGAATAAATAATATTTCATTTCATTTCATTATCCTGGTGCTGAAATGGATCTCTAATAAGACTTCTTTTACTCTACTATACACAAATGCAGATCAGTGGAAGTAACGATTCTTTGAAAAAGTTGTGTATCGCTAAGATATCTATACTAATATTATAAAGAGGAAAGATTTGTATTTTTGTATGTTTGTAATGAATTAACCCAAAAACTACTGTATCGATTTCAAAAATTCTTTCACCATTAGAAAGCTTCATTCACCAAGGTGAATGTAGCTTTCCTAGCACCAGAGTGAAACTAGCCTATGTTACTCAGGAGTAACATAGGCTACTTTTAACCTCGGGTAATGGGGTCAACGTGGTTGAAGCAACTGGCTAAACGCCTATGATTTTAATACAACAATGAATAAACCTGGAATAGCACATAGGCTATTTTTTATCCTACGTCCCCCATTTAACGGGTCCACCCGGGCGAAGCCGGTGGCGGAAGGCTAGTGCACGATAAAATAATATATCGTACCATAAAACCAGTGAAGTGCGATAAAACAATAAGTCTAATATTAGCTTTCAAATCGTGCTCTCTGAATCTTGATCTGCCCTCCTGTGAACATGTTACGCGCCACTCACTCGCCCTGACATGTCTCGCTCGCACGCTCTGTTGCACATTCTCTTTGGGCTAATGTTTACTCTGCTGTTTGGGAACTACGAGTAGAATCACAAAGCGTTTGACAATGGTAATAAATAGCTGTATTCTACAGCTGTTTGGGAAGTACTTGTAAGGTCACAATTGTAGTATTTCGTGGTTTAGTACAACAGTACTCTATAGCTACGTATATATATTTATGTATTATTTGAATGGAGTAGCAGACGAGCATGCAGGCCACGTGGTGTTAAGTGGTCGCTGCAGCCCATGGACTTACATACAACCTCAAGCAGGCATAGGTAAGTCTTGTCTGAGGTCGTATGTAGTTGCGCTGCTACTCCGGAGGCTGGTGGTCGCCTCGTGTAAGTGTGGCTGGCAACTGCACCTTTCCACCAAAACACGATAGAATTGGTTCACGGCAGAAGTGGGTGCAGCGGTGGTACTTACTTACTTACCCGGACGAACGATAATAAGTAGTTCTACCACCTACAATCATAGTGAATCTGATGTAAGAATAACTCATAGAATTAAAAGTTGATCAGGAAGCCGGTTTTATTACATATATAAATAGAAAGGAAAATAAGCATGCAAGCCAGGTAGCGTTAAACGAACACTGCAGTTCTTGACACACACTATCTTAGTCAATCCTGAATTTGCCTAAAGTCGTATACAGTTGCGATGCTACTAAAAAGATTGAGAAATGGTCACCTCTGGTAAGTTTAAATAATAAATACATTTCACATAGCTCAACTGTAAGGTAGATATACCCTGTGTCATGGGTACCATGGACACACACAAACACCCAGACCGGTTCAATAATTCAAATTTCTGTTTCGCCGGGAATCGAACCCGGGACCCTTGGATTGGCAGTCCGGCATGGTAACCATTGGCGCCACACGGGTCGTCAAAGTTTGACCGACAATATTCACCGATTCAATAGAATTGTTTCACTTGTACTTAAAACTTCAAAGTTCTACTATCTATAAAAAAGATTTAACTACAAATCAACTACCCGAGAATATCTGCTTGCAACCCTTTTTGCGTCCAACTGCTGGGCACGGGTCTCTCTCTATTATTGGGAGGCCTGGAGCTTACTCCACCACGCTGCTCCAATGTGGGTTTGTGGAGATGCGGGTTAGTGGCCAACCCACTGTCGGATGTTTTCAAACTATGTATAAACTAATAATAAATTAACGAATATGGTTTTGATTGAGGTTTGAACCCGGGTCTCTAGTTACGCTGTCAGCCCACATAAACATTCGGCCGAGAAAGCTTTAATTCAATGAACGAAATTTTTTGTGAGTTCTTTCAAATTGACATTGTCATTTCTTTGAACGTCGGATTGGCGGATGGCGTTTGACGGCGTTCTACGCCACAATATTATTAATACTCTCCAATAGATGTCAGGAAGAGTCGTGTTTTTCAGTTTATATTTAAGTTGATTATCGCTAAAAATATTTTTTAGTATATATATATATATATATAACTTAAAATTTCTAAAAATAGAACCTAGCTGGATCGACTTATTACAGTTATAACCCCTGAAATCAGGATACTAAATTTCATTAAAATCTTTGGAGCCGTATCCGAGATTAAAAAAATATATTTAGGTATATACAAGTATTAGTCATATGAAGGTATTAAATTATACATACCGGTATTTGAACCGGGGCCCCGGGACCAATATAGGGCATACAACGTGGGCGTAAACATTATTGCCGTTCGGCTACGGCACCAGCACTAAATACCGGTCTGTACCGGGCCTGGGCTTTGGCATCCAATATAAGGCATCCAATGTCTTAACTATTTGTCTATCACTACTTCGAATAGTACTTAGACAGCAAAATCATATCA
Source organism: Pyrgus malvae (assembly GCA_911387765.1). Lineage (NCBI taxonomy): Eukaryota > Metazoa > Arthropoda > Insecta > Lepidoptera > Hesperiidae > Pyrgus > Pyrgus malvae. Next base: position 2,348,825 of record OU426955.1, on the reverse strand, counting down.
GTAGAACTAACTGAATAAAGCTCATTACAGGTACTTTAATTAGGCTTCCCAGGAATCCGATAATTCACCTCAAGTGATAAAATCGTCAGCAATTTCCCAATACTAATGTTTAGTTTTAGCATATCCCAAAATTCTATTTAACCTGTAAATACGGCACGTCTGCCGGGGTACGCGGTGATTTAGGGTTAAATTTGGGGTAAATTAAATCAGGTGACGTCAGAGCCGTTATTCAATCGCTCGTGACGACGCAGCGCTTCCGTGAGCTAAACCTGAGTGGTACAAGTTGAGATTGGATGGGCATAATACTGCAGATTTTCATTTAAAATCAATGTCATATTTAATCAGATGCCATGACGTTATCCTACAGATAATCAAATACTCTTATGCTATCAAAATTGTAATTAAAAGTAATTACAATTTTCTAATATTACTGATTACTGTGTCATTACGAAGTCGCATCAATCAGCTATCGTGATAACAAAATAAACCGGTATAAGTATATAGCAGTTACTGGTATAAGTACATATAGTTAGAATTAGTTTACTCATTTATCCCGGTTCTTTCGACCAGTATTGAGCATAGGTCACCATAATCGACCAACAATCTTGAAGATCCAAAAATTCGATTCCAAGAATCCAGGTAAAAAGCGATGCAGAAAATGACATGAGTTTAAAAATGTTTTCAATGAACCTATAAAGATATGTTTTTTTTTTATAAGTAAACCGAACAAAAAGGCAGACGGGCCGTGTGGTGTTAAGCAATCGTCGTCGCCTATGGACACGCGCAACCCCAGGGGAGCCACCCGAGCATTGCCGACTTTGGAGGAGAGCTCTTTTTACAGCTTTCTTGAAGAACCCCATGTTATAGTCCAGTGGGAATGCCTCAGCTGAAAGGTTGTCCTATAACCTACACGTCCGTGGTAAAAAGGAGCGTCCAAAGGGAACTGTGGAGGACCGCCACGATGTCTTCTTGCTTTGGGTTTATTTAGGTTCAATCTGAGTGAAAAATTTAACTGCTGTATTATTAGTCAGCATCACTTGGAATAATGTATGGCAGAGTAAAGAAATTCTCATAAGACATACATAACTTCATAGACTAATCCTAAAAATATTACATTTGTTTTTAGAATTCGACTAAAATTAATTAATAGTAATATGCTATATTTTCGCATGTTACCCGCTACCTCTTATGCCTTGTACAAGTCTACTCGATATCGCCGGGACTAATGAGGCGTGCATGTATTGCGTAAAGCCGGGATAAGCGGCATGTATATGCGTACGTACGTGCCAACTTTGCCAATAGAATTATCATAGTGGTAGTTATAGGTCCGCTCGTGACAGTGAGCTCATGGATCTTTTTTTTTGCTTTCAGTACTTTGTGAATAATGCCAGTGTTAAGTCAAAACATTTGAATCTAATTTTGTTCGTTTCAGTAGAACCGGGCGACATAGTAAAAGGAGTTGTTGGTACGAATATCTTTTTTTGCCGCTTGCCTCCAAATCTTCATAGCATACGTTCTGGTAAAGTAGCCATCGATTTACTATCCCATTAAATCGAGGACTACTCTAGATCTCACTCACTTGATTAACTGTGATTATTGATCACTGATTTGACTTTGATTGACTATTGTTTTAATATCGCCCGTTTTAAACGAAATGAGCAAAAACTGGAAACAAACATTCACTTGACACTGGCAAATAGTCAAACGACCGAGACGGCATTCGCAGAGAAGATGATGACATAGTACAATCAGTGAGTCTTAAAGTGATGGCTACTTTACCAGAACATGCCTATAGAGTTTTTGAGGTTACCCAAAAACACTGTTCACACACTATTATTTTATTTTATTCCACAACACTCGCGCACTTCAATTAACCTATATCAAATAGAATCATCACTATCTTTATTCAAAATCGAATAACACTACGACATAACTGAAACATAAATAATTCATTCATTAATAAGGGTTGTTATATAAATAATTGTATTATTATTAATTAATAATTAATTTATTTGATAATATTTTATGTACTTTCACTTACGCACTCCTGTGATGTTAGATGTTAAGCTTGGGATGTAATAAATAAATAAGTCATTAATCAATTAATTTTAATAGCAACTGTATCAATAATATTTTTTGTTAACAATGAATTAAATAAATTGAACAAAAAATAACTCAAAAATAACCTAAAGTTTTGTTACGATTCTCATGGAAATTTTCCTCTCTAAAACATTTTAGCAATAAAAAGGAATAGTAAATTTGATTTTCGATCCAATTTTATTATCATCATTTTGAGCGCAATTTTATTCGAAACTTTATCAAATTACTTTCGAAGTCATCCTTAGAAATCGAAACTTATCAAGTGGTCCTCAAACTGTACATACTTCTTAAGCAGTTTTACTTCTTTTGATGTTTCTTTGATATCAAGTTTGAGTACCGTTTTCTTCGTTCCTTTGAACTTGATGTGATGCATTGATGGCAAATGGCCGTTTTATTAATTGGCTCCAGATTAATTATTTACAATGACTCTTGATGAAACATTATTGGCGTAAAATTTTGAATACTTGATTAAATAATTAATTTTCATTGAAAGAATTTATGTTACTTTACTGATCTGTTAAGAATATTCTTAGCGGACCTTGAAATAAAACTATAAAACTACCTACATATTTTAGCCAACTTTAATTTTAATTAATAATATAATATTGTATGCCAGAACATGCCAGATATGCCTGTTTAAACTCTTATAATAATTTTAAACATCTTATTGTATGGGAATGTAAACAGTCAACAATAAAGTATTTTCATTTTTTTTCTTTACTTAATTTTTTTTGATACTTCCATAATCGAAAGCAGATCTGCTTTGTGAATGTTTGATCAAATTACATAGTTTATCTTCAACGTAACGTTACAAGCGCCGATCGTAACGTACAATGAGTGTAACGTTATAATGAATCATCCTTTTTTAATGCGTGCAGCCGGCGTTTTTCGATTTATTAGACGATGTCACGTCAAAAAAATTATATGCCGGTATTTGAACCAGGGACCTCCATTTTGGATATAGGTGAGTTAACCACTTGCTTTTCGCTAATGAATAAGTATTATGGATAACATCGTGTCTTTTGAATAAAAACGAAAATACTGCAGTGAGGTTAGAATTCTAATTTCCTGCTCAACACTCGTCTCACATGAGACACACACGAGACTGATATATTATTTATCAAAACAGTGTAGATACAGCTAGGGTTACCAAACTATTTTCAAAATCGAGATATTGGCAAGAAGTTGTTAATATTTTGTTAATGATGCTAATGCTAATGGTTGCTAATTATGAAATGCTAATTTAAGCGCTTTTTTCATGAATATACAGGAAATTCACGTGAATTTTATTTTGATGTGTGAAGAATAATATATGTATATGCAATAGCTCTGTATTATTATAATAACAGGTCTGCATTGTAAATAATTAGTTTATAATTTAAATTTATATTCAATAAAGTACATTTTGTTCACCGTAAAGAGTAAATATGGCGTTCTAAATAATTTTGTAAAACCTTTTTTTATCCATATTCATGAAAAAAAATCTTTCTTCTTTTTTTGAGACCGTTGTGACGGAATGGTTATCATGCCGGAGTGCCAATCGAAGGGTCCGCTGTTTGATTTCCGGCGAAGCAGAAATTTGAATGATGAGATTAAAAATTCTGTTAAAAATTCTCGGTCTGGGTGTTTCTGTCTATATATGTGTCCATCCATGGTACCCATAACATAGGATTTATCTATCCTACTGTGGGACTATGGCTGTGAAACGTGTTTTTTTTTCCAATTCGAAGTCCACTTTCTTTCTGAACATTTTCTTAAAGGATCTTCTAATATTTTAATTAGATTTTTCTGTTATTTATTTTTTCTTATGAAGTTGGCTGCAACCCTTTTTGCGTCCCACTGCTGGGCACGGGTCGCTCCGCATTATTGGGGAGCCCTGGAGCTTACGCCACCACGCTGCTCCAATGCGGGTTGGTGAAGGGTTAGTGGCCAACGCGCTGTCGGATGTTTTCAAACCGCCCATAAGGCTTCCGACTAGGTTTACGACTGTTATCTATCGACAAGAACCGGGACCAATGGCTTAACGTGCCCTCCGAAGCACGGAAATGCGCATAAAATTTTTGCCACTAGCGGTCACCCATTTCACACCCGACCGCTTGCGTTTGGCTTAGCTTCATAAACCGCTTGCGTTGTACGCTAGCCGCCGAGCCATGTGCGCTTCTTCTTATGGAGTAATTAAGGAATACAATAAAAGTTTTTCATGTATAAAGTGTAAGAGATTAATTATTTTATTCATTTACGAGTACGTTCCAGGTCGGTACTGGACTTAACTAGTATAAAATAAAAATACTTTAATACTGTGACATTATGTTTTTCTAAAATATTAGGGGCCCAACTATTGGACATTTCAAAGTTTCGACGATGGTTTACTACGGCGTGACGTCACTAGAAACGCACGCGTAGCATTTTCGCACTTAATTTAAAAAGATAAAAATATTTTTTAGAAGATTTATTTAATTTATGGTTCAGGTCTATACTGGACCTAACTGAGGCACCCCTTATACACTCAGTCTCGGGCGATGTTTGCCGTACACTCGAGGAGCGCGCAGTAGCTGCAGCTCATATTAGAAGGCTTTCTTACATATTAAATACTCAGACGCCCTTCAGATGCCACTGGGATGAATTACCGTTGCTTTAAAGTTCATAGTCGTATTATGAATATGTTTTATTTCAAATGTTCTTTTCATCTTAATATAATTATATGTTTCTATCGATATATCGAGTACGATAGTCGGAGGCCTTATAGGCGGTTTGAAAACATCCGACAGCGGGTCGGCCACTAACTCGCATCTCCACCAACCCGCATTGGAGCAGCGTGGTGGAGTAAGCTCCAGGCCTTCCCAATAATGGGGAGAGATCCGTGCCCAGCAGTGGGACGCAAAAAGGATTGCAATTATATTTCTTAATTTAATGGATGAATTATGTATTTTGTGTGTGTTCAAGGGGATTTGAGAATGGCTTTGATTCACAATTTAGTGCACTGATTTTTTTTTATTTAAAAGTAGTTTTCCCATATAAATTGTTCATACCTGTCGAACGTTTGTCTTTCGTACCGTGTCGTTCTAAACTTTGACTTAGAATAACAGAACAGATGGTATGTCATTATTTATTTTAAAATTTTATTTTACATTAACATGAAATCCCTTTAGGACAATAAAAAAACAAATCCTCTTTCAATACATGGTAGAACAACGTCTGCACCCGGGCGGAGTTGGGCCGGACCACTAGTATTTAATAAATCTCTAAAACCCCAATTCCTGAAGATGCTGCCACATGAGTAGGGGCACAGGCAAAACCTTCCGATTTAATTCATTATTCCTTGGCTGCTCGATATTTGTATGCCTATTATCATTGAGAAGTATTATAAGTTAGAGAGAATATTTAGCTAGAGATCTGCTATACTGGGTGCTATGCTACTAGACTTGGGCTACTGGTCAACCCGCTGTTGGATGTTTTTAAATTGCCCATAAATCTTGTCAGCGCGATATTTTTCATACCTACTAACAGCAACGACCCGCGTCACTAGGTCAAACTGCCAAGTCCCTGTAGCTTCGGGATTAAGAGTAGAGCTACGGTGTTTCGTTTTTCTGTCTCTATGTGTGTCCATGGTTCCTTCGACACGGGGTATATCTATCCCACTATGGAGCCCCACACTCATAGCCACGAGTGTGAAACGTTATAAAAATCCTTTTCGGAAGTTTTTAAGTCATAATAAGACCTCAAATCTAGCTCTAGCTGCTATTGAGCGATAATAACTACGACCAATGGCTTAGCGTGCCTTCGCTCGCAAAGAAAATCGTATGAAATTTTACGCTAGCTGTCACTTAATGTTACACTTGACTGCGTCCATATAGCTTATTGTTAGTTTGTTTTTATTACTTGCGGGCTACGCCAGATGCATATGCGCTTTAGTTTAAATAAGAATTAAAAAAATGTAGGCAAATAATGTTCTTTATTTTCCAAACCGCTTTATAATTTACGCTAGCTGTCACTCAATTTTACACTCGACTGCGTCCATTTAGCTTATAGTTTGTTTATATTACTTGCGGTCTACGCCAGATGCTTAGCATATGCGCTTTTGTTAAAGCCATTAATTTTTAAAAAGTGTAGGCAAAAAATCTTCTTTATTTTCCAAACCGCTTTAGTTTTTCCTAGTTTAAAACGTTGAGGAACATCTGTTTGCGCTAATCCCGCTTGCTAACGAGTAGATTTTGTTAGAACTTCCACCACACGCTAATCTCATTAACGACCAACAGATTTACAGGAGCTTAACTACTAGATGTACAAGTACACACCTTTTGTTGGGAGGAGCAGAGTAATTGAGGCATATTTAGTAATGAATGTGAGTAAAAACTAAATTGAAAGCTTATTATTTAAACCTCTGAGTTATCCTGTCCCTTTCCTTCCTTGCCATGTATTGTCTATAAATAGTTTACTTCACTTACTTTGTTTAACTGTGCGACGTTGTTTTGTGTTTTTTTTTCTGTTCTTATAGTAATCAATTTGTCTTATTTAAAGTTTGCACGCCCTACCCTTTTTTCTTCCCCTCTGTTCATTACTGCCTGAGCGATAAGGCCGCCTATTGCATACACACATCAAATAAAATTTGAGATCACTTTGAAAATACGAAATCTTTTTTGTTACGTTAGAATAAAGTGTTTTTTCTTTTTCTTCTAAGGTTCTTCATTTAAAAATCAAATCTTTTAATAAGGCACATTCTGAAATCTGACCAACTTGATTCAAGCGTTTTTTCAGACTTTTCGAAGAAGGAGTTCATTCAATAAAGATGCCGAGGGGATTATCTGAAGTTTTACGAGTAAGAATTGTTACTTTGGGGGAAGAAGGACATTCTACGAGAGAAATAGCACGCAGAGTGGCTGTAGCCCAATTCTGTATCGCGAAGACGTTACGGAAAGAATGATGAGTTTAAAGTTCTGTTATCGATCTAGAGCACTAGGTCTAGTCCACGGTACCCATGACACAGATATATTAATTACCTTACTGTGGAGTTATGAGTATGTAACGTTTCGAATCGAGTATTCTGTCACATATAGTTATGCGTAAAATATACATCACAGCCCTCAAAACCAAAGTAGCAAATCCCAAAACAATAACGTCCACGTTTCTAATGAAAGCGCTTGTGTGTTCTGCACTTGAGGTGCAGCTGCATATTACCAAGCTTCAGCTCGTAGTTGCAATATTTACATTGAAATGCAAATAGTTAGAGCTATTTTTACCCGAATGCGCCAGAAGAAGGGTTATGTTTTTCGAGAGTGTATCTAATACCTTTAAACGAGCAATTCTTGATATCTAAATATATTTTTTGAATCTCGGAAACGGCTCCAAAGATTTTGATGAAATTTACTACCCAGTAGTATTTAATGTTTATACCATTAAATATAAATTTATTCTTACTGACATCTATTGGAGAATATTAATAATATTGTGGCGTAGGAAGCCGTCAAATGTCGACAGTCAATCCGCCCTTCAAACAATTGACAATGTCGATATGAAAGACCTCTATAAAAATTTCGTCAATGGAATTAAAGCTTTCTTGGTCGAATGGTTACGAAAGCCGACTACGGAGCTAGAGACCCGGGTTCAAACCTCAAGTAGGCAAGTTGCGTTTGTTATTTTTTGCGACATTTTTTTTTAAATTGGGAGCTAGGTATTTCAAAAGGCTTTGTTAAATAACACTAAGCCAATGAAAGTTTTGCTTAAAAATAAACCAAGAAAATCTATTGTTTTTATCGGAGCAACGCTCGGGCGTCCAGGTACTGTATAATTGTTTGGCACGCTCTACAGTCTCAACGGCTTGATGAATAGGGTCTTGGACACTATGCACAAAAAAATTCAAAATCCTTACCTTACCTTTCTTAAAAAGGTTGCAATAAATCACGCTTGGAAAGCAATATAATTGTTAATTCTTTTTTATACATGATTTTTATTACCGCTTAAATCAATAATAAGGAAGTCAATTGACTATATATGATAAGTGACGTCACATCATTTTCTCATACAAAATGTATGGGGATGTCACGTTTTGACAGCTCATTAAAAGTATCTCAATTGACTTGGAAGTCCAAGATCGGATTTTAGCTTGAAAAGTGTCATAAGATTCCTATTTATTGTCAGAGTTTACACTGGATAACTAAAAAAACTCGACTGCGTTTATGTGTAATTTGGAAATGTAAAAACGTCATACCCGATTGCACTTAAATTAAAAATCGACTATGTGGGTAGTTAAATTAACGTAAACGTACCTAATAACGACCCCTTGAAATCGGTACCTATTATCGCCCGTTTCATAAAATTGTCATTTTAAAGTGTTGCATGAAAGTTACGGGACAAAGTTGTATGTAAAGTTAAGCCACGAGAGGTCGAGGCGACCGAGGGACAAATACCAGGAGATGGGCAGCAACGTCTTCCTGAGGAACATACCATCTACTGCGGTCACCAACACGCAGTGCCAAGCGCGGTGACTATGGCAAAAACCCCCTTATGACAAGTACACATATACCCCGGCTCCCAGTCCCCGGCGGCCCCGTTATTCCTGGCTATGACAGCGGCCACGGTCACGGCGGGGCAGGGGGTACTAGGAATCTCCGGCAGAGATTCGGCTGTCGGAAACGACGACCTCTGCACCTGGCAACATATAACATCAGGACACTGCGAACCGACGAGAAGATAAAAGAGCTGGAAGAAGAGATAGACAAGTTAAACTGGAGCATTATAGGATTATCCGAAGTCCGATGACAGGGAGAGGACACGGTAATCCTCAAATCTGGCAACTTGTTCTATCACCGGGAGGGCGAACATCTGTCCCAAGGTGGTGTCGGGTTTCTCCTACACAGGTCTCTCGTCAACAACGTGACGCAAGTTGAAAGTGTGTCAGCAAAGGTAGCGTACCTTATACTCAGAATATCTAAACGGTATTCGCTGAAGGTTATATACCGTTTACCTATACCTATACGTATACCTATACGCACCGACCGCGACACACCCAGACGATGAGGTTGAGGCTATGTATGAGGACGTCAGTAGAGCCATACATGCCTCTAAGACTCATTTCACGGTAGTGATGGGGGATTTCAACGCTAAACCGGGCACGACCGGGCGACGAGCAGAAAGTAGGGCCCTTTGGGTTTGGACAACGGAACCACCGAGGCCGCTTGCTCGCTAACTTCTTGGAGAAAGAGAACTTCTTCATGATGAACTCCTTCTTCAAGAAGAAGCCACAGCGCAAGTGGACTTGGATAAGTCCAAATGGTTCCACGAAAAGCGAGATACTTCATTTTGGCAGACAAACGGCACATATTTAATGATGTCTCCGTGATCAAATGTGATCACCGAATGGTACGAGCCACATTAAATATTAACACGTCTACGCTCCGACCAACACCTGTCCAAATCCAGGGCTCCGAGAACGTTCAGCTGGAGTTGCGGAATCGTTTCGCGGGCCTAGAAGAATGCGAATCTGTGGACTAAACTGACACCAGGATGGTACAAACTGTCCACGAGGTAGGTTCAAAGTTCTTTAAGACCCCCGTAGTCCAGTAGTAAACCTCAAGTGCTCTCTGAACGTACCCTCGGTCTCATGAAGGAAAGGCGCAAACTATGTGTCCGGTCTCCGGCTTCAATGTCGAAATACAGGCAGCTAAATAAACAGATCTCTTTCAGTAGACGACGCGACCTGCGTGCTTACAACACAAAGCGCGTCAAGAACACAATTGAGCGGAACCAAGGCTCCAAAGTGTTCACAAGGGATCTGATTATTGGGCAAAGCCAGTTGACGAGATTGAAGACGGAGTATGGCGCTATGGTAACGTCTACGCCTGAAGTTCAGAGAGAAATTGAGAGGTACTACGGACGGTTGTACACCTCCTCACAAGCCCCCGTTCCCAATGTAGCGAACGACAAGAGAGCGAAATTGACCCAACACTATACCGAAGCTATCCCGGACGTCAGCCTGTACGAAATTAGAGGGGTCTTAAGTCAGCTAAAAAACAACAAAGCACCGGGAGATGACGATATCACATCAGAGCTGCTGAAGGCTGGAGGCAAACTAGCGCCACTAGAATAAATACACGAAAAATTTTAGCAGTCGAGACCCATTCTAAAAAGGCAGCCGTCTAAATCTTCAATGTAATATAGTAGTTATGCGCTCTGAATTCACTAAGCCTCTATTTCTATACTGGTTGTTGACTACTACAATTTTTCTATCATGATCCGTGTGGCGCAGCGGTGATAATGCGGGACTGCCAATCGGAAGTTCCGGGTCCGGTTCCTGGTGAAACAGACACAGAAATGATAAACATAATAATAATAAACGTTACACACTCATAGCCCCACAGTAATGTAATTAATACCCTGTGTCGTGGGTACCATGGACACATACAAAGACAGGAACACAAACACCCAGACCGAGAACAGAAATTTAAACTCATCATTCAAATTTCTGTTTCGCCCGTAATCGAACCCGGGACCCCTCGATTGGCAATCCGGTATGGTAACCATTGCGCCACGGAGGTTGTCAAAATGATGATGAGAATGATGACATTCAGTTTCTGTTCTCATTTTAGGTGTTTTTGTCTTTGTGTGTGTCCATGGGACCCATGACACTGAGTATATCTACTCTACTGTAGGTCTATAAGTATGACACATTGTTTTAATAACGTTTGCGTTTCTACGTAAAGAGCTTATGTGTTCTGTAGTCGAGGTGCAGTTGCACGTTGCAATATTTGTGCGCAACTGTACTTAGTGGTAATTAGTTCTGTATTACTAAACTTGTTTGTTTGTTTGTTCGAGTATCACGCGCTGGTTATCCTAGTCAAACATTTATCTAGTGTTTAGTTCGGATCAATTTGCTCACCTCGAATAGGGGAGTCCCTAGTGTTAGTTCAATACTTTAAGGTTTGTTGTATTTAATGTACCTATGCAGCGATGACTGAGTCGTAAAGACCGTGGTATCCAACGCGACCGATACCAAGTTCAAGTCTTCGGCGCCCATCTCTGACAAAGAAATTTATAATGCGCATTTATTGAGCTATGAGCCCCACGGTGATGGAAAATATCGTGATATTTAATTGATTATGATGTTCTTCATCGCCGTGCATGCCTAAGAGAGTTTCGGAATTTCTCGAAAGCATGACATCCGCCAATCCGCAGTTGACCAGCGTGGTGGACTATGGCCTAAATCCCTCTTTTGAGACCTGTGGTCAGCAGTGGCACATACGAAAAATGATTGAAACAAAATGTTCCTATGTGGATAATGATAATAATATGTGTATAAGATACGCATGTGAGTTTCTAAATGTGTAATAGTAGGTTTTTTTTCAAATAGGGAAGTACTACCATACAGTTACGGTGAAAAAAACTATTGAGTTACAGCGAAAATGTATAGTTGCCGACCAAGTTTACATCAGATAATCATAAACATCCTACTAAATAAGTTTAAAAAAATTACTAACATAGTAAAAAAAATCTGGAGCAATTAATCGTGATAAAAAAAAGAAAAATAAAGTAAAAAAGCAAACAAAAATAACTTGACGCAAAAAAGACACGGACGCCAAGTCTGTGGATTTTAAATATTGTAATTAAAAAAAAATTAAAAAAATAAACAATAGGAATCCTAAGTGCATGCAGAATGCAGAATGCAGTTGCATTCGATGCAATCTCTGACACAGAATTTAGTGTAACTCTCATGCATTCATGAAGTAGGTACCTAATTGAAATAATCTTAAAGAAGTAATAGTTCCAATCGGGAACTGAACCTATGACGCTTGTGCCGGAGACTATCGCTGGTTAATTTTAATCAACGCGAGGAAAACTTTTATTACCTTCGAAGTTCTATAAGATCTCGTTACAAGTAGTATCGTTTCATCTTAACTTATCACATACGTGATCAGAACTTCTACCTTCGTATTATACAGAAGAAATATTCTACCGTTTCACGAAACCAACGTTAAAATTAAAGACACGAGCCTTCCTGTCATGATAAAAAACGTACACTCATAAAACAAAGATGTCTGAAAATTTCATTTGCACGTAAATCTCGCCGTGAGATGCGATGTCATTACCGACGAGCGACTCATTTTTCCGACGAACGTCGACACATTTTTCCGACGAACGCCGACACATTTCTGTGACGAACGGCGACTCATTTTTGGACAAGTCTTTCGATTTTAGAGACAATGCCCTCGTATCTTTCGTGTTTTTGTGCTATGTTATAATAGTGTTAGTTTTTTTAATAAAGTTAGATAGACTGAGAAATAGCATTGAGATACATTTTGTATATTTTGTATAAAATAGTTAATTTTAATTCTTTCTATCTAATGTCTTCTTTATTCTTTCTTAAATGTTTTTATGTGTTCCATGTTTGTAATTATATATTTGCTGTGTTTTTTTGTAAATGTGTTTAATAGGCAATGATCTACTACTAATTAATGTTCTAAATAATTTAATAAATAAATAATTAAGAAGAGGTATAAATAATAATTGATTTTACCAGCGACAGCTGAGTGGTTAAGACAGTGGGCTTAGACGCGGATTTCTGGTTCACATACATATCAAAATTTGTTCAAGTATGCCTAGTAAGCAGCTGTAAGCCAGAGTGTTTTTACTATTTATTGCTAAAATCCCTCTCATCGCCTAGAGTATATCTGTGTCCAGCAATGGGACATTTAAAAGGGTTGAATAAGAACTTTTTATGGTTCATAGCTGAAAAAGGTTCAATGGCCTGCGCGCCCGCCTGTTAACTTTATGTTAAATAAAAAATGTAAGCTAATAAATCCTCCTATCCTACCTACTACCGTATGACTATTTGTTGGTATGCTCTAATGCTAAGTCAGAGAAAAGAAAATGATGAATCTTTTCTCACCTTTTCTCTGTGCTTATGGCGCCATGGTTACCATCCCGTTCGAAGTACTCCGAAGGGTGATGATTCTTAGCAGGGCAGAAATTTATTCATCTCGGCACCGACGATTTAGGGAAAAATGTTGTCTTTGCGTGTAAGAACTGTCCACGGTTCCTACCACAATGCGAGTCGAGGTTTGGCTGCAACCCTTTTTACGTACCATTGCTGGGCACGGGTCTCTCCCCATTGTTGGGAAGGCCTGGAGCTTACTCCACCACGCTCTGCTCCAATGCGGGTTGGTGGGGATGCGGGTTAGCGGCCAACCCGCTGCGGATGTTTTCTAACCGCCCATAAGGCCTCCGACAAGGTTTAACGACTGTTATCTAACGACAACAACCGGGACCGACGGCTTAACGTACCCTCCGAAGCACGGAAACGCGCATGAAATTTTTGATGACCCATCTTGCACCTGACCGCGCTCGTTTGGCTTAGTCGCATAGATCGCTTGCGTTCTACTCTAACCGCCGGGCCATGCGCGCTTAGAGTCGAGGTTTAGGGCTACATATAACATTAGATTAGAGCTGATATTAGTCTTCACGGGATGCAGATAGTACTTTGTATCGAAAGCAATTTCGCTACCAACCCTTACAATATAACAATTATATTACAAGAGTTTCAATAAACTAACCCTTATCAAAACATATCGAATTACCAGCCTTCAAGATAAAGTTGTAGTGTAATAAATTCTCGCTGCGCACCGTATATTTGAACTCACTATACATTTTAGCGTATAAACGCCGCTAAGCCTAAACATGGCGCCTTGTTACGGTATAATAAACTCGACATTACGAACTTCCGTCACTATAAATAGTTTAGGGAGGGCGTGTCACACGAACGGCGTTTTTACGCTGCGTTTTAGGAAGTGTAACTTAAACTTTACTTATTAAGTCGTTAAAACGTTCTAAATAATTGTTTTTGGTTGTTAACATGCAATACGGTAATATGTAGCAGTGTTTGGAGTTTAGACTTGACAGTCAAATCATTATTTCTGCTTTAATATTATAAAATCACAAGAGAAAATCAAATTTATTATCATAATATAATGTCTTAGAGCATCACAGGTACTGACAGGTATGACAGCCATCAGAGTAGTGGCCTTTACGAGAAAACTCCTCGTCCCAACGTGCATAAACAATGTGTCTTCTTTAGTTCTTAGTTATATACAACTAGTTTGTGTGTCGGTGTCAGTGTTGTCGGCGCATAGGAAGTGACGTTGTTAATTGAAATTGACATATTTAGAAATGTATGCGTCTGTAGCGATGAAAGAATATTTGTGAATGTGTTAAAAAATTTAAATGTGTGCGTTCTTCCCCCCGCACCAGATTTGGCACAAAAATTATGTATCGAAGGGAGGCGCAATGCCCTCTCCACTGACGGGTGAGTCAGTACCTTTGATACTTTAAGTATAATGTAGACAAAGTAAATTGTGTTTTTATTTTTAACCCTAGATTGTTACTGAAAAAAATGTAACAATGTACATACTAAGACACAAAATTGATGACATTAATTGATTTCAACGTTTAAAAATAAGAATGACCCAATCTATACGTCCTAAATGCCCAATGTCTGAACAAATATTCGCAGTTGAAACTATAACAATCGTCGGAGTCCTCGAGGCACGTCTCATGTACACTCGCGACGTGTTGTGCGTTGTGCGTGAACGGTAACAAGATAATTAACGTCGGCGCTGAACAAACCACGTCGAAGCCTGTTTATTATAAAGTGGAATGTGGTATGGGAACAAACCGCATGAGCTACCTACCTTAAATAGATATAGGTATTTAGAACAATTAGTAAAATAATAATTTAAAAAAAGAATAGGATAAAAACGGAAAGAGCTCTTTGATATTTTGCAAAATTTTAAAAATAGACTTTCTATTTCTTATCGCCCTTTTTTACTATCAGGGAGAAATCCTTTAGGGCAGCTCCGGGAGAGATGCCGGGTGGGATGAATACCGTTCTAAAAACCGAGGGAGCTTGGTGGCCTGCATCAATGCTTGGGGAGGATTCCGGGACCTCTAGAATAACACACCGGTGTCCTTTACGGGACCTCAAAAGAAGCCAATGTTGGGAGAGGAATTGTTGTTCTCCTTTACTATGCATACAACGACGTACGGTCACACACACTGCCATTTTCCTCGGTCTGCTAACTGGACGGTTCGAGCTCCCACTCTAGCCGACTGAGACCCCGGAAGCCTCCTCATAAGCGCCTCTTACGATCAGGTGATTTTTAATACCAAGCTATTACTATTACAACTTATTAACACTCCAAATATACACACTTGTTTAATTACATCTCTGGGGTTGCCCGTGTCCATAGGCGACGGTGATCGCTTAACACCACGCGGCCCGTCTGCCTTTTTGTTCGGTTTATTTATAAAAAAAAATAAAGACATGAAATTCATGTTAAAAGTGAAAGTGTGGATGATTCGGTAGATGATCCGAGAATCGAAAACAAATATTCTAATAAACAAAATTTCATTTATTTTGTTTTATTATCTGAAGGCCGAGAGTGTTAAAGAAATAAAATTATTAGGTTTGGGTACTATCGTTCAAACTACGTCCTAAATTACTAAACTCTTTAATTTTAAATTCTCTAAGTCTGAACAACCATTCGTGACTGAAACTTTAATAAGCAGCAGAGTCATAGGCAGGCACGCGGCATGTCGCGGCATATCGCGGGCGCTGTAACAAGTTAATTTACGTCAAAAGTGAGCGCACTGTTCCAGGTAATATAGTGGGAACCAACTGCATGTACCTAAGACAAACATATACTATAATATTAGCTTTTCGCCCCACACTTTGCTCGCGTGAAATTCGGTTATCAATTTCATATGAGTTTTTGTCTCCTATTTTTACAATGCAACGGAATTATTTTATTTTTATTTATTTATTTATGTGAAATACCTTAAAACTAAGATTCACAAAGGTTTAAACCTAAAAAGAGTTAGAAACATCTATTTGTTCATTCAGCAATGTTGTACAATCGTTGTTATTGTGTTTAATAATTTCTAACTGCTCAAGCACGCTGAGTCTTAGGCCCTTCTCGCAAGTGTGTAATATGTTGTACGCGTGGTTATTCGGTGTAACATGCCCCGTTTCTATTAGATGTTTAGCAAAATTTGACCTATCGCAATGGTCATGTCTGTACGCAGAAATATGTTCGCGATATCTAGCATCGAATATCCTACAAGTTTGACTGACGTATAATCAAGCAATTTTGTGGACATCGGACTATTTGTATCTCTATCTTCGCTTTTTTGCATTACAAATAGGTCTAATGTTATTGCTTGTTCTGAATGCAACGGAGATGTTATTACGACGTAAGGTTTTAGCTATACGTTCTGTTGGTGGACCAAGGTAGGTCAAACTGGATGTATATTTAATGGAATTTTTCCCTTGGTACCGCGTACAGTTGACCAAGCGCAGTCAAATCCGGCTTTTTCCGTACATGCCTTTCCCCCATCATAATTATGTACAGTCATATCCGTTGGGAACAGCAATATGGTAGATATTGTTTAATTCTAAGTTATAGTTCTCGTGTGATTGCGTCCGTGTTGCCAACGGATATTACTGTATGTATAGTAGTATGAAAATGGTGGCTTTCGTATTTTGTTTTAACAGAAAACCTCAAATCAGTACACAATAAAATAATTTAAAAAAATATTGTATTATTTAGCATGATAATGCAAATCTTTTCTAAAATCTCACTTATTCCAGTGTATTAGGATGCTTTTAACAATTTAAAATTATATTATGGCTTAATAAAATGAATTATTATTAATAAAACGAATGAGTTTCTTAAGTATGATGGAGCTAATACCTTTTTATAGCAGTCCGCTAAAACGACAAACACACCTACAAACTATGTAAAATAAATTACATTTGAACATGTTGCGAGCAAGCGCTAACAAGTTAATTTGCACCGCGGCTGAGCCAATATCGTCGAAACATGTTCGTCATGAGCTTGTTTCTATTAAGATGCGTGCGGTGGCGGTTAAAGTTACGGTAAAACTTGTTCAAAGGAGCTGTATATACTGATGTTTATTAAATTGGGAAACAATTATTTTACCTTTATTATATATTATTAATTATATATATATATATATATTATTAATTATTAAACCTTCTAAAATTACAAAAAAATAATTTGTAGACTTACGACCTGCTGATAGCTTTTATAGTCCGAAGATTATAGCTCCAGGATTATGGTAAATCGTTTAACCCTTAATTCGACGGATTTTTAATTTCTATTATATTCGTGAAATCGCTACAGATTGAGTTGTTAGCTTCTAAGGGACCCTGAAAAAATACCCGAAACATTCTACCTATCTCAGTTTCCTGAAAAAGGTACGTCCATTATACTAGACGTTATCAAATATGTAAGACTCTGATGCGCCCCAACCACGTGAAGTATACTTCCCAGTGTCAAAGATATTTATTAAAAGAATTCCATAGAAATTTCATAGAATTTCATAGAAAATGCGCAGTTGTCAAAGACACAAAAGTTTACAAAAGGTGTTTTATACATTTGGTTCGCCATATTTACCTTCATGTCATGAGGTATGCAAATATTACAATAATTAAAAACTTAACTAATTACAAATTACAAATATACAAATGTACATATAAATAGTGTTATATAGTATAATATATAGTTTGAATTATATTTATACTACTTTTATCATTATTTGTTCCCATATTGCGCCTTTTAGTTTATTAATTTTATTTATTTTTCCTTTTCGGATCGGATCCGATCGTCGACTTTGGGTACCCATATTGCAGGGTCTTTGTACACTGAGAGGAAAAAAAGCCGGCGGAAAAAAAACTCCCAGGTTTTTGCGAAATTCTTTTATGCCGCTTTATCGTTTAGAAAATCTCGTTTTGAATACTCGGTCGTAATACGCCTTTTCCAGTAAATACGTTTTAAGTTCCATTTTAAACTCATTGCCCGCTTTTATTTTGACGAATTAAATGACAAAATAATTTATCAAGGTCAAATGTGTAAGCAATAAAATTATAAAGGCATAATTTAAGCGAAAACTTATAAACGTCGGCTTTGAATCTGTTACTGATCGATCAAAAGACTTTGACGGCGTTCACGTTTGTAGCTTCGATAAAGAGGCTTTGCTGAATAAGACTTTAATTAAAAATCCCATCACGAATATAATTTTACTACAACAATTAACGGTAAGTTGAAAAAATTAAAACGCTATCAGACGACGAAATTTCTTTTTAAAATATATTTTTTGTGACACTAAATATAAGCTTGAAATTCTGTTGTCCGTTTGTAATTGAATTAGGATTTTATTTGCGTTTCAGAAAAGTTATTAAACTTTGACCTTAGAAATAATATAAATGTATGATAATAATGTTCTAATTCACCAACCCGCATTGGAGCAGCGTGGTGGAGTAAGCTCCAGGCTTCCCCAATAAGTTGGAGAGACCCGTGCCCAGCAGTGGGACGCAAAAAGGATTGCAGCCAATAATGTTCTAATATGTTGACGACCGGTGTGGCGCAATGGTTACCATGCTGGTCAGCCAATCGAAGGGTCCCAGGTTCGATTCCCGACGAGCTAAAGATTTAAGAACCCTAGTGTGGGACCATGAGTGTTGGTTGGGCGATTTGTTATTATCATGTTACTTTCATTTTTCATAGGTAATATCTATATAAAACACTCTCAATTATTGCTAGCTTGCCAGCATAATGTTTTCAGAAGTGCTTATATGTTTCTGATTCGCAGTTTACCGAACTCCTTTCATATTGGATGAAGGAGAACAGTATCATAGGCCATAATCTTTGTCTATGATTAGAAAAAAATAAAAATAGAATATTATCTACGTCTGCCCCAGTATGGCGGCGGTTGCATACGTACGGTAGTAGTAAGAATATGCCGGTTCTGGCTCACTCCCCACCCCCCGACCATCCTGCACCCCCGCCCATCCCCCGTCATTTGGTCCTTTTTACCAACTTGGCGGGCGTCGTCGGCTAAAAAAAAAAAAAAAGTTTGGTGTCAAAATGGGGGTTTTCGGCCACGCCCAATCGATATCAAGAATCCGTTTTACGATATCTCTTTCCGTTACGAAGTTAGCTTCTTAAGGAATTAGGCCCTAGTTCGTTATCTAATCACCTAATGAGGATATGAGATAAGGTCATTAAGCTCACTGCTTGTTATTCATTCTATTCCACAATAGATTCATTTACTAATTACTTTACCAGGAAGTATTAGTAGTTATAAACAATAATAAAACTAGGTATATTTCTTAAACTTTTATTTCATTTATCAAAACAACTTTGGAACAGATCAACAATAATAATGTCATTCAGTAATGCATCTTCGCAAAAAAGTCTTATGTAATCACTAAGTGTTTTTCCACAATACCTATAATATAAGTACAGAAGGCTATATTCTCCGCAAACAGAAGAAAAATCATGCTGTATTCTATATCTATTGAAATCCCAGTGTCTAGCATTCCTCTTCAAAAAGTCTTTATGATAGCCTGTTGGTGGCCTACCGTATGAATCGAAATACTGACCGAAGCCATTGCTGCTTATGTGTATGCCTACCCAGTGGGAACCAGGCTCACTGTCAACATCCAAATTACTTATCAAATATGTAGGAGTCTTCACATACAACGGCAATCGGTTTGCTGCATAAACATTATTACTCAGACTCCAATGTATTTTATGTAAGTATTTCTGGATGTCTAATGTATTCATCGTGCAAACCTACACGAACAATAGATTTGTAACAAATGGCGAACCGTTTAATATCTCGTATTAATAAAGGAATACACAAAGGTTACAAATAAAAGTTTGCAAGTATGTTTTATGTTATATTTATTAATAAAACTAACTTAAATGTAGGTATACATAAACTGCCTTAACTACTATAATCTACGTTTACATTTCGATTCTTATCAATTTCAATTACGTTGTCAAACTCTGCATACACTATACAGTTAATCGTTTCGGTAAGAGCTGATTCAAAGCGAACCTCTAACCTTACACTACCATGCTTGATTAGATTCCAATGAGTCATAGAGTTTGATGACAGATCAGGAGTTAAATCAAACGCTAACAGACAGTAACCTTTTGCATATTGTTCTCTAGATATGCCATTACCTTCATTAAGAAAATGTATGCCTGTCCCCGAAAATAAAGTATGATAGGCTGCCGTGAATATGTTATTCTCGAAGGATGGTTGCAAAGCCTTTGAAGGTATTTGTTGACCATCTATATATAAACAAAATGTATTCATAGCATAGTTTTCAAAATTGAAAGGATTTTTAGTGAGACTTCCATTGAATGCTGTGTTATTTACAAATCCAACTATACATCTTTTAAGTACTTGTCCTAGAAAAATGTTGTCAAGAGTCTTTCCCTGAACCCCTGATGGTATAGTTAAAACTTTCACTTCAGCTCGAGTAATAGGATATTTAGCTGTAGTAGAGGCTAACACTTTTTGATGCGCGAGTAATACGGTTGGATTGATTCGTGCTCTACGAACAATGAGAGTTGCATCTGTTATGCAAACTTTACATTTTAGATCAGTAGACGAACCCATTAGATTAAACGATTCTCTTGAACGAACTAATTTGACACTCATCTGGACACCGTTAATTAAAAACTTTTCTTGGTTAAATATGTCACCATGAAGATGTCCAATCATTTCTATTTCTTTGCTATCAGATGCTAATTCTTGTCGTTTTAGAAATCCAGGATTATTTTCATCAGTTGAATTCATTTTCCCAGCTGCATCTTCATACCAGAGGCTACAAGTCAAGTGAGACTCCTTCGCTGCTGGAGAATAGTTCAACAGAGTTTCTAAATAAGCACGATAAGCATATGTATTGTTAGGTGGTGACACAAGTTTTTGGTTTAAATATACATCTAGTTGGCTGAATAGTGAGTGCAACCAATTATTTACAGGTGCTACGACAGTTGATCCGGCAAGTTTTGTTGAATCCAGGTTAACCACTTTAGCCTTTACATGTAATAATGTATGTGATAAGTCTATGTAATCATCGCCAGTTCCTGGTACTTGAAATTCAATGGGGCCATCATCAGCAAGGGATGAAATTGGTTTGTAATGAATCCAAATGCCACTTTCAATGCTTGTTTGTGTTGATGGTAATGCAAATAAATCTAGTTCTGATTTTATACATTCACAAGAATGACTATGTAAGAATGACATTATTTTAATATTTATTTTATGAAAAAATATCTTTAATATCAGCAGAAGTGACGTCCAGTTTTTTAATAGCTTTCACTTTAGCAGTTGAGCGAGGACTGAATGAATGTAGACGTTTCCTTTTTGTTATATATCCTGACCCAGACATGTTAATCCTATTAATTTTATCATCAAATTTTCGTTTTAAATTGGAACTAGCTTCTTTGAGTCTATTTTTAATCGAATTCTCCATGGGTCGTGCACTAACTAGGTCCGATAAAAGACCCACACCAGTATTTAAAGCTTCTTTTCCAATAACTCTAGCGCCACTAGAAAGCAAAGGTAAAACTGATCTGAACAATCCCCCTAAAAAACTACCAATGCCATGACCACGTTGAAATGCTGCCCCTTTATATATTACTCCAATTCCAGAACCAGCTTGATGAGAATAATAGTGTTCATAGGGACAAGTCTTATAATTATCATGAGAATACATTGTTGTGTTTTTTAAAATGAAGTTTGATACACACTGTTCCAAACTGGAATGGTATATTTTGGCCCGTGCTTGATCTTATATCTATTTCAATAGTGTCAAATTCTCGTCGCATTACCGGTAAATAATGAGGAGGAGAAAAGACATGCATTTTATTTGCCCCATATATATATTTTGCTGGATCTAGTGGTATTATTCTAAGTAATGGGGTCATGACGTCACCTACTATTTGTGGTTCAACTATATCGCAATATACAAATAATTGTGATGGTAGACCTAAATGCAAATTTGCAGGACACTTTCCTGTGCTCTTTTCTACGAGATTCCTGTCAGGCTCAATCCCAAGTTGAAAAGCTAGTTTAGGAGATAGCTTTAATGATCTTATTGATTTATCAAAAACAGAAACGTAAACAAATTTTGATATTTCATCATAACGAAATTTTATATTTTCTTTTATGTTATTTAAAGCTACTAAAATATGATTTATGTTGTCATAGTTTGTTGCAGGAATATGTGTTTTATAATAAACTAACGAGGCGTTTTCCTCGCCTGGCATAGTCATGGTTTTTGAAATATATATAATATTTTCATGTTCTTGAACAGTAAACATGGTACATGGATATTGAAATTCTACAACGCCCACTGACCATTCCCCATCTAACGTTAATGGTTTTGGTAATTTCGTTGAAAACATAGTTGTTTTATTGTCAGGAAAGTATTCCATAGAACTATTGCTAAGCAATGTTAAATAAAAATTTTCTTTAATCATATCTCTTTCAATTCAGAAGCCAACACCCAACTATTAAATTTATCTGGGTAACCTTTCCACTTCACCAACACTTGCTTTCTGTCACCAGAATATCGTGTACGAATTATTTTATCTATTTTATATCGTGTGGTGGGGTTGTAACAAACTTTTTGTAATTCCTTTTCATAAAATGTGCCACCAATTACTTCATTTTGTAAGTCTTTTAAAGTATATACAACCCATGGAGAACGATCTATAATTGAGGATATAATAAATATTTCATCACTCCAGTTTGACTCGTATCCTTTTTGGAAAATATGTTTATATTTTGTAATTCTCACATAGTCACCAATATGAAATTTGGGTACTTGTGTAGTTGTTTCTTTTTGTTTGTTACTTCTATCATATAAATTATTCCACACAGTCATAATGTTACTTGAAGTAACATCAGAGGGACACATTTTAATACTAGAGTGAAAACTGTGGTTGTATGCATGTATCAAGTCTTGCAAAATATCAATAAATTTATAAGTGTTATTGTGTGTAAAATAACGCCACATCTTCATTTTGAGAGTTCTTTGAAATCTTTCTACAATACTTGCTTTAATATCCGGATTATTAGTAGTATAGTAATTAATATTTTTACTCTTTAAATAACTTTGAACGTCTTTCGAAATAAATTCTGTGCCCTTATCAGACTGTATATGTATTGGTGTTGTTCTGGCTTCATTAAAAATACTTTCAAAACATTCTTTAATGGTTTTTGAATTTTTATTTTTCAAAGCTCTTACAAATGCATACTTACTAAATACATCTATAACACAAAGAATATAATTAAATCCATTGTTGTACTTAGAATAAGTTCTCAAATCACTTAAATCTGCTTGCCAAAGAACGTTTACATTGGATAGTATATATTTATTACGAGGAAAGTTCCTTGTAACAGGTTTATGAAGCGTGTACGTTTCTTGTCCTCGTAACCAATTTTTTACATCTTCTTTTCCCATTTTACCTTTCATAGCTTTGGTCAATTTGTTAATACTACCGAAACCAGCAGGGTGTTTGGGATTATAGTAAATAGTATTTATTTCTAATAAGGGGTCCATCTTTGCCAGTCTAACTTTTTCTTAGGTATCACTTTTTCTCTTTCACTACTAGTTGGCGTTGAAGACAGATCTTTCTGTGGTGTTAAGGTTTTAAGTTCATCTATATCTAGCTGAGTTATGAAGATACTTCTTTTAGAATTACCTAGATATGAAATTGGTATATTAAGTTCTTTCACTACAGTTGCAAATTTTTCCCATCCTACTGGATCAATTTTTCTTGATGGTCTAACAAAATCACCCACTAAGTCTATAATGTTGCTTCCAGGAATTTTGACTTTGTCTATGAACACTGTACCATCATTATCCCAATTAATTTTATCTTTATGTTCAGCCAAGGAACCAAGCAACAACTCACCTTTCTTCAAATATGTTTTGGGTATTAATTTCAAAATCTGTTTTGGTGTATAAAGTATTATGTCATCCTTTTCCCTTTTATTTACTTCAACTGCGGTTCTCTTTGGAGTCTGCTTAGCAACTATATCATTATTAGCTGTTTCTTGTTGTTTTATATTATCGATATCTGACTTTAATTCATGTTTTTGGGGTGTCTCAAAATCCCATGTTTTGCTGTCAGTTTGTGTTTTAATATTATGTGCGTCAGTATCAGAATTAACATCATGAATATTAGTAAGAATAGGCAATTCGAAAGGTTTCCGATCTTCTTGAGTATGGTGAAGGTATCTTTGTAAAATTTGTAAATAGAGGATACACTTTTTCCTATCTTCAATATTACTTTTTAATATATGTTGCATTTCGTTGTCGAGTCTAGACATTGGACTGTCGGACATTTTTTGTTGATTAAATTTTTCTATTACACTTGGATCTATAAGCAACATTTTCTTAGCGTGCTCCATGGTTATATTAGGCTGTTTACTAATGCACTTAAAACTGAACCTAATATTATTGGTAGGAACGATCCACCTTTTTGGATTATAATATTTTTTCGGATTTTGTTTGTAGTTTTACGCACCAATTGACGAAGTAAATTTTTGTATTTTTTAAATTTATTCTTTTCACTATCTGCAAGAGTTACTTTACCTTGTAATACGTTATAGATACATTCACAAATACAATTTATCTCTTGTTCATTGCAGGATTTCAATAGTGCTTTTTGATATTTCGGTTTGAGAATATGAAGAGCTTGAAGAAGATTTTTATGTGTCTTTAAGGTTCGAGACATTATTTAAAAATGATGGGAATTTCATGATGCTTTGCATATTTAAATCCTTTTGTAGGTATGTATACGGTACAGTGACCATCGGAAGGAAATATTTTTGTTTTTAATCTACATAGGTCACTCGTATTTTGTTTTAAATCTATCATTAAATATCCATGTGGTTCTTTTGTTGCATCTTTGTATGAGTCTTCCATGAATTTTACATTTTCCGGTGATACTTGTCTCGCTAGATGACGAATTTGAGTTTTATCACGAGGATTTTTAAAATAAATTATATAACTTGAATTAAGTGATATGTCTCTTTGACCTTTACCTTGATGAAACAAATTTTGTGTAATGTAAAATACACTGAGGTTTCTATGATGACTACCTTTAGTGAATATATCAACAACACGACCATCTGATTCTCTCATAAGATCATCAATAATTATAAGTTGAGGATCTTTGCCATCAACCATATTGAGATCTGGTATACCTTGATAATAGTGTACATTTTTCAAGTTGTATAGTGGTTGCATTTCATCGAAACACCACGTTATTCTAGTAAAACTTGTAGTACAAACTTCATTTACATATTGAATAAAGTTTGTAACGAAATGTGACTTCCCACATCCACTTGGGCCTGCAACTATTGCAGTAAACGGGTGAATGAAATGAAACATAATAAACGAGTGAATTGTTTTAAGTTTACTTTTCAAATGATAATTATTTACAAATTAAAGTATATTTATTACAATATATATCTTATAACTAAACTATTACTATAAACGAAAACAAAGACAAATACAGTAAAACTATAATCTATGATAACTACATTCACAAACAAAAATATATTATTATTCTTACACTTAAATATAACAAAATTAAGATAAGTACATTAAACATTACATTAAGTTCATAAATAAACAATTATTTAGCCTTATCGTAGTTTGTAATGACCCCAAGCTGTGTGTGTCTGTTTTGTTTGGTAGAATATATCTTTTAGTATCACGGAATGATAAACAGATTTTATTTATTTTTTGGGTGTAAATTTCATGTTTGATTGATTTCATTCTCGCCATTGTTGCTAACTGATTATCATTTTCGAAGAGACATGACTTATAATTCTCTAAACACATCTTTTTCGTTACACTTTTGTTAACACCTTTAGCTTTTGCTATAAATTTATTATCCACATCTATGGCGTACATTTTAGATCTCAAACCTACAAATTCTTTAAATATATTTCCATTATTTTCATCTTTAAAAAAACCTATTTTTTTCTTATTTATTTTTGGGTATCCATAAATATTATCAGACGGATAGTCAGAAGTATCAAAATATGTTTGAAGATCAGGCTTTATATCTTGATAGAAATCATTTGTAAAGATTTGATATATTAAACTGTCAGTATCTGTATACAATAATTTAGCTTTATTTTGGAATTTTGAAATCATGTAGTTATAATGGAAATCATACATAAGAGTTTTTGATATATCTAAAATACAGAAACCTAAATAAATTGGTTTATTATAATTTAATTTAGATTTAAACATTTGTACCGCCACTAAACTTTCAGTAAATATCGTTAAATTGTTAAAATCCGGCCTCGCAATATAATCGTTTACTCCTAAGACTTTACCTTTATTTTCCCAATGAGTCAATAACTTCACATTAACTCTTTTTTCTATATTCTCCATTGTTTTACCAAATACGGAATTATTCATTAACTTATAAAAATCTTTTTCGAAATCTGATTTTGCAACAGTTCTCATATTGGTATTTAAATCAATATAAGTCCGTAACCAAGGGCTTTGTTTAAATTTTAATATTCTATGGATTTTTATTAACCGCATTCCCATTTGAAGTGCTTGTTTAAGATTTCTGTAATGTATTTTATATTTTATTTTATTATTTAAGTTTGGAACCAATTTTATATCTTTGGTATCGCCTATGCATATACTTTCGGGGCACAAAGGCAAATCAGAATGTAAATCATGAAGTTCATCAGGATATTCTAAATCAACTTCCAAAACAAAACCAAACTCTGAAGTATCAGGTACATCATAATTTGCATCAGAGCTCACCCATTCAAAAGATCCGGTAGGAAGATATTCAGACATAGCCCAACCGTATAAATTATTTGCATCCAAATATATAAGATACGATTCAGGTTTATCATTATCGTAATCATTCATAAACTTATTGTTAGCTTTTGCATGACGATTACTACATTGAGATATACCTCCTCTTGTGCCTGCTCTAAAGAACGCTACTTGTTCATAGTCTGTTAATAGTTCAAGTTCAATTTTAGTACACTTTAACATTGCATCCCAACTTAGCCCTGGTGCTGTATAATAATGAGCCGGATCTAATCCATAAGTCTTTAAACAAAGTTCCCTAAAATTTTCAAAGACATCAGTTAAAAGTAACACATCTGTTTTAAGATATAAATCTGAGTAATCTGACATATTTCTACAATGAAAATGCTGCCATACATCTTTAGCATGATTATAGTCATCATTGGAAACATGAGAATATGTAAGCGAACTGTAGAATTCAGCTTGAGTTGGGAGGGAATCACGTTTCAATGCATCGTATGAGGTCATTAATTCATAGGGGTAAATTCCTTTCCTTCTTAGCCGAATGAAATCCTCATTGCAAGGGAAGTTTTTTTTCAAGACATTAAATTGTTGGTTATTAAGATTCTTTGCTAATTGATCTAAACTACAAGACAGAAATTTAAATGAGTCTACAAATCTCAATGTGACTTCATGATTGTTTACAGTTAATGTTTTAGAAAATGAAATGTATTTCTCTTTATTTTGAGGAATTATATTTACTTTACCATCTGCAAAGTTTAATGCGTGAACAATAAAGTGGGAATCATAATGGCTAAGGTTATGTAAAAAAACTGGTATATATTTTGGGGCCTTAAACTTTTGAGAACAGAGTTCATGTGCAACTCCTTTGACGATGCCAGTATGAAAATCAAAATCAATAGTTTTATCTTCATTTAAATTAGTTTCACATATGTAACATATCTCGGAATCCAATAACTTATTTTCGTCTACAGTAGATAGTGATTTGGGACGAACTTGAAAACTATTTTTTCTACAAATAAATTTTAAGTCTTCATATAATCGTTTCATAAATTCTACCGCACAGTTTGGCCCGCTGTATGTTTCATATTTTGATAAGGAATCATCATATGAACATTTTAAGTAATAACCGAAACTATAGACTTCATGTTTTTGTATGTTGTTAGTATAAGATCTAGATGGGTTATTAGAACACACGTTAATAGGTTTTAAAAACGCTTCAAAATCAGCGTATACTACGAAGGGTATTTTAAGTTTATTTGTGAAATTCTCAAATTTTATTTTATTATTTGCTGCTGATTTACCGAACCAGTCTTTACGAGTAAAATTACCATCAGGTATATATGTTTTTATATGAGCACAGTCATTTTGTTGATGGTCAAGTAAACGTTGTTCCAATGGAAAATGTAATAAACAGCCATCACATAAATAAATAGCATGTTCTTGATTAGAAATTTGTTTACTTACTAATCTTGACATATTTTTAATGTAGCAATAATGACCGTTAGTGCTATTCTTTAAGTATAATAAATTGATGTGTACACTTTTACTACATTTTGTCATTACTAAAGGACCTATGACTTCATGAATTTTTTTCTCTCTATTAAATTCTAATCCAAAAACATTTATACTAATATTATTTAATTTTTCTATCTTTGATATATCACACAATTTGACGGGGAAGCTGATACCACTAAAATTCAATTTATCCGAATGCATACTATAAGATGAGACTCTATTAGAATTTTTATTTGAAGGATATAATGCAGACAACAGTGCCCATTTAAAACACATGTTATCAACATTTTGTACATTTATCACAGCTTTTCTTAATTTAATGTCGTTGGGTAAATCAATATATGATGTACCTCGAAGAGGGTTAAATTTATTAATATGCATTTCTAAATGCTTTATTTGCATTAAACTCCATCCACTGTCTTTTTTCTCAAACGTATTGATTTTATTTGTGAATGTATCAATTAATGAAGAAAAGAAAATATTTAAGTCATCTCCTTTAGAGATCATATAATTGAAAGTTATGAAGTCAAAAGAGTTAGTTACATTTTTTGTTTGTTGTATAAAGGTGGCGTGTAATATAAAATTTACTTTAAATATTGTATGGACATCTATAGAGTCTGATATAAGATATAAAATATCATCTTTAATTGAATTTATGAATAACTCTGGTGTTGTAAGTGCATCGTTCAATTCATTGGGTTTACTTTCGATTCTATAAGATATAATTCGCTGACCAAAAGCAGAATTAATAACAGACACATTAGGAAGAGAAGTATGGGATTTCAAAAGCTTATTTTTGTGACTAGTGCTTCTTAAATGATTGGCTAAATATTGTTTACTTACCAAACTTTGACAGACATCGCACATTATTTTTTCAATATTTCTTTGATTGTTTTTCGATGTTGAAGTAGAGGCGCCTTCGTTGATTTTCACCCTCTTGGACGCAGGAACTTGAACTTGAGAATTGGTCCTTTTTATTGCACCTCCTCTTTGCATAGGTTGACTGAAAATTAAATGAGAATTATTTATTTATGTTCAGATATTCAAAATAAATAAAATTATTGACAATCTTTTAAATTATACATACCTAAGATTTTCAACCCTACAGCAAACATCGACCAATTCTTCGTCATCCGAGTCTTCAAACACGTACTGTGTTTCTAACTTCTTACACATTTCAACAAGTTCATTGTTGAGCTCTATTTCATTACAAATACTTTCTTCAAAGAAGGAGCTTAGACACACTTCGTTGATATTTTCCATGATAAAAATTTTAAACGTAGTCGTTTTGAATGTGGACTTGCGATGTCAACTGGTAACGAACCAAAAAAAGCACTTGCTTTTTATACCCTAAGCAGGCAAAAATATGTCACAATAAACTAATTAACAACACTTAAATAAAACTCTTAATTAGTAATCATTATACTCAAGTATAATTTTATAATGAGCTTGTTGTTGAAGCATTGAACAAATATTTTTTACAATTCTCTGTTTTCGATATTTGTTTACTTATGTTATACATAATTTTATTTGCGTCTTTGTACGTTTCACTTTTTTCATCGGTGTAGTACTTAATTCTCATTGTAGCATGTTTCCAGTGCTGTGCTTGAGGAACACCTGCAAGTTTTTTCATGTCATATATTTCTATTTTTATTAAGTGGGATGCAGTTGCCGCATCATCAGCATTCGTTGATAAAAATGCTGTTCCACCCTCTTTATGAGCTCTAGATACTGTCGATGAAAGCTTTTTAGTTTTTGCTTTAGGAAGTTCAAATAAAGAGTCCAAACTTTCAATAGACTTAGTTCTTTTTAAACCTTTCTTTTTAGGTCTTAGCTCTTGAGTGTTTTCATCATCATCCGATAATGTGTAATAGTACTGTTTGAATGTATTTTCTTCATATAAATTCTAAAACAAAATAAAATAAAATTTACTTTAATAGTTTGCAATATTGTAAACAATCTCAAAACAAAACAAAACCAAAAGAACAAAAGAACACAATTTCTTACCTCCATTTCACAATTTCACTTCACTTCACTTTCACTCAAATTATAAATTATTTATATATTACTATGACTATATTTTTGCCTGTTTAGGATATAAAACGTATAACTATTCACTGTGTTGCTACTGCACAAAGCGGTTAACTGTGAGGGTAAATTCTGTTCTCGTGCTTTTAAAGTGAATTCTTATCAACAGTCAACATTTTTTTGGGTATACAGTCACTGCAGATAAAGATATTCTAATGGTTTGTTAAACTATCAAAGGGTCCTAATTGTTATCTTATCGAGGACAAAGTACGGTTGTTATCGAATTTCTGTTTCAGATAACATTCTTAGAATATTATTCACTAAAACTGCATAACTGATGCAACTCTCATTGTTCGTAGAGCACGAATCAATCCAACCGTATTACTCGCGCATCAAAAAGTGTTAGCCTCTACTACAGCTAAATATCCTATTACTCGAGCTGAAGTGAAAGTTTTAACTATACCATCAGGGGTTCAGGGAAAGACTCTTGACAACATTTTTCTAGGACAAGTACTTAAAAGATGTATAGTTGGATTTGTAAATAACACAGCATTCAATGGAAGTCTCACTAAAAATCCTTTCAATTTTGAAAACTATGCTATGAATACATTTTGTTTATATATAGATGGTCAACAAATACCTTCAAAGGCTTTGCAACCATCCTTCGAGAATAACATATTCACGGCAGCCTATCATACTTTATTTTCGGGGACAGGCATACATTTTCTTAATGAAGGTAATGGCATATCTAGAGAACAATATGCAAAAGGTTACTGTCTGTTAGCGTTTGATTTAACTCCTGATCTGTCATCAAACTCTATGACTCATTGGAATCTAATCAAGCATGGTAGTGTAAGGTTAGAGGTTCGCTTTGAATCAGCTCTTACCGAAACGATTAACTGTATAGTGTATGCAGAGTTTGACAACGTAATTGAAATTGATAAGAATCGAAATGTAAACGTAGATTATAGTAGTTAAGGCAGTTTATGTATACCTACATTTAAGTTAGTTTTATTAATAAATATAACATAAAACATACTTGCAAACTTTTATTTGTAACCTTTGTGTATTCCTTTATTAATACGAGATATTAAACGGTTCGCCATTTGTTACAAATCTATTGTTCGTGTAGGTTTGCACGATGAATACATTAGACATCCAGAAATACTTACATAAAATACATTGGAGTCTGAGTAATAATGTTTATGCAGCAAACCGATTGCCGTTGTATGTGAAGACTCCTACATATTTGATAAGTAATTTGGATGTTGACAGTGAGCCTGGTTCCCACTGGGTAGGCATACACATAAGCAGCAATGGCTTCGGTCAGTATTTCGATTCATACGGTAGGCCACCAACAGGCTATCATAAAGACTTTTTGAAGAGGAATGCTAGACACTGGGATTTCAATAGATATAGAATACAGCATGATTTTTCTTCTGTTTGCGGAGAATATAGCCTTCTGTACTTATATTATAGGTATTGTAGAAAAACACTTAGTGATTACATAAGACTTTTTTGCGAAGATGCATTACTGAATGACATTATTATTGTTGATCTGTTCCAAAGTTGTTTTGATAAATGAAATAAAAGTTTAAGAAATATACCTAGTTTTATTATTGTTTATAACTACTAATACTTCCTGGTAAAGTAATTAGTAAATGAATCTATTGTGGAATAGAATGAATAACAAGCAGTGAGCTTAATGACCTTATCTCATATCCTCATTAGGTGATTAGATAACGAACTAGGGCCTAATTCCTTAAGAAGCTAACTTCGTAACGGAAAGAGATATCGTAAAACGGATTCTTGATATCGATTGGGCGTGGCCGAAAACCCCCATTTTGACACCAAACTTTTTTTTTTTTTTTTTAGCCGACGACGCCCGCCAAGTTGGTAAAAAGGACCAAATGACGGGGGATGGGCGGGGGTGCAGGATGGTCGGGGGGTGGGGAGTGAGCCAGAACCGGCATATTCTTACTACTTACGGTACTTACGTCGACTAACGTTCTTTGGTTATGTTCGACAATATTCTTAAGTACTAATCTAAAACCCATCAAAAACTACAAGCGGAAACTTGAAGCGGCAGACTGCAGTCTGGAAGAATGTCCAGGATCCTGTGATTGGATATAGGAGAGGTGGCTTCGATTCAAGAATTCCGTAAGTCGTTTCTGAATTCTATTGTGTAATTGATTGTGTCGTACATCCAACAGTGGGCTTGGGTCATAATTGCGCGCCCGCCCATCCAAGTGTGTAGAGTTATTTATTTATTAATATGTAATGAAAGAAAAATAATTCATTAAGAGCCTTTGCGTTATTAATTATAATATTACTTCAAGGAATGTGATGTAACCATAAGTATTACTTAATCCGGTTTTGGACTACCAAGTCAATTGAGATACTTTTAATGAGCTGTCAAAACGTGACATCCCCATACATTTTGTATGAGAAAATGATAAGTGACGTCACTTATCATATATAGTCAATTGACTTCATTATTATTGATTTAATCGGTAATAAAAATCATGTATAAAAAAGAATTAACAATTATATTGCTTCCTAAGCCTGATTTAGTGCAACCTTTTTAAGGTAAGGTTTTTTAATTTTTTTGTGCATAGGTTCCAAGACCCTATTCAAATTCATTGGTATAGAATAGATATACCAAAAGCCAAAATTACAGTAGATTACGAAATATATTTTTAACTTTCTATTTAAATTAAAAGAACAAATACTCCAGTATGGAATCGTTATCAAAATCCTTTGATTAAATTGATTGATATCACAATTAAAGGTATTGGTATAAATGAAAAAGTACCTCTTGATATGACAGCTAAAATAGCCAATTAAAAAAAATGTACCTGGTATCCCTTAAGCCATCATAGGGAATCTAACGATACATACCTCATACATCAACATCTAAGAAGCCATTCAGACTGTAGCAGGAAAGATATTTTTTTTTCAATTAGCAGCGTCAAGTATAATTTTTGCATCAATTTTTTGCACGTTTCAATGAAACTGGACCAAGTAATAACAATTGTTTAACAAAGTCAGTAAGTAAGTCGTCAGTAATCAGTAATCAGTCAGTCTAGTCAGCGATGGCTCCCCTTTACTAGAACGTGTCCGATGGAATTTTGGAGGCAAGCAGAAAAAACGTATTTTGGCACTGTTATTCTATTTCACAAACACTCGTGCACTGTAATTAACCTATATCAAACAAAATGCCATCAACTTTATCCGATATAACTCAAAAATAAACCAAGAAAATGAAAATAAAACAAGAGCACAATATGTCTTTTTCGACATCCCGCCAAAACTCTGGAAAGATATTTAGCTATAATTATGTTAGACACACACAAACACATACCTACATACATGTAAATGACACAAGTCTCCCTCCGAAGCAGTCGGGTAAACACAATTCTATTTATATCAATGTATATGGCTGTATAAAAGTATCGGCTTTATTTATTTGGGGTCTTGATAGACGACTTTAATGACAAATTGGCTCCTCGATATGTCATTATTCAGCGCCATTCAATTTGAGCTCTGAACGCTCGTCCGATATCATTATCCCTTTAAGTAATGCTCTGAATTGAGTTTGGTTACAATAACGTAATGAATTCGTCGAACTCTGAAATATTAATTACCAATTATTTATCACAGTCTATCTACCAGTCTATTATAATATCATTATAATCAATATTATTGTTATTATTTTTTATTGATGTTTAGGTTTTAGGAACCGATAACGTAAGAAATAAAAAATACGAATACACGTTATGATAGATAATTTCAATATAAATTGAAAAATAAAGTCATGGGTACTATGGACACATACAAACACAGAAACACAAACACCCAGATTGAGAACAGAAACTTAAACTCATCATTCAAATATCTGCTTTGCCGGGAATCGAACCCAAGACCCCTCGATTGCCAGTCCGGTATGATAACCATTGCGCCACTCAGGTCTGAATGAAATAAATCTTAATGTAAATAGAAACTCCCCAATAGAAATGGATGCAACATTTTTTGTGTCCCACAGCAGGGCACTGCGGGTATTGCGCCACTCGGTTCGTCACAAGTTGGGCCATAATGGACTTATCAGCCCACTGGCCAAATGCGGATTGGTAGCATGGTAGTGCATTTGTCGTTATTCATAGTCGTTTACGTAAAAAAACAATAGAAAAGTGTTTTGCAAGTGTTTGAAAATCGTACAGTAGGTACTTCCCCGTATAACCGTCAAATTTTGAATTTCAATTTTATTGCTTTACAGTAAAGACTATTTGTATCATAGTATAGTAAACAAAAAATGAAGTGCGCATGGCGCGGCGGTTAGCGTAGAACGCTAACGATCTATGCAACTAAGCAAAACGGGCGCGGTCGGGTGTGAGATGGGTGACCGCTAGTGGCAAAAAAATTCATGCGCGTTTCCGTGCTTCGGAGGGCACGTTAAGCCGTCGTTCCCGGTTGTTGTCGATAGATAACAGTCGTTAAACCTTGTCGGAGGCCTTATGGGCGGTTTGAAAAGATCCGACAGCGGGTTGGCTACTAACCCGCATCTCCACCAACCCGCATTGGAGCAGCGTGCTGGAGTAAGCTCCAGGCCTCCCCAATAATGGGGAGAGACCCGTGCCCAACAGTGGGACGCAAAAAGGGTTGCAGCCATGGTAAAAATATCAATCTTCCAAAGTCCGCAAAGCAAAAAAATAATACCGTACCGAAGATAATAAAACCATGAATTTCGACTAGAAGGAATGTCGTAACTATTCTACGAGTAAAGATAAATACAAGTTATTATTACTATTATATATAAAACTATTTATTTGCTATTCCGTCCAAAATCTAAACCTAAGATGTTTCAGTATTTTTAGGCTAAGATTATACCCTAATCCCTGCCAAATCTCGTTCCTTACCAAAAATGTAATAACTTAACTTTGAATTACTCTTTGACCAACAAAATTTTCTTATTCTTTCTGCCTCTCCTTATTATTCTGTAATTTTCTTACATAACTAATCCCTCGAATCAATTGCACGGCTACTAAGCAGAAGAGTAATGAGAAACACTATTATACTAAGAAGATCACAAATAAATGTATCAATAAAATAAGTCATGTAACGAACCAACAAAAACCACTACAGTTAATAAATACCAAGAAATTTTGTTACGATTCCCGACTTTGAGTCATGACAAATAGAGTTCACGTTCCGTTTCCTTGAAATAATGGTCACAAGACATCATTTATAGCATTTTTTTGCTTACGAAAGCCATTATTGTTAAGCAGAATAAGTAAAATGTAACAGACAGTAAAGCTTATGTTCAACCGTCAAACGCTTAGCGATTTTTGTAGGAAAGGAGAATAGGCAATAAATAATAGAGATAATATTAAACTCATCAGAGAGTGCACGAACCACGAATTTAATCTCCTCATAGATAACAAAAACAATTGTTGCATTAAGCACAACACAAATATTTCAAAAGATGTGATTTTTATAAAGAATTTTGGATTTTAGTGTCACTAAAGTTCACTCACAAATTAAAGAAAGAAAGGAAAGAAAGAAAAAAATATTTATTTCAGAGAAGGAATACAAAATATTCGCTGAGGTCATCGCCTTTAGGTGCCCGTTTGGGCTAGATGTTGAGCTGAGAGAAAAAAGGCGGCAGAACAAAACACCCAGCAACACTCTTTTGAAAAAAGTACATTTATATATATATTTGAGATAACAAAATGGCTATGGGTCGATAATGGACACACGTGGCAGCTGATCGATAAAAGAGACGAAGTGTTAGAAAGAGTACGTCGAAGAGCAATGGTATCATTTAGGAAAAAATGAACTGGAGAGGTTACCTGAGCGGAAAGTGGACTAGAGACAAACTTAAGAAGATTTGTTATGAAAGAAATTATTAAGCAAATGTTTTACACCTTAGTTCACATTACTGAAGTTTTAGCAAGGATCCCTTATTTATATAGTTATAAATCTATCCTTTATAACTCAGGGATAATATATCATTCTAATGTTTATAAAATATTAAAATCAGTTTAGTAGTTTTGGCTGTTTATTTATTTGCTACAGCTTTCATCGTTATAACATTAGTACAGATAGCGATATAAACGACATAATGTATAAAGCCTTTGAGGCTCTTTATCGTCACCCATTAAGGGTCAAACAAGTCCTCCACACGGAGTGTCCTTAAGCTGTAGAGCGTGAAAACTGGAAAGCTTAAACATTTAAGAGGATTTGGGTCTCACCAATTTCAACCCTTTTTAATTTTCTTAATTTGATGTTTTGTTTCTAATTTTCGCAATTTATTAGATAGAAGTAGAATCTGAGTCCGGTATTAAAATATTTTGTAAAAAAATTAGCAAATTTGTATTTAGAAATAGAAATAAATAAATAAATCATCTATGATTTTGTTAGACTTCTTTCCTGTTTTCCGTACTATGGCTGAGCGGTAAATCCCGCGGTCTGCAATGCTGAAACACGAAGTTCAAACCCCGGGCGCGCACTACTGATAAATACATTTTTGTTAAAATTAATTATTTCACTAGGGTTAATTCACCTAGAGACGCTCATGATTTCTCTAAGGCACGATGTTTACCAATCCGCGCCAAGTACATGTTGAACTATGGTCTAAGTATAATCTCTCTCACTCCAGAGAACTGTGCCTGTGTGGGCCTTAATATACATAGGTTAAAAAAATGAAGAAACATTTTATTGTTAACACTTAATATGGAAGTTGACTAAAACGTGTTTTTTCAAAAAATGCGAGCAACATATTTAAGCCACGGTGCCGTACGGTGGCTCATTTAAAATTACGTCGAAATGGCGCCCAACCTGGGGCGAACGAATTACGCCACGTTAAATTAGATTGGAATCGATTCCGCGGTGTGCTCGGCCGTACAGGCCAATTTGCGTTCTGTTAAATAAACAAACATCGGGCTTGAGACTTTTGAAAAATTATTCAACCGAAAATGCCTTATTTTATTTTTGTTTCACATTCGTTTGGGGATGGCTCATTGATTTGCACTGTGTTTTGGTAAAATTAAATAAAGATTAAGAGTGATTTAGGCCATTGTCTTGTCAAGGGTACTTTACTGTATATTTTATGAATATGATAAATATTCATAAAATATTTAAAACGATGTCATTTTAAAATATTTAAATTAATTATAATTATCAAGTCAAAATAAATAGAAACAACCGGACATTAACTGACAAACACTTTTATTTTAAATAATAACCATTGCGTTTTTTTAAACAATAATTCCCACTAAAATAAAAACAGTCTTAATTGCATCTATAGATAGAATGTTCATAATAAATTATTTCTGACAAACTTTAAGCTACCGAAAGCGATAAAACTTATTTAATAATTTACGCCTTTTTTATACATTTCATAGAGAAAAACCTTCTTTACATTTGACGTTCCTCAAAAATTGAGCATCACGTAGACGCCAAACGAGCGTCTCTCATTATCGCACGCAAAAGTTTCCGAGTCACAGCATTGTGAAAGCTACTGAAAAAATAATCAACACGGCTGAAAGATCCAACTGAACGAGTAATGAGAAGAATTTCCAAGCCGTCTACAGACTTTGGCAGCGAAAAAAGTTGGGGGCGCAAAAGTTTTTCGATCGGTAACATGGAACTGAAAACTTGGACAGAAAAGTACGGAGCAACGTGGCTGTGGTTGAGAGTAGCCACGATCCACTTAGAAATCATCATAATCATCAGCCCCTTTTAATGTATTACTATCCGGTATCCAACAGGATCTCAGATCATACTTGTCCCATATGACACTGTACTGAGATAAATATGGCGGACTATTAAATGTATAAAACATTTTTTGTATTTGTGCATTTAATCATTTTGTCTTAGTCTTTGTATTTTTTGTTATTTTTTTATTATTTGCCTGACTAGATGCATTATAAATAAAATGCGCACTGCTTGATATCGCCCTTTGTATTGGTCACTATTGGACGTCCATGGAAGAAATAGCATGTGCTTCTTCAAGGATGCTGTAAAACCTTTTCCTTTAAAAAAGATATTACATTTTTATTTATTAGTTATTAGTGT
Organism: Pyrgus malvae; assembly: GCA_911387765.1. Taxonomy (NCBI): domain Eukaryota; kingdom Metazoa; phylum Arthropoda; class Insecta; order Lepidoptera; family Hesperiidae; genus Pyrgus; species Pyrgus malvae. Next base: position 2,310,409 of record OU426955.1, on the reverse strand, counting down.
TCATATGATGACCGGGAAAAATGACATTCATTAAGCGAATATTTTGTATTCCTAATATGAAATAAATATTTTTTTCTTTTTCTTTTTCATAAGTGACAGTGGTAGCATAGCTTCATATGGCCCTAGATGTTAATGTAATAAAGGAATAATATATTGGAGAGACGGTCCCATGTTCTTTTGGAAACCGGCATCCGCGTTGCTCTATGCCGCAGACTGATGCCAAGTTTGGTCTCCGCTGACCCATTTTTTTGGGACACAGTGAAAGTAGATTCTTTTGTATTGGTTATGCATTTCAGAAGTTTCGAAGTTTGGATGAAATAAACTTGCTCGCGTCAAAATATCCGCGATTCTTCATTGTTCTGATTGAATTCCTCACTTTGTTTCTTTTTATTTGTTTTGAGTTTTTGGGACACGGTTATAGGGAATACCTATTTTGGTATGCTTACGTTTCTTGTATATTGGTATGTTCAGATCTTTCAATTTAACCGTGTAACGGATATATTTCTATTCTTTTCTGTTGTTAATATTAGGACCTTGAAAGTTAATTAAGAGGAATTTAATAGGTGTTATTTACAGTTATAAATATTAGTCTCTTTTTAGCGGCAGTTTATTAGTTGTCGAAGATAGGATTTTCGTAGGTGGTAGAACTATTATGGTTTGCCTGGGGAAGTACCACCGCTGCACCCACTTCTGCCGTGAACCAATTCTATTGTGTTTCGGTGGAAAGATGCAGTTGCCGGCCACACTTACATGAGGCAACCACCAGCCTCCGGAGTAGCAGCGCAACTGCATACGACTTCAGACAAGACTTACCTATGCTTGCTTGAGGTTGTGTGCAGATGTCCATGGCCTGCATGCTCGTCTACTACTCCATTCAAATAAAAAAAGAGCTCGCAAGTCTGACTAATAATGTAATGTGTGTAAGTATAAAGTTACCACCTTTTTTAATATATTGAAATAAAAGACGAATACTACAGGCTACTTAAATGGTCTGCGCAGAGCCCATGTAAGGGTATTTAAAAATTTTAGAACAGCATACAGCAAGAGTCAGAGTATAGTACAGTTTCCGATAAGACCGTATGAAAGACCTATTGTAAAGTCCTTCCTATTATTCCTTTGTTACATTAACATCTAGGGCCGTATGAAGATATGCGACCACTGATACTGAACACTAACAATCTTAACTATTTTTTAAAGGAAAAGGTTTTACAACATTCTTGAAGAAGCACATGCTATTTCTTCCATGGACGTCCAATAGTGACCAATACAAACGGCGATACAAAGCAGTGCGCTTTTTATTTTGAATTTAGTATACAAAGCCATTCCAAACTTTTTTATATTAATTTGAAATTACTAGTACTGAAGAACGGCAATTTCATAGGTAAAGACCTAATATAATGCATCTAGTCAGGCAAATCAAAAAAATAATAGTAAAAATACAAATACAAAAATGATTTAATTGCTCACGTCATATAGTGACCAATACAAAGGGCGATACAAAGCAGTGCGTATTTTATTTTGAATTTAGTATACAAAGCCATTCCAAACTTTTTTTATATTTGAAATTACTAGTACTGAAGAACGGCAATTTCATAGGTAAAGACCTAATATAATGCATCTAGTCAGGCAAATCAAAAAAATAATAGTAAAAATACAAAGACAAAAATGATTTAATTGCTCACGTCATATAGTGACCAATACAAAGGGCGATACAAAGCAGTGCGTATTTTATTTATAATGCATCTAGTCAGGCAATAATATACTATAATATAGGCAAATAAATACGGGTGAATGCAACTTCAAATCGCGTCTGGAACAATAAAAATTACAAAGACAAAGACAGAATAATTTATTAGCGCAAAGGGTATGTTAAATCCTTATCGATTTGTAAGTGGTATAACTTGCAAATTTCGACTGGAAAAGTAGGTACTATTAATGCAACTATTCCTATTACTAGCAATTTCATTGCGTAACGGTGGAAAGATGAAACAACTTCTAGAACTTGAGTTTGGATATACATAGATGTCCATGGTAAAGTGCCACGTGGCCTACAAGCTCGTTGGCAACGTAAATATACAAAAAACATATTTAAGAAATCCAAAAAATAATAGAGTTCTCAAATATCCTACAGTTGTAACACTTTGTACACTTTCAGAAGCTTATTCAAATATGTGCCCATACAAACACCATTAGGCAAATTGCCACTTGTTTTGAGGAGCTTATGTGGCTGGAAAAAAGGAACTTTATCCGGTGTTGAATAGATTTGAATTGTACGAGTAATTTTAAGATATTCGCCGACTCTTGGTGAAGTTTCCAAACAGTTTTTATACTGTACAAGTAGCTCCATTTTTTTATTTAAATGATGTAGCAGGCAAGCATGCAAACCTCAAGCTGATCATGGGTCTTTACCCATTATTGGGAAGGCCTGGAGGCAGTATGGTCTAGCATGCTCCACCACATTGTTTCAATGAAGGATCCAATATTATTTAGGTTTAAAATTTGAACTCCTTAAAATTATCCAGGACAAAGCTGAGTGTACGATAAAATGTTTTAAGAAAAGGCAGCCTTCTAAGAGTAGTAGTAGTGAAATTAACTTTCATTATTGTAGCTTCTTTCTCATCGAACATGAAACATGGTATAACATCTACGAAAATAGAAGCATTGTCCGTGCAAAAATAAACTCCTTGCTTTCAAATTATTATCGGCCTTATCACTTCTTTGTCTTATGAATGCGAGTTTCAAGTAAGCAAGAAGCAATATAATTGTTTGTCTCGTTGTAATTATTATTTTTGAGTCAAGATAAAACATTGTAAATTTTTCGTTAAGGGTTTGACAGAATTAAGTTCTAAAAAATAAAGCAAATTAACCGAAAATGTTTACAAATATGTTATATTATCTTTCCTGTGTAAGATGAACTGGATTCATAAGCACATCGCAACCTTGTTTACTTTATATTTCAATATTTTCCTTTCCTAAATTTCGGGTGTTCCCCAAGGCTCAATACTTCACCCCATCCTTTACTATTCTCTCACTGGGACTTGTTCACTTCTCCCTAATCACATCCTTGGGTTTTATATTCTGGAAACGCGCGAAATTTTAATGTTTACGCATTAGCTGAATTAGGACGGATGAAATAAGGCAAGGTTAATATATTTGGAGTACCTAGCAAAATGATGAGTAATTGAGGAGCGAGTTCTGTACAATTCAGTAGATTCTCTCTGAAATTTTGAGTTTCTGGCAAACAAGATAAATGTGATATTACGTAAAACTGCTTCAAACTGTAATAAAATAACATAAACAAATGTTGAGTTTCTTTTTGTAGTACAGGTACTGCAGGTAGTGCAGGTTATTTGAGATTTTTTTAAATTGTTGTTTATTCTTATAGACATGAAAATGGGTGTCATTAGATATAATTTTTGTCATGTGTTTACAATGTTTACATTACATAGACGACACATAGACGACCTGTGTGGCACAAAGGTTATCATGCCGGACTGCCAATCGGAGGGTCCCGGGTTCGATTCCCGGCGAAACAGAAATTTGAATGATGAGATTAAGTTTCTGTTCTCGGTCTGGGTGTTTCTGTCTTAGTATGTGTCCATGGTAACCACGACATATATCTACCCTACTATGAGGCTATGAGTGTGAAATGTTACGTATTTACTTATGTTACTTACATATTCGACGTGAAAGAGTGTTCTGCTGCGATATCAGTTACTAAAACGATGTTTTTAATTAAACCAGTAATTAATCCAACTTTTTTGCTTTCCCCAAGCCTTGCTGGTCAACATCTCACAAGCCTTTGGGACAAAGGGTTGGTTGGAAAACAATACAGCCAATAAAGACTCACCGAGCGTTCACGTAAATAATGACAAAGAAACTTAGAGCATCAAAGTTACTGACTCACCCTTCAGTAGAAACGGCATAGCGCCTCGCTTCGATACATAATTTTTGTGCCAAATCTGGTGCAGGGGAAGAACGCACACATTTTAATTTTGTCATACATTCACAAATATTCTTTCATCGTTACAGACGCATACATTTCTAAATATGTCAATTTCAATTTACAACGTCATTTTCTATGCACCGTTAACACTGACACCGACACACACAGACACAATAGTTGTATAACTAGAAGGCACATTGTGCATGGATTGGGACGTTGAGACGAGGGGTTCACCCGTAAAGGACACTCGTCTGACGGGTGTCATACCTGTCATACCTTGATGTTCTAAGCAAAGAAGTAACGATTTTGCCTGGAATGATTGCGTTCCGACCAATACGGTATTGATTGCGGTGCGGTAATTAAAATAAAATTATTGATCTGATATTAGAGTTTAAATAATTATCAATAATGAACTTTATAATTTCTCATACTTTTAATGTTGTAGTTTGAATAAGATAATAATACTATGATGTAGTAACAATACGTGACGCCTACTTCATTTTTATTTGTCACACTGTCGTTTTATTTGTTTTTATTTTATTATTTCCCTATATTTGTATTTTTTTATACTAAAATGACATTTTTCTTACTTAACATTATGTCTGCTTTGTACTGCTTTTATTAGCGAACGTGTTTATCTTCTTTATTTCTTCTTTATATGTTGCGCTGCTACTCCGAAGGCTGGTGTAAGTGTGGCCGGCTACTGCACATTTCCACCGAAACACAATAGAATTGGTTCAAGGCAGAAGTGGGTGCAGTGGTACTTCTCCGGGCGAACCATAATATTTCTACCACCTACCAAAGTTTATTATTTTCTGTAATATACTTTCTAGAATAACCTTTTCTAAATTATAAACCAATTCATCCTTAGGGCAAGCATAACGTATAAAACATGTAAAGTATCCTACGGAACACTGTTAGTACTGGCTGAAGTGTATTTTATATCCAGCAAAATTTTATTAACTCTGTACATTTCAGCGTTTCGAGCACTCGCACACGCTCTTGTAACATAAATTGTAACTGAGGCTCACCGGAGAGTGTTCCTGTTGAAATGAAATAAAATCCACACTGAAAATCTGTTAAGCAGGTCATTTTATTTGAGCGAGATCTGATTTATTACTATATCTTTTTTTGTATCAGGGGAGCAACCTTCAAAAGATATCCGGCACCTTGGGAGAGGATACCGGGTTATGTGGGATTAGTACCGCACTAAAATCCCCTAGGTGACCTGCCTCGGCGCTTGAGGAGGACTCCGGGATCTCAAGTGGAACGCACTGGTGTCCTCCACGCGCGGCGCCCATTGCGGGCCCATCGTCGAATATGCTCTCCTGCACCTTCCGATGCTTACAGACAACTAGTGACAATTATTATTTATCTATGAGCTTTTTACTGTCACTTGGATACAATATTACTGTTTTAAATTTCTGCTTGCCTGAATTTGTATAACTGTAGCATATAATGAGTTTAAATTTCTGTTCCCGGTCTGGGTGTTTGAGATCCTGTCTTTGTATGTGTCCGTGGTACCAACGACATAGGGTATATCTATCCTACTGTGATTATGAGGGTGTAACGTTTAAACATAATAGGTAATATGGTTATTTTGGTACCTAAATTTTAAGACAAAAAGGTTTCAAGGACCCAAGGTTTCAAGGCCTTCTTTACATATTTTTTGCCTCTTTTGAGTTATTTAACTTTCAGTAGGTCATTAAACTTTGCACAAATAGCAATAATTAGGAGCTTATAAAGTCAGAAATCAAACAAGTCCTCATTAAATAAATACCACAACAAAATCCAAATTGCCCCAAACCCTGCAGCGACAATTAAAAGTTGAAGGCAAAGTTCAATATGTGAATGAGAGAGAATATTCGTGGATCTGCATGAAGAAGAAGGACAAAAATTTAGGGTTGCCCTGTTTTGTAGGTCAATTGTAAACACGAGGAAACTTTTAATAAGCCATTTTGTGGTCGATGAGGCATTAAATTTCCAGTACGTATTTACTTATTTAAAAACAAATTTTATTTTATTGTTACAAAATGTGTATTATGTTACATTGTAAGCAAAAGGTGGAGCATACTTTATTATATAATTAATTTTACTGTGTGGGTACAGTTAATAAAATTAGTTAAAGAAATTGAATTTGTTATCAAATTTATAAAAAAAACCGGCCAAGTGCGAGTCGAACTCACGCACGAAGGGTTCCGTACCATTATCTATAAAAAATCACGTTTATTGTATAGGAGCCCCCTTAAATATTTATTTTATTCTATTTTTAGTATTTGTTCAACAATAGCGGCAACAGAAATACATAATTGCCTTTCATTATCCATATAATACATTGCATTAAAATTTAATGAAAGGTAAATTGTGGTTTATGGTTTATGACGTATTAAAAAAAACTACTTACTAGATCTCGTTCAAACCCATTTTTGGTGGAAGTTTGCATTATAATGTACATCATAATATTTTTTTTAGTTTTATCATTCTATTATTTTAGAAGTTACAGGGGGGTGGGGGGACCAACATTTTACCACTTTGGAAGTGTCTCTCGCGCAAACTATTCAGTTTAGAAAAAAATGATACTAAATACCTCAACATCATTTTTGAAGACCTATCCATAGACACGTATGGGTTTGATGAAAAAAAAAATATTTTTGAGTTTCAGTTCCAAATTCCAACCCTCAAAATTTATTGCTTTTTTCTATTTTTGTGTGAAAATCTTAATGTGATTTACAGAATACATATACGTACCGAGTTTCAACAGTATAGTTCTTATAGTTTCGAAAAAGTGGCTGTGGCACACGGACGGACAGACAGACAGACATCACGAATCCATAAGGGTTACGTTTTCTGCCATTTGGCTACGGAACCCTAAAAACAATAAAAATGTATGGGACCCAAATCTGGCTATTGTAGAACATAAGCAATCTCCGAAGCTAAGAAATGTTATTCGTGGTCAAGGTTTGGATGGGTAGCTATTGCTAGTAGCACTTGTTCATGCAGGCACAGGAGTAGATAAACGACCAGAGTGCAAGCTTCATACAACCGCGCGAATCGGTTGCACTACTACAAGCACGCGGAGCATGTGTGCGTGACCACTGGCCGCTTGTCGCGTATGCGGCGAGACTGGAAAAAACCGGTTTACGTTGGCACAGCCAGTTGACAATCTCAGGGTTTGTGCGACGTACGTTTTTTGTTTTGTTAAATTTTGCAAGTTTGAATATTTACTTAATATAAAAACGTGGTATTTTATTAATAACAATGGTTGTTTACTGTACTGTTTGTATGAATAATACTAGAAAAAATAAAAATATATCATACTTTAACTATCCCAAGGAGTACAATAGGTAAGTAAATATTTGATTATTACTTTTTCAAGTACACTACACAATGTGCTTTTACCTTTTTATTGTTATTACGAAATTTTACAAAACATTTGTAGGTATGTGGGTGGGTTGGTATGTGTGTTAAGTTGAAATATCGCAAGTAAGATTTGAACCACTTCCCGATGTTGTATACTTACCTGCGGAACTTTGGTGACAATCCAATAATGATAGATATAACTCCTGACAATTTTATCGCATTTGTTGAATTGCTCGAGCAAAAGTTTCGCGAATATTTTGATCTTGAAGTAAATATTGTCAATGTTGGCAACGAAATACTTCAACATATTAAAGATTGCAAATTTGATATGCCATGTGAGTGTTTCCCATTAGATTACTTGAAAAAACTATATGTTAGATTTAGAATTTACCACACCATTAAAAGAAACAATAAATTATTAAAAAACAAAAATTGTAAAAATAAAATTATTAGAGTAAGTATTTTGTAAAGTATTCTATCATACTGAATAATAAAACTATTTAACAAATGTTTTTATTTTATTTTATTTGTCTTAACCTATTGTGACAACCCTACCAGAATAGGTAACAATTTTTCCCGTTCTTAAGAAGCTTGCACTCTGGTCGTTTATCTACTCCTGTGATGCAGGTGACTAGGTCAATAATGATAGGTTAGTGTTGAAGCTATACCAATTAACACTGGAATAGCAAGCTAGATTAAGATACAAATGAATTCAATTTTAACAAAAAATAATACTCATTCCAAAAAAGAAGAATAAAGATAATTCACATTTCATTTTCTTGCGAATGGTAAGTACTGACTAAACTGTTTTGGACTAAACGCGAAAAAACGCGTAAAACGGCGTATCTATCTTTCTAAATGGGTACTGACTCCAAAATAATTTGTCTCTTTACAGAAATAACGTGTAATCTATACTAATATTATAAAGAGAAAAGATTTGTATTTTTGTATGTTTGTGATGAATAAACTCAAAAACTACTGTTCCGATTTCAAAAATTCTTTCACCATTAGTAAGCTACATTCACCCTGACTTTTTACTGCGAGATAATGCTTCATTCCTGCGTGAAAACGGGTAATAGGACCAACGCGGTTGAAGCAACTGGCTAAACGCCTATGATTTTAATATAGATAGTAATGAAGCCTGGAACAGCACAAAGGCTATTTTTTATCCTACGGGGACCTATTAAACGAGCAAAGCCGCTGGCGGAAGGCTAGATAAGCATAAAAAAATATACGCGCATATTGGTACAACGTTATGTGCTTTAAAAGTCGACAAAATATTTAGTCCAATATCAGATAACTATAATCTACTACTTCCTTTATTTCAATCAAATAATAATAGAACGTTACATAATTTTAAAAGACGATTTTTTACCGCTTTTTCATCCCCATATTACAAATCTTAGCTTCATTCAATAACAATTCGTTTCAAAAAAGTCTGAATCCCTTTTCCGCCGGCGATATCGTTATACGGCGTTTTATTTATCATTTCCTGTGTCGCGACTGGGGACTCTCCCTAAGTACCTATCATACGCATTTTGGGGAATTACAGTAAATTTCCCGAGAAGACGGCAACGCCGGTGTATGTCGCTGGGGACGAAATGAATTATGTTGCTTACGTTGTCTCAAGGTTTTGAAGCTGAGTAATTCGGCAAAGTACTAGTAAGATGTTTTGTAGGCGGTTTTTCATTTTTTACGACACCGCTACACTTATTAGTACCTACCGTCAAACCATTCTATTGTAGTTCGATAGAAAGCTGCGGTCAGGCCAGGCAAGCGTCCTGACTTAAATCACGCATCATGGGCTGAAGTGAACGTTTGATATCATAATTGTGGCCTTTTTTTGTATACCGTTGAGGATACCGGGTAATGTGGGATTTGTACTGCACTAAAACCCCCTCGGTGGCTTGCCTCTGCGCTTGGGGAGGACTACGGGATCTCCATTGGAACGCACCGGTGTCCTCCACGCGCGGCGCTCCAGACCGGGTCCATCTTCGTGAGAGTAGATGTGCTCTCCTACACCTTCAGGTGTTCACAGCGGTTATGGCCTTCCTATTCATGTGTTAATCTATTTAAAGTTAAAAAGGTACTATCGCCGGCCAGACTTACATGCATGGTACAATACATGTATATGCCCATGAGTAGCAGCGATTATTTATCAACATAGTGTGGCCTACATACTCGTCGTCTGCTACCTCATTCTATAAAAGCTACACAATGCTAAGTGAACTCCAATGCGGTCAAATATTCTGTACATCTAGCTAGCTGCAACCTTTTTTGCAACCCACGACTGGGCACGGGTCTCTCCCCATTATTGGGGAGGCCTGGAGCTTACTCCACTACGCTGCTCCAATGTCAGGTTACATCTAGTTCTGTTTATATTACTCTATATTGTATGAACGCGCCAACACATGAGAATGAGTTAGTTTTGTACAGATGTGTGACATAAATCCCCAGCTTTGCAGTTCGAGTGTGAAAGTCTCTTTGTAAGGCGACGGAATTGTTTTACTATGACTTTGTGCATACCCTCTGTTCTAGTGCTTCTACTCAAAGCTATTTGTGTTGAATTTCCAATAAGGTTGTATGACTATTGGCAAGAACTACCATGACATATTACTTTTCTACTGTTAACGCAAAAGGTTTACTCGGAGGCCATAATAATATTTTAATTTTGGCTGGATCATCATATCAACTTATTTTATAAAATTTTATCTTTAGTATTAAAATTAGATGGTTTAGATGTATGGCGAAAGTTTAAACAACTAATGCTTGTCTTTGTAAACTTTTTACGAAAACATTTTATCATTGTTATAAGCTAAGAAGTAACATAATTTATCTTTTATATGATACTAGCCTTCCGCCATCGGCTTTGCCCGCGTGGACCCGAATTATAGATTTCCGTAGGACAAAAACCATCCTATGTCCTTTCCTAAGGTCCACTCTACCTGTGTTCCAAGTTTCATTAAAATTGGTTCAGAAGTTTAAGCGGGAAAGCGCAGACAGACAGACAGACAGAAAGAGTTGCTTTCGAATTTATAATATTAGTAGGGAAGTAAGAATTCTATCCCATATGAACGAAAATAAATGAAAAGATAACACTACTTATAATAAATTTCAAACACCCCACCTTTATGCCTTTTCTGATTGTAAACAGACTTTTTTCCTAAAATATTTAAGGCAAACGGAGCCAAAAGTGATACACGGAGCAAGGTGATAAACCACGTAAATAGCGGGAACATACCTCTTCTCAAACGTTTATATGGCAAAGGTAGATAAGTAAATTCAGCCACCCAATGCTAAATGCATAGTTCCGGCAGTACTACTGTTCGGTTTGGCCTTTGGATGTGTGGTCTAAGATAGGAATAATACCAAACAATAAAAAAATAAGCACGCACGGCTAAGCTATCTACACAGCCAAGCGAAACAGACACGCCCAGGTGTAAGTAGGATAGTCCTTGTAGCTTTGGGATTAAGAAGGGCTACGGTATCCCCTGCCTGATCGTAAGAGGCGACTAAGAGGGGGCTTCCGGAGTTGCGGGCAGTGAGAGTGGGAGCTCGATCCGTTCAGCCAGCGGCCCCGGGAAGGACTGCGGTGTGTGCGTGGCCGCATACCTCCGTGATTATGAAACACAAATTATAATGAAACGATGTTTCAGAATTGGTTTGGGCATTAGAAAGGTTAAAAAAACATTATTGGGCAACGCTTATCGCTTAAACCGCATAACAAACTCAGCCCCTAAATTTCAACCGATCCTGGAACCAGTTGGTGCCGCACCTGAGGGCCCAGAGTTATCTGATTAAGCTCCTGGGATTTCGGAGGCGAAACCGATATTGCAACGCTGGCCTAGATTGGAGCGTTACACTAAAATTGAAAATAACGATTGAAAAATAGATATAAAATTTCAATTTATGGTAAGAGATTATAAAGTGCGAAAAATACGATGAAAATAATGTTTTATGATGAAACAGACTAACATTTATAAAAGATAACACAGGAAAAGTATAAAATTAGAATTCATGGTAAAGGATAATTAATTGATAAATAGACCGATTAAAACAATCATCATTATCATCATTATTAGTTTTCAACAGTCCACTGTTTGACATAGGGCTCTCGATATCCGTGCCATTAAGCTCGATCTTCGGCTCTATTTATATCCTTATTTATATCTTCGGCTCTATTTATATCACTATTTATATCTTCGGCTCTATGTATAGCTCTATTTATATCTATTCAGTGTATTTAACGTACATAAACATATACACATAACCTAAAGCAATCCTGAGTATTGTACGTATCACATTTGACACCTATAAGTTGGTTTTTCATATACCCCATATTGATGGGTGGCCAAGTGTGGCAAAAAGGTCATGCGCATTTCCATGCTTCGGAATAGGGCATGTTAAGCTTGCTTGTTATGTTAACAATATGTTATCAATAGTCGTTAAACCTTGACACAGGTATAATGGTTGGGTTGAAAACAAATGACAGAAAGTTGGCTACTAACCTGTCGTGGATACCATGGACACACACAAAGACAGAAACACAAACCCCCAAACCGAGAACAGAAATTTAAACCCATCATTCAAATTTCTCCACGCTGCTCCAATGCGGGTTGGTGGAGATGCGGGTTAGTGGCCAACCCGCTGTCGAATGTTTTCAAACCGCCCATAAGGCCTCCGACAAGGTTTAACGACTGTTATCTATCGACAACAACCGGGACCGACGGCTTAACGTGCCCTCCGAAGCACGGAAACGCGCATGAAATTTTTGCCACTAGCGGTCACCCGTCTCATATCCAGTTGCATAGAACTTTTGCGTTCTACGCTAACCGCCGGGCCATGCGCGCTTCAATTGAAAATGAATTATGATCTTACAATGAGCTGAAGTAAATCCTCTTATGAATATCATTTATACATCGAAGGCTGTAAGCTTCAATTAGTTCAAAAACCGAACGGAGCTTTAGCTCTTTGTATGGAATAATTAAATAAGTTGTTGAGTACCTATTTCTATTTTGTTTTACGTTCTCATTTAAGATTTACTGTCGTTTTTGTTATAATCTTAACAGTCATTTATATTTTGGGACAAGAACGTTTTCGTTTACGATATCATAAGTTGAAATAGCGTGTAACTTTTAGTAGGAAGTAAATTTAATACAAAAGAAAGGGATTCTTTACGACTCAAAAGTTCTGGGACGTTATTTGGGATTTGGTAATCTACGCAAATAAATAAAATTGGAGTGTCTGTTTATAATAATAAATAAACGTTTTTTACTATAATAATATGCATATGAATGTATATACAGTACATATACTAAAACAGCATTTTTTACTATTTTTGTCTGTCTGTCTGTTTGTCTATCTGTCTGTCTGTTTGTTCCGGCTAATCTCTGAAATGGCTGGACCGATTTTGATGGGACTTTCACGGGAAGGTAGCTGATGTAATAAAAAGTAACTTAGGCTTAGACTTATTTTAGAAAAATTCTATAACTAAAGGCCACGCAGACGAAGTCGCGGGCGGCCGCTAGTTTATTATAAGGGGGTTAGCTTATGGCAGATTCGTGCGTATTTCCATCGGTCGTTCTGTTTCTTAATGATACCTAGTTGGTGGAGCTGTGGGTTAGTGGCCACCCCACTGTCGGATGCTTCCAAACCGCCTTTTTTTTGGTATCGAGGGAAACCTTCAAAAGGTACCTGGCACCTTGGGAGAGGATACCGGGTTATGTGGGATTTGATTTCGCTAAAGCCCCCTCGGTGGCCTGCCTCTACGCTAAGGGAGGACTCCGGGATCTCCAGTGGAATGCAATGGTGTCCTCCACGCTCGGCGCCCACAGTGCTGGACCATCTTCGGACAGCAGATGTGCTCTTGCACCGTCCGATGTTTACGGCGGCTTGCGGCCACCCACGCACCGTCGCCTTCCCGGGGTTGCTAGCTGGACGGATCAAGCTCCCACTCTCCCCGCTCGCAACCCCATAGACCTTAGACAAGGCTCAACCAATGTTATCTAACGGGTTAACAGTCTCAATATAACAGGGTTATACCTATCAGTTGTAAGCTGTTATGTTTTTGAACAAAATTTCATAATGGTATGATACTCATTATTTTATTACATATTTTGTACTAGCTAACTATCCAGTTTCCTATGGAACAACGAGATAAGCCTTTCATGTGCTTGATTTAATGCTAACGTGTTTAATTCCCATAATTCCAATCGATCGATAACGCAATGGGGCGTTTGATTCGTAATCGGCTTAATAGCCGATTTAATTACTTAATTGCAACATATAAAAACAATTTATGAACCTTTTGCAGTAAACAAGGATTTTAAACATTCGGACAGGTACAGTTATATATTGATCGAAAGTTTATTTGTGATCAGATATCATAGAAATAAACAAACTACGGAATAGGTAAATTTATTACGTCCCTGTAGCTTCGGAATTCCGAATAGAGCTACGGTATCCCCTGCCTGATCGTAAGAGGGGCTTCCAGGGTTGCGGACGGTGAGAGTGGGAGCTCGACCCGTCCAGCCAGGGGCACCGGGAAGGACGGCGGTGTGGGCGTGGCCGCATGCCGCTGTGAGTGCCTGAGCGTGCAGGAGAGTACATCTGCTCTCCCGAAGATGGGCCCGTTCTGGGGCGCTGCGCGTGGAGGACACCGGTGCGTTCCAATGGAGATCCCGGAGTCCTCCCCAAGTACAAAGGCAGGCCATCGAGGGGGTTTTAGTGCGGTATAAATCCCACATAACCCGGTATCCTCTAACATACTCTCTCTCACACACGCACACACACACACATACAGACACATTTTTGTAACTTTAATAATCCTTTAAATTTATTAAAATGTTTGTAAGTGTTAGCGCTCTACCTATCTCGCATGTAATGTTACTGATATAAATTGTAAATCTTTCCGCGGGAGGGCACTGGTGACTTGTAATACAGGTTTTTTATTAACCCATATCAGGCACCAGGTTCTCACAAAGTAAGATTGTGAATTTTACATTTATATTCGATACATTTGTACTATTGTACCTCAACTCAGAAACTATTCGACCGATTATTATGAAAATTGGTATGTATATGTATTTTTTCACGGTGAAGGTTTATATGCTATCCATTATTATAATTATTTAATATTTAAACGCGGTACGGAGTTCGCGGGGTCAGCTAGTATAAGATAAAGAAGAATGATATTTATATAAATTATTTGAAAAATGAGACTGAAATCTCGGTGTCTTGGTTTTGTTTCAAACCTTAAATCTTTTACCCTCTAGCCAGCACATTAAATTAAGAGTTCCACATAGGATAAAGAAGCACCATCTTAGCCTTATCTGTAAGTATATTTAAAAGCAAATCCTTTGATATACATTAAAAAATATTCTAAAAACGACTCCTTAAGTCACCTTAGTCAGCCTTACGATACTTAAGGGAAAATACGACCTTATTGTTCGGGACGGTGGCGATGGAAATATAAACCTTGGCATCAACTAGCAGGATCAAAGCACTTACTGGAATTACACTTCTCAACTTTAAATTTATGACTTACGTACCGAATTATTTTTATGCCTTGCAGAGAAAACCCGGCTATAATTATAGCTGGTATAGAACATAATTTATATACAAAGCTAAATAATTAAGGTCGCGGTGGAGAATTTTATGCTTGAAATTTTTGTTTGACATCTGTGTCCTAAAGCTCAGAGGAATATGTAATTAAACTAGAAGAAAGGACATATTTAAGTAACGATTGTCTACGTCTAATACCTTTAAACGAGCCAAACTTGTATATATCTAAATATATTTTTTGAATCTCGGAAACGGCTCCAAAGATTTTGATGAAATTTTGTACCTTGGTTTCGGGGATGATAAATCGATCCAGAGAATTTTTATTGATAGAAATTGTCTTTTTATTTAATGTTTATGCCGTTAAATATAAAATTTCTCTTACTGACATCTATTGAAAAATATTAATAATATTGTGGCGTAGAAAACCGTCAAATGTCGACCGTCAATCCGCCCTTTAAACAAATGACAATGTCGTATGAAAGACCTCTATAAAAATTTCGTCAATGGAATTAAAGCTTTCTTGGTCGAATGGTTATGAAAGCCGACTACGGAGCTAGAGACCCGGGTTCAAACCTCAAGTAAGCAAGTTGCGTTTTTTATTTTTTGTGACATTTTTTTTAAAATTGGGAGCTAGGTATTTCAAAAGGCTTTGTTAAGTAACACTAAGCCAATGAATGTTTTGCTTAAAAATAAACCAAGAAAATCATTTTTTTATCCGAGCAACGCTTGGACGTCCAGGTCCTTTTATTTATTACTCGTAATTAGGCATTACACTATCATTAGTATTTGATGTGAGTGAAAGTATCCGGCAGTGGATTGACATCTAAGATACATCTTGGCTGCAACCCTTTTCACCTCTCTCTAATGGGCACGGTTCCCTCCCCATTATAATTGCTCCCCAATTATAATGGGGAGGGAGCTTACTCCACCACGTTGCTCCAATGCCTGTAAGGCCTCCGACAAGATTTAACGACTGCTATCTGTCATCGATATCTATTTTTTAAGTACCCTCCTCGTGGGCTATCAATGTGTAGCGTTAAAAGTTGAGATCACAATTAATTTCTAAAATTTCATTTGCCAATATTTCATTCACGATAACACTTTAAATCAAATGACGCAGAAACTTGCCTTGAACATCGCTTTAGACCGTATTTCCAAGGAGCTGAGAACCAAGTAAATAAAGTTAAGTTGCTTTAACAACCCCACCCCCTGGAAAGCGAAAACAGTCTTGTTTCTTCCAAATATACACAAAGTGAAGGAGGATTTAATAAAGTATGGAGCTCCATTGTCATAATATTTATTCACCGAGTGTTCTCATAATGTAAGCACATTGTATATTTTTTCCGATCTTGGTTTATGTTAGCAATAATATTGTAAAGTAAAAGGTGTAGATATTATAGCCGCTCAAAAAATGTCCTCTTGAGTTTCTGACACTTAGTATAGGTTAATTTACAGTGCACCAGTGTTGTGAAATAAAATAACAGTGCGAAAATATGTTTTTTCAGCTTGTTTCCAAAATTCCCATTGGTCACGTTCTGGTAAAGAAGCCATTCAAACCTACTTATATTATGTCGATGCATTCAAGCCTTCGCTTTACTTGACTTGAATGTCTGACTGACTTGACTGACTGAATACTGAAGATATATGCCAGTTTCGTTGAAAGTGTAGGTAAAATCAGTAAGTCGTCAGTATTCTGACACTTAGTTAATTTTTCCTCATAAACACATCAGCGCCTTCGACATTTTGACTTGTGTCACGCTGTACATCAAAACCGAATATACCTAGTGTATAAGTGTATATACACACATCTTTTTTTACTTGTTAACATAAATATCACGACTGTACTCAAGTGGTTTTTTTCGGGGGTGCCCGACTAGTTTCGGTCCTAACCGAGGACCTTAGTTATGAGCTCCCGCCGCCGGTCGCTGTGACCCAGTCAATATTTTTTATTGGTTTGGAAACAAATTGGGGTGTTGATTCTATTATCGATTTTTTTGTGTATTAGCGCTTTTTAAATAACCTAAACAATACGCAAGATACGAACGTTTCAAATTGAACATTAGATAGAGAGAGACATTCATCCGGTGTTTCGTGGCGTCAATTCACCGTATCAAGTTGTTAGTAAAGTTTCGTTTTGCTAGATATGTATGAACAATAATCTTTAAAAGCTAAATTTTTAATCAATTTTCATGTTGATTAGAATTTTTGCTACGGCTCAAAATACTTAATAATCAATTGCCCAATGTCATGTTTAAAACGAGTCTACATTATTTATTATTTCTAAAGTTCAATGAATATAAGTCAAACATAATTTCTTAAACAAAATAACATAAGCCAATTGCTCGCGAAAAATTTATCGCGGTTTATTATATTTCGAGAGTTATTATTAATTTTCGGTGTTTACGTGTTTAACATTGGAAATTAGATGGGAGTTTTCTGTAAGAAACAGCGTATGTTTATGTTTGTTGTGAATCTCGTGATGTTAAAAAGGTTCAAATTATGAATATGAAGAAGTCTTTAAAATGATTTAACGTGTTTTTGTTCTCTTTATAAATTTTAATGCAGTGGTCCAATGAAAACAGTACCCAAAACATTAGTCATGCTATTTGGAAGAACACGAATTCTTATATCGCATTTTGTCATTCGTGTATTTTGCTGTGATTGGAAAAATGATTTCAATTATTTTAATGTTATATATTTTCAAGAACTAACTTAATGTTTATAGAATAATATAGATGTTAGTATCAAAGTTCATCATAGTATCAGTTTTTGTAGGTGGTAGAACTATTATCGTTCGCCCGGGGAAGTACCACCGCTGCACCCACTTCTGTCGTGAACCAATTCTGTTGTGTTGCAGTTGCCGGCCACACTTACATGAGGCGACCACCAGCCTCCGGAGTAGCAGCACAACTGCATACGTCCTCAGACAAGACTTACCTATGCTTGCTTCAGGTTGTATGTAGATGTCCATGGGCTGCAGCGACCACTTAACACCACGTGGTCTGCATGCTCGTCTGCTATTCCATTCAAATAAAAATAAAACAAATGTTGATAAAGACCATAGCATTTAAGCTGTCCTAATTATTAGAGAGTCTATTGCGGGCAGCTTAATGGTACAACTTTAAATGATAACCGTAGAAATACCACCCCTGCACCCACTTTTGCCGTGAGGAAATTCTATTATGTTTCGGTTTAAAGGTGCAGTTGCCGGCCAGACTTTCGGAGTAGCAACGCAACTGCATACGTACCACATTCATGTAAGACTTAAGCAAAATTTCGTATACCTACGGCCTATACGAAATTTTTTCCATTTCGCTGATTTACATGATTTTACACAAGAGAGTTTGCACTTAAAATACAGTATTTCCATCATTCATTTCAATAATAAACTATTAAATTGGCCACTTTTTCATTTTAATACCTACGTTGTTTTGCTTAATAGACCTGAAGACGATGACAGTTTTGAGAATTTTACTGTAATAGGCGTAAGTACATTATTCTTAGTCTAAGGTAATAAGGTATAATTTTAAAACCTAAACGAATCGAAAAATGCCAGGTGTCAATTAGGACGCAATAAGGTAACATGTAATGCCTTAGCTTTTCTTTGGTTTCATTAAAACGATACAATTACTACCATGTCAAAAATAATTAATAAAACAATTTTTACGACTTCGCCACTAACCGCTTAAATGTTAAATGCGTCCATTAATTTAATTTCCCACTTTTGCAACGATAAAATCAGACATTTCAATCGCGCGACACGCGATACCGTCTCTTTTATCGTCGAAATTTACATAATTGCCTCAATTGTACCACCTTTTCCTACTTTTATCGCTACTTTTAATTGCTTTTAGATATTTTCGTTACGGTTGTTCGTAACGGCCCATACCGGGATCGCTTATACTCGTTATACCTAAGTGAAAAGAGAATGAAGAATTTTATAATCTATACAAATAAATAAAATTGGAGTGTCTGTTTTTAATATTATAATAACCGCTTTTTACTACATGCATATGAATGTATACACGGGACATATACGAAAATAATATTTTTTACAATTTTTGTTTTTCTGTCTGTCTGTCAATCTATCGGTCTGTTTGTTCCGGCTAATCTCTGAAACGGCTGGACTGATTTTGATGGGACTTCACTGACAGCTCAGCTGATATAGTAAGGAGTAACTTGGATGCATCCCTTTTTACGTCCCACTGCTGGGCACGGGTCTCTCTCCATTATTGGGGAGGCCTGGAGCTTACTCCACCACGCTGTTCCAATGCGGGTTGGAGGAGTAACTTAGGCTGCTTTTATTTTAGAAAAAATATAAAACAAAAGTTCACGCGGTCGAAGTTTCGGACGGCCGCTCGTTTGACATATTTTTAGAGTGGCAGACTAGTAATTATAGTTTGAGGCCTTAGTGTAAGTCTGCACACGCGAAAACGTTACTAACGATTATCGATCTTATTCCTTTCAGGTTAAGATCTATCTGTCCAATTTTAACTCGGACGCACTAGTAACGTTTGTGTGTTGAAAACTGACACTCAGGGCTCTGTTCGAGCATACTTCGGACTACAGTTTTGTGAATATTTCTATAATAGGTATATATTTTAAAACCTAAAAGGGTCGAACAAATACCAGGTGCCTATTAGGACGCAATAAGGTATAATATATATAACATGTAATGCCTTAGCTTTTCTTTAGTTTCGTTTAAAACGATACAATTACTACCATGTAAAAAATAATTAATAAAACAATTTTTACGACTTCGCCACTAACCGCTTAAATGTTAAATGCGTCCATTAATTTAATTTCCCACTTTTGCAACGATAAAATCGGACATTTCAATCGCGCGACACGCGATACCGTCTCTTTTATCGTCGAAATTTACATAATTGCCTCAATTGTACCACCTTTTCCTACTTTTATCGCTACTTTTAATTGCTTTTAGATATTTTCGTTACGGTTGTTCGTAACGGCCCATACCGGGATCGCTTATACTCGTTATACCTAAGTGAAAAGAGAATGAAGAATTTTATAATCTATACAAATAAATAAAATTGGAGTGTCTGTTTTTAATATTATAATAACCGCTTTTTACTACATGCATATGAATGTATACACGGGACATATACGAAAATAATATTTTTTACAATTTTTGTTTTTCTGTCTGTCTGTCAATCTATCGGTCTGTTTGTTCCGGCTAATCTCTGAAACGGCTGGACTGATTTTGATGGGACTTCACTGACAGCTCAGCTGATATAATAAGGAGTAACTTGGATGCATCCCTTTTTACGTCCCACTGCTGGGCACGGGTCTCTCTCCATTATTGGGGAGGCCTGGAGCTTACTCCACCACGCTGTTCCAATGCGGGCTGGAGGAGTAACTTAGGCTGCTTTTATTTTAGAAAAAATATAAAACAAAAGTTCACGCGGACGAAGATTCGGACGGCCGCTCGTTTGACATATTTTTAGAGTGGCAGACTAGTAATTATAGTTTGAGGCCTTAGTGTAAGTCTGCACACGCGAAAACGTTACTAACGATTATCGATCTTATTCCTTTCAGGTTAAGATCTATCTGTCCAATTTTAACTCGGACGCAGTAGTAAAGTTTGTGCGTTTACAAACTGACACTCAGGGCTCTGTTCGAGCATACTTCGGACTACATGAGAAGACTACGGACTAGCAGCGCACCAATTTTTTTTACATACGTAGACCTCGGACAAAATGAGTTTTGCATGCATTGCTGGTCTTGGGTTGGTCGGGGTTCGGCTCTCGACTACTGAGGGACCTGGAGCTTACTTCACCACAGTGTTCCATGCGGATTGCTGGAGATGCGGGTTAGTGGCCAAAAATCCGCCGTCGGATGTATTTAAACCGCCCAGAGGACTTCTGAAAGGGTTTAACGACTGCTATCTATATTAACAACCGAGACCGGATGTTTCAAGCTCTATACAAATCTACGAAAAATTTCTAAATTCTACTATACTGCCAGAGTAGCCATAATGAAACAGCAGATGTGAAAACGCTAAAAAGCTGCATTTTCACGTCTGTAACCAACCGGAAGAGGCCCAGACTTACCGAATTTTCTGGCTGTTAATTTCGCTTTGTGGAAAGAACGGTTAGATTTTCAGCTGGATGTAAAGAGCATAATGAATTTGAAACAGTGCAGAGAAGTGTTTTCAGAAACAAGTTGATTGAAAAAGTTATATCACGTAAAATGTCATGGCGTGTTGTTAAAAAATGGCATGGCGTAATATAGACTTGTAGATAAAATATATACTTACTAGCGAACCCAGCAGACGTGTCCTGCTTTAAAGTATCAGAAATATAAATTAATATTGCGACTATAAATTGAGATGTAAGCTATCTTTCAAGTTGGATCAAACTGCACACGGTGTGCAAATTTTATTAAAATCGGTTAAGTAGTTTAGGAGTCCATCGCGGACAAACGACGTGACACGCAATTTATATATGTTAAGATTTTTGGATTAACATAATATTGTAAGAAACGGAAAACATCGTAATTAATGAAATAAGTCATAACTCATAAGTGATTTATTGGTAAATCTGATTACAGGTCAAAAATTAATAGCTATACACATTGTATAGTTTCTATGTCAAAATAATTAATCGTAGGACTAAAAAAATCATAATAAAATCAAATCAAATAAAATCCCAGTAATAAATAACGAAAATAAAATTTAAAATTCAAATTGAAATAATTTACCAATTTCCAAAAATAAAATAATACAATATCAACAATAATATTAATATACTATTAGTATTTGTCCTATTTGTTTACGAATTTGTTCACGCATATAACAATATTTCGCACCGCCATGGAGCAGCGATGCATATTACAAACTTCTTTGTCTGTTGTGTTTGTTTGTGTGAGGATTTTTTTTTTTTTTTTTTATAAATAAACCTAACAATAAGGCAGACGGGCCGCGTGATGTTAAGCGATCACCGTCGCCTATGGACACGGGCAACCATAGGGGAGCCGCCCGAGCATTGCCGGCTTTGAAGGAGAGCTTTTTTTACAGCTTTTTTTACAGCTGTAAAAATTTTTAACCCGGCATCTTCACGTACGCAAATCGCGGTATTTGCCGCTTGGCCATCGCTTTATTTATGATAAAACATAATGAGGATCAGTAACGTTTTTAGTTGAGAATGCAGATTTATAGAGCTATGAAATCCTTAACGTACAGTGCAATTTTTTTTATTCTACGACAAAAATTGACGAAGTTATAACCAAATTACTAACGAAAATACATTGAGGGCCGCCGCGATAGCTGTGACGTCACAATTACCGTTAGGCTTTAGCAGCGGTAAGGCGCGCAGTGTTTTGTGTGGTTAATTTTGACTTTAAAAACAAAAATAAGTGTCCGATTGGTATCTAATTCACCGCCGACGGACCGACCGATGCCGACTGCGCTCGGTTCGGTAATTGTGACGTCACACGTGTACTTTTTAGCGAGAGGAACGGCACAACTTTATTACTTAATATCTTCGTAAGTTATGGACCGATTTGGATAATTCAAAAAGATATATCATTCTTATGTCATATAGAATAAAGTGGATTGTAGTTTGATTGAATTTGCTATAACTTTACTGATCCTCATTATACGTATTTTGATGAAGAGAGCCATAGTAAATTAAAGCTTAATTCCCTAAGGCAAGTAAAAAGCAACCGATATACGAAGCTAAGCGAAAAGGGCACAGCCGCGTCTGATTGGTGACCACTAGTGGTAAATCTTCATGCGCGTTTCCTTATTTGTGAAGGCAGGTTAAGCCATCGGTCCCCATTGTTATTGATAGATTCGACGACCCGCGTGGCGCAATGGTTACCATGCCGGACTGCCAATCGAGGGGTCCCGGGTTCGATCCCCGGCGAAACAGAAATTTGAATGATGAGTTCAAATTCTCTTCTCGCTCTAGGTGTTTGTGTTACTGTGTCTAAGGTACCCATGGCACAGGGTATTAATTACGTTACTGTAGGGCTATGATAGTGTAAAATTATAAAAAAAAATACCTAGAAGACGTTAAACATTGTCAGAGGCCTTATGGGCAGTTTAAAAAAATTGATAGATGGTTGGCCGCTAATTCACAAAAAAACCGGCATTGGGGCAGCGTGGTGGATTTGAGCCTAGCAAAGACACGAAAAAAATGAACAGATATTTTTTTTATTTGAATGGAGTAGCAGACGAGCATGCAGGCCACGTGGTGTAAAGTGGTCGCGGAAGCTCATGGACATCTACATACAACCTCAAGCAAGCATAGGTAAGTCTTGTCTGAGGTCGTATGCAATAGCGCTGCTACTCCGGAGGCTGGTGGTCGCCTCATGTAAGTGTGGCCGACAACTGCATCTTTCCACCGAAACACAATAGAATTGCTCACGGCAGAAGTGGGTGCAGCGGTGGTACTTCCCCGGGCGAACCATAATAGTTCTACCTCCTACCAAGCGAATAAACCTTTTATTTTGTCAAGTTCAGCTCTATTTGTAGTAGTGATGTGACAAGCGCGTTTGTGTGCGTAAACTTTGGAAGCGTTTGCAAAAAAAATCTGAACATCTCTGTCATGCATATAAAAAAAACTTAAAAACCACCCCACGCTTTATTTACAGTAATATACATTTTCTTCTTATTTTTTTAGTTTTTAGTTCGTATTTTCTCAAAAGCGTGTTTTTTTAGTTTTTTAAACTACATTATTTATTTTTGATTTTTTAGTTGGATTTTTATTCTCATATTATTGCATTGTCATCGGCCCTTGACCCCTATGCAAATTTTCAAGTTAACCAGAAAATTATATAAATTAACAAAAATCATATTTTGCAAATTGAAAAATGGAATAATTTTATCAAATTAGTGTATTGTCATCGGTCCTCAATAAATCTACAAAGTTTGAACGAAATCTGGCCGTTTAAAGTGGGTCAAAATCGCGCCCAAAGAAGTCGGTTACAAACATACAAACATACAGGTGAAGCTAATAAAAAGCGTGTAAAAAAATGTTCCTTACTCACTCACTTCTTCTATATACGTTTATTTGACATACTTACGTTAATCGACACTGAGCACTCTCAAGTTTATGCTCACTAAAACAATGGACATGTGCACACCTCACATCATTCATAGCCGAACGGACTAAATAAAGTATCTATGGGTAGGTACTACTAATTTTCAAAAGGTTTTCAATATCTTACGCTAGATTATATGAAATCATACAATCCATATTCATTTTCCCTTTAAATGATAACTCGAAACTTTGAGTAAACTGAAAGAGAAGCCATAATGAAAGAACAGGTGTAAAAGCGCCGAAAAACTGTATTTTCACGCCCGCAGCGAACCAGAAAGAACAAGACCATACCGGATTTACTCGTTGTTAATTTCAGCGCGTTTTACAAAGACCTGCCTGGTTTGCAGCGGGAGGCGAAAAACTCAAAAACAAAAACGGAACAGCACTGTTCCCAGTACTTAAATTTCAACTCTTCTGAGTTTTCAGAAACAATTTGATTGACATACTAAATTGGTTCAAATGCCATGGTACTACGGCATTTTGGGGACGAAGTTAGGGATAAAGTGAAGAGCTCCATAGATGATACTCGTAGAACTACGGTTTAAGGAGAAATTAATCAATGTTGACGTCATTTCTTTCATAGTTAATGAAATTTATAAAATATTTGATTTTTTGGTCTTTCTTTTGTTCGTCTTTTCCTTTTGTGCATATTTAGAATATCAAGTAAAAATATTTTTATAAATCAATCAATCCTGTCCGTTTCGTTGAAAACATATTGGCAACAAATTTTAAGTTAAAACCAATAAGTCTGAGACACAGTGATCACTTAGTCAAGACGACGGATTTGAAAGAAAGAAAAAATATTTATTTCATATTAGGAATACAAAATATTCGCTTAATGAATGTCATTTTTCCCGGTCATCGCCTTTAAGTGCCCGTTTGGGCTAGATGTTGAGCTGAGAGAAAAAAGGCGACGGAAAAAAACTTCCAGCACTCTTTTAAAAAAAAAGTACATAATATTTATGTTTTGCATTACAACAAAACATTTATTATGTGTTGAATAAAACATACAGCGTTTGGTGAAGAAGCTGTCTGCAAATTTCCTTATAAATTAATGAAAAGCATAAAAACCTTACCAGATTGACCATGGCTCCTCAAGATTTATCGTAGCCTCACCAGCAAGAGCATGGAGGTTCTGTGCTGTCAGTTGTCACTGTCAAGCTTCATAGTGTCTTCACCACCAGCAAGTGTTATACTGGAACGCTGTATGTTTTATTCAACACATAATAAATGTTTTGTTGTAATGCAAAACATAAATATTATGTGCATCTCTAAAACATACAGCGTTTGGTGAAGACGTGTCTGTTATCTGCTGGTAGGTGCTGTTTCTGGGCAAATGCTATGTGACAATTCTGAAATATTTTTATGCAAACAAAGTAAATAAAATATCTCATATAATGTGCTAAAAATCTCCACATAAAAGAGTTTTAATTTTGTGAATATTAAAAGTATAAGGTTATAAAAGCCATTTCAATGAAAACTAAATGTATTATTGTCTAGTATGTATGGCAAATTTCTTAAATGGGGTTTTGGACACCATTCACACAAAAAATCTGTTTGCATATTGCATACCTTAAAAAGGCTGCACAAAACTATGCTTGGAAAGCAGGATAATTGTTCATTCAGTCAAACACAGGATTTCTTCCGCCACTCAAATCAATTTAAATTTAGTCAAATTGAGTCAAATGGTTAGCGACATCACAAACCATCCTCTCGTACAAAATGTATGGAGATGTCACTGGATTAAATATATTCATTGCAAAACAAAGTATTTTTGCATATTTTCTAATAAACTGATGGCTGTAGTATCCGACTTCATAAACCAAAGATAGTTTATATGTAGTAGATAGAAAGCTTGTTGCTAGCTATCTTTAGGAAAAGTAGATCACTCTTTTAAAACATCAAATAATGTTTGAATATGTATTGATACAGAGTGCGCGAAATTTCGCTTTGAAAGTAATAGACATGGAACAAACCATGTATAGGTATTTATTTGTCATAGATTTTTAAAATAAATGTTTATTGATGTGTTCTGTTGCTTTCAGATCTTCACTTCTTAAAATTGATTATTTTTAAGACGTTATTCGAAAATTTGGTTTTAATTTTTTATTTTTTTTTTTATTTTTTATTTTAGACCTTGCAAAAGGTTTTTAAGTACCTATAAAAAGTTATGGAACAGAACCAAAAAATTAATATCTTTAAAATAAATAATTTTTGTCAGTGATTCACTGAATCTGTCTTAGTTGAGGCTTTAACTCTAACAAAAACCTATTAAATTGGGTTCAGAAAGCAACCTCTTCAATTTCTGTAGTGCATCAGAGATGTTCGCAAAGAAGGCGAGAGTAGATTGTTTTTATGCAACAATGCGCAAAAGATGTGATTCCCTGGTGCAGTGAGAGGCAGCTCCAACGGCATCATAGTTTTTAAGAAAATAACACTTTTGAGTCTATGTTACTTGTGAATAAATTATTATTATTATTATAAAGATGTTAATTGGTACAGAAACACTTTTAATAACACCCGCGCCTGCCACCTATATATGGCCTCCCAGGATCTGAATTTTGAATCTTCTGATAGAAAGCTGTATGTAAATTTTAACATGACATAAGGTAATACACACAACAGAGTGCCATGTTTCTACATAAGTTCAATTGTTGGTTAAATGTATTTGCAATTAATTTTACCTGAGATTTAAAAAAAACCATTCTGTACTATACATAGGACATAAATTTCTGTTGGTTAAGGTGCACAATCTGTTGTCAATGCAACACTCTATGATACTGCTTATTTTATCTCACTCTCTCTGCCACACCCGCTATTTGTTTATTAACAAAGGTACCATTTCCTCTTCATAGAGAGCAGTGTTGTTGGTATCCCTCCCCAAATTTTTCTTTATAAGATGGGAATCTTGGGTATTGTAGTTCAAATAGAACATGAATCATCATGAGATTTGCCAAGATAAAATTTTTAATTTTACTTTATTTCAGCCTAAAGAGGGATGATGTGGCATTTTACATTATTCAGTGTACTTTTGGGTGAGGTTTGATTACCTTTATAAGGCTGTGCCATTACTTTGCATTAAAGTTTTTCAAATTACATACATGTGATTTTGTAGTCAATCACAATGGCTGCAACTCCTTTTGCGTCCCACTTCTGGGCACAGGTCTCTCCCAATTATTGTTTTTTCCCACTGCTGGGTACAGGTCTCTCCCAATGATAGGTTAGGCCTGGAGCTCACTCCACCAAGATGTTCCAATTTTGGTTGGTGGAGAAATCACAAAAGTGCCTCCTAATTTTAGTCAGTTTGTTTATATCTGTTTAAATTCTAGTAGCTTTCTTCTGCTACTACCAACAGACTACTGACGCTGATGTAGTATGTACTACTTCTACAGATGGGCATTTAATCATAACCCTTATTAGGTAAGATGATCTTGAAAGACCATTATAACTTCAATTAGTACTGCTGTAACAGCAAGCAACAACCTGCCAATCATCAAGCTGTTTGATTAGGCAGAATAATATTCAAATTAGGAACCCATTTTGACTACTCATATAAAACACTTCCAAGTGCTTAGTCATATATCTAGTGCTATTAGTACTCTAGCTACATTTTTGTATTGCCAATTCTGGCTCTCAACCATCTGATTTTTTAAGAGGTTTTACTTATTTAGACTTATCTCTTCCCTGTATCTAGAGAGTTAGAAAAATGGTTTAAATCTGTTTTCGTTTAAAAGTTCAATATACTTTTCTCCAGATTTTACATGTAGTCATTAACACAAGCAACTTTATTGGCAGTAATTTGTAGGGTTCCACAGATGCAATGCTATTGAATTATGTTTTCTAGCCAGCATTACAGTCAAGTAAAACTGTATTTGTTGGTTTATCAACTTTATCACATTTTGATATTGGGGCACTTTTGTAAGTGTTGCTCGAGCTATTCCAAGGTACGCATTGTTTCCGCAACATGCGCAACTATAACTTGGAACTGTCCCAATGGACAAAGAGATAATCACCCACATAACCTGGCATGAAAATTCTCTTGCTCAAAGGATCTCTCTGATCCCAATTAGCTAAGTCTAGCTAGCTTGGCTTGCTCTTGTATCATTGGTGGTCTCTCTGACGCACTACCAAGGTACTTTGCTTCCGCAGCATAAGTAACTATCTTGGACAAGTCCCAACGGACAAAGTGATTAATGCTTATTTGTTTAGCTGTATCTATTCACAAGAGCTGCAACACTGATGGCCTGTTTAGGCCATTTGAGCATATTCAAGGTACTACTCATTGATTTCACAACATGAGTCCATTGTTTAGGCCATTTGAGCATATCCAAGGTACTCATTGTTACCGCAACATGAGTAACTGATCTTGGAAACGTCCTGATGGACAAAGTCATTTATCATCTACCTTTGTAGTATGATTTCATGGGATACATTAAATCCACTTACTATTGAGTAAATTTAGCAATTTCAAATTGGGCACATAGGTACTATGTGTATGATATGTACAACTGTCATAATGATCAGTAAATTCACTGATTGTATTACACACTATATAGAACACCAATTATCTGTGCTTAATGTTTTCCATTCATTGAAATTGCAGAAGGGTTGATGTTGGCATTTCCCAAAAAAAATAAAATATATATCAACATGGATAGTAGTTATAGCTCTACTATATAAAATTATGCTGGGGTAACATTTCATCTGTACAACACTGTAGGTCTGGATCAAATTTCTTTATGCTTTTACTAAGCTTTCATTTAAATTTGTTATGTTAAGATTGGCACCCTTAACTCTCATATCATTTACAATTAACTTTTATAGTTCTTTTGAATTGGCAGTTCAAAGTAAATAGCAGTAAAGTTACCTGTAATAACCACAGTTGAACTTTTGTATACATATTGTGGTGTAGTAAAGTCTATATGCTACCAACACCTGTTTATGGTCAGCTGACCATACCATCATGCTGAAGCAACACTGCACAGGTGTTGCTCTGCTGAGCTGTCATTTACAACATTACATTTTGTAAACAAAACAGTACTCTGTCACCATATGTAATGTTATTATTATTTTTATTGCTTACAATTGAATGGTGATGACTGTTGTTTGCCGAAGAATAATCAAATTAGTGGCATCTTTTTAACCTGGTGTTAAAGAAATAATGGAACAAAAATTGTGAATATTTGCAATAATGCATTGATTTTCTTCAATTTTGCTGTACAATAGTAATCAATAGGTACACACAATTACTTTATTCTGTACATCTGTGCTGAAGAAGGCAAACATGAATAATAGACATGTTACCATAACTTGAAACTATAAAGTAAAGAGCAGCTATTATGCTTTAGACACTCCGACAGTAATTTCTGGTAGCAGACATCGACTGGCTGAGTTCCACTCAGAATTACCTTTTATTCTTTGTACAAAAAACAGTCAGAGAAAAAACCATATTAGCCATGATTTTTCATTAAGATTGAGCTATGGTTTAAAATAAGTAACTTACCAGAGCGGGTTTTTGCTCCGTCTGACTTACTTCAGGGCGATCGTTTATTGAAACGAATTTAACTTCCATTCCGCCCCTAAGTAGACACTCCGGCCCCCCCTGTTGTTCTTCATATTATTATGCAGAACTGCATAGGTATAATGCACTTAGATTGGAATTAAAGATTTCATCGCGGCCATGATCGCGGCATGTTTTTCCAACACTACTTACACGAATAAGATCTTCAAATTTTTTGTTTGAGCACACATTTTTTACAAAAAAAATACTTATTTCGTGATGAATGTATGCTAATACGAAACAAACTTCGTTTGTATTAACGCTTTTTCTTCTAATTCAAGAAATTTTCGAATTTGAAAAATTTTCACTGTTCGTTACATGAAAATTTGCAAACGCTATGAAGCTTGACAGTGACAACTGACAGCACAGAACCTCCATGCTCTTGCTGGTGAGGCTACGATAAATCTTGAGGAGCCATGGTCAATCTGGTAAGGTTTTTATGCTTTTCATTAATTTATAAGGAAATTTGCAGACAGCTTCTTCACCAAACGCTGTATGTTTTAGAGATGCACATAATAATATATTTGAGATAACAGAATGGCTATGGGTTGATAATGGTCACACGTGACAGCTGATCGTGTGAGACACCATCAACCCAATTCCACCGATTCACAGATTATCCATCTAAAGCAACGGCTTCAATACTAGAATGTGTCAGTGTCAAAAAGAGTTTTGGAGGCAACTCAATAAGATATATTTCGGCTCTGTTACTTTATTTCTCATTACGTTCTGTGTCCTGTAATTAATTTTGTGGCAGAAAACAATGAAATATTATCTGCTTAAAAAATCCATCAACTCTATTCCATATAACTCATAAAACACTAAGAAAATGAAATTTAAACACGGTTACGACATGCCTCTTTCCAGTTGCCGCTAAAATCGCTGTCAGTGATTCTCCAACAAAACTTTGATACTATCCAATTGATATTTCAGTTTAATATGATAACAAGATATCTTCCGCTTAAAGTTAAAAGCCATCTTTGTTTGAGCAGAAACTTTGCATAATTAAGGAGTGAGCAAGGAAGAAACTATTCGAGATTATATTCCAATTTTGTCTGAAACAGGATATTACATTCTGTCACTTAATCTGAGCTTAAATTGAAATGCTAATGATTTCCTTATAAGGAGAAATACCATAAAATTTTCGTCTCACTCTTAGGATTTCGTGCTAAAAAGGTATAAAGGGATTCTCCGATACACTGTTTGTATGTTGGTTCTGTCTAAGACGGAACTTTTTCACTGTCACAATAGTTTTAATTTTTGCAACAGAAAGTAAGTAAAGTAAGATGATATACATAAAAAAAAATCAGAAAATAATTTTAAAAAATGGTTTTGAAATTCTCAATAAGAATAAAGAAGCAATAAATAAATACGCAATGTGTGTACTTTAATTCCACATTATTTTAAACAAGAAAATGTTTTTTTTTTTAATTTTAAAGGTTATAAAATATTATTATCTTGAAAATTATTATAATTATGAAAAATGTTTGCTTGAAATAAACATGCCAAGAAATATTGGAAATTACAATATTGAAATTAAAATAATATGAAATTTCAAATTGAATAGAAATTTTAATAATGATTTTACTTTTCCTTCCTTTTTCTTTCTCTATTCTTATTTCTCTTTCTAAACAATTTCTTAGATTTTCCTTTATTTCTGATAAACAAAGCCTACCACACATTTTCACCTTCACCCAGGGTCAACTGGAAGAAAATTCCAAAGGGCATTAGGTTTAGCCCTTTGTAACCCCTAGTTAACCCCAACAATGGGGAGAGACCCGTGCCCAGCAGTGGGACGCAAGCAGTGGGACGCAAGCAGTGGGACGCAAAAAGGGTTGCAGCCAAGCCAACCCCTAGTTAAAGGTGTTTGCAAAAATAAATAAAAAAAAACTAAATATTTATGTTTCTCAAAAAAGATTCCCTGTTATGAAACATTTATGGATAGAACAAAATAATAAAACAAAACTTTAAACCACAACAGATTTTATCAAAAATAGTCCATAACTTTAGCACATAAAATTCACATTCCACTTATCCGGGGCGGTTGTTGCAGACCCAAAACAATACCATTAAAGATCACCATCGGAAAGTTGTGTCGTAAATTCGGTACCTTATCGTTCTGTGGACCCAAAACACCGCAAATTATATTTTTATGTTTTACCGAGAATCCGCATCCCTGGCGATGTTTCTTCGGTCTAGAAGATTGTGAAAATCATGGTAGATTGAATTATACTATTAGAAATTGAAATTCAGAATATTTTGCTATGAAGTTATAATTTTAGGCCGTACGAGGACGTGAATGAAATTGACAGAGTTTTTAGAAATCCGTTTAGTGTAGAAAGCTATGCACTTTCTTTAATAAAAATACATGGGCCGTTCAATAACTTTGTACTAGGACAATGCACTATTTAAGAAAAATGTATGTACTTACCTTACGCACAAAATTTACTATAATATTCAATTCAAAATGGATGCAATAATGAAACCATCTTGTTAAGGTCAAAATATGTAAAACAAAATAGAGCTTTAATATTCAATAATTATTATTGTTCTAGTCTTCAACTATTGTGCGGAGTGTTCTATTATGCCTCAGCAATACTCAGCATACAAAAAATACAAAAAATGTCCTTACACTCAAAACAATTAACGATAAAAATTTCAAATCCAAATCATACGCGTGAATTACAAGCAATTTCAGTTCATTATGGAAAGCAATTTTAAATGTCGCAATGTGAACCAGATTACAAAATTTATATTTCAAATTAATGAAAGTGGAGCCCACGAGGGTATTTTTGGATTTTTTCGAGGGCGTCACCTTGCGTTAAGCATTTAAAACATTTATTAAAAACCTTCAACATTATTGAGTTCGATCATATAAATATACAGATGATAATTTGAGATACTCGTTCTTCCAGTCGCCCAAATATGTAGTTGGGTTAAAATTTTCTGTTATTCTTTGACTATTTCGTTTTCAATAAAAATAATATAACAAATAATACTAACAACATTTCATAATTTTGCAAGGCACTTACACTTTATGTTATTTAAAGCTTTCTTATACAACTTTGGCCTTATATAACTATCAAATTAAGGAAAAGTGTATCTTGTTAATATTTTCACATTCACCTTTTTTGTGAGCCTGACTTTCTCCCCTCTAGCAAAATAAGAATCATAAACGTTTCACACTCATCTCCACAGTATGGTAGGTATACCCTGTGTCGTGGGTACCATGGACACATACAAAGACAGAAACACAAACACCCAGACCGAGAACAGAAGTTTAAACTCATTATTGAAATTTCTGATTCGCCGGGAATCGAACCCGGGACCCTCCGTTCGGCAGTCCGGCATGGTAACCATTGCGCCACACGGGTCGCCACCTTCATCATATAAACAGCTTTAGTGTGTAAAATGCACTTGCTTCCGATGGCGCTCGAGTGAACCTACTTTTAGCATCGTGATTTCCCCTACTGTAAAATATAATCTGAATAGCTTTTGAATGACATTCAAACTATTGAATAACTAAATAATTTCACCGAACAATGGCGCCGTAATGGGTCCGCGCGTAAAATTAATTATAACTTTATAATTCCAAATTCATTTTCTATCTAGATTAAATCTGTCATACTACATGAAATTTTTTATGTAATCCGAGGAAATACTAAGCATACATATGTAAATAGGATTTAAAAGACTTAATTCTACGAATTTCTGTACATCAGTTCATACACCGTAAAGCTGCTGGCTTTATTGGCATAGAACGCAAGCGATATATGGAGCTAAACTCAATGGGCGTGATCGGGGTTGAGATAAGTGACCGGTTGTCGCAAATTCTATTATTTAATTTCTTATTTCCGTGCTTCAGAGGGCACGTTAAGCAATTGGTTTGTTTTCGATATGTAGCAGTCGTTAAATCTTTTTTTTTTCAATAATGCCATTGCTAACTCTGTCTCAAGTTTTTGCAAGTTTCGTTGAAATTGGACGATTTAATAAAGCATAAAGTCAGTAAGTAGTCAGTATTCAGTCAGTCACATATTCAAGTAAAGCGGTGGCTACTTTTTTTGGAGGCAAGCTCTAAAAACATATTTTCACACTGTTATTTTATTTCACAACACTCGTGCATTGTAATTAACCTAGGTATATCAAAAAAAGTCCCTGCAGCTTCGGGATTGAGAATAGAGCTACGGCATCCCCTGCCTGATCGTAAGAAGCGACTAAAAGGGGCTTTTTCTTCTTGTGCAGGAGAGCACATCTGATCTCCGAAGATGGGCCCGTTTCGGGGTGCCGCGCGTGGAGGACATCGGTGCGTTCCACTGGAGGTCCCGGAGTCCTCCTTAAGCGCAGAGGCAGGCCACCGAGGGGTACAAATTCCACATAACCCGATATCCTCTCCCAAGATGCCGGGTACCTTTTGAAGGTTTCTCTCCGATACCAAAAAAAATTGGTAGGTATATCGAACAAAATGCTATCATCTTTATCCGATATAACTCAAAAAATAAATAATAGTTTAAAAAAACTAAAAAACACGCTTTTTATAGAAAACCGAACTAAAAAATAGAAAATAAATTTTAATGAATTTAAATTAAGAAAATAGTGTTAAAAATTTCAATGAATATAAGTTAATAATAGTGTGAATAAAAAAAATTTTATTTTAAAAAAAGCGTGGGGTGCATGGTGTCAATAGTTATAAATATTTTATTGACAGATATGAGTAGAGTGATTATCATTTCGATAATATTTTAAAAAGCACCCCACGCTTTTTTTTAAATAATTTTTTTTTTTATTCACACTATTATTAACTTATATTCATTGAAATTTTTAACACTATTTTCTTAATTTAAATTCATTAAAATTTATTTTCTATTTTTTAGTTCGGTTTTCTATAAAAAGCGTGTTTTTTAGTTTTTTTAAACTATTATTTATTTTCTACTTTTTAGTTTGGATTATTTATTCTTTCCATGATGTTTCCACGAGCAATGGACTGGTTACTGAGAACCTTCTTCTTTCTTTCAAAAATATCTTTATCTATCATTAGGCTTGTTACATAACAAGGTTACATATTTTTTAATTTTTACGTTTTCATAAAATTTCACCTGTCTTACGACTTAACAAATTATTTATATTCTTTATATATCTCATACACGTTTTCGGTTACTGAGCACCAATAGTCTACTCCCCTACATAAATATGAGCAACCCAAGCAGCAAAATAGTCGAATAGTAATTAGATTACTCAGCCTTTAATCGTATAAGAGCCGAGTAACCGTTCTTAAAACACCCATTTATCGTGTAATAGCGGTTATCTCGACTATTTGGCAATATTTGCTAATGTGTGCTTTAAGGACGTCGAATAAACGTTTACAGCACTATGTTTTAGCACTTTTACTCCACCTTTTAGCAGATGCTGAATTAAAGTGGCTAAAATACTCGTTATTAGATCGTTTGATCTATAACAGTCGTATAATAGCTGTAGCTCTATAAACGCAATCGAACAAAAATCATATTTTGCAAATTGAAAAATGGAATAATTTTATCAAATTAGTGTATTGTCATCGGTCCTCAATAAATCTACAAAGTTTGAACGAAATCTGGCCGTTTAAAGTGGGTCAAAATCGCGCCCAAAGAAGTCGGTTACAAACATACAAACATACAAACATACAAACATACAAACATACAAACATACAGGTGAAGCTAATAAAAAGCGTGTAAATACAACAAGAAAATGAAAATAAAACAAGAGCGACCCGAGTGGCGTAATGATTACCATGCCGGACTGCCGATCGGAGGGTCCCGGGTTCGATTCCCGGCAAGGCAGAAATTTTAATGATGAGTTTAAATTTCTGTTCTCGGTCTAGGTGTTTGTGTTTCAATATTTGTGTGTGTCCATTGTACCCACGCCACAAGACATAATATGTACCCTACTGTGGGACTATGAGTATATCTTTTCCGACTTCCAGCCAAAACTCCCCTCCCATCGTTAAATCTTGTAAGAAGTCGTATTGGCGGATTGAAAATATCCTACACTAACCCGTATCTCCCTCATTGGAATTGTGGTAAGGAGTAAGCTCCAGGTTCCCCATTTGTGGGCAAAGATATTTGCTCGACAGTGCGACGCAAAGGCTTTGCAACCAGTTCATTTCTAACAAGTTAAGCAATATTTTTATACGTTGAGATATTCGGAACTTTCTGAAATGCGATGGGTCTAAAACTTTTAATTAAACTTGAGAAAATGCAACCCTGGACCAAATTCCACCAGGCTGCCTCTGCGATAAGAAAAAGTTGGTGTAATCTTTACGAAATTCACGCCTGAACTCCAAGTTTTCACTGGAACTTCTAATAGCAGCTAAGATCAACAGCTTACGACTATATGCACAATTTTGCATAATAATAATTCATAGATGTATGCAGCATTTTGAATTTGAGCTTGTTTTATCATAGGGGTTTATTTCTACTCATTTGATATGACGGTGCAAACGAACTCTCAAACTATTAGAAATATCAAATACTATCGCAAAAAACCTTGATATTTTCAATTTTAAAGTTAAGAAAACTTGATTCTTACATTCCTCGCATTGGAGCAGCGTGGTGGAGTAAGCTCCAGGCCTCCCCATTAATGGGGAGAGACCCGTGCCCAGCAGTGGGACGCAAAAAGGGTTGCAGCCAAAAAATATTTCACACCTTGGTTGGAAATCAAACCTATAATTTATTTTCAAAAATATTTTTTGTATATTTGTTTGTTTATTTATTTAAAAAAAATCGTTACGAATAAATTCTACTCGTAATTCGCTTCGTGTGTTAAATGTACTCTCTCGTTATCCTATGTTGTCTGATACGTAAGGCCCTTAGATAGCTCACAATTTTTAAATACACTCCAGAAAAGTGTAATCTTATACTCAATTCTGCTAAGATCACTATGCGATAAGAAAAAACAGAATATCTTTATCCTCATAACATTATAAAAAGCAAAATTATTTTACGCAAAACAACCTTTATTTATATAAAACTGGGAAATTTTCTAGATTATGCGTCAGATTATCAAAAAGATTATTTTTATGCCACTATATAATGATGGTACTTTCTTCCAAAAGCGGGTAAAACTGTATTACCAAATTTTTAAAATCATATTTTTAAGATTCTATAGAAACTTGTTGAAAGCGATCGGGATC
Source organism: Pyrgus malvae (assembly GCA_911387765.1). Classification (NCBI taxonomy): domain Eukaryota; kingdom Metazoa; phylum Arthropoda; class Insecta; order Lepidoptera; family Hesperiidae; genus Pyrgus; species Pyrgus malvae. The sequence goes on along the minus strand of OU426955.1, from coordinate 2,273,750 downwards.
AACAGCTTTACACACTCGTATACTTTGCATATGCACATTATTATGTCGATGCATAATCATTTTGAACAACACTTGTATGTATGTTGTCGTACATGAGTGACGAACGCGAAAAAGCGACACGATGCAACGTAGAAATATCATGAATATGCTGACACTACTTATAATAAATTAATCGGTAGGTGCTTGTAATTACAGCTACATGTGTAGCTGATAAACCGCTTCTAGGCAACACAGAAATAATGTACATATACTTATACCATGACATATAGCCCCACAGCCATTGTAATCTGGACTATATTTAAAACAAGAAAAATTATTACCAAACAGGTAAAAAAAGGACGAAAAGTATTTAGTCGGCACTATTGGCAGTACTATTTATTTATATTAAATAAAAAGTATTAAAATTAAATTAAGGTGTAACTATTTTCGGAAGATTTTAATTTTATTTATATTAAATAAAAATTATTAAAATTAAATAAAGGTGTAAATATTTTCGGAAGATTTTAATTTTATTTATATTAAATAAAAAGCATTGAAATTTTAATTAAGGTCTAACTAGCTATTTTCCGAAGATAATAATTATTGGCCTATCTGACGTGTTGTTGAAATGAAATTATTATTAAGAAACTATTGATAGCAATTAACAGCGATAGTGTTGAGACAAATAAACCGAACAACAAGGAAAAAATAATAAAGTGAAAAGTGTTCTTTTTGTTTTTTGTTGAAAAATAAAGGCTGTTTAAAGAAGTTTTACTTGCTTCGTTTTTTTACAACAATATATATATTTTTTGGATAAACAAGCTAAGTACTTACGTATTGAGCTCCAAGTCGAGTCTGAACTTGTGGTTGAAAGCTTTGATGAGGAGTGAGGTGCGGTGGAAATGCTTGCCAGTCTGCAACAAACAAATTGTACCATTAATCATCAGTATCATCACAGTGTCATATTCTTTGGGAACGGGTGGAGTTTTTGAAACTTCGTAAGGTTTCCCAGCGCCTTGGGACAGATAGTATGTGGGAATTTAAACAGCATTGGTGGTAGTTAAAGGCCTCTGGATCCTCTGTATCCAGTACAACGCACAGGTGACTGACTCGAGCAGGAGTACAACAGGGGCCTGTCTTGAGAGTGTATTCTCTATGCGGAGCTTAACGTTGTAATACATGGCTGGCTGCAACCCTTTTTACGTCCCACTGTTAGGCACGGGTCTCTCCTCATTATTGGAGAGGCCTGGAGCTTACTCCACCACGCTGCTCCAATGCGGGTTGGTGGAGTTGCGGGTTAGTGGCCAACCCGCTGTCGAATGATTTCAAACCGCCCGTAAGGCCCCAGACAAGGTTTAACGACTGTTATTTATCGGCAACAACCGGAACCGACGGCTTAACGTGCCCTCCAACGGAAACGCGCATGAATTTTTTTGCCACTAGCGGTCACCCATCTCACACCCGTCCGCACCCGTTTGGCTTAGTCGCTTAGATCGCTTGCGTTCTACGCTAACCGCCAGGCCATGCGCGCTTAAATAATAAACGTAATACATACTTACATTATAAATACATATAAGAAAGTGTTTGTTTGATTCTTAGTCTTTTTTTCACGTCGCTACGGTGCTACGGATTGATCAGATCTTTTATGGAGATTTCTGGTTAGAAAGTGACATACTACATTCTACCCGGGGAAGATGAATAAATATGGTTAAAGAAGCCATCATAATCTAGTGATAGCCGAAAGGTTAAGACGGCGGAATTCAACACAGGACCGGGCTCGAATCTAAGTGCGTACATCTGACTAAGAATTTTATAAGGTGCGTATAATTTGCCTACTAATACAGACGAATTTATTTAAAGATAGATTTTAATAAGTCGTCACATTTTTACGAAAATAAAATAAAATATTGTATTCCAAGAGACAACCAACCCAAAATTGCAAATATTTTTCAGACGTTGAATTTAAAAATAAGTCAAATTGCTAGAATAGAGAAATAGTTTTCCGTCAGTCAGCTGAATTCCTCATCGTAGTGTCGGCAACTTTCTCTTTACTTAAAATGAAAACTATTTCTCGCAACTTGCTCCTAAAAAGTAATTGCTAACAAGCGGCAAGTTGTTTCTCTACTCAACTAATGTAACTTTATTTAAAAAATTGCTTTTAGAAAATGGATGTAATATGTGGTCGTTCGATTCTAGGAATAATACAATTCTATACACTAAAATGTTCTTCACTGTGCGGTTAATGGCTAACCCGCTGTCGGAAGTTTTCAAACCGCCCATAAGGCTTCCGACAAGGTTTAACGACTGTTACCTATCGACAACAACCGAAACCAACGGCTTAACGTGCCCTCCGAAGCACGGAAACGCGCATGAATTTTTTTTGCCACTAGCGGTCACCCATCTCACTCCCGACCGCGCCCGTTTGGCTTAGTTGCATAGATCGTTTGTGTTCGTTTGGGGTAATATGAATTAATATGGGTAAAGAAGCTATCATAATCTAGTGATAGCCGAAAGGTTAAGACGTCAGATTTCAACACCAGCCCTGGCTCGAATTTATAAGGTGCGTATAAATTGCCTATTAATAGAGACGAATTTATTTAAAGATAGATTTTAAAAAGTCGGTCACTTTTTTACGAAAATAAAATAAAATATTGTATTCCAAGAGACAACCAACCAAAAATTGCAAATATTTTTCAGACGTTGAATTTAAAAATATAATATCAAATTGCTGGAATTGCGAAATAGTTTTCCGTCAGTCAGCTGAATTCCTCATCGTAGTGTCGGCAACTTTCTCTTTACTTAAAATGAAAACTATTTCTCGCAACTTTCTCCTAAAAAGTAATTGCTAACAAGAATACCAATTGAAACGACGGCAAGTTGTTTCTCTACTCAACTAATGTAACTTTATTAAAAAAACTGCCTTTAGAAAATGGATGTAATGTTTGGTCGCTCGATTCTAGGAATGATACAATTCTATACACTAAAATGTTCTTTATTGATCATCACACACAAAGACAACAACAAAAAAAAAACAAAGTAAATTAACAATGGTCACCAAAAGCCCCGGCCTGGGCCCGGCCCGGCCCGGTCGGCCTCAACGCTAGAGTATAGATTCCTTCCAAACAGCTTTTCGATAGAAAGCATAGCTTTTCATAAAATTATAGTAGTTAAAAGTAAGTACTTACTCAGTATAAAGTAATTACTTTCTAAGCTGGACCAGCCCTTTCATAGATTAGAATTAATAAATTAAATAGACATAAAAATAAACAGTTCAATTATATTTTTTTATATTATTGCCCCTATACTTCAGTTTTATTACATCATTTGTCGACCCGTGTGGTGCATGGTGGACTGCCTATTGGAGGGGCCGGATTCGATTCCCGGTGAGGCAGAGGATCAAATAATGAGTTTAAATTAGTACCTAGTCCTACGACATAAGTTGTACATGTTCGTTATTTATCTTTCACTGCGCTTCATGTACACAAAATATAAACTTCTTAAACCGTAAGCACAACTCATCACTTAATTGTTAATGATTTGTTGGCTTAATCCCATTAATAACAATGACAACTTGTGCCTAGGTAAATGTAATTCAAAACTCAAAATTTGTTCAGTTGGCAACCGATAATTCCTCTCAGAGTATTCAGAAGAAAGATTGGTTATGAGTATTGTATATGAATGAATGAATGAATTTATTTATTTGCATAAATATGCAAATAATAAAAACAAAAAAAACGGCAAATTGTTTGTAAAGTAGGTTTACGATCGAGATGTTTACGTGATAACGTCCGCACGAGAAAATCTCCATTCGTTTGTATGCCGCTAGAGTGAGAGAGACGGAAGATCGGTCCACTCACTCGAACGCTATGCCAGCCTCCGCTCGTGAGGATTCCGCGTGACAAGTTTCACGGAATGACTGGCAGCGCTCGAGATGAGACGGGAGATCGGTCCGTCTCTCTCTCGTTATACCTGCGATCGCGCTCGTGAGGTTTTGGTGTGACACAAGTTTCTGAACATGTCACCCGACTAAAACGATTTTACAGACGTTATCACGTCAAAAATATCATAGTAACAATACCTACCCTGCTCTCCTCTCTTCTTTCCACATTGCTGTGCCCAACAGGGTCCATGTATACTCAGGGAAACATAATATGTACCATCTATTTCCAATAACATGGATTGCAATAAATAAATGAATATGCGTATAATATGTTGTTACATTATAATTAATTATCCTGCATATTTTACCGACATAACTCGGCCCGGTATAGGCCCGGCTAGGCCCTTATCCTATTTGCGGAGTTGTTTTCGCTTTGAGGCCACGAGGGTTGGTTTAGACGGGGTAGTTCTCTAAGGGTGAAAGATTGAGTGGCACGTTTTTAGGGTTTAGTGTTCGAACAAGGGACCCTATTTTCGTTGTTTGTTTTAATTCTGTTGTTTTTGCTTTTGGAATTTAAAGCAATATGAGAATATGTACGGAGATAAAGTCTATTTAGAAAGAAAAAGAGCCGAGTTCAAGTTCCGGTACGTACTTCCATGAAATAAAATTATCACTGTTACGAGTAAAAACATTAGGTTTAGTGTTTCTTTCCTATATCTTCTAACACCGTCCATGTCTGAGAGCTATACAAAATTTCTCAGAGTATTTAGCATAGTGCCTTTAAATTCATATTGTCTCAAAGTCAGTAAAAGGATTAAAAGAAGTGGTCATTGCCGTATTTATTTAAAACAAGCCTGTTTAACACGAACAAGACAATGGTATTGCTATGTAACATTCGAGAAAGGGGTTATGATAAAAGTTATCGTAAAAGATAAAAAGTAAATGTGTGAGTAGCGTTTACGTATGTGTAAGTATACATATACATACATAGCTGTAATCCATTTCACCAAATCATGCTGAATACATACCCTTGGTCAAAAAAAACATTAAGGGCCTCTTTCACCAGATTCAAGTAAAGTCACAAGTACGCTAATTCTCGTTTAAAGTCACCCGTAACTTCAATTTCACTACTCGAACATGAGTAGCACTAATCATATGATAAACTGACCCGTACTCATAGCTTTTACTTGCCAATTAACTTTACTTGGGACATAACTAATTACTAATTTACTTGGAGATGGTGAACGAGGCCCTAAGTAAATCTATGTTTTACTAAAAATGAATGTTTGTCTGTATGTCCTTTATTTAATCGTAAACTATGCAATTGATCATGTCATGATCTTCAGCAAAGTGCATGCAAGTGCATGAGCCCAAAAAGGTTTCTGAGTTGGTATCTGTCTGTCTGTCTGTTCCGGCTAATCTCTGAAAAGGTAGGACCGATTTTGACAGGACTTTCACTGGTAGCTGATGTAATAAGGAGTAACTTAAGCTACTTTTCTAAAGTCCACGCGGATGAAGTCGCAGGCGGCCGCTAGTATATAATATAAAATTAACCGTTCGAAACACAGTCGACCAAGGTAGCTTAGATCACCACATGCCGAGACTAAACGCCATTAATTTTATTTACCTTTATGTCGTTCGTGGAAATAAAATGAATTCAAATAAAATGTTTTAAGACCTTGTTTGTCCTCCATTCACGTCCTTCACAAATGAGGCTTCACCCCAGGGCGAGTTTCTATGTTATCCTGGAATTTGATATTTTATTATATTGCCTAAACATTTTGATGTTTTATCATTTTAACATTTAATTTTTAAGTTTGGTTTTTTGGCAAAAGTTTTGGCGGAAAGTTGCTACCGGTTATTGTACCTTAGTATTTGTCGTAATAAAATAATTATTACGAGATCGATTTAGGCGTCTTATTTCTTATTTTTTACTGTATTGGACAGATAAAGTTGACGAACCATGTGTCGCAACGGTAACCGTGCTGAACTGCGAACGGGGGTCCTGGGTTCGTTTCCCGGCGAAGCAGAAATTTGAGTGATGAGTCTAAAATGTCTGTTCTCGGTCTGGGTGTTTGTGTTTCTGTCTTTGTGTGTGTCAATTAGCAGTCCAGCCTGGTAACCATTACGCCACACCCAATTCAATTCAAATGTTTATTGAATAGCATTTAAATCATTTTTTTTATTTGAATGGAGTAGCAGACAAGCATGCAGGCCACGTTGTGTTAAGTGGTCGCTGCAGCCCATGGACATCTACATACAACCTCAAGCAAGCGCAGGTAAGTCTTGTCTGAGGTCGTATGCAGTTGTGCTCCGGAGGCTGGTGGTCGCCTCATGTAAGTGTACATTTCCAACGAAATAAGATAAATAAGATAAAATAGAATTGGTTCACGGCAGAAGTGGGTGCAGCGGTGGTAGGTCTTCCCCGGGCGAACCATAATAGTTCTACAACCTACAACTATTAATGCTTTTCATGTACTGTGGTGCAAACGGCTCACTTTTTGAGTAAAATAATATCACCAGTAAAAGTATATCAAATACTAGTATCTTTTAATATTTATGCCCTTCATAAGGTACACTCAAGTACATGATAACATTTTCTAGAGGTCGAGACCACTCTTTGAAAAGTCCGCGTAAACGACTCATTTCTTTTGTTTATCAAAATACAAATCGCAAGAACCTATTACGCTTAACTGTTGAGTTTTCGTATAATAAGACCCGAGGTAATAATACGTCCTCGACTAATCTAATAAGCTTTTTGGTAAAACAATTATTCGGCGAGCGTCTCCTTTCAAAGAAAGGTCAACAACTCGTCATAATCAAATATGTATAAAGCTGTAATAAATACAGTGTTCTACTATTGACAGCAAAAGAGGTTAGTTTGAAGTTCATCCGGAACCATCTGCACTCATAGCGGTTCTCTGAAATCAGCTTTGCACGCTTTTCTTGTCACGAACATGTTAATTGAAGGAGAACCTTCCAGTTGAGGCTTGTAAACCCGATATGGGGCTTATTCAAGAACTTGTATAAAAGCTCTGTTTCAGAGCCGGCTCAGATGACTTCGAAGAAGTTGCTTGGGTTCATAGAAAACAATGATCGCCTAACATCACGCAGTACCTCTGCCTTTTATCACTTGCAAACATAATTTACGATAATGAACCGCGTGGTACAATGGTGTAGCCGTAGTGGTTGGTATTAATGAAAATCAGGGAGAATGATAGGATGCGTGTATTGCGTACGAGACACAGAATGCAAGTCAATAATACAAAATAAAATTTTATAAACTAATATTTACAAAGGAAAATAATAGACCAATAGAGTGCAGTCCCATTGTGCAGCACGGGCCAATGACCGATAGCCGACCTCTTAAAACAAAAGGATGCGCGCGCGCCATTAAAAAGTAGGCGGGACTAAAGCGCATCGGCCTTATCTCTGATCGTGACGTCAGACATCATCCGATCTTGGTGCTTCGTTTGCACGCATTTTGTGGCGAGTAGCTACTTGCTACAATAGTCACGACTCTGAGATGCTTACAGAGCCCTTAGTGTAAGTTTGTAAACACGCAAACGTTATTACTGCGTCCGAGTTAAAATTTGACAGATAGATCTTGACCTGAAAGGAATAAGGTCGATAGTTAAATTCTTAACGCAAACGCGATAGTAACGTTTTCGCGTGTGCACACTTACACTAAGGCCTCAGGTTTTGAATTCGTTTCTACACAGAAAAAAATCCAAGCGGGGAATCCTAGTTGAGAATGAAATTAATGAATTAAATAAAGATCTATGAAATAAATTAAAAATAGTTTCATATAAGAAATACAAAATATTCTCATCACGAATTCAATTTTTTTCCAATGTTTAGTATTATTTAAAATTTAATAACTAAGACATTTTCTTTCAGTATTTATATGAGTAGGTATGCATATTTATTTGATATTCATTGCATTCATCACTATGAGTATGAAGCGTTATTATTATCTTTAATCGTTTAGAATACGACAATATGCCCACTTGAAAGTCAAAACCTTATTTGACGAAATGAAAACTCAGGTTTCTTATTTCAATCGCGACTTGTCCTCGAAATTGTATATTTGCAATTACGTTAAATTTAACGAACATCAAAACCCAGCTGTGATAGAGCGCCAAAAAACAAGAAAAATAAAATTATTTGTAGTGAATTGTGCTGTAACAATCTGAGAATTTCTTTGATGCTTAGTTTTAACAAAGAAAATCCATGAAGTTTTGCTAGGTAAATGCAGAAAATACTTTTAGATAGGTATACATTTTCTCATACACGCGCAAGCGCGCTTGTGTGCGTCTGTGTGTGTGTGTGTCTGAAAATCTCTATCATAAAAAAAAATTTGCTCACACAACTCCTCTGGGTTTAGTTATCATGCTGACGTTACTCGACACAGATCGCTCTTGAAGTTACGCACACTTTAACAATATGTATGTGCACGCTTCACAACATTGATAGACGAAAGGACTTCGTGACATAGAATATCTATGGGTAGTACAACTGACTGACCTGAATTTAACCGGGGGATTAGTACCATCGCCGCAATCTGCTCCCGTTTCACCTAAATAATTCCATTGTATTTCTAGCACGCACATTGGGACAGCATGGTGGAGTAAGATCCAGGCCTTCTCAATAATAGTGTGAGACACGTGCCCTGCAGTGGGCCCAAAGCTGGGTTGCGTCCATCGAAAAAGTAGGTTGTTTTATTAGCTTTATTTCTTTGGCTGGTGATATTCGAAATTTTATTAGGATGCAACAAGCCAGCAGCAGCAGCCGCAGCCGCTCATGCTCAGTCTTTAAAGCGCCGCAAATATCAAGCAAGAACGGAAAATTATTAAATAGCAGCGCTTGCAATGGAGACGTTGGGCCCATGGTCGGCTGACATGAAAAAAATCTGCAAACATATGTCGACCAGACTAAGACTTATCCTCGCTTCGGGTGACCAGAGGGCTTGCAGTTATTTCGCACAAAAAATCAGCCTTTTGATTCAAAGAGGTAACGCTGCCAGCGTTCTGGGCACCATGCGGCAATCAGGTCTTTTGGATGGCATATACATTTTGTAAAATATGTACATGTATCTTTTTTTCTTTTTTATGTAGTTTTAAATGCGTTTGTGTCTAAATAATTAAAAAACGATTAGAATTGAATATGAACAATTGAAATCAAGATAATTTTTAAACACAATCTCATAGCTAAAGAAGCACCAGAAACTAAAATTCCACGTCGCTGCGACGCTCCGAGACCGTGAAACGTTTAATTGGCGATAGCACCGGCGAGAAATGTCGCGTATCTGCTGTTTGTAATATTGCGACGAGCTTTGTTCTCTGAGTTCTCTGATGGAATGGATGTACTCCTTGTTCGGCATTCATAGGTTGTTTATTTATTTAAAACTTATAGTATAACCTCAACCTAAGGATACAAGGGTGTGCTTAATGCCTAATGGCATTCTCTCCCAGCCAACCCTGGGTGATAAGAGAAAACTTGCGGCAGGCGCGTACTACGTTTAAAATTATATATAAATATATTGTATTATAATACATAAAATACATAAACAAATATATAATATCATAAATAACTAAATACTAATATATATATAATAATAATAGTTATAAGTAATTTTAGTTATACTTACTGCTAACTTATGTTTTAATTCTGTCCTCCAAATTTGCATACCTCGCTGAGGTAAATATGGCGAACTAATAAATGTACATAAAACAACTTTTGTAATACCCATATTTGTGCAAATAAATTATTTTCATTTTCGTTTTCATTTAAATATTAATACAACATACATACCATTACATAGGTACATATAAATAAATATTACCTATATGTCAAATAAATAAAATAGAATGAGATAGCTGTTTAAACAGAAACAAAAGATCCTTAAATGATTCAGTCGTTATTATTCAAGAGATGATCTCGAACGAGTCTCCTGAACACGCCTCTACTTGGAGCTTTTCGAACAGTCTCAGGCAGGGTGTTTCATAGTAGTATAGCCTGAATAGTAAAAGAGAAGCGGAAGAAGTCACTTTTATGTGAAGGAATGTCAAGCTTAAGATTATTGGAAGAACTTAAACCTCTGTCATGAGATGAACAGAGGTAGTGAAAGTTTTCCTTTAAATATTGAGGAGAAGTTGGATCATGTAAAATAGAATACAGAACCAAGAGAATTTTAGAATTACGCCTCTGTCGAATAGTAAGCCATTTAAGCTGCTTTCGGTAACTGGAAATATTATCGTATTTACGAAGATTGAAAACAAATCAGATACAGTTGTTTAGGAGGCGATCTAGTTTGTCTAGAAGTATTTCATTAAGGTCCGGATATGACACGTCACCATAATCAAATATAGGTAAAATAAGGCTCTATATATAAGCATCAGTTTCGTTTTGAAAGGCAAAAAGTTTTTTAGCCGGTATAAGGACTGCAGGGAGCCGTTGACTTTTCGGCTGATTTCGTTTATTTGTGCCTGCCAGCTCAAACTACTGTCAAGCTTTAGGCCAAGGTTTTTGACAGTGTTGCTAATGGGTATTGTAACGTCGTATAATACTGCTGGGAGATCTGAGATGTTGACTTTTGCAAGTAATCTGGAGCTGCCCATCAATATCGCCTGGCATTTCTTGGGATTGACGTTTATGCCATGTGTAATCGACCAAAGTTTGATAGCGTTAAGATTATGGTTAATATAATAATAGAAACTGCATCATGGAGTTCTTCAATTCTGGAGCGAACATACAATTGTAAGTCATCAGCATAGAGATGGTACGAACAGTTAATAATGGAAGTGATGGAGTTGATAAACAACAAGTTTACTGTTTTATCATGGAGTAGGTATTCAGTTGAAGCTCGCATGGCCCGGTGGTTACCGTAGAACGCAAACGATCTATGCAACTAAGCCAAACAGGCGCGGTCGGGTGTGAGATGGGTGACCGCTAGTGGCAAAAATTTCATATGCGTTTCCGTGCTTCGGAGGGCACGTTAAGCCGTCGGTCTCGGTTGTTGTCGATAGATAACAGTCGTTAAACCTTGTCGGAGGCCTTCTGGGCGGTCTGAAAACATCCGATAGCGGGTTGGCCACTAATCCGCATTTCCACCAACCCACATTGGAGCACCGTGACGGAGTAAGCTCCAGGCCTCCCAAATAAAGGGGACAGACCCGTGCCCAGCAGTGGGACGCACAAAGGGTTGCAGCCAAGGTATTCAGTATTTTTTTATCAAACAGGTAAAATAGAGACTGATTTTGTATTACAACTTCATAGCTAAAGAAGCACCTAAAATTGAAATTCCATGTCGCCGCGACAGCTTTGTCGCTCCAAGACGTGAAACGTTTAATTGGCGACAGCTCCGGCGAGAAATGTTTCGCTTCAGCCATTTGCAATATTGCGACGCGCTTTGTTCTCTGTTTTAAGAAATTGTTGCGGGATTTTATGTTTATGCGAAATACATTTTTTTATATCCTTACGAAATCTCCATTGTATCAAAATACGTAAAAACGAACTTCAAAAAGCAGGAGATGTACGACTAGAGGGGACCTCTAGTCGCCGCGGTTTAACCCACGTTAGAAAGGGTCAGTAAATATCAATTTTTATTTTAGTTACGGTTCACTATTTTGTCTATAATGGCTTACACATGAGATATATATACATATATACTGTGGCAGGCTTTTTTGTAGGACTATTATATATAATATAATATTATAAGATAAACATTTCCATCGTACATTACATATGTGTAACTCTAGCTGTTTTGGCAGCGCAAGCCAGAATAGCGCGCTGATGGTAGATTTTTTCCTACTTACTTGACACTTATCGTCATATTTTGGACAATTTACTCAATATCTTTAAAAATTCTAGCCTATATGTTATTCTGATGTATAAGCTATATTATAAGCTATATTATTGTAAAGTTTCATTAAAATCCATTCAGTAGTTTTTATGTGAAAGAGTTACAAACATCCACATTTACAAACTTTCGCGTTTATAATATTAATTAGTATATAATTTTTCGTATGTACATCGATGTATCTGTAAACCGACCAGACTGACCTTAGAACCTCCTTTTATTTGAAAGAGCATACTTTCGAAGTAGCCCCAATGCCTCCAAGTGAGGCAGTTATTAAGTCTTTTGACACTAGTTCACCCATGTCTCTAAGCTCTGTAGATCACATGCATGCTACGTCAGCCGCAGATCTATCACATTTAATATATTTTTATTTCTAAATGCCCAATTCAAAGAGTTGAGACCAAGTCTTCGATATTTTGATGTTCAGTGTTACATTGATTTCGCTATATTGTGCATCAGAACTTTGTGATATTTATGATTGTTACCTCTAGATATTTATTTGTTTAACTGGAATGGATCTATACTTAAGTAGAGCGCTTACTGTACACTTTCCAACAATATTTGAAACTGGTATACAAAAAAATAAAATTTATAATAATATTGTACTTGTATTGCATTATTTGGATTGGTTTGGAAAACCCCTGTTACTTGTGTGTTGTCCCTGAAACCTGTGTTATGAATTTATTCAAAATTGGAGCATTAGATATTCATATATTAATCAGTACCTGGACGCCCGAGCGTTGCTCGGATAAAAACGATTAATTTTTTTGTTTATTTTTAAGCAAAACATTCAGTGGCTTAGTCTTACTTAAAAAAGCCTTTTACTTAGCTCCCAATTTAAAAAAAAATGTCGCAAAAAATAAAAAACGCAACTTGATTACTTGAGGTTTGAATCCGGGTCTCTAGCTCCGTAGTCAGCTTTCGTAACCATTCCACTAAGAAAGCTTTAATTTCACTGACGAAATTTTTATAGAGGTCTTTCATAATATATTGACATTGTCATTTGTTTGAAGGGCGGATTGACTGTCGACATTTGACGGCTTTCGACGCCACAATATTATTAATACTATCCAATAGATGTCAGTAAGAGTAATTTTATATTTAACGGCATAAACATTAAATAAAACGACAATTTCTATCAATAAAAATTTGCTGGATCGATTTATCATCCCCGAAACCAGGATACTAAATTTCATCAAAATCTTTGGAGCCGTTTCCGAGATTAAAAAAATATATTTAGATATATACAAGAATTGCTCGTTTAAAGGTATTAGATTTTCAGCCATTTGTTGTCCACTGCTGGACGTAGGCCTCCCCTAAAGTTCACCACTCGTCCCGGTCCTGCGCTTTCTGAATCCAGGCCTTGCGCTGTCTTCTTCAGGTCGTCAGTCCACCTGGTTGGAGGGCGGCCTGTACTCCTTTTGCCGAGACGTGGTTGCCATTCGAGGACCTTTCTTCCCCATCGGTTGTCGGTTCTCCTAATTACTAATATATGGCCTGCCTATTATCACAAAAAATTTAAGTTTTAGTACCACGTATGAGAAGCCTCCCGTAATTTTCAAAATTTTAAATTTTGCATTAAAATCTTAAAGCGGTTCACTGAATAGTTTCAGAATAAATGGATTGTGACATACGGACGAACAGACAGATAGACAAATATAATATAAGGATTCCGTTTATGCTTTCAGCTACGGAACCTCAAAAAAGGTAAGCCAGCGTTTTATAATTATGTTGGCACGCTTGCAAGCAGCCTGTTTAAATTGTAGCAGAACTAAATGTGCGGCGAAGTGATTGTTATGAGAACTGTTATTTTCTTCTACTTCATTATGTTGGCGCGCTTTTTCAAACTTGTTTTGAATAACAGTTGAAATAAAAGTGTGGCGCACCATTACAATGTTGGAGGGTACTTGCACATGTAAATTATTCTTTTGCTCTTTTACGGGGTGAATTTTTATAGCACGTGAACTTTAGTCAACTCTGAGTTTGTTTGTTGTACTATTTTTAAATTTTGAACATTTGTGACGTCACTAAATTGAGTCTTGGTAGTGGACGTCAAGTGTTAATATTTTTATTTTTTATTGTGACACCGCTCGGCCTAAATCGGATAATTTGAGTTTATATTATAAAATACTCATCTATCTCACGGAAATATTTTTTCTGTGTGCTATTTCAGACTATAATCTAATAATCTTTATGCCAAATTTTATTGTGATCTGTTCAGCCGTTCCTGCGCGATTGAGCAACCAACATCCTTCTAAATATTAAAAATACATATAAACGCATTTAAAATTTTAATATATAAAAAGCAGCGGTTAAATTCGGGATGAAAAATTACGCTTTAATACGTTGGTTTTGTTGTTGCGTTTAATTTACTATTCTCAACTAAAATATTATAGCATAATAGCGCGCAAGAAAACTTGACACCAAACAACATACGAGTAAACTATTTTTTTTTCAATTATGGCATCGCAAACTCTGTGCATACTGCTAGCGTCAAGTATAATTTTTGCATCAATTTTTTGCCAGTTTCAATGAAACTGGACGTAGTAATAACAAAGTCAGTAAGTAAGTCGTCAGTAATCTGTCAGTCTAGTCAGTCCAACATTCAAGTAAAGCGATGGCTACTTTACTAGAACGTGTCCGATGGAATATTGGAGGCAAGCAGAAAAAACATATTTTAGCACTGTTATTCTATTTCACAAACACTCGTGCACTATAATTAACCTATATCAAACAAAATGCCATCAACTTTATCCGATATAACTCAAAAATACACTAAGAAAATGAAAATAAAACAAGAGCACAATATGTCTTTTTGGACTTCCCGCCAAAAGCTCCAACTATGCTTTCTGTTATATGTATATGATACGTGTAGGGCTGTACTTTGAGGGATGCACACCAGGTATTACCCAATAAACACATGCGACCGATATACAAGCTTTATTCGGAATGAGAGAAAATATGATACATGAATTGCAAATAATAAATATCAATTTACCCACATATTCTTTAACAGTATACTACACTTTCCTTGCTAAATTGACATAAATTACTTTAAAATTAATAATAAATTGCAATAAGCAAGCAAGGCATAAATTAATAAGCATTTGCTGCAACACTTTTTGGATCCCAACGCTGGGCACGGGCACCCATTATTGAGCATCTCCTATGGTCAGTACGACGACCCGCGTGGCGCAATGGTTACCATGCCGGACTGCCAATCGAAGGGTCCCGGGTTCGATTCCCGGCGAAACTGAAATTTGAATGATGCTTTTAAATTTCTGTTCTCGGTCTGGTAGTTTGTGTTTCTGTTTTTGTGTGTCCATGGTACCCACGACACAGGGTATATCTACCCTACTGTGGAGCTATGAGTGTGAAGCATTATGAAGCATTATAGTAGAGATGCGGGGATGCCATAAGGCCTTTGACGAATGTTGGGTATTGATAATAACCTTTCAACGGCTTAACGCACCCTCCGAGCACGGAAACGCACATTAAATTTTTAGCATTTTCGGTCACCCATCTCATACCCAACCACTCCCGTTTGGCTTCATTGCATAGATCGCATGCATTCAACGCCAACCGCTGGGCCACTCGCGCTTTTTAATGTATTTATACTTGTAAAATAAGATAATAATATGGAGTTATGAGGATAAATTGGTTATAAAAATATCTCACTGATTAGTCAAATAAATAATTTTAAGATCGAAAAATTTATTCACAATTTACGAACAAAATTCACCAATTTTAGCAAAAAACTATTCAGGTCCAGTAAAATCATGTTACGTCAAAAAGCAGTTTCAGACTTCACCTCGAAAATGTAGCGCTATATCGTGAAAAAGCGACTCAAAATCGGAGCGCATAACTCAATTTCTGAACGTAACATGTTCGCAGTTCGCTGTAAGCGGGCCAGGGCTTCCTGAAGCGAAAGTTATTGAATTTCGCTTCGGTCGTACCAACGTCACTGCGTTCGTTATTAAAATATTGGGCTTGATATCATGTCACTGTATTTAATCTATCCATCAGGCTTGAGAAGGTGCTGAATATAGGCCTCCCCTTACTTTCGTGGAGCAGCGATGTTCGTGTCGTACAGATATAAAACCGACAAGGATATACCAAGTTTAAAAATCCCAACGCGTGTTACTGACAAAAAAAAATTTAATTTGCATTTTCCGTGTGGCGCACGTATCGCAATGGTTACCATGCCGGACTGCGGATCGGAGGGTCCCGGGTTCGATTCCCGGCGAGGCAGAAATTGAAATGATGAGTTTTAATTTCTGTACTTGGTCTGGGTGTTTGTGTTTCTGTCTTTGTGTGTGTCCATGGTACCCACGACACAGGGAATCCTAGTATGGGGCTATGAGTGTGTAGTGTTATTTATTAATTATTTAATTATCTGTGTTCCACAGTTAAAACAATATTGTGATTTTACGATTTTTTACATCATAGTGTATGCCTCAGAGTATTTCATAATTTCTCGTAGGCATGTTCCATAATCATTAAAGCACTAATCTGCATTTGGCTACTGCGGTGAACTATGGCTTAAATCAATGTAATTTCTGAGGAGACCTGCACTCAGTAGGTGACATATAAAAGTAAAAAAAAACTTTAGTCATTCCGTCTGGTCCTCTGCCTTATAAATCTAATCTTCTTCATTCTTCTTCTGTCTTCCTCAGGCTATTTATCAATTGGGTTGGAGGGCCTGATTCTGTTTGGAAAGTCTGGATTTGAACTTCCCGCTGTATTCCTTAGTTCGTTTGTTTTTCTAGTTGAAGCCTATTAATCTCTAGTTATGCTTGCTCAATCCTCGACCGTAGTTCTATTCTAATTTTTTCAACCTTTTTTTATGTCCCACTCCTGGGCACAGGTCTCCTCACAAGGGAGAGGGATTTTAGGCCATAGTCCACCACGCTGGCCAAGTGCGGATTGGTGGACGTCATGCTTTCGAGAAATTATGAATTCTCTCAGGCATGCACGGCGATGGAGAATATCGCAATCAATGAAATATCACGATATTTTCCATCACCGTGGAGCAGCGATAAATCCGCACATTACAAATTTCTTTGTAAGAGGTGCGCGCCGAGGATTTGAACCCAGTCTATATTATTACAAAAACGTTAAAAATTTAAATCCAACATTCTCATTTACTTTCGAATTTCGAAAAACATTTGTGATGTAAACTGCAAGGTATGGCCGGGAGGTATCGGTATATATAGGAAGTATAAGCTATAGTGAACCCGTTATATATTATACAGTCGGCCACACTTTTAAGAGACAATCATTAGCCTCTAGAGAAGCAATCTCACTAGATATAGACTGTACCGATTACCCGAAAATTTTAATCACACTTACAGAAGGCAAGGATTATTCCCCGGAATAGCAGTGATGCGATGAAAGATGTAATGGGGTTTAGCTGGATGTTCTATAATATTTAAGTATTGGTATTGTGAATCATGGCTATCAACAATAACATTCCTGAGGGCTCTTATGAAATGAAATTAAATAGTTTGAAATGAAATAGTTTATTAACATCCTGGGTAATAATATACACTTGATGTTTGTCATTGTTGTACGGCCATCGGCTGACCGTCATCCGCTTTGGATGCGCTAAGGCTTAAATGGGCTAGGAGAAAAAAGCGGGCGGAAAAATATATTAATTTTATAATTATAACGCTTAGTACCGAAATAATGGACCATAGATCGAAAATGAGTCCCAAAAATCAATAGGTAGATACGCTAGAAATTTCCCAACCTTTCACGTTTAAACCGTCACACCTAAATCAAACCTTACTCGTTTACGTAGAACGTAACGCAATCACGTCTACTAAGTAACTAAGTAAATAACGCTCACAGTCACAGCCCCACAGTAGGTAGAAATACCCTGTGTCGTGAGTGCCATGAGCAAACACAAAGACAGAAACATAAAACCCCAGACCGATAAAAGAAATTTTTAATTCATCATTCAAATATCTGCTTTGCCGGGAATCGAACCCGAGACCCTCCGATCGGTAGTCCGGCTTGGTAACCATTACGCCACGCGGGTCTTAAAGTAAGTAAAAAACTTAACATCGTAAAGTGCAGAGGACACATTTAGAAACGAATGACGCTATCGGTTTATAAACAGAGTTGCATGTAACTTTTTATTTAGGTATGTATATGGAGAAGGAGACAAAATTCGGAGGGCACATCAAGCCTTCGGTGCCAGTTGCTATCTATAGATGGCATTCGTTAATGCTTTTGGAGGCCTTAGGGACGGTTTTGGTTTCATCAGCGGGTTGGTCACTAGCCTGCATCTCCAATATATTTGCGCAGCGGGATGATTCTGACTACTGATGATGATGACTACTGATTGGAGCTAACCCTAACCCGCATTGGAGCATCTAAGCTCCAGGCTCCATATAGGGACGTGATCCTGCTGCACGGGTGGGTAGTAGAACGCAAAAAAAATTGTAGTCTTAAATAGGCTTCTTCGGTGGAATCATGACATTTTTACCGCCTATAAAATATTTACCTTATATCGTAACAAAATTAAGAAGTGAACGTCCAAACTGTAGCCCTCCACAATTTAGAAGGGCCCGTCGATTCGCGTTTGAGCGAACGACCTGGTTGACGAGGGGCCCTAATTTGATAAGCGGCGGTCGGTGCCAGATTAGTGCGTTGTGTACGGTGTGATGCCGGCAATGTTGGCACTTTCGGCTTGTAAATAGCTTGTAACGCTGTCAAAATTACTAGAACATAATAATATAAATTTTACGAAGCAGTAAAATTGATGACTGATTGACGGCAGAATGGATAGTATGTGTCTCGTTGTTAATATATTTTATGTGCCTTTCTAGCCAATGATTAGTATCTTGTTGAATGTACATACGAGATTATGATTTTTTGTCGTTACTTGCAAGTCATCTATGAACCAATGTTGGATGCAGTCAAATGCTGCACTCAGAGGTGCATATGCATTTTTATATTTCGGCCATAGCTGCTTTAGAATCCGAATACCTTGATAATTTGATTGAATTGGTTTTAGATAATCAAACCTTATTCACTTACGTATATCGTAATAGAGTTAGCGTCGTAAGGTGTACACGGTTTAGGGAGGCCCGTTCGCAGCTCGCCGATGACTAGGGGCCCTAATTTGATAACTGGTGACCAGCCGGCAAGTTCGTTGTGTACACAAGGGTTGGATGATTTAACAATTACGCTTTCGATTAGATAGATATATTTAGGCTTACAAATATATTATTTTGTCTAAAAGCCCGTGTGTGGCATAGTACCCAAAACACTGTCAGCAATTCATTTTGTATTGTAACGGGCAAGTGCAAGTCTAGTCGACATTTCTGATATGAATATTTTTTCATGCCCGAAATGTACTAATGTATGGTTTCATGAAACCGAATATGTTTATGGATTTCTTTCCCGACTTAGACCTAAGATGTTGTCAAACTTCTTTTAATTCCAATTGAAAAGGATAGTTCCAGAGATTTTTCCGTGTCCAAATTCTCAAAGTGGCATCCCTTTTTTTATAATAATTACATAATTATGTAGAAATTATCTTTGAGATTTCGCAGTGCCAATAAATGGGTTAACTCACATTTTAAACGCGATTAACACAGCGACCATTTTTTGCGACAATTTTATGACACGTCCGATAAAATGTACCACTAATAATTTTGTAATCCAATCCTGTGCGTTGATGGATTGCTAATCCAATATTCAAGTTTTTTAAAGCCCTACTAATATAAATGTTAATTAATGAAACGGATAATAGAAAGAAATAGTAAATATTTAATGCATAACTAAATGTGCTAGAGTAGGATGAAGGTTACATTCGAAAATTGTTTTTCCTGTGAATCAATTCGATTGTATTTCGGTGTAAAAGTCGGGTTGCCAGCTATATTGAAATAAGGCAGTCTAATTAATAGAATCGGACAATACTTTGCGATTATATCTTATCTTATATAATATTATAATCCGTTGTTATAAAGATAGGTAAAAACTATGTACATTGCAACAATCCGCAATCAGAACGTATTACCACAATACAAGGAGCGCCTGACTTATATCTATATTGTGGTATTACGGTGTAAACTTTTTTCATGCAAAAGCACCTCCCTCCATCCCACATAGTATACATGCACGTGCAACAATAAAGAATATACATCAACGTACGTACCACCACCAACACGTGTTTCGCCCCAAAACAGAGCATCATCAAGGTTATTGACTCTACGACGGTTACTCGCAAAATCTTTGGGCCTCGTTCATCATCTCCAAGTAAAGTGTTAATTAGTTACGTCCCAAGAAAAGGCGTTAAAGGTTAATTGGCGAGTAAAAGCTATGAGTACGGGTCAGTTTATCATATGATTAGTGTTACTCTAACATCGTGAAATTGAAATTGAAGTAACGGGTGACTTAAACCGACAATTAGCGTACTTGTCATTTTCTTGAAGGTGGTTGGAGGAATCCGGATCGACAAGGACCAGAATTTGTTGGAGAAAGGGGTGGGACCTCCGGTTCGATATGACCAAAAATGGTGGTGGAATAAAGGGTGGAAAGGAGGGTGGTCCCCCACTGCGGGTGTAGGAATTGTGGACTGTAAGTTGCGTGTCGAATTAATGGTGGAAAACGAGAAGGATTGATAAAGGGAGCAAACGCACTGACCTGGCTTCTCTCTTCTTCTCTTGCCCGGGAACTGGTGTTGTCCTTCACACTGCACTATTATAGGTACCTATTCTTCACTATAAGTCAGTTAAATCACAACTATTGACAGCGGTGATGGTGGCGATGCGGCGAGTCTGACCACGTGTTAGGTGGCTTGCGGTGCGGTTGTCACTAGAGGACTTGCATACGCGTCGGCGGCGTGCGCGTCGGCGGCGGGACGAAGGCAGACTGAGTTGATAGATCTTCCTGATCCATATTATGTAATAGTGCGCTTGCGGGGAAGAGAGGGAGGGTGAAGGGGAGGGAGGTGAAATGACTTAATTGGCGCGAACATCCCCCCGGCCTTGAGGTCTCCTCAAATAGCGAATTAAAAAAATAAACATAAATATATACAGCGGAATTAATATCATATAGAAAAAGCTATATATGCGGTGAACAGAGGCGATGCGATGAATATAATTAGTAAATTAATAAAAATATTATAATAGCGGGATAAGAATTTATACTTAAACTATAACTTATAAAATATAAACTACATTGGCATATAGAAATATTATTGCGTTGGTAGAGGGCAAAGTCTAACAATGGGCCGCTGCAAAGTGGAGCTCTTAGTCTTCACTTGTGCAACGCGCACCACACCATCCCTACCAGGAAACAGTTCAGTGACGACGCCTAGCGGCCACTGAAGAGGCGGAGCGTTATCCATATCGATAAGAACAACGGTTCCTACAGAAATGGAATTAATAGAATGTTTATTCCACTTTTCTCTTGCTTGTAGTGTATGTAAGTATTCTGATCTGAAGCGCTTCCAGAATGACTGAACTATCGAATCAAGTAATGAAAAACGTGATAAAAGATTAATGTGTTCCTTACTAAGATCAGCGGCGGGTAAACATCCAAGTGGATTAACAGCGAGGAAATGCGCGGGCGTAAGTGCAGTAGGTTCCGCCGGATCGCTACTTAAAACGTAAAGCGGTCGTGAATTTAATATGCGTTCGACCTGCGTGAGGATTTGCTTACCTATGACGCGAAATAAATGATACTTTACTACCTTTATATTTGACTCCCAAAGCCCACCAAAATGTGGAGCGTTTGGAGGGTTAAGTTTCCAAGTGATGCGGTTATCAGTTTTATTACGCGGTAATTTTTTTTATAAATTTTAGAACATAAGCAACGGATCGGAGATTTTTATTCCATTTTGAAAATTTTAAGCTAAGAGTGATAAATGGATGCTCTGGACTATTACTAACGGTACATGTTACAGTTTTTTCTTCCGGTAGATCGGTGGCAGATAGTGAAAATGATTGTATTGGCCACTCACTCCTCGGTGAGGACAACCAAGCAGGACCGTGTAGCCACAGATCACCATTTATTATTTGCGACGGCAATAAACCGCGAGAAATATAATCGGTGGGATTTTCAAAACCAGCTACTTGAAATAAATTATCAGGAGATAAAGAAAACTGTATTTGCGAAATGCGGTTAGCCACCAATGTGTTGAACCTGTGTGGTGAGGAGCGGGCCCAACAAAGGGCGACTTCAGAATCCGAAAATGCATAAATGTTACTAACAGGATGCCTAGCGGATAGCGTGTCATGTACGGTACGCAGTAAATTAGCGAGTAATACTAAGGCGCATAACTCGAGCCGAGCTAACGAAATAGTTTTTAGCGGAGATACTCTTGACTTAGAACAAATCAGCGTTACCACTGGTGAGTCATCATCATTAACGATGTGCGAATAAATCACGCAGCCATACGCCTTTTCACTGGCGTCGGCGAACGCGACTAGCGAGACTTGGGAATTTTTATTTATACCCATATGGCGAGGAAACCTTAATTTCGATATCAAAGGTAACTCTGAAATATATTGTTGCCATGCAGTGACAACGTGAGCGGGCGGAGCCTGGTCCCAGTCAAGTTTGAGAACCCATAAGGTTTTAATGAGAAGCTTACAGAAAAGAATTACTGGACCCACGAGCCCCAGAACATCATACAAGCGAGCGGTTGCGGATAAAATAGAACGCTTGGTACAAGCGAGCGGCGGCGGTGAAACTAGAAAAGAAAAACAATCAGTTGCGGGGTGCCAACGAAGACCCAATACCTTAAAAATACTTTGGTCGTCGAATGAGACCTCGTCAAGCTGACGGTGCGTTGCGGGGATGTGCTGTAAAAGCTCTGAACTGTTACTAGTCCACTTAACCAATTCAAATCCTCCACGCTGAAACATTTGAATTAGTTCAGTGGCTACGTCAACGGCGCTGTTGACGCAGGGCGCGCAGGACGCGATATCGTCCATATAAATATCTCGTTCGACCACCGAAGCAGCCAGAGGATAGGACTCCTTCTCCTCGGAAGCCAACTGACGTAGTGTGCGTAGCGCCAGAAAAGGAGAAGAGCGTAAACCAAAAGTCACACGATTAAATTCGTATGTTTGTATGTCTTCCTCATTAGAAAAGCGATAAAGAATGCGTTGAAACGAGCGGTGCGATTTTTGTACTTCAATGCATAAATACATTTGCCTAACGTCGGCAAAAAAGGCGATGCGATAAACTCGTACGTTTATTAAAATATTAAAAATATCAGACTGTAAATTTTGCCCACTATGTAAAATATCATTTAATGAAATGTCATTATCTGACTTAGCGCTTGCGTCGAGTACTATTCGCAATTTAGTTGTACTTTTATCATTACGTATGACAGGGTGGTGCGGGAGATAAAAGCAAGGTTCCGTAGAATTATTTGAAGCAACCAATGATAAATAACCCTTGTTGATGTATTCTTCAATAACTTCATTGTAGCGGGAGCGAAGATCGGGACATTTATTAAAACGTCTCTCTAGGAGCGAGAAGCGTTTTTTAGCGGTTATAAAAGAATCACCTAACTTATCAGGCGTGTCCTTGAAGGGCAGGGCGACAACATTATCGTCCGTTCAAATTGCGACGAGTAGTGGAAGTATAAATATTCTCACATTCCTGTTCATCAGGACTCAAATAAGTTTTTTGCGGCAGCTCCTCTAACTTCCAAAATTTTTCGAGCAAATGCGTGAGCGACGTTTGACTATTATCAATACGAGTAGGATAAGAAACTAAAGAACGCGGCATGCATGTAGGAAAGTCGATATCTGCGTCTCCCATTATTATGTATCCTAGTGACGTTTCTATGGCACTCGGCGATTGCGAATTAATTATTTTATCAGTTAACAAAATTTGTAAATAAGTATTAACCCCTAATAAAACGTCAATGTCACCTGGTGTATGGAATTGATCGTCAGCTAAACGTAAATTATTTATATAACTAATTTTCGAAACGTCTATTAACGACTCGGGTAATTGTCCAGTTATAGTGGGAACGACTAACGGTTCAATATGATAAAGTTTATTTTCATCAAAGCGGGAGCTAAACTGCAAAGAAGTAACACCTAAAATCTTCTGCGATATTCCACCGATTCCTTGCGCCTCTTTAACTGGTGTTTTATTTGAGATCGGTAGGTATAAACGTTTGCAACACTGTTTCGTGATGTAATCGCATTGCGAGCCAGGGTCCACTAAACAACGCAACAAATATTGGTGTCCGTATTTAGTACAAACTTTAATCTTCGCAGTTCCCAATAATGTAGTGCGGTGCGGCGCATTACCACAATCGCGCGAAACGTTACATGACGTGGATGCATTTTTTTCTCCTGGACCTTGTTCTACCGAAGGCTGATCGACCTTATTCGTACTACTAACAAAATGAAGTAGCGTATGGTGCGAGCGGGAGCAATACCTACATAAACGCTGTGACTTACAAAAATGAGTGGCGTGTTTATTACTTAAACAATTAGTGCAACATTTATTTCGTTTTACAAAATTGTACCTGTCCTGTGCATTTATTTTTAAAAAATGCGGACAGACAAATAGGTGTTCGTGATCACCCGATTCACAGAAAATACATGACCGATTCGAATCTGTATTAATAAAAGTTTTGCTTATATTTTTAGCGGGAGCGGGAACAAAATTACCTTTAATTTTATGGTTGTTAGACGTATGCGAAGTATTTATTGTATGGCATAAAGCCCTATTCTGGTCATGTAAAAACTGAACCAAAGCGGAATATTTCGGTATGTTTACGTTGCGACATGACATTTCGAACGACTTTACGGTATCGTTATCTAATTTTCTAAGCGCGATATTTAGAAATAGAAAATCAGATATGTCATCAACATTAAGTTGCTTAAGAGCGTTAATAGAAGCATCAAATTTATCCATAAATATTTGATAACCAGCGGATGTGTTAGTGTTTACGTTCTTCAGTTCTAACAGCTGACTGACGTAGGTAGTCGCGAGCGCACGCTCGTCGTTATATCTACGTATGAGCGCGTTCCATATCACAGAATAGTTTTCCGCTGTAGGCATTAAGCCTGAGCAGATTGATAATGCCTTATCACTAAGTTTACTAACAAGATAATAAACGCGTTCAGCATCTGTTAATTGCTGATTATCATGAACTAATGTTTTAAATTGTTGGTAGAACATAGACCAGTGTCGTATGTCACCATTAAAAGAAAGTAATTCTATGGGCGGAAGCGACGGTATAATTTTTGTAGGTAAACTATTCTGTAATTTACTTGAAGATGAAGCGTTTAATTTTGACACTTGACTTTTAATACGACTATATAGATCATGAAAAGATTTCCACGATCCGAAATCTACTTGCGCGTTCGGATTTAATTTTAAATTTGTAACATTATAAGATTCTAACGTGTCCTTGAACTCGGTACGCAAGTATTCAAGGTCAGATGCCGTGTCAAGAAATGCGTCCTGTTCGTCTGACGAACTTGATGCACTTATAGATAAATCATAAATTTGTTGTAAACGTTCGTAAATAGAATTTCGTTTTGCAATTAATATTTTCAATCTAATTTCGTCATTTGAAAGCGTTTCAGATTCAATTTTGCCTTTAGTAGACATTTTGTCGTGAACAAGATAAATCAGTTAAAACAGTTAAGATTATAAAAATTATGTATGGCGTAATGAATGAATACGTAGGTAGTTACTAGCGAAACAACGATCGCCGGTCGCGTCGGCTCCGGCAACCACAAATATGGCGGACTTCAATTAATGAAAAATAGAATGCGTACCTATGAGGTGTAATTTCGATTACAAATATAGGTAAATAATGGTGTGAATGGTGCGGTGCGCTTTGCAAAAATAATAATATACCTACGTGAGCGGTGCGTTATTAATATGCGGGATATAAAATAATCGTAGATATAATACTTATTTGCAAAAATAAATAGCGGATGGTGCGGTGTGTTTTGCAAAAAGAATAATATACCTACGTGAGCGGTGCGTTATTAATATGCGGGATATAAAATAATCGTAGATATAATACTTATTTGCAAAAATAAATATGAATAGGCACTTATAATATATTACATGAAATACATATGTATGCGTATTTATGAGATTAAATAATTAACCCGGGTGATGTGACCAAACTATTGGCTCGAAATGCGGCTCGACTGGACCAAAAAATTGGAGGAATCCGGATCGACAAGGACCAGAATTTGTTGGAGAAAGGGGTGGGACCTCCGGTTCGATATGACCAAAAATGGTGGTGGAATAAAGGGTGGAAAGGAGGGTGGTCCCCCACTGCGGGTGTAGGAATTGTGGACTGTAAGTTGCGTGTCGAATTAATGGTGGAAAACGAGAAGGATTGATAAAGGGAGCAAACGCACTGACCTGGCTTCTCTCTTCTTCTCTTGCCCGGGAACTGGTGTTGTCCTTCACACTGCACTATTATAGGTACCTATTCTTCACTATAAGTCAGTTAAATCACAACTATTGACAGCGGTGATGGTGGCGATGCGGCGAGTCTGACCACGTGTTAGGTGGCTTGCGGTGCGGTTGTCACTAGAGGACTTGCATACGCGTCGGCGGCGTGCGCGTCGGCGGCGGGACGAAGGCAGACTGAGTTGATAGATCTTCCTGATCCATATTATGTAATAGTGCGCTTGCGGGGAAGAGAGGGAGGGTGAAGGGGAGGGAGGTGAAATGACTTAATTGGCGCGAACAGTGGTGAAAGAGGCCCTTTTATTTTTAGGCAGTCATCAACCTCCTGTACAGATGTGCACCTGCATACGCCCTTAGGAATGACTTACTTGAAGTTTTATAGACATCTCATAGGATATAGCAATCGGCCCCTGCAGCTCGGGGTTACGAACATGAGCTAAACATCGATATATTATAAGTAGGTAGATTCACAGTCGCCGCATAAAAGTGGCACCGGCAAAAGAAGGCATAACGGCAGCAATATGCCTTCTTTTGCTTTCATTTGTTAAACCGCCACGCACGTGTCGCACGTCAGTGATGCCAAAGTCCGCAGTCAAAATTTGTAAAAATTACACTATAAAAACGCAAAAAAATGTATGGAGTATCATACTTCCAGTGAGTACATCTTTATCTTAATTTATTAACGCATATTTATTATACTTTAAGACTATTTATTATTATTTTAGTAAAATTTGTTTGGTGGTGTAAATATGGCGGTAAATTAATCTTGTAAACGAATTTGTGCTTTATTGTAATGCTTTTGGTTTCATCTCTCAATAAACTCCTATATCGTAAGTCTAAAGTCGTAAAATTTTATTGCCGTATTATAAACATCACACCAGAAGGTGATAAGTAACAATTTAACATGGACTTATAGTCTTACTTATGTCAGTACCATAAGGTTTAAAATTGATAAAAAGTAAGATACCTTAAAATATTTTTTGTTTAGAATACTTGTATACCTACATCTACATCTATAATAAAGTACGTTTTTACGCGGGGACACCTTTTGACTCAATTTTGTATGGGAACCTTGCATCTACCTACTTATAATATATCGATGGAGCTAAAGTATCCCTTACCTGATCGTAAGAGACGACTAAATGGAGACTTCTGAGATTGCGAGCTGGTAAGAGTGGTAGTTCGAATCGTCCAGCTAGCGGCCCCAGGAAAATTGGCGGTGTATGAAGACAGCTACATCGCTCTCCCAAGATGGGCCTTTTAGAGGGCCAGCGCATGGAGGACACCGGTGCGTTCCACTCCTCCACAAGCCCTGTGGCAGGTGACTGATGAGGTTTGGGTGGGGCACAAACTCAAATAACCCAAGTATTTCCCCCCCAGAGACATTTTTAAAATAATGGAGTCTATTATTTATTATTTAAGTAACTTAAACGTTGACATATTGTTAATTAACTTATATTATTAAAATGTATCTAGTAAATTAATAATGCTTAGTGTCTGACAAATGAAACCCTTGAAATATTAAAATTAGATTAATTTAGTTTTTAAATACTGCATGCCGAAATAGGCCAAATATTATTATTAGATTATTAATACAATTTTAACTTCTTATGGACCAAATTTAATTGATGCAAAAAATAATAATGAATCCTCTCTACTACTGCGTTTAAATACTGTACCCTGGAAGAATTAAGTTCTTCTATTCGTTCTTCACCTCAGATCAAATAAAAAAGTATAGTTGGAGCTTTACGCAGAACAACGTGGGGCCGGGTTTGTAAAAATGTGTGCGTGACCGACCTACGCACACATATTGCGATCATAATTCAAATTACTGAATCTTTATAATTATTATTTGTTAATACTAAACATTACAGCTTTTCGCAACACATTTCAACAATATTTCTTGTGAATTTTTATATATTTGACAACGTTTTACTCAATGCGTCGCGATACTAGACTGGCAAAGCCAGGTGCAGTTTCGTTGTACGTGTTTACGTGTCATGTAAATTGACGGCTAGGTGTAGTTTAAACCACTTCGTTGTTCGCAGCGTTCTATCTATCCTTTTTCATTTGATCTGAGGTCCCCACAGACACCAAGCTACTTTAAACAAAACTTTTAAGCTAGTTGAAAAGTTACGAAATTTCAACTAGTAAAATTAATGAAAAGTATTGAAGCTATTTATTACAAAGGAAGCGAGGAGAATAAAACTACAACAGAATTTATTAAACAACTTCGAAGTCCTAACAAGGCGGTATCAATATCATAACGCTATAGAAAACTTCCTTAATTTAGTTCCTTTAGTTAAAGTAGTTTGTTATTAATTCATCTAGTAGTATGGTTACTTCTAATTTGAAGCGCGCATTGCCTTGTAGCTGACATAGAATACAAACGATCTTCGCAGCTAAACGAAACAGATGCGGTCGGGTGTAGGATAACTGACTAGTGGCAAATTTTATGTTCGTTTCAGCGGGGTTCTGATTGTTATCGTTGGAGAAGTTGTTAAATCTTTTCGAGGGTTTAATGGAAGGAAAATATCTGATAGCGAGTTGACTACCAGAGATTAAAATCGATATTTTAAAAATATCGATATAACCGTAAAATTTCGATAGTTTCGATAGATATTTTATATCGATAATTTACGAAATAAACGTGCGAGTGACGTTGCCAGATTTGTCAAGCGAGAGGATCGGGCGATTCCCGGCGGAGCGACACTGATAAGTGTTTGTTTTTGTTTTGCGTTTTGGTAAGCGGCAGTTGTACATGACATGACGCAACAAGGCTTTATCGATAATTATTTAATCATCGATATTTTTAACTATATAATTATCAATAATAGAAAAATATAAATTTTATCGATAAATTTTATCATCGATATATTTTTTTATCGATATTTTAGTTCCTGTTGGCTACTAACCCGCATCTCCGATAACCCGCAATGGAGCAGCGTGGTGAAGCCCATGCCTCCCCAATTCTGTTAGACTTGTGCCTAGCAGAGAACCGCAAAACGGGTTGTAGCTATTTAATAATAATTTCTACTCGTATCATTCATACGTTAAAAAAACTCGACCGTTAGCCTAACGAAAATTAAAGTGATCCTTTAAGGGTTCCTTTCTAATTTTAATGTACGGAACCCTAAAATTGAACTGAACTGCATAGCAAAAGTAGCTCAAAGGCAGAACTAACAAGACGCTGTTCACTTTGCAAACTTTGCTAATTGTTTCATCAGGGATAAGGTCGATATCTTTAGCTGAAGTCGGTGATTATACGCTCTTGATCGCGTGAAGGAATAGTCTTATAACTTTTAGTTAAACAAAGAATTTTAAACCTCATTTAGTGGTAATAAGGATTATATTAATAAAAGGTAAGGCAAAGAGTGTGTTCAATGAAGATATATATTCAGTAGAATTATAATTATTAGGTATCATTACTATAAAGAAAATATTAATAAAAAGTCTGTCTCACTTTGAAATCATGCAAATTGCTAATATTACTAAAGCTAGAAGAAACTTTAATTAAACTTTTCTTTTGATAGAACTTGTTTATTGATAGCCCATTATTTCTTAAGTATATCACACTATAACGCTTTCATTTATCTACAAAAGGTGTTATTAATTTATTAATTTATAATAAATTGTATATGGCCTTTTATAATTTAATATTAAAAGCAGTAAGAATATAACAGTTATGAATTTCTATTTTGATTAATTTCATTACGAGATTTAACCTCTCTTTTCGTAATAGGCGTTTATGATATCGTCTTTGTGTGTCTATGTATGTGTCCATGTCCACGGTACTCCAGTGTGGGACTACGATTGCATTGCATTTTGTATTATTTGTTGTTTTACGTCAAACATACGGTTTGGCACAATATCATCCATTCAATTTCAAAACTAAATGCAGAATCAGTTTAAAAAATCTCCCAATAATACTTTAAAGCAACTCCCAAACTTTATTATTCACAATCTTGAAAAAGCCTTAAATTCAGTTACTACACTTTCCGACGTTCTTTTATTCAACAGCATCTGAAGTTGATATGCAAGGAAGATAATGCGATAATAAAAAATAGGGTAAAACTTTTACTAGCGCCAGAAACTCGTAAAGGTAATGGGATTTTTATCGGGTAACTTAGTTACGGGTTGGTTTCACGCTGCTATACTTAGCTCGATTACTAAGAAAGCTAGAGGAGATTATGTTTTATGAGCTTTCTGTTAATATTATCTTTACCTCTCAGTGCATAGTATTCTTGTTCCTGCCTCCCAATCTTCCGATTTTTAAAAGATAACGAACTAGTGATTCAGCTAGGTTTCGCTAGGGTACCCCCATGATTGAGGTCAAGACGGTGATGCGCGCACTTTTCATTTGTGCGCCCACTCAAAGTTGCCGGTAGGCTCCTTAAGAGACTTACGCTGATGAGATCGCGGAAGAATGCAAGAGCATACCCTTGAGCCTCACAAAAAAGTGTGCTGAGGAAACTATGGGGTTATAGCCGGTTGGAGTCTCTCTGTCGATAACCTCTCTGTTGCCCTCGTAACAGAGGGGTATCCATGATGGATTTCCCCACGAGAAAAAAAAGGTTTCGCTAGGGTGATATAAGTTTATATTATTAAGATTATACCTATCTATCTCTAGATACCAGTGCATTTTACGGGATCAGAAAATATCCTGTGTCTTTTATCCACTCTACCTGTGTACCCAATATCATTATAATTGGTTTAGTAGTTTATGCATGAAGACGTAACAGACGCACACATAGATTTAATAAATATATAAAATAAGCTTAGCTGATTTAATAAGAAAAGAAAAGAAAAGAAAATATTTTATTTGCACAAACATGGGTAGTAAAAAAGGTTTAACAAAAATATTTAGATCGCCATATTTACCCTTTAGGGTGTACAAATTGTATTGTTGGTATAAAGTATATAGTATATTGGTATATAGTAAAGAAATTCATGTTTTATAGGCTCTCTGTTAATCATCTGTTAATATTATTTATCTCTCTCTGCACTTATTTTTGTTCTTGCGTCTCATTCTCTCCCACTTCTTTCTCGATAATTGCGTGCCCTGGATTCATACTATTCCAATGCCGATTAATCAAGCCTACGTGGACCAAGTCAGTTTTGGCAGCATACGTACTCTTTGAAGAAAAATCTGTACCTCTAAGGCTGTAATGGAATTTATAAAAACTAATTATTTAGCTCGAAGCGCGCATGTCCCGGCGGTAAGCGTAGAACGCAAAAGATCTATGCGACTAAGCCAAACGGGCGCGGTCGGGTGTAAGATGTGTGACCGCTAGTGGCAAAAAACGCACCAAACGTAGTGTGGATCTATTTTTTTTTTTAACATTTCACACTCACTGTCCTAAAGTAGGGTGGATATACCCTGTGTCGTAGGTACCATGGACACATACAAAGACAGAAACACAAACACCCAGACCGAGAACAGAAATTTAAACTCATCATTCAAATTTCTGTATCGCCGGGATTCGAACCCTCCGATTGGCAGTCTGGCATGGTAACCATTGCGCCACACGGGTCGTCAATCTATATCTGTGGTAGGATCTGTTTTTCAATGAAGTACTTACTGTACCGAGGGTCAATACCGTCCATTATTTGTGTACACCCAACTGAAAAGCCTCTTTAACGGCATCCTTCGCAACCGACGACCCCGGTCCACATACAAATAAACCCCGAAGTGACCCTCCAACCCTCGGGCCGTTCGAAAAACGCGGACAAAGAAATTACAGCTAAGATTTTATAGCGGCTACTCAAATTTAGATTTGAGAATAATGTTGTCGGATCGGATCACAGCGGATAACTTTTTTGGGTCGGATTTAGATGTTGGGGTTAACGACAGGCCTAATGGTTAGCATTTTCGTTTTTATTATATTTTTACACCGTTTATAGTTTTAGTTTAACAGGATTGTTTATCCACAGAAATCCACTTGTCGCTGCCCAAACCGTAAAAGTAAAGATCATAAGTTTATAAAACTCAAAAACAAAAATTATTTTTATAATGATTATAAAGTCACTTTGCGAGTAACCGTCGTAGAGCCCTGATGATGCTCTGTTTTGGGGCGAAACGCGTGTTGGTGGTTTTGTACGTAAATTGGTGTATATTTTTTATTGTTGCACGTGCATTTGTCCTATGTGGGAGGGAGGGAGGTGCTATTGCACGATAAAAAAGTATACACCATCATAAGTTCTGATTGCGGATTGTTGCAAAGTAGTTTTTAACTAACTTTATAGCAATGGAGTTCCGCAAAGTAACGCCTGATTCTATTAGTTATACAAATTATTCTGGAAAACGAACCCTTAAGTAAATCATGCCTGACATTTGGAATAGTCTACCATTGCTATCAGAAGCCACCAGTTCTCATAAGACAAAACGTAAAGTACAAGATCTTTTCTAGAAGCAATTACTTCAAATAATATATCAAATGGTAACTCCAAATGTACGTATATGTACGCGTGATGTATTTATATGTATAAATGTGCTAGTAATAGTGAATTATTAGCACGGAGAAAAAAAAATGTGCCTGAGAACATGTTTCTCCGTCTACAAACTGCACTCGCAGATTAGCGGACTACCATATATTGTAATAGTTTATAATTTTGCAAATCAAATAAATAAATAATGTACTTTAAAATTTTTAGTTGGATTTTTATTCTCATATTATTGCATTGTCATCGCCCCTTGACTCCTGTGCAAATTTTCAAGTTAATCAGACGCTGACTTCTAGAAGTAAGTGCAAATGAAGTTAAAAGATTCCGTTATATACATACATACATACAGTTCAAGTTAATAAAAGCGTGTTAGTTAAAGTATAACTAAGCAAGATCCAACGCAGTCGATGTATTAACTCTATCACATATAGATGTGAAACATCTAATACGTTTTACGCTATGGCGACGTGTCTTGTCAAATATAATTACCGTCATTCAGAAAAGACATTCAAAGCCTAGTCTAGTCTAGTGTCTAGTTTGTGCTACAAAATAATGTGTTCAAGAGTTAGAAAATAGATCTAGATTTATTTACGAAACAAAGAAAGAAGAAGAGAAGACATCTGTGCAAAATAATTTCGATACATTTTCAAGTGTCCCGCTTGATTGCTACCAATCTTAGAATAAATACAAATAGAATTAGTGTCTTCATACAAGCGCGCTGTCAAAATTTAAGCACTAAATATATTCCTACAGCTGTCACTGACAAACAAAATATTTTTATTTTGACCAAGTTAACTATAAAATACTACAAAATATTGAAAACACAGTGAAAAGTTATTTTATTAGACTTCTTTTGTTTTTAAAAAGTGTTGCGATAAAATTTAACCTTAAGTCTTACGGAGCGGCCCGGGGTCAATTTGGGCGCGCGAACTTGGTTTCTTTAATGTAAGGTAAAGGCACCTAATTCCGAGGGGTTCCAAAAGTGGCACCTTATTGCGATGTATTTAGAAAAACGGCGTTATCATTTAATTTACAAGTTATTATTTGCTGCAAAATACGTTATTCAGTTAATAATTTGTTTGATCATGCCTATATGAGCAAAGGATTGCCATAGTGTGTGTATAATTCAAAATAATCGGTCAGTTTGAAACTAACAGCTGACTCAGAAGCGCGCTTCATACATTTCGGACCTAATTCGTGTGAGTTCTACGTTTTTAGAAATAGTGTTTTATTCATAAGTTTTATACTATGTGAGTTTTTGTATAAATTTAAACATTAAAAGGTTTATGTTTTACATCGAAAACCCTTAACATTGGAGTATTTTCTTGACAAGTTGAGGAGAAAATAAGGTTTAAAAATATCGCGGCATTAGGTTCCAAATACTTGAGTTAGTTCTTAAATCCGATGTATACCACGGAATTGGAATATCATAGAGGGTAACTTCTTTTTAAATTTTGAATGCATTGTTATGTTTAGGAAATTAATATTTTAGTACTGAGCACTTAAATTACCAATAAATATAAAAATGTATTTCCGAGGTACACTTTAGCGAGGCATTTGTTTGTTATAGTAGGTAAAAATATATTTGTTTAGGTACTTTACTAATTCGTTGTATGGAAAGGCAACGACAAAAAAATTAAGTTATTGATGTGCTGTTAAACAATCCTAAGTATGTTTTATTATTTTTTAAAAGATATTGCAATTATGCTTTAATTTACTTACAGTATATTAACAAAAAATATATTTTTTATGACTCGGAATAAAAAACTTGTTTGAGAGTTAAAAAACGCAATTCCGATGTGTTTAAGACGGAGAACGGTTATATTACTACCTAATTCTGTGGTATTGATGCGAGTAAAATACAGAGTGTTCATTATCTTACGCAGTTTGTAACGCCCTTATTGCACATAGTTTTAGTTATTTCAATAGCTTTAAAACCTTTCAGATAAATTTGATAATCCGATATACTCAGATTTAACTTATTAATACTGATTAGGTATTACATTTTTTTCGTTGTAGAATTATGAACCCGAAAAAAAATACGATAATCTACATCGGAGGATTCAATATAGGTATTTATTGAAATAATGTCATTCGCCATTTTTAATTATATTCCTATTATTTTTAAATTATAGTAACTGTTATGCTACATAGTTCCTAATTACAAATGTTTACTATTGTTCTGATCTCATAATTAATAAAAATAGTTAGATGTTATTTTTGATATGATTATTATAATTGTTATACTTCGTACAGTAGTACGGAGTAAACCATCTATAAACATACATATGCTATATTATATTTTAGTACTGAATTTTTGATTGTAATACGTACGTACGTACGTACGTAAGTATATCTTTTTTAAGTTTGTATAATAACTATGTTTAACGTTGTTTTCAGTAAAATACTGTAAGTGTATTTTTTGCTGATTTTGACACTTCATTTTCATATTTGTTTTTTACTATGAGTAGATAAGTAATTACTACAAAATGTATAAGTAATTTATAAGTAAGTAAATAAAACAAAAAATATAATTATATTTTAAGTACATACTATGATGCCATTTTAATAATCATGTAACACAGGGAATAAGACTGATTTGAAATCCGAAGGTTATTGCCTTCGGATTTCAAATCAGTCTATATACATACATTTGATTTTTGAACACCATGTTTCACTATCACCACCTCCATTCCCTATTATTTTGTACCCTCGGATTTAGGATCAATTTAAATCGTAATTAGGATTTTTAAATCGGAATAAGGGGCCTCGGACTAATTTATATTTTTATATAATTTTACATTTATAAAATTTGTTTACTGTAAAATTGTATGTATATTTCAAAAATAAGATAAATACAACTACTGATAAAAATCACCAATTTTACCAAATGATACATTATATGCTTAAATTTTGATGTTCATTTAACTTTACATGAAAACACCTCGGAATTAGGTGCCTTTACCTTAATTGTAATTATTCTAAGCTACCAATATTATATTAATTACTATTTTTTGATGCACATTACATTCATGTATCTATCTTCTACCGGAAATATGGAAAACGTTCTCTTTTTCTAATGTTTCGCAAAAATAGTAAAGCAACAATTTTATAAAATAGTATAACTTGTTTTCGGTGACAAAATTGTTCAACAATTGCCGTAAATTTACTTTAAAACTAACTGCTCGTTTAAAATTGAATTTCACATATTCTAGCATTGTAAACGAAAGCTCACAGCTCATATAATTTTCGCGCGGTTTATCCAATCCCGCGACGTCACGGCGGTCGCTGCGACGCGAGATGTGAAATTAATTTCAGAACCGCTTTATTTTATTGCGGAACTTTTTGTTTCTCGCTACGTTATTTAAAATGGCCGCGGCAACTATGACGTAGAGATAATTTGCTTTGTACGTTCTACAACCTGTGTAACCTGTGTTAGGTTGCATTACATTTCGTTAGTTTTGCCATGCTATAGCATTTTAGGTAATAGTAATAGGGCTTTGATGGTTCGACCGGGGAAATACCACCACTGAGCCCACTTCATAATAAATCATAATTCCTTTATTGGGTATTATTTTTGGGTAACAAACAGGTCCTTATATATTAATACAATCAGTACTCCAAAAATAACAATGCCTGATAGGGCGTTCCAAGAATACAATGTCAAAATGCAAATGTATTATTGTTTTGAAAATACATACCTAATAAAAATTAAGATTATACAATAAAATCATGCAAAAATCTAATACGAGTATGTCACTAAATAATAATCGAATATGTCTTATGTAAAACTTGTCTATAAAATTGAAGTACAAAAAAAAAACATTCATTCATTCCAATTTTCATTTAAATAATCGTCATAGTTATAATAACATTTTGAAATTAATAATTGTTTAACTTTTTTACAGAAAATAATATCTTTTTTTAAACACTTTATCTCGTTTGGTAGTTTATTATAAAATCTTATAGCCATACAGTATGTACTTCTACCGTGAAGCCTTTCTGTTATGTCTTGGTGGTAAGGTGCACTTGCCGGTCAGACGTTCAACGTTTTTTTTTTTGCGATTTTTAGCACGGTGATGGAAAACGTCGTAATTAATTAAACAACACAATATTTTCCTGTACAGTTGAGCATTGATAATTAATTCGCACTTAATATTTATCAGAAGTGCATGCCAGTACCAGTTTTATTGAACAGGGTAACTCTGTGTCGGAGATCGCGTTCATTATCGCTCGGCCATCGCTTCTATTATTATGAAAGAAAAAACTTCAACAATACAGCAATGGAACATAGCTCTAGCTTACTTTATCTATCATGTGTTACTTTGATTAAAAACATTGGCCCGCTTCGCCCCTGCCCCGGATAATGCGGCCGCTCCTGAATTGATTTGGGGCGCTCCGGACGCTGGGACGGAAATTTCATTATACGACTATGTACTTAGCATATGGTCATTAACATTACACAAGAGTTTGGGTGATTCTGACATGGAGCTTGTCATGGAAAATGAGACAAGCTTTGTTGGTCAATTTTAACAAAGATGTGGTATGGTTTTCATGCCATAAGCTGTAGAATTTGTTTTCTTGTTACGTTGTAAAAGTATGATTTTAGCGTCACACACATGAGACGACAATAAACATCAAAAGTAACTGCGTAATGTTATCAGTATACATTGAGATTTGAGCTATATGACTGCCTGAAATTAGATTAGATAACTCATAATATGAGCTGCAGATACCACTGATATAACATGACATCATGGTCATTTTTATCTACATTTTATTTAAAATAAAGTAGTCTTTTCCTTTTCTACTCCATTAATCTACTTCAATCCAACATAGCCATAGTTTACCCTATCTGCAATGTTATCTACGCTAACTAAAAACATTGGTCCGTTTTGCCCCTGCCCTGGATAATGCGGTCGCTCCTGAATTGATTTGGAGCGTCCCGACTACTGGACGGAAATTTCATTATACTTAGCATATAGTCATTAATATTACACTAGAGTTTGTGCGATTCTGAATTTGGTTTAGCCGTGGGTAACAGTGGGCATAAAGTACCACGTACCAAGAAACTGTGGAGAAGAAACCGTTTTTTCGTATTTCAGCTCTTCTGTAAAATTTCGTTTAGTAACAGTTCTACTTTAAAGGTGTGATATTTAGATGGTCAATTTGAATAATACGAAAACTAGCTGTGCCTCGCGATTTGACTGCCTTATAAAGGATCAAATACAATATTATGGATCTTTCTATGTGATTGAGATGTTTTTGCGGTAATAAGCCATTTTCACTCTTCAGACGATCTCCTTGTAAGCACTTTCCAAAAATTATGAACGTACGATTTGGTTGGATGAAATCTTTGGGTTTAAATATGTTCTTATTGTAATATCTCAGTTCTGGTTTTAAGTCCTTTCGTGTTTTATTTGTTTTAGTAAACCAATTTAGGTAAGTTAAGATAACTCAGGCCACGTTCAGTGGCACTTAAATAAGAATATAATAAAATAAGTACTGAAAAGGGAAGTCATTGTGATATTTATTACACGTTCTTCTCGTCAATTTCTGGCCAAATAAATATAATTTTGACATTGCTTATTTGTTCTTATATATACCTTGTTTACTAGCCGTAATAGCGTAAGCGTAGCTTTAAGAAACATAGTTATAGTGTAAAAACAAAAAGTTCTATGAAATAAAGCAGGTTTAAAATTAATTTCACATCTCGACACTCGCAGTCACCGCAAGCTTTACAGGATTGGATGAAACCGCGGAAATATTATAACGTAGGTACGCCTTTTCTAGGAGAAAATATTGCGGAAAATATTGTTTAAAATATTAGCTGCAACGCTATTTGATCCCACTACTGAACACGGGCTCACTTCATTTCAGGGAGGCTTTCACTACAGTATGCTGTTCTAATGTGGTTTGTTCCGTTATCGGATGCCTTCGATAAGACGTTTGGGAAAGGTGTAGTAACTGCTTTTTCCTAGTCCTGCAGTCCAAAGCGTGGATGTTTCTAGAACGGTTTCAACTTTGGCAGTACAACTATTTCCACTACATGTATTGCTTAACTAGCGGCCGCCCGCGACTTCATCTGCGTGAACTTTGTATTAGTCATAGCATGATATTATATAGCCTTAAGCCTTCCCCGATAAATATTCTATTTAACAAAAAAAAAAAAACAATTCGAACCAGTAGCTCCTGAGATTAGCGCGTTCAATCAAACAAACTCTTCAGTTTTATATATTAGTATAGATACTAGTGGTAATCACATTATAATTGCATATAATAGGCAAACGCAATATAAATTGCGTTTCGGTGGATGTATATGGTAGTTATTATGCGTAGATGTCTATGGGCTATATAATAATATTATGTACTTCTTAACTTCATTCAACTAAAACCAGTCATTTGCTCTTATACTATAACTGTCCTGAACGTTTTATTAAACCAATAGAAATGAAAAAAATAAATATCGCATAGTATTTCTGTTTTCACCACTAGCTCTCAAACTGGTACAAAATTTATATTTCCTATTGTATTTATCTTACAAAAAAAGAATTGCTTTGCAGATCAGATAAAAGAAAGAGGCAAATTGTAAGATTATTTGATCTCGCGCTTTGGTCCATAAACCGTGCAATAAATATCCGAAAGATCCGCAATACAAAGCGGGAGGTTTCAGAAAGGGCAACATTTGTGAAGCGAGCAGCTAGCTTTTCCCGGAATAACCAGTTATTCCGTAAGACGAGCGGTCAAAAACTACAAGCATTTTCTAAAGGCTGATATTTTTTGTAAATTACCTGGTTATATTCTGCAAATAGTATTCCATGAGTCGGCTGAATGATATAGTATTTAGTGCGTAGTATATTTTATGAAGTTTGTAAATTTAGTGGAGATATTACACCACATGGCCCGGGGGCTAGCATAAAACACAAGCGATCCATGCAGCTAATCAAACGGGCGCGGCTGGGTGTGAGATTGGTGACCGTTAATGGCAAAAAAATATGCGCGTTTCCGTGTGTCAGAGGGCACGTAAAGACGCCGGTCCCGGTAGATGTCGATAGATATCAGTCGGAAAGCCTAGTCGGAGGCCTTATAAGCGGTTTGAAAACATCCGAAAGCGATTTGGTCGCTAACCCGCCTCTCTACCAACTCGCATAGGAGCATCGTGGAAGAAAAAGTTCCTTTCTTCCCTAATAATAGGGAAAGACTTGAGCCCATCAGTGGAACGTAAAAAGGGTTGCAGTTAAATAAAAATTTTGTAATCCGAGAAATACAGGGGTGAGTCATAAGTTCTTGCGGTTACGCACTAGTCACTTGAATAAGTTTGAACGCGTTTAAAAACGAATTAAATCATAAACAGGGAATAGCGATGTGCAGGTTATTTCTTGTAGTTTTGAGGTACACAGCGCGCATTGCTTTTGCATTCGTAAATAAAAATGTGTGAAATAAACAAAATGGAAGAGAAGCTAGTTATTCGAGGACTTCTTCGTTTTTTCTTTAAAAAAGGTGTCTCAGCTGTAACTGCTGCTCAAGAAATTCGTAGTGTGGAGGGTGAAAACTCTGTTACAGAACGGACAGCACAATTTTGGTTTCAGCGTTTTCGATCGGGAGATTTGAGCCTTCAAGACAAACCAATTTAATTATGACAGACTTTATATTACAAGGTCAAAACCGCCAAAATTTATGACTCACCCTCTATAATTCACGCTTTTTTTTAAATCTTTGATGGGATCTTTGCTTTATTTATCCCTTATAATATCGGCCATCAAAATTGCAATACTTGCTGTTTTTAAACACACATCTCTCGAAATAGTACTCTCTCGTTGAAATAGAAAATAGCAGAGTAGTTGGTACTTGTGGTGTTATTGTGTGAAAGTAAATAAAAGCAATGGTTGGAAATTACCTCTATTTCAGTTTTTTTTACACTTTTCTTGGCTCATGATATCATAAGTAGTTCGTCAGTAAAACTATATTTGCATTTAAACGGATTTGAAAACATTTTACTCTTCCATACCTAAATAATTTGTCCGTAGGTGCTTAGAAAACGAAAATGTTCCCTTTGATCTTCCTTTAGAATTAGAATTACATGGAGCATACAACAGTTCTACAAAGTTTATTGGTTACATACCAGGCTCTCTTTGACGCTTACTGAGAGACATTAAGCCTATGGAAAATTTTACTCTTCCATACCTAAATAATTTGTCCGTAGGTGCTTAGAAAACGAAAATGTTCCCTTTGATCTTCCTTTAGAATTAGAATTACATGGAGCATACAACAGTTCTACAAAGTTTATTGGTTACATACCAAGCTCTCTTTGACGCTTACTGAGAGACATTAAGCCTATGGAAAATTTTACTCTTCCATACCTAAATAATTTGTCCGTAGGTGCTTAGAAAACGAAAATGTTCCCTTTGATCTTCCTTTAGAATTAGAATTACATGGAGCATACAACAGTTCTACAAAGTTTATTGGTTACATACCAGGCTCTCTTTGACGCTTACTGAGAGACATTAAGCCTATGGAAAATTTTACTCTTCCATACCTAAATAATTTGTCCGTAGGTGCTTAGAAAACGAAAATGTTCCCTTTGATCTTCCTTTAGAATTAGAATTACATGGAGCATACAACAGTTCTACAAAGTTTATTGGTTACATACCAAGCTCTCTTTGACGCTTACTGAGAGACATTAAGCCTATGGAAAATTTTACTCTTCCATACCTAAATAATTTGTCCATAGGTGCTTAGAAAACGAAAATGTTCCCTTTGATCTTCCTTTAGAATTAGAATTACATGGAGCATACAACAGTTCTATAAAGTTTATTGGTTACATACCAAGCTCTCTTTGACGCTTACTGAGAGACATTAAGCCTATGGAAAAGGCTATTGCTACAAGACCATATATCTCAAAACTATAGGTCATTACTGGAAACATACACTGCTTGAAAACTTTCGACTGCAAGCACAGAGGTAATACACCTCAGTGCTTGAACGAGAAGGTACTTTTTTTTCAATTATGGCATCGCAAACTCTGTGCATACTGCCAGCGTCAAGTATAGGTAATTTTTGCATCAATTTTTTGCCAGTTTCAATGAAACTGGACGAAGTAATAACAAAGTCAGTAATTCGTCAGTAATCAGTCAGTCTAGTCAGTCCAACATTCAAGTAAAGCGATGGCTACTTTAGTAGAACGTGTCCGATGGAATTTTGGAGGCAAGCAGAAAAAACATATTTTAGCACTGTTATTCTATTTCACAAACACTCGTGCATTGTAATTAACCTATATCAAACAAAATGCCATCAATTTTGTCCGATATAACTCAAAAATACACTAAGAAAATGAAAATAAAACAAGAGCACAATAATGTCTTTTTCCGCTTCCCGCCAAAACTCGAGAAGGTACTTTGTAACATAGGGTTTTGTAAACAACCAAATCTTGAATATCTCCAAGCCGTATATCACCTATTTGATGGCTGCAAAGTAAGGAAACCCTTCGAACTCCTAAGGCCTTAGTGTAAGTCTGCACACGCGAAAACGTTGCTAACGCGTTTGCGTTAAGAATTTAATTACCGACCTTGTTCCTTTCAGGTTAAGATCTATAAATATTACACACTCATAGCCTGACAGTAAGGTAATTAATATCGTGTGTCGTGGGTACCATGGACACATACAAAGACAGGAACACAAACACCCAGACCGAGAACAGAAATTTAAATTCATCATTAAAATTTTTGTTTCGCCAGGTATCGAACCCGGGACCCCTCGATTAGCAGTCCGGCATGGTAACTATTGCGCCACGCGGGTCTATCTGTCCAATTTTAACTCGGACGCAGTAGTAACGTTTGCGCGTTTACAAACTTACACTAAGGGCTCTGACCTCGTAACATGATGACCGCTATGGCGCAGTGATTATCATGTCGTCTGTCAATCCATCGCCCGCCCAACTCCTGGTCTTGTCCAATAAAGTTTAGTTTTGAAGATCGACTACATTCTACACAAACATTACGGTTAAGTGGCCTTTGTAGCTAGATTGTACGCAGGATACACCATTTACAAACATACATATAGGTACATATGAAACCACAAAGAATAGTCTCTCATGGTTAGTAGGCATTGCTTTTAAGCGATGCTCTTTTGTAAGTGAAGGGGGCGTGGTAGTCGATTGTACCAGTACTTAGCGCGTTACGTTCCGACCTTGTGAAAGAAAATGTATACAATAGTTTGACTACTTCGAGCAGACCGTTTAAGACATCAGACTTGGGTTCAATAAGGGCATGGGTTTGTGAAAAAAATGCGCATTTATTGTTTGATCTATTAAAGTCACACATTGTAACATTTCATTATGAGGTAATTCTTCACTGTGCTTGCATCATCATTTAAAGGAATTTGTTAAAATCAGACATGACATAATGATATGGTTTTAAGGATATGTACCGAAAATGCTAGATAAACCTTAGCATACCTTTAGCATGATGACACTATTAAAGAATCAGAGAATAAATGGTTTTACAGAAAAATATATACTAAAAAAGTTTTAAAATATGATCCCGTTTTAATATAAACATTAAGATTAATAAGATTTTCTGAAAGTATTAAATACAGCAATCGGCCATGTTATCTGAAACGCCAATCAAAAGGAATGACGTCACGTCTCAGTAAAAGTCATCGTGTTGCTTGAAGTTTGACGAGCAAGCGGACGCCATGACAGCTACGAGCGTTTTCGCGCTTAATTCAAATTACTTAGCAGAAAATACATTACGTTAAAACTTGAGTTTATTGCTGAAATAAACTTTTTTTCGAAACTAGGAGACGTGTACCTACAATAAGGAAAGGTATTGAAAAATCTGTCATCATGCCTATTATGTAGCTCATAGCAAAATCTTAATGCAAGTGTACGTGTGTCTGAATATGTCTTTGTCTTACCCAATCCTTTATTGCGAGTTAATTGCTGAACTACAGGATTAGAATATTATTAAAAATTCGTTTATTGATTGCTGAGCTCTGGTCTCCTCTCAAACTTGAGAGGGATTTAAGCCGAGTCCACCTTGCTGTTTGAAAATGAATTTCTCCCAGGCATGTACACTGATGGAAAACAACCTAATAAATTAAATATCACAATATTTT
Source organism: Pyrgus malvae (assembly GCA_911387765.1). NCBI lineage: Eukaryota > Metazoa > Arthropoda > Insecta > Lepidoptera > Hesperiidae > Pyrgus > Pyrgus malvae. The sequence continues at coordinate 2,230,038 of OU426955.1, read as the reverse complement.
CCATCACCGTAGAGTAGCGATAAACACTCACATTACTTTATTTGTCACAAGTGCGCACTGAGGATTTGAACCGGGTATCTCAGTGTAGTTACCGCTCAGCTATAATTGCTTCTTCCTTCTCTTATATTAACATCTACAAAATACAAAAGATCTAGAAAAACGAAAGCATAGATCCAACATGTTCTACAAACAAAAGTGGCTACCATTTGCCTCACAATAGAGGCGGAGTGCGACGGAGTAATATATCGCCTCTTCGCGTGCCTTGTACACTTGTACACATATTTTTCACGGAGATTATCCGTGTTTGTAAGACTGAGGATTTTAACAAGGTGTATTTTAATGTTTTATCGCTTTTCTTGCTTTATTAGTCTTACATTCTCGAATGTACTACGTATCACAACAAAAGATAATGCGCAACTTACAAAAGTTTTATATTTAACTAGCGGCCGCCCGCGACTTCGTCTGCGTGGACTTTAGTTTTAAGAATTTTCTAAAATAAAAGTAGTCTAAGTTACTCCTTATTATATCAGCTACCTGTCAGTGAAATTCCTGTCAAAATTGATTAAGCCGTTTCAGAGATTAGCCGGAACAAACAGACAGACAGACAAAAATTGTAAAAAATGATATTTTGGTATCTGTACCGTATATACATTTATATGCATGTACTCTCACAAGTGAGAGGGATTTAGGCCATAGTCCACCACGCTGGCCAAGTGCGGATTGGTGGACGTCATGCTTTCGAGAAATTATGAATTTCTCTCAGGCATGCACGGCGATGGAGAACATCGTAATTAATTAAATATCACGATGTTTTCTATCACCGTGGAGCAGCGATGAATGCGCACATTACAAACTTTGTCAGAGGTGCGCGCCGAGGATTTGAACCCAGGATCGGTCGCGTAGAAGACCGCGGTTTTTTACCACTCGGCCATCACTGCTCATGCATGTAGTAAATAGCGGTTATTTTAATATTACAAACAGAAACTCCATTTTTTTATTTGTATAGATTAAATTTTATTCTTCTTAGTGTTACGTGTACGAACTAACACTAATCTATGTGTAAATCTATTTAGCTTTGTGTAGAAATGTCATGGACATTGCTATATACATCAGAAAACTAAGTCTCCTTTTTGCGGTAGAACAACACTTGTTGGCAGAGGTAGGTGCAGCGATGATACTTTCTAAGTCCAATTAAGCAAAGGAGATGTCCACTTTTTGTATGGAGGTTGGGCTTTTATTCCGAAAAATTCCAACCAGCACCAAACCACACCTTGTTGAAAAAGCATAAAAATTAGAACTTAAAACTATAAACAAATTAATTTTAAACCCCCCCATTTTTTCAAAAAACGATTGTAAGTTTTTATTATAATTCTGTTTTATTATACGGTAACACCTTAAATTATATGCATGTCTTATGTCATGTCACTGTCAAATATTTTGGCTTTTTGACATTGACTCATTCATTCTCATACCCATAATGGCATCGTAAACTCTGTGCATATTGCCAGCGTCAAGTATATTTTAGCATTAGGTACTTACTAGTCATTCTAGTCAGTCAGTCACTCGACTTGTCGGTCGCGGTTTGAAATATTTGACACGGACAGTAGTCATAATTGATATTTTTTTATTGTTTTTAACAGATGCGTTCATGTTAATGTTATTTCTTTCAATGCATTAATAAAAAACCAAAAAAATTTTTTTTCAAAATCGGGGGGCTGAAAAATTCCACAGTTTATAAAAAATAGTTGGAATTTGTAATGTCTGTCTAGATACCTTCCATGTGTACTGGTTAGATTTTTTCGGAATAAAGACCCACTTTTGGACATCTCCTTTGCATTCCAGAGAAACTCCGTAATGTTTCTTGCAAGCATCGAATACTAATTTCTAAGAAAGAAAAACATATACCCATTTTATAATTATCGAATCGTGAATGTAACTTAACATGATTATTAATACAAGACTTAACTCAAGTGAAATTTTTCCGGAACTAAGCCGACTAGTTTGGGACTTAAACGACGTCCTTCTTCATGAGCCGTCGCGGTCGGTCGCTCATCGTCGCGTCCTCCGAGCGATGGCTTGACGACGACCTCGACGGCCTATGAAGAAGGACCTCGTTTAGGTCCGAAACTAGGCCTAGTTCCGGAAAAATGTCACGTGAGTTAAGTCATCTATACATAATCATGTTAACATAGACACAGTAATATTCCTCAGAAACTAAAGTGGCTAGCGTTTGCCCAGAGTTATATAATATTTCACATGGGATGCAAAAATTGTTGCTGCTAAAGGTTTATAACGTAATCACGCTAAGTGTGGTAAGGTATTGACTCTGCACGCATTATTAGCTAAAAACGCGGTATTAAACGCATTATTAGCTAAAAACGCGGTATTAAATACAATGCGTAAGCTAATAATTTCTTAAAATTTTTCATACTAGGGCAGAATAGTTTAGCACTTTATACGGTAAATTGCCCGTGGCTTCTTCGCACTATCAGTAGTGTCACGGGCAATTTTTGTTCGTTTTTACGTGTGCAAAACATTGTTGATAACCGTCTCAAAGTAACAATGTGTCACGACTGTGACTTCGCTACATTCTAATTGTTATACCTCCTCTCGTCTTGCAGTAAATTCCATCTGCAATCGCAATTTCGTCGTGAAACATAAATCATGTGCTCCTCCGAGCCGAAACAATAAACGTCACTGCCATGTTTTTGCTAAGATTCAGACGCTGGTGAAACTAGTGTTAGATTCCGACATGTCTTAGAATATAGCCCAAGATACTTCTAAATGAAATACTAGTTACTCTTGACACTATGTACAAATGATTTAAAATAATCATTATATATTAAAGAAATCAAAATAAATGATTGCTCGTTGCTGTAGTCAGAATGCCTTTCCGGAGAATATTTAGGTACACAATGTTATTTTATGCGTGACTGCTAAATGACTCATATCATTACAAGTGGAAGGCGATTTCTAATAACTTCATAATATAATAGTTTTTAAATCCATTTTAATGTCCGATTGTTGGTTACTCTTGAAATTGTTTTATGCCATTATCAGCTACACTGGGCAAATGCAGGTTGGTGGCTGTGCATGACTTCTCTTCGAGTAATTTTTTCAGACGCGCACGATTCTATAATTTGAAAATGTTACAATATGATTCCTTTAACGATACACTCGCACATAATAGATGGGGACCCGCGTGGCGCAATGGTTACCATGTCGGACTGCCACCGAGGTGTCCCGGGTTTGATTCCCGGCGAAACAGAAATTTGAATGATGACTTTAAATTTCTGTTCTCGGTCTAGGTGTTTGTGTTCCTGTCTTTGTATGTGTACATGGCACCCACAACATAAGGTATTAATTACCTTACTGTGAGGCTATGAGTAACGTTTATTTATTATAATTTATTTATTTATAGATTCTTAGACAGAGATTCCCGCTAGAAATTGAAACCATTACTTGACTATTACTGTTAATGTTAATAGAAGAGATGTTTAGATTAAAGTTATTTTTCAAATGTAGGTTTTATTTCTTGTGTCAGTGTCAAGTAAGTAGTTGTCAAGACAACAAGGCAGGGTATTTCTAATATTAGTATTCTGTACACATTTTTGCCTAACAATGCTAAAACATGGCTAAAACCCTTAAAGCTACGGTTATACTAATAAAAATGTTACAGCCTATAAATCGTTCTTCTAAGAAAATTATGAAGAAAAAAATCTTGTAAAATATGCTTTCATCCATCCAGCATTCAGCAACATTCATCCAGTTACAAAATTTTACGATCCAAGATTACAAAATGTGACCCGAGAAATACCGCAAGGGATTTTCACTTATATACTGGCTTCGTGAAAAACCGATATCGCTGAATATTTAAATGTACAAAGGAAGATTTCTTAAAATAACTTTATCCATAAGTTCCAATAATGATAAAAATCAAATATTTTATCTTAGGTAGAACATAGATAGATGGTTATTATCAAAGCTACGTATCGTCTATTGTATTTTGGTTTGATGTTCGATGATGTTATGTTAGATGAGCGGTAGGAAATTACAAATTCGATTGCCAATAGTAATATTATTTTACGCTAAATCCTTCGAATCATTTATGAAAGGACAATAATAGGGTTTCTGAAGCTTGCCATATTTGGTATTCGACACAGCCCCTAATTTGTATTTATATTATATATGTATAATATTGCATGTGCCATAAGAAAGCAATGTTCTGATTCTGCAGCAATGCAGAATGATACACTACATCGACCGATAGTAATGTTTCTATAATAATATCAAAAGATAAATGATTCATCTTATAGTTTCGTATTGTATTATATCAAAAACTATATAATAAATAGAATCAGGCGTTACTTTGCGCAATTCCATTGTTGTAAAGTTAGAGTAACCATCGTAGGGTCAATAACCCTGATGATGCTCTGTTTTAGGGCGAAACACGTGTTGGTGGTGGTACGTACGTTAGTGTATATTTCTTTTGTTACATGTGCATGTATCCTATGTGGGAGGGAGGGAGGTGCTTCTTCTTCTTATCCGTTACGCTCTTAACAGAGCGGTCGTGGTCGTCATGTAGTAGTCATCATGTCATGGAGTTGGGGGTAGATGAAATTCGCCTAACGACGTCCCGCCGTCTCTCTCTGTTGACCGTCATTCTGGTACAGTCGTTTATAGCGAGGTGCTATGGCATAAAAAAAGTATACACCATCATTCGTTCGGATTGCGGATTGTTGCAAGTTTTTATCTAACGTTATATCAAAAACTGTCTCTATCTATCAAAATCTCGGTAGTCTACATCACTCATACAACTCGACCTACATCGCAACAAACACACCCGTTTCTACATTTACACGATGTCTCGTCCCCTTTGCATCGTCTCAAAACTTCCTCGACTGCCTTGTACCCAAAATGACAAAGGGGCGCTTATTCAGCAAAGTGTACTGAGTAAACATGGCACGAGTACGAAGTTTTACTCCGATTTTTAAGTAATATTGAGGAAAATTTAGTACCTTACATTTTTTTCATACGAACCATCTATTATTTGCTGATGTGATACGCACTTTGAGGGCACCTCCTATGATGGATATGATCTTAAACGGTTCCACAAGATAAGTACCACGGGTGCATCCATTTTTGACGTGTTTCTTTCGTGTTTTTTTCGGTGAAAAAACATACTTGCTAATCACACTTACATGAAGTAACCAACAGCCTTTGGAGTACCGCAATTAGATGCAACTCCAAAAAAAGCTTAATCCAATTTTGAGAATTAACCCACATATTATTGTAGTTAGAATATAGTTAGATACAGGAATTCGTAAAGAATACATGTCATAAAAATACCTATAATACCTATATACTATAATAATAAAATGAACACATACTTCGTATACATTAGTATTTTTATAGTAAAGCTCCCATGATCTACATTACTCGTACAACTCGACCTACATCGCAACAAACAGGCCCGTTCCTACATTTACACGATGTATCGTTCCCCTTTGTATCGTCTCAAAACTTCCCCGTCTGCCTTGAACGAATAAGATAATAATAATCACAAAGGGACGCCTTTTCGGCAAAGTGTACTGAGTAAACATGGCACGAATAGGAAGTTTCACTCCGATTTTTTACCTAAGGTTTTTTTTCATGCGAAAAACATTAGCAAATAACGCATTATCATTCATCAATCACTAGAGATGTACCAGTACTGCATACATTTTTTAAATGAAATAACTATCTTATAAAGGCTCTGGAGTAACTCAGCTCCACACTACTTAAAAAAAGTTTTAGACGCACTTTACGAGTATATCATTGAATCCATTTTTGAGAATTGACCTGCATTTTGTAGTAGAATACAAATATTGTTACAACAATAATATCCTAAAAATATGACTTGTATTTTTTAACATCAACAAACAAACAAATTATGTTTTAATATCGTATACATTAGTATTTTTATAGTAAACCACCCATGATCTATATTATTCATACAACTCGACCTACATCGCAACAAATAAACCCGTTCTACATTTACACGATGTCTCGTCCCCTTTGCATTGTCTCGAAACTTCCCCGACTGCCTTGTTCCCAACAATCACAAAGGGAATCTTTTTCGGCAAAGAGTTCTGAGTAGAGATGGTACAAGTTTGTTTTTCGATGGGAAAGTTTTACTCGATTTAATTTTAATCGAAAGAATCGTTGGGGATAACTAGGTAGCATTTTCTCGTCCAATTATCGATTATTTATTAACGTGACATAGACTTGGTTGGTGGTAAAACTTCCATAGTTTCACAGGGCTTGTTGAAAGTCAGCAGAGTTCTAGGTTCAAGTTTTCCTCTGACTTAATGTGTAATATTATTAGACATTAAGTCAAAGGAAACACACAGTTAATATTTCTTTTTCAACTCACGTAATTAAATTTATTTCAACAGATATCAAAAGCTTCAGTGATACGGTCTACAAATGTGATCAGAGGTGCAAAATATGTAGTGAGGTAGCAGTCCCCCTAACTCATAAAATATAGATGTATAGTTTAAGCTGTAGATGGTAGAACTATTATGGTTCGCCCGGGGAAGTACCACCGATGCACCCACTTCTGCCGTGAACCAATTCTATTGTGTTTCGGTGAGGCGACCACCAGCCTCCGGAGTAGCAGCGCAACTGCATACGACCTCAGACAAGACTTACCTATGCTTGCTTGAGGTTGTATGTAGATGTCCATGGGCTGCAGCGACCACTTAACACCACGTGGCCTGCATGCTCGTCTGCTACTCCATTCAAAATTTTTACAGTACTTAAAAATCATCTAGTATTACGAGCGTTACAAAAATCCACTCGGCCCATCTCTATAACAGCTTACTCGGTTTAGGCAAAACGGTTCCCATGTCCATCTTGGGTGAGATTTGTGTCGGTTTTCATGTAATGCATCTCGCGGGAAACTTTACTTTTTATCCTTTTTGCCACGAGATCATGATTGTTGCGGTTTGAAAATAAAACTGGGTGAGCAAACTTGCCTTGCGAAATGAAGGTTCCGTTATACAGACTTTTTTTTTCTTTTGGACAATTCACACAACGCCATCTGATTCCAAACTAAGCAGAGCTTGTACTATGGTAATCAGAAAGCTGATAAACATACTTATATAATTCTAAATACATACTTAAACTTATACATAGTTATACATAGACAGAAAAATTAAAACCCAGACACAGAAAAAATAGTCACGTGATACTCACATGATAGTCAGTCACATCACAAAATAGAGCCCGGCAATGCAAAAAAGACGGAGTTGTGGGTTTTTATATTAGGCAAGAAATCTCCGCATTTTAACCATTTTTATGATAATCAAAATAATTCTAAGAACATTATTTGCGAAGGTGTCTTAGTTAAGATGATATTAATCCTTATCCAAATAAATCAATTATTTATCATCTCATTATCATTTTTGAAATGGCCCTGGAATGTCTTTGATTTCAAATAATATTATTGTTATTATAATTTTAAAATAATAATGGTCAAATACCACGCGCGCATTTGTGCGGGTGTGTGGAGCGGAGGACGATGGCCATGATTGTGCTGGCCGACAGTGGGGATACGAGTACTTAGTGGTAAACTAAGAAAGATTTTTTTTAATTTCACCCCTAGAGGATTTATAATTGTATATTGCAAGTTTGTATGAAACTCTGTGGCAAAAAACTAAAGTCCACGTGTACGAAGTTGCGGGCGGCTACTAGTATACAAATAAGAGAGGAACTACGAGTAATTTCTGGAGATCGAGGGTTAGGGTTATAAGGGTCATCAAAGACCACAGAGTACATTTGGAGCAGACGGTCTATAAACATACTTTTGTAACTGATTTTTTTTTAAACATCGCTGGAGTTTTATCCACCCGCTTTTTTCTCCTAGCCCATATAAACCTTTACGCCTTCAAAGCAGATGACGGTCAGCCGTTGACCGTACAACAATGACAAATATCAAGTGTATATTATTACCCAGAATGTTAATAAACAATTTCATTCCATTTCGTATAAAAGGTTATTTTGTTTATTTTTAAAGCACAGAACCCTAATGAAGAACTGTTTAAAACTGCAGCCCAGTTTTGGGTCAACGTTGTCGGTAGTAATTCATTTCTTTCTGTAACTGCGTTTAAAGTTTTCCGGGGCAGGATATGAACGTTTATAATTTGTCGGATTCATTGTGATAAAAGGTTTTTTGCTTGACTCTGTAGTCTTTTATATTCATGACGCTTAAGTTGTCCTAAGTGCTGTCAAGATAAAAAGTTAAAGAAATTATTGCGATGCAAGTAGAGCGTTTTATATACCACTCCGTTTTCGGTATTTCGTATTGGACGAAGAATTTTTCAATATACTATCTATTTTACTTCAAAGAGAAAAGGAAAAAGGGTCCACTGTCATCGAAATTCCTTTTTATTTCGAACAAAAAGCTAACTAACAAAGTTTATGTCGCTGTCTGTAAAATTCGCTTCAAACTTACATGCTAGCCTTGGTAGATAGGTTCCTATCCTTTTTTGAGTTCTGCTATCGTGCTCAGGTTTCTAATACTTTGGGAGATTACTCCATACTATTGTAGTTTAGTGGGTATGAAACCGAGCTTGAGGTAAACCCACTGTTAGATGTTTTGAAAACGCCACAAGGAATTTTATTTAGGTTCACGACTGCTAAAATTAGTATTATCAGATTTCTTACGTTTTATCTAAGTACTTGGGTACAAGGATATACATACGACAAGAAGATAAGCGATGCACGCAAAGTCCGGCGGCTGGCATTAAACGCAGCTAAGTCAAAAAGGCGCGGTCGGGTGTGAGATGGGTGCCCGCTAATCGCAAAAGTTACATGCGCGTTTCTGTGTTTCGGCACGTTAAGCCGTTGGTCCGGGTTTTTATCGTTAGTTAACAATCGTGAAACCTTTCTTGAAACCTTGAAATCGTGAATCGGTAGTTAACAGCATGGTGGAGTAATCTCCAGGTCTTCCCAATAGTGTGAAGAGACCTGTGCCCAGCAATGGGATATAAAAAGGATTGCAGCCATTCAAGTAGAGTAGAACCACATGGAGCTTAATGCTCACTACAGCCTATGGACACAGCCTCAAGAAAGTTCGATTCCTACCTGAGATCGTACTCAGTTTCGTGCCTACTTCGAAGGCTTACGTAAGTTTGACTGGCAGTTGTAACTTTACAACGAAACACATTAAAATTCTATTGTTTTATGGCAGAAATGGGTGCAGCGGCGATACTTCCCCGGTGAAACCACAGAACATAATATTAAAGATGTTAGAATGGAATAGTGGGCGAGGCAGACGCGCTTAGGATATGAGCAACGCTCATATCTCTACAGAAACACGCGATCGCGCTGCGATATGCATGCTTGTGTGCGTGCTTGGGTGCAATTCGTTCATTTGAAATCGCGTGATTGTGCGGCGCTATGATTGGCTAGATTTGAAATTACAAATGTGTGTGTAAGCTTCATATTTATTTAAGTACAGATGTAGTGGAGGTGAAAGGTGGGGCTGGATCGACGACACCGGTTTTTATATGAACGGCGCATTATTACCATTATACCTCTTTTAATATGTTCTATGGGTCAAAGCATGAAAACAATTCTCTTCCAGGAAGTTATTTAGTCGTTTAAAGTTGCGGCTTTCCGGGCCATCAACAAGGCCAGCCCAAATCCCCTATCTCACTGATTGAACTATTACCTCTAATGAAATGTGCGTCCAAGTGAATTATGTGTCGTAATCCGACGAAAACTTTGCACGACCGATCGCCTACATCCCATTTGCCGTCTGGCTATTACTTATGTCGACCTCATAAAGTCGGGTTTCCTTCGAACGGCTGTAAATAAGTTTGTGGGGCACCGATCACCTGTATCTTACGCTATAAACCCTCGCTACAACCGTTTTAGGTCCAATTTTGTGTGCTCATCAAAAAGTTACTGCGATCGACCTGCTTCCTATGTACACGGTATAAGGTTTTTTTTTCTTTGTCTGGCTGCGATAAGTCTCTGCGGTTAATAGAGCGATCGCATTCGATTTATCCTACGCGTTTTGCGTTGCGATATCGCGTTAGTTTATTTGATCGCGTGTCCGCTGAGACGAACGGTAAGCTTCAAATTTTCATGTTTCATGATAGAATCCCTTGTTGAATAGCAGATAACATATTGCTTGAGAGATACTACAGCATTTAGCTATCAAAGCCATAAATCGTTTTGAAGCTGAGAGACCTGCGCCCAAAAATGATACATTAAAAGAATAATTTCTGATGATGATGGTGTACAAAATATGCACGATATTAATATGCACTTATTAATGTGCACTTATTTATATAACATGATAAATACCATAATCATCTACGTTATATTTACTCCTGCTTTTTCTATGTATATAAATAAAATATCGTTATGAAAATATCTTTATTGTAGAGCAAGTTAACAGTTAAAAATCCGCATAATGACTAATGCCGTGAAACTATCATTTTTTACCTTTCTAAAAACTTCTAATAATAGTAATATGACAGTTGGCTATAAAATTACTTATAATAACTAGATATGTGCAGATAGCTGTAACATGTCGTAAAAAACATCATGGAAAACAGAAGAGGAAACTATGAGAAAATTAAAAGAAAATTTTGAGCTCTATCGCAAATAACTCAATTAGCCTTTCTTTTTTTTATTAGAATGGAGTAGCAGACGAGCATGCAGGCCACTTGGTGTTAAGTGGTCGCTGCAGCCGATGGACATCTACATACAACCTCAAGCAAGCATAGGTAAGTCTTGTCTGAGGTCGTAAGCATTTGCGCTGCTACTCCGGAGGCTGGCGGTCGCCTCATGTAAGTGTGGTCGTTTGTTATCCTTAAAAAAAACCACAAATATTCGTAATAAAAACCTGCTCAAAGAAAATATTGTTCATTATCAAGTGGAATGTACAAAAGCACTGAAGTGGCATAGCCAGTGTATCTAAAATCCAACGCTTCAGAGAGTTCGCTACGGTACAATACACTATTTATATTTTTTCTCGAAACTACACGAGTAGAGTAAACTACACGAGTAGAGATCGAAGTAGAGGGTTAATATAACGTGCGTTAATATTCAAAGCTGAATTTAATATCCGAGCAATAAAGTTTGGATTCGATCGACAAAACATTCCGCTGATTGACTTAAGTTTGAGCCTTATTCCGTCGGGATAAGGGTGCAGGGTTTATTGAAACAGGTGTATTGAAACAAGGGACGCATTCGAGCATGCCACTCACGACGTGTTCGTTCAAGTGTAAGAGTCCTTATTGGAAAAATATAGGGAAATCACACCGGCCCGTGTTCATTCGCCTCTCCTCGCCTGTTGGAGAATCGAGTTGTCATAACAAACGAGGGCAAATAGTGATCTTGATTGTTTATTGTATATACTAAATGGATAATACGTGATTATTAAATACGAGAAAAATAATATCCGTATTTATTCGTTGTTGTGTGATAAACAAGATGTATTGTTGTATTGATGTACCTACCAGCTATGTTCATCATGATGTTGTTCTCGTGAAGGCACAACAGGAAAAATTATAAGAACATTCAACAGCACCCTTTCACAAAGAATATTCTGTCAATTCCTAATAATGCGTGGTATTATTTAGTTAGTTTTGTTAGTTTGTACAGAGATTTTTTTTAAATGTTATTAAAAAATGACACAAGTCATAATTTACAAAAATCGAAGATGTTGTTCCAAAAAGTTTCAACACTTCCCCTCAAACAACATCCATCACCAGATATCCTCACATCACACAACTCCACACACACCCAAATTCAGATCATGCACACATTTATTAAATGCCACACGACCTAATGGTTTTGTCAGCACGTCTGCTGGGTTATCGTTAGTACACACATAGTCCAGTCGTACAACATTATTTGCAATGCAATCTCTGACATAATGTGCCCTAATATCTATATGTTTCGTCCACCTATGCATTACAGGATTGTATGCAAGTTTAATAGCACTCTGATTGTCTACAAAAATGCAAATAGACCTAAGAGATTCACCTCTTATAAATGCATTCAGCTGCCGCAAGTGTACTGCCTCCTTGGTTGCCTCTGAAAGTGCAATATACTCGGCCTCCGTTGAAGATAGTGCTACACAAGCTTGTTTCCGGCATTCCCAATTAATCAATGAGTTTCCGCATCTAAAAATAAATCCAGAATAAGATTTTCTGTCTTTAATATTCCCTCCCCAGTCAGCATCTACGAACCCCATGATGTCCTGTACCGGTGACTTGGGAAATATCAAACAGAAGTCCTTTGTACCTTTAAGATACCTTAAGATGTGTTTAGCAGTTTTCCAATGGCGTTCCTCACAACAGGAGTTATACTGCGCCAAGAAATTTACTGCAGCTGCTATATCCGGGCGTGTGTTACAGGCCAAATAGTTTAATGACCCCATGAGCGCCTGATAACTACGAGAGTCTTGGTTGGACAAGAACTTACTTCCTTCCCCTTCCGCCAAGGCTCTATGAAAATCAATCTCCATCGGAGTTTTCACTGGTTTGCAGTCGGACATAACATGTTCATCAGTCACTTCGATGTAAACACCGCCTTTCTAAACGGTGATTTACAGGAAAGAGTTTATATGCGACAGCCGGAGGGTTGCATAGAAGAAAACTCAAAAGAAAAAGTTTGCTATTTTTTTTAATGTTATTAAAAAATGACACAAGTCATAATTTACAAACATCGAAGATGTTGTTCCAAAAAGTTTCAACAGTTAGGCATATTGTTCTGTTCTTTAAAGTCTGAATAAGCACAAGCATTCATCATGAAATTGCTCAAAAGAAAATGTTCATTATCAAGTAGAAAGTACAAAAGCACTGAAGTGGCGTAGTCCGTGTATCTAAAATCCAACGCTACAAAGACTTCGGTACGGTACAATACACTATTTATTTTTTCTCGAAACTACACGCGCGTTCAAACGAACTAGAGGGTTAATATGACGTGCGTTAATCTTCAAAACTGGACTTAATATCCGAACATTAAAGTTTGCATTCGATCGACAAAACATTCCAGCTGATTGACTTGTTTGATTCTTATTCCGTCGGGATAAGGGTGCAGGGTTTATTGAAACAGGTGTATTGAAACAGGGGACGCATTCGAGCATGCCACTCACGACGTGTTCGTTCGGGTGTAAGAGTCCTTATTGGAAAAATATGGGCAAATCATACCGGCCCGTGCTCATTCGCCTGTTTTCGCCATTGGAGAAGCGAGTTGTCATAACAGATGGGGGCAAACAGCGCTCTGGGCTGTTTATGTTACAATGGCGGACAAACATTTAATGTTGTGTGGAAATATACTACAAGGATACATGTATCATATGTATGTTATTATTAAAAACGTGAAAAGTAATGTCCATATTTTTCATGTGATCAGTTGTGATAAACATTCTTAGTGCTACTTTTTTTTATTGAAGTGTTGGTTATATAAACTATGGGTATTGACTCACACTAGCCATCAGAAATGTATTACGGATGCCGTAGTACGGAGCGTATGGGTATTCCATAACAAATATACGTTGTGCTTCATAATTAAATACTTTTATTTATGTACTGTATGGCCATGAAGCGCACATGACCCGGCTGTTAGCATAGAACGCAAACGATCTATGCAACTAAGCTAAACGGGCGCGGTCGGGTGCACCGCTAGTGGCAATACATTTCATGCGCGATTCCGTGCTTCGAAGGGCACGTTAAGCCGTCGGTCCCGGTTGTTGTCGATAGATAATAGTCGTTAAACCTTGTGGCCTAATGGGCGGTTTGAAAACATCCGACAGCGGTTTGGCCACTAACCCTCATCTCCACCAACCCGCATTGGAGCAGCGTGGTGGAGTAAGCTCCAGTCCTCCTCAAAAATGGGGAGAGACCCGTGCCCAGCAGTGGGACGTAAAAAAGATTGCAGCCATTTATGTACTAATAATCCAGTCTGGTTTTGCTCGGGTGATATGAGTTTTGATGATTACTTATATTTATGTTTCCCAAGGGAACAGTACCTTTTACGGGATAAAAACTTGCCTAAGATTGTGCTGTTATACCAAAGACGTGTTACATCACGAAAATCTAGCCAGTAGAGTTACTTACACCATTAAGACGTTTAATCGAATTAAAAACCTGCACTAATCTGATGTATATATACGATTGCTAGGTTGTTAGTCCCTGTAGCTTCGGGATTAAGAATAGAGCTACGGTATCCCCTGCCTCGTAATTCCCGATCGTAAGAGGCGACTAAAAGGGGGCGGAAGCCCCCGGTTGTGGACGGTGTGAGTGGGAGCTCGATCTGTCCAACCAGCAGCCAGGGAAGGGTGGTGGTGTGTACGTGGCCGCATGTCGCCGTAAGCATCGGAAGGTGCAGGAGAGCACATCTGCTCTCCCGAAGATGAGCCCGTTCTGGGGCGTCGCGCGTGGAGGATACCGGTGTGTTCCACTGGAGATCCCGGAGTCCTATCCAAACGCAGAAGCAGCCACCGAGGGAGTTTTAGTGCGGTCAAATCCCACATAACCCAGTACCCTCTCCCAAGGTTCCAGGTACCTTTTGAAGGTTTCCCCCCGAAACCAAAAAAAAAAGGTAACGAGTTGTTGATTATTTGTCAGAATAAAAAATGGTTCTATAACATTAGTGTGTACTTATTTGTAAATAAATAAGAATATAGGTAATATAATCCAATAATGTCCGCTCCATTAAATCTAAACACATCGCCTCCACATACAATAACTCGCTCGCCATGTTTACAGGCTCTTGAGAGGCAATAGCGCTTAGTATCGGAGGTATTGATGCGCAAATATGAGTTGCACATTGTTAAAAACCTTTTATTTATATATGTTATACCGCACGAATTTACTAATAAAATCAATTTGTTCGATCTTTAGAGTAAGACAGTGTATTTTTAGTAAGGAGCCAAAAGGAGATAAATATATGGCAAATTTTGCCACTATCTAAATTAAAAGGAGACTATTGACGACCCGTGTGGCCGTGTGTGTGCCCCGTTTGGGTTAGCATGCTGAATTCCCAATCGAGGGTCGCGGATTCGAATCCCAGCGAAGCGGGATTAAAATATTGAGTTTCAGTTCCTAGTCTCGGTTTGGATATTTGTGTTGATGTCCATGACATGTGTGTATTCATGGTACCGATGATGCAGGATATACCTAGTAACTTTGGTACCTATCTAATCTTTTTTAACATTTCTTTTATTAAAAGTCGAGTAGCAAACGAGCATCAATTAGTCCTTTAAATAAACTCAACAAAGCCTGTATTTTGCCTTATATTGCAATGTTACTCTGGAGGTTGATCATTTAATCGTAGTTTTGTAGGTGGTAGAACTATTATGGTTCGCCTGGGGAAGTACCACCTCTACACCCACTTCTGCCGTGAATCAATTCTATTGTATTTCGGTGGAAAGGTGCAGTTGCCGGCCACACTTACATGAGGCGACCACCAGCCTCCGGAGTAGCAGCGCAACTGCATACGACCTCAGACAAGACTTACCTATGCTTGCTTGAGGTTGAATGTAGATGTCCATGAGCTGCAGCGACCACTTAACACCTCGTGGCCTGCATGCTCGTCTGCTACTCCATTCAAATAAAAAAAGTTTAGCCAGTAGAAGTTTGTTACTTACACCATTAAGACTCAAAATACTATTTAATCGAATCAAAAACCTGTACTAATCAAATAATGACCGCTCCATAAAATCTAAACACACTCGCTTCAACACATCATTCACTTGAGCTGTGTTTACAGGCTCTTGAGAGGCAGTAGAGCTTAGTATCGGAGGTATTACTGCGCAAATATGCGTTGTGTTTCATTTTTACACTTTTATTCATATACTTAATAATATTTTCTGACGTATGAAAAGAAGGTTAACGCCGCTATCCCACGGACGTTTTATGTCTGTCGCGAGTCTCTAACCACAAGTAGATTTCGCAACGTCATAGTTGCGTCAACGCTGTCGTCGATGTTGCGTTCTTTTAGTCGTTATATAATCGCGGCGACAGCGTCGCGTTTACGCAGCGGAAACGTTGGAGGAATGCTAACGCTGGTAAAACGCCAGTGGGATAGCGGTTTTAGTCATTAAATAAAGATAGAATATTATAATATTATACTATTTAATGGAATCAAAAACCTGTACTAATTATATAATGACCGCTCCATAAAATCTAAACACACACGCTCGAGCTCGAGCCGTGTTTACAGGCTCGTAAGAGGCAGCAGAGCTTAGTATCGGAGGTATTACTGCACAAATATGCGATGTGCTTCATTTTTTTTCACTTATTTTCTGACATAAAAATAAAGTTAACACCGCCATGCCATTGACGTTTTACGTCTGTCACGAGTCTCTCACTACAAGTAGATTTCGTAACGACATGGTTGCGTCAACGCAACGTGGATGTTGCGTTATTTATTAGTCGTTACAAAATCGCAACGACAACGTCGCGTTTACGCAGCGGAAACGTTGGAGAAACGACGCTCGTAAAACGCCAGTGGGATAGCGGTTTTAGTCATTAAAGAAAGATAGAATATTTTAAACAAGGAGTATTTTACATTTTTGTCCAGGAGTTTCTCCAGTGTTCCTAATTTGAAAACTAATCCTACTACTATTATAAAGGCGAAAGTTTGTAAGTATGGATGTATGAATGTATGGATGTATGGATGTTTGTTACTCTTTCACGTAAAAACTACTGAATGGATTTGAATGAAACTTTACCACAATATAGCTTATACATCAGAATAACATATAGGCTACAATTTATAAAGATATTGTGTGAATTGTCCAAAATATGACGATAAGTGTCAAGTAAGTAGGAAAAAATCTACCATCTGCGAGCTATTCTGGCATGCGCCGCCAAAACCGCTAGAGGTACACCTATGTAATGTATGATGTTAATGTTTATCTTATATAGTCCTACAAAAAAGCCGGTCCACGGTACTTCAGAAGGGACTTCACTTTATGCTAATGATCCTCTCTAACGCGGGTGAAACCGCGGGGCACAGCTAGTAAATAATAATTGGTAATATTACTTAGGAAAAACTGCAAAGTTTTATTAAAATCGGTTCAGTAATTTTCAAGATATGGATTAGATTTTTTAAACACTAACTGAATTAAAACTTTAAAATATTATGAATGTACATAATTAAACGTTACACAAATGTTAAACGTTACATGCTCATAGCCTCTCACAATAAGGTAATTAATACCCTGTGTCATGGGTACCATGGACCCATACAAAGACAGGAACACAAACACCCAGACCGAGAGCAGAAGTTTAAACTCATCATTCAAATTTCTGTTTCGCCGGGAATCGAACCCGCGACCCCGAATGGCAGTCCGGCGTGACAACCATTGCGCCACACGGGTCGTCATTGCCTTTGAAAATATTTCACATGTGTGTGTCACAATGGGCCGTGATCTTATCTAAACACTTTCGCCTTCACACATCACTCGCTCGAGCCGTGTTTACAGGCTCTTGAGAGGCACTAGCGCTTAGTATCAGAGGTATTACTGCGCAAATATGAATTGCTCTTCATTTTTCAAAACTTGTATCTAGACTAACTATGTTTTTCAATATAAGTTTGTTCGTGTGCAAGTTTTCAACTGAATTTTGAAACAGATATATTTTAATCTGATTGTGCTGAAGTTTCGTGTACAGGTTCAGTTTACAAATCCAAAATGGCCGCCGCATCAAACTGATTACATACTTTCGTACAACCTTTTCATTACTCGTATTAGGTATAAGGTTTTATCTATACTAATAGACGAAATATTCCATTGTTTGTTTGCACTAAATATGTTCTAGAACAAGTAGTTCTAGACAACCCACGTGGCATAATGGTTACCATGCCGGACTGCCAAGCGAGGGGTCCCGGGGGCGATTCCGGTGAAACGGAAATTTGAATGATGTGTTTCAATTTCTGTTCTCGATTTTGGTGTTTGTGTTCCTGTCTTTGTATGTCCATGGTACCCACGACACAGGGTATTAGTACTTTAATGTGGGGCTATGAGTGTGTAATGTTTATAAAAAATAAACAACTGGGCTGATTTGAAAAAATATTTTACCATTATAGCCCAACATTATCCCTAATGAAAATAGGCCATTTTCAAAAAGTAAGGGATCCATATGAAAACTTCGATAACGTAAATCAACGTTTAAGATAATTGACTGCAACCCTTTTTACGTCCCACTGCTGGGCACGGGTCTCTCCCCATTATTGGGGGGGCCTGGAGCTTACTCCATCACGCTGCTCCATTGCAGGTTGGTGGAGATGCGGGTTGGTGGAGATGCGGGTTAGTGGCCAACCCGCTGTCGGATTTTTTCAAACGCCCATACTTGAACTCACATATATTATGTGAGTTCAAGTATTTTTATTTTCCAAGCGGCGTCGCGTCGGGGGACCACTGGAAATCCCGGAGTCCTCCCAAGCGCAGAGACAGGCCACCGAGGGGGTTTTAGTGCGGTCAAATCCCACATAACCCGGTATCCCCTTCCAACATGCAACAACACACTCCAACAAGGTTTAACGACTGTTATCTGTCGACAACAACTGGGACCGACGGTTTAACGTGCCCTCAGAAGCACGGAAATGCGCATAATTTTTTTGCCACTAGCGGTCACGTCTTGTCTGAGGTCGTATGCAGTTGCGCTGCTACTCCGGAGGCTGGTGGTCGCCTCTGTAAGTGTGGCCAGCAACTGCACCTTTCCACCGAAACACACTAGAATTGGTTCACGGCAGAAGTGGATGCAGCGGTGGTACTTCCATGGGCGAACCATAATAGTTCTACCACCTACAGATGTGATGTACTTATGTGTTCAATACACCTTTCAGTGCACACGGCTAACTCTGCAAGAACTTGCAGCGACTGGGAAAACTTCTCCAAACTTCTTGTTCAAATAATGAATTGGAAATGTTGAATATAAAATCACTTTTTGTCACTTTTAGTTGGAGCAGCGCCAGTGGGTAAGCTGCTAGGACTTTGTAAAACTTTGTAAAAATTCTGTTTTCTTTTAAATCTAGGTAGGTAGGGAATGAGTAGATCATTATCGTTTAATGTTTCACACTCATAGCCCCACAGTAGGGTAGATATACCCTGTGTCGTGGGTACCATGAACACACACAAAAACATAAACACCCAGACCGAGAACAGAATTTTAGCTCATCATTCCAATTTTGTTTTGCCGGGAATCGAACCTGGAACCCTCCGATTGGCAGTCCGGCATGGTAACCATTGCGCCACTCAGGTCGTCTGAATGAAATAAATCTGAATGTAATGAAATGAAATGAAATATTCTTTATTCACTGTACGGTTCATTTACAAACTCTTAGTGAACGTTATTTTTTTTGTTCTGTCTGCTTTGGGTGCGCTTAGGCAATGCTGAGCTGAAGAAAAGAGCAGACGGAGAAAAACCTCAGCCCTGTTTTAAAATATGGGGTATACAATAACTAGCTTTCTTACAGAGTAGCTATGGGCCGATAAAGGTCATACGTGTAGAACAGAATGAAAATACAACCTCCCTTATAGAAATGGATGCAACCTAGTCTGTGTGCTACAACAGGCCACGGGTCTCTCTCCATCGTTGAAGAGATCTTATGGATGTTGCTCCAATGCGAGTTGGTGGAGATCCGGGATTGTATGCGACCCGCCGTCAGACGTTTTTAAATCGCCCGTAAGAAATCTCGGATGATTTCACGACTGCTATCGATTTGATAACAACCAGGTTAAACGATTTCCGAAGTGCGGAAAGCCACATGAAATTTTGCCACTAGCCACCCATCGGTCCAGTGTAATTCCCAACTGCGCCCGTTTCGCTTAACTTAGCGGACTTTGTTACTGCTACAACTTGAATTTATAAGTCATAAACCCTACCTCATAATATCCTCAAAACCAACAGCAACGTCACAAATGAACAGAAAAAGTTCCACCATCCGTAAGTTTCGTAATAGCGTCAATTCCACTAATGAACAAAGCGTTTTAGCTTGTTATAATCCAGCTTAAGTCATAATTAGTGTGACCGTTTAGCGTAATTGCGTCCACGGGGTGACGATGCTGGGGAGGTACTCGTATTGTTGCTACTTTACCTCGTTTGATTTCTTGCTGGCATAAGACGAGGATTGCTGAATAAATTTTATTTTTGTATGCGTTTTTTCCCCAATTGTTACATACTAAAATCCTGAATATACGTATGTGTGTTTTGTTCCAGTCTTTAATATAAATAATTTGGATCTTAAAACATGATAATCTTTATTTCAATGAAACCTTCAGTAAAAAAATTAAAAGGACATAAAATAATTTTAAAATATGCCTGAATGAGTACATACAAAGGAATTTACCTTTGTATGTACTCATGCCGCGCACTCAAAAAACACAAATATGCAGTACGGTGACTTTTCGGAAATAAAAATCTTATACTTTAACCACTTTTTTAAATATACATACAGTACACACTCATAGCCCCACAGTGAGATAATTAATACCATGTGTCGTGGGTACCATGGACACATACAAAGACAGGAACACAAACACCCAGACAGAGAACAGTAATTTAAATTCATATTTCAAATTTCTGTTCCGCCGGGAAACGAACCCGGGACCCCTCGGCAGTCCGGTATGGTAAACATTGCGCTACGTGGGTCGTCAAATACATACTTTTTATAAAAGCTATCGCTAATTTTATCCTCATTTCATCCTACGATGCCCTCACTTGTGTGTCACTCTTTTCTGGGGTATAAGATAGATATTATTATGAATATTTATAAACAAAATGGAACGTATACTGGTTTTTAATACTGTAAACCCCATTTTATTCAACACTGTAACAGATCCCATTTCGTATACATATCCGGTTTTCACAGCCATCGACCCGGCCTGTCTACACCTTCCCACTTTCAATATTACCTAGTTTCCTTACTCCCAACTCAGTTCGTTCATCTCTTATTGATTATTCCGAGGAAAAACAAGAGGCCTCTATATTTCCATTCTCATTTGTCTGAATAAACATTATTATTTACCGCTCCCTCAGCGCCCTCTGGGTCTGTTTTGTTAATGGACACTGAGGTCTTCTCTCATCTCGATTGTAATTAATATCTCCTCACTTCATTGTCTTCTTGATATCTTTCCATTTTCTCGTCAAAAGCTTTAAGGAAGAAGTATTGTTAAAGAGGAAATAATCTTTTGTAATTGGACTTAAATACAATATACCTTCTTTAATTATAATAACAATGACACTACAATTATAGCCCCCCACTAAAATTCCCTGTCTCATGACAGAAACAGAAGCAACAGAAGAAAAACAGACCTTAAAATTCATCATTCAAATTTCTGCCTCGCCGGGAATCGAACCTGAGACCGGCAATCCGTCATGTAACCATTGCGCCCACAGATCGTCTTCCTACCTACCTATATCCCTACCACCATAATTGAATCTATAATTTCAACCGATCTCTACTATGATCCTAACCATTAGTGAGCGCGCATCGGCGGCTAGCGTAGAACGCAAGCCAAACGGGCGCGGTCGGGTGTGAGATGGGTGACCGCTAGTGTCAAAAATATTCATGCGCAGTACCGTGCTTAAGAGGGCACGTTAAGTCGTGGGCCTGAGTTGTTGTCGATAGAATCAGATAACAGTTATTAAACCTTGTCGGAGGACTTATAGTAATAATAATAATAATTTTATTCTCAGATTTGCATCCAAAAATGTTAGTAGAAGTTAAAAACTATGTTAGTATAATAATAATAATAAAAATAATTTTATCATCACACGGACGTAGGTTTTTATTAAGTCCGTGTCCAGCCTATCCGACAATATTTTAAGAATGCTGTTGGTGCTGCCCCGTATTCTGAGCACCAGTGAGGCAACGCGTTTTCGCACTATGGCGTGAAAACCATCTATCCGTGCCTCCGCAAACATATTCGAGGCACTATAGGAACGAGGCAGCCCCATCAGCACTCTATAGCCATTATTATACTGAACTCGCAGAGCGCTGAACGATTTTTGTGTATATTTAGCCCACAGGCTGCACGTGTAGAAACTCTGGCAGTACGATTTAAATAATGTATTTTTCACAAGTTCACTACAACGTGCAAACCTGCGAGCCAACATATTCGCTCGAATCGCCAACGCTCTCCGCTCACGTTCAATATACAGCTGGTCATCGAGGCCTTCGGCAAGGTAATGCCCCAGATATTTAAAAGATTTAACACGGTTCAATTGCAATCCGTTTAATTTTATGGATGGTATGTTATCTGGGTATTTACCGGCCCCGAAAACCATGTACTCGCTCTTCTTACAATTATAGACAAGACCGTGTTATTAGTGTAGCTCTCACATATATTTATGAGCTGTCTTATAGTCCTCCTACGGATGAACCATGGACCATGTCGTCCGCATAGCTAATGTTGTTCACACAACAGCCGACATGAGTACTGCTGAGTCCAACTATTAGCTCATTTATATACAGGTTAAAAAGTTTAGGTGAGCTAAGCCCACCCTGTCTCACGCCACTTTCCAATCGATAAGCATTAGATAGGGTATTGCCCCATTTAACATGATTAGTCTGGTTGTTGTACCAAAACTGAAGGAGGCCCTGCACCTGTGTATGCACTTTGGTTTTGTGCAGCTTACGCCACAGAAGGTCATATGACACCAAATCAAAGGCTTTAGATAGGTCTAGAAAGCATGCATACACAGGTGTCCGCCTCTCAGTGTAGTACAGTGTGCTTGACACTCAGAATAGCGCTTTCTGTGGAAAGTCCTGGTCTAAATAACTTATGAGCGACATGTTCGACAGCGGGTTGGCCATTAACCCGTATATCCACGCATTGGAGCAGCGTGGTGGTGTAACCTCCAGGCCTCCCCAATAATGGAAAGAGACCCGTGCCCAGCAGTGGAACGCAGAAAGGGTTGAAGCCAAGGGAAATAGATATATTAAGTTACGTATGAATAGTTATATCATAGGCGGTAGAATATTCATAACAACCTATGTTTCATTCACCATGTCTCCATTCATAACACCCATTTCTCTCGATGGAAAACTGCAAAACTCTCCGCAGTAGCAGAGCAAGATTGCTTGAGGTTGTGTGAAGATGTCCATGAGCTGCAGCGACCAATTAACACCACTAGCATGCTTAACTTGTTTGCTAATCCATATAAATTAATAACAAATTCATTAAGATATCCCACAACCGTCTTACCCTAAAGCCGTTCAATTACATTACCTATTGAGCAGCCCTTAGATTATTCTTATTCGATCCCTTTCTAACCACCGGCACTATTTTACTTATGACAAATGCCATCAATTAACGCCACGCTGTCTGAAGCAGATAACCACTAAATCCTAAACCTATCGTTTCGTCACTGCACCTATAGGCGCTCCGATGATTTGTGTTCCGATATCGCCATTTTTCATTCTCCCTACCGCCACTAAATCATGTTGACAACTTTTAGTAGGGTTGCCAACGTGGAACTTAGGTAGCTTAGAATGTAGCCAATTTGTCAATTAACGAAAATCCTATACTTATGGGGGGTTTCAGAAGGAACTCTATTTCTTTTTATGTACCTATTGCTGCAAAGGTAATTGACTGATGTATTCTAGTGGTCTTGTGCCGATATAGACATTTTACCTTCGGACACTTATACTTTCGTGAGTGAGGCGCATGGCTGCCGCCGCTGGCTAGACCACTGTATTGTAACAAAGGCTGCGTTGCAAACCGTGGTAGAATTATCAATAGTGTACGATACGTTTTGGTCTGACCACTATCCCTTGCAGCTGGAATGTAATATTAGTGGGATTAGACCTAAGATTTCTAGCTCTGGTTTAAGCGTTAATGAGGTGTTATGGGGGGAGAGAGATACTTCTCAAATAAAAGAGTATGAGATTTTTTGTCATTCAAGGTTGCGACTGCTACACTTCCCATCTGAGATAAATGACTGTGCCGACAAAATATGTACTGATAGTAGCCAT
This sequence comes from Pyrgus malvae, assembly GCA_911387765.1. Classification (NCBI taxonomy): domain Eukaryota; kingdom Metazoa; phylum Arthropoda; class Insecta; order Lepidoptera; family Hesperiidae; genus Pyrgus; species Pyrgus malvae. The sequence continues at coordinate 2,206,044 of OU426955.1, read as the reverse complement.
AAGCTAATAATTGATCGTATATATAAAAATGTAATAGATATACTTACTGAGAGTGCTATTAATTGTTATAAGGCTTCGTTAAGTGGAAGGAGTAAGCGTATAATTGGTTGGAATAAGCACGTCAGTGATGCTCATCGGTGGGCTCGGTTTTGTTTTCAAAATTGGTTGCTTTTTGGTAAGCCTAACGCGGGACATATTTATAAAGATATGGTTGATTCCAGAAGGGTATTTAGGTCTAAGTTGAGGTGGTGTCAGAACAATCAGCAACAAATTAAAATGGACATAATTGCTCAACACCACACGAGCAGGGATTTCAAGCGCTTCTGGAAATCTACGAATAAGTTAGACCCTAAACCGGGTCTTCCGGTTTGCGTTGCTGGCATGCATAACCCGACAGACATAGCAAATGCTTTCCAGAAGCATTTTAAGGTTGACTCGCCGCTTAGGATGGAAGGCCTGATGCTTAATGCTGAGCAGTGTGCAGGAGAACCTGTACAATCCACGACAAAGTTTTCTACCAAAGATGTGGCAAATGTTATTAAGAAAATGGTACGAGGTAAATCCCCAGGGCACGATAGTCTCAGCATAGAGCATTTACAACATGCCGGCGTCCATCTGCCAAGGGTACTGGCATTATTGTTTAACCTTTGCTTGAGTCACTCACATTTGCCTGAAGACCTATTGCGTACTATTGTTGTACCAATATTAAAGAATAAAACGGGAGACGCCTCAGAAATGTCTAATTATAGACCAATATCATTGGCCACTGTAATCGCCAGGGTGCTGGACGGTTTGCTTGATAGACACCTGGAAAAATGTCTTAAGATCAATGATGCACAGTTTGGTTTTCGGCCAAACTTATCAACTGAAAGTGCTATATTTTCTCTCAAGCAAACTGTTCGGTACTACACTGATAGGAGGACGCCAGTGTATGCTTGCTTCTTGGACTTAACAAAGGCCTTCGACCTGGTGTCGTATAATTTGCTGTGGAAGAAGCTTGAGCAGGAGACCGCCCTGCCACATGATGTGATAGCAATACTACGTTCCTGGTACAAACATCAGACCAACACAGTGAAATGGGCGGGCTCGTACTCAAACGTGTACGGGTTGGAGTGCGGAGTGAGACAAGGTGGAATCACCTCTCCGAAGCTCTTCAATCTGTACGTGAATGGGTTGGTGGAGGAGCTTAGCAGAACTCATGTCGGCTGTCATATAGATGGAGTTTGCATTAATAACATCAGTTATGCAGACGACATGGTACTGCTGAGCCCCTCGATCGGAGCCTTGCGCAAATTAATAAAAATTTGTGAAAGGTATGCGGAGGCACATGGACTCAGGTATAATGAGAGCAAGAGCGAGTTCATGGTGTTCAGTGCGGGGAGTAAGCGCTGTATAAGTGCACCCAGCCTGTGCCTAAATGGAACTCCTCTGAAGCGCGTCTCGCATTTCAAGTATCTGGGTCACTGGGTATCCGATGACCTTAAAGATGTCACCGATATGGAGAGGGAGCGCAGAGCGTTGTCCGTCCGCTGTAATATGCTGGCTCGCAGGTTTGCACGTTGTACTAACGAAGTTAAGGCGACACTTTTTAAAGCTTACTGCCAGTCTTTTTATACGTGCAGCCTGTGGGTGAGCTATACGCAGAGGGCGTACAATGCCCTGCGTGTGCAGTATAATAACGGGTTTAGAATGCTGATGGGGCTGCCGCGCTTCTGTAGTGCATCTGAGATGTTCGCTGAGGCTCACATCGATGGCTTTCATGCCATCATTAGAAAGCGATGTGCATCACTACTGAACCGCCTACGCGACAGCACCAACAGCATTCTAGGCACACTGGTAGACAGGTGGGACTCGCCTTTCTTGGGGCATTGGATGAGTTTACATGCAGAATGGAGTAGTGGTCATTCTCGGGGGCAGCTACTACACCCCTGTCGCCAATTTAATTAGTATTTAATTTTTATGTTATTATGTTGTGTACCTACTTTACTAACCCTTAGTTGTAAGATGATTGTTACTAACATATTATATTGGCAAAATTAGCCTGAAATAAAAAATTATTATTATTATTATTATTGCACAGGCCGAACCCTCAGGACTAGAAACTTTATATTTCGCAAACGTATTCTTATGACGCCGAGCACTAAAGAAGAATTTTTCGAAATGGAATTCCTACGGGGGTGAAATTGAGAATAAGAGTTCTTATAAAACCTTTTGTTCCTTGGATATATTTGCAAGAAATTTCGTATGAATTGAGTACGGCAAAACAATTAGTTATGCATTTCAGCAATTTACAAATTCAACCCCTAAGTGTGTAAAATGTTGGAAGGAAGTTTAATATAAAAGCACAGGCTTAGAGAAAGCTAAGAGCTAGAAACATCAAATTTAGCACTCGTATTTCTCATAATATGACGTAGGCAAGCATTAGACAAGGAGTTTTCAAAATTGAACCTCCCTAGGGGTGTTATAGGGGATAAAAGTACTTATGAAAATGAAAAAAAAAACTTGATAGTGATATAGTGCGAAAACATGGCTTTATTAGTCTCCTCCAAAACTCTATCAAATAATAATATGTTCTAGTAAATACCCAATAAAGCCATTTTACTTGGATATTTGACTTGAAAGAAAAAAATACTGGCTTAGAATTCTGTATTTATTCTAAACTTAATGGTGTAAAATAATAATGAATAAATAGGGGGATATTTTTTCTAAACACAAACTAAACAACTGATTCTATGAAAGCAGTTGACAACCCTACTGTCAAGGCAGCTTAACGGAACATTAAACTATTCGATCCAAACAAAACTGAACCTAATCAGCCGTGCACAAAAGCTCTTTTTCCTTAAGACATCCCTTCAAGGTCGTTAAGGTCTAATAGTGGTATATTGAACCTAATCCCCTTATATTAGGGTAGCTTTTCAATTGTCAACAAAGGTGATAAGGTCAGCTCAATATTTATTATTTGTTTACCGACGTGTAATAAAAATAGGTGTGATATATAGAGGGCGCTTGTTTGCCCATAGCTTGTTGAAATGATAGCGCCATTAATTCTGGAAGATTCGCCGCTAATAAATTTTAAAATTACGGTTTTCGAAATTTGTTGTTTCACTTCAATAATTGGCCCGATTATTTTTGTTCTTTGCTTTGATATGATTAGTTAATAGCTACTCAAAATATTTTATAAAGTACGTTCCAACAATATTCCTTTGTTAACTAAAACGTTATTTGAGAAACAGAATTAGAATCTTGAGAGATTTTGTGTGCCGCTTATTCCGATTCAAATTCACCTATTATAATATAATATAGATAAATATATATAATAGACTCAAACCTCAATTCGCAGTACCCATTAGTGTAAATATATAAATGAATTGCCGATCGTTGGCTTCGCTATATATAGATATATAGCTATATATAGATAAATATTAGATAAGTTACGAGATTAATAGTAAAATAACAATTTAATCTTGCCATATAAATGCTGCTACCTGTCTAAATGAAAAACGAACAAAGCCGTGCCTTCATTCAAAATATTGCTGTTTTAAGACTTAATATTTTATTTGACAGTAACAGATAAATAAACATACAACTTTTTCAATACTTCTTAAAGATATGACTTTCTTCAAGCACTTCATAAGCTAAGAAACCGCGGGGCACAGTTATTCTTTATATTATCATTTCATTGGGGAAGTCTGAAGCTAGAGCAGATACGGTAGAACTTTTGGCTACTTTTGCCTCTTTGTTTTAAACAATAATGTATCAATACATGTACATATAGGCCAATATAAGGCCAGAAGAACAACTTCTTCTTCAATTGTTTACCAATTTAAAATCATTGTAGTTCATGGAAGGATTATTTATTTTTATAAAAAATAACATCTATAATTGTAAGATAGAAGCACCAATTAGTATAAAATAAACCCACTCATCAGGAGAAGTATTAGAATAACAAGTTATTAAAATATTGTTGTAGAATTGAGATAATTTAGGTCCCTGTGGAGAGTTCAATATTAAATTGTTAACAGAATTTAATTGAGTTGATAGTCAGATTATTTCTGAAGTTATTTTTAGAAATAACAAGAGGTTATTAGTGGAATACAATTATAAGAATACAACAGTCTAGACATTATATGAGTTTCTTTTTTCTTTTCTTTGTTTATTTATTTCTTTCATCAGAGTACTTTGTTCAATGTTACAAAGGTCTACCAAACTTTGAAACAAATTGTTTTTGTGTGGATTTAAAATGTTTTTTTTTGCGTCTGTACCTATTTATCTTTTTAGGATTCTTTTATTTTTTTAAATAAAATATGTGTCTGTCCATAACACTGTTTGAATTTAATTTGCTCTGAAACTACCGAAGTTAAGAAATACATCAAAAATTCACGATTCCTCTGAGTCTAAAATTGGAAAAAGTACTTTAAATTTTTAAGTTAATATAGGACTTCCTATTATTCTCTCTATTAATTAAATAAATAGGTAGAATTTAAATAATCAAACATACTGACACAGACGTACACTTACGGAATTTAACACACGTGCTTATAATTTTAAATAGATCATCATACGTACAATTCGGGTAACTTTGAACATTTTTTACATTATTTGTATTATTAGAATCTGATTTCTTCTTATAACCTTTATTTTATTAAATGAATATTGTCCTTTTGATTTCTTGACTAACAAAATAAATTTTCGGAAGAAACAACTGAACTACCCATAATTTCCCCTAGAACTCGAATTCAAAGTTATCATGAGTTTTGGGTAACTTTGAATATTTTTTTTAGAATGTAAAATTCGAATATTTTAAGGTTTAGGTAGAACAAAAAAGGTATTATTAAATTTAAAAACCTAATCTATAAAAATGACATCTACACTGACAAAACAACAGTGTACATACAAAAGAAACAAATAGCTTGGTCTTTCCATATGAATCAAAGTGGACTAGTTTATGATTCCAAATGAGAGCTCAAAAACTTCCAGCAACTTCACCACGGAAAAGGCGAGAATTTTCAGAATTATGGCATTAACAGTTAATTTTTTAATTTTTCATTTGATACATGAAAACATTTTGGCACTTCATTTTACACAGTTATTATATTGAAACATCAAAAAGTTTCGATGTAATAAATTGTTAAATCATTTTTCCAAATTTTAGTAAAACGTCAATTCAAAGTTACCCAAAATGACTGTACTCAAATACTGTCCAATATCATTTTGAATTACGAACGTAATAACATTCATAAAACTGATAGCCTTTTTTAAAATTTGGTTAAAAATAGATGTTTGTGAAAATATTTAAGAAGTTTCTGGGGCGTCCCCTGGTATGGGATGTTACTTGTGTGGATACCTTGGCCCCATTGCATATCTGCGACACTGCGGAGAGGGCCGGGTCCGCCGCCGATCAGGCCCAACTCCTCAATCGCCGTAAATACAGTAATTTATCTGACAATTACTTATTTGCGGCGCTTGCTGTCGAGACCTTGGGCCCATGGTCTTCTGACATGAAAAAAATCATGTAAGAAATGTCGTCCAAACTCGTTCTAGCATGTGGCGACACTGGCGACCCAAGACCTGGTGAGTATTTTGCCCAAAGACTTAGCCTCGCTGTACAACGGGGAAATGCCGCCAGCGTCTTGGGTGCCATGCCCAACACAGACATTTTAGAAGAAGTTTTTTATTTATAATTTTTTATTTGTAATTTCTTTTTATGTACAGTTTTTTTAATTGTAAATAGTTAGTTATATATTTTTGTTCGTACTTTTGTATTATATCTCAAAAAGGTAAATATAACTAGAAGACGCTAAAATTAGAAGTTCTTAAACCTAACTAAACAAACCTTAAGCCAAATAGAAAACCCGCCGGGTACTTCCATCACTGAGCCACAACGAGCACAAACAAGGAATACTTATATTAAAAATAAAGTGTCGAGGTATAAATCCAACACTATCGGTGTTTTAGGCAAATAATTCACTGCTAACTTGGTGCATCTATATAATAGTTTTCAAGAGCCGTGCCAAGCTTGTTTTGTTAGGCAATAGTTCCACTACAAGCGCGTAGCAAAATTAAATGAGGTTTTAAAATAGATGAAAATGGAGGATTAAAAATATTAATAACTATATAATAACAACTATACTCGAACCTTTCTTTATATTTATTTAGTTTATGAATTACATTATTTAAAAAAAAAACTCCATATTGTAAATGTAACAATGAAGTCGAACGTTTCTAAAGGTATGTAATTACTAACATTGACATTTTTAACTGACACATCTTTTTGCTTTTAATTAAAAACTAAGCAAAGTAAATTAACACCTGTCATCACAATGTCAGAGTAAATTTATTTGGCTTTTTGACGACCCGTGTTGCGTAATGGTTACCATACTGGAGTGCCGATCGGAGGGTCTCGGGTTCGATATCCGGCGAAGCAGAAATTTGATTGATGAGTTTAGATTTCTATTCTTGGTCTGGGTGTTTATGTTTCTGTCTTTTTGTGTGTCCATGGTACCCACGACACAGGGTATATCTCCCCTTCTATGGGGCTATGAGTGTGAAACGTTATTATTATTATTTTACGGTCCTTACCATAAAAGCTAAACTATCAAAAAATAACAATTCATTTTTTTTGTTCATCGCTTTGAACTTATAATCTCTTGAACACTGATAGTAAAACAACGCAGTGGAAGATCTTAGATAAATTACGATGGAGGAACTCTAAATTTATCACTTGTTCAGTGCGAATCTCTTGGAAAAAACTTGCTGCAAGCATTTTTCTCGCTACTCACGGCGCGATGTTAATAGTTTTTGTTTTGTTTAGTACAATATTTTCAAATTTAGTGCCTTCTCTTGCCTTGTGTGCGTTTTTTTATTTGTTGTCTTTTATTTTACTGTTTTAGTGCACAATTTCATATTATGTTTGAAAAATACTTTAATATTATGTATGTTTTTTTATTGTTTAAAAAGATAAACATTAGCAAAAAACATTTAATAAAAATTATAACAATATCAAGAACCATAGTGCATATTTAAAGCCAGACACAGTTAATTTGTATTTAAAAAGTATAATAAACCTATTGAAAGAAGTAATTAATGAGTCTTTATCATCCTTAGAAGTTTTTATATTGTTGTCAAAAAAAATAAGTGATGCAAAAATTATACTTGGCGCTGAAAATATGCAGAAAAGAAAACAACTTCGACATTTACAAAATGGTGATAATACCAAGATGCGATTCGAAAATAAAAAAGAAAAGGCAGACACCTCGTGTCTTATTTTTGAATGAATGAAAACACGAACAGCAAATGATTGATGGAGCGTTTATGCGGAAAAATAAAATTGTTAAAATATTAACACTTAGGTACTTAACACCAACCATTTGTCTGCTAATTTAACTATATATAAGTATAACATGATTAATGCAAAAATGATTATAAAGGAAAGCAATTGATTAAGACCTCTTGAAATAAATTCAATTTGTGCCTTCCAAAGATCATCAAGCTTATTTTTAGGGCTAAAATACCTGCTTTTATTACGATACCCAACACATCTACAATTTCCATATATAGATGATAGATAGCCCAATCCCTCATAGCGGATTCACCAAGCGCTGGATCCGTCAAATTTCCGTCTAAGTCAATTACGGAAAGATTTAGTATTGGCGGATTTCCTTCAACATTGATCAAAGTCAATTTATATTCGCTATCTAGTCTTTAAAGGACGATTTACACCTTAACCGTCAAATTCGTCATAATTTGGTCGTTTTTCGGTTTCGGTTTTTGTTTCTTTATTATTTAAATGAAAAACGACTAAGTTTGATAATGGTCACAGATTGACCTATCCATATTTAGAGTAATTTAAAAAAAAATCCTAAATGGGTTAGTAAGATATATCTGTCCTTATCACTTTGCGTTATAGTCCAGCAGCCCCCGAACATTTTTTTTAGTGATTAATAACAGGCTGAATCTTCGTGAGTTCGTTCAGTTCGACGAGACGCCCAAGTTTTTCCTGTTCCCAAATTCTGAAACAGGTATGTAATGAACTGCGCAGCTGTAAAACATGTCGATTTGGTAGGGTGTTAAAATTGTCTGACTAACAGTAAATTTTGGATTGAAATTTTGAGATAATATGATAATAAACTCGGAAAAACAGTTGTCCTACAAAATCGATGGTTTTAGTTGGAGCGTCCTCCACGCCGAATATGTCGAAATAACGAGATCATAAAACTTATTAATAACCAGCAGATTTTTTGTATGCAGCTTAGTAAATATTAGTATAATTGAATGGCCACAAAGTCCTACAAATATAGTGGTAGGTTTTCCTAGTCCTACGCTTGGAGTTTGTTGATTCCACGGTAACACTTTTTTCATTAATAACCGTAGGACAAAAAGACACATGCTCAGTTAGTGCATTCTTTGCCTAAATCAAACAGTGTCCTACCCAAAAATGGGTATGTATCGCTAGTCCTACAGAAATATTGAAAACAAAATTTTTTCGTAGTTGTAGATTTGGTAACTTGGGTTGGGACACATATATTTGTAAGCATAATCAATATTTTAGGGTTCCGTAGCCAAATGGCAAAAAAACGGAACCCTTACAAATTCGTGATGTCTGTCTGTCTGTCCATCCGTATGTCACAGCCACTTTTTTCCGAAACTATAAGAACTAAAGTGTTGAAACTCGGTACGTAGATGTATTCTGTGAACCACATTAAGATTTTCACACAAAAATAGAAAAGAGCAATAAATTTTGAGGGTTCCCCATACTTAGAACTGAAACTCAAAATTTTTTTTTCATCAAGCCCAAACGTGTATCTATGGTCTTCAAAAATGGTATTGAGGTTTCTAATATCATTTTTTTCTAAACTGAATTGTTTGCGCGAGAGACACTACCAAAGTGGCAAAACGTGTCCCCCCTGTAACTTCTAAAATAAGAGAATGATGAAACTTAAAAAAATATATGATGTACATTATGATGCAAACTTCCACCAAAAATTGGTTTAAATGAGATCTGGCAAGTAGTTTTTTTAATACGTCATAAATCGTAAACTACAATTTACCTTTCATTCAATCTTAATTCAATGATTTCTATGGATAATTAATTCACTAGTTTACAGTACATCTGTTGCCGAAGAAATTTCAGCTGTTGCTGACTACATAATATTATGATATGCTATTTAAAAAATATAATTAGATTTTTTTTATCAGCTCTAGTTTCTGAGCTTCAGGTGTGTAGTTATAAAACAGAAAAAAACACGCATTTACTACGAAAAAATTTACTTAAAAAAATAATTAATAATTGAGTTGAAACTTCTTTTTAAAGCTCTTCTCTGATGTGTAGACTTTGGAAAATAACATATCAGAGACCTCTATTGTAGGTCTGACATCATATTCGTGTCCCAGAAACCCTGATAGCGGCTTTCCATGACGCGTAAGTCTTATGCATACGCTCCCTGCTCTTCGCTCATATCTCCTAAATTTTCCGGAAAACTGTCCAGGTGAATATGGAAGAAGTGGAGTTTTATGGTCATATTGCACCTCATATTTTTTATTGTACCGTTTTCTTCGGAAAAATAACGCCGTAATTCTTTATCTTTTTCACGATAAAATTTCTATCTGAGGAAACCATTTTTTTTTTTCAATTTTGATGCTAACAATTCTGAAGCTTGTTTAGAAAGATTTAAATCTCTTAAAAGATCATATCAACTTATTTTGGGAAAAGCATTTTGGCTCATTTGACATACCTTCCAAATCACAGCATCATTTTGTGATGAGTTTGGTCCTTCAATGTCTTGTTCTAAGGGTTCAGATATATTTTAGGCACTGAAGAGTCAGATGAACGCTGCACTGGACGTTGAACACAACTAATACTTGGTTACTGCCATTTATTTGCTCGATTTTTAGTATTTAAACCGTTTACGTTCACGGTATAAAAAACAGTCTTCGAGATGATTTCGTGGTGTTTATTTGTGGTTATTAAATAGTCGGTGTTTCAAATTAAAGCCATTTCTTTTACCGCTTTTTCATAATCTTAAATATTCCACACAGACTTTACAAACACAATTGGGAGCCCAAGACTTCTCATTTTTATCCAAGCGCATCCCAAAATACTCAAAATAGGTATTTTTTACCAACTCTAATATAACTTTTCTACAATCGTTAAGCACATATTGTCAGCATATGTAGGAAAAATGATCTGAATTATTCAAACAACGTCTCCTTGAACTACTCATGACTCAAAAACTGCAGATACTAATCTTAACACAGTAAAATACGCCTGTTATCGATTAATATATACACTTAAATGATAAAAATCAAAAACAAAGTAACTAGAGCTGCTCAAAAAAAATTGATGTTAGATTTGACAAAAACAAGTCATAAGTGAACATTATCAACCACCGAATTCGCGGCAACAGACAAAAAGTTAAATTTTGTAAACTAATAGAATCAAAGGCAATGATGTATTTCTGTTGCCGCTATTGTTATAAAAATACTAAAAATAGAATAAAATAAATATTTAAGGGGGCTCCCATACAATAAACGTGATTTTTTATAGATCCATCCATTCACCCACCAGCCTTTTAGAGTCCACTGCTGGACATAGGCCTCCCCTAATGTTCGCCACTCCGTCTGGTCCTGCGCCCTCTGAATCCAGTGGTTTCCCGCTATCTTCTTCAGGTCGTCGGTCCACCTGGTTGGAGGGCGGCCTGTGCTCCTTTTGCCGAGGGCCGAGACGTGGTCGCCATTCGAGGACCTTTCTTCCCCACCGGTTGTCAGTCCTCCTAACTATGTGGCCTGTCCATTGCCACTTCAGCTTGCAGATTTTGAGAGCTATGTCGACCTTCGTTCGTCTACGGATTTCATCGTTACGGATTCTGTCGCGTAGAGAAATACCAAGCATAGCCCTCTCCATCGCTCGCTGAGCGACCTTGAGCCTCTGGAAAAGGCTAACTGTATAGAAGACCATGTCTCAGCGCCGTAGGTCATCACTGGCAATACACACTGCTCGAAAACTTTCGACTTCAGGCACTGCGGTATTCTGGACGAGAAGACACTTTGTAATTTCCCGAACGCTGCCCAGCCGAGTTGGATTCTACGAGTTACCTCTCTTTCGAAGTTGGACTTACCCTGCTTACCCATACGGATCGCTTGACCCAGGTAAATATACTCGTCGACAACTTCGAGAGTAGCGCCATCAACAACGACCGGTATGGGTGTGACATGGACATTAGACATGATCTTCGTCTTGTCCATGTTCATCTTAAGACTCACCCGTTGGGAGGCGCTATGGAGGTCACCTAGCATTGTGTTGAGTTCTTAAACAGTAAACGGTAAACAGTTTCGGGGATATAACATCCCCATGTCGTACTCCGTGCTACAAAGGAATAGGTTTAGTGCTTCCGTCGTGTACTGTCATGGTTGCGGCTTTGTATAAACACTTCAACACCTCGATGTACCGATAGTCTATCTGGCTTTCTCATAGTCCACATACGCAACACATAGCGGCAGATTATACTCCTCGGTCTTTTGTATAACCTGTCGCAGGGTATGCATGTGGTCTATGGTACTGTAGACTTTTCGTAATCTGGCTTGTTCGGGAGGCTGGAAGTCGTCGAGCCTGCGCGCAATACGATTAGTAAGGACCCTTGAGAACAGCTTATAGACGTGGTTCAGAAGCGCGATGGGTCTATAGTTCTTCAAAAGGGCTCTGTCACCCTTCTTGAAGAACAGAACCACCACGCTGCATGCCTCCGGGATAGTTCCGTTTCTGATGACGGTATCGAACAGTCTTTGGAGCGCCACTAGGAGGGGTTTGCCTCCAGCCTTTAGTAGCTTTGATGTGATACCGTCATCTCCCGGTGCTTTGTTGTTTTTTAGCTGACTTAGGGCCCCTCTAATTTCGTACAGGTTGACGTCCGGGATATCTTCGGTATAGTTTCGGGTTAATTTGGCTCTTTTGTCGTTCGCCATATTGGGAACGGGAGCCTGTGAGAAGGTGTACAACCGTCCGTAGTAACTCTCAATTTCTCTCTGAACTTCAGGCTTAGACTTAACCATAGCGCCGTCTTCAATCTCGTCAACTGGCTTCGCCCAACAATCAGATCCCTTGCGAACACTTTGGAGCCTTGGTTCCGCTCAATTGTGTTCTTGACGCGCTTTGTGTTGTGAGCACGCAGATCGCGTCGTCTACTGCAACAGATCTGTTTATTTAGCTGCCTGTATTTCGAAATTGAAGCCGGGGACCGGACACATAGTTCACGCCTTTCCTTCATGAGACCGAGGGTATGTTCAGAGAGCACTTGAGGTTTACTACTGGAGGGGGTCTTAAAGAACTTTGACCCTACCTCGTGGACGGTTTGTACCAACCTGGTGTTAATTTCGTCCACAGATTTGCATTCTTCTAGATTTGGACAGGTGTTGATCGGAGCGTAGACTTCATTAGGCGTGACCTTTCCAGCTTAATGTTGATATTTAATGTGCCTCGTACCATTCGGTGATCACTTCCGGTTTTCACCCTGTTGATCACGGAGACATCATTAAATATGTGCCGTTTGTCTGCCAAAATGAAGTCTATCTCGCTTTTCGTGGAACCATCCAAGTCCACTTGCGCTGTGGCTTCTTCTTGAAGAAGGAGTTCATCATGAAGAAGTTCTCCTTCTCCAAGAAGTTAGCGAGCAAGCGGCCTCGGTGGTTCCGTTGTCCAAACCCAAAGGGCCCTACTTTCTGCTCGTCGCCGTCTCGCGTGCCCAGTCTAGCGTTGAAATCCCACATCACCACCATGAAATGAGTCTTAGAGGCATTTATGGCTCTACTGATGTCCTCATACATTGCCTCAACCTCATCGTCTGGGTGTGTCGCGGTCGGTGCGTATACCTGTGTAACCTTCAGCGAATACCGTTAAGATATTCTGAGTATAAGGTACGCTACCCTTGCTGACACACTTTCGACTTGTGTCACGTTGTTGACGAGAGACCTGTGTACGAGAAACCCGACACCACCTTGGGACAGATGTTCGCCCTCCCGGTGATAGAACAAGTTACCGGATTTGAGGATTACCGTGTCCTCTCCCTGTCTTCTGACTTCGGATAATCCTATGATGCTCCAGTTTAACTTGTCTATCTCTTCTACAGCTCCTGTATCATCTTGTCCAGCTTCTGTATCTTCTCGTCGGTTCGCAGTGTCCTGGTGTTATATGTTGCCAGGTGCAGAGGTCGTCGTTTGCGACAGCCGAATCTCTGCCGGAGATTCCTAGCACCCCCTGCCCCGCCGTGACCGTACTTATTATTGACTTCAATAAAAAATATTTAAAAAATGAGCAATTAATAATAATTATTAATATTCTGTGGCATTGTGGCTATTAATTAATATTCTGTGGCATCGTAACTCTCAAATGGACCGATGGACTCGAATGGACCGATTTCCCTGCGGTTTTTTTTTATTTGAAAGCCAGTTTCCGCCCGGTGGTTCTTAGCCATGTTTAGTTAATATCGGTCCAGCAGTTTAAGAGTATCAGCGTTTTTTCAAAATGTTGGAAGGCATTTTTGGCGTACGATTACTCGATGTGCTTTTTGTGGCCAGTATCATCATTAAATGACAATTAATTGATAACTTCGACCTGATGCTGCAACCATCAGAGTCCTGGTCACCTGGCCTCTAGAGAACCCAACTATTCTAAAACTCACAGCAGACTTATCGTATTTGGGTTCAATATATTAGTTTCAATGAGTTGCAGAGACATTGCAGTTTAAGATCTTGCGATACGGTCACGTTGACCTAGTAACAAGCTGGATGGTCTTGAGAGAATCCAACTCCTCGAAAACTTACAGCAGACATATCGTGTTTGGATTCAGTGTATTACTTTTAAAGAGTAATTTTCTTGCAGTTTATGATCTTGCAACACGGTCACGTTGACCTGATGCTGCAGCCAGCCGCTGGAAGTACCTCCCAGCTTATGTCATCGTTATTTATCATACTGGCTTACGTTTCTATATTTATGTATTGCCTTATAGTTTAGTTCCATTTAAAAAGCTTAAAATAAAAATTAAATAAAAATAAAAAAAAACCCCGACCCAAAAAATAAACTCTAAAAACTAACAAATAATATTTTAATCCTATCATAATTATCATCGTCACATACAACATATATTATGTAAGTTCAAGTATTTTTATTTTCCAAGCGTCGTCGCGTTGGGGGACCGCTAAGTGAGAAAAAAGGTGTAGATTCCCGACGCGACGCCGCTTGGAAAATAAAAATACTTGAACTAACTTAATATAATTATGGGACGATGATAATTATAATAGGTTTAATATATTATTTGTTAGTTTTTAGAGTTCATTTTTAGGGTCGGGGTTTTTTTTTTAAATTTTAAATTTAATTTTTATTTAAACAATTTATTGGACACATTAAACGTAATGATTGGCTGCAACCCTTTTTGCGTTCCACTGGTGGACACGGGTCTCTCCCCATTATAGGGAGGCCTGGAGCTTACTCCACCACGCTGCTCCAATGCGGTTTAGTGGCCAACCCGCTGTCGGATGTTTTCAAACCGCCCATAAGACCTCCGGCAAGGTTTAATGACTGTTATCTATCGATAACAACCGGGACCGACGGCATAATGTGCCCTCCAAATACGGAAACGCGCATGTTTTGATTAATAAAAAATAATTAATAATTAACTAATGGTTCTTAATTTATTCAATACTTAAATAATATCAATTGTTCAAACATTATTAACAATTTATTTTCACCAGATGAAAAAATAAATTCGCTCCTCCGAGGGATCGAACACTGTGCCTCTGAGGTGAGAGCAGAGTACTTGCCTATCATATACATATACTACAGTTTTAGGGAGTAGAGAATTGTATTTGGGCCTCTTTTTTAATGTGTAACGACAATGTGATTTACTCGGGATTGTTTTTAGAATTTAACTCTGTATCGAAATGTAAAGTTGAATATGTGGACAAAATATATCAATTCCTGGAAATACATACCACTTTTGGTGTAGGACAGTGGTAAAATTGTGTTCTACCCTTTATTCCCGATAGGATAAACACAAATCTAGGTTGTTATTAATGAAAAAAGTGTTACCGTGGAATCAACAAACTCCAAGCGTAGGACTAGGAAAACCTACCACTATATTTGTAGGACTTTGTGGCCATTCAATTATACTAATATTTACTAAGCTGCATACAAAAAATCTGCTGGTTATTAATAAGTTTTATGATCTCGTTATTTCGACATATTCGGCGTGGAGGACGCTCCAACTAAAACCATCGATTTTGTAGGACAACTGTTTTTCCGAGTTTATTATCATATTATCTCAAAATTTCAATCCAAAATTTACTGTTAGTCAGACAATTTTAACACCCTACCAAATCGACATGTTTTACACCTGCGCAGTTCATTACATACCTCTTTCAGAATTTGGGAACAGGAAAAACTTGGGCGTCTCGTCGAACTGAACGAACTCACGAAGATTCAGCTTGTTATTAATCACTAAAAAAAATGTTCGGGGGCTGCTGGACTATTATAACATTAGGAAAGAACAGAACACGGATCGCAAAGAAGAGGATTTCGCTTGTAGGCTTCAATAATTAAGTGCACGTTAGGAAGTTTCACATGAATTGAGAAAAACAATGAACATAAAATAGCTATGTATTTATAAATAAAGTTAGTAGTAACTCACCATAGTAAAGTCGGTAAAACACACAGTGCGAGCCAATTTTCCATCCATCCATCAGCCTTTTACTGTCCACTGCTGGACATAGGCCTCCCCTAACGTTCGCCACTCCTCCCGGTCCTGGGCCTTCTGAATCCAGCGACTACCCGTTGTCTTCTTCAGGTCGTCAGTCCACCTGGTCGGAGGGCGGCCTGTACTCCTTTTGCCGAGACGTGGTCTCCATTCAAGGACCTTTCTTCCCCATCGGTTGTCGGTCCTCCTAACTATATGGCCTGCCCATTGCCACTTCACCATGCAGATTTTGAGAGCTATGTCGGTAACATTAGTTCTTCTACGGATTTCATCATTACAAATTCTGTCGCGTAGAGAAATACCAAGCCGATTTTAGCCTAGCCTAATTTCATTACAAACTTTTTTATTAGAAAAAAATAATATTTAAAGAGCTTGTTAAGAGTAAGGAACGCATTGAAGTTCAATGGGATTTCTAAAAAAGTTGCTAATAAAGTGGTCTGTTAGATGTAAATCTTCTTTCATAGTACTTACGAAAAATCCGTCCACCGTAGTAATTACAGAAAAGACATCGTTATTCTAAGAGGCCAGAAGCAAACCTCTGATCGAAATTATTCAGCCTGGTCCGACTATGATTGAATTTGCCCCCTTTTTTCCCCGATAAGAGGAAAATAGCATAAAGGGAGAAATAATTACGTGGCTTTTCCGATAACGGGGGTGAGTCAGTAATTAAGAATGGGGGGATCTCGTTCCCTCAGGGATGCGCGTTCTGTGACGTAACACTATTTTTTATTACCTTTTGATTACGTCGCAAAGGGTGTAGAGGCATTGGTGTCATTTCGAAGCCTGTTTTTGCGTCTTGTTTTTGACGCCTTTTCATTCTATTTGATGAGAATCTTGTTGGCGATGTGGTTCTGAGCTTGAAATCTAATTTTATGCTCTGATTTGTGATTTAGATTTGTGCTCTGTTTTTGGAAATAAGGCTAGAAACTTTCCAGCTTCCAGAATTCGCCGATGATTCTTTTCGTGTAAACTACTTTGATACTTGGTCATGGACTCTATGAAAGTATGAGTTGTTGTTTCGTCATTATAATGATGTTATATTGTATGCTTAGCAAATTAAATAATCTCTAATAGGATCGTTTTGGCCATGAAGTAAAGTATTTTTCACGAGGCATTGATGAAAATTTCAAAATCCATACTATAATATTATAAATTCGAAAGTCTGTCTGTCTGTCTGCTACTCTTTCACGCTTAAACCACTGAACCGATTTTGATGAAATTTGGCATAAACATAGAAAGGACGTTGAGAAAGAACATAGGCTACTTTTTGCCGCGTGAAAATATCTCATTCCCACGGGAATAAATGGAATGAATGAAATGCGCCGTGTACTGTTATAAATACACTACATGTTATTACTTACTTCATTGACGTCCATTATCATATTTTATAACTTATATTCTATTGTTTTATTCTTATACTTTACTTTTCCTATAGTATTACTTTACAAAATTATTTAATTTCGGTGTTTGTTTATTTATATTTTCACGCAGCTATCAAAATTGTCACGTCTGACTTTTTTGTTACTTATTTTTTAATTCATTTTAAGGGATTGTATAAAAATCCTTTTAGCCAAATTTTTATGTTTCTTATTTCATTTCATAGATTAATAAAGTTATAGTATTGTCTTTGGCTTAGTCATGTTTTTATAGTATAATTATTATAAATTATTATTTTTAAATAATAAATGAATACAATGTTCTTCGAATCTTTATATATATATTATACCTATAAATGAATTGCTGTTCGTTAGTCTCGCTAAAACTCAAGAACGTCTGAACCGATATGGCTAATTTTGGTCTTGAAATAAACGTTTAAACGTTTCACACTCATAGCCCCACAGAAGGGTGTATATACTCTGTGTCGTCGGTACCATGGACACATACCTACAAAGACAGATACACAAACACCCAGACCGAGAACAGAAATTTAAACTCATCATTCAAATTTCTGTTTCGCCGGGAATCGAACCCGGGACCCTTCAATTAGCAGTCCGGCATGGTAACCATTGGGCCACACGGGTCGTCAAATCAAATATTAGTAGAAGTCCATTGGTTCTTCGCGCCATCGTCCAAAAGTTTGACATAGTCTGAATAACAGTTCATCTGTCACTGTTCGTTTTTAATTTTTTATTTGACAGTAACATAAAAACCCCTTGAGATGATAAAGAAACTAATCCTCTTACAAAACTTTTAAGGCAGGACAACGTCTGCGGGATCCACTAGTTTTAGAATATTTACGTATTAAAATATTGAGGCCATATAGTTAGGAGGACTGACAACCGATGGGGAAGAAAGGTCCTCGAATGGCAACCACGTCTCTGCAAACGGAGCACAGGCCGCCCTCTAACCAGGTGGACTGACGACCTGAAGAAAATAGCGGGAAACCGCTAAGTAACTTACTAAGCTTAGGTTCAAAGCAAATAATTAGTTCCTTCTCGTCGCTTTTCTCAGAGTTGTCGTGGAGCCAATTATATCGTGAAACTATTGAAGCAGAAAATGCAGCACCATCTTGAGACGAGAAATAAGAGCATTCTAATGCATCCATTTCATTTTGAATTCATGACGCGTTATTCTATTTTTAATGGCGGGGATTGCAGATCAAAATATAAATTCACATTATCAAGCTCAAATCTGGATTGTACACCTTTTCAATGTATGGTTTACCAGGACGGTCCATTTTTTGGGATCACTTTTTGCCAAATTCTAACTTTTAGGAATCCAAACGCTACGGGACTAAATTTGTGTGTGTCAAGCTGTAGAAAATATAACTAGTCATATACTAAGCTCAAAACAGCATGCAAGCATATTCGTTATTTTACCTGTATCAGAAATAGTTACAAAAAATATCGTAGGTATAACAATAATACCGTTGATTAACAAATCAGCAATTTATATACAGCTATCATGAGAATAGTTAGTAACGCTTGTTTCAAATCGGGAGCAAGAACGCCCTGGAATATCAATCGAACCCGACCGATTCACACAACCCAATTAGTACATCGTATCAGCTTTTCGATATCAATCGAAAATCAGCTCTGATTGACAGCAATAAAGTTGATTATCCAATAGGGACGAATCAACACTTGTTACGCAGCCATCGACAATCTTTGGAGACGCATTAATTCGCTACGTAACCAATCTCTCATTATAAGATATATTTGTGTTTGATCGATTCTGTTTAAATTTAATTCTAGTGTTTTGTTTTAAGGTTTGATTTAGACCGGAACGATTTTTTGTTTGAGGGATGTATGATGTTTTAACCGATGCGATTAAATTTGGATTCTACTACGTTGCAGTAAGGTTGTTTTTCGTTTGAACTGCTTTCAAGGTTGAGGGCTGTATGAACCAGGTGTGATTTATAGGGACGCAAGGCTTTGAATTAAACCCTCGTCATAATTTCAGGTGGAGTGGCGATGTGCCGTTGCGGATCTTCGCGGTTAATTACGTTGGCTTATTGGTTACTGTTTGCGTTTTACCTTTACAGGGAGAAATTAGTTTACCTTGTACATAAGTCTAGGCTGTGTATAGTAATAACTTTAAAAAATATTCAAAAGTGCACGCCTCATAATCTCATCCTTCTATAATATTATTATATAAATTAATATCTATTATATAAAATAAAATTGATTAATATAATAGATATACTAAAACTATGAATAACAGTCGATTTTTTTTAAAAGTGATGAAAGTGAAAGGGTTCTATTCCTAAGTATAACGAAGCGTAAGAGAAATTAAATATTTGGGATTTTTTATTCATCAATATTAATTAAACAATACTAAATTAAACTGCCATTTTCAATACCAGATCAGGGGAAACAATTCTGAATAGGAAAAAAAATTCGATATGTGCAGTATTACGGACGTTATCACTGCCACATACGGGATCCATACGCACAGAAACACGGACGTCCATAGAAGATTTTTTTCAATCAGTTTTTTAATTATATAAAACACAATAAACGTTAATTTATTAGTTTACTAATGTTAAATTAATAGTTCATCTGCATATCGGTGTGCTCATATGAAAGAATCGGTGCAAAATACATAGATAAGAGGCAATCAAATTTCAAGAAAAGCACATTTTCTAGCTACTCGTAGTTGAGAGTAGTGCACTACCTCAAACGCTTCGTGTTAGCGGCCCGCGAATTGTGCAATATAATTGACCGTTTAGGGTTAATATTGAAGACTACGCAATGATTGACCAAAAGTTTGAGCGAGTTTAATTTTTATTGCACAATATTTTTTAATTGCATCGTGTAGGGTCAGTATTGCGCAATATTTTTCATTCTGTGGTTGGTCGTCACGAGGAGTACACGTACAAAAGAGAATCCAAAAGAAAACGAAAGTGAATTTATAAGAGACTAGCTGTGCCCCGCGGTTTCACCCGCGTTAGAGAGGATCATTAGCATAAAGTGAAGTCCCTTCTGAAGTACCGTGGACCGGCTTTTTTGTAGGACTATATAAGATAAACATTAACATCATACATTACATAGGTGTACCTCTAGCGGTTTTGGCGGCGCATGCCAGAATAGCTCGCAGATGGTAGATTTTTTCCTACTTACTTGACACTTATCGTCATATTTTGGACAATTCACACAATATCTTTATAAATTGTAGCCTATATGTTATTCTGATTTTTTTAACTTAAATGTATTTGAATTATTTTGAATTTGAATGTTTAAGTTTAGCCACAAGCAACAAAACTACAGCTGCAGTTTAATCTTGTTCGGACATGTTTTTTATTTTGATTTTTATTTGTTTGTATTACAAAAGCTCCTCTGGAATGACCAGAGTCCTTGATTGCTATGACATAATATCTGTAAATACTTTTAACTAACAATAAATTCCGAACAATATGAATATGTAACAAAATCCCTAATAATAGTAGTGCATAAT
Source organism: Pyrgus malvae (assembly GCA_911387765.1). Classification (NCBI taxonomy): domain Eukaryota; kingdom Metazoa; phylum Arthropoda; class Insecta; order Lepidoptera; family Hesperiidae; genus Pyrgus; species Pyrgus malvae. The sequence goes on along the minus strand of OU426955.1, from coordinate 2,185,408 downwards.
AATATAACAATAACATTTAAAAAAAATTACATCCTACATGTCACAAAATTTATAAAATCCTTAATCGGACATGTTGCTTCGCACGGTGCACACGGGTTCAATCCTATTCTCCGACTGAACTCGAAAACATTGTCCAGTTCGTATTATTGTGCAATATAATTGATCGTTTGGACTCAGATCGCATTTCAATCTTATTGTACAATAAAAATATTGTACAATGTTATTGTAGGTCTAGGGGCCGCCTTATGAGGCGTGCAATAATGTTAAGGGTACCCTAACAATATAAAATTAAAAAAGGTTTACCTAATTGTATCATAAACCGTGCTCAGATTTTGATTTACATTTTGGCTGCAACATATACATATACAAACTCTTTATTGCACACCAATACAAGGAATACAATAGATGACACAATGTAAAAGAAAGCAAGGGCGGTCTTATTGCTTCAAATAGCAATCTCTTCCAGACAACCCAGAAGGAAATATATAATAGACAATTCGAAATTAGAGGGTAGGGTGCATTAAACAAACAATGGTACTATATATATTTAAAACGGCAACCTTTTTTGCGTCCCACTGCTGGACACGGGTCTCTCCCATTATTGAGGAGGCCTGGAGTTTAGTCTACTACGCTGCTCCAATGCGGGTTGGTGGAAATAAACGCAACATGCTTGATTGAGGTTTGGACTCTGGAGATGTGGATGATGTAGATTTACATTTACTTTTTATTCAACCCTTTTTTTAATGTCCCACTGCTGGGCACTGGTCTCCTCTCACAAGTGAGAGGGATTAAGGCCATAGTCCACCACGCTGGCCAAGTGCGGATTGGTGGACGTCATGCTATCGAGAAATTATGAATTTCTCTGAGGCATGCACGGCGATGGAAGACATCGTAATCAATTAAATATCACGTTATTTTCCATCACCGTGGAGCAGCGATAAATGCGCACATTACAAATTTCTTTATCAGAGGTGCGCGCCGAGGATTTGAACCCGGAATCGGTCGCGTCGAAGACCGCCGTTTTTAACCACTCGGCCATCGCTGCTATATTTACATACATCATTTTAATTCATATTTGACTTATATATTCAAGGGCATCACAAAGAAGAAATCTTAAATAGTGACTTAGTATGCACGTTTTTGAGTTGATTTTCAGTTGTCGTTACACCTCCGACTCCACGTATCCAATTCACGCAAATGTTGTTCCCAAACATGGCACTGTCTTTAAATTTACGGTTTTCATCATCCAAACTTACCCTTACTTGAAAGTATTTATTAGTCACACACACAAAGATGTAGAACACCACGTGTTCCCCACAAATCGCCGAGCTCTTTCCCTAATAAATTGATGACAGTAGCGACATCTGCCGGCTTAATTAGAGGCGAGATTAAAGGCCTTTTGTATGTAGGCTGGCGAAATTGATGTCGAAATTCAGGGCACTAATTTTTGCGTAGTAACCTATAATTTACATTCTGAAATTGTATGGTGCGACTGGGAAGTAACACCCTTGAAAAACGAGCATTTATGACATTAAACACATTTTGGCCAGCTGTAAGTGCTGCAACCCTTTTTGCGTCCCACTGCTGGGCACTGATCTCTCCCCATTAATGGGAGGCCTGGAGCTTACACTACCAAGCTGCTCTAATGCGTGTTGGTGGAGATGCGGGTTAGTGGCCAACCCGCTGTCGGATGAAATGAAATGAAATAGTTTATTAACATCCTGGGTAATAATATACACTTGATGTTTGTCATTGTTGTACGGCCATCAGCTGACCGTCATCCACTTTGGGTGCGCTAAGGCATATGGGCTAGGAGAAAAAAGCGGGCGGAAAAAAACTCCAGCCCTGTTTTAAATAAATTTTCAGGTACAATGGGTATTTATTATGCAGCATGACTGTGGGACGACAAGGAGCACACGAGACAGCTATCGTGTGTGTCAATGTTATCACACTGCCATCCGCTTACAAATTTTAAATCGTTGCAATACTCAACAGAATGCAAGGTCTTCCTATAGACCCTGTACCTTAATCTGACGCACTCGAGTAAATTCGAAAGGCTATCACCACGAGGCTTGCATACTGGTCTACTACTCCACCCAAATAAAAAAATAGATATACTGCATTCACATTCGTTTCATTCTTTAATGTTAAAAAAAATAATGAAGTTTTCAACATACTCGTGTCTCGTACTTCAACATTCTGACTGAATGTGACCCACATTTGGTTAGTTTATGAAATAAATTATGTTAGACTACCTACATCAACTGTTTTTTTTTCCGGTCACTGACATCAACGTATACCTCCATTTTTTTTAACCCACTTCTGGGCACAGGTCTCCTCTAATAACAGAGCTGCTACTTAACATGCTGGCCTTGTGCGGATTGGTGGACGTCATACCTACGAGAAATTTCTTAGAATAATATAGAATGAGTGTCTTCATACAAGCGCACTGTCAAAATTGAAGCACTAAATAGATTCACACAGATGTTACATCTGACTAACAAAATATTTTTATTTTCACCAAATTAACTATAAAATACTACAAAATATTGAAAACTTTACTGGGAAAAGTTGTGGTATTAGATTACTTTTGTTTTTCAAAAGTGTTGTGACCCATTTTTACCGACTTCCAAAAGGAGGAGGTACTGCTGTATTCGGCTGTATGTATTTTTTTTATATATGTTCACCGATTACTCCGCCGTTTGTGGACCGATTTTCAAAATTCTTTTTTCGTTCGTTAGCTTATACTCCCGAGGTGGTCCCATTGTCACCAAATCAGGATCTGGTGATGGGATCCCAGGGAAATCGAGGGGAACTCTCAAATTTTATAGGCACACACATTGATTTTCTTATAGTTTCTGAAGCATAAGAAATATTGGAATAAATGAAATATTTAATTTTAATTAGAATTATGAATAAATGGAATATCCCGTAGCGTTTGGATTCATAAAAGTTAGAATTTGGCAAAAAGTGATTCCAAAAAATTGACCGTTCTGGTAAACCATACATTGAAAAGGTGTACAATCCAGATTTGAGCTTGATAATGTGAATTTATATTTTGATCTGCAATCCCCGCCATTAAAAATAGAAGAACGCGTCATGAATTCAAAATGAAATGGATGCATTAGAATGCTCTTATTTCTCGTCTCAAGATGGTGCTGCATTTTCTGCTTCAATAGTTTCACGATATAATTGGCTCCACGACAACTATTTACCTATTATTTATGACAAAGATATAACATACTTCATGTATACAGGTGACAAAAAAAACTTTTGGAAAATAAAGCCAATTAAAGCATAGACCTAAGTATCTGCAGGTCACAGCGGGCTGCAGTGGGAATTTTATTTCCATTTGAAACTAGAAAACGCATACAAGAGCTCTCGCCCGCCTCTCTAATTAAGTCGACAGATGTCGCGAGCTCCGCAACAAGAACGCGATTTGTGGGTTGCAGAGTACGTAGATTTGTAAATGGGTTTGTATCTGTATAGTAATTAAGCTTACACATACGAGCTCATAGTGCTGTGGCTAATGTAGAAGGACATTGTGCAGGTCGGTAAAGTGTAACTTGCGAATATGAGCATTTTAAGATGAAGTTACTTGTATTTTTTTTATTTGAATGGAGTAACAGACGAGCATGCAGGCCACGAGGTGTTAAGTGGTCGCTGCAGCCCATGGACATCTACATACAAATTCAAGCATGCATAGGTAAGTCTTGTCTGAGGTCGTATGCAGTTGCGCTGCTACTCCGGAGGCTGGTGGTCGCCTCATGTAAGTGTGGCCGGCAACTGCACCTTTCCACCGAAACACAACAGAGTTGGTTCACGGCAGAAGTGGGTGCAGCGGGGGTACTTCCCCGGGCGAACTATAATAGTTCTACGACCTACCGAATCTATTTATAACTTCGTGAAGAATTCGGACTTGTACAATTATTGTAAAGTTATCGGACAGTTTTCACAACACAACACTAAGCGCGCGAAATTTAATGAGAGTCGTTCCCAAAGTTAATAAAGTCTATTACACAAAAAATCATTACATTTCCACTAGGGGGTCACCAATTTTGGTATAAGTGTCACTAATATACATATACTTATAATATATAAAGCTGAAGAGTTTGTTTGTTTGTTTGTTTGAACGCGCTAATCTCAGGAACTACTGGTTCGAATTGAAAAAATCTTTTTGAGTTGAATAGTCCATTTATTGGGGAAGGCTTTAGGCTAAATAACATCATGCTATGACTACCTAATACCAAAGACCACGCGGACGAACTCGAGGCCGGCCTCTAGTTTATTATAAAAGGCAATATTAATTTAAAAAAAGGTATATTATGAAGTAGACTGCAAGCTATGCTCTATGGGATACGACTTTCGGGCACGCGCGAAATTCTTCTTCTCTCTGGAACGCATCGGTATCCTCCACGCGCGGTGCCCCTGAATGGGCCCATCTTTGGGTGAGCAGATGTGCTCTGCAACTTCAGGTGTTCAGTGGCATGCGGCCACGCACTCACCGCCGTCCTTCCCTGGCTGCTGGCTGGACGAGTCGAGCTCCCACTGTCACCATCCGCAAGCCCGGAAGCTCCCTCTTAGACGCCTCTTACGATCAGGCAGGGGATACCGTAGCTCTACTCTTATTTCCGAACTTACAGGGACTACTAGGTTGGAACTTTTTTTTGGTATCGGGGGAACCAAAAACTTCAGGTGTTCACAGCGGCATGCGGTCACGCACACAGCGCCGTCATTCCCGGGGCTTGACGGGTAGAGCCCGGAAGCAAGGGAGCTCCGTTTAGACGCCTCTTATGATCAGGCAGGGGATACCGTAGCTCTATTCTTAATCCCAAAGCTACAGGCACCATTGGGTTGGAGCCTAGCCTGCATCTCCGAATAAGGGGATTTACAGGTAGATTTCACGTTATAAAGGAAATTCCTAAACCAAAATTGTTTATATAAAGTATAAACCACTTACCCTTGCTCGTGATCTTGTGCCTTGCTGGTAGTCCGATCCAAATCTTCCCTGTAACAAACATAAATGGTTTAGTTAATATTACACCGTTAATTTAGTAGAAAACAAAACTAATACAATATCAGTAAGCAGACTGTAATAATACTGTATAATATATTTGATTATATGAAGAGGATTACGATTGCAGTAAACCTAAATAATTTTCAGTTCTTCCTGAAATCTAATTCAATAGCCTTGCTGTTCTCAAGGCTATCTTAAAAACGGGTTCATGGATAGACCAAGGTTTTAGAGATTCTACCTATAGATCTACGTTCAATTAACGACCCCAATTTCTTTTTTTCTTATAGACCGAATCGTGAGTGTAACTAACATTGTTAATATAAAAGTCACGAGTGTAGGTACTCAAGTGGTTCAACGTCACCGCTACCGGGCAGCTGCGAGAGCTCATGACTAAGGTCCTCGGTTAGGACCGAATCTAGTCGGGCGTTCCCGAATAAAACCACGTAAGTACAGCCGTGATATTAATATTAACAACTAGCGGCCGCCCGCGACTTTGTCCGCGTGGACTTTAGTTTTATTTTTTTTTAAATAAAAATAGCCTAAGTTAATCCTTATTACATCAGCTATCTGTCAGTGACAGTACCGTCAAAATCAGTCCAGTCGTTTAGGGGATTAGCCGGAACAAACAGACAGACAGACAGACAGACAGGTAGAAAGACAGTCAAAATTTTTAATAAATGTTGTTTTATCATAATGTACCGTATATATATTCAAAATTCAAAAAAATAAAGTGGTTATTTTAATGTTATAAACAGACACTCCAATTTTATTTATTTGTATAGATGACCTCAATTTTTTTGCTGTTTTAGTCGTCTTTTTAAATAAAGAAATCCCAGCACGTCAGAATGTATACGTCTAAACACGTCAAGGCGGTATGGTTTACACACGGTCCCTATGCCGCCGTAGAGGAAATTGGATACCTTTCCTCGACTCATTTTCCCTCTGATTAAATTCGGGCCCTTTTCTTTTCTTGAGTGAGCATGAGTGTTGGCAGTGCAAAGTGAATTATGTTGTTAGAAAACTGTGTGACACCATGATAAGGAAAAGTAGGTTTCTCTGATATCGCTGATTGGTTACGTCAAAAAGCAGTATTTCATAAAGTGCGAAAAATTCTGGATCAAATAATTTATCTGTTTTTTGTTGACGCTTTACATTTTTAAATACACTAGTGAGCAAGCAGGCTGATCAAATAGTGTCAAGAGTCTTTACGGAAAATTGATATATTAATCCATTTTCAACAGGTCCAGTCAATACTGGTCCCGCATGGTGATTTTGTGATGAAAGTCTAAAAGAGGTTATTTAAACACAGACTAAAAAATAATTTTATAGACTTAACATTAAAAAGCCTTGAGATTTCTCTATCCTACTCCCTCCTTTAATGAGTAATATATATATCTTATCCCAATCAAGGTCTTCGGTTTCTCCGTACTATTACGTCATTCCAGATCACAATACAACAGAATGGATACGTTCAAACACGGCAAGGTCATGTATACACACGGTCCCTTTGCCGCCGTAGACGAAATTGAATACCTTTCCTCGACTCATTTTCCCTCTGATTAAATTCGAACCCTTTTCGTTTCTTCAGTAAGCATAATTGTTGGCAGTGCAAAGTGAATTATGTTGTTAAAATCATTAGGTGATGTTATGAAGAGGAAAAGTTGGTATTTTAGATATTGATTGATATCGATATATATAGATAGACGTCGAATAGTTATATCTGTCAAATGAGATATTTTTATGATGGACTAGCATTTCTTCTTGAAGTTGGGTAACGAATGCCGTCAACACAGAACATATTAAAGAGGTTAGAATGGAATTGTGGGCGGGGCAGACGTGCGAAGGATATGAGCAACGCTCATATATCTACAAAAACATGCGATCGCGCTGTGATGTGCGTGCTTGTGTGCGTGCTTGGGTGTGATTCGTTCATTTGAAATCGCGTGATTGTGTGGCGATAAGATTGGCTAGATTTGAAATTTCAAATATGTGCGTAAGCTTCATATTTATTTAAGTACAGATGTAGTGAAGGTGAAAGACAGGGCTGGATCGACGACACCGGTTTTTATACGAACGGCGAATTATTGCCATTCTACCTCTTTTAATATGTTCTGTGGCCGTGAAGCACTGTCGCACCACCCGCCGACTACGTGGTGTCAATGCTGTTGCCAGTGGAAATCTACACCCGAATTTCAAAGATATGAGTCCTTTCTGAGGTCTGTAGAAATTGTTAAAATAATTGTAATCCTCTCCTAGAATAAAACCACCTGGTCTTACCAAAAATAGTACATAATTACGTAAAATACGCAGACATATCATCATCAGTATGATATTTTAGTTCAATAAATATCCCTCACATGTCTTGCGGCTTTCTCGAAACCCTCAAGATGGCAAGAGAGATGACGTGTTTAATATGAGTACAATGTGTCATATGCCACATTTCAAGGGCCATTTTATGAGCGACTATAACATAATAGTAGCACGACCGAGCGTTGCTCGGATAAAAAAATTGATTTTCTTGGTTTATTTTAAACAAAGCACTCATTGGCTTAGTGTAGTAACACTTTTAACGTCAGATGGCGTTGTTAAGTATAACAACGCCATCTGAAATAGTTCAAAATTATTAAAAAAAAGCCACAGCATATAAAAAAAAGCAATATGCATTCAGCTTTCGTAACAATTCAGCCAAGGAAGCTTTAACACAATTAACCAATTTTTTATACCTACGAGTATGTAGAGCTTTTTCAAATAGATTACTCGATTGTTTACTTTTGTTTACGTTTACTTGATTACTTTGTTTGAACGGCGGGCGGATGACGTTTGATGGCGTTCTACGCCAAAATACAAGTATTATTAATACTCTCCTATTGATGTCGGGAAGAGGTATATTTTCAGTTTATACGGTGAAATTGAAAATACGAATAAAACGGCCATTTCTAAAAAAACTAGATTGATATATCACGCCCGAAACCTGGACACAAAAATTTATGAAAATCGTTAAAGCCATTTCCGAGATTCAAATTACGTATGTATATACCTACGAGTACACAGGAAATCACTTTCACTTGGGAAAGGAGATCTGTGCCCAGCAGTGGGACATAAAAAAGGTTGAAAAAATAATAATATAGGTATATCTAAACTAGAATTGCTCGTTTAAAGGTATTATTATATAGATCTACTTTTACATTTTTGACGACCCGTGTGGCGCAATGCCATGCCGGACTGCTAATCGGAGGGTCCCGGGTTCGATTCCCGGCGAAGCAGAAATTTGAATGATGAGTTTAACATTCCTGTTCACGGACTGGGTGTTTGTGTTTCTGTCCTTGTGTATGTCCATGGTTCCCACGACACAGGGTATAAGGTAGATATACCTGTGGGGCTATGAGTGTGAAACGTTATTTATTATTATTTATTTACATATTTTTATAAACACTGTTTTTAGAGCAAAACTTTACTCTGTGATTAGATAATTCAGACTAATATTATAAATTCGAAAGTTACTGTGTCTGTCTGTCTGCTATGCTTTCCCGCTTAAACTACTAAACAGATTTTAATGAAATTTCGAACAAAGATAGAGTGGACCTTGAGAAAGGACATAGGATGGTTTTATCCTACGGGAACCTTTAAAACGGGTCCACGCGGATGAAGCCGCTGGCGGAAGTCTAGTAAAATAAATAACTCAAAGTAGCTCTCATTTTCTTTGTATTTCTTACTCATTTCCGATCACAATACGTTAGAATGGATACGACTTAACACGGCAAGGCTCATGTATACACACGATCCCATAGCCGCCGTAGAGGAAATTGGATACCTTTCCTCGACTCATTTTCTTTCTGATTAAAATCGAGCACTTTTCGTTTCTTGAGTGAGCATGAGTGTTGGCAGTGCAAAGTGAATTATGTTGTTAGAACATGGCGTGACGTCATAGAGCGGAAAGGTTATATAGCTCGTGGTATCGTTGATTTAAAGAGCAGCTTTCTATAGACGAAAGTTACTCGTACTTTCTAAATTATGTAAAAATGGTTGTGCTACGCGGTATCTCTCACGTTAGAAAGGATCAAATACATTATAATGGGTCATGACATAGGAGATGTTATACCGCTGTTAAAGTATTATATGTCCCTCGTCAGTCCCGAAACTATCTCTACGGACAAAAAACATACCATCACAATGCGACGTGAAAGAAAAAAAAATAAACTAACAAACGAACACACTTTCAAATTTATAATGTAAGTATAGAAGTTCTGATTTAGGCTGCAACCCTTTTTACGTCCCACTGCTGGGCACGGGTCTCTCTCCATTATTGGGGAGGCCTGGAGCTTACTCCACCACGCTTCTCCAATGCGGGTTGGTGGAAATTCTGTTGGAGGGATTTCTATAAATTAAAGGATATAGAGTTATCTTCACAGCCGTGGGCTACCCACATTCATATACTCACAATCATACACACGAATACATGCATACAAACAGGTGCACATATACATACATAAGATGTATTTGGATGGATGGATGTAACGTAAAATAATGATAAATGTGGTATACATATAATAAAATAAATGACACTATTTCAATGTACATTTTTATATGTATTTGTAATTAATTAGTTAAGATTTTAATTGTTGTAATATTTGCATACCTCATGAAGGAAAATATGGCGAACCAAATGTATAAAAACACTTTTTGTAAACACCCATATTTGTGTAAATAAAAGTCTTTGTCTTTGTCTTTGTAACTCTCCCTTATGCTTCGCCATAGCCTTTTAAAAATGATTGTTAATAATAATGATGTCATAGTTTTACCTCGTGCATGTATCATTATCTACTCGCTCAACGACTTCCCATCAGACATGTCCTACGCCTGCCTTTTCCTTCACATACTAAAGTAAATGGTTAGTAATAATGATGGCTCGATAAAGTGGCTCGGAGCTTATACGCCAGTAAAAGTGCCTTAAGTAAATTGATACAAGCAATTTATGTGACCTGGTAATCACGCTGCTACATATTACTACCGTAGTATTACTTTCTTTCATATTAAAGACTGAATCGCATATTATCCTAACTACTTAATATTATAAATGCGAAAGTAAGTTTATTTGTTACTCTTTCACGCGAAAACTACTCAACCGGTCATCATGAAACTTTGTACATATATTCATGGAGTTATCAGAAGTAAAATAGGATACTTTAAAAAAATTAAGCGGGCGAAACCGGGGGGCATAGCTATATTTACAAGGAGTAACATCGAAATCACAAAGTTTTTTTTTGTTTGCTGATACAACAACAAATAAAATATTTTGATAATTTTTACACGATTGTAAAGTAAAGGTTACATTATTCACGATTGTATGTAATTTTTTTACTAACTTCTAAAAAGATGTTGCTGGGAGAAGGCAGTATGTATTTTTATATGTATCGATGAACGATTACTGAACCCATTTTTATGACTTCCTATGATAAAATAATATGTTGGACAGATTTTTAAAAACAAGTTATGGTAACAACTGCCGTTGACTAATAAATCAAAACCAGGCTACAACCCTTTTTGCGTCCCACTGCTGGGCACGGGACTCTCCCCATTATTGGGGAGGCCTGGAGATAACTTCTTTTTCTTTCACGTACTTATTTTAGATCTGAATGCATGTATGTGAAAATAATTTGAACACTGGTTATCAAGACGACTTCACACCCATAGTGGTGATATTCATTTAGTAAGTGGTACAAGAGGAACACGCTACAACCGCAAACGGTGGTTTTCGCTGTTAATTCAATTTGAGATTAAGAGAGTTAGGCTGACACACATTCCACTATGGGTTTGTAACCCGTGGCACAGCCGCGTGGTACAATTGGCTTGAGAGGTGTCGTTACATTCGTATTTACTGTGAGAATGACACTGGATATATCAAAATGAAATAAAAAAATAAATGGCGGATTTTTTGCGCTAAATGAAATTGTTTGGTACGCTCTGCAGCCTGAACAGCTCGATGGATTTTAGCTTAAGAGGTGTCGTTAGATACGTATTTACTGTGCGAGTGACACTGGGTATATCAAAATAAAATTAATAAAAAACATTAATTTAAAAAACTAAAAAATCCCTTAGTAAAATGGTGCACTTTTTTTCTGAATCAATGGAAACTGACTCCAAAATAGTTTTAAGAGTCATTACTACTAGTAAGAAAAAGTATTATAAGTCCAATCGGGTATGACAACTTTCTTGTTTTAAGGTGTATACATGTCCAAATTACACTGAAACGCAGTCGGGTTTTTTAGTTTTTTTAATTACTTTGCGTTCTATAGCTAGGCGCATGTCTCACTCCATTACAAGGGAGACCAGGAGCTTACACGACTACGTTGCTCCAATACCCTGCATTGCCAGAGATACGGAATAGTGGCCAACCCGCTATCGGATGTTTTCGAATCATCCAAAAAACCCCGACAAGGCTTAATGACTGCTTTCTATGGATGACAACCCGCACTGAAGGCTTAACGTCTTCTCCAAAGCACGGAAACGCGAAAGTTAGTCTATAATATAATATCGTTTGGCCCCAACCCTTATTTTCGTCCCACTGCTGGGCACGGGTCTCTCCCCATTATTGGGAAGGCCTGGAGCTTACTCCACCACGCTGCTTCAATGCGGGTTGGTGGAGATGCGGGTTAGTGGCAAACCCGCTGTCAGATGTTTTCAAACGGCCCATAAGGCCTCCGATAAGGTTTAACGACTCTTATCTATCGACAACAACCGGGACCGACGGCTTAACGTGCCCTCCAAAGCACGGAAACGCGCATGAATTATTTTTTTGCCAGCGGTCACCCATCTCACACCCGACCGCGCCCGTTTGGCTTAGTTGCATAGATCGTTTGCGTTCTACGCTAACCGCCGGGCCATGCGCGCTTCTAATCTCGTTTACGCTTCATTACATAGGACGATAGAACAAGTAGCTAGTAAATCGTGGAATGAACCAGACTTCGCAAAGAAAAATCGATCAAATTCACGTCAAATTCGCAAACGAAGGGATCAAAGGGCACATGTACAAAAATGAACGAGAAAATTGCTGAATACTATCAAAAAGCGGCGAAAAATCAGTTTCATGTATGTAATGCGCGTTTTGTCTGTCACGGATCAGAGAAGTCTTGTGACAGTCAAACGGATCAACGTTTTAACTCTTTGACTACTGAACCATATTATTATATTTTTTAAAATATTTTTACGATTACGACTATAGTAGACTAGCCTTCCGCCAGAGGCTTCGCCCGCGTGGATCTGTTTAATGGGTCCCCGTTGGATAAAAAATAGCTTATGTGCTATTCCAGGCTTCATTGCTATATTAAAATCATAGGCGTTTAGCCCGTTGCTTCAACCGCGTTGACCCTATTACCAGTTTTCACCTAGGAATGAAGCATTTTCCCGCGGTAAAAAGTAGCCTTGAGCCAAAAGAATTTTTGAAATCGGAACAGTAGTTTTTGAGTTTATTCGTTACAAACATACAAAAATACAAATATTTCCTCTTTATAATATTAGTATAGAAGTATAGATATGTATCGCTGTATATGAACTAAAGTCCTTTTTGACTAGCCTCAAAAGATAGATCTTGCCTCCGTGGCCGTGGTGTTAATCGTCGCTGCAGCCCATGGACATCAGCCAGCCTTAAGCAAGCCTGAGTCTTAACTGAGGTCGTATGCAGTTGCACTGCTACTTCGAAGGCAAATGATCACCTCCATTAGTTTCGCCGCCAACCGAACTTTCCCACCAATGCACAGTACAATTTCTTTACGACAATAAATTAAGTTTTTAACAAAAAAATAGAACCGACTTCAAACGGTAAAAAATAAAATTGTTCAGTACCTACTTCTTCTTGCTTATGGTAATGACTCTTAAAACTATTTCTGGAGTCGGGCCCTTAGTAAATGTCGTACCATTCGTTGTAAACAGTGGGACAGTACCTACTTCTTCTTGCTTATGGTAATGACTGTTAAAACTATATTGGAGTCGGTGCCCATTCAGAACGAAAGGTACACTATATTTACTAAGACAGGACATTTCACTAAGGGCCCGACTTCAAAAATAGTTTTAAGAGTCATTACCATAAGCAAGAAGAAGTAGGTACTGAACAATTTTATTTTTTACCGTTTGAAGTCGGTTCTATTTTTTTTGTTAAAAACTTAATTTATTTCACTCTTTTTAGTAATTTTAATAATTCTGTATGCATTAGCATAATTGGAAAAAATTTCACTTAACTTCTAAACTTTAAATCGATTTACCTTTTATAATCATAATTATCTAATAGCCTGAAATAATACTACTATCAGTCCACCTGAACGTATAAATTAAAGAAAGAATTTGCTCTCAGCTCCTAACCGTTGAGGAGTTGTACCTTCAATCATCAGTTAAGCTACAGCAGGTGATAATTACCAGACATAAATGGTATTATGTTAAAAATATGACTAAAAGAATATGTGTGCCTATTAAGTTTCAGTGTTTCCCTCGATTTCCCTAATATCACATCATCAGATTTTGACATGGTGACAGTTGGACCACCTCAGAAATGTAATATTTCGAACAAAAAACCATTTATTGAAAGAATTTGCTCTCAACTCCTAATCGTCGTAGTACCTTCCATCATCAGTTCAGCAACATGATATGACGATAATTATACACAAATGTCTGTTTTGCTTTGTAAAAATATGAAAATAATTTGTTGTGCTATAAAATTTGAATGTTCCCTTCGATTTCTCTGGGATCCCCTCATCAGACTTTGACTTGGTGACAGTTGGACCACCTCGGGAATGTAAGATTTCGAATAAAAAACTATTTATTGAAAGAATTTGCTCTCAACTCCTCACTGTCGTAGGACCTTCCATCATCAGCTCAGCAACATGAGATGATGATTTCTATGCGTAAATATCTCTTATGCTTCAGAAACTATAAGAAAATCAATGTGTGTGCCTATAAAATTTGAGAGTTCCCCTCGATTTCCCTGGGATCCCATCATCAGATCCTGATTTGGTGACAATGGGACCACCTCGGGAGTATAACCAAGAAGACCCGGTGAAACGGCTTTCCGCTGGCCGCCCGCTGGTCAGTTGGGGACCCGAACCCAGGCCTCACTGATAACCTCTGGCCTGGGAGGCTGTCCCGCCAACCAGCGAAAAATCCCGTTGCGCGGTGCCGTGCCGGGGTAAGAGACCGGAGGGGGGCCCGGCACCTGCGCACGGGGGGGACCGGGGGCCCTTTCGTCCCCCGCGCCGGCAACCCACGTCCTGCCATCGGCTTGGCGCTAAGAAGCCTACGTCAGGGCCTGAGGGGCACCAACGGAGCGATTCCCTTCAAATTCCCCACTTTTTTTTTCACAGCGTTCTCCATGGGAAGTAATAAGAAAGGCAAAGTTTACTCAGCGGCCATCCCCCCACATTTACTGTGGACATGTGCAACATTAGGGGATTACACTCCAACCTGAATGCTGTCCACCAACACCTAGAGACAGCAAAGCCGGCTTTGCTTTTCCTCACGGAGACGCAGATCACGCCACCTGACGATACGTCGTACCTACACTATCCCGGCTACACTTTAGAACACGCTTTTATGCGTAGGGCAGGGGTATGTATGTACGTTAGGGGCGATGTCTGCTGTCGCCGACTTAGCTCCCGTAGCGTAGCGTAGACGCTGGGGCTAGAACCCGAATCTACGCGTGCCTCTATAGGTCCTATAGCGGAGACGCGGAGACGACTCGACTATTCGAGCACGTCCAAAAGACGTCCGACAGAGTGCTGGAACAGTGTCCCTCGGCTGAGCTGGTGGTTCTGGGTGACTTCAACGCTCACCACACCGAATGGTTGGGATCCAGAATCACCGACTTTGCTGGCAGGGCCGCTTACAACTTCTCCTTGGCATATGGGTTGACGCAGGTGGTACACACTTTCACCAGAGTACCAGATATTGAGACCCATACTGCCTCTCTGCTGGATCTTCTGCTGACCACCCATCCATCTGACTACCGGGTGACGGTTGGGGCCCCACTTGGGACTTCTGACCATTGCCTGGTAAGTTCTGCCGTACCCTTGCCGCCCCCAGAAGGTTCTCGACCCAATGGGAAGCGTCAAGTCTGGCATTACGGGTCATCGGACTGGGATGGACTCCGGGAATTCCTGGCCTCCTACCCCTGGAGGCAGCTGTGCTTCACCTCGGGTGATCCTAGCGCGTGTGCGGAATCGATAGCCGATGTGATACGAGAGGGCATGCTTGGTTTTATTCCCAGCTCTTCAGTATCCATCGGCGGGTGAAACAAGCCCTGGTTTAATGGATCTTGCGCTAAGGCTTCAAGCCTTAAGCAAGAAGCGTTCAAAACCTGGGCTGATGCGCACGCGCGCAACGACCCCGAAACGTCTAAGCTTCGAAAAAAATTCAACGCTGCCTCCCGTTCGGCAAAGAAGCAAACAGCCAAGGCGAAGTTTAGGCACATCGGTAGAATTGGCCAGCGTCTATCAAGCTACCCTTGCGGGAGTCGAGCTTTTTGGTCGCTGGCCAAGGCTGTCGAAGGTAACTTCTGTCGGTCGTCTTTGCCATCTTTACGGAAACCGGACGATACTCTGGCTCACACGGCAAAAGGGAAGGCCGATCTCCTGGGTACCCTGTTTGCCTCAAACTCGACTCTGGACGACGGAGGTGCCGCACCGCCGACCATCAGGCAGTGTGAGAGCTCGATGAAGGACGTGCGTTTCACTCAAAAGGCCGTCAGACGAGCTTTGCAAGCCCTCGATGTCAAGAAGTCGAGCGGGCCGGATGATATCCCCGCGATCGTACTAAAGACGTGCGCTCCCGAGTTGGCTCCCGTCTTAATGCGCTTATTCTCGCTTTCCTACACCACAAGTAAAGTACCGTCTTCGTGGAAGGTAGCCTTAGTACACCCAATTCCGAAAAAGGGTGACCGCAGCGACCCGTCCAATTACAGGCCTATTGCGATTACCTCCCTGCTCTCTAAGGTGATGGAGCATGTTATAAACACACAGCTCCTTAGGTACCTCGAGAGACATCGGTTGATCAGCGATCGTCAGTATGGCTTTCGCCAGGGCCGGTCGGCCGGTGATCTCTTGGTGTACCTCACACACCGCTGGGCTGAAGCCATCGAGGGTAACGGGGAGGCTTTGGCAGTCAGCCTGGATATCGCAAAGGCCTTTGACCGGGTCTGGCACAAGGCCCTTCTCGCGAAGCTTCCATCTTACGGTCTTCCCTTGAGGCTATGCAACTGGGTGGCTAGCTTTTTATCTGAGCGGCAGATTAAGGTCGTTGTTGACGGATGCTGCTCCGATATGAAGCCCATTAACGCCGGTGTTCCCCAAGGCTCAGTGCTGTCCCCTACACTATTCATTCTGCATATCAATGACATGCTGTAACAATCACGCAGTATACATTGCTATGCAGATGATAGTACTGTGGACGCACTATACACCTGTCGAGCCAATGCCTCTAGGTCACAAGTGGAGGAAAGCAGAATCAAACTTGTGTCTGAAGTCGAGAACTCTCTGGAGCGGGTCTCGGAATGGGGTCGACTTAACCTTGTCGAGTTTAACCTCACGAAGACACAAGTTTGCGCGTTTACCGCTAAAAAAGCCCCATTTGTTATAGCGCCCCAGTTCAAGGGCACCGCGCTCACCATCGGTGGAAGTGTCGGTATCTTGGGAGTTGACATTACGAGTAAAGTGCAGTACCGGAGTCATTTGGAGTACAAAGCCAAATTGGCATCAAAAAAGCTTGGTGTCCTCAACAGAGCGAGGCAGTACTTCACTGCGGGGCAACTCCTGACGCTGTATAAGGCCCAGGTAAGACCCCACATGGAGTACTGCTCCCATCTCTGGGCAGGAGCACCGAAGTACCAGCTACACCCATTTGACTCCGTTCAAAAGCGCGCAGTCCGAATCGTCAACGACCCAAGATTGACTGACAGGCTAGAACCGCTTAGCTTGCGAAGAGACATAGGCTCGCTCTGCGTGTTCTACCGACTTTACTATGGTGAATGCTCCGAGGAACTCTTCAAATTGATGCCTACATCACCATTCCATGATTATACCACCAGACGAAGGTTAAAGTTCCACCGGCACCATCTGGACTCGTGGCGGTCCTCCACAGTCCGCTTTGCACGCTCCTTTTTACCACGGACGTGTAGGTTATGGGACAAC
This sequence comes from Pyrgus malvae, assembly GCA_911387765.1. Classification (NCBI taxonomy): domain Eukaryota; kingdom Metazoa; phylum Arthropoda; class Insecta; order Lepidoptera; family Hesperiidae; genus Pyrgus; species Pyrgus malvae. The sequence goes on along the minus strand of OU426955.1, from coordinate 2,168,224 downwards.
CTTCCAGCTGAGGCATTTCCAGTGGACTATAACATGGGGTTCTTCAAGAAAGCTGTAAAAAAAGCTCTCCTCCAAAGCCGGCAATGCTCGGGCGGCTCCCCTAGGGTTGCCCGTGTCCATAGGCGACGGTGATCGCTTAACATCACGCGGCCCGTCTGCCTTATTGTTAGGTTTATTTATAAAAAAAAAAAAAAAAATAAGCATACGAACAAAAAAAGAATTTTGAAAATCGGTCCACAAACGGCGGAGTAATCGGTGAACATATATAAAAAAAAATACATACAGCCGAATACAGTACCTCCTCCTTTTGGAAGTCGGTAAAAATTGGTGCAGTGTAAAAATCACATGTTCAGAAAATTTTTCGTAACTTAAATCATGTCGTTTAACTTTGTGCCATCAACTCGCATGAGGGCAGCGTGGTGGCGTAAGCTCCGGAACATCCCAATGTTGATTAGAAACTCTTGCCCTGGGACTCAGGGTTGCAGAAGTGGTCACCACAAACCATTTTTTGTGTGGTCGTATAGAGAAGTACACGTATCGCCTAGTGGCCATATGGGGAAGTGGTCATATCGGCAAAAGGTCATATCGGGAAGTGGCCACATTTGGAAGTAGTCATATCGAAAAGTGGTCGTAATGGGAATTAGTCATGTCGGAAAGTAGTCATATTGGAAAGTGGTCATATTAGGAAGTGGTCAAAACGGACCCAAACGCGTACTACTAAAGGGAATGTTGGTAGGGTGGGTCTACAGTGACTTATTTTTTAAATGTTTTATGGAAAAATATGTGTTCTCCTTTTTAACGAAATATTTAGAGAGCTCCTCCTATACGATGATAAGGCAATAAGTATATAATAGTTATAGTACTAAACTATAACTTCTTATCATGAACGTTAGATTCTCCATTCTTAAGATCTGGTTCATCCCTAACCCCAAAGAAATTCAGCAATTCCTTATCTACGGTACCTCTTGGAACTCCTTTGAGAAGTTACTTGACGAAGGAAAGCTGAAAGCTTATAGATTGTCGGTATAATCAAGTTTTTGGAATAAAGGCCTGACGTTACGGACACTTGGTGAAAATGGGATTACTATTCAATTATTTGAATCGAGCCCTATTTTCTTTACGAGTGAATGGTTCTTCAAACCATTGCTGTTGATTTGAAACAGTTACTTTGGGCACAGCTCCAAGTGGTGGACATGATGTCCCCGAGAACTTATCAGTTACTCTCAGGCATGCAAGGCGATGGAATACATCGTAATATATTTATTATCACAGTATTTTCCATCACCGCGGAGCAGATATAAAATGCGCCTATTACAATTTCTTTGTCAGAGGTGCGCGCGGAGGTTTTAAACCCGGAACTTCTTTGCGAAGACGATTAAAATGTTAAAATATACCACTATTTAATTCTTTGTTGCACTATTTCCAGGTACCTAAACCTTATGCACATTTTTTAACAACACTCGTGATAACATTTTTATTGTATTGGATGTAATTTTATTAACGTGCAGTTTAGAGGTTTTTGCTGTTTGTTACCGTGATTTTATATGGCATTAGCCTTCCGCTTGGACCCGTTTAATGGGTCCCCGTAAGATAAAAAATAGTCTATGTGCTATTCCAGGCTTCATTACTATATCATAATCATAGGCATTTAGCCAGTTGCTTCAACCGCATTGACCCTATTACCCGTTTTCACGTAGGAATAAAGCATTTATCCGCGGTAAAAAGTAGCCTATGTTACCCAGGGTGAGTGAAGCTTTCTAATGGAGAAAGAATTTTTAAAATCGGAACAGTAGCTTTTGAGTTTATTCATTACAAACATACAAAAATACAAATTATTCCTCTTTATAATATAAGTATAGATTACGAAAAACATCGTGCGTGACTTTGACTATACCATGTCTGGTTTTCACGAATTGTTCACGTTTTACAAAAGTTTTAGGGCTATGCGTGCTTTACAAAGCCAAACTATTTGACATTAATGGTAATTTATGCACGATCTCAAAACTAAGTCGAAAGTAACGAGTATCGTGCAAAACTTTGCACAACTTGGACGGTTAGATATCCGCCATTTTGTGTTCAACTTAAAAATAACATTCGACCGTTTTTATTTGATTTTTATCGTCTACAGATTTATTTGTAGCGTTTGAAGTCTTTTGTTGTGTTAAAATCTATTTCACTTCATAGAAGACTGGAATTTTATGGTTATATTGGAAACAATTTTATTCTCCTATTTAAAATTTAATTGAGTAAATTGTAAAATTAAATTAATATTTTTTTATATTATTATTTATTGTTATAATTACATTCTTATTTTTTAGCTTCATTTGCAGAATAGGCACACATCATGAACAACGAGAGTACAAGTTAGTGCAATGTAACAAAATTTTCTTACTGTCTTTCTAATTAAGTAATTATTTTATTTTTAATTTTCCGTTTTTTTAATATTTTGTCATTTCAGTTGTCATTTCTACTTGTTCAAAATGTAGTTAGAATACTCCAAATTCTTACTCGGAACGATTGCATAGAGTTTTCGTCGCATTTCTAAATATTATAAAGTTTTATAAAACTAGTCTCGGATATCCTTCCTCCCTGTAGCTTCGGGACTAAGAATAGAGCTACGGTATCCCCTGCCTGATCGCAAGAGGCGACTAAAAGCGGGTTTCCGGGTTGTAGGCGGTGAGACTGGGAGCTCGATCCGTCCAGCCAGCAGCCCCTGGAAGGACGGCGGTGTGTGCGTGGCCACATGGCGCCGTAAGCATCCGAAGGTGCAGGAGAGCAAATCCGCTCTCCAGAAGATGGGCCCATTCTGGGCGTCGCGCGTGGAGGACACCGTTGCGTTCCATTGGTGATCCCGGAGTCCTCCCCAAGCGCAGAGGCAGGCCACCGAGGGGGTTTTAGTAAGGTTCAAATTTCACATAGCCCGGTGTCCTCTCCCAAGGTGCTGGGTACCTTTTGAAGGTTTCCCCCCGATATCAAAAAAAAAACTCTGATATTCTTATAATTGTGCGCGACATTTAAATGACTTAAAAACACGGAGGTTATTTGTATTTTTTCATATAAGAGGGTTGTTAGCAAACTCTACACATCTGAAAACAAATCTATCAGCTCCTGGAAGCGCTCCAAGATGGCGCCAACATTGAAAGCGCTAAATCACGCAAGTCGACGCTGAAATGCTTTGTGTTTTTTGATATTATTATGTAAAACATATGAATGACGAATTAATGAAAAAAATATTTTAATTAGTTTAGAAACAAAAAATAAGTTAATTTAGTGTTTTTTATTAGTACACGAAACAAGACATCCCTGAAAACGTATCCGTTCATGGAAGGGCTCCAATACGGCGCCAACATTGAAACAAGCGCTAAGTCGACGCCCTCTTTGACAAGTGGAGAATGCTCTAAGTAGTTAATTTCTACTTTTTTAAAGTGGTTAGTCAACGAACAGCGCGTCTCTAAAAACACATCAATCAACCGTTTGACATTTAAAGCATATAAATGATTTAAAATATTTTAAAAACACGAACTTAGATTATTATTTGTTTTGGTTGGAAACTACAACCCGTTAAAGGATCCATTTCGACTGAACCTGTATACCAGTACTTAGATTTTCATGCCAATTCTTCCTATCTTATCCTGATCCATCGAGTATGCAACTGAGTCAGAGAATATCATATATTCTTTTCCGTTTTCCTTTTTTCCATAAGGTTGTTTGTAAAACATTTTAACCCTTAACTACCTGACCGGAGTCTCTCGTGACTTTTTCAAGAAACTTTTTTTTGTTTCTTGTTGAAAATGTCGTCGAATGATAAAAATATTGAGCGTTGGTTGGATGACGTCCTTTCTTCGAATGAAGAGGAATGTTTTGAAGAACAGTGCAGCGAACACGAGGCAGAGGTTGATGAAAATTTTGTTCTTCCTTGTGATTCTGCATCGGATACAGAGATAGAAGGTGTTGAAATTGTAAACGTACCAGAAGAAAGTGCTTCTTCGCAACCCTCGGGCTCGATTCCAGATTCAGTACTAATGTTTCATATGTAAGAAGCCCGCATGTCTGGTGGGCTCCTACACGACGTCCTCAAAATGCCGTGAAAAATTGTAAAGTTTGAGTTTTGCAATTTTATAACAAAAAATCTTTTTTTCCAAAAATGTTACATTATGTTGATTAGTCACTAAACTTTAAAGAATTTATGAAGAGAGCTCCTCATTTTTGTTAGTTTTTTTAAAGATCTCGTTTAATGAAACTGTTAAACTTTTGAAAAAAATTTGCCCACTTTAACAACAAGTGTAGTTTTTATGTATCAGCCATAAATAAATAAGTGTTCAAACTATAACATGTTTCTTTTTATTTATTTCCATATATCATAGTTTTTGTTTATTAAGAGTTCAAAGTATGGGAGTCTGAGAGACTCAAGGTAGTTACGTATAAGAAATTAGGGTCAGGTAGTAGAGGGTTAATACCATTTAAATACTTGTTAAGAAATTGCCACAATTTCAAGATATCCGACATGTTTGACAAAATATTGCGGAATAACTTGCACAAATGATCCGCCATCAAAATAGTTGGCAAGTCTAATAGTTTCCGAGACGCCGCGGGTAGCCTGCTTCCCATAAAAGTTGGCAAATTGTTCAAGATACTATTAGCGGGGTACGAGCTTCGAGAATTACTAAAGTAAGCAGTCCGGTCATAAACATGGTTATTTGCGTAAAACTTCCTCCTTAGTGTTCTGTTTCTTATAAAAAAGGACCTTAAAAACTACGCAGGCTAAGTGATTTTAAAATTTTAACTCTCAATTGAATGAAATCTTTTTATTTTAGAATTGGAATAACATGGATAATACAAATCTAATCCATAGGGTTTGCAATTGAATCAGAGAATAACACATTTTCTTTATTACTCCTTTTCTGTCTATGCTTATATTATAAAGAGAAAAGATTTGTATTTTTTGTATTTTTGTATGTTCGTATTTTTATATTTTTGTATGTTTGTAATGAATAAACTCAAAAACTGCTGTTCCGATTTCATTATTACATCGGCTATCTGCCAGTATTAAGGTTTGGATATTTTAAGCACATACAAAAAGCTAGTTTTTTCGTTGTGTTGAGGTCACATAATTTAATCCCAATCAAGGCAGGACTTTTGATTCCCGGTTTTAGTTCCGGCGAAACAAAAATTTAAATTATAAATTTCGGTTTCTTTTCTCGGTGTTATATCCATGATACAGAATAAATCCTAGATGGTGAGACAAAGAGCGATTATTACAAAACATCAAAAATCCTATCCCTTTATTCCATAGATCGAAATGTCGTAAATACGCGCAGTACTAGCACACAGCTGACGCCAAAAATGTCTTTCACGCAAAATCGTTTGAGGCCTTCTATTTGATATTGTATGAAAATCTCTCCGTTTGATCCGAAAAAGCCGCGATCGAAGGTATAGGAAATTTATTTGCGAATATCTTTTTGGTCTTTGATGGTGTGGAATGTTTGAATAATCGCATTTTAATTCCCTTTTTGATGTTAAGGAACGTGGTATATGTGTGTGGGCCGTGTGTCGATACGTATTTCTAAGTACAGGAGATTGTAGATTAACATCCATAATAAAAAAGAGTAAGACCATTTACTCTGGACGACCCGCCTGGCGTAATGGTTACCATGCCGGACTGCCGATCGGAGGGTCCCGGGTTCGATTCCCGGCGAAACAGAAATTTGAATGATGAGTTTATATTTCTGTTCTCGGTCTGGGTGTTTGTGTTTCTGTCTTTGTGTGTCCATGGCACCCACGACACAGGGTATAACTACCCTACTGTGAGGTTATGAGTGTGAATCGTGTGAATCGTTACTGTCCAGTAAATGTTGTCATGTCTTAAAAGTATAACAGTACCATTGGCAAAAATTACACGGGCTTCGAAGACAACCGAGATAATATTAGTATAGATTGAGTAACAACAATAATATTTATTTGCTTTGTATACTTATATTTAATGCATTATCTATTTATTTATTATGTGTGCAAATAATAAAATATTTCACGTCTGGCAAACGTCTTAAGATATTTTTTAAATTTCTTATTATTACAGCTTTTGATAGAACGGCAAACTGTGCAATAATAAACGTTACTTCAAGATGCACACTAAAGCGAATATGTTAAACTATCAATGGTTTCTAAATTTAAATTAATCGAAAAAAATCTATTTTAAGTTTTAAATTTTACCTTTAATATAGTGTTAACTTATAATGGGAACAGATTTGTAGATTCCTGTAAGTCAAATAAATTTTAAATTAAATATTCTACCATTTGAATACCCTATAAAAACCTAACTTAATAAAACAAAATTTCGCAAAACTTAGCTTACAAAGTTGGTGTGCTAATTTTCATACCTCCCCACATTGTTAAACCAGAATAATTTTGTTCCAAAGTCCGCTCCACAGTTTTCGTATTCCATTATCCCTTAGCACATTATACTAAGAACATTAAGGGGGAATTTTTGTAACAAATACGTATGTGTGTGAATCATCATTACTGTTTCAGCTTTATTCTTATTTATGCCCCCGTTTTATCTTTCGTCGACATTCGACCGCCATTTTGAAATTTCGTGTATCTTTTTTAGGGTTCCTTACCCGAAGGTTGTCGACGAGTACATCTACCTGGGACAAGCGATCCGTATGGGTAAGTCCAGCTTCGAGAGAGAGGTAACTCGTAGAATCCAACTCGGTTGGGCAGCGTTCGGGAAATTACAAAGTGTATTCTCGTCCAGAATACCTCAGTGCCTGAAGTCGAAAGTTTTCGAGCAGTGTGTGTTACCAGTGATGACCTACGGCACTGAGACGTGGTGATTTACAGTAAGCCTTTTCCATAAGCTCAGGGTCGCCCAGCGAGCGATGGAGAGGGCTATGCTTGGTATTTCTCTACGCGACATAATTCGTAATGATGAAATCCGTAGAAGAACTAAGGTTACCGACATAGCTCTCAAAATCTGCAAGCGGAACTGGCAATGGGCAGGCCATATAGTTAGGAGGACCGACAACCGATGGGGAAGAAAGGTCCTTGAATGGAGACCACGTCTCTGCAAAAGGAGTACAGGCCGCCCTCCAACCAGGTGGACTGACGACCTAAAGAAGACAGCGGGTAGTCGCGGGATTCAAAAGGCCCAGGACCGGGAGGAATGGCGAACGTTAGGGGAGGCCTATGTCCAGCAGTGGACAATAAAAGGCTGATGGAAGGATGGATGGACCCGAAGGGTGCCAACAGGACCCTTTTACTAAGCCTTCGCTGTCCGTCCGCCCGTCTGTCCGTCAGTCAGTCATCAGGCTGTATGTTATGACCCGTAAATGCTAGACATTAGAAATTTTCACAGATTATGTATTTCTGTTGCCGCTATAACTACAAATACTACAAATATAATAAAATAAATATTTAAGGGGGCTCCCATATTGAATATAACATGATTTTTATAGATAATGGTACGGAACCCTTCGTGCGTGAGTCCGACACGCACTTTTTTATGTATGGTTTTAAAGGCATAGCTATAATATTTGCAGTAAACATGTCTTATGTAATAAAGATGGTATACATGTATGAGCTTTTATAATAAACGCTAGCTTCTCATAAGACTTTGTTTTTATATCAGAGTGGCAAACGGATAATAATGAATTTAGGCCGCCTCAGTCTTAGCATTCATTGTGTTGACTCCATTCATATTTTCATAATTCATGCTATAAAAAAACAAATTCCTGTAGGGTATCTATTTCTGTTTTTCTATCCTACAAATGTATAGGTAGATGTTTCAAAATTATTTTCAGAATAGTAATAATAGGCAGACAACGTCTGCCTGGTTCACTAGTCTAGTATCCTATAAATACTATTCTGTATTGTTAAAATATCAGTATTGTTAAAGTATCAGAAATAAATTAATATTGCGACTATAAATTGAGATGTAAGCTATCCTATCTTTCAAGTTGGATCAAACTGCACACGGTGTGCAAATTTTATTAAAATCGGTTAAGTAGTTTAGGAGTCCATCGCGGACAAACAACGTGACACGTAATTTATATATATTAAGATTTGTTTCATGATAGGTATTTTGGTTGTTTTTTTTTACTTGGTCCCTGTAGCTTCGGGATTAAGATTACAGCTACGGTATCCCCTGCCTGATCGTAAAAAGCGACTAAAAGGGGGCTTCCGGGGTTGTGGACGGGTGAGTGGGAGCTCGCCCAGACAGCAGCCCCGGGAAGGACGTGGTGTGTGCGTTGTCACATGCCACATGCCATAAGCATCGCATATCTGCTCTCCCGAAGATGGGCCCATTCTGGGCGCCACGCGTGGAGCTCACCGGTGCGTTCCACTGGAGATCCCGGAGTCTTCCCCAAGCGCAAAGACAGGCCACCGAAGGGGTTTTAGTGCGGTGAAATCCCACATAACCCGGTATCCTCTCCCAAGTACCAAGGTACCTTTTGAAGGTTGCTCCCCGATACTAAAAAAGGTTGTTTTTTACTTAGGTAGCTATTTGTTGCTATTATACATTTTCAACTATCATCATTCTTTCTAGACTAATTTGTAAACCGTGAATAGTGAATAGGTTTAGTTTCATTTTATCTGTGTTCGTGTAATGTATTGTTTTCCTTTTTGAAGTGAAAACTTCTTTAGCGGCGTTGTGCACTTTTTTGGGATGGGTAAAAAATGTTAAACTCGCGTCAGGACACGTGGCCTGATCCAATATTCGTAAGACGGAGGGGTGACAGCTGATGACGGCTCGACTGTCTATATATGTAAAATTCGTTTATATCAAGTATTTAAAATACGGACATTGAACAAAGTGCATCTATTAATGAAAAAAGTGACGAAGAAATAGTGAAAGAAAATGAGTGAGTACTTTATAAAAATACTAGATGAAAACCTACTGAAAATACTAGATGAAATAATACTGATAATAAAAGCAATTCGTGCGAAGTTATTCCCTAACCATTCCAAAATATCAAAAATGCACAATTTTCACTTCTGCCGGCACTACTGGAGTGCAACCCGTTGTTTTTTGGATATAAGAACCCATGTATGAAACAGGCAAGACCCTTGGAGAAAAGCCCACCCACGTTTCCTCCACATAACATTCCGAAATTATTTCCTAATTACTCCGATACCTGCGAAAGGCGATCGATCTTGGAGAGTTTAAACAAGTTGAGCCAAAGTTTAATTGGCTCCAATCGAATATTTGTGAGCTGAACCGTGATGAGTGTTCTCTTTTAGATGTTTGTTTGAGATGTTGTACTCGGATATCGGAATAATCAAATTAGTGGAAAATACTTATAACAAGATCAATTAATAATAATAACGTTTCACACTCATAGGCCCACAGTAGGGTAGATATAACACAGAACATATTAAAAGAGGTAGAACGGCAATAATGCGCCGTTCGTATGAAAACTGGTGTCGCCGATCAAGCCCCATTTTACACCTCCATTACATCTGTACCTAAAATTTAATTCTTAAAATTTAACTTAATATGTAAATAAAATATGTGCGTAAGCTTCGTATTTAAGCTTACGCACATATTTGCACTTTCAAATCTAGCCAATTTTAGCGCCGCACAATCACGCGATTTCAAAGGAACTAATCACACTAAAGCACGCACACAAGCACGCATATCGTCGCACGATCACGTGTTTCTGTAGAGATACGAGCGTTTGCTCATATCCTTGGCGCGTCTGCCCCGCCCACATTTACATTCTAACCTCTTTTAATATGTTCTGTGAGATATACATACCCTATGGTTTCGTTTAGGGTTCTATGGCGACACATAATCACATAAAAATAAATATGCAGACCGAGAACAGAAATTGAAACTCAGCGCTCAACCATCGGATCTCTGGACCCCGTTTGGTAGTCCAGCGTGGTAACCGTTGTGACACACGAGTCATCCACGCGTGAGAATTTGAGTTTTAAACACGAAAAAATAGATACATTTTTGCAAGATAAGCAACATGAAGCGCGCATGGCCCGGCGGTTAGCGCAGAACGCAAGCGATCTATGCGACTAAGCCAAATGGTCGCGGTCGGGTGTGAGATGGGTGACCGCTAGTGGCAAAAAATTTCATGCGCGTTTCCGTGCTTCGGAGGGCACGTGAAGCCGTCGGTCCCGGTTGTTGGCGATAGATAAGTCGTTAAACCTTGTCGGAGGCTTATAGGCGATTTGAAAACATCCGACAGCGGGTTGGCCACTAACCCGCATCTCCACCAACCCGCATTGGAGCAGCGTGGTGGAGTAAGCTCCAAGCCTCCCCAATAATGGGGAGAGAGCCGTGCCCAGCAGTGGGATGCAAAAAGGGTTACAGCCAATGATTTTTTATTTCAGTGACATAGGCTACTTTTTAAACGGGGAAAACATCTCATATATATAGATCCCATAGGAGAAAAACGTCTAGTCCACAAAATCGGAGTCTCGGGCGGAAAGCTAGTTGTACTTATATAAAACGAAGTCCCTGTCCTGTCCCTTTCTGTCCTCACAGTTTACAAAATGTAACTTTTTGCGAGATGTGAATCTGGTAGAGTTGTCGTGTTTCTATTTTCCAACTGCGAAAACAGATGGCGTTGTACATGTTTCTAAATCACAGTAACGTTTGTACGCTGTAGTTTGTATAACATAATGTGTGCTACAGTTTCTTTGTGGCAACCGCACCTTGCGGTGTGACTTCCCTAGTCACTGTTTTTGGCACGGTAAAAGGCGTTATACCCTTTTACTTGGATATTTGAATTTGATTAAAGTATTCAAATTGTAAGTGAACGGAACGCGAAACTAATATTCTAGGACACTTAGCTGACTCGCTGCGCTGTTCCTATCGAAACGAATGAGCCAACATCGCTTCGAAAGTCCCGTGGCTTGGGAACTTTCGAAAAGTCACGCTTGAGATTGCCAATAACGCCTCCCAATCTCTTTATTACAGAATTGTAATATCTAATAAGATTTCACGTGTTTGCCGAACATCAAAGGGTTGTTTGCTCGCCCCCGTGAACGAGAAATTTGGAAGCAATCAAAACTTCAACCGACCGCTTTTGTCTGTCGATGTGTAATAAATTCTGTTGGATATTTGTTTGTGCTTTATTATGTGGGTGGGGTGTTCGTTTTTGTTTAATTGAGTTTTTGATGTTTTCAAATCGCAAACCGTTGGATCTGTTTCCAACATAACCCGGTATCCCCTCCCAAGGTGCCGGGTACCTTTTGTAGGTTAGATACAAAAAAGGGCTTTTGTCTATTGATACAATTTGCAAAAAAGGTATAAAAATATTTGCTCCTAATGGTTACCCCTTTTTAAACGTTCTAAACTAGCGACAACATGCAATATTTAAAAGTACCTATAACGATTCGATTCCATACTAAATAAAAAGAAACCATTTAGAACCGTTAAAATTAGATACTGTTCGAACTGTTACGGGGTTAATTTAAAGTCCCTTTTTAAAAAACAATATTTTAATTAACTAAAAAGAAACAAATTAGTTATTTATAATTTTGGGATCCTTTGGCAGACGCGCGTGTTTAAGATTCGATTGTCATAGACTGACTTCCGGGGATAGACTGGTGAATGGAAGGGAAAGCGGAGCTTATATAGGTTTAATAAAGTATGGTCAGCATTTATGCTGGAAAAGGAAGAACAGGAGTGGGTGGACAGGTCAGCAGTATCCCTTACTGGGACCGGGTATAACATCTCCCCCCATTAGGTAAACTTCGGGCAATGTTCCGAAGTTTATGGAATAGAAATTACACAGAAGTGCGAAGAGGAGGAGCTGGATGAGCTTGAGGAGCTGGAGCGGATTCATCAGGATCAGTTCCTGTTTCTATATTGCGGATATCCTCATTGGATTTTTTAATAATTTTTAAGGGTATTAAAACCGCTCGGCTGCTGCCAGATTTACCTTTTATAGTAAAAAGATAAATTTTATAAAAGATAAACAAAGTTATTAAAACTAATACAATAATAGTGATTATCACGAAGAATTTTCTTTACTTCTACAGGTGTTGGGTAAGTAATATTATCATGATAAATATTAATTTTTATATTTGTATTATGGAATAAATAGCTAATCATATTATAAATTTTAGTAAACGAGTGTTTTTCAAAAGGGTTCTTAAGATCTGAAATCCCTATTTCATCTGTATTACTAGATATTAAAAGTTCATTTCTAATATTTTTCAGAGTTTCAAATATCTCCGGGTAACGAGCTTCATCAAAGTGATGAACCTTGGTGAACAAAAGAAGGTAAGTTTTATTATTTAATTCTATTTTATAAAAAGAATGTAATTGTTTTTCGTTATTAATTATTTCTTCTTTATTTTCAGATTTATCCAGGACTTCTAGAACAAAAGGGTTCGACTCGTCGAGGTCGATAGATGTTGGGATTAAAAGAACTCTACAATTACTTTTTAAAAGACTTTCATTGTGTTCTACAATTTGGGTGTTAAATGTTTTGTTTTTATCAGCAATGGTTTTTAAAAAGGTTGTATAATCGTCTGTCCGAGGACTTAAATTTGGAGATGAAATAATATCTGCGAAGGGTTCTATTTCAGGTTCTTCAACAACGGGTTCTACAACATGTTCTTCAAGAGGTTCTACTACTACGGGTTCTAATGATGATTCTACAGGTTCTTCAATAATTAATGGGTCAGGAGTAGGTAAGTCTGTAAGTGGGTCTTCGTTTATTATATCGTCTAGTCTAAATGAAGGAGGTGAGATTAAAAGGTCGTTAAGATCTCGGTCTAAGTCGTCAGGTTGTTCAACCGGGTCGACGGGTTGTTCAGATCCTATTTGTATAGGATTAACCGGGTATCTGGAAAGAGCATCTGCGTTGGCATTTATCTTGCCCTTTTTGTATTTTATGTCATAGTTATACTCTTCCAGTTTTAGACGCCATCTGACAAGTCTAGAACCTGGGTCTTTACAATTAAATAACCATTGAAGTGGTTTATGATCGGTTACTATTGTGAAACGGTTTCCGTAAAGATAGGGACGAAAGGTTTTTGTTTCAAAAACTATGGCGAGACATTCCTTTTCTGTGGTGCTATAATTTGTTTCAGCCTTATTAAGTGTCCGGGATGCAAAAGCAATCGGACGGTCTTTCCCAATCTCACCCTGGGATAATATTGCTGAGATTGCAAAACCGGATGCATCACAGGTGAGCACAAATGGTTGTGAAAAATCCGGATAAACCAATATTGGTGCTGTTACTAATTTATTTTTTAAAGATTCAAAAGATAATTGTTGTTCGTTATTCCATATAAATTGGTTATCTTTTTTCAAAAGAGTTGTTAAAGGTTTCGCTAATTTTGAAAACTGTGGGATGAACCTACGGTAGTATGAGATAAGTCCAAGAAAGGACTTTATATCTTTTTGGGTTTTTGGAACCGGAAATTGTTCCACGGCCTTGACTTTTTCTGGGTTTGGTTTGACACCATCACCGGTTATGATGTGACCTAAGTAGGTTACTTCTTTACGAAGAAATTCACATTTGTCCGGTTGAAGTTTCAGATTAAACTGTCTTAATCTCTTGAATACTTTGCTTAATTTTTCTATGTGTGACTTAAGGTCATATGAATAGATAACTATGTCGTCCAAGTATACATAACAATGAATACCCTGTAGGCCGGATAATACGGTATTCATCAGCCTTTGAAAAGTGGCTGGAGCATTTTTAAGGCCAAAAGGCATTCTTTTAAATTGAAAGTGACCTTCAGGAATACTAAATGCTGTTTTTTCTGCATCCTTTGGGTCTACTTGGATTTGGTGAAACCCTGAGGCTAAGTCCAGGGTGCTAAAATAGGTACTATTGCCTAATTGGTCAAGTATCTCATTAATTTGAGGTATAGGGTATGATTCACCAATTGTTATGTCATTCAGTTTGCGATAGTCTATGACTACTCGCCACTTTCGTTCTCCAGATGCGTCCAATTTTTTGGGGACGACCCATATTGGAGAAGACCAAGGGGACAAAGAAGGTTCAATAATATCTTGGTCTAGCATTTTCTTCATCTGTGAACCTACTTCTGCCTTATGGCATTGAGGAAATCTATAAGATTTTGTATTAATGGGTATATCTGAGCTAGTTTTAATTTGATGGGTAAGAGCAGTAGTAAAGGTCAATTTGTCATGAGGAAGGTGAAAGATGTCGGAATAATCATAGCATAAGTTAAGGAGGTTGTCTAATTCTTCGGAATTAAGATGAGATGTTCTTAATGACTCTAGAACTTCTTGGGTCCTATTAGAGAAGTTGTTAAAGTTATTAATTGGTTTAATGTCACAACTGTTAATTGGTTCTAATTTTAAGTTTAAGTTTGATTTAACATTAATTGGTTTATCAGTTGTGTTTAAAATAGAAATATTAATTCTGTTGTTTGGTTTAACTTTAACTAAACAATTTGATATAAGAACACTATCCGATATATGCTGATTTAATATTAAACCTTCCTTAATTTCAGGGTTATCGACAGAACACTCAATAATTGTTTCTGTTCTGGGATTTATTATATATGAAGGTTCATTAAAAGATAACTGTATTGTATAATTATTAATTAATAAAGTACCTGAATTATAATTAATATGACAGTTATGTTGCATAAATAAATCATTACCAATTATTCCGTCATACGGGAGATTTAAGTGCTCAAACACGTGAAATTTATGCTCTACTTTATTTTCATTTAATTTAAGTTTTAATTTGATAAAACCGAGACTTTTTAAGGCTTCATCTTTTGAGTCAATTCCTTGCACTGAGACATCACTAGGAGATACATTAATATCATTTTTAATGCATGATTTTTTTATGAGGCATAGTGATGCACCTGTATCGATTAATAAATTTAAGGGTTTTGTATTTGCAGTTGTATAAACCCTTATATGAGGTAAGTACCTTTCTTTATCGATAATTTTATAAATCTCTCGGTGGAGAGTTTGGGCCTGATTACATATTTGGTCCTTTGATTTTAAAATTGAAGGTAGGGCGCTTGTTTGGGGCTGGTTACCCGTGTGGTCCCTTGAATTTGAATTTGAAGATTGGGCGCTTATTTGGGGCTGGTTACCCGTGTGGTCCCTTGAATTTGAATTTGAAGATTGGGCGCTTATTTGGGGCTGGTTACCCGTGTGGTCCCTTGAATTTGAATTTGAAGATTGGGCGCTTATTTGGGGCTGGTTACCCGTGTGGTCCCTTGAATTCAAATTTACAGATTGGGCGCTTATTTGGGGCTGGTTACCCGTGTGGTCCCTTGATTTTGAATTTAAACATTGGGCGCTTGTTTGGGGCTGGTTACCCGTGTGGTCCTTTGAATTTGAATTTAAAGATAGGGCCTTGGTTTGGGACTGGTTACCCGTGAGTACCCTTGAATTTAAATTTGAAGATAGGGCCTTAGTTTGGGACTGGTTACCCGTGAGTACCCTTGAATTTAAATTTGAAGATAGGGCCTTAGTTTGGGACTGATTACCCGTGAGTACCCTATATTTAAGAGAAGAAGAATGATGGAGAGTTTGTGGCGTGCCTTTTATTGATATTTGTCGCGCTCGACACGTAAGCGGGACGCCTACTCGTTTAAATATTCTGCGTTAACAGCAGTATCGTCAAGGTCTACTTCGTCGTGACCTTCTTCTTCTTCTGCATAATTGACCCTATTAAATGGGTTTGGTTTTTTAAATTGAGAGAAATTTTGAGAATTCCTTCTTCTGAAACAATTATTTATATCGTGGCCTGTTTTTTTACAAAAACGACAGAATAAATTACCAGGCCTATTTGAATGTTGATTTTGATTAGGTGAGGCCTGATGTATAATGGGTCTCGAAGGACCTGGTCTAGGCTTAAGACCTAATTTGGGTTCTGTAGAAGAACTTTTATATAAACTTTGCTGAATACGTTCTTCTGAAATTGCCATATTTATGGCCTCATTAAGAGTTTTTGGCGACCTGCATCTAACTATATTAGATATACGAGGGTGTAAACCCATTAAAAAGTGATGGAGGGCTAGATCCTCCATTGCTGCGCAACGGCCTAAAAGCTCTTTGGGCTTAGTATTGGACAAAGTAATTTCGGTAAGCAGCTGCGATAGATATGTCTCTATTCGCAGAGAAAATTGGCTAACATTATCTTGTGGGCCCTGCTTGCTCTCTTGTAGGTCTGTGAGTAAATGAGCATAATGTTTGCGCTCACAGAATTGAGTTTTCAGAAAGTCTTTTAACTGTTCCCAGCTAACGAACTCTTTTATAGAGCAAGCAACTTCTGCTTTACCCTGGAGCTGGCTTATAATATATTTAAATAAAATTGGTTTTTGTGCTTCTGAGGCTAATTCATATGCGTTATTACAATTAATTATAAATGAATTTACGGTTTCGCGGCTACCATCATATTGTTTTATGAATTTGAATAGTGTGTTTAGATCTAGTTCCGCCATTGCTGCAGCAGCAAAAGCAGATCTAGTGAGCCTAGGAGAATTTATAGGAGATTTTAAGTCAGATGTTGGTTCTGCTTCCGGTATGCTAATAGTTAATTTAGTATCCTCTCCCTTGGTTACTTTTGGCATAACTATTGTCAAGACAACTATTTATGTTGTTTTATAAAGATTACACGAAACACTAAAAAACACAAAACAAAAAAAGGCACAATAAAAATACACAAAAAATAAATAAATGGCTCTGTAAAAATGGCACAATGTCACACAGAATACACAATACACAATAAACAAAAAATACAGAACAATAGAGAAAATAAAAATAAGCCAACTCATGCAACGAATTTCTTGTAAACAGAAATTTGATTTAAAAGTAAAATTAAATGTTTTTTACAACATAGTAATACAATATTTTGTACACATTAAATTAATGATTAAAGAAAAATATTACATTTAATGATATTAAAAAGTTTTTAATTTTATTTAACGTGGAACCCTATTTAGCATGACCAAAAGACTTACGCAGCGAGTAGCGCGATAGCGGATGTGAGACGCATTCCGGAGAGATAGCGTTGCACTTTCGGAGAATTCGGCAATGCGCCGGCTGTAACCTTGGTCCACTACCGATGAATACCTCGTGAGGATGGCCAACTTGGTGGCCTCTGGAGTTCAATCCAGGACCGGAGAAACCGGTATCTCGCTGGGCTTTTGGTTTTGGTGACTTCCTGGTCACCAGGGTGAAGTCGTCCTTGTAGACCTGATGGTGTTCCACGGAGCCTATCCCACTTTTATGCACTTTTATTTATTTTATGCACTGTTTCACTTTTCTTTTAACGCTTTTATACACTTTTGTCCTTTATGGCACTTGGAATATCCGGATCCCACCGCTGCCACCAAAATGTTACGGGGTTAATTTAAAGTCCCTTTTTAAAAAACAATATTTTAATTAACTAAAAAGAAACAAATTAGTTATTTATAATTTTGGGATCCTTTGGCAGACGCGCGTGTTTAAGATTCGATTGTCATAGACTGACTTCCGGGGATAGACTGGTGAATGGAAGGGAAAGCGGAGCTTATATAGGTTTAATAAAGTATGGTCAGCATTTATGCTGGAAAAGGAAGAACAGGAGTGGGTGGACAGGTCAGCAGTATCCCTTACTGGGACCGGGTATAACAGAACGCTTTAATATAAAGTAAATAAATTAAATTGTGTAGATTTCCACTGCCAGCAGCGTTGCATATTAAACTTATGTGCATATTGTGTCAATATCTGTATATATAAGCATGTATACTGTATGTAGTTATCTTCGCTTATGCGCTTGGTTTTGTACTGTAAGCATATTGTTGACAGAAATAAATAAATTAATTGTCTGTACAATAAAAATTTGGCCCCAAACTCATTCTTTACAAAGTCCCATGAAATATCAACAACAAATTTCGTGAGATAAGTCGATTCGTAGAAGCAATCTTCGAAAACGTTAACTCGAGCAATATTTGTTGCTGACATGTTTAATATCGGGACAAGTTTTACGATAAGACTAAGTTAAAGAAAAAGCACTTGTAACAAGTTGAGAGTTTATTGAAGAGAGAAATAGAATGGAGAAATATTTTCGGAGACAGTAAAATTGAGACAAAGACACTTGAAAGTGACGTGATTTCTTAGGCTTGTTGTAGGTAATATTTATTTAGTCATAACTTTACTAAGAAAACTACTACAAACTACGAAGTGTCTTCTCGTCCATACCTCAGAGCCTAAAGTGGAAAGTTTTTGAACAATTGGACAAACAAATCAGAGCTGTCACTGATTATCTATGGACGGCTGAGACGTAGTCATTTCTTATAAATCTTATTGAATTTTACAGACGGATGGACAGTGGAGTTTTAGCAATAATCTTCATATTAATAGTCTATTTAATAGAGTTTATATTTGGTTATGGAACTAAAAACAACACTAAAAACCAGTTCACATTCTAAAATTTTAGTACCTAACTTATTTCATTATATACAAACTATAAAACATTATATAAATACTTAATTCTAATGCGTTCTATAGCTGTTCGAGGTATTCTTGCTGCCCTGCAAACTCCAGCAATCGGAGAATGGAAAATACCTAATTCTGTATCCCAGGTCACTAACACTTTTATTGCGTCAGTAGCAGTAACTTCTGATGTAGGCGCCTATATGCATCCCGTATTAGATACATGCACACAACACATCATTACAGATTCAACCCTCAACATCTCAAAAGTGACTGTGACGTAAGTACGAGTAGGTACACCTTTTTATTTTATAACATCGTTGGTTCACACATTACGCGTCGACACTACAAAACAAAAAGTGCTTCGAGGGCAAAGTTCGCGGCTAATAGAAAAACTCCGCGTCCCCTAACGAGCGACATTAATCACCAAAATCAGGAAAAAGCAATAAAATATTATACGAGAGCTTTATGTTTGTAGCTGCATTGTAATATTTTTGTTGTTGAATTTAGTACATCAATTGCAGTGAAAGGGTCATAACAAAATTTTAACCTATATAGGTTATACTTAATTTTGGTTACATAGGTACATAGAGATCGATTACCTAACGAGTACAGTGGCGAGTGGGTGGTTAAACGTATTGGCGAGTCAGTTCAGTTTTGATCACGCTTAAATCTGCAAGGGATTGCAAGAAAAGGAATTTGAACACTGCTTGGTGACGAACGAACGAGTGGCGAGTGGTCGAGTGACAAGCGAGTGCGTGTTTATGAGTGCCGAGCGGGACATAGAGTCGCTGCGGGAGCAGAAGAATGAAGCGGGGAGGTGGGTACTCGGCCTAGTAAATAGATTGGGATTCTAGTGACTCTCTCGCCTCTCTGTTGGACCAAGCACTCGGTACAGCACTTGTTACAGTGTGGGGGAGCGAGGGCGGGGTCATGTCCCTTGTGACCCCCTCCCCTCCCCCCGAGACCGCGCCTGCTTCACAGTACCAGCGCAGTTCTAATCTGGAGTTGTCCGGGTCTAAAGGGGACGATGATCGCTTAACATCGTGCGCACTGTCTACCGTTTTGTCTAGTTTAATAAGGAAAAAAATTACATCCAACCACCCATAAGAATGCGACTATTCCTGAACTTGTGAACAGATACCATATACAATAAACAGATATTCTATACTTATAATATAAAGCTGAAAAGTTTGTTTGTATGAACGCGTTAATCTCAGTGACTACTGGTACGAATTGAAAAAATATTATTTTTGTGTTAAATTGTCCATTTATTGAGGTAGGCCATAGGGGCAAAAAATCAAGTTTACGTGGACGAAGTCGCGGGCGGCAGCTAGTCTGTTATCGGATTGATAGATAAAAGTAGAAGTTACCTTCTGCGTATTGACCTCCCGTGTAGAGATGCCCATCTTCTCGTGGTGGCGTAGCTGCACCGGGTAGATGATCTGGTAGTAGTGGGCTCCGATGTTGCGCACCAGGTCCTGGTTCTGCCTGTATTCGCGCAGTAGCCGCTCCACTTCTCCTGAGGACAAGGGGAGTACTAAAATATTGTTTTATAACTTCTAACGTGGTCAACAAATGACCGTTGATGGTCTTATCAATGAGAAATTACCCGGGATGTTAATAAACAATTTCATTTCATTTCAATTGTAAGCCCAGATACAAGTTGAGACTCAGTGCATATTTTTTTATATTAATCATAAAGCAGGCTACAGACCTTCAGATTTAACTGCACAGTTAAAACAAACAATATTGTCAGATAAACTGTACAGTTTCATTTTTTCCTACACACGATACAATTTTTAACTATACAGTTCAAATGCACATTTAAAATTGTGCAGATAAATCTGAAGGTCTGTAGCGGGCATTACACATGTTCACTTTTTTGACTGCATTTATAATAATTATACTCAATTTTACCATTTACAAGGAAAAGTACTGTGCGATATAGTTTTGAAGTCAGTTTTAATTTAAATGAATATTTTTTATCTATTTGTATTTCACAATAATCTGTACTTAGATGATTACTATGTGTCTTTTGGAGCGGTTAAAACACATCTACTCTTTACTTTATAGTATCATGACTAAGTAGGTTTAGTTTTTAAAGCAACCAAATATAAATTGCACCATATTCTATCCCTTAGTACAAGTAAGTAATATTTTTATGCAGAGGTTGTTTATTTGAAAAATACATTATTTCCAAAATAAGTCATATACAGCTTAGTTTTGCTAGAAGCTGGCAAACTTTGATCAAAATATAAAAGTGATCAGCAGAGCTGCTCAAAGAATAAAGGGATGTTAGGTGAAAAAGTGATCAGCAGAGCTGCTCAAAGAATAAAGGAATGTTAGGTGATGCAGTAGTAGTCCCTGTAGCTTCGGGATTAAGAATAGAGCTACGGTATCCCCTGCCTGATCGTAAGAGGCAACTAAAAGGGGACTTTCGGGGTTGCGCACGGGGAGAGTCGGAGCTCGATCCGTCCAGCCAGCAGCCCCGGGAAGGACGGCGGTGTGTGCGTGTGGCCGCATGTCGCCGTAAACATCGGAAGGTGCAGGAGAGCACATCTAACCTCGGAAGATGGGCCCATTCTGGGCTCCGCGCGTGGAAGACACCGGTGCGTTCCTTAAGAGATCCCGGAGTCATCCCCAAGCGCAGAGGCAGGCCACCGAGGGGGTTTTAGTGCGGTCAAATCCCACATAACCCGGTATCCTCTCCCTAGGTGCCGGGTACCTTTTGAAGGTTTCCCCCGACACCAAAAAAAAAGGTGATGCACTAGTACAACATAATAATAATAATAATTACGTTACGAGAACCATGAAATATTATCCCATATATGTTTCATTATATACATACATATGGCCCGGCGGCTGGCGTAGAATGTAAGGTACTGCTAAGAAATGCAGCTAAGCTAAACGGGCGTGGTCGGGTATGAGATGGGTGTCCGCTAGTGGCAAATATTTCATGCGCGTTTCCGTGCTTCGAAGGAAGAGGAAGAGACACGTACCAAGCTGTGGAACGCAAAAAGGTTTGCGTTGAATAATATAATACCCTTCCTTGTAACCTCTCCTCTCTTTTTTTACCCTTACCTTTTATTTCAAACTAGCTGTGCCCGCGACGTCGTCCGCGTGTATAGACTTTTATAAAATGGATTGATTAAAAATTAAAGATTATTTATTTGTATTGAATAAGTAGTAGGTAGATTATTCTTACATATAGTGAAATCACTTATATTCATATGTTCAGAAGAAACCTAATGTATTTTTTTCTAAATCCTTCAAACCTAAAACAGTAAGGAATGCTTACTGTACTGATCTTACTATCCACTTTTCTCACGTTTCGCTTTTCTCGCGCAATCAGATTCTCTTTACAAATATGTATCTCGTTTATTAAAGTTAAGAGTTACTGCTGTGCCCGAGGCTTCATCTATGTCAAAAATAGTATCTTTAGTAAATTGGGTGAATTTATACTGCAAAGAATGTATAGACTCATTCTATATACATAGCTTTAACCTACTGCAGAAAAGAGGTGCACTATACAACTACTTGTAGTTGGGAGATAAAATTTCTAAACGTACACGTGCTTATAGGATTAAACAATCGGAAAAATAATTGTAAGGTCAATTAATAAACTATAGGTTTAAAACTTGCGGACAGCAATTTGGTCATAAGTCATAACTCATATAACATTGTGAAAACTAAAGCAGAAGGCAGGGTCTCTACACAGTGTGCTATCTGTATTTGGAAATAAAGAATATTTTTATAAAGAATCTTTAAAGAATCCTTAATATCTCCATCAATCAACGTGTGTGGATGAGCCCTCAGCCCGTACGCAATAAAGAGACGCAAAAAATGAGTTAAGTTATCATTGGTTCAATTAACAATGTTCAGCATCATACGTATACCTACCCAACGATGGGACAACCCGCGTGGCGCAATGTTTACCATGCCGGACTGCTAATCGAACTGTCCCGGGTTAGAATCCGGGCGAAGCAGAAATTTCAATGATGAGTTTAAACTGTTCTCGGTCTGGGTGGTTATGTTTCTGTCTCTATGTATGTTCATGGCACCCGCGACACAGGGTATATCTACCCTAATGTGAGGCTATACGTGTGAAATGTTTTTTTTTTACACTATGTACTTACTTTTATTAGACTTAAGGCTTTTATTTGAAATTATCTCCATCGATTCACTTTGGAGAAGAAATGAATATTGCTCAATAACGCCATCTACATGGTGCCATCGACATGTAAACTTTGTGGTTGATAAATCGAATGTCAAATTACCAAATAGGTAGATATTGAGATTAACAGTTGGTTCACTAAGAGTTTAACTATTCGTCACCTAGATGTCTGCAGTAGTCTCGTTTTGTTAAGGCTTTGTACATTCTGTATGAAGGTTTAGATTCCGTATCTTACAACCTTAATGCTGGATTCATTGAGATTGTAAGATTTGGATTTCGGTTCATTGGAGCTTGAGGCCTCCTCAATATTGGGAGAGCTCCATGCTCAGCAGTGGAATGCTAAAAAGGTTGCAGCTTGATATAATGTAGCGATAATAATCGTTTCAGCTGCAGCCTGTTCATAATCTTCCACCCCAAAAGAAGACTAATAAGCTGAGCAACTAACTCAATGGAGCCTGTGATGTAAGGCTCGCGATGCGCTTATTAGGTACCTATAGTCTAGCCATACTCGGCCAACGAAAGAAAATACAGTAAGCTGATCTAAGTATATTTAATATAGTCGACAATATTAGTGAGAGTTCAAAATAATTTTACTTAAATTTAAACTTTTATTTATGGTTTTGAATGGGCTGTTACCGAAACTTTCATACAAAATCCCCAAAGTGCCTTTTAAGTTTATGTCGCGTATTGTAATTTTGTGTAATGTAAATTTCAATTTACACTCACGCAAAAAATTCATTCAACAATATATCAGTAAACACCTCATTCAAAGAAGGGAAAATAATTTGAGAATGAAATATTAAGTTAAGGTTAATTATTGTACGCTTGAGATACCAACTTTCGAATCCATTTTATTTGCTATTGAGGGGTAGTTTTGAAAAAAGCGTAAATAGAATTCTTACTATGTTAGTAAAGATTACAAATACAAAATTATAAGTATATAACTCTGCACAAAAATATTCTGTACATCAAGTTTCGACACTCAATTTTCAAAGAGTTTCAAAGAAAATTGACATTTAAAGGGTGAATTTCGGGAAATGCTGAAACACGTATTCTTTTATTTTGGTTAGAAAATATTTATACCAAATTTCAAGAAAATCTATTGAAAAAATCCAAGTTTTCCATACAAATTTTCATCGCTCATTTCACACCCTTAAAGGGTTATTTTTAAAATTATCTATAGCTTAAATGTTAGCGAGGACCAATATATATAAAACAAAAAAAGTTTCATCAAAATCCGTCCAGTAGTTTTTGCGTGAAAAGCTAACAACAGACAGACAGACAGACAGACAGACAGACAATAATTTCAAAACTTATATTTTTAGCTTCTGTTACTTATAAAAAGACCCCTAGAAGTATTTTTTTAAATTTATATGCAATGTACAGAATTGACCCTGCTTACAGTTTTATTATGTATAGATAAAAGAAACTGATTTTTATATGTTTGTAGATGTAAATAGTTAATTTTAATTTTATTTACTGTGTCAGCTTCTATCACTCAGTGCTCTTTCTACCTACCTGCAAATTCTCACCATCACCATTGGTTGACTGGGAGAGAATGCCACTAGGCATTAAGTCCGCCCATTGTTAGCCTAGTTTTTAAGTCAACAATTTAAAAATAAATAAATAAATAAAAAATCTGTAACATTTAAGTCTTGCCTAATTTTCTGACACTCAATATAATCTAATTTTTCAAGTACTGTTCCCGATTTCGGCACGCACGACAGACCTTACACGGATTTTTCATCCATTACGTGTTGATTAATTATATTTGCTGTTCGCAAACACTGAAGTTCCAATGATGTCGTTCGTTCCAAATTTTATTAGACCCTTGATCCCGTCTCCCACAAATTAACATAATATATTCAATTTTAAGCTCACGTCGGATTTGTTCGAGCACCTCGAACGGCGAAAAAGCTGGAAATCTAGCAGAATTAAGCCTTGGATTTCGAAATAATCTTAATCGATAAATAAAAAGCAACATTGGCAGTTCTATAAAAAAAGTTTTCAAGCACTGTTACCAATTTATGGTACGCATGAAAGACCTTTTTTAATGTAACATCCTGTCTATATCCATTAATCCGTTATCTTTGGCCCCGTTTCACGCAAAATAACATAATAATAATATGTGCAATTTTAAAGTCGCGTAGGATTTGTTCGAGCGCGTGCAAAGGTACATAATATTCTAGAATTCGGTCACGGGATCTCAATGCCTGAAACGTTCAGACTTAGTCATGTGAAAACTGTATAAGATAGCAGAATGAAGCCTTACATTTAAACTGCAATGGTTGCGTTGAGTACTTAAAATTTAACAAAAGTTTTTATAAAAAAATCACAAATATCAATAAAGTCTTTATGAATTTTTTTTACTAAAATTGTATATAAACAAGCTATTTATAGAGATAAATCGCAAGAAATTTTAGTGTATTAATACGCCTGTAAACTTTTTTTACAATCTTTATTTGTCTCCACGCTGAGCACAAGTCTCCTCTCGAAGTGAGTGGAATTTAGGCCAAGGAAAAGTCCACCAGGCCTGCCAAATGCGGACTGATGTCATCGATAAATTATAAAAGTGGACGCTTAGCACTTTTCTGTGCTTAAATACTAAAAATAATACAAAACAAATTTGGGCACTCCGTTTTAGTTTAATTAAATAAATAAATAAATATCTTAATTAATTATCTTATTTAATTATACGTTAATTTTAGGACACTTTATATACAATCTAATTTTCAAGCACTGTTCACGCTTCGCTTCTTACCTTGAAAAGACCTTACACGAGTGTGTCATCCATTACGTTTTAATTAATTGAATTCGTAGATAGCAAACACTGCGAAATTCCAATAATGTTGTCCTTAACTTTCGCAAGGCTCTTGATCCCATCTCTAACAAATTAACATAATATATTCAATTTTAAACTCGCATCAGATTTGTTCGAGCGTCCCGAATCACAGCCATTGTTCTAGAACTCGGTCACCGGATTCCAATGTTTCGAACGTTCAGACTTAGGCCGCTATCCCACTGGTGTTTTACTAGTTAAAGACTCTCCAACGTCAGCAAAGTTACAATGCTGCACAGCTGCGATGTTAAAGTTACGTATACTTTGAAATTTTTAATAATAATAATTATTATTTATTTATTGTTACTCACAAAGGTGGTACAATGGTACAAATCTAACGTATATAAATGTAAAATTCACAACCTTACTTTGTGAGAACCTGGTGCCTGATATGGGTTACTTAATAAAAAAACCTGTGTTACAAGTCACCAGTGCCCACCCGCGGAAAGATATACAATTTACATCAGTAACATTACATGTGAGATAGGTAGCTAGCACTAACACTAACAAATATTTTCTCTAATTTAAAGGTTTATTAAGATGTTATAAAAATGTCTCTCTCTCTCTTTCTCTCTGTGTGTGTGTGTGTGAGAGAGAGAGTGTGTGTGTTTGTGTTGTGTGTATGTGTTGGTTTATGTATTGGCGCGTGTATGTTTGTTGTGCATTTAATATTTAATAGATATGAAGAAGCAAGATAGATAGTGAGAATAGTACGCGGTATGAGTTGAAATTATTTGACCAAATTATTTTATGAATGCAACGTTAACATCACGCTCATGCTTAGATTGGACGCTGGCTGCTCCCGCTCTTACGGATAGAGTGGAATGGTAGTATGATAAAAAACACAACGTTGACGCCGCGTTGACACTAGGCATTGTTGTTAAAGACTCGCGACGTCAACATCGTGTTTGCGCAACGACAACGCTGAAGAAACACCAACGTAAAACGCTAGTGGGAAAGCGGCCTTAGTCGTGCTTTTACGTCATGTTACCTTAGCGGAATGTTGAGTGTTGTGCTAAATACAACTAACGGATTACTAGAAATAGTATACTTAAGTACTATAATTTTGAAATTTCAGGAAAAACAAAAATAAACAAAATTTACGGCATTAAGAAATCTATCTGATTGCCCGAAAAACTAATTCTATCTATAGGTATTTGATTTTGTCTAATGTTTATTCAGCTTTTAAAAAATGCTCGTTTATGCATACTTGCCTCGAAATAAAAACAATTGTTTTAGAACTCGGTCACTGGATCTCTATTGCTCAAATGTTCGGACTACTAACTTAGTCATGCGTTATGCCGCGGACTGCGGTATGTACTTCAGTAGAATAGAGTTTATGCTAGGGTAGTGGCGCTGAGAACTGCTGCGAGGTTAAATAGAACAAATAATAATAACAATACATTTCTTGGTGCTATGTAGTTTTTTATGCATTTTTAGGGTTCCGTAACTCGAAAGGAAAAAACGGAACCCTTATAGGATCACTTTTTTGTTCGTCCGGTCCGTCCGCCTGTCTCTCTGTCTGTCAATGCTCTTTTTTTTAGTATTTATATCAAATATCAGGTCTACTGACCTTTGGAGCTGTGAAAAAATCAAACTTCTAAGCTATCGCAATCAGAAGATACAGCCGTTTATGCCGCAAATTTCTGCCAACTTTCGCAAGAGAATCAAAACCTACAGAGTTTTTTTTTTCCAACCTTTTATATGTCCCACTGCTGGGCACAGGTCTCCTACTCAAAAGTGAGAGGGATTTAGGCCATAGTCCACCACGCTGGCCAAGTGCGGATTGGTGGACGTCATGCTATAGAGAAATTATGAATTTCTCTCAGGCATGCACTGTGAAGGAGAACATCGTAATCAATTAAATTATCTTCCATCATTTAAATATTTTCCATCACCGTGGAGCAGCAATAAATGCGCACATAACAAATTTCTTTGTCAGAGGTGCGCGCCGAGGATTTGAACCCGGGATCGGGCACACACATCCAAGGATCCGCCCAAAACACTCTGTTCCTTGTCCACACGCAAGCAGAAAAAACACTCCTTAGTAACGCAGGCTGTGGATCTGGTGAAGGATCACGTATCCTCACCATACACGAAGCCCAGGGACTGACCTTCGAAAAAGTCTTAATAGTGAACACTAAGCCAGAGAAAGGGAAGGTGCACGACAGCGTCGCCCATGCAGTCGTCGCCATCACCAGACAGACTTGCTCCTTTGTCTACTATTCCGACGTCAAAGATGATGCTATTGGAAACTTCATACAGGCGGCTTTGAAAGCAACAACAGCGACAATCTATGACTACTACTTGGCAACTGCCATCAGCCACAGGGACATGACGGTCATTGACGAAACATTAAAACAACTCCCGGGACCACACGCCGGGACCTCAACGGACTAAACACTAACATCACTAACAATAACAATAGCAAAATAGTTTAAAAAATACAAAAAAAAAATATACTAACACACTAAATAAAAAAAATCTGGAGCAATTAATCGTGACAAAAAAAAAAAAGAAAAATAAAGTAAAAAGCAAACAAAATATCTTGACGCAAAAAAAGGCACGCACGCCAAGTCTGTGGAGTTTAACTATTGTAACTAAAAATAATAATAATAATAATAATGACAAGAATCATTACCACGTTGCAGCTGCAATTTTATAACGTCAAAAAGACTGTATAGTGGTGACCTGGCTGCAACCCTTTTTGCGTCCCACAATTGTAAAGGCCTGGAGCTTAATATACCTTGTTGCTCCAATGAGGGTTAATGGAGATGCAGGATCACTATCCCGCTGGTCACTACCAACCTGCTGTCTGATGTTTTCAAAACGCTTTTCAGGTTAACGACTAGGCTTATCGACTGCTATCTATTAACGGAACCGACGGCCTATCGTGCCATCCAAAGCATCGATACGAAAATTAAATTTTCCACTAGCGGTCACCTATTTTAAACCTGACCGCGCCCGTTTAGCTTACTTGCGTATATATCGCCACAGGAGTAGATAAACGACCAGAGTGCAAGCTTCATACAACCGCGCGAATCGGTTGCACTACCACAAGCACGCGGAGCATGTGTGCGTGACCACTGGCTGCTTGTCGCGTACGCGGCGAGACTGGAAAAAACCGGTTTACGTTGGCACAGCCAGTTGACAATCTCAGGGTTTGTGCGACGTACGTTTTTTGTTTTGTTATTTAATTTTGCAAGTTTGAATATTTACTTAATATAAAAACGTGGTATTTTATTAATAACAATGGTTGTTTACTGTACTGTTTGTATGAATAATACTAGAAAAAATAAAAATATATCATACTTTAACTATCCCAAGGAGTACAATAGGTAAGTAAATATTTGATTATTACTTTTTCAAGTAAGTGGGTACCTGTATTCTATTGTATGATTTTCGTTGGCACAGCCAGTTGACAATCTCAGTGTTTGTGCGACGTACGTTTTTTGTTTTGTTATTTAATTTTGCAAGTTTGAATATTTACTTAATATAAAAACGTGGTATTTTATTAATAACAATGGTTGTTTACTGTACTGTTTGTATGAATAATACTAGAAAAAATAAAAATATATCATACTTTAACTATCACAATCAAATATTTACTTACCTATTGTACTCCTTGTACAATAGATAAGTAAATATTTGATTATTACTTTTTCAAGTAAGTGGGTACCTGTATTCTATTGTATGATTCTTTTTTTTTAATAAGAAGAGGATACTACACAATGTGCTTTTACCTTTTTATTATTATTACGAAATTTTACAAAACATTTGTAGGTATGTGGGTGGTTTGGTATGTGTGTTAAGTTGAAATTTCGCAAGTAAGATTTGAACCACTTCCCGATGTTGTATACTTACCTGCGGAACTTTGGTGACAATCCAATAACGATAGATATAACCTGCCCGGTCACGAAATTTTGTATGTTAGTTTAATTTTGATAGTTCAACACAATTTTTATCATGAGTTGCTGCTGCAGCCATCGTTGTCTTGTCTCTTTACGAGGGAACTCTTTAACTCGAAACTTAGTAAATTAAAATTAACTTTGTTTGCTTACCATAATCTTCACCATAAACTGCTGCCGCAGACAAGGACATGAGGGAACTCCTCAACGGCTATAGTAGCACGATCATGAAAATTTGAATACGCATTTAAAAATCGTTAAATACATCGTTCTTATTTCTCGCTTCTAGTCGGTCTGTATTTAAATTAAAAAAATATTTAAAAAAATAAGTATGATTAATAATAATTATATTATATCTATATCTATATTAATATTATAAATAAAGGGGAAAGATTTGTATTTTTGTATGTTTGTAATGAATAAACTCAAAAACTACTGTTCCGATTTCAAAAATTCTTTCATCATTAGAAAGCTACATTTACTCTGAGTAACATAAGCTACTTTTTACCGCGGGAAAATGCTTCATTCCTACGTGAAAACCGGTATACTATCATTTTATTTTCGTTGCAGGCGACATGATTAACCTATTGTGACAACCCTACCAGAATAGGTAACAATTTTTCCCGTTCTTAAGAAGCTTGCACTCTGGTCGTTTATCTACTCCTGTGATATCGCTTAGAGCTACAAAAATCGGTTGTCTGTAAGATCGGTTTACTGACGATAGTTAAACGTGACAACGTCATAAAAAAATACTTGTTGCTATAAACAATTGACACCACATTCATTTTCACTGCATTTCATACTTGACGAAAACATGTAAATGTATTATTGTATAACAGCTGTCTACGCGGACGCATCGCTCAGTCAAGTAGGAGAGAGACAGATGTCTAACGCTGCCGAACGCGGAGGCCGATTGTGCCGCTTTCTCGCTCATTCCGCGCTCTCGCTTGTACTTCAAGCCTTAAATGGAACGCCTCAGAGCGAGGTAACGACGCATGAGTCATGTTTTTTCGTTCGTGCAGCCGGCTCCATCGAATTTTAAGACGTTGTCACATCAAAAAATCTAAGTTAGCATAGCACAACCAATTTATAGTAACAACTCAATCGCTTCAGTATAGTGCATATTAATATAAATTGCAAACTCTAAAGTCATATCGCTCGTGTGAAAATGATCTAAGTTGGACGCCGAATTTAAATGTAAATATTTATGCCGCTCCTTGTTAACTACTTCGAGAATTGAGACCCAATGCAGAGTTAGTTTAAATGGGATCGAAATTTTCGAGATTTGAAAGCAGAATCGAATCTTATTAGGGCGTATTTAAATGTACGTGTACTTGTAGAAGAGCGGAACGAGTATACCCACTGTGTACCTATGTTTGATGTTTGTAAGTTTAAAATTTAAATGTGATTCTACGAAACGTGATTTAATTTTGTTTAGAATGTTAAGAAATGCGAGAAGCGAAGCAAGTATGGATTTAACTTGTAATTTCGTCTTAGAAAGGTAAGTCGAGTGGAAGATTAACCTAACGAGTACAATGATTAGGCCTAGATTTTGAAATTTGCCTGAGTATAAATAACTGTTGGAGAGATACAGTTATATGACCAAACTACAGTTGGTTACAACGTATGGACAGCGTGGATTCCTATGATAAAACCGAATACCGAAATAGAAACGAATCGAAAGTTGATAATGACATGCGTCTCAAAATATTAGCGTCACAATCATTTTTATATTGCTATATTCTAAAACAATTCAGTATTTTTGAGCTAAAGAATATGATTAAGCAACGCAAGTCACTAAGGCGCATGCGATTTAAACTTACAGCACTATATTGCTACAGTAGAGTGCATAATAATATAGTAGCAAAAGAAGAAAAGAGTAGAAAGATAGTAAAATATTTAGTGAAAGAAAGTAGAATATTTCATTTCATTTCGTTTCGTTTCGTTTCGTTTCGTTTCGTTTCATTTCATGTCATTTCATTTCATTACATTTCATTTCATTTCATTTCATTTCATTTCATTTCATTTCATTTCATCTCATCTCAGCTCATCTCAGCTCATCTCATCTCATCTCAGCTCATTTCAGCTCATCTCATCTCATCTAATCTCATTTCATTTCATTTTACTTAATTTCATTTCATTCTTTCAAGTAAAGTGACAAGTTCGCTATTTTTCAGTTAAAGTCACCCGTAACTTTATATTCAATTTCACGATGTTCGAGTAGTAGTAGAGAGTGATTAGTGAATCATATGATAAACTGACCCGTACTCATAGCTTTTACTTGCCAATTAACTTTACTTAGGACGTAACTAATCAACACATTACTTGGATATGGTGAACGAAACCCTAAGCATCAGTGGCCTGGGTGAAACTATACTAAATTGGACGCTAAATTTATATGTAAATATTTATACCCATTTACTTAACTTTGAGAATTGAGGCCCAAGACAGAGTTTGTTCGAATGAGGTTGAAATATCGAGGTTTGAAAGCAGAATCGAATCTTATTAGGGCGTATTAAATATACGGATTCTTGTACAAGGGCAATACCACTGTGTACCTATGTTTGAGGTTTATGAGTTTCAAAGTCAAATGTGATTCGACGAAACGTGAATTAATTCTGTCAAGAATTTTAAGTAATTCGAGAAGCGAAGCAAGAATGGATTTAATTAAAATTGTGATTTTCCGTCGAGGAAAGGCAAATTAAGTGAAAGATTAACCTAATAGGTGCAAAGACGTAGGATTTTTTTGAATATGCCTGCAACTTTTTGTGCGTTCCACTGCTGGGCACGGGTCTCTCCCCATCATTGGGAAGGCCTGGAGCTTACCGGCTTAGCCGTGCGAGTTTTCAAGCCGCTTATCAAGCGAACGACAAAGTTTAACGACAGCTACATATATTATATCAACGGGACTTTAATTTAGTTTAAATTTGCGATCACCCATCTAATACTCGACCGCGTCCGTTTTATTTAGCTGCCTAGATCACTTATATTCTATGCTAGCCGCTAGAACATGCACTTTTCATTTTAAAACAGCTCTACAGCTCTAGGGTCAAAATACGGACATGCATTTTGTGACGTTAAGTTTTTATTTGGTACACTTTAGTATAAAAGTACTACTACCTACGAGTATTACATATTCTATCGTTTTCTGCAAGCAATATCCGATATATTAGCACCAACTTAATAATTCATCGGGTAGCGCGATAATTAATGATCGCTTTTATTGACGGCTTGGCTGCCTTTCAACGAGGCGAGGTGTTGACAGCCGTACTCGTATTTCGGTTATTATGATTATTCATTAAACATCTTTGTATAAAGCGAAGCGCGTTTCTACATATTATGCATGTAAACCTTTGCTATTGTTTCGTTTACTCAATTTTATATTCTACTATTTCTATTCCGACTTAAGCATAACCTAAGTATAAGACATAATGGGGACGACACTGACTTTTGCAACACAGTGCAAACTAAAGCAAAAGGCTCCGAAGCACGGAAATGAGCATGTCATTTTTTGCCACTATCGGTCACCCATCTCACACCCGACCGCGCCCGTTTGCGCAATGGTTACCATACCGGACTGCCGATTGGAAAGTCCCGGGTCCGATTCCCGGCGAGGAAGAA
Organism: Pyrgus malvae; assembly: GCA_911387765.1. NCBI lineage: Eukaryota > Metazoa > Arthropoda > Insecta > Lepidoptera > Hesperiidae > Pyrgus > Pyrgus malvae. The sequence continues at coordinate 2,135,291 of OU426955.1, read as the reverse complement.
ATTTAAATGGTGAGTTTAAATTTCTGTTCTCGGTCTGGGTGTTTGGGTAACTGTCTTTGTGTGTGTCCATGGTACCTACGACATAGGGTGTACCTACCCTACTGTTGGGCTATGAGTGTGAAACGCTATTTATTTATTTATTTATTGAAGCTGTAGTGATCACATAACTCGATGTGGCCTGTATTGTCACTTATAAAAAACAACTTAAATAAAAAAGCTTTCAATACGATACGTGATATATCGTATAATATTTAGGATAATAAATATTCATGAATATTTTTGATGAGTAATAGCCAATATTTGAACGTTAACTTATTGATTCATCGGACAACGCCGTTAATTAATGGTCGCTTTGATTGACGGCCCGGTATCCTTTCAACGCGCGAAGCGTTAGCTGCTATACTTCGATTAATACGAAGAATTCAATATGTAGAGCATTTTGTTTAGAAACTTTTATAATGTCCCACTGCTGGGTACGTATCCTCTATAAATTAGGTCATATTTAACCGTTGAAGGGCCTCGTTTACCATCTCCAAGTAAAGTGTTGATTAGTTACGTCCCAAGTAAAGTTCATTGGCAAGTAAAAGCTATGAGTACGGGTCAGTTTATCATATGATTAGTGCTACTCGAACATCGTGAAATTGAAATTGAAATTACGAGTGACTTTAACCGAAAATTAGCGTTTGTCACTTTACTTGAAGGTGGTGAAAGAGGCCCTAAGTATAATTTATTTACATACAATGTTTTTTTTAATGACGCTTCGCGTCACTTCACACTCATAGCCCCACAGTAGGGTAGATATAACCTGTGTCGTGGGTACCATGGACACATATAAAGACAGAAACACAAACACCCAGACCAAGAACAGAAATTTAAACTCATCATTCAAATTTCTGATTCGCCGTGATGGAACCCGGAACCCTACGATTAGCAGTCCGTCATGGTAACCATTGCGCCACTTATATTACCTATATTAAAATATTTTTCCTCATCTTAACTCAGCGTTATAGAATGAAACTGTTCTTAATCAAATAAAAAATAATTGCTTTCGAAAAACGACAGTTTATTTTCGAAAAAGGAAAACTAACTGAGCTATTAAATTGTTTAACGAGTGAACTTGGCGCCGAAACGCTATTTAATCGGCTTGGTCACTCGGCTTTAGTAATCCGACGTTTTTTTTCCATGGGCAAAAAGACAATGCAGAAGTTGACTGCAGATGGCTGCAACCCTTTTTATGCCCCACTGCTGGGCACGGGTCTCTCTCCTTTATTGGGGAAGCCTGGAGCTTACTCCACCACGCTGCTCCAATGCGGGTTGGTGGAGATGCAGGTTAGTGACCAACCCGCTGTCGGATGTTTTCAAACCGCCCGTAAGGCTTCCGACAAGGTTTAACGACTGTTATCTATCGACAACAACCGGGACCGACGGCTTAACGTGCCCTCCGAAGCACGGAAACTGCAGATACTAGATGTTATTGTTACAATCATTGACAGGGTTATCATTTAAATTGAATCAGTCAGTATGTTACTTACTTGATAATGTTTCAGATAATAGGATTAACGGTGTATGCTATAAATCTAGTTACTGTTAATGTTCGGTTATTGATATAACTGATAAAATGTCATAGGAGTACTGGAAGTTCTTTATTTTCCTCTATTATATAGTGTCGCACACAATCAGCTGTCAAATGTGCCCATTATCGACCCATAGACATTCTGTTATCTCAAATATATAAATGTACTTTTTTAAAAGAGTGCTGGGAGTTTTTTTCCGCCGCCTTTTTTCTCAGCTCAACATCTAGCCCAAACGGGCACCTAAAGGCGATGACCGACAAAAAATGACATTAATTAAGGGAATATTATGTATTCCTAAATAAATAAATTCCTATTATGTATTTCTAATATGTTTTTCTTTCTTTTTATTTCTTTCTTTTCTCGCAAAAAGTCCCGTTAACACACGTTCCGAATTGCTAGGCAGAATTTTGTTCTGAAACTCCCAAAGTTAAAACCCAATTCAGCAATAAAATTACTTGAAAACGAATCGAAAATTCAAAACACAAATTAAACTGCAGATTGAACTTTTCGAATAGCAAAATGAAATCTTACTACGAATCCAATTATTACCAATTTGTACTGCTCCAAGATCCTGTTCAGTTACAATCGCTTGAATCGAAGCTATTGTTCGCTTTACTATTTTGTGTTCCCTTGCTATCGTGTTTTGTAAATTAGATTTGCTAAAACAAAGGGTTACATAGGTTTTTAAATTAGAACGATCTGCCATGTTGTCTTCTTTTGTAAAGTTGTGATTAAATGTTATAAATATTGTTAGGAATCAACGTCGGTAGTTGAATTAAAAAAATGTGTCTATTTAGGGGAAAAGACTTATAAAAGTGGATCCTCCTCGTTTTTAATATCGTGCGGATTCCATCACGCATGCGGGACTGTCCCGCACGCGGAAAATTTCACGCAGCGTTAGACACGCTGGCCCACGATCAAATTTTCTGCGGGCTGCTATGCATTGGATGACAAACTCAGAAAATTATTGATTATACAACTTAATTTACAAAAACGAAATAAAAGATCACAGTATGGCCTGTTATTTGAAAACAGAATTCTTGCTGGAACGCATGACAGTAAAATGTACACTGTTTGTCATAGAAGCGCTCAAGCACGTGGGGTACCCGCGCGGTGTTGCTGCCTTTTTTTTTTTTTTTTTTATATGTAAACCGAACAAAGAGGCAGACGGGCCGCGTGGTGTTAAGCGATCACCGTCGCCTATGGACAAGGGCAACCCCAGGAGAGCCACCCGAGTATTGCCGGCTTTGAAGGAGAGCTTTTTTTACAGCTTTCTTGAAGAACCCCATGTTATAGTCCACTGGGAATGCCTCAGCTGGAAGGTTGTCCCATAACCTACACGTCCGTGGTAAAAAGGAGCGTGCAAAGCGGACTGTGGAGGACCGCCACGAGTCCAGATGGTGCCTGTGGAACTTTAACCTTCGTCTGGTGGTATAATCATGGAATGGTGATGTAGGCATGAGTTTGAAAAGTTCCTCGGAGCACTCACCATAGTAAAGTCGGTAGAACACGCAGAGCGAGCCTATGTCTCTTCGCAAGCTGAGCGGTTCTAGCCTGTCAGTCAATCTTGGGTCGTTGACGATTCGGACTGCGCGCTTTTCAACGGAGTCAAATGGGTGTAGCTGGTATTTTGGTGCTCCTGCCCAGAGATGAGAGCAGTACTCCATGTGGGGTCTGACCTGGGCCTTGTACAGCGTCAGGAGTTGCCCCGCAGTGAAGTACTGCCTCGCCCTATTGAGGACACCAAGCTTTTTGGACGCCAATTTGGCTTTGTGCTCCAAATGACTCCGGTACTGCACTTTACTCGTAATGTCAACTCCCAAGATACCGACACTTTAACCGACGGTGAGCGCGGTACCCTGGAACTTGGGCGCTATAACAAATGGGGTTTTTTTAGCGGTAAACGCGCAAACTTGTGTCTTCGTGAGGTTAAACTCGACAAGGTTAAGTCGACCCCATTCCGAGACCCGCTCCAGAGAGTTCTCGACTTCAGACACAAGTTCGGTTCTGCTTTCCTCCACTTGTGACCTAGAGGCATTGGCTCGACAGGTGTATAGTGCGTCCACCGTACTATCATCTGCATAGCAATGTATACTACGTGATTGTTGCAGCATGTCATTGATATGCAGAATGAATAGTGTAGGGGACAGCACTGAGCCTTGGGGAACACCGGCATTAATGGGCTTCATATCTGAGCAGCATCCGTCAACAACGACCTTAATCTGCCGCTCAGACAAAAAGCTGGCCACCCAGTTACATAGCCTCAAGGGAAGACCGTAAGATGGAAGCTTCGCGAGAAGGGCCCTGTGCCAGACCCGGTCAAAGGCCTTTGCAATATCCAGGCTAACTGCCAGAGCCTCCCCGTTGCCCTCGACGGCTTCAGCCCAGCGGTGTGTGAGGTATACCAAGAGATCACCGGCCGACCGGCCCTGGCGAAAGCCATACTGACGATCGCTGATCAACCGGTGCTTCTCGAGGTACCTAAGGAGCTGCGTATTTATAACACGCTCCATCACCTTAGAGAGCAGGGAGGTTATTGCAATGGGCCTGTAGTTAGACGGGTCACTGCGGTCACCCTTTTTCGGGATTGGGTGTACTAGGGCTACCTTCCACGAAGATGATACTTTACTAGTGGTGTAGGAAAGCGAGAATAAGCGCGTTAAGACAGGAGCCAACTCGGGAGCGCACGTCTTTAATACGATCGCGGGGATATCATCCGGCCCGCTCGACTTCTTGACATCGAGGGCTAGTAGAGCTCGTCTGACGGCCTTTTGAGTGAAACGCACGTCCTTCATCGAGCTCTCACACTGCTTGATGGTCGGCGGTGTGGCACCTCTATCGTCCAGAGTCGAGTTTGAGGCAAACAGGGTACCCAGGAGATCGGCTTTCCCTTTTGCCGTGTGAGCCAGAGTATCGTCCGGTTTGCGTAAAGATGGTAGAGACGACCGACAGAAGTTACCTTCGACAGCCTTGGCAAGCGACCAAAAAGCTCGACTCCCGCAAGGGTAGCTTGATAGACGCTGGCCAATTCTGCCGACGTGCCTAAACTTCGCCTTGGCTATTTGCTTCTTTGCCGAACGGGAGGCAGCGTTGAATTTTTTCCGAAGCTTAGACGTTTCGGGGTCCTTGCGCGTGTGCGCATCAGCCCAGGTTTTAAAAGCTTCTTGCTTAAGGCTAGAAGCCTTAGCGCAAGAACCATTAAACCAGGGCTTGTTTCGCCCGCCAATGGATACTACAGAGTTGGGGATAAAACCAATCATGCCCTGTCGTATCACATCGGCTATCGATTCCGCACACGTGCTAGGATCACCCGAGGTGAAGCACAGCTGCCTCCAGGGGTAGGAAGCCAGGAATTCCCGGAGTCCATCCCAGTCCGCTGACCTGTAATGCCAGACTTGACGCTTCCCATTGGGTCGAGAACCTTCTGGGGGCGGCAATGGTACGGCAGAACTTACCAGGCAATGGTCAGAAGTCCCAAGTGGGGCCCCAACCGTCACCCGGTAGTCAGATGGATGGGTGGTCAGCAGAAGGTCCAGCAGAGAGGCAGTATGGGTCTCAATATCTGGTACTCTGGTGAAAGTGTGTACCACCTGCATCAACCCATATGCCAAGGAGAAGTTGTAAGCGGCCCTGCCAGCAAAGTCGGTGATTCTGGATCCCAACCATTCGGTGTGGTGAGCGTTGAAGTCACCCAGAATCACGAGCTCAGCCGAGGGACACTGTTCCAGCACTCTGTCGGAAGTCTTTTGGACGTGCTCAAATAATCGAGTCGTCTCCGCGTCTCCGCTATAGGACCTATAGAGGCACGCGTAGATTCGGGTTATAGCCCCAGCGTCTACACGTGCCCAAAGCACCGATAGGTCCTTGTCTTTAAGGCAGCTTAGACGGCGACAGCAGACATCCTCCCTGACGTACATACATACCCCTGCCCTACGCCTAAATGCGTGTTCTAAAATGTAGCCGGGATAGTGCAGGTACGATATAGCGTCAGGTGGTGCAATTTGTGTCTCCGTGAGGAAAAGTAAAGCCGGCTTTGCTGTCTCTAGGTGTTGGTGGACAGCATTCAGGTTGGAATGTAGTCCCCTGATATTGCACATGTCCACAGTAAGTGTGGGGGGGATGGCCGCTGAAAGAACTTTACTTTTCTTAAATCTGCCCATAACTAAAAACTGTAAAAAAAAGAGGAGTGGGGAATGTGAAGGGAATTGCTCCGTTGGTGCCCCTCAGGCCCTGGCGTAGGCTTCTTAACGCCAAGCCGATGGCAGGACGTGGGTTGCCGGCGCGGGGGACGAAAGGGCCCCCGGTCCCCCCCGTGCGCAGATGCCGGGCCCCCCTCCGGTCTCTTACCCCGGCACGGCACCGCGCAACGGGATTTTTCGCTGGTTGGCGGGACAGCCTCCCAGGCCAGAGGTTAGCAGTGAGGCCTGGGTTCGGGTCCCCAACTGACCAGCGGGCGGCCAGCGGACAGCCGTTTCACCGGGTCTTCCTGGCCCCCGCGCCGACACACCAATGCTACCAGGGTAATGGCGCCTTGAATCCAACGGAAGCCCAAGAGGCATCAACGGAGCAATATAGGGATAGGGAAGGGTGGGACAGGGAGAACTGGATCTCAGGCTCACAACCGAAACACGCCAGAGGCACACCAAGGCAAGCCAAGGCAAGCCAGAGGCATTAAACGGTTGACTCCGACCCGAGGGTGGTCGCCACCCAGCCAGGCCCCAGGAAGGTACCTTACCACCGAGCAGTTGTCGGGTTTAGTCGCCTCTTACGACACCCTGGTATCCCGACATGGGGCTGGGGTTAGTATTCTTAATCCGCCCCAGCACGGATAAATTTTTAGTGTTAGGATTAGGATTTCGCACCGCGTCCCGCATGCGTATTTCACGCATTACAATAAATACTTATATGAAAAGGATACTTGCGGATGTCACGCATGTGGGGCAATCCCGCGTGCGTTATGAAATCCGCACGATATTAAAAACACCCTCAGGAGCGATCATTATTTTTGTAAAACTCGTAGGGTCAGTAACACTGCCTGTTTGCGTACTGAAATTCTGTATTTGTGCTTACCTATAATTTAATTGTAGTTGTATACTGAAATGTTAAATAACCTTAAGTCGTTATTTTTGGATTGTAAAAAGGCTTTCTGAATTAAATTGTGATTTAAATATTCCGCTTCTGGTTTTTATTGCTAAAAGTATGTATAAAGTGATATGACTTCTGGATACCGAGCTAATAAACATATAAATTTAAATATATATAGCCATTTCTAAGTCTACAATGTGTGCGTGACAATTCTGTCTCACAGACAAAAATGTCAGATCTTATGTAGAGTGAAGCATCTAATGATACAGGCCTAATTTCACAAACTCGATGTCGAATTCTAAATTCATGGAGTAACCGTTTTACAACCAGTTACGGAACGAACTAAAGGTAGTAAATAAATAAATAAATAACTGTACTAACTAATAATAATAAAACACTGAAAAATATATTACTCATTACTTCAATTTAATCTCTAATTTACCAAATGTTGTATCTTAAAATTCAAAAGTAGCTTTCAAACGAATACTCCAACCGATCTTCCATTTTAAATTTCGGGCCAACCACGTACATTTGCCTGATGAAAACTCTGCCAAAACATGCCAAAATAGGTATTTACTCCAGCCAGCTCCCGTAAAGAGTTCTCAAAGATGATTGTCAAATTAGGACTTCTGCATTAGCATGCCTAATTAAGTTTTGGCAACGATTAATAATTTTCAATTTTTAGTTACGTTATAATCAAATCAAATAAATATTCTGTTTTTTGTTCTTAAAATGAGAAATAAATTTTATTATTTCGACATAATGTAAATTATGTCGACGACCCGTGTAGCGCAATGGTTACCATGTCGGACTTGCCAATCGAAGAGTCCCGGGTTCTATTCCCGGTGAAAAAGAAATTTGAATGATGAGTTTAAAATTCTGTTATCGGTCCGGGTGTTTGTGTTTCTGTCTTTGTGTGTGTCCATGGTACCCACGACACAGGATATATCTACCTTATTATGGGGCTATGAGTGTGAAACGTATGAGAGTGAAACGTTTTTTTTAATAAATAAACCGAACAAAAAGGCAGAAAGGCCGCGTGGTGTTAAGCGATCACCGTCGGCTATACCTACGTATCGTGGTCACATCGTGGCGATACGTATGGACACGGGCAATTCCAACGTATTTCAAATCCAAAAGTTTCTTTCAAAAGAATCCTCCAAACGATCTTCCAATTTAAATTCCGGGCCAACCGCGTACATTTGCCTGATGAACTCTGCCAAGATATGCCAAAATAGGTATTTAATCCAGCTCCCGTAAAAAGTATTCAAAGATCATTTGCCAAATTAGGACTTCTGAATCAGTAAAAGGAAAATAGTTTTAATTTAGTTACAATATTATACCTTATCCTCTTTATGAATCTGTGAGGATCAGGTTGGATGGCGGTGTGTGCTTGGCTGCATGCTGCCGTAAGCGGAAGCAAGAGAGCATTTGCGCTCCCGAAGATGGGCCGAGATCCCGGAGTCATCCCCAAGCGCGATTATTTGAATATTGCCACCCAATAGAACAGAATTCTAAAATTAACATCAAGCAATAACTACAATTTAGTTCAATCAAAATAATCCCTACTAATATTATAAATTCGATAGTAACTCTGTCTGTCTGCCGCTTTCTCGCTTAAACCACTGAACCAATTTTAATTAAATTTGAAACACAGATAGAGTGGACCTTGGGAAAGGACATAGAATGGTTTCTATCCTACGGGAACCTATAAAACAGGTCCACGCGGGCGAAGCCGCTGGCGGAAGACTAGTAATTAATAATTACGAACAAATCTCTTACGTTTGCTTGAAGTAATAATATTTTTTCTATCAAATAGCTATGTATGATTCAAGGCTTCATCATCATGAAACTTGTGTCGTATAACCATGTACATTGTACAAACATTGTTTGAACTAAAACTTTAACTCCATCAGCTAAACTCACGTTAGCATTACACGCTATTGTGTGAAAAATTTCACGCACAAGAACAATTTTCGTGAACAAAACACTTTTTCACACAGTGGTAATTAAAACACAATGAGCCTTCGGAGGTTTTCGTGAGAACGTGCGATAAATCATGCCGGCGATGACAGCCTGATGTATTGTGGACCTTATTATATTGTTTTAGGGATGAAGTTATGAGATGAAAGGGGTTTTGTTTAGCGAGGTATGTCTCTAAGCGCGGTGGGTAAAAAGTTGGGGATTTTTTTTTGAGTAAGTTTTTACTGGGGAAATGATTAAAATTAAAATATTACGCTTAAAATTAAAATATCCGTAATATTACGAGAGAGGTGCTAAAAATATTGGAAACATTTTCTAAATTTCTGAAATTTTCAAATATTGCTTGAAACCAAAATTCTGAACAGTCAGCCGGGTTCCTTAGCGCTTGGGGCAGAGATGAGAAAAAGGTTTTAAGTTTCTTAATTTCCTGAAATAACACTTGGAAGATAAGAAAGAGAATTATTACAGCAAGAAACTACATACAGAATGTACCAGCAAAACATTGCGAAATAATGTTGCAGATCGTGTTTTTTAAAAAAATCCTTATTTTTTACTCTACCTAAACACGTGGTTCCTCATACTAAGAAAATATAAACAGAGCACAAATATTATGCATCTTAATTAAGTAATACACGGTAGCCAAAAATACACAGGTGCTTTACAAGCACTTTAGAACGAGCTACGCCGTAGTCCGTAGACCCATCTACGAGAGTGCTACGATATAATTTGTATTGTATGAAAGAACGGTCGGAGGCCAAGGTAGACTGGTTCTCTCCGGAAGCTTACAATGTATTTTGTTAGTGCATACTTAAGTTTGATGAATTGTTTAATTAACGCGGCGAAGGTAGATTGGGCGAATATTGTGTGTATGATGTTTAGAATAATAATGTTGTAGTTTGATGTGAGAGCTGATACATATACACGGCTACCCACTTTTTTTTGGTATCGGGGGGGGGGGGAAGTACCCGGCACCTTGGGAGTGGGTACCGGGTTATGTGCGATTTGATCGCACTAAAACCCCCGCGGTGGCTGCCTCTGCGCTTGGGGAGAACTCCGGGATCTGCAACAGAACGCACCGGTGTCCACCACGCGCGACGCCCCAGAACGGACCCATCTTCGGGAGAGCAGATGTGCTCTCCTGCACCTTCCGATGCTTACGGCGGCATGTGGCCACGCACACACCGCCGCCCTTTCCGGGGCTGCTGGCTGGACGGATCGAGCTCCCGCTCTCACAGCACGCAAACCCCGGAAGCCCCCTTTTAGTCGCTTCTTACGATCAGGTAGAGGATGCCGTAGCTCTATTCTTAATCCCGAAGCTACATGGACTATCGACAGTTTATTTTATGATAACTTTAATATTTTGTTCTTGGTCGGATTATTTTTTGTTCCAGTCTTCGCGTAGCCATAGTACTCACGACATAAAAAGCTCTGTAAGAATTTATAAGTATTAAGTGCTAAATTTAAATATGAAATGCTTGCTTATAAATTGTGTCACATTTCAAGCAATTCATTTTTAACTCTACGTTCAAAATATTTATTTGAACTTGTGCCAAAATAAACCTGGGGACATATTTTAATTTGTATTAACATTTAGCTGAAACAATTCTTATGTAACAAGTGTCGGAAACTTTACTTAGCTAAAGATTTTAGTAATAATCGTGTTTAGCCACATAGATAAAATTGTGTTATGACAATGAGTACCTATATAAAAGTTTTAATACAAGTATAGAATTCATATACTAAAGCTAAACTTATCTTTCACACTCCTATTATAAATGCTTATGTTCGTGCAAAAACAACAACAATTTTTCAAATTGCTAAATTGCAGTATTGCTAAATTACAATTACGTACAATTCACAATTAAAATTACATACAATACAATTACATTACAATTCACACTCATAGCCCCAAAATGTCGTGGGTGCCATGGACAATAGGCATACACAAATGCTAGGGCGTAGACCAAGAAAATGCATCTAAATTTATTACTAAGATATCTTCCCCCCTGGGAATGGAAACCAGAACGTCTTTCAAGACACAACGGCGTAAGACCACTGCGTTATACCATGAATTTAATACTCGTATCAAAATGTAGTTTTAGGATATCTTGACAAAAACGTATTGAAAAAAATTTCTATGCTATTTAAGGTTAAAATTCGCAGCTTCATGTCAGTACATAGGTCAGTAACCAAAGAATGCGAAATACAGCCTTGTGCCCCACTATCGCTAAACGCGCGCCGTGCATAATGCATGTCATATGTATGTTGCTGCGGGCGGCGGGCGGGCGTGGTTCCTTTCACAGCGGGTATACAAACAAATACGCCGATATTGAAACAATGAATAGACCGGCTTCTTCTTCTTTTTTAGTTCTAAAATTTGCCTCAATACCGCTCGTCTAACGTGTGGATCTAGAAAATAACTTTCGCCCATAACGTTGGAGCCCCCAACATCAACCAGTGCTACGAGTAGCTCGTGTCCGTCAGCAAAGGAATATGTGGCAACTCTCGCGATCAACCGATTTATTATACGTACATTGGCATCCATTATGATTTTTAGCAGTACTAGCAGTAATAAGAAAACATTGGCTGCAACCCTTTTTGCGTCCCGCTAATGGGCACGGGTCTCTCCCCATTATTGCGGAACCCTGGAGCTTACTCCATCACGCTGCTGCAATGCGGGTTGGTGGAGATGGGGATTAGTGGCCAACCCGCTGTTGGATGTTTTCAAACCGCCCATAATGCCTCCGACAAGGTTTTTTTTTTCAACCTTTTTTATGTCCCACTGCTGTGCACAGGTCTCCTCTCACAAGTGAAAGGGATTTAGGCCATAGTCCACCACGCTGGCCAAGTGCGAGTCGAGAAATTATGAATTTCTCTTAGGCATGCACGGCGATGGAGAACATCGTAATAAATTAAATATCACGATATTTTCCATCACCATGGAGCAGCGATAAATGCGCACATTACAAATTTCTTTGTAAGAGGTGCGCGCCGAGGATTTGAACCCGGGATCGGTCGCGTAGAAGACCGCGGCTTTTACCACTCAGCCATCGCTGACAAGGTTTAACGACTGTTATCTATAGACAACAACCGGGACCGACTGTGTGGGGGTGACTGAAAAAACAATTGAGGTTCTACGACCTACAAATACATTTAATATTGACTAGATCTTAAAAACGATAGCAGAGACACCACGCCTGGAAGCTGCACAGCGCATCTTGGTACACCAACGCTTCCTCCAATATTCGCGTCCTAAGTATGATTCTGAAATATTATGATAGCATGAATTGCAAAATTTTTGCCTACATCACGACAGAGATATTTATGACACAATATAGTAAGATGGCTTATTCAGTCATGAATACAAAATAGTATGGCACGTACATAAGAATGTGTAAAAATTTTACGATATGAGTACGAATGTAGGGAATTTGCTTGTGTTATTCATCCCGGCTTCGATTAATATTCACTTAATAAATAACGCTTTCATAAATAAAATCGAAAAGGTATTAGGAAAGGTTCCAGTAGGAATATAAATGAAGAAGAAATTGTATTATGTTTCGGTTCAAAGGTGCAGTGGACGGCCTCATATCTATACATACAAATAAATAAATTTGGAGTCTGTATTTGTAATGTTAAATAACCTCTTTTTACTGCATGCATATTCATGTTTATACGGGAATACCAAAATAACATTTTTTACAATTTTTGTTTGTCTGTCTATCTGTCTGTTTGTTTATGTCTGAAATGGCTGGACCGATTTTGACGGGACTTTTGCAGGTAGCTAATGTAATAATGAGAAGCTAAGGCTACTTTTATGTTATAAAAATTCTAAAACTAAAGTCCGCGCGGAAGTCGCGGGCGGCCGCTAGTATATAATAAATGGATACACCTCAGGCAGGCAGATTTGCTTGACCTGGGTTAGTGTATATATGGGCTGCAGCGACCACTTACTACCACGTGACCTGTATACTTGTCTGTTATTTCATGAAAATAATTAAGTATCATGGTCATGATTTCACTTTACTTTATGACCACCTAGGAGTGTTTGGCAGCAAGCCTTTTTGCGGCCCTGCTGGGCACGGGTCTCTCCCCATTATTGGGGAGGCCTGGAGCTTACTCCACCACGCTGCTCCCATGCGGGTTGGTGGAGATACGGGTTAGTGGCCAACCTGCTGTCAAATGTTTTAAAAAAATACAAAAATACAAACAATACAATTTTTCAGGACCATGTGTGCTTAGAGAAGGATAATTTTTTTACTGTAATATTAGCGGCCGCCCGCGATTTCGTCCGCGTTGACTTTGGTATAAGTCATAGCATGGTGTTACGAGTATATAGCCTAAAGCATTCCTCGATAAGTGGACTATCCAACACAAAAATAATTTTTCAATTCGAAACAGTAGTTCCTAAGATTAGCGCGTTCAAACAAACAAACTCTTCAGCTTTATATATAAGTAAAGATATGGTTTCATTGCTTTAATATAATAATTCCTATAGCTCTTTCATCATTTACCTTATCTCAAGTGGAATATTCATCATGCTTGAGAGAATGTACCGGCAATGTAATGCCGCCAATCACGTTGATGGATCGCCTGGAATGATTATCCGTAATGTATCCCTATTGTTGGTGAATATAATTGTGGTATACAATGTATCGATATATATTATTAAAGTGGTTTAAACCGGCGTATTATGTTGTGGTAAAATTTTGTTTGAAAAGCGCATATAGGAGCAAATTAGCTTCGGGATTAAAAATAGAGATACGGTATCACCTTTATTTTTTTGGTATCGAGGGGGAAACCTTCAAAAGGTACCCGGCACCTTGGGAGAGGGTTATCGGGTTATGTGGGATTTGACCGCACTAAAACCCCCTCGGTGGCTGCCTATGGGCTTGGGGAGGACTTCGAGATCGCCTGATCGTAAGAACCGACTAATGGTGGGCTTCCGGGGTTGCAGACGGTGAGATTGGGAGCTCAATCCGTCCAGCCAGCAGCCCCAGGAAGGACGGCGACATGTGCGTGGCCGCATACTGCCGTGAGCATTTGAAGCACCTTCCGGTCCCTCGGTCCCCTCAGATACAAAAAACTTATAAGCTCGTACATGTCAACGACAGATGCTACTCCTTTACAGATTTGAGTACAAGAACGCCGAAATAATTGCAAATTTCAAGTATAAAAACTCTGTTATTACTTTATTCTTCAGTAAATTTTCGTACTAAGAAATAACAAGGGTTAAATCAGCTTACGAAAGACTCAGTTTTTTGCATGTGTTATTTTCTTTTAAATAAAACCATGTTTGTTCTTAAAAAAAAACTTTTTTTTTTAAATCGTTAGACGTAAACACACGGTTTTATACAGATATTCTCTAGCTTATTTCATTCAAACTTTACCATGCATATGACAAGACCCGTCTTTATCTTTAAACTAGAAATAGAACCAAGTTCCTAACTTATTTTATCAAGAAATTTAGCTTTTAACTTGTTTTATCAGAGCCGTGAATTGTTTAAGCGAAGAGACGAGAAAGATTTTTACCAAGGTTTCTTGCGGTTAGGTTTTTCTATTTGCATGGAGAATTTTTAGATTTTGCTAAACTTTTTTGTTCTACTGAGTATTGAATTCCTAAGTAAAAGTTCGATAACGACAGTATATTAAATTTATTTAAACAAACGAAGATAATATTCTACAGTCATAATATCGAAGATATTCTATTGAAAAAGCAATGATTTAAGTGTATATTAGGTTAATTTCTTCATTTCATATATAGTTTTTTTCAATCATTTGTTAAATTCAAATTTGGAAATTGTCATCTGTAAGGAAAAAACAGCTGTTTAATTTTATTTATTTATTTAATATAGAAGCGGCCATGGCCCGGTAGCTGCCATCGAACGCTAGCAATCTACGCAGCTGAATAGAAAATATAATTTATCGTCAAATAAAATTCGTGAAAACTTATCGCGGGCCATATGGGCGGTTTGAAAATATCCGAAAACGAGTAGACCCTGTCTCTTACCGCAACTCCAACAACTTTGAAGAAGCGTGGTTGAAGCTCCAGGTCTCATCAATTATAATTTAAAATTATAATTAATTTTAAATAATAATTTTTAATTAATTATAAAATTATAATTAATTAATAAAAAATATAAAAATAATAAGGAGAGATGAGTATAACTCAGCAGTAGGACACAAAAAGGGTTGCTATAGTAATAGCACATAATACTATTCACCTCATTCACCATCTCCAAGTAAAGTGTTGATTAGTTATAAAGTAAAGTTAATTGGCAAGTAAAAGCTATGAGTACGGGTCAGTTTATCATATGATTAGTACTACTAGAACATCGTGAAATTGAAATTGAAGTTACGGGTGACTTTAAGCGACAATTAAAGTACTTGTCACTTTACTTGAAGGTTGTGAAAGGGTATAATAGTATCAACTTGGCTGCAACCCTTTTTGCGTCCCACTACTGGGCACGGGTCTCTCCCCATTACCAAGGTTTCTTGCGGTTAGGTTTTTCTATTTGCATGAAGAATTTTTAGATTTTGCTAAACTTTTTTGTTCTACTGAGTATTGAATTCCGAAGTAAAAGTTCCATAACGACAGTATATTAAATTTATTTAAATAAACGACGATAATATTCTACTGTCATTATATTGAAGATATTCAATTGTAAAAAGCAATGATTTAAGTGTATATTAGGTTAATTTCTTCATTTCATATATAGTTTTTTTCAATCATTTGTTAAATTTAAATTTGTAAATTGTAATCAGTAAGGAAAAAAACAGCTGTTTAATTTTATTTATTTATTTAATATAGAAGCGCCCATGGCCCGGTAGCTGCCGTCGAACGCTAGCAATCTACGCAGCTGAATAGAAAATAGAATTTATCGTCAATTAAAAACTTATCGGGGGCCATATGGGCGGTTTGAAAACATCCGAAAACGAGTAGACCCTGTCTCTTACCGCAACTCCAACAACTTTGAAGAAGCGTGGTTGAAGCTCCAGGTCTCATCAATTATAAGGAGACTTATACTCAGCAGTAGGACACAAAAAGGGTTGCTATAGTAATAGCACATAATACTAATGGCCTCACCATCTCCAAGAAAAGTGTTGATTAGTTATAAAGTAAAGTAAAGTTAATTGGCAAGTAAAAGCTATGAGTACGAACATCGTGAAATTGAAATTAAAGTTACGGGTGACTTTAACTGACAATTAGAGAACTTGTCACTTTACTTGAAGGTGGTGAAAGAGTATAATAGTATTAACTTAATTGATTGTTAATAGATTTTTAGAAGATGTTAATTGATTGGTATCGATTTCATATAATTCTTTTTTAAATTCTATCAATGGGAATGATTAATTATTGTTTAAGGTAGACATTTTAATTTGTAACACATCAAATCCATGCCAGTAATCAAGTCAAAACTCTGGATATACATAGTACGTTTTAAAGCCAAAATAATTAGAACTCCAATTTGGAATTCATCCAAACATATTTTGTTGACGTACAAATTCAGCCACCATTTTGCACGAAGCCGATAGAACAATTGCACAAAATCACCTCATCTAGCAAATAAAATGGAAATTTGTAGCAATTAGTTGGAATTTTACTAACTCAGCTTCCTGAACTCAATTTTAGCTCGCTTTATTTAAAATCATCGATATAATTAAAATACAAAATGAAAATGCTTGTTGGTGTGAGCAAGCTTCGTAGCTGTCTACATCTTAGAGTTTTCTTTATGTAGCAGCGTAGTGATGAAGTGAACACACCATTAAAATATGAACCTATGTCACCATTTCTATGTCTCACTGCTGGGCATAGGTGACTCTTCTAAGGTGAGAGAAATTTTATATTCGATATTCACATTAGAAAAAAGGAATTACTGAATATAATATATGAAAATTAATATTAAAATATTTTTATTTTCCAATAAATCAATTAGTTCAGCAACAAACTGAAGTAGCGAAGTGTTTCGCTCAAAATATACTTACAGCCCATATAATACTCGCATTAAGGGCTAAATAAAGTGAAGTGAAGTGAAGTGAAGTGAAATGAAATGAAGTGAAGTGAAGTGAAGTAAAATGAAATATTCTTTATTCACTGTACGGTTCCCTTACAAATTCTTAGTCACAGATTTTGACTGTTATTTTATTAGATTATGTGGACCTGTTTCAGAAAGCAAGCTATTTTTGGAATAATTGTGCAATATTATTCGCTGCAACTTTTTGCGTCCCACTTCTGTGAACGGGTCATTCCTTATTATTGGGAGAGCCTGGAGCTTACTCCACCACGCTGCTCCTATGCGCGTTGGTGGAGATGCGGGTTACTGGCCAACCCGCTGTGCTGGTTTCCAAGCGTAGTTTTGTGCAACCTTTTTAAGGTATGCATTTTGTTTTTTTGTGAACAGTTCAGCGTCTTGGAGACCCTATTGGTCCTCATGACGCTTTAGTAACTGCAAATTTAGCATCCCGGACTACCCCAATATAACATCCACTCGGAGCGCGAATCGCGGTTCAGTTGGATTTAAATGCACGTGGATACTTTTCGATTCGAGTTCAGAATTCTGATGAAAAAAAAACTACTCAGTAGATTTAGCGCTTGAAAAAGTAGAGTAAATAAAATAGAGCGAATGGCGAATGAATATTTTTGAATTCTTTTTTTTTCAGTATTTAAAGTACCTATATTTTTTATTCCAGGCAATTATTTTGAGCAGTAATTGCCAAGTGATAAAGAATTTGGCCTCCAATGCGTAAAGCGTCTTCAGTTCACACTTCGGTGTTCACTTCGGACTAAGTATTTTGTTATGCGTTTTTTCCACAGACGTCTTTCAACTCAAAGGACTTAAGTACATCAACTTTCGCCACGCTTTAGTTTTTTCCTCAGAATAACAGCCGTATTCAAGAAGCATACTTGCTAAAGTAAGCAGGCAACGCTAAGGAAAAGCCATAGAGTACATTTATACATAGGGGAATAGAGACCAAACTCGCTTCCTTTTTCTGTTAACAAATAGCGCCATCTATCCCCACGACACAAAATTACACTTATTGAATATATAACCAGATGTATACGATTTACCTATATATAGATATACCTACTAATGTAGGTACTCATATCTCAAATTACCAAATTACTGTTTATTATTTATGAGATTTGTTGAAGATATATTATTTAATTTGTAATATCTTCAACAAATCTCACAGGAAATAGATGTGATAAAATAAAACAAAGGTTTATACGTACATACCTTTTATTTCTTTTTAATTAATATACCTTTTACATAACACATTTCCGCGACATTATTTTTAAGTAGACACAGGATTAAAACTATTTATTCTTATGCTAAAACAGGCTAAAACTAACACTAAACGGAGTCTTATCTCGCATATTATGAGTCCTCTCTCGTACGCACAATTCGACCAAGACGGAAGATAAATCAATTCAACGCTCTTTAGAGTTAACTAGGTATATCCACAAGAAGCTGAAATCTTAGCACGAAAAGAACACAGAACGTTCAATTAAGCAAACGACTAAACAAAAACATGTATAAATAATAAAATGTACTCTACAGTCTACTGTGGCCACTGGCCATCTTTGTTTGTTTATTGTTTGCCGGCAATGTTGCTACATTAGTAATATAAATACTACTAAAAGAATTTACTACATCTTGTTTAAGTGATAGGTATGTAGCACTTGGCACTGTATATTGTTAAAATATGTATTTATTGATAAATTCAAGAAAAAACAAGCAAATTTGTTGTATATTTTTAGATAAAATAAAGATAATAATCTTGCACTAGTTTTTCGAAAAAGAACTTTTTCTTCTATTTTGTCATAATAGGCCTTATTATGGCAACATTATATACAAACGTAAATGCTCTAAATTTGGAAGTCAACTATGTGCCTGCATTATCTTTCATAATTCATGCCATTAAATTTTATTGCTTTATAATGCTCACTAGCGCTACCTGTGACGGTAAGCACTAAACATTTGTTTATGATGAGCCTAAATTAAAAATATACGTTTTAACTTGGGATGTCAAGAAAATATTAACCATCATAATTTTGTCGGGTTTTCTTACAAGTTGTGCACAGTGTCAAATGTATTAAGCTTTTATGCCCTAGGAAAAGCTAGAGCGCTATTTGATGTGTGTTCGTTATGTGAAGCCGATTTTGACAAACGCACAGATCGAGTAGGCTACTCTCAAGTATCGTCTATGAATTCGTTTGGATGACTAGCGTTGGTGAGCACTATGAGATCTCATACGGATGAATACGGGTGTTAAATGAACATTTCTTTTGTCTGCATGAAATCTCTTTTTGTAATAATAATCTACACTCGGATCAAAAGTACCGTCAACAAAGCTATGTCATTTTACGACCCTTGCCAAGAAATACGACCTTTCACGAAAGAAGGGATAATTTACGTCCGTGCGGTCTCATGGGGTGAAACTTATTGCCATAAGACTTAGACATGTGTTTTCATAGCTACTATTAGCTACTAAAGATACACAAAGCACGCATGACCCAGCGGCTGCCGTAGAACGCAAGTAATCTACGTAATTAGTGAAACGGGCACGGGCATATGGGTGACCATTTGACCGGTGATTGTTTTGAGGTGACCGTTCGGAGGGTACTTTAAGCCGTAGGCCTCGGTTGTTATCCATGTATAGCAGTCATAAAATATTGTAAAAGGCTTTATAGACAAACTAAAAGGAGGCTTCAGGGATTGCGGGCGATGACAGTGAGAGCTCGATCCTCCCAACCAGCGGCCCCGGTAAAGACGGCGGTGTGTGCGTGGCTGCAACACCGTAAGCATCTGAAGGTGCAGGAGAGCGCATTTGCTCTCCCAAAGATGGGCACGTACGGAGCGCCGCGCGTGGAGGGCACCAGTGCGTTCATCAGGAGATCCTGGCGTCCTTCCAAGCGAAGAGGCAGGCCACCGATGGGGTTTCAGTACGGTATAAATGTGGGATTTGAACCTTCCCAGTATCCTCTCCCGAGGTGCCGGGTACCTCATAAAGGTTCCCCCCTATAAAAAAGGTTACCTGACCCGCAACTCAACCAACCCGTATTGGAAAAGCACAATGGAGTAAGCTCTAGGTATTTTTCCGAGGAAATATTTGTTTGTTTGTAGTGAAATCACTCAAAAACTACAAAACCGATTTTCAAATTTTTTACATTGATAGAAAGCTATAGCATCAGCAAGTAATACAGGCTATATTTTATTTCCAAAAAATGCGAATTATTTAACTAAAAAGTGTAGTCTACGCGATCGGAGCCGCGGGCGGATATAGTCGTCTAATACAAAACTTTCGTTTGAACTGTCTCTAAAAGTTTCGTATTCTTATTCCCAATTATTAATTTTAAAAGGCCAAGGACCACTAACCTAATATGACAACGCCACATTTTTTGTTTATCGCTAAATCGCCACGAGCGTTACAAGCACCTTACTGGCTTATACCGGCACTCCCCGTTTACTTTTTAACTTTTCCCGGGATTAAGGATTTTATACAACCTTACTGGGTAACCACTGAAAGGTAAACGTGTAAAAGTTTGGCTGTAAATTGTTTTCAGTTTGTTCATTACGGACATTTTATACTTTATGGGTTGATTTATGCTTTATGTAACATTTTATATGAAAAATCATTTAAAAGTTTGAACTGGTGCTTAATCTTTATCAAAGTTAATTCTACCACGTTCTAGATTTTAAAAAAACTAAAAGAATCTTTTTTCAGTGATACAAAGGGCCTCTTTTACCACCTTCAAGTTAAGTGACAAGTACGCTAATTGTCGGTTAAAGTCACCCGTAATTTAAATTTAAATTTCACGATGTTCGAGGAGTACTAATCATATGATAAACTGACCCGTACTCATAGCTTTTACTTGCCAATTAACTTTACTTGGGACGTAACTAATCAACACTTTACTTGGAGATGGTGAACGGGGCCCTTAGAAAGCGTTAAAAGCGTAATGCAATACACAAAAGGGGCAGAGATTCATTTAGGGCGAAATAAATAGGATAAAAAGAGTTACTATTCTGATCGGTATATTATTATGTTTATGTTTAGATGAGGGTGTGTCTGTTAATAAAATAACTTGTAAACTTTTTACGTTTCGAAAATTAAAGCTTTCTAGTTATCAGTAGGTTATAGACTTCGTTATAAAATATAAGAAGTGATGAAATTCCCAAAACAATAATTTAAAAAAATCGCTTAAGCTTTTATTAGCTTTTTGCTTAAGACAGCATGACTCTATGGGTCTCTCCCCATTTTTAGGGAATTTGCTTACTCCACTACGTTGCTCTAATGCGATTTAATGTCTCCATTAACCCAAAGGGTTAGTGGACAACCCGCTGTTGGATGTTTTCAAACCGCCCACAAAGTCTGCGTAAGGCATAATTACTGTTATCTATCGACAACAGTCAAGGGATAGTCAAGCGACCGACGGACCCTTAACGTGCCCTACGAAGCATGGAAACGCGCATGAAATTTTTGCCACTAGTTGTTACCCATCTCAAACTTGACGGCGCCCGTTTGGCTTAGCTGCATAGATCGCTTGCATCTACGATAACCACCGGGCCATGCACGCTTCGAACATTTTAATAATAATAAAAAAAAAATAGAAAAGAAGCCAAGCAAAAAAAAATTGTAGATCCTTAGTAGGAGAATACCTAGTGAAGTTTGTTCATAAGCAGGTTAGGAGAGGGTTCTTAGCAAACCGGGTTTAAAGTTGGCTCCTTGATAAAACAGGTTTAAAGTTGTTCGTAGTTCTAAAGTGAGAGCTTGTCATAATATGCACGAGACGTTACGTGGAGAATAATGTCCCGTTTAGTTAATATTAGATTCCTGAACAAAAAACAGCTTGAGTGACGTAGCTAAACTAAAATTGAATTTTATTAAGTTTTTTCATGTTTATTTGGCTCCTTGTATCTTCCAAACGGTTTCTTACAAACTTACAAAAACTATTTTACTCTTTTATGTGAACGATAGCATAACATCTATTGAAACTCGAAGAATAGTGCTATCTTCAGTAAAATAATATCAAAGACCTCTCAGCGTTGGAATTCTAGACAACTTTTATTTCACTTCAATAAGTTCCGTTCTCATAAAATTGTTAGTTCTGGTGTCTTGCGTCCTTTATAACGTACTCAATACCTATTTTGATACGTTGCATAAAACGTCATAGTATCGTATATGCTTTCGTTGTTTGACCTATGAAATACCAGTAATTCATTAATTTCTGCCGTGAAGCAATAATTTTGTTCTTATAGAAATTTTATCAACGGCATGAGCAGTGGTAAGGAGTTAAGGACCATAGTTTCCAACACGGAGATATCAAGTTCAAATTCTCGGCAGCAGCTCTGACAAAGAAATTTGTAATATGATATTCGATTAATAACGATGTTTTCCATCACTTTTTATAATTTCTCGATGGCCTAGCAAATGGAAAAAACGGTGGAAAAAAAAGTAACCACGGCAGACCATGATAATTGTTCTTTCTTCAGAAAACATTAACGCTTCCTCGTCAGTTACATATCAAAATTCCTTCTAAGTATTTAATGTAACTCCACCAACCCGCATTGGAGCAGCGTGGTGGACCAATCTCCAGGCATCCCCAATAATGGACCCGTGCTCAGCTGTGGGACGCAAAAAGGGTTGCAGCCATTTAATGTAAACAAAGCGCTTCCAGATCAAACATGTCACATGCCGTCAGACCCCATCTGCATCTCAATACATGACATGTAAATTTAAACACGAAACAACTGCGGGACGTGACCCTCTTACATCTGGCGTCATCTGGACAATTGATCCAAGTATTCGTATTGGAAAGCATTGGGAACGATGTTTACTTTTGGACGCGTTGTTACTCACATTACTCACCAAGGTTTCAATAGCCTTTTATAAAATTTCGTATATTTCTCCAGCCAAATTTTAAAGTTTATTGCCAGAGTTTGGAGATAGGATTTGAACTCGGATAAAAGGATCCTTCGACCCGGTAAGTGGAATGAATTGAATGCAGAACCGGATTGAGTGTCAACCTTAGGGGAGGTTATGTCCAGCACTCGACTGATAGGTTGATGGAAAAAGATTCGAGTTCAAATCCCAGCGTAGGATTCCAGCACCATTCTTAAAATAACAACGACATTATCTCATCAGATACAGTCTTAATCTCATAATGTTAAACAAAACGATAATTTGATTGGGATATTTGTTTATTTCTTTATATCTACGTAAATATATTATAATTAATTGAGAAAGTCAGTCATCTTATTTTGAAAATATTTAGAAGATAAAATAATGGCCAAAACAAAATAAAACCGTCTTATCGCTTCCCCTATACTTGCATCCTTTTCTTCTAGCCTCTTCTCATTATCAGAAGTCACGTGCAGTATGTCTAACGGGCATTTGAATTTACATGGCGAATGCATTGACTTACAAACTACTGTACAAGATGGCTGCCGAGTCATATGCCACGTTCGGAAAGCGCGTGTTCGTTTGTAGTACATACATTCGTATTGAACATGTGCATGTGTACCATATTCGTACGAGGGGATATTCATATGCAAATATTCATGTCATGTATGAGAAAGGTCACAAGATATGTTTGTAGTAGTGATCATATTTTTTTCGAATGAGAATGAAATAGTTTGAATAGTTAAAATATAAAGTGGAAAATATGTATAGTGCTTAAACGATATTAAATTTTTTTTTTCAATTTTCTGATGTGATTTTTCTGTAATGGTCACTATGACATGCATTTATAAAGTCCTTGTAAGACTTTATAATTATTTTCTTTACAAAACTGTGAAGGTATTTATAAACTCTTGAAATCTTATAACCGCTTATTACGTCGAAAAGTTCAGAGGAATTTAAGCCATAACAAAAGTAAACTATACATGCCCTTCGCATATGCTTGCATTTTTATCCTATACCCGTTTCCTTCGTTCGTCCTTTCATTTTCAGAAGTCACGTTCAAGATGCTGGACCAGTTAGAATTTACATGGCGAATGCATTGACATGCAAACTATTGTACAAGATGGCGGCTGAGCCACGTGCGACATGCGACAGGCGCCGTGCTCGTTCGTACTACATTTGTATTGAACATGTTCATGCATATCATTTGAACGTGTGGGTATTGGTATGTAAATATTTATGTCATGTATAAGAATACAATACGAGTAAGTACGTCGGTTGTAGTGTTTAGTTTTGTGCAGTGTTAACAAAAAACGTAATGAGTAGGTATAAGTTTGACAGTCCCTGTTCGGGATTAAGAATAGAGCTACGGTATCCCCTGCCTGATCGTAAGAGGCGACTAACAGGGGGCTTCCGGGGGTGCCGACGGTGAGAGTGGGAGCTTGACCCGTCCAGCCAGCAGCCCCGGGAGGGACGGCGGTGTATGCGTGGCCGCCCGTGAACACTTGAAGGTGCAGGAGAGCACATCTGCTCTCCCGAAGATGGGCCTGTTCTGGGGCCCGATACCAGAGTCCTCACAAACGCAGAGGCAGGCCACCGAGAGGGTTTTAGTGCGGTCAAATCCTACATAACCCGGTATCCTCTCCCAAGGTGTCGGATACTTTTTGAAGGTATCCCCCCCGATACCGAATAAGTTAGACACGGCTTACGTATTTAAAGCTCTACAAATAATTACGATAATTATGATTTGATCAAATCTGAAATCGATATGCTTAAGGCATATGCATAAGGCATAATACGTAATTACTATTACAGGAAAGCAATACACGCAGTAGCAGCAACATAGAGCAGCTAAGGTTGAGCGGCAAAAGACCGCGGTCTCCGACACGGTGATGGCTGGCATGACTGCCACCCTTTTTGTGTCCTACTGCTGGACACAGGTCTCTCCCCATTATTGGGGAGGCCTGGAGCTTACTCCACCACGCTGCTCCAGTGTGGGTTGGTGGAGATACGGGTTAGTGGCCAATCGGATCTATCGACAACAACTGGGACGACGGCTAACCGTGACATCCGAGGCACGGAAATGCGCATGAAATTTTTTGCCACTAGTGTTCACCCATCTCACACCCGACCGCGCTCGTTTGGCTAAGTTGTAGAGATCGTTTGTGTTCTACGGTAACCGCCGGGCCATGCGCGCTTCTACGCGACACGGTGATACCGGATCCAAATCATCGGCGCGTACCCCTAAATTTTTTTTTAATGTGCCCATTTACTTCTGCTCCAGGGCACAATACAAAGACCTTGTTTCTCCAGGGTGATGAAAAATATTACGTTATTTAATTATTACTTTTTGATAATAACCTTGCCTTTTTGTTCGGTTTATTTATAAAAAAAATATTATTGGAGAAGCCTGGAGCTTACTCCACCAGGCTGCTCCAATGCGGGTTGGTGGAGAAACAGGCAGCATAAGTAAGCAGAATAATAAAATCAGTAAACGAATTTCAGTCGTTCTTGTTTTTATTTTATTTTCGTAATTATTCGTAAACGTTTGTTTACAAAGGGAGATCAATACGATTTTGTTTAGCAAATACATGCAAGTATTGTTGGTGATTAACGCACAGGACTACCAATCTAGTGTATATTAATGCCAGTTCTAAATCACTCTACTGTAAATTGTTACAACTAGTTAATAATAGATTTGGGCTAGGTTTAGCGAAATTACTCCGTGATTGGTGGTCCTGTCACCGCCATAAAGAGATATTGTGCGCGTGACAGCCTTCAAAAGTCTATTCAACTAAATTTCAACTTTATGTCAACGCGATAAAGTTGGAACTTGTAATAGCACTAGTGTCTGTATGGCTAAATGAGTCAAGCTAAATTAAGCCTAAAAGCAATCAGCTAATGTTTCATTTCAACTGGGCCTAAAGCAAACTGTAATTTGAAATATTTGGTTGAGAATAAATGGATGACTAATGAGGTAAAATCTTAGAGCATCAAGGTATGACAGGTATGACACCCGTCAGAGAGGAGTGGCCTTTACGGGCGAACCCCTCGTCCCAACATCCATGCACAATGTGCCTTCTAGTTATACAACTAGTGTGTCTGTGTGTGTTGATGTCAGTGTTGACGATGCATAAAAAATGACGTTGATTGAAATTGACATTATTTAGAAACGTATACGTCTTTAGCGGTGAAAGAATATTTGTGAATGTGTGACAAAATTAAAATGTGTGCGTTCTTCCCCTGCACCAGATTTGGCACAAAAATTATGTATCGAAGCGAGGCGCGCTACCGACTTTACTACGGCGAGTGCTCCGAGGAACTCTTAAAATTGTTGCCTACATCACTATTCCATGATAATACCACCAGTCGAAGGTTAAAGTTCTACCGGCACCATTTGGACTCGTGGCGGTCCTCCACAGTCCGCTTTGCACGCTCCTTTTTACCATGGACGTGTAGGTTATGGGACAACCTTCCAGCTGAGGCATTCCCAGTGGACTATAACATGGGGTTCTTCAAGAAAGCTGTAAAAAAAGCTCTCCTTCAAAAAGGGCAATGCTCAGGCGGGTCCCCTGGTGTTGCCCGTGTCCATAGGCGACGGTGATCGCTTAACACCACGCGGCGCATCTGCCTTTTTGTTCGGTTTATTTATTAAAAAAAAGAGTAAGCGTAAATAAAGTATTTGATGAAACAATATTTTTTCTATTCTTTTTTCAACACTAATTTTTGATACTCTTATTGAAAGATTAGAAAATATTAAAAAATTAGAAAATATAAGAGATATGCATACTTGCAAACCCTTTTTTATTAAAAATAATTTATTGACTCTGACATTGATTTATATATTGGAGGCTTGCGCTTTTATTAAGAAGTATTTAAATTATTTTATTATGAAAGACGAACATCCAAAGCGTTATCAAAGCAGAAAAAAATAAACTTGAACTCCCAGTTACAAAATTAAAATTATACAACTCATATCTTCATATCATATAAACATGTAATGTGCATAAAAATATTCAACAAAATGCCCGATGACATACGATTAATTAAAATTCACAAAATCTTTTTTAGAAAGCTTAAGCATTACCTTATAAAAATGTTATTATAATCTGGACGAATATTTTAAGAGAAATTAATTTAATCAATAATGAATAAATATCATAAATAAATTTATAAAAAAGATCGGTCTGCTCTCACTCTGGTGAGAATATTTACAAACATTAGGTAGATTTGAAAACCTATTTTAATGTCCCATTATTATGCAATAAAATATTGAGTTAATACTCAATATGTATTATGAAAGTTAAACGAAACTACGTTGCGTATTGGCGAAAACAAAGATGGTAGATTTAAAGAAAGAAGCGATATAAAACGCCGAAACAAAGGGAAAGAAAAAGGGATCTGATGAAATAATGCTAATACTCGTTGTTTCCATAATCTTGAGCGCGGCCGCGGGCTAGCGTTTCGCGTATGGGCTCCATTACGTATATCGTATCGTATTCTAATATGAAGCGTGTGTTAAGACGCCGGACTTGCTGCCAAGGGTTCCGGGTTTAAATCCCGGTGCACACCTCTGATTAGGAAATGTGCGTATTTATGGTTGCTCTAAGTTATGAAAAGTACTCCACACTAGGTACCATGGACACACACAAATATATGTACATAAGTACCCAGATCGAGAACAGAAATTGAAACTAATTATTTCAAATTCTGCTTCACCGGGAATCGAACATTTGATTGGCAGTCTGGCATACCTAGTAACCATAGGTCGTCGACATGGGTCGTCAATATTTATGAACTAATAAATTGTATCCTATTTTTTTTTCTTAATTTTATCGTTACTGAAAGATGTGGTTCTTGTGAATTAACGAATACAATATAAAACGCAATTTGACGACCTGCGTGGCGCAATGGTTACCATGCCGGACTGCCAATCGAAGGGTCCTGGGTTCCAGACGAATCAGAAAATTGAATGATTAATTTAAATTTCTGTTCTCCGTCAGCGTGTTTGTGTTTTTGTCTTTGTGTGTGCCCACGATACAGAGTATATCTACTCCACTGTGGGGATTTGAGTGTGAAACGTTATATAATTGTGCCCTGCTTCTACG
Organism: Pyrgus malvae; assembly: GCA_911387765.1. Classification (NCBI taxonomy): domain Eukaryota; kingdom Metazoa; phylum Arthropoda; class Insecta; order Lepidoptera; family Hesperiidae; genus Pyrgus; species Pyrgus malvae. The sequence goes on along the minus strand of OU426955.1, from coordinate 2,107,633 downwards.
TCTTTAGCAAAATAATTGCTTCATGATAGAATTGGAAGTAAAGACGTTCCCCGTTAATACCTACTACAGAAGTTCTACAACTACAAATCTAATGCAAATCTGGCCCTATTCAACAAGCATGGAATCATCAGAACTTAGATTAAATCCGAGCTCCGTTTGCGTAATAACTATAAAGTGTCGAGCCATCTGTTGCATGGCAAAGCGAATACATCTATAATAATACTATGTAATACTATTTCGGCACATCTTTTATCTGGCTTAAACTGTAGCGTAACAGTCAATCAATAAAAATGGGTCATAAAATCAGTAATTTAATAGTCAATCACTTAAAAATGTGCTACAAAATGAGTAATGTAACAGTCAATCACTTTAAATCTGCCACTTGTGAGTAATGTAACAGTCAATCACTTTAAATTTGCCACAATATTAGTAATGTAACTGTCAATCACTTTAAATCTGCCACAAAATGAGTAATGTAACGGTCAATCACTTTAAACCTGCCACAAAATGAGTAATGTAACGGTCAATCACTTTAAACCTGCCACAAAATGAGTAATGTAACGGTCAATCACTTTAAATCTGCCACTTGTGAATAATGTAATAGTCAATCACTTTAAATTTGCCACAATATTAGTAATGTAACTGTCAATCACTTTAAATCTGCCACAAAATGAGTAATGTAACGGTCAATCACTTTAAACCTGCCACAAAATGAGTAATGTAACGGTCAATCACTTTAAAACTGCCACAAAATGAGTAATGTAATGGTCAATCACTTTAAACCTGCCACAAAATTAGTAATGTAAGAGTCACATCTTTCGAGTGATGAGACTTAGATTTATGTTTTTTTAATTAATCAATACATTAATAAGCATTCTAAGACGTTATAAATTGTGCCGAACGTTAAATAAATGTGGTAGTTTGATTGCTGTGTGGGGGCGGCGCGTCTATACGGTATGTATGTTCGCGCTACTCGCCCTAGGAGTACGCGTGGTGGGATCGTAATAGCCACCAGCGAGGCCAAAAGGGGAGTGGCGGGTGTAAATCGGGTGTGAGATGTTAAACCCGACGCCGGTAACCCAACCTGCGAGGCGCCACGTCGGTGTCGGGGAGTTGCGTCAGTCGTCTGTCACGGGGAAGAGGAGGGGGGTGAGGGGGTGACGTTCTTTGAATAAAACCACTTATGTTCCTGATAAGGAACCCAGCCAGCCCTAACCGAACCCTAATTTCCCTATGCCAAGGCTTCTTCGTATGTTCTTGAAGTCTTCCTCCAGACTTCAGTCTTCAAATGTTCCAAAATTCTTCAATCTTCTTTAATCTTCTTGTTATTAGTCTTCTTGAGTCTTCAGAGTCTTCAGAGTCTTGTTTTCTTCTTACTTTTGAGCTCGCCGAGGAATGCTTTGCCTTGGCCCCAATTTGCTTAAGTACTCCCCAAGCAATACGAGAAAGACAGCCGCGTGCAATAGCCCGATCGCGGCCTTATTTCGATACAATTTTTCCTTCGGTGAAGGCTGTTTTTCGGGTTCTTTTTATTGATCTTATTCACTTATACATATGTATCATACATAGTTTTGTTCCTCGTAAACTATCCTATTAGACTATATAAGTTCCATTTTCATACGTAAAATACATAAAGAGTTATTTAAGAAAATATACACAAAGTCCAACAAATTTCGCCAATTGCTAACCTTATGACCTAAATAACTAAGCTAATTCACAAAATATATTCATAAAAACTATGTATCCATGTAGACAAACTTATTTCCTATCGTATTAATCCTAAAAACATCCAAAAACATATAAAAATACGATCTTATTAACAAAAACTACCTAAGTACAGAAAAAACTTCAACCTTAAATATCTACGTAATAGGGCTTCCAATACCGGGATCCCGGTATCAGCCAATACCGGGATCCCGGACATTTTTTCGAGTTTTTGAATACCGGTATTGAAACGTTCAATACCGGGATCCCGGTATTAGTCATTTTATTTTAATTTTACTACAAATCACAAAATAATAAACTATCAGTACCGCACATAGACATTTTTATCCATTTCTTTTATTTTGGAATTGGTACTACACACTGGCACTACACTGACGAGCTTCCAGAAGTCAGTCTTGACTAGTCTTGAGAGATGGGATTGGCCCTCAGACAACTTAAAAACGGAGAAGCCCCTGGTGAGGACGGAATAACAGCAGAGCTTATTAAAGCCGGCGGTATACCAATCCTTACACAATCAGCCCGAATTTTTAATTCCGTCTTGCAGACAGGGGAACTCCGCAGGCATGGAACAGGAGCATCGTCGTTTTCTTCCATAAGAAGGAGGACAAAACACTGCTAAAAAAAGATAGCCCCATCTCGGTCCTGAGCCACGTCTATAAGTTGTTTTCGAGGGTCATTACGAATCGACTCACTAGGCGAGTAGATGTATTCCAGCCACCGGAACAGGCCAGTTTCCGACGAGACTTTAGAACCATAGACCACATTCTCACAGTGCGGCAGATAGTGCAGAAGACACATGAGTACAATCAGCCCCTGTGCCTAGCGTTTATGGACTATGAGAAAGCTTTTGAATCGATCGAGACCTGGGCTGTTCTGGATTCCCTGCAGCGATGCCAAGTTGACTATCGATACATCGATGTGTTGAGATGTTTATACAACTCAGCCATTATGTCCGTTCAAATCCAGAACGTCCAAACAAGAACTATTCAGCTGCACAGAGGCGTGAGGGGACAAGGGGACATTCTGTCACCGAAACTGTTTACCTGTGCACTTGAATGTCTTCAAGTTATTGGACTGGAAAGGACGTTGCATACGCATAGATGGCGAATACATCTCACATTTGCGTTTTGCCTATGACATAGTCCTTATGGCAGAATCGCTGCAGGAGTTGCAGGAAATGCTGTCAAGCCTAAATGAAGCCTCCCGACGAGTGGGACTAGGAATGAACTTGGATAAGACCAAGGTTATGTTCAACGCACACGTTATTCCTACCCCAATTAGCGTCGAAGGTACGACACTCGAAGCTGTTAAAGAATATGTTTACTTTGGGCAGTCCATCCAGATTGACAGAAACAGCTTCGAGAAGGAAACCGATAGGAGGATTCCATGGGCTGGGCAGCATTCGGGAAGCTCCGTCACATATTCTCGTCATCCATACCACAAAGCCTCAAGAAGAAAGTCTTCGATCAGTGCGTCCTACCCGTTATGATCCACGGAGCCGAAACGTGGACGGACGATGGGACTGGCTCATAAGCCCAAAGTCGCGCAGCGAGCAATGGAGAGAGCTATGCTCGGTGTGTCCCTTCGAGACAAGATCCGAAACCAGGAAATCCGGAGGAGGACTAAAGTCACCGACATAGCTCTAAGAGCCAGTAAGCTGAAGTATCAGTGGGCTGGTCAAATCTGCCGAAGAGCCGACAATGGTTGGACGAGACGGCTTTTGGAGTCGAGACCGAGTTCAGGCAAACATAGTGTTGGACGCCCCTGTTGTTGTCTATCTTAGATGTTAAAACCCAAATATTTATGAGATTCTTATTATTTATAGAAATGTTGTTAGACAAGTCTTGTGAAATTCTATAATAATAAATATGATTAGTTATAATTTTAATAACGCAAATTATGGTAAAAAAGACGGATCTAACTGACAATGTTAGGTATTATAAAAATATATTTTTACATAGATGATTTTACATTAAAACTTTGTTTATTAATATTACCTGAGAAAATACCTTCTAAATACGTACTTCCAAAAAAGAATTACAATTATGAAAAAATAAGCCTTTTTTTTCAATACCGGTATCCCGGAATCCCGGTATTGAGAAAAAAACATTCGGTATTAATACCGGTATTGAAAAAATCCGGTATTCGAAAGCCCTACTACGTAACCTATACAGATTTCTTTATAAAAATTGTGTTATCCTACATAACTAATCATCCTTAACCATATTATAAAGAAAAATCATGAAAATCTAGATATCTAATTTTCCATACTAATTTCGTAAATTTTCCGCATTCCAATCTCGATTCTACTCGTCACACCGCCCTGTGTGAGCGAAGCAGGAACACTCGTTGCATCTCGTTTTAGACGCCGCGCGTGAGACGGGGATAGACGTTGCCGTCTCTGTCGTCTTCTGTGTGAGTGAAACGGGAATAGATGATGCCGTTTCGTTCAGCGGCCCTTGCAACTTTTAATATGGAATGTTCATACGTTATTCTCAATTCTCATATATGTTTTTCTTGGTCGCCGACATGCTGGTTCTAAATGAAAGACAATGACAAAGACAAAATGATTTATTTGCGCAAATATGGGTAATACAAAAGTCGTTTTATACATTTAACAGTCCGACATATTTACCTAAGGTATGGTAAGGTAAGGTATGCAAATATTATAAATAGAAATAAAATTACTGAGTAAAATCTAACCAACCAATTTATTTAAGTATTAAATTTACGGCCCATATTATTAGATTTATATTTATCTCATATTTTGCTTTTTTACTACTTATGCGTTTTTTGAAAATTATTTATCATCAGCTTTGGGCACCCAAATCACTGAGTTTTACTCACTGAGAGGAAAAGCCGGCGGAAAGAATCTCCCAGGTTTTTAACTGCGTAATTCCGTTATCCCTCACGAAGTTAAAATTCATTGTTTAGAAATTCAGAAACCGAAAAGTAAGCTTTTTAATAAGATTGTTTTAAGTGCTCGTTGAAAATCACAATTTATTTTACATTTCAGGGATTCAGGTAAATAATTATATATTTTTGGTCTCACGCAAAAACAGTAAAGTATGTTTTGTTTTTGACGCAATCAAACACATGTTTATTCTATCTTTTTGATTTTAGGGTGATATAATATTTATTTACATCTTTTTTTTACCATTAAGTATTTCGTAAATGTTTAGGGATAGGAGTTTCATTTTTGTGAATCTTAAAACTGCGGTTTACAAGAATCTATTTGCTTTAGTTTAGTAATTGCATAAACTGCAGAAAACTACGCGTTTTCAATCATCTAGCTGTCAGTCTTCTCTTTTTTATCAAAGGTTTTTTACAGAGTTGGCAACAAATTTCAAAGATTTTCGAGATATAACATTTTTACTTATTTTTACATATCTTGTGTGTTTAACACAGAGTTGTTATAATAATTTAATATAATAATTAATTGTTTAACTGAGCTTTTTAAAGCTTCATCGTTTATTTTAATTGTAGGAGGTGGAATTACCGAAATTATTGAAACACATATTTCTTTTATACCAAGTGTTATCGGAAAATATTCTGGTTTTCCACACTCGACGTACAACCGATAAATGTGCGTATTCGCTTAATGAATTTAACAGTAAATTTAACTACATCAATTAAAAAGCAGCGATGCCGAATGGTAAAAACCGCGACGCAACCGGTCGCGGGTCAATCCTCGGCGCGCACTTCTGACATAGAAATTTGTAATGTTCACATTTATCGCTGCTACACGGCGATGTAAAATATCGTGAGATTGAATACTATGCCTCTCGTCTGTACGTCTCCATCGCCGTGCATGCCTGAGAGATTCTCAATTTCTCGAAAGCATGACGGCCACCAATCCGCAATTGTGAGAGAAGACCTGTGCCCAGTAGTGGGTCATAAAAAAGTATCTTCCGAAGTTTTTGTGTACGGTATAGCATAAACACTTGTGGGTATTCTTCTTTTTGTAGCGTGAAATATGAGAGGCGACAGTTAACACAGGCGTTAGGTCGTTAGTGAACACTGCTCATAAAATAGCAGTTAAACTTTCATCGCAGCGAAATAATTTATGCAACCATAAACGCATTTGTATAAAGGTCATAACAAATCTGCCGACCAACATATGCAAATATTTCTAACAAACTTTACAAAGTTGCTATATCAAAGCGGTTTTGCTTTAGATTTGTAAACTAGTTCGAACCGGTTCGCGTTGACTGTTCCGGTTTCAACCAGTTAAAGTTAGTTTCAAGCTAAAACGCTAAAAAGCTAAATGTGCTGTATTACTAATACAGCACTTTTTGAAGAGAATCGTAGCGTTGTACGCGTTCATATATCGAATGCTTTGAAACTGTTGATATAGCTTGGCTCTCTCATTTCGGATGGCCTCAGTTGGTCAATAACCTCGACTTCTCAATGTGCCCTGTGGATCCTTTTGTGCGGCTCCATCATTCATTAACTTCATTCAGAGGGGCTTGTTGAGGGACATTATGTGGAATTAATTAGATCTTGCTGGCATGTGAAAACGTATTGGGACTTTTGTGAAGGTATACGACATCTTTAATATATTTCTGGAGTCAGGTAACGGGCAAGCTTCAGTACTACAAATTCACAAATTCAATTTGGATTCAGGCCTCAGTGCTGTTAATACTTGTATATTAAAGTTTATTTATAAGCAGGCTTAAATATTTTTGTAATTTTGTAGCAGTAATAAGAACTGTATTTTATTTATAATTTTCTGAGTCCTTATTGTAGTGTCAAATAGAAAAGGCAATGGTTATCGCAGTGAATAGAAGACACTTCACATAAAAAACCATAAAAATAGTTAAACTTTAATCGCTAACATATAAATTGTGCAACTATAAACGCATCTACACAAAGGCTAACAAATTTCCGACCAACATATGCAAATATTTCTAACAAACTACAAAGTTGCCGCATCAAAGCGGTTTTGCTTTAGATGTGTAAACAAGTTTGAACCGGATCGCGGCTACAATTCCGGTTTCAACCGGTTGAAGCTAGTTATAGAGTGCTTTTTAGAGAGAATCGCAGCTTTATGTGTGTATCGAATACTTTGAAACTGTTGACGTAGCTTAGCTTACCCATTTTGGAAGTGCCCCAGTGGGTCAATGACCTCGACTCCTCAATGTGCCCTGTGGATCCTTTTGTGAGCTCCGTCGTTCATTCATTTCATTCAGAGGGGCTTGTTAAGGGACATTATGTGGAATTAATTAGATCCTGCTGACATGTGATTACATATTGGGACTTTTGTGAAAGTATATGACCTCAAAAACGTATTCACGTACTGGAAGAATTGGTAGGCTTTAATACATTCTCAAGGCAGGTATTATTTGCGTTGTGTTCAAAATAATAAAATCTTTTTCTGTGGCATCGTGTTTAGGAGTCCAATATAAGTAATAAAACATACAAAATACTGGTTTAAATTATTTCGTACCATTATAGTTCAGTTCGGAATGTTGCGGACACCACAAGCCATCTACCGTATTGCCATCACAACGTCACAGAAAATTAATTTATTGAACACAACAATTACTTTCTTACAATTTTTAGGTCCATTTATTACAAACCGCATTGGAGCAGCGCGGTGAAGCAAGCTCTAGACCTCCCCAATTGAAGAGAGTGACTCATAGGTCACTGTCAAGGCATGGCATGATCATGGGCAAACCCAGCAGTGGGAAACAAGAAGGGTTGTAGAGATTGATTGATTATACTACCGATATGTTATGACTTTTAAGATGTCATTAATGATGATATAAATATTACAAAACCTACCAAAAATGCAAATATAAAAGCATGTGTTCAAATAACTTGGATTTTTGTAGAAATTTACTTTAAATTTTCAAACATCGGGAGGAAGTTTTAATTTAATTCTGAAAGTTCTTGTTTCAAACTTTTTTGAAAAATTTCTGAAATGTTTGCTTTAGTTCTGTTTATTTTACTTAGTATGCGGGCCTCTTAGGGATAAACATTACACACTCATAGCCCCACAGTAAGGTAATTAATACCCTGTGTCGTGGGTACCATGGACACATATAAAGACAAGAACACAAACACCCAGACCGAGAACAGAAATTTAAATTCATCATTCAAATTTCTGTTTCGCCGGGAATCGAACCCGGGACCCCTCGATTGGCAGTCCGGCATGGTAACCATTGCGCCACGCGGGTCGTCAAGAGAGGACCCGCGTGGCGCAGGAAGGGATGGATAGCGAGGGATATTAGTATATTTACAGAAATCAGAACGTTGGTGCTCCAATTATTAAAATAGTAAGTTGTTATGTTTTAGGGCAGTAACGCAAATCCATGAAACTTATTTAAATTTTAATTATGAGTTTGTAACTTAATAAATTTATAAAATCATTATTGAATGTTTGTAAGAGTTATGGTACGGTATTTATGACTATATAACTAATACATTTAGGTTGAAAAAGGTTGGATTAGAAAAAGGTTGGACAATAATAATTACTATTAAGGGGCCGTATACGAAATTTTGCCGATTTTGCTTATTTACCCGATTTAAAACATGAGATTTTTCAGATAAATTACAGTACTTCTACAATTAGTATCATTGCATAATATAACTTTTCATTTCATTCTTAATCTAATACATTAGACACTTTTATAGCTTGCGTCAAGATTTATAATGCGAGATTTAGGTTACTTTAAAAGATGTTTAATGCCGAATCATCATTATTAATAATTTTTTTTTCAGGAAACGGATTCATTATAAGCTGAAGAGTATTTATGTCAAATAAATTTTACAAAAGATTATTTCATTTTGCCGAAATCAAATGCAATTTCTGACCCATTTTCTTCCAAAATTGACTAAGTTAATTTTTTTTACTAATATTTTTTGTATGGGAGTGCCAAAAAGTGGCACATACACTTTGTATGTGATTTTTACAGAAATACATTGCATTTTTTCGATCTGTTATAATTTTAAATATGTCATATTCTATACCTATTACAGTAATATTTACAAAACTATCACCGGCTTCAGGTTTATTAAGCAAAATAACGAAATGAAAATTAAAAAGTGGCTCATTCAATAGTTTATTATTGAAATGATCAGTCTTATTGTGCAATAAAATGTATGGAAATACTGTATTTTAACTGCAAAATCTCCTGCATAAAATGAGCTAAATCAGCGAAATCGGCAAAATTTCGTATACGGCCTATAATATGTAATAATATAAGTTATAACTATCTGTTATAACTTCATAAAAAATCTACTGGACCTAAATTGTGTATTATACTTTATGATTAAATAGATAATTAAAACCATCAAAACTACGACTATCATTACCTAGTATATTGAATATGCAAATGAGGTAAGTAATTAAAGAGAATTTAATGAAAACTTTTGATTTCAAAGATTTTTATTGATCATAACAACATACCTACATTACAAAAGCTGAATTTGTTCGTAAACAACTGCAATTGTAAGAAAACTGTGTCGCAGTCATTTACGCCCACCTCTGAACAAAGTAAAAGTATGTGAAAAACAATTTGTAGTAATTTTAATCACAATTATGTGTAATATGGGTGTTTTGTTTGGGTGTCTTTACCTGAAAATAAAGACATTATTATTATTCTTATAAAGCTTAGAATAATTATAATTACATTATATTATTATAAACCAAGTTCGCGCGCCCAAATTGAAGCATGCCGCTCAATACTCAATACTCAATACTCAATACTTTATTGCACATTATTTTTACAATCATGAGTTGTAAAATAATAATAACCCTAAGAGGGTATTGCAATTTTGTCTTTTGTAGGTCAACCGATTCATTTTTCTTAAAACACTATTTTATACGATTGATATAATTATATTTATTATAATTTATTATATTGTATTATTGACTTTCGTATAATTATCGTTTCAGATGTCACGGTGTTTAATTTCTTCAAATGTTTTATTACTTTCTAGTCTTTTCCGCAGTCAAAGAATTCTTTTAGTGTGTAAAAACATTTATCTATCAAATATTTTTTTAAAACGGCACTAAATATTTTTGGATTTTTCTCCTCAACAATTTTTAGTGGTAGGTTGTTGAATATCTTTACCGCCATAGCGTTTGGACTGTCTCTGTGCATCTTTAATTTAGATATTGGTGTTTTAAGTTTGTGCATATATATAGTTCTAAGTTTATTGCGTCTTGGTTCGTCAATAGATTTTTTAAAGAAATGTGGGTATTGCATGACAAATTTACTTATCTCAAGAATATAGATTGATGTCAATGTAAGTATACTGTTTTTAATGAAATGTGGTTTGCAACTTTCTGGTTCTTTAATATTTACTAGTATGCGAATGCATTTTTTTTGACAGATAAATATCTGTTGTGCGTCTACGCTATTTCCCCAAAGTATAATTCCATATTTCAGCCAGGCGTATGCGTATGCGTAGTATGCACTTAGCGCAGTTTTTAGGTCTGTAGTTTTTCTAAGTTCCCTAAGAGCATAAGTAAAACTTGCCAGCTTTGTTTTGATTTTTTGAATATGTTTCTTCCAATTTATGTGACTGTCTATTTCGAGACCTAATAGCGGGAAAGTGTCAACTAATTCAAATTTATAATTGTTAAACATAAAATTAATGTCAAGACGAGGTTTTTGATATGGTCTAAATTGCATGATTTTGGTCTTAGAGAAATTTAAGTCTAGGTTGTGGTCAGTCATCCAGTCAATAATAGTATTTAAAATGTCAGAGAGATTATGGTTTAAATTATAATTATTTTCGCAAGATGTCAATACGGATACGTCGTCAGCAAATAATATACTAAAGTCACTTATTACTTTTGGGAGGTCATTTATATACAAAAGAAATAAAATACATCCAAGAACACTTCCTTGCGGGATTGAGTTTATTATAGGGATAGTTTCAGATCTGATCATATTGATTCTCCCTGTGTTGTGATCAAAATGTTCTATTTCCACGAATTGCTGCCGATTTTTAAGGTAAGACGTGAACCAATTATGAGCTATGCCGCGTATACCTATGTCATACAACTTTGTTAATAATATATTGTACTGTACTTTGTCATACGCTTTTGTCATATCGAGTAAGATTCCAATTGCATATTTTTTATCATTTAATATGTCAAGTACTTTTTGCATATAGTTATATACTGCTAATGTAGTTGATCGATTTTTTCGAAAAGCATTTTGAGACTCGTCGAATATGTTATATTTTTCACAGAAGTGTTGGACTCGTGTTTGCATTGCTTTTTCAAATATTTTAGAAGAAGTAGGTAAGAGGGCTATTGGCCTGTAGTTACTTGGGTCAAGTTTTGAGCATTTTTTGTAGATTGGTTTGATAATCGATATTTTTAATAAATCTGGGAACGTTCCTTCTCGTAAAGATTGATTAATCAGGATGTGGTACGCTAAGGTTAGTTCATTAGCACATTTTTTTATAAGTATAGGTGGTAATTCGTCTATGCCATGGCTATATTTACTTTTTAAGTTTTTTAGGATTAAGTTTATTTCCGTAAGGCCTACTTCGCTAACATACATTGAGTTCTCGAGGTGATGGAGAGTGGAACGGCCGCATGGCGCGGATGCAACCGGCTGACTGCTAGATGTGCTCGTCGATCTCCCGACTGATGCAAAGAATTCGTTGAAATGGTTCGCTATCTGGCGTGGATCGGAAGTTAGTTTATTATGGATTTTAAGTTGGATATTTACTTTTGTCTTTTTAACGCATTTATTTGTGCGTTCTTTAATTAGTCTCCACATTGATTTTGTTTTGTTTTGGGATTTGTTCATTTCTCTAATGTATTGATTACGTTTTGATTTTTTTACCGCTTTTTTTAATATTTTAATATACTGGGTGTAGTGTTTTATTAAGATGGGATTTTTAAAATATGTTACTAAAATTTTTAGTTCTCTTTTATGTTTACTAGAAGTTTTTATTCCACGAGTCATGAAGGTTTTTTCTTGTTTTTCAGAGTAATTAGTTTTATGGGCATACAAATGTTTAGTATTTCGAGTAATTTATTGTTAAATATTTTGTAGTTTTCATTTACGTTGTATTTTGTGTTTAATTCGGTTGTCCAATCTACTTTTTTTAGTGCATTTTTAAATTTAAGAATGTTTTGATTATTAAATAACCGTATTTTAATTTTCCAAACAGTTTGCTTGTTCGATTCTTCGTTAGGAGCTTTTAATTTTAAGATAACTCCTTTATGGTCGGAAAAGCCGAAATCATGAACTTCTGTGCCTATTTTAGAGTAGCTAAAATTTGTAAATAAAAGGTCTAAGCAAGTCGATGAAGAAGATGTTACACGGGTAGGTTCGGTAATGTATTGTACAAAATTGTATTCTAGCATAAAATTTAATAAATTATTTGACTGCGTGTTATTTTCTAGCACGTTAACGTTAAAGTCACCGCCTATAATAATATTCATTGAGTGATATTTGTTATTTAATAGGTCCAATAATAATTTTAATTGATTGTAAAATGAATCAGTCTCCCTACTGTTCCAATAAATAACTATTAGTAAAGTATTTATTTTGGTAATAGTCACTGCGCTGATTTCAATCACATATTCAATAGACAGGTCCACAATATCCTTTCTTTCGTTGAATTCTATGCCGTCGCGTAATAAAATGCACACTCCACCTCCAGTATGGTTTTGTCTGCAGAACGATGATGCAATATTATAGCCGCTGCACTGAATTAATGGTAGTTTATCCGGTGATAACCAAGTTTCCGATATACAGAATGCGTGATAAATTGGTGTATCATCCAAGAAAGCTTCTAAAGTGTGTAATTTGTTCGCGATGCTCTGCATATTTTGGTATAATATATAAATGTGACTCGTTGATATTATTGTACTATTAGAGACGAAAAGTATGCGGCGATACAGTGTTCTGTGTGCTGGTTAAGTTAAAAGGTATATTTTCATTGTGTTTGGATAAGTGTTGTGCATCGAAATCAGTTGGCCTTCGGTGCTGGTTATGCAGGTAAGGTTTTCTATAATAACTTTTATTTATAATCAGCTGATTGTTTTTGATTATCGCATAATGGCCTTGTTGCCGGGCTGCTTGTAATTGTTCACGGAGGTTTTTCCTGTGCTGTAATCCTTCGTCATCTAGATATTCTGATAAATAAAGATTTGTGTTTTTAAAAAAGCGAGCATTTTTTATAATGTATTTTGTCAGTGTTTTACTTAGGAGCTCAATAACAACTGGCCTTTTAGCACTTTTCTTCCCAATTCTGTATATTTCTTCTATGTACGTGATTATATCTATGTTTAAAATGTCTCTGAATATATCTGCAATCCTATAATGCAACTGTTCCTCTGTTTCGTATCCAAATTCGGTTAAGCCGTAAAGAACGATTTTTTTGGTGTTATTAATACTGTTACTATTATGGTTACATGTATGGCTTAGAGTATTTATCTTATTTATCTTAATGTCCAATGTATCTATTTTTTTCTGGTTGTCCTCACATTTTGTCTTTAAAATATTTATGTCCGTTTGAACTTCGTCATATTTCTTTGTCAAAAAAGATACTGTTTTGTTTATTTCTTCTATTTGTTTACCTATCTCTGAGGTTTGACTGCTGATTACGGTATTTTGGTATCTTATTTCTTCTATAGCTGATCTTAATTGTTCTATCTTTTCATTTTGTTCTGTTTGTTTTGATACTAGCTCGGTAAACATATTTTTCATTTCCATCATCATAATCTCCATATTTTCTATATTATCCTCACGTTTTCTTTTCCTTTGTGTAACGTACAAGTTTTCGTTACCAGGTGATAATATCTTACTCGGGTCGTTATGAGCAGAAGATGGTGTTGGGGTGTTCGGGGGAGTTCGTCGTAGCATGTTTTTCAATTTTTACGTGGAAGAGTAGAAAACTAATCGTGTATTTTCAATTTTAATGTCGAATTCATGTAATTTTAAAATGAGTTAGTCGCTTACTTCGATTACGTCGCAAGGGCAGGTCAATGACACGATGACATATTCACTGTAGGTTGTTTGAAAACGATCGTTGCGGATTGTTCATCACTTTGTTTTCTTCATTAGTTCTTGTTGAAATCCAATTTATGATGAAACACTATATTGCTTGTTTCTTTCAACACAATTTGGTATAGTTTTTAAGCGTAACTTTTTGTTTTAAACACTGTTTTTGAATTTTTTAAGCAAGCGTAACGTAAATTTCGTTTGTTCGCGCGTAAGTCAAGTTGACAGCTCCGTAAGACCTAAGCTTAAATTTTATCACTACACTTTTTAAAAACAAAAGAAGTCTAATAAAATAACTTTTCACAGTGTTTTCAATATTTTGTAGTATTTCATAGTTAATTTGGTCAAAATAAAAATATTTTGTTTATCACATGTGACAGCTGTAGGAATCTATTTAGTGCTTCAATTTTGACAGCGCGCTTGTATGAAGACAGTCATTCTATACGTATTTATTCTAAGTTATAAAGAGATATCTACGAAAATTGCATGCATAACGCTGAGAAATTCATCTTTGAAACATATGTATGTTTAAAATATGACTTTTTAACTTTCGTTTATTCCTTTGATAATACGAGTAGTTTAGTCATAATTTTCCTATCATTCCTTATTAACGTTGTGCAAGGGCAGTTTTGCAGTTTGTAATAAATGAAATCCGTTCTTTTACTGTTGGTTGCTTTAAATCTATACATATAATAAAACTGTAAGCAGGGTCAATTCTGTACATTGCATATAAATTTAAAAAAATACTTCTAGGGGTCTTTTTATAAGTAACAGAAGCTAAAAATATAAGTTTTGAAATTATTGTCTGTCTGTCTGTCTGTCTGTCTGTTGTTAGCTTTTCACGCAAAAACTACTGGACGGATTTTGATGAAACTTTTTTTGTTTTATATATATTGGTCCTCGCTAACATTTAGGCTATAGATAATTTTAAAAATCACCCTTTAAGGGTGTAAAATGAGCGATGAAAATTTGTATGGAAAACTTGGATTTTTTCAATAGATTTTCTTGAAATTTGGTATAAATATTTTCTAACCAAAATAAAAGAATACGTGTTTCAGCATTTCCCGAAATTCACCCTTTAAATGTCAATTTTCTTTGAAACTCTTTGAAAATTGAGTGTCGAAACTTGATGTACAGAATATTTTTGTGCAGAGTAATATACTTATAATTTTGTATTTGTAATCTTTACTAACATAGTAAGAATTCTATTTAAGCTTTTTTCAATACTACCCCTCAATAGCAAATAAAATGGATTCGAAAGTTGGTATCTCAAGCGTACAATAATTAACCTTAACTTAATATTTCATTCTCAAATTCTTTTCCCTTCTTTGAATGATGTGTTTACTGATATATTGTTGAATGAATTTCCGTAACATTAGTGTGTATTTCATATCAATCGGGTGATAAACAAAAAAGTTATGTTCATTTACACAATACGCGACATAAACTTAAAAGGCACTTTGGGGAATTTGTATGAAAGTTTCGGTAACAGCCCATTCAAAACCATAAATAAAAGTTTAAATTTAAGTAAAATTATTTTGAACTCTCACTAATATTGTCGACTATATTAAATATAATTAGATCAGCTTACTGTATTTTCTTTCGTTGGCCGAGAATGGCTAGACTATAGGTACCTAATAAGTGCATCGCGAGCCTTACCGCCGCCGAATCTTACATCACAGGCTCCATTGAGTTAGTTGCTCAGCTTATTAGTCTTCTTTTGGGGTGGAAGATTATGAACAGGCTGCAGCTGAAACGATTATTATCGCTACATTATATCAAGCTGCAACCTTTTTAGCATTCCACTGCTGAGCATGGAGCTCTCCCAATATTGAGGAGGCCTCTAGCTCCTATGAACCGAAATCCAAATCTTACAATCTCAATGCATCCAGCATTAAGGTTGTAAGATACGGCATCTAAACCTTCATACAGAATGTACAAAGCCTTAACAAAACGAGACTACTGCAGACATCTAGGTGACGAATAGTTAAACTTTTAGTGAACCAACTGTTAATCTCAATATCTACCTATTTGGTAATTTGACATTCGATTTATCAACCACAAAGTTTACATGTCATACGGTAGATGGCGTTATTGAGCAATATTCATTTCTTCTCCAAAGTGATTCGATGGAGATAATTTAAAATAAAAGCCTTAAGTCTAATAAAAGTAAGTACATAGTGTAAAAAAATAAAAAATAACATTTCACACGTATAGCCTCACATTAGGGTAGATATACCCTGTGTCGTGGGTGCCATGAACACACATAGAGACAGAAACACAACCACCCAGACCGAGAACAGTTTAAACTCATCATTGAAATTTCTGCTTCGCCCGGATTCTAACCCGCGACAGTTCGATTAGCAGTCCGGCATGGTAAACATTGCGCCACGCGATCGTTGGGTAGGTATACGTATGATGCTGAACATTGTTAATTGGACCAATGATAACTTAACTCATTTTTTGCGTCTCTTTATTGCGTACGGGCTGGGGGCTCATCCACACACGTTGATTGATGGAGATATTAAGGATTCTTTAAAGATTGTTTATAAAAATATTCTTTATTTCCAAATACAGATAGCACACTGTGTAGAGACCCTGCCTTCTGCTTTAGTTTTCACTGTTATATGAGTTATGACTTATGACCAAACTGCTGTCCGCAAGTTTTAAACCTATAGTTTATTAATTGACCTTACAATTATTTTTCGGATTGTTTAATCCTAAGCACGTGTATGTTTAGAAATTTTATCTCCCAACTACAAGTAGTTGTATAGTGCACCTCTTTTCTGCAGTAGGTTAAAGCTATGTATATAGAATGAGTCTATACATTCTTTGCAGTATAAATTCACCCAATTTACTAAAGATACTATTTTTAACATAGATGATGCCACGGGCACAGCAGTATCTCTTAACTTTAATAAACGAGGTACATATTTGTAAAGAGAATCTGATTGCGCGAGAAAAGCGAAACGTGAGAAAAGTGGATAGTAAGATCAGTACAGTAAGCATTCCTTACTGTTTTAGGTTTGAAGGATGTAGAAAAAATACATTAGGTTTCTTCTGAACATATGAACATTGTATTATAAGTGATTTCACTATATGTAAGAATAATCTACCTACTACTTATTCAATGCAAATAAATAATCTTTAATTTTTAATCAATCCATTTTATAAAAGTCTTTATACACGCGGACGACGTCGCGGGCACAGCTAGTATGAGAAATAAAAATGAAAATAAAAAACCATATTTTTTCCGTTCCGTATACTGCATAACATGAAAAAGGACTTAAAAATAAAAATGTAACGAGTACCGGTGATGGCGGTTGAACTCAGGATATCCTGGAAACGGGCGTTTTATATCGCACCGTGTGCTTGAAAGTTATGGCCTTAGGAAAATAAATATTATTTTTCAAAACACCTCGACATAAATGGAAGCTAAAATAGAAATTGATATACTTAGTCTTAAAAGGTGCCTTGTAAAAATTGTTTATTGCTGTAAACATCTCATCCATCCATCCACCCATCAGTCTTTCATAGTCCTCTGCTGGAGATAGGCCTCCCCTAACGTTCGCCAGTCCTCCCGGTCCTGCGCCTTATTAATCCAGCGACCTTCCGCTGTCTTCTTCACCTAGTTGGAGGGCGGCCTGTACCCCTTTTACCGAGACGTGGTCGCCATTCCTGAACCTTTGTTCCCCATCGGTTGTCGGTTCTCCTAACTATATAGCCTGCCCGTTGCTACTTCAGCTTGCAGATTTTGAGAGGTATGTCGGTAGCATTCGTTCTCCTTCCGATTTTTTCGTTACGGATTCTGTTGTTGTTGTTAGTTGAAATTACGAAGGAAACTTATTGCATCAATTTTGTTGCATTATACCCATTTTTACTGTGAACAAATTATGTGGTGTTACCCTAAAAGGTACAAGCAAATACTTGTGTCTTATTTGAATATTATGTTTTTCTTAATTTCTTAATGTTTTTGTTAATTTGCATGTTGTTTATACCTTTAAGTGAAGTAACACTTACCAATATTTTTATGTTAGTATAATATTGTTTGTATAAGTGATTGCTTCGTTGGTGCAACTAAATAAATAAATAAATAACAAGCATTTTTCATAGTTTTTACGAGTAAATACTTATTAATGAGCAATGTTGAACTCCGAACCATAATGGGCTTAAGTTCTTTGTAGTTTACATACGAAATCATACCAAAAAATATAAATTGATATTTTCCCGCGATATAAAGTTAGAGTAAATCGTTACAGAGTCGCGCATGATATACCGGTTCTTTTATACCCCGGTTTGAGTAACAACTGTGACAGGAGTGCTGCCTTCGGCATGCGGCTACATTTAAACAATACGAAAGCTAAATATGTCCAGAAATGTATAACGAACACCATGAACTCGCACCGTAAATGAACACCGTGATATTTCCGAGTGATATAAAGTTGTAGTCACTGGTTACGGAGTCGCGCAGGATATCCCGGTGACTATATACCTCGGTGTGGGTAACCGCTTTGACAGGATCATAGACATATGGCTCTGTTTAATGTATAAACTTTTAAAACTCGTAAAGATGCATAAAACTAGCTTATATGTATATGACCTCATTGATATTTTTCCGCGATATAAAGTTAGAGTAAATCGTTACGGAGTCGCGCATGATATACCGGTTCCTTTATACCCCGATTTGAGTAACAACTGTGACGGGAGTGCTGCCGTCGGCATGCGGCTACATTTAAACAATACTAAAGTTAAATATCCAAATCCAGTAATGTATAACGAACACCATGAACTCACACAAATAAATGAACACCGTGATATTTCCGAGCGATATAAAGTTTGTAGTCAATGGTTACGGAGTCGCGCAGGATATTCCGGTGACTATACAGCTTGGTGGAGGTAACCGCTTTGACAGGATCATCCCTATTAATATTATAAATTCGAAAGTAACTCTGTCTGTCTGCTACGCTTTCCCGCTTAAACTACTGAACCAATTTTAATGAAATTTGGAACACACATCTACTCGGTCTACTCTACCTTGGGAAATGACATAGGATGGTTTTTATCCAACGGGAACTTATAAAACGGGTCCACACGGGCGGAGCCGCTGGCGAAAGGCTAGTAGACATATAATTATATGGCTCTGTTTAATGTATAAACTTTTAAAACTCGTAATGATGCATAAAACTAGCTTATATATGTCCTCATTGATATTTACTTGCAATGAAAAGTTGGAGTCAATGACTACGGAGCGTCATCACGCAATATACGTGTAATATATTTATGATTTTATACCCAGCGTGAAAAACTGCTATGACAAGAGTGTCGTAGAATAGAATCATGTTCACCTCAATAGTAATGTTCATGTTCACCTCAATCAGTAAGAGCTCTGCAAAAATTATCAAAATAAATAGTGAAAAGTTGTAATTTGTGTACATAAAATATATAATTAAGTTCTACTACACCAAAACCTTAAGTGCAAATGTTATCAGTACGGACAATAGTGAAATAGTGACATTAACTAACTTTATCAATTCGGATAATAATTGCGTTTTATACATTTAGTTTACAAATAAACAATAAAAAAAATACGTAAATAAACAAAAGTGATGTAATAAAGAACTAGTGACAACATTTAAATCAGTGATAAGTATAATATTTACTGCTAAATTCATGTGAACTTTGTGTATGTGACCTCTATGTGACCTTTACTTTGTCTTCGTTTGAATACTTACATCGAACAGTCATACTTAACGGATTTATAAAACGTTTATTCAAGAATACGATAACTCATAGAAAAATTCGCCCGTCTCAAATAACACTGCGTGGTCTATTTTGTTTACTAATAGACTTAACTCAAAGCATCGCGGCCTGTCCTGGGTTCGCTACCCATCGTCGGATCATCAACATTAATAATTTAAAGTTAAATAAAAATATTTTCTACATTTCATTTCACAAGTATAATGTAAATTGAATTTAAAAAAGTTTCAACAAATGTTCAAATAAAAAACGGCTTGCAGCGAAATCTACAATTTATACCTCGAAATAATTCATCATTCTATAGTGATGATTATACGTTCACCGATAGAGGGCGCTATGTGTCTTAAAAATTGAAATTGGCCAAACAAATAAGGCAGGCCCCACCTGTCAGAGAACACGAAGTGTTATAACTAGATTCGTATAACTAGATTCATATCGAACAAGATTAACAAGAATTAATTTAGAGGTAAATCAATTGTTTGAAATATGGAGCATTTAAACATAACACATCGTAAGAAGAAAAGGACTATTTCAAACTTGGACTTACATAATATCACGCTCTATGATGATGACGAATTTAATGCCACAAACCTTCTTGATTCCTCTATGCGGAGTCTGCCCACTACCTCGGATGATGGGCATGAAATCTTAGACGAAAGCAAGGATACAATATTAAAATTAAGGACAGAATTACAATCTGCTCACCAGGAAGTTAACAACTTGTCATTAGAAAATGCCTCCCTGAAGAAAACAATTGCCCAGTTAAATAAAACTATTGGCGTATACAAAAAACTGGGTATAAGTGATAATCTTATCACTACCATTTCATCACCCGCTGTACGAAAAATTCGAACATTAGTAAATGATAAAATAATACAACAGAAGGAGATCTCTACTAACAATCAGTATACCCAAACATCATTAGAGATTGGAAAATTAATCAAAACTGATGTGAAGTCACAAAATTTAGACATTAATAAATTCCCTAAATTACTACAACGATATAAAATACGAAGTCTTCTTAAACAGCTAAGACGTATTAAAAATATCAAAAAGCATATACGAAGGTCTATCAAATATCTATCCTCTATTAATATTAATTAAAAAAAAAGAAGCCTAAACCAGCATCTGTTATCATGGAACCTACAGAAAATGTTTCGGGAGATGGCGCAAAACCCAAATTTATTGAACCTAAACCGCAATATCTTATCACTGATATAGCAAACAAAATAAATTCATCCAAGAAAAAAAAACAAGTTATTATAGCGGCAGATCAACAGGGTCGTAGAATGCAAAGTAACCTTCAAGAACTTCTTGGCTCAGAGTATTCAGTGATCTGTATCTGGAAGCCTCAAGCAAGAATGAAAGACGTAGTATCTTCTTTAAAGCACGAAATGTCGAAACTAACTAAAGAAGACTTTGTAATAATTGTAGGAGGCATGAATGACTGCAATCCGTTTGAATTACAATATAGCTTATCGTCATTTTTGTATAGCTCTCCAATACCGAATATAATTGTTTGCGAAACTCCTATTAATAAACACTTGTCAGAGTCAAAACTAAATTATGAAATAAGACATATATGTAGTAAATTTTCTAACTCTTCATTTATTGACTTGGATTATAGTAGATTTATACCGAATAAGAGAGACTTTCCTACGATTCTATGTCGAAATATTCTACAAGAAATTTTACGTATTACTTATAGAATTCAATTGGAAAACTATTGTAATTTTAAAAAACATTCATCCAAAAAAATAATTGCTTCTGTAAACAAGGAAACCCAAACTGACTTTACTATGGCTAACCTATGTAATGATTCCATTAGTGTATTGTCCCCTCAAAATTGTACAAATCGGTGCGATGACCATGTTTTGACTAATACTAAAGAGAAAACTAATCTTGTCTATAATCATAATAATCTAGGTGTATGTATTAATAACCAATATGCAAACAAAAATGTCATGAATAGTGATTCCGACTGTAATTCTCTAACTGAAAATAATATAAATAAATGTAATAGTCTTTTTCGTGCATAACTCAGAGAGAGTCGTAAATAATAAGAATTTATTAGGAATTATGCATCAAAATATTGCGGGCGCATTGGCAAAACAAGACGAATTGTACCTGTGGATTGAAAAATTAAACGGAACTAACACACCTGTAGATGTTGTTTGTCTCTGCGAGACAAACCTGCAAGCAGGCACAGAATTTTGTCTCAGATTGAATGATTTTAAAATGGCCGCCTGGTATTCCAGAAAAAAAGTAAAAAAAGGTGGTGTTGCAATTTTAGTACGCAAAGGCATCGACTACAAAAATATCAGTAACATAAATTCATTCTCAAAACCTTTTGTCTTTGAATGCTGTGGTATAGAACTAACTACGTTTGGTATAGTTATAATATGCATCTATACCAATAGAACACCAACAAGTACTAAATCTGAATTCTTTAATCACATTCTTCATCTTTTGCATAACGTTTGCCGTAACTCAAGAAAGAAATATGTTTTATGTGGAGACCTAAACATAGACATGATGAAAGACTCTAAGGTTTCGAAAGAGTTAAGTCGGTTAATGGATGCTTATAATCTAAAACAACATGTTACAGTACCAACCCGCATAACTTCAGTAACATCTACATGTATCGACCACATGTATACTAATATTATAGGTGGCCAAGTCAAAGTCTATGACCTGAGTCTATCAGACCATACAGCTCAAACCTTGGTGGTGCCAATAAATAGCATAAAATGTACTTCAACATGTTGGTGGTACGAATTGAAAAGGGATTACTCCAAGACGAATGTACTCAAATTTAGAGACTGCCTTAGCCGTCTTTCTTTCTCAGAGGTGTTTAATGCACAGAAATCCACAGCAGCTTTCAGTAATTTTTATGAACTGTATACACTATTTTTTAATTTATGCTTTCCTGTAGTTAGAATAAAGAGAACTGTACGTGATAGAAACTCTCAATGGTTAACAAATGGGCTTAAAAAATCTGTCAAAAGCAAGCGAAAATTGTACTATAAATATCGCTTTAACAAAAAGTACAAAAGTCAATATAAAAAATATTCTCGCATCCTTAGACGTTGCATATTGTACTCACAAAAACGCATTAACACGAGGTATATTGAGAGAGCTCCCAACAAATGCAAAGCCGTCTGGACAGTTATAAAAAAACACACTACTAATAATACAAATGATAAATCAATAACAAAGTTAAATGTTGATAATATTAGTATAACTGATCCTCAGCAAATACCAGAAATATTTAATAAATATTTCATTACATCTGTGTCTGATTTTTGCTCTAAAACAAGAAGTTTAAACAACATCTGTGAACATATACCTGCAGTTAATTCCTCAATCTTCTTAACACCAATAAGTATCACAGAATTATACAAAATAATTAAATCTTTAAATAATTCTAAAGCTGTAGGATATGACGGGGTAAGTACCGACATCATCAAAAAAACATTTGACATAATAGCTGGTCCACTACTACACGTTCTCAATTTATCTTTTAGTGAAGGATTTTTTCCTGATGAACTTAAAAAGTCAGTCATTAAGCCCATACATAAAAAAGGTAGTAAAAACTTATTAGAGAACTACAGACCGATTACATTAGTGCCCATTTTCTCTAAAATTTTTCATCAGTCATAACAGAGGAACAAAACGGTTTTAGAAAATCCAAAAGCACAACACTGGCTACTTTTAATCTGGTTAGATTGATTACTGACAGCCTAGATAAGAAGATACCAATATCTGTTGTGCTACTAGATATGACAAAAGCCTTTGATTTTGTTTGTCATCCTACTTTATTGACTAAACTGTACAGATATGGTATAAGAGGCCCAGCTTACAATTGGATTAAAACTTACCTAGAAAACAGATTGCAACGCGTGGAAACAACAAGATACTCTGAAAATAGCAAAACAATTGAAACATATACATCTGACTACCAAATAAACCACTATGGCGTACCTCAAGGAAGTATTTTGGGGCCCCTTTTGTTCCTTATATATATAAATGACTTGCCCAATGCTGTCCCCCAAAGATGTATTCTCTATGCTGATGATACTTCGATAATAGTTCAAGGCAACAACATCCATACCTATGAAAAAGACGTAAATGAAGCTCTCCACAAAACTATTGATTGGTTAACAAAAAACAATCTCAAAGCAAATCTACAAAAAACCAAATATATTCAGTTTTATACTAGTCAAGGTCGTCCGCAAGACTTAGATATCAGATACAATGGAGAAAAAATTGAAATGGTTGAAAGCGCAAAATTTCTTGGCATATTATTAGACCGCTCATGCAACTGGCACGAACATTTAGAGGTAGTGTGCAAAAAGATAAATAGTTTTGTCTACCCTTTGAGATTAATAAGGCAAACAATATCTCGAGATGCGGCAATTATGGCTTACAATGGTTATGTCAGCTCTGTGTTGCGGTATGGTATTGTAATTTGGGGAAACTCAACAGAAATACCTAAAGCCTTTCGAATACAAAAAAGATGTATTCGCGCCATATTTGGGCTTTCACAACTAGAGTCCTGTCGTCCTTACTTTATAAAATATAAAATCCTGCCATTGACTTGTCTCTATATTTTACATGCATGCTTATTTGTCCATGAGCATAAGCATCTCTTTCAAGCAGAAAGTGATATCTACACCCGCAAAGTGCGCACACTAAATATTCACAAGTTATATAAGCCACGAAGCAACTTATCTTTGACATCTAGAAATAGTTTTATTATGACAATTAAAATTTACAACCAACTACCTGATGAATTTAAAAGTAACAATTATTTTAAATTTAAACAATTAGTGAAAACATGGTTAGTTGACAAATGTTTTTATACAATTAAGGATTATTTTGACATGAATTAATATACTTTATGAAATTCTGTTATATTTTGTTGGACATTATTATTATTGAAATTGTATTTTTGACATTATTATTGAAATTTAATGATAAATAGTAAGTTATTCAAATCGTCAATTAATGTTTTAACACTTTTAACCTTCTATTCTGTAAGTTTACAATATTGTGTTAAGTGTGAAGCCTGAAAAGGTAGCATTTATTTGAACTCTCGTATTATGCATTAAGACCTGCTAATTATTGTACTAAATGCCTAACACTAATGTTTAAATAAATAAATAAATAAATAAATATAAATTTGTAAAGATTACGGAGTCGCGTAAGATATTCCTGTGCCATTTACAAACTGGTGTGGATGACCACGGTGACCATCATTATATTATTTTGTTTCATATCAAGGTAGCTAAATGAATACAAAAAATGCAACAATACGCGTGGTTAAATGAACATCGTGATATTTCTCCGCGATTTAAAGACGTAGTCAATGGTCACGCAGTTGAAGGATATATCGCCAACTTAATTCGTAGTGTAGGCTCTGTTTAATGTATATGAAGCTTTTTATACTCTTGCATAGGGTATAAATATAGGCAAGAATATTTATCCACATTGTACTAGTAGCACATTGTAGTCAATGGTAACGGAGAGTCGCGCAAGATATTTCAGTGCCTTTATACGCAGGAGTGGGTATCCACTGTTACGGGAACGTCACCACCCGTATGCGGCTGTATTTAAAGAAGAGAAAGCTAAATATATCCCGAAATGTATAAGTATGCACTTAAATTTCCACGATATGAAGTTGTTAAGGTTTCGGTGTCGCACAGGATATTCCGACGCCTTTACAAGCCTCGTGTGGCTAACCGCTCTGACGAGAACATAATAATATGACTGGTTTTATTTAATATGTATGAAGCTTTGTAATTATTATACTATTGTTTCGTCTTTGAAACCTGAAATAGATAAGGAAAAATAAAATTAAAAGATAAATAAAAAAAAGTAAAAATAATGATAAATAGTTTGTTGCGTGCGTATTTTCTTGCTCATATTAATGACTCTCTCTTAACAAGGTAAAGCAAAAGTCGTGCACTAAGTATAGAGTACCGGCAACACTTGCATGAGGCGACCACCAGCCTCCGGAGTAGCAGCGCAACTGCATACGACCTCAGACAAGACTTACCTATGCTTGTTTGAGGTTGTATGTAGATGTCCATGGGCTGCAGCGACCACTTAACACCACGAGGCCTGCATGCTCGTCTGCTACTCCATTCAAATAAAAAAACCCTTCTATTTAATGGACAATGTTTTCTAATAGACTGTTAGAATATTTCTTTAGAAATTGATTTTGTATTAATAAAAATTGCTGTTGTCATAAAAAATAAAAGAATTGCCGTAATTAATAAATATTACACTCACCAACAGGACTTTCTTCATTCCAAAATGAGTCGTCTAGGGTATAATCTGCTTCTGTAACAAAAGAAAGTTATAAATTAATTCACATTGAATCATATTATTTCACTAAACTCTGAATGATACTATGCACAAAAAAAAAATTCATGCCTAAAAAAGGTTACGCTATACATGAGAATGAAATGAAATGAAAATACTTTATTGTTGACTGTTTACATATATAGAATAAGATGTTTAAAATTATAATTGGAGTTTTAAACAGTCTACCACATTCTGGCATACAATATTATTAATTAAAATTAACTAAAAATATTTAGTTTTAAGATCCGATAAGAATAATCTTAACGGATCATCGGCTTTTGATGCCTACCCACCACTGGGTTAATGAGAGAAAAAAAGAGGACGAAAAAAAAACTCTCAGGCATTGTTTAGAGTTATACAAGATTATTAATGTCCTTTTTATCAATAAAAATTAATGAAATGACTTTGAATGATTTGTGACATACGAAAACATACAAAAAGTATAAAGTTGTCACGTTTTGACAGCTCATTAAAAGTATCTCAATTGATTTTATTGTCCAAGATCGGACTTAAAGTAAAAGTAAAAATAGTAATAAATAATTATGATTATAATTTTAACTTGAGTTACAATTTTAAATCCCATCGCTTAGTTTCAAATAAGGATCGCAGCGACCACTGAATACGGCATGGCCTCCACGATCTGATTTTCCACATAAATAAATAAAAATAGTTTTTTGATTAGTATAATATAGTATAGTATAGTATAGTATAGTATAGTATAGTATAGTATAGTATAGTATAGTATAGTATAGTATAGTATAGTATAGTATAGTATAGTATAGTATAGTATAGTATAGTATAGTATAGTATAGTATAGTATAGTATAGTATAGTATAGTATAGCATTAGTATTATTAATAACATAGACCGTAAATTGCTGAAAACTGTGTAATACTTAACGCGAACAAAAGGGAAATAGCTATATCAATAGGGAATATGCATAAATTCTATTTTAACATAAAATATATATATTTCAATTAGAAAATTGCAAATAATAATGACCAAATATTAATAAAGTTTTTTTTCGAACACTCCAGAAATATGGAAATGTAAAATATGAAAATGTTTGTTACATTTTTATTTCACCCAATAAATTTCTATAAATTAACAAGAAGTAATGTATATATCGAAGCGCGCATGGCCTGGCGGCTAGCGTAGAACGCAAACGATCTATGCAGCTGAGCCAAACGGGCGCGGTCGGGTGTGAGATGGGTGACCGCTAGTGGCAAAATTTCATGCGCGTTTCCGTGCTTCGGGGGCACGTTAAGCCGTCGGTCTCGGTTGTTGTCGATAGATAACAGTCGTCAAGCCTTGTCGGAGGCCCTATGGGCGGTTTGAAAACATCCGACAGCGGGTTGGCTACTAACCCGCATCTCCACCAACCCGCATTGGAGCAGCGTGGTGGAGTAAGCTCCAGGCCTCCCCAATAAGCCCGTGCCCAGCAGTGGGACGCAAAAAGGGTTGCAGCCAATGTATATATCAACTAGGTATATATTTAAACGCGGTTTTAACGGTTAAAATTGCAATTCACTTGTTTTTCCAATACTATTTGGTACGAACAAAAACAAAAGACTATCAGAAAATAAAAATAAAACTGTATAATAACATAATTAACGTGAACACAAATAAATCAAACAATGCCTGTACTCGCGCTACGCGGGCGTTAATTACCTCAATTTTTGTTTACAGGGTACAGGGTTAAACATCGGTATTTGATTTTATAAAACGGGAATATTAACGGTATACACAATATTCATTATAATTCATTTTAAAAGCTTTTGCTATGGAAATCTTTAGATGATACCACAAAAAATGCAATATTTTTTTGCTAGGGTCGCAAATCATATTTATTAGGTATGTAGAGTATTTTTTGCCACATTATAACTAGTGTTTTTAATTCTACTATATAGTTTTCTTATTATCAATTTCCGTATTGAATTACGGTCTTAATTTGATTTAACCATCTAAAACTTGCCATTGAAATCTTTGCACTCGAAAATTAATAAATACGTGCGAAAGAAACAAACGTTTCACCACAGGCTCTTAGGATTTAAAGTTGGTAAATAAGTGTGAAATGATACTTAAAGCTTTCGCCAGAAATCCGTGAATAAACAAAAATTTATAAGAACTGCATAATAATTAACGCTAACACAAATAACTCAAACAACGCCTATACTCACGCTCCGCGGGTTATTACCTCGGTTCTTTGTTTGCTATTGTGAACGCTACAGGGTTGAACATTGTTATTACATTTTGTAATACCATAATATAATATTGTTACGACTTTGAGCACCTATATCTCAAAAACAAAGCGTCGTACAGCAAAACCCCAAAAACGCATAAACAGTTATTAGGTCTACTATCGAACAGTGAAGAAGGTTCTCGAAAAATCAGTCATAAGAAAAACATCGATTTCTACGAGTAAACAAATTCGGGATCCGCGGCGAGTACGTACCTATATATACTACACGGTCAACCTAACATGAGACCTGGCAATGTACTCTACACTTCTCCCGCTTCACCGCGCGCACCTCCGCCGTCGCCTTTCCAGTACAGTCAACAGCGCAATTAACGTTGCACGATAATTTTAAAGATATTGAAGCGCTTTAAAAGTATCAAGTTATTCTATTTCTATTATTTGTTATTGGATTTTGTTACGTTTATTTTAAATGTATAAACCTTTTTGTAAACATAATTTATAACTTTTAGAAAGTACTTAAGTATATCATTTATTTATTAAAATTTTAAATTAAATTAAATTTTAATTTTTACTTTTTTTGCACAAATATGGGTGTTTACAAAAGTTGTTACTTAATACATATTTAGTACGTTATATTTACCTTCATCATTACCATCACCATATTTACCGCCATATTCATGCATACTTTACAGTTAACAAAAAAATGACTTTAAATATAAACTTAAGTATTTGTACATAAAAAAGTACTTTAAAAATAACGTATCATATAAAATAAAACGCCTTTAAAAGCAATAAAAACCTACAAAAGCTTTATCCCTACTAATAAATTCGAAAGTAACTCTGTCTGCTACGCTTTCCCGCTTAAACTACTGAACCAATTTGAATGAAATTTGGAATATAGATAGAGTGGACCTTGGGAAAGAACATAGGATAGTTTTTATCCTGTTAGGAACCTGTAAAACGTTTCCACGCGGGCGTAGCCGCTGGCGGAAAGCTAGTCTCATAATAAACCTAAAAAAATTAAGACATAAAACTATAAATAAATGATTCTATAGCCCAGACGCATTAAAATGACACCTAGTTCGCTACCCCTCTCGCTCATTGTGATTTAAGCCCAAGATAATAAATTTGGAATTTAATAAAACAAAGGGTGGCAGACAAAAATATCGATTAGTCCGAAAAAGACATAGAAATAATAACAAGTGATGCCATCAATTACAAATGCAGATTGGAAAAAAGAGGTCACGGGGAAACGGTTCCATAAAGAATACTGGGACAAAGATAGGTTACAGGAAATTAATAAAAGGGAAATTATTATTTCTATACGTCTGGAATAGAAGAATTGTGTTATATATAAAGACGAATGATTACATTCAATAAAAATTTTTTGTTTAGTTTACCTATCTAAATAAATGTCTGTTTCTAGTTATCCGGTAAACGGATAAATAAAATAAAATCAATCGTCTGCTATACGAACGAATGATTACAATACTGCTTAATCGGTTAATGTAACTAATGTCAATATTTTTTTTGTTATTAAACTGTCTACATAACAATATAGTTCTTCCAA
Source organism: Pyrgus malvae (assembly GCA_911387765.1). Lineage (NCBI taxonomy): Eukaryota > Metazoa > Arthropoda > Insecta > Lepidoptera > Hesperiidae > Pyrgus > Pyrgus malvae. The sequence continues at coordinate 2,078,026 of OU426955.1, read as the reverse complement.
ATTTAAGAAATTACGTTTATTTATGGAAGACTTTAAAAATTATATAATGAAGAAACGAAACTCAAACTAATTTATTGACTTTTATTGTACATAAATGGTGCTCATTTATAACTTTTAGTACTTGACTCATAAAAACAAAAGATTAACCAAACAAATAATTATGTATTATTCATATCTTAATAACTAGTATAGGGCGACTTTATTTATTTATCAATTTAGCAAACAAGTTATGCTTCGTAATAATTTTCGTAAAAATTATGAAATGGAAACCAATTTTGTCGGCTGACTGTACTTTAGGCGAACGTCATTCAAGTCAGGTGTCATGTTAGGTTGACCGAGTAGTAGCGTACATGTATTGGTTGTTTACATCGCGGGCCGCGGCTATTGTTTGACTGTACATAGTGTGTAATAATAACTAATAACATAAAGGAAGGTTCGGGACGGGCCTATTGTATTTGGTGGTTCAGGAAATTTCTGGAGAACCATGGGCAGCCGTATATAAGGCACGCGCCGCACAGTGGTCTGAAAATCAAGCTTCATACTCATAGAAACTGATTGTCAGAAATCAATAATTAAAAAATGTTATTGTAATAAGTACACCTTCCTTTGTTCACTGTTATAGTATGAAGGTCGTGAGTAGCTCCATGTGTGAGAAAAAAAATATTGTATTTTTTTTTGTATGGGAAAAAAACTTCAAAGTGGATTTTAAAAAAACTGATCAGAACTGAGGGTCTGGTATTCACATGAGTTATTACACCTTACATGGCGATTAAGATGACATACAATTGTTATGCCTTTCGGTGCCGCTTTGCATGTAGCAAGCTTTTGAAAGTTTGAGTTTTTGGTAGTTGAATCATACCCTTGATATAATTACATGATGATAACATTACTGATGTTGTCATTAGTTTACAACTTGCTAATGACCTTCTTTTTGAATACAATAAAAAAGGTGCATATTTTTTTACATTATACTACAAAAATTCTTTGATAACGTAACTCATTAAGTAATTACCTTCATTGCTGTAAAATTTTAATTAAGTTTTGATAAGATAAGCATATTAACAACAGCAAGCGTAAATGAGGGTAGTTATAATATAAATAGGACGTATATGCTAACTTAATTTAGTAGCTCTTTGCACTTGTTCGCGCTTACTATACTTATTTAGTTCGATTTGTTTTCGTGTTAAAATGGAAAGCTTCAGTACCAATTTGGATATGTTTATGTTTGTGGCGAACAATAGCTGTTTTTCAAAACCTAGCGAATTATTTGAAGTTTTGGTGAAAAACGTTACTTTGTCAGAAAATGAAAATAAATAATTTAAACAATTCTGTCAGACTTTTGTGTGTTCGTTGAAAAACAAATGGATCTCGTGTAATCGCACGAGAAAAACATTCATAAAAAAGTATGAGATATGGCTGCAAGAAGACATAAAATGGCCTGAGTTCATAAAAGAAAAAATCACACCTTTGGTGTTAGAAGAGCAGCAACCATGTTCTAGTTTTGACTGCAGTGTAAATGAGGGCGCATCAACATCATTAGGGTTGAATGCAGAGACTTGCAGTGTTGGAACATCAACAGAGGTGAGTCCAAGAAAAGTGTTCTCTGAGCTAAGCCCGCTACAGAAGAGAAGAAGAGTGGAAGAGCTACTAGCACATACCAATAAAAGCCTTGCTTTTGCAACTGGTTTAAGTGCTGGTAACAAAAACGTAGCAGATATAATTAAATTAGTTACAGAACATCCCGAGGAAGCTACTAAGATAAAGCAACTGTTGAAGCCCAAGAAAGCTCGGCTTGTGCAAACTCTTAATGTTGTATACTGCCATTTTGAAAGTTTCAACGAAATCAGTATACCTAATGCTTTATCATCGGAATATATGGGTTGAGCTTTCTTGGGCTTCAACAGTTGCTTTATCTTAATAGCTTCCTCGGGATGTTCTGTAACTAATTTAATTATATCTGCTACGTTTTTGTTACCAGCACTTAAACCAGTTGCAAAAGCAAGGCTTTTATTGGTATGTGCTAGTAGCTCTTCCACTCTTCTTCTCTTCTTTAGCGGGCTTAGCTCAGAGAACACTTTTCTTGGACTCACCTCTGTTGATGTTCCAACACTGCAAGTCTCTGCATTCAACCCTAATGATGTTGATGCGCCCTCATTTACACTGCAGTCAAAACTAGAACATGGTTGCTGCTCTTCTAACACCAAAGGTGTGATTTTTTCTTTTATGAACTCAGGCCATTTTATGTCTTCTTGCAGCCATATCTCATACTTTTTTATGAATGTTTTTCTCGTGCGATTACACGAGATCCATTTGTTTTTCAACGAACACACAAAAGTCTGACAGAATTGTTTAAATTCTTTATTTTCATTTTCTGACAAAGTAACGTTTTTCACCAAACTTCAAATAATTCGCTGGGTTTTGAAAAACAGCTACTGTTCGCCACAAACATAAATATATCCAAATTGGTACTGAAGCTTTCCATTATAACACGAAAACAAATTGAACTAAATAAGTATAGTAAGCGCGAACAAGTGCAAAGAGCTACTAAATTAAGTTAGCATATACGTCCTATTTATATTATAACTACCCTCATTTACGCTTGCTGTCGTTAATATGCTTATCTTATCAAAACTTAATTAAAATTCTACAGCAATGAAGGTAATTACTTAATGAGTTACTTTATCAAAGAATTTTTGTAGTATAATGTAAAAAAATCTGCACCTTTTTTATTGTATTCAAAAAGAAGGTCATTAGCAAGTTGTTAACTAATGACAACATCAGTAATGTTATCATCATGTAATTATATCAAGGGTATGATTCAACTACCAAAAACTCAAACTTTCAAAAGCTTGCTACATGCAAAGCGGCACCGAAAGGCATAACAATTTTATGTCATCTTAATCGCCATGTAAGGTGTAATAACTCATGTGAATACCAGACCCTCAGTTCTGATCAGTTTTTTTAAAATCCACTTTGAAGTTTTTTTCCCATACAAAAAAAAATACAATATTTTTTTTCTCACACATGGAGCTACTCACGACCTTCATACTATAACAGTGAACAAAGGAAGGTGTACTTATTACAATAACATTTTTTAATTATTGATTTCTGACAATCAGTTTCTATAAGTATGAAGCTTGATTTTCAGACCACTGTGCGCCGAGCCGCGACTGGGCAGTTTATTTCCTCTACCAAGCGACAAGGAAGGAATATTTCGACGACTCAAGCGAAGATATTGGACTATAGTGATTGTGCATTGTGATTTGGACTCGGTTAAGTGGATTTTTGTGGAAGCTGATAATAAACGCCTTCTACGTTACAAACGGCATTTTCATTACCTATAGCGCGTAACAATATAGTATTCTCTACAATTTTTAAATAATCAATTGCTACGAGGACTGCTTATCCCTTAACCCATAATCGACAGTTGATTTTTCACAACCCATTGACCATTAATTTTTTATTTCCGCTCTACACTTTCTAACCATCAATTTCTAACACCAACTTCCCCTGTTAGCGATTCAATCAAAGCCTTAATTAAATTCGATTTTTAAATCCAACAATATAAAAGTAAGAGCGCGGTATAAAAGTTGTTGTTTAGTTTAACTGAAGAAATACGTGTGAAAATAAACATCAAGCTCACCACAAACTCGTAAGTAAACGAAAATTGCTGAAAACTGTATCATAATTAACGCGAGCACGAATAAATCAAACAAGGACTGTACTTACGCTACGCGGGTGATAATTACCTCGGTTCTTTGTTTACTATTGTGAACGTTACAGGGTTAAGTATCGCTATTTCATTCTGTGCGACGGCAATATTAATGGCAAATAAGAAGTCTTTAAATTTGTAAAGAGAGAGTCTTTACTGTTACTTTACAGGCACGGTATAGACTTTATATTAAATATTTAATTTTTCATTTTTACTAACTCCTAATAAGAATACGACTGCTTCACTGGGACTCAGGGAAAGAAATGAGATGTTTCAATCTTGGCTAGGTATTGTACACCATCTCAAAAATTCGAGAAAAACTCAAGACTCCGAAAAAAATACTTAAAATTTGTTAAAACATGTACTTTTTCGGTACAAAACCAATTTAAATCAACTATTTTCAACAATTTTCAATATGGCGGTACAACTGATTTCACTGTTAACTGTTTGTCACAGATTAATAATTTCAATTGTCAAAATGACATATTACCGCCATTATGTTTTTCTAGTATATTGTGTTGCAATTCTGACTTGAAATTTTTGTTTTGTACCAAAAATCCCAGTCGTTTATTACAAAACGCTTAACAAAAAACAGCTCTATACTATATTTGCAATTTATTAATACGGTGTACAAATACCTGGTCAAAGGTCCATACATTTTGAAACATCTCCTTTATCCAATTAGCAATGAAAACCTGGAGACCAATCTAGCATGCTGTTCAAATGCGGTTTGGGTATTTTTAAAATGAAATTGACCGATTTAATTCAAAATATACCCCTTTAATATTTTTTTAAACTAAATTTATTAAGCATACCTAAACAAACTGACTAACTTCTAGAATCAAAGTAGTTAATCATAAAAAATACAATTTAGTTCAAACGTTATACCTATAATTATACTAGGTACATACTATGTTATACCTTTAGTTCTACTACGTTGTACCTCTAGTTATACCTTTTTTTTTTGGTATCGGGGGGGAAACCTTCAAAAGGTACCCGACACCTTGGGAGAGGATACCGGGTTATGTGGGATTTGACCGCACTAAAACCCCCTCGGTGGCCTGCATCTACGTTTGTGAGGACTTCGGGATCTCCATAGGAACGCACCGGTGTCCTCCACGCGCGGCGCCCCATAACGGGCCCATCTTCGGGAGAGCAGATGTGCTCTCCTGCACCTTCAGGTGTTGACGGCGGCATGCGGCCACGCATACACCGCCGTCCCTCCCGGGGCTGCTGGCTGGACGGGTCAAGGGAGACTCTCACCGTCCGCATCCCCGGAAGCCCCCTTTTAGTCGCCTCTTACGATCAGGCAGGGGATACCGTAGCTCTATTCTACAGGGAATAATTATAATACCTATTAAATTACTAGCGGCCGCCAGCGATTTCATCCGCGTGGACTTTGGTAATAATCATAGCATGATGTTATATAGCCTAAAGCCTTCCTCGATAAATGAACTATCCAACACAAAAATATTTTTTCAATTCGAACTATTAGTTCCTGAGATCTGCACATTCAAATAAACAAACTCTTAGTACCTAAAGATTAATTTCACTATGGGTAAGAACTGAACCCATTTCTCAAAATAATTTCCTGACAGACAAAATTAAATAGACTGTACTAAGATAATTATAAGGATTTTTAAGAACGAAAAACTCAAAAATATTTCCGGTATTTCAATTTAATGAAAACTCCACCATACTCTAGTAAGCCCTTTTTACACTTAACCCTTGAAATATACTCATCAGACTTCCAGAACATAACACTTATTTTTTAGCATTACATAAAATCGGTTTTGCGTACAATTTACGAAAAATATAAATTTTAACTTAACAAAACAACGAAGTTTTAACACCGTGAAAAGAATATGTTTTCCACGTTTCGGATCTGAATAAAAAACAGGCAAGTTTGACAATCGCAACAACGGTTCCGTATGAATTGGCATGAAGAAAATTCATCATCTTGAGAATAAAAAACTTCCACGATTAAAAATGCATATTCACATGTAGGGAAAGGGGGGGCATAACGGGGACGTTAAGGGAAATGATCAATAAAAAAAAACAAGTATATTTTCTCCTTCCCCTACACAGTATAAAGCTATAATAATCTGTGATTATTGATTTTTCATTTGTCTACTAAAAGAAAAGTATTAATGAAGAATTGCAAGAACCGCACTTTTTAAAATGTTATATATTATTATCATTACTAGTTTTCATGCAGTTCGACCGAGTGTGTCCCTCCGCTGCACCCTTGATGCTATTCATTTGTGTTTCGGTGGGAAGAAGTGGTCCTTTCTTAATGTTTTTGCAGATGTCCATGGGCTATATTTGACCACTAGCACCACCTGACCTGCATGCTCTCGGCTCGTCGTAACTCTATTTGGATTTTAAAAATCTAAAAACGTAAATATCCTAAATAAAAATAAAAAGAAATGTAAAGTTCCCATTTGTATACGGAACCCTAAAACGTGAGTTGTAATGCAAAGCTTTTAAATACCCAACCATTCCCGATTAAATCCCTTACATTTTACCTTCAACCCTTAAAATATACTCGTAGCTTCATCAGCGCTTCCGGACATAACCCTTATTTTTTAGTATTACATAAAATCATTATTGAGTAGAATTTACGTAAAATATAAATATAACGTAAATGAGCCAGTGAGGTACGCAGCGAGATATTATGATTTTTTCAGATTTCGTATCAGAATAAAAAGTACAAAAAAATTGTTTGTACCACCATTTGGTTATGTAGGCTTAGAATAATTTTATTACAATTACATTATAGAAACCAAGTTCCCGCGCCCATATTGAAGCATATTTATTGGTGCCATTATTGGCACCAAACGCCGGGCCGCTCCCTAAGACTTAAGGTTCAATTTTATCACAACACTTTTTAAAAACAAAAGAAATCTAATAAAATAACTTTCAGTGTTTTCTATATTTTGTAGTATTTTATAGTTAATTTGGTCAAAGTAAAAATATTTTGTTTGTCAGATGTGATAGCTGTAGGAATCTATTTAGTGCTTCAATTTTGACAGCGCGCTTGTATGAAGACACTCATTCTATACGTATTTATTCTAAGTATGTAAGTTTTTTTTAAGATAAAGTGTAAAGTGCCTTCGTATCTCAAGGAAAATTTTCAGTACCTGAGCTCCACCCACAACAGAGGAAGTTGACTATGTTCTACTAAAAATCTTAGCATATTTCTTCTCCCACATAAGAGTGGATTTTTCCATTACTCTTTCACAGTTTAGACAATACAACTCTGGAATATCTTACCCGAAAATATAAGACGGGCAACTATTAGGGGGGGGGGGGGGGGGGTAATGGTATTGAAATAAATATATTGGAATAATAATAAAAAATAATAGAAAGGGGTAATGGTCAGACAGGCGATTCTGAAGGTACCCGACACTTTGGGAGAGGATACCGGGTTATGTGGGAGTTGTAACGCACTAAAACCCCATCGGTGGCATGCCTCTGCGCTTAAGGAGGACTCCAGGATCTCCATTGGAACGTACCGTTGTCCACCACTCGCGGCGCTCTAGAACGGGGCCATCCTCGGGAGAGCAGATGTATTCGCTTGCACCTTTCGATGCTTACGGCGGCATGCGGGCATGGACGCACAAACCGCTGTCCTTCCCGGGGAGTCCGGCTGGACGGATCGAACTCCCATTCTCACCGCCCACAACCCCGGAATCCCCATTTTAGTCGCTTTTTACGAACAGGTAGGGGATACCGTAGCTCTATTCTCAATCCCGAAGCTACAGGGACATAAGAAAGACCCCTAGGAAACTGGTTCGGGAGTATTTCTACCAATATTTTTTTTGTCAACAAGGGTCATATCTATAAACAGTATTTGATACATTTAGGGTAATGCTTAGCTGATTTGGTATAGGGAGTTACCTGTTGTTGGGTGTTTTTACACCACCAATATAACCGGTCCCACCCATCACAGGCACGGAAATATGCTTGAGTTAAGCTACTGCGAACACCTATTTTACACCCAACAGAAACTGCTTCGCTTAGCTGCGTATATCGGTTTCATTCTACACCTGTGTCATGTGCGCTTCGATTGAGAGAGATAAAGAAAAACCATGAAATCGAAAGTATAGTGTATAGTGAAGTAATACTTCTTTCGGCGCGTTTGGATGACAGTGAATTTGTGAGATGCGCGCGCAGGAACGACATGATGAAGGAATAGAAATAATAAAAACATATATAATATAGAAGATAGTCATATAGAATATAGTTACAGTACCTACTTAGTTTCCATACTATGTAGTAGATAGATATTCATAAGCCGGTCAAGCCAGTGTTGTGAAATAAAGTATTCATATGAATAATTAATTTTCAATGTGGATTTAAAATAATTATTACGTTAATAAAACGTTTTTTATTTAAACAAAATCTTTTTGATTTATTTCGATTATTATCGTCGATTACTGCGTTTGAGTTATTTTAAACTTTTTTTGATACGCCAAAGAAGTATAACTTCTAACACGTGTACATAAGTACACACGCTCTTTTTTATATTTTCAGTTTACTTTTGTTACTTTCAGCTCCTCGACACTACAGACCAGATAAGAAGACTCAAAAGGACAAAACCACATGAACTAGTGTAGTGAAGTGTAGTGCAGTGAGAATAACTAAGTGCTAGTGCAAAACTATTCACTTATTATAAGACACAACAAAAAAGTGTATTCGCCTTAACAGAGACTAAGAAACGTTAACGGACGCATTCTTAGATATAGTGTATTTAGCAGTTTAAGTTAGAAATAAATTACTCATTAGTCTTAAGACTAGATTGTAATGAAAATAGGGTCAAAATACCTTATATTATGAAAAAAAAAAAACTTTTGTTACTTTTAACTTTGAAGGTCATACAGAACGCTTCACGAAACTCGCATTCGTATGGTTTTATTGTTATTTCTGAGACACGCACGACGACTCTGACAATGGGAGTCAGATAGTTGAAGCACTTCCAAAACGTCCAGCGCTTAAAACTTCGCAATAAAATGAGCTCTGGAAGTTTAAGCATTGTTTTGTATTTCGGATAGTAATATTTAGTGTTGATGTAGTGAATTAAGTTTAAAAATGCTTGAAGATAAAGGTTACTTGACAGGTACTAAGTTAAATCTTTTACAGTTTTTTGTGAGTGACTCATCAAATTTTGATTTACTTTTTGTGCTTATAAAGTGATTGCCTGCTATACCTTTTGCACCGAATAGTGGGTACAGATCTTCTCCTTTGATTGGGGAAGTGTGTCCTTTACTACACCCTGCTACTCCAGTGCGCGTTAGTCGCTGCTATCGGATATTTCAAACAGACCATAAGGCCCCGTATCTTTGTCTATTTATCTGTCGTCAAGACATCTTCCTGTTACTGGTCTGAAACACTCCACCACTATCTTTCAATGAGGGTTACTTCATAAGGCCCCCAAGTAGTTTCAACGACTGCTATCTATACATAACAACTGGTATGGACGATCAACCATCACATTAGAGGAACAGTAAAGAATTTGAAAAACTTTTACATCACCATAAAGTTTTTTTTTTGCAAATTAAAAGGTCATTCTGAGACCTTCAATAAACTGAATTTTGACGATTGCGACAATGGGAGTCAGATAGTTGAAGCGCTTCGAAAACGCTCAGCGCTTGAAATTTTGCAATTATATTAATTATTATCTCTTCAATTTCAAGCATTGTTTTGTAGTTCTGATGATAGTGCATTTAGTTTGAAAATGTTTGAAGGTAAAAGTTTCGTGGCAACCACCAAGTTTATCTTTTGACAATTTTATTTGTCATCGTGACTTGCTCGTTGATTATAATTTGCTCTTAATTGAAAATTATTCCAACAAATAATTCATAAGCTACATTGTCATAAAAACGTTCATAAAATAACAACATGAATAAGGTTTTATGAGAATTGTAAATCAACAGTCAAATAATTAGAACTATAACATCATGCGCTTCCTAATAATGTACCTACATGACGATGTTTTACGTGACTTCCTGCAAGTGGTTATTATATATTTTTTTTACTGCAAGGCACGGGTCTCTAATCGGATTGGTCGAGATATATCGAGGGTAAATGGTAGCTTTCAAACAGCCCATGAGGTTCTCTGAAGTGTGGAAATACGTTTAAAATTAACGGTCACCCGTGCCCTTATTGCCAATTAGTTTTATTGTCAACCAACCGCGCCCGTTTTGCTCAGCTATTAAAATCGCCTGCATTTTACGCTAGCCTCAGATAGATGGCCTATTTGCTACAAATAACATAATACATAATATTATACCAAATGCATCAAATCAGTTCTACCTAAACTTTAACATAAAATATCCACCTACGCACACTAAACAGGTGGACCGAGACAATTAAAACCGCCCAACAAATGTACTACAGAAATTATTCACTGGACGCCATGCGGTTGACGAAATTCGCAATAATGCAGACCGTTTGGACGCATAATAATAAAGTATGGCAATACTCCGAAACTGTTTCATTATTAAAATAGATGCGGATTTTCTATTTCGGTTGACAAAATTCGTGTGCCCTAATTCATGGTTTTGGATCTCAAATGTAGAAACAAAGTATCAAGGATCACGTTAGATGTCTAATGTTAAGCCAGGTAAAAGTAATAATCCCCACTCCACGATTATAGAGGCACTTCGGTTTCACGGGGTGCCTCTGTACTTGAGGGCGTTGCTGGCAGACTATCTGGGCCAACGGGAGGTCCTCTTTGTTGGAAAAGACGGCCGTCTGCAAAGGCGCGCCGTCGAATCCGGGGTTCCACAGGGCTCGGTCCTGGGTCCCCTGCTGTGGAACCTCGGATATGACTGGCTGCTCCGGGGTGTTCTCCTGGCGGGCATGAGTGTCATCTGCTATGCGGATGACACACTTGTCACTGCCCGCGGGAGAACGTACGGAGAGGCGGCGAGGCGGGCCTCTGCAGGCGGCACTCTTGTCGCTCAGAGGATTCGCCGCCTCGGCCTCAAGGTGGCGCTGGAGAAGACCGAGGCCCTTTTCTTCCCTGGGCCCCGGCAGCGCCTCCCTCCCGACGCCCACATTATTGTGGGCGGCGTGAGGGTTGAGGTCAAGGCCCGGCTAAAATACCTGGGCCTTACCCTGGACAGCCGGTGGCAGTTCGGCGCGCACTTTGCCGGGCTGTCATCTCGCCTCATCCGCGCAGCGGACGCGTTCAGCTGGCTCCTGCCGAACCTTGGGGGTCCAAGCTCACGATGCCGGCGTCTTTATGCCGGCATCCTAAAGAGCATGGCGCTGTACGGCGCCCCTGTATGGGTGGACTCCCTGCATCGGCGGGAGAACGTGGCCCTCCTCCGCAGGCCCCAACGGGCCATTGCACAGCGGGTGGCGAGGGCTTACCGCACTGTCGGGTACGCGTCCGCATGTGCGCTCGCGGCAACTCCTCCATGGGAGCTGGAGGCCAGGGTGCTGGCCACTGTCTATGATTGGACAGCGGCGCAAAAGGCGCTGGGTGAGTGGCCAGCCCCTGAAGAGCGCAACGCGGTGAGGCGGGATGCGCGCGAGGCTATGGTCCAACTGTGGAGGGAGGACCTAGCCTCCGCGCAGTTTGGACGCCGCACTCTCGACGCCCTCGGTCCTGTGATCGAGGCGTGGGAGGAGCGGCCGCACGGATTCCTCACCTTCCGCCTGGTGCAGGTACTTTCCGGACACGGATGTTTCGGCAATTACCTGTACCGAATCGGAAGGGAGGAGTCCCCGTCGTGCCACCATTGCGGTGCGGCGGAAGACTCGGCGCAGCACAGCCTTGAGAGTTGCCAGGGCTGGGATGAACAGCGCCGAGTCTTGTGCACCGTTATCGGCCGGGACCTTTCGCTGCCGAGCATCGTTAGGGCCATGCTCGGAAGCGAAAGAGGCTGGACAGCCGTTGCTTCCTTTTGCGAGGAAGTTATCTCGCAGAAGGAGGCGGCGGAGCGGGAGAGAGAGGACGATCCGTCCCAACCCCCGCTCCGCAAACGAAGAAGGGGAAGGAGAAGGCGGCAATACGACCGTTCTCTCCCTCCCCCCGGTGGTGGCCTGTAGGTTGGAGGTACGGGGGTGCCTCCACCTGCATTGCACAGGCCATCACCGATGGACAGGAATGACCCGGCGCTCCTGGTCATTCCTGTAGCCTCCCCATAAGGGGAGCGTGTAGGGCCTGCCAAGATAGGCAGGCAGTCGCCGACGATGTTGTGGAAGCAAAGGCTCTGCCGATTTCCCACGACATCGTCACGATGGCGATGGAGGAGCGCAGTAGGGTTTAGTGGGTATACCCCTGCCTCGTAACGGCAGGGGGAGTCCCACACACCTCCCTCTGTCCCCCCGACAGAGGTCGAGACGGTGCGTAAATGCATTCCCTACTTAAAAAAAAAAAAAAAAGGTAAAAGTAATAATAATCAGACTCAATTAACTCAATTTATGGAATCAGAAGATATTAATAAGATATTATGAGCTTCAGGGTGTCCTTAAACTATGTAATTTCATAAAAAGCAATGTCTTTTTTAGACCAGTGTCGATAATTTTTGAGACCAAAAAAATTATAGTAGAATGAAACCTATTGGAAAAGGTAGCGAATATAACAAAAATTAAAGGAAAAATAAATTAGAGGCGATCTGAGGTCGGGAAGGGGGAGGGGGGGGGGATTTAAAGGGTAAAAAACGGTTTATCTCGATTTCCGGCAAAACTACAGGTCCTATGAAAAAAAGTTAAATGGCAAAGATGTAGTTAATAAAAAGATCTACAACTTTTATATTTACACTTTTTTCACATAACCTCAAAATTTAAGTGAAATATTCAAAAAACCATGTTTTTGGTTTTTTATTTTTATCTTATAAAAAAAAAATATTTTTTCACAAAATTTGGTGAAAACTTACCTTTTTATGTCCCAGATATACAGTATTTTTTTCGGTTTAAAATATTAATTTTTTTCACCTCATTTTGACTTAATATCGAAAAAGCAGCCTAGTTTTCAATCGAAAATTCTCACGTCAAAGTAACTGCTTTTTTTAAAAAGTCGATATGCTTTTTGTACGTTGAAATCTCTTGTTTCTGATGGTATAAAAAAATATACATTACTTTTGTAAATGTGCTCAGAAAATGCAAATTATAAAAACTCAAATCCGAATTTTTTGTATAATTATGTACAATTTTGAGCTTTTTACTAAAAATTAAACTTTAATTACTTGAAAAAAAAAAGTATGTATATCAATGTTACTTGAAATATTTTTTTTTTTTGTAATTTAAGTGTAAATTAGTAAAATTAAAGTAAAAATTAGGATTTGAGTTTTCTTTATTTGCATTTTCTGAGCACATTTACAAAAGTAATGTATATTTTTTTTATACCATGTTTTATACCATACCCCCCCCCCTCCCCCTTCCCGATCTCAGATGGCCTCTAATTTATTTTTCCTTTTATTTTTGTTATATTCTCTACCTTTTCCAATACTTTTCATTCTACTATAAATTTTTTTCACTTTTTACCATTTTTAACATTATCGACACTGGTCTATTAAACAATTTGCTTTACAGTTCTAAAATTATCCTACGTAGATGACTCTGAGTTTATATTTTTAATTTTATCTACAGTAAAGAAAAATACCATAAGATGTGCTTGTAAAAGTTATCCAAATTTCTTCATGAACATTTTTTTTTATATTATACTATCCCTACCCAATCACTACATCCGTTAAATAAAAACTCTGCTGCAAGGCCTTATTTGAAACTAAGCTTAGATAAAGATAAAGATAATTTATTTCCATAAAAACATGTTGCATACTGTGTAGAGACCCTGACTTCTGCTTTAGTTCGCACTGTGTTGCAGAAGTCAGTTTCTTCCCAGACATGGTATTTTTACAGTTGACTTACAAAAACTAAAACAAATATCCTTATACATATATAAACGTAACATTGTTCAACATAATTATCCTTATTATTTGTTTATTGATTGCAAATAATACATTTTTTCCATAGTGCGTGCGTGTGTGTTTGTGTGTGTGTGTGTGTGTGTGTGTGTGTGTGTGTGTGTGTGTGTGTGTGTGTGTGTGCGTGCGTGCAAATGTGCGCGCGCGCGTGTATAAGTCTGCGCGTGTGCATGTTTGAGTGTGTTTTGTGTGTTAGTGTGTAAGTGCATGTAGGAGACTGCATTTTTATGTGTATGTATGTGAGTGCGTATGCGTGGTTGTGTAGTATGGTATTTTAATTATTTAAGCTCATTTGACTCTTACAAATAGTTTTTCTACACTTTCGTAATCCATGTCAGCTAGCCATTTAACAATAATAGATTTTAATTTGTATAGGCTCAAATTTTTAATTTTGTTCTTTTTGCTAAGGATGAACAAATTTAATTCACTACCCGGCGCGGTCCCAGGTCACAGGCCCCCCCCCCCCAATCCATCATTCATGCGAAGATGGAAGGCAAAACAAGCCAATTTGGGACACCTCTTCCCCCTAATTTCTTAGTGACCCCAAAATTTCTTGGCGACCCCCTAAAATTGAAGGCTGCGACCGCGCCTGGCTTAGCATAAAGTTCCATATCACCAATCGATGTACTCGTATAATAGGTTGGTCCTATCTTATGAGTAGCCTAGTTCTTTGACAGTTGTCCATGGTTTTGTTCGTCAATCTATTATCAATTTGAGCGACTGTCACATGTGTCAATTTAGCGGCACTCAAGCCACTATGCCATCCCAAATCGGTGTCGTAACTTTAGGGTTATGCCTAACGTCGTTAGTCGTGAAATGAGTGAGTGAGTTAGAATAATTTCTATCCACGTTACTCCAGCGAACGAGGAGCCAGGAGAACGAGGAGGAAGTTTGCAACTAGCAGGCACCCATCTCACACTTGACCGCGTTCGTTCTGCTTTTGTAAATCGCAAGCGCTCTACCCCAGCTAATGTTTCCTGCTTAATATTACAAATTATCATAACTTTTTTATAAAATTTTACACAGTCCTAGTCAAACATACGATATTTACCAGCAGCTAAATTCAAATAAGGCGAGGCAAAGTAAAGGAAAAACACTAAGCCCTTGTTTGTCCTTCCGTTCATCGCGACCCATCTATAAATTAGGTAAACAGTATTTGAACGATGTCAAAGAAAACTCTTAATTTATAGTCAAAGGCTCCCGAAAGGTCGCTATCGGAAGAGAAACGATAAAATATTTTCGTATAGGAACTCAATTAAGGCCTATTTGGAGGGTAACTAGCGATTTTGGGGTAAAGGGTAAGGTAAATTTTGCATGTTGTGAATATTTATACCTGTTTATAATGTTTGAGCTACGACAGGGCCCGAGACTGAAGTATAACTTATTGATTACAATAACCTACTGTATAAAGTCTTTATCTAATAACCGAATTCTACGGGACAGCCATGTTAAGCCTGCATATTAGCTGCAGTACGTTTTTAGTTTGGGTTTGGATTGACTAATAAAAAATACAATATTTCAATTTTTTATTTATTTATTGAATAATATTAATGTACACGAAACTAAATAAAAAGCGAAGATACTTTACTAGAAAGAAGTATAGTGGGATGTAAAAATGTATTATCGTTCAACAACAAGAACTGAATAAAATTAAAATAAGGAAATATATTACACAAAAAATTGTTGAGCTCCCTTAAAATATGTGAGCTTGGAATTTCTATGAATTGATATGATATGAGATATCCACCATACCACTAAAATTTTTGATTGTAATTGAAATCCATGTAGATACGAGAAATAAATCTATATCCATTAAATAGAAATTAAAGAAATTTCATGACAATATTATGATATTGAATTGATGAAGAATTTATACGAGATAAGTAGGTACTAGAAATTAACTCAATTTCCTAACCAAAGTATGAATAATGGCTTCCAAAGTCAATGGATAGAGCCAAATGATAACTTAATTTGTAGCTTTAGTTCGCTGAGCCAGGTCAAAGTGCTGGAACCATTATCTATAGTGACGGAAGCAATTTGCTATTCAAGCGACATTGGCGCCCAACTTGGGGCCGAAGCAGTGTTAGATAAATAGTTTTAATAAACTTAACTATATTTTGGACCTTTTCCAAAATCAGGCTTATTTCTGTACCAAATTACATTAAAATCGAATAAATGGTTTAGGTGCGAAAGCATATCAGGCAAAGTTATACATCTTTTCTAATAATAATATTTTTTTACGAACAGACGCGTACATTTAGGCACTTAGGTTGTATTTTTGTTATGACCCAAATTACTTCAATTTAATATTTTACTTATAATAAGTTGTTAGTTCTTCGCAATCGGTCATCAAGAGTAGTTCCATTAATTTCATCATAGTCTAAGATCCTTTATAATTATAATTTTTACAGTTTTACAAAATCCTTTAATTTATACACATTCGTACGGATGACCCGTACAATTATAAATGCGTAAGTTCGGATGGATTTTTATTGCTCAATCACGCAAGAAGGGCTGAATAGATAAGAATGATATACTCATAATTAGTCTAGAATAGCACATCTGCTACTTTTATCTGTGAATAATATAATGTAATAAATGTATGTAATGTAATGTAATAAATTTTATTACTCATAATAAATTAAAGCCTACCGCACAATCTCACCTTCACCCATGGGGCGGCTGGGAGACAATGTCTATAGGCATTAGGCTAAACCTCTTTGTAACTCCTAGCATAAGGTGTTTGCATAAAATATTACAAACAGATACTCGAATTTTATTTATTCGTGTGTATAAACTGTTTATAGCTGTCAAAAATTCATTCTTCGCGTCAACGTCCAAAGTTTGAGTAACAATTCAACTGTCACTATTTGTTTTATTTGTTTTGTATTTTTTATTTGACAGTACCTAACATAAAAACTCTTTGAGATGAAACTGTTGCTCTTTCAAAACTTTGAAGGGCAACGTCTGCGGCGTCCACTAGTTAATGAAATGAAATGAGATGAGATGAGATAAGATGAGATTAGATGAGATGAGATGAAATGAAATGAAATATTCTTTATTCACTGTACGGTTCCTTTACAAACTCTTAGTGAACGTAATTTTTTTGTTCTCTGGGTGCGCTTAGGCAATGATGAGCTCAAGAAAAGTGCAGACGAAGAAAAGTTTTAGCCCTGTTTTAAAATATGGGTAAACAATTATTAGATTTCTTACAGAGTAGCTATTAGTAAGTTAGTTATAAATAGTACCATTATGTTGTAGCGCGCTAGTTTCTAGGCCATAGTTGATTACCCTATCATGATTAATGATGTAGTGTATTAATGGTTCCAACTCGAACAATGTCAAGGGTTGTTTCTGGTGATTGTTTTGACGCACATTAATATTAACCAAGGTTTGATACAATCTTATGTTGTGAAATACATCTATACATATAATAAATCTGTAACAAGTCGGAGTCTGTACATTGAAAATATTTGATAAAAACTGTCACTAATATGGTAATAATATGGTAAGCTGGCAATAATATGGTAAACTGTACGAAATAGGGTTCACGCTTTTTCTACAGTTCCTACACGTCGGCAATAATTCTGAAGAGTTTGTTCGTTTGTATGTTTGTTTGAACGCACTAATCTCAGGAACTACTGGTTCCAATTGAAAAAATATTTTTGTGTGGATAGTGGACATTTAACGGGGAAGGCTTTTATTTATAAATAAACAGAACAGAAAGGCAGACGGGCCGCGTGGTGCTAAGCGATCATCCAGGGTTACTCCAGGGGAACTACCCTACCCGAGGCCTTTAGTCTATATAACATCATGCTGAGCAAGCGATGGAAAAACCGCGGTCTTCGACGCGACCGATCCCAGGTTCAAATCCTCGACTCGCACCTCTGACAAAGAAATTTGTAATGTGCGAATTTATCGCTGCTCCACGGTGATGGAAAATATCGTGATATTTCATTGATTACGATGTTCCCCATCGCCGTGCATGCCTGAGAGAAATTCATAATTTCTCGATAGCATAACGTCCACCAATCAGCACTTGGCCAGCGTGGTGGACTATGGCCTAAATCCCTCTCAATTGTGTGAGAAGGAGACCTGCAGTGCCCAGCAGTGGGACATAAAAAAGGTTGAAAAAAACCATCATGCTATGACTAATACCAAAGCCCACGCGGACGAAGTCGCGGGCGGCCTCTAGTTATTCGTATATACGTTTTTATGATAGAATTGGGTTAAAATAACAGAAGTGGCAGACGATCATGCAAGCCACGTTTTATTAAGTGGTCATCATACCGCTTTACAGTTTTAGTTTGGTTTAGAAGAAACAAATTTTCGCACAGTTATTTTATTTCACAACACTCGTACAATATAATTAACATATATTGAACAAAATGCCATCAACTTTATCCGATATAACTCAAAAATACACTAAGAAAATGAAAATAAAACAAGAGCACAATATGTCTTTTTCGACTTCCCCGAATAGATTTCAACCAACTCCAATTAATCAAGCCTATCGACTTTATTATTATCTGTGGGCCGATTTTTCAATACCGAGATAAAGTTATCAGTCAGTTAATATTGTCGCTTTCCGTTTCATAATGTCATAAGAGTAACGATGACAGGGCTAACATTTATACGACGAATAATAATCCGGGGATGGAAAAATGGCACCTAAGGGCCGATAGCGATTATATTAACTGACTAATAAATTTAGCTGAGTTGTTAAATCGGCCCTACGGCAACTAATTTATTATGACCATTATCACGTAATTAAATGCAAACAGTTACATAATTACTCTTTTTAATAAACTTTACTTTGTTACACGGGTTTGTTTATAAAGAGAATAGAAATCGTTTCTTCTTTTACCATTGGCCACGCTTATTCTATTTGTGAATAATTCCTAAACCAATCAGATTTTTTATTTTTTATTTATTCAAATTTATAACATAATAGTATACATAGTAACATAAATGTACCCTATGCCCCATACTAGGATTCCCTGTGTTATGGGGTCTAGACTCTTCCGAAATTGTACAATATTTGTAAGGCAAAATAGATTGTAAGACAATTAATTTAAAAGAAAATAGTGTAGTTTAGTTGTTAGCTTTGTGTGTGTGTGTGTGGGGGGGGGGATAACTCATAGCCCCACAGTAGGGTAGATATACCCTGTGTCGTGGGTGCCATGGACACACACAGAGACAGAAACACAAACACCCAGACCAAGAACAGAAATTTAAACTCATCATTTAAATTTCTGCTTCGCCGGGAATCGAACCCGGGACCCTTCGATTGGGAGTCCGGCATGATAACCATTACGCCAGGCGGTCGTCTCTGGTGGCTTTGTGTTCCCTGTCCGGTTTTTATTGTTGCATTTGAAGTTTTTTGTTTTTATAATGTTTTGTTACATTACAGACTTATAAATAAGGATTTTTAAAACATTTGAAAATACTGGTTTGGCGGCTTCGTCGTTTACTCTCACATTTAAACATCACATTCTAACCTAGCCAGGAAATTTAACAAATATGGATTTCCCGGAAGCCGCACAAAAGCCCAAACATCATTTATACAAAGTTAATTATAGCTAATGTGTACGGACGAGCCATTTCTCTTGGTGTATATGGATGTTTCCAACGAACCTTCGTAATGTTTTGTCATAATTTTTAATTTATTACGTGGCTACCACACAACGACAGCAATATTTCATTCATTTTGTTATTGCAGATTTCCGCCACAATATTTAAAAACAGAACAGGAATATGACAAGGTAATAGCTATAAGCGAAAAACCAAGATTTTGCAAAAGTAAGATCATAAGTTTTATCCAGCTACTGAAATAAAATAAAAAACCGGCCAAGTGCGATTCGGACTCACGCACGAAGGGTTCCGTACCATTATCTATAAAAAATCATTAGCCCCCTTAAATATTTATTTTATTCTATTTTTAGTATTTGTATAACAATAGCGGCAACAGATATACATCATTGCCTTTGATTATCCATAGAAATCATTGCATTAAGATTGATTGCATCACTAGATCTCGTTCAAACCAATTATCGGTGGAAGTTTGCATCGTAATGTACATTATATATTTTTATCATTCTCTTATTTTAGAAGTTACAGGGGAGGTGCGGTACAAATCCCACATAACCCGGTGCCTCTCTCCCAAGGTGCTGGGTACCTTTTGAAGGTCCCCCCCCCGATACAAAAAAAAAACCTCCAGGGGAGAGATCCGTGTCCAGCAGTTGAACTCAAAAAGCGTTACAGCTACACATACGATCCTATCAGCATTGAGACGGATTTATACCGTATTCCACCACGCTGGACAACTGCAGTCTAGAAAAAATAATAAAATGTTGAGGTTGTAATTTTTGACATTATTTGACATGAAACTTCAACGAACATACGAGTAATTTTTACTTAGTTAATTATATTTAATGCACGGTCCAACACTCATTACCCTGGTTGTACTAGTGTACATTGTTTCCAAAATTAAATTTACCTTTGTGTAAAATTTTGGAAAATTTTGAACGGACTCATAATTTTTAATTTTACAGCACGTTTATTTGAAAATTATTTACATTTTTGTGTGTAATGAATACTAGAAAATGTGGTACTTCTAATTTTAAAATGAAACTTATCTTTGATTACCAATATAAGTAAAATAGTATGATCTACTAGTCGACTGTACAGAACGACGTACCTACCTTAAGTCCTATTTTTTCCCATTGTTTAGTTCGAATCGATAGAATCAACGCAAGAAAATGGTTTAAGTATAATTATTATCAAAAAATATCTGTTAGTTTTTTTCAGGTTGGTTTATACAATCACTTTAGTGATTATGCTAATTGAGTTACTGATGTTTAATCAACATAGTTATACGATACAAATTAACAAGTAAGTATAACAAGGAAAAATACAGACCAATATACAAATACACACGCACACATACATATATTAATACACATACGTGTAATTAAACACACATGCTTGAAAGTTATCACTAACATGTCTAATTTCTAATAATAAGCTAGAAGTGCCAGAACCTAAATAGAATACCTAATATTAATAATTCCTTATAATATCGCATTATGTTATTTATATTTAGTAATTAAGAAGATAATTATGTATCTGAATCCCCGAGAGCTGCCGACACACTGTTTCACAGTTTGATAGGAGTCGTTTTAGGTAATACATGTACTTGAATATAGAATAATAATATGTTAAATAGTCTGTAAATATTCGTAGCTCTTTTCGCCCCCAATCAAGCCCCCCACGTAACAGCAACAGGAGGTCACACGAATTACGTACATTAGATAAGGTGATTGCAGCAAATGCAAGCTCATTTGTATTCGACGCGGCTCTATCTCGCGCAAATTTGTCCTCTTCTGAGTAGCAAAAATGTCGCGTATTGTTGTGGTTCGTTGTTAAATGTGTGGTTTTGGATTTTGATACCGAAAATCCGCTTACAAATTACAGTTTTCAATTTATTACGTATGTGATATATAAATTATCTCAGTACATATGAGGGATATATAGCTATAATGATGGTATCCAGAGAAAAGAGGTTTGAAAATAAGAAAGTATGTAAGATATGATGAATGACTGGTTGATGATATGGTCGACGAAGGAAAAAAATGTAACATTGATTTAAATATAGAGAGAACAGAATACGATTTCGGCCAAGAAAGACGCGTGTATTTTGTTTTTATTGTGAATAATTTACTTTTTTTTCAACCTTTTTATGTCCCACTGCTGAACACTGGTTTCCTCTCGCAAGTGAGAGGGATTTAGGCCATAGTTCACCACGCTGGCCAAGTGCGGATTGGTGGACGTCATGCTTTCGAGAAATTATGAATTTCTCTCCGGTATGCACGGCGATGGAGAATATCGAAATCAATTCAATATCACGATATTTTCCATCACCGTGGAGCAGCGATAAATGCCCAAATTACAAATTTCTTTGTCAGAGGTGCCGAGGATTTGAACCCGGGATCGGTCGCGTCGGAGACCGCGATTTTTTTACCACTCGGCCATCGCTGCTCTGAACAGAATACGATTTCAGCCAAGATAGACGCGTGTATTGTGCTAAATTTATTGTAATTAATATTAAAAGATTAATTTACATTTCAATATTGTTATTTTCCTTGCCCACGTCCTTCATGTATAGTGTATTACTGTAGAGTAGTGAGTTAAGTTTATCCTTAGCTTAATTTTAAAAAAGGCCTTGCAGCAGAGTATTTAACGGATATTGTGTTTGGGTAAGGACAGAATAATATAAGTTTACACTCATGAAGAATTTTGTTTATCTTTTACAAGCACATCTTATGATATTTTTCTTTACTGTAGATAAAATTAAAAATATGAACGTTAGTAAATCGCCATCTACGTACGTCAATTTTACGTAGAACTGTAAAGCAAATTATTTAAAAAGACATTGCTTTTTATAAAGTTAAATGATTTAAGGACACCTTGAATTCATAATATCTTATTAATATCTTCTGATTCCATTAATTGTGTTAATTGAGTCTGATTATTATTACTTTTACCTGGCTTAACATTAGACATCTAACGTGATCCTTGATTCTTTGTTTCTACATTAATTTTGAGATACAAAACCATAAATTTGGGCACACGAATTTTGTCAACCGAAATAGAAAATCCGCATTTATTTTAATAATGAAATCTCATTTCAGGGTATCACCATATTGTATTATTATGGGTGAAATGGTCTGCGTTATAGCGAATTTCGTCAACCGCATGGCGTCCAGTGAATCTTTATACAAATCTTTATTAATCACAGAACATGGTTCACATTTGTTTCTGGAATCCCTGACTTCCGCTTTAGTTAATAAAAACTGTGTTGCAGAAGTCAGTGACCTCCCCGATAGAGACTCGTAAACATTAGAATAATTTCTGTTGTACATTTTGTTGGGCAGTTTTAATTATCTCGGTCCACCTTATTAGTGTGCGTAGGTGGATATTTTGTGATACAGTTTAAGTAGAACTGATTTGTTGCATTTGGTATAATATTATGTATTATCTGTGGCAAGCGTCGAATACAGACGAGGAGTTTTGGCGGGAAGTCTGAAGGGACAAGTTGTGCTCTTGTTTTATTTTCATTTTCTTGGTGTATTTTTGAGTTATATCGGATAAAGTTGATGGCGTTTTTTTCGATATAGGTTAATGACAGTGCACGAGTGTTGTGAAATAGAATAACAGTGCGAAAACATGTTTTTTCGGCTTGCCTCCAAAACTCCTTCGGACATGTTCTCGTAAAGTAGCCATCGCTTTACTTGAACATCTGACTGACTAGACTGACTGATACCTGACGACTTACCGATTTATTCTACGATGCAGAAAGTTACTTGACGCTGGCAATATGCACCGAGTGCGATGCCATCATTTAATAATGAAACGAAAATATTGAATGGCTGCAAGGATTTTATCCAATGCCGTAAAATGAATTTAAAAAAAAAAGAATACAGACGATCTTAATATCTGAGCGAAACGGGCGCGGTTGGTTGACAATACAATTAATTGGCAATAAGGGTGACCGTTAATTTTAAAAAAGCTTCCACACTTCAGAGAGCCTCATGGGCTGTTTGAAAGCTACCACTAACCAGTATCGCCACCAATCCGATTAGAGACCCGTGCCTTGCAGTGAGATCCAAAAAGAGTGAAACTTTTCAGTAATTTTAAAATATGATAACTACTTGCAGGAAATCACGTAAAACATCGTCATGTAGGTACATAATTAGGATAATGGATTTACAATTCTCATAAAACTTCTTATTCAGTGTTGTTATTTTATGAAGGTTGTATGACGATGTAAATTATTTGTTGAAATAATTTAATTAAGAGCAAATTATAATCAACGATTCAGCCACGATGACGAATGAAATTGTCAAAAGGTAAATTAGGTAGGTCATGAAACTTTTACCTTCAAGCGGGTTTCGGTGGGAAGGTGCAGTTGCCAGCCACACTTACATGAGGCGACCACCAGCCTCCGGAGTAGCAGCGCAACTGCATACGACCTCAGACAAGACTTACCTATGCTTGGTTGTATGTAGATGTCCATGATCTGCAGCTCGTGGCCTGCATGCTCGTCAGCTACTCCATTCAAATAAAAAAAATAGACAAACATAAGGGGCCTTATGGACTGTTTGAAAGATCCGATAACAGTGACTAACGCATATTGGGTGTAGTTAACGACACATTTCCCCAATCAAAAGAAAAGATCCGTACCCACTATTCAGAGCAAAAGGGATAGCAGGCAATCACTTTATAAGCACAATAAGGAATATCCAAATTTTATGAGTCAATCACAAAAAATCACAAATCACAAAAAAGTTTAAACTAAGTACCTGTCAAGTAACATTTACCTTCAAGTCTTTTTAAATTAAAGTCACTACATCAACACCAAATATTATTATCCGAAACACAAAACAATGCTTAAACTTCCAGAGCTCGTTTTATTGCGAAGTTTTAAGCGCTGGACGTTTTCGAAGTGCTTCAACTATCTGACTCCCATTGTCAGAGTCGTCGAGCGTGTCTCAGAAATAACAATAAAATCATACGGATGCGAGTTTCGTGAAGCGTTCTGTATGACCTTTAAAGTTAAAAGTAAAACTAAAAAAATATATAAAAGAGAGTGTGTACTTATGTACACACGTTAGAAGTTATACTTCTTTGGCGTATGAATTTCGCCAAGAAATTTGGAGGAAGAGGTGTCCCAAATTGGGTTGTTTCGCCTTCTATCTACGCATGACTGATGGATTTGGGGGGGCCATGTCCCTGTGACCCCCCCCCCCCTGATTCACACCGCATTTAATCAGCGTGTTAGAGAAAGTAAGATGTATCCTTATTGTAGAGCGAGGCCCGTAACTATAAATGACTAAATTGATTGATTTCGTCGCACTAGAAGCTAGATTTTTCCCCGCTTTATATTAGCTTCACTTGTATGTATGTTTGTATGTTTGTAACCGACTCCTTCAGATGCGATTTTGACCCACTTTAAACGGCCAGTTTTCATTGAAACTTTGTAGATTTATCGAGGAACAATGACAACACACTAATTTGATAAGATTATTTCATTATTCAATTATCAAAATAAGATTTTTGTCAATGTATAGAATTTCTGAAAATTATTTCCAACCATTATCTGAAGATATAAGCATAAATTGATAATGGTATAAATAATTAAAATATGTATTTTATTTAAAAATTAAAGTTTAAAAATAAACCAAACTAAAAAGAAGAAAATAAATAATAGTTTTAAAAGCCGAAAACACACTTTTATAAGAAATCCAACTAAAAAATGAAAATAAATTAAAATTAAATAATAGTAAAAATGCATTTTATTTAAAAAACGTGGGGTGCTTTTTAAGATATTACCATAATAATTATCCTTCTAATCATATCTGTCAGATTTGGCATCCCACGCTTTTTTTTACAATAAAATGCATTTTTACACTATTTTAATTCAAATTTATTTTCATTTTTTAGTTGGATTTCTTATAAAAGCGTGTTTTTTGGTTTTTAAAACTAAAATTTATGGATTAGGCCTGCAGTCTACACTTGCATTTAGAATATTAGTATCTACCGAGTAGAGAAATCTTGATAGACAGATAAACAAAGAGAAGAGCAAGACAACAATGACGACAGAGTGATCCTATAAAGAATTTTCCTTTTGAGATACGGAACCCTCAAAATCACGTAATACCTTAGCAATAATCATTGTAATGGCTGTCGTGAATTCGCCATCTTCATTTTATATACAGGGCTGTCTATTAACAATAAAAATAGCAATTTAATGTCAAATATTATGAGCAGCCGAATGCCGCAATGCTTACCACTGGATTGCCGACCTGGGTTCTATTCTCGGAGAGGCAGAATTAAATGATGAATTTATATTTTTCTGTTCTAGGATGTTTGTCATTGTGATTGATGTGTGTTCATGGTTCCCACAACAAGTGTTAGGCTCTCAGTGATAACGTGAAACATTAAATAATAAATAAATAAATATCTTTGGACAATTCACACAACACAATCTGATTCCAAACTAAGCAGAGCTTGTACTATGGTAATCAGAAAGCTGATAAATATAATTATAAATACATACTTAAATAGATAAATTAACACCCAGAAACAGAACAAGCAGTCACGTTCACGTTCATTCGTTCGTTCGTTCACGTTAAAAAGCACCCCACGCTTTTTTTTACAATTAAATGCATTTTTTCACTATTTGAATTCAAATTTATTTTCATTTTTTTAGTTGGATTTCTTATAAAAGCGTGTTTTTTAGTTTTTAAAACTATTATTTATGGATTAGGCCTGCAATCTACACTTGCATTTAGAATATTAGTACCGAGTAAAGAAATCTTGATAGACAGATAAACAAAGAGAAGAGCAATTATAGACAACAATGACGATAGAGTGATCCTATAAAGAATTTTCCTTTTGAGATACGGAACCCTCAAAATCACGTAATACCTCAGCAATAATCATTGTAATGGCTTTCGTGAATTCGCCATCTTCATTTTATATGCAGGGCTGTCTATTAACAATAAAAATAGCAATTTAATGTCAAATATTATGAGCAGCCGAATGCCGCAATGCTTACCACCCTGGATTGCCGACCTGGGTTCTATTCCCGGAGAGGCAAAATTAAATGATGTTTATATTTTTCTGTTCTAGGATGTTTGTCGTCGTGATTAATGTGTGTAAAGTGTGAGGCTCTCAGTGATAATGTGAAACATTAAATAATAAATAAATAAATATCTTTGGACAATTCATACAACACCATCTGATTCCAAACTAAGCAGAGCTTGTACTGTGGTAATCAGAAAGCTGAAAAATATAATTATAAATACATATTTAAATAGATAAATTAACACCCAGACACAGAACAAACAATCACGTTCATTACACAAATATTTGTCCTGGCTGGGAATAGAACCCACCTCATGCTTCGCAGTCGGCTCATCACTCCTACGCCACGGAGGCTGTCAAGTTGATTAATTTAAATAGTGTATTTTACATGTCTAAATCAAGAACGTTCTTAAATCTACTTAAGTTATCTTATGAGATTTGAGCTGCAACATATTTTTAGAGTTTCAATTGTTATTAGATTAATGACGTTGACAGCACGATGTGACATTTTTAAGTAATCCAATTTACCATAGCAAATTTAATAATGTTTGCGCCAACCCTACCCTAGCCGTTCTGTTTCACGCATTTGACGCTCGGTTACTTAAATGTAAAATTATTGTAAGAGAATTGTTCGAAGCAACGCCAAAATGGAATGAAAAATGCTAAAGCAGAAGCGAGTGGATTCGCAGATTTCCGCAGTAATCACTTGGCTTTAATTTTAGAGCGATTGCAGTCATGGCCGACCCGCAGTTTACTTTAACCACCGTTAACTTTTGTTAAATACAAATTTAATGCCTGAAAGGTAAAGGTAGAGTTCTTTTATTTCTCGAATGCTGGTTTACCAAGGTTACACTTTTTTTTTTTCAACCATTTCTTTATGTTCCACTGCTGGGCACACGTGAGAGGGATTAAGCCCATAGGCCTCTATGCTGTTCAGGCGCAGATTGACGGACATCATGCTTTCGAGAAATTATGAGTTTGCCTCAGGCATGCACAGTGATTAAAAGTATCGTGAGTATATCCTAATATTTTCCATCACCGTGGAGCAGCTTTAAATACCTATATTACAAATTCATTTGTTAGAAGTGCGCGGTGAGCATTTCAATCTCTGTTCAGGTTATAGCTACAACCATTTTTTCGTCCCACTGCTGGGCACGGGTCTGTCCTCCTTATTCCTTATTTTTTTAGCTTACTCCACCACGCTGCTCCAATGCAGATCAGTGGCCAATCCGCTGTCGGATGTTTTCAAACCGCCCATAAGGCCTCCGACAAGGTTTAACGACTGTTTTCTATCGACAACAACTGGGATCGATGGAAAAACGTGCCCTACGAAGCACGCGCATGAAATTTTTGCCACTAGCGGTCACCCATCTCACACCCCACCGCGCCCGTTTGGCTTAGCTGCATAGACCGCTTGCGTTCTACGCTAGCCGCTGAGCCATGCGCGCTTCAACCCTGACTCTGGGCTTAATTCATCTCAATCTAAGAGGAACCTACTCGTATAGGTATACTTAGTAGTGAAACTTTAAATAAGCGGTTGATATAAAAGGAATTCTAAAGTACGATATTCAAAACTCACTATCCATTAGCCTAATGGTTTTAAAACTGATAGTTACAAAAAGTTATACAAAAATTAAGTTTTTAACAAAAAAATAGAACCGACTTCAAACGGTAAAAAATAAAATTGTTCAGTACCTACTTCTTCTTGCTTATGGTAATGACTCTTAAAACTATTTCTGGAGTCGGGCCCTTAGTAAATGTCGTACCATTCGTTCTAAATTGGCACCGACAGTACAGACAGTGGGATAGTACCTACTTCTTCTTGCTTATGGTAATGACTGTTAAAACTATATTGGAGTCGGTGCCCATTCAGAACGAAAGGTACACTATATTTACTAAGACAGGACATTTCACTAAGGGCCCGACTTCAAAAATAGTTTTAAGAGTCATTACCATAAGCAAGAAGAAGTAGGTACTGAACAATTTTATTTTTTACCGTTTGAAGTCGGTTCTATTTTTTTGTTAAAAACTTAATTTATTTCACTCTTTTTAGTAATTTTAATAATTCTGTATGTATTAGCATAATTGGAAAAAAATTCACTTAACTTCTAAACTTTAAACAGATTTATCTAATAGCCATCTAAAAGTCTGAAAGAAAACTACTATCAGTCCACCTGAACGTATAAATTAAAGAAAGAATTTGCTCTCAGCTCCTAACCGTTGAGGAGTTGTACCTTCAATCATCAGTTAAGCAACAGCAGGTGATAATTACCAGACATAAATATATGTATTATGTTAAAAATATGACTAAAAGAATGTGTGTGCCTATTACGTTTCAGTGTTTCCCTCGATTTCCCTAATATCACATCATTAGATTTTGACGTGGTGACAGTTGGACCACCTCAGGAATGTAAGATTTCGAACAAAAAACCATTTATTGAAAGAATTTGCTCTCAACTCCTAACCGTCGTAGTACCTTCCATCATCAGTTCAGCAACATGATATGACGATAATTATACACAAATGTCTGTTTTGCTTTGTAAAAATATGAAAATCATTTGTTGTGCTTTAAAATTTGAATGTTCCCTTCGATTTCTCTGGGATCCCCTCATCAGACTTTGACTTGGTGACAGTTGGACCACCTGGGGAATGTAAGATTTCGAATAAAAAACTATTTATTGAAAGAATTTGCTCTCAACTCCTCACTGTCGCAGTACCTTCCATCATCAGCTCAGCAACATGAGATGATGATTTCTATGCGTAAATATCTCTTATGCTTCAGAAACTATAAGAAAATCAATGTGTGTGCCTATAAAATTTGAGAGTTCCCCTCGATTTCCCTGGGATCCCATCATCAGATCCTGATTTGGTGACAATGGGACCACCTCGGGAGTATAAGCATACGAACAAAAAAAGAATTTTGAAAATCGGTCCACAAACGGCGGAGTAATCGGTGAACATATATAAAAAAAAAAAAAAATACATACAGCCGAATACAGTACCTCCTTCTTTTGGAAGTCGGTAAAAACTAATTGTTTGCGGTAAAAATGCAATGAATATAATTTGCAATGCAAACAGCCTGAGCGATCTTGAATATTTATTGAACATAATTGAAAACGGCAGCGGTGGAAAGTATTTAATGGAATACTTCTATCATTTTTAATTGTGAAATATTATCTATCTAAAAAAACTGTGTTAAAGTTAGTTTACCAAGCTGAAATTCTTTCTACATTCCGCTGTTAAGCACGGATTTTTTCCATCAATTAGGGAGGCCCGGACCCGACTCAACCACACCGTCCCAATGCAGGCTGGTGAAGATGGGGGTAGAGGCCAACTGGAGCTGTCTTATATTTTTAAACGACTTGTATGGTTTCGATATTATGGTACGAAAAAAACTGTCTATTGATACGAGCCGGGATAGACGTCTGAACATGCCTTCTGAAGCACGACAGCGGGCATGAAATTTGCCACTAGCGGTCACACATCTCTCACCTGACCATGCCCGTTTCACTTAGATCAGTTGCTTAATACAAGTACCTACGTCAGCAACATGACAGCCATAGCATAGTTTCCACATGATAAAAACAATCTTGATAATAATTAAGATAACTGGCGTATGATAAAATTAAAAAAATGTTTTGCTCATTTGTATCTTTACATTTTATTTAGGTAATTACAACATGTATCCTGTCATTAAAATACCATTTTTTAATTTAGATATTATAATCCGATACTAGAAAGCTTTAAGTAGGATAAATAAATTAAAAATAAGTACTTATTTATTTATTTAGCTACCCAACAGCATAGCATATGAAAAAGCAAAATAAATCCATGGTCCAAAATTTCTAGAATTCCCGCGCTAACGCCGCCATTTTGTCGACCGACGTCAACCGTAACTTGACAGCGAGCTCTCCGTTCAGAAATCGAATTACGATGTCCAATATTGATACAATTGTACTAACAAAATGAACCCAATATAACTATTGGGAGAGTTGTAATTTGATTGGCGTTTGATACGAGCATTTTTCTTTGACTGACGTGATCAAAAGGGATCACTCACTTATTCGATACATCTAAAATTTATAAAATGAATAAAAAACTTACAAAAATATTTTTTTAAACTTAATGGGGAAATAATGTAAATTCAATCTATACTACAATGTACATCTTCAAATAAAAAATAAAATACTTCACAGGAAGAGGTTATTTTAAGTCCCTATGACTTATTATTTTTAAAAGAAATACATGAACATGGCGATACATACTCAAAACCACACACTAGCGCCTTTATCGTATGCACACACAGACCAAGAACAGAAATTTAAACTCATTAAAATATCTGCCTTGCTGGGAATCGAACTTAGCACTCTTCGAATGCCTAAGCTACGGTATCTGCTACGGTGCCTGATCGTAACAGGCGACTTAAAGGGTTGCGGCCGGTGAGAGTTGGAGCTCAACAAGTCCAGCCAGCAGCCCCGGGTAGGACGGCGGTGTGTGCGTGGCCGCATGCCGCCGTAAATACCTGAAGGTGCAGAAGAGCACAACTGCTCTTCTGAAGATGGGCCCGTTCTGGGGCGCCGCCCGTGGAGGACACCGGTGTGTCCCACTGGAGATCGCAGAGACCTCCCAAAGCGCGGAGGCAAGCCACCGAGTCGGTATTAGTGTACAAATCCTACATAACTCGGTCTCCTCTTCCAAGGTGCTGGGTACCTTTTGAAGGTTTCTGCCCAGATATAAAAAGGCCGGTATGGTAAGCTTTGTGCCATATTATAGGTTGTCGAATTTATTTATGATCTTGTAAAACGCACTTAGTGAAATACAATCGTCATATAAAATTTCATACTTACATTATTATTTAAATCACCTACCCTTTCATAGATGGCAAATAACCCTTAAAACTGAAAGCAATAATAACAATCCTGTTTCAATACGATAAAAATGTTCGCAAACGACAAATTTATTCGTGATGCGAACGTGGAAAGGAATAAATTTATTGTTCGTTGTTACCTCTCAACGCTCCATTTCGGGCTACAGTGTCACGCCTTCTGCACAAGGAGTCGTTGTGGTTGCTGGATCAAGGTCTAGAGGATTTAAGATTATATTTTGCGAGAAAAACCCTGAAAAGTCTTGTTCACAAGTATTTTGTGAATTATGGCACACCTTTCTTTCAAGACATTTTATGACTGATGACTGATGACTATATTTAGAATCGTGTTTTTTACGACGAAGTAGTCTACTTAATTGAGTAGTCATTGCATTCCATTGATATCTACTTACAAACAACCTAGAATAGAATAGACTAAGTATATTTGCAAAAATGTGGTTACAAATGTGGTTGCAAATATAACAGGGATATATCGATATGACATCACATCTGACAAACAAAATATTTTTATTTTGACCAAATTAACCATAAAATACTACAAAATATTGAAAACACTGTGAAAAGTTATTTTATTAGACTTCTTTTGTTTTTAAAAAGTGTTGTGATAAAAGTCTTACGGAGCGGCCCGGCGTGCTTCAATTTGGGCGCGCGAACTTGGTTTATATAATGTAATTGTAATTATTCTAAGTTGCTACCATTAACTGTAATAGTAGTACTGCCATTACTCAGATTTTACAGATCAAAGCCGTTGTGGTATTTGGATCGCTCCATTCGTACACATTCATAATAGCTTTGCCTGGAACGAATTCTCATTGAATCTAAATATGAAAGAGAAATATTATTCCACGTCCGAAGGGCGTTCCACTCGAAGCGCTAAGGAGCTTCAGTCATTTCTAAAAATAAGACATTCTCATATATTAAGTACTGTAATAATATGATTTATAAATGTGGAAATTTCTTTATACTTATCCATCTTTCTTATGAATTATGTATTCTTAATAATAATGTATTAGGATTAGTAATTTTGTGCGTTCCAAATATACTTAATATTATAAATTCGAAGGTAACTCTGTCTGTCTGTCTGCTACGCTTTCCCGCTTAAACTACTGAACCGATTTTAATGAAATTTGGAATACAGATAGAGTGGATCCTGGGAAAGGACAAAGGATGGTTTTTATCCTACGGGATCCTAACGGGTCAACGGGAAAACGGGTCTACGTGGCGAAGCCTTATAAAAGGCTTTTAAATAATACAAAATTTTACTGAAAGTATGATGCAGTATTAGCTAAACATTTGCTAGGATAAGAAACCCAGTGGTAGACACAATAGAATATATGGCGAGGTTGTGGGTTTGAATCCTCATATTAAATACATATGTAACGCTACCCGCACAGTCCAAGGCTAAATTTCCCTCTGTTGTTGGCAGCATACACACAAAGGTTCACGCAGGTGTGGGTGTTTGTCAGAAATTGAGACTCACGACTCTAATTAGTGTTGGCAATAGGTAGGCCTTATAGTTACAAGGACTGAAAATTAAATTGTTACTGTTATTTAGTCTTGCTTTGAGTAGCAAGGCTAAATAACAGTAGTGGCCAGGCATCGCCAATAGACCTAAGCTTAACTTGCTTTCCGTTCTCCTTCACTAATTATCATTTCTACTACGAATGTTTAACATGTTCAAAACGAATTTCCTAAAACGTAGATAGTTCCTATTTAACAAGACACGTGACTTTCACGATCACAATCTGACCCGTAATGGCCTTTTAAGCAGAAACTCGTTTAATGCTCAGCTGTTACTAAAATTTAGTTAGAAATTAGTAGCAGACAGCAGTTACCAGTAGCCAATAGAGGTGGTTGAGAAAAAATTTAGTTCGTTATTTAGGAAGAGTATTTTCATAGTTTTTTAACGGACTAGGAGACGAGCATGAAGGTCACGTGGTGTTAAGTGGTCGCAGCAGCTCATGAACATCTACACACAACGTCAACCAAGCGTAAGTAAGTCTTGTCTGAGGTCGTATAGAGGACGGATGGATGATGGCAACAACACCTTTCCACTAGAACACAATAAAATTGATTTACGACAGACGTGCGTCCAGCGGTGATGCTACCCCGGGTGAACCATATCAGTTCTTAAAATTATGTAGTTAATTCTAGCTGTATTTCTTTTACTCTCTCCCATAATTGAGGAAGCCTTGATAACGCTGCTCCAATGCGGGTTACAGGAGATCTGGGTTGGTGTCTCTCAGATAACCAGGAAGCTTCCGACGGTTCTTTTGATTACCTTGAAAGAAAGAAATAAATAACGTTATTTTTAATCGTAATACAAAATAATCACTTAATGAATTTTACTCATAAAAAAGTACAAAATATATATTTGAGTAAACAAAACGGATACCAGTAGATAATGGGCACACGCAACAGCTGATCAGGCACTCTCAACCCACTTCCACCTGCTCACAGATGCGAGTGATTACTAAAACTAATAATATTTCTTTGCATGACTTTTCCTGTCCTTCTTATAATCAAAGCAATAATAACTAACTTGACGACCCACGTGGCGCAATGGTTACCATGCCGGACTGCCAATCGAGGGGCCAAACAGAAATTTGATTGATGAGTTTAAATTCCTGTTCTCGGTCTGGGTGTTTGTGTTCCTGTCTTTGTATGTGTCCATGGTACCCACGACACAGTGTATTAATTACTTTACTGTGGGACTATGAGTGTGTAACGTTTAAAAAAATAACGGATTTTTCACACAAACATGTCGAATTGATAATCTCCTTTTTCGAAGTTGTTTAATAATCATAGTACCTACTCGTATTGTTCGTTCATATGTGCATACTTAAATAATGTGTAATTTACAGAGTGTAGTGAAGCCCCTGCATTATGCATCAACGTTGCAGAGTTAGAAGCTTTTAGTTGCGGTTTTGCGATTAATGTGAAGTGATTAATTTTATAGACACGGCGATTTTATTATTATTTCTCTTTTGCAAAAGTATTCAATTCGATGCTGCTGATAGGTTCGAATTTATTTATTGAATACTGAATTCCCACCTGCGCCTCCGCGTATGGTTTCCACGTACAGTATCTTTCTTCTTCTTTTCAACCTTTTTTTTTATGTCCCACTGCTGGGCACAGGTCTCCTCTCACAAGTGAGAGAGATTATGCCATAGTTGGCCAAGTGCGCATTGGTGGACGTCATGCTTACGAGAAATTATTAATTTATCTCAGGCATGCACGGCGATGGAGAACATCGTAATTATTTAAATATCACGATGTTTTCCATCACCGTAGAGCAGCGATAAATGCGCACATTACATATTTCTTTGTCAGAGGTGGGCGCTGAGGATTTGAACCCAGGATCGGTCGCTTCGAAGACAGCGGTTTTTTACCACTCGGCAATCGCTGCTCAGTACAGTACGTACAGTATAGGAAGCTAATATATAGGATTCCTTTAGGAAGATATTTTCCTCGTAAAATTAAATCTATGTAACTCTTCAACCCCCCAAATCTCCATATAAAATTTAGGCCTATCCGCAGCATTCTTAGTACCGTTGGGACGTGAATGAAGGACAAACAAACACGCTTTAACATTTATAATTTTAGTATAGATGTGTTAGAAATATCATGATTCGACCAGGAAACCATCACTGCACACATTTCTGTTGTGACGCAACAACCACTTAAAACAAAATCGAAGTAATTTGTGTACTCTTATTGAGCAAACAAAGAGAAATGTCTTCATTATAAGTTTTACCATAAAATCCAACTCAAATAAAGTCGGGTGTAGGGGAAATTGGTCAGGTAATTTGCTATCTATTTTGCACGGATTCTGATCTTTTGGCAACTCGCAATTATAGATAAAAGCGCTTTGTGTAAATGTTGGGTGAGATATAAAAAAGCAATATAATTTATTGGTCTCACTGGAAAAGTACTGCCGTTTTATCCAATTCTCCAGTGGCAGTTTAATTTGTCTTGGCGGAAAGGTAAGGTTGCCCGGCAGACTTTCATGGGGCGACCATCAACCTTCGGAATTACAATAGAGCTCAGGCAAGACCTAAGTCTTGCCTGAGCTCTTGCCTTGCTGAGTAAGCCTAAGCTTACTTAAGATTGTGTGTAGATGGGATTGGGTAGTCCCTGTAACTTTGGGATTAAGAACAGAGCTATGATATCTGCTGCCTGATCGTAAGAGGCAGGCCACCGAGGAGGTTTTAGTGTGGTACAAATCTCAGATAACCCGGATCCCCTCTCCCAAGGGGTTTCTCCCCGATACAAAATACAAAAAAAAGATGGGATTGAGTAGCAGCAACCACTTAACAACACGGGACCCAGGATCTCCAGTGGAACGCACCGGTGACCTCCACGCGCGGCGCCCAGAATGGGCCCATCTTTGGGAGAGCATCTGCAAGGTGCAGGAGAGCAAGATATCCGATGCTTACGGCGGCATGCGGCCACGCACACACCACCGTCCTTCCCGGGGCTGCTGGCTGGGCGGATCGAGCTCCCACTCACACCGTCCATAACCCCGGAAGCCCCCTTTTAGTCGCCTCGTACAATCAGGTAGGAGATACCGTAGCTCTATTCTTAATCCCGAAGCTACAGGGACTAACAACACGTTTGTTTGCTTGTTTGCTATTCCATCAAAATAAAATAAATGTTTGTATTCCATGCGGTGAGATGAGAAGCGTGAGATCTGAGGATATTTTGTGACCAAATGAAAACCCAAAAATGGCACTAGGAGAAACGATTAACAACATCCTAATTCTCATATTATTTCATTCAAATTTAGACATACAGTGTTACTATAGACAGTGTAACACACGATCAGCTGTCACGTGTGCCCATTGTCGACCCATTGTCATTCTGTTGTCTCAAATATATAAGTGTACTTTTTTTAAAAGAGTGCTGCTGAGATTTTTTTTACGCCGCCTTTATTCTGTCAACTCAATATCTAGCCAAAACGGGCACCTGAAGGCGATGACCCGGAAAAAGCGAATAATTTGTATTCCAAAAATGAAATAAATATTTTTTTCTTTTTCTTATTTTACTATTTGGCGTTGACCTTAATTCAGATTTATTCAACATTACATTATTATGATCTATTCTCTACGTGACATCCTGTCTATCCGAACGATACATCAATTTACGGTCATAAAACGATATTTTATGTAAATAACCAAATAGAATCAGTGATTTGTTACCTGTGCCACGCAAATTTCGGGTCGGGTTCGAAAATGTATGTGTCCTTTGGCTGAACGCAGTAATAGATAGTGAAACAAAGCTGTTATAACTGCGTAGATAGGAACGCAAACGTGAATTTAGAGGCTTATAAATAGCGTTTGGTGATCGGGTATTCACGATTTCTGGGTACACAACTATACACCGCTTTTCTTAATGGAGCAAGTGTGAACAATACGAATAGAATATAGGTCATGTAGCAATTTTATTGACACCTCCTGTTTTCCAATTTTTTTTAAAGTGTCAGTATTAATCTCTTTTTTTAAACTTGAATTAATTATAGTGCACTCTTTTGTTTGGAGGAAGGGGGAAGAATCTAAAAAATGTATTTATAATATTATGTCTTTTCCTTGTCTGGGATATGAAGTTAGGTTAAGAATACTTTGCAACACTCCGCAACCAAAATGTATGATTGTGTATACTTTTATTGTTGCTTATGCATGTTTCTTATGGGGTAGTAGGGAGGTGCTATTGCATGAAAAGCAAAGCAGTGTTAACCTAAATTTATAACAACGGAGTTGCGCAAAGTAACGCGTGATTAAATTAATTATACCTAGCCTGGGTATTTACGTCCACGTCTTCGTGTGTGTCTATGGGATCCACCACACAGAATACTGTGAGGCTATGAAAATAAAGAGATAATTAATATATTTGCTGTTGAACGGGGAAATGCCCGTTGGCGGCATCTTGGGTGCCATTCCGAACACGGACATTTTAGAAGATTTTTATTTGTATATATTTTTTGTAGTTACATTTATAAACAGTTCTTTTTTTTGTATGTAGTAAGTTATTAATTATAGCTTTTTAAGATTATGTATATTTTTATTATTGTTGTACATATCGCTGCTTTAGAACGAAAGTGACTTAATTCAAAATCTTAACTTTTTGGGAAATCGCAAAATAAGATTTCATGTTTAGTAATTTTTGCATTAGTTTAAGTATATCTCCAAAACTAAGTAAGATAATTACCCTTTGATGGTTGATATGTTTTAATTAACTATTAGGCTTGGTAATCATTGTCGTTTTATTTTATTATTTTAATAAATAATATTATAAAATATCGATTTTCAAAAACTAGTCACAGAAAGGTCATTTTTTGACCAAACTTCTATATAATCGTTTGACATAGTATGAATTAGGTCAGTTTCGTTTTAATAATATAAGATTGGTGTATGACCTTTTGAGTCTTATGTCTTTTTCGTATTAAAGTTAGATTAAGTTATGTTTACTAATAAAATAAGTCACTTTGACAAAAACTGTTTAATAGTAATAATAAAACACAAGGTTATGTTAAAGCTTTTTATTGTATTCGGAGAATAACATACATAGGTACTTACATTTTGTATTTCAGAGATCTGCCTGCATATATTTCTATAAAAAATCAATTTATAACATCTAACATTATAGTATGAACAACAATTCTAGGTCAATAAGCTTTTAAAAACTTAAAAACTCTTCTGAAATAATAAAAATAGTATAACTCCTACCCTGAAAATACAAGATTGGTTATCTTTAACACCTATAAAAAAGCCTTATTAAAGCAGTAGGTAAATTTTTTATCAAAATAAATTTTAAAACTTTATAACAAAAATACTTAAAAATATGAGATCTATATAGTTAGTTACATTTTATAAGTCAGTCTTCATAATACCTTATTTTCCGAGACAAGACTTTGCTAGTAATGTACATAAAAATTAGGTATCAATTTTTTCTTAATAGCTCCTTAAGACCTTTTCTTGTGTTTTCTGATATTTAAGTTTTTCTTGAAAAACTTTTATGGTAACTATTTCTTCAACATAAGCCATCTTCTTTCTTTTGTTTCTCATGTTTACGTGCTTATATTTGTCTTCTGTATAATCTTAAGTATGGTCTTATAATAAAATTCATTCATTTTTACAAACCTTCAAACGCGTATATTACCCCATAAAATCTGCTCCCTGTCATCAGTTATATGGTATAATAATATGTCATATGTCGTCATAGTTTTTCCACCAGTAATGTAATCTCTTTCGGAATCAACCCTTGCTAAGTCGATGGGATACTTGGAATGGACTTTATGCTACTACTTCTTGTATATCCTTTTCATCACTAGTCTTTCTATTTTCATGTTTTGTTCTTTGCTCTGACTCTAAGATCCCTGTACTATTAGATTTTGCCTTGACTCTTCGTATCTGTCTGTCTTTAATGTCTAATGTATTTGTAAAATATTTCTGGCAAACTTGAGTTTTACTTTCGTCAGTATTGAAAAAGAAGTTTGAAGCTCTAGGATTTTCCGCATTAGTATACCTGGGTTAAATTTCCATCATACACGATTTAATAAACATTCTTTGTATCTCAATAGATCCTAACCTAACTACCAAAAAGAGTTAAATATTTATTTTCGACAGGTTTCGTTAACTTTTTTCGTACGTTTCATGAGACGTAGGAAGTTCTATCTTAGATTTTGACTGAGATGTATAAGATTTGCCAATATTTCTTAATTATTTAGCAATATTCTGCTTCCATTTCTCGAAATTATGGGAACGTTTTTAGGTCTTATATTTGCAGCATTAGATTTACTAACGCCACTGCCTGAAGGTTGTGATTCTGGATCAGCTAATGAGACTGGAAACTAAAACCACTTCCTGAAGTATGATATTCTTGTTGCGCTAAATGTTGAGGTTCTTGGTCCGCTGAGAAATTAAGTAAGGTATGAAGTGGCGGTGTTTCTGTAGCTGGAGAGTCGACAGAGTTCAAGAAAGAGAAACTTCGAAAAGTGCTACTTTTATTTACCTCAAATGTAGGTCATTATCGCTAAAATATGGGTCGCTTTGAAGCTCATTGGTATGTGATACACGATAAGAATTCACTGTTGTCTTTGCCAGTCTATTACAAGGTAATATTTCTTCGTTAGTTGTAATTGGTGCCATAGTGTTTTCATTATTACTTTCTATATCCGAACAACTACTCGAAGTGCTAGAGCTGGATGATGATGAACTGCTGCTTGACGAACTAGAAACATATCATCTTCGTTCGTTCATTGCCTCATCAGAAGAAACGCTACTGATTCTGACTGTTACTTGTGGTACATACAAGTGAATATTTGCATTCAGTCTGTGATTCTTCCGCTAGAATTTTTATAGAGTAGCATATTGATCTTCGTTTCTGAAAATAACAGTTTAAATTAGTACTACGAGATAGAGTAATTTATGGCAACGCTTTGTGAAAAAATATTATTTTACTTACAGCCTCAATCAGATTTAAACGATTAGATTCTTCATGGTTTTCACGATCTGGCGTGTTTTCAACGAATGACACATTCGAGGAAATGTTTTCACTATTAAATTGTGTTTCCTGAAGAAGCAAAAAATAAGCTCATAATATCAACAAAAGCAACAAACTAAATCGCAAAAATATGTGTTAATAAATGTTAAGCTCTATGATTTGTAAATGTTATAAATATATTCCCCGTTACCCACGCTAACATAATATCATGTACCGGCATTTTCTTCCAGATTTTTTTTCCAGTGAAACTGACAAAGTAATATTATGAATAAATCATTCATACAGATTATATGCTTTGCATTAGCAAAGGCATACAGGAACACATAAAAAAACTTTACGGAAAGGAGTTTTTCTGGGAATTAAAATATCCATATAATATTAATGACAAACTGGTCAAAAATGAAAATTGAGTATTTTGACAACTTTTAAAACTAAATATGTTTGCCTGCTGCTTTTTTTTATCCTCGACTTCGTCCGCATTCTTTCCTTCTTAGCATTTTCCAAAATCATATCATTCGCCATTTCATCTTTCATGATAAAAAATAAATCTTAATGACCTAAAATAAAAAGTGTATGTTCGCATTAGAATAAAATCGACTCAAAACCCAAAAAGACGTTATTACCAATAACCGTTTAAGTATAAAAGCGATTTAATCTATAATAGGACAAAGATAGCGGTGACAAGTTTTATAGAAATGTGACTTATTCATTGTTAAGTCATGAAATACAAAATTGTTTTTAGTAAGAAAGTACCGTAAGCACGAATAAGTCGTAAATATTATGTAAATGTTCGGAAGAGTATCGACCTAAAACCTATTAGGTCACATTGATTACAAAAATGAAAATGTAATTCTTACCTTTTTTCGGAATGAAAACGATTCAAGCACTAATTGGTCACTTTACTTGCATTCGATTAACGTGATGCGCTTGCGGCTGTGGGAATAACTTTAAATAGGGCGTTGACGTTCCGACCCGGGACTCCTTCGCGCCCAATAAAAAAGCGACAGAACTAGTGCATTCGTACTCTTCTAACACAGTTGAGACAGTTTCTGATTAACTAAGCGATAGAATACGATGTGTAGAGTCGTTCTGTGACATAAACTCAATTTTAAGATTTTTTGAGTTAAGCCGGTTTCATTCTAAAGACGCGATATTATTATACCTATGTCGGCGGCACGACAGTACAACGGTGGCGCTAGCATAAGAATAAATAATAATTTATTCTTATGGTAGAAATTCGAACCATGATTCGAATAAACACTTGATTCGAATTGATTGATACATTCGAATCAATACGAATTAATAAGATGATTCGAATCAATAAAATCGTTAATAGATAAAATATACTTAGATACGTTTTGAAGAATAATTTTTACTCTTATATTTATACAAAAAAATTTTGGTAGAGATGAAAAAAAAGTGAACGATTTTTAACTGTCTCATCTATCAATAAGTTTAAGCTTACTGCGCAATATAAGATTCGAATCACAAATAATAATTCGAATCATCGATGTGATTCGAATTGTAACGTTAATTTGAATCAATTCAACAATTCGAATCAACATTGAATCTCATTCGAATCAAGTTTTCACAGTCATCATTCGATCGAACCAAATGTGATTCGATTCACTACACTACCTACACCCATATGGCGCTAGGGTCGAGAGTGACCATAGAGAGTTGCTCTAGCGGAACGTCGTATCGATGGTAGCGTGACAGCCATAGTGTCATTCCTCGATTCTTATTGAAGGAGACATGGTGAACGGTTTGCGCACCACGTAACCGACGAATCGCTATTGATCCCAGCAATACAGAGTAATATCTAAGTGATCTATCTATCTATCAAGTCGTAGAATCATAATCATTTTTAAGTATGTGTAAGTTAATTTTCGAAATAATAATGATTATTATAATTTTCTGTCAACCGTCTTTTAATTGTCAATTTCCTCGCCCACATGAATAACTCTGATATATGGCCACCGCCTGACAACATAATATGTTCCTGTAATAGTATAATATTTTAATATGTTACCATCTGAAGACAAAAATTTGTTTCTAATTA
Source organism: Pyrgus malvae (assembly GCA_911387765.1). Lineage (NCBI taxonomy): Eukaryota > Metazoa > Arthropoda > Insecta > Lepidoptera > Hesperiidae > Pyrgus > Pyrgus malvae. The sequence goes on along the minus strand of OU426955.1, from coordinate 2,036,273 downwards.
TTTAATTTCTACTCTAAATGGTCAAGCTAACCATTCATTAATCTATAATTATTTACATTATTGGAAGTCGATCAGGCTTTTTCATGCCACCACAAAAAATATATCTATTGTTATCGTTTCTGTTACAAGTACAAATCCTTAAAGACCCCACAAAAACAGACGATCCCATCTTTAGTAAATATATTCTGTTACATCATTTTATTCATATGAAGATTGAATCCGACAGCCAATTGAATATGTAACGTCGTGTTATTCAATCTTTGGTGCTTGCGTAACTTGTAACGGGAATATACTTTAATACACTCCGATACTGACGACGTAATATTGAACTGGAAGAAAGGAAAATAATGTTATGAATACAATCAGAAAAACATTACGCGAGTAAAGCCAGCTATTCAGCAAAAAATATATTAGCTATATAGTTGGTTGAATATTAGTGTCGAGGAAAAATCTTTGCTGTATCGCGTGAGCATAGGAGAAAAACTTTTGTATTGCAGAAATAAGGTACTCAAACATTTGTTTTATGAGTAAAAAAACTCAATAGATGTAAGGTTTATCTAAAAAGGCTGTGAAAAGGGTTTTCGGCAATTGTTCTAAGTTCTATAAATTGCAACTAACGTGGCCAAGTTAACTGCAGAATAGCATTAAAGTACATTATTTGGCAGCTAGTGTAGATTGAAAGTCATCTATAAAAGCAAGAAAAGTCGGTTATGGTATAAAATGTTAAAAAAAGCAAGGAAAGTCGGATATGGTCAAATGTTAGAGATGATTGACCGCTAATGATAAATTTAATGTGTTTCAGTGGACGCTTTAAACTGTCAATCCTCCTCCTTATTCGAATTTATACCTATTTATACCGGACTGCCAATATAGGGGTCCCGGGTTCGATTTCCGGCGAAACAGAAATTTGAATGATGAGTTTAAATTTCTGTTCTCGGTCTGGGCTTTGTGTTTCTGTCTTTGTGTGTCCATGGTACCCACGACACAGGGTATATCTACCCTACTGTGGGGCTATGAGTGTGAAGCGTTTATTTATTATTATTTATTTCCAACATGAATTTCTATGCGTTAGATACAGTTGGTTGCAACCCTTTTTGCGTCCCACTGCTGGGCACGGGTCTCTCCCTATTATTGGGGAGGCCTGGAGCTTACTCCACCACGCTGCTCCAATGCGGGTTGGTAGATACAGTTAGGCCTCCCAATAATAGGGAAAACTTATGCTTAGCCACTCTTTTTTGCGTCCCACTACGCAAAAAAAGAGTACCAGTAATAATAATATTTTTTGTAGCCCATCAGTAACACCACATACACAAACACCTCATACATTAAAGATCGTGTTTAACAGCATTTGCATCACAGGTACAACTCACAAATCACCCCGTCCAGCGGTCCGTTTCACCCCTGCCCACCCGTTTCATTTACACCGTGTATTGTTTAGGGTGTGATCTTGGTTTTAGCGCTGATAGGAAGGGATGGGTTGCTGTAGATTTATGGATGTACTGACATGGTTGAATTATGGATCGAATTTACGATGACGGCTCGTTGAGTGGCGAATATCAACGAATTTAACACGGGTAACATTGGTTTTAGGTATTAAAATATTACTTCTTTATTTGAATTCTACTTTTTACTCGACTGCGCGACGCTAAGAAGGGCAATGTACTCAGTGTAATAATTATGTTATGTTTTTATGTTGGCTGCAACCCTTTTTGCGTCCCACTGCTGGGAACGGGTCTCTCCCCATGATTGGGGAGGCCTGGAGCTTACTCCACCACGCTGCTCCAATGCGGGTTAGTGGCCAACCCGCTGTTGGAAGTTTTCAAACCGCCTATAAGGCCTTTTTTTCTTCAATTATGGCATCGCACACTCTGCATATTGCCAGCGTCAAGTATAATTTTTGCATCACGTTTTTGCCAGTTTCGGTGAAACTGAACGAGTAATAATAGGTAAAGTCAGTAAGTCGTCAGTAATCAGTCAGTAAAGTCAGTCAGACATTCAAATAAAGCGATGACTTCTTTACCAGAACGTTACCAATGGAATTTTGGAGGCAAGCCGAAAAGACCTATTTTCGCACTGTTATTTTAATTCACAACACTAGTACATTATAATTAACCTATATCGAACAAAATGCCATCAAATTTATCCGATATAACTCAAAAATACACCAAGAAAGTAAAAATAAAACAAGATCACAGTATGTCTTTTATACTTCCCGCCAAAACTCTCTTAAATAATATTATGTAGATGTTACGTTTTGACAGCTCATTAAAAGTATCCCAATTGATTGGGTAGTCCAATACCAGATTAGAATATTTCACTGGACAGTATCGAATCTTACCGAAATAGATCGACAATTTAAATGAACCTGGCATAGCTAAGCTAAAAAAATTTGGAAAGTAACTGTAACAAGCCACGAGATAACAATGAAGCTCAGTTATTGAACCAGAGTATATTTAACCACTGCTCAAAAACTCGTCATCAACGGGGAACTTTGATAATACCCTCGAGAACCCGCTCAAAACGCTGGCTCGGTTTCATCCCGGTTGAAACCCGTAATTACAGTCCAGGTAACCGGGTGAGGGGTACGAAGACCCGAATATGAAATAACAAAGGCGTATCGTGTGACGTGATACCAGGTTTTTTACTTTGTATACGTATTGTCAGAGCCGTCAGAGGGTCTTTGTAGTCATCTTGGAAATCGCTCGTATGTTTTTGTGACAGAGAGACACATTTTTTACGATTCTGCTAATAAAGATATTATTATGATAAAGTTAAAGTTTTTATTTATTGTATCAATGAAAAAATATTATAAATAACAAAAAAAAAGTTCTTTAACTCTTGTCTTGTCGGAAAGTTGTGATTATTAAGTAGTCATGCTGACGTTACGTCATTAACGACACTCAAGCATACTCAAGGCATAAGAATAAATAATACTACATGGAACGGAATCTTCTTTGACCGCCACTGAAACGCCGTCATTTATGTACCTACATCCCTCTTCACCCCGTAATGCCCCTCTGTCGCCAAGGCGTGTTGCCAGGGTTGTGAATTGTTAGTAATGCTTATGTCTAAAGATAATATCGCAAAAATATAAGTTTTCCTTTACTTAAAATCATTATTTTAGTTTAGTATTACAAAATATGAGAATGATAAATACTTAACTACTCTATAAATACTTATAAATAATATTACTTAATAAGTTATAAGTACCATACCAAATGAAGTCATTTAAGTAAGTATTACTTACCTACATAGGTGTAAGTACTTAGGTAGTGTAGGTTTAAAATAAACGAATTAAATAAATTAAGTATTATGTGCGTGCGCCAGTGCCGCGGCGCGGCCGCGCCGCAATCGCGGGGCAAAACAATCGAGAAAGGTTCAATTACCGATGGCGGGGGCTATTAAAAAATATTTTGGCGACATATTAAAATGCTGTAGGTATCTAACATTTTTTTATAATTGAGTGAAAGTGAAACAATTGGCTACACACAAAAAGAACTGGTCATGTCCTTGTAATAAATTAGGTAAGTACGGAAAAGGAATAATATTTAAAAAATATTACTTATCTCGCATCATCTTTGGGCAAACTAAAAAAAACTTAAGTTTGGCATTGTTTTAGAATTGTTTGTACAACCAAACACACCACATTAACTTGGCGCCGTTATTGTAATTGACGCGCCCGTCCGAGACAGCCCTACTTCAGTATACTGTTTAACATGTAGGCTAATATCGTGACCTTGAGCCCGTCCGGAGCGGGAGTTTCCGTTCTATGTAGTATTATTTATTCTTATGCTCAAGGTTACGCACACTCAGACAATTTACAACGACTCAGACAAATCATGCAGACCGTGGCATAGAACATCTAAATCTATTGTATACAAACAAATTGCGACACAAATTAACTCCTCAATAAACGTAAGCTTGTGTATACATTGAAGACATTTTCTGTGTACTATCAGAGCGGAAGAAGAAATTACAAAAGCAAATTTACTTTACCAACAATGGTAAATAGGAGAAAAAAGCTTAATTTCCACCTTACAATCAAAACAAATTAGCGAACAAAAATCTCAATTACCAATAACCCGAGGGGTGATAAAAACTGTGAGATGAAAATATAGCTTGATTGAAATTCGAGTATAAATTTTCCCCATTTTTCTCTCAAGGGGATTTAAAAGAGGATTCCGTAATCCAATCTGACGGCAATCTGATAAATATCTGCGCAAGAACTTTAATTTATTATTTAGAATTCATTTTCTTACGTCTATTTAAGGTAGGTACCTTACTCGAGCTGTGTAGGGCTTGTCGATATAAAAAAAAAACCACCGGTTGCACTCCGGTAGAGAAGTGAAAACTTGAACATTAACGTTGTGCATTTTTGATATTTTGGAATGGTTAGGGTATAATTTCGCATGAATTGCTTTTATTATCAGTGTTATTTTTCATCTAGTATTTTCAGTAGGTTTTCATGCAGTATTTTTATAAAGTACTCACTCATTTTCTTTCACTATTTCTTCGTCACTTTCATTAATAGATGCACTTTGTTCAATGTCCATATTTTAAATAATTGATATAAACAAATTTTACAAGTATATACAGTCGAGCCGTCATCAGCTGTCACCCCTCCATCTTATGAATTTTCGATCAGGCCACGTGTCCTGTCGCGAGTTTAACATTTTTTACCCATCCCAAAAAAAGTGCACAACGCCGCTAAAGAAGTTTTCACTTGAAAAATAAAAATACTGTTAAAAGAGATTGCAATGATGAGTTATAACTTTTGATCTCAGTCTTGGTGTTTGTGTCCATGTCTTTGTGTGTGCCCATGGTACTCACGACACAGGGAATCTTAGTGCGGCGATGATTGTGAGGTGTTATTTTAATAATCTAGAATTACTACTAAAATTATTACAATATACTACAAAAGGCATCCTTGTTTACTGTATCCTTATATTTTTTTTACATTGTCAGTCCGTTGGTGGGTCACTAAGATTTTAATTTGTTTATTTGTAGTGTTATTTATAGGCTTCCTCGCGTGTCGAGACTTGATGTAAAGCCTACATTTTAAACAAAAAAAACTTACATAATACTTTTTTATGTCCGATATAAAAAAAGGGTTTCCTATAACGGGGTTAGACACGTGCCCAAAAGTGGGACGGAAAAAAGGTCGCAGCCACTGTCATTTAAGCTTAATAGAGAATCCGGGTATTAATTGCGGTCCGCTGGGCTTGAACAACAATTAGTAAAAGTTTTGGGGTGACTTTCTATCGAATCCTCGTCAATATCGATTACGGGTTCCTATCCCTTTCCAAAATCACACACAACCTTCCGCATTTTAAGTGACTTTACATAACAGGCGAAAATATTCACTTTCGTTGTTTTTGTTATTTTTGTTTTTATAACTTCGGAATTTTTAACCAATTTAGTAATCTGCTTAGTTTTATAAAAACATTCAGAACGGATTCAAACTTAACAAACAATTGCTAATTATTATGTACAAAGGCCCTTTTGTTTTTAATGTCACTAAAGAATGTTAAACAATTTTTGTGCAAAATATTTTTTAAGAGTTAAACGCAATGTTCTTTTCTATTTTTACGCAAAAGTAGAGAAGTATACCAAAAGTAGAGAAGTATACCAAAAGTAGAGAAGTATACTAAAAGTATAGTAGACATTACATAATTATTGTTCTCAATAAATTTAACTTCATTTTTTTTTCTTACATTATGTGACTTATCATTGTCATATAATATTAATAAAATAAATATAATTAATCAAATTTAATTAAAATTAAAGTTAGGTAAAAACTACTTTGCACAGAACAAATAGTCATGTTCATCACACAAATATTTGTCCTGGATGGGAATCGAACCCACGACCGTCACGCATCGCAGTCGGCTCATCTCATCTGCGCCACGGAGTCTTTCAAAACAAAAAAAAACAAAAAATGAAGAAACTGAGAAAAAATCATATTTAATCTCGTTCAGTAACTTCCTCGTATTGTTAGAATAGAACAAATTTTCTGCGCTTTCATTACGGAAACAAAATCTAAACGAAAACATAATAAGAAGAAATTACAACTACTTAGCAAAAGTCATAGATAATAAAGCTTACAGAGCACAACCTTACTGCAGATAATGAATAGGATCATATTACCACAAGAAAAGTGGCACAGTTGTATTCTGATTCCATTAATATAATTACAGCTGTTGTGTTCATACAAACAGAGAAGAAATAAATGCACCGCGCTAAGTATACGGGGGAAACTAATAGTTATTGTTATATAGTAGCGTAGACTTCTAGGAGAGTACGAATTTTCAGTTAGGAAAATGGCGGCACATTAATATGTTACGATAGTTTGTTACGTTTTTTTTTATTTTTTCAGTAAGGTGGGGGGGGGGGGGTTGATTGACGCATCACGAGTAATTTGATAGCGCCTGGCTTGGGGGGGCGGCTAAAGTCAAGATACGTATTATTTTAGGTTCGTTCATTGGTTTGGGGGGGGGGGGGGGTTGAGCGCCCTAGCCCTCCTGAAAGAAACAGTCACCAGACTGACTCACTTGAAGCGAACATCTACGGTGTAGCAGCGCAACTGTATGCCTTCTGGAGGATGGGGTCGTTTTCTACCTCGACTTGTTTGAGGTTGGGCGTATAGGTATATGGGCTACAGCTACAACTAAATACCATAGGCTCTGCATCCTCGTCTCCTACTCCATTAAAAAAAAATCAAATGTAATTTTGAGTTTTGGATATACTCTACCTATTAGAAAAGAACTTATTTTTCACGCTTTAGTTACAAAAAAAACACTTAATTTTTTTTGTTAAACACAAACCTATTATGAAAGAGTAAGAAGAGAGAAATTTTGACGACCCGCATGGCGTTATGGTTATCATGCCAGACTGCCAATCGAGGGGTCCCGGGTTCCCGGCGAAACAGAAATTTGACTGATGAGTTTAAATTTCTGTTCTCGGTCTGGGTGTTTGTGTTTCTGTCTTTGTATGTGTCCATGGCACCCACGACACAGGCTATGAGTGTATAGTGTTTATTATTATTATTAAAGAGTCATAAATAATAACGTTTACAGAGCATGACCTTATTGCAGATAATGAATAGAATCATCACAAGAAAAGATGTACAGTTGTTTTCTGATTCCATTAGTATAATTAATTACAGTTGTGTTGAAACAAACAGAGAAGGGAAATAAATGCACCGCTCTGAGTATACTGGGGAATGTAATACTTATTGTTATACAGTAGTGTAATAAGGGCTTCTAGCGAATTTTCAGTGTGCGAAATGGTGTCACAATATTATGTTAAGATTAAAAAAAATTGCTTCATTTTCTAGGCGTGTAATTAGTATGATGTAAGTAAGATGTTTCAATGCGAAATAAAGGAAATAGAACTATAAATATGCTATAAATATAATAGAAATATTTCAAACTCTTCGCCTACCTTGAACTAAAAATGGTTACCTATGTGCGCGTTTATCGCCGCTGCAAATACTGCACTGTTACGACGATGTTTTTATCATCATGAGAACCTTTTTTGTTTTGGTATCGGGGGGGAAACCTTCAAGAGGTACCCGACACCTTTGGAGAGGATACCAGGTTATGTGGGATTTGACCGCACTAAAACCCCCTAGGTGGTCTGCCTCTGTGTTTGTGAGGACTCCGGGATCTCCATTGGAACACACCGGTGTCCTCCACGCGCGGCGCCCCAGAACGGGCCCATCTTCGGGAGAGCAGATGTGCTCTCCTGCACCTTCAGGTGTTCACGGCGGCATGCGGCCACACATACACCGCCGTCCCTCCCGGGGCTGCTGGCTGGGCGGGTCAAGCTCCCACTCTCACCGTCCGCATGACCGGAAGCTACAGGGACTATCATCATGAGAACCTAAGAGTTACTCTAATAAATATAGTTAAAAAAAACCTAAAAAAAAAACGGCAAATTGTTTGTAAAGTAGGTTTACGATCGAGATGTTTACGTGATAACGTCCGCACGAGAAAATCTCCATTCGTTTGTATGCCGCTAGAGTGAGAGAGACGGAAGATCGGTCCACTCACTCGAACGCTATGCCAGCCTCCGCTCGTGAGGATTCCGTGTGACAAGTTTCACGGAATGACTGGCAGCGCTCGAGATGAGACGGGAGATCGGTCCGTCTCTCTCTCGTTATACCTGCGATCGCGCTCGTGAGGTTTTTTTGTGACACAAGTTTCTGAACATGTCACCCGACTAAAACGATTTTAAAGACGTTATCACGTCAAAACCCGCTTTTAAAGCACTTCAAACTAAAAAAGTGAAAAATAATCTTTTATATAAGCATAAAATATTAATGAACAAAATACTAGTATAATTTTTAAATTGCGTTTTTTAGTTTGATGTGCTTGAAAAGCTTGTTTGTTTTAGTTTTTTTAAACTATATTTATTTTACATTTTTTAGATTTATTGTTTAAAATATTTTTTTCAAGTCCTCAGAATTCGATAAACTCGTGAAATTATTGTATTGTCACCAATTCTTGATAAGTTTCCAAAGTTTGAATTAAATGTGTCCGTTGAAAGTGGGTCAAAATCGAGCCCGAAAGAGAGTTACAAACAATCTCACAAACAAACATGTCCACAAACCTACAAGTGGCCAACATGGTGGACTATGGCCTGAATCCCTATCAACTACGAGAGGAGATCTTTGCCCAACAGTGTGACGAAAAGGGATTGAACATAAAATTTGTGAGATAATATTAAAATGAATTCCCAATTCATCCTACTAATATTATATGCGAAAGTAAGTTTGTTTGTTACTTTTTCACGCGAAAACTACTCAACTGATCATCATGAAACTTTGCACATATATTCTTGGAGTTATCAGAAGTAAAATAGGATACTTTAAAAAAATAATTAAAGCGGGTGAAACCGCGGGGCACAGCTAGTAGATAATAATAATGGTGTATATATCCTACTTACTAATATTATAAATGCGAAAGTAAGTTTGTTTGTTACCTTTTGACGCGAAAACTACTCAACTGATCGTCATGAAACTTTGCACATAATATATTCTTGGAGTTATCAGAAGTAAAATAGGTAAAATATCTTTTTTAAATAACAACTTTAAAAAAATTACGCGGGTGAAACCGCGAGACACAGCTAGTACAAAATATTTGCCTTTGTACCTATACAAATGCAAATATTCATATTCAAATTAGTTTTACTTAGATAAGTCGACGTATTTGAACCCATGTCATGGCATTATAGTCCATAACTCATCGTTCCGATCGCCATAACTTCGGATTATGGACCTTAGGAAACCGCTGACCTTCGATTCGCCACAAATTTTCCGTGGATACCCATAAGCAAAGGACATTTCGTCGAAAGAATTTATTGATAAACTAGTAATTCTCGGAATATTTCCATGGAAATTCGTTACTATTCATACTAGTCGTTCGTAACAGATACACTCTCAAAGATTAGACGTAACTTTTACAATTCTTTTCAGGACGCTGTTTGACCTATACTTAGATTTATGTAGTAACCAGCTATGCCCCGCGGTTTCAACCGCCATACACGTAATGATAAATCATTGCGATTTTAAACTGTTCAGATAAATCAAACGCCTCTAGTGCCTCCACATGCCACTGGTATCAGCGTCGATCGTTAGTTTTCTGCAGAAGTTCACACAATGAACATGTCATCCACGAAAATGATAATGACGCGCTTGCGTTGTTGGGCCTAAGTATGTGCCTAAAGAAAAAAAAGTCGAGGAGTATACATGTAATTGCATAAAGCGCGCTTTCCATGATACGCACGTCCAAACACAAGCGGGGTCCGTGACGAACTGCCGAACTGAGCTATCACGACCGCCATCCACACGCAACGATAAACTGTGCAAACGCAATCGAAAACTATTTATCTAATGAAATTTGCAACTGTCACCGACGAACGATTATCTGCCCAAACAGATTTGTATAGATAAATCGCAACGATTTCTCGTTCCGTGTGTGGCGGGCGTTAGAATGAATCAAATACATTTTAATTAATCTTCCCGTGGAAATGAGATGTTTTACTGTGGATGTACCCTATATAGATGTCACTCTTCAGACTCCTAACTATCTACCTTAAGTGTGTTTGTTTGTTTATACTTCTTTCGTCTTAACGGTGATAAGATTGACGGTGAGAAGTTCTTTTTTGTATGAAAATAGTTTGAAAAATGAAGATTGGTAGGGACTATGTACTTTTTAACTGGGGACAATATCTCATTCCTGTAGAAAAAAGATTAGCCCACGTGGGCGAAGTCACAGGTGGAAGCTAATTAATACATAAACGAAAGTATATAAGTACGACTGAATTTATTTAAGCATTCATTATAATTGTGCAAGTAAAAGTGTTTATCTTTGCCTTTGGATATCAGTCCCCATTGAAGTAGCGTGCTGCAGTAAGCTCAAGGACTTCTCTATTGTAGACAAACCGGAACCAGACAGTGCAACTAATAAAAATCAATTTATAAACAAATCCATCCAACCATTCATCAATAAGCCTTTTAAAGTCCACTGCTGGACATAGGCCTTCCCTAATGTTCGCCACTCCCTCCGAACCTGCGCCCTCTGAATCTAGCGGTTTCCCGCTATCTTGTTCAGGTTGTCAGTCCACTTGGTTGTAGATCGGCCTGTGCTTCTTTTGCCGAGGTGGTCACCTTTAGAGGACCTTTTTTCCCACCGGTTGTCAGTCCTCCTAGCTATATGGCCTGTCCATAGCCACTATAGGTTGCAGATTTTGAGAGCTATGTCGGTAACCTTCGCTCGTCTACGGATTTCATCGTTACGGATTCTTTCGCGTATAGAAATACTATAGAACAGCTTTCTCTATCGCTCTCTGAGTGACCTTGGGCTAACTGCTTATATATACAAATAACCGTTATAAATAAATAATGGAGTTAAACTAAGTTGTGTTCCCTTCAAAATATTTTATAAATTACTAGCGACCGTGACTTTGTGATTAGCCGGAACAGACAGACAGACACCAACTTAGAACCTTTGTGGGCTCATGCACAATACTTTGCTGAAGATCATGACATGATCAAATGCATGGTTTACGATTCTATAAAGGAAATACAGACAAACATTCATATTTATATATGTATGTATAAATATAGATTATAATATCGATATCCATATAACATATTATTATTATATTTTTATACGTGCTTCTCATTTATCATAAAACTATTGACGTAAATATACTACCCTTCGTACGTACTATGCTTCCCCACAATCATATCATTAGCTTAATGCGGCTACTTCGCTTAAACCGTACCGTTACACCCCACGCCATTACCTCTCCTATTCCCATTAAGATAAAGCGCGTTTTTGATTGTAGGCACGTTTCTAGTCGTTATCGTGGACTATCCCGTATTAAAATGGATGATTTCATCTATCGTAAGCAATTTCCAAATTACATTTCGTTGACCTTAGATGCCGCAATGGAGCGCGTTTGATCGCCACATTTTTTAGGGTTTCTTTATTGTGGCCTAGATTCTAGGACTGCCTCAAGGAGTTCGTTTTATAGGGATCAATTGCAAGTCCCTGTAGCTTCGGGATTAAGAATAGAGCTACGGTATCCCCTCCCTGATCGTAAGAGGCGACTAAAAGGGGGCTCCCGGGGTTGTGGATGGTGTGAGTGGGAGCTCGATCCGTCCAACCAGCAGCCCCGGGAAGGGCGGCGGTGTATGCGTGGCCGCATGCCACCGTGAACACCTGAAGGTGCAGGATAGCACATCTGCTCTCCCGAAGAAGGGCCCGTTCTTGGGCGCCGCGCGTGGAGGTCACCGGTGCGTTCTTATGGAGATCCCGGAGACCTCACAAGCGCAGAGGCAGGCCACCGAGGGGGTTTTAGTGCGGTCAAATCCCACATAACCCGGTATCCTCTCCCAAGGTGTTTTGAAGGTTTCCCCCCCGATACCAAAACAAAAAGATTCTAGGACTGCCTCAAGAAGTTATGTGAACCGTTTTACAGGGATCAATTGCAATTTCAAACAAAATTGTTCAATTAAATAGTTTTTGAGTATTTTGATTGTCAACTATATGAAAGGATAGCTCAAGATACGAGTATATTTAATATCATTATTTTTACTTATGTACCTGGACGACTGTGCGTTGCTCGGATAAAGACAATTTATTTTCTTGGTTTTATTTCAAACGAAACACTCATTTGGTTAGTGTTACTTAAAAGCGCATCTGAAATAGCTCCCAATAAAAAAAAAACATTTTCACAAAAAAATATAAAAAAAAAACGCAATATGGTGTTGATTCAAGATTGAACCCGGGTCTCCAGTTACACAATCAGCCCTAGTAACCATTCAGCCAAGGAAGATTTAATTCAATGAACGAAATTTTTATAGATCTCGTTCAAATCGACATTGTCATTTCTTTATCCGTCAGATTGGCGGACGGCGTTTTACGACGTTCGACGCCACAATATTAATCCGGCCAACTGTACTGTTCGCCTTGCAATCGGACGTTTAAAACAAAATTTGGGTTCGCGAGTCACTCTCACGCACACTCCCGTACTCATCCAACGTAGCCAGGTCCGCCGTTGACGGACACGTCAAGGAGGATCATATACGACGTTCGACGCCACAATATTATTAATAATCTCCAATAGATGTCAGCAAGAGTCGTATTTTTCAGTTTATATTTAAGTTTATTATCGTTTTAAATATTTTTTAATAATTTAAAATTTCTAAAAATACCCATCTCACACCCCACCGCGCCCGTTTGGCTTAGTTGCGTAGATCGCTTGCATTCTACGCTCGCCGCAGAGCCATGCGCGCTTCAAAGTTTCCATTATTTAAGCACATTTACTCTTGTTACATAGATACACTGGAGAGACTGGAATTGAATCCGAATAATTGTTTCTAAGCAAATTCCAATTTCTGTTTGACTTTCCACATATTTGTGTGCTTGTCTTTCATCACAACAGGTTTCGAAAGTAACTCGTATTATTTGAATTGAATAAAGTTTGATGAACATTTGTTCAAATAGGTACAACCATACAGAATATAACAAGGGAATTAAACCTTTAATAAAACACTTATAGCCCCACAGTAAGGTAGATATACCCTGTGTCGTAGGTGCCATGGACACACGCAAAGACAGAAACACAAACACCCAGACAGAGACCAGAAACTTTAAACTAATCATTTAAATATCTGCTTCGCTGGGAATCGAACCCGGGACTGGTAACCATTGCGCCACACGGGTCGCCTTTTGTGGAATTGTGCGGAATTTATCTATGAATTCAATTTCGTATTTGCACCGAAAATTCTAGTATTCGTACATACAAAAATATGTAGGCGTATGTATGTTTGTATGCCTGCGTGTAGTTACTATTAATTATTGCCTACAAATTCTCAGAATTTCTTCAAAAACAGTCTTGCGAGCTACAATAAATTAACTCTAGGATTTCTAAAAGAAATCTATGCTTAGAACTTAGAATAAATACGTATAGAATGAGTGTCTTCATACAAGGGCGCTGTCAAAATTGAAGCACTAAATAGATTCCTACAGCTGTCACATCTGACAAACAAATTTTTTTTTTATTTTGACCATTTTTTTTAAACCTTTTTTATATCCCACTGCTGGGCACAGGTTTCCTTCTCACTTAATTGAGAGAGATTTAGGCCATACTCCACCACGCTGGCCAAGTGCGGATTGGTGGACGTCATGCTTTCGAGAAATTATGAATTTCTCTCAGGCATGCACGGTGATGGAGAACATCGTAATCAATGAAATATCACGATATTTTCCATCACCGTGGAGCAGCGATAAATTCGCACATTACAAATTTCTTTGTCAGAGGTGCGAGCCGAGGATTTGAACCTGGGATCGGTCGCGTCGAAGACCGCGGATTTTACCACTCGGCCATCGCTGCTCTGTGAAAAGTTATTTTATTAGATTTATTTTGTTTTTAAAAAGTGTTGTGATAAAATTTAACCTTAAGTCTTACGGAGCGGCCCGGCGTTTGGTGCCATTAATGGCACCAATCAACATGCTTCAATTTGGGCGCGCGAACTTGGTTTCTATAATGTAATTATAATTATTCTAAGGCCTAGAATTAAAAAATTAAAAGGGTTTGAAAAATCACATCAATTTCTTTGCAGTGCATAGTTTTCTGGGCATAAAGCCCGCATGAAATACTAGGCGAGTACACCACTAACCTACTATTTGAGCTGTTGCAGAGAATGCTGGTCAAGGCTAGCCATTTGGCTTCCGGCCAGAGGCATTCGAGAGGAGGCCTGGAGTTTGAAGATGTTAACCGCTGAATGTGGCTTGAATGGAACGTGATCCGGGTTCGAAAATAAGTGAAATTGGGTGTCTTACAGCAAGATGGCCGCAGAATCTGAATGTAAGCATTTTAAAGAGTGCAGTAAAGTTACGATATTGATATAAATTAATCCATTAAGTTAATAGTATCAGAATATTATGAAATATTGCTTTATTCGTCAAAGTTAATGATTGTTTCATTGTTGCAGAAGCGCGCATAGACCAGCGGTTAGCGTAGAACGCAAGCGATCTAAGCAGCTAAGCCAAACGGGCGCGGTCGGGTGTGAGATGGGTGACCGCTAGTGGCAAAAATTTCATGCGCGTTTCCGTGCTTCGGAGGGCACGTTAAGCCGTTAGTCCCGTTTGTTATCGATAGATAACAGCCGTTAAACTTTGTCAGAGGCCTTATCGGCGGTTTGAAAACATTCGAAAGCGTGTTGACCACTATACCACATCTCCACCAACCCACATTGGAGCAGCGTGGTGAAGTAAACTCCAGGCCTCCCCAATAATGACGAGAAACCCGTGCCCAGCAGTGAGACGAAAAAGGGTTGCAGCCAATGATTGTTTCATAATCATAAAGAACTGCTACAAAAATATATACTTATATACAGCTGAATACAGTACCTCCTCCTTTTGGAAGTAGGTAAAAATAATGATAGGATGTTGATTTTGTAGAGAGTGAAAAAGAAAAGGTCTCTAACGTTTTGGATACTAATTTAGTGCGCTAAACAAGTCAAATTAGCGAGAAACTCAAGAAATACAAATATGTTTATTAAAATGGTTACCTATTTTTAAATCTTATTATTAAATTTTGCCCTCACCAAATCACTTTTCAATTGCTTTAAAACTGACATTTAAGAAATTGAAACAATATGAAAATGTAATTCCGTCTAACGGTTCTCAAAAGCAATTTGGAAATTCCACAAAATTTACAGATCCAATTTTAATAACCTTTGCCTACTTGAGTGAATGTGACTAATGAACGAAAACGCTTTAGCCTGTTTTAATCCAGTTTGAAATCGTAATTAGTGCGTTCAATTAAGTTAATTAAGTCTCAGAGAAGACCCTCCGCGTCGTTACAGAGACTCTGCAGGAACATCATTTTTATCAGCAATTTTCATCTTGCCATCAAATGGTTATGTTGCCCTCTTTATGATTACAGTTTTATGAAGTCTTAGTGGTGGTAAAATTTTATTTGCGGTGATGTTCGTGGTAATGGAATTACATGGGGTCAAAGGTATCCTTTCTACCTTCCAGCTGATGGCTTATTTTTGTAGGAAATAAAACACTTTAACCTATCTCCTCACTTAAACATGATGAGCACATACGCTCACGTGAACGTATCATCTGTATTTCAAGAAAAAGCTGTACTGTAAGCCAAATAAGCAATCTCATCTACCAACTATTTACTAGATCGATCCCAAGAATATTATAGCCAGAACATACATTAGGTCACGCAATGGTGCGTGATGCTCAATGGTCGGCGAGTTTTGGACATTTGATCCCTCCGCACACTAAATTTTATGCCACATCATCGTTGTTTTTTTCCTTATTTCTTTGTATTTACGAAATATTTTCCTGTCACAGTCGTGTTGGTAAAAATACGTCAGTTGATCTTCCTTTCTTTCATATCCTCATCCTCACTATAAGTTTTTATTATCAAATTTAACTTTTTTATAAAATCACATAGGATTAAGCGCAAGCTGATTTTTGTTCCAGGATTACAGGACAATAGATTATCGTCTTATTTTGAAGAGCTTCAACCGTAGATGTGCAGAAAAATAAAGAGTGTAGAAAAATATCGAGTGTAATAGTAAATTAATTTAACTAATAAAAACAGTAATTTTATTTTCCCAAATAAAGGTTCCGACCTGTCTTTAGAGCATCACAGGTCTGTAAATAACAATAACACTCCTGTTTAATATCTGTGATGCACTAAAAACCTGTCAAATGTCAGTTCGTTCACCTATGTACATTGACCAATAATGTACGTAAGTACATTATTCTTAGTCTAAGCCTATGTAGAACAAAAGACGTCTCTCATTACTTTTTTTCGAATAGCATCTCGGTCTTTTGACCATTATGGCAATGTTAAAGTTGAAGTGTCAGGTCGTCTTTACGTAATATTATAAGTCTATGGTTATAAGATATTTTGATTTTCTTAATAAATATTATTGTATAAAAGCGAAAAGTGACTCACTCACTCATCACGAAATCTCGAAAACCACTTAACGTATAAATATGAATTTGGTACAAACATAGTTTATAGGAAGTAGACGTCCGCTAAGAACGGATTTTGCAACAATGCCAGATTAAAGGGGTCTAAGGGCTCTCACATCTTTATATACGATTTTTGTCCCAGTGATTGTGGGACGATAGCTGTCCTAACTCCTAAATCCCTCTCTGAAAATTCACTCAAGATACAAATTGACAACAACTCGCAGCATGGTGTCATTAATGGAGAAAGACCATTCACCAGAAACGTTGCTCTCGAGATGTTACAATAGGTATAGTAAAATGCTCACAATTTATTGCATTGACCATTGTTTAAACAAATTATTGTTTTTCAAATAATAATGTTTTAGTTGTAAATTCTGTTGTAAAAACAAGGTTAAATAAAGTAAATTGATACGGACAAATTCCAATTCCAACTGAAGTTATTTAATAAATAGCTTGTATTATTAATTTATTATGTAAACTATGTAAAAAGTAATTTAATTAAAAATACCTTGTTTCATTTGACTAGTAAGAGTGGGACAAGGCTCTATCATATTGACAACAAATGTATTGCCCAACAGTTTATAATGAAATTAAATCAAAATAAAACCCAATTTTCTAAAAACGCGAATGTTTCACGAAAGACCCACTAGTGATTAATATTGTATTAAAGTTGTAAACAAAATGAGGATTTGAGATCATAAGTAACTTTCAGTTTATTCAGTGCTTTTATCTCTTTTATAGTTCAGTACCTTAGAATAATAACGTTAAGAACGTCAGTCTTCATACAAGCGCGCTGTCAAAATTGAAGCACTAAATAGATTCCTACAGCTGTCACATCTGACAAACAAAATATTTTTATTTTGACCAAATTAACTATAAAATAATACAAAATATTGAAAACACTGTGAAAAGCAATTTTATTAGATTTCTTTTGTTTTTAAAAAGTGTTGTGATAAAATTTAACCTTATTAGGTCTTACGGAGCGGCCCGGCGTTTGGTGCCATTAATGGCACCAATCAACATGCTTCAATTTGGGCGCGCGAACTTGGTTTCTATAATGTAATTGTAATTATTGTAAGTTCAGTACTCTTGTTTAACTTTTTAATTATTACATTATTAATTCATCAATAACGTCTGGATTTCATGGGATGTTTCGCTTGTTATCCAATTTATATTTTTGTCTTAACCATTTTTTTTTTCAATTGGCGATGACAATTTTATAATTATTATGACAAATTATGATGAAAATTTTATAAATAATCAATCGTTTCAAAATAATTAAATACTTAAAGTTCGACTCTTACTTGAACTTTTAGAAGTTGTCATTACCTTCATTTTGGATACAGGTCGTAAATTAAAATTATAATAAACTTTAAAATTCAAAAGAAACACAAAAACCTTGCAGACAAGAGAATCTCTCAAAAGTTATTGAAAAACCGAAACCATTTTTGGTTTTTTCTTCTATGTAAAACTAACATCTTTCAAATAATGCAAAGTTCAGTAATAGAGAAACAAGCCTACACGACCTGTGATACGAAAAACAAATACTCCATCACGCAACGGTGCGTGACTACAGCTACTTGAGAAATCGCGTGCAATCTGGACACTACTTTTGTTTTGATTGGTGTTGTGTTACTTGGCTGCAACTCTTCTTTCTCTTGACATCTTCCCATAATTTGACTGACACTTCTTCTTCTTTCTCCACCACGCCGCTCCAATGTAGTTTGCTTGAGATCCGTTTTGTCTTTAGTAGCCAACCAGCTTTCGGATGTTTTAAAACCGTTGATAAGGCCTTTAGCTGTCAAACCTAACTGTTATCTATGAATCACATATACTTCGATTTTCTTAATGTCTCATGCTGCTGTGCACCGGTCTCCTCTACCAAGTGAGAGGGATTTAGGCCATAGTCCACCACGCTGGCCTAGTGCGGATTGGTAGACATCATACCTTCGAGAAATTATGAGCTTCTTTCAGGAGCTTCTTACAGCGATTGAAAACATCGTAAAGAATAATAATATGTATTACAATATTTTCCATCACCATGGAGCAGGAATGAAATGCGCACATTACAATATCTTTTTGTCAAAGTCTAGGATTTCAATCCAGCATCTCCCGCGTCGGAGACTGCGGTCCTTATTATCACTCGGCCAACGTTGCCCCTAACAACAAAGTGTGACGACAGGGTAAATGATTATAGTGGCAAATATTCAAATAGTATTCCGTACGTAACAAGGGCACGTTAAACCGTCCAACTCTATTGGCTGGCTGGCAGCAACCTTTTTTTTGTACCCCACTGCTGGGCACAGGTACACTTTTCCGCGTGTTGGTGGATTGGCAGCAGCCCTTTTTGAATTCCCACTGCTGGGCACGGGTCTCTTCCAATTATTGGTGAGCCTGGACCACGCAGCTCCAATGCGGGTTGGTGGAGATTTGGTGGATTACGCTATAGCAATAGTGTTGGACATGAACCTTTAAAAGCCATAGTTTATGGCTAGAAAAGAGATCGCCGTTCATCGTTGTAGTAACTGCCTAATGCTTTAAAAACTTACATTTAATCCAATGAAAGTCTTACAAATTTTCTCGAAAGCATTATTTTAACGGTCCATGGAGTGAATGACTGAATGAATGAAAGAGACTGAAGCTTCCGCATTATTTCAGTCAAAGAACCGTTCTTCGAGATCTTTCGGAAAATCTCGAAAGTAAAGGCATGATTTAGAGGGTCCCTTAAATACAGCCAACGACAGTGAATGAACGTAAAATAAAGGAACTAAATAAAGAAAGAGTTATTATAAAGGTGGACAATGGCTGGATTTTGCATTATTCTCTTTCTTGAATTGCTGTAAACGTTAAAAAAGTAAATCCACCAGACCGGGTTTAATTTTATATTTATCAACTCTCTCTTGATTATGATGTTCCGATGCCGATTGACATGGGATATCGGTTAGTGGCCGACCTTATGTGACATTTCTTACAACTATATTGCACCTTACAATAATTTGTGATTGTTATAATATCTATCAATAGAAAGACCAATCTTTACCACAAGCAGTCACATCTTACTGTAAACCGCATCTGTTTTGCTGAACAATGTAAATACTACTGGCTACCACACTAGTGGTAGCCTGGCTTTCTTTCAAGACCTTAAAGCATCAAAGATACTGACTCACCCGTCAGTGAAGAAGGCATTGCACCTCGCTTTTATATTTGATACATAATTTTTGTGCCAATCCTGGTGAGGAGAGAAGAACGCACACATTTTAATTTTGTCACACATTCACAAATATGTATTCTTTTATCGCTACAGATGCATACATTTCCAAATATGTCAATTTCAATTAACAACGTCATTTTCTATGCACTGACAACACCAACACCGACACACATACATACTAGTTATATATAACTAGAAGGCAAATTGTGCATGCACGTTGGGACGAGGGGTTTGTCCGTAAAGGCCACTCCTCTGACGGGTGTCATACCTCAGTACCTGTGATGCTCTAAGTTCAAGACTGATAAAATTGTATATCAAAACTTACAGTTCTGAAAGGCTATCTGTAAAATATTTGTTTGTTCGCGGTTCAAAGCACAGGGTACATACTAGTTTGTTTTAAAATAAATAAAAAACGCAATTTCAAACTCCGCCCTGTCCGGCTTTGTTTTACACGACAACCCAGTTATATGTCCGATTAGTATCCGAGTTTTTCGTGTCGCTTTACACCCGTGAAATTCGCGATGTTTTATTGTTTTATATTTTCAGTTGTTTTAATAAATGTTCTCGCGAATTCGTTTAATTTTTTGTGGCAATACTTCATATGAATGCATGAAATTTGTTTTTGTGTTAACGGAAGAGTTGCGTTGTGTGAAATGATTCTTGATGGAAAATATACGTATTGACGATCTTTATGTATGGTTATGCATTTTAGGTTTATAGATTTTTGTTCCTTTTTTTAGTTAAAATACCTGAGACTAAAACTAAAGTATCTCAGGGAAACAGAAAGTTCTACGAATGTGTTCATTTTATTAGTCACGTTTTGGCTGCAACCCTTTTTGCGCCCCACTGCTGGGCACGGGTCTGTCCCCATTATTGGGGAGGCCTGGATCTTACTCCACCACGCTGCTCCAATGCGAGTTGGTGGAGATGCGGGTTAGTGGCCAACCCGCTGTCGGATATTTTAAACCGCCCATAAGGCCTCTGACAAGATTTAACGACTGTTATCTATCGATAACAACCGGGATCGACGGCTCCAAAGCACGGAAACGCCCATAAAATTTTTGCCACTAGCGGTCACCCATCTCACACCTGACCGCGCCCGTTTTAGCTTAACTGCGTAGGTTGTTTGCGTTCCACGCTAGCCGCCGAGCCATACGCCCTTCTTGCCCCGGTTGCCCCCCCCTAAATCCGGCCCTGACTCCGGTCGGGCCGAAATTATGACAGCAATCCAAGGATATCAGATGATAATCTACGTTTGTTGTCACTTTACAAGCGAACTGCGCTGTTATATCCCTACATCCCGTATTGTGTCACAGCGCTTCCATTATATTTTGTTTGCAGTTCTTTTAATGAATGTTTTCCGCGAATTCATCTGATATTTCTGTCCGCGATTATTCGTTGTACGCGTGAAATTGAGGTGCTGCCGTGACATGTTATTTAACGCGGTGCAAGTTCACGCTTTTTGCCCCTTTGGGAATGCAATCAAAAGGATCTTTATTAAACTTTATTGGACTATTAATTTCCGTGATTAATTAAGAACGCTGTAAATTTGTTAAATAAATATTACTGTGAAGAGCGTACCTACTGTTAGGATGACGCTCCGTGGGTCCTTTAAAAAAACACTTTTACTGAAAAGATGTTTAATTAATTCGACGGGTTACAAAAAAGACTTAGAATCGACTGCTAAGGAAACCGCGTGCAATCGGTTTTTATGAACAGGGCAAGCCACATGGCGTTGCTTACATTGCAATTTACCCCAACATAGAAATATCACAACAGTACGTATAAGCCATTATAAAACCCAGACTAACCTAAACCAATGATTTTTATTATTATTATGAAAATAAGAGACGTTCGAAACAGGCTGGCAGGAAAACATACTGGTACCTGAAAATCAGAAAGAGCTAATGCACGGGTTTCAAACTACGAGCTGGGGTTACGAATGGCGAGAGAGAGAGAGAGAGAGAGAGAGAGAGAGAGAGAGAGACCGCGGTGTGTTCGTAGCTACGCGCCATCGTAAGCTCCTCCTTAGTCGTTCACTCTTGACAGAGTGGTCGTAGCTGATGACGTTGCATTTTCATTGGATATTGATGCTCTCGCGATGCTTGCGATTTGTTGCGGTTTGTAACATTTCGAAAATTCTGGACTATGGAGGTCTGTGTTGCAGTTTTGATCATATCGGTCCAACGCGTAGGTGAGCGCCCGCGTGACCGCTTGCCCTCCACTTGTCCCTGGACAAAAAGTCTTTCTATGGAATGTTCATTCCGAACAACATGTCCAAAATATTTGAGGATTCGTACTTGCACCGTTGACGATAACCTCTGCTCGATTTTTAGCTCTTTTAAGATCGAGTCGTTGGTCCTAAATGCTGTCCAAGGGATCCGACGCTGCCAGCACCACATCTCTAGTGCATCGATTTTGCGTCGGTCTTTCAGGCGAACCGTCCACGTTTCTGCGCCATAAAGAAATATTGGGAAGACTAAACTTCTCATTAGGCGGACTTTCGTGGTTTTCGTGATATTGCGGTTACACCAGACTCTTTTCAGCTTGTCAACGGCAG
Organism: Pyrgus malvae; assembly: GCA_911387765.1. Classification (NCBI taxonomy): domain Eukaryota; kingdom Metazoa; phylum Arthropoda; class Insecta; order Lepidoptera; family Hesperiidae; genus Pyrgus; species Pyrgus malvae. The sequence continues at coordinate 2,013,979 of OU426955.1, read as the reverse complement.
ATCGTGTGATAGCACATCTCCTTCTAATCTCCTCTTCACATCCTCCAGAGTTTGTGACGGTGGAACCAAGGTATACGTAAGACTGTACAACCTCACAGTTGCCAATCATGGTGACCTCAGGATGGTTCAGTTCAGCTCGGTCCACTATCATCATCTTGGTTTTGTCTCTGTTGATTGTGAGTCCGAAGGAGAGGCTTGTCGTCTCTAGAAGTGTCAGCAGGTGTTCCATGTCTTCTTTTGTTTGAGTTAGAAGTGTAGTGTCATCGGCATATCTCAAATTAGATATCCTTCAACCTCCCACTGAAATACCTCTGTCCCATTGTTCCAAAACGATTCTCATAATATACTCCGTATAGATATAATAATAGTGGGGAAAGTATGCACCCTTGCCGAACGCCAGGTTGCTTGCCATCGTAAGCACCTGAGGATATATAAGAGGGTTTTAGTGGGTACAACTCCATCTCTCCCAATCTGCTGTAAAGATCCCTTTAAAGATTTCTCCCCCTTAACCAAAAAAGTAGCATAGCTTTAAAAAAAATTAATGTATAAAAATGTATGAATAAACTCTGCAGATGTATAAATTATAAAGATATGTTGAAATAAAGGTCAAAAGGAACCTCTCTCTGTCTTCCTCGGAAGAAAAAAAATCCCAAACATTTCTTTTTATATAAGTTTTCCTCTGCTTTAGCGCTCATTAAGATGTCTCGTAAGGAAAACGTCGTTCCGGTCATTTAATGAGAATTAAAGATTTCCGGTTCCACAGATAAAAGTTATTCCTGCCACCTGGTCGAAACCAAGCTTATAATTCAGTTTTTTAATGAAAGTAGCAAGGGTGTTCATTATCTGAATTCAATTAACTGTAAGCTTGGATAAATGTATATTTTTCTCTGAAAAATGAGTCTTAAGCCTTTAATAATAAAAGTAGTGAAAATAGAAACCCGACTGCGTCTGCTTTGCTTAGCTGAAAAGATCGCTTGCGTTCTATGTAGGGTGTAATGGCTCCAGTACGCGTTGGCCAAGCGCGTTTGGCGAGTGCGTTGGTTGGTTGGTGTACTGGGCCGTTTTGTGAGTGTTTGGCGTTTGCGGCCAACGCTCGCCCACGCGGCCACGACCCGATTATTGTAGGTTTTTCGTGCACAAATCAAAGGAAGTTGGCGCAATCCACAAACTGCGTTCACACGTTGCCCGAGTGCTCATTTCATTGTTACGCATCGGAATAGACTGTAGACTGTCGCGCTTAGTTCAACTATAGTCCCTGTAGGTTCGGGTACTCGATACAAAGAAAAAAGGTTTAAACTTCAAACAGTTGAACGTTAATCGGGATTTATTAAACAGTAAGTATATTTTTTTATTTTGGTCAAAAAACCAAAAATACGAAGGGACAAAGATTTTTATTTGTACAAATATGGATGCTTACGCGCAAGTTCATGTAATTGGATCAGGGCGGATCATTCCGGTTTTAATCAGTAATCCTTGCAGTGGAACATTTTAATAACTTTAACTACGGATTTCGTACTTATTCCTCCTTAAATAAAAGTTTACTCTATTTAAGAAACAAAAAGCAATTTAAAGCGCGTCCTTTCGAATTATTAGATCTGTACCCAGCAGCAGGAAAATAAAGATTTTGCATATTTAATGTGAATTACATTGGTGAACATTGGACGGACATAGAAACGTAGATATTGTACGCTTTAGTATTTTTTTTCAGATCTTTTGATATAACTTTTAGACTAGGGTGCACCTTTTTACTACCATTGTACTCGTTATAAAGTCAGAAATTGACATACAATGTATAGAGTCCATCAAAAGACCCAGAGAGTCCAAGAAAATACTTAATAAATAAATTTAATGTTATAACTTTATGGAGTTCCAATTCAACAAGTGAGCGCGCATAAGTTCATGTAACCGGATCAGACCGGATAAATTCGGTGGTCGCAAATCTGACTTAATCCTGTAATCCATGCAGTGGAAAATCACCTTTTATAACTTTATCTGCCTGCTGTTTTAATACTTTCACCCGTATTCATAAACAATACTATGAAGTCTCATAGTTTTCGTCAACGCATTCGGTCCTCTAATCAAATACATAGACGATATTTAATTGAAGCTTGCTACTATGCGTTTGTCATGATCGACATGCATCTTAGAGCATCACAGGTACCTACTGATAGGTATAGGTTTAGAAGTGTATGTAGCGATGAAAGAATATTTGTGAATGTGTGACAAAATTAAAATGCGTTCTTCCTCCCGCACCAAATTTGGCACAAAAATTATATATCGAAGCGAGGCGCAATGCCTTCTTCACTGAGGGGTGAGTCAGTACCTTTGATGCTTTAAGACATGAATCGATCACTTGACATAACGAACGCACGTCAAATAGCGCTCTTTGCATAGCGTTGCTTACTTACGAAGCAAGTATGCTTCTTGAAAACGGCTGTTATTTAATTAATAAACAAAAGGTTTGTAGGCGGTAGAACTTTAGTCCATACATATAAATCAAACATCATAGGTACTATTTAAACTCATCTCAAAGTGATAAATATTTAGGTAATTTTCATTTTGTCTTCCACAGTGTGGATTTTTAATGCAAGTACATGCATACTAACTATTTAACCTCACGGTAACATCTGTATAGTTTATTCGAAAAGGAATATTATTTTATAAAAGAGATGAGAGTTTTTAATTCCAACTCGGAAGACATAATCGCAATACACAATGGAAGAAGTGCAATAAGAAGACCTATCAGTCTTTTCATTCAGTATTAGTTCTTTTGTATTTTTATTATTTATCGAAAGAGTTTTCTTTTATATGAGATCTGTATTCCCTAGAGGAGAGATTCAAGGAGATTTCATATATAACATACGTATAATTTTATTGTATCTAAACATAATTACCATTAATATAAACCATATTTGTTGTTTCGATGGAAAAGGGACCGACAAATTAGGTCAATATTAATACATTAGCCCTAAATAAATAATTGAAGATAAAAGAATCAGCGAACAGAGTCAGGGTTTTTAAAATAGGTTAAATAGAAGTCAAGATGACCTAAATCAATAAATCGGAAACTTTTTATGTGTCAAAAGTTGGTCACGGTCTTTTTTCTTATAACTGAGAATGACATGGATCATGTTCCGTTTACCACGTTTTCTCCAATTAGTTTACATTATAATTACGTTGGATCTACGTACGTACAATTACGTTACCTACGTTGGAACTTTCCCTTAAATTTAGTAAAAAAATATAAAAAAAATGTTGTGGAATCATAATAATCTATTTCAAAATTGTTGCAAGCAACATACATATAATCCTGTCAATCTATACATATAATAAAACTTCTTTCGGTCTTTTTATAAGTAACAGAAGCTAAAAATATAAGTTTTGAAATTTTTGTCTGTCTGTCTGTCTGTCTGTCTGTATGTCTGTCTGTCTGTCTGTCTGTTGTTAGCTTTTCACGCAAAAACTACTGGACGGATTCTGATGAAACTTTTTTCTTTTATATATATTGGTCTTGGCTAACATTTAGGCTATAGATAATTTTAAAAATCACCCTTCAAGGGTGTGAAATGGGGGATGATTATTTGTATGGAAAACTTGTTTTTTTTTCAATAGATTTTCTTAAAATTTGGTATAATTATTTTCTAACCAAAATAAAAAAATACGTGTTTCAGCATTAGGTCTATACATAGATAATAAATTAACATGGCAGTCCCATATGGAACATGTTTGCAAACAATTAAATAAATTTTCATTTGCATTATATAAATTATCAAAAATAGTAAACAAAACAGCTGTCCTTAGTGCATATCATGCATATGTGGGTGCAACTCTTAGATACGGTCTCATATTCTGGGGTAACGCAACGGGAATCCAAATGGTTTTTAAAGCTCAAAAGAAATGCATTCGTTCTATGTGTCAACTTAATCAAATAGATTCTTGTAAGCCGCACTTTCAAGATTTAAAAATAATGACGCTCCCATCTCTATACATTTATGAAATATCCTTAATGGTAAAAAAAGATATAAATAAATATGAAACCCTAAAATCAAAAAGATATAATAAAAAATTGTGTTCGATTGCGTCAAAAACAAAACAATATCATAAAAGCGTCTTTTGCATGGGACCAAAAATATATAATAATTTACCTGAATCCCTCAAATCTAAAACAAATTGTGATTTTAAACGAGCACTTAAAACATTCTTATTTACAAAAGCGTACTACTCGGTTTCTGAATTTCTAAATGATGAACTTTAACTTTGTGAGGGAATACGGGATTAAAAACCTGGGAGGTTTTTTTTTCCGCCGGCTTTTTTTTCCTCTCAGTGTATAAAAACCCAGGTAATTGGGTGCCCAAAGCCGATGACGCTGATAAAATACCGTAAAAATAATTACCAAAAACAATAAAAAAACCGCAAATATGGGATAAATATAAATCAATAATATGATTAGTTAATTTAATACTTAAATAAATTAAAATTTCTAAGCTAGATTTTAGTCAGTACTTTTATTTATTAATAATATAATATAATATTTGCATACCTTACTGAGGTAAATATGGCGGATTATTAAATGTATAAAACAACTTTTGTAATACCCATATTTGTGCAAATAAATCATTTGTCTTTGTCTTTGTCTTTGTCTTTGAGCATTTCTCGAAATTCACCCTTTAAATGTCAATTTTCTTTGAAACTCTTTGAAAATTGAGTGTCGAGACTTGATGCACAGAATGTTTTTGTGCAGAGTATTTAACTTATTATTTTGTATTTGTAATCTTTACTAGCATAGTAAGAAACGTATTTAACCTTTTTTCAAAACTACTCATCAATAGCAAATAAAATGAATTCTAAAGTTGGTGTCTCAAGCGTACAATAAATTAACCTTAAGTTAATATTTCATTCTCAAATTCTTTTCCCTTCATTGAATGGTGTGTTTACTGATATATTGTTGAATTAATTTCCATAATTTAAGTAAAATTATTTTAAACTATCATTAATATGGTCGACCATATTAAATATACTTAGATCAGCTTACTGTATTTTCTTTCGTTGGCCGAGTATGGCTAAACTATAAGTACCTAAAGAGCGCATCGCGAGCCTCGTCGCCGCCGAACCTTACATCACAGACTCCATTAAGTTAGTTGCTCAGCTTATTAGTCTTCATTTGGGGTGGAAGATTATGAACAGGCTGCAGCTGAAACAACTGTTATCGCTATATTATATCAGGCTGCAACCTTTTTAGCGTTCCATTGCTGGGCATGGAGCTCTCCTAATATTGAGGAGGCCTCGAGCTCCGACTAACCGAAATCCAAATCTTACAATCTCAATGCTCTAAACCTTCATACATAATGTACAAAGCCGTAACAAAACGAGACTACTGCAGACATCTAGGTGACGAATAGTTAAACTTTTACTGAACCCACTGTTAATCTCAATATCTACCTATTTGTTAATTTGACATTCGATTTATCAACCACGAAATTTTCATACCATACGGTAGATGGCGTTATTGAACAATATTCATTTCTTCTCCAAAGTGAATCGATGGAGTTAATTTTAAATAAAAGTCTAAATTCTAATAAAAGTAAGGACATAGTGTTAAAAAATAAAAAATAACGTTTCACACTTACAGCCTCACAGTAGGGTAGATATCTAGGGTAGATGTCATGGGTGCCATGAACACACACAGAGACAGAAACACAAACACCCAGACAGAGAACAGAAATTTAAATTCATCATTGAAATTTCTGCTTCGCCGGGATTCGAACCCGGGATCCTTCGATTAGCAGTCAGGCATGGTAAACATTGCGCCACGCGTCCCGTCGTTGGGTATGCGTATGATGCTGAATATACACGTAACACATATAACTGACCAATGATAACTTAACTCAATTTTTGCGTCTCTTTATTGCGTAGGGGCTCATCCATACACGTTGGGTAATGGAGATATTAAAGATTCTTTATTTCCAAATACAGATAGTACACTGTGTAGAGACCCTGCCTTCTGCTTTAGTTTTCACTGTGTTATATGAGTTATTACTTATGATTATGACCTAACTGCTGTCCGCAAGTTTTAAATCTTTAGTCTATTAATTGGCCTTATAATTTTTACGACTGATTAATCTTAAGCACATTAGATTGTGAAATTTTATCTCCCAACTACAAGTAGTTGTATAGTGCACCTCTTTTCTGCAGTAGGTTAAAGCTATGTATATAGAATGAGCCTATGCATTCTTTGCAGTATAAATTCACCCAATTTACTTAAGATACTATTTTTAAAATACCAAGATGAAGCTACGGGCACAGCAGTACTACGTATCTCTTAACTTTAATAAACGAGCTACATATTTGTAAAGAGAATCTTATTGCGTGAGAAAAGCGAAGCAGGATAGTAAGATCTGAGTACAGTAAGCAGTCCTTACTGTTTTAGGATTGAAGGATTTAGAAAAAATAAATAAGGTGTCTTCTGAACATATGAACATTTTATTATAAGTGATTTCACTAGGTATAATATATAAGAATAATCTACCTACTACTTATTAATAATAATACAAACTCTTTATTGCGCACCAATACAAACAATACATTTATTACTTATTCAATGCAAACAAATATTAATCTTTAATCAATCCCTTTTATACAAGTCTTTATTCACGCGGAAGACGTCGCGGGCACAGCTAGTATTACATAAGGTTGTAAAAAAGCCAAGTGCCAAGCCGCTGATATCTATCTTCCTTGACAGTTAAAATTTGAGCCTATTTCTGCTGTAGCAACAGGAGAAAAAAGTTTGAAACGCCACACGTCCGTAGTATGGAATGTCAGGGAACGTGTTTGGGCTTTCCCGTATCCTGTATACAAATTTAAATTGTAAAAATATTCCGCTTGAAGTTAAAAGATTCAGCGAATAGAGTTAGATTTTTAAAATAGTTCGACAAAAAATACTTTCACGCTGACATAGTAAATAATAAGAGCCTTATTGCGTTCCATTGCTAAAGATAGCTAACTATCTTAATATTTGGGTAGGTTTATAATTTACCTTAACCCAATGTGCTTATCGAAACGCGTATGGCCTGGCGTTTAGCGTAGTACGCAAACGATCTATGCAACAAAGTCAAACGGGCGCGGTCGGGTGTGAGATGGGTGACCGCTAGTGGAAAAAAAATCATGCGCGTTTCCGTGCTTCGGAGGGCACGTTAAGCCGTCGGTCCCGGTTGTTGTCGATAGATAACAATCGTTAAACCTTGTCGGATGCCTTTTGGGCGGTTTGAAAACATCCGACAGCGGGTTGGCCACTAACCCGCATGTCCACCAACCCGCATTGGAGCAGCGTGGTGGAGTAAGGTCCAGGCCTCCCCAATAATGGGGAGAGACCTGTGCCCAGCAGTGGGACGCCAAAAGGGTTGCAGCCTAATGTGCTAATGGGGAGATACGTGAGTTGCCTACTCACTGTAGGATATCTAAAGCAAATCATTGGCCTCCGAAAAGGTTCAATAACCTTTATTTATTGATAAAAACAGAGCAACAGGAGAAAAAAATTGATATGTATAGTTAGAAGGAACCGATGGGGAAGAAAGGTCCTCACATAGCGACCGCGTCTCGGCAAAGAGCACAGGCCGCTCCCAATCAAATAGACTGACGACCTGTAGAAGACAGTGGGAAGCCTCGGTATTCAGAGGGCGCAGGATCGGACTTAGTAGCAAATATTAGGGGAGGCTTCCAGTCCAGTGGTATTTTAAAGGCTGATGAATAGATGGATATAATAACAAATGGAATTTGCCTCTAGCGGTCACGAATTTAAGTTCCGACAGCAACGAAACTACACCTAAACTATCTCTTAAACAACATTGTTATATTAGAATTTGCTAACTTAGAGTTGCATTAAAGCCAAAGCGAGCCTAGTAGAACATTGGATTAGGCGAGGTAGCATCCTACAGTTTAATTTGATCCGATCTCTCCTATCTACCGCTGATCTGTCTACTTTGAGTGACAATACGGATCTAAAAGGGATCACGATATGATTTACTATAGAAATAGATTATTACCAGAATTAATAATAATAATACATTTATTTCGCTCTCACAATAAGGTCTTAACACTATTTTACATAGCAACAGAGGTAATGTAATAGTATAAATCTAAAACCCTACAGTGTGAGAACCTGCCTGAATATTGTAAAGTATAAAGTGCCTGATGTAGGAAAAAATATACCTGTATTACAGAACACCAGTGCCCTCCCGCGGCAAGATTCTCGGTGTAATTTATTACAAAAACTCATAACTGTAGTACAATTGTTAGTACATAGTCAAGTTGTATCAATCGACAGTATCGATTTGATATTGAGCAAACTCGATAAGTAGTTGGACTAATTAGTCACAAAATTTATTTATTCATTTATAAAAAATACACTTTAGGCCGTTGGTAATGTCATATTTGTACTTCCACTATTTTTTTTGAAAGAAAATAATATATTTATTTCATACGAGAAATACAATATATTCGCTTAATGAATGTCATTTTCCCTGTCATCGAGTTTAGGTGCTCGCCCCGATACCAAAACGTGGTGGTCAGTAGGTGCTGCAGCCCATTGACTTCTACACAAAACCTTAAGCAACTTCGGAGGCTGTTTGTGGCCTATTGTATTTCTGAGTGATACTATAGCATAATTCCATTACTTTTCTATAATTGTGTAAATAAGGTCTTACTTCTGTAAATACTCCAATCACGCCTCAAGGTCACGCCTCAGCGCTCCCTTGCGTCGATAATGCAAAATTGTCGAGGGGAGCTTCAAAAGTTTGTGAAACTGTCAAGACTCGTCAGATGTGATCGACATCCATTTATCGTCGTTTTTGCGGGCTAAGTGCACCGTTCAAAAATATATTGTCATGGTCTGATGTTAAATATTGTGTGTTCATGCTTATGCTCTGTGGTATGGTGACAAGGTATCGTTATATGTAGTCATACGATCAGTATTTTTTCATATTGTCATGTTCAACCGCCTTTTCTTATGTATCGTTATTGAAATCATGTATTTCAATCTACGATGAGAAATTTGGAGTCACCCAATATGCCCTAGTATAATACTCAGATATTTTACAATCAGAAGTTGGAGTACGACACATAATTAATCAATTGATGTTATAATCTACAATATGATAGGTGTACTGTTTACCAAACTACTTAACGTAGGATTTAATAAACTCTACAATTGCGTGCGGACCAATAATTTCAATCTTACTATTCAATCTTACTATAGTCAAAGCTATACGCAGGTATAACTTGCGTGTGATAATGTAGGCAGGTATCACGTGCCTGTGATATTGGTACCCAAAGCCGACGTTCGGATCCGATCCGAAATATAAATAAATAAATATTTTAATTTAGCTAAGGCGCAATATGGGACACATAAAATAATTATAAAATAGATGTAAATGTACATTTTTGTAATTGTGTCATAATTAAGTTTTTCTCTTTTACATTTTTACACGCTTTTTATTAGCTTCACCTGTATGTTTGTATGTTTGTTTGTAACCGACTTCTTTGGGCGCGATTTTGACCCACTTTAAACGGCCAGATTTCGTTCAAACTTTGTAGATTTATTGAGGACCGATGACAATACACTAATTTGATAAAATTATTCCATTTTTCAATTTGCAAAATATGATTTTTGTTAATTTATATAATTTTCTGGTTAACTTGAAAATTTGCATAGGGGTCAAGGGCCGATGACAATGCAATAATATGAGAATAAAAATCCAACTAAAAAATTAAAAATAAATAATGTAGTTTAAAAAACTAAAAAAACACGCTTTTGAGAAAATACGAACTAAAAACTAAAAAAATAAGAAGAAAATGTATATTACTGTAAATAAAGCGTGGGGTGGTTTTTAAGATACTATTGACACCATGCACCCCACGCTTTATTTACAGTAATATACATTTTCTTCTTATTTTTTTAGTTTTTAGTTCGTATTTTCTCAAAAGCGTGTTTTTTTAGTTTTTTAAACTACATTATTATCTTTGTAATATTTGCATACCTCATGAAGGTAAATATGGTGAACTAGATATATATAAACAACTTTTGTGAACACCCATATATTTAATAATATATATGTGCAAATAATAGACTTTGTCTTGGTCTTTATTTTTGTAAAACAAAATATGTCCGATACATTAATTATTATGTTATATTGATAAAATCCTCCACCAACCCGCATTGAAGCAGCGTGGTGGAGTAAGGTTCAGGCGTCCCCAATAGAGGGGAGAGACCCGTGCCCATCAATAGGATGCAAAAAGGGTTGCAGCTATTGATAAAATCACCGGTATTGCTCAAAATTACTTTCGTATTTCTTACAATACTGCATACTTGTCAGACGCACCCCAAGGTCACGCCTCAGTGCCTTCTACGTCGATAACGCAAACTCGTCGAGGGGAGTCTCCAACTTGACGGAGCTGTCAAACTCGTTTACGTGAGCGACATTCATTTATCCTCGTTTCTGAGGGCTAAATATCTGTGTGTATAAATTTGACATACGGAGAGAGATATTTGAGAGATTCAAACATATTGAATTGATAAATTTTGTAATTTGTAATTTTTTTATTATAATTACCTATAATAATAACGTTCACACTCATAGCCCTACAGTAAGGTAGGTCTAACCTGTGTCGTGGGTGCCATGGACATACACAAAGTCAGAAACACAAACACCCAGACCGAGAATAGAATTTTAAACTCATCATTCAAATTTCTTCTACGTCGGAAAACGAACCCGGGGCCCTCAGATCGGCAGTCCGGCATGGTAACCATAACGCCACACGTGTCGTCGAAAATGTTATCATTATGGTGTCAAGGTTTTGGCAATAATGTAGACAACTGGACGAGTACGAGTCAGAGAAATATTGCATTGCAAGTCAATGGACTATTTGCGCTGCTACTCCAGAAGCCGACGACCAGAAAAAAATAACGCTTCACACTCATAGCCCCACAGTAGGGTTGATATACCCTGTGTCGAGGGTACCATGGCCCGCACAAAAACAGAAAACTTAAACTCATCATGCAAATTTCTGATTCGCCGCTAATCGAACCCAGAACCCTTCGACTGGCAGTCCGGCATGGTAACCATTGCGCCACGCAGGTCGTCAAAGATGACCACCTAAATCTTATTGGCAGCTTTAACCCGAAACGTAATTAAATTGCTTCACTGCAGAACTTTGTAGAGAGGTTACATCCTCACTCAAAATTTTTTTTCTTTTTACGTTATACACTCATAGACCCACAGAAAGGTAATGAATACTCTGTGTCGTGGGTACCAAGGACAAATACAAAGACAGGAACACAATCACCCAGACCGAGAACAGAAATTTAAACTCATCATTCAAATTTCTGTTTCGCCGGGAATCGAAACCGGGACCTTGGCAGCCTGGCATGGTAACCTTTGTGCCACATGGGTCGTTAATATAAAAAAAAATGAAAGACATACAAATAGTTATTTTTTTCATTAAAAACATTGCGGTTATACCAAGGAGGAAAAAAGTTGGAACGTTTGCTTGGAGAAAAGTCCTATAAGGCTACCCCGGTGTCCGACGGAGCCAAGATACTGTTAAAACTTTACAATAACTGGTATTGAAATTATATCAATATCCTGTACGGGGGTGACAAAGTCACATTGTGACAAAACCCCTTTAAATAAATAAAGATTAAAAAAGCGCTATAAATACTATTTGATCTTGTCTTGTATTGATAAACTAACTTTATAGTAATCTGGTGCCGTTATGTCATTAAACATTTAAATATTAGGCACAAAAATGAAATTCGCAAAAGATTTCCAACGACGGAACGGAAGATTTTGATACCTAGAAACAATGGGAGGAATTAAAATTAAATTCCAAGCGCAATACGGGCACAAAGATAACAGTATTGGAAAAAGCTACAGTCTTCTCGAAATATCTCGAACGTTCCAGAAAATCCTTTAGTGGCGATAGAAAATGGAGACAAATTTATAAAGCTGGGTGAGTTCGTTTCAAGTGTTTGAAAGTAGAATGTTAGAAAATATCTGAAGGTAACCATTTTATTTTAGTTTTGTACGTCCACCTTCGTTATTTATTTGTTTTAAGGTATAGAGCGACAAACAGATATTGTAGTATTGAACGGGATTTGCAGCCAATGAATAAATGCATCTTACCTGAAAAAAACTATGTTACTTAGTTTTATAAATGAGAAAATATGTTTGTTAGTTTGTCTTTCTTTCACGTCGCAACTTGGACAAATTTGATCAAGTGACAAAGGCTATTTGTACGCGTAAAACGTGAGGCCACGCGGGAAGAGCCTTAAAAGTAACTTTTAAACGTTTTGTAGGTGGAATTTATTATTAGCATTAATTTTTTATTAGCATTCGATAGAAGAAGTGCTACCGGTGCACAATTCTACCGTGAAATATGTATTTCTATTGTCTTTCGGTGGAAAGGTGCAGATGCTCTCCACATACACTGGTGTTTGCGTGCTTATCGTTATGTGAGTCTATAAGACTCAGGACACAAGGAATCTTATAATAAGACTAGCCTTCAGCCAGCGGTTTCGCCCATGAAGCACCGTTTTTTGGGTCCCTGTAGGATAAAAAATAGCCTATGTACTATTCCAGGCTATATATATCTAACTTTCTTCCATCCATTTTAAATAAGACGTAAGAATAGATAATGAATATTAAAATCGTAGGTGTTTGGCCAGTTGCTTCAACCACGTAGACCTGTATGAATGAAGCATTTTCCCGCGGTAAGAAGTAGCCTATGTACATCAGGGGTAATGTAGGCTTCCAATGGTGAAATATTTTTTCAAATCTGTCCAGTAGTTTCGAAGCCTATTCAATACAAACAAACAAAAAACAAACAAATCTTTTCTCTTTATTACATTAGTGTAGATTTTTTTTTTCATCTTTTAAAAAATTTATTTACAAACTATTAAAGCTACTTTACAATTTATATTAAAAAAAGACTTAACTATATACAATAAGAATTAAAAAAAACTGTACAAAAATAAAACAAAAATAAAATTATAAATAAAAAACTTCCTCTAAAATGTCCGTGTTCGGCATGGCGCCTAAGACGCTGGCGGCATTTCCCCTTTGAATAGCGAGGCTGAGCCTTTGGGCGAAATACTCACCAGCTCTCAGGTCACCACATGCAAGAACAAGCCTGGACGACATTTCTGACATGAATTTTTTCATGTCAGAAGACCAAGGGCCCAAGGTCTCCACAGCAAGCGCCGCAAATAAGTAATTGTCTGATAAATTACAATACTTACGGCGCTTGAGGACCTGGGCCTGGTCGGCGGCAGACCCGGGCCTCTCCGCAGTGTTATTAATATGCGAGGGGGCCAAGGTATCTACACAGGTAACATCCCATACCAAGGGACGCCCCAGATGCCACGGTACTAAAGTCATACCATCAGGTCTCTTGCCATCGCTTCTAGACAAACCAGACGGTTCTAAAGTGGCTGGCAAAGAAGCGGTGACAAGAGCCCGACGAACTAAATCGTTCAGCGTACCGTGGCGATATAATCTGCCAGCGCTCCTGGTACAGGATAAGCCATGTCGGCCAAGCCCGTCCACCTGCTGCCCACACGGACATAAATGAGGCTCACATATTTTAGCACCGAGCCGGAGACCTACCACTATACGCAAAGTGGTGGGATCCAGCACGGTGCCTATATTTTTAGAAGGAAGAGCTCGCAGCCAGTGACCTGATTCACTTTCGGCAACTGCAAGCAAACGAGCTCTATCAGCGCTGCTAGAACATCGCTCTAGAAGGCAGGCATAAACAGACTTAACTGCGGGTATATCCCAGGCAGACTGTTTATTCTTTGATATATTGTTGGTGTCCTCATCTGAAAAGGAAGCCCTCCAACACTCTGTAGCTTCCGTCAAGTACGCCACCCAAACATCTTCTATAGGGGTATTAAGGATAGATGAGATGAGGGCGAGCGTACTATGACATGAAGCTAGAAAGGCCGGAAGAGCCAAGCTTCCCGTTGTGCGGACACCTAAGCCTCCGAAGTTTATAGGGAGGGTTGCCTGCATCCAAGAGCGATCATCAAATTTCAAATTTAGAATTTTTGACAAAGTATCTTTCAACGATGAATCTAAAATATTCGTAATCGAAATAAATTTCCAAAATGGGCAGCATCTTAGATTTTTTTTAGTGTTTCATTAAGTACTATAAGCGATGGGATGTGAATATCAACTTCAAAAGAATCAGCACAACTGCATACAATCTCAGAAAAGAAAAGAAGCTTGGTTGTAGATGTCCATTTATTGCAGCGACCGCAACACCAAGTGTCCCTCATCCTCAACTGCTAGTCCATTTTATGAAAAACAGTCATCAATTTTCAAGTCAAAACACTCAAAAACATTGCTGAGTCAATTTTAAACTATTAAAATTAATAACCACCAACAATTTTATCGCGGAATTGTCAATATAAAACTTCCATTTATATTCATAGCAGCTCTTACACAAGCGATTTTCCGCATTAAAAAATCAGTATGCATTCGAGCAATTATTTTTTGATCGCCGACATCGAGCAGCGATTTGGTTCTGGATAAGGGTTTTGGTGGGAACTTGAGAGAGGTATTTCGTAGTCTTGTTTTATATTGATTTTTCGGTGTAATTTTGAGTTGACCCTTCTCAGAAAAGTAGGAATAATATGAAGCGCGCATAGCTCGGTGGTTAGTGTAGAACGCAAACGATCTATGCAACTAAGCCAAACGGGCGCGGTCAGTTGTGAGATGGGTGACCGCTAGTGGCAAAAAAAATCATGCGCGTTTCCGTGCTTCGGAGGGCACGTTAAGCCGTCGGTCCTGGTTGTTGTCGACAGATAACAGTCGTTAAACCTTGTCGGAGGCCTTATGGGCGGTTTGCTAACATCCGACAGTGGGTTGGCCACTAACTCGCATCTCCACCAACCCGCATTGGAGCAGCGTGGTGGAGTAAGCTCCAGGCCTCCTCAATAATGGGGAGAGACCCGAGCCCAGCAGTGGGACGCAAAAAGTGTTGCAGCCAATATGAAGTAGGGATAGATGAAGTAATATTAGCAAAGACTAATATTATAAATGAAAAGATAACACTGTTAGGGCCGCGTTCTCCATATCCAAGTAAAGTGTTGATTAGTTAATGTTAATTGTAGAATAAACAAGTAAAGTTAATTGGCAAGTAAAAGCTACGAGTACGGGTCAGTTTATCATAATTATGATTAGTGCTACTCGAACATCGTTGAATTGAAATTGAAGTTACGGGTGACTTTAACCGACAATTAGCGTACTTGTCGTACCTTACGTACGCGTACCGAGTTTCAACAGTATAGTTCTTATAGTTTCGGAAAAAAGTGGCTGTGACATACGGACGGACGGAGAGACAGACAGACAGACATCAAAAATCCATAAGGGTTCCGTTTTATGCTATTTTGCTACGGAATCCTAAAAATGGACAAACAAATAAACAAACAAAAATTCTTTCACATTCAAAATAAAAAAAATCAATCTTTTTTATGTCCCATGTCTCCTCTAAACAATTGAGAGGGAATTATGCCATAATCCACCACGCTGGCCTAGTGCGGATTGGCGGACATCATACCTTCGAGAGTTTCTCTCAGACATGCACGGCGACGGAAAACATTGTAATTAACGAAATATCACAATATTTTCCATCACCGTGGAGCAGCGATGAAGAATTATTTGTCAGAGGTGCGCGCCGAGGATTTGAACCCGGTATCGGTCGCGTCGAAGATCGCGATTTTTTACCACTTGGTCATCGCTGCTCATTTAAAATATTATTTTGGATTAATCTTGATGATCGTGTATGTATATAGCTATTGACATAGATTACAGTGCACGTGTTTCATGGAGTGCTTACGTTTAGAGCGAAACTAACAATACCTATGACGGTAAAAACGATGCATTCAACGGAAAATTTTGAAATTCCAGTCCGAACTGGAATTAATAATGCTGGCCATTTTTATAGCAGCAAAAAATATAGGCAGGCAGTCTGGGTATATAATATTTCGTTTTGTGGATGTTCCATTGTGTGATGCGTCCATTCAGCTTGAACTCCTGCCCCCTGCTGCGGCATGGTTACCGCGGGTAAGGAGGGGAGTTTCCAGGCGGTTGAGGTGTCAAGTTAAACTGGTTACAATCACCCTGCAACGGGCCCAGTCGGCTTCTTCATTACGGTGGGGAAAGAAAATGTGACGTAACAAATATGATCTTCCTGACAAGTTGTCGACTTGTCTCTATGGGATGAAATGTTATAACTTGAGATAGATTTGGGATGTATTGTAGTGCGAAGTTATTGAGTTTCTGTTTTCGAATGTTATTTGGTTATGTTTCCGATGGGGTGAGGTAAAAAAAATGAGGTATACATGAAGTTGGTATTCAAACAATAATACGTACTATGGAATTTGAGGTCATTGAGTTTGAAAGTGAAGTTATTTGTGTTAATAGTCTAGTAATGAAGCAAATACTATATCGTCTATTTGTCTTTTAATATCTAAAACATCAGTTTTGTCATTTATTAATGGAATATGAAAAAATCTATGCTTATCTATTTCGTCATCCCAGGTCGTAATTAAATAAAAGTAATTTTATGCCACTCTAATTACTAATGCTAACTGTTAAGGGGGTTACACGGGCAACCCCAAGGGAGCCACCCGAGCATTGCCGGCATTGGAGGAGAGCTTTTTTTACAGCTTTCTTTAAGAACCCCATGTCATAGTCCACTGAGAATGCCTCAGCTGAAAGGTTCTCCCATAACTTACACGTCCGTGGCTTAGAAGAACGTGCAATGCGGACTGTGGAGGACCGCCACGAGTCCAGATGGTGTCGGTGGAACTTTAACTTTCGTCTGGTGGTATAATCATGAAATGGTAAGGTAGGCATCATTTTGAATAGTTCCTTGGAGCTTTTACCATAGTAAAGCCGGTAGAACACGCAGAGCGAACCTATGTCTCTTTGCAAGCTAAGCAGTTCTAGCCTGTCAGTCAATCTTGGGCCGTTGACGATTCGGACTGCGCGCTTTTGAACGGATTCAAATGAGTGTAGCTGTTATTTTGATGCTCCCGCCCATAATTGTGAACAGTACTCCATGTGGGGTCTGACCTGGGCCTTATACAGCGTCAGGAGTTGCCCCGCAATGAAGTACTGCCTCGCCCTGTTGAGGACACCAAGCTTTTTGGATGCCAATTTGGCCTTGTTCTCCAAGTAACTCCGACACTGCATTTTACCATTTCTTTCCTGCCGAATTAATAACAAGACAACTTACACGTACAACAATTACCAACAATCTTCCCGAAGCATTGGTTATAAGCATAAGTAATCATCTCTCACAAAATATGCATTACATTTTATACATAAATATAAAAACAGCGAGAAATAGAAATAGGGAAACACCGAAGACGCTAACGAGGAACTGATTTATCATAATACTTTTATAAATACTGCCCTAAATGTAAATTTGGAAGGCAGCCAGTACCTCCGGGGGCTATTTTGTAGTGCTGCGGCAAATCGCTCGAAATGGAATCGAATTGCCATTACTTATTTCCACAGAGTAATAAAATGAAGAGAATGATAGAGCAAAATTTTCAAAGCGTAGAAGAATAGTTTAATGGCTTCTAGACAAAAGTATTGAAGGAAAAATATTTTTTTAAAGTATGAGGAAGAATAGAAAATATGACGTGATTTTATTACGAAATAGATTTCCAGATATAATGAAAATAAGCTTTCCTTATAACAAAATAAACTATTTTGCGAGCATTTTCTTGACTTTTTATCTAAATGGTGTAGCCAACGGGCATGTAGATCATGAGTTGTATGTAGTTGCGCTGCTTCTTTGGAGATTGATGGTCACCTCATGCAAAGCTGGCCGGCTACCAAACAATCTATTTAAACACAATAGAAATGTTTCACCAGACTCCAGTACAGCTAAGTCCAGTCGAAATTTATTGGTACGAGTATTTATGCAAAAATTGACATTTAATTTTAAAAGAGTGCTGCTGAGAGTTTTGCTCTTCCAGCTATTTTACCGACTTCTAAAAGGAGGAGGTACTGTATTCGGCTGTATGTATTTTTTTTATATATGTTCACCGATTACTCCGCCGTTTGTGGACCGATTTTCGAAATTCTTTTTTTGTTCGTATGCTTATACTCCCGAGGTGGTTCCATTGTCACCAAATCAGGATCTGATGATGGGACCCCAGGGAAATCGAGGGGAACTCTCAAATTTTATAGGCACACGCATTGATTTTCTTATACTTTCTGAAGCATAAGAGATATTTGTGCATAGTAATCATCATCTCATGTTGCTGAGCTGATGATGGAAGGTACTGCAACAGTGAGGAGTTGAAAGCAAATTCTTTCAATAAATAGTTTTTTAATTCCAAATCTTACATTCCTGAGGTGTTCCAACTGTCACCAAGTCAAAGTCTGATGATGGTATCCCAGAGAAATCGAAGGGAACATTCAAATTTTATAGCACAACAAATGATTTTCATATTTTTACTAAAGCAAAACAGGTATTTGTGTATAATTATCATCATATCATGTTGCTGAGCTGATGATGGAAGGTACTATGCCGGTTAGGAGTTGAGAGCAAATTCTTTCAAAAAATGGTTTTTTGTTGGAAATCTTACATTTCTAAGGTGGTCCAACTGTCACCATGGCAAAATCTGATGATGTGATACTAGGAAAATCGAGGGAAACACTGAAACTTAATAGGCACACACATTCTTTTAGTCATATTTTTTAACCTATTACAAATATTTGTGTCCGGTAATCATCACCTCATGTTGCTAAGCTGATGATTGAAGGTACAACTCCTCAACGGTTAGGAGCTGAGAGCAAATTCTTTCATTAAACGTTCAGGTGGACGTATAGTAGTATTCTTTCAGGGTATAAGATGGCTATTAGATAAACATGATTATAAAAGGTATCTCTTTAACGTTTAAAAATTAACTGAAAAAAATTCCAATTATGCTTATACATATGTGCAGAATTATTAAAATTACTAAAAAGAGTGAAATAAATTAAGTTTTTAACAAAAAAATAGAACCGACTTCAAACGGTAAAAAATAAAATTGTTTGTACCTACTTCTTCTTGCTTATGGTAATGACTCTTAAAACTATTTTTGAAGTCGGGCCCTTAGTAAAATGTCCTGTCTTAGTAAATATAGTGTACCTTTCGTTCTGAATGGGCACCGACTCCAATATAGTTTTAACAGTCATTACCATAATCAAGACAAGTTGGTACTGTCCCACTGTCTGTACTGTCGGTGCCCATTTAGAACGAATGGTACGACATTTTAGTAAGGGCCCGACTCCAAAAATAGTTTTAAGAGTCATTACCATAAGTAAGAAGAAGTAGGTACAAACAATTTTATTTTTTACCGTTTGAAGTCGGTTCTATTTTTTTTGTTAAAAACTTAATTTATTTCTCTCAGCTCAACTCATCGTCCATAATGTTCATTAAGAGAATATTTGTATTCCAAAAATGAATAAAATATTTTGATATTTGTGAATATGTAAACTCTACCACCTATAAATATAAGTATAAGTTGGTATAACGTGTTACAGTAAGCGGACTTTCTACACAGATTTTTACTTTAATACGACTCTGCGATTCTCGATAGCTGAAATTGTTGCAGTTTATTTTCAAAGAAGTACTACATTCTACTCGACCAGCAGAAATGTAACAATAACTTCCAAATAAAGTTTTAACCATTACAAAAATGTTATCGCATTCGCGGAAGAATTCCTTCGTCTTTCCAGCGAGCGGTTTTAAAATAGTAACTCGTAAATTTAAGTAAGCTGTAAAATTATACATTTTGTTTGTCCTTGCCTCATTTTATCGGTGTAAGTTTTTAGTGCTAAGACCATAATGGGAACTAAGGATGTTCTCCAATAAAATTATTATGGCGCTTTTAAACTCTGTATAAAAGTACTAAAATCGGTATTAACGAAAAATCATAATTTGAGGAGAATAAATATAAAGAAGCAAATTTTATTTATTTAAATGGCACTTTGTTGCTACTATATCAAAGATAGATTATAAAAAAGTAGTTTAGACTGATTTTATGATGAAAACTATAGTTTCACGAGAATCATCAAATCCATGAAATGTACCAAGTACTATGTTTATTAAATCGTCCTAAGAACCGACTTTTCCATCCCCGAATAAAATAATTCATAGAATAGGGAGCTGGTATAGTTACTCTAATGGCCTTTGAGAAGAATAGCGATAATTTAACTGACTAATTACTTTATCTGGGGATTGAAAAATCTACCCTTTAGCAAGTAAAACGGTGAGAATTGGCTAGTTCCTAATAAAAAATTCCCAAAATCAGTCCACTTTAAAATAATTCTGTCTGGAAAGGTCTTTTAAACGTAACCCTCTCAGACGCCAGAAGATATAATATTATGGGCCTCGATGTAAGCAACTTAGACACTTCAACGGTGACCGTTAGTGATACAGTGGTCGTTTAAATAGTTTTGGGGATAAATAGTCGATCCTTGTCGTTATCGTAACAGTCATTAGGACTTACGAGTATGATGGGCCTTCGGGCGGAGTTCCGGCACTCTAGTACATCATTATATTGCGCCTTTGATGTTGTTGGGTGGTTTGTTTCATATACGTCTTCTGTGTGTTACTTGTTATAAAATCGAGTGAAATTATTTTGCTTTGTCAATAAATAGTTTGTACCTATATATGACAAAGTTGTGATTGGAATACCATTTCCACAGATTCTTCTCTTTCAGCTACTCGTATAAATGAAATTAAAGTGCATTTATGATAAAGAGAATAAATATAAACAAACAAATTTTATTTATTTTAATGGCACTTTGTTGAGACTATAACAAAGATAGATTATAAAAGTTATAAAATCGAGTGAAATTATTTTGCTTTGTCAATAAATATTTTGTACCTATATATGACAAAGTTGTGATTGGAATACCATTTCCACAGATTCTTCTCTTTCAGCTACTCGTATAAATGAAATTAAAGTGCATTTATGATAAAGAGAATAAATATAAACAAACAAATTTTATTTATTTTAATGGCACTTTGTTGAGACTATAACAAAGATAGATTATAAAAAGTAGTTTAGACTGATTTTATGATGAAAACTATAGTTTGACGAGAAACATCAAATCCATGAAATGTACCAAGTACTATGTTTATTTAATCGTTCTAAGAACCGACTTTTCCATCCCCGGATAAAATAATTCATAGAATAGGGAGCTGTTATAGTTACTCTAATGGCCTTTGAGAAGGATAGCGATAATATTAACTGACTAATTACTTTATCTGGGGATTGAAAAATCGACCTTCAAGCAAGTAAAATGGTTGGGAATCAGCTAGTTCCTAATAAAAAAAATCGCAAAATCAGTCCACTTTAAAATAATTCTGTCTGGTAAGGTCTTTTAAACGTAACCCTCTCAGACGCCAGAAGATATAATATTATGGGCCTCGATGTAAGCAACTTAGACACTTCAACGTTGACCGTCAGTGATACAGTGGTCGTTTAAATAGTTTTGGGGATAAATAATCGGTCCTTGTCGTTATCGTAGCAGTCATTAGGACTTAAGATGGGCCTTCGGGCGGAGTTCCGGCACTCTAGTACATCATTATATTGTGCCGTTGATGTTGTTGGGTAGTGGTTTGTTTTATGTATGTACGTCTTCTGTAATCACTTGTTATAGAATCTGTGGAAATAGTGTTATTTAATATCCTTTATTTTAATTTTTGTATTTCATGTATCTGAGTATGATTGTATGAGTTCCGTTATCAAGACTCCATTTAAGCAAACTCCCATACCGAGTTCAAATCTCGCCGCACACTTGGGCCGTGAAAAGTAGCAGTGGGTAGTACTTTTATGGTTCGAAGGTTGCTTTTTGTTTTAATTTGGTGGAAAGGTACAGTTTCCAAGGGAGGGGGGGCGTTTGGCTGATGCATAGTTTCGCTTATATGCATAGAATTAGTTTGGAGGAATAATAATTAGAGGTTTGTCAAGGATGAATCCGAATGGTTTCCCCCCCTGGATCCGCTTCCAGCTACTCCAGCTGACATAAAGTTTTGACTAATGGTAATTAGTCAAGACAAACAAAAGCGTTTCTTGCGCAACTATGGATTGTCCAAAAGAGGTTAAACAACCATTTGTGTGTGGATTGTTCATGAACATGTAATTAATTTACAATTTTTACCTTATTGTGGTACGTAAATATTACACAAAGTAAAAAAAACACTAAATAAGGAGCTTTGTTTGTTTATGTCTTTATGTAGCAATTGTGCAAACCATGCTTGTATTTGGCGCCCGGGGCTGTTTTAGCGATTCTAATGAGTATAATTAGCGAAGCAGAGATTCATAATGAATCCAGTAAACGTTCTTCCTTATTCCGTTTCCGGGTTTGTTACTTTTTATTTGTATTTTCATACTCTACAGAAAAAAATATTGGTTAATAATAATTGCGATTTGCATAATAATATTACTCTCAATAATCAAGTTATTTGGGTATTAAACGTTCACAACTTTCCTTTAATTTTGTCATAATAATTCATCTACAAAGTTCTTTTTTAATTTTTAAAATACAACAAAAGAAGTTTTTTTTTCTTGTATTGAAAGAAAAAGGAATCTCAATATTTTTTAAATTATTTTGTTTATTTAGAACTTCGTCATTTCTTACACCTATAATAGTAGTCATGGGAGGTTTTTCAATTCTCAGTCCTATGTTTGTTTTGCACTTGAATTACGAAGTTTAAATAAAATAAATTTTAAATAAAATTCAGCAAAGAAGTTGTGTAATCAGATTTTTCTGTTGGTGCAAATTATCAAAAAATAATAGCAAGAGAGTACCCATTTATAAAATTCAAAAATTCACACATAATATAATTAATTCGTGCACTCATGTATTTCGCAATTGAACTTACCCAGAAATAAAAAGAAACTTCTTCTTTACTTTTGGAAGGCGAATTTTGTTCTATATTTAAATGTAATTATGTTCTCTTTTTATTGTTAATTTCTAATTTATAACAACATCCAAATCCCGTCTCCTTGCACACATCACTAGCACAATACAGGGAGGAGCGCCTGCCTTTCTAGACAGTAGCGTAAATCAGCCCGATTTTTAAAATTTGAACAAATGACTGCGCGTAGTGCTAGGGTTGGTACCTACAAAATGATGGGTTGCTTATTTTTATACAATATACACCCAAAACCTATATCAATCAACAAAATTGGGTTTACGTCTAATTAATTAAAACTATTGAAGCGCGCATGGCCCGGCGGTTAGCGTAGAACGCAAACGATCTATGCAACTAAGCCAAACGGGCGCGGTCGGGTGTGAGATGGGTGACCGCTAGTGGCAAAAAAATTCATGCGCGTTTCCGTGCTTCGGAGGGCACGTTAAGCCGTCGGTCCCGGTTGTTCTCGATAGATAACAGTCGTTAAACCTTGTCGGAGGCCTTATGGGCGGTTTGAAAACATCCGACAGCGGGTTGGCCACTAACCCGCATCTCCACCAACCCGCATTGGAGCAGCGTGGTGGAGTAAGCTCCAGGCCTTCCCAATAATGGGGAGAGACCCGTGCCCAGCAGTGGGACGCATAAAGGGTTGCGGCCAATTAAAACTATTAAAACTATACAAAATTAAATGTAATACTACATACCTACTTTAATGTTTCTTATGTATTCTTTAATAGTAATTTTAGAATTTAAGTTTAAATTAAGTCATTAAATTTAATTAGTTTATCAAATTAAATTAAAATGTGTACACCCTAAGGGGTAAATATGGAGTTCTAAATATTTTGTAAAACCTTTTTTTTTCACCTATATTTGTGCAGAATACCATACGGTATGGTGTCAAATCGCGTACCTAGTAGATTACAACTAGCCATAAAAACAATTAAATCCGATCAAGTTTGCCGTTACCACATAATGTCAGATAGCTCTTTTTTATAACATAACTCAAAAATATATCAAGGAAATGATAATAAAACCTTAAAAAATAAATAAATAAAAACAGGTCAATAACAAATAAATAATTCTACGGCTGGTCTATATATACCCTTAAAAAATCATAAATCATCCATTTTACTTCTAAATAACACGACATAATAATATTCATAAAAAAGCTCTCCTTCACAGGCAGCAATGCTCAGAAGACTCCCCTGTAGTTGCCCGTAGGCGGCGGTGATCGCTTCATCAACTTTATTCATCAGTCTAATAAGAATAGTCTGGTAATAGTATAATAATAATAATTCATCAGTCTGATAATAATGGTGAAAAAGACTACCTATTGTAAAAAAACGGCACTTGAAAATTTAAGAAAAAACTGAGGTGTCAAGGGACACCCGGAAGGAACGAAGTTTTATTTTTTTAATTTCTGCGCTTAGTAATGTTTTTTCTTCTTTCTGCATTAGTTTTAGGTTTGGGTGTCAACAAAGCTAAGCAATGTCAAGTGCGGTCAAAAGTAGGATGGGTGGCCAATAGTGGCCACTAAGCAACATCAAGTGCGGTCATAAGAAAGATAGGAGTCAACAAAGTAAAGCAATGTCGAGTGCGGTTGCTATAGTTGTAAGCCGCACTTCTTACAACTATAGCAAAAAGTGTCGTTACAACTTTTCGTCTTAATTTTTTCCGTCTAGCCCCCTTTTGCAACGCGTGATAAGGAACTTCGTTCCAAAAGATGAATTTATGAAACTCGATTTTCAGTCCATAGCGCAATGTGGCACTGCGTACTATTAGCTTACTTAGTTTACTTAGCGGCCGTGTAAATGACAGTTGTCTTTGTGCGTGTGTCAATGCGGCCGATAGTATGAAGTTACTTTACTGTATACTTATATCTATATTGTGTCACTAGTCTGTCAATATCTCCTCACTAATTTGTAACAATCTAATTTGATGTCATAATACAAACAATACGCTTTCATCCATGTATGAGCCCTATTAAAGCGCCCAGTGATCAGGAAACTGCGATGTGATACATGAAGCGTTATTAATGACTGTTATGAGAGAATTTGAAAATTATTTAATACTGAAATAATTAATTATTATGAAAGATAATGGCAAAATAAAACTATAATATATGGGCCTCTTTCACCACCTTCAAGTATAGTGACAAGTACGCTAATTGTCGGTTAAAGTAACCCGTAACTTCAATTTCACGATGTTCGACTAGCACTAATCATAAGATAAAGTGACCCGTACTCATAGCTAATACTTGCCAATTAATTTTACTTGGAGATGGTGAACGAGGCCCTTAGTGTTGCTTGCGATCGTAATCAGTTGCGCTGCTTATCCGAAGGCAGGTAGTCGCCTCATGTAGGTCTGGGCAGCAACTGCACATTCCCACCGAAACACAATGGAATTGCTTCACGGCAGAAGTGGAAATAGAAATCGTATTTCCACGGTCGTACCATCAGAGTCTATACTTTATAGCTCAAAAATACACCAAGAAAATGAAAACAAAACAAGACAAAATAAATCATCTCTCAAACACGTTGCTATGTATTTTGAGGACCATAACCAGTCTTAGTTTTTGGAAGGGATAAAAAAACTTGGAGAAACGCTGGACGAAGTGCAGGTACAAATTGAAAGAAATTGAAATTATTTAGTTCCTAAAATGTGGTATACAATGTTAAGGTATTTAGATAAATATAAAGTCTTTTACATTTACCAATATTTGTTGTGCAAATTTACAAAGCTATGGTTAAATATAGAGCTCTAAGGAGCTAGAGGTATAGTGCTCTAAGGAGACTACGTTGAAAAATAAAAAAGATCTCTTGTCAAGAAACCTGTTTTTCATTCAAAAAGTAACTTACTTATTGACCCGCCTCGTATCAATCTGTTACTCGTAAGGTAGTTAAACTTGCATGGTCATAAAGCAATTTAATTGGTGTCAATGTTGAACACTTTAAAATGAGGTTACGTTAATATGTTTATTCATTTTCAATAGTGTTTAAACTCATACATGAACAACGTATAGGCGTTATATCAGATATCACATAAAAAAGTAATAAGATGAGAAGAATAATATAAGATAGTAATAATAGTAATAGTAAGTGAAATATGTAATATTAAATGAAAATAAGTCTTGTACCCATTTATTTCCCTTAAAATAAAATATACTATTCGAAATAGAGTAGGAAACGTAGACGGCCTATCCCAGCCCGTATGGAAATTTCATCCAATCATTGACTTAAGATTATATGCAGCCATAGGTTCAAGTTACCGCTTAGTGTCATGGGCCTACATCCTCGTCTGGCACTTCATGTCATGAAAAATATTTACAGAGTTTTGAGATAAGAAAAATATACATCCTCTACGTTCCTATACGTAACAACTTACCCAGCGAATCAATTTCGCATTACATACTCTCCATTGCCGCCAAAAGATTGTTATATTTTCCATGACTTTTTTGGCACGTATATGAAAACTGTCCTGGGCTCCTCGCTTACATTACAATCAACCAAAAGTAAGCCCTAAATATTCTGAACTACGGCTTATTTTTGCTTGTAGGCGACGACTGATTTTGCAAGCAGTTTTTGTGTTTTCATTGGGTGTGTTTCGCTGCCTTGATGACACATTGGGTTCAAATGAAGCAGTACAAGCATAAACGCGATAATTCATGAATACAGCACAAGATTTATATTTGTCTTGTTTATCAAAAATGAGGATTATTTTCAGTATTTTTTCTGTTTTTGTTGGTTATCTGATAGATGAAATCACAATGACAGAGACTGAATTAATAAGATTTTTTGATTTGGATCTGACTTCAGCATGGTGTAACACAACACAACATCTCAACATAACGCATAACAAGTAAAATGTGGAGTCGAAGAGTCATCCATAACACCATCGTTATAAATTTCGCATTACTAACCATTGATCACCTCCCAAAAACATAAAACACAAAAAGTAAGCCAGAAAACAAAAAAGGTAAACAGAAAGAAAAACAATTCGATATCCCGAAGGAAACTCCAACCAATGTCATTAAACATTTTTGTGACCGTCATAAAACGTGCGGTCGGGGACACCGGCCCACTCTCAGAGGAAAATAAAACTAAATTTATAACAGCTTCATAAACGAACTATTAAAATTAATAAGCTTCAAAGACAAAGAAAACAGCGAACCCGATTGACTTAGATTTTAGTTTCACGTATCACGAATAAAGGTTTTATGGTGAAGTTTTTGTAAAATATGATTTTTACTAAGTAATTTTCTTTATTTCTGAGTCGATTATATGGTTATGCTAATATTAAAAAAGAAATGACTTGGTTTGTCATAGAGAAAATAGGCATTTTTAATATCTTCGTAACAGTTCAATTCAAGTATAACGTACGTAACGTAACGTAAATCCTACAAGAAATATTTAGCGTTTGATAAAAATGTCCAAAATATTAGGATTCATTTAATTTGATTACAGTAATCTCAAGAAAATAAAAACAAAACCTGTATTTCTCTAAAATGTGTTTTTTATAAGTGTAAACTTGAGTAAACGTGTTATTGTAGATTTGATACGACCCAAACCAACCTCCTCGTTAATTTCGAAATGCTTACCATTTATCACCTATTTATTAAAAATAAATATTTTTTACATTTATCCATATAAAGACCCCGCAAGAACATAAAATACAAGAGGTATGACAAAATGGTAAAGAAATGGGAAAACAGGTCGATATTCCGAAGGAAACTCCAACCAATGTCATTAAACATTTTTGTGCCCGTCATAAAACGTGCGGTCGGGGACCCCGGCCCACTCTGAAAAGACAATAAAACTAAATTTATATGTTCATAAACGAACTGTTAAACTAAATAAGCTTCAAAGACAAAGGAAACAGCGAACCCGATTGACTTAGATTTTACTTTCACGTATCACGGATAAAGGTGTTATGGTGAAGTTTTTGTAAAATATGATAATTTTTACTAAGTATTTTTCTTTATTTCTGAGTCGACTACATAATATATAGTTATGCTTATATGAAAAAGACATGGCTTGGTTTGTAGTAGAGAAAATAGGAGTTCATCGAAGTTAGGTCAGTATTATGCTAAGGAAAATGGCAGCTGAATTTAAGCATAACGCATACGTTTTGTTGAAAATCCTACTAGAAATATTAAAAATATAATATTTGTTATATTTATCGATATGATTATCACCTTCCAAGAACATAAAATACAGGAGGTAAGACAAAATGGTAAACAAAAAGAAAACGTTTGATATCCCTAAGGAAACTCCAAACAATGTCATTAAACATTTTTTGTGCTCGTCATAAAACGTGCGGTTGGGAACCACGGCCCACACTCTGAGGAAAATAAAACTTATATCTTCATAAACGAACTGTTAAAGTTAATAAGCTAGTCGAAAAGGGGATCGGGGGTCCCGAGTTATAACCCTGATACGTACCTCTGACCAGGAATCTTTTTATGTGCGATTTTTTCCACTCCACCATGAAAACAACGATGTTTTCATTGACATGTTTGAGAGTTATACAAAATTTCTTCAAGGCACGTCAGGTTTACCAAGTCGTACTTGGTGTGCTTTGGACTATGATCTAAACATTAATCAGTTCTGAAAGGCTGATAAAGACTGCACTTGGTAATGGAACATTAAAACAGTTTTTACATGGCCTTTTTTATAGTCAGCTTTATAAATATTTAATTTTTTATTATATTTTTTAACTTAGTTACAATAAATATTTTTAAGGATTTAGAAGGGTTAAGATATTATGTTACAAGGAAGCAGATAAAATAGGTAACTGATTTGATTAGCGTTTAGGTCTACGTTTTAAGTGTGCGGATTTTTGGATTTCACGAGATTAGGACGTGTGAAGGTTCCACTACCAGAACACTTATTTCTGTCGAAAAACATTTTTTTTTGTTTTGGTGGAAAAGTGAAAACAAATATGATAAGCTTAAATTAAGACGTCATAAGAAAACATAATGTTCTATTAGCACTAGAACATAATTATAACGTAACAGTGTGTTTTGTATGGGACCCACAGTTTATAATAAATTGCCTTAACATATTAAAACTTTAACAAGACATTATGTTTTGCAAAAAGTTAAAAGAATATTGAATTGACAAGGGCTAACACGCAGTTCAAGAATTTCTCCATGAATAAAGGTGTGGACTCTGTTATTACTTTTATAAGCATAATAATATCTACCAATTCTCATTATATCAGTATATTTCAGTAAGTATATCTGACTGATATACCCATGCTTGTTTTAGGACGTAAAAATGTCCATACTCACTAATATCAACATAAAAACCCTAAATAGACGCCTTGGATATTTTTCTCATTCCTTCTTACTAGGAAACTAATAAAAATCCATAGTTTCAATCCGTACAAAACCCGTGGTTATGAAAACATTAAAAATAATGCGATAACACATTTAGCATAAATTATACGTGAACAAAAATAAAAATTTAACGTGACCTACAAAAATAGCCCAAGTTTCGTGTCGTATTTTAATATTTCAATCCAAAACATCTGAGAGTTTATACGACTTCCATTAACCGAATTGAGAGTTCGTTAGCGATGCGAGAGTGATATTTTTAAAAATACTCGTTATATCAGTTATCGAATATCCGCATGATCCAGGCAAACGGATGACCCGGTTGGATTATATCCGACTTATTAATTCAAAAATAGTTACTGCAACCAAATTGATAGCTTAAGAATTGATATAAAACTATAAGAAAATAGCACTGATAAGAAACAGGTACATAAAAAATATACTGTTCATTAGAACGTTTTAAGGTCTAGTAAATGTGATACATGGGTTAATTAATTCTGTTTTATGCGAATAATTTTATTAAAGCCCCTTTAAAATTCCATGGTCTGAATTCAAATATTTTACACAGTGACCTAACTATTTATTAATAAACAGTGTATAGTCTAGGAATAGATATTCACTTTTTTGTCTTTTGAATTTTTGTAAAAATTAGGTGAATGACAGTATAGTTTTTTTTTATTATTATTTCTCTTCACATTAAATAGCTGATTGTACTTCTTGTTATTTTGAAACCAAAACTTAACCGCTTCTTGCTTTCAATTCAATTATTATAATAAAATATTTAGAATTAAATTTGTGCTTTAATTATTTATTATTGTTAAATATTGAATCTACTTGCTTTTAATAGGAATATTGTCTGATTGAAAATGCACTGGTTCTGGAAACTTAGTTTATTGTAATAACTTCACAATTTTAATACAAATGGAGTACCACAAAACACGTCTAGTTTATTAAATGACCGGGAACGAAGAGAGCGAGACAGAGAATGAAATAGCATATATCAATTTATTACAATAATACAATTGTTATAATTAAGTGTTGTAATTTTTATCAGTCTATTTTAATTTCACTTAGTGATATAATAGAGCGAGTCGACAATACTATAAAAAATCCCGTTATCGAATATCGGCCTGATTCGCACTAAAACTCGTGATCCCTCAATCAGAGCGGATTATATCCGGCTTGCAATCAAGTCCGTATCCGGATACAACCGTTGGCAATGAAAATAAAAATACGTTCGGATTTCCTACGACGAAAACATTATGTAGTAGGGGAAATTAGTTTTACTCTAAATCAAATCCTTGAAAAATATGATAGTGATAAATTATGTAAAAAGTTAAAAATAAATACCAAATTTTAAAAAAATTGCGATGAGTCTTATTTTAACTATCTGTGTATCGGTGATTCAAAATTAACCTTACGCTTGCAGGTAACAAAACGTTTTAATTATATTGTCACCAGTTCAACATATTAATTAAACAAAGAATTCGTTTGTCACACCACAGTATTTTGCAGAAAATAAATGCAGGAAAGACAAAAACGCAATCATTTTACCGCATTTTAATTAATTCTGAATAAAATATTTTTTAATTGAACGGATAATGGAAATATTCGTTATAAGAAGCAATTATTGGGCAAGACCTATTATTAAATAAACATCGACTTTTAGATCATTTTTTACGTACCTAGAAAATACTTAATATGTATAATAATCATTATATCTAACTTTTCTATATGTCTAACATTGAAGGTTACTAAAGCCCATTCAGCGAATTAAGTTTTTTGTTTTCCAATGTGACGTTTTTAGCAACTTCACAAAAAGTCGTTGGCAGTCGTGACACTAGCGAATTAATACTTAAATCTTTAATTTACACATTAAACTTCTCGATTAGATTAAGGGCAATTGTTATAAAAACAACACTTTCCATTGATTTTCGATAATATCATCAAGCTTATTTATCAGACGTGACGTCTTTTCAAACACTTCACAACAAAAAGCTCTTAACCCACTAAGGCATCTTAAAAAAACCATTCAAGATTCTGAAAACAATTCAGCAAAGAATGAAGAGGATTTTAAAGATAACTTAAAGATTTTAAAGATAGATCTAGTGATATGAAGTGGTGATATTAATATCAGTGAGGCATCGTTATAATAGAGCGAGCGAGCATTGGCCGACCGCCAGCGAAGTGGCTGATGTATGGAGTTCTGTTTCTAGTGGATTTAGTGCATAGACTTCGCGAAGTTTGAGAGGTGAAGCTTCTGGAGGACAGAGTTGGAACGCACGTAACACTCAACCCAACTAATAACGATATTTTATTTAAATACTATCAACCAACATATAATCAAATATATATTATATAAACGGTTAGTGTAGGTATCGTATAGCGTTAAACTAATCACATAATCCCTTGAATGTGAACTATATTTGATACTGAATAAAACTATATTTCATCTTTAAGAAGCATATCTAATACCTTTAAACGAGCAATTCTTGTATATATCTATACATTTTTATTATATATTTTTTGAATCTCGGAAACGGCTCCAAATATTTTGATGAAATTTAGTACCCTGGTTTCGGGGATGATAAATAAAACCACAATTTTTTATTGATAGAAATTGTCGTTTTATTTAATGTTTATGCCGTTAAATATAAAATTACTATTACTAACATCTATTGGAAAATATTAATAATATTGTGGCGTAAAAACCCGTCTCATGTCAACCATCAATCCGCCGTTCAAACAAATGACAATGTCGATATGAAAGACCTCTATGAAAATTTCGTCAATAAAATTAAAGCTTTCTTGGTCGAATGGTTACGAAAGTTGACTATGGAGTTATAGACCCGGGTTCAAATCTCAAGTAGGCAAGTTGCGTTTTTTATTTTTTGTGACAATTTTTTTTAAAATTGGTAGAGCTACGTATTTCAAAGGGCTTTGTTAAGTAACAATAAGTCAATGAATGTTTTGCTTAAAAATAAACCAAGAAAATCAATTGTTTTTATCCGAGCAACGCTCGGGCGTCTACTATACTTATATAATTTATATTAACGTAAAAGCACTAAAATAACTTTTATTTCATGTATATAATACATAAACATTTCTAAAGGTTAGCCTTATATCACAAAAGCGATCTTTGTGACTTGACGTCTTTTTAACCACTCTATACAAAGAAGATAATAATATCTATTATTATAACCCACTAGACATCTTGAAAATTCTTCCAAGATACTAAAGATAATACAAAAACGTAATAAGAAGATAATAAAGTAATATAAACATAAGTTTAAGTTTTTAAAGACAGATCCAGCGATATGAAGTGGTGATATTAATTTCAGTGGAGCATTGTTATAATTCGTACAGACTTCGCGAACTTTAATGTACCGACTGATGACAATATTTTATAAGTAATACCAATTAAGTGGATACCCTAGCCCTATCCTATTTAAATAATACCTGTAGGGAGGCTGGGGCTGCAGCCAACCATGCCCAGTTTTTGAAGCGCCGCAAATATTCGACTATTACTGTTAATTATGAATTTGCGGCGCTGGCATTGGAAACAATGGGTCCTTGGTCGGTGGACATGAAAAATTTCATGAGGGACATGTCCATCAAGCTCATTCTCACTTCGGGTGACCGGAGAGCTGGCAGCTACTTTGCTCAAAGAATTAGCTTAGCAATTCAACGTGGTAATGCTGCCAGCGTTCTGGGGACTATGCCGCAGGATGGGTTATTGGATGGCATATTTCTTTTATAATTTATTTGTATATTTTCTTTTCTTTATTTTAGTTTTAAGTAGTTATATTAATTTATCAGTGTCATTTTATTTAATTAAATAAATTAAGTGAATTATAAAGTAGAAAATAGACACTAATGATCGTATAAGATCACAAAATATGAAAACAATTCTACTCAATGACACGACACGAACTTTCCACTATGAAATTTAGTTTTTTTTTGTTTATCTATATATATAATACTTGAGGGCCCTGCAGACGTTGTCCTGCCTTAAAAGTATTGAAAGAGTATTTGTTTTCTTATTATCTTAAATATATTTCATGTTACTGTCAAACAAAAATATAAAACAAATAATGACATACGAACTGTCCTATTATTCTGACTGTGTCAAACTTTAGAACGACACCACAATACCAGGAGCGCCTGTATATCTATATTGTGACGACACGGCACGAAATACAAACGTTTGACAGGTAGGAACAATTTTTATGGGAAAACTAAATAAATAGTTAAAAAAACATTTTCCAGTGGACTGAATTGTGAATTAAATTCACCATCCTCGAATCCACTTGAACACACAAAAAAAAACATTAAAATCGGTCCAGCCGTTTAGGAGGTCACTGTCAACACAAGTTCAGAAGAATTATAATGCCTATATAAAAATAACATTTAAACATATAATAATAACAATTTCGTTTATCGAATGTAGAAAACGATGCCCTTGGCAGCAATTTCCCAAATACATAAATAAAGTGAAATCAACTGAGTTTAAACTGGCAACATCGGCGCTGTCAGCTGGCACCGGTCAGATGTGTTTTGGATATTAAATTTCCTGTTTTCGACTACATTCGTCTGTATTCTTGTACGGTCCGGTTAAAGCGTAAGAACGTCAAAAACCTAATAAGTCAATATTTAAAGCAAGTGAATTATGTCCTACTAGTCGAAATCAAAGTCGAAGTCCTTTTCTATCAGACTTTACCAACTCCACAGTCCGCTTTGCACGCTCCTTTTTACCACGGACGTGTAGGTTATGGGACAACTCTCCTCCAAAGCCGGCAATGTTCGGGCGGCTCCCCTGGGGTTGCGCGTGTCCATAGGCGACGGTGATCAATTAACACCACGCGGCCCGTCTGCCTTATTGTTCGGTTTATTTATAAAAAAGGTTTCCATATAAAATTCGAAACAACATTTCTTTAACCTTAGGCGTGCAAAACGAATCGCACGACAATTTTATTTATCAAATGGAGAAAATAGCGCCCTTGGTGACAATTTCTTGCCCAAATCTACAGGAAAGTAAAATCTGCTGACTGAGTTTAAACTGGTAGATGAATTCTATCGTTACATACTTTTTCTTTCTTCTTTCTTTTTTCTATTTCTTACTTAAAATATTAACCTTGCGTATCTACAAAGTTTCAAACAAGAACTTGCGGTAATTAATAGTCGAAATTTAGACTTTGTTCATTGTCGAATAAATCAATTTAGTCTTTAACAGAAACAAGATGAGGTAAAACTAGTCCAAACTTTCCGTATCAAAATCAAAACATTGCGCCCTGATTTCATCCGTGAAAAACGAATCGCATGACAATTTTCGTTTATCGAGTGGAGAAAATGATGCCTTTGGCAGCAATTCTCCAAATCCACAGGCATAAAGTGTAAACTAAATCTCCTAACAGAGTTTAAACTGGTAACATCGGCGCTGGCAGCTGGCGCCGGGCTAGTGTGTTTTGGACATTCAATTTCCTATTTATGACTATAGTCTTGGACTGTCCGGTCAAAGTGCAAATACTATCTGTTTTTAGTACAGCACTGTTTGCAGCAAGAAATGATTATGAAAGCTCTGTTTAATTTAAACATCGGCACATATATGTATAAAGACGTATAACAAATATAAAAGACAAATACCTGCATCTTAGATTTTCAAGGATAAATTAGTTACAGATACAATAGAAATTTCAGTTACAGAGTAATTTTGATAACTATTGACTTCACAGAAAATGCTTTAAACAAAAGTTGTAGGCTTTGAGGAGATAGATATTTTATCTCTCAAACATTTCTTTACATACAGACGTATCACATACATACGAACACACGTTTTTGTCTTTGTCTTCCGTGTCAAATTCCGTATCAAAATCAAAATATCGCACTTGAAGCACAATACAACGAGAGCTTCCTTCCAAAACGAATCGTATGACAATTTCGTTTATCAAATAGGGAAGACGACACCGAATGGCGGTAATTTCCCAAATCCACAGGTATAAATTGAAATCTGCTAACTGAGTTTAAACTGGCTACAACTGCACTGTCAGTTGGCGCTGGGCCAGTGTGTTTTGGACATTCATTTTGCTATTTACGACTGTACTCTAGTAGTCAAAGCACAAAAATACATTCAGATTATTTAAAACAGAACTGTTTAATCCAATAAATTCGATATTTAAAGCAAGAATATTAAGTCCATCTAGTCGAAATTAAATCGCAAATCGTCAAATTTATCGAAAATTTTTTTTTATGCATACCAAAGATTGCTGATTTAAAACAAGACGAAGTCCAACTAGTCCAATTCAATCAGACTTCACCAACTTTCCAAAATCAAAGGAATAAACTGAAATTCTTTAGCACATTTACCTGTCCAAGACTGTTACTTAATTTCAACCAATTACTTTTCTTGCAAAGTTTAGTTCAGTTTGCAAACTTTAAATCATACATCAAAGTAACCTTAGGCGTGCAAAATGAATCGCATGACAATTCCGTTTATCGAACGGAGAAAATGATGCCCTTGGCGGCAATTTCCCAAACCCATACGAATAGAGTGGAATCTGTGGAATCTGCTAACAGAGTTTAAACTGGTAACATCGGCACTGTCAGCTGGCGCCGGCCCAGAAATGTTTTGGACATTCAATTTCCTGTTTATGGCTTTATTCGTCTGTATTCTTGGACGGTTCGGTCAAAGCGCGAAAATACTGTCAGATTATTTGCAAAAGAAAGAAAAGAAGAAAGAGAAAAATGATTTTATTTGCGCAAATATGCGTATTACAGAAGTTATTTTATATGTTTAAAGTCTGCCATATTTACCTCAGTAAGGTACTTAAGCAAATATTGTTTAATTTTTTTTACTTAAATCTAAATACCTTATTTATTTATTAAGTTTACGAACATATCCCATATTTAGAGTTTTTTTTATTTCGTAGGTATGAATTGATTTATACGGTGTTTTTCTCATGTCGTTGGCTTTGGTTACTAATTAAGTGATTACAAATCTTATGATGTTGGGAGTTTATACTTCAACCCTTTTCTTTCAGCTCAACACATTGTTCATTAACATATACAGAGTTAAAAAATTAATTATATGAATTTTTATTAATAAGACACCACGAATCTTCGATTTCTGCTGAGAGCTACATAAAATTCCAATCCACACCCCAAGCTCATATAATCTGCTCACCAAATTCAAACCTATTGGTAAAATCTTTGCCGTCAGCGCTGGCGGCAGTCCAGAAATGTTTTGGACACATTCGATTTCCCGTTTGTAGCGTTAGATTATTGTCGTGCTCTTGGACCATGGTCCTAACATCTAACTGTATTTGAATGTCTGCTGATATTTGAATGATCGAAATATCTTATACGGTAGAGTACACCGTTATTTGGCATGACGAAGTGTTTTTTCAAACTACTTATACAACCTACGCAATCACATTGCACAGTGTATTATGAGAGCCATTTTTCGGACGTCTGCGTTTTATTACAAAAACTGACACAAGCAATCATTTAAAACATTAGAGTAGAACTCCCGAGTGTCAAATGTGCTTAGTTTTGGAAATAAAAAAATTTGAAATTTCTCCAATTGTGTAGGTATTTCAAGCTAAGAAAAAGTCTGCACTGAAAATAAAAAGAAATATTACTGAATAACATAAGCAGGTGTAAAGTAACTTTTATCCTTCATCTTTCAGAGCTTTCACGAATTTCGCAGCTTGCTTAGAACGAGAGTTATATTTTTTTTTTTAATTTTTGGTTTTTATTTTTTTTCTCAATAACTCCACCAAAATGGGAAAAGTTAGATAGATGAAAATTAAGATCTTTTAGTATTCTATCCACCATAAAAAAACCTACATCCCATACTCGTGGAGTCTAGATACTATAGCCTATTTTAGTTATAACCGGATTTTTTGTCGTCAGGGTTGTCACGCTTCCGAAAAATAAAAATATCCGGGTATTTGTTTTTTTAAATGCATGTCATTAAAGATAAATTTACAAAATGAAACTAACATAAATAATATGAATGGCGGTCTTACTGATAAAAATTATTTCGTCCAGGAAAGCATACGATGAAGATGAGTTACCTATAGTCAAAAGACGATATATTTTTAATTTTATAAGTTTTCAAGTGCTATCACTAAAGACATAAAATATGTGAAAAATTGTGCAAAGTTCTGCGCTGCCATATTACAAATCTTCAAGCTATCTTCTCTCCTAAATATAACATGGCATGTTCTCACTGTTGTTTGAAAGATTTTTAGACTAGTTAATTGTATTGAAACTTACCAACTCACATTTAGGAGCAAAGATCGCTTGAAGATTTGTAACATGGCACAAGAACTTTGCAATATTTTTCACATATTTTAGGTTTTTATTGGTTTTTAATATACTGAAATCAGTGTAAATTAATTTCGAAGATACGTTATGTGTGGCATGGGAAGGGGTACACCCTCGTAAGGTATTTACCTAAAACCTCATGTAGATACATAAAGCGTTGAGGAACGGGGGTGAGGCACCATGGAGCCGTTCCAGACCCATGGGGCCACTTTGCCCCAGCAGGGATTTACCCAACCTGCTGGGGGATGTCCGTCTGGGCCCCGACCGGAGGACTTACTGTTAGGGGGGGATGAGGGCGCCAACCCTCATACTGGTAAGCGAGTAGCATTTGAAGCTGCGGATAGCGCCGCAGCCGGCTCTCTTCACCCTCCGGGAGTGACCGAAAGTTCGCAAGGAGATGAAACCGAAAAAATATTTACTCGGTTAGACTTATTCAAGATGTTTTCGAACAAAACAAGGGATCTGCCACTATCAGCATCATTAGTTATCAGTTTTAGAACAATTATTGGATAAATTGTGCAACAATACTAAAAAGAAGAAGGACATAGTTGTTTGTGGTGATTTTAATATAAATATATTGGAGGATTCAGCAATAAGCAAAAAGTTTTTGTCCGTCTTAAAATGCTGTAATCTTACTAACGTGTTTTCACAACCAACTAGGATTACACAATCCACAGCTACTTGTATAGATAATATTTTTACAGAAGGGTCACCAGCGCAATCTATGATAATAAACAACTTAAGCTCTGATCAATGTGGCCAATTAGTTTGCTTTAATTACAGGATGGACAGACAGGTTAGTAAGAGCAAGGTGGTCGTTCCAGTGACTAAAAAACGCATGGAGAGATTTAGATGTGCTATTGAAAATGGGTTTCGTATTCCAGCCCATAAAAATGTAAATAAACATTATGGGGCATTATGTTCTCATATACACAAAATATATAAGACTGTCTTTACATCAAAAACAATCTCTCCTAAAAACTGTAAATCATTCAGTGATTGGGCGACTTTAGGGATACATAAAAGTAGACAAAAATTATATGATCTCTATGAAGAGAGATCGTATAATCGAGACGAGTCCTTTTGTGCACACGTTAGAAATTATTCAAAATTGTTTAAGCAAGTATGTATCGCGGCCAAGTCATTGCATATTGGTAACCAAATTAAATCTAGTAAGAATAAAATTAAAACGACTTGGAACATTATTAACGCCGAGACTGGAAGAGTCAATGACCGTTGTCGTGTCTATAAACTTAT
This sequence comes from Pyrgus malvae, assembly GCA_911387765.1. Taxonomy (NCBI): domain Eukaryota; kingdom Metazoa; phylum Arthropoda; class Insecta; order Lepidoptera; family Hesperiidae; genus Pyrgus; species Pyrgus malvae. The sequence goes on along the minus strand of OU426955.1, from coordinate 1,975,068 downwards.
TATGGACGGTACCGTCATTGAATCAGACGAACTTGTAGCAAAAACATTTGAAAAATACTTTGCTGACATTCCAGTATCGACGACTAAATCACTTAGGTCTTCCCCTGAAGCCGCCGAATCATTGCTTAAGAAAAATGTAAGCGAATGCAAATGTAAGTTTATATTCAGGCCCGTAGACGCTAAACACATTGTAAAGATATTTAAGACCTTAGAAATTAAGAACACTACTGATCTTTGGGGTATCTCTGTAAAAATACTTAGTTCAATAATTGACTTAATAGCACCCCACTTAGCTATAATATTCAATAACTGTATTAAGAGTGGTGACTTTCCTGATCTAATGAAACATAGTAAAGTGATACCTTTATTTAAGTCGGGCAATACTTCAGATCCCTCCAACTTTAGACTAATTTCAATTCTGCCCTCCATTAGTAAAATCTTTGAGAAAATAATTTTAGAACAACTTCTAAAACACTTTACAAATAATAGACTTATTCATAAAAATCAATTCGGTTTTACGAGGGGTCGCTCAACCACAGATGCCGGAGTAGAGCTTTTTAAGACCATAGTAGATGCTTGGGAGGGGTCACGGGATGCTTTAGGTGTCTTTTGTGACCTATCTAAGGCATTTGACTGTGTGCACCATGAAACATTAATCAGGAAACTCAATCACTATGGCATCAAAGAAACCGCGCTCAAGCTTCTGGAGTCTTATTTGAGTGGTAGGATCCAGAGGGTTGAAGTGAACGGTAAAATGTCAAACGGGTCTGTAGTTCATTTGGGGGTCCCACAGGGCTCAATCCTCGGCCCGTTCCTATTTTTAATATATATTAACGATCTGCCATATATGGTGGAGAATAATCACGAGATAGTATTGTTTGCAGATGATACTTCCTTAATTTTCAAAACTAATAGACAAACTGATGATTATGACGATGTGAACAATGCTCTCTCTGAGGTGGTAAATTGGTTTAATGTAAATAACTTAGTACTCAATAACAAAAAGACCAATTGTATTAAGTTTTCACCACCTAATGTTAAAGAAAATGTTGTAAAACCTCAATTGAATGGCGAGGAAATGAGCTTTGTTGATGAAGCTGTATTTCTTGGATTAACTGTTGATTCTAGGCTTCAATGGGGACCCCATATCTCTCGGTTAGCGAATAGACTAAGTTCTGCCGTCTTTGCGATTAAAAAAATAAGATCACTTACAGATGTCGATACAGCCAGATTGGTCTATTTTAGTTATTTCCATAGTATAATGTCGTATGGTATTTTACTGTGGGGAAATGCAGCTAATGTCGACACAATATTTATTTTGCAGAAGAAGGCTATTCGCGCAATATATAAATTAAATTCTAGAGAATCACTGAGAGAAAAATTTAAGGAGACTAATATACTAACATTTGCATCGCAATATATTTATGAAAATATAATGTATGTTCGTAAAAACAAACACGAATTTATGACCTTTTTGGATCTACATAGTTCGAACTGTGTTTCGACAAGGAATGGCCACAAACTTGCATTCCCCAAGTGTAGGCTCCGCAAAAAGAGCCACTCTTTTATCGGGATGTCGATCAGAATATACAATACAATCCCGGAAAATGTTCAATCCCTTCCTTTTCACAGATTTAAAAAAAAGTCAAACAAGTCCTGTGCCGCAAGGCTTTTTACGATCTTAAGGACTATTTAATTGATAAAAAAGCTTGGGATTGAGGTGTAGTCCCACAAGGCTGTTTCTATAACTGATGTAATAGACTTAAATGAATTAAATTGCCATGTTAGCAGATGGCTGTGGGACGACATTGACACATGCGGTAGCTGTCACGTATGTTCCTTATCGGCCCATAGCTACTCTGTAAGAAAGTTAGCTATTGTATACCCCATATTTTAAAACAGGGCTGAAGTTTTTCTCCGTCTGCTCTTTTCTTCAGCTCAGCATTGCCTAAGCGCACCCAGAGCAGACAGAACAAAAAATAACGTTCACTAAGAGTTTGTAAAGGAACCGTACAGTGAATAAAGAATATTTCATTTCATTTCATTTCAGCCAATTACACGATGAAAACATTCGCTACAAGGAACAAAGAATGGTTGAGCAAAGTAATTATTACCGGAAAACTAAAAAGGACTGATTCGGCTTTACTAACACCTAGAAGTCGTGCTTTTCTAGACTTGAGCACACTACAACAACATCGATCGCGTCGAAATCTCGAAATGTTATTAGAAGAAGAGACGTTAGTAAAAAAAGGAAATTAAGTCTCTGACGGCAGCCAATGGTGAGCCTTTGACACCCTTGACACCCTTGACTTTGACAACCTTTTGATTTTACCGAATGTTTAGTACTCCGCGTAGAAGAATTAGTCTTCTAGTATTATATTATAATAGTAATTTTATTATTCTACTTAATGGTAAGGCTGCCGTCATGTCGCTTTTACTAGTAACGTCAGTTATTATTAGCAAACACTATGCGGCTAGTTTAGAACACTAAGTATAAAACTAGGTGCATATACATAATTGTTTTTTTTTTTCAAATAATATAAGTTTTAATCCAACGTTTATATCCGGATACATAGTGATAACCCTAATAAGAAACAAATAATTGACTGTAACTCATAGACTCCACGAGTATGGGATGTAGGTTTTTTATGGTGGATAGAATACTTAAAGATCTTAATTTTCATCTATCTAACTTTTCCCATTTTGGTGGAGTTATTGAGAAAAAAAATAAAAACCAAAAATTTAAAAAACATTATAACTCTCGTTCTAAGCAAGTTGCGAAATTCTTAAAAGCTCTGAAAGGTTAAGCATATAAGTTACTTTTCACCTGCATAAGTCATTAATGTCTATTGATGTTACTTTTAGGAGTAGTTTTTTTTTAACTTTAACCGGATATTTTTATTGGAAATTTAAAAAAATTATAATTCTGTAACTATGCATATTTGACACACGGGAGTTCTACTCTAATGTTTTAAATGATTGTTTGTGTCAGTTTTTGTAATAAAACGCAGACGTCCGAAAAATGGCTCTCATATTACACTGTGCATTGTTAGCGTGATTCATAAACATCTACGACGTCATCAAGCTTTACTCATTCAAAACCACAAAAAAGAAACCTGATACACGTAACTTGTGTTGTTAAGAGGTAACGTTACCGGCGTATTCCCATACGAATGTATTCTCCTATTTTCTCCCTGGATAATGCTTCTAGAGGCATGATTTTTTGTGACAATATCTAAGTCTGCTAAAGCTATGGATGGCCCTATTTTTTTTTTCAATCAACTAATTAAATCAGAAAATATGACTCTTCGAAAATCGTAGAAAATGCCTCCTTCATACAGCCCTAATCCAACAACCAAGTAAAAACATAGGGGTATAGACTAATTTTTTTTCTTGATTTTTAAGATTTTTTTATTAAACTCAATTTTGAAGGAGGAAACAGGAGAATCGATTTAGTCAGAAAGTTTGTAGGTATAATCGGTCTGAGCTGCATCTGTCCCTATCGTACGTGGTGGATAGCACAGGGCGCAGCGCGAAAGCAATAGTTACTCCAAATACCTATTTTTCTAATTCAGCTGAAGCCGCGTTTCCTCTTAAAGATAAAATGCGTACTTATCATAATACGATAGCAGGTATTCACTTATTTACTCCACCACTTTTGTATCTTATTGATCTATATTTATGTATTTTATTTCATAAGCTCTTCTTTTATTTATATTATTGGGGCAAAAATAATGTATGTAAGATGTGTGTAGGATAGGATGATGACGTTTTACATATTTTTGCCAGGCATCCCGCACTTTTGTTTAAACTTTACTGAATCAACTTTTCATTTGAAAGGTTTAACTATGTCTTCGTTTTTAGACAATTCGGTAATATCTGAAGATCCATCTACATTAAAATAACCACCATCATCAAGATAGATGGCGCTGCATTTACGCCCAGCCCGATTCGGCAACGACAGTAAGCGCGTCCGGGGCGTTTTCTAAACTTGCAAATGGGTAATGGGTAATTTATGGATGTTTATCCGGCTTTTCGAGTGAATTTGTGTTGTGCTTGGAGATACTTTTTTGTTTATGACAGTTATATTGTTGATTATTTTTGACAATAATTTTAGGTTGCAGAATTTCATTGTAGTACAGATATCCACCAGGCCGATAGGACTTCACGAAGTCCGATCGGCCCTGGTTTTACAATTTTTATTTGCAATTATTTAAGTATCGTGGCGTAGTGTTAACAAAGAAATCACTGCGATAAGCAAAAAACTTTTAAAAATATTACGTTATTATTTGTAATGCTGACGTTACTCGATGCTAATTCAGTATACAAATGTTACAAAAGATTATATTGCTTTATTATACATCACGTGACTTATATGTATACTCATCTCAATTTCTTGGTTTATTCCAAAAGTATTAATTTTATTTTACATATTATTTTAATTTTATTTGATTATTTTTTTACTTTTATGAATTTATGTAAGTTTTATTTATTTATTTGTTTAGGTTCCTCATTTGTTTTTGACTACTTTTTTGTTTACACTTTAACTAGAACTTACTATAAATGATAGACTTCAGAAATATTACCCTATATACAGAAAGATTACCACAATAAGATCTCATAACCTGGTTTTTAAATCACGACTGACCTTTCAAATTTTCAATGGACAGTAAACTTAATAACGGCACATCAACTCCTTATTGCAATAAAGAGAGATATTAAGAGTTAAGTCCGTTTTAATGATCGCAATAATAAAAGTAGTGTAAAATAACAGTTTTCATAAGACAGACTGAAGTCTTTATGAGCGTTTTCAAGAACGAGTGTAATAGGTCGACCGTAAAGTAGAGATTGTATTATTCCAAGAGACGACCGACAAAAAATTGCAACTATTTTCTTAACTTTTTGAAATACGTCACATTAGAGCGAAATAGTAATGAAACAGTTACCTGGAATCTTTAGTTTTAACAACGATGATGATAGGTTAATTTAGTATTTATAAAAAATTGTGCTTTTTGTAGCACATTAAAAACTGAGAAATATTTTGATCTAAAATAACCGTTATGTGTGTGTGTGCTATGTGATGTACATGATATATTTGACCAAAAATGACCTTACGATTCATTAAGGCGTGACGCAAAACAAAATGAACGCAATCGATTGATTTGACTTTTCGAGCGAACATGACGCGGTGTCATGCAGCGATGTTGGCGTGATGGCTAGCGCATCACACCAGGTAAGCCAATTTAATGCGATGATTAAATTAGTTTACCTGCTATAAATGTAATATACGTTGCATAGTTTCGCAATCATGTTTACTTTGTATATATAACATAGGACGTCACAAACGTATCTAATTGGAAGCTGTTTCTGAACTCTAAAATACAATGAGCATTTTATAAATACTTGTATTTTTTGTTTCCACATCTCAAACTATATCACAGAAAATGTAACAATAAGTCAAAAGGAAGATAAATCTTGATGGATATGAGTAAAAGCATCAAGTATGATATGAAGTTGAAGAACGAAGTTGCTTTATTTTGATCTTTATGACAATTTTGAGTTTACGAGGACCTCCGTTGTGTTGTATGTTTAAAGACTTAAGAGGAACCTAGTATGTTGTGGGTAACAAAATAAAGATAAAGCTGATGTAGTAATGAGATGAGCGTGTTGTTTGAAGGAAGGAAGGAAAATTTATACTTTTACTTTAAGTTAAAAGTTTATAAATTATTGAGCAAAGCACTCCAGATTCTTTAATATTAGCGGAGTGTGTGAATTTTTTTATAGGAAATAAAATAGGTCTTGCAAGTAATTAATTTTTGCTGTAACGATGACATAGTTTGAGGCGAAGTTACTAAGCTATTTATGGGTTTAAATATAATCCATAAAAAGCTTAGTAACTTCGCCTGCTGCCAGGAGTTGAAATGTTCTAGGAAAATTAAAAACGTTGGCTTCGCCACTCATCGTTACTCATTGTCAAAAGGTGCTTTGTCAAATAAAAACAAACTCTTATTTAACAAAGTTGACGTCCGGTATCTTAAACATTTGAATGTCAAGTACGACTTAGCAGGTGAGTATAGATATTCTATTTCATGAAGTCCGATCGACTCTCGTTGTATTAGTGATGTGTAGCGAACTTGTTAGTGACTATCGCGCTTGTGTGCGTAAGTTTTTGAGGCGGTGGTAAGGAAATCGAAAAATATATTATCTGTGATAACAAAAAAAAACAAATAAAAATACGTTTCTTAATCTCTTCTAAATTAAATTGTCATGCTGACGTTACCCGACACTGAGCGCGACTTGAGGACAAAGCGAAACAGAACATCTATACCATTTTCAAACCCCATTTCGAGTTTATCGATACTTTTCCCATCCCTAGCTAAGCGGATGCTGCTTTCAGAGCCGCTACTTTGCAAGCTTTTAACTCAAAGTAGAAACAAGCTCTTAACGAACATAGTTAAAAAGTTCGTGAATACTTACATATTATTATTGACAGTAATGTGGTGACTTTTATTTCTTGTGTAGAAAATAGAAATTGTGGACTGCGGAGAATCAATACTAATATTTAAAAGTAGCTGTGCCTCACGGTTTCACCCGCGTTAGAGAAGATCATTAGCATAAAGTGAAGTCCCTTCTGAAGTGCTGCTAGACCGGCTTTTTTGTAGGACTATTTTAAATAAATATTTTTTATACATAACATATATGTAACTCTAGCGGTTTTGGCAGCGCACGCCAGAATAGCTTGCAGATGGTAGATTTTTCCCAACTAACTTGACACTAACATATTTTAGACAGTGCACACAATACCTTTATAAATTGTAGCCTTTGATGTAGAATTCTGATGTATGAGCTATATTATTGTAAAGTTTCATTAAAATCCATTCAGTAGTTTTTACGTAAAAGAGTAACAAATATCCATACTTACAAACTTTTGCGTTTATAATATTAGTAGGATTTGAAAGTCTGTTTGTTTGCATTTCTTTCAAGTCGAGTACAGATTGACCTATTATTTATAGTGATAGTTTGTAGGCATGATAGTTTATGGGTTTGTGTGACATAAGGCATTCTTTACTCATTTCATGTTATATTATTTTCCATTGTCCTGTATTCCCTGTCAATTGTTATTTAAAATCTCCTATTTTGAGAGACATTTAAGTATAAAATTATAATAAAAACAGAGTATATTATGGTCACATTTTTGCAAATGATTTTAATTCTATTTAAAAAACTTTGGTGTTTTGACGGGTCTCCGTATCCAAATGTAATATCTAATTGTTGAGGCTATAACAAACGTAAAATTGCATACGAGAATACACTAATTCAAAAAAATATACATACAAAGAATATACATATAAGGGCGATTTTAGAGGTCTCTCATCATGTAAATATTTTATTTTTTCTTCTTTTCTCCTTGTTAGATTTAATTAAGTACCAAACTTTCTCTGAAGTAAACATAAATTTTACTGTATATGAATCACGTTTGACGTTTCTTAATTTTTTCCAATTTTATTCATTTTATCGACATTTTATAACAACTCCACATCACTAGCTAGTTGCAACGGATGTTGCTTTCAGTCTGGAGCTTTTAACTCAAAGCCAAAATGAAATCTTAACGAATCCAGCGAAACTAAGTATAACCATCACGTCTTTGCTGCATTAAAACAAGAGATTTCTTTCAAAACGAGCAAATTCTTTTAATATCTCAAAGTCCTTTCCTTTGATAAGTTTAGTACATAGCTGCAGCTTTAACCTGGTCTGGATTTTATACTTTTAGGGTTTCGTACGAGAAACGGAAACTTTTGTAAAACATCTGTCTCAGTTGATTAGTAGCTAAAATAAGAAGTACCTGGACGCCCGAGCGTTGCTCGGATAAAAACAATTTATTTTCTTGGTTTATTTTTAAGCAAAACATTCATTGACTTAGTGCTACTTTATAGATCCTTTTGAAATACCTAGCTCCCAATTTAAAAAAAATACAAAAAATAAAAAACGCAACTTGCCTACTTAAGATTTGAACCCGGGTCTCTAGCTCCGTAGTCAGCTTTCATAACCATTCGACCAAGAAAATTTTAATTACATTGACGAAATTTTTATAGAGGTCTTTCATATCGACATTGTCATTTGTTTGAAGGGCGGATTGACGGTTGAAATTTGACGGCTTTCTACGCCACAATATTATTAATATTTTCCAATAGATGTCAGTAAGAGTAATTTTATATTTAACTGCATAAACATTAAATAAAACGCCAAATTCTATCAATAAAAATTTATGGATCGATTTATCATCCCCGCAACCAGTGTACTAAATTTCATCAATATCTGTGAAGCCGTTTCCGAGATTCAAAAAATATATTTAGATATATACAAGAATTGCTCGTTTATAGGTATTAGATAGAAGTTTTGATAAGGAGCTGAGGGCCCACTCTGTACACATCCGTTCGTAAGTTCTAACATTTTCGGAATCCTTTTTGGCGTACTCAGTATGGTTTTTTTTCACGAATTAATAAGATAAGCGTTATTAAAGATGACATTTAGCTACTGAATAAATAATATTGCTAGAATTTTTTCAGCCTTCTCCAAAAATTAGGCCCCAAAATTCACTAAGTTTCGGATACGGGCGTACAGAGTGGGCCCTCTGATTCGAAATTAAGAATTCTGTAAAGAAGCTCTCCTTCAAAGCCAGCTCAGACATGCTCATGTCCATAGTCGACGGTGTTAGCTTAACATCAGGCGGCCTATCAAGCTTTTTGTTCGGTTTACGTATATGAAAAAACGATGACAAAATTGTTTCAGGGATCACAAATGTACTTTTGTTACACTTTTACAACAAATAGGTAGTTGTTTAAGAAAGAAGACATAAATTAACCATTTCCCACCAAGTTGATGACCGCTGGAACAATCAAAGGTATAATATCGAAGGTATTATATCGAGGGTATTATATCGAGGGTATTCGCTGTTTATACAAATACCCGGACGACAGAAAACAGAATCAATTCAATCAATTCAAACAGAAATATTCTCTTAATCAATTGAAATTTTTACAATTGCATTGGTAATTTAAAATATTTTTGGTAATTATTATGTTTAGGTCTCTTTAAATTTGAGAAGAATGACATTTTATAAGAAAGACATTTTTTATTTTATTTATTTATTTAGACTCATTAAAAAGGTAACATGTTACATTGCTACTAAATGCTAAGCCTTGAGATATTTTTACATGTTACCTTAATTATAGACGAGTAATAGTTAATAATTTAAGTTCGGATCACTGTGGTCAACTCGCATGTTTTAAATATGATATTGATAAACGGGTTGATAAGAGTAAAGTGGTCGTTCCGGTGAGTAATAAACGAATGGAGAGATTTAGAAATAAGCTTGTAAATGGATTGTCTGTTCCGTTGCATGGTAATGTAAATAAACAGTATGAGATACTTTCTGATCAAATCAATAAAGCATATAATTTTGTATTTACCCCAAAGACAATCTCTCCGAAAACATGCAAATCATTCAATGATTGGGCAACATTGGGACTACACCGAAGTAGGCAAAAATTATATGACCTTTATTATGAGAGGTCCTATAATCATAGTGAATCCTTTTGTGACCATGTTAAAAATTATTCAAAAGTTTTTAAGAAAGTGTGTATCGCGGCCAAGTCCATACATATCAGAAATCAGATAAAATTTAGTAACAATAAAATAAAGACGACTTGGAAAATCATTAATGCCGAAACTGGAAGAGGTAAGGACCGCAACCTTGATTTTAAACTAATTGCGGATAATAATACTCTGGTTGAACAAGATGAGAATGTGGCTAATTTATTTGAGAAATTTTTTAGTGACATTCCAGTTTCGACAACTAAATCTCTTAACTCTTCCCCCAACGTTGCTGAGTCGTTGCTGAAAGAAAATGTGAGCGAATGCAAATGTCATTTTAAATTTAGACCCATAGACGCCAAACACATTGTAAAAATATTTAGGACATTAGATGTTAAGAACACTACCGATCTTTGGGGTATTTCTGTAAAGATCCTTAATTCAATAATAGATTTAATTGCACCAAACTTAGCCCTAATATTTAATAATTGTATAAAAAGTGGTGAATTTCCTGACCTAATGAAACATAGTAAAGTGATTCCTTTATACAAATCGGGCAGTACTACTGACCCTATGAATTATAGACCTATTTCTGTTCTCCCCACGTGCAGTAAAATATTCGAGAAAATTCTTCTCAACCAGTTATTGTCCTATTTTACAAATAACAAACTTTTACATAAAAATCAATTTGGTTTCACTAAAGGTCGTTCTACAACCGATGCAGGTGTTGAGCTTTTTTCAGTTATTATAGAAGCTTGGGAGAGATCGCAGGATGCCTTAGGTGTGTTTTGCGACCTATCTAAAGCTTTTGACTGCGTTCAGCACGAAACCCTTCTAAGGAAACTCAACCACTATGGCATTAAAGGTACCGCGCTTAAACTCCTGTCATCCTATTTGAGGGATAGGACTCAGAGAGTTGAGGTGAATGGTAAAAGGTCGTCTGGGTCACCTGTAGAGATGGGGGTCCCACAGGGTTCAATTTTAGGACCATTTCTGTTTTTATTATATATAAATGATCTTCCATTCATGGTAGAAAACAGTCATGAGATTGTATTGTTCGCAGATGATACTTCTCTTTTATTTAAAATTAATAGACGAATATCAAATCTTGACGACGTGAACAATGCTCTCTCTAAGGTTGTCCAGTGGTTTAATGTAAACAATTTACTATTAAATAATAAAAAAACTAATTGTATAAGATTTTCACCCCCAAATGTAAAGAAAGAAAATGTAAATCCTCAATTAAATGGTGAGGATCTTGCCATTGTTGAAGAAGCTTCATTTCTTGGAATCACAATAGACTCCAAATTACAGTGGGGACCCCACATCTCTCAGTTAGCGAATAGACTTAGTTCTGCAGTTTTTGCAATAAAGAAAATTCGTTCCCTCACAGACATTGCAACAGCCAGATTAGTTTATTTCAGTTATTTCCATAGTTTAATGTCATATGGCATTTTACTGTGGGGTAATGCGGCTGATATTGATTCAATCTTTATTTTGCAGAAAAGGGCTGTTCGCGCAATTTATAACATAGGTGCTAGAGAATCTCTCAGAGAAAAATTCAAAGAGATAGATATTCTAACATTTGCTTCGCAATATATTTACGAAAACATCATATATGTACGTAAAAACAAAGAAAAATTCACTACTATATTGGACTTGCAAAGTCCTAATTGTGTTTCAACTAGGAACGGCCACAAGCTGGCATTTCCGAAATGCCGGCTTCATAAAAAAAGTAATTCTTTTATTGGGATGTCCATCAGGATATATAATAAAATCCCAATAAAGATTCAATCCCTGCCTTTAAAACCTTTTAAGAAGGCAGTCAAACAAGTCCTGTGCCGTAAGGCTTATTATAACACTAAGGACTATCTTAATGATAAAGGAGCGTGGGAATGAATCTCGCTCACACAAGGCTATTTCTTCATAGATTGTATTAGTTTTAGTAATTACTCGCATCTGTGAGCAGGTGGAAGTGGGTTGATGGTGTCTCACACGATCAGCTGTCACGTGTGACCATTATCGACCCATAGCCATTCTGTTATCTCAAATATATTATTATGTACTGTTTTTTTTAAAAGAGTGCTGGGAGTTTTTTTCCGCCGCCTTTTTTCTCTCAGCTCAACACCTAGCCCAAACGGGCACTTAAAGGCGATGACCGGGAAAAAATGACATTCATTAAGCGAATATTTTGTATTCCTAATATGAAATAAATATTTTTTCTTTCTTTCTTTCTTTCACAGCAAGCTTTGTAATATAGTGCATAAACCTAAACATTAAAAATTAGTAGGTATATAGAAACAAACAATGAAAAGTAAGAAAAAAATATGTACATGTATGTATGTATATGTAATATTATAGTGGTAAAGTACGAAGTTATCCTATCTTATGGGTCTGAGATTAAAGCAGGGTTCAAAAACCTGTAGATCTTTTTTTTTTTTTATTTAAGAGGAAGGACTTTGTCGCTGGGCGACCATATCGTCCCGTTAGGCTACAGATACACAAACAAATACAATTTCTTAACTACGAGTATTCAGCAATGCCATATCTGCTAATGAATATAGCATTTTGGCTTTGCTCGACATGGGTTCCGCCAAAATGCTATTTAGTAGACCGACTTGAGAATTTTCATTTAAAAGGAACGTCTGTCGTAAGGTCGCGTTCCGAGCACACTCCATCAATACGTGCTGAATATCTTCTATTACACCGCAAGTGTTGCAATTTGGGGATTGTACTTTTTTCATCAAAAACGCAAATTTGTTTGATGGAATGTGCCCCGAGCGCAGCCTTAGAGCTGTCCGAGTGATGTTGCGGCTGAGGTTGGCATTGTCAACCCACGAAATCTGTGGGATCTGCGGCTGGATGGTTCTGTACCAAATACCTTTCTCTTGCGACCTCTCATCGAAGTATTCCTGCCACAACTGTCTGCATTTCTTTTTAACCAATATAATGTAGTCAGAGTGCAGAGGTGTCACACTGTACGGAATACCATCTACGGCGGCTTCTTTAGCAATTAAATCCACCTCTTCGTTTTCTTTTATACCAATATGAGACGGAATCCATTGGAGGATGACTCTTTTGTTGGTACGTTGTAGCGTGAGGATTGATTCCAGAACCTGTAGATCTTAGTTTTAAAGACAGATAGATTATCATGAAAGATATCTAATGGTCTTCGCTTTGAAATTCCTTTAGAAGTCTGCATAGTCTAGGGAATATTGAATGATGACCTAAGTTACTTTCATATAATTTATGAGTAAGTAACGGTCTTGAATAACGTGATGACGGGATGTCAATCATCAAGTGGCCGAGTAGTCATCATAGTCATTATAGAGATGAAAGAGTCTTTTCAGAAAAGCTATAAGAACATTTTGTCAATTCGTAGAAAACACATATAAAACTAAATATAGAAGTGTAAGTTATTTAAAATATAAGGCTTCCGTACCAATTTTTGCACAGTCTCTAGATCACAAAAAAACTGTCTTCCTATAGTATTTTTAATCGACATTTACGGTTACCGATATTTTGAAAAATTGTTGAACAAAATGGCAACCGGAAATACGATTCTGTTGAACGAGTTGTTTAAATATTTTTTTCATTTTCACTCTTTGCTTTGGTACTCACGAGAGTAATTAAAATAACAGCAAACTCAGAATAATGGCTCATAGATTATATTTTATCAGAGAATCGATATGGGTTGGATTTGTTTGAATTATTTAAAATTATTCTGAATGTCATTTTTTTTTAATTCTCTGTTTGAAATATACTAGCTGCTATTAGTTAGCAAGCAATGCAATAAACAGAATCTAACTGCTTCTCAACGAAACCAAAGATACCCAAGTAGATATTCGTTTCTAAATAAAATTAGCAATCGATCATCATCATCTTTCACTACTTTTATCGATAAGTTTTTATTTTTACGCAATCTAGCTACAAAAATGGGAATATTTTTTCAACTTTTTTATGTGCTACAGGTCTCTCACAAGTGTGAGGGATTTACGCCATATTCCACGACGCTGGCAAATTGTGGATTATTTTGGATTTTTTTGTGATGTAGTCCTTGATGTAGCATAAAAATTATTTCTAATAATTTGGTATTTAATATTCCTACCCACCAATCCACAATTGGCCAGCGTGGTGGACTATGGGCTAAATCCCTTTCACTAGTGAGACCTGTGCCCAGCAGTGGGACATAAAAAGGTTGAAAAAAAAAACATATATAGTGACCAGTGCTAAACAGGAACAGCAATTACAGTGTGACTAAATAAAAATTTATAGTACGAGTAAATTAAGTGAAATCCTTGTACAAAAATAGTTGATAATTATCAAGCTCTCCAGGTCCTACTAAAAACGCATATAGAAATAATATTTTGCTGTAGTGTGTCACCTCTGGCCACAAAAATAACCTCTGCATCTCCTCTACTCTGTGAACGCAGCGAATCCGAAACTGGGACGTGTTTGCTGAAGCCATTAACAAATTCGCTATCCAGAACTTTTGAAGAAATTCTGCATTTTACCTGGATTTGAATGTTTTATCTACTTGAGCGAAAGTTTTTAACCTCCCTTTGTACTATGTCTCGGGTATTTTAGCTACTGCATAACGTTAAATCTCTGTTGAACGTGCAATGGAAAATGTTATATTTTATTGCGCATGGAATGAGAAATGTACAGTAACTTTGTAGATTAAATATGAGCGTGAATATGTGAAAGGAATTAAATAATAATAAATAAATAAATAATAAATATCTTTGGACAATTCACACAACACCATCTGATTCCAAACTAAGCAGAGCTTGTACTATGGTAATCAGAAAGCTGATAAACATACTTATATAATTCTAAATACATACTTAAATAGATAAATTAACACCCAGACACACAACAAATAGTCATGTTCATCACACAAATATTTGTCCTGGGTGGGAATCGAAACCACGACCTCACGCTTCGCAGTCGGCTCATCACCCACTACGCCACGGAGGCTGTCATAATATAAATTAATAGTAGACTGTTTTAACAAAGTTATATGGAGCAAAAGGATTAAATTTGCTTTAAGCAAGGATAGCTTATTTAGGATATTTATATGGATTGGATAAAGCGTCGCTCGCTCGCGTCGAAGACCGCGGGTATTTACCACTCGGCCATCGCTGCTCGTTGGCGTGTTAATTCCTTATCGCTTGCGTTATCTTTTGTAAAGCAAGTCTTTTATGTTTCAGTAAAAAGGTGTAGTTGTTGGCCACACTTACGTGAAGTGTTCATCAACCTAGAACAAGACTCAAGTCAATTAAAATCTAGTAACTTTAGTAGTAGTAGTTAGCATCATGTTACGCGTTTATTACCTAATCTCAGATGCGACAATAACAGAAAAAAAATATACTAACTTTAAAAAGTTAAACTAATAATATAGTCGTCAAAACAAAGTGATGGTGACGCAATAAACCAAAACTACTTCAACGAGAGAAGACTAATTTCTCTCTTTAGAAATAGTTAAAATTAAACTTAAACCTTACTTTTTAGTAAGGATAAAAATATTATTCTAATGCCATAGGAACTGAGAACTTTCTACAAATGAGGAGCAATAACACTATCCCACCTAATATAGTAATGGCCAAGCCATCTGTCCGGCTAGTACTAACTGAATCTGCAAATAAGTTGGCGTGTCCATTCCACACAATTACCGATGAAGAGCTTTTATTAGAAGACATTGGAATCAGCATTATTATTGCTCTCACTGCTGAGTACGTGTCCTTTAAGTGGATACATAAGAATAGTGGTTATTAACCATTCTAGGTGGTGTAAATTCGTTGAATTGACTGAGGTGGTACCACCGTCTAGCATTTTTTTGCGTTCAGTGCGTTTGAGTTTAAAGTAGCGATTGGCACACATATCAAGCAACCAGGAGTCAAAAATATACAACAGTAACTTAGAAATGTAACTCAGACGTAAAAAAGTTCCTAACTACATTTTATTTCCTTTTTAGAGTTCCGTGCCCGAAGGGTGCCAACATGACCCTATTACTAAGCCTCCGCTGTCCGTCCGTGTGTCTGTCTGTCTGTCGACAAAGAGATCAGGCATTCCCGGACACAAATAGTGTCCTTCTACTTGTATATTTCTTTTTAATTTTAGAAACATTATAAAACCGGCCCAGAGCGAGTCGGAGTCACGCATAAAGGGTATTACGTACAATTATGTAAAAAAAACGTTTATTATATGGGAGCCTCCTTAAATATTTATTATTCCAATTTTTAGTATTTGTTGTCATAGCGGCAACAGAAATATATCGTTTGTGAATTTTATAATGTCTTATCATCACGGTTCATGAGATACAGCCTGATGACAGACTGACGGACAGACGGACGGACAGCGGAGGCTTAGTAATAGGGTCCCGTTGGCGCCCTTCGGGACGGGTAAGGGAACTTAAAAACTGTCGATCAGCTGCCACGTGTGCCCATTATCGACCTTTAGCCATTCTGTTATCTCAAATATAAAAATGTACTTTTTTAAAAGAGTGCTGCTTGGAGTTTTTTTTCGCCGCCTTTTTCTCTCAGCTCAACAACTAGCCCAAACGGAAACAAAAATTACATTCAATAAGGAAATATTTTGTATTCCTAATATAAAATAAATATTTTTTCTTTCTTCTTTATTTCTGTTTCCTCAACGCCTTTGCGTAGCTTGGGTCTATTTTTATATTTATGTCTCCCAAGCGGTAGGTCCTGACTTTAAATTTCGGTGAGCAATTCTGATTAAGATATTGTTCATAAGTATCAGTTTTTACGGAGAGAACGGTGTTCATCAACCCACACTTGACCAGCGTGGTGTATTATGCCCAAAATCTCTCTCAATCCTTAGAAGGAAAGTGCTCCAGCAGAGCTTGGGATATTAAATGGATTGAAAAAGATATTCTTAATACAAGTTTACAGTATAAGCTCAACCTAACCCATCCCAAGGCGCATTTGTCCATAAAACAGTGAAAACGACTTTAGAAAATAATGGAATACGTAGTCTTAATGCATTTAAATGTAGCCAATGGCGGTGAAAGCGAGATTTCCGATTTAAACTGCTCTCGCTTTGTCCTCAAAGGCTTAATATCCACGATTCTCTTCCATTCTGAAGAAAACAAAACGACGCTATTTAATTTTGAACCTCTTTACAGTTAGAATTTATAAAATTTAGTTCCATTTTCAACACGATAGGAATAAGTTGATTTTGAATTAGTTTTTTTAATGACTGCTAATAAAAAAATTGGCATTGCCATTTCATAAATAAATGATTACTTGATATGAAACAAAATAACATATTCGTATAGGTAATACTAATAATTCTATAAAATTATATAAAGAAAAACAAAAAAAATACAAATAAATTATAAGTACTTATAAAAAATATGATACCTACCTAAATGTCACAATGTATATCTTTTTAAGTATTTTTATGAAAATAATATTCTTGTTTTTATACATTTACTCTGGAAATTGGAAAGAAAATTAAATGTGCTCCGCGGTTTTACCCGCGTTATAACATGATGTTTTGGACCATCCAACACAAAAAAAAAAACAAACGAGTAGGTCCACAGGGAACACTTTTAAACAAATAAACTCTTCAGTTATGTAATATTGTAGGCTAGCGGCCGCCCGCGACTTCGTCCGCGTGGACTTTGGTATTAGTCAAAGCATGATGTTTTATAACCTAAAACCTTCGCTGATAAATGGATTATCAAACACAAAAATATGTTTTCAATTCGAACCAGTAGTTCCTGAGAGCAGCGCGTTCAAACAAACAAACTCTTCAGCATTAAGTAGTATAGATATAAAATACGAAATGAACCAACAATCTTGAAAATGGCAAAAATAAGTACAAACTAAAAGGATACTGGGACACTGAAACAACGATTTCTATAATTTTTTTTCATTAAATTACTAGTCAACTATTTAAGACATTTTCGAACATATATGATTCTTACCAATCTTCTTTCTTCGTTCTTCTTTTTTTATTAAGAATTCATTGTCTTCAATATTCTAATCTTCAATTTTCCTCGCTCTGCAAAGTTTGGCAATAATTTCGTTTTAGAATCCAAACGCTTTGCCCAAAAACTTGGCAACGGTAAAGCGTAGGAATTCTAAAACAAAAGAACTGCACCTTTTCTTCTTTAAGTTCTTCTTCTTTATTCTTACACAATCCACTGTTCTCCGATTGTTGTGGCATTAGAAACCGAAGCGGAACTTTCATTATCATTAGTGACTACAGGTTTAGGATTATTTAAATATGTTTTTAATTCTACTAACTTACTTCTTCCTACTTTGATCATAGTTTCTGTAGCCGTAAGCTTACCTGAAAAAGAAAAAAATAATTAAACATTATACTCGTACATTCAAAGTAACGATAATGACATGATATGATCCCCCATCCCATCTGACTGCTATTAGAATTATTTTGTCAAAATTAAGGAGCACAAATTGTACGAATTGGGTATTCCGCGAAATTGAGATAAGCGGAATAAAAAGGAGAGGTTTGAGAATCCGCCAATTATATGACAGAAGGCTGTGCTTATGGTGAAGGAGGAACAGAGGGGAAAGCAAATATCATTAGTACTTTTTCATCCTCGCAAACAACCGGTAATTTTTTTAAATACATTTTTAAAAGTAGTATTTTCTTTTTATTCTTACTCATTATTGAGCGTAATTTACAGCATCGTTAAATGATTTTCAAGACCATTGATTGATGATAATTTAAAAAAGGAATTTTATGAGTCGTAGTTACTTTTTTTTTATGTGTCACTGCTGGGCACAGGTCTCCTCTCACAAGTGAGAGGGATTTACTTTAATGTGAATTTATTATATGAGGGAGTTACTTTAATGTGAATTTATTTACATCGTGAGTGATTAATTTATGGTCATATTTTGCTTCAACACGTCTCCTAATTGATTATTATTTTTGGGTAAAAACAATATTCATCTGTTTTAGTTTCTATATATATTTCTTTGTTATCTATTGGCTGGCTGGCTGCAACCCTTTTTGCGTCCCACTGCTGGGCACGGGTCTCTCCCCATTATTGGGGAGGCCTGGAGCTTACTCCACCACGCTGCTCCAATGCGGGTTGGTGGAGATGCGGGTTAGTGGCCAACCCGCTGTTGGATGTTTTCAAACCGCCCATAAGGCCTCCGACTAGGTTTTAACGACTGTTATCTATCGACAACAACCGGGACCGACGGCTTAACGTGCCCTCCGAAGCACGGAAACGCGCATGAAATTTTTTGCCACTAGCGGTCACCCATCCCACACCCGACCGCTCCCGTTTGGCTTAGCTGCATAGACCGCTTGCGTTCTACGCTAGCCGCCGAGCCACGTATCTATCATTGTTATCTATTACTGAAGCATAAATGGCCTGGCAATTGGCGAAGAACGCGCGATCTACGCAGCTAAGCAAAACGGGTGCGAGATGGGTGACCATTAGTAGCAAAATTGCTGTGCTTCGAAAGTAACAGTCGTTAAACCATGTCAGTGGCCTTATGATTCGTCGTGGTTTGAAAACATCAAAAAACGGGTAGTAACTTGAGTTGGTGGAACTCACATTGAAGCAGCGAGTTGGAATTAGCTCTGTAATGGGAAAAAAAAGACTCCCCAAAAGGGATCCCCCTAGACTAGTATATACCCGAGTTGCAGCTAGCTAGCCAGCAGAGCTCTTACTAGTAAACTCAATTCGCTTACTGCTCCACTCTTGTTTCGCTCCCGCTCTTCGCTACCTCCTAAGCTCACACCACCAAAGAAAGTCAAATAAAATTATAATTTTATACGGACTGCGCTTATTTAAGCCTACTGATTAGTGCCGAGTACTACCGAGCTGCTTTGTCGACTCAACGAAACTTGATATTTCATGAACCGTTTCGAAATTAGGTTAAAGCAAAACTTATGTTTCGTTTTTCTGGACTTCTCCGCAAGTTTATTTCATCTAGCTATGTAATTAGAACAAAATGCAAACTGTATTTTACTCTAATAAATTTATATCGCAATGTTATTTGCTATTTCTTTACATTAACTGAGAAAATTACAAGTTAAAAGAAAATAACTGGTAGTAGACTCTAATAAGTACCCACTAGTTGACAATATTAACGTAACAATGCGAAGATAAATCTTGTATTTACATATTTTATCTACATCTAAAAAAGCAAGCCATATTGTGAAAAATAAAATATTGACAATTCAACGGAACTTTTCGTTATTATTTTTCTGTCCCTTATTAAATTTTACATGTTGCGTGCTGCATGCTTGTTTGCCGCTTTATGTCATAGAAAACGTATATGTCTGCTTATTTTTTTTAATTATCTCCTATTACTGAGAAATCTTATTAATTATCGGCTGCGGTTTTGGAGTTTTCTGTTTCATTTTTATCTATTCATCATCTTTATCTTAGAAATCTTATCCGCTCTCGCTCCAGCTCCCGCTCTTCGTAGCCTCTAAGCCCACACCGCCAGATAGTCAAATGAAATTATAATTTTATACGGACTGTGCTTATTCCGGCCTACAGATTAGTGCCGAGCTGCTTTGTCGACTCAACGAAACTCGATATTTCATGGACCGTTTCGAAATTAGGTTAAGGCTAAATTTTTATTTCGTTTTACTGGAATTATCCGCAAGTTTCTTTCATCTTGCTCTGTGACGTTATTAATTAAATTTATGTCGCAATGTTATTTTCTTTTTCATCGTATTAACGGAGTAAATTGCGAGTTTAATGAAAATAATTAAAGTAGACTCTCATAAATACCTACTATTTTTATTGATAGATAAATTATATCCTCTTCTGTACTATTGTATTCTAGTTAACAATATTGACGTAATAATGCGAAGTATTTTTTTTTAATTTCATATTTAAAATCAATAAATCAACTAAAAAGAAAAAAATCACTTTGCTTCATCAAATCCTCTGTTTCGTGAGACCCATGGACAATATGAACTAACAAAATCATAATCAAACACCTATAGAAATGCTACATATGACCTGATCATAATATCTTCTACAATATTTAATATTTCTTTATATTAATGGAGTGAATAGCATGCTGAAAGATTAATGGGAGTAGATAAAATTCTGACTGACGACGACATTGACGTAATAATGCGCAAATATTTTTTTTGTATTTTAACTTTCAATTCCGAGCTAGTGATTAATCTATGATAATATTATAAATTGTATTTTTTATGCTGCATTGTAATTGCATTTTTTGTATGTTTGTATGTTTGTAATGAATAAACTTAAAAACTACTGCCCCGATTTCAAAAATTCTTTCACCATTAGAAAGCTACATTCACCTTCAGTAACATAGGCTACTTTTTACTGCGGGAAAAATGCTACATTCCTACGTGAAAACCGGTAATAGGGTCAGTGCGGTTGAAGAAACTGGCTAAACGCCTACGATTTTAATATAGCAATGAAGCCTGGAATAGTACATAGGCTTCTTTATCCTACTTTAATGGGACCCCCAGTAAACGGGTCCACGCGGGCGAAGCCGCTGGCTGAAAGCTAGTCATTTTATAATATTGATATCCTTTTCGTAGGTCATAAGATTATCGAAGACAGCGCTAACATTTATTCAATGAATAGTTTCATAAAAACTGATTGAAAGGTGGCCAAGTGTATTTTCAAGTTCATTCATAAAATTAAGAGAAGGACAGAGAAAGAGAGAAATGAAGAGAATACCTTTATTTGATGAATGAACGTAAAAATGCATTTCACATAACAATATATACGTATGTTAAGACATACCTATGAGTTTTTATAATAAACTAGCGGCCGCCCGCGACTTCGTCCGCGTGAACTTTGGTATGAAATTTTTCCTGAATTTTCTTTACTATAAACCTAACGCAGCCCGAGACCTTTCCAACGAATGCAAAACCGTGGAAATCGGTTCGTGCGTTCTGGAGTTATAGCGTCAGGAAGGAAAACCCGACTTATTTTTATATAGTAGATTTTGTACCATCCATTTACGCCACCAATCATTGTTCAACCTTTCCCAAACGACCTTGTAAGTCGGACACAGAATGAAACCCTCTTATATGCAAGTCCATCTGAACGAGGGACATCTTAAGCGGCTTCGTAATCCGTTCACAATGCTGCGGGATCGCCACGCAGTTTGAACGAGATTGAACTCCTTATTTGGAAGATTGAACCACGACATTATATCTATCCTTGAGAGTTTTTTTTCCTCCGGCTTTTTTTCTCTCATTGACCCAGCGGTGGGTAGGCATTAAAGCCGAAGATCCGTTAAAATTTAATTTAACGGATTCTTAAAACTTTAAAATAAACTTAAAATTCAAAATTTAAATTAAGTTATGATTGTAATTAATTTAGTAAATAAATAACTGTAGGTTAATTTAGTAATTATTGGATGCCTGAATAAGGCAGACTGTTTAAATACTATTGTTAGACGCAAACATCTAAATTTTTTGTAAACAGTCATCTATAAACGTTTTTCATTTCATTTCATTTCAAAATGTACACTATTCAACAATTGTATAGTATAAGCACTATAAAATTGTTGGCTCCAACGGCGCGGGTTCTTCCCGTAATAAAGGAGGCCTATTTTTTGTATCTTACCTTCAGAAGGGGCACCCTCTGACACCTTAGGGGACACCTTAGGAGAGGGGTTACCGGGTTGTCCACTCTGTTTAATAAAATAAGTTCAGTAGTTCAGGACTGAAAATGTAACAGACAACAACGCATTTATTATATTATTACAATTTATGACACAAATATAAATAAACGTAATAATAAACGTTACACACTCATAGCCCCACATTAAGGTAATTAATACCCTGTGTCGTGGGTGCCATGGACACATACAAAGACAGGAACACAAACACCCAGACCGAGAACAGAAATTTAAACTCATCATTCAAATTACTGTTTCGCCGGGAATCGAACCCGGGACCCCTCGATTGGCAGTCCGGCATGGTAACCATTGCGCCACGCGGGTCGTCAAATTACGAATGTGTACTTGTAAAAAATAAATCTATAGAAACTTTTAAAGTACGTACCTATATGCCAGAATCTGGTTAAACGTAATAATAAACGTTACACACTCATAGCCCCACATTAAGGTAATTAATACCCTGTGTCGTGGGTGCCATGGACACATACAAAGACAGGAACACAAACACTCAGACCGAGAACAGAAATTTAAACTCATCATTCAAATTTCTGTTTCACCGGGAATCGAACCCAGGACCCTTCGATTGGCAGTCCGGCATGGTAACCATTGCGCCACGCGGGTCGTCAAATTACGAATGTGTTCTTGTAAAAAAATAAATCTATAGAAACTTTCAAAGTACGTATATACCAGAATCTGGTTGACGACGAGTAAACGCTCGAGCGCGTTGGGATTCAATCTCGCTGAAATCGTTCGGAGCGTAGAAATACGAGCGAGCATTTAATGTGCCTTTGAGACAGGCTTGAAGAAATTCTTTGAAAGAAAGTAAGAAAAGATTATTCAGAGTGTTAACATTTGTTTTCTGAAACAATACCACAATTTGTTGTAATCTGAATATTATATTTATAATTTGATTTACCAATTCTAATAGATGGACGACCGAGCGTTGCTCGGATAAAAAAAAATATTTTCTTGGTTTAGTTACAAACGAAACACTCATTTGCTTAGTGTTACTTACAATGCCATCTGAAATAACTTCCAATAAAAAAGTATTTTCACAAAAAAAAATACCTACGCAATATTGTTTTGATTGAGGTTTGAACCCGGTAATAATAATAATAACAATAATAATTGAACCCGGGTCTCTAGTGCCACAGTTAGCCCACGTAACAATTCGGCCAAAGAATCTTTGATTATTATCCTATAAACGAAATTTTTAAAGCTCTTTCAAATATACAATTTTTTATAAATTAAAATTTCTAAAAATAAAACCTAGCTAGATCGATTTATCACCCCCGAAACCAGGATACAAAATTTCATCAAAATCGTCGGAGGCGTTTCCGAGATTCAAAAATCATATTTAGGTGTATACAAGAATTGCTCGTTTAAAGGTATTAGAAAGATTCAAGTTGCTTTTTTTTCAAAATTGTTCATTTTTGCCTAAGCGCATTAGTTTAAGATTTAAACAGTAAAATAATTTAAAAATAATGGAAGCAATTTTCTTCTCTTTTTGGATTGCAGTGAATATTAATACTCTCAACGATTGTATACCATAAAAATCTCCTAAGAAATAAAAACAGAGTACGAAGATAAAATCTAGTTGCGGACAGGTAAACCGAGTGACACGCTCGAGCGCGTTAGGATTCAATCTGTCCCAAATCGAATACGAGCATTTGCAGTGCCTTTGAGACAGGCAGAAAGTTCTTAGAAAGATAATAAGAAAGACGTATTCAAAGTGGTAACATTTGTAACGATACCACATTTAGATTTAAAATGCCTGTATTCAGATCTATCACCGTGGAGCAGCGATGCGCACATTACAAATTTCTTTGTCAGAGGTTTTGAAGCCGAGCCGAGAATTTGAACCTGGGTTGGTCGCGTCGAAGACCGTTGTTTTTTATTTAATTAATCAAGATGTTCTCCATCGCCGTGCATGCCTGAGAGAAAATCATAATTTCTCGAAAGCATGACGACCACCAATCCGCACTTGGCCAGCGTGGTGGACTATGGCCTTAATCCCTCTCACTTATGAGACCCCAGTAATGGGACATAAAAAAAAGGTTGAAAAAAAATTCTGATCAGATCTATTGTCATAAACATGATTTAAATAAAAAGGTCAGAGCTAACTACAAAAAAACCTTCAAAAGACGGCTACAATCTAGTTGTGGACGAGTAAACCAAGCTACAGACTCAATAGCTTTGGGATTGAATCTCGCTTAAATTGTTCCGTAGTCCTGATGCAGGAATAAGAGCGTGCTTTTACGGTGCCTCTGAGGCTGAAAAATGTCTTTGAGAAATAAAGAAAAAGCAGTATTCCGAGTATTAATATTTGCTTTGAAACGCAAACATGTTATCTTATTTATGTAAAATTATATTATTATATTTACTGAAAGAAGGCGTATTACTCAGTCACTGATTTCATAAACGATGAAACGGCATAAAGGAATTCCATGAAAACCTGGGAGGTTTTTTTTCCCGCCGGTTTTTTTCATCTCAGTGTACAAACACCCTGTGATATGGGTACCACGTTTATATTAAAAGGCGCAATATTGGACAAATAAAATAATAAAAAATTAGATGTTAATGTTCATTTTATAATTGTGTTATAATTAAGTTTTTCTCTTTTATATTTTTATCATTATAATATTTGCATACCTCAATCAGGTAAATATGGCGAACAAAATAATATGTACTTAAATAACTTTGTAAATACCCATATTTGTGCAAATAAAATTCTTTGTCTTTTAAATACATGTGCCCATTTATTAAGATTATATCTTTAATTTAATTTTTGTCTACGAATACTGGTATTCAAGATGCACCTTTTGTTCCAAAATTGTTTCTCATCTCCTAAGCGCACTCGGCGCAGATAAAACGGTAAAATAATGATAAAAGGACTAAGTAATTTAAAACTAGAAGATATTTTTCGATTACCATCGATGGTTTTTTATTACAGTGATAGTAAAATAAAGAGTGATTACTTATCATAAATATTTTCTAAGAAAAAAACTGAGTATAAGGTTTAATTTCAACGATAAAACCTCGTTGTGGATGTACGAGTACGTCCATCGTCACTTGATTTACTAATCAAGCGACGTGCTCAAATGCTTTGGGATTCAATCTCGCTCAAATCGTTCCTAGCAGTGGCAGTGCTACCGTAGGAATAAGAGTAGGATTAATAAAGTAAGGAATAATAAAACCGTATATTTACAGTGCCTTTGAGACAGGCTGAAAAAAGGTTATATAGGAAAGGAGGTTTTAGGAGTAATATTTAATTTTGTTTTGAATTACTTTTGAAATGAAACCACAGATTTGATGAAAATAGATGTATTCATATAAAATTCATTTTTTCCTGCTAGTGATAGTACGTTAGTTATTTACTACTATTGAGCTAAAATTTCTATAGTCATCTTGTAAGCACACCCAGTACAGAGAAACAGTAAAATAAAGGTAAATTATACCTACAAAGATCAATTGAATCAATCAAACAAAAAAACTTTAAAAGATGGGTTGAATCTAATCGTTGTATTAGCAACATCCATTTGAAGTGTATTAGGGACTGAAAAAATGTCTTTGCAAGATACCAAAAACTATTAAGAGTGATGAAATTTGTTATGAAGCGAATCACCGTGTATTACCACACATTTGGCTTTTGCCTGAACTACTGTTGAGATTTAACTGAATTATAATGCAAGAGTCCATCAATCCGCATATGTTTCATCATCCTCACATCAACATCCCACCCCTTTCACTTCAGAGAGGAAATCTGTGCCTAAGAGGCATAAAAAGGGTAGAAAAGATGGTAAAACAGAATTCTACCTTCTATCTTCTACACTTGATAAAGCAATGAACCCGACTGCACTACAAAACTTTCGAAACATTTCCGTTTCCTCTTCACAGGTTAAGTTATCGGAGAGCTTTCAGTAAGAAGCAGTTTCTTATAATCGAAATGTTGCTACGAAACTTCCTCGAGACGTTCTGTTTGATATTTCAGGGTTGTCCAATACAGCGTGAGTGTCCAATTGAAATTGAAAATAAATATTTAAGCATTATTTTATCAAATTGTCGATACTAGTTTAGTGATACATAGATATATCTCTTTTTAGTAAAAGTTTAAAATTAGGGAACGAGAGAAAAGGACAGAAATTGATTTTACCCAACCATGAAACGTTGGCTCGACGATCTGCGCCGGGTGGCGGGAAGTAACTGGATGCGTAAAGCCGAAGATCGGGCTCAGTGGCACGCCTTGAGAGAGGCCTATGTCCAGCAGTGGACTGATATGGGCTGATGATGATGATGATGAACCATGAAATATCTGTGCCTCAGAGGGCACTTCAAGCCATCGGTGTCTATTGTTATAGATATAGTAGTCATAAAACGTTTAAAACGTACAAATTTTAGTATATTAAAGTTTAATATAATAAAATTTGTACACCCTAAGGGGTAAATATGGAGCTCTTAATATTTTGTAAAACCTTTTTCACCCATATTTTTGTGCAAATAAAATATTTTCATTTCATTTCATTTCATTTCAAAACCTTTAGGTGGTATTAGGCTTTAGGCGGGTTCAAACCCGCTGTGGTTTAGCTATTAGCCCGCATCTTAAGTACCCCGCATTGGAGCAGTGAGCACCGAGCCTCTGTGATTACAGCGAGAGAAAGGTCATCTTTCGGCCAAGAAATTACTTTAAATTATGAATTAATTTTTACAAACCAAATCACGTCATCATTTATGATGATTCTTATATATTTGTTATTAGAGACTATTTCTAAGGTGCTATTTTAATAAATAAATGTCCTAAACCATTAAACCATTATTTTCTTTATACTCCACTATAATGCTCTGATAAACATTTCACGCCCTTATACCCAAATGTAGCTATTTAAGCTAATAAAATCCAAACTGGCAACCCTGCGTCCGTATGCGGAACACGTCGCACTCACCTTGTGGCTTCGTATATGGACACTCAATTTGAGCTTATTATCTTACTGCATAACATTCGCAAGGTTTTCGGACGTGCTATCTTGTAAGTTCATTTTCAGGGTTATTGAGAATGCTGCTAAAGGTGAGGAACGGGACTTTGGGTTCCGTAGCAGAATGACAAAAAACGGAACCCTTCTTCAGCTTGTCTCTTTATTTTTAAATGTACAGGAAAGGCGTTTTTATATTACTTCTAAATCTCTTTAATTCCCAAAGGAGAACTGTGCCTTTCAGTGGAACATTATAAAAAGGTTAAATTAAATAAAAAATTTAAGCGCCTGAAGTGCTGGAGGTAACATGGTACCTCAAATTTTAATATATATATATATATATATATATATTTGAGACTTAAAGTTACTAAGTTACTTAAAGTTAAAATGATAGCAACGACTCTATATGTACACAAGTACTGCTATGAATAATATTAATTAAAATTTATAGAACAATAAGTTTGAAATTAAGTAAAGAAAGGTTAAGGTTAAGGCCTAAATCCTCTCACTTATCAGAAGGAGACCTGTGCCCAGCAGTGGGACATAAAATAGGATAAAAAAAAGGAAGGTTCAAAACAATCGTAAGAGTTTGCGGTGTCTTAAGCCGACGTGGTACGAGCCCTGACGAGCCACACTCCTTAAAAAAAGAAGTCTCAAATTCAGAGCCAAATTGCAGTGTCGACTCTACAAGTACCTTTTCTGCTACAAACATCTTCATTAAATCTTAAAATTTTTATAATCTTAAATAATAAATATCGTTGGACAATTCACACAACACCATCTGATTCCAAACTAAGCAGAGCTTGTGCTATGGTAATCAGAAAGCTGATAAACATACTTATATAAATCTAAATACATACTTAAATAGATAAATTAACACCCAGACACAGAACAAATAGTCATGTTCATCACACAAATATCTGTCCTAGGTGGGAATCGAACCCACGACCTCACGTTTCGCAGTCGGCTCATCACCCACTACGCCACGGAGGCTGTCAAACATTTAGATAAATTTATTAACATTTCTTATCTTTGGTTCAGATGCCAAAACTTTTGTCAAGAATATATCTAAACGGTTAGTCCAGGTTACAGGTGACCAGAGAACTGGTACTTACCTCGGCCAAAGAATAAGCTTGACCATTCAACGAGGTATCGTTGCACGTGTTCTGGGTACTCTTCCACGTGGAAGTAATCTGGATGAAGTATTTTATATTACTTAGTTTTGTTTATTATTTTATTCTTTATGTGTTATATCTTAAACAAAAAGAAAAAAAAGGTTAAAATATACCAACATATTATATTTCTAATACGTAATTCTATCCCACCTTTGATGCTAATATCAAGTGCTGGAGAATCACAAAGAATGAGTTTCCAAAGTGCTAAAGTTTTATAAAGTTCTTTTGAACTCGTTTGCAGAAACCTCCTGTCGAACCCAGATAATCTAACCGCAAAGATTATTCAAACGAACGCACACTTAGTTTAACTGAATTGGTCTTACCTCGAACGATTAAAATAAGTGAAATATTAAGGCTGAATATTATCTAAAACACTTTTGAAAGCATTTTATTTAGTTTTAATTTTAGTTAATCATCCTTATCATTTTTATTTTAGCGAAGCAGTAACATGTAAAAAAACAACGGGTTGGACTCCGGTAGTGCCGGCAGAAGTGAAAACTTGAACATTAACGTTGTGCATTTTTGATATTATGGAATGGTTAGGGAATAATTTCGCACGAATTGCTTTTATTATCAGTATTATTTTTCATCTAGTATTTTCAGTAGGTTTTAATCTAGTATTTTTACACTCACTCATTTTCTTTAACTATTTCACTTTGTTCAGTGTCCATATTTTAAATATACTTGACATAAACGAATTGTACAAGTATAGACAGTCGAGCCGTCATTAGCTGTCACCCTTCCGTCTTACGAATATTCGATCAGGCCACGTGTCCTGACGCAAGTTTAACATTTTTTACCCATCCCAAAAAAAGTGCACAACGCCGCTAAATAAGTGTTCACTTCTAAAACTCTCCCGGTTTTCGAAATAAAAATAACGTGTATTCGAAATAAAAATAACGTAATAATAAAATACTGTTAGTTCGTCGCTAACAGTAACAGTAGGTGATAATAATTATATCCCTAATCGTAATCATTTATTCCATTTAAAATTAAACCTTAACCTCGAAATTACGTATTCAGTAAATTATATATTCCTACATCGACCGTTTCAAGAACACATTTCGAGCTGACAACAGCTGACCTGACTCGGAGAATTGCCCAGAAAATTGGAGAAAACCTCTACTTAAAAAAACTTTTCGGCCGCAATAAAATGTCGTAACTGCGCGCTGGTTTTAAATGAAATTGGATTTACTTGTAGGGTAATAAAGTGCAATTTGGGTCGGTAGTTCATTGTGACGTGGATGCATTATCTCGGGAGGGATTGGGAGTCCCCTCACGTTCTTCCCGGTCGGAACACGTCTTCGAAACGTTTATTATTCAATAGCCAAATGTAATAGAGTTGTTCCCGTCACTATATATTATCAAAGCACCTCGGGATAGAGAAACTGATGGGATTTTAATTTCAAATTGCGTAGTACCTGTACTATTATGTATTCTGTGGTAATATTACAAAACTATATTCAAATATATGCCTTTAATATTCTCATCATCAATACACACACATGAAAACATTAATAAGAGCAGAACTCAGCTATAAATATTATCTGTTATTAATTAAATTAATTATTAAAATTAATAACGCTTCATATAATAAAAAAGTTTCATAGCCCCACAGTAGGGTAGATATACTCTGTGTCGTGGGTACCATGGCACACACAGAGACATAAACACAAACACACAGATCGAGAACAAAAATTTAAACTAATCATTCAAATTTCTATTTCGCCGGGAACCGAACCCGGTTGGCAGTCCGGCATGGTAACCATTGCGCCAGGCAGGTCGTCATACCTATAATAATATAATATACTATATATGCCTATATAAAAACTATAGCATGCATATTGTTACAATGTTATTTTATATTACTCTTAAGTATGAAAACTTTTGAATAGGTATGTCGAGATATTCTAATCTCAAGTCCTCTCTTCTGCAATAATATTCTTGAGTTCTTTATGATTATTTTAATAAGAAATGTCGCCTGAATTTTGATTATATTGCAGGAGATTTTGCAATATTATTATTCATGGGAGGAGTTTAGTTTTGATTACGTTCATATTATAATGAGGTTTGACAAAATTTAATAATAAAATGATTGTGAGAGTGGTTTCACTAGAGTATTTTCGCCTTTTGTTTGGTTTTAAAATAAAAAATAAATAATAAACATGTAACTGTCATCGATATAATATGAGTTTTACAACTATATAAAAAAAGGAAAAAATTATATACATATTTTACAAAATGTATATGCCATCCAAAAGACCAGATTGCGGCATGGTCCCCAGAACGCTGGCAGCATTACCTCTTTGAATTAAAAGGCTGATTTTTTGTGCAAAATAACTGCCAGCCCTCTGGTCACCCGAAGCGAGGACAAGTCTGGTCGACATATCTTTGAAGAATTTTTTCATGTCAGCCGACCATGGACCTAACGTCTCAATTGCAAGCGCCGCAAATTCATAATTTTCCGTTATTGCACAATATTTGCGGCGCTTTAGAGACTGAGCATGGTCGGCTGCGGCCCCTGCATTATTGCATGTTGCTGGTAAATCTGAAGGGGCCAAGGTGTCAACACAAGTAACATCCCATACCAGGGCCCGACCAACACGCCATGGCACCAGTGTAACTGTTGCACTTCGGAGTTTCGAATGTTTTTAAATAGTGGAATTGATTATATGTATGTGGGATAATGTAGATTTGAAGTTATTTTATGACTTAGTTTTTCTTTTTATTTCTGTATTTTTTTATAACACGTTAGTATGGTAGTTGAAATTGTGTAAGTAGCAACACTGGATTCTGACAGACGATAAAAAGATATACGTTGTGTTTGGAGTGTGCTCTGAGAAATAAAATAAGAATTAATTATCACTATCAAGACTTTCACTTGCCCTTAATCCCACATGTATATGTAAATAGTTGAACAATGGGCATGATGACAGATTTTTAAATACCTTTCCTTATTGTAGGTACACGTCTCCTAGTTTCGAAAAAAAGTTTATTTCAGCAATAAACTTAAGTTTTAACGTAAATTAATGTATTTTCTGCTATGTTATTTGAATTAAGCGCGAAAACGCTCGTAGGTGTCATGGCGTCGGCTTGCTCGTCTAACTTCAAGCAACACGATGATTTTTACTGAGACGTGACGTCATTCCTTTTGATTGGCGTTTCAGATAACATGGCCGATTGCTGTATTTAATACTTTTACTTTATTGAAAATCTTATTAATCTTTATGTTTATATTAAAACGGGATCAAATTTTAGAACTTTTTTAGCATATATTTTTCTGTAAAACCATTTATTCTATGATTCTTTAATAGTGTCATCATGCCTATTGTCTATGTGTTTTGGGGCTATTGTGACGTCACAGGCTCGTATGTAAATGAGAATACGTGTTGTCGGTATGAGTCCTTTATTAAAAGTGTATCAATGTTAATACTTAACTAAACATTATAATAAGGCGTCGTAGGCATAGGTACACAACAGGGCGGGCGTAAACTGCTGCAGCACAGTTAATTAATTAACTATTGTAGTTGTTTACGATCATTATGTTTTTGTATTACTGTTTTTGTGTTCAATAAAAATCTTTGAATCTTTGAAAAAAACCTTACTTGATGAAATAAACGTCATTTCTTCTTTTTTTTCTTCTTTTAAATGAAATCGTTAAGCGATTTTACTTGCGATAAAAAGAAATGGCAGTCAGTAGGATATAAATTTTGTTAAAGGCTGCCTCTATCTATTTGCTACGAACAAATTAAGGTTAAAGATACAATACATACTGGAGTATGCCATATTTATAAAAAGTAATCCTCATCTCTTTGAGTATCGGCAAAGAGCTCGCATGCAGGACACACTGTCAGTGCCTGGTGCTAAAACATACTTATTTCGTCAAAGTTTCTTCGGTATTGCTCCAGCCATTTACAACAAAATTCCAAAAGAAATACGCAATATCAAAGATTTAAAAGTGTTTAAAGTCAAATTAACTTTATATTTAATCAACAAATGCTACTATAGCCTAAACGCTTATCTAACTGACAAATAGAAATTAGTTTTTATTATTATTGATCCATGTTTTTATTATGACAGTTATAACATTTTGTATTTATTTTATTATTATAACTATGATGATTTGACATTTTGTTTTTTGATTTTTACTATAATTTTGACTTTTTTTGTAATGTAAATTTCACAGGTATTTATTTTATATTATGATAATTTAATCATTACCATTTCACAAATGGCAATTGGCAAAACCATATAATATGTTTGTATGCTACTTTCGTGGCAGGATAAGAGCACTTTATTATTACTATTCCACCGATTTTTTTACCTTATTCACAAATAAAAATGTTTGAGTTTGAGTTTGAAAAGTATCGTTTAGAATTTTGATATCGAAACAAATGCCTACTTGTCCTAAGAGTAATAATATCCACAAAGATGTAAATTACAATCAAGTGCACATATTCCCAATATTTACAACATCCCAATAATTTTAAATGCACTTAGTGTACTTCGAAACCTGATTCTAAAGTTAGAAATCTTTCACTATAATACATTTCATACTCATAGCCCCTCCACAGAACATTATTAAGAGAGGTAGAACGGCAATAATGCGCCGTTCGTATGAAAACTGGTGTCGCCGATCAAGCCTCACCTTTCACCTCCATTACATCTGTACTTAATACGAATACGAAGCTTACGCACATATTTGCAATTCCAAATCTAGCCAATCTTACCGCCGCACAATCACGGGATTTCAAATGAACGAATCACACCCAAGCACGCACACAAGCACGCATATCGTAGCACGATCGCGTGTTTCTGTAAAGATTTTGAGCGTTTGCTCAAAATTATTTGGCGCGTCTGCCCCGCCCACATTTCCATTCTAATCTTTTAATATGTTCTGTGAGCCCCTCAGTAGGCTAGATATACCCTGTGTCGTCGGTACCATGGACATACACACATGGACAGAAACACAAACACCCAGACGGAGAACAGAAATTTTAAACTCATCATTCAAATTTCTGCATCGCCGGCATCGCCAGTCCGGCATTGTGACCATTACGCCACGTTCGTCGTTGAACGTCTGTCGTCGTCTTTATAACACCCCTTAAAAGCCATGATTGCAACTATTCTCATTTATTATTGGGGAGTCCTTAAGCATACTAGACTCACATTACGGGTAAGTAGTTTAATACGGAAAATGCGGGTTAGTAGCCATTACGCTGTCGGATGTTTTCAAAACCCATCTCACATCCAACCAAGTCCATTTCGCTTAGCTGCGCACATCGCATGCGCTCTACGATACCCGCTGGGCAAAGAGCGCTTAAAAACCATGAATATATAAAATCCATTTAATTAATACTAAATTATATAACACATTTTTATCATTATTATTTCAAGCTATACTACTCTGGAACGCCCTACCCGATAATATCCGGAAGGCTTCAACTAAGAGCACATTCAAAAAATTGCTGCGTAAACATTTAATAGCAAGCAATTAATGGATCCCTACAAGCATTCGAGTTATCATCACAAAATATGTATGTCATTATTATGTATTTATTTATGTATTCATAATATATGTATGTGTATGTATGTATGTATGTATGTAGTATGTATGTATGTATGATATATTTATTTATATTTAGGTATATGTCTTTATTTATATTTAGTTAATATTATATTATATTTCATAATGACAAGGTATAATTACGTAATATATCCAATATAATAGTTATTTTTAAATAATTGTTTTCCGTCCGCCTACCTTAAGTTCTATCCATCACCCAGGGTTGACTGGTGGAGAATGCCATTAGGCATTAAGTTTACCCTGTAACCCTTAGTTTTAGGTGGTTACAAAATAATAAATAAAAAAAAAAAAAATTATTGTTGAAAAAATAAAGTTTCATATGTTTTGTAGTGCTTTTTCTTACATAATCTTGACCAGAAACTACTATTCATGCGTGAATTAACCCCACTCACGTATCCCTTTATAATACGTCATCATTTTCTCCCTCACCGTGCAATATGTCAGTCTCCCTGCGGATCCAATACGATATGATTATACCCGGGATTTGATCTAATCCCTTCCCGCTGATTGAGTTCGATCATCGAGTAACGAATCTTTCGATAGAGGTATATTGGTATCGTAAACTGCAATATATTTTTTGTAGAAATACATAATCAACTAGAACTTATTCATAAGGAAAGTAAAAAACCTGCCAAGTGCGAGTCTCGAGCACGAAGGATTCCGTACCATTATCTATTAAAAACATGTTTATTGTATCGGAGCCCCCTTATATATTGATTTTGTTAAATTTTTAGTATATGTTGTTATTGAGGCAACTGAAATACATCATCTGTGAAAATTTATAATGTCTAGCCATTACGGTTCATTAGGTACAGCCTGATGACAGACAGACGGATGGACAGCGGAGGATTAGTAATAGGGTCCCGTTGGCACCCTTCAGGTACAGAACGTAAGGTAGCGTAGGTAATGATTTTATTTATATCCCACTGATGAGCTTAATAGCTCACTTCAGTAATTCAATACGGTTTAGAGGGAATAGGAGTTAGTGGCCAAGCCAATGTCGGTTGTAAACCACCCATAAGGCCTTCGACAAGGTTTAACGTCTACCTATCAATAACAACTAAAAAATCTATGGCTTAACGTGACCTTGGAAGCACGAAAATGTTTCTACATAAAATTTAGATACAATGTTGTGCTTTGGCGAGGCTGACATTTGACTCTGTCTGTCTGTCTGGGTGTTAATGTTTTTGTCCTTTTAAGCTTTTAACCTTTTAAGGAGACAGTCGACTTGTTCGACTTGTTCCTCTGCCGCAAAGCTTACTACAACACTAAGGAGTATATTAATGATAAAGGAGCGTGGGAATGAATCTCGCTCACACAAAGCTATTTCTAAATTAAATGTAATTAATACATACTTTTAGTAATTTCTCGCATCTGTGAGCAGCTGGAAGTGGGTTTATAGTGTCTCATACGATCAGCTGTCACGTGTGCCCATTATGGACCCACAACCATACTGTTATCTCAATTATATATGTACTTTAAAAAAAAAAGAGTGCTGCTGGGAGTTCTTTTCCGCCGCCTTTTTTCTCTCAGCTCAACATCTAGCCCAAACGGGCACCTAAAGGCGATGACCGGGAAAGGATGACATTCATTAAGCGAATATTTTGTATTCCTAATATGAAATAAATATTTTTGATTTTTGATTTTGATTTTGTTTTTCTATTCGTACATGGTACCCACTAAACATAGTTAGTATGGAGCTATGAGTGTATAACGTTATACATATAATGTGTATTAAAATTAAATGACAGCCCGTGTGATAACCTCTTGGTGGTGGTGGTTAATGTTTATCATGCGATTGCCCATCGTAGGGTTCCGAGTTCGATTCCGGGCGAAGTAGTGAGTTTAATATTTCTGTTCTCGTTCTAGGTGTTTGTGTTTCTGTCTTTGTGTGTATCCATGACACCCACGACACAAGATATATCATTACTGTGGGGGCTACGAGAGTGAAATGTTATGAACCGAAGAATGAATTATGAATTCTAGATTGTTACAAAACATTTTTATTGTTATTATTTTAACCTTAGAATGTACTCCACCATGCTGCGTCACCATGCGGGTTGGTGAAGATATGGGTTAGTGATTCGCTGTAAGATGTTTTCAAACCGCCCATAAGGCTTTGACATAGTTTAACGACTGTTATCTGTCATTAACAGACGTGACAGAAGGCTTAACGTGTCCTTCAAAGCACAGAAACGCGTATGATTTTTATTATCACTAGCGGTCACCCATCTTATACCTGACCGCGCCTTAACAGCTTAGCTCCGTATATCTTTCTACAATAGTTAACTGACTACACGCGCTTCTAAAACGAATAACACAGATTAAACTTATAACTAACGTAAACAAACTCTGTTAGTTTTAACTGGCATATTAACTGCTTAAGCTAACTCTTGGATATACGAGCGTGGTCTGTTGCCGAGCGGTCTTATTAGTTGTGAGCGAAGCGTCTTGTATAAATAGCTGACGTCTTATATAGCTAAGTGAGTCGGTTAAGCTTAATGTATTAGCTTGAAAATTTAAAGCTTCTTCCGGATTATTTTATAGCTTTTAAACAAGTAGTTCTAAGAGACGACTTGAGTTACATAACTTAAAAGACGATAAAAAAGGTTTTACTAGGTTTGATTTCCAAGTCATTATAGCTTCGAGATTAAGA
Source organism: Pyrgus malvae (assembly GCA_911387765.1). Lineage (NCBI taxonomy): Eukaryota > Metazoa > Arthropoda > Insecta > Lepidoptera > Hesperiidae > Pyrgus > Pyrgus malvae. The sequence continues at coordinate 1,938,448 of OU426955.1, read as the reverse complement.
ATAGAGCTACGGTAGTACTCTTAGAGTAAAGAAATAAAAATGTTAAACGATATACAAAAAATGATGAAGAGCAGCGATGGCCGAGTGGTAAATAACCGCGGTCTTCGACGCGACCGACCCCAGGTTCAAATCCTCGGCGCGCACCTCTGACAAAGAAATTTGTAATGTGCGCATTTATCGTTACTCCACGGTGATGGAAAATATCGTGATATTTAATTAATTACGATGTTCTCCATCGCCGTGCATGCCTGAGAGAAATTCATGATTTCTCGAAAGCATGACGTCCACCAATCCGCACTTGGCCAGCGTGGTGGACTATGGCCTAAATCCCTTTAACTTATGAGAGGAGACCTGTGCCCAGTAGTGGGACATAAAAAAGATTGAAAAAAAAAATACAAAAAAAAATGAATATTATTATGCAAAACGCGAAAAAATTAACCGAGTCTTAGGCCGTTATATTATTTTAAGGAGTCGCTTGCGTTATACGCAAATCACGTCAGATTTAGACAAAATTTCAACTAGAGGCGGAGCATTTGCATACTACTCGGCCCTTCTTGGCAAAGTGTCGTTGTTTCCGTTTGTACGAAAATAAAAACACGAAGAGCGAAGAATATGCAAAATCTGATGTTAGTGCTTGCTTTGTAAAATTGTGACGATAAGGCGAGCCGTGGCAACCGTCGCTAACTTGTGAAGCACTTTAATAGTACATTTCGTGTGAGCCATATCTATTAATAAGGAAAAATGAGACTCTATTTAAACTTTACACATAAAAAACCTGAATAAGTATAAGAATTGTAAAAAAATAAAAAGGTATTTATGAAGTCTTAAATTGTTTCTAAATCGCTAAATTTTTTCACTTACAACAATTTTGGAATAATTACAGCATTAGACGAAATAAAGTGCTCAATTTTATGAATCATTGAACAAAATGATAAGGTATCTTTCTGGAGACTTTCAATTTTATGCGAATTTAACATTTTTGACCATATTTAGTAAAATAAAAATAGGTAAGTACCCATGTAGATTAATAATGATATCCCCGCAAGGCGGCTTGTGGCGAGCTGTTGGTGAGTAACGACACCACGAACCCGATTGCTCCTGGGGAAGTCCCCCAGTTTCTCGTCTCCGGCAGGCGCAATGATAACCCAGAGGAACAGGTCCCACCTCTGGATTGCCTTAATTGGCCGTCCAGAGTGGAGCTATTAGAGCTATATATATTTTATAAATAAAACCAACAATAAGGCAGACGGGCCGCGTGGTGTTAAGCGATCACCGTCGCCTATGGACACGGGCAACCCCAGGGGAGCCGCCCGAGCCTTGCCGGCTTTGGAGGAAAGCTTTTTTTACTATATGCTCGGGGGTGGAAGTGTAACTATGTAATTGGCGTAATAGCGAGGAAACCGCTCTGATTTGGATATATCCCCCAGCGATGGTGAAATCGGTGCCGCTCCTCTCGACACCCCAAGCTGCTCACGCCAATGTTGCTTCTCAGGCATTTACGCCATTTTTTTGAGGGGCCCAAGGACCTACCTCACTTTAGATTATGTCTGAAAGGCAGGTGTTCCATAGTTCTCTAATAAAAGACAATTAAAATTTGTACGATGAGTTATTTTTTACAAGGCTAAACTAAAGAAGGCCTAGAGCTTACTCCACCGTGCTGCTCCAATGCGGGTTGGTGGAGATGCGGGTTAGTGGCCAAACCGCTGTCGGATGTTTTCAAACCGCCCATAAGGCCTCCGACAATGTTTGACGAAGCACGGAAACGCGCATGTTTTTTTTTGCCACTAGCGGTCACCCATCTCACACCCGACCGCGCCCGTTTGGCTTAGTTGCATAGATCGTTTGCGTTCTACGCTAACCGCCGGGCCATGCGCGCTTCCCAATAATGGGGAGAGACCCGTGCCCAGCAGTGGGACGCAAAAAGGGTTGCGGCCAAGCTAAAGAAGATTGTCTCCTCTTAGTTAGTAAAATAGTATGATTTTCGTAACAATGCCCAAAGATATTAAATCTGTTTATTATATTTAATTAAAATTATTTTATAATATGTCATCTATTAGTCCAGAAACAATAATAAAATAATATATACAATATAAATTTAAACAAAGGTACACCCATAAAAGTATAGTATTATGATGGGGCGCAGCAAACCCCACGTGATGCAGGATGTAACCTTTTTTCACGTGGTTCACGGAAGGGTAATGGGTCCCCGTAGGATAAAAATAGCCTATGTGCTATTCCAGGCTTCATTGCTATATTAAAATCATAGGCGTTTAGTCAGTTGCTTCAACCGCGTTGACCCTATTACCCGTTTTCACGTAGGAATTAAGCATTTTTCCGCGGTAAAAAGTAGCCTATGTTACTCAAGGTGAATGTAGCTTTCTAATTGTTAAAGAATTTTTGAAATTGGAACAGCAGTTTTTGAAATTATTCATCACAAACATACAAAAATACAAATCTTTTCTCTTTATAATATTAGTATAGATAATTAAAAAATAGCAGAAGTCAACATTTAATCGTTTAACTGCTTGTAGGCTTGTAACACTCCTTCTTTCCTCTTATAATAGCACCACGCCCGACTGTGGACCTTTACCTGTGGATTTTAAATAGGTATCTGTTGCGGCCCCTGATGAATAAATACTTTTTTATCTTTATTTTTAATTTATTTGTCTATTTTTTACTTCCTTTCTTGTGTGTCAAAATTGTCATCTTTATCTTTTTACTGTCAATATATTTTTAGAAATGTGTACCGAATTATTCGTGAATTTTATAAAATAATGTTTAGTTGAAGCCACCATATGTTCCACTAAAGAACATAATAGTATCTCTTTTTAAGTGCGGAAATAAAAAAATAGTTGAAAACGGAATTAAATGTAGTTTAAAAAACTAAAAAAACTGCGGGATGACATCTTTTTCAGTATAAATAGTAGCGTGCGCATAAGCGAGTTATCCAAAACGTTTTATTATTTGTACTTTTTACTATGTATTATAATTTAAGCGCGTTCTTTTAGGATTTTTAACTGTTATCTAAATAAACGTAACACATGCTTAAAAGTCTAAGATATTACTTGTCGTCTTCATACACACACAAAAACATAGCACTCGAATGTTTTTGTCATGCACAGTGGCGATTCAGCGGCCATGTTGTTTATTTACAAACAAGCAGCCGCCCACGACGTCATCCGCGTGGACTTTAGATTTAGTTTTTTTTAAATTAAAAGTAGCTTGTTACTTCTTATTACATCAGCTACCTGCCAGTGAAAGTCCCGTCAAAATCAGTCCAGCCGTTTCAGAGATTAGCCGGAACAAACAGACAGACAGATAGATAGATAGACAGACAGATAGACGAAAATTGTAATAAATTTTGTTTTATTATATGTACTGTATACCTATGTAGTATGTGGTTATTTTTAATATTACAAACAGACACTCCAATTTTATTTATTTGTATAGATTTAAATTAATAAATGGATTATAGGTAGTTAGCAATTGAGATTATCACGTCAACTAACCCTGACGCAATCATTATTCGTAATTCCACAAAGACTATAACATAAGAAGATAAAAATTGGATGCGACCTACTCCGAGCTATCGACTACTCGAGGGAAATCACTAAGTGGAGACTAGACAAATACTTTGTACTCCCTTATCTCAAAGACGTAAGGTTCAAAATGAATAATAACTTTTTGCAATCTCGCCTACTCGCCGCTTTCCTTAATTCCCAAGCAATAAGGTTCAAAATAGTACATGTCAAAACAAGAACAATTTCTCAGGTGTGATTTAAGCTGCCACATATTGATGGAACGAAGTTAGGGCAAATCTGTATTCGCCGCTCGACTTTGATTGGATAAAACCTACGACACGTTGTTTCCTAGATAGTGAAGAAGAAACAAGTTATAAATAAGAAACGCCTTTGTAATCTTTTTTGTGTCAGAGAGGAAACCTCCAGTACGTACATTGCAAAGGAAGCGATAGCGGATTATTTAAGATTTCAACCTACTTTTCACTACACATGATAGCTGTGTGCGTGTGCTCCTTGTCGCCCCACAGTCATGCTGCATTTTAAAAACCTTTGGACCTGATTTTTTTTAAAACAGGGCTGGAGTTTTTCTCCTAGCCCAGATAGGTAAGACTTAGCGCACCCAAAGCGGATGACGGTAAGTTGATGGATGGATGTTAATAATCTATTTCATTTCAAATTATTTCATTTCACTAATATTGACGACCTGCGTGGCGCAATGGTTACCATGCCGGACTACCAATCGAAGGGTCGCGACGAAGCAAAAATTTGAATGATGAGTTTAATATTCTGTTCTCGGTCTGGGTGTTTGTGTTTCTGTCTTTGTGTGTGTCCGTGGCACCCACGACACAGGATATTTCTATCCTATTGTGGGGCGCCAGCGCCTGGTATCTTCCTGTGCAATATTGGTTCATAATAAGTAAGCGCAAACTTATACATAAAAATCAATTTGTCGCCTACTATCAAAGTATGTTTAAAAGTTTGTACCTTGTTTAAAATCCTGTATCCTTTTTTTTCTAAAGTGTCGCATCTATACTAATATATAAAGCTGAAGAATTTGTTTATTTGTTTGAACGCACCAATCTCAGAAACTACTGGTTCAGATTGAAAAATTATATTTGTGTTGAATAGTCCATTTACTGGGGAAGGCTATAACATCATAACATATACATAACATCATGCTATGACTAATACCAAAGTCAATGCGGACGTAGTCGCGGGCGGCCGCTAGTAATATTATGGCTGGCTGCAACCCTTTTTACGTCCCATGGCTGGGCACGGGTCTCTCCCCATTATTGTGGAGGCCTGAAGCTAACTCCACCACGCTGCTCCAAATTATGCGGGTTGGTGGAGATGAGAGTTAGTGGCCAACCCGCTGTCGGATGTTTTCAAACCGCCCATGAGGCCTCCGACTAGGCTTAACGACTGTTATCTATCGACAACAACCGGGACCGACGGCTTAACGTGCCCTCCGAAGCACGGAAACGCGCATGAAATTTTTGCCACTAGCGGTCACCAATCTCACACCCGACTGCGCCCTTTCGGCTTAGTTGCATAGATCGCTTGCGCTCTTCACTAACTGCCGGGCCATGCGCGCTTCTAATTAAAAGTAATATTATAAATAGAAGATGTACATTTCTTTTACCTTCATTAATATTTAAGCATATCAGAACACTGTAAAAACAATCCGGTAGTTACAATAGCGTGAAAAACCAATCAGGTCTTTGGGTTTGCCTGGACGGAGGCTGGAATAGTGCCAATATCCATAAAATTGGGATTCGCCAGAAAGGATATTAAAAAGCCAGATTTTGAAAACTTCGGATTCTTTGTAGCCTTGATATTCTGTGAAAAATGCGACCCACATTTTACCTGCAAAGCCGTCTGAATGCATTTATTTTTGTGGTAGAAGGTGTTTTAAAAGTAGGTATGGAATTCATAGTGGTAAGCAATAGTATTATTTTTATAAGATTTTTTTTATTTGAATAGAGTAGCAGATGAGCATGCAGGCCACGTGGTGTTAAGTGGTCGCTGCAGCCCATGGACATCTACATACAACCTCAAGCAAGCATAGGTAAGTCTTGTCTGAGGTCGTATGCAGTTGCGCTGCTACTCCGGAGGCTGGTGGTCGCCTCATGTAAGTGTGGCCGGCAACTGCACCTTTCCACTGTAACACAACAGAATTGGTTGACGGCAGAAGTGGGTGCAGCAGTGGTACTTCCCCGGGCGAACCGTAATAGTTCTATCACCTTTCTTTTTTATAGTTATGTTCTTATGATCTCACAAAAAACTATTAAGTAATACCTATTAATAGGCTCGGATCTCCACCAAAAGTACATAAGATGTTTAAATATTACATTGCCATACTTCAGGCCAAGAACGGAGTGACGTAAATCACATTTAATTTTTATGTGACGATAACGACGTGATAACATGAAAATGTCGATGAACACCGGCTGCACGCACGAAAATGCCCGCCACACACGCAACGAGACATCATTGCGATTTCTTTTGCATGTGTGTATGATAAATCGTTGCAAATAGTCGTTCTTTTAGGAAAACAATTGTCTAATGAAATCCTACAAACCGAACAATTCGTAGCAGTTGTGAGTCAATCCAAATGCGGTCGGTCCGGCGCGAGAACCAATCAAGGTCGGCCTGAAATGGTCCAATTCAACCGGACAGATGCCGAACGAGCTTACACAGTGCCAAACTGTTTGATTTTAAATTCTGTTATAATTCTTAACAGTACGATTAATGGCAGTCCCATCAAATACGTCTCAATTAATCTTTAATTATATATAACATTCTCGTGTCAGTTTTATTTGCCATACTCCTCCGAATCGGCTTGACCTATTTTTACGCAATTTATATGTATATTTTGTAAATTTGAAAATTTGTCCTGATCCATTTTACAAACCCCTAAGTCACACCTATTTTTTTTAAAGGAAAAAATTATAAGGCAGCACTCTCTGAACCTGTATCGCCATCAATCGGCGCTGAAGCTGCGAGGTGGACTAAGACCGCTGTAATCCAGCTCGGTTTTATGTGGTCAGAATCGTCTGGACAGATGCCGGAGAAGCTGGCAATGCGCCAGGCTTTGTGAATTGGCATCTGATTGTAAATTCTGTTAGCATTCTAAATAGACCAAATGGAAACGTCAGAAATTCGGAATAAGGTAATTTGATATTTTTGGCTAGATCATCGCTTTTTCGTCACCTACTTATTTTCAATGTTCAAGTATAGCATAAAACTGATGCATTAACCTTACCAAAACTTTTTAGTTAAATATAAGAGTAAAGTTATTTTACAAATATTCCATTATAAGTGAGAACCTTCATGCATATTTTCGAAGCGTATTTTCCTTTGATCCATAAGTATGGAAAAAATTATGAAATTTAATAACGATTCCGTCACTATTCGTCCCGAAGAGTTACTCATATTTGATCGAAGATATGATACCACCAATCCGCAATTAGCCATGGTAAACTATGACCTACATACCTCTCACTTCTGAGAGAAGACCTGAAAAGCAAGTCGGGTCTGGATCGACCAGACTGCTGCCAGATGATCTGGCATAGTGCCAAGACTACGTGGATTCTTAAATTCTGAAACTATAGCAAAGAGACTAAAATGGTGTAGGTGGACGTAAAATGTACGTCTAGGTAGGTAGAGTTTTCATAGTTCGACCTGGGAAGTATCACCGCTGCAACTGTATCTACCTAGGCAATTCTGTCATGCTGCGATGGAAAGGTGCGGTTAATTGCAAACATGGTAGACTGTTTCACTTGACATGGTAGACGTTTACCACCAGCGTAGACTGGAATGAGGCGAACACCAGTCATTCTCTGAAGTAGCAGCAAAGAGTAATACGACCTCAAGTAAGACTCAGGGTTGTTAAGGATCGCAAGAGCTACTGTAGAACATACCAACTGTGATGACTAACCAATTGTCATCAAGATGCCACAACCACTCTGTCAAGAGTATACGACTATAGAGATTTTCGAAAGTCTCTCATATCGACAGAAGAAACAGAAGCTGAAATGAATACCTAAATGGGTGTAATCTACAAAAGTTAGTAATGTTGCTGAGTCCTTTACCTGAGTTGTTGACCGCTGGTGTGATAATAATTAATTCACAGGTAAGGTTTATTGCTTCATTCTGAACGTAATTTGAACAGAATAAGGTTAACCCTAATTCGATTTAACCAATCGACTTTATCGTAACACGTCCAATCGGATAGCAAGCGGACTCAATGCCGAATTGTATAGGACCTTCCACTACCTGCTGCGGAGTCGAAATAGGTTGAGAATTGCCTCAATTCTTAATTACAAAGCAACGGAGTCGTCAGCAATAACAGCAGTGTGGTTACAAACTTTGAGTACTTTTGAGTTGAACCTGGCCACTGAGCATGTCAGTGGCCAGGTTCAAATCCTAACCCGCATCTTTTTTTAAGAAAATTTGTAATGTGGCTATATGTTACCTTGCGCAATAATATTTTATTACAATGTATTTCTTCACTTGTGCCTTTGTAAAAAAATTAAAATATATGTTATCTATATTTCTCTAGCGACATTAACGGCAGACATAGAAACCATGTCATGATGTATGGACGATCCAAGTGGCGCAATGTATCCATGCTGGATTGCAGAACAGGCGATCCCGGGTTTGATGTCCGACAGAAACTTAAATGAATTCAAACTCAGACTTTCTGTTTTCGGTGTTTGTGTAATACCTTTAAACGAGCAATTGTTGAGAGACTCTTACATAAGAATGAACAACCACAAATCTAATTTGTTCTCAGCATAACTAATCCTAATACGGTACGCTAACAATCAACTCAACCGTGACATGTCCAAATTGGACAGTAGCGGACACTACGCTGAATCATATTGGACTTGCGGCTTTTTGCCGCAGAGATTTGGACGATTGTTGTCTTTAATTCTTAATTAAAGTTCGGCAAAGAAACGTACAATGCTACAAAATTGATTCAACATAATAAATTCTACAACATACATACATTTATACATATACCTATACAATACAATAATGTATCTTGCCAGGGGATGATATCTTTTGACGCGGTAAAAACTAGCCTATGTGGAACTCTATCCTAGCTGTCTCCACGCCTTTACGAAATTCCGTAACATCGCTCCATCAGTATGTGAAAAAGAGCAAACAAACTTTTTTTTTTCAACCTTTTTTTATGTCCCACTGCTATACACAGGTCTGGACACTGGGCCTCACAAGTGAGAGGGATTTAGGCCATAGTGCACCACGCTGGCCAAGTGCGGATTGGTGGACGTCATGCTTTCGAGAAATTATGAATTTCTCTCAGGCATGCACGGCGATGGAGAACATCGTAATCAATTAAATATCACGATATTTTCCATCACCATGGAGCAGCGATAAATGCGCGCATTCCAAATTTATTTTGTCAGAGGTGAGCGCCGAGGATTTGAACCCAGGATTGGTCGCGTCGAAGACCGCGGTTTTTTACCACTCGGCCATCGCTGCCCGCCTGCAACAAACTATACACCTTCGCATTATTAATATTAATCATGGCTGCAACCCTTTTGCGTCCCACTGCTGGGCACGGATCTTCCACTATTATTGGGGAGGCCTGGAGCTTATCAATCGCCAAGCCAATTAGTGTTTTTAAATTAAACCAATAAAATCATTTATTTAGTCGGAGCATTGCTCGGCCGTACGGGTACTATTATCTCACACATTGAAGTCTGCGGACTCTATTCACTATACTCTGTGTATAATTGATAGTTTTAAGAGCATAAGATCCCATATTCTCTAATCATGAATATCTTTAGTGCATGCACTAAAATAACATCCATGCCCGAAAGAATATGACATGTAGGATAGTCCAGTAACAGTAAATTTACACCGGGTCACCTGCAAACCCTATTCTGCACGGAGATAGCTGAATACATCACCAGACCCTGTAATATGGGTTTAACTACTAACTAACATTAGCTCATGCCCTAAAGTTAGAAAAGATCGTCCCCAAACAAAATATGAGGGTATTCTAAAAGCTTAAAGTCTGTAAACAAAATTGAAAGGAATCCTCACTTTAAACTGCTCACAAACAGCTTAAAGAATATCAATAAAATATCCGATATACCATTCATCGCAATAAATTTTAGCAAAGGTCTCACAAGTTACCATATCCCGACAAAACCCTTAAAAGAGCCAGCAGACGTTTCATATCTATTCAATCGCAACATATCTCGTATCCCGAACAAATCTACACACAATTGATTCCTATACCTTTCGGATAGTGTAAATAAATATACCAGTATTCTTCAAACATGCTTTTAAAGGTCCTTCGCAGCCATTTTTTGTAAAAGGGGGTAAGCCAACATGGAGATTGTTACCTCTAGGCTATGTTCACGTTCCTTTGAAGCAGGCCATGGACTCAGTGAAGCAAATTCGCTATTATGTCCTGCGGGATACGTATCATTTTTGCATGACCGGACTTCGGTTTCAACTATACGACGATCTTGGTTTGTCTCGCTTGATAAAAGATCTAGTGCAATGCCGTTGTCCTGTTTACTATCTGTACCTATGTCTTGACAAGATATTGGATTGTTCTAATTCTAGCTGTGGCCCGCGGTTTCAGCTGTATTAAGATGGATTCTTATCATGGTAGATTTCAAGGGTTATGGAACTTAAAAATGAAGGTGGGAATAGGCATTATGACCGATTTTTAAATACCTTTCCTTATTGTATGTACACGTCTCCTAGTTTCGAAAAAAAGTTTATTTCAGTAATAAACTTAGTTTTAACGTAAATTAATGTATTTTCTGCTATGTAATTTGAATTAAGCGCGAAAACGCGCGTAGGTGTCATGGCGTCAGCTTGTTTGTCAAACTTCAAGCAACACGATGACATTTACTGAGACGTGACGTCATTCCTTTTGATTGGCGTTTCAGATAACATGGCCGATTGCTGTTTTTAATACTGTTATTTTAGTAAAAATCTTATTAATCTTAATGTTTATATTAAAACGGGATCATATTTTAAAACTTTTTTAGCATATATTTTTCTGTAAAACCATTTCTTCTCTGATTATTTAATAGTGTCATCATGCCTATTACTTATATAAATATTACTTTAGAAATAAATAATTCTAATACGCATGGTAATAGATGTAAACCAAGGGATTTGGATGGGGAACTAAAAGTAGCCTATGTTACAGTCCAGCCTCCTAACTATCTTTAAATATAGTGTGTAAAGTCGGTTTACGGACGATAGTTTGACGTGACAACGTCATAACAAAACAATGAAAACCACATGGGGAGTTTTGGCGGGAAGTCGAAAAAGACATATTGTGCTCTTGTTTTATTTTTACTTTCTTGTTGTATTTTTGAGTTATATCGGATAAATTTGATGGCATTTTATTTGATATAGGTTAATTAAAGTGCACGAGTGTTGTGAATTAAAATAACAGTGCGAAAATATGTTTTTTCGGATTGCCTCCAAAATTCCATTAGTCACGTTCTTGTAAAGAAGTCATCACTTTACTTGAATGTCTGACTGACTTGACTGACTAATTACTAACGGCTTACTGACCCTACCTATTCTTACTCGTTCAGTTTCACCGAAACTGGCAAAAACTTGATGCAATAATTATACTTGACGCTGGCAATATGCAGAGTTTGCGATGCCATAATTAAAGAAAAAAAACCTGAACGTTTTACTTCAATTTATAAACAGTCGACGAACGGCGCAAGCCGAACGCTCAAACCTCAACGTAATGTTACATGCGCCGATCGTAACGTATAATGAGAGTAACGTTACAATGTGTCATCCTTTTCGTGCTTGCAGTCGGTGTTCATCGATTTATTGGACGTTGTCACGTCAATAATATCATAATATTGTAGCGACATTCCGCTACTCATCAAGAGATGGCGCCACGGGTATTCCTGAATCACGCTATCGAAGTTTTCTGAATATCCGAGCATATATACAAGCTCCGAATTGAGTCAGTAGGAGCGAGGCCGCTCCCCGGGCATGACCACCTCGCCCGGCGGGAGATCTCCCTTTGCCAAACTGGTGACTAAGGACAAGAATACGTCCCTTCTGACCATCAGTCGCACCTTCACTCCCTGGATGGACTGGTTGTGACGTGGAAAAAGTATAAGCTAAAAAAATAGTTGGATATACGAGCGTATTTGGATGACTCTCTCCTTATTTCACGACCCGTGATTGATTGATTATAACAATACTTACATAAAGATTTCAAATAACAAAAGTTAGTTACTTTACAGTACTCGTTTAAGTCAATCCGTTTGATGAAACAAATTGAGATCTTTGCAGGTATTATTAAACTTCGTTGTTTACAGGAAATTAATTAAAAGTTGAACGAATTTTGTGAATTTAATATTAGTAATATCTACCGGTCTGCTCTCGCTTGTAACGAGTTTAGATTTATTATTGACTAGCGGCCGCCCGCGACTTCGTCCGCGTGGATTAGTTATATATTTTTTTCTGAAATAAAAGTATTCAAAGTTACTCCTTATTACATCAGCAACCTGTCAGTGAACAGAGATTAGCCGGAACAAACACATAGACAGATAGACAGACAGACAAAAATTGTATTAAATGTTATTTTGGTAGGTATATGTACCGTATATACATTCATGTGCATGTAGTATAAAGCGGTTATTATAATATTACAAACAGTCACTCCAATTTTATTTATTTGTATAGAAGAACTAGATAATATTAAATTATGTATTTCATGCAAAATATTGCATAAGCAAGATAGCTAATGATTATGTAGAAAGTTCTATAGTGTTGTTAAAAATGCAGTCATAATGTATGCCAAATTGAATGCTTTTATTTTGCCACAGATTTTGTGTGTACTAATACCTATTATAAATGCGAAAGTAAGTTTGTTTGTTTGTTACTTTTTCACGCGAAAAATACTCAACTGATCATCATGAAACTTTGTACATATATTCTTGGAGTTATCAGAAGTAAAATAGGATACTTAAAAAAAATAACGCGAGTGAAACTGCTGGGCACAGCTATTAATTATGCACATAAATGGCGAGGCATATGTTAGGGTCTACAAGTATAATGATCCGAAGGTTCGCATATATTTGTACGACTTTATAGGCCTTTTATCGCGTGGTTAATGGCTGTATAAGTGTATATTATTTGAATCATTCAGAGAACGAAACTTTGTAGTACATAACTAGCTCTGCTGTGCTCGGCAGTTTAACTCATTAGGAAGGGTCCAATACATTATAATAGAACTTCCGATGGAAACGATACCTTTTAACGTGGTAAAAAGTAGCCATTGTCACTGTCCAGCCTGTCTTCGATGATATAGCGACGATATTATAGTGAAGGAAGGACAAACAAACAAACACCTTCGCATTTAAAATGGTTTTTATAACTTAAAAAAATTAACGCTACAAAATAACCTGTCGAATGATGGACCTATTAAAAGTAGGCCTTCTGGCTAGGAAAGTAACTATTTACAGTTTAAAAAACACGCAGCATTTAACTTACTTATGGGACAATACCATCTATCTTTCTACATATCGCTGCTGCTGTTACATGATATTCTACAGTACATAATATATTCAAACATTACCTGCTAAGTTCTCAGTAAAAATGACAAAATCGAGTACCATCTCAGTTCTGAATATAGATGGGCAATATGTATCGATATTATCGCGTATCGATACAATGCTATCCGATGTATCGATATTCTGAATCGATACGATGCCACACGATACGCAGCGATACGTATCGTATTCTTGGTCGTATCGCATAATATAATAATGTTGTAATGTATATTCAAATATGCTTTCATCTGTGTAGCATAAAAATATTCGTCATTCCATAAATAAACAATTTTATCTTGCCTTCATTAAAAATGAATAATGTTTTCATTACTATTAGATAGAAATAGCATCCACATAGTGCAGCGATTATTATTTGTTCATTTTTTTACTATTGCATTGTAGATAAACTATTTTTTGCGGCTTAGGTCCCGTAGAATTGCAGTTGAAATGTTTATTTTTTCAATCATAAAACCTTACTTGCTTTTAGACCATCTTTTGCGGAATACTTTTGATTAATTACCTACTGAAAAATTGATCGTATCGTATGTATCGATACAAGCATTGCGATATATCGTTGTATTGATATGTCGTGTTGCGATACGTATCAATACGGTATATCGATTCAAATTGAAATTTTGCCCATCTCTAGTTCTGAATGACGTACATTAGCGTGACGTCTAACGACTAAGCGCCATAACTGTAGGCACTACTAGCGTTATACTGTAGAAACACATTAGAGACCATGAAAACACTAACTACTAGCGTTATACTGTAGAAACACATTAGAGACCATGAAAACACTATTAGTTAGTGGAGGTATATGGTTCTCTCTCCATAATAGGTAAAGTGTACAACTTACCCACGTTGCTCCATGCGGGTTGGTGAAGCTTGTACTCTAAGGTTTCAAGAGATTTATGGGATTCTCTCTCCATAATTGGAAAGAGCTTGGATTGGAGCAACGTTCCAATACGAGTTGGTGGACCTAATTCAGAAGCGGTGCAGCCCGATTTAATGATTTTCGAAGATTTACCTTTGGTAATTTTCTTTTCTAAGTACAACAGTAAATAAATAATGTAGTTTAAAAAAACTAAAAAACACGCTTTTGTGAAAATACGAACTAAAAAGTAAAAAAATAAGAAGAAAATGTATGTTACTGTAAAAAAGCGTGGGGTGCATGGTGTCAATAGTAACTTAAAACCACCCCAGTAGAAATAACTTCATTCGATGAACATTTAAATATGACATCTCACAAATCATCCTACAAACATAATAACTTTGGTGTCCCACAAGGAAGTATACTGGGTCCCCTGCTTTTTCTGATTTATATAAACGACTTACCAAATATAACAAATCATAAATGTGTGCTCTTCGCCGATGACATTTCAGTTATTGTAGTGACTGAAGATAAAGCTGATCATAATGACGACGTAAATAAAACGACAACAGCTATAATAGAATGGCTAGAACATAATCACCTAACAGTAAACATAGCTATCTCAATATATACAATTTGTAAATAGGGGAAGCAATCCATTACAGCTAAATGTGGAATACAAGGGACAAGTTATTAAACAAGTTAACACTACAAAATTTCTAGGGATAGAACTCGATTATTGCTGTAATTGGAAGGCACATATCGAATACATCTGTTCTAAAATTAACAGATTTGTTTACGTCCTTAGGCGTCTCAGTAGAACCAGTGACAAAAAAATAGCTGTTATGGCTTACAACGGCTACGTTGCCTCAAACTTACGATATGGTCTCATTATTTGGGGTAATTCAACAAACATAAACTCCGCATTTCTGGTACAAAAAAGTCGATACGAGCCATAACGGGTGCCGCACCTTGGGAGTCTTGTAGGCAATTATTCAAAGAGTTGCGTATACTTCCACTGGCTTGCTTGTATGTTTATGAAATAGCCGTATTTGTCAAAAAATATCATTACAAATTTGAAACCGCCGGTAACTTTAGCAGTCGTTGTGTAAGAAATCCGAGCAAATTAATAACAACTGAGATAAGCAAAACCAAAATGTACAAAAGGAATTGCCATTGTATGTGCATACAAATTTATAATAATATACCGGACGAATTTAAAGAAATTCCAATAATAATGTTTAAGAAAAAAATGTATAACTGGTTATTAGAACATTGTTTTTATTCAATTGCAGATTTTATGTCTTGGAAAAATAATCTCATAACATTATGATTTAGAATATTTTTTGACATTATTTCAATTTACTGACCACTTAGAACAATGAATTTTATAATATTTTAATTTAAATTAATTCTGCTATACTGTATGCGATTTGATTGATGAAATTAGTGTATTGATTCTTTAAACTATCTTACTTACTTTTTACTTTAAGACATTGCATGCCGAAATAGGCGAAATATGACTGCTCTGTATAATTTCTTGCGACATCTTATGTACCATATTTCTGCAATAAATGATTATGATTATGATCATGATTATGATAAGTACCTTAGGCCACGAACTTATCAGCCGGCCCTCGTATATTTTATTTTATCCTGATGATCCTAGTTACGACTTTAATATAAAGTTATGAGATTATTGTATTGTCATCGGCCCTTGACCCCTGTGCAAATTTTCAAGTGAATCAGACTCCTAGAAGTAAGTGAAAATGAAGTTAAAAGATTCCGTTACATACATACATACATACTTACATACATACAGGTCAAGTTAATAAAAGCGTGTTAAAAAGATAGAGTCATGTCAAGGACAGATTAATACAGGGGCAGACAAAAAATTACATATTTTAGTTGTTGTTTAGTAATGTTTTTACTCTTTAGGCAAAGAACCGTAAACATTGTATACGCAAGGCAAGTTGCAATTGGAGTTTTGGCGGGAAGTCAGAATAAACATGTTGTGCTCTTGTTTTATTTTCATTTTCTTGGTGTATTTTTGAGTTATATCGAATAAAGTTGATTTCATTTTGCTCGATATAGGTTAATATGACAGTGCACGAGTGTTGTGAAATAAAATTACAGTTTGAAAATATGTTTTTTCAGCTTGTCCCCAAAATTCCAAAGTTCACGTTCTGGTAAAGTAGCCATCGCTATAATTGAGTGTCTAACTGACTTGACTGACTGATTACTGACGACTTACTGACTTCATCAATTATTACTTGTTCAGTTTCAAAGAACTGGCAAAGAAGTGATGCAAAAATTATACTAGACGCTGGCAGTATGCACAGAGTTTGCGATGCCATAATTGAAAAAAAAAACAATTATATCAGGTAAAACTATATTTAAAAATCGAGTACCTATTACATCTGAGTTTTGAATGACGTACTTCCTGAAAAAGTACTTCCTTTAAAATTTATATATGTATGTTTCAGTTACCAAAATTAATACTGTACTCACAAATCAGGTCCTTATGAGTAGTGCTTACTACTGTCAAACATTCCCGATTTTACTCCTTAGAATGGAACCTTTATAATGTAAGGTTTGAACACTATATAATGTTTAAGTTTCTTGCGTTGAATGTAATGTTGAGATAACAATACTACTAATACTATAGATAGTACAGATGAAGTTATACTTACAAATTGAGTACTTAGCATCTACAACTTAGCATCTATAACTGTAGGCATAATAGTAGGGGATATTGTAGGCATACATTAAAGACGTATGAAGTACTATTTCTATTTGAAGATGAGTATATTGAGTTGAAAGTAATGATTGTATCGATATTTTTGGGAGATAAAACGGAACCTTTATCGGACTATTTGTCCATCTCTACGTCTGTTCATCCGTCAATTTGTTTGTCAAGCCCCGGAATTTGGGAACGCTTGTTGATATTTAGTTAAAATTGAAACCGTAATTAAACATATGGCCACTTCATTACCTGAAAGCTGAGTAAAAAGAACTTCAAATTTTAACATAAAAATATACGGCCTTTTTATGCCGCAAAAAACAAATTTTCGACACTCTGAAGTGAATTAAAATTGATACAAGAAATGTAATGAACACGTCGTTTTATAGGTATGGTTCACCTCTAAATTAAATGGCATTGTCTCATTTGGCCTATTTTTCTGTGTGCGGCACCCTTAAGTATACTAATGAGACTCTTATGATTACTGTAATTTGCGCTACATACCTAATTACATACGAGCAATTAGTCGTTGAATTTGCGTGGGCTGGGGTCCAATTGCTTTCGACTTACTCTGCTAATTTTGGAAGTAAGCGCGCTAAAAAATTTGGTGTAGGTAACTATTATAATCCACACATATTATAATAAACACAGCTAATCCCTTAGAACATTGGGTTAATGATATATTTTTTTTCAACCTTTTTTATGTCCCACTGCTGGGCACAGGTATTAATAATAAATATATTAATTAATTTAATGATATTACAATATTTAATTTTGCGGTTGTTATTGGCAATTCAACAAAACGCAATAATTGTAACTGAAGTGTTGACAATTAGCTCACTTTAGTAAGATTTTGGTTATCTCTTACAATACATATTATTACGTAAGTTTTAGCCTCTCCCAATCACCTCCAACCCGCTTTGGAGCAAGGTGATGGAGTAAGCTCCAGACCTCCCCAATAATGGGGAGAGACAGCCCAGCAGTGGGACGCAAAGAGCAACCAAACTTTTTTTTTAATTGGTGGTGACTATAAGAATATCTGTTGTCTTACTTAACCATAAATAAACTTTGAAACGGTTACGCAAAAATAATAAAGTTAGTGAATAAAAGTGACTTTCTTTCCAAACGATCGTGTGGTGCAATGGTTACAATTCCGGACTGCCGATTGGAGGGCCTCGGGTTCGATTTCCGGCGATGCAGAAATTTAAATAATGTGTTTAAAATTTTTGTTCTTGGTCTGGGTATTTGTGTTTCTGTCTTTGTATGTGTCCATCGCACCTACTACACAGTTTTTCCAAACCCTGTATTTAGTGAGATTTTTTTTCACACGACATTTTGTCCTATCTTTCAGTGTGCGACATTCTTAAGTGTACTAATGAGACTCTTATGATAACTGTAATTTGTGCTACATGATTACATACGAGCAATTAGGGCCGTTGATTTGCGAGGGCTTGTGGCCAATTGCTTTCAACTTACCCTGCTAATTTTGGAAATAAGCGTGCTAGACGACTGTGTGAAAGTAGACAATTAATGTTTCTATAATGATGGCTTTCTGTTCAGGATTTTAATATATTGCTATAATTATAACCTTTATTTTCACATGAAATGAATTTCAAATATCTAGTCTGATAGTTGAAATTTAGTATCAGCTTTTATTATACAATCACGATCAAAATTAAATCAGCTTTCAAAAACCTAACTCGAAATATTTTCCTCTCATTTCTGTCAACAAAATTTGCATACATTGAGGTTAGATATAATATTTAATAAATGTACATAAAACAACTTCTATAAACGAAACCCTTATGGGATCACTTCGTTGTCCGGTCCGTCTATTTGTCAAGCCCTGTTTTCTCAGCTGGGATATTTCAAGCTGGAATTTATATCAAATACACAAGTTTACTGTCTCTTGGAGCTGTGAAGAAATCAAACTTCTAAGCCAGCATAATCAAAAGATTATGCCGTTTATGCCGTACATTTCGAAACTTGGAAGGGAATCAAAACCTACGGGGTACTTCCCGTGAACTCAGAATCTTGAAATTTGGAACGAAGCAATAGAGAAAGAAAAATATGCGAAAACTTTAAATTTTTAGTTACATTAGAACCCTCGATGCACGAGTACAACCCGCACTTGGCCGGTTTTTTTTCTTCAAATGCATGATATGAACGTTTAAAAAAATACATTAAATTATTTATATTTTTTTTATTATCATTATTTTTCCTTTTATGTACTGTAATTGTATATAGTTAGAATACTTTTTATTATTCATAACTCTGTTTTTTTTTTATTATGAATAGTTGTAAATAAAATTCTACTTATATTTCGTTAAGCAATACAGTAAGTGATATTAAGACTATTGGGGTACAAATCCTTATAACTACTTTACGTCAATGTCCAAATACAATGTCCAAATAAGACAAATTGTACTCCGAAACCTAAAAGCATTTCCAAACCGACACAGGATTCCAAAGGGTTAACTCCAAACATTCCAACTTTCAGGGTTTATTGAAATAAACGTACAGAACAAAACAACACCAGAATCAAATTTAGAAAATAATTAAGAATTGTAATGAGTTCCGAAATAATTTTAAGTTGGGGTTCGGTTAGAGTGTTTATAATTCGGGCTTTCTGGTTCGGAGCTTTTGTTCGAAAACACAATGAGCTGAAGTTCTATAAACAATAATGTTGGGTAGTGGTTTGACTGAAAAAGAGAAATAAATAACTTCACACTCATAGCCCCACAGTAACTGTAGGGTAGATATACCCTGTGTCGTGGGTACCATGGATACACAAAAAGACAGAAACATAAACACCCAGACCGAGAACAGAAATTTAAACTCATCTTTCAAATTTCTGCTTCGCCGGGAATCAATCCCAGGACCCTCTGATCGGCAATCCGGCATGGTAACCATAACGCCACGCGGGTCGTCGAATAAAGTTACTACTTTACTTATATTATGTACGTTATTTAAACGTGTCGTATCCGGCATTGAAATGATACTACTCGCATTCTACCCTCGGGAGGTCGTAAGAGGCGATCGAGGAACCAATTCCAAAAGATGGGCAGCAGCGTCTTCCTGGGTAACATACCACCTACTGCGATCACCACCAAGCGTAGTGAGTATGGTAAAAATCCCCACTGACAGTTTACGACGGGACGGGAAAAGAGGAGGAAACCAATTTTGTGCATATCTATGATTATGCTCTACTAAGTACTTGTATCTCTGCTGCTCGCAGCAGAATTACAAGTACTTAGTTTGTTTTAAAAAGATGTGTAAAAATATTTAATTATATAAATAATATTATTAAATTATTATCATAATTATTTTTAATTAAATTAAAATTTAATTCAATCTGTCTTTGGTCGTAAACTGCAAACAGGATGTAGACAGCTTAGAAATAAATAAATAAAATTTCAATGATAAAAAATAATCTTTACATACAAATAAATAAAATTGGAGTATCTGCTTGTAATATTAAAATAACCGCTTTTTAGTACATACATATGAATATATTATATACGGTAAATACCTATACATGTTATTTTGACATTTTTCACAACTTATGTCTGTCAATCTGTCCGTCTGTCTGTTTGTTCCGGCAAATTTTTGAAACTGCTAGACTAATTTTGACGGGACTTTTACTGGCAGGTAGCTGATCTAATAAAAAGTAACTTAGGCTATTCTTATTTTAGAAAAAATTTGAAACTAAAGACCGCGCGGACGAAGTCGCGGGCGGTCGCTAGTAATTAAATATTTTATAACAATGTTTTCCTTCATGGTGCATACCTGAAAGATTCATAAATATCCAACAAGCACGCTGGCTGGACAGTTCGGGCTCCCACTCTCGCCTTGCAACTCCAGAAGTTCCCTTTAGTCAGCTCTTGCGATATGGCAGGGGATACCGTAGCTCATATTCCTAATCCTGAGCTATAAGTTACAACTAAAACTTAAATTTATTACTCCCTTAAATGCGTACCTGTTCTTACGGAGTAAAAATTGAATTTCCCATTCACTTTCCTCAAAACATTTTTGACGTTATTGCTTTAAAAATTCTACCTCAAATATATTCTTCATTTTAAATGAAATAAAATTCTTGATAACAAAGCTATTCTGTTAGCAATTTAAAAAGTAATCTCTGTAATCAATAAACAAGTTCATTATTAATTAATCACTTTTACGAAATGAAAGTTCTGTTAAGCCTTTATAATCAGTGAAACAGAACTTTCTTTTACTTTTTGTTCTTAATTAATGAGTATTTTTCAATAACACGGATTATCCCGGATCGGATTTTGCAGTCCAAACAAGCGGGCGAAAAAAAATTAGATTTTCGTAGAAATTTAGCTTATAATATTAATTTTATTTAAGATGTTAAAAATATATTAAATTAAGATAAGATACTAGCGATAAATTGTACATTCAAAGAGAAATCAATATAATTGATATGATCTGTTAACACGAAAGTAAAAATTAAGAAAAAGAAAAAGAAATTAAGACGACAAAGAACATGATAAAATATAACAATAAAGCGAAACGTATATATCGTAAATAATATCACTTTTGCTTAAAAAGTTTATTTTAATTATACAATTGTTACTAATACATACATGTTAATGCAAACCGTGTAAAATATTCAAAGAAATTCTCACGGCCAAATTAACAATATCTCCAATTATAACGTCGTTACAAACGTTTATTCGAAACATATTACAAAGGAGAAAATAATAGCGTCTAATTACATCAAAATTAAAATTCCATTAAAACCCACTAAACATCGCATCGCCTTCTAACTTTTTGTCCATATTTAATGAGTGTTCGGCAAGCCAGGATTATCCCGCCCGCCGCCGGACGCTGCAGCTGAGGGCGGGCGTGATAAAGTTTTCATTTCCGGCGTCGCACCTCACAGGGGAAATATTTTTATTTTTATTTACAGTTTAAATTATACGCCATTAGTGCTGTTATTGTTAATGTAGTTTGAGATTAGTGTTAATTTACCGCTTGATGTTTACTTAACCTGAAACCGTTATACAAAATTCTCATGACTATCGATATTTTCAGTATGAGTTGGTGGAATACACATGTCATTTATGCACGACACGGGCGAACGACGTAAGTATATGTAAATATATGTATGTGTAACTGATATTTTTTCATTTGTTGCAGCTGGGCACCTGAATTGAACCTACACATCTGAACAGGCAACAATTACTTCTGCGTCCCACCGCTAGGCTTGGATCTCTGGAGATTATTGGGGAGCTACTTCAACGAAGGTTGGTGGATTCAGGCTTGGACAATCAAAATTAAAATTCCATTAGTACGTAGTAACCATTACATCGACTTTTAACTTTTTGCTCGTATTTAGTGACTGTTTGGGGCAAGCCAGGATTATCCCGCCCGCCGCCGGACACTGCAGCTGAGGGCGGGCGAGATAAAGTTGTCATTTCCGGCGTCGCACCTTGCCGGGAAAATATTTACGTTTTTATTTACAGTTCACATTATAAGTTAACGGCGTTCTGTATTGCTACTGTTAATATAGTTTTAGCCTTATGTTTATAAAACATTATAACTTGAATTCCATTAAAATAAAACGAAAATACATTTTTTAAAATATACAGTCTTTAGTTACTTAGAAGTCCATCGTTTTAATTAATTGATTAGATTAATATTTCCATGAATCTAGACAAAAATGCCTTGGAATATGTACGTTCCTTAATTTACGTACATTCCAATTATGTAAACAGTGACAGCCGAAAGCTAACAGCGGATGCAGAATGTGCTCTGAAAACCACAGCTCTGATTCTGAAGCGGCTGGTGACATCAGCGCCATCCGGCGTTCAAATGCAGCTTACAAACTAAAACGCCGTAGTTTGGAATCTACATTATGTAGGTTCATTATTTCAACAAAAATTATAAATGCGAAAGTATGTTTGTTTGTCATTCTTTTTCGCCACTATGGAGTGATCGTGTAGGTACATTGATTTTTGTGCGTATGTAGATATACTAAGGGGGATGGAGAGTGAAACAAGCTACTTCTTACGACAGCAAAATGAATCATCTCATATCCATTATAATAATATATTTGACACTTTCCAAACCGCGGAACAAAGCTTATATTTCAACCGGCCATTTTAAGAGCGGCAGTATTAATATCTGCCTTGTTTATCGACTTCAAAAAATCAGTATATACACATATGCATGTATTGCTTGTTACTGCTTTATTTACACCTATCAATGACGCCTGCGCAAGTCACTTAATTTTTATTTATTTATTTATTATTTATTTGCAGTAGAATTCATAGATAACATTACACAAGGTCTTACGTACAGAATATGTCTAGCAATTCTAACCACTATGTGGTATGCAAATTGAAGATTTTACTTTACCTACTCAACGTGACTACGCCGCCGCGTAGTAGCCGCCAGTAACCCGAAAAGCGGACTAAATTAAGGATCGAGAGTGGGAGCGGAAATATTCGCAAGGAGCCCCCTCGTAGTGCAGTGCCTAAGGGGCAGGCCGATAGTCCTTCATCAAGGCGGAGTGGGAAAAGAGGAGGCCTCCCTGTCACATCCATTCACTGCACCGACTATACACAATAATCTGCTGCGTCTCGCCATCCCAGCAACGTACATCTACGTCTCTCGTCTTCACTTCACTACGAAGGCCTCCGATATCGTGGAGTACCTGAAGGTGAAGACGAAATACGCATTACGTGTTGAGAAGTTGGAGTCACGCAACGCAGTGAACTTTAGTTCATTTGCGGCGCGCGTCATCAAGGAATTATTATTATTATTAACGAAACATTATTTAATGAATTTTAAATTACATAATATATGAAACTTTAACTGAAAATGTTCAGTTGCTTTAATTTTAAATTTATGTATTACATTATTATTCCTCTTGTCGACCTGCGTGGCGCAATGGTTACCATGCCGGATTGCCAATCGAAAGGTCCCGGGTTCGATTCCCGGCGAAACATAAATTTGAATGATGAGTTAAAATTTCTGTTCTCGGTCTGGGTGTTTATGTTTCTGTCTTTGTGTGTGTCCATGGTACCCACGACATAGGGTAAATCCTACTGTAGGGCTATGAGTGTGATTAGTTATTTATTATTATTTTGTTCAAGCTTTGGAATATTTACGTTACGCAATAAACGTTCATTTCATTCATTCAATTATATATATCTAGTGTAACGTGTAACAGTGACAGCCGAAAAGCTAACACACGGATGCAGAATGCACTCCGGAAACCGCAGCTCTGATTCAGATGCGGTTGATGACGTTAGCCAGATCGCCGCTAACGCAGCCTTTAAATGTAACTTCTGGCATTTTGCTACGGCAAGTATGTTATTTGGGATGAGAAATGAAGTATCAGATCAAAATTTTAAAAAAATGTGGAAGTCGACTATACCTATTTTTTGAAGCACATGCACCAAGAAAATGTATTTCACTTAGAATAATTACAATTACATTATAGAAACCAAGTTCACGCGCCCAAATAGGGTCTTGGACACTATGCACAAAAAAATTCAAAATCCTTATCTTACAAAGGTTGCACTAAATCACGCTTGTAAAGCAATATAATTTTTAATTCTTTTTTGTACATGGTTTATATTAGCGTTTAAATCAATAATAATTAAGTCAATTGACTATATATGATAAGTGACGTCACTAATCATTTTCTCATACAAAATGTAAGGGAATGTCACGTTTTGACAGCTCATTAAAAGTATCTCAATTGACTTGGTAGTCCAAGACCGGATTGAAGCATGTTGATTGGTGCCATTAATGGCACCAAACGCCGGGCCGCTCCATAAGACTTAAGGTCAAATTTTATCACAACACTTTTTAAAAACAAAAGAAGTCTAATAAAATAACTTTTCACAGTGTTTTCAATATTTTGTAGTATTTTATAGTTAATTTGGTCAAAAAAAATATTTTGTTTGTCAGATGTGATGTGACAGCTGTAGGAATCTATTTAGTGCTTCAATTTTGACAGCGCGCTTGTATGAAGACCCTCATTCTATACGTATTTATTCTAAGGTATTTCAATATGAAACCGTTTGACGGGTTTTGGCTTAATCTGCGGTTAGTGATGTCAGTGGCGATTTGTGTTTCTTAAATGTAGCTTCAAAACGAAAATGCCACAGTTTAGAAGCTTCATTGAAGAGAAAATAAAATAATATATCAACATTTTACATTTCCATTTTAAGGGATAATTTAAGAACACTTATTTGCCTTTTTAACGACTCCAAAAATTAATTTGAACACTACATTAAATTTGTTTTTGAAAAATATTAATATAACAACATCGTACAATTATATATAAATTATTATACTATTACATAATGGGTTCAGTTTAAGACCGGCCAAAAAAATATTTATACTTTTATATTTTTTTACATTTTTGACTCAAGCCATAAAATCCTATTTTTTTCAACTATTTTTATGTCCCACTGCTGGGCACAGGTCTCTTACTCATAAGTGAGAGGGATTTAGGCCATAGTCCACCACGCTGGCCAAACGCGGATAGGTGGACGTCATGCTTTCGAGAAATTATGAATTTCTCTCAGGCATGCACGGCAATGGGGAACATCGTAATCAATTCAATATCACGATTTTTTCCATCACCGTGGAGCAGCGATAAATGCGCACATTACAAATTTCTTTGTCAGAGGTGCGCGCCAAAGATTTGAACCCGGGATCGATGGCGTCGATAACCGCGGTTTCTTACCACTCGGCCATCGCTGCTCTCAAAAAAATGTCTATATATAAATTCAATTAGCATTATTATCTTTAAGGATACAGTACCTAATTAAATTATCATTAAAACTGAGTAAGAATAATAACGCCAATTGCACAACTTATTTTATATACCGGATGTTACAATATATTTTAAAATGTTGATATTCCCTAAGATTTATTTCTCACATCTTGTAAATCGTATAAAAGTTACATATTCTGCTGTTATTGCACGTGCGAAATGTCGAACGTCATATGTGAAGTATGAAGAATACAGGTAGATAGGCTAACCAGGTCACGTAGAAGAATTTACGATATAAAATCGCCAAGAATCCGAATGCATGCATTTTGAAAAGGATACCATGTGACGTCACGATTTTGATCTGACTTAATCTGTGACTAAAGTAAAGATGATTAAAATTTAACTTTAATCGTGTTATTTTTAGTAAGAATGCCGCATGTAGCCAGCGTGAGAGACTAAATCAACTACATACGGCTTTTTATAATAAAACCGGCCGAGTGCGAGTCAGACTCACGCACGAAGGGTTCCGTAACATTATCTATCGCGCTATTAAACACGCTTTTGTGAAAAATGTGAACGCTCGCACGCACGCTTTTTTACAGTAAAATACATTTTCCTCTTATTTTTTACATGTTAGTTCGTATTTTCATATTTGTAAGTGAAAATGAAGTTCAAGCTAATATAAGCCTGTTAAAAAATCACGTTTATAGAATGGGAGCCCTCTTAAATATTTATTTAATGTATTTTTAGTTTTGTTGTTACAGCGGCAACAGAAATACATCATCTGTAAAAATTTCTAAAGTCTAGCCATTACAGTTCATCAGATACAGTCTGCTAACAGACGGACGGACAGTGGAGGCTTTGTAATAGGGTACCGTTAAAGTTAATCCTAATTTTAACTGCATAATATCCCATCTCACCAGAAGAAAGCTCCTAGTTCCTAGTTACCCTCCGTAAAATTAACAATCGTCACGACCCGTTACGGAACCGTAACCTACATATTATTATGATTGCAAGAATTGCATGAAGCTTTACGACCAATAAAACCACGTGACTTCAAATTTCATCGTAATCTTAACAGGCAGCGCCATGAAGTGCGACCGCTGCGTTAAATACGGTTATGTATAGTAAAATAATTTGTTTGGTCGGTTTTTTTGAAGTGAAAACTTCTTTAGCGGCGTTGTGCACTTTTTTTGGGATGGGTAAAAAATATTAAACTCAGCGTCAGGATACGTGGCTTTATCGAATATTCGTAAGACGGAGGGGTGACAGCTGATGGCTCGACTGTCTGTACTTGTAAAATTCGTTTGTATCAAGTATTTAAAATATGTACATTGAACAAAGTGCATCTATTAATGAGAAAAGTGACGAAAAAATAGTGAAAGAAAATGATTGAGTTCTTTATAAAAATACTAAATGAAAAATAATACTGAAAATAAAAGCAATTCGTGCAAAATTATTCCCTAACCATTCCAAAATATCAAAAATGCGCAACGTTAATTTTCAAGTTTTCACTTCTGCCGGCACTACCGGAGTGCAACCCGTTGTTTTATTTTATTTAACAAGTGATAGAATTCATGATTCAACGGGAGAAGTGTAATGCAGCAAAGATTTCAACCGTGAAGCAAATCAAATGAAAATTTAGGATTGTTACCCTCATGTGCATCGGGTCAAAATCAGCTTTCAGAACAGGGGAACTGCATATCACCTCAGATAAGACTCAACCCTCGCTTGAGGTTGTGTATATTTTTTTAAACGCTTCACACTCATAGTCCCACAGTAGGGTAGGTATACCCTGTGTCGTGGGTACCATGGACATACACAAAGACAGAAACACAAACACCCAGACCGAGAAGAGAAATTTAAACTCATTATTCAAATTTCTGTATTACGGCAAATGTGAGCTTCTATAATAACAGTATATTTACCTACCACATTTCTGCAAATAAATTATTTCATTTCATTATTTCATTTTATTTCAAAACTAACGCTCAATTATTAAAAAGGTATGAGGGTATAATCAAAATCATTGCACCAAAAAGTTTCTAGCTATCTACCAGATCATTAAAAGCCGTCACGGCTCGTTACGGAACCGAAATGATTACACCACTTACAGCGGCATGAAGCCTTACGACCAATAAAACCACGTGGCTTCAAATGTCCCCGTAATTTTTACAGCGCTATGAAATGCGACGACGGCGTTCAATGCAGTTATAGGCGCTTGCGGAAGGGTTAATGTTTTGATAACAAAATAATAAAAATATTAGCTTTAGCCAGTTGTAACGTTGTACAATCAAACGTCACATTATATTAATACAAATAAAACAAATATTAAAAAAATATATTATTTAGTTAAAATAATGTTGCAAGTTATGTACTTTTGTCCGCGGCCGTACTTGTATACGTGTTCGTCGAATCTTTCTATTTTTTATGCAGGCGAGTCGTGGCGCTCGACCATTCGTTATGTTATAAATGTTATAATGCTCAGAACACGGCTTCGCTTGGGGTGGTCAAGACATATTATAACCTCCTTCTAACTTGCGTTCACATATGTTTTTACGTATCCAATTGTATTTTAATTAGAATGTACATATTACGGAAAAGAACGTATTTTCTCTTTTTATTTTAATTAAAAAAAATGAATATCAAGCACCCCGATAGGGGTCCGAGATTAGGGTTATCGAATTAGCCGAATATTTAATATACTATACAATTGGATTCGAATTGTGACCGGGACTTTGTTCAACTAAGCGGACACAACTGCGCTGGCCTTCCCTTGGGACCACTCGAGTAACCATATTTGACCACTAGGACTACCACCACGTCACCGACAGGGAAGTACCGGATCTGTGACGGTAGAACCAGATGGGCATAAACCATCCACGATCCACTCGTATCGTCGTATCTTTCGTCGTATCGTCGTAGTATCTTTTCAATAAATCATTTCAAATCATTTCAAATCATTTCATATCCAAAAACTCGAAGGGGTTCGACTTATATCGTTTTTCATCCTAGCTCTGTACCGAGAGAAATCAGTTTTGATATTCAAATAGGTATAGCTTTTACAACGTTTAATTTGCGTTATCTATTCTTTTTTCGAGATTCTCTTGTCATTACTGACTAATAATAATAATAGTATAAATCCCTCTCACTTGTGAGAAGGAGACCTGTGCCCAGCAGTGGGACATAAAAAAGGTTGAAAAAAAAAAATGGTACCTAGTTAATTTAATTTATGCAAAATTGTCAAGTGTTAAACTTTCTAACGCCTTATAAGAAATAAACAAAATAACATTCAAACCCATAAATTATTATTATTTTAGGGTCTTGATAAAGATATTGGCAAGTATCCAACCATAAGCAGAGTATGTCTTTTAAGGTGTGAAACTCTAATAATATTAGTTAGAATATGGTTTTTTCTTATAAATAAAGTTTCAAACTCATAGCCCCACAGTTGGACAAATATACCCTGTGTCGTGGGTGGACACACACAAAGACAGAAACACAAACACCCAGACCGAGAACAGAAATTTAAAATTATGATTCAAATTTCTGCCTCGCCGGGAATCGAACCCGGGATCCTCCGATCGGCAGTCCGGCAAAGTAGCTATTGCGCCACACGGGTCGTCGTTATTTAAATCTCGCGTGTCAGGAAATTGAAAGCTAACTGAATTTAAAGATTATTTTCTATTTGCCTATTTCCCTCGCACACTATTCCGCGCATTACATGCCGCGCGAACTGAATTTCGCCGAGCGGAGGTCAATTGGATTCAGGAACGATTGAATTGATAGGATGGTTATCTGCGATGCGCTCTCTGAATTGGATTGAAGTGCTCTTGTTCATTTAGCGCAAAAATTCTGCTATACATTTATTTTGGAATTTGTTTTGCAAAAGAACGAAGGAGATTATCCAGTCTTCATCGACGATGGAGGTTTTGATAAGCCCCACAGTCATGCTGCATTTTGAATACCACTGTACCTGATTTATTTAAAACAGAGCTGGAGTTTTTAACGGCCTGCTTTTTTCTCCTTACTCATATATAGGCCTTAGCGCACACAAAGCGGATGACGGTCAGCCGATGGCCGTACAAGAATGACAAATATCAAGTGTATATTATTACTCAGTATGTTAATAAACTATTTCATTTCATTTCAAACTACTTATTTTTTTATGTTGCCGTATTTAAAGGGAAAAAGCAACCCCATTATTGACTACCCAATGCTATTGAATATCGCATACAAAATATGGTTATAAAATTGGCAAGATTCATTTAGAAACGAGACCTACCGAAATAGAAAATATATCCACTTCTGATAAAGTGCGTTCATAATGTGTAAGCCTTGTAAGAAATATACAAACTGTCATTTGACAATAAATAATTCTATTTTTAAGGTCTTGATGGATACACTGGCAATCATTTAAAACAGTTTTTGAAGTATTAGTTTTAAGATGGAACCGTAATAATGTTACAAATGATATGATTAGTAATATTAAAGGGTTAATATTCAAGTATTATTCATTTCAGGAAATTGATAGCTTACTGAATTTTAAGATTATTTTCGATTTGCCTATTTCCCTCCCACACTATTCCGCGCATTACATGCCGCGCGAACTGAATTTCGCTGAGCGGAGGTCAATTGGATTCAGCAGCGATTGAATTGATAGGATGGTTATCTGCGATGCGCTCCCTGAATTGGATTGAAGTGCTCGTGTTTATTTAGAGCAAAAGTTCAGCTGAACATTTATTTTGGAATTTATTTTGTAATTTTGTTTTGTCAATTTAATTTATCATACTTTACCCTCAATAAATAAAGGTAAAGGCTGAGTACTTTTGATAACGGGACAGGTTCTGAAGATTACAGATTCTGTCCAATAATTTTGTGCCCATTATCTACCCATAGCCATTCTGTGATCTGTAAAAATGTACTTTTTTAAAAGAGTGCTGCTGGGAGTTTTTTCCCGCCGATTTTTTTCTCTCAGCTCAACATCTAGCTCAAACGGGCACCTAAAGGCGATGACCAGGAAAAAATGACACTCATTAAGCGAATATATTGTATTCCTTATATGAAATAAATAGTTTTTGTTTCAGTGGTCATTGGTCATCGATATCCACATGTAAGCTCAAGTAGGACTTCAATTTAGGTAGTGAATAGTGATATATTTTACAGTCTAAAACCTTCCTTCAATCTAAGAAAGATATTTTGTCGATTCAAATGAGTAGTTCCCGAGATTAACGCTTTCAGATAAACAAACTCTTCATCTTCACAACATTTTTATGGAAAAGTATGCAGTAGTCTTAGTAATATAGCTCTTTCTCAGAAATAGAAAATAATTCCTTCACGAAAGAAATAGCACAAAATAATTTCCACTCTTCTGATAAACCTCAACAAAATCAATAACAATGAAGACAATACAATAGCAATTATCGCAAATGTAACTGACAACCTGACGTGAACATAGAAATATAGGGACCGCAATCATAACGAACAATATTCACCATATTCCGACAAACAATATTCGAGAGCATTTCTAGTTGGGGTCCAAGAGGACATTAATGGATTTTCTCGACCGCTTTTAATTAGATAAGGGATGTATCTTGCAAGCAGCGATGGTCAAGTGGTAAATACCGCGGTCTTCGATGCAAAGATACCGGGTTCAAATCCTCGGTACACACCTCGGACAAAGAAATTTGTAATTTTCGCACGTTATCGTATAATATAGCTGCTGATGATGATGACGGTGATGGAAAATATGGTGATATTTAATTGATTACGATATAATCCATCGCTGTGCATGCCTGAGAGAAACTCATAATTTTTCCTAAGTACAATGTCCACCAATCCGCACTTGGCCAGCGTGGTGGACTATGGCCTAAATCCCTTGAGAGAAGATACCTGTGCCCATTAGTGAGATATAAAAAAGGTAGAAAAAAAATACCGAGTACCATCTTGAGCACTCCCACATACAAAAACCGTTATACAGAAACGTCAAAGTTTAGTACGTTTCCTCTTACTTCCGGTTTGTCAAAATGATTCAAAAATTCCGTTAACATTAGTCGATTATTTTAAGTAAAGTAAAGTATGTGCTTTATTATAATTTTTATGATATTTTGTAGTTTATTTTTTATTTTTTATTTATTTATTTATTTAATTCAGGCGACGTAGGCCCATATAAATCAATACACAAATAGAATTAAAATTATAAACTAATACATAATAGAAATAAAAACACAATAAACCAATACAAAACTAAATCAAATAAAACAATAGATACTATACACAAATATTATACTATGACTAGGTAACACGAAGGTTCGGCGTCGTGTTGCGCGCGGTGTCAGGTAACCGGCCTCGGAAGCGCCGGAACACAACACCTCTCGGCCAAAATTCCTCCTTCATGAAGATTGACAACTGCTGTGTGGGGACTCTCACCACAAATGAATTAAAGTTCACTGTATGGCGGGACTCCAATCGCTCAACCCTTAGTCTGATGTTAGTCTTGATGCGGATGTACTCTACAATCTCCTCGGCCTTTGTAGAGTAATGCAAACGGGACACATACAGCAGCGTCGTCGGAATGGCTGGCTGCAGCATACGGTCCGGGCCGGTCGGTGCAGTGCCGCACCTGTTCTGACGAGTGGGCTTCCTTTTCTTCTTTTTCTCGACCTTGATAAAGCCCTCTTTGTCAGGCAGGTCCTTTACTGAACCATGCTTGAGCAGACCACGGTGAATTGCTTCGTTATTGGTCTGCTTTCCCCCAAATCGCTGCTTTGATGGAGAGGCAACAGGCTTTGCGGCAATCGTAGCGTATGCACGTCCGGGGGTCGACGTACTCACGGGTGTCGTGACCTCGGCGGGAGCACAGCGCGACGCAGCGTTTGTGTTATTTGCTGAATCAGACCTCGCCGATTCAATGCTGCCGATGGAAGCATTTTGCGCCCCGCGACGCAATTTTACATTAGCGGCATCGGGTAACCTACTTACCGAAACGGCATTGCGCAACAACACCACTTCGGCACGTAAATCATCCACGGTCTTATTAGATACCTCTAACTTGGACATAACTTCAGCCAGGCTTGTTTTAAGAAATACGATATCCTTTAATAGCCTGGTGACGTCAACGTGGTCGAAAGTGACGGGAGGCAGCTTGTGCAGCTCCTTCGCCACGAATGCAGGCACGTCGTCCGGGTCGGTCATCTTCAACAGGTTGATGACATCCTGTATGCTCTTCTCCGTTCCATCCCTCCGGCGGAAGGGCATCTCGTCAATCTTTCCAAGCTTGTCGAAGAGTAGCCTCTTGCCAAAGCTAATCTCCTCTTCTTTGAAGTTAGTCTTGCATATCTGCAGGATACTAACTTCATCCATCGTGTCAATGGCATATTGGACAAATGCCAGAAACTCGTTTGCTATAAGCTCCTGAGAACTCATAGCGACAGCAGCGGGCAGCGGCTAGTGCCGCGCGATATTCGTACTAATAATCCGAATAGAGAACACGTCTGTATTCAAGCGCGCATCACACGACACTGTGAGTTTTGAACCCATCCCACCTTCTCATTCCACTTTATAGTCCACTACTCAGACTCCGTTCTATTCTCCATTCTTTTAGACGACTGAAATATTACCAAACATGTATTTTATGTATTTTAACCTTATTTGCCGAACTCGATTTTACCCTACCTATTTCATTATAAAAAATTATAAACTTTAGATTTTTTGTCCACCGATGATTTGGTCGTATATGTAACCTTTTTTATCTTTCTGTTGCCCATTCCGTTAAATACACCAGGCCCTCATAACGCTCGAGTAACTCAACATTTAGCTTCGTGGGCTCTCTTCGAAGACATGATTCATCACGCCCTCGCCGCCATCTTGACGTGACCGAGGCCTGCATGACGCTCGCGCCACCATTGTTCGCTAATGAGAGCTGAATCTGTTTTCGGAAAGTTGGCACCCTTTGTTTTGTTACTTACAAGGTCGACTTTTCTTGTGACGGCGTGTTTTGCGCACTTTTTGCTCGCTAGAGATGTTTTGTTAATAATTTTGGATAAGTTTGCCGGGGACATTATAATTAGAATTTTCTTGAATGCTGCTGTCTCCTTGTTACAAGCTTTTCCGTAATAATAATTTATTTATACATAATAATGCTGACTCTACCGTTGTAATTATGTTGTATTTTAGATAATACAGAGAGCTAAAGTAAATGAAAATGATTCAAATACTAAAACTAGTATAAACAAATTTAAAAACGGAATTTTGAAGGGCATCTTAAATTTTTTTTGATGGTATGTTCGTTTTTAATCCGATAAAGATGCTTATTCAACTTTCAAACTTTCTACTTTCTCGTACCTTACGAAAGGACATTAATTTAAACTTGTGAGTTTGATGAACATATTTTGTTACTTTATAAGCAGGGCTGAAAATAATTTGAATGCAGAACCCAAAAAAGATAATCCTGCTGTGTGTATCCTCTCTTCAGTCGTTCACTCTTGACAGAGTGGTCGTGGTCTTATGATGATCCTTGTCGTGATAGGTCTTCACTCTCCCTGGATATAGCGGCTCTAGCAATGCGTGTATCCAACATTATAAAAATCTTTAGCCAGACCGAACATCCTATAGTTTTTAAGCGGCCAAGCTCACAAAAGCTGTATAAAGCTGGCGTTATGGTCAAAGTTCTCGGACCATAAAACGTCAACTTTGCGGAGATTTTAAGTGCAGCTGAATTGTTGATTGCTTAGTTTGGAAGTTTCTCGGTGGCCGGAGCAGGATTCATTTACGTCGGGTTACCTTAGATTACTCACAAAATATTGAAACCTTGAGCTTATTAGTTCCTCCAAATAGACTTTACTAGCATATATACAGATGCCTCTAAAGGTCACCCTTCTCACACATGACCATGCTCGTTTCGCTTAGCTTTGTGGATCACCAGCGTTTTACGCTAGTCGCTGGGCCATGGTTCTCGACTACTCGTAGCAGTCGTTATCAATTTATAGCAGTGCACTTAGCTTGACAGCTAACGTCGATGCAAGCGATCTACGTTTAACGTAAAGGGCGCTCTCTAATTTTGTTGAATGTTTAGATTTCATACCGAAATCTAAACATTTGAAGGTGTTATTATTATATTATTTATATTATTATATATATATTATATATTTGGGTTAAGTGTTTCAGTAATAAAATGGTTCCTCAAATTATTTAGTAAGGCAGTCACGAATACTCTTTATCAAAATGATTCAACTTTATTTACAAAAGTCTGTTCCAATAGTTCGGAATTTAAAAAAAGATAATCTTGTGTGTATCTATTATAAAATAAACTTTAGATTAATCGCAAAATTATTTACTTTTTACGCAGCTAATTCACACAAAAGCTGTATAAAACTGGCGTTATGGCCGAAGTTCCCGGACCATAAAACGGCAACTTTGCGGAGATTTTAAGTGCAGTTGAATTGTTGATTGCTTAGTTTGGAAGTTTCTCGGTGGCCGGTGCAGGATTAATTTACGTCGGGTTACCTTCGGTTACTCACTGAATGTTAGATGCCGACGGCTTATTAGTTCCCCCGTGTACACTTTACTGGATACATAGTTTGAATAGCTTATCAAATTTAGCAAACCACACGTGGAAAATTTCATTAAATCTTCCGTTCTTCGGAGACACGATAAACCGTCGGTCTCCATCGTGACTGGCTCAAACCGTTCAATGACTGCTATCTATATAAGTCCTCCTATACCGATAGGAGGACTTATTTGGACATTGGTTTGAAGATAACTCGTTTTTTCACCAATTCGTAATGTGGGTAATAATCTCCAGGCCTCCCCAATTTATGAATAGAGAGCTGATGCCAACTAACTGTAACCATAATTACGCCTCAATGCTGGGCATGGTTCTCCCCCTGACTTTGGAGTCGATCCTGGAGCTTATTCAACTACGCTAGTCTAATGTGGTTTGGCGAATTAGTGACCAACTCGCTATCGAATGTTTCCAAACCGCCTATAAGATCACCGACAAAGTTTAACGACTGTTATCATCAAATTCCAAGTGGGTCCGAAGGGTTAACGTGCCCTGCGAAGCACGGAAACGCGTACAAAATCTTTGCCACTAGTGGTCACCCATCTGATACCTGACTGCGCTCGTTTGTTATAAATCTTGTACTTTCTACGTCAGCCAGCCACTGGGCCATGCTTCAGCTTCTGGTTTCAACAGTGGGGCGTAGAAACTTTATGTTATGTCTTCTTTCAATTTTAAAACATCCACAATCAAGCTACTCACTAATCCGTATATAATATTATGTATCCCCAAGAATCCATCCAATCCTATGCTGCCTACTCTTACAATATCGTGCCTAGAAAGTATTTCCTATTCCTTGTGTAACAATGTGACACAATGTTAGAACAAAGAATCTAGCCGAATTTTTAAAAAGTCTTTTTTGAAAATCCGAAATTTTATTATAAAGCTGCAGCCAGACGGACGCTAATCCAACACGGGATGCGATTCGTACGTGGTCAGGGTTTTAGTCTTTATATTTTGGAAAATGCCCTCTTACTTCGCTTCTTTCTTTGTGTGAAAAGAGGATTTAGAATGCAAAATTTCTTTTTAGCTTTGGAAAATAAGGAACTGTAAGATTAAAATAATAATTATTATATATTATTATGATTATAATCTAGTTTATATAGACCAGATATTATATGTAGAATAGATACATATATATAAACAAATATAAAGAAGAAGAAATATACATATATATAAAGAAAAGCGTATATATAGTGATGTCTGCACACAATAAGAAATATTTCTAATTTCTCATTTAACTACCGTTTAGTAACCTTAAATTTTTAATACATATCAATTAGAATTTATTATCATTTAAAGTACAGAACACAGTCATCCATCCATCTATCAGCCTTTAAAAGTCTGATGCTGGACGTAGGCCTCCCTTAATATTCGCAGTCCAGTCCTGATCGCCATTCGAGCACGTGTCTTCACCATAGGTTGTCAGTCCTTTTAACTGTTATAGCCTGCCCATACAGAACACAGTATATAATATAAGAAATACTCGTGGATTGATTTTTTAAAATTAAAACTGCTTTACAACACTTCAAGTAAATAAATTACAAATAACTTAATTTACATCCATAGTTAAGCGACACTTTCACGGTGCCATAAATGCCGTAGTTTGGCGGTCGTCTTGCTCAGTTTCCACACTGTAAGCCACAAGTAGTTGTATAACATAACGTGCGGGTGTACCCGTTGCGGGAAGTCAATGCGCGGGTATACCCGTTGTGGGAAGTCAGTGCGGTCGCCAGTGTGTCGTTGCCATTATGAGCAACTTTGAGGAACTCCGGCTTTTAAACTAAAACAACTAGTTGTTCAGGACAAGTGTTTAGTAAATGTCTGGGTAGGACACTTTGAAATGTATTCAAAATAAATTGAGAAAAATAAAATAATATTAGCGACCCTTTAGTTAGTTAAGCGAAGATTAAGAAAATAAAAGATAAGTTAATCGACGTAGACAGATCCACATTAGTCTTCGGGATATATTTCTTCCAACGCCTTAGGATGACTTATAAATAAGAAACTTAACATTTTATTTATCAGTAAAGTGTGGGATCTGAAATGTCCCAGAAATATTATGTGTAACTGTTGCGGAGACACTTGACATCATCTGATCAAATATATTATTCAACTAGCGGCCGCCCGCGACATCCTCCGCGTAGAACTTTAATTTTAGATTTTTTCTAAAAATAAAAGTAGCCTATGTTACTGCTTATTATCAGCTGCCAGTGAACGTCCCGTCAAAATCGGTCCAGTCGTTTCAGAGAATAGCCAGAAAAAACAGTCATACAGACGGAGAGACAGACAGACAGACAGGCTAAAATTGTAAAAAAATATGTTATTAGGTTAATTAGGTTATTTTAATACACTCCAATTTTATTTATTTGTATAGATTTGCTTAAATTCCCTACGGGTAGAATGATATACGAACTACAATGAACATTTGACGACCTGCGTGGCGCAATGGCGGACTGCCAATGGAAGAGTCCCGGGTTCGATTCCGAAACAGAAATTTGAATCATGAGTTTTAAAAACAAATGATTTATTTGCACAAATATGGGTATTAAAAAGGTTGTTTTATACATTTAATAATCCGCCATATTTACCTCAGTAAGGTATGCAAATATTATATTACATTATTAATAAATAAAAGTACTGACTAAAATCTAACTTAGAAATTTTAATTTTATATGTATCCACGACACAGGGTATATATTACCTACTGTGGGGCTATGAATGTGAAGCTTTATCTTTCGTTATTAATGAAAATTAATAAATAATAAGGTGCAATATGGGTATAAATAATGATAATAATAATGTAAGTATAATATAATAAAGAAATTTGTTTCAATGTACACTTTAATTTGTAATTAGTTAAGTTTTAATTATAGTAATATTTGCATACCTCATGAAAGTAAATATGGCGAACCAAATTTATAAAAACACCTTTTGTAAACACCCACATTTGTGCAAATAAAAGTCTTTGTCTTTGCCTTTGTAAAACCTACAAGTCAACAGAATCAATTTTGCTCTATACACAAAGTAAAAAATAAAACCTCCTCACATTTTCTCTATTCCGAGAACAGCACTATTATAATTACCTCATCACAGAACAAAGTGGCTTCCACCCCTGATTTAACGCCGGCGCAGTAATTAACAAGATTCTTTTTAGATGTTATTAAATCTACAAAATTAGGTCGTATATCAAATTATTCCAATTACGAGCGGTACTCCGATGTGTTTAATTTCAATTAAGTTAACGCAAACATTCTCATTATTTCGGGAAAACCTGTGCGTTACAAAGGTCAGGCTTAAATAAGGGATGGGTGTTTTAGGACGGGTTTCTTTGAAATGAAATGAAATAGTTTATTAACATCCTGGGTACTAATAATACACGACTTGTTGTTTGTCATTGTTGTACGGCCATCGGCTGACCGTCATCCGCTTTGGTTGCGCTAGGGCTTATATGGGCTAGGAGAAAAAAGCGGGCGGAAAAAAACGCCAAGTTTGTAAGATCTAGTGCTTGTTTTAATTAAAAATAAAAATTTTAACAAAAAAATAAACCGTCTTCAAAAGGAAAGTATTCTAAAACAAATTAATATGCGCTAATAAGTAAAAAAAACAACGGGTTGCACACCGGTAGTGCCGGCAGAAGTGAAAACTTGAACATTAACGTTGTGCATTTTTGATATTTTGGAATGGTTAGGGAATAATTTCGCACGAATTTCTTTTATTATCAGTATTATTTTTCATCTAGTATTTTTATAAAGTACTCACTCATTTTCTTTCACTATTTCTTCGTCACTTTTTTCATTAATAGATGCACTTTGTTCACTGTCAATATTTAAAATACTTGATATAAACTAATTTTACAAGTATAGACAGTCGAGCCGTCATCAGCTGTCACCCCTCCGTCTTACGAATTTTCGATTAGGCCACGTGTCCTGACGCGAGTTTAACATTTTTTACCCATCCCAAAAAAGTGCACAACGCCGCTTAAGAAGTTTTCACTTCAATAATTGCGTATTCTTCTACAATTTGATAGTCAACTTACATTTTCTACTCATCAATATGTAGGTACGATCTGTGTTTACCATATTATAATGTCGGTACAATTATTGTTATTTTTGGTGTTGGTGTCTGCGTGTCGCGGCCTTGCTTACGCCTCACACCTCGTCCCTAACCTACCTTGGCTGACACCGACTCCAAAATTGACAATAATTCGTCCATTTGACACGCAGCTACTTAATGCGAATTTAAGACTTACGTAGTTTTCTCGTGGATGCCATTATCAGAACTGGACCAAATTAAAATGGGACTACACGAGAAGTATCAGTTTTCAAATAAAAAAAGAATGATCAAAATTTGTTCACCAAGTCGAAAGTTCTGAGGTAACAAACATAAAAAAATATAACACAAATACAGACTGATAACCTATTCCTTTTTAATTGAAGTCAGTCAAAAAATGTAGTTCACGGTATATTTGACTCGTAGAGCGCAATAGCGGATTTCTGATCGAGAGTCCCGGGTTCGAACGCAGCAGTACAAAATAATGTAAGTGTTTCCTTTGTTGGAACTGGACGCTTTCAGTTTGTTTGAAATAGATAGTAAAAGGTACTTTGAGAAAACTAGTTTCAACTCGAGAAATCTCGATGGAACTAAGAACTTAAAACTTGTCTCACCGGGAATCAAACCCGGGCTCTTTATCAGTCGAGCTTGAGAAGTCCGGCATGTCGACGAATGCACAGCAGGACTGGATGGAGTGATGAACATTAGGCGACAGCAGAAGAAAGATAAAGAATAAATAAATAAATAAAAAAACCTTCT
This sequence comes from Pyrgus malvae, assembly GCA_911387765.1. Taxonomy (NCBI): domain Eukaryota; kingdom Metazoa; phylum Arthropoda; class Insecta; order Lepidoptera; family Hesperiidae; genus Pyrgus; species Pyrgus malvae. The sequence goes on along the minus strand of OU426955.1, from coordinate 1,898,588 downwards.
GAAATATTATCTTCTCACCACTACCAGTCGGTTTACCAATTTGTATACGTCCAAAGTGAAGCGCGCATGGCCCGGCGGTTAGCATAGAACGCAAACGATCTATACAACTAAGCCAAACGGGCGTAGTCGGGTGTGAGATGGGTGACTGCTCCGTGCTTCGGAGGGCACGTTAAGCCGTCGGTCCCGGTTGTTGTCGATAGATAACAGTCGTTAAACCTTATCGGAGGCCTTATGGGCGGTTTGTAAACATCCGACATCAGGTTGGCCACTCCACCAACCCGCATTGAAGCAGCGTGGTGGATTAAGTTCCAGACCTCGGCAAAAATGGGTAGGGACCCGTGCACAGCAGTGGGACGCAAAAAGGGTTGCTGCGATACGTCCAGAGTAACGGATCACGTTCCGTGTAATTAAAATGATGGAAATGAATATTCAATTTACAAAATTCTGCTACCACATCGCTATTAAAAAAAATGTCGCCCGAAAAATCCCAATAAAGATGTTCCTATTAGTATAAAAGCTTGTCAAAATTCAATTACGCGTCCAATAACGTTGTCAAACATCAGTGTGGCGGAGACGGTGACGGACCGACCGAAATTACGTTTTAATAATTACAATAAACTAGCTGTGCCCCGCCGTTTTACTTGCGTGCTTGCTTAAATTACCAGGTAACTCTATTGCCTTTTTTATTTGAATGGAGTAGCAGACGAGCATGCAGGCCACGTGGTGTTAAGTGGTCGCTGCAGCCGATGGGCATCTACATACAATCTCAAGCAAGCATAGGTAAGTCTTGTCTGAGGTCGTATGCAGTTGCGCTGCTACTCCGAAGGCTGGTGGTCGCCTCATGTAAGTGTGGCCGGCAACTGCACCTTTCCACCGAAACACAATAGAATTGGTACACGGCAGAAGTGGGTGCAGCGGTGGTACTTCCCCGGCCGAACCATAATAGTTCTACCACCTACAAAAAATATATCTTTTAATATCGGTACGATTTTATTGGTCAGGGAGTTAATGAAACTGGTTTATTCTGGCTTACATGTTTTGTGATAAATTTCTGAAAATAAAATACATAGTATTGACATGAGGCGACATACAGCCTCCGGAGCATCAGTATAACAGCACACAGCCGGCAATACTAGTTGTATGTAGTCTGTAGGTTGTGTGTAAATATTAATGTCCACTATCAAGGACATAAATTACGAATAATAAGTATAACATTTTTTATTACACTGAAAAAACAACTTATACAAATTATTAAAAAATTTGGCCAAATGTGGCATCTTTCGATTCTAAAATTATTTAAATTAATTAAAAATATTAATTTTCTTACTAATCAATATAATTATGTAGCAATTATATAGTTTTTAATATTAAATTTTCTTTTTGAGCACTTTCCCCACATAAATTTTGTGTTAACAACCTATTTTCTTTTTTTGCACTTTATGCCCTGTGAATTCATTTTCTGCTGTTTTTTATATGAACGATATCAACTGTCGTATTCTTGAGCCACGCAATCTTCTTCTCCATTTTTATATCGTACGAGTATTGTATCAAAGATAGATAGAGAGAGATAAAGTCTTGAGTTGCCATTACTTTATAAAATAAGTTTTTCAGCTGCCATCTTGATTTTTCTTCTTATATTTATTCGTTTATACAATAAAATAAAAAATAAATACTCTTGAAATGGCTGTCTTTGAAAAATTAAAATAAGTGTTAAAGTACACAAAGCCCAATCATAGGCCAAATTGACCTGCAGAAGTACGATAATTCGATACTATGATAAGACACACCGAGGCAATTCCACTGTCCTCTATAAGCTCTTGGTGGGCACCAAGTTGGTTCAACAATTCAATAATCAAAAGAAGTATGTGAGAGAGGATACATATACGTATTTTTTGCGTATGGGTCAAAATGACCTAGATTGGGACCGGGGAAGTACCACCACTGCACCCACTTCTGCGGTGAACAATTCTATTGTGTTTCGGTGGAAAGGTGCAGTTGCCAGCCACACTTCCATGAGGTGACCACCAGCCTCCGGAGTAGCAGCGCAACTGCATACGACCTCAGACAAGGCTTACCTATGCTTGCTTGATGTTGTATGTAGATGCCCATGGGCTGCACCGACCACTTAACACCACGTGGCCAGCATGCTCGTCTGCTACTCCATTCAAATAAAATAAAAATTGGTCTTTTGGGGTTAATGTTTTGCTTATAAATTTTCTATACCTACACAGCTAAAAAAATCTTAATAATAATAATAATAAATATCTTTGGATAACTCACACACAACGCTATCTGATTCCAAACTAAGCAGAGCTTGAGCTATGGTAATCAGAAAGCTGATAAACATACTTATTTATGTAAATCTAAATACATACTTAAATAGATAAATTATTAACACCCAGACACAGAACAAATAGTCATGTTCATCACACAAATATTTGTCCTGGGTGGGCAAATATTGTGATCGGAAACGTGAGGTCGTGAACCCACGACCTCACGTTTCGCAGCCGGCTCATCACCCACTACGCCACGGTGGCTGCGTGTATAATATCGTAACATTTTTTCTATTGGCGTAAAAGCTTTTTGAAATTCAATTATGCGTCTAATAACGTTGTCAAACATCAGTATGGTGGACGTGGTGATGGCCCGGCCGACGTTCAGAGGATCATTTTATATTTTCCGACGAAATTTCGGTAAAATCTCGAAGTTTTTCTATTTCTTCCCCAGTGTGATCGTACGACGCCAATCATTGTCAACTGAGGAGTCTAATTATGAGTTATCAGATTGGAGGAAGTAATCTTTTGGGTATTATACTTTTGAGGAGTCGTCAAATTGTTTGTATATGGGTTAGATGTGGGATGGGATAGCGTATTAAATTGTAATTTATGCCATTTTATGCTTAGAAATTTAGAATGGGCAATGAACAGTCACTTATTACTATCGATGTAAGCTGTGATACATAACATTACGCGTCGGTAATTTATTTTTTACTAGCGGCCGCCAGCAACTTCGTCTGCTTGGATTTTAGTTTTAGAATTTCTCTAGAATAAAAGTAGTATCGTCCACTAATCCACACTTGGCCAGCGTGGTGGACTATGGCCTAAATCCCTCTTACTTATGAGAGGAGACCTGTGCCCAGTAGTGGGACATAAAAAAGGTTGAAAAAAAAGTAGCCTTAGTTACTCATTATTACATCAGCTACCTGCCAGTGAAAGTCCTGTCCAAATTAGTACAGCCGTTTCAGAAATTAGCCGGGAGAAACACATAGACAGATAGACAGACAGACAAAAATTGTAAAAAATGTTATTTTGGTACATTTACCGTATATAAATTCATATGCATGTAGTAAAAGCGGTAATTTTAATATTACAAACAGACGCTTCAAATTTATTTATTTGTATAGAGTATAGATAAATGCTGGACACACATTTCGTCTATGATTTGAGAAGGCATTTGACGGTATTCTATCATGCAGAAATCGCATTCCTTTGAGAAACCTTGTATAATCCTGGGGCATGATGAAATAACAATATTTGTTTTAACACTATGAAATATTACAATGTTTATTGTGATATTTCATTACAGTATAATATTTCCAAGATTGCCTTCTCCGTAGAGTAGCTATACGTATAATACAGTATATTTTTTTTAGTCACAGGTTAACAGTCACAGTCATAGCCCGGATTTGAGATCGGGATCCGTAAGACGCTTAACCACTGTACTCATTACTTTATTCATCGGCTGCTGTATTTCGCAGAGTGGCAGGTGAATTTGTCGAAAACCTATGTAAACGCCTTGGATAATTTGTCTGTAATGTTTATGTAGTGTAAAAATTTAAATAAATAAATAAATTACAGAAACAAGGCACTGTTTTTGTGTTTTTAATTTTATTTATTTTTAAAGCCCCACAGTAGGGTACACATACCCTGTGTCGTGGGTACCATAGCCACACACAAAGACAGAAACACAAACTCCTAGACCGAGAACAGAAATTTAAAATCAACATTCAAATTTCTGTTTCGCCGGGAATCGAATCCGGGACCCTCCGATTGGCCGTCCGACATGGCATGGTAACCATTGCGGCACGCAGGTCGTCAATTCGATTACGCAAACTTTCAAACGTACCTACCTATATATTAGTCAGTCAATGCCATTCGACCAGATATCCTTACCAGTTGATATATTAGATACTTCAGGCCCCCATTCACTAACATTTCACACAAATAGGGGAGATTACTTGTAATGGTGGGTGGTAATTTTTGAGGCTTTCGCGCGGCAGCCCAATTACACTCATAATCATTATAGGCCGGCTGCCTGTTACGGAAGATTAGGGTAACAACTGCGAAACCAGGTACCCTTTTTGTCACGTTGATAAGTATTATAATTGGGCGAAAATAATAATAAGTATATAATTATATTTTACACTTTCGTTTTGAAGTAAGAAGCTAGTTTAAGCTTATTTAATAGTTTATTCTCTGTTTTAATATTAAATTTATATATATTATTATATTTGTATTTCACATCTACTGTAAGGCTGTACTCCAAATCCAATTTAAGGGGTTAATTAATCGTGATTTAAGTTACATTTTATAAATTTTAGTCAAATGTATAGTTTTGTTGTAATCTATACTAATAATAATATTATAAAGAGGAAAAATTTGTATTTTGTATGTTTGTAATGAATAAACCCAAAAACTACTTTTCCGATTTCAAAAATTCTTTCACCATTATAAAGCTACATTCACCCTGAGTAACATAGGCTACTTTGTACTGCGGGAAAATGCTTCATTCCTACGTGAAAAAGGGTAATAAGGTCAACGCGGTTGAAGTAAATGGCTAAACGCCTATGATTTTAATATAGCAATGAAGCCTGGAATAGCGCATAGGCTATTTTTTATCCTACGGGGACCCATTGAACTGGCGGAAGGCTAGTTATTAAATAAGGATATTTATTGAAAGAGACTTGTGGTCGGCCCAAGGCCAAGTTCGAATCTTTCATGAAACGCTCCATAATAAATAACGGTTTACATTCATAGCCCCACAGTAGGGTAAATAATATACTCCGTGTCGTGAGAACCATGAAGACATGAACACGACACACAAAGACATGAACACAAGCGCCCAGACCGTCTAAAGAAATTATCGAACTCGAAACCCCTATTGGCAGACCGGTATGGTAACCATTACGGCACACGGGTCGTATTATACCACAGAACATATTAAAAGAGGTAGTATAGCAATAACGCGCCGTGCGTATAAAAACCGGTGTCCTCGATCCAGCCCCCCTTTCACCTCCACTACATATGTACTTAAATAAATATGAAGCTTACGCACATATTTGCAATTTCAAATCTAGCCAATCTTAGCGCCCCACAATCACGCGATTTCAAATGAGCGAATCACACCCAAGCACGCACACAATCACGCATATCGCAGCGCGGCTGCGCGTTTCCGTAGAGATATGAGCATTGTTCATATCCTTGGCGCGTTTGACCTGCCCACAATCCATTCTAAACTCTTTAATATGTATTGTGTATTGTACGATAGATCTAGATCCAAAGTTTTTACTTCAAGTATAGGTAGATACGCACATGTATTGTTACATTAGCTTAAACATTATAATATATAAAATCTCATCATCATGAAACAAAAGAAACCCTCAAAGATTGTCATATTACATAAATCTTAGCAAATCTTACCCATCTACACAATAACCTTACCTTACATACGAGCACGGCCTTACATACGAGCACGGGTTATCATTACAACCGTTCGCAACTCTCAGCTCTGTAATTATGATTCAAAGGACCAAGATTCCATAGACAAAGTGAATAATTTTGACCGGCGATTATCTCGAGTACCAGGCAGGGCCAAGGACTTTCTCAAGGGCCTCGTTTAATTAAATGAAGCACTCCAAGCCCTACACGGATTTAATTGGATAAAATAACGCTCAAATGCGACGTGGTATAGTGTCAGAAGTAGGACCACATCCGGCTTAAAGGACCATTGTCTTTGCTGGTTAGTTAATTGTGTTTATAATTAAGTTTTTTATCGTAATCAGATTATAGTTTTTTATCTTCTTTTTTTTATTTTTAATAATGACATCGCAAACTCTGTGCAATTGCCAGCGTCAAGTGTAATTTTTGCATCACTTAGTAGTCATAGAAAAATGAGTTAGTCGTCAGGTATCAGTTATTCTAGTCAGTTAAATGTTCAAGTTAGGTGATGGCTACTTTACCAGAACGTGTCCGATGGAGTTTTGGAGACAAGCCGAAAAAACATGTTTTCGCACTGTTATTTTATTTCACAACACTCGTGTACTGTCATTAACCTTTATTGAACAAAATGCCATCAACTTTATCCGATATAACTCAAAAATTCACAAAGAAAATGAAAATAAAACAAGAGCACAACTTGTTCCTTCAGACTTCCCGCCAAAACTCCCTTCTTTTTATTTTAAGTATCTTAGTTTTGATTTACGATTATTACGACTTCTGGATAAATAAACCTAATATTAGTGTCATTCACATCCAAATTGAGGAATAAAATTAGGTAAATGTTTATAAATAATTTCAAACTTATTTGCATTACTTTGAAATACGCTTCTAAACCTCATAATAACATCTTTAAAACCCAGTTGATATTTTCTCACCTATAACTTACTCTATCTCGAATCTTCAAAACATGTTTTAGAAAGTTTTCAACCATGAAAATTCCAGTCAGAAAAGTCACTGCCTTTCTAACAATATGAACCCACAAAATTAAGGACATTTTTACAAGAAATACAGTCGATGTTGCAATGTTTCAAGTAATTCTTGACAAATATCGGTTTTCTGCCATCATTTATTAATAGTTTAATAATTTTATATGTACATATATAAAATTCTCGTGTCACAATGTTAGTAACCATACTTCTCCGAAACGGCTCGACTGATCTCATGAAATTTTGTGTGTATATCGGTTAGGTCTAAGAATCGGTCAACATCTATTTTTCATCCCCCTAAGTAAAGATGCGCGCAAGGCCCGGCGGTTAGCGTAGAACACAAACGATCTATGCAACTAAGCCAAACGGGCGCGGTCGGGTGTGAGATGGGTGACCGCTAGTGGCAAAAAATTTCATGCGCGTTTCCGTGCTTCGGAGGGCACGTTAAGCCGTCGGTCCCGGTTGTTATCGATAGATAACAGTCGTTAAACCTTGTCGGAGGCCTTATGGGCGGTTTGAAAACATCCGACAGCGGGTTGGCCACTAACCCGCATCTCCACCAACCCGCATTGGAGCAGCGTGGTGGAGTAAGCTCCAGGCCTCCCCATTAATGGGGAGAGACCCGTGCCCAGCAGTGGGACGCAAAAAGAGTTGCAGCCAAGTAAAGAAGCGCGCATGGCCCAGCGGTTAGCGTAGAACGCAAGCGAGCTAAATGGGCGCGGTCGAGTGCAAGATCGATCGGTGATCGCTAGTGGCAAAAAAGATTCATGCGCGTTTCCGTGCTTTGGGGACACGTTAAGCCGTGCGCTTAGCCAAGTAATAAGGTTGGCCCATTCCAAATATTTAAACGCGGTACGGAGTTCGCGGGGTCACGTAGTATTTTGTAAAATGTAATGCGGTTATGTTATAAATTGAACATTTAATTGTCAATATTATACTAAAATTTTAATATTCTTTATTCGTTTAATACATAGAAGAACTTTGTTTACTACCACATCAAAAATGATTTTCAGTTAATTAAAAAATATACAAGATATTCCATAAATTATTTAAAATATTGTACAGTTGAAGTTTAATATTAGACACAGAGGGCAACAACTCGTTGTGTCGTCACGAAGTGATTTCCTTACAAATTTATTAATAAATCTTTGTTTTACCAGAAAGAGACAGATAATAATCCAAAAATACTTGTAACTCTGTTGTTTTTAAATAATAAAAATAAAAATAACGATTCACACTCAAAGCCCCACAGTTGGGTAGTTATACCCTGTGTCGTGGGTGCCATGGACACACAAAGATAGAAACACAAACACCCAGACCGAGAACAGAAATTCAAACTCATCTTTCAAATTTCTGTTTCACCGGGAATCGAACCCGGGACCCTCCGATCTGCACGGTAACCATTCCGCCACGCGGGTCGTCAAAATTGTTTTTAACTAATATTAAATTCAGTTTAAATTTTTGTTATAGCAGATAGACCTACCTACTTATTGATATTTTATTGATTTATTATCACATATTAGTATCAACCAACTACCCAATTAAAATAAATGCTGTCGTATGTAGATCTAAAAAGAAATTTAAGGTTAAGGATTTAAATGGAATTTAAGGTAAATTAAAACAAACAAACAATCTAAAGATAGACAAAACGTGATCTTTGCATAGAAACAAAATAATATTGTCTCGGACTAGCTTTCAAGTTGCATGATACTATTTCGTTTTATTTCCATACTTTATACAAAATGAGGATGTTTTCTTCGGTTTTATGTTCATTCTTATATCAACCGTTTCTGTTTGTTTAGATAAGAAAATATTATTTAAAATAACCAAAATTTACTACTATTTGTGGGTAAGAATCCAATACTTTGTAAATATTGGTATTGTAAGTATATCGGGAAAAAAACATATAAAAGATTGAGATCGATTAAGAAGTTAATGGATTTAGACTGTTAGAGCTCTTTTTTTATTTGAATGGAGTAGCAGACGAGCATGCAAGCCGCGTGGTGTTAAGTGATCGCTGCAGCCCATGGACATCTACATACAACCTCAAGCAAGCATAGGTAAGTCTTGTCTGATATCGTATGCAATTGCGCTGCTACTTCGGAGGCTGGTGGTCGCCTCATGTAGGTGCGGCCGGCAACTGCACCTTTACACCGAAACACAATACAATTGGCTCACGGCAGAAGTGGGTGCTGCGGTGGTACTTCCCCGGGCGCACGATAATAGTTCTACCACCTACAAAGCTCTTGTACAGACACAAGTTTTTTGGCATAATTCTTAATTCGCAGTGCGTAGACACTGTCACGGTAATATTATTATAAACACGGTAATATTATTATAATATTACCGAGATACGGTTGCCAGTATTGTTGACGGTCGCGGTGGAGTTGCATCGCGGCACGCCGCTTCTACGCACTACGGGAAGTACATGTTTTATAGCGTTCTATGCGAACATTCTCTTTCTTTTATATTTTCACGTTTTCCTGGCAGATTGTTCTGCCAGGTACCTCGACTGGTAACTTTGCCATGTCATCTACAAGCTTTCATGTTTATTTCGTCAGGCGGCTAAAACACCGTACGGTTTAATACTGCCTTCTACAAGAGGCGTTAGTCGACAGTCGGATTACTCATACTCAAGCGAGCGCATGGTTGTGGCGACCCTTTACAACATGTCAAGAAATGGCGCCAGAGGTATTGATTATATCTGAATCACAGTATCGAAGTTGTATGATTATCCGCCAAATCAACAAACATAAAGTTTGTGTATTTGTATGTTTGTATTTCTGTCTCTATGTATCTCTGTTTTTCCGTTTGCCTGCGTGTCTGTACGTTTGTATGTTTGTGTGCCTGTATGTTTGAAAGTAACTCAACAACAGTCACAAATGTTGAATTTTAAATACACGCCAAAAATTCTGGTCTTGTGTTGTTAGTAAAGTGGCGTAGCTACTTAAGAATATTTTGGATTTCTTTTCAATTGACTGGATTTTGAAATCAGATTAATTATTTCAATTATTTTTACCCAGATTTTTAAGTCTTAGAGAGAAGTATTACCAACATTATACATAATTTTGACTAAAACCTTACTCGGACTTGACCAATTTCCAATATTCGAATTTTCCCGTTACTTTTATTCTATTTCCCCTGACGACTAGCTAAATGCCAAATTTCAGCTTTGTAGGTCTTCTAAAAGTGGTCAAACATTTTGATGAGCTGTCAGTGAGTACATGAGTCAGTGAGTACCAAATTTACAATTTTCTCGAGACAATAACTTTTTTTCTGTAATAAAATACAACAATTACAATATTGAAACTTTTTATTCAAAGTATATTAAATGGTGTTATTATGTCCGTAAAGTTTCATCCAGATCTATTAATCAGGTAAGAAGATACAGGGGGGTCAAAAGTGGCTCGAAGCGGTTCGGGTAAATAGTGCACGGTGTGCGCGCGGCCTGTGCTTAGAACTTGGCCGGCGCACTTTCGTGCGCTTTGATTCTCAATTGTTATTTCTTTTTTAAACCTACGTACTGCATAGAGATTGCGACAATTTTTTTGGCTTCTACAATATGGAAAGCTTGAATATTGCAGGCGGAAAATAGACAATATAACTGAATAGTGCACAGACACTGCATTGTTTACTTCAAAACAATTCGTCATCGAGCTCGTACGTTCCAATATACGCTAGAAATAGGTATAGCGTTGTAAGTACAGGGATACATTTCTGTAACATACGCTGAGCACAGCTGGCTTGATCTAGTATGAAGCGACTTAATAATATATAGAGAAACAAGGCCATCAGTTAACGAATGAATGTTCAAGTTACATTATTATATAAAAGTGTGTTTGTTTGTTTGTGCCTCTCTATCGTCACTGTGGAGTGATGTTATAGAACGATTAATTGTATTATTATTCAGGAACTGGACGACCAAGCGTTGCTCGGATAAAAAAAAAATCTTAGTTTAATTTCAAACGAAACAATAAAAAAAAAATCGTAGTCAATTACCATCGAATGCTTGAGATGGGCCCGTTATGAAGCGCTACACGTGAATGAAACCGGTGTTTTCCTCTGAAGGTCCCGGAGTTCTTACCAAACGCAGAGGGATGGCACCGAGAGGATTTCCATCCATTCATCAGCCTTTTAAAGTCCACTGCTGGACATATGCCTCCCCTAATGTTCACTACTCCGTCCGGTCCTGCGCACTCTGAACCCAACGGTTTCCCGCTATCTTCTTCACATCGTCAGTCTACCTGGTTGGAGGGCGGCCTGTGCTCCTTTTGCCGAGACGTGGTCACCATTCGAGGACCTTTCTTCCCCACCAGTTGTCAGTCCTCCTAACTATGTGGCCTGCCAATTGCCACTTCAGCTTGCAGATTTTGAGAGCTATGTCGGTAACTTTCGTCCGTCTACGGATTTCACAATTACGGATTCTGTCGCGTAGAAAAATACCAAGCATAGCCCTCTCCATCGCTCGCTGAGCGACCTTGAGCCTATGGAAAAGGCTAACTGTAAAAGACCATGTCTCAGCGCCGTAGCTCATCACTAGCAACACACACTGCTCGAAAACTTTCGACTTCGGGGGAACCGAGGAGATATAAGTGTAGTGAAAGCCTCTTCCAAATGACTGGTACGCTTTTAAAGTTCCCCCTATACAAAAAAGGATCCTTGATTCGAAATGTTAACCATTCGCCATCTTCATCAATCACAAGTAAGAAAATTTCTGAAAAAATATATTAGCTGGCTGGCTTCACTGCAACTCTTTTTGCGTCCCACTGCTGGGCACGGGTCTCTCCCCATTATTGGGGAGGCTTCGAGCTTACTCCACCACACTGCTCCAATGCAGGTCGGTGGAGATGCGGGTTAGTGGCCAATCCGCTGTCGGATGTTTTCAAACCGCCCGTAAGGCCTCCGACAAGGCTTAACGACTGTTATCTATCGACAAAAACGGGGACCGACGGCTTAGCGTGTCCTTCGAAGCACGGAAACGTTCATGAAATTTTTTCCCACTAGCGGTCACCCATCTCATACCCAACCGCACCCGTTTGGCTTAGCTGCATAGACCGCTCGCGTTCTACACTAGCCGCCGAGCCATGCAAGATTCAAAATCATAAACAAGAAACTAAATACAAAAGCAATTTAACTATCATCCCAACCCTTATCCAGTGACATTCTCAAAAAATATGACCCGTTTGCGTAATGAAATCCGCTCGTATTTTGAAGGGGGTCTTAAAACATAATAAGGCCCGGATTTTTTTGCGTCGACGTCTTTATTGCAAGAAATATTCCAGAAACGCTTGTTATAATGAAACGGTGTATTTAAAGAATGTTCGCTTAGCTCCCAATGTTTGAACCCACATCACTTATTGTGGGGCGGGAACGTGTAACCCATATTATATTTATGATCATATCATACTAATATTATAACGCGAAAGTTTGTAAGTATGGATGTTTGCTATTCTTTCACGTAAATAATACTGAATGGATTTTAATGAAACTTTACGATAATATAGCTTACACATCAGAATAACACATAGACTACAATTTATAAAGATATTGTTTAAAATATGACAAAAAGTGTCAAGTAAGTAGGACAAAATCTAATCTGCGAGCTATTCTGGCGTGCACTGCCAAAACCGTTAGAGTTACTAGAGTACATATTGTATGTAATGTATGATGGAAATATTTATTTTAAATAGTCCTATAAAAAACCCGCCACAGTATATATCTATATCTCACGTGTAAGCCATTTAAGCTAAAATAGTAAAATTGATAATTTATTTCAAATGCACATTTGGTAGTAATAATAAATAATAATGATTCTTAATTGAAAAAATATTCCTATACTTTTACCGCTTCTGGTGTTTAAAGTAGATAAAATATCTTACATAATCTCGAACCAAGTGTGCGAACTTCTAAGTATACAATATATACACAACAATACCTACTCTGTGATTATTGATTATTTAAAAAAAATGTGACGGTTGGCGGGAAAAAAGAACAGGCTGGCAGGAAAAGAATAGACTAAATCTACTGATTACAGTACAACGTTAATGCTAGTAATAATTTATTACCTAAGAGATAAAAGAATAATAATTCACAACAAATTATAGATTATTTTAAATCACTTTACCACTTACAAAAGCGACATTCTCCGTGATCCGTCTGCGTAATGAATTCCGTTCATTCTTGAAGGGCGTCTTAAAACATAATAATGCCCGGATTTTTGCGTTGACATCTTTATTGCAAGAAAAACTCGAGAACCTTTAATGAAACCCTGAATATTTATAGAATGTTTGCTAAGATACCAATCACCAAACCCGAATTACATTATAAAATATGTATTTTGAGTGAGCGTAATTAATTAAGTTATTAAATATTTGCCGGTACGGGAAGTTAGCTGCAACTCTTTTTGCGTCCCACTACTGGGCACGGGTTTCTCTCCATTATTGGGGATGCCTGGAGCTGATTCCATCATGCTGTTGTCTATTGACAACAACCGGGACCGACGGCTTAACGTTCCCTCCGAAGCACGGAAACGCGCATGAAAAATTTGTGCTACTAGCGGTCAATCATCTCACATCTGACCGAGCTCGTTTGCTTAGCTGCATAGATCGCTGGCGTTCTACGCTAGCCGCCGGGCCATGCCGGGACGTTAAAGGACATATTATTATTGTTATAAAAGAATATAACTTCTTAGTGTATGAGAGCTATATCGATAAATTTATTGTCATTTTGATGAATAAGATAAATATAGTGCACGAGTGTTTTTCGGGTTTTAGTTTTTGGCGAAGTACCTATCTGTTGTGCCTAAAATTTTACAATAATCATTCCGCTTTCCTTTTCGGACGATAAAACAGACAGCAGCAAACAAATACGCACTAATTAGCATTATCGCTGAACTTAAGGGCCCGTCGTATGTCTTCATTACCCCCATTAGGGGCAGCGTTGGGTAGGGAGACGGTCCCTGTATTGCTTGCTCAATGTTTTAATGTAAATCGCGGTAAAAGAACCAAATGAATATAATTATACAAAAAAAATTTTTTTCTTCTTCAAAAGACTAATGACGAGAAATAAACCAATTAGCCCAGATACTATTATTAAAGAACGAAGAACGTTATCTAAGTAACGTAAAATAATAATAATTAACAATCAATCAATTTGACGACCCGTGTGGCGTAATGGTATCCATGCCTGACCGCCGATCGGAGGGTCCCGGGTTCGATTCCCGGCGAAGCAGAAATTTGAATAATGAGTTTATATTTCTGTTCTCAGTTTGGGTCTTTATATTTCTGTCTTTGTATGTGTCCATGGTACCCACGACACAGGGTATATCTACCCTACTGTGGGACTATGAGTGGGAAAAGTTATTTATAAAAAATATTACTGAAAGAGTGTATTTACATAAACAATGTAATTCCATCTGTTTTATAATAATCAACGAAGAATCTGTACAGTTTTCTCTTACTATTAGGGTGGATGTTACGTCAATGATTTTATCGAATCAAACAAACAAAGGTTTGCTTTAAAATGAATTCCTGGTTTTAATTTCAATATTATATCAATGACCTGTGTGGCGTAATAGTTACCATGCCGGACCGCCGATCGAAGGATCCCGGGCTCGATTCCCCGCGAAGCAGAAAGAATGATGAGTTTGAATTTCTGTTCTCGGTCTGGGTGTTTATGTTTCTGTATTTGTATGTGTCCATGGTACCGACGACACTCGGGAGAGTTCAGTTGTCTATTAATTACAAGCTTTCCGCCCAGTTTAGACAGCTGACGATACAATGTATTTTGTTTTACAATTACTATAAAATGTATACCATGGAAATTGTAAACTATACTTACCTAATTTGAAATTGTATTTGTGCATTTGTGCATTAATAAACAAATATATAATTAATCTCCACCAACCCGCATTGGAGCAGCGTGGTGGAGTAAGCTCCAGGCCTCCCCAATAATGGGGAGAGATCCGTACCCACCAGTGGGAAGCAAAAAGGGTTGCAGCCATATAATTAATCGCGAAGATTGTTCAAACATAAATAATATCTTCTTATACAATTTAAAAAACAGTACCTATGCATGTATAGTAGGTAGATGTACACGCCTAACTTTGCCTTCATGACGAGCGTGGAGTGACAGCTGACGCAAGCATGTTACGACAGGTGAAAGGCTTGGCGTTACTCAGTTAGATGTTAATGTGTTAAGAATCTTTACTCCCCAAGCTTAACGAGTTATGACGGGAAATTGCAATTCAATTAAGTTCACTTGTGACAAAAATTAAAATATTTTGAAACAATTTGTCAAGAGAATAAGTCTTTCGGTAAAGTAAGCTTGCCCATATTATATAGAGTCTGCGGGAAGAAATAGGGTTGGCTATTCAGTAAAAACGCATCTATACTTACTAATAATACGAAAGTTTGGATGTTTGGATGGATGTTTTTGCTAAGTCCCGCGTGGCGCAATGGTTACCATGCCGGACTGCCCATCGGAAAGTCCCGGGGTCGATACGCGGCTAAGCAGAAATATGAATGAATTTAAAATTTCTGTTCTAGATCTGAGTGTTTGTGTATTTGTGTCTGACCATGATACCCACGACCTAGGGTATAACTACCCTACTGTACAAAAATAACTTTTCTCACTCATAGAAGTGTAAAACGTTATTTATGTATTTATTTTAAATTAGTTATGCAAGATAGGCTATACGGATCGGGATGAAACTTGGTACAGAAATAGGATAACATTCTAGCATAGCACAACTTGAACTATTTTATGCCAGAAAAGTGTTATGTTTGCGTGCTATACCTAGATAAGTACAAAGATAAAAATTCAAATCACTTGAGCAAATCCAGTCCGGAACCCTACTACAAAATAAAAGACGATATGCAACGCCCACACAAACACACCACTTTACATTTATTTTGATTCAAAAAATTACGTTGATACCTGCATGCATGCGTAAGTATAATATATCGAAAGTTTAACCGCAGAAATTACATATAATCGGCCCACGGGTATAGTTTCTGTTATGCGATTTTGTAACAACTGGCACTTTATGTAACTACATTTTTGCATTCAAATGTGTACCCCTGGGAATTTTGTGCTCTAAATCTTTTCTATCAACTTAATACATAGCCCAAAAGAGCACCTTGAGCCGATGAAAGCAAAAAGATAAAAGTTCAACAAGCAAATTTTTGCGTTCTCTTCAATTTATTTTTTGAAATTCGGGTATGCCAGGAAGAAAATTAGGGCCAGAAATGGACCGATAAACAAATATACCTTGTTTTGTATCGTGCAAAAATAGTGTAGAACTGAAGATTAAGTTGTATCTACTCGTAGGTGAGGACTTTGTGAGGAAGAAGGGACATATTGTGTCAACAAAAAGAGACATTTGTAAAAAGTGCCGGCACGTCAGAGTAGCAGTGTCCAGATTGACGCGGGTTGGATACACTTTGTTGTTGCAACACTTGTCTGGACAGATTTGCCACGGCTTTTTGTCTTCTTGAAGTTGACATGTCGGTTTGAATATTGTAGTACATATAGTTTTTGGGACGGATTTAAGACACAAATTTGTTTTTTTTTAACTTGATAGACGTGGGTCGAGACGCACACATTGTTGTTGTATCACTTAGGTATTCGATCAGATTTACTACAGCTTTTTCTTCCACAAGTTTACATGTTAGTACAAGTAAATAGTATATTTCATTACAAGTGTGGAAAGGCTGTCATTGCAAGGAGTTCCGACAAATGTCTACCCGAGCCGAGGCGCAGCCGAAGGTGAGGGTTGACAGTCTGAACACCTTCCAATGACGGTTCCGCACGTGTACTGAACGACTATTTTTAATACAGTTGCGAAAAAATTAAGCAATTTAATAAAATAATAAAATCACAATACACTCAACTAACTAATCATCTAAACTCGCAAAGAACATTATTGAAAAATGGCGCCAACCGTAAAAGAATATAAGCAGAGAATTTTTTTGTTTTCTTCACACATTCTGGGTAGGCAAAGGGAACTATGCCCATACAGCCAAGTCTTCAGTAGATTTTTTTTATTGATATGAAATGAAAATGTTAATGAGATGAAATGAAATGAAACCTAACCTAACTCATTGAATCAAATCATTAAATCTGATATTGAAACAAATTAGTAGCTTCTTTTTACAAATATTTTCATGAATCATAAAAACTTCTAAAACTTCGTGGTTGTTTTTTTTTCTTTTTAATGGACATTATTTTGACACTTGGGAAAGAAAATGCACGAGTTCGGAAAAGGTAAAGAAAAAACACGAGTGTGTAATAGCCCACTTCCCGAACGCTATACGTCCCTGCAATATGCCACTTTTTGAGCAACTGTATTAAAAAATAGTTTTTCACACGAATCGTTATCAGATTTGCAATATGAAGAGGATACAGTATTAAATTATATTTTGCTTTTATGGTTCCGTTTTCATATGTACGAAAAATTTTAGTTAACATCTAAGTTAATTCATCTGACATAGACATAAAATACCGATTGCGCCTTGAATAAATATTTTGTAGCTTAGCGGTAAGTACTAAGGGTAAGTGTTAGCCTTCAACATAACAGGAAACTAAATAAAATACATTAAAATTACATAGCCTGCGTACTTGCTTATTATTCTGGTTCCGAACTTGGACCCGTTTTATGGATCGCAGTAGGATAAAAACTGCCTATGTGCTATTCCAGGCCATATCACTAAATTTCTTCAACCCATAATACGTAAGATGATATTCCAACGTTAATTATATGGAGATGTTTATCTAGCGGCTTCTCGTAGGATCAAAACCATCCTATATGCTTTCTGATGGTCCAGTTTATCTGTGTTCCAAATTTCATTAAAATTGGTTGAGTATTTTAAGCGAGAAAGCGTAACAAACAGACAGACAGAGTTGCTTTCGAATTTATAACATTAAAATATCTAGTATTTACATATTAAAGTTATTTGAAAAGCCATAATCTACTCTAGGTATAAAGAAATATAATGACAACAAAGACAGAGGTTCGCAAAAAGTTGCACCACGTCCGAGCAGCAACGTCCAGATTGACGCGGGTCGGATACACGTTGTTGTTGCAACACTTGTCCGGACAGATTTGGCACGGCTTTTTGTCTTCTTGAAGTTGACATGTTGGGTCGAATATTATAGAGATAGATTTTGGGACGGATTTAAGTCACAAATATGTTCTTTTAAACTATGTTTATATGTTCTTTTAATCATATAATAGAGATATGGTTTAATGTAATTCATTCTTTAGTTAGACGCGACCGATCCCAGGTTCAAATCCTCGGCTCGCACCTCTGACAAAGAAATTTGTAATGTGCGAATTTATCGTTGCTCCACGGTGATGGAAAATATCGTAATATTTCATTGATTACGATGTTCTCCATCGCCGTGCATGCCTGAGAGAAATTCATGATTCCTCGAAAGCATGACGTCCACCAATCCGCACTTGGCCAGCGTGGTGGACTATGGCCTAAATCCCTCTCAATTGTGTGAGAAGGAGACCTGTGCCCAGCAGTGGGACATCAAAAAAAGGTTGAAAAAAAATTCTTTAGTTGACAAAAAACATTATCATCCTTGTTTGCAATTAGTAGTAATTAACCGTGCTTGACAATTAGATGTCTCATGCCATTAGTGTTTTCACACTGTTCCATATTCTACTATAATAAAAGTGATAGGTTCGTAATGTTTATATAAGAATTTAGACACATTTCCAGTCATTTTGTAGAGAAGCACCATTTTCACCTTGAAGCAATTATTTGTGATTTGGTGATAGTGTAGTGCTAGTCCCAAAATTCCATCTTGTTCTTCTTCTTCCTTAGATATTACGAGTATTATGACATAAATGTCAAAGAAATACGACCTACTACCAAAAATAACATGCAATGGGTCTTCGCTGATTCATTTTATTAAACACACAGCAAAGTTGCGGTTCGTAAGAGGCTCGCAAAAAGTTGCAGCCCGTCCAAGCATTCTGTAGCGTCCAGATTGATGCGGGTCGGAGACGGAGCACATTGTTGTTGCAACACTTATCCAGACAGATTTGTTGATGCTTTTTGTTTTACTAAAGTTGACATGATGGTTCGAGTTTACAGAGATAGTTTTCGGAAATGATTTTTGTCATATAATGCCGTGCAGATTTTTTACGGTAAATCCTATTAAAAAAAAAAACAAAATTCAAAATACTTTATTCAATTTTGAAATACAGATATTCTTTTAGTGATCGTCAATCTTTTCGCGGTCATGGTGCCCGTATGGGTGATGAGTTGAGCTGAGACAAAAAAGCCAGAGGGGAAAAACTCTCGGCTTTTTACTACCAGTTGTATCATAAATATTCCTATAGTTTTCAAATTTTGCATAGTTCTTAGATTTTTTTATGTTGTTAGATTTTATGATAAATATAAGAAAATAATTAAGTATGTATTTATAATAGTAAGTTAGCTGTACTTAAATGTTTAGTTATTCTAGTATATTAATTATGCATTCTTATTCAAAGATATTGTAGATGCTAGATGTATCGATCAGGGAAATCAATTTTCGAAGAAACTTATACTATATTATTCTTTTAGGTTAGTTACGAAGGTTGTTGGTCGCATTTTCAAAGGGCCAGTCTTTGAATCAGTCTTTGGAGGTTGTTATATTTTGATGATTTGAGAGGAATTTTGTTTTTAATGGGAATAGAGGACCTTGGTACCATAGGTACTATGGCTATCAACACTGCCAAGCTTCATTGTCAAATTTTATTAAAAATACACAAGCAAATGTAATCGAGTTTTGATCTACACCAAAAAATCAATGTATTACGATTTCTTTTCTGTCCATGTGTCATGACAGTTTCTATCTAAATACAAACAATACAACCCCTTTATACATAAAAACAGCAAGGGACAAAGAAAGTGCCCTAACAGTTAAAGTGACGCAAAGGGAACGAAGGCTGACGCAAACATGTCATGAGAACTGACAGCTTTCATGTAAACGGCGAACTTGTTACATCAAAGTTCGTAACGCACTAATGTTATTTGATATACTGTTACAGGTAAAGGCGATGTTCTCTTTCTGCAGACGAAATAGGCACTGTTATATTTTAGGAATATACAGTAAAAGCCAGTTATTTCTAGGTAAGGTATGTTGGTAGGTGGTAGAACTATTATAGTCCGCCCGGAGAAGTACCACCGCTGCACCCACTTCTGCAGTGAACCAATTCGATTTATTGTGTTTCGGTGGAAAGGTGCAGTTGCCGGCCACACTTACATGAGGCGACTACCAGCCTCCGGGAAAGCAGCGCAACTGCATACGACCTCAGGCAAGACTTACCTATGCTTGCTTGAGGTTGTATGTAGATGTCCATGGGCTGCAGCGACCACTTAACACCACGTGGCCTGCATGCTAGTCTGCTACTTCATTCAAATAAAAAAAAGGTACCATGGCTACGACCTATTGTGCGTCCTACTGCTGGTTACAGGTCTCTCCCCGTAAACGCGTTTTAGTGGCTAACCCACTATCAGATTTTTAAACCGCCCAAAAGGCCTTCGACATTGTTTAACGACTGTTATCTATCGATAACAACCGGGACCGGTAATTTTCTCATGTAAAATGTATGAAGATGACACGTTTTGACAGCTCATTAAAAGTATCTCAATTGATTGGGTAGTCCAAAAATGGATGTGGCACAGTGATAAAAAATATTTTTGTCCCGGAAAAATGTTCTATTCCCAAAATGAGTAAATTTCGAAAATTCCGGATTCATTCCAGACTTCCATTTGCATGAAACTGATTTACACAATATCACTTATCGATGATTTACTAAAGCATTTGAGTCTATATGGAGGGAGGAGTTTTGTAACCTATTAAGATTGATGTCAAAAGTTGTATTTTTTTTATTTTAGTCAGTTTGATTGTTTTGTATGGCGATAATATTTAAAAAATGATAGATTGCAGTTTTGTTCCTTTTAAAAAAATAAAACGCAATGTCGGGCGTAGCGTCACAAGAAGAAGTAATGTTCAGTTCAAAATATAAAAGGTTTAAAGTAAAATTCTGAAAGGAATTATTTTATTTTGCCACGGGCTCAACATTCACAAATTTCGAAACTGAATTTTAATAAGCTCAGAGGAATACCAAGACGTGTCTGTTCTACTTATGGAAATGCAGTATTTAAAGTTATAAAAATAAACCATCTTTAGGGCCCCATACCCAAGGGGTACAAACAGAATCGCTAATACACTCAAAAACTCAGAAAACTAAAATCACCTTTAAAATTAATTCTCCATATCTTATTTACAATATTCACTTTTAAAATATAAGACTAAAATGTACGATATAATTCCATAAGGATTTCAACCTGCGACGTTTTCGGCATTTACAATTTTCAAAACTGAATCTTAATACACCCGGAGGAATTCCGGGCAATGGCTTCCCGCCGACGAAAATATCGGAGGCTCCGTTTAAAACATTTTACGAAATGAAGTTATACAAACACAATGCATTCTTATTGTAAGAAGTTTCGCCCTTATTGTGTTGTGAAAATGTTAACCAAGGGTTTAAAAGAGTATTGCCGCTTCTAAGACTAATACGTGCTTAACCTATTAAAGATATGAATAGTAGGAGAACTTTCACTAGTTCTTTATCCGAGTAGCTTGTCTCACAAAGCTAGATATTTAAAATATTGTATTTCTATCAGTTAATTATATTCTAGCTAGCTTCCTCCGGTTACGTTGTTACCCCTTGCAATTTTGAAAATTAAGAAAAATAATTTATTTTTAAGTAGTTCCAGGCTGTGAATTTTTTGAAAAATAGGTGTTTGAAAAACTATCACTGTCCCTCCGCAAGTTCAATTGTATTGGGTGTAATGAGAAAAGAAGAGAAGAAAAGAAGAGAAAGAGAGAGAAGAAGAGAAGAAGGGAAGAAGAGAAAGAGAGAGAGAGGAAAGAAAAAATTCTTGTTTTCGTCTCCTACACCAATTGATAAAGTAATTCACAAACTCAAAAGAAGGCCATCCGTATTTTTGTAACTGGGAGATCAGCAATATTCATCTACATTGCTTGAATGAAGGTTAGTAAACAATATCTTGTTAAATATAATGATAAACTTAAAAGAGCCCATTCATTTCTAAAATATAAAACAATTCCATAAGGATTTCACCCAGCAACGTCTCAACATTTACAATTTACAATTTTCAAAACTGAATCTTAATACACCCGGAGGAATTTCCAGGCAGTGCCTTCCCGCCGTCGAAAATATCGGAGGCTCCGTGTTTAAAACGCTTTACGAAATAAAATTTATCCTGACGGGCCTTAAAGCTAAATTTTAAAGTGAATACACGGTGTAACGTGAACCAACAATAATGTAACATCCTTATTGTAAGAAGGTTCGGCCAAAATGTGTTGCGAAAATGTTTACCAAAAGTTTTCTTACAAAATAAAGTACCACACGAGCTTCGAAACGTGGGTGTTAAATTGCTCCTGTAGCGAATGGATATACATCAATGTAAACACAAGCTATAAAGTTAGGTAAAAACTACTTTGCAATAATCCGCAATCAGAACGTATGATGGTCTATACTTTTTTTTGGACGACCCCCGTAGCTCATTGGTTACCATGCCGGACTGCCAATCGAGGGGTCCCGGGTTCGGTTCCCGGCGAAACAGAAATTTCAATGATGAGTTTAAATTACTGTTCTCGGTCTGGGTGTTTGTATTCCTGTCTTTGTATGTGTCAATGGTACCCACCACACAGGGTATTAATTACCTTACTGTGGGGCTATGAGTGTGTAACGTTCATTCATTCATTCATTCATTCATTCATCCTCCTACGTTCTTATTGTGGATTGATGCAAAGTAGTTTTTACCTAACTTTATAACAATGTAGTTTCGCAAAGTAACGCCTGATTCTATTAATTAAATAAAAAATAAGCTGTTATTTAAATGTTCTAATAAGAATTATTATTAAAGATATGTTGAATTGTGTAATAGAATAATGTAATCTACTATTATGTGGTGACGATCATTTTGTTTACAAGTTGAGTCTTTTTTATATTTGACATACATCTTGGATGGACTATACAAAACATGATTGTAATGCAACTTTGTTGCGGCATTTGAATTTGCATTTGTGTTGAGTAGGTACTTACATACCTAGTATTGCCAGACTTAACGTGTCTACATTTCTGCTTTATCAGTAGAAGTTATCTGCTTCAAAATCGAGTAGCAAGATTGAACTTAAAAATTGTACTAAAGTGCTATGTATCTTTTGGATATTACTTACGATTCAAGCTTTAAAAAAACACGTAATAAATAACAAGCAAGGTTCCAGTAATGTGTGAGGTCGTGCACACCGACGGTTATCATCTTTAATATATATAATTCTTCTGTGAGTGTGTATGTCACTGAACTCCTCCTTAACGGCTGGACAGATTTTAATGAATTTTTTTGTGTGTATTCAAATGGATTCGAGGATGGTTTAGATTCACAATTTGGGCCACTGGAAATGTTTTTTAATTACTTTTTTACACGCTTTATATTAGCTTCACCTGTATGTTTGTAACCGACTTCTTTGGGCGCGATTTTAAAGTGGGTCACTTTAAACGGCCAGATTTCGTTCAAACTTTGTAGATTTATTGAAGACCGATGACAATACAATAATCTCATAACTTTATGTTAAAGTCGTAACTAGGATCATCAGGATAAAATAAAATATACGAGGGGCGGCTGATAAGTTCGTGGCCTAAGGTACTTTAACACGTCTAAGCGTCTGGTTAACTTGAAAATTTGCATAGGGGTCAAGGGCCGATGATAATGCAATAATTTGAGAATAAAAATCCAACTAAAAAATTAAAAATAAATAATGTAGTTTAAAAAACTAAAAACACGCTTTTGTGAAAATACGAACTAAAAAGTAAAAAAATAAGAAGAAAATGTATTTTACTGTAAAAAAAAGCGGTGTTGACACCATGCACCCCATGCTTTTTTTTACAGTAAAATACATTTTCTTCTTATTTTTTTACTTTTTAGTTCGTATTTTCACAAAAGCGTGTTTTTAGTTTTTTAAACTACATTATTACTTATTTAGTTTTCCCATATAAATTGTTCCTGCCTGTCAAACGTTTTGTATTTCGTGCCGTGTCGTTCTAAACTTTGACACAGTCAGAATAACTGGACAGTTCGTATGTCATTATTTGTTTTATATTTTTGTTTGATAGTAACATGAAGTCTCTTTAAGATAATAAGAAAACAAATCCTCTTTTATTACTTTTAAGGCAGGACAACGTCTGCGGGGTCCACTAGTACTCATATATAGACCTGTCTATCTATGTTGTAAAAAAAACAACGGGTTGCACTACGGTAGTGCCGGCAGAAGTGAAAACTTGAACATTAACGTTGTGCATATTTGATATTTTGGAATGGTTAGGGAATAATTTCGCACGAATTGCTTTTATTATCAGTATTATTTTTCATCTAGCATTTTCAGTAGGTTTTCATCTAGTATTTTTATAAAGTACTCACTCATTTTCTTTCACTATTTCTTCGTTACTTTTTTCATTAATAGATGCACTTTGTTCAATCCATTGTCCATATTTTAAATACTTGATATAAACGAATTTTACAAGTATAGACAGTCAAGCCATCAGCTGTCACCCCTCCGTCTTACGAATATTCGATCAGGCCACTTGTCATGACGCGAGTTTAACATTTTTTACCCATCCCAAAAAAAGTACACAACGCCGCTAAAAAGTTTTCACTTCAAAAAAAAATTGCACTCCGGGAGTGCCGGCAGAAGTGAAAACTTGATTATTAACGTTGTGCATTTTTGATTTATTGGAATAGTTAGGGAATAATTTTCAACGAATTGCTTTTATTATCAATATAAAAGAACTATCATTTATGTCGTAGAATACAATATTTATTTATTGCGCTATCGTACACAAACATTACAATTTATATTACATTAAAATACATTATATTACATTAAAATCGATTGTTCGATTAATCGATTTCGATGTTACAACACTACTCTCCAACCGTCTTACGGTTTTTCGATCAGCACACGTGACCTGACGCGAGTTTCACAGTTTTTACCCATCCCACAAAAGTGCTCAACGCCGCTAAAGAAGTTTTCACTTCAAAAACATTACTTAGTCGGGTAATAAGTAAATTGAATTGAAAGTGAAGCAATCAAATGCACTGAGAGCGTGCGTTCCCGTTGCATTCAGAACCGCTGGCCTAATTTGTACTACGGTTGGTATTGCACTATACAAAAAATAGTGGTGTTTTTTGGTATTTAACGTCCCAAACAGATAGTTCATTAATGATTCTGGGATACTTTCTGGAAAAGATCATTAATTTTAACGCTAACATTACAGTATGAGTACCAATGCGTTAGCGTAGTCATAATATTTAATAATATTTATGTCATTTCATTAAAGTATTACACAAAAATATACATTTTATTAAACAAATTAACATTAAAAATAAAAAAAATTGAACATTTAAAAATTATAAATAAACTAGTACTAAATAATAATAATAATAAGCTATAACTAAAAATAAAAGTATAAACTAATTAACGTAAAAAACCGCATCCAAATTACTGTCCTGAGGGTGTGTGCCCAGAATTATTATTAATTAGATCATTAATTAAAAATACATGTCATTGTATGTCATGTCGTCAGCGCGCTTAGTTCTATGTAATGTAGAGTATAATCAATCTACAGATTTGCAATGTCAGGCACGATATGTAGTTGAATGGGTAAGCGCTTTTTTCTTTTTAAACCTTTTTTACATCCCACTGATGACGACCTGCGTGGCGCAATGGTTACCATACCGGACTGTCAATCGAGGGGTCCCGGGTTCGATTCCGGGCGAAACCGGTCTCCCGTCCGGTCCGGTTCTTGGTCTGGACGTTTGTGTTCCTGTCTTTGTATGTGTCCGTGGTACCCATGACACAGGGTATTAATTACCTTACTTCAAGGCCATGAGTGTGTAACGTTTATTTATTTATATTTATTTACTGATGGGCACAGGTTTCTTCTCACATTTAAGTGGAATTTAGGTCATAGTCCCACGCAGGTCAAGTGTGGATAGGTGGCCATAGTTTCTTCCAGAAATTACGAGTTTCTCTCAGATATGCACAATGATGAAAAACATCGTAATTAATTAAATATTACAATCACAATGGAGCAGCGATAAAAACCCACATCGCAAATGAGATGTTTCAATCTTGGCTAGGTATTGTACACCATCTCAAAAATTCGAGAAAAAACTCAAGACTCCGAAAAAAAAACTTAAAATTTGTTAAAACATGTACTTTTTCGGTACAAAACCAATTTAAATCAACTATTTTCAATATGGCGGTACAACTGATTTCACTGTTAACTGTTTGTCACAGATTAATAATTTCAATTGTCAAAATGACATATTACCGCCATTATGTTTTTCTAGTATATTGTGTTGCAATTCTGACTTGAAATTATTGTTTTGTACCAAAAATCCCAGTCGTTTATTACAAAACGCTTCACAAAAAACAGCTCTATACTATATTTGCAATTTATTAATACGGTGTACAAATACCTGGCCAAAGGTCCATACATTTTGAAACATCTCCTTTATTTGTTAGAAGCATGCGGCAGTCAATTGAACGCGGTATCTTCGTATTGGAGATCGCGGTCTCAATCACTCGGGTCATTGCCGCTGCCGTTATAATGTTTAACTAGCTGTGCTCCGCGGTTTCCCTATACTAGAAAAAATCAGTAGCATGAATTAAATTTCCATACATTTTATGGGATCCAAACTGTTGTTCCTTACTTTGTCTCCTTTACACATTTGGCTATAATGGCTTACACATAAGATATAGATGTATACTGTGGTGGGCTTTTTTGTAGGACTATTTAAGATAAACATTTCCATCACACATTACATAATGTGTACTCTGGTACCTCTAGCGGTTTTGGCAGCGCACGCTAGAATAGCTTGCAAATGGAAGTTTTTTTCCTACTTACATGACACTTTTCGTCATATTTTGGACAATTCACACAATATCTTTATAAATTGTAGCCTATGTGTTATTCTAATATTTAAGCTAAATTATCGTAAAGTTTCATTAAAATCCATTCAGTAGTTTTTACGTGAAAGAGTAACCAACCTATAAGAGTAGGAAAGAGTAGGAAAATCGGTACCGCATTTTTGAGAGCACTGCTTTAGATGTTTACAACATACGATAAATTCTCTACGAAAGCAATAAATAAGATAATTATATTAAATAATTTTAAGGATTCTAGATTGCAAGTTACCGCATAGATGCTTTTGAGATGTGGCGCTGGAGGAAAATGTTGCAGATTCCTTGGACTGCATTCCGCACCAACAAGTCCATTATCAAAGAGCTCAATGTAGAATCCAGACTATCCTCCATATGCCCACGTAGAGTACTGGAATTCTTTGGTCATATTGCCAGGAAAGACGGAAGCAACCTGAAACAGCTGAGAATTACAGGCAAGGTGGATGGCAGGCGCCCGAGAGGCCGTAATATAAGCTGGTCCGACCAAATTCGTCTATCACTAGACTCCAAGCTTCATGAGGCGCTCCACACCGCAAAGGATAGACATAGATGGCGCGATATCATCCGAAGGAAAATGGCTCCATCACAGGGCGATCACGACCCTCAGTAATGAGGAAAACGCCGCGAGGAGGAGTAGGAGATTGCAAGTTATAATCCTGTACTATTGAAATATACAAAATATTTACTATTAAGTTTAAAATTATTTTACATTTTAGTAACATTTATTTTTCTCTATCAAGAAACGTCGTTGGCCGCAGTACCGCGCTCCGCGAGCCACTTTGCAAAGCGAACGCGCTATAAGTGAATAAGTAAATTGAATTGACAGTGAATAAGTGAATTGCATTGAGAGCCTGCGACGCTGCGTACGTTCCCGTTGCATTGAAAACTGCTGGCCTCATTTGTACTGCGGTTGGAATTACGGAGCTCGAAAAAAAATTTTGTGTTCTAATAATTTCTGGGTTATTTTTGTTGGATACGTTACTAAAGATTCAGAGATAATATCTGGAAGAGAATATTATTTACAACTTACTTACAACTTACAATAATGAGGACTGTATGTTCAAAGGTATTATTTCAAAGATAAACAAATTTTACAGGAAATGATAAAAAGTAATTAAATTGTTTAATGAATTAAAAAATTGTATATTTCATTACAAGTGAGAAAAGGCTCATTGCAAGGAGTTCCGACAAATATCTACGTCTATGTCTAAGGTGCGGGTTGACAGTCGGAACTCCTTCCAATGACGGTTCCGCACGTGTAATGAAATATACTATTTTTTAATTCATTAAACAATTTAATTACTTTTTATCATTTCCTGTAAAATTTGTTTATCTTTGAAATAATACCTTTTGAACATACATCAAATAAATTGGTACATATACCAAATTAACATTTTTTACAATTTTAGTCTGTCGGTCTGTCCGGTATCATTGTTCCGGCTAATCTCTGAAACGGCTGGATCTATTTTGACGGGACTTTCACTGGCAGGTAACTGATGTAATATGTAAAATTTTTCTTCAAATACTACAACAATGCCACTTTTATGTTTGTGACCCTATTGATATTTTTTATTTGTATGCATTTTGTAGTTTTAAGAAGAAATAAATGTTTTTCTATTCTATTCTATTCTATTCTATTCTAAATAAGTATGTAACGGAGTAACTTAGGGTCTTAAACTAAAGTCCACGCGGACGAAGTCGCGGGCGGCCACTAGTTTATTAAATATCAGCATATCAATCTTTTCACTGATATTTCTTTTTTTAAAGACTTAACATAAGTCGCTTAACACTTTGCAAAGCGAATGCACTGTAAGTAAGTAAATTGAATTTAATTGAAAGCTAGTTGAATTGAGAGCGTACGCCGCTGCATGCGTTCCCATTGCATTGAGAACTGCTGGCGTCATTTGTACTGTGGTTGGTATTGCGAGCTGTGGAACAAAAGTATTCGCGCGGATGAGGGTGATATGAGTAGTAACCAAAACACCGCATTTAAAAAAAAATTAAAATCACGTAAGCGCCGGTAAGCGCGGAATGTCACCGACAAGTTTCGACCTGTTCCGATAAGCTCTGGGGCTGCCGCCATTTGCTGCTTAATTGACATTTTAATTTCTTTAGTATTTAGTAAACCACCTGTTTCGGACATAAGAGATAAAAAACATTTTGCGCGCTACTGAGCCATCCAGCCAGCGTCGCGGCGCTCTCTTTATGTAGAGGTTACCTGCGCGGATTGGTACCGATAAGCGCTGGTAGATCGGCGGGTAACCAGCTTTCTACGTGTTTACGCCCTTATCGCCTACCAAAGTGACTATTTATACTTTGTAGTTTACTTGTGCGTCCTTGGTAAGTATACATACTGTACAATATTCATACGATTCCAAAATGATGAATAGAAATAAAGAAGGATTAAATTATATATTATGAAATGAAATGAAACAATAAAGTATTTTCATTTCATTTCATTTCATTTCATTTCATGAAAAACCTAAAAACTAGATGATATAGTTTAGTTAGATACTACTTTTTCTAATAGTTTAAAACAGATTCCATTACCTCGTAAAGTAAACCAGATCTCATATCATTAAGTATTCGAAAGAATTGATTTATTGCCAAAAATGAAACTCGACCTTCACCTATTAAATTTGGACGCGATTCAATATATTCATATCAAAATTCATATTTTTCAGTCCATTGCATAATAATTTAACCGCGACCCGCCAAAAACAGTTCAAATGAAATGGATGTTTTAATCAAAATACTAATATAAATAATAAAAGGTAATTTGTTTTTTAATACATTCTCTTCATTAGTTAACTACTGGATTATTTCATAAAAGACTTTTATCTATCAAACCCTCTAGCAGAATAATATGTGCGATATTTTTGTTTAAATTGATTTCTACAATCATAGTATTGTTAGGAATCAACGTCGGTAGTTGAATAAAAAAATGTGACGATGTAGGGGAAAACGCCCATAAAAGCGAGGCCTCCTCTAAGGAGCGATCATTATTAGTCTAAAAGTTGTAGGGGCAGTAACTCGGCCCGTTTGCGTCCTGAAATTCTGTATTTCTGCTTACCTATAATTTTTAGTTGTAGTTGTATAAGGAAATGTTAATTATTTAGAAACTTTAAATCGTTATTTTTGGTTTGAAAAAGGCCTTGTGAATTAAATTATATTCCGCTTCTGGTTTTTCATTTCTAAAAGTATTACATATATTTAAATTTTCCTAACAAATAACTCTTATCATTTTAAAATTACGTTTATATTGCTTATAAAATACATTCTAAAAATGAATAAACTATTGATAATTATGTTGAAATCTGAATATAGTTTCCTATTTAATTTGGTAGCGTTTATGATAAAAACAACATGACTTCTCCATCAAACTCGGAAATCGTTAGAAAGATTTTCATGTCCGCTTTAAGTATTACGTCAACTGTTGGAAAAATTTCGTCCCCCGTGGTGAAACTGTGTCCCTGCTGCGAGATAGATTTATTTTTAAAGTTGTTAGTAAGTAAGCTATGAATCAACTACCGTACTATTATTTGGTTCATAATTTTATTCCAAATGTTATAAAGAAAGTGTTTGAGCTGTTAGTGAATACAACCATCCTACTCCTACTAATATTATAAATGCGAAAATAAGTTTGTTTGTTACTCTTTCACGCGAAAACTACTCAACCGATCATCATGAAACTTTGTACATATATTTTTGGAGTTATCAGAAATAAAACAGGATACTCTAAAAAAAATAACGCGGGTGAAACCGCGGGGCACAGCTAGTTATTATGTAATCGAACGCGACGTATTTTTCATATTATAAGTATGTATTAAGCCGGGTAACGCCTAAGCAACTTTTTTATTCCGTAACACTTTAATTCCGTTTAGGGTCTAAAACTTCAAAGGGAAAAAATAAACGATCGTCAATCAATCAATCAATCAATCAATATTTTTATTTGCCAGAATATAGGTTACATTTTCCACAATCGTTTTATTATATCGTATACTATCGTTATAAACGTAACACACTCATAGCCCCACAGTAAAGTAATTAATACCCTGTGACGTGGGTACCATGGACACATACAAAGACAGGACCACAAACACCCAGACAGAAAGGGTTGCAGCCATACGGAAACCTAAAGAATTTCTAGTGCTAACAAAATCTTGTAGTCACACAACTTTTCGCATTTGGCCGGCCTATAACCCCAAGTTTGGGTTCAAATTACTTATAATATGGACGATGTAAGTGTAGCTTGAGAGGGACTTGAAACTTTTTGTTTGCAAGAACGGTCGTTTCTACTCGGAGTATGTGATTCTTTGGAGTTTCTCGGCGTATGAATAATATATGTATAATGTAAGTGATTGTAATATTAACTTCTAAGAAGGAATTTAAGGAAACATGTTATAACTATTTTCTTAACAGGAATATGAGACACTTTTTAGGGTTCCGTATCCAAAAGGTACCAACGGGAGCCTATTACTAAGCCTTCGCTGTCCGTCTATCTCTGTCTGTCACCAGGCGGAATCTCATGAATCGTACTGGCTAGACATTAGAAATGTTCATAGATGATGTATTTCTGTAGCCGCTATAGCAACAAATACTGAGTGACTGACTGAGGGTCTACGCACGGCTCTAGTGGCTCTAGTGCAATAGGGAATACGGGACACGAGGGGCTCCTCTTTGCCCGGGCAGACTCATGAGGTCAACGGCCTCAAGGTGATGAATATCGCCGCCGTTGGGCGGACTTAATGGGCTTGACTTCGGTCGTCATCCGCTGACCGAGTCATCCGCCGAACGAGACAAATACTAAAAAAATAGAATAAAATAAATATTTGACGGGGCTACCATACAATAAAATATTTTTTTAGATAATGGTACGGAACCCTACGTGCGCGAGTCCGACTTTCACTTGGCCGGTTTTTTTTTTATTTGAATGAAGTAGGATACGAGTACGCAGGCCACCTGGTGTTAAGTGGTTACTGATGCCCATGGAAATCTACAACCTCAAGTAAGCCGTTTGTCTAAGACCACATGCAGTTGCGCTGCTACCTAATAATGTAATAGTCAATAAGTCTCTAGCTTTTGCAATACCCAATCAGGGTTTTTATTTGAATGAAGTAGGATACGAGTACGCAGGCCACCTGGTGTTAAGTGGTTACTGATGCCCATGGAAATCTACAACCTCAAGTAAGCCGTTTGTCTAAGACCACATGCAGTTGCGCTGCTACCTAATAATGTAATAGTCAATAAGTCTCTAGCTTTTGCAATACCCAATCAGGGTGTAACACGTAGACCTTAAAATTATTATATGTTAATGTGTTATGTGCAATAAATAAATAAATAAATACTGCATGTGCTGGATGCTGATGGTCACCTCACGAAAGTGTGGCAACTGCACCTTTCCTATGGTATACGATATATGGCTGCAACCCTTTTTGCGTCCCACCTGGGCACGGGTCTCTCCCCATTATTGGGGAGGCCTGGAGCTTTCTCCACCACGCTGCTCCAATGCGGTATATGGCCGCAACCCTTTTTGCGTCCCACTGCTGGGCACGGGTCTCTCCCCATTATTGGGAAGGCCTGGAGCTTACTCCACCACGCTGCTCCAATGCGGGTTGGTGGAGATGCGGGTTAGTGGCCAACCCGCTGTCGGATGTTTTCAAACCGCCCATAAGGCCTCCGACAAGGTTTAACGACTGTTATCTATCGACAACAACCGGGACCGACGGCTTAACGTGCCCTCCGAAGCACGGAAACGCGCATGAAATTTTTTGCCACTAGCGGTCACCCATCTCACACCCGACCGCGCCCGTTTGGCTTAACTGCATAGACCGCTTGCCGCCGAGCCATGCGCGCTTCTAATGCACAAATGCGGTATATAAGTTATTAAAATCTCGATATTAAACTGCATGCACCTACAAAAAGGAACTACTGCGGCGGATACAGACATACTCCCGCAGAACGAGTATCTAAGGGATAAGGGTATGACAGAAAAACAGTGCTGCACAGGGTCTCCATCCTGTGTCGGCAAAGCTGAGTCATATCCTTTTGCCTTAATACTATTATATTGTTATTTACGTCTGATCGCACTTTTGTATTATTCATGTTATAAGGCAATAAGGAAGCGCGCAGGGCCTGGCGGCTAGCGTAGAACTCAAGCGATCTTTGCAGCTAAGCCAAACGGGTGCGGTCGGGTGTGAGATGGGTGACCGCTAGTGGCAAAAATTTTCATGCGCGTTTTCGTGCTTCGGAGGGCACGTCAAGCCGTCAGTCCCGGCTGTTGTCGAAAGATCACAGTCGTCAAACCTTGTCGGGGCCTTTTTTTTTTGGTGTCGGGGGGGAAACCTTCAAAAGGTACCCGGCACCTAGGGAGAGGATACCGGGTTATGTGGGATTTGACCGCACTAAAACCCCCTCGGTGGCCTGCCTCTGCCATTGGGGAGGACTCCGGGATCTCCTAAGGAACGCACCGGTGTTCTCCACGCGTGGAGCCCAGAATGGGCCCATCTTCGGAGGTTAGATGTGCTCTCCTGCACCTTCCGATGTTTACGGCGGCATGCGGCCACACGCACACCCCCGTCCTTCCCGGGGCTGCTGGCTGGACTATGGACGGTTTGAAAACATCCGACAGTGGGTTGGCCACTAACCCGCATCTCCACCAACCCGCATTGGAGCAGCGTAGTGAATTAAACTCCAGGCCTCTCGAATAATGGGGAGAGACCCGTACCCAGCGGTGGGAGGCAAAAAGGGTTGCAGCCAAGGAAATAAATGATATTTTATTATTATTAAAATTTATATTATTATATTTAATAATTTTATTTAAAACTACACAACACACTGACATATCAAATAAATACATCAACAGCAACACACAAACTAATGGACAACATTTCAATTCAATACATAACAGAATTATTCGTTTCAATAGAAATTTTCACGTTTTCCGTCCACGCGTGGAACGAGCACTTAAAATAACAAATTCAATTAAATGTGAAAAGCGAAATTTGTTGAACAAATGTTTTGTACAGATTTTTGTGGCTAAATACTTTACCAGCTCTGGATGATGGTTTTGTACATGCAAGCACTGTTTTGGATATCCATTTTGGCATGGCAGAAAGTAAATATAAATTTAGTTAAAAACTACCTTCAACAATCCGCAATCAGAACATAATATATTATGATGGTGTATACTTTTTCATGCACCTTCCTCCCTCCCCCATATTATTATTATTATTACATTCGTGAAAAAAAAAACGATCTGAGTATGCCAAAAAATATTCTGAAAAATGTTAGAACTTACGGACGTGGGCCCTCTGCGCGCGCATCTCTCATATTCACTCTCATCCAAACAAGCCAAAAGAAGTATAACTTCAAAAACTTTGGCTGCATCCATTTTTGCGTCCCACTGCTGGGCACGGGTCTCTCCCCCCTTGTGGGGAGTCCTGGAGCTTACTCCACCACGCTGCTCCAATGCGGGTTGGTGGCCAACCCACTGTCGAACATTTTGAAACCGCCCATAAGGCCTCCGACAAGGTTCAACGATTGTTATTTATCGACAACAACCGGGACCGAAGGCTTAACGTGCCCTCCGAAGCACGAAAACGCGCATGAAATTAATTGTCACTAGCGGTCACCCATCTCACACCCGACCGCGCCCGTTTGGCTTAGCTGCATAGACCGCTTGCGTTCTACACTAGCCGCCGATCCATGCGCGCTTCAATAACTTTAATACGCAATATCCAGTTTTTTATAAGTCTTATATTTACGCCTCTTTAACGCTTCGCTTGTTTTATATAAACCCAGTTATATTTGAAAACTCGACACTCAAACTTTCTCTAACAAATGAAGCACTTCATATACAAATCCTGTTTACTTCCTTTAACGGTTTGTTGAAGTGAATTGAAGTTTTGCCTTTGGGTATCGGGATATGAATTAAATAATGTTGGAAAAGCGATCGAAACGACGACGACGACCCGCATGGCGCAATGGTTACCATACCGGACTTCCAATCGAAGGGTCCCAGGTTCGATTCCCGGTGAAGCAGAAATTTTAATGATGACTTTAAATTTCTGTTCTCGATCTGGGTGTTTGTGTTTGTGTTTCTGTGTGTTCATGGTACCCACGACACAGGGTACATGTACCCTACTGTAAGGCTATGAGTGTGAAATTTTATTTATTTAAATGCTATGAAACGGTTTAGCAATTACAAAAGTCAATAGCTTTTATAGTATCATTAGGTTTCCCTTAAATAAATATGCTTAATTTTTAACCCTTTGTTCATAATCATAATCATTATTTATTGCAAAATATGGTGGTTACACTCTTAACGAAATCTCTCTTAACAATTTTTTTTCGCTCATATTTGATCCATTTGGGCATGCAATAACATCTCATAACTTTTTACATCCCACAGCTGGGCATAGGTCTTCTCTCAGATGGAACATAGACTTTAGTCAATTATCCTGGACAAGTGTAGATGGTGGACATCATGGGTTCGATATATTATGAGTTACTCTCAGATATGCACAGTGGTGGAAAACATGCAGCCAGCCAATAAAGAAAACTTTTTAACACGCTTATATTAGCTTCACTTGTAACTATGTATGTATGTAAGAAAATCTTGGAATCTTAATTTGACCCACTTCCCGGTCTTTGATTAGGATGAAATTTTGCACACGCTCTGAGTTCTGATGACAATACATGACTAGCTGAGAAACGTCATTAAAAAATCCAATTTGGCGGCCACCCCAAGATGGCGGACAGGCTATTTGAAATGCACCCCCATGATAACCCATATCATCAAATGAAAGGGTTTGCTGTCAGGAATACGAAAAAAATAGTCACGTGACTTAAATTCAACATGGCGGACATCTAAGATGGCGGATTGGCTATTTGAAATGCACCCCCTTGATATGGGTATTAAATAAAAGGGTTTGCTGAATGGCATACGAAATTATTGAAAAAAAATCCAACTAAAAAATTAAAAATAAATAATGTAGTTTAAAAAACTAAAAACACGCTTTTGTGAAAATACGAACTAAAAAGTAAAAAATAAGAAGAAAATGTATTTTACTGTAAAAAAAGCGTGGGGTGGTTTTTACGATACCATTGACACCATGCACCCCACGCTTTTTTTTACAGTAAAATACATTTTCTTCTAATTTTTTACTTTTTAGTTCGTATTTTCACAAAAGCGTGTTTTTAGTTTTTTAAACTACATTATTCTTAACAAATGTTTGTAATCGAACTCAAACTCAATTAAAACTAAAACTCAGCTGAAAGTCACACAGTAACCTATTTTTAAACATGTTCCGAAAACCAACGTCGTTGTGGTCAACCGCAACAACACGCTTGCGTCAGAATGTACGAATTACATAAAGCTTTTTGGAATGTATGGAAAATGTATTCTTACCAAGCAATGATGTTGACAATTTTTTATTGTTCAATCAAAAAAAATTTGAGGATTAGAACACAAAAATCTAATTTTATATAGCTCAAAAAAATTGCAATAAGACGTTTCAAATTGAACACTAGATAGAGAAAGGAGCCATAATGTGACGTCACCTGCTTGTATAACAGTAGAAAAGATTGTTAAGTTTTGCTTTGCTAGAAAGGGATAGGTAGTAATCTTTAAATACTTATTACTCTCCTTTTTCGTACCAACATTCATTTTGATTTGAATTTGGTAAGAAAAGTTTATTATTATTATATTGATAAGAACCACATATTCAATATCGGTGAAAGTGCGCATGGCCCGGCAGCTAGCGTAGGACGCAAGCCATCTATGCAGCTAAACCAAACGGGTGCGGTCTGAGTTGAGATGGGTGACCGCTGGTGGCAAAAAAAGTCATGCGCGTTTCCGTGCTTCGGAAGGCATATTAATCCATCGGTCCCGGATGTTGTCGATAGATAACAGTCGTCAAACCTGGTCGGAGGCCTTATGAGCGACAGCGAATTGGCCACTATTAGTGGTTAAACCCGCAAGTCCATCAGCCCGCATTGAATACCAGCTACCCGTGCCCAGCAGTGGGACGCAAAAAGGGTTGCAGCCATTAAATATTAGTAAAATACTTTGTTAGAGATGCGCACTAAGTATTCGAACCCGGAATAGGTGGCGTCGTACACTGCGGTTTTTTACCACTTGGCATCTCTCTAACTAAAAAAAATATGCCATGCGCATTTATAGCTGCTCCACGGTGATGGAAAATATCTTGATATTTAATTGATTACGATGTTCTCCATCGCCGTGCAAGCCTGATAGAAATTCTTGACCTTGGCCAGCGTGGTGGACTACTAAATCCCTCTCTCTTGTGAGAAGGAGACCTGTGTTCTGGAGTGGGACATAAAAAAAGATTGAAAAAAAACTTTATATTGCATTCATACGCCAAAGCTATTGTAATGACATGTAATTCAACAAACAGACTGCTACGACTGCTACGATGCAGAAACTACAAGAGCGTCTACGTCGCATCGTAGCGCTACGCTTTTTGGTAAGCACGTTGCATTATCCTCAATAGAGCAAATCCACATTTGTTTTATACATATAGCATAAAATGTAACTATAACAGTTATGAATTTAATGTGATATAAGTACCTACCATGGGATGGCTGCAACCAATTTTTCCAACCAGTCTCTCCTGTCTGTTGGATGTTTACAAACCTCCAATTAAGGCCTCTAACAAAGCCTTCATTAAGAACTCTGAATACGGGAACGAGCATGAAATTTTTGGCACTAGTGGTCACCCTCCGCACACCTAACCGCACCCATTTGGTTTGCTGTATAGATCGCTCATGTTCTAGTCGTGGGGTTGGGCGCGCTTCTACTATAGTTTGAGAAAATCAATATTCGATAACATTTAAAATGTATGTTACACTGTGTCATGAGTGTCATGACGCAACATTCAACCATTCGCGGCACAATGCAATTAGTCCCCGAAAGCGCAACGAACTGGCGTGAACGTTAGAGTGGATAGCTCTCACGGGCTTCACGTGTGTTCACGCCTGTCCCCGACCAAAGTCGGTATTTTGTCCCGCGAGAAAGAGTTCACGTGACATCAAAATTTACTAACATTGTTATTAAGAAAATTGTTACTAACAAAACATGGACATTTTATCCAAAATAAAAATTTATTATTAATTATTATTAATGTGTTAACGCATGAATGTAGCGGGGACAATTAGCGCCATGAATTCACGGCGTGCATTAAATGCGTAAAATTACGGCAATAATGTGGAGCAATTTCATATTTTGTGTGTCATTATTTACGTATTTCCTAATAGTGTGCAGGAGCCAAAAAATAAAACAGAATTTTCATAAAACCTCCAAGAGCCGTTCGAAACTATTTCTCGCTAGAACGGCGCGATCGGTCCCGGCGGCCCGCGCTTGTATCTGGAAGGTCTCCAATTTGTACAAAACAATTTGGCTGCCTTTTCTTTCGTTTTTACTTTGGAACTATTTTTACCAGTTCCCAATTCAATGGAACATCCCTTGTTATATGCAGATTACATGTTGCTTTATATTGTTTCCCTATCATTAGTACTCGTAACTTCTGACTATAATGTCTTTTTCTTAAGACCGTAGGTACACATTTTATAAATTTTCATATAAAGTAAAGAACTATTTTTTGTATTTTTGTCAAAAGTATAGATGCTGTTACTTCAGAGATGTGAACGAATAACTTAAAAACTTTTTATACAACTAGTGGACCCCGCAGACGTTGTCGTGCCTTAAAATTATTGAAAAAGGATTAGTTTCTTATCATGCCAAAGAGTTTTTATGTTACTGTCAAAAACATCATTATGTCAAACTTTTAGTCGATGGCGCGAAGAACCTACATTATGTTTGACAGTTACTAACAGTTTATATAGGAAAATAAAATATGTTGTTTTACTATTAATTTCGCATTTCTTTCATATTTGCGTTTAAACCTTCCCTGGACTTCTACTAATATTTCAAGATCAAAATTAGCCACATCCGTTCAGCCGTTCTTGAGTTTTAGCGAGACTAACGAACATCAATTCATTTTTACATATAGAGAAGAAGAAGAAGATATAATAACAATTAAAAACTTTTATTTAAAATGTACACTGCTATTATAAATGCGAAAGTATAAATAATAAATAAATAAATAACGATTCACACTCATAGCCCCACATTAGGGTATACCCTGTGTCGTGGGTACCATGGACACACACAAAGACTGAAACACAAACACCCAGACCGAAAATAGAAATTTAAACTCAACATCCAAATTTCTGCTTCGCCGGGAATCGAACCCGGGACCCTCCGATCGGCAGTC
This sequence comes from Pyrgus malvae, assembly GCA_911387765.1. Taxonomy (NCBI): domain Eukaryota; kingdom Metazoa; phylum Arthropoda; class Insecta; order Lepidoptera; family Hesperiidae; genus Pyrgus; species Pyrgus malvae. Next base: position 1,859,528 of record OU426955.1, on the reverse strand, counting down.
CGGCATGGTAACCATTACGCCACGCGGGTCGTCTATGTAGTATAGATATATAAGTATGGATATTTAGATCGACATTTGTTGCTCAACCACGGAATAACGGTTAAATAGATTGGGATAAAATTTGGCACAGTGATAGATTTATAGTCTGGAATAGAATATAGGCTACTTTTGTTTTAAAAAAATGTGCCGTTCTCGTGGGATAGATAGACGCTGGCCCAGATTACCAGTATAGTAAAAGAATAGAGCCCTTATTATTAAGCAATATCATTCAATATGCAAATAATATAATATAATAATTAAGCAATTTCAACTTTTTTAGTTTTGAACGTTTTTTATTTCACCCTCTTAAACTCATCCCCGAATTCTAAATTTAGTAATGTTAGGTTAGTAAGTAGTAGTTAGTAGGTAAGCGATCTTTACGATAGGATATGATCGCAAAGTTGTTAACGAAAAGCCTTCATTTTTGGGTCATATAAAAGCAATTTTGAATACCAGATTTTAACACATTGAGAATATTTCCTGTGTCAGATGGACATACAGACACACGAGTGATTCTATAAGAATACAGAGCCCTAAAAATGAATATTAAGTTCTTTAAAAACAAATTGTAGGTGGTTTAAAGTGGTATAACTATGTTTGGAAGGTTTCCAATTTGTGCAAAACAATTTATCTACCTTTTGTTTCGTTCTTACTTTGGAAAATATTTTTACTGTCGCCGGCTAGATGGAAATCGCTTTTTGTTTAACATATTTTTCTGCTGCCCTGTCATTAGTAACATCCGATTTTACTATCTTACATCTTACAACCTTGGACTGTTTAGTTATATGTAAATAAACAGATGTCGAAGCGCGCATGGCCCGGCGGTTAGCGTAGAACGCTAACGATCTATGCAACTAAGCAAAACGGGCGCGGTCGGGTGTGAGATGGGTGACCGCTAGTGGCAAAAAAAATTCATACGCGTTTCCGTGCTTCGGAGGGCACGTTAAGCCGTCGGTCCCGGTTGTTGTCGATAGATAACAGTCGTTAAACCTTGTCGGAGGCCTTATGGGCGGTTTGAAAACATCCGACAGCGGGTTGGCTACTAACCCGCATCTCCACCAACCCGCATTGGAGCAGCGTGGTGGAGTAAGCTCCAGGCCTCCCCAATAATTGGGAGAGACCCGTGCCTAACAGTGGGACGCAAAATGGGTTGCAGCCAAACAGATGTCGCGTCTTCAAACTTAGCGATGATATATATTCTTCGCCCAACTTATACAATAGTGTGTGTTTATTTATTTCAATACTTTTTAGAGTTCCGGACCTCGAAAAGAAAAAAACGGATGGTTACCTGTTTGGTGTACAAACCAGTTTGATTATTAATAATGAAAATATTAACGTTTAGTAATATTCATTATAAATAAAATAAGTACCTACCATTATGTAATTTGCTTTTTTAAATTTTGCTTTCAATCCGCCATCACTGCAGCATATTTTACTCACCAACTTTTTGGAGCAATGATCAAAAGAGCTTACCTGAAAAAGAAAAAAAGACATAATTAAATTAGACATAATTAAAATAGACATAATTAATATTATAAATTGTACCCATACTAAAGAAGCTTCATAACTTATTAGCTCTATGAAATACTAAAGTTTTTTTCTCAACACTTGTTAACAAACTGTTGGGCACAAGTCAAAATTCAGAGGAAATGATCCGACGATATTGGTCCAGCCAGAGTAGAAATCGTAATATAATATTACAATGTTTTCTGCGACTGTGTAGTTGAAATAAATATTTTTTTCTTTATAAAAGGTCCTAGGAAGGACCTCCGCGACGTAGACCAATATTTTTACCTTTCTCTACGTCTATTGCTGTTCGGGATACACACACTAATGTATTACCGAAAAATATACCTAATGTGGCACGATACGTATAAAGTAAATGTATTTTTTATGGAGATAGTTTGGGGATAGGACAGTGAGAAAGGCTACTTTTTGACTTGACAATGTCAAATAAATCGATGAACGCCGGCTGCACGCACGAAATAGGATGACTAATTGTAGCGTTACGCTCAATGTAACATTACGATCGGAGCGAGAGCACTGCACGAGCGAGCGAAAAACACGATCGGCTTGAGCGTTTGGATTGCGCCGCATCTACGAGTATCACTCGCGCGCTCAGGCTTCTGGAGTCTTATCTGAGTGATAGGATCCAGAAGGTTGAAGTGAACGGTAAAAGGTCAAACGGGTCTGTAGTTCATTTGGGGGTCCCACAGGGCTCAATCCTCGGCCCCTTCTTATTTTTAATATATATTAACGATCTGCCATATATGGTGGAGAATAATCACGAGATAGTATTGTTTGCAGATGATACTTCCTTAATTTTCAAAACTAACAGACAAACTGATGATTATGACGATGTGAACAATGCTCTCTCTGAGGTGGTAAATTGGTTTAATGTAAATAACTTACTACTCAATAATAAAAAGACCAATTGTATTAAGTTTTCACCACCTAATGTTAAAGAAATTATTGTAAAACCACAATTGAATGGCGAGGAAATGAGCTTTGTTGATGAAGCTGTATTTCTTGGGTTAACTGTAGATTCTAGGCTTCAATGGGGACCCCATATCTCTCGGTTAGCGAATAGACTAAGTTCTGCCGTCTTTGCAATAAAAAAAATAAGATCACTTACAAATGTCGATACAGCTAGACTGGTCTATTTTAGTTATTTCCATAGTATAATGTCGTATGGTATTTTACTGTGGGGAAATGCTGCTAATATCGACGCAATATTTATTTTGCAGAAGAGGGCTATTCGCGCAATTTATAAATTAAATTCTAGAGAGTCTCTGAGAGAAAAATTTAAGGAAACGAATATACTAACATTTGCATCGCAATATATTTATGAAAATATAATGTATGTTCGTAAAAATAAACACGAATTTATGACTTTTTTGGATTTACATAGTTCGAACTGTGTTTTGACAAGGAATGGCCACAAACTTGCATTCCCTAAGTGTAGGCTCCGCAAAAAGAGCCACTCTGTTATCGGGATGTCGATCAGAATATATAATAAAATCCCGGAAAGTGTTCAATCCCTTCCTTTACACAGATTTAAAAAGAAAGTCAAACAAGTCCTGTGCCGCAAGGCTTATTACGATCTTAAGGACTATTTAATTGATAAAAAAGCTTGGGATTGAGCTGTATTCCCACAAGGCTGTTTCTATAACTGATGTAATAGATTTAAATCAATCAAACTGCCAATGTTAACAGATGGCTGTGGGACGACATTGACACATGCGGTAGCTGTCACGTATGTTCCTTATCTGCCCATAGCTACTCTGTAAGAAAGCTTATTATTGTATACCTCATATTTTAAAACAGGGCTGAAGTTTTTCTCCGTCTGCTCTTTTCTTCAGCTCAGCATTGCCTAAGCGCACCCAGAGCAGACAGAACAAAAAAAATAACGTTCACTAAGAGTTTGTAAATGAACCGTACAGTGAATAAAGAATATTTCATTTCATTTCATTTCATTTCACTCTTCCCCTCGATTGGCCTATGCGTCCGAGGAAAAGAAAGACATTGTAAATTTCATTTCACTCCTTTGACTCCATATAAAATAGCGATAATTCAATAAAAAAGGTTCTTTTTTCATAAAAGTATGCCATCATTTTATCAATGTTTTGTTATGACCTTGTCACGTTAAACTATCATTCGTAAACCGACTTTACAGACAACCAATTTTTACCTATTAATATCTCATAGCTATTGGAAAAACATGTATCATACGCGGATGGCCACAGAAAGAAAGATAATCATTAATATGTAATGTATTTATTATTACATTTACCTGAGTAGTTCTATCATAAATATACTCCGACTTTTCTATAAATACTCACAATATCCTTAATCCAGAGGTAGTAAATCATAAAAAAATAAACATTAATCAGAGATTCCCTTCAGAGGGCGCGCAATAATTCCATCTCGGATCTAATCCCGCCCCGTAATTCTTTGAAACGGGATATTTACGATAAATATCCGCTGTCCTTTTCAATTTTGGTACTGACGAGAGATGGATAAATGCTACCTGTTAAGGTGACCGCACACTGAGACATAGTAATTTCAGTAATATTTTAATTAATTGAATCAGACGTTACTTTGCGGAACTCCATTGTTATAAAGTAAGGCTAAAACTACTCAGCACCAATCCGTGATTAAAACGTATGTACAATCTTTTATGCAGTAGCACCACCCACATGAGAAACATGCATAGAATAAAAAATAAACACAACATAAGTACCTACATCTATATAATGTTATTGTCATCCCAAAACAGAGCATCATGTGAGTTATAGAGTGGATGACAAGGGTACTCGCAACATGTGGACTTTTAATTTAAACCTATCATTATAAAAAAAAAACTTTTTTAGTATCCCAATACTGGGCGTGCACTGGACACGCCCAGAGTGGTGGAAAGTGCAGTTTGGTGTACTTTATCACTTTCTCTCACAACTCACAGTTAACGTTGATGGAAGCCATCGGAATAAAATATCATATTTAAATAATACAATCAGGCGTTACTTTGCGGAACTCCATTATTATAAAGTTAGGTTATAACCACTTTGCAACAATCCACAATCAGAACGTATGATGGTGTATACTGTTTCATGTAATAGCACTCCCCTCACTTCCACGAAGAATACATACACATGCAACAATTAAAAATCTGACTCCTATCCGTAAGAAGTCATGATAAGTGAGATGTTTTGAATATCAATCATAAATATTTTCTCATACAATAATATTAAAGTATTTTTTCTATAAAAATATTTCGTGTAACACAAAACAAACTGCTAGTGTGCGTATAGTCTAAGATGAAGATTTTTTACAAAATTATTCTCAATCGTAACAAGATACCTGCCGAGAATCACAACGAAATATTTTTTCGTAATTGAAATTTTATTAAAATAGAATTTGGTCAAGTAGATTTGTTCGTCAATTTGTTTAGCTGAAGTACCTACCTACTCGTAAATAAGAATATTCGAATATTAATAAAACACGTTCTTTGTACTTTCACTTTTAATATTATGTCGTCTGCTTGGTGGTTTTGCTCAAGTTTAATAAACTCAAATTAAGGAAAGAGCCGAATATACAGGACTCCCTTGCTAAAGACCTGGGTTCTGATTGCAACGCCCAAACCTCAAAGGAAAAGAAAGTTTAATTATATCCGTAACAATAGGGATTAAAGTTTACTACACTGTAGAGTAGATATACCCTGTGTCGTGGGAGCCATAGACACACACGAAGACAGAAACGCAAACACCCAGATAGATAACAGAAACTTTAAACTCATCATTCAAATTTCTGCTTCGCCGAGAATCGAAACCGGGACCCTCCGGTCGGCAGTCCGGCATGGTAACCATTACGCCACGCGGGTCGTCAAATGTAGTTGATGAAGTGTCTTAACGGCCAAATTGTTTTCACACAAATACAAGAAAACCTTGTTATACCAATATGTGTGCACGTTATAATATAATATACTTGTTCTACATATAAAAATATCAACAATTAATATTTACTCATTCGAATAGGCATTAATCAATTATTCTGATTTTGTCACTAGGGATAGACTGGAATGATCCCATTTCGGCCTCGAATTGATTGCGGTGGTGATTGTATGGAAAATGACGATCCCGCGGTACAAATCCGCCGCGGGCAGAAACGGCACGATTACCCGCGGATTACTTGGAATAATTGTGTTCTGGCGCTAGGAAGTAATGAGAATCATAAAGAAAGCTAAAGAATTATTTTCGGAGAAGCTCCCCGAATCTGATGCTTTTAAAAGTTATTTGAAACTTAACATTGTTTATGTTATTTAACTTAATTTGATAATGGGTAAACAATATCCAAAAATAAGCTATATAGATTAAATTTCAGAGACTAACATCCGTACTTAAGAAGCATTAAAGATCTATCACCTACAATGTATGTTCAAGTGTTATTCATTACTTACAACGACGACCCGTGTGGTGCAATGGTTACCATGCCAGACTGCCGAACAGAGGTCCCGTGTTCGATTCCAGGCAAAGCAGAAATATGAATGATGAGTTTAAACTTTCTGTCCTCGGTCTGGGTGTTTTTGTTTCTGTCTTTGTGTGGTGTCTCACACGATCAGCTGTCACGTGTGACCATTACAACCCATAGCCATTCTGTTATCTCAAATATATTATTATGTACTTTTTTTTTAAGAGTGCTGGGAGTTTTTTTCCGCCGCCTTTTTTCTCTCAGCTCAACATCTAGTCCAAACGGGCGATGACCGGGAAAAAATGACATTCATTAAGCGAATATTTTGTATTCCTAATATGAAATAAATATTTTTTCTTTCTTTTCTTTCTTTCTTTATATGTGTACATGGCACCCAAAACACAGGGTATACCTTCCTAACTGTGGGGCTATGAGTGTGAAACGTTTTTTTTTTAATACAACCTATAGTAAGACTTAACACTTCTTTTAGGATTGCAATGATGCTTCACCGGCATATACGGCTGTCTGTTACATTTTAAAATGATGCCTCTCATTTCATTAATAAACTTCTCGTTTATACTTTTCCCTATTTTATCATTAGTTGTGTAAAATATCTTTACCAGACCACATCAACATTACAATCGCATTTATTAACAATCCATACCCCTCTAACCTAAGACGATAGTAGTTCCAATAGTATTCACTAGGTACTTATAGAAACTGTAATGTAAGGCTTAGCGTTTCAGACTTCCAGATAGAACTTCAGTGACTAAGCCTCGTCGGCATGTATGGCCGCGTAGCCGCGTTTATCTAGCGAGTTGAATAGCCGTCTGTTATGCTGATGAGCTCTTGGCATATTAGATTGAAACCGAAATTCGGCTGCATAATAATATGCTCCTAGTTAAGTATGCGGCTTTTAATAAACGTAAGGATGGAAATGTAGTGGGATAGGTAGTAAAAGATGATTGAATCTTCATATTATTTATTTTACTCAAATAGACAGTTAAGTAAGAAGTGCGTATGGCTCGATGGCTAGCGCAGAACGCAAATGATCTACGCAGTTAAGCTAAACGGGCGCGGTCAGGTGTAAGATGGGTGACCGCTAGTGGCAAAAATTCAAAAGATTCCGTGCTTCGGAGGGCATGTTAAGTCGTCGGTCCCGGTCGTTATCGATAGACAACAGTCGTTAAACCTCGTCGAAGGCCTAATGGGCGGTTTGAAAATATCCAACAGCGGGTTGGCCACTAACCCGCAACTCCACTAACCCGCATTGGAGCAGCGTAGTAGAGTAAGCACCAGGCCTCCCCAATAATAAAGGGGAGAGACACGTGCCTAGCAGTGGGACGCAAAAAAAGGTTACAGCCAGACAGTAAGAAAAAGTAACGATTAATTCATTGTATAATATAAGTTACTAAATAAATGATAATGCTAAATTAAATCATTTTTTTATTATTTCAATGAAAGTACCTTGCTGCAACATTCCCTTGCTTCAGAAGGTACGTTAAGCTGTCAGCGCTGTTGTTATCAATAGATAGTCGTTAAACCTTGTCGAAGGTCTTAGTTATGAACGGCTTAAAAACATCCGACAGCGGGTTAGCACTAGCCAAAATTTCCACCAAGTTGAGACAGCCTCCGTGGCGTAGTGGGTGATGAGCCGACTGCGAAGTGTGAAGTCGTGGGTTCGATTCCACCCAGACCCAGGACAAATCTTTGTGTGATGAACATGACTATTTTTTCTGCGTCTGGGTGTTAATTTATCCATCTAATTATGTATTTAGAATTATATATCTATGTTTATCAGCTTTCTGATTACCATAGTAGAAGCTCTGCTCAGTTTGGAATCAGATAAGTGTTGTGTGAATTGTCCAAAGATATTTATTTATTTATTTATTTATTTCAAACAGTCTGGTGCAATAAGCTCTATGCCTTAACAACAATAACAGGGATAAATCCATGCCCTGTGTTGGAACGCAAAAAGGTTTGCAGTAAGTCCATTTGTCTGCCTTATTTTTTTTATTTGAATGGAGTAGCAGACGAGCATGCAGGCCACGTGGTGTTAAGTGGTCGCTGCAGCCCATGGACATCTACATACAACCTCAAGCAAGCATAGGTAAGTCTTGTCTGAGGTCGTATGCCGTTGCGCTGCTACTCCGAGTTGTAGCCTCATGTAAGTGTGGCCGGCAACTGCACCTTTCCACCGAAACAAAATAGAATTGGTTCACGGCAGAAGTGGGTGCAGCGGTGGTACTTCTCCAGGCGAACGATAATAGTTCTACCACCTACAGATTATAATAGTGATAAGGTACACACACGCAGCTTCCAAAGCAACAATTCTATTGCACATATCACTAAATCAACGTCAGTGCAAGCTTACCGCGTCCAGCCACAGTCCCACTTGAATCAAACTGCTGGTGCTTGTTGGCTGTCACGGAGATTGGCCAGGCGTGTTCAATATACACTTGATAGAGGAGACAACATACAGTGCCTAACAGAATTAAGACAAGCCGAGAGTATTAAACCGACGATATGTTTAGTTTAATTTGGTAATCTGAAGTAATAGATGTTACTTATACTTCACAGTATATTGAGCATATGTATCAAGCGCATGGCCCGGCGGTTAGCGTAGAACGAAAGCGATCTATGCAACTATGCCAAACGGGCGCAGTCGGGTGTGAGATGGGTGACCGCTAGTGGCTAAAAAAACATCATGCGTGTTTCCGTGCTTCGGAGGGCTCGTTAAGCCGTCGGTCCCGGTTGTTGTCGATAGATAACAGTCGTTAAATCTTGTCGGAGGCCTTATGGGCGGTTTAAAAATATCTGACAGTGGGTTGGGCACTAACCCGCATCTCCACCAACCCGCAATGGAGCAGTGTGGTGGGGTAAGCTCCAGGCCTCCCTTATAATGGGGAGAGACCCGTGCCCAGCAGTGGTACGCAAAAAGGGTTGCAGCCAACTATCAAGAAGATACATGGACACCATGTTACCCACAACGGGTTTGTCTTGTCTTTAAAAAAGTCAGTGGAAAATTAATAACTAGTGGCAACCCCGACAAACCTTCGGCGCACACTGCGAATAAGACAAAGTTATTTTCGTCTTCTAAAATGGTAGAACTAGAAAGCTATAAACGTTACACATTCATAAACGTTACACACTCAAAGCCCCACAGTAAGGTAAACGATACCCTGTGTCGTGGGTACCATGGACACACACGAAGACAGGAACACAAACACCCAGACCGAGAACAGAAATTTAAACTCATCATTCAAATTTCTGTTTCGGCGGAAATCGAACCTGGGACCCCTCGATTGGCAGTCCGGCATTACGCCACGTGGGTTGTCCTAGCACCTAAGCTATGCCGCACATATTTCAAATCTGGCACCACTAACTTCCCCAGTTTCACAAAAAATGAGATTTGATGAGGAGTGTAACAGTAGGTAAAGGTCGCTGCATACGTAACGTGACAAAAACTCGGACGGAACGTGAACGGGACGGGGACATGACTGCCTCGTTCAAACGCCCCGTGAGTGCCACGTTCACGTCCCGTCCGTGTCTCCGTGACATATGCTCTTTCATATACATTTTGTATGAAACGATTTTTCCAAAACTTCCCGTCCCGTCCCGTCCGTGTAAAAACCCGTCACGTATGCAGCGACCTTAATACTTGCATATAACACGTGAAAACACCTTGGGCCAACGGTCCTCATGTTTCCTAATATATCCTCATGTTTTCCGAAACAGATTAACCGATTAAATAAGTGTATAAAATGTCATGGAGTGAGATAAACGTCCGCACTATCGTCAGTTTTTGTCAGTGTCCCGGTACTCGTCATTTATAGTAGAAGTCTAACTTTTAGCCGTTTGCTATAGAATTCTATTCTATTGTTCAAATGTCAGATGTTCTGCGAGCAAGAATTTTGAATCAGTTTGCCTTAATAAACGTAATTGGTGTTTATCCGTGTTCATTAAGTTAATAAAATAAATAAATAAATAAATGACGAGTACTAGTACGATGTCGAAATTATGGACAATGCCAACATCGTACTAGTACTCGACATTCCATTGGAAAACGGGCAAAAGTTACACTTCTTCTATGAATGACGAGTGACGAGGCACCTTACTTCAAAATTCATCTCATTCATGGAAAAAGTATAACTCTTAGCCCTTTATCTATGAAATGACGAGTCATACAGTAACAGATAGATTATTACCAACTCTTATAAGCTTCAGACACGCATTAACTCAAACTATTCCAGTTAGCAGAACCATTAAAACCACCTGTTACACCCACACTAACACGACACACTAATACGACGCTAACTGCCGCCTTCGTATAATTTCACGTACAAACTGCCTCTATTATAATTGAAACGAAGCGGTGATTACCGGTAATCCAACTAATCGTGCTCTTTGCCGCTTTATCCCGGGTAATATTGGCCCGGTAATATTGGTCCGGATAATATTAGTCCGTATAATATTGCCAATGTGGCATTATGGGTTATAGTAAATGAGGTGTAATGTTTAGAATACTGCCACTGTGTGTTGTGGAAAATAAATATGAATATTTTTTTAAATATTAATAAGCATTAACGCATAAGTATTTACAGGTGGTAGTTTTCATGATTCAACCCGAGAAATCTATTGCACCCATTTCGTACTATCAAGAAATTATATTATATTTCAGTAGAAAGTTGCGAAGAAGCGCACGTGGTCTGGCGGTTAGCGTAGAACGCAAGCGATTTATGCGACTAAGCCAAACGGGCGCGGTTGGGTGTAAAATGGGTGACCGCTAGTGGGAAAAAATTTCATGAGCGTTTCCGTGCTTCCAAGGGCACTTTAGGGCGTCGGTCCCGGTTGTTGTGTGTAGATAACAGTCGTTAAACCTTGTTGGAGGCCTTATAAGCGTTTGAAAACATCCGACAGCGGTTTGGCCGCTAACCCGCTATCGGATGTTTCCCCAATAATGGGGAGAGACCCGTGCCCAGCAGTGGGACGTAAAAAAGGTTACAGCCTGAAAGTTGCGATTGCCGACCAGAATGACCTACATGATAATTGAAACGAAGCGGTGATTACCGGTAATCCAACTAATCGTGCTCTTTGCCGCTTTATCCCGGGTAATATTGGCCCGGTAATATTGGTCCGGATAATATTAGTCCGTATAATATTGCCAATGTGGCATTATGGGTTATAGTAAATGAGGTGTAATGTTTAGAATACTGCCACTGTGTGTTGTGGAAAATAAATATGAATATTTTTTTAAATATTAATAAGCATTAACGCATAAGTATTTACAGGTGGTAGTTTTCATGATTCAACCCGAGAAATCTATTGCACCCATTTCGTACTATCAAGAAATTATATTATATTTCAGTAGAAAGTTGCGAAGAAGCGCACGTGGTCTGGCGGTTAGCGTAGAACGCAAGCGATTTATGCGACTAAGCCAAACGGGCGCGGTTGGGTGTAAAATGGGTGACCGCTAGTGGGAAAAAATTTCATGAGCGTTTCCGTGCTTCCAAGGGCACTTTAGGGCGTCGGTCCCGGTTGTTGTGTGTAGATAACAGTCGTTAAACCTTGTTGGAGGCCTTATAAGCGTTTGAAAACATCCGACAGCGGTTTGGCCGCTAACCCGCTGTCGGATGTTTCCCCAATAATGGGGAGAGACCCGTGCCCAGCAGTGGGACGTAAAAAAGGTTACAGCCTGAAAGTTGCGATTGCCGACCAGAATGACCTACATGAGACGACCATTAACTACTTGAGTAGCAGCACTCTGCACACGACCTCAGATAAGACTCAAATTTGCTCGAGTTTGTGAGTGAATATCCCGATTTAATTTTAATAGAACAGAAAAATATTTATTTCTTATTAAAACTACAAAATGCATAGAAATAAAAAATATCAATAGGGTCACAAAAATAAAAAAATAGCATTGTTGTAATCTATTTGAAGAAAAAGGACTGCATTCAGCGTCATCGCAGCTATATAATATACATATAACTGAGGCAAAACAGGTGTCATATGTCAGATTATTAAAATAAAAAAATAAAATTCGTTGCAATAGGTCGCTACAGCTAATAAACCTGTAGATGCTGATATTTGATCTAGATCTAGGCATGCTCGGGTCTGATTCGAAGTCATAGCAGTTACGCTGAGTAGCAGACTGTTAATTGCCTCAAGTAGATAAGTTTGATTTGAAATACAAAAATCGGCTATAACATTTTGCTACCCAAAATGTTATAGCCACAAAACATATTAAAGTGATTAGAATGGAATTGTGGGCTGGGCAGACGCGCTAAGGATATGAGCAACGCTCATATCTGTACAGAAACACACGTTTGCGCTGCGATATGCGTGCTTGTGTACCTACATGCTTGGGTGTGATTTGTTCATTTGAAATCGCGTGATTGTGCGGCGCTATGATTGGCTAGATTTGAAATCGCAAATATGTGCGTAAGCTTCATATTTATTTAAGTACAGATGTAGTGAAGGTGAAAGGTGGGGCTAGTTCGACAACACCGGTTTTTATACGAACGGCGCATTATTGCCATTCTACCTCTTTTAATATGTTCTATGGTTATATCAATTCCTACTTGTCAAACCTCACATAGATACAATTTCAAATCACAAACGTTTTCACTATGAAGTTGTTCAGATATCGGCCTATCATTTTAATGTACTACACAAAATACCTTTAAGTTCTGAACGCCTTCACAATACGAAGATAAGCCGACTGACTCGTGTCGGCGGCGTCGCATTCTATTCTGAATGGATTTCAATCGTCAAGTGGTAGGAGATTTTCAAACTAAGTAAAATATCAGGTTCTTTAGATATAGATTTCTAGAGAGAGAGAATTTGTTTTTATAGTACTTATACTAACTGTAACCTGCGCGCGTTGCTACGCTATTTGGTCGTACCTACTCAGAAGCCTTTGTAGGCTCATGCACAACACTTTGCTGAAGATCATGACATGATCAAATGCACAGTTTACGATTCCATAAAGGACATAAAGACAAAAATTCATTTTTGTATAGGTATATATAGATACAGAAGAACTAAAATAAAATTAACGTACGTTTAATCTTACAGCTTTACTGCGTTGGTCTTGTTCTTCAGACTTGGTTCTGATCCACTATTTGAACTTAAACCTCCAATAAATTGCTCTTAAAGCTTCTAAAACTGCCTCCACGGAATCTTACGCCATTTTTAGATCTTGCTGGCTACCATCCGCAAACTATTCTGACCATCGGGTAATAATAAGTATATTTACCTCATATTTACTGTACGTCCTGTATCTTCGCGTTACAAACTTATCTTGCAAATCTGAAGTTTTTTGCCGAAGAAATGACAACAAATCATAAGTTCTGATTCTGTCAAAGTTATTGCAGTAAAATATTTCATTAACCGCCCGAACCTATATCGCAAATAGTTTGCAAATTACACCGGCTATGACCTAATAACTATCATGTGTGGTGTTTCTCATAATAGCACCGCACAGGGTCATGATAATGCGAAATTGGAAGCCAAATTTTGCAGTTCACTTACTAAGCTAATTACGTTGGGAATTTTCAAATTTAAAATTGAACATTTGTTGCGTTACACTAATTACATCATACTAATTGCCGTCGATTTTAATTTAGGCGTATTGTACGTATAGTAGATATTTTGCCATAAGGTATCAATTAAGGCGATTTATTATTTGATCATAAGCATTGAAATGAATTTAATATTACATCGCATGTCCTTAAGCACCCATTAACTTAATTCGTAATCCCTACTAATATTATAAATTCGATAGTAACTCTGTCTGTCTGTCTGCTATGTTTTTCCGCTTAAACTACTGAACCAATTTTAATGAAATTTGGAACACAGAAAGAGTGGACCTTAGGAAAGTATATAGGATGAATTTTATCCTACAGTATAGTATAAATATCAATTTTATTTCGCATTAAATGCCGATGATTAACATTGAAAATATCAGCTTCGAAAGTAACCCAATAATTTAAATTATTATTTTTGAACATAAAAATAGTTATAATCGACGGTAAGAGATAAATATATACTGTCCTGGACTTATGTGTAGCATCGTTACGGATGTACAATACTCTAGTAAACTAAGTATATCTGGGTGTTACGCTGCCCACGCAAGGAAAGCTGTCAGTAGGCAAATTTTTCAACAATAATAACTTTGTAGATCATAATTATCTATAACTTGACCATCCTCAACAATCACACTATGTATTGGTAAAAACCGTACAAAAATCAGTTCGGTAGTTTTAAGTTTAACGAGTTCATCTTGCCGGGGGACTTAATATTATGATAATGTGTACCTATACCATATTATAATTTTTACCTTTTTAAAATTTGTGAGTGGATGGTAGTGCTCTTTGTCTCCCCACAGACATGTTGCATTTTAAGTACCTTTGTACCTGAAAATTTATTTAAACAGGTCTGAAGTTTTTCCCTGCCGCTTTTTTCTCCTAGCCCATATAAGCCTTAGCGCAACCAAAACGGATGACGGTCAGCCGATGGCCGTACAACAATGACAAACATCAAGTGTTCATCAATCAATATTACCCAGGATGTTAATAAACTATTTCATTTCAAACTATTTCATTTCATTTCATTGTATATATTCTATTAAGCGTCATTTAACATTATGAATGCCATTTAAATGTCGATTACTGTCGTTACTGACTACGAAGCTTTCACAGCTTTAGACCAATTACCAAAAGCTGGTGCGTATAACGCACTCACGTTTGCGAGAATGTATTGAATACAACAAACAAGAGCCTTGTTCCAATAATACAAACAGTATCGTTGGAGTAGTCGACACGATTCTCGGAAAGTTTAATCCGATTATTAAAGTTACCTGACGTGCAAATATGCTTTACTATATATTGGATCCGGCTTCGCTCGGTTTATTTGAGTATTTATAAATATGCGATCCTACAGGACCGGTACATTTTATCTGTGTTCCAAAATGTCCTACCGATTCGTATCACTTTCCTTGTGACATTGAGTAACATACATCCATCTAAACTTTCGCTTCACCAGTAGTATTGACCAGCTGTACCTCGTGGTTCTACACTTGTGTTAGAAATTATCATTACCTTGAAGTGAATTAGATTTCTTTGCAAGCATTTCACGTAATTTGCAAGCAAAAATACCACTAGCGATCCATCCAACCTCCGACCGCACTACATATTAGTTATTTTATTATTTTTATTTAATGTGGAATATTTCAGTGATGTTAAAAAAATACGACTTATAAACTAACCTCCTTGGTAATCAATTGTGTACCTTTAAGCTTCTTATAGTTATTTAAATAGTTATATATTATTTAATAGTTTTATCGTAGTCTGGGGCGCCTAAAATGACAGTGCCAAAACAAGATAAAACATTGTATAGTTATTTCTAGAATGTACCGCGTTTATTAGTAAGGAGGTATACAACTATACAAATACCACTAAGGTTGGGTTGCATCACATGCAACTTGACATTCACTAAGAGCTTGGTAATACTCGTAGTTACAGCAGGGTAACTATTACCACTAAAGGTGTGCAGGAGAGCACATTTGCTCTCCCAAAGATGTGCGCATACTGGGCGCCGCGAGCGAAGGACACCGGTGCGTTCCACTGGAGATCCCGGAGTCCCTCCCCAACCACAGAGGCACAATACAAGGAGCGGTGACAGAGGCAGGCCACCGAGGAGGTTTTAGTTCTATACAAATCCCACATAACCCGTTATCTTCCAAGTACAAAAAGTAAAAGGTACCCGGCCCTTTTGATGGTCCCCCCCTACCCCCGATAAGAAAAAAGGTAACTATTACCAAGTAAGCGCCAGTGACAAGGATAGCCAAAATGTACGAACGACCGAGTTAGTAGTTTTTGCTAGTAATTACTAGTTTTCTTAATTTACCTAAAAGCATTATCTATGTTTTATATAATTTGTATGTATATTATATAATATCTACGAGTATGTAGAGGTATAAAGATCATTGGGTTCTACACTACTTACGGAACAATGAGCGCGCCTAATCAGTTAAAGATCAAAGTAATTAATTAATTTGATGCTATTAGATTAGTTTATTGATAAACATGGATGCATCGCAAACGCTAATCTAATTAAGGCTAAACGGTAATATCTAGCGATTCTACTAATCGCACACTTCACCGCACTGGCCCGGATATCACGACTATTCCGGGTAATATTGCCCGGTTGTTTCGGATTGTACCAATAAGGTAACGGTGTAATTATTGAGCTGTAATTATTACATGGAGGATAATTATCAGTTGGACACTAAATTTAATTTTGCTGAAACGTATTTTTATTATTTTTTCTTTAGGTATCCACCTGCGCGCGTGCAGGCCCGGCGGTTAGCGTAATGCAAGCGATCTATGCAACTAAGCCAAACGGGCGCGGTCGGGTGTGAGATGGGTGACCGCTAGTGGCAAAAAATTTCATGCGCGTTTCCGTGCTTCGGAGGGCACGTTAAGCCGTCGGTCCCGGTTGTTGTCGATAGATAACAGTCGTTAAACCTTGTCGGAGGCCTTATGGGCGGTTTAAAAACATCCGACAGCGGGTTGGCCACTAGCCCGCATTTCCACCAATCCGCATTGGAGCAGCGTGGTGGAGTAAGCTCCAGGCCTCCCCAATATTGGGGAGAGACCCGTGCCCAGCAGTGGGACGCAAAAAGGGTTGCAGCCAGGTATCCACCTGCACCTTATGTCCGCCCCACATGTAACGAGAAGTCGTTCGATTTTAGACTGTACAGATAAATCGAACGCCCTTAGTGCCTCCACGCGCAACCGTAGTCTGCATCGATCCTCAGTTTTCCTCAGAAGTTCACACTATAAACATGTTATCCACGATGGATACTGATCATGCACTTGCGTTGTTGGGCTTAGTTATGTGCTTAAAGAAAAAAAAGGTCGAGGAGCATATAAAAAAATTATTGAATAAAGCGCGCTTTGCGTGAATTGCACTATTACGCACGTCCGAACACAAGCGGGTCCGAGACGAACTGTAGAACTGAGCGATCACGACCGCTGACGAACGATTAATTGCCATCCACACGTGCGATAAATCTGCGCAAACAGATCTGTACAGAGAAATACGCTACGTGTGGGGCGGGAATAAAAGGGGGCTTCCGGTGTTGCAGGTGGTGAGAGTGGGAGCTCGATCCGTCCAGCCAGCAGCCTCGAGAAGGACGGAAGCGTAGAGGCAGACTACTGAGTGGTATTAGTGCGATATAAATCCCACATAATGTGTTTCCAGTATCCTCTCCCATGGTGCAGGGTACATTTTGAAGGTGTTCCCTCGATACCAAAAAAATACTACTTTATCGAAAGTTTGTGCTGCTTTACGGACCCATGGTCGCCATTCAAAGATCTTTATTCCACATCGGTTAGCCTTCCAACTGACAAAATTTTTCAAACTATGAATAAAATAATCTATGTTATTTTTTTACCGAAGTTCTTTGATTTTACTATATTAAATCGTGCCCGTGAGGCAGTAACATTTATATAGCTCAACTTGACTTAAGTTGCGAAGAAAATAACAAAAAGCACACGTTGAACGGTAAACGTATCAGGCCGTAAAGAACACAGCGTGGCGGCTGTAGGACCCTAGTGGGTGTAGGGCTCTCAATGAGAAAGGGTTATCTTATAAGAGCCGTCGATGGCTGATGAGAGGCCTTGAGCTCGCAGGTGTTCGCAGGATCTTTTGTTACTTTTGACGCCTTATAAATATGTTGGTACAGCTTAGAATTGTTTTAAAGTTTGTACTGAGATTGACCTTGTATACCAACGTTCTTTTTTAATTGAGTTGACGAACATCTAAGCAATAAATAATAAATAACGTTTCACACTCATAGCCCAGTAGTGTAGAAATACCCTGTGTCGTGGGTACCATGGACACATACAAACAAAACACAAACACCTAGACCGAGAACAGAAATTTAAACTCATCATTCAAATTTCTGCTTCGCGGAATGGAACCCGGTACCCTCCGATTGGCAGTCCGGCATGGTGACTATTGTGCTACACGGGTCGCGTAGTCGCAGGCAAAGCAAGCCTGGGTATTGCCTAGGTCGTATGCTGCTACTTTGGAGTCTAATGGTCGCTTCATTAAAGTCTGGCTGACAGCCCATAAGGGATCGTATCGATGCTGTGATACTTCCATTATCTGGAATTGGATATATATTCCATTATTTGTCATACATTCACAAATTCCATTCTGTTATCTCAAATATTTATTATGTACATACTTTTTTTTAAAGAGTGCTGAGAGTTTCTTTCCGACGCCTTTTTTCTCTCAGCTCAACATCTAGCCCAAACGGGCACATAAAGGACCGATGACCGGGAAAAATTACAATCATAATAATATGAAATAAATATTTTTTCTTTCTTTCTTCGAACCATCATCGTTGTACTATCTTAATAATATAATTCTTGTGTGCGTGTGTGCATCACTGAACTCCACTTAAACGACTGGACAGATTATGATGTTCAAAGGGATTTGAGAAAGGTTTAGATTCACATTTAGGAAAACTGAAAAATGTTTTAGTATTCCCATTAGTAGTTTACCCATATAAATTATTCCTACCTTAAAACATCAAAGGCACTGACTCGCCCTTCAGTGGAAAGGGCATTGCGCCTCGCTTCAATACATAATTTTTGTGCCAAATCTGGTGCGGGGAGAGGAACGCACACATTTTAATTTTGTCACACATTCACAAATATTCTTTCATCGCTACAGACGCATACATTTCTAAATATGTCAATTTCAATTAACATTTAGAAATGTATGTACATCATTTTTTATGCACCGACAACACTGACACCGACACACACACACACTAGTTGTATATAACTAGAAGGCACATTGTGCATGCACGTTGGGACGAGGGGTTCACCCGTAAAGGCCACTCCTCTGACGGGTGTCATAGCTGTCAGTACCTGTGATGCTGTAAGGTGTACTTCTCAAACATTTATATATCGTGCCGGGTCGTTTAAACTGACACAAGTTTGAATAACAGGACAGTTCGCATGTCATTACTTGATTTATATTTTTGTTTGACAGTAACATGAAATCTTTTTAAGAATATAAAAAACCAAATCCTCATTCAATACAATGGCAGGACAACGTCTGCACCCGGGCGGAGCTGGGCCGAACCACTAGTGTCTTAGTATTAGCGTATTAGAAACCGGAGTCTTAGCAATAAACTTACAACTTCTTAATGATACGTCATATTAAATTCTCCTTATTTACTCTCATTAAAACAAAGGATTCACCGAGCGATATGACTTTCACGAATGTAAGTAGTTGTACAGGTTATTCTGATATTTGTTTGCTGTTCCAAAAGTTTGACAGCTTCCGTAGCGTAGTGGGTGATGAGCCGATTGCGAAACGTGAGGTCGCGGGTTCGATTCCCAACCAGAACAAATATTTGTGTGATGAACATGACTATTTGTTCTGTGACTGGGTGTTTATTTATCAATTTAATTATGTATTTAGAATTATATAAGTAGGTTTATCAGCTTTCTGAGTACTATAGTACAAGCTCTGCTTAGTTTGGAATCAGATGGTGTTGTGTGAATTGTCCAAAGATATTTATTTTATTTAGTTATTGCTTGATTTTTGATACTATATTTTTCATATTTATGCTGACAGTGACAAATAAGAATTTTATACGGTTAAATGCTCTAGATTAGTACAAAATTGGTCAAATTAATACTGATACGCTCTACTATCAAGACTGTGTATTTTGAAGTTCGATTTTCTATCTCCTGCGGAAAAAATAGATCATTGTAATGAACGCGTCCGCTAGCTAGCCAATAGGAGCCATGCCGCCATAACGTCTCCCTTAAGCCAAGCCCTAGCCAATAAGAAGGGAGTCGTCTCTATATAAGACTTTCCCAGCCATTATTCTGTGTCATTCTGCTGTCAATAAAAGTGCACAAGCTCTGTCCGTTTTATTTCTGATTTTAACATCATGTTAATTGGCTGCCTACTACGTTTTTTCTCTGAAACATAAATCAAAGGATGTTTGTCGTGGAAACTTTATCATCAAAATAATAATATAGAAATTCTACCTACTACTAAGTTATCAGAGTCAATAAAATGCAATATCTGTGAAAGTAAGAACAAAATTATTCTGTTAACACAAAATTCTAGGCCCCAGGTCTATGTAACTGCTTCTTAGTGAAACGTGATATTAAATTCTCCTTGTTTACACTTATTGAAACAAAAGGATTCCTTGAAGTTACGAAATGTGAGAGCATGAGAATTTCGCGATCCTAATTGTACGAATTTCTTGTTGTTTGACTTTCTGATATTACATTCTTTTTACCACCTACACCTATACATTATTTACACTAAAGTATAAATGAAACGATTTCTTGTGGTAAAAATTATACATGTTGGTGATGACAGCTTTTTGAATAAAGAAATAATATAAAAAATTCTACACACTTACTACATGTTATCAATCCATCTGAAATGTTACTTACGGGATATACGCATGGCTCGGTGGCTAGAGTAGAACGCAAACGGTCTACGCAGCTAAGCCAAACGGGCGCGGTCGGTTGTGAGATGGGTGACCGCTAGTGGCAAAAAATTTCATGCGCGTTTTCGTGCTTCGGAGAGCACGTTATGCCGTCGGTCCCGGTTGTTGTCGATAGATAACAGTCGTTAAACCTTGTCGGAGACCTTATGGGCGGTTTGAAAACATCCGACAGCGGGTTGGCCACTAACCCGCATCTCCACCGGAGCAGCGTGGTGGAGTAAGCTCCAGGCCTCCCCAATAAGGGGGAGAGACCCGTGCCCAACAGTGGGACGCAAAATGGTTGCAGCTAGTATAAATACGATTCACTTTATTTTCGAGCTACCGATATTTCGGCGTAGTTACATGCGCCATGATCACGAATGAACTTCATTTGTAATTATAATGTAATGTAATTATAATTGTAATTGTAATTATAATTTAAATTAATAGAATAATGCCAATTCGTAATTTATAATGAAATGTTTTTGGTATTGTATTGTGTGTATGTTTTATGAGCCACAGATGCTTGAAATAAATTAATAAATAAAAAAAAATTCTTGGTCATGGCGTAACTGCGCCAAAATATCGGTAGCTCGAAAATAAAGTTAATCGTGGTACATTATTATATCCCGTAAGTAACATTTCAGATGTTACTGATACCCGGGATAGTCTCAAACAGTTAAATCGTATCAATGTCAAAATAAGTACAAATTGTGTTTAACACAAAATTTTGTAATAATATGTATGTTAGAATATGACTCTTTGTTGGTGAAATATCGTGTTTAAGTTTACATTCTTGTTTACAATTAATGAAACAAAGGGATTCTACGAAGCAAGGTAAAGTGAGAGCATTATGATTTATCGAATTCAATGTACGATTTTGTTTGTTCTGAGAATTGTTTGGTGTTCGACTTTGATAATACATTATTCATAATATTTATTCAGACAAAAGAACAAAACGTATGATATTTATTTTTTTAACGTGACACACTCATAGCCCAACAGTAAGGTAGATTTATTCTGTATCGTGATTGCCAAGACACACATAAAGACAGAAACGAAACACAAACACCCCGACCGAGAACAGAAATTTTATACCCATAACTGACTGCTTCGCCGACAATCGAACACTGGACGGTATCAATCGAACCTGGAAGTCCGGCATAGTAACCATTGCGCCACAGGGGTCCCCCCGCGTAGCCTATGTAGCGCGTAATAAAACGCGCTAAATAAGTACAAATGTGGTGCCAATAATATGTATGTATATCTACTATCTAAACTATGTACTTGCTCGTTTAAACTGAAAAGGACTTCAATCTAAGATTTTCTATCGCCTAAACTGCAACTGCGTCTTTTCACTGAAGGATAAATCAAGCAATTGTTTCATAGTAGAAGTTCAAGTTGATTGCCCTTCATAACACGTTATCTATGTCAGTGCAACGCAATACCTCTAATCTAATATCTACATACATATAGGTACCGAGTAGTGGCTGCAACACTTTTTGCGTCCCACTACTGAGCACGGGTCTCTCCGCATTATTAGGGAGGCTTGGAGCATACTCCACCACGCTGCTCCAATGCTGGTTGGTGGAGATGCGGGTTAGTGGCCAACTCGCTGTCGGATGTTATCAAACCGCCCATAAGGCGTCCGACAAGGTTTAACGACTGTTATCTATCGACAAAAACCTTGACCTAGGCCTAACGTGCCCTACGAAGCACGAAAACGCGCATAAATTTTTTTGCTACTAG
Organism: Pyrgus malvae; assembly: GCA_911387765.1. Taxonomy (NCBI): domain Eukaryota; kingdom Metazoa; phylum Arthropoda; class Insecta; order Lepidoptera; family Hesperiidae; genus Pyrgus; species Pyrgus malvae. The sequence continues at coordinate 1,837,231 of OU426955.1, read as the reverse complement.
CGGTCACCCATCTCACACCCGACCGCGCCCATTTGGCTTAGGTGCATAGATCGGTTGCATTTACGCTAACCGCCGGACTATGCGCGATTCATATATACCGACTACAAGAATATATTTGACACAAAATTTTATAAGGAACATATAATTTGAAACAGGGGCGTAGCAATAAAGTTAATCCTTCTAAGTGAAATATCATATTAAATTCTACTTGTTTCCACTTAATGAAACAAAAGGAACGAAGCTATGAAACATGAGAGCATATGAATTTCGCAAATATAAGTACGAGTTTGTTTGTCCTTATTGTTTGTTCGGAACTGTCTCATTTGACTTTCTGACGTTACATTTTTCATATGCAGAGAGACTAATTAAAGGAAGGCTGTTGCTAGTCGTCCGCTAAACTTATGAATGAAATTATTAGTATATTTCATCATTGCAAGAAGTTCCGACAAATGTCTACCCGAGCCGAGACGCAGCCGAAGGTGAGGGTTGACAGTCGGAACTCCTTCCAATGACGGTTTCGCACGTGTATTGAACAACTATTTCTAATACAGATGCGAAAAATTGAAGCAATTTAATAAAATAATAAGAAAACTCGCAAAGAACATTTTTGAAAAATGGCGCCAACCGTAAAAGAATACCTATATGCAGAGATTTTTTTTGTTTTCTTCAGCCATTCTGGGTAGGCAAAGGGAACTATGCCCATACAGCCAAGTCTTCAGTAGATTTTTTTTATTGATATGAAATGAAAATGTTAATGAGATGAAATGAAATGAAAACTAACCTAACTCATTGAATCAAATCATTAAATCTGATATTGAAACAAATTAGTAGCTTCTTTTTAGAAATATTTGCATGAATCATAAAAACTTCTAAAACTTCGTGGTTGGTTTTTTTCTTTTTAATAGACATTATTTTGACAGTTGGGAAAGAGAACGCACGAGTGCGGAAAAGGTAAAGAAAAAGCACGAGTGTGTAATAGCCCACTTCCCGCACGCTATACGTCCCTGCAATACGTCACTTTTTGAGCAACTGTATTAAAAATATTTTATTTGTCCGTTTAGCGGACGACTAGACACTTCGTACGGCTGTTTCTAATCGTCCGCTAAACCGATGTATAAAATAAATGAATTGTCTGCTAAACAAATGAATAAAATAAATTAATCGTCCACTTAACGGATGAATCCCTCCGCCAGAGCGAAAGAAAGTTAATGGTACGCTACGCGGGGTTCTTTTTTTGTACTAGTTTAAAAAAGTCAAGCCTTTTTTTTTGGTTTCGCTGGGGGAACCCCGCAGAAGGGGTATGTGGGACTCCCCAGGGGCAATACTCCCTGGTATACCCACTAAAACCCCCAGCGGCACTCCAGCTTCGCCTCCTGGAGAAGGTCTGGGAATCCGGCGGAGCCTAACCTAACCGATCTCATTAATTTTAAAATTCCACCGATACCGTCTAGACTCGTAGCGGACCTCTGCTTTTTTTTCTTTATGCCGCGGACGTGTAAATTGTGGAACAATCTTCCAGCTGAGGCATCAGTGGAGTATAACATGGGATTCTTTAATAAAGCTGTAAAAAAGCTCTTCTTCAGCCAACAATACTCAGGTGATTCTCCTGAAGTTGCTCGTTTACGAGCGACGGTGATCGCTTAACATAAGGTGGGCCTGTCTGCTTGTTTATTCAGTTTATATGCGAGTATGAATAACGCGTTTTCTGCTTACGGTTTTAATGTACGGCGAAAAATAATTACATACATGATTAATAAATAACCTAACTACACTTTTGTATATAATAGGTATATATATATTATATTTATATATCTATGTATATATTTATAGTATGTAAGTATATGTCTATCTATTCATTTAAATATTTATGTATGTCTAAGTATATTTAAATTTCAGCTTTTATGTGCACCTCTCCCGCATCCTACTTAGCTAAATCTCTTCTACCCCAAGGTTGTCTGGAAGAGATCGCTAGAAGCAATAAGGCCGCCTATTGTTCACTGTATTTTCTATTTCTTACTCTATGTTGTCATTTTCTTATCCATGGTGTACAATAAAGCTAAAAATATTTGTATTTGTAACTACTTTTAATCATTTTAAATTTAGGTGTATCCGACTACATACACATGAATTGGTTTATTTTTACAAAATTTCAATTTTTTCAAATCTTGAATTTTTTTTCACATTCGATTTAATCAAAATCGAATGAATAGTGAATAATAGTTATCGGCTTAAATCAGTCGTGCGTTCAGCGATTGAAACTGAATCCTATTTGTGGCAAATCGACTTTGCGATCGAATTAGGCCATGTAATGTAATGTAATGGAAATCGTACATAATACGAGTACCTACAAACATTCGATGCGCTTCGTTAACTTGGGTCGTGGCGTCTTCATAGTCTTCCTTTGCTCTTTCATTACTACATTTATTTATTATTTAAAGTATTTTTATTTCCTACTACAAAAACAAGGGTCTTTGTCGGGGACATTTTTTTTATTTAAGGTAGGCTATCCGGATCATAATCTATCCCTGTGCCGAAATACATCCCAATCCTTTCAGCCATTGACTTTGAATTAGCGTACACATGTAACCAAATACACGCAATCATAAGGAATGGTCAGATATTCAAACAGACGAATAGGAAAAAGACAAAAGAAGGCTCTACAAGTATATACATATTTTTCCTTTCAACATTAAAAAAAACCTTAAAAAAATACCAAAAGCTCCGAACAGACACCTCGCTAAAAATATTTATCATTGATTTTCCCACATCAAAAGCATTTAAGACGAAACGTTAGAAAACACTCAAACACGCAATTTATCATGATGTCCACTTCAACATTTATTCACGAGCTCCCAAAAGGGAGAGTAAACAAAAAAAATGGCGATTCACGTTTCTAATTCCCTGTTCCTACTAAAAACGTTTTCCCATCGGAAAGTCATTTATGTTTTAATTAAGAGGGCACCCTAAGAATGGGGTTTTGTCAGAGATTATGGGAACAGAATTGCTTTCGTTCGTATTTCTTAACGAATACAAAAGGGGATTCCAGGTGAAGTAGATTTGGAAGCAATTTTGTAAGGAATTCGTTTAGTAAATGGTTTTTTTTTTCACTACATACATATTCGTTTGTGAGGCGTGCACATGTACATTGTTTTAGAGTGAAACTACGAGAGCGCTCAGTGTCGTGAAACGTCAGCATTATAAGGATTATAAGTATGTATTTAAAAGTTTTTTTTTTCAGATTTCTTTTCAAACGTGTAATGGCTTACGTACACAAGTTTGCAGTACACATTACTTTTTTGTAGGTGGTAGAAATATTATCGTTCGCCCGGGGAAGTACCACCGCTGCACCCACTTCTGCCGTGAACCAGTTCTATTGTGTTTGGGTGGAAAAGTGCAGTTGCCGGCCGCACTTACATGCGGCGATCACCAGCCTCCGGAGAAGCAGCGCAACTGCATACGACCTCAGACAAGACTTACCTATGCTTGCTTGAGGTTGCATGCTCGTCTGCTACTCCATTCAAATAAAAATAATATCACTATTACAACCAGAGCCGATCGTACTTAGTAAAATAGAATATCTGTAAATCGTTCTGTATCTAAAAGCGGCAAAATGCTTAGGTCTAAACACACTGCACCCTATCATACCATGATCGCAATAGAAGCGTGTCAGGCAAAGAAATATTCTTTGTATTGAAATACATGAGACTATGCCCACTATATCGTTCCGTCAGCGACCAACACCGTCGCGTGCCATGCACGAAGCGGCAACTACCACTCTGCTGCGATGTTCTGCGATTCTGCGACGCTCATTAATGATAAAGGAGCGTGGGAATAAATATCGCTCACACAAGGATATATCTTCATAGAATGTATAAGTTTTAGTAATTACTCGCATCTGTGATCAGGTGGAAGTGGGTTGATAGTGTCTCACACGATCAGCTGTCACGTGTGTACCGACCCATAGCCATTCTGTTATCTCAAATATATAAATATACTTTTTTTAAAGATTTTTTTTTCCGCCGCCTTTTTTCTCTCGGCTCAACACTTAAAGCATCAAGGTACACCCGTTAGAGGAGTGGCCTTTAAGGGCGAACCCGCGCGTTAATTGGAACTCCGTGGTCCCAACGTCCATGCACAATTGCCTTCTAGTTATACAACTAGTGTGTCTGTGTGTGTCGGTGTCAGTGTTATCGGTGCATAGAAAATGACGTTGTTAAAATGAAATTGACATATTTAGAAATGTATGCGTCTGTAGCGATGTAAGAATATTTGTAAATGTGTGCGTTCTTCCGTCGCACCAGATTTGGCACAAAAATTATGTATCGAGGCGAGGTGCTATGCCGTGTCTACTGAAGGGTGAGTCAGTCTTTGATGCTCTAAGGCTCAACATCTATGAAGCTCAAACGGGCTCCTAAAGGCGATGACCGGGAAAAAATGACATTCATTAAGCGAATATTTGTATTCCTAATATGAAATAAATATTTTTTATTTCTTTCTTCTTTCAATACAATCTAAAAGAGTATCATTACTCCTGCCTCATAAAAATTTTCTCAAACAAGCCAAACAGCCGCAACAAAATAGTTCCAAATTTTAAATTTAAACTGACGATTCCTTTTAATTTTATTTTCGGAGTACAAAAGACAAGGTTTTTGAATTAGCAAGTTTCCCTCGGCGGGGGTTGTAATGCAAATCGAGCCCTTTCATTTACTCAACGGCCGAACAGGACAGTTAGGAAGTTTCCGTCCTTGTTTTTAATCAACTGATTAACAGACAGAGTTTTGGAGGGGTAATTTTTAGAGTTATAACGCGGAATGTAAGACGCACAATGGCTTCTTTTTAATTGACACAATTTTAGGAATTATGATAATATTTTCATTGTAACGTTATGTTACGTTAAAGAAAGGATGATTTAATCGTCGAGTTTGGTCGTTTGGCAGTCTTATGGATTCGTTCTTCACATTTGCTCTTTTATAAATGTTATAAATCATAATTATGTATTTTTAATGGAGTAGCAGACGAGCATGCAGGCCCCGTGATGTTAAGCGGTCGCTGGCGTCGCTGCAGCCCATGGACATCTACATACAACTTCAAGCAAGCATAGGTAAGTCTTATCTGAGGTCGCATGCAGTTGCGCTGCTACTCCGGAGGCTGGTGTTCGCCTCATGTAAGTGTGGCCGGCAACTGCACCTTTCCACCGAAACACAATAGAGTTGGTTCACGGCAGAAGTGGGTGCAGCGGTGGTATTTTCCCGAGTGAACCATAATAGTTCTACCACCTACCGTATGTTAATAAACCAGCATTCTTAACAGAGCCCTTAGTGTAAGTTTGTAAACGCGCAAACATTACTACTGCGTCCGAGTTAAAATTGGACAGATAGATCTTAACCTGAAAGAATAATCGATAGATATATAGGTCGATAGTTAAATTCTTAACGTAAATGCCTCAGTTGTACGGTCTGTTTTTAAAAAGTGTTTTACTAACTTGCAACGTAGGTTTGTTTGCATGGCTGCGGTACTGCAAATCAATTTTTAAGCAAATATCTTGAACCGATTGAGCTGTCATTTTTTATACGCGTTTAGTTTGTAAATCCAAAAATGGCTACCGCAATAAAATGGTGGATTTAATTTATTTTTAAACAAAATTTAAATAAGGAAGATCTAGTCTATCCTAAAATCGGGTTCGGCTGGTAACATGCATATCAAATAAAAAGACTTAACCTTAACATGTTGAATAGAATTCGTCCTTTATTCTTTAAGAGATTTTAATAAAGCATTTTTATTTTTTTTCTTAAGTTGTAACAAACTGGGCTATTACAAGAATGACTATCTTAACGCCAATACTTTCGCTTACATTCTTGAGATATTAAACTTTCGGGAGACTGGCACTACTGGACGGATGAAGCCTTTACAATCGCCTCACTCGGTTCCAAGATTTAAAAAAATTCAACCTAGAAAATCATTTTAATATCTATTAGTCCATCGTCATTCAACTTGGGCTGGTCTAGAAACAAAGAAAGTTATTAATGTTTGCGCCCATTGTCTCAGCGAAAAACACCACCAGCGTATCTTGGCATCACCGCCATAAGCCGGTGTAAGAGAAATATAAACAAACGGGGCTCTTGTTGCCTGGTCAGCAACATCTACTAAAATACAGTTTCTATTGTCCGTCTTGAGAGGATGTTCTTCTTGTTTCAGTTTGTTTTCATCAATCTCGACGCATCGCTTTTGTCGGATAAATTGTGTTGATCGACGCAGTGTTTGTTACGATGGTTACGATAGATTAACAGAAATCGTAAGATCGCTTTAAAATAAGTGATAATTATTTGATGGACTATTTACGACCATTTATTCCAAAGGGATTAATTAATAAGGACAGAATAGCATAAATAGTACCGTGGTTAAAACTAACGACCGAGCGTTGCTTGGATAAAAACAATTTATTTTCTTGGTTTAATTTCAAACGAAACTCTTTTGCTTAGTGTAACACTAAATTAATAACGTCAACTGAAATAGCTCCCAATATAAAAAATAATTTCACAAAAAAAAAACAATATGGTATTGATTGAGGTTTGAACCCGGGTTCATAGTATATACAAGAATTGCTCATTTAAAGGTATTAGATAGTGCCGCTCTAAACGCTTACATTCCTGTGTAATTAAGAGCATTTATCACTTACATTACGTAAAAAGACATCGCCATACCGTTACATATATCCCCTGAAGATAAACGCCAAGGAATTCAGTAAATTGGCACGACACTATCTCATACAACACACAAAAGATGGTTATCTCATCTCAATGTGACCTAATTTTGACCAAAACCTCAACCTTTAGAAAATAGCTGCAGATGTTATTTGGTTGCTCTTTTATTTGTAAAAGTATGCTCCAAATTTGAAATGCCGTTTTTACTTCCATGACAGTAATAAAATTGATAGTACACACGTAAAGGTCCATGCGGTTGAAGCAACTGGCTACAGATACTTCAACTCAGTTGTGCGCGCGGCGCTATGTGTGCGTGAGCTAGTAAATATGCAGCTTTAATTTGTGTGACAGTGACGCGGTCGTGATCGTCCGAGCAACTTCACTGTACCTCTTGTCACGCACACAAAGTCACTGTGTATATACAGGTTTACCCTTACATAGCGCCGCGCGCACAACTGAGTTGAAGTATCTATAAACGTCTATGATTTTAATGTAGCATAGCAATATATCGTCTTACGTCGTATTTCAAATGGATAGAAGATAGTTAGAGATATAGCATAAAAAACTGGTCCACTCGGGCGATGCCGCTGGCGGAATGCTAGTTCACGAATAAAGTTTCTACCCTCTATTCCATAACAATACCGTCTTCACACATCATTAAGAAAGCTTGTCTCTTAATTTAACCATTTAAGCTTTACAGTTTTCTTTGCCGTTAAACACATCTATTTTAGAGAAAATAACATAAGCAATTTTGAATATTCTAACTTCATTACCAAAAATATGCTTTAAAAGATTAAGAAGACATCTGCATCGGTCCATTACCTTTGAATTATTCTAATCCTCAAACATCAAGCGGCCAACAAACTGAATTAAACGACGTCTGAGACAGATAATCGACAGCAGATAGGGATGAAACTGGCGTGAACGTTTTGACAAACGACCCGGCCAGCTGCTACCGAATGGCGCTGTTAAAAAACAAGCCATAATAGCACTAGTTGCTGCCAGTTTATTTCCACAACATTATTGTTGAAGCGGTGGCCATAAAGGATAATACACGAATCGGGATAACGAGCGTACGTAAACGAGAGGCCGTCGTTAGCGAAGTAGGATGACCACGATAAAGTCCAGAAAGGGATAGTCCGGGACGTTTTATTGATTGTTAATTGCCAAGGACTTAGGATTGTCCACGCCTCCATGTCTGACGGATTTTCGAGATTATGTGCGAATAGCATTCGGTCTTAATTTTGTTAGGGACGGCCTCGTGGAGTAAATAAAACCTAACAACAATTTAGTTTTATGGTTACTGAAGTGTATTAAGGGAACTTCGGGTACGAACCGCTTTCACAAAACGGTACTAATGTTTATGTCGTAATTTAATATCCTTGAACGGATTGGACGCTCAGCAAGAAAATTTGATTTAACAATTCTCATAGTAGGTGATAATAAGGTTAGTGTAACGATATTAGCTAGTCGGTCCGTGTATTTAATACCTATAAATTAACGCTGCAAACGACATTATTAATCAAAGTGACTTTATTTAATACAAAAACTAATAATTTTATTTTCCAAAATTATTTTAGATAACTTATGTTGTCTGACTGAAAAATAAATGAAGTTAAATGTACATATATTTTTAATAAAACCTAATTGTATTTAATATTATTGACAAATTTTTAACTCCCGACGCAAAAACGACAATGTGTGTGTCTGTTTGTGGCATCCGATAATAATAATTATAATAGGTTTAAAATATTATTTGTTAGTTTTCAGAGTTTATTTTTTGGGTCGGGAGGGTTTTAAAATTTTAATTTTACTTTTATACTTATTCCATAGTTCCGTAGAGTCTAGATTTTTTTTTCATGTCATTCATGTAAAAATGGTAAATATGTACAGCAAAACCAAATAACCCGAAAATAGACACAACAGTTTCCAATCGCTCCCACTTTCAATACACCAAAAATAAAACTTTTGTTAAAAATAACAAAGAACAACAAAATATTAATAATCAAAAACCAGCGAACAAAGAGGCAGTACACGCAAATCAACTCGCTCGCTGAAGTCACTGCAACACTCTCTAGATGCGGATTAAAGCGACACGAACATGTTCGCGGTACAAAGAGCGTCGCCACTGCGTTCTAACATGGCGGCAAAGGAGCAAGTACAAAAGCAGGGTGGCTTCGACAGGGCTCCGCTGTTAGCTCGCGATTTTGTAAAACATCTACAGTATAACCTCATGCTATATTTTGGAACATAGAGTAAACGACAACATGCCATATTAATGTGAATGAATCTCATCTCTTTTAACAACCTTCCTTAGTTAGTCCCTTGACGATTATTTATTATCAGTCTAACGAAATAAGGTTTAAACCTAAAAACTACTCGGTGACTCTTGAGTTGATTTTTAAATGTGTTGTATTCATTCCTAAACAGTTTTAGTTTTTAATCGCCATCAGTTAAACAACACGCAGGGGGTCCAGAATATCTAGAAATTCGTTAATTGTGAATATAGTCGTAAATAAGTGGCCAAAACCTATGCAATTGGGTCTGTAAATTTCACTCAAAATATAGTCAAGATTTTTTAAAGGTTTATACATTACGTTACACTAAAAATAAAGGTTACATTTAGGAATTTAAAAAGAAAAAAAATCAAGCAACAACCACGAACAAAGAGACAGTACACGCAAATCAACTCACTCGCGAAAGTAGCTGCAACACTCTCTCGATGCGGATCAAAGCGACATGAACATGTTCGCAGCACAAAGAGCGTCGCCGCCGCGTACAAACATGGCGGCAATGAGCCAAGAACAAAAGGGGTCTCCTAAAAAGCGCGTGGCTTCGACAAGGCTTCGCTGTTGCTAGTTTTTGTAACACAAGTATAATATACGAGTTTTTTTGCAATATACGTCAAATGATTTTTATTCCGTATCCTGTTTACAGCGATATCATTTTTCTATACAAATGTACTTGCGGTTTTCGGCACCGTCGGCTTAAGGGACCCAATTCTTTGATTCTTGAGAGGAAACAAACTGATAGAAAGAAGACCTTGCAGGTTTAATAAATTTTAATCACTTACCGAATTAATTGTCTTTACTTAGAAATACAGAGGCTAAATAATAAATTTTTCCTTATAGAAACGTTTAAAGTCATATTTAAAAGCTCTATTTGCTTCAATCTGGAGCGATTCAAGTTATTTGCAGATTGTAAGAAGTGAGCATCGATGGCCGAGTGGTGAAAAACCGCGGTCTTCAACGCGACCGATCTCAGGTTCAAATCCTCGGCTCGCACCTCTGACAAAGAAATTTGTTATGTGCGACTTTATCGCTGCTCCACGGTGATGGAAAATATCGTGATATTTCATTGATTACGATGTTCTCCATCGCCGTGCATGCCTGAAAGAAATTCATAATTTCTCGAAAGCATGACGTCCACCAATCCGCACTTGGCCAGCGTGGTGGACTATGGCCTAAATCCCTCTCAATTGTGTGAGAAGGAGACCTGTGCCCAGCAGTGGGACATAAAAAAAAGGTTGAAAAGAAGAAGAAGATTAATAGTATTTGAAGTGTAACATAATATGTAAGTCATTAGTGTTACTTGTAATAGTTTATCAATATTCTAATGAGGTAATGTAGAACTCTATGTCACTGTAGCTAACATGTACATTGTTATTAATAAAGCGTAGTCTCGTAAAGGTATTGGAGTATCCTAAATAAGCATGAAATGTTCGTATAAGCATGAAAGGCATGTCGCAGTACAAAAAATATATTAAGATCCTTAAAAGTTAATAACATAACCCAAAGTACTAAAAAGTTGCCTTTAAATTTCTTTATTTGGCATGCGCTTAGAAGACTTCATGATACAAAAGAAATGGAAAAAAATGTTGTTACTACAGACATAATTTCACGTATAAATCTATTTTCGGTTTATGTTTAAGAAGCACTAAAATGTTTTTCTTCTCTAGTTATACAACTATCAGCCATTGGAAACTTCTCGTAATGATTGGTGTAACGTTTATAGGCCATGAATCCGTAATGTGTAACGCGTACTGTCGTAACGTTGTAGCACCTAGTTGAAGGGCCCGGCCTTTGATAAGTTTTTATGATAGTTGTTTGGCAATCAGGTTCAAAACAGGGGTTGTTAGGACCTATCAACAATCACTGATTCACTAATAGCACTAATTTTATCTAACTGTATGTTTGTTACGCTCTCATACGATAACAACTGAACTGATTTTGATGAAAATGTTGTCCTTAGAAGAGGACATAATCTGTAATATATGCAATAAAAAATATATTAAGATCGAAGAAGAGAAAAAGAAAAGTTAATAACGTAACCCAAAGTACTAAAAAGTTGCCTTTAAATTTCATTATTTGGCATGCGCTTAGAAGACTTCATGATACAAAAGAAATGGAAAAAAATGTTGTTACTACAGACATAATTTCACGTATAAATCTATTTTCGGTTTATGTTTAAGAAGCACTAAAATGTTTTTTTTTTCTCTACTTATACAACTATCAGCCCTTGGAAACTCCTCGTAATGATTGGTGTAACGTTTATAGGCCATGACTTCGGAATTGTAACGCATACTGTCGTAACGTTGTAGCACCTAGTTGATGGGCCTCGGCTTTTGATAAGTTTTTAGGAGGCTATTTGGAGATTTATAGCTGGCGCTTGGACTAGGCTCTTTATTAGCGCAAGCAGATTACGGTGCTTGTACCTACTTGCGATGATGTACGGACTTAGGACATACCTTTGCCCAATATAAAAAAGCGAACTTAACTCTGTCTGTGTATCTGTCTGCTACGCTTTGAGATTTAAACCACTAAACAGATTTGTAGGAATTTTAATATATTTACCAAAAATGGTGATCTTTAATATTATTGTTATATTTTGATTTTGTAAGAAAATTAATATTATGAATAGTAAATATTAAGCAATAAGTAGTTTATTAACATTTTGGTCAGTTTCAGTATGGATTTATTAAAAATAGCGGCCGCCCTCGACTAGGTCCGCGTGGACTTTAGTATTAGTCATAGCATGATGTTATATAGCCTCGCCACCGTCATCGGCGCCATGCCGCTTGACCGCACCGTAGTATGATGTCGCTACATCATATTGTCATTACGCTTGAAAGATAAATTTAAATACCAGAAGCGATAAAAGTATCTATTTTCAATTAAGAATCAATCAATATATTACTACAAAATTTTGGCATTTGAAATAAATTATCAATTTTATTGTAGTTATGGTTCACTATTTTGGCTATAATGGCTTACACATGAGATATAGATATATGTGGCAGACTTTTGTAGGACTATTTAAGATAAACATTTCCATCATACATTACATATGTGTAACTTTAGCGGTATTAGCAGCTAGTAGATTTTTTCCAACTTACTTGACACTTATCGTCATATTTTGGACAATTCACAGAATACCCTTATAAATTGTAGCCTATATATTATTATGTGTATAAGCTATTTAATTGTAAAGTTTAATTTAAATCATTCAGTAGTTTTTACGTGAAAGAGTAACAAACATCCATCCATCCATCCATATCATATCCATACTTACTCAAAAATATTTTGGTGTTTATAAACTAGATTCTGGAAACTTATAGCTGTATTGATAACTGGTTATTACATATAACCAGTGATCAATACAGCTATAACCAGCTTCAATGTATAACAAACGCGTAAAATAGACCATGAGTGTGTTGCATCTGTCGTAATGAGGATATAAAATGCGGCCATATAAAACACTACTCTGAATACCACGCTTGTGCTTGGTGTTATTCACCACACTACGCTATACAAGGCGATTTAAATACAGAAAACATGACTGAGAGCAGCTTAAAATGTAGCAATGAATAAGTTTCGTTATGGTTAGTTTCAGTTCAAGAATTTTTTTGGTCTTTAGAAATAACTTGTACTGCCTGTACTCTTAGAGCATCAAAGTTACTGGCTCACCCTTCAGAAGAAACGGCATAGCGCCTCGCTTCGATACATAATTTTTGTGCCAAATCTGGTACGCACACATTTTAATTTTGTCACACATTCACAAATATTCTTTCAACGCTACAGATGCATACATTTCTAAATATGTGAATTTCAACTAACCGGTCACTCGCAAACCGTTTTTTGACTTTGCGAGTAATCGTCGTAGAGTCAATAACCCTGATGATGCTCTGTTTTGGGGCGAAACACGTGTTGGTGGTGGTACGTATGTCGGTGTATATTTTTTATTGTTGTATGTGCATGTGTCCTATGTGGGAGGGAGGGAAGTGCTATTGCATGAAAAAAGTATACGCCATCATAAGTTCTGATTGCGGATTGTTGCAAAGTAGTTTTTACCTAGCTTTATAACAATGGAGTTCCGCAAAGTAACGCCTGATTCTATTAATTTTAGTGATGTATATGTTACTTTATCGTTAGTTGATAGATTGAAATCATGGGATTTTGACGTGACAACGTGTAATAAATCGATGAACGCCGGCTGCAAGAACGAAAAAGGTTGACTTACTTTACGCTGATTGTAACATTTGTAACGTTACGTAATGCTTGAGCGTTCGGCTTGCGCTGTTCGTCGACTTTTATAAAGTGAAGTGAAGTTCGTCCGTAAACCGACTTTACTGACAACCGTTTTTATAGAGACAGCTTCATTTGAACTATGAATAAATTTCTAATATTGGAATAATAATGCTTTGTAAGATATAAAAGAAAAGTTACAAAATAAATATTATGTGAACAGAATAGGTATGTGTATTTAGCAATGAATAATAACTTTGTAGTCAAGTTGAGTATGTTCTTTTTTAATTTTATCTGTAATAGGTACTGCAATAACGTCTTGTCTTACTTTTGAATTTTAGGTAGGTCCCAATTTTTATTTTTCGAAAAATAAGTCATTGTGTGGAAATAGGGTCTTGGACACTATGTACAAAAAAAATTCAAAATCCTTACCTTAAAAAGGTTGCACTAAATCACGCTTGGAAAGCAATATAATTGTTAATTCTTTTTTATACATGATTTTTATTACCGCTTAAATCGATAATAATGAAGTCAATTGACTATATATGATAAGTGACGTCACTTATCATTTTCTCATACAAAATACGTTTTGACAGCTCATTAAAAGTATCTCATTTGACTTGGTATTCCAAGACCGGATTCCAATCGCTTCTTTTCCAGTTAATAATTTTGCACTGAAATACGTCCTCTTATATAACGAACTCTTCGCTATTCTGATTTACTCAAAATTCTTTTGCGTATCCAAAAACTGGTTTCTAGCTATCAATACAGCCACAGCCAGCATCAATTTATAACAAACGCGTAAAATGGGTCGCGAGTGCATCATATCCGTTGAAATGAGGGTCTAAACTCGGCTTGCATGAAACAGTACAGTATAAAAACCACGGATACTTCGTGAATAACGCTGCATGGTATACACGGCGAGTTGAGTATGGGAGGTATTTTACATGGAAGCTAAAAATTTTATTTACGATTAGTTTTAGTGCTAGGATTTTTATGGAAATAGTATCATCTGGAATACCACACTATGAAATACAACGCCCGTGCATAGGGCGAGTAACGTATTGTAAGAAATAGAAGGCGACTTTAGTAGTGGAGGAATTTTATGTGGACGTTAAAAATGCAGCAATGAATAGGATGCATTATCGTGAGTTTCGGAGGTAGAACTTTTACTGAAATAGCTTCACCTGGAATACCGCACTACGAATATAAAGTGTGTGGATTTTTACCTTGCGATTTTTAGATTATAATTCAGTGTTGTAACGTTTGCAAACAAAATTTTTCATTAACACATATCGACCCGTGCGGCGCAATGGTTACCATACCTGACTACCGATCGGAGGGTCCTGGGTTCGATTCCCGGCGACACAGATATTTGAATGATGTGTTTAAATTTAAGTACATTAGTTCTCGGCCTGGGTGTTTGTGTCTTTGTGTGTATCCATGGTACCCATGCCATAGGATATATCTACCCTATATAAAATAATATATAGCCCGTATAAAATAATTTATAGTAAAAAAAATATTATATATTATAAATTATTAGAAAAAAATTGATTAAATAAACAACTTATATCAATCATTGATAAAAATATATACTAGCTTTCAATTTAAAAGTCCCTTAAAAATACAAAACTAATGTGTTGATCTTGATTTTTGAAAATAGATTTTTGGAAGATTTTTGAAGATTGTTGAAAAAAAATAAAGCTGAAGAGTTTGTTTGTTTATTTGAACGAGTTAATCTGAGTAACTACTGGTTCGAATTGAATAATGATTTTTGTGATTTGTTTTTTGATAGTCAACTTATTGAGGAAGGCTATAGGTTATATAACATCATTCTATGACTAATACCAAAGTCCACGCGGTTGCTATCACGGGTGGCCGCTAGTAGTATAATATAGACTGTCACTTTTGTAAAATTTTAAAAACGTGAGCTCTAATAATGTAGCCTTGATCCAAAAAAATAAAATGATCTCAACAAAGTATTCGCCCATACCGATACAAAAAATATTATCCCCTTTATATTAACGAGAAGGCTTCAGGCTATTTTCGCCCGTTGACAAACAGGAACTTCCTTAATTCTATCATTGGCAACATTTTGTCTTGTTTTCTCCGAAAGAACTTTGCTGATTGAATAAAAAAGTATCACTGTTACCCAGGATTACAGGTTTTATGTGTACTGGGCGTTGCTAGGCATATTTAAGGCGATTTAATTATTATTTAACTTAAAACACCTCTTTATAAGTATTTTTCTATTGAGGGGAAATATTTAAAAGGTGCCCCAGTATTTTGGGAGAGATATTGGGTTATATGTGATTTTCGAATACCCTTCCCTACTTCCCAAAACACCCTCGGTGGCCTATCTCAGCGCTTGGAGAAAACGGGATCTCTAGTGGATTGCGCTGGTGTCCTCCGCGTGTGACGCCCCAAAGTAGGCCAGTACTTACGGCGGCTAAACGGCTCGAACTCCCCTCCCTGTAATTCCGGTAGTCCCTTTTTAGTTGCCTCTTACAATCAGGCGGCTGATAACATAATCCCGAAGCTACAGAGACTACCCTGATCCATCGTAGGAAGCACCGGTATCCCTAGAAGAATGACCGATTAATTTCTTGTGCATAAATCCGACATGGATCCGTCTTTTTCAAATCCACAAACCGAAAGCCCAAGGCTTTCCCCTTTTTCCACTTCTTACTACATACAGTGAATACCTGAGGTTTATAGTACACCCAATTTCTCACCTGTTTGAAATCTACACTGACATTAATTTGACCGGAACTTTTAACATAATGTTGCTAAATACTAAGGCAAGGAAACAATTATGAATTATTTTCCTCTGGCTGCCTAACATAGAGGTAGCGGGAGTACTTTATTACTTCTATATTAGCGCCTTTTTTTATATCCCACTGCTGGGCACAGGTCTCCTTCTCACAAGTGAGAGGGATTTAGGCCATAGTCCACCACGCTGGCCAAGTGCGGATTGATGGACGTCATGCTTTCGAGAAATTAAGAATTTCTCTCAGGCATGCACGGCGATGGAGAACATCGTAATGAATTTAATATTACGATATTTTCCATCATCGTGGAGCAGCGATAAATGCGCACATTACCAGAGGTGCGCGCCGAGGATTTGAACCCGGGATCGGTCGCGTAGAAGACCGCGGCTTTTACCACTCAGCCATCGCTGCTCTACCTAAATAAAATCTTTACAAAACATATTCAATAATAACTCACTTCAATTTTGTTATTTAATACGTTTAAAAATGTCTTTATGTAGTTGAAAGGCAGCTAAATCGATGTATTTCACTACAGTAAAATGATTTTATTTTCACCACGAAAGAGATTGTTTGCGACAGCAAAGTTTGCACCCGCTTTCTTCACAAAGAAATGGAAAACTGAAAACGATTTTAAATTAAACAATAAACGCTGTACAGACTGAAATCAGAACACAGGTCGCAGAGATTGGAAAGTTCGAGAAACTTCGCGCGAAATGTCATTAAAAACTCGGGAAATGGTTGTGGACAATCGCCAATTTTAACATGTAATTTTACTGTTTTGGTTGAGTTCACAACAGGCATAATGAGCAAAAATGTGAAAAATTTCATGCAATATTATAATGGATCCGTGTCACTGAAATTTAAATTCACATTTTTGTGAATATGGTTGTAAAGCGACGGATGCCTGATTCTTTACAGAGATTAATCTGAATAAACAATATTATTTTTCGGTCAAAAAATACGAGATTTTTTGCATAGAAATCTTGTATTTAAGAAAAATTGTTTGTTCTCCAATCATTAAAGATTTTCCGTTAAACGCAAATGCGTATACTCTTGCTTTTTAACCCTAGAAACCTAACTTTGGCTTGCCTCAAATCCTTACCATTAATCGATTCGACGAACATTAGGGTTCCATACCACGAAAGAAAAAAACGGTATCCTTATAGGATCACTTTGTTGTCCGTCCGTTTGTCTGTCAAGACAAATTAATCTTTTTCTCAGGAACGCGTGGCACATCAAGCTGGAACTTATATCAAATAGTCAGGTCTAATGTCCCTTAGAGCTAAAAAAAATGAAACTTCTAAGCCAGCGCAATCAAAAGAATTACAGCCGTTTATACCGCAAATTTTCCCGTGAACACAGAATCTGGAAATTTGGTATGAAGCAACGTCTTATACCACAGAAAAAGGGAAAATTGCGAAAACCGTAAATTTTTATTTACATTACCTATACATTAAAAATATTTTAAAAAACCCTCGGTGCGCGAGTCCGACTCACACTTGGCCGGTTTTTTTAAGCGTTTTAATTTGAAGTAAAATAAATTTTTTTCTATATATTTCTTGCACATATACTTAGTTCAACTATTATTCTACATAATTAAACTATGATTTTGTGTTTTTGGACCAATTATATTAATTTTATCACTCATATAGAAAGACAAAAGCTTTTGAATGAGGTCACTTAAGACAGCATACATAATTACTAACTAAATTTAATGCCTGGTTTCTATATAAACAAATGAAAAATATATGTATTTTGAAAATCTTATAAAAACGATTTTAAATAACGCCTTAAATTAGTCCAACACAGATCTACACGATCTGAGATAGGGAACTTCACAAAACTCCCCGAAATATCATTAAAAACTCGCGGAACAGTCGCGTATTTTTACATGCAAATTGACAACTGTTCCAACGCATTACGCGGGAGGAATTATAATGAGCAAAATGTAAAAAAATTTCACCAATACAAGGAGATCCGTGTCATTTGATTACAAAGTGTCCTTTTTGGAATTGGTCTGTAATACGACGTACTCGTACCTATGTCACATTAAATTTAATGTGTTCTTTTTAGCTGCGCAATTGCATGTTTGAAGCAAAACACGAATATTTCTCTTCTCTTTATTATCAAGAATCTAATGTTGTGAAAATATTATCATCTGTCATCTAATATTACGTGGTATACTTTTAATTGTTCATTTTGTGTGAATTCCGTTTACAATATCTATAATTCTATATGTTTATTCAAAGTGATCATAAAAATCTTTAAAGTTTTACTAGTATACACAACGTTAGACAATTATCGGTTTCTCTACAAAAAAATTTTGTAAAACCTAAATACAATTTAGAATTAAACACATCCATTATTGGAACTATACAGAATTGAAAGAGAAACCAACAAAAGTCACCTATTGCGTTAGTTGCATTTTGCTTCCGAAACACCAATAGGGTCATGGACACTATGCATTAAAAATTCAAAATTTATAATACCTTAAGAAGGTGGCACTAAACCACGCTTGGAAAGCAGGATAATTGTAAATTTATTTTTATACGTAATTTTATTAACATTTAAATCAATACAAATTTTATCAGTTGACTATATATGAGTTGTGACGTCACAAATCATTTTCTCATATAAAAAGTATGAAGATGTCACATTTTGACAGCTCATTCAAAATATCTCAATTGGTTTGGTTGTCCAATACCGGATTCTACCATAAAGCAATGTGGAAGGTAGAAACCAAAACACAATAGGTCTAGTTGCCAGACAGTCTTATATAAAACGACCATCAGCTAACGATGAAGCAGCTCTAGGTACAGTGAACGTCTAGTCCCTACAGCTTCGGGATTAAGAATAGAGCTACGGTATCCCCTGGGGTTTCCGGGGATGCGGGCGGTGAGAGTGGGAGCTTGACCCGTCCAGCCAGCAGCGGCGGTGTATGCATGGCCGCATGCCGCCGTGAACACCTGAAGGTGCAGGAGAGCACATCTGCTCTCCCGAAGATGGGCCCGTTCTGGGACACCGCGCGTGGAGGACACCGGTGCGTTCCAATGGAGAACCCGGAGTCCTCAAAAACGCAGAGGCAGGCCACCGACGGAGTTTTATTACGGTCAAATCCCACATACCCGGTATCCGGTATATCGGTATAGGTATATAATATATACTCCCAAGGTGTCGGGTACCTTTTGAAGGTTCCCCCCCCCCCCAATACCAAAAAAAGGTACGGTGAACGTCTACTACAATGTCGTCAGCGTACAAGTACCTACATACTTACTCATCATTCTATAGAAAATGGACCAAAAGATGTACTGTACGATAGTACCAATGCTTACCTTATTGCATACTAGCTCAACAAAAACTCAGGCTCTATTTATAAATAAACCGAACAAAATGGCAAATGGCGTGGTGTTAAGCGATCACCGTCGCCTATGACGCCTATGGACACGGAGAACCCCAGGGAAGCCACCTGAGCATTGCCGGCTTTGGAGGAGGGCCTTTTTTACAGATTTCATAAAGAACCCCATGTTATGGCTGCAACCCTTTTTACGTCCCACTGCTAGGCACGGTTCTCTCCCCATTATTGGGAAGCTGGAGCTTACTCCACCACGCTGCTCCAATGCGGGTTGATGGAGGCTCCATGTTATAGTCCACTGGAAACGCCTCAGCTGGAAGGTTGTCCCATAACTTACACGTCCGTGGTGAAAAGGAGCGTGCAAAGCGACCGTGGAGGACCGCCACGAGTCCAAATGATGTCGGTGGAACTTTAACCGTCGTTTGGTGGTATAATCATGAAATGGTGACGTAAGTACAATATAGGCTTGCTTAAGGTTGTGTGTGGCTGTCCATAGGCTGCAGCTACCACTAATTATCACGTGGGCTGGCTTATCACTCTTAATAAAAAAATAGACACACAGATAACTTAATTTTTAATACCTCTGCCCTCTGCCTCTAGCCCATATAAGCCTTAGCGCATCCAAAGCGGATGATAGTCTGCCGATGGCCGTACAACAATGACAAACGGTGTTAATAAACTATTTCATTTCATTTCATTTCTGATCTTAACTTGCTACATAGAGTGAAACAACGCGTTCCCAACTCAACAAGTCCTCAGTATTGCGCTTTCATCTCGACCGGGACATTTCAATAATGTTTAATTAATAATGAGTCTTAGTTTTAAGGGCCAAAGTTGGGGCACTTTGAGATGTTCTTATTAAAATTAAATTACCTACCTAACGCCTGTTTGTGGGAACAAGATTAAAGGTGCCGTTATTGTTCCTTTGGAACCTTTGTTTTGAAACAGAATTTTGGGATTAAAACAGACTACTAAAACTTATAGAAAACGGAGATTCAGGGTGATAAACAAAAAACTAAGTACAATATATATATATATATATATATATTTAGTACAACAAAGTTTTTGAATTAAAGCTTGTTTTAACCACGTAACAATATTATTTTACTATATTTGATATCCAC
This sequence comes from Pyrgus malvae, assembly GCA_911387765.1. Lineage (NCBI taxonomy): Eukaryota > Metazoa > Arthropoda > Insecta > Lepidoptera > Hesperiidae > Pyrgus > Pyrgus malvae. The sequence continues at coordinate 1,816,756 of OU426955.1, read as the reverse complement.
AACTAACGGGTTGCACAAAAATATGAACATAATATACCATTTTGTTTTAGACTCCATTTTGAATTTTTTAACACTGTGGAAGTGTATTAAACTCACCTTGCTAAGTAAATTCTTGAATAAAGGAAATGAACTGATCGTTTTTCCGAATTTCGTTTTTCCTTCCGGGACCCTAAAAATTCTGGCTGCAACCCGTTTTTGCATCCCGCTGCTGGGCACGTGTCTCTCTCGTTTATTGGGGAGGCCTGGAGATTACTCCACTACGCTGCTCCAATGCAGGTTGGTGGAGATGCGAGTTGGTGGCCAACCCACTGTCGGATATTTTCAAACCGCCCATAAAGCCTCCGACAAGGTTTAACGACTGTTATCTATCGACAACAACCGGGACCGACGGCCTAACATACCCTCCGAATCACGGAAACGTGCATGAAATTTTTAGCCATTAGCGATCACCCATCTCACACCCGACCGCGCCCGTTTGGCTTAATTGCATAGATCGTTTGCGTTCTACACTAACCGCCGGACTATGCGCGCTTTATCCTAAAACTTCCAAAAATATCTAAATCAAAACTTTTTTATAGCTTGTTCCACATATTTTTCTACAAAACAGAGACGCACACTTTGACATTGTATCAGTAATTGTTTCTGGGATTCCAAAGGTAAGGTACAAAGCAAAAAGGTAAGGAATTTCCCTTTGTGCAATACAAGCTGGTATTTAGTATCTAGGAAATGTTAGGTACGGTGTAGTTTTGTGAATATTCAGCAAACTAACAACTATTTCTGTTTCATAATAGTTTTTAGTTGGTAACATTAATGCCGTATCGTAAGTAAGGCTTTAGAGCTCTGTTAAACTACACCGTTACTAAATGTAACCTTCATAATAAAAGTTTGAGCCCTTGAAATTCCTAATCAAAATAGGTAAACCTTGGCTTTTTCATGAAAAAACTTTTTCCGTCGAAATTCAAGTACGATGTTGTATGTGGTAGAACTATTACCGTTGGCCCGGGGAAGTACCACCGCTGCACCCACTTCTGCCGTGAACCAATTCTGTTGTTTCGGTGGAAAGGTGCAGTTGCCGGCCACACTTACATGAGGCGACCACCAGCCTCCGGAGTAGCAGCGCAACTGCATACGACCTCAGACAAGACTTACCTATGCTTGCTTGAGGTTGTATGGAGATGTCCATGGGCTGCAGCGACCACTTTACACCACGTGGCCTGCATGCTCGTTTGCTTTTTTATATATAATGACAATGTATTCGTTTCCTGCATCAGATACGCTTTAAGTAAACAAAACCATTGAACCACAAGCACTTACTCATGTTAACATGAAGCACACTTCCCTTGCGAATTGATAAACTCATAACATTCTACTTAACAACTAAATACGATGAGAGAGTAAGCGAATTTTGCGGAAGAATTATGCAAATCGCCGCCTAATGGGAAGCTGCCTGTGTATGGCTTAATAATGTTTAGGGTGGAATTTTACCACCTCTCTGTATACGTCATGATTTTATTTTAATACATTTTTGTAATTGTTATTAAACTTTTTTTGAAGTGAAAATTTCTTTAGCGGCGTTGTGCACTTTTTTTTTGGATGGGTAAAAAATGTTAAACTCGCGTCAAAGGCAGGCGCTCCTTGTATTGTGACTACACGTGGCCTGATCGAAAATTCGTAAGACGGAGGGGTGACAGCTGATGACGGCTCGACTGTCTATACTTGTAAAATTCGTTTATATCAAGTATTTAAAATATGGACAGTGAACAAAGTGCATCTCTTAAAGAAAAAAGTGACGAAGAAATAGTGAAAGAAAATGAGTAAGTACTTTATAAAAATTACTAGATAGAAATTAATAATAAACACTGATAAGAAACACTGATAATAAAATTCAAGAAATTCGTGTGGAATTATTCCCTGACGATTCCAAGACATCAAAAATGCACAACGTTAATGTTTTCACTTCTGCCGGCACTCCCGGAGTACAACCCGGTGTTTTAAAAAAAATAGATGTTATGGCAAGTCCATACGAGCTACATAGCTACAAGATCTTGCAGACAGAATATTTTATAACCCAATATGCCGTTTTCAATTCTATACTTTCCACATTATGTTTACTTCTCACAGCACTAAATTCCTTTAATCCATAATTAATCCAGAGTTGTAGGTGGTAGAACTATTATGGTTCGCCCGGGGAAGTACCACCGCTGCACCCACTTCTGCCGTGAAGCAATTGTATTGTTTTTCGGTGGAAAGGTGCAGTTGCCGGTCACACTTACATGAGGCGACCACCAGCCTTCGGAGTAGCAGCGCAACTGCATACGACCTCAGACAAGACTTACCTATGCTTGCTTGAGGTTGTATGTAGACGTAGATGTCCGTGGGCTGCAGCGACCACTTTACTTCACGTGGCCTGCATGCTCGTCTGCTAGTCCATTAAAAAAAAAGTTATTTACTCCAATACACTATCTATTATTTACAAACGTCAATATACCCTAACTGCCTCAAACAACAATGCAATCCAAGCCAAACACATTCACACATTGTCCGCTCGTATCTTACATCACTCAATAAATTATCACGTCGCTCGCTCGCCCAGAACCGACCCATTAATCAAACTGTTGCCTGCAACGAGCGATGTATGACGACCATCAACTTATTTTGCACAGATAGCGTTGTAGTAGCACTGTTTTGCTGTAAGTGGCTTTTTGTAAATGGGGTTAATATTATCGGGTTATTTCAAAGTGTGAACTACGAGCTTAAAAAACTGAAAAATCTAATTGTTTCATTTATTTGAATAACGCCCTGCAAAGCTGATTGTGAGTAAATTCAGTGGCAATAGTCTGTAATAATACAACTGCTGCAGCTTACTCCCAACACCTAAGATTTCCCCTCTTCCACCTCTTACATCGTCTTTTTTAACACTTTCTCCCCTTCTATTCCAACTTCTTCCTTGACCCAAACAATAATGAAATCTAATCAAAACACATAAACAATGAGAGACGTTTCAAAGTGCAATCGTATGTGAATCTGTTTCAACGTTTCTGGAGTAACAACCCTAGGAGGGTAAACATCGTCAACTTCATATTTTTCATTCTTATGATCTCTTTAACGCGGGCAAAATTGCGACACACTACTTGAGAGTTGTAAAGTGAAGGTTACTAAAGTGATGCAATCTCAGAGACTGTAAGTGAGAACGCAAAATACAATGCGGCGTCACCCATAAACTTGCAACGACATTTTCATACAAGTAACGCAGTACAACGAAGGCAACTTCTCTCTTGAAGCATTTGTTAGGTACGGACAAAGTGACTCGGTGGATAGATCTGTTAAAGCATTGACGTTGGCGACATCTGATGTTGTGCAGGTGTCGCGCATCGTTCCCACGAACGTGATTTCCTTGAACTTTGGACGGGTCTCGCCCGCTATAGATTTAGTTTAGATTTAAATAATTATTGTAAAAGTATGCTAAGTTAAGATAAATAATGTAACTCAAACTTCGAGTTCATTAGAAATATTTTATATGTGATGTCAGGACTTGCTGATTAAACCCTGAATGTGGCTGATCCTTAACTCTTTCACAAACATTTGTGACTAAATTGAATAATTTCACATACGTTTCATATTTTCAAGCGAATTCTCTCGGTGCGTGCCAAATAGCTACTTAGAGAGTAACTTGGACCAATAAAACGTAATTTAGTGTCAGCACGGCGTACATTCGAAAGACGAACGCTTGTTACGGAATCAATGAGCCAAACTTCGCGCGATGTATCACGTTAATCTTTGGAAACAATGTGTAATGCAATAAAGAAATCGGAGATCCGAGGTTTTATTGCAAAAATATTATCTACATCACTAATCAAGCGCACGTAGTTTTAGATCTGGAAATCATGTATGGATGAAGCTATCTAAGTGTTATTTGGTACTTTGTTTTTTTTTAAATGAAAAGGTAAAAACCGGCTGCAAAGTGTGAAAAGTTTTTTACAAACTATGCAGTCACCCTAAAACTTGCTTTGCGGTCGATGCCTATTTCTATAAATTAAAGTCATGATACTCATGATATAAAAATTAAGTTTTTGGGAGTTTCTATAACTAGTAAGAAACCCACTCAAACTTATGTCATGCAAAAAAGTTTATTTTTCACTCTTTTAAGTCGGTTTTTACTTTACTAAGAACCGATGACGTATGTATCATAGTTTTTGGAAAATCAACCCTAAGAAGGTAATCATCAACTTCATTTGTTTAAAATTCCTTTTAACTCGGTTAAAACTATTGGTTCTATCTAATAAGTTCTTCAGAGAAGATTACTGAAGCGATGCAATCTCGGAGACTATACGCAGCAACGCAACATACAAAACGGCGTCACCAATAAACTTGCTACGTTATTTTCATACGAATAACGCAGAACAACGAAGACAACTTGTTTCTTGAAGCATTCACAACGAAAATAAATATCTTTGCTTGTTTCTTGAAGCATTCACAACGAAAATAAATATCTTTGAAGTCGGTTTTTACTTTGCCAAGAACCGATGACGTATCATCGTTTTTGGAAAATCAATCCTAAGAGAGTAAACATCATCAACTTTATTTGCTTCAAATTCCTTTTAACTCGGGTAAAATTGTTGGTTCTATATAATAAGTTCTTCAGTGAAGATTACTGAAGTGATGCAATCTCGGAGACTATACGCAGCAACGCAACATACAAAACGGCGTCACCAATAAACTTGCTACGTTATTTTCATACGAATAACGCAGAACAACGAAGGCAACTTGTCTCTTGAAGCATTCACAAACATTTGTGACTAAATTGAATAATTTCACTCGCGTTTCATATTTTCAAGCGAATTCTCTCGGCTCGTGCCAAATAGCTACTTAGAGACTAACTTGGACCAATAAAACGTAATTTAGTGTCAGCACGCTGTACATTAGAAATACTAAAGCTTGTTACGGAATCGATGAGCCGAACTTCGCGCGATATATCACGTTAATCTTTGGGAACAACGTGTAACGCGATAAAGAAATCGGAGATCCGAGGTTTTATTGCAGAGGCATTACTTACGCTACTAATGAATAGCGCATCACGTTGTGTGTAACGAAGTTAGTAACTAGACGAGGAAAACTGAAACTACAAATTGAATACTGTTTATGCTGTATGAAATAAGAACGCAATTCGTCCATTACTTTTTAATTTTGTGTTGCTAACTTAAGAAAAATGAAAAAAAATGTATTGACAAAATGAAAAATTATTATAATACCAAAATTTAAAAAAAAATGTTTTACATTCATATTCTCACAGTAATACCCTGTTTCGTGGATGCCATAGACCCACAAAGACATGAACACAAAACCGAGGCCGAAAATAGAAACTGAAACATCAATTTCAATCTCTGCTTTATCGAGAATCAAACCATAGACCCCTCATTGGCTGTCCGGTATGAAATAAAATGAAATGAAATTAAATATTTATTTGCATAAAACACGGTACATTTTACGATAAAAATCTTACAATATTGTTCATGCGTGTTTTACCGACCTAGTCGGTGGGCATATATTATTTATTTATTTACTTAGGTACTTAATTAGAACGGGTACAAAGCCCAGTTACACTAATTAATACAATTTATATAATACATAATATGATAGTTCACAATACCAGGGTGTTACAAATTTTCTTGAATTATTCGAACAATATAATAAGCTAAAGTCATCGTGTCTTTAGTGATAACAGGTGACCGTTGCGCCACACGGGGCCATAAATGACTGCAACAATCTAAAATAATCACTCTCACGGAAGCTAAGTTCATATTCAATTCCAAAGAGAAGTAATTCCACTCAATAAGCGCTGTGCCCACGGCGTTTGAGTACTGGACGGCTGCCAGTCAGATAGAGGCTACAAGGAATCGATATTACAATTGATTTTGTAAGCCGAAGTTAAACCAAGACAGGGAGTTATGAGAAACTGTATAGAGCATCTTCTTTACCAGTAGAAAGGGCCGATATTAGATTCTCAGAACGTAGAATTAATCTAGTGTCCAATATATTGGGCAGTCGATAGCTTCCAGTTTATTCAGATAAAGCTGCTGCAAGAAACAGAATATTGACGGTGAAATTGACTTTCTAATTGATTTGATTACAAGGATCACAGTTGGTAGTCTAAGTTATTAGAAGATGGGTCTTCTAAACTGGCATTAAAAGTATATACTCATAATCTCTTAATAAAAAAGTTTTTAGTATATATAATGACGTTTCACACTCATAGCCTCATAGTCGGGTAGATATACTCTGTGTCGTGGGTACTATGGATACATACAAAGACGGAAACACAAACACCCAGACCGAGAACAGAAATTTAATCTCATCATTCAAATTTCTGTTTCGCCGGGAATCCAACCCGGGACACCGGGTTGTGTGCTATTGCATGAAAAAAGTATACACCATCATACGTTCTGATTGCGGATGTTGCAAAGTAGCTCTTATCTAGTCGTTTGTACCAAAACATATGATTTGATTAAAATACTTTGAGAATATATAACTAAGTTTTGTGTTAGAGTTGACCATCAGCCTCCGGAATAGCAGCTGCATACGATCTATGCTGATTATTTGTAGGTTTGTTTGTTTGTTTGTGTGTTTATTTGAACCTATAGCCTATAGGCTATATTACATCATGCTATGAATAATGCCAAAGTACACGCGGACGAAGTTACGGGCTGCCGCAGCTAGTCTCTGATTGACTTAAAACGTATTTACTGAAAAAGGCGTATTACTCAGTCACTCATTACATAAACGATAAAACGGCATAAAGGAATCCCATAAAATCCTGGGAAGTTTTTTTTCCGCCGGCTTTTTTTCCTCTCAGTGTACAAACACCCTGTGATATGGGTACCCAAAGATGACGATCGGGACCGATCCCAAAATATAAATAAATAAATATTTTAATTTTAATTTATAAAAGGCGCAATATGGGACAAATAAAATAATAGTAAAATAGATGTAAATGTACATTTCGTAATTGTATTATAGTTTAGTTTTTTACTTTTATATTTTTATCATTGTATATTTGCATACCTCATGAAGGTAAATATGGCGAACTAAATATAACTTTGTAAACACCCATATTTGTGCAAATAAATGTCTTTGTCAGATATACCGACTGTAGCTTTTTTGAGCTTGTGTGTAGATTCATGGGCTGCAGCGACCACTCGACGTGGTATGCTATTCCAATTAAATAAAAGAAAAACAACAAAAGTGAAATCTGGAGGTTTCCTAGGAAAGAAATGTAACATCTCATTGTTACTCGTCATTGAGTAGACTCTTATTACCCTCGGTGATAATGTAAGTGAACAACCATCGAATGAGCGTTATCCAAACATTGGCCGAATTATATTACCGTTAAGATAAGTGATGTGAATGATAATATTTTACAAATTACTGTTGAGGGGAGACTCGGTTTCAGTGATGAAAATTTCGAGTAAAAAATGGTTATCTGTAAAGTCAGTTTCAGAAGCGCGCATGACCCAGCGGTTAGCGTAGAACGCTAACGATCTATGCAACTAAGCAAAACGGGAGCGGTCGGGTGTGAGATGGGTGACCCTTAGTGGCAAAAAATTCATGCGCGTTTTCGTGCTTCGGAGGGCACGTTAAGCCGTCGTCGGTCCCGGTTGTTGTCGATAGATAACAGTCGTTAAACCTTGTCGGAGGCCTTATGGGCGGTTCGAAAACATCCGACAACGGGTTGGCCACTAACTCGCATCTCCACCAACCCGCATTGGATCAGCGTGATGGAGTAAGCTCCAGACCTCCCCAATAATGGGGAGAGACCCGTGCCCAACAGTAGGACGCAAAAATGGTTGCAGCCAAAGTCAGTTTACGGACGATAGTTTAACGTGACAACGTCAGAACAAAACAATGAAATCCTTATTAACTTTTCTTTACATTATAAACCGAACGCTCAAGCCTCAACGTAACGTTACAAGCGCCGATCGTAACGTACAATAATGAGTGTGACGTGACAGTGAGTCATCCCTTTTCGTGAGTGCAGCCGGGGTTCATCGATTGATAAGTCATCGTAGTCACGTTAAAAATGGGTTTTAATGACAGCTCACTGTAAGTATCTTTTAAATTATGTATAGTAACATTCGTAAAGCAAACAAACTTAAACCTAAACAGTAACGCCAGTTACTATGGAGTATGTAACTACATATATGTAAGCTACTACATATATTAGTTTTCCAAATATGTTAGCAAGGTATTAATACCTTTTCACCTTAACACAAAAATAACATATATTATTAGCAGAATATCTAACATCAATATTTTTAATACAGTTGCTCAAAAAGTGACGTATTGCAGGGACGTATAGGGTGCGGGAAGTGGGCTATTACACACTCGTGCTTTTTCTTTACCTTTTCCGCACTCGTACGTTCTCTTTCCCAACTGTCAAAATAATGTATATTAAAAAGAAAAAAAAAACCAACCACGAAGTTTTAGAAAAAGAAGCTACTAATTTGTTTCAATATCAGATTTAATGATAAAAGGCTTAATTTTTTCGCAACTGTATTAAAAATTGTTGTTCAGTACACGTGCACCTCACCTTCGGCTGCGCCTCGGCTCGGGTAGACATTTGTCGGTACTCCTGGCAATGACAGCCTATCCGCACTTGTAATGAAATACGTATACTATTTATTTACTAGGGTTTGGAAATAAGGATCAAGTAGATACGTGATTCATGTGTAATGAATATTACGTTCTATACGTAGAACAGGCTTGAAGGATAAGACAATTCATATGGGAGTATTAAAATAGATTGTTTTATTAACATACATAAGTCTTCATGTACTATCGTAACGGAAAGGTCACTCTCATTCATATAATGTAGCAGACTTACGTAACTTGAGAAGATTAGACACTCACATGCCTTTTGAAATATTCAGTGATAAAACTTCGAATACTGCGTATCACACTTAGAATTTTATATCATAAATTTAACCGACCCACGTGGCACAATGGTTACCATGCCGTACTGCTAATCCCGGGAATCGAACCCGGGACTGCGAGTCCTGGATTCGATTCCCGGCGAAACAGAAATTTGAATGATGAGTTTAAATTTCCGTTCTCAGTCTGGGCGTTTGTGTTTCTGTCTTTGAATGGTGAATGTGGTACCTACGACACAGGGTATAATAATATATACCCTACTGTGGGGCTATGAGTGTGAAGCGTTAAAACCCTTTTTACAGGAGATAAAATTCTATTGTGTTACGACGGAAAGTTTGCCTACCAGACTGGTATGTAGTAACAATTATTTTCCGAAGCAGCTCAGTTGTATAAGATCTCAGAAAAGAAACAAACCTTACTTGAGTTAAGGTAGAGCATTGGAATATTGTTTAGTTGTATTTAATTATTTATTTATTTATTTGTATCACCTTAAAATAAGGGTTACAGGATATGACTTAATGCCTAATGGCATTCTCTGCCAGTCAACCCTGGGTGATGGTGAGAACTTACGGTAGGAAGGAAAATGTGTAATTAAAAAATAATAATATTGATATAAAAATAATGAAAAGAAATAAATAGTTATATACATACATACATAATACATACATACAACATAAATCATACATACATTCAAAGCATACATAAATATACAACTATTAACGTCAAAAAGGTGACAGACATGATGCCAACTTATAATGACTCATTAGTTACTTGCTAACATATGTTTACGTATCAACTCCGTACTTGTACTATGTAAACTATACATTCTATGAAGAGGCTCGCTTACACAAGGCCTTAATATAATGTATAGTTTTAGTAATTACTTGCATCTGTGAGCAGGTGGAAGTGGGTTGATAGTGTCTCACACGATCAGCTGTCACATGTACCCATTATCGACCCATAGCCATTCTGTAATCTCAAATATATAAATGCACTTTTATTAAACGAGTGCTGTTGGGAATTTTTTCCGCTGATTTGTTCTGTCAGCTCAACATCTAACCCAAACGGGCACCTAAATGCAATGACCGCGGGAAAATGACATTCATTAAGCGAATATTTAGTATTCCTAATATTAAATAAACACTTTTTTCTTTCTTTCTTTTCTTTTCGTTTCTTTGTCAATGATCTGATCTGGTATGCCGTGCTTATACTTAGCTGAGACACGAATATGATATATCAGGTGTGTCATGTTATTGTCTATAGTACTCATGACGCTAATAATCCTAGTGTTACACTAAAGACATGACCATCTAACCTAAAATAGTGCTTTTGTCAAGTTTAGCGTTGTATGTCAGCCTCCGTCCAGATTTTTTTTTCTTCAATTATGGCATCGCATCTGCATATTGCCAGTGGCAAGTGTAATTTTTGCATCACGTTTTTGCCAGTTTCGGTGAAACTGCACGGAAGGTAAAGTAAAGGTAAGGTAAAGGTAAAGTGAGTAAGTCGTCTGTAATCAGTCGGTCAAGTCAGTCAGACATTCAAGTAAAGCGATGGCTTCTTTACCAGAACGTGACCAATGGAAATTTGGAGGCAAGTCGAAAACACATATTTTCGAACTGTTATTTTAATTCACAATACTCGTGCACTTTAATAAACCTGTATCGAACAAAATGGCAACAAATTTATCCGACATAACTCAAAAATACACCAAGAAAGTAAAAATAAAACAAGAGCACAATATGTCTGTTTCGACTTCCCGCCAAAAAACCCCGTCCAAAAGTTTGACATAGCCTGAAAAATTATTATTCATCTGTCACTATTTGCTTTATTTTTTTTTATTTGAGAGGAACATAAAAACTCTTTGAGGTGATAAAGAAACCAATCCTCTTTCAATACTTTTAAGGCAGGACAACGACTGCGTGATCCACTATTAAATAATAAAATTAATGTTAGGCTAAAATAAGCGGATTCCCGGCGGAGAATCCTAAAAACGGAATCTTTCTAAGCAGGGAAAATAAAGGGAAAAAATACAGTAGGATTTCGTACCCCAAGGCGAGCCCGTTGCCATGCCAACGGAGTGTATCTGATGATTTGTTAAAGAACATATTATTATTTTGAATAAAAGAGAAGCCTTCTAATTGCTTTGTTAATTAATTAATTAATAATAGGCCAAAGGGCTGAATACCGAGTTCCAGAAATTTTAAGGATTTTTGTTAAGTACAGACAATAATGAAATTGTTTTTTGGAGATTCTCCGAAACATCAAGATTATATCTGACCTTACTATATATTTTTCTTAATGTCAATCCATTTTATAATATACATATAAATACTGCGGCGCCACCCGCGTGTATTACACAATATTTTTTTTTCAATGAAATATTTTCCCTTAGGTAAAAAGTAGCCGGTCTATGTAGCTTTGGGATTATTACAGCTACAGTATCCTGATCGTGGAAGGTGACTAAAAGGGGACCTTCGGGTTTGCAGGTAGTGAGAGTGGGAGCTCGATCCGTCCAGTCAGCGGCCCCGGGAAGAAGGGCGGTGTGTCCGTGACCGCATGCCGCCGTATGCATCTGAAGGTGCAGAAGAGCACATTTGCTCTCTCGAAGATGGGCCCGTACGGGGCGCCACGCGCGGGGGAATCCATTCCATTGGAGATCTCGGAGTCCTCTCCAAGCGCAGAAGCAGGCCACCGAAGGGGTTTTAGTGCGGTGCAAATCCCACATAATCCGGTATTCTCCCAAGGGGGATTTCCCACTGATACAAAAAAAAAGGTAAAAAGTAGCCTATGTCACTCTCCAGCCTCCCGACTACTTTCATTAGGTCAATCCGTAGCACCGTTGTGACGTGAAAGAAAGACAAACAACAAACACACTTTCATATTATAATATTAGTATGTTAACCAATGTCTGAAGTATAATTTGTTAGCTTCCATATTATTATATTACTTTATGTATGTTCGTTGTCATAGATATATCTAGCAATGCACAGATAGCCAAACCACCCTAAATAATATCTTTAGTATTTGAGTCATGAGTATTTCATTACATTTCATTGAGTTAAAGTTACTTGTTGACCTTATTGTCCATTGGCTAAATCCTGATTGGTCTGTTTAGATGATTGCACCACATCACACTACTCTGTAAACTACGTTATGGTGGTGGCAGCCACCACCAGGCCGGGCTGGGCATTCTGTTCGAAGCGATGGACCGAGTAACAACTCTGCTTGAGTTTTTTTCTTCTTTTCAACCTTTTTATGTCCCTCTGATCTCCTCACAAGTGAGAGGGATTTAGGCCATAGTCCACCACGCTGGCCAAGTGCGGATTGGTGAACGTCATATTTTCGAGAAATTATGAAATTCTCTCAGGCATGCACGGCGATGGAGAACATCGTAATCAATTAAATATCACGATATTTTCCATCACCGTGGAGCAGAGATAAATGCGCACATAACAAATTTCTTTGACAGAGGTGCGCGCCCAGGATTTGAACCCGTGATCGGTTGCGTTGAAGACCGCGGTTTTGACCACTCGGCCATCGCTGCTCGCTGCTTGAGTGTTAATAGTTTATTAGATTGTTGCGCCTGTGTTAGTCAGTATAGTGATTTTGTAAAATCACAAGAGAATAAGTGGAAAATAAATAATTATGTATCCAGTACGCCGCTTTTTTCTGAAACTTCCCAAAAAAATTATGTAGTACCCGGATGACCAAGATTTGCTCGGATAAAAAAATGCTTCTTCAGAGACTCCTTGGTTTAGATTAACAACGCCATCTACTTCAGCTCCGAATTTTAAAAAATAGAATAACATATACTCGCCGATAGATCGCCGATTGGAAGGAACATATTTTTCAGTGTATATTTAAGTTTAAAACACGGATTAAAAGGTATTTTATAAAAATTAAACCTAGCTAGATCGATTATTCCCCTGAAACCCCCTGCACACCAAACTTCATTAAAATCGTAGGAGCCGTTTCCGAGATTCAAACTATATGCGATCGGAGGGTTTCGGGTTCGATTTCCGGCGCGGATGAAATTTGAACGATTACATCAAATTTTTGATCTCGTTCTGGGTGTTTCTGTTTCTGTCTTTGTGTGTGATCATGGTACCCGCGACACAGGGTATATCTTCCGTACTGTGGGACTATAAGTATGTAACGTTTATTTATTTATTATATTTTCCTGGTCTGTGTGTTTGAGTCTTTGTGCCTATGATACCCACGACACAGGGTATCATAGCTATCCTACTGTGATGCTATGAATGTATTTAAAGCGTTACTTATTTATTAATAAATTTCGTTACATTTCCTATATATTCCACTTTGCCGGTTTGTCTCCAGACTGCTTTCAACCAGCGCCATTGAGTTGATTTTGTTGATGACCCTTTAAGGGCTCAGTTAATAAATAAATTAATTTAAGGCTGAAATGCCGGATTCCAATGCCGGGTAAAAAAAGGAATTCTTTTAAGAGGACAAAATAAAACGAATATTTTGTTAATGATCCTGAAGGCGGGGGCCATATTGAATTACACAAAAGTTCTTGGAATAGATATTGAGTAAGAAAGTGATAGACATGGCTTAGTAAATTGTTTATGTGTCGAAACAGCTATAACTGAGTCTCCAATGAAGGTCCTGTTGTTTCTCCCCTAGGGCAGAAACAACGTTGTTTCTGACTGACACATTCGCATTGGTTTGAAATTGTCTTGTTTCGACTGGCAAAACAGAAATCAAAACTCGTTGTTTCATTACATGTGATATGAAAAATACAGTGTGTGGCTCGGGATGAAACAAAGACGACTTCAGACCAGGGCGATGACTTCGCTCGGGCAGTCAACTCTCCCCCTCGTCAGAAATCGTCTTGTTTCACCCCTTGCTACACAATATACTATTATTTATATCTTTAGTATTCTTTCTTGTGTGTTTCTGTTTATTTTCACCTGTTTCTACCAGTAATACTATCATTACATTGCTATTAGAGCAACCAAGCTTGCTCGGCCTATTCATTTTAACTTCAATGTTTCATTCGCCATTACATTTTGGCGTCATCTATTTGCGTTCAGTCCCATCCACCATTTCATCAATATTTGGGGGATATATCAATTAGCCCGCTTGTCCAAACGCGTTTCAATTACCGAATTGCATCGGCCTATCGCACTATCGTTCTGCCATTCAGGCGTTTTTAGTTACTGTTGGATGGAATAAAGTCACTTTTTCAAATATGCGCACAATTTTTACAGTGAGAGTTCTGAAAAGCGAATGATACTTAAACTAAAACAAAATTTAGAATAAAAAAAATTAAAAAAAACGTTACACACACATGGCCCCACAATAAGATAATAATAATTAATACCCTATGTTGTGGGTACCATGGACACATACAAAGACAGGAACACCCAGACCGAGAACATAATTTAAATTATGTTCACTCATCATTCTAATTTCTGTTTTCGTATGGTAACCATTGTGCCACGCGGGTCGTCAAAATGTTGCATAAATGCCTTCCTAACGCGGATAACCCTATTCTATAACTCATAGCTTGAACTATGAACAGTGCACCATTCAAACACCTTACCATGTATCTGTCACCTATTTTCGCATGAGTTTCACCCTTTTTCAATTTCAATTAAGTCCTTGACGTTTTTAGCGCAATGGGACCGCGGGTTAACTCCGTGTCACAATTTTTTGAACATGATTTTATTATGTTTTGTTATATTTCTGAAATTCCGGGAATATGCTTTTGGCAGATAATAATCACATTTTTTTATTTGGACTGAATTGGATATGACATGCAGGTGTACCTGGCACCTTTATTTTTTGATTAGGTATCAAATTGTATATTATATTAACTTAAAATTATTATTCCAAACATATTCAGTTAAATTTTAAGAAAAATCTTGGAGCATCAAAGGTACTGACTGACCCTTCAGTAGAGACGGCATAGCGCCTCGCTTCGATACATATTTTTTGTGCCAAATCTGGTGCGGGGAAAGAACGCGCACTTTTTAATTTTGTCACACATTCACAAATATTCTTTCATCACTACAGACGCATACAATTCTAAATATGTCAATTTCAATTAACAACGTCATTTTCTATGCACCGACAAACAATAAGGCCTCCGACAAGGTTTTACGACTGTTATCTTTCGATATCAACCGGGACCGACGGCTTAACATGCCATCTGAAGCACGGAAACGCACATGAAACTTTTTGCCTCTAGCAATCACCCATCTCACACCCGATCGCGCCCGTTTGGCTTATTTGCAGGCGTCATATCATATCCCAATTACAGAATTGCAGACGTCCCAATTACAGACGTCAATCATATCCCAAATACAGAATTGGCACAGGCCTATTCTCTTTCCAAACAGACTCTAGCGCTTACTTTTATTTAAAGATGACTTATTTTTCATAATCAACTTCGCAGTTCGTAACTAACCAGACGTCGATGATGTTGTGCCAATCTGTACAAACTCACTCACAGTTCCACAGGCACGGCATTCGTATCTGTCCCTGACCGCCGCAGCTTCGAAGCGGCTTAAACCCGACAGACACTTCATTCATTTGTCACCGTGTCCGCAATAGGACCGGGCTGGCGTCCAGTACAGGCGGAGCGAACAGGAAATACAGCAACTAACATATTGTTTATTGTTGAAACATAAGAATTGCAGTGTATTTTTTTGTGTTGTTAAAATAATAATTTCAAATAATAGTCTTTACAAGGCAGATAGGGGTTACTATTTTGTGACGTGAAGAAAACCGGAACAAGAAATACATAAAAGACAAATATATAAATTTATTTTTGATTAAAATTTAGATTTTTTTTATCTTCCTTTTTGGTATTGTTGTAGTATAAACACTTAAGCACAAAATAAAGAATATTCAGATTTTTTAGACAGGCTGACTTCAACCTATTTTTCGTCCCACTGCTAGGCACGAGTCTCGCCCCATACAATTACGGGCCTGGACTTTATTTGATCATATTGCTTTAATGCAGGTTAGTTGAGAAAAATCTCTAACGTAAAATACTTAACAACGCAATCTCTGCATGGATATTGTTCTCGTACATTAAAGTTGCACAAAGAAATACGTCATGTATTTTAACATTTTCACATGTATATATTATGTATATTTTAGTCATTGTGTCAACAATCAGTTTTGCCAACTTTGCCTGTTTCGTTACCTATAAATTATTCTAAATATTTGTAAAATACCTTACTACCCAAAATGCAACTATAAAAGTCATTCGAGTTAAAAAGAATTTTACTTCAGTAAATCCTGAACATCATTTGTTACCTGCAGCGGACAACAACCCTTGCAGCAGAGAAGCGCTGCAAATTAACGCTGCACTATAGACACATCCCATTTGTTTCATTGAAATAGAACGCGATCGTCTGAGAAGTAAATTCAAGCGAATCTAGTGCTGATTTTTTAAATCAAAAATATTAGTGAAACTCATGCATTCCTACAACCTTACTTCATGGTGAAAATATTTATATACAATTTACCAGAACCTATCTGATCGCATTGTTATTAATTTCATGATACTTGAGAATTTCAAACAAAATTCCATCAAAGTTATTTATTTAAATTTAAGAACATTAAAAACAAAAAAGATATACATTTAAAAATGATAAATAAATTAACACTTAAAAGTATAAACTAATTAATGTAAAGCGGCATCCAAATTACTACCCAGAGAGCTTGTGCCCAGAATGCTGGCAACATTACCTCGTTGAATAGCCAAAGCTATTCTTTGACCGAGGTAAGTGCCAGCCTCTGGTCACCTGTCGCATGGTTCAATCGTCTGGATAATTAATGCTTATAAAAACTTGAGCACCATTATGGTCCTACCGTTTCAATGCCAAAAAGCACAAATATGTAGTCCTCAGCTAGAGCTTCATATATTTCTGCACTTATTTATATTTGTGGAATAATTTGTGGAAAATATATTATAAAGATATTCCACAAAACTCCATCATAATTATTTGACACAACTCATAAAGAAAGATACGAAGAAAATGAAAATGAAACTTGATGGCATATTCTCGTCAAACAAAAACTGACTCTGAAAAACAACCAGCTACCGTATACTGTTGATACGAAGTTACTCCAAGCCGATATACACAACGTCTACACGTGGGGATCGCGTAATGGACTTCAACTTAACATAGACAAGTGTGCTGTAATCTCATATACACGCAAACGTGATCCCATCTACACTAATTATAACATTGCTGGGAATCCTTTAAAGCGAGTCACTTCTATAAAAGATCTCGGTACCATCTTTGATAACCAGTTGACTTTCCGCACGCATATCGACACAATAGCAAAGGCCGGACGAAGGAACCTAGGGTTCGTACTTCGACACAGTAAATGTTTCAAGCAACCATCTACACTCCATCTTCTGTATAATGCCTTAGTTAGAAGCACACTTGACACAAACTCTATAATTTGGAATCCGCACGAATCTAGCTATAAGCTCATAATCGAGAAAGTGCAAAAGGTCTTTGTGCGGTACGTGTATATGAGAGCATACGGCTATTACCCTTACTTGTATTCCACTACTTTCATCCTAGGTATGGTCGGGACGCAGATGCTTGAAGTACGCCGTAATATTTCACTGGTCCTCTACTTTTTCCGGCTAGTGCGTGGTATGACATACAATCCAGAGCTTCTGTCACAAGTGGGGTTCGCGGTTCCCACCCGCGGCGCCGCCCGTGCCACCCGCCGCAATGTGTTTACACTACCTCAGTTGCGTACCGCGTTACACAGGTGGGCTCCACTCCCAAGGGCATTAAGACTCCTTAATGAAATATCAAGGGCGGATGCAGATTTGGATATCTTTATATGCTCCATAAATCAGCTACGCAAAGCTGCGACACATTACCTTGAGGGTCTCACTGCTGGCAGCAGTATTACAAGTACATAGTTTTAGTTACATTAGTTTTACTTTTAATACGCTTAGTAGCTTAGGCAATGAATAATTGTGGATGGAAAAGTCGAAAGCAGAAAATTTGACTTAGGAACTTTGTTTGGACTAGTTAGGAGATAAACATACTAAAAGTCCTTACCCCTCCGAGGTCCGCTCGAGGGGGGGAGGGGAAAGAAGGTCCCGTTTTTTGGTTTTTTGCTTACATCTCGAAAACGGTGCATCGTACGAAATTTTGTTGTACTACATAATGGAAACTGATAAAATTCTCTACAACTTTGGCTCTTACACTTTTTATCTATCTCCAATCATTGCCTAGCTATGAGCTCTAAAAAACGGCCGATTTTCAAAAATGTGTTAAATTCTCTGTAGCACATTGTAAAATTTGCCAAAATCATTTGTTATTGCTCACCCACACTATTAAAAATACTCACAGCCACACACTATTAAAAAATAACATAAGCTGGGAGTACCTCCACGTGGTGAAGGCGGAAACAGTTTACATTTAAACTGGCTAAAACTCCCAAAAATATCAATAAAGATTTCAACAAATACTTGAAGTCAGTGAGGGTTCACGCATCTTGTCGAAAAGAATACACGAGACCCGACAGCATTAAAGCTGATCTGAGAAAATGTGTTCTATCCACTGGGCCTACCGAAACTCATACTTTGAGGTCATCAAAGCCGAAATTTGACTTCAACACTCGATGCCTTTTTGTGTATGCGAATTCAAAGGTGAAAAGAAAACACGTGTTGAAAAGCGACAGACAGTATACTCTGTTACAAATCTAGCCTTTAAAGACTCGTGCATTGAGGCTGGGCATGCAAGACGAGATGATTGGGGCGAAGAAGTAGTAGTTAATAATTGATCTGGTTGCAGTGGAAGCCTTATACCACGATGAATGCCGCAAATCGTTTTTCTGGCCATTGTACAAAACCCAGATTTACTCAGACCGCTCAGACGAAACTGCACAATACATAACTAAAGCCATGAATGAAATTTACAAGCACATGGAGACTAACACTGACTGTCAGTTTTCCATTATAGAATTACGGGCTGCAGTATCAGGGCAAGTGCCAAATGACAAAACGATCAAAACTAAGCTTTTAGAAGAATTTGGAGATCGTATCACAATATCGCCAGGAATTAATCAACACAAAGTTTAATAATCATAAATTAAATTCAATTACATAATCGTGTGGTTGTGGGTGTTTTTAATTGGGTCTATTGTTCAGCTTTGATCGAGGAATTTGATTGAGTAAATATTCTATAATGGAGAACTGACATTCAGTGTTAGTCTCCATGTTCTTGTAAATTTCATTCATGGCTTTAGTTATGTAATGTGCAGTTTCGTCTGAGCGGTCAAGTCCATCTGGATTTTGTACAATGGCCTGAAAAATGATTTGCGGCATTCATCGTGGTATAAGGCTTCCACTGCAACCAGATCAATTATTGACTACTACTTCTTTGCCCCAATCATCTCGTCTTGCATGCCCAGCCTCAATGCACGAGTCTTTAAAGGCTAGATTTGTAACAGAGTATACTGTCTGTCGCTTTTCAACACGTTTTTTCTTTTCACCTTTGAATTCGCATGCACAAAAAGGCATCGAGTGTTGAAGTCAAATTTCGGCTTTGATGACCTCAAAGTATGAGTTCCGGAAGGCCCAGCGGATAGAACACATTTTCTCAGATCAGCTTTAATGCTGTCGGGTCTCGTGTATTCTTTTCGACAAGATGCGTGAACCCTCACTGACTTCAAGTCTTTCTTGAAATCTTTATTGATATTTTTGGGAGTTTTAGCCAGTTTAAATGTAAACTGTTTCCGCCTTCACCACGTGGAGGTACTCCCAGCTTATGTTATTTTTTAATAGTGTGTGGCTGTGAGTGTTTTTAATAGTGTGGGTGAGCAATAACAAATGATTTTGGCAAATTTTACAATGTACTACAGAGAATTTAATACATTTTTGAAAATCGGCCGTTTTTTAGAGCTCATAGCTAGGCAACGATTGGAGATAGATTAAAAGTGTAAGAGCCAAAGTTGTAGAGAATTTTATCAGTTTCCATTATGTAGTACAACAAAATTTCGTACGATGCACCGTTTTCGAGATGTAAGCAAAAAACCAAAAAACGGGACCTTCTTTCCCCTCCCCCCCCTCGAGCGGACCTCGGAGGGGTAAGGACTTTTAGTATGTTTATCTCCTAACTATTCCAAACAAAGTTCCTAAGTCAAATTTTCTGCTTTCGACTTTTCCATCCACATCCTTTTTTGAGCATTCATTGACCAAACTATACTTAATTTTGTTAAACTTATTCACTCTTGTGTTTGGTTCCTAACTGTAAGCAAGATGTTGACAGCTTGAATAATAAATAAATAATAAAATAATAAAATACCAAATCTCTGCCATGGTAAAGCACTAAAATTAACCGCTGTAGTACCACCAACCGTTTGTTTGATTAAATCAGAACGCAGCGGTTGCAAGCTAATCCAAAAACACAAAAAGACTAATTTAGACTAATGTTTACGGTTATTTAATTCTGACAACAATTTCGACTTCAAAACACGCGTAGCGTTTTGTATAGTGGTTGTGTCGCCGTCACGATTTGGCTGCAAAACATTTTGTATTACATTTTTTCGCCGAGCACTTTGAGCGCTCCAAAGGACTTGTTTCACTGACAAATATTGTTTTATTGCTAACGTTTATTAACTTTCATATTCTTCTGTTAGGTCTATACCTATAAGAATACTATTAGTATTCCTTCGAAAATTTAGAATTATTTTAGATCATTCAGATAGTTTTTTGGAGGTCAAGACAATCATTTATGTATGTTGTAGCGATCACTTAATACTAGTCCACGTGGGAAAGTGGTCGCTACAGCATATGTATAATCACCAATACCCACCAAACAAGCCTCGTTTTACCTGAAGTCACACCGCTGAAGCCATATCTGTTGTAAAAG
The DNA here is from genome assembly GCA_911387765.1 of Pyrgus malvae. Lineage (NCBI taxonomy): Eukaryota > Metazoa > Arthropoda > Insecta > Lepidoptera > Hesperiidae > Pyrgus > Pyrgus malvae. The sequence goes on along the minus strand of OU426955.1, from coordinate 1,795,943 downwards.
AATTCTATTCTGTTTTGTAATCGACGACCTGCGTGGCGCAATGTTTACCATGCCGGAGTGCTAATCAAAGGGCGGGACCCTTTTGGGTTCGATTCCCGGCGAAATGGAAATTTAAATGAGTTTAAATTTCAGTTCTCGGTCTGAGTGTTTGTGTTTCTGTCTTTATGTGTATCCATGGTACCCACGACACAGGTATATGTAGGGTACATACATTGTGGGGCTATGAGTGTGAATCGTTATTTATTTAGTCCAGCTTGGCAACCATGCGCCAGCGTCACATGGGTCTTTAAATATCAGAAGTCAAAGGTAGACAATGGTCGTCTGCTACTCCACTTAAATAAAACATTTGCCATGTTCATACGTGCACTTAAAATTTTACTCTTCCTTTTTAGTTTACAATTTTAATTGTATATTTCATCTTTCATCAGTGGAACAAGAGCAGATGCAACTCACTCAGCGCGACATAGAGGACAACGCGTCACTTTACAATCCTGACACACTTCCCGACTTGCGAGATTCTTTTTGCATATACGTAATTCATTTTTACGGACTCGTGTCCTATTTAGCTGAATTGCAGTAAATTGTTCATAGACCAGTGACACTACGAGCTGGTAGTGGTGAATGTATTTCAGGTTCTCTTTTTGTTTCTCTTTAGCGAGCTCTCATCTCAAAGTTATAATAAATTTTTTTCAACCTTTTTTTTATGTCCCACTGCTGGGCACAGGTCTCCTTCTCACAAGTGAGAGGAATTTAGGCCATAGTCCACCACGCTGGCCAGGTGGACGTCATGCTTTCGAGAAATTATGAACTTCTCTCAGGCATGCATGGCGATGGAGAACATCGTAATCAATTAAATATCACTATATTTTCCATCACCGTGGAGCAGCGATAAATGCGCACATTACAAATTTTATTGCCAGAGGTGCGCGCCGAGGATTTGACCCCGGTATCGGTCGCGTCGAAGACAGCGGTTTTTTTACCACTCCGCCATCGCTGCTCAATATTACTAAGGTAAAAACATCAAAATGAGCGAAATACCTTTTCTTTAAATTAACAATGATTTAAATATTAAACAATGTTTTAATTTACTTAGTATAATTTCTTGTGATTAGCAACGACTCTTAAAACTCTTTTGGACTTGCCTATTCTTAACGATATTACTCGGATGTACGCCATTTTGTGGGGCACGACCGCGCTCAATGATTGGTTCGAGATTTTATAACGAGGTTTTAAAAATAATTTTGAAAAGTGATAAAAAACAATCATACATAATTATTCACATTTTAAAGTCAGATATAAATTTTCATCTTTAATTTTACGTTTTTCTTTTAATTGCATCCTTTAAGCGTGCCAGAGAGGACAGCGCGTCACTTTACAATCCTGACACACTATTCGCGACTTTATTTTACGTTTTAGGTACATGTGATTCATTTTTACGGACTCCATGTTCCATTTAACTGAATTGTTATAGTTTTTTCGCAGTTTTTTTTTTTCACTGAAAACATTCAAGTTGCTTACAATTTACTTTACCTTAGTAAAGTGATGAGTAGGTATCTTTCTTTCAACGTTTTGATTGAGTGTCCTGTATAATTAACCGTTACTTTTTTATTTGACCTTTTTGAAGTGACAACTTCTATAGCGGCGCTGTGCACTTTTTTGGGATGGGTGAAAAATGTTAAACTCGCGTCAGGACAGCTGATGGCTCGACTGTCTGTATACTTGTAAAATTCTCTTCGGCGTTTTCTGCACAATCGAATTAGTTTGTTAGGTAACCAATACCGGCATGGAAATTGATGCTGGAACTAAACCTTCAAAGTTCACTGTAGTGTCAAGAGCCCAAAAGCAGTTGATTAGCGAACTATTACCTATATGCTTATGCTTGCGCTAGCATCCTACATATCCTAGTTTATTATTACGAGAGACCAGTACCCAGCAGTAATACCACCACATAGCAGTGTTTTTTTTTCATAAATCTTTCACCGTTCAGGCACAGAATAAATAATAGTACAAGGTTCAGGCTACACTGCTCTGAAACTCCTTACCCACTGATATTAGGAACTCTCCGACTAAGAATATTTCAAGAGAAAAGTCGGGCAACACTTACTTATGCAAAACGCAAAGTTGACGTTAGGTATGTTTTTATAGGTATGATTTATTTTTGGCGATATACTTAATGTACTGTTTTTTATTTATATTTTTCTTCTTCTTTCATAATACAGTTCTGTTTTATGCACCTACCACAGATTTACACCAACGCCACGGGTTGACTGGCACAGAATACCATTAGGCATTAAGTCCGCCCTTTGTAATTTTCTTTTATAAGTGCAATAAAAAATGAATAAATAATAATAAATAGATAATTCAAAGTAATAAAATCACTGACAAAAACCAGCCAGCCAGCACCAAAACACTACCTTTGAAACTAAGCGGTCGCAGAGGACAACCCTATCTAATTGTGAAATCTTCCAGTATCATTAATAACGGTTTATTACCACATCGCTGGTTCCACAGCATCTCTGATGTTACTTTTTTGAACCACGTCTAAGCTCACTCTAATATAAATCATATCAATTGTTATCTACAGAGGATTGATATTTTTAAAAAGTCTCTAAATTATCATATCTAATCATGAAAAATTTTCAACATCGTCCTGTGTTTTTATTTTATAACATCAAGTTTAAGCAGCTCAGTCTGATTCTTTAACAAAAGCCAGCAACAGACATATTAAACTAATCAAGAATGAATTGTTAAATACATCTATGCTTATCCGTTCATCCATTTTTGGAGTCTTCTGCTGGCTTTACGTACATGAAAATTATAATTTGTCCTCGATTTCTTAAATTCTTTTTCAAATCTTAGTCAAGCTCAAGTCTTGTATAAGATTATACGTAGTCGCATAAATGTGATCGGCAATTACAATTACCACAAAAATTATAACCTTTGATTCGCAGAAAAGGGCATAATACCGATCGCTTCTCAAACAACTCTGTAATTCCTACAACCAATTTTATTATATTAAATACATAAGATTATTGTGCATTAGATATTAACTTAGTAAACGGAAGGAGATTGTTTCAAAATGATAAATTGTTCAATGCATCTTGTATGAATTTGTGGTTTGTACAGTACTTGCTACACTGTCCCCTAAACTTTTATCCTGCATTAGAAAGGATCATTTTTTTAATGAAAGGAAAAGAAATGAAAATAATTTATTTGCGCAAATATGGGTATGACAAAAGTTGTTTTATGTACATTTATTAGTTTGCCATATTCACCTCCGAGGTATGCAAATTTGGAAGACAGAAAAAATATTAATTGAATGCTAGTAACTATAACTAAAATTACTTAAACTAAATTTATTATAATTGAAGACAACACTGATTTTATTTTGACCCATATTGTGCCATTTTTATTGTGTTGCTCAATCGTGAGGTGAACATGTAGAATCGGTAAAGTTTCCGCCCATATTTATTTCCTTAGCCATTCCTTATTTTACAACATTGCTTCTATGAGCTAAAGCTCTGAAGCGCGACAATGGGCCTATTTCACTACAGAAATGAGCACGACAATGATCTCTTCCGATACAACTATGTAATTTCTACCATCGATAAGTTTGTTATTTTCAAGAAGCCTCCTAAAAACCCGATCTAGTTACCAATCTGGCAACATCATCAATTACAGATTATCGCCACATCGCCAGTTTCCACAGCATCATTCTGCGTTGTTACTTCAGCAGACGTCCCAGTTTCCCGCTTAGTCTAAATTGGAACGTCAGTAATAGACGAGTGCTATTAGTAACGCGCTACTTTAGATTATTAGTCATTAAGCATTAACTTAGTAAACAGAAGATATTATATCTAGGAAAAGATTTCTAATGATAAATTGTTAAATGTACCATATAGTTTAACTCACATTAGAAATAATCATTCGCTGCAACCTTTTCTGCGTCCTATTGCTGGTTTTGGGTCTCTCCCCATTATCAGGAAGGTCTGGAACTTACTTTACCCATGCTGATCCAATTTAGGTCAGTGGAGAAGAATTATTATCATGAAATGCATATGTGGGTCACAGTGGAGTTTTTATTTAAACAGTCATTTCTTATTTGACAACCTTTGAGGATTGATTTTTTCTGAATCTGTTAAGTTGCATAATAGTATTACTTCGTCCCTACTGCTGGCTATGGGAACCGCTAAGATGTAATTCAAAAGGCTTGGAGGAGGGCATAGCAATACCGCCCTTACTGCGTTTATAGTGGTCATAGATTGTTCCTCATGTAAATGTGCTATCACTAGTAAACATAACTGGCAACTGTACCATAACAAAGAAAAGGGCATGAAAATGATCTCTTCCTTTTCACCTATATAATTTCTATCAGCAAAAACTTTATTTTTTTTCCAATAAGTCATCTAAAAACCATATCTTATTGTGAGAATGTACCAACATCATCAATTACAGATTATCGCCACATCGCCAGTTTCCACAGCATCATTCTGCGTTGTTACTTCAGCAGACGTCCCAGTTTCCCGCTAAGTCTAAATTAGAACGTCAGTAATAGACGAGTGCTATTAGTAACGCGCTACTTTAGATTAATGTGCATTAAGCATTAACTTAGTAAGTAAATGGAAGATAGTTTCTAGTAGATGATAACAAATATGATACATTTTAACGCAACTTGCATGTAAGTGTGATTTATAAAATGCTAGCTATATCTTTTTACTTGGGTTAGAAAGGATCATTATCATAAAGTGAATATGTAGGTCACAGTGGAGTATCGTGGTAAATATTCATTCCAAATTTAAAATTTTACACCCAAGTACATGGAAGATAGTTTCTTGTTGATGATAACAAATATGATACATTTTTAACGCAACTTGCATGGAAGTATGATTTATAAAATATCGGTGATATCTTTTTACTTGAGTTAGAAAGGATCATTATCATAAAGTGAATATGTAGGTCACAGTGGAGTATCGTGGTAAATATTCATTCCATATTTAAAATTTTGCACCCTAGTATTCTGAGATTTAGGTGTTAATTTTTCATAATCACGGAAAAAAGTGTCTATTATTTTCTATGAAGTAACATTAACATGCTGTTTAAAGTAAATCGTTGGACTCGGTCGAGTTTCTCTACACAAACTTTTATCCCTTAGGCATTGACAAACATAGGATTAAAATGTATAGGAAATAACAAGTTGAATATCGATTCCCTGTGACAATAAAACAAGTTACTCCTCGATATGACTAGCTGTACATCATCGAACAAATAATAGGGGAGCAGATCGTCATAATAGAATGGATATTGTTCGGCAATACTGAGTCGCATTATATCCAAATGAGCTTCCCAGCTCCATTTATTTGTATGTACAAACTATTCATCTGTTTGATAAAATTTGATTGTGTTAAAAAGAACTCGATTTTTTTATTTGATTTCTTTAACAAAAGAAACTGCCTTTAGAAATGAATGTGAACATACCGAATTTTGCAACCTATTCAGAACCTCCAAATTTATTTTAACTACTGTTTTAATAAAATTAAAGAGGCTCAGAAAAAGTATTCATAAGACAAATTCTACTTCTCTTTTTATACAAAATGTTATAATACCCAAAGTTATTCCTTAATATTTCACAGTTAACATTTAAACATACATACTATACTTTTATTATTATAATAAATATATATAATATATACTTACATAAAATATACACGTACCTATATAATAATATATTCCTGAAATGATTTAAATTGTACATAATATAATTTTAACAGATATGACTTCGATAAAAAAAATTACAAAACTAAATTAATTGGTGGTACTCAAGTGGTACTCAAAAAATTCTCACGAACCAGTTTTTCAAATCTTGCTCGGTGCGTTATATATCGTGTACCCAAATGGCTGTTTTCGTTGGGGTTTTTTTAAGAAATTAGTGGGTTTTCCCAAGAGTACTTATAATATTAACTATTCTATTGTTTTATCTAATGTGTAAAATTTCATACCTATAAGATATCTGATATTCAAGTACTTATAAATCGAAATTGTTACAACTACGACGTTTGAAAAGAACTATATTATGTAGGTATGTTCAATACCTACCTCATGCATCAAAATAACGAAAATATGCCTGACTATATACCAACGAACAACACATTAACTACGTAATGTATAGGATGCGTGTATTGACGGAACACAAAAGGTTCGGTGATGGAGGCGTGACGCTCCCGCCGATCCACTTTGTGACTGTGACTGACGGATGTGTCTAGCATCGCATATTTACGACCAAAAGTTCCAATTCCAATTATTTTTTGTATTATACCTATCTTGGAACTGTTTATTCTTGTTTATATTTGATACCCTTTATGATGATATATGAGCTGTTTCTATAACTCCATACCAAATGTGGTAACGTACTCAAATTCTAACCTATCAAACGTATTCTGTGTCAATTCTGCTTACTGTTAAACAATTGCAAAATTTAAAGAGTTACTTATTTTACCAGAAGCTCGTATATTTTTTAAAGTTTCTATAAGACAAAATCTACTTCTTTTTATAAAAATGTCTTAATTATTCGATGAGTACAGGTTTCGAATTTAAATGAACAGAAACAGTAGCAATTTTTGACATTTGAAAAGAATTATAGGGACTAAACAATTCTGCCTGTACATCGAAATATCCAACATAATTCTTCAAAATTTCTCAAAATACAACGAATATCACATGAGCTCCATGTATTATTCGGCGCGTGTATTGACGAAACACAAAAGGTTCGGCGATGGAGGCGTGACGCTGCCGCCGCTACACTTCGTGAAAGCGACTGACGCATGTGTCTCGCATCGCATATTTACGACCAAAAGTTCTGAATGGAAGACTGTCATGTACTTCTGAAGTTTTTATCGTGAGAGAGATTGTAGGTGGGTAACTATTATGATTCGCCCGGGGAAGTACCACCGCTGCACCCACTTCTGCCGTGAACCAACTGTATTGTTTTTCGGTGGAAAGATGCAGTTGCCGGCCACACTTACATGAGGCGACCACCAGCCTCCGGAGTAGCAGCGTAACTGCATCTCAGACAAGACCTACCTATGCTTGCTTGAGGTTGTATGTAGATGTCCATGGGCTGCAGCGACCACTTAACACCACATGGCCTGCATGCTCGTCTGCTACTCCTTTCAAATAAAAAAAATGAGAGCATGACAACTATAAAAAACTACATTTATTATCGAGTTATCCATTCGTTGAACTACGTTGAATCAAGTGTTATAACCTACTCAAAGCCTTTTTTGTATCGGAAGGTAACCTTTATAAGGGTACGGCGCCTTGGGAGAGGATGCCGGGTAATGTGGGATTTGTACCGCACTAAAACCCCCTCGGTGGCTTGCCTCTGCGCTTGGAGAGAACTCCGGTGTAATGTAACAGTAGCACATTACCTATTTTACTAAAGTTTATTAAAAAGTACGAAAATAATTGTTAAATTAAAAATATTTACATTTTAACTAGAATTGAAATATACTAAATCACCTAAATAATCAAAATAAAACAAAGATAAGCTTTAAATAACAGCTTTAGAACTTAAAAAACTACGCGTTTTATGATGGTTTTGATCGCGGATCCTGAATCGGCGACGGCCCGGTGGTCGATGCGTAGACGCCGTTGTTCAGAGAGTTAGTGCCTACTCCTGTGTTAGTGCTGAGCCCTTAGTGTGAGTTTGTAAACGCGCGAACGTTACTACTGCGTCAGAGTTAAAATTGGACATATGGATCTTAATTTGAAAGGAATAAGGTCGATAGTTAAATTCTTAACGCAAACGCGATAGTAACGTTTTCTCGTGTGCACACTTACACTAAGGCCTCTGGTAAGTGCATCGCAGGCAACGGCTATGTCGCCTCTTCATAACATTAGTGTAGATTATGAATTAATGTACCCACGTATATTACCCGCAAATAATACACCCATATGGGCAACATGTTATTGAACGCATGTATTGACGAAACACACAAAAGGGTTTGGATAATGGAGGCGTGAATGCTACCGCCGTTCCATACTTTGTGACAGCCACTAACGAGTGTACTTCGCATACAAATATCAAATATTGACGGAAAAAATGTACCATATTATTTCTAACGTAAGCAAATCCATTGATCTATTATAATATATTACCTTGTTTTCATGTTACCTAAATTAAGACCTTATTGTGAGGACGAAATAAATGAGTTATTATTATTATTGATTCCTCCCAGATCTTAACCTGTTAAAACTCTACGGTGATCTTTTCCATGATATTTATCGAGAATTTATCGACGAACTCTTTATTGAATTAAGAAGGTTTCTATTCTTTATCCGAGTTTGTATTCCTATCATACTATGATATGAATGACATGACACGATAATATCATTTCTAATGAATTTAAGATCCTTTATTTGGATTTGGTGTTAACATATGATTTCGAACCACGCAGTACGCAGCAGTGCTGGCAGCATTAATGGTCCCCGTACATACAAACATATTATATGAGATAACATCCTTAGCTACGCAGCAATGTCATGGCAGCACTGCTATGCGGCAGTGTCGCCCTACCGCCATGACAGACCAATAGTGACGCGTCTGCCACCGCAGCAGTAGTACCTACATCAATGTTAACAAGTAAATCGGAAACAAAAGCAAAGCTGCGTGCTGCTTGGTTCTGAATCATACCTTTAGTATCCTGATCTTTGTTACTAAGGTTACCACGGTCACTAAGTACATACCTCCAGACGCAGCGAGCAGGCCGTGCGCACGGAGCAGCGCCAGCAGCAGCAGCGGCAGCAGCGGCCGGCGCCGCATGCCGCGCGAACCCGCGCCCGCGCCCCGCCGCCGCACGCCTCCGCGCTCGCCCTCACCTGCGAGCGGAAATGGACTTTATTTTTACGTTTGCTTTTTAGTAACAGTTAAGAAGTTTAAAGCGGAGCCCTTAGTGTGAGTTAGTAAACGCGCAAACGTTACTACTGCGTCAGATTTAAAATTGGACAGATAGATCTTAATCTGAAAGGAATAAGGTCGATTATTAAATTCTTAACGCAAACGCGATAGTAACGTTTTCGCGTGTGCACACTTACACTAAGGCCTCTGATATGGTTCGCTGACTAGTGTAGAACGCAAGCGATCCAGCTCATCCAAGCGGTCGCGGTCAGGTCTGCGATGACTGCAACTCTTTTTACGTCCCACTGCTGGGCACGGGTCTCTCCCCATTATTGGAGAGGCCTGGAGCTTACTCAACCACGCTGCTCCATTGCGGATTGGTGGGTCTGAGATGGATGACAGTTAATGGCAAAACATTTAAGCGCGTTTCCTTGCTACGGAAGGCTGTTTGATTTTCAAAGATTTCAAAGATTTATTAGTGACAAAAAACATACATTTAACACAATACATTTTTTAAACAGTTCTTTTGAATACATTTATTGATTTTTCTAGTAGGCATTTAAAAAATGCCTGTGTCAGGAGGCTCCGCTCTTCCATATCTCTAACAAGAGTATCAATACATACAGTGATAAATCTGATATGTACTTATAAATATGTACATTAAAATATGTATATATATATATATATATATAACAAATAAAAAGATACGATATTTTACAATGATTATTATTATTATGTTACATTTAATATGTGTGTGTGTGTGTGTTAGTGTGTGTGTGTATGTGTGTGTGTGAGTGTGTGTATGTGTGTGTGTGTGTGTGTGTGTTAATGTGTTATGAAATTTGAGATAACAGAGATTCAGTTTCGTCATAATTTAATTGTTTTATCCAATTTAGGACTTTTTCCTTACACTTTATTGTCAATAATTTGTAGATTTCAAGCTCTTTGTTTATTTTGTTGTATAAAAAAGATGATTGTGTTAGATATTGTCTCTTAGCAAATTTAGTTTTAGTGTGGTGTACATTAGCAACCTTATATTTCCTCCTCCTGTTTATAACAGTGGTATTAAGTTCTAGCGTTTTATGCTGTAAAATATACAGTTTTCGCACAGTTAGTAATTGCTGTTGTGCATACAGTTCTTCAGTTGGAAATCTAATTGGTTTAAAATGCATGACCTTCAATAAACAACGTTGACCTCTTTCTAGTGCCAAAAATTTTGTTTTAGTGGACCCTCCCCATATAGGAATACAATACGTAAGAACTGACTGTGCGAGGGAGATATAAATTTGATTAAGTAATTTACGTGTAGTTACGTGCCGAAGAATTTTGAAGATCCATATTAATTTCCGAATTCTTTCATTGACAGAGTCTATTTGAGCATGCCAAGATAGTCTGCTATCGATTACCACACCTAAATATTTAATATTGCTGACTCTATTAATTTCTTTGCATCTACAATTTGTAAGGTTCATATTATTACATTGATGTATTTTCAGTGCATAGTCTTTCTGTGGTTCGGTACGTTTACTGATGCTAAAACATATATAATTTGTTTTTGTAATATTTAGTGTTAGGAGATTAGATGTTAACCATGAAAATACTTTACTCAAGCCAGATTCAGCAGTTTTGTGTTTGAAAACATCTATTAAAATATTTTTTTGGTTATTTTCTTTATTGAAATTAATTCCATTATAAACTAATTATACCTACACTTCTTACATCAATGCTGTAGTTCTCATTTCACATAAGCTAAATAAATAGTATAAGACTCAATAAGTTATTTGTTAAATATAAGATTTTTGTTATTTAAGTAAAGTAATTTGAAGATTCCGCCAACAAAAAATAAAACGCATAGATTTATTTTACGTCGTATTCTTTTCCCAATCGCTTAAGAGATTTATGAAGAACAGTAATATGAGTCTATGTATATTACGTTATGATAAACAATATATGATCTTAGTTTTGGGCTACGATTCTATTAGTTATAGAAGTTTAAGCACAAAGAATTCCGAAAAATTCACGCACCTATCCACTAAGAAAATGATTACTAAGTTTACAAAAATCCATTTCACACTCCGCAAACCCACAAAACGTCTAAAGACCAAGGTTGACGATTGTAACGAAAAATTTAAATTAAACAAAGTTAGTGTGAAATTTAATTGAATTTTGCAAAATCAACAGCAATATTTCTAAGAAACCGAGCGGCAAACTTGGTCCTTGAAAACACGAGTCTCATTAAAGCGATCGCAAATTAAAAATCGGATTCGGAGTGGGCGACGCGACAACATTAATGAGTTTAAAATTTGTTATTCTCTCCCGAGACGGCTGTGAAGAATCGACTGATCTCATTTGCGTACCAATTTGAGATATCATAATAAAATTTAACCATATAATTCGATAACCCTCACATAGGAATTAAGATGCCATCTAAAATGATGTTTTTAACACGTTTTATTAGCTTCAAAGACAAAGACTTTTATTTGCACAAATATGGGTATTTAAAAAAGGTGTTTTTATACATTTGGTTCGCCATATTTACCTTTATGAGGTATGCAAATATTACAATAAAAAAAACTTAACTAATCACAAATTTCCACAAGCTCAAGGTCGCTCAGCGAGCGATGGAGAGGGCTATGCTTGGTATTTCTCTACGCGACAGAATTCGTAATGATGAAATCCGTAGAAGAACTAAGGTTACCGACATAGCTCTCAAAATCTGCAAGCTGAAGTGGCAATGGGCAGGCCATATAGTTAGGAGGACCGACAACCGATGGGGAAGAAAGGTCCTTGAATGGAGACCACGTCTCGGCAAAATGAGTACAGGCCGCCCTCCAACCAGGTGGACTGACGACCTGAAGAAGACAGCGGGTAGTCGCTGGATTCAGAAGGCCCAGGACCGGGAGGAGTGGCGAACGTTAGGGGAGGCCTATGTCCAGCAGTGGACAGTAAAAGGCTGATGGATGGAATCACAAATTACAATTTACACGATAACAGCTTCACCTGTATATTTATGAGTATGTGAACTTTGTAACTCTCCTTTGGATTTGATTTTACCAGTTTCAACGGACAGATTTAATTCAGACTTTGAACACTTATCAAGAATCGGTGGCAATAAAATAATTTCATGAGTTTATCTTATTCCGAGAACTTGAAAAAAATTAAACAATAACTCTAACTAAATCTGAAAAATAAATATAGTTAAAAAAACACGCTTTTCAAGCACATCAAACTAAAAATGTGAAAAATAACCCTTAATATAAGCAGAAAATAATAATGAACAATAATACCGGTATTATTGTGAAAATCGCTCTGTGCCATATTTTGCGTATCTCGAGCAACTGTATATCGTAAAAATTTGTTTTTTTAAATTTGTTTTTTAACTTAGTATATCTTTTTATTTAAATCTTATTTCATTACACACAGGTTTTCTACTGTCCCAATGAGCACGCCTCACAACATTCATAACCGAACGGACTACGAGACATACAACATTTCTACTACCTTCCTATATTTAAAAAAATGAGTAAAATAATTTAAAAACAAAAAGCCGAACACAGTATCATCTCGTTACTCGGTACAGTCGGGTGGAACTGTGGCATGTGACAGATACGCGCTTTGCAATTGAAATGAAGTGTAACCCGCGTTGTAACCTGAATATGGAAAACGATGTAGATTTAATAGATTGTGTGAAAATAAATTCAGAGTAAGACTTTGGAACGTTTTTTGGCAAAGTGTTTGGATGCGGAAAGGTGGAAGTAGTGATAGCATACCTAAGGTCTAAATAATGTTGTACTGCCCTCAGCCCCCTGCCCCCTGGATCAAAGTCCAGATTTAAGGATTGAAAAATCCCAGAAGATCTCACAAACGAAAAAAGAAACCTATAAATAATAAGCTAGATATGCTACCTCCTTCGTATATTTCATATTTTTTGTGCGTGTCTTCGTGTAACGTGGAAGGCTTTACACGCGGTAGGTACTCAGCTTGAAAAAAATTGTGACCTTGTGTGAAAAAAAACTGACCAAGATCTTGCCCCCCTGTCCAATAACCTGCCCCCCTCCCCCTGACGAAAAACCTACCCCCCTGTCCAATAACCTGACCCCCCTCCCCCTGACCAAGAACCTGAGTACGCCCATGAGAGTAGTAGTGCGTTTTGCTCTAACGTTTTTCGTGCAAGTTGTCTATAGATGCAGCAAGCACTTAACTGTGACCTAATAAGTTTAAAAACATGTGATAAAAATAGCGTAAAACAAAAAAAAATCTATTCCAAGTTGGTGTAGAATTGGTGTCATGTCACAGATACGCGCTCTGCATTTGAAGTAAAGTGGCGCGACCTGTAGTCACGATACACATGAATATAGAAATGGATCTTCGAAAAAATTATTGAGAAAATTAAGTAAAAGGTAGCACTCTAACTCTAAGAATGTGTTTCTTACGACTTCTATGTACTGATAACAATAGGAACGGCAGCCGAGGAGTTAGTGGCCAACCTGCCGGCCCACTTTGGAGCATCATTAATGGTAAGAGACAGAGGCGGCTCGTCCTAAAGAGCGCTGGTGCAGTGCACTCCCAAAAAAATTACATAGGTAATCTATGTCCCTTCATAATACATACTATCCTTACATTACATTCATTATATTCTAACATACCTATACATAGTGTAGTATATTAATTATTACACCTATATCTACGCGTACATTTAGCGTCAAGATGTAACGAGTGGAGCGCCAGCGATTGCGCTCCTATGAAACGAAGTTTAGTACGATTCCTAGCGCTGTATTCAATGAGTGCGAAAGAGAAACATCGACACACAGGCCGGCGCGTGAAACAAAAGATTTCGTATGAGAAATTAAGCTAATCTGGAGCGCCGCTCACGCGCGACGTTGCCAAACCGTGGGTTCAACCTGCCTATGCGATGTTGCCGTTCTTATGTATACAAACTAACGTGTCGTCGTCTTTGTCAGTTATTTCGTAGTTTTTCTTTTAAATGAATATTTAAAAAATAGTTTATACGCGACATTTTGTGTTAAAAATGGAACAATACAGTGTTTCTTTTATCATTTGTAACTTTTAGTAAGCGGTGTGAAAAAAACTTTCGAAATACGCCTTGAACTGAAAGCAAAAATCAAAAATGTAGTACGAAAACTAAATCTTTTACGCGTGTTTTTAAATCTGAACAATATTTTAAAACACATTGGTTGTGTGGATGTGAAGAAAGCAAATTAATTTGTTTTCCGTGTCTTGTGGTTAGCAACTGGAACTGACACCGACAGTGGTCGTGAATCTGCTTGGATGGCAACGGGTGGTAAAATATTATATTTTTGTTTTTTTTTTGTGAACCCCCATCGAAAAATGTCACTAGCCGCCACTGTAAGAGACTCGCACTCAGCAGTGGGAGCACAAAAAAGGGTTGCAGAAAATAAAATTGATCACTCATATGGCTTCCGATCAATTGGCCCCGGTTAGATTCTCCAATTCGAAAGTAAATTTCAATAACGAGCCTAAACTTCTTTTCTCGTGTGAAGCGTAACAGATGGACATGAACAAATTTAATTGTAGTCGGGTCGCTGAAACAGGCATGCTCATTTTCACGGGATGGGCACTTTAGATTTTTCCTTCGGAGTAACAGATTCTCGTATTGAGTTTTATCGGAGTGGAAATAAAGACAAAAAACGAAATACAAAAGTGTGGCCAAGTACGAGTCTGACTCTCCCATACAGGGTTATGTAGTAGTAAGTATAGATTTGTAGCTTTGGGATTAGGAATATTTTTTTTTCAACGATTGGTTGAATTAGAAAAATTACCTATTAATTTTTCTCAGGCATGCACGGCGATGGATTATGGCATCGTAATCAATTAAATATCACGACATTTTCCATCACCGTGGAACAGCGATAAATGAGCATATTACAAATTTCTTTGTAAGAGATGCACGCCGAAGATTTGAACCCGGTATCGATCGCGTTGGAGACCGCAGTTTCTTATCACTCGGCCATCGCTGCTCGGATTAAGAATACATCAACGGTGTCCTCATCCAAATCGCAAGAGACGATAAAAGGTGACTTCCGGGGTTGCGGGCGGTGAGAGTGGAAGCTCGATCCGTCCAGCTAGCGGCCCCGGGAAGGACGGCGATATGTTCGTGGCCGGATGCCGCCGTAAGCATCTGTAGGTGCAGGAAAGCACATTTGCTCTACCGAAGACGGGCTCGTGCGGGGCACCGCGCGCGGAGGACACTAGTGCGTGCGTTCTACTGGAGATCTCGGAGTACCTACCCAGCACAGAGACAGGCAACCGAGGGGGTTTTAATGCAGTGCAAATCCCACATATCCCATCTTCTAAGGTGCCGGGTACCTTTTGACGGTTCGTCCCCCCATCCCCCTCGATACAAAAAAAAACTTATTTCATGTCATAATATATTGATTTTATACATCTTACACAACATTTTTTTTGTGCGTGAAACTGCTTTTAATTTTGAACGTGTATATACATATATAAAAACGTGTTTGTTTGCCCTTTTTTACTTCGCAACGGTGCTACGGATCGCCTGATTTTTTATACAGGGATGGTTGGGGACTGGAGAGTGACAAAGTCTATTTTTACACGGGAAAATGTCTCTTTCCAATGAACACAAAACGTGTAGCTCACGCGGGTGGATTCGTGGTTGGAAACCCAGTATTTTTTACATTTCGTATGCTGTACCACAAAAACTGCTCGCTATATCCCAATTAAATCACTTCCGTTCAATTTTTACGTCCGTCAGTCTTTTTATTCGGTTGATTTATAAAAAATATATAAAAAAGTGTTCATTGAGATTCATTTGCTTTATATATTTTTATTATCTTTTTATTTTAAAAAAATTTTTAGATCCTAATTTACAGTCACAAAAATAAGCAAAAATGAGTGAGAGTCTTTCAAACGAGCGTCTCTAAGGAAAAATTGTTTCATAGACATTGAGGCACAATGACATTATTAACCGCACTTATAGATTTGATGAAAAAAAAATCATATGAGATGCTTCCTTTTATTTATTTTTATTATATGTAATTATAAAGAATAAAAATAGCAATTATGTAGGCCTAATGCATTAGTAGCTGAGATGAAAGCAGGGGAAACACATGCCCGTAGCTTGCACACTAGCATACCAGCTCCTTGCACGTGCCAGCTACTGTCATGTGTATACGCTAACTGGCATGCCTGTAACTGGCATTCAAGTAGCTAGCACAACGTTTGATTTACTTGCATGCCCGTTGAGGGAGGGGACGCGGGGGGTTGCCAAACTGACACGTGTGAACAGACGCGACAGCAACGGGCATGCCAGTAGCCGATTCGTTGTAGCCGTAGGCGCACGTTTTATGTTGTTCTGGCATGCAAGGGCACAACTTGCATGCCAGTATTACTTGCAAATGTATCAGCAGTGTGCCAGTTACTCGTACATCCCAGTAACTTTCATGCCAGCTACTTTTCCGATTTACTGGCATGTGTATCCTCGCCTGAACAGACAGAAAGAAAGCGAATTATGGTCCACTTTTCATGTAATGCGGCCACGGAACTCTAAAATCAAGAACGATCCCTTATCTGTATACCTATCGTTCCCCGTCGCCATTCGAACGGAAAAAGTCATTGTCGTATCAGAATCGTACCCTGAAACTGAGAGGGATAAATCTATTCTTGCATTCAATGTTATTCAAGTCACAAATAAAATGACGATTCGTAATATTTGTTTTTATCTGATTTTTTATAAATGTCTAAAAATAATTTTTATGCGGCGATTTTTATCGATGAGCAAAGCTTGATTTTATCAACAGAAACGTAAGAGTACTGGATGTAGATAATTCGATAAGAATATTTTAAATCATATAGGCTGAATTTTTAACGCCACTTGGAGGAATTGTACTCTGGACCTCTTTCACAATCTTAAAGTAAAGTGACAAGTACGCTAATTGTCGGTGAAAGTCACCCGTAATATCAATTTCACGATGTTCGAGTTCGAGTTGCACTAATCATCTGATAAACTGACCTGTAGCTTTTACTTGCAAATTAACTGTACTTAACTGATCATCACTTTACTTGGAGATAGTGAACGAGGCCCTAACTATTTCAGATTATTTAAAAATAACTAAATTGCAATCAAAGATTTCTGAAAATATGTTTTTCACTGCTTGCATAAAAGGATTAAAAGTCAACAATTAATATCGTTTATTAAATGAAAAAAAGTCCTCTTAAGTTATTTTAATTGAAGATTGAAACATTTCTCTTTGTAAAGTTATTTTCATTTCTTTATGATTCTATCAAAACATTCAGTTTTTCAATTAATTTGCAATTTCTTTCTTTCATCCAAATTTAGAGGGCAATATGAGTAATTTTAACACGGCAAACAATATTTGCCAATAAACTGATTTGTGGTTAATAAATACACTTACTAAATCAATAACGAGATTAATATTTAATTACAGCTGCATAATGCAAATTGAAACGGAACCAAAAACCACAATATAATGAAACATTAATTATTTATTAACACGTTTTTGAAATTCATCGTTTTGATTATATAGCGCCAGTAAAATATAAAAACGAGCGATCAAAAACTGCAAAGATTTCCTAAATTCTAATTATTATAATGACCTCACATTAGTGCAGCGAATAAATAGTCACTCAACTGAATTCATTAATATTTGGTGCAAAGCTTATTTTTTTCTAATAAATTTCTATAAAATATCGTAAATATCGCTTGAGTGTTTTTTAAAATGTGAAAATTAATGGAAAAGTATGACAATTAGAATTAAATTTCAAAATATTTAGTCCAACAAGCTTATAAGCCAACCCATCAGTCTTATAAAATTAGTATTAAAATGGTGTAAATTAAATATGACACCCAGCTTTCATTCTTATAGTATTTTACCGATGTTCAAAAATTTCACACAATAAAATCATAAAATGTCTCACAAGTAAATATTGCATTACTTATCTTTTTATGAATACCTTACTCGTAATTTTTTTTAAAATTCGAAGTAAGTTGATGGCTATGAAATACTATATACCCATATCTCTATTCCACCGTTACTTTTGATAATAATAAATATTCAGCCTTGACAAAATGCTTGATATTTATTTTCAGGCGCTCTCCTCTCGGCATAAAAATGTAACAGCTAAAATTGACGGTGTCACTCAGAAAGAACGTAGAAAAGATGTATCCTGGTTATTCCCGGGAGTGCGGAAGTTTGTTTTGGAAGCCGAGACGAATCTAATCAGAAGAAAAGTTGTAAGTGTGACAAACAAAAAGAAATTCCGACCGTACAAAAGGAGGAATGACGAAAATAATTTAGCACCTCGAAATTTGGACGCTACTCGTATTATTTATTTTTCTGTTTTGACCCTTGTAGACGAAGAAGGAGAATATTTGTGCGCTTGGGTTGGAGTTTTAGAGTTTTAGTGGAAATAACCATGAACTTTGACTATGTCTTTCCTTTGCAACAAAAGTTTTTTAAGTAAAAACTTATTTAGCGGCGTTGTGCACTTTTTGGGATGGGTAATAAATGTTAAACTCGCGTCAGGAAACGTGACCTGCGAATGTTCGTAAGACGAAGACAGCTGACGGCTCGACTATCTGTAAGTATACATGTTATATTCATATATATCCAGTGTTTAAAACATGAAAATTGAAAAAAGTGCATCTAAAGTGATGAAAAAATTGTGAAAGAAAATGAGTGAGTCGTACTTTATAAAAATACTAGATGAAAAATAATACTGATAATAAAAGCAATTCGTGCGAAATCATTCCCTAACCATTCCAAAATATCAAAAATGCACAACGTTAATATTCAAGTTTTCACTTCTGCCGGCACTACCGGAGTGCAACCCGTTGTTTTTTTTTTACGGAACTTAACCCACCATTAATAGTTGGTAAACGAAAATTAGATTTTGTTTTAAATGACCGTTTGTCCTTTGTATTTCGTTTCTCTCTTATTTTAGATAGTGATAATAAATAATGCAACTTTGAATGGAGATGTGTAGGTTCTTAATCAAGTTCTGTAGTCTAACCATGTACGCGTAAAGTGTACCTTATTCTTTTTGAGACCTTAGACAATCAATTTCAATTTACATTAGGCTTTGTCTCTCAAATGTAGTCTGGCCTATCGGGGTCCTTCAAATGACCCGCTCCTCTAGGGACGGCACTTCTATTCATTGCACAACAAAGGAGCTTGTGCCTTGTACGACCCCTTACAGGCTAACTGTGTCTACCTCTTATCTTGTCTGAAAGGTAACATTTAGTAGTTCTAAAAGCGGTGAGT
The DNA here is from genome assembly GCA_911387765.1 of Pyrgus malvae. NCBI lineage: Eukaryota > Metazoa > Arthropoda > Insecta > Lepidoptera > Hesperiidae > Pyrgus > Pyrgus malvae. The sequence goes on along the minus strand of OU426955.1, from coordinate 1,776,764 downwards.
TAATAATGTCAATTGTTATGATAGATGTACTCGTAGCTATAGTTATTTGGGGGAACTCTACTATAATGAATGAATGAATGAATGAATAAAAGAATGAATCACTCAATGAATGCATGAATGAATGAATGAATGAATTTATTTGTTTAAGCATGCGTACATATTTGATTAACCGACATACTTTACTGGATACACCAGTGTACGAATAAGAAAATAGTCATCGTATTATTAACACGGTTTACCTGTATGTTTGTGAGTCTGTGAGCTTGATGATAACTAACCTTTGGACTCGATTTTGACATACTTTCAAGGGATAGATTTAATTTAAACTTTGTTGATGGCCTTATGGGCGGTTTGAAAACATCCGACAGCGGGTTGGCCACTGACCCGAATCTCCACCAACCCGCATTGGAGCAGCGTGGTGGAGTAAGCTCCAAGCCTTCCTAATAATGGGGAGAGGCCCGTGCCCAGCAATGGGACGTAAAAAGGGTTGCAGCCAGCCAGTTGACCCACCAAAACTTATTTCAAAGCCCAGAAGTAAAAAGCATACAAAGGCAAATAAAAAACGTTCGAAGTATCGATATGCGTGCTATAAAACTATTCGTAAATTGCAGGCCAATTCCGCTTTGTACCCAACAGCCTCCCAGATCGACCGTTGAAAGTTGAAAGCACCTTTGACAGCGATATTCTCGAAATCTGTGTACACATATCCTTTTTCACGAGTCTGATCTGTTCTGGTTATAATAATGACGTGAACTGAGAAGGCACCTCACCAACCCGCATCGGAGCAGCGTGGTGGAGTAAGCTCCAGGCCTCCCCAATAATGGGGAGAGACCCGTACCTAGCAGTGGGAAGCAAAAAGGGTTGCAGCCAGCCACTGAGTGAGTTTGTGTGCGTAAACTTTTGAAACGATTGATCAAAAGTTATGAAATATATAACGGACAAATCTTCTCTACGTTTAGTTGGCATGCTTTTGTTACTTAACTAACACTGAGAGCTCTCGGGGTTACGCACACTGTTCACAAAACAATAAATAATAAATAAATATCTTTGGACAATTCACACAACGCCGCCTGATTCCAATTTAAGCAGAACTTGTACTATGGTAATCAGAAAGCTGATAAACATACTTATATAATTCTAAATATATACTTACATATATAAATTAACACCCAGACACAGAACAAATAGTCATTTTAATCACACAAATATTTGTCCTGGGTGGGAATCGAACCCACGACTTCACGCTTCGCAGTCGGCTCATCACCCACTACGCCACGGAGGCTGTCAAAACAATGTATGTACATTGCACGCTTCGCAACATTCATAGACGAACGAACTTGGTAACATTGAACATCTTATCATAAATTTTTAGGACATTCACAGTTGAACTTTATAAGTATTTAGTTTATTTTGATGTTTGCCTGCAGGCAAGAAAAGACATAAGAGTGTAAAATTATACTATAATTGGTATAATTTTAGCGAATAGCCTCTAAGTATACAATCTCATGAATAAAAATAGTTCATTTTTTAGTTCGATTTATTGTTAAAAATATTTTTTTTCAAGTTCTCGGAATTATATAAACAGTAACCAATGAAATTATTGTATTGCCACCGATTCTTGATAAGTGTCCAAAGTTTGATTTTAATCTGTCCGTTGAAGTCAAAATCGAATCCAAAAGTTGCAAGAGAGTAACAAACAAACTCACAAACATACAGGTGAAGCTAATAAAAACATGTTAAATAAATCGTAGAATATATAACATGTATGGCTGCAACTCTTTTTTTTGCGTCCCACTACTGGGCATGGGTCTCTTCCCCTTATTATTGGGGTGGCCTGGAGCTTACTCCACCACGCTGCTCCAATGCGGGTTGGTGGAGACACGGTGCATACCATACATAGTAGTACATAATCGCGCATGGCCCGGCCGCTGGTGTAGAACGCAAGCAGTCTACGCCGGTCCTGGTTGTTATAAATAAAAGTTAAACTTTGTCGGAGGCCTAGGCCACTATCCGAATCTCCATCAATCTCCATTGGTGCAGCGTGGTGGAGTAAGTTCCCAATAGTGAGGTATACCCAATAGTGAGGAGAGACTGTGACAAGTAAGATCGGTTGCAGCCAAATAAATCTAAACATAACCGAGGATTCCGTAAATTATTTTTTTATATATATGATGAAACTTAAAATTTACGGTTTTCGTAATTTTTCCTTTATCTGTGCTATAAGACGTTGCTTCGTATCAAATTTCAAGATTCTGAGTTCACGGGAAGTACCCTGTAGGTTTTGATTCCCATGCGAGTGTCGTAAATGTCTGTATCTTTTGATTGCGCTGGCTTAGAAGTTTGATTTTTTCACAGCTCCAAGGGACAGTAGACTTGAGTATTTGATATAAATTCCACCTCCACGCATTCCTGATGTCGTGATAGACAGACGGACGGACAACAAAGTGATCCCATAAAAGTTCCGTTTTTTCTATTGTAGGTATGAAACCCTTAAAAGGACACAAACGCAACTAAAAAAACTTTTACACTATCGATAGGATGGACGATAAAACGATTCGTAAAATGTCGGGGGTCTCGCTAGATCCGATAGCGCCATTGACAGAAATATTTTTCAATCCTGTATAAACGGGGAATTTGACTGGAGCTTATACAAACTAAATTCGTTTAAACTGGCTTTGGTGTTTTGGTCCCAAAATAATAAAAAATGCTTCTATTTCCAACAACCATGGATTTTAACTCACAGTTGTTTAAGCACCTTACGCCATTGATATAATAAGAGGAGCGATAGCTGAGCGGGTAAGACCGCGATCTCCGACACGGACATTGGAGTTCAAAGCCCCAGCATGCAACATTCAAAAATAATTTCTTAAGTGAGTATTTAATTATCAATTACTGCTCCACGGTAATGGAAAATTTTGTGATTAAATAAATAAATACCTCAATAAATAACGCTTCACACTCATCGCCCCACAGTAGGGTATATATACCGGGTATCGCGGATACCAGGGGCACATACAACGACAGAAACACAAACAGCCAGACCGAGAAAGGAAATTTAAACTCATCACTCAAATTTCTGTTTCGCCGGGAATCGAACCCGAGAACTGAGAAAAGTATTTTCATTTCATTTCATTTCATTTTATTTCATTTGGATGGAGGGTGTCCTTGGCTCCGTTCACCGCGAAGTGGTCACCATTCGGGGACCTTCCTTCCTCAACAATTGATTTTACAACGCCATCTACTAAAGTAGCTGCCATGAAATACATGTGGCTGCAACCCTTTTTTTTGCGTCCCACTGCTGGGCACGGGTCTCTCCCCCTTATTGGGGAGGACTGGAGCTTACTCCACCACGCTGCTCCAATGCGGGTTGGTGGAGATGCGGGTTAGTGGCCAACCCGCTGTCGGATGTTTTCAAACCGCCCATAAGGCCTCCGACAAGGTTTGACGACTGTTATCTATCGACAACAACCGGGACCGACGGCTTAACGTGCCCTCCGAAGCACGGAAACGCGCATGAATTTTTTTTTTTTGCCACTAGCGGTCACCCATCTCACACCCGACCGCGCCCGTTTGGCTCAGCTGCATAGATCAATTGCGTTCTACGCTAGCCGCCAGGCCATGCGCGCTTCGCATCATCAACCCTTTTTATGTCCCACTGCTGGGCACAGGTCTTCTTCTCACAATTTCTCAATTTAGACATTTAGGCCATAGTCCACCACGCTGGCCAAGTGCGGATTGGTGGCCGCCACGCTTTAGAGAAATTATGAATTTCTCTCAGGCGTGATGGAGAACATCGTAATCAATTAAATATCACGATATTTTCAATCACCGTTGATCAGCGATATGTGTCTATGTGCGTCGTTGTTTATTTATTCCCTTTTTCTTCTATTAAACACACGGAGATTCTGATAGAGACGACGTATGGATTTAGCCTACTAGGGATAAATCAACTCACTGTTTCCTATTCTTATTCCTATCAATAATTTTATAGGCCAATATAAGTTCAAACTACGCGAAAAGAGGGGAGGAGGCCCGATTCTCTCCCTATGCACCAGGTCCCTTGTCCCCCTAGCTACGCCACTCCGTGCATACCTGGAAGAAGTTCATAATTTCTCGAAAGCATGACGTCCACCAACCCACACTTGGCCAGCGTAGTGGACCATGGCCTAAATCCCTCTCACTTGTGAGAAGGAGACCTGTGCCCAGAAGTGGGACATAAAAAAGTTGAAAAAAAAAACCATAACTTGACCAGCGTCAAGTTAGATTACTGTCAAATAAAAAAAACGCATTGGATTGATACCGATTGACCTCCTTTTTAAAGTCAGTTAAATATAGATACTTAGTAGTACTATGAAACAAGCTACTGGCGCAATAAGTGACACGCGACAGACGAACCCTGCTCAATCTGCTAATGGGCCTTCTGTTGAACCCAGTAGCATTCATTCTGTGTACATCTGCATGTACTATATATCAATGAATGCTTATAGAAATGGAATTTCAAATTTTCTGCATAGAGGATAAAGTATCAGACGTGTATGCAGGATGCTTGTTTTTAAGTGTTCGCTGCAACAGTTGAACATTCAAAAAACGTTTCATCTGTTTTAAAAAATCTCACTAAGTACGAAAAGAGAACATATTTTAATGGAATGAAGATATAATACTACCGAATTGGAACTTGGAAATGTTTAATATTTTTATGTTGAAAGAAAAACTTGACTGGGTGATGGAAATTTGTTTTAATAAAATATTGCTATATAAAGTGAGCAGCAATGGCCGAGTGGTAAAAGCCGCGGTCTTCTACGCGACCGATCCCGGGTTCAAATCCTTGGCGCACACCTCTGACAATGACATTTGTAATGTGCGCATTTATCTCCACGGTGATGGAAAATATCGTGATATTTAATTGATTACGATGTTCTCCATCGCCGTGCATGCCTGAGAGAAATTCATAATTTCTCGAAAGCATGACGTCCACCAATCCGCACTTGGCCAGCGTGGTGGACTATGGCCTAAATCCCTTTCACTTGTGAGAAGGAGACCTGTGCCTAGCAGTGGGACATAAAAAAAGGTTGAAAAAAATACAAAGTGCACTATATAAAGTAAAATCTGCATTCGCAATGGGAAGGATATCGGATACTTTCTACTGAGAAGCCTGAGTTCACCCTGGGCAACATACTAATGCACTGCTTCTCTAAAGGCTTGTGTTAATCAGGATCTTCTCGAAATGATTTTTGCGTATTCTACAATATGGCTGGCACGTTTAGGTTTTAGGTGCTGTTACTAGTGTAGCGACCTTCCGCTATTAATCAAGAGATGGCGCCACGGGTATTCCTGAATCACGCTAGCGAAGTTTTCTGAATATCCGAGCATATATACAACCTCCGAATTGAGTCAGTTGGAGCGCGGCTGCTCCCGGGCATGACCACCTTGCCCAGCGGGAGATCTCCCTTTGCCAAACTGGTGACCCTTGACAAGAATACGTCCCTTCTGACCTTCAACAGTCATACCTTCACTCCCTGGATGGACTGCAGCATCAGTTCACTAGCTCGTCAGGGTCATCGCAGCGCACTATGTACATGCTTCCTGATCCTGATCAAGCTGCCTCCTGCGACGTCGTGGATGGCTCGAGTACCCACTCTCCCTTTGCCAAAGTACAACAATTTTGTTCAAGATTTCATTCGAACTTAATATTGAAGTTGTCCTTATCGAAACTTGTACAATTAAATCGAACTCTGCAAAAGCGATAGAAAGCAAAGATAATCATTATTATAAGTAAAGTTTTGCTTTTTATATTTTAATTTTTCTTCGGAAGTTTACTAACTAAGACGCCATTATTTAAAGTTATAATTGGACACGGGATAATCGCTGAAAAAGATTTGATAAATAATTATATTCCTTTGAAATCGAATAATAAAAATGTAATAGAATTGTTCATTGACATTAACACCCATTTTCACTAACCATAGAATCACTAATTAAAGTGTTGATTAGTTACGTCCCAAGTAAAGTTAATTGGCAAGTAAAAGCTATGAATACAAGTCAGTTTTTCATATGATTAGTGCTACTCGAACATCGTGAAATTGAAATTGAAGTTTCAGATGACTTTAACCGACAATTAACCTACTTGTCCCTTTACTTGAAGGTAGTGAAAGAGGCCTTAATAAAAGAACCTCATAAGCACTTCTCCACTGATCTGCACTTGGCGTAGTGGATCATGGCCTAAGTCCTTCTTAATTTGAGGAGTTCCCAAAAGTAGGACATGAGAAGGATTAAAAAATGATGTCATACAGCTATACTAACATATCACCAAGAAGTCAACTCGATATCTTTCAATTCTTTCGATACTTCTCAGCACAGTGAAAACATTCCGCACCTTATCAATATTTTTATGTTTTCTTTTTAATTAAGAACGCTAACGTCAAGTTTGAAGAAAGAATAACTGGTGTGATGTCACAGATTTCTCTATGACCCAGATCCACCGTTTGTCTGTCACAGGTCACGGCCAGCGCACGGGCGCAGTTTTAAAAATAGAGTTAGGTGAGCTCCGTACTGCGGACTGACAGCCAGGTGTTAGTAATAAAAAAAGAGACACATTCAAAAATCGAATAGAAAAAAAAAACTTTATTGTTTCAAATTTCACAGAATGGACTCTCCGGTGGATCATGCGTAAATTCTGCGTTTTAGAGATAATTAACCGATTTATTATATCGAGAATTTACACACTGGACTTAGTACACGTTTCGCGAAGGGAACTGAACCATCATGAAGTTATGTTGTATCATATGAGAGTTTCATTAGTTATTAAAATGGCCAGACTTATTTTTTATCTAGACCCACTCTGTTTTTTAAACTGTAACACAATTAGTCAAAATCAACAAAAAAGTGTATGAGTTTTGGCGGGAAGTCGGAAAACACCCTCTTATTTTATTTTAATTTTATTGGTGTATTTTTGAATTATATCGGATAAATTTGATGATGGCTTATTCGATATAGAATAATTACAGTGCACGAGTATAGTGAAATAGAATAACAGTACGAAAATATTATGTTTTTTCGGCTTGACTCCAAAATCCTTCGGTTATTTTCTGGTAAAGTTGAATATCTGACTGAATTGACTCACTGATTACTGACGACTTACTGACTTTACCTATTATTGCATCCAGTTTCAACAAAAGTGGCAAAAAAGTGATGCAAAAATTATACTTGACGCTGGGAACATGCACAAAGTTTGCGAGGGACATGCCATAATTGAAAAAATATAATAGTAATAAGTGTAAAGAGGAGCTAAAGAATGGAGAAATATTACGTAGATTGTTTTTCACATCTAATCACCTTTTGTCGTTTCATACATTTTTATCGAATTAATTTTTTATGTGTTAATTTTACTATAGAACTAACAGTGTCAACGGTACTTCTTAGATTACATGGACAATGGCTAGATTAAATAGATATTCCTACGCATAAGAATATTAATCTACGAGATTACACTTTATCATAGAGAGAGCAATTTTCCAACACACGGTCATCAATAGTCAGATATCAGTAACATTTAAGAACCTTCACGGTCTAAACCTTTATTTATTTATTTATTTATTTAAAACAAAATCCACAGCTTACAGAATCAATTAAAGCATTACTTACATCTAAATCTTAGAGCCAATGACGGATTTACATTATACAGGTAAAACCTTTAATTACTTTCTATCATTCGACTTAACCTTTTTTTCTCCGTCTGCTCTTTTCTTCAGCTCAGCATTGCCTAAGCGCACCCAGAGTAGACAGAACAAAAAAAATAACGTTCATTTAGAGCTTGTAAAGGAACCGTACTGTAGGCGAAATAATAATTTTTTTTTAATAGGAAAACCTCTACGGTAACGGTGTTATCTATTTTTGAATAATAGTACTTTTGGCATTATTTGGAATTGTCAAGGAAAAATTATTAGTGAAAATTTTCTAAGTTTCGATGAGTTTCCCGTATGGATGCGATCTTTTCGCCGGACTGGCACTGAACAGTTATACGTACATTGAATAAAGAATATTTCATTTCATTAACAATGATAGCAATATGAAATGAAATGAAATGAAATATTCTTTATTCACTGTACGGTTCATTTACAAACTCTTAGTGAACGTTATTTTTTTTGTTCTGTCTGCTCTGGGTGCGCTTAGGCAATGCTGAGCTGAAGAAAAGAGCAGACGGAGAAAAACTTCAGCCCTGTTTTAAAATATGAGGTATACAATAATAAGCTTTCTTACAGAGTAGCTATGGGCAGATAAGGAACATACGTGACAGCTACCGCATGTGTCAATGTCGTCCCACAGCCATCTGTTAACATTGGCAGTTTGATTGATTTAAATCTATTACATCAGTTATAGAAACAGCCTTGTGGGAATACAGCTCAATCCCAAGCTTTTTTATCAATTAAATAGTCCTTAAGATCGTAATAAGCCTTGCGGCACAGGACTTGTTTGTTTGCGATTATAATTGCGATATTAATTTGCGAACAATTTACGAACGTTCAAACAATATTAATCAACGACAGAAAACCCTAATTAGTGTATCCCGAGACTACAATTTTATTCACAGCACAATAATCTTGAACACTAAAGCGTTTAATTTTTTACGTACATTCAAGGCAAAAGTTTTTATCCACCAACCAACAATACAAGAACAAAAAGCTAAAAATTGAACCAAAGGCCTCATTTATTAAGTTTTCTTGTGGCCTGACTGGCCGAAAAGCCTAAATAGCAATAAAAAGTTTATACGAGTTCAGTAAAAAGGAGTATTGACTTTCAATTATGCGGACCCAAAAGAAATGTTTGCCGCTGATTTTGAATATGTACGTTTTAAATCTTCTTCAAAAATGCTGCATTACTGTTTATAATATACTTTCTATATTCTGTAATCTATCTTCTTCTTCTTCTTCTTTTCAGCCTTTTGTAGTCCACTGGTGGACGTAGGCCTCCCCTAACGTTCGCCACTCCTCCCAGTCCTGCGCCTTCTGAATCAAGCGGCTTCCCGCTGTCTTCTTTAGGTCATCAGTCTACCTGGATGGAGGGTTTCTTCTGTTTGCAAATTTTGAGAGCTATGTCGGTAACTTTCGTTCGTCTGCGGATTTCATCGTTACGGATTCTGTCGCGTAGAGAAATACCAGATCACTTTATGATAACCTTAAAACACCCGAGCGATGCTGGGCCGGTGCGCCAGTGTCTATTAATTATTTTAAATCCCAAGAACGATCATCAGAATCTCATAATCTTTCATCTAAAATATTTCTACCTCATTATCGTATTATTTTTAAACTCTGTTTATCATTATAAGTGGCTCATTAAAACGACAGAGGGTTCACGGGACGGGAGGGTCGGTAATTACGTATTAAAATTTAATAATCGCTTCAAAGGACGGGGGATCTTATTGCTATTACAGGACGTTTCTTTCTGGGGTACCGAATTCAGGTTGAAAAGGGGAGTATAATTGAAGATATCAGAAAAGAACATTGAGGACTATCTTTCGCCCGCAGCTGCACCCGCCGTATAGGTATACATATTCATATGCATGGAGTAAAAAGCGGTTGTTTTAATATTACAAACAGACACTCTTATTTTATTTATCTGTATAGATTTTTCATGGTTCCCGTTAGTGCAGCATGGTGTTGTCAGCTCCAAGCCTACCGTTACTTCATTACTAGAGAAATGCGTGCCCGTACGATTAACGGTAACTTCAATTCGGCTGCAACCTTTTTTTCCACCACTGCTGGGCACGGGGTGTCTCAAATACAAATATAACGCTTCACACTCATAGCCGCACAATAGAGTAGATATACCCTGTATCTAGGGTACCATGGACACAAACAGAGACAGAAACACAAACACCCAGACCGAGAACAGAAATTTAAACTCATCATTCAAATTTCTGCTTCGCCGGGAATTGAATCCGGAACCCTTCAATTGGCAGTCCGGCATGGTAACCATTACGCCACGCGGGTCGTCAAAAAATCTCCAAAAAAATCGGCCCATAACAACAACGACTCCAACGCACTGCTCCAATGCGGGTAGAGAGGTATAGACGGAGATGTGGATAAGAGACCAACCCACTGTCGGATGTTTTCAAACCGCCCATACAGCCTCTGACAAGGTTTGAAGACTGTTATTTTTCGATAACAACCAGGACCGACGACTAAACGTGCACTCTTCAATAACTTTTTTTTTATTTGAATCGAGTAGTGGACGAGCATGCAGGCCACGTGGTGTTAAGTGGTCGCTGCAGCCCATGGACATCTACATACAATCTCAAGCAAGCATAGGTAAGTCTTGTCTGAGGTCGCATGTAGTTGCGCTACTACTCCGGAGGCTGGTGGTTGCCTCATTTAAGTGTGGCCGGCAAAAAACTTAAACAAATTACGAAATAAAGCCTGTAATTCGCACATAATTTACAAACAACCAGTACAAGGTTTATTAGAAGCTATTATTTGACACAATTTAGTAAATTCCACACTGAATTCGTCCCGTATTTCATCCTAATAAGTCAAAGCATAGTAAGCATATCGCGATAGGCCCAGGATAATACACCCGAATTATTGAAATGCTTACAAAACTGAGTAAGCAAAACCCGCGCTGATTTCGACCTGTGTTCAATGCTGAAGCACGCATGGCCCCGCGGCTAGTGTAGAATGCAAACGATCTACACAGTTACGCTAAACGACCGAAGGTAGTAGGGTAGAAAATATTTTGGAAACCCGCAGGTATATGCTACGTAGTCCTGTAGCTTCGGGATTAAGAATAGAGCTACGGTATCCCCTGCCTGATCGTAAGAGGCTACTAAAAGGGGGCTTCCTGGGTTGTGGGCGGTAAGAGTGGGAGCTCGAAACATCCAGCCAGTAGCCCAAGGAAGGACGACGGTGTGTGCATGCCACCGTAAGCATCGGAAGGTACTGGAGAGCACATCTGTTCTCCCGAAAATGGGCCCGTTGTAGGGCGCCGCGTGTGGAGGTCACCGGTGCATTCCACTGGAGATCCCGGAGTCCTCCCCAAGCGCAGAGGTAGGCCGCCAAAGGGCGTTTTAGTGCGGTACAAATCCCACATAACCCGGTATCCTCTCCCATTTCCCCCGATACAAAAAAAAAGAAAAGAAGGTACATATCGTATACTATCGTTGAACCCACTACTGTCGTGAAACAATTCTCGTATTTTGGTGGAATGGGGCAGTTGCCAGCCAGACTTACATGAGGCGATCATAACCTCATACGACCACAGATGAAACAAAGACATGCTTGTGGTTTTGTATCTTAGAGCATCAAGGTATGACAGGTATGACACCCGTCAGACGAGTGGCCTTTACGGGCGAACCCCTCGTCCCAACGTCCATGCTCAATGTGCCTTCTAGTTATACAACTAGTGTGTCTGTGTGTGTCGGTGTCAGTGTTGACGGCGCATAGAAAATGACGTTGTTAATTGAAATTGACATTTTTAGAAATGTATGCGTCTGTAGCGATGAAAGAATATTTGTGAATGTGTGACAAAATTAAAATGCGTGCGTCCTTCCCCCGCACCAGATTTGGCACAAAAATTATGTATCGAAGCGAGGCGCTATGCCGTCTCTACTGAAGGGTGAGTCAGTAACTTTGATACTCTAAGTTTTGTATAGACATTTATAGACTACAGCGACAACTTAACGCCACGTGGCCTGCATGCTCGCCTGAAACCTCATTAAAAACATAAAAAATCGTTACAAGTAACATTGAAATCGTTACTGCACCTTCAATCACATCAGAATCTAAGAATATAATAATCAAAACACCAAATACCGCCAAGTAAATTAGACACATTTAAGCGACACATTAAATAACCAAACCCCGCACTGAATTTAGGCCGTGTTTCATACTAATAAGTCAAAGCATAGTTAGCATATCGCGACAGGCCCCGGATAATATAGCGGCATTACATGCAGAGGCTGAATTAGGCACAGAGGAAGATCAAACAGAGGTTACAGGTTTCGGCCGAATTATTCGGATGCCAGCGACGTAATGGGAATTTGCAATTAATTTGCAGTTTGTAGTAAAACCAACAAAAAAGGGATTTATGTCACTTTATTATTACGAGTATGTTGATATACTTAACTGTAAGCTTAATGTTAATCTAGAATATTCGAGGATATTTTGAAGAATCACTTATGAATGTGTATTTAATAAATTTATGTGAATAATACAATCTCTGTCTAGATATATTAACTATGTCCGATTTGGTTATTTATAAATGTATGTGTTTCGGTATGGTTTTTGTTAAACCTTCCTAAAACTTAAATGAATATTTGAATTCTGTTTTAATTTTGTATTTATTAGATTATTAAATGTAAAGTTTTTCAGAACGAACAATGTTTTATTGTGCTTTGATCTTGGGTCGATAGCCAAGTTTTGAAGTAACTGTAAAAAACGGTCAAAAAATATGAAAACCATAAATAAATATTGCTTCTTCAATCTAAAAAATCGGACAAGAGAGGTAAAGGTAAAATTCTATGTTCTCATATTTCAATAACAATAAATAACTTAGCAGCAATGTAGGGAGAAGTTCCAAACGACCGCAATCATGTGAGAGACCCGAGACCAACGGTCCCGTTGTTGGTCACATGTCAAAAAGAAACGGTGCAAGAAGAGTAGCAGCCAAATGGATACAAAAGACCTTTTTTGGTATTGGGAGGAAACCTTCAAAAGGTACCCGGCACCTTGGGAGAGAGGATACCGGGTTATGTGAGATTTGCACCGCACTAAAACCCCCTCGGTAGCCTGCCTCTGCTCTTATGGAGGACTCCCAGTACGGGCCCATCTTCGGGAGAGCAAATGTACTCTCCTGCACATTCAGATGGCATGCGGCCACGCACTCACCACCGTCCTTCCCGGGCCTTTTGGCTGGACTTATCGAGCTCCCACTCATACTGCCCGCAACCCCGAAAGCCCCCTTTTAGTTGCCTCTTACGATCAGGCAGGAGATACTGTAGCTCTATTCTTAATCCCGACAGTATCAAGTTTCAAAGCCTTTTCACATACCGCAAACACAAATTATATTTATAATGATCCTATATCTCTTCACAAACTCTTTACGTTCCTTATAATTTAAGTGCTATATTTCTAATGGCCATGGATTCGAAGCATAAAGGCGTCGTTTGCGAAATTAAAGCAATCTTTGCTAGCAAATGGCGGCTTGCGTAATAATCGCTACTGATTATATCTGTGGTTATAGACTTAAATTTTCGGAACATTTCGAGAGGCAACCATAAGCTTTAAGGCTGAACTCCTGCAACTATGAGAAATACGACGTTAGTTTATATAAACAAATCAGTCGTTACAAAGTAGTTCCAAGTTTTGCTCGTTATCGTTCCAAGTATGTAACTTAATAACTAGGAATTTCGTGTTTGCGTAAACCCTCATCCAATATTATATTGAACTATCATGAAATTCAAACAAAAAACATTGGCTGCAACTCTTTTGGCGTCCCATTGCTGGGCACGGGTCTCTCCCCATTATTGAGTGGCCTAGAGCTTACTCCAACACGCTGCTCCAATGTGAGTTTGTGGAGATGCGGGTTAGTGGCCAACCCGCTTTCGGATGCTTGCCCATAAGGCCTCAGACTAGGTTTAACAACTGTTATCTATTGATAACAACCGGCACCGTTATCTTTACGTGCCCTCCGAAGCACGGAAACTCGCATTCAATTTTTGCCACTAGCGGTCGCTCATTAGCGGTCATCATAGCGGTCAACTGACTGCGCCCGTTTGGCTTAGCTATCGTAAGTAGATCGCTTGCGTTCAACGCTAGCTGCCGGGCTATGCGCGCACAAACAAAAAACATTGTTATAGTTTAATAACCCGTCATTTTAATGGCCTCAAACTAATTTACTCTTTCAATTTGTATTATAAGAACTTAAGGTAAATAAGGAGCGAATAAATATTGTATAATTAAGCTATTAAACATAGGTATTTACTGCTTACTCGTGTATCATAAGATTGGTCTAAACAGAAAATAGTAAAAGTTTAGCGCAAAACTGAACAGAGATTTGCAAGTGGCTGCAACCCTTTTTGCGTCCCACTGCTGGGCACGGGTCTCTCCCCATTATTGAGGAGGCCTGGAGCTTACTCCACCACGCTGCTCCAATGCGGGTTGGTGGAGATGCGGGTTAGTGGCCAACCCGCTGTCTGATGTTTTCAAACCGCCCATAAGGCCTCCGACTAGGTTTAACGACTGTTATCTATCGACAACAACCGGGACCAACGGCTTAACGTGCCCTCCGAAGCACGGAAACGCGCATGAATTTTTTTTTGCCTGTAGCGGTCACCCATCTCACACCCAACCGCGCCCGTTTGGCTCAGCTGCATAGATCGCTTGCGTTCTACGCTAGCCGCCAGGCCAATCGCTTCAATTTTTTATTGATTTACAAGTAATACTTGCAAATATAGGACTGTTTCATGGTAGTAAGTAATTTCCTAGTGGTTAAACGGGTTATGGAGTCCACGATGGTGCAAGTTCTGTCGAGACGAGACAAAATTTAGTATGAGTGTGCGAGAGTATGAAAGTCAATAGTGTTCCGGCTGGGTTTTAGTACATTTTTTTCCGGGGAACAAGTAGCCTTGTACTATTCCAGACAATAATCCATCTCTATGACTAATTAGGTCTTAGGTTATTAAGCAACAAAATCCATTATAGCTAAATTTATCCATAAAATTTATAATTGTAGTGTAGATAGTACGAAAAATTTAAATATTGAGGACCTGTATGGCGTAATGCTCGTAGTTACCATACCTAACGGAAGATGTGGTTCTGGGTTCGATTTCTAGCCAAACATAAATTTTAATGATGGTTAATTTAAAATAACTGTTTTTGTCTGCGAGTTTGTGTTCGTGTATTTTTATATCCATGGTACCTTTGACACTAGAAATGTCTTCGATTTATTCATGGACTGAATCTTGTGTAGTTGTTACATAATATCAAAAATATTATTTGTGATGATGAAAGCCGAATACATGTTGTTTACATCAACATTTCTCTCAAATCAGTTAATAAAATCGGAACACTGCACTGCGTGATTTAATGGAAATATTTCGCCAACGCATACACTTTCCGTAGGAAAACATAAATCACTCTATCTCTTTCTTATTGTCTTTTTTTCGAAAGACATAAACAAGGAACGCAGCTGTGGCCATTCCGGTGTCTTTTAGCTTTATTTTAAACTTCCAGGAAGTAGTTGTATCGTGATTTATGTTATATCTGTTATCTATATAAGCACGATTTTCTGAAAGTATGTGTAAAATGAATAACGAATTACGTTTTGTTTTTTATTTGAATAGAATAGGTATGTTAAGTGGTCGCTGCAGCCCATGGAAACCTTTATTTTGGTATCGGGAGGGGGACCTTCAAAAGGAACCCGGCACCTTGGGAGAGCATACCGGGTTATATGGGATTTGTACCGCACTTGAAACCCCGATGCGGATTGGTGGACGTCATGCTTTCGAGAAATTATGAATTCCTCTGAGGCATGCACGGCGATGCAGAACATCGTAATCAATTAAATATCACGACGATATTTTCCATCACCGTGAAGCAGCGATAAATGCGCACATTACAAAGTTCAGAGGTGCGCGCCGAGGATTTGAACCCGGTATCGGTCGCGTCGAAGACCGCGGTTTTTTACCACTCGGCCATTGCTGCTCACGTAATTTTATAGTACACATATGAATGTGACTATCACTTACACTTTAACGACCCGCGTGGCGCAGTGATTACCATACCGGACTGCCAATCGAGGGGTCCCGAGTTCGATTTCCGGCGAAGCAGAAATTTGGATGATGACCTTAAATTTCTGTTCGCGGTCTGGGTGTTTGTGTTCCTGTCTTTGTATGTATCTATGGTACCCACGACACAGGGTATTAATTACCTTATGTTACGTTTATACGTTATCACTTACAGTAATACACTCAATAAAGAAGTTCTGTATAACCGCTGTAACTAAAACTGAAAAAAGTCCAATCTACAGAAGCACTTTTCACTTACAGTACACAGAATCAACTTATAAAACATCGAAACTTTTGCAGTAATTGTAATATCCACTCTACGTTTAAAATTAGGCTACTATATAACATCGAGTCTTTTCAAAATCATGAATAAATGGGTGGCGTAATGGTTACTGTGCCGGACTGCCGGTTGGAGGGTATCGGGTTCGATTCCCGGCGAAGCAGAAATTTGAATGACGAGTTTAAATTTCTGTTCTCGGTCTGGGTGTTTGTGTTCCTGTCTTTGTATGTGTCTATGGTACCCACAACACAGGGTATTAATTAGCTTATGTAACGTTTATACGTTATCACTTACAGTAATACACTCAATAAAGAACTTCTGTATAACCGCTGTAACTAAAACTGAAACAATGTTCAATCTACCGAAGCACTGTTCGCTTACAGTACACAGAATCAACTTATTAATCATCGAAAGTTTTGCAGTAAATGTAATATCCACTCTACGTTTAAAATTAGGCTTTTCTAAATCATGAATAAATGGGTGGCGTAATGGTTACTGTGCCGGACTGCCGGTTGGAGGGTATCGGGTTCGATTCCCGGCCAAGCAGAAATTTGAATGATGAGTTTAAATTTAATGGTTAGTGTAAATTTCTTTTCTCAGTCTTGGAGTTTGTGTTTCTGTCTTTCTGTGTGTCCATGGTACTATAGAGTTTGATGCTTCACGTCAACCTCAATGATGATTACTGGTTATTTATAAAAGTTTATTAAGAAGATATTACTTAATACGAATTAGTAGAAGTCACTCTCTTCTGTACTTTGTCTGATTGACGTAGTTTTAGCACAGCTCCCAATAAAGTGATATTTAAAAACCTAGGGTAATTCTGTCGATGCTAATAAAGCATTTATTGTTCAAAAAAAAGCAATTCGTGCAGTGTGTGGAGTAGGAATTCTAGATAGTTGTCGCCCGCTATTTAAACAATTAAAAATTCTACCTCTGCCATGTCATTATATCAGAGATGCTTGTATGTTGTAAAGCAAAATAAGGAATACTTCGAATTTCAATGTGACCGCTCGTAATGCAAGACGAATAAAAAATGTTAATCTTTATGCACCTAGATGTCGTTTTTAGATTCTTAAAAAGAATGCTTTGTATTCAGTTATTAAAATATATAATAATTTGCCGATAAATTTGCAGGAATATATAGAAATATTTTGCAGGAATTACCAATAAATAACAATATCTTTAAAAAACAATTAAATAAATGGCTATTAGATTGCATGTTTTATAGCGTTGACGAATATTTGACTAATAATTAAAATAAGTGTAATTTATATTTAAATATTATTCTATAATTTAATAAAAATAAATAAAATAAATAATTTAACAATACAAAACGTAATGTAATAATAATAATTATCTCCTGTATAAAGTATGATCAAATGTATCTATAATAATAATGTTAAATGCTATGTATTATTTAATAAATAATTAATGTGTATTTAGTAAAATTTGCACGCCTGATTAGGCAGAACATACAGACCCGAGAAATATTTATAATATCACCTACATTGTAATAAATTGTAAATACTATGTTCTGGCAAATAAAGAAATTGAAATTGAAATAGGCAGTTTTACTTCGGTAGCTTCCTCACAGTATACAGTCCCCATGACACACACATGTTATATAAAAATGTTTTATATTGAAAGCCCATAGTACCCTGCGTACCCTGTGTCTTGGGTGTACCATGTACACACATAAAGACATGAATACAAATACCCAGACAGAGAACAGAAATTTAAACTCATCGTTCAAATTTCAGCTTCACCGGGAACCGAACCTGGGAACCCCCAGTAGCAGTCCAGAACGGTAACCGTTGCGCCATTAGATAACATGTATAGAGCGTGCATGACCCGAGGGCTGGCGTAAAACACAAGCGATCTTTGCAGCTAAGCCCAATGGGCGGGTGTGAGATGGGTGACCGCTAGATTCAAAAATATTATGCGTGTTTTCGTATTTCAAAGACACGATAAACCATCGGTCCAGCTTGTTATCGATAGATAACAGTCATTAAAACCTTGCCGGAGGCCTTATGGGCGGTTTGAAAACATCCGACAGCGGGTTGGCCACTAACCCTTATCTCTATTAACCTGCAGCAGAACCAGCGTAGTGGAGTAAGCTCGAGGCCTCCCCAATTCAGCAGGGGGACACAGAAAAAAACGCCAGTTGCTAAGATACATTGAATTAATTAATTACTCAAAGCACAACTTACTTATAAACCTCTTAATGATCAATCCCATTCTAATTGTAATAAAAACAAGAAGTCTTCAAACAACCTCGCAAACTACCGTCAGTTACTGTTTATTGCAGAACTTTCCTCGTTTGCAGCTACACTCACTAATAATAGAACAATTTTAGAGCAGGATAAGTACTATTGCTGATAGTCCCTGTAGCTTCGAGATTAAGAATAGAGCTACGGTATCCCCTGCCTGATCGTAAGAGGCGACTAAAAGGGGGGCTTCCGGGATTGTGGGTGGTGAGAGCTCGATCCATTTAGCCAGCAGCCCCGGGAAGGTGTGTGCGTGGCCGCATGCCACCGTAAACATCGGAAGGTGCAGGAGAACACATTTACTCTCCAAAGATGGGCCCATTCTGTGCTCCGCGTGTGGAGGACACCGGTGCGTTCCTATGGAGATCCCGGAGTCCTCACAGATGCAGAGGCAGACCACCGAGAGGATTTTGGTGCGATCCAATCCCACATAACCCGGTATCCTCTCCCAAGGTGCCAGGTACCTTTTGAAGGTTTCCCCCTGACACCAAAAAAAAGGTACTACTGTTGCTAAAGTTCGAATTATCATGAGATTACAGATAACTACCGATCAATTTAGTTTAATTTAAATGAGGCGACCTAATTGGTAGTGGTGTATTAGCAGCATACGACCTCGGCAAGACTCGAACTCTGCTCAAATTGTATTTAGATGTCCATGGAATGTTCAGTGACCCCTTAACACTATACGTAGTAGCAGTTGAGCATGTAGGCTACGGCCTATGTGCTCATCTACTAGTTCATTTAAATTAAATTAAATTAAACAAATCAGAAACTAGGCAAACCAGAATATACTATCGCTAATAGTGTGGACATGTTACATAGGATACAATGAAAGTTCTGCGCTTCTGGCCTCTAATAAACGTGATATTTTTAAACATAAAAAACTCAATAATTGCGGCGGAAAATCGCGCGTCAATTGTTTTATCACAAGATAAATTTCATCTGTGTTATATTATAAATTTTATGAGGTAAATATTCATAAGGGGTCACCCATATTACACCCGACCGCGCCCGTTTTGCTTAGATGGTTAGATCGCTTGCGCTCTGCGCTAGCCGCAAGGCCATGCCCGCTTTAATCTCATCTGACCCGGGCGAAACTCCGCAGCACAGCTATACAATACATTGAAAGATCTAAACATATAAATTCTGTTGAATGAGCTCATTGGATAACCGCGTAGGTGTTCGTTTAATTAAAACACATAATTCACAAACAAATGAGAAAACCAATCGTATATCAAACGGATCTGATGAGATCTCTTGAACGCAGGTATGAGTTTGTATGTAAAATACATGTTCGATACACACGATAGGATAGATATGTAAGTAGGTATCGTGTAAACTATCTAAACTAATTTTTTTCAATACGTTGTTAAAAGAGCGGTTTGCGGGTTGGTGGAGATGCGAGTCAGCGGCCAACCCGCCGTCGGATGTTTTCAAACCGCCCATAAGGCCTCCGACAAGGTTTAACGACTGTTATCTATCGACAACAACCGGGACCGACGGCTTAACGTGCCCTCCGAAGCACGGAAGCGCACAGGATCTTTTTTGCCACTAGCGGCCACCCATCTCACACCCGACCGGAGCCGTTTGACTTAGTCGCATAGATCGCTTGCGTTCTACGCTAACCGGCGGACCATGCGCGCTTCAGGCTTTAGTGCAATAAAAATCTCACTCCCGATACAAAATGATTATGATACATTACAATACAATACAATACAATGATGATGTAAATATTTAAGCGCTGATTTAATTTTACATAGGCTTTATACATACTCGGATATTAAACATCCCTATGGTACGAATCCCACCGATAGTATCAAAGGATGTGACACTTTGAAGTGCGTTCGCGCGAACTTAATGATACATAATGAACTATATTGTATGAAGTCGGCAGTGGAAACGGTTTAATGAATTTCGTGCTCGTTCCAAGTTAATTGACTTGTATTGGAATTAATCGAATTAATTATTTCACGTAGAAGTTATTTTACGAATGAAACAAAGTCGTGCTCAAAAGATTAATCTCCGATTCATGCAATGGAGTTTATTTCTGAATAATTTAACTGACGACTTGTGCCTGTGCTTTCGATCAAGACATTAGGATATAGAGTAAAAAATCAGGAGTGAAAAGTAACAAAGGTTTCTGAAATAGTTGCCAAAATTATTTTTATCTTAACATCTATTATTTTATCCTATTATCTATATGAAAAAATCTGACTCTAATTTATTTAATTATTACAATTTATGATATAATAAATGAAATGAGTCAAAATTTACTCAATTACGCGATGAATAGTAATTTTAGAACCTTTCAAGTTTCTCGGTAAATTATTTGTTTACCTAATTAATATTCTAGTTATCTATATTAATATTATAAAGAGGAAAGATTTGTATTTTTGTATGTTTGTAATGAAAAAACTCAAAAATTACTGTTCTGATTTCAAAAATTCTTTCACCATTGGAAAGATACATTACATACATGCATTCACCCTGAGTAATATAGGCTACTTATTACCGCGGGAAAATGCTTCATTCCTACGTGAAAACGGGTAATAGGGTCGACGCGGTTGAAGCAACTGGCTAAACGCCTATGATTTTAATATAGCAATGAAGCCTGGAATAGCACATAGGCTATTTTTTATCCTACGGGGACCCATTAAACGGGTCCATGCGGGCGAAGCTGCTGGCGGAAGTCTAGTTGTTTATAAAGTAGTAACCATAAAGTTAGGTAAAAACTACTTTGCAACAATCCGCAATCAGAACGTATGACGATGTATAATTTTTTCATGCAATATCACCTCCCTCCCTCCCACGTAGGACACATGCACATGCAACAACAACAACGCCTGATTCTATTTTTTTTTTTAAGTAGTAACCTTAAGTGATTAATGCTACCAATGTAGCACTTACTAATGTATTTCGCTTTCATGTAAATTTTTTTTCAACCTTTTTTTTATGTCCCACTGCCGGGCACAGGTCTCCTCTCACAAGTAAAAGGGATTTAGGCCATAGTCCACCACGCTGGCCAAGTGCGAATTGGTGGACGTCATGCTTTCGAGAAATTATGAATTTCTCTCAGGGATGCACGGCGATGGAGAACATCGTAATTAATAAAATATCACGATATTTTCCATCACCGTGGAGCAGCGATAAAGTATTATTAAATTAGTATTATGTAATTAGATAAGCCTAATAATACATAATAAACTCTAATAGATGGAGTCGACGAAATTTTGTGTAAAGCAGGTAGAGACGACTTAATGAAAGACATGTTAATTGTTCCAAGTTAATTGACTTGTATAGCGATTAATCGGATTAATTGTTCTTGGTACTTAGGCTTATCCTAATTATCTGTAATATTAAACCATAGTATAAATATTCTATTAATTATATCAAATCTATTATCTTTCTTATCGTTTGTTACTTGTTTATTAACTTATACTAGTAAAAAAATATTATTGGCTGTCCTATAATTGTCCTTCTGTGCTTCTTATCAACAAAATAAGCTTTTAACTAGCTTCGGCGACCCCTGTGGTACATTGGTTACCATGCCAGACTGCCGATTGGAGGGTCCCGGGTGCGATTCTCGGCGAAGCAGAAAATGATGAGTTTTGAAGTTTCTGTTGTCGGTCTGGGTGTTTGTGTTTCTGTCTTTTTTTGTCCATGGTACACACGACGCAGGGTATATCTACCTTACTGTAGGGCTTTGTGTGTGAAACGTTCATTTATTATTTAATTACACCTAACCTATTCCTAGAACGCAAGTGATCTACGCAGTTAAGCCAAACGGGCGCGGTCAGGTGTGAGATGGATGACCTCTAGTGGCAAAAATTTCTTGTGCATTTCCGTGCTTCGGAGGACACGTCAAGCTGTCGGTTAAACAGTCGTTAAACTTTGTCGAAGGCCTTATGGGCGGTTTGAAAACATCCAACAGCGAGTTCGCCACTAACCCGCAACTCCACCATCCCGCATTGGAGCAGCGTGGTGGGGTAAGCTTGAGACCTCCCCAATAAAAGGGGAGAGACCCGTCCCCAGCCGTGAGATGCAAAAAAGGCTGCAACCCTTTTTTCAACCCAATTCTCAGTAATTCACTAAAAAAGCTTTTAAGTCAAAGATATGGGAATATATCCTTACATACTCTTATATATATGTACATAACTCTGAATAATTAATGTTTTTCCAAAAATATTAAGATGTTTTACTAACCCTGCTATAATTCATCTAGCTATCATGTCTTACGTCTTAGGATTGGGATTGGTCTCTGTTACAAAGGCTCAAAGTCAAGTCACCTGCCAGCTCCATCAATGTCATACAGCCTCACCCTATTCAAACGAGTTGACACACTCCACTTCACAAACAAACAAACGACGTTAGAGACCGCAAGCAAGGCACTACGGACAAATATTTCAAGAAACGTTTTGACCTAGTAGTCGATAACGTATGTCATGTTCCTTTTTGACCCAAAAGTACATTATTTATTTATAGTATATAAATAATGTACTTTAAAAAACTAAAAAACACGCTTTTGTGAAAATACGAACTAAAAAGTAAAAAAATAAGAAGAAAATGTATTTTACTACATATTTTTAAACTACATTATTTATTTTGAATTTTTTAATGGGATTTATATTCTCATATTATTGTTTTGTCATCGGCCCTTGACCCCTGTGCAAATTTTCAAGTTAATCTGACGCTTAGACGTGTTAAAAATAAAGGTAAAAATAAAAGCGAATATTTTGTACTCTTAATATGAAATAAATATTTTTTCTTTATAATATATTTCTAATATAATGTACTGAAATCATAAAAGTTAGCTGCGGGTGACTAAACAATATAAGTTTCGCAATAATCTTATAAAAAGTATGTTTAAATAGTTATGTTATTGAAACCTGTACCAATACAATGCTATTTATTTAACTATTTAACAGAGCAGACAGAACAAAAAATAACGTTCACTAAGAGTTTGTAAAGGAACCGTACAGTGAATAAAGAATATTTCATTTCATTTCATTTCATTGGAAATGACCAAATTTTTACTATTTATTCATTACTTATCAATTACTTGAATTAAAATTTAAAATAAATTTTGATCGGATTGCGTAACTAAATTAATAATAAACCCAATTATAATGCGTAACTAAATTAATATTAAACCCAAAATAGTGAAATATCGTCAAGATTAGAAAGATTAGGTATATAACGTCAAGATTATAAAAAATAAGAATGAATTTAAAGTTCATCACTTAAGTATACTTGCAACACTATTCACACGAAAGCCACAATTTTCAGTTCGGTCCGGATTAGCCAGGTCTTACAACAAAGCCTATGTCTAAATGTCACGAATATTTCACATGCGGTGGCAAAATTGACAATACCCCAAATATTGTGCGTCAGAACGGGCTTGATTAGGAATACGGGAAATATTGGGAATAACGTGAACGGATTGACCCGAAATATTCTGAATACTCTGAACGTAGCCGTGATTGGACAATAGCGCTAATGCCAGACGTGTACTGACTTTAGATCGGTTTTAGTACACTTCTTTGTGGACAAGCTTTGTTATTTAGATCATTTCACTAAAATTATATCCTGTGACAAATATTTTACTGGTATCAAAGAGCCAGCCAATTATTTGTAACGCCGAATTTTTTTTTCTTAAATTATGGCATCGCAAACTCTGCATATTGTCAGTGTCAAGTATAAATTTTGCATCACGTTTTTGCCAGTTTCAGTGAAACTGGACAAATAATAATAGGTAAAGACAGTAAGTCGTTAGTAATCAGTCAGTCAAGTCAGTCAGACATTTAAGTAAAGCGATGGCTTCTTTACAAGAACGTGACCAATGGAATTTTGAAGGCAAGCCGAAAAAACATATTTTCGCACTGTTATTTTATTTCACAACAATCGTGCACTTTAATTAACCTATATCGAACAAAATGCCATCAAATTTATCCGATATAACTCAAAAATACGCCAAAAAAGTAAAAATAAAACAAGAGCACAATTATGTGTTTTTCGACTTCCCGCCAAAAAATCAACGCCGAAAATTATAAATTATTAATTTCTTTTAAAATTTCAAATTTGGAAACGAAATAAAAAAGCCGGGTAAGTACAAGTTAGACTTGGCCACTGAGTATTTCGTACAAGATTATTTTTTCTGATTTAATTAAATATAGTACCTACCTATCATAAATTTTACGTACTAAGCTTCATAGTTCAAAGTCAACGGAAAGTAAATAAAAATCTAATACAAAATAATTTTTTTGGACGTAGAATTTGCACTATCGGCCAGGGAGGCTTAATTTCCAAAAACAAGTCGTTTCTTTTTGGGTGGTTAGGAGTGCATATTTTTATCAAAGACTCTCATGATGCGAACAATCTCTAGCTGCGCTACTCCTACTACACTATAAACTCAACCTATATATCGGCGTCAGAAGTATCTGATTTGACTATGAAGCAGTCGTCACTTCTATCTTGATTCTTGCAACCCAAAAATCAGGTGATCGCGGCCGAATGGGTCGATGTGTTGGGGCCAAGCCTTTTTTTGGTCTTGGGGGTACCCAGTATTCAAACGGTACCCAGCACCTTGGGAGAGGATACCGGGTTATTTGGGATTTGTACCGCACGAAAACCATCTCGGTGACATCTCTCTGCGCTTGGGGAGGACTCCGGGATCTCCAGTGGAACGCACCGGTGTCCTCCACGAGCGGTACCCCAGAACGGGCCCATCTTCGGGAGAGTATATGCGCTCTGCCGCACCCTCAGGCTCTCACGGCGGCATGCGGCCACGCACACACTGCCGTCCTTCCCGGGGCTGCTGGCTGGACGGGTCGAGCTCCCACTCTCACCGTCTGAAACCCCGGAAGCCCAACAGTCAGGTTTAAATTAATGAGAATTGAATTTTCATTTTCCTTGTTTCCTGTTGCTATTGAATTTGTAATGTTAATTTCATATTAAAAAAAATATAAATAACTTGTAATTTTCAGTGTTAACATTTCAGTGTTTTCAGTTTTTAAATAAATTTTCATAATCCTTCAAACTTTATTGAAATAGAAGTGCTCCACGCTCGCCAATAATTAATTCCGGGCCTCGGCGCTCCGATATATATATTATTATAATTATGGTGATTTCAGCTTTGATTGAAACTGTCCATGGGTTGCAGCAATCACTTAGCAATATGAGACCTGCGTGCTTCTTCCTTTAATAAAAAATATTTAGCAATCGAACACGAATCTTATTATTTCCTTGCTAAACTCTAAAAGCGTCGTAAAAGAACAAAAAGTTGAGTGAAAAATGGCAAAGTTTGAGCAGAGTGTGACAAACAACAAAACTCGTTACGGTTACGGAGTGACCTAAGTTTTGTTTCAATAAATTTTCAGGCTGCTTGGCGAGATTCGTTATTAAATTAGTGACTTAGTTTGTTCGGTTCGGAGCTTAGTTAGTTTCATTGTTATGTTTTTGTTGTGATGGAGAGGTGCTTTTAACGAGTATAATTTTATTTGTAATTGTTTCGTATTTTTGTAAGCAATTTAGTAAAATTACTATTTTATAAAACTTGTTGTACTCCACATGATCTTTACTCTGTTTCAAATTGCTAACATTGATATAGTGACGATGTATATAGCATAGTATACCACGCTATATTGCCGAGAGTCCCGGGTTCAATTCCCGGCATGGTATAAATTTAAACAATGTTTCTGTTATTGATTTAAGTGCCGGTTCCATTCTTTGGGTTTGTCCATGGCATCAACAATACAAGCATAGTTGGTAATTATTAGCGCGTAAGTTAAGTACAAGGTCTCACTGCAAGTTACTCAGTTTTTATTTTACTGTTTTTAAATAATTCCAGGAGTCTTGTTTGAAATTTATTTACTCCAAATGAAAGATAGATAAGAAGAACAACGAGTCTAAACATGACAATATTTAATATAGTTCAATAAATAAATAGAAAGGTCAGAATTAGGATTACAAAAGGTTTGAAATGGCAAGTTATTGAAATATAGCAGAAACATTTAATTGTGTGGAACGGGTAAAATTTCTAAATTCTAAATTCGCTCGGTACAAAAGCGACGATTTCATTAAATTCGGAAGCTGTGACTCGCATTCGCAATAAAACGTTGGGGGTAATTTTGACCCCGTTTGTAAACTTTTCACCTGTTCACACAATGTAATTAATGAGGGTACACAATACTGTAAATCACTGTGGGATAGGTATTTGATTCTATATTGTGTATTTTGTATATCTAATGGCGCCTCCACATTATCGCCGTGTATTTACGGCGTGAACTCACAAATCCACAAATCGTACCCTCTACACTCACGCGTTAATGCATTGAACATCGCGCGAACTCTTTATCGCGGGACAAAATACCGACTTTGATCAGGGAATAGACGTGAACGCGCGTGAAGCCCGTATAAACCATCCACATCCACATACATATTGTACCATCCCTTCAAGAAAAATGCAAAGTTCATTTGAATATATATATATTACTATACATAAATACTTATAATCGTTAAAAAAATTGTCATGTCCATTTATCTTAGAATAAATACGTATAGAATGAGTGTCTTCATATAAGCGCGCTGTCAAAATTGAAGCACTAAATAGATTCCTACAGCTGTCACATCTTACAAACAAAATATTCTTATTTTGACCAAATTATCTATAAAATACTACAAAATATTGAAAACACTGTGAAAAGTTATTTTATTAGACTTCTTTTGATTTAAAAAAGTGTTGTGATGAAATTTAACCTTAAGTCTTACGGAGCGGTACGGCGTTTGGTGCTATTAATGGCACCAATGAACATGCTTCAATTTGGGCGCGCGAACTTGGTTTCTATAATATAATTGTAATTATTCTAAGCCATTTATCATATTCAGGCAATATTGGAAAAATCTTAGTTTTATTGTGGACGTTACAGCATGTAACCACATACACTTAATTTCAATTTCAATTCAATGCATGCTTGTAGTTTGTGTGCATAGGTTGATGAGCTGCAACGAGCACTTAACACTGGCTTGCATGCTGGTCTTCAGCTAAATTCGAATAAAAAAGTCTTAATCATAAATCTGTGGTATAAACCACTACAAATATCCACGTCCACAACAAAAGTAAAAGTAATTCCGAATATAAGGGACATTCGGAATCGCAGGGTCGGTCTGTCCATTCTTTAAGTTTGTTGTCCACTAATGACTTTCGCACGTTCCTGTTAATTGTTTACGGCTTAATGGACTTTGTTTGTTTTCTGTAAAATGGGTGTGAAGCTGAAACGTATTGAAGGATTCTTGGATCCGATTTTTCTTTGCTTGAATATATCCGTACTTTAATTTTGTAACGATAGAGAGTAAAAAGGTAAAACTCTGTTATTTTACACTTCTAATTTTAAACAATTAACTTTTGTATCATTGAAAAAGTCTTGTTAGGGTGTATCCGGCCAGATTTGCATGTACGAGTATTTACCAAAAATCCCTAGAGAGGGCGTAACTACAAACGACCTCACGCTTAACTTAAGCTTTCTTGAGGTGGTATGTAGATATTGATGGGCTGTAGTCACCACAAAATAGCATGTCCGCTCATCTGTGAGTCTATTAAATTAGAAAAAATATTTACATCCCATTCGTGAGGAATCGATCTAATAAAACAATTCGGAAAACAACACAGTACTGACATAAGTAGATATAAATATAATATTAGATAAATAGAGGTTGGTTCCGCCCGTAGGGACGAATTTGTCCGTCGACCACCCTTGTCAGGGCGGGGTTAAGGTCAGGTAAAAAGCTCCAAGATAAATACATACCCTTTAGATTTAATTGTCGGGCCTTGATTGATTATTGGTGTAACTCAGCGCTCTATATAAACGATTGGTTGAAGTGTTGAGGCATCCGCGGAGCTACAATATCGTCTCATTATGCGAGTGTCTCATGGTAGGCTATCATCAACTTAGAGTTCGGAGAGAGTATTCATTGGCAGCTTATATAGTCAAATTACTGCGTGGTAAAGCTTTCAACCCGGGGGTGCTACGACGGCTGGAGCTATGCGTACCCGAGGGCTACGTTTGGCGGCGCCGGCGCCCCCCGCTGTTGGTCGTGCCCTTCGCCAAGACCGGTCTGCTGGCCAAGGCCCCACTGACACTAGCCATCCGCACAATTAATGCAGCGCATGAGAGAGTGGATATTTTTTCGTGCCAGTGGAGTGAATTCGTAAAAGTGTTGTTATATATACTTTGTTATACATAAATATTTGTTTGTATTTAAGGCATATATAGAATAATTTATATATTGTATCATAATCATATTAGTATTAAGTACATGGCCCATCCATCGCATTGGGTGTATACCTGTAAGGATGGATGTATTTTTGTTGAATAAATAAATAAATAAAAAAATAAAAATTATGTCTGTTTATTTGCATAAGTGGTATAATTTTCATGACTGGGCCGGAAAAAATACCACCGCAGAAGCTACTTCTGCCCAGACGCAATAGTATTGTGTTTTTGATAGAAAGGTGCTAATCAGTCTTAAAGGTTGCTGAATAAACTTTAATAATGTTTTATTTTACTGTTTAGCGCGTGATCAATACATCTAATTCAAACATAATATTTAAAAAAAACTTTCCAGTTCTTGTAGTGAAGATACCGGTTAGTGGCCAACCTGCTTTCGGATGATTTCAAACTAACCATAATGCCTCCGACAAGGTTCAATGACTGATATGTATCGATAACAAGCGGAACCGGCAGCTTAACATGCCCTCCGAAGCACGCAAATAAGCATGTAATTTTTGCCACTAGCGTTCGCCCATGTCACACCAGACCATGCCCTTTTGCTATGTACCTACTTAGCTGTATGTAGGCCAAACGCACTTGCGTTGGGCCATACGCACTTCATTCGTTCTGTTACGCTGCGAGGCGGTCAGGATTCCCCAGGTGTCAATAATTAATAAATCGATTTTGTAGAGGCCCTCCTCTACAGAGAGAGATAGAGAGAGTTGTTTAATGATATTGTCATCTAAATACATACTACGAGATTTGAGTGCCAGCTAATTTATTATAACAAAACAGTAAATTTATAGCAAAGAGAAAGAGCCGAAAATGCGTAGTTGTATGTGGTAATTATAATTATTAATAAATGCTGACGGTAAAAATAAATCGGGTTATAACAGTTTCTTCTATTATCATCATCATTATCACATATAAATTGCATACCAATCGAACAATGTTAGCCCGTTTTGTTGTTTTTACCATACAAAGTCTGCGTAACTTGAGCCACGTCACGCCCAGCCATCTAAAACCATGTTAGCTCGGCCCCGCCTTGAACGATTCCGGTAATCACACTTGTTCGTCTCTGGTTGTAGGTTATCGATGGTCGCATTCTACTGGAAGTTGGTCCTTGTTATCGTAAAGTTATTCTAGTGAAAATATCTCTGGTTGATATTTTTCCTATTCCCTTTTAACCTTATAACCTTCCTTTTATGAAATTAATTTCATACAACTAGTTTTGTCGTGTTATTAGGCTATTAAGCCTACAAAGATTGACAACTTAACGTGCTTTCGATAGCACAAAAATGCGCATGAAGTTATAGCCATTAGCTATTCATCTCACATCCGACAGCACCCGTTTTGCTTGGTTGTGTAGATCGCTTGATTCATTGCTTGATTCATTCGCTGATTCATACTTTGGGAAGAGGCCTGTGTCCAGCAGTGGGACTCAAAAATAACGTTTCACACTCATAGCCCCTCAGATGGGTAGACATGTATCGTGGATGCCATGGACACGTACAAAAACAGAAACACAAACAATCTGAACGAGCACAGAAATTTTAAACTAATCATTAAAATTTCTGCTTGGCTGCAACCCTTTTTGCGTCCCACTGCTGGGCACGGGTCTCTTCCCAATATTGGGGATGCCAGGAGCTTACTCCACCACGCTGCTCCAATGCGGGTTGGTGGAGATGCGGGTTAGTGGCCAACCCGCTGTCGGATGTTTTCAAACCGCCCATAAGGCCTCCGACAAGGTTTAACGACTGTTATCTATCGACAACAACCGGGACCGACGGCTTAACGTGCCCTCCGAAGCACGGAAACGCGCATGAAATTTTTGCCACTAGCGGTCACTCATCTCACACCTGACCGCGCCCGTTTGGCTTAGCTGCATAGATCGCTTGCGTTCTACGCTCGCCGCCGAGCCATGCGCGCTTCTGCTTCATCGAGAATTAAACCCAGACCCCGGAATCTATCGCCAGTCTGCCATGGTAACCATTGCATCACACTCCTCAAAAAATGATACTAAAAAAAGCGTTATAATCTTTGCTAAATATATTAAATCATATCATCTCAATCCATGTTGTATCCTTTCTTCAACGATTCTCGTAATCGAAACTTATTATTGTCAAAGAATATATTGTTTTTGTCTTGTTTCAGATAATCGAAGAACGTCTAGAATACGACCTCCCACTGAAACCTACGCCTTGTAATGTAAAGTTACTGTTTTGTATCTGTAGATGAACAAATAAATAGCCTGTTTCGTGGAAATTATTAATTGTTGGAGTTTAAATATCAGTCAGTGGAATATTCCTGTAACTCAAGATTAGAATAAGAGCTACGGGTATTATTATAAAATGGAAGATTCCAAGACGAGAATTCCACTGTAAGAAAAGCTCTGCCAATATCATATAAGAAAAAGGGCAGAGGTAGACCACTGGCTACGTGGTGGACAACCGTGACCAAAGACATGGAACGGGCTTAGCTGGATATACAGACAACCCAGGACAGAGCGTCCTGCCGCCAAAGAACGAGGAGAGCCGATACCAAATAAAGGGAGCAGGCAAGGAAGAAGAAGAGGAAGATTCCAAGTTGTGGGTGGATAGAGCGAGCTTAAAACTGAATTAACCATCAACCATACAGAACATTTTTAAGGCTATTTCAAATTGCCTTACACGAAACATAATGTCGTATACTGAATCCAGGACCTACGATGTAATGTATATTGAAAAGAGGATAGAAAAGAAGATAGAAAGATCTTATTTCTAGACGATCTCTTAACCGTTTTGACGAACCGTGTGACGTATTGGTTACCAAGCTAGATTGCCAATCTGTTTTTGGTCTGGGTGTTTGTGTTTTAGTCTTTATGTGTGCATGGTACCCACGACTTGCGTGCGGAGACCCGACGTTTGGGGTATATCCACCCTACTGCGGAACTATGAGTGTGAAACGTTATTAATATTATTGTCGCTCTAACCAACTACAACCATTTTTCTCGTCCCAGTGCTGGACGTGAAATTGTATGCATGCAATGCCATGAGGTCAGTATTTGCGCCCTATCAGTGTTTACATTTTATAATTTTATGAATCGAAAAGTGAAGGAAGGAAGCTTTATATAAAAAAAATATAATGAACTGGTGTGGCAGTGTCCGTGTTTTGTTTAGTTAACAAGAGCTTACATGGAACGGTTCGTAGCTCCATAATATAAGGCCCCTGTATCTCGAACTTAGAAAAATAAACTATGGTATACCCTAACTGATCATACGAGGTGACTTCTGGGGTTGTGGGCGGAAAGAGTAGCAGTTCGAACCGTCCAGCTCGACGGTGTGTGCGTGGCACGCCGTCGTAACCACCTACGGGCGTAAGCTTCATCACTCTCCCAAAACGGGCCCATTAGGGGCAGCGCGGAAGGAGGACACCGGTGCGTTCCCTCAAATCAAATGAAAAATAGATGAACCGCTGCGCTGCGAATATGTGTGCATGACTGACCTACACATGTTTCTCATAATTTAAATTATCTCATTATTATAATTGTTACTTATTAATACAATTCATTACATCTTTTCACAACACATTTCAACATATTTTATTGTGCATTTTTATATTTTTGACAACGTCTAACTCAATGCGCCACGATATTCGACTGACAAAGCCAGGTGAAGTTTCGTTCCGTGTGAGTACCTACAGCTAGGTGCAGTATACCGTATTCGCAGCGTTCTATCTATACTTTTTATTTGACCTAAGTGCATTCTACTGGAGTCCTCTCCAAGCGCTGAGGCAGGCCACCGAGGGAGTTTTAGTTTCACGTATCCCCTCCGTAAATCCCTCATCACCCGGTAATTCTCCTAATTTGCCGGACTTAAAGGTTTACGGTTAAAGATCATTTATTCCTCATAAGATTTACAATCACTTATTGAGAAACACATTAATAGTAATAACCTTATCATTGAGCGTACTTACAGACGTTTATAAAAAATAATAAGTAACAAGAATACATCATTTATAACATGTTGACTATAATCACACTAAGAGAAAGTAGTTTTAAATTAGTTCGGTAACGGAGACAGTAATCCCAATCAGAAATTTAAGTGCGACGGCCAGTTACACCATAGATTATGCGAGTGGTTACTTAATCATCGGTTACATTTTCTTTACAAGAGGAAGTGATGAATTAAAGAAAAAGTTTTCCTAGATAAATTGATGGAAGACCTAGTTACTCTTTAATAGCAATATTTAATAGTAAGGTTTAATAAGCCGGTTTATGTAACAACACATGACAAAAGCCGTCAGGAAGCTTTGCAAGCAAACCGCAAGGCAGATCGGTAACATCGCTTTGACGAATTAATTGATGCCAAAGTATGTGACCTACATTATATAAATTTACTGAGACAAAAGCTGCTGTTGGAACAAATCTGTTAATTTTATACTATCGCTAGTGATTCGGCCCAGCTTCTCTCAGGGGATATGATTCTAAATTATCACAGTAATCTCTGTTATGGGTGTCATAAGCATACACAAAAAGACCGAAACACAAACAGCCAGACCGAGAGCAGAAATTTAAATTCATCATTCAAATTTATATTTAGCCGGGAATCGAACCCGAAACCATTCATTTGGCAATCTGGCATCGTAACCATTGTGCCACACTGGTCGTCAAATGCAGTTTAGTTAATATTTTATGGTGTCATTAATGCTTTGGTTTCCAGAAATATTTTCATTTCTTTTATACGTTTAAGATGGTTTAAAAATCACACCTACAAGAGTATGCTGGAATGTCTTTACTTACAGCCGTATACATTACAATAAAGGCTCCCGAACATCGAAGGTTGTAATAATTAATTCACTTGGCTCGTTGTGAATACAAGCGTCTAACAACAGTGTCGCGTTAAAATTGTACAGCAAGAACAATCAACTGCTGAGAGGGTTAAGAGACGCGAAGTTGAGGTGAAAGCGAGAAGAACTAAAAAATCAAGTCTTATAAAATATTTCAATCAATCAATCAATATTTTTATTTGCCCGAATATAGGTTACATTTTTCTCTATATTCCACCTGGGAAGGTATGCAAAATATTTACAGTTCGTTTTAGGGCTATGTCTACAGTTTAAAATAATTTTAATTATTACATGGAATTATTGGACCTCTGTACATGGAACATTTATTAATTACATAAAATTTGAAGGAATAATAACAAATAATATAAAAATGCGACTATTTACATCGTGTGTACTTGAAATTGAAATCATTTCAGTATATTCTAGGGTTCTGTAAACTCCGTAAGAAAGGATCCTAATCTCTTTATTCATAGTGTGACTGTCTACCTATTTATCTGCCAAAACCAACTTTCTCAGCAATGCGTAAGCATAGTTGATACTAAATGTATTTCATACTAAATGTTGAGGTTTACAGACCTTTAGTGCATATTTCTCAACAAAGTTCTAACTCAATAAATTCAACGTCAGATAACGTCGTTTCAAGGGCCTAAAATCTGCAGAGTACGCTTCATAGACTAAAAAATGTAGTAAATTAAGAGGGCTTAAATCAAGAGTACAAAGAAAAATCTGCAAACAGGCAAACAGACTTAGAATAACTACAATTACATTATAGAAACCAAGTTCGCGCACCCTAATTGAAGCATGTTGATTGGTGCCATTAATGGCACCAAACGCCGGACCGCTCTATAAGACTTAAGGTTAAATTTTATCACAACACTTTTTAAACACAAAAGAAATCTAATAAAATAACTTTTTACAGTGTTTTCAATATTTTGTAGTATTTTACAGTTAATTTGGTCAAAATAAAAAATGTGCTTGTCAGATGTGACAGCTGTAGGAATCTATTTAGTGCTTCAATTTTGACAGTGCGCTTTTATAAAGACTGACGTTCTTAACGTTATTATTCTAAACAAACAGAGAATTATACTTTAAAAAGTTACTCTATTATGTTTATGGTTCTCAGTGTTTCTTACTTTATTTTCATATCCTTCCATTTCAAATCACGTTCGACACCCAGAATGTTACCTATGCTTCTTTTTAAAGATTTCTGAAGATTCTAAGATACTCCTGTTTAATACATAAATAAATACATATATGTGGGATTAAGGGCAAGTGAAAGTCTTGATGGTGATAATCAATTCTTATTTTATTTTGAGCACACTCCAAACACAACGTATATCTTCTCATCGTCTGTCAGACTCCTGTGTTGCTACTTACACAATTTCAACTTCCATACTAACGTGTTATAAAAAATACAGAAATAAAAAGGAAAACTAAATCATAAAATAACATCAAATCTACATTATCCCACATATATACTCGTAGAAGGCAACTCTTAAAACTGTGTACCCTTAACACTAAGGGCCTCTTTCACCATCTCCAAGTAAAGTCCCAAGTACAGTTAATAAGTAAAATCTATGAGTACGGATCAGTTTCTCATATGATTAGTGCTACTCGAACATCGTGAAATTGAAATTGAAGTTACGGTGACTTTAACCGACAATACGCGTACTTGTTACTTACTTGAAGGTGGTGAAAGAAGCCCTTCGAACTCCCAACATCGAAGGTTGTAATTAATTCACCTGACTCGTTGTGAATGCGAGCGTCGAACAACAGTGTCGCGTTCTTAAAGTTTTAGAGCAAGCACAATCAACTGCTGAGAGGGATTGCAGCGGCACAAGGTGGAGGGGAGAGCGGGATGAATTAATTTATTTATATGAAAAACGTAAACATAATAACGATTACACGATAAAAATAGTCGATGTAAGTGGACCCTTAGAACTTGTTTGGAGCCTTGGATATTGATATTTGTTTTAAAAACCAGCCCTTGTGTCGGACTCACGCACGAAGGGTTCCGGATCATTATTTATAAAAAATCACTATTTTTGAATGGAGGTTATAATATTTATTTTATTAGGTTTTTAGTATTTCTCCTATTATAGGGGCAACAGAAATACAATCCATCGCGGTTCATGATGACAGACAGACGGAAGGACAGCGGATGCTTATTAATAGGATCCCATTGGCACCCTTCGGATACGGAACCCTAAAAAGGCAATTGCTAACCAAGTACAATTATTATTGAAAGGTAAGACGGTTTTTTTACAAGAGCATATAAAACTACAAAAAATCTTCCATCTAACTAAAATTATAAAATTTAGTAAAGAATAAATATTTGAATCATACGCACGGAGAAAACTCTGAAAACTATTATAAAAACGTTAAACACTCATTGCTCCACATTAAGGTAATTAATACCCTGTCTTGGGTACCATGGACACAAAGACAGGAAAACAAACACCCAGACCTAGAAAAGAAATTTAAACTCATCATTCAAATTTCTGTTTCGCTGGGAATCGAACCCAGGACCCCTCGACTGGCAGTCTGGCATGGTAACCATTGCACCACGCGGGTCGCCAAATTATTATAATATTGAGTATTTTATGAAATGTACAATGTAGTCCTCGCGTTTCTGTTTTATTTTCCTTTGTGCCTGGCAAGTAATTATAAAGTCAGCTAAGAAGATATTACAAAGCTTAAGCAAACCTACCGTAAATGACAATCTTAACTATATTACAAAATTCTTTTAAAACCGGAACACTAGTTTAACCTCTGTACCCTTTAGATAATCCGAAATTAAATTGAATTCCCGCTGCGTTTCATAACTTACGCCTCGTTCAGGCTTGATTGCGCCTGTCCTGCCCCCATCAGATGCACTTCTAACGCAAACAAGTTTTCCCCCATTGTAACAAAGAGATGTTCCTTTTGTGTAAGATATAATACAGATTGTATTTCGTTGAAAGTTTGCCTTTCATTCCCACATTGTACGATCTTCGGGTACGGTGTCCTATGGCAAGATTATAGTAGAGGAGCCTACGATGCTAAATGGATTTAGTCAAGCATTTTGAGGAACTAGTGCATTTTGAGGAACTTCTGCATTTTATAGACCGTCAAGTCTAGTGTCAAGAGTAGTCAAGTAGGGAGATAAAATTGTTATACATATATATTTTCCGTTACACTGTTGGGGAGAGCTCCTACAGGTTTTCAAATAGTGAAATTAATTAAATACATATGTACGTATGAATAAGGAGTGTAGTGGATGGACACAAAAGCAAGATTAAAAGTCATTTTTACGTCTCGCGGCGAGTATGAATTAATGTTCTTATTTTTGTTATATCTTAAAACGGTATCAGGACTTTCTACATAATATTTTTTTTATTCTTTATTTAATTAATATTGGTACACACAAAATATGGTCGCAAGATCTACTTATTCTTCTTATTCTCCACACTGAAATATCTTCCAGTACCATACCTACCCATTTTGACAACTGACATTAACAGAAAACATCCAAAACTTTGCTGTTTGTACAGATATATATGTATGTTTATATAGAGGACATTTGCAACTGTGGGAGCTTAGTCAACATATACCTATATCTGACGGGCTCGAGAAAATCCAATAATCCTCTCTCGTGCTCTCCTACTATTAATATGCCAGAAAGACAACAAAGTGTATCAGACTCTTACAAATATTAAAAAGACGGAGTGAATGGCGGTCGGCCATTGTAGCTCGGACGCATCGGTGGCTGTTGTGAAAGCAATTTGGAATGGAACTAAGTACGTATTAAGGAGTGAGAGAGATAGCGCTTTGGAATGTAAAATAGAAATAATATGTTGAGAAAACGAGGAAGAGATACTTTTTTCTTCGTACTTTGCAACATTATAAAAGTGGAGAAGTGACATTTTTAAATAGCTGTATTCCACGATATGGGCTGCGTAAAAAATATCATTACTATTATTAAAATGTATTTGGGTGACTTCAAGGGAATCGGGTCCACCCGAAACAATCAATTTGCCAATAGTGGTCACCCATTTCCCACCCGAACGTGCCCATTTTGCTTAGCTGCGTAGACCGTTAACGCTTACTTCTACGCCAGTCACAATACTTGGGTCATACGCGCTTTTATATAACATTACTTTAGTAAAATTTTATAGATAGTTACACATACAAACACAAACCCACCCAGATCAGATCACTTATCAAAATTCATTACTTGCATTTCTCTACTGCTCTAAATCAAACCCATGCAGAAGTAATTGAAAATAGCTTTCCTTTGACAACACTGCATCAAGTTTAAAAGTCTTAATAAATAAGAAATATGGCAAAAGTGTATTGTATGGTGTATAGTTAATCCTAAAGATTGCGTTGAATCAATCTACCACTGCCAGTAAAACTCAACTCGCCCAAGATTGTTGTGATAAATAAAAACCATGACTTTGACTACAGTTACATATTTGGATCTATATTTTATGGAGCGTATTACGAATACATTTATCCTCTGAGTCATGGTACACCAAACAACACTTTATTACTCATATATATTTTGTGGTTGATTTTACCATCACTAAAGGAATAAATATCCTTGTATTCCGGCATGCAATGCCACAAAAACGATTGACTTTCATTGGAGTAGGAATAACCCCGTGCGACGCTAAATGTATATTTACTCGAGCATCGTGTGACCTAGTGGAACTTGCAGAATAGATGTCACAAAGAAATAAGATATGTTTTTATGATGTAAAAGAAATAAATTTAGGCACATATCTATCGATAAACTTTAAAAAGTCCACTGCTGGACATACATAGGCCTCCCCTAATACTCCCATACTCCACTTCCTTCGGTCTTGCGCCTTCTTAATCAAGCGGCTTCTTACTGTATTCTTCAAATCGTTAGTCCAGCTAGTGAAAGGGCACATATAAACAAATCAAATTAATTGTGCATCACCAGTTAACCCTTTTTGCTTTTTATTTCAATGATATGTATTTTAAGTGTTAAGAAATAAGAAAGCATTAGAAAAGAAGAAATTATGATTTTGACGTCCTAGTGCGAGATAATTTTTTTAAGATGTTGGATGGTAAATATGTATCTATTGATTATATTGTATATATATAGTATATAACTAATCTCTGGCAATATAATAAAATACTCATTATCGTGCATAAAGTCGCTGTTCTCCTTCCGCCTACCTAAAGTTCTCTCCAACACCCAGGGTTGACTGGCAGAGAATGCCATTAGGCATTAACTCTACCTTGTAACCCCTAGTTTAAGGTGGTTCTATATAATAAATAAATAAATAATAAATAAAAAGATGTTCAGAAGGTCGACAATGACGTCACGGCAAAAGGACTACAGACCGTCCTCCAACCAGGTAAACTAAATACCTGAAAACCTGAAGACGACAGCGGGAAGAGAGCGCAGAACCGCGAATATAAAAGGAGGCCTATATCCAGAAGTGGAGAACTAAAGGCTAATAGATAGATAGATGAATATATCGTAAAAAGATAACGGGATATTTTAATTATACCAATTTACAACCAGAAGTTACAATCATCAAAAAAGTTTTACAACCTTATAAGAGAGATAACTTATTTCATATTGGTTAAACATGCTCTAAGCCAGCACAGTCGATTGACTAACTTCTCCTTGAATCTTTGAAAGAGACTGTACGCAGCAATAAAATATTAAAGAAGGGTTTAAGAAAATGTTACAAGGCACATGGTATATATATATAAATACTAGCGAAACCGGCAGAGGTTGTCCTGCATTTAAGTATAAGAAATAAAATAATATTGCTATTATAAATAAAGATATAACTGCTCATGATGTGCAAATTTTATTAAAATCGGTTCAGTAGTTTAGGAGTCCATCGCGGACAAACGTGATACGTAATTTATATATATTAAGATTAAAAATAGACGCGCTCGAGCCCACCCAATAATCTCCTCTCGTGTTTTAACGAATGCTTCAACGGATATATTTATGACGGAAGTTAGCAATACGTCAGGAATTCACTTGTGTTTAATATTATCCTGAGCTAGCGATAGCCACTTTTTGTTGACCTTTGACCTTAAAGCAGTACGTTTCAATAGGCATTATTTAAGGAACATCCGCTTATAGATCCTACGCACTGTCCGATAATTTATTTTAGTTTAGTTCATATCGGTCTAAAATATTGATTTGACTAATTATAAGGGGGTATTAATGTATTTATAACTTTTTTTCAACCTTTTTTTTATGTCCCACTGCTGGGCACAGGTCTCCTTCTCACAAGTGAGAGGGATTTAGGCCATAGTCCACCACGCTGGCCAAGTGCGGATTGGTGGACGTCATGCTTTCGAGAAATTATGAATTTCTCTCAGGCATGCACGGCGATAAAGAACATCGTAATCAATTAAATATCACGATATTTTCCATCACCGTGGAGCAGCGATAAATGCGCACATTACAAATTTCTTTGTCAGAGGTGCGCGCCGAGGATTTGATTTCGCGCTGAGGATCGGTCGCGTAGAAGACCGCGGCTTTTACCACTCGGCCATCGCTGCTCATAATTTTATTTATTTATAATTATATTTCAGTAAGTTACAGTCTATACATTTAACAATTCCTTACTTTTTCAGAGCTGATTTCATGTTAAGTATTGACGCAAACTATGATGCTTAAAACAAACTAGTTTTCTATAAAAAATCGCAATGTTATACTTACTTATTGTGTACTTTTTACTAACATTCTGCGTTCAACAAAACAATGTTAAATCTCAAAGATATTTATAAACCCACTATGGAATTAAAAAATGCCATTCGTTGTTATCCAACCAATAAAAAAATGTAAAAATCTCCACAGTAATTATTTATCTGAGAAAAAAATTGAAAGCCTTGGCAAAAACAATTATATTACATGTACGTAAAAGTTTTCGAAGTAATGCAAGACTTTTTTATTTTGTCCTGAAAACAACCGAATCGGCCAGCATGAAAGCGTTGAAAGAGTTGTACATACTCTGTTCGCACGGTGTAACACTTGGACGGTATCCAAAGCGTCCGGCAAGGCATCCTGCAGTGACATAACACTTTTCGTAATGTACGAATAACATCAAGCGCGGCCGGTGGTATGGACGTATAATCGATATTCTTTGTTGTTCTCCGGTAGAGGAAAATAAATATTTCATATAAAATGTAACAAGTTATAACGAAACGAGTAGAATGTATAGTCAGGCCAAGGAGACGAGATAAAGAATGTAAACAAACGGACCGTTACCAAGTTACTATTGCGAGAGCGAGCAATTATTATCTCTGTCCTTATCATTCATACGCAGTAATGGCGTCAGTTAGTCGATGACAGCTGTTTCTTGGTACAGGAAAGCAGTCAGTACCGCAGTTTGGTCCGCAACATTTGGTCGAGTTTTGACGGGTAGTCGAAAAAGACAATATGTTGTGCTCTTGTTTTATTTTCATGTTCTTGGTATATCTTTGAGTAATTGTAATTAGGATTTAGAAGACGGTGTGGTATTAAGCCACGCACTCATATCAATTCATTCGAGCAGTGATTGTGGAGCGGTTAAGACCGCGGTTTCCGGCACGGAAATGCCGAGTTCAAACCCTCGGCGAGCACCTTTGGCAAAATAGTTTGTTATGTGCGTATTTTCCGCTGCTCCAAAAATAGGATTTTTAGAATTGCGGTTTCACTTTCTAAAGTAGGTATTTGGAAGAAGTGTTGTAATAAATAATAAATCACTACATATTTTAAAACAAATTCGCTTCCCACCGCTTTTCCGCGTCCCAATGTATGCTTAGATCTTTAAAACTACCCAACGGATTTTGTAGCGGTTTTTTTTAAATAGATAAAGTAATTTCTGAGGAAGGTTTAGGTGTATAATTGATTATGCTTTTATGTAACTAGACTAAAACATAACGATTTTTGTCACAAATCTTGCCTACTGGGAGAGTTATATTCTCTTCGTCTTTCGCCGCGTTAACCAGCGGAAAAACATTAAAGTGATGTTCTAGAGAATTGTAGATATATAAATTTGCTATACAAAAGTCCGCATTAGTGTACTCTATCTCTTACGGTTGACTTACAATAACTACTTTTACGTGTAAAATGTTAATGAAAAATATCAAGTTATCTTGAAGCTGTTTCATTCTGTTCAGTATTAATCCTAATCTAAATAAAAACGTTAATTAGCTTCGTCAATTAAGATTAAAATTGTACAAAATGTAATCAAATAAAAACTTTAGAAGATGATATTTTGTTTACCAAAAATCATCACATCCCCCGGCGCGCATTCGCATCGCGCGTCTATTTTTTGCCTTTAGTACTTAAATGGGTTTTTGTAAAGTAGATTTTAATGTATATGGCTCGAGCGAAGCTGGGTCGGGTCGCTAGTATATGCTATGTATAAAATTTATTCAAACAAAAATGTTTAGAACCCCTGAAACTTTGTTTACATTTTTTATCTCGTCTCCTTGGCCTTACTATAGATAAACATTATTATTATGATAAAACCAGTTCTAAATAAATTACAGAAATATTGAAAAAACGTTTTAAGTTTTTCCGAGTGGATTGTTTTTCTTTAACTTATATTATTCAAGTCAAAATTATGATATTATTTATAAAATTATACCGCTTATATTTCAATCATCATCATCATTTCAGCCTTTCATAGTCCAGTGCTGGACATAGGCCTCTCCTAGCGATCGCCACTCCTCCCGGTCCTGCAGGTTCTAAATCCAGCGGCTTGACGCTGTCTTATTTATGTCATCAGTCCACCTGGTTGGAAGGCGGCCTGTACTCCTTTTTCCGAGACGTGGTCGCCATTCGAGAACCTTCCTTCCCAATCGCTTGTCGGTCCTCCTAACTATACGGCCTACCCATTGCCACTTCAGCTTGCAAATTTTGAGAGCTATGTCGGTAACTTTCTTTCGACTACGGATTTCATCGTTACGGATTCTGTTGCGTAGAGAAATACCAAGCATAGCTATCTAAGCTTGAGCTTGAGCTTATAGAAAAGGCTAACTGTAAAAAATCATATCTCAGCGCCGTAGGTCATCACTGGCAAAAGACACACTGCTTGGAAACTTTCGACTTCAGGCACTGAGGTACTCTGGACATATTTACATCCAAATTAGTAAAATATGTGTACGTAGAATTTTTTTAAGTAGCACGATAGTTTTTTTATTTGTTTTATGGTTTGAAAAGAACCAGATCGGAGATGGAAGCGTTATAAGTAGGTCTACATACTCTGGCCGGACGGTGTAGCACTTGGACGGTATCCAAAGCGTCCGGCAAGGCATCTTGCAGTGACATAACACTTTTCGTAATGTACGAATAACATCAAGTGCGGCTCTTCGGCGTATGGACGTATAATCGATATTCCTTGTTGTTCTCAGGGAGAGGAAAATAAGTTCTCCATGTAAAATGTTACATTTTATTAAGTGTAACTGAACATGATTGCTCTTATGGAAGCATTGGGGCTCCTCGAAGACAGGAGAGTAAAGGTGTTTTGAATAATCTTGTTTAAAATACATCAACGTGGTGTAAGGTGATCATTGTCACTGGATATCTCCATCTAACCTCAAGAAGCCTCTGCTTTTTATTAAGGTTGCTTCTAATCTGATGCCTGTACTAGTACTGAACCACAACCGAATTGATTTATGGCAGACGAGGCAATAGCTTATCTTTACCAACTAAAATGTGATACTTTAATGTTGACATGCATGTAAAAGACTGAATAATCCTTCCCTTCATTTAATTATTTATTGTATTTTTCTTTTTGTATTTTTATTTTTACTTGTATAACATGTGATATGGACAGTTTTATTGTCTGAAATAAATGATTATTATTATTAATATTATTAAAATAGCTATCTACACTAATATTATAAACAGGAAAGATTTGATTGCATGTTTTTTTTGTTTTGAATAGGCCCGAAACTACTATATCGGTTTGAAAAAATATTTTACCATTAGAAGCTCACCTTATCTCTGATGAACACAGTCTACTTTTTCCCCGAAAAAATGCTTCATTCCTACGGGAAAATGGGTAATACGGTCCACGTGGCTAAAGCATCTGGCTATAAACGCCTATGATTTTAATAATATAAGATAAAAATATATAAATAATGTAGTTTAAAAAACTTAAAAAATACGTTTTAGTAAAAATACGAACTAAAAAGTAAAAACCACCCCACGCTTTTTTTGCGGAGTAAATTTGGAGTAAGCACCAGGCCTGAGGAGAATTGAGGGAGGATGCCCGTATCTAGCAAGTAAGACACAAAAAGGGTTGCAGCTACTCAATATTAATTTAAAGTGATATGCCCGTTTATTACAAAATTTGCCACTTATAATAATTCTCATTCGTCAGCTCATAAAAGTGTATATTAAAATTTAATGATATAAATTCCACAAGCTGAGCCCAAATTTTTTCGAAGCGAAGCATTGTTATAACGCGATTTTTGCCAATTTATCGGGTAGTTGCTCCGAAAATGTTCGCACTTCCTCCAATTTGGTTGCGAGCCGAAATCGCTGGAAGATATGGCAACGGAAAATTCCCGTTGACATTTATACGGCGTCATCATTTTCGTTAGCGTTGAGGTTATTATACGAAATCATGTATGGAGTTTATGAGAAGTATAAAAAGCTATATTAAATAGGTTTTATCAAAGAACAAAGGGGTTTAACGCGCGGTTACGATTTGCTCATAAATAAATATTGTAATTTATATTTTGTAACACGATATATTTAAAAAAGTAATTATCTTTTCTAGAATAAAGTTAGATAAAAACTACTTTGCAACAATCCGCATTCTGAACGTACATATTCTGGATATGCTGGTGTATACTTTTTTCATGCAATAGCACCTCCCTCCCTCCCACATAGGATACATGCATATGCAACAATAAAAAAATATACACCAACATACGTACCACCACCGACACGTATTTCGCCCCAATACAGAGCATCATCAGGGTTATTGACTGTACGATAGTTACTCGCAAAGTGAGGCAATGGCCGATGCAGCCCTCTTATATACCTTTTACAATTCCCCTCTACTGGACTCGGTAAAATGACGTATGTGATATGTCAAAATGTATTGTGTCACTTGAAACGTTAAAAAGAATCTAATGAAATCAACTGACCGATTGTTTGGTAAAAATACGCAACAAAGAACAGTTGGATACATCTATTTGTTCGTTCAGCAGTGTTCTCTAGCCTCTGGAACGGCAGTGCACCTGCGTGTAATGTCAGAAAAGACTGGAAACTTGATTAAAGTTGTTACACATCTGTCAGATGTCAATGAATCGCAGCAACCACATTTCATCACGAGATATTTAAAAAAAATGTTATAGGTGTATATAACATGTGCCACTTAAAGCTTCTTAGAACCTGGATGACCGAGC
This sequence comes from Pyrgus malvae, assembly GCA_911387765.1. NCBI lineage: Eukaryota > Metazoa > Arthropoda > Insecta > Lepidoptera > Hesperiidae > Pyrgus > Pyrgus malvae. The sequence continues at coordinate 1,731,950 of OU426955.1, read as the reverse complement.
GTTGCTTGGATAAAAAAATCTTGGTTTAATTTCAAACGAAACACTTGTTTACTTAGCGTTACTTAATTATGCCATCTTAAATAGCTCCCAATATAAAAATCATAAAAAAAAATATAAACGCAATATGATTTTGATTGAGGTTCGAACCCGGGTCTCTAGTTCCGCAGTTAGCCCACATAACCATTCGACCAAGGAAGCTTTACTTCAATGAACAAACATTTTATAAAAGTCTATCAAATCGACATTGTCATCACTTTGAACATCGGATTGACGGATGGCGATTGACGGATGGCGTTTAACGGCGTTCTACGCCACAATATTATTAATACTCTCCAATAAATGTCAGGAAGAGTCGTATTTTTCAGTTTTTATTTAAGTTGATTATCGCTGAAAATATTTTTTATAATTTAAAATTTCTAAAAATAAAACCTAGCTGGATCGATTTATCACCCCCGAAACCAGGGTACTAAATTTCATCAAAATCTTTGGAGCCGTTTCCGAAATTCAAAAAATATATTTAGGTATATACAAGAATTGCTCGTTTAAAGGTATTAGATAGTAGTAGAAAATTATAACACTTCTTCTGGCGCAGTCAGGTAAAAAGCAAAAAAAAACTCTTTCACAAATATTACTTAAAAGTCAATTTGACTAAACTCAAAACCTTAATTCCCGATCTTATATAACTTTAAAATGTAACCCAAAATTCATTTCTATTGGACTTTAGTATGTATAAATCACCATTATTCGCCCGTGAGCCTTAAATCTGCCTAAAATCGAATTAACCCTACTGGAACGTGCCAAATGGGCAGTCGCTAACTTCAACATTAATAACCTTTAAACTGGAATAAACATACTAATGGGATAACCGAAATTTCGTGCTCTACGTAAATATTGCCTGAAAACTTAGAATAAATACGTATAGAAGGAGTTTCTTCATACAAGCACGCTGTCCAAATTGAAGCACTAAATAGTTTCCTACAGATATCACATCTGACAAACAAAATATTTTTATTTTGACCAAATTAACTATAAAATACTACAAAATATTGAAAAGACTGTGAAAAGTTATTTTATTAGACTTCTTTTGTTTTTAAAAAGTGTTGCGATAAAATTTAACCTTAAGTCTTACGGAGCGGCCTGACGTTGGTGCCATTAATGGCACCAATCAACATGCTTCAATTTAGGCGCGCGAACTTGGTTTCTATAATGTAATTGTAATTATTCTAAGCCTGCAAACTGTTTTGCGTCCCATTGCTAGGATCAGACGAGTCTCTTCAATTTTGGGGAGCCCTGGAGCTTACTCCGCCTAGCTGCTCCAATGCAGGTTAGTAGCCAACCCGCTGACAAAATATATTGAAGGCCTATAAGGCCTCCGACAAAGTTAAACGACTGTTATCTATTGAAGAACAACGGCTTAAGGTGGCATCCAAAGTATGAAAGTTATTGCCACAAGCGGTAGCACATGAAGTTATTGCCACAAGCGGTAACACCTACCCCAGCACGCTCACATTGTACAAATAAAATAATTTCATTTCATTTCACTTCGCTTAACTTCACTTATACGTGCTTACTTCACGTATGTATATATACAAATATTATAAGTAAATCCACTATGTATTTAAAGTGAAATGCAATTGAAATTTAATTGGAACTGTTAGATATCTAGGAGAGTGTTGAAATGCTAATACATAGCATGTAAACGCAAAATTTAGAAAATCAAAAAACTTAGAAATTCAATAACTTAGAAAGAAAATTTATATTTAGGTATATATAGGAATTGAAATGAAATGAAATGAAAATAATTTATTTGCACAAATATGGGTATTACAAAAGTTGTTTTATGTACATTTATTAGTTCGCCATATTTACCTCAGCGAGGTATGCAAATTTGGAGGACAGAATTAAAACATAAGTTAGCAGTATAGGTAACTAAAATTACTTATTACTAAATTTATTATAATTGAAGACAACGTTGATTTTATTTTAACCCATATTTTGCGGTTTTATTGCGATGTAATTGCTCGTTTAAAGGTACCTATTAGATAAAAACTTACTTTTAAGGTCTGTACCTAAAGAGTCGTGACTCCCTCTCTATCCCTCCCCCTCCCTCTAATAAGGGAGGCCTGGAACTTATTCCAACATGTTGCTGCTCCCTTGATAGTTGACGGAGTATCATATAATATCTGATAGAATCGTGAATCAACCGGAGGAGCATCACCGCTATAACAATTTCTAAAAATTCATTTGACGACCCGTGTAGCGCAATGCTAATGTGCGCGATGTCAAGTCGGACTGCCGATCGGAGGGTACCGGGATCGATTCCCGGCGAAGCAGAAATTTGAATGATGAGTATAAATTTCTGTTGCCGGACTGGGTGTTTGTGTTTCTGTCGCTGTGTGTGTCCATGGTACCCAAGATACAGAGTATATCGAATAGCAGCGATTGCTGACATAACACTAGCTTTGACTTAAGGCTGTATAAAATAAAAGCGAATGTAACAGTACGCTCGTGTGAATGTCTGTGCTTTCAAACACCTGACAATTGTTGTCGCAGCGTGAAATGTTAAATCACCTGCAGTGTTTGTTTGTCATTATGAGGAGTGTGACAGCGACTTAGATTTCAGGAATAATACATATTTAATAGGCTCAGCAAAGATGGCTGAGCGGTAAAGACCGTGGCTCAAATCCTCGGCGTGTACCTCTTACAGAGAAATTTTATAGCTGCTTCACGGAAAATATTGTGATTATATGTATACTATATTTTTTCACCCACCCACCCAACCAAGAACAGAAATTTTAAGACAACAACAGGAACTTCCTACGCGAGACACTGAGTACTCAAACGTATGGGACTACGGGAGCGAGGAACAACCTCCTTACCCGGGCAGACTTATAAGGATCACTGCCTCATGGTGATTTCACTCCGCCGTTAGGCGGTAGGCATTTTTGCCAAGGTTTGGTCAACATTACGACCGTCATCCGCCAGCCACACTTGGCTAGCGGCCCTCCTCATCGGAGGACTCAGCTAGCCGCTCTAACTCCCGTGGGAGCGGCTTACCGTCAGGAGGCCGAGCGTGAAAAATTTTAAGACTCGTGAATCGAACCCGGGGCCCTTCGATCGGCAGTCTAGCATGGTAAACATAGCGCGACACAGGTGGTCGAATTATATATATCAAGATGTTTTCCATCACCGTGCATGCCTAAGAGAGAACTCATCATTTCTCGAAGGCATGATGTCCACCAATCTGCACTTGGTTAACATGGTGGCTGGTTGGCTGCAACAATTTTTTTACTTCGCACTGCTAAGCACGGGTCTCTCCCCATTATTGAGGAAGCTGGAGCTTACTCCACCACGCTGCTCCAATGCGGGTTGATGTTGATGCGGGTTAGTGGCCAACCCGCTGTCGGATGTTTTCAAACCTCCCACAAGGCCTCCGACACGGTTTAACAACTGTAATCTATCATCAACAACCGGGACCGACGGCTTAACGTACCCTCCGAAACATGGAAACGCGCATAAATTTTGTCACTAGTGGCCACCCATCTTACACCAGCCGCGCCCGTTTGGCTTAGTCGCTAGCGTTCTACGCTAACCACCGGGCCATGCGCGCTTCAGCGTGGTGGACTTATGCCTAATTCCTCCGTACTTGGGAAAGGAGACCTGTGCACATCAGTAGGACATAAAGAGGTTGTAAAAAGACGAGTACTTTTGACGTGATAACGTCTTTAAAATCGTTTTAGTCGGGTGACATGTTCAGAAACTTGTGTCACACCAAAACCTCACGAGCGCGATCGCAGGTATAACGAGAGAGAGAGAGACGGACCGATCTCCCGTCTCATCTCGAGCGCTGCCAGTCATTCCGTGAAACTTGTCACGCGGAATCCTCACGAGCGGAGGCTGGCATAGCGTTCGAGTGAGTGGACCGATCTTCCGTCTCTCTCACTCTAGCGGCATACAAACGAATGGAGATTTTCTCGTGCGGACGTTATCACGTAAACATCTCGATCGTAAACCTACTTTACAAACAATTTGCCGTTTTTTTATCCAAAAAAAAAAACAAAACAAACACAAAACTCGTGTTTATGATTTATAGCTACATTTGACAATATTACTACTGAGCTTTAGCTGTGGTTATTCAAGAACATCTTATGCTTTAAAGTTTTTCAACTACTATTCCAAATCGAATTCGGCCTCGTCCAATCATCAAATTGGAAAACGACGTCGATAGTTAAAAAAAAAGAATGCATTAATCTTAATTTATGAAAATAGCAGGCATTGAAAACATTTTTATTTCCCCAGAGTGTAGAAGCTTTTTGCGAGCAACGTCACCGAACACCGTCAGTATGGAGCGATATTCAAGGACACGACCATCTCGTGGGACGCTCGTCTGTCTCAGCTGTCATCTGTCACTTTTGATTCTACTCTGAATTTTACTCTATTCGGTGTTTTGTTTTATAAGCGAGTAAAAATAGAATGGAAATTTATAAAACGGCACGTCAGTCAATCTTCATTCTTTAGTTTATGAGGGTTTATATTTGTCCTCATAAATGATACCCGGTTTTCCAAATTATGGTATAACCTACATACTCGTATTGTTATTTTTTTATGCCATTAAATAATATGATTATATAAAAAATTAATATGAAACTTTTTTTTCAGCCGGCACCCTTTTTTACTATTACTGTTAATAGATATAAAATATACCAACATGTGTTTTGTTTTCGAACATTGGGAGCTTGAAAATAAAGTGAATAGTTGATAAGTAAATTTTGAAACAGTGAACAATCGCAATAGTCTCAAAAATCGTATTGAAGTTTTATTAAGAAACTTGTAAGTTAAAAGTGAATCGTTGCAATATAATAATAATAATAATTCATTTAATTCAAGAAAATAATTCTCATATAAAACTCTAAATCAAATTAAAATTAAATTATAAAATTACAAAAACATAAAATTAAAATATAAAATTAAATTAAATGAAATGAAATTAATCCAATTAAATGAAATCAAAACAAATAAATAAATAAATAAATTAAGACAATTAAATTAAATTTTTACATTACCTAAATTATGTTATTAAATTATTATATTTAAAAAAAACCTAGAGGACACTGCTAGGTCTGCCAGCAATATGCAGACTGCGGCAGTGCCACATAAATGGACAGTCCAATCTGTCTGCAATCATCATCAGAACCTTGTTGGAGCTGTCCCGCACCCGCCTCACAAGGGACGCTGCTCGCAGACGCATCGTGGTCCAGAAACATTGAACACGAGCCTCCGCAAACATACCCGATGCACTGCAGAAGCGGGGCAGCCCCATCAGAATCCTGAAGGCGTTGTTATACTGTACACGCAAGGCCCCATAGATTTTATTCGTGTACATTCGCCATAGGCCGCAGGTGTAGAAGTTGGTACAATGCTCTGAATAAAGTGATTTTCACATCCCTAATCCATATACGTACAAATATTCAATTGGACCTTGATTGATTTTTCAAATATATATATAGGTAGGTATTAAAGCTAGCAAAAATTGCAAAGTTTCAAACTACTATCCTGATTTATTAACGAAATATTGAAAAAAAATGCTAAATTTAGTGGTTCTAGCTTCAGTACAGTGATGAATAAACAGTCTGCCAGGTCAATATAGATTGACATTTGTCATCCAATTAAGAACTCTGTGTGTTACAGACTGCTGTGATATTTCACTAGTGTATTGTTACGCGCTATGGGTAACGAAAATGCCGTCGGTAACGTAGAAGGCGTTTATTGTCAGCTTCCACAAAAATCCACTTAACAGAGTCCGAATTACAATGCACAATCACTATAGTCCAATATCTTCGCTTGAGTCGTCGAAATAATTCTTCCTTTTCGCTTGGTAGAGATCGCTTCGGTTTCACTTCCGGAAATAAACTGCCCAGTCGCGGCTCGGCGCGTGCCTTATATACAGCTACCCATGGTTCTCTAGAAATTTCCCGAACCACCAAATACAATAGGCCCGTCCCGAACCTTCCTTTATGTTATTACGCACCTATGTACAGCTTATGTAGTCATAAACAATAGCCGCGGCCCGCGATGTAAACAACCTATACATGTACGCTATATATAGGTACGTACTCGCCGCGGATCCCCAATTTGTTTACGCGAAGAAATCGATGTTTTTCTTATGACTGATTTTTCGAGAACTTTCTTCACTGTTCGATAGTAGACCTAACACCTGTTTAAGCGTTTTTGGGGTTTTGCTGTACGACGCTTTGTTTTCGAGATATAGGTACTCGAAGTCGTAACAGTATATATATTTTTTCTTCATTTACTTATTTCAAGCAACTTTTACTCATAAAACATACACGTAAATATAAACACAAAAAACCATTCATTATTACAATTACATTATCCTATTAAGTCATCATTAAAATTAAAATAATAATTACTAAAGACTAATAATAAAATGTAGTTTAATACCTAACTACAACCAAAATCTTTCCCGACGCGACTTAAACAATCGCTTTAGTTCACAAGAAAACATTTAAATCAAAGTGTTTAAATTTTCATTCCTTACCTTCTCTTACAGTTTACTGCTAGCCGGCAAAGTTGCCTGTGTCTTATTTACATACATTGCCGGGACGTAGCAAAAGTGATTCGGAGTGAAAACACGGGTAAACAGTCTCCGGTGAGACACGGTTTCGCGTAGTTGTATTACTGCCAAAGAGTGAAGATAAACAGATGAATAACGCTTTACATAGTCACAGTAATATCCTGTGCGTTTGGCGGGAAATCGGAAAGGACATAATAATATTGTGCTCTTATTTTGTTTTCATTATATTGGTGCATTTTTGAGTTACGAGTATATCGGATAAAGTTAGTAGCATTTTGTTCGAAATAGTTTAATAACAGTGGACGAAAGTTGTGAAATAAAATGACAGTGTGAAAAAATAATTTTTCAGCTTGTTTCGAGTTTACGCATCACACGGGTGAGGCGTGCGAGGAGTAAAAAAGTAGGCTAAAAACTACTTTGCAACAATCCGCAATCCGTATTACCAGTGGACTGGTGCTTATTTCCGTCAAAGAATAGCTTTGGCTATTCAACGAGGTAATGTTGCCAGAATTCTGGGCACACGCCCTCAGGTTAGTCATTTGGATTGCGCTTTTTACGATAATTAGTTGATTTTCCGTTCCGTTCCGTATCGATTTATTTTCCGTTTTTGTCTTTATATAATTTTAAAATGTTCAGCTTTTTTATGTTCAATGTTAATGAAATTGAATAATGTATTTGCGTAAACTAATCTTTATTAGTAAACTAGCGGCCGCCAGCGACTTTGTCTGCGTGGACTTGATTTTTCTGTTCTATAACCTTCTTCAATAAATCGAATACTCCAAACAAAAATATTTTTTCAATTCAAACCAGTAGTTCCCAAGATTAGCGCGTTCTTAAAAAATTAATCAAACTTTGACGGACTGCCAATCGAAGAGTTCCGGATTCGATTCCCGGCGAAGCAGAATTTGAATGATGAAGTTTAAATTACTGTTCTCGGTCTCGGTGTTTGTGTCTCTGTGTGTGTCCATGGTACCCACGACACAGGGTATATCTACCCTACTTTTTTTCAACCTTTTTTTTATGTCCCACTGCTGGGCACAGGTCTCCTACTCACAATTGAGAAGGATTTAGGCCATAGTCCACCACGCTGGCCAAGTGCGGATTGGTGGACATCATGACTTCGAGAAGTTATGAATTTCTCTTAGGCATGCACGGCGATGGAGAATATCGTAATCAATTAAATATCACGATATTTTCCATCACCATGGAGCAGCGACAAATTCGCACATTACAAATTTCTTTGTCAGAGGTGCACGCCGCGGATTTGAACCTGGGATCGGTCGCGTCGAAGACCGCGGTTTTTTACCACTAGACCATCGCTGCTCACAATCTACCCTACTGTTGGGCTATAACTGTGTAACGTGTAACGTAAACTCTTCAGCTTTATATTAATAGTATAAATATTCTTAACTCACTTGCAAGTTACTCTCTGATACTCGTACAAGCTCTTTACACAGCACAATTTGTTGTAATGAATTATTTCTGTCCCACACAGTTTTAATCTACTAATGCTTTGCATACATTGCGTATATGTTCTCAGTTCTCGCGATTTTACTTACTTTAGTCGTGATATGTGTTGTATGCCTTACTGCTTTTTGCTATAAATGTTCTATTTTAGAAGTCCATTCGGCTATGAATGTTGAAACGCGTGCATACCTATATACATTGCTTTAGTGTGCGTGTTGAGAGCATTCAGTGTCGTCGTCAGTCGTCAATAATGAGAGAATATTTTAAAAATCTATGGCTTTTTGATTTTTTGCTAATGTTTCAAAAGTTAAAGCATACAAGCGCGCTTGTCAGTACACATCACTATATATCTAGAGTCGATTGGACTTCATAAAATAGAATATCTTTAGTAAAACCACGTATTCTAAATGAAAATAAGTCTTTTGTATAAATAACTCAGAAGTGATAAATAAATAATTAACGCTACACACTTATAGCCCCATACTAGGATAACCTGTGTCGTAAGTACCATACTAGGATAACCTGTGTCTTAGGTACCACGGACACGTCTCTGCCTGATCGTAAGAGGCGACTACTTCCGGGGTTGTGTGCGGTGAGAGTGGGAGCTCGATCCGTCCAGCCAGCAGCCCTGGGAAGGGCGGCGGTGTGTGCGTGGCCGCATGCCGCCGTAAGCATCGGAAGGTGCAGGAGTGCACATCTGCTTTCCCGAAAATGGGCCCGTACTGGGGCGTCGCGCGTGAAGGACACAAGCGCAGAGGCAGCCACCGAATTGGTTTTAGCGAGGTCCCCACATAACCCGGTGTCCTCTCCGAAATCTGAAATTCTACCACGCTGATCCAGTGCAAGGCTGCCATGAAATTCCTATGATATATTGTTTATCTTTCGTTATAAAACATGACGATATTTAATCTTCACAGTAGAACAAGTGACAGAGAAGTACAGAACAAAGTTTCTCAGCTAGCTGCGAGTCCAAACTTAAATGGGACTTGAGAATCTGATATCTTGATCACTAGACTATAAATACTTTTTACATAAGCTGTGTGTAAATCTCAACGCATCGCATGGCCCGGTGGCGAGCGTAGAACGCAAGCGATTTACGCAGCTAAGTAAACGGGCGCGGTCGGGTGTGAGATGGGTGACCGCTAGTGGCAAAAATTTCATGCGCGTTTCCGTGCTTCGGAAGGCACGTTAAGCCGTCGGTCCCGGTTTTTGTCGATAGATAACAGTCGTTAAACCTTGTCCCATAAGGCCTCCTATGGGCGGTTTGAAAACATCCGACAGCGGGTTGGCCACTAACCCGCATCTCCACCAACCCGCATTGGAGCAGCGTGATGGAGTAAGCTCCAGGCTTCCCCAATAAGTGGGAGAGACCCGTGCCCAGCAGTGGGACGCAAAAAGGGTTGCAGCCAGCCAAATCTCAACGCCGATGCAGAAAAATAACTCGTACACGAAAATTTTATCGCTACCCCATTCGGTTAAACTGAGGGTACACTCTATAACGTGAAACTGTACCTAATTTGTAGTAAATCATATGAAGAGCGACCCCATTTAAGTATTGGAACATTCGTTTATACTTTCATATTATTCAGAACCATTAATTTTTAATGAAGGTAAAAAAGCCAGTAAAAATCCCTACCTGTTTCGAATAAATGGTATTGTAAAAAGGAATTTGTATTTCGCTTTAGTACCACGAATGAATTTAAACATATACCTTCTATGTCCCACCTCCGCCCTCCATTCACAGATATGTACATCCAACGACAGTAATTTGGTTATAATAAATGTATGTATTATGAATTTACACTAATATTAAAAATGCAAAAGATTGGATATATGTTGGAAACAATATTTTGCTTCTTAATCACGAAAGAAAGACTGAACAGATCAGACAGATATAGATAGGACTAAGGAATAGGACATAGGCTTGTTACTTTTTACCCCGGAAAATGTATAGTTACGGTGGGATGGCTGCAACCCTTTTTGCGTCCCACTGCTGGGCACGGATCTCTCCCTTCTATTGGGGAGGCCTAGAGCTTACTCCACCACGCTGCTCAAATGCGGGTTGTTGGAGATGCGGGTTAGTGGCCAACCCGCTGTCGGCTGTTTTCAAACCACCCATAAGGCCTCCGACAAAGTTTAATGACTGTTATCTATCGACAACAACTGGGACCGACGGCTTATCGCGCCCTCAGAAGCACATAAACACGCATGAATTTTTTTGCCACTAGCGGTCACCTATCTCACACCCGACCGCGACCCTTTTGGCTTAGCTGCATAGATCGCTTGCGTTCTACACTAACCGCTGAGCCATGCAGTTACAGTGGGATATATTAGTATAATCATATAAACTCAAATTATCCAAATGTAGCCGAGCCGTTGTTTAGAGGGCACGTTGAGATGTTATCACAGATGAGTATTCATAGATATCAGATGATATTTTGAATACTAAGAATACTAATATTACTAAACTATTTATACTATTTTTTTTCAACCTTTTTTTATGTCCCACTGCTGGGCACAGGTCTCCTTCTCACAAGTGAGATGGTTTTAGGCCAAAGTCCACCATGCTGGCCAAGTGCGGATTGGTGGACGTCATGCTTTCGAGAAATTATGAATTTCTCTCAGGTATGCACGGCGATGGGGAACATCGTAATCAATTAAATATCACGATATTTTCCATCACCGTGGATAATGGTGGATATTATTAATGCGCACATTACAAATTTCTTTGTCAGAGGTGCGGTCCGAGGATTCGAACCGGGGATCGGTCGCGTCGAAGACCACGGTTTTTTACCACTTGACCATCTCTGCTCATACTAATAATACTATTGAATTATAAGCTAGCTGAACACGAAACGAAATGAAATGAAATGTAAGGAAAATACTTTATTGTTGACTGTTTACATACATACAGTAAGATGTTTAAAATTTTGATGTTTAAAACAACATTTACCAACATTTTAAGACTTTAAATGTAAATTGTGTACAATGAAAAGAAATGAATAAGATTAAATAAGATAAATCGTTTTAATACTCATCATTTGAGTAATTTAAGAGCTTTTAAGCATCTGCTTACTATCTGTAAAACTTGCTTTGTTTGACGGAGAGGCACCACCACTGAACTCAATTTAAGCATTAAGCTTTTTTGTATTTTAGTGGAAAAGTGTTTTCTTTTTCTTTCACATTGACATAAATTAGCCGCCAGCCTTTGAAGTAGGTACAAACACAATTCCAACAACCTCATACAACACTCAAGTTTGTTTGAAATTCAGATGAAGATTACGAAAAACCCTCAAATTAGACTATGAAAAGCAATATGGTAAATCACCATTAATACAAACCTACAGTCTTACACTTTTTTTATCCTAATATTAATGTCAAAAAATCAATAAAATTCTCAAGCGATAAAACAGATCCAAGCAACATTTAATCTTTCACAATCCGATGTAATATTTTTTTCACTCTCCAATTTCCTTTCCTCCGCACGTATTTATTATTTACCCCATTTAATATTCTCTCCCCTTGGAGCTTAACCCGCCCGCATATCACACGTGCCCAAATATCATACGTACTGTGAGAAACAATCATGACAAAGGCTCTGTTCGGGGGTAATTTACTACCCCCGAGACCTTGCGCCACCCCTTTATTACCCCAAAGGTCGTTGAAACGCCACAGTGAAATCATTACCAATAAATGTCACGTGATCTCGATGAGGTACGCAAGGTTCTGAGCTTGATGAATAGTCGGTTAGTAATAAATATCTAATTTTCTGAACGTCTTTATATTCGTACCATGTTGTGACCTTATTGTCTTAAGACTAAAATATAAATATTAACTGGGATTGTGAAAGATTCAAATTTTCAGCTATATAAAGGAAAATAAAACGTAATGCATTATAGTGAATAGCATATTGAATTTTTCAAATTAATTGTGTTGGTTACCGTAGAACGCAAACGATCTGTGCAACCAAGCTAAACGGGCGTGGTCGGGTGTGAGATGGGTGACCATATATAAAAACTTTGTAAAAATAATAGAAGAAACTACTCTAATATTATCTGGCAATATAATATGATACGCTGTCTTCTTATTAGTTTTAACTGTTGCCTCGAAACCTGTAATTCAAAATATTAAAACATACTTTAGAAATGCATCGACATCCTCACCACAGTCCTCTCCCAAACAACTACAAAGACAAATGACACATTATAACCTAAAATAAACTATATTATAGGTTATAATGTGTTAGTTTGAAGCGCGCATATCTCGGCGGTTAGCGTAGAACGCAAGCGGTCTATGCAGCTAAGCCAAATGGGCGCGGTCGGTTGTGAGATGGGTGACCGCTAGTGGCAATAAATTTCATGCGCGTTTCCGTGCTTCGGAGGCACGTTAAGCCATCGGTCCCGGTAGTTGTCGATAGATAACAGTCGTTAAACCTTGTCGGAGGCCTTATGGGCGGTTTGAGAACATCTAACAGCGGGTTGGCCACTAACCCGCATCTCCACCAACCCGCATTTGAGCAGCGTGGTGGAGTAAGCTCCAGGCCTCCCCACTAAGAGGGAGAGACCCGTGCCCAGCAGTGGGACGTAAAAAGGGTTGCAGCCAATGTGTCAGTTATAATGTGTTATTATAACCTAATATATAGTTTATTATACGTTATAATATGTCATTCACATTTCACATTTTGTCTGTCATATAAACATTTAGATTGTCATAAAATTAAAAATATAATTAAACATTAACTGATTATCTTCGAAACCTCCACAATACCGTTATGCCTATAAATGTCACGTGTTCTCTAGCGGTTTGACATATAACCCTTGTAAGAGCTAGCTCATATGATAATGTAATTTATTTTAAAAGCTTAATAGCGGCAATATAAACACATCAACACTGTCTAGGGATATTTGGTTTAGAGTTCTTTAATTCAAAAAATACTGGCTGGATTTTAAATCTTTTTTACAAGCATATTTTTTAGGTCATTTTGAACGATTCCAAATTTGAATTTATGAAAATTAATTTAAAACAAAAGATATGCGCGGCAAACCTAGTGTAAGAGTCGAAAGGTTAAATTTATGAATCATGGTTTTTGATAATTTTTTGTTAAAAATTAAAGTTCTATCACGAAAAAGTGATTAATTTTAAATTTATTAGCACTGTATGCATAATGCAGCGCCGCCATTTGACGAGAGACTAAATGTTAAGGGCAGTAGGCATGCTCCAAGCTGGAGCGACTCAACAGAGAACTGCTGATGAGATTGGGACAAAGCAAAACGTCATATCGAGGTTGTGGTCACGATATCGTGCTACCGGTGAAGTGGCTGAAAGAACCCCAGGCGGTAAGCGCAAGACCACCCAACGACAAGACCGATTTTTGCAAGTTGCTGCAAGAAGGCAATCAAATGTTACGGCCATTCTGTTGGTTCAAAGGCTTCAGTCTGAACACCAGTTGCTGGTTAGTGACCAAACTGTGAGGAGAAGACTGCATGAAGCAAACCTTTATGCTCGCAGACAACTTCGTACTCCAACACTACGCCGAGGAAATCGCGGAATAAGATTGCAGTGAGCTCGTGAACATTTTGTTGTGGGAAGATAACCAGTGGTCTGAAGTGCTGTTTACTGATGGGTCCAGATTCGGTTTCCATCCTGATTCACGAAGAGTACGCGTATGTCGAGTTCCTGGCCGTGAAAGCCGTCTGCAACACCCTCAGGGAGTCCATCCATACCATGGCGGCACAATTATGGTCTGGGCGGGAATACGTGCTGGTGGACGAACGGATCTCGTTTGGATCAGAAACACCATGACGGCTGAAAAATACCGTGACCAGGTGCTAGCACCAATAATCTACCCCCATCGAGTGCAAATTGGCCAAAGATTCACGCTCATGCATGATAAGGCCCGTCCGCACACAGCGCAAGTGGTGACCAGGTGGCTGCAGCAGCACGACATATCGGTTTAAGACTGGCCTGCGCAATCGCCGGACCTAAACCCCATAGAGCATGCGTGGGACATGCTCCAAAGAAGGGCTATGAAGAATTTTCCTGCAAACCTTGCAACTGAAGAGCAACTTTTTTTGCATCTTAGCAGGACCTGGGACAATATCCCACAGCATGACTTTGACAACCTGATTCATAGCATGAAAAACCGTTGCAGGACGGTTGTTAATGTCATGGGTGGTTTAACTTACTATTGATTTTTTTGCATAATTGCAAAAAGAATGAAATTTTCTCCTTTATTTTCACTTTTTTTTAAAAACACATTTATGGTTACTTTTGCTCTTAATTCACTTTTTGTATTTATATGAATAAAATTTTTTTTTCACATAAAAAATCTTTTTGTTGTATTCTAAACTATAGTCTGATGAATAGGCTTCATAAAAATATATACATGTTGCAGGCTATTCACAAAGAATTTTGATAAAATTGAGAAAATTCGAAATATCCCTAGACAGTGTTGATGTGTGTAGAAGCACCTTTTGTTCCTCTGGGTTTTGTAATGCAGGGTAAGGGAGTTAAGGGCTTTCATTTCGATACCCTCAATATACATACGTGTAACTTGTGGTATAGAGATTGACCTACGGATACTGTACTCATTCTAGTTTTATAAATTATAATATATACTAGCTGTGCCCGCGACGTCGTCCGCGTGAATAAAGACTTGTATAAAAGGGATTGATTAAAGATTATTTATTTGCATTGAATAAATAGTAGGTAGATTATTCTTACATATTATAGTGAAATCACTTATAATAAAATGTTCATATGTTCAGAAGACACCTTATTTATTTTTTCTAAATCCGTCAAACCTAAAACAGTAAGGACTGCTTACTGTACTCAGATCTTACTATCCAGTTTTCGCACGCTTCGCTTTTCTCGCGCAATCAGATTCTCTTTACAAATATGTAGCTCGCTTATTAAATTTAAGAGAGACGTAGTACTCCTGTGCCCGTGGCTTCATCTATGGTAAAAATAAATAGTATCTTAAGTAAATTGAGTGAATTTATACTGCAAAGAATGCATAGGATACATAGCTTTAACCTACTGCAGAAAAGAGGTTCACTATACAACAACTTGTAGTTGGGAGACAAAATTTCTAAACATACACGTGCTTAGGATTAAACAGTCGGAAACATTATAAGGCCAATTAATAGACTAAAGATTTAAAACTTGCGGACAGCAGTTTGGTCATAAGTCATAACTCATATAACATTGTGAAAACTAAAGCAGAAGGCAGGGTCACTAAACAGTGTGCTATCTATATTTGAAAATAAAGAATCTTTAATATCTCCATCAACCAACGTGTGTGGATGAGCCAGTACGCAATAAAGAGATGCAAAAAAATTAGTTAAGTTATCATTGGTCCAATTAACCATGTTCAGCATCATACGCATACCCAACGACGTGACAACCCGCGTGGCGCAATGTTTACCATGCCGGACTGCAAATCGAAGGGTCCCAAATTTCCCAAAAGTCAGAAATTTCAATGATGAGTTTAAATTTCTGTTTTCGGTCTACCCAGACCCGGTTGTGTTTCTGTCTCTGTGTGTGTTCATGGCACCCACGACACAGGGTATATCTACCCTACTGTGAGGCTTTAAGTGTGAAACGTTATTTTTTACACTATGTACTACTTACTTTTATTAGACTTTAGGCTTTTATTTGAAATTATCTCCATCGATTCACTTTGTAGAAATGAATATTGCTCAATAACGGCATCTACCGTATGGCGTGTAAACTTTGTGGTTGATAAATCAAATGTCAAATTACCAAATAGGTAGATATTGAGATTAACAGTTGGTTCAGTAAAAGTTTAACTTTTCGTCACCTAGATGTCTGCAGTAGTCTCGTTATGTTAAGGCTATTTACATTCTGTATGAAGGTTTAGAGCATTGAGGTTGTAAGATTTGGATTTCGGTTAGTCGGAGCTCGAGGCCTCCTCAATATTAGGAGAGCTCCATGCCCAGCAATGGAACGCTAAAAAGGTTGCAGTCTGATATAATGTAGCAATAACAGTCGTTTCAGCTGCAGCCTGTTCATAATCTTCCACCCCAAGTGAAGACTAATAAGCTGAGCAACTTACTTACTGGAGCCTGTGATGGAAGGTTTGGCGGCGGTGAGGCTCGAATGCGCTCTTTAGGTACCTATAGCTTAGCCATACTCGGCCAACGAAAGAAAATACAGTAAGCTGATCTAATTATATTTAATATGGTCGACCATATTAATGATAGTTCAAAATAATTTTACTTAAATTTAAACTTTTATTTATGTTTTTGAAAGGGCTGTTAACGAATCTTTCATCGAAATACCCCAAAGTGTCTTTTAAGTTAATGTCGCATATTGTTTAAATGAACATAAAGTTTTTGTTTATGACCCGATTGATATGAAATACACACTAATATTATGGAAATTAATTCAACAATATACCAGTAAACACATCATTCAAAGAAGGGATTAATTTAAGTTTTTAACAAAAAAATAGAACCGACTTCAAACGGTAAAAAATAAAATTGTTCAGCACCTACTTCTTCTTGCTTATGGTAATGACTCTTAAAACTATTTCTGGAGTCGGGCCCTTAGTAAATGTCGTACCATTCGTTCTAAATTGACAATGACAGTACAGACAGTGGGACAGTACCTACTTCTTCTTGCTTATGGTAATGACTGTTAAAGCTATATTGGAGTCGGTGCCCATTCAGAACGAAAGGTACACTAAATTTACTAAAACAGGATATTTCACTAAGGGCCCGACTTCAAAAATAGTTTTAAGAGTCATTACCATAAGCAAGAAGAAGTAGGTGCTGAACAATTTTATTTTTTACCGTTTGAAGTCGGTTCTATTTTTTTGTTAAAAACTTAATTAATTTCACTCTTTTTAGTAATTTTAATAATTCTGTATGTATTATCATAATTGGAAAAATTTTCACTTAACTTCTAAACTTTAAACAGATT
The DNA here is from genome assembly GCA_911387765.1 of Pyrgus malvae. Taxonomy (NCBI): domain Eukaryota; kingdom Metazoa; phylum Arthropoda; class Insecta; order Lepidoptera; family Hesperiidae; genus Pyrgus; species Pyrgus malvae. Next base: position 1,714,945 of record OU426955.1, on the reverse strand, counting down.
TACCTTTTATAATCATGTTTATCTAATAGCCATCTAAAAGTCTGAAAGACATACTATCAGTCCACCTGAACGTATAAATTAAAGAAAGAATTTGCTCTCAGCTCCTAACCGTTGAGGAGTTGTACCTTCAATCATCAGTTAACCAACAGCAGGTGATAATTACCAGACATAAATATTTGTATTATTTTAAAAATATGACTAAAAGCATGTGTGTGCCTATTAAGTTTCAGTGTTTCCCTCGATATCCCTAATATCACATCATCAGATTTTGACATGGTGACAGTTGGACCACCTCAGGAATGTAAGATTTCGAACAAAAAACCATTTATTGAAAGAATTTGCTCTTAACTCCTAACCGTCATAATACCTTCCATCATGAGTTCAGCAACATGATATGACGATAATTATAAACAAATGTTCGTTTTGCTTTGTATAAATATGAAAATCATTTGTTGTGCTATAAAATTTGAATGTTCCCTTCGATTTCTCTGGGATCCCCTCATCAGACTTTGACTTGGTGACAGTTGGACCACCTCGGAAATGTAAGATTTCAATAAAAAAACTATTTATTGAAAGAATTTGCTCTCAACTCCTCACTGTCGTAGTACCTTCCATCATCAGCTCAACAACATGAGATGATGATTTCTATGCGTAAATATCTCTTATGCTTCAGAAACTATAAGAAAATTAATGTGTGTGCCTATAAAATTTGAGAGTTCCCCTCGATTTCCCTGGGATCCCATCATCAGATCCTGATTTGGTGACAATGGGACCACCTCGGGAGTATAAGCATACGAACAAAAAAAGAATTTTTAAAATCGGTCCATAAACGGCGGAGTAATCGGTGAACATATATAAAAAAAAAAATACATACAGCCGAATACAGTACCTCCTTCTTTTGGAAGTCGGTAAAAAGAATTTGAGAATGAAATATTAAGTTAAGGTTAATTATTGTACGCTTGAGATACTTAGTTAAATTTAGAAATCATTTTATTTGCTATTGAGGAGTAGTTTTGAAAAAAGCTTAAATATGTTTCTTACTATGTTAATAAAGATTACAAATACAAAATTATAAGTAAAATACTCTGCACAAAAACATTCTGTACATCAAGTCTCGACACTCAATTTTCAAAGAGTTTCAAAGAAAATTGACAGTTAAAGGGTGAATTTTGAGAAATGCTGAAACATGTATTTTTTCATTTTGGTTAGAAAATATTTATATAAAATTTCAAGAAAATCTATTGAAAAAAACCAAGTTTTCCATACAAATTTTCATCCCTCATTTCACACCCTTAAAGGGCGATTTTTAAAAGTAGCTATAGCCTAAATGTTAGCGAGGACCAATATATATAAAACAAAAAAAGTTTCATCAAAATCCGTCCAGTAGTTTTTGCGTGAAAAGCTAACAACTGACAGACAGACAGACAGACAAAAATTTCAAAACTTATAAGGTATTTTTAGCTTCTGTTAGTTATAAAAAGACCCCTAGAAGTATTTTTTTAAATTTCCATGCAATGTACAGAATTGATCCTGCTTACAGTTTTATTATATGTATAGATATGTATAGATTTTATAATTATAACACACGTAAGATGGACGACGTCGAGAGGGGAAGGGGAGAGCTCCTGTACGAATGCATTAGCACCGAGTTGCTGATTTATTGCGCAGAGTCAGCGTGCAGGCGTTCATCCATTTCATCATTCTTGAAATTGACGTAACTTTTTTGTTTGTGAACCGATTTAAACAAAACATACCCTAAATGTTAATCCAAAAAAATATCAATACATCAGTGAAAACCGCATCCTTCTACGTTAAGCCGTTCCTGAGATTAGCGCGCACAAACGAACAGATAAACAGACAAACAGACAATAATTCTAAAAATCATTGTTTTGGGTTCTATTACGCTAATAAATAGCCCTAGTATCAATTTTTCTCAAATATCTTCAATGTACAGAAACCGACTTGTTACAGATTTATTATATGTATAGATAATAAATTAACGCTTCACACACATAGCCCCACAGTAGGCTAGATATACCCTGTGTCATGGATGTCATGGATGTCATGGACACATACAAAGACAGAAATACAAACTCCCAGACCGAGAACAGAAATTTAAACTCATTATTCTAATTTCTGCTTCGCCGGGAATCGAACCCGAGATCCTCCGATCGGTAGTCTGACATGGTAACCATTACGCCACGCGGGTCGTAAAAAAATCAAAAATTTCGAATTCAAAATATTTTATTCTTTTTTGGAATACATATATTATTCTCTTAATAAAAGTCAAGCAATCTTTTCGCGGTCATCAGCTCCAGGCATACGGCGATGAATTGAGCTGAGATTTTCTCTCAGCAGTCGGAGGAGATAAACTCTCAGCAGCATTCTTTTTAATACCAGTTGTATTATAGACGGTATGGCTATGGGTCGACAATGAACACACGTGACAGCTATCGTGAATGTCAATGTCAACCCACTGTCATCTGCTTACAAATCAATAGATTAGATCCATCCATCCATCCATCCATCCATCCATCAGCCTTTTATAGTCCACTGCTGGACATAGGCCTCCACTAACGATCGCCACTCCTCCCGGTCCTGGGCCTTCTGAATCCAACGACTACCCGCTGTCTTCTTCAGGTCATCAGTCCACCTGGTTGGAGGGCGGCCTGTACTCCTTTTGCCGAGATGTGGTCGCCATTCGAGAACCTTTCTTCCCCATCGGTTGCCGGTTCTTATAACTATATGGCCTGCCCATTGCCACTTCAACTTGCAAATTTTGAGAGCTATGTCTTACTTTTTAATCATAAAATATTACAGAAATCGAAAAACACTGTTACTTCTAAAGAATTGAGCTTCAAATTTAAGCATTCAATTTAAAGTTTGTTTAACCTGAAATTATAAAAATGAGAAAAAATGTTTGCTTGCTGTTTCAATATCACAAAAACACGAATGGAATAAAACTGCATGCATAAAAACGTCACTAGAGCAGTTATTATCGATTTATGTCATGTTTTTGAACTTGTATAAACATTAGCGAGGACAATAGATGTATATGGTGCATAAAACGGATCGGATGACGCACGCCGGTACAAACATCCGCAAAACATTGCATGAACAAACAAGCAATATCTAGAACGCGACAGTGCAGGCTATTTGCTATATATCAAATTCGATTCCAAAATAAAATAATATGAACGTGTTGGATCCAAAGCTGGCAAAGGTAAGTTCAGTCGACAGATCAGTCGATAGTTAATTCTGACACTTGCTTTCTTCTATCAGAGTTCTATTTGAATAATGAAGCGAGCATGAACAACTACTAGCATAGAACGCAAGTGATCTATAAAGCTAAACCAACCGATCGCGGTCGGGCGTAAGATTGTTAACCGGTCAAAAATATTATACGTGTTTCCGTGCTTTGGAGGGAACGCTAAGTAATGGGTCCTAATTATTATCGATAAATAACAATCGTCAAACCTTGTCGAAAGACTAATGGACGGTTTGAAAAATATCAACAGCGGCGACTTACCCGCATATCTACTACTAACTACCAACTTCCATAAAGCAGCATGGTGTAGTAAGCTTTAGTTCTCTCCAATGATGAGGAGAGACCCGTGCCCAGCAATATAGAAATGATATATTTTTTTAGTAGTGTAGTTCCAATCTCCCTACACACCCTCGCCTCTCTCCGAGGATTGTTCATGGTCCTTCGAGCCGGATGCAAAATAGAATTAAAGTCTACTTGAATAGAACATATAATATTTTAACTTATCAAAAATCATGATCCATGACTTTTCAACTCACAAATCCAACCCACGATTCGTTTCAATCGGGGCGGCGTTCATATGAGAAAATCTCGTAATGTACGACAACCAATAAAATAACTCGTAAATTTCATGTTACCGCCAAGCGCTACATTGTACTGAAATCTATTGCAGGTAATACGCAACGAAAACAGTACGCAAATAATGGTGCAAAAATTTAATGGTCGTAATCTGGATATAAAATAGCATGTTAGTAATACGAATTATTAAGGTTTTAATGATAAATGAAGCAGTTAAAGATAAAGATACAGATAAGTTTATTTCTTTACACAGTTAAAAATATAATAATAGCATTACAATACAATGTTTTTTTCAACCTTTTTATGTCCCACTGCTAGGCACAAATCTCCTAACACGTGAGAGGGATTTCGGCCATAGTTCACCACGCTGGCCAAATGCGGATTAGTGGACGTCATGTTTTTTGAGAAATTATGAATTTTTCTCAGGCATTTACGGCGATGGAGATCAATATTCTCACATAGTAATCAATTAAGTATCACTATATTTTTCATTAGTATCATTTAGAACCTACAAATATGAGCAGTAGTCACACTTTCAGTAATTTGCTTTATCTCCGATTCCTATCGTTCATAGTTACGAGCCGTATATTGTACTTAATGACGTCTCAGCAATGACGTCATAGTATTATCTCTATAAACGAATATACTTCTATACAAACATATAATTAGAGTTAATTTATGAGATAAGTTAAACTTATTGCTAAAAAGATATTCGTTTCACTTTAATATAATGCCGAATTTTGCAATATTTCACTATAACGTGTAGTGTGACTTTAGACAGACTATGTAATTGGAAATTGCAAGTTGATGAAGTATGTAAAGCTATTAACAAATTTGTCTATGCCCTGAGAAGGCTACGCAATATATCCACAATAGAAACTGCAATGTTAGTATACCATAGCTACATTTGCTCAAAAATTAGATATGGATTAATAATATGGGGAAATTCTTGTGACATACAAAGAGTATTTGTCGCTCAAAAGAAGTGCATACGTACAATATACTCAATGAAATATAGAGACTCGTGCAGGCCTATTTTTATTAAAAACAATATATTGACGGTTCCTTCATTATATATTTTTGAAATGGCAAAATATGTGCATAACAATGTAGGATTATTTGTACAATGTGATCCCATAGAATATATGAGTAAAAGAAGTACCAAAATAACAAAACAACTTATCAGACCTGTTGTTAAACTAACAGTAGAAAAGAAAAACTGTCACAATATGGCGTACAGAGTATATAATAACATACCACAAGAAATAAGAATGGCTCCAACTAGAAGCACATTTTCTAAAAAACTACACAAATGGCTTTGCAATGAATGTTTTTATTCACTTAATGAATTTTTTAATAACAAATGACTTTTATACTATAATGTGAAAATTGTAACTAGGTGACTTCAATTATTTAATAATTATATTAAATCTTGTATTGACATTGAATTGACATTAAAATTTAAACTTTATCTGAACTTGCACACCATGTTATAGTGGTTAAGATTGACACTGAATGTAACTAATAAGACCTATGTATTGTATACAATCTTAAGGCAAATAAAATTATTATTATTATTATTATTATTATTAATAAAAACAATCTATTATGGAAATGAAAACAAAAGAAGGTCTAGTGAAAAACACCCAATATAGATTAGGATATCTGTAGTTTTGTCTGTTCATCCACTATAATATTATTTCTACTGGTATTCTGGTAACTGCTTTCGTGTATCGATATGACAATCGAGTGACGTAAGTGTATAAAATTTGGTGACGAGAATTAAAGTAATTAAAATTTCGTATTGAAATACGTTTCCAGATATGGATAGATAACTTAGAAGATTTGAAAGGAAGGATAATTATCATATATAAGTATCCAAGTACCCTTTCAACACATTCATATATATGTTACAATAAAAAAGAAATACTTATATAATTTAAAAAATATAATATTTTTTCATATCTCTATTTATAAAAAAATGTCACAAAAGGAAAAAGTAATGTTTAATACACCGTAATAATTGTCAAACTGAACTAATTCGAAGCATCGAAGTTTCTATCACTCACAGTTACGAGCTGTATATTGCACTTAATTACGTCACTGCCATGACGTCATAATACTATTTCTATAAATGGCACTTCTTCATGTATGACTGTAAACTAATTATATTGACATAAAAATATATGCTTCACTATAATATAGTGTTTTTTTAGGTAAAAAAAATACTGCTATTTAAGACAGTTTATAAAAAATATCTGATGTCATTCGCATTTTGTCTTAAGAGATATAGTTCAAAACAGCCAAAATAAATAAATAATAATAAAATATCTATTGGTATGTCTGTTTACATGCTGAAATTTTTTTACTAGTTTTATGGTAATTAATATTTTTGAGCGCCGATAAGGCCATCGATCGGCGTGTATATAGTGACGAGAGTAAAAATTAAGAGTTTTTATTAAATAAATTTCCCAATTTTAATTACTGAAAATATTTTAAAGACAGGTAAAATATATACTCTATATTGTTCCAATGCGGTCCTAAAGAATATAAATGTCGTACTAACTTGTAAATGACATACTTCACAAAGCAATATCGACTCAATCCTTACACACATTAGTCTCAAATTCATACGCTACTGGTTAACTCTAGTGATGTGCCGGATCGGGAACAAATTATATCCGCAGATACGGATTTGAATACGGATATTTGGTATCGAGATACACGGATATGGATACGGATAGGGATGTTTGTTTTTCCATACGAACCAACATCAAATCAAAAATATTTATTTCATATTAGGAATACAAAATATTCGCTTAATGAATGTCATTTATTCCCATTCATCGCCTTTAAGTGTCTGTTTGAGCTAGATGTTGAGCTAACAGAAAAAAGGCGGCGGAAAAAAACTCCCAGCAGCACTCTTTTAAAAAAAAAGTACCTACATTATTATCGAGATAACAGTATGGCTATGGGTCCATAATGAGCACACGTCACAGCTGATCGTATGAGAACTATAAAACTATATATAAAACTACTTCCACCTGCTTACAGATGAGAGTAATTACTAAACCTATGTATTTCATTTTAATTTAGAAATAGCCTTATGTGAGCGCGATTCATTCCCACGCTCCTTTATCATTAAGATAGTCCTTAGTATTATAGTAAGCCTTGCTTCAGCTGACTAGAATGGTACTGGGGGCCGAATTTTTTTTTTCATTTCTAGTCATTTACAATAAAATAACACGTACGACATAGATTTTCATCTGTGTATTATAAACACCAACCGGCACTTAGCCAGCGTACCACCTATACTAAAAAATAAGGTAAAAGATCCGGCAAAATAGGAACGGATATTGATATGAATCTTCCTTCTTTCGTTTCCTTCTTTGACAGCCTCCGTCGCGCAGTGGGTGATGAGCCGACTGCGAAGCGTGAGGTCGTGGGTTCGATCCCCACCCAGGACAAATATTTGTGTGATGAACATGACTATTTGTTCTGTATCTGGGTATTCAATTATCTATTTAAGTATGTATTTAGAATTATATAAGTATGTTTATCAGCTTTCTGATTACCATAGTACAAGTTCTGCTTAGTTTGGAATCAGATGGCGTTGTGTGAATTGTCCAAAGATATTTATTTATTATTTATTCTTCCCTGGATATCCGCGGATTTGGATATCCAACACATCACTAGTTAAGTCATCAAGTTTCATTGGAACGAAACAATCTCTATAACCCAGCGACTAATATCCGAACCGATTAGTGCTACGATGCTACGGCGCTACGGTGCTACGGCGTAGATCTACGGTTATCGCTACGATGCTACGCTACGGTTATATTGTTTTATTTAAGTATGGAAAGCGTGCCTTTTATGGTTCGCTTTAACTACAATAGGCTTTAGATATAGGATGGTTCACTCTTATAGAACCTTAGTGGTGATAAAGCAAGTTTTTTTCATCCTCTTTTATGTCTCACGGCTGGGCATAGGTATCCTCTCAATAATTAGAAAAGTTAAGTAATAAGTTGTCATCTACTAACATAATATGGAAAAATAATACGAAATAAAGATTTTATTATTATTTATTGTTATTATTATTAGTATCTCTCCTTAAGGATCACGGGTCGAAGGTGTTATTTGACCCGGTCATTTGAGAGGCTTGCATGGGACATAGGCCCAACATGTAGAGGCCCTTTAATGGTGTTATGTATAATTATTATAAGTTTCACCGTGGAGCAGTGATAAATATGCACATTACAAATTTCTATGTAGGCGGTGCGTGCCGAGGCTCAAACCGTGATGGAGACCACGGGTTTTACTGCTGGGCCATCGTCGCTCAAACGATCAAATTTAATAATTAGTACTTCAATGTGAAAGTACCACTACCGCCGTGAAGCAATGATATTGCGTTGCGGATAAAGAGTGTGGTTGCCGACCAGAATTATGTTTTTTTTTCTTTTTTTTTTTAGCCCCACAGTAAGGTAATTAGTGAAAGAAAAATTCCAACGGTTGTTAAGAGAATAGGATGATAGATTTTTACATCGGAGTTTAATTAAACAACACATTGTTATATAAATTAAAAAAGCAACCATAATATAACTAAGAACAGCCATCTATCAAATATTTTTGTTTTATGATATACTTGCAAATTAATTCGGCGATTAACACCGAAAAAGTTATATTATTATGTAATATTTAAAAATATCACTTAGTAATTTTCTTAACTTTTGAAATTTATTCCTTTAGAAACCAACCCAACCAGCATTGGAGCAGCATGGTGGAGTAAGCTCCAGGCCTCCCTTTTTTCCCATAATATTAAGATGTTTTTAAAAATAATATTTTTATTTTCAATGTCCTTAATGTTTTAGAGTACATCTATCCTGATGCAATACCAGAGATAAAGACGATATAATGATGATGAAAAAAACCACAGATTACGCATTTAATTATCGACGTTTGATATGATAATTGGATTATTAACAATTATCATATCAAACGTCGATAGTAAAATTATGTAAGATCCAAGCTACGGCGTAGCACTAATTGCTACGCCGTAACGCATATCGTAGCTCGTAGACGCTGCGCTCGCGAGAAAGGCCCTAGGTTAATTGTAAAGGCTTTTCTGCTGTAGAGGAGTCTTTAATGGATCCTTGCGACGCAATAATTGCCGTGACATGTTTAATGTGTTTTTATATAATTAGTTTTTCTTAAATAATTTATTTTAGAAGTATAATAAAAAAAAATCATATAATGTTAAGAAAATTTTTGGAAGTATACGGAAATAAATTTTAAAGTATGCATTTGTATTAATTTAATAATCACCATTTTCCTTCAAACATTTTTATTTCAGACACTAAATAAATAGAAAAAATATTGAAAAAATAATTAAAAATAAGTATGCTTATTTTTAATGGAGCAATCTCTTCATATTTTAAAACTTACCATTTTAAAAAACATCTTATATCTATTCATAAATATATACAATAAATGCAAAGGCACGTAATTATAATTTACAAATTGTTAAAAAACGAATGTGAAATACAAACACTAAACTTACCGATGATCACTATAAAACATTAAACACCACATTACACATAGTCCACAATAATATACAATCACAACTATTTTCCACGTTCCAATAAGTTATCTCACTTTCACTTTAGAGCCATCCATCAAGGAACCATCGTAAGATTGCAGTCATTTCGCGGTACGAGTTGAGTGTCACGAACCGCCGCGCATGACGCGTCCGCTCGCGACCACGGTCCGGCGCCGACTGCCGTGATGTAGAGTTGCCTCCACCCCCCTCGCATTTCTACCCTGTTACGTAATTATAGCTGTTTGGGAGCTTTTTCGACAGCATCTTCAAGTACTGCGTGGACTTATGCGGTATTATTAATGGCTCTACTGTTATATTATTTAAGAAAAAAAAGTGTTTATAGTTATAAAAGGAAATTTATAGACTCATTGATAAAATTGATAGCAATTACCAAAAATATTCAATTATATGAAATTAAGAATGGAAAATAACAATCAGCTTATCGTCTCTACATATAATGAAATGGAAATTTATAAACCATGTTAGATTTTTCAGATTTTACTATTATGATTGGAAATATAACGACTTATCTATAATTTTTATAACAAAAAATATGTTTATTGATATAATGATATTAAAAATGGAAAATAGCGATGAGTTTTAATTAACTGACTTTATTAGCTTAAAACTACTGTTTATATTTTTAAAAACTCTAAATTAATAAACCACTGAACACTGAACAGCACGTGCAACAAGCTATTTATAGATTTACTCGACCCCGATACTCCCAATCCACATAATTGTCCCTGGAATTACGGGAAAAATGTTTCACGTGAGCGTGGCCCCGCGCATGCGCCGTGTAGCCGCGCCCTGCCCCGGGCCGCAGCCTTGCTTGATATTTTAAACTTTCACGGACAAATCGCAAACCTCTGCCATAACTTTGATAGACGTCAAACACGCGTTGCTTTAATCTTGTCAACGTCTTTGATATCAAGATCGGCATTAAAAAGTTTTTAAATCGAACGATTTTTTTTTCTGCCAGTGTACTTTGATTACTTTAGTATTTTAATGACCTGTGTAAACGACAAAATTTACAATTACTGTTCAAAATTTTCCCCAAGCTTCAATTTTTAATCGAATATAGTATATTAATTTGTGTCTGCCACTGTAGTTTGATTACTTTAGTATTTTAACGAACAGTGTAAACGACTTAATTTACCATAACTACTTAAAATTTTCTCTATCATTTTATTTTTAGATCGAATATATTTTTGAGTCAGCCGCTATACTTTGATTATTAATATTTTAATGAACAGTCTAAAAGACTAAATTTACAGTCTGTAATTTCTCAATTTTTTTTCAAGTTTTTTAATTTTAGGTCTAACATACTTTTGTGTCTTCCACTGTACTTTGATAACCTTAATATTTAAATATAACGTACACTGTAAAAGCCTAAATTGAAGTAGCCCTAATTTATAAAGTAATGAAAATATTTTTAAAGTCCTGAAAAAGTAATACGAGTTGATTATTTATTAATCGTAGATCCATTAACCAGTTCAATTAAATTTTCAGCACTTACTCTTAAAAGATTTTCGCAATCAGTTTTGTATCTTGTTAAATAATTTATCAAGCAAACAGTAAAAAATACTTAAAGAACACAGATACTTTTGTTTCAATCCATATTAATCTAAATTTTTGTAACTGTAATTTTCACGAAGTACAATATTATGCTGGCGTTTTCATCGCCTTTTCTTGTGCCTTCAAGTGTACTTAAAAGCCCGTAGGTACTCCATTTTAACATTTTGTAAAACAAAATATTGTTCGTTTCGTTTGCGCTCGTAATGTTTTTTTTCTTTGAGATCAATGTACCTTACCATAAAAATCTCTGAAAGAACTGGAAAACATTAATCAGGGGACCCAAAAAATAGCCAGAAAAAGCGACTTTTCTGAAGACTAAATGAATGGTTTCACATTTTTTTCTTTTAACCCGGTGACTCCAAAATAATTTGCCGATTTTAAGAAAATGTATTTCAAAGTCTTGTTGGTATTTGGCCTAGATTTCACCTACTCGAGGTTCTGCTTTATTTTGTGGTTTAGTAGAATTTAAAAAGCGTTTAATTTTCTACATGTAAAGAAATATCAATATGCATTGAATTAAAAATGTTATGTATCATTTTAACTAAAACTTTGCTATTAAATCCTGAATTAATGGATTCTAAAACAAAACTGTTTACCTCCGTAAATTAATTAAGAGTGTGGACATGGAATAAAATAAATGACTACCTTATGACGTTATGAAGTATGAATTTTAACATCGCAATTGATATGATATAGACACAGTACGTTTTATCTTAGGTATATCAATGACTTTTAAAGTTTACAAAGAAAACTGGAAAACCATTAGAACTTCCGAATAGCATCATACGTAGACATGATATCAATATCGCGATATACATCTAAACGTCACCATATCTACCCGTCGCGAACAGACAGCGTAATTTATTGATAGATGAGTGGAGGCTCTACATCTGTCAATGCCATAAGCTTCATCGCAAGGATCTGTGGATGGGCGAATTTTGGAGCCAAATTTATTTTAGAACCATACTCGTAATGTGTGACAATTGTACGAGTACGTAATTTTAATCTTTTAATCATCAAATTTATGATTCGACGTGCACATTTCGTCGTAATCGGTAAGATATTGGCAATGGCTATCTCGTTTTTAAGGTTCTATCTCCAATGTGTAAAACGGAACTCTATTACTAAGAATCCGTTATCCATCTACTAGGCTATATTTCACAAGTCATGATAGTTAGATAGTTTTTCTCAATTTTTTTCAGAATTTTTGGCCATAATAACAAACAACAGAATAAAGTATATTAAATATTTAAGGGAGGCTCCCATATCACAATAGTATATTTCATTACAAGTGCGGAAAGGCTGTCATTGCAAGGAGCTCCGACAAATTTCTACCCGAGCCGAGGTGCAGCCGAAGGTGAGGGTTGACAGTCGGAACTCCTTCCAATGACGGTTCCGCACGTGTACTGAACGACTATTTTTAATACAGTTGCGAAAAAATGAAGCAATTTAATAAAATAATAAAAACTCGCAAAGAACATTTTTGAAAAATGGCGCCAACCGTAAAAGAATACCTATATGCAGAGACTTTTTTTTGTTTTCTTCACCCATTCTGGGTAGGAAAAAGGAACTATGCCCATACAGCCAAGTCTTCAGTAGAAATTTTTTATTGATATGAAATGAAAATGTTAATGAGATGAAATGAAGTGCAACCTAACCTAACTCATTGAATCAAATAATCAAATCTGACATTGAAACAAACTAGTAGCTTCTTTTTAGAAACATTTGCATGAATCATAAAAACTTCAAAAACTTCGTGGTTGGTTTTTTTTTTCTTTTTAATAGACATTATTTTGACAGTTGGGAAAGAGAACGCAGGAGTGCGGAAAAGGTAAAGAAAAAGCACGAGTGTGTAATAGCCCACATCCCGCACGCTAAACGTCCCTGCAATACGTCACTTTTTGAGCAACTGTATTAAAATAGTATATTTCATTACAAGTGCGGAAAGGCTGTCATTGCAAGGAGTTCCGACAAATGTCTACCCGAGACGAGGCGCAGCCGAAGTTGAAAAGGTAGCCCACTTCCCGCACGCTATACGTCTCTGCAATACGTCACTTTTTGAGCAACAGTATTAAAAAAGTGTTTTTTATGCAATTGTTTACTCGATATTGATAACTTTGCGGAACTTCAGTGTTATAAAGCTAGGTAAAAATTACTTTGCAACAATCCGCAATCAGAAAGTATGATGGTGTATACTTTTTTCATGGAATAGTACATCCCTCCCTCCATAGGATGCATGCACATGCAACAAAATAATATAAGTGGTTCGCTCCAAATCAGAGCATCATCAGGGTTATAGACTCTACGACGGCTACTCGCAAAGAAACTTTATAACCTGAGTTCATAAAATAATGTTGTGTTAAAATTTCTGTTCTCTGTCTTGATGCTTGTGTTACTTTGCATGTGTTCATGGTACCCTTTGGGAATTCTATTGTGACGTCTAAACAATGAATGATGCGTTATTTATAAATTCAAGGTTAGTTATCATCACACAAGAACTGACTCAATTTGAACCAAGCGAAAGCAAAAGTTTTATTCTATATTGCATCATGCTATGATTTATATAGAACTAGCTGACCCGACAGACGTTTTCCTGTCTTAACTATGGATATTAAAATAGAATTTGTAAAAAAAAAATTAATTATCAATTTTCTTAATTTTGTTTCATTGATAAGAACCTTCTCCTGATAATAACAAACACAACAAAAAAAATTATCGAAATCGGTCTAACCGTTCACGCGTGAGGCCGAGACCAAGGGAAATAGGAATTCAGTTTTATACATATAGAGTTAGAGAAATGTTTTGCCCGCGACTTCTTCCGTACACGCGGAATTTAGTTATCAGGACACAGTTTAAATTAACCCCGTTATAATTGTGTCATACGTATCTGTTCTGCGTCTGTAAGTAGGTACTGCTATAAAAGATAGGTAACAGGTTACTACAGTACCTACTTCGTTTTGAAGCTGGTGTTAAAATGACCAAGTTATTTGGTGCACTAACCTGCTAGCAAGCCACATAAACCAGACCGTGAGAAAAACAGCCCCCTTTTTAAATTAGTCCGACGAAATATAAAGGTTGTCATAATTATATTTTTAAGAAATAAGAAAGTCAGGCCCTATATACCAATGTTTATACTGCTAAGTTCAGAAATGAGATGATAATTAATTTCTATACATTTTACTTAACCCTTCCCCCGCCTTTTTACCCTTTTAGGCGGAAGTTTATCCATTTCACCTGCACAAATCATTTTAAATTGTAATCAATCACATACTCGTATGTATATTACCTACTCTACTTATTAGAAGTATAAGTAGAGTAGGTATATATATATATATTTATAGAGTAGGTCCAGAAATGAGAAAATTCCATGTAAACTTCACTCTCCTATTTCACTCTCGTAGGAGTTAGTTTACTTTTTAAAGGCTCAAAAATATTTTGAGTAAATCTAGTATCGTGTTGCAGAGCCAGCTCCTGATTTACCTAATAACTTTATTCAACAATTAATTATTTTCACTTAAATCTACCTTCTTACGGTATCTGAGGCTACGCCCGAGAGAGACAGCGAGTTTATTATTTAACATTTCAACCACACTAAAACCCACTGAATAGGATTTTCAGCGAAACCTGCCAATGTCTTCCATGCGCAGCGATGTACTCTGTGGCGCGGCGTTACAATTGGGCTCTTGGGTGAGCAATGTAGGTAACTCTGCCAAGAGTCGTGCGGCCGAATACGCCGTCGTTTTACCCGTGGCTATTGGTCCGACTCCCAGTATAGCCGTGGAAGCCTCTACTTAGTCGCTTTTTATGATTACGTGGAGGACACCATATTTCATATTGTTAATGCCGAGGTAACTTTTCTGTTTTCGGGACGGAATCTTCGCAAGGTACGTGTTAGATTGAAAAGTGATACCGGGTTATGTGGGATTTATACAGCACTAAAACCTCCTCAGTGGCCCGCTGAACACTCGTTCAGAGGACTCCATGCGCGGTGCTCCAAATCGCCGCCCACAACTCCAGAAGTTCACCTTTATTCGCCTCTTACGATTAGGTAGCTGATCTGTTCTTACTGTATCTAGTCTTATTGTAGCTCATATTCATAACTTCCACCTACGGAGAGCAATCCCGAGCTAGCCAGTTTAGCTTCTTGAAGAAACTACCTACATTGTACAGAAACCTACAACAAATTTATGAAGTGTATTTTTTTAAGTATTCATATTATATTATCTATGAAGTTTTTAGGTTACTGTCCAATAAACTGTCATGGAAGAAAATAAAATAATGACAGATCTCGTTTTAACGTTTGATTCCGAGAGCTATTTCGAGAGAAAGCGACAAAAAAGTACCTACAAACATTTTCAAAAGGCAATTTTTTTTTATTCCGTCAAATTTGTGGAGCATAGAAATATTTTTGTCAGTCAGCAGGATTTCTTAACGTTTGGCGTAGAAGGTACTAACCTCAATTTAAAAATAAATATTCACTGCAGTAACTTTTCTAAAACCATAAAAAATAAGAAGAAGCAAGCAGTCAAATAATGATAAGTTTCACAGTGTTCAGTCATGCAAAACTTGTAGCTCGGTGTATCACGTATGAAAGTCGATAAAAATAGTAACTAACATTTTGCAAGTTCAAGAGTTTTCATATAAAAAATCAAAATCTTTTCCATAACTGATGATCAACGCTTAATTTTTTAATACCGTGCAACAGTTCATCATGGATTTTAAACACTAAGAAATTTAGCTGATGTGACGTAATTAAAACAAAATATTAGAAAAAGGTTGCAAGTTTTCATTGCTTAGCTCTCTGAATATTTCATGTGAGTCACATTTTTGAAGGACGCTGTCTTGTCTTAAATGTTAATGTTGCATTGGAATTTTTAAATTTTCTAAGTTTTCGTGATATTTCCTTAATGTTTTATTACATAAGTACCTTCTTCTACCAATTACAAACACAACAAAAGAAGAATTAGCGAAATCGGTCCAGCCGTTCACGCGTGATGTCGTGACCAAGGGAAAATGGGATTCATTTTTATATATACAGATAGATGATACGTTTTATTCTGTCACAATACAAAGGCTTAAATATTTTTGGGGTATAAATAATTTGGTTTAATTTTATTCCGACACAATGTGTAAAAATCAGAGTATCATTACTGATAACGCAGCGAATCCACGTAAAAAATATTTTATTTTATTTTATTCGGAAAACATACAGTGTTATAATAAAGGTAAATAACAAAAATACTTAAATACTACTACACCATTAAGCTGTTTTCGCATATTGCTACTAAATCGCACATTAATGTTTGCTCTTCTTTTGTGATGGATGACATAATGATAAAAAAATCTATTAAATTAGAAAATAAAGAAGAAAATAATTAGAAAACAAAAGTTATCTGTTAACGATTATAAGTTATAACCTTATAACGTTAATTGATTATACCTACTTAGTTTCAAACCATTTCTTAGAAATTGCCGATTTATATACATTCGGAGTCGAGCTAAATAAATCTAGTTTAGGATAGTCGTCCAGTTTATTTATGTATCTTGCAGATCTGATAAAAAATATAATTGTACTAAGCCACGTAAAAAAATATAATTGAGTTTAGACCAAATATTACTATGAGCATCACGTACGCCGTTTTTCCTTCAAGTTTAATTAAAACGTGGTGACGATAAAAATAATAGATTTTCAAATGAGGAAAATTTTTCAAATGTCCAATTCAAATGTCCTTACAATAAAACATAAGAGTGTATATTTCATTTACTACTGAGCTTATAAAAATAGGTCCTGAGGGAAACATTTGCAGAAGATACTCGTAAATTGAATAATTAATAACGTTTGACCTGTACTGGACTCAACCATGTATATCACTACAAAAAATATGTTTCATATTTAATTATTTATTCATATTTAATTGCTTTTTACAGGTAGATTTACAGGTGGTGTTACATAATCATTATTTTAGTGCCTCTGTAAATACCCATTGGGCATGCAATTTTTGTTAATTAATACACTTACAATACAATAAAAAATACCCGAAATTTAAAAATCATGTCAATTACATAATAAACACATTAAAATAAAAGAAAATCATATTTAAATTATCTATCAATGGCCGCAACCCTTTTTGCGTCCCACTGCTGGGCACGGGTCTCTCCCCATTATTGGGAAGGCCTGGAGCTTACTCCACCACGCTGCTCCAATGCGGGTTGGTGGAGAATTAAAAAAATCAATAGTCAAATCAAAATGTCAAATTATACCAGGATGTCATTTCTGTACCTAACAGAGCTATGAAGGAAGAAAATCAGTTCGGCCCAATTAGTCCAGGGTCGATAATTTTTAAAACCAAAAAAAATCATAATAGGATGAAACCCATTAAAAAAGGAGTGAAATATGATAAAAATGAAAGGAAAAATAATTTACGGGCGATCTGAGGTTGGGAAGGGGATGGGGGTGAGTTTTTAAGGGTAAAAAACGGTTTTTCTCGATTTCCGGCAAAACTAAAAGTCCTATCGAAAAAAGTCAAATGGAAAAGTTGTAGATAATAAAAAGATCTAAAACTTTTTTATTTATTTTTTTTTCACATAACCTCAAAATTTATGTGAAAAATTCAAAAAACCAAGTTTTTGGTTTTTTATTTTTATCTTTTACAAAAAAATTTTTTTTTTAACGAAATTTTGTGAAAACTTACCTTTTTATGTCCCAAATACGCTGTAATTTATTTAATTAAAAATATTTATTTTTTCACCTTATTTTGAATTAATATCGAAAAAACAGCCTAATTTTCAATCGAAAATTCACCCGTCAAAATATCAGCTTTTTTCAAAAAGTTGGTGTGGTTTCTGTTCGTTGGAATCTCTACTTTCCGATGGTAAAAAAAAAATATATGTTACTATGGTAAATCTTCTCAGAAAATGCAAAAATTCAAAAAAAAATTTATTGCATGCACATGCTTATCATCTGCCTTATTGCAAATGATACAAACAGATTCATCCATACTGATAATCTGAAAAGACAAAATCGAATTAATAATGTCTTCACTATTTAATCGTGAATAAACTCCCATGAAAAAAAAAATATTAAAGAAATCAATGTCAAAATGTATAAATAATCCAACGAACAGAAACCACACCAACTTTTTGAAAAAAGCTGATATTTTGACGGGTGAATTTTCGATTGAAAATTAGGCTGTTTTTTCGATATTAATTCAAAATAAGGTGAAAAAATAAATATTTTTAATTAAATAAATTACAGCGTATTTGGGACATAAAAAGGTAAGTTTTCACAAAATTTCGTTAAAAAAAATTTTTTTGTAAAAGATAATAATAAAAAACCAAAAACTTGGTTTTTTGAATTTTTCACATAAATTTTGAGGTTATGTGAAAAAAGTGTAAATACAAAAGTTTTAGATCTTTTTATTATCTACAACTTTTCCATTTGACTTTTTTCGATAGGACTTTTAGTTTTGCCGGAAATCGAGAAAAACCGTTTTTTACCCTTAAAAACTCACCCCCATCCCCTTCCCAACCTCAGATCGCCCGTAAATTATTTTTCCTTTCATTTTTATCATATTTCCCTCCTTTTCTAATGGGTTTCATTCTATTATAATTTTTTTTCACTTTTCATTATTTTTAAAGGCTTCTACCCTGGACTAAATGAGCTTAATTAATTTTAAACAATAAATAAAAACCGAATTCCAAAAGTTATAATTATTTTAGTTTGTATTATTAATTTTAATTTATTTTACGTAAAGTGCCTAAGCAAAATAAAACTACTGAATCACATGCAACAATAGGTTAAGGAAGCGCACACAATCACAATATTCGCTTTCGAATTAATACTCCAAATGCATATTAAACTAGCATTCGTTTGACGACCCGCATGGCGCAATGGTTACCATGCCGGACTGCCAATCAAGGGGTCCCGGGTTCGATTCCCGGCGAAACAGAAATTTGAATGATGAGTTTAAGTTTCTGTTCTCGGTTTGGGTGTTTGTGTTCCTGTCTTTGTATCTGTCCATGGTACCCACGACACAGGGTATTCATTACCTTACTGTGAGGCTATGAGTGTGTAACGTTTATTTATTTATTATTCGTAAGAAATGACGATACTACAGCAATTCGTCCAAATTTCAACATTTCGGAAAGGAGAATGAAATTCCGTATAATATAATCACGAATCCGTAATCAGATCAGAGATTATTTGTCGTCGTAATTTCCTGAGTAAACTCTCCGGCGACATTTTAAACAATCCTACTGTCAAATATTTGGCGATCTGATCGATGGATTTCTTATCTAGTGGGCGGTGAATATTATTGTAACTAGGTTGCGGAGAGGTTTTTGTAATTAAAATTATCTTTCTTTTTCTTTACTTCACACTTAAGTATTAATACCACTAACGCGCATTAAAGTAGCGTGGTGGAGTAAGCTTCAGGCCTCTGCAATAATAGGTCCCGTACCCAGCTGTGAGACGCAAAAAGAACCAGCTATTAATACCAATATAATCAATACTAATATTATAAATAATATAATAATAATAAATATCTTTGGCCAACTCACACAAGGCCATCTGATTCCAAACTAAGCAGAGCTTGTGCTATGGTAATCAGAAAGCTGATAAATATACTTATATAATTCTAAATAGATACTTAAATAGATAAATTAACACCCAGACACAGAACAAATAGTCATGTTCATCACACAAATATTTGTTCTGGGTGGGAATCGAACCCACGACCTCACGCTTCGCAGTCGGCTCATCACCCACTACGCCACGGAGGCTGTCTGTGAATGTGTGTGTGAATTTGAAGGCATATTTTTGTTTGTCCTCCTTTCACGTGCCAATGGTTCTACGGCTTAACCTTAGTGAAATACACACACGAAACATATATACATATATACAACATAGTAAGATAGTTTGGGGGTTGGAGAATAACATAGGTCTCGGAAATGAGAGGTATTCATATAAACCACTACATTGACCAAGTTCGGGTTGGTGGACTCAGCCTTTGAGAAGTTATAAATTTCTCTCAGACATGCAACTTTTCACCAGGTCAATATATCTCATTCCTATGGGAAAATACGTGTAGCCTTCTCGGGTGGAGCCGCCAGCGGATAGCTAGTAAAGGACAAAAGGTATATACCCTCCTATGATTCAGCTTTTTAAAAACTTGTTGTACGGTAAAAGTCGCCTATGTTCATCAGGGATAATGGCGACTTCTAATGGTAAATAATTTTTCAAATCGGTATAATGCTTAAAAAATATCAGTAAGACCTGGGAATGACTAATATATTTCAATTCCTAAACATTTAACCTTAATCCCACTTCGTGAAAAAAATTGTAAATACGAAGGCTTTCATTTAAATAGATAAATGGACCCTAATTTATCCTCCTGAGCAAATATCTTTTATTTATACTATGCAAATAAATTCACAATTGACGTGGACTTGAAAATGGGACAACAAATAAATAACTACTGCACTAATTTGGTGTTATCTAAATGGACGATTTAACAGATGATATCACGATACTGGCATGACGACCGATTTGTATTAGCCGTTATATAATAGTATAACATTACTACATCATTAATATAATAATATTACTTCCTCATGTGCATGAAATACGCGAAGCGCTCATGGCTAGGCGGCTAGCACAGAACGAAAGCGGTCTATGCAGCTAAGCCAAACGGGCGCGGTCAGGTATGAGATAGGTGAACGCTAGTGGCAAAAAAAAATATGCGCGTTTCCGTGCTTCGGAGGGCACGTTAAGCCATTGGTCCCGGTTGTTGTCGATAGATAACAGTCGTTAAACTTTGTCGGAGGTCTTATGGGCGGTAAGAAAACACGGCGGTTAGTCACTCAACCACAACCCGCAACTCTACCAACTCGCATTGGAGTAGCGTGGTAGAGTAAGCTCCAAGCCTCCCCAATAATGGAGAGAGACCCGTGCCTAGCAGTGGGACGCAAAAAGAGTTGCAGCTAACTTCTACATACTTATTTGATGACGGCCCGTATGGCATAATGGTTACCATACCCGATAGCAAATCATGGGTTTCGGGTTCAATTCCCGGCGGAGCAGAAATCAGTCATTCAGTTTCTATTCTCGGTCTGAGTGTTTGGTGACCATGTCGTTGTGTGCTTGGTACCCACGACACAGGGAATCCCATAGTAGACCTAATAATGTGTGGCTATGAGTGTGTAGCATGCATGAATCGCCGGATAGTGTACAATGCAAGCGATCAACGCAGCTAAGCAACGTTCAGCGCGGTCGGAAGCAAGATGATTTTTCACTTGTGGGATGGAATATAGTGGTGAATTCTATATGAATTTCTTTGTTACAGAGAGAAAATTAAACCAGGTTTTCAAACAACCACCAGAGGGTTGGCCAATAATATATATCTTTCTCAATTCGCATTAGACTACAGCATGGTAAAGCTTTCCAGATATGGAAGAGACCCGTGCCCAATACTGAGATGCAAAAAGAGTAGAACCTACAGTTGTGTAGCTCGCGCATGAGTGATAGAAAAGAGACATACATATCTTTACTAAAGAGCTAATCACTTTTCGGCTCAGGCCATTTTAAATAAAATCAATATATCTTTTATATCTGCATCACATGGTTCAATTTTGAATGACGGTAGTTACTAGTTATGATTTTCTTCAAGTCTATGGTAACTCTATGGTAGCTCTGTGGCTCAACAATCGCCAATAGGCATGATGACACTATTAAAGAATCAGAGGATAAATGATTTTACAGAAAAATATATGCTAAAAAGTTCTAAAATATGATCCCGTTTTAATATAATCATTAAGATAATAAGATTTTCAATAAAATAAAAGTATTAAATACAGCAATCGGCCATGTCATCTGAAACGCCAATCAAAAGGAATGACGTCACGTCTCAGTAAAAGTCATCGTGTTGCTTGAAGTTTGACGAGCAAGCCGACGCCATGACACCTACGAGCGTTTTCGCGCTTAATTCAAATTACATAGCAGAAAATACATCAATTTACGTTAAAACTTAAGTTTATTGCTGAAATAAACTTTTTTTCGAAACTAGGAGACGTGTAACTACAATAAGGAAAAGTATTTAAAAATCTGTCATCATGCCTATTACTCACTTTTTCTTCAACTCGTCACGCGTCTGTAGCTCTATGGTAGCTCTGTAGCTTAGCAGTTACCACTCGCTCAGTGAATCACTGAATAGACACGCTCTCGTACGAGTTGGGATTGGAAAGAAATCCTAGTCAAATGAAATGAAATAAGTGCCATATTTTTTTTTAAGAATTCGTACAAAGCAAAAATAAACTAGAAAAAATATTGCATTTAGTAAGAATTAGTATGCATGAGAGATTACCATTATAGTTTTAGTTTTATAAGGACGGAAAGAAACTGAACTTCAATGTAATATTTGGTAATGTGTAACTAACTTGGGATACTTTATTTTAACAGATGACGTCAATAGGTATTGTCAAGCAAAATGATGGTAATTTATTTCAAATTATAGATGAATATATTTTAAATAAGATTTTTTTAACTGTGAGGCTTTCACGAATTTTGTTATTAGATAAAGGTAGGCTTTTTAAAGTATTGTGTAAAATACGATATATGTACAGTTCAGTTCCTTCGATTAAAATTACTTCAGATATCTTATACCTTTAAACGAGCAATTCTTGTTTAATATACCTAAATATAATTTTTGAATTTCGGAAACAGGTGTGATAAATCGATCCAGCTAGGTTTTATATTTAGAAATTTTAATCTAAAATATTTTCAGCGATAATCAACTTCAAAATAAACTAAAAAATACGACTCTTCCTGACATCTATTGGAGAGTATTAATAATATTGTAGTGTAGTACGCCGTCAAACGCCATCCGTCAATCCGACGTTCAAAGAGATGACAATGTCGTTTTGAAAGAGCTCAGCTTCCTTGGCTGAATGGTACGTGGGCTGACTGCGGATTTAGAGACCCGGGTTCAAACCTTAATCAACTTTATTTAATTATTGCGTTTTTATTTTTATTATTTGTGTTTTTTTTTTATTGGGAATTTGGGATGTATTCAGATGGCGTTATTAAGTAACACTAAGCAAATGAGTGTTTCGTTTGAAATTAAACCAAGTAAATAAATTGTTTTTATCCGACCAACGCTCGGTCGTCCAGGTACTATTGATGCAAAATAATGTTATAACGCTTAATCTTTAATGGGCTAATTGAGCTAATATATAATGCTCATCTCCAGTAACAACCACTAATTATGACATATTTATATATTGATACAATTCTATTATTATTATAAACATTATTACTATATTTTTTTATTATTTCTTCCATGAATACTTATAAAAAGATTTTGAAGAAACAGCTATTTTATACATAAATTGTTTCACCAGAATTACAATGAAGAATACAATATCACTTTATCGTAGGTTTCACTTCACGTCAGGAATTCGTGGAAACCAACCATAAAGAAAGGCTAGAAATATTCCTTTCCGACACCGAAACAAATTGGTACCTACATTACTTATCAATCTAACCATTTGTAACAATAGCACTTAGTATGTCGTTATTGAAACCGAAAGGCACTCAACAACAATAGATAGAGTCAGGAGAACACAATTAATCAATTTGACGATGCAAAATCGGTGCTACCTCTCACCCCTCCTCTTCTCGACAATAATCGCTTGTTTCAAATTTAGGGATCGGCGAAAGACGATATACGATCACTACAAGCTTTTTGGTTGCAACCCTTTTTGCGTCCTACTGCTGGGCACGGGTCACTCCCAATTATTAGGGAAGCTTGAAGCGTACTCCATCACGCTGCTGCTATATGGGTAGGTATAGATGTGGGTTAGTGGCCAACTTGCTATTGGATGTTTTAAATTAAAAAAGCGCCTTCTAAAAATGTCTTCAAAAGATTGGTTCGAGAATTTTATTTGAAGTCAGTTATCAACTGACTATATATATAATTATATGTAAGATGCTTTATTTTAGTACATTGTAATATAATTAATGTGTTTATTATCTATAGGTACATATGTAATAATATGCATATGCTCAGTAGTCATTGGTAGTTATTTTAGAATAATCGCTTTGATACAGTTCGCGGTAAAATTACTGTTATTTAAATTTATTGTTGCCACCTACTGAAAATTCTTACCATCAGCCAGGGTTGACTGGTAGAGAATGCCTCTAGGCATTAAGTCCGCCCTTTGTACAACTTTGTTTCGTTGTCCGCCCGTAAGAACTGTAAAAAAGCTTTACGACTCGTATCTATCGATAACAACAGGGCCCAACGTGCACACCGTAGCACGACAACGCGCATCATTTTTTTTTTTGCCACAGCGTTCACTTATCTCACACCTAACTGCGCCTGTCCTGGTTTAACTGCGTAGATCGATTTCATCCTACCCTAATTATAATCAAAATTTCTATAGTTTATTTATTCCTTTCATGATTGATTGAATAAAATATTTAGATTTATTTATTCCGTTCATGATTGGTTGAATAATATATTATGTAGAAACTATTAAATATTTTTATACTTTCATCAGAATAACAATTTACAATACATTATGAATTTATTGTAGGTTTCACTCTATGGAATTCGTGGAAACCAACCTTTAAGCTAGAATTATTCCTTTCCGATACCGAAACAAATTGTTACCGATATTACTTACCAATCTAACCATTTGCAACAATAGCACTTAGTACGTCGCCATTGAACCCGGTAGGTACTCAACAACAATAGATAGAGTCAGGAGAACACAATTAATCAATTTGACGATGTAAAATCGTGTGTAGCACCCCCTCACCCCTCTTCTTCTCAACAATAATCGCTTGAGGTCGGTGAGATATGATCATTATAAGCTTTTTGGTTGCAACCCTTTTTGCGTCCCACTGCTGGGCACGGGTCACTCCCAATTATTAGGGAGCCCTGAAGCTTACTCCATCACGCTGCTGCAATATGGGTAGGTATAGATGTGGGTTAGTGGCTAACCTGCAATCAGATGCCCTCCGTAGCACGAAAACGCGCACCTTTTTTTTGCCACTAGCGTTCACCCATCTCATACCCTAATTCGCCCGTTTGGCTTAGCTGCGTAGATCGATAGAACCGCGCATGGCCTAGCATCCACTATTAATAGAGTTGCTTATTAAAAAAATATTCGTTCATTTGAAGATTTTGTTTGTATTAGCACACAAAATCAAATTTTGAATAACTTAAAAACTATTCAATATACGAACTTACACATTAGACAGAGATAACAGTACCGGATCGTGACGTGGCTTACCTATATCACAGTACAAAATATAAGTCAAGCTTCGATTTGCTAGAAAGGGAAAGACAATCATATTAAAAGGCATATAACTGCTGTTTTTGTACAATTCATTTTGATTTGAATTTATATGACGGTACGAAAAGCATTTTTATTGATAAATAGTACAGACTCAATATCATTCACATACTCAATTCATTTATTCTCGATACCAACTGTATCGTAGGGATCCCTCTCAACTATGAGACGTAATTTGCACTTTGGCAAAGGGAGATCTCCCGCCGGGCTAGGTGGTCATGCCCGGGGAGCGGCCGTGCTCCAACTGACTCAATTCGGAGCTTTTTTAAATGGTAGTATATGTATTCCGAAAACTTCGATAGCGTGATTCAGGAATACCCGTAGCGCCATCTCTTGATGAGTAGCGGAAGGTCGCTACAGCACAAACAATATGAAAAAATGATGATGTACTCGTAGTGTTCGCTAATTCTTAATTTACAAGGTCGTTTACTACTCCATTTCTCGCTTTGATACTGTGATACAACAAGTACCCAGGAAATAAATAGATAAAATGTTGGCGAAATGAAGCAGTTCTTATATTTGCTTAAAACATTATACGCCCTTTGATGTCCAAACTCGTTTTTACCGGGTTTTGTTTAACGATCTACAAACAAGTAAATAACAGGTAGGCGGTTATCAAAGCTGCTAATACAGTAATTCTGTACCAATTACAGGGGTTTTGTTCGATATCGGCTTTTACGAATGTTCGTGGGTTTATAAAAGATAAATTTGTCGCGAAAAATATGACCCCAGGCTGGTCCATAATTTAAGAAATCGTTTTGCTGAATGTAATGATTTTACAATAGCTTGTTCGCGCATGGCCTGATTGCTGTTGTGAACGGCTATGCAGCTAAGCAAAACGACAGCAGTTGGGGCTGAGATGGAAATCCCCAGTGACAAAAATTTGATATGCGTTTTCGTGCTTCAGAAGGCACGTTAAGCTGTCGGTTGTTTTCGACGGATAAAAGTTATTAGACCTTGGTGTCTTTATGGGCGGTTTAAAAACATCCGAAAGCGGGTTAGCGACCAACCCGCAATGGAGCAGCGTGGTGGTTTATTTTATTTATTTAACTAGCGACCGGCCGCGACTTATTCCACGTGAATTTTAGTTTTTTGCCCCTATAGCCTTCCTCAATAAATGGACTATTCATCATTAAATTATTTTTGTTTCGATTCAGTAATTCCTGAGATTAGCGTGTTCAAATAAAGAAATAAACAAACAAACAAACTGTTCAGTTGTACAAGTGTAAGTTGCAACAGTTGTATTTCAATAAAAGTTGTAAAGATAAAGTAGCATTAATCTTTTTAAATGTCGTTCTTAAAGCAAATAAATTATTTTATTACAACTACATATGTATATTCAATTGAATAGTAACTTTTGAAATAGGACTGCGAAATACACACAAATACCGCAGAGGTAAAATCACCTCGACCTTTACAACTTTAGAAGCGTTACCTGTTGACTGACTTTATAGCTTTTATCTTCACTACGAATTCTCTACAAAAACTACTTGTAGACGTTTATGGAGATTCTTCTCCTGATGATATCCTCCTCCTCGTGATATCCAAGTAATATAAGGAGATTGAGGAGTGTATATTGATGGCAATATCTATACGTGTGGCACGTTGCTTGTAAACTGTAATTCTTTAACTTTGATAAATAAAATATCTGAGAGGGGGCACATTTTTATTTCGTGATCATTATATAAAACATAAGACAAGCACAACACAAAGCGTAAGAGTCAAAATGCCTTGTACTGTTAAGTCTAAGTAATAAATTTATTAAAACAAAGAGCTTAGTTTATGGTTATGAACAGACACAAAATTACAACATAACCGAGTTTATAACAGCTGTAAAACACCGTGAATCATTTGTATGCCATAATAACACAGTTGCAGCGTGAAAAGAGCCATCGCCGTACAACCCGATTATAACATAGGATGTTATCCAGGCCATCCCCTATTATGTAACGCTGATGTTTTATAGCGCGGGGTCGTCGCGTTGCTTCCACTCCATTGCTCGCCAAGTCAACTGGCTGATGTGTGTAGTGACAGCAAAAGCGTCACTGGACTCGGTGTAGAGCGGGATTTTCCCCAGAAAGTTAACAACCACGTAACGCGAAACCCGTTCTATAGTTAAAGGTGTTAGGGCTCAGTTTTCTTTGTGTGAAGAATGCATAAAGATTGGATGTATGATAGTGTTCACACTAATAAAGGTTTGTTGGCACTGTTTTATCCCTATTTGTTGATTTTTCGTAGCGGTTCGATTCTTTTCGATGTTTTACGTCGTGTTTAATTTAAACAGTAGGTGGATTGGAGACCTAATTAGCTTACAAGAAAATTGATAAGTTTTACCATATTTTTTTTTTCAAAATGTAAATTTTTTTTTGTATAGCTCGACGTAATTGTCAACAAAACTACGCCATATCACCCGATTAGGCCAATGTTATGCTAAAATTGTGCTGATTTTATTATTAGCTTTATGTATCTCTCCTTATATGCCACGGGTCGAAGATGTTATTTGACCCGGTCATTTGGAAGGCTTGGGTGGGGACGTAGGAGCAACATGTAGAGGACCTTTGAGACCGTATCTGTTGTTATCGATAAGATGTTGGCCACTAACCCGTATCTCCAACAACCCGCATTGGAGCAGCATGTTGAAGTAAGCTCCAGGCCTCTCCAATAATGGGAAGGCACCTGTGTCCAGTGACGGGATGCAAAAGGAATTATTAAGGTAAAATAATAAAAAATAACGTTTCACACTCATAGCCCCACAGTAGGGTAGATATACCATGTGTCGTGGGTACCATGGACACATATAAAGACAGAAACACAAACACCCAGACCGAGAACAGAAATTTAAACTCATCATTCAAATTTCTGTTTCGCCGGGAATCGAACCCGGGACCTTCCGATTGGCAGTCCGGCATGGTAACCATTGCGCCACACAGGTCGTCATAATATCGTCAATATAAGGTCGTCATAAATACACATTAAAAGTATTCTAAAGAGGGCATAAAGTAAAACTTTGAATCACTATTGTCTTAATCTAAAGGGCAGAGGGTAAATGGGCAATAAAGAGAACAATTGCACCGCGTAGCCTGCTTCGAAGAGATAGTTGATACGGGATACTTTCCGTCGAACAAAGATTATTGCTTGATTGTCTTGTAATCCTTTGTAAATATCCCAGATCATTATTATTATCTAACAATTGTCCATTAATGTCAAGAGATAAAAATTTTAGTCGTCGCGGAACCGGCGGAACGCCTGGCAGATATGAATCATTTAAATTTTTGCATAAGTAATGAGCTTAAAATAATATTTGATGAAAGACAATATATATATGAATAAATCCAAAATAATATAGTTAAAAATAACAGCGGATATATTACATATCTCTGCCCTTTTTACCGACTTCCAAAAGGAGGAGGTACTGTATTCGGCTGTATGTATTTTTTTTATATATGTTCACCGATTACTCCGCCGTTGGTGGACCGATTTTCAAAATTATTTTTTTGTTTGTATGCTTATACTCCCGAGGTGGTCCCATTGTCACCAAATCAGGATCTGATGATGGGATCCCAGGGAAATCGAGGGGAACTCTCGAATTTTATAGGTACACACATTGATTTTCTTAAACTTTCTGAAGGATAAGAGATATTTGTGCATAGTGATCATCATCTCATGTTGCTGAACTGATGATGGAAGGTACTGTGACAGTGAGGAATTGAGAGCAAATTCTTTCAAAAATAGTTTTTTATTCGAAATATTACATTCCCGAGATGGTCCAACTGTCACCAAGTCAAAGTCTGATGAGGGGATCCCAGAGAAATCGAAGGGAACATTCAAATTTTATAGCACAACAAATGATTTTCATATTTTTACAAAGCAAAACAGACATTTGTGTATAATTATCGTCATATCATGTTGCTGAACTGATGATGGAAGGTACTACAATGGTTAGGAGTTGAGAGAAATTTCTTTCAATAAATGTTTTTTTGTTCAAAAACTTATGCTCCAAAGGTGGTCCAACTGTCCAACTCCAACTGTCACCAAGTCAAAGCCTGATGATGGAATCCCAGAGAAATCGAGGGGAACATTTAAATTTTATAGCACATCAATTGATTTTTATATTCTTACTAAAGCAAAAAAGACATTTGTGTGACATGTGACGTTGCTGAGCTGATGATGGAAGGTACTACGACGGTTAGGAGTTGAGAGCACATTCTTTCTATAAATGGTTTTTTGTTCGAAATCTTACATTCCTGAGGTGGTCCAACTGTCACCATCTCAAAATTTGATGATGTGATACTAGGGAAATCGACGGAAACACTGAAACTTATTAGGCACATACATTCTTTTAGTCATATTTTTTAACATAATACAAATATTTATGTCCGGTAATTATCACTTGATGTTGCCAAGCTGATGATTGAAGGTACAACTCCTCAAAAGTTAGGAGCTGAGAGCTAATTCTTTCATTAATTTATACGTTCAGGTGGACTGATAGTAGTGTCAGGCTATAAGATGGTTCTTTTTTTTTTGTTAAAAACTTAATTTATTACACGTGTTATCTTAAATAACATAAGCTATGGTCCTGGATTGAATGTCATTAATGTCATGCTATCGATTTAACAGCGTTATTCATACATTAAAAAATATACAAACAAACTCAATACCTTTCTAAGTATTATTTAACTATTCAGCTAGTTGGCTAAACTGTATTCAATTATATAATAAACAGAACGTTAGGGGAGGCCTATGTCCGGCAGTGGACTATAAAAGGCTAATGGATGGATGGATGGAGATGGATCAACGTTTATGAATGCCATTTAAAAATAACTACTTAAATATTGCCTAAAATTTAAATACCGTTTATAAATAAGGTTGTCTAGGTTATACAAGTGCCTACTTACAACAAGACGAGTCACTATGCCGAAAATTTTGTTGCACATGTAACTCTTATGAGCATTGACGCGTTTGTAACCTCGTATAAGTCAGCCGAGATTGCCACCTCTACAATGATTCGAGTGTGAGTGCACCGCAATTAATACGTGAACATATTTAATGTTTTTTTTAGTATGCGCATGTGTTAAAAATATGCTGGTTCAGAAACTACAGCCGACGATGCGTCTGACACTTGCACAAAGTGTTTTAACAAACTTTTGTATAGGTCCTTCGTGGGTGTCGTGAATCCATTAAAAATCCAGGTACGCTGCAACAAAGAAATTTGTTACATGCACGTCGCACATGTCGATCAACCCGCACCTAAACAGAATTGTGAACCACGGCCTTAATCCGTCTTAGCTCATAGGTCTTTTGTGTGTCCAGTAAGGGAACATCAAAAAGGAATTGAAAAACACATACATGATTAAATGTCCTTATATTTTATATGAACGAACAAAGTAAAAAAAATTGTTGAGAACGAAACCCTAACATTTCTAAATTCAGTAAATGATTACCGCCCTAAATTTATTCTACGAGCAGCGATGGCCGAGTGGTAAAAATCCGCGGTCTTCGACGCGACCGATCCCGGGTTCAAATCCTCGGCGCGCACCTCTGACAAAGAAATTTGTAATGTGTGCATTTATCGCTGCTCCACGGTGATGGAAAATATCGTGATATTTAATTGATTACGATGGTCTCCATCACCGTGCATGCCTGAGAGAAATTCATAATTTCTCGATAGCATGACATCCACCAATCCGCACTTGGCCAGCGTGGTGGACTATGGCCTAAATC
Source organism: Pyrgus malvae (assembly GCA_911387765.1). Classification (NCBI taxonomy): domain Eukaryota; kingdom Metazoa; phylum Arthropoda; class Insecta; order Lepidoptera; family Hesperiidae; genus Pyrgus; species Pyrgus malvae. The sequence continues at coordinate 1,683,848 of OU426955.1, read as the reverse complement.
CAAAAAAATATTCTAAGGCGAATAAAGCCTACAAGTAACATTTTCATTTTCATTTAATCTCCTATAAGGGATATATAAGTTATCTTCCCATTCAATGTTTAACCTCCAGGGTTTTATGGAGGCTTTTACGGCTAATAAATGGGTTTTAATTTAAAAATTTTAAAGCTGTCCCCATACGGAGGTACTGCGGGCTATAATAGAAAAATTATCGACCTAAAGATGAAAATAGTCGGCTTTTGTCCACGTCTTTGTTCGGGAAGACTTATTATATCTGTTCCTATCGTTCGTGTAAAAAGTCTATACATTTTTGAGTCTTCATCTTCTTTTGTAAAGTATAGTTTTACGAAGAGAAATCTGTAAAAAGTTTGGTTATATAATTTTCTTACAATTTCTGTCATTTTTATTTGATTCAGGCATAAGTGTATCTTTTTTTGTATCGGGGAGGAAACCTTCAAAAGGTATCCGGCACCTTGGGAGAGGATACTGGGTTATGTGGGATTTGACCGCACTAAAAACCCCTCGGTAACCTACATTTGCGCTTAGGGAGGACTCCGGGATTTCCAGTGAAACGCACCGGTGTCCTTCACGCGCCGCGCCCTGGAATGGGTCCATCTTTGGGAGAGGAGATGTGCTCTCCTGCACCTTCCGCTGCCTACAGCGGTGTGCGGCTACGCACACACCACCGTCCTTCCTGGACTGCTGGCTGGATCGAGCTCCCACTCTCACCGCCCGCAACCCCGGAAGCCCCCTTGTAATCCTTACGATCAGGCAGGGGTTACCGTAGCTCGAACAACGAAGTAACACTGCAACGATATATAACCACAGGCAAAACTCTCTTGCTTGAAGTTAAATGTACATATCCATGGGCTCCTGTGACCATTTGAAACAACGGAGCCTGCTTACTCGCTTGCTACTAAAGTAAACTGAGTCCTCCGGAAATTTTGGTAACTTTTGTCTATCAAGAATAAATGCAAACGACTTCACGTGTTTTCAAAAGCACGGAAACATACAGAATTAATACAGGAAATTAACATAGGGAAGGACGGCGGTGTGTACGTGGCCGCATGCCGTCGTAAACATCGGAGGGTGCAAAAGACAACATCTGCTCTCCAGAGGGTGGGCCCGTTCTGGGGTGCCACGTGTGGAGGACACCGGTGCGATCCACTGGAGATCCCGGAGTCATCCCAAAGCGCAGAGAATGTTTCAGTGCCGTAACAAATCCCACATAATCCGATAACACTTCTCCCAAGGTGTCGGGTACCTTTTGAAGGTTTCCCCCCGATACCAAAAAAAAGCCAAGCTATCTATAATCTACCGATAGAAATCAAAACCTATTGGTTTTGTCATGGTCATGTTACAAATCATTACTAAACGTACCTTCCAAAGCATGAAAATATGCATAAAATTATACACTACTAACGATCACCCATCCCACTCCAGTTTCGCTCTACATAGTTTTACCTTGTCCCTAACCTTGTAATAAATACGAACATCGACATAGTTAATTTTATTACAGCTCGACTCCGTATACCCTGCGGGTAGTTCCCTGGGGCCGCTAGTTAAGTCCCCCGGACGCGCTCGACCTAATTCCATTCCCCATACGTAGTTTTATGCATCCCTAATAGTAACCTTGTTACTGGTATAGTTTTTACGTTCAAAAATAAAATTACTTGCCGAATATTGGTGAATGTTGGGAGTGAGGGAGTTCGAATATGACCAAGTGTAAACGACCCGCTCGCTAGTCGTTCTGTAACACATCCATACTAATATTATAAATTCGAAAGTAACTCTGTCTCTATGTATGTCCGTCACGCTTTCCCGGTTAAACTACGATGAAAAGCTTCCCGCTTAAATTACTGTTTTCATGTTTCATTTGTTTTTCTTCTCAAAGTCTTCTCAAAGGCGTATCGTCTGCCAGCCCACACTCTGACTTAAACCCACTCAATAGCGAGAAGCAACTTATTTTCAGCAGTGGAAAATTTTCAAAGGGTATTAAAAATAACAACATTCCAAGCTACATCCTTCTCAGACAATCCGGGGTAAGAGCTAGATTTTAGATTCTTTTAGATTCCAAGCGCTCACCCCCACAAGAATATATGAGTAAGGATCTCAATTAAATATCTTGTTGCGGCTCCATATTATCGAAGTGAATTCACGGCATGAATTCAAACCGTCCCCTCTACATTCACGGTTTAACTCATTCGTGACTGAAACCTGCCGCGAAATGGACGTGAAAGCTGCTGCTGATATTACTTTATTTACTGTGTCAACATACAAATACCTATTTTTACTACTAAGGTCAGACTTCTGTCTTATGGGCTTATTATATCGTATGCTGCAACGACCTTCTTTCTGACCACAAAATAATGTTATTTGTTTTTACATTTTTAGTTAGTAGTTTATTTTCTCACTTTATCCATACTAAACTTATAAATGTGAAAGTATGTTTGTTTGTTTGTCCTTACTTCACGTCGTAATGGTGCTATTAGAGAGACATTTTATGGGACGTGTAGGCCATGCAAGCGTAGGTGTGAGCGCAAAGCTAGTAATATCACAATATAATAGGTATGTATTCTAATTTAGGCATACTTTACTAAGGGAAATACGGCAAATGAATGAAATGAACTTTTGTACAACCCATATTTTTTCTTTCTTTCTTTCACATTTTACAACGTTTATAACAAATACGTTTCAAGGAACATCTTGCTCAGCTAATCCAGACTGAATACACCGTGGAATTCTAGTTTTAGAATTCCAGGCAACTTCTTCCTGTCGAACACATGTAGCTCTCTAAATCTCCTATATGAAATTGTAGACAGGTGATATAGCTCCAGGAAAGTATTTCTTATTAAACGATTTTATGTAATATTTTATTTTAATCTTGTCTTTTAATTATTAAAAGCGGATATGGCAGACCTTGTCCTGCTTAGAGAATTCTCAAAGCGCAATAAATCTATCGAAAGAAAATTAATGTTTCTCTTTATATTGGCTGCAACCCTTTTTGAGTCCCACTGCTAGGCACGGGTCTCTCCCCCTTATTGGGGAGGCCTAAAGCTTACTCCACCACGCTGCTCCAATTCGGGTTGATGAAGTTGCGGGTTAGTGGTCAATCGGATGTTTTCAAACCACCCATAAGGCCTCCGACAAGGTTTAACGACTGTTATCTATCGACAACATCCGGGATCGACGGCTTAACGTGCCCTCCGAAGTACGGAAACGCTTTGGCTTAGCTGCATAGACCGCTTGCGTTCTACGCTAGCCGCCGAGCGCGAATGCGCGCTTCATTCTTTATATTACTATTTAATTAAACATTATAAAATAAGTAATAACATACGCTTCTTAGAATAATTAATATTTCATGTGTTGTATTTTTAATCAGGACACGAATGAATAATGATTCTGTACATATATATATATGGAAAAATAAAATTAATAAAATATTTTTTTAAATATATTTTGAAGTGAAAACTTCTTCAGCAGCGTTATGCACTTTTTTAGGATGGGTAAAAAATGTTAAACTCGCGTCGGGACACGTGGCCTGATCGAATATTCGTAAGACGGAGGGGTGACAGCCGATGACGGCTCGACTGTCTATATCTGTAAAATTCGTTTATATCAAGTATTTAAAATATGGATATTGGACAAAGTACATCTATTAATGAAAAAAGTGACGAAGAAATAGTAAAAGAAAATGAGTGAGTACTGTATAAAAATACAAGATGAAAACCTACTGAAAATACTAGATGAAAAATAATACTGATATTAAAAGCAATTCGTGCGAAATTATTCCCTAACCATTCCAAAATATCAAAAATGCACAACGTTAATGTTCAAGTTTTCACTTCTGCCGTCACTACCGGAGTGCAACCCGTTGTTTTTTTTTTTCATATTATATTAATCAGGACGAAAATACATAATAAAAATAAAATTAACAAAAATTAACTAACTTTAAACTTTGTTTTATATATTAAGAAGATTGTTGTATGTTTGCAGAGAGATATAAACAGTTTATAAATAGGATTTATTAGCACATCCAACATTTTATAAATTTATACGTGATTTTAAAAGAAACCAAAAACGTTATTTTCAGCTATGGTACGCCACCACAACTCTACTTAAAAATCTTTTTAAGTCCTAAAGACATCACAACAAAGCGAATAAGAAGTGAACTGAATGCTTAAACATCTGCAAAAACTATATTATACTCGTACTAACAAACGTGACAAGAGGAGACATACTTTTGAAAACTCCACTCTATTTTTATATAGGACACAATACACTTTAAAATTCAATTTCAGTTCCAAAGTACTTTGCTCTGAAACTGTCAGATTGTAAGCAAGGAGGAAAAGACATAATAGTTTTTTTAATATTGTCCATTTCGAACCGTCCTTTGTCCATCTTTCCAAAAGATCTGAGTATTGTAGATGCAGTCATATTGCACTCGTCTTAATATTAGTACGAATTTTCATTGTGAGATATAATTCATATTTCATAACACTGTTATGAAAACTCCAAGTCCATAAAACGTATGTTGTTAGCTAAATATTTACACACGTAAACCCGTTCAATTTTTTAGCATGATTTTTTGGAGAAGTTAATTAAGTAGTTTAAGTACACAATATAATACCACCAAATACCCGTGTGGCGCAATCGTTACCATGCCGGACTGCCGATCGGAGGGTCCTGGGTTCGATTCCCGGCGAGGTAGAAATTGAAATGATGAGTTTTAATTTCTGTACTCGGTCTGGGTGTTTGTGTTTCAGTTTTGTGTGTGTCCATGGCACCCACGACACAGGAAATCCTAGTGTGGGGCTACGAATGTGTAGCGTTATATTGTATATTAATAAAATAGTACAGAGGCGGGTCTCCATTACGGGGGAGGCCTGGTCCCGAAACCTAAGTAACATTTGGAAAACGACAAAGAAGTCAGATAAGAATAAAATGTATGAGATTGACTTAAGTCACGTTAAATCACGTGATCAATCATCATCGTCATCGCAAGTTGGTAGCCAATGTTAAAATTCGTAACGAAACCATAAACTATCGAATTGTCATCGACCGCTATCTCATACAAATGCGTAGATAAGAAGCACTTTTATTTATCGCTTTCGCTACGATCGCGAACTTCATAATGATAGTTAAACGAACGAAGATGACGAATTTAGATATCTTTTCGTCACGAAGTAATGTTACTTCGGTTAAACCTCCTGGAGCTTACTTCACCAAGCTGCTCCAATGCTGGTCGTTTGAGATGCGGGTTAGTGGCTAACCCATGCGGATCTTTTGAAATCGTCCATAAGGCCTCTGACAAGGTTTAACGAATGTTATCTATCGAAAAGTGTTCATCCATCTTACATCCGACTGCGCCAGTTTGGCTTAGCTGCGTTCTACTTCTCAAAACAAAATATCTATCTATAACAAACAAAATTCTAAATTCAAACTGAACAACAGACAACAAACAGACAGATAAACACTCAAGAGTTTAAAGCTCCTTTAAATTCTGTTTTATTTTGGGTTCAGTTGTAAAAACTCATAAAACACCTTACTGAAGCAATTTATTATTGAAAAAATAAATAAATCAAAGAAACTTTTTATAAATGAACGCTTTTCTTTGAAATAACATGTTTGAAGAGGAAAATTTTATGAGCTATGCAAATACCTAATGACGATTTAAATGTTTGCGAAGTTACAGCCGAGTGCGTTCGCGACTCGTTTGTAGAAGATTCTGGAACTGATTGCACACTCTTCAGGTATATTTTGTTCGTTGTAGACAGAGATATTCAGTTCTATGTATCTGAACGATAGAACGTTACCGTCATGTAGAATTTTATGGAAAATGTTGCTTTGGGTTGCAATTGGCGTGCGAGCATCGACTACTACAAAATATGATAGGAAATCGTTACATTGAAATAGGAGGTTTTAAACGACTGTATTGTGAATAAAATATATACGTTAACCTTTTAAAGAGCAATTCTTGTAAATACCTACGATTATATATATAATTTAAATCTCGGAAACGGCTCCAATGATTTTCATGAAATTTAGTACCCAGGGCTTAGAATAATTACAATTACTTTAATTATTGTATACCTCATATTTTAAAACAGGGCTGAAGTTTTTCTCCGTCTGCTCTTTTCTTCAGCTCAGCATTGCCTAAGCGCACCCAGAGCAGACAGAACAAAAAAAAATAACGTTCACTAAGAGTTTGTAAATGAACCGTACAGTGAATAAAGAATATTTCATTTCATTTATTTTCATTTCATTTCATTTTTTTCATTTCATTTCATTATAGAAACCAAGTTCGCGCGCCTAAATTGAAGCATGTTGATTAGTGCCATTAATGGCACCAAACGCGGGGCCGCTCCGTAAGACCTAAGATTAAATTTTATCACAACACTTTTTAAAAACAAAAGAAATCGAATAAAATAACTTTTCACAGTGTTTTCAGTATTTTGTAGTTAATTTGGCCAAGATAAAAATATTTTGTTTATCAGATGTGACAGCTGTAGGAATCTATTTAGTGCTTCAATTTTGACAGCACGCTTGTATAAAGACACTCATTCTATACGTATTAATTATTCTAAGACCCAGGGTTTCAGGAGGGATAAATTGATCCAGCTACGTTTAATTTTCAGAATTTGTCGTTTTATTCGAATTTTTGAAACAACTTAAAAAGAAACTGAGAAATATGACTTTTACTGACATCTATTGGAGAATATTAATAATATTGTGCCGTAGAACACCGTCATGACAATGTCGATTTGAAAGAGCTCTGTAAAAATTTCTTTGATAAGAGTTATAGTTTCCTTGGTCGAATGGTTACGTAGGCTGACTGCGGAGCTAGAGACCCGAATTCAAACCTCAAGCAAGCATGATGCGTTTTTTTAATTTTGTTACACGTGTTATGTGTTTTTAAATTGGGACCTACTTCAGATGGTGTTGTTAAGTAACACTAATCCAATGAGTGTTTTGCTTAAAATGAAACCAAGAAAAAAAAATCTTTAATGGGCGACGCTAGGTCGTCTAGGTACTAATAATTAGAGGAAATTAAAATAATTGCATGACAACAAAATTAAAAACAATTTACATAGAAACTGGTGAAGTGAAGGAAAATACAAACAAACAGATTCTGTAGCAGCAAAAAAAAACGGTCGTGGAGGAAATCAAAACGCTGTCTTAGATTAATTAAGGGGGTAAAGTCGGTGTAGGTACTGAATAGGACGCAACGGAGACTCAGACAGAATATGATCATTTCGGTGAGGTCGAATTGGGAGCCACTTGGGTATGGCGCGATGTTTTTCATGAACACGTAACCCTGATACCATCGGTAATATTGATCAAAATCTCATGTTTTAGCTTAAGAAGATTGCTAAATCATAGCCCATTAATAAATCTTGTAGCAACCCAGTTTAATCTGGAGCGGGTCGCGACGGCCGATGATAGATGCCTATGAATACATTATATAGTTATGACTATTTAACTAATCGGTTCAAAGTAACAGATAATGTTGTAATGGTCGGTAGCAGGACTTAAATGACTGACTTAAACCTACCTCAGATTTTAAATATATATTTATCAAAATTACAAGTTGCTAGCTTTAATAAATAATTAAGTTTCTGCTAAGTTTTTTTTCCCTCTAAACTTTGTTCTAGCATGTGACGACCCAAGAGCTGGTGAGTATTTCGTCCAAAGACTTAGCCTCGCTGTACAATGGGGAAATGCCGCCAGCGTCTTGGGTGCCATGCCGAACACGGACATTTTAGAAGTTTTTTATTTGTAATTTCCTTTTATGTACAGTTTCAACTTGTGATATTTGTTAATAATTATTGTCTATTAGTATAATAATAATTGGTGCAATCCGTACTAAATGACAAAATACATAAATAATTAAAATTGGTGTTGAACCACAGTCTCTGAAAAATTAAAATAAACAAATGAAAAAGTAATGTACCCGTTTACATTGTTTAATTCTTATGTATTACCCTTACCCTTTACCCTTATGTACGGTTCAGGAATGGTTCAGGCATTTACCACTGCTCTGAATAGAATCACTTTTTACGCATTTGAGTTATCTTCGTTTTTCTTTATTCATTAGTTTTAAGGCGACACTTCACTTAACTTTTTATCTCGTTGGAATCCACTACATTCTTAATATAGACTAACTGCTACTGCATACTAATTGGGCAAAATTCAAACCATGTTAGAATTTTATACTTATATAGGTATTTGTATGTTAAAATAGCGACTAAAATATTTTTTGTTTTAAAAGCCTACCTTCAGAATAATACCCAAGAAATATTATTTTTGCGGATTCCTGTTATATGAATCAAAAATCCTATCTGTCCATATTTTTTTTTTAAAAATGCTGTGAGAGAAAAACAAGTAGGAAGATCAATTGATTCTGTGCAGAACCCGAAAATGCAGTGTCTCTGCTGGAAACTTATTAGATATGTTTACTCTTTACAATGTAACACCACAATCTACTTATTAAGCCTTACCGTTAATGGTTACAGCTTTTTTTTTATTCTAATTAATTTAATTTTTAACTTAATGAATTTAGTTATTTAAAAATAAAGAGCTTGGATAGCCTATAGTTTAGCTCGGATAAAAGCGATTGATTTTCTAGATCTTACCTCAAAAAGGAACTTTGAACAAAGAGAAAGGAATTATCGGCAAGGACTCGAACTGGGGTATTCTGGTTTCGGGACCGCCCTATTACCCCCCTGAGACGCTCTAACCTTATAAATGTAGGTAGAGAAGGTAAATTTCTCTATTTTAGCAATTTTTCATAGTCTATTTTTATATTATATCTATTTCATTATTTTTAGGATAGAAATCCAGCTAGATCAATTTATCGCCTCCGAAGCCCCCTTCATACTAAATTTCATAAAAATCGTTGCAGCCGTTTCCGAGATTCAAATTATACATATAAGTAACGTATATAAATACAAGAATTGCTCGTTTAAAGGTATACTATTAGATTGATTGTGACAGACAACCAGGTAGGAAAAGAAATTGATCCCGTCCTCAATCCTTAAATGAAAATGAAAAAATGAAAAATTTGTTTATTTCTCAAAATACGATTACAATTTTGTTTACACAGTGGAGGCATCCTTTTAAGTAAAGCAATACCTGTGTCAGGATGCCCCGCTCTTTCTAAGGTACTTACATTTTATTTATTAAAAGAAATTCAAACAGAATTTTTATACATATTTAATATTTATGACAGTTTCGGTGTGTGTGTATGTGTATGTTTGTATGTATGTATGTGTGTGTGTGTGTGTGGTTGCTTGTGTTTGTATGTGTGTGTGTGTGAGAGAGAGAGAGAGAGGAGATTGTACCTGTGTGCCTACTGAGAAAATAACTATGTGTATTTAGTATTATGTATAAGATATGCAAGCCTTACTTTAACACAACCTACTCATATTGGTGACAACACGGATTCATCTGAAACTATTATATTAGGCATAATTCAAATAACATGTACGATGTATCAGCACTCAAATGACAATTAGTTGTAATTAATTAAGACAGGTCCTAGTGATCAATCTTGTACTCACGTGTTTCGGATAGCATAGCGTATGGTTGGCGCGCAAGACATGTATCTGGAATGGAAAAAGGCTTTGTTAGTATTGGAACCACAAAAAATTAAAACTCTCGTATTACAATCCCTACTAATATTATAAATTCGAAAGTAACTCTGTATGTCTGTCTGTCTGCTACGCTTTCCCCCTTAAAAAACTGAACCAAATTTAATGTTTGGAACAAGATAGAGTGGACCTTGGGAAAGGACATAGAATGGTTTTTATCCTACGGGAACCTATAAAACTGCGGAAGGCTAGTACTAAATACGTTTTAATAATTTAGTAATTAATAAAATTGGAGTGTCTGTTTGTTATATTAAAATAACCGCTTTTTACTATAATAATATGCATATGAATGTATATACGGTACACTGTCGGTCTGTCTGTCTATCTGTCTGTCTGTTTGTTCCGGCTAATCTCTGAAACGGCTAGTAAGAAATATCTTAGGCTACTTTTATTTTAGAAAAATAAAACAAAGATAATAAAAAATAAAAGTATGGGTTTCAACAAAAACAAAATCTGCGGGTTATATTCATGCTAATGAATCTTTCTAACGAGGGTGAAACCGCGGGGCATAGCTCGTCATTGCTAACTCCAGCAACCCGCACTGGAAAAGCATGATAGAGTAAGATTCAGGCCCAATAATGAGGATGAGACCCGTTCACAGTAGTGGGACGCACAAAGAGTTAGAACTATTATCACTAAGGAAAACAATGGAGTCATATCTAATCGAACAATATTATAAAATATATATTAACACTAGTGGTCGTACCAGCTCGACATTACACTCAAGGCTACGCACACCAAAATAATGTGCATGTGCACGCCTTACAACATCAATAGCCGAACGGACTTCGTGACATAGACATCTATATCTATTTTATAAGGTTTAAAATGACTCCATGGCTAAATAATGATCTGCATCGCAAGGGCGACCGGGGGTTTTCCAAGATATTCAAATGATTAATATAATCCCTGATTAACAAGTCTCTATCAACGCGGACGACGTCGCGGGCACAGCTAGCAATACAGAGAACTCAAGACCCAAGATTCAATTAGTCCTCAAAGGATACTTATGCTATCCCTTAATATTTTAGCCTAACAACCATCCACAGCATTTAGAATCCCTACTTTCGTAAAAGTTCCTACTCCTGTTCCGAAGCTGTTTTCTTTCTTATTCTATTAGTATATTACACTACAATTCGTTACTATTACAACTTAAGAATGGCATAGATACATTGTGAACTTCCGTATTTGTATCGTTCGATATATCTTTAGGAGTTCAACTTGGTCCTCAAGGGACCGCACAATGTGATCAATCGTAGACCCGTGTTCTATTTGTTCGGCCATCTCCCAAATATTGTTGTTTTATGTCCATTTTTATCTGCATAAAAACATTGAATCACCGCATTGCATTTATTCTTCAAACTCAAAACTATATAGATGGTTCCGAAACAACAGATTTTAGACAAACTATAGCTTATGATTTTTAACAAAAAAAAAGTATTAAAAAAAATTAAAAAAAAAACACGCTTTTATTAGCTTGACCTGTATGTATGTAATAGAATCTTTGAACATCATTTTCACTTACTTCTAGGAGTCTGATTAACTTGAAAATTTGCACAGGGGTCAAGGGCCGATGACAATACAATAATCTCATAACTTTATATCAAAGTCCTAACTAGGATCATCAGGATTAAAAAATATACAAAGGGCGGCTGATAAGTTCGTGGCCTAAGGTAATTAATGAAACAAATATAAAATTTTATATTTTTAACACGTCTAAGCGACTGACTAACTTGTAAATTTACAGGGATCAAGGGCCGGTGACAATGCAATAATATGAGAATAAAAATCTAACTAAAAAATTAAAAATAAATAATGTAGATTAAAAAAACTAAAAAACACGCTATTGTGAAAATACGAACTAAAAAGTAAAAAAAAATAAGAAGAAAATGTATTTTACTGTAAAAAAGCGTGGGGTGGTTTTTAGATACTATTGACACCATGCACCCTTTTTTTTTACAGTAAACCATTTTTTTACAGTAAAATACATTTTCTTCTTATTATTTTTTTTACTTTTTAGTTCGTATTTTCACAAAAGCGTGTTTTTTTAGTTTATTAAACTACATTATTTATTTTAACTCAAATTTTTCCTTCTCTTGTCATGAAAAAGAAGAGAAAACTCACCAACTCAAGTGATTTACCACTGACCAATAAAGTTAGGTTTTTTGTGCAGAAGGCTTGTGTGGTATCTTTACATATCCTCCAATCCTTACATGACTAGCTTCAACCCGTTTTTAGTGTCAGTGTCAACTTTGGACACAGGTTAACCCCCATTAATGCTGAAGCATAGACCTTATTCCTCCACGTTGTCCAATACAAATGTATAGAGAAGTTGGAATGTCACCCATCTCACAATCGACTTAGCTGCGTAAATCACTCCACGCTACGCTTTCCACGCTAGCCGCCATGCGAACTTCTTTACATACGGCCGTGTTTCAACAAATATTTTGTAGTACTCATATCCTTTTCCCGCAAAAATCCATAAAATCAGAAAGACTAGTCCATTCCAGTCTTTCGCAACGAAGTTTAAACAACATTCCTCATCAAATACTGACATACCAGCTGTGTAGAATCTTACTGGCGTTGAAGGCATTCTGCGTCCTACCAAATGACCTTTTTCAAGCGCTATTTTTGTGTATTATTATATGCAATAGTATGTGATTGAATTTATCTAGGAAATATTCATAATTCGCAAATTTTATTTTATTTTATTTGAATGGAGTAGCAGACGAGCGTGCAGGCCACGTGGTGTTAAGTGGTCGCTGGAGCCCATGGACATCTATATACAACCCTCATGTCTGAGGTCGAATGCAGTTGCGCTGCTACTCCGGAGGCTGGTGATCGCCTCATGTAAGTATGGCCGGCAACTGCACCTTTCCACTGAAACACCCCGGGCGAACCATAATAGTTCTACCACCTACAAAATAAAGAATACACCATTCCTGTTATGGCTCAAGAAATTTACTGGCACTTTAGTTTTTCTGCGCATTTATGGACTACCCAAGCATTTTACATACTCTTAGGGAAAAAAAATAATATATTAGGTATTGAAGTATTAATCTTTGAGAAGCTTCAATAAATTCACAAGGAATACTCCATTCCAGTCATTTGCAGCGAGGTGTAAACAACATTCCGCGTCATACTGACGTGCCGGACATTCCATCCAGCTGTGCAAGAATCTCAGGGGTACTGTAGGTATTTTGCGCGTTTATGGCTTAACCCGAGAATTTTCAGATTCCCGTTATTCTTATTTTTAAATGATCTATTATTTACTTAGAGCATCAAGGTATGACACCCGTCAGAGAGAAGTGGCCTTTGCGGGTGAACCCCTCGTCCCAACGTCCATGCACAATGTGTCTTCTAGTTATACAACTAGTGTGTCTGTGTGTGTCGGTATCAGTGTTGACGGTGCATAGATAATGACTTTGTTAATTGAAATTGAGATATTTAGAAATGTATGCGTCTTTAGCGATGAAATAATGTGTGACAAAATTAAAGCGTTCTTCCCCCGCACCAGATTTGGCACAAAAAATCGAAGCAAGGCGCTATGCTGTCTCTACTGAAGGGTGAGTCAGTAACTTTGATGCTCTAAGATTATTTAGTAAATACTAGTGGGTAGCCGACTAGACATTCACCCCAAGTTTGACATTAGCAAAATGGTCAAAAAACTGAGACGCCACTCGAAATAAGTTATGACAGACGCCTCTTGTAATACTTTAAAGTAATACATACGTCTCTCATTTGAATGAGGAACGAACAAGAGATATTTAACAGATTGAAAGCATATATTATATGGAAAAATATATATTTTTTTAATTAAATTGACTTACTTTTAAAGTGTTTATTTTTCTGCACATCTACGACAGGAGTTCTTTAATCTGAGACCAAAACCTGTGTGCACCTGTCGTCCCGTAATCACTGGAACAAAAATCGGCTTGCACTGTTAATATAGGATTCAAAAATTCTGAGAGAAACACTTTAGTTGCCGATGTACATATATAAATCAATATTTCCGGCTAAAACGATGCGTAAAAATCATTGCGCATCACTGACATACCGGAGTTTCCGACCAGCTATTGAGAAATATACTGGCACTATTGGGTATTACGAGCGTTTATGTTCTCAGCTAAGTATTGTACACACTTCAAGAAGTATTTTTGAAAAAATAAGATACGAAGGTATAAATAATTATTGCGAAGATTCAAAAATTGACAAGGATCCTCTATCCCAATTACTTCCAGCAAGGTGTAAATAATATTTCGCATCAAATGCTGACATACCAGTCATTCCAACCAGCTGTTACGGAATGATTCTGGCAGTGTAGGAAATTTTGCGTGATTATCGCTTTTACTAACTCTTACGGGCTACTTTCGACTGAGTTATTTAATTATGAATCTCTTTTTGTAAATCTGGAATTACATGAGATAAGATTTAAATTTGAAGAAACATCAATAGTCTTGAGAACAATTTTACTCAATAACGAAGCGTGGTGAGTCCAGTGTTATATTAACAACGCAATGAATATCAGAGTTGAAACAATAATACTATGGTAAATACATGTTACACATATTGGAACAACGCATGAAATAAACTCTCCAATGATAATAACATTTGCTGGCCATAATATAACTGATTTGAATATTCAGTATATTGCACTATCATTGCACCGACCTATGGTACTACAGTAAACGATATAAGATGTAGGGTTCTACATTATATTTAAACCAGCTCACGAATGGTGTGGGAAAAAATAAAGAATCTTTCTAAACCCTTTGGGAACTTTAATAATTTTAAAAACTTTTAATATACATATATGTATATCTTGTATATACGACAAGGAGAAGAGCTTGAGGTCCTTTTCAAGTGCTTCAAGGGCCCTGCTCCCAGCATATGAGCTGGTAAACATAATGCCTCCGAAATTTGTGAGTGACTTTCAGGCTTGTAGAGTATTGGGAAAAATCGTAATGAAATATTATAATGTTTCCCTTTCCATGAAGCAGCGAATTACACGCACATAGATCAAAACATCAAGAAGAAGAAAAATCAGCATCTTTTGACAATTATTTTTTTATGTAAGTAAATCTCTTTCTCAATTGTTTAATTTGAATAGAGTAGCAGATGAGAATGGAGTGCATTTGGTGATAAGTGGCCGCTGTAACCCATAGACATCCTCGCTGTCGCAGGACATGGGCGCCTCATGTAATTAATAATAATATAATAATAATCATTTATTTCGCTCTCACAATAAGGTCTTAACACTATTGTGAGAGCGAAACAGTAGTAATTGTGGCCGACAACTGCACCTTGCCACCAAAACACAATAGAATTGCTTCATGGCAGAACTTGGGTGCAGCGGTACTTCCCCGGTCGAATCATTAAAGTTATACCACCTACAATTATGAGATGAAATGAAATATAACATCCTGGTATCATTGATATGATAATAATGTACATTTTATAAATTTTGTTATTATTAAGTTTTTTTCTTTATCTTTGTAATATTTGCATACCTCATGAAGGTAAATATGGCGTACTAAATATGTATTAACAACTTTTGTAAACACCCATATTTGTACAAATAAACTTCTTTGTCTTTGTCTTTGGGTAATAATATACATGTTGTAATGTTTTTCATTGTGGTACGGCCATCGGCTGACCGTCATCCGCTATGTCTTTCGCTTCTCGCTTATCGCTTATGGAACAACCACAAAACTTCATGTTCATCGAGTTCCAACAATAGATTATTGATAGCGCCGCTACAATAGAATGGAACAATTCATCACTATAATATTGAAGTTTATGTTAACGACGCCATTAATATACGTTGCAATTATTCGGATTCGAATTCATATTTGTAGAAACCCATTACAAAAAACCATGATAAGAGTAGATAATATCTTATTGCAAACACTCGACTCTATGTTTGAAATATTTTATTTTTGTTTGATTCAATTTGTGCATTTTTTTTTTGTAACAACTGCTAAAGGCATCACGATAACCACACGGGACTTATTACTTGTTAGAACTCCCTTTGTTAGGCTCTCCCATTGCTTGAATACGTATTTGTATATTGGATCTCTCCACAATTTTTATTGTATTTAAAAATATATTTAAATGTACATGATGAATGTTCTATAATTTACCTACCCCTATAAGTCGAAGTTAAGTTAAATGCAATCGGATATGACGACTTTCTTGTTTTAGGGTTTTTAAATTTCCAAATATTACATAAAAACGCAGTCTGGTTTTTATTTTTGTTAAATTATTGCTCTTTTTATTTTTATTTTTATTTTGCTATTGAGCGTGCCAAACAATTGAATTTGGCGTCATTAAAATCCGCCATTTTTATTTTTTTTATTTTGATATAACCAGTGCCACTCTCACAGTACGTATAATTCTAACGACATCTCTGAAGCTAAAATCCATCAAGCCGTTCAGGCTACAGAGCGTGCCAAAAAATTATACATATATACATACTCTCGAAAAATATAACCCTCCTTCTGGCGCAGTCGGGTAATGATGTGTTTCAGTTTCTGTTCTCAGTCTGGGTGTTTGTGTTTGTATCAATGTGTGTATTCATACACACCCACGATACAGGGTTTACATACCCTACTGTGGGGCTATGAGGATGAAAAGTAATTTATTTATTTGTAGCTGCTTCTCATAATTCGATCGATAGCCCTGGAGTTCGAAACCACATGGGAATACTCCGTGTGAATAATGCACGAGAGTTTATTTATAATAGCAATGTGCAAAGAAAGTCACGTCCACTTGTCCTATGGAGCGACTAAAAGTTACACTGTATGGTCTAAGATCCCACTGCTCGATTCTGCAGCTATCTGTTTTTTCGATACAACTAATTTTAAATCAATGTTTATAAAGTATACAATGGATTAGGGATGGGTTACCTATCAAAAATTAGCCGCAATTACCTGCAATAAATTTTAGTATAATTAATTCGCTAGTGTTAATTGCAGCTATATGTGTTTTTAATGAATTTTACGACATTTGAAAGAAAATGATGTCACGAATTTAAAAAAAATGGCCAGCTCTCAGTCAGCCACAACGTTAGGGTTGCCAGGTGTAAACAGATATATTAGTGTTAATTATTAACACTCACCTGTTTTTTTTAAATCTTAATCATCATATCTTTAAAAGAGAAAGTGTGTATGTATGTTCCTTATAGACTCCGAAACGGCTGGACCGATTTCAATGAAATTCTCGGAGAATCTTCAGATTGGTCCAACGAGTAATCCTGTAAAGTTTGGTTCACTTCTCTTTCTAACGCGGGTGAAACCGCGGGGCACAGCTAGTCATCATCATATCTATAAAAGAGAAAGTGTGTATGTATGTCCCTTATAGACTCCGAAACGGCTGGACCGATTTCAATGAAATTCTCGGAGAATCTTCAGATTGGTCCAACGAGTAATCCTGTAAAGTTTGGTTCACTTCTCTTTCTAACGCGGGTGAAACCGCGGGGCACAGCTAGTACTATATAAAATTAAATGGAATAGTATATAAAATTAATGGATTAGGCCATTGCATACTTTATACCTTAAACATTCATATAAAATTAGTTGTATCGAAAAAACAGATAGCTGCAGAATTGAGCAGTGGGATCTTGTACTAGTACGACGCCGAGTAATGTGATAGAGCGATATTGTTGACATTTACAAATGAGACTACCAAAGGCATGTTGTAAGTACGGCATTCCAAGATGCGTCCGTTTTGGGGCGTCACTCATGGAAGACGACAGTGCGTCCCGCTGGAGAATCTGAAGTCCATCCCTAACATTGAGACAGGCCATCGTGAAAGTGTTAGTGCGCTATGAATTCCCAAAGTGCCGGCTTTTACGACAAAGACAAAATGATTTATGTTTGCAAATATGGGTATTACAAAAGTTGTTATTATCTATAAATAAAAGTACTGGCTAAAATCTACGAGTTTCCTTCAGATAGCAAAAAAAGTTACGTTATATAATTAACACTTCCAAAATGCATCGTATAGCTTGGCTGCAACCCTTATTGCATCCCACTGATGTAGACGGGTCATCCATAACATTAGAGATACCTGGAACTCATTCACTCACTAAAATACATGTTGAATCTTTTGTGTTTCAGTAAAAAGCAGTAATTACCACTTCAAGACGCTGATTAAAGTAAACTAACACTTAATTTTATATCGTACCCTACTTTTATGTCCGTTAAATCATCTCATTAAATCTTGATTACTTCTAGAATCTACGTAGTTATACGTAATTAGTTTGTTATCCTTGTAATACTGTGAGTAGAACCATTACAAATTACATGAATGGCCTAATTAATGTTGCAAACGGGGTTTTTCCTTGAAGTTCTAGTTCTATTAAACTGGTTTTATTTCAAAACTAAGATAGGAAACAATTTAATAATAACACTTAGAATAAATACGTATAGAATGAGTGTCTTCAATAAATCAATTAATATAGCAGTTTTTAACTTTTTGTAAAAAGTAATGACTAGTTTAGATAATAACAAACATGTGGTAGGACTGTACATGGATATCACAAGAGCATTTGATTTCGTGGACCATAAACTATTAATTTACAAACTAGAAAAATATGGAGTGAGAGATAATGCTTTAAAATTAATAAATTTTTACCTAACTAACAGAGAACAAGTTACAAAAATTACAAAAATCAATAATATAACAAACACACAAGTGAAATTCCACTCTCAAACTAAGACTGTACTTTATGGTATGCCTCAGGGAAGCATTTTAGGTCCATTACTTTTTCTTATTTACATTAAGATTTCCCTAAAGTCATCAAACAGCCGATGATACTCTTTGCCGATGATTGAACAATTGTATTTACGAATAATAACACAAGTAATTATGAAATCGAAATAAACAATGCACTAGAATCATTAGTAGACTGGCTTAATAATAACAATTTAAAAATTTATCTTGATAAAACCAATATAATGATTTTTAAAAATAGAGTGTCAACCTACGGTCAACCTATAAATCTTCATATATGTATTTATATAAAAAGTAAAGGGATTTCTTGTACGTAAAGTCACGCTTTTCTCTATTATCATTAACTCCAATCAACTTCCCGTTGGGGTGGTAAATACCCCTTAGTACGTAGATGATAGTAAGGGAGTTTGATCGCGGTGGGTGGAAGTGGGTGGAAAAAATCTGAAAAAAAATATATGTCCTTTTCTATCCAATAGAGACTTCTGGGTGGATCTCAAAATTTCTGGGATGATCGAGTAAAACTATTTTAATTTTAATTTTATTGAGAATGTTCGAGAAAGTTCCAGAAACTTCTCGAATCATTTGGATTTTTTTAATAATTTTAATTATTGAGAATATTCGAGAAAGCTTCTCAATGATCTGGATTTTTTTAAATAATTTTAATCTGTGAGTGCGAAAAATTTGGTTGCAAGATGTAGATAATATTTTTCTAAGGTTTGTTAAGCTATAAAATTAGGACCGACGACTTAACGTGCCCTCCGTAGCATGGAAATTCACATAAGATTTTTGCCTCTAGCGGTCATCCATTTCACAGCCGACCGCGCCTGTATGGTTTACCTGCGTAAATCGCGTGCGATCTACGTCAACCACCGGGCTTTTAAAAAGTTATATTTAATTTTATTAATGTTATCAAATAAAATAAAATATCTACTTTCCCCGATCAAATTCCGATTACTTTTAGAATGTAAGGATACTCAATTATTGAGTTATCTCTGGAATACCGGGAATAGTACAGTTACAATTTACCTGAACGCTCTAATTAATGTTGAAAAAAGGGTTGTTCCTCGATTCGCTGTTTCAATTAAAACTGGTTTTTATTTCAATACCAAACAACTAAGCAATTGAAATACTTCTCTGAGATATACAACTATTGTGTTTCATTCCAACAGATTATTATTATACTACTTTTATCATGAATCTCTTTGTAAATAAGTAATCACTTTTGACTATGTTTCTGGCTGCAGCTCTGCTCGGACGTAATATTAGTATGGATGATTAAGGTGCTATGAGGATAAAGCCGACGGGCTTTAACGGTAAGCCTTATAATTTTTGCTTGGTGTTTCTCTACAAGACATAATAAAAAAAGAAACATGCAAATCAAAGGAAGTCACTAACATAGTCCTCAAAATCTGCAAGCGAGGTAGCAATATATTTTTCCACCTTTTTTATTCGTTTAACCTTTCCACTGCTGCTCGCAGACCATCACTGTCTCAGCGTCCAAAGACATGACGGATTCAGATTATTATATAATGGATTCATTTTTAGGTCACTTGTTAAGGCTATTGATAACACTTGAAATTTATTTGTTTGTGTACCGAGGGAATATCCAGAGATTAGGCTACATAGCTTTATGATTGCAGATGAGAATCGCGCTGTCTTGAAGCTGCAACGACCATTTTCCACCACGTGGCAGCCACGCACACATCGCCGAAATTCTCGGGGCTGCTGGCTGGACGTTTCGAGTTCCCACACTCGCCGCCCGGGATTACGGTGAGTCCCCTTTTAGTCGCCTCTTAAGATAACGCTGGGGATACAGTAGCACATATTCCTAATCCCAAGCTACATGGACCAACCCACCACTTGGCCTGAATGCTCTTAAGCTACTGAATTTAAAAAAAAACTAAAAATGTTTATGTTAAGAGTTTTACTTAAATCAAATTTAACCTAGACACACAAACGCCTACATACACGTACATACACAAAATTCTGAAGCGTGAAGCACTGCGGAACAAAACACGCTTTGAGTAGTCGTGTGTATGGTAAGGTCGCGCACATATTAAGTTTGTGAATTGCGAGATTTTGCGTCAATTCAATTTATTAAATGACTTTAAGACTTCGCAATATATAGCAGCGGAAATTTCAAGCGCATGATAATAATTATGTAGATTGTAAAATGTAATTAAAATAATATAATATTAATTATGCATTAAACTTATGGATTTATGTATTTTTTTAAACAAGTAACATACTTTAGATATATATTTAAAATAATTTTAAAGCTGTTTGAAATAGGTATTAGGGATGAGGTATAGCAATTTGAAGTGAGAATTAAATATTCATGTAACTTTAAAAACCTTTTTTTAATCTTAAAAAAGTACAGCATCCTTCATAATATGAGGTTAGTTCTGAAGTTGCAAGTCTACACTAAACTCAGAGCCATTAAGCCAATGAATCTGAAATTTCACGGTTTTTATCTGGGGCATTGTGCAAGAAGGGCATTGCTGATTTCCACAAAAGATCCCGGCGAAATTCTACCTCTAGAGGCACTGAGTTTTTTGACGACTTTTAATAATTGAGATCAAATTCTACATAACCCAGTAACTCTCTCGATACAAAAAAATCACTCAAGTATCTAAGAGCTATGAAGATGCTAGATTTTTCGAACGTCGCATCTGAAGTAAGCCCAGTGTGAACACAGCCGTACCGCACCGCGCCACTCTCTTGACCCATATACGGAGGCAGGGAAAAACTTGCAGATTATCGAATGTGGCAGTTTGGCGCGGGACTTAATAATGCGCACCCGTGATTTGGGACCTCAATGTCACAGATTTATTATAATAATAAAAGCTGAAGGGTGTTTCTTTCGGGAGGTTTCTTTTTAACGGTAAATTTGCCTTTATTAAAAATGTTTTGGGAAACTAAAATATGTTTTATCAGAATAGCGCTGCTCCTCTGAAAGCAATTTATAATATAATCTGTACTAATATTTTATATTTAACCAAATAAATCTGAATTGTTTGTCTTTTTGAAAGCGATTATCTCAAAAAGTACTAGTTCTAATTAAAAAGTTATTTTTGGGTTAATTAGTCCATTTATGGATAAAAGATTTAGGCTGCAAAACTTTACGTTATAAGTACTAGGAAATGATTAATACTAGTATATCTCTGATTTACAAGTCCCTATCTACGCGCGGGCCGTTGCAGGATTATTAAGTACTAGATCAATGTCAGCCACTTCACGTTTATTAACGTGACAAAATAATATACAATTTCTAATTTCTCCTATATTGTTGCTACAAAAGAATGTTTCTTGACTAAGCTACCCAATGATTCTAGGCAGATAGAGGTTTTTTGAAGTGAAAACTTCTTTAGCGGCGTTGTGCACTTTTTTTGGGATAAGTAAAAAATGTTAAACTCGCGTCAGGACACGTGGCCTGATCGAATATTCGTAAGATGGAGGGGTGACAGCTGATGACGGCTTGACTGTCTATACTTGTAAAATTTATTTATATCAAGTATTAAAAATATGGACATTGAATAAAGTGCATCTATTAATGAAAAAAGTGACAAAGAAATAGTAAAAGAAAATGACTGAGTACTTTATAATAATACTAGATGAAAAATAATACTGATAATAAAAGCAATTCGTGTGAAATTATTCCCTAACCATTCCAAAATATAAAAAATGCACAACGTTAACGTTCAAGTTTTCACTTCTGCCGGCACTACCGGAGTGCAGCCCGTTGTTTTTTTAAAATGAAATTGTGAATAGATACCGTCAACGATTAGCTGGATGGTCATTGCGATACATTCCACTATATAGCGGTTTACGTTTAGTCTCATTGTTCGCAAGCTTTTTAAACGGACTCTACATTACTTATTTTTATTGCCATTTCTATTTTCGAAATTGCTTATCTCAATTAACAACTATCCATCTTCTACTATGATAATTACCTTATATTTTATTTAATTGCAATTAAATATTGTAGTAATTACATACAGTATGTTAATATGCAAATGGAGGTTCCTCTCTACCCGAAACCCACTCCCTTTCGACCAATACAACATATGAAAGCGAGGCATCAAATGTAGTCTTTGACGGTGGCGGTAGCTCGCGCGGAAAATTAAAGGGCTCTGAGCCATCGTGAATTTTTTTATATACCGCTTTAAAAAATGTTGGTCAAATATTGTGGAGATGGGCGTCTCCTTTATTATAAACGCTTCACTTTCATAGCCCCAGAGTAGAGTAGATATAACCTGTGTCGTGAGTACCGTGGACACACACAAAGACAGAAACACAAACACCCAGACCGAGGACAGAAATTTAAACTCATCATTCAAATTTCTGTTCCGTCGGGAATCGAACCCGGGACCCTTTGATGGGCAATCCGGCATGGTAACAATTGCGCCACGCGGGTCTCACGTTGATTTGATCTTTTTTCTTCAATCAAAGAACAATGACCTGTTCCAAAGTTCATGGTTTATACATAATAATATAAGATAGAATATACGACACATATCTACATATAAGGCGGGGAGGTGGGGGAGTGATAAAACAGCTTTTATTTGCAAATCGCTACCTCGAAGTCGACGCAGCGGTTTCGGGCTGATCTGAAATTCATATATTATTCCATACTCCTCGGCACTCCGACCAATTCTATCGCCAATTGCGTTGCAAGAATTTGATGTTATATAGTTATGAAATTCTGTTTGTTTGCAAGTCCATCAATTTTATTTGTTAGTCACATCGTTACGAAGAATACGTATAAGTAGGTGTATATAGTACTTATGTACGTTGTAAAATTAATAGAATCAGGCGTTACTTTGCGGAACTCCATGGTTATAAAGTTAGGTAAATACTACTTTGCAACAATCCGCAATCAGAACGTATGATGGTGTATACCTACTTTTTTCATGCAATAGTGTATCCCTCCCTCCCACATAGAACACATGCACATGCAACAATAAAAAATATACACCAACATACGCACCCCCACCAACACGTGTTTCGCCCCAAAACAGAGCATCATCAGGGCATTGACACACCATCATACGTTTTGATTGCGAATTATTGCTAAGTAGTTTTTACCTAACTTCATTATTATGTAGGTTGTCTAATGCACCCTACCCACAAATTTCAAATTGTCTGTTAGGTATATAATTTTCCTTCTAGGTTGTCTGGAAGAGATTGCTATTTGTAGCAATAAGACCGCCTTTTGCTTTCTTTACATTGTATCTTTTAATGTATGTATTCATTGTATTGGTGTGCAATAAAGAATTTGTATTGTATTATTGTATTGTACGAGAGCTGTATTCAGAAGATTCTTTCTTTCAGTTATGGCATCGTACAATCTATACGTCATATTGCCTGTGTGAACATTAATATGGTCAAAACGAGGTCCCAGAATATAATTCCACTTGCAGTTCAGTTGTAAGTTTTGCTTTTGATAGTTTTTAAGCTTAACGGTTAAATGTGACATCTCAGCACCAATTTCTACTGTGAAATTCCTCGTGCTTCGGTTTGCAAAAAGATGACACCTACATAAGGATAATAATGATAATCACCGAGTTTAGGAAGTTAAGTTGAAGAACTCATGGCCTTGCTGTTAGCGTAGAATGCAAGCGATCAATGCGACTATGCCAAACGGGCGCAGTCCGGTGTGAGATAGGTAACCGCTAGTGGCAAAAAAAATCATGCATGCTTCGGAGGGCACGTTAAGCCGTCAATCCCGGTTGTTGTCGATAGATAACAGTCCTTAAACCCTGTCGGAGGGCGGTTTTAAATTATCCGACAGCGGGTTGGCCACTAACCCGCATCTCCACCAACCCGCAATGGAACAGCGTCGTGGAATAAGCTCCAGGCCTCCCCAATAATGGGGAGAGACTCGTGCCCAGCAGTGGGACGTAAAAAGGGTTGCAGGCAGAAAGTTAAGTTATTTGTCCCACATTAAAACGTAGGTTATGTTCATTACAGGATTTGGCTCCATTCTAAGTATAATTCTTCCTAGGATCCTAACTATTTTAATAATAATAGTCTTTATTTCTCTCATTACAAAGGCATACAATGTATCTACATATTAAATGGTTATTACAATTTGTTATTTATAACAAGGCACATACAACATTATTAAAATCCAAGTAACCTTTGTAAGAGACTGGAGTTTGCGCTAGGATAAAACCTGTGTTGCAAATCTCCAGGCCCTCACCCAAGGATTAGAATTGTAACTTATATTGATAGCTATATATTTTATATATTAGTATCTAAACACTTATCTTTAAAAAAAATTGTGTGAGAGAGTGTGTGTGTGTGTGTGTTTTTGTGTGTGTGTGTTTGTGTGTAGGATGTTGTGTTGCTCTTAAATGTGTTGTGTATGAGAACAAATGATGTGGAATGTAATTAACTGATTTTAGTGCTGCAATTAAATTAAAAACACTTATTGCTGAATACTAAGGAGGTCTTCAGTACACTTGTAAGATAATGTTTGCAGATAATTGGATACTTTAGTCTTACATTCATGTTTAGTTAAAGAATAAAATTCAAGTATATTGTTTAGTCTGTTGTACAAAAAGCTTCCTAAAAAGCAGTAGAATTTTCTCGCAAATTGCGTTCGGAAAATTTCAGTATTGGTGCAGACTTTATTACTTCTCCTTGAGGACTCATGCAAACTATTATAAAGAAGCTTGACTTAAATACCAATTCTGTTCCATAGTTTTGCAATTAAAATGTGTGGTTCATTGTGTTGTCCGTATCGTTACTTCAGAAACTAGATATTTACTTATCAAAACGAACGTAGCGGTAATGAAACGGCGAAGCTACAAATTTTGCCTTGGATGTATTCGTAGTGTTGGTGTATGTTGGATTCAGGAGGTTGGATTCATGAGATCTGAGACCTTAGTATAAGTCTGCGCACACAAAAACGTTACTAATGCATTTGCGTTAAGAATTTAACTATCGACCTTATTCCTTTCAGGTTCAATTTTAACTCGGACGCAATAGTTATAAACTTTCACTAAGGACTCTGATATATTTTTCACAAAGTAAACCAGTCATGCACTTTACTAAGGAACATTTTACATTTTTTTTTTGGCGAAAATCTTTTTTTTTACGTATAATTTACTGTTGACAACAACAACGACAAGCTGTTCGAAGCTTAGCCACTCCGAAGCCTTACCCAATAAAACATACCTGCCTTACATTGAAAGAAAACAAGCAAATATTTCTGACGCGCCAGCAATATTTTACACACGCCAAAGTATGTTACGACGGTTGGCGTATCGTTTTAAATATTTACAGTCGTAAACGCCTTGGTTCCCAGGTGTGTTAGGGTCTTGTTTTAATTAAAGCGAGTTATAGAATTGCGTTTTTCGGGTACGTTTGGGAGAGAGAATATAGCATTAAGCATTAGAGCGGTTTCAGATCAGTGCGTGCGTATTATATGCGCCTATAAGACAAATGTCACCTCTACACTACCCTTTTTTTTTTTGTATCGGGGGAAAACCTCCACAAGGTACCCGGAACCTTGGGAGACCGCGTTATGTGGGATTTGTAACGCACTAAAACCCCCCTTGGTGGCCTGCCTCTGAGCTTTTGGAAGACTCCGGGATCTCCAGTGGAAAGCATCGCTAATATTTAACGCAATTATTTTTTATCTTTAATAACTGTTCATACGAGTTACCTAACAGTTTAACAGTCACGGATAAAGGAATTGAAAAATAGAAATCCAAGAAAAATACCAGTCAAATCAAATTGATTATCTGTTTTTTAATTAAATGTTAAAAATTATTAATTCTTACAAATTGTAAAACCAATATTCAGTTATAAAAAAGGTTAAAGCGTCATTTGACTGTACACATCTTCACCAAACCTCTCTTTTTTTAAGTCACGTTCATTTAATGTTACCTTATCGTTAAAATCTTTGTAGACAACGATATAACGATATACTGTTCAAAGCTTAGCCGCTCGGAATCCTTAACCAATTAAACATACCTGTCTTACATTGTAAGTAAACAAACATTTTTTCAGACGCGCCAGCAATATTTTACATACGCCAAAGTATGTTACGACGGCTGGCGTATCGTTTTAAATATTTACAGTCGTAAACGCCTTGGTTGCCAGGTGTGTTGGTCTTGTTTTATTAAAAGTCAGTTACAGAATTGCGTGTTTCAGGTAGGTTTGGGAGCAAAATTAGCATTGCTACCGCTCTAATGCTGAGCGGTAGCGGAACCCTACACCGGTTCGCGTAGGGGATTGTGTAGGAGTGACATTTGTACGGACGTATAATACGCTTTTTTAAAGGATTTTTTTTAATAAACTTATTTAATAAAAAAACAAGTTTATTTAAAACAAGGTTTTAAATACTATTTATAGTATTAAAAACTTTAAATACTATAATTAGTACTATATATATACTAAATTTTAAATACTATAAATACTATTTAAAACCTTAGGTAGACCTTGAAACCTTAGTCCACCAATCCGCACTTGGCCCGCGTGGTGGACTATGGCCTAAATCCCTCTCAATTGTGTGAGAAGG
Source organism: Pyrgus malvae (assembly GCA_911387765.1). NCBI lineage: Eukaryota > Metazoa > Arthropoda > Insecta > Lepidoptera > Hesperiidae > Pyrgus > Pyrgus malvae. The sequence goes on along the minus strand of OU426955.1, from coordinate 1,656,929 downwards.
AGACCTGTGCCCAGCAGTGGGACATAAAAAAGTTTGAAAAAAAAACCTTAGATACTGGCATACAACGCAATATCGATTATTAGAAAGCAATTTATCCTTTGACAAGCGCCATCCTACCTAGAGCCGCAAAGGTCAGACTCCCGGGATCGATTTGCTGTGTACCGTGAAAATTGTAATTCTGCTCACTTCATAAACAAATTTGACATTTCAGTAAAATTACGACCTTTCGAAGGTTTGAAGGTTTTTGATAGGAATCGAATACATTTTATCGTTTTAGACAACTCAGTAAATGTAATTTCAAACCAAACTCTTTGTGATAATTTAACATTAAATCCACAAAATAAACTTATTTAGCCCATTTTGAAAGAACATGAGTAGAAACGTGGACTTTTTTTTTCTTATAAATAAACCTAACAATAAGGCAGACGGGCCGCGTGATGTTAAGCGATCACCGGCGACTGTGGAGGACCGCCACGAGTCCAGATGGTGCCGGTGGAACTTTAACCTTCGTCTGGTGGTATAATCATGGAATGGTGATGTAGGCATCAATTTGAAGAGTTCCTCGGAGCACTCACCATAGTAAAGTCGGTAAAACACGCAGAGCGAGCCTATGTCTCTTCGCAAGCTAAGCGGTTCTAGCCTGTCAGTCAATCTTGGGTCGTTGACGATTCGGACTGCGCGCTTTTCAACGGAGTCAAATGGGTGTAGCTGGTACTTCGGTGCTCCTGCCCAGAGATGGGAGCAGTACTCCATGTGGGGTCTGACCTGGGCCTTATAAAACGTGGCTTTGAATTAGAATCAAAAAGTTACAATAAAAATGCATAAGTGTATGACTATAGTCAATATCAATATTAAAGACGACGACAACTATCGATATTAACTATAAATTAAAGATCAGAATAAGTATCTTGTTTTTTCAGAGTTTTATACTTTTCAGGGGGTGATTTTTTAGCACCCGAGCTTTAAAGAATATTCACTGGATCCCTGTATTGGCTGCAACCCTTTTTGCGTCCCATTGCTGGGCACGGGTCTCTCCCCATTATTGGCTTATTCCACCACGCTGCTCCAATGCGGGTTGGTGGAGGATTCCTGTATAGTTTCACCTTTTATGCAAAAAATTGGAGCATCATATTGATAAGTTAGAGTCTAACATGATTATTAGAAAATAGATCCTTTGACAAGTGCCGTCCTCAAAGCCAGATCCACTCCAAGGAATGGATTAGCCGTGTATCGTGAAAACTGTAATTCTGCTGTAATTCATAAAAAATCACATTTCAGTCGAATGACCTTTCGGCTGTTTGGGAGTGAAAGAGTTTTAATTTAAATCAAATACTATTAATCGTTTTTGACAAATTCCTTAAAGTTTGACAGTTCAAATGATTTCAGACTACCTAACTTCTGTGTTCCTCTAAAAAAATACAGGAAATCCGCAACATAAACTTACTTAGACTTTACGTATCTGTTCGCGCCAATTAAGTCATTTCACCTCCCTCCCCTTCACCCTCCCTCTCTTCCCCGCAAGCGCACTATTACATAATATGGATCAGGAAGATCTATCAACTCAGTCTGCCTTCGTCCCGCCGCCGACGCGCACGCCGCCGACGCGTATGCAAGTCCTCTAGTGACAACCGCACCGCAAGCCACCTAACACGTGGTCATCAGACTCGCCGCATCGCCACCATCACCGCTGTTAATAGTCAAGTGATAAATAAGTGTGAAAGACAACATCAGTTCCCGGGCAAGAGAAGGCTTCATCAGTACACGAGCATACCATCTGCTCCAGCACCAAGTAAGTGCGTTTGTTCCCTTTACCAATCCTTCTCGTTTTCCACCATTAATTCAAACCGCAACTTACAGTCCACAATTCCTGCACCCGCAACGGGGGACCACCCTCCTTTCCATCCTTTATTCCACCACCATTTTCTGGTCCTTGTCGATCCGGATTCCCTCCATTTTTTGGTCAGTCGAGCCGGATTTCGAATCAATAGTTTAGTAACTTCACCCGGGTTAATTAGGTGTTTAATCTCATAAATACGCATACATATGTATTTCATGTAATATATTATAAGTGCCTATTCATATTTATTTTTGCAAATAAGTATTATATCTACGATTATTTTATATCCCGCATATTAATAACGCACCGCTCACGTAGGTATATTATTATTTTTGCAAAGCGCATTCGCACCATTCGCACCATTATTTACCTATATTTGTAATCGAAATTACACCTCATAGGTACGCATTCTATTTTTCATTAATTGAAGTCCGCCATATTTGTGGTTGCCGGAGCCGACGCGACCGGCGATCGTTGTTTCGCTAGTAACTACCTACGTATTCATTCATTACGCCATACATAATTTTTATAATCTTAACTGTTTTAACTGATTTATCTTGTTCACGACAAAATGTCTACTAAAGGCAAAATTGAATCTGAAACGCTTTCAAATGACGAAATTAGTTTGAAAATATTAATTGCAAAACGAAATTCTATTTACGAACGTTTACAACAAATTTATGATTTATCTATAAGTGCATTAAGTTCGTCAGACGCACAGGACGCATTTCTTGACACGGCATCTGACCTTGAATACTTGCGTACCGAGTTCAAGGACACGTTAGAATCTTATAATGTTACAAATTTAAAATTAAATCCGAACGCGCAAGTAGATTTCGGATCGTGGAAATCTTTTCATGATCTATATAGTCGTATTAAAAGTCAAGTGTCAAAATTAAACGCTTCATCTTCAAGTAAATTACAGAATAGTTTACCTACAAAAATTATACCGTCGCTTCCGCCCATAGAATTACTTTCTTTTAATGGTGACATACGACACTGGTCTATGTTCTACCAACAATTTAAAACATTAGTTCATGATAATCAGCAATTAACAGATGCTGAACGCGTTTATTATCTTGTTAGTAAACTTAGTGATAAGGCATTATCAGTCTGCTCAGGCTTAATGCCTACAGCGGAAAACTATTCTGTGATATGGAACGCGCTCATACGTAGATATAACGACGAGCGTGCGCTCGCGACTACCTACGTCAGTCAGCTGTTAGAACTGAAGAACGTAAACACTAACACATCCGCTGGTTATCAAATATTTATGGATAAATTTGATGCTTCTATTAACGCTCTTAAGCAACTTAATATTGATGACATATCTGATTTTCTATTTCTAAATATCGCGCTTAGAAAATTAGATAACGATACCGTAAAGTCGTTCGAAATGTCATGTCGCAACGTAAACATACCGAAATATTCCGCTTTGGTTCAGTTTTTACATGACCAGAATAGGGCTTTATGCCATACAATAAATACTTCGCATACGTCTAACAACCATAAAATTAAAGGTAATTTTGTTCCCGCTCCCGCTAAAAATATAAGCAAAACTTTTATTAATACAGATTCGAATCGGTCATGTATTTTCTGTGAATCGGGTGATCACGAACACCTATTTGTCTGTCCGCATTTTTTAAAAATAAATGCACAGGACAGGTACAATTTTGTAAAACGAAATAAATGTTGCACTAATTGTTTAAGTAATAAACACGCCACTCCTTTTTGTAAGTCACAGCGTAGATGTAGGTATTGCTCCCGCTCGCACCATACGCTACTTCATTTTGTTAGTAGTAGGAATAAGGTCGATCAGCCTTCGGTAGAACAAGGTCCAGGAGAAAACAATGCATCCACGTCATGTAACGTTTCGCGCGATTGTGGTAATGCGCCGCACCGCACTACATTATTGGGAACTGCGAAGATTAAAGTTTGTACTAAATACGGACACCAATATTTGTTGCGTTGTTTAGTGGACCCTGGCTCGCAATGTGATTACATCACGAAACAGTGTTGCAAACGTTTGTACCTACCGATCTCCAATAAAACACCAGTTAGGGAGGCGCAAGGAATCGGTGGGGTGTCGCAGAAGATTTTAGGTGTTACTTCTTTGCAGTTTAGCTCCCGCTTTGATGAAAATAAACTTTATCATATTGAACCGCTAGTTGTTCCCGCTATAACTGGACAATTACCCGAGTCGTTAATAGACGTTTCGAAAATTAATTATATAAATAATTTACGTTTAGCTGACGATCAATTCCATACACCAGGTGACATTGACGTTTTATTAGGGGTTAACACTTATTTACAAATTTTGTTAACTGATAACATAATTAATTCGCAATCGCCGAGTGCCATAGAAACGTCACTAGGATACATAATAATGGGAGACGCAGATATCGACTTTCCTACATGCATGCCGCGTTCTTTAGTTTCTTATCCTATTGATAATAGTCAAACGTCGCTCATGCATTTGCCGACTCATGCATGCAAGCTGCCGCAAAAACCTTATTTGAGTCCTGATGAACAGGAATTTGAGAATATTTATACTTCCACTACTCGTCGCAGTTTGAACGGACGATGTGTTGTCGCCCTGCCCTTCAAGGACACGCCTGATAAGAGATTCTTTTATAACCGCTAAAAAACGCTTCTCGCTCCTATGACGCTTACAACACCCGCTACAATGACGTAATTCAAGAATACATCAACAAGGGTTTTTTATCATTGGTTGTTTCAAATAATTTTACGGAACCTTGCTTTTATCTCCCGCACCACCCTGTCATACGTAATGATAAAAGTACAACTAAATTGCGAATAGTACTCGACGCAAGCGCTAAGTCAGATAATGACATTTCATTAAATGATATTTTACATAGTGGGCAAAATTTACAGTCTGATATTTTTAATATTTTAATAAACGTACGAGTTTATCGCATCGCCTTTTTTGCCGACGTTAGACAAATGTATTTATGCATTGAAGTACAAAAATCGCACCGCGCGTTTCAACGCATTCTTTATCGCTTTTCTAATGAGGAAGACATACAAACATACGAATTTAATCGTGTGACTTTTGGTTTACGCTCTTCGCCTTTTCTTGCGCTACGCACATTACGTCAGTTGGCTTCCGAGGAGAGGGAGTCCTATCCTTTGGCTGCTTCGGTGGTCGAACGAGATATTTATATGGACGATATCGCGTCCTGCGCGCCCTGCGTCAACAGCGCCGTTGACGTAGCCACTGAACTAATTCAAATGTTTCAGCGTGGAGGATTTGAATTGGTTAAGGGGACTAGCAACAGTTCAGAGCTTTTACAGCACATCCCTGCAACGCACCGTCAGCTTGACGAGGTCTCATTCGACGACCAAAGTATTTTTAAGGTATTGGGTCTTCGTTGGCACCCCGCAACTGATTGTTTTTCTTTTCTAGTTTCACCGCCGCCGCTCGCTTGTACCAAGCGTTCTATTTTATCCGCAACCGCTCGCTTGTATGATGTTCTGGGGCTCGTGGGTCCAGTAATTATTTTCTGTAAGCTTCTCATTAAAACCTTATGGGTTCTCAAACTTGACTGGGACCAGGCTCCGCCCGCTCACGTTGTCACTGCATGGCAACAATATATTTCAGAGTTGCCTTTGATATCGAAATTAAAGTTTCCTCGCCATATGGGTATAAATAAAAATTCCCAAGTCTCGCTAGTCGCGTTCGCCGACGCCAGTGAAAAGGCGTATGGCTGCGTGATTTATTCGCACGTCGTTAATGATGATGACTCACTAGTGATAACGCTACTAATTTTATTGCTTCGCGTTCATACTTGAAGGAACTTCATTCCTTTTTACGTTCAGACGAATATTATAAAGTATTTAATCAGGTCCTTTCTGATAACCGCATCACATGGAAACTTAACCCTCCAAACGCTCCACATTTTGGTGGGCTTTGGGAGTCAAATATAAAGATAGTAAAGTATCATTTATTTCGCGTCATATGTAAGCAAATCCTCACGTACGAGGAATTGCTTACTGTCCTCACTCAGGTCGAACGCATATTAAATTCACGACCGCTTTACGTGTTAAGTAGCGATCCGGCGGAACCTACTGCACTTACGCCCGCGCATTTCCTCGCTGTTAATCCACTTGGATGTTTACCCGCCGCTGATCTTAGTAAGGAACGCATTAATCTTTTATCACGTTTTTCATTACTTGATTCGATAGTTCAGTCATTCTGGAAGCGCTTCAGATCAGAATACTTACATACACTACAAGCAAGAGAAAAGTGGAATAAACATTCTATTAATTCCATTTCTGTAGGAACCGTTGTTCTTATCGATATGGATAACGCTCCGCCTCTTCAGTGGCCGCTGGGCGTCGTCACTGAACTGTTTCCTGGTAGGGATGGTGTGGTGCGCGTTGCACAAGTGAAGACTAAGAGCTCCACTTTGCAGCGGCCCATTGTTAGACTTTGCCCTCTACCAACACAATAATATTTCTATATGCCTATGTAGTTTATATTTTATAAGTTATAGTTTAAGTATAAATTCTTATCCCGCTATTATAATATTTTTATTAATTTACTAATTATATTCATCGCATCGCCTCTGTTCACCGCATATATAGTTTTTTCTATATGATATTAACTCCGCTGTATATATTTATGTTTATTTTTTTTAATTCGCTATTTGAGGAGACCTCAAGGCCGGGGGGATGTTCGCGCCAATTAAGTCATTTCACCTCCCTCCCCTTCACCCTCCCTCTCTTCCCCGCAAGCGCACTATTACATAATATGGATCAGGAAGATCTATCAACTCAGTCTGCCTTCGTCCCGCCGCCGACGCGCACGCCGCCGACGCGTATGCAAGTCCTCTAGTGACAACCGCACCGCAAGCCACCTAACACGTGGTCATCAGACTCGCCGCATCGCCACCATCACCGCTGTTAATAGTCAAGTGATAAATAAGTGTGAAAGACAACATCAGTTCCCGGGCAAGAGAAGGCTTCATCAGTACACGAGCATACCATCTGCTCCAGCACCAAGTAAGTGCGTTTGTTCCCTTTACCAATCCTTCTCGTTTTCCACCATTAATTCAAACCGCAACTTACAGTCCACAATTCCTGCACCCGCAACGGGGGACCACCCTCCTTTCCATCCTTTATTCCACCACCATTTTCTGGTCCTTGTCGATCCGGATTCCCTCCAGTATCTTTTCTTTTAGGCTTAATATATTTTTCTTGATAAAGCTTGGAACTGAAAAAAGTTTGACATATAAAAAAAAACTAAAAAAAACAAGAGGTGTAAGACCACGACTCTATAAATTATAAAAATTATTTGAGATGACATTGTTTTCTTTTTAGTAGAACTAGTTTCATACTTTTTTAGGGTCATGCTTTTACATACATAGGAAATGATTCTTCAGAAGTCAGTTTTTCTTTAGTAGCACTAAGAGACGTTCTAACTTGCCTTAAAACATGATTAGGATTAATTGAAAGTAGTTTATCCTTTGGCCAAGTACCGTCCTCAGAGCCAGAGCCGCAAATGTCAGGCTCCCGGGCACGATTTGCCGTGTACCGTGAAAATCGCAACTCTGCTCACTCTATAAACAAATTCCACATTTCAGTCGAATAACGACATTTCGGCGCTTTGGGAGCTAAAGGGTTTTTGATTGGAATCGAATACATTTTATCGTCTTTGACAAATTTCTTAAAGGTTGAGCTGATGTCAAGTAATTTTCCAGACTGAAATTTCGGAAGTCTTAATAATACTTAAATGGACATTATCATTATCTATTGTGATTTTTATTCATAAAGAGCAGCAGACGAGGTAAACGACAACTCCAAGGGATAAAGTTCGCCCTTTAGGACATCTACGACAAGATTTAAGGACTGCTATTTATCGACAACCTATGGGACCCCTTCCATCGGTCGTGCATTGCTACTTGCTTCTACAATTCCTATTAACAAAGCAAGCAGACCAGATAATTGTTATTAAAGTTATACGAGGAATTTAAGGGGCCGTATGCGAAATTTTGACGATTTCGCTGATTTACCCGATTTAACACATGAGATTTTGCGGATAGATTTCAGTATTTCCATAAGCTTCATTGCACATTATAACTGATTATTTAATTAACAATTTAATACATTAACCACTTTTTTAGCTTGCGTCAAGAATTATAATGCGAGATTTAGGTTACTTTAAAAAAAATGCCGAATTTTCATAATTTATTTGATTTTTTTTCAGGAAACGGATTGATTATGAACTGATGTGTATTTATGTCAAATAAATTTTATGAAAGTTTTTATTCCAATTTGATGAAATGAAATGCAATTTCTGGCCCATTTTCTCTCAAAATAGACTAAGTTCAATGTTTTTACTAACTAATATTTTTTGTATGAGAGTCATTTACTATTTATGCAATTTTTACAGCAATATATGTTACTTTTTTCGATCTGTCTAGATTTTAAAATGATTCGGAAAAATATGTAATATTCTATACCTATAACAGTAAAATTCACAAAACTATCAGCGTCTTCAGGGTCTATTAAGCAAAGCAACGTAATAAAAATGAAAAAGTGGCTCATTTGATAGTTTAATATTGAATTAATCCGTTATTTGACTGTGCAATAAAACTTATGGAAATACTGTATTTTAACTGCAAAATGTCCTATGTAAAATCAGCTAAATTAGAGAAATCTTTATTATTGAATTGATCAGTCATTTGACTGTGCAATAAAACTTATGGAAATACTGCATTTTAACTGCAAAATCTCCTATGTAAAATCAGCTAAATTAGAGAAATCTTTATTATTGAATTGATCAGTCATTTGACTGTGCAATAAAACTTATGGAAATACTGTATTTTAACTGCAAAATCTCCTATGTAAAATCAGCTAAATTAGAGAAATTTTTATTATTGAATTGATCAGTCATTTGACTGTGCAATAAAACTTATGGAAATACTGTATTTTAACTGCAAAATCTCCTATGTAATATCAGCTAAATTAGTGAAATCTGCAAAATTTCGTATACGGCTTCTTAAGAATAATATCAGCTCTAATTATAGAAACATCCCGTGGATCAAAACACATTAAAATTCTATCAAACAAAATTATAATTACATTACAACTCTGCGAACACGTTCCGAAAACTATTTATGAAACTTTTCTCATACGTAGCATATGTTTAATATAAAATGCGCTAGTTTTAATGAAAGTGGCACACTGGCCGACAGTGGAACTTTACATATTGCGAGCCACGGCCACGAGCCACACAGGTGGCGTGTGGGCGGCATTTAGATCGAATATTACAATATATCTGGTTGCAACCGCTTTAACTATTGTCACGTGCGAGCGATACTTTGTTGGTCGGGGCTTTTTCTTAACAGTGGGTGTAGGTAATAAGTAGATGCTGACGTAGATAACGTCCCCCGGAGCTAGTCTCTGTAGCTTCGAGATTAAGAATAGAGCTGTATCCCCGCAGCTGTATAGTCGGTGCCCATTCAGAACGAAAGGTAGGTCATTTTACTAAGGGCCCGACTCCAAAATAGTTTTAAGAGTCACTACCATTAGCAAGGAAAAGTATCAAATGCGAAGTACTGAACTATATTATTTTTTACCGTTTAAAGGCGGTTTTTTTTTTGTTAAAAAGTTATAATTTCACTCTTTTTAGTACCTTTAATTTAATAATTCTCTATTGTTTAAGAATAATTGGCAATATTTACACGTATGTGTGCCAATAAAATTGGAGAGTTCCCTAAGAGGGAGGTGTGTAAGACTCCCCCCCTACCGTTACGAGGCAAGGGTATACCCACTAAACCCTACTGCGCTCCTCCATCGCCATCGTGACGATGTCGTGGGAAATCGACAGAGCCTTTGCTTCCACAACATCGTCGGCGACTGCCTGCCTATGTTGGCAGGCCCTACCGCTCCCCTTATGGGGAGGCTTCAGGAATGACCAGGAGCGCCGGGTCATTCCTGTCCATCAGTGATGGCCTGTGCAATGCAGGTGGAGGCACCCCCGTACCTCCAACCTGCAGGCCACCACCGGGGGGAGGGAAAGAACGGTCGTATTGCCGTCTTCTCCTTCCCCTTCTTCGTTTGCGGAGCGGGGGTTGGGACGGATCGTCCTCTCTCTCCCGCTCCGCCGCCTCCTTCTGCGAGATAACTTCCTCGCAGAAGGAAGCAACAGCTTTCCAGGCTCTTTCGCTTCAGAGCATGGCCCTAACGATGCTCGGCAGCGAAAAGTCCCGGCCGACAACTGTGCACAAGACTCGGCGTTGTTGCTCCCAGCCCCGGCAATTTTCAAGGCTGTGCTGCGCCGAGTCTTCCGCCGCGCCGCAATGGTGACTCTACCCTTCCGATACGGACATGTAATTGCCGAAACATCCGTGTCCGGAAAGTACCTGCACCAGGCGGAAGGTGAGGAACCCGTGCGGCCGCTCCTCCCACGCCTCGATCACAGGAACGAGGGCGTCGAGAGTGCTGCGTCCAAACTGCGCGGAGGCTAGGTCCTCCTTCCACAGTTGGACCAGAGGCTATGGTCCAACTGTGCGCATCCCGCCTCACCGCTTCGCGCTCTTCAGGGGCTGGCCACTCACCCAGCGACTTTTGCGCCGCCGTCCAATCATAGACGGTGGCCAACACCCTGGCCTCCAGCTATATACAACTAGCTGACCCGACATGCATTGTCCTGCCTTAACTATGATTATTGAATTCGAATAAGTATAATTAATTTAAGTTCTGTGTCTAGGTGTTAAGTTATCTATTTAAGTATGTATTTAGAATAATTTAAGTATTATAATATTCTGCTTAGTTTGGAATCAGATGGCGTTGCATGAATTGTCCAAAGATATTTTTTTATTAATATTATATTTATGGTTTTAAACGATATTCAGTTTTTTTACATCCTCGATATTATATATACGATATTTGCCGCACGCATTCTGTCAACGTCATCTATAACGACATACGTCATTAGGTTGTAAAGTTAAAGATTACTTCATTACACGGTTCTAGATATACCACAACTCTCTTCATCAATCTAAGTTTATGGTTTAATTTTGAAAATAAATTATTTTCTTCATAAATTTCTCGTTTAGAATAATTGACACTAGGTCTTCATTACGTATATATGCATAAAAGTTAATTAATAATATTTTGTCAAAAAAAATCACCATTCGAATTTCGTTTACGTATTCACCACATTATAAAGAAATTTAAATATACTACTCTAAAAACAAGAAAATAAAAAATTTTACTATCAACTTATAACCTCATTATATAGAATTTATATTATCCGCCATCTTTGATGTTCCGTCACGTTGGATTTAGAATGACGTCACATTACTTTTCGAGCTACTCTCAACAAGCCCTTTCATTTCATACCCATGTTGTAAAAATGCATTAAAATAACTATTCCTCTTCTTTGTTTATTACTTTCCTTGTATCTATTATCAATAGAATGCGGATAACACAAAAAAATATAATAAGTCGCACCATCACACATATTCATGCATGCAATCTCTAACACATAAATCAACTCATATACGCGCGCGTGTATACTTACGCGTACAAACACGTAACGCAGTCATGCACGCACCGTCACACACACACACACACACACTCACTCACTAGGGAAGTGTATTTCTTGTTATTTTTAAGGTATAGTTTTTAGTTATTTAATGTTTTATGTTAAAAATGTATTAGTATAATATTAGTTCAATAATCTTGTTGTAATAAGACCACATCTGGGAAGGAACTGACTTCTGCAACACAGTAAAAACTAAAGCAGAAGGCAGGGTCTCTACACAGTGTGCTATCTGTATTTGGAAATAAAGAATATTTAATCATTAATCCAATACCTGGTACACGTCCGTCTCGTGTAAGTATTTCATGAAAGAATTAGGTAACACGAATCTACTATCCTGCTCTTTTCCATTTTTGAATTACCAAAAAATTTACACAAAAGAAAAAAGAGAAAAACTTTAATATAGGATTCTGTTTTATTAAAAATAGCTCAGTCGGCGACAAGGCAAACTTTTCGTATTCCGCGCCATGCACCACAGAGGTGACAAATAGGCGTGAATTTAAAGCAAATATTATATACAACAGATACCGAGTTGCAGTCGATTCAGATGCAAAAATTACGTATCACATTGGCACATTCAAAGTAAAACATAGGTATTAAGACTTATTTTTACGTGGATTAGAAACTTGTATTTTTCATGTTTGCAATGAAAAATAAGTAAAAATGTAAGAAAACGATTTTATTCAGAAGAAACATGCAGAAAGAGTAAAAGCTAAAAATAATAAATAAGTTCCAGTTCTAAGTATTAGAGATATTAAACACCAAACTTCATTCCTCGTCAATCTAGATATCACTTTTTATTTTTTGACGTCTTATGAATCGATGAACACCGGCAGCATGCACGAAAAAATGTCGCGTTCCGCCTGCCCCTGCACGTGCAAGCGAGAGCGTCAGTTTGTAACACAACTTCTCGCGTAACGTCAGAGCTAGCTAGCAGTGTAAATAATTGTAATTTATCAAAAAATATTTTTTTCAATGAACTCCTTTGTATTTTACAAAATAATGCATTTAGTGATAATAATTAAATTCATAAAAGTATGCATTTTTTATCCATGTTTCTAAGACGTTATGACAGAAATTATCGTTCATAAACCGACTTCACAGATAATCAATTTTTCAAAAATCTTGCCTGCCTGCATGCCTTCGAGCAGTGACAGCGACTATAAAAACCCCGTAAACGTAATAAAATATAAAAAAATTAAAAACAAATTTTAATGAATGGCGACATTCTTAAGCAATATAATTAAAATAAAAACATTTTTAGCGAAAAATTAATACAACAATCTAATTTTATTTACTCCATTCATCTCATGACAAGGAAGAAAAATCACAGATACACTATATTTTCCTTGTATCTATTCGCAATCAGTATCTGGTGTACGTAAGGACACACAGGTACAGGCATGCATTTAAATCGAATATTACAAAGTAGATACCCGGGTATAACCAGCCGCTATAACCGGCCGCTATAATCGGTTAGATTGCACCGGAGCTCGTTTGTTGCACCTGGGGTGCTACCCGTTGATTACAATAGAACTTTCTGTGTAGAAATATGTCAATATTTTTCGTGGTTACAAATAGTCTATGTGACTTTGGAAATTCCAAACTATCTCCATACATAAAATCAAGTTATTCAACAGCACTGTTACGACGTGAAAGAAGGACAAACAATAAAAGAAACAAATTTTCACGTAAATCTTTTGAGTACGTACATTTTAGTTTATTTTTTGACGGAATCTGAATTTTATTTTACTCTAGTCAGTCAGAAAATTTGACATTATTTCTTTTCATTAATGAAATTGCAAAGAAAGAATGACAATTTCTTCGTACTTTCCGTCTTTGTATACACGTAAGGCCGCGCGGCTGAAGCATGCATTCAAATCGAATATTACAAAGCAGGTACCTGAGCATAACCAGCCACTCTAACCAGGTGCTGTAATCGGGTGTTATAATCGGTTAGATTGCACCGGAGCTTTTTTGTTGCACCTGGAATGCTACCGGATGATTTCACTTTCTGTGTGGCAATATTATGTTAATGAAATATTTTTCACGGGTACAAATATCCTTGTAACTCTGCAACCCCAAATTTTCTCCATACATAAAATCAGGTCAATCCGTAAAAATCCGTAAAAAAAGGACAAAATTAAATATACAAACTCACTTTCACATTTAGAATATAATATAAATATGAATGAAAATTCCAAAGTAAATTAAAAAGCATTTTCCGTTTTATAAATGAAAAAGAAAGAATAGAAACTTGAAACATTCCTATTCGTATTCTCCGCGTATGTATCAGCAATCAATACCTGGTGCACGTAAGGCCACACGGCGGAGGCATGCATTTAAATCGAATATTACAAAGCAGATACCCGGGTATAACCAGCCGCTATAGCCAGGTGGTATAATCGGTTATATTGCACAGGAGGTCGTTTAGTGCACCTGGGATGACATCGGATAGTTTCGCTTAAATTCTCTGTGTCACTATTTGTAGCGTTTTATGAATTTTGGGAATTAAGCGCGGTTTATATCAGGAAGTTGGATATTCTGATAATCTTGTTGCCTTCAATCTTTTTACCCAGTGTTGTGTTCGAATCTCCGTAAGGAAATCCTGGAGGTTACTCAAGAACGTTGCTGCATTGGTATTGCAACTGCAACAATTGTTGGTTACTTTTCAATTGTTGTTTTGATAATTACGTAGAAACGAGAAACAGTACAAATTATTACCTAACACGCCGCACCAGGGCTGGGTTTCATACCGAGATAACTGCGTCTTCTTAACTAGTCAGTTTTCGACGCTTATGAATTTATTTAAAACTAGCTTTACGATTTTCGTATAGGTATGAGACATTTTCCCTGCGTAAAAAGTAGTCTATGTCACTCTCCAACCCACAAACTATCTCCATACAAAAAATAATAATAAGAATTGCACTCCGGTAGTACTGGCGGAAGTGAAAACTTGAACATTAACGTTGTGCATTTTTGATATTTTGGAATGGTTAGGGAATAATTTCGCACGAATTGCTTTTATTATCAGTATTATTTTTCATCTAGTATTTTCAGTAGGCTTTCATCTAGTATTTTTATAAAGTACTTACTCACTCATTTTCTTTCACTATTTCTTCGTCACTTTTTTCATTAATAGATGCACTTTGTTCAATGTCCATATTTTAAATACTTGATTTAAACTAATTTTACAAGTATAGACAGTCGAGCCGTCATCAGCTGTCACCCCTCCGTCTTACGAACATTCGAACAGGCCACATGTCCTGACGCGAGTTTAACATTTTTTACCCATTTATCCCAAAAAAAGTCCACAACACCGCTAAAGAAGTTTTCACTTCAAAAACAAAGAAACAAGCTCCCTTTCACTCTTTATAATATTAGTGTGGACACAAAGGAAGTATTGTGTTTTCATGCAGTTGTGCACAAAAGCATACACGTATTTTTGTTTCTGAGTCAAGGCTCAAGGAATGACGCGCCCATAAATAACGGAATATGAATCGCGTCGCGCACGTTCGTAAGTTTTTGCGCGTTTGTCATTCTACGTGAGGCGTGCCTCATGGACTCAAATCACATTTAATATGTAATTCATGGCTTCCACTGCTTCATATGAAGGTAAATTACATTTTCATATGCTATGCACGCACTGGTGATAGTAAATTTAGCCTTAGTTGATATCTTGGCGGGACTCGAAGGCGTTGGATTTATAGGATGAAAATTTCTGGGTACTAACAAAAGATGACGACGAAGTTTATTGACGGGTAAAAATATATTAATAAAATATATTCCCACCAACCCGCATTGGAGCAGCGTGGTGAAATAAGCTCCAGGCCTCCCCTGGGTCAATAATGGGAAGAGATCCGTGCCCAGCAATGGGACACAAAAAGGGTTGCAGCCAAAAATATATTACATTTTTTTACCATATTTTTGCAAGTAAATCATTTTCTTTGCATTGTGTCATTCAAAACTTCATATAAAGCAATGGACATTTTTTTACACGCTTTTTATTAGCTTCACCTGTATGTTTGTATGTTTGTAACCGACTTCTTTGGGCGCGATTTTGACCCACTTTAAACGGCCAGATTTCGTTCAAACTTTGTAGATTTATTGAGGACCGATGACAATACACTAATTTGATAAAATTATTCCATTTTTCAATTTGCAAACGCTTTTTTTTAAATAAAATATTTTTTTTTATTCACACTATTATTAACTTATATTCATTGAAATTTTTAACACTATTTTCTTAATTTAAATTCATTAAAATTTATTTTCTATTTTTTAGTTCGGTTTTCTATAAAAAGCGTGTTTTTTAGTTTTTTTAAACTATTATTTATTACTTTACACACTCATAGCCCCACAGTAAGGTAATTAAGACCGTGTGTCGTGGGTACCATAGACACATACAAAGACAGTAACACAAACACCCAGACCGAGAACAGAAATTTAAACTCATCATTCAAATTTCTATTTCGGGAATCGAACCCGGGACCCATCGATTGGCAGTCCGGCATGATAACCATGGCACCACGCGGGTCGTCATTTAATTGCAATCATTGGATTTTGATTCTGTACCAATTTTATTATTTTTCAACTCATTTATAATTATCATTGTAAACGGAGGATAGGGTCCCGGGTTTCCGGGTTCGATTACCGGCGAAGCAGAAATTTAAACGATGATTTTAACATTTCTCGGTCTGGGTGTTTGTGTCCATGGTACCTACGACACAGGACATATCTACCTTACTATGGGGCTAGCTAACACTATAACAAGACAATTATAAATACTTACCAGAAAATGTATGATACTGATAAGCATGAACATTTAAAACTCCTAAGTTACTCTCAGCACACAAAATGTCGTACCTAATGGTCACATTACGCACTCCATCTTAATATCCGAAACCGGAACTCACAACCGGAAGTCAGGGAACCCTCAAATCCGGATAAAAATAGGTCAATTTTAAGCGGCAAGGACATGCAGTTTATAAAGAACCTTTTATTATGTCGAGGGGCCGTTGCTGAGAGGCAATTTAGGGAATAAATTGGATGTATGCTAAGCATTTGCGTGTATGCAATGAGTTGGGAATAAAAATATTCATAACCCGCTGCGATGTTGATATTTATTTTTAAAAAGTGTTAGGGCCTCTTTCACCACCTTCATGTAAAGTGACAAGTACGCTAATTGTCGGTTAAAGTCACTCGTAACTTCAATTTCAATTTCACGATGTTCCAGTAGCACTAATCATAATGATAAACTGACCATATTTGTAACCATAAAATAAAAATAAAAATAAAACGGTAATTTAAAAAACTAAAAATCCGTATGTATTTAAAAAAGTTAAATATACAATGAGCTCCTATTCAATAATTTATCTTCCGCTATTAGTCGATTTTTAAGTTAAGTGCAATCGGGTATGACGACTTTCTTGTTTTAGGGTTTTTACATTTCCAAATTACACATCCTTGTAAACGCTATCGGGTTTTTTAGTTTATTAGTTATTACCGTTTTTTCTAAATCTGAATGCATACAACTGACGACCCGTGTAGCGCAATGGTTACTATACGGGTTCGATTACCGACGAGGCAGAAATTTCAATGATGAGTTTCAATTTCTGTTCTCGGTCTGGGTGTTTGTGTTTCTGTCTTTGTGTGTGTCCATGGTACTAGGGTTACTACCTTCATAGTTTTGCGTATCCTAGGAAGTATATTTTTTTATATGACGATTGAAATGTTTTTGTCGAACTTTCTTTTTAGTCTTTGTGCAAATAACAAGTGAAATGAAACATTCTTGTTAGACGGTTGGTTCTGGGTTGATTAATGTAGATTTACATAGAGCCAAGTCCTTCGTATCCTAAGCTTTCTACGAAAAACTAATATTGATTCTCCATACATACATAATACCTATTTACTTATAATTTCTGCGTAGTCGATCCATTCGACCTAGAAAATATTGGTGTCATTCTTATAAAATAATAATTAAGACGGCGTTCACCTGTCCCGTCGACGTTATTCTTATGATGGAAGACTGTATCTTTAACACACTGTTCTATTATTCTCGCATGGGGCAATGACCCCTTGCAAGGGTTAGAACAATGACCTTTTACGCTGCTCCATATCGCAGTCTTTTATCTAGCTCGCGGATAAGATTGCAGTTTTTCTTAACAATAGAACTAACTCTAAGATCTTCAAACGTTGTCAATATCATACGATGTTGTTTGTAGTAACGAGTGACTTATGCTCATTAAGACAGTTTTTCGTTCGCTCCTTTGTTCGGAGCTGACTGAACATTTTTATAGAAATAAATATTGGCGTATATAAATATTGCAGTACCCTTCATTATAAACATTTTTTATTCGCCCTGAACAAAAGCTCGAAAGATCGAACATGTAAAAAATTGCATAGACGTTTCAGATATTTTTTCCTTAATTTATTTAGGTTACAATTGACGAACCTTGGTATTTTATTAAAACTTTTTAATGTCAAACTGCAGGACACAGGTACTTCAAAATTGAGAGGCATTTCGGCCACGCTGGCCAATTGCGGGTTGATGACCTGCCAATTTTTTTAAGTTACAATGATGGAAACATGGATGGAAATATCAATGTTTTCTCTCACCTTGAAGCAGCGATAAATACGCACATCTATACTAGTCTTTACTTATATTATAAAGAGGAAAGATTTTTATTTTTGTATGTTTGTGATGAATAAACTCAAAAACTACTGTTCCGATTTCAAAAATTATTTCACCATTAGAAAGCTACATTCACCCTGAGTAACATAGACTACACGACATTTTTACCGCAGGAAAATGCTTCATTCCTATGTGAAAACGGGTAATAGGGTCAACGCGGTTGAAGCAACTGGCTAAACGCCTATGATTTTAATATAGCAATGAAGCCTGGAATAGCACATAGGCTATTTTTTATCCTACGAGGACCCATTAAACAGGTCCATGCGGGCGAAGCCGCTGGCGGAAGGCTAGTACCTTATAGATTTCTTAAGGGCAACGATAGCCGAGCATTAAATACCCCGGTCAGAAATATCGTGCTTAAATACCTGGAAACCAAAGATATTTGTTACGTTCGTAATTATCACGGCTTCACGGTGAGGGACAACATTGCGATACTTTATCATTATTTATTTATAAATTTATTTAAAACAGGGCTGAAGTTTTTTTCCGCCCGCTTTTTTCTCTAGCCCATATAAGCCTTGGCGCACACAAAGCGGATGACGGTCAGCCGATGGCCGTACAACAATAACAAACATCAAGTGTATATTATTACCCAGAATGTTAACAAACTATTTCATTTCAAACTATTTCATTTCATTTCATACTTAATTAAAATCTTTCTCATCACTGGTGTGCATGCCTGAGAGTTATTGAAAATTTCCCTAAAGCATGATGTTCACCAACAAGCTCGTGGCAAGCGTGGTTGACTATGGCTTTAATACCTCTCACTTCAGAGCATCGCTGTCCATCTGTAGCCAACAGTGGGACAAATCGCTATCCAGTCCTGAATTTATAAATAGGCCGTATAGGGCGCGGCCTAGGGGCGGCAGCGTCCTAGGGGCGGCAGATTTCCCAGGGTCCCTCGATTTCAGTGGATGAAAGTCAAACACGTTCACTGGTATTGTCATGGTTTTTTATACTTAAAAAAATCCCTATAGAAACTCATTCCTATCGAAACCTATATTATCCTGTGATCACTCACACGAATAAGAGTGAGGAATGAGAGTAGCGAGGCGGGCGGACGGCAGTGGCAACGTGGCATCCCCCGCTTTCCACCAGCACTCTCCGAGCGAGCCGTCTGCGCATGGTATCATGGTGTATATATATATATATATATATATATATACAGTATACACAGAGTATACAGGTATGAATGGGGCGGCGGAAATAAAGTGGCCTACACTCATAACAAATATAAATCCGGCACTGTCGCTATCGCGATATGTTTCCCACTCGCCTATCGCTGTTCGTACATAAACATCACAGTATAATCCTAAGATAATAATCGCACAAATTTCGGGATAGTTTGCACAAAGTTGGCTAATATTCATGTACATAATATTGATTTTCAGAAAGTTGCGCTGTCCTGTGTATTAGTGTAGTGTTTCAAAGTCCATAATCGGATTAGCGGACCCGCTTAAATCCGCGTCATATCTGGGCCCGTCATAATCATTATTAATTTTAACTAGGTCCAGTTTTAAATTAAAATTAACTTGGCTAACAAAAGCTATTTTACATTATATTTGCGAACCATAGCGTAAAATCTACGCCAAAACTTGAGAGCCACAAACTATTAAAAACCGGCCAAGTGCGGACTCACGCACGAAGGGTTCCTAACCATTATCTATAAAAAATCACGTTCTCAGTATCATTTTTGAAGACCTATCCATCATGTATATATATATATATATATAGTAAATAATGTAATAATGTATATATATATATATATAGTATATATATATATATATATATAGTATACCCCACCCGTATGGGTTTGATAAAAAAAATTTGAGTTACAGTTCTAAGTATGGGGAACCCTCAAAATTTTTTGCTTTTTTCTATTTTTGTATGAAAATCTTAATGTGGTTTACATAATACATCTACGTACCGAGTTTCAACAGTATAGTTCTTATAGTTTCGGAAAAAAGTGGCTGTGACATACGGACGGACTGACAGACAGAAAGACATCACGAATCCATAAGGGTTCCGTTTTTTGCCATTTGGCTACGGAACCCTAATAAAGGCTAAATATTGTAACATGAGTTATTTTAAAACCCATTTGTTTAGTAGCATACAATAGCAACATTATTTTTATTACATTATTTTTAACTTATTTATTTAGTAAAAGAAGGAAGATTACTGCCATAGCTCTAAATATGCAAGCTGAAGTGGCAATGGGTACGACATATAGTTAGGAGGACCGACTACTGATGAGAAAGCAAGGTCCTCGAATGGTGACCACGTCTCAGCCATAGGAGCACAGGCCACCCTCCAACGGCGCGCGCTTATTTAGTAGGCAGGTAGACTGCGGGTCACCCGGCAGGGTAGCAAACAATAGTCTGAGCCGGGTTTTGGCCGTAGAAACGTAGCAGTCCACTGATACCCCGATTGGGGTAAAATCCAGCAAAAAAATCTCTTAAGCACTTTTGCGTACATAATATAGATTTTATATAGAACGAGTGCAGAACAAAATTTAATATAAAGTAACTATGCAAGGCTTCAATGCGTTCGTAAGAGAGCTCAAGAAGAGGTTCAGAAGACAGCGGTAGAGAGATGACGTGATTAACTATATGCGGTCTTATACAGGAATATTTCTTGAATTTGAGGTTGGTAGATTTACAGCGATCTTCCAAAATCTGTAGTCAATACTCTTATTTTGTAAAAAATGCTTACGAACGTGTCTTCGAACGTAATACCATTCATTACTTTGTCTTGAAAATAAATAAATTCATTTACTACAAACAATTTACACTAATATTGTAATTGCGAAAGTTTCGATGTATGGATTTTTGGTGTTCAATAATGCAAGCGTGGCTGAACATATCAGGATATAATTTGGCACAAAAGATATAGATTACAGTCTGAAATAATACTTTAGCTACTATTTATCCCGGAAAAATGTTAATTGTCTCTCCGAGAACAGTTACTACAACGGCTCCCGTGAGATAGATTTGTACTCTTATAATTATATAAACTCAAGTAACCCGGGTGAAACTGAGCCGGATCACTAGTCTACTACCATATACTCATATATTTCACCGCAAATTCAGCAACATTTTGTATCACACATCAAACTACAGAAACCGGCAGCTATAATCATAAACCGTAACTCCAACAAAAGTTCCGGAGCCAACGCATTAGACTTAGACATATCATTGCGTCGTACGTAGCGTTCGCATAAAAATTTTATCGTCGCAAGTGTTGTCACAGAAAGAGCTAGTTAACAATAAGGTTTCATATGTCTGGGGTCCGAGTAGGGTGGGCGACGGAGATTTCGCGTGTTTACTATGGGGCAAAAAGAAGACGAGGCGCATTTTTGCTGCTGGCTGTACGCGCGCCATTTGGTACAAACTGCCGGGACGTGGCGCTAAGGCTGAAACGGAAAAAAGCTATATCTGTCATTCCGTTTGCATTTAGGCGCTTGACGGGTTTTCTGTGACGACGTCATAATAGGAATTGTATATTGTATGATGGGTAAAATATGGGCTTTTAAGAGTAATACTACATAGCGTTTAGCATATTAAAGTAAAAGACTACATTACACCAATTATTTTAGAAGAACATAGGGCCAGATGGCAGGTGTTGATTCAGAAAAAAAAGAAAAAACATTTATTAAATAAAATAACTTGAGGCTCCTCTCCGAATTGAAAGGAATTTAGGCCATAGTCCACTACGCTTACCAACTGCGGGTTGGTTGACATTAGAAGAATTAATTTATAGCGACTTATATTGTCGTAAAAGCAATGCATAAAATAGAATCGCAGATAAGAACTAGTACCGTCTGTATTCTATTTGAATGCTACAAAAGCTTGTTCAACGATACCGTTCGTTTCCACAATAATAAATAAGTACTTGAAATATTAAACCACTGCAAAGAGAACTGCAAAGCAAATAGGACGCACAAACACAACGGATACCTAAGTAGAAATTGTGATACTCCTACGATCATATTTCTGAAAAGGTAGCTGTAACTGTTTCGACATAAATGGAAACTTCCATAAATTTCTGCAACACAAAATCAGCTCTAGAAGTCCGGTATTGGTTGAAGTATGGCTTCGTAGGAATCGATTGTTAATTCATTATTTATTTATTGTGATCATGTTAATAAACTACGAGTAGTTGTTACCTTCTTTTGTTATTAGTGCTAGCATGAACCCTGTAAAGACAGGGCAATTTATTAGTGGGTTAGTGGCAATCATAAAAAAATAACGCTTCACACTCATAGCCCCACAGTACGGTATATATACCCTGTGTCGTGGGTACCATGGACACACACAAAGACAGAAACACAAACACCCAGACCGAGAACAGAAATTTAAACTCATCATTTTAATAAGACCCTAAGTAGTCCCAGACACTAAGGTAAAAATAGTTGCGGGTTCAATCAGTACGCATTACATATATCATCGCCTATACGCCATATTCATAAGCCAGATACGGAGGCACTTTAGCACTAAAAGCTCCCAGGGGAGGCTCCACCGGTTACCATTCAATAGTTTAATTGCTGCCGAGATCGCTACTACTTGGATAGAAAATGACTCTACATAAGCATTAGCTGGCACTTTTAGCGGCGTAAGTTTTACGTTGAATATAATTTGTCACAGTCTACAGCGTATAATTTACAGAGTGTGGTCTGGTATGTGGAAAACTATGTTTGGCCAGGTAAGTCTGGTAAACTGTGATTTATACATATATATTATGTAGGATATTTTTTGCAATTCGAGTAAAATGTAACGGAACGTAAGATGATTGAATGATGATGAAGTATTTGGAATGACAGGAATTACTAACATGGCGAGAGTAGTAAAAAGAGGTCAGTTTGAAAAGGTTCGCATCCTTTTAAGGTGAAAAAGTTAAATTAAGAAGGAAAAGTTATTATAAGAAATAAAAGAAGTTTTTAATAGGGACACCTGAAGAAGAAGATCATTTCGGTCCGCCACACTCAAGTCCCATACATAATATATATCGTTATATATTTGCATTAAGTAATTCTTGGCGCTGAAAAGCAAATACTGAGTATAACTATTACTCATCGTTTCAAACTGAGACGCACGTTGCGCTCAACTCCTAACCGTTGAGGAATCCGTCATCACCTTAGCAATAAGCGATGACCATAATTCTACAAAATATCTGTTTTGCTTTTGTAAATATCACAATATAATGCACGGCACGCAGCCCATAAAATTTCAGTGTTCTCGTCCATTTTTCTTGGATCCCAACATCAGGTTTTGACTTGTTGACAGTTGGACCACCTCGGGAGTATAAGTTTTCGAACAAAAAAACATTTATTGAAAGAATTTTCCTCCATCATCAGCTCAGCAGCATGAAATGATGATTACTATGCACAAATATCTCTTTTGCTTCACAAAGTATAAGAAAATCAATGCGTGTGCCTATAAAATTTGAGTTCCCCTCGATTTCCCTGGGATCCCATCATCAGATATTGACTTGGTAACAATATAAATCGGATTATTCTCTAAAAAGTTATGCGTGGTTACACATACTTGTAAGAACAATATACGCGTCGACTTGAGAGCCTCCTACGCTTATTTCGTCGATTAAAAATGAGATTAATAATCAAGTAGGTTCTCCAGATAAACATTCAAGGAAACAAAGTGAATGTAACTGATTTTTATAAATAAATAAATACCGCTACACACTAATAGTCTCTTGCTATGATTCCCTGTGTCGTGGGCATCATGGACACATGTAAACACATGAACAGAAACACCCACACCGAAAACAGATATTTAAATTCACCCTGACCGGACCCTTATTGGCAGTGCGGCATAATAACCATTGCTCCATACGAATCGTCAATTATTATCGATTTTATTTAGTTTTATTTTAGATTTCCTTTCTATCCTTCACAACTCTACTTCCGTTTTAACTCAAAGATAAATGTAAGTTGCACTTAAAGTGCAATGTTAATTAACAGTTATGCAGTAACGAGTCTAGGACATCTGCTTTAACTAGAACCAAAGTTAATTGCAATTTGCTCGCCCCTCGAACGTTACATTGTCGTATTGTTGACGAGTAAACGACTAGCTATATGTTTTTTTTTCTATAAATGATTGCGTGAAATAGGAAGAAATAATTGGATTCATAATCTGCTTCTTGTTTTGTTATTGTACTTTTGGAGTAGTTTCTGAGATTTGAGACCTTCTGCTTATCGTAAGGGAAGGATGGACAACTAAAAGGAAGATTAAAAGGGAGTTTTCGGATTTGTG
Organism: Pyrgus malvae; assembly: GCA_911387765.1. NCBI lineage: Eukaryota > Metazoa > Arthropoda > Insecta > Lepidoptera > Hesperiidae > Pyrgus > Pyrgus malvae. The sequence goes on along the minus strand of OU426955.1, from coordinate 1,632,555 downwards.
GTTGGCTCAACTGGAATTTGTAACTATGTGGTAACTAGTGGCTGCAGAAATAATTATTTCGTAGTAAGTTCTGAAGGAATAGAAAAGCTTAAATAATTTATATAATAGGCCCATACAGGGCGCAATAGCCACTGGTGTGTGAATAAGTAGTTTGTGTTCTGTGGCTGCAACCCTTTTGCGTCTCACTGATGGGCACGGGTCTTTCTCCATTATTGGGGAGGCCTGGAGCATATTCCACCACGCTGCTCCAATGCGGGTTGGTGGAGATGCGGGTTAGTAGCCAACCCGCTGTCGGATGTTTTTAAACCGCCCATAAGGCCTCCGACTAGGTTTAACGACTGTTATCTATCGACAACTACCGGGATCGACTGCTTAACATGCCCCCCGAAGCACGAAAACGCTCATGATATTTTTTGCTACTAGCGGTCACCCATCTCACATCCGATCGCGCCTGTATGCTTTACCTGCGTAGATCGCTTGTCTTCTACGCTAGGAGAGATAGGTTACGATAATGTCATTTATTAGCTCTCTGCGACAGTACGACACATGTTTTATACCCTCCTGTATAATTACATGAAGTTAGTAGCCAGCACGTCTCTATGAATAACTTGCAAACTTCCAACTTAGATCAAACTATTGTTTCGTGTTTTTGACAAGTTCAAAAGACATTATTATACGCTTCTGTGAGTATGTCAACTCCTAAGTGGAAATTTGATACTCGTATTATAATAGTTATGGTAATATTACTTAAGAGCACGTTAAGGTACTGACGAGTAGTTTATGAAGCTCGCATCACCTTACGAATGAATTAGAACGATAGCAGTATACACAGCAAAGTAAAAGGGATGCGGTTGGAAATAATATGAGTCTTTTGACGTGACAACAACTAATAAATCGATGAACGCCGGCTGCGAATGCCGTCTGCACGCACGAAAAAGAATGACTCATTGTAACGTTACGGTTACGTTACGCTGAGGCTTGAGCGTTCGTCGACTCTTTATAAAGTAAAGTAAAAAGTTAATGTGGTTTTTATTATTTTGTTATTACGTTATCACGTTAAACTATCGTCCGCAAAAAATGTGTTGACTGTAAAGTCGACAATCAATTTTTTATATTCCTAATTCTCTCTGCTCAACAACAAATCGGTAAAATAATATTGACCCATATTTCCCTCCGAATCGATTCATCGGGAATACTTTTTTATCTGAATGGATTAGGAAACGAGCATGCAGGTCATTTGGTGGTAAGTGGTCGTTCAGCCCATGGACATCTACACACAACCTCAAGCATGCATTGCCATGTCTTGTTTGAGGTTATATGCAGTTTTGTTCCTGCTTGGCTCCGAAGGCTGATGGTTACCTATAGATAGGGCTGCCATCCGTCCGGAATTCCCTGGATTTATCCTAGTTTGAAGGGTGTCCGGGGGCCGTCCGGCAGGGGTTTTTGAAAAGTGTCCGGGCGTAACCCGGACATTTGTTGTCAGGGGAAATCAATTGTTTTAATTTTTTTAGAAAATTTGTCTTAATAGATAAGCGATAAATTAAAATAAATCTTAATTAAAAATTCATCCACAGTACAATTCATACACAGTGAGTACCATGGACACATACAAAGACAGGAACACAAACACCCAGACCGAGAACAGAAATTTAAACTCATCATTCAAATTTCTCTTTCGGCGGGAGTCGAACCCGGGACCCCTCGATTGGCAGTCCGGCACGATAACCATTGCGCCAGGCGGGTCGTCGTAGAAGCTATAGACTTTGTATTGTGCCGTAGGGCCATGCGTGCTCTATCTCTTTTGTGCGATTTATTAAGAAGTACCTGGATGACCGAGCATTGCTCGGATAAAAACAATTTATTTTCTTGGTTTAGTTTCAAACGAAACACTCATTTGCATATAGTGTTACTTAACAACGCCATCTGAAATAGTTCCTAATGAAAAATAAAAAATAAAAATTATGGTTTTGATTGAGGCTTGAACCCGGGTCTCTAGTTCCGCAATCAGCTCAAGCAACCATTCGACCACGGAAGCTTTAATTCAATGAACGAAATTTTCATAGAGCTCTTTCAAATCGACATTGTCATTTCTTTGAACGTCGGATTGGCGGGTGGTAGTAGCGGAGCCCAAGAGATGATTTTCGGATTTACTCGAACGCGTCAGATTAAGATATGGGGTACACCTTGCATCCTAAAATAAAAAAGATAAATTTCTTGGCATTGAAATCGACTCAAATTTAAATTGGAAAAATCATGTAGAAATAGTATGCCAAAGACTAAATAAATTCATATACGCATTACAGCATCTTTCAAAAGTAGCAAATCAAAAAACAGCATTGATTGCTTATCACGGATACGTATGTTCGGTCCTAAGATATGGATTACTCTTATAGGGGAACTCAACTTACTTAAATAAAGCATTTATTATACAAAAGAAATGTGTTAGGGCCATTTACGGTGCGGGACCTATGGAATCCTGTAAGCCAATATTTAAAAAACTAAATCTCCCGCCATTGCCATCAATGTACATCTACGAAAGTCTGATATTTGTCAAAAATAATCAAAATCGATTTGATACCAAAGATGATACATTCTCCACACGGCATCGGGGTCAATTGCATAGAGCATTGTCTTATACGGCATGCTATTCGAGAAAAAGCTTTGTGATGTGCATCAAACTTTATAATTTGCTGCCATCTCGTTTAGAAAGTCTAACATTAAATCGGTTCAAGGGTTTTATTTTTAAATTATTGATTAAAAACTGTTTTTATTCCACAAAGGAATTTATAGAATATTGTCATGCTGGACACCTCAAACGCTTAGCTAATAAATTATAAATTTTTGTTCAATTATGCAAATATTACCATTATTATTAATATCTAATATTATTGTTATTATTTAATAAAAAGACATGTACCTTCGGGCATGAAATTGCATTTAATATCCTTAAATTAAAAAAATTAAATTAATGATTTAATTTAACTTATAGACTAAGGATATACTGTTATCTATCACTAAAGACACGGTGACATTATCTTATTTATTACCTAATAAATATTTGCCCCCCGACTAGGTCGGTAAGACACTCATGAACAATATTGTAAGATTTTTATCGTAAAATGTACCGTGTTTTATGCAAGTAAATATTTCATTTCATTTCATTTCCTATTGAGTACTGCCAAGATTAAAAAAGACCTTCTATATAGATACAATATTTTTTTATCTTGCTTCCGGATGTCAAAATAGTCAGATTAAAATACCCCGTTACCGTTGAACCATGAATTTTAAATAATAAAAATCTCTCTCCACTGGTTAAACGCAAAACGTCATAAAATATAATAATATTAAATAATATAACATTTTAAACTTCCTACCACCCAACCAACCTATAAAAGCACAAGGTCCGGATGATGCTTGAGGAAATCCACAATGAGCCTCGTGGGCTCCCCCGTTTGACAGCGTTTACGCCACAATATTATTAATACTCTCCAATAGATGTCAGGAAGAGTCGTATTTTTCAGTTTATATTTAAATTGATTATCATTGAAAATATTTTTATACAGTTAAAAATTTCTAACAATAAAAATTTTGTGGATCGATTTATCACCCCCGAAACCAGGGTACTAAATTTCATCAAAATATTTGGAGCCGTTTCCGAGATTCAAAAAATATATTTAGATATATACAAGAATTGCTCGTTTAAAGGTATTAGATAATAATTTTATAAAAATAATTTTTATTTAATAATATTTGACAGCAGGACTAACCCGCTTCTCCACCAATCCGTATTGAAACAGCGACATATAAAAGAATAATGCCTTCTTACGATAGTTACTGCCGATCACTCTTTGTATAAATAGCCACAAAAGTATAAAACTTGGTTGAGAAAGAACCTAATATAACTTTGGTTAAATAATATACTTTTCTCATTACATTTTCAACAGTTCCATCATAGTGACAGTATCATAATGCAATCTGTCAACTAACGTCACCATTTACCTTGGAATACACATTCTTAGAAACTCAACGCTGTGGGAGATCAATTAATCTGGCCCTCGTTATTTAGTCACCAGTTTATCTAGATCTGTGTACCGAAGCAAGTGCTTTGTGCTGATAGGTTTCCTGGAACTAGACGTAAGTGTTCTCCTGTTTAGACTGGTTGCTTTGTCCTGTCCTAATTATTTCTGCTCGGAATATTCCGGTAACACTAAAGGGAGGTTCAAAGACATTTGAATTTACCAGTGTTGACTCAATCTAAAGGTAAAACCAGAACACTGTGAAAATACACTTTACTAATACAATGTTATAAATTGATAAACTAATCGTCCAACTTAAACATCAAATCAAGACACTTCGTTAAGGTAAACTAAACCGTCTGACTTCTTCAGTCCGCCGAAACGTTATACCAAAGCATCCTAAAGCGAAGTGATTATTTATTTATTTATTTATACTTTATTGCACTCATAAAATAAAAGTACAATGGGCGGACTTAATGCCTAATGGCATTCTCTGCCAGTCAACCCGTGGCGTTGGTGTGAAGCTATGGTAGGTGCTAAAACAGAACTGTATATGAAAGTTGAAGGATAAAAAAAATATATAAATAAAGAATAGTACATTACGTATATCGCAAAGAGAAAACATACCTACTTTAATAAATACTAACAGCTACTCTCTTTACCGCACCCCTTCAAGCCCGCCATATAGTCTCCGTCTTGGCGGAAACGTCGCCCATTGGTCTGTTAGCTCACATCCCATTGGTCGATGTACTCGTCGATCATTGGTTGAACTACATAAGTTTAACGTAGTAGTTCTTGGTGGTGTCGCTAGATGGCAGTGATCTCCAACAAAAGTTGTAGAGGGCACTGCAGTCACAAGATTGACGTAGTCCTTGGTGGTGTCGCAGTGTAGAAGGCGGTATGAAACTATGGCAATGAAATTGCCAACACTAGGTAGATGTTAGTTTTGTTCAAAACTGATGCTAACGGATACAAATGGGACTTCATAACTAAAATTTCGCTGTCTGCTTTATCAAACTGCTTCAGCTGTGTCACTTACATTCTATGTTACTTATAACTAATAGAATCAGACGTTACTTTGCCGGGCTCCATTGTTATGAAATTAGGTAAACACTATCTTATCCAACTTTATAACTCAGATGTTGGTAATATAAACTGATTATTATGACCGACAAAAGTATTAAAATCTATTTTATATATATTTGTATAAAATGGAAAAGGGTTTGAATATAGATACGCAGTACTCATTGGAAGCTGCAACCTACGGGTAGATAGCCTACCTAACTGAACGAAAACCGAAGAAAGGCTCGAGTTTTCGTTCGTACTGGCTTTCCACCTGCAGCTCCACCTGCGTAGTCTACACGGTTTTCCATAGGAATGAGATATTTTACGAGGCTAAGAAATAGCTTATGTCACTTACCACCAACCCCCCAACTATCTCTATTCAATAAATCAGGTCTTCATTGCACCATTGCGATGTGTAACAAGGTCAAACAAAGAAATAAACAAACTTTCACATGTATGATATTAACGTAAAGTATTTGCACTGTTTCTATACAGATAGATTGACACCTTAATTTTTCTTTTAATTAATTTTAGTTAATTTGTCTTTCAATCGCACCTTTCCACCACAACACGATAACGTTTCACGGCAAAAATGGGTACACCACTGGTCCTTCTCTGTTTGAGTCATAAAAATTCTTCCACCTTTTTTTTTTGGTATCGGGGGGATACCTTCAAAAGGTACCCGACACCTTGGGAGAGGATACCGGGTTATGTGGGATTTGACCGCACTAAAACCCCCTCGGTGGCCTGCCTCTACGTTTGTGAGGACTCCGGGATCTCTATAGGAACGCACCGGTGTCCTCCACGCGCGGCGCCCCAGAACGGGCCCATCTTCGGGAGAGCAGATGTGCTCTCCTGCACCTTCAGGTGTTCACGGCGGCATGCGGCCACGCATACACCGCAGTTCCTCCCGGGGCTGCTAGCTGGACGGGTCAAGCTCTCTCTCTCACCGTCCGCATCCCCGGAAGCCCCCTTTACCTACTAATTGCTTACTACGAGCTACGCGCACGATTCGACGTCAAATGATGACAGCTTTATCAATTCAAAATATTTTCTCTTTGTAAACTAGTTTTCATTCAGTTTAAACTGTACATTGCGACGCAAAACTCTTTGCAATGAATTTAAAATCTATTCATTCAGTGACTAAATAGTGCGCAGTAGTTGAATAGTTATCTGACCTTTGACAAGCCTTTGACTCCTGTTTCACATAGTTCCATTTAGTTTACAACCTAAATGTACATTCAGTCAGAAAGGTATCGGGAATGGACGATTTGTTTATGGTTCCAAATTCAAATTTTTGTTTTTGTTGTTAGATTAGCACAACTGAAGGCCCACTCTGTAAGCATCCGTCCGTAAGTTCTAACATTTTCGGAATCATTTTTAGCATACTCAGATCGCTTCTTTTTCATGAATTAATAAGATAAGCGTTTTCATTGATGACATTAAGCTATTGAATCAATAATATTGCTAGAATTTCTTCAATCTAATCCAAAAATAAGGCCCGAAAATTCACTTAGTTTCGGATTCGGGCGTACAAAGTGGGCCCTCTGTTTTCCATTTTGGCACGGAGATTGAGTTGCATCTGTTATTTATCCATACTAATATTATAAATTTGAAAGTAACTCTGTCTGTCTGTCTGTATGATACTCTTTCACGCTTAAACCACTGAATCGATTTTGATGAAATTTGGCATAAACATAGAAAAGACGTTGAGAAAGGACATAGGCTACTTTTTACCGCGGGAAAATATCTCATTCCCACGGGAAGCAAATGAAATGAATGAAATGCGCCGTGTAGTGTTTGTTATAAATTCACCACATGTTATTACTTACTTCATTCACGTCCATTATCATACATAGGTACATATTTCATAACTTATTTCCTTTTGTTTTATTCTTATACTTTGCTTTTCCTTTATTATTTCTTTACAAAATTGTCATGTCTGTCTTTTAAGTTTATTATTTTTTTAATTCATTTTACGGCATTGTATAAAAATCCTTTTAGCCACTCAATATTAAAAGAAAAGAAAAATTGTATGTTTCTTATTTCATTTCATAGATTAAGTACCTGTACGCCCGAGCGTTGCTCGGATAAAAACAATTGATTTTCCTGGTTTATTTTTAAGCAAAACATTAATTGACTTAGTGTTACTTAAAAATGCCTTTTGAAATAGGTACCTGGCTCCCAATTTTTAAAAAATGTCACCAAAAATAAAAAACGCTACTTGCCTACTTGAGGTTTGAACCCGGATCTTTAGCTCCGTAGTCAGCTTTCGTAACCATTCGACCAAGAAAGCTTTAATTCCATTGACGAAATTTTTATAGAGATCTTTCATATCGACATTGTCATTTGTTTGAAGGGCCGATTGACGGTTGACTTATTGTGACGGCTTTCTACGCCACAATATTATTAATATTTTCCAATAGATGTCAGTAAGAGTAATTTTATATTTAACGGCATAAACATTAAATAAAACTACAATTACTATCAATAAAAATTTGTGGATCGATTTATCATCCCCGGAACCAGGGTACTAAATTTCATCAAAATCTTTGGAGCCGTTTCCGAGATTCAAAAAATATATTTAAATACATACAAGAATTGCTCGTTTAAAGGTATTAGATAGATAAAGTATAGTATTGTCTTTGGATATTCATGTTTTTTATATTAGCCCGTTAATCAATATTATAATTTATACATAAAGCTGAAGAGTCTGTTCGTTCGTTCGTTTGTATGTTTGTTTGAACGCACTAATCTCAGGAACTACTGGTTCCAATTGAAATAATATTTTTGTGTTGGATAGTCTTTATCGGGGAAGCCTTTTTTTAAAGGCAGACGGGCCGCGTGATGTTAAGCGATCACCGTCGCCTATGGACACGGGCAACCCCAGGGGGCCACCCGAGGGCTTTAGCCTATATAAGATCATGCTATGAATAATACCAAAGTCCACGCGGACGAAGTCGCGGGCGGCCACTAGTATTAAATATAGTGCTGTTTTTTAGTTATATCATATCTAGCGTGTATTGCGAATTTCATAATGGACAAAAACATCGAACAAACAGTTTGTCTTAAATTTTGCATGGAAATTCGTGTTCGGAGAATAAAACTATTTCGGAGTCGGGCCCTTAGTAAAATCGAGTACCTTTCACTCTGAATGGGCACCGACTCCAAAACAGTTTGAGGAGTCACTACCATTAGCAAGGAAAAGAATCGAATGCGAAGTACTGAACAATATAATTTTTTACCGTTTGAAGGCCTTTTTTTAGTAAAAAAGTTATATTTTCTTTCAGTAATGGGTAATGGTACAATACAAAGAGCTTTTTTAGTCGTATTTATTGTGGTAGTAGCATTGCATGCAGGCCAATCTTTTCAATTTTTTGCACTGCAGAGAAGTAAAGACTATCATGTTTTCAAATACATAAATCCTTAGATCAAAGACTGTAACTTATTAACAAAAAATTAAACCGCCGAAAAAATTAAAAGCAAAAAAAAATAAACTAATGTAATACTTGGCAATGATACTTTTTCTTGCTAGTTGTAATGACTCTTAAAACTATTTTGGTTTCGGGCTCTTAGTAAAAGAATCAATAGGTACCGATTTCAACTGACTCCATCGTACTCGTATTTACTCAGAAGTAAGTAACTCTAAGGTGCACATTAGTACCTGTGCTTTAAATTGGTGTGATGAAATCTATCTTAGGCCTTATGTGATTACTTTAAGTCATCAACCAAGGAACACAATACCCCGGATAGTTTTTTCAGTCTCCGTGTAATTTGTGACTTTGTTAGTCACCAATAACCAAGAGGGTTTTTACCTTCAATCTTCATCTGCAAATGTAAAACCTTTAAACTTTTTATGTAAATTTATAGCAAGTTTGAAACATCATAATAATAACGTTTTTTTTAACTTTTTTTATATTCTACTGCTGGGCACAGGTCTCCTCTGACAAGGGACTGATTTATGTAAGTGGCAGAACTATTACCTATGGTTCGCCCGGGGAAGTACCACCGCTGCACCCACTTCTGCCGTGAACCAATGCTATTGTGTTTAGGTGGACAGGTAGAAGGCCACACTTACATGAGGCGCCCACCAGCCTCCGGAGTAGCAGCGCAACTGCATACGACCCCAGTCAAAACTTACATATGCTTGTTTGTGGTTGTATGTAGATGTCCATGGGCTGCAGCGACCACTTAACAGCACGTGCCCTGCACGCTCGTCTGCTACTCCATTCAAAAAGAAAAAAAGGAATTTTAGGCCATTATCCACCACGGCGGCCAAGAGCGGATAGTTGAAAATCATGCTTTGATTGAATATTACAATATTTTCTATTACTGTGCAGCAGTACGCGGAGAGTTTGAACCCGGCATCTCCGTGTAAGATATCGCGGTCTTTACCGCTTGACCATCACTGTTCTTATTTCTACTTTTGGCCGCAACCCTTTTTGCGTCCCACTGCTGGGCACGGGTCTCTCCCCATTATTGGGAAGGCCTGGAGCTTACTCCACCACGCTGCTCCAATGCGGGTTGGTGGAGATGCGGGTTAGTGGCCAACCCGCTGTCGGATGTTTTCAAACCGCCTATAAGGCCTCCGACAAGGTTTAACGACTGTTATCTATCGACAACAACCGGGACCGACGGCTTAACGTGCCCTCCGAAGCACGGAAACGCGCATGTTTTTTTTTTGCCACTAGCGGTCACCCATCTTACATCCGACCGCGCCCGTTTGACTTAGTTGCATAGATCGTTTGCGTTCTATGCTAACCGCCGGGCCATGCGCGCTTCTTCTATGCTAACCGCCGGGCCATGCGCGCTTCATGCATTTCTACTTTTATCTAATGGAAACTTTAAGCTACAACGCAAAGCTAAAGTAATTTGAAATTGAATTAATCCAGATTAGATTTAGTTAGTGACTAAATAGTTCGCAGTATTTAACAAGCTATCGGACGCTTACTTGCTTTTGGCTACTATTTCACATAGTTTCCTTTAGTTTACAACCAATTTACTGAGTTAGAGGAAGGCTTTTTAATGAATATATGAATTAATGCATGTAGGATTTTAAATATTAAGTTTTTAAGTGTAGAACGGAACGTTGCCCGGAAGTCGAGCACACAGTTTAAAAAAATAAAGTAATGATAAATTAATAATAAAATAAAGTAATAATAAAAAATGTAAGATGGCAATTTGAATGTAATCCTTGTGTGTAATAGTTCGAATGAGTTGTATAGAGAGTAGAGGTGAATCTGAGTTGTCCGAGTTGTAAAGTTGTTAAAACTATTAAAAAGTTGTGCCGGTCCAGATCGGAGTATTTTCTTTTACCAAATCCCACAATTTTTGGGAGCTCGTCCGGGATTACGCACGAAAATTGCTTCCGAAACCGGCTGGCGAGCGACTGGACCGCGTGGAGTGTTGGAGAAAAGAGGAGATAACGTCTTCAATACCAGTTAAATTTTTTATTGTATTATGTACTACTTAAATTACTGAATTTATATTAATGATGTATATAAGTGGTTTTTCAGGGTTATTTTTAATTCGTTAACTAAATTATTTATTTCAATAGTAATGAAAATTCGTAATTAATTCCATTGAATATAGAATATAATAATAATTTAATATTTTTGACAGTAGTGGATTTTTGTACATTGACAATATTATATTCGTACTAAATATGTTGTATTATATATGTGCCCATCAAGGCAGGTTATGAGACACTATCAATGTTATAAATAAATATCTTTGGACAATTCACACAACACCATCTGATTCCAAATAAGCAGAGCTTGTACTATGGTAATCAGAAAGCTGATAAACATGCTTATATAATTCTAAATACATAGGTACTTAAATAGATAAATTAACACCCAGACACAGAACAAATAGTCATGTTACATGAGCCTCTGCTTATGTTTTAAAGTGATGTAAGTTATTGCCTGAAATAAATAAAAATAAAAAAATATTTAAACCACCTTTTGTAACTCTATTCAACAAACAAATTATTATGATTATAATTAATTTTCGCCATCGTATTTAATTTGAAGCGCGCATGGCCTGGCGGCTAGCGTAGAACGCAATTGATCTATGCAGCTGAGCCAAACGGGCGCGGTCGGGTGTGAGATGGGTGACCGCTAGTGGCAAAAAAATTTCATGCGCGTTTCCGTGCTTCGGAGGGCACGTTAAGCCGTCGGTCCCGGTTGTTGTCGATAGATAACAGTCGTCAAACCTTGTCGGAGGCCTTATGGGCGGTTTGAAAACATCCGACAGCGGGTTGGCCACTAACCAGCAACTCCACCAACCCGCATTGGAGCAGCGTGGTGGAGTAAGCTCCAGGCCTCCCCAATAAGGGGGAGAGACCCGTGCCCAGCAGTGGGACGCAAAAAGGGTTGCAGCCATTTAATTTCGTATTAGACAAATTCTTCGGTTGAAGTAACAGATAAAAATTTAAATGATGAGTATAATGATCTGTTTTTGGTATTTGTCTTTGTGTTTCTGTGTTTGTATGGTCATATTAATGGTATCCACGGACATTACGTAGTAGAATGTAATAGGCCCGCATTAAGTTATGATTATACAAACTTTATGGCGGTTAGCGTAGAACGATCTATGCAACTAAGCAAAACGGGCGCGGTCGGGTGTGAGATGGGTGACCGCTAGTGGCAAAAATTTCATGCGCGTTTCCGTGCTTCGGAGGGCACGTTAAGCCGTCGGTCCCGGTTGTTGTCGATAGGTAACAGTCGTTAAACCTTGTCGGAGGCCTTATGGGCGGTTTGAAAACATCCGACAGCGGGTTGGCCACTAACCCGAATCTCCACCAACCCGCATTGGAGCAGCGTGATGGAGTAAGCTCCAGGCCTTCTAAATAATGGGGAGAGACCCGTGCCCAGCAGTGGGACGCAAAAAGGGTTGCGGCCAAGTTATGATTATACAAACTTACATATAAAGCATTTATGCAGGTACATAAACCGAATAGTGCACGGAGCGGTATAGAAATTACAAATAAGCTACTTACAGATCTAACTTTACACTATTGTTGCGTTATAGGCACAAAACCAAACGGAAAAACTTATAGTTTTGGAGCATATAAATAATAAACGTTACACACTCATAGCCCCCACAGTAAGGTAATTAATACCCGTCGTGGGTACCATGGACACATACAAAGAAAGAAACGCAAGCACCCAGAACGAGAACAGAAATTTAAACTCATCATTCAAATTTCTGTTCCGGGTATCAAACCCAGGATCCGATTGGCATTCCGGCATGGTAACCATTGCGCCACACGGGTCGTCGATCATCATCGTAAAACAATCTCAAAACATAAATTCAGTCACACAATGGATCTCCAAAGCGTACACACTAAAGGTTTCCATCAACACAGTTTTTTTTTTCAACCTATTTTATGAAATGAAATGAAATGAAATGAAATGAAATGAAAATATTTTATTTGCACAAATATGGGTGAAAAAGATTTTACAAAATATTTAGAGCTCCATATTTACCCCTTAGGGTGTACAAATTTTATTATATTAAATAAAATAATTATTTTAATGACCTAACATAATGTAAACATAAATTCTTAAAATAACTATTACAGAAGGGTACATAAGAAACATTAAAGTAGTTTTATATTTTACAGTTTTAATTAATTAGACTTAAACCCAATTATGCCCCATTGCTGGGCACAGGTCTCCTTCTCACAAGTGAGGGGATTTAGGCCATAGTCCACCACGCTGGCCCAAGTGTGGATTGGTGGACGTCATGCATTCGAGAAATTATGAATTTCTCTGAGGCATGCACGGCGATGGAGAACATCATATTCAATGAAATATTGCGATATTTTCCATCACTGTGGAGCAGCGATAAATGCGCACATTACAAATTTCTTTGTCAGAGGTGCGCGCCGAGGATTTGAACCCGGATCGGTCGCGTCGAAGACCGCGGTTTTTTACCACTCGGCCATCGCTGCTCAACACAGTTATTACAGCATTTCTAAGCGTCCATTAACTTGTAACGTTGTGACATTCCTCTCAAGCGCACACAGAGGCGCTCGAACAAAGACGGCTCTGACTTTCTTACTGCTATTATCGTAGACGTGACCTGAATGTACGACGTTTTCTACATCTATATAGATTTGAAGCGCGCGTGGTCCAATGAATGACGTCGAACGCCAGTGATCTGCGCAGTGAAGGCAAACGGGTGCGGATGGGAGTAAGATGGGTAACCGCTAGCGGCAAGTTCTCGTATTCATAGTAAAAGTAAATCCCACTAAAACATTGCCATGTAAAATATTGACAATACAAGTGAACATGGCTTACCTCAATAAAAAGATACCAGATTTACATGCCGTAACTCTACCAGCCCTTTTTTTATTATATTTTTCTTTTTTCTTTTTTTTGCTATCGGGGGAGAAACCTTCAAAAGGTACCCGGCACTTTGTTAGAGGATATCGGGTTATGTCCGATTGGACCGCATTTAAATCCCCTCGGTAGCCTGCCTCTGCGCTTGGGGAGGACTGCGAGATCTCCAGTGGAACGCACCGGTGTCCTCCACGCACGGTGCCTAGAGTGGGCCCATCTACGGGAGAGCAGATGTGCTCTCCTGCAACTTCCGATGCTTACCGTAGCTCAATTCTTACGCTAAACTCTACCAGCCTTAACATACCAACTATACTTCTCAGTCGAAAAGTGGGTCTTCGCCATTTCATTATTTCAGAAACTAATTAGATACTTGCATAACACAAAAATTATGAACGCCTTCGTTACGGTATTAAAACGGTAAATATACACATATTGACTGACTACACCCATTTAAACTAACCATAGGATGCGCCTAAATCAGATGCCTAAATATTTAGGAGTTGCTTAGAGGAAAAACACGTTTCACTAACCCTTTAGTCACGACTAACTACGTTAGGCATAACCACGGAGTTGCAAATAAGCGCAAAATCAAAAAAAATATATAAAAAAATATAAAAAAAGTATAAAAAAAATAAAAAGATATATAAAATATGCTGTTATATTTTGGGGCAATTCCACAAATGCAGACCTAGCTTTTAAAGCCCAAAAGCGTTGCATAAGGGCTATATGTAATTTAGGACAAAGACAATCTTGCAGGCCACATTTTAAAAATTTAAAGATATTAACATTACCTTCCCTATACATACTAGAGTGTGTAATGTTCATAAAAAGAAATAATAATCTCTTTGAGTATCGAACTAACCCACGCTTAAAAGATACTCTATCAATAGTACCTTCCAATACTCGTTGGTACCGAAAAAGTTTCTTTGGTATAGCGTCAAACATTTATAATAACATACCAAAATCAATACGATCTATTGGTGACATTAATAAGTTTAAGCAAGAGCTTCGTACATTTTTGACCGAGAGGTGCTATTACAGCGTAAAAGACTTCCTTTGTGACAAGTCCTAGACAAATTTTATCGCTGGGATATACGGTATGGGGTCTGATTTGTTTACAATATAAATTGTACCTAATTTGTTGACTATTACTGTAATTGTTCTAATGATTGATTTTGTAAATGATTATCTCTAATAATAAAAGTGACATGTAATTCTTAATTTATTAATTTTAATTTTAATTTTTCAATGTATATAAATATTTGTACGCCCAATGTGGCAGAATAAGCGCACTGTGTTTAAAATTACTACTGTCCATCCAACTGTTAACCTTATTCCACAAATAAATAATTTGAATTTGAAAAAAAAAATTGAAAAAATCGTGGCCAATTATATTAGTCTTTTCTATGTATTATTATTATGTTACTGATTTTTTAAATGTGTGTGTTTGGCGACACTAGTTCTGGTACAAATACAAGGTTAGGGTACCTCTACTACTTGTTTTCTCTGTGGGCATAACTTAAGTTACGACACCGATTTGGTATGGCGTAGTGCTTAGGCGCCCCTAACACACATGTGACAGTCGCTCAAATTGACGAACAATACCATGGACAACTGTCAAAAACTAGGCAACTTGTAAGATAGGACCAACCTATTACCATACATCGATTGGTGAAACGGAACATTATGCTAAGTATTGCCCTAAAATTAGGAGATACTTAGTGAAAGGCGTTCCTTGATGGAGTTAGGGCTAGTAGACTTACTATAGATTCAGATATTTGAGATTTACATGAGATCTGATATATTTTGCTATATGCACTCCTCTTCGCAACATTTCACATGAAAATGTTTTTGTTTGGATACAATAATTCTAGAATAACCTGCGAGCTTACACAAAATTATATGAACCAAATATCCCGAACATTTCGTTTGTCAATAGTTTTCTATGTGACTCGTTTTCCCATCACGTTCCGCAGTTCCAATAGTACTAATTAGCTGACAGATCGAAGACCCACTAACAAGCACGTTGATGACATTGACTAGCCTATACTACTCTTTGTCATATTATATTGAGGCTTAGGCGGGATAGTTTGGCTTTTAGGGAACTGAATGTAACCTTGTTGGCTTTACTTTGTAAAATTAATTCCCGAACAATCTGCGTTACTTAAAAACATACACACGATGCCGGCGACAATGCCGGACTGCTAAGCTGTGTCAGGTTCAATTCCCGGCGAGGCAGAAATTAGGATGAAGTTTGAACTTTTGTTTACTTTCTAACCATTGCGTCACACGGGTTTATGTTTCTGTTTTGTATGTGTCTATAGTACCGTGGACACAATGTCATGTGCCCTCGTCTTGTCGTTTTTTACCATTGTGCTAACATTGGCTACTGATCCAAGAATTACCAACCCGCATTAGAATAGCGTAGTGGAGCAAACCCGAGGCCTCCCTACCGAAGCGACACGTGCCCAGCATTGGGACGGAATAAGGGCAACAGCTATGTGTTTCGCCTTATTTATCATTGAATTGATCATTCTCAATCTACTCTAAGACAAACGTCCCCAAGGGTGTATATAAACGGAGTACTTGGCAAACAGAATACAAATTGTACAATCATCTAACTCACTACATTAATCAAGCCACAAAACTTAATAGAATGCTTAATACGGCTCCGGTTATTAGTCCTGAAGGGATCCCTCATCCTTAAAGAACTATTAATTTTAACGAGCTTGGCCTTTACCGTACCCCTTGAGGTACACCCAAAGTACGTCAATCGCTTGGAACTGTCAATATACCGACGATATTTACGAGTCGATCGAGCGTTGTAATTTCGTTTCGAATGGATACCTAATAGGTCGATTTATCGAAAGGCGCGCCGACGCTACTTACACAAAAGTATTTTCATGTTGCGATAGAAGTCTTCGTCACGCTAATGCACGTGTGTTGTGT
The DNA here is from genome assembly GCA_911387765.1 of Pyrgus malvae. Taxonomy (NCBI): domain Eukaryota; kingdom Metazoa; phylum Arthropoda; class Insecta; order Lepidoptera; family Hesperiidae; genus Pyrgus; species Pyrgus malvae. The sequence continues at coordinate 1,616,174 of OU426955.1, read as the reverse complement.
TGAATGTGCTTCATAGACAATATACAATTGTAAATATGAATGTGTATGTGTTGACCAGGGTGAGGGCCTAAGGGTGTCCGCACCAGGAGTAACGCATGCAAGGGCGCTAGTGGGTGGCTGCTCAAGCATATACTGAGTATATGCTTGAGTATATTATACTCAAAATAAGTGATCAATCCAGAACGAAATTAAATACGTCTACTTATAAGGTTTCTTACTGGTCACTGCAAACTAAACAGGCACATGTTTAAACTAAACCTAAGTTCCACTGCTATTATGCAGATTCTGCTATGGCGAACAGGAATCCGGTACACACATCCTTTGCGACTATGTCGCACTCAACCATGCTTGCAGTGCTTCGGTGTCTCCAGTTGAACCTCTGTCTCTGGTATTACGGTTCTACTAACTATAAATATCTCAAAAATCTTAATAAGCTCTGATATAAAGAAACAAATGTAACATTCAAAAGTGATATGATTTCCCAGAAGACTAATAAATCCAAAACTTTCTTAGATCTTGAAGACAAATTCGAGCCACAGTATTGAAGCTTGCGGATCTTGAGAGAACCCGGACAAATTATAAAGAATTGAAGTTATATTACGAGACCTTGCAAGAACTACTCGCAGCTGCATTTGTCAATGACTGCCGATAGACATAACTGCAAATCTATTTTAAGACGTAGAATAAAGATTATATAGTTAGAATGTAGTGTTGACTACCCGTGTGTCGAAATTACCATGTCGGACTGCCATTCAAGGGTCAATTCGACCGTTTTGAGTCTTGACTTGCACAACAACACCCAATGTTTGTATTTACGTCTTTGTGTGAGTCTAAAGTACCCAAGACACGGGGAAACCTAGTGTAGGGTTAGGAATGTGTAGCGTAAAAAATCACCTTTTTATTGTTCTTTAAATGAACTAGTACAAGAAAGCAAGACACGTTCAGCCACTACAGGTCAAGACATAATTTACTATTTCAGCTTTTGAGAACATTTGTCAAGGCTTGCCAAGGCTTGGCAAGGTCTGCAGAAGTATGTAGTTGTGCTGATACTTGAGAGGAGATGGTTGTCTTCATCTTCGTCCGACACCGCTTCATTTTAGTTAAATACAATAGAATTGCTAACAGAATCGGGTACGGCGATGGCGGTGGTAATACACAGTAGCATCAGTTCAACCATCTATTGAATTTGATCAAGTTAATATTCTTTTACAAACACAAATGCCTTAAAATAATTTGAAAGATATTTGAGTATCTTTAAAGAAGAAAATAAATTTAGGTCTCGATGCCCCTTTTCGCGTGTTTTCTTTGATAGCAAAACAAGGATGCGGTCCTCGCATTACGAATAACTGTATTTCTATCAGGTCCCAGGGGGAGGGGGTCACAGGGGACATGATCCCCCCCAAATCCATCAGGCATGCGTAGATGGAAGGCGAAACAAGCCAATTTGGGGCACCTCTTCCCCCAAATTTCTTATTGACCCCCCTGAAAATTTCTTGGCGACCCCTAAAATTGAAGGCTGTGACCGCGCCTGATTTCTATGTCATTCTAGACATCAAAATAGGATTTCCTGTAAACGCAAGTCTTACTACAAGTCTTGAATAATCAAACTTGAAAATTATACATTGCTAACTACATTAATGTTTATTTTGAAAGAAAGAAAAAATATTTATTTCATATTAGGAATACAAAATATTCGCTTAATGAATGTCATTTTTTCCCGGTTATCGCCTTAAGGTGCCCGTTTGGGCTAGATGTTGAGCTGAGAGAAAAAAGGCGGCGGAAAAAAACTCCCAGCAGCCCTCTTTTTAAAAAAAGTACATTATATATTTGAGATAACAGAATGGCTATGGGTCTATATTGGGCACACGTGATAGCTGATCGTGTGAGACACTATCATTATTATCGTTATTTGTTTATATCTTATAGGAAACTTGGAAAACTATATTGCAAACGGAATAATAAATCTAAGACCCATCGAAACAAGTTTCCCGGACCTTAAAGTTCCCGGCAACTTGTGAGTGCGCTCTGACAAATTGAAAAGGATTAAACTTGTATTGCGCTGTTTGTACTGATCTTGCAGGAAGAGCTACTAGCTGCTTCATTTGTCAATAAATAACTTCACTGCAATGCTTTGCAATTACATATTGTTATTATGGTTAGTTAGTTTGCTTTAAATACAACTAAAATATTGCACAACCTTCCTTCTTACTTATTTCCACTGGACCATGGTGTAGGACTTTAGTAAAGATATAAAATGTTCTCCTTGTCAAATTTTGCAAGCACATGTTCTCCTTCCTTTAGTGCTCATTTACAAAGACGAGCAACTTCCTATAAACGTTATTGGAATTTATTGTATAATTCGGAAGTAAACTAGACGAATCGTGTGGTGCGACGGTTACCATGCTCGACTGCCATTAGAAGGTCCCGGGTTCGATGCCCGGAAAAGCAGAGACGAAATTGTGAGTTTTAGTTTCCTGTTTTCGGTCTGGGTGTTTGTGTTCATATTTATGTGTGTGTCTATATATTGTGGGTACCATCCACAACACAGGTATACCTATCCTGTAGTGCTGTTATGAGTGTGAGTATGAAACGTTATTATTATACGACTTATTGTCATTATCAGCAGTAAAGCTGCGCTTTTAGGAAACAAGAAGGATACGTGCTACCCATTATGCTGATTCAGACGAATTGTAAAGGTTTACACTTGAAGTGGCCTATTTTTACAGATCTGATCATACAGAAAGTGATCTGTTGGTTGCTTCAACCGTCGTTAACTTTGTTTTATTGTATCTTATTCTTGTCTGCAACCCTTTTTGCGTCCCACTGCTGGGCACGGGTCTCTCTCCTATTGGGGAGGCCTGGGGCTTACTCCACCACGCTGCTCCAATGCGGGTTGGTAGAAAATCTTATTCTTACGCTTTCATATGCCATATTTTGTAACATACACGACAAAAAATTGTATTGTTGATTAGTAAGGGATAAATACATGTATGTTGATCTAGTAAATTTATTTTGTCAGCTACAGATGCGAGTTAGAATCCAGCATGCCTGTGTTTAAAGACAAAAAATATTTCAAAATACCTCCTTTAATTCCTATAAAACATAGTATTTTTTTAATATAGTTAATATTGACATTTAAATTTGATTGTTGCTTTTCCAATTAAACATTATACCTACATATTGTTTGAATTGTTTATGATAAATTTATTATTTGACATGTAATTCATTATAAATATTATATAATACGTTTTAAATATGAAGAATTGTGAACGCAGCTTCAACAGATAATTTAACTAAATCGAGAACGTGCCCGTTTATGTAGATGTCGCCACTTCCTTTACCGCTCGTCGTTCTTTTTCTTTCTCTTGCTGTACGCGTGACCGACCGGTGCTAGCCATCCACAGTTTTTCCATATTGTTAAATAGCTTCCACTTATTCAATATATTATTATAATAAATATTTATTTTAATCAATATCAGTTTTTCATTAAAATATGTCATCTTGTAATGCTTGTAAAGATATTTAGATGTTAACATGTAATTTTTAGAAAATTGTATATTGACATTGCATGCTCAAATGGGTCAAATATGAGTGTTACTTTAGCCTATTTAAGAACCTCTGTACCATATTTCGCAACAAAATAATGATTGTGATTATAATTGTACTTAATTGCAAGTCAACTATCACAAGTAACTTGCCAAAGGAATAATAAATCTAAGATTCGTCGAAACAAGTTTTTCGGACTTGAAAGACAAACTCGAGCAACATTTAAAACTGCCGGTACGAGTAACTTGAGAGCGAACTCGACAAATTGTAAAGGCTTAAACTTGTATTGCGCTGTTTGTGCAGATTTTAAAGGAAGGGAACTACTCGCTTCTTCATTTGGCTGCAACCCTTTTTGCGTCCCACTGCTGGGCACGGGTCTCTCCCCAATATTGGGGAGGCCTGGAGCTTACTCCACCACGCTGCTCCAATGCGGGTTGGTGGAGATGCGGGTTAGTGGCCAACCCGCTGTCGGATGTTTTCAAACCGCCCATAAGGCCTCCGACAAGGTTTAACGACTGTTATCTATCGACAACAACCGGGACCGACGGCTTAACGTGCCCTCCGAAGCACGGAAACGCGCATGAAATTTTTGCCACTAGCGGTCAGCCATCTTACACCAGACCGCGCCCGTTTGGCTTATCTGCATAGATCGCTTGCGTTCTACGCTCACCGCCGAGCCATGCGCGCTTCAAAACTGCCTCAATCTTCTTCATTTAGTAGTTACTAAATATGCTATTGTCTGCCGATACATATAAAAGTGCGTTTGTCTGCACTTCTTTTAGGTCGTTACGTGTTACAGATTGACCTGACCTTTGTATGGAGTCATTTTGAAGTAAGAAAGCGACATAGGCTACTCGATACCCGGGAAAGTATCTCATTGATACATAGATAGATAGATAGACTCTTTATTGTTTGTAATGCACAACAATCATTATGACATAAAATAAAAATACAAAATAACAGTTAAACAAACAATGGGCGGCCTTATCGCTTAAAAGCGATTTCTTCCAGGCAACCCTAAAAAGCAAAAGAACAATGTATTAAAAACATACAGGTAATGCAACATTACAAGTAACATTAAAATAAAATACAATAATTATTATAATTACTTAAAATACACACACCTGCAATTTTATGGTAGTATTCACAGAGTAGCAAGGTAATGCTCCTTGAGCAAGTTTTTAAAGGAAGCGAGAATTGCTATGGGAAAAAAGGAATAACGCACACCGGCGGAAAGCTAGTGTTTTATAGTATAATCATTTTCTATATCAAAAATATTTTATTTGTACCTAATCGTGAGTAAACTAACAGAAGTAACTTGCCAACGGAATAATAAATCTAAGACTCGTCGAATCAAATTGTTCGCAGCAATAGCATTGAAAGTTCCCGGAAACTTGTGAGTGCGCTCTGACAAATTGTAAAGGATTAAGCTGTTTGTGCAGATCTTGCAGAAAGACAACTACTGGTTGCTTTATATATAGTTTACTTGGTTTATAATAATAATTATACTAATGTCTTCTGAAGGCGCAATTTAACCTGACTAGGACTACAGTTTTTCCTCATTCCGTAACTAGTTATCGTGCTTAGGCATAGTAACTAACAAACAGTTACGGTCTACTAAGATTTTTTCCAAGCAGTTGAAAATAACGCTTCACAATCATAGCCACACAGAAGGGTAGATATACCCTGTGTCGTGGGTACCATCGACACACACAGAGACAGAAACACAAACACCCAGACCGAGAACAGAAATTTAAATTCATCATTCAAATTTCTGCTTCGCCGGGAATCGAACCCGGGACCCTTCGATTGGCAGTCCGCCATGGCAACCATTACGCCAGGCGGGTCGTCAAAAAGTTGAAAAATAACGACTTTTTTATTTGAATGGAGTAGAAGACGAGCATGCAGGCCACGTGGTGTTAAGTGGTCGCTGCAGCCCATGGACATCTACATACAACCTCAAGCAAGCATAGGTAAGTCTTGTCTGAGGTCGTATACAGTTGCGCTGCTACTCAGGAGGCTGGTGGTCGCCTCATGCAAGTGTGACCGGCAACTGCACCTTTCCACCGAAAAACAATAGAGTTGGTTCACGGCAGAAGTGGGCGCAGCGGTGGTACTTCCCCGGGCGAACCATAATAGTTCTACCACCTACAAAGTGTAGATATAATCTAAGATGCGTTACTTCAGTTGGTATCGAATTCATAATATTAAATACCGTTTTTAAAAGATCGATATAAATTTACTGCCCATGTTTTCCTAACGTTTCCATGATCGGTGATTATCGTGTGCATCGATTTTTACTATTATTATTATTATTTCACTTTCTTTGTTTTTTTCTCCGAGGAGGTGTTATGTTACTACTATCTCACGGGCCACGGCCAAGTGTGATAGAGATTATTCATGTTATACCTAAAAATTTGCGTACTATCCTACAAGTGTTTAGTATAGCAGCTTTCTGTAAAAGTATTGATATATTGGCATTTATTTTTAATGTTTTAAGACTACTGTTATTATTATTAGTGTTATTATATTATTATTATATCTATCTATACATATAAAAGAGGATGTTTGTATATATGACATCGCAAAACTCAGAAACTATTCGACCGATTATTATGAAAATTGGTATGTATATGTATTTTTTCACGGAGAAGGTTTATATGCTATCCATTATTATTATTATTTAATATTTAAACGCGATACGGAGTTTGCGGGGTCAGCTAGTTATTATATATTATTATATAGTTTTATTATTATCATTATTATTGGTATCTCTCCTTAAGGATCACGGGTCGAAGATATTATTTGACCCGGTCATTTGAGAGGCTTGCATGGGGACATGGGTCCAACATGTAGTGGCCTTTTAGAAACTCTTTAATGTTGTTATGTGGTTATACGTGGCAGATACCACCTTCGAACGAATCATATAAAAAGTTATATGACCTGAAGATGGTCCCTGCAAGGTGTACAGGAGCTATAGCTATAGGAAAAGAAAATAGGAAACTAATATTGGGTCTATGGGGATGAACGAACGATGGACTAATCGATGGGCTATGTAAAACTATGCGACACCTGCCGTTTAGATCATAATGGTATAATCTAAGGTGAGGCAGGTGGTGACTCTCACTGAATGGGACCCCATAAATGGCGTAAATGCCTGGGAGCAACATTGGCGTGGGCAGCTGGGGTTATCGAGAAGATTGGCACCGATTTCACCATCGCGGGGGGATAAATCCAACCCGGAGCGGGTTTCCTCGCTATTACGCCAAATACTTACATTACGCTTCCACCCCCGAGCATATAGCTCTAACGACTCCACTCTAGACGGCCAATTAAGGCAAGAGGGGGACCTGTTCCTCTGGGTTATCTTTCCGCCTACCAGAGACGAGGAACAGGGAGACTTCCCCGGGAGAACTCAGGTCCGTGCTATTGTTACTCACCAACGGCTCGCCATAATCCGCCCTGCTGGGTTATTATTATTCAATCAAAAAAAATATAAAAAATATATAAATATTTTTGGACAATTCACACAACACCATCTGATTCCAAACTAAGAAGAGCTTGTACTATTGTAATCAGAAAGCTAATAAACATACTTATATAATTCTAAATACATACTTAAATAGATAATTAATACCCAGACACGGAACAAATAGTCATGTTAATCACACAAATATTTGTCCTGGGTGGGAATCGAACCCACGACCTTACGTTTCGCAGTCGGCTCATCACCCACTACGCCACGGAGGCTGTCACATTTATAAAAGAAAACCACGAAAGTAACTTTTAACGACTAACATTAACTACCTTTGCACTCGAATCCCTTCCATCCGATTGCGTAATTAAAATTTATCAAATCATTAAAAGTGACGTTGACATGATCGTTACAAGTAGAAACCAAGAGTTAAGTAATGGTTTCATTTCGTATTAACCAGCTATCAATATTAACATCCAAGGGGATCTCAGCAATTTTATTGAAGTTATACCCAAGATTATATCCGCAAGCCCTTACATAATGGATTACATACTGAATAAAAGGCAGAATACCTTCAGAATGCCCAATTTGGAATATTTTTTTTCAACCTTTTTTTTATGTCCCACTGCTGGGCACAGGTCTCCTCACAAGTGAGAGGGATTTAGGCCATAGTCCACCACGCTGGCCAAGTGCAGATTGATGGACGTCATGCTTTCGAGAAATTATGAATTTCTCTCAGGCATGCTCGGCGATGGAGAACATCGTAATCAATGAAATATCACGATATTTTCCATCACCGTGGAGCAGCGATAAATTCGCACATTACAAATGTCTTTGTCAGAGGTGCGAGCCGAGGATTTGAACCTGGGATCGGTCGCGTCGAAGACCGCGGTTTTTTACCACTCAGCCATCGCTGCTATTTGGAATTTATTATTATTTATATTTCGTGTTACGAGTACGTTTTGTTTCATCAATGCAGTGCGTTTTAATAATCCTGAAATACTATGTAACCTTTTTACCCTTTTATCTACTTTTGTAAATTAAGATTGGTTGAGGGCGACCTGCGTGGCGCATTGGTTACCATGCCGAACTGCCAATCAAAAAGTCCCGGGTTCGATCGAAATTTGTATGCTGTGTTTACATTTCTGTTTTCGGGGTTGGGTGTTTGTGTTCCTGCCTTTGTATGTATCCATGGTACCCACGACACAGGGTAAATGTACCCTACTGTGGGGGCTATGAGTGGGAATCTTTACTTATATATTAAGAATTATAAAGAAGCACTAGCTAACTTGCAAAGGAATGCGAACACATGAAAAGTATCAGTTTCCTTATATAAAAAGAACATGTAAATTAACACAGCCACAGAGCAAAACACAGCAGAAAGAAGAGATTCCGCTTCTTTTTTGAAGTCGGTTATTTAAAGGAAGGTTCTTTGAAGGATCGTATATGACACCTATATGAAATAGCCATGTATTAATAACATAGCGTATCTAAAACATACCAGTTATTTTTTTTTCATAGATATAATATTTTTAAAGTGATGTAACAACGTCCGTAGTGGACGACGTTACATCACCCAATATGCCTGAAGAAGTTTAATCACCTACAATTTAGTTTTCATCAAGTTTCAATGATATCGGCCGCAATTTGTCTTCAAGGGTCCTCTCCTGTTTCGTGACTTGTGTTCAATTTATTATTCTGTAAGAACTATATTGTGTTCTGTGTTTATTTGTAAATATGTACACTTACAAGTATAAATGTTTGTAAGATTACATAGATTCAGCAATTGGGTGTAAGATGTGTGATTGCCACCGGCACGTTTCATAGGCATTTCCGTGCTTCAGAGGGCACTTGACGTCGTTGGTTCCAGTTGTTCTCGATTGATAGAACTCCTAACGCCTTGCGGGAGGTCTATTGCGAAAGTGAAATCGCCCGATTTGAAAACATCCGATAGCGGGGTGTCCACTAACCCGCCCCCATTGGATTATTGCGTTCTATAATATAATATATTATTCTGTTACAGCGATACTGAGATTTCTATTTCGTATGTTTTGAAGCTACCACATCGAGATCGAGGATGGTCGAGCTCCCACTCTCACCGTCCGCATCCCCGAAAGCCCTCGATCAGGAAGGGGTTACCGTAGCTCTATTCTTAATCCCGAAGCTACAGGGACTAATAACACAACAATCTTGCCACTAACCAAGCATGTATCACGTAGCTGTGTAAATCACTGTAGTGTAGCTGTGTAGAAATGATTTATATGTTTAAGCTTCTATATTGAAATTCTATTGCAACTGTTTAAAGAAGCAATAAAAAGAATTGATTACGCAAGTCCAATTCAAACGACGTCCAGCACTCCTATACACTTAATAGAAGTTTAATCTTCTACAATTTGTCCAGTTTACTTCGAAGCTTGGTCCGAGTTTTCACCAAGTTTCAATGCTATCGGTCACAGTTTGTCTTTAAGGTCCCCTCTCGGCTTGTGTCGTGAATAGTGTTCTATTTATTACTCTGTTACGATATTTCTGTGTCCTGTGTATTGTCAATCGAGAATGCCTGGCGAGGTAGAATAAAAAGAAAGAAAGAAAGAAAAATATTTATTTCATATTCTGAATACAAAATATACGCTTAATGAATGTTCTCTTTTTTTACCGGCCATGGCATTTAGATCTAACCCTAACCAGTTAAGTTAAAAGAAGGCAGCTCCTTTTAAAAAAAATTACATGAATATTTGAGGTACCTAACAGTATGGCTATGGGGTCAACGGTGTGCACACGTGACGGCTGATCGTGATAATTGTATAAGTTTAAATTTCAGTTTGTGGCTGGCTGTTTGTGACTTTTTAGATCTTGTCTTTACTGTACGTTACTTGTCTGTACGGTATCTACGACACAGGCAATTCTAATTTTTATAAATGTAAGAAGTAACTGTTAATACAATGCAGTTTTGCAGCTATGTAGCAAGGTGAAGTACCTGTAACCAAAAAATCCAGTGTTAATTTAAATTTTAATAAATTAGTTTAATTTAATTTAAAAATATTACTGATCCTATTATGTAAGATATACTAATCCACTTTTATGTAATCCTAAGTTATAAGTTATAGTAAACCTTAACACATCTATACATATAATAAATCTGTAACAAGTCGGTTTCTGTACATTGAAGATATTTGAAAAAAACTGTCACTAGGGCTATTTATTAGCGTAATAGAACCCAAAACAATGATTTTTAGAATTATTGTCTGTTTGTCTGTTTATCTGTTTGTCTGTTTATCTGTTTGTCTGTTTATCTGTTTGTCTGTTTATCTGTTTGTCTGTTTATCTGTTTGTCTGTTTATCTGTTCGTTTGTGCGCGCTAATCTCAGGAACGGCTTAACGTAGAAGGATGCGGTTTTCACTGATGTATTGGTATTTTTTTGGATTAACATTTAGGGTTTGTTTTATTTAAATCGGTTCACAAACAAAAAAGTTACGTCAATTTCAAGGATGAAATGGATGAACGCCTGCACGCTGACTCTGCGCAATGAATCAGCACTCCGGTGCTAATGCATTTAAATGCATAATAAAATAAAGAATTACGTATTTCAGCATTTTCCAAAATTCACCCTTTAAGTGTCAATTTTTTTCGAAATTCTTTAAAAACTGTTGAGACTTGATTTAAAGAATCTTTTTGGGAAAAGTATTTCACTTGAAATTTTGTATTTGTAATCTTTATTGAAAATAATAAGACACCTATGTAACCTTTTTTCAAAAATCATCCCTTGGTAGCAAATAAAAAGGATTCAAAAGCTGGAAAGTGAAGGTTAGAATGATTAACCTTAATTTTATTCCCAAATTCTTTTCCCTTCTTTGAATGCTGATTTACTAATGTATTGTAGAATGAATTATCGTAACATTAAGTGTGTATTTCACATCAATCGGTCCATAAACAAAGTTATGTCCATTTAAACAATACGCGGCATAAAATTGAAACGTGCTTTGGTAGATTTAGATGAAAGTTTTGTTAAAAGCTGTTTAGAAAACCATAATTAATACTTTACAATGAAATCAAAATTATAAAATAATTTGTGGTTCCGAAGATATAGAGAGGTCAAACGTAAGATGAACTTTTATCAATATCGTCGACCATATTAAATAGAGATCTGTGTGATCAGGGTAATGCTTCGTTGGCCGAGAACGCCTAGCCTACAGCCCCTACAGGTATAAAGCGCACCGCGAGCCCTGCTACCGAGTCTTACAGAAGACTCCTGAGCCCTATAGAAGAGGTCGATTGCTCAGCTTCTTCTTGGAGCTGAGAATCGTGAACAGGCTATGACTGAAGCGACCATTACCGATACGAGCTAAATAGCTGCATCCTTTTAACGTCTCGCTCCTCTCCTGGGCTTCCCATTATTGGGGAGGCCTGGAGATTACTTAACCAAGCTGCTCCAATGCGAGTTAATATGCATATTGTAACTATTAAAGAAATTCTTACAAAGGAATCTTTATTAAAGCAACGGAAGAATAAATTTAAGTGTGTAACTTTTGTAAGAGAATAAAGTTAATGCGAGCGGTCACACCACAAGTTTCGATAATTACTAACATCTCTTAATATTCTGATAGCAAGTTTTCAATCACTTATGCTAGATTTAATCTCTAAATATTTAAAAAAACCGTACATATCACCACATATTCAAAGAAATCCTCAATACAAAATGTACAAAACCTTAACAAAACGAGGCTACTGCCGACATCTATGTTCATATTCAGAACTATTTAGTGATCTGTTGCAAATTCGCTATATCGACAATTTAGTTTAAACGCTATACGATAGATGTCATTGTTATTCATTTATTCACATTTAATTGCTTTTTACAGGTAGATTTACAGGTGGTGAATTACATAATCATTATTTTACCCAATAACGCTATTACAAAGTGGATTGGTGGAGATTATTTCAAATAATTAATTACGAGTATATTTACTTAATAAAATATCTAATAAAAAAAATTAACAACTTAGAGAGCTTTGGAACTGGCGCTGATATTGTACTCATTGTGGTAGAGCATTATGGAGGCGCGGCGCGGTGGTTACATCCACATATTATGGGGGGGTCACATAAGACATGACCCACCCCAAAATCCCTCACTCATGCGTAGATGGAAGGCGAAACAAGCCAATTTGAGACACCTCTTCCCCCAAATTTCTTAGTGACCCCCCACCAAAATTTCTTGGCGACCATTGCCCAAAATTGAAGGTTGTGACCGCGCCTGGACTCGCGTGGCGCAATGGTTACCATGCCGGACTGCCAATCGAAGGGTATCGAGTTTGATTCCCGGCGAAGCAGAAATTTGAATGATGAGTTTAATTTTCTGTTCTCGGTTTAAGTGTTTGTATTTCTGTCTCTGTGTGTCTCATGGTACCCATTACACAGTGTATATTTACCCTACTCTGGGGCTATCAGTGTGAAACGTAAAAAAAATCAAAGTGTTCTACCGACTTTACTATGCTGAGTGATCTTTTCAAAATGATAGCTACGTCACCATATCATGATTACACCACCAGTCGAAGGTTAAAGTTCCACAGGCCGCTTTGCACGCTCCTTTTGATGTTTGAACGGATGTGTAAGTTATGGGACAACCTTCCAGCTGAGGCATTTCCAATGGACTTTGACATAGGGTTCTTCAAGAAAGCTGTAAAGAAAGCTCTTCTTGAAAGCAGCAGTGCTCGGGTGGCTCCGCTGGGGTTGCCCGTTTCCATAGGCGACAGTGATCGCTTAACGACGCGGCCTTTCCGCCTCTTTGTTCGGTTTATTTATAAAAAAAGTGATAAGCAATTGCCGAGGGTCTAATAATTTTTTTATTGAAATGAGCAGACGTTTTCAGTGGTTAATTTAATAAGAGCTATTACATACATACGCAGTACTGGCACTGGTGTTACACTAATATGCTAAAGCGTCACGGCAGCAGCACGGCATGGTGGTCACGCCCAGAATAATATTAGTAATCGATATATTTATTTCTGATGCTGTGTGAAGGGTTGTTAATAGGACCAATTGACTCTTAATCGCGTAGGGCCTGATCCTCTCACGCTGCTCCAATTCAGGTTGATGACGTCTTCATTGTTAGTGGCCTAACTGCTGTCGCAAGTTTTAAATCGCTCAAAAGACCTCCATTAAGTATGAACGACAGTATGTTAACGACAATTGCAACCAACGTGTAAGCAACCAAGAATTTGACTCCCAACTACTAACCACGTCTGACATAGCGTACAAATTTCACCACCTTTCTGCAATATATTTAAGTTACATAATGATAATGAATCTATGCATTATTTGCAGTACAAATTATTTAATTATAATGATTCTTTCCGCGGGCACAGCAGTACTTACTATCTAAACGCTTTAAAAACAGGCTATTATAATACGTTTAATTTGTAAAGAGAAACTGATGATAACGACTGAAAAGTCGATATTATAAGAGGAGTACAGTTAGAATTGTAAGGACTCAGGAAGAATGTATCTACTCAACATAATAATATGAACTTTTGTATCATATGTAATTTCATAAAAGGTAACAATAATCCAAGGTACAGTGGAGGGCAAGCGGTCACGAACGAAATTGCAACCTCATCAGCCACGACCACTCTATCAAGAGTGAACGACTAAGGAGGAGGAGGAACAAATAATCCAAGCCTAATCAAGCCTTTTGTACAAGTCTTTATCTACGCGGACGAAGTCGCGGGCACAACTAGTATAATAAAAAGAGTAAATATGCGATAACTATTTTCAATGAAATCCATGTTGCATTAGCCGCAATCTTCATTGAAAATAGTTAAAGTTAGCCTTCTATTAAATGAGGTTGTTGCAGGTTGAAAGACACAGTTAAATACCCGACATGCATAATGGCAACAGCAACTAGTCAAATATTTTTATTGCTTATAATATAATAATTATCGATAATCATCCCGGTTAATAATGGTATTTGGTATGGAAGCGCACATGGCCCGGCGGTTAGCGTAGAACGCAAACGATGCAACTATACCAAACGGGCGCGGTCTGGTGTGTGATGAGTGACCGCTAGTGGAAAAAAAAACATGCGCGTTTTCGTGCTTCGGAGGGCACATTAAGCCGTCGGTCCCGGTTGCTGTCGATAGATAACAGTCGTTAAACCTTGTCGGAGGCCTTATGGGCGGTTTGAAAACATCCGACAGCGGGTTGCGTGGTTACTTTCACAATAGAAGCAGAAAGTCACAAAGTTCCTTGAACCTTAAACACAAACTCGGCCAACAACGTGAAGTTTTCGCGAACATTAAAGTTCGTTCGGAAGTAGTATTTGCTGAAACATAGCGACCACAGCAGCAGTGAGTACATTATGCTGTACTGCATTAACCGATTGGTTTCTGAACATAAGTGTTTTTCAGTGAACTTAACAGCTTAGTCAAAATATTATGTGGCTTGGCCGTTAAATTACTATAAGAACTATTGTATAACAGAAAAATAATGAACAGTGATTTTTTTTTACCTTACGCCTATGTGAATGTAACGAAATGGTCAAGCCAAATATTTTGAGTAAGGTGTAGAGTTTGTTTGTTTTTTTAAGTTGGGCCTTGTAGAGTTAGAAGCTTAGCTCTACATGAGATCTGATAACTTATTGACAATGCAAGTCATATTTTATAGTACGCGACTATAAAATATGACTTGGCAACATTTTACATGAAAATGTTTTTAGTGGGATAGATTTTACTTCGCTAGAATCTTGTCATAGTCGATCAGCATGACGGAATGGTATAAACCGTACATGAGTTTAAGGATAAAAACTAAATTAATATTAAATATTAATTCTGCAAATAATTTGAACCGGTATAAAAGTTTAAAATAAATAAATTAAATAAACAAAAATATACTCGTATTTTCAATAAGAAACGTATTTATTTCTACAAATTTTCAAACGTAAATCTTGGTACTTGTATACTAAAACAAAAATAAAAGACAGGTCACAGAAAGCTTCAAGACAAACTCAGCCAACAACGCGAAGTCTCCGCGAACTTTAAAGTTCGTTCGGAAGTAGTATTTGCTGAAACATGGCGGCCACAGCGGCAGTGAGTACAATGCGCTGTTCTCCATTAGCAGATTTGGTTTCTTAACTTCAAAATAAAGTTTCACACTCATAGCCCTACATACCATACAAAGACAGAAACACAAACACCGAATCGAACCCGGCAGGGAATTGGCAGTCCAACATGATAACCATTTCCCCACAAGGGTCTTCGTAAAACTCGATAAAACTTAAGTGTTTTGTATTTGTACCAAGTTTTAGGTGTTACTACTTGGGGCCCTTGTAAAAATTGATAAATTCTTTAACGATTCGCAGAAGAATGCTGAAGTATATCCGTCTGCCTGAAATAATTAAATATGTGTTAAGGGACACAACGTGGTTTTATCTAGAGTATAGGTTATACTCTATTGCTCAAATATCTCATACTCGTATATCCATTGCTCTTTTAAGGTAGAGATTTCCATGATAGGTTTCTGCAGAAAAAAAAACTAAATTTAATTTATTCATAGAAAACTAGAAAAATAACTTAAAGACAAACTCGGCCAACAACGCAAAGTTGCCGCGAACGTTAAAGTTCGTTCCGTAGTAGAATTTGCTGAAACATGGCGGCCACAGTGCGCAGTGAGTACATTGTGCTGAACTGCATTAGCTGATTGGTTTCTGAACTTGATTGTTTGTATTTGTACCATCTATATCTACTCTACTAATACGTTCTTCTAGGTATCGATGTTCTATGTCAAAAAGTTCGTTCTACTAAGAATGCTATGAGGCACACTCACATTGTTTTAGTATTCGTAACCTCGAGAGCACAATACAAAGAGCGCTCAGTATGGAGTAACATCAGCTTGACAAACTAAACGTAAAAGAGTTGTGTGAAATGGATCAACTTTTTACAGGTTTATATTTTTAAGAACAGAGATGTTCAGATTTCTATACTAACGCTTTAAAAGCTTACGTATTCAAGCACGTTTGACAGAACACATCACTACGACAACCAGAACCGAATGGACTTTGTGAAGTAGAATAACTATACTAATTAATTTCCTAACCAGTTGCAGAAGATTGCAAGAGCGCGCCCATCAATCCGAAAAAAATCTTGAGGAAAACCGCGCAGATTTAGCCAGTTAGAGTGCACTATAATTTTTCATAGCCATTTATGAAGTATTGTCCCATGTAGAAAGGGTTCCGTAACCAAATTTTGGAAAATGAGATCGCCATGGTGTTGCTATAATAGTTTATGGCGATATTTTTAAGAGTACGTATTTTAAAGGACGTCTCGCAGATACTAAGCGTTTAAAGTTTAAGCGTAACTTTAAAGTTCATTCGGAAGTAGTATTTGTTGTAACATGGTGGTCACAGCGCCAGTGAGTACATTGTGCTTTACTGCATTAGAAACTTGCTTTTTGAACTTAAGTGTTTCAGATTTTTAAATTAGGAATAAGTGTGAGACGGATAATTTTTAGTGTTTTAAAAAATTTGAAATCACAATCTCTGTAATAATATTTTTAATATACACAATACAATGGACATATCGAAATTTTCTTTGAAGAAAAAGCCGTATTTTTTGCATTAATCTGCATACTCTATTTCCACGCAATTAATCACTTTCGCGGACACAAAGTCACAGGTGTTTGAAAGTAATTTTTTTGTATGAAAATTTGGAGATGCTACAGTAGTTGCGTCCCACTGCATAACTTGTGAACCTTTAGGTACGACAGGGAATGCTATGGCGGTCGACTGGTAAGCATCCGCGTCCCACCGCTGGGACTGCTTGTCCTTCGATTGACAAATGTAGATCTCTATTTGGTGCTTGTCCTTCGATTGACTCAGGTAGATTGTTACCGAGGCTGCCCAGCTGCTCTAAGTTCTGTAAAAGCTGTGAAGAATGTAGACTATGTCTGATCAGCATGCAGCACCATATTTGTCTCACTGTCTACAGGTGATCTATGTTGTATATTTGAAGGCAAAGCAAAGGCAGTGTATCTCGGACACTGAAATATGCGATCTATGCTGGAACGATCGTCCGTTAAAGATTCACCTAACACTTCGTCAAATAACTTCTGCAGCTTTTCCGTTTCAGATGCCTTGACTTTACTTTTAATTACATCTTCTTGTGTCTTTTCTAGGCATATGAAAGTGAAATTAAACAAATTTCGATTACTTTTAGAAAACAACAGCTATGAAAAATAATTTGTAACACGGAGATAGGACCAAAATCTTAATATATATATATATATATATATATATATATATATATATATATATAAAAAGTAAAGGGTTTTCTTTGTACGTAAAGACACGGTTTTCTCTATTATCATTAACTCCAATCAACTTCCCGTTGGGGTGGTAAATACCCCTTAGTACGTAGATGATAGTAAGGGAGTTTGATCGCGGTGGGTGCAAGTGGGTGGAAAAATCTGAAAAAAAAATCTGTTCTTTTCTAACCAATTGGGACTTCTAGGTGGATCTCAAAATTTCTGGGATGATCTAGCAAACTATTTTAATTTTAATTTTAATTTTATTGAGAATTTTAGAGAAAGTTCCAGAAATTTCTCAAATGATTTGGAAAATCCTACTAATATTATAAACGCAAAGGTTCTAAGTATGGATGTTTGTTACTCTTTTAATTAAAAACTACTAAATGGATTTAAATGAAACTTTACAATAATATAGCTTATACATCAGAATAACACATAAGCTACAATTTATAAAGATATTGTGTGAATTGTTCAAAATATGACGATAAGTGCGTCAACTATCAAGTAAGTAAGAAAAAATCTGCGAGCTATTCTAGCGTGCGCTGCCAAAACCGCTAGAGTTACACATAAGTAATGTATGATGGAAATGTTTATCTTAAATAGTCCTATAAAAAATCCGATCCCCGGCACTTCAGAAGGGACTTCACTTTATGCCAATGATCCTCTCTAACGCGGGTGAAACCGCGGGGCGCAGCTGGTACCAAATAAAAATACTTACGATGATCAGTAGATCGTGTCAAAATAATGGCGACGAGCGAAAATCTGTCGCAAGTCATACCTCTACACATCGGCGCACTTGCCCGAGACACTGAACAAAAATTTATTGGTTAAAAAATTTATTTAGGACCTCTTTCACCACCTTCAAGTAAAGTGACAAGTACGTTAATGTGGGTTAAAGTCACCCGTAACCTCAATTTCAATTTCACGATATTCGAGTAGCACTAATCATATGATAAACTGACCCAGCAGCCCCGGGGAGGACGGCGGTGTGTGCGTGGCACCATGCCGCCGTAAGCATCGAAAGGTATGAAAGGTATAAAGTATAAGAGCACATGTGCTCTCCCGAAGATGTGCCCATGCTGAGCGCCGCGCGTGGAGGACACCAGTGCGATCCACTGGAGATCCCGGAGTCCTCCCCATGCACAGAGGCAGGCCACCGAGGGGTTTTAGTGCGGTCAAATCCCACATAACCCGGTATCCTCTCACAAGGTGTTGGATACCTTTTGAAGGTTTCTCCCGATACCTAAAAATGGGTAGATATACCCAGTGTCGTAGGTACCCTAGACAAACACAAAGCGAGAATGTGGGAGGGAGGGAGGTGCTATTGCATGAAAAAAGTATACACCATTATACGTTCTGGTTGCGGATTGTTGCAAAGTAGTTTTTACCTAACTTTATAACAATGGAGTTCCGCAAAGTAACGCCTGATTCTATTAATTTTATTAATTTTACAAAGCGAGAAACACAAACACCCAGACCGAGAACAGAAATTGAAAATCTCGTCGTTTATGCCTGAGAGTTTTTTTTCCGCCGGCTTTTTTTCTCTCATTGACCCAGCGGTGGGTAGGCATCCAAAGCCGATGATCCGTTAAGATTATTCTTATCGGATCTTAAAACAAAATATTTTTTAGGTAATTTTAATTAATAATATTGTATGCCAGAACATGGTAGACTGTTTAAAACTCCAATTATAATTTTAAACATCTTATTTTATGTCTGTAAACAGTCAACAATAAAGTATTTTCATTTCATTTCATTTATAACGACGTTAACGCAATGTTTATAACTCTTTGTCTTACGAATATATTTTTGTCGTAAACGAAAACGGCAAAGCTGCAAGCCACAAGTTAAGGATCGGCCACAGCCAGGGTGAAATCAGCAAGTCGAGACATCACTTATAGAATACTTTTAATAATACTTGATTATATTAAATTATTTAACCTAACTTAAACATACTTTTGATTAACATCTGCGATAGATATTAATCAATATCTAAAGCTAGCCTACATCTAAAATTGGTGAGACCCGTCCGATGTTAGGTACGGGAATGCACGTTCGTGGGAACGATGCGCGACACCTGCACGGCATCAGATGTCGCCAACGTCAGCACTTTAACACTAATATACACTAAGTCACTTTGTCCGTACGTAACACGTCCCCCCTGAAGATCAGCAACTATTGGAGGACGACGACAATATTGCTGAATAGGAAGATGTGGCACGAAGAAGATTTGATGATGATGATGACTGGTGATGTGTTCCATTTTTCTGGTTCCGGTACAGGTCTGTAGATTTTTGCGGTGACGGAATCCGATGAACGAGTGATGAAGGTCGTAATATGTATAATGTGTGGTCACCAGGTCGGAGTTGCACTTCGGGCATTCAGCCTCCATTGTACATAAAATTTATTTCAGTGATTGCATTAAAAGGATTTAAGGGATTGGCGAGACATTGGAGGAGGGATAGTTTATTTCGTATGAATTTGAAATAATTTAAATTACTGAATTTATACGAAAATTATTTGAAAGAATAAAATATCTTATTAAATTAATAATTGATTTATGAAGAAAGGAAATGGAGAATCAATTATTTTAATTTAAACAATTTAATTTATTTAATATTTTCAATTAATTTATATAATCTATATGATACTTATAATAATTTAATATAATTTCCATTTTAATTTTGTTAATAGTGACTGACTAGATAAATGAATATTAATTTACTTTATGTACGAATTTAATTAAATAACTTTTTTTTACTTAATTTTGGGTGATTCAATTATATATCTTGGACTATCGAATTTCTATTATAAAATGGAAATGCGTAGCCGAGATGTTTAAGATATTAAAATACCAAAATTTTCGTACTTAATTTACATTAAATAAATTACAAACGAAAATTAAAACGTAAGAAAAAACATTTGTGATTATAATAAGGTTTTCAGGAAATATAATATTTTATCAATTTATTTGGATACTGTTATATTAAAATTATGAATTTGAAATTAGAAATTAAATTATAGCGAATATTAAATTTCTTTGAAGTTGGTAACATACGGACAAGATGAAAGTTTATTACTTAATATTAAATTAACTCTACTTTTTAATTATTTTTTAAATTATTAACATTTTATAGAATAATATTTTTTTATTTAAATACTTTCTCTAGGTTATGATTATACTTAACTAAAATTCCGCGATGGAATTAGATAAAATGGGAAATAGGTAAGGGGAATCACTTGAAAGTCATTTTATGCACTTACTTATTTGTCATTATATCCCAATTTGAGTCCCGAGTAGCTAAGTCGTGTCAATGTTCGGATCACTATGACACCCTGCTGCAGCACGACGTGTAGGTTCGGTAGACCGGCGGCATCCCTGGGGAGCCTGCCAGCCTATCCTACCGACTGCGCCAGTTAAGGATCGGCCACAGCCAGGGTGAAATCAGCAAGTCGAGACATCACTTATAGAATACTTTTAATAATACTTGATTATATTAAATTATTTAACCTAACTTAAACATACTTTTGATTAATATCTGCGATAGATATTAATCAATATCTAAAGCTAGCCTACATCTAAAATTGGTGAGACCCGTCCGATGTTAGGTACGGGAATGCACGTTCGTGGGAACGATGCGCGACACCTGCACGGCATCAGATGTCGCCAACGTCAGCACTTTAACACTAATATACACTAAGTCACTTTGTCCGTACGTAACACACATAAAAATACAAACAAGCTGATCGTAAACAAGACATTACAAGCTGTTTATATGGACTGCAATTTAGTTATCGGCTGATTTGGTAATCATAGATGTTTTTTTCAACCTCTGTCTTATTGTAACTCCTAAATGGAACAGTACGGAATAATACTAAGGTAAGATACGTTGTAATTGATTTTTATTTTAATATATTAAATGCTTATAATGATTATCTTAATTAATTTCTCTCTGCTTTATATTTTTGTCGTAAACAGAAACGACAAAACTGTACGTCACATAAAGCTACAAACTAGTTTATCGTAAACAAGCCATTACAAGCTGTTTATGTGGACTGCAATATTGTTTTGCAACAAATTTGATGCTATAACTGTTTTGTATCTTATTTATCAATACCTATGTATTGAAGAATTTGAAATTGTCTACACAAACAAGTACCTACAATTAAAAAATTATTTCTTAAAACGTTTTAAGGGTCTCAAAAGGAGACAGTGAATTGATATTTTAAGTAATCTTGTTTATTAAATTTTCTTAGAAAAGCTTTTATCCGTTACTGTCGTAATTAATTTTATTTATGTATCGGTGGAAAAGTGGGACTGTTAGATCATAACAAGACTCGCAATTTGCTATTGCATTTACGTCAGGTTGAAGAGACCACCTAACAACATGTGGCCTTCCGGTATTAGGTGGGTGACAACTAGCAACAAATTTAATTCACATGTGTAGGTAATGAAGCGCGCATAGCCCTGCGGTTAGCGTAGTACGCAAGCGATCTATGCAACTAAGCCAAACAGGCGGGGTGAGATAGGTGACCGCTGGTGGCAAAAAATTTCATGCGCGTTTCTTGCTTCGGAGGGCACGTTAAGCCATCGGTCCCAGTTGTTATCGAAAGATAACAGTCGTTAAACCTTTTCGGAGGCCTTATGGGCGGTTTGATAACATCCGACAGCGGGTTGGCCACAACCCGCATCTCCACCAACACGCAATGGAGCAGCGTGGTGGAGTAAGCTCCAGGCCTCCCCAATAATGGGGAGAGACCCGTGCCCATGACGACTATTTATTTAATAAACATTTGAAATGAAATGAAATGAAATAGTTTGAAATGAAATGAAATAGTTTGAAATGAAATAGTTTGAAATGAAATGAAATAGTTTGAAATGAAATAGTATATACACTTGATGTTTGTCATTGTTCTACGGCCATCAGCTGACCGTCATCCGCTTTGGGTGCGCTAAGGCATATATGGGCTAGGAGAAAAAGCGGACGGAAAAAAACTCCAGCCCTGTTTTTATTTATTTTCTTTGAAAACAAAAATTGAATATTAATTTCAAGTAGCTTCAACTGAGTATTGTCCACCCGTGGCCACGGCAAGCGTCGTCACGTCGCCACGTCGGCACGCCAATAGTCTGGTTTACCCGCGCCTATAGATGTTTCACATCAAAAACTTTTCATGTGCTTCGGAGATCACGTTGACTCTTCGGTCTCCCATGCTATCTATAGTAGTACCTAGTGAAATATTGTCGGAAGCCCTATGGCCATCTATATTTTTAAAACATCCGACACCGTTGGAACAATGTGTCGCAGTGCATGTGGCGGTGGCAGTGGCGGCGCATGGAAATACATACTTAATAGTGAAATAAATGATATAAAGCCTAAATCAATCTCCTGAGATACAAAAAACCATCAGCAGACTGTTCAATCTTCATTTGAATAATGAAGGGTATTCGAGGAGAAAAGTGAACAAGAGGCGTTTTATGCGCTGTCAATGTATTTAAGTGAAATGGAAGGGAAATTTATTCTAAATAAAGAGAGAAAGGATTGACGAGACGTCGAGAGCGGCGGACGTTTGTATCGACTGCTTTAGAAACAATAAACATTTATGGCCGCTTTGCGGGGACACCATGATTTATAGTAAAACGTAGTACTGTGAATACACAGTGCTACGTTTATGCTTGTGTTATTTTTTTGAAGTAACTGACCAGTTCTACTGGTTTTAACAACTGCAAACTTTTTGATGAATTTGCTAATTAGAAAGTTCAAAATTCTGTGTATTTAAAAAATGCAGTAACGCTTTCTATAGCACATAATGAAAAAGGGGTTCGAGCGAGTATTATTTTTTGATTCTTTTTATGACTTATACCTGACTGATTTTATACCAGCACTTTATGCCTCTATTTCTATAAACGTAGAAAATAAAATATCAATAACACCAATCAGAGAATATGTCGCGTCTGTGAACATCCACAAACACAAATATGTGATAGTTTTTTTATGTCACGAATTAGGTAAATCGGTTCTGATTATTATTAACTTGGCTGTAGTTTAGATTTCAACTCTTTTTTTATGTACAAGAACTTGGCCTACATTTTTACATTAATGTTTTTGGTGGGATTTCTGTTTTCGGTCTGGGTGTTTGTGTTTCTATCTTTGTGTGTGTCCACAGTACACACGACACAGGGTTTATCTATCCTACTGTTGGGCTATGAATGTGAAGCTGTATATATTTACGCGAATACGCGTATAAACGAGTACTATATGTACATGAATAGCTACAGTATTAAACTTTATCTACATTTTTTTATCATCAAATTTTTGAAACTATCTCATAAAATGAAAGCGTTAAAGCGTTTTCACGTCGAAAAGTAACAACTTAACTTCCGAAAATAAGGAACTTTAAAGTGCATAAAACCACAGGCACCCTAGCGTCGTGATTTTCACGAGGCACTGTAAAATTGACGACATCCGATGAAATCTAGTCGAGCGAGCTGTTTACGAGTTGCAGTTGGGGGTGATATCGTAATAGTTTCAAATAGTAAAATATTATGATGTTCGGAACCGTTTAGAGTTCGTTCAACCATGTGTTATAGCTACTTAGGGGCCATCTATGAATTACGTCATAAGAAAATCGTGACTTTTGACCCCTCAACGTGTCCTTGTCATAGTTTGACGTCCCCGATCGTCGACTCGTGTAGCGCATACCGCACTGTTAATCAATGACAGAAATTGGAAAGATGGCATTCCAAGTTCTGCATCACCGGGAATCGAACCCTTAATAGGTAGTCAGCTACAGGAAATCATCGTCGCACATAGATCGTCATTTGATTGAAACTTGGAGTGTAATAATATGAATTCGATAGAATATAGAAGCCGTATTTGACGACCTGCGTGGCGCAATGGTTACCATGCCGGATTGCCAATCAAAGGATCCCGGGTTCGATTCCCGGCGAAACAGAAATTTGAATAATGAGTTTAAATTTCTGTTCTCGGTCTAGGTGTTTGTGTTTCTGTCTTTGTGTGTGTCCATGGTACCCACGACACAGGGGATACTCTGTCAATCTATCTAGATAGGAGGCAAAATTTGGGATGAAATTAGGTCTCAATAATTTCACTTTTATTTAGTTCTTGGTTACACTTTTATTGTTTGGTGAATCTTTAGGCTTATCCTAGTATTAGTTATTGAGGCATAACATTTTAATAACAACATAACATATAACAAATAATGTTTCTTTTCCTATAATATATTAGCGAATCGCGAACAGAAAGTGCGAACAAGCAATTACTGAAATGATTACCCATCAAATTTTCGACGTCGCTTTCGACGAAACAGTGAACACGAATTGTGGAATATAGTCATTAACAGAGATATTGTTGCTGAAATGATTAGCAACAATATCTCTGTTAATGACTATTTTACTTACATTTCACAGACAAAAACTTTTATTTGGACAAATATATGGATATTTACAAAAGGCTGCTCATATACATTTTCGAGAAGTTCAATTTATCTTCACGAGGTATGCAAATAAGAATATGCTAAAAGATAAAAAATTGATATGGGATAGAAAAAATGTTAATAATATTTCATTTATCACTCGGAATTCAGTTGTCAATCAAATGGGCGATGAGTTGAAATGAAAGAAAAGGACCGGATGAAAAAACTCTCAGTAGCTCTCGTACATGCAAAGCCTAAACTATATGCGTAGTGGGTGATGAGCCGACTGCGAAGCGTGAGGTCGTGGGTTCGATTCCCACCCAGGACAAATATTTGTGTGATGAACATGACTATTTGTTCTGTGTCTGGGTGTTAATTTATCTATTTATGTATTATAGTATATAGTACCTAATTATATAAGTATGTTTATCAGCTTTCTGATTACCATAGCACAAGCTCTGCTTAGTTTGGCATCAGATGGTGTTGTGTGCAAAGATATTTATTTATTATATGCGTATGACCCTACAATTAGCAAAATAACGACATTGCCTAAGCTGTACAACCCTCGAAATATTGAGGTCACCTTGAAGCATCCATATACTATAGGTTCATTTGTTCCATAAAACCTTTATGCCTGACAGAGACAGCAAGTCACACTTGAATTCATCGCAGCCTCATGTAACCGTGTAACGCCACCGGAAGCGTGTCACCGGATGTAGGCGGCGCTTCCGGCGGCACAATGAAGCCTTTTTAGCCTGCGACGGAAGTTTCGGCGACAAGTATAATTAATTTATAACAAATGATGTTATACAACGATGGGGATATCCTGTCACTTGTGCGATCAGTTTAAAGAATGGTTAAAAAAAATTGGTTTTATTTTTCAGAGATTTTGAGAGTCTTTAAGACAATAGCTCAAATACGATAGGTTATTATTACGCCATTTGTGAAATATCAATTAATAAACTGTACAAAACTTATTTGGTTTACATTAAATTATTTTAGTATATAATGTAGGTTACGGTAATGTAGGTACGTTGAATCTCAATATTTTACCATTACCATTATCCGAGATACCTGGACAATATTTCGTCACACTGCTCCGTTCCCTTTTTAGTTTTTACCGACTTCCAAAAAGAGGAGGTACTGTATTCGGCTGTATGTATTTTTTTTTATATATATTCACCGATTACTCCGCCGTTTGTGGACCGATTTTCAAAATTATTTTTTTGTTCGTATGCTTATACTCCCGAGGTGGTCCCATTGTCACCAAATCAGGATCTGATGATGGGATCCCAGGGAAATCGAGGGGAACTCTCAAATTTTATAGGCACACACATTGATTTTCTTTCTGATACTTTCTGAAGCATAAGAGATATGTGTGCATAGTAATCTACATCTCATGTTGCTGAGCTGATGATGGAAGGTACTGCGACGGTTAGGAGATGAGAGCAAATTCTTTCAATAAATGGGTTTTTGTTCGAAATCTTAGATTCCTGAAGTGGTCCAGCTGTCACCAAGTCAAAGTCTGATGATGGGATCCCAGAGAAATCGTAGGAAACATACAAATTTTATAGCACAACAATTGATTTTCATATTTTTTCTAAAGCAAAATAGGCATTTGTGAATAAATACCATCATATCATGTATCTGAGCTGATGATGGAAGGTACTACAATGGTTAGGAGTTGAGAGAAAATTCTTTCAATAAATGATTTTTTGATCAAAAACTTATGCTCCCGAGGTGGTCCAACTGTCACCAGGTCAAAGTCTGATGATGGTATCCCAGAGAAATCGAAAAGAACATTCAAATTTTATAGCACAACAAATGATTTTTATATTTTTACTAAAGCAAAACAGGTATTTGTGTATAATTATCATCATATCATATTGCTGAGTTGATGATGGAAGGTACTATGACGGTTAGGAGTTGAGAACAAATTCTTTCAATAAATGGTTTTTTGTTTGAAATCTTACATTCCTGAGGTTGTCCAACGGTCACCATGGCAAAATCTGATGATGTGATACTAGGGACATCGAGAGAAACACTGTAACTTAATAGGCACACACATTCTTTTAGTCATATTTTTTATCATAATACAAATATTTATGTCCGGTTATCGGTTATCACCTCATGTTGCTTGATTGAAGGTACAACTCCTCAACGGTTAGAAGCTGAGAGCAAATTCTTTCATAAATTTATACGTTCAGGTGGACTGATAGTAGTATGCTTTCAGGGTATAAGATGGCTATTAGATAAACATGATTATAAAAGGTATCTCTTTAACGTTTAGAAGTTAAGTGAAAAAATGTCCAATTATGCTTATACATATGTGCAGAATTATTAACATTATTAAAAAGAGTGAAATAAATTAAGTTTTTAACAAAAAAATAGAACCGACTTCAAACCGTAAAAAATAAAATTGTTCAGTACCTACTTCTTCTTGCTTATGGTAATGACTCTTAAAACTATTTTTGGAGTCGGGCCCTTAGTAAAATGTCCTGACTTAGTAAATATAGTGTACCTTTCGTTCTGAATGGGCACGGACTTCAATATAGTTTTAACAGTCATTACCATAAGCAAGAAGAAGTAGGTACTGTCCCACTGTCTGTACTGTCGGTGCCCATTTAGAACGAATGGTTGGTACGACATTTTAGTAAGGGCCCGACTCCAAAAATAGTTTTAAGAGTCATTACCATAAGCAAGAAGAAGTAGGTACTGTACAATTTTATTTTTTACGGTTTGAAGTCGGTTCTATTTTTTTGTTAAAAACTTAATTTTGTAGAGTTTATTTCATGTTTTTACCTCATAAAGATTTGAAGAAAATCTGCTGCTAATCGGTAATACCGAAGAAAGAAACTCTTAAGTGTCTATATTATAATAGGTGCAAGTTTTATTCAATGACACATATCGAATCCTTATAGGTACTGAGCCCTTACTTTGGTATTTCATTTCTGTAAATTTAATATAACAAGGTATCCAACGATGCCTACATTACAAGAATATATCTAACAGAGATAACTGTCAATCTAATAAATAATGTAGTTTAAAAAACTAAAAAACACGCTTTTGTGAAAATACGAAGTAAAAAGTAAAAACTGAGAAGAAAATGTATTTTACTGTAAAAAAAAAGCGTGGGATGCATGGTGTTAATAGTATCTTAAAAACCACCCCATACTATACTTGTAAAATTCGTTTATATCAAGTATTTAAAATATTGACATTGAACAAAGTGCATCTATTTATGAAAAAAGCGACGAAGAATTAGTGTAAGAAAATTAGTGAGTACTTTATAAAAATACTAGATGAAAACCTACTGAAAATACTAGATGAAAATTAATACTGATAAGTGATAATAAAAGCAATTCGTGTGAAATTTTTTCCTAACCATTCCAACCATTACAAAATATCAAAAATGCACAACGGTAATGTACAAGTTTTCACTTCTGCCGGCACTACCGGAGTGCAACACGTTGTTTTTTTTTTCAGATATTGGTACGGAACCCTACGTCCGACTTGCACTTGGCCGGTTTTTAAGATTCAATAACCTACACAAGCATAAAAATACGTTCCCAGAAATACTATTATTGAATTGATCATTACCTTCACCTTACCTTCCACCGCACGTACGTAAAAAAGAAATGAAAAATAACACAGAACTCACACCAGGACAGACGACAAATTTGTAAGTGCCAATAAATATTTATCGGTCCCTTTGAGGCGACACACACATTTACATCGAGGAATGACCCTGGAAAGGAGACTGAAAAGTGTTAGAAAATGTCTGATATTGTTAATTAAATATTTGGTTTATTCTTATATACGAGTATTAAAGCATTGCATTGATCTAAGTTAAAACGTATTGTAAACAAATATGTCCGCCGTTGTGTCGTAGAACTTCCGGTAAAAATAGCATAAATAGGCTTGTTACGACACACAAACATATTTGATCGCTAAAATGTCTAATATAGACAGTGAAATATTTGGTTTATTTTTACGTATTAAAGCATTCAATTGATCAAAATTTAAACTTATTGTTAAAAAAAGCCTTAAATGGAACGCTTTAGAGCGAGGTAACGCCGCGTGAGTCTGAGTTTTCGTGCGTGCAGCCGGCTCCATCGAATTATAAGACGTCATGACCAAAATATGTCCGCCGTTGTGTCATACAACTTCCGGTAAAAATAGCATAAATAGGAATGTAGCGACGCATTTGACATTATCTTCGTAGAAGTACAGTTGAGTAGATACTCTGAGTGTAACGGTATGTAAATCTAAAGGCGAAATAAATCCTTGAAACAGTAAAAATCATATTATTGCTTACAAAAGAAAACTGTGTTCGCATCGCATCTTTGTACGATTTCGTTTACTCAAATGGCGATTAGTATCATATGTAGATGGTTAAACTTTAATGGTTCGATCGGGCAAGTACCACCGCTCTCACTTTTGTCGTGAAGTAATACTATTGTATTTCGGTGGAAAGGTGCAGTTGCCGGCCAGACTGACAAAGTACAAGACGGGGAAAATCTATAGAGTTTGTTTGTTTGAACGCGCTAATTTCAGGAACTACTGGTTCGAATAAAAAATATATCTTTTGTTGAATATTGCACTTATCGGGGAAGGCCATATAGGCTATGTAACATCATACTATGACTAATACCAAAGTTCACGCGGACGAAGCCGCAGGCGGCCGCTTGTGAATTGAAAAAGTTACTACAGCTGAAGGATATCTACGTACAATGATGAAGGAAGCAAGCTTGAGTTTTGCCTGAGGTAGTAAGGAGTTGCATGAGTGCAAAAGGATCTGGGTTCGATTCCCTGCGGGCGAGATGTCTAAATGAAACATAAATAAATAAAATAAATAAATAAATATCTTTGGACAATTCACACAACACCATCTGATTCCAAACTAAGCAGAGCTTGGGTAATCAGAAAGCTGATAAACATACTTATATACCCTGCTGTGGAGTTATGAGGGTGAAGCGTGTTTTATTTATTTATGTAAGCCTAACCGCACTTTTCCACCGAAACACAATAGTATTGATTGCTTAGTGGTGGTACTTCTGTAGCGACCTTCCGCTACTCATCAAAAAGATGGCGCCACGGATATTTCTGAATCACGCTATCGAAGTTTTCTGAATATCCGAGCATATATACAAGCTCCGAATTGAGTCAGTTGGAGCGCAGCCGCTCCCCGGGCATGACCACCTCGCCCGGCGGGAGATCTCCCTTTGCCAAACTTCCCTGGTTGAAATACGTAAGTTCTACCATTGGGTCCCTTAATTTCTTGTGTAGACAAAACTATATAAACTTGAAAATGAAAATAGCGCTTTAAAGTAACAGTACTCGGATAACCGAGCGTTGCTCGGATAAAAACAACTGATTTTATAACGCCACATATTGAAGTAGATCCCAACTAAAAATTATAGTATTACATAGGTGTCCGGAAGAGTCATATTTTTCAGTTTTTGTTTAAATTAAGTATCGCTGAAAACGACATATTTTTAAATGAAACCTAGCTAGATCGATTTGTCGCCCCCGAAACGCCTTCTTACTAAATTTCATGAAAATCGTTGCAGCCGTTTTCGAGATTCGGATTACCTATATATTTAGGTATATACAAGAATTGCTCGTTAAAGGATAAGAATAATGAGGGTTATAGTTATTTTAGCACAATCTTGCTTATCTAAATTTATTTTAACTACGTACATAAAAGTTTATCTGCTTTTGACCTACATAGTAAATTTACTCTGTAAATACATGATCTCATTTATATTTCCAACTAAATTAAAACATACCTGATAAGTAAGTTATAGAGCAGATGATTTAACATAATTTAATTAAATTATACGAAATAACCACCGATTATTTCATTCAAAATAATGTATGCAAATGCTCTGTTTATATCATTATGATATTATCCAAACTAAAATAATGTTAATAATCAGTAAATCCTTTTTGAAGCTATTATAGATTTAATTTAAACGCAAATCCGCCTTTATCACTTTTGCAGTACTTTCGGCAATTAATTATTTAAATAAGTAACACATTAACATATCAGTAAAAAATTTAAAAGAGTCATATTGTGTAAATTATTCTTAAACTCGCCTCAAATGTGATACAAAAAGAGGCCATTTCAAGATAAGAAGTAAATTACATTCATTATTACCAATGCCAATAACCTTTTATAAATTTGTTT
Organism: Pyrgus malvae; assembly: GCA_911387765.1. Classification (NCBI taxonomy): domain Eukaryota; kingdom Metazoa; phylum Arthropoda; class Insecta; order Lepidoptera; family Hesperiidae; genus Pyrgus; species Pyrgus malvae. Next base: position 1,585,232 of record OU426955.1, on the reverse strand, counting down.
ACAACTTTACTATTCATAAAAACTTACGCACCGAGTATAACGTAGTTTCGATAAGGACAAAGATAATCGCTTCTTTGGAATGTTAATCAAATATTAATAGTGCTGTAAAAAGATAAGATTTGGTTTTGGCTAATCACAGTAGTTTGGTCAATATTGATAGGATAATAATTTAATGAAAAATATTTATAACATAGTGAACAAATCCTAAACCCATTGAAAGATATTGAAGTATGTAAGCTCTGTGCCCTCAAATAAAGGTCAATTTCGATTATTGATGTTTTGATTCTTCAAGTTATAAACACAAGCCGCAATGGCCACATGACACCACGTTGCCTGCGCCTGTATTGTAACTTTATTTTTTATTATTAAAGGGAAAAACTTTTTCTTTTTATTAACAGGTTATCAACGTATTGTCTCCAGCATCAAATCAAAGATACCGAACCACTCAACAAATATCCAACATTATCTCGCACAAATTTTATCTTGTTATCCAGCCGCTGTCATTCCGCTGATAACGCCGCGGGATGCGATGGCCTCCGATAACAGCGATAATTCGCGCTCGAGGCTAGTCACAATCTAGACGCTATGGGCGACGTAGCCCTCGTTGTGGGAGCGGCTAGCAACCTAGGCTACCACATACTAAAGAAGCTAGTCGCTACCTACGAAGGAAAAATTTACTTCACAACGGAAGATGAATCAACTGGCTACAACATACAACAAACCCTCGCGAAGTACGCGGTTGAACTCGAATTCTTCAGAATGGACATCACATACACGAAAAGCATAATAAACTTGAGACACCACATCCAGGATCGGGACGAGAGGATAAATTTAATTATTAACAACACGGACTACGTGTCCGAGAAGAATCTGAGTAACGCGGAGAAAGTGAGACGGACGCTCAGCGTAAACTTCTACGGTTACATAAATTTCGGGAAGCTAATATACCCGCTGCTGAATGAGAACGCCAGAGTGATAAATGTATCGGGACCGGCTGGCCTGTTGTCGACGATAGAAAACGAAGTTCTCAGAAAGAGGATAAGTGATCCGACTCTAACTGAGGACGAATTAGTGGCAGTGTTACAGGATTACGAGGAATCAGCCAGAAAAGGCGTCGAGAAAACAGAGGGTTGGGGTCTCAGTGTACACGCAGTAAGCAAAGTGGCGCTAAACGCGGTAACATTCCTCCAACACCGGGAATGGTCAGATAAGGGCGTAGTGATAAATTGCGTGAACCCGGGAAACATATCGAGTCGGGAGGGAAGGAAGACATCAAAAGTATTCGAGAACGGTGCGAACGCAATATTGTATTTGGCCTTTGAGGCCCCCTTGTCGTTAAAAGGAAATTTCGTGTGGAGCAACTACAATGTTATCTCGTGGAATTCCGATCCTTACGTTGAAGTGACCACCGTGTAATTTGACGATGTACATTTATTTTTATTTTGTGTTTGTCTTCGTTTTTTGACGGGAAATGAAATGCGTGTACAGTGAATCGATTTGGCTTTGCGTGGTTAAGTGATGACAGTATTGTTACATAATAATAGATGAGTAAGAATATTAATTTTAATTACGAAATATTCTACTGTGTTTTCATTTACTCTCATTTAATTTTCATTTTTTTTTTTATTTCATTAAACATAGTTAGTGTTTAATTTAACAGAAATAGGTTTTAGCAATCCTTTGATTAAAATAATTCAGTTTATGTTGCAATTTAAATCAAATTTTAAGAAAAGACAAATATAATAAATTCATACGCATAGGGCTATAAAATAACACTCAATCTCTTAATGAAACTAATTCCCTTTGTTTTCCTTTTTAAAATGATTGAAAATAAATGTCGTAACACTTTGTAGACCAAAAATAATGTTTATTCAAGATGTCTGTAGCCCTTATTTGAGTTTCTCCAGAGTTTTGACCACTGTCCAAAAATTATTAAACCACAATCAAATACACAAAATATTTATAACACGAGCTGTAAGTGTAAGCGTCTGTGGGACATACAAACCCCGTTTATTCTGCATAGGATCGCACATTTTGCGCGCAGGAATTCTCCCCGATACTCAGAATGCCTTTCATATTTTGTTTTAGCACTAGCTCGGTATTTGAGGCGGTTGTAGAGTTATTTAAAACTGCAAAAGGTATTTTCATATCTTGTTACATTTTATATTTTACTTGGCATAACTTTTCACACTCGTTTCACGCTTATAGCCCCACTGTAGGCTATATACATTATACCCTGTGTCTTGGATACCATTGGACACATAAATAAATATGAATACAAGCACCCAGACCGCGTACACAAACTGAAACTCATTATTTCAATCTCTGTTTCACCGGAAATCGAATCCAAGACCCCCGATTGACAGTTCTGAAACGAACTCCGAACGAAAACTGAAACGTTGCACCACACGGGTCACATCTTTAAGGACACTAAAGTTTATATTCTTCTACAATCATTATAGTTACTAACATAAAGTGAGCTTAAAGTTTAGTTGGCTGCAAACCTTTTTACGTCCCACTGCTGGGCACGGGTCTCTCCCCATTATTGGGGAGGCCTGGACTGCTCCAATGCGGGTTGGTGGAGATGCGGGTTAGTGGCCAACCCGCTGTCGGATGTTTTCAAACCGCCCATAAGGCCTCCGACAAGGTTTAACGACTGTTATCTAACGACAACAACGGGACCGACGGCTTAACGTGCCCTCCGAAGCACGGAAACGCACATTACATTTTTTTCCACCAGCGGTCACCCATCTCACACCCGACCGCGCTCATTTGGCTTCGTCGCATAGATCGCTTGTGTTCTACGCTAACCGCCGGGCCATGAGGGTTCTTCAAAAGTTTAGTTAGGTTAGCTCAAATAGAAAGCCAATCCATAATAGGCAGTCCGCATAGGATCGCATACTTCACGCACAAGAATTCTTCCCTGACACACTGAATTCCTTCAATATTTTGGTTTTAGGGCTGGCCCGATATCAAAATCAAATAAAAAAAAAAACAAAAATGTTTTATTCAATATACCAAGTTTGGTTGCAACAAGTCGCAAGGGCCCCTGTACTGGGTTGGTGACCCGTGTTACTGGGTTTACTGGGTTACCCAGCTCATGCACCAAAGCAAACAATACATTGTATACTTAGTACCTATATCAAGACATAAAGCACAGGTCTAAGCCTAGTGATAAGTTTACATTTACATATAAGTATTTTTAAATTTAGTACTACTAACTTGTTACCGACGCGCGTGAATGCGTGTGTGTGTGTGTGTGTATGTGTATGAATGTAGGTATATTTTGGATGTAATATTATATTGTTATTGTACGATACAAATAGAAAAATAGAATTTATTGTTTTACTAACAGTTCAGTTTCACTGTAATCCTGTTGAAGCAAAAAAACTGTAATTGTTAAAGGGTAAATATTTAATCTGCTATTTAGCTTATTGTAAAGTGATGCTGATTTACATGCGTATTGATGTCTTTTGAATTTTGTTTTACAGTAGGGGATTGAGCATATCATTGGTTTTCTACGTTTGTGCAACTGGTGACAGATATAGGGAAGCTGACGGTGTACTCTTTGAACACAACGTGATGTGTATAACTGGCGAGTGGTAAGAAGCTTATAAGAGTTATAAAGTTCAAAGGTAGGAAAGCGAATAGGTTTACTGAAATTCAAAGCGGTTGTAAAGTTTTTCAGGACTGACCGAGGTTTTTCCTTTACTTATAATTTCATCGGCTATAATGTTTTGAGGAAAAGCCAAAATGTGCCCATTGATATAGCAATGGACATATTTTATTTATTCTATGAAATATTTCAAATAATCCTTACTTTGTCATTGATTTAATAAAAAAATCTATGAGCTTTTTAAATATTTCTAGCTTTCCCGGTAATTAAAATTAATTTATTCATGAAAACTTATTTAAGTAAATTTAAAATTACAAAATTTATGTTGCTGTTATATTTAAATTTTGTATTCTCACCGTATTGACATAAATAAGCAGTAAGAATAGCAATAAATCTAAATATTAATCTTATCATATTAAGAAAACATAATATTATTATACATAAGTTGAAATAACACGAATCATACGTTTTGATGTTTTGTCTACTGTGCTGTTTTAAATACTCCATACTTTTTAAAATATCATAATGTCAGAGTTCAACATAATAAAGATTAAGTATGAAAACAGTGTGCCAAGACTAACACATTTAATGATATAAGTTTGGAAATTAATTTACAAAAAAAAAACATTATAGTACAGCAAATAATAGATATAGCTACACTACAACCCTTTTTGCGTCCCACTGCTGGGCTCGGGTCTCTCCCCAATAGGTATTGCTATTTAATAATATACATAATATCTGTAAATTACTCAGTAGGTTATCAAAAACGAATTATAATATAGTACCATTATCTGATACTAAGTATAAATAAATGGAATCATTATTTTATTTCATAACGTAAAATTACGAGAATAATATCTTACTGATTATGAGGATTATCAAAATAATGTTTAATACCTACACTAGTGATAGCGAAAATTTTAATTTATAACAACGTGATACCTAGTTTGAAATTAACAGTGAAAACACTATTTCATAATCGTTTCGTAATCGAGCATGTTGATGGCCGAGCGGCAAGGACCGCAGTCACCGACTCAAAGATACCGAGTTGAGACTCCGAGTTGAAGCTTGAAAAGCGCACGAAATTTGTTATGTGTGTAAGAATCGTTGCTTCACGGCGAGGGAAATATTGTAAAATTTTATTAATTACAATGGTTTCCACTGTGCATGTCTGAGAGTTAAAGGTCTCTGAAAGGTATATGATTAGTTCACCCAGGTCTTCCTAGACTCGATGACTGCTGATGCAGATGAAGTGCTGATCCGGTAATCAGGGCACTGTATCCACAGAACGAATTGTCACTCGGAAAAGTTCCTATAGACACACGCGAAAGGTCCCGCTCCTAGAAGCTCGAAGGAACATTTAAAATTTGAAAACACCTTTGATAGTGAATGATAAGAGAGTTGAATGAATGACGTTAATGAGTGATATAAAAATTTAATTTAAATTCGTGATTAATTTGAATAAACTGAGTACACTCGCGGAATTGCGATGCGTTACGTGTTATGATGTACACTAAACGCAAGTAGCGATTTGGGGAAACGTATGGTCAGTGATGTGCTGTCGAAGATCAAACAACATTGTGATAACTAATTACGACGCTTTCCATCACCGCGCATGAGATTTACTTACATTTTCTCGATGGCATGTTGTCCACCAATCCCTTGGCTAGCGTGGTGGACTATGGCCTACACGTCCCAGAGTGTGTAAGATATACAAAGGGTTAAAAAAATCGTTAACCGTTACGTAGTCTTATACGTAGTTCTAAAGTAATTTGTTAAAAAATTATTAAGGTTACCCTTTTCACGTGATACGATAACCGACAATAACGTTAATAGAGATCGTAATAGATATTTTTTTCAAATACTGTCATTACAGACTTGACTATAGGTCCGGGGCCATGCATCATCTAGGTTCTCCACCTTTTTTTGGTAAAGGGGGGGGAACCTTTAAAAGGTACCGGGCACCTTGGAAGAGACAATACCGGGCTGTGGGATTATGGGGAAAACCCCTCGGTGGCCTGCGTCTGCGCATGCGGAGGATTCCAGAGGCCTTAGTGTAAGTGTGCACACGCGAAAACTTTACTATCGCGTTTGCGTTAAGAATTTAATTATTGTGCTTATTCCTTTCAAGGTAAGATCTATCTGTCCAATTTTAACTCCGACGCAGTAGTAATGTTTGCGCGTTTACAATCTCACACTAAGGGCTCTGGATCTCCAATGGTACGCACCTGTGTCCTCCGCACGCGGCGCCCAGTACAGGCCCATCTTCGGGAGAGCAAATGTGCTCTCTCCCCAAATATCATCATACAAGTAGCACGGCAGTAGCACTTTAGAATAGTGTTGTTGCTGTTGAGTTTTGACGTGACAACATCTAATAAATCGATAAACGCCAGCTGCACGCACGAATAAGGATTACTCATTGTAACGTTACGCTAGTTATGTAACGTTGAAGCTTGAGCGTTTGGCTTGCGCCGTTCGTCGACTGTTTATAAAGTGAAGTTAAAAGTTAATGTGGTTTTCTCTGTTTCGTTATGACGTTGTCACGTTAAACTATCGTCCGTAAACCGAATTTACAGACAAAGATTTTTTTGCTTATGTAATTTCTCTTCATGCTTACAAAAGTAACTCGTGTTCAGATATTGGTTAAGTCTCAGACCGGCCTGTTGTCGGCGCGCGATCGTTTGCTCCTGACATCTAATTATAAGCTCTTAGTGTTACTTCGCGTTTCTTATAATAGCTTACTTTTAATACCTCTTTCAGGGTTTGTAGTTCGTTTATGAATAAATATGTTAATAATGTAAGCCAGCAAATGTTAAAAAAAAAGTGTGTGTACTTATGTACACGCGTTAGAAGCTATACTTCTTTGGCGTATGAAAAAAGTTTCAAATAACTATAACGCAGTAGTTGGCTGCAAATTATTGGGGAGGCCTAGAGCTTACTCCACCACGCTGCTCCAATGCAGGTTGGTGGAGATGCGGGTTAGTGGCCAACCCGCTGTCGTATGTTTTCAAACCGCCCATAAGGCCCCCGACACGGTTTAACGACTGTTATCTATTGACAACAACCGGGACCGACGTCTTGACGTGCCCTCCGAAGCACGGAAACGCGCATGAAATTTTTGCCACTAGTGGTCACCCATCTCATATTCGACCGCGCCCGTTTGGATTAGCTGCGTAGATCGCTTGCGTTCTACGCTCGCCGCCGGGCCATGCGCGCTTTAAGCAATATATGCAGATATTGGCGGCGTATGGCCATGCTACATAGCAGCACGGCCATGTGCTGTTCATAATGAATTATCGAATACCTTTAAACGAGCAATTCTTGTATATATCTAAATATATTTTTGGAATCTCCGAAACGGCTCCAAAGATTTTGATGAAATTTAGTACCCTGGTTTCGGGGATGATAAATCGATCCACAAATTTTTATTGATAGAAATTGTCGTTTTATTTAATGTTTTTGCCGTTAAATATAAAATTACTCTTACTGACATCTATTGGAAAATATTACTAAATATAGTAGCGTAGAAAGCCGTCACATGTCAACCGTCAATCCGCCCTTCAAACAAATGACAATGTCTATATGAAAGACCTCTATAAAAACTTCGTCAGCCGAATTAAAGCTTTCTTGGTCGAATGGTTACGAAAACTGACTACGGAGCTAGAGACCCGGGTTCAAATCTCAAGTAGGCAAATTGCGTTTTTAATTTTTTGTGACAATTTTTTTGAAATTGGGAGCTAGGTATTTCAGAAGGCTTTGTTAAGTACACTAAGTCAATAAATGTTTTACTTAAAAATAAACCAAGAAAAACAATTGTTTTTATCCGAGCAACGCTCGGGCGTCCAGGTACTAATAAATAAATAATAATATACTACTATGAGCAAGTAATAAGCGTAACAAAAGGTGCGCGACTGCCCATAATTACGCGTCAAACGCACTCTAGCGCTAAAGTAATATGAAATTGCTAAAATAAAGCTGTTTATTGTTAATGGAATTTGATATTTGATTTATCTCGATTTTTTAAGTATTTTTTAAATCCTGGAATAAATTAATAACGCAACTCCAACGATCCGCGTTGGAGCAGCGTGGTGGAGTGAGCTCCAGGCCTTCTCATTAATGGGGAGAGACCCGTGCACAGAAGTGAGACGCAAAAAGGGTTGCAGCCGAATAAGGGTCAAACTTTTATATGACATTTGAAATGTTTTGACGACCCGTATGGCGCAATGGTTACCATGCCGAACTGCTAACCGAGGGGTTCCGGGTTCGATTCCCGGCGAAACAGAAATTTGAATAATGAGTTTAAATTTCTGTTCTCGGTCTGGGTGTTTGTGTTCCTGTCTCTGTATGTGTCCATGGTACCCACGACACAGGTTATTAATTACCTTACTGTGGGGCTATGAGTGTGTAACGTTTTTATATAACGTCAAATTTGAGAATCAAACATAAATATTTAAGCCCTTATTTCACTGGCTCGCTCATTATAACCGAACGGATTAGCTGTGAATTTATAGAGTCGCCTATTATTAACAGAATTTGACATTACATTTAGCTGGAATTTTGTCAGCAATTAACACTAGGAATCCCGTACATAATTGCAGCTTGCGTCAAAGTACATGTAATGTTAATAGCTAGTTAATTCAAATTGTTCAAGGAAGCTTATCTATACATATAATAAATCTGTAACAAGTCGGTTTCTGTACATTGAAGATATTTGAAAAAAACTGTCACTAGGGCTATTTCTTAGCGTAATAGAACCCAAAACAATGATTTTTAGAATTATTGTCTGTTTGTCTGTTTGTCTGTTTGTCTGTTTATCTGTTCGTTTGTGCGCGCTAATCTCAGGAACGTCTTAACGTAGAAGGATGCGGTTTTCACTGAAGTATTGGTATTTTTTTGGATTAACATTTAGGGTTTGTTTTATTTAAATCGGTTCACAAACAAAAAAGTTACGTCAATTTCAAGAATGATGAAATGGATGAACACCTGCACGCTATAATCAAGTTAATGCGAGCGGTCACACCACAAGTTTCGATAACTACTAACATCTCTTATTATTCTGATAGCAAGTTTTCAAACACTTATGCTAGATTTCATCTCTAAATATTTAAAAAAAACCATACATATCATATCACCACATATTCAAAGAAATCCTCAATACAAAATGTACAAAACCTTAACAAAACCAGGCTACTGCCGACATCTATGTTCACATTCAGAACTATTTAGTGATCTGTTGCAAATTCGGTATATCGACAATTTAGTTTACATGCTATACGATAGATGTCGTTGTTATTCATTTATTCATATTTAATTGCTTTTTACAGGTAGATTTACAGGTGGTGTTACATAATCATTATTTTACCCAATAACGCTATTACAAAGTGGATAGGTGGAGATTATTTCAAATAATTAATTACGAGTATATTTACTTAATAAAGTATCTAATAAAAAATTAACAACACAGAGCTTTGGAACTGGCGCTGATATTGTACTCATTGTGGTAGAGCATTATGGAGGCGCGGCGCGGTGGTTACATCCACATATTATTGGTGCGGTGCAGGTGCGGTCCCAGGGACAGGGGACATGACCCCCCCCCCCCCCCCAAATCCCTCACTCATGCGTAGATGGAAGGCGAATCAAGCCAATTTGAGACATCTCAACCCCCAAATTTCTTAGTGACCCCCCACCAAAATTTCTTGGCGACCCCCCCCCCCCAAATTGAAGGCTGCGACCGCGCCTGGACTCGCGTGGCGCAATGGTTACCATGCCGGACTGCCAATCGAAGGGTCTCGAGTTTGATTCCCGGCGAAGCAGAAATTTGAATGATGAGTTTAATTTTCTGTTCTCGGTTTAAGTGTTTGTATTTCTGTCTCTGTGTGTCGCATGGTACCCATTACACAGTGTATATTTTCCCCTACTCTGGCGCTATCAGTGTGAAACGTAAAAAAATCAAAGTGTTTTACCGACTTTACTATGCTGAGTGTTCTTTTCAAAATGATAGCTACGTCTCCATATCATGATTACACCACCAGTCGAAGGTTAAAGTTCCACAGGCCGCTTTGCACGCTCCTTTTGATATTTGAACGGATGTGTAAGTTATGGGACAACCTTCCAGCTGAGGCATTTCCAGTGGACTTTGACATAGGGTTCTTCAAGAAAGCTGTAAAGAAAGCTCTTCTTGAAAGCCGGCAGTGCTCGGGTGGCTCCGCTGGGGTTGCCCGTTTCCATAGGCGACAGTGATCGCTTAACCACGCGGCCTTTCTGCCTCTTTGTTCGGTTTATTTATAAAAAAAGTGATTTCTAATAAACGAATAAGCAATTGCCGAGGGTCTAATAAAAAAATGTTATAGAAATGAGCAGACGTTTTCAGTGGTTAATTTAATAAGAGCTATTACATACATACGCAGTACTGGCACTGGTGTTATACTAATATGCTAAAGCGTCACGGCAGCAGCACGGCATGGTGGTCACGCCCAGAATAATATTAGTAATCGATATATTTATTTCTGATGCTGTGTGAAGGGTTGTTAATAGGACTAATTGACTCTTAATCGCGTAGGGCCTGATCCTCTCACGCTGCTCCAATTCAGGTTGATGACGTCTTCATTGTTAGTGGCCTAACTGCTGTCGCAAGTTTTAAATCGCTCAAAAGACCTCCATTAAGTATGAACGACAGTATGTTAACGACAATTGCAACCAACGTGTAAGCAACCAAGAATTTGACTAACCAACTACTAACCACGCCTGACATAGCGTAGACATTTCACCACCTTTCTGCAATATATTTAAGTTACATGATGATAATGAATCTATGCATTATTTGCAGCACAAATTATTTAATTATAATGATCCTTTCCGCGGGCACAACAGTACTATCTAAACACTTTATAAACAGGCTATTATAGTACGTTTAATTTGTAAAGAGAAACTGACGATAACGACTGAAAAGTCGATTATAAGAGGAGTACAGTAAGATTGTAAGGACTCAGGAAGAATGTATCTACTCAACATAATAATATGAACTTTTGTATCATAAGTAATTTCATAAAAGGTAACAATAATCCAAGGGACAGTGGAGGGCAAGCGGTCACGAAGGAAATTGCAACCTCATCAGCAACGACCACTCTGACAAGAGTGAACGAATAAGGAGGAGGAAGAACAAATAATCCAACTCTAATCAAGCCTTTTGTACAAGTCTTTATCTACGCGGACGACGTCGCGGGCACAGCTAGTTACACAATAAGTTAAATTTCAACATTTTTGTAAGGTATTTCCTGGCACGATTGCAATTTTTTGCTGGGTTTTTCCTGTTATGCACAAGTCTCATTTCGTTATCAGAAGAGATTTAGGCCATAGACCAACACGCTGGGTAAGTGATTAACATTTCACACTCATTAACGTGTTACACTCATAGCCCTATATTAGGGTAGTAATACCCTGTGTTGTGGTTACTATGGACACATGGCCGCAACCCTTTTTGCGTCCCACTGCTGGGCATGGGTCTCTCCCCATTATTGGGAAGGCCTGGAGCTTACTCCACCACGCTGCTCCAATGCGGGTTGGTGGAGATGCGGGTTAGTGGCCAACCCGCTGTTGGATGTTTTCAAACCGCCCATAAGGCCTCCAACAAGGTTTAACGTCTGTTATCTATCGACAACAACCGGGACCGACGGCTTAACGTGCCCTCCGAAGCACGGAAACGCGCATGATTTTTTTTGCCACTAGCGGTCACCCATCTCACACCCGACCGCGCCCGTTTGGCTTAGTTGCATAGATCGTTTGCGTTCTACGTTAACCGCCGGGCCATGCGCGCTTCAAATGGACACATACAAAGACAAAAACATAATCACCACAGAACAGAAATTTAAACTAATCATTCAAATTTCTGACTCGCCGGGAATCGAACCCGAGACCTCCCGATCGGCACTCTGGCATGGTAATCATTGTGCCACGTGGGTCGTCGAAATGATTCCTATGAAAAATTGTGGTGCTCAGGGTGAAACATAGTGAAATATCACAATTTAACTGAAACTTAGCAGTGATAAATACCCACAACTGGCCAACACTCGCGTTGGTGATGGGTGTCTTTATAACATTCGGCTATCGCCCGCCACTCGATTACTTCGAAACACAACAGAATTGTTTTATGACAGAAAGGATTACAATAAAAAGAGATGGCACCACGGGTATCCTGAATCACGCTATCGAAATTTTCAGAATATCAATTGCCATATATATTGCCAAACTAGCAACAGGTACACAAGTCAAATCCTTTATCACGAATGCAATAAGATTAGAGAGGAAGATACCTATAGTATTTCCTAAGCAAAGCAAACGCAGAACTCTGCGAACAAAAATTGAGGCCAGTTTTGGAAACGTGTGCGTCAGCCGCTGTTCCAATCATAATTCAAATTACCCCACTGCTGTAATTATTAATCATTAATATTATTCATTATACCCTTTCACAACACAATTGGACATTTTCTTCTTGTGAATTTTTATATTTAAACAAATTTTTATTTAGATATTCGACTGGCAAAGCGAGGAGCAGTTTCGTTTTAATTGTGTGCGTGTCATGCACAGAACATTATTAAGAAAGGTAGAACGGCAATAATACGCCGTTTGTATGAAGACTGGTGTCGCCGATTAAGCCCCGCCTTTCACCTCCATTACATCTGTACTTAAATAAATACGAAGCTTACGCACATATTTGCAATTTCAAATCTAGCCAATCTTAGCGCCGCCACAATCACGCGATTTCAAATGAACGAATCACACAAGCACGCATATTGTAGCACGATCGCGTGTTTCTGTAGAGATTTTGGAATTTTTGAGCGTTTGCTCAAAATTCCTTGGCGACGTCTGCCCCGCCCACATTTCCATTCTAACTTCTGTTAATAATGTTCTGTGGTGTCATGTGTATGTACATAGCGAGGTGCAGTAAGCCGGTTTAAGGCTTACTTCGATGTTCTCCGTATTCCATTTATACTTATTCATTCTATGTGAGATATTTCGAACTAATTAAAAGTAAAACAAAAATTTCAAGATATCAAGAAGTAATACTAATTCCAAGTTTCTCCGTTTAAAATCTGGCCACTGGTAGTTAGCCTTGTGAAGAGCCAGTTAAGAAGTTAATTAATGAAAGTTTCTTGGCGTAGTGACTTCTTGTAGTCAATCAGCCGTGTAATGGACATTAAAGGACGTACGAACCGTCCTAAAAATCGCTTATTTCTCGTATATCTTTAAAGTCGATCAATGAAATTACTTGGATAGATGATCGTTTAGATCCAAAGTTCATACGACATTTTGTGCTTGAAGTTTTGAGTTTATATGTAAAAGTCTGGTTTATTGAAGGTTAAATTGTTGGATGTCCTTTTGAGTGCAAAAAGCACTCGATTTCATTTCATGAGTCAAACGAGCAGCAGTACGGGTAAAGTATGTGGTTAATGACAAAATTGACCGCATGGCTGGCTGGCTGGCTGGCTGGCCGCAACCCTTTTTGCGTCCCACTGCTGGGCATGGGTCTCTCCCCCTTATTGGGGAGGCCTAGAGCTTTCTCCACCACGCTGCTCCAATGCGGATTGGTGGAGATGCGGGTTCGTGGCCAACCCGCTGTCGGATGTTTACAAACCACCCATAAGGCCTCCAACAAGGTTTATAGACTGTTATCTAGCGACAACAACTGGAACCAACGGCTTAACGTGCCCTCCGAATCACGGAAATGCGCATGAAATTTTTTGCTACTAGCGGTCACCCATCGCACACCCGATTAGGCTTAGCTACGTAGACCGCTTGCGCTCTCTACGCCATGCGCGCTCCGACCATTTTTTTTAACATTCTAGGATACAAGAGAGTAACAGAGATAAACAACTTCTTTACCACTAGCCTCTAACTACTATATTGCTCATGTCGTATGGTGGGTTGTGTAATCTAACGAATATGAAATCATCTCTTCTAAAATTATAAAGCTGAAAAATTTGTTTGTTTAAAGCGCTAATCTAATTTGTAATGTGCTCATTAATCGCTGCTTAACTGTGATGGAAAATATCTTGATATTTAAATGATTATGATGTTCTCCATCGCCATGCATGTCCAATCCAATATCTCTCTCTCTCTCTCTCTCTCACTTGTGAGACATGTGTCCAGCAGTGGGACATAAAAAGGTTGAAAAAAAGCGCTAATTTTGGGACTTTGGGATCTACTGGTTGAAAATGAAAAATTATATTTGTGTTCGATAGTCTATATATCGAGGAAGCTATAAAACATCACGCTACACCGCGAGTAAAACAGCGAGGCACAGATATTAACAATTAAACTAAAAAGTTGGCTCAAAAAGTAATACTAATTCCAAGTTTGACCGTTTAAAATCTGGCCACCGGTAGTTAGCTGTGTAAAGAGCTTCCTTTCAGTCAGTTAAGAAGTTAATTAATGGAAGTTTCTCGGCGAAGTGACTTCTTGTAGTCAATCAGCCGTGTAACAGACATTAAAGGCCCGCCCTTTTATAAAAGTAAAGTAAACACTATTTAAAAATTACCGTTTACATTATATTACTAAAGTCGAACGACGAAATTACTTATAGTAGAGCTTACTCCATCATCTTGCTCCAATGCGGGTTAGTGGATGTCAAAGCACCCATAAGGTCTCCTATAAGGTCGACTGGTACCTTTCGATAATAACCGGTTCGACCGCTTAACCTGCCAGCCAAAGCACGGAAACGCGCATTAATTTTTAGCATTAGCAGTCCCTCATCATAGCGGTCATTAAAGGTTGCGCCCGTTTGGCTTAGAAACATAGATCGCTTGTTTTCTATGCCAGCCGCCGAGCCAAACGCGCTTTAAAAGTGTTCCTATTAATATATATTTGGATTTTGCATAGAACTTAGCATTCATTTAGATCTCCATTCTTTTTGCAGCGAAGACCACAGCCAAGCATAATTTTTGTATTGAACTTGGCTCTCCTTTTTTACTTTTATGTTTTTGGTGGGATACTATTGACACCATGCACCCCACGCTTTTTTTTACAGTAAAATACATTTTCTTCTTATATTTTTACTTTTTAATTCGTATTTTCACAAAAGCATGTTTTTTAGTTTTTTAAACTACATTATTTATTTTTAATTTTTTAGTTGGATTTTTATTCTCATATTATTGCATTGTCATCGGCTCTTGACCCCTATGCTTTTCAAGTTAATCAGACGCTTAGACGTGTTAAAAATATAAAACTTTATATTTCTTTCGTTAAAATTTCGTGTGCAATTTGATCCAACTTGAAAGATAGGATAGCTTACATCTCAATTTATAGTCGTAATATTATTTTATTTCTGATACTTTAAGGCAGGACAACATCTGCCGGGTGCGGTAGTAGGTTATAAATCTACAGTGTTAACTAGTAAGACTTCCCGTACCTGCCGTCAAAGAAGCTTGTTAAAAGTTCCAAGTTGGGCGCATGCATGCAGTTGTTAACCTTTGAAGAACTCGCGAGGCCCTAAGGATCGGCAGAGTTTCATATTTTAATGTAAAAACTGAGTATTGGCTCGAGAAATAACGATGTCGCAGGAAACGTACGTTCGCAGAACACCTATACTTATTAAACGTATACGAATATTCTAGTTATACTAAAATGGGAGAGGACAGTAGTAGTAACGCTTCACAACCCTAGGCCCACAGCAGGGTATATCCCTCGTATATCCTGTGTCGTGGGTACCATGGACACACACAAAGACAGAGACACAAACTCCCAGATTGAGAACAGAAATTTAAACTCATCATTCAAATTTCTATTTTGCCGGGAATCGAACCCGGGACCCTTAGATTGGCAGTTCGGCATGATAACCATTGTGCCACGCAGGTCGTCTAAAGTGATTGAAAGATATAGAATATATACGTATGTAGTTGTAAGTAGCGATAAATGAGCATATTACAAATTTCTTTGTCAGAGGATTTGTACCCGGTATCGGTCGCGTCGGAGACCGCGGTCTTTTACCACTTGTCCATCGCTGTTCCACGGTGATGAAAAATATCATGATATTTAATTAATGACGTTGTTCTCCATCGCCGTGTATGGCTGAAACCATTTTATGTCCCACTGCTAGGCACGGGTCTCAAAAACATATTATTACATCCCCATTATTGGGGAGGCCTGGAGCTTACTCCGCAAACTCTGCTCCAATGCGGGTTGGTGGAGATGCGGGTTAGTGGCCAACCCGCAGTAGGATGTTTTCCAACCACCCATAAGGCCTCCGACAATTTTAACGACTGTTATCTATCGACAACAACCGGGACCGACGGCTGAACGTGCCCTCCGAAGCACGGAAACGCGCATGTTTTTTTTTTGCCACTAACGGGCACCTATCTCTCACCCGACCGCGCCCTTGGCTTAGTTGCATAAATCTCTTGCGTTCTACGCCAATCGCCGTGCATGCCTGAGAGAAATTCATAATTTCTCGAAAGCATGACGCCCACCAATTCGCACTTGGCCAGCGTGGTGGACTATGGCCTAAATCCCTCTCAAATGTGAGAGGAGACCTGTGCCCAGCAGTGGGACATTAAGAAGTTTGAAAAAAAGTTGTAAGTATAATTGTGTGCGGAACATAATTGTTAGAAAAACTCAGAAAAAACAGAAAAATCCATCCACCTGCCTTTAGATGTCCATCAGCATTGAGATGAAAGAAATAAAGAAAGAAAATAATATTGTATTCACTGTACATTTTTTTTACAGACTCTTAGTAAACGTTATAATAATTATGTTTTAGTCTGCTCTGGGTGAGCTTAGGCAATGTTAAGCTCAACAAAAAAACAGATGCAGAAAAATTTGAGCCCTGCTTTAAAATATTAAGATTACATATTGTAAATTTAATTTGACATGAAATTGGTTATAAATCTTAGATAGATAGATAGATAAACTCTTTATTGTTTGTAATGCACAACAATCATTATGACATAAAATAAAAATACAAAATAACATTTAAACAAACAATGGGCTGCCTTATCGCTTAAAATCGATTTCTTCCAGGCAACCCTAAAAAGCAAAAGAACAATGTATTAAAAACATACAGGTAATGCAACATTACAAGTAACATTAAAATAAAATACAATAATTATTATAATAACTTGAATACACACACCTGTAATTTTATGATAGTATTCACAGAGTAGCAAGGTAATGCTCCTTAACCAAGTTTTTAAAGGAAGCGAGATTTGGTGCTTTTCGTACCGTCACTGGTAAGGAGTTCCACAAGCGGATAGCTGATATGGTAAAAGATTTATCGAAAAAGGATGTAAAGTGTACTGGAACATTTAAGATCATGTTGTTAGATGAGCGAAGCAAACGGCTGTGAGACTGATCAAGAAATTCAAATTTGTTCCGAAGATAAAATGGAGTGTTTGGGTTAAACAGAATGTTGTACAGAGCGGAGTGTATATGAGTATTCCGGCGAAGTCGGAGCTTTGCACGAAATTCGGAAACGTGGTCATACTTGCGAAGCCCAAATATGAACCTGATACAGAGATTTTGAAGACGCTCAAGCTTATTAAGTTGCTCCTAACTAAGATCAGAATAACAGATATCTGCGTAGTCAAGAATGGGTAAGAGTAAGGAATTGGCAAGCGCAATTTTAGTGGACACCGGAAGGAAGTTCTTAAGCCTGCGAAGACTTCCAGTTGTGGAGAATAGCCTTCTGCTGACCTCGTTAACCTGAGGAGACCACGACATCGTGGAGTCCATCAGGATACCTAAATTTTTGACAACTTGGGAATAAGGAATATGAACACCATCAAAAATTACCGAAGGAAGCTGGGGCCAATCAACTTTAGAAACCAGCCTCGAACTGCCAATTATAATAACTTGACTTTTGATTGGGTTCACTCTAAGTCCAAATGAGCGGAATCTTATTTAATACATTCAGAATAATTCAGATGTTAACATGTATTTTCAGAAAATTCTATATTGACATTGCATGCCCAAATTGGCCAAATAAGAGTGTAACTTTAGCCTATTTAAGAACCTCTGTACCATATTTTGCAATAAATAATGATTATGATTATGATTATAAACATTATTTTATAATCATTCTGTTTCTAACCATGCCGTTTGATATAATTTAACTTCATTTGTTTATCTAATCTATCTAATACCTTTAAACGAGCAATTCTTGTATTGAACCTAAATATAATATATTTTGAATCTCGGAAACGCCTCCAATGATTTTGATGAATTTTAGTACCCTGGTTTCGGGGGTGATAAATCGATCCAGCTAGGTTTTATTTTAAGAAATTTTAAATTATTGAAAAATATTTTCAGCGACAGTCAACTTAAATATTAGGTCTTTACCTATGAAATTGCTGTTTTGTATGGAATAAGTGAAAGTACTTATTTTTTTAAACTTTTTTCGACGCATCTTTGCCAATGCATTGGCAATTTATTGATGGCCTTCTTGTAAAAATCAGCTGGACAGGAGGCATTTTGTACTGCCTTTGGTAAGTAACACTAAGCAAATGAGTATTTCGTTTGAAATTAAACCAAGAAAGTAAATTGTTTTTATCCGATCAACGCTCGGTCGTCCAGGTACTCGATATAAATTATTTATTTCCTATTCTCAGATATTGATTCTGCTATAGCCCTTTCTTGATATTTATCATTTTTAAAGATACAAAAGCAAACCGTGACTCACTCCACATCCACTAAGAACGGATTTTGCAATAGGTCGAATTAATGAGAACGAGAAAAGTGCTATTTTCCTAAATAATAAAAACAAGATGTTAAAACTACTTAAAATCTGCAAGATAGACCACTATCTCGGAGTAGCGAAGACGATTAGAGTTACAAATCGAGTGTCGATTCCAGACTGCAAAAGATGTATCCAATCCGAATGCTTGGAACTTCTATCTCTTACTTGCAGTTCATCTATTTTATACTGCAATTGCGAAGTTGCATAGCACATTGAAAAAATAGAAACATTTATTTGTAATTATATTAAAACTTTTAATATAAGCTCACATGACCTAGTCGGGTGTGAGGTGGGTGATCGCTGGTGACAAAATTAAATTGTATGCGTGTTTCCATGCTTCAGAGGATACGTAAAACCATTGGTCGAGGTTTTTATTGATAGATTACGATCGACAAACTTGTTGGAGGCCTTATGAGCAGTTTGGAAAACATCCGACAGCGGTCGCCACTAATCCGCAGCTCCACCAACTCGAATTGAAGCAGCGTGGTACACTAAGCTCTAAGCCAACACAGTAATGGAAAGACCCACTGAGTTGCACTTTTTTGCACTTTCAATATAAGCGCTAACAAGGAATAGGACGTGTAAGTACAGAGAAAACAAATGACCATTTGCTCTCCCTAAGATGGGCCCGTACTGGGCGCCGCGCGGAGCACACCGGTGCGTTCCACTACTGGAGATCCCGGTGTCCTCCCAAGCGCAGAGGCAGACCACCGAGGGGGTTTAATTGCGGTACAAATCTCACATAACCCGGTATCCCCTCTCCCAAGGTGCCGGGTACCTTTTGAAGGTTCCCTCCCGATACCAAAAAAGGTCAGCTACGACCCAGCACAATGTGGCTTTCATACTTCAACTACTCCATTTAAATAAAAAGTCTACCTTTACCAATTTAATTGAGACGCCATCATAAGTCTGAAGCGCGCATGGCCCGGCGGTTAGCGTAGAACGCAAACGATCTATGCAACTAAGCGAAACGGGCGCGGTCGGGTGTGAGATGGGTGACCGCTAGTGGCAAAAAATTTCATGCGCGTTTCCGTGCTTCGGAGGGCACGTTAAGCCGTCGGTCCCGGTTGTTGTCGATAGATAACAGTCGTTAAACCTTGTCGGAGGCCTTATGGGCGGTTTGAAAACATCCGACAGCGGGTTGGCCACTAACCCGCATCTCCACCAACCCGCATTGGAGCAGCGTGGTGGAGTAAGCTCCAGGCCTCCCCAATAATGGGGAGAGACCCGTGCCCAGCAGTGGGACGCAAAAAGGGTTGCAGCCAAGCCATAAGTCTAAATTAATAAAATTTGTAAGTTATTTCTTACACAAAGTAAAGGTTTGTAAGATATACTTTTCTGTTATACTTGTTAAGCAGGCAATTTTCTATTATAAACAGTGGAAAAGTCTAGAAACTTAGTCTACGGCGCGGCGATGATAAAGGTCCCGCGAACTGAGGCAGTTGGAGCGAGTTAATAAATTAACGTTTGCAGATCGCTCATTGAATGCTGAAAAGATAACTTGCTTCGGTATTGAGAAGTTGTGTGCACATAAATTTGACATAGCTTTGTTACATGAAGTTTCTAAGCTTGGCGTTCCAGATTTTATTTTTTTAATTTACTTTAGTAAGAATGTCCATAGAAGCACACGTTTTGTGGAAATAGGTAATAAGTTTTCAAAATATCGGCTGGCTGCTACCCTTTCTATCGTACAATCCACTAGTGGGCACAGATCTCCAAAGTTGAAGAGCCGTGGAGCTTTCTCAACCACGCTGTTCCAATGTGCGTTAGAGGAGATGCGGGTTAGAAGCAAACCCACTGTCGGATGTTTTTAAAATGCTCATAAGGCCTCTGACAATGCACATCTGACTGCTATCTGTCTATAACAACCGTGGCTGATCCGAGCGGTCATTTACCCCACAATTAACCCCGTCTGTTTCTCTTAAGCGAAAGAAATTTTGTACTACAAAGTTGTAAAGTCTAGCAACTTCAGCAACTACGGTGCGGTGATGATGAAGGTGCCGCGAACTGAAGCAGTTGGAGCGAGTTAATAAATTAACGTTTGCAGATCGCTCGGTGAATGCCGCTGGGAAACTAACACACTGCATTATTGAAGTTTTGTACACTAAAATTTGATAAAGCTCGGGTTGCATGTTGTTACAGTTCAGGAAAACTGTACTGAAATTAAAAAAAATTTGAAGTGAAATCTTCGTTAGCGACGTTGTGCACTTTTTTGGGATGGGTAAAAAATGTTAAACTCGCGTCAGGACACGTGGCCTGATCGAATATTCTTAAGACGGAGGGGTGACAGCTGATGGCCCGTCTGTCTATACTTGTAAAATTCGTTTATATCAAGTATTTAAAATATGGACATTGAAGAAAGTGCATCTATTAATGTGCAACCCGTTGTTTTTTATTGGATTTTTTTATTGAAAAAATGTAATATAGTAGTCATGGTTGCATCCTTTTTCGCTATCCACTATTGGGCACGGATCTCTCCTCAAAATTGGGTAGCCTGTATGTAGCTTACCCCACCGTGCTGCTCCAGCGAGTTGTTGAAGGTACGTGCTAGTGGTCTTACCACAGTTGGATGTTTTCAAACCGCCCATAAAGCGTCCGACATGGTTTAATGAATGATATTCTATCATAACATATCGACAACAAGCGGGACTATCAAAATGCGTTACATGCTCTCCGAAGTACGTCAATGCGCAGTTAAACTTGCAGTAGCGGTGACCCATCTCACACTGCAACCTGCAGTGCTATATGCTCTTTCAAATATATCTTCCTTTTAGCAAAATCTATCTATACATATAATAAAACTGTAAGCAGGGTCAATTCTGTACATTGCATATAAATTTAAAAAAATACTTCTAGGGGTCTTTTTATAAGTAACAGAAGCTAAAAATATAAGTTTTGAAATTATTGTCTGTCTGTCTGTCTGTCTGTCTGTCTGTCTGTCTGTCTGTCTGTTGTTAGCTTTTCACGCAAAAACTACTGGACGGATTTTGATGAAACTTTTTTGTTTTATATATATTGGTCCTCGCTAACATTTAGGCTATAGATAATTTTAAAAATCACCCTTTAAGGGTGTGAAATGAGCAATGAAAATTTGTATGTAAAACTTGGATTTTTTCAATAGATTTTCTTGAAATTTGGTATATATATTTTGTAACCAAAATAAAAGAATACGTGTTTCTGCATTTACCGAAATTCACCCTTTAAATGTCAATTTTCTTTGAAACTCTTTGAAAATTGAGTGTCGAGACTTGATGCACAGAATGTTTTTGTGCAGAGTATTTAACTTATTATTTTGTATTTGTAATCTTTACTAACATAGTAAGAATTCTATTTAAGCTTTTTTCAAAACTACCCCTCAATAGCAAATAAAATGGATTCGAAAGTTGGTATCTCAAGCGTACAATAATTAACCTTAACTTAATATTTCATTCTCAAATTCTTTTCCCTTCTTTGAATGATGTGTTTACTGATATATTGTTGAATGAATTTCCGTAACATTAGTGTGTATTTCATATCAATCGGGTGATAAACAAAAAAGTTATGTTCATTTACACAATACGCGACATAAACTTAAAAGGCACTTTGGGGAATTTGTATGAAAGTTTCGGTAACAGCCCATTCAAAACCATAAATAAAAGTTTAAATTTAAGTAAAATTATTTTGAACTCTCACTAATATTGTCGACTATATTAAATATACTTAGATTAGCTGACTGTATTTTCTTTCGTTGGCCGAGTATGGCTAGACTTTATGTACCTAATAAGTGCATCGCGAGCCTTACCGCCGCCGAACCTTACATCACAGGCTCCATTGAGTTAGTTGCTCAGCTTATTAGTCTTCTTTTGGGGTGGAAGATTATGAACAGGCTGCAGCTGAAACGATTATTATCGCTACATTATATCAAGCTGCAACCTTTTTAGCATTCCACTGCTGAGCATGGAGTTCTCCCAATATTGAGGAGGCCTCAAGCTCCAATGAACCGAAATCCAAATCTTACATTCTCAATGCATCCAGCATTAAGGTTGTAAGATACGGAATCTAAACCTTCATACAGAATGTACAAAGCCTTAACAAAACGAGACTACTGCAGACATCTAGGTGACGAATAGTTAAACTTTTAGTGAACCAACTGTTAATCTCATAATTTGACATTCGATTTAACAACCACAAAGTTTACATACCATATGGTAGATGGCGTTATTGAGCAATATTCATTTCTTCTCCAAAGTAAATCGATGGAGATAATTTCAAATAAAAGCCTTAAGTCTAATAAAAGTAAGTACATAGTGTAAAAAAAATAAAAAATAACATTTCACACGTATAGCCTCACATTAGGGTAGATATACCCTGTGTCGTGGGTGCCATGAACACAGATAGAGACAGAAACACAACCACCCAGACCGAGAACAGTTTAAACTCATTATTGAAATTTCTGCCGGATTCGCTGCCGGATTCTAACCCGGGACAGTTCGATTAGCAGTCCGCCATGGTAAACATTGCGCCACGCGGGTTGTCCCATCGTTGGGAAGGTATACGTATGATGCTGAACATTGTTAATTGGACCAATGATAACTTAACTCATTTTTTGCGTCTCTTTATTGCGTACGGGCTGAGGGCTCATCCACACACGTTGATTGATGGAGATATTAAGGATACTTTAAAGATTCTTTATAAAAATATTCTTTATTTCCAAATACAGATAGCACACTGTGTAGAGACCCTGCCTTCTGCTTTAGTTTTTATATGAGTTATGACTTATGACCAAACTGCTGTCCGCAAGTTTTAAACCTATAGTTTATTAATTGACCTTACAATTATTTTTCCGATTGTTTAATCCTAAGCACGTGTATGTTTAGAAATTTTATCTCTCAAATACAAGTAATTGTATAGTGCACCTCTTTTCTGCAGTAGGTTAAAGCTATGTATATAGAATGAGTCTATACATTCTTTGCAGTATAAATTCACCCGATTTACTAAAGATACTATTTTTAACATAGATTAAGCCACGGGCACAGCAGTATCTCTTAACTTTAATAAACGAGGTACATATTTGTAAAGAGAATCTGATTGCGCGAGAAAATCGAAACGTGAGAAAAGTGGATAGTAAGATCAGTACAGTAAGCATTCCTTACTGTTTAAGGTTTGAAGGATTTAGAAAAAATACATTAGGTTTCTTCTGAACGTAATATGAACATTGTATTATAAGTGATTTTACTATATGTAAGAATAATCTACCTGCTACTTATTCAATGCAAATAAATAATCTTTAATTTTTAATCAATCCATTTTATAAAAGTCTTTATACACGCGGACGACGTCGCGGGCACAGCTAGTCAATTATAAAGTTTAAAAACATCGTCGTAGAAGACAGCGAGACGCTAATAAATTAACGTTAGCAGATCGTACACTGAATGCAGAAAAGCTAACTTACTGCATTCTTTAAGTTGTGTACACTCAAGTTTGGGGAAACTCTGCTAGTCGGGTCGGTACAAGACTTCCTTTTTATAAAAGCTAATATTAATGGTGGAGTAGTTTTTAAATTCAATGTACTTCGCTTCGAATATCTGAGCTTACGTAGAGATATTGGCGCTTTCTGTGTCTTCTACCGCCTCTACAACGGTGAGTGCTCATCCGAAATAGATGGTCTGATTCCTACGTCACCATTCCAGTATCGCACCACCCGCCAAAGAGAAGTATCACCTGGACATATGGCAATCGTCAACAGTCCGTTTTACACGTTCGTTTCTACCACGAATATGCAAACTGTGGAATAAGCTTCCCTCGTAGCTACGTTGGGCTACGACATGGGGTTCTTCAAGAAAGGCCTTAAAAGAGCCCTTGAATACAAAGCTGGCAACGCATAGGCGACTCCTCTGGTGTTGCAAATGTCCATAGGCGACGGTGACCACTCACCATGAGGTGACTCGTATGCGTGTTTGCTGTTTTTTTTTTACATAAAAATTTCACTTCACTTTTGAGAAGAAAAGCATAAAATTATGGGTTTGATAACTTATTCTAGTAAATAAAAAAGATTGTGGAGGAAAAGGGGAGATCTCCCGCCAGGCGATGTCACTGCCTGGGGACCGCGGTCCGAATGCTAACTTCGGATCATTTGTATATATACTGAGAATCTAAGAAACTTCGATAGCGTGATTCAGGATACGTCTTCTGATTGGCCAGTTCAGTATGACGCGTATGACGTAGTACTCTATTGTTTACAATGTTCGCTGCTTGCGTCGTCTTGCATGGTCAGCATTTCATGTGAGGCGCGTGTCATGTTGCTGTAGGTATCGCGCCGCTACAAGATATTAATTTAATTTAAACCCCTCTCTAATAGTGACCTTAGCTATAAATCGCTAGATTTCCACTTAATCTCTTCTGCTAAACTACAATTTCCAATTTGTTTATATAACACCTCACCCCAGTTCCATGCCAAGACTCTTTGTAAACAGATGACGGTTAGAAAGGATTTAAAAAGTCCCTGTAGCTTCGGGATCAAAAATAGAGCTTCGGTATCCCCTGCCTGATCGTAAGAGGCGACTAAAAGGGGGCTAGCAGGGTTTTGGACGGTGTGAGTGGGAGCTCGATCCACCCAGCCAGCAGCCCAGGGAAGGATGGCGGTGCGTGCGTGGCCGCATGTCGCCGTAAGCATCGGAAGGTGTAGGAGAGCACATTTGCTCTCCCGAAGATGGGCCTGAAAAATGTTTATCTATTCTATAAAAAGTTCCAAAGAGCTCAATTTTAACAAGGATACAAAACCGCAAAAAAATATTATGTCAATCAAGGCTGCCCTTTCTTCTAGAGTTTCTAGAGGAAGCATACTCGTGTCAGTCAAATTCTTAAAAATTAATTAATCAGTCTCGAAATTCTCTGTCGAAGACAGCGGAGCGTTAATAAATTGGCATTCGCAAACCGTACACCGAAAATTGCTGCATTCTTAAAGCAGTGTATTTGGTAATGACACTTTGCTTGCATTAAAGTTACTTTGTAGGTGAGTCACAAGTCTTTCGTGCATCAGTTTAGCAATTTTGTCTTTTTTATAATGATAAATTTGTAAAAATTTACAGGTATAAAGATCGCTTAATGAATGCTGAAAAGTTAACTTACTGCATTCTAGAAGGTGTGTACACATAAATTTAATGCAAGTTCCCGTGCCTGGGAACTTCTGTAAATTTACTTTTTTTTCTATAGAAAATCCATGTATTTTTTTACTCTAGGTGACCGCATGAAATATGTATCTTCAAAACAGAATAGACATTTTAGTTTTGTAAACCAATAGAAAATCCAAATAAAACCAAATCAAGCAGCACGCAAGCGTAGCCGACATCAAATATACAGCACTATTAGAACTTAGAGTTCTACTGGTGACCTATAAAGGTGTCAAGAAAAGATTATTTCATTATAAAAGTCATTAAACCGTTATTATACAGCTAAAGCTGTACTAAATTTTTATAAAATACTCCGTGTAAACTTAAGGCTTTAAAACATAATATTTGAACTCCACTTTAAAACCCTAAGCATTTTTTGACACTTCAATCTAATGTCATCCTTCAAGCTGCATAGAGGCTGTATTTTGCATGTGATCACTTACTTACTACAGCTATAAGTTTTAAAATGGTATCACTTTATACTTGTTTCTGTATAATGGTATATTAAAACTCCTTTCTAAAGCTTATTATTAATGCGTAATTGTACACTCTTGTCAGTGTAATAGTTTCATAACTTCTGTCAAATATGATTTTATAGAACTATAATAATAAATGATTTCTGTAATACAGCTTTTGCTCTCCAGATATCTTTAAGGCTGTATAAAATCTGTCGCCATTTTCAAACAAATAACAACAAAAGAAAATATGACTTTTTACAATATTTTGAGTATTTCTGAAATTATAATTATGATTTTCAGATAAATTAATTATAAGTGGTACCTATTGTACAGTATTATTTGACAATCTTATGATTATAACTTCAAAAGCATAAACTTACTTACTTGTTTTGGTAATATTCCTCGTGAATTCTTCAGTATTTCGCGGGCGCGTGAATATTTTTCCACAAAACTATGCACTATTTTACAGTAAAAATTAATCGGCAAGTAGGTACACTCAATGAATCTACAATTATCACTACCTAAAGTCCAACATTTATTCTTGACTATAACTTCACAGTAAATCGCGGCCACCATATCATAACTAAAAAGAATATTGCGGTTATTTCATAAATTTCACATTGTAATTCTCTTATAAAACTAATGAAGAACTATTATCTTTTTAAGAAACTTATAAGAGAATAACTATACGCCTATGGTTTCCTTCAACACCATACTACAGCTCTTTTACAGCTATAGTACAGCCTAGTTTTTAGCTATACAGCTACTATACAGCTATAATAACGCATTAGGCTGTATAACAATGGGCCCAATTTTTACTTATAGAGGTTGTATAAGCGCTTATACAGCCCTTGTACAGCATCACTATACAGCCTGTGGCGTATAAATAAACTAAAATACAGCTTCTATACAGCCTGTCGTGCTGCTTGACGTACGTGTTGTATACTCAGCTCCAGGGACAGGTATTATTATGTCAATCAAAGAGCCCTTTGGGTACAAAATATTTCTTCTGCGTTTTTCCAAGAAGGTATTCTCTCGTCTTCAGTCTAAGAACTTTGTCGTCGAAGACAAAGACTCGTTACTAAATTAATGTTCCCACATCGTACATCGAAAGCCTGCTACATTCTTTAAGTGTACATATTCACAGAAGTTTGGGAACGAAGGATCTCTTACTAAGTTCTTTTACAAGCTAGCTTGCTTGCACAGAGTTTATGTAAGAGTGAATATTATAAAGTGCAGTAGTTTTGCAACTTTATTATATTGATAATTTTTATTTTTTTAATAATTTTTGGTTATGATACTTTGTTATATCAGTTATAATTTATACTTATTTAGTTATTTTAACGTTTACAGAGCGTACAATGAATAGTGAAAATCTAACTTGCTGCAAACTTGGAGTTGTATACCTACCTACCTACATACTTTATCTTATATATATTTTATCTTATTTACTTTTTTGTTACGGCGTATGCAGTAACACACATTTATAACGCACAAAATGAATGGTGGACGTTTGAAAAGAGATGGCGTGGTAATAAATAAAAAGAAAGGTTACATAATAATTTTTAGAAAGTCCATATAATATTGAAGATGAGAAAGAGAAATAATAAGAAGGAAATGATAGGTATTTTAGGTCAATCAAAGATCCGTTTAGATAGGATATACATATTATTATTTTATCGGTGTTTTCTGAGAAGTGTTTTCAGTGAAGAAACTTCGTCATCGAAGACAGAGACACGTTAATAAATTAACGTTCGCAGATCGTACACCGAAAACTTGCTGCATTCTTGAAGCTGTGTACATTATAACTTTGGAAACGAAGCTTCTCTTGCAAAGTTGCAATTTTGGTAGAAAAGCTTTGCTTGCATGATTTTTTTTATGCATGCGAGAATTTTTCATTGCATCAGTTATGCAGTTTCATCTTCTATTTATTTTCTTTTTAATAATTTACCATTTTTATAGATAGCATAAATTGTGAAAGAGTATATACATAGAGATGCAACGTTATGGCCGATAGATACTTTTTATTTTTTTTATTTTTAAATATTGAAATACGCTATTACCCGCGAAGCACTGGAAGGATTTTTATGAAGCAAGCATAAATATTTTTCTCGCTAAACGCACTTCAATAATGATTTAAATATTAATTTTTTCTGTGACTTTTAACTTGTTATTAAAATAAAAATAGTGAAAACGATTCGATACATATGTTTATGTACTGGCGACCAGTTCGAAAGTTCCCTTCTTACTAAATCATAAATTTCTTTACATACGCGTTCCACTATATTTCAATTTTTCGTTGTTTCAATTAAATGGGAGGTACTCTTATATCAGAAAAAAACCCTTTGGATAGGAAATGACGTAGAGACGCCTTAATAAATTATCGTTTGTATATCGTTTATCAAAAGCTTGCTGCATTCTTGAAGTTATGTACACACAAGTTAGAGAACGGAGATTCTCTTGCCAAGTTCCTTTCAGACTTTGCATTTTTGATAGCCTTTTCGTCGGAATCAGCATTTTTGTAGACTTATTATCGTAACCAAGTTTTTTAAACCCTTTTTATATCCCACTGCTTCGCACAGGTTTCCTTACTGAGATATGAAGGATATAGGCCATTGTCCACCACGCAGACCAAGTGCGATTGGTGGACGATATGCTTTCGAAAAATTATTGTAACTCTCATGATAGCACGGTGATGGAAAACATCGTAAATTAATAATATTGAAATACGTTTTTCCATTTCTTAATGCAGCGGTAAATCCTAATTTGCTTTTTTATTGATTAGGACTTGACTTAGTGACATGCCATTTCAAGATTTAACCTCTTGAAATTAGTTATCTATCTATTCTACTACTTAGAAAAACAACGTTGCAACATAATTTCTACTTGATATGTTCAAAAAAGGAATTGTTATTAGTCTCGCTAAAACTCGAGAACTGTTTGACCATTGTGGCTAATTTTGGTTTTGATATATTTGAAGAATTACAGAGCATAGCGCCTACTCTACATGTAAGAACCTACAGAAGGATGCATATCCTTAACAACTAACATTTTCAAAATCATTTTTGGCTTATTCGTTTTTTTTAAAGAATTTATATGATTAGCTTGAGAACGCTTCTCATTGACAACATTAAGCTATTGAATGAATAAAATTGCTAGAATTTTGACAGTCTCACTCAAAGAAGCTGAAAATTTACAAGGTTTCGGATACGGGTGTACAGAGTAGGCGGGTTGGTAGTAGATTTTATTCCAATTTCACTCAAATCATCAGATTCCTTGCTTGCTGTAATTAATGTACACAATTCATCATCTCTAACGATAGTGTGTATTCTGATAGAGAGAATAGTAAATAATCCATCCCAATTATATCTGACAAAGCTAATTGTTCGCCAAACACCGCAATTAGATGTTTCACTAGATGACACAATGTCAATAAAATATATACAAGTATTTATATAACAATACTAGATATATTCTTTTACCTATTTTAAGCGACGAAATAACGGAGGAAGTTTCTCTCTTAGATGAGTATATTTGTTTTTTTTTTTAGATGAAACCACGCGTAATTTTTTAAAGAGTAGTCCAATTTTGATAATTCTTTTTTTATTGGAAAGGGTATACTTCAAAATTGGTCCCATATAATTTAAACAAAAATGGTAAAAAGGTAGGAAAACAGAAAATGATAGATTGTTCACTCACTGATTGTAACGTGAGAACACGCATAACTTGTACAGAGCACTTCGATTTTGATAATTCTTATTTTTATCAAAAAGGGTATATATTAAAGCTGTTCCTATTCCTTACTACTTCCTACCTTCCATCAACCTATTTAAGTTTCTTTAGCCACAAAACCTTTATTAGTATTATCTAATAATGACAATCACGATAATTGTGAGTGTAATTGCGATAATCATAATTATTATGATGTTAGATTCTAATATATAGACATAGCCTATATTGTGTCAGTGGATTCATAGCACTCAACATTTCATGTAATTAAAATATAGTGAAACTTGGGTAAATATTATTAAATTCGTAGAATGTTTAAATATGGCTCGAAATTAATATAAATATGACCTTAAAATGAAATTGCAGATTGCTTTTACCAAGGATAAAATTTATTAATCCAGAGTTTAAATTGAGAGTTTATTAAAATGTCTGGAATGCCAGAAAATAGTAATGAAATGTTGAATCATTAAATATTCTCTACGTTTGCAATATTCCGATGAATTCCGGCTACATAAAAATTCATTATATTTTCCTTCACTACTCACAAAATTATATGAAAATGATTTCATCAAGGTTTTCATGCTTATCCAGTTTCTGCAAGTTTAAATACATTACTCATACTTGTGATTATTTTAATTTTGTTGCAAGCTAAGGTGAGAGTGGGCAGGCCATATAGGAGGTCCAGCAACCAATGGGGAAGAAAGCTCCTCAAATGACGATCACATCTTAGCAAAAGCAGCGCAGGCCACCCTCTTACCAGGTGGACTGACAGCCTAAATAACACAGCGAGAGGCTGCTGGATTCAAAGGGCGCAGGACCGCATAGTGTGGCAAACGTTAGGGGAGGCCAGGGTCCAGCAGTGAACTATGAAAGGCTATTATGGGAAGGAGTTGAAGATGAGCAAGCAGACCATGTGGTTCACATGTTAGTTTCATACTTTTATTCATCAACTCGATATGTGTATAAGGGCTACCAAGCTTTTGAATTTTGATTACGTTTATATTGTAAAAATTTGCGAGATTCATAATGAAATGAAATGAAATAGTCGTATCTTTTGATTTTACTAATATTTAAATTTTATTTAAATTGATTTTAACAAGTAATCTTTATCCAACAGGTTTGAAGTGATACGATAAATTATAATGCTTTTTAAGCTATTGTATAGCTTTTATCGCGGACTTTGAGCACGGCGTCTGAATCAAGAAATTCCGTAACGAAAATAAAACCGTCTTAGTTCGGCAGACTTCGGCATGGTGTTTGTGTGCGTGCGACTAGCAGATCCACCCCAGGATCAATCATTGAGCGGTTCAATGGTGGAACAGATGTCATTATTTTCCGCTGGTATGGAAGCAATTTTTACAAAGATCGCTGAAAATATAACCGCCTGTCGACCCGTTCAGAACACAACAACTAAATTTGTGAATTTTGATCCGTATGAGCCAGAATCTGACATAGAAAACTGGTTTACGTTAACCGAAATTATCATCCAGAAGAAGAAGATAGAAGGTATTGATCTGATACTTGCACTTACGCACTCACTGAAAGGCCGCGCTGTTACGTGCTTAACTAAGTTACAGCCTCAACAATTATCATGGACAAATATCAAAGAAATACTAATGTCGACGTTTTCTAAGCCGATGATAATGCAAGACTACTTCGACCAGATAATAAAGTTTCAAATGAACACCAATAAAAAATAAATAAATAATTATAATTGCATTAGTTGATAAAAAATGCTACGCAAAAACATTAGCTTTACCGCGGCAGTCCCCGAGTGCCACTTATTATTATTTTTCTTAACAGGATACGAAATCTTAAAAGATAGTAATCATTTCACACACACCTTCGTAAAGCTTCTTAAACCTATCCGTTATCCGAAGCGGCCGGTTATCGTGACAAACTAAGAACTGCGTAGGCTTTATCCATCTCGGCAAGTTGAAATAGAAAAACTTGTGTCATTAGCGTGACCATCCGCTTGCGCGACTTACTTCCCACGAGTGTTTGTTTCTGTTTCAGAAAAGAATAAGAGATATTTTAAAATATTTCTTTGTTACATGGAAGTATCACAAATAATCTAGTATAGATATACATCTAATACAAGCAATACATCTATACTACATATTTTCCCATCTACTTCCACTTAAGCAGTATTGCTTACACATACTATATATACATCTATACTAGATTTTTTGTGACACTTCCACACAAGCAGTATTGCTTGTATTAACTTGTAGTAACCACGAGTCACTCTGGAAGCAGATAGATGAATAGACACGTTTTTACATTAATATTCAGATTTTGTATATAAAAAAACCACAAAAAACAAACAAAACTATGGTGGACTATGGCCTAATCCCTCTCACTTGTGAGAGGAGACCTGTGCCAAGCAGTGAAAAAGATTCAGATTTTTACCTTTCTATGAAGGAATCATTGGTGCCTATGGTTATTTTAATTAGTAAGTCATACTTATATCTTTAAAGGTATAACTAGCGGCCGCCCGCTACTTCATCCGCGTGGACTTTGGTATTTTTTATATAATAACTATCTAACCCGGCAGACGTTGTCCTGCCTTAAGGTATCAGTAATAAAATACCTAATATTGTGACAAGAAATTGAGATGAAAGCTATCCTATCTTTCAAGTTGGATCAAACTGCATGGTGTGCAAATTTTATTAAAATCGGTTAAGTAGTTTAGGAGTCCATCGCGGACAAACACGTGACACGTAATTTATATATATAAAGATATAATAAAGCGCGCATGGCTCAGCGGCTAGCGTAGAACGCAAGCGGTCTATGCAGTTAAGCCAAACGAGCGCGGTGGGGTGTGAGATGGGTGACCGCTACTGGCAAAAAAATTCATGCGCCTTTCCGAGCTTTGGAGGGCACGTTAAGCCGTCGGTCCCGGTTGTTGTCGATAGATAATTATCGTTAAACCTTGTCGGAGGTCTTATGGGCAGTTTGAAAACATCCGACAGCGGGTTGGCCACTAACCCACAACCCGCACTGGAGCAGCGTGGTGGAGTAAGCTCCAGGCCTCTCCAATAATGGGGAGAGACCCGTGCCCAACAGTGAGACGCAAAAATGGTTGAAGCCAAGATATAATAAATGGACTATTCAACACAAAAATATTTTTTCAATTTGAACCAGCAGTTCCTGAGATTAGCGCGTTCTAACAAACAAACAAACAAACAAACTCTTAAGCTTTATATTAAGTTCTTGACTGATTAAAAAATTCAATAATTATATAAAGAAAAAGTAAATAATAGGTTCCAAAATTAAAATATTTCATCGTATTAAACTAATTTATATTTATTAACTTTGTCGTTTTCTACAAACAGTATGAAATACAAAGTATTTTTTTCCTGGCGATGTAGTCGTATTTTGTAAGTGAATATTCTAGCCTCGATGCCTGGGCACGTCATCATTGCCGTACCAATACCATAATATAAATACAATGATGCTTTTTTGTAATCGAAGTCAAAATTATAGCCTAAATATTTTTTGTAATCGAAGCCTAACGCATTTTTTATTTTTAAGTCCCAGAAAATATATGCAACAGCATTCCTAAGACACATCCAAGTGATCACGCACTCAACTGCATGCGTCCCGGGGGCTTGTTTCATTATTAATGCATACGTGCATTTTATTATATACATACGTATTTTATTCTCCACTACGTTTGTGAAGTTTATTTGGTCTCATATGGAGGCTGCTTTTACCAGCACATAAACATGCTGCGTGAATCTTTTAGTATGTCTTTTCTCTTCACTTAAGAAGAATACATTTTTCGTTTGAGTTTTATTTAAGCACATTTAACTCATTATAAATTGTTCGTGGTCATTCAAAACAAAAAAATACGTATACCTACAAAATACAGTGTCAAAAATACGAGTATCTTATTTCTTATCAAAATACTAGCCTTCCGCCAGCGGCTTCGCCCGGCCTATGTCCATGTCATATCCTATGTCCTTTCCCAAGGTCCACTCTACCTGTATTCCAATTTCATTAAAATTAACTCAGTACTTTAAGCAGAAAAGCATAGCAGACAGACAGACAGACAGAGATACTTTCAGATTTATAATATTAAATTAGGAATAACACAAAATAACTCAAAAAATCCTCAAAATAGCCAGAATTTTGAAAACTTTGATTATTTCTCAGATTTTTTTATTTTCTGATCACTCATGACATGCTTTTCACGCTACATTGTATATATTGTATAAGTTTAGTTTTATATTGTTATCAAAATCAAGCTTCACTAGATCATTTTGTATGGAAATCCATGGATCCGTTACATGGGCAAAAAAGGAGTTATGTCAAATTCTTACCAGTTGAAACCCCGTGGTATTCCTCTCCACATCTGTTGTCGTGACTACGGGTACTCCATAGTTATCTTACACGGACTCAAAAGCTCGTAGATACTACAGCAAATATTCAAGTCATAATATTTTTCAAATATATGCAACAGCATTCGTAAGACATAATATACGAGTACAAGTGGTCACGCTCTCACCTGCACGCATCTCGGGGGATTGTTTCATTACTAATGCATATGCATTTTTAGCTTTCAACTTTGTATTTTTATTATATACCTAGTATTTTATTCTCCACTACGTTTGTGAAGTTTATTTGGTCTGATATGGAGGCTGCTTTAACCAGCATATAAACATTTTTTTTTATTTTTATAAAGAAACCTAACAATAAGGCAGACGGGCCGCGTGATGTTAAGCGATCACCGTCGCCTATGGACACGGGCAACCCTAGGGGAGCCGCCCAAGCATTGCCGGCTTTGAAGGAGAGCTTTTTTTACAGCTTTCTTGACATGTTGCTTCAATCTTTTAGTAAGCCTTTTCTGTTTACAAACAGAATGCATTTTTCGTTTGAATTTCAAACAAGCAACTTTCTATGAATTGTTTGTGGTTTAGTAATTGTAACTAACAACTTAAAAATTTCGATTGCTGTCCATTATCTTTGTATCTTTACCTTAATTGTTTCCAGGTTAAAACCGGTTAAGACAAATTTACTAACGTAAATTTTGTACAACTAGGCTCACAAAGAAAGAAACACAGATATAAGTATATACAGGTTTTTAGTACTACTTCATATTATGATCAAAATTATTACTATTCAGAACTTACAAAATTTTCACCATAATTTTACCTTGACTATTCTAAACGCCAAAAAGTACTATTTTTCAAAAATAAATATTGCCCCTTAGAGGCTTTCATAATAAATATTAAAATAATTTCGCGTCGCCTAAACGCCATTGGACACTCGTCAACGCGTGAAATCACCCTTCGTTCCTTAATTCACATATTGAATATTGGTATTAGATATTGAATATGTGAATTGTAAAATTAAAATTTAATCTTTCCAGCATTATATTTCCAGGAAAAAACATAAGTATTTAAAAATACGATGAAACGCTTCAAGAAAATGTAGTAGTGCTCCATTTCTTCTTCGTCTTGGCAAAGCCACTACCGTGGTCCCAAATACGACGCACCGTGCACGTGCAACGAGCCGCCTTGAATAAAACATGGCAGCACAGCGCCGCCACACGCCGCCACCGAGCATCTGCTCACATTAAATAATGTGTGACTTTTCATATTCCAGAAATGTTTGGAATTTAATTTTAGCTATTCCAAATTTCTGCAATCTTGCATTGTCCAATTCTCTCTTACTCGGGGCATAAGTATCTACCTATTATTAAGGAGGCCTGCTGGAACCACGCTGCTCCAATACATTGTAAGAACATTGGTGGTACGATAAGATACCAGTTTAATAACTTTTTACCGACTTCCAAAAGGAGGAGGTACTGTATTCGGCTGTATGTATTTTTTTTTTATATATGTTCACCGATTACTCCGCCGTTTGTGGACCGATTTTCAAAATTCTTTTTTTGTTCGTATGCTTATACTCCCGAGGTGGTCCCATTGTCACCAAATCAGGATCTGATGATGGGATCCGAGGGAAATCGAGGGTAACTCTCAAATTTTATAGGCACACACATTGATTTTCTTATACTTTCTGAAGCTTAAGAGATATTTGTGCATAGTAATCATCATCTTATGTTGCTGAGCTGATGATGGAAGGTACTGCGACGGTGAGGAGTTGAGAGCAAATTCTATCAATAAATGGTTTTTTGATCGAAATCTTACATTCCTAAGGTGGTCCAACTGTCACCAAGTCAAAGTCTGATGATGGGATCCCAGAGAAATCGAGGGGAACATGCGAATTTTATAACACAACAATTGAATTTTCATATTCTTATTAAAGCAAAGCAGGCATTTGTGTATAATTATCATCATATCATGTTGCTGAGCTGATGATGGAAGGCACTACGACGGTTAGGAGTTGAGAGCAAATTCTTTCAATAAATGGTTTTTTGATCGAAATCTTACAATCCTAAGGTGGTCCAACTGTCACCAAGTCAAAGTCTGATGATAGGATCCCAGAGAAATCGAGGGGAACATTTAAATTTTATAGAACATCAATTGATTTTTATATTCTTACTAAAGCAAAAAAGACATTTGTATTTAATTATCATCATGTGATGTTGCTGAGCTGATGATGGAAGGTACTACGACGGTTAGGAGTTGAGAGCAAATTCTTTCAATATATATTTTTTTGTTCTAAAACTTAAACTTCTAAGGTGTTCCAACTGTCACCATGTCATAATCTGATGATGTGATACTAGAGAAATCGAGGGAAACAGTGAAACTTAATAGGCACACACATTTTTAGGTCATATTTTTAACATAATACAAATATTTATGCCCAGTAATCATCACCTGATGTTGCTAAGCTCATGATTGAAGGTACAACTCCTCAACGGTTAGGAGTTGAGAGCAAATTCTTTCAATAATTTATACGTTCAGGTGGACTGATAGTAGTATTCTTTTAGGCTATTAAATTAACAATGTTTTTAACGTTTAGAAGTTAAGTGAAAAAATTCCAATTATGCTTATACATATATATACAGAATTATTAAAATTACTAAAAAGAGTGAAATAAATTAAGTTTTTAACAAAAAAAATAGAACCGACTTCAAACGGTAAAAAATAAAATATTCAGTACCTACTTCTTCTTGCTTATGGTAATGACTCTTAAAACTATTTTTGGAGTCGGGCCCTTAGTAAAATGTCCTGTCTTAGTAAATATAGTGTACCTTTCGTTCTGAATGGGCACCGACTCCAAAAAAGTTTTAACAGTCATTACCATAAGCGAGAAGAAGTAGGTACTGTCCCACTGTCTGTACTGACGGTGCTCATTTAGAACGAATGGTAGGTACGACATTTTAGTAAGGGCCCGACTC
This sequence comes from Pyrgus malvae, assembly GCA_911387765.1. Taxonomy (NCBI): domain Eukaryota; kingdom Metazoa; phylum Arthropoda; class Insecta; order Lepidoptera; family Hesperiidae; genus Pyrgus; species Pyrgus malvae. Next base: position 1,548,241 of record OU426955.1, on the reverse strand, counting down.
CAGAAATAGTTTTAAGAGTCATTACCATAAGCAAGAAGAAGTAGGTACTGAATATTTTATTTTTTACCGTTTGAAGTCGGTTCTATTTTTTTGTTAAAAACTTAATTTAAGTATCATTACTTAAGATTGGGCCAAATAAACTTTCAGTTTACAAAATTTAGCGAGGCTATATTATAATGATATATTATTGTAGCCTCGCTGAATTTAAAAGGATTATAATGAAACAATTATACAGTTGTATTAAAAACAAATTTTGAAGAATGCCCTCGTATGTAAATGCAGGTGGTTCTGCCCGGAATAGTTGAAAAGAGTATAAAACACCGCCCAAAGCTGCAAGTTTCATGGTTCGCAGTTCTTCATTTTGCTGCAACTAGCGTATGAACTTTTAGATTTCACGCATTTTTTTTCTTCAGAATATATACATACTTTAAATTTATTCAAACGTAGAACGAAGTTATGTAAAGGATTTGGAAGGCTTTTGCAAACGCAGATCAATAATTAAAAAAACTAAAAAACACGCTTTTTATAGAAAACCGAACTAAAAAATAGAAAATAAATTTTAATGAATTTAAATTAAGAAAATAGTGTTAAAAATTTCAATGAATATAAGTTAATAATAGTGTGAATAAAAAAAATATTATTTTAAAAAAAGCATGGGGTGCATGGTGTCAATAGTTATAAATATTTTATTGACAGATATGAGTAGAGTGATTATCATTTCGATAATATTATAAAAAGCACCCCACGCTTTTTTTTAAATATTTTTTTTTTATTCACACTATTATTAACTTATATTCATTGAAATTTTTAACACTATTTTCTTAATTTAAATTCATTAAAATTTATTTTCTATTTTTTAGTTCGGTTTTCTATAAAAAGCGTGTTTTTTAGTTTTTTTAAACTATTATTTATTTTCTACTTTTTAGTTTGGATTATTTATTCTTTCCATGATGTTTCCACGAGCAATGGACTGGTTACTGAGAACCTTCTTCTTTCTTTCAAAAATATCTTTATCTATCATTAGGCTTGTTACATAACAAGGTTACATATTTTTTTAATTTTTACGTTTTCATAAAATTTCACCTGTCTTACGACTTAACAAATTATTTATATTCTTTATATATCTCATACACGTTTTCGGTTACTGAGCACCAATAGTCTACTCCCCTACATAAATATGAGCAACCCAAGCAGCAAAATAGTCGAATAGTAATTAGATTACTCAGCCTTTAATCGTATAAGAGCCGAGTAACCGTTCTTAAAACACCCATTTATCGTGTAATAGCGGTTATCTCGACTATTTGGCAATATTTGCTAATGTGTGCTTTAAGGACGTCGAATAAACGTTTACAGCACTATGTTTTAGCACTTTTACTCCACCTTTTAGCAGATGCTGAATTAAAGTGGCTAAAATACTCGTTATTAGATCGTTTGATCTATAACAGTCGTATAATAGCTGTAGCTCTATAAACGCAATCGAACAAAAATCATATTTTGCAAATTGAAAAATGGAATAATTTTATCAAATTAGTGTATTGTCATCGGTCCTCAATAAATCTACAAAGTTTGAACGAAATCTGGCCGTTTAAAGTGGGTCAAAATCGCGCCCAAAGAAGTCGGTTACAAACACACAAACATACAAACATACAAACATACAAACATACAAACATACAAACATACAGGTGAAGCTAATAAAAAGCGTGTAATAATAGAATCAGGCGTTACTTTGTGGAACTCCATTGTAATAAAGTTAGGTAAAAACTACTTTGCAACAATCCGCAACCAGAACGTATGATGGTGTATACCTTTTTCATGCAATAGCACCCCCACATAGGACACATGGACATACAACAACAAAAAGTATACACCAACATACGCACCACCACCAACACGTGTTTCGCCCCAAAACAGAGCATCATCAGGGTTATTGACTCTACGACGGTCACCCGCAAAGTCACTATACCAAATGAGATTTACTGTTCCTTATAGCTGAGAAAAATCAAACTTTAAGCCATCGCAATCAAAAGATACAGCCGTTTATGCTGCAAATTTCTGGAAATTTTCGACAAGAGAATCAAAAACTCAGAATCTTGAAATCTGGTACGAAGCAACGTCTTATAGCACAGATTATGGAAAAATTGCAAAAACTGTAAATTTTTAGTTACATCACATATTAAAAATATTTTTGAAACCCTCGGTGCGCGAGTCCGACTCGCACTTGGCCGGTTTTTTTGTAGGCATGGTAATTTTTAGACAATTAGATATGATATTTTTAAAGTAACAAAGACAAAGACAAAAGTTGTTGGTTCGCCATATTATTATTTTACCTCCATGAGGTAGGTATGCAAATATTAAAATAATTAAAAACTTTACTAATTACAAATATTATAAGAATGTACATTGAAAAAGATTTACTTGTGATATTATACTTATATTATTATTATCCGTATTTATACTCATATTACGCCTTTTTTATTTATTTATTATTTATTTTTATTTTTCGGTTCGGATCGGATCGTCAGCTTTGGGTGCCCATTTTGCAGGAATTTTGTACACTGAGAAGAAAAAAAGTAGCAGTTACATGCGGTGATAAAGTTTGAGTTAAACGTGTGCAGTATTGTCCTATGTGACATCATATGTGTGACATAAATAAATAACGCTTCACACTCATAGCCCTACAGTAGAGTAGATATACCCTGTGTCTTGGGTGCCATGGACACACACAGAGACAGCAACACAAACACCCAGACCGAGAACAGAAATTTAAACTCAACATTCAAATTTCTGTTTCGCCTGGAATCGAACCCGGGACCCTTCGATTGGCAGTCAGTCAGAAAATATAGAGAGAAGATGGTACAGTTTTATTTTACGCCTCGGAATTCTACAAACCAAAAATAAGGCTATGACTCTTAACTTTTGAGAGATATGCACCATCCATTAAAACTTCTTTCCCTCACTGCGGGAAAAATGAGGAACACTGGAACTCACTAGCTTTAAGGGATTTTCAGCGTATGAGTATAAAAGAACGCAAAATTCTTAAGATCATTCTTTTATAGATTTGATTTTTTAAGGTTTTGCCGTAGTCTATGTTTTTTGATATTTTATTACATAATAGCCTTCCGCCAGCGGCTTCGCCCGCATGGACCCGTTTTGTAGGGTCCCGTAGGATAAAAACCATCCTATGTACTTTCCCAAGCAAGGTCCACTCTATCTGTGTTCCAAATTTCATTAAAATTGGTTCAGTAGTTTAAGCGGAAAAGCGTAGTAGACAGACAGACGGACAGAGTTACTTTCGAATTTATAATATTAAGTAGGGATTGTATATGAGTTTTAATTTAAAAATAGATAATGGTACTAATTTTATTTTCTTCTCATAAACGTTTAACATTTTAGCTGCTTTAAAAAAAAGTAAAAGCCTAAATTGGGATAAAACTTAAACTGGAGGCAATGTCTCTACACTTTGATATATCTACCATCCATTAGATCTTCAGAGTCTCTCTCTCTTCAGTGTGTTTGTATTGATTTGGAAAGGGGTTGCAGTCAAAGAATAAAGTAGACACCTTAAGCGTTACTCTAATACATTACAGCTCACGGAGTTCCAAATAAGGCGCGACAGGACCATTAATCATACATCACAAAGACGTCAGCGGTTATCAGCACGTCATAATCCCGCCCATTGTCACGTGACGCACGGCTTACGGGACACTGTACTGTACGGGACATTAGCCTAGCGTCCAACTCCGTTAGTACATTTGTCCATCATTTATTGTTTTGGCTATTTTTATATTATTTAGAGTCTAAATAATATAAAAGATTTTTGTACTTCAATGCATAAATACATTTGTCTAACGTCGGCAAAAAAGGCGATGCGATAAACTCGTACGTTTATTAAAATATTAAAAATATCAGACTGTAAATTTTGCCCACTATGTAAAATATCATTTAATGAAATGTCATTATCTGACTTAGCGCTTGCGTCGAGTACTATTCGCAATTTAGTTGTACTTTTATCATTACGTATGGTCTAAATTTAGACCATAATATTTTTTATAGAATAGAGTGAGTTATTTAGTAAATAAAATATTGCATTAAAGTTAGTAAGTCAAAATAAATGTCAAAACTACACTCCTACAAATAACCTCATAAACGTTCTTTCTATTTTGTACCTGCAAATTACATGTATTGTCTTCCTTTCTTATAATGTCATATTGAATGCGTTTTATTTTACTCACACTAAACAAAATAACGATCACACACATTAACAGAAGCCTCCACTGCAGTTCATGGAGTTTCCTTTCGTCTACTTAAAAAGAGAGAACCATTAATCATAACACAAAGACGTCAGCGGTTATCAGTCCAGTGCACGTCATAATCCCGCCCATTGTCACGTGACGCACGGCTTACGGAGTGTTACGGGACACTGTAGCAACCTAAGCGACCAACGCTATTGTTATATTTGTCCAAATTATTGTTCTCGGTTACATTATTTTAATACTGAATTGCGAAACTTGTTTTTTAATAAGAAATGTTTAATCTTTATCTTTAATCATGAATGAATTCAACAAGAATTCGTCATCTATAAAAATAAACGAACACTGTACACTTACACCTTTAACTATAGTGTATCTATATAGTGTACAGTATAACGAACATTATACTATATGCACGACATATTTGAATACATACATTCATAAGCCAAGTTTAATAGCAATATAAAAAATTGTTTATGTGTATTCAACGTATTTATTATGTATATTCGTGCTTCGGAGAGCACGATAAGCCGTCGGTCTCGGTTGTTGTCGAGAGATAACAAAACTTAAACTTGTCGAAGGCCTGATGGTTTGAAAACATCCGTCAGCGGATTGGCCACTAACCCGCATCTCCACCAACCCGCATTAGAGCAGCGTGGTGGTGTAAGCTCCAGGCCTTCCCAGTAATGGGAAGAGACCCGTTCGCAGCAGTAGGACGCAATTTTTTTTTAACGTTTCACACTCATAGCCCCGCATTAGGGCAGATATACCCTGTGTCGTGGGTACCATGGACACACACAGACGCAGAAACACAAACACCCAGACCGAGAACAGAAATTTAAACTCATCATTCAAATTTCTGCTTCGCCGGGAATCGAACCCGGGACCCTTCGATTGGCAGTCCAGCATAGTAACCATTACGCCACGCGGGTCGTCAGCCCGCGCAAGCCATATCTTTTGTGTGTTAAACTAGTCTAGCGTCTCAGAACGCATTGCCAGGTGGCTAGCGTAGAACGCAAGCAATTAACGCAGTTATGCTAAACGAACGCAGTTGGGTCTGAGATGGATGACCCCTGGTATCAAAAATATCATGCGAGTTTCCGTGCTTCGGCGAGCACATTATACGTCGGTCCCGGTTGTTGTCGAGGGATAACAGTCGTTAAGCCATATTTTAGGCCTTTTGAAAACATCCGACAGCGGGTTGTCCAGTAACTTGCAACTCCACCATCCCGCATTAGAGCAGCGTGGTAGTGTAATTTCCAGACCTCCCCAATAATGGAGAGATACCCGTGCCCTGTAGTGTGATACAAAATGGGTTGCAGGCTGGAGATCCGTGCCCTGAAGCAGAATAGTAATAGAGTTTCAGCCAGTCAAGCCATATGTTTTTTGTGACAAATTATATTTTTCACTGGAAATATTTGAACGATGGGCTCACAGTACCTACTCAAAGCGCTCGCGTGACACACGACACGGTCACTAAAGCGCAGAATGTGCAGTTGACGAATGCCGTTTAAACTTTACATGGGTATTTTTATGTTTACTGTTTGTTTAATAAGCTTTCTAGTTCTGTGTTTTTGGTCGCAACCCTTTTAACGTCCCACAGCTGGGCACTCTCCCTATTATAATCATTCTGCTGTTGGATGTTTTCGAACATAAGGTCTCCAACAAGATTAAACGACTTTTTTGTATCGAACAGCCAGGATCCATCCAGCAGTCACCCATCTCACACCCGACCACACCCGTTTCACTTGGCTGAATAATTACTTACATTCTGTGCCAGCTGCTGGGCTAAGCGCGCTTCGTGTTGCTTTTATTTTTACCAAGCAGTAGACTGACATGTAAGCAACATGGGTTTAAGATGGGTCCCGCAAAAAGCCGTCCTCAAGGAAGCTTGACTCTTGTCGAATGAGCCGTTACTCTGAAGGCTGAAATTAAATCTTTTCTTTTATAGTCCTTTCTTTTGACGATCCGCGTGGCGCAATGGTTACCATGCCGGATTGCCAATTGAGATGTCCTGAGTTCGATTCCCGGCGAAACTGAAATTTGAATGATGAGTTTAAATTACTGTTCTCAGTCTGGGTGTTTGTGTTCCTTTCTTTGTATGTGTCCATGGTACCCATGACACACGATATTAATTACCTTACTGTGAGGCTATGAGGTAACGTTAATTATCTTAATGAAAGAAAGAAAGAAAGAAAAAATATTTATTTCATATTAGGAATACAAAATATTCGCTTAATGAATGTAATTTTTTCCCTTTAAGTGCCCGTTTGGGCTAGATGTTGAGCTGAGAGAAAAAAGGTGGCGGAAAGAAACTCCCAGCACTCTTTTAAAAAAAGTACATAATAATATATTTGAGATAACAGAATGGCTATGGGTTGATAATGGTCACACGTGACAGCTGATCGTGTGAGACACCATCTGTATATAAAATATAAATTACGTGTGTCCGTTGTTTGTCCGCGATGGACACCTAAACTACTGAAACGATTTTAATAAAATTTGCACACCGTGTACAGTTTGATCCAACTTGAAAGATAGGATAGTTTAATTTAAAGCAAAACAACGTCTGCCGAGTTCGCTTGTTATTTATTTGATGCTAATGAGACAGAGTACTAAGTGTACAAAACGTCTGTTACTAGACGTTTCGTGGTTGACAGTGATTAGATTATATAATGGTTCTAGGACTAACATCAGGTTGTAGTCGTCAACCTGGTATGTAAATTGCTCTGTGGTCGTAGCACAAGGTACCCCACAGATGATACTGGAATTATACTCTTTCTATGGCTGGCTGCAACCCTTTGTGCATCCCACTGCTGGGCACTGATCTCTCCCCATTATTGGGGAGGCCTGGAGCTTACTCCACCACGCTGCTCCAATGCGAGTTGGTGGAGTTTTTCGTATATGTTCGTTGTCTATATGTTGATGGACTCTTTCTATATCTAGGCGCAAATAACTGCAGAAGAAATTTTTACTGTTATAATCATGTTATAATCCCATAAATACTGAACGTAGCTTTCAACTTTACAACGGTATATTTTATTAGATTGGTATGCATTTGTATGCAATTACATATAACTTTAACAATTTATTTGCACAGACAGAAATTCGCTTACTGAAACTTAGGTTTACATTGCTGGGACCCATCGCACCATAAACAAACGAAAAAAGTAATAAATATCGCCTAAAATTACAAATAGTTGATCGGAATGCCGATGTAAAAAAATGCATTTACATCGCAGTATGTTTTATAACATGAACATTTTATTTCCGCCCCGAAAGTCTCTGCCTATGTGAGTATATTAAAATTCAAAACTTGTAAAAAATATTCGAATAACACGAGTAGTAGGTTCAGTAGCACTTGATATCGAAATACTAAAATGTTTTCAGATCTCAATTCTCCAACATGGGTTTATAAAAACAACATATTCTGTGTTTTCGTTTAGATCAAACCTTTTGTTTTATAAGCATGTTTTTTTTATTGGAGTAAAAAACGAGCATGGCGTCATCGTCAAAATAACATAGAGTTTTTCAACTAAGTTTATTAATAAGTTAATTAAGTTAAGCGTGTGGGTTTTTAACCACACATTGAAAAAAGTTACAACAGGCAGTCTTATCGCTGATAGCGATATCTATCAGACTGCCTTAGGGTAGATTAAAGAAAAATGTATACTATAAATATAATATGAAATATAATATAAAAACAACAAATAAACTGACAAGTCATCAGCGGTTAACATTACTTGCTACAAACCCGATTCTGTTTCCTTTAAAAGGGAGACAAAATACTCAAATTCCCTTTGCATTGCTTGACCGTAACCCAGTAGTTATCAACAGTTTCAGCAGTTAACGAGTTTTATTAACGCATTCCACGTTGAGATCTGAATTGAGAGTCTTCTTCTTCTACTTCGAATTTGAGAGTTTAGTCCAGTTACGAGAGCTCACTTTGGTTTTAGCCATTTGATATTTGACAAGTATTTTTTGATGTTTTAATTCAATACGAGACCCCGATTTGTATAGGTACCTATATTCGATGTGATAATAGGATTTTTAAGTTTAATATGATTTTGTTATTTTCACGTATTCCGAATGGATTTTCGTGTATTTCTTTAAATCTAAATGACAACATTTATTTTCACTAAATTGTAGGACCCTTATCACCCAAAATCCCTATCATCTACCGTAATGAATCAGTTATTGACAGATTCAGCGGTCTAAAGTTTTATCATTAGTCTAAATATAAAAACGTTTTCTATAGCTTGCTAGGTAAACCTAAAAACAAATAAACAGAGTGTCCTTTAAAGGGCTGGAGATAAAACTTTCAAAATTTCCTTTGCATTGCTTGACCGTAACTCAGTAGTCGTCAACAGTTTCGGCAGTTAACAAGTTTCATTAACGCATTGAACGTTGAGAGTCAAATCGGGAGTCAACTTCGAATTTGAGAGTTTAGTTTGTTTCTAGAGTTCACTTTGGTTTTAGCCATTCAATATTTGAAATTTTCTATTAGAATGTTATTAAGGCTATTTTTTATTTTTTTTATTTAAGAGTTATTCACATTTAATATATTAAGAGAGAGCTGGATTTGTATAGATCCAATTTTTGACCCCCGACGCAAAAAGAGGGGTGTTATACGTTTGATGTCGATGTGTGTCTGTGTGTGTGTCTGTCTGTGGCATCGTAACTCTCAAACGAATGGACCGATTTCCTTCCTGTTTTTTATTTGAAAGCCAGTTTCCGCCCGATGGTTCTTAGCTACGTTTGGTTAATATCGGTCCAGCAGTTTAAGAGTATCAGCATTTTTCAAAGTGTTGGAAGGCATTTTTAGCGTACGATTACTAGATTAAGTGCTTCACGCGGCCATTATAATTATTAAATGACAATTAATTGTATTTTTTACTTTTTAAAGGGTTTTCCCTAAACTAAACGTATTTTTTGCGTAGAGGGTTTTATAAATTTTTAATTTAATTATTAAGTGTAATCTGATTTAGTTATTTTCATGTATTCTAAAACAATTTACTTCAAATCGAGATGAGAACATCCATATTCTCTGTTTTGTGGAAGCCTAGCCACCCAAAAACTCTAACCTAACTAACTAAACCTAACAGTTATTAACAAATTCAGCGTTGTAAGGCCTTTTGTTATTATTAGTACAGAGGATAATACAAACTTCTTATTTTTTGTACATCATTGGACCATATTTCATACTATAAAGCTTTAGAACAAAAATAACTTTTCATATCGCATGCATTGAAACAGCGAGTTTCGATCTATGTTTTGCCAGCCGAAATAAGACAATTTCAAACCAATGCGAATGTGTCAGTCAGAAACAACGTTGTTTCTGCCCTAGGGGAAAAACAACGTTGTTTCTGCCCTAGGAGAAAAACAACGTTGTTTCTACCCGGCACCTTCATTTATTTATTATTACGTCTTTATTTCAAGTCTGTCAGAATCACATTATCAAATCGTTGTCAATAGATATTACTGCTCTATTTGTCTGAATCTTACTTCGACAGGCTACAGAAATCAAAACTTTTTCTTTCATTACATGTGATATGAAAAATACAGTGTGTGGCACGGGATGAAACACGATTTCAGACCAGGACGATTGTTCGCGCCAATTAACCTTCATCCTCCCTCTCTTTCCCGCAAGCGCACTATTATATAATATTGGCATCATTCGCACCTGAACGAATGTATATGGATCAGGAAGGCCTATTAATCAGTCTGTCTTCTTCCGGCCGCCGACGCGCACGCAAGTCCTTTCGTGACAACCGCACCGCAAGCCACCTTATGCGTGGTTAGACTCGCCGCATCGCCGCCATCACCGCTGTCAATAGTTTATTATTTAACTGACTTAAAGTGATGAATAGGTACCTATAGTGTATTGTGAAGGACAACACCAGTTCCCGGGCAAGAGAAGATTGATCGAGGCTTCATCAGAGCACGAGCATACCATCTGCTCCAGCCCCTGTGATAATCCAGGTTAGTGCGCTTGCTCCCGTTATCAATCCTTCTCGTTTTCCACCCTTTATTCCACCATTTTTGGTCACATCGAAGTCGAACCGCAACTTACAGTCCACAATTCCTGCACCCGCAGCGGGGGATCATCTTCAGATCCACCAACGATGACAGCCCTCGCTTCGCTCGGGCAGTCACCTGACACCCTCGTCAAAAATCGTCTTATTTCACTCCTTGCTGCACAATATACTATTCCTTGCTTGCAGTATGCTGAAACATTACTCCTACAGTGGTTGTCCGTAACTCAATAGTTGTCAACAGTTTCGGAGCTCAGCTAACGAATTTTATTAACGTATTGCACGTTGAGAGTCAAATTAGGAGTCAACTTCGAATTTGAGAGTTTAGTTTAGTTACGTGACCTGGTTTTATGTATAGCGATGTGATAGGTCAATTTTTTAATTGAATTCATGTTGAGATACAAATGACTTGCTTTCGTATTTATAGACAAGTCATATTTTTAAAGCAACTTTATCTCTACTATAGAATGCTTATATTACAGTTTTTACTCAAATAAATACGGCTGTGAAAAGCCAATTTAATGAGACGTAAGGCATATTAGTTAACCTGTCAGGTGGTCAAAGTGTGGAGCGGAAATATTGTGGGTATACAATGTTATAATTTTTCAATTGAATAAATTGATTGATTGATGACGAAGCAAAGCATCACAGTTGTAAAAGTACACAACCGATTCCTGTGTAGTTCACTACTACACAGGACAACATTGGCTTATTCAGCCAATTAATTACATTAAATTATATTTATAAGCGAGGGACGTAAGGATTTACTTTCCTTTAAAATGCCAGTAAAGATCCTCCAAAATTCTCTCTCTCAAAAGGTTAACAAAGATACATCAAGATTCAACAAGACAGTCGGACAAGTTCTCTGCCGCAAGTCTTACTATAACACTAAGGAATATCTTAATGATAAAGGAGCCCGGGAATGAATCTTGCTCACACAAGGCTATTTCTCCATTCGTGTATTAGTTTTAGTAATTACTCGCATCCGTGAGCAGGGTTGATAGTGTCTCACACGATCAGCTGACACGTGTGCTCATTATCGACTCGTAGCTATTCTGTATCATAATTTTTTAAAGAGTGCTTATGGGAGTTTTTTTCCGCTGCTTTTTCTCTCATTTAGTATCCAGCTGAAATACAGTAGCTCTATTTTTAATCCCGAAGCTATAAGGACTACGTCGAGAGCCACCTTAGGATTCAAACTTAAATTTCAGAGTTTAGTTGGGTAACGAGAGTTTAGTATGCATTCCGTGATTCGTTTGAGTTGGTCATATGGTCGGCAAATTTGATGTTTGACTGATTGCAAAAGGTCAAGGTTTCATAGTTCGATTGTAGTTTTTGGACAATATTAAATTCGATTTTGGATTTGAATTTTAGTTCTATTTTTATAAATAATGATATTTCATGCTCAAATTTTCTAACGGTAGGTTCTGATTAGTAATTTAAAGTCACGACAGTATGGATAAAGTAACGTATATAACATTTTACAATACTTTTTCCTAACTTCTCTTGAGGTTACGGTAGGTTATAACTGCACGATTTCTTATATTTATAAGCCAGCAAAAATTACATGTTGCAAAATAAAATAAAAATACTAATGTCCGCATTATTAAAACTTTTAAATGCTTCCTTCAAACCACAGTTTTGAAATATCTGCTAAAACAAAGTAAAATCAATCGTTTTACTCTAAAAAGTTTGCCGTTAAGTGTTACCATTACTATAACCATAAGCGACGATGGTATAGAGACAATATTGTTTTAAACTTTTAGCAACTGCAGCCAAACTCGAAATACGCTTAACAACCTTACATTCATATACCGTCACCTCGTCGAAAGACTACGTGCAGTAATTTGGAGAGTTGGACGAGTTGAGGCGAGTTCAGACGAGTTCAGTCGAGTTTGGACGAGTTGGAGCGACTTTCGACGAGTTCCAACGAGTAGAGGAGAGCAGGTTCAGACGCAGCCGCGCGGAACGCATCCTGATGCAGTTTTTCGTAAACATGTTTTGAAATCGACGAATATGTAATGGACTTATAATATTTGTGGCTTTTATGAAGTTTTGCTGAACGCTTAGATATTTTGAATATATTTCGTTATTTGAAATATACATTACTACAAAAACCTTACACAAAACGAACCCTTAAATTCCATCCAGTAGTCCCTCAGATTAGCGCCTTAAACAAACTCTTCGATTATTAGATTTAAAATATATGTCTATACTTACGATATACTATAATGCAAAAATGTTGTTACCAAATATATTACCAAATATGTTCGATGATATGTAGAATGAAAAACTGTAAGAGGTAATAAAGAAACGTTTTTTACACCGTCACAACTCATTGTTAATGCATCACTGTGACTGAGTCAAGATATCAGTTAATAATAACTGAACTAAGTCGTACTCATTTATTTTTTATAATTCAACCTCTTCAAACGAGATACGATGACTGTATTATATAAGTCATCCTTATAATAAATAAACTTAATAAACTGCTCACATAATATACGGTCTGTGTCAGTTATTCCATTTAATGTAGAGTTTGGCTCCAACAGAAGAGCCTCAAGACGAGTGCAGAGCGTATAGATATTAATCACTACCTCAAGACAAAGGTTCGACTCTATATTGTTAGTCGCAGAGTTCGATATTAAGCAGACATGGCATAAATGTAGAATGTACGGAAGTGTTACTGCCTTTCTATCATTCATAAAGTCTTTAATTGCGTCTATAACTTTTGCTTACATGTCACCATTGCAGCAAGATTAAAAAATTGATAAAAATCTTTTAAGAAAGATCATAAAAAGTATTTTAAATTTTTGAAGTGAAAACTTCTTTAGCGGCGTTGTGCACTTTTTTGGGATGGGTAAAATATGTTAAACTCGCGTCAGGATACGTGGCCTGATTGAAAATTCGTAAGACGGAGGGGTGACAGCTGATGACGGCTCTACTGTCTATACTTGTAAAATTCGTTTATATCAACTATTTAATATATGGACATTGAACAAAGTGCATCTATTAATGGAAAAAGTGACGAAGAAATACTGAAAGAAAATGAGTGAGTACTTTATAAAAATACTAGATGAAAACCTACTGAAAATACTAGATGAAAAAAAAACAATGGGTTGCACTCCGGGAGTGCCGGCAGAAGTGAAAACATTAACGTTGTGCATTTTGGATGTCTTGGAATCGTTAGGGAATAATTCCGCACGAATTGCTTGAATTATCAGTACCTATTAATTTCTATCTAGTATTTTTACAAAGTACTCTCTCATTTTCTTTCACTATTTCTTCGTCACTTTTTTCATTAATAGATGCACTTTGTTCAATGTCCATATTTTAAATACTTGATATAAACGAATTTTTAGATATAATTATAGTTGACGCTGGCAATATGCAGAGTTTGCGATGCCATAATTGAAGAAAAAAAGTATAGACAGCCGTCAGATGAGCCGTCATCAGCTGTCACCCCTCCGTCTTGGTCTAAGAGCCGGTGAAGATATTCACTCGTTCGGTTGTTACAAGAGTGAAGGTGATATGAAAGAAAATTGATTAAAATTAATTAAATTAAAAATAGCTATGAACACTTTTCAATAGTCAAGTTATCATAGGCATATATGTTTATAAATTATTTTTGGTAAACAATATGTCTCATCGAATAATCAGATCGGTGAAGGTCGATCTTCCTCGTCTCCTCTACTATCTTACGAAATTTTGCGATCAGCACACGTGACCTCGCGCGAGTTTCATAGTTTTTACCCATCCCACAAAAAGTGCTCAACGCCGTTAAAGAAGTTTTCACTTCAATAATACTGATAATAAAAGCAATTCGTGCGAAATTATTCCTTAACCATTCCAAAATATCAAAAATGCACAACGTTAATATTCACTACCGGAATTCCTCAAAATAAAAGCGGGCAATGAGTTTAAAAAGGAACTTAAAACGTATTTACTGGAAAAGGCATATCACTCAGTCACTGATTTTCTAAACGATAAAGCGGCATAAAGGAATTCCATAAAACCTGGGAGGTTTTTTTTCCGCCGGCTTTTTTTCCTCTCAGTGTACAAAAACCCTGCAATATGGGTACCCAAAGCTGACGATCGGATCCGATCCGAAAATAAAAATAAATAAAATAAATTAATTAAATGGCGCAATATGGGTACAAACAAAGATAAATGTAGTATACATATAATAAAATAAATGAAACTATTTCAATGTACATTTTTATGTTTGTAATTTGTTATTAGTTAAGTTTTTAATTATTGTAATATTTGCATACCTCATGAAGGTAAATATGGCGAACCAAATGTATAAAAACACCTTTTGTAAACACCCATATTTGTGCAAATAAAAGTCTTTGTCTTTGTCTTTGTCTTTGTCAAGTTTTCACTTCTGCCGGCACTCCCGGAGTGCAACCCGTTGTTTTTTATCAATGTCTGATATTTTACTTAATTTGCCTAGCTTGATATGATTTGGTACAACAAAAGTACTGAATTAGAAACTTTTGAAAAAGCCTCAAAATTAGTTCATCATACTGCTCTATAGTAACTGCAGGGCTGTATTTGCTCATAAGCTCGTCCAGTAATTTTATAGTGATTGTACGTAAATAGAATAAAACATACGAATCGAATCCAACAAACGTAGGTTCTAATGTTTTTTGAAGTCGGTAAAAAATGAGATTTTTTATTTGACACTTCTATTGCATATTAACTCTGTGGACAAGAACAAGAGCATTTCATCTTGGGAACTAGGGACATAGTGTAAGTAATGAAGTAGTCTTGTTGCTAGTACTGCCGATCATCGATATTAGTTTGGCACTAAATTAGACGGTACTTGTGACGTCAACTTGTCTACACTCAGCGACACGCACACATACATTTTCGTATTGTTGCCAGTATAGGTGCAGTATTTCGAAAGCGGGGAAATGATTCGGCCGCTGAAAACTACTTCTTTTTTGCAATAATATAAAAATAGTATGGTAAATTATAAGTTAGGTACGTACCTTATGATTTTTTACGTACGTGTACTTTGATTATATTTTTTTATTTTTTTACGTACTGTGATTATAAATCAACTTTATAATGTTATAAATTGATTTATAATGTTATAAATTACGAGAATGTTATATAGTATTAACATTGTTATATAATATTAACATTATATATTATTACGATTTATATGAAATGATAAAAGAAAATAATAATATCGAAATAACTTATAATGTACCTATAATATAATATTAAATAAAACGACAATTTATATTAATAAAAATTTACTGGATCGATTTATCATCCCCGAACCAGGGTACTAAACTTCATCAAAAATTTTGGAGCCGTTTCCGAGATTAAAAAAATATATTTAGATACATACAAGAATTGCTCGTTTAAAGTAGTAGTATACAGGTTTTCAATATAATTCTTCACGATTAAGCCTTATATTTTTCACCCATTTCTCAGCAATAACAGGGTCGACAGGATACCTTTCACTAACAGTAATATTAATATTATAAATTTAAAGTTTTCAAAAGTGTTAAATAAAGTTCGTTTAAAATTTTCAACACATGAATAACATAATTTTATGTATAAGTATTATAGTATTGTTTATTATGCATAACCATTTATTAAATCACACTGTTTTTAAATTAATCAGTCAGAGTAATAAAGTCAGTAAAATGGTAAAAATATTTCACTTTCGGGGAATACTAAGAATTGAAACAAAATATTTTTATTTTGACCGAATAATTTATTTATTTTATATAAAATACTATAAATTATTGAAAACTTAACCGTTAAAAGTTATGTTATTACAATTATTTTGTCTTTAAAAAATGTTGTGACACAATTTAACAGCACAAACCGTCATAATTTTTTTTTCTCGGGAGACACGTTCAGCGTGCTTTAACCTTGAATACTACAAAGCAGCCCGGTGTTTGTCTCCAATTAACATGCTTTAATTTGGGCGCGCCAACTTGGTTTCTTTACCGTTATTATTCTAAGAGAGAGGGTTTTATCGGTAGCGCATATTATATTGAAATATTTTTAAAAAAATGTTTCTTTCTGACTTATCTATCAAAAAGAATCTAAGAAAAATCCTGAGAATCTTAACGTGAAAAAAAGCTCGAACAGAAGTAACGAATCCTATAATAAAGTAAGTAAAAAACGAAAACCAGAACGATAGTTATGATTAAAATTAAATGCAATAAGATTTTATTTAATTAATTCACAAATAATATCGCTGTTTGGTGTTTGGTTCAATTGACCTACTTATAAATATTTATGCTGGCTGGCTGTCAAGCCGCAAAAATCTTTTATACCAATTAGCGTGAAATGTTTAACAAATCTATCGAGATATTTTTTACCTTTTGTCGAATTCGTTGTACATTGACTGTACCTCAATATTCATCATCCTGACACTGGTTTTCCTTATCTCGTACCCCAAATATGGTACCCCTGCAATGGTTTCTCTTAAAACCTAAAGTTTGAGCTGTTGTTTCATTAATTAAAGAAATCTGAGAGCCCTGGTCAATTAGTGCTCTCATGGTATGTTGAGTGCCGTCCACCCCCGCGACCTTAACCATGGCGGTGGCCAACAATATCCCGGACATGTATCATTCCATGATACAGCCACGACATGATACGACCCAGGTTCATCGGTACTTATATTTTTTGGAGACTTGGGAACGTTAGACTTGGGTGGTACAGATACTGGTTTTTGTTTTAATAAAGCTTCATGCAAAAATGTATTATGAGTACGAACTAATATTTATTTAATGAATCTACACAGTGCATGGTTACAGGTACTCCTAACGACACTAATTTACTTTTGATTTCACTGCTAATAATCGTAATCACTTACTCGTAAATAAAAGAAATATCTTTAAAATTCAATTATTTGTTAATTTGTTCTCTTCAAGTAATGTCTTGAAAACTCTTTTATATGTTCTGTGCTTGAAAACCATCAGTGTGTAATATATTACGAATTATCATTATAAAACAGGACTTTATCGAAATTTATTGACAGAAAAAATGGGTACCACTTCCCCGATATAACATCATTTCAGTCCTACTCAGTTTGATTATAAAGTATGTATAAAATACTAGTATACAAAACATATAGGTAATAAAAGGAGCTAATCTCGTGGGTTATGTATACAAATTGATGCCATCTGGCGGCTAAACGTGGAAATTTATGTTTATGTCGAATATTACCGCGCTCATGCATGGAAGCGCGCATGGCCCGACGGCTAGCGTAGAACGCAAGCGATCTATGCAGCTACGAGTAAGTCAAACGGGCGCGGTCGCGTGTGAGATGAGTGACCGCTAGTGACAAAAAGTTTCATGCGCGTTTCCGTGCTTCGGAGGGCACATTAAGCCGTCGGTCTCGGTTGTTGTCGATAGATAACAATAGTTAAGCCTTGTCGGAGGCTTTATGAGCGGTCAAAACATCCGACAGTGGGTTGGCCACTAACCCGCATCTCCATTCTCCACCAACCCGCATTGGAGCAGCGTGGTGGAGTAAGCTCCAGGCCTTCCCAATAATGGGAGGAGACCAGTGCCCAGCAGTGGGACGTAAAAAGGGTTGCAGCCAAGATATATAGACAGACAGTATAGAGTCGGAATGATCTCACACCCGATCGCGAACGTTTGGCTTAGTTGCATAGATCGCTTGCGTTCTACGCTAACCGCCGGGCCATGCGCTTTATTTTATGTCTGTCTATATATCTTATGAACGCAGATTACTTTCGAAAAAATCATCAAAACCGGTTTAAATAAAAAAACAATATAATTTAAAATATACATGAGTAAAGCATACTGGATAATTTTTTTTTTAAGGAATTAAAGATAACTTACAAACTATCTGTCCATTAAACATAAAATAAAAGGATAGAATTTAAATGAAATGGACCAATAATACTTAAACTATCAAATAAAAACAGAATCATCAAAATTGGCGTATCCTATAAAAAGTTCTGAGGTACCTGAGTATAAAAAAATATGCAGAACCTCTTTCATTTTGTTGAAATCGGTTAAAAAGTACAAAACTGAGTACAACATTTAATACTCCTAACTCAAAAATATGTTAACTCTAACGAAGTTGTGACCGCCACCTGCATACTTAAATTACGTCAAAACATTCCCATAACTTTTGGGAAATTTCTAGAAACATCCGACAAGCGAATCTCAGTGGTCATGCGTTATACGGAACTTAACGGTTGGTAGTTTCTACGTAAAAATAAGCTAACTCAACTAAATTAAGGCGCCTCATCAACATTTTTGCTAACTTAGTAATCTATATACGGATATCTCCTATGCAAAAATTCTATTCTGATCGTATTTATGCTGAACTTAAAGTATATCATAAAACACTGTATTAACATTGCTAACTTTCTAGACACCTCCAGATAAGTCAAAAACAGTGGTCATACTTTCCTATGAGGCACAAAACCATTTGAAAAGGCAGTGGGAGTGGACTCAAGTAAAGTTATTTTATCTGCTACATAACAATATTATTACTTAAATATTCTTCTAATAAAAAAGTACTTCATCAACACAGTGCTTTAAATTCAGGAGGTTTCATAAACTTCCGAAAAGCAAATCACAGTGGTCATACGTAACGAGCAGGCGTGCCGACTTGTTCACCGGAACGAGGTGCTAAACACCGCCTGGAGCCAGTTTGCACCGGATAAAACAGGATAGCACTGGAAATGGGACGTAAGCTGGCTCGTTAGCACCGAGTTGCTAATGCAGGTGAATTCGTGGACATTTATGTTGCAGGATGTAATAAAATTTGTTACCAAATATTTAATGTAGAAAAGAAAAAATCTTAAAATTGTATGTTACGGCTTGTAGCTTCTGTGTGAAAATCTTTTAATTTTGCTAACATTAAATAACTTCATCATTACACCGCACTAACTTCAGGAAGTATCTAGGAACGTTGAACATGACGTAAACCATAATAGTCGTAATTAACGCGTTCATGGGAATGAAACAATTAACAATTTGAAGCGGAGTATAAACTGATTGTGGAACAAAATTGAATAAATGAACACTTGGAAATATATGTAAAATGAATTCAAAATATTAGGACACGTATGTTAAAATATGCTAATGCTAGAAAAATAAGGCAGTTCCTGACCACGCTACCTTCAGAAAGTTTCACGTCCGAGAAGCAAATAGCAGTGGTCATACATAACGAGCGGGCGTGCCGACTTGTTCAACGGAACGTGGTGCTAAACACCGTCTGGAGCCAGTTTGCACCGGATAAAACCGGATAGCACTGGAAATAGAACGTAAGCTGTCTAGTTAACACCGAGTTGCTAATGCAGGTGAGTTTTAGGACATTTAATATAATATTTTAAATTTGAGGGAATTGTCCAATTCCAAAAAAGTCCAAAATCGGAAAGCACCTTAGTGGTCGTCCATGTTGCGTTCCACCACTGGGTACAAATTTCCCCCAAGATTGATAGCAAAAAATAAGAACCAAATATTGATAACCAAGAATATTATTTTACCTGCTTCATACTAAAAAGAATATAAGGAAAATGTGCCTATAATAAGTTATTGAAGACTTCCATTAAAAAAGGAACACACAGTACGAAAATGGCCCGCTAAAATATAGGAACTACATATAGTACGATCCATTGAGTAACACGAAAGCGGGGGACGACGCTTAGGGCTGTAAAACTATATTTATCAAAACAAATTATTGGTAAATATTTATTTAAAATAAATTTAGACAGGTAATTTCGCCAAAGCGACCATAGTTAACGGCTGGTACAACAAGTACAACCCGCATTGGAACAGCGTGGTGGAGTAAGCTCCAGGCTTTCCCCTCAATGTGGTGAGACCCTTGCCCAGTAGTAGGACGCAAAAAGGGTTGTTACGACGTTAAGAAAGCTTTCTACGCAATGTCAGATACGGTCGGAATTTGGATAGGTAAATGCTAATAATAAAAAATTTCAGGCGTATTTCAGTTGGGAGCGGTCGTTACCGATAGGAAATATAAAAATAATTGTTAAAATCTATGGATGCCTTATAGCAGGACAGCAAACGCCTGAGAACAGGTGGGCCAATAACCCGTATTTCCACCATTAGACCCTGAAGTGAAAGCAAAAAAGGATTGTAAATAATAAAGAATATAGAAGTACCTTTTTTATCTGGAAAATTTCAAAAGGCGCCTTAGGAGAGACACGGGGGCACGTGGTATTTGTTCCGCACTAAAACCACCTCGATGGCCGATCTCAGCGCTTGAAGACGACTATGGGAGCACCAATGATACGCACCAGTGTCCTCCATGCGTGACGATCCAAAATGGGTCCATCTATTATGGGTACTTAGTACGGTATACGGCCACGCACACTCAGCCGCTCACTGTGCGCGCTGCTTGAGCTCCCCACTTGCCGTCAAAACCCCCGAAATCCCCCTTTTATTCGCATTGAACCGTGCAATTCTAGCTGTCATATCTGGTATATACCTTTTTTGTATCGGTGGGGGAGGACCTTCATTAGGTACCCGGCACTTTGGCAGAGGATACCGGGTTATGTGGGATTTGTACCGCACTAAAATCGCTTCGGTGGCCTGCCTCTTCACTTGGGGAGGACTTCGGGATCTCCAGTGGAAGGCAGCGGTGTCTTCCACGCGCGGCGCCCCGTACGGGCCCATCTTCGGGAGATCAAATTTGCTCTCCTGCACCTTCAGATGCTTACGGCGGCGGCCACGCACACAGCGCTGTCCTTCCCGGGGCCGCTGGTTGGACGGATCAAGCTACCACCCTCACCGCCCGCAACCCCGGAAGCCTATGAAGTCGCCTCTTATGATCAGGTAGGGAGATACCAGCTCTATTCTTAATCCCGAAGCTACAGGTACTATATCCAGCATATGTCTGCAAAATCCACGCTTAACAGTACGTAAAGTAATACACGCTACACAAACTCTACGATATAAAGCAAAAGGAAACACACTACCTTTTCAAAAACAAACACAATTCCCGGCAACAAAGCGAAGTAAAATTACATCTTCAAGGATAAAATAAAATCCTTTTAAGCACCCACTAAAACTTTTTTCCCGTCCTAAGAACTCCGGCTTCATTATTGCTAGGTACGTACAAGTACGGGTACTAAGGGCACCTAAGTGCCTCTGAATCATGAATGGGATGGAATAATTAATCGCCTACACTTTTAAATGTGGGATGTTTTATTTCGGTAGAGAGATTTCTCGTATTAAGTCACAAAAATATAAATCGGTGTGGTATTGGTTCTAAAATTGAAACTTTCCTTAAGTACTCAAAGCGTGCATAATGGTATGGTTGGATTAGACTTCCAGAAATAAAGATATGCAAGTGAAATAATAATGGTCGGGAATAAGATGCTGAGAGCTTCTGGCAACTATCATGCGCGTGGATCAATTGATATACTACAGAATACTAGGTTGGAAAAGCATGGTAAATGCGTAGTTTGTAGTAAGGAAGAACTTTAAAATTTGACAGTTTAACAATTTGATTCAAGTGAGGCAAAAGTTTGAGTACCTAAGTTTAGATTTTAATTTTTACGTCCATCACTTGTTTTTAAACTATCGGTAAGCTCACTGTATAATTTGAAGATCCGTTGCAGAGAAAAGATGTGCCTTAGAAGTAAGCTTGTTTAAGGCCTCAATAAACCACGCTGCCCAAGTTTGGTTCGGGGGAGCTGCTCATAACCTAACCAACTGCTGCTTAACCTTTGTCCTACAATGAACCACTATGATATGTCTACATTATTTGTGTGAAAGCGCGCAAACGTTTAAAATTACATGAAAACTGGTGCACATTACTCATGAAAACGAAAAAATCATCCATAATGCCCAAGACATTGTTATCAGCCCTGCGAACAAGGCATAAAACTTGGAAAATCGCCGGCATCCCATCCCTGTACTGTCAATAATTGATAATGGATGACGTCATTATGTCAGCCGTGATTGATTGGCTGATCCGCCCTGCGCCGAATTAAAAAAGCGCCCCCAGTGCGAGCATGACTCGCGGTCTTAGGTTCCGTATATTCCTTAAGAGGAAACGCTAGCGCCGTATTCCCATACAAGTGTATTTTCCTATTTTCTCCCTGGATAATGCTTCTATAGGAATGATTTTTGTGACAATATCTAAGTCTGCTATAGCTATGCTCCTATGTTTTGTTTTTTCAATCAACTAAATAGATCAGATAATATGACTCTTCAAAAATCGTAGAATATGCCTCTTTCATACAGCACTAATCCAACAACTGCAAAACAAATTTAAAAGGTTTTTACACCCAAATAAAAACATAGGGACATAGACTTATTCTATTTCTTGATTTTTGTGAATATTTTTTTAATAAACTCAATTTTGAAGGAGGAAACAGAAGAATGCGAAACCTCGATTTAGTCAGAAAGTTTGTAGGTATAATCATTCTGAGCTGCATCTGTCCCTTGGATATAGCAGCAATAACTCAGCAATAGTTACTCCAAAATACCTATTTTTCTAATTCGGCTGAAGCCGCGTTTCCTCTTAAAGATTTTATGACCTAGCGCATGGCCCTGTGGCTGACGTAGAACGCAAACAATCTACACAGCTGAGCTCTTATGATTGTCTTAAGGTTAAGGTTAGATTTGCTGTGTAATTTCTTTAACAGTTTCATAGATCCTAATCGTATTTTACAAAGTTTGAAGGTTTTGAATCCGGAAATAACAGTACACTTCCATACTATTTCTGAAGGCATTGTTCTAGACTTCAAAATCGGATTCCATTCTGAATTTCTTACGGAACCCTGAGACCCAGAGGTGCAAGATTAGGCGTTTAATGGAATGTATTGAAATGATGACGCGCCAGTTGATAACTGCGAGATACATATTGATGAGGTCGTTGACCTTTCATTCGACAGCGCCTAATGACTTCCTGCCGATTCGCGATATTTACACATCAAAAGCATCTTCAAATCAATTATTCAATCCAGGGGTTAGCTTATTATTATAGAAAAAGAACGAATACAAAAATTCGAGAAATGTCGAATGCTTTTTTACTGATTTCACAAATAAATTACAGTTTGTCTATTCGGCTGTGTTTTTAGAATCTATATTATGCTAATAATAATGAATTTATTTGTTTGTTTACATTGAATAGGTTCCAAAACTACTGGGGCGATTTGATATAACCTTTTACTATTAGAATCCAATTTTTTTATCTCTGATGAACATAGGCTATAGAATATTTTCAAAAACGTTAGGGATCCATATGAAACCTTCGATAATGTAATCCAACGTGTGAAAAAAATACCAATATAAATCTTTATATCGCGTGCGCTACGGAAATTCTTGACAAGAGAGCAAATTGATGTACTATAGTTTTATATACGATATTATATCGATAGTTATGTCACAATATAGTGTCTCACACGATCAGCTGTCACGTGTGACCATTGTCAACCCATAGCCATTCTGTTATCTCAAATATGTTATTATGTAACTACTTTTTTTTAAAAGAGTGCTGGGAGTTTTTTTCCGCCGCCTTTTTTCTCTCAGCTCAAACGGCATTTCAACATTCAACATTTGACAATCCACCCTTCAAACAAATGACAATGTCGATAATTATGAAAGACCTCTATAAAAATTTCGTCAACGGAATTAAAGCTTTCTTGGTCGAATGGTTACGAAAGCCGACTACGGACGGAGCTAGAGACCCGGGTTCAAATCTCAAGTAGGCAAGTTGCGTTTTTTATTTTTTGTGACAATTTTTTTATTAATTGGGAGCTAGGTATTTCAAAAGGATTTGTAAAGTAACACTAAGTCAATGAATGTTTTGCTTAAAAATAAATCAAGTAAATAAATTGTTTTTATCCGAGCATCGCTCGGGCGTCCAGGTACTTCAATTAAAATTAACAAAATGTTGACGTGTCGTATACATGACATGTTCATACCAAGCTTACTACAACCTACACAGTAACATCAATGGCGTGAGTCTGAAACTATCGGTTTCATATATGATGCGGAAAAATAATATCTCATCTTAAACCACCCAAAATTTACGAAATTAAAATTTTATATACACTCATTATTTTCATCCGTCTTTTAGACAAAGTATTATATCTTGAACTACATTTTTAACACGAGCACAATGGAGTTTAATTCCTCCTTTTTCTTTTATTCATTTTATTACAAACGCGACTTGGTGTCCCGAGTCTAATCAATCAAGTCGACTTTGCCTTTTAAAAACGCCTTCTGAGGGGAAATCAAACTTCATAACAATTTTACATTAAATTGTTAAAAGGTTAGATTTGTTGTGAAATCTCTTTAATACGGTTACAAATATTAATTGTATTTTTATAACTTACAGTTCCGAATCTGAAAATAACAAAAAGATAAGGCATTTAAAAGTAGTACCTACGATAGGATTTCGTACCTCAAAAGAAAAAAAACATTTCAAGACCATTTCGCGAATGTAGGTGGTGGTGATACATAACATAAAAATATACTTACGATGTCTGTAATAGTTTGAAACCAACGTTTAACTTCAAATAAAATGTATAAGCGTAACAAAACAATCTCGACAAAATACTAGAAAATGAAACCATTTCTTTCGGAACCTCCAAATTTGCAACCTTTCACATAACCTTTAGCGGGGCCATCAATAAAAACCGCCCCTAAATATTTGTGTGCGTGAAACTTCCGGCGGGTCCGATGTCGGGCATTAGTGCCGCCCGGAATTTATGAAGCTATTTATTTCTTCTTATACATTTTTACACAAAAATATCCGGTAAACTAACTGATTGATAAGCGTTTTAAAATTATGTAATATAACTAAAATAACGTATATAGGTATTGTAGCGTACAAATGAATCTACATTCGATGGCACTGGCTCGGTCACTCGATGTGCGCAGGCGGTACGTCCGTTCACACCCCCGGTTCGCACCATAGATTAGTATGAATATACCTGTGTTCGCACGGTACTAACGCTCGCTGCACGCCCCCCCACACCATGAGCACGAGACACTGTTTATAGCTATTCCTATAGTTATAGTCTACTACAAACACTACAGGTATAGTCGTGAACTTGCGTAGTTCGGTAATAGAAATATTAGGTAAAAAAGTGTGGTTACACGAGGTGGTTGTTAGTACACGGAGAATCAATGCAACTGCATACGATCCCAGACAAGACTTGAGCTTGTTTCATGTCGATTATAAATGTCCTGGACATCAGTGACCACTTTATATCAACGAAGAACATGCTCATCCACTGCTTTATTTTATATATAAAAAAAAAAACATTTTATAAGTCTTTTATCCTTGTTGTGTGTTGAATTAAGAATAAAAAATAAATAACTTACAAGTTTAATAAAATTGTACCTGGACGACCGAGCGTTGCTCAGATAAAAACATTTTATTTTTTTGGTTTAATTTCAAACGAAACACTCATTTGCTTAGTGTTACTTAATAACGCCGTCTGAAATAGTTCCCAATAAAAAAACGGCTTGCACTCCGGTAGTGCCGGCAGCATCCGGTAGTGCATTTTGGAATGGTTAGGGAATAATTTCGCACTGTTTTCCCGGTCCTAGTAAGGGTCTGCCAAAGGATCCCAAAATTCTAAATAATCAATTTGTTTCTTTTAGTTAATTAAAATATTTTTTTAAAAGGGAATTTAAATTAACTCCGTAACAGCACGAATTGCTTTTATTATCAATATTATTTTCATCTAGTATTTTCAGTAGTTCAGTAGTGAAACCCACACAATATACGAGTATTACAGAAAATTGTACGAAAAATCATTTCCTTTGGTACCTCAAACCTTCTTCATTTTGCAACCTTCCGCAAGACCTTCAGCGGGGCCATCAATAAAACCGCCCCTAAATATTTGTGTGCGTGAAACTTCCGTCGGGTCCGATGTCGGGCATTAGTGCCGCCCGGAATTTGTGAAGCTATTTACTTCTCGCAAAACTGTTATACATCTACACTTTTAAAAAATTACTAGATAATTTATCGATGCTCCACGGTGATGGTATATATTGTGGTATTAAATTGATTACGATGACCTCCATCGCCATGCATGCCTGAGAGAAATCAATTTTTCGCAAGCATGACGTCCACCAAACCGCACTTGGCCAGCGTTGTGGACTATGGCCTAAATCTTTAAACTTGTGAGAAGAAGACAGCAGTGGGGCATAAAAAGGATGAAAAAAAGAACTAGGTAAGCAAATGTTTGTAAATAAAGTGATAGCGGTTTTTTTACTTGCTGTGCTCCGCGGTTTCACCGGCATTAGGAAGGATCAAATACGTTATAATGGATCTTCCCACGGAAATAAGATGAGTATTACCGCGGTAAAAAATAACATATGTCATTCTCCAGCCTCCCAGCTATCTACCAGCTATCTAC
Source organism: Pyrgus malvae (assembly GCA_911387765.1). NCBI lineage: Eukaryota > Metazoa > Arthropoda > Insecta > Lepidoptera > Hesperiidae > Pyrgus > Pyrgus malvae. The sequence continues at coordinate 1,521,589 of OU426955.1, read as the reverse complement.
GCACAAAAATCATCCCATCGCAATGTGAATGAAGGAAAACACAAACAACGAAACAAATAAACTTTTGTATTTATTTTATAATATTTGTGTGGATTTTTGATTAATTGAGTTTTTAAATGTCCCTGAATATAAAGTTCTATATTTGCCGAAAAAGCGATTGCATAGGAAATATAGTGGTTGCTTATTATATTAATAACTTTTGGGAGGCATCTCTACATTTCTCTATTTTATTTCCTGAATGTTGGATGTTATACATTAGACCAGAGGTCCAATATACATATAGGGCCGATCTGCTGTAATTTTTTGAAGTGAAAACTTCTTTAGTGTCGTTGTGCACTTTTTTGGGATGGGTAAAAAATGTTAAACTCGCGTCAGGACACGTGGCCTGATTGAATATTCGTAAGACGGAGGGGTGACAGCTGATGACGGCTCGACAGTCTATACTTGTGAAATTCGTTTATATCAAGTATTTAAAATATGGACATTGAACAAAGTGCATCTATTAATGAAAAAAGTGACGAAGAAATAGTGAAAGAAAATGAGTTAGTACTTTATAAAAATACAAGATGAAAACCTTCTGAAAATACTAGATGAAAAATAATACTGATAATAAAAGCAATTCGTGCGAAATTATTCCCTAACCATTCCAAAATATCAAACATGCACAACGTTAATGTTCAAGTTTTCACTTCTGCCGGCACTACCGGAGTACAATTTTTTTATTGTCTCTTGATATACCCGTATTTATGCACACTAAGTAATTTACTTTTCTTTTACAATATTATCAGTTTTAAAAGACGATAAGCAAAGCTGTACAATTTCCTGTTCTAGTTCTTGCGTTTCCGATATCGCGCATAACTTATTTTTATGTACGGATAATAAATTGGGCCGATCTGTCAACATCGGTCTCTGTATTGCTTCTCGTGACAATTTCTGTCTACTATATATTTTTTTATAATAATAAGTTTGCTTATTTTAAGCGACAACTAGAGACCCGGGTTCAAACCTCGATCAAAATCATATTGCATTTATTTTTCATTTTATGGGAAAATATATTTTTTATTAGGAGCTATTTCAGAGGGCGTTGTTAAATAACACTAAGCAAAAGTGTGTTTCGTATGAAATTAAACCAAGAAAATAAATTTATTTTATCAGAGCAACGCTCGGTCGTCCACGTATCTACTACACTTTTTAAGACAGTAAGCAAGGTAAGACAAGAAAAATTCCAGTTGCTTCTGGATAAGGATTAGGGCTACGTTAGCCCTTGCCTGACCGTAAGAGGCAACTAAAAGGGAACTTAGCAGCCCCTAGAAGGACGGTGCTCTGTGCGTGGTATGCTGTCGTAAGCACTGGAAGCTGTAGGAGAGCAGACGACCCGCGTAACTATTGCGCCAATGGTAACCATGCCGGACTGCCGATCGGAGAGCCCCGTTTCAGTTCCTAGCGAGTCAGAAATTTGAATGATGAATTTAAATTTCTGTTCTCGGTCTGGGTGTTTGTGTTTCTGTATTTTTTTGTGTCCATGGTACCCACGACACAGGGTATACCTATCCTACTGTGGCGCTATGATTGTGAAACGTTAATTTTAATTATTTATTGCTCTACAGATAACGGGTGCGTTTAGTGTTCCTCTGGAGATTGCGGAGTTCTCCTCAAGCGCAGAGGCAGGCCGCAGTGATTTAGTACAGTAATAATCTCAAATACCTCTCCGAAACTTAAGAGTTAAAGCAAGGAAAACCATGTTATTACAGTTTTTTTTTAATTTTAAATATTTTTAATTTAAGTACATTAAACAAAACACTATTAATTTTATCAATGGTCAACATATATCTCTGTATGTAACTCTACCACTATATACAAAAAAAATAAACAACCGCCACAATTAGTACATTGTTACTTTTATGTCTTTTTTGATGCTTTTGATTACAAAAGCGAAGTTTCCCTCCAATGCCCTAATTCACTTCCTGCGTGTCCACACAATAGCCCAGCGGCCACACATAGAGCTAGCCATGGGGGCGATCTGTCAGTGTCATCCTTTATACTGCATTTTGGTCCAAGATGTTCAGAAAAAATGCCGGAACTTAGTAAGCTTTTAAAATAAGGCGCCACTTCTTGTATATTAGAATAGTATTACGTAAAAACAGTGCGTTTAAGGATTTTTTTATCGATGTACATCCTAAAGCAAGCCATTCACGTCATAAAGCCTCTATCGATAACAACCGGAACCGACGGCCTAAATTGTCCTCCAAAGTACGAAAAGGCGCAATATGGGTACAAACAAAGATAAATGTAGTATACATATAATAAAATAAATGACACTATTTCAATGTACATTTTTATGTTTGTAATTTGTAATTAGTTAAGTTTTTAATTATTGTAATATTTGCATACCTCATGAAGGTAAACATGGCGAACCAAATGTATAAAAACACCTTTTGTAAACACCCATATTTGTGCAAATAAAAGTCTTTGTCTTTGAAAACGCGCATGAAATTTGTGCTACTAGTGGTCACCCAAATCACACCTGACCGCGCCGGTTTGGCTTAGCCCCCAGGCTATACGCTTTTCAGTTTTGTTTGTTATTATAGTTTGAAAAAACAAGCATTGCAAGATAATAAAAAGCTTGACGACCTGCGTGGCGTAATGGTTACCATGCCGGACTGCCAATCGCAGGGTCCCGGGTTTGATTCCCGGCGAAACAGAAATTTGAATGATGAGTTTAAATTTCTGTTCTCGGTCTGGGTGTTTGTGTTTCTGTCTTTGTATGTGTCCATGGTACCTACGACACAGAGTATATCTACCCTACTGTGGGGCTATGAGTGTTAAGTGTGAAGTGTTATTGTAATTATGTTTAGTTTCCTTTAATCGCGTATCAATATTTTCAGTCCCTCATGTCCCTTGCTTTCAAGTTATATTTCTTCATACTTTCCACTTACAAGAAATAATAGAAACTGTCAATAGCGCTTCCAAGACTCACCGGCTTTCTTTCCGCACAAGCTAGACTCCATCGGGCAGCTGCATTATTGAAATCTTAATCCTGAAACAAAACAATTTCATAGTTATTTTTCATTCGACGAATCGAACACTCAATGAATTTCGAAATAACGTGAGTGTTTTACTTCTAGCGTGTAATTCATCTATCTGACCATTATCTAAAGGTATTTTAACACGCTTTTATTTTAGCTTCACCGGTATGTTTGTGAGTTTGTGCGCTTTTTTAGAACTTTCCTTTGGAGGGAAAATATAGTCAAAATAGATTGACCCACTTTAACGGACACATTTAATTCAAACTTTGGATACTTATAGAATCGGTGGCAATACAATAATTTCATGAGTTTATCTAGGGGTCATCCATAAATTACGTCACACCTTAAAGGGGGGGGGTATCACTAGAATGTGACATTCTGTGACAAGGGGCAGGGGGTTCAAAAGCTTTGTGATGTCACATGTTAAAATTTAAAATACTCAAACGCGAAATTTATATGTGAATGGAAAACAGTAAATATTTACAAACTCGATCTATTTTTATTTTTACTTTAGCATTTTGACAATGAATATCTATTTTATTTTGATTATTTTTAAATACATTCATAAAATTAGAAAATGTGTGACGTCACATCAGGGGGGGGTTCTATAAATGTGACAACCTGTGACAAGGACGGGGGAGGGGTTAAAAAGTCCTGAAATTCGTGTGACGTAATTTATGGATGGCTCCTAATTCCGAGATTTTGAATAAAAATATTTTTAACAATTAATCGAACTGAAGTATCGCAACCGTTTCAGGTTCTTATTGAAAGGCGTGTTTACTGATAGATGTCTTTATAAAGACTAACTTACGTTACTGAAGGTTACATTTAATATAGATTCTAGCTACACGCTACAGAACTAAAAAATGAAAAATAAAAAAAAAATTAAGGTCCATTTAGAATATTCTTAAATCTTAGGCATTGTTTAGATTAGTCTAGCGTTGAGGAACGGAGGATATTTGCAAGTGGGATGTCAATTAATTTGATGTTCCAAAATTTTTCGTTATCAGTTATTGAGTCATTTATATGAAAATGAATGAAAATGAAAATAATTTATTTGCACAAATATGGGTATTACAAAAGTTGTTTTATGTACATTTTATTAGTTCGCCATATTTACCTCAGCGAGGTATGCAAATTTGGAGGACGGAATTAAAACGTAAGTTAACAGTATAACTAAAATTACTTATAACTAAATGTATTATAATTGAAGACAACGTTGATTTTATTTTAACCCATATTTTGCGGTTTTTATTGCGATGTTTTATCAATTCTACTATAATTATAAAAGGTGTTTATGTTTAATACGAGTTATATTTTTATCCACACACGAGTAAAACGATAACTGCCTTACCAGAATGTGACTGCAGGAGTTTGGAGGCAACCCTTGCAACCCATGTCTTTATTGAGAATAAATGAATTAAACCTAACCCTTTTCGGTCATATTTTCTCACTGATATTTTATTTCGCAACACTCGGATTCTGTAATAAGTACTAAATGCGAAATTAGCTCTGCCTATGTGTGTATCTGTAATGTTTTCACACCTAAAATACTGAACCAATTTTAATGAAATTGCACGAGTAAAGTGGACCTTGGATAAGGACATAGGATAGTTTTTTCCAACGGGACCAATACATTTCGGAAAATGTATAATCTTAGTATAATCATATAAACTCAAATCAAACCGGATTACTAGTTTACCTATAAAATACCATTGACTTTATTCAACATAACTGAAAAATACACCAGGTTTTGAACTTGTGACCTATAACTCGGAGACCGGTATCCAAAACTGGCTGGCTGGCTGCAACCTTTTTAGCGTCCCACTGCTGGGCACGGGTCTCTCCCCTTTATTGGAGAGGCCTGGACTCTACCACGCTGCTCCAATGCGGGTTGGTGGAGATGCGGGTTAGTGGCCAGCTCGCTGTCGGATGTTTTCAAACCGCCCATAAGGCCTCCGCCAAGGTTTAACGACTGTTATATATCGATAACAACCGGGACCGATGGCTTAACGTGCCCTCCAAAGCACGGAAACGCGCATGAAACTTTTTGCCATTAACTGTCCCCCATCTCACATCCAACAGCGTCCGTTTAGCTTAGCTGCATAGACCGCTTGCATTCTACGCTAGCTGCCGAGCCATGCGCGCTTCATACAAAACGGGCTACCTTTGCTCAAACAAAAAGAAAAGAAGAAATAAAGAAAAAACAAAAGAATGCTGTCACCAAGAATCAAACCGCGTAAAATTCAAATGGCGCAACAAAGTTAACAACACTAATGCTACTATTTCAGCGGACACTCGATCCCCCACGTACCATATAAAATGTAGTACGTTAGTGTTCGCGACACATGTTTACGATGTCCTTAATAAAACTAACATCTAACGGCGATAAAAATTTATTTCATTGCTCTATTACTGTACGTAAAAATTCAGTTTTACGGTCTGTACACTTCGTGTTGCTTTTACGAGTACGTATCGGATGTCCGGTCAAATGATAACATTACCTCAGTATTCGATTTCATTTCCATAGACTTCGTTCAGAATTAGAATACACATAAATAAAATAATAAATAAACGTTACACACTCATAGCTATGAGTGGAGCTCCACATTAAGGTAATTAATACCCTGAGTCGTGGGTACCATGGACACATACAAAGACAGGAACACAAACGCCCTGACCTTTTTTCTTTTGACCAGTATCAGGGGGGAAACCTTCAAAAGGTACCCGGCACCTTGGGAGAGGATACCGGATTTTGTGGGATTTGTTCCGCACTAAAACCCCCTCGGTGGCCTGCCTCTGCGTATGTGAGGACTCCGGGATCTCCATTGGAACGCACCGGTGTCCTCCACGCGCGGGGACGGGCCCATCTTCGGGAGAGCAGATGTGCTCTCCTGTTCCTTCAGGAGTTCACAGCGACATGCAGCCACGCATACACCGCCGTTCTTCCCGGGGCTGCTGGCTGGACGGGTCAAGCTCCCACTCTCACCAATCGCAACCCCAAAAGCCCCCTTTTAGTTGCTTCTTACGATCAGGCAAGGAATACCGTAGCTCTATTCTTAATCCCGAAGCTACAGGGACTAAAAGAACAGAATTTTTAAACTCATCATTCAAATTTTTTCACCAGGAACGAACCCAGACCCTCCGATCGGCAGTCTGGCATGGTAACCATTGCGCCACACGGGTCATCAATACACATGTAATGGAATATGACATGACCTATGATTTGAAGTTTCTCATACTTTAGTCTGTTGTGCGAACGTCTAGACACCCCACACCCGTGTAAACTTTTTATTGGTTTCAAAACAAATCCGATCATAAAGAGAATTACTGAGAATTGGAAACAGTGAAGGAAACTAACCTATTTTTTCTATTGAAAAAAGCTGTTTGTATATCAATAAATGGTTCATTACCCGTGGCACTAATTGTTAATGATTGTGATGAACTTTAAGTGCTTGTCTCGGTGATAACGGTACCCTTATGTAAACAAAATTATACAATGAAGATTTTGAATATTTTAATATTTTAATCCTAAATTTTTTTTATATTAACAGTAACTATCGACAAATAACAGAGCTCTACATCTATCGAAAGAAGACAAATAGTAGGCTGTGGCGGACTTTGGCATCACCTGGGCAACGCACATTGCGTAGTGGTTTATGTTCAGCCATTGTATAAGATTTTTCCCTCGCTTGTATTCAAAACAAAATGTCGTCCTTTCCGGGGTCGCTGGCTGAAAACTTTGGCCTTTAACCCGGATCCCCGGATGACCTCTTTTAGACGCCTCTTAGGACCTGCAGAGGATCCTGTAACGTATTGAAATCCCTAGTGATAGATATCACATTACTACACATTACATAACACCAGAATACCTCAGAGCAGTAAGTCGATAGTTTGCGAGCAGTGTGTATTACCAGTGCTGACCAGCTGAGACGTGGTCCTTTACTGTCAGTCTTTTCCACATGCTCAAAGCCACTCGGCGAGACATAGAGAGGGTTATGCTTGTTATTACTCTACTCGACACTATTAGAAATGATTCAATCCGTAAACGAACGAAGGACACCTAAGTTAGAGAAAAGGAGCACGGGTAACCCTCCAATGTTTCAACTTTAGATGCTGTCTTCGTTGGGTCGTGAAAACCGCTGTATTCAAAGACCGCAGCATCGGATGGAGTGACTAATGGTAGGGAAGGCCTATGTCCCGCAGTGAACTATGTATAAAAGGCTGATAGATGGCTGTATGGATGACCAACGTCAACCGCCAATTCTGCTCAGTGGTCTGTTTTCAGGACTCAAATGAGTTTAAATTGCACTGTGATAGCCAGTTGCAAAGTGAGTCTGCGCTAAGCACGAAAGCTTAAATAAACGAAATTTTATTCTAAATAGCTACTTATTGTCGATAACTTTACTATAGAGTTAGGCAGACATAGAATGAAAGGTTCAGACCAAAAAAAAATAACGTTCACTAAGAGTTCGTAAATGAACCTTACAGTGAATAAAGAATTTTTCATTTCATTTCATTTCGTTACTGCAAGTAAGCTGTGTGTGTATTTCAGAGATAATACACGCTTGCAAATGTGAATGTGTTGCACTCGCCTACTGTCAGTTATCTATGTATAGTGGAAGTTTATGAACTCAACTATAAAACTCACTACTATAATAATATACGCTAATAAAAAATACTAGCGTATAAGTCTATTCAACAAACAAAGGAGGGGACAATTTTTTTCAAACTGGGTACCGCGCGTAAAATAGCTTCACACGTTGCACGAAGACACGCACACAAAATATTAAATATAAAAAGGAAACAACAAGAGGTATCATATTATCCAACTTATTCTTAATGTTTCTTTTTTCGTTTGAGAGATCTTTCGGGATTTTGAATCCCTGAATCTGTTTCTTGATCCAGAGGGGGAGCAGCTGCACTCCTTGCTTCCCCCCCCCTCCCCCCGGTACTACCATGAACGCATTATCATTAAGTAAAAAACTTTGTTTCACGCAACAATGGTCGTTACAGTCCATTCTTGATGGCCACAGGTGCAATTTATTTTTGGGGCCCGGTATGTAAATACGGAACCCCATAAAGGAAGCGTGGGTGGACTTATCTTCTACAAGCGCTCGTCTGGTTTTCCCCTAGTATGCGACAATGTATTTTTTATCCAAAACAAAATACATAACGTCATTTTCTTTTCGGCTTTTCCAGCGAGCCGTACGCGAAGTTACCGGATTCACATCCTCGGCGCGCACCTCTGACAAAGAAGTGTGCAATGTATGAATTTATCGCTGCTCCAAGGTGATAGAAATATTATCATATTTAATTAATTATGATGTGTTCCATCACCGTGCAAGCCGAGAGGAAATAATTTCCAATCCACCAATTCGAACTTGACCAGCAAGGTGGACTACGGCCTTAAAAAATGGATTTATCCGATAAGTGTAAAAAATATTAAGATATTATGGTATTTACACCGCTTGTTTTCGCAACTGAACTTACTTAACAATAACTACAACTACGTCATATCATAAGATACTCCGCAAACAATTGGAAGCGCCGCAGCCGCCATATTGTTTTCAGTTTGCGCTGATTGATCACTTCCGTCACAGACGAAGATTTGCGACTTTTGGAGACGATAATACTATTGTTTCTTTCGCTCTCGTAGATTTTATGGCTCGGTGTTCGCAGCAAATGAAAATATCAAAATTATTGTTTTATTAAAAATAAATAAATCAAGAAAGTTTTGGCTACAACACTTTTTGGTGCCCACTGCGGGAAGGGCGAGAGCGCCATTGTTGGAGAGGCATAGAGCTTACTCCACAAAGCTGCTCCAATGCATGTTGGGGGAGATGCAGGTTAATACCAACACGCTTTTGAGTATTTTCCAACTACCCATAAGGCCTCCATCAAGATTTAATTACTGCGAATTATCGGCAACAACCGGGAGCGATGACTTATCGTGTCCTGCGAAGTAAGAAGACGCACATGCAATAAAATTACTCCTAGCAGTCAGTTATATTAGCTTCACTTGTATGTTTCTATGTTTGTTTGTATGTTTGTAACCGACTCCGTTGGGTGCGATTTTGACTCACAGCCAGATTTCATTCAAACTTTGTAGATTTATCGCGGACTGATGACAATACACTAATTTGATAAGATTATACCATTATTCAATTTGCAAAATAATATTTTTATCAATTTATACAATTTTTATTTATTGTAAAAAAAGCGATACACCCCACGCTTTTTTTTACAATAACATGCATTTTTTACACTATTTTGAATTCAAATTTATTAAAATTTACGTTCTATTTTTAGTTGGATTTCTTAAAAAGCGTGATTTAATTTTATTTAGCTATTATTTTTCGCATTGTACATGCTTATGCTGGGTTACGTCTCACGTAACTCAATCCAATCACATGCAGCATTTAGAATGCAAAAAATTGTGTGATTAAGATTGAGTGAGAAGTGTTTTGATAACAAAAACTGAGATTGAGTGAGAAGTGTTTTGACAACAATTGACAACTTTACTAATTACTCAAGAAGGGGCTTATAGACTTTACATGCCGTTAAGAAAAAATATCTTTTTATGAATTTAATAAATTGGAATAGGTTCATTAAACAACAAAAGTCATATTTCCTTTCTTATTTGGCTCTGGCTGTATAGTTGGCTGGTGTTTATGTATCAGCCATCGATAATAATATAACTGTACAATAATATTAAGATAATTGTACAAACATTATTTGTAAGTTTTTCTTGTTTGTCTTTTGATTGTGTGTACATATATTAAATAAAAAAAAAACAAAATAGACGATGACGCGCAATTCAAAAATGGCGTATTGTTAAATTAATTTTTAGATCAAACAATATTAAGTTGTTGAAAAATTTTAAGATTGATAATAAAATATTTTTACTATTGAAAATGGAAAACATAAAACACCTCGGTATATGTTGTCAATAGCAGACTTATGAAACATATAAAGTTTTAATTGTATTACATTGTCAATAATCTATCTACTGTGTTTAATTTCATCAAACTTGTATAAAGAAGATAGAGGGATATGTATATCTAGTCTTAAATCCATTGTCTTTTTTTGTTTAGTGGACAATATCCTCTTAATTTTCAATAATTTCAAAATCTATCTAATGAATACAGTAACGAGCAGACACCTTAATCATAAATAGGTCATCGTTTTCTAGAACATTTTTCTCAATAAAAGAAAGGCACTCCGCAAACAATTGTTCAGCGCTCGAATTCGCGGCAGCGGCCATATTGTTTTCAGCTGGAAGCGGCGTGATTGATCGCCGTTCATCACAGAATAACAGATAAAAAAGAAATAATGTTTTGCTTATAAATATCTGAGATTTCTCGATAAGGTATTTTTGCGTTTTTTTTTTATCTGATATTAAGATTTTTTATCTTCGGTATCAATTTTTCAATAAAATCGGCTTTGTGCAAGTTAAATGCGAACAGTTATGTCACAGAATTTATTAAAGAGGTTAGAATGGAGTTGTATGCTGGACAGACGCGCCAAGGATATGAGCAACGCTCATATCTCTAGAGAAATACGCGATCGCGCTGCGATATGCATGCTTGGGTGTGATTCATTTGAAATCGCGTAATTGTGCGGCGTTAAGATTGGCTAAATTTGAAATTGCAAATATGTGCGTAAGCGTCATATTTATTTAAGTACAGATGTAGTGAAGGTGAAAGGTGGGGCTGGATCGAAGACATTTTTATACTAACAGAGCATTATTGCCATCCTACCTCTTTTAATATGTTCTGTGAGTTATGTGACAAGAATGAGTTCAAAATACCAAAAAAAAGTTCAAAACTAAAACAGAAATAATATTTAAAAAAAAAAGGTTTAATAGATATGTATCTAAGTCTCTTAGTTTACAGTTTTCATAAATAAAGTGCGGAAAAATTATTTGTTACATGTTTTAACCTTTTAAGTCTATTTAAATCCTGAGGGAGAGAAAAAAGATAAGCATTCGTTTTTTAGTATAATTTTATTTATCTTCAAACTAACTTAGGTGGAACCCCATGTCGGACTCTACTTTGACGTCGAATTAATTCTACTTTGTCTAGAAAATTATAAAAGAAATAAATATTACATATTAAATAAACATTTTTTTACGAATTTGTTATACTTTATTTCAGGAGACGGCATTTTTTGTATTTTAACCACATATCAAGCACGTGGTATACCTCAAAACTCGAGAGCGCCGACGCTTTGATGAGTTTGAGGGCTATGTTGCTAATTAACCACATATATATTATAATTAACAACATAACATGTTGTGCTCGAAACAGCGGTAGCAAAAGTAAGAGACCCACAGTGAGCCACGATATTTAATCAAACAAAATCTCAGGGAACTCGGAGCGACGGAAAATCAGCGCAGCCCAGGTTTCTAGATCTTGGGTTTGCTGTAACTGAGTCGATTCCTTTTGCTTCCAATAACAGTAGGTATATTGTAATTGGAATGTTTGTTTTTCTTTTTTTTTTCTTTTGATGCAATAAACTTATTATTATGAAATTCCCGTGTCACAATTAGTAACCATCCTCCTCCGCAACGGCTCGACCGATTCTCATGAAATTCTGTGTGCATATCGGGTATTTCTGAGAATCAGCTATTGTCTATTTTTCATCCCCTAAGTGATAAAGGTGGCCCACCCCAAACATTTAAACGCGGTACGGAGTTCGCGGGGTCAGCTTTTTATTATTATACTCGTATAAGTAATAGAGCTACCTCACTTTTTACTTTATAACATTACTAGCCTTCCGCCAACAGCTTCGCCCGCTTGGATCCATTTTATAGGTTCCCGTAGGATAAAAACCATCCTATATCCTTTCCTAAGGTTTACTCTATCTGTGTTCCAAATTTCATTAAAATTGGTTCAGTAGTTTAAGCGGAAAAGCGTAGAAGACAGACAGACAGACAGTGTTACTTTTGAATTTATAATATTAAGTAGGGATTTTCTGCAAAGCTAAAAATGTGGTCTGTGTGGCTTGTATATAAGAGTATGTAGTGTTTAATAACATCAAAACATAATGTTTAATTATAAGTATCAAACTTCTGCAACAAGTCGTTGACCTTTCAGCTCAGTGTTTATCATTCTAAAAATTTTATAGCGAAACCTACGTATCACAGAGAAAGAGATCAACTTCGACACTTATCTACTATAGATTAATAGCTTTACTATTTCTACTGCCCAAAATCGTGTCCCTAACTTTGTACTGTATTTATCTGGTTACAGCAACAGGAGAATTTGCTATAGTTATTGTTTCTGGCATAGCGTTATCCTGCCCAGTACCCCTGCTCTGCCCTGCTCAGTATCATAGACCGTGTATACTATAAGTCTGTTGAAGAAATATGTTTCTTATAGTGAATGAATGGAGAGGCTCGGGCTGTATCAGCTGTCTAAGTAGATTGTGTGTACACAATAGTACACATAAAATACCCTCATAGTGAACGTAGGTATAATGATTTGACCGAATCAGTACTGCTGGTTACACCGTGATAGCTGGCCAGACTTACAAGAAGCGACCTTCAGCATCCAGAGTAGCAAACTCCGTAGCATACGATTTCAGGTAAATCTCATGCTTGCTTGCCATGTGCAGATGTATGTAGTCTTACGTATGTAGTCTTTAGCGACCACCTTCTCACCACTCACCACGGGACCATACTCGTTTGCTACTTCATTAGAATTTTAGGAAAAAACATCTTCCATTTTATATAAAGTAGAACGCAAACGATCTATGCAACTAAGCCAAACAGCGTGGTCGGGTGTAAGATGGGTGACCGCTAGTGGCTATAATTTTCATGCGCGTTTCCGTGCTTCGGGAACACGTTAAGCCGTCGGTCCCGGCTGTTGTCGATAGATAACAGTCGTTAAACCTTGTCGGAGGTCATATGGGCGGTTGGAAAACATCCGACAGCGGGTTGGCCACTAACCCGCATCTCCACCAACCCGCATTGGAGCAGTGTGGTGGAGTAAGCTCCAGGCCTCCCCAATAGTGGGGAGAGACCCGTGCCCAGCAGTGGGACCAAAAAGGGTTGCAGCCATTCATTAGTTAATTCATAACTATTAATGTGGGGGAGGGGGACCTGGTGCACTAAAATACAGGCCTCGGCTTAGTTTAGGTTCCAGATTTCCCACAATTTGCATTATATTGTTAAGAACTATAAAAACTGTAAAATGTTTTACTGTTATCACTATGTGTTAACGCCAAGTGTACTTACTGCTAATGACAATGTAATTTGTTGGAAATGAAATAAAAATATTTTATTATTATTATTATTATTATTCATAATTCATTTATTTGCTCAAATTGTGGTTACAGAGTTGTTACAGCTTACAAAAGTACCACGCCAATTCTATTTAGAAACAGACAAAAGTAAAAAATGTCATATTAATGAGTTGTAATATTTTACAGATTTTATAATAGGTACCTAAAATATGTATTTTAATAAATTATAGTATTTCAGTGAAAAGTAAGTGGCACCTTTATTCTGAAAATAATTAAGTGTAACCTCTAAAATAACACCTTTAACGCACCGGCCAGGTAATATTGGACATTACCGCAAGGGCCCGTTTCCATGATCGGGCACCAGATGGTGGGCCGATTCGTATTCAGAGCTCTTCATTAGCTCCAGTTGCTACCTCCCATTATTTTCATTATTATCATTTTGGTAAACGCTGTGAAACTAAATTTAAATACAGTTGAACTTATATTAAACTTGCAATTCTACCGTAAAGCAACCTCTATTGTATTGATGACGAACCGCGTGACGCAATGATTACCTTGCCGGACTGCGAATCGAGGGGTCCTGGGTTCGATTCCCGGCGAAACAGAAACTTGAATGATGAGTTTAAATTTCTGTTCTCGGTCTGGGTGTTGGTGTTTCTGTCTTTGTATATGTCCATGGTACCCACGACATAGGGTATATATATTTTTTTTATTTGAGCATTCAGGACACGTGGTGTTAAGTGGTTGCTGCAGCCCATAGACATCTACATACAACCTCAAGCAAGACCTACCTACCTACCGGTAGGTCTTGTCTGAGGTCGTATGCAGTTGCGCTACTACTCCGGAGGCTGGTGGTCGCCTCATATAAGTGTGGCTGGCAACTGCACCTTTCCACCGAAACACGATAGAATTGCTCACGGCAGAGGTGGGTGCAGCGGTGGTACTTCCCCGGGCGAACCATAATAGTTCTACCACCTATGAACTTATATTAAACTTGTCTGTCTGTCTTGCTTTACGCAACCTCTATTGTATAACGGTGAAACAGTACGACTAATAACCACACTTCAGCTTCCAAAATATCAGTGCATAAGATCTCAGAAATAACTGAAACCTTCTTTGAATTTTATTATTAGTGAAAGTAAGCTCAATCCATCCATCCATATGGATCCAAACTTTTAAGTTCACTGCTGGATATAGGTATCCCCTCTTCGTCTCTACGTAGGTACGTTGCTGAGCGTTTTGAATCCAGCAGTTTCCCACTGTCTTCCCAGTTTAACGGTAGGGTATCCTACAAGACAAGTTAGCTCCATCCCTCTATAACTACTGGGATGACTTGAATGCAGCAGTTAGACGCCAAAACGTTGCAGTCACTGGACGCATTGTTTTCACTTTTAAAGTGAAATTAAAGTAAAAAATTGGTTGTCTGTAAAGTTGGTTTACGGACCATAGTTTAGCGTGACAACCTCATAATAAAACAATGAAAACCACATTAACTTTTCACTTCACTTTATAAACAGTTGACGAACGGCGTTCGCTCAACGCCGAACGCTCAAGCCTCAACGTAACGTATAAGCTCCGATCGTAACGTACAATGAGCGTAACGTACAATAAGCGTAACGTACAATGAGGCATCCTTTTTAAGCCGGCGTTAAACGGTTTATTTGACGTTGTCACATCAAAAATTGGTTGTATGTAAAGTTGGTTGATGGTCAAGAGTTTAGCGTGACAACGTCATAACAAAATAATGAAAACCACATTAACTTTTCATTTCACTTTTTAAAATGTAGAAGAAACGCGGCGCAAGCCGCAACGTAACGTTATAATGAGCGTGACGTTACAATCAGCATAACGTTACAATCAGCGTAACGTTACAATCAGCGTAACGTTACAATCAGCGTAACGTTACAATGAGTCATCCTTTTTCGTGCGTGCAGCCGGCGTTCATCGATTTATTAGAAGTTGTCAAGTCGAAAACATAAAACGTAAGAGAATACTTAATCACTCTACAAAATAAAAGGAAAGATATCAGAAACACGACGTTAGTACCCAAATCAGCGTCATATAATCTTTTTCTGAAAACCGACTCATATATCTCGCGTCCCTTGTTAATAAACCGTGTAAAATAAAGTGAAGTTGGAAACTGAATCGTCAAACTTTTTAAATTACTAAGGGCTGATACACACTGCTTTATCATGAATTCATGATACTATATTTTTTCCACGGAAGTTAAGTAGTTAAGCGTGATACATCCTATTTGAATTTGCGTTTATTTTGTGCCGGTCAGACTTACATTAGGTTACCATCACCCTCCGGAATCACACAAACACAAACCCAGGCTGCGAATAGAAATTTAATCTCGTAATTCAAATTTCGAATCGAACTCGGGACTCTTGATTGGTAGTTCGGTGCAATGAATAGCGCCACACGAGTCGTATCGTAACACTATGGCAAATTTAAAAAATATATAGTTTAAAAAACAAAAAAATAACACGCTTTTAAAGCAATCGGGCGCGTCGGGCGCTTGATGTACACACCCACATAAAGCGCCCACGCTTTTTTTCACAATAATACTAATATTTCTGTTCATTATTGTTTTAAAATTATTTTTAATATTTTTAGTTTGATATGCTTTAAAGGCGTGTTTTTTTAGTTTTTTAAACTATATTTTTTACAAACAAGGACATTTACAAACAAGCTTACAAACTCACAAACATACAGGTGAAGTTCATAAAAGCGTGTTAAAAATATTCTGAATCTTTGTCTCTGATTTAACATCCACATGGTCATGTAGAGTATAGCAGTTATACACTCGCTAGTAATAATAGGTAGGTAATTTTGTATGATGATTCTAGTCTTAAAACTACTATATCGCTAGATGAGTCAATCATCTAGCGATATAGTACTATTTATTTTTCTAGATGACGCTGTTTTATTTAGAGGTAGTAACGTAAAGATTGCACCACTATAGGACAAAAATATATTTGCTTCACTTGACCAATTTCAAGTGCTTAAAATTTAAAAAGCGGCAAACACATGATAGGGTCATGCATACTTTATAAGCATACATAGAATTTTATTGGGTAACTCTACAAAGCAAGAAATCTGTCTCTAGCTGATGGGTGCAGATATTCAAAGACAGTTAGACAAGAAATTAATTAACCCACAACTTTTGAGAGTTGACTTTTTTGGATTGTGGCACTTTAGGCCACGTCAGCTATAAATCAGGAGATACGGGCATCGGCGATCCCATCCCAGTCAGTACAAAAGCAGATTAACATGATAAAACTTTGCGCAAATCCTCCATCCAGGCTCTTTTAATATTTTTATTCGCGCAGTAACTCCCCAAGTTCTTAGGCGAGATAATAAATTTGCTTTTTATCTTTTACATATTAATGGGCAGGAGTTACCTTTTTCATTTCCAAGTCCGTTTGCATAGCCCAGAATAAGTATTTACCGACGGACATTGTCGTTAAAGGATAACAGCTTGCGAAATAAGTATTTACCGATGGATTTTGTCGTTACAAAATAACAGCAATGTACGAATGAACAGTGATACACGTAATAAAACTTCAATTTCGCACTTTTGTAAAAGTTTTATTAAATTGTATTACTTCGATAGAAGGGTATTATACTAATGATGAGGGATAAGACCAAGACAGTCGTAATCCATTGTCAATAATTTAAAAGTTATTGCAACTAATTTCGACAAATATGTATACAAATCGGTCCAGTAATCTATCATTTTCATAGTACGAACTTCTTATCATAAAGTACAAGTAACATTACACAGTTGCAAGTTTATTGTACCATGTATCTGTTGTAATAAAGCACTTGTCCCGTTTTCACGTCAGTGAAAGAAAACAATAGTATTACACAGTTCCCAGTCCCGGTGACACATTAAACACTTGCTGGACAATTTTGGCACTCCCGACTTGTCTGAAAGCGGGCGCGTTGAGGTCACACGTCAGAACAAAAATGGGTCGAGAACGAATTCACTGCCAAATTGTAAACTAATTTGAGAAGTGTAACAACGTACATTTCTTAAGTTGAACTCAACATTAGTAAATGTTAGATGACGAGAGCTGTTGGTGCTTATAATATAGTTTATTAGATTTTAAACTCCCGCAAAAAGATTATAAATATATTTAATTTTCTCCTGTATATTTAATTTCCTGTGTTGGTATTTTACTACTATAGTAGTCAGTGAAAAGTTATTGCAATGTAAGTTTTCAAACTTCAATTGCAACATTTATTTGAGTTAAATAGCGGTCTTAGAAAGACTATTTTTGATTAACAAACATAGCATACTTTAGTTTACTTATGGCGTATTAAGTGTAACTGTTATTTTGAGAATATCTGCGACCCTTTTTATATCCCACTGCTGGGCACGAGTCTCTCCCAATCATTGGAGAGGCCTGGAGCTTACTCCTCCACTACTCAAATGTGGTTTGCAGGAAATGCGAGTTAGTGGTCAACCATTATGTTAAGAATTCTGAATATTTTTGAAAAACGTAAAACTCTATATACCACATAAAATAAAGCAGACATCGTATACGTGAAATGAAACGATCTCCGCAAGATCTCAACTCTCAGCCGAAACATCTCAAATTGCATTCTAAGCCGTATCCTCGCTATATTTGAGGAGAGAAAGCCAGCGGAATACATCAAGACAATCCACGTACGGAACCAGGAGCATAGACATCGTTGCGCGAACATTACGGCAACGACAATTGAATCAATTTTTCGCGCGAAATTGTATCCTCTTCGAAAGTGGAGGGGAAATTCCGCGATAAACTGCGCAGAGAGGATGAAGTATTGACGCCATTTAATGCAACGCTGCACCTCTGAGGTGTCTGTAGGATACCGTTATGATGACGTTATTGTACGTTGACTGATATCACATACTAACGTATTGGCCACAAGCTACTTTTACTAATTAAAGAAACGCATTGGATAGGGTTCAACTCGAATGATTGGCGTTCCGTGAGATTTAGGGCTATTATTGTAGAAAACTTTTAAATTGATTTAAAAAAAGTAAGAACGTATGTTATGAAAAAATCTAAGCGTAGTCATGTAATTTGAATGAATGAATGAAAAATACATATCACAAAAACAACACAAGAAATTATTCTGAGTAACGTCAAGAAGCGCCTTCAGTTTTCTGTCTTCACTTTTTTAAAAGCTATTATTTAACTTGCAATGTATATGTATGTAGTTACATAATATGTTTGTTCGAGTGGAATCTTGCTACTCAATTTTGAAGCAGATATCTTCAACTGATTGAGCTAAAATTTTGTATACACGTTTAGTTTCGTTGACAATACAGTATAAGCTGTATGACGTCATTCTAAATCCAATATGGCGGACCATCCAAAATGGCATATCCTATATATGGGTATCAAATTAAAAGGCTTGTGGATAGTAACTCGAAATAATCAGGATCAAATAAATGAGTTTATAAATGGATAGTTTAAATTTTAAAGGAAAATTTTATTTTCTTCTTTTTAGAGTATTTAAATTATTTTTATACTTAAATCAATATGAAAACATCATAAAATATCACAGTAAAATCATTATGTACTAATACGGCAGATTGCAGACGTTGTCTACGTGAAATATTCTCTACAAGATCTCAACGCTCTCAGCGGAAACATCTCAAATTGCATTCTAAGACAATATCCTCGCTGTATTTGAGGTAGGGAAACCACCGAAATACATCTAGACAATCCACGTACGGACTCAGGGGCACTGAAATCGTTGCGCGAATACTACGGCAACGCAAATTGAATCAATTTTTCGTGCCAAATTGTATCCTCTGAGAAAGTGGAGGGGAAATTTCGCGTTAAACTCCGCATAGAGGATGACGGATTGGCGCCATTCGTCGCGACGCTGCACCGCTGAGATGTCTCTAGAACGACGATATAATGAGGTGAAGAATATGCAAAAAGTTTAAAGGGTTGTCAACCTCACTAATTTCGACTAATTTAAACTCATGGAGGCCAGTTGCCGCTGCTTTTATAAATTGACTATGTTGCTCTATATATTTAAAAGATACTCGTAATTTAAAGATACTTTTCATAAAACAATATTTAAAAGTAAGTACCTAAGTAACTTTTCAACTAAGTATTTTTTAATTTATTACACAACCTTAAATGTTATTTAGAAGTAATAATACAAACTAAAACAATTACCTAAAAAAAGAAAACTCCATATAAAAGTTGCGCTTGTGGCATTGTGCCCAGAAAGCTGGCAGCATTGCCCTTATGAACTAATAAGCTAATTTTAGTAAAGATTGAATATAAACACCAATAGCACTTAAGTTAAAAAGGCGTCCATTGAAATATAAAGATGTGGTTGTCGGCACGGAGCTCCAAAGAACCCGCACCCCCTGTCGGCCATATTTACAGTATGAAAACGTAATCTAATTTAGAAGCAGCAAGTGACCTCATACAAAGCTTAAGCTTACATGTTGCTTTTTAAACATAATATACTTAAACCTACTTTATTAGTTGCGTATTACAAAAATCCCTACTAACCACTAGAGTATCTAAAAACTAATCCTTTTTGATACAAGGCTTAGTAGCTTTAGCAAGGATTAAGCCCTAACTTTGTACTATATTTACACAAAGATTTTTTAAAGATATTTATCAAAGTGGACTTAAACAGGCCAATGCCTAATTAGGCCGCTAATACTAATTAACAAATGGGATAATTAGTGCGTATGATAATTAAATTAAAGCCATTCCATTTCAGTTTTAATTAATTTACGAGTAAGTACGCCATTATTGATTTCTGCACATACGAGTAATATTTACTAAGTATAAATGTAATGTATATAAATGCAGTAGTAGAGATACCAATAGCTGACGTGAAATTCATATTGTGTAAATTACATGACGCTAAAAATATTTAAATGCTAAACATGTCTTTATTACTTATCTGTTCAGACAGCTCGGACGGCACTTGTGAATCGACAATTTCATACGATATAATAATAATAATAATAAATCATTTATTCTCAGGCAACAAGGCCCATACTATAAATACCTTGCAGACTAACATACATAATATTTATATCTTAAAATTAAGTCACTCATTTATCGGCGTTGTGAGACGCGGCTACGGTGACTCCAGGTGGTCGACGGCGTCCGCGATACTTGCGGAACACGACCCCCTTTGGCCACACCTCCTCCTTCATGAATGTATTCAGAAGGTCAGTCGGAACGCGCACCACAAACGAACTAAAGTTCACTGCATTGCGCGATTCTAGCTTCTCAACCCACACAGTATACTTTGTCTTCGCCTTCACGTACTCCACGACATCGGAGACCTTCGTGGCGAAGTGCAGACGCGACACGTAGATGTGTGTGATTGGGACGGCGGGACGCAGAATCTGGTTGTTTCCGGTCGGTGCAGTGCCACATTGGTTACGGCAAGGAGGCTTCCTTTTCTTTTGCTCCACCTTGACGAAGCCATCCTTGTCCGGTTGTCCAATAGACACCGCACTACGAGGGGGTTCGTTGCGGGTATTTCCGCTCCCACTCTCAGCCCTCAGTATCCGCCTTTTGGGTTGCAGGCGGGCGGTAGCTGCGGCGTAGTCACGTTGAGGCGGTGACGAAACTTGCGCATGCGACACCTCCGACGGGGGAGGCGGGGGACGGGTAGCGGCCACATTAGCGCTATCACGTGTGGGAACAGCGGCCGACGAGGAGTCCGATTTCGCTGACTCGCAACTTGTCGGCGAAGCAATGGCTGCTCCGCGGCGACGCGTGGTAATGTTATTGACCTCAGGTGACCTACTGGCAGACGAAGTAGTGCGCAATATGGCAACTTCAGTCCGCAGCTCGTTGATGGTAACCTGAGAGGCCTCCAATTTTAACACCACTTCAGCCAGACTTGCCTTTAGGGTCGTGATGTCCTTCAGCAGCCTGGTCACGTCGACGTGGTCAAAGGTGACGGGTGGCAACTTGTGCAGCTTCCTCGCCACAAAGGACGGCACGTCATCCGGATCGGTCACCTTAAGGATGTTGATAATATCCTGGAGGCTCCTTTCACCCTTTTCATCCCTCCTGCGGGACGGCATCTGATCGGTCTTGCCGATCAATCCGAAAAGTAGCGTCTTGGCACCAGCTATCTCCTCCATCGTGTAGTTGGACGAGAAGATCTGTATGATGCTGACTTCGTCCATACTATCAATTGCGTGCTGGAGAAACGCCAGCAATTCATTGGCTATGAGTTTTTCGGAACTCATAGCCATAATGGCGTGCGGCGGCAATCGCCGCGCAGAACGCGAATATAGTAATAATATTCGTTAGTGCAATGATTGCGTGCGATAACGAGCGCGTAAACCACTGCACTGATATAACGTGCCTACATATTTTATTCTCTAATTTCATAGATGTAGAATAACATTGTTGAAAATAAATGGCTGCAACCCTTTTTGCGTCCCACTGCTGGGCACGGGTCTCTCCCCAATATTGGGGAGGCCTGGAGCTTACTCCACCACGCTGCTCCAATGCGGGTTGGTGGAGATGCGGGTTAGTGGCCAACCCGCTGTCGGATGTTTTCAAACCGCCCATAACGCCTCCGACAAGGTTTAACGACTGTTATCTATCGACAACAACCGGGACCGACGGCTTAACGTGCCCTCCGAAGCACGGAAACGCGCATGGAATTTTTGCCACTAGCGGTCACCCATCTCACATCTGACCGCGCCCGTTTGGCTTAGCTGCATAGATCGCTTGCGGTTTACGCTCGCCGTCGGCGGCGGCGGAACGCTGCGCGTTGAAAATAAATAAAAAAATTAAATCATGATAGTTATAAGATATGCTTTTGTTTAAATGATATCATTAGCGTTCCATCATTAATAAGCACCGACTTCAATATATAACGAAATTCAGTTTTGTTTTCCACTACTTAGGGAAGAACTATATTTATGATAGATACTTTTCATATTTCACTCTTAGGCACGAGTCTCTTGTATATTAGAGGCTCAGAGCTTACTCCACCAAGCTTCTCCCAATGTGGTGTCAGTAGTGAATCCGGTATCTTATATTTTCCAAACTGCCTATAAGGTCTCCGACAAGATTTTAAGACTGTTATCTATTGATAACAACCTGGCCAATTTGCCGTCGAAACATAAAATTTTTCATAATTGGGTCCCATCTTTAGTATCGGTTACTCAACTATTCCCGTCTAAATCTACATCAGCCGCTGGGCAATGAAGACATTACATTCTGCTAGCAGTCGGGATTTAGTATTGGCTTTTGATAAGAAGTTTTCTAGCACGTCCAGATCTAGATTAAATAGCGACTCGCGTGTTAATCCCGACGCCGCCATCACAGCTTCTTATCTGCCATCGCTCATATCTTATTCAATCGATCTTTCCTTTCCCATTTCCGAAAATCTTCTTGTTTTTAAAGCAGACTCAAGTTTGTGATTGTGTTGTTTCGCGCTGATCCCTTTGCGGTGCTTAAACTCGGTTCTTTATGTTTTCGCATTTGAAAAACAACCTAAACACCCCTGCAAGACTGTCGTTTTTGCTTTGCAGATTGAGTGATATGTCGTCAATTTTACTGGGGCAGTTATCGTTAAAGACGAGAGCTGTAGAAAGCCTGTTGTTCAGATTGTCGCGTCTTAAGTTCATATTTTCGATCGTATCTCTTCATTCGTTTGCTGCCTTGTCTGCGGAGTAACCGTAAACATATGGAAGTTTCCATAACCTGAATATTATTTATGGTCCACAAATACCTATGATATGATTAAATTATTCTTTAATCATTTTTATTTTTATTCGTCGTATTATTATTTTTACGGTCTGATCTGAGCGGATCTGTTAGTCTGAACTCTCTCCTTAATTTCTGCTGTGTCTGTTTTTACATCCTCTATATTCATATTATTGTCGTCTTGCTTACTGATCAATCGTATAGCTATTTGTCTTATTCAAATCGGATTTGTGATTGATTTGTTGTTTATAATTAAACAATATTTAATTGTCTTCATTTGTATTTTGAATAGCAGAGCGGTAAAGACCGCGGTCTCCGAAACGGAGATTTCGGGTTAAAATCGTCGGAACGAACCTCTGACAAAGAAATGCGTAATACACGTATTTATCGCTAGTCCACGGTAATGGAAAATATGTATTATAATATTTAATTGATTACGATGTTTTCCATCGCTGTGTATGCCTGAGAAAAACTCATAATTTCTCGAAGTCATGATGTCCACCAATCCACACTTGACCATTAGTGGACTATAGTATCCTGGTACTTGAGAAAGAAGACCTGTGGCGCAGACCAATGTCCCAGCAATAATACTTAAAAATATTGAAAAAAATTAAGCAATAATTGTCTTTCTATTAAAATTCGTGAAAAGGTAAAGCATTAAAGAGAAAAGCTACTCCTCGTACATAACACGAGCTTATATAAGTTTCATAAACTTCAATTTGACTCTCCAGGAAAAGTCTCCCTGACGTTCCTCCACGAAATTAGTTTCGAAAGCCAAACACGTGCACTGAATATTTAAAAAATAAACATAATCGCTCAGCGTTGGAATAATCTACCGCAAAACCTCGACGAGCTTATGCTCATTATATATGCAAAAATGTCATGCCGGGGTAGTTCCCGAGTCCTGTCAAAGAGTTTTCTTGACAAAAGAATCCTAGTCAACCCGGGACGCTCCCGAGGGACCCGTAGATAACCGCTCGCAGGAACACTAAACATACTTAGGAGTAGTCCCTGCGAATTTATTGTGTGTTCACCGACAGTTTTCATTTTGCTTTGGTTTAGCAGAGCTTACTATCCTTTATAACGTTCAATGTAAAAGAATCAATTCATTTGTACTCTTCCCTAAATGAAGATCGTTCGTCAGTCTAAAAAGAACTTGTAGTTATTACAAATTTGAAAGAAAAAAATGACATTTTGAAAGAAATAGTATCAATTCAATAGTATTAAATTTTGTCCTCCTTCTTAGAAACATCGCTTTCTGGCAAATTTCAAATCTATAGGGTTCGGTTGTTCGTAGTCCCTGTAGCTTCGGGATTAGAATAGAACTACGGATTAGAAAAGAGCTGCCTGATCGCAAGAGGCGACTAAAAGGCGACTTCAGGGGTTGTTGGTGGTGAGAGTGGGTGCTCGATCCATCCAGCCAGCAGCCCCGGGAAGGACGGCGCCTGTGCGTGGCCACATGCCGCCGTAAGCATTGGAAGGTGCAGGAGAACACTCCCGAGGATGGGCTCGTTCTGGGGCGGCCTCCGTTCCACTGGAGATCCTGGAGTCCTCCTCAAGCGCAGAGGCAGGCCACCGAGGGGGTTTAGTGCGGCACAAATCCACATAACCCGGTATCTTATCCCAAGGTGCCTTTACAAGATACCTTTTGAAGGTCTCCCCCCCCCCAAAATGGGGGTCAGTTGTTCGTACATTGCGTACTTAGCCTTCATGATGGACTTTGTCCTTAATCACTTTCAAATCCGATAGAAGACCTATGCCGATAGAAGACCTAAGCAGTGGACCATAAAAAGATTGTTTTTTTATAAAGCTTACTGCTATTATATTTAAGAGTCGATATTGAGAGACGTTCAATAGAATTTGGAGAGCTATATGGGCCGCGAGCAGCGCGGGTATAACGCAGCGGTTGAGATGATGGGCCGGGAGAGCCTGTCTGTAATCATATTTAAACGCTGCCGGATTTTATGCGAGACGTGATGCGTATTTCTTTTATACCTTTTACTCCTATATTTAATGAAAATAAATGCTTTAGAGGCTTGGTGCAATCACTTTTAGTGTTTTTTTTTTTTTGTTTTTGCAATATACGCTATATTTGATATCGGCAGTAAGTGATATTTTATCAAAAAGTAGCAAAGGAAACGACCCGCGTTGCGCAATGGTTACCACGCCGGACTGCCAATCGAGGGGTCCCGGGTTCGATTCCAAGCGAAACAGAAATTTGAATGATGAGTTTAAATTTCTGTTCTCGGTCTGGGTGTTTGTGTTCTTATCTTTGTATGTGTCCATGGTACCCACGACACAGGGTATAAATTACCCTACTGTGGGGCTATGAGTGTGTAACGTTTAATTATTTAAAAAAAAACCTATCAAGGTAGATGAGCTAAGATGGCCGAGCAGTCATATAGCTTGGTAGAGATCCCAAATTCAAATCCCGGTGCGCACCTCTTATAGTGAAATTGGTTATGTACGTATTTATCGCGGCTCCACGGTGAGGGAAAACAATGTGATATTTAATAACGATGTTTTCCATTACCGTGCATGCCTGAGAGTAACTCATAATTTCTCGAAGCCATGATGTCCATTGATCCGGAATTGGACGACGATGGCCTAAATCCCTTTTACTTCCAAAAGGACACATGTGCCCAGTAGTAGAATATAAAATGTTGAAAAAAATATTTTAACTGCCTGCTCTTATTTTCAGGGTCGATATCGAGAAACGTTTCAATAGAATTCGGGGAGAGTTGTAGGTATACGGGGCCGCGAGCAACGCGGTTATAACGCACCGGTTGAGATTATGGGCGGGGAGAGCCTATAATCATATTTTTTCGCTGCCGGATTTTATGCGAGACGTATTTCTTTTATACCTTGTATGTCTGTCTATATTTAATGAAAATACTTAAGACGTTGATACAATCACGTTTATTGTTTTTTCCGCATAATACGCCATTTTAGGTCGGCAAGGAATTAAATTTTATCGAAAAATCTTAATCTTTCTTGCTCGGCCTTATAAACAAAAACAAATGTAAGTCGTAAGTAACGTAAACATAAGTCGGTTTGAGTATGATGTTTCCAATTCAAAATGCTAAAGTCAAAAATAATTACGTAAATGCGAGACAAAATCTTTATAATATTTTGATATTCCCATAGTCTTTAAGTCTTGTTTTTTAGTTTTAATTTAGTTGAAATGAAATGAAATGAATTGAAATAGTTTATTAACACCCTGGGTAATAATATACACTTGATGTTTGTCATTGTTGTACGGCCAGCAGCTGACCGTCATCCGCTTTGAGTGCGCTAAGGCATACATGGGCTAGGAGAAAAAAGCGGGCGGAAAAAAACTCCAGCCCTGTTTTAAATAAATTTTCAGGTACAATGGGTATTCATTATGCAGCATGACTGTGGGGCGACACGAGACGAGTAACAGGGATTTGAAAGTTTAGAGAATTAGTTTGTATTTCAAAAATTAGTGTGTTGTTGAGATAATATTTATTACAAATTAAATAATCTGCATCAAAATCAGGCTGAACTCATAACCACGAAATAACCGGATTGTCGAAAATCGGCCAAAAATTGATGTCAAGTTCACTTCAGCGCGTTTTCTTGGTCTAGCATATCTACACGACTCGAATAGCACACATACGATGTGATAGATCAGGTTAAAATGGGCGACGCTGCAAGTGGACCATTGTATCGAGACCTATCGCACCCCCTACTTTTAGCGTTCCAAAAGGGAAAAAAAAGAAAGTGTAGAGGCACGCGGGTGTCTAATTACGTTGGCGCGTATGAGAGGTGCTTATAATGTTGGAGTTTAAAGAAAAAGGTCTAGAGTGTTTTGTTTTCGAGATTTCATGCTTCAATGTGCATTTAGTGCATGTTTCGTTGTATTCGAGTTTTTTGCTTCAATTTTGTACGAGGTGAGTTAATTAAGCAAATTGTTTAAAACTGAACTTTCCTTCTGTTGCTTTCAGAACGGGGTCTGGCTTTTTTGTTTATGCATTTTTCATGAAAAATGAAAGAATAGAATACAATATAATTTGTTAACCAGGTGCAAGTACAAAAGTTCAACAAGCTCGAGTTAAACCTGAATGAATAAGGTTTCGTACGATGAATATTTATTTATTTATTTTATTAATTTACACTTCATTGTCACAACTAAACCAGGTTGAACAAAGGGCGGACTTAATGCCGATAGGTATTCTTTACCAGTCAACCCTGGTTGATGATGAGAATTTTTAGTAGGTAGCAACAATAATGATAGAAGTCTAATTTCTTGAGGAAATTCCTCTAAATTTTAAAATGTGGTTATTTAAATTTCTCAATAATTACGCATATTATTTTTTATTGTATAGTATCTAAACTAGTTTTGTTTTTTTAAAATAATAGACTTTTCCATCACGTTCAAGTAAAGAACGCTTTGCGCTTGCAATGGAGACGTTGGGTCCATGGTCGGCTGACATGAAAACTTTCTGCAAAGATATGTCGACCAGACTTGTCCTCGCTTCTGGTGACCAGAGGGCTGGCAGTTATTTTGTACAAAAAATCAGCCTTTTGATTCAAAGAGGTAATGCTGCCAGCGTTTTGGGCACCATCTAGGTCTTTTAGATGGCATATACATTTTGTAAAATATATATAGTATTTTTTCCTTTTTGTATTAGATAATGCATATAATAAAGAAAGTATCTACCTTAAAAAAAAAAGTAAAGAATTATTTTTTACGAATTTCACGACGATCCGTGCAGCGCAATAGTTGTCATGCCGGTCTGCCAATCGAAGAGTTCCGGGTTCGTTTTCTGGCGTAGAAGAAATTTGAATGATGAGTTTAAATGTCTGGGTGTTTATGTTCCTGTCTTTGTGTGTGTCCATGGTACTCATTTAGATACAGGGTATATCTACACAACTGTGGGGTCATGATTGTGAAAACTATTTTATTTAGTTACTTATATTTGTGTCTTAAAACATTCGGAAATAAGTATCAATGTTTATGATATTTCTGATTTGAATGCCAAATACAAAAAAATATTCACAAATACAACTCGAAACAAGCACCATCCACAAATTACCAATTACACCATCAGTGGGAGTCAAATTTAGCGACCTGCTGTACCCGTTACGCAATTAATGCTGTCGACCCAAAGAGCAGGTCTTCTCAAATTACTCAATTAAGTACAATACGACGCACAGCTGATTTATTTGATTTCGAACTGTTGGGAACTAATGGGCCGGCGATGGTATATTAATTATTATTTTATAGCAATACCGGCGCCCTCTCTGATATTGTTTATATTGTGATTAATTGCGCAAACTTGCGCCCTGTGACGCGGAAAACGGTCGTTCTTTCCGAGTTTGTGACTACAGACAATTGGAGCTTCTGTTTCTAATTTATCTTTGTTTGTTTCGCAGGTAGCGGTTAATGAAGGTGGAATCTTTATGTTTTAATATGTTTAAATTAAAAAAGTTGCCAGCAAAGAATTTAGGACTCCATTCTTTAGTGACTGAACAATTTCTAAATATATTTATGTATATGTATGTTTGTATTGCGTTTTAGTATTATTTCTATTATATTTATATATTTTATATAAATTATATATAAATGCTTATACACATATCTTTATATTTCTTTAGTTGTATTTTCCTTGATAATTTCCCTTTTATATATATATTTTTTGTTTTTGCAAGTTATTATGCCGCCTACAACTGTCTCAGTTTCGCCCAAAGGTAGACTGGCAGAGAATGCTTTTAGCATTAAGTCCGCCTTTTATACCAATCTATGTGGTGTAATAAAGAATTAAATAAATAAATAAATTGCATAAGATAAACAACGCAAAACTCGAATAGCCCGGCAGCTGGTGTAGAACTGAAGTGATTTACGCAGTTAAGTAAAACGAGCGCGATCGGGTGTGAGATGACTGACGGCGAGTGGAAAAAATCTCCATGCTGGGATAGATATTATAGATATAACACTATTTCCCTCTTAAAGGTATCGTCAGTGTCTTTATTCAGTGTATTATAAAACGGTTTCATTCACGTGGTCTTAACTACTCAGCTGATCACGAAAAACCACGTAAGTAGATATAGTCTTTGAACCTTGTTAGAGACCTTATGAGCTGTTTAATTTCTACTACTGGCCACTAACCCACATCTTCACCAACCCGCATTGGAGCAGCATAGTGGAGTAAGCTCCATGCGTCCCCAATTAAGGGGAGAGACCCGCGCCCGTAAGTGGGACTCAAAAAAAAGGGTTGCCAATACTGAACAACCTCTGCGGTGCAACGGTTACCATACCGGACAACAAATTGAAGGTCCTGGGTTCCAATTTCTGGCGAAGCTAAGAATATATCTAATTGGGGTATAATACTCGTATATCTAATCTGGGTGTTAGGTTCATGTAGTTCCATGGTACCCACGACACAGCGGTTATCCTACCGTACTGTGGGAGACTATGTGTGTCAAACGTTATTCATTTTATTTATTTATCTTAACAAGCAACATTTAAACTAATTCAAAACATGAACCATTTTTTTCCAAAATCGCACAATTTGAATCCAACGACGAATGAATATAAAACGTGCCTCACAATGCTCCAACAACGATGGCCTTTCGCGATAAATTTTGCCAAGCATACATGTTTTGAAATAATATGCACATCACGTATCGTATTAAATTGAATGCCGGAACATTTTTTATGTAGAGTTACCTTTACTTTGAGGAACGTGCATGATCCACTGTGGTAACACGGTGAACCTAAATATATAGGTAATTACGGTTCCATACCCAAGTTTTTTATATATAATGATACGGAACCCTTCGTGCGCAAGCACGACTTGCTCTTGGCCGTTTCTATGAAGATAAGCAGATAACATGCCGATTTGTGGGGGAGCAGCGATCGCCGAGCGGAAAAGACCGTGATCTCCGGACACAGAGATTTTTTAAAATTATTCTTTCTTAAATATAAACTGAAAAATATGAATCTTTCTGACATCTATTGTAGAATATTAATATTATTGTAACTCTACGTGAAAATATTATTGCCATCAAAAGTCATCCGCAGTTCAAACAAATGACAATGTCGATTTGAAAGATCTTTAAGAATTTCGTCAATCGAATGAAAGCTTCCTTTGTAGAATGGCTACGAAGGCTGGAGGTGGAGGTAGAAACCCGGGTTCAAACCTCAATCAATTCTAAATTGGAAGCTACTTCAGATGGCGTTGTTAGGCAACAAAGCTAATGAGTCCCAAATCAATTGTTTTTATCTGAGCAACGCTCGGTTTTCCGGGTGGCCTGCATGCTCGTCTGCTACTCCATTCAAATAAAAAAAATGCAATTTTCGTTAATTAATCTCCATTAGCTATATACGGCGGAAAAGGCACCGGACAGCCGGAACTCGGTCACCGAGGCGGTAGTGTCTGACATCTTTGTAATGTACCTTGTAGTTACTGATAAGCGTACATACGTTTGTTGACAAGTTGTGCTCCTGTTTTATTTTCATTTTCTTGGTGTATTTTTGAGTTATATCGGATAAAGTTGATGGCGTTTTTTTCGATATAGGTTAATGACAGTGCACGAGTGTTGTGAAATAGAATAACAGTGCGAAAACATGTTTTTTCGGCTTGCCTCCAAAACTCCTTCGGACATGTTCTCGTAAAGTAGCCATCGCTTTACTTGAACATCTGACTGACTAGACTGACTGATACCTGACGACATACTGATTTATTCTACGATGCAGAAATTTACTTGACACTGGCAATATGCACAGAGTGCGATGCCATTATATAATAATGAAACTACAAGCGTACATACGGTATAGCCGAGGAAATGGTAAAAAATGCAATCTAGGTGTGAGATAGGTAACCGGTAGCGACAAAAATTTCATTAGCGTTTCCGTACTTCGGAGAGAACAATAAGCCATCGGTCGTGATTTTTATCGACAGACATGGGCGGTTTGAAAACATCCGATAGCGAGTTGGCTACTAATAGATAATACGAGTACCCATCCTCCCACATTGGAGCCGTGGTGTAGTAAGCTTCAGAGCTCCCCAATAATGGGGAGAAGCTGTGCCCTGCACTGAGATACAAATAAAGGTTGCAGTCATGTCTTAGATCCTAAAAAGATGCGTCGCTACTAATCCAATTATGTAAGATATTTGACATAATGCGAGATCAACTGCCAGTGACCGTAAAAAAATTACGGCATTGAATTACGGCATTTAAATTTGGAATATTAAAGCTTGCGGCTTCAAAAGGTAATTTCACTCGTACGATATGCTTGAAGCTCACCTAATTTCGGCAAGACCAACAAAAAGAGCGAAAGTTAAAACGGTTTTGCAGTTCAAGTTTAAATTTGCAATTTTCGGTAATTAATCTCCATTAGATAAATACGGCGAAAAAGACACCGGCCGACACGGTCATCGAGGTGGGCGTGTCTGACAGCTTTGTTATGTACCTTGTACGATAGTTACCCGGCGACTGGTGTAAAACGCAAGCGATCTATGAGCGCGGTTGGGTGTGAGATGGGTGAACGCTAGTAGCAAAGTTCATGCAGGTTTCCATGCTTCGGAGGGCACGTTTAGCCATGGACCGAGACCTGGTTGCAGCCAGCCTCCGAGATTTGGACGTATTTCTGGCTTTTGGCTGGCTGGCACGCTGGCCAGTTGCGAGAGGACAATACAAGTCTTTGAACAAATATCAGGCATACTCGACGAAGAATTACATAGTAATGAATTATTTCTGTTTCTCTTGTGGCATAATTATATCGTCTTTGATGTGCACCGCGATCTGAACCCGGGCCCCCGTCGGAAAAGTCTGTTATATTTCTCATACAAAAATATTGTGTCTAAAATCCTAAAAAAATGCTTTACTGCTAATCCATTTATATATAAAAAAAGAATGTAGTTTAAAAAACACGCTTTTGTGAAAATACGAACTAAAAAGTAAAAAATAAGAAGAAAATGAATTTTACTGTTAAAAAAACGTGGGGTGCATGGTTTCAATAGTATTTTATAAACCACCCCACGCTTTTTTGTTTGGTAAAATTCATTTTCTTCTTATTTTTTACTTTTAGTTCTTATTTCCACAAAAGCGTGTTTTTTAGTTTTTTAAACTACATTATTTAGTTTTAATATTTTAGTCCAATTTTTATTCTCATATTATTGCATTGTCATCGGCCCTTGAACCCTGTGCACATTTTCAAGTTAATCAGACGCTTAGACGTGTTAAAAATATAAAACTTTATATTTGTTTCATTAAGTACCTTAGGCCCCGAACTTAATAGCCGCCCCTCGTATATTTTTTTATCCTGATGATCCTCGTTAGGACTTTACTATAAAGTTATGAGATTATTGCATTCTCATCGGCCCTTGACCCCAAATTTTCAAGTAAATCAGTCTCCTAGAAGTAAGTGAAAATGAAGTTAAAAGATTCCGATACATACATACATAAATATATACATACACACAGGTCAAGTTAATAAAAGCGTGTTAAAAAGATTGCATTATATCCTTTGGCAATTGACCAAAGTTTATATTTTGGCCTATCTACATTATATACGTGCCAATGTGCAAAGCTCTTTTTATTCCAAGTAATTTTGGAATATTATACACCTATATGTATAAGTAAATTTATATACCCCAGTAAATAAAAACCCTATTGACTCGACCCTATGATTAAAGTAAATCTAACCGAACCGAAAAACAATAAGCACTTCCAGTCAACCACATGTGAGGGATCACATGCATCGAATTTTGAATTCAAAATTCGCCTTAAATAAATCGCACAAGGTTCGCAAGTTCGCTTTGTCATATTCAGGTCACATTGCAGAGAAATCAATGTTCTCCGAGCGTCTGACAGGAAAGCATCTGTCAGTATTCATTCGTCATTCGTTCTTTCTGAAATCGAACGAAAATATTCGGCACACAAATTTTTCATAGGAAGATAATACTACTGCTAATAATAATAAGATAATTTTTAAAATTACATTAACCCTAGTCAGCTCAAAGTTTTGAGACGATATGCAGCATTGTGCTGCTAATTTTTGTTATTATGTTACTATTTTAGTATGTCCGCCGCACCTATATCTTCTGTGAATCAATTACGTTGCATTTCCAGCCAGGCTGACGCAGAGGCGGCTCGTGACATTTTTTGATGGGGGTTCACAAAAAAAAACTTAGAGCTTACCATTTATTTTATTTATACAGAAAATTCATTCGCCGGTCTTTTTGACGAGCGAAGACATCTATGACTTTCTTGTGAAAATCAGATATAGAATTAATTAATCGTTTTTCAATGCTTATCATACATAATGCATTGAGACGTTCTTGCGCCATAGTTTTTCGTGTCAAAATGTCAAAATAATAATTATTAAATAGCTAATTAAATTTATGTCATGTCAGAATATCATGTTGTTTCATGTCATAATCAGATAAATTCAATATAATAATACACATTTCACAATAGATATAATTAAAAATAAAATAATACGCAATTAACCAAACCTCTATAGATTCCGGGATTCAGGGATTCCGTAGATTCATCATGCCCTCGTAAAGCAACTTGAAATGCACCACAAAATACCACACAATCTATCAAACGCCGTAAAATATATCGATTTTCATCAACGCGTTCATTGAACTCTCGAATAGATTTTCGATACGCAGAATCGAGCGCTTTATGAATATCTTGTCGGCCAATCGATGCCAATAATTGCACTTCACATAACATATGAAATCGAGATTGCGAATGTTTTTTCAGTTTTATTGAAAGATGCGCTAAATCGTCAACACCCGTTGTGATCCATGCAGATTCACCTCCACTGCCGGTGTCAGTTTCCAAACACCAGACACGGAAAACAAAATAATTTATTGGTCTCTTTACAACCACACAACCAAGGAGTTTTAAAATATTGTTCAAACTTAAAAACACGCGTAAAAGATTTAGTTTTTGTATTACATTTTTGTGTAAGTGCAATTTGAGGACCCTTTAGCTTTTAGTTCAAGGCGTATTTCTATAGTTTTTGACACTTTTTAATAAAAGATACACTGTATTGTTCCATTTTTAAAACAAAATGTCGCGCATAAACTATTTTTTAATTTTAATTTAAAGAAAAACTGCGATATAACTGTCAAAGCCGACGACACGTTTGTTTGTATACATAAGAACGGCAACATCGCATAAGCAGGTTGAGGCCACGCCCCACGGCACGCGTCACGGCCGAACCCACGGTTTGGCAACGTCGCGCGTGAGCGGCGCTCCATATTAAGTTAATTTCTCATACTAAATCTTTTGTTTCACGCGTCGGCTATGTGCTGCGATGTTTCTCTTTCGCACTCATTGAATACAGCGCTAGGAATCGTACTAAACTTCGTTTCATTAGGAGCGCAATCGCTGGCGCTCCACTCGTACAATATGACGATAAATGTACGCGTAGATATAATGTAAGTAAGGATAGATGATAGATGTAATGTAAGGATAGTATGTATTATAAAGGAATGTAGATTACCTATGTAATTTTCCTATGTAATATTTAAATTTTAAAGTGGGAGTGCACTGCACCAGCGCTCTTTAGGATGAGCCGCCACTGGGCTGACGTGAGGCCACCCTCAGCCTCCGTAGCAACACTGCAAATACTATACAATCTCAGACATGTCACGAAACAAGTTTCCTAAGGTAATGGACAATGTTGGTGGCCATGGATAGAAAACAATCTGTACGCTCATCTCTATTTTATTCAAAGATAAATAAATACAATTTTCCCATACTACTATTATGTATGACTATGTTTTAGATGACTGATAGATGCTTGATTCATTCAAACTGCCAAGTCTCATACTTGGCAGTTTAAATGTAATTAGATGACAACGCAATATAATAACTGCATTACGATGCCACTACCATAACGTATTTAGAAATGAAAGAGTAGGAAACGTCTATTTCAAGTATTCTATCGATATAACTATCCATCGATTTATGTGTAAGCTATCAACATAAAAGCCTGTAAACAAACATGTAAAATATATTTAGTCATTTCATCGTTTTATCAACATATAAATGTTTTCACATTTTAAAACATTTGAAAACATTTTTGGTAAAAGTAAATGCAGTCATTGCCAGGCACTTAAGGTGGCCAATAGATTGATAGAATCCACTTTTTTTGTATCGGGAGGGAAACCTTCAAAAGGTACCCAGCACCTTGGGAGAGGACACCGGGTTATGTGGGATTTCAACCTCACTAAAACCCCCTCGGTGGCATTCCTATGCGTTTGGGGAGGACTCCGGGATCTCCCATGGAACGCACTGGTGTCCTCGCATACGCGACGACCTGGAACGGGCCCATCTTTGGGAGAGCAGATGTGATCTCCTGCACCTTCCGATGCTTACGGCGGCATGCGGCCACGCACACACCGCCGTCCTTCCCGGGGCTGCTGGCTGGACGGGTCAAGCTCCCACTCTCACCGCCCGCAGCCCCGGAAGCCCCCTTTTAGTCGCCTCTTACGATCAGGCAGGGGATACCGTAGCTCTATTCTTAATCCCGAAGCTACAGGGACTACAACAAAATTACCTACAGAAACGACTTTTGATAATGGTGGTTAACGCGTGTTACTGGCAGAGTAATACAGACTAATAAATATTACTAAATATACATAAATGTATTTGAATAAGTGTTGACACTTAGTACTTGATATTGTAGTGTTATAAAGTGTGTAGTGTCTACCCTGCTGCGCGGGGTTCCTTTTTTGTATTATTAAAAAAAACCTTACCTAACTTAAATGATCCCATTCGTTGTAAATAACTGGTTCTTTTTTAATTTTGTTTTGGCGAGGGGCTTCGCTCCCACCTCTCCCCAATCAGGGGACTTCGCCCTCCGAAACCTCCCCTTGCCTACACTAAGAAAGAACAAAAATTTTTTGGAATACTTGATTATAATAAAAATATTTAGAACTTAAATTTTTGATGTTAATTCTACTTTTATTTATATAAGCAATATTCTTGTAAAGTTCAGCCAATTTTAATTAAAAAAATGGGCTTATTATCCGAACAAATTTTAAATACCTGGACAAATAATTATCTTGTCTGTCTTATGTTTCTTCTTTAAGAGATTGATACATTTTATATGTCTTATTGTCTTTGGCTGATTCTATATGTTTTTATTGTACATATAAATCCTAGGAATATATTTTGTGCGTATTTTTTACTTCCTTAATCTAAAGTCCAAACCCTATTTAACCAACGTGGTAGACTGTGGCTGTAATCCTTTTAATTTTGAAAACACATGTGTCCAAAATGTTGGTGATTCTATCATCGGCTCTAGGGGAAATCTAATCTACGCTCCTATTGTAGGTATTTACTCTGTGGTAGTTGTTAGCCGTGACGTCAGAGCTATGTCTATCGACCAAATTGGGATTCCTGGATTCTACGATGACCTGATTTCGTTATTCGATTTCCACTTAAACTCTAAATTGCTGTTTCATTAACTTTGAATTAATCAAGAGTTAAGTATCATTATGTTATGAGATAAAGTTCTGTGGTATAGAAATATTATCATTTAATTTTATTCAACATTACTAGTAAAACTCCAGTAAAAATATTTCTCACAGCTGCTTGTGGAAAAAAAATGTACTTCAATCGATAATTCTACTTACTTATATCCATTTGGAGACCTGATTGTTATGCATGTATAGAAAAAATTAAATATCATTTCACTTTAGCGGTTAGAGACGACCCGTGTGACACAATGGATAGCATGCTGGACTGCCGTTTGGAAAGTGGGACTTTCGACTCACGGAAAATTTTAATGTTGAGTTTAAATTTTTATTTTCGGTCTGAGTGTTTATTTGTTTTATACCTCAGTCAAGTCAAACAGCAAATGCAAACAAGTCTTTGTCCTAAGTAAAGGACAATTTCTGCGAAGACTTTTATCAAAATAACATATATCAATTTCATACTAAATACGCCCAAGGCGCCCACGTAAGCTCCCCTCATAAATCCCTAATAATAAAGTGTTTGTTTTAATTAAGATAACGTGCATCAGCAATTAACTAAACATGAAAATGGTTAGCTGTCTCTAAATAACTTAGTGCAAGGTAAACTTCTCTAAGTGAGTTATGGCTCTGTGCGTATTTACACTGTAATCACTCGTTCTACCGAGGACCAGTAAGCGATGCGCGATTATACTGAAGAAAAAAATACATTATTGATGTTCTGTGTCACGTCGTCCGTTCTGCCGTTGTAAGGCGTACAAATGCTCATAGTTATAGTGTGCGTAAACTCGAAAAACGGGCATGGCCCGGTGGTTAGCGTAGAACGTAAACGATCTATGCAACTAAGCCAAACGGGCGCGGTCGGGTGTGAGATGGGTGACCGCTAGTGGCAAAAAATTCATGCGCATTTCCGTGCTTCGGAGGGCATGTTAATCCATCGGCCCCGATTGTTGTCGATAGATAAAAGTCGTTAAAACTTGAGGCCTTATGGGTGGTTTGAAAACATCCGATAGCGGGTTGGCCACTTACCCGCATCTCCACCAACCCGCATTGGAGCAGCGTGGTGGAATAACCTCCAGGCCTCCCCAATAATGGAGAGAGATCAGTGCCCAGCAGTGGGACGCAAAAAGGGGGTGCAGCTAGCCAAACTCGAGAGCGCTCAGTGTCTAGCATAACGTCAGCATAACAAACATACGAATAGGAGAGTTGTCCGTAGTGAGGTAATATTTTTAAAGAATTTTTGTTAGTTACGTTTCTTTAACGCTTCAAAAGTTTACGCACACATCCGCGCTTGTCAGTACATACAACTAATAAAACCAGTGCCGATCGGACTTCATGAAATATGTTATCTATCTATATAGGTATATCTGTATTTTATTGTTCACCGTCGGGCACTGTCCTTCAACCCACAATCGGCCTGCGTGGTGGACTATGGTTTGAATTTAAGCCATATTGTCTATTTCTGTAAGGAAACCTGTACCTACCAGTGGGATATAAAAAAGGGTTGATAAAATAATTATCTTGAAACTGTTAAACTTGTGTGTGTAATATTTTACGCACTGTCGATTTCAATACAATAGATTTGAGAAACATTTATAAAAATACGAAATGATAAACGTAATGCGTAAAAATATACTACGGTCCACATATTTACTCGTAATAAACATTCACTTATTGCAGTATGAACCCTTTATTTCTAAAATGAAGATAAAGTACATCCAATAAACTCATACAAACGGTACCCATTTTTGAAAGGTAAACTTATTTAAGGTAAACTTGTTTAAGAGAATCTTCGTATAATAATATATCAAACCGTTTAATAAGGCACCAAGCTACAGCAATTAAGCAAGTATTAAAATGGTTAGCTATCTCTACTGCAAAGTAAACTTCCTAAGTGAGCCGTAGCTCTAAGTGTATTTAATCTTTATTGTTTCACCGAGAGTCGTAAGCGATACGCGGCTTACTATACAATTCGATTACTAAACCAATAACGGATTTCTAAAACTAGTAATTATTCAAAATTATTATGTGCATATTTATCTCTTACTCGACGGTATAAGAT
The DNA here is from genome assembly GCA_911387765.1 of Pyrgus malvae. Taxonomy (NCBI): domain Eukaryota; kingdom Metazoa; phylum Arthropoda; class Insecta; order Lepidoptera; family Hesperiidae; genus Pyrgus; species Pyrgus malvae. The sequence continues at coordinate 1,483,056 of OU426955.1, read as the reverse complement.
AGTATTCTTAATTTCGTTTAATGCCTAAGAATTATTAAAAATTTTCAAACAATTTCTGTTGTTGGTCTGGGAGTTTGTGTACTTATTTTTGTGTGTGTCCATGGTATTCACTACACTGAAAATCCTAGTGTGGGGCTATGAGTGTGAAGCATGTATTATTATTATTATTCATGTCATGTCAATAATGTTTACTTTACAGAGCTTACTTTACCTCTGTTTAGTCTTTTTACTACATTCATGCTGTATCCAATAAGTATCTCCATTACTACGGCCCTAACCTCGTCGATAAAATAAGAGCATCGCTGATGTCACAATCGTGCACTCCTCTACTGACTTTGACCTGTTTTCATTTCTGTATTCCTTGTCTTTCATGCAATTTGAAACAGACATTACATAGCTGCAGCCCTTTTTGCGTCGTACTGCTGAGCACCAGCTTCCAGTTGGAGAGGCCTGTTGCTTTCTCCTCCATTGCAGCTCCACTGCTCCAATGCAGGTTGATAGTGAACTACACGACACAAATAACTATTGAGCCAATTAAAAATTTATAAATGTCCCAATTCAATAGTTAATCGCTCAACTTCCTTGATCGAGCGTCTGCCTTGCAGTGACGTTCGAGTGACGTCATGCCACGCCCCCTCCACTGACTGTGACCTGTTTTCGTCGGCCGCAGTTTGATTTCTACGCAGATGTGACGAATTGGACTTCTGTACTCATTGAGCCGACTCTGAGTCTTTTGACTCGATAATTGGACACCGATGTTTAAACATTGTTTCAAGTAATTGAAGTGCGAATGTTTTAAACGTTGTGCCCAATTACCTATAACTGTTTAATGATTGCTTTCGTAGGACCTTACCTTTTTAGGACCCAGAGGGCTCTCTCAAACGACCATGAACAGACATACCTATGTTATTTTATCATCACTGTTATACTACTTTCAATTTGGTTTCTACTTCGCATCGTTGATTTTCCAAAGAGTAGCAAAGAAAATATCTTCTGTTAGCTTCTCTGAAGTATGTCTGGATAAGTGTCCGAAATTATAGCAAGGATTTTTAACTCTTCTAATGTCACACTGATGTTTATAGGTCTTCCATCAAAGCGGTTTTTTAAATTTAAATAAATAGCAGACTACCATATTTGGTGTTAAGAGTTCGCTGCACCTACAGACATCTACACATAACCGAAAGCAAGTCTAAGTCTTGCTTGAGGTCGTATGCAGTTGCCCAGGTGCCTGCTACTTCGGAGGCTCTAAGTCTAAGTAACCGAACATTATCGCCTAAACACAATAGAGTTTTTGCTTCTTAACTAACGTAGGTACAGAAGTAGTACTTAGAACCCAGTGGATCTATGCAAGATCTATCACATGTCAGCTGATGATAAAACTGAAATACAATATAGACGTAACTGTATTTGTATGAAAATCTTTACTCCAGTGAAAAACTAAGAATGAGTTCTACTCACCCCTATAAAGCCTTAAATCTGTGCAGATAAATCCCGTTAAATTGCAGGTCATGCTAGTAAAACCGTGGCATAAAAATGTGTTTTCCCATATGATGTCGAGAATGGAGAGCTGGCGAGATATAATTGATAAGAGGCGTTTGAGTGCCCGCTCATGTCAGATTTATACAGCAGCTGCTTGGGAAAAGATTAATATTACAATGGTGCATATACAATGATGGATACGTACTCGGGATATTAATACTTTTATCCATATCCATACTTATATTATAAAAGCAAAAGTGTGTTTGATTGTTTGTTTGCCCTTGTTGTTGAAGTGATTTTATTGAATGAACTTTGGGCGCGGACTTTGTAGACAAGAGAGTGATATAGATAGACTACTTCTTTACCGCGATAAAATATCAATAATTCCCATAACAGAAATAAAAACAGACAGTTTTTTATTTTTGTTTATTTTTTGATTTTTAGTGAATTTGAAGTACACTAATTTGTCTGAATATGAGTAGACCTACTGAACGTGCTGCTCATAATAATATGAGACAGGACCGTTTAAATGAAACAGGAAACACAGATCGTACCTACATATTGATGAGTAGAAAATGTAAGTTGACTTTTAAATTGTAGAAGAATACGCAATTATATTTTTACTTTTTGTTTTTTGAAAACCAATTTTTGTTTTTTGAAAACCATGTAGACTTGACCATCTATATAATTGATAAGAGATATTGGAGACGTTCTCAGTTCACGCTGAGCTTATTTCAGTATTAATTCAGTAGCTGCTGAGATGTATTATATACTACAATGGTTTCATAAACAAAGATTGATGCAGGCACGTGTTATTCACGTGTTAACTAAGGGCTACAGGGTACCTAATGGCATTCTCCACCATTTAACCCTGGGTGATGGATAGAACATAAGATAGAAGGACGGAAAACAGAGATTTATAAATAACTATTATTTTAGTTTTATGTATATATATGTATTATGTAACTATATTATACCATGACAATAAGAAATATAATATAACATTAATTAAATGTAAATATATACATACCATACATATTATTTAATACATAAATAAATAAATGTATAATATAAATATAAATAAATAAATATATTTGAACAATTCACACAACGCCATCTGATTCCAAACTAAGCAGAGCTTGTACTATGGTAATCAGAAAGCTGATAAACGTACTTATATAATTCTAAATACATACTTAAATAGATAAATTAACACCCAGACACAGAACAAATAGTTATGTTCATTACACAAATATTTGTCCTGGGTGGGAATCGAACCCACGACCTCACGCTTCGCAGTCGGCTCATCACCCACTACGCCACGGAGTCTGTCAACTCTAAAAATCTTTAAAATACATATTTTGTGACGACTACTCAAACGCAAAAGGAATCCATTTATAATGCATGGTCTATTGTGTATGTTTTATTGTTGTATCTATGGTAGAAATATTTTAAAGATTTTTAGAGTTACATAACAGGGGTAGAAATTCATTTACACATTTCCCAAATCAATTCAGTAGTCTCGTAAAAACTTTGGTTAAAATGTGTTTCATGAAATCGAAAGCTAGCAAGATGTATGATGAGGTATTTGAGGCGTCTTCTTTGCCCGCTCACCTCAGATTTAGGCAGCAACAACATAACAAAGGGTCGCGTACAAAAATTGATGCACGCTTGTGTTATTTATTCAAGCTCTACTTATTCCATTTTCCTCGTATAGTTTATGATGTATTACCTTGGTTTCACTGTTACATTCGTAGTGGATTATGGCGATTATACACAAGAACATAAAAATGTTTACTTGAACTTTTTGTATATTACTCGTACATTATGTACTACGCTCGTCTATAAAATTGATAAAAGGTATTTGAGCAGTTCTTAGTTAACATCTGTTCTTGCAAAGATGGATATTACAATGCTTCCTGTACAGAGATTAATGAATGCTTGCAAAATGTATTTCAGCTTTACATATATCTTAACAGATTATTATTTCTTTTATTAGTTAAGTGGTCGCTGCAGCCCATGGACATCTACATACAACCTCAAGCAAGCATAGGTAAGTCTTGTCTGAGGTCGTATGCAGTTGCGCTGCTACTCCGGAAGCTGGTGATCGCCTCATGTAAGTGTGACCGGCAACTGCACCTTTCCACCGAAACACAATAGAATTGGTTCACGGCAGAAGTGGATGCAGCGGTGGTACTTCCCCGGGCGGACGATAATAGTTCTACCACCTATTGAAAACAACCATCTAGCCATAACAATTTTGGAAAACATGTAGAATTATACTACGTAAGTCTTTATAATTGATAAAAGGTATCAGAGCTTTGGAACTAAGTTCCCGCTGGGCTTAAATGTTTGCAGCAGCTGCTCGTATCTCTGAACTATATTAAAATGGTTGATGTACAAATGGTTGAAACAGGCTTATATTATTCGCGCGATTTATATTCCGTTACATTTAAAGATGTATGATCTAAATTCAAATCAAATCAAATTCAAATCATTTATTTGTGGAATAAGGTGAACAGTTGGATGGACAGTAGTAATTTTATACATAGTGCGCTTATTCTGCCACCTTGGGCGTACAAATATTTATATACATTGAAAAAATAAAATTTATAAATTAAGAATTACATGTCACTTTTATTATTAGAGATAATCATTTACAAAATCAATCATAAGAACAATATTACAGTAATAGTCAATAATAATAATTATATGTCTTCAGTTACCTACATAAAATAAAAGTATAAACTATAATATAAAATTAATTAAAACAAACATTGCAACATTAAACAAAATAATTCAGCACCAGTCAATATATTTAAAACAAGATTGATTATAATGATTAAATTAATTGTAATCATACATGTCACGTTTTAACAAATTAGGTACAATTTATATTGTAAACAAATCAGACCCCATACCGTATATCCCAGCGATAAAATTTGTCTAGGACTTGTCACAAAGGAAGTCTTTTACGCCTTCTATTGTCTATGTTTCGTTGTTGCGTTCATTATGGTATATGGCATTACTAATTCTCATGGTCACATAATTCTGTATACGAAAATGGCTCATTTAGGGTCTTTATTGTGTATAAACGTGTGTGTCTCTCATCGAGAGTATATTTTATCTAATACTTTTAAACGAGCAATTATTGTATACACCTATATAATACAATTTGAATTTCGGAAATAGCTTCCATGAATTTCATGCCATTTAGTATTAAGGTGGAAGAGTTGTTTTGCTTTAAAGTAAAATAAAACAAAATAACTCTACTGCTTTTAAGCCCCTAAAATGCCAAAAGATGTTCAGCATCATTATATCGGAGGCCTCATGGGCGGTTCGAAAATATCCGACAGCGGGTTGGCCACTAACCCGCATCTCCACCAACCCGTATTGGAGCAGCGTGGTGTAGTAATTCAATTCAATTCAATTCATTTATTAGCAAGAACATAGTACAATAGAGATCTTAATATTAAAATACATAAATAAATAAGCTCCAGGCCTCCTCAATAATAAAAAGGAGAGAACCGTGCCCAGCATTGGGACGTAAAAAAGAGTAGCATATTAGTATATAGATAAGACCCAGATTATCAATTTATTAGATCTGTTTAGGAGGTAAAACTTTAATGGTTCAACCGGAGAAGTACCGCCGCTGCACCCACTTTTGCGATGAAAGGTGTAGTTGCCGGTCACACTTACATGAAGCGTTAGCCTCTGCCGCCATGACGTCTCCCTTAAGCCAAGCCAAGCCTTAGTCAATAAGAAGGGAGTCGTCTCTATATAAGCCATTGCCAGCCATTATTCTGTGTCATTCTGCTTGTAAATAAAAAAAATGCAGAAGCTCTGTCCGTTTTATTTTTGGTTTATTTCACAAGACTTATTTTTGCTTGAGGTTGTGTTTAAATGTCCATAGGCTACAGCGACTATTTAGCACCACGTGACCTGCATATTCCTTTGCTTCCATACCAAAAATGTCGTATTTAAGCCGTAGTTCCCGTTCAGCTATGATTAATACAGCAGCTGCTTATGCAGTGATGTATATTTCAATGTTTCGTGTACAAAGCTTGATGTAGGTTCGTGTTATTCGTTCTCCATATATTATATCGTTACAATTATGATGTATTGGCTGTATTGACTATTGTTTACATTTCATTGTTGAGTTCAATGTGGATTAAGGCAATAATTTAAATGGATAATTAGGGATTCGTGTGTCAAAAGAATAAAAGAATAGATCTCCTTTTGTTATTTTTGAGTGATGTGCATATAGAGTTATCATTCACATCAAATACTTAAGTTTTCAATCCCTTGGAGTCCAACAGAATATTCGCCTAAAGTAACACAAATATATCGCTGGTTATGTTCATACTTTATACATTCAACTTACAACAAACAGATACTCAATGAAACTGTGACCTCTAACTAATCTTTTTGTCAAATTACAAAACTATAACAATAGATATAGCAATGTATATCATGTTCTTCACAGATTTTCATGACAATAACTATTATTGTTTGTGGAGACTAATTAATTAAATTTAACACTCTTATAAGTTACAAGTGTGGCTTTTACGTGTGGTTTTAGTTTATTATTAGACCCCGCTACGACACTTTCTCGTCGTTTTGTTATCGTTTATTAATAGCCCAGACTTTATCCGGAATCTAGAACACTTTCACTATTGTGGATTTCGGGGCTATGAAAATACGACAAACTTCCTGAATAATTTTAGCCGAAGCAGTCAACGGCAAGAACTAATTTGTGTGATAAATAGGAGCTAAATCAGCAAGCAATTTGTGGTTCAAACGTAAGATTTATATCAATGTATAGTAACTTACTTTCAGGGTTTTCTAACTGACACTAACAATGAATCATTAAAACTACGACCCCATTGACACTCTGCCTCTTGTGGGGTATTCAAAAAATTATCTTGCTATTATACCGTAAAAAGCAGATACTTTTTAGATGATAAATACTCATAACTCAACTTTGGAAGATAAATAAGCCTGAAGCGTGCATGTTATCTCGGGTACGATTCAAGCTTGGTTGATATTGTATGTAGATGTCCTTATAGCTCCCACTTATTACCACGTAGCTTGCGCACTCTTTGTGCTCTCTCATATTCGCTACTTTATTTGAATGAAAAACTTGACACACTCTTCTATGCTTCAGAATAGTCGTAGATTTGAACGTCACGAGCCTAAGTACTTGTTTGTTGAATAATTTCCAAAAATATTGGCTAGTTTAATTCCAAGTTTTTTTTTTCAATTATGGCATCACAAACTCTGTGCATATTGTCAGCGTGGAGTATAATTTTTGCATCACTTTTTTTGTCAGTTTTGTAAAAACTGTTTGTTAAGACGACGAGTAGACAGTAGATAAAGTCAGTAATTTAAGTTGTTAGTAATCAGTCAGTTTGTCAGATATTCTAGTAAAACGATAGCTACCTTACCAGAACATGATCAATGGAATTTTGGAGGCAAGCTGAATTATATTTTCACACTGTAATTTTATTGTGCACTATAATCATCCGATATCGAACAAAACACCATTAACTTTATCCGATATAACTCAAAGACCCGCCAAGAAAATGATAATAAAACAAAAGCACAACATGTCATTTCTGACATCCCGCCAAAACTCCCAAGTCCAAGTTTTGTTGTTGTTTCTGAGGCATTGGCCGGTATTCAGAGCACTTTCCCTGCCAGTCTAAAACGGTACCAGACTCGTTGGTACCAGAGTTAAACATAAGCTATTCAGTCAGATATAGATGTCGCTCTCACCTTGACAGAGAACGAGGCTATTTTAAAGCTTTAGATATTGCGGCTATATTTTGGAACTGCAGTACAGGTAGATTACTGAAAAGTGGCACATGTAACACATTCACTTTTGCGAGTGTGTATTGTCTGTAGAGCACACATTCAACAACATTCGTGACATACCAGGAAATGAATATGATCGTCCATTGCAACATTTTATTTTTATCGGCTACTAGCTGCGAACCCGGCGTTGCTCGGGTTAAAATACGTCGCATGTTTAATCTAAACTTTAAAGAGTCCTTTTATAATCATGTTTTCTAATAGCCATCTTATAGCCTGAAAGAATACTACTGTCAGTCCACCTGAACGTATAAATTAATGAAAGAATTTGCTCTCAGCTCCTCACCGTTGAGGAGTTGTACCTTCAATCATCAGCTCAGCAACATGATATGATGATATTTATACACAAATGCCTGTTTTGCTTTAGTAAAAATATGAAAATCAATTATTGTGCTATAAAATTTGTATGTTCCCTTCGATTTCTCTCGGATCCCATCATCAGACGTTGACTTGGTGACAGCTGGACTATCTCAGGAATGTAAGATTTCGAACAAAACCCCATTTATTGAAAGAATTTGCTCTCAACTCCTAATCGTCGCATTACCTTCCATCATCAGCTCCCCACTCCACCCACCGCAATCAAACTCCCTTACAATCATCTACGTACTAAGGGGTATTTACCACCCCAACGGGAAGTTGATTGGAGTTAGTGATAATAGAGAAAACCGTGTCTTTACGTACAAAGAAAACCCTTTACTTTTTATATATACTTATATTAAGATTATATCTTCTCTTCAACATCCTCTATCAGAAAACAATTTTATAGGAATATTTTTTAAACGAACACTGATTGTACCTAATAATAGAACATAATGTAGAACTTGTCAAAAAAAAGCATTTTTTTTACGCATGCAGTGTTCGCATCTAGGAGGACATTCTGTATGTATGTACTTGTTCAGAAATAATTTGTAAAGTATAATGTCCAGTTTTGTGAACCGAATTAAAAATATATACATATGTATCTATATCAAAACCCAATTATATATATTTTAGTTAAAAAATGTTTGGGTTTATTTCTACATTTATTTATTTATTTGAACCGTACGAGGTTCTCTTTCGTTGCCCCCATTAAATAATGGAAAAAATCTCCCCGGTTTTTAAAAGAGCAATAGTTTTGTTTAATTACGTTTAGTTTTAATTTTTATCATTATCAAATTCATCTATCGTGCGATAGGCTTTAACTATCCAGCAAGTTATTAGTTATTTTTGAATTCATTATTAGTTTTAGTTTTGACGGAGACCGGTATGTTATTATATTTTTTTGTCCCATACAAATTAATACATTTTATTTGAAAATCGAATCTTCTATGAACGATATAAGTACGATAATACGAACGTAACTGGTCGCTGATATCTAATGAGGCGTATATTTACTTTGAAAGTTAGCGATCTTTTGTGACAAATGATGTTTGTTTACTACTTACGACTGAATCGGAAAAATGTACTGTATTACTAATACTTATACTGTAAGCTTGAGTAGCAAACAAGCAAGCAGACAGAGTGACCACTGCATTTTTTGTTTAAATATCCAGAGATAACCTCAGATAAATTCAATGCCAATAACTTACTGAATTAGTTCGTTTGTTGCTTTATATTTCCGCATGTGTATAGCAGCACTTCTAGAGTGACAGAGCTTGTACGAGAGCATAGAATCTTCTGAAATGGTCCGGCACTAAAAAAAATATAACCAGTCACTTCCAACATACTAGTTACCTCACAAAGTTATTGCTTTCTCTTAAATAAAGTTTTGTAGTCAAAAACTAAGAAATAAAGAGAAACATAAAAAAATTCAAGCCCTTCAATATATATATTTATATGTAACGAGAAAAATAAAAAAACAGAACCCACCAATTTCCTTTCTTCCCTCCAATTGGCTCGTACAAAAAACTTTCGTTTCGCAATAGTTGGCGATTTAAAAACAAAACAGTACTTGAGGCGAAAACAATTGATTCAGCCGCGGCTGAATGAAAAGGGTTAGCTTGCATGCAAAAAGTGTTTTTTGCATCCCACTGCGGGGTACGGCTCGCTCCCCATTATTGGAGAGACCTGGAGCTTGGAGTTGAAAGAGATGCGCCAACCCACTGTTGGATATTTTTTAAACTTCCTGTTAGGTCTTTGACAAGGTGTACCGACTGGAATCTATCAATAACAAGCAATGCGTATGGCGAAAGGCTCATTAAATTGGCCACTACGCTCATCCATCTCAATCCCATCTGTACCCGATTAGCGTATCGGCGTTGATCGTTTGCGTTCTACGCTCGCCGCCAGACAATGCGCGGGCAAAGTGTAATAAGTGTTAAACAAGGGTACCCCAAAATTTGCGAAAACGCAGATAGACGGTGGAGCACGCCCGGGGAGTGCTTAGCGAACTTTTATTTTACGACTTAGGCACTTTCCCACGGACCCAGGCGTGTTTTTTGCGGCGGTTTTAATAATTTCAACGGATTCTGTGGCGACTGAGGTGATATTATGCGCGTTTATAAATATGTAGTAAAAGTTCTTTCTTCAATTATTTCCAAACCAAACTTTTAATACACCTAGTGGACTGAATAACGGCTAGTAATTGTGAATTTTTGATATAAACGATTGTGCATAATTAGAGTACCTTAGAGGTACAATAACAATTCCTGATCAGCAAAGATTACTATGATCTTGAGATTAACTTCACTGAAGTTTAGTTGTACTCGTAATACAGTAAGTTGCTAACATACTACATATTATTACTTAAAAATATTAGTCATCCACCATATCTCTGACCTTGTCTGAGATTAGCTAAGCTTAGTGTGTTACTTTTTAATTGCTCTTATTGCTAGTTTTTGCTAGCAGTTCAAAGAGGCTCAGTTAAAAAGAATGGGAGTAGGGAAGAGTGGTCCCGGGTCCTAGCCAGAATAGTACATATCGCAAGAAGGTGGCAATGTATCCGTCTCAAGGGCACCACCATTAGGGCCGAACTATGGCCCGGGTCGACTCAGCTTAAATCCAGGGACACAACGAATGAAAAAGGCACTCTTATACTGAGTGTTATTGCGTGTAACCATTCACGCCAGAGAGGAAAATGAATATATTATGTGTTTATACTTGCATCTTGCATATGATATCTAGGAGGAGGTCAGATCATTCGTATGTATTTTTAATAATGGAAACATAACTATATTGTGATTAGTTTTAAGCTCGACTTTGTGAGTGGTGTGAGCTTCTGAAAGTGAAAATGTTGTGGACCCAAGCATTCGTTGGTTAGTTTTACAATTTATAACATGGGGTTTTATAGAAAAATCTTAGTATCAAACAAGTTAGTCCCTGTAGCTTCGGGATTAGGAATAGAGCTACGGTATCCTCGGCTTGATCGTAAGAGGCGACTAAAAGTGGGCTTAAAGGGTTTTGGGCGGTGAGAGTGGGAGCTCGATCCTTCCAGCCAGCAGCCCCGGGAACCGCAGCCGCATGACGCCGTGAACACCTGAAGGTGCATGAGAGCAAAATTGCTGTCCCCAAAAATGGGCCTGTACGCCGCGCGTGGAGGACACCGGTGCGTTCCACTGGAGATACCGAAGTCCTTTTAGTGCAATATAAAGTCCACATAACCCGTTACTTCTCCCGAGGTACCTTTTGAAAGTTCCCCCTCCCCCCGATACAAAAAAAAGTATCAAACAAGTCAACGAAATTTTTTAGGTACTTACAATAATTTTGTATTTTTTGCAAATTCAACGACACGTTTAAATCTATATCTATACATCGATACTGATAGCTGAAGAATTCGTTTGCGGCTTGCTCTTAAAAACTACAGTCTAGTTATTGAGGAAGGCTATAGATAGACCAATATCCCTTATTAACGTGAACGAAACCGCGGGGATCACACATAGCGATCACACATGAGAATAACAACCTTTTAAACATTCAAATATGACTTTTACTTAATAAAAAGTAAATTTTATTAGTTATTTATTTTTAAGTGAACTACAATAAATAATCAATCTTCGTAATAAACCCATGTTTAAATGGGTTCTAAATTACTCCTTAAATCCAGCCCAGTTACTTCACTATATGCATGATGAAAGTTGTAATAGATAAAGGCCTATCTTGAGAGTTCGGAGCCTTTGTCTCACAATTTAATACCTGCCTCATGGCGCTATGCGGGAACATTGTCTTGCATCGTAATTACTGAGACAATGACTCGATGTTTTTATTTTATGCTTATTGTCAAACATATAATAAAGAATGAAAATTTGTATCATTTTTGTAGGCCCACGTTTATTTTATATATATGTGATAACATTTTATAGATATGTGATAACATTTAAATTATATTTGGATATTTAGTTTAAAGGTAACTTTCTTTTGGCACTGTATGTTACACGAATAAAATAAAATTGAAATTATAAAAAATACGTTGTAGAACATTCGAAGATTGTTGGATGTATAAATGCATTAGCCCTACACCAACAATACCTCATATAGCATATCACCTACAGCATACTCGTATATGTTCCTTGTATGCAGATTCTGTAATGGCGAAGAGGAATCCGGTATACTCATCCTCTGCAACTGTGTCGCACTCTCCCATAGCAGAAGTCAGTCGGATACTGGGCGGCAGCCTGGTCACATCGGAAGATGTCAAACTTCTAGATCCCAAGCGTTTCGTACGGTTCCTAACAACCGTCGGCCTTGGGAATCATATATAAAAGCGGGGCCAGCCTACAATAGATCATTTAATGGTCACATTGGCCTTAGGGTTGTACCCTTCCCCATCAATCCAAATAATAATAATGTATGTTGCTTGCTTTTTTAATAGGAACTAGCGCTTTCACAATAAAAAGGTATTTAGTGTGGGTTCCGGATAGAATTACATGGCGTGGCCATAAGCCTCCGGAGTGTCAGCTCAAGTGCATACGACTTCATACAAATAAATAAACGTCCATTATCTGCAGTGAACACGAAGACTTGTTTTCTTATACCTAAGTTTAGAGATTTAACTCTGCTTAAGCTAATATAAAAGTTACTTAAAAACATCATTAATCATTTTATTTAAATCATTAGGTAGACATAAGTATGATAAGATTTATTTATTTATTTATTTACATAATTTAAAATCTATTCATCACATCCATTTCAAAGTGTATACGAAGATCCTACAGCTTCACCGGATACGACGCTAACAAATATAGACAAGTTATTTCACCTGAGGCCTTAGTGTAAGTCTGCATACGCGAAAACGTTACTATCGCTTTTGCGTTAAGAATTGAATTATCGACCTTATGCCTTTCAGGTTAAGATCTATCTGTCCAATTTTAACTCGGACGTAGTAGTAACGTTTGCAAGGGCTGTGTTCCTGTTACTTGTTGCGGATCTACGTTTCAGACGCTACGCGCCGTAGCAACTGACAGTTAAATTTAATGTGCTACGACCGGCACGCCAGTGCTACAACGTAGACAGGAGACTGCCTCCGTAGCTCCGTACGAATCTTCCATAATAATATAATATTATATTTACAAATAAATGCGAGAGCAACTCTGTGTGTGTACCTGTTTTCACGCCTAATTATAAATTATTCGGACAGTACCCGTACAAATAGATTGCTTACTCCACCACGCTGATCCAATGCGGGTTGGTGGCCAAACCGCTATCGGATGTGTCCACTGCCCAGGAGGCCTCCGACAAGGTTTAACGGCTTTCAATAAAACGGTTGTTATCGATGGCTATACGTGCCAAACGTGCGAAACGCGCATGAATTATTTGGCCACTAGCGATCACCCATCTCCCACACGACCGCGACCGTTTGGCTTAGCTGCATAGATCGCTTGCATTCTACGCCGGGCCATGCGCGCTTCTATAATTTCGGTTAAATAATTGAAAACATATAATCACTAAAGAACCATATCAGTATGTCGAACACAGTAAGTTTAATTATTATTTAATATAACCACATCTGTAAAAATGAAGAGATATTATTAAGTGCATGTCGTTAATCTACAATTTGCTATCATTTTCGCCACCGAAAATTAAAACATAATTTACCTGCAATGAAGTCACTTTTACGTAAATTGGTTTTAAAATATTGAAATTCATATTACCTTAAAATTGGTTGGTATGTAATTTATTCATGAGTATTTATAAATTAGATGAATATGAACCACAGTAATCGAATTTCCGTTCAAATTAATTGATATCATTCCCAGCGAGGCAGAAATTTGAAAGATGAAAACAATGGCTTATGGAAAAAACATACTACAATATAATAGTCCAGGGTAGAAGCCTTTAAAAATAATGAAAAGTGAAAAAAAAATATAATAGAATGAAACCCATTAGAAAAGGAGGGAAATATGATAAAAATGAAAGGAAAAATAATTTACGGGCGATCTGAGGTTGGGAAGGGGATGGGGGTGAGTTTTTAAGGGTAAATAACGGTTTTTCTCGATTTCCGGCAAAACTAAAAGACCTATCGAAAAAAGTCAAATGGAAAAGTTGTAGATAATAAAAAGATCTAAAACTTTTGTATTTACACTTTTTTCACATAACCTCAAAATTTATGTGAAAAATTCAAAAAACCAAGTTTTTGGTTTTTTATTTTTATCTTTTACAAAAAATTTTTTTTTTAACTAAATTTTGTGAAAACTTACCTTTTTATGTCCCAAATACGCTGTAATTTATTTAATTAAAAATATTTATTTTTTCACCTTATTTTGAATTAATATCGAAAAAACAGCCTAATTTTCAATCGAAAATTCACCCGTCAAAATATCAGCTTTTTTCAAAAAGTTGGTGTGGTTTCTGTTCGTTGAAATCTCTACTTTCCGATGGTGAAAAAAAAAATATGTTACTATGGTAAATCTTCTCAGAAAACGCAAAAATTAAAAAAAAACTTGAATTTGAAAATTTTTTTTTAATTATTATAAATAATTTTGAGCTATTTATTCAAATTTAGACTTTAATTACTCGAAAAACGTTAGATTACATGTGACGTTGATAACAAAAAAAATGCAAATAAAAATATACTACTATAATTAACAAACAAATAAGTTAATTAAATTAATATTTAATAAGACATCTACAATATTTGGAGAAAGTTGTCTAATTTTCTTTAAATTATATGCGTAGATGCTTATTTATAACTATTTTGAGATAAATTATATATACCTGAGTAGATATACCTGAGTGACCTACGAAAAATTGTAGCCCATCAAAAGGTATTTCGTGGAGAAGTGGGGAAGGGGCTAGGCGGGTCTGGGTCTTACTACATACATACCTACTATTATATACTATATATTTCGTAGCAGCTGTTACAACCGCTAGCCTAACCAGTATTCGAAATACAGTACAGTATACAACATCGTTTATAAAAATACACGTGCACGCCTCCATTTGTTTTAATTTATAGGTACAATTTTAAATAACTTAATTATAAGTATTATTTACTATAAGGAGGTAATAATAAATAATTTTACTCGACTAATAAAGAATTTATTCTCAGATTAATCTCTGTTTCTTCGTAGTACCGGGACGACTAATCTGGCACTGAGTTTCTTGAAGATAATTGTGATAAGTTTACTTAAAAAAACAATAAAACTTTTCGAATCTGCATAGGAAGGTAAATACTATCTCTATTTTTATCTGTATCAATCAACTCAACCATAAAAATCGTAATATTTTCTTTAAAAAATAGTATGCTTAACTTAACATAACCTAAAGATTGAAATTAAATGATATTTTAGTACAAGATAAAAAAATAATTATCTCCTTAATTTTGCACAAACAAATTTAGTTAATCCCATGAAAAAAAATATATTTCAAAATCTATAAAAAATATATTTAAAATCTATAAAAAATATATAAAATATATATCGTAAATATATTTCTAATAAAACAAACTTTTGGCCGATTTTCATATATATTTTATACTTTTTTATAGATTTATAATATATTATTTATACATTTTGACATTGATTTCTTTAATATTTTTTTTTTCATGGGAGTTTATTCACGATTAAATAGTGAAGACATTATTAATTCGATTTTGTCTTTTCAGATTATTTTTTGAATTTTTGCATTTTCTGAGAAGATTTACCATAGTAACATATATTTTTTTTTACCATCGGAAAGTAGAGATTCCAACGAACAGAAACCACACCAACTTTTTGAAAAAAGCTGATATTTTGACGGGTGAATTTTCGATTGAAAATTAGGCTGTTTTTTCGATATTAATTCAAAATAAGGTGAAAAAATAAATATTTTTAATTAAATAAATTACAGCGTATTTGGGACATAAAAAGGTAAGTTTTCACAAAATTTAGTTAAAAAAAAAATTTTTTTGTAAAAGATAAAAATAAAAAACCAAAAACTTGTTTTTTTGAATTTTTCACATAAATTTTGAGGTTATGTGAAAAAAGTGTAAATACAAAAGTTTTAGATCTTTTTATTATCTACAACTTTTCCATTTGACTTTTTTCGATAGGACTTTTAGTTTTGCCGGAAATCGAGAAAAACCGTTTTTTACCCTTAAAAACTCACCCCCATCCCCTTCCCAACCTCAGATCGCCCGTAAATTATTTTTCCTTTCATTTTTATCATATTTCCTTCCTTTTCTAATGGGTTTCATCCTATTATGATTTTTTTTGGTTTTAAAAATTATCGACCCTGGACTATAAGCGGATTTTCTGAAGATAAAACATAGTGAAACGTGCAATAAAAATGGTTTGGGGAGCTTCGCCGTAAAATATAAAATATTACTCTAAACAGTGCCTGAGAGTTTTTTTTTCACCGGATTTTTTTCTCTTCTCTTGTCTTGTCGTGTCTCTTCTCGCGGTGGTTAGGCATCAAAAGCCGATGATCCGTTAAGATTATTCTTAAAACAACTTGAAACAAAAATATTTAATTAATTTTAAATAATAATATTGTATGGTAGAATATGGTAGACTGTTTAAAACCAATAATTTTTAACATCTTAAACTATATGTATACACATGTATATAAACAGTGAACAGTAAATTGCTTTCATTTTCATTGTTTTTTTTTTTTTTTTTGCTTTGGATTGTGTTCTTATCTGTTTGTTTTAGTGACACTTACTATCATATATAGTTGGCAAATATTATTTGAAAAATCTAAATTTGACATGAACTGGTTATTTTAATATTGAATGCTTTACTTTTTTAAATCCGAACAACTTCTTCAAAAATAAAACTTTATCTAAACTTATTTATAACAGAGCATTATATCCTTTAGAGAATACTTAAATGCAAACATGTACCATATCATGGCACAATTTTTTCAACCTTTTTATGTCCCACTGCTGGGCACAGGTCTCCTCTAACAACTGAAAGGGGTTCAGGCCATAGTCCACCACACTGACCTAGTGCGGATTGGTGGACATCATACCTTCGAGAAATTATGAGTTTCTCTAAGGCATGCACGACGATGGAAAACATCGTAATCAATTAAATATCACAATACTTTCCATCACCGTGAAGCAGCGATGAAATGCGCATAACATTCTTATATTCAAGTTATTTTCACCTTGAATAGAAAAAGAAATTACAAAAATACAATAAAGAAATAAACACAACTAGCCAGTAACAGAAACAAGCAATAAGATATAAAATAATTTAGAAAGAAATGGCATTAAACTATGTAAATTATAATATTAATTTATAAAAACCAAAGGTGAAATAGGTCATAGGAGACCGTTACGCCTGCTGATTTTCAGGGAGACCTGAAAACAATGCATAGCTCGGACGGTGCCAGTACTATCATTGATTTTAACTATAGCTAATTTATAATCTGTAGCTCTTATCTTGGAATAAAGAATTATAAATGTGCTGCTGTTAGAGGTAACCAGCGACAGAAAAAAGCTCCTAAAAGCTCGATAAAACATTAAAAGCTAATTCGTATTAGCTTACGAGCTTAGAGAGCATCTCGTTTGATCGTTCAAACGAGATGCTCTCTATTTAGATTGATACAACCAATTTTACGAGAACCTTACTAAACTAAAAATCTGCAAGTATATTGTTTGCAGAAAATATCTTACGTTTCCAGTTTCATATTTATTGTTGCAAGCCGGGAAGAATCCCGGCTTAGCATATTGACATGTTTCGAATCCGAGATGCAAATCGCTGCCCGAATCAAGATCGTTGTGTAAAATATATCCCTTACCTTCGCAGCTATAAAAGCGCCTGTAAACCACTAGCGTCCCGAGGGAATCGGGCAACCTCGGCCCACCTCGGCCAAACTCGGCGACACGCTCAACTATGCCGGTTAACAGTGCAATGAAACCTTATAATGTACTGTTAATTTGTTTATTGGTGCGTTGTTTACACTCGAGATTCGGGAAACAGATTAAAACTAAGAGGCAATTAGTTCCCTTCTTCGCAGTTAATAGTTTTCCCTGTTTCGTTGTTCCGACTTGCGAATTGTGCTTTGAACTTTAAAATCGGTTAGTGTGGAAAAGTTTGGGTCTAATGCAATTGAATCATTTTCAAAGAGTAAACTTAAAAATTAATGCGTTAAACCTATAGATACTCCTATAGATACTATTATGTATATGTACATAATATTTACTTATTGGACAAACATAGTTAACATTGGAAATTTTTAAGGTGAATTGCGGTACACCAAGCAGATTCTAAACTTTATCGAAAATAAATTATTAATAAAATCATAGCTAAACGCAATAGTATGTCTTTTTGGAATTACTTTTTTATCAGTAAATTGAAATCAAAAGTTTAATTTATTAGTCATCTGGTTAAATAAATTCCTTTAAACGTTAAACGTTAAACCCTTTTTATAGCCTAATAATTAATTACTATTTATATAATAAATAATGGTGAATCTTAATCAATAAACTATTCCTGTTAATCTATAATCTCTATAGTGTAGTCAGCTAATATCTTCAAACTGAACTGTCTTCAAAGGATGAATTGACCTCGAAAATGTATTCAGGAATCTGACCTATACCAACCATGTGATAGTGATGTATGATTAACATTGTAAGATGTTGTGTAAGATGCGATGACATGCGATGCAATTAGAGTCGGCACGTCGAGTAGCCAGGAGCTCTACTCTAAGCGCCAAAGCTCGCAGATTCACATATTTTTCATCACATTTGTGACCCTCTTCTGACCTTTGTATTGTATTTGTATTAGTTATCGAGAATATGGTGCTATTAAGAGTGTTACATCTTTTGTATAATATATATTTTATATAGTTCACCAAACTTTTACAAAATTATCGCTTGAAACTACTCGATAGTTCGGACGATAGCGCTTACAGTATCCCTTTGCTACGGAGCTCCGGCATGCTACGCTGCTACGATTATTGCGGTTTCGTAGTAGCTACGTAGACTGGAGGTGCAGTGAGTGCTAATTTTGGGGCGTATGTTATTAGTAATTTGTATTGTTACTGACAATATAACAACAAAGTTAGTAGGTAAATCACATTGAAGCGCGCATGGCCCGGCGGTTAGCGTTCATAATAATTCAATTTCAAAAAAAATCATAATAATATGAGGGAGGGTATATCCTGTATCGTGGGTACCTATGTCCATGGTACCCATACAAATAGACATGAACATCAACGCAATATAATCACTACTTGCAACAGAAATATATATTTAGCATTTTGGTGCTTTTTGTATATAATATAGGGTATATCAGCGTGTCTTATAATCACAGTAACTCTACTTTTACTATCACATAGTAGTTACACTATACCTTAGTAACAATACTAATTACAAATAAACAAGGGCCCCTAAATCGATACGCGCTGCTCTCACATCCTAATAGCTGCATATCCAGTCTTCATAGCTGCTACGTAGTTGCTACGTGCTACGACACCGCAATAATCGTAGCAGCAAAGCACGCCAGGCTCGTGCTACAGGCATGGTTGCGATTTAATTTTCAAGACCAGTTTTCTGCTTAAAGATCATGGCATAGCGTCCTGATTGAAGATGTTAGCATAACAACAATGGCACTAATCTTTAGTGTACTAAAGTTTATTTTTGATGCAGTAAATGCAGAATCTATTGTTGTTTTTGTTGATAGTTTATTATTATTTACTTAATGAAGATTCCAAGTATAAAAAGATTATTTTCATTGATACTGTTTTAGAATTCTTGCAAATTCTTGCAAGTTTTGTAGGTATTTGATTATTAATGGTGTACAATTTTAACTTTGATATTTTTTGGTACAAGAACTACAATGATTCAACCGAAGAAAATCCTTTGACGCACTTTTTCCTGTCTGACTGAAAAGGTAGACTGGTAGAGAACATATTTTAGTATCGCCTACTTTAAAATGTCTATCTTTCAAAAGGTTTCTTTAGGAAAAAATGACCTTTTAGCTGGTGTTCCATGTAACCTTAATTATTTTCATATTTTTGTATAAAAATCATGAAGCGGCACACAGAATGTATCCACCTACTAAGTTTGAACTGTGTATTCCTAATAGATTCGGATATGACATACGGTTGGATAGTCTATCTAAACAGACAGACAGACATGCTCAATCTGCAAGGATTCCGTTTCTTAGCATTCGACAACAGAACTTTTAAAAAATCCTTGTATCAATCTGTCAATGAAACTGCACTTAACAAACGTTTTATTGACCTTGACTAGGCCCCAAATACGGCGCTTTACGCGACTCAATCACGTTGAGTCGATATTTCGAACATATAATCCAGTTGCTGCGGTTATAATCCACTAACATTGCGACAGATATACACATGACCAATCCTGAAGTTTTGTCTCTTTTTATCCAGCTATGGAACTTCAAAACATTCCCTTGTATCAATCTGTCAGTGAAAGTGCACTTACAAACGTTATTGAACTACGGCCTCCGCGTACGGCACGCTTTACGCGACTCAATCACGCTGAGTCGATACGTCAAACTACTGCAGTTATAATCCACTACCATTGCCTAGTGTTCCTTTTGGACTAAAAAAGCTTCGCACTCATAGCCCCCCAGTAAGGTAGATATACCCTGTGTCGTGGGTACCATGGACACACACAAAGACAGAAACATAAACACCCAGACCAAGAACAGAAATTTGAACTGACCATTCTGTTTCGCCAGGAATCGAACCCGGGACCCTTCGATTAGTAGTCGGGTCGTCAAGAAAGAAAGAAAGACAAAGACTCTTGTTTGCACAAATATGGGTCTTTACAAAATCTTTGTATACATTTGGTTCAACATATTTACCTTTATGAGGTATGCAAATACTGTAATAATTAAAAACTTAAATAATTACAAATATACGAGTAAAAATGCACATTGAAATAAATTTATTTATTATATCGTAATTACATATATCCTTATTATCATTATTTGTACCCATATTGCGCGTTTCGTATAGATTATTTTTCAGATCGGATCAAATCTACGGACATATACATATTTTAATAGTTTACCAACTTTAAAATGTCTGTCTAAGCAATTATGGTTGAGTAAAATTTGACTTTTTTTTTATTGAGTTCCATGTAGCCTCTTGTTTTTTTTTATATTTATGAACAAAAATCATAAAGCTGTTTACAGAATTTGTCAGCCTTCTAAGTTTCAATTGCATAGTTCTATTTTTTTGTATTGAAGTGGATGTGACATACGGAAGGATAGACCTGCCAACATTGTTAGTATTCAGCAACGGAACTTTAAAAACAATGCCTTGTATCAATCTGTCAGTGAAAGTGCACTTAACAAACCTTTCATTGAACTACTGCCTCTGAGTACGCGACTCGATGTTGAGTCGGTACGTCCATCTGCTGCAGCAATAATCCACTAACATCGCCAATTCTTTTTTTAGACAATTACTTTTTTTGCCTTCGACACTGTACATACAAAATTTAACAAGGTTCCATTAGGTGTTTAAGGTACAAAAGGGCACCAAATTCAGTTTTGTTGATACGTTGGCTGCAACCTTTTTTACGTCCCACTATCAGGCATAGAACACTGGGCTCTCCTGACAAGGACGATAAGACTGATCAATTTGATAACTGAGCAACCCTAATCTGGACCTATTCGCATGCCAACCCCGGCCTTTTTTTGCACAGCTGCTAGTCGCCTGACAGAAAGTATAGTTATTTGCAGCAGTATTGCACCTTAAACTCGTTTTGTAGAATCTTATTTATTATCAATCATTATTATTCATTATCAATGTTCCAATTAATTTAATGAATCATAATTTTCTTTTATATTATTATTGTCATTTTATATTTAAAAATTCACATATGAGTTTGGTCGCGTACTGTGAAAATATGTTGACTAAAAATAGGTCTCCATTTTTGGAGAGGACTCCATAACGTTGTTTTAATGTGGTTCGTGGACATGTATAAGATTGATTAAGGCTATTATCATAATTAGTAAGTAAATTTAATACATTTCCTTTTTATAACTGAAGCAGTTACCTACCTAATGTAAAGAATACGAACATAAAGCATAAGTACGCAGTAAACATTTAACGACAGCCATATAAAAATAATAATCAAAGTATGTATAATTTTCGCGACCTCAAACACACACGCGCATATATTATTTATCACCAGCGGTCGCCCATCTATTTCCTAAACGCGTCCATATTGTCTAGCTTAGCTATAATCGCTTGCGATTTACTCTTTCATGCCTCGGGCCAGAGACATGCATAATCTTAAATCATTATGATAATAACTAAACAAAACACATGAAAACATAAGCAATAGTTTATAATGATGCAAATGATGCAAATCAGCTATCTGCTTTTTCATTACTTAATCTGCGCAGCGCGATCAGACCACGTCGACATCTTTAGAATTTTCTCTCAATAAGGCAAGGTGAATAAACTTCTATAGCAATGTAATGTTCTCGTATTATGAATGGACAACGTTGATGGATCACATTATTTTAGCAGCGACAACCAAGCGGTAAAACCACGGTTTCCAACACGAAAATAGCGTAGTTAAATCCTCTGTGCGCACAAAAACGTAATGTGCGTATTTTTTGCTGCTCCACAGTGATGGAAAAAATTATTGATAATTTTATACAATATGATAATTCGATATTTGACTTGATAATTTTTGAACAATAGCGATTTCACAAGCAACGAATGGCAGGCGAAACTTCAAAAAGCACTTTACGTGTTAGGCCACAATAAAACCAGGATATGTGGGAATCCTACCTGGGTTTTGCCTAACACCTCATGCGGGCGCATCGTGATAATGACTATTATTAGTCTGCTTACTCCTTCCGAAGCTTTCGTTTAAAATTGGGAAGCTAGTCATAATCTGGTTCAGAGTCATAAAAACATCTTTAACATACTTACATCAGACAGCAGTTATTTTTTTGCAAAAATTTTGACGACGTTTCGAAACAAGTAACAATCAAACTAATACGTATTGATTTAATACGACTACTTTGAATAATTACAATTACATTATAGAAACCAAGTTCGCGCGCCCAAATTGAAGCATGTTGATTGGTGCCATTAATAGCACCAAACGCCGGGCTCCGTAAGACTTAAGGTTAAATTTTATCACAACACTTTTCAAAAACAAAAGAAGTCTAATAAAATAACACATTTCACAGTGTTTTCAATATTTTGTAGTATTTTATAATTAACTAGTGAACCAGTCAGACGTTATCCTGCCTTAAATATATTGAAAGAGGATTAGTTTCTTTATCATCTCAAAGAGTTTTTATGTTACTGCCAAATAAAAAATATAAAACAAATAGTGACAGATGTATTGTTATTCAGACAATGTCAAACTTCTGGACGATGGCGCAAAATCAATGTTTGACAGTTACTAACAGAGCGAATCCGGCAGACGTTGTTCTGCCTTAAAATATCGGAAATAAAATAATATTGCGACTATTAATTGAGATGTAAGCTATCCTATCTCTCAAGTTGGATCGAACTGCACATGGTGTGCGAATTTTATTATAAAGTTAAGTGGTTTAGGAGTCCATTGAGGACAAACATTGTGACACGAGATTTATATATATTAAGATTTGGTCAAAATAAAAATATTTTTTTTGTCAGATGTGACAGCTGTAGGAATCTATTTAGTGCTTCAATTTTGACGGCGCGCTTGTATGAAGACACTCATTCTATATGTATTTATTCTAAGTACGACAACGATTTTCCATAAATACTTCAACATTTTTATTGAAATTCATCACTACATAATACCGCCGCTCAACATCGCTTTTGTCTACATAAAACCATTTTAATTAATTACCATTAAAATAAAGATACTGAAATCATTTTGTGACCCAAATAATAATTTAAACACGGCAACTTGATTTGTCTGCAGTATTGACAGATAAGTGAAGAACTTAGAGCATCAAAGGTACTGCCTCAACGGGTGTCATACCTGTCAATATCTTGATGCTCTAAGGTGAAGAATAACCAAGAAAAGCTGCTTTTTGACGTGATAACGTCTTTAAAATCATTTTAGTCGGGTGACATGTTCAAAAACTTGTGTCACACCAAAACCTCACGAGCGCGATCGCAGGTATAACGAGAGAGAGACGGACCGATCTCCCGTCTCATCTCGAGCGCTGCCAGTCATTCCGTGAAACTTGTCACGCGGAATCCTCACGAGCGGAGGCTGGCATAGCGTTCGAGTGAGTGGACCGATCTTCCGTCTCTCTCACTCTAGCGGCATACAAACGAATGGAGATTTTCTCGTGCGGACGTTATCACGTAAACATCTCGATCGTAAACCTACTTTACAAACAATTTGCCGTTTTTTTTATTTTAATTTGAATTGAGTAGCAGACGAGCATGCAGGACGTGCGGTGTAAAGTGGTCGCTGCAGCCCATGGACATCTACATCAACATCAACACAACCTCAAGCAAGCATAGGTAAGTCTTGTCTGAAGCCATATGCAGTTGCGCTGCTACTCCGGAGGGTGGTGGTCGCCTCATGTAAATGTGGCCGGCAACTGCACCTTTCCACCGAAACACAATAGAATTGGTTCACGGCAGAAGTGCGTGCAGCGGTGGTACTTCCCCGGGCGAACCATAATAGTTCTAACACCTACAAAATGATGTTTGTTAGTCAATAGCTTACGGCAAAATCACAAGACTTTACGAGAATTTTCTGGAAAATCCTATTTTTTTAATCATCATTTCTTTATCTTTTATTTATTGTTTCAACACTGACAATATTTTGTTTCTACATTACTTATTAGGCCAATGCAATACTATTGACGCTAAACTATCATCTTCATAATACCCAAGTTTCGATGGTACTGTTCTTTGTACTGTAATTACACATTAAAATATTCATGGGGGTTTAGGCTTCAGAGAAACATTTACCAAGATGACATCTTATAAGCTAGTGGCTTAATAATAGACACCCCGCGACAGTTGATAAGAGCTCCCGTCGTAAACTTGTCATAATAGTTACATTTTTTAAGTAGCCTAAGATTCCAGTGAATATACGAATACAGGACTCAACAAGATGTGTCAGAGATTTTCAAGCTTCATTTTACATTGTTAGAAGTTATGTTATGGCCTAATAATTTCTTTATCTGTTATGGTATTTAAATGACATTTAATTCATTTAATTTACAGTCAAAATTACTCGGAAATGTTTGCAAAGTCCACAAATAAGTCTATCATCATCAATCAGCAAAACCATTCTTCATTTAATCATTCTAAAGTGTTAGATAAAGGCATAATAATATCTTTATCTGTGCTTGACTTCGATTGATATCACTTTTGTGTTATGTAGAGTCACCATAATACTCAAAATTTACCTCAAAAGTCCATATCACCGTCGTGTAAATAGCCCTAACAATCATCAAATCATTTCAGCTCAAATTGAATAAGATTTTTTCTCAGATTCAAGATAGAATATAATGTTTGTAGTACAGCAGTAAATGCCCACGTGATATAGAGTGCCACTAAGAGTTCATTCGCTTTTAGTGATTCCATGAATTTTAAAATCTTTTCATCTTTTTCATATTATAATAATCTGATTATTCCAATTCCCACTTGGTAATTTTCGTTACTCTAATATCACTGAAAAAGTAGGTCGATAGCATCCACGAATGCAAACTTAAATCAGAAATCCCTTAGGAATAATATGAGCTTCAGAAATGCAAGTGGAACCATCAATCAACATTGCATAAAACGTTCGCACACAGCGCTAAAACTTTATCCCATCTCGTATCTCATCAAATGTAGCGCACCTAGGTATGTATGCAAAGCCTAGATTGTAGCGAGCTTAGATGAAGTTTCAATGGACCACTCTACACATCCATCGCGCTATACATCTATTAATTACTCCGCTCAGACCTTTCCTTCATTATATTCAGCAAATGTACAAAATGTGTCTCATTTTCCTAAGATAATTGAAATGTTAGTAAAAGCTGCCGTCGTGAAATGTAGGGTAAGCTTCAACGTCATCTGTCACGACGTGCGTTCAACCAAACGAGTACGTATTCAGTGATGAAATCTTTGGTCCCACAAAATGTAGAGTAACTTTTCAGCAGCCACTAAAAATTCACGGTTTATTGAAAATAAATAGCGCAGCGAATGAAAGCGCTGATTGAGTTTTGAGTGTTTGGTCAATTTTTATATTTCAAAAAGGTGCATTTCGGAGATGAAAACGTGTTGGGAGTATTTTTCATCCGTCAGCCGATTGTTATGCTAGTTTACCTGTCATGCGATGAGGCGTGTGGTGGGTTTGAGGTAGCACATGTGATACTGACCGAAAGCTCAAGGCGCCGTGCCGTCGGCGAGGGCGAGACACACAACAACACAACACTCACACAGCACGTCCGGGCCGCTTGCGCGTGCACGCGTCGCGCATCATGGCCGTGCTCGTGCTAGCGGCAGCTATCGACCGTGCGCCGGCCCGCGCCGCCCAGCGACTGACGCGCGAGCGATGCGCGCGCACGGACCACCCGCGCCGCCCCCGCCCCACTCGGCCCGGCTCCGAGCAAACAGCCTAGCTCCGGCAACTTTCGCAAAATTCAAAAAAGCCACCCGAACTCGTCAATCCATCGCAAAAATTTATTTATAAACTCTATAGCAATCTTATGGAGCTTTTTAGCTCATCGCACCGAGTTTGTGCGGAAAATCTTCAAGTAGACAATTCAAAACTTACTAAAAGTTCACATTTTTACTGTTTTAGTATCAGTTACCAAAGTAAACACTGAACACAATATTAAACAATATCTAATGTAACTAGGTATATCAAAAAGTCGCTTAGACTTTGGATGTAAAGTTTAGGTTCTCTGGTCCCATGTTGAGGCTGTGTCGTGTTTATTTTCGGCCGCGGGCAAGGCGAGGTGCGAGCCGCGTGCCCGCCCGTCGGCATGGCAACGCACCCCAGACGCCACCGAACGTTTCCGAACGACGACGGAAACACCCGATCGTTTAGCCTCAAATACACCGGGAAAGTGCACCTGGAGTTTTCAAAAAGCCTTGTTAGATTACTCGGATTCTGCACCTAATGCGGTACGTAATTATTCATATCTGCAGGCGTCATTAGTGCACATAGAGGTTTCAGCTCTTTTATTCGAACTTTCTTCAATGTAACATTTAATGTTGACCTTGTGTACGTTTTACTGCAACTTTTTGAAACTGCAGTATTGTACAGAATGTAATCACTTTGGTTTTTAAACTTTTAATTGATTGTTAGTTGTAATTTTTTTGTCTCTGCTAGATATGTAATTTTTTAAGTAAGCTGATAAAATGACTCGTTCTCTCGTATTTTAGCTGTTATGATAAGATTTCAATTATAAGTTTGACAATTTTTAATCTGAACTGTTTTCATATCGGGTATAATAGTAGTATAGTAGCTTACTCGTAACGTTTCACACTCAATGCTACATAATTTGATAGATATACCCTGTGTCGTGGGTACCATGGACACACACAAAGACATGTACACAAACACCTCAACCGAGTACAGAAACTAAAACTAATCATTTCAATCTCAGCTATTCGGGAATCAAACCAGAGACCTCAATTGGCATTCCGGCATGGTAACCGTAGGTAGCGCTTCGTCGCTCGTAATTGCTACTTGCATCATTATTAGCTACGTCGTAGTAGCTACGTGTATCGTAGTTGCTACGCCGTAGTTGATTGTTGTTGAAAGTATTTAAATAAAAAATACAAACAAATACAACTTAATAATGAATCAAGGTTCATTAAATTTCTTTATTTAATTTTATATATTTCATATTTTAGACTACAAAAATTACCTACTTATTTCAATATTTTTTAAATCACATTTTCAATAACTAGGTGTGCGGTAAAACCCGCGGTCTCCGACACGGAGATACCGAGATCAAAACCGAGGCGTCACGAGTATCCTTACTCACACTATCGAAGTTTTCTGAATATCCAACCACATAAGCTACAAATCGTGTCAGTCGGAACGCGGCTGCCCCCGGGACATGACCACCTCGATTTGCAGATTTGAAGATCTCTCTTTGCCAAACTGGTGATCCCGGACATGAATACGTCCCTTCTAACATCATTAGTAGCACTTTCACACTTTGGACGGACTGCAGCATCACTTCAACAGCTTATCAGGTTCATCAAAGCGCACCATAACAACGGTTCCTGATCTTGATCCAGCTACCTCCAATGACTTCATGGACGGCTTGAGTAGCCATGGCTCGCCTCCACATCCTACACTCACATCCCGTCACATTGAAGATAGAGAGCATCTCCACACTTCACTTCACCTTCAAATCCCGACTCATCGCAGTTAGATGACGACACAAGACCTCACCCGATTCGACTCACCACAGATAAGGGGCATTTAAAGCGATTGTAAGCGAAGATTGCACATGTATTGGATCATTGAAGCGATCGACCTCCGATCTGAGAAACACGGGGTACCTAATGTTGCGCTTTTCCTCGAGTCGTCAAAGAGCCACACCATCTCTTTTTTATCACGCAATCTTTGCTTACAGGCGCCTTAAATTATAAGCGGTGAGTCGAGTCGGATATGGCCACGGGTATCCTGAATCACGCTATCGAAGTTTTCTGAACATCCGACCCACACATCCGACACAAACTCCGAATCGAGTCAGTCAGAGCGCGGCCGCTCCCCGGGTATGATCATCTCGCCCAGCGGTAGATCTCTCTTTGCCAAACTGACCAACTAAAACAAACAAACCAACTGACCCAGGACTAAAAAATAAAATAAAATAATAAATAAGTAACAATAATAATAATAAAATATTTACTTCCTAGGAGGTAGAACAAAATGGTTTCACAGAGTTTGTCAATCTAGAAAGTTCAGGACAGCATCATCACTGATCTGCAGATAATCGTTCTATATTTAGATGAACTAATAGCTGACAAAGTATTTAAAAATTCCGAATTGAAAAGGCAATGATGTTACCAGCACCTCATATATGCTGATAAAAGAGAACAAAAGGCTTTAAACTACCTTACAAACTGTTTCAGATAAAAGTATGATCAAGCAGTTTTATTTCATATCCAGGGCGGAATGGACATGGAATCGAGAGAGATGTGTCGTGTGGTATGGCACAGGGTTCGGGCCTTGCTTGGACTGCTCCTGTGGAATATCCGCTACGACACAGTACCACGGGATGTTCTCCCCCAAGGTGCTAATGTAACTTGCTATGCGGACGACACGCTTATTGCGGCTGTGGGAAGACCCTACCAGGAGAACGAGGAAGCTGCCCGTCTTACACCGTATCGGTGCACAAGAGGTCAAAAGAATACAGACGTTGGTTGGTACTTCATGTAGCACTAGCACTAAACAAAACAGAGGCTCTGTGTTTCCATA
Organism: Pyrgus malvae; assembly: GCA_911387765.1. NCBI lineage: Eukaryota > Metazoa > Arthropoda > Insecta > Lepidoptera > Hesperiidae > Pyrgus > Pyrgus malvae. The sequence continues at coordinate 1,453,970 of OU426955.1, read as the reverse complement.
TACCCGAAAGGCATCGCAACAGAAAGCACACTTATAATTCTTACCGATTAGACCCGTATCAAGATCGGACAAGTATGAGATATTTAGGACTCTTTCTTGATAACCGCTGGAACATCGGCACATACATTGCATGGCTCGCTTCTAGGGTGCCGCTGCAGCTTTGTAAGGGCTGCTGCCCAATTTTGGAGGAACTAACGCAAGTAGTCCTCTCCTGTAAACGACTCCTGTTTGGGTGGAGGCCCTGAAAGAAAAAAACCATCACCCTCTTACGAAGACCTCAGAGGGCGATGGCCATCGAGGCTTGCGTTATCGCGGGGTTTGTTCCTTGGGATCTGGAGAGTAAAGTTTATGCAGGAGAGAGGGAAATTACAACTGTCCTTCCTATCCGCAGCAGGAAAGCAGGGTGTCGGAGGAGGACCTACGTATGAAGACCTCAATATAGCACGCGCGTATTCGCACTCCCCCTAATAGATGACGGATAGGAACGACCCAGCTGCATCCCGCAAAATGAAGAATCTTGTGGGAAAGCTGGACTTATAAGACTTACACTGTCGGGGTCGTGGAAAAATGCGAGAGCGTACCCGTGAGCCTTTTGTCAATTGTTTTCATCAATTGCGAGCGATCAATTCAGCTAAGCCAAACGGGCGCGGTAGGGTATCAGATGAGTGACCGCTAGTGGCAAAAAAAAACATGCGCGTTTCCATGCTTTGGAGGGCATGTCTTCACATAAGTATATGGGCTTCCCCTCGGTCCCAGTTGTTGTTGATATATAAAAGTCGTTCGTCGGAGGCCTTATGGGCGGTTTAAATACATCATACAGCGGGTCGGCCACTAACCCACATCTCTACCAACCCCCATTGGAGCAGCGCCCAGCAGTGAGACTGAAAAAAATTGTGCAAAAGTGTAATTAACTTGTACTGATCAATTGTTAATTGTGAAACTTGCAATTAACAATAATTATTTGTTAATTGTGATATACCACTAATACTACAATTAAATAGTTTTTTAATTTTTTTATGAATTTAAGTAAAACTAACAATTTAAGAATGCCAAAATTAATTTTATACTCGTGAATATGGGTGAGGCGTCGAGGGTATCATGCTACACTCGACGAACGTTGCTTAGCTTTAGTGCCACCCATCCAACCTTGACCACACTTTCCTTGAGTTCATTGCTACCCATCCAACTGCTGACCGCTCTCGACGTTGCCTAAATCCATTGCCACCCAAACCACCTAAACCTTGACCGCATTCGACGCTACTTAGCTTCATTGCCACCCATCCAACTATTGAACGCACTCCACATCAGGGCTTTATTTATGTATAAATTTCATGTGTTGTGCAAGAGGTCCCGGGTTCGATTACTACGGGGTAAAATTCTAAACAATAAACTTAGAGGTTCGTTCCTGTTTTGGGTGTGTTCTTATCTCTGTAAAAGCCGGCACTTCGGAATAGTAACCAATTCTCCGAAGTAGCAGCTAGTACTCCGTAGGAGCAACCGGTTCTCAAAGGCAGTACTTTGTAGAAGTAACCGCTCTTCTGGAGTAGCAACTACTAGTCCGGAGTAGCAGTCCGTTCTCAAAAGCAGTATTTGGGGGTCGCAATTTTTTTTCAAGCTGGGTACCGCGCGTAAATTTGCCTTCTACGATACACGAAGACACGCACACAAAATATGAAATATACAAAGGAAAGGAGGTAGCATATCTAGCGTATTCTTTATAGGTTTCTTTAGTGGTTCAGGAGATCTTTTGGAATAATTGTATCCCTGAATATGGACTTTGATTCAGGGGGCAGCTGCCCCCTTGCCCCCCTACCCCTCGGTACGACCATGGTACTATGTAAGAAGTAACCGCTACTCTGTAGTAGAAACTGGTTCTCCGGAGTAGCAGCCGGTTTTCAGAAGCAGCATTCGGTACTTTGTAGAAGTAACCGGTACTCTGGAGTAGAAACTGGTATCTGACGTAACAGTCGGTTCTCATAAGCAGCATCCGTTACTTTGTAGTAAAACAGCTACTCTGGAGTAGCAACTAGTAGGTACTTCAGAGTAGCAGCCGGTTCTCAAAAGCAGCATGTGGTACTTTGGTGTGGTATTTTAGAGTGGTAGTTTTTGACGGGAACTAAGCAAGAAGCATGACTCTTTTTTATCAATAACGGCATCGAAAACTTGATTCGTTTCCATTTTTTTGGCATATTATATTAAGTTTTATCAAAAAATGTTGACGGCATTTTGTTCAAAAATGGTTACTTCCGAGCAAATCGATGGACTGACTCGACTGAACTGACTCTTGAGCCCTTCTTCGTCATTATACGAAGAAGGGCTCAAGGGCTGTATCTGAGACAGAGTAATAATTAAGTCAAAGTCTAAGACCACTTACTGATTTTAATTTGACTACAATCATGTTGCTCCGTTTCAACGAAACGGAAACAAAAATTGGATTCAAATATTTTTACTTGATAATGGCAATATACATAATCGTGTGATGCCATTTCTGAAAGAGAAATGCAAAAGTGACATTGACTGTCTTCTGACTGCCATTTGTGACATGACAGGCAAACAATGTGTGTGAGGTTATGTCACGGTTATGTTTTGTGGAGAGTAAAAATTAAATGAAAACAAGCTAGTATTGTATTGCATTACAACGTCGTCTCGGTTACTTCATTCTAATATAAGTGTTTATTATGTCTATTATAAGAAGCAGCCTGCAAAGGGTTGCAAATATTTTCAGTAATGGTCATGGTAAATCTTATTTCGGTAACATAAACATACACGTAAATTATTTTTATCTTAATGAAAATTATTAAAAAATAACCTTTTTATATTTCCAGGAGGCATTTTTTCGAGATTCATTACAAATGTCGCTCCGAGTCAAAATAATAAAACAGTGGACGAAACGAAAAAAGATGTGATAGCAACATGCAACAAACTTATTGAAGAAAAAGCGTCACGTAATTTCGCTATTGTACACTTATTAGGCAAACAGTATCGTGTGACTGATGGAGACCTGGTAGTAGTGGAGGGATACTGGCCTCCTAACATTGGTGACAAGATCCGCCTTGACAAAGTCCTCCTAGCAGCTACCAAAGATTTCTCGCTTATTGGGAGGCCACTAGTACAGCCCGGACTAGTAAATGTCACTGCTACAATTATCTCCAAAGGCCTCTCGCACACAAGGACACATTTCAAGAAGAAAAGGAGGAAGCAATTCATGAGGATCAACTTCCAAAGAGCTCAACAAACAATGCTCAGAATAAACTCCGTAGAAATTGCCAATAAGATTAACGAACCAGCTAAAAATGTATTTTAGATATAAAAACTGATTAATACTAGTAGAATAAAAGCCATATTTCATAAGAAAGTGTTTTCTTTACTATATCTTAAGTAAGTAGCAGTTTTATATCCAGATTGTAATATTTTTGCAGTAAATGTAATGTCATGCAATAAAAATAAATACTTAATCTTATATTTGTTGACAGATTAAAAGATTAATTAGCTTACAAACAGACAAATTCACAACAAAAATATAAAAATGTATAGGAGCAGAACATTATAACAAAAATGAAAAATAAGTTTAATAAATAAGTTAAAAACTTCAGTAACTAGTATTTTATACATAGAAAACTAAGTTTCTATTATAATAATTTACTATTACATATTTGACCTAGTCCACTAAGACTGGTAACACTATATTGAGTTAAAATTGTCAATTTACTGAAAATCCATTATTTCCAAAATAAAACAGCATGGGTTATTTACTTTATCACCACACTGTCCTATTGTTCATCATCAACTAATAATTTTTACATTATCACAGTATTCTTGGAAAAGCCCTTTGTGCTCTTCCTTCATAAACCTTTTCATTCCTTTGAATAAGTAAAACAGTTTTCTATTTTCTAGCAGGCTTGACAGTGTTTTAAGAAAAGGTTCATATTGTCCTTCCTTCTTGTAATCAGAGATTGATATCTGAAATTGCTTATATTGATCAGTTTCTAAATAGGTTTTAATTTCCTTCACAAAATCTACTAAAGACTGTGGAGCAACTCTCTCTGGTACTGTATTGGATGATTCACGATTACCATTCAAGTTCTCTTCAAATCCAAATGCTTTGATCTTTAGTTTTTTCTTTTTTGTCACAATACTACTACCTACATCATCAATGTTACGTTTATGGATTGACACTAAAGACTGAGTAGTTTTTTGCATAGAATTGTTACTGGAATCCAAAGCACTGAAAAGATCGCTTGTTTCTTTTGGCTTAAACTCATTCACATAATTTGAAGCTTTTGCATTTTTATAAAAGTCCATAGAAAAATCAGCATAGACTTCATTAGAATTTGGATATTGGCTTACAGATTTTCTACATGTATTCTTATTTATAACTCTAGTATTCACAACAGGAAAGGCCACACCTGTTTGACTTGTATGAGCATTTTCTCCAGCAGATAAATTTGACTCATGTGGAAGTAGGGGTTTTAGTCTGGGTGCTGGCAAAGTTGATTCTGCAGTTTTGAAAAATCTACATATTTCACTAACAGTCTCACCAAATTTATTTGAAACATTAATATGGTCTCTCAGCCATGCAGACAATTGACTCTTTAATTTTGGACTGTTGAATCGACTATCACAAAGCAAAATAGCCCCATAATCATTTTTATGTCTTATAACTCTCCCGATAGCCTGGTTGACAGCTCTGGTTGCTTCTAATGAGTACCATTCATCACCAGACAAAAAATCTTTTGCTTTTGTTCTTAACTCTTCCAAATACTTTTTTTTTAATATAATCCTTGGATCCTTTAATGGTGGAAATGGCAATCCAGTTATTATTACAGCTCTTCCATTCATGTCAGCAAAATCTAAGCCCTCTGATACCTTACCTCTGCACACAGCCATAAAACATGCACCTTTTGTAGAAGGATCATTAATTTTACTATAATAATCATTGATGATAGCATTAAAAGTATCTTTGCGCTGCGGTTCTACAAATATTGGTTTAATATTGTTTATGCTTGACCATATTCCTTCAACTTGCCACATTTCTTGACATTTGTTCATTATTGGGTAAGATGGGAAGAACACTAAAAGGCCATCCGGAATAACACGACAGAAACTGAGAATAGTTCTACCCAAAGAAGAAATGTATTTAGGATTGTCTCTATTTTGGTAATTTGAATTTAATTGGACACCATCAGGACCTTGACTGATTATTTTAACACATATCTGGCTGCTTTTGACTATATGAGGGTTTTCTAACTGGACTCCAATAGGTATTCCCAATTCTGATATCAAAGGCTTCAAAGGTGCCAAGGTACCACTTGTTAATACAATACTCCTTACATTTTGTTCTAACAGCTGTTTCATACCAAAACCTGGGCTGAAACACCAATAACTTAAAACTCTCTCTGCAGACTTAGAGTTACTAGGCTTCAAGGCACCCCAACCATCTGTTTTTTTATTATTATTCTTCTTATCTTCAATCTGAATATGTACTTTATAGCAGAGTTTGACTCTTTCTTTATATGCATGTGTAGTACCACTAAAGACAACATTTAACAAATCAACAATCTTCTGTAAGCCAACACCTTTCTTCTGAAATGGTGAGGCACTAGCTGTTGACAAGTACTGTATAAGATTCTCTACTAATGTAATTACTGCCATTTGGTTATGATCTTTGATCTCTGCTTTTGAAAGGAGATCAAATATGAAGCCTCCAGGATATGTTGAACCTTCACTACCTATTTCAATTTCATCTATAGCTTTCTCAAAAGCCAACATCATTTCTTTTAGTAAACAGAGGTCATCACAGGTAAAGTCTTTTGGTTGATTGTTGTCAATTGATTCAATTTGGTCTTCCGTATTCTCACTAAATGATCTCATGATATGGGTTATTTCATCAATACAAAGGGCAACATCTGTAGTCCTGATTTGTAGTGAAGCTGACTCCTCACACATCTTCTCAACATTATGTGCTTCATCAAGTATTACAATATTATTTAAAAGCTCAACTCCATTAGCTTTTCTTGATTTTGGGTCCAATAAATAATTATAAGGCATGAAAATTATATCAGCATCCTGCTTAAGTTCCTTAGACAAATAATATGGACAGCATTTCAGTTTCTTACCAACTGATACCAGATCCTCTATATCCAGTATCTCATCACCTTTAACAGATCTGTCTTCTTTTTTGTTTTCAACATTATTATAGAAGAAACAGGTGCGAGATTTAACTCGAAGCTGGCACATGTGCACCTTGTTCATATTATTGGTCTCTTTAGAGACTTCTGGATGAATACACATTTGGTCCCTTGATCCTAGAACTGTGGCTTTGACATGCCTGTAGCTAGACCGTTTCAACTCTTGCATAGCCTGTGTCAACTGAGAATGTGTTCGAGAAGAATAAATTATTTTAGGCATGCCCCATGAAGTGTTGTCTTTCTTTCCTGCGCCGGTTTTTAAGTTTTCTTTCAACGTGCCACTGAAACCACTGTGTTCAGAAAAGTTACCTAGTTGCGCGTTCATTTGCAATTGAGCCTTTTTAACTAAAAGCCATGCTAAAGAGGAACAGAGTAAGCTTAGGGTCTTCCCAGTACCTGTAGGTGATTCCAGTACAGCGTTCTGATTGTTTTGAAGACTTTCTATCACTTTCTCCATATACGCCTTTTGAACATCGTAAGGCTCGAAAGGAAAGCTTACAGGTATCCCAGATATCATAACGTCAGGCATTTTACATTTAAATAAATTCTGTTTAAATTAAAATAGAAATTCAGTTTTCTTGAATATATAAATTGTTTTGGTCTTTCTTTTGACGTTTCACCGTTGGGTAAATGTCACTTTTCCCGCCAAAAAAGGTGTATTTTTTAATGTTAGGCGTCTACTACACGATAGGTGTTGCTGTCAGTTTTGCCACACACTGCACACACAGTCATGCCTGTATATGAAAATGACTGAAGTTTGCAATTGATTGACGAAAATGAATATTTTGATTTTCACTACATGCAAACATCAGTCACGAATTTTAAGCGAATGTGAATCGGTTTCACTTTCGTAATAGGTTTCTGTGAAATAAGTTTCACCTATTGTTTCAGTTCGTATGAACAAACCTTCTATAACATTTATCATTAGAGCATTAAGGTATTGACTGACAGATATGACACCCGATCGGTTTTCCGCTCACAAGTCAAAACCAAAAGTAGTTATCGCTTTACTTGAACATCTTCTGTGACTGACTAGACTGACTGACCTGACGACTTACTGATTTTTTCTAAGAATACTAAATAATGCAGAAGCTGGCAATATGCACAGAGCGTGCGAACATGCGATGCCATTATTGAAAAATGAAATGAAAATATTGAATGGCTGCAAGGATTTTATCCAATGCCGTAAAAAGAATTTAAAAAATTGAAACGTCACATCTGTGTCAAATAAATGTGACAACATGTCAGCGGATTTGACGGGATTTGTCATCACTGTGCATCTTGGCATCTAATCTTGTGTGTCTGTTTAACCTATAATTAAACAACATATGTATTTTGTTAAAAATGAACATTTCTATCGGTCAAGTATACACATCGGCGGCATGCAACCGAACACCAGAAGTAGTAGACTGGAACCGTGATGGCTTGATGTGTTTTGGTGCCTGTAACGCAGTCGTCGTTTACGATACGGTAAACAAACAGAACTTTCAACACGTACTCGATCGCTTATCCTTTGTTTTACAAGCTACTTAACTTTGTTTTTCTCATTACTAGTAAACATTTTTTTTTTTCAGAAAGCAAAAGGCACAGATCCTCTTACAGTTCACAGCCATCACTGTGGCAGAGTTAACTCGGTGAAATGGTTAACAAAGAAAAATGGTAGTTCATCCGAAATATTGTCCTGTTCTGCTGATAAAACTGCTGCTATTTGGTCTTTGGACAGTGGCAAGTGGAAGGTCACCAGTGTTCTCTCAGGGCACAGTGATGGAGTGACTTGTATACATGGTGTTTACACTAATGGTGATAACTTAACTGTATATACAGGATGCATTGATTCTAATGTTAGAATATGGCAAAGGAGTAAAGGTAAAGTAAAAGTCTTTGTTTATTTTCTCATATATAGTAAATGTTCATTTAATTTCTCATTATAATTCTTAGTAAATTATATACTTAGTAAGTAACTCATTAAAGACTGATATTTCAGTTTTCAAAGATTAGAGAATTACATGTTGATTACTGAAAGCTAGTATGAGAAACACATGCCCATTTAGTTGACTGACATTATATGAAATACATACATGAAATATGAAATATTATTTATTCACTGTACGGTTCATTTACAAACTCTTAGTGAACGTTTTTTTTTTTTCTGTCTGCTCTGGGTGCGCTTAGGCAATGCTGAGCTGAAGAAAAGAGCAGACGGAGAAAAACTTCAGCCCTGTTTTAAAATTAGAGGTATACAATAATTAGCTTTCTTACAGAGTAGCTATGGGCAGATAAGGAACATACATGACAGCTACCGCATGTGTCAATGTCGTCCCACAGCCATCTGTTAACATTGGCAGTTTGATTGATTTAAGTCTATTACATCAGTTATAGAAACAGCCTTGTGGGAATACAGCTCAATCCCAAGCTTTTTTATCAATTAAATAGTCCTTAAGATCGTAATAAGCCTGACATACAGTATTCCCATGATGTTGCTGTGGAACTGAATATTAGAACATGAGAATACATTTGTGTAAATCGTATCACTGTAAAATTTATTAATAATATAAACTAAGCCCACTTTAATATCTTAAAAGAGTACAATAGTGTACATACTTACATGCAGATGTGCAATTGTAAAAACACCTATGGACTTAGGTTTTACTTTTACTTTAGGTTTTACGTTTTACTTTAGGACTAACTTAGGCAGTTTATCCACGCACAGTTAGAAGAGAGCCACCACAGCTGGCTCACACCCGCCACAGCCTCAGGTTACACAACATGTGCATTCACTCCTTAGACAAGCCATACGTGCCTCTCCTCAAGGCTACCTCAAGTCAATACCCAACTTAATATTATTTTATAACTTATCATTTTGATGTAAGCTGTAAGTAGGTTCCCTTGTAAATTCTCATTTTTATTTTAGAAAAAACCCAATTGTTTCAGGTAGCACATCTCTTAAGCAGACAATAAACCTTCATTCTGGACTTTGTCTAACATTACATGCCCACATACTACCAGCAGTGAACAAGCCAGTGTTGTTCTGTGCCCTAGATGACCATAAGATTCATATATTTGCTGGTGAAGAGGAGTATCATAGAGTCCACACCCTAGTTGGCCATGAAGACTGGGTCAGGGGGCTGGATGTTATGGATGTAGGTATGTCAAGCATTTAAAAAATTGCATCTCTCTTTAGTTTCAATTAAGAATATTTTTTACAATTTGTCTGAAGAATAAATGTTATATCTATATACTTAAATATTAAATTACCATTAAAATCTGTGAACTTATGACAATCTTATCTTACTTAACCTAAGTTTGTGTTCAAAAAGATTGTTTTGTTCTAAAAATGACTATTATTTATTCTAAAATTAATTATTATTGTTTTTTCCAACCATATAAATTTCAAGGTTCAAAGAAGCACATTGTAACAAAACAATACGTAACCTTAAAAAAAAATTAAGCTCTCTGCTTATTAAAATAAAATATGGTTATTTTGTACATCATTTTTCTTAATGAAAATTTTGGTAAAATATTTTGTATACCCTTAAGTTTTAAATCCATTCCAATTGCGAACATGCAATGCCTGTTGTTTGCAGCTTCTCAGTTTGTTGTTCAATATTGACAGTTGATTGTGATGTAATGAATTGTGCGAGAAACATATCCTTTTTGGGCGATACAAATTTTACACAGCAACATTCATAGAAAGAAAGAAAAAAAGAATGTTTATTTATTTCATATTAGTAATACAAAATATGGCTAGATGTTGAGCTGAGAGAAAAAAGGTGGTGGAAAAAACTCCCAGCAGCACTCCTTTAAAAAAAAGTACATTTTTATGTTTGAGATTACAGAATGGCCATGGGTTGATAATGGGCACACGTGACAGCGGATCGTGTGAGACACCTTCAACCCACTTGCACCATGCAAAGTCACACTCACAGATGTGAGTAATTGATAAAATGAATACATTCTATGAAGAAATAGCCTTGTGTGAGCGAGATTTATTCCCATGCTCCTATATAATAATAGTAAGCCTTGCGGCAGAGGACTTATTTGACTGCCTACATAAAGGTTTTAAAGGCAGGGATTGAATCTTTATTGGGATTATGTTATATATTCTGATGGACATCCCAATAAAAGAATGACTTTTTTTATGGAGTAGGCATTTCGAAAATGCCAGCTTGTGGCGGTTCCTAGTTGAAACACAATTAGGACTATGCAAGTTTAATGTGGCATAGCCTCATTGTGCACGTTGGTTATTTGGTTATTTATTAGGTTTATATATAGGAAAAAAATTATAATTTCAGACAACAGCACAATAATGTTGGCATCAGCATCTCAAGACACATACATTCGTATCTGGCGAATCCAACAGCACTTTGACCAGCCCCAAGTCAATGGCATAAAGGTGGAAGAGAAGGTCTTCCAAGCATATGGAGTAGCCTGGTCCGTGAAGCTAGATGCAGTTCTTGCAGGACATGAGGGATGGGTCTATGGAGCCCAATGGTATCCGAGATTTGATGGAGGTAAGACTCCTAATATTTTATCATCTCCTTTAGGATAAAAGAAAGGAAGGAATGAATCAATAAGTAACACACCTCACTCAAAGTCCAGTCCACAATTGGGTTTCCTGTGTTGTGGTTTCCATAGACACAAAAACACCTTGATTGAGAACAGAAATTTTAACTCGTGATTTAAATTTCTGTTTCACTGGGAATTAAACCCACCGTATGAGATGCTAAATAATATTGTTTGTTATTATAAAGCATTACATGTTAGACGCTATCCATTAATCACGTGATTATTTGGCATTTTTAACCCCCCGCCCCTTCCCCTTGGTGATACATAGTGAGGTTTAAGACTTACCTCCCCCTCCCTATATCACATGTATTTTTAGTGCCTACAAAGAATGTTACTACACGAAAATATCACAAGGGGGACTTTCGAGCCTCACGTGATTAATGGGCAGGGCTTAAGTAATCACTGGAGTCCATGAATATATCTACATCTGATTTCAACAATAAATCTTCTCTGATGTTGCATGTATTAGCTCCGTTTCTATTTCTATTGTCTTGCCAGACAGCCACACTTTGAAAAATGCCTACTTCCACAAAACATAATATCTTATTTTCTCACTTTTAGATCCAAAACCAATATACAGGCTCCTCTCGTCATCACTAGACAAGACCCTTATCATCTGGGAGCCAGAGACCAGTGGTGGAGCTTGGGTGGAGAGGGTCAGAGTGGGGGAAGTGGGTGGCAACGGACTGGGTTTCTATGGCAGCAGATTTGGGCCAGATGATCAGTTTATGGGTCACGGGTATAATGGCTCCTTCCATATCTGGAAATTGGATAAGGTTAGTTTAGAGTTTTATTATCTATACAGTAGAAATCATTTGCTGATAAAGCTTATAATAAAACCTAATATAGGTTCTAATATAACTACTGTAATTTTTGTAATTAATATATTAATTCAGAGATTTTGTTTGATTTAAAGAACCTACTTTATTATGAAACTAATGCATGCACTGTAAAACTTGATGTTTACACGTGAAACTTTTGAAGAACGTTATGTATTGCTACTATTTTTAGGGTTCCGTATCCGAAGGGTGCCAACGGAACTCTATTACTAAGCTTCTGCTGTCCGTCCGTCTGTCTGTCTGTCCATCCGTACATTAGAAACTGATGATGCACATACACAGATAATGTATTTGTGTTGCCGCTATAACAACAAATACGAAAAATAGAATAAAATACATATTTAAGAGGGGCTCCCATACAATAAACATGACTTTTTATAGATAATTGTGCGGAACCCTTCGTGCGTGAGTCCGTCCGCACTTGGTCGGTTTATTATGCCACTAATTTAGTAATGTAAATTCGACTTAAAGCACGTGTCTCAACAAACCTGCACTTTGTCAGCAAACAAACACTAAGCGAGTTTGAAAACAAAATGATATTGACAGGAAACAAACCAATGGCATCCCAGGGCGGTGTGCGGCGGCCACTTCCGCGGCGTGGAGGACGTCAGTTGGGAGCCGCAGGGACGCTACCTATTGAGCGTTTCGCTGGATCAGACCACCAGGGTGCATGCGCCGTGGCTTAAAGACGGTAAGCCATATAATTAATAGAATCGAGCGTTACTTTGCGGAATTCGCAATTAGAACGTATGAGGGTGTATACTTTTTTCATGCAAATTGGTACGTGGTAGAACTATTATGGTTCGCCCGGGGAAGTACCACCGTTGCACCCATTTCTGCCGTGTACCAACTCTGTTGTGTTTCGGTGGAAAGGTGCAGTTGCCGGCGTAAGTGTGGCCGGCAACTGCACGTTTCCACCGATGAGGCGACCACCAGCCTCCGGAGTAGCAGCGCAACTGCATACGACCTCAGACAAGACTTACCTATGCTTGCTTGAGTTTGTATGTTGATGTCCATGGGCTGCAGCGACCACTTAACACCACGTGGCCTGCATGCTCGTCTGATACTCCATTCAAATAAAAATAACAATAAATTAAGATTGTTTGTAATCTTTTTTTTTTTCAACCTTTTTATGTCCCACTACTGGGCACAGTAGGTCTCCTCTCATAAGTGAAAGGGATTTAGGCCATAGTCCACCACGCTGGCCAAGTGCGGATTGGTGGACGTCATGCTTTCGAGAAATTATAAATTTCTCTCGGGCATGCACTGCGGTGGAGAACATTGTAATTAATTAAATCTTAATATATATAAATTACGTGTCACGTTGTTTGTCCGTGAGGGACACCTAAACTACTTAATCGATTTTAATAAAATTTGCACACCGTGTGCAGTTTGATCTAACGTGAAAGATAGGATAGCTTATATCTAAAACTTAAAATTAGTTCTGATACTTGAAAGCAGGGCAACATCTGCCTGGTTCGCTAGTAAATAATAAAATAACGACTCCAATGCAGGTTAATAGTTAACCTGCTGGTTAGATGTTTTTAAAACGAATTGCATTAGATCTGATCACACACTCACATGTATCTATCTATGTGTGTGTGTGTGTGTGTGTGTGTGTAAAAAAGGCAATTAATATGGGCATACAACCTCTTTATTTCATTAAAATGTCAACGACCTATAACGACTATTCAGATGGAAATCCATTTGAATCTCCGTCATATATATAGGTATACTAGACTTCCGCCAGCGGCTTCGCCCGCGTGGATCCGTTTTATAGGTTTCCGTAGGATAAACACCATCCTATGTCCTTTTCCAAGGTCCACTCTATCTGTGTTCCAAATTTCATTAAAATTGGTTCGGTAGTTTAAGCGGGAAAGCGTAGCAGACAGACAGACAGAGTTACTTTTGAATTTATAATATTAAGTATGGATTAAATATTATAACGCGCATGAATTTGCCACTAGTGATCATCTAACTATCCAATCCGGTCTTGGACTACCAAGTCAATTGAGTTATTTTAATGAGCTGTCAAACCGTGACATCCCCATACATTTTGTATGAGAAAATGATAAGTGGCGTCATCTTATCATAATGGTCAATTGACTTCATTATTATTGATGTAAGCGTTAATAAAAATCATGTATAAAAAAGAATTAACAATTATATTGCTTTCCAAGCGTGATTTAGTGCAACCTTTTTAAGGTAAGGATTTTGAATTTTTTTGTACATAGTGTTCAAGACCCTATACCCGTCTGTAATAGTGACATCGGGCGTTTGGCTATTTAGTAACGCTTTACGTCACGTTTAATTGTAGGCATACGCGAATGGCACGAGATAGCTCGTCCGCAGGTCCACGGCTACGACCTGGCGGCGCTGGCCGTCGTGTCGCCCGCCGCCTTCGCGTCCGCCGCCGAGGAGAAGGTCATCAGGGTGTTCCGAGCGCCGCACAACTTTCTACACAACTTTAAGAACATCACTGGTGAAGCTCTTCTTGATGATGATGTTGGGGGTAAGTTGACTCTCTTTATTATGAGAATTGTCTAATGGAATACCTAATAATTTAATGTACTATTTTTAGTTGGTATAGGCGAATATTGAAACGTGGCTCTGTCGCACTCACAGCGCATTTTCAATTCATGATGGTAGACGACGTAGACATGAGAATTCCAATAGTCAACCTATAATGATAGTGAAAAACCTGATGAACAGGGCCGGATTTAGGGAAGGGCAACCGGGGCTACAGCCCTGGGACCTCCACAAACGAGGGGCCCCCACCATAGAGACTTCGGAAAAAAATCAAATTCAGACCATTACACACTAGTAAACAACTTATTCTTTCACATTTCTTCGCGCTTGACAGTATTTTGTACAAACATGATTACATTAAATATTAACAGAAATCATCGATCTATATTTGTTCACTTCAATCAGGCAATCAGTAAAATATCACTGATTGAAAAAAAATGACGATTATATTTGGAAAATAGTTTGTCGCCAAGGGGGCCTCCACACCTTTGTTGCCCCGAGACTTTCAGACCTCTAAATCCGGCCCTACTAATGAATAACATATGATTTCTCGTCTTCGTATTGACATACTAGAAATTTGCCAATAAATCTTCATAATTTCACGCAGAAACACCCAGATATACTTTTAAAGTTATAAAGAGATACTTACAGATACTTATACACTTAAAGAGTTAAAAAAAACTAAGGTGTAAGTCTAAGGTCTAGAAAACTATAATAACATATTCTATTTATCATATTTTTCCAGAGCCATCATTAATTCATTAGGCGATAAAAACAATATCTGTCAAAAAAAATTTCAACCTTTTTATGTCCCTCTGCTGGGAAAATTTCACAAGTGAGAGGGATTTAGGCCATAGTCGCTGGCCAATTATGGATTTCTCTCAAGCATGCACGGCGATGGAGAACATAGCGATATTTTCCAACACTGTGGAGCAGCGAAAAATGCGTACATGACAGATTTCTTTGTCAGGGGTGCGCTAAGCATTTTGTTATAATCGACTGGGGTTATTGGTACAAAACAAGGATTTTTAGTTAGAATTGCAACACAATATACTAGAAAAACATAATGGCGGTAATATGTCACTTTGACAGTTGAAATGAATAATCTGTGACAATCAGTTGACAGTGAAATCAATTGTTCGGCCATATTGAAAAATGTTGAAAATAGTTGAATTAAATTGGTTTTGTACCGAAAAAGTAGATGTTTTTAACTAATTTTAAGTATTTTTTTCGGATTCATGAGTTTTTTCTCGAATTTTTGAGATGGTGTACAATACCTAGCCAAGATTGAAACATCTCCTTTGTTACAGGTCCCGAAGGAGCCTCAGTGCCTTCCCTAGGCCTGTCAAACAAAGCAGTCTTCAGCGGCCAGGGTGCCACTACAAATGAGGACAATGATGGATATTTTGTACCTGTTGAATTACATGGTAATATTATTTATAGTTTTGTTTCATAATAGTTCCTAATATTAGTAATATAATTCCGTTACCATGCCGGACTGCAGATCGGAGGGTACTGGGTTCGATTCCCGGCGAAGCAGTTTGAATGATGACTTTAAAATTTCTGTTCTTGGTGTGGGTGTTTGTGTTTCTGTCTATGTGTGTGTCACCATGGCACCCACGACATATAATATATTTACCTTACTGTGGGGCTTTGAGTGTGAAGAATATATACTTACATACATATTAGAAGGACTGGGAACCGATCTTCTTCTTTCGAAAGGAGAAAGGTCTTCGAATGGCGATCACGCAAAAGGAGCACAGGCCACCCTCCAACCACGTGGACCGACCACTTGAAGAAGACAACGGGAAGCTTATGGGTTCAGAGGGCGCAGAACCGGACGGATTGGCGAATGTTAGGGGGAGGCCTATGCCCAACAGCAGACTTTTAAATGCTGACGATGATAATGGTGGATGATACAAACCTAAGCTTTTTGGTATTGGAGGCGGGAACCTTTAAAAGGTACCCTTCCGGAGAGATTTTGGATTATGCATCAGCGCTTAGGAAGGTCTTCGAATATCCAGCGGATTGACCTGGTGTACTCTATGTGCGGCACTCCAAAACAAGCCTATTTCAGGAGAGCGACATGGCATTCCCACATCTTAAGGTGCTCACGGATCACGATACACAGCCTCCTTCACGGGGCTGCCCGTTAGTCGGTTCACGCTCCCACTATCGCTGCCCGTAACCCTGATATCCCGTTTAAGTCGCTCCCTACAATTTGCTAGGAGACGCCGTAGCTCATATTATTTTTACAGCCGTATTCAAGAAGCATACTTGCTTAAGTAAGCAGGCAACACTAGGCAAAAAGCGCTATTTGACGAGTGTTCGTTATGTCAAGCCATCGATTCATGTCGATTTAGACAAACGCATAGTAGCAGGCTTCACTCAAGTATCGTCTATGAATTCGTTTAGATGATCCTTAGAGCATCAAGAAATTGACAGGTATGACCCGTCAGAGGAGTGGCCTTTACGGGTGGACCCCTCGTCCCTACGTCCATGCACAATGTGCTTTATAGTTATACAACTAGAGTGTCCGTGTGTGTCGGTGTCAGTGTTGTCAGTGCATAGAAAATGACGTTGTTAATATTGAAATTGACATATTTAGAAATGTATGCGTCTGTAGCGATGAAAGAATATTTGTGAATGTGTGACAAAATTAAAATGTGTGCGTTGTTCCCCCGCACCAGATTCGGCACAAAAATTATGTATCGAAGCGAGGCGCTATGCCGTCTCTACTGAAGGGTGAGTCAGTACCTTTGATGCTCTAAGAGATGACCCTATGCGTTGTCGAGCAGACCTCATAGTATTGTTTATGGCTACGGGTGTTAATCTTGCTGCCCTCAGAGCCGCCCACAGAGGAGAGCCTGATGCAGAACAGCCTGTGGCCGGAGCAGCAGAAGCTGTACGGGCACGGCTACGAGGTGTTCGCGCTGGCCGCCAGCGCCGACGGCGGCGTGCTGGCCTCCGCCTGCCGCGCCACCAGCGCCGACCACGCCGCCGTGCTCCTGTGGTTTATTTTTTTATTTTATTTTATTTATTTATTTTACTTTAATTAATACGGTACAAACCAATTACATTAATTAAAGGACATCACAATCATACTTCTCGCTCACAGAACTTCAAGCATACCGACAATATTTCCTTCCATCCATCCGCAAATAAATCACACTCAGGGTAAGTCTCCAGGAGAGCGTTAAACGCTCTAAGCGTACGAGGAATCGGCGAATGAGAGCGCGCGACCGTTCGCGAAGGGTGCAAAGCGAACAATTTGTGCCGGCGACCCCGCCGATAATTATTTGGTACGAATAAGCGACA
Source organism: Pyrgus malvae (assembly GCA_911387765.1). Classification (NCBI taxonomy): domain Eukaryota; kingdom Metazoa; phylum Arthropoda; class Insecta; order Lepidoptera; family Hesperiidae; genus Pyrgus; species Pyrgus malvae. Next base: position 1,436,530 of record OU426955.1, on the reverse strand, counting down.
TAGCTCGTCATTTAAGTCTGAGGCGTCGATCTTAGAATGTAAAATTTTGCATGCTGTGACCATTTGTTGGTATTGCCTTCTGACTTCCAAGGAATTGTAACCTAAAGAGCCTAAGAGGAATTTAGTAGGGTAAAGGTATGGATAATAACCATTCACTCTTTTATAAAGATACCTTAAAAATATTTTTTGAATTTTTTCAAGGATTAGCGCATATGTTTTCTCGTATGGGTTCCAGACGCAGGCGCTAGTTTCTAGTTTTGATCGAACCAGAGCATTAAATACCACACGAATGACGTCAGAGCGTTGAAAATCTTTCATGCTCCGGAGGACGAATCCTAGTCGTCTATGCGACTCCTTAGCCAGTGTCATTACGTGGTCGTGAAACGACAGCTTGGGATCAAATATCACCCCGAGATCCTTTACGGAGTTAGTTCGACTGATTATTTGACTGTCGATTTGATAATCGAAGTTGATGGGATGCCTCTTCCGCCCAAATGTCATCACGGAACATTTCTGGTGGTTAAATTCCATTTTGTTGTCGACACTCCACTTGTGAACTGCGTCGACATCTCTTTGCAGATCAATGCAATCAGACACTGACTTTATCTCACGATAAACCTTCAAGTCGTCTGCATATAGTAAGCATTTGGAGTGTTTGATGACATTTGGTAGATCATTCACCATCAACAGAAATAACAATGGACCAAGAATTGAGCCCTGACTTACTCCGGAGCGCGTATGATAGGGTTGGGACTCGTATATACCAAGCCTGACGTATTGTTGCCGATCGCGAAGGTAGTCAGCAAGTAATCGCAGAAGACTGGGAGCGAAACCGATGTTGGCAAGCTTTACAAGCAAGATATCGTTATTGACCCTATCAAACGCTTTCCGGAAGTCAAAGTACAAGACGTCCACTTGACACCCTTTGTCTAGGCGCACGGAGATGTATTCGACCAGAGTTAAAAGATTGCTGTCCACCGACCTTTTACACCTAAATCCATGCTGCTCGTTACTAAGGTACCCAGACACTTGAGAGTAGATGTAATTATGCAGTACATTCTCGAAAACTTTTGCGGGTGAGGATAGAATTGCAACTGGTCTATATTCTTCGACCAGAGATCTATTTGGGCCTTTAGGTATTGGAGTTACTCTAGAAACTTTCCATTCAGCAGGATAAATTCCGCTTCTCAATGCAAGATTGAATATGTGGCAAAGCGGAATACTAAGTGATTTCTTTGAGCTTTTTATTATATTAGGTGGTAATTTGTCTGGACCAATAGCACTGTGGGGCTTCAGCTTGTTTATTGCAACAATAACGTCTGCGGGAGCGATTTTCGTCAAGTTAATGATGCGACTGTTACAGTAAGTATCTAATACTACCGCATCGTCTACGTCCAGTGTCGGGGAGTCAGCTAAGAAAACACTTGAAAAATACTCAGCGAACGCCTCCGCTGCTTCTGGTCCATGAAATACGGTACCTTGGTACTGGATAGAGGGTTGAAAACCACCCTTGGACCTCATAGCCGAAAGATGTTGCCAAAATTTAAAGGGGTTCACTTTGATACAGTTTTCTACGGAATTTATATATTCACCGAAGGCAAGATTGGTGCGATATTTAAGGTCAGCTCTTAGATCGGAAAATTTTCTATAATCGTCATCTGAATTTGAACGCTTCCAAGCTGTGTGTAATTTTAATTTGCGTTTGCAGTCCTGAATAATGTCTTTCGTAAACCAGACTGGATATCGCCTATTGGAGCTCAAGTTTCTCGACTTTTTAGGCATACAATTATCAAAAATTTGGTAGATAATATTATAGAAATTTTGACATGCACTGTGTACATCTTGCGATTTCAGGACACCGCACCATGTAACATCTGATAGCAAGTTAGAGAATAGTTCATAATCTAACTTCTTAAAATTCCAGTCTTTTGCTGGGTCAATATTACTTGGAGCAATGTAATCAGATTCAATAGGTAAGTTTAATTCTATTTGAATATCTAGTGGTGGGTGGTACGCATCAGGTGGAACTATCCCATCCGTGGCGTCCACAGTAACTTTGTGTGTATTTTCGCTATCCTGGAGCAATACCACATCTAACATACCTCCATACAAATTAGGCACTACATTCATCTCACGCAAACTACAAAAGGACGTAAAGTAACAATAATAATTATTAATATTTACAGTAGCACTTTTAAGGTTTAGATCACCCAATATTATTACTTGGCCGCACAGTAAATGTATAAAGCTTTCAACTTTTGTGAACCAATTAATAAAATCACTATCTGTAGCACTTGGTTTCATATATATTACGCACACAAATATTGTGTGACCATGCCAGGTGAAACTCGCCCAGAGGTCTTCTCCGTTACTCGTCTCAAGTTCCCGCCGTCGTCGCAACGTAATAGGTGATCGCGCTGCTAATAAGACTCCTCCACAAGCAGTTAGCCTATCCCGGCGTAGAATGTTCCAATCTCCACTGATAAGCTCACCGTCCTCAACAGAGTCATCTAGAAAGGTTTCTGTAACTGCAATTATGTTATGTATTGATATGCCAATGTTGTTACGCCATGTCCTTAGTTTTGTTTTCAGGCCTCGGACGTTTTGGTAGAAGAAATTGAGTGTACCGGTACGAAAACGTTTGTTCTGGCCAGCTGTTAACGTAGTCGGCTTACAAGGCAGCCTGGTTCCGAAAGGGCTCTCGGTTATTGGCAGTTCTTTGTAACTCCACTGGTTTTTTATAACTTACCCATTTCTTTAACCTAGCGTTAATCGGCCATACTTTTGTGGATAAGCAGGTTTCGAAATATGCAACAGGGACACCCAACTTATATGACTTGTAATTTCCTCTAGGGTTCAGCTCCACTACTGTACATGTTCCGATAGGGCATAATTGGCAAAGGTACTGACGTATCTCATCAGCATTGGAGGCCATGTTCCATAGATGTATGTATTTACAGGGCTCGACTGCTTTTAGTGACGTTACTTCAGGACCAGCGGTGCCGGACAGAGAGACAGGCCTATTACTTTTCTTTGAGTCGACTCGTTTTTGGTTGCCACTATTCATGTTGGGTGTAACTAGCGCAAGTCCAGCTGTGTGTACAACATCATCATCTGTTAAGTCTTTGGCTGGTTTGGATGTAAGTTGCCCAGCCGGATCATGCAAGCGTTGGGTGTTGGCGTTTGGGTTAGTGTGCTTGGTTTTAATTAGTTTTGCTGTATGTTTTTTGCTTACTGGAGATAGCGGACTAACCAGAATATTTTCTTTCCATACTGACGTCGCTGCTGCACCCTCAGGTGATTGCAGGATTACAGGTGATAATTCACGGGTTTGTGGGCTGCAGTGTATAATAGTATCTTCATTTTTAGTACAAACTGGACACTTATTGAGCTTTTCATGAAGGGCTTCGATGTGGGCAGCATAGCTCTCGAACTTTTGCTCATACTTAGATAAAAGGGATATGGCGTGACTAAGCTGACCTTTCAAGGCCACCATTTCCGCTCGGAGGGAGCCCAGTTCGTCCGATAGTTCGGGAGAAACTTCATGGGTTTCAGTATTAACAATAGCTACTTTCTTGCGGTGCGTAACATTTGGGTCGCGTTGTTTCTTTGAGGTGCCAACTGGTGTCGAGCTATTGTCCCCACCTTTTTTATTTGCGCAGCAACATTCAGGACAGACCCATGTACCAGTGCCTATATCCGTGAGCTTTTTGCCGCCAGTGCAAAGAATATGGTAAGTTTTACGACAGTCACTGAGCGTGCATTGCAAACCATCGTCAGAGTCAAGTATCGCACAGTAGCAAGCGGCGCAGTTCATATTGCAATAGAGCGCTAAAGCGCTTGGCACTCTGATTGGCTAAAGCGGCCTCTAAGCAGTAGCAATAGCGACTAGTTCGGCGAGTATAGTGCAGGGAACAGATGACTCACCTAGCACGGTCAGCGTCGACGCGCTCGCTGCGGGTTGTCGTAGGTCAGGGAAGAAACCGTTCGTTATTAAATTTTGAATAGAAATTGCTTAATATCTCCGGTGCTTTCACTCCAATTTACTTCGAATAAACGTCAATATATGCGTTAATATACACGTCACACAATGATATAAGTTTTACTACGGTTGATGCACTTTAGACCACTTTAACTTTAAAATAACTTCGGAGCAAACGAACGTAATGTTGCTAAGTTGCGAGCGTACGGCAGATTGTGAAGTGGGCAGATATGCCCACCTTTACGCCCGCCCTCATGGAGTTCAGTTATCATTCCATACGAATTTTTATTTCCTATTTTTTTTCCACGTAGGTCAAATATCAAGACAATTACAAATATTTATTACCTTCCCCTCCAGTACCTGAATTCAAAGTTTCATATTATTATTTTTATCTAAGAACATATATATGTTCATAGAAATTTTCATCCCTTATTTCAACCCTTTAAGCTTAGAATAATTACAATTACATTATAGAAACCAAATTCGCGCGCCCAAATTGAAGCATGTTAAAAACAAAAGAAATCTAATAAAATAACTTTTTACAGTGTTTCCAATATTTTGTAGTATTTTATAGTTAATTTGGTCAAAATAAAAATATTTTGCTTATCAGATGTGACAGCTGTAGGAATCTATTTAGTGCTTCAATTTTGACAGCGCGCAATTTTTGTATGATTCATTCTATACGTAATTATTCTATGGTCATCAATTTTAATTTGCAGGGAAACAACGAACTGGCAGCAAATACAGAAGCTTGTGTCGCACCAGTTAACCGTAACCCAACTGGCGTTCTCACCCAACAGTCAACAACTCCTGTCAGTGTCCAGAGACAGGAGATGGACTCTATTCCAAAGGCAACAAGACACAAATTCGTTTGAAATCGCCGCTAGCACTGATAAAACGAATGGCGTCCATGCAAGAATCATTTGGTGCTGTGCGTGGTCGCATGATGGCGTTGTATTTGCCACTGGTTCGAGGGATGGGAAGGTATGCAAATTTGTAGTTATATATTACACGACTTTACTCACGTAAATTTTTATCGGTATTGCCGACATGTTTCGGTCCTGACCGAGGACCTTCTTCAGGAGCTCCCGCCGGTCGCGGTGGCATCGCGGCGGAGACTGCGCGCTGCGGCTCGAGCGGCGCGGCTGGTGCGGCCGCTAGCGTGAGTGGTGGAGGGAACGCTTAGGCTGTTCTCAGACGCAGCAGTCTTCTTAATGTCTTGCGTGTCGTCATACGATGAGGTACATAGAGGTACGTTGACGATGTCTTCGCAATAATAACCAAGGATGGGTTACCTGAGTTTCTGGAGCACCTAAACACTGTACATCCTAAAATCCAGTTTACAGTGGAAAAAGAGAAGGAAGGCAAACTACCATTCCTGGATGTACTAGTCTGCCGCGAGCCAAACGGAAAGGTGTCACACACCGTATACCGTAAACCGACGCACACCGACCGGTACTTGCAGGCAGACTCACACCACCATCCGGCCCACCTCTCTTCAGTGCCCAGAACTCTCATCGGTCGGGCTTTGAATCTATGCGACTTCCAGCACGTAAACTCGGAACTTAATCACGTGAGGCAAGTACTGGAAAGTAACGGCTATTCATGGAGACAAAGCCTGCGGCTGGTGGGAGGAACCTCGAAGCGACTTTTAGTGAGCGTGGAACGTATACCAGCCTACTTACCGTATATAAAAGGAGTAACGGACAAAATTGGATACCTACTACGGTCCAAATATAACATCAGGACCATATTCCGTTCTCCGACACAAATTAGGGAGTTCCTACGTTCACCAAAAGACAAGGACCCGCTCAATGTACCTGGCGTATACTTGATACCATGTGACTGTGGCAAGGGTTATATTGGTGAAACCCGCCGCAATATCACTTCCAGAGTGTCTGAGCACATACGTAGCTTGAAGAATATGGACAGTAAGGGTTCGGCAGTCGCGGAACACGCCCACTCGCAGGACACGACCCATTTCATTCGCTTCGACAAAGTCGCGGTTTTGGCGAGAGAAAAGTATCTCGTACCACGAAAAGTTCGCGAAGCGATTGAGATAAGTCGTCGTCCAAACTTCAACCGTGATAGTGGTTGGACTGTTCCCCCTTCCTGGAGACCAATTCTTAATACTACGTCGCATTGTTGTGCAACGGACACCCTGGAGAGTGACACGGTCAGTATAGTATGCGCACCACCGAACCTGTGCGCGAGTGCCGATGATGACGACACGCAAGACATTAAGAAGACTGCTGCGTCTGTGAACAGCCTAAGCGTTCCCTCCACCACTCACGCTAGCGGCCGCTCCAGCCGCGCCGCTCGAGCCGCAGCGCGCAGTCTCCGCCGCGATGCCACCGCGACCGGCGGGAGCTCCTGAAGAAGGTCCTCGGTCAGGACCGAAACATGTCGGCAGATCCGATAAAAATTTACGTGAGTAAAGTCGTGTAATATATAACTACAATGTTAGTGTACACTCACGATTCATTCAATAAGAAAAAAGTATGCAAATTTACTGTATTAACTTTACTTTTTAAGCGACGAAAAAATTAAGGTTCTTGACGATACGTATATTTTTATTTTTGAACTAAACATACATCTATTTAGGCGATTCGATCGATTTTGATTGGACCAATTAAATTTTGAAAAAAGAAATGCAATATAAAGAATGCTCATCTTACATAAAATTTTGTGAGTATTCTTTGTTTGGAATTACATATTTTTTTAATTGCCTTGGGACTAAATTTGGTGCAAACAGAATCGGACTACTGCTTTAAAAAAGATAAATACGCATAAATATTTAAAGAGTTTCATTCATTTTTTTTTATTTGATCAGAGTATACTTGAAATTGGTCGCAAAATTCCAAAAAAAAATATCATTCATTCATTCATATTAGTTTATCAATGCATCGATGGAATAAAATAGCATTCATTATTCATCTTCGCAAATATCTAAAAAATAATTATATCACTAATATAGTAATAATACGAACTGTAATATTTTCAGGTGTGTGTATGGTCAAAGTCAGAATGGACGAGCGACAGTTCACTCAAGGACTACAGTCTCGTTGGAAAGCCCTTGGTATTAGCAAACACTTCAGTGACAGCGCTAGCTTTTGCACCTGTTGTGCAGAAAAACGAACGGCTGCTGGCTACTGGGTTCGAATCCGGCCAGATAAGGATATATGGATTTAGCGACGAGTGGAGATTACTATATGAATTGGATAATAGGTACATGTTTTTTATATCTTTCCTGGATTTCAGAAGTAGACCTTAGAAGTATTAAGGCAATATTCCACCACGCTGGCCAAATGCTGGTTGGTTGACATACCTTCAAGGATTTTTGTGTTATTCTAAGGCATTATATGTAAAACATTTTCTTTACCGCGCGATGCAATGAATGCGGTCATAACGAATTTCTTAGTCAGAAGGGCAAGCCACGCAGGCCCGGATTTAGAGGTCTGGAGGCCTTGGGGCAACAAAGGAGTGGAGGCCCCTTGGTCCCAAAGTATTTTCCAAATAAAATGTTTTTTTTTTCATTTAGTAATATTTTACTGATTGCCTGATTGGAGTGAACAAATATAGATCGATGATTTCTGTTAATATTTAATTTATTTATTTATTTAAACATTAGTGTTAGGCATTTAGTACAATAATTAGCAGGTCTAATCTAATCTAAATATCTAATAATCTAAATATCTAATAATCTATAATAATAATAAATAATGTAATCGTGTTTGTACAAAAACGTGATTGTAAAACGCAAAAAAAATATGTAAGGAAAAGTTATTTACTAGACTGAATTTGATTTTTTTCGGAGTCTATTGTGGGGGCCCATCTTTTGTTGTTGCCTCAGGCTGTAGCCCCGGTTGTCCTCCCCTAAATCCGGCCCTGCAATCACTGTTTGAACCCGATGTCTGATGTCTCTGCCGCTCGACTATCGCTGCATCGTAATTTATTATTTCCACACCCCTATAATAAGGCCCTGTAGACACACATTTTTTGGCGTCAGTGTTGTATAGAACCCAGTGAGAGCTTATTGATGGTAGCAGAGTTACGACGCGGCGAAAACCTAAACATACCCGGCACCGTCTACACGCTCGCATAGAACGCCATAATAATATAACGCTAATGTCGCTAATCACCGCGAATTCAACGTAGATTTTTATGCCAAGAAAACGTACATGGACTATTAAGGGTAGCAAAAGCAAGAGGCGTAGTACGTTGTACGAACGTACATTGTACCTTTCTAGTTTTAAGAGCACGAAGTACAAAAAAAATGAGGCGACCACCAGCCTCCGGAGTAGCAGCGCGACTACATACGACCTCATATATGCTTGCTTGAGGTTGTATGTAAATGTCCATGACCACTTAATACCACGTGGCCTGCATGCTCGTCTGCTACTCTAATCAAATAAAAAAATATATCATTAAATTATCTCTTACAGTGCTGCTCACCACTTAACAGTGAAGAGATTGATGTTCAGGCCCAAACTGGAGGACGATGGAAACAAACTGATGTTGGCGAGCTGTGCTAGCGATAACTTTGTTAGGATTCACAGAGTTGTGGTGTCATGAGATCTAAATATATTATTTACAGTTATTTAAACATGGCTTTTATTTCCTGTTTGCGTGACTTCAATAAGTGACGTTAAAAGTACCTTAATATCCGCAAAATCATAAAGGATTTATTAACTGACTTAAAAAGCAGGTTATCCGTTTAACCTGTACGTGTGTGATAATGTTTGAATTGGGTTTCCAATGGATGGCTGCAACCCTTTTTTTTTTCGTCCCACTGCTGGGCACGGGTCTCTCCCCATTATTGGGGAGGCCTGGAGCTTACTCCACCACGCTGCTCCAATGCGGGTTGGTGGAGATGCGGGTTAGTGGCCAACCCGCTGTCGGATGTTTTCAAACCGCCCATAAGGCCTCCGACAAGGTTTGACGACTGTTATCTATCGACAACAACCGGGACCGACAGCTTAACGTGCCCTCCGAAGCACGGAAACGCGCATGAAATTTTTTTTTGCCACTAGCGGTCACCCATCTCACACCCGACCGCGCCCGTTTGGCTCAGCTGGATAGATCGCTTGCGTTCTACGCTAGCCGCCAGGCCATGCGCGCTTCTTCCAATGGATAGGGTAAGCAAAAAGAAAAAAAATAGTCTTCCAAAGTAAGAGAGCAAAGTTTTGTCAAAATAGCAGCGCCGCATAGATTACTGCATTACACTACTATAACTATAGTAAGTAAATAATAAATATCTTTGGACAGTCAAGTGTAAGCAAACTTCCAGTAATCAGTCGCTTATTTCCAGATTGTAACAGATAATTCCCCACTTATTGGAATTATTGGGAAGCCTTGAAGACTCCACGTGGTGTCTTCAAGACAATGGTGAAGCATTTGGTGAAGATGTAGGTCAGTGGCCACCCCACTGTCAGATATTTTCAAACCACCCATTAGGCCTTCGACAAGGTTTAACAACCGTTATCCATCAATAACAACCGAGACGGAACGTTAACCAACGGTTTAACCAGCCCTCCGAAGCACGAAAATAGCACAATCTTAATTTATATAAATTACGTGTCACGTTGCTCGTCCACGATGGACTCCTAAACTACTTAACCGATTTTAATAAAATTTGCAACCGTGTGCAGTTTGATCCAACTTGAAAGATAGCTTACATCTCAATTTATAGTCGCAATATTATTTTATTTCTGATACATTAAGGTAGGACGACGTCTGCCGGGTTCGCTAGTAGAATATAAAATAGAACCAAGGAAACGCGCATGAAATCCTGTACTACTATCGGTCACCATTCCGACCCCGACCGCGCCCTTTTCGCTGAGCTGTGCAAATCGCTTTTACGCATGGACCTATAACGAAAATTCCGCATACAGCTACTTCTATACAATTCCTTGAACGCCGTTGGGTCATTAGCGCTTCTTGTGGAAACAAATTCCTATGATAATGTAATAAATCGTTTTTATTTACCTCCACGAGACTTGACGCTATCAAATTGACTGATGAGATAGTAAGATAAACTCATATCTGAATAATCCGTGATTTGTTATATACGTTAATAGAATTACCCTACTAATATTCTATACATAATTATAAATTCAAAAGTAACTCTGTCTGTCTGCTACGCTTTCCCGCTACTAAACCAATTTTAATGAAATTTGGAACACAGAGTGAACCTTGGGGAAGGACATAGGATGGTTTTTATCCTACGGGAACCTATAAAACGGGTTCACGCGGGCGAAGCCGCTGGCGGAAGGCTAGTATCTGAATAATCCGTGATTTATAATATACGTTTAGAATGAACAGGTAAATAATACAATGAATGATTCTAAAAATGTATATTTCTATTGCGTAACTGACAAAAACTGTCTGATCATTTGTAAATAGGTACATATTTAAAAATACAGCAATAAAAATAATTTCAAAAATAAGTCAATATTGTGGTACCTACTGCATAATCGAAGCACATTTTTATTTTATTTACATAATTGTGACTATGCAAATTGGAAGCACCATGAACAAATTTCTTATACTAGACGGTTTTTCTTATCCATAATATAAATAGATATAGGTACTTACACATAATGCGATATGACATCATTGTTTTATATAATTAAACATGTAATCTGATATAAATAAATTGCTTAAAAAGTTGCCTTCATTCAACTGTTAATTAATCAAAGCAGATTTTAAAATGCATTGTTAAATTTCCATGTTATGTTACTTTCATAAAGTATGCTCATATATTATGCTAAATTACAATTATATTGAATACACCAATAACAATTGTATTGTATATTAATTTCATATACCTACATAAAATCTTATTCGTATGTACTGATGTACATATCTTATATATATATACAAAGTCACAAGTCGCTAAAAATGCAAAATTGAGTTAAGTATGCCAAATTTTCCATGAATCATGCTTTCAATTGGGGAGACAAAGACACCCACTAAAGTATTACGAAATTCCACTAGATGGCATGAGTGCTTTTGTCGAAATGAGTGATTTTTCCGTGAGTTCTGGGCCGACAAAGTATTATTGGCCAGTAGTGCCCCCGCTCCCGCGAGTATTCCAGATATTCTGGAGTTACAGCCACACAAATATATTTATGACCATTTTTTTGTCACTTATTTGGAGCTAAACAAAGCGTATCTTATATTTGAGACTTCAATTATTTTTTCTAAAATACAAATATTTTGGAGCAACAAAGGCATTAGAAGAAAAGCGGTTTTATTGATCCAACATTATTGTTTTGAACTAAACTAATTGGGACAACTATGTCCTAACTAAAAAAGTGTCTTTGTAGATCCAATAATATTTATAATCAACTACCCTTATTTGTTAATTATAAAGTCATTAACTAAAAAGTGTTTTTTTTGGTTCAGTATAATATTCCATTTCCACTAAGCTTCTGGAACCACAAAGGCCAAGTAGTGGTGGTGGTGGTGGTGGTAGTAGAATAACAAAATACTTATGACTATTTAGGTCCATATTTAAATAAATATAAATGTAACTAACTTGTTACTCCATAATTATTTACTATTTTTTTCGTTATAGTTGCATCTGCAAGTAGATATCCGGTTCTTTCGATGTTTTCAGGAAATTTAATTTAATTATGTGTTGCGCACTATTACACACCATGACACCACTACTTACATACTATTACTTTTATATAGTTTCTACTGTTTCTACTGTTTAAAAGTTCACGAGAATAGTAGTAGTCGTAGAATGCAGAAAGGACAATGTCCCCTTTGTATTGGTATTGGGGTTGTATTTATCTGTCTGTATGTTCAGCTCGGGACCCTGGAAATGGCATAGGCTACTTCTTACCGTGGAAATAAGTTTAATTCCTGTGGGAAAATCAATTTAGCCATAGTGGTGATAGGGGATTTCAATACAAGACTGGGTATGTGAGACGGCGACGAGCAGAGAATAGGGCTCTTTGGACAACGAAACAACCTACGTGCGACCTACGAGTACGTGCTCAGAGCGCAAAGCCCGTCAAAAACACAACAGAGCGGAACGAAGGCACCAAAGTCTTGCGCTATAGTTTCGTCTAAACCAAAAGTTCTGAGAGAAATTGAGCGGTCTACGGACAGTATACCTCCTCAAAAGTTCCCGTTCCCAATGTGGTGAATGAGAAGAGAGCCAAAGTGACCCGGCACTATACCGAGAATATTCCGTACGTCAGTCTGTATGAAATTAGAGGAGCCTTTAGTCAGTTAAAAAACAACAAAGCACCGGGAGATGACGGTATCACATCAGAGCTGCCGAAGACTGGAGAGAAACCCCTTCCATTGGTGCTCCAAAAACTGTTTTATACCGTCGTACGGAACTATACCGGAGGCGTAGAGCTGGCACTAGAGCATGTGTTTAAGCCAATAGAGTGGAAAGAACGTACTTCCACTGTAGTGTGAAAGAATTGATGTATTGACATCAATGGCGATCACCTCACACACCTTCGATTTGCCGCTAATATAGTCATCGTAACATTCGTAACGGAGTTCAACGATGTGGGTATTATGTAACTGATAACTTTGAAACATTTTTAGATGTGGATTGGCTGAAACTACTGCTAGATTTACTTCCTGACTAAAAAGTGCTTTCCTTGGTTGCTTTTTACGCGGTGGTGTGTATACAGAAAGCAGTAGGATCAAGTCGGGTATAAGTCATAAAACTTATACCTGTACTTGTTTCTCCTCAATCACTTTGACTTTAATTGTTTACAGTTACCTTTCTATTTGTAGTTGATATTTTGAGAAAAACATTTACGATTTATTTGTTTAACGAGCTTTATTTCATTTAAAACCTCATCTTTAATAACAATGCATTATTCGTTAAACATAATAAATTCTGGATCTACAAAGTCACAATTCAACACCTTTTTATTTGTAACGCATTTTATTAGTATATCGAAATGATTTCAAATAAGCATTTAACGTGAAACTGTAGCAAAAACTACAAACAATTAATGGTTTAAATATTTTTAACCTACTACCGATATCCATCCAGTAATCTGGATATAAATGCGAAAAAAATCGTAAAAGTGCTCTCCTGTAAAATTACAAATTGTGCTATTGTGACTGTTGCACCGAAGGTGCGATATGTATGTACAAATTTTATTATATAGATCACTTATATATTTCATTAACTTTTCACGAACCAAAGTTAGGCGTACTTTATAACAGACAATATCTTACAAATTCAAAAAATATGATTTTTTAATTCTTGCTCACATTTGTTTACATTCATACCTGTCATACAATTTTGCCATTTTCAATTCCAAAACAAATAATAAGAGTACAATATCTGGTTCTTATTTATTTCTCTTTATGTTGATATGATTCACTATTTTTACAACTGTGAAATTCTTAACTATGCAAATGTTTATCAATACAATTTATAACTGCTAATTTTTAGCTCAATCGGTTGAAGATATTTGCTTCAAAATTTAGTAGCAAGGTTCCACACGAACAAATATACATTGCAATTAAATAAAAGCTTTTAAAAAAAATTCATTTTTTTAATTTGCAGACTGTGGCCAAATATCTTTTGTTCATGTTCGATTTCTTTTTTGTGGTACACATATTTTGTACGTCATTATAATACATTATAGAACTTGAGTTAGTGAGAAAACTAGTAACCGAGAAAACTCTAATAATGAGAGTATGTGCCAGGTCCCGTCATTTTGCCCTTCTTAAGCCTCTATAAGTGAGAAACTTAAAACCTGTATAAGTGACAGTCATATTTTCATGCATGAACCTCTTTAAGTGAGATTGCTACTTGCCTATTACCTCTATAAGCGACAGTTTACTTTTGCTATTTTATGGTGCATTTTTAAATTTCAAGGCACTCTTATATCTTGAAAGACCGTGCGTCTGTTATTGTTTTCTATAGGTAGTTCTAGGAAATGACGTGTAAGTCTTTATTATGGAATGGAATGGAATTCGTGGAATGTGCGTACCGATTTCTTTGGCAAGCTTATTTATTTATTTATCTTTTATATTATTTATTTTTTGTAGCACCTTAACTAAGTGTTACAGGGTTAAACTTAATGCCTAATGGCATTCTCTGCCAGTCAACCCTGGGTGACGGTGAGAAACTTAAGGTAGGCAGGAATACTATGAGAAGGTTTTTTAAGTGAAAGTAACTAACAATTAATTCTAATAATTTAGTCAAACATTTAGGTAAGTATGTGTACATGTATACATACCAACATATATAAATACATACATACACACATACATATATACATACAATCAGTTTATAAAGCTATGTTATTGAAGACGCTTCACAAATTTTATGAATATGCGGCGGTTGATTGAACCATATTTGAAAAAAATTGCGAACTTCAAAGGCACACACTAAATATGAAAATCAGAATCAAAGAAATTAACAGACTAGCAAATTAACAGAGAAAGAAGTAAATGTTGTTATAAAATTACGTAGATTAAACATACATGTCCTTACTTACACACATACATGTCCGTGCTGTGGGCGGATTAAGAATACTAACCCCAGCCCCATGTCGGGATACCAGGGTGTCGTAAAAGGCGACTAAACCCGACAACTGCTCGGTGGTAAGGTACCTTCGTGGGACCTGGCTGGGTGGCGACCACCCTAGGGTCGGAGTCAACCGCTTAATGCATCTGGCTTGCCTTGGTGTGCCTCTGGCGTGTTTCGGTTGTGAGCCTGAGATCCAGTTTCCCTGTCCCACCCTTCCCTATCCCTATATCGCTCCGTTGATGCCTCTTGGGTTTCCGTTGGATTCAAGGCGCTTTCGCCCTGGTAGCCGTGGTGTGTCGGCGCGGGGGCCAGGAAGACCCGGTGAAACGGCTGTCCGCTGGCCGCCCGCTGGTCAGTTGGGGACCCGAACCCAGGCCTCACTGATAACCTCTGGCCTGGGAGGCTGTCCCGCCAACCAGCGAAAAATCCCGTTGCGCGGTGCCGTGCCGGGGTAAAAGACCGGAGGGGGCCCCGGCATCTGCGCACCGGGGGGACCGGGGGCCCTTTCGTCCCCCGCGCCGGCAACCCACGTCCTGCCATCGGCTTGGCGCTAAGAAGTCTACGCCAGGGCCTGATGGGCACCAACGGAGCGATTCCCTTCAAATTCCCCTCTTCTTTTTTTTTACAGCTTTCTCGTCATGGGTAGTTTAATTAGAAAAAGTAAAGGATTCTCAGCGGCCATCACCCCCACATTCACTGTGGACATGTGCAACATTAGGGGACTTCACTCCAACCTGAATGCTGTCCACCAACATCTAGAGACAGCAAAGCCGGCTTTGCTTTTCCTCACGGAGACGCAGATAGCGCCACCTGACGATACGTCGTACCTACACTATCCCGGCTACATTTTGGAACACGCTTTCATGCGTAGGGCAGGGGTATGTATGTACGTCAGGGGCGATGTCTGCTGTCGCCGACTTAGCTCCCTTGAAGACAAGGACCTATCGGTGCTATGGGCGCACGTAGACGCTGGGGCTAGAACTATAGGTCCTATAGCGGAGACGCGGAGACGACTCGACTATTTGAGCACGTCAAAAAGACGTCCGACAGAGTGCTGGAACAGTGTCCCTCGGCTGAGCTGGTGGTTCTGGGTGACTTCAACGCTCACCACACCGAATGGTTGGGATCCAGAATCACCGACTTTGCTGGCAGGGCCGCTTACAACTTCTCCTTGGCATATGGGTTGACGCAGGTGGTACACACTTTCACCAGAGTACCAGATATTGAGACCCATACTGCCTCTCTGCTGGATCTTCTGCTGACCACCCATCCATCTGACTACCGGGTGACGGTTGGGGCCCCACTTGGGACTTCTGACCATTGCCTGGTAAGTTCTGCCGTACCCTTGCCGCCCCCAGAAGGTTCTCGACCCAATGGGAAGCGTCAAGTCTGGCATTACGGGTCAGCGGACTGGGATGGACTCCGGGAATTCCTGGCCTCCTACCCCTGGAGGCAGCTGTGCTTCACCTCGGGTGATCCTAGCGCGTGTGCGGAATCGATAGCCGATTTGATACGAGAGGGCATGCTTGGTTTTATTCCCAGCTCTTCAGTATCCATCGGCGGGCGAAACAAGCCCTGGTTTAATGGGTCTTGCGCTAAGGCTTCAAGCCTTAAGCAAGAAGCAAACCTGGGCTGATGCGCACGCGCGCAACGACCCCGAAACGTCTAAGCTTCGAAAAAAATTCAACGCTGCCTCCCGTTCGGCAAAGAAGCAAACTGCCAAGGCGAAGTTTAGGCACATCGGTAGAATTGGCCAGCGTCTATCAAGCTACCCTTGCGGGAGTCGAGCTTTTTGGTCGCTGGCCAAGGCTGTCGAAGGTAACTTCTGTCGGTCGTCTTTACCATCTTTACGGAAACCGGACGATACTCTGGCTCACACGGCAAAAGGGAAGGCCGATCTCCTGGGTACCCTGTTTGCCTCAAACTCGACTCTGGACGACGGAGGTGCCGCACCGCCGACCATCAGGCAGTGCGAGAGCTCGATGAAGGACGTGCGTTTCACTCAAAAGGCCGTCAGACGAGCTCTGCAAGCCCTCGATGTCAAGAAGTCGAGCGGGCCGGATGATATCCCCGCGATCGTACTAAAGACGTGCGCTCCCGAGTTGGCTCCCGTCTTAACGCGCTTATTCTCGCTTTCCTACACCATAAGTAAAGTACCGTCTTCGTGGAAGGTAGCCTTAGTACACCCAATTCCGAAAAAGGGTGACCGCAGTGACCCGTCCAATTACAGGCCTATTGCGATAACCTCCCTGCTCTCTAAGGTGATGGAGCGTGTTATAAACACACAGCTCCTTACCTAACCTCCTCTACCTCGAGAGTAGAGGAGTTCCTCGAGAGACATCGGTTGATCAGCGATCGTCAGTATGGCTTTCGCCAGGGCCGGTCGGCCGGTGATCTCTTGGTGTACCTCACACACCGCTGGGCTGAAGCCATCGAGGGTAACGGGGAGGCTTTGGCAGTCAGCCTGGATATCGCAAAGGCCTTTGACCGGGTCTGGCACAAGGCCCTTCTCGCGAAGCTTCCATCTTACGGTCTTCCCTTGAGGCTATGCAACTGGGTGGCTAGCTTTTTATCTGAGCGGCATATTAAGGTCGTTGTTGACGGATGCTGCTCAGATATGAAGCCCATTAACGCCAGTGTTCCCCAAGGCTCAGTGCTGTCCCCTACACTATTCATTCTGCATATCAATGACATGCTGCAACAATGACGCAGTATACATTGCTATGCAGATGATAGTACGGTGGACGCACTATACACCTGTCGAGCCAATGCCTCTAGGTCACAAGTGGAGGAAAGCAGAATCAAACTTGTGTCTGAAGTCGAGAACTCTCTGGAGCGGGTCTCGGAATGGGGTCAACTTAACCTTGTCGAGTTTAACCTCACGAAGACACAAGTTTGCGCGTTTACCGCTAAAAAAGCCCCATTTGTTATAGCGCCCCAGTTCAAGGGCACCGCGCTCACCATCGGTGAAAGTGTCGGTATCTTGGGAGTTGACATTACGAGTAAAGTGCAGTACCGGAGTCATTTGGAGTACAAAGCCAAATTGGCATCAAAAAAGCTTGGTGTCCTCAACAGAGCGAGGCAGTACTTACTGCGGGGCAACTCCTGACGCTGTATAAGGCCCAGGTCAGACCCCACATGGAGTACTGCTACCATCTCTGGCCAGGAGCACCGAAGTACCAGCTACACCCATTTGACTCCGTTGAAAAGCGCGCAGTCCGAATCGTCAACGACCCAAGATTGACTGACAGGCTAGAACCGCTTAGCTTGCGAAGAGACATAGGCTCGCTCTGCGTGTTCTACCGACTTTACTATGGTGAGTGCTCCGAGGAACTCTTCAAATTGATGCCTACGTCACCATTCCATGATTATACCACCAGACGAAGGTTAAAGTTCCACCGGCACCATCTGGACTCGTGGCGGTCCTCCACAGTCCGCTTTGCACGCTCCTTTTTACCACGGACGTGTAGGTTATGGGACAACCTTCCAGCTGAGGCATTCCCAGTGGACTATAACATGGGGTTCTTCAAGAAAGCTGTAAAAAAAGCTCTCCTCCAAAGCCGGCAATGCTCGGGCGGCTCCCCTGAGGTTGCCCGTGTCCATAGGCGACGGTGATCGCTTAACATCACGCGGCCCGTCTGCCTTATTGTTAGGTTTATTTATAAAAAAAAAAAAAAAAAAACATGTACTATTATTTCAATAAATTTTTTTTTCAACCTTTTTTTATGTCCCACTGCTGGGCACAGGTCTCCTCTCACAAGTGAGAGGGATTTTAGGCCATAGTCCACTACGCTGGCCAAGTGCGGATTGGTGGACATCATGCTTTTGAGAAATTATGAATTCCTCTCAGGCATGCACGGCGATGGAGAACATCGTAATCAATTTAAATATCACGATATTTTCCATCACCGTGGAGCAGCGATAAATGTGCACATTACAAATTTCTTTGTCAGATGTGCGCGCCGAGGATTTGAACCCGGGATCGATCGCGTCGAAGACCGCGGATTTATAGCACTCGGCCATCGCTGCTCTCAATGCTGCGCTGATTTCAATAAATATATATGCATGTGTAGTACTGTACAATACACGTACGTGTTCATATTTTGTTTACGTACATATTTACTGTATTTTTATATACGTCTATAAGTTCCTCGCGTCACTCGGTAAGGTAGAAACTCGGGTTAATGAGAAACCTCTATAACAGAAAAATAGATCGCGGTCCCTTGAGCTTTCACTTATCCAGGTTCGACTGTACTCTGTACATTATAATGGCTCTTCCCGTAGGAATAAAATAGGAATTTAAAAAGTAGCCTTTGTCACTCTCCAGCCTCCTAGCTATCTCCAAGCGAAGGTCACTCCGTTGCGACATGAAAGGACAAACAAACGAACAAACAATCAAACACCCTTTCGCAGTTATAATATTACAATGGAAGTATAGAATATACAATATACCCAATTTTTTTCTCAGAAGATTGTGGTAAACAATCCTAAATACATACATAAGTAAATGGAATGGATAAATGGATTTTTGTATCCGATAAAACAAGACCCATAAAGTTGCATGTGTAATGCCACTAATGACTATCTTGCAGAAAAAGTTAATCATAAACCTTGAACACTTGCATAAGTGGAGTTCATAAAGGCACATATAATTCAATTTCATTTTGCATTATGAATCTCATTCACGACCTAACTAGTACTCCATCGCCTTGGACAACCTGTGCCAAGTGATAAGGCATTTATACTTACAACCACAATAATTTAGAAAAAATGTGTGTCACTTACGACAGCACGATTTTACCTAATTTTCGACCATAATAGCCTTCTTTTTCTTGCCTCCAATCTTGTTCCCAAACGACCGGACCTGACTGAAGAATCTTTCCACTGAGTTCTTTTTATTCTTTTTATCCTTTCGAAGGTCCATCATGGACTTGGGTCCATTGACCTCGCTCGAAGTCTCGCTCTGCGAACTCGGGATTGAATCTGGTAAACTTATAGCAGAGGGATAATTCGAAGGGGGTTCTGGCAACTGCAGCAATTGCTTCTCTTTCTTCTGAGGGGTGAAGCGAGAGTGATTACCGTCTAGTGAGACGCTTTCAACGTTAGATGTCGAAGATTCTGGCCTGTACTGAGGCGTGGTGTAGCCGTTTACAGTGGATGATGCCAGCTGAATCCTCGGGATGGAATGTTCACTTGATGCTGTTGAAATATTTCTTATCCTGTTAAATAAAAAATGCAACTGTAGATTAAACAATGTCCCAATAATTACTTTCAAGGGCACTAGTTTTCCAAGGTAGGGTTATATTCTAATAAGCATTTTACTAATACTATCACAAATTAAACTTTGTAGATGGCATACCTTTAATGTATGATGGTAATGTTACTCTGTTAAAATAAATAAAAAAGGCACCACAGGTACGTGAGAAGGTAGCGCATTTGTTATATTCAAGGGATTGCTCGAGCTTGGACCAGAATACTGTATCTGGTTTGTCGTCGACACCATCAGTGATGGCTATCAAGCTGTTTTGCGGATACGTCAGTTTATAATGGTGCGCCAGCAGGGATGAATAATATGGGTATCATTATGGTTAAGGGACTTCTCGAGCTTGGACCAGAAGACGATATCCCTGTACAGGTTATCGTCGACGCCGTCAGTAATGGCCCTCAAGCTCCTCTGCAGGTATGTGAGGTAGTGGTAGTACACAAGCAGGTGGGAATGATATGGATATCTTATTTAGAAAATAACCTGCGGGTGTCATTATATCCAAGGGACTTCTCGAGCTTGGACCAGAAGACGGTATCCCGGTAGGGGTTGTCGTCGACGCCGTCGGTGATGGCTCTCAAGCTGCTCTGCGGGTACGTCAGGTTGTGGTAGTGCGCCAGCAGCGGTGGCAGCGTGCAGTACCGGTACATTATCGGTAGCAGGTTCTGGATGTTGGACTCTGTGGACAATTGTATTGAATAAATAAAAATTTCAACAAGGCCACTGGAACTTGACCACTTTAAATGAAAAGTAAATGCATGTAAATGTTTCTTATTATAGACAATATATATAACCAAATAGGTATGTTTGTCCATAATAATAAACGTAAGACGCAAGCGCGCTTAAGGAGCATCATGCAGCAGCTGCATATATTTATGAAGAACATTGCAGCATTGTGCATTTATTATATAATCCTTTAGTAGTCAATCCATCAGCATTTAGTAAAAATACATATATAGTTGATACACGATAGCTGTCTCGTGTGCTCCTTGTACGGGCAGTCATGCTGCATTTTAAATACCTTTGTACCTGAATATTTATTTAAAACAGGGCTGGAGTTTTCTTCCGCTCGCTTTTTTCTCCTAGCCCATATAAGCCTTATACACCCAAAGCGGATGACTGTCAGCCGATGGCCGTACAACAATGACAAACAACAAGTGTATAGATATTTTGTATTACCCAGGATGTTAATAAACTATTTCATTTGCAGAACATTAGACTCCGACATTAGAGAATTACTCTTATGTTTACCATACAGTCGGGTCCTGAGCCCTGTGGAGAAAGGATGAGGAAGGAGGATAAAGTTCGTCTAAGGATTTCATTGTTTTCATATATTTGTCAAAATACCAAGCATAGCGTTCTCCATCGTGACTTTGAGCCTATGAAGAAGGTACACTATAACAAAAAAGACAACCAAGATCTTTATTAGTGAAAAATCTCACCAACGCCATGTGCCTGCGCGAAGTGAGTGATAAACTTGACCGCGTTGCTCGCAAAGAAGTCCGGCGAGTACACGAGGATGATGCGGTGGCAGCGCTGCGAGATGAGCCGCGCTACTGGCTCGAACAGCGTCGAGAAGCCTGGCATTAGGTCGTCCTCGGTGCATAACTATGACAAACGAACAAACGCTTTTAATATTATATCTCACACAGCAGGCATGCAAGTCACGTGGTACTTAATTGATATTGACATTTACACCAACCTCAAGCAAACTGAAATCCTATCTAAAGTCATATTATGAAGAATTGCTCCTAATCCAGCGGCTGATGGTCGCCTTGTGTATTTGCCTGCAATTGCACCTTTCCAGCAAAAAGAACTAATTTATTTCATAGCTGAAATAGGTGCAGTTGTTGTACTTTACTTATCAAACAATAAAAAATGATATTTTGGTATACGTACAGTATATACATTCATATGGATGTAGAAAAAAGCGGTTATTTTAATATTACAAACATACACTCTATTTATTTGTATAGATAGCCTTTGCCAACCATCTCAACTACAATAAATATAATTCTCTTGGGACTGAAATGTGTAATCTTTTGGAGTCTCAGTACCCCAACAAGTAGAAAATTATAATAGGTTCAAGCAAAAAAAATCGAAGCCATAGTTTTTTGCTGGCTCAAAGCATTCAGAGTGCTCAGATTAATAATAATTGACTTGGGTTTCATCACAATGATTGCCTCCACTGCAGAGCTTATAAATATCTACATACTTAATAAATTTTCTTTACCAGAGGTTTTCTTAAGCACACCCAAATTTCTTATGATTATTGAAAGAATTAAAACTTCCAGGCAAATGAAACAAAATAATATAAGGTACTGGTATGTTAAACTTTGCAGACTACATTAAAAGTAAAGCATACTTATTATTACAAATTTCTGGAAGCGACATACACTCAGTCCCCTATCTCGAAGATACCGGAGCATGTTTTCCACAAAATCCCTGTCCTGTTGCGCATACAACACATAGGCGTGGTATGTTTGGGGAGAATTGTACTCAACATCTTGAATCGTGATGAGATCCTGGGATGGGTTTACCCTCGCTTCTTCTAATCTGGGTGGAGGTGCTGAAACAAAACATATTTAATTGTTTAAAACAAAGTATCAATCAAGACTGCAAAAGAAATATTGATCAGTGGTTGTACAACACATGCATTGAATAGTAAGAGAATTGTCTAAAGTTGTGTGTGGTTGCACTGCAAGTTAGATCCCATTTTTATTACTGAATGAACCAACTGATAGACAGATATTGGTTTCAGAACCTGGCTTTCTGTAGGTAGAAAATTTGTGCACAAATGCTATGAAAAAGAGTCGAGAGATTGAACAATGCTATTTTAGGGTATATAATGGTAAATTTTCCTACCTAATATTATAAGTGTCAACCAACCCAAGCTTTGCCAGCATGTTTAATAGTATCTGAACCCCCTCAGTTTCAACAGGCAACCTGTGCCCAGCAGTAAAATATGAGTATTAAATAAAAAAAATACATTATTCAATAACCCTTTACGTTTTTTAATCCTTTCTGAGAGCAGAAAGTGGCATGATATTCTAGAATGTATGAAAAATAGCAATACCTATTAATTTATTTTGGTAGGAGAGATCAATCAGGTCATCATACACATCAAATCTGTCCAACAGCTGCAAGTGTGATAGCAGTTCTCCCACTGTAGCATCTTTGTCCCTGCTTAGCCATATTTCCAGTAATCTTTCGAATTTGTCAGGGTACTCATTTATGCTTACTTCCACTTGTGATGACAGGTTTATTAGTGATGCTAGACCTCGCCAATCCCTGCAAACAATAAACCAATTAACAAATAATGCCAACGTTGCCTCTGTATATAAAGTTTATTCACAACTTCATAGGATAAAAAATTTGTATATTTTAGTACCTATATTATTTAGTGCATCAGTGCCATAATTATTAAATACACTTCCATACTCAGCAAACTGTATTTCATATTAAATTTAGTCTTTGAAGAGAATAAATCCAGTAATCAAACTTCTGGACCATAGTGGTTTGTACAAGACCATTCTAATTATTAATAAATAATAAATAAATGAAAATAAACGCTTTAAAAACTTAATTTTATGCTTTACTTTATATATGGTTACATGGTTGTATGTCAATTATTTAGAAAAAATAAGGAAATAGGAAACATAAAGTCTTTTATTTTGATTAGGCTTGAGTGCTTAAGTATGTAGAAGTTAATGATTTATGTCATATTCTATTAAGATTTTGTGTTGACTGTAACTTGATGGACTTTCTGCTTTGAAACTTTATATCAAACTTAAGGACTCTAGCAAAGGGTGGGCCGTTTCTGGGACTTAAGACAATTTTTAACACTTTTTTTTTTTTGTTGTTTTAGGCTTAAATTAGAAGATTAAACTAAAATAAGCATGTTATGTTATTTAAACTTTCTTTCTCAGATCAATATTTACTGAGATATTGAGGTTGAAGTCCCAGAAACGGCCCACCCTTTGGTATAGTCTGACCAAACTAAATATTATAGCAGGTTTATGGAATGGAGATTTTCTATTTGAAGTTGTTACAACTAGGGCTTGAGCTCCGGAATTCCGGAATTCGCATAATTCCGGAATTCCGGTAGAACCCAATATCGTTTCCAATTCCGGAATTGGCGAGACCAATATCGAAATTTCGATATTGAAAAAAAAATTTTTATCACTCAGGACATATCGATCTGCGATCACGCGATCTGCGTGCTCATAACACAAAGTGCGTCATAAACACTAAAGAGCGGAACCAAGGCACTAAAGTGTTCTCAAGGGATTTGAGTATTGGGCAAAGCCAGTTGATAAGATTGAAGATGGAGTCGGAAGTCGAATTAAGCCGGAAGTTCAGAGAGAAATTGAGAGGTACTACGGACGGTTGTACAGCTCCTCAAAAGCTCCCGTTACCAATGTGGTGATATATAAGATAAGAGAGCCAAATTGACCCGACATCATACCGAAGATATCACGGACGTCAGCCTGTACGAAATCAGAAGGGCCCTTAATCTGCTTAAAAATAACAAAGCACCGGGAGATGACTGTATCACATCAGAGCTGCTGAAGGCTGGATGGAAACCCCTCCTAGTGGCGCGGACTGTCCCGGAGGCGTGGAGCGGAAGCGTGGTGGTTTTGTTCTTCAAAATGGGTGACAGAGCCCTTTTGAAGAACTATAGACCCATCGCGCTTCTGAGCCACGTCTATAAGCTGTTTTCAAGGGTTCTTACTAATCCGGATTCCGCCGGATTCCGAAAAGGCTATAGTACCATGGACCACATACATACGCTGCTACAGGTTATACAAAAGACCGAGGAGTATAATCTGCCGCTATGTATTGCGTATGTGGACTATGAGAAAGCCTTCGATTCTATCGAGACCTGCGCGGTGCTAGAGACTCTCCAGCGATGCCAGATTGACTATCGGTACGAGTACATCGAGATGTTGAAGTGTTTATACAAAGCCGCAACCATGACAGTCCGAGTCCACGACGGAAGCAGTGGACCTATTCCACTGCAGCGCGGAGTACGACAAGGGGATGTTATATCCCCGAAACTGTTTACCGCTGCACTGGAAGACGTGTTCAAGCTGATGAAGTGGAACGAGCTAGTAGGTCTTAAGATGAACATGGACAAGACTTAGATCTATCTAACGTTCATGTCACACCTATACCGGTCGTTGTTAATGGCGCTACTCTCGAAGCTGTCGACGAGTACATCTACTTGGGACAAGCGATCCGTATGGGTAAGTCCAGCTTCAAGAGAGAGGTAACTCGTAGAATCCAACTCGGTTGGGCAGCGTTTGGGAAATTACAACGTGTCTTCTCGTCCTGAATAACTCAGTGCCTGAAGTTTTCGATCAGTGTGTGTTGCCAGTGATGACCTACGGCGCTGAGACGTGGTTCTTTTCAGTTAGCCTTTTCCATAAGCTCAAGGTCGCTCAGCGAGCGATGGAGAGGGCTATGCTTGATATTTCTCTACGCGACAGAACCCGTAACGATAAAATCCGTAGAAGAACGAAGGTTCTTCATAGCTTCGACATAGCTCTCAAAATCTGCAAGCTGAAGTGGCAAAAGTCCGACAACCGACGGGGAAGAAAGGTACTCGAATGGCGACCACGTCTCGGCAAAAGGAGTACAGGCCGCCCTCCAACCAGGTGGACTGATGACCTGAAGAAGATAGCGGGTAGTCGCTGGATTCAGGACGTTAGGGGAGGCCTATGTCCAGCAATGGACTATAAAAGGCAAAGATGGATGGATGGATGGAAGGATGGATGGAAGGACATATCGCGATAAAAAAATCTACCCTTAGTAAATTATCATAAACATTCAAAATTTTAGTATCATAATATTATAAATCTCTTTTTACTATATCATCCTTTTGTCCATCTACATCTAAACCTTAAAAAATCGTGAAATATATTGTCTATATTATCTCCAGAATCTAATCTCTCCTATTCAGTACTTAGGCTTTATAGTACCTATAATTATTTTCAAAATCTTGGTTTCTCTTTTTGGCAGTCTTAACTTTTTTAATTTAAACATCTTCTACCGCAGTACCGCGGCACACTTTGTCTGCATTTAGTGCTTGCATACCATTTAATTTTTCAGTGTAACAGATTATTAAATTTTTATAGGTAGCATTTTTTGTAACATAATGTGAGAGCAAAACTAGACTAGAATAACTTAGAAATGAATTTTGTTGTAACACCAACAGTAGACATGCATGTCACCTTTTAGGTCTCAGACTGTTTTTGGAACTAATAATAGACACTCTTTTTTTAGAAATAACTAA
Organism: Pyrgus malvae; assembly: GCA_911387765.1. NCBI lineage: Eukaryota > Metazoa > Arthropoda > Insecta > Lepidoptera > Hesperiidae > Pyrgus > Pyrgus malvae. Next base: position 1,410,456 of record OU426955.1, on the reverse strand, counting down.
TGGGACCAAGAAAAAAAATCTATTGTTTTCTTCAGAAATAATCCAACGTTTCCAATCAAATAAAAATAAAGGAGAAATTTTATAACAAAAAGGATAAAATGATACCTGAGAGTTTCAAGCCTCCTTTACTAAAACAATAAGAAATGGCAGCAAATATGTATTTTTCTTGTCATCAAAATAATTGGCATATAAACAAGAACATTCTTATTATATGAGTTTTTTCGAAAGTGTTATCCTTTGGTTACCTGTCGGGCATTGGTTCTTTTACCTTATGACATTTTGGCAATTTTTTTACACTTCTTAGAGTCAATTTCAACTTTTATGTATCACTATTTTGTACAAAAGGACACTTGAGTTCCGGAATTCCGGAATTCCGGAATTGAAATATTGAATATCGAAACCCAATTCCGGAATTGAAAAAGCGTCCGATATTCAAGCCCTAGTTACAACTCATAAGCACCTACATTCACAGCAAGCTTGAGATTTTTCTGTGATTTTACTTTAATGCATAGACCACTAGTAAGCACTCCCATCAGACTTTCGATTAATAGGGATCACTATACAAGTGCTTCTCATTTTAATCTATGTATGAAAACCATAATCAACAAGTTGCTTGAAGAAGGGCATAATATGATGGATGATGCTTCATTATTCATTAATTTGAAAAAACTATGCAAAGGTGTCCAGAAACATTAAAGCTTCCTGAATAATAGATCAGAAATACAGAAACTATCATTAAAGAAACTATTCCGCATCCCTCTTACAGTATGAATTGGTTTTCAGCAATGATAATAATAATTGGTCTTCAGTTACATTGGCAACAAATATTTGACTTGAGAATTTGGAGTTAAAAATTTCAGTGCGTTGTGAAGCAAAGTAGTAAATAAATAAATAAATAAGCAGTTTTCTATTTCCGAACTAGCGAACTTAACGAAGACACTCACCTATACCTCGAAATACGGTCCGAACATACATTTTTCAAGACCTTTTTAGTATTTAGCAGAGACGATAACAAATTCTTTGATTCATCCGAAAGTCGTGATAATGGCACTCTGTCTATGTCTCCATCCATTTTGTGTCAGATCTTTGCACTGCTACACTTAGTTTTGAGCACTTGCACTCATAGAGAACAAATTATTTAATCCTATATTACAAAATCTTGATCACTGAATTTAATATTAAAATAAAAACACAATGTTTGTGTATTTCACAGTCTGTCTCTTCGTCATTTTCTGGTTATCGTTTTAAAATTGTAATATTTGTAATGTGATCTTTATCTTTGCAAGCAATGAATTCTGAGCTTTTGAGCCAAGGATTTGGCTTCTCGTTTTTTATTTTTTATGAACATGCACCTCAAAAGGGAATAAGCGTAGATAGAGAAACTAATAGATCAAGTCACACGTTCCATCTCTTTTACCCCACGGCGAAATAGCCAGATCTAAATACAGCATGTGCAAAAGGGACATGAATACAAGTTTCTTGTCCTTATCGCTGTAACCGGGTGACTCCAAAACGTAGACTCCAAAATGTCATTTCACAAAGTACTTCGAATGTCAAACTATGATATTAACTAAGAACTGCTGAAGAGCTTTTTTGTGTTTTTTCGTAATATTTCCATGTATTCTTAATAAGGATGTGACTGAAAGTATATGTTGTGTATATTGGAGCCTCAATAAGGTGCAGTGCTTTAATTTAAGCTCTGAAAACCGACGTAAACTAGTGTCGTGTGATGTTACATTTTATAGGTGAGTTTAACTACTTTTTACTGGTTGTTTGATAGTAATAACTAATCATTTTGTTGATAAATGTTGTTCTACAACTGTATCAGTACCATTTAGTGTCTTTAAACCTCGAAGTTATCGAAATTAAAATGTATATTACAACTGTCAGTGTTACCATATGAAGAAACCAATTTTTCCTCAATTTGGTATCTTAAATAAGAATAATAATGATTGAGGGCGCAGATAGGAATATGCACGTGTATTTTTCCTTCTATAGCATACAATTTTAATACCTTCGTGTCACTTTTTAGACCGTTTGTGAATTGTGATATTTTTTGTGAACTTGTTTTCGTTTTGACAATAAACTATTTGATAACCTTAAACAATAACCAATTTAATTATTACTCCTACATGTAAGCACTTTGTTTACACTTATATGTGAACCACTCATTATAAAATTACAATTTTGAAAATTTTGGTTACAGATTTCCCACATAAGAAGATTTAGTAAAGGTATTGAAACACATGCCAATAATGGAATGAAAATGCTTCGCTTACTAATATTATAATGCAAGTGAAATTCATGTTACATGAATTAAGCGTTTTGTCAACTTACATACCATACATGTATTTTAAAGGCGCATTGATCCAATTCTCTATTACTGCATGAAAAAAGGAAGAATATCTCTAAACAAGTCTTATTTCCCATATTGACATAAAATGGAACATGTTATCAGGTATAATAGATAAACACATTTAGTGCAAGTTTTTTTAACTCATCCAACATGACCAACTTTAGATATTTTTTTAGATATAGTAGATCATGTATATATGTCTGCATCAAGTTCAAATAAACGTTAAATTTAAATTCTACGGGCACAGATAATACCCAAATCTGCCAATAAAAGAAATAAAGAATGTATAAAAAATATTTTTTTAGTTCTATCATTTTTATCAATCCCCAACGTAATTTCTTATACTGTATATTATATAACACAGTACAACATAATGTATATTGATTGGTATAGGTTACTAGATTACTGTATGTTGTTTAATATTTTAATTTAAGTATGAAAACTAAAGATAAGCAATGATGATGGGTAATTAAAAGTATATGAATTATTTTGTGTTTTATTATATTAATATAATATACTTTAGTGTTATGGAACGCAGTACAAAGTAAAATAAATATTTATTATTTTTTACTTTGTACTGCGCTTTAATAATGCTAGAGGATATTATATTATTATGTAACCTAATAATAACCCTCTTATACATAAAAAAAACTACGAAACGTTTTATACATGCCCTTTATAGCTAAAACATGCTTTGTCTTTTAACGCCGACGTTTTGACATAGACAAAAATGAAACAATTTAATCTTAGCCATGAGGTTTTTAAAACGTTTGATCATTTTTATGAATAAGATGGAAAATTAGTTGTTGAGTGTGCTTTACTACTAAATCGTTTTGTATTCGGAATATGCAGCGTATTTTAAGTAACTCTAGTATTGATCTGATGAACCCGATTTCGAAACTCTTGTGTGCAAAAGTTATCTTTTGTAAATATTTAAAAACAGAAAACACATCACAGTCAAATACCTTATATCAAATTGTTATTCCCTGAAAATTCCGGAAAATGAAATAATGACAACACTGTGGGTAAATATATCTATCTCACACGCGGTTACGCGGTGGCTTAATCTATTGGTTTCTCTATCTACGGGAATAAGGGAAATTCTTCCATGTAAAACATTCACGGTTGGAACTACTTTTTCGTTTGAGTGAAATTATTAAAATTAATTTTTTAAGTAGAAAACTATACAACTGTACTTACAATACTTGTTGATACTTATGGGCTGATTACATTGACCAACCTGCAGGGGCCGACCCGGCATACATTGCTGGTTATCTGAGTAATAAAATACTCAAGATAACCAGCAATATATGCCGGGTCGGCCCCTGCAGGTTGGTCAATGTAATCAGACCTTTACCATAAGAATAAATCCTTTACTTGTAGTGTAGTATTATTTTATTCTACTACTACTAGCATCTACTAGTCACACTGTACACACACACATATACATTAATGTGTTAATGTTTAAGTGTGTGTGTGTATATATATATATTAGTGTATGTATATATAAAAATGTATGCAGTAGGTATTATATTTCTACTACTCAGCTATGCCTACATTTTTTACAGGTCAGGAATAAAAATAAAGTAGCCATTTTTCAGTATGAATTTATTAGTCTTTCCTATTAAAAAATTTTTTTAGCTTTATTTTGACATAATACATCCTCGTCGTCGTAGTAGGTTCATAAGCTTGCTTGCCCTAAATAAAGGTATGTCACACATATAATACTTACTTCATTACAAACTAGGTACTGAAACCTTGCAGTAATTAGACTTTTGGAGAAGATTAATTGGCATTGGAATCTTAAAATATAATATTGAGACTTTTTTGTATCATAAATTTAAACCTATGTAGTCATCAAATGTTTGGATATCTTAAGATTGGTCTTGAACATTTATGTTAGTTATATTTTGGCGTATTTAGCAAACAATTAACATAAAAAATCAAGTGTAGTGTTTTGACTTTCGGATGGATGGAGTACCAGACGAACATGTAGGCCACGTGGTGTTAAGTGGTCGCTGCAGCCCATGGACATCTACAACACAACCTTAAGCAAGCATAGGTAAGTCTTGTCTGAGGTTGTATGCAGTTGCACTGGTACTCCGGAGGCTGGTGGTCGCCTCATGTAGGTGTAGCCAGCAACTGCACCTTTACATCAAAACATGAGTGCAGCGTTGGTACTTCCCCGGTCGAACCATGATAGTTCTACCACCTATACCTATTCCTGAGCAATATTTACTATGTAAGCATATATTTTGTTATAAAATATATGGAGACAATCACAGTCCTATTAAGATGTGGCTAAATAATAATAAAAGAACTATCTATAAATTAATTTCATGTATTTACACGTTCAAGTAATTTTAGGCCCTCTTTCTTGTACCATAGCTTTATTTCTTCTTAGTACTTGACTAACATCTACTATATCTGGATTATTCTCATCAGCAAAATCATCAAGTCGCTTTCTCAAAAGTTGTTTCAACTCTCCAACACTTTGGCCATCTAATGCAGATATTCCAATTATGTCTTGAAAAGTTATCACTTGTTTAGGCCTTACTTCTTCTGGCAATGATGAGATAACATTTTCTATATTTGCAAAGGACTGTTTTAGCTCTTTAAAGATTTGATCAGCTCCTTCTAGGTCCATTTTATTGACTGCCAGTATTGCTGGCTTTTCCAACAGCTCCTTGTCATACAGTTCTAGTTCCTTATTAAGGAGTAATACAGTTTCAAAGCAAGTCCTTGATGGGTGTTGGGGGCTTAGCTGAAAACCTTGTACATCTGCTATAAATAATAAAAGTTTTGTCCTCTCCACATGTCTCAGAAACTTATGTCCCAGCCCTATGTTCATGTGAGCACCCTCAATCAGTCCAGGTAAATCTGCAATGGACATTTGTCTGAGGTCTTCAAACTGTATTATTCCTTTATTAGGTTTAATAGTTGTGAATGGAAAGTTTGCTATTCTTGGCTTGGCTTTTGATATTGCCTTTAAAAGAGAGCTTTTGCCAGCATTAGGAAATCCTACAAGTCCTATATCAGCTATAAGTTTTAAGTCCAATCTCACATGGTGGATTTGACCAAAGTGTCCTAAGAAATTATTTTTAGGATTGCCGCCAGGGCCTCCTCTGGCTAAAATAATTGTTTCTCCTTCTTTGTCAATGGTTCCAAGTACCTTTCCGTCTTCTTTATAGACTGTTACGCCGAGCGGTACCTCTAGTTTTACGTCCGAACCGGGTTTTCCTACTATTTGTGTTTTTCGACTGTCTTCTCCATGACCAGCGGTAATAGTTTTTGCTCGATAGTTGCTCATTATGGTTTTTAAATTTGCATCTTCCTTGCCTTCACAATATACACAGCCTCCCTGACCACCCAATCCTCCATACTTGGGCAGTCCGCTTCCACCTGTTCCACCTTTCACGTGAAGTCGTACTGAATCTATAAATTTGCTTTTAAGATAATTTCGTGGTCGTTTTATACTCTTTACGGCTAACAAGGCCCTTGTTAATAAAACCATCTTTAATTTTTTTATTTTACATCAAAACCATATTATTTGTTTACTACAAACAAACTTATGTTAAATTAAATGTCAGTCAGATTTCCTTGTCTTGTCCTCTGTGGTCTTGTGTCATTGTCATAATATGACATCTTTAATATATTTTTTTTTCAATTATGGCATCGCAAACTCTGTACATACTGCCAGCGTCAAGTATAATTTTTGCATCAATTTTTTGGCAGTTTCAATGAAACTGGACGAAGTAATAACAAAATTAGTTAGTAAGTCTTCAGTAATCAGTCAGTCTAGTCAGTCCAACATTCAAGTAAAGCACAGAGGTAGGTTTATGTCTATTAAGTAAAGCGATGGCTACTTTACTAGAACGTGTCCGATGGAATTTTGGAGGCAAGCAGAAAAAACATATTTTAGCACTGGTATTCTATTTCTCAAACACTCGTGCACTGTATTTAACCTACCTATATCAAACAAAATGCCATCAACTTTATCCGATATAGCTCAAAAATACACCAAGAAAATGAAAATAAAACAAGAGTACAATATTATATAAGTCTTTTTCGACTTCCCGCAAAAAAACTATATTTTTTATATGTGGTCCATTTAACTTTCTTTTGATTTCTTTTTATAGATACATAAGTTATGGATGTTATTTATTTATTCGTTATTAATAAATGTGCTACTATGACCAACAGACGTTGGAACTGAAACTTGGACGTTGGAATTGAAAACGAATTGATGAAATTTCGAAAAATTTAAAAGAAAATTAAAGGCGGAAACACATTATTAAAACGTGACGCGATATGTATTTTAATCAATGTATTTTTTTCTATATACCATGATGATTTAGATACTAATTATTTAATACTCTGATATGAATCATACTATGAACATCCGACGCGACGACGCCATGCGCGAACACTACTCATATTAATCTATGTACACTACACCCGATCCAGGGCGTAAACACGCCATCCGACGCGGCGCTATATGTTTTTTTATAGACAACACCCAACGCCACGCGTCAGTCGTTCGAGGACTGTCACAGACAGAGTATTCATATAACCATACATTTCCACTGCTGTTAGTAAGTATATCCGGAAATCGCTGATATTATGTCGTTGTGTCGCGTGTTGATAATGTACGTGCATATCGGGTGTCGACACGTTGCGTCGCGTCGCGTTTTAATAATGTGTTTCCGCCTTTAGTCCATCTTGTCAAATGTCAATATGTCAATGTCATCAACTGATTGTCATGTTTCTTATCGTATCGATCCGTTATCAGCCATTATCATTAGTAATCATTACTGTGCCGGGTAACTGAATTTTTTGCAGTTATCTGAAGAAAATGCATTAGAAATGACGGGTGCAGTCCTATTTATTATACTTTTACAATTCACTCCTTTAGTTTTCTGTAGCAATGGCGATTCATCCCCATATTACCAGAATTGCGTTAAAAACTGTCTTACTGCAAATTGCACTAAAGGTAAATTTTAAAATCATTAAATAGATTAAAATTATGAATTGAATTTCAGCACTTTAATATATATCTGATTTTTTTTGTATCAAATTTTTACTATCTTCTTATTACATTTAAGTAACTGTATTTAAATAATACTCAAAAAGTTTTTAATTTATTTATTTTTGCTTTTAAATAGCTTGTAACATGAGAGTAAAAATATTTTTGAGATTGTAATATTGAGTAAGTATATATGAAAAAAGTATACACATATGAAAATGAATTTTTTGATTAACTTTCAGCCGGCATATCATTTTTGCCAAAGGCCATGAAGCTTCAAGACAAATGGAGCCGCTTGATGAAGTGGAGCTGCTATGATGAGTGTTCCTATCATTGTATGTGGAAAACGGTGGAAGGATTCCGTGAGCGTGGAATTGAAACTCCTAAATTTCATGGCAAAGTATGTAAAATACATTATATTGGAATCACAAAAAAAACTATTCCTTAAATTTGAATTTCAAATCTTTTCTATTGCAGCAAATCATTTCAATCAAAAATTTTTGCTTTTCTTATTTTAGTTCAGTAATAAGTAGAACATTATATAACTTTTTAACAAAAAAAAACTGCCTTCAAACGGTAAAAAATATTATTGTTCAGTACTTCGCATTTGATAATTTTCTTACTAATAGTAGTGACTATTAAAACTATTTTGGAGTCGCTGCCCATTCAGAGCGAAAGGTACTTCATTTTACTAAGGGCCAGACTCCAAAATAGTTTTAAGAGTCACTACCATTAGTAAGAAAATTATCAAATGCAAAGTACCTACTGAACAATATTATTTTTTACCGTTTGAAGGCGGTTTTTTTTTTTTGTTAGTAAGTTATATAATTTCACTCTTTTTAGTACCTTTAATTTAATAATTCTGTATTGTTTAAGCGTAAATGTCGATATTTCCACATATTTGTGCCTATAAAATTTGAGAGTTCCCCTCGATTTCCCTCGGATCCCATCATCAAATTTTGACTTGGTGACAGTTGGACCACCTAGGGAGCATAAGTTTTTGAACAAAAAAACATTTATCGAAAGAATTTTCTCTCAACTCCTAACCTTTGTAGTACCTTCCATCATCAGCTCAGCAACATGAGATGATAGTTACTATGCACAAATATCAATTTTGGTTCAGAAAATATAAGAAAATCAATATGTGTGCCTATAAACTTTGAGAGTTTCCCTCGATTTCCCTGGGATCCCATCATCAGATCTTGATGACAATGGGACCACCTCGGAAGTAAAAGTTTTTGAAAAAAAAAACATTTATCGAAAGAATTTTCTCTCAACTCCTAACCTTCGTAGTACCTTCCATCATCAGCTCAGCAACATGAGATGATAGTTACTATGCACAAATATCAATTTTGATTCAGAAAGTATAAGAAAATCAATATGTGTGCCTATAAAATTTGAGAGTTCCCCTCGATTTCCCTGGGATCCCATCATCAGATCTTGACTTGGTGACAATGGGACCACCTCGAAAGTATAAGCTTTCGAACAAAAAAAGAATCATCAAAATCGATTCATAAACAATGAAGTTATCCGTGAACAAACATAAAAAAAAGCATATATACAGTCGAATTGAGTAACCACCTCCTTTTTTTGAAGTGAGTTAAAAAACAACTTTATTTTAAAAGTATATTAAAAAAGGAATGCTAAAAAGTATTTACCTTCATATTACAATCAAACTAGATATACTTAGCTTGTATGTGAAACAATAAAAAAATCTTGATTTTTTTCCTTTTTACAGTGGCCCTTCAAACGAATAATGGGTATCCAGGAACCAGCATCAGCGTTTGCGTCCCTCCTCAACCTTCTAACTACAATTTTCATGCACACACTTATCATAAAACAGTTTCCTATATCCAAAACACCTCTAGTACTTTTTTGGCATGTGTTCATAGCGGTAAGCAATATATTTAATGCTTTTTATTTGAAAGTTTTTCAATGGGTCTTCACTAATTTGTATGCAGTCTGGTAGACCAAGCTACAGGTCTTTCATTATGTGGATAGACCAGTACGCAGTGGAACATAAGAAAGGATTGGACTGTGTTGCAAATATATTTAATAATTGATTGATGAACAGATGTCATCAAAACTTGCCATCATTGGTGATTTTAAAACATTAGTCTGAGAGTTGGAGCCCATATCATCCAATCTGAGGAGTAAGCTCCTAGCCTTACAGGAAGGTTCTTATAACTAAATTGTATTTAGGGACAGGGAAGATACTGACCACTATACAGCAGCAATGACCAAGTGGTAGAGACTGCAGTCTCCATGACAGCGATACAAAGTTCAAACTCTCTTCATACTTTGACTCTCTTCAACAGAATTTGTTATGTACGTATTTATTGCTACTCCATGGTGATGAAAAAACGTTATATTTAATTACAATGTTTTCCATCACTGTGAATGCAGAGAGTTAATAAATTTTTTAAAGGCATTGTCCACCAATCCACACTTGACCAGTGTGGTGAAGTATGGCCTACATCTATCTCGCTTCTGAAATGAAACCTCTGCCCAGCAGTGGAACAAAAAAAGGGTTAAAAAAGTTTTGGGAACTTTATCTAATACCTTTAAACGAGCAATTCTTGGCTGCAACCCTTTTTGCGTCCCATTGCTGGGCACGGGTCTCTCTCCATTATTGGGGAGGCCTGGAGCTCACTCCACCACGCGGCTCCAATGCGGGTTGGTGGAGATGCGGGTTAGTGGCCAACCCGCTGTCGGATGTTTTCAAGGCCTAACAACAAGGTTAACAAGGCCTCCGACAAGGTTTATCGACTGTTATCTATCGACAACAACTGGGACCGACGGCTTAACGTGCCCTCCGAAGAACGGAAACGCGCATGAAAACACGTTTGGCTTAGTTGCATAGATCGTTTGCGTTCTACGCTATCCGCCGGGCCATGCGCGCTTCTTTTTTTGAGCAATTCTTGTATTTACCTAAATATATATTTTAAATCTCTGAAACGGCTCCAACGATTTTGATGAAATTTAGTACGCTGGTTTCAGGAGTTATATATCAATCCAGCTTTTATTTTTAGGAATTTTAAATTATTAAAAAATATTTTCAGAGATAATCAACTTAAATGTAAACTGTAAAATATTACTCTTCCTGACATCTATTGGAGAGTAGTGATAATACACAATCAAACGCCTACAGCCAATCTGATGTTCAAAGAAATAACAAAGTCAATTTGAAAGAGCTCTATAAAAATTTGGCCGAATGGTTATGTGGGCTGACTGCAGAACTAGAGTCCTGAGTTCAAACCTCAATGAAACCCATATTGCGTTTATTTTTTATTTTTTGTGTTATTTTTTTATTGGGAGCTATTTCAGATGGCATTGTTTAGTAACACTAAGCAAATGAGTGTTTTGTTTGAAAATAAAGCAACGCTCGTTCGTCCAGGTACTAAAATATAAGTTAAGTACAAATAGTGCAGATTAAGGAATTCAGATAACATGACTTACTTAATTCTGTCTGTATTATTGAATTATACTTTTACTGATAAATATTTTGATAAATTGGTTGGAGATAACTGTTATCTTGTTTGTGTTATTTTTACAGATTTGTATGAATGCCTGGACATGGTCTGTAATATTTCACTCCAAAGATAACTCCTTTACGGAGTTTATGGACTATGTCTGTGCCTTGTCTATGGTTATGGCACTATTCGTTAGTGCAATTGTTAGGTAAGTTTATGTGATCTAGAAACACATTTTTATATACTAAAGTTTGCAAAGGAATCACTTTTGTAAAAAATAAATATTTAAATAAAACTCGATGCAACCCATAGTTACAGAGAAAATTCATACATATGTATCCATCCATCAGCCTTTTATAGTCCACTGCTGGACATAGGCCTCACCTAACGTTCGCCACTCCTCCCGATCCTAGGCTTTCTGAATCCAGCGACTACCCGCTGTCTTCTTCAGGCATCAGTCCACCTGGTTGAAGGGTGGCCTGTACTCCTTTTGCCGACATATGTATACAGCTATCAATAACCTAAGGGTGGTCAAATATGAACTTTTCAGCTTATGAAAGTTCGAACAGTAATCTCTGTTATGGGCTTTTCTGATTCAAACTGGATAGGCAAAAGAGTGGCTTGGTAGACAAAATATGAAAAACCGGCCAAGTGCGAGTGGGACTCGCGCACAAATGTTTCCGTACAATTTTCTAAAATCTATAATTTTTAAAAATAGCAAAAAATCTCGTTTTTTGGATAAATATCTATTATGTGGGGTCATAGTAATAGGGTTCCGTATGTACCCTTTAGGTATAGAACCCAAAAAATCATTTCCTTCTTCATATTTACAAATAAGTAACAAAGCAATGCATCATGCTCTAGATAGATTAGATAAGATCAGCTGTGATTTTTATACCATGATGTATAAAAATAATTTGTTTTCATTAAAGTTTATTACCTAGTAAAATTTTAGGGCAGCGATAGTCGAGCGGTATAGAACGTGGTCTCCGAATCGAGATACAGGATTCGAATAAAGAATTATGTAATGTGCGTATTAAATTTATCGCTGCTCTACGGTGATGAAAATAATAAATAAACATTACACACTCATAGCCCCACAGTAAGGTAATTAATACCCTGTGTCGTGGGTACCATGGACACATACAAATACAAGAACACGAACACCCAGACCGAGAACAGAAATTTAAATTCATCATTCAAATTTCTGTATCGCCGGGAATCGAACCCGGGACCCCTCGATTGGCAGTCCGGCATGGTAACCATTGCACCACGCGGCTCGTTCACTTTAACTCGCCTCTTACGATCAGACAGCTGATCTGATCTTACTGTATCTAGACTTTCTGTAGCTTATATTCATTACTTCCACCTACAGAAACCAATCTCGAGCTAGGAAAATATTGTGATATTCAACTAATTACGATATTTTCCATCACAGAGCTTACCTGAGAGAAACCCATAATTCACCTCACCTCAGTCCCCTCTCTCCTACTCACTCAGAGGAGACCTGACCTTTTTTATGTCTGCAGTGGGACATTAAAAAGTTGAAAAAAAAGTAATATTTGTTTTTGTATTCCAGAGTTTTCCACAAAAGAAGGAAATTCACATTTGCCGTGTTTGTTATTTCAATCTGGTACTACTTGGAGCATGCACAGTACTTGTACTCGGGGCAAATTGACTACGACTACAACATGAAGGTCAATGTGTTCTTTGGTGAGTAATATTACCTCTAGCGCTGAGACGTGGTCTTTTACAGTTAGCCTTTTCCATAAGCTCAGGGTCGCTCAGCGAGCGATGGAGAGGGCTATGCTTGGTATTTCTCTACGCGACAGAATTCGTAATGATGAAATCCGTAGAAGAACTAAGGTTACCGACATAGCTCTCAAAATCTGCAAGCTGAAGTGGCAATGGGCAGGCCATATAGTTAGGAGGACCGACAACCGATGGGGAAGAAAGGTCCTTGAATGAAGATCACGTCTCGGCAAAAGGAGTACAGGCCGCCCTCCAACCAGGTGGACTGACGACCTGAAGAAGACAGCGGGTAGTCGCTGGATTCAGAAGGCCCAGGACCGGGAGGAGTGGCGAACGTTAGGGGAGGCCTATGTCCAGCAGTGGACAGTAAAAGGCTGATGGATGGATGGAATAGTAATATTATGGTAGGTGGTAGAACTATTATGGTTCGCCCGGGGAAGTACCACCGCTGTACCCACTTCTACCGTAAACAATTCTATTGTGTTTCGGTGGAAAGGTGCAGTTGCCGGCCACACTTTCATGAGACGACCACCAGCCTCCGGAGTAGCAGCGCAACTGCATACGACCTCAGACAAAACTTACCTATGCTTGCTTGAGGTTGTGTGTATATGTCCATGGTCTGCAGCGACCACTTAACACCACGTGGCCTGCATGCTCGTCTGCTACTCCATTCAAATAAAAAACAAAAAACCTGTATTTACATATAGACCGTGAGCGGAAATTAAAACTCATCATTCCAATTTTTGCCTCGACGGGAATCGAACCCGGGATTGGCAGTCAGGAATGGTAACCAATGTAACCATTGCGCCACACGGGCCGTCGAATAATGTTTTGGTGTCTAGAAATTCTTATCATACTGCCACTCATTACGCTCGCTGCATGTAGCGTGCATTTAAGTACCTACACCTACGCGCGGGGTTTCTTCTTTCTCCTTATGTAGGCGCGTCATCTGCATGACCGAGCGTGAATGCGTTTTCGGTGAAATCATCAAGAAGAAACGAGAAGAAGAAAATTTCTTAAAAAAACCCTTAATGGATTTGGGGCCCCTAGGCTCTGTAATGAAATGAAATGAAATAGTGAAATAGTTTATTAACATCCTGGGTAACAATAATATTATACCTACACTTGATGTCGGTATCAAACATCTTGTTCTCCCTTTTATTAAATGATTTACCGAATGCAATGACCGACACCGACGTACAAATCATAATGTATGCTGACGACGTCGCTGCGATAGTCACAGCTCCCAAACCCGACAAGCTTGAGGAGAAGTTATCCAAGTTATCCAGTGATGTTTGTCATTGTCGGCCATCGCCGACTGTCATCCGCTTTGGGTGCGCTAAGGCTTATATGGGCTAGGAGAAAAAAGCGGGCGGAAAAAAACTCCAGCCCAGTTTTAAATAAATTTTCAGGCAAAATGGGTATTTATTATGCAGCATGACTGTGGGGCGACAAGGAGCACACGAGACAGCTATCGTGTGTGTCAATGCTATCACACTACCTGTCTCCTGGTTAATCGATCTTTGTCTTTATTAATCGGGCTTTATTAATTTGATTCTGTTTTGCCGCAGGGGTGTTGGGGTCAATAATATGGCTCGCGTGGTCGGCCTCACAATGGCTGGCGGGACGCCGCTACGTGTGGCGGCTGGTGGCCTTCACTCTACTGACGGGCGCGGCCTTGACGCTCGAGCTGTTTGACTTCCCACCGCGATGGGGCTGGGATGCCCATGCTTTGTGGCATCTTTGTACCGCGCCCTTGCCTATACTCTTCTATGGGTGAGTGGTCTTACAAATTAATAGTGTTTGAATAATTTAGCTCGCGTGGCCAGACTCCCAGTGGCTGGCGGGACGCCGCTACGTGTGGCGGCTGGTGGCCTTCACTCTACTGACGGGCGCGGCCTTGACGCTCGAGCTGTTTGACTTCCCACCGCGATGGGGCTGGGATGCCCATGCTGTATGGCATCTTTGTACCGCGCCCCTGTCTATACTCTTCTATAGGTGAGTGGTCTTACAATTTAATAGTGTTTGAATAATATAGCTCGCGTGGCCGGACTCCCAGTGGCTGGCGGGACGCCGCAGTGTGGCGTTTGGAAGCATTCACCCTATTAACAGGCGCTGCCTTGACACTGGACCTGAGGCTTGGACGCACATGCTCTCTGACATCTGTGTACCGCGCCGCTTCCAATACTTTTCTATGGGTGAGTGGTTAAATTATTTTTTGTAGGTATATTCCCATGAATATACCTACAGTAAATATACGTTTGGATAGCAGTTGGCAAAACCTCATGGAGCGTTTGAGCACTACGAGTATAAATGCTAATTATGTTTTTCTCGCTTTTGATCCTCATCATAACTGCCTTCCAACAGCTTTTGCCATATTGGCACGTGCAGGTAATGTTTATCTTCAATAAGTACGTGCTGACATAATGCGAATCTTTTAGTACCTAAATTACGCGTTCATAAGTTTTGTGGCGACCTTCTGTAACTCATCAAGAGATGGCGTCTCGGGTAGGCGGAAGGTCGCCACAGTTTCGAAATTCATCTAGAAGAAGCTGTACAAGCCTTTGCTTATAAATTATTAATTGTTTTGGTTATAATTAATTTGTTTTTCCTTTGTTTGTATGAAAGATTAAAGATCAGTCAGTCCTTAAGTTACTACTTGATCACCTAAAACTTATGTTTGCGATTTACTGTATTTTTATTTGTTCCAGATTTGTTATTGATGATCTCACATACTTGCACACGCCGATTGAAAAGGAGAATTTGAAGACTAATTAATTTATTAATTTATAATAAGTAATAATTCTAAGCACAATGTACCTACTTAACTTTATATATCTACCGTTAATGTTAGCTTAACTATAAAAATAAACACGTGGTGTAGTAATGATTGATTTTTATTTAACAAAACCACAACATTTTTCAAACATAGAACGACACAGAACATAAATAAATTTTTACATATCCTTGATAACGCTCTTGATAAATTTCCACATATTCTAGGAGTACAATAAATCTTGCATCAACTCGGTTGAAGCACTCAAGAGCACCATTTAATGAAACAGAGGAAAAGATCTTGCAAGATCATGATATTTTCACTGGTACATATCTCTGTTTGACGACGTATGTATATGGAGGACTAACAACTAAACGCTCACAAACAGTTAATGAGTACGCGCGTTCACATTAACTTATTAATTTTCAAGTATAAACTTTTTCCATTGCTCACCGCATTGATTTAGCCCCATTTTGTGCTTTTTCATCCAACCGATCTTTGACTTGTCACTTTTATTTACGACGTCGATAGATGTTTGTTGTTCTACTTTATGTACCACATTCCGTACAGGTGATATTTTGTTGAGCGGTGTATTGTGGTCCACTATAACACTCCTGGCTTCATAGTTTTGCCAGTACGGTGGTGTCTGTTGAACTGAAAAAGGCCGTTCCGATGAATACCGTCTCTCTCTGTTCTCTTGGAACATCAGTTTTTCTTCCCATTGTCTTCTATATTCCTGTTCCATGTATGGAGATCTTCGATTATTTCTAGCTTTACTATGTTGAGGGTTATTAACCTGGTAACTTTTTGGTTTATAATAATGGTCTTTACAGGGGTATGATGTTTTATCACATTTCTCGCTATAAATAGTCTCATAGTCATCGGAGTTGCTTTCTGATTGTTCGTCTTCAGATTCATCTTTCATGTTTCGTTTTGTACTACCTCTTGATTTGTTTTTCTTTTTTTTAGTTAATAGTTTGACTGACCCAAGCATTCTGTGAAGTAAACCTTTCTTCTCAGTCCTTACCTAAAAGAATCAATTTTTTAAACAACTGTAGCTGGAATACCTATTGGTAGACAATGTACCGGACATACTGTTTAGGTCTTAAGGGTTTAAATATTGTAAACAGAAATACCTTAACATCTTTCTTGGTTTCCTCTTCCTCGCCGTCATCATCGGAGCTGACATCTTCAGAATCATGTTCGCTAATAGTTGATCCTATGTTTCGCCTTGGCCTTTCGTTGCGAAATTGTGGTTCTTTAATTGGCTGTATATCAGTTTCTGTCGATTGACTTTCATACTTTAAATATGGGTCAACTTCTGTTTGTTTTGAATCAGTACTGTCCTTACTTCTTACAGTTGTTGTACTCAATGGAGTCATGGATGCTTCGATTTGCATATCTCTCTTTTGCACGTCAGACATAGCTATAACTGTGCTTCCAATCTTAAAAGGATCTATTCTATCACCCGAATTAATAGTCACAGACTTCATATCGTCGTATTCACTGTTTGAAGTCTCTTTTGGAAAGTCCATTGTAAGTGCTATCGATTTATAGATCTCTTTTATTAATTTTTCTGTTTCTTTACCCTGCTCTTCTTTATTACCTGTTTCGGTATTCGTTGCTGTAGTTGCTGCTTGCTTTTGATTTGGTCTGCTGGTATGAGCGCTGTTTTTGTAGACACATCCACAAATTTGATTGGGTGGAGCATGAATAAGTAGAGGAAAATTTTGTGTACATCTGATCGGCTGACATGGCACATTTGAATAGCAGATATTTGACGGAATCTGCCGTGAACATGTGGGTATATATGGATTACCGCCATACGAGTTGTTGTAAGTAAAACTGTGTATAAGAGAAGAGCATGTTTGTTGCATATTACTTTGGGATGGCCCATTCTGTATCATCGCATCTTTTGTTAATTTTTCTTCAAGTACTTTATTTACTTGTGGATTCGTTTTGACTTCCGCTAAAACTGATTGTAGTATGCTTTTTATCTGATTTAAAGTCTCCTCAGTTTTATTTTCTGTTGAGTTGATGTCTATTTGTATGCTACGCGTTATAGTTAGATTATTTGTGCCAACATCTATCGTTAAACATTCAGCGTTTTGACGAAATACAGAACGCACCGGTGGCGAGTTTTCCGTTTTTTGTGTAGTGAATGTTGGTTTTGGATAAATGTCACTACAGTCGACGCAACAGCTATTGGAAGTGTCTGTGGGTCTTATTTCTTGGTCCACGCTTATCTTGGTATAATTAGGTGATCTTCCTCTTATGTTATTGCTTAAATAGTGTAAGCGAGTAGTTGGCGTTCTATTATTTTTGAATTTAGTAGATACTTTTTGGTGGTGTTCTATTAAGTGGCGTTGCTCCTTAGAACGAGCGCGTTCAGGCCAGCATCGTATGTCAACGTGGCGTTCCTTTTTTGGTTTCTCCTCTTTTGATACTTTCACAGGTTTCTCTTTTACAGGAATTACATCGTAATGCTTTGAATCGTAATAAATATTTTTATTAAATCGATTATAATGGTGTGTTTTTATTGGATCAATTATGAAGTTTTGGTGTTTATCCATAAAATTATCGATGTTTTGAAATTGTCCATGGCAACATGAGCATACATCAGACTCATAGGGACCACGCACACCATTTAGTGAATCTCTGCACACTGGTGAAGTAAAGTTACTAGTGTCTGAAAATTCTTCTACAACATGTTCTGGATCAAAATGCTTCTGTATAACATTTTTTAAGTAAGCTTTACTTAAAACGGCGTCAATGTTTGCTCTTTGATGGGTCTTATACGTATTGTCCTTCGACGAAAAGAAGCTATTAAAAGGAGCGTTTTCAGTATGAGCGTAATACACTAATTGTGTCTTAGGTTTTAGCTTTTTGATGAATGTCTTCTTATTTTTTGCCTTTCTGAAAAAGCTTTTGTGGTGATCGCCATTGCTTGGCTCAAGTGTTTCTTTTTCAACTTCTTTTTTAATTAGTATATTCTTATTTTCGGATAATCCAGTTTCTGACCAAGAAGGAAATAGAAATGAGACAGTTGAATTTCTTGCTTTGGAAGAACCATCAGCACATTGCGAAGTCATTTCGCTAGCATTGTCTAACGCTTTTCGCTGTACATCGCTGCATTTATAAGGAAGAAAAGTGGTATTTGGTAGAGCCGCTTTGACCAAAGCTGTATTAACGGGTATAGTCTGAGTCGGTGGAGGGCCACTGGAGTTTTTGGCTTCATGTAATTGCCTTTCTAAGTTAATAATTTTATTCTGTAAATCCGTTACATCTATGGGTATGCAAGAAACAATTTTCACTTCTGTCTGCGATGGTGAATTGCCTGAAATTATAGAATACTTAAGCGAAGCACCAAAATTACGCAATTTTATTTTTTAAACTGAATATTATATTGGTTAATAAGTTATTGTCCAAAAAAACAAAAATAAAATACTAAATTTATTACCTAAATTAAAAGCTACTCTCCGTAGAAAATTTTCTATGCCTTTGTAATGCTGTTTATAAGGTTTTGAATCTTGTTTCGTGTTATTATTCACAGGACTGTAAGGAAATTACTTCCAATATAATTTACATTTTCCTGTAGATAATATAATCCTTTACTATTTGTTACTATTCTGCTTTGTTCGCAAAATGGAAAAGAAATGATCGCGTACGCCACATGATTTTACTGGTCGCTTTAAACTTGGTTTTAATGTCTTACTGCTGGCTACCGGTCACCTCTCAAAATTTGAAAGGTACTAAGAAATATAGTGTGGGTTGGAGGATAGATCCATCTTTAAGGAGGGAAAATGTGAATATTAATATGCATATTTGCACAATATTCACATTTTCGCTAGCTCTACGATAATCATAAGGAGTCCATAATACCTGGAGTATTATGTGATTCCTGCAGAAATCTGCATGCCTAATCGTGCGTAAGAGTGACACAAATATTTTCAAGAAAATGTGATGTAGGTACCTAAGTAAAGAATGGAGCAACTTACCTCGGATCCATTTTAAAAATATTCAAAGAAGACTAATATAAACAAGTTATTTTAGCGTTGACAAATAATTTCATATTTCTTATTCCGAACTTATGTTGTAAAAAATAACCTTGAAAATTTACTAAAAGCCCATTTCTTTTAGTTTTGGTAAATAGTACAATTTTTGAAGTTGATGACAATTGACAATTGTGCCCATTATCATAATACAAAGAGCTCCTTTCTATTTTTTACTTTCTTTGTTTAATGAAATTCTAGCATAGGTTTTATCGTAAACGTGGAAATTGCGAAGTAAACCAGAAAAATGGCACCGCCACCGCATTTAGTTCAGTTTGATTCCATTATTAGACTGAGGGATTGTTAAAAAATTGGTACATCCTACTACGAGCACACTAAGGGCAAATAACTACAGGTCACGTTGAGTATCTTTTAAATAGCCAGAATTAAGTACTAAAAACTCTTCCGTCCTCCAATAAGAAACCAATTTCAAAGTTCACTTTAGAAACTGATTAAATGTAATGTATGAATGGATGTAATTTCTTTTTAAATATACAAAACCCATCGCCCATAAGAGTACCTAGAACAATATCAAAGATGTGCAATTTCCGATTTGACGAATATCAAACTTGATCAAATACGTTCAAGCCGATTGATGTTCATTTTTCCAACTGGGTACCGCGCGTAAATTTGCCTTCGACGTTACACGCAGACACGCACACAAAATATTAAATATGTTTTCGTTTATAAGATCTTTTGGGATTTTTGAATCCCTGAATTTGGACCTTGATCCAGTTTCAGCTGCCTCTCGGTACGCCCATGTACTACGTGACATTTCTGTCACGCGTGTACGATTTTATGCACCAGAAACTTGATTTGCTATGGTGCTGAGAGGGGTTCAAAGCTAAACAGAACTATTTGACCTTTTCCACTAATGCAATCTGCCGATGAGCGGGTAAGAGGCGTTATGAAGATGCGCCGACCGTCGTGGCAAAGCAAAATTGTGACTCATGCAAGACAAATTTGACCTCGTTGAACTCGTTTCCACCAATGCTAAGCTCTAAGCTACAGAGTATGAATGAACACTTGAAATGATTGGCGGCTGAAATGAAATTTTATGTCGGTTCGGTGTCAAACATATCTCCAGCTCCAGCAGCAAGTTAATGTAATTAAAAAATAATGCTTTCATTTTTATTTAAGATTATTCTTAACGGATCTTAAAACAAAATATTTTTAGTTAAATACTTAATATTGTATGCCAGAATATGGTAGACTGTTTAAAACTCAAATTATTATTTTAAACATACCTATTCATTTCATTTCATGATGACGCATGTGGCGCAATGGTTATCATGCCAGACTGCTGATCGAAAGGTCCTGGGTTCGATTGCCGGCAAAACATAAATATCAATGATGCGTTTTAATTTCTGTTGTCGGTCTGGGTGTTTGTGTCTTTTTGTGCGTTCATGGTATAGGGAATCCTAGTAAGGGGCAAAGAGTGTGTAGAGTTAGCGTTACAATACTCGTAGAGGTTAAGGCTTCTGCTTTGTCGTAATACCTACATGTTTTTTTTTTTCACTATACATAATTACCAAATACTGATTATATTTTTTTTATTTGAATGTGAAATTTTTAGGACCTCTTTCACCACCTTCAAGTAAAGTGACAAGTCCACTAATTGTCGGTTAAAGTCACCCGTAACTTCAATTTGATATTTCGCGATGTTCGAGTATCACTAATCATGTGATAAACTGGCCCGTACTCATAACTTTTACTTGCCAATTAAATTTGCTTGGGACGTATCTAATCAACACTTTACTTGGAGATGGTGAACGAGGACCCTAGCAAAATACAGAAGTTGTTGTATAACTATTTTATAACGAGATACACTGAACTGGTATTAGTATTAAATTATTATTTAATGAATGAATAAAACAAAAAATCGTTTCCAATATTTTTATTTTTAAATTAGTGGCAGTGAAGTTTTACGGGTATTTTATTAATGTAACAAAACAAATGGTACTGCCTCAGTCGTCTTGCGGTGTCGCATATTCAGACTCTATACAAATAATCACTTATATATAAATAATTATTAGTACACGAGAAAATAAATATATGATCTTGAACTCTCTACATTTTTGCTGTCTATATCTTTTTATTTCTTGTTTTGAACGTTATTTTTTCAGTTGTTCTGAATCAATGTATAGAAATGAAATTCTGATAGAATAATTCAAAATTCTGATGTGAGTAAGTACAATTATTACATCTTCATACATTTTAAAACATAGCAATCAATTGGATTTATCGTTATAGATATTCATTCCCGTCTCATGATATTTAGGTATCAGGTGTCATTGGTTTATTAAAACGAATAATCCCAATATTCTTTCTTGCATACATAATATTAAACACACGACCATTGTTTGTTATTATTCCTTGAAAAGCTTATGGTAAATCGCTAAGATCGCGGTGTTTTAAAAGTTGCTTTACAGACATTGTACATATTTCGATATGCTTTAGTGCATCGGTTTTAATTTTCAATGTTACAGTATTTTTATTTTATCATTATCAAGCTAACGTATGTCGGTCTCACTGATGTTTTATAAGATGCACCTAAATATAGGTCATTACCTATTCATTAATTAATCTCCCTGCCATTTTATCAGTTGGACTAAGCAACAGCAACGAATGTAAAATCTGGTTATATTTTAACAGACATTAGTAAGAACCAAACAAAAAAATAGAAATAAATAGTTCTTTGTACCAGTGAATCATTAGTAACAATGTAGAGATTTCAAGAAACTATAGTAGGGATAACAATAATTTGGCATCTTAATTTGACACACAATTTACAAATTTAAAGTACAGGCTGAACACGTCTTTACAAAAACGGTCGGATCACAGTAAAGAAACATTCACACACATCTAACAAAACAATAATTACTGCAAAATTTTATAATGAAGATAATTCATATAGGTGTCGCAAAATTAACTAAGTTTTAAATTAAGTAGAAAACCCAGCATTTTAAAATATTATTTCTTTTAATGGAAACATAGAGTAGAGTTATCGTAGGTATGGACGTACATACACATTTCTTATTATATTTCCTTTGAGAATTTTGCAAAGCAGATTGTGAAACTTATCATAGTGACTTCTTAACAATGATCAGCTTGTCATCAGTTTCCCAATAATCCATTTAATGTCCAACTGGTGCACTCAGTTTTCGACGCAAATGAGAAGAATTTATGCAACTCCACTATGATGTCTGGTAGAGTCTCGTTTAGTGGATAATATTCTTTATATCCTTTACATTTTCTAAGAGAAGCAGGAATAATAAAAATTGGTTACACTTAGGCAGTAAAAAGAAAATATTTTGTCATGGGGAGATGCCAGCATAGCTTTGATTCTCAGAACTATGTTTTCTACCTAATAAAAAACCACCGTTAATTTTGTGACATTCGATAAACAGTATGAGCGACCTTGCTTGGTTCACAGGAAATGGTTTTTACCTAAAAATACAAATATCGAACACTATTATACGAGTACGTTCGGTATGACTCACCTAAGTGCGTTAACTGTATCGATTATATTATAATTTCCTTACTAACATTCAATATTTTACGTATTTTTATGGCTGTGTAGTTTACAACACTTGACGATTTAAAAAAACAAAACTGTCACTATTAAAGAACGTATCAATATTTTTTTATTCTGTATGCAGGACCTACTTACACCGTAACATCTAAAACCCAGCCGAGATGTTCTTTTGTAACATAGTTTTTAAAGTCTGAATGTTTTGGATCGCCTGAACCATTATTTAATAAAATCAATGACTATATAGAGATTTAAAATACGTTTGAGCAATTTTTGGAATTTGTAAATAAGATTCTAACAAATCGGCCAGGTGAACACGGATACCTACATATAAACAGTAGACACGGGCTACGGTAATATAACATTGATGTATGGTAAAACGGTGAAGCTTACAAACAAAGATCAGTCCTGAATCTACGGGTGCACCGCGAGGCAACGAGTATTGGTGTGAGAGACTGTCTCCATAGACAATGTTCAATGTTTTTTTTTAAATTTTAAGTGTAAATGAAAATAATGAAGAAAGAATGGCCACAAAGTATCCACTTATTGAATTTTTGAGTTTGGAATTTTTTAATTCATATTTTATTTTTCATATTGTGTTAACTGGACATAGCAACTTAACAAATTATTAAATACCTTTATGTAGCTTCACAGGTATAGCTGACTGAAGACTGAATCACTTACTGCCACGGAATAAAATGTAATACAAACTGCTAAATAAATCACCAAATCATCCCTTAAGCCGACTGGATCACTTGTAGATCGATATCCATCTCTATTTAGCTGCGAGTGTTAAATCTGTTAATGAAAATCCGATGAAAATGGTCAGTCTAAAGAGCAAAGTCCATTGCGAAAAATTATGACTTGATTTTAGTTATAGTTTCCTGTATCGCTCTCATTTCCGAGAAACTATTTTATTTAATTTATAAGGAGAAATTTTAAGAATTTAACGTCTACAGAGACAGCCCCTTTATGTTGCCACTGTTGACTAACCAGTGCAACTATACATGTACACACGCCGACACAAGTTTTGTAAGACATATTGTTGTGTCTTAGTCACAGCCATTTCATTATTAATATTTGAGTAAAAGAACAGTATTGTACAGTCTTCTACTTAATGATTCGATACGTAATACTGTAACCCGTTTTAAAGGGTTTAACGTCATTCCATTATTTTGTCAATCGTCAGTTTTTACTTGCAGGTGAGCGAAGCAGGTAATTCTAACAGAAAAGAGAGGATTTCTATTTTCCATCTTTGTTCATTACAGTACGTGTGTTTACGAGTACGTTTATAATAATATTCAAGACACCAAATTAGACTAAAAGATGAGAGCGTTCATTAAAACTGACTGGTCCGCTCTTACTATATTACAATGCACTAAAGAGTTCTGAATCCTCTTTATTCCATGAACAAAACTCTACGAATTACTATAAAAACTATTTCGAAATTCACTATCGCTGCCTGATATTTCTTGGCCTCACCATAAATACGGCTGACCATCCGAAGTGTTTCGAATGCCCCGTCTCGTAATTATTTTTTGCACCACTGACCAGGTGAAAATTTGTATCTTTTCAATAAAATTGTCCTACATAGCTTCATGTTTTGCTATACATATCTCCCACATAATATATGAATCGTAACCGTCATATTCTAAGCTAAAGTACGGCAGTGAATTCATTCTTACAGTTACTTATACAACCACAACACGTGGCAGTATAAAGTTCATAAGTATTTTATATTCTCCAATCATTAATTTGCTTAAATGCAGAATATAGATGTGAACTGTTTGGAATACCTTATTTTTATTATTAAGTATATATTGCTATTTGTTCTTAGTATTAATACGTAATATCTATAAAATTCGGTCAAGTCCGATTTATAAACTTTGTGTCGGGATGTGTACATTGCAATTGAGAAATTAAGGAATAGGTAGATACTAGGTCTATTTAAAAATCATTTACATCAAAACACGTAAATTCGTAGATTTATTCTAATTGCTTTACGGATTCTTACACGTTCAGTGATAAAGTTATTTACGTACAGACCATATTGTTATATAGTTTTTATTAATATGCCTATTATTAAATTTATAGTCTAGGAGCTCGCAAAATAATACTTTGAATTCAATTAATACACACAGATTGCACTCTCCTCCTTTCGTTGGCACAATAAATATTATCGCTTTGAAATTCTTAAACGTTTTCGTCTTAATTTCCCAATCGCATCTCCTATAAAGCTAGTTATAGCCACACACGGTCGCAATTCACGATTTAGCTTAATATTTCTATACACGTAAAAATATTAAAACAGAACGTATTTAACTAGAATTATATTAATAATGTGCGTAACGAACCGTAACACCATAGACTTCCCATAAGCTGTACAAACGAACTTTGACTCAACACACGATTAGAATTTGAACATGAAATACAAAACTAGGGGCCCAACGAGTGCTATTATAGAGATGCAAACTTTGGTCATGTTTCATCATTAACACGCATGTTTATGCTACGCATAAGTACTTCTCTAAAATACCACTCGTCGTTTCTTAGATTCCCAATAAATTAAATACGTAGTTATTATAAGTATAAATCAGCAATGACACATTGTCCAATATTTTCTACACATAAAGTAAATACCGCGGTTGGTAATGATGAAAGTACTCATTGTAAATATTTCAAATATACCCGAGTTCATAGTGTAAATCAACTTCACAAGTACACAAATATCCTTTCCACCACAAAATTATCTTAAAATATTTAAAAAATAATGAAATTAGATTCCTTTTCAAAACTTTCATCTTACCTTTATCCTTACATGTTTCCTTATAAAAGTGGCTCTGATTTTTAAATTCAATTGAAAAGCAAACCACCGTTAAGTAATTGAATGTACATATTTTTACACATTAAAAGAACAAAATATGATTAATCTCATGGTCTGTAAATTAATGTACTTAAATACTCGTATTTGAAATAAACTAAAACAACTCCTTCGTAAAACTCAGCCACTTGCTTTAAGATATTCGCTTCCTAATAATCATAGCGAGAGCAAATTTAGAAATTAATTATTTTAAGACAAGTCACAATATCAAACCTTAGAACCAAATATTACGATTACAATGTATCAAAACATCGAAATGTGAATGTAAATCGGTTCATGAAAATTGATTTCTTATAAAATTCTGCATTCTTGCAGTGTAAAAACATTTTCTTCTCTAACTACCCATACAATACACGCTGCTCCATTCACAACAAAATTCTATACTTACAAACATTTTGAGTATATACCAACATCATTAACTGAAAAGAGTTAAATCGAATGAAATATAAGCAACATGACTTTATTATAGAGAAAATATGAACTCAGCTGCCTAAAATTACAAAAATAAATGTTCGTTATAGCACACACTCAAAATTTCAACTGGTATGAATAAGTATTCAACAAAGTCTTATTACGAAATCATGTTACCTCAATTATGTAAAAAAGTAACCTAACTATTGGAAGGAGAGAGTCAAAGTACTAAACAATTTTAACGATAGAATAGAAAAATAGATTCAGATATGGATTTTCATGAACCGTGCCGAACACATAAATATAAAACATAAATGAACATAAAAAAACAGAGCATCGCACACCATATTGTATACAACATTCTTGTCGATGCAGAAAAGAACACGCCACGTCCACCACCGGTACCGCGTCACTCAAAAGTGTAGGCACGCCTATCCAGTAATAATTCAATAATAATAATAATCGTTAATATTACATCTTAAATAACTATACAATTTATGAGACCCCGGTGGAGCTTAAAACTCATTAAATGTTTTTATATCATACAATTAGTCCGTGAATCACTCACGTATCGGTACTATACAAAAATTAAAAACATTATGCTACGGTACCATAGAGCTATTTAGTACAAGAATCGACTTACAACTACCAAATACCCATTGGCACGATGACGAGATGCAGTGACGGTAATCGTATTTTAGTTACAACCTCTTCATAATACTCAATTTATTAATTAAATATAATTTAATATATCTATTCATATAGTGTGCTCTCTCTGAATCATTGCCTCAGCTAAGCCCAATCTACTGACCGGCTACGCTTAGTATGTTACCTCATGGTGCCTGTTTAACCGTCACTAGTAGCAGTCAGTCCGTCGTCTTTGTATCCAATCACATGCAATCTCTTTGAAAATACAATCCATCACAGCAGCGAACCCACACGGTCTCGCACAAATCGCGAATACATAACTGGATGAGCAAATTCCCGCCTTAGCCTGTATATTACGTACTACACCGATACCACGTGTATAATAAACTAATGTCACTATATTTATTGTTTATTCATTTTGTCTACATTAATTGTGGTATTATTTAGTTAAGATTTCGCCGAAACGATGGAGTATTCACATTGGAATTACTTCGGAAATTTAAAACACTTAGGCCAATAACTGTGAGTTAAACTATTTCGTGACATGAAAGATGACCGAAATTTTTGGTTATAAGATCATGTTTTTTTGGGTTTGATGAAATAGCACACGAGAATAGTACAAAGTTACAGGATTTTTAATGGGGATACCACGTATCGCTAACACGAGTAAATTTTATTATATATCTAGAACATTGAAAATGTACTCGATGATATATTTGTGCTGTTGTTGTGTCCGGCGACATTCGATATAATATGTTTACTTATACGCAATACGCTACAACAAATATCCGAACGACTCGCGGTCGAATCGCGCTCTATTGAACGAAACCGTTGATCGGATCCCTCGATCGATTCTGCGCTTACGTAATCATCTTAATAATCGATAGGAAGTCAGTTTTTCTTACATTAATTCTGCTATTATTAACTAGGGATCGACGTCGTCACGCCCCGCGCGGCCCTGCTGGGCGACGCGAGTCGAGGCCGCCACAAAATTTCATAAAAGTCTCTAATAAATCACCACGACATGCGATGCACTTCGAGCTCCGAGCTAAATACTAGCACAGTAACACGCTCTCGCCCATCCCACGTAGCGATCTACATCCCCACGTTCCAATTGGCGTCAGCGTTTCTTACAAAACTTCCCATCGATGACCTCTCGATTCCTCTACGATGTGTCCCCGAGCGAGCGGTGCGGCGGCGGTGCGGGCGGTCAGCGCGCGGCCACGCGGCAGAGCGCGAGGCGCAGCGCGGCGGCCGCGGGCACGGCGGCGCCGCACAGGCCCGATCAGAGCCGGTCCTCCTCCTCCTCCTCCTCGCCCTCATCGCCGGCCTCCTCGTTCTCCTCCCGGTAGCCCGGATGCTCGCTGATCGCGTAGTAGTTTCCGTTATATATAACTCCCAACTCTCGCAGCGCGTCCCCCCGGATCGTCGCCTTTATCGTCCAGTTGTAGCAGTCGTCCGACTCCGACTCGCGGTCGAGCCGCTCCACGTCCAATATTTTCGAGCTGAGCCGCTCGAGGATAATGCCGATGTCCTTAATGGTCAGGTGCCGCTTCTGATCGACGCTCAGCTGGTCGATCAGCAGGAGAAACTTCTCGGAGGTGACCGCCTCATCCTCGACGAGGGTGTTCTCCGTCTCGCTCTCGGAGGAGTCGCGCTCGCCGCGGCGGGCGGACTCGGCGTCGAGGAACCGCACGTGGCCTTTCGGCCGGCCTTGCGGCGAGGCGCGTGGCTGCGCATCCTGGATCGGCGAGGTGGCTACGCTCTTGTGGACAGCGATGCGGCGGCCCTCCTCGTGCAGCGCGCAGCAGTGGAAGTCGCACTCGTCGGGCGGCGGGCGCTGCAGCGGCGCGGGCGCGGCGGCGCGGCACTCGGCCGTGTGCACGTGGTGGTCGAGTGAGGAAGAGGCGCGCGCGAGGCGAGCTCGCGCGGGTCCCGGCTCGTCGTGGTTCACGACCGTGATGTGCGGCGGCGGCGGCTGCGGCCGCTCCAGTGACGTCTGGATGACGAGCGAGGGCCGCCGGTCGGGCTTGGCCTGCCGCGAGGGCGACCGCGCCGCGGGCGACGCCTGCGGCCGCTGATCCCAGTGCAACACCACCGTGACTCGCCCCTTGTTGTCCATGATTTTCCATGAGGGTGTTTCATCGTGTAGCTCGAGCGCGTGGATCGTCTCGCACACTATTTTTGGTATCGCTGATATCGCTGAAATGAGACAGGAAGGCGATGTCAGTATGGTATGGTATTATTTATTTACACTAGGCTCGTTCATAGCGATGGTTACTGACCGGCCTTGATGACGTCGACACCGGTGGGGTACCATCGCTCGCCTTGCCGCAGCAGCAGCAGCACGGTGTTGGGGGGCAGCGTCCGCCAGTAGTCGCCGTCTTCCACCTGCGTGCCGTCGCTCTCAAGCACCAGCCGCACCGGCTCGCTCGCCGCTACCGATAGCTTCTCTTTACCTGCCCATTAAGTAATTATGTATTATATTAAATAATAAGAAGTAAGTATATTTTTTTATTAGTACCTTACATCTTAATATATTATTAAAAATTCATGTGAAAAAAAATGTAATTAACAAAGTCAATTTTGTCTTAAAATTTGGAAGTGCATTAAGGACTGTTATATCGTTTGGGTCCGGGTTATATTCTTTGATTAAGTCAAATTACGTAACCATATTTATAATATTGGCTATCGTAATCGTATTTTGAGGCATATTATTCTCCTCTGATAGTTAAAACTTGTTCCTTATATAAAAATACTCTGATAAATTAACTTTCAAAACCGGCCCCGACGTACCTATTCAGAAGTCTGGCATTCGAAATAAAATTCCTTCATCGCGTCGTCTGAGTTTTAAAATAAAAAGAAAACTGAAGTCCGCGCGGTAACGGCGACACGAAACCACTTCAACGTTATAAAGGCTCTATTTCAATACGAGTGCTTATAAGGCGGGGCTAGAAGTAGGGCTGGTGGTTTCAGGACGAAAACAGGTCAGTCGAGAATGGCGGAAAATTTTATTGACCTGCTGCTAAACGGTTTATAGGGTGTCTGCTCGCTAGGAGGCGAGCGTGATGCCTCTAATTAGGCATGAAAGCCTCGCCGCCTCTACATCTAATTACTCGACTTCGCGCGAACAATTGCTTCTATTTAATGAAATTGGAACTTCATAATTTTATTTCGCGACTGCAGTTGCAGCCTGTAATGAACCCGATGCATGAGCGAATATAGGTTAGTACGTAGTATTACTGACCGATTACTGGGCCAAGGCTCTTTGCAGAGTACGTTTGGAATATGACCTGTTAACCTGCCAAGAATAATAATTTCTTACGACTTGTTTTGGGGAATTTATTTAACTTTAATATGAATTTCATTAAAATATTTTAGAATTGATTTGTTATTTTTTTTGTTACAAAAAATTAATGATAACTAAAGAAAAAATAACAGAATCAAGATGCTACGAGCTATATTGCTACGTTGCTACGGCGTAGCCGGTAGCCCGTAGCTTGTAGCCGCTCGCTACGCTAAGAACACGGCAAGTGTGCGGGTAAAGAGCTCTTACCTACAAGAGGACAGTTTTAAATCTCACTCTATATTTACATGCTTATAAATTTTATATTATTATCATTTACGTATAAAATTTCATGATCTGACCGGGTACCCATTTATCGTAGTAGAGCTTTTACTACATTAAAGCTATTTAATTTTGGCAAGTGGCAAATAAAGAAATATTTATATCAAAAGTTTTGCAATACCATATTAGGGGTATTATGAATAAACCTTAGAAATCTTTTATTTCTAAGCTTTAGTAAAAATTTGATGCATATGTTTTTATGATAATCTTAAGACACGGATTTTTGAAAATTAATCGTTAGGGTATAAAATTATAGGAAAAAATTTGAAGTAAAACAGGTTTCGATAATTTTCCCCAAATATATAAGTAAAAAAGGTACTTAAAAATAAGATATTTTTAAAAGGTAATAAATAATAATCCCTATTTTATAATATTATAAATTCGAAAGTAACTCTGTTTGTCTGTCAGTCTGTCTGCTACGCTTTTCCGCTTAAACTACTGAACCAATTTTATTGAAATTTGGAACACAGATAGAGTGGATTCTGGGAAAGTATGGTTTTAATCCTACGGGAACCTATAAAACGGGTCCACGCGGACGAAGCCGCTAGGCGGAAGGCTAGTATCGTAAAAATAAATATTAAAAAACGTTTCACATTAGCCCCACAATAGGGTACACACATACCCTGTGTCGTGGGTGCCATGAACACACACAAAGACAGAAACATAAACACCCTGATCGAGAACAGAACATTTGAACTCGTCATTCAAATTTCTGCCTCGCCAGGAATCGAACCTGGGACCCTCCGACCGGCAGTCCGGCATGGTTACCATAGCACCACACGGGTTGTCAGAGTAAAAATATTTCTAAAATTATATACCTATGTATATAAGGTATTGAGAATCCAATTCGATCCGCATTAGAGCAGCATGACTCTCTCCAATAATGAGGAGAGACCCATATCCAAAAGCAGGACACAGAAAGATTTGCAGCCATTAAGGATACTAAATTATAGATTGACATTAAGTTAAAGTACACTCGAACGCTTGTCCATTAAATCAGAGCATTCAGCTTTTAAAAAATAAGACATTTAAGAATGTTTTATGTAAAGAGCGAAAAAGAGACAGGCGTATCCAAATGTATCAAAAAATTAAGATTGTATTAGAGAAATTCAATGTTTAATTCAAGTTTTTTTTCTCTATATTTTTCATAGGGCTTTATTTATCTTACTGATTAATTAGCCCTTAAACAGTAAGTAACTTTACAAGTTCGTTACTCATTGTTTACGCCAATTTTTTTAAACATTTATTTAAACATTGCTTAAAATATAAATTACGTTTAGAAATAAGGCTGTAAATTCTTACTGTATTCCGGTTGAACATCCTTAAATCAACAGTGTTATTCTTAGAAAATCATTAAATAGCTTTCTAAGCATTGTTTAATTGATTAATGAGCCCTTAAGCAGTGTTTACACGTGAGGAAGTTAAATATGATCGCTATTAAGATACAGCTTAAATGAACTCTAAACAACGTTTTTGAATGTTAATTTCCATTAATACTGCTTAAAATTTTAATAACGTTTATGAATAATCTGTAAGCTAGTAACAATTTGAAACATGGGAACCAAAAATATAAATTAATTTAATTAATTTTAAACAAACGTAAAAATTGTTTTAATCAATTTTGCCAGCCCTTTAGTTACCGGCACACAAAATTTGCACCAATTTCTTTTTATCAAAATTCAAACAGTGATTAAAATAGATAATAATGCACTAGCATGTTGTATAGATAAAATAATAAATAAAAGTTACTATTTTTTAACACTATTCGTTGTATCCTGAATTTTTATTATCATCAGATTTTTACAAAACACATACGTATATGTTTTTATTTATCCAACCTCTGATCTCTCTCAATTTTTTTCTCTTTTACAATTATTATCTTTATTCTTGTTGCCGCTTTTCAACGTTGCCGTTCAAATTTGTGAAATTTGGCCAATAAAGAGTAAATAAATATAAATATACGTAAAGTTTTATTCAAAAGAACTTGTTTAATAGCTCTCTGAGCATTATATAGATAATTAAGAAATTAATAAATTAGCCTTTGAGGGCTATTTACAACTGAGAAAGTTTAAATTGACAGCTGACACATTAAACAGATGGTAAACTCTAAACAATGACTATAAATGCCAATTTTTTAAAACATTAATTTCAATATTGCCTTAAATATAAATTACGTTTATGAATTAGGTTGATGCTAGACAAAAATTGCCATATAAATTTATTGCCCTAGCTAGTGTAAACTGTTTTTCTTATCAAAGGCAGCGTGGTATGTTTTAGTATGCATGGAATTACTAAGCAACCGCACACATTTTTCCTCGTTACAATTTAAAACTAAAGGTAAGAGTAATATCTACTCACCTCTGTGTATTAACTCTTCGAAGCTAGTGACGACCAGCCCCTTCCTCACGTTCCGAGAACTGTCCCATATCTTGAAGGGCCTCTTTCCTCTAACCTCCTGCAAACAAAGTCCTCCTTCAAGCCCCACTCTACATAAAAAAGCCTAAATTCAAAAGCTCTGCGCAATATACACGGCCACATGTTGCATGTTCATCTAGTCAGGCGTCTAACGTTACACTTTCGTAGTATGCAATGTGATAAAACTCATTTATTCATGCGATTCATGGCAAAAGGAACTCTAAATGACTGATCTTTGATGAGATTGAAGTATCTAATGACGTGGTGATGATTGTTTCGAAACGTTCAATTGAAACACGATCGACTGCACTTAACGTAACACTTACGGCAAAATTTACTACAGTCATCGTTACTTATAATTCACTGAACTTTCCTAAACTTTTAAAACTGATCATATTTCAGTATATTTTCTTGATTGTGAAGTTTTTCTGAAAACAATTTTTATTACAAAAAATTACTGACATACATTTAAGCACTACTAGATGTTACACAAATGGTTTTTCGTTTCATAAACATACCTACGTAAATTGGATACATAATATTTGTGACATTAGCTAAGCGGTTGTTCAACGAACGATGTTCGTAATGATACTGCTACGTAAAAATGGCAACAAGTTTGAAGCATTAACATTTCATCTATGGTTTAACAATTCATCACCATACATTTTAATTACTTAGAATTAAAAACATGACATTAAGC
The DNA here is from genome assembly GCA_911387765.1 of Pyrgus malvae. Taxonomy (NCBI): domain Eukaryota; kingdom Metazoa; phylum Arthropoda; class Insecta; order Lepidoptera; family Hesperiidae; genus Pyrgus; species Pyrgus malvae. Next base: position 1,376,803 of record OU426955.1, on the reverse strand, counting down.
ATTTGAAATATAGGGCCGGTGCCCAAGCACTACGGCGTAGCGGAGCTACGATCGTAGTGCGTTGCCGGCATCCGTAGTGCCTGTACTGGCTGCAGCGGTGCAACGCCCGCGCGACCTGCGCCCCCGCCCCCGGCCCCCTCATCCCCCCTCCCCGGTCCCCGCACTGACACGCCCCTCGCCCCGCACGCACTGTGCGTTGACCTACTGGCCTGCGCGATCTTTAATCTAAACTGGAGTTCGTCCTACCGCTGGTCAAGGATTTTCACCACGAGAAGGTTGTTAGTCAGCGTGTAAGGTAGGTCGGGAGATAAATATCATTCATCATCGACAAGTTTACCTTTCAGGATATTTTAATCATCATATTAATTTTGCATTTTCAATCTCAATCAATTTAATATTGCCGGTAGAAAAATTAAGTGCATACATTTTAAGTTACTTTAAAATAGTTCCATCATCGTAAAAGTGTTATAAATAATAAGGCATACAAGCCCACGCGAAAGCACCTCAGTGTCCTATTTTACATTGATCTTGAGAAAGAGAGACCTGTCGACGCTTCTGTACTAGAGTTCACTTTTTGATAGTTTAAGTAGGACGCTCACAGGATTTGAGATCGTTACTCAAGCTACCTTATAACTGAATGCAGTAAAAGTGATTTTTTGTTTATTTCAATGTTAAATACAGACCTATTGTTATTTGTTATTTTATAAAATTTATCGGTCCCACAAATAAGTATTTGTTTTCGTTAAATACAGTGTAAAATTTGAAAACATTTTATTTACAGGAAATAAATAAACGGAGTGTAATGAAATATTTTTATTACGAGAATAAACGCTATCATTTCATGAGAAAAGTGAGCATCATAACCTGTTATCGTTCATCCCTGTTGCATATTTGTGGTAAACATAAAACAATCATAAAGCTAAATGTTTTTGTTATGTCGTTTGATTAGATGAGATATAAAAAATATTTGCAGTTGATTCTACAGGAAGTGAAGCGAGAGATGAGTGGGGTCATGCCGTGCGGCTGATGCTGTCTACGGTGGGTAAAGCGTTACCTCCTGGATTTCGACAATCATCTTTGCGACGCACTCACTTCACTGTTCGTATCAAGTCCACATCTCTACTGCACGTTACGCTCAATACTTAACGTCCTGTTACGATAAATCATCAAACCGCACAGAAACACACGGACCAATGTCTCTAAGATCTGCAATTTGATTTACTACATGTGTAAACTGTATAATAAAATATAACTTTATATCGAAAATAAATTAATTCGTCGTTCTTCATATCAACGATGATACCAAGGAATATATATCTTGACTTATTTCAGTCGTTATTATTAAGTATCGAATAGTATAAACTTTTCCGCATTAAAGTCCACCTTAAATATGAGAGAAAAGACTTCAGAAAATATATAAAAGGCAACCAAAGGCGACCTATCCCATAATACTGTTGGAAGCACAATACAGCGACACTATTGTTTAAACACACAATCGTGGAGCAGATGCACAATTTAACACAGCGTACAACCGACCTCGGCGTGTGTACTGGCCTCGCGACGCTAGAGCGCGATCGGTGAAACCTTACGGGGATACTGTAAGCGGTCGTGTAGATGTAGTATTTGGGTGTCAATATCGATAATGAGGTTAGGAATAATTAGGGAATTAACACGTTTTTCAATGAGAGGTTAGGTGGTGAGGCGGGCGGCGCGCACCGCAGGCTTGCGCCGCGGCCGCGCTGTCGGCTCGCGACTCGTGACTCGTGACCGGGTCGTGGCCCCTCCCTCGCGTCCTCCGCACCTCCCCCTCTGCCCCCTTAACCGCCCGCGCCCGCCGGGGCCTCAGTCCCGCACTGCAGCGCCCGTTCGTACCGATGCCGTAACATCTTCCAAATTAGCAACCCGATGATGCACTTTCGGGTCGGTTACATATGAAAAGGGTGTTTAGCTGTTTTTCGACTCGCACGCCGCGATCCTTGCCAACTGAAACGAACGAAACCTACTCGAAAGGTGCACGTCGATAGAGATAAGTCTATAAAATTCTGTAATAGAGCTCTAATCGTTTTTTGGCAGTATCGGTTATTGGCAGCTAGCTTATAGTTTTATTCGAGTTACTGCTTCTTATCCATCAACCTTATTTACGTCGTGTATTCGATAATTAGCATGAACAACAAATTAACATGAAATACAAACAGTTTTCAAAGCGCAAAAGAAATGCATACGGTCAATCTGTCAACTACGGCAGATAGATACATGTAAACCACACTTTCAAAATCTTAATATAATGACACTCCCTTCGCTATATATCTATGAAATATCTGTAATGGTCAAATGTGACATCTCTAAGTATGATACCTTAAACTCTAAAAGACACAACAATAAGTTGTGCTCAATACCTTCCAAAACTAAACAATATCATAATAGTGTATTTTGCATGGGACCAAAAATATACAATAATCTACCAGACTCCCTAAAAACTAAAACTATTAATGAATTTAAAAAAGAACTTAAAATGTATTTAATTAAAAAAGCGTACTATTCGGTCACTGAGTTCCTAAACGATAAATAATAATATATATAATAAAATATTAACTAAAATAAATAATAAACTAAAATAAATGACATAAATAAGATATTTCGCGGGATAAAAACCTGGGAGGTTTTTTTTCCGCCAGCTTTTTTTCCTCTCAGCGTACAAAAACCCATCATGGTGGGTGCCCAAAGCTGATGACGGTCAACCACGTATGGTTCAAATAAAATAAAATAAATTTGTATAAAAAGCACAAACTTGGGTTAAATTGAATTTAAGTAGCTAAAGAGATAATAATGTAAAATTATTTAAGTATACTGTGTATTTTAGTGTTTACTGTACATAATTAGTTTATAATTTAACTTGTAATTTTATTATATAACTTTTACAATAAAATTTGTACACCCTAAAGGGTAAATATGGCGATCTAAATATTTTTGTAAAACCTTTTTTGCTACCCATATTTGTGCAAATAAAATATTTTCATTTCATTTCATTTCATTTCATAATTTAATTTATCTGCGGTACTAAAAATATGAGTTTCAAAGTTAAATAAATAATTCAGAACCAGACAATTAAGCGTACAAGAAAAGGACATTCTATTAATTAAAACTTCATACTTTTTGAAATGTTAATTTCCTTCGTACAAATGCAGATAAATTTACAAACATATTACACTTTTCGGGTAGTCAACCTTAGTTAGAAACTATATTCGTTGTCAAAATGAAAGGCGCTCTTTGTATTGTGGTTGTACCCTGTAACCGTGAACACTTTGGAACTCTTATTATTTTCGTAGTATTTTTTCACATATATTTCGCTATAGAAATAAATTAATATTATATAATTCGACTTCCTCTTTATGAATGTTGATGTAAAATTTATCCCGAGAAAAACGTATTCATGAAACGCAGAGAGTATTAAAAAAATATTCATGTAAAATATTGCCAAGACGACACCGAGACCAACTGTCCCAAAATTTTATAAGATGTCATGTACAGGCAAGCTCTACACACCCGAGCGTTTGTCCACCGACCCCGTCGCTGGACTGTCAAAGAGAACGAGTTTATTTCGCACCGATTTTTAAGATGACGTGACGGCGATCGACCACCGCGACTGATCTCGCTGGTTTAGTTTGTTACAGCTGTCACGCGTGGTAGTCGCGTTTTCTATGAAATAAAGTGGTCTTCGTAAATCATTACAAAATTCAATATGGAACGGTATTCAAGTATTTTTAATTTATTAAATTTTTTCTCGCAATTTTCTTAATTTTTTCTTTCTCCTGACAATATTAAACACAACAAAAAGGAATTTGCGAAATCAGCCCAGCAAAATCACGCACGATGTCGTGATCAAGGAAAATAGGGATTCATTTTTATATATACATAGATGTTATGATAATTGATGAAAGACACAATAACAACAACTCTATTATAACGTGACTGTGCGACGGCAGTGAGTTCAAATGTGTTTTATATTGCAGACACTTATACGCAGACAATAATATTTATTTATTATTTATCGGCCCGTCAGAATCTCGGGTCCGTTCTAGCGGTCACGCCGATCTACTCGAAATCTCGGCGGCCGGGATGACGGCGCTTGGATGACTGACTTGTGGTGGACAGTGGACACGCCGGCATAGTAAATGTATGTACCGCTACTTCGACTGCTTCGACACCATCATCTCGTTCGCGGTGACGTAACGGTGACAGCGGCGGTGGACAAACGGTCTTATACTCTACATCTATCTCCAGCTACAAGCCCTAGAACTTAATACAATCTACACGTTATTCAAAATTCGTGGTTTGGAAATAATGGGACCATCACACGGGCGTCATATTTTTTTACAAGCTTTATATTAAGCTCGCTTGTTCGGGTGGAATCTCGCAATCCAATTTTAAAGTATATACATTCCACCTATTGAGCTGAATTTTCTTATACACGTATGCAATTGCAAATTTGCAAAATGCAATTGTAAGTATACAATTATATGTATTTAGTAATTTATTTTAGAAGAAGATATTTTTTTTGTACATTATATCTCATTTGGGTATCAAATAAAATGTCTTAAATTGAATTTAAAACACGATACAACATTAAATTTTTAATATTTTAGGACATTTAAATTAAAGCTGTTAAAAATGATTTTTTTATTAATACTTAGTGGCTAATGTGTAAAAGTTTGTAAAGTTAGGTTTTGTAGAGTTTGGACGTGAAGAGCTAGACTTATAAGCTAGATACGAACATTGATTTTAATATTACAGATAACTATGTATCTGTAACTCAAATATAAGTCATTGATAAATTAATACATAATTATATAAGTTGCATCACTGATATCATACCTATAAATTAATGGCTAAGGAGAAAAAATAAGTGATGAAAGTTTGTATCGCGGAACAACATAAAACTTGGAGGAGGATTACCATTAAACTCTGTGTTGTTTTGGATGGAAACGTTTAATTTATGTAAAATTGTCACCTAAAATTATAAAAGTAAGTTTATCTGTTTGAATGTAACTTTTTCACTTTTTTACACCCATGGGCGTTGATTTCCCAAAAACCTTGAATCGTAAACTCCTACATTAGAATAGTGGAACTTAAAAATATATAAGACAATTGTACTACTTTCAATTGGAATCAAATTATATTCTCATTCCTTTACAAATATTCTCCATACAAACTTTTCCTCGCTTATTTGAATCCCTAAACTTTTTTTTGGTCCGAGAAAAAAAGTTGGGAAAGTCGTACTTACTTGAAAAATAAAAATAAAATACAACCCAATTTATTTATTTATTTTGTTTGTTTATTTATGCACTTTATTGTACGTGTACACCTGGTTTTAAACTAATACAATGAATTTAATCTGTATATATAAAAATGAATCCCATTTTCCCTTGGTCACGACATCACGCGTGAACGGCTGGACCGATTTCGCTAATTCTTCTTTTGTTGTGTTTGTAATTGGCAGAAGAAGGTACTTATGTAATAAAACATTAAGGAAATATCACGAAAACTTAGAAAATTTAAAACTATTTTCCAATTCGAATGCAACATTAACATTTAAGACAAGACAGCGTCCTTCATTAAGTTTTTAACAAAAAAATAGAACCGACTTCAAACGGTAAAAAATAAAATTGTTCAGTACCTACTTCTTCTTGCTTATGGTAATGACTCTTAAAACTATTTCTGGAGTCGGGCCCTTAGTAAATGTCGTACCATTCGTTCTAAATTGGCACCGACAGTACAGACACTGGGACAGTACCTACTTCTTCTTGCTTATGGTAATGACTGTTAAAACTATATTGGAGTCGGTGCCCATTCAGAACGAAAGGTACACTATATTTACTAAGACGCCCTTTCACTAAGGGCCCGACTTCAAAAATAGTTTTAAAGGTCATTACCATAAGCAAGAAGAAGTAGGTACTGAACAATTTTATTTTTTACCGTTTGAAGTCGGTTCTATTTTTTTGTTAAAAACTTAATTTATTTCACTCTTTTTAGTAATTTTAATAATTCTGTATGTATTAGCATAATTGGAAAAAAAATCACTTAACTTCTAAACTTTAAACAGATTTACCTTTTATAATCATGTTTATCTAATAGCCATCTAAAAGTCTGAAAGACATACTATCAGTCCACCTGAACGTTTAAATTAAAGAAAGAATATGCTCTCAGCTCCTAAACGTTGAGGAGTTGTACCTTCAATCATCAGCTAAGCAACAGCAGGTGATAATTACCAGACATAAATATTTGTATTATGTTGAAAATATGACTAAAAGCATGTGTGTGCCTATTAAGTTTCAGTGTTTCCCTCGATTTCCCTAATATCACATCATCAGATTTTGACATGGTGACAGTTGGACCACCTCAGGAATGTAAGATTTCGAACAAAAAACCATTTATTGAAAGAATTTGCTCTCAACTCCTAACCGTCGTAGTACCTTCCATCATCAGTTCAGCAACATGATATGACGATAATTATACACAAATGTTTGTTTTGCTTTGTAAAAATATGAAAATCATTTGTTGTGCTATAAAATTTGAATGTTCCCTTCGATTTCTCTGGGATCCCCTCATCAGACTTTGACTTGGTGACAGTTGTACCATCTCGGGAATGTTAGATTTCGAATAAAAAACTATTTATTGAAAGAATTTGCTCTCAACTCCTCACTGTCGCAGTACCTTCCATCATCAGCTCAGCAACATGAGATGATGATTTCTATGCGTAAATATCTCTTATGCTTCAGAAACTATAAGAAAATCAATGTATGTGCCTATAAAATTTGAGAGTTCCCCTCGATTTCCCTGGGATCCCATCATCAGATCCTGATTTGGTGACAATGGGACCACTTCGGGAGTATAACCATACGAACAAAAAAAGAATTTTGAAAATCGGTCCACAAACGGCGGAGTAATCGGTGAACATATATAAAAAAAAAATACATACAGCCGAATACAGTACCTCCTTCTTTTGGAAGTCGGTAAAAAATGTGACTCACATGAAATATTCAGAGAGCTAAGCAATGAAAACTTGCAACCATTTTCTAATATTTTGTTTTAATCACGTCACATTAGCTAAATTTCTTAGTGTTTGAAATCCATGATGAACTGTTGCACGGTATTAAAAAATTAAGCGTTGATCATCAATTTTGAAAAAGATTTTGATTTTTTATATGAAAACTCTTGAACTTGCAAAATGTTAGTTATTATTTTTATCGACTTTCATACGTAATACACCGAGTTTCAAGTTTTGCATGACTGAAGACTGTGAAACTTAACATTAATTGACTGCTTGCTTCTTCTTATTTTTTATGGTTTTAGAAAAGTTACTGCAGTGAATATTTATTTTTAAATTGAGGTAAGTACCTTCTACGCCAAACGTTAAGAAATCCTGCTGACTGAAAAAAATATTTCTATGCTCCACCAATTTGACGGAATATAAAAAAATTGCTATTTGAAAATGTTTGTACTTTTTTGTCGCTTTCTCTCGAAATAGCTCTCGGAATCAAACGTTAAAACGAGATCTGTCATTATTTTATTTTCTTCCATGACAGTTTATTGGACAGTAACCTAAAAACTTCATAGATAATATAATATGAATACTTAAAAATACTCTTCATACATTTGTTGTAGGTTTCTGTACAATGTAGGTAGTTTCTTCAAGAAGCTAAACTGGCTAGCTCGGGATTGCTCTCCGTAGGTGGATCCTAATCGTAAGAGTCGAATAAATGTGAACTTCTGGAGTTGTGGGCGGCGATTTGGAGCACCGCGCATGGAGTCCTCTGAACGAGTGTTCAGCAGGCCACTGAGGAGGTTTTAGTGCAGTATAAATCCCACATAACCCGGTATCACTTTTCAATCTGACATGTACCTTGCGAAGATTCCGTCCCGAAAACATAAAAGTTACCTCGGCATTAACAATATGAAATATGGTGTCCTCCACGTAATCATAAAAAGCGACTAAGTAGAGGCTTTCACGGCTATACTGGGAGTCGGACCAACAGCCACGGGTAAAACGACGGCGTATTCGGCCGCACGACTCCTGGCAGAACTACCTACATTGCTCACCCAAGAGCCCATTTGTAACGCCGCGCCACAGAGTACATCGCTGCGCATGGAAGACATTGGCAGGTTTCGCTGAAAATCCTATTCAGTGGGTTTTAGTGTGGTTGAAATGTTAAATAATTAACTCGCTGTCTCTCTCGGGCGTAGCCTCAGATACCGTAAGAAGGTAGATTTAAGTGAAAATAATTAATTGTTGAATAAAGTTATTAGGTAAATCAGGAGCTGGCTCTGCAACACGATACTAGATTTACTCAAAATATTTTTGAGCCTTTAAAAAGTAAACTAACTCCTACGAGAGTGAAATAGGAGAGTGAAGTTAACATGGAATTTTCTCATTTCTGGACCTACTCTATATATATATATATATACCTACTCTACTTATACTTTTAATAAGTAGAGTAGGTAATATACATACGAGTATGTGATTGATTACAATTTAAAATGATTTGTGCAGGTGAAGTGGATAAACTTCCGCCTAAAAGGGTAAAAAGGCGGGGGAAGGGTTAAGTAAAATGTATAGAAATTAATTATCATCTCATTTCTGAACTTAAAAAATAAATAAATAAATTAAACAAAAAAATTAAATTTTCTTAAAAATATAATTATGACAACCTTTATATTTTGTCGGACTAATTTAAAAAGGGGGCTGTTTTTCTCACGGTCAGGTTTATGTGGCTTGCTAGCGGGTTAGTGCACCAAATAACTTGGTCATTTTAACACCAGCTTCAAAACGAAGTAGGTACTGTAGTAACCTGTTACCTATCTTTTATAGCAGTACCTACTTGCAGACGCAGAACATATACGTATGACACAATTATAACGGGGTTAATTTAAACTGTGTTCTGATAACTAAAGTACACGCGGAAGAAGTCGCGGGCAAAACATTTCTCTAACTCTATATGTATAAAACTGAATTCCTATTTCCCTTGGTCTCGGCCTCACGCGTGAACGGTTAGACCGATTTCGATAATTCTTTTTTGTTGTGTTTGTTATTATCAGGAGAAGGTTCTTATCAATGAAAAAAAATAAGAAAATTGATAATTAATATATTTTTTTTTACAAATTCGATTTTAATATCCATAGTTAAGACAGGAAAACGTCTGTCGGGTCAGCTAGTTATGGATAATAATAACTTAACACAGATAGGGATAAACCAAGTCAAGATTGCAAATAAGGCGCTTTGCCTTAGCTTTTAAAAGAGTTAAGGGAACTAGCCATACGAATAGATTTATGAAGGGAATTCCAAAGGCGAACTGTGGTAGCAGTGAAACAGTTTTGGTAGAAAGATGAGGAGTGAGGAGGAATACTTAACAGAAGGTTATCTGTGGATCGAAGTGGTGTGCACAAATTAAAAACGTTGGTAAGGAGGAGCGTTTAGATTGAATAACACGCAGAAGAGAAGAGATAGAATATGAGAATTTCGGCGAAGTCTGATTGGTAGCCACTTGAGTGCGATTTTCAGATATATGGTCATAATTTCGAAATCCAAATATAAACCGTATACATAACTTTTGGGGACGCTCAAGTTTATTTAGTTGCTCCGTTGTAATTTCCAGACAGCATACATCAGCGTAGTCAAGAATTGGTAGAAGAAGAGACTGCGCAAGTAATATTTTAGTTTGAAGCGGTGGTATGTGTTTGTGCCTTTGAAGCTTTATCCTAATCTCAGTAAGTTATGGGACTCAACTGAGACAGCGATCTATGTATAAGCCCAGACTTTTTACTTTCTCGCTATAGGGAATGACTACATTTCACAGTCTTATGGGTGGTAGCTGAAAAAAGTCCACTCTTGAGATCAAGCGAGAACTGCCAATTATGATTGCTTGAGATTTCTTTGGATTAATTTGAAGACCGTGAGATTTGCTCAAATCCATGACATGGCTTAGATCAGTATTTAAGGTGGCAATGGCATAAGGCAGATTACTTAGGGTGGTTTGACTGTAAATTTGCAGGTCGTCTGCATATAGATGGTAGAGATAAGATAGACGAAAGGCTTATGGTATTTATGAAGATGGAAAAAGAAGAGGAGACAACACGCCACCTTGTGGGACGCCGGCAGTCGTATCACACCAGTTGGAAAACTTGTCTTATAAGTACGTATCACGATTTTCTTAACACGGTTTTATTAGCATGACGCGTTGTATAACGCGATATTTTAAGTTTATTTTAATACAACTTTTAGTTCCTGAGATTAGCAACAATATTGAGATTAATGAAAGTTTATAGAAGCAAAATTGAAGTGCTAATCCACATTGGACCGATCTTGACATTCAGCAAGACGCCCACTAACGCCTACGTCAACGTCAAACTATGTAGTTAAGAAACTAGGCTGGGCAGGTAATAATCTCCCAAGAATAGTTAAAATTTTCGAACTCGCATAACTGACATATAAAACGCAAGCGACCTACACGACAACGCCAAACTATAACTTTACCCCCTTTATTCAAAATTTCATTTAAACTAATAACGATCAAACAAAGATTTATTTATAGATATTTTTGTGAATGTTAAATTACTTTATGTTTGAGATACTACACTCAAGAAAATACAAGATTTTGTTTCCACGCAATTCTAAAGCAGATTCTAAAGTTAATTGTGTAGGATGTTAATAATTTTAAATAGGTTTTAATAGTAAATGGCCAACAACTGCGAAGGCTCAGTATAGTTGATCGCGACGTCAATTGCGTTAATCTTGTAAAACACCCACTGACGCGACGCCCAAGTATTTCACGTAGGTAGGACAGATATAAAAAAGTAGAAGGATTTATATAGGCACACAAAAGTACTCGTTTGTTGGAAAATATGTTGTTTAAAGAAATAATGAGATATCTGATATATTTAGCTTTTAGTAAAAAAAAACTACCATATTGGTAAAATAGAAAATCAATTTAAAAATTAAAAGAAAACCTCTTGATTCTGGTCGGACAAAGCAATTACTGGCTAATTTTCTATTATGTAGTTACAAGGCATGGTTGCAACGGGTGGTAACACGCCGATGCCTACTGTCTCAAAAATCCGTAACCTTTATTCTGTTTAGTAAAAATCTAATACCTTTAAACGAGCAAATCTTGTATGTATCTAAATATATTTTTTGATCTCGGAAACGGCTCCAACGATTTTGATGTTTAGTACCATGGTTTCGGGGGTGATAAATCGATCCAGCTAGGTTTTATTTTTATAAATTTTAAATTATAAAAAAATATTTTCAGCGAGTGCCAACTTAAAAATTAACTGAAAAATACGACTCTTCCTGACATCTATTGGAGAGTATTAATAATATTGTGGCGTAGAACGCCGTCAAACGCCATCCTTCAATCCGACGTTCAAAGATGACAACCTCGATTTCCAAGAGCTCTATAAAAATTTTGTTCATTGAATTAAAGCTTCCTTGGTCGAATGGTTACGTGGGCTGACTGCGGAACTAGAGACCCGGGTTCAAACCTCAATCAAAACCATATTGCGTTTAATTTTTATTTTTTGTGTTTCTTTTTTATGGGAGCTACCTACATATTTCACATGGCGTTGTTAAGTAACACTATGCAAATGAGTATTTCGTTTGAAATTAAACCAAAAAAAAGATTGTTGAGGTACTGTAAATAATGCATAAAAATTAATATTTTATATAATATATGTATAATCAAGTCCTTTCAGAATCTGTTTCGTCCCACAGTGCGCCGGTGGAACTATGCGTGCTATCAAAATAGAAAATGGGAAATACACGTCAATTTCAAATGAAGACACTAAGTATTTTAAAGTTGCAAAATGTTCTGATTTTGCAAGCAATCATCTTAGAAACAAAAAATAACTAATTATAACTATGAAAATTCAGTACGACATAGTCCCTGAACATATTTACTTACATACTTATCTGGGCTACTATCAATATAAAGTGTGATCTGTGTGATTGTCTAAGATATTGACAAAACGTAAAAGAAGGATAGTACTCGTGTGTTTTAATTTGTAAGAAGAAAAAAAAAGAGAACGGTTGTGTGTTTTGATGTAGTGCGTACATCAAAACATTGAGGGGTTTATGAAGGCAAAACCATTGATTAATGGTCAAAACCAAGTGTCCGATTTATTAGTCTTTTATTTAATAATATCTTTGTTTACGAGCTGTACCTTATCCGAGTCTGAGTATTTGTGAAAAAATCCGTCCTAATTTAATTAAAAATAAATCTTAAGCGACAAGGCCTTGGCAACCAGTATTAAAGTTGCAGCACCCTCTTCTGCTGTCAAACGCTCGCCAAGAGTCAGTGAAAGCGGCTAAAACGACATCGCTGTCCAAATTCCACTCTTACTGTACGATAGTACTAATTGCAGATATTTTAATGCCCTCTAAAAGGACTTCGGAACAAAATTCAATAGAATTGCAAGTGAAAGCTACGTTCTATGGAATATTTATGATTTATATAATATTATATAAATCATACATATTTATGATTTATATATTTATGATTTATAATATAAATCATACATATTTATGATTTATATAATATAAATCATAAATATTCCATAGAACGTAGCTTTCACTTGCAATTCTATTGAATTTTGTTCCGAAGTCCTTTTAGAGGGCATTAAAATATCTGCAATTAGTACTATCGTAGGTACAGTTATAAGAATAGTAATAGAAATTGTTATTTGGCTGCAACAATTTTTGAGTCCCACTGCTGGGCACGGGTCTCTCCCCATTATTGGGGAGGCCTGGAGCTTACTTCACCACGCTGCTCCAATGCGGGTTGGTGGAGATGAATTGTTATTTTATTTGCTTGCTAATAAATACATGGTTTAGAACTCAATGAACATTTTCTACGAAAATTGATTTTATTTGAACGAGATAGACGGTGGCCTTTGAGATATAGCAGTTATTTATAACCGCAAATAACATTTGGCAATTACTATATAAGTACCTACTTATTTATATGTATATTTATTATATACTGATAGTTATAATATTATTTTATGAGAATAACGCATTAGTTTAACAGTCATAATTTATTGTTTCTTAATTTAAAAACACCTATTATTTTTAAACATTTAAACGTTCTCGTCAGCCAGTGTTAAAACAAAGAGCGCCCTCTGCTGTCAAGCGCTGAAGCCTGAAGCAGATTCCGGCGGGAGCGCCCGAGAGATTCCTGCCCACATTCCGCTGTCTTCGTAATTACGTGGATCTGCACCCACGCCGAGATTCAACAGATTATCTAAAAGTACTTACATTTTAGAGGACAATTTGCTTTGTTTTTGTTACTAGGCAGGGTACATATTTAGAAAAAAAAGCAAAATTGAAAAAACCAGCGATGGCCGAACGGGGGGTGCGCGCGTTTGCAACTCCGTGGCCGAACGGTAAGAGCCGCGGTCTTCGACATGGAGATAGCGTGATCAACCCTCCGAGGCGCACTTATGACAAAGAAAATTTGTTAAGTGTGTATTTATTGCTGCTCCATGGTGAGTAAAATATTGGGATTTAATTACCTAATTACGATGTTTTCCATCACCGTGCATGTCTGAAAGAAATTCATAATTTCACGAAGGTATGATGTCCACTGGTTTCGGTGGTGATAAATCGATCCAGCTTAAAATATAAATAATAAAAAATAATCAACTTAAAAATAAAGTAAAAAATACGACTCTCGCTGACATCTATTGGAGAGTATTAATAATATTGTGGTGTGCGAGTAGAACGCCGTCAAACGCCACCCGCCAATTCGACGTTCAAATAAATGACAATGCTGATTAGATTTTTTTTTTAATTCATTTTACGGCATTGGATAAAATCCTTGCAGCCATTCAATATTTTCGTTTCATTATTAAATGATGGCATCGCACTCTGTGCATATTGCCAGCGTCAAGTAACTTTCTGCATCGTAGAATAAATCGGTAAGTCGTCAGGTATCAGTCAGTCTAGTCAGTCAGATGTTCAAGTAAAGCGATGGCTACTTTACGAGAACATGTCCGAAGGAGTTTTGGAGGCAGGCCGAAAAAACATGTTTTCGCACTGTTATTCTATTTCACAACACTCGTGCACTGTCATTAACCTATATCGAAAAAAACGCCATCAACTTTATCCGATATAACTCAAAAATACACCAAGAAAATGAAAATAAAACAAGAGCACAACTTGTCCCTTCAGACTTCCCGCCAAAACTCCATGCTGATTAGAAAGAACTCTATAAAAATTTCGTTTGTTGTATTAAAGCTTCCTTAGTCGAATGGTTACGTGGACTAACTGCGGAACGAGAGACCCGGGTTCAAACCTACCAATCAAAACCATATTGCGTTTATTTTTATTTTTTGTGATTTTTTTATTGGGAGCTATTTCAAATGGCGTTGTTAAGGAACACTAAGCAAATGAGAGTTTCTTTTAAAATTTAACCAAGAAAATATCTCGAATAAATTGTTTTTATCCGAGCAACGCTCGGTCGTCCAGGTATTAATAATATTAAAACAGGCAATTTATTTATTTAAATCGATGTAAGTGTTTGAAAACAAAGTGTGAGATTCTTATTACAACAGAAGCCAAAGCGAGTTTAAAAAAAATTCTCTATCTTTCCGTGTGTTTGTAAACGCATCAAGCACAAAAACGGAATAGAATTGAGGACGGTTTTTACCGACGTATTTAAGAGATCTAACTCAAAATAACATTACTTCTTTGTCGTTCTCGGGAAAAAATGTTATTCTAATACGTTTTATTATGTTAGATACATTACCAGAATAACCAGATCTTATGATGATATCATGATCATCATTTACATGAACAGAAAAAAGTCAGTTCGGAATCAAAAAAATCGTATACGGCGTTATTTATCATAAACGATCACAACCGATTATTACTCTTAGGCAATCTTCCGAAAATACATACTTTTGAACACACTCTGCCAGATTATTTGTTGTAGCCTTTAAATAAATAAAATACTTAAAATATTAACCCATAAAATGAAGGTTGAAATAGCTCGGATAGGATAGAGTGTCTTATAATACTAGATAATATACCAATAAGGCAAAACTGCAAACACTGTCTATCTAAAATCTACTGAAAAGTATTATTTATTTAATCATGAAAAGACATATCCATATGAAAAATCGTACCTTACACTAATGTTCAATAATTTATAATATTCAACAACAATAACAATAAATTTCATCGAAGAGAAGCGATCCTTATCACAGTTTCAGATGGAAAAAGTGGCTAATCATAATTATTCTTCTCTTGTATTATTGACTTCATGGAATTTCTGTCTACAGTGGTTTCTATTTACGCCAATTCTCTGAATACCTTTTGTTGGTATTCAATATGGTGTACAGGAATTCCTACAACTCGCGGGTCAAGTCAAGTGCTGTGGTATTTGTGTTACTTTATAAATTGGTAGCGCTAACTAGTAAAAGAACCAATATACCAACAACCAATATTCTAGTATCATTTCCTGGCAAACTATGTTAAAATTGTTGAACTTTCACTTTTCACGCTACTAACATAAAGTATAATTATTTAACCAATTCATGAGTCGTCCAAAAATATATTTTCAGGTACATTTTATTATTTGTAATTAAGTTTTTAATTACGAGCATATGCATTATATTTGTATACCGCATATGGCGGTAGATATGGCGAACCAAATGATTAAAAATAACATTCGTAAGCACCTTCGTCTTTGTCGTTATCAAATTCGAATTTTCAAATAATATTCGAACATGACGACCCTTGACAATTAACCCTTGAAGATTGACAATTTGATAATCCTGGGTCCGATTCCCAGCGCAGGAGGATAGAGGATTGGGAAACCGAATGAGTGGCCAACCCAATGTCGTTTTTTTTTTAATCGCCCACAATGCTCCCCCCATAAGCTTACAAGGTTCTTCGACTGCTATTTATCGACAACCGGTAAGATGAAAGAATGACCCAACAATATTATATACTATCTAACTAATTTTATTTCTTTTCACAGCAATATGCTTGATTGAGACCATAAACTGATTTAAGCACAAACAGTTGCTGTCTTGCTGAATCTCCAAAAATCCTTCAAGGGGATGTTACGACCGTTTTTACGAGCGGATTAATCACTAAACGAACAAATTAATAGTAACCCCAATTCCTTCGATCGATATCACAACACATCAGACCGACAGTTTTATAAGGCATACGTTTGATTTAACTTTACTAAGGAAAATTTATGGAGAAAGTCGGAACCACTAGGCATCACAAGTTGCAAAAGAAACGGATTGATTATGAACTGAAGTATTTATGTCTAATAAATTTTATGAAAGATTATTTTGCAGAACACAAATGCAGTTTCTGGACCATTTTCTCTGAAAATTGACTAAATTCAATGTTTTTTTAATAATATTTTTTGTATGAGAGTGGCAAAAAGTGACTAATTTACTATACATAATATATGTGCGATTTTATAGCAATACATAGCATTTTTTATCTGTTTAGGTATTAAAATGATCCGGAAATAATAATTAAAGCGTAAATATTCTATACTTATTACAGTGAAATTCAAAAAACTTTCACCGTCTTCATGTCTATTAAGCAAAACAACGTAATAAAAATGAAAAAATGGCCAATTTAAGAGTTTATTACTAAAAAGATAAGTCAAATTGTGCAATATAACTTATAGAAATATTGTATTTTAACTGCAAAATCTCATATGTAAAATAAGCTAAATTAGTGAAATCGGCAAAATTTTGTCACGGCCTCTTAACAACGCCATCTGAAATAGCTCCCAATAAAAAAAAATTGTCACACTAAATAAAGAAAACGTAACATGCTTTCTTGAGGATTGAACCTGGTTTTCTAGGTCCGCAGTCTGCCTACGTAACCATTTAACCAAGGAAACTATAATTCCATCGACGAAATTTTTATAGAGGTCTTTCAAATCAACATTATCATTTGTTTGAACGGCGAATTGGCGGATGACGTTTGAAAGCGTTCTACGCTTAGACTAAGAATAATGTAGGTACTTACGTCTACGCCTCAATCTAATACCTTTAAACGAGCAATTCTTGTATATACATACCTAAATATATTTTTTGAATCTCGGAAACGGCTCCAATGATTTAATGAAATTTAGTACCCTGGTTTCAGGGGTGATAAATCAATCCATGTAGGTTTTATTATTAGAAATTTTAAATTATAAAAAATATTTTCAGCGATAATCAACTTAAACATAAACTGAAAAATACATTTTTGATTTTTGTCATTTAGTGCAGCGTTTCGTAAGCTAAAGATATTTTTTTCTTTTCATGAAAGAAGTGATGTTTTTTGGTTTACTTAGGAAGTTTTTGTTTTGATGAACAAATAAAGATAATTGTGGTTCGTTTAAATTATCAAATTATTTTATTAAATTATCAAAAAATCGATTATTTTAGTTAAAAAGTCGATTATTTGGAAAGAAAAAAAACTTTTAATATACAAATTTATTTACCCCAGCCAAGTTAAATCCAATTTTTTTTACCTAGACAAGGGCCGTTCTATGTGATAAAGGGTTAGAGATATATAAAGGTATATCATGTTCCAATAACACAAGTGAAGTTAAAATTAAAATTACAGTGTGGTTATGGATGAAGTGCAATAGCGTTTACGACGTCTCGCCTCTATTGCCGGGCTGGCAGACAGTCGTAAATGTAGTTTAGAGGACACTTTTATACGACTATGAACTGCAGCTAGTTTTGTGGATCCTAATATTTTATCATTACTTTTGACAGTTATATAATATCTGTATTGGATCTGTATAAAAAATGAGTAATGTTAGCCGAGAGGTTAAGACACCAGTTTTAGATACTGAGGTTCCCGTTCAAAACCCGGCGTGCACCTCGACTGTTTATCGTTGCTTCATAGTTAGTAATATTTCGTTACACTGTTTTTCCATCAGCGCCTTACATCAACATAAAATATCTCAAAAACATGTTATGTCCATAAATCCGTACTTGGCCATTGGGCTTTATTGTATAAATACAAATTATGTATTTCGGAAAAGAGACTTGTGTCCAGCAATAGAAAGTTTTTAAAAAATTAAAAAAAAACTGGAATACTGGAAAATCAAGTAGCAATTAGTAGCAACTGTAACCTATACACATCCACTTCTATCCACCTTAATGTAATCCATCATCTAATCCACGTCAAGTAGGCTTGGACGAAACTGCACTACTATTTTTTATATTTTTTATGCAAATCGGTATATATTATCATGAAAACGTGGTTGGCACAAATATCGGTTCACTCTAACACTAAAGAAGTTATTTACATTTTTACTTTCCTACTAAGTATTATAAATGCGAAAATGTGTATTATGTGTCCGCCTATATGTTCCGTTTTCATGTCAAAACGGCTGATTCGCTTATGACCGCGGGAATAAGTGTAAACAGGGTAAAATTAAGATTTCTTTCTGCATCTGCTCTAAGTTAGACCACTTTGGAAGAAAATCCCTACTTAAAATTATAAATTCGAAAGTAACTCTGTCTGTCTGTCTGTCTGTCTGCTACGCTTTCCGGCTTAAACTACTGAACGAATTTTAATGAAATTTGGGAAATTTGGAACACAGAAAGAGTGGACCATGAGAAAGGACATAGGATGTTTTTTAACCTTTTTTTGGTATCGGGGGGAAACCTTCAAAAGGTACCCAGCACCTTGGGAGAGGATGCCGGGCTATTTGGGATTTGATCTCACTGAAACCCCCTCGGTGGCCTGAATCTGCACTGAGGGACGACTCCGGGATCTCCCGTGGAACGCACCAGTGACCTCCACACGTGGCGCCCTGGAACGGGCCCATCCTTGGGAGAGCAGATGTGCTCTCCTGCACCTTCCGATGCTTACGGCGGCATGCGGCAATGCACACACCGCCGTCCTTCCTGGAGCTACTGGCTAGAAGGGTCAAGCACCCACTCTCACCGCCCGCAACCCCGGAAGCCCCCTTTTAGCCGCCTCTTACAATCAGGCAGGGGATACCGTAGCTCTATTCTTAATCACGAAGCTACGGGGACTAGGATGGTTTTTAACCTACGGGAACCTATAAAACGGGTCCACGCAGGCGAAGCCGCTGGCGGAAGGCTGCTATCTATATAGCATATATCTTATACATAAGGTCACTTAATTATTTATCTGTCTGAATTTTTGTGTGAATGTCTGTCTATCAAAACCTCTTTCTCGATTAAAATGTCCAACCATTGAATCCATGCTAATATCGAAAGTGTGTTTGTTCATTTCTTTGTCTTTCTTTCATGTCGCGATGGAGTGATCGAAATTATGGAATGATTTATGTGCGTGGGAAGAGACATAGGCTACTTTTTACTGCGGTAAAACATCTCATTCCCACGGGAGATCCCATTACATATCTAACGCGGGTAAAACCGCGAGGAGAAGCAAGTATCTTATACTCGGATCTATGCAGTCCTTGCTGTTCTGAAACGTTAGATATTTTATTTTGTCGGCGATTTTTGGTTAATTTTTGTGTTGAATAATTCATGATGGCGCTAGTCCCTCTGTACTTATATGATTTCTGCTCGCATCTTTTTATGTATAACATGCGTTTTTGGGTTAGTTATTAGATTTTTTATTAGGTATAAAGTTACCTTAAGTTACCTTAAGTTTACCTTTCTGTAGCAACTGACTATGTTTAAAATTCTCATTTAAAATTTATAAATATCATAATATATAATAATGTTTATAAATTATCAACAATAATTACTTTATGAAAGACCTTAATGAACAAAATGTGAATTAAAATATTTATCTGATTGGTTTCTCGACGTGATCAATGCCGTTAACGAATAAAAAAAATGAAATGAAATAAAAATCTACTAACCTCGGCTAAAAAGGCCGGTATAAAAACGCGGTGAAAATTTTAATTTCCCTTATCAAAGCTTCGCTTAAATGGCATTGGAATATCTTTTACATCTCCGGATAAGCCAACGGCTGGTCTGGAAAAAGTTGCCATACGTAAGACGGGTTGAGGTTTGGAGATTTGGGTAAGAATGTTTTAGCATTCTGGATTTCACTAGAAATACTTTATAGGTTTTTGATTGGATGGAGAAACAGCTGTTCTTATTGTTAATGAGACCTTAATGAGCAAAAGTATAGACTTTAAAATATTTATCTTAATATGTTTTGATTTCCTACGTTTTCAATGTCATTTAAGATTTTTGAAAATTAAAATAAAAACCTAATGCCACGCCTAAGGCATCTGGTGTAAAAACGCGGTGAAAACTTTAATTTCCCTTATCAACGCTTCGTTTAAATGGAACTGGCATATCTTTTACATCTCCGGGTAAAGCCTTGATCTGAAAAAGTTTCTTTATGTAACACTGAGAAGACATAATTAAGATTTAGGTAAGGATGACAACAAATTCTGGACTGAGCTAGAACTACTTTTTAGGTTTTTGGTTATAGGATGTTTCTTGGTTGCTGTTTTTGATAAGAGCTTAAGGAAAAATAAGTAAAACTTTATTTTTACTGAATCAATTTGTTTTTCTATGTGAACAATGACGTTAAAGAATTTTCGCTGAATGAAACAAAATTAAAATCTTCTTGCCTTGTCTAAAATTGTCTTAGAGCATCAAGATATTGACAGGTAACACCCGTCAGAAGAGTGGCCTTTACGGGCGAACCCCTCGTCCGAACGTGCATGAACAACGTGCCTTCTAGTTATATACAACTAGTGAGTGTGTGTGTCGGTGTCAGTGTTTTCGGTGCATAGAAAATGACGTTGTCAATTGAAACTGACATATTTAGAAATTTATGCGTCTGTAGCGATGAAAGAATATATGTGAATGTGTGACAAAATTAAAATGTGTGCGTTCTTCCCCCGCACCAGATTTGGGACAAAAATTATGTATCGAAGCGAGGCGCTATGCCGTCTCTACTGAAGGGTGAGTCAGTACCTTTGATGCTCTAAGAAAATTATATTTAAAACAAATAAAATTCTTGCACGATGCAAGCTTTTTTGATATTTGATGTACTGATAGGTATGATTAAAGATATTATTATTTTTGTTTTAGAACAAGTGGCCTATTGAATAAAAGCTGTTTTAAAAACGTGTTTGGGGTCAAGATACTTTTTTGGAGCTGCCTATAGTAATTCTTATACTTTTATGATATAGGATGTTTTATATTTACTGCTAAGGATTTTAGCGTAACTCTTTTCTGTCTAAGAATTCAGAACAAATGGTAAAGTCCAGAAACTCGCAAATGTGACATGAATGCATAAATGTAAATTTTTTAGCAGTAGTCTAAAAAGTATATACCACGAATTCAGTTACATTATAAGGTGTTATTAAAGATTAAAGTTGTTATTATAGAACCTCTCGACTAATTTTGATTACAATAAAGCAACATCTTCAAAAAATACAATCTTTCTTCTTTTTTGAAGTACGTTAAAAAAATTAACCATCACAAAAGCATTATTATAAGTGCATATTAACATATTTGTTTAATTATTATTATTAAGTCAAAGACAGCATTTTATTTTAGAACTGGCCTCGGTAGGTAACCTTGGGCCGAGTGTTTCACTTCAAGGTTGAGCTGCAGTAGTATTATTCTAAAAGCGGAACGAAAATGTCAACGAAAAACAGACTTGAAACTAGTTTGTAAGCAGTTTGTTGTTGTATATTTATAGCAGAATACTCGAATAGGATCTAGGTTTTAATATGGTAATTTTACTACCTACCCTACCTGCCCTAACGTTGACTGGTAGAGAATGTTTTGAGCATTAAGTTGTTTATATTATTTTAAATAAAAAGTAGTTTTCGAAAGAATCATCAAAATCGGTCAAGCTGTTGTAAAGATAATAGCGGACATAAAGCGACACGTTAAGCCGTCGGTCCCGGTTGTTGTCGATAGATAACTCCACCAACCCGCATTGGAGTAGCGTGGTGGAGTAAGCTCCAGGCCTCCTCAATAAATAAATAAATAATAAATAAACGTTTCACACTCATAGCCCCACAGTGGGGTGTATATACCCTGTGTCATCGGTTCCATGGACACATACAAAGACAGATACACAAACACCCAGACCGAGAACAGAAATTAAACATCATTCAAATTTCTGTTTCGCCGGGAATCGAACCCGGGACCCTTCGATTAGCAGTCCGGCATGGTAACCATTGGACCACACGGGTCGTCATAAAACGTAATAATGGGGAGAGACTCGTGCCCAGCAGTGGGACGCAAAAATACTTGCAGCCAGCCAGCTGCGGACATAGAAACAGACATTATTCCCTTATTTAAGTGGAGCAGCAGATGATCATGTTGGAGCTTGGCACGGATGGGTCGTCGCAGGTGAAGAAAACCCTAGCTTGCGGTTGAAGCGTATAATGTACTCAATTTGTTGTGATTGTACAAGTACGGTATTTACATGTAGTAGTTTAGTTACCTAACACTATTTACATGGCAAGCTCAGATGCCAAGGTATATGAAATGAAATAGTTTATTAACATCCTGGGTAATAATATACACTTGATGTTTGTCATTGTTGTACGGCCATCAGCTGACCGTCATCCGCTTTGGGTGCGCTAAGGCATATATGGGCTAGGAGAAAAAAGCGGGCAGAAAAATACTCCAGCCCTGTTTTAAATAAATTTTCAGGTACAATGGGTATTCATTATGCAGCATTAATGTGGGGCGACAAGGAGCACACGAGACAGCTATCTTGTGTGTCCCATATAACCAGAGAGAGACCGTGTTCGTCCACTAGAGAAAAGTCGTTATTATATTCCGCGCGAAAAGTCCGAGTCACCTGAGAGTCATGCATGACAGATGTGACGTCAGATGGCTGCGTTCGGAAACATTGAACGTCGCCACAATCATACAGACCGCGTGGTGTAAGTTGGTCATTGCTATTCAAGGAGAATTTTACCAGTTAGTTCTACCAGAGATATGACCCATGCGCTGCAACGCTGGAGACTTATCATTGCATCAAATAAATCCGCCGAAATACAATAACAAAGTCTTAGTTAAGTCAATAGAACACTGACAGCAGAAATAGGTGCAGCGGTGATACTTTCCGGTCGAACAATGAAAGTTCTAGCTGCTGTACACAAAGGAGTGAAACAGAGAACCGCCTTTATTCAAGTCGCTTTATCGATACTAATATTATTGCTATTATAAAGCTGAAGATATTGTTTGTTTGCTTGAAAGCGCAAATTTCAGGAACTACTTCATCGAATTGAAAAAAATATGTGTGTGATAGACCATTTATCGAAGAAGATTTTTGAAAAGTTTAAAACATCACGTTACTGCTATTGGAATGGATTGATATATCTCTGATATATAAGTCTCTTTCCACGTGGACGACGTGGCTCTCGTGGGCACCAGCTAGTAAATAGATAAATGGGGCTTTCACCACGCTTCTCTAGAGCAAGTGTGGTCTTTCGTTGTCTACCACTGGCTAAGTTCGATGGGAATTAAGTTTATATTATGAATCTAAGTGTTTTTTTTTTGTTTGCATTTATATGTTTTGTGAGTGTCCACAATATGGAATAATGTCTCAAGCCTCCCCAATAATAATGAGAAGAAACCTGTGCCTAGCGGTGGCATTCAAAAAGCCATGGTGGCCAGGTTGCAGACTCTGAGTTCTCATTATGATTAATTTAATCTCATCCGTGTCCCTAAGATATACCCGTAATATGCAGTTAAGGCCCGGTATATGGTTTTTCCTACGTATATCTTATAAATGATTATGTGTATACCGTCATCGTCGTCTCATTTATATATGTATGTTTGAAATGTAGAAGAGAAAGTAGATCAGGTCAATTTAAGCTGTAGTTTTAGGATCTTTGTCATTAATTCATCGTTAGTTTTTATAGTAAGCTGATTATTTATACGAGTATTGTATAAATTATTATTGTTATCATCTTTCTATATATAAAAATGAATTGCTGTTTGTTAGTCTCGTTAAAACTCAAGAATGGCAGAACCGATGTGGCTAATTTTGGTCTTATAACATTAGTACAAATCAAGGAAAGGTTTAAACGGTGAGAAAATTTGGTCTGAATTACGCACGTAGGTACATATGTATACGAGTACGAACGCGCTATTTGTTTTATATTTTTTATTTGGCAGTAACATAAAAACTCTTTGAGATGATAAAGAAATTAATCCTCTTTCAATACATTTAAGGCAGGACAACGACTGCGGGTTCCAATGGTTTTCAATAAAAAATTAGTTTATAATGGATTTTTCAATTTGAACCTAATGTAACTCTAATATTATAATTTTAATAAAATAAATACATATGTACGTACCTCCCATTCAAAGTTAGTAGTTGAAAATATATTAACCAATTCCGCGGTTAGTAAATAAAAATTACCTTTAGTGATGGATCATATCAAACGTTCGATATGTATGCTGGTAATATATTTTATATTGTGTATGCGTCATGCAGAACAATATATGTAGCTAAAATATATTGCTTAATGATTTGAAAACGCACCAAGGTATCCGCCCTGCAGAACAGTGTAGTTACTAAAAATAACAGAACAAGAATCCTTACAAGTATAAATTCAGATCCAACTCATCTTATCACTTTTTATATAACGTTACGTTTATCCTGATTTCGTAAACATGTATGTATTTATAAAAAGGAAAAACAAATTCTTTATAATTAATAAACCGCTACAATTACCGATTTATAATTACCAAGCATTTAAAGTTTTACAGAATGGCAAATCACGATAGCTTAGGGCTGCTGTAAAGTATGTAAGTGTGTGAATAGATGCTACGCACGCTACGGAGCGCTACGGGGCGCTGCGGTCTGCTACGGCGCCCGAGGAGAGAACGCATGTGTCGTAGCACTACACCAATGCTATTCTAGCTACCTAAACAAGGACTCGTTAATTAAAACAATGTCACATCTTTATCAAAATGATTTCCGAAAAAGTAAACAGTTGGCTGTCATCATAAATTTTTGTCTTCAAATTAATATTTGAAGAATTCAAATTAATATTTTAATTTTAACAAAAAAATATTTTTCTTGTTAAAATTAAATAATATCTCGCCAGTAAATTGCTACCTATTTAAAATTCAACCCCGTCTAACAAGAAAATAACATTAAAGTCCCAATTTAACCATGAAAATAGAATCAAATTAATAAAACTGTGAAAATTTTAACAAAAGGGCACTATGTAATCTAGCAACTAGCACAGATCTTGAATAATGCAGGTTGCATGTGCAGCGGCTACGGCAGAGAGAGAAAGAGACGCGCGCATACGAATTGAGGCGTGCGCGAGCGAGACGCCGGCTGCGGCAACCGCGCGCCTGCTGTCTTCGAGACATGGGCAGGTCCCGCGTCCATCATCGGCTATCACGAAAGCACTGGTACCGGGCTACCGGTCCGGGGCGACCAACGGGGGTCACGGGGACTCCGTGGCCGGCGGCTCCGGGGGACGACGCGACGGGACGGCTGCGGGCGAGGGCAGGCCAGGGGCGGCGATAATAACCATATCTCCGGGCGTGTCAGTGATCACTGATTACGTAAGAGCACGACGGGGACACCGGTCGCGACGCGGTTACCTCTCTGGCCATCGCGGCATGACCGCCGGAGGCCGCGGGCGCGCGCTCACGCCGCCATCTTCGAAGGGCACAGCCCGGGACTCGCGTCGCGACTCGCGGAGCACTTGAGCGCTGCGCCGCGTGGGCGGCGATCGATGCCCGCAGCGCGCCTGCGCCCCCGAGGCCGGCCGAGCGCGCCCGACGCCCGCCGAGCCGCCCGGTGCATCCGCCCTGACCCACTTCTCGCGCACACTGACCTCCTTCTCCCGACTTCCAATGGAGCGAGTTGCGATCGCTCGGATGCGACGCGTATACCCGCCGGCGCTGTCATTCAACCCACTTCTTCGCGCCGATTCGAACTCAGTGCTCCTTACGTATGGGCTATTATCGCGTAAATGGCTTCCTCGGATTCTGTAGGCAGCTTCGTCGCCGATGTTGTGCGACTACATCTATTGCACTGTTAAGGTAGCGCGATAAGTTCGTATTTATATACCGGGAGGGCAAACAATGAATAACGAACTGTGAAATAAAAGCAAATTCGACTGTTATCTGCGGAGCTTATTTTATTTGTACCAGCAAAATTCTAGAGTGTAATTTGTTTACAGCGACCTAAAAAGCAGAAAACTGTTTAACTGAAATTTTGTAGCAGGCGGAGAGATTTTAATTTTGACGAGACTGAATTAAATTTAAACTGAGTTTTTGTTTTGAAACGCTGTAATATTTTCGGCACACTTTTCAATGCAATTTATCGCGGCGTAAGTTACGTTTCGGCATCTATAAAATCGATAACCTTTCGTAATTCGTTGATTATTCAGACAAAGTTATATGTATGTATATAAATTATTACTGAAATTTTGTAAATACTCAATTCCCTTTTTTCTCTCACAATGTAATTAATTTAAGAAAAAAAGATGTCAATGTCAATAAAATTCAAAAGTTATTTGTAATAATATTTGCATTTTTATATAAAAACTAAGTTTAAGCCTACTATTTAATTACAATTGTCTTTCGAAGCACTCAGATATGGAAATTTTCACAAAGTGGCGGCGTTCCCCGTTTTAAATATACAGGCTAATAATATCGGTTAGTGAAATGTAACCTAGAAACCTAATGCAACTATTTTGAACCCTAAATCGATGCAAGGCGCTCTCATATAATGTTTTACTTCAATACTACAGAACTTGTAATTAATTTGCGTTTTAAAATCTGATAAAAAGCTAATAACCATATACAGATTTATCCGTGAAGATTCACATTCCCACTTTTTATACAGTGAAGCTAAGAAGTGATTGCTGGCCACACTTATATGAGGCGACAACAGGTCTTCAGAAGATTAACTGTCGAACTGCGTTCAATTTTACTACAGTCATCCATCATCATCATTCATTTCAGCCTTTTATCTAGTCCACTGCTGGACGTAGGTCTCACCTAACATTCGCCACGCCTCCCAGTCTTGCGCCTTCTGAATCCAGCGGCTTCCCTCTCTCTTCTTAGGTCATCAGTCCACCTGGTTGGAGGGCGGCCTGTACTCCTTTTGCCAAGACGTGGTCGCCATTCGAGGACCTTTTTTCCCCATCGGTTATTGGTCCTCCTAACTATATGGCCTGCCCATTGCAACTTCAGCTTGCAAATTTTGAGAGCTATGTCCGTAACCTTCGTTCGTCTAAAGATTTCATCGTTACGGATTCTATCGGGTAGAGAAATACCAAGCAAAGCTCTCTCTATCGCTCGCTGAGCGACCTTGAGCTTAAAGAAAAGGCTAACTGTAAATGTCCATGTCTCAGCGAAAGGTCATCGCTGGCAACACACACTGCTCGAAACTTTCGACTTTAGGCACTGAGATATTCTGGACGAGAAGACACTTTATAATTTCCCAAATGCAGCCCAACCGAGTTGGATTGTACGAGTTACCTCTCTTTCGAAGTTGGACTTACCCTTACAGTCCTTACGGATCGCTTGTCGTCGACAACTTTGAGAATAGCGCCACCAAGGGCCTTAGTATTCTCCACCAAATTTCATTGAAACAGCATGGTGGAGTAAGCTCCAGGCCTTCTTAGTTAAGGTAGAGAGGCTGTTGCTTGTTGATAGTGTACATGTTTAAAAACAATATTAATAGGGGCTAGGTAGAGTAGAAGAAATTTTGTGGTTCGTTTTCTTAAAAGCATGTTCCATAAACCAATTTGCCGGCTTGCTATCTATGAGATATACCTAAAAACCTTTTTAAAGTAATGGTGGACGTGGTAAAAATAATGATTTCAAGGGCTCAATTATGTCATTAAACTGTAGAAAACGCTTAAATGATACTAGTAAATCCAAAATGAACATAATTATTAATAATCATGTTCATGCAGCTACTTCCCATAGAATATTTAAAATATATGCACATAAAACAACATAGAAACACGACATGCTTAGCTATAATATATCAAATACAGACCCGGCTGAAATT
This sequence comes from Pyrgus malvae, assembly GCA_911387765.1. Taxonomy (NCBI): domain Eukaryota; kingdom Metazoa; phylum Arthropoda; class Insecta; order Lepidoptera; family Hesperiidae; genus Pyrgus; species Pyrgus malvae. The sequence goes on along the minus strand of OU426955.1, from coordinate 1,348,782 downwards.
AAAAAAACAAAAGAAATTGAAGTTGATCAAGCTATTGAATTCTTCTAATATTATAAATGCTAAAGTTTGTGGGATGGATGTACATATGTATGTTTGTTGGTCAACCACGCAAGAATGGCTAAAAGAATAGGGGTGAAATTTGGCACAGAGAAAGAATATAGTCTGGAATAGCACATATATTACTTTCAATCCCGGAAAAATTTACTTATGCCACGGGTAGATTAGTATTACCATATAAACTAAAATCAACAGAGCTTAGACCGGGACGGATACACTAGAGTTATAGAAATTCCATGCACCGCTATAAAACACGAAACAGGGAGAAAGTAAATAATACTGGTACCATAGGCGATAAAATTCAATTTCGTGACTGCCAATCCTGTAGCGTTAGGTGTGTGTCTTAATCGTATTTTAATAAAATCGTATTTTGATAAAAAGTAATATCAACGGGGAGGGAGTAATTCTCATTGTGGTTGGAAACCGCTGTCAGTTCACAGATCTCCATGGGGCATCTAAACGTCAATAACTCTTGCCGGTTTGTCATGCATGAGGTCCCGAGATCGATTTTCAGGCCGAGAGATATCTTAATGATGAATTTAGAGTGATGTGTTTTCCTCGTCTGATTATTTCTATTCTTGTCTTTTTGTGTCCATTGCACCTACGCCACAGGGTAACTTACTGTGAGGCTTTGAGTGTAATTGTGTGTATTTATGAGTAATGCTTAATACTTTCATTTGATTCATGGGGAGGATGAGGCTTGTGAGACCTGTGAGACATTACTAGGTAATGGCACAAAAAAGGATTGCCAATACTTTCTTTACATTTTTCTCAGGTTGTCCCACGTCGAGACCGGGTGATGACCCTTCGAACTCCTCGTCGTCGTATATCGCCTCGCACCAAACAACGTTACCAAGCCATCAAGAATTTTCTACGACGGACTCTGGGTAGAAGTTTTATAAATAAATATTTACTACGGTTTTGTCGTCACATCAACACAAACTTTCTCTAAATAAGGAAGGCGTTTGATTTAGTGCCGATCCTAAGACTAGATCTTTAATCACAGCAGTTGAATAATAAATATACATATGTTTTACTATTTGAAATTACACATAGGTATATCATCATCCTTATTCCTCAGTAAGATTATTACTATACATACGGGCATTAATTTCAAACAGTATTAAAATAGTTAGCTAGAAAAAGTTTTAATCACTAAATAAACTTTAATAACTTTATTTAAGAATAGCAATAATTTATAACCGCCCATTATCTTACAGGTTCATCGTCTCAACCAAATATTAACACAAATACTTCTGTATCTGTGAGTGTATCAGCCTTGAAGCAAAAAATTAATGGAATTGAACAACAACTTAACACCGTAAGCAAGCACTGCCGGGATCTAGCTTGTTTTGAATATAACAATGATCCTAATACTATAAGTTCTGTAGCCACCGATATTCCAAACAATGATAATACAAGAAAAGATTCCTATAAGATAAATTTTACAGATCCTGAAACAGAAATTTTGTACAAAAATTTACAAGATAACAAATTCCGCTGTAACCTGAGTAATAGTATATCAAAATCCAAAATTAGTGACGCTGACAATGTGACTGCAAGAAATTCTAAAAACAAAATGACAAATCAAAATTGTGCGTATTACATAGATAAGGGAAGAAGGAAACACACAAGGAGGAACACGTTGGACCCAATAAAGGAATCCGAACAATTATCACAGAATCACAGACACCATTATGACGTCGAGAACTATATGGCACAACCGGAAAACTTTTGTTCAAGGAATGTTCCAAGATTTCTTAACCATCACCGAGACGTGCAATGTTCAGAAGTAAGCAGACGGAAGAAACAAAGGAAAAAAACAGAGGATTTTGTTGGTATCTCACCAAAAAGAAACGACATACATATTGGAATACAAGAAAGATGCGGTGACGACAGGAGTAAAAATCCACATAGAAATAAGCATGAACGACCTGAAGTCGATCAAGATTTTATAGCTGACATAATTAAACGACAGTATAGACCAGTTAAATTATTAGGTAGACGAGAATCTGAATTCAGTCAATTTTCTGCTCCAATATGTAGGGACCAGGAATTTCCCATTCGAAAACTAGTACACGAGGGTAGTGAGTTGTGTTCTTGTTGTAACGAGGAACGCAAACGACGTCGAAATTCTAGATATATGTGTACCAACGACCTAAGTGATAGTAGAAGTATTTGTGACACGAGACTTTACAGTTCTAGAAAACATAAAAATCATTTAAACTGCAGAAAACTATTTGAAGACTATAATGACTCTACTATGTATGATGTTATTCCGGTAAAAGAGAAATCAAGTCCCAAATCAAGAAGAAAATTTATGGAAGATAATTTACATATGTTATCCAACGATAAATATAAAGTAGTTCCACCGTCTCCTCGAACACACAGACCTCGCTTAAACCTTCAAGCTCAACTTAACATAGAAGACGACGATGATGACGATTTACCTATTGAGAAACAATTGAGAAACAGAAAGCGGGACGCAATACACAAAGTAAATCGTAGCAACGTATCATCAGAAGTATTTATACATAACAGAAATGAAAGAGGACTTCAGAAGTCGCAAGCCCCTAACAACCCTAAACTTCATAATCAAGATATTACAGCAACACTGCGAAGTCTACAGTCCCCGGGTGTAACTAATAATGATACTACACTAAACACGCAATCCACTGATATGTCAGCAGATAAGACCGATAAGACTCTAAGTGAAATAAAGGACATACTTCAATGCTTTTTACAGGAAATGAAGAAAGAAACATCACAAAGCGAAAAATTAAATACTGTACAGCTAAATGATACTCAACAACAATTAAACAACAGAAATGCAATCCCGAACGGAGGTTGCAGCTGTTATAACAATAACAACACTTTCAGTCAATGTATGCCACCATTTGTACAATCTTTCACTAACCCTTGCTGTTATCCTATACTTCCAATGTGTCCAATGAACTGCATGCAAAATGGACTTGTAGTACAATCCCCAAGTTACACATGTACAGCGTGTGCCAAAAATTCAAAAGAACAAACATGTGGGACTAATGAACCAAAAAATAAAAATGACTCCACAGAAGTTACAAGTTCAGAAACACAAAAGTTGTTAAAGGAAATTCATAAATTGATATCAGAAAATCCAAATTATTTACAGAAACAACGAACCAGTAACAACAGTCCACGAGAAAACAAAAAATATGAAGAAACTAAAATACTTACATCAAGAAGTGTCGGTGGAAGTTCTAAAGCTTCAAAGCATGATGCGAAAGTTGGTACACAAATGAAATGCTATTCAAAGAGTTGTGAAGCCATTGGTTCTAAAGTAAATACACATTATACAACTAATGTAAGTTACTCCGACACTATTCTTGAAAAAGGAAGTAGTGAAGAAACTACTAATCAACGATCTTCGGAATCTGACTACAGCAGCGAATCGACAGTCATAGATAAAGTAACTGAAGATTGCAAATAAATAATTTGACATTATTAGGCACCTTATTTAGGCATATTTTTGTCTCCAATTAATTAATATTGTTTATTTTCAGAAAAGGGATAGTAAATTTTCAAAAATACTAAGATCAATAGGACTTCTTAAAAAGAATAAAAACGATGTCATTGAAGAACTCAGCGAAAGTGACAGTAATACAGAACTTGAGAAAACTATAACGAGACCACCTTTTCAGCAGCACATAATGAATTATAACATGTATGAGCAGCAATATTTCCACCCTCCTCATGCAGCGACTTATCCTCATCATCTGGCTCATCAACCACAATGCCAATCACCAATATGTAACCATCCCTCCTATTACAGTCCTAGAACTTTTTCACCTACCTGTGGATCTCAAAAAATTAAAGATCCTCACAGAAGGATATCCTCACATCCTCGTGAACAAGCTATTCGATCAAAGTGCGCATCACCACAACATATACCTATGACACCATATCCTAACTATTATGATCCACATTATGCCAATATATCTCCACAAGTTCCTCTTTGTTTAAAAGAAATAGAAGTAAAGAGTATTGGAACACAGAGTGTCAGGAAGATGTCATTTTTGCAAAAGTTTACAAACAAAAACAACAAAATGCAAGTACCAGCGCAAAAGGTAAAAGAGCCATCTCAAACGGAAAGTTCAATGCAAAACTCGAAGGACAAAGGGAAATCTCTATTTGACTGGAAGAAGATACAAGCGAAAACAATGCAGGATAGAACAGACCCTCTTAAATTTTCTTACAAAACTTCAAAAAAATTAGCGGAGGGTGATATGAAAATGAGAAATGCGATGCTCAAAAAACTTTTCTATAAGAGAAACCCATTCTCTCCTCGAAACCTTTTGGTGAGGACCATTCTCGGAAAAGACAGGTCTAGTTTTGGTGAGCCCCCAAAAATGTACAAGCCAAGTATGTTCTTGTGATTGTCTAATTGTACCGTGAAATTAATGTTATGGAAATTGTGTTCGAGTGACGTTTGTTTATGTCGTGTTATTAAATATTAAAACTTGATGAACTTGATTTTCCTTTATCTTAATGTAGATCCTTCTTTCCTTTTAATGATGCAAACAAGCAGACAGAGACCCGAAATTTTTCTCACTGGTAATTAAATCCAATCCAACTAAACAACGTTCCTGCGTGGTAACTATTAAATAAGCGCGAGGAGCGGCGATGGCTAAGTTATAAGGACCGCGGTCTCCAACGCGGAAAATGCCGGGTTCAAATCCTCGGCGCGGCCTCTGACAAAAGAAATAATGTGCGCATTTTATCGCTGCTCCACGGTGATGGAAAATATTGTAAGTAATATTTAATTGATTACGATGTTTACCATCGCCATGCATGCCTGAGAGAAACCCATAATTTATCGAAGGTATGATGTCCACCAATCCATACTATACCAGTGATGGACTACTCGTATGATCTAAATACGTCTCACTTGTTAGAGGAGACCTGTGTCCAGCAATGGGTCATAAAAAGGTTGAAAAAAATAATTAAGCAGGTTGCAGACCGAAAACTAAGCAAGTAGGTGGTAGAACTATTATGGTTCGCCCGGGGAAGTACCACCGCTGCACCCACTTCTGCCGTAAACCAGTTCTGTTGTGTTTCGGTGGAAAGGTGCAGTTGCCGGTCACACTTACATTAGGTGACCACCAGCCTCCGCAGTAGCAGCGCAACTGTATACGACCTCAGACAAGACTTATGTACCTTGCTTTACTTGTACTTGTTTACTTGCTTGAGGTTGTATGTATATGTCCATGGGCTGCAGCGACCACTGAACACCACGTGGCCTGCATGCTCGTCTGCAACTCTATTCAAATAAAAAAAAGCTAGACCAACCTCTAGAATAGTATAGTATAGTGGGTGCCGTACGGACGCATGGTCCGCAAGGTACACGCTACTCGACCGAAAGAAAATGTATTTGCGCGTTCCACTAGCGGACGTACTCTAAGACGTTCCCATCTAGTTTCTAGCGTGTCTTCTCAAGCCCTTTAACTTATTTGCGAGTTGTGCTGAACGGCACGACTGTGATTCGTACGCAACTTAATGTTTTATATTCAAAAAAATTATGTACACAAATTGTAATTGGGACGATAGTTTATTCCAAAAATATTTACGCTTAAGTTTGAAAATAAGAAACAAACACATCACAAAGGCCAATTCAACGTAATGAAGTTAAACATTTCATACTTAAATCTTATATCGTGTTAATTATGAAAGACTGTTTTATGCATGTGAGCAAGATTCCATGCGAACTCTCGCTCTCTTCTCAGCCGCCACCATTTTGTCCAGGACGTCTTGCATCTCCGGCCAAGGCTCGTACCGCTGGTTGATAATGACAACCTTGTGCACGGTCGGATACCTTAGATCCATTGTGCGGGATATACATTCGCGCTTATGGGTACTGAATACTGTATCCACCTTTAACAAAGAGTATATTTAAAACCAATGAAATTGAAAATTGTAAATAGATACGTTGTATCCGCTCTTGTGGTGCCTCCTTGATATGTGATGAATTAGTAATACTGCCTACAAGCGCATCATGAAGCGCACCCTGAGCTGTGAAAGCACTTCCGCTGTCATCGATTATAATAAAATATTAAACAGATATTACAAATTTTACTTTTATTTATTATATTACTACTCTCCATCGACCCGCAATGAAGCAACGTGGTGGAGTAAGCTCCAGGCCTCTCCCTCCAGGCCTCTCCAATAATCGCTATAACATATCTACATTGGAAACAAAAAATATTGATATATGTACAATAGTATATAGACCACTCAGATAAAATAATACATACCTTGTTATTACATGCCCAAACTAGCGCACAAAATAATATTAGTAAAGCTGTTGCTGTAGTAACAAACAGTGGAACTGTTTCCCAGTAAACTCTCATCGCGTACATCATGTTTAGTCGCTTCGGTATAGGAATATCGTATTGGCTAGGAGGAATAAGATCCCCTATTTTCCTATTAACACATTTCGACGTTTCATTTACTCTACGTGTTAAAAGAATAGTTTTCGGCAACTGTATCACTGGCCTTAAAAATTTTGAAAGCATTTTTTTAACCAGGATTTTATCCTGGATTTTTTGAATCAGATATACATATATAACTTACATTACAAAATAAAATTAATATAACAAAAAAAATATTACGATAACCTAGTCAAAATTTGTTAAAAAGTCAAAAAAAAAGTAAAGAAGGGTTCATTTTTAAAATTTGATTTAAAACCTCTTCGCTAAGGCCCTTTCTCATAGCGCTGACAGGAAATCGTGTACCACCGTAGATATAGCAAAATCCAGCGTGGTGGACTATGGCCTATATCCCTGTCCACCAATCCGCACTTGGCCAGCGTGGTGGACTATGGCCTAAATCCCTCTCACTTGTGAGAAGGAGCCCTGTGCCCAGCAGTGGGACATAAAAAAGGTTGAAAGAAAATTGCAAAATAAAATATCGCCTATGTGTACCTCCATCCATAATCTTATATTTTTATTTTTTTTCAATTATGGCATCGCAAACTCTGTGCATACTGCCAGCGGCAAGTATAATTTTTGCATCAATTTTTTGCCAGTTTTAATGAAACTGGACGAAATAATAACAAAATCAGTAAGAAAGTCGTCAGTAATCAGTCAGTCTAGTTAGTCCAACATTCAAGTAAAGCGATGGCTACTTTACTAGAACGTGTCCGATGGAATTTTGGAGGCAAGCAGAAAATACATATTTTAGCACTGATAATCTATTTCACAAACACTAGTGCATTGTAATTAACCTATATCAAACAAAATGCCATCAACGTTATCCGATATAACTCAAAAATACACCAAGAAAATGAAAATAAAACAAGAGCTCAATATGTCTTTTTCGACTTCCCGCCAAAAACCCTATATTCTATATTAGTTACCGGAAGGCCACTGTCACAGCCATAGACTTAGGATATAAGGGCTGATTACATTGACCAACTTGCAGGGTCTGATTTGGCATACATTGCTGGTTATCTTGAGTATTTTATTACAATGTACTCAGATAACCAGCAATGTATACCGGGTCGGCCCCTGCAGGTTGGCCAATGTAATCAGACCTATACTACTGCACCATCTGATTATATTATAAGCTTAGAGTATATAATATAGGTTTCAATATTATATACTCTAAGATTATAAGCCATTCAACTGAAAGGCTAGACCGTTAATTATCGGCCGCCATTATTCAATTTATTTTGTTACTAGAGGCCGCCCGCGACTTCGCTCGCTTGATGTTATATAGCCTCTAGCCTTCCTCAATAAATGGTGTGTGGTCCAACACAAAAATTTTTTTTCTATTCGAACCAGTAGGTAGTTCCGGAGATTAGCGCGTTACAACAAACAATTAAATACCTAGTATAGATTTTTCCCGTTTTTACAAGATTTCTCACTAATGCTTCGCTCCTATTGGTCGCAGCGTAATGTTATATAACCTAAAGCCATCCTCGATAAGTGGTCTATCCAACACAAAAATATTTTTCAATTCGAACCAGTAGTTAGTTTAGCGCGTTCAAACAAACAAACAAACTCTTCAGCTTTATAATATTAGTATAGATTGGAAGTTTCATTCAGTCTATGCGTTAAGGCTGATTTACATTGATCCAGTAGCTGGATCCAGCGTCAAAGGATTCCAGCACTGGATCAGCACTGGAATGCAGCAACGTAAACACGTTACCAGTACAGTATCTAGTTTCCAGCGCTTGATCCGAATACTCGTTCCTATTTTTCAATCCAGTGACCTCCCCCCGTAAGCTTTGCACCCCGCGCCAGTGGCACTGGAACCGTATAAACACAACAGGTCAGCCTCCGCCGCGTAGTCGTATAGTGACCACACTTCTGTTTGTCTGGTATACAAAACAAGTTTTCCAAAAAAATCAAATCAAAAACATGGTCTGTTTTTACATTTTTTGAAGAACTCTGTCAATCTATTATCTATTTTCTGAAATTAGCTTTTCCTTATACGTTTTACTCCGTTCTTCCTCAAACTTAGAGCATCACAGGTATTGTCTCTCGTTCATTTGATGTTCATTTGCATCTTAGAGCATCAAAATAAGAATAAATAACAATTATCAAAAGTTACCGTCATAAGAATAAATTATTATTTATTCTTATGGTACCGTACCCCACGTCAGGTGTCATACTTTTTTAATTTCATTTTATTTATTTTTTTCTTCAATTATGGCATCGCAAACTCTGCATATTGCCATCGTCAAGTATAATTTTTGCATCATGTTTTTGCCAGTTTCTGTGAAACTGGACGAGTAATAAAAGGTCAAGTCAGTAAGTCGTCAGTAAATACTCAGTCAAGTCAGTCAGACATTCAAGTAAAGCGATGGCTTCTTTACCAGAACGTGACCAATGGAATTTTGGAGGCAAGCCGAAAAAACACATTTTCGTAATGTTATTTTAATTCACAATTATTCAAAATTCACAACACTCGTGCACTGTAATTATCTTATATCGAATAAAATGTCATCGATTTTATCCGATATAACTGAAAAATACACCAAGAAAGTAAAAAAAAAGAGCACAATATGTCTTTTTCGGCTTCCCGCCAAAACTCCAGTCAATATTACTCAATATCTTTTTTTTTAATGGCACCACGCGGTTTGCGCATCGCTAAAATCAATATCTTGTTGATGCTCTAAGATTCGCATCTTGAAGCCATAGATTTAGTTATTTTTTCGCGTATGCAGCAGTATGGTCCAAAGATTTTTTTGACGGTATTTTTATTTAATTAATAGAATCAGACGTAACTTTGCGAAACTCCATTGTTATATAGTTAGGTAAAAACTACATTGCAACATTTGCAACAATCCACAATCAGAATATGCACATGCAACAATAAAAAATATAGGTACACCAACACACGTACCAGCACCAATATGTGTTTCGCCCCAAAACAGAGCATCATCAGTGTTATTGACTCTAAGACGGTTACTCGGAAAGTATATTTATTGCCTGCGCTTTTCAAGACGCGGAATACTCATTTTTGCTGCAAACTTGTTATCACCCTAACAAAGTAAGAGCATAAGAATAAATAATACTATTTATTCTTATGGTAAGAGCATAAGAGTCTACTGGTCGATGACTGGGATGATGTAAACGGCCTGACCCAGTAGCAATGCCAATCCAGCGTTGGAATGCAGCGACGCTGGATCCAATCATTGGATCAATGTAAATCAGCTCTTAAAATCTCTGTCTACGAGTCCGTATCATTCCGTTTTACGGCTGATAGACTGCGGCTGCCTTTTTTCCTCTAGTTGCCTACCGGACCCGGCGGAACGCGTAATGAATTACTCTCTTAAGTTTGGTGTGAAGTTGCCAGGAATTTACAAGAATTTAAATTAAATCAAATATGGCTGGCAAACCACAGCAATATTATGTAGAGAAAATGCTAAACGTATCTTTGTGCTAAGTAAAGAATGAAACAGAATTTCAATACAAATATTTTTATGATAAAGCAATACACAATTTTGTAATAATAATATGTAAGCTCTTAATAAATACATTCGTATGATACTAAGGTATTTTAGATCACGGTTCAATAAGTAGAAAAAGGGGATTACATTTTAATAGCTTGCTGTTTTTGCACCATATTTTAGCAACGATTGCACTTGCATACATTATGTTCTATTTTCATAAAATAATACACTTTAAGGCACTTGTACTACGAAATACAAAAAACGTGAATTGCGTAGATTTGCCTAGAAACTAGAAACGAGTTGGCTTGGCATGAAGCAGGAAGTAAGCGTGTAGAATAATTATCGATACTGAACCTTGACGAAATATATCTATCCTCCCTTCAAATCAAGCATGTGCGCATGATTCCAAGCGCACTATCGCTCGCTTCTCCGCCGTCACCATTTTATCGAGGACGGCCTGCATTTCTGGCCAAGGATCATACCGTTGATTAATAATAAACAACTTGTGAATAGATGGATTTCTTAGATCCATTGTGCGAGATATATTTCTGCGGTTACGGCTAGTAAAAACTACATCCACCTGCAAACAAAAAAACAACTTTTAATGAATTTAGAGTGAGTTATTTACTTACAACCAAAACAAAATATTAATACTTTTAAATATATACCTTGTTCTTACATGCCCATGCTATCGAAAAAAACATGAGCCCCAAACTTGTAACTGTGGCTATAAACAAGGGTATAATTTCCCAGTAGACTGTCAACGCGTACGAAAGGTGCAGTCTCTTCGGTAATGGAACTTGGTATTGATTAGGAGGAAGCATATCACCGGTTTTCCTAAATAACATTGTAGGTATTACTTTCACTCTACGCTTTAAAAGAACATTCTGAGAATGCACGATTGGTCGCAAGAATTTCGAAATCATTTTCTTATACAAAATACGGAGAAAATCTAAATAGGTAAGTAATTAGTAAAAATTGTTGTAGACAGAGATGATTGAGGGATCCACTTATAAACGTCAATTAATACACTTCCTTTTTTAAATGTGACTTTTTTTTTGCTTTCGCCTGTATTTGTCAGGTTTTGAAAATTGCTCTGGCTAATAATACAAACTATTATTCATTTGCCAAGGAGAGAATATGTTGTACCTTAGAGCATCAAAGGTAGGTAATAAGTAATAACTCACCCTGACGGGTGTCATATCATACCGTCAATACCTTGATGCTCTAAGTGTTCTACTCATAGATTTATTACAAAGTACTTTATTTAAGATTAGCATCCTAGTAGTTTGTGTTTAAGATTTACCACTAATTTGAAGTCATCAAAATAAAAGTTAGTAAGGTAAAATTCTGAAATAAAGTATATAGTAGCTCGCATATTTTTTTATTTTGATCCCGAGATGATGTCATATTCCATTGAATTAGTGGGCATTACTACATTACGTTACAATATAAATATTATGTTCTCCATTTCCCTTGTGTCTTCCTGTCCCAACTACGATCTTATTAAAGTAAATAGTATAGTATTAACGAAAGCTACTGGCTAATTCCGTAAACTTAAACCTTAGAGCATCAAGGTATGACAGGTATGACACCCGTCAGAGAGGAGTGGCCTTTACGGGTGAACCCCTCATCCCAACGTCCAAGTTACAATGTGCCTTCTAGTCTAGATAATCAAAGTGATAACAAACTCTCTGATACAATCTTTTTGAAGTAGCAACATCGTGTGATGAATAATGGGGCGATTACATTGGCCAACCTGCAGAGGCCGATTTGGCATTTGACATTGCTGGTTATCTGAGTACATTGTAATAAAATACTCAAGATAACCAGCAATGTATGCCAAATCGGACTCTGCAAGTTGGTCAATGTAATCGGCCCTTAATAATTAATTGGTCTAAATGTCAACAGCTGTTGTCATGTCAGTTGTCAACTCGAGCTCGATTCTTTTTTTCTTGTCAACGTCAAAGCAAACTAGAGATGTGCTAAACCGAAAATATCCCAAACCGGGTTGAACGGTTCGACTTTCTATGTAAACCGGTTTCAACCCGGGTTGATCAAACCGAGTTGCTATGCGGTTCAAAACTTATAGTATTAGGTTTGACCTGTATGAGGAATTAATTCGTAAATTTAAGCACCTTCTTAGACATGTCGGGTTTTAAACTTAAACTGTTAAAATAGGTTATTGTTACATTTATGAGCATTGTTGTTGAGCATTTGTGTCGCTAGTGGCATTGAGTAATAAGTAAATATAATATATTGCTCGCTCACTATAATATAGTACATAGTGTACATAAACATATAAAGCTGCAAGTCTTTCTTGACATTGTCCAATAACAAATTATAGTATAACGATAGCACTAACACCAATAAAAATAAACAACGCTAACACTACTTTCTAAAAACGAAAAACTAAGGCTCAAAATTATAAACAACTAAATTAACTCAACTCGAATTATTTTCCAATTGCATCAATATGCGTTTTATTCAAAAAATTTACGTAATAAACAAACTGCAAAACTCAAAAATGCAAAAAACGCTCAAGGACAAGTGTTACCACGGCCATTGAATTGAACGAATTTACATAAACTTTGCTGCAACGACATAAGGTCTACTCTAAATTAATACTAATGGTCATCATCGTCGCCTGCCCACGTGTTTATTCGGAAATCGGGTTTATTCGGCTTCTCATTCGGTTCGGGTCTCGGGTTCGCCCGCTCCGGCCATCCATCCCAGAATCGCGCGCGATGCGAGCCCGTTCGATTCCGCTCGTTTCGTCTATCCAATGAAACCGAGCTAGAGGACAGTCAAACCGAGTCGGCCCGAGTTGCGCTTAACTCGGTTTGAACGGTTTGGCAAACCGAGTTGGCCCATCAATAAAGCAAACTGCACCACACTCACGAGTGGGAGTGCGTTGACCGAATATCAACGTTTTACCGTAAATATTTAAAGGAAAATATTTGTGAAAGTTTTGTTTTAACACCCAGTCACCCAGTGCGCGATCAACAGTGGAGTATTTAATATACCTACGATGTGATTATGCTCTTTCAGTGATATGCCAACCAATTAGCTACCTACGAGATATATCGTCAAAACGAATGGAGCTGCTGTAGCTGAGGTGTGTATTACTTTTGTTTTTTACTGCTTTCTGAGGCATATTTAGAAGATATACTCCAAATGATTCGAGAAACTTGAAGTATGTTATAATGAGGCCTTTTCCATACAATAAAATGAGTAGGAATGCTTGTTGTGGGACGATAAATATTTACGCCACCCACGCAATTAGGGAAGAACCTGTTTGAAGTAATGGTTTTGACCCTTTTTAGTCTTCTTACGAACCTATTATTAGAGTATGCAGAACAATGTAATTTCTATACAGTTATTTTGCTTCTGTACTTAATGTTTTCTGTTAAGTTTTCCTGATTCCCTTATGGAGCACATAAAGTTAAAATAACATTTTTCCTGTATGGTAATTTTCATCATGATTCCAGCTGCCTACAGTTATCTGTGTGTAAATTTATTTAAAGATAGTGAACTAGTACCTTTTAAAGTTTTTTCAAATAAGGATAATCTTAATGGCTTACAAGAATGTTCCAATGGCATAAACTTCAGAACTATAACATATTATGAATAAATATTATATATAAATATACTATTATTTGTAAGTAAAATTTTCTTAATATTTTTTTTAATTATCCAGATTGTTTAAATATTACTGCTTGACTTACAGATTTAGACTTTAATAAAATGAATATTACTTTGAATCATATTATACTTTGTTTTTTTTTAAAACCTAAACAAAATATTACAAAAAAATAAACATGTGATATCATAACATTAGTCTCACTATAACCTTATTGTAGAATTATTGTAAGACATTATAATTTTTAGAATAAGTATAAAAATTGCTTTCTGAAACCTACAGAATAGGGAATGCAATCCCGATCTCGCGACATCTCTGCCTTTTTTAGTGAGATTGATCTCGGATGAAAAATGGGCAAGATTAATGAGATTGGACTAGAGTATAAAAACTTTTTACTTGATGCGTGGACTGACACAGATGGAGTTCAGTTTGATATTTGAAGAGAAAACTGGTTTTTTTTTTATGTATGACATCGCAAAGTCTGCATATTGTCAATGTCAAATAAAAATTTTACATCACAGTTTTGCCAGTTTCAGTGAAACTGGATGAGTAATAATAGACACAATAATAAAGTCAGTCAGTCAGACATTCAAGTAAAGTGATGGCTTCTTTACCAGAACGTGACCAAAGGAATTATGGCGGCAAGCTGACAAAACATATTTTCGCACTGTTATTTTATTTCACAACACTCATGCACTGTTATTTAATGCAACAAAATGCCATCAAATATATCCGATATAAATCAAAAATACACCAAGAAAATGAAAATAAAACAAGAGCACAATTTGTGTTTTTCGACTCCCTGCCAAAACTCAAACTGGTTGTTTCTTTCATTTGTTATTTGATAGATACGTATGTCAAAGCTTACTACTTAGAAGTTTATTAAAAAATTATAGACAGATGCGTCAAACAATGTTTGATGCACAAAAGTCTATTGTATAATGTAGTGTTTAATTAATAAATGTTTATCTTATAATACTTATATTTTTTTCCTAATTTATTCAAATATTGTTATTATTTAAAAAAACACACAAAACTGCCAATATCGCGAGATCTCAAAATTGGTGAGATCTCGCAGTATTGCTGTTCATAATCTCGCGAGATTGGGGCACAAGTGAGATTTGCATTCCATACTACAGAACTCTTACTAATTGTCTGAAACATAGTCTAAACCTGATTGCATTATGAAAAGTTAGAATAATATTTGATAACTTATTTCTGCACTAACCTGCGTTAAAGCAATGTGGTGAAGGAAGCTAGGCCACCCCACTCATAGGAATAGAACTCCTCCAGCAATGGGATGGAAAAAGGGTTGCAGTCAAACAAATTCCCAAAATCATGTCATTTTGTTGTTAGCCTAGAGGTCTCTACAACAGTACGGTTTTGATCTGTAGCAAGGACTTAAAAAATCATTAACAGTCACTTCTCAGCATCAAACCCAAGATCATTCACAATAACTTATCCTAAAGTTGATCCAGGCTATGGCTGGATCAACATCACAGGAGGCACTCTTACATCCAACACCCATTGTCTTTACTTTACTGAGAATGAGAATGGGATGTGATGGATTTCTAGCACTGTCCAGAACCCAAAATCCGTTTTTTTATTACTAGCGTTTCTAGCTTACATCTTATTCAAGTGAAGCTGTTAGAGCCACTAGGACCCAGGTGCGGTCCCAGGGTTTGGTCACAGGGGACATGACCCCCCCAAAATCCATCAGTCTTGCGTAGACGGAAGGCAAAACAAGCCAATTTGGGACACCTCTTCCCCCAAATTTCTTAGCGACCCCCCCCCCCCAAATTTCTTGGCGACCCCCCCTCCAAATCTACCATCAGCCAATCATAAGAAAATAATAACCTACCAAGTGATTAGTGCACTGTAACATATACGATCTAAAATCTTCATTACCTCTCAATAGCACATCAATTTACATTGAAATTTTAAATTTACTTCCCATCCAAAACTACATGTAAGTAATATCTTCTTGTAAAGTTTTTGACATTTTTGTTGCAATACTAAACTTAAAAAAGTCTGGAAAAACCCAAAAGACCAAACATACATAATGTCTGGTCATTTCTTCCAAATCTCATTTATTTGTACTATCTTTAAATATTTCTCTGCTTATGTCATTGTTATGCCTTATCAACATCCATTAGTTATCCAGCGACAGCACAACAAAAATTTTATTTTTACCCCAAAAATTGGTTTCTATTATTTACAAATACATCTAAGTAGAGGCTCCACAATCTGGCTAATAGATTTTGAGTACCTAGGTAGAAATTATAAATATTAATTCATTTGTAACATTGATTACAGGTGTGTCATCCATCATGAAAATAAAATCTTAAGTGAGACATGATAATTTTTCTACCATGTGACTTCTTGTTTTGCTACTTGTATCATTACAGTAAACATGTGATGATATTTATATAAACATTTTATCCTCAATGATACTTTATATAATACAAACTTTTGGTGCACTAACTTACCAACAATTATTTACTTACTTAATTTCAGTGTTTTTGTGAAGATAAATAAATTAAGTATAAGTAGCTTTACAGTAATTTCAGTTTGGTGTTTAACCTCTTCCATGCATCAGTATGTGAAAAATGTATGATTTTTTCAAATCCACAGAATCTATACTTTACTATTTTTTTTTTTTAAGATTTCAAAGATTTTTTATTGAACATAAAACATGACAAAATTTGAATTTGTTCGTAAACAACTGCAGTAGTTAGAAAACTGTGTATAATTATTAAGTGCTATTAGAATTATGGGCAAAGGGTGTTCAATACATACTGCGCTAATCACAATCTGTCTAAGAAATTGTTCTAAGGCTAACTCAATATTATATACAATATTATATATCAATGCTTCAAACTATGTAGAATTAATGATAAACCAAATAAACTCAGGATCATGCCAAGGGGGCGCATGGAAAAAGTGAGTGGCAACGGGTGTAGCAAGTCGTGGCTATGAGTGGAGCGCTGCCGTCGCGTCGGCGTCATGATGCTGATGCGGCTCAACATGCGCGTGGCGCTCGCCGCGCTTTGCGTCGCCGTCATGTTGCTCACATTCTATTGGAGCCGATGCGGGGACCTCGCCAGGAGACCCGGTAAGCACTATAACCTGAATATGACATTATCGCGTCAACACCATGTTGCTGATGTGGTTCAAAATGTGTGACGCTCGATACACTGTGCGCCGCCGTCATATTGCTCAGATTCTGACGAAACCGCTGCAGCGACCTCACCAAGAGACCCAATAACAATAACCTGAATGAATATGACTTTATCGCGTCAGCGTCATAAAATCAGTGGTAAAAAAATTGATAAAACTATTCCAGGTTCGTGCACTTCACAAAAAACACATTGCACTCGGCGCACGCTGGCACTAACAAGTTGCTAGCTAACAGTATAAAATCAATTTGTGAACAGGCAGGCATGATTGATTTGTGAGTAGAGTATGGTCACTCTCAACTTCAACTAATTGAATGGTCAGATTGAATATGTAATATATGTATATTCATTTTAAACGGCCAAATGCATTGCGAATTTCTCACTACGTAACGCAATTCGTACACAAAATTTAATTAAACTTTTCCTTGATTCGTGAAATATCAAGGTTGTTTTGACGTGCAGTTGCAGTATCTGCCTGAATCTTGGCATCCAAAAAGCACCTTGTATTGCACATGCCAAGTTTTTGACAAGATTTATATCTCATCAAGGAGAATAGAGGAAGAAATATAGTTGGTGAATGCAGTGTTATGTTACGGATTTTTTTGTTTATTTCTACTTTATTTTAACAGTAAAAAATAAAGTTAAAACATCATTAATTAACTCCTAGACTAGGGTTCCAGGAATATACATGACAGAACCCTAATGGAACCTAGCCTACTACTACACTTTACCGCTGCTGCATACTTCAGAATTATTAGCCAGCTAGCAAGGATGATTGTTAGTAGATATTGGAAAATGTTTGGACAACTTCAATAACAAAAATCAAGTTCTGTCTGGAGTGAGGGAGAAGACGTTTCTTCCGACCAACAAGTTCCAGTTCTTTTTATTTATTGGTAGTTTTTCTTTTTATTTAAGAGGGAGCTCCCGAAAAAACCGGCCAACACTCGCACAACTTGTGTTGTTTCAAAGTTTATTTTCGTCGCGGGTTACGATATGACGATAATAAGCTTGCAAAACTGTTATCGTTTATAACAAGAATAATATAGAATCAATTAAAATGATACCAATACACGACCTACATAGGTACCTACCTTAATTTTCTAAGAAAACTATATAGGTTCATATATTGATTTTGTTCATAATGGAAAAAAAGTAAAAATTCTCAGTAAATGTACAATTTTTGTAAATAAAAAGTATCAAATACCGAATTTTATCGTGTATCCGGCAATAGAAGGCTAAGATTCATTTAGGGTTCAAAGAAATAGTAACGTGTTTGAATTAGTACAGGACTTTAAAAATACCAAGTTTTGGGAGCGCCCTCTTAAAATACTCTCTGTTTCGCAGTGGGGTCAGCCCTGTCGAACGCGATGTCGGAGCGAACACCGAGCGAGGACATCGAGTGTTCGATCAACGGCGAGTACTCGGTGTCCTGCAAGCGAGACGCCGGCGAGGTGTACGTGCCCTTTTCCTTCATACGCAAGTATTTTGAGGTGAGTCCAATTCTCAGTCAAGTCTATCTATATTATTATAATAACATAATATAAAGAAGAAAAATTTGATTGTTTGTTTGTATCGAATAGGCTCCGAAACTACTGGACCGATTTGAAAAAACCTGTTTGGAAGAATTCTGACTCCTGACCTGAGCTCTCGCGGTGGTCCAAGAGGACACAGTTAATACGGGAATGGTTGTTTTCAAAATAAAAACACCGCGGTCACCGTATTAACCAATTTATTAATAATAAATTTTGTCCGCACCTTATACTTTTTACAAAGGAATCTTAACACCGTGATCTAGATGCTTAGTACAGCGCCATCTAGTTTGCCAACTAAAGAAATATTTTACATACCGCCCACCAAGGGCAAAGTGAACCTTTGGCCTTATTAATTAAAAGATACAAAATATTTTTGGATTGTTACATCCACACAAATAATAAGTTTAACTTTATACATTTTCAAAGGCTACTTTTCTACAGGCAAAAAACATAATTTAGAAACAGGTCTTTTTAAAAATCCAGATTTAGTTTTTAATGTGACAACTCTTACAATACCGTCGTCACCAGGATGAGTTTCAATCACTCGACCAAGGAGCCATCGACAAGGAGGTAAGTTGTCCTCCTTTACAACCACTACATCGCCAATGGAAGGTTCCGTATTTTGATGTGACCACTTGTACCTACGTAAATGTTTCCCGAGATATTCCTGCGACCACCGTCGCCAAAAGGATTGCAACATCCTTTGAGTATGTTGCCACCTCCTCAGAGAGCTTACGTTCACACTCTCTAAGTCGTAATCAGGAACTGTTAACGGTGCCTCTCCAATTAGAAAATGTCCTGGTGTCAAGATGAGATCAGGTTCATCGCTGAGTACTGACATGGGCCGAGAATTAAGACATGCTTCGATTTGGGTAAGTACTGTTGCCATCTCTTCGTATGTTAGAGTTGAGTTGCCAATTACTCTCTTTAAATGGTGTTTCACCGATTTCACACCGGCCTCCCATAAACCTCCAAAGTTGGGTGCATGTGGCGGTATAAAATGCCATTCGCAATGATTGATAGCTAGCGCTTCAGCAAGGTCCTTCAATCGTCTTTGTTCTGCGTCAGTGCATTTTTTAAGGTCAGATGCTGCCCCAACAAAGTTTGTGCCATTGTCACTCCAAAGATGTGAACAATGGCCCCGTCTCGCCACAAATCTTTTAAAAGCTTGTAAAAAGCCTTCAGCAGTTAGGTCACTAACAGCTTCCAAATGTATGGCCCTTGTTGCCATACAGACAAACAAGCAGATGTATCCCTTATAGGATTTATGACCTCTTCCTTTACTAGTGCGTAGTTGAATCGGTCCTGCATAGTCAACACCGCTTTGACTAAATGGACGCATAGGCGTTACACGAGCAGCTGGCAACTGTCCCATGAAGGGAGTTTTCGTGATGGCGGAATTTTTCGCACAAGTAACGCATTTACGACAATGTGCCTTGACCAATTGTTTTGCTCCTACTATCCAAAATTTATTTTGAATATACGTCAAGGTTAACTGCGGTCCGCCATGAAGTGTTTGGCTATGCGCGTATGCTATGATGAGTTCCGTTAAATGTGATTGTTTGGGAATTAAGATAGGGTGCTTCCTGTCATGAGGCAACACTGAATGTGATAGTCGTCCTCCTACTCTTAATACTCCATCTTCGTCAAGAAACGGATTTAGCGATCTCAGATTATTGGTTTTGGGTAAGTTTTTCATGGATTTTATTAATTTAATTTCAACGTTGAATGAATGATCTTGACATATTTTTATTAGTTTAATTAAAGCTTGATTTAATTCCATTGCTGTTAAATATGCTGTAGTTAATTTAGTTTCCGAGTTTTTGTTGCAATTTACAATAAATCTCCTACAATATGACATTACTCTTAGAGTTTTTGTTAGCGACGAGTATTTTTCCCATACTGGATCTTCTAAGGTTGCGCAATGAGTTTTTAATGCTTGAGTGTTGACTGCCTCTAAATCAGTATGCACTTCCAAAGGTTTAAGGTAATTAATAGGATGACAGGAGATAAATTTTGGACCATGAAACCATAACTCATTATCTATGAGCTCTGCCGGGCGTAGTCCTCGGGACGCGCAATCGGCAGGGTTCTGCTTAGAAGTCACGTGTGACCAGTTTGTGGGTTCTAAAGTGGTTAAAATTTCAGACACTCTATTCGCAACAAATACATTCCATTTACTTGGATGACTATTTAGCCAAGCGAGAACGACGGTTGAATCGGTCCACGCGTGAATGTTATGTTTCTCGATATTCATTACCTGTGAGACTTCTAATAGTAATTTGCTAAGTAATACAGCCCCACACAATTCTAATCTTGGAATTGACACTTGTTTTACAGGTGCTACTTTAGTTCTTGCCGTTACCATAGATACTTTTACCCCTCCTGTGTCGTCAAGCACTCGGACGTACACAACCGCCGCGTACGCCATCTTCGACGCATCGCAGAAGCCGTGCAGCTCACAGATTTCATTCGTCTTTATGCCGATCCATCGTGGTATCCGTATGTTGTTTAACATTATTTGTTCTTCACGGTAAGTTAACCATTCCTTTAATATATGGCTTGGGACTTCCTCATCCCAATCTATTCCTAACAGCCAAAGCTTTTGAATTACAATTTTCGCTAATATAATGCATGGACCTACCCATCCTAAAGGGTCGTAAAGACGAGATATATCCGAAATAATTTTCCTTTTTGTTACAGGACGTTCCAGCGACGGGAGATTAACTACGTAGCGGAAGGTGTCATCGCTCCGGTTCCAGGTGAGTCCCATAATTTTTACTAATTCATTATCTTTTATTTTTAAATTTTCCCTCACTTCATTTTCATTTCCTTTCCCCTTCATTGCTTCTACTAATTCATCGCTATTGCTGTTCCATTTTTGTATTTCAAATCCAGCCTTCTTTAGTAGCTCGATCATTTCTTTGTAAAGAATTTTACCTTCGTCTACTGTTTGTACGCCTGTCATAAGATCATCAACGTAGAAGTTTTTGATTACCTTGTCCGCAGCTAAAGGAAAGTTTTTACCGTGATCCTTCACAACCTGTTGTAAAGCCTTTATTGACAAATATGGAGCGGAAGCCGTACCAAAGGTAACTCTAGTAAGTCTATAACATGTGATTTCTTGATCTTTACTTTCTCTCCACAGGATACGCTGACAATCGGCATCTTGCTGATCGACCTTCACTTGGCGATACATTTTTACTATATCAGCTGACATACAGATTGGTGATGTTCTCCATTGCATTATAATGTGCCTCAGCTCAGGTTGCAATGCAGGCCCTACCAGTAGCTGGTCATTCAAAGAAAGATTATTCTTTCCTTTGCAGGACGCATCGAAGACTACCCTGACCTTCGTGGTATCCTTGTCGTTCCTAACGACAGCGTGATGTGGTAAGTAGATTGCTTTTGGGTTCTCAATTTCATCGTCGGGCACTACTTCCATATGGTCTAAACTTAAATACTCCTTTATTACTTCTTGGTAGCTCATCTTTAAAGGTTTGTCCTTATCCAATTTATGTTCTAATGACTTTAATCTTAGTTCAGCTACAGTTTTTGAACCCGTGACTTCAGGAGTGCCGTTCTTAAAGGGAAGACGTACAATATATCTGCCACTGGGATCCCTCCGAGTTGTCTCGGCAAAGTATTGTTCACAGCGCCTTTCATCCTCTGTAAACATCTTTTCTTTCGGCTGTTGCACGTCAGATTCCATTTCCCAAAATTTTTTCAATATTTCATTGCCGTCTAAGCAACAATGCATTACTTTGACGTGTGGCAGAGAATCGGTAGCTGAGTCTACCACACCTGATAATATCCACCCAAGATTCGTGGCTTGTGCGATTAGTTTGCCAACCGGGCTTCTCTTTACCCCTGCTTGTAGTACCTGACTATACACTTCTGCTCCCAGAAGGAGGTCAATGCGATTGGGCGTGGAGAATTCCGGATCAGCCAGCATTAAATCTCGAAGCTCTTCCCACTTCAAAACTTCAACTCTTCTTGATGGAAGGAGAGAAGTTATATTTTTGAGTACATATGCCTTCACCGGTATGACCACGTTAGTATCGATCCGCGATTTTATTTCGATGTTGACCATCGCCTTCGAAACTATATCTTGATCTCCCCCTAGGCCAGATATTTTACCTATTGTTGGTATTTTCCTGAGACCGAGATACTGCACTGCCGATTCAGTGACGAAAGAAGATTGTGACCCTTGATCTAGGAGAGCACGAACGTCATAGCCTTCTCCGTCTCTGGATGTGGCTTTCACAAGCGCAGTGGCAAGCAAGACTTGTTGTTGAATTTTATCCTTACCGAAACAGGAAATCAGTGACGTAGAGGATGTAACTGCAGCTTCCGAGGTGGTGGCAACGCATTCACTTAATTTGTTAGACGAATCTACTTCAGAAATTTTGCCACCTTGGGGATGTAATAGCACGTGATGCTTTCTTTTACAAATCCGACATTTAATGTTAGAACGACAGTCCTTGGCCGAATGATTGCTACCCATGCAATTGAAACAGATGTTGTTATTGAATACAAAATTACGACGGGCAAGGACAGGTTCCTTAAGAAATTCTTTACACATGAGAAGTTTATGGTTAGACTTACAAAATGAACACACAATATCATTAACATTTTTTGTATGTAATGATTTAACCTTCGCTGTTTGACTATGCCCTGTCGGCCTGGTACCCAGAAATTCAAAAGCTCGAAATCTATTTGTTAAAAATTCCGTAAACTGTTTATAAGTGGGCAATTCGTCAGAAGAGTCTGAAGTACTAAATTCCCACTGACGTCTAGTTTCTGGGTCTAATTTTAAACACAAGATGTGAATAATTAAAATGTCCCACTCTTTTGTATTTATGCCTAAATTTGCAAGTGTTGCTAAACAATCATTAGTAGTGTCCACAAGAGATTTAAGGCCACTAGCTGACTCGACAACAAGATTTTTTTGACTAAGGAGGCGTTTCAACACATTATTAGAAATAAGTTTTTTATTGTTATAACGACTGACTAATAGTTCCCAGCACCTCTCAAAATTTGCCTCTTGTGTCGGTATGTGCCGCAGAAGCTGTTCTGCTTCCCCACCTAAATACCCCTTTAAGTAGTGCAAACGCTGTACGTTATCTATAGAATTGTTTTTAATTATCAGCGAATCAAATAATTCTTTAAATGTTGCCCATTCCGAATAATTCCCAGTAAATGTAGGAATGTTTATTTTAGGTAGTTTTACATGTGAAGTAATGTTTGTGCCAACATTAGAAATAAAACTTTCATTGCTTGTTTGCACGATAAACTTGGACAGCCCTTGTTTAAGTTCGCATTTATATTCTAAATATTTTTCTTCTGTGTTATCATAAACATCACTGGAACTGTATGTTAATGCCTCCAATTTGGATTGGAACGACTGTACTAGTTTATCATGTCCTGTTACAAAATTTGACCATAACTGTTCTAAGTTTTCTAATCTACTTTCAATATATTCTTTAGTTATTCTTTCTTTAGGAGATTTTTTAAAATTTTTATATGCTTTATTAAGTCTAGATTGGATATCAAATTGTAAAGCTATTAACGACTCCATTGTTACTTCCATAAGAGAAGTTATATAATTGAATTCAAATAACACAATTAATTTAAAATATTACAAGTATTAGAGCGCGTTGTAAATTACTTCAAAATATTCTAAGTCCCCAACTAGCATGAACACAGAAATAAACTTAAGTTGATGAGAAAAAATTTAGAAAAAATTACAAGTGTTTTAAAAGCAGTAAATCGCTCCAAAATTGGACATAGATTCCCCGTCTGTATGAAATTTAATAAAATATTCTAAGTTCCTAACCAGCATGCGACAAAATAAACTAAGTTTCGATATAGGTAGTTGATCAATAAAATTCAGAAAAAAATTACAAGTGTTTTAACAAATAGTTTAAAATTGGACATAGATTCCTCGTCCGTATCAAATTAAACAAATTATTCTAAGTTCCAAAAAGCAAAAAATAAACTAAGTTATGAAACATTTATCAGACAGAAAATATTCTAAGTGTTTGAGCAAGTTGTAAATCGATATAAAATTGGGCATAGGTTCCCCTTCTAACTCGAATTAACGAAATTATTCTAAGTCCTTAACTAACATGCACACGAAATTGATTAAGTCCAAATAAATAAACACAACACTTAAGAATTTTCCAAGTCTCTGTTCAATCACTAATGTATTAAAGTTAATTATTATTTTCTTCGATACTTTGACGAGATTCTATCTTTACTTTGAACATCACTAATGCACCAATGTTACGACTTGAAATTCAAATAAGTCAAAGTTACTCACAGTTTTACTTCTTGTTACCACTGACTTAGTTTCCTTCCTTACGAAGACGTCCGTTCGAAATGTCCAGCCAGCCAGCCAGACTCCCAACTGCAACACCCGTACAAATGCTCCCGGCTGCACTCCTTGGCGACTCCCAGTTGCGCCACTCGTACAAATGCTCCCGGCTGCAATCCTTGGCGACTCCCAGCTGCGCCACTCCACTGCTGCAACTCTCCCGGCTGCTCCTCACCGCAAATGCTCGACCTGACAGTTTCCTCCCGCAAGGGAACTGTCGGAAGCAGCAGAGCCCGTGCGTGCTCCACCAGCTTCCAGCTTACGTTTGCGACAGCGATCCACTGCCCGCAAGCTACTTCTCAAAAACCTCCTGGCTCTGTCTACTAAAGCAGACAGAAATCCGGTTCGCTCAAAGGACCATGGAAGAATTCTGACTCCTGACCTGAGCTCTCGCGGTGGTCCAAGAGGACACAGTTAATACGGGAATGGTTGTTTTCAAAATAAAAACACCGCGGTCACCGTATTAACCAATTTATTAATAATAAATTTTGTCCGCACCTTATACTTTTTACAAAGGAATCTTAACACCGTGATCTAGATGCTTAGTACAGCGCCATCTAGTTTGCCAACTAAAGAAATATTTTACACTGTTACCATTAGAAGCTTACATTATCCTTGATAAACATAGGCCATTCAATATTTTCAAAAACGTTAGGGTTCTGTAAGAATACTTCGGTAATGTAACCCAACGTGTGAAAAAAATACCAATGTAAATATGCTACGGAAGTTATTGACAATAGAGCAAAGTGATGTACTATAGTTTTATAGACGACATTATATCGATAGTTATAAATGTCACAATAATTCATGTTAAAATATGCATAGTAACCGTAAGTAAAGCATGGAGAATATTCAATGCGTGCTACTGATCCTTTGTGAAACCGCATGTTCACAACTAGTCCTAAAGTCCTAAGTACAATATTTCCTTCTTTGCAACTACTTTGCAAAAGAGTTTAATTTACACAATTACAGCGCGCTTATAGTGCCAATTACTGCAAATAGTTTTTTACCACAAGAGTGTGCCTTATGTGAATCTCCGTGGTTTTTTATATAAACTAATTGTTATTAAAATGCAAGTACGCGACCAGGAATAAATGTACGTTTAGTAGTAATTGAATCGTGTATCCTCTAACGTGACATTATACTGAATGGCTCCCCACGGGCGGATGTGGCCAATTTCGTGTATTTAGCCTGAATTAAACTTATCAATTTTGTATAAAGGCTGAGGCCTGAAGGTCGCATAGTAGCCTAGACGTCTCGTCGTTGTAAGATAGGGAGTAGTTAAAACTCAAAATATAACTTTAAAACCGGTATCGAGTCGGTGAGACTTTACAGTTGAAGTATTAGTTATGATTAAGATCGATGTCGATCAAAACTATTGTCCTGCTGTTGTCTTCTGAACATCCGAGGCCGTAGGTGGTCTACTTCGAATTGCCCCTAACCGAATCTTCGTGAATTTACGAGCCTTATTTTTGTATGAGTCTGAAGAAATCATAACAATATTATTCATTTAGTAGCTTAACGTCATCATTTTAGTTAATTAGCGTAGGCCAGTCTTAAACGTTTGTGAAATAAATAAACGATATGATTATGCCAAAAAAATATTTCCAAAAACTTATGTTAGAATTAACAAACGAATGCGTACAGAGAAGGCTCTCAGAAGCGGAAGTAGTGGCGAATATTAGAGAAATAATAAGTCCAGCAATGAATCTTTAAAGGGTGACTAATGGATGGATAGATTAAAATCGAAAAAAAGACGTCGCGAAAACATTTCCGACGTCTTTAAGTAGAGACGGTAACACGCAGCATATTAAGCAATTATAAGGGATTCAATTTTCAATTTCATTTATTTGCAATTTAAATAGAGACGGTGACACGCAGCATATTAGCAATATAAGTGTAATGGATTTAAGTCACTGTCCACCACGCGGGCCAAGTGCGGAGTGGTGGTGGTGGATAAGCAATAATATATTATTTATTAATGATTCTACAATGAAATGTGTGATTGGTTTGAGACGTGAATCGTACCTAGTATTAGCAGTTTTTTTTAGAAACGTGTCGTTTCTAATTAAACCAACCGTTAAAGAATGGTCGTGCAGTTTCACGACAAGCTATACACATAAACAATACAAAAGAATGACTAGTGAAACCCTCTTTTATAGCAAAGTTTTATGTTGCAGTAACGCACACTGCATGAATTTGTAATCTATATAAATGGAATCATTATATTTTTTCTTCATCTGTTTGCAATGAACAATCGGAAAAATACTAGACGATCATTATAAAAACTTGTTAGAAGTGACGTACCTACATATTTTAAATTCTACTAAACGGCAATGACCTTAAGTTCTTATAGTGCAAGATAAAAATCAAAGTAGAAAATGCATAACTCAAATGGATACAAGCAAATAAATCACGATTTCCAGTAATCTAGGATCAGGTCGAACAATTGATAGTATAAAATTTTGCGAGGTCAATAGATTGATTTCTTATCAGTAAAGCTGTTGTAGTTCTAAAGACCAAGGAAGCTGTCAAGAAATTTCAAAGTAACGATAAGACCTCTAATGTGCTTTAATGACGCACTGAACGAGTGCCCATCAATGCATGATAAATTGGTAACGCTCGTCCAAAAATTTGCCCAAATATAAAAACTGCACATTGTATTCTTCATTCACTTCTTTTCACACATTTTTTTCAAATAAACTACTTACTGTCCGCAATCCATACAACGCATATAGGCGTCAGGTGTCTGGCAGTTTACACTTTACAGCCGACATGCGCCCTAAGGGCCTACTCGTACTCTAATCGCGATCGTCCGAAGTATCGTGTATTTTCGAGTGATCATTTTGTTAAAGTTTGAAAAAATATAAAGAAATATAAAATTACACTTTTAACAGCACCATATTCTTGATAACGAGAACTTTACTATACAGTTATGTATTTACAAAAGAAGATAATTATATCGATTATCAATTTTACGAGTAGACCTTCTGTACACATCCGCCCTAAACATGAATTGTCGGGCCTTTTTCTTGGACAAGACTGAAGAAATCTTACCTGTCATATCATTCAGTCTCTTCTAGCCATCATCGACTACACAAATTTTCAAAATTCGTAAAAACGAGTCATTACGCCAAAAATGTGAGAATCTACGGATGGACGCATCCAGAGTAGACCCTCTATTTCTCTATATATTTTCATCTATCCAACTCCCAACCACACTTGACTTGTCGGTGGTTCTGCAGGGCTATACACGTTCCTTGTTTGTGTGGACCGCTTGTAATAAAGCCTACCTAGTATTTTTAATTTTATGCTCGCCGCGTGGCCTTTAATCGTTATTTGAATAAGTCATGCGATTGTGTACTAACTGCTTACGTAGTAACACAGTTAGTGGATATCGTGTGGGAACCATGTTCGAAAATATCATGAGACCCATCCATCAACGCAACATAATTACTTAAGGTAACAAAAGAAACGTAAATCACCACTTAAAAGTTTATAGTTCAGCGCACACAACGTACACTTGGATTTTATCAGGAAAGGGTTGTAACAAAATTATATACTATAAAAATTGGTCTCATATTTTTTGTATAACCAACCATATTTCGTCTGCTTAGCTGGCGCGTCGTAATCAGAGTGTATCTTCTATCATGTTTACAACAATAACAAAGTTTCTCAAAATACTAATAATTATTGAATATAGATTGTTCAGTTTATTCAGCTTTTTATCGTTCTAAAATCAGACTTTTCCTGCAGATCTACGGCAAGATAACATCCACCGATGGCGTAGAGAAGTTCGAATGGTCGCACAGCTACAGCAAGATTTATCACCCGAAGAAGAAGTACGACCCGCGGGGCACGTTCGTCACGTTCGAGAACTACAATGTGGAAGTGCGAGACCGCGTGAAATGCATCAGCGGGATCGAAGAGGTCCCAGTGTCGACCCAGTGGGAGCCGAAAGGTTTCTTCTACCCGACACAAATAGCACAATTCGGTCTCGCGCACTACAGCAAGAACTTAACGGAGCCGGAGCCTCGGGTGCGGATAATAGACGACGGGCAGAAGTACTTGGAGAACTGGATAGTGAGCAAGGACGCGACGATGGCGAGGGAGGTGGATACGGAGCTGAACACTGACGTCATTCGGTTCGCGACGAGCGAGCACTCATCCAGCCAGGTGTGGCTAAGGATGAACATCAGCCATGACTTCGTGCTGAGCCTCGACGTGCTGTTCAGGCCTAACTCCTCGCTGACCGTCGTGCTGCAGAACAAGGACAAGAAGGAAACCGTGTACTTGCATTACGTTTCCAGCATGCAGCTTATTTCAGCTCAGGTATTTGTTACTCCAGCTTTAAAATTTGCTAAATTAAGTGCAATTACTATTACAATATCAATGTGGTTAAACTATCGTTGTGCTTTTGCTTGTTTTAAAACTTTACTAACTGTACCTGTTTTATAAATTAAATTGGGATTAGTTTTCGCTGGCCATAAAATTGCTTTCACAAATTTTATCACACTAAATGATGTCTAAAACACATGGTTTGTATCCAGGAGGAGCACATCTACTACGGAATAGGTGTGGAACAGAAGTGGCGAAGGATCACCCGAGACCTGATCATCGACATGCAGAAGGGCTGGGCGCTCCTCGACCAGCCCAAGCGCAAGTCCCCTAGGAATAAGTTTAGGGTAGGTTTATTAGAAACGTGCACTGTCCACCAACTCGCCCTTGGCCTGTGTGGTGAACTATGGCCTAAAACCCTCTTAATTAGGAAAAGAGAGTCCGGCAGGGACATTACAAAGGTAGGAGAAAAAATTGGATAGTTTAACGTGACAACGCGGCAACGTCATAAAAAAATGAAAATCACATTAACATTTCACTTCACTTTATAAACAGTCGAAGAAACGCGGCGCGGCAGATGCGGCGTAAGCCGAATGCTCAAGCATAAACGTAACGCTACAACGAGCGTAACGTTACAATGACCGTAACTTTATAATGAGTCATCCTTTTTCGTGTGTGCAGACGGCGTTCATCGATGTATTAGATGTTGTCATGTCTCAAAACTTTATAAGCTGGTAGAACATTCATGGTTCACCTGGAGAAGTATAACAGCTGCACCCGTTTCTGCCGTAAAGCAATTCTGTTTCAGTAGATAGGTGCGTTTGCCAGAAAGTCTCACAGGAGACCATTAGTCTCTGAACTAATACTTAGTTTAGTCCAGTAGGGGGACATAAAATGGGATGGGCAAAAATACTATTCGCAAATTTTTTATTTCACTGTTTTTTGGAAGTTAAAGCCAATGTTTCAAAATTTAAAACCTAAAGAATGAATATATAAATACTTGTTCACTAAAAATAAATTTCTGAACATACAGGCTAGCGATTCAAATCGAAGCGAAATTTTCAAAAAAAATATTATTTAAGATTTTATACTTTGATTTAAAGCGGAAAAGACAATAGTGTAGGTGTTTGTACAGACAGACGTGTTGTAACATTTGAGAGAGAGTAGAACAAATTGATACTACTGAACTAAGCGAAACGGGCGTGGTCGGGTATTAAACGGCATTTTTTTTTCGGAAGAATTCACATTAAGTCCTAGGTTGCGTTTGTTTTTGACATATTGCAGTCGTTAAACCCTGTCGGAGGCCTTATAAGCGGCTTGAAGACATCTGACAGCAGATTTGTCGTCACACATCTCCAACCTACATCGGAGCAGTGAGTGGTGAAAGCATTTTTTGCAATGTAATCGTTACACTTACATCTAATGTTTTACTTACATCATCTCTTTAATTTATCAACATACTGCAGAAGTGGATTTATTCCTCCACTGTTAATTTTTTTGAAGTGATAATTTCTTTAGCAGCGTTTTGCACTTTTTTTGGGATGGGTAAAAAATGTTAAACTAGCATCAACTATACGTGGCCTAATCGAATATTCGCAAGACGGAGGGGTGACAGCTGATGACGGCTCGCTGTCTATACTTGTAAAATTCGTTTATATCAAGTATTTAAAATATGGACATTGAACAAAGTGCATCTATCAATGAAAAAAGTGACAAAGAAATAGTGAAAGAAAATGAGTGAGTACTTTATAAAAATGCTAGATGAAAATCTACTGAAAATACTAGATGAAAAATAATACTGATAGATAAAAGCAATTCGTGTGAAATGATTCCTTAACCATTCCAAGACATCAAAAATGCACAACGTTAATGTTTTCACTTCTGCCGGCACTACCGGAGTGCAACCCGTTGTTTAAAATAAAACTGAACGCACCACTTTCCCGCAGATATCGAGCATAATCCTGACGGGCACGGGCTCGGTGGCGCGCGTGCGCGTGGCGACGAGCGAGCACATGGCGCACTTCTACGCGGCGGCGCGCTGGCTGGTGCGGCGGCAGCGCGCGCGCGGCGGCTGGCCCGTGCCCGCGCGCCGCCGCGTGGCGCCCGCCGTGCCCGACCTCGCGCCCGGCTGGTGAGTGCCGCCCCGCCGCCTTACTATGTACTATGACGACCCGCGTGGCGCAATGGTTACCATGCCGGAGTGCCAATCGAGGGGTCCCGGGTTCAATTCCCGGCGAAGCAGAAATTTGAATGATGAGTTTAAATTTCTGTTCTCGGTCTGGGTGTTTGTGTTCCTGTCTTTGTATGTGTCCATGGTACCCACGACATAGGGTATTAATTACCTTACTGTGGGGCTATGAGTGTGTAACGTTTTTTTACTTTATTTCATTACAAGTGCGGAAAGGCTGTCATTGCAAGGAGTCCCGACAAATGTATACCCAAGCCGAGGCGCAGCCGAAGGTGACGGTTGACAGTCGGAACTCCTTCCAATGACGGTTCCGCACGTATACTGAACATCTATTTTTAATACAGTTGCGAAAAAATGAAGCAATTTAATAAAATAATAAAAACTCGCAAAGAACCTTTTTGAAAAATGGCGCCAACCGTAAAATAATACCTATATGCAGAGTTTTTTTTTTTGTTTTCTTCGTCCATTCTAGGTAAGAAAAGAGAACTATGCCCATACAGCCAAGTCTTCAGTAGAATTTTTTTATTGATATGAAATGAAAATGTTAATGAGATGAAATGAAATGAAACCTAACCTAACTAATTGAATCAAATCATTAAATCTGATATTGAAACAAATTAGTATGTAGCTTCTTTTTAGAAATATTTGCATGAATCATAAAAACTTCTTAAACTTCGTGGTTGGTTTTTTTTAATAGACATTATTTTAACAGTTGGGAAAGAGAACGCACGAGTTCGGAAAAGGCAAAAAAAAACACGAGTGTGTAATAGCCCACTTCCTTTACTTCCCTACGTATAGCGTTCGGAAAGTGGTGTATTGCAGGGGAAATACGCCACTTTTTGAGCATCTGTATTAAAAAATACGTTTAGAATGAGTGTCTTCATACAAAATTAATGGCACCAATCAACATGCTTCAATTTGGGCGCGCGAACTTGGTTTCTATAATGTAATTTTAATTATTCTAAGGCCAGCACTAACTGTGCTATGTGTACACGGTAGATCCTGATGCACGACATGTCTCAATGCCATATTGATCTATATTAAAGGATTAAGGGCCTCGGTCACAATCTCCAAGCAAAGTGTTGATTAGTTACGTCCCAAGTAAAGATAATTGGCAAGTAAAAGCTATGAACACGGGTCAATTTATCATATGATTAGTACTACTCGAACATCGTTAAAATAAAATTAAAGTTACGGGTGACTAACCGACAATTAGCGTACTTGTCACTTTACTCGAAGGTGATGAAAGAGGCCCTAAGTATTATCTCATACCTTTAAAAAACAATTCTTGTATATACCCATAGCTCGTAATTTGATTATCGAAAACGGCTTTAACAATTTTCATTACTTTTAAGTACCCAGGGGATTTTAGGGGTAATATATCCATCCAACTAGGTTTCATTTTTAGAAATTTAATCCGTATTTTCAGCGATAATCAACTTAAATATAAAATGAAAATTAAGCTTCTTCCTGACATCTATTACAGAGTATTAATAATATTGTACCATAGAACGCCGTCAAACGTTATCCGCCAATTGCTTAATGGATATGTAGGTACAGAGCTAGTGAACCGGGTTCAAACCTTAATCAAGCATGTTGCGTTTTTTTATTTCTTGTGACTATGTTTTTTTTATAGGAAGATATTTCAAATGGCGTTGTTAAGAAACACTCAACTGTAGGTATTTTGTTTGAAATTAAACCAAGAAAATCAATTGTTTTTATCCAAGCAAGGCTCGGTCGTCCCTGTACTAAATTAGAAATAACAGTTTAAAAGTGAATCAGCCAATTAAAAGTTTCCTCAAACAGTGGGCATTTCCACTTTTGTTTATTTTACATCTCTTTCATCTTGTATGTCAAACTTTCCGATGTATTGTATCACAATAAGAGCCTTATTATGGGACAGAATAGGCATGATGACACTATTAAAGAATCAGAGAATAAATGGTTTTACAGAAAAATATATGCTAAAATAGTTCTAAAATATGATCCCGTTTTAGTATGAACAATAAGATTAATAAGATTTTCAATAAAATAAAAGTATTAAATACGGCAATCGGCCATGTTATCTGAAACGCCAATCAAAAGGAATGACGTCACGTCTCAGTAAATGTCATCGTGTTTCTTGAAGTTTGACGAGCAAGCCGACGCCATGACATCTACGAGCGTTTTCGCGCTTAATTCCAATTACATAGCAGAAAATACATTAATTTACGTTAAAAGTTAAGTTTATTGTTGAAATAAACTTTTTTTCGAAACTAGAAGACGTGTACCTACAATAAGGAAAGGTATTTAAAAATCTGTCATCATGCCTATTGTCTTGAATTGTGTCAGTAAATTTATATGTATATGGTATTTAAAAAGTTTTTTTATACTTATTATTATCTTCAGTAAATAACAATTAAATAAATGCTTGGTTTTATAAAGGTTTCTTTTTTAAATTGTTATTTTATTTTTAACTAGCCTTCCGCCAGCGGCTTCGCCCGCGTGAACCCGTTTTATAGGTTCCCGTAGGATAAAAACCATCGTATGTTCTTTCCCAAGGTCCACTCTACCTGTGTTCCAAATTTCATTAAAATTGGTTCAGTAGTTTAAGCGAGATAGCGTAGCAGACAGACAGACAGAGTTACTTTCGAATTTATAATATTTGTAGGGATAATAATGATCACAATATTTTGCTTGCGAAGCGAGACCGGAACAAACAAGTGAATCGCAAATCAAATATGAACCAGAGCGCGTAACGCTCCTGTACCAGCGCGAGGTCATGTCGTAAAGAGCCAGTGCGCTCCCGCCGCTTATCTCTTCGCATACAAATATTGACACAGGGCTAACCATACGCATGATCCTTTACAATTTTTGGTTTCCAATTATTCGACTTCATCTTTATAAGTAACTATCGTTTGTTCAATTTAAAAACGTATCCGGTTTGCACTACCTACTTAGTTACTCTCGTGTCTCAGATGAAATGTATTGGCTAACGGACTTTGAAAGGCCACCTCGAGTTAAATTGGTAGCGGAATAGCGGTAGTATGTTAAACTAACAGTGCTGTGTAGAACAAAAACGACAACGTTGCCATGATTTTAACGCGACTGCCTGCAGGCGCGGTCGCAGCCTTCAATTTTGATGGGGTTGCCAAGAAATTTGGGGGGGGGGGCTGGGTTTCACTAAGGAATTTGGGGGAAGAGGTGTCCCAAATTGACTTGTTTCGCCTTCCGCCTACGCATCACTGATGGATTTTTGGGGAGGTCGTGTCTCCTGTGACCCCCCCTCCCCCCTCCTGGGACCGCGCCTAACTGCCCGAAGCATAATGTGTTTCTGAAAATAACTTATTGGACCGGTTGAAAAACCTTGAATATATTGGACATGCAATATAATCATTGCGTTCTCACAACCCTACCGGCCAATTTCAACCAATATTGTAATCATTCAATTAGATAATGCGCGATACATTTGCGTTATAGGCGGAACTCGTCGAATCCCCCAGTTTTCGTCGCCATTTTACATTATTTATTGCTCCTGCAATTGAAAAAATAACTCATGATACGGTAAGGGGGAGATAACTTAATGTGACATGATTTCTGTCAGAAATCGAACATTATTGTCATTTATTTCTCTAAATGGGATCCCACGATCTGTGCTTATATTACTAGGGTCAACTAAAACATTTTCATAAATCATAGCCGAAAACAGTCAGCACCTTCCAAACTTTTTGATGTCTCTCCGCTGTGCATGGACTTTCTCTCTTTGATAAGAATAATTCGGGCCTTACTTGTACCACGTTCGCCATAAACCAAAAATAATAGTTTTAAAAAACTAAAAAACACGCTTTTTATAGAAAACCGAACTAAAAAATAGAAAATAAATTTTAATGAATTTAAATTAAGAAAATAGTGTTAAAAATTTCAATGAATATAAGTTAATAATAGTGTGAATAAAAAAAATATTTTATTTTAAAAAAAGCGTGGGGTGCATGGCGTCAATAGTTATAAATATTTTATTGACAGATATGAG
Source organism: Pyrgus malvae (assembly GCA_911387765.1). Lineage (NCBI taxonomy): Eukaryota > Metazoa > Arthropoda > Insecta > Lepidoptera > Hesperiidae > Pyrgus > Pyrgus malvae. Next base: position 1,313,520 of record OU426955.1, on the reverse strand, counting down.
TAGAGTGATTATCATTTCGATAATATTTTAAAAAGCACCCCACGCTTTTTTTAAATAAAATTTTTTTTTATTCACACTATTATTAACTTATATTCATTGAAATTTTTAACACTATTTTCTTAATTTAAATTCATTAAAATTTATTTTCTATTTTTTAGTTCGGTTTTCTATAAAAAGCGTGTTTTTTAGTTTTTTAAAACTATTATTTATTTTCTACTTTTTAGTTTGGATTATTTATTCTTTCCATGATGTTTCCACGAGCAATGGACTGGTTACTGAGAACCTTCTTCTTTCTTTCAAAAATATCTTTATCTATCATTAGGCTTGTTACATAACAAGGTTACATATTTTTTTAATTTTTACGTTTTCATAAAATTTCACCTGTCTTACGACTTAACAAATTATTTATATTCTTTATATATCTCATACACGTTTTCGGTTACTGAGCACCAATAGTCTACTCCCCTACATAAATATGAGCAACCCAAGCAGCAAAATAGTCGAATAGTAATTAGATTACTCAACCTTTAATCGTATAAGAGCCGAGTAACCGTTCTTAAAACACCCATTTATCGTGTAATAGCGGTTATCTCGACTATTTGGCAATATTTGGTAATGTGTGCTTTAAGGACGTCGAATAAACGTTTACAGCACCATGTTTTAGCACTTTTACTCCACCTTTTAGCAGATGCTGAATTAAAGTGGCTAAAATACTCGTTATTAGATCGTTTGATCTATAACAGTCGTATAATAGCTGTAGCTCTATAAACGCAATCGAACAAAAATCATATTTTGCAAATTGAAAAATGGAATAATTTTATCAAATTAGTGTATTGTCATCGGTCCTCAATAAATCTACAAAGTTTGAACGAAATCTGGCCGTTTAAAGTGGGTCAAAATCGCGCCCAAAGAAGTCGGTTACAAACATACAAACATACAAACATACAAACATACAGGTGAAGCTAATAAAAAGCGTGTAAAAATTATTGTATATCATCATTTTCTTTATTTTGTTATTTCGGAGGGTCATGGGTTTGAGGCAACAATTTGAATGACGGCTTTAAAATTCTGTTCTTAGTTAGCGACAATAGCGACACATTTAGTCCTAGTTTGGGGCTATCAGTAGGAATAGTTTTTTATATATGTATTAATAATATTTTGGATATAAAAGGTCTTCAGTAAGTCAATTTCCGCCTTCTAATATTGATAAGAATAATATGCATATTGAAGCGCGCATGGCCTAGCGGCTAGCGTAGAACACAAGCGATCTATGCAGCTAAGCTAAGCGGGCGCGGTCAGGTATGAGATGGGTGACCGCTAGTGGCAAAAATTTCATGCGCGTTTCCGTGCTTCGGAGAGCACGTTTAGCCGTCGGTCCCGGTTGATGTCGAAAGATATCAGTCGTTAAACCTTGTCGGAGGCCTTATGGGCGGTTTGAAAACATCCGACAGCGCAGGCCACTAATCCGCATCTCCACCAACCCGCATTGGAGCAGCGTGGTGGAGTATGGGGAGACACCCGTGCCCAGCAGTAGGACACAAAACGTGGGTTCCAACCAATATTCATAAGAAGACATGGTATATTAATAAATAAGATGTTATGCACAGACACAAGTCACCTACAGTTTTACATCGGTGTAGACAAACAGATGGCTCGGTCTAATAAATTAATATCGCCGGCATCACATGTTGCGTCCACCGCATACGGCTACATTACCCATATTTATGTCTTGATTTTATTGCGCGTGCGCATGTCCGATTTAATTATGCTCGTTAACTGGGTCGTTTTGAACCACGCTAATATTCACCTTATGTTTGAAGCTAGAAAACTTAAATTCGTTTAATAGGTAAAAATAAAATATTTCTTCAATGAAAACGATACGGAATAGGAAATCCCGGTATTAATAGAAGCTAAATTAAGTTTTTATGAGTTATCGCTTGTTACAAATCGTATTAATTTAAACGAATTAAGTGGTATATTAATTTTATACCTATCTATCATTTGGTCTATCATTTGTTTCATTTGAGTTGTGTTTTGAGTCATTTTTTTATTTAGTTTTCTTAAAGTTGTTTTTTGTGAAACGTTTAAAGGATAAATTTTCTGCTATTTAATTTTCATAGTCATGTTTAAATGGTGTATTGAATAAAAATATATAATGTACTTATAAATTTGTTTACGTTTAATCTTAATAACGCTCAGTTCAATACTGCACGCTGGTAGCATTTTCGCAATTTTTTTATAAAGTGAACCGTTTTGTTTGTTAGCGATATACAGCAGTAGTTAAAACTTATCGGAGGACTAATGGGAGGTTTAAAAAGATAGCGGATTGGTCACTAATACGTATCTACAAAAAAATATAAGAGAGCAGTGAGGTGAAGTAGGGTACAGATAGATATCCACCAAAAATCATGGGGCCCAATAAATTATAACAAACACAAAAAAGGTTGCTGTCAGACGACAAGTGTCCTTAGTCCTTACACCAAAATTGTTGTATAAACCAATCTACTATCTTGTCGATAATTCCATCCATTCCTTTGGCTGAGGCTAGAAATAAAGTGTAAATTAAATAAATATCCAGGTTATAGAGTTCGGTGTGTTCAAAGAGGCCTTGAAGGTTATTAATTAGCACGTGGCTTGATTACTGATTAGATCTTGTGAATACCGAGCTTATTCCTATAAATAGCTCGCCAAGTGGGACAGAGGCGCGGAACGAGCATATTGTCACACAACAAATATGTGTTACGCCATGCCCTGTTGAAACCGTTTTGTTCACCGCTAATTTTGCTATTTAGCGCGAGTTACAGAACTAAATGCTTAGTCTTTGCACTCGGCTTTGCTGGCTTCTAAATAATACCATGAAATAATATAAGCCCACTCGTAGCGATTATTGTGGTTTATGACCGTGATCAAAGCCTCAAACACAGTTCTGTCGTACACCAATATAATTGCCAATTTTTTTTCAACCTTTTTTTATGTCCCACTGCTGGGCACAGGTCTCCTACTCACAAGTGAGAGGGATTTATACCATAGTCCACCACGCTGGCCAAGTGCGGATTGGTGGACGTCATGCTTTCGAGAAATTATGAATTTTTCTCAGGCATGCACGGTGATGGGGAACATCGTAATCAATAATTAAATATCACGATATTTTCCATCACCGTGGAGCTGCGATAACTGCGCACATTACAAATTTCTTTGTCAGAGGTGCGCGCCGAGGATTTGAACCCGGGATCGGTCGCGTCGATGACCGCGGTTTCTAACCACGCGGCTATCGCTGCTCAATTGCTGATTGCTCAGAAGAAAAGGTGCGATCGTACTTTCGCGTTTTTTACCTCTCAATAATAATGGAAAATAAAAGAATACAAAAGCCTGTATGTTACCTATTTTATATAAAATTATAAAGAGGAAAGCTTTTATTAGATTTATATTTATAGACTATACTATATTGACATTTGAAGCCGATATTATCCCTGATCAACATAGGCTACTTTTTACCGCGTGAAAATCCTTCATCAAACGGCTTTGATTTTAATATAGCAACATATAGTCTTACGTCGTATTTCAAATGGATGGAAGTGTGCCAGAATGAATATGTGCTGGTACGGAGCGCCGCGCGCGGAAGACACCGGTGCGTTCCACTGGAGATCCCGGAGTCCGAGTCAAGCGCAGAGGCAGGCCACTGAGGGGATTTTAGTGTGGTACAAATCCCACATAACCCGGCATCTCCTCTCTCAAGGTGTCGGCACAGAATGCATAATAGTACAGGTAGCCGGGTACCTTTTGAAGGTTCCCCCCTGCCCCCCCCCCCCTCCTCCCCTGATACCATAAAAAACAAAGGTCTTCATCGATAAGCTACCTACTCAGGAAATATAGAAAAAAAATCGATACCACCGCAACATAAATTTCTATCGCATTTAAAATTGGTTAGGTAATCTACGGACATACTGTATTCAAACATTTCAAACGATGACAGTACTTCGAGTTTCAAGAATAATTGTTCTTTGCTAAATTGTTCATGGTTTGCTTAGCGATGGAGTTAGAGATTAGACTTTTTAAACTGTTGCTAAATAGCGGTTTTACGAGTACCAGGAATGCGTTTGTTACTTATGTACCTCAAACATACATTTAAGTAGTTATTTCGACGTTGATTACATCATTTCATTCCTGACATTATCAACTCTGAGATCATCTCATGTTGATTTTCCGTTCGACATTGCTGCATGTTTCTCTACCTCAAGTTGCTGTTTATGTTAAAAATTGTAAATGGAATTCGCCACATTACGTGTAGTTATTAACAGAGCATTTGTATAATTAATGTAATGCACGGCACGGCAGTTCCTTAATCTGTCGCTAGTGATAATCTAAGATTGTCATTAAATAGGAACCACGACAGAGAGATAGAAATATAATACAGCCTTTATTAAACGATTAATAAGACAATATGTCATATCCGCACACATGTTTTGTTAAAATGCAGGACAGTTACGTAGTTGACAAGTAGATTGGTCCAGCATAACGGTTAAGTTATAGTAAGGAAATTTCTTTATATGTATTGCGTCTTCTGAAATGTACATTACAGCACTTACAACAACCCTTTTATTGACTTAGCAAAAGGAGATTCATCTCTCACCAGGCGAGGTGGTTATACCTGGAAATCGTGAGTGTACACTAACATTGTAGTTATATTTTATAATGTAAATTATATCGGATTTGCCGACATGTTTCGGTCCTGACCGAGGACCTTCTTCAGGAGCTCCCGCCAGTCTCCGCCGCGATGCCACCGCGACTGGTGTCCGGTGAAACATGTCGGCAAATCCGATATAATTTACGTGAGTACAGTCGTATAAAATATAACTACAATCCCGGGTAGTGCTGCTATCTGTTGACAAGACGGAAAGATCGTCTCAGACCCGCTGCTCTCAAGTGAGGAGGATTTAGTTCGACCATAACGCTGATCAAATGCAACCCGTGGAACGTATAATCGATTTAGGTACTCGACGTTTCAAAAGGTGAAAGCCAGAATGAGAACATTTAGTTGAAAGCAGTTCTTTTTTGCAGGCACTCGGCAATGAGCCAAGGGCACGCGATATCGCTGCTGTCCCGCGCGTACCACCGCAGCGGCGACGAGGCGTACCTGCGGGCGGCGCGGCGCGCGCTGCTGCTGCTGGACGTGCCCGCCGGCGCCGGCGGCGTCAAGGCGCTGTGGATGGACCGCTACGTCTGGTGAGTCCGGCGCTGTACCGCTCTATGTGCCAGTGCCACTGTAACGGCGGATTGAAATATTCAATGCTCGCTTGGCATCCGCGCGAGGTAACTCAAACATTGCCGCGTTCGAACGTGCTGCGCGACGAACTAATTATTTACATTTTTCACATCGCAGAAAAGAGGTTACTGGTCATGGGCGTTGTGGATGAACTTGCAGCTTAACAGATGTAGCATTTGGTTAGCTGCAGAATACTGAGCTAGGATCACGTGTCTTAGTCCCTGTAGCTTCGGGATAAAGATTAGAGCTACAGGATCCCGTGCCTAATCGTAAGATGTGACTAAAAGGGAGTTTCCGGGGTTATGGATGGTGTGAGTGAAAGCTGATCCACCCAGCCAGTAGCCCCGGGAAGGATGGTTGTGTGCGTGGCCGTATGCCGCCGTAAGCATCGGAAGTTGCAGGAGAGCACATCTGCTATCACAAAGATGGGTTGTGGGATGGGGGTTACATTCGCTTCGTTCGCTTCCGTTAGTATATTAGGATACTGTGGAATTTCAGATTGTATGTTGCACGTTAAACCTCATACTTGACGTCCTCCCTTCCAGGTACGAGGAGTACCCCACCAAGCCGCCGCTGTTCGTCCTCAACGGCTTCATCTACACGCTGCTCGGGCTGTACGACCTGCACGTGATCGAAGGTGAGAACTCCATCTCGTTGGCCAAGAAGATGTTCGAGGACGGCATGACGTCGCTGAAGCGGCTGCTGCCGCTGTTCGACACGGGCAGCGGGAGCTTCTACGACCTGCGGCACTTCACGCTGGGAGTGAGCCCGAACATCGCGCGCTGGGACTACCACGCCACGCACGTCAACCAGCTGCACCTGCTGGCCGGCCTCGACCCCGCGCCCGTGCTGCGGGATGTCGCCACCCGCTGGGAGGGCTACATGCGCGGCAGGCGCGCGCACCACAACTGAACTCTCTTCAATAAAAAAAAATTCATTGAAAGCGGCACACAAGAATTCCCTGTGTCCGTGCGTACCATGTGCCCTGTGTGTGTGTGTGCATGTACCGTGCGACTGGAAATTTGGATGATATCTCTTTATTATTTATTTTAACTCATTCGAATTTCTGATTCGGCTGGTATCGAAACCGGGACCTCCGAGCGACAGTCAAACTCGGTAACAATTCGTCGTATCTGGTGGTATCCGGGTCGTTAAAATGATATTATAAATTAAAAAGATGTAGATACGTTATTTACAACCGCTCCAAAAATGTATCTTCGAAGTACTCGTATAGACATGCCAATAAGCACATCGGCGCTATTAGTACGTTGACAGCTGTCACTAATGAAAACCCGAAGTAAGTGAAAATACCGTCGTCTGTAGCAAAATCCTTTACGAAATATAGCTTGAAAGTTCATGAAGGTGACAGATTTTTTTAAAATGTAATTATAACTTATTTTATACAAATATAGAAACAAAATCATAATTCGACCAAAATAAAGATTATATTTTGACACGTGATAAGATAAGCGATCGGTTCTACAAACGTATACCTGTCTCTTTTTCACCAAAGTCACTTTTTGTGGATACATTTTTTGGGGAATAAATTATTTTCGAAATGAAAATATGGATATTACTTATAACGTGTCTACATATTTCTAATTAGATTTAGATGTTGAGCAGCGTGGAACAGACATAAAAGACAGCTTTAGACAGTAACGGCCTGGCCACGGGGATCGGCGGTGCGAACGACAAAGCGGCGGGCGAAGCGACTATTCGCGCGGCACCGTTTGCAGGCCACGGGCAGTCACGTTAGCCGCCGCGACCAGTAAGGAAGTCCGACAGCGAAAAATGTCTTTATGGAAATTATATCGATATTACTTGGAAAGTAATATTTTTTTGGTTCAAGACCTAATATTTGGAAGAGATTGTGTAATTATAAATTAATTGATGAATTGAATAAGAATCGGGGTATTCACGGAGAATTCCACAAAAAGTACGACAAATACCGAATGTATCCAGTTTTTTTTTCGAATATACCAGAATGAGTATTGAAACCTTCAATTATATTCTTACGAATACTCGACCAGAATTAGAGAAAAAAGTCAACGCAAATAGAATTTTAAGTGCCGCTGAAAAACATGTTTTAATTTATGCTGTGGATGGCCAGACTTCCATATAGGTGATCTAGCTAGTATTTCAGCAATAAAAGTATCGGTGTTCATTTTACGCGGCGAAAACAACTAAACTCATTTGATCACTGCACTATTGCCGCGAATGCCGCTCGACTCCGTGGCTCGTGGCGTACAGATTCATGGCTTTGTTTTGTTCGCCCGCCGCGCCGCAAGACGCCCGCGCGGTTCGCTCGGTACATTTCGCCGGTCGCCGTTGCGCGTGGCTTGATACGTACATTGCCATGTGTTTGTTTCAGTCGCTAGACGCTTCGCCGTTCGCACCGCGTGAATATTCGCATCGGCGAATGTTCCGTGGCCAGGCGATTTTATTGACATGTTTTGTTGGATGTAATGAGAGAGGGCATATGTCACTACGATCTTGCCAGTATTTTCGACATCATAGTGATGGAACAAGGAACCAGTGGGCCTAGACAAGTGGTATTCTACTATCGTAAACGCTTGTAGAATAGAATGATAAATGTATGGAATTGACGTTAGCTAACGAAACGTCACGCGATATTGATTGTTAGCTAATGTAAATCGCATACATTTACCATACAGTAAATATTAGCAGCATATGAATTATAGCTTAGTTAATTAACTTAAAAATTAGTGTTTTTAAGTATGGGAAAGGTTTTTAAAACTTTCTTAAAGAGCTCTAAAGCTCAGTCGAGTTATTTATCAATTTTTAAACTTCGTATTATTCAAAAAAGTCTGTAGTAATAATATTAATCAGTGTTGCCATTTTGCAAACGATTTTCTACGGTTCGGTTTAAAATATAATTATTATGTTTAGACTGAGGAGCATTCTGAGGTCTTTTGAAATTTGTGTTTTTGTAATGATTCACTGATAAATCAGTAAATAAGGCAAGATAATGAATAGGCCTTACATTTAGAATTTATTAAATTTCCTTATAGCTATTAATGTCACGTTTATTCAAATAATAATCAAGACTGTCCCGTAACAAAATGTTGTTTTTAATTATATCTAAAAGACTGTCTTACTTTTCTTCTTTGTGATAAATATATACCGCGCATATATGGAAAGCTGTTAACACAAATCAGTTTTAAGAAACTTTAAAGGTAAGACTGTGACTTGAAAAATACTTTTCAAGTTCACCTTTAAGTTTAATCATAAATTATTCAACAGAATTATTGAAGTTTAAAAATATTGAAAGGTATTAAAACGGTGACTCCGCCATATTTATATTTCGCAATATTTGCAAAAAATATTGTGCAGTAACTCGTTAAATGTTAATCTAACATTGTAATATTTATTATTATTTCGTTACAACGAATTATTTATTATTTTAATAAGCACAAACTAGTTATATTAATTTAACTACTGTAACTGTTTATAATATATTAATATATCATACAAAATGCTTGCCACTCTTACAAAGGGATCAATTTATTATATTATTTATTTTACTAATATTAATATACCTATAACCTATAATTTACTAAAAACTTCAATTCATTTGTTAAGTTCATTGTACACTTCAATATAGTTTGGTCTTTATTTCATGTAATAAAAATATGTATAGGTACTGCTTCAATGCGAAACGACAAATTACTGGTTATAATACAAACTCAAAAGACTTATCTAGTTAGATAAACATTTGTTATCGTTCCTTCCCTTGTTGTTTGTTTGTTTAACTAAAAATATATAACAAGCTTTAAGAAACACAATAACTTCGTGGAAATACATTGGGTAGTAGTGCGCTACAAGAGGTCGACACGGTGTACTTTTATACGTACTTAATATAGCTACACTTACTAAGGATAGTACTTCTAATTACTTTGAATTTCAAAGTCAACGTTACTCGTAGTATTTTACAATCCATTAAAGATAATAATAAAAAAACTTTGGAAGGAAGAATGGTCGTGTGAACATAACGTTGGAGAGCTATGTAAATGTTGTTTATTCGCACCAATATTACTATTATTAACGTAAAATAGAATTACCTATAAACACCATATCTCTGTAAATGTAAATAATAATACACAATGAGAGTAATACAGTAGTTGTGTAGAGTTTATTACTGAAAAATTATGTGTATGTACATGCGTTACATTCTTTGTAGGTTGTAGAGGATTATTAAAACATGTTATAATAATAATAGATATTATTATATTAATATATATAACTTGTAAATAATAATTGACACTTTTTATGTCTCTAAAAACAAATTGGAATTGAAGTACATAATATTTAACATTCAAAATAAATGATTGTTAAAGAATTTAATGAAAAATTATTTCTTAAAAATATTCGACAATCAAGTCTCTTTTTAAAATTTATTTAAAAGCCCGTTTCGATATAAAACAGAGTCAAAAGTTGCAGTTTGCAGGCGAACTGAGTGCTGAATGTTTTACATTAATTTTGTAGCAAGATCTTTCCATTTAACTTTGGTATTTACAAGTAAATAAATGCAACTCAATCATCATAGCCGGTACAGATTGAAACAACAATGAATAACTGAAAAGTAAATATTAAAGTTTATCATTCTTGTATGTAAAACTGTTAAGAAATGCGATCATACAAATCATAGTGTACCTAATTCTATGTATACTTACCCTATATTAGGCCGGGTTGTGATCCGAAGCACAAATTTTACAACTAGATCTTCTTGAAATTTTAAGAAATATATTTAAGCTCGTAGAATTACATAACAAAACTGTATTGAAAATTTTAGATTTTTACGGAAAAATATATCTGGTCCTGTAAATAAAGTTGTGAATGTCAATTGCAAGGTCTATATCTACTCGTTAGAAATTAAAACTGTGTAATCTTTGAACACCAAGGGCAGAAAATGTATTGTAAAAGGATCTTCAATGTTCATGTTGATATCTGAGGATGGGTGTCTGAGATCGAAAACAGACGACTGCATGTGGCAGTGTGTGTTGCTCTTTAGAATTAATTTTTATTTAACAAAGTTTTTCAAGTTTCTTCATGTCCCATTTAATGAGTCCTTGCCTGAAATTGACTGAAAATTGTATAGCAGGTATATGGGTAGATATTGGCGTAGAAAAAAATGTAGATTCAATTATCTCTTTAATGTAGGAACTCGTCGACCAATATGAATATTGACTTGTTAATGTAGAAGACATTATTTATATGTAAGGCTCACTTCGTACTAAACAACCTACTAATGTGAAAGACGTAATTTTTGTTTACAGTTCGTTGTATAGTATGATTTTGTTCTTTACACATTTAGTGATAAACTTTGAGTATTAATTGTTGTATGACTCCAAAATTACATTGCAGCAAAAATCTTAGTATCTCGTGTAAATAGTAAATATGCAAAGATCTAACGAAATGTTTAAGTAATTAAGTACAGTTCGCGTCATGTAAAAAGAACGCTGGGAGAAAGTGTAGGGGGTATGTTTGCGCATGGGTACACTCGCACACGAAAGTAGGCATATGGTTTTATTTTTGAACTAACCTCGCTCGTGACTTCTTATATTGGTTTTCGGTAGGCTATTGAAAAACCTCATACCACCAAATAGACCGATAAATCGCGCATTAGGCGATTTATCGGCAGCCTGACCACCAGCGTTCTTTTTACATGACGCGACCTATATTAGACTTGTAGAAAATTAATTTATGATATTATTTATTTCTTTAAACTGTCTGCAGTCGTTTAGACTGTAACGCGGTTGATAATGTCGTTTGATGATTGAAATTTTGTATCAAATACTATTCACCCTAACGCTGTAACAGTCACTCTCTTAGTATAATATAATAACAGATTTTTACATTATGGGTTAATTACGAACTTTTAAATGTTTCCATTATTACCTTGCCTAGTTCCCATTGTTAACGAGTGGTGTCCGTTTTCAGTAATTGTAACGAATGACCTTGGATCTTCTTATATACTTACCTATGAAAAAGTAAACCTGAAAATATTAAACAACCGCTCAAATCGTACTGGTAGTTATTTGATTTTTAATTGCTGAAATGGGAGCACCACTTTTAGTAGTAACGATTATTTAGATATAAAATTAGTGAGCAAAAGATTGCTATGTAAAATGTATGTATTGCCTACAAATCACAAACGACGTGTAGAACATTCCAATATAAAAGAGCTTATAAGTAGTTACTGTAAGTAGTGGGTTAGTTATTTCCTTGTTTTTGTTGATATGTATGTTGTGAGAGAGGTTGTTGTGATGTCATTGATAATACATGGCCAGTGATTATCTAATTTTTAATAAAAAATATTTGACGATAAATAAATATATCCGTGCGAAAGTGCAACTAAATATTAAAAAATATGAAACTAAATATGACCGATTTTACGCAATTTTTTTCTGTAGCAATATAAGAATATATGCATAAACTATTTCAAAGCCAGGCGCTAAATATGCAGCAATTATTTTATTTAAGAAGAGTACTTAATATATTTATTTTTTTCAACCTTTTTTATGCCCACTGCAGTGCACAGGTCTCAAACTCACAAGTGAGAGGGATTTAGGCCATAGTCCACCACACTGGCCAAGTGCGGATTGGTGGACGTCATGCTTTCGAGAAATTATGAATTTCTCTCAGGCATGCACGGCGATGGAGAACATCGTAATCAATTAAATATCACGATATTTTCCATCACCGTGGAGCAGCGATAAATGCGCACATTACTTTATTCGTCAGAGGTGCGCGCCGAGGATTTGAACCCGGGATCGGTCCCGTCGAAGGCCGCGGTTTTTTACCACTCGGCCATGTATTATCGAATAGGGTAAAGATGTACAGTGTCTCAGAATCTAATCGGTAGCGAGTAGAGCCTAGCGAATGCACTTGTGAATGACAATAAAGCGACTCTGATAAAATCAACTACTTTTTTTATTTACTTCTTGAGTACAGAGTGTGGTACAGCTTGTATTATTCAAATTTCTACCGCACCGATTGTCGAACTCGGAACAATATGGTGGTACCATTGGTAAAGCGCGAAACCTTGATTAGCAACTCGGTATGTAGACCCAAGCGTGCGTTGCAAATTACCATTTAATACAGCAAGGGAGGCCATGAGGCTAACTGTGGGTTTACTCGAGCGTCATCTGGACCTTGTGCATTTTATAGGTTGAATGGTAGAAAGATAAAAGGCTTTTTTAATCGTGGTAGTACTCAACAGGATGCAAGGTGTACCCCATATCTTCCTATTATACTTTATATTCCTATTCCTATTATACATTATACTTCCCTACTAAGACGTATTTAGCCGCCACGTTTGTTACATCAGAAGAAATATAATCGTTATTTTAATTACGAAAGTTTTAATTTAATTTTAAAATTCTCGTGTCACAGTGTTAGCAACAAAACTCCAAAACGGCTTGACCAATGATTATAAGATTTTATGTGTTAATTCAATAGGTCAAAGTATAGGATTTCGTAAATATGCAAAAACGAACCAAGTCGCGGGCCGTCAGTTAGCGGCTTTAATTATTATTTTTAAATTATTATTATTAATTATTATTAAATTACTTTGTGTAAATAAAACTCATGTTGACATCTAAATACGTTTATTAAAACATGAAAGCTCCATAATGCTTGCTTATATCTAGACGTACAATTAGTCAAAACTTAAAATAATCCTCGGAAACTGCACATCTACTTTCCAAGTCGCGCAGCTCTCGACTATCACAGTTCCTTTCCACTTCCCACTTCCCTCTCGTGCGTTTAAAACAATTCGAGATTATTGAATTGGGCGGTAAATAGTGCACATAGAATTAAATATTGGCTATTTTTAGCTCTGTCGCTCACAACTATTTAGGGATTATTGTTAGAATCGCTTAGCATCTGTCGCATTTTAATGCGTGCTTTTAAGATGTAGGTAAATAGTTTCTGTTATGGCTAGGATTTTAAGAAGCAGTGCCTAGTACGGAGTTGAATGTTGTATCTCTTACCATCAACAATTTTATCATTATTTCTAATGAAAAATGAAAAAGATGCACAATACAATTTGAAAAGGCAATATATAAACAGGTATAAATGATAATTACCATTAATAATCAGGTTTAACAAGATTGTTATCAATTCTTGTATCTATGCAAAATCCGATGGCATCATTTACCGCCCGCTGTAGTACAGATGCCTCATATTTAACAACTAATAACTGTGTTTTGATAATTTCACACGTCTATGTGCTTATTTAGAGATGTTTGCTTCCACCATACATCAGTGCAAAGTCAAGTGCCACTGGTTTATAGGTAGTTGGATTTACACACACATATTATTATTATGTAATTTACAGTTGATATAGTAATTAACGCCATCTTAACACATATTATTTAATATTTTTAATTCACACACATATAATTACACTGTTTTCTTCAAATTCTACAATTATGAATCGTATTCAGTATATTCGTAGTTTAATAAAAAAATCGTATAAAAATGTTATCCAGCACATAAATAAATGTTTCATAAGTATAAAAAAATCGATGCTAAAAATATCAAATCTTTACCAATGTCCCATAATCTCAGTCTCTTTCTTTACCTGCTGCTTTGAAGCATTCATTTAATTATTAATAACATTTAATTTTTACATTCTACACAACCAAAACTGACTTATGTAGGTTAATTTTTTCATTATAATTCAACATAACATTATACAGCCTAGTTAAATTATAGATAAAACATTGACAAATTAAAACATGTCGTCATGCTTGTTGAACTATAAACTCTTTTACTATTTCTAGCTACCTAGTTACGCAACTGTTTTTTCATCTCATATTTTAATACTTTTATTTGCACATCGATAACTAACAGTGCCAACAAGACTGAAGAAGTTTTACACTTAAGGGTGCGTTTTCACTGACGCGGAGCTGTGCGGAGCGGTGCATGAATTGATCAATCACTATGCTCGAAATCTTCGCTCCGCTTCAATGGAAACAGCACGAGCGGAGTGGAGCAGAGCTGAACGGGTATTCATAAAAATACAGCGAGGCGATGCGGAGCGCAGGACAGAGGGCATTGGGGGGTGGATATCTCAGCTTCACTACTCCACTTCAGTGGAAACGCAGCCTAACACTTGCCATAAAATTATAAAAAAGGACATAACATAAAATGGGCTTAAAACACTATTATTAATATTATAAATAAATGAATATCCCTAATCATAAACTAAAATTATTAAAACATCTCGTTATAGACAAACATACATTTATTAATTTTAAAAAACGGTTCCAACAGACAACAGACTAGAAAACACTAACTTACAGCTAACACTACGCGACATTCATAAACAGTTTGCACAAAATCACTGATGGATTTAAGTAAATCTTCTATTAAGACATGATTATAATCTGATTAGGTTTGTTCAACTTTGTTCATGTGGGACACAAACCGAAAATACAGATCATGTGATAATAAATGGCGCATGAAAGAAATGCCTAGTATATTATCTAACCTCAAAAATTTCATCCTGTTAAAAATGCAAAGTGTCATATATTACCAACTAGATATTTCGATAAATATGTTATATAAAATGTAATAAAAATCGTGTTGTGTGTTTGCAAATTGGATAAATAAAAGTATTGATTGATCTACTTCGACTACTTTTTACTTTTTCGCTAAATATTATTATGATACTTTTAAAGTACATGCATAGGCGCTTAAATATCACCAAATAAATAAAGATCCCAAATCTTAAATAAAGAAAAAATGTAACTTACGTTTTTGTATATTAAACGAATTCTTGATAAGCCGAATTATTATTTACTATATGTATTATCACTTATTTTGTAGATGTTAAGAATAACTCTTGTTTCAATCACATAAATATATACATTGTTTGAATTTTATACGCTACAGCTATGCGACTTCTGATGCGAATTGTGGGGGTTCTAAATGATACGTACATCATTGATTATGTACGTACGCACGTTGATAAAACATAATAATAGTTCTGTTGCGTTATATCAAGATATCTTGAAGTTTTTAAATTGGAGGGAGAAAGAGTAGTGCGAATAGTACCGTTGTTGATTAACAACTATTCAACATCAAAGTTCCTTTCTACATACAGTAAGGGCAGATTTGGTTTGTTGTTTAGCTGTGACTTGTAAAAATTACATTTTAAAATCAAGATACGCTGCTCTTACGATTACTACGTTAAAACATCATAGAACCTCACGCTCCCATTAGTATTGCATATACGTTTACGAAAACTGTCTAAACTAGCATCACTGGTACGGAACAGAGCAAAAAAGACCGCGTGCGTAGACATACACGAATCAACACTTAATTCACTTCTGCGGAAAGCGCACCGTGATGAACTTCTGCTTCCACACGCGGCGGCACAACGTCGCCACGCGCACGCGCACGCGCCGCTCGGCGTACGGCGCGTGACGCGCGGCGGGCGGGGGCGGAGGCGGGGCTTGCAGCGGGGGCGGGGCTTGCAGCGGGGGCGGGGCTTGCGGGGGTGAAGCGGCGCGGAGCAGAGCGCGGGCGAGGCGCAGGCGTCAGTCGTCGTAGCGCTCGGCGGCCTCGGTGGCGGTCTCCGCGGGCGGCAGCGCGCGCCGCGACGACTCCGAGCTCGCCTCCGACTGCGGCGACGGCGTGCGGCCGCGCGCCTCCGCGTTGCTCGAGGTCGATGCTTCTGTAACATTCAAATAGATGTTATTAGTGCTAGATTAAGATGCTAGTGGTGAACAATCTGGAGGAAAGTACTATGAATTCTGTGCATCTGGGGGCACGGAGTGCCCCCGACAAGTCGAGCGCAAAGCAACACTGCCGTACCATCCTTTACTGGAACCATTTCGCCGCATTTTCAGGCCCCTATTTGAGAACCTCTGGATAAGACCAGAGCGCTGAAGTTTTCATCATCCAGTAAGCTATAATCACATACTTAAAATCCAAAATTTCAAGTCTGTAGGTCATTTAGTTCCGAAGTTAAGCGAAAGCAAAGTTTCGCATTTACGACACTCACTCACTCATGGATCATCAAAATAGAACTAGTACTTCCCATAAACGCAGAGAGCTGAAATTTGGTACAGAGTTAGGGTTTAATGGCCACATAAAGGGAAAACTATAAAAACTAGGATAACTAGGATTATTTAGTACTCTTGGTCCATCCTTTACTGGAACCATTTCGCCGCATTTTCAGGCCCCTATTAGAGAACCTTTGGATAAGACCAGAGCGCTGAAATTTTCATCATCCAGTAAACTATAATCACATACTTAAAATCCAAAATTTCAAGTCTGTAAGTCATTTAGTACCGAAGTTAAGGGAAAGCAAAGTTTCGCATTTTTCGTCGCATTTACGACACTCACTCACTCATAAAATCAAAATAGAACAAGTACTTCCCATAAACTTAGAGAGCTGAAATTTGGTACAGAGTTAGAGTTTAATGGCTACATAAAGGGAAAACTATAAAAACTAGGATAACTAGGATTATTTAGTACTCTTAGTCCATCCTTTACTGGAACCATTTCGCCGCATTTTCAGGCCCCTATTAGAGAACCTTTGGATAAGACCAGAGCGCTGAAATTTTCATCATCCAGTAAGCTATAATCACATACTTAAAATCCAAAATTTCAAGTCTGTAAGTCATTTAGTACCGAAGTTAAGCGAAAGCAAAGTTTCGCATTTTTCGTCGCATTTACGACAGTCACCTCACTTATAAAATCAAAATAGAACTAGTACTTCCCATAAACTCAGAGAGCTGAAATTTGGTACAGAGTTAGGGTTTAATGGCCACATAAAGGGAAAACTATAAAAACTAGGATTATTTAGTAGGTACTCTTAGTTTTCCAGGTTTCATTTAGAGTTAGGCAGTACTTCGAATCGCGTTCGTGTTTATAAGTACTTTTCTAGTATTCTACACTTCGTTTATTTAGTTAGATATTACTTCGTTACGTTTAAAAATATCATTAATTTAGCTGTATTTCAGTACTATACTAGGTAGGTGTCCGACCGTGCTTTAGCGGAGCGCAATTAAAATTGTAAGTTGTAATAGTTCTGCAATATCGGGCTAGATGGCGTTAGTAATGTACACTCTGAATCACGCTGTTCTGGGTAAATTGTATAAAAGACTCAATGTATGAAAATTTTTAAAGCAATCGCAAATAAATCGGGCTCGAAGTCACATCCTTACTTCGACTCCGAGAATAAGTGACCCGAAGTTTTTTCGAACCTCAACCCCCTCTCCTTGAGTCCTCCAGGAGGCAGGACAGTAGGTAATTCCTTTGGTAGAAAGTTCATTGATTTTATTATGTAAATATTAATTATATTAACACCTGTCTAATAATAAAGATAAAGAGTTAACGTTATGTTTATAGTTTGTATAGATTGAGTAGGTTCAGTATTATTTCCTTTGAGTTTTTTTATTAAGATCTAATTTAATCTAGCCTATTACGTTCCAATGCTGGGCGAATGCCTCCCCTTCTGCTTTTAATACGCTTAAAAATAAAATTAAAGGAAAACTCTGGATAAGACAAGATTGGCTTTTATACTTATACTTACAAGTATACAAGAAGAAACAGTCGAACGATTAACTTTATTCTACTCGAACATTAGGTATATAGGTAAATTAAATAAACAAATTACACTAAAATATTAATTTCGCTCTTTTGGTCAAAATATAATGCATTGGACTACGAGTGGCGGTGATACCCGTCGCTAGATGGCGCTGACTGTATTTTAAAACGCGCTTGCGGCCGCGTTACAGTCGACTCGTTTACGACATTCTTCTACTGCGCTTGAAAACGTTTGCTATAGATTAGGAGGGATTATTTGCATTTTGTTGATTTCGCTTATTATTTCGTGAGGTTTGCTAAGGTTTAGGGCATGCATCAATGCGAAATACCTAATCACAAGCCACGCCTCTACCCTGCGGCGGGGTGATGTTCCCCTTGCGGGGATTCGCCATCTATCGGTGACTTTAAGTAAAAATAAGTTGATTTCTAAATTAAGAGCCAGCGTCACCTAGCGGAACAACGAAGAAGCTCTTATACAACGAAGAAGCTCAAATAGCTGTATTGCAACAATGTCATTTAGTAACAAAATTTTGAACAAATACTTATAATATTATATCAGCAACGTACAGTACTTAAACATTGCAAAAAATACGAATGTACAGCTTCGACTGTTCTACGATTGTATACAGTGGGCCGCAGCTCATATGTAAAATTATAAATAAAGTAAAAAAATCGATACTTAAAATAAATTCACAATTTTGTTCACTTTTTTAATGAATCAGAAACGGAAAAACGTTTTCACTGTAAAAAAAATATTTGTGGTCGAGGACTAATTTTACAAAAACTGTACAAGTGGGAATCGAACCCAGAACACTCCTACGAAATGCACGAGATTTTATTACGAGCTACGCTCACTACTTCACTAAGAGTGATATAAAGGATCAGTATGGCTACACATTACCTACGTAAGGATTTCTCGTTGTCAGTCTATCGACTCAGTCGATATAGATAGGGGCAGTGTAATTGTAGGTTTTTATTTATGAAACAAAATTGATTACGGTGTAAAAAAAAAATAAACACCTAAAGTATATAATGAATCATAGCTTTGTACCTAGGTTACTTACGTACTTTTCTTTTGTTCATGTAGACTTTTTTCGGCCGTAAGAATTTCAAATATTTATGTTTTCAGTCTGTCTTTTTATAAGCTTTTTTATTGTAAAAATTATTTGTAATTTTAAAATAGTAAAAAAAAACAAATTTATATAATATAAAAAACATATGTTACGCTGGGGATCGAACCTGAGTCGTATTGCAAACGCGAGTGAAACAAGACTTCAAAAACTTGACTACAGACGGTACTTAACAAATCGTGAAATAAGAACGAAGTGTGACTACCGAGTAACATAAAAAAAAAATAAACACCTAAAGTATTTATAATGAATCATAGCTTTGTACCTAGGTTACTTACGTACTTTTCTTTTGTTCATGTAGACTTTTTTCGGCCGTAAGAATTTCAAATATTTATGTTTTCAGTCTGTCTTTTTATAAGCTTTTTTATTGTAAAAATTATTTGTAATTTTAAAATAGTAAAAAAAAAACAAATTTATATAATATAAAAAACATATGCTACGCTGGGGATCGAACCTGAGTCGTATTGCAAACGTGAGTGAAACAAGACTTCAAAAACTGGACTACAGACGCTACTTTCCAAATTGTGAAAAAAGGACCAAGTGTGACTACCGAGTAACCTAAATATTCTTTGCTCATAAATAGACAGCTAGCCTAAAATAAAATATATTACGAATAAAATTATTGTAAATAGATTATCGATATATCGGGTATTGTTTCTTTCTACTTACCTTTTTTCTTCGTTCATATTAGCTATTTGCTGTCGTTTGAACTGTAAATATTTCCGTTTTGATAATTTATTTTTACTTTTATTTCCCATTTTCTAAACTTTAAAATTACCTAATTCTTACTAAAAATAATAACTTATACCTAATACTTACTTACTAAGAAACAAAATATATTTTCAAAAACTAAACAAAATGATATAAAATTCGATCGTTGACAGTGGTCACGGGTGGTATCATGGTGGGATGGGATGGGAGTGGCGAAGAGAAGAGACTGATGGCATGCGTTACTTCAGCGGCCAGCGCTCGCGAGGAAAAGAAAGCATCATCTTATTTTGAATGTCGTAAGCGCCAAATCGAAAAACATTTTTCGTTAAAAAACTAAAACAAAACATAGAAAACTGTTTGCATAGAAAGCTTTATAATAATATTAGCTTGTTGTAAAAAATAACGATAAATACTTACATTCAAACTCGTTTTGACATAAAATGATAAAAATTGAAAATATTGTCCTAATTTTGAAAAATAATTCTATCGATAAAATTTTATGGCATCGTGTTTTCTGTTGCATAAAAATTTAGTAAATATAATGAAAATTCAGATTAAGTATGTAAAAACTATTCTCCAGTCGTTTCTACAAAATGAAACATATTCAATTACAATACTCCTTTTTTATGCATGCCCTTAATTAGCAGGTTGTTATTATAACAATTCTAAGATTTTAATAGGTATCTATGTTAGGAATATTCTGATTAGTGACGTATTACTGATTATTACTTAAATATTAGATTTGAAAGAAGTTTTGATTGAATGCTTTATTTAATTGTTACTTATTTAGTATTTATTGTTACTTATTTAGTATTTATCAGGCATGGTAGGCATCGAAACATTGGAGCTCCGACGTAAGTGTGCTCTAATGCTTCACTATTACATGCTGCTAAATAATAAAGTGGACAATCCATCCGCTTTAGCTCGCTGTTCACTCGCGGTCCCGGGGCGCGGGGGCGGCGGCGCGCGGCGCGGCTGCTGGCGGGCCCGCCCGCGCGCACGCAGACCGCGCGGCACGCTCCCACCGCACAAGCCATACGTTTGCTTAATGCTGTTATCATTATCACTCATGAACCAGAACTCGACCTATTCTATACGTCCACTAATAAGTTTATATTTTATTGTGCTAAAATTGTATCAATACATAATCTTTGATAATTATTTGTTTTTAATAAATTTTAATTGAATTAATAATAATTGAAATCTAATTAAATTCTTAAATTTTATGTTAAATAGGTAATAATTAATTTAATTTGTAATACAATATAATTGCTTATGTACTATTTTATAATATTTGTGTTTAATATGATTAATATTGTAGTTCTTCAATAATATTTTTATAATGTAATAATGTTAGCTGGTAGTGCGATTTGGCATCGCTGTAAGCGCTACAAGCAATTGTTGTGAATAATAAATAAATAAATAAATAAATAGTACTCTTAGTTTTCTAGGTTTAATTTACAGTTCGGCAGTACTTCGAATAAAAAGAAAAAAACTGTGTCAAATAAGAAAATCTAATAAAATAAATCAATATGCCCACGTTTCTACAAAAAGAAGTGAAATCCCACCAAAACATTCTGTAAAAAACTAGCCAAGTCTCGATGGAGCTGCTTGTTTATCTCTAAAAAGTAATGAAATCTAGAGAAAGTCGTGCCAAGTCTAAGGTTCCTTACTGCGATTTCTTTATTATTATAGTTAATGTTGTGTGACTTGGCCGTTGAAGGATAGACCAGTGTTATTTTATGTTAGATCGGTGGTCGATTTGACGCTCCAAAAAGAAGTAAGCAGAAGTCAGCATTCTCAATGCTGAATGCATGTGTTGCACAATCAACAACAGCCTAAAATGAGACACTAGCGTCCAATTACCAATACCAGTATGGGCTATTATCTCGCTTAACAAACATAGGTAGTTACAACAGATATAACATTACGTGTAAACAAAAATAATATTCAACGGCCAAGTCACACAACGTTAACTATAATAATAAAGAAATCGCAGTAAGGAACCTTAGACTTGGCACGACTTTCTCTAGATTTCATTACTTTTTAGAGATAAACAAGCAGCTCCATCGAGACTTGGCTAGTTTTTTACAGAATGTTTTGGTGGGATTCAATTTTACTTGCAATCAAATTTTATAAGAACAAACATAATGAAAGCATTGCCAGAGTCTTAAAACTTTACTTTGCACACTAAAATATTTATAGGTAATGTAAGACAAATAGAATTTTAAAATCGTATAAAATCATTTCATCGAGTCATTACTTGTAAATCACTGCAATTTTTTTGTAAGTTTGACAATCAAGTACTTGTTAGACAGATTGACTGACAGTCCGTCTCTTAACATTTTGTTCATCAAACAGTTTCTTGAAAGTTTGACAATAAAATAGTTTTCATCTTAGCCAAGCGTCCCACAATAGTTCACATATTTTATTCGTACTCAAGATAAGAAGATAAAATTGTGGGGGTTCTAAATGTTAGACTAGTGTTACTCACGCTCGCTGGCGGCGGCGGGCGGCGCGGGGGCGGGGGCGGCGGGGAGGGCGGGGGCGGCGTCGGCGAGGGGCGAGGGGCGCTGCTTCTTGGCGGCGGGGTCGTCGCGCGCCTCGCGCTCCTCCACCTGCGCCGGACACTCCAGGTGCACCAGGTGGAACACCTGTAACATGTGGCTTTTCATCAACCAGCCTTTCGAGGTGAGGACAGTTCACCCCTCAAAACCTATTAGCTTGATTTTGTAATTATGAAAATCTAAGTCTTTATTTTGTGTGACACTATTATTATTGACATTTAATGATAAATATTATGTTCTTTAAATAATTACTGTTTTAACCTACTTTTTTACAAGTTTAGTAAGTGAAGCCTGAAAAGTTAACATTTATTTGAACTCGTATTATGCATTAAGACCTGCTAATTATTGTACTAAATGCCTTACACTAATGTTTAAATAAATAATTAAATAAGTGACATACTTGTCACTTAAACCACATTTGACCATTATATTAATCCGGTGCAAATTTGTGTTTTTATAATACAATTATTTTTTATTGTTAAACATCTAATGCAGCGTGTTACACTGATTTTTAGCATAACAACATCCAAGCTACATATATAAACTTCACAGTAACTTCATTATCGTGACTTAGAAGCCCACGCAGTGCTGTCTAACTTGACTTATTCAAATAACAAAAAGCAAACCTGGTATACTGAAGCGCCAGCTTTTGCTATTAAAAGAACACACGCACAGAGAATAAAAAGATATAAGTTTATCTAAATCTAAATTTATTAATAAACACTTATTAATAAACTTAATAAACAACCCATTAATGCGTACATCTGTGCAAATTATTCAGATGTTTCACGTTTGCTAAGCGTTCTACAACAGCTCACACTTTTCTCTTTTTGAAAATAAAAAAAAATTAACTTAAGCTAAAAATCTTAGTTTCAAGCACTGAATACTCAAATGCTCTTTTAATATTTAATGCTTGTAACTAAGAAAGGTTAGTAACTATTTAGTGACTGACAATTTATTACAGTACAAGAATATAATTGTTGTAATACATTATTGTTTAATATTATCATAATTGTAGTAAATAAAAATATTACCTCATTTACAGAATTATTTGTGCCAACAACGCGAATAATGGACACTGGACGCGGTGAGAAGTAAATCACTTGCCAAGACCTGAAAAATAATATCTCGTATAATTCTTTTATATCATCAATGTAGGTTGGTCGTAAAAATACCATGGATATGCACGTTATCTCAGTGTTTGCTACCTGAAAAGCTGCTAATCGGCCGACAATTACTATAGATACTTATTAATCACCACTGAGTTACTATAGTTACGTACTCGTATTTTTCGTATAACTAAAAATATTGATATATATATATATATTGTGAAAAATTAAAAACAAAAAATGAAAAATGATTTGAAAATAACTTTACTATGGACTACCACATACCTACCAGCTAAATGATAATGTAGCGGAGAAGCGCTGACTTCTAAGATACACGTTAAATTATGACTTAGTTTAAGAGACCAGAAGTTTGCAGAATACATTGCAACTGAATGTATTGAAAATTTTTACATATACTTCTAGAAATGCTGTACTATATTTTTGTTCTGTTTACAAATAAATTTAATTCATTATATATGACTTCGTCACTAGGGTGTAACTGACAGATTGACTGCTTGAACGAGTACGTGCGTAACACCAAAAACGCCGAACGTATTCATGAGATAAATTAACTACATATAAATTTCAAATACAGTCACTGACTTTTCGAACTACGTCTGTGACTTCTGAAAAAAATTGATTTTTACAGTACTAAAGACCACAAAGTCCTTTTTAAGAACTTTGCAAATGCGCGAAGGCAAAAGATCTGAGATCACTCAAAAACCTTAAGCTTAATGGTCGATTTACATTGATTGATGCTGCGACGATGCATTCCAGCGCTGGATCGGCACTGGATCAATGTAAACATATTTCAATCCAGTACAGCGTTCAGTGTCCAGCGCTGGGTCGGAATAGAATCGTTCCTATTTTTCAATCCAGTGACCTCCCCCCGTACGCCACGCACCCCGCGCCAGTGGCACTGGAAACGTGTAAACGCACTGGGCCAGCCTACGCCGCGTACTCGTATAGTGACCACACTTCTGTTTGTCTGGTATACAATACAAGTTTGCCAAAATTGTCTAAATCAGGGTATGCTTTGACATTTTAACTCCGCCTATCACTTATCTATTTTCTCAGTTTAGCTTTTCCTTTATCCGTTCTTCCTCAAACAATACATTCGCATCATGAGCCATTGATTTAGATTTTTTTTCACGTAAAGCAGTATGATACAAAGATTTTTTGACAGTGTTTTAATTGCCTGCGCTTTACAAGACGCGAAATACCCATTTTTGCTGCGAACTTGTTGTCACCCTAATAAAGTAAGAGTGTCTACTGGATTGAATGTAAACAACCTGATCCAGTAGCAATGCCGATCCAGCGCTGAAATGCATCGACGCTGGATCCAGCCATTGGATAAATGTAAACCAGCTCTAAGGTTTGACTTGGGTTGCATTTGAAATGTGTGAAACTATGGGATTCGGAGTGTAGCGGGTTGGCGCTACACCTTCCGAAGTATACAACACTGTAAATCTACAGCATAACAGCCATAACTTATATTCCAGAGCGATACCTGCAAGCATCCCGCGTCCTGTCGGCCACCATGTCCCAGTGCCAGTAGTTGAGCGAGACCTCCACG
The DNA here is from genome assembly GCA_911387765.1 of Pyrgus malvae. Taxonomy (NCBI): domain Eukaryota; kingdom Metazoa; phylum Arthropoda; class Insecta; order Lepidoptera; family Hesperiidae; genus Pyrgus; species Pyrgus malvae. Next base: position 1,288,576 of record OU426955.1, on the reverse strand, counting down.
TAGTAAGAGTAGTGGCGGTAGTCGCAGTCCCACAGCAGCATGCGCAGCGAGGACAGCAGGTAGGGCTGGGCCAGCTGCACCACGATGGCCCCGGAGCCCAGCTGGTGGCACGTGTAGCCCTCCTCCCAGTCGTAGTGCTCCGTGTCGCCGTTTAGGAGAGCGTTGCGGGAACGGCTACAACGGGAAATCGCTTTTAAAATCTCCTCTCCAAACGCTTTAAAACCGGCAACGCACTGGTGAACCTTCTGGGGTTACCAATGTCCACAACTGGCAGACCTAAAAATTTATTAATAAAAGTAAAAACAACGAGATTTAAAATCGGGCACACATAATAGTACTACTCGGTCAAGTTAACATGACACCTGGGAGGTTACTCTGTTACACTCGTATCCGAAACCTCATTTTTGAGTAAGACTGACGAAATTCTAGACAAAGACAAAGACAAATAACTTTATTTGCACAAATATGGGTGTTTACAAAAGTTGTTAATACATATTTAGTACGCCATATTTACCTTCATGAGGTATGCAAATATTACAAAGATAAAAGAAAAAAAAACTTAATAATAACACAATTTATAAAAATGTACATTATTATTAATTTTATTTTATTTTTATTTGATCCCATATTGCGCATTTTGAAAATTAAATTTTTTAAATTTTATTTCTTCAAGTATGTATTTATTTAGTTGTTTGTTTATTTAATTATTTATTCATATTTATTTGTACTTCGGATCGAATCCGATTGTCGGCTTTGGGTACCCATATTGCAGGGTTTTTGTACACTAAGAGGGAAAAAAGCCGGCGGAAAAAAAACCTCCCAGGTTTTTATGGAATTCCTTTATGCCGTTTTGTCGTTTAAGAAATCAGTGACTGAGTAATACGCCTTTTTCAGTAAATACGTTTTAAGTTCTTTTTTAAACTCGTTGCCCGTTTTGATTTTGAGGAATTCCGGTAGACCGTTATATATTTTTGGTCCCATGCAAAAGACACTATTATGGTATTGTTTCGTTTTAGAAGCAATTGAACATAATTTATTAGGATGCCTTTTTGATTTAAGGGTTTCATATTTAGCTATTTTATTTTTGACCATTAAAGAGATTTCGTAAATATATAAAGAAGGAAAAGTCAATATTTTTAAATTTTGAAAATGTGGCCTACAAGTATCCGTTTCCTTTAGCTGACATATGGCTCGAATGCACTTTTTTTGGGCCTTAAATATGGTTTGTATTCCTGTCGCGTTACCCCAAAATATTATTCCGTATCTTAATGTGGCACCAACGTACGCATGGTATGCGTCCAGAACCGCCGTTTTGCTTACAACTTTTGTTAATTTATATAAAGCAAAAGAAAACTTATTTAACTGTTTACAGACGTGCTCTTTATGTGACTGCCATGTTAGTTTGCTATCTATGTATAGTCCTAAAAATTTTGTTGTTTCTATTTCTGATATCAACTTTCCTTTAAAGTTAATATTTACTGTTTGCCCGTATGATACTCTGTTTTTAAATGACATTATATTTGTCTTATCGAGATTAATTTTAAGATTATTACTGTCTAACCAATCTATTAGGGATTCAAGAGCATTATTTATACTTCTTTCGAAAGAGTCGGTGTTTTCTTTTGTAAATATTACTGTACTATCGTCAGCAAATAGTATCATCGGTTGTTTTATGACTTTAGGAAAATCATTTATATAAATTAAAAAGAGTAAAGGGCCTAAAATACTTCCCTGAGGCACGCCATACAGTACTTTCCTAGGGTTAGAAAGATGTTTCTCTTGAGTTTTTGTGATTTCATTAATTTTTGCTATTTCTGTAATGTGCTGTCTGTCAGTTAAGTAGGAGTTGATTAAGTTTAATGCATTACCTCTGACTCCGTATTTCTCTAACTTAACAATCAACAATTTATGATCTACATATTCGAATGCCCTTGTCATATCCATATAGAGCCCGATCACCTGTTTCTTATTATTTAAACTTGTCATTACTATTTGTAAAAAATTGTAAATGCAATGTTTATTGATTTGTTCTTTCTAAACCCTACCTGTTCGTTAGCGAAGATAGAGAACTTTTCGAAGTAATAATACAATCTATTATGTAGTACTTTTTCGAAGTTTCTAGTATTGCTTTATTCAGTATAAATTAAAGAAAAATGCACAAATGTGGCAAAAACGATTCCAAAAATGTTAGAACTTATGGACGAATGCATATAGAATAGCCTCCCAGGTGTTATGTTAACTTGACAGAGTAGTAGGATAAAACACACTTATTCCTGTTTCCAATGTGACATGTCTTAAGTGTTGCCACCTCGATACAATAAATACTGAATGTCAATCGAATTAAAAATAATTACAAAAAATGTTATTAACATTTATAACATCTTGATTGTTACAATAAGTATCACCTTATGCCTTCAATGACAACAGCCGACAGATCCAGGGTAGCAACGTTGTGCACCGGCTTGATGAGTCCGTCGCACAGCGGGGGCACCCTGGCCGTGTGCATCGCTTCCAAGGCTACGGCATGGAACACCTGCAAATAGACAGCATTATTGCTTGCATGCTTAAATGCACACCACGTTAAAGTGTTCTGACTTTCTAGACTGGGACTTGAATACTACAATTTTTCTTTTTTTTATATAATATAATAACGCTTCACACTCATAGCCCCACAGTAGGGTATATATACTCTGTGTCGTGGGTACCATGGACTCACACAAACACAGAAACACAAACACCCAGACCGATAACGGAAATTTAAACTCATCATTCAAATTTCTGTTTCGCCGGGAATCGAACCCAGGACCCCTCAATTGGCAGTCCGGTATGGTAACCATTGCGCCACGCGGGATGTCGAGTTCTTTTTTTTTGTATTTTTTCTTGTATTTAAATATGAAATAATTTTTCTTGTTCCTATTTAAATTTTTTGTTAAATATACATTGAGCTCCTGTCCTATATTATGTAGGTACCGCTAGTAATCGACTTTTAAGTTAAGTGTAATCGGGTATGACGACTTTCTTGTTTTAGGGTTTTTACATTTCCAAATTACACATAAACACAGTCGGGTTTTTTAGTTTTCTATAGTACCGTTTTGTTAGTGTCAATTATAACATAAATGTTACTGGACAGCAGTGGCGGCTAGTGACATTTTTCGATGGGGGTTCACAAAAAAAGTATTTTACCACCCGTTGCCATCCAAGCAGATTCACCACCACTGTAGGTGTCAGTTCCAGTTGATAACCACAAGACACGGAAAACAAATTAATTTATTGCTTTCTTCACATCCACACAACCAATGTGTTTTGAAATATTGTTCAGATTTTAAAACACGCGTAAAAGATTTAGTTTTCGTACTACATTTTTGCTTTATGTATTCCGGCGTATTTCGAAAGTTTTTTTCACACTGCTTATTAAAAGATACAAATGATAAAAGATACACTGTACTGTTCCATTTTAACACAAAATGTCGCGCATAAACAATTTTTTAAATATTCATTTAAAAGAAAAACTACGAAATAACTGACAAAGACGACGACACGTTTGTTTGTATACATAAGAACGGCAACATCGCATAAGCAGGCCGTCACGGCCAAACCCATGGTTTGGCAACGTCGGGCGTGAGCGGCGCTCCAGATTAGGTTAATTTCTCATACGAAATCTTTTGTTTCACGCGTCGGCCTGTGTCGTGTTTCGCATTCATTGAATACAGCGCTAGGAATCGTACTAAACTTCGTTTCATAGGAGCGCAATCGCTGGCGCGCTCCACTCGTTACAACTTGACGCTAAATGTACGCGTAGATATAGGTAATAATTAATATAATATACTATGTATAGGTATAGTAGAATAGATTGAATGTAATGTAAGGATAGTATGTATTATGAAGGGACATAAGTTACCTATGTAATATTTTTGGGAGTGCACTGCACCAGCGCTCTTTAGGACGAGCCGCCTCTGCTGGACAGTATGGCTACGGGTCGATACGAACACACATTTTACAGACCTTATTGACAGTATTGCTGGTACCGACGATCTTGATGTACTGAACGACGCGTGACTCAAAGTAGAGGTTCTGCCACGAGCGGCAGAAGTAGTTGCTGTGGTCCACCACGCGCACCCAGTCCTTCTGGTCCACCGACACCTCGATGTAGTACGCGTACGATCTGCAACCGAACAATTTCATCCTGGACACTATGCACAAAAAAATTCAAAATACTTTACAAACCATACCTTAATAAATAATGTAGTTTAAAAAAAGTTTAAAAAGTTGACTATAGATGATTTATGATGTCACAAATCAACTTTTCTTACAGAATGTATGAGATTCTCACTTTTTTAAAGCGCAGCAGTGAACTACAGTATTGTATTAATTGCTGCCTGTAAGGAACCTACATGACAGACATATTTGTTACGTCAGACGCACACTTTTTGCAGCTAGCTAATTTTACACTTACTTTCTACTGTTAAAATATAAAAATACAAGAGTAAAAGTCAGCTTAGTCGTTTTCGCACCATACAAATTAGCTCTGGAATATCTACGTAGGCTAACGATGCGTTTACTACGCATAAACGATGTTATGGGAGGTTGACTAATTGGAAATTTGTCTGTAAATAGGAGCTTACATTCTTACATCATCTGTGCATGTGTGCCGAAGCGTGCGCTTCAACGGTACTATCATAAGTTTTTGTAGGTGGCAGAACTATTATGGTTCGCCCGGGGAAGTACCACCGATGCACCCACTTCTGCCGTGAACCAATTCTATTGTGTTTCGGTGGAAAGGTGCAGTTGGCGGCCACACTTACATGAGGCGACCACCAGCCTCCGGAGTAGCAGCGCAACTGCATACGACCTCAGACAAGACTTACCTTAGCTTCCTTGAGATTGTATGTAGATGTCCATGGGCTGCAGCAACCACTTAACACCACGTGGTCTGCTACTCCATTCAAATAAAAAAAATGGGTTGCACTCCGGGAGTGCCGGCAGAAGTGAAAACATTAACGTTGTGCATTTTTGATGTCTTGGAATCGTTAGGGAATAATTCCGCACGAATTGCTTGAATTATCAGTACCTATTAATTTCTATCTAGTATTTTTACAAAGTACTCTCTCATTTTCTTTCACTATTTCTTCGTCACTTTTTTCATTAATAGATGCACTTTGTTGAATGTCCATATTTTAAATACTTGATATAAACGAATTTTAAGATAAAATTATACTTGACGCTGGCAATATGCAGAGTTTGCGATGCCATAATTGAAGAAAAAAAGTATAGACAGCCGTCAGATGAGCCGTCATCAGCTGTCACCCCTCCGTCTTGGTCTAAGAGCCGATGAAGATATTCACTCGTTCGGTTGTTACAAGAGTGAAGGTGATATGAAAGAAAATTGATTAAAATTAATTAAATTTAAAATAGCTATGAACAGCTATGAATATATTATCATAGGCATATATGTTTATAAATTATTTTTGGTAAACAATATGTCTCATCGAATAATCAGATCGGTGAAGGTCGATCTTCCTCGTCTCCTCTACTATCTTACGAAATTTTGCGATCAGCACACGTGACCTCGCGCGAGTTTCATAGTTTTTACCCATCCCACAAAAAGTGCTCAACGCCGCTAAAGAAGTTTTCACTTCAAAAAGTGTGCATGCATACGTGTGTAGGGCGACGGGCGTGTGAGCTACCTGTTGTCGCGGTCCCAGAGCAGCAGGCGCAGGTGGTTGATGATGGTGGTGGTGGCGAGGCGCACCACGATGCCGGGGTTGTCGGGCGCGTCGGAGATGGTGTGGCGCGTGTAGCCGCGCTCCATGTCGTAGTTCTCCGTGTCGCCGTCCAGCAGCGCGGACCGCATGTCGCCGAATATCACTCGGGCGCCGCGCTTCGTCGTCGCCACGTTCTCCTCTGGCACTGGTGGGGGAAAATAATTATTTGTTAATTAGACAGTTTAAGTAACGCAAAATAGGTCAATTTCTATGACATTTTCAATGATTCCAAATTAGATCAGAAGCAGGTAAAACCTAATGGTACGTAATACCTTAAGTTTGAACAATATAAGTTTCGGCATTTGACCGTCCAAATTAGTTTCTCTTTTTTTTTTCAATTTTAATAATGGCGTCGCAAACTCCGTGCATACTGCCAGCGTCAAGTAAAATTTTTGCATACTGTAGTCGTAGAAAAAAATCAGTTAGTCGTCAGGTATCAGTTAGTCTAGTCAGTCAAATGTTCAAGTAAAGTGATGGCTACTTTACCAGAACATGTCCGATGGAATTTTGGAGGCAAGCCGAAAAAACATGTTTTCGCACTGTTATTTTATTTCACAACACTCGTGCACTGTCATTAACCTATATCGAGCAAAACGCCATCAACTTTATCCGATATAACTCAAAAATACACTAAGAAAATGAAAATAAAACAAGAGCACAACTTGTTCCTTCAGACTTCCCGCCAAAACTCTTAGTTTCTCTTAGATTAAACTTAAATTCGTTAGTTAAAGGCTGATTGCTTGGGCTGCGCTGCGCTGAGCGGCTGGCGTAAAATGAAAGCGATCTACACAGCTAAGCAAAACGAATGCGGTCCACTGTCAGGTGGCTGATTGCTAGTGGCAAATTTCATGTTCGTTTCCTTACTTCCGAAGTCACGTTAAGGCGTCGGTCCCGGTTGTTACTGACAGTTACAACGGTAGGAACATCCAACAGCACAGACTTAAACCTGCATCTCAACAGACAGACCCAACCCGAATTCTAATAGCATGATGAAGTTCAGGCCTCCCCAATAATGGGGAAAGCCCATCCCACTGATGCAAAAAGGGTTGCAGCCAAAGTTGCGTTAGGCAGATCTACAGGAGACACGGCAACTCACGCAGTAACCCTCGGTGGCGCAGGTCGGTGCTCTTGGTCTGCGTCTTCTCCTGGATGGCGTCCAGCAGCATGTCCGGCGTGACCAGCGAGAAGGGCCGCACCACCGTCAGCAGCTCCTCGAGGCTCATCAGGGTGAGACGCACGCACTTCAGGATCTTTTCCTGGTAACAAATATAATATTTATTGCCTAAGTGCAGAAATATTTTTCCCCATTATTGCAACATTTTTAGGCTTTAATATAACCTTCTTCTTCTTCTTCTTTTCAGTCTTTTGTAGTCCACTGCTGGACGTAGGCCTCCCCTAACGTTTGCCACTCCTCTCAACTAAATAACAAAACCACCTATATTAACTTTTTAAAGTCTAAACCAACTAATTACGATGAAGCGCGTATGGCCCGGCGGTTAGCGTAGAACGCAAACTATCTATGCAACTAAGCCAAAGGGCGCGGTCGGGTGTAGAATGGGATACCGCTAGTGGCAAAAAAATTCATGCGCGTTTCCATGCTTCGGAGGAGACGTTAAACTGTCAGCGGGTTGGCCACCAATCCGCATTGCGACACTGAGACATAGGGTCACCACGGAAACCCATTCATGACATCTCAACTTAATCACAGTATTGGTATTGTCCCGATCAAGCCATTGAAGAATGACTGTTTTTTTATCAGGGAACCCGGCACACATTGGAAAAGGATACGTGGTTATGTGGGATGTACCACACTAAAAACCCCCTCGGTGGCCTGCCTCTGCGCTTGGGGAGGACTCCGGGATCAGTGCCCTCCACGCGCGGCGCCCAGAACGGGCCCATCTTCGGGAGAGCGGATGTACTCTTCTGCACCTTCAGGTGTTCATAGCGGCATGCGGCCACGCACATACCGCCGTCTTTCATGGTGTTGCTTATTTGTACCTGAATTTGACCGCCATCAGCCTTGACCCACTGCTGGTTGGCGTTGAACCAGTTGCACACCGCCTTGAAGATGTCCACCTCGGGCGCGAAGAACGAGTCCCTCTCCAAAAGACCTTGAAGCGCTTCCTGCAATGCAAGTCTTAAATCTAATAAATCAATGAAAACGATTTTTTAATATCATTTTGGTAAATGGTGGCCGAGCAATGGGAACAGAGTTGCTAAGATACAATTATGGATTACAACAACTAAGAAAATGTGCTATAAAAGAACTGAGTAGTAATTTTTAACAGCATGACAGTGTACCAAGGTTATGGAGGTTTAAGCATCGCACATTGCAGTGCACATGCAGTTCTGCTACATTAAATAAAGTTTCTGTTCAGTTTCTGTAGTTACTGATAGGTTACTATTGTTATGTACATGAGCATACACACCCACAGCCTTGGCAAACCAGTATTTTTGAGTTAAAATAATGATAGGTGCATATATTATATGTATATCACTTGCTCCACGATAAAACATTGTAACAAATCTGTACGTACAATATTACATTTACTGTGCAGGCTGAGAGTTACAAATAAATTCTCAAACGCATATCACATCCAGCGGAACAAGGAACTGCAGGAGTTTGGCCAAAATTCTTCGACAATTCTAAGAGGATAAATTTTAACCCAGAAGCTAACAGAAGCTATACTTACAACAGACAATTGCAAGAAGGAATCATGTACAAGTACATCTGAAGCATTTCTATCAAGAAAGTTGTAGCAATAGTCCATCAATGCATTAAGGCCATACAATCTGAAACAAAACAGCAGATAAAAATCAGGTAATTTCTAAGGGTTGTTTTGAAAGTTTTAACCATCTTCTTATAATTTAGTTAAAACAATGTGGTACTAGAAACAACCATATTTTTAAAACATTAACCGTTAAGCCCATACATAACATAGCTTATTGAGAGCTAATTTTCAGGGTCTTCAATGCTCTTTTAGAAGTAATGATCATCATATCATAGGGGCAACAGGTAAAAGCAGACGCCTTGCTATTTCTTATTCTACACCCATGGCTGGTAAGAAAAAACATTAAACAAGATCTACGATTTGCTTGGATACAATGTGATGTGGAAGAGGTTCCGGGTTCGATACCAAGTGGGAGAAATGAAATGTTGAATTTAGGGGTCTTTTCTTCGCCATAGTGTTGGTGCCCTTGTCTTTGGGTGTCTATGGTATGATACAGGATATCCTGTAGCCCCTCTGGCTATGAGTGTGTCATATATGCTACTAGGTGACCCCGCGAACTCTGTACTGCATTTAAATGTTTCAGGTGGGCCACCGTTATCACTTAGGGGGATGAAAAATAGATAGTAGCCGATTCTCTGACCTACCCGATATGCACACAAAATTTCACGAGAATCGGTCAAGCCGTTTCGGAGGAGTATGGTAATTAACATTATGACATGAGAATTTTATATATAAGATGTTATTGTTTGTCTAAAGAGCTTTGTATTACAGTAACTACTTTTTATCTGACTTGAACTAACCTGGCTGCATCAAGCACGGAGCAGACATTCCTCAGAGCCAGTACTTGTCGCAGGTAGTCAGAGATGGCTGTCTCCAACTCCTGGAAGTTGAACTGGTGGGCCAGGCCCAACATGTCCAGCACTGTGTCCTCTCTAAGGAGGGACAGGCCCATGTGCCCTGGTCAAAATAAAAAAAATATATAATGATGGACAAGTATGGAAGGTAAATGTTTATTGGGTTATAGAATTGAAGTTGATGGTTCGATAGGGGGGGAGGGGTTTCAGACTCCTTCACCACACTTTTCTTTCTGCTGAAACCGAAACCGACACCAAAACAATTTCCATGTGTTTTGGTGGGAATCTGCAGTTGCTGGCCAGATTTATATGACAGCAACAGCATCCACAGTAGCAGCATCAATGGATACAACCTCAGGCTTGCTTGACCACATAACACTACAAGGCCTGTTTGCTACTCCATTTAAATAATGTATAAAAACCAGCCAAGTGCGAGTAGGACTCGCACATCGAGGGTTCCGTAAAATACTTTTTAATTTACGGTTTTCGCAATTTTTCCTTTTTCTGTGCTATAACACGTTGCTTCGTACCTTTCAAGATTCTGAGTTCACGGGAAGTACCCTGTAGTTTTTGATTCCCTTGCGAGTGTCGAAAATTTGCGGAAAATTGCGGCATAAACGGATGTATCTTTTGATTGCGCTGTCTTAGAAGTTTTTCACAGCTCCAAGGGACAGTAGACCTGAGTATTTGATATAAATTCCAGCTGATATCTCCACACGTTCCTAAGAAAAAGGGTCTTGACAGACAGATGGACAGCCAACAAAGTGATCCTATAGAAGGGTTCCGTTTTTCCGTTTAAAAACGTACGAAAAACTCAAGAGTTATACATATAAATATACACCTTACCTGAATAGACATATCTCAAAAGGGCCTTGAAAGCTTTTAGTGGCGCCTGTAACTCTACTTCGGACTGCAAAAAAAATTAAACATAGAGTAGTAAGAGTTGTACTTTATGATGCTTGCAGAAGTAACCGGTATAGTTACTTATCACTGTGACAGTATTATTGCATTTACTGATATTAAGTAATGAGATTTTTTTCTGCTCACTTCCAGGTACATACTTTTATTGTTACACAATATCATTGTTGCAAATCTGAAATCTCCTATGTGTAAAAAATTACTTTTCATTCAAAACTAAATAAACTTTAAGGCCGACGTAGTAATAAGCAAACAGATTTAGAAGTGAAAACTTCTTTAGCGGCGTTGTGCACTTTTTTTAGGATGGGTAAAAAATGTTAAACTCTGGTCAGGACACGTGCCCTGATCGAATATTTTTTAATGAAGTATGACTCGATGAGATATGAATAACGAAAGTAAAGATTTTTTTAAATTCTTGAATGCCACTCATAGAATATAAATTATTGTAACAGCAATGCTAGTCAAAATACTGGTATTTACTTTAAGTGATCTTACCTGGTTGGCCTCTCGCATGCCGCCATACAGCAACGCCCTAAAGTAGTCGCTGCTGGCGGCAAGGATGACCTTGTGTGCAGGGATGCGTTGACCTTCCACCACGAGGGTCACATCGGAGTACTCTGATGAGAGACATAGGGAGCCTATGTGCTCAGAGAGATGACCTGGAAAAGATGGCAATATTAGAAATCTTAAATAGGTATAATTATTAATAGAATTATTTTGCGGAACTCGGAATTATTATAAAATTAGGTAAAAACTACTTTGCAACAAACCACAATCAAAACATATGATGGTGTTTACTTTTTCTTGCAATAGCACCTAACATAGGAAACATGCACATGCAACAAAATCTTGAATTTATGAAGCATTATGAAATAGAATATGAGTCTACCCTTTACATCGCCTTCAGTACAGTTTTATAGAAAAGTAAGAGGTATTTCATAACTAACTATAACACAAAGTTCAAAATTCTGAATTGTCAATATGCTAGCCTAGCTTTGCCAGCATAGGAACCATTGTCTCAAATGGACAAAAGTATTAATAATTTCAAATACTATGTCCTGAGAAAAGGATTGATAGATAGGTATAGACCGAGTTCAGTTCTTTATTACTTGATGACCCGCATGGCTTCCCATGCTGGACTGCCGATCGGCAAAGCAGAAATTTGAATGATGAGTTTATGATGAGTTTAAATTTCTGTTCTCGCTCTGGAAGTTTGTGTTTCTGTCTTTGTGTGTGTCCATGGCACCCACGACACAGGGTATAACTACCCTACTGAGGGGCTCTGAGTGTGAAATGTTATTTATTTATTTATTTGTTACCCTAAAAAGGGCAATATTTTGACAAAAATAATCAATTTATTCAACTTACTGATATGTTCAATGTCCCCAACCCTGGAGCTAGAGCTGCTGTTCACTGACATGTATGTGTGCTGGCTGCTCATGTTGCACTTTAAACATCACACGCCAAATGCTGGAAAAATATTATACAGTGGTCAAATCAGAGCTTTGACTCACTGATGTTAGGTGCAACAAACAACTGCGCTTTTTCACTTCTATGCAGCCACTCGCAAGAAGTTCTGAGAGACAAAGATATGTTGTGAGTACATCCACATGTTACATCAGTACATAATCATCACCACATCATCACTACCAATGTATTTCATATTCATAATTGTTTATTGCAGCCCATGAATAGGACATTAGGTGATGCAATATATTTTAGTTATATAGTTCTCTCATCAAATCTTTGTAAGGCCATATATTATGTCATGCCATGCCATAACATGATTTTAGTAGCTTTGGTGGTATGTCAGTATGTTAGAGGGTAACAGAAACTTTGAACATGATTTGATAGTTGACTACTGACAATATTAACTAAAAAAAAATTGATAATAGTTACAAAAACCTAATAAAACACACATTTATGAAAAACATTAAATTAAATTATTTTTAATTTGAATAAAAAAGAGAGGGGTGCTTTTTGCCATATGAAAATGATAATCCTTCTACCAATATCTGCCAATAAAATATGTTTATAACTATTGACACCATGCACCACACTTTTTTTTAAATATTATTTTTAATAAAAATTAAAAAGAATTTGTTTTAAACTTTTTTGTTTGTATCCACCATCGATCGGACCAATGGAAAGAAGATAATACTAAAACTTTTGTGCTCTTACAGACAAGGGAAACATAACAACATAACACAAAGCATTAACAAGTTAAATTGTAATTAAACTTGCAAAATTTGTGTATGTTTATAAATGAAATGAGCCTTATAAAGTTAGTTAATTAGTTCAGTAGACTAATGCATAGTTATAAAATCTAGAATGCGACATTTATTGCTAGTTTAGTCCAGTCATGCACCACGCAACTGTAAATTCGCAATATCCCTTTTGCTACATATGTCCAACGCAACTTTCGGCTTACAATGCATATTATATTGAAGGAAAAAAATACTGCTTCAATAGGAGATTGTTCAAGTTCAGAAGAAGTTGTAAACTAACGAAAGTTTCGGACAATATTTATGTTTTTTTTTTTTTTTTTTTTTTTCTTTTTTTTTTTTCAACCTTTTTTTTATGTCCCACTGCTGGGCACAGGTCTCCTTCTCACAAGTGAGAGGGGTTTAGGCCATAGTCCACCACGCTGGCCAAGTGCGGATTGGTGGACGTCATGCTTTCGAGAAATTATGAATTTCTCTCAGGCATGCACGGCGATGGATATTTATGTATCGCGTAATAAATAGCAATGTTTATTTTGATGTCCATCATTAATCTTTCCTTAGAACTGCGTAATTAATACGAGGTAGCCCAATAAGGTCCATCAAACTTTTGGAAGATAAAAACTACAAAAAGTAAGAATATTTTTATTTGGTAGTTTTTCTCGGGCTACTAAGTTTATAGCTGCGTGCTTCATACGTAAATAATAGGGCCTTGTAATGACAATTTATTGACAGTGAAATAATAAATATACCTGGCACAAATGTTCAGCTACGATAGTACCTTCAAAACATCACATAACACAAATATTATTCAGCACCTCAACTAATCATTAAATTCAATACGTATGCTATGATATACGATAGAACAGATGAAATTAATTCCCTTCGAATCGAAACTCGAAAGCCACACTTTTTGTTTGTTATACGTTTATTAAATGAAAGAAAGAATGAATGACCTCTTGCTTGCTTGGCCTGACAGTGACACTGACTGACCTGACGCATCTGACGCAAGTGACGCACAGAACACCTACAGGTCTGATTACATTGACCAACCTGCAGGGGCCGACCCGGCATACATTGCTGGTTATCTGAATACATTGTAATAAAATACTCAAGATAACCAGCAATGTATGGCAAATCAGAGCCTGCAAGTTGGTCAATGTAATCAGCCCTGTATGACATGACAAGTATTTTTTTCTTAATTTGCTTTTTTACGGCATTGAATAAAAATCCTTTTAGCCATTCAATATTTTCATTTCATTTTTAATAATGGCATCGCAAACTCTGTGCATATTGCCAGCGTCAAGTATAATTTTAATAATAGAACAAATCAGCAAGTTGCCCATGTAGGCATCAGTCAATCTAGTCCTCCGGTCTGAGCAGTAGGCTGTAGGGGATTTAGCGACTCTCCGCAACTCATCAAGAGATGGCGCTACAGGTATTCTGAATCACGCTATCGAAATTTTTTGAATATCCGAACATATATAAAACGCTCCGAATTGAGTCAGTTGGAGCGTGGCCGGAGTGATTTTTATGAAATTTATATGAATATTTGGCAGTTAGGCCTTAAGTCTTTTACACGAAGCAATAAGACGTGATACGGAGTTCGGAACAACTAGTAACAAAATAAAAATAACAAAATCTTTTTCCGAAAATTTTATTAAATTATATACAGAACAACAGTTTAGAATAATAATAGTCTGTGCCAATGAAAATGGCACCTTTCTTTGTTAAAGAATGTGTGTAAAAACTTACAATTACATACTAACATAACTTTGTACATGGCCACTGCAAAAATAGTAACCTATGTGAACAAGTCTATTTACAAAATTTAATAAAATAGTAACGATTTCCCGACAATTTTACATTTCACGAAACGTATTTTTACTTTTTACTCTTTACCTAAATACATTTTCCATTCCATGAGTGACAAAATGGACGAAGCACTTTGTAATACTATACACATTGAAAAAACCAACCAACTAAACTAAACCAACATTTGTCATCTTTCGTTACTCAATGAAACCAACATAAAATTTGGCATCTACAAAATTATTCTCCAATTACGATATGCATATTTAATGTAAAACCATACATTTGTTCAAATGAGATTTATCTTGAAAAAAATTTAGTGATCATGATTTTAGGTTCAAATAAAGGGTTTGAGGTGATACTGTCCAATAATGTAACTATTAAAATTTTACATTGCATATATAAGTTTATGTATACTATACATAGATTTTGATTTTTTTAAACACTGAGATGAATAACAAATAACATTCTTATTTTGATTACTGATTCGCATATTATTATGACTGGTATTTTAGAGCTTGAAATTTGTGATACTAAAATAAAATTGTCCCAACACTACCCTACTGTACCTACTTTTACAGTTCTACAACATATAATTATGTATAATGACAAGCTAAATTATTAAAATATAATGTTTACTGTACAAATATTTATAAACAAGCATCACAAAAATAATTACTACAGTAAAATTAAATAAACATCTCATAAGCCTTTGCTAATGGCAACACAAATAATGGTTCAAAGCAATGCATTAATAAAAATTAAATATAAAGACTTTTAATTTCAATACCAACAATATTATTATGGTTCACATACAAACAAAAGTTAACTAAACTTATTTTCTACTTTAAAAGCATACAAGTGTATAAATGAACGTAATATCATTTTACTCAATAAAAAAGGCATGAGAGTAGTAACAGGAAATAAATAAAAGTAAATCTTAAGACCAGTGCCAATTTAATATGAATTGTAGCTATTTAAGCTTAACATGTTTCATATAAAATCTGTTTAAGTAGTATCAATTACGCAAGTTTTTGTATCTGTAAACAATATGAGAATCATTGGTGGGAATAAATCACAACATAAAGAACCTGCAATTAAAAGTTACAAGTAAACTAATTGGAGAGGTTAACTCCTACCCTAGGGATATAAGTAAGAAAAAATATAATGTATTATTTATGGTAATTATTGAGCAAAAGTATTTGAGATAATGAATTACATATCTTCAAGTTAACATCTATCTTGGGTTTTCATTTGAAATATATAAAAAAATTTTACAAATGTATTTGCTACATAGGAATAGTTGCATGATGACTTGATCTTGCTAATCATCACATGTTTTCATTATTTAACATTTAACAATAGATTGCACATAAACTTATTGTATGATATTATTTACAAATAAAACTAAATAAATGATGACTGAATATGTTTTTAACTAGATAAGTGTTATTTAAATCATTAATATAATATCTTCTTTGGTTGCATTCTTGATCTAAAAAAATATTGTAAAACAAAATTGTCAATATACCAAGTATAAGAAGCCATACACTGATTAGTACATTTAAATTTAAGAAATTTTGATATTTTGAAGATTGTATAAGATCACAACCTCGAATCTGAATCACATCACACCATTTGTGCTCAATTTACTATCCCTATAGCAATTAAATAGGTAACATATAGCTTAATTTAGGTATATTGTCACCAAATTGACTACACTTTATACATAGAAAATCAAAAATAAATACTGTAGCTTCAAGAATGTTCATTCATCAGATAGAGTTTAAAATTATATTAGTTCCATAATAACAATGTTGAAGCTCGAAAATCGCGGATTATTTTTAATACACTTTGCTAACATTTCAAATGTAGGTGGTTTCAAGCAAACCGAAGAATGTTGTGAAACCAATGTCCTGTCTGATGAGAGAATTCCAAGTCTGTTAACCATTCATGGTTAACGTATTGGAGAAGTCCAAAATGATTTTTTAGCTTCACATAAAATGAATTTAGATTTGAAACCATTCTTTATATTTTTCAGTCCTTTACCATTAGTTGTAGTGCAGGAGAATCGCGTTTTCTGCCGACTACTGTAATATTCTGACATCGCCTTGTCGTGAAATTCTTGCGCGCAGTCATAATCATGTAGTCATATTGTCACTGTCACACACTGTGCACTGCTACCACTAGGCCCGCGGACGGGATCACGAGAGCGCGTCGCGCAGCGTGCGCACGGCGGCGTACACCTTGACGGCGGGGCCCAGGCGCAGGCGCAGGCAGGCCACCAGCTCCTCGCACGACGCCATGACGAGCTCGGCGCCCGACAGGCGCGCCGCCGCCGCCGCCGCGCCCACCGCCACGCCCGCGACGCGCGTCAGCAGCGCCGACACGTCCTTCTGAACCATTCAAACAACTTGAGCTCAATTTTAATGTCAATTCAATTCATACAAAACATGAAATGGAAATCTCACGTAAATATTGTCTGCAACAAAGTAAACAAGTATTGTTATGTCCTTCGGAAATTAAAAACCATTATCAATCAATATTATGGTCCTAGCCTACCATAGTTTTATTGTTTCCACACTTAGATACGGGATAATTTTTTGGGGCAATTCCACATGTAAAGACACTGTATTTAAAGCGCAAAAAGATGCATTAGGGCTATATGTAATTTAAGGCAACAAGATTCATGCAGGCCACACTTTGTCAAACTAAAAATACTCATACTAACATTCCCATGTTTATTCATTCTGGAGTGTGGCTTCTTTATAAAAAGTAATCCCCATCTCTTTGAGTATTGCCAAGAGCTCGCTTGCAGAACACACTGTCAGTGCCCAGTGTTAAAACATATTTATTTTGACAAAGTCAACCAAATAATATGTTTGTAAACCACTTTCGTGGCAGGATAAGAGAGATTTATTATAACTATTCCACCGTTTTTTTACCTTATACACAAATAAAAATGTTGAGTTTGAGAGATCTTATTACACATACATACATGCCCTCAGAAGATCCCCTCAGAGTTGCTTGAGACGTTATGGCTAAGCCACATTAGCTACTTTATGCTTCAGCGATCGGCGATTTTGCAAGTGACGCGATTTCGTCGGTAACTGATCTCGAACACGGTAGCAGAATCGCGCGTTTTTAATGTTTACAAAATTCAAGTGTTCACAGTACAGCATTAGGTCACTGCGTTTAGCGAGTAAATCACTGATCACTGACGCTAAAAGTAACTAGTAAGCTAGTGTCGCTAGGACGGAAATATTCAAGCAATGTTTAAAAATTGTGATACTAAAGTCCTCTTTCACCACCTTGAAGTAAAGTGACAAGTACGCTAATTCTCGGTTAAAGTCACCCGTAACTTCAATTTCAACTAATCATATGATAAACTGACCCGTACTCATAGCTTTTACTTGCCAATTAACTTTGAGCGAGCTTTGAGTGAACGAGGCCCTAACTGATTTTTTCTTGATAACTGTCTCTTTACGAAATTGTATAATGTCACCACGGTACTTTACTGTGTTAGAGCTATGCAAGTTCTAACACAGCAATTGACATGTAATATCAAGTACTTTTACAAACTGACCTGCGTCCAAGCCACGGGATCACTGGGCAATGCTAGCTCGGCAACGTATCTGGCCAGCAACGCTCTCGGCGCCTGGGGCGTGTGCGCCGTCATGCGCCGGACCACGGAGCTCTCTGCAGTACCACTGCCTCGCCACCGCTTGCCGCCACTCGAAGATAACGAGTCCTCATCTGATGCTTGCGATATACTCTGCAACAAAAGAAATGAGTTAGGCTTGTGTCAATATAATACAAAATGAAGTTACTATTATGATTTAACTGTATAAATTTGTTCAAATAAAAGTATAGTAAAAGTACTTACAAGTTCATTTTTAGCAACTTCTTCTATTCTTTTGTGCTTAGGTGGCCTCCCTCGTGGTAACCTGTAAGATTATAGACATAATTATAATTGTCACTATTTATATTTTTCGCGAAAAGGTGAAAATAATTTGACGAAATACATACTTCTCTTTGGGCGCGTCACTTGTAGGTGTACTGGTGTGTATTGATTTCGGTCCCTTACTATGTTGTAATCTGGAAAAAAATATGATTTACATTACATTTGAAGCATAAATAAATAGATTAATGTGGTACATCAATAGGTCCCTGTAGCTTCGGGATTCGGGGAGAGCCCTGCCAGATCGTAAGAGGCGACTAAAAGGGGGCTTCCGGGATTGCGGGCGGTGAGAGTGGGAACTCGATATATACAGCCTACGGCCCCCTGACCACGTTACTCTCTTGTGGAGCGGCAAGGTGGCGAGGCGGTGGAGCTACACTGTGTACACCGAGCACGTTACCTCTTGTGGAGCGGCAAGGTGGCGAGGCGGTGGAGCTACACTGTGTACACCGAGCACGTTACCTCTTGTGGAGCGGCAAGGTGGCGAGGCGGTGGAGCTACACTGTGTACACCGAGCACGTTACCTCTTGTGGAGCGGCAAGGTGGCGAGGCGGTGGAGCTACACTGTGTACATCGAGCACGTTACCTCTTGTGGAGCGGCAAGGTGGCGAGGCGGTGGAGCTACACTGTGTACACCGAGCACGTTACCTCTTGTGGAGCGGCAAGGTGGCGAGGCGGTGGAGCTACACTGTGTACACCGAGCACGTTACCTCTTGTGGAGCGGCAAGGTGGCGAGGCGGTGGAGCTACACTGTGTACACCGAGCACGTTACCTCTTGTGGAGCGGCAAGGTGGCGAGGCGGTGGAGCTACACTGTGTACACCGAGCACGTTACCTCTTGTGGAGCGGCAAGGTGGCGAGGCGGTGGAGCTACACTGTGTACACCGAGCACGTTACCTCTTGTGGAACGGCAAGGTGGCGAGGCGGTGGAGCTACACTGTGTACACCGAGCACGTTACCTCTTGTGGAGCGGCAAGGTGGCGAGGCGGTGGAGCTACACTGTGTACACCGAGCACGTTACCTCTTGTGGAGCGGCAAGGTGGCGAGGCGGTGGAGCTACACTGTGTACACCGAGCACGTTACCTCTTGTGGAGCGGCAAGGTGGCGAGGCGGTGGAGCTACACTGTGTACACCGAGCACGTTACCTCTTGTGGAGCGGCAAGGTGGCGAGGCGGTGGAGCTACACTGTGTACACCGAGCACGTTACCTCTTGTGGAGCGGCAAGGTGGCGAGGCGGTGGAGCTACACTGTGTACACCGAGCACGTTACCTCTTGTGGAGCGGCAAGGTGGCGAGGCGGTGGAGCTACACTGTGTACACCGAGCACGTTACCTCTTGTGGAGCGGCAAGGTGGCGAGGCGGTGGAGCTACACTGTGTACACCGAGCACGTTACCTCTTGTGGAGCGGCAAGGTGGCGAGGCGGTGGAGCTACACTGTGTACACCGAGCACGTTACCTCTTGTGGAACGGCAAGGTGGCGAGGCGGTGGAGCTACACTGTGTACACCGAGCACGTTACCTCTTGTGGAGCGGCAAGGTGGCGAGGCGGTGGAGCTACACTGTGTACACCGAGCACGTTACCTCTTGTGGAGCGGCAAGGTGGCGAGGCGGTGGAGCTACACTGTGTACACCGAGCACGTTACCTCTTGTGGAGCGGCAAGGTGGCGAGGCGGTGGAGCTACACTGTGTACACCGAGCACGTTACCTCTTGTGGAGCGGCAAGGTGGCGAGGCGGTGGAGCTACACTGTGTACACCGAGCACGTTACCTCTTGTGGAGCGGCAAGGTGGCGAGGCGGTGGAGCTACACTGTGTACACCGAGCACGTTACCTCTTGTGGAGCGGCAAGGTGGCGAGGCGGTGGAGCTACACTGTGTACACCGAGCACGTTACCTCTTGTGGAGCGGCAAGGTGGCGAGGCGGTGGAGCTACACTGTGTACACCGAGCACGTTACCTCTTGTGGAGCGGCAAGGTGGCGAGGCGGTGGAGCTACACTGTGTACACCGAGCACGTTACCTCTTGTGGAGCGGCAAGGTGGCGAGGCGGTCGGGCGGGTCGGGCGAGCGACGTGCGCGGTACGGGCAGGCGGAGGCGGCCCCGTGCTGCTTGTGCGCTCCGCCCCGAACGGATCCCAGTCCGCGGCAACCGCCCACACCACAGGGACCGCTGATGCGCAGCTCTTCTGGTGCTGAGATGATCGACAGAATGTTTTATAAGTATCAGCTACCAAATAAGAAGTTGTTTCCCATTTAAAAAGCTAACAAAATGTGGATATGAGACAGTCTTAATTTAATCTTAACAATTGATTGTCAATTCAAGTGAAAACAATACTGCTAGTTAAGTATTGTCCTTTTCACAGCTTATAAGGCTACAGTCAGCTTCAACTTTTGAAGCATGTGCACCACATCAGACTTAAAACGCTTGCATTGCTTCCATTCATAAATCAAAATAAATAATTGTAGAACAAAAGAATCTAGGTACAAGCTCAATCAAGATCAAGATAGCTCAATCAGGTCAATGAAAAAGTCAACTTACTCAGCGGCGGTTCCAATGGATGTCCAGTCTTGAGGCACCATCCGACAGGGTGTATGTCGGGCGAGTCGTCATCCATCCAGCTGGCGAGTTCCTCCGGCCAGCCGTCAAACGAGACTCGCACCTGGTGGCCCTTTACTGCACTGATGGTCGCCACACGGATCAGGAATGGAACCTACGAGATAAAATATGATTTGTAATGTGAAAATTATAAAACAAAACCTGATGTAACATTGACAGAAGGCTGATTGCATTAAAAAAGCAACAAATTTACAAAGAACCTGTTGTCAAGTTATAATAAGTACTTTCAGTTGCCTTTTAAGTTCTCGCTCACAGACGTTTCACGCGATAATGCGCCAAAAGGCGGCCTCCTTTCTACGTAGCAACAGCATCCTAAAAATGATTGCTGGCAGACTGGACCACTCTATATAGCCTTGGAGCACAAATAATATAATTATTGTAAACGAATTCCAATCTGTGTAAATTAACTATACTAACAGTTTTTTAAGCTACATTGTTACTAACATACTAACAACCTATGAAGTGTAACATCTGAAATAAAGTGTATTATTATAATCATTACATTTATTTATAATTCTGAGCATATGCTCAAGAGAAAAAGCCTATACCACCACCTACGACGAACCGACGAAGAGGTCTTGGAGTTCGATTCCCAGCCGTTCTAGGTCTGTGTGTGTCCACGGCACGCACGACACATGGTTTCCTACTGTGAAGCTATGAGTGTGAAGCCTTATTTATTATTATGTATTTGCTAACAAGTGTTGGGTTACAACCGTTTTTTATGTCCCACAACAAGCAGATTGTCCACAAATTTCTGAGGGCTAAAGCTTACGCTACCACGCTGCTTCAATGTGTGTGATTGGAGTTTTGAATTGGAGTGGAGGTTGCTAGTGCTCTCCCCACACGTGAAGAGAATTTTATACTGTACAGATAAAGCGAACGCCCCTAGTGCCTCCACACGCCACCGATATCTGCGTCGATCGTCAGTTTTCTGGAGAAGTTCATATAATGAACATGTCACCCACAATGGAAAATGATGATGACGTACTTGCGTTGTTGGGACTAATTATGTGCTTAAAGAAAAAAAAGGTTGAGGAGTATACATTATTGCATAAAGTGCGCTTTGCGTAATACGCATGTCCGAAAACAAGCGGGTTCCGATCTACACGTAACGACAAACTGTGCAAACGCAATCGAGAACGATTTATCTAATGAAATTTGCTACTGCCGCCGACTAACGATTAATTGCAACGACAACACACGTGCGATAAATCTGCACAGACAGATTTGTTACGTGTGGGGCGGGCATAACCGGTGTATTTGCTACCAAACTTCGCAGTATATTTGTTAACTATTACTTAATCTTAACTCGGCAAAAGGAGCACAGGCCGCCCTCCAACCATGTGGACTGACGACGCTGGATTCAGAGAGCACAGGTCCGGGCGGAGTGGTGAATGTTATGAGAGATCTATGCACAGCAGTGGACGTCTAAAGGCTGATGGATGGATTCATGGAGTTAATCCTTATGCTTAGCTTACCCTAGGATCCACGACCTCGAGTTTCATGCCGGGCTTGAAGCCCTGCGGCGGGCGCGTCTTGAAGGCGCGCGGGGGCGCCGGCGTCGACATCGTCTCCGACAGGTAGTTCTCCCATGAGAACGACTCCTTGTAGACTGCGAACAAACAAACGTTTATTAACCGACGAAACACAGATTTTATAACGTGTTACTTTTGAATTAGTTTGATTTTCATAATTCCTATTTTTAATATGAGTAAATAGAATATGGAGAAAAGGAGAATGAACCACTCTATAAATAAATTAAAAGTCAAAAATGTACGAAAACATTGATTCACTCATTTTCAAAAGGTAGTCCCATATAATTATGACTAAATCAAAGTCAACCTTATTTTTGTATGTCAAGATTTGATTGTATGACCCGCGCACAATTTTTACCCGACTGCGTCGGAAGAAGGGTTATATAATTCGAGAGTATGTATGTATGTATAATTGTTTGGCACGCTCTGTAGCTTGAACGGCTTGAAGGATTTTAGCTTGAGAGGTGTCGTTAGATTCGTATTTACTGTGCAAGTGTCACTGGGTATATAAAAAAAGGTAATTAAAAAAAGTGTTTGGCACGCTCTGCAGCCTGAACGGCTTGATGGATTTTAGCTTGAGAGGTGTCGTATTCGTATTTACTGTGAACGTGACACTGGGTATATCAAAAAAATAAATAAAAAAAATAGACATACAATGAGCTCCTATTCTATAACTTACCTACCCTATTAGTCGATTTTTAAGTTAAGTGCAATCGGGTATGACTACTTTCTTCTTTTAGGGTTTTTACATATAAATAAAAAAAAACAAATGATTAAGAACACAAGGATTGATTGTTCTGAATAAATAAAAATTTAAATGTTAAAAGTGAAAGTTTATGCACACAATTTTTTTGCTAGTTTCAATAAGTAAATACTTTAGTTTTTGAAGTCAGCTCTCGTTCAGAATGAACTTTGTGTTCGATTTTACTAGGGGCAAGTGGTCTTTTTACGTCCAACTATCTATGGAGAAAATTTATATAAATAATGAATTAGGCGTATGGTTTACCTCCTGTTTAAGTTTGACAGAAAAACAATTTAAACCGTTTACTAAGAAGCTGGCCTAAAACTGGTTGTGTCCGTGTCGACTAAATACTTATCTGACGACAGAATTAGAACTGCACCTGATATTATAATGTATA
Organism: Pyrgus malvae; assembly: GCA_911387765.1. NCBI lineage: Eukaryota > Metazoa > Arthropoda > Insecta > Lepidoptera > Hesperiidae > Pyrgus > Pyrgus malvae. The sequence goes on along the minus strand of OU426955.1, from coordinate 1,265,032 downwards.
TTATAATTACTAGAAAGGAATTGCGGTGCTATCAACCGCACGAGGTTTTACTGCGGTCGATTCTCTATATCTCTCTAGCAGTGGTCTATTTTAAGATTCTTTAATCATTAATGGACACTAATGATCTAGTTAATAAGTATGGCCCTAAAAGGTTTCTGGATCGCCCAATACATTAAGTAAGGACCTCTTTCACCACCTTCAAGTTAAGTGACAAGTACGCTAATTATCGGTTAAAGTCACCCTAACTTTAATTTCAATTTCAAGATGTTTGAGTAGCACTAAGATATCATAAACTGACCCGTACTCATAGCTTTTACTTGCCAATTAACTTGGGAGGTAGCTAATCAACATTTTACTTGGAGATGGCGAATGAGGCCCTAAAAGGAATAACAATAATTATAAAAAATAACTTAATAAAGAAAATGTAGATAGTATAGCCCAGAAGTTAAGAGCGACGATTGCCTCACCACGAGTATGGATACTGCAGTCAAAGTAATAATTTTTAGCTGATACGTCATCCTTTTATTTCCTCTTCGATGAAATAAAATGTATGTTTCTTTTTTAAAAGCTAGGCACACACACAATTTATGGATTTTATTTGATCTTAACAGTACCTTAAAATCTGGACAGAGTTAACAATTTATAGTATTCATAAATATTTTTGTTTTCTTAGCGGGTTGTTAGGGAATACAAATAATACAATGTACTAGGTGTACATATGCGTAGATGAAACCGCAGTGCACAGCTAGTATTTTTATACAAATTAATTAAATACACCTAAAACATAACTTTGCAAGGCGAGTCCATATAAATAACCTTAATATAAAATTACTACATAATATAATAACATTATATAAATAAAGGAACATGACATTCTATAAATAAAGGATAAATCTGAGTCATGCTCAAGCGTATAACACTCCTAATTAATTTCAAATGGAATAAAATTATCATTTCATTATTAAAATCTATATAAAGAAGTGTTTTGCAAACAATCAAACTATTCTTCAGTTGTCAATTAAATTTCTATTAAAAAAATAAAAGTGTATTGTTAGAATTAATCATAAATTTATTATGATATTTTTATTAAATTGTATTTTTTTCTACACATCGCATTTAAGCAGTTTTTCCGCGTTCATTATATTATCCAAGTTGGTATGCTGTGAAGCCGTTAAGATAATAATCTCCAATTAAGTTCTTAGAAATCCTTTTGTCTTTTAATTTTATAGATTTACATCTGTAATATGTATATTGCAAAAATTTTCCATGTTATTTTTGTACAAATCAAACGATTCAAGAAATTTGCTCTATGTATATTATTAAAAAATAATTTAACTACTTGTACATTTCTTTGACATATGCAATTTTGTTAAGTGATACTGTTAAATAGATCTTCTCTATCTGCTACTCATGCTATATATTTAATGCTGAAAGTGTAAAATTTTAATAAATGTAAACAACACACCAAATAAATATTGTCATGAAGCACTTGTGAACCTGTGTCTTTATTTATTACGATAGCACTAGTACTTTACATTACTGATAGCAAAATAATGTAATTGAGGAACGTTTAACAGACTGACACGTCTCATTTAGTTATCCAGGAGAGGAAAACTAGTTTGCTAATTGTTAATAACGATAATTTAATTTGGTTCGGAACGCGAGCGCGTCGGGCAGCACCGGAGCAAGCGGGGCCGTCGGTCGCCGCCGACTACCGACTGATACGGTAAATCATTTACTCGGAATTTACTACGATACCAACATGTTTAAACTTAGGAGACGCCCCGTTTGTTTTTGAGATTTCTGTTTTATTTATGGACTAATTGTAACTATCTCCAACTCCAAAAGTTTTAAGGAGAAGGAGAGGTTCTTGTTACTACGGTTATAATTTTGAACGAATGGTGTTATTTCCTTATAAACATTTCATCCCTATAAATAAACGTTCTAGATTTGGGAAAGTCCAAATATAAACAGCCGAAATGTACAGTTTATTTAATTTTTACTGATTTTTTATAGTATTTTTGTAATGATCGATCCACTTACGTCTCACTGCTGCTCACAAAATTCGTCAAACGTAAATTATATTACAGAATCAAAACATTGGGAAAAGTTTTGAACACTGCAACTTACTGAGAATGTTTCGCAACGAACAGGGATGTTGTTAATCGGAAGCACGTGTATTTAGTTATGATAATGGAGTTAGATCGTGTTATTGAGTTATGCGGCTCGGCAGAGGATAATAAAAATTGATAAAAAATCACACATAACTATGATCTTAATTTTTTAAAAGATATAATAAATACTTATTATTGTCTGATAAAAACTATAAATATAATATAAAGATTAAATAAATGTAAATCTTGCTTTTTTTCCACATGCTGTAATTATTATCATTCGAGTAAGTCGTTGCTGTTGCTTATTACAAAAATTATACCTAATATGAACAATGCTTAAACAATTAAACATTATGTAGAAAGTCGTAAGGTAGCTTATATTATAACCGTATCAGCATGTGGCGTTTAGAAAGGCGACCTTGTTTTATAATATGACTCATTATTTTGTATGACATCTTAATACTAGTTTAAAAAAATTCTAAAAGACATAACATAATTACAAAATTCTTACACGAAAGCGAGGCCCCTATTGGCTATGTGTGATAGAGACACAACATAAATTGACGTAAACTTTGGACGTATAATTCTTCTGAGTTGCTATTTTCAACCGATTTTAAAAATACCTATCCATTTTTCGTTGAAAAAATGCAGGTTTACTATGTCAAAACTGAAAACTTGAACCGAAAAAATTAAACGATACAGATAAAACGAATCAAAAATTAACATAAAATTGTCCACCAAAAGTTGTTTATGGTACAATAGGTTTTTAATATGTAAATTGCAAATAAACAAACAATATCTGTAACAAGTAGTATATTTAATAACTTTCAATAAAATGTAAATATTATAAGTCGGTTTATTTTGAAAATGTATTCTAATAACTATGAATTTAGCGAATTACACGATCATCTGATACTTATACCCATTATCGGACCCATAGGTATTATGTTATCATTTATGTTATTATTATATGTACTTTTTCAAATTCAGAAGTGTGTTGCAGGGGCTGAGGTTCTATTCGAGGTATATATTTTGCCGCCATTTGTTTAATCATAACATTACAAGAGTAGTCCGTTTTGATAACTTTTTATTAACTGATAATGTCCTATACAGTAAAAATTAAAAAACTAAAAAACACGCTTTTGAGAAAATACGAACTAAAAACTAAAAAAATAAGAAGAAAATGTATATTACTGTAAATAAAGCGTGGGGTGCATGATGTCAATAGTATCTTAAAAACCACCCCACGCTTTATTTACAGTAATATACATTTTCTTCTTATTTTTTTAGTTTTTAGTTCGTATTTTCTCAAAAGCGTGTTTTTTAGTTTTTTAAACTACATTATTTATTTTTAATTTTTTAGTTGGATTTTTATTCTCATATTATTGCATTGTCATCGGCCCTTGACCCCTATGCAAATTTTCAAGTTAACCAGAAAATCATATTTTGCAAATTGAAAAATGGAATAATTTTATCAAATTAGTGTATTGTCATCGGTCCTCAATAAATCTACAAAGTTTGAACGAAATCTGGCCGTTTAAAGTGGGTCAAAATCGCGCCCAAAGAAGTCGGTTACAAACATACAAACATACAGGTGAAGCTAATAAAAAGCGTGTAAAAAAATAATCCTACAACGTAGGTACGAAAACTGGGTATGGTTCACCATCTTATTTTAATGTATGACCACTCGAATTTTTTCACAGAGTAGCCCGATTTCTATGATTATTTTTAATGGATAGGGTATATCCCAAAATAAATAAAAAAATCTGTACGGAATTGGAATTACTGACTCATTGATTTACAAAGTTGTCTGATTTTTTCAATACATATTATGTTTTTTACTGTTGAAGTCTTTTTTAATTATGTATATAGTAATTTTAATAAATCCAAGTTATGTTTTGACAAAAAATGTTTATTGCTCAGAATTGGCTTATAAATATTGTTCCTTGCGGATACTGTATGAAATTTGATGGACCAGGATGGACCAAACAATTATAAAATGCGGAAACGACACCTCGTTTAACCATGTTTTAGACGAATATTAGGTAGTTGAAAACTTGTCAGAGTAACCGTTACAATAATTTTGCACATTTTCGAAAATATTATATATCTACATGAAAATGGTATAACGACGGATTTCCATAGTTTTCGATCATGAATTAATAATAATAACAGATATCTGCAGGAACATTCCACATCCTTGCTCACAACGAGGCCACAAAGACATTGATAACAATAAATTTGTGTAGCGCGTTCAAAAATACATCTTGTACTGTAGGCGCGTCAACGGACAAGGTTACTGTAGTGCTTGACCGGGTTACGTTACGGCGCGTTACATGCGCTGCCACTCTCCATAGAGACGATAAGGGACGGATATGGCAGCGAATGGCTTAATATGTTTATCGTTTTATTCACATTTAATTCTGTAGACAGCGCCATTTAGGGCATTAGGATCTATACTTTGCCGAACTTATACATCGATTACAAATATTTGATTGAAATGTAGATGACTAAATAGTTCTGTAGATGATCATCGCACTAAGGCGCGACTATCCATTACCTATTATTTGACTCTCCTTACGTAATTTGTAGTAATTTTATCGAAATATAAATACTTTCTAAAATTTTACGATAACATGGTGGGTAAAATTTAAGGGTATGTTAAAAAATAATTCATTAAAATTAAAGTTTCTTAATTATAATTTACTAGCCTTCCGCCAGCGGCTTCGCCCGCGTGGACTCGTTTTATAGGTTCCCGTAGGATAAAAACCATCCATGTCCTTTACCAAGGTGCACTCTACCTATGTTCCAAATTTTCAGACAGAGTTATTTTCGAATTTATAATATTATAAATATAATAAGTAAGGTTTTTTTTTTCTTCAATGGCACCACGCGATTTGCGCATCGCCAACGGCAAAGCGAGGAAACGGGACGGAAAGTAAAAAAAAAATCAGAATTTGGAAAAAAAAACAATCAGAAGAGTTAATTAAGCTATATAAAAATTATATATCGGAATAATTAAAGATACAATATAATGCTTTTACTGTTGACGTATCGTTTTTTTTTATTGATTAACTGGACGTCATTCTTTTCAGTTGGTTGAGCTGGGAGAAATAAGCCAAAGGATAACACTTGTCTGGGTTTATTTCATATCGAATTCGATTATAAAGAAATTCAAGAACAATTCGCTCGAGCGTTCATATTAGAATGGAAATTTCTGAGTTTAACTCAGTATGTGGATGTACATGCTTTCGTTCGATGTGCGAAACAACGTGGATGCTTAATTACTTTTCGTAAGCACTGAAATAATTCATACAAGAGATTCAAAAACATGATTCTCTCATTATATGAGAGTAATAAGCCCCTGAATATATATTACAAAAATCTATAGTAAATAAATTAAAAAAGCAAAAGTAACAAGAAGTACAGCTACCAGAGAAAATTGGCTGCAACCCTTTTTGCGTCGCATTGCTGGGCACGGGTATCTCCCCATTATTGGGGAGGCCTGGAACTTACTCCACCACGCTGCTCCAATGCGGGTTGGTGGAGATGCGGGTTAGTGGCCAAACCGCTGTCGGATGTTTTCAAACCGCCCATAAGGTCTCCTACTAGGTTTAACAATTGTTATCTATTGACAACAACCGGGACCGACGGCTTAACGTGCCCTTCGAAGCACGGAAACGCGCATGAAATTTTTTGCCACTAGCTGTCACCCATCACACGCTCGAACGCGCCCGTTTTGCCTTAGTTGCATAGATCGTTTTGCATTCTACGCTAACCGCCGGGCCATGCGCGCTTCATATATGCTAGCCAGGCCCTTAGTAAAATGTCGTACCCTTCGTTCTGAATGGGCACCGACTCCAAAATAGTTTTAAGAGTCAATACCATAAGCAAGAAGAGGTAGGTACTGAACAATTTTATTTTTTACCATTTGAAGTCGGTTCTATTATTTTGTTAAAAACTTAATTACACCAGCAAACTTTTAAGTTAAATTGTAATAATTAATTTAACTTACATTTAATAACTCAGAGGTCCATCAGTTTTTAAACGTTTCGATTTCAAGACACAATAAATTGACATCTATGAAAGACAAAAACGAAAGAGAGATAAGAGAGAGAGAGACAACAAGAGAGAAATCTAACCAAATAAAGTTATGATCACTGACATTATCAGTGGGTAAGTAGTCTTTCTAAAAAAGACTACTTACATGTTTACATATACATTCACAAGTTCTTTAACTAACATTTTTTTATAAATTTTAGGTAAGCATAAGTTAAAAGCAAGATATAAAGTATTATGTTCAACAAATAAAATTTTTGTAAACTCTTTGAAGTTTGGTTGATTAAATTCATGGGGAAGAAGATTCCAAGAGCTACAGTACCCAAACAGATTGGTGGAACTTTATTGCTTTGACTTTTTTTCACATACCTAGTACCTAGTACCTGTATTCAATACATAAATAGACGAAAATTGTTTAAAAAATCTGATTCAAATAAATAGATTACATCTACAGTAACTATATGAAGTGTAAGTAAATATAAGATCAGAGTAAACAGAACTTAAAATCTAGTCCACAGATTTTCAGAGGTCACAGCACCCTGCGAGTGCTCGTGATGTAAGAAAACCGCGCGATTGACCGAGGGTTAAATAGAAAGTAATGCCAAACGACACAAATGTATCAATTAAGAAGAAACATAGATCTAAGAAGAAATAACTCACAGTTGGGTGGTGTAAGTTTAATTCCGTTCTCCTCAGCCCAGCCGACGGGGTGAATGTAGGGCGAGGTGGGGTCCACCCAGTAGTCGTACATGTCGTCCCAGCTGTCGAAGTTGATGAGCAGCCGGTTGTCCAGCATGTCGGCGATGGTCGCCACGCACACCATGTCGTTCTGACGGTCCTCCGCCTCTAACTTCATGCCAATTCTGAACCCATTAGGCTTTAACATCTGTGAATGAAATGTTTTTGTTTAGAAAATTATTGTAATTAACTGTATATCATCATCCTAACATTTTACGTTCATGACTTTCAGCAATTATTTGTTATGTTGAGTGAAGTAGAGAACAATCTATATTAAGTATCAAATGTTACATATAAACTTGAAATATACCAGTTAACTTTCAATAAGATAAACAGGACGCCCATTGTTGTCTACAAATAATCTTATTGATTTTTTTAAATTTAAGCCTGGAGTATTTTATGATGTTTGATTCTAGTTAGAGTTTTATTGAAATCATGGCAAAATTACAATGAACTTACTGTTGTAGTAACATGAGGGAAGAGATGTCTGGGAGCAGCAACAGCGCGCATCTGCTTCAAATAGAGGGGCCATGAGAAATTGGCAGGGTTGATGCTTGCTGGGGGCTTCAAGGAACGCCCATTCTTCTCGCACCAGCCAGGAGGAAAGATGTCCAATGAGTCAGCATTCACCCAATAGTCATACATGTCAGGAAACTCATCGAAGTGTAAACGCATCCTATAACCTTGCACCTCCGCAACAGACACCACACAAAACAGTGAAGGATGCTGTGGATCTATTGCCTCTAGACGCATGCCCACTTTGAAGCCATTCCTATTAAAAGGAAACGGATCTTTAAACAGCTTTACAGGAGCTGCTTTTGCCTTGCAAATGTCCAAGTATCTCATCCACGAAAAACCATTCTTGCCACACATCCAGGGATACTTTTCGTTTTCTACCATATCTTCAGTCATTTTCAATAGTGTGGCCTCTGGTATCTCAGGAGGAGCAGAATCATAATGTTTAAGTGGAACTTTCTCCTCCTTTAAATCTGATACCACATCTGATTCAGATAGTTGTTTCTTGATTAGTAATTTCTTCACCTTATTCCTCTTCTTCATTAATTCTGCCTTCTCCTTTTCCTTTTTCTTTTGATTTATTTTTTGAACATCATTTTGACACGATAGACTACAATAGTTTGGATTAATAAATTCTGCTGCCATGCCATGACACCCACAACCATCACATCTATAAAGATCTTCAGGAGATGTTGGCTTTTTATCTTTACTATTTCTCTCTGTACGCTTTTTTAGAGGTGTTTGATACTTAATCTCTTGAGCCTCACTTTCTTCTTGATCAGAAATATTCAGCAGGTCAATTAATCCAAATTCATTGGTCTGAAATTGCAGACTACTCCCTTGAAGTTGAGCTATACCATTCTCCCATATTAAACCTGGGGGATCCTCTTCTGACGAAGACTCACGTCGATCTTTGCTTTTAGGTATAGTACTATCATATTCTTCCATACTCTTATAATACACAACTTCTTTATTGGGTTCAGTATTAGAATCAAGTTTAGATTCCTTATAATCATCCTGATCTGAGTCTCCCAAATTTACCTTTGACTCTAAATCCTTATCTAGCTTTTCATCACAGAATAAAGAAGGGACTCTGTGGTCATCATTCAAATCAGCCTCTATTTGATTAACAGTTTTATCTGCACTAATTTGAGTTAAATTCAGCTTTAAACTTTTATTAGACAAGTTCTCATTACAGAGGGATATGCGTCTTTTGATGTTTGCATTATTGACCTTTCTTTCACTATTATCAGAATTGGATCGTCGTAAAATAGCAGGTGCAGCAACAGTTATAGGGGCAATATCATTTCTGTCAATTATATTTTTATTCAACAAACTTTTGCTTTTTTCTGGTATTGCTAAAGTAAAGGACTTCTCATGAGATTGTCCACCTTCATCATCTGCTATTGAAACTGTATATATATCATCATTCATAGAAGCTGTAGTCTCAGGTATGGACAATGTATATTCTCCCTGTTCACCTGTGGGTTCCGCTCTAGATCCTGGGATAGATATGGCAAATGTTTTTTCAGCTTTTGGACTTTGTGGTATACAGTTATCTTTACCATTAACACTAACTCCTGTGCCCAATATTTTTGCTAGTGGCTGTAGAGGTGGTATATCTGAACCTTCCATACCATTATCTCTCATCACAGTTATGTTTCCTTGAGGATCATTTTGTATTTGACCATTAGCTATTTGAAGATTAATTATTGGGCCCTTAGATGCCATGGTTGCTGGCAAGGTCACTGGTAATATAAACTTTGTGTTTGGTATTTTGGTCATATTCATTGGCGTGACAAACAATTTTTGATTGTTCAAATTAACATTTGCTTGATTGCTTGATATAAGAATAGATTGGTTTTCTGATATGCTTTTATTGTTTTGCTTCTTGACTGATCCTAAATATGTGATAGCTTGCTTACCTGGATTACCAGGAGCAATACTAATGGGGACCATCATTTTATCAGTTTTTGATTTCTGAATAACTATTGGTTGTGGTGTGTTAGCAGAAGCAAGAATGGATGCTTTATTGTGGCCAGTTACTTTAGGGGCAATATTTGGTTTATTACTAACGTTTGATATTAAATGAATGTTTGCATTGCTTGTTACCTGTAAAATAATTGGCTTGGTCAATACTTGAACTTCAAATTTTATAAAAGATATATTATCTTATGATAATATATCTTTTATAAAATTCTTGCCAACACTTTTTCAAATTATTCAATGAACAAATTATGGTTGTTTAATTTCACAATTTTATTCATCTGTATGTATTATTGTAATAGAAATTTTAACACAATGCTGAAGTATTTGAAATTAACCTTGAAGTTATTTTTATTTTTTAGTCAATATTAAAATCTACATTAAGTTATGAAATCTACTTGGCAAGCTAGACAGATATTAAAGGAAGAAAAAAAAAGATTCTTTTATGTTTGCAACAGTTAACATTTTAATTACTTTGAGAATTTGAAAGAATCAATAGAAGAATAAAAAATAATGTCAAGTCAATGTTAACAATAATATTACAGACGTTTTTATGATTATAATTGTACTAAATCTATAATTTCACTTCTCAGGTCTCTAATATGATTTTATTTTATTAATATAGCATGTTAAATTGGCGTAGCCAGCCATGGGCTTATGGTGGGGCAGCAGTCTTATATCAAGCAAACTAAATCCGTGGATTTACCCCAGCTAATTTTTTTATACAAAAATGTTACACCCTACAGCACAATGTTTACAGAAAAAGTCAACATTCAGACTTCTATATTAAATGGATGAAGTAATTATAAAAATATGGTATCCCATTCTATAATATTACAGTAGACACAACAAAAACAATATGGTTGGGGCTTCTATTTAGCTTTCTATAACTGCCCCACCCTGCTCCACCATGGCTAGGCCCATGGCATGTTAAGTAGAAAAGGTATACTCACAGGTCTCCTGACAATGATTTGCGGGGGGTTCCCACTTGTACTAGCCTGGCTTATCACATCTGTGCTAGTCACTGGTTTCAAACCAGTTGGGGTCTGAATATAGACCACATGAGGCATAGGCCTTGGAGCGCCTCGAATCTGGACACCCGTATTTGTGGAATTAGGTAGAGTTAATTGTATTGGATTGTTGGAAGAACTAGGGATTTGTACTACTGTAGAGTTTGATCCGACTTGCATTTGGGGAACTGAGGATGTGTTTGCCATTTTCACCTGGACTCCTGTTGAGTCATGAAGCTGTATCTGTGTCGAATTAGACATGCTCATATCTGTGCTGCCGTCTATGTTTGTGGTCCTAGGGTTAGAACCCATATGTACTTGAATGATAGAATTATGTAAAGACTGAGTTGCAGTATCTATAATTGGCATAGATGGTAGAGTTTGGTTTATTAACTGAGTGTTCTGATTGCAAGAAGGTATTTGAAGTGGAACATTTATAGTTTCTCCTGCAGGCAATTGAACAGGAACACTTGTAGTTCCTGAAACTTGTATAGGAAGACTAACAGGTGCAATCTGCAAGGGAACTCTACTTGTTGCTCCAGATAGTTGGACTGGGACATTAATATTAGATGTTGAGCCAGGAATTTGGACTGGCACATGAACAGTAGACAGTTGAAGTGGGTATGGCGCGTTATTAGCGTGAATTTTAACAGGTGCAATGGAGTGAGTGACCAAATTATGTGTTATGGGCATAGAGCTCTGCGGCGCCTGAACCGAGGACACGATCATGCTGCTCGATATTGGCGCCTGAAACATCGTAAACAATGTCATTCGAGGGCGAACCGACTTGCAAATATTCCACAGCGTAATATTTCACTCACGCGCAATGTATTCAATAGGACATTGTGTTGCGAGCTATTTTGCGACAAATTTTCAACAGCTGACGAGTTTGTAGCTTTTAATAATCGTTTTTTCAATATTTCCGTTTTCGGATCCTCAAAGTTTTGAAGTGGATTATACTGCTGTCTCTCCATTTCTCGGACCCGAGACCGATGTCGAAATCATTACAGATGTTTTAATATCTCACTTAATTCATTATTCACAACCTGCAACGCATGTAAAAATAAAATATCACGTAAAATTTACTTGTCTTACCAAGTGTAGTTAATGAATCACGTACTACGTAAAGTTAATACATCGAAATATAAAAATAGATTTATAATACTATAAACAATTTCCATCATTAATTTCCTAAAATGAAATCGTTACATTTTTTCTTTCGCGAGTATCGCACTCCTATCAATTTGTGCTGCTACTTTTGTAGAACCACAACCTTTTAAAAAGAAAAGTTAACGAAACACTAAAACTGCTCAAGATTACTTACGATTGTATATTTCACCAAAAAGAACTATTTAACAGGTAATATTCTGACTAATGAATAACAATTTTCGTATTGAAAACCATTAAAGAAAATTAAAATAAATTCAGAAAAGCGACGAATTTTACCTGCCTACACAACTGGTAATAATTCTGACAACTTAGCCAAAACGTTCTATTTATTGTTAGGTTGGCACTTTCGAAATTTTAGCCAATCAACAATGAGCATTCCTGTGACGAAGCTTTCGCGCCCGATTATTCAGCTAAAAAATTACTAGCGTAGGTACATGGAAAAATGTACGTAATGTATGTATGTATAGAATAGCAAGAATTGTTTTGCAAGTTTTATTTTAAATCATAAAATTATACCCTGTTATGATTTTAATACTATTTGAATGAATTGTAAATGTTCTTTCGAGTTTCGATTCTTTATATTAAATATAAAACAATTACGTTCAAATTACTAAAATACATAAACATGGCTACTTTTGGCTGTGCTTAAAAATCTTGATATAAATTACGTAATTTAAAAAGTTTAGAAATTTGAAGTCCTATCTATATTAATTATTTGCAATACTTCGTTAAAAATCAATAATCTTAAATTTTAACAAATTCTTGTAAGCGTTAATAAAATCAAATTGATCGGAAATTGGGTCCCACAACACAAGTTATTTATTCCCGCTACGGCGTTTCCGTTTCCGTTTTATATACTGTGTGTACGATATTATGATGTCGATATGTGTATTTGTTTCGGATACACGTACTAAACTAATAAATATGTACCTACCTTGGCTTGGATCAATCTCTTCTTATATCTCTGTTCTGTGGGATCAATTTATTAAAGACTCACTTAGGAAGGATTACTTATTACATTGACCAACCTGCAGGGGCCGACCCGGCATACATTGCTGGTTATCTGAGTACATTGTAATAAAATACTCAAGATAACCAGCAATGTATGCCGGGTCAGCCCCTGCAGGTTGGTAAATGTAATCAGACCTTTAGTAGTCTTAGTACTAACTAGTAGTCATAGAAAAAATCAGTAAGTCGTAGTCACGTCGTAGTTTAAGCATGTATTGGGTCGTCAGGTATCAGTCAGTCTCATTGGTCAGTCTATATCGTAAGGGGGATTCGTTCCTCATTGGTCTATATCTTTGATAGGGGGATTCGTTCCTCATTGGTTTCATGTTTGTTACTTTCCCCTGGGTCCCTTAGTAGTCTGTGGTTACTTTGTGCTAGCTAGGTTACTTTGTTTGTTGTTGTTCAGCTCTGTGGTAAAGTGAATTGTGACTATTGTGAGTCGAGTCGAGAAGTCGAGCGAGCAGTGTGACCATTTGTGGCAGATTTCTGCCATTTTGGCAGATTTCACTCCAAAATTTTGTCTCTGGCAGATTATGGTGACGAATTATAAAAATGGCAGATTTTGGCAGATTTAGAAGATTTTAGGAATCACGAATTATTTTGAGACATAAAATCTCATAATTTAAATGTTTAATGAGTATTTTTTTTTATAAATGTAACATTTGGTATAATATAACGTAGGTAGATCTAAAATGATTTGTCCGAACTGGCAACTTAATATTTAAAACGCAAAAGCTTGGATGTTTGTTGCTCAATCGTGCATAAACAGAAGGGTTGAGGTCTTGAGGAGCATGTCATGGTAGGAAGCAATATAAATTGTGCAAAATTCATTTTATGACGACCCGTGTGGCGCAATGGTTGCCATGTCGGACTGCCAATCAAAGGGTCCCGGGTCCGATTCCCGGAGGAACAGAAATTTCCTGTTCTCGGTCTTTGTGTGTGTCCATGGTACCCACGACACAGGGTATTAATTACCTTACTGTGGGGCTATGAGTGTGTAACGTTTATTTTAATCATATTATTATCACTGACTTTAATTCTATGCTATAGACATATATATTTGACATTTCACTGTTATACATTATTATATTTATTGATCATAAGTTGTTATTGTTTTTTTTTACTGAAGAAATTTGTAACATATTAGTATTGTATATGCCCCCCCCCCCCCTGTAATAGCCCGAAAAACTCAAGTGGCAGTGGATTTGGCAGAATTGGGCCCAGCCTGTGGCAGATTTGGCAGAATTTAGGCCCAGCCTGTGGCAGATTTGCCAATTTTGAGATGGTCACACTGCGAGCGAGACTTCGAGAGAGACGTTTTTGTCTGAGGGAATAATTTTGTAGTTTTTTAAGTGTTTTTGTTAATTTATATGTAATTGTGCATAAAACAAAACAAGTGCATCTACCATGGCTCTGTACTGTGCAAGTTCGTATAAAAAGTTTTGATTTTGTCCTGTTTCACATGAGATAAAATAAAATGGTTTGATGCATAAACCGGTTGATTGCCTGTTCTTGAATTGATCCTATTTCATTTTTCATATGATATTTGGCTTTTATTTTAGTATAATATTTATGAGTATTTCATGAACTTCTCTTGAATATTTAGTTTGAGAGCTATACCTTGCGTGGGTCCTAAACATAACCTAAATATTTGTTTAGTATCAAACGAGGTGCCAGAAGTGCCTGTGGTGTCTCCCGTATCCGGTGCTGTGTTCGAAAAGCGTATCATTGAGAAATATATTATTGAAAATGGCGTTGACCCTATTAGCGGCAAGGAATTACGGATTGAGGATCTCATTGAAATCAAAAGTAAGTACCGAATTATCATTTATTTTATTAGCTAATTTTCTTTTTGTTACTCTTTGAAAATATGATCGGAGTGTCTACTTTTTTAACAAAAGCGAGATTGTCTCACGGCCTACTAGATCTAATATTAAAACAATAATTTATAGTACAACAATTCAGCCATGAGACCTTATAGTGCCGGATTTATATTTTTTATGAGTGTAGGCCACTTTATTTCTGCCGCCCCATGTAAAAATATATAACATGCGCAGACGGCTCGCTCGGAGAGTGTGGGCAGAAAGTGGGGGTTGCTACGTTGCTACTGCCATCCGTCCGCCTCGCTGCTCTCATCTATCACTCACACAATAATATAGGTTTGAAAGGAATGAGTTTCTATAGGGATTTTTTTAAGTATAAAAAACCTTGAGAAAACCGGAGAACATGTTTGACTTTTATCCACTGAAATCAAGGGATCCTCCTCTGAAATCTGCCGCCCCTAGGCCGTGGCCTATACGGCCTATTTATAAATCCAGGACTGGGACCTTACCATCAATATTGTTTCTATAATTAAATCATGTTTTCACTAGTATACTGACATAATTTTCATGTTTTCTAAATAATTTTTCTTTCAACTCCACAGCTCCAGCGATAGTGAAGCCAAAGCCTCCAAGTGCCACATCAATTCCTGCCACTCTCAAAAGCATGCAGGATGAATGGGATGCCCTCATGTTGCACACATTTACGCAGCGCCAGCAGCTTCAGACTGCTAGACAGGCAAGTATACTTACTGATATCTTTTATTTTGGTAGGGGGGGGGGAACCTTCAAAAGGATACCGGGAGAGGATTCACCATGTTTGTATAGAAAATTTAAAAAAATAATTGTGTAGACAATTTTTCAGCATCTGGCTTTTACAGTTAGAAGTTATTGTCTTATTGAGTTCAACTTACATACTAATTACTCGTAATAATCAGGACAGAAGTTAATGAACTGATAACCTTTATGTATTTTTGATAAGGCACCTGGCATACATAGGTTTGAACTGTAAAGCTAATAAATGTTAAAGAGAAAAACAAATTCAATCCAAATATGAGCACTTCTTTGACACTTTGTCATCTATTGCTATGGGACACATGGTTTTCTATTGTTTAATGATGACAGTTATGTTAGTTCACAAAAAGAACCTTCACAAAATACAGTTCAATAATTTTAGCATCAAAATATTTATCGATATAATGTTTATATATACCCAGCAATGCTCAGGTGTCTTGAGGTGACAGTGTCCATAGGCGATGATGATTGCTTAACACCACACAACATGTCTGCCTTTTTGTTTGATTTATTTATATAAAAAATACTATGAGTAACAGAGTAACATGAAGGTAAAAAGGTAAAAGAAGATAGAAGAAAGTTTAATTCATAATTCATAATAATCTTTTGCTTCATGCACATCATACACAAATTTACATAGTAGTACAGCATGAACCCTGCTAGAGCGTCGCAATGTTAATGCTAAATGTCAAAGTAAAATTAATGTCTATAAATTTATTTTTATAAAGAAGTATGTTTGTTAGGATTAAATAATACATGAACTAATTACTCCATTTGAAACCTGTCTGTATCAAACTTTTTAATGTGGGTTGAGAGACACCAGGTTTTCTAAGTAACAATAATATTTTTTTCATAAACTTTTAGTAGTCCTAGGCAATACTGAGCTGAAGAAAAAAGCAGACAGGCAGCTCTGTTTTAAGATATTGGTGTTGTATACAATTACTGGTGTATAAATTATTGGTGGCAAAGAATTGCAACCCATTTTTAGCAGCCACAATTGGCTTATCAAGTTACTGCCCAGTCAGTACCCACAGTACCAAGTTCCATTGGTGGCAGGAGCTGAGCCACGCGCTGTACCAGCACGACGCGGCGTGCCGGGTGATCGCGCGGCTCACCAAGGAGGTGACGGCGGCGCGCGAGGCGCTCGCCACGCTCAAGCCGCAAGCGGGCATCGCCGCGCCGCAGCCCGCTGCCGTGAGTTCTAAAATATGTTGTTTGTTTGCTGTCCACTTCTTACCATATCAGTCAATAGTGAAGGGAGTAATAAAGAAATTTGTACAATCATGTTTAGACTAGAATTAAAAAAGATTTTTTTTTGTTTATTGTTTACATAATACATACATGCAATTAGATGTTTAAAATTATTATTAGAATTTAAACAGTCTACCATGTTCTGGCATACAATATTATATTATTAATTTAAATTAACTAAAAACACACTGAAAAGATTTCCTACACTTGTATGAATCACTTATCAGAATTAATCAGCGGTCAAATGCGATATCCTCATACATTTTGGCCGCTATTTCACCATCGCTTTACGAGCGTTAGCGTTTCTCTAACTTTGTTCCTACGAAAACGCGATGTTAACGTCGCGGTTTTTGTCAACCAGATGGGCGGTCAGTGTCTGATTGCATTAACATTGAAATGTCAATTGACTAAATTATTATGGAGTAGTGGACTCTGCAGATGTGGTCCTGCCTTAAAAGTATTGAAGAGGATTAGTGTCGTTATCAACTTTACTGAAAGAAAAAATATAAAACAAATAGTGACAGATGAATTGTTAGCCAGAGCCAGACTATGTCAAAATTTTTGGACGATGGCGCGAAGGATAAATGTTTGACAGTTACTAACAGTATAAATCGGAAAATAAAATGTTTACTATTAATTTCGCATAGTCTATATTTTCTCACTGTTTGAACCTTACCTAAACTTCTACTAAAATATCAAGACCAAAATTAGCCACATCGGTTCAGCCGTTTTTGAGTTTAGCGATAATAAAGAACAGCAATTCATTTCTTTACATAGACATTAAAAAGGCAAGAAAAATCATGAATACAAATGAATTAACAGTTATTCTGTTTACCAAGTGTAGTTTAGTGCAATATTTATTAGGTACATTTGATTTATATTACTTGTGTGCATAGTGTGCGTAACAGCGTAAGCAAATGAATGTTGTTGGCACCGGCAGGCGGAGGGCGGCGCGGGCGGCGCGGCGGCGGTGGGCATGTCGGCGGAGGTGGTGGCGCGGCTGCAGGAGCGCGCCACGGCGCTGACGCAGGAGCGCAAGCGCCGCGGCCGCACCGTGCCCGAGGGGCTGCTGCCGCCCGACCAGCTGCGCGCCTTCCTCACGCTCGCCTCGCATCCGGTAACGCTTTTTGTTCTATGTAATGGACTACCAGAGTCCTTAGTGTGAGTTGTGAAACGCGCAAACGTTACTACTGCGTCCAAGCTAAAATTGGACAGATAGATCTTAACCTGAAAGGAATAAGGTCGATAATTAAATTCTTAACACAAACGCGATAGTAACGTTTTCGCGTGTGCAGACTTACACTAAGGCCTCTGATATTAAACTTATTCACGGCAGAAGTGGGTGTAGTGGTGGTACTTGCGCTACTACTACAGAACATACAGTGGGTGTTCAAATTATTATACTCAAACCATGAATAAGATTTTTTTAAAGTTTAAGTTTCTTTAAGTAATAAATTTAATCTGTATACTGATATTATTTTTAAACTAGAGCTTATAAAACTATTTCTGAAAATAATTAAACATGTTTTGGGCGTAAAAAGTTAATTTAATTCAAGTTTTTTTACAAATTAATATTTTGTAAAACCACCCTTTTTTGCAATAACTTCTTGCAGTCGACGAGGCATGCTATCTATGCAATTTTTTGATATTGTTTTTAATTCTGGGGTGTTAAACCAAGCTTTGATTATCTTTTCAATCAGTTCTTGTTTATTAGTTATGACTTTTTCTTTAGCTATTTCCTTTTTTAATGCAGCCCACACATTTTCTATGGGATTTAGATCTGGAGAGTTACCAGGCCATTCCAACACCTTTATCTGATGGTCATTTAGGAATTTTGTCACTTTTTTTGCTTTATGACATGGGGCTGAGTCATGCATAAACAGGAAATCCTTATTAGGAAACCATTCTGATGTCTGTGGGATCAGATTTTCTGACAGAACTTTAATGTACTGATCCTGCCGCATGGTGTTTTCCACTATGTAGAGGCGTCCGTTACCCTTTGCACTGATAACTCCCCAGATCATTATGGATAGTGGATGCTTCACTCTCTCTACAATACAGTCTTCTTTGAATTTCTCATTCGGTCTCCTACGAACAAACTGCGTATGGTCTTGCAAGATCTGGATACTCGACTCATCAGAGAAGCAAACCTAGAAATCCCAAACATGATTAATTCATATTAGTAAAGATATGTGATACAATACAAAATACGTTTAAAATACAATATGCATATTGCTTTATGCCAGTCTTCTGCAGTCCAGTGTTTATATTTTTTTGCAAACTCTAGGCGTTTCAGACGCACGGCAGGAGTCAATTTCGGCTTCTTCAATGGTCGACGGCAGGCAAAGTTTTGTTCCTTCCATCTTCTACGTAACGTCATGTCGGACAGAGTCACTCCAGCCTCTTCGAGAATATCCCTAATGACTTTTCTGGTTTTATTCCGATTTTCTATGGTTATTTGCCGAATTTTTCGCTCATCTCGAGGCGTAGTGATGCGTTTGCGTCCACATTTTCCGGAACGTTTCGGCGTCATGGACTCCCCTTGTTGCACAGCTTTACTGATATTACGCACTGTAGATTGAGAAATCTTGCACATTTCTGCTATTTTTCTTTGAGAATATTTACAGTGTTGTAGCAAAGTCTTAATTTCAGTTTTCTTTTTTGGAGACACGTCAGAACGCTTTCCCATCTTCAAATCTTTTGAAAGTGAGGTTAAGTTGATGAAAAAGATGAATTTTAAAATAAAGTATGTATTAGACAGCAAAAAATGGTGAAATGCAAGAAGAATAATAACTAATTACAAAGTAAAACCAATAAAACATACCTTTTACTGAATAAATCCTTCACGTAGTTATAATAAAGACACAGAGAGCACGTGCTTACAGAAATGCAAAATTGACAAAGAAACAAAATGGCGGCTATTACAGTGTTGCCTAGTTAAAAGTAGACAATTTTAGTGTTGTAAACTATAAAGCATAAAATTATTAATCATTTTCAATTTATTTTATTGGACTAAAACAGTCGTTATAAAGTATAATTGGTTTTAAATACTAAATAAACGGAAAAAATATGTTGAGTATAATAATTTGAACACCCACAGTAATAAAGTCTTCCACTGAAATACAATAGAATTGATCCACAGTAGAGGTTGTGCAGCATTTGTACTTCCCTAGTCAAAAACCGACCACTTTCAAAGGCATGTGTTGTGTCACAGGCCCAAACTTTATTATAACAGATGATTTGTAATACGTGTAATTCTTTTAAAGGGTTGAATAGACCTTTCGCTGTAAAATAAGTCATCTAACTTCCTGTCTGATTTCCAGTATTTTCATCGCTACTTGATGATTTGCACTTTTTCTGAATATACCCCGATTTTAAGGGATTATGATAAACCACACAAAAAATACTGCTAATATAAAATACTGTTTTTTACTGTTTATGTTTAAAAGACAAGATTACGATATGAACTAAACACAGCTTAATGAAAAGGATGGGTGGCAATTAGACTACATCTGGTGCGGTCATAAGAAGGATTCGTGTCAACAAAGCTAAGCAATGTCGACTGCGGTCAAAAGTAGGATGGGTGGCCAACAACTTCTTATATGTCCGAAGATTTATTTTTTAATTTCCTTGACAATTATTGGATTCAGCACAGATTATTAATTTCCACACAAATAATAAATTTGATTCTAAAAAGATTGTCATATTATATTTTACCTTCATTTAATTTTTTTATTTTGCGTATACTTGCGTCATCTCGATACGAGGGTGGATCGAAAAGTTCAAGGTGGAGATAATGTTGAGAGATAAAAATATTTTTGCATGCAATTTATTTTGTTTTCTTGTTGAGGCCGCGAACTTGTCAATCCACCCTCATAATAACAATTGGACCTATTTACGCAAACCGGAACCAATCCACACTCATTCTGAAATTGAGTTAAGTACACAGAAAAGCTTAAAATTGCACCTTCTATCGACCCTGTTAAGATCAAAATGATCTGACAATTTTGACAGACCAAAACATTTTCATGACATGTTAACCAATCCACAAAAATCAGTTGTCTAATATATTAAACAGCTTTTTCTCAAAACTATCATCATCTTCATCATGTGAGGGTTGGTTCCGGTTTGCTTATATAGGTCCAATTTATCATGGTTTTGAGGTGCATGCATATGGACATTGTTTCTGTGTGCATTGTGTAAGAAATTGTTACACAGTCGATTACGTTCTACAAACCACAACGGAAGATTGATTGTCACCCAGCGTCCAGCATTTGTAACAAAAAAGAACTATACTGGGAATATTGATTCTTTTTTCTTTTGTCCCTAATAAACTTATCTTCTCCTGCCAGGGTCTCCACTCGGCCAGCGTGCCCGGCATCCTGGCGCTCGACATCAACCCGTCGGACCACAGCCGCCTGCTGACGGGCGGCAACGACCGCAACGCCACCGTCTTCAACAAGGACACCGAGCAGGTGGTCGCCATCCTCAAGGGACACACCAAGAAAGTCACGCGCGTCATCTACCATCCGGACGAGGACACCGTCATTACTGCTTCTCCCGATCACACAATTCGTGTTTGGAATGTGCCTACGTAAGTTTTATTTTATTATTCCATTTATTTCTGAGTTTATAACCAGCCAAACCAAAGCCATGCTTCACAGAAAAAATCCCTGATGGGATCTTATAGGGTTGCCAACCATACTGTTAAAACAGTAATAAACTGTTTTTTACTTATATTTTTTTTATACTTTTTAAGCTTTTTTTTAATTATATTATTATTTAACATTTACATTAGTAGCAAATAATCAGTCCAGTTTTTAATATCGTTTCAGATCTCAAACTACAGTGATTCTGCGGTCTCACGATGGTCCTGTGACAGGGTTGTCATTGCATCCAACTGGAGACTATGTGCTGTCTACCTCTACTGATCAACACTGGGCCTTCTCTGACATACGCACTGGAGCTTTGCTCACTAAGGTACATTATAGACATTCAGTATTATATTTCATGTTGTTAAAAATTTTACTAAAGATCCAATTATTTTGTTACATAATTATTCCCAAATGTAGTGCGAGTGTGATTATTTCTTTAGGTGAGCGACTCATCCGGAGTCAGCCTAACAACAGCGCAGTTCCATCCCGACGGTCTCATCTTCGGTACCGGCACGGAGAACTCTCAAGTGAAGATCTGGGACCTGAAGGAGCAGAGCAACGTGGCCAACTTCCCCGGCCACGTGGGGCCCGTGACGTCCATCTCGTTCTCCGAGAACGGCTACTACCTGGCGACGGCGGCGGAGGACGCGTGCGTCAAGCTGTGGGACTTGCGCAAGCTGAAGAACTTCAAGAGCATCCAGCTGGAGGAGGGGTACGCGATCAAGGAGCTGTGCTTCGACCAGAGCGGCACGTACCTGGCCATCGCGGGGACGGACGTGCGCGTGTACCTGTGCCGCCAGTGGCAGGAGCTGAAGGTGTTCAACGAGCACACGGCGGCCGCCACCGGCGTGCGCTTCGGCCGCCACGCGCACTACCTCGCCTCCACCAGCATGGACCGCACGCTCAAGCTCTACGGGCTCGAGTAGTCCTCATTCCTCATGTGCTTTCAGAGGTATTTTCTATTTTTGACTTTTGTGTGATGAGGCGCTTACGCTGTATATCTGGGGCCTTACTCTAAGCGCGATCGTCCGTAGTATCGTGTATTTTCGAGTGACCATTTTGCAAGAGATTGAAGAATTATAAAGGGTTTTACATACACTTGGAATTGCACCATATTATCGTAACTTTATTATGGAGTTATATATCCACGAAGAGAAAGAATAGAACAGGTTCAAAAATGTGCTGAAAAATTCACGATACATTGATTATCGATTTTACGAGTAGACCTCCTGAGTCCTGAGTGTGATTGACATAAAATCTTGCATATAACTTACTGGACTATAAAAAAATTTAAAATATGAATTAGGTGCTGCGCAGACGACATACTGTCCGTGACGCACTTTTAGTCTGTGAAAAATAGAACCTTTGCAATTATATGCAGTAACGCATACGATGCGCAAATAGTCCGACGCACAAAAAATCCGTGTAATTCGGGCAGACCGCGCCGCTCAACGTCGCACAAAAAGTGTGCGAAAGAAATAGAACGTTTGCTTCAACGCGCGTTAATGCAGATGGCCGCACTTTAGTCTGCAATCTGCATTTTTTAGGGGTGGGCGTATCGTACACGATATTAGCATGGTACCAGAGATCGATGTAACTATATTAATACATTAAATCAAAACAGACCAGCTCTTTATGATACTTCTAAGGCAGAATATCATGATAAATAATAAAAAAGAAAAATGTGGGAATTTATAGAATTTGAAAAACTTATCCGGATATTGTTTCAGAATTGAATGTTTAAAATGGAACTGTTCTTTCTGTAATCACTCCGAAAGTATAGGATGTACCCAAAATTCTCTATTTCTTCTTTTTCTGTACTTCAAGTACAAAATAATACATCGATCGCGATCTCTGCGCGTTTTCCATAACGAGTACGTCCCTACAGTTCTGCCGACAAAATGATCGAAGGTGTGCGTCGTGTGCTTTGAGTCTGCGAAAAATCCGCGACAGACTTTTTGCGAGCCATGTAGACATTTGTGCGCCCGCAGACTCGATCGCACAAAAAGTGTGTCGTCTGCGCTGCACCTAAGTGTAAAAAAACGTAAAACCCCTGAAAATCATAATTTTGCTATATAATTTATGTCAGCACCATGGGATGAGTGGGTACTATTAAAAATCTTTTGTTATTTCTAAATTCCGTGCTTATCCATCAAATTTTCTTAGCTGTTGTTTATAACTCAGTGTGTTAAACAAGCAGATTTTTCTATTTCAAGCATACTTAAGCAGTACAGTCATTACGGGTAACTTTGAATTGACGTTTAACTTTGAACAAAGTTGTAAAAAAGATTTAACAATTTATTACATCGAAACTTTTTGATATTTCAGTATAATAACTGTGTTAAATGGATTGCCAAAATGTTTTTGTACCAAATGAAAATTAAAGAAATAAACTGTCAATGCCATAATTCTGAAAATTCCCGCCTTTTCCGTGGTTAAGTTGCCGGAAGTTTTTGAGCTCTGATTTGGAATCGTAAACTAGTCCACTTTGATTCATATGGCAAAACCAAGCTATTTGTTACTTTTTTACGTCAGTGTAGATGTCATTTTTATAAATAAGGTTTTTAAATTTAATAATACCTTCTTTTTATTTTACCTAAACCTTAAAATATGAAGGTTTTTTACATTCTAAAAAAATTATTCAAAGTTACCCAAAACATCCCAAAACTCATGATAACTTTGAATTCGAGTTTTTGGGGAAATTATGGGTAGTTCTGTTGTTTCTTCCGCAAATTTATTTTGTTAGACAGAAAAACCAACCCAAAAGCAATTCATTCAATAAAATAAAGTTGTCATAAATAGAAATCAGTTTTAATAATACAAATAATGTAAAAAATGTTCAAAGTTACCCGTACGTACCTAATCAGTAGAAAAGAAAACAGTCCAAAATAAACATAAGCTCTGTTTTAAGTTAAAAATTGTAAAAAAACATACAGGAAAGCAAATGCGGCAATATTGTCACTGCTGTGCCGTGCCGACTGTTGAATATTTTTCTGATAAAGGCGTGGAAAACTTGTATTTCATTTCTTGCGCATAAATAAGGGACCCTTCCTTATACAATTTTTATTTTAGAATCCTAAGTCAATACTACTTTAGTATAGTGATGTAAGTTAATTTTTTTGTTTGTCAGTTTATGTTTTATATATCATTTATTCATAAAAATAAATTAATTCATTTCATCACCCACTTATGGATGAAAAAAACTGTTATAAAATCTAATTATTGTATTTCATAATTCATTACATTCAGACAACAAAACATGGCGTATACAGAAAATTGCGTTTTTGTGCCTCACCAATCCTTTTGGGCACAAGTCTCCTCTTAGAAACAAGGAGGATTGGTGAAAACGATATGACCTCTGGGTCATTTTACTACATTTTACTTTTACATATACATTGATGGGAGACACATAAAACGCACGTAACTTTCTTAGGGCTGATTTTTCAATCTTTGGATAAATCTATTCATCGAAAATATAATAGCACTGTCATTGGTACTCTTATGACAAATAAAAATTTGCATTTAGAAGTGTGCGTGGGGTTTGAAACTGTGACCTCTGCCTACACGCTGCTCATACAATTTATTTGTCAAAAAAGGTTTTGGATCATTTTCATACTGTAGGACATAATATATTGAATTAGATATCAGTACTTTTAAGTTGTTGACTGCTATGTCTTGGGCATAATATTCTATATACCATTTCACTTGCAGACATAGTGTGCTCAGATAATTGTAGACCTAATGTAATAAGCAGATACTACGGTTGACATTGTACATTCTATTTGTTTCATAACTAATTTGCTATGTTGGTTTTGTATCTATTGTTATTGTCATGGTTGTAATTGGGGCGGGAATTATTTGGTTTTATGTACTTTTTTCTAAGAGCAATCATACAAGTACAGCACGGAGTACTATTCAATTCAGAGAAATGTCATTAATTTGTAAAAACAACTGTAATAAAATATATCTATAAATCCAATCTTGATTTTTTACTCCCTTTTCCATGAAGTAACTGCACATTGAAGTGAAAATGAAAGGCCACAATTTTGCATTACACATTTTTATTCAAATAATTTACATAGAACATTGATAGTTAAGTATATACAATTTTATTTATACAGGAATATAAACATAAAATCTGGTCTGTTCGTGCAACTCTAACAAGTCTGCAATAAAAGTATTATATTTTTACCTGTTTAATTGCCAATGGTTTAATATAGATCCCTATTGCTTGCCTCATATTTTGTACAAAAAATAGGTTTTTTTAGTCAATGAAAATGGTCTGTGAATGTGTGGGACATTTGCATTGCTGTGTGCAGTATCTTTGAAGTCAGTTCAGATAGAACACAAACTAGTATAAGTAATATTGAATACGCAACAAGCCCAAACAACCCTCCCAAAAATTCGTTAGTCAAAGTGGGTAAGTGTGTTAATAACCTAAGTCATTAACCATCCATAGGCGGGTCAAGGAAGCTCATATCTGCCTGCGAGGCGTATGCGGCGGTGCAAGGCTTGATATACAAGGAATCGTGAAGTACTAGTATTTCAAGCGCCGTGACAGCAGCCACGTCATGTGCCGCCCGTGTGGCTTAATGGCAAACCCCTGAAACTGTGGGCAAATTTAAATGTCTGGGCCTCATTGTCACCAGCAACCGCAGTGACGATGAGGACATTGAAAAGGAGCGCAGGGCGTTTGCGCTTAGTGGCAATGTTCTTGCCCGTCAGTTTGCTCAAGGCTGAAACTTGAATTTGTCATGGGGTTTGCCCATCTCTATGCTAGGTTTGATCAAAGCCTTCCCGTATCAAACTTCATTAAACCTAGCATAAACCAGTCATTCCTCAGATGGACTGCATATTAACCGACTGCATGTACATATATGTATGTTTAACATGTATGTACATATTGAATTTTTTTTTTTATGATTGACAAGTTGTCCTGTTTGATGAAATATTAACTTCACATTGCCTATGAGCAAGTGTGTAAAAAATTACAATATTGGTTTGTTAATCTATACAGTAAGCATAAACATTTTAACACCTGGAATCAAATAATTATATCACAATGTAACATAACAGTATCAAATTCACAACACTACCCATTATATGGCCGCTCCACATTAGTACCATGAGGCGTGAAGAACTGGCGTAAATGTTTATGGTTTACGCGCGTTCACGCCTGTTCCCGTATCAGAATCGGTATTTTGTCCTGCGATAATAAGTTCGCGCGATGTTCATACGTCACATTCACACGCAGGTCACGGCTCGCCCGCATTTTATGTATAATTTTCGGTTACGATGTATTTCAGTCATAACCACCAGAATCTTTTTCTACGAAGCACGAAGCCTTCTAATTTTCTTATTTTGAAAGTACAATTAGGTTTATGTTGTCACAGTAAACAAAGTAATATTTGTGCCGTGCCGGCGATAATGAATAAAACCCATAATTTTAAAAATTAAGTAGAGCTTAAACAGTCTTAAAATTTTTGGAACTATATCCCTTTTATAACGCTGGTCTCTTCTCCAAACAACATCCTTTAAAAAAGTTTGTCACGTTGATACTTAAATATTGATTTTATATGTATGAGCTGCAACTATAAACACATCTGCAAATGTATTAATTAAATTGATAGCCAAAAATACATAACTTGTCTCATATTGTTTAGTCTTTAATCTTTATAACAATGTATGGCGCAAACAATAGGAAGCACTTAATTGGTAATGTTACTATCATTTTTAAATAACTGTGATGCACACTGTATTTTGTTTATTAAACAGTACTAGGAAAACAAATATAGAATATAGAATAGAATAGAAAATGTGTTTTAATAGTCTTTAGTATTCTTTTATGATTTTCTATTCCATCTCATATCAATGGATCTGAAAAGCTAGTAAGTAAAAATAGTACTTTACCCAGCCCCTATCCATTAAACTCATTCACACAAAACACACGATGTTTCGAGTTTAATGAATGAAGGTCTAAACAGCCTTATTTTGTGATAAAATAACACTAACTAAAATCATATTCACTTCTTTATCAGATATGATAGCAGCAAGTAAGGCCTTTAAAATTCTTATCATCTAGTAAAGGTAGCTGATTAAATATAATTTATTCATTCCCAAAACATAATTCGTCACAGCAGTTTAAATTAAAATGCATACCTTTCTATGTTTAAATACAATATTATAAACCTAGTAAAACCCCTCTTTGTATTTTTCCTAATATTATTTAGTTAAAAATTGTAAGAGCGAAAGGCAGGTAATATTTCACAAAATATCTTTTAACTTTCTTAGTTACAATCAATTGATACAAAAAATACAGGTTTATTATGATAAAACTTCTTGTTTTCTTTTTGTATTTCTAAAGAGACTTTGAGATCTTTATAAAAACAATATTAAGATAACATAACGGTTTTAATCGTTTATTAATTTAGAATTTGCAGCCAAACCACGGCTAATGTGAGACAACAATATTGTATCACCGAAACAGTAACCACATTTTTGAAATAAAATTATTCTATAGTATACATATTACTTTCAGTTCACTTACAGCATACTCAGAAGTTAGTTAGGTTTTTCGAGACCAATTTGGCAATTAACATAAATTATTAAATTAGTTGCGTTTATTCTTGTTGCGAGATAACGATTAGACGAACTAGTTCTACAAAACAGTGAACAATGCTTAACGAAAAATAAATCTTTCTGTACAATTACCAATTTCCTACCAAATACTATCAAAAGTCATAATGTGTAGAAATCGCAATTTTCTGACTTAACCATAGACGATTATCAGATGATTCCAGCTGTGATTAGACTATGCTATGAAATATTGATTTGTAATGTAATGATTGCATCATAATCAGTGCGAGTGTACACAGAAGAAGTTACTTATTTGAAACTATTTAATTAAATTCAGCTTAATGTGTTGCATTAATACATAACAATGCAAGTTTTTGTAGGTTTGTAGATTTTTTTACAATGTAAGTATAACATTTTTGTGTGACTAAAATGGATTTCACTGGCCCTTTACCATACGTCTTGGATTAAAATCATGATAATGTAAAAAATAAATAATATGAAACTTACATTAACATTGAGAGGATAAAGCCGCATTTTTATGTGGAACTACAATTTGGTATGGGTATCGATGGCGCGATGATCTTTTTACAGCAACAGTTAAGTTGAATTTAATTTCGTCACTAAAATATAGTCCTCTCTACCGCTCCATTCGTCGTCGTTTATGTTAAACTATATTACGTTTTCAATTTCAACAATAAATAGAACGTAAAATATTAATGCGTTGGCAATGGAATAATATAGCTACATATGTGGCCACGGTTGGTAGTCTATATGGCGAGGTCCCGGTGCAGCTGGCGAGGCAAGGCGCCGCTGGCCGCTGGTCATGCGAAGACGAGCCACAGCACGAACAGTATGGCTACCCACAGGAAGATCTTCGACAGGAACTGCTCTTCGTCGTATTGCGCGGTGCCGCGCGGCGCTGCAACCACGAAATAATTCATTTGTTGAATCAAGAGAACCAGTTAATCTGAAGATGTTGTCATACTCATGAGCCTGCTACCTGCCAGGACTTAGCTCGACAGCTAGAACTAAATGAAACTTTATACAAAAAAGCTACTTTGAGGTTACTTGCTGCTATTAGAATGCTATTAGAATATATAATAAATTACCCATAGATATAAAACAGTTACCAAATACTAAATTTAAAAAACAATTAAAACATTGGCTTATAAAAAAAGCATATTACAATATAAACGAATTTTTTGAAGATAAGACATCGTAATACGTGCAATAAAAATAGTTTGGGGAGCTTCCGCGTAAAATACATTATAAAATAAGTATAACTCTAAACAATGCCTGAGAGTTTTTTTTCCGCCGGCTTTTTTTCTCTCATTGACCCAGCGGTGGGTAGGCATCAAAAGCCGATGATCCGTTAAGATTATTCTTATCGGATCTTAAAATAAAATATTTTTTAGTTAATTTTAATTAATAATATTGTATGCCAGAACATGGTAGACTGTTTAAAACTCCAATTATAATTTTAAACATCTTATTGTATGTGTGTAAACAGTCAACAATAAAGTATTTTCATTTCATTTCATTTCACTTGTATTGTCCTATTAGTCCAACAGAAACAAAGTTTGTTTGAAATTTCACACACTGTGGCAGGATCTGCAAAGTATTTAAGTAGTAGTAGTAGTAGTCACAATATAGATATAAGGCGCTCCTCCCTGTATTGTGTAGTAGTTGAACCACGCTACGATTTATGTAGAAATATCACAATGATCATCATCGATTATTTTTAAAATTTTAAGCACAAGTATTTCTACCAATTTTTATCTTTGGTTGTTGTTTGGCGTGTATAAATAAACATAATAAACGAGGTAGCTCGCTACGTGCTGCTGTCGAAGTCATTGCAAATCCTTCATACACTTTGCATAAACTTACAATAGTTCATGCAAATGCTGCGACCCTAATTTGACTTTCAAATAAATCTATCGACAGAAACGCCTTTGCAATAGATATCACAAATTGCTTTCTTTTAAAGTTCCCAAATGTTAAAAAAAATAGGATCCTAAATGAAATGAAATAAAAAAACGCATATGGGATAAATATAAATCAATAATATGATTAGTAAATTTAATACTTAAATAAATTTATAAGTTAGATTTTTGTCAGTAGGTACTTTTATTTATTAATAACATAACATTTGCATACCTTACTGAGGTAAATAAGGCGGACTATTAAATGTAATAAAACAACTTTTGTAATACCCATATTTGTGCAAATAAATCATTTGTCTTTGTCTATCCTATTCCCTTAATATAAATAATTACCTTAATACCTTAGTAGGGTATTCCCTACCCTATTTGTAAGTAGGTACTAGGTATGTAAATAAATGAAAAAAAAGGGTTCTACCTATTTCTTAGTTTTTATAAATCTATTTGTTAAATAAAATATGCATTGCTTAATATTTCTAGATGTATCGGGATCCTTACATTTTAGCTCGAGTTTGACAAAAACATTTTATTATGTTTGCTAAATTATTTTACACGCTAAGAGGCCGTATACGAAATTTGTAGATTTCGCTGATTGAGCTGATTTTACATAAGAGATTTTGCAGTTAAATACAGTGTTTCCATAAGTATTATTGGACTGATCATTTCGACAATAAACTATTAAATGTGGCACTTTTTCATTGCGTACGCCACTGTTTCACACGTATACATTATACTCACATCTAGCGGTGACCTTTCTTGCTAAGCTACTTTATAACTTGTAAAGGTCGATTTTTTTTTAAATATATATACATACCTTTACTTAATATTATATGTATATTGTATAACAAACCTAATCAAAGAAAAGTTATATTTAACTAGCGGCCGCCCGCGAATTCGTCCGCGTGGACTTTGGTATAAGCATGATATTATATGTATATAGCCTAAAGTCTTCCCCGATAAATGGGCTATCAAACACAAAAAGATTTTTTAAATTCGAATCGTGATTCGAATAGTTCGTGAGATTAGCGCGTTCAAACAAACAAACTCTTCAGCTTTATAATTAAGTATAGATGAGCTATAACAATAGAAGTTAACAAGTCTAATGTAAATAAATATTGTCACCTTAAAAACTTATTACGTATATGAAAATATCTAAAGAAAAACAGGCTTGCCCTGGGAGTTGAAATCACACAAAAAAGGTTCCAACCACCATAAAACCATTTTTCGGCTAATTTTTCATAATAACGCGCAGTAAAAAGGTTAAAAAACAATTTTGAACTAAACTACAACCCCTTCTCACATCTTATCTTAAATTTATCTCCGGCTCCCTGGAACCATTGTGCACTCTAAATCATATGCCTATCCGTCTTTTATGCACAAAACATCCCTCGCAATTATGAAAAGGAAAAATACCAATGTGAACGCCTTTACTCACCGGCACTAGGCCTGGGGTCACCGAAGTTGAAGGTGGAGGTGAAGACGCCGAAGGGGAAGGCGCCGATGCCGAACGACATGTGGAAGCCCTCTCCGAAGCCGAAGCCCGGGAAGCCGCCCGTGTTCTCCGGCTCCGTGCGCTGCCCGGCGGGCCGCGGCGGGACCTGCTCGCGACAAACAACATAAGTACTCGTATCTATATGTTATTGGTACCGCTAGTGGCAGAAATAACATGAGCGTTCGCGCTTTGGAGGGCACGTTAAGCCGTCGACCCCGCTCTTAATCGATGTCTAACAGTCGTTAAACCTTGTCGGAAGCTTTATAGGCGGCTTGGCTACTAATATCTCTAATCCGCATTGGAGCAGCGTAGTGGAGTAAGCCCCCCAATAATGTTGAAGACTCGTACCCAGGAATAGGGTTGCAGCCAGCCAACTACCTATCTGTCTAATACTGTCTCGCCAGAAACCAATATGCGGTCCATCCTCAGAAATTTATAGTACGATTATAGTAATCTGAGATTGTTATGTACTGTTTTGCCTCAGTCGAAGATCCTGTGATCCTATTCGTAATATCCTTATTTACTGTAGGTATCGCATTAATAATAAATGAGTAGAGTAATGGTTCAGTGCCAGCTTTCTCTTAAAATTGTGTTCTTGGCCTTTAAATAAACCCCGCGTTGCGCAATAAACTTTAATGCCTAAATACCTCCTACATAACCCGACGCCGTACCTATCATAATGTTCATAACAGCACCAAGGCAATGAATGTAATTGGGTATCAGCCATATGCCATAAATTCTACTACCTACATGAAAATCCTTTTGCTGATATTTATTTAATGTAAAGAGTACAATGAACTTGACATAAATGCGTGCAGGTGGGTATGTCTACTATCTAATTAGTAACAACTGTAACCATTAATATTAATACCATTACTTACATTACCATTTATACCTAAGTAAGAAGTATTTTTTTTCGTGACGAACTGCTATTTTTAATATAATTATGTCGCACTGCTAGGCACCATCTCCACCAACCCGCATTGGAGCAGCGTGGTGGAGTAAGCTCCAGGCCTCCCCAATAATGGAGAGAGACCCGTGCCCAGCAGTGGGACGCAAAAAGAGTTGCAGCCGATGTCGCACTGCTAGGCACTGTTATCTTAGAGAAAACTATTTAGGACATAGTCCGTCACGCTGCCCAAATCTGGATTGGTGGATATCACGCCTTCGAGAAGTTATGAGTTATTCTCAAGTTCTCACTCCACGGTGATGGAAAATGTCGTAATTAATTAATTATCACAATATTTTCAATAAGCAACGCACATAAAATATTTCGTGGTGCGCGCCTGGGGTTAGAATCTGGTACCTCCGTATAGGAGACCTACCTTGGTCTTTACCGCTTGGCCATTGCTGCTCACGGACTGCAGAAATTTGAAATTCAACTTTTTATTTAAATTAAATGTTATTTATAAGAAAAAATACTCTGAATTATTTACTTTCCCATTTGGGTTTCTGAACCTTACTTCACTAATATTGTTTAATATAACACCAGGAAAAATCTGTTTGCTGGTCATACCTAAACATTGTCCAAAATTTTTGAATTGAAAACTTCTTTAGAGGCATTGTGCACTTTTTTTTGGGATGGGTAAAAAATGTTACACTCGCGTCAGGACACGTGGCCTGATCGAATATTCGTAAGACGGAGGGGTGACAGCTGATGGCTCGACTGTCTGTATACTTGTAAAATTCGTGTATATCAAGTGTTTAAAATATGGCAATTGAACAAAGTGCATTAATGAAAAAGTGACGAAGAAATAGTGAAAGAAAATGAGTGAGTACTTTATTAAAATACTAGATGAAAACCTATTGAAAATACTAGATGAAAAATAATACTGATAATAAAAGCAATTCGTGCGAAATTATTCCCTAACCATTACAAAAAATCAAAAATGCACAACGTTAATGTTTAAGTTTTCACTTCTGCGGGCACTACCGGAGTGCAACCCGTTGTTTTTTTTATCTTCGAGCTTGACGTACTACGCCTACATAAATAGACAATGCAAGTGGCGAGCCTGCACCAATGCACCTGCAAATTTCCTGCATGCACCTAAAAATACTATATACTGCACACGAAACCTACCAATACTATCTGCCCATTACCAAGCACCGTTACCGGGCCACGGGTAGATTAGAGGTTGACGAACTACGGATAAGTCACCGAGTCGTTGTCCTGTTATACCTATTCGTATATATATAAATTAATTAGAGCGTTACCACGGTAATGGGTTTGAGACTAATTAAATAGGTACCATGGACACACAAAGACAGAAATACGAAAACACCCAGACCGAATACAGAAATTTAAACTCAAAGTCACAACGGAATACCTATATGTGTCGCAGTCGGATCGTATAATCCGGCGTGTAACATTACAGCTAGCCGGTTCCTAAAACAGGGCCGTTATTGTGACGGGTCCACGATTAGCCGGATTCTTATTGCGATACGTTCTACAATATGGCGGCTCACGTTTAGCCTCATTGTAATGAAGCCTCGTAGCCACTAGCTGAGCTTTATTGACACCCATTCTACTTTTGACCGCACTAGATGTTTCTTAATGGCCACCCATCCTACCTTTGACCACACTCGATACTGCTTAGCTTTATTAACACCCATACTTCTTATTACTGCACAACATGTTGGTTAATGACCACCCATCCTACTTTTGACCGCAGGTGTCATTGAGCTAAGCAATGTCCCTGAAACACATTTTCACTATAATTATTTATATTCGAAAAATACCCAAACCGAATCAGAGCACCCCACTATCCACGTGGTCTTGTCTGTACTATGCGAGCCAAATAAGAATAGGATCGGACTTGCTGCCAACTTCACACGACAACTGTCAAATTAGTACCATTTAGTACTGTCAGCAAAAATAGAAAAAAGTGAACCGAAAATATTTCTTCAATTTCATTGCTAAACAGAAATGTTATTAGGGATGAAACGATACCACTCTTTGTTCGATACTAGTACTGAAAAATAGTATCAAATCAAAGTATCGATAACTTATTCAATACCACCGTACTGATGTACGTACTGAATAAAATACGACAATAAACCTAATTATGCTTTATGTAATTGCTTTTTTGCATACCTTACACATCAAAAACTAACAACAATCTGATAAGAAATACCGAAAAGGTCACAAAAATAAAAATAAAATTCTAGATTTTTTTGCACACCTTACACATCACTAATGAAGTTAATAAGAATTGCGAAACAAAATGGCGTCTTGACAGTCCTATTCTTAGTTGGCTCGCATAGTACTACCCCTAGATTGTATACATATAAAAAGCCGGAGGCGCAGAGGGGGACCACTCCCCGCCCGCCGTAGGAAAGCGCAGGCAACAAGAGAGCGAGCGCAGGTGCCGCGCTTTCTTACGCTGGGGCGGAGGGAGTGGTCTTCCCGCAGCGCCGGAGATGTCACAGAGCCACTTGTTTTATTACATTTTCCAAGCCTTGGAAGATATTACATATATAAAATTGCTAGTTAATGTGATTAATTCATTGTCAATTATCACTTTATCTAAATTGAGTAGATATTATAAATAATGGCTAGATAATATATAATATCCGGATTTATTACTTTGGCTGTAAGTAACATAATTATAGACAATTGGGCGGCACGATATTACGCCGCTTTGACGAACGCGAAGAGCTCATACAATACAACGTTCGCTAATTTAGCTGAATTGCAATCCGGCTGAACGAGAGTACGCCGCATTACAATACAGCCCTGTTTTAGGAAATAATAATCTGCCGTTTCGTGTGCGGTTTCAAAGGACTACTCCAGATTTCTCGTGAGTCGATCGTTTTTGTTCAGCAGAGTAGTGCGGTAGAATTCTCCAGCGATGGTATGTGTTGTCATAGGCATAGTTCTACTAATTAGTTCAGAATTCACAAAATGCTGACTTCTTCTTCTGAACTGCTTTGAATCATCATTCATCACACTACTTTCTTTTCAACTCTTTTTCTTCTCTTACAGTTGAAAAGGTCATAAGGCCATAGTTCACTACGCTGGTCAAAGGAGGCTTGGTGAAAAGAAAAAATATATTTATTTCATATTAAAAACACAAAATATTCACAAATCAATACTTCCATTACTTAATATCATAAATTCGAAAGTAACTCTGTCTGGCTGTCTGTTACGCTTTCTCGCTGTAACTACTGAACTAATTTTAATGAAATTTGGAACACAGAGTGGACCTTGGGAAAGGACACAGGATGGTTATATGTGGCTATGGGAACCTATAAAACGGGTCTACACGGGCGAAACCGTTGGCGGAAGGCTATCAGTAATCAGTAATCGTTTATTGCATAAAACAGCTCTAGTACATAATATTTATATCTCTGGTCAATGTGATATACCTTTGAGAAATTTGTATAAGTGACAGACACGCTTGATGAAAGAAAAAATCGCAATTAAATGTTACTAATAGCAAAAAAAAAAATTAGGAAATTATACCACAGAAACTAAATTTGGAATGAAATGTATAATAAATCAGTAAATAATGATAAATATTAAAATAATTTACCCAACAGACAAAACCACCTTAATTTAGGCTTGTATCACCTTGTTGAGTAATCCCAGTACTAACAAAATTCTCTGTAATATAATTAGTATAATAAGATTTCTTTACTCTAGGATGATTTATATTCAAGGTTTGAGAAATGAAAAGACAAAAAATTCAGCTATATCTCTTCTAAAACTGTGGAGTAAGAGTAAGATTAGCAAATTTAATATATAGTACCCAGATGACCAAATGTTTCTCCGATAAAAACATTGATTAGTTTAAAAAAACAATTTACTGGAGTAGCTCCCAACTAAAAATAGTATTACCTACTTCTGACCTATAAATGTCAAGAAGATTCATATTTTTCAGTTTGTGTTTAAGTTAATTATTGCTGAAAACACTGATAAAACAACATTTCCTAAAAATGAAACTTAGCACATCAATTTATCGCCCCCTGCATACTAAATTTTATGATAATTGTTGGAAGCCTTTTTTGACTATATATATTGTTATACATACAAGAATTATTTGTTTAAATATATTAGATAGATAAATTTATCAAACAAATTATTTATATTTATTATATAGTAGATTCCACATCAACAGATTATGCTGTATTGAATTCTAGAGCCCAAGTTAAAACATTTTTTTTTATTATCTACATCAATATGTTGGACGTTGGAATACCTAACTTCAAATTGATAACTTTTGTATTGCATTACTTAAATTGAAATAAATTAAATTAGTCAATTAACCTACATACTTACTTATGATAATATAAATTGACTGTGTACTTTAGCTTAAGTTTTATTGTCTTATGTGTGTCCTTTTCATTTAACCTTTGGCAATTTTTGAATGTCTTGCTATATTGCAACTATACCAAATATATTTTCAAACAGAACTATGATGCTCTCCAAATAACAGTAGGAACATTTGTTTGACAATTCATTGACATCAATTACACTGAAGTGTGAGGTGCTGGACCTGGTGATTAATATCCCCTCATGCATGAATAATTAGTTAAAAGTTTTGACACAATAGGAATGCAGGTCATTGTAGCAACATAATAAAGTATTTTATTTGATGTTAAGCTGAAAGATAAGCTCTTCATATCATATTATCTTTTTTCTGTACATCCTGTAATGCTTCAGTAGATAAAATTATGAGACACCAATAGTTATTATTCTATGCAGATTTTATCTTTGAAAATATGAGTTTACTATAAAAAGTATAGCGTACCTTATTTCTGGGGTCTTCCTGTTTAGTGTTCCCCCTGCCATATAGGGGAATGACCTTATCGCGGCTGATAGCAGCCTTGCACACAGGGCAGACCTGGCGGCTGGGCCTCGTCTCCAACCACTGGTGCAGGCAAGGCCAGCTAGGAATTATAATAAAAATTTTATAATTTACAAATTACAATAAAATTAGTTATTAGTGATAAATAAAAAATAACTAAGTAAGCCTTAAAGCATCAAAGGTACTGACTGACACACCCGTCAGTGGACCCGCATTGCGCCTCCCTTCGATACATAATTTTTGTGCCAAATCTGGTGCGGTTAGAAGAACACACACATTATAATTTTGTCACACATTCACAAATATTCTTTCATTGCTACAGACGCATACGTTTTTAAATATGTCAATTCCAATTAACAAAGTCATATTCTATGCACCAACAACACTGACACCAACACCACAAACTAGTTGTATAACTAGAAGGCTCATTGTGCATAGACGTTGGAATGAGAGGTTCACTTGTAAAGGCCACTCCTCTGATAGGTGTCATACCTTTCAGTACCAGTGATGCTCTAAGAAGTAAGCAGAAATTTGTTTTTAAATAAATAATTTAAATGACAGCACATGTAAAATTGTTTGTCACAACTAAAAAATTAACACACAGGTTTAGACATTAACAGAGACACAGACAATCTGTTATAATAGCTCTAAAAATTTCTTACATTAGGTAATGATAAAGTCACTTGCTCTGTTATGAAGAACATTCATTCAAAACCTATCTGCATAGCCTAGTGTTACTATGTCCAGCAAAGTTATTGTACTTATGATGGTCAGCCACTGTCATATCTTTAATAATATGGCTACAACTTGATCTGAGCATTTCTATTCACAACTGATAATCCTTTGAAATCTGACCATACACTGAGAATAGAAAATGAGCTACTCTTTTTCCAAAACTTTAATCAGAATATGCAATAAAATCCTGGAATATATGTCCTTGACTTTGAATTTGACTTTGAATGGCCAATCCAATGTACAATTACACAATACTGGCCTGTGTTGCAAGTCTTTGTACAAAATATACGATAACAACTAGGGATTGAGCTGTGGGCTCACCAAGCTGTTCTATAACTGATGTAAAGATGACTCAAATATGTAAACAGATGTGACAATCCATTAGCTGTCTATATTTTCCTTTTAGGCCAAATGCTATTCTATTATTAATTATACAATACTCAATATTATAAAATAGTGCTGATATCTATAGTGGTTTTTTTTAAATCATGCTCCGCCTGAGCAAAAGAAAGTACCGTGTAGAAGGATGATAAGGATGTAGCTTTTTTGTATTAATTAAAAAAAGTCAAACCTAACCAATCCCATTCATTTTAAATGAGGAGTCCTTTTTGTTTTTGTTTTAAATTCTACCTTTGGCAGCCCTTAGATTGAAGGAATTGCATTTCATTTTGCACAAAACTTTGAATTTTAATCGTAATGAAATAAAACAGCAGCTCCGGCAAAAAAAAACGCTAAAAGGGTTCAATTACACCCTTACAACCCCCCCTCATTTACATAATAATCAAAATCCTGTGTTCAAGATCTATACCCAACCCTTTTATATGCCTGCCAAAATATATTAAAATTATTTTGTAACAGATGCCTGTAAAACAATCGAATGTAACAATACAATCAATGTAAAACAATAGAAGGGACACATAAGTAGGGCACAGAATTTAGTACCAAGTAAAAATAGTTCACAAGATAATGAGTACATAATAACAGACTATTAATTAAATTACAAAACAAACATGCAATAACAAAGTGTTATTTTGACATCACAACTTTCTTTCATAACATACTTTTGTATGAAACTAAAGATGTACATTGTAGCAAACTCTTTGTTAGGTCTTTAAATATAACACAAACAGTGGGACCTGGGACTTTTAAATAGACAAAGGTACTTCAAAGAGAATTTTATACTTAAGGAATTAGTAGTTACAGTTTTCCTATATTTTACTTCACATTCAACAAGCAATCAATAAAAATGTACATGTTAATCCAAAAGTTTTTAGAGATTCTACACATCGTACATCGCAAGGAAAAACATAAATATGGTATTTATGATGCTGGTGCTTACCAGAAAAGATGGCCACACATACTGACGACGGCGTCCCGCGCCGTGTCCAGGCATATGTTACATTCTAGCATGCGCTCGTCGCGTTTGTCGTCGTCGCCGCCGGCGTCCCCGCCCGGGGCTGACGCGCTAGCCTGCGCCTCGCTCGTCTCCGCCATCCCTCCACAAAACAAAACCCTTCACCCAATATTACGTCAGGAAATATTTCGCGCACACACAACAATCACAACACTGAACAATACTCTCTTCTAACAGCAAACTATGTTAATTACATCAGCAAGTACGTCTAATGGACCAAATAAAGGTACTTGAAACACGACTGATTAAAAAAAAGTACGGTAATCAAGGGTAATCTTCAACATCAAAACAATTTTGCTTCGCGTTCGCTATTTACTTAATTACCCTAAAAAGTAAAACCAAAATTGAGTCCAGCGACGTAACCTGTTTCTGTAGCTGAGCTGAACTGTCAAAATGTATCATAGAGTATAGAATAGTGTCGACTCATGATGGGGGGAGCCACGTAAATAGATTAAAAAAATTATTAAACTCAAAGCATAAGAATAAATAATACTACATTTATTCTTATGCTCAAAGACCTTATGATGCCTCCTCTACACGTCAACGGATGCCTCTGCAGACGGTCAGTCACGGTCATCTGCGGATGCGTCCGACGACGTTTAGAAGGGTGATTTTGTGCGTCTGTGGTTGATATTTAACGTCAGCAGATGCGTCCGCCTCGAATCCATTTGTTATCGTTTTTTGTGGCACGTATCAAATCAAAGGCGCAAATTCAAGTTGACGGTCGGTCGGTAGCCCTTTACCAAGGCATAAGAATAAATAATAATTACACAAGGTGTATTTATAACTTAATTAACGTATCTGTTCTGTGGCCATTTCGTAAAGTGATCTGTGGCATATGTCTAGTAATCTATGGTCATATATAGGGAATTTGCAACAGGGTTCTCAGCATAAAAAGCTTACCCCAAAATACCGCAAATTCTGTTTTACTGTGAGGCTACGAGTGTAAAACGTTATTTATTTTTAATTATGAAGAAGAAGATTAATTAAGATAATTATAAAAAAGAAGATGAAACGATTGCACATTGATGGATATCATTGTAATTGAATACCACATTGTTTTCATTTACTTGACATGGAGCAACGATAACTACGTTCAAAAAAATTTGCCAGAGGTGGACTCTGTACTTTGAATTTGGCGTCTCCTTGTCAGAGATTGCAGTCTTTACCACTTGGCCATCGCTGCCACAGAGTACGTTTATACATACGGATAATCACTCTTTAAGCCACAGGCATTTGCTAATGCTTATTAGGTTGGCTCTAAGCACATACACGATGTACTCATAAATTTATGTGAAATAAATATTTTCTATTTTTCTAAATGTATTTTCTAATCTCCATTAAAACAATATTACCAGTTTAAAAACCGTTAATAATTTAGGTAACAAAAAGGATCGTATGTGACTTATTTCTTGATTACAAATTCACGTTTTAATTCAATTTTAATTAAATTTAATGAACTTATAAACTTTTTTTCTTTACAATCATATTTACATAGGTAATTAAAACATAGTTATAAAAAAAACAATGGGTTGCACTCCGGGAGTGCCGGCAGAAGTGAAAACATTAACGTTGTGCATTTTTGATGTCTTGGAATCGTTAGGGAATAATTCCGCACGAATTGCTTGAATTATCAGTACCTATTAATTTCTATCTAGTATTTTTACAAAGTACTCTCTCATTTTCTTTCACTATTTCTTCATCACTTTTTTCATTAATAGATGCACTTTGTTCAATGTCCATATTTTAAATACTTGATATAAACGAATTTTAAGATAAAATTATACTTGACGCTGGCAATATGCAGAGTTTGCGATGCCATAATTGAAGAAAAAAAGTATAGACAGCCGTCAGATGAGCCGTCATCAGCTGTCACCCCTCCGTCTTGGTCTAAGAGCCGGTGAAGATATTCACTCGTTCGGTTGTTACAAGAGTGAAGGTGATATGAAAGAAAATTGATTAAAATTAATTAAATTAAAAATAGCTATGAACACTTTTCGATAGTCAAGTTATCATAGGCATATATGTTTATAAATTATATTTGGTAAACAATATGTCTCATCGAATTATCAGATCGGTGAAGGTCGATCTTCCTCGTCTCCTCTAGTATCTTACGAAATTTTGCGATCAGCACACGTGACCTCGCGCGAGTTTCATAGTTTTTACTCATCCCACAAAAAGTGCTCAACGCCGCTAAAGAAGTTTTCACTTCAAAAAATTAACTAATTATATACAAGTAGAATAAAAAGAAAACTGTACATAAATGGTAATTACAAAAATAAATATTTATAAATAAAAAACTTCCTCTAAAATGTCCGTATTAGGCGTGGTGCCTAAGACGCTGGCGGCAT
Source organism: Pyrgus malvae (assembly GCA_911387765.1). Lineage (NCBI taxonomy): Eukaryota > Metazoa > Arthropoda > Insecta > Lepidoptera > Hesperiidae > Pyrgus > Pyrgus malvae. The sequence goes on along the minus strand of OU426955.1, from coordinate 1,223,592 downwards.
TTCCCCGTTGAACAACGAGGCTAAGCCTTTGGGCGAAATACTCGCTAGCTCTCAGATCACCACATGCGAGAACAAGCTTGGATGACATTCGTGGTCATGAAAAAATTCATGTCAGAAGACCACGGGCCCAAGGTCTCTACAGCAAGCGCCACAAATAAGTAATTGTGTGATAAATTACTGTATTTACGGCGCTTGAGTAGCTGGGCCTGGTCGGCGGCGGACCCGGCCCTCTCCGCAGTGTTGCTGATATGCGATGGGGCCAAGGTATCAACACAGGTAATATCCCATACCAGGGGACGCCCCAGATGCCACGGTACAAGAGTTATCCCATCAGGTCTCTTGCCATCGCTTCTTGATAAGCCAGAAGGTTCCAATGTAGCTGGCAAAGAAGCGGTGACAAGAGCCCGACGAACTAAATCATTAAGCGTACCGTGGCGATATAATTTGCCAGCGCCCCTGGTACAGGATAAGCCACGTCGGCCAAACCTGTCCACCTAGTGCCCACACGGACATAAATGAGGCTCGCATATTTTCGCACCGAGCCGGAGACCAACCACGATACGAAAAGTGGCGGGATCCAGCACGGTGCCTATATTTTTTGATGAAAGAGCAAACGAGCTCTATCAACGCTGCTAGGACATCACTCAAGAAGGCAGGCATAAACAGATTTGACTGCGGGTATATCCCAAGTAGACTGTTTATTTTTGGATAAACTGTTAGGGTCCACATGGGGAAAGGAAGCCCTCCAAACCTCCATGGCTTCTGTCAAGTACGCCACCCAAACATCTTCTATTGGGGTATTTATGATAGATGAGATGAGGGCGAGCGTACTATGACAAGAAGCCAAAAAGGCTGGAAGAGCCAAACTTCCCGTTGAGCGGACACTTAAACCTCCGAAGTTAATCTTCTTTCTTAAATCTCCGAAGCAACCCTCCCTGGGTTGCCTGTATCCAAGAGCGATCATCAAATTTTAAATTTAGAATTTTTGACAAAGAATCGTTCAACGTTGAATCTAAAATATTCGTGATCGAATGAAATTTCCAAATTGGGCAGCATAAATACATGAATTTAGGGGCGAAAAGGCAAAGGCGTAAAATGTACATAGCCATGTGAGGTTTTAAATCATAAAGACGTCCTGAAATCAAAATGAATTTTTCTAATTTTGAATTTATAATGGGAGAAACAGCTTCATCAAATATTGGAGCACCCAATAATACTAAATTTTCTTTTTTCATGACAGAAATATTTGGTGTTATTATATTAAATTGTTCTAGTAGTGAAGAAATTTTGTCTGAAGATAATTTATCCGAAAATAAAATTTCACATTTATTAAAATTTAGATTTAGACCGATGTGATCAAAACGACGAATAATAATATCAAAGTCCTCCAATACAGATGAAGCAGTGCCTCCAAAAGAACCATCATCAAGGTACCAATAAGGTTAATTTTTACACCGCATTCAATTTTCAATGCGGTGTAAAAATTAACTTTGTTTAGTTTTGCCATCCCATCACAGATCACGGCAATTCGAAGGGGTAATAAATTCCGTATTTGGCAACCCTAAGGTCTGATTACATTGGCCAACCTGCAGGCATAAGACTGCAGGGGCCGACACGGCATTATATTGCTGGTTATCTGAGTACATTGTAATAAAATACTCAAGATAACCAGCAATGTATGCCGTATCGGCCCCTGCAAGTTGGTCAATGTAATCAGTCCTTTGTTTATTGTGAATTTGTGCATTTGATTTTGACTTTTAATTTTGCGATCGTCCATTACGTTACGACTTACGTACAAACAAGCAAAGGAACATAAAAATATCCAGTAAAATTTAGGCATTGGAGTCTTTAACTATAAATATTTTTTTGTAAAGTTGCATAACAAAGAAGGTTTTCTGTATTATTTGAAAAAAGTAATTAAATATAATAGTAGGTAATTAAAGTAAATGTCAATCAGAAAATAGTGAATGCAGGCGGCCAAAAAATATGTTAGAAAATAACTGTGACGTCACAAACGAAATCAGCTGAGGGTATAGCGCGAAATAAAAACATTACTGCTTAGAAAATGGGGGGTGCAGTGAGCTCCGGAAGGGACAATAATGAGTTGATAGACAATCTGATGGGAGGAAATTATATTCGTTCGAGGAGTGTGGAACAAGTTTTTCGGGCTTTGGACCGAGCTGAATACATGACCCCGGAGTCGCGGGACCAGGCGTACAAGGACCTCGCTTGGCGGAATGGCCCCTTACACATGTCATCACCGTGTATTTACAGGTTACTATAAATTTACCTATATATCCATAGGTTTTGCAGACCTTTAATCGTTTTCCAACATATACTGACAAGTTCCTACAGTTACAATACTAGGACATCTTATAAGATATGGCTTTTTTATTTACTGTATGATAGATAAAAACAAAAATATAACAGGTATCAAAGGACAAGACTTCCTAAATCTGAATACAGTTCAGACAATTCTAAATTTTTTCCATATTATTAAGAAGCCAAAAGTAATTGCTAAGCTCCATTAATATATTTCATTAAATGCTGCATTGTCTGCTGGGAGAGAAATTTCCCACTTCATAACTACGCAGGTTTGTATTGGCTGCATGGATCTTTTGCATTTTATGCCAGCTGTCAGACCACCAGCTATAATGATGGATACCTCAACAGTATAAAAAATGTAAAGATAGGTAGATAGATATAAAGTATTATTTAATTTTCATCCTACATTTACAATTACTCAATACTTTTACAAAATTTGTAAGCCAATGCTTGATACTGAAATTGATCACCCTATTGGCTGGCCTTTTTAACATTAGAGTTATCAAAATGACCATAGAAAAATGACTATAGAATTGCTCAATCAAAAACATTTGAATTAATTAAGGTAATGTGAGTTTAACAGCCAAGTAAGTATAAATAAATAAAATGAAAAGTAATCACATCACTACTTTAAGTTATTGTATAACTTGGTTTGCAGTAGATAACAGATTTATCTTGTTAGTGTACAATAAGTTATTAAGTCAGTATTTTTTATGCCATTTCATAACTACTTACATGTTATTTTTAGGTATTCTTCAAACCATTATTGTTATTCTTACTTGCTTTTGCATAATTATTTACACCAACATCATACAAGTATGCTTCAATTAGGCATGTCTCATTGCTAGTGTAAGATTATTGCATTTTGCAACTGAGCACAGTCTGGTGTGAGATATAGCATAAATTTGAGAGTGAGGCACAAGAGCACACTCCAGAACTGAAGCCTGAAGCCAGGTGTCAGGTCAAGAACCTCTAAACATTGATTTAAATAAGCTAGTTGTGCTCACATGATATATTATGATACTATTGACGACCAGCGTGGCGCAATGGTTACCATTGCGGACTGCCAATTGAGGGGACCCAGGTTCGTTTCACAGCGAAACAGAAATTTGAATGGCGAGTTTAAAATTCCGTTCTGGGTGTTCATGTTCCTGTCTTTGTATGTGTCCAGGGTACCCACGACACAGGGGATTAATTACCTTACTGTGGGGCTATGAGTGTGTAATGTTTATGATGGGATGGTAAATTATGGTCTTAATAATTGTAACATGGAATTTAGAAAATTCCACATTACAGTGACAACCTGCGTGTCGCCAATGGTTACCATACCGGACTGCCACTTCCGGGTTCGATTCTCGGCGAAACAATTCAGTGCCACCGACTCGCCTGGAGAGTTCATGTAAATCTTATTCCAGTGCCGACAACTGTTTTTCACTAATATTACCGAAATGCATCCGTATTTTCTGCTTAAAATTATAATTTAGACTAAATATATGCTAAACTAAAGATTTACGTGGAGAGCAGGGTGTGGGGACTCCGTTTATATTTGAAAGAAAATAAACTATTCTGCAATGCCTTGAACTCGCTAGGCGAGATCCCTGACATAGATCCTCAACCTTTTAAAGTAAATATGTACATGTTAGACAACAACGTCAACATGGTAGCATGGTAGTTGTGATATGGAAATAATATACAACAAACTAGTTTCATTAGAAAAAAAAACAAGCATTTATCGTAATATTTGAGGTGTCTCTCCTCCTCCATCTGAGTTAAATCGTCGTCGTAAGGCTCCGTTTCTGTCATATGTATATGTCATGTAAAGTATTTCAGGGTAAAATCATCTATTCACAAGTATTAGAAATTCAAAATATAACCTTAACCACAATTTAAAAGATTGACAACCGCTGCTTAAATTACGAAACAAATTTACCTTTTATTTTATCCAAAGGGTTTATTGCCATTTTTACAAGCCAATATAAATCTGTAAGTCTTAAAAATCTTTTTAATTGCGTTAAACACCTTATGTTTGTTTTCACACTGTTGACGGCCACAAAAATAACAAAAAAAAAGAATTTACCCTTACGTAGTGCCAGTGAACTCGTGTGGCGAATCGATTCAATTTATATTGCAGTGCCGGCAACTCGCCTGGCGAGTCTAACGTAAAATGTAGGTGGCATCCGAGAAGACATCATGAAAATCATAGTGGTAATGAACGTGTTAAATTTCTTTTCTGTGTCTGGGTGTTTGTGTTCCTGTCTTTGTATGTGTCCATGGTACCCACGACACAGGGTGTTAATTACCTTACTGTGGGGCTATGAGTGTGTAATAATACAGTTATTAATTATGGAACTTACAAAATTCAATTATTTAGACCTTAATTGGACCTATTTATGCAAACCAGAACCAACCCACACATGATGATGATGATGATAGTTTTGAGAAAAAGCTGTTTAATGTATTAGGCAACTGATGTTTTGTGGATTGGTAAACATGTTATGAAAATGTTTTTATCTGACATAATTTTCAGATCATTTTGATCTTTACAGGGTCGATAGAAGGTGCAATTTAAAGCTTTTTTGTGTACTTAACTCAATTTCGGCATGAGTGTGGATTGGTTCCGGTTTGCGTAAATAGGTCCAATTTACCATTGATTTAAACTGCTTTTTGAGTAGAATGTGATATGTTCTGCTTTTATATGTATGGTGATAACGTCCTAACACAACACTAATTCACTAGTTGTAACTGGGAAAGTCTCACTTTCACGGTCTGTTTAGATCGATAGGCTGATGTATATATAAAACATGTTGCTAGTTCTTGATAAAATTATTTAAAAAAAGAAGTGGGTGCAGCGGTGGTACTTCCTCGGGCGAACCATAATAGTTCTACCAACTGCTGTGCCCACAACACTATTTGAGAGCTGGATCCGCGCCTGCCCAACACATAAAATTTAAAACACCTAGCCCACAATCTCCACCAATAGATAGAAATATATAGATAAACAATGTATGTTTATCTGTATGATTTAGTGATAATAAATTTGAAATCCTGAATTTCTTGTCGTTGTAATTATAGCTAAAAATCAAAGTGAGTATGAACTTTCATCAACATAGCTCCCATATTCCTTTGACATGTAGAACAACAAAGACAAAGACAAATGATTTATTTGCGCAAATATGGGTATTACAAATAGTCCACCATATGTACCTCAGTAAGGTATGCACAACATGATATTTTATTAAATTCAATGTTTTTTTTTTAATTTTTCTACAGTGAGGTAATGGAAGGACTGGAACTACGGCCAGGGCTGTCCTTCCTGAACATTGGCTCCGGCACTGGCTACCTGAGCACCCTCGCTGGGCTCATCCTGGGCAGCAGTGGCATATCTCATGGCATAGAAGTGCATTCTTCTGTAGTAGAGTACGCCAATAAGAAGTTAGGCCAATTTCTTTCCAATTCTCCAACATTAGATGAGTTTGACTTCTGTGAGCCAAAGTTTTTTGTTGGTAAGTGATACTATCTGTATACAAGTTTCCTTAAAAATCTTTAAAGTCTTATATCTATATATCTGTGGTGTTGCATATAGAAATCAATAAGGAATGATAGAAACTACAATCCTTTCAGAAGGCAACTTACCCTGTAAGCTGTAGATTGAAAAATTAACTATTTTATTGTAGGCAGTACAGGTTATTAACCTATAGACTCTTAATATAGGTTATTAACAACTGTACAAATATAAAGTATGCACAATAATACTTATTTGAGGTAGTAACAAAAGTATCATATTCATATTTATTCTCATTGCTGAATATTCCTGTTACAGTATTAATTTAGGAGATATTAGAATACTATCAAATAATCATATAAGTAAGAATATTTTTTATTTGTAGGTAATGGACTTAGTCTGCCGCCACAGCAGTTGCCTTATGACCGTGTGTACTGTGGAGCTGGCTGCCCCGATGAGTACGAGAACTACTTTAAGCATCTCATCAAGGTAATTCAGAGATTACTTGGAGTTAGTAGCAGTACAAGGCACATTTAAAACATCTTATTAAACACGTTTAAGTGAATATCATTAATTGTTTTTATTATTTTTCTGTCTTTTAAATGTGGTTATATTTCCTAGGTGGGCGGCGTGCTAGTGATGCCCCTGAGGGACTCGTTGCTGCAGGTGCGGCGCGTGCAGGCCGACCAGTGGCTGACGCGCAACCTGCTCACCGTGTCGTTCGCGCCGTTGCGGGTGCCGCCCAAGGAGGACACCCTCAACTACGTCAAGCTGGGTATGTGAGTGGAGTGCTGGCTATGTTGCTCAAGGATCGCACAACTTCTGCTCTTTGGAAATGGAATCAATTTCCTTTAAAAAAATGTAATGATTATAAGGTTGACAACTTCTATTTTTATTTCACGGATAGTTCACAGTTTTTTAAAATAAAATAGCGTTAAGTTGATACACGGGTAAAAAACGGAGCGTATGTGTGTGGCGTGTTTATTCAAACATCTATACTCATTTGACGACCCATGTGACGCAATGGTTATCATGCCTGATTGCCGATCGGAGGGTCCAGAGGGTCCTGGCGAAGCAGATATTTGAATGACTGAGGGATGACTTTAAATTTCTGTCTTGGTGGGTGTCCATGGTACCCACGACACATGGTATATGCACCCTACTGTGGGGCTACGAGTGTAAGACGTTATAGTAAGGCCAAGGAGACGAGATAAAAATGTAAACAAAGTTTTAGGAGTTCAAAACATTTTTATTTGAATAAATTATAGCTAGTATATTATACTAGCGACCCGGCCCAGCTTCGCTCGAGCGATTAAGTGATATACATTAAACTCCACTCTACAAAAACCCATTTAAGTACTAAAGGCAAAAAATAGACTCGCGATGAGAATGCGCGCCGGGGGATGTGATGATTTTTGGTAAAACAAAATATAATCTTCTAAAGTATTTATTTGATTACATTTTGTACAATTTTAATCTGAATTGACGAAGGTAATTAACGTTTTTATTTAGATTAGGATTAATACTGAACAGAATAAAACAGCTTCGAGATAACGTGATATTTTTCATTAACATTTTACACATAAAAGTAGTTATTGTAAGTCAACCGTAAGAGATAGAGTACACTAATGCCGACTTTTGTATAGCAAATTTATGTATATAAAATTTGCTAAAACTTCACTTTATTGTATCTCCGCTGGTTAACGCGGCGCAAAAGAATATAACTCTCCCAGTAGGCAAGATTTGTGACAAAAATCGTTATGTTTTAGTCTAGTTAGATAAAAGCATAATCAATTATACACCTAAACCTTCCTCGGAAATTACTTTATCTATTTAAAAAAAAACTGTTAAAAATCCGTTGGGTAGTTTTGAAGATACATAGGGACTCAGGAAAACGGCGGGAAGTGAATTTGTTTTATAATATGTAGTGATTTATTACAATACTTCTTCCAAATACCTACTTGAGAAAGTGACACCGCAATTCTAAAAATTATATTTTTGGAGCAGCGAAAAATACGCACATAACAAACTATTTTGCCAAAGGCGCTCGCCGAGGGTTTGAACTCTATATTTCCTTGTCGGAAACCGCGGTCTTAACCGGTCGACAATCACTGCTCGAATGATTTGATTAGTTGTATGTTTATGAGTACGTGGCTTTATACCACTGCGTCTTCTAAATCCCAATTACAATTACTCAAAGATATACCAAGAACATGAAAATAAAACAAGAGCACAACATATTGTCTTTTTCGACTGCCCGTCAAAATCGACCAAATGTTGACAAAGCGGTACTGACTGCTTTCCTGTACCACGAAACACGCGACGACAGCTGTCATCGACTAACTGACGCCATTACTGCGTGCGAATGATAAGGACAGAGAGATAATAATTGCTCGCTCTCGCAATGTAACTTGTAACGGTCCGTTTTTTTACATTCTTTATCTCGTCTCGTCGGTCTCACTGTATTATTTGAAGTAAATTATTATTGAGTGATTGAGTTGTGTGTATCGCGCGCAGAGGAGCAGAGCCCGCCGCGGCTTGAGGGGCTGGCGCGAGGGCGCGTGCGCGCGGCGCTGCGGCGCGGCGTGGTGCGCGCGGCGCCCGAGCTGGCCGCGCCCGCGCCGCGCGCCCGCCGCGCGCCCGCCGGCTGCCCGCGCCGCATCTGCATCCCCATCGAGCCGGGCGGCGCCGCCGGTGAGTGCTGCTGCTGCTGCTGCTGCTGCTGCTGCCTTTTGCTCTTGTACGAGATATCAAACAGTTCACTAGAGGAACCTTCCCTCCTGTAAATGCTTTTTTCCATTTTATAAATTATTGTTTAACTGATTTCATTCCACCTTCCTCCAGTTAGGCTGGAATGACATAAAAAATAATATTCGCTTTTTTCCTTGAACATGTCGTCGATTCAAATGGTGCGTCATAGAATCTTATTTTGTGATCCCGAATCGAAATTAATTTTAGGATATTATGAATTTTGAATTACCTAAAAAAATTGGTTGACCACAATTTTAATGGGTACACTTAATATCTGATTTTTTAAAAATTTTCTACATTTTCAGGGGGACTTAACATTCTCCACGATTTGGACGCCGATACCGGCGCTAACGAGATGAACGCTCTGCTGAGCCTCGTCATCCGAATGGACCAGGACCGAGTGGCAGGCGCCATCCGCTTCGACCGCATCGAATCCTCACACTCGGAGTCCAACTCCCACTCCCGCTCCCATTCCCGCTCCCACTCCGAGGATTCCTCGGACGACGACAGACCTTCCACCGACCAGGGCCACGAGCGCAGGCGACGACGATCGCGCCCGTCCCGAAAGGCCGTAATAGATTCCTCAGACACCACTAAAACCGATGAAGGCCGTAGCACCCTCTCAGACAGCAGGTCGAAGCGAAGGGATTCAGGCAGCAGTAGCTCCTACACTAACTCGAAGAATGGTCACAAATCAGACAGGGACCGATCCAAGCTCGCACGGAAATCCTATGATAAGAATGGCCGCAAGTCCAGAGATAGCTCGGAGGTCGGGAAAAGCTCCAAGGACACGAAGGCACGCAAGTCGGACACTGATAACTCCGAGCTCGATAGTTCTAAGGAAAAAAGTGCGCGAAAAACTGGGTTTACTAGTTCGGACGAGAGCAATAGTTCTAAGGATAGAACCAGGCGCAAGTCAGATCGCAAGAGTTCTGGCGATAAGAGCCCCAAGGATAGGAGCGGACGAAGGGAGAGAGCCGGCTCGTCCCGGAGGTCGGGCTCCTCCGGCAGTCTACTGGCATTCGAGTTCCAGGCCACGGACAGGACCCAGCAAGCCACCACGAGCGCCGGCCCCGGTCGCAGTAGCGACAACTCTACGGCCACTTCTGAAAATGACAGTGGTAACAAGAATAAGAAAAAAAATAAAAAGTCGTCACGAAGGGTAATGAAATTTTATATTGCTTTTACGCTGCCTGATAGTCGATTGATCAGAGAACAGTTTGGTAAGGGATTTCCACTCTAAAGGAGAGTTTAGAAATTCTCACTTTGCTGTTCCTATTGATGCAATCATTTTAATGACGCTGTGTTGCTCAATATCTAATTTAAGTTCTTTAATTTTAGCCGCCCTGCCACGCGTGCAACCCAGGAGACGGTGACGACATAATGCCGGCGGAGGTGGAGTTGTGCTTCAGAGGCAGAAAGTTGGATATCCTGCCCTCGCGGCCGGAGCCGAATAGCTCGTATTGGGACGATATTAAGACTGACACTGAGGAAGGGGAGTCTAGCAACGGTGAGAGAAAGAAGGAGGCTCCGGAGCCCTTCCAGAGCAAGGCCAAGAGGCAGAAGCTGGACAGCGGCATCGGGGAGAACACGCCAAGCAGCTCGTCGCCCGACAAGTCCAAGGCTGGCGAGTCTGAGACTGACGAGAGGCCCTCGGATAGTGTAACTGATGAAGCTGAGCCTGCACATGAGACTAATGGTGATTTTTCGTTTGTGATGTTTTTATTAGGTTTTCTAAAGCAGGAGTAAAGAAAATTTGCAAATATTGTACCATCTTGTACAGTATTTGCAAATATTCGAAATAGATTAGGTATATATTATATATTAGAAATAGATTTATTTGTAAATACTTGTTCTTGGGGAGGACATAGATTATATTTACCTACTTATTAAATAGTCAGGTAAAATAAGCATTTGTTTATTAACTAATACCATATGATAGAAAAAAATGCACGATATCAGGCATCTGATGACAGGTTCATTATTCAATTCCACCATAGTTAATGACTGTTTTATTTTTTTATCTAAAAAAAATATTAATTGTTTTCAATATATTGTCCCTACTTATTCTTAATGACCAAGGATTTCATGTTTGGATAGGTGTACTCTAGTGATAACTAGAGTAAGATAAGGAAAAAAAAATCTCGTAGGCATGGTGTCCATCAATTCGTATTTGGCCAGAGTTGTTTACTATGGCCCACATCCCTCTCCCTTCTAAAGGGCGGCAACCTGAGTCCAGCAGTGGAATATAAAATGGTTGAAACAACTACGGTTAAAACTTTGGTGACCGTCTCGTCAGGTCGGCGGCGCCTGCACAAGCGGTCGCGCGGCGCGGGCGCGGCGGGGGCGGCGGGCGCGGGGGCGGAGGGCGGCGCGCGCGCGGCCAGCACGTCGTCGTCGTCCGCCGAGGAGGCCGGCGCGCACCCGGGCGCCGCCCGCCGCCGCGCCGCCCGCCGCGCGCGCGGGTACGACGCGCGCCGCGTGCGCCTCTCCATCCTCATGAAGAAGGCCGTCAAGGAGCTGCCCCTGCCCTTCCCGCTACAGAAGTGAGTATCGCACGAACGCTTCCCTATTGCGGGTTTTCATGCTTATTCATTTCTTTTGGGTTTTTTTTTGGCGGGAAGTCGAAAGACATATTGTGCTCTTGTTTTATTTTCGTTTTCTTGGTGTATTTTTGAGTTATATTTATATCGGATAAAGTTGATGGCATTTTGATGGCATCATGATATTATAATAATTTGTATGTACCGGGCACCTAACAACAGGTCAGAAATTATTGACATATTTTTTAATAAGCTCAATGAAATACTTTACAAATTTTGTTTTAAAAATAAAAAAAATCATATTATGTGGGGATTTCAATATTGACAAATTAAGTAGAAATAAAACTTCGATACGCTTTGAGCAAACATTAATTGCATATAACTTAAAGTTATGTATTAACCAACCCACTCGACTAAGCAGTAATACGTGCTTAGATAACTTTGCTCATAATATGCGTAACTGTAGCAGCTCCGTAGTTGAACTAGCTCTGTCTGATCATACTGCCCAAATTCTTCAATGTCCTATTAAACCAACATTCAGTTTTAATTACTGGTATAGCTTTAAGCGAGACTTACGCACAGAACATCTTCAAGTATTTTATAAATCCTTGAAAAGTTTATCTTTTATAGAGGTTTACAGCAGCAGTGATCCTGACATAGCCTACAATAATTTTTTGACTCTATTTAAGTTATTTTATGATTTGTGCTTTCCTCTAATTAAAATAAAAACTCCGACAAGAAGGCGCCCAAAATGGCTGTCAAGGGGTATTCGGATTTGCTCAAAAATTAAAAGAAAACTTTTATGGAAGTATAGATTTACTAAAACTGAAATTAATAAAAATGAACTTAAGACATACACCAAGAGATATAGAGCTATAATAAAACTGACACAAAAATCACAAAATGATTTCATAATAAAAAACGCACGGAACAAAATGAAAGCAACGTGGAAAATCATAAATAACAACTTAAGTAGCATATCTTGACACAATTCGAGTAGATGGCAAACCAATATCAGACCCCCAAATTATAGCGCAAGAATTCAATAATTTCTTTGTTAATGAGATTCACAATAACCGCTCCACAATTACTAATAAATGTAAAATGAAAATCAGGTATGACCGTCCTAACTCTTTCTTTTTAGGCCCAACATGCGCGAATGATATAGTGCTTATTATAAAATCCCTAAAGAACACTAACAGTGTTGGGTTTGATGAAGTAAGTACTAAAGTCATAAAACATGTTGCAGAAATTATAGCCCCGGTACTAAGCTATATAATTAATTTATGTATAGAGATCGGTAGATTTCCAGAAAAAATGAAAATGACCATAGTAAAACCGATATTCAAAAAGAATGACAAAGAAAATATGCAATTTTACAGACCAATCGCCTTAATATCTAACTTTTCCAAAATATTTGAAAAGGTAATTTTTAATAATCTCAATAATTACGCAGAAAAATTTAATATTTTAATTGACGAACAAGTGGGATTCAGAAAAAATAAATCAATAAATCTAGCCATATTCAATTTTTTACAAATAATAATGAATACATTAGAAAATAAAAATAAAGTAACAGCAATTTTTATGGATATGACCAAAGAATTTGACTATGTTGACCATTTGACATTACTTAGAAAATTAGAAGCTTATGGAGTCAGAAATAATGCTCTTAACCTCATAAAATCTTATTTGACGGGTAGAAGACAAATGACAGAAATAAGCAAAATTAATCCTAAAAACAAAACTGAATCGAAATACATATCAAACCCATGTGAGGTTTATTATGGTGTTCCACAGGGAAGTATTCTAGCCCCATTGCTCTTCTTATTTTACATTAACGACTTTCCTAGAGTAATTAATCATCCTATGATCTTATTTGCCGATGATAGCACTGCTCTATTTGTTGAGAATAATTTAACAAACTATGAAAATGAAATTAACAACTCACTTGCATCACTTATTGAATGGCTAGACAGTAACAATCTCAAAATAAATTTAAATAAAACGTGCATGATTAGATTTGCAAACAAAAATGTTAAAAAGAATAATTTAAATATACAATATAAGGGCGAAACAATACAAGAAACACATACCACTAAATTTCTAGGCATATATATTGACCATAACCTTTCCTGGAGAACGCATCTGGAATATGTAATAAAAAAACTAAATAAATACTCCTTTGCTTTGTACAAGCTAAGAAAAATAGTAAACAAATCTGCCGCACTTACCGCCTATCATGCAAACATTGGCAGTATATTGAGATATGGAGTACTATTTTGGGGCAACGCACCATGTATTGATACTGTATTTAAAGCACAGAAAAAGTGTATCCGTTCTCTCTGCAAACTTAAGCAAACTGATTCGTGCAAGACATACTTCCAAGACTTGAAAATCTTGACACTCCCCTCGATATACATATTTGAAGTTGCTCTTATGGTTAGAAGAAATTTAAGTAGTTTCGAAAAATTAACTTCAAACAGACACAGTAATAAATTATGCGCAATAAGCGCTAGAACCAAAATGTATCGCAAGAGTATTTTCTGCATGGTCCCGACTATTTACAACAAATTACCAGAGTCTATAAAATCTCTAGAAGAACACAAATTTAAGAAAGTTCTAAAAACGTTTCTTATAGATAGGGCGTATTACTCCGTCAAAGATTTCTTAGATGATAAACTTAATTATAAATGTTACGACATATAGTGATATTTTCAAATTAGTAAATAAAAATATGTATCTGTTATTGACTTAATTTAATTGACATTGTATTGACTTAAATTAATTTGTTATTAATTAAATTTAATCTGTTCCGACTATTTAATATTGTTATAAACTTATGAATGATGAATTTTATTTTGACTATGTAATAAATGCTAAAATTCCCTGTAATAATTAAAATAACTTTAAACTGTAGACATATTCATAGCCCTAAAACAAACTGTAAATATTTTGCATACCTTCCCAGGTGGAATATAGAGAGACAATATTGTAAAAAGTTTTTGTGGAAAATGTAACCTATATTCTGGCAAATAAAAATATTGATTGATTGATTGATTGTTTAATATAGGTTAATTACAGTGCACGAGTGTTTGTGAAATAGAATAACAGTGCTAAAATATGTTTTTTTCTGCTTGCCTCTTAAATTCCATCGGACACGTTCTAGTAAAGTAGCCATTGCTTTACTTGAATGTTGGACTGACTAGACTGACTGATTACTGACGACTTACTTACTGATTTTGTTATTACTTCGTCCAGTTTCATTGAAACTGGCAAAAAATTGATGCAAAAATTATACTTGACGCTAGCAGTACGCACAGAGTTTGCGATGCCATAATTGAAAAAAAATAATCTTTTGTGAGTGTTCTAATTTGATGGCTTGTTCACAGGTATGTTAATCTGGGCCGCTGCTTCGAATTCTAGGATCAAGTGCACCCCCCGCGGGCCCTTCGTCGTAAGAACGCTTATGTAGTAATCTTGCTTTTATTACACTGTTACATATATTTTCTCTGGCTATATATGTAGTTAGAATGAGCGAACAGTCAAGCATTTGTCGCTACTCACTGAAGTAGATAATCAAAATTCCAAATTCGAAATAGTTACTCGATGACTGTTGGTTAGACACATTGAAACAAAAATTGAGATTAATATAATTAAAACCTGCAATAATTGAAGTTCGACCCACAAAAGTTTGAAGTCCACAATTTTTTTACAACTTTCAATAATTATATATCGTTGCAGCAATTATATAAACGGTAAAGTGTACAGAATATTGAAATGAACATTTAAATGTTGACTAACAGTGTAATTGAAGCAAATGTCTTAAATATTTTTGATTTAGTGTGCCACAGTCTTTTAGAACTAAGTTAAGAAAGAATGAATTTAAATATCTTTCTTTCGCCTAATGTTATGAAACTATTTTAGTGTTTCCGGCTAGTACGTATTTAAAACTCCGAAGTCTGCTTGAGTTTAACACAGATTGACATCAATATTAAAGTCAAGCAAGCCTATAGCAGTTCAGTATCACTGTTACGCTTGCGGTGATTTCTTTTAGCAAATTAATTCATAACTTTTTGGAAATCTTGTATCTTATGCAATCAATATTTTATAGTGAACACCATAGCCCCTTATATTATAGTTATTCTGACATGGATACTAAATTTGGGAGGTTTATTTATCCAAAAAATAGATACTCATATTCTTTCACACAGATATTTTACATTGTAAGGTTGATTTGATACTACAAATTACACATTTTTGTTTAAGCATTCATACTGAATTGAATAGCAATAGCTCTTTTATCTCACGAATGCAGGTCACCATCGTTGTGCGTTATGTTAAAGATGTCAATCAGGCAGTCACGCCCGAGCGGACTTGTCAGGTTACTATAGTTACTAATGACTATTGACAGCCTCTTAATAAATGCACGCAGAGGTAATATGCATGCGCATACAGGGTCAACTCCCGCATTCGTGAGATAAAGCAACTATTTGAAAACAATGTGTGAAAGCCATTAAAGTTTAAGTTACTCTGTCGAAATTATTTGTAATTATTAGAATGGAGATAGCAAGAGCCACTAAGCGAATCTGGGGTTAAAACGAAGCTCTGTATCACTCCATTCTTCTAAAATAATCTCAGATACTCTGATGACTAATTTCTAGACTAAAAACTACTCATGGAAGCTCATCGTCGGTAAATATATAAAATGTACGCGATAATATAAAGATATACTTCAAAATATAGTTTTAAGTCATGCTGTGTTCAAGCGTCGTGCTGTGGGCCGACAACTTCTTGCGGACCTCCCCTAGCAATGCCTAGTGCGGGCTGCGGGGCGAAACACTCGGTGGGGAGGAATGAGAATCATAAGAATAATGTTTACGACTGATAGATACATTATTCGCCAATAAGAATCGTAGCGATTAAAACACTGAAAAAAGCATGATCTGATTTGAAATTATTTTAATGGGTTGACTAGCTTTCTGCCCGCATGGGCTTCACATTGGAGTGGGCTATTTTCCCGGGTAGAAAGTAGCGTATGTGACTTCCCATCCGCCACTATCTCCACAAGTCCACACAAAATCAGCTCAATCAGTAGGATGTAAAAGAAGGATAAAAAACAAACAAGATTATAATAATAATACTAGAAACAAATATAAAATAATAAATATAACGTTTCACACTCATAGTCCCTCAGTAAGGTAGATATACCCTGTGTCGTGGGTACCATGGACACACACAAAGACCGAAACACAAACACCCAGACCGAGAACAGAAATTTAAACTCATCATTAAAATTTCTGTTTCGCCGGGATCCTCCGATTGGCAGTTCGGCAAGGTAACCATTGCGCCACACGGGTCGTCAAATTGTTTTATTAAAAAAACACTTTCATTACGGAAGTTAAATGTACTACACTGAAAAATACATTATTTATTTTAATTTATTAGATAAAATTATATAAATATATATGTCATATTTCTTACAATAAATTATATTGCAATGCATTCAGGGTATCTCATTTTCACAGTAATATCTAGTAGACGCCCATTTCATGTGTGGACCCATCGCACTGAGTTTTTTTGTCCACTTGTTACTGGACCCCAGACGCGACACCAAAAGATTTTAACCTAAGAAGTTGTCGACCTATATCATTTTTATTTAAGATTATCATAGTTATATTAAAAATATATGGTCAGCCTATAGATTTGATCATAAAACATTCAATTAACTATAAATATGGGTAAAATATTTATCAAAGTCAAACATACGAATAGTCGTGATGCAATAAATCTCACCTTATGCGAAGAAATACTTTCGTGGCCATGGCTGAATGAAATTTGTATTTACAAATTCTTATCGTTCTAGCTTAGCGGCGGAGTGATAATGTGTTTCTTCCAATCTTATTTTCTGTAAAGTGTGGTCAATTTTATAAATGAATTGCAATATGATAAAATAGGTGAATAGTTGAAATACGATTGAATTGAAGCGAGAACAGGGGTTTTAAAGGTTTGCACGGAGACCATTTTAAGTAAATAGATAAACTTAAAAAGTTGCTCAAATTGAAAGGACTAATGGCGCATTTACATTAGGTCGGTCACCGAAGGCGGCGGCCGCATTCGGTTTAACTGAAACGCTTAACTAAATTGAGTTGTTTACATTGGTCGGTTAACCGAATTCGGCGACTTGATTGACGCGGCGATTGTATATTGAACAGTCGGGTTGCAAGCATTCATGAACAGTCTTGTGTTAGAAGGATTTTTAACTGATTGCGATGTAATACAAGAAGTTTTGAGGAAAAAATTGAAAAATAGGAGCACAAAGAAAAAGAGAGTGTGGATTACACCTCTATTAAGTCAACGGTCGACCGAATACGGCCAAACCGAATACGGCCAAATGAATACCTGTTTATATTAGTCGGTGACCGAATACGGCCTGCAGCCGAATACGGTCTAACCGACTAATGTAAATGCGCCAATAGACTAGAAAAGATTTCTAGTTTCTAGATTTCTTTACACAGTTAGCATTGCTGCTAGTTTAGCAGTTACACATCAGTAAAAGCTTTTAGTCTTGTAAATAATTGGTGATTTCATTTCCATAAATTCAATTCAGTCGTATTTCGAGAACAATATTGTTAATCGGCCGTTCGTAATGTATAATGAACGAGCAATTAATCATCGAGGCGTACGAGGCATAATTATTGTTCTAATTGAACAGTATGGTTGTTGGCATAGTGGTAAGACATATAAAAATGTATATTATGTTCGTTATGTTGGAATATTATATAGTTTTTCGTTTTAGCCAATACATATAAAATGATTAAACTGCTGTTTCCACATGTTACCTGCGCATTTCTTTAAGGTGGTGTTTTGCTCTAGTCTTTGTACAATTAAACTAAACGTAAAGGGATTCGAAAAAATCATTGGCCACGTTCCTACATCGCATGTGGTTTAGCAGTTTTTAATCATTCAGTCTGAATGTTATCTTGTAATTTTATCGTTAGTGTGTTGGTCGCGTTGTACGAAGGCCATCAAATTTATTGATTTATATTATATTAAAAAGTAAAGTTGCAATGGCGTATAACGCCGTCCAACTCTTAACTGAGACTGATCACACTTCGACGAGACGGCATTCGACGGGTTTTTTGATTTCGAGGGTACCAAATCTGTCGAAAGCCCCTGCGGAGTCTAATTTGGAAAGTTACGATTTGTTTGTAGTGATATTATGATTGATGTAAATATATCTACTGTCATTTATTTTATGTTGCAAGTAAATATAAATTTAATTTTATTATGTAACTGCTCGTTTTATTTTATCTAAGTACTAGATTCTCAAAACTTCCTTTTTTTCAGAGGTAATTGATAGCTAAGTATTTGAACGGCGATGGCCGAGTGGTAAGGACCGCGGTATCGACGCGAGAGATGCCGGGTTCAAATCCTCGGCTCGCACCTTTTGTAATGTGCGCATTTCTTCGCTGCTCCACGGTGATATTTGATTACGAAATTATCCATCGCCGTGCATGCCTGAGAGAAAACGGTATGTTGTCCACCAATCCGCACTAAGCCAGTGGATAATGGCCTAAATCCCTGTCAGTTAGAGGAGACCAGTGCCCAGCAGTGAGGATATGAAAAGGTTGAAAAATAATTTATCCTCCTAAGACCCAGACAAAAAATTAAATCGTAGTGATTTAGTCCCACTGTACAAAATTTTGCACAAATTAAATATTGGCTTTCAGTCCCAGACATTGTTTTTGTTATATATTATTTTACACTAAAAATTTTGATTATTTGATGTTTTTCATAAATTTTATATGTCTTTTGGAATGGAATGACAAAGGTTTAAAGCAGCCATCTTTTGTTCAAAAAATTGCACATTCGGTTTCAATCCATCATAAAACTTTAAGTGCAATAAATAATAAATTCAACATTTTTCAATTTTTTTTATTCGAAATATGAACGTTTACAATTTTAAACTTCTACAAACAGTCTTTTATGTAATAATCACAAAAAGGAACTTATGAATCAATAAACTCTTCTAAAATAAACTTCTTAATTAGCAGCATCTTATATTATTAATATTATTATTTACTTATTCTTCTTGGATTCCCCCCACGTGCTCGGTAACATCTTCTTGATGAACTCCGTCCTCTGTTGCTTTGCACCCTACCACGAATTGTTCGGTTTGGAAGTCTTGGTGGTGCTAGATCTTCATGTACGGTCTCTTTGTCTGAAGATTAGTAACTAGAAAAATTGCTTTGAAAAGCAACGGGATCTACGAAATATTCATCATCGCTGTCATATTCAAATTCCAATTAGTTTAGAGAATATAATATTCCTTTATCACGGAGATCTGTGAAGCATGAACAAAAAAAAAAGCATTAGCCATCAGCACCAAACGCCAATTAGGTCTACTATGGTAAAGACCGAAAGTGCAAAAATTTGCACAAATTAAATGAGTGTTATCTACGAACTAAGGCCTGGAGTGCAAAAATTTGTACATAATAAAATATGATAGTTTTATTTTCTTATTTAGATGCTTCCCATGAAATAACAACTCAAACTAATTAGTTGGATATTTTAAAAAGCAAAATTAATAAATATCTTAGCAAAATAATCACGATTGCATAGGTAAATCTTGATTGAAACTTACTTCTTCGCTCTCCATTCGCCATCTTCCACCAACACCCACAAAGGATTTTGACAGCTTTGTTTTTACACGCTTTTTATTAGCTTCACCTGTATGTTTGTATGTTTGTATGTTTGTAACCGACTTCTTTGAGCGCGATTTTGACCCACTTTAAACGGCCAGATTTCGTTCAAACTTTGTAGATTTATTGAGGACCGATGACAATACAATAATCTCATAACTTTATGTTAAAGTCGTAACTAGGATCATCAGGATAAAATAAAATATACGAGGGGCGGCTGATAAGTTCGTGGCCTAAGGTACTTTAACACGTCTAAGCGTCTGGTTAACTTGAAAATTTGCATAGGGGTCAAGGGCCGATGATAATGCAATAATTTGAGAATAAAAATCCAACTAAAAAATTAAAAATAAATAATGTAGTTTAAAAAACTAAAAACACGCTTTTGTGAAAATACGAACTAAAAAGTAAAAAAATAAGAAGAAAATGTATTTTACTGTAAAAAAAAGCGGGGGGTGGTTTTTACCACTGTTACTGTTGACACCATGCACCCCACGCTTTTTTTACAGTAAAATACATTTTCTTCTTATTTTTTTACTTTTTAGTTCGTATTTTCACAAAAGCGTGTTTTTAGTTTTTTAAATTTTTATGTTGGTTGCATTGCGAAACGAAACGTCAAACTTATCCATAGACGCGTATAGCAGTCAAATTTTGTCTACTGATTTAAAAAAAAAGTGCGGGTCAATTTAAAAATATGTACAAAATTTTGTACGCTGGGACCACACCACTATGGAGGTTGCAATCTTTCCGGGACTGAATGACGACATTCATTTTGTGCAAAAATTTGTACAAGGGGTCTTAGGAGGTTATATGACAGCGCACGCAGTCATCTTTCGTTCCTCAATGACTAGAATACTATGGTGGGAACTATTAATAACAAAAAGTAGACGTCCCAAAGAAACATACTCTTTATTCCTTAAATAAATAGATTTTACAAACAGGTGAGTATTCAGCGGTGGGTGCTTATCGGGTTACTGGTCGGTGTCTATATTACTTATATACAAAATAGAATCTACCATATACTGTTAGGCCGCTGACGTTTTACCAACTTTGGCGTTTCTCCAACGTTACTACTACGTAAACGCGACGTGAAGCGCGCATGGCCTGGCGGCTAGCGTAGAACGCGTGTGAGATGGGTGACCGCTAGTGGCAAAAAATTTCATGCTCGTTTCCGTGCTTCGGAGGGCACGTGAAGCCGTCGGTTCCGGTTGTTGTCGATAGATAACAGTCGTCAAACCTTGTCGGAGGCCTTATGGGCGGTTTGAAAACATCCGACAGCGCGGGTTGGCCACTAACCCGCATCTCCACCAACCCGCATTGGAGCAGCGTGGTAGAGTAAGCTCCAGGCCCCCCCAATAAGGGGGAGAGACCCGTGTCCAGCAGTGGGACGCAAAAAGGGTTGCAGCCAAACGCGACATCGTGAGTAACCACAAGAATTCACGCTGCGTCTTCGCAACGTCATGGTCGCGTAATCGCAAACATGACGTTGCGTTTTTTGTTAGTTGTAATAAAGTAGCAACGTCAACGCCACGTTTGCGCAGCGGCAACGCTGGACTCAAGTAAAACTCCAATCGGAATCCCACTGGTTTCCATTATGGGATAGCGGCCTTTACAGACTAACGCTACATTATATACAATTGCTTCCTAAGTAGCCTCAGCTGCTTGTGGCTAGCACCACCTGCCGCGGGCGGGCGGCGCGGCGCTCTCCGGGTAGAGCGCGTCGGCGGCGGGCGCGTCGCAGGCGCTCAGCCCGTTCAGCGCCTTGCGCGCGGGCCGCGGCGTGCCCCGCCCCGCGTCCCGCGCCCTGTCCCTGCCCCACTTGTCCCCCGCGTGGGTCCGCTTCACGGGCCTCTTGCCCGGCGACTCCTGTCTCAGTTCCCCGTTCTTGGCCTCGGAGGGTGGTCTACTCGGAGTTTCCGACTCGCTGCCGTTCATGAGCGAGTGCGCGCTCTTCGCCTTGTGAAGTGACAGGCGCAGGGGCTTCCGGGGCGGCGTCGGCCTCGATTTTGCGTCGTCCCTCCGGTCGTCGTTCTTCCTGTAGTGGCTCAGTCGGGAGCAGTTCTCGGAGCCGTAGTCCAGTCTCGGGAAGCTGCTGTACATGTCCCCATTCGGAAAGTCCGATTCGGACTCAAATTCGGACGACTTGGCGCTCCTGGAGTGAAGCTTGGACGACCTTCTACTGGACTTGTGGGCGTTTTCTAGAACTTTCCCATCTATTCGATGGTACATGTAGTGCCTCTCCGATTCCAGTTGCACGTCCTCGGCACTTTCGTTCTTCTTAAGCTTCCGGAGGCGCTGCGACCGTTTTAGCTGTTCGATGATCGACATGGTTTTCCGCTCGGCCCAGTTAGTTTTCTTTATGCTCTCCTCTATCCTATCTGCTGCCTTCTTGATTTCGTAATGTCTAGGATCATACTGGACGTTTGTATCTCTAACGTCAAGATCGCTGTCCGATCTGAACTGGTCGTCGGCCTTGGATCTGCTCAGTCTTTCGGTCTTCATTCGCTGCTTCTCCAAGTGTCTTTGGTTTCTTTCGATCATCCGGATCGCGGCGTCGGTTTCTGCGCTGTAGTCCACCCGGTCATGTATGCAGTGGTGGGAGAGTGAGTGGCGCATGCGTCCCGCGCGGTGCTCGAGGCTGTGGGAGCTGTGCGACCTGTGGTTCGGTGCTGGGGAAGCCCGCGGTGACGTCGCGTGGCGGGACGATGCGCCGGACGCGTTCGACCGCGGCCTCATCACCGGCAGATTAGACTCCGCGCCCTCCAAGCCGGGAAGCTTCGCAACGATAGCCGTGATGTCTGGTCCCTTCTGAAACACCTGCACCTCTGACTTTGGACTCGGTTTGCTGTTTAGTTTGGGGTCTGTTGTGATGTTGATGTTGGTCACGTTCTTTTTAGTCTTGTTCACTGTAATGCAGCTGTCGCTGCTGCTTACTGGATGAAGCTGTAAGTACAAAAATAACAAAACTTTAAACGTTGTCAAGTAGAGCTGTGTGGTGTGGCCATAGATATTTTATTTTGACAACGAAAATATACGGGTGTGGTAATGTTATTGTTATAAGAGAGAAATACGACGCGTTCAGAAATACAAAACATTCGTGGTCAATGTTAAACGGCTGCAAGCAGTAAAATGGTCAAATGTTACCTATTGCTTACGGCCATTTAACATTTACTGGCAGTCATCAGCACGTTACTATTGTTTGAAACAAAAAAGACTTGGTTCATATTTATTTTTCATATTTGTCCATATGATGAATTTCGGCGGTGTAGAGCTGTAGAGTTTATGATGTTAAGGCTCGTGAAGCCTGGCGCAACATGATATCAGATAATTTTTTGCCAGTGCAAGCTATATGGTCTCGACTTCGCAATAGCAACATTTTACACGGAAATGTTTTTGGTGGGAAACTAAGAGCAGTAGGTACCTGTGTGTGGCGAGCCAGCAGCTCGGCCACCTGCTCCTCCAGGTAGGAGATGCGGTGCGTGAGGCGCGTGTTGTCGGCGCGCAGGCCCTCCTTGGCGCGCTCGGCCGCCTCCGCCGCCGTGCGCAGCGCGCCCAGCTCGCCGCGGAGCGATGCTGCTTCGCTCTGGAAAGTTATCATTTCTTTTAAAAGGAGCGCCAAATAAAAAGTCTTCCACGAAGACGATCCACTGTACTGTTATTACACAACTAATTACAATCGGCGCTTCGAAACTACATGGTATACACACTTGCACTTTCTCTCACGGAGAAAGAGTTTGATTGAGAAATTTTTAGAAGACCCACGGGTAACTCCTTAAATGCGTGCAACGCGTATTCGACGAGGTTTTTTTTATTTGAATGGAGTAGCAGACGAGCATGCAGGCCACGTGATGTTAAGTGGTCGCTGCAGCCCATATGAAATGAAATGAAATGAAATGAAATGAAATGAAATATTCTTTATTCACTGTACGGTTCATTTACAAACTCTTAGTGAACGTTATTTTTTTGTTCTGTCTGCTCTGGGTGCGCTTAGGCAATGCTGAGCTGAAGAAAAGAGCAGACGGAGAAAAACTTCAGCCCTGTTTTAAAATATGAGGTATACAATAATAAGCTTTCTTACAGAGTAACTATGGGCAGATAAGGAACATACGTGACAGCTACCGCATGTGTCAATGTCGTCCCACAGCTATCTGTTAACATTGGCAGTTTGATTGATTTAAATCTATTACATTAGTTATAGAAACAGCCTTGTGGGACTACAGCTCAATCCCAAGCTTTATTATCAATTAAATAGTCCTTAAGATCGTAATAAGCCTTGCGGCACAGGACTTGTTTGACTTTCTTTTTAAATCTGTGCAAAGGAAGGGATTGAACACTTTCCGGGATTTTATTATATATTCTGATCGACATCCCGATAAAAGAGTGGCTCTTTTTGCGGAGCCTACACTTGGGGAATGCAAGTTTGTGGCCATTCCTTGTCGAAACACAGTTCGAACTATGTAAATCCAAAAAGGTCATAAATTCGTGTTTATTTTTACGAACATACATTATATTTTCATAAATATATTGCGATGCAAATGTTAGTATATTAGTTTCCTTAAATTTTTCTCTCAGAGACTCTCTAGAATTTAATTTATAAATTGCGCGAATAGCCCTCTTCTGCAAAATAAATATTGTGTCGATATTAGCAGCATTTCCCCACAGTAAAATACCATACGACATTATACTATGGAAATAACTAAAATAGACCAGTCTGGCTGTATCGACATTTGTAAGTGATCTTATTTTTTTTATTGCAAAGACGGCAGAACTTAGTCTATTCGCTAACCGAGAGATATGGGGTCCCCATTGAAGCCTAGAATCTACAGTTAACCCAAGAAATACAGCTTCATCAACAAAGCTCATTTCCTCGCCATTCAATTGTGGTTTTACAATAATTTCTTTAACATTAGGTGGTGAAAACTTAATACAATTGGTCTTTTTATTATTGAGTAGTAAGTTATTTACATTAAACCAATTTACCACCTCAGAGAGAGCATTGTTCACATCGTCATAATCATCAGTTTGTCTATTAGTTTTGAAAATTAAGGAAGTATCATCTGCAAACAATACTATCTCGTGATTATTCTCCACCATATATGGTAGATCGTTAATATATATTAAAAATAAGAAGGGGCCGAGGATTGAGCCCTGTGGGACCCCCAAATGAACTACAGACCCGTTTGACCTTTTACCGTTCACTTCAACCTTCTGGATCCTATCACTCAGATAAGACTCCAGAAGCCTGAGCGCGGTTTCTTTGATGCCATAGTGATTGAGTTTCCTGATTAATGTTTCATGGTGTACACAGTCAAATGCCTTAGATAAGTCACAAAAGACACCTAAAGCATCCCGTGACGTCTCCCAAGCATCCACTATGGTCTTAAAAAGCTCTACACCGGCATCTGTGGTTGATCGACCCCTCGTAAAACCGAATTGATTTTTATGTATAAGTCTATTATTAGTAAAGTGTTTTAGAAGTTGTTCTAAAATTATTTTCTCAAAGATTTTACTAATGGAGGGCAGAATTGAAATAGGTCTAAAGTTGGAGGGATCTGAAGTACTGCCCGACTTAAATAAAGGTATCACTTTACTATGTTTCATTAGATCAGGAAAGTCACCACTTTTAATACAGTTATTGAATATTATAGCTAAGTGGGGTGCTATTAAGTCAATTATTGAACTAAGAATTTTTACAGAGATACCCCAAAGATCAGTAGTGTTCTTAATTTCTAAAGTCTTAAATATATTTACAATGTCTTTAGCGTCTACGGGTGACATAGACATCTACATACGACCTCAAGCAAGCATAGGTAAGTCTTGTCTGAGGTCTTATGCAGTTGCGCTGCTACTCCGGAGGCTGCTGGTCGCCTCATGTAAGTGTGGCCGGCAACTGCACTTTTTCACCGAAACACAATAGAATTATTGGTTCATGGCAGAAGTGGGAGCTGCGGTGGTACTTTCCCGGGCGAACCATAATAGATCTACCACCTACAAAACAAACAAGGTATTTGCAAAGTGACTTGTAATTAAGGCGCGTTCGTCCTTTAAATGGTTGACAGTGGCAAAATTTATATTTCTTTGAATTAACTAACCTTCGTAAACGTGGTAGCTTGGCTCTGCGACTGCCCTCGCAATAGTACGAGCTTGGCCGGAGACGCCACGGACACCGCGCGCCTCAGGTCTTCCTGGTTGCAGCACAGAACGGCTGTGCCGTTTGCTTCTATTATTCTGGAATAGTAATACAGCCATTTATATCAATGTCTCAATTATATAAAATGTTTACAAGAAAATCGTATTTATAATGTTGGGTACATGATCTTGAGAAATACGAAAGTAATACAGCTTTATAAATTAACATTTACAAGATATTGTAATGTTAGTACAGAATTATTTAGTGCAGTTTATCCCAACCGCTGGGATCGGTTCCAAAATCCTTTGACAAAGCAGAGCCAGACCCGCCTGGTAATTTACTCTTTTATTCTTATTGGGTGGTAACACATTTCTAACAAAAGAGACATAGGCTCGCTCTGCGTGTTCTACCGACTTTAATATGGTGAGTGCTCCGAATCGAAAGTTGAAAAGTCCCTACTTTTCAAAATGATGCTTACGTCACCATTTCACGAATATACCACCAGAAGAAGGTTAAAGTTCCACCGACACCATCTGGACTCGTGGCGGTCCTCTACAGTCCGCTTTGCACCGCGGGACAACCTTCCAGCTGAGGCATTTCCTGTGGACTATGACATGGGGTTCTTCAAGAAAGCTGTAAAAAAAGCTCTCCTCCAAAGCCCGCAATGTTCGGTCGGCTCCCCTAGGGTTGCCCGTGTCCATAGGCGACGGTGATCGCTTAACATCACGCGGCCCGTCTGCCTTTTTGTACGGTTTATTTATAAAAAAAAAAAAAACTTTATCATAATATCTTTGGCAAAGGTGCGCGCCAAGGAACTCATCGCAGCTCTCATTTCTAAAATACCAAATAAATTTTCTAATACAAATTACGTTGTGATTACGTATACATGATTACATGTTGCTTAAAGCTATAAAATTGCCATATTTTAACACCTATACTTCTTGCTGCTCAGTAAACGTTGTTCCAACAATTATCCTGTCAAGTGGTCGTTTAAATATAAGGAGTGGGATGAGCTGCGTATAAAGCCTCTTTCTCACCATCACTGAAAAATAACTTCGTAATTGCCGGGAACACACATTAACATTTGTTGCGGCATACAACAATCATATCTGTCTTTGCAAAGTGACGATAAAATGCTGCAATGTGTAATCGACTCAACTAATTTTATTCATACACATTATAGAAGCAAGTTGTTTTTTAAATAGGAAGTTAATAAAAATATGACGATCCCAGTGTGGGGCTATGAGTGTGTAGCGTTACCATTTTATTTAAATTGTCATTAACAACCCCTTAATTTTCCATTGCGTTGTTATGGGTCTACTTAGAATGTCCTCGTCCTCGACATGGTTCAGTGGGATTGGAGTGACGCGGACGGCGACCATGCCCAGCAAAAAAATCGATGATAAAAATGTCGGATGTCGTATGGAGGTTGACGGAAGCTATATCCCTCCAGAGGAGATGCCAAAAATATTACCAGCATGTAACAGTAAGGGCCTGTTTCACCACCTTCTAGCAAAGTGATAAGTACGCTAATTGTCGGTTAAGTTCACCCGTAACTTCTATTTCAATTTCACGATGTTCGAGTAGCACTAATCATAATGATAAACTGACCTGTACTCATAGCTTTTACTTTGCCAATTAAATTTACTTGGGACGTAACTAATCAACAGTTTACTTGGAGATGGTGAACGAGGCCCTAAGCGTTTTAAAACTACAGATACAGACTCTTAAAGTTAATATCAACCCGAGGGTTTGAAAAAATATTTTGATGAAAAGATTAGGTAGCTAGTTTGATGTTCATTCAATAATGCTCTTTCCAGTGTTACTCTCACAGAACATATTAAAAGAGGTTAGAATGGAAATGTGGGTGGGGCAGACGCGCCAAGGTTTTGAGTAAACGCTCGTATCTCTACAGAAACACGCGATCGTGCTACGATATGCGTGCTTGTGTGCGTGCGTGGGTGTGATTTGTTCATTTGAAATCGCGTGATTGTGCGGCGCTAAGATTGGCTAGATTTGAAATTGCAAATATGTGTGTAAGCTTCATATTTATTTAAGTACAGATGTAATGGAGGTGAAAGGTGGAGCTTGATCGGCGACACCCGTTTTCATACGAACGGCGCATTATTGCCGTTCTGCCTCTTTTAATATGTTCTGTGGTTACTCTACTAGATCCCACTAGCAATTATTAACTATCACGACACTGATTCTTATTTAAAAAGCTGATTATTGTACCTACTATCTTATTTTCATGCGTGTTCAACCGAGGTCTTAACCAATAAGGCAACTAAATAACTAAATAAGTGCCTAAGATTATGATAAGTAAAGCTAAGAATAGGCTGCAAATACATGTAAGTTTATCACGAATATTTTTCACGCCTCAGACAATCGCATTATGGGAGCGCGGTTTTATCGCCGCTCGCATTCAAATGAGACTTGGACAAATAGCCGTCCGCAGGCGTCCTGCTGCGAAATAATTTCTTCCATTTGCATTATATACTTCAATAAACTTGCAACTAACGTGCAACAATATAAGAAGATGACACTGTAAAACTGGAAACTTGAGCAAAATGTAGAGACGGCATTTTTCACCGGGCTGAGTCTATGGTTTCGAATAAGTTTGTAGGAATTATCTGTGTCGAATAATAAGCTTAATCTCACTTACTAAGACACTGTGGTTAATTTATCATAAAGAAATGGAATGAAAGTTACATTTTTTGATTTAAGTATCAATGTATATAAAAGAAAAATACTGCAAGAGCGCGTCTTGCTAAAATTAAAACCAGTAAAGATTAGGTAGAAGTCGCTTTAGAAGAACATAATCATTACAATATTTGACCGCCATTTGTAATTTTGGAATAACCAGATTTTTTTATACTCGAAGTACTTTATACATTTTTTTTACTTTCGATCCCGCTAGTGTTTGACGTAACCCCACAAAACCCATAGGACCATAGACGTTCCCAAAGAGATCAAGGCACGCACGCAGATTATGATCTGCGATCGACCGATGTCAGGTCGAAGCCCTTGCTTCACGGTTCACACGGTTCATACTTCTAGAGGCTTTCGGTGAGGTTAAAGCTGGTTGTACACTATTGCGGAAATAGCTCGATGTTTGGCGTATGCAAAGGTGTATAGCGACGCTCGCATAGTACTTGTTTCGTCACTGTGGTAAGTGGTAATGACTTCCTCCAATTTTTTTAAAATTATATGTTCATGATACCGCCTGATGATAACCGGTCGCTCCAGCCCGTGGACATCGTGGTCGGTTGCAGTTGCACTGATGTCCCGAAGGGTGATGGTCACCTCATCGTTATTATTATAGAATTGTATTTATTAGTGTAACTGGGCACTGTACCCGTTCTAATTAAGTAAATCCTACTAGTAATATTATAAATGCGAAAGTAAGTTTGTTTGTTACTCTTTCACGCGAAAACTACTCAACCGATCATCATGAAACTTTGTACATATATTCTTGGAGTTATCAGAAGTAAAATAGAATACTTAAAAAAATAACGCGGGTGAAACCGCGGGGCACAGCTAGTAAATAAATAAATGTAAGTTGGTTGGCACTTACTATGTACAAACATATGTTTTTTTTTGCTTGGGTTTGGGGTTCTGTCGTGAACTGCGTGTAGAAAATAACTACACAATACGTAAGTAAATAACTACGCTTCTACCAACCCTTCTGAACAGAGCTGTGAGTCACGAAAAATAGTAAGAGAGTCCTTGGTCGAGAGTGTACACGACGATTTTACCTTACCAAGTGCTCAGCCTAACAACCTGACTATAAGTATATTGTGGAGCGTGTTAACCTAAGGGTTTAGCGATTTCATGCTACTTAACTGTATCTGTGATAAATCTCAGCACCGCGAGATCTTGTTACGGAAATCTATTGTGAGAATGAATGCTGCGTGCAAAGAACATTGTTTATTGCACTTTTAGTGAAACCTTACAAACAACATCTAATGAAATGACCCGTAACCCATAATACGAAATTGTCACACTCGTGCTTTTCGTACAGTTGAAATTGAATTTAGAAAGAAATTCAAATTATCTTAACAACAGTAACACTGGGGTGATATTTTATCGAACTATGAGTGCGCGAGTGTTTAAAATTTCCTTGGAATTGGCGAGTACTTTAATACTGTTACCACTTGTTATCCCAAAGAGCATCTAACATTTCTAAACCAAGATTGATTATATTATTATTACTTTTGTTCTCTTTGGTCTAAGGCAGCTGTTACTGTTACTCCATCCGGCCCTGTCCGGTCCATTGTTAGGTACTCCGTTACCACTAAGCTCCGAGTCCTGGGTAGGTATGATTCCAAGTGAAACAGAAATTTGAATTTTAAGGAAGTTTACTGTTCTGGGTCTTGGTTGTGTGGTATTTAGAATTTTTAGCACATGAAGCGCAATTCATACTAATATTATAATTGTGAAAGAGTGTGTCTTTGTTTGTTTGTCCTTCTTTCATGTCCAACAGATGCTAAAAATTGACTTTATATCGTTGTTCTCGATTATTTTTGTTAAAAAATGTGTTGCCATCGCTAGCGGCACTGGCAGCGCAGCTCCATTACATCAGTGGTCGGTGGTTCGTACCTGTCACCAGGCTTCATGGTAGGGTTGTCGGCCCAGTCGATGACGGCGCCGGCTCCTCGCGCCGCGGCGCCCCACGCGTTGTCCCGCACCTCCGCTGACACCACCGACGCACACCCTCCGCACTCTCTCACGATGCTACAAAATTGGAAACAGTTTATGTTATGCACTTTGATCAGCTATATAGAGAAGAGAACATGAATGCTGTTTGACCAGGACGACGGGGGCGAATGTCATCGTTTGCGTTAACCTAGGAAACTGCTAATTAGTCAATCTCACCCGAGGGTCCAGTAGGATTACTATAGTAGCCTAAAAGTAATTTAAATGATGAGTGCTTATTATAATTGCCAGTGTGAAGAATTCTGAGAAAGGCACAAATGACTATTTTCTTTTACAGATCACTGATCGCTGTGCTGTAACCTATGGACATCCAAAACCAACCTTTAATTTTGTTTGACGTTATACTTACTTTGCGATCTCTTCAATGTGGCCGACATTTGCCAGCCTGTTGAGTAACCTAAACTATCGTTATATTGAAAAAAATAATATTTTATCTTAGTGCTGGAGTAAGTTGGAGTCAGTTCACTTATGAAAATAAATCCTAACATGAGATTACAGCGCCCAGCCGTGGAGCCTTTATAAAGACTCACTTTTAAATAATAACTTTTTAATATATGAGTACAGCGAAATTAATAAATTATGTTTGGCGTTTTATTTTATATAAAATTCTAGCTATAATCCTATCATTAATTTACTATAAGAACCTTTCGTACTAAACTCGTTATTCCTGGAACCTGAGCTCTCACGTGCTTTAAACGTTAATGTTCCTGATAAGTTCCAATTTATAACGCATGCAAGGCCATAAAAATGATCGTCGGAGGCTTCGGTGGCCGATATCATCGGGCGCTGGTCCAGGCGAGTTATGGCGAGGTGGTTATTGGCGGTCACGGCCGAGGGCAGCCAGTGCACTGACCGTCGAGGTACCACGCTTTTAGGGCGGCCAATTTAGGATTGGATTTGTTGGGTCAATAAGTTAAAATAATTAAGACAGTAAAAAAATAAGTTATAAAACCAATATGCACTATCCACCTACCTGCGGTTTGGCCGTGATAGGCTATCTATGGCCTACATCCCTTTTAAATACGAAGGAGATCTGTTCCCAGCCGGTGGGTTGAAAATAATTATTGGGGCATTCCCACTAGTTTAAGTATAGTTCATCTAGTTAAACTAGTGAGATTGAAAATTTCCAGTAGTTCAACTGCGTCTTAAAACTTTGAAGAGTTGAGAGCTGAAAATATGATTGTAGTTCGCGCAGAGCAATTGTAGCAAAACACCTCGCTATTGAGTCGGCTGGGTAAACATACATACGATGTGAAGTTGCAGAATTAACTAACAAGTTTCTTTGTTTGAGTAAATACCTACATACTTATTTTGATTACAGTGAATAGAGTAGACGACTGATGATAGAGTTTTTATGCAACTGTATTGATAAAAGAAAAGATGTGCGTTGTAATGTATGAAGGTAGGCGACGACCCCTAGGCTACATTGAAATACGAGTACTTAGAAGGCCTCCAAGCGAAATAGGACGCTGCCGAGGGAATGGACCTTTAGTAGAGTCGGGGTAAATAATCGAAGTTTATAGAAAAAACCGTACTGTCATGCAATTATGATTCATTTATTAGTTTTACTTTCCCTATATTTCCATGGTCACCCTACGGGCTCTGCACGCAGGTCTCTCCATAACACCTACGCCCTGTGTCCGGAATGCCCTTTTGTTCTCTCGC
This sequence comes from Pyrgus malvae, assembly GCA_911387765.1. NCBI lineage: Eukaryota > Metazoa > Arthropoda > Insecta > Lepidoptera > Hesperiidae > Pyrgus > Pyrgus malvae. The sequence continues at coordinate 1,191,255 of OU426955.1, read as the reverse complement.
GAATTTGCATCCGCTGCGATGTTTCGCGCCATTTTATATTTATTTATTTTTCGACTTTAGTTAAGTAGAAGAGATTTATGGATCTATTGTTTTGAAGCATTTCACCGCAAAAAGCATCAAGAAATGGCAGGTATAGAAGGAAGCAGTGACAAATCCTGTTAAATTGCAGTTTATAAAATGAGTAAACCAGGTACATAATTTTTGTCATGTTCGTGGTTTCGTTAAAAGTAGATGATCATAAATAGATAAATAAATAAATAAGTGATTAGGTAATTCTTGATATGATGGTTTTCCATCTTGTCGATAAAATTAATTATGTAAAACACTACAGTCACATGACTTTAAGTCGCAGATTATGTGCTAAAAGGTAGTAAAATAGACTTTTTTTAAAATCTGGAATGCGGCCCAGTGGTTATGGTCGCATGGTCCCTCGATATATTTAACATTTGCCCATTTAATATCTGATAATCTTATATATAAAATTCTCGTGTCACAATATTAGTTACCATACTCCTCCGAAACGACTCGACTGATTCTCATGAAATTTTGTGTGCATATCGGGTAGGTCTGAGAATCAGTCACCATAAATTTTTCATCCCCCTTAGTGATAAGGGTGGTTCACCCCAAACATTTAAACGCGGTACGGAGTTCGCGGGGTCAGCTAGTTTCCATATAAAGAAAACAAAATCTAATACATAGTTATCGTCTATCTAAGTATAACTACGTGGTGCGAGTAGGTACAAAAAGTTTGAACTTTATTTCCCACGCTGGCAGAACGTGAGTGCAGCCAAGCGATCGAAAACATAAAATTACCTGCGCCATACACGGCCAGTTCTTGTGTTTCTGCTTGACCTATCGGACCCATAGTTTAATGTACCAAAGTGCTATAGGCACAGTTATAGGAGTGTAGGTGAAATTACCAAGGGCAACCAAGCGCAGGCTACACTGAGGAGTGGACTTTTTATTTCTCTAGGTTATTGTTACCTCAAATCTACCTAATATGAAAATCTACCGACATTTATAGGTCCACTAGCGAAAGTCCCTGTAGCTTCGGGATTAAGAATAGAGCTACGGTATCTCCTGCCTGATCGTAAGAGGCGACTAAAAGGGGGCTTCCGGAGTTGTGGACGGTTTGAGTGGGAGCTCGATCCGTCCAACCAGCAGCCGCGGGAAGGGCGGCGATGTGTACGTGGCCGCATGTCGCCGTAAGCATCGGAAGGTGCAGGAATGCACATCTGCTCTCCCGAAGATGGGCCCGTTCTGGGACGTCGCGCGTGGAGGACACCGGTGCGTTCCGCTGGAGATCCCGGAGTCCTCCCCAAGCGCAGAGGCAGCCACCGAGGGGGTTTTAGTGCGGTCAAATCCCACATAACCCGGTACCCTCTCCCAAGGTGCCAGGTAGCTTTTGAAGGTTTCCCTCCCGATACCAAAAAAAAGGTCCACTAGCGAAAATCTACCTAAACTATATACTACCTAAACTATATTTTCCCATAGTGGGTGTCATAGAATCTGTGGCAATGTAATGAGTTTTTACACGAAAATTATGTCCATCGAACCGATCATTGTTGAGGACACAATTCTTGGAGTTGTCAACGAGTGACGAGCTGGGTAAAGTGAATCAACAGAAACGACAAATTAAACGAAGGAAGGTCACAAAAGACTGTGAAACAAACTTTCTACTGTATATAGTGTTTCATTACAAAGTAGCTTTTTATGCCTTCGCAAAAGGCATATAGACGTGCTGGGTTTATATTCAGCTTTACAACCTGTGATGGTAGATATTGATTTAATAGTGCCAAATATGGGGCTCAATCGCCGTCCGAGCATATTACCACGCAGCCTGACACGTTTGTAAAATACTTACGTAGAAACCACTGGGGCGTTGCAATTTAAACCTTATTACGAACCAAAAAAATCAATTTCTGATTATCACTGAAAACATGTATAAGAAAAAAACATATTATGTGCATCTATTTGATTATACGAGGCCGCTAATATGTTCACAATCCATATGAGATGATTACTGATTGGCTAGATTACTAGGTGCGGTTTTTCACGGGACGGGAGATTAAATCGTTAGATGGGCTATGTACTTTTGCGCCACTGGGAAGAAAAATACTAAAATCAATACATATAAAATGATTTAAACATAGTAAAATTACTTTTTTCAAATATATTTTAGTTTCCTTGTACATACTTAAATGTGTTGTTGCAGTGAACTTTTTTACTGCATTGGCAATAATAAACCACTCACTAAATTTATTTCTTTAAATAAACAAAAACATAATAGGCTTAGTAATAATTCGTTAGTATGTTTTCAAGTATTGACTATCCAATTTATTATGAAAACGATGCACTTTATATACTCGCTCGGTTATACTCGCTCGAACTCACCCATTGATGCAATGCAAAATTTAACTTAAAGAAAAGATTGGTCCATGAATAAAATTTTATTCAAATGACTGTCGAGGATTCAATGTCTCCTTAGCTTCGGACATTGTCTCGATGAGAAGATTATTCAGAATGCAATTATTTGCATTTTAATCTTCCTTTCGTGGCTTTCCGTTCTTTGTAATAAAGAAAAGAATAATGGACTTTTAAACATGTTTAATGTTTTAATTAAATTACCGAGTGCAGCGACATCCACTCTCTGTTTCATTAAAGGCAAGTAGCGATTAAAGATTGCTTTAATAATTTGTGAAGGTATAAGTTTTCTAGGCTTCTTCTATTCAGAAAAACTCAGTGGGCTTTAGAAATAGTAAACATAAAAAAACTTAGCTGCTTAGTTTTTTTATGTTTACTATTTATGTTCAGGCTTATGTTAAGTAAGTAATTCGGCTCATTCATGTCTATCACGATTACGACACTAAGTAATAGATTTTTTTTAAGTCAGAGTTTTTCTAAAGTTTGAAACCGATACAGGAGTCATAAAGGAGTCTTAGCTATTAGACTATAAGTGATCCTGCAATAACTTGAATAACTCATTTTAATTATTAGTTAATTTATCCGTTAGCAATGGGACAATCGATGATGTCAGTTTATCGAGCCGGCCGTCTCAAAGGGCTGAATAGGACCCTTTTATTTACCGGTTTTCGAATTACATAAATTCGAAAACCGGCCATATCAAACTAAGAGGATTAAGCTTGTGTGGTTGTTTATGTAATTGATGCGTTTGTTCACCGAACCGGTATTTTGTTGCCGTTTTTTCCACCTGCCTTACGATATTAATGCAAAAGCTTTGCTGACAAATCCTTCGATTATTCATGCTGACGATTAAGTAGCTTTCATCATTTACATTAATCTGTCAATAAAATGAGTTAAAAATATAACATCTTTCTGTTGTAGATAACTAAATACATACAATAGTGCATACAATATATTATATTTTGCAAACTTAACAGGTACGAGCTAGCTAGCATTCGGATTCCTTTGACAAACCTCTGGTTCCACCAAAATAAAATGAAGCCCCCCAAACTGAACTCCTAGATACACCACTTATTGTAAGGTACTCGTTTTATTAATATTGTTATAATATTATCGCTGCTCCTTATAAAATAAAAACGCTGCTCCTTATAAAAAAAAACTAACTGTTCCTCACAAGGTTATTTAACAATACTCCCTGCATAACGTTCGCCCAAATATTTTAGCGGTTTTCGCGGGAATAACGACCACAAGATATTTAAGAGGAAAGCTTCTTTTGTTCGACAGATTCTACTTGGTATCGCCCGCAGTGCCTTTGTGCATCACTTTCACTCCGAAGAAACGATTCTACCTCCTATATTCAATTCTGACCATCCATAAAATTCACATAATTTGCGGAACTCGTGATTAAAATTTAATAACACTTATTTCTAGCTTTAATAGCTCGTTGAACGCCAGAAATTAGAGTGATTGATAGATTGCTTGTAAATGAAATAATTGTACCTTAGAGTATTAGGGTAATGGCAGTTTGTTCTGCACGTAATTAAATTTAAATAGCGTGTTTAATTTTTTTTAATGATTAATTTACACAATTGAAAAGCTGTAATAAACAGTTTTAGTACGTTGGAATGTTCAGATTATAGACTAATACTTACATTATTATGTAGACATATATATACATTATTATATAGAGGACGGCGACGACCGCTGCATGGACACAATGATATGTGATATGTGGGTTATACTCGTAATTCGTGCGACTTAACTTTTTTAATGTTTCCCTCTCATAATAAACGGCAATTTTATACCAAGCTCTTAGTTCTCAGACCATACTTCAACAAACGCACCGAACGTTAACTACACAGACGAGTCATAGGTAGTAGAGTAGAGATATCTCGTCTCTGTATTTAAGTAAAATTACAATTAAGTAATTTTTCCTTTCCCTCATTTTAATCATTTGGCCAGTAAACCTGTTAAAACAAATATCATGCAAATAGCGTTTCCGTACACGCCCTGCTACGGGATCTTGCGGCTGCCTTCGTGTGTGAACTTTAACGTAAAGGTAAAATGATACAGTTACGTTACAGAGCGTCACTTAATCTTCTGACTGCGGTTCAGAGATGATTAAGCAATTACGATTAAGAGCTATCACACGAGCGATTTCTCAATGAAAGCGTTTGTTCACAATTGGACGTCACAGAAATGTCTAATCGAGAATGAAATGCGGTTACGGTGCCGCGGGGTAAGACCAATGTGTTTATTTAAGGAGACATTTTCCTTCGTAGACATCATAGAGATAGTCTCGAAATTTACAGTTAAGTCTGTGATTGGCTGGAAATGCTGAAATTCTAAAATACATTCTTAGACAATCTCAGTCCTTAAAATTGATCAGAATCAGTTTACGGTAGAAAGTTGGCTATGGACTGGTTTATCAGCGCTGGGTGACCAAAAGTATAGAAATTTAGTGTCAACATAATCGACTTCCTCGGCAACATTTGTTCTCTTCGACAGCTTTTTGATGCTGTCTGCTGTCTTGGTTACCTGGATTTTGTGGGGTTCAAATATTCGTCACTAAAATTTATTCGGTTAATTTCTCGGTATTCTTCGAGTTAGAAATCTGCTGAAGAAAGCACCAGTGCACTTGTATAGTATGCCTTATCGACAAATCGCTTGTGTGATATGGCTCTAATACGAGACATTTTTCAGCGGCGCGGAACGCGGGTCGTGCCGCGGGCGTTCCCAGCTCGTCATATGATCGGCGGCGGACGGAATCTTAGTCTTCCGACAGGCTAATGTGTTGCCGAGACTGATAGACTGATTACATGAAATACTTTGTAATGTCTAAGATTTAATGGCTTCAAGTTATTAATTTTCCACGGGTAAGTTACTGTTACTTGGTGCTGCATACATACATTTTTTACATCCATTTAACATTGCTTCTGAAGGCTTTATTTGACAGTAGGCTTAGGAGGTTGTATAGTCTAAAAATGGCTGTGATTTTATTAGAAGACCAATATTGTCAATGTCAATTAAAAGGAACCCTTGATTGGCATGATAACCGATTCCGCGGGTCAAACAAAATGAGGAATTTAAATTTCTTTTATCTTCCTGAGTGTTTTTGTTCATGTCTTTGTATGTGTCCATGGTACCCACGACACAGATAATCCTAGTGTGGGGCTGTGAGTGTGTAGCGTTGTATACAGTTATTATGTATTCGAAAAGAAATAACAGTTTCTTCATTTGATTTAAAGTTCAAGAAGCATAAAACAAGACAGGTTTATAAGTCGCAGAGCAAGTTGTGTGTGGATTGTAGGGCAAATTATTATTATGGCGATTGAGTGACTAAGTGTTTCCCATCGGTGGGCGCCATTATCAGCAGTTTGCTTTAAACGGAGATATGCATCACGGTAGTCCCACGACGAACGCGTGAGGCGAACAATGAGGTCGTTAATGCAGATCTACTGGTCACACGCCATGCTAAACGTATTTAGCATTTTCCACCCTGCGAACACGGTGCTCTACATATTTATTTCTTCTATACATAAGTAATTTTTAAATACCCTAATTTTATCGTATTTGTTAGATCTTCTCTTTTAATTTATTCACGTCTCTGTTTTTAGTCTTTTACATGTGATGTTACATCATTAATTTGTTTTTAAATTTCAGATACCCATCTTACCTTTTTGTAACCCTTTTTATGTTACAATATCGGTGCTCTCTAGTAATTCAGAATAATTAAGGATTCTTCAGTTAAAGGAGAATAAGTGGGAGTATTCTCCTCTAACTGACTGACACAACTGAGAAAGTTTTTGTACATCATAACATAAGTATGCATAGTCATGGAAAACATTTCCTCACATTCTTATCTAAAATTCATCATAGTCTAACTGATACTGATTCGAATATTACGTTAATGTTGATAAATACTGTCACTAAAATGCATAACACATAACTTAATGCCCTCGTATTCGAAGACGTTACAAAAGAAATATACTTTCATTGTTCACACTAAAGCGATATATTTAGTTCTGCGGCTCTCACTAATCACCGCATGCTGATATCTAAATTGCCACATTCAGGATCGCACTTTCTATTATCGACGGGCTCCTAACCTGCATTTTGGCACCGGAAGATTTTCCCAAAGATTGTGGACCGCAACATTAACATGAAAGTATGTCGATCCGCCCCCAGAACAATGGTGGTGTCGTAACAATTGTAACAATTACTAACGATTTGTACGAGATCCTATCGCGGCGTCTTCGACTTTCCGCTTAAATAAGCCATTACCTAGAATAAAACTTTGTCTCGGCACACTTTACACGACCCTGATTACTCCGGTAGGATGAACCGATGCAACTAATCTAGCGAGGCTGGCGTGTGCATGTAACCGACTGTATAATTACTTTAAATCGTTTCCCAAGATAACGACTTGCGAATCCGGACATTGAAGCCAAACAGATAGTTAAATAACTTATCTGTGACGTTTCATTGTTTGAAGAACTTTATGGTGTGACTGCAAGAACTTGAGCATTGCATTCAATGGGCGACTGATTAAGATCTTTATCTAGCGATATTGTATTCACCTTTTTCTTACGATATCAATCAATCAAAGCTCGTATATATTCATTACCCTGAGTAACAATTTCAGTATATGAGGCGTGGAGCTTTTATTTGCCGAGATCGTGTTTCTTGCTGTGGATTTGCAATTAGATTAGTTTTCCTCAAAGTATTAGGTAGATCTAATTTGTGTCCCTTGATAGGTGACAAAATTCTCCTGTTATAGTAAGATACTTAAAGATACTACTTTTAAGAATCATTAAAAATTTTCGCTTTTCCTGTTTTGATCACAAAATTTGAATTTCGACTTCGTTCAAGTTGCCTTACCTGTATTGTAGCTCCTGCAGAAAGGAACGCGTTGCGCCCTCTCCGTCTGCTTCAGCTGTTGCGCCAGTGTGCGCTTGCTCCTCCAACGTCGGCAGTTCCAGCTCCTCACGCCCCACCTGTACTGCAGCTCACCTGTAGAGAGTAGCGCGCTGTCCCCTATCCGCCTGCTCCAACAGATGAGCTAGTGCAAGGGACTGTTCACCCAAGGTCAGCAGTTCTAGGTCATCCCACCCCAACTGTATTGCAGCTCACCTGTAGAGAGTAGCGCGCTGTGCCCTGTCCGCCTGCTCCAGCAGATGCGCCAGCGCGCGGGCTTGCTCCCCCAGCGTCAGCAGTTCCAGCTCCTCTCGCCCCACCTGGTACTGCAACTCCGCTTGCTCGATGCGCGTGTCTATGTTCCTGTCGAGTGATCCATGATGTAAGTATGATAACCAAACATTATGTTGGATGATGCAATAATGAATATTTATAGCATTTATAAACAAGGTACACTGTTTAACGTTACGTTAACACATTTGCATTGCAGTTCATTTTTTACCGACTTCCAAAAGGAGGAGGTACTGTATTCGGCTGTATGTATTTTTTTTTTTATATATGTTCACCGATTACTCCGCCGTTTGTGGACCGATTTTCAAAATTCTTTTTTTGTTCGTATGCTTATTCTCCCGAGGTGGTCCCATTGTCACCAAATCAGGATCTGATGATGGGATCCCAGGGAAATCGAGGGGAACTCTCAAACTTTATAGGCACACACATTGATTTTCTTATAGTTTCTGAAGCATAAGAGATATTTACGCATATAAATCATCATCTCATGTTGCTGAGCTGATGATGGAAGGTACTGCGACAGTGAGGAGTTGAGAGCAAATTCTTCCAATAAATAGTTTTTTATTCGAAATCTTACATTCCCGAGGTGGTCCAACTGTCACCAAGTCAAAGTCTGATGAGGGGATCCCAGAGAAATCGAAGGGAACATTCAAATTTTATAGCACAACAAATGATTTTCATATTTTTACAAAAGCAAAACAGACATTTGTGTATAATTATCGTCATATCATGTTGCTGAACTGATGATGGAAGGTACTACGACGGTTAGGAGTTGAGAGCAAATTCTTTCAATAAATGGTTTTTTGTTCGAAATCTTACATTCCTGAGGTGGTCCAACTGTCACCATGTCAAAATCTGATGATGTGATATTAGGGAAATCGAGGGAAACACTGAAACTTAATAGGCACACACATTCTTTTAGTCATATTTTTAACATAATAGAAATATTTGTGTCTGGTAATTATCACCTGCTGTTGATTAGCTGATGAAGGTACAACTCCTCAACGGTTAGGAGCTGAGAGAAAATTCTTTCTTTAATTTATACGTTCAGGTGGACTGACAGTAGTAACCTTTCAGGCTATTAGATAAACATAATTATAAAAGGTAAACCTGTTTAAAGTTTAGAAGTTAAGTGAAAATTTTTCCAATTATGCTAATACATACAGAATTATTAAAATTACTAAAAAGAGTGAAATAAATTAAGTTTTTAACAAAAAAAATAGAACCGACTTCAAACGGTAAAAAATAAAATTGTTCAGTACCTACTTCTTCTTGCTTATGGTAATGACTCTTAAAACTATTTTTGAAGTCGGGCCCTTAGTGAAAGGTCCTGTCTTAGTAAATATAGTGTACCTTTCGTTCTGAATGGGCACCGACTCCAATATAGTTTTAACAGTCATTACCATAAGCAAGTAGAAGTAGGTACTGTCTCACTGTCTGTACTGTCGGTGCCAATTTAGAACGAATGGTACGATATTTACTAAGGGCCCGACTCCAGGAATAGTTTTAAGAGTCATTACCATAAGCAAGAAGAAGTAGGTACTGAACAATTTTATTTTTTACCGTTTGAAGTCGGTTCTATTTTTTTGTTAAAAACTTAATTTATATCTAATCAATTCGTGTGTTTTTGAGAACGAGAACTTCATAATAAGTGGTTAAGTTCGGTTAGTTACGAATCAAGGATGAGTCAAATACTTCTAAGATTTAAAACTCTGATTGGTTAATGCCGAGTCTATGGCCCAAAAGACGCGAAGCTAAGACGCGGGTGCGTTCTACTGTAGGTCCCGGAATCCTCCTCAAACGCTAAGGCAAGCCACAGAGGGGGTTTTAGTGCGATACAAATCCCAAATAACTCTATATCACTCCAAGCCGAGTACCTTTTGAAGTTTTAAGACCCAATAACAAAAAAAAGGTTGATTTCTACATGTGTTTGTCTGCCGATGATGGTCACGATTATTGTTTAAAAGGATGTGATACCGACTCACGTACTCAGTGACATGCGTCTTCTCGAGCCGCCGCCGCAGCTCCTGTATGTTAGCGCGGCGCGTGTCCAGGTCGGCCCGCACGGCCGCCGCGCGTTCTTCCAGCGCTCGCCGCTCCTCTGCCGATAGCACGGTGCTGCTGTCCTCTTGAGAACTGGCGCGGGAGGCCGCCGGCGAGGACGCCTGCGCTGCCAGCCGTGCCGCGCTCAAAGATGCGCTTAGCTGCTTCTTGAGGCTAAGATAAAATAGTCAAATCTGTATTTATATATTAAAAATGTCACAATGTATGTTTGGGATACATACCGAAACTATTGAACAGATTTTCACCAAATTTCACAAGTAGGTATATATCTGCAATATCAATTCTGTACCGCGGATAGCATTACAGCCGTTACAACAACATTCGAAGTACCTACTTAGTAGGTAGCACAACTGCAAACTCAAACAAAATTTAGGCTTGCTTTAGGCCGTGTGTGAGCATGTAGGCTACATGGTCTTAAAGGGTCGCTGCAGCCCACTATGGTATTTTATACTAATACACGAAATGAAATGACATGACAACTACTTTGGCTGTTGGTCACCTCACTTACTTCTGTATAAGGGTATCCTTGTCAGCGAGCGCACCCCGCAAGGCGTCCAGCTCGCGAGTGACGTCACGGGCTCCGCCAGCACTGCGCCGCCGGGACCCCGCCAGCGACACCTCGATGCTTGCCATCTGTAAATAAAGATCTAATTAATTTTGGAATTTTTCAATTACCATTTATAAAGCCTTACTTGGTTAGTGTGCCCGGGTAGCTACGGTTGATCGTGAAGAAAATTTTCTAGAAAAACCATTAACCGCTGCGCCGGCCGCAGAAGATTAAAATCGTCAATCACTGATCCAGCCGACGTAAAGTACATTAAATAACGACGTAAAGTATGATTGTATGAATTTTCCTCGCTCTTAGTTGATGATTCTACAGTAGGATTAAAACAATTTTAGAATTTTATTCCGCATAAAACATTTCTTGAATTTCTTAAAAGCGTTAAGGACTAAAAGAAGGAATCTGACAATGGATGGTCACCGTTTTTATGTCGTTTTGGGTTTCACTGCAAATTATTTTTTTCGAGTTTTTTTTAAAATAAATTAGAGCGTAAGAAAAAATAAATTCTTATCTAAGATTAGTATCAAAGTATAGCGAGCATAGAGAAAAGATAACAATAATGTAGTAAGTTAGGAGTCATAAAAAGTTACAGAAAAAAAGGAGATTCAATTTTTCTAAATTATTTCAGCAATTTATCTCACTTTGCGCAACAATGTCTCCGACTCGCGACGATCTCGCGATTCGCGGTGCAAGGAATTCAAAAAGTTTAAAGTTATCGAAGTCGGCGGCCGAGAGGAAATTTATCACTTTACCTACTTTGTATATACGTTTCTCAACGTTACATACAAGACGTTATCTCACACATCTGTGACAAATACCTCCATTGGAACTGGAATAATTGCTCGACCGATAGTAATGATAAACGACACACGATTTGACATGACGCAGTAATTATCTGCTCTTACTTCGAGGAGTTTATAAAAAGCTGTCGTTGCGCTCGGTTAATTTGCGAGATTAGATAATGTGTCAGGTTTGTGTCGTTATAAATAGAAACACGAACTTAATGATTCGTAGTACCTTCCTTGGTTCCTAAAGTGGAATTTTAAACAACATCTGTGAACTATTAGAACGAATGATAAAATTAAACGTTTCAAGAACTTTAAAATTGCTCATGTGGTTCAATTTTATTGTGTTTTATTTTCAATTTATTATTTAAAAAAATGTATCTACCATTTATCTTAGAAGGTGAAAACTGTTGCTTGACGCTGCCTTATCTAATACCGTTAAACGAGCAATTCTTGTAAATACCTATACATATAATTTGAATCTCAAAAACGGCTCCAACGATTTTCATAAAATTAAGTGCCCAGGGTTTCGGGGGTGATAAATTGATCCAGCTAGGTTTTATTTGTAGTATTTGTCGTTTTATTCGAATTTTCAGCGATAGTCAACGTAAATCTTATATACATATATACAATTCTCGTGTCTCAATGTTAGTTACCATACTCCTCCGAAACGGCTTGACCGATTTTTATGAAATTTTATGTACATATTCAGTAGGTCTGAGAATCGGCTACTATCTATTTTTCATCCCCCTAAGTGATAAGGGTGGCCCACCTCAAACATTTAAACGCGGTCGGAGTTCGCGGGGTCAACTAGTCTAATATATAAAATTCTCGTGTCACAGTTTTCGTTGCCATACTCCTCCGAAACGACTTAACCGATTCTCATGAAATTTTGTGAGCATATTGAGTAGGTCTGAGAATCGGCCAACATCTATTTTTCATCCCCCCCCAAACTGATAAAGGTGGCCCACCCCGAACATTTAAGGGCGGTACGGAGGTCGCGGGCACAGCTAGTATTATATAAAATTATAAACTGAGAAATGACTAACTGACAACTATTGGAGAATATTAATATTATTGTGGCGTAGAACGCCGTCAAACGTCACCCACCAATTCGCCGTTCAAACAAATGACAATGTCGATTTGAAAGAGCTCTATAAAAATTTCGTCAATGTAATTATAGTTACCTTGGTCGAATGGTTACGTAGGCTGACTGCGTAGCTAGAGAGCCGGCTTCAAACCTCAAGGAAAGCATGTTGTGTTTTTATGTTTTTTGTGACAATATTTTTTAATGCTAGCTATTTCAGATGGCGTTGTTAAGTAACACTAAGTCGTGTTTTGTTTAAAATTAAACCAAGAAAATCAATTGTTTTTATCTGACCAATGCTCGGTCGTCCAGGTACTAAATCTATTTTAAATTGACAATTTGTACTACGTCTGCCTATTATTACGTTATCACGACATGAGAATAAACTACATACGTATGGATACTTAATTATTTTAATGCTACTTATAAAATAGAGATTAATTGGCCTCTTACTCGACTGAGAGACAAATAGAAATTTCAAGGATTAAGACGTGATCGATCGGAATATTTTAAATCCGCTGACTCTATCAACCCCATTCATAAATCATTTCTAAACTAAGGAAGACGCCACAGCTTCGATCGATAATTATATCATCTGTCAATGTTATCGAGCCCAGAGCCCAGGATGCATCAATATCAATCTGAATCGTGGCCAGGCGAAGTCGCAGGTGAGATAGTGGCGGTCTGTGGCGCTTATGAAAGGAAATCGGTGCTCGTTAGTGGTGACTTCCTGCGAGAACCTACGCTTCGTTCCACACGATGGCGTTACTTTATTCATCAACAAATTAAGTTTGATATCCAACGGTTCACATTTTAAAATAGGTATCAACGAACTTTAATGTTTATTTTATTCAAAAAGAATTTCTGCGTCTATGACGTCACTTGCGGCAGTTATGGCACATATGAGGCAATATGTTTACTTGTAGAAAATTTTGGATAATTACATTGAGATACTATGTACTAATAGTACATATTTTCTCAATGGATAAGTTATGTTTTTTCCCTCATCTTCATCTTTTAACGCAAAAACGAACGAGTGCATACAAGTTTTCTTGTCAAAATATACATTATTTTGTCTACTATACCTACTATATATTTAGAAACATTGTCTTCATAAGTATGCGATGCGGTATCCGAATGATATCGTGCGCGCGGTTCCCAGATGCCAAGTCATTGCATTGCCAGATCTTATCTGTGCCAGTTTAGTGGAAGCTGTATGGTTTCTTGGTAGAGAATATTTAACAGTGACGTAGTACCTAACACTACTACTGGAGGCCGTTAATGTAAATAGTGTTATCGCGGCTTCCTAAAGTTCTTATTCGGGTGATATGTTGATGTTTACCTGGATTATCCTTTCGTAAAGTGTCTGTAAAATTTTCAAGTACTTAGTTTTGATCGGACAACTGTTCGGTAGTCTAGATAAATCTATAGAATTCTCGCACGATGATTCAAAAAAAAAAGAAGGAAAAAGAAAAAGTCTTTTAATAAAAGTGGAAACTAGCAAGCTAAGTGATGTTAGTTACTGATTACGTCCAATCTCAAGCATGTGTTTATTCTTACTGAAGTCGTTTGCCTTAGAGACCGCCTCATTCACAAACTTCGAGTCAGAAGTCAGTTAAACCATAAAAAATTATTACCATTCACGCTTTTTACCCGACTGTGCCAGAAGGAGGGTTGTGTTTTTCGTGTGTATGTACTTGTATGTGTTATTGTTAGGCACGCTCTGCAGCCTGAACGGCTTGATGGATTTTAGCTTGAGAGGCGTTGTTAGATTCGTATTTACTGTGAGAGTGACACTGGGTATATAAAAAAAGGAGGTTTTTTGGCGCCAAATTCAATTATTTGGCACGCTCTGCGGCCTGAACAGCTCGATGGATTTTAGCTTGAGAGATGTCGTTAGATTCGTATTTACTGTGAAAGTAACACTGTGTATATCGAAATAAAAATAATAAAATATAAAAAAACGGTAATTTGAAAGAACTAAAAAACCTTACTGCTTTTCTGTATAATTTGGAAATGTAAAACCCTAAGACGAGAATGTCGTCATACCCGTAATATACAGTATCCACATAATATCAGTTAAATGCAATCTTAACTCTTTGGGTTTAAATTTAAATACAAGAAAAATTATAGCAGGCGGGAGTCGGGACTCCACGCGGCGGGCCGCGGGACCCATTCTAGAGAGTCAGCCGTCTAATTTCTAAATCTGCAATGTAAGTATGCGATCAGAATTCACTAAGCCTCTGTTTCTAGACTGGGTCCCGACTACTACAATTTTTCTTGTATTTATATTTAAACGCAATGGGTATGACGACTTTCTTGTTTGAGGGTTTTAACATTTCCAAATGATTTGTGCCTACGACCTGTGCCTATGACTGTTACATTTTCTGCTCAAAAGTCTTTTATTAATTACAGCTTATTAAAAGATAACTGAACATGACACCACTGATATCTTTACAACAACTAGCGCATGTAATTTTATATCTACACATTGATCTGGACCTAATTAACTAACGTTTGTTTTGTCAGCTTGAAAATAATCCTCATTTTGAATTAAAACGCTAAATGCTCATTAAGATTTACCTTTTATTCTTATTATATTTATCTCTTTTTATTAAAAATGCATCAATTTTTCACGCGTGTTTGGTTGGGTCAGCCGCAGAGAATGGAGCTTTTAGAATTGCTTTATGTGACTCTTAATATTCCCTGAATTTAAGGTAGTCAATTCCCTTTCTTAACTTGTTTTCTTTCTTGGCTAACATTTGAATCTTACCATGTTGATTTGCTTGTTGCATAACCTTTATTTCAGATATACCAAAATAGATAGCTAAAGATGCTAAAACGCAACAAAAAGGTATTTGTTCTCCTACAGTGCTTTTCATGAACACGTAATACAACATGATTATGAAATACACGACATACTTGTTCTGACTTTTTTGTAAGATGAAAAATGAATCCTGCCAATAAAACAAATTTTTCTGCCAATAAACAAGGTCTTATACAGATTGTTCAAATTCAAACCATTTTTATTTTGGACTTATTATTTTATTATGGACATGAGTACAATACAAAATGTAACAAAATTTTGCATTCCTCCATATTCCCGCCACGGATGGGCATACAATATATCATACTTTAATTTTTTTAAAACATCTGCTGCCTACTATGCCATTTCTAAGTTTTGTATCCCCGTGGATCAGCGGAGGTCAACAATACAGAGGAGATATCGCAAATCACTTGATATTACTTTAATTCCCAGCTATTGTGTTTGGTTGCGGTTGTTTATTTGTTTTCTCACAAATTACCTTCGGAGTTGTTTTCATGAGTGTGATCCACGCGATAATTTGTTAATGTTGATCTGAGAAACTGCCTACAAACGGCGCGACATATTAGCTTCTTACGCTTCTATTCTAGGTATTGAGACTTACTACTACACGTGCACGGCTCACACACACAGCGACTTGTGCGAAGCGGCGAAATTATGAGTGAACTGACACGGCTGGATACTTGAGCCAAGTTTTATTATTTCTTTTTTGCTGTGTATTTTTGATTTTATGATTTGGATGAAATTTTGTGTGTATATTTCAATAGGTTCCTGGAAGGTTTGAAAATACAATTGGACTCGGTAGGTGGCGCTGTTGTTGGTATGTCACTGACTTCTCCTAAAACGGCTGGGCCGATTTGGATGATACTTTGTGAGTATATTTCAATGGGTTTCTGGATTGTTTGAAAACACAATTAGACCAGGTAGGTGGCGCTGCTGTCGGTATGTCAATGACTTCTCCTAAATGGCAGAGACGATTTTAACGATATTTTGTGAATATTTCAATGGGTTTCTGGATGGAAACACAATTGGATCTGGTATGTGGCGCTGCTGTCGGTATGTCACCGACTACTCCTAAAACGGCTGGGTCGATTTAGATGATGTTTTGTGTGTATATTTCAATGAGTTTCTGGATGGCTTGAAAACACAATTAGACCCGATAGGTGGCGCTGCTGTCGGTATGTCACTGACCTCCTAAAACGGCTGGGCTGATTTAGATGATATTTTGTGTTTATATTTCAATGGGTTTCTGGATCGTTTGAAATCACAATTGGACTCGTTAGGTGGGACTGTTTTCCCAGGCAGGACGAAGTCTGCAGGCTCCACTAGTTTCTTATAATTTTGTTATGGCTATCAAATGCAAGTTATCGAAAATTAGCAAGAAAATATGTTTATTTGGCATATACACTTTACAGTAACAAAGACCACATTACTAATATATAGATATTCATTACGTACACCATACCATACAAATGTCAAAGAAAAACTCTTTATTATGTACACCATACAAACGTCAAAGAAAAACATTTCACATAGCGTGCGTGACACAATAGATGGTCTTATCGCTAAAAGCAATATTTACAAGACAACTTATGGATGGATTAGAGGAAGAGGGAGAAAAAATACTGAGGGATATATCTAAACAATATTCATTGCTTCAAAAATTCATTTTCACGACACTGAAAACTGTTGAACTGTCGAATTGGAACGGATTGTCATTTCTAGTGTGTTACCACGCAAAAAAAAAAAAAAAGTTACTACGCAATTAGGATGCCGTACCAAGTCAGTCCAGGAGCTAGTAAATGCTAAAGTTGAATAAAACTAACAAAAAATGATTAATCATTCTTAGTTGTCATTATATTACTATGACTATGTGAAGAATGTTCTCGTACTTCCATATTTCTTTTGAATCTTGGATCGATCAATTCTGGAAGGAGGCAGTTCTTGTATTGTGTTTCCATATTCTCCTTCCAGAATTGATCGTCTTTGGCTATAAATTCCTATTTAATTTTTCCAGGGCCCATCAAAATAGCAAAAACACACGTGTTTTCCCTTGTAATTCTTAGCTGACCCCGAATTTGGAAATACCATTTATGTTTCGTGTTTACAATTCGTAAGTAGGTAGTCGTGATACTCGTATCACGACTACCTCCGTCCTTTTGCCTGCGAAAAAAGGATGGTATGGTAATCAATGTTCACTAAAATATATGTATTTTTAATTATTCGTATAGTAACCTACTAACCGTCTTGCCTTTTCTACATTATGTCTAGTGGCATGAAGTTTCTTACGGGAGCTTTTCCCAAACGTCAAAAGCCTTGGCATCTAAAACAACAATTATAAGAGATATAAACTAAACACATTTTTATTAGCTGGCTCTACTCGTTTATTAGTTCCAGAAGCAGTCATCGAGGTATACCTTCAGGTCACTTCATCAAGTCTGGAGGTAAGATCTCAACGTAACTAACAAAACGAGCCCAAACACAGCAAACCTAGCTCTTCTTGTTTATTAGTTCCAGTAGAAGTCATCGAAGTATACCTTCAGGTCACTCCATCAAGTCCGGAGGTAAGATCTCAACGTAACTAACAAAATGAGCCCAAACTCGGCACACCTAGCTCTACTCGTTTATTAGTTCCAGTAGCAGTAATCGAGGTATACCTTCAGGTCACTCCATCAAGTCCGGAGGTAAGATCTCAACGTAACTAACAAAACGAGCCCAAACTCGACACACCTAGCTCTTCTCGTTTATTAGGTCCAGTAGAAGTCATCGAGGTATACCTTCAGGTCACTCCATCAAGTCCGGAGGTAAGATCTCAACGTAACTAACAAAATGAGCCCAAACTCGGCACTCCTAGCTCTACTCGTTTATTAGTTCCAGTAGCAGTCATCGAAGTATACCTTCAGGTCACTCCATCAAGTCCGAAACGAAATGTAAATAATCCAATTTTAGCAAAAATAAATTGGGAAAATAAAAGCAAAAATAAACTGGGAAAACAAAACACGTGAAGTATCAAGTTTGGTATGTCAAATATTTTGTATTCGTACAGCGATCATTTTCAACACGAGCTCCTGCTTACAAGCGACACAGTGTCCACTCACGACGGCGGCCGAGCGCAGACTAATATTTCATTGCAAATATTTTGTGTTATAAATCAAGACAGTGTCAAGTAAAATAACCCTTATATTAAAGCCATTATGATTCATGCGTTATAGCAAAATTAGTGGAAAAACTAGACGTGATTTTATTTTTTTTCTGACACTTTTTGTACCATTTTGGTAGTTTTTTTTAAGACCTTTTTGAGTTTAACATGTCTATTTACATAAAATATTTTTTAATACATAAATTTATGTTATTAAATAGAAGAGAAATGTTCCTAAACTCAACACGATATCGTTAATTTTGCGTTATGAGGCACCGCAAATTATTTTTTACAATTTAATTGACCTATATTTGCGAATAAAAGTTAACAACATTTGTAGATGAAGAAGTAATCTATCTGTGGTAATTATTAGTTACATTTGGTTTACTTTCATTTTGCCGCAAAATGTACCGACAAACTGCTTATTTTTGAAAGTTTTAGTGTGATTTGGAAACGCGTCCTTAAGTCGGTATAAGTATTTATAAATACTCGTAGGTTGTGAGTGGGACTTTGTAAACGCGTGGTTTTCCCATTAACTTATTTCCATAATAATAACAAAAAACGTTTTGTGCGAGTGCAATATATACCTACTATCGGTTTCTTTATAAATAAATATTTAAAATGTCTTTCTTGATGCATAAATATACCAAATACAAATAAGTTAATCTATATTAGTAGTAATCAGACGATTAGTGATCAATCCTCGTAGTCCTTAAATAGGAATATATGCTGTTGATATGTCTTAAGATATATCTAATTCATTAAAATATTTAATACCTTTAAATGAGGTCACATGAGGACATCCTGTTAATCTGTTTGCGCATAGACTTTCGAATTCGTATCCATATCTTGAATAATACATATTTATATACTTACTTAGGTAGTTACAATAACAAGTACCTATTGAACAAATTAGGTAAAATTTTTAAATTTTGTCAGGTATAAGCGTAGATCTCCTTCGTAGCCGAAGTAATAACGGCGCGCAACGATTATGTTTGGTCCCAAACTTTTCAAATCTCCTCGGGCACCTTCAATGTTTATTGAAATTGTTTCCACATTAAGTTCTCGCAATTCTTTTACGACTCTTAGATTAACTTTTTTGCTTTCCCAAGGTTTTCCTGGGCATACAAATTACTGTTGCGTAGGTACGTGCGCACCGTAGTTGCGAACCATTTTCTAATTACCAAATGCAATGTAATGATTACTTATGAACAGGGTTGTCGCTCGATTGAATGTTAATTTTATATTGTTATTTAGGGACCTCCCTAAAAAGTAATCTGGAAGTTAAATGCTTACTTACGTTTTTTAGTTTCTTAAGTTTATTCGTTAAATGCACCGCAATAATTAACGTTTCACGTTTCAAACTCATAGCCCCGCAGTAGGGTAGACATATACTGTGTGTCGTGGGTACCATGGACGCACAAAAAGACAGAAACACAAACACCCAGACCGATAACATAAATTTAAACTCATCATTCAAATTTGTGCTTCGCCGGGAATCGAGCCCGGGACTCTCCGATCGGCAGTCCGGCATGGTAACCATTACGCCACACGGGTCGTCAAATTATTTTTAATGAAAGGACCTATTACTTAATAGTAATAGGTATTACAAATAGAAAACACTTAGTAAAACGTAATAGGTACATAAAACTGATGGAGAATCAGTCATAACGAATTGTAGACAGCTAATCTATTTTCTACCAAACGTACTCGTATTTTGGCAGCCTCCGTGGCGTAGTGGTGATGAGCCGATTGCGAAGCGTGAGGTCGTGGGTTCGATTCCCACCCAGGACAAATATTTGTGTGATGAATATGACTATTTGTTCTGTCTGGGTGTTATATTATCTATTTAATATGTATTTAGAATTATATAAGTATGTTTATCAGCTTTCTGATTACCATTTATTTATTTATTAAGGGAGCTGATTCTGACTTCTGTCAAATGGAGTTTTAAACACGATTTAAAAACAAATTACATTTTAGCCATAGTAATAACATACTTAAACTTTTATATTAACTGTTTAGTGATATTATTTCATTTACACAGCCACCCTTTAGCAGAGTAGTTACTTTGAAATTCCAGCACGTATTTTCTAGTTCAGGTTTATCTACAAATGTGGTACTCTGCTAACTTGTATTGTGTAATCGATCGAATGCTTCAAATCAAGGCTTTGGATATTGATTATATCATTAAGTGGGTATCACTACTTCCTATGAGATTAACGTGGGAACAAATTAAATTAAGTACATTTCTGTCAGCTGATTACCTACCCAGCTACCTAAAATTTTAGTATCTATTATTTCATAAGGTTAGCAAAACATTAATAGCTTTTAGTTTTCTGAAGAAAATAAGCCTAGCTTAAATAGCTACACAAGTTACAATAATGGTGTATTACGGAGCTGGTAACTGACCTTGGCTTCCAAACTCTCGAGGTTGACGACCCCACCTGCCTCCAAGGTTTGCTGTAACAAACAGACCAAAGTTAATTTTCATGTTAATTTAATTACGAAGGAAGCTGAATTAAACTTGACCATATTATACTCGTATAACTTCGGATTGATGAGATGAAAAATCTAACATTCCCCCCATATTCCATTTCATGTAAGTATTTATATTTAAAAATACACACTAATACTGCTACTCTAGATAACATCATTAAACAAATAATATTGTACGGGCTACGACCGTACATTCTTCAGCATCAGCAGTTTACGCTGCATTGATGCAATTCAGTCAGTGCGCTAATAAAGCCTAACGAAATCTTTCGTGCGCGCTCTATCATCTCTCATTTATAATCATTCCCTATCAGTTATCAATAACTATAATATTGATTCCTTTGGAAATAAATCTATCTATTGATCTACAAGTGTGGGCTATCATTTCTATCATTCAAATATTGTATCGGGTTCCGTCTCAGCCGATACAAATATAAATTTATTATTCAGCATACATTTCTTGGTCTTTATTGCTTTTCTATTGCATGTTAAATGTTAATCGCTTTATTAACATCCATAATAACTTTCTTTAAGTTTCTTGCAATTTATCAGCCTTACTTGCCAGCTATAACTGAACATATTATTGTCGTATTTAATAATTTAATGTAGCAATTAATTAGTAATAGCGTGTATTGTAAAAAGTTTATATTTATTGTTGGCCGTGCGGAGGTATATCGTCGCAACTATATTAATTAAAGTTTTACTCAAATACCTACAATTTTACCAAATACTCCGGCTAATAGCTACTCTATAAGAAAACGAATTATTGTATTATCTATCTTCTATACATATAATAAATCTGTAACAAGTCGGTTTCTGTACATTGAAGATATTTGAGAAAAACTGTCACTAGGGCTATTTATTAGCGTAATAGAACCCAAAACAATGATTTTTAGAAATATTGTCTGTTTGTCTGTTTGTCTGTTTATCTGTTCGTTTGTGCGCGCTAATCTCAGGAACGGCTTAACGTAGAAGGATGCGGTTTTCACTGGTGTATTGGTATTTTTTTGGATTAACATTTAGGGTTTGTTTTATTGAAATCGGTTCACAAACAAAAAAGTTACGTCAATTTCAAGAATGATGAAATGGCGTGCGAATGCAGGCGTTCGCAAGTTTCGATAATTACTACATCTCTTAATATTCTAATAGCAAATTTTCGATCATTTATGCTAGATTTCATCTCGAAATATTAATAAAAGAACCATACATATCACCACATATTCAAAGAAATCCTCTATACAAAATGTACAAAACCTTAACAAAACGAGGCTACTGCCGACATCTATGTGGCGAATAGTTCATATTCAGAACTATTTGGTGATCTGTTGCAAATTTGGTATATCGACGATTTAATTTACACGTTATACGGTAGATGGCG
Organism: Pyrgus malvae; assembly: GCA_911387765.1. Classification (NCBI taxonomy): domain Eukaryota; kingdom Metazoa; phylum Arthropoda; class Insecta; order Lepidoptera; family Hesperiidae; genus Pyrgus; species Pyrgus malvae. The sequence continues at coordinate 1,169,288 of OU426955.1, read as the reverse complement.
TTGTTACTGAATAACGCTATTATAGAGTGGATTGGTGGAGATAATTTCAAATAATTAATTACGAGTATATTTACATAGTAAAATATCGAATAAAAAAATTAACAACTTAGAGAGCTTTGGAACTGGCGCTGATATTTTACTCATTGTGGTAGAGCATTATGGAGGCGCGGCGCTGTGGTTACGTCCAGATATTATTGGTATTTGGTATCGATTTTATTTAATAGGCGACGCTATAGATGGCGTTGTTGCCCAATAACACTCAGATCCAGAGATACAAATTGTCGACTCGCGTTGCGCAATGGTTACCATGCTGGACTGCCAAGCGAAGGGTCTTTGATTCCTGGCGAAGCAGAAATTTTAATGATGAATTTAATTTTCTGTTCTCGGTTTGAGTGTTTGTGTTTCTGTCTCTGTGTGTCTGACGGTACCCATTACACAGGGTCTACCCTACTGTGGGGCTATCAGTGTGAAACGTTAAAAAAATCAAAGTGTTCTACCGACTTTACTATGCTGAGTGATCTTTTCAAAATGATACCTACGTCACCATATCATGATTACACCACAAGTCGAAGGTCAAAGTTCCACAAGCCGCTTTGCACGCTCCTTTTGATGTTTGAACGGATGTGTAAGTTATGGGACAACCTTCCAGCTGAGGCATTTCCAGTGGACTATGACATGGGGTTCTTCAAGAAAGCTGTAAAGAAAGCTCTTCTTGAAAGCCGGCAGTGCTCAGGTGGCTCCGCTGGGTTTTTTTTATTGAAATTAACAGTCGTTTTCAGTGGTTAATTTAATAAGAGCTATTACATACACACGCAGTACTGGCACTGGTGTTACACTAATATGCTAAAGCGTCACGCCAGCAGCTCTGCATGGTGGTCACGCCCAAAATAATATTAGTAATCGATATATGTATCGAGGACTTACTTTATTTCTGATGCTGTAGGAAGGGTTGTAATAGGACCAATTGACAACTAAACTCAAACGTAACGTCCAGATTTTATTGGTATCAATCTTATTTAATAGGCGACGTGCCTCTTAATCGCGTAGGGGCTGATCCTCTCACGCTGCTCATATTCAGGTTGATGACATCTTCATTGTTAGTGGCCTAACTGCTGTCGCAAGTTTTATATCGCTCAAAAGACCTCCATTAAGTATGAACGACGGTATGTTAACGACAATTGCAACCAACGTGCAAGCAACCAAGAATTTGACTCCCAACTACTAACCACGCCTGACGTAGCGTAGTTGTATAGTTCACCACCTTTCTGCAATAGATTTAAGTTACATAATAATAATTAATCTATGAATTATTTGCAGCACAAATTATTTAATTATAATGATACTTTCCGCGGGCACAGCAGTACTATCTAAACACTTTAAAAAAAGGCTATTGTAATACGTTTAATTTGTAAAAAGAAACTGATGATAACGACTGAAAAGTCGGTATTAAAAGAGGAGTACAGTAAGAACTGTAAGGACTCAGGCAGAATATATCTACTCAATATAATAATATGAACTTTTGTATCATAAGTAATTTCATAAAAGGTAACAATAATCGAAGGGACAGTGGAGGGCAAGCGGTCACGCGAGCGCTCACCTACACGTTAGACAGACATTATCAAAGCTGCAACACAGACCTCCATAGTCTAGAGTTTTCAAGATGCTACAAACCGCAACAAATGGCGACGCATCGCGAGAGCATCATTATCCAACGAAATTGCAACCTGTGCCACGACCACTGTGTCAAGAGATGGTCAAGAGTGAACGACTAAGGAGGAGGAGGAGGAGGAACAAATAATCCAAGTCTTTTGTACAAGTCTTTATCTACGCGGACGACGTCGAGGGCACAGCTAGTACATAATATTTTAAAACAGGGCTGAATTTCTTCACTGCGTCTAATCTTTTATAGCTCAGCAGCTATATAAGCGCACGGAGCGCACCCAGAGCATCCATCCATCCATCAGCCTTTTAAAGTCCACTGCTGGACATAGGCCTCCCCTAATGTTCGCCACTCCGTCCGGTCCTGCGCCCTCTGAATCCAGCGGTTTCCCGTTATCTTCTTCAGGTCGTCAGTCCACCTGGTTGGGGGGCGGCCTGTGCTCCTTTTGCCGAGACGTGGTCGTCGTGGACCCAGAGCATACAAAACCATATAATAACGTCACTAAGTATATGTAAAAAAAAACAGTATAGTGAATAAGCCATTCCCATTTTCATGTTTATAAACATGGTTATTAACTCACTGATAATTTCTCATTTTCATTGCGAAATTTTGTAAGACAAGAATATTATGATTTTTAGCCGATTTAAAAAGTAGAGTTTTAAATTGTTGCGATTACGAGTAGTAACGTAGAGTCTGTGGAAACAAAGTGGACACATACGAATGAAACTTCAGACGCTGCTCTGTTTGGGTTTTCGTTTTTTAGAATTTGTTTTCATTACTTCTCCTAATTACTGGGCTCATTTCGTTTCGCATACACTTTAATCATATTTAAAACCCGTAAATAATGTCATTACTAGACTAGGCTGACTAGAGATGTTAAAGTATAAGCCGTTTTTAACTTCAATGGAAATGTACCTATGTGGGAATGTTATTTTACAAGTTATTGATAAGTTCTTCAAGGAATAAAATTCTAGCAACTTATTCAGATACTGTCTAAAAGATAGTTAATGTAATGTCCCATTTAACACTAATAATTATAGATTATTCTATGGACAAAGCGATGCCTACTTAGTTAATTAATGTATTTCTGCCAATCAGATGGAGAAAACTCCATTATGTTGCACTAAGCAGTTTTTTGCGCCCGCGCTACATTTTCACGCACGTGTAGAATGCGCATGCGCATGTCAGTCTGGAGCCTCGGCCGCCTTTCTGACAATTTCACGTTACGATTACTCGCTAATGATCATATTTAACCGATAATTACAATTTAAGCAGCCAATGAACATGCGAAAATAGCAGATTGATTGGCAGACACCACTTGTGATATAATGTAGGCTAACTGGTGAGCAACATGAAGAAATAGAATTAAAGAGCCGGAAACGACTGGAAAATCGGTTCAATTTGGTTTTATGACGGGTTAATTGTTTCTAATCATTGGAATTATTGAAATTAATCTTATAATAAATATAAATTAAATAACACATGATAAAATACGAATTTTTAAGTACAAAACCTTTTATTAATTTTTATGGAAGAGTGTTTTTTTTCTACTGATATCTTCGATGGCTCTTATACTGTTATGAATAAAAAAAATATATTTTAAGCTAAAAGATTTAAACGCGTGCTACAACGGTACAAACAGATACGATAAAACACACAACTTCTTTAATTAATCTCCTTTATTATCCATTAAGAAACTGGGAAAAAGATATCGTTTTCAATTACAAACTAAAACGGTACCGAGAACGTGATGCGAGTAAAGAGTTGTTTTGTGTGAATTTGAGCCGTTTCGAGATCGGGGCCGAGCAGGAAGCATGTAATAGAGTTTTATTAACATTCCCTCGGTCCGAGCTATCTTCGTGATTCGCAGAATTTAGCTCAAAGATCAGGCTAGTAGGTAATTGCGTGGTATCTAACTATCTACCACACAGTCCATTTGTATTGTGGGATTGTGATGTAGTGTAAGCATATTAGTGCTGGGCTCCTTCGAAAAATCGCACATTTTTCTACACATTTTTTGAACTTTTTTGACCTCCCTATTTGTGGATAAAGAAATATGGAAAATAGAGAAAAACGAGTTTAGGATAAACTAGTTTTTCCGAGACTAAACTAGTACTTCCTGTACGTGATAGGATTAACTAGTTTAGCCTAGTCCAAACTAATTTGTCCTATGACCGATAGGATAAACCAGTATAGGCTAGGATAAACTACTCGTAGTTCATCCTGATACAAATAATGCACTCCAGGATGAACTGGTATGACCTAGTCTAAACATTAAAGAATACATAGAAAACTGAAGTTACTAAATAAAAATAAATTTTTATTCCTCTACCTCTTAGCTTCACCGAAAATTGGTAACACAAACAATCAAATTGCAACAATTAACAAGTTTTTTTCTTGATAGAAGCAATAATTACAGCTCAGTTATTAATTCTATTCTATTAATTCTTATTGTTTCGTAGCTGCAGTCCTTAAAGCGCATTTCAGACGTAAAATGGGCTTACTCACAAGTAATTAATGATTTATTCTGAGATTTATGAGATGTTGGTGAAATTGGCCCAAATTAGTTTAAACTGGGCTGTACTAGTTTATCCTGGAGTGAGATTAGGCTGAACCAGTTTATCCTGGAGTGTGCGTATTAATTTCAGTATAAACTAGTTTGACCAAGTTTAAACTTTTCTATCCTATCGGACTTAGGACGAACTAGTTTGGACTAAGCTAAACCAATTTGTCCTATTAGCCTAGGCAAGACTAGTTTATCCTAAAATGGGGTTTGGCCGGTAAAAAATACATGACTTTATAGTAAAGTTATCAAGAATATGGAGCTATCTAGGAAATAATATATTTTATAAACCTTAAAACTTTTACAAAATGATCGCTCAAAAATACACGATACTTCGAAAGATAGTGCTTACATTAGGGCCCCTGGTTTAAATAGTTCTTTCTTTTTTTCGCTCTTAAGTATTACTAGAAGTTAAAAGACTGATGGATCAAAAACTGACCCGAGTAAAGCCTTAAAAATATACCTACAGTGTTGCGTGTATTTGTCTATAGGTTGTAGCGTTACTTGATGTTATGAAAAAGTGCCACGTAGTTCACAAATCAGTTTCGTAGTCGTCATAGTCTGAGAGGACCGCCTAAGACGTATTGTATTGTATAGTACGTTAGTTCGTTTTTACGACCGCACATTCTTTATAAAACAATATAATATTGTAGCCGTGTGGCAGAATAAACTGTTTGTGTTGTGAGTTTCAGTTACTTGAACAAGAGATAATGTTTCCAAACATGACTTCTGAGATAAACAGAGGCGCGTCATTCGATCACCCAGCATTGTGTGTCGTAGTGCGCGTAAGCACGGCAGCGCATGTACAAAAGTGCATTATTCCGCGCACTTGACACTATTCGCAACAATGTGCGTGGGTATAAACGTAGTTGTTAATGACTATGGATGTATCATTATTCAATTCAGGTATGATAACGATACCTGAAGTTAGAAAATTATCGCTGACATATACTGATGGCTACTTGTGTCTTCAAAGTGTGTAAAACATGTTAAAAATCTAACTTATAAATATAGGAACAAATGCATAATTTAATACGTTTGAAGCAAACAAACAAGCATCAACCTGAATGAAACGAAAAACGTGGGTATTCTCTGCCCGAAGATAAGTTTTGTTGTTGAAGTGATACTGATAAATGCATTACATTACATTACCTATTTATTTTTTGTGTATCGACCAATTATTATATTGGTATCGGTAAAGGATTCAGCCCTATCAAATAACCGATTAGGCGGGGAGCCGTTTACGTATGTAGCTTGTACGATGTACTTATGAAGTACTTATATGAATTTACAAATACATGAGTCAATCTACGCTAAGTCGCTGACTGAACGTATTTTTTATAAAACGAAGGAGACACTGGATTTTGGGCTATGATACTAAAATATAAGGACTTACCAGAGACGCAGAACGCTGAGTCTTGTTGAGGTCATGCTGGCTGCGACTGCGCTCCTCGCCGGCGTCAGAGAACTGGCCGGACTTGCGCGAGCTGCACAAAAATTACGTTTAAATTAAACCGTTACAGAACGTTACATACTTGTGTGAAATAAAAATTGGGCACCTAGCGTGTACACTCCTACCGCCAGTGATCTACACAGCTAAGCAAAAGAGATGCAATCGGTAGTAAGATGCGTGATCCGCTAGAAGTAAATAAAAGCTGCATCGTACTATCGTTAAGCATGCACTCGGCGGCTAACTAGAGTAGAGTACCTATCAAGTATTTTTGGACTGTACCTTCCTAATCTGTATGCTTTAATTAAAAAAAATTAAATACTCCTTGTTTAATCCCTTCCGTGAACTGTTTTAAGCAGTCATCAGCATCAGTATATTTAATGATTACTTCTAACACTTACAGAAAGTAAAGCTTCATGTTCTATGTCTGCAGTTTAAAATAACTGGAGCTTTACATCAAATGCTGAAACAATACAATTCAACTTTAATAACGGACTGTATCACATTTAAGGTAACGTTACTAAGCTTGACAGACCTGCTACTAAACAATAACAACCACCAACTATCTAACCAGTCCAACGGCCTTCGTGACGTAGAATAGCGTAATTCGATAGCGACAGTGTTACAATTCAGAAGTAACCAGGTTGAGGAAACCTTGAGACTCTTGAGAGCTGCCTCGGATGTTGCCACAACAAATATATATCTCGTTACACTGTCACTTATCTGTTTACTAATAGCTTAATCTAGAAGACGGCGTGAAATCTATCAGACACGCAGTCGGTTAAAATGAGGTTCCTTCCTACTGGCACTATTGGACCATAAACATTCGTGAAATAACTTCGGCATTGCTGAAATTCAACAGTAACCCAGTTAAGGATGCATTGAAACATGCCTCTGATGTTGCCGCAAATACATAATATTCTACGAAAAGGCTTGAAATCAGTCAAATACAATCCGACCATTCTTTATATTATTCTTCATATTTTATATGAATTTTCAAATATTTTTTTCAAGTACAAAAATAGTGAAACACAAATTGCACCGCAAATAACTCAGCGAAAAACAAGATTAAGTGAATTTTAAATAATCACATAAATAAAATATGTATACATTGTATATTAATATATTAAACAAGTACCTAATTAAATATCTAGTATCAAATAAAAAAAGTATATCAAATAGAAGGAGTTGTTGAGTTTTATATGCAGAAAAATAAAGTAATATTGGAATAACCTTGCATTAAAGATTAAATACTAGTTCTAAAAGGTCATTCGCGATTATTTTCCCGTGCGTGTAGACTTTAATGAGCCTTCTAAATTGTTTATTTAGTGCTAAATTGTGGACAATTATACCGGAATGCTTGTCAAATTGTGAAAGCGCTATAACTAAAGTAATCTGTGTTTTAAATACTTTTCATGCCCGTTTATTTTGATACAGCATTTTATTGACTTATTGCGTAACATAATTTCTTTAAGATTTTACGCAGTGACGTAAAGGAAAAAATCACTGCTTTATCCAAAATACAATTGTGAATGTAGTAATTACTGAGTCAAATGAATTAAACATGGTAAGATTTATTTATGATATGTAAAGATTGTGTAAGAATAATTTTCGGAAAACAATTGCGTTAATTAAAAAAGCAAATTGATAACATTATTTACGAATATAAGTGTGAGAGGGATTTTACGAGTATTATTATGTGACATAACCTGATTGTATAGTTTTGAAAGTACTTTCGGGTTCATTTAATCTAATATACCCGTCTCTATATATACATATTGTAAAAACTCTACAAAATAAGATACAACAAGATGATATACAAAATGTTGATGTAGGAATTACAAAAACAGGTATTGTATTAAGGTTTAACCAAAATGGCAAAAATAATTTCTTAACAGCGAAATAAACATCAATCTTAAAGCTCTAAATAATTGTATAGATTGAAATTCGCAATATAATAGCCATCCAAAATATCTAGAGTGGCGCCGGTCCACGTAGCCCACGCGATCCCACGTCTATGGTAATATTGTGGTAATGCACCACTTTAACATTCCGCATTCCGCGTTACCACCCATCGCGTGACAGCGCCGACTTTGAGATACCCGCCAATACAACCAGATAGTGATTTCATTAAGCAAATTAGCCTCTATACATAAACATTTTGTTGTTACTTTGTTATTTGTATGTATCTCAGATTTCTCTTGTTTAGGTGTAGCAGCTAAAATCTCAGCGAATAAATGTGGGTGTTATAATATCGTACAATTGTCAGGCCCGGATTCACTCAAGCGGAGCATTTATGCCGGGCCGGAGTTTTAGAAATTTGTAAAAAAACGTAAAAAGTACCGAAAAAATGTCCAAAAAGTATATGACTCTACATAAGCCCATTAAAATGATTAGGGTTAATAAAGTAGGTGGTAGATGGTAAGTTTAGGTGGTAGAATTTTAATGGTTTGACCGGAGAAGTATCATCAGTACCATGCAGCAGTAACTGCACCCACTTGCAAAGACGTAGTTTGCCAACTAGGCTTATTGAGGTGACGATCAGCCTTCGGAATAACAGCGCAACTGCATACGACCACAGTTTAGAAGACTTAGGCCTGCTTGAAACCGTCCATAGTTCATGGGCTGCAACGAGTACTTAACTCTTCGTGGAACTTTACAGTAGAAGTTGATTGTGGCAGAAAGATGTTGACTACCTGGTGAGCTTGCGATGTCCGCGGCGGCCTCCGCTGATCATCGACAGGGTGCTCATCACCGCCGACATGGCGCTCTGCCGTTGGGCTCATCACACCTGCCAACAAAAAACATAATATTTTTTTAATAATTTGGGTAAGTATAATTACGAAGCGTGCATGGCTCGGCGGCAGCTATCTATGGAGCTAAGCCAAATGGGCGCGCTGTGAGATGGGCGACCGATAGTGGGAAAAAAATTCACGCGCGTTTCTGTAATTCGAAGGACCTGGTCCTGGTTGTTATCGATAGATAACAGCCGTTACCGTGTCGGACACCTTATGGGACTTCAGGCCTCCCCAATAATCGGGAGAGACCCCGTACCTAACGGTGGGATGCAGAAAAACTGTTGCAGGCAAGCCATTAGGTTTCCGTGTGTCGGAGACCACGTTAAGTCGTCGGTCCAGGTTTTTGTCGATAGAGTTTTTACTTTTTAGTGGTTAGGAGAATTTAAATATTATCGGATGCCAAGGATAGTTTCAAAACAAAGCAGTTGGCTATTAACCCGTATTACTGTCGTGTCGGTAGTGATGAAGTATGTGAAGTGAGGAGAAATGATAACAAACCTTTTTTACGCATATAGCGCCACGCATTAGATTATGCTTCCTAATTACCAAATCAATATATGTAGGTACATAATGTTTTTATTCATAAAGTTTGTGAAGGCATAACTTTGCTCGAACAAATTGAATCTGATTGCAGCGACATCGATTACGACCGGTTTGATTGACGCTTGACGCAGCAGACACGCGGCCACGCGGGGCGATTGTAGTAGCGCATCCCCTCAGAATAATAATTCTAAAGCAGCAAAAACGTCATGCACCTTCCAGCTTCACGCCTTAAACAGTTATGCCAAGTTTTTATATAGATTTGATTTCAAGTGGTAGCTAGATTGCTAAAAATGTAAGGTGTAATTTTATCATTTCCGTGCTTATGCAGTACCTACCAGTGATGCTCTAAGTTTCCGTGCTTTTATTTTAAGGGAACGAAGTTGTCAGTGCTCGATGCTAAATTAGGCACCTTGTCCAATATTGTGCGTTAGCAGCGAAAGAGTCTCCAGTTTTTCCAGATCAGCGGAGGGGCTTTTATAGTTTGCATTACCGAAAAAGTTACACGGCGTCTGTAAGTAAATCCATTCATTTGTTTGAGGTCGGGTCTTAGAGCATAAATAAAACAATAGGTGTTTTATATGACTCCTTACGTATCAATTTATTACCTAATTTACCTTTAACCTTAATAAACACCTAATCATGCATTCGATATGTGGAACTTATGGAATGCTTAATAGAACACACAAAATTGCATATACATTGTTTATTTTTAATTAAATTCAGACAAATAACAAATCTGGCATTGAAAGTGAGACGGCAACCCGACACTGGCACGAAATAATGCTCCAATCCAATATCAATTTCGGTGTGGCGTGAATTTTATTGCAATAAATCGAATGTTATGATAAAGAATATTTGTTTACACTGTGTTTCGAATTCTGTAGGAAATGTAACGGAATACTAGGTTGTTTGCAAAAAAAAGATCACTTTCCTTGAGTCACAGTAATTTTGATGGCCATCTGACAAAGACAAAGACTTTTATTTGCAAAAATATGGGTGTTTACAAAAGGTGTTTTTATATATTTTTGGTTTGCCGTATTTACCTTCATGAGGTATGCAAATATTATAATAATTAAAAAATTAAAATAACAAATATAATATGTACGTTGAAATAGATTATTTTATTATATTATGCTTATACATATTATTATTATTATTATCATTATCATTATTTGCATTACCCATATTGCGCCTTTTTATTGATTTATTTTTATTTCTCGGATCGGAGCCGATCGTCGAATCGGCTTTGAGTACCCATAGTGCAGGGTTTTTGTACATTGAGAAGAAAAAAAGCCGGCGGAAAAAAAACCTCCCAGGTTTTTGTGAAATTTCTTTATGCCGCTTTAAAAAATCTGTGACCAATAAGGTTCAACGTGTGATATATACATTATCTATTTTTCCTTTCATTAACCTTTTCATCCAATCGCCTAGTGGATCGGTTGGTATATATTTTTATTTAAATGAAAAAGCAGGTCATGTGGTAGGTATTAAGTGGTCGCTGCAAGTCTGTAACCCATGGACATCTACGCACAACCTCAAGGAAGGTTCAATCTTGTCAGGGGTCGTTGCGCTGTTACTGGAGGCTAATGCTTTATCTGGTGTCTGGTGGTTCTGTCAGTAGTAGCCCTTTGGTACTTCTGGCTGGCAGAAATGGACGCCACGGTGGTACTCCTCCGGTGGAATCAGGTGGGGCCATTAAAGCTCTATCTAAAAATAAGCTTTACTTCATCTAGTCTTGGGCCGTAAAGTCCATTCATTAATCGATGTCTATTGGTAAGACGTAATGTCGCAATAAAATTATGAACGCGAATGATAAATTGTTGAATGCCAGCAATAAATTTTTGATACGTTTTTTAAATGCTATTTTATAAACACTTTATAAATGACGACTATATACCTAATGACTAACATGATTTTACACCGTAAAAATATTGCTCACCGGTCCGTAAACAAAACGCTTTAAAATTTACATAATCCTCTGTTATCTCAACAGGTTCTTGGACCAAGTTTTAGTTCAATAAACCAATTAGGTCATTATAAAATATACTCGTATGTTAAATTATAGTAAAGTTGGCTAAAATTTTTTTGTTATAGGGGGGAAACCTTCAAAAGGTACCCGACACCTTGGGAGAGGAACCGGTGACCTCCACGCGCGGCTCCCAGAATGGGCCCATCTTCGGGAGAGCAGATATGCTCTCCTGCACCTTCCGATGCTTACGGCGGAATGCGGCCACGCACATACCACCGTCCTTTCCGGGGCTGCTTGCTGGGTGGATCGAGCTCCCACTCACACCGTCCACAGCCCCGGAAGCCCCCTTTTATTTGCCTCTTACGATCAGACAGGGGATACCGTAGCTCTATTCTTAATCCCGAAGCTACAGGGACTGGACTAACGGAATTGCCCGAGCGACTTACAATGCAATCAATATTTTTTCTATCTATTAAGAATCTGTAGGTATCACGAAAATTATTGAGAAGTTTTAATGGAAAATCGTAGTTACGTAAGTAATAATGTTCGTGATGAAAAGAAACGTAATTTTCGTGCATCGTGATCTCTTTCATGGGAACTGTGGTTGCTCTGCATTACAGAGCGAAACAGCGACCACACGTTCCCAGCTCTTCCCAGCCCACAAATGCTAAAACATAGTAGCTTGTGTGGCCTAGCCGGTAGCAAAGCAATCTAGTATTAATATAGCATATAATAATGTCAAACCTTAGTGTCAAATATAGGTAAGTGTTAATGCAGGGTTTGTGATTCGCTTTACAGATAAACGTGGTAACTAAACGTCAAACAAAAATGAAATGGCTAATTGGCCCTTGTTGCTTGTTATATGGAACGATAAATAAAAATAAAAAAAAAATTAGACATTAATGCTTTCTTTAGAAATAATAAAAATTTGAAAGCATGTTGATGAAAGAAAAAAAGAAAAGAAAAAATATTTATTTCATATTAGGAATACAAAATATTTTCTTAATGAATGTCATTTTTTTCCGGTCATCGCCTTTAGGTGTCCGTTTGGGCTAGATGTTGTGCTGAGAGAAAAAAGGCGGCGGAAATAAGCTCCCAGCATCACTCTTTTCAAAAATGTACATTTATATATTTGAGATAACAGAATGGCTATGGGTCGATAATGGGCAAACGTGACAGCTCTGTTGATGTTGCAGTATTGCAGTACTTTACGGTTTGGTAAATAGGTATGGGCAGTAGACTTAGCAACGTGACCTACATGCTCTCTTGCTGATTTGCTTTATGAAAATTAAACAATATCTGTGGCTAACTCCTATTTCGCGTTATATTGTTTAGTTGCTGCATATAAGTATATGTACTGGTGTAACTATATGCTATGTCTATAGGTGTAACTAAGGCTCGCGTCGCGGTGGGTGCGAATATTTTTGCGATTTACGGGCGCCCGATAAAACAATTAGTTACACAACGTTCAGTTCTGGTAATTACATAAATACTGTAATTGGTTGCGAAACCATGGCTTCACTGTGAATGCCATTCTGTGACTCAATGATTGTTTTACTGAAACAATAGTTTACGATATTTGAAGTTTACCTTTAATAAAAACTGCCCAAGTACAAGCGGGAACTACGACTTACAAAGGTTCTATGCAGCCATGAGATTATATATTTAACAATTTTCATTAGCTATTATGACATACGATGGCCTGCGGTAAGGACCATGGACTCCGACGCGGGAGATGCCGGGTTCAAAACCTCGGCGCGCACCTCTGACAAAAAGAAATTTGTAATATGCGCATTTCATCGCTGCTCCACGGTGATGGAAAAATATTGTGATATTTAATTGATAACGATGTTTTCTATCGCCGTGCATGCGTGAGAGAAACAGATAATTTCTCGTATAATGTCCACCAATCCGCACTAGGCCAGCGTAGTTGACTATATATGGTTTAAATCTCTCTCGCTTGTCAGAGGAGAACTGTGTCCAGCAGTGGGACATATGTATAAAGATTGGAAATAAATATTATGACAATAGATTTGGCTCCAACCCTTTTCGTTTCTTTCTAGGTTCAGGCCTACCTGGAGCTCACTCTACCATGCTGCACCAGTGCGGGTTGGTAGAGGTGCAGGTTAATGGCCAACCCGCTGTCGAACAACTATGCACGACGCAAACGCGCATGAAATTTGTACCCATCTCAAACACGATCCGGCCCGTTTTGCTTAGCTGCGTAGATGACTTGCGTTCTACTCCAGAGTCCAGACGCATGCAATGCACGCTTTAAACCATATAATTAATATGGTTTTAAACCATATAATTAATATGGTTTAAACTTCTTGAAATTTTTGGTTATCATCATTAGGAAAGACGGAACATCCTGGAACTTCTCGGCAACCCTCGGATACGTCACAAGGAGAGGATCATAACCTCATCCGACCACATCAAAAGCATAACTTACGCCTAGCTTTAGAACCATTTGGCGATTACGGTCCAAATACGGCCGTAACGCGTTGATTGACAGTAATGACTCCAACAGCGAAGGCAAGAATGAGAAGTTGGAATTAACAGTAATGAGTGTCGGCGTTCACGTCGATGTGCAGCACGCGTGGCCTGCCATTACTGACCATTACTGAGTTGGCTAGCAAAATGGAAAGAATTTTCAATCTGCTGCTAACTATACCTAGGTTTTTATCTGTGCGCTCATGTGTCCGCAATGGTTGCCTAGTTATACTTAATTACTACGAGTACAAGAAAAGAAAAGAAAAGAAAAATGATTTATTTGCGCAAATATGGGTATTACAGAAGTTGTTTTATGTATTTAAAGTCTGCCATTTTTACTTCAGTAAGGTATGCAAATATTGTTAAAGAAAAAAAATACACTTAAATATCTACCTAAATAACTTTTTGATTTAAATCTAAATAAGTAACTGATTTATTTGTTAAGTTTACAAACCATGTTATTTATTTATTTATCCCATATTTTGCGTTTACATCCCACCATTAGTATAAGATTAAAACAGGGCTGAAGTTATTCTCAGTCTGCTCTTTTTTTCAGCTCAGCATTGCCTAAGCGCACACAGAGCAGACAGAACAAAAAACAATAATGATCACTAAGAGTTTGTAAAGGAACCGTACAGGAATAAAGAATATTGCATATTTCATTTGATTTTTAATTTCAGACTTTGGCCAGTATGGTGGACTATGGCCTACATCTCTCTCACATCCGAAAAAAGGCTGTGCCCAGCAGTGGGACATAAAACAAAAAGGGTTGAGTTAAAAAATTATAAAATTATTATAGTACTTATCGTCTAGCTTCCCATTCACAGCTAACACTATGTATTCGACAGTAAATATTAAATTTGACGGATTATCATTTAATGAGTAGATGATTAGTCGCACCCTACACGGCTTCTTCTGAGCCAACCAGTCGGCCGTGAGCCCCACGCAGCACATACAACATCAATCATGGTCTTTGCTAATGCATATTGCACAAGTACAGCCAAACCTTCTGAATCACTAGCATTGCGCTTCCCAAGACGAGCTTAGTCATAATCATGTTAAATCTAGCTAATTAGAATATTAACGCCGTGGGTTTAAGACGGTTTAACATTTACCTTGCTTTAATTAAGATTTACCTTTAATTAGATGCTAAATATGCCAAGCGTAAATTGAAATTCTAGCAATACATAAAAAGATTTCATGTTTTATCCAAAAATGTATCCAATCCAGTAATAATTCATATATTTATTTGAAATTAACAAATATATAATTGAATTATTATTGGATTGGGAACATGTATCAAATCCAATCATATATGTATTTAAAATTAACGATACAAATTATTTTAGAAATAAATACTCCTTTCACTTAATTACTTTTTCACTTTCTGAGTCGAGACCGAATCTGAAAACTGGGTTAATGAGCTTAACAATTGTCTTTTTTTCTTCAAAACATCTTCGAAATGTAAATTTTTAGTACATCAATACCTTATAGTACAGCAGCCCAATACAGTGTGTGTGTACGATGTGATGCGCGTGACACACTGACTTGCAATTATATGGAAACATCGAAGGGAGTCCCTGTCATGAGTTGCGAACGCATCCAGCGCCGTCATGCCACTCCGTGAGAAAGTCGGCCGCACATGCGTAGGAAAACCGACGTTCCAGTAAAAGCAGCGCTATATACACGCATATGACGTATATGTATGCATGTACGCGATCAATGACTTTCGCCAATGAATTTAAAGGAAAACCATTCACTGAAGTAAATATTTCTCTTGCTATTCGTTTGGTGTTAAGAATTATAGAGGTCTAATGAGGTATACTTAGTGTTTATTGTTATTTGTTTGTGTATATTTCTTTATTTTTTTTGTGGAATAGACATTGATTCTCATAAAGATATATTCGTCACTTACATGAGAATATATAACGATAGTTCATAAAAAAATACACAGGTTCGTTGTCGCATTGTACAAAAATTAATATAAAATTAACCCTATTAGTTTAATACATGAATTTGGACAATATTAAAACAATATCTACAAACTATTTTAAATTAACGATTTTAAATATTTCACCAAAAGGTGAAACATTCAATGCATTATTCTTACTAATCAGATGTATTGTGATAGCTCCTTTTTAAATACATTAAACGATTCTGTATTTTTTTATATGTAAGGGTAATCTATTTAAAAATGGGCTCCTTCATATGTTATCATTGTTTTGCCATACTTTGTTCGAGGCTTGGCACGAGTTCCAGAAACAGAAACACGTCACGCAGTTTGTAACGTGTTTCTGTTTCTGGAACGCTATGCTTGTATGGATGATCCTATATACAGTTTTACAAATAAAAATGCAAATGTTATAAAAATAAAGTTTTTTGACTTTCATTCACTTGGTTTCTTCATAAATTTTATTTGTAGGCGTTAAATTAAAAAAATCAATTTGATTTAGTAGGTGGTAGAACTATTATGGTTCGCCCGGGGAAGTACCACCGCTGCACCCACTTCTGCCGTGAACTAATTCCATTGTTTTTCGGTAGAAAGGTGCAGTTGCCGGCCACACTTACATGTGGCGACCACCAGCCTTCGGAGTAGCAGCGCAACTGCATACGACCTCAGACAAGACTTACCTATGCTTGCTTGAGGTTGTATGTAGATGTACATGGGCTGCAGCGACCACTTACCACCACGTGGCCTGCATGCTCGTCTGCTACTCCATTCAAATAAAAAAAATGATTATTTTATTTTGTATTATTTGAAGTTCTTTAATTCTTGTTTTTACCGCGCATCCCCATACCTCTACAATGTAAGATAACTGTGGTTTTACTAGTATATTGTAAATGTTACTGCGAAAGTTGCGTGGTATGCACATATTACATATATATTACGCAGTGACCCACTCAGTGCTATTAATTTAGTTTTAACGTGATTCATATGATCTTTTCATGATAATTATGTAGACCAAGATATTTTTTACTGGTTTTTTCTTGCAAAGGGATATTATCTATTGTAAGTGGTGCATGTGATGGTATTTGTTTATTTTTAGCCTTAAAAAGAGTATAACAAAGACAAAGACAACAATAGACAGTGTTGACAGTGCATAGAAAATTGCGTTGTTTGTTGAATTTCAATCAATTGACATATTTAGAAATGTATGCGTCTGTAGCGATGAAAGAATATTTGTGAACGTGTGACAAAATTAAAATGAGTGCGTTCTTCCCCCGCACCAGATTTGGCACAAAAATTATGTATCAAAGCGAGGTGCTATGCCGTCTCTACTGAAGGGTGTGTCAGTAACTTTGATGCTCTAAGGCTGAAACCAATTTTGTAGGGTGTTTAAATCTTCTTGAGATCTTAAAATTAGATTATGTATGCATGACCCAAAATAAAACAAAAAAGTATCATCTGCGTATACGATTATGTGACCATTTAGAGCTAGTTCTTGTACATTATTTATATAGATTAAAAAGAGCAATGGTCCTAAAATTGAGCCCTGAGGAATACCGCAAGTTATCGGCAATGAATTACTTTGAAAGCTATCTATTTCAACTATTTGAGATCTTTGTGTTAGATATGATTTGAAATTTTTTAAAGCTCTACCAGTGATTCCGAGAACTTCTAGTTTTTGCAAAACTAGTTCGTGGCTTACGATATCAAAAGCATTTTAAGGTCGACAAATATGCCAAGAACTATGTTTTTTATCGATATTTTGTTTTATTTTAGTAACAATGTCAATTGTAGCTGTAAGTGTGTTGCCTTTGGGCCTAAAACTATACTGTTGCTGTGAAATATAGTTAATCGAATCTAACTAATTTTGTAGTCGTATAATTTTTCGAGAATCTTTGACATCAGTGGCAACACATAAAAAGGCCAATAGCTACCTAGATCGGTTTTTGATCCGGATTTATATACTGGAGTTACTTTAGCGACTTTCAAAGTATCGGATAAATTACCAACTTCAAAAAATCTATTAAAAGAGTCAGCTAATTTAGTGGATTTTGTGTGTTTCAAGCATTTTGTAGTTTTAGTATTAATGCCATCAAGGCCAATACTACAGTTCAAATCAAGATGGTTAATAATATTTGAAATTTCTTGTTCCGAACACGATTTTAAAGATGGCATTTGTAAGCTTTGAGCAAGATTTGGTGACGGCAATGATTGCTTGCGTTGTTCATGGAATTTTTTGGGTATTTGAGATGCTATAAATCGACCAATTGATGAAAAATATTTGTTAAAAGTATGGCATATCTTATTGGGGTAATTTCCCTGAATTGACTTTAAGCGTTGTAGGAGCACAATGTTGTTGTATTTTGTTTAAAGCTAAAGTGTTTACTAAATTCCACATATTTCTTGGATTTTTAATGTTTTGCGTAAATTAATTGTAATAGTATGAATCTTTTGTATCTTGAATCAGTCAACAACTTCATATCTTTTTTTAAAGTCTTCCTTCAAATTATCATAATTTGATTTTTTCGAACAATTTATATATAGGCAGTGTATTTATGTACAAAAATAAAAAGAAGTAAGATCAAGAATGTCCGTGTCCATTTAATATTTTTCAAAGTTTTCACTGTGTGAAATATTTAAATACAGTGTGCTCTATAAATTAAAGTTGAGTGAGTACAATCGTTTATTTTCCAGCAGACTATAGCATAGATTTGTCTCATACTGACATACGAAGGACAACCAAAAGAACAATAAATTTTAATGGTTAGATTTGATTTTGGCACATATAAGCCAAGAATAAAGATTTTTCCAACTGAGGCAGACAATAAAATATTTGTTTCGGTCGTTAACCATAGCTTACGTCTTTTGCTGGAGCTCTACCCTTAATAGTCGTCAGATGACGCTAAGAAAGCTCGTATCATCCGGTAGATTATAATAGCTTGTAACAAAACTGTATAACATAATTACAACTCATGTCCAGAGCAGGCTGGCGGACAACGGTTATAATGCCTTGAATAACGCCGCTTCTTATTCGCTATTGTTGTTCCTCTGTCGCTTATTATTTGATAATGCGTTTTATGTGTAAATGCGCGTATGAGGTGTTGATGGCTACTGTTCTGTTTATTTAGTAATCAATTACGAATGTAGTTGAGTTGTTACTCTCCTTATGCCATATGACTACAGTGGCCTTAATTTGACTAAGCGTTAATCTGTTGGCTAATATCTATAAGCAGAAGTTAAGGAATTTTATTGCTCGTTCTTACCACTTTAACAAAACAACATGCGTCTGAGGTCCCAAACTTTTAATTGTAGGGGCAACAGATTTGTGATGGAAACAGTATTAAATAACATTAAAATACCAACGATTTTGTGAACAAGGTGACAAAACCTCCTAAATTCTTCAGCGAAGTCGCTTAAATGCCAAATTTGTTCACACCGATCAAGTTATGTAAACAATACAATAACTTAACATTCACACGTTACGACGTTACGTGAACCAAACCGAAAGAATCCATAAAATCTGGCGCCTAACCGCATTTTCCGTTAAACAACGACGAGACGTGAGACGTGACCGAATCGGCGAAGATTAAAGCTCCGTTGAATCTTTCAAGCCATATCGGCCACTCACACTTGTATATTATGGTGAAATAACAAGACCACGAGAAGTTCCTTGAAGGAAATTTGGTAACAACGTCGCTAATTGAAAATGACTACTGACTACAATATTTTCTTAAAGCCGGCTAGTTACAAAATAATAAATTGTTTGGTCGCACCGATTTTGCTAAAATATTACTATTACTGGCCAAATTCGTAAATAAAACATAAAAGGTGTCTCAGTAATTTATTAAAAACATAAAAAATTATGGTAAAACAAATTACTTATGACGACGCGTGTGGCGCAATGGTTACCATGTCGATCTGCCAATCGAAGGGTCCCGAGGTCGAATCCTGGTGAAACAGAAATTTTAATAATGAGCTTAAATTTCTGTTCTCGATCGAGGCGTTTGTGTTTCTGTCTTTGTGTGTGTCCATGACACCCATGACTCAGGGTATGTAGTTACTATGGGGCTATGAGTGTGAGACGTATTTAAAAATATATTTTATAAAAAAATTGCCTGACAAAATAAGACCAAGTACATCCAGTTTACGTACCATTAAAAATATATTAAATTACTTGAACGATTTATAATAATCTTGTATCTGAGGATTTCAACTTCATTATGAACATTGGAAGTCTACGCCGAGGTCAGATGGGTTAAAAAAAGCAGGTATAGTCAAAGACCTCTACATTTCACATTTATCGTATTGTAATCTTTAACCCCTGCAATACTTAATTATCGCATTTAAAAATGATTTATTATTTCAGTTTCAATCATTTTGGAGGAGGCTACTGCAATCATATAAAGTTACGTTTTGAAATATTTTAAAGTAAGATAGACATCATTTTCGTAACGAAATTAATTAACTAAATATGTGTCAGGCCAAAGGTCGAACAATTCTAAATTTATAATCTAGTTGGCATACGAGGCATTAACCAAGGTGTTACGATCAAATAAACAGTTTTTTGGCCGTTGGCGTTAGATCTGTTTCCGATTCCGTCTGCCAATATGACTCAGCTACAGTAATCTGTCCCATTGTGGTCCCAATTTCAATTTCGTACGCTGAGGTGTCTACTAACCTAATGCAGAGGTTTGCATCTACAGAATTCCACCTTACCTCGACAACTGTCCCAAAGTAGATTTTTTTAAATATATTTCGCGTCAAGAATGTAGGACATGCTATGGGAATCTTGAATTTACAAAGAATGAAGAATTGTGTATAGTTCCAAAAGGGAATCATCGTTACATCCGTTTCTGCGGAGAAGGATTTTTTTCTGGACTTGGAAATGTGCAGTTGCCCGCCACACTTACGCGCATCATCGGAATGATTGGAATACGAGCTTGATATAGTGGGTATAGATAGCCATGTACTGCAGAGACAATTCTACATCACGTGACGTACGCGTAATCGCTTCTTCAATCAGCAAATTTTGAATAAAAAACATTCTCTGCTTGTTGTTCACCTGCACTACCTGGACAGGATTTTCTCGACCTCGATAAATGGTAATCTGGTAACATTTAATAAATAACCAGTGTTGTAATCGTAAGCAGCTCACCATCGAGCAGTTTGCGCCACTCTCGTAAATCAAATCCCAAGTCGGGCGCGCCATGTTTTGCGAGAAATAAATGCATTATTAATATCATTCGAGCGTCTCTCAGAGATTTATTGTTTTGTGGACCCGATGCCAATTAATTCTGAGCATAATCGATTGTGATAGCCTGCAATGTGGACAATACTCCGATGGACAATGTCTTACTTAGCGTTTCAACCCCCGTGATTGTTATGTTGAGGTTTCGTAGCGTTTATTTCAACTTCCTCATTAGCATTAAGTCCTCATATTTCTAGCACTACTGAATTAATAACTTTTTATTTTATAATATCTTCTCTATTTAAAACATTGTGTCTGTACTAAGATAACGTCTTCTCTCATTCCAAAAGGCAGATCGATATATCAAGCCTCTAGATAATAAAGTAACAAATTTGTTGGCAGCCACTTCTTGGTTTGAATAAAGTTTCTTAATATTTTTGTTCGTTGGCCAACGTTCAATTTTTTACAAATATCTTAAATCTTAGAACAATATAATTGCCAAACTTAGATACTTCACTTTTGGCCTTTTGCTTTCGATTGGTAAACACTGAGTGATAAAAAAATAAATGAAGGTAAAAATTTCAACATTACAAATTACAGCACATTACTATGACAGCAAATTAAATTGACTACAAATTCATTAACTCGCACCTATACGGAAAAAGTTGATTTTATAGCTTATCTTGATTTTTGTAGGAGTCAATTTTAATTTACAGTTACCAGTGACATCTGGACGGCGACATTTGTTCGGAAGTGACAGAGCTGGTGATAAAATGCCACATTCATACAGACTTTTATCTTTTAACTTTTATCTCTTGGTAGAGACGGTTTGTCAGGGACGGAACATTTGATCGACTCACAGGATCGATCCTTGCGAACAAGCAGTGCCGGATTGGAGTGCCACGTTTAAAAAAATGCTTATAGTTTTTACGCAGACAAGGAGAAACGTAACATAAAATTAGTCTGCTGATGTTGGTTGGTTAATGCTCATAAAAGGCGTGCAAATGATAAGTAACTCAAATCACTGATCAAAGGGGTAATTAAAAATTTACTGTAATGTGGGCATGATCGCAATCGGTGACTGCCGGGATAAAGTAAGGGATGAAAGATTGTAGAGAGAAACTTTCAGAAGGGAAAAGTTCCACCGATTTACTCAGCCCCTTAGATTAAAACAATCTATGCTCAGCTCCAACAATCGCGCCTACTATGCAGTATAACTTATACATTTGAGTGGGACACATGTTTGTTATGACTTCCTAATATGTAAAAGACATTATACGTACGGTGTCGCTCTTTCGCGTTAGTGGCTGCCTTCTGGGACACCTCGCTCCTAGCAGTTTCTTTTGCTGCCAGTAAATCCGGCACTGGTGAACACTCGATACCATCATCGCATGAATGATGTATCGACAGGAAACACTACATTCGTTGGTTTGATGATAATCATATAATGTGGGGAAGTCGTAATCGTAATACGAAATTCTCACATACCTGTATCCGTTCGTCTTCGATTTCTCTTTGATCGTTTGAACTGTTATAAGTACCTAATAGTTAAAAGTACGTTTAGATTGGCAACACTGTGTTTAATATGGTATTATTTTGTTTTCTAGAAAATATAGCGAATCGATTGCATGTGCTCGTGAGTTGTACTAGTTGTAATTTAGGAATATCCTGTGAAGTATGAAGGTCTGGAAGAAATAAACGAACAAGTGTTTTACTACTAAATTTATATATTACTATATATATAGTAATATATATATAAAAATATGTACAAATAATCAGTATTTATTCTACTTCATCTTCATTTTACCATCTACTAATTATAACGGAAAATCTGTAACTGATAGCATGCTAATGGCTTTTAAATTTTATTGACTTGTGAAAGCATAATTAATTATACAATCTATTTTATCATATTGCTCAAACTTTCTTTCTGTTCCAACCACGTTCCAACGGCGAAAGCTCCAATTTAAGCTGGCACTTGGTTTTTACGAAAATACAATTTAATTTTTTCAAATTTTCTCAACTGAAAAGCCACCTGTCACCATCAAGCCATTTGTGAATTTTATTATCCTTAACGAACACTTTAGATAACAAAAACCGTCTGGAACTGTAGTGTAGCAAACGGCTGACGCCTAAAACCGTTTCAAATCGTATCAACAACAATGCCGACCATTAGCCAGGCTGCCCCGTGCCGGGCCGTGCCCCGTCGCAGTCACGAAATGATAGCGCGTCCGAACCGGTCCAGCTTTGAATTCTTTTAAACTTTTTAGCCTTTTCGTGCATTTTTGATTACAACGATTGCAAAATGTTTCAAAGTCTTTAGACTTTTCGTTAACTTTAAGTTTAAGTTTGAAAATAATTTTGTAGGGTTTAGACCATAAGTAAATGTTGATAATTATTAATAAGTATGTACCTATTTAATTTCTTTAATTGATTGAAATAATATTAAGTCAACGCGGGGCGTCTCTAAGCAGATTTTAAGTTAAAGTAAAACAATAGGCATTACTCAGGATCAATTTGACCAAACAGCGCGATAACTTTATCTCAAGCGGCAACTTTGGAGGTTACTCATGTGTGTCGCTTAAGGTACCTATATGAGAGAGACTTCCGTAATATAAAAGAAGACAATGTTTTTGGGCCTAAGATGCAAGTAGCGCCGCGGGCGCGAGCGAGACGTAATCACAACGCTAGCCTCGAATTATTCCCGCTTGAATTTAATTAGTTCCAAAGCCAATGCATAATTCATAGCTAAACGGACACTGCAATTAGAAGTTGTAGTTTGTTGGCAGATGAAATGATAACGGGCTCTGAATATTTTATTGCACTAAACTCGCCTCTGGCTCACCTCGGACTGTCTTACGCGGGTGCTCTTTTTTGCCATTAAATTTATGGTTTGAAGAGTCATACATGATATAAAACTGAATACAATGTTGTTAAGAGTCATGTAGATTCCAATCTTATGGGTTTTCTTCTCTGTTATTGTATTAAGTACCTATAATTAAAGAGCTTTAAATATTAAAAACACACTCTGATTGGCATTTTAAGTTCATGGCTAAAGCGAACCTTTCCGTTAATATCCTCGTCGGTGTTGGTCGTTTCGGACAAAATAGTTTTAAACTCGACTATTAGTGCGGTTTCAAACCAGACCTATTTTTCGGCGCGTATACGGTTGTTTCGGGAAACGCGCTTACACGCGCGCTTCTTTTTGTACCGGAAAATGTCAACTCTTTACCATTGAACTATGTTACTAGACTAGCGGCCGCGATCTCGTCCGTGTGGACTTTAGTTTTAGATTTTTTCTGAAATAAAAGTAGCCTAAGTTACTCTTTATTACATTACTGCTACCTGGCAGTGAAAGTCCCGTCAAAATCGGTCCAGCCGTTTCAGAGATTAGCCAGAACAAATAGAGAGACAGACAGACAGACAGACAAAAATTGAAAAAATGATATTTTGGTATATGTACCGTAAATATATTCATATGGATGTAGTAAAAAGCGGTTATTTTTATATTACAAACAAACACTCCAATTTTACTTATTTGTATAGATTGATGTACGCGCTTAAAAAAACAAACAAAAGACGAAAGAATCTTGGAATAAATGTGAAATTGTTTCATCCCTACGGTACCTAATAAATACTTTATTACTTCAAGAAGAACGCGTAATGAAGCTAGTAAAAGCCGTAAACACTAGCCATAGCATCATGTTTATATCCCCTATCTCGGCTCTGCATACAAGGATTTCCTTATTGCAATATTGTGTTCATCCCACACGTCCTGATAACTATCATCCTTTGTTGGGAAAATGGATAGTTGACCCTTCGTTATTAAAGACAGCCATTGTTTATTACAGCTATTCCCTATCAAGCTTATTACACTAGTCCTAGAAAATTGTACCTTATCATAATAACTATCGTAAAATATATCAGGTATATTGTTATGAAACTATATCCTGTTTTAATTCTTTATGTAAGTTGTATCGGTATTGTTATGGGATCTCTGTTCCTGTAGAATAAACAATTCAGTAAACAACCCCGGATCATCCCTCACCTGCTACGCAATATCGCTACGGGATGCGAAGTTTCGCTTGATACGATTTCCCACATAATATTCTATTATTCTTCCTCAAAACAGCCTGCAACTTGTTGTTTATTTTTATTCATTTAATCCCCCTTAACATGAAGGGTTTCGCTTGAAAAATATACTCATAATATTTCACAACAGGCGAGAGCGTTTGTTTGGTGAAATGGCCGCCTGCATTTTCCAAGACCTGTATTTGTTTTAGTCCCTTTAAAGTTGCACGGGCGACAAACTACCGTGAATGTGCTAAAAAGTAGTAGAGCTAAACTAATGAACTTAGAATAAATACGTATAGAATGAGTGTCTTCATACAAGCGCGCTGTCAAAATTGAAGCACTAAATAGATTCATACAGCTGTCACTTCTGACAAACAAAATATTTTTATTTTGACCAAATTAACTATAAAATACTACAAAATAATGAAAACACAGTGAAAAGTTATTTAATAGACTTCTTTTTTTTAAAGTGATGTGATAAAATTTAATTGTCTTACGGTGCGGCCCGACGTTTGGTGCCATTAATGGCAGTTGGCACCAATCAACATGCTTCAATTTGGGCGCGCGAATTTGGCTTCTATAATGTCATTGTAATTATTCTAAGCTAATGAAATATTTTAAATTTTTTGCAATGTACAAGTAATATAAAGCTATACGATTAAGTTCGCTATTTTTCGATTTTCAGTTTCAATAATATTGTTTTAAAATCGGAGCGTTGCATACCAGCAAAAAGTTAGCACTGTCCGTACAGTATATTTTTTAAAAGCACCGAGATATTTTACTAAAAAATAGCCATCGGCGGTCAGTGCCCGCAAGGAGATACAAGACGACTACCAACCGGCCCGAAATTAACCAAATTATGCGTTCCACTTGAAAAAAATCAAAAAAACTCACTCCAAAAATGTTAATGTGATTCATATAAAGTTAGAGCTGCTATGGATGTTTTTTTGCATTTCTTAATTTTAAGCTGAGGTCTTTGAACCCTATCGTTACCTTTAGATATAATTTAAATATCTCCGACGGAAAATTGTTGTTTCACTTACAAACTGATTATTGAAAGTGATGACAAAACGAATGTAAAGTAGAAGCATTTATTTTACAGTTCCTTGTTCCTTACTTTTCAAAGTTAATAATACTCGACTGCTTAATTCATGAAACGGAATAACCATCGTGCCTTTTTACAAGAAACTGTTGAATAATATTTTGTCATGTGCAGCGGTAATAATGATCTAAAACAGTTTCCGCAAGTGAAAACGTGTATAAAGTTTGTATTCAATATGTGCGTTTACGTTTTTTGTAGTATGTATAATAATAGGTTAGCTACCGCAGCGGACGATGTCGCTTCAGTTCCGTAAATGTACATACGTCGACGTGTATTGGATGGGCATTTGTAGTTTTAGGTACTGATCTATCAGTAGAATAGAAGAAAATTTAGTAATAGGTATTCATTGCAACATGATACCTGAAAAAACCTTTCGCGAAATCATAAATCCATTTTCTAATAATCACACGAAAATAATAATTCTGCATGGTCTTCATTTTTCCGCAGACCTGCCACCGCTCGATGCGATTTCTTTTTAAAAGTATTATACATCCTGTGCTCCTTGTTTTATTGGATATTGAGGTTCGAAAATATACTGCTTATTTTAAGCTTTTATTTACATTTACATTATAATATGTAGGTACCTAAGACAGAAAAAGGTTAAAGTTTTATAAAATTGTTTTCTTGAAAACCTTCGTTTTAACTATAGCTTATACTAAGTCTAATAAAAGCTATTATTTTACCAATGGCTTGGTTACTTGCAAGAATGAAAAGACATAGAATTTCCGATAACTGTTCATAACTACGTTTCTGTACAAAATCAACACTGGAGGCTTACGTTACGTTGCCAGTTGAGCACAACGCGCCTCTTCGGTAATGGCGATTGGCGGGCAATGATTACAGGAAATGGAGAGCTATGGTTAATACCACGAGCTCACTACAAATTTCACTTAGACGATAAGAAACAATATTTGTATGTATAAGCTACGAGAACATTAAGCAATATTTTCTGGCCCTTTTATAGGAAATTAAATGAAAGTTTCTTTATTAGGAAGGATGATAATAAAAATATAGATACGATAAATGACATACAAGAGGGCTAGATTATAGATAATCTATTTAAAATAGAGTAATGAGTGAGACATACATTGGAGATTTTAAACATTTCAATTCTTTGAAAAATTGAGAAACTCTCAGACTTTTAATGATTCGGCTTTAAATTTTCATCTTACTGTAATAAATGGCTACGTGAGCGTGACTGCAGGTAATGGGCACCTGAGCTGATGCTATGCCAATCGGTGACGATGCTGTTAAGTCTTATCATAACGCATTTTCCAGATAATAAGGCCAAACCGTTACTGTAGTTAAATATCTTGAATTTTATTCATTTGGCTACTCGTTAACTATGCACTGCACACTTATACTTAAATTGACATAAATATTTCATTGCTTTAATACATAGGTTTAATACCACACGAGCTTGTTTTTCTTAAGCTGCTAGATAAAGTATTATCTTTTCATAGCGCCTTTAATACTTTTTGCTTGGCTTAAAGTTCCTTTAGCAGAGAGTGCTTTTAGTATTATGTCCACTTCTTGTCCATTGTTTATATTTCTGCAATAAAGTTATAATGAAACAGTAATAACTATTCGTTTCATATCCATTTGTTTCACAGATCAGTAAGTCTTACTAAGTGGGATTATATCTTACTGAGTAAGATATAATCCCACCAAAAACATAACTGTAAAAATGTAGGCCAAGTTCTTCTACATAAAAAAAGAGTTGAAATCTAAACTACAGCCAAGTTAATAATAATCAGAGCATTCATTCCAACTTGGCGGGTTTTCATCACACCAATACTTCTGAAAAGAGCAAATCTTGCGGAGGTAAAAGTTTTAGAGTTGGACTTTTTTCCTTCATTAAAATTTCAAAACCCGCCAAGTTCGAATGATTAATATCGGTTCTGATTATTATTAACTTGGCTGTAGTTTAGATTTCAACTCTTTTTTTATGTACAAGAACTTGCCCTACATTTTTACAGTTATGTTTTTGGTGGGATTTCATTTCTTTTTGCTCAGTTTGCTTTATGGTACCTATCGCAACGTTGTTCATATTATATTATTATTATTATTAAAATGAAGTGTGTCTGGTCCACCAGATGTAATAATAGCTTTATGTAACAGGTAATAATTTAAACATTTATTTTAAACTGCAATACGATACTGTGCACGACATCTTGGGATGAAATGGATTGTTTTGTTTATAGTTCATTTTAAAACGTAGTTAGTTTTCTATTAAAATGAATTTTGATTATACTATAATTTCTTTTTTTTATGTTCTAATTATTTTTTTCGTGTATAATAATTTCTTTTTGCACTTGACCATTTTCTATTTTCTAAAGTTTTCCTTTACTTTTATGCTAACGACTACTCCTATGCCAAATTTCAGATTTGTAAGTCTTAGAGAAGTATGACCAACATTTTTATATATCATAATAATAATGACTATAATCTGACTCGCACTTGACCAATTTCCAATTTTCGATTTTTTCTTTACTTTTTTAAATGTTAACGACTATCGCCATGCCAAATCCCAGATTTTTAAGTCTTAGAGAGAAGTATTACCAACATTATACATAATTTTGACTAAAACATGACTCGCACTTGACCAATTTCCAATATTCGAAATTTCCCATTACTCTTACCCTGACGACTAGCTAAATTCCAAATTTCAGCTTTGTAGGTCTTCTAGAAGTGGGCAAACATTTTGATGAGATGTCAGTGAGTACATGAGTCAGTGAGTACCAAATTTACAATTTTCTCGAGTCTATAACTTTTTTTCTGTAATAGCTACAATATTGAAATTTTTTATTCAAAGTATATTAAATGGTGTTATTATGTCCGTAAAGTTTCATCCAGATCTATTAATCAGGTAAGAAGATACAGGGGGGTCAAAAGTGGCTCGAAGCGATTCGGGTAAATAGTGCACGGTGTGCGCGCGGCCTGTGCTTAGAACTTGTCCGGCGCACTTTCGTGCGCTTTGATTTTTAACGATTACTTAAAGTTTTATAGTATTTTAACCGAACATTTAACCCGACACGACGAAGCTTAAAAGGATCTATGGAAAATTTAACGACTGATTTAGAAGTTATTCATGACTTTTATAGCAAAATCTAAACTGCTTACTTTAGAACCCACTCACGAGGCCTATAAAAACACACGAAGTCCAACAATTTCGTGTTTGCGTGGATTTTCAAATTCTGGTTTTTGTTCCCGTCTAGGCGGGGATAAATTATAGCCCTCATCAGTTCTAGAGTAAGGTAAGTAAGTATATTTTTTGTGAAAATAACAGTCCTGTGGTTACTGACTACATTATTAATACATAATACTGATTATGTTGCATTGATATGTAATTAGTCAACCAAACATCACGGAGTAGCGAAATAAAATGAAAAGTTACTTGATGGTTATGTCTTAAATTAAAACTCTGCAACTAATATCGGAAATTCAATAAACTTATAAACTCATTCTTTTCTGTTTAGGAGATCAGTTCTCAGTATGGAATAATAATATACGATTATAATATTATGGCTCATAAATATAGAACTTATCAGTGGCAACCTGGGGCAATCTCTACAATAGTTCGTCATGCTTTCAAAGTCTATAGAGCCATCAACCCGTGTTCATAAATCGTGGCGAGACATATTTGACGTGAGAAATGAAGCCGACGGGCAATTAAGTCGTTAACAGTTTTTGCCCTCCGCTGTTAAACGGAGCATATTGTACGATTGAGTTTAGATGACGGTAATTGCATAAAATATTGCAACATTATTGTGAAGTGAAGAAGAAGATTACATTTTTACCGTACGTCTCACAGCTGGGCTTCGATTTCTCCCGCACTACACTTCACTTCGGCTTCACTTCACTTTAATGCGGGTTTTTTAAAAGTGGCTCTTAACTTAAAGCACTCGAACAATTATATATTTACAATTTCCTTCTTAAGTGTTCTCCAGCCAGTAAAGACCAAATTATAATGACGTTTCAAAATATAATAACGTTTCACACGCACTCATAACATAACCCCACAGTAGGGTAAACATTATTATACCCTGTGTCGCGGGTACCATGGACACATACAAACAAAACACAAACACCCAGATCGAGAACTGAAATTTTGAACTCATAATTCACATTTTTGCTTCCCCGGGAATCGAACCTGCGACCCTCCGATCGGCAGTCCAGCATGGTAATCACTACGCCACTCAAGTCATCAATTGTGTGCCAAATTCGTAAAAGACCACACACAAATAAACAAGCAACCGTTTTCACATCTCAAGATAACAGTTCAACTGTTCACAGCCATTACTCGTAGTTTATGCAAATCCGAGCGACAAGAGTTCAGTGGGGCTGAGGGCTGATAAGCTGCACTTGTCTAGTGCTGGCGGCAGCGGAGCGTGGCGTGCAGGTGCAGGCAGCCCGACCGTGAAATGACACCATTGTGACCGCTCCCACGCCTCCGAGGAACTCGCGAGGGTGGCCCTCGCGTTGCGCAACTTGAACTGCGGAACTTGTGACTTGCTTGACTTCGGAGTCATTATAGGAGAGTTTATTCGGTAATGAATAGAGCGATGTGTGAATAAACGTGTTACACAGATTATGTTATAGTAACGTTAGCTTAATTGTTTGAGTACAGAGTATAGAGAAAGAGGTACTGCGACTCTGCAAAGGTGCTCCTGACAGCTCATGATTTTTTGTGTGTGAATAGAGTGCTGTGGAAACTAAAGTCAAGATACCTACATGTCTGATCTAACAACGCTTGAGATGAAATTTAATAATTAACAAGGTAGATATATCCTGGATACACAAAAAGATATGAACATGATCTATAGTATGCGCACAAGCTCTACTCATCATCCAGGGCTGCCATTAGAACGCCCTTGTATCCTTAGTGTAAGGTAATACTATAAGGTCAAATAAATAAATAAAAGATATGAACACAAACATCCAAATCGAGATCAGAAATTTAAAGTAATTATTTCATTCTGTGGCCTGCTTCGCCGGGAATCGAACCCGGGACCCCGGATTGGTAGTCCGGAATAGTACGTAGTAGTAGTTGCACGGATTGTCAAGTTCAGAAGATATGATGAACAAATTGTCATTTATTTATGTAACTAAATTAAACACAGAATAAAGTAAAACTTAATGTTTACTTGAGGTGAGTGTACTCCCCGTTGGAATTTATTCAGGTACGTATTGGAAAACTGAACATCACACACAACATCCAATTTCACACCTCCAGCGCGTGGCAATGTACTTGCTACTCATCGCACTCATCACACTCAATTCCATTGAGTGTTCCATTCCCATTACAGTTATAGTATTACACCTACACCAGTTTAATGAGCGAGTGAAATCGCATGCGATTACACCGAGACCTCCAACTGTTGGTAAGTTGGTAACTAACGGGTGCATATCAGCCTAGTAGAGCTATAGATAACACTTTCGTTTCGGCTTTGGAAATTATTGACGGTCTAAACACGTAGGGATCGGTATTGAACAATAAGACGCATGAACTAAAGGAAGGTTTTATTATTTAATTTAATAACTAACATAAATCATAATAGAAGCGTCTTACTACCGTATTCATAAACAATTTATTTTATTATTTTGGGGTAGGTGCGGGCTAAATTTTTCGATAACATTAATGCGTATATGCTGTGTTACTTCTGGATTAAAATAGAATATACTTGTATGTATGATGTTGTATCCACATTATTAAAGACATTTTCTAGGATAAAATTTCCACGATTTAGTGTAGCGAGAAAAACGTGATAACTTCATAGTTACAGAACCCGAGTACCTAACTTTAATTTCGCTATGCTGTGAATAAACTACATATAGTTAGTTTGCACCACCACCTTTATATGATACATAGGTACACCATTTATATCGCTTTGATCTTAGCCAAAAACTGTCACTAAGATATCTCACACACAAAATAATATCGAGTGACTTTAATTATCACTATAGTCTAAAAATCAAATGACTGGAATTTAATCATTTATGTATAAGTGATCTCACAAAGATTGAATAGCGAAGTTAGTAACTAAGAGATGAGTAAAAGAGTAGACAGAACCAATTATTGCGAGCACCGGCTGTAAAGCATGCATCTTGGTTTGTCGAGGTTGTTGTCTCGCACTTTTAGATATCTGGCGGCCACACATTCCTCTCGATGTTGCCTCGCTGCACCACAGAATACAATAAAATCCAGCGATTCTTCAGTAGTCACCATCAGATTAGGATTAGATACTCGTAGCTGAACGAAGCAATTGTTACTAGGCACTTTGTACACCATTATACGATAGAAAGGAAAATTTTATCAAAGTCATAGAATTTTCTTCCATCTAACCTGATCTGCCGAGGTTTAATCATAGTTATTTAAATATTGTATTGTTTAAATATTGTTGGTACGAGTATCTTAGTGCGTGCGCCATAAGTTTGTAATATGTGTACCCATAATAATGAGTAAATTTAGACAAACGTCATAGTGTAAAAGTCTTTAATTTGAATTTTGACTTTTCGGCACAGATATTAAATTACTATTTCATTGTTCATTTGTTCATTTAATGAACTACGTGTTTTCTCTGCATACCTGTATTGATCCATTTCATAACCATAATTTGCAGATAGCACGCTACATGTTAAATCAGTTATTACTGTACATTTCACAATTTCTGACACTTTTTACACTTTTATAGTTTCTGAAACGGTTACTTACTATATGATATCTATCTATTTCGGCTTTAATTCTTAAATAAATATCTGGCTTATCGGCCTATACAGCAATTGGTGTCATAAACTCTCATTAAGCGGAAATTAGGCTCGTCCGACTCGCCCACATACGACGGTAACATATTCCGTTCATTTCTTGATTATCTTCCGTAATGGTACTAAAATTCCACTTCTTACATGACGTGTGTTTTAGGGACGACCCCAATAAATGTGCATTCAGCTATTATAATTTACTTTAATGGTGTACATAAAACTGCATTTCTACAATTTAAATTTTTCTTAATTCCGTGCCCTCAGACTGGACATTATTTAGTACTCCGTGCCATTATTTTGGATAAAGTGATCTTGAACTACTAAGTTTCTTGAATTTTGAGACTATGATTTAAACATTCAAATAAAATTTCAATTGTGAAGAAGCAGGAAATAGTTCCAACTGTAGGTTTGCAAGATATAGCCAAGAGTCTGACAGTAAATTAGGCGTGTGACTGCAACTAGAGATCTTATCAATATTAAAGCCCATAGGTAAACTTACTTACTACGTAACTACTTACATCACTCAGCCGCAGCTTAAGCATCAATTAGTTAAGTGTGCTGGGCTCTGAAACAGTATCATTAGCAGTGCTCAGGAGAACGCTGCGTTCATCCATCTTGGACGACACCTGGCGTGGGAAATGATACGCTATCTTAATGTTCTTCATGATTAGAAAATAAAGATAACATCCTTCACTAAGCAGTATCTGTTTACTTTCTGTAAGAAATAATAAAACCTCTTTTTATATAGGAACCGGACAAAAAGACAGACGCGCCGCGTAGTGTTAAGTGATCAGTGATCACCGTCGCCTATAGACACGGGCAACTCCATGTGAGCATTGCTAGCTTTGAAGGAGAGCTTTTTAATCTATGAACTACCAACGAACAAATCACTAGAACGATACTACAGATCAAAATATCACTTTTAAGTGCATATTATCTTTTGCTTAGCAATTATACCGGTAACAGGCAATCAATTGAATTGTATGAAATGGTGCGTTCGGAAAGAATATAAGGTCCAAAAATACTCCAGTACTAGTAAAAATTTAACTAATTTTAACACCTAATTTTAGTTGGTAAACATTACACACACACACGGAGCTCGACTCGACACTGAGGGGCAGCTATTGTCAGTGGCAACATACCCTCCTCTGATTTCGAAATACAAGAGATTTGTTGCAAATAAATTGCCGACAACAAAATATCGGGTTACGACTACTTTTAACACTCGAACGAATAAGAATACAAATGTTTGGATCAAGCATTTGGATGAAGCCCTTTTCTAAAGGTTAGTCCCCTCTGTTGGTACGAGTTAGACAAATGACTGTCGGGAGCAGGAGTCCGGACCGCTGGGCGATGAAGCGAACCGGTTTCAAACGAAATTCGAGCTATATTTCTTTGGTGCTTTCCTTTCAAAATACTTTGTTGTTACACTTCACAGAAACTCTTGAACGAAGGGTGGAATTATATTAATAAAAAAGGCTAGAAGGGTTGTAATTACCGGTTCTAATGCTCTACATTTTTAGCGAGATGGATGTCAGTGAACCCCTTATTTCTATATTCTTATATAACATCAATTATTCTTATGTTTATAAGGTTTCGAGAATAACCTTTTATTTTTTCAAATAATTTTACAAAACCTACGCCATGCGCCCACGACAAACATTATTATTAAGAAGTGCGTAGAATGTGACTCTACGTGAATTTCAATTTAATATAGCTATGTCGAGAATTTTGTATTCGTAGCGTAGCATACTTGCCAGTACTTACTCGTTTACGCTAAAATAGCAGATTTTGAAAAATATGCGCTGTGAATACAAAGTAATGCCCTACTTACTATAAAAACTATGTAAGTACATTTTTTTCTGGCGGCGAGGATATTTTTCTTGGGATTTTCAACAAACTCTTAACACTGAAATATAAGGATTTTAAGCACTATAAACTATGACTGACCTAAAATAAGGTCAAATTTATGTGCCAAACAGTGAAATCAAACAATAGTCATTAGTGTCATTACGCACAAATCACAACAGCCAATATTTTCAAACAATACTCTAAAAGGTCGGCTCGACAAAACATTCGTTCATTGAACAACAACAAAAATCGCATGTTATTACAAAAGGCTCTTGAGCAGACAATACACAGCGTACAGCTTTACATGTCAAAAAATAATTATTAAATCGTACAGTTTTGTGAATGCAGCGCCGTTACACAACTCTACATCGCATTATTGAGATTAGAAACGGCTCCAAGCCCATTGTCGGTCCATCAAACTCGCAGCCCGCGGCTGCAGGATCCCTCGCCGGGAAACGTCATAAAATTCAACAGGAGATTATTTTGGGTCGTGTCCCAAAACTGAAAGTGGAGCGAATAGCGGTCGAATAGCGTAAAATTAAACTACGGCGTGATGTAACCGACACAAATTATGCAAACGACTTATTTTTTACATGCCTATAAAAAAAAATCCTTGAAGTAATTTATCATTTCTCCGTGTGAATTTTTAGTGATCGTTACGTGTATCTGATTGTTTTCAGTTCATAATGATGTAATGCTAGTAAGCAGTGCGAAGTGAAAGAAAATCATTAATGTGTATGTTTAACAAACTGTTTTTAGCTAGTAGCTTTTAAAGAAATGAAATCAAAAAACGATGTATTTTGTTGTTTTGACAAAATGACGTCTCCAACGGTATTTTCCGCATATTTTCATCACTTGCGCGCATCTATATAGATGTTCCGTGATAATGCGATTGTTACAGTTTATTTATATCAAGTTGTAAACGTCAATTGTGTGTTATTGTTGTACTAGAGGTGCACCACACTTTACGAGAGTGCACCGATAAATGTCACAGTTATTGCATCGTCCAACGGTGTGTCATTCAATAGAATAAATACTTTGAACTTTATTTACAGAAACAAAAAAACACTAACATGACTACCTATAATGCTACGATCAATCACAAGTAACATCTATGCACTACTATTAACAAATGTGACCCCCTGAAACCAGAGTTTAATGATTCTTCAAAATCTTATATGTAGTATTACAGAAAGTAAACTTTTCCTAAAGTAAAACAATAAATATGAATTTCATTTCGAGTTAACAACGGTTATATCTGTCTGAATTACTCTACACACGCAAACAAAATTCTGAGAACAATCCAAATCATAAGAACTGAACGTATCTTAGCAGGCACGAAAATCAGTTAACAAAATATAACTTTACACGTTTTCTGTTTCATTTGAGTGAATGTTCCATTGTGAGGAGTTTTTATTGTGCTGTCTCTTTGATTGATTCGCTTGTGCTCCAGCAGACTTGTGTGATTTTATCACGATTGTCATGCTACACAAAATTTTGTAGCGAGAGTGATATTACTTATGTAAAAGGTACAAAATATATAAACTAGAATAGTTTTATTTTACTTTATTATTAAATTCGTACATATGCCTTTCCAGTAATAATAGAAATAAATAATGCAGACTATTGAGGAGCCCCGATCCCGCTCGTTTATTTGCTCTTGTCCGCTGTGGAGTTGGCGCGGCGCACGTGCTCCATCAAGGGCAATTTAGTCCATTGTCGAGAACATTGTTCTGCGCCCGCGCACGGCCGCGGCCGCTGCCAGGCGCCTTCCAGCCGCCTTCCGCCAGCCTCGACCACGCCGCGCCAGCCCTATTGTTTCAATTTCAAAGCCCATTATTCGTGCCACATCGGAACTATGCTTTTGCTGTAAATGAGACATAATGTACCAGAAGGCTGCTGCTAATTAAAGGATGTACATTGTTTTTTTGGAAAAACTATTTAAATATTAAATTAAATAAGAAATTGAAAATAAGATCAAGAAACTATAGGTAAATCAATTTTACAAAGCGATTACGCTACGCCTACGCCTCCACGGATATGCAGTGGCACTACACAGAATCTATTAACTGCTATTAATTTGTTGATTAAGTTAAAGTATCAATATTAAATAATAGTGATAGATAATTAATTTTATCACTTTACATTTTACGAGTATTAATGGTGCCCGCGATGTCATCCGTGTCGATAGAGACTTGTGAATTGTAAATCATAGACATCACAATCCGTTCTTATTAGTCGGGATGTTTTATATCTACCTCGATAAATGGACTATCCAACACAAAAAGATTATTTCCCTTACAGGATAGCGCTTTCAAACAAACTCTTCAGTAATCTTCAATGTTATAAAGCAGAAATTGTAATATTAACGAAGTACGAATAACTATTTACTGGATGGAGTCAAAATATGAAATAAAAAACTGCACCCACGACACAGGGTATATCTACCCTACTGTGGGGCTATGAGTGTGAAACGTTATTTATTTATTTATTTACTGCAATTACGAAGTTTTGTTAGATCTATTGTATTATCATCCCAAAAATCAATTCAAAATACCCTCACTGCATTGCCCTAATCCAAAATTGGGGTGAATAGACATAATTAAGGCGCCCATCCTTTTTAATATGATCAACGGTTTTTGGCCGCATCCGCTAGGAGGGTTATTTTTTTATGATTTTGAACTTGTGGTACAATGTTAAGAGCTCTTGATTTAAACGTATAATAAAATTGTAGTTTAATTAGATACTCCAATCACTAAACTCACCATAATATGAGGAGCAGATAATTCTGCTTCTCATTTTTTAACGAAAAATGAATGCAATTTAATACAGCAAGGCACTTTTATCACTCTCTATTTTTAAATCTTTACGAGAACAAACATCCACAGGCGAGCCAATTAAAATTTTTGCGTTACTTTGTTATTTTACGATCGCGCACGGAAACATAAACCCAGATCTAGATAGATAAATGTGAAGTCAAACTTAAGTGTAAATTTTTAAGCAGTTTTTGAGAATGAAACTTCCTGTGTACATTTTACTTAAAAGGCGTATTATTTAATTAAAATATCAAATGCTACGCGCTACGTCGCTCGGCGGATTCATGCGTAATAAACCGCAGTACAAAAGACCTCAACGCGCTTCCGCCGCCGCCACCTGGGCTAATATTATAGTTGTCGGCTGGTGGAGTATGTTCCATTGTTCCCGAGTGTGAGTGTTGTTGTTTTATTAAGAATTCCAGTACTTTAGTAATGAAATGTGTTAATATGTTATACTCGTTTCCGGTTAAAAATTTCAATGGTACTAGTAAAAAGGTAAGGTAAGATTATGTATATAATTTGACGACCCGCGTGGCACAATGGTTACCATGCCGGATATAATCGAGGGGTCCCGGGTTCGATTCCCGGCGAAACACATTGAATGATGAGTTTCAATTTCTGTTCTCGGACTAGGTGTTAGTGTTCGTGTTATTCGCTATTTATTTAACGTTTATGAGTGTGAAAAGTTTACTTATTTATAAAGGTACGTAGGTAAATAAAGCGTTTACTTGGACACTTTTACCGAAAAGTCGTATATTTTTTTTTAATTTCATGATATCATAATAAATAACATTAATAGCTTGAAATCTACTACAAACAATAAAAATTATAAACAACGTAAAAAAGTGCGTTAGAGTCGTTCCGTCGATAACGTTTTAAACTGAACTTTTGTGAACACAACAAATTGGTTCCGCTCCACGGTTTTTGCGAAAGTTCCCGCATAGCATTGATGTTCTTACTTCTTGTTATTATTTGAGTTGGTTGTTTGTAGCCCGCAGCTGCCACCAAATGCCGCCGTCGCCGTCGCGCCGTGTCCAAACGAGATCAACATAAGGTACCTACTAACTACCTAATAACCGAAAAAATACAAATTATTTTTGGCGTTACTGTTACATAATGACGACACACATGGCATCGTGGTCACCTCTCCGGAGTGTCGTGCAAGAGCTTCTGGGTTTACTTCCCAGAGGAGGATGTACATATCTAAATCACGAGAGGTTTTTTCCCGACATAGGGGTTCGTGTCATTTTCTTTATGTGTGTCCATGGCACCCACGACACAGAGTATCCTTCTGTGAGAGGTTCTGTATATTATTTATAATACTACACTGTAATTGTAAGTAATACGCATGTATGTAATTTTTTTTGTTCAAGCATAAAAAATGTTAAGAAAGTTTATTAGCAAGATAAATTGATGGATTGCTACAATTTCTACAATGCGTGACATATACTCGTATGTACCTATGTGCTCAATATCATGTAATAGTGGTGTTGTTAGGAATACTTCACGTATTTTATAATGATTAAAAACTTTGTTTTGCAGCCGATAAAATCGAACAATGGTTCTGGTACACCGAGAGACTATCGACGCGCCACAAAACATATTCGGCGAGCGCATGCGACGAGCACGCACGCGACGCGCGACGCTCACAATGTGCGAGATGATTGTACAATTATGTATCTAACACAATAATAATTATAGCCGCACTCCAGTCCATATGTTGCCGTCAAGTGTATTATTTGTATCTCAGATGTTTTTATATCAAACTTGTTATTTATCAATCATAATTACGCAACGAGCAGCGATGGTCGAGTGTTAAAGACCGCGGTCTCCGACACGGAGGCATGTTGTTCACCAATCTACACTTGGCCCGCTCGGTAAAATATGGCCTAAATCTCACTCACTTGTGAGAAAAGACAGCAGCTGAACATAAAAAAGGTAGAAAAATCACGTGTGTTATGTCTTGCCATCTAAGGAAAATATAATGCCATCTAGCCATGTTTGCGTTTCAGTGATCTACGCTAATTGTTTCAATATTTAAAATCAATAACTTTATAATGTTTATGATTTGGCCTTATCTAACAATAACACGAAGTAAACGCTATTTTAAATAATATATAAAATGAAAGCAAATCCTTCAATACAACTAAACCTTTATTTATACGAGTAACGTTCAACACAAATATGTATATTTTTATACGTAATCGTATTTCGTTGCATTTTGCACAAACATAAAACCTTGAATTTGAAAGTGATATTAATTTAAACGAGGTATCGGTATCGCCCGGCTCAGGATCGCATTTCACGCCGAAGTAAGCAATATATCTCGCGCGACCGCTATCAACTATCAACGCCTAGCGCTTGTTTATCGCATATACGCATAAAGTTTATCGGAGATTATTGCTAACCCTCATTTCCGTCTAGTTACTGATGTGCATCAGTTTATTATTCATGTCCTACGCCTAGAGTAGCGCTTCAGGATTCAATATTATCACGACTTTACTTTAACAAGCATAATCTGATATAAACATACGAGTAACTCTCGCCGTTAAAAGTTACTGTCGTAAAATATCGTTATTGCGTATAAATATTTTTATTCTAACCACGTTCATGGTTAATTAGCTCTATAATTAATTACGTGTGCTTGCTTTTCTTATTTTATGTGCATTTATGGTTTTTATGGTACACACACTCACCTCTTAGCAATTAACTGGAGTTTTACATTCAAGTCCAATATAAGTAACGAGATAATAAATATAATCAATATACTTTAAAAAAATGTAATATCTTAAACTCACTTATTCATTGCCAATAATCGGCCTAAAGTATGTAAAACTAAAATAAAATAGGAACGATAAAATAAGAAAGGTATAATCAATCTTAAAAAAGAGAAAATCTATTGAAACATTTTTCAAACTTGGCGAACAATCGGCCGCTTCCGTGAGTCAAGATCATTTAATTTTAATCAGTGGTTTAGTAGCACACTTAATACACATTGCTCAATTAAATGTTGAACACGAATAATTACAAGGCCTAGAATCCACTTAAACACACCTAAGCGGAAGGAATCGCCATATATGCACAAGATTGCCATTCTGCGTTTGCGTGAAACTGAACTTTATATGGCCTAGATGCATATTTATTAAACTCAATAGTTAAAGGAAATTGTAAACATTTTTCTGGACGGACAAGAAATCAAGAAAGAGCGCATACGAAATGGTTACTATAGATGATCTATAGTATAGATCATATGTTATAGTTATATGTATATTGCTGAAAACGAAGACTAAAAAAAGTGTAGTGTGAAACGTTACTTTGAAATTAAGTAGTTAATTGTAACTTCTACTCGTATATAGCAGATTGTATTTGTGTTACTAAAAAACTTTAGCATTTTTTTATTTAGGGCCAGAGCGTCTGTAAAATGAACCTGTGATCGCTTAGCACAAGGTTAGATACAGGCTAATATTGTGAGTAATGCTTTTATTTGCTCTGTGGCTACTACATACATTCGTACATCGTTGTTATTTTCAGCACCATCGGTGGATGATTTTACTCTTAACGCCTGCAACCCCGAGTTTTCAGTCTTAAAGGCAGAGTCATCAGTCCTGAACTACTTGGTTTCTTTTATTAAATCTAGAGCTTGCGTAACCTAACACTATGTCAGTTTTTATTTTAGTCGGCCCGTGGGATGGGAGTCGCAGTGGAGCTCACGGGATCGCGCCTTCTTTGCTTTTTATGCTCGTTAACGTCATGTTAGCGTTTACTGGGCTTAATTAGAGTAGGTGAGACCCGGGGCTATATATTACGTTGCGAAAAGATGACGCTACTCATAACTGCATTGGTAATACGGAGTTAGTTGTCAATTAAGAGTCATGTTCTTATTAGAAAGAAAAAAAAATGTGAAATTTTCTCGTTATTGTAAAGTTGTAGTGTGAAAATTATTTTCCTTGATAAAAAAACATGAGAAAACTGCATTTTCTACATCAATGCAGTAAATATTTTAAGTAACTTATTTTGAGAATCATTCATTTAAATATTTTAATTGAATCACAAATATCATAATATTAAATATTAAAAAAAAACATTTAAAAAAATAGAGTGGGTGGACGTCAGAGGTAAATTAATAGCGTATAGCCCTGCTTGGGTGCGCCCACTTTCCGGCTGACCCATTTGAAACATCTCTCTCTTATCTTCCATCGTTTCAATTATAAAGTTAAGAGCCTTAACTCGGAGCAGATAGTAGCAGTTATTTAATAATCGTTTTTTATTACCCACTTAATAGTATTTAGCATGACAAATCGAATTAAAACAGAATATTCGTACAGAAGGTACTTGTTTATTCTTAAAACTTAAAGACTACGCAACCATTAAATGGGTAGTTTATTGTTGTTCAAGCCATTATTCACTCGTACAATGATATCACAAGGTTAAAAGTAATTTATATAGATGAAGTCTTCCATAAATCATTAATAACGAAGACCATAAAGTTTTCTGTTAATTAAAAAACAATTTATGTTATAATTATAACGAGCGTCGCAACAAACTTTCTACATAAACGTTAGCATCCGTCTCATCAAGATGATTATTTTCTCTCTACGTTTCTCCTGCGGCATCTTTCAATATTTTATTTTTGGTATTACATTATTATTTTTAGTATGAACCGATTAAATCTATGCAATCAAAGTAATCGCTAACTGAATCCATTGTTATTTTTGATCTGATTAAGCAGACATATACAAATATTGATAATTAAGTTATTAAGTATTAAAATAGTGCCTATCATAAAACTTAAATTTTAGTTTAAAAATCCTTAGGTTTTCTTTTTCTTTTTAAATATCGCAATAATAATATTACAGACTCTACATTGTCAAAAATTTAGAGAACATTTTCGATACATAAAATAAAATATCGAAATAAAATGTAGTTTGTAAGAAATAATATTTTATTGATGACTCGCGTGGCGCATTCGTTACCATGCCAGACTGCCAATCGAGGGTTCCGGGCTGCGATTCCCGGTGAAACAGAAATTTGAATGATGAGTTTTAATTTCTGTTCTCGGTCTGGGTGTTTGTTTTTCTGTTTTTGTATGTGGTACCCACGACACAGGGTGTATATACCCGATTGTGGGGCTATGAGTGTGAAACGTTATTTTATTTTTATTTTTATTACTTATATATTTTGATTGCTTTTTGAGAATTAAGTTTTTTAATAAAAAAAATTAAAACTTACGTCCAACAACAGAAAAAACAGATCCTGCTGCTTTAATCACAACACAAGCATCACATATTCACACGATACACAGGTCGCACAGCGTAAACTTGGGGCGAACTAAACATAAACAAAGTTTGTTAGGGTTCGCGGAGTTGAGGTCGAAGTATCGGTATTCCAGACGCGGTACCGGTATCGCGCGGTACGTGGTCGTGGCGGCAGGGGCGCGCGAGTACTGCGCCTCGCTCCGACTCGACCGCCCCGAGCCATGAGAGCCCCAAAACGGGCGTCTTTCGCGCCTTTGTTATGCTTGCGGTTAGTCTGGGGAAATTCGTGACTGCCGACCGACAGTGCCGACCCATTTCCCATTGTTTTAGTGTAAACGGAGCACTCCCCCATCGCGCCGAAGATTGAAAGCTCATCTGTTGTTCAAGCACACAAAAGGGCTTCCTACCTATATGAGGCTATTTGGTTCCATTTTTATTTACACAAAAATCCTCTGTTACGAGTTGTAATTAAATTTAGAATGAT
Organism: Pyrgus malvae; assembly: GCA_911387765.1. Taxonomy (NCBI): domain Eukaryota; kingdom Metazoa; phylum Arthropoda; class Insecta; order Lepidoptera; family Hesperiidae; genus Pyrgus; species Pyrgus malvae. Next base: position 1,126,332 of record OU426955.1, on the reverse strand, counting down.
ATTTTTATCCAAATTGATGCATTGACTCTACCACCCACTACCCACTTACAGAATTAAGGATACACGTATGACAGATACAAGGATACAGGTGGAATGTGACCATTTGAAGGAGTTCTGTTTGCTGAGTCTTCATTTACCTAATTTCAAATAGCTGTCAAGCTTTATACATGCAAACACTGGATCCATATATGAACGTATTTGTAATCGTGGATACCTATTTGTAGACGTTGTTTTCATTTTTGTATAATTATGCATAACAAGTCCACCTACTCGTATTGGAGCATGGTGGAGTAAACACATAGTTGGGAGAGACCCATGCCCAGTAGTGAGACGTAAAAACGGTTGCAGCCAATTATTGCTAGGCTGGTTGATAATTGTAGAATAATTTTTAAATAATTGTAGAGCACACCACACAATTTCAAAACACACACCTTTTATATTTTCCATTATTTACTTGTGCACATGCCATCATCAGAGTACCACACTGGTCATTCATTACGCTCTCAGAAAATTTTGGAAACTTTTGGATCTGAGACTGAAAGAGAGCCTGAGAGCCAAACATAGCCAAAGCCCACATTGGGTGTTGCCCAGGAGTAAGACATTGAAGTGATTATCTTAGAATGGGTGTCTAACATGTAAAAATGTAGTTGGCTGCAACCCTTTTTGCGTCCCACTGCTGGGCACGGGTCTCTCCCCCTTATTGGGGAGGCCTGGAGCTTACTCCACCACGCTGCTCCAATGCGGGTTGGTGGAGTTGCGGGTTAGTGGCCAACCCGCTGTCGGATGTTTTCAAACCGCCCATAAGGCCTCCGACAAGGTTTGACGACTGTTATCTATCGACAACAACCGGGACCGACGGCTTAACGTGCCCTCCGAAAAATGTAGTTACTAGCGCTAAATTGATAGATATGTCCGCATACATTACTGTCGTCGGAGTTTGTCTCGTTACCAGTAGCTGATGAGCCGCCCAGTGACATTTATTGCATACTTCATGGCCGATTACTCGCTTCTGATTAGATCTTCTCAGAAATGCGATTTCATCTCGACTTACTCACGGCTTGTGAGTAAAAGCTGGACTTGGGAGAAAATGAGCTATTTGATGGGTGCCAGGTAGCGGTAATGTTTTAATTTAATTAAACTAGTTTTTATACAAAATACACGAGCGGAGGATGCTTACGTTAGTATCATGAAAGTAACAAAATAGTTTTTTTAGAAAACATGTTTAATTTATATTTTTAGACGGAGCAACATTTTGATGTTATGTCGATTAGTAACACAGGTTAGTACTTTAATGTAATGAGTGACTAAATGATTTTCCATATAAGATATTTAGGGTTCCTTACAAGAAATAAACTATAGATGTAGAATAAGATCACTTTGTTGTCGGTCATCCGCCGCCTGTCTATAAGTCTATATATCCAGAACTCCAGACACAGTAGAGCAGACCGTATCAAGTCAAAATCAATATGTCATTACCACTACGTTCAAGCCTTTAAAACCTTTAAAACCGAACAAGTATTTTCTTGTAGAGTTTAAAGAACTTAAAATTGAGATTGTTTTTGAGAGTAGACCTACAGAACCCTCTGCAGACAATTTCGACTCTCTCTTATTCTATCTCTTTTCTTATTACGTAAGACAGAAAATCAACTTAAACAAAACACTGTTTACTTTCGACATTCATCGAAACCGACACCAAGAATTATGGAACTGATGCGAATTATAAGCGAGAGTAGAAAAAAGACGGCGTAAAAATCGTCATTGGTGATCAGGGCCCGTGAAATTAGCATCACGAGAGCGATGAGTCACTTCGCGGCCACTGGACTCACTGACGCGACGGTCTCGTACCGTGGCCACTGTAAAAAGGTTTGCGAATTTTAACGCTTCGTTACTTTCAATCTTCAGAAGTCGGTATGTGCATAAATCGAGATTTCTTTTTTATTTTCTACTTTACACATGTACCCGGCACCTTGAGAGAGGTTAGATTTATGTGGATTCGTGTCGCACTAAAACGCCGTCGCGTCGTCGATGGCCTGCCTCAGCTTTTGGGGGAGGACGCCGAGATCTCCAACGGAACACACCGCACCGGTGTCCCCCATAACGTCGCACCAAAGGAGCACATCATGGGAGAACTCACACGGCCGGGAAGGATGGCGGTGTGATTGGCCACCTTTATGGAGCCGGTGACTGGACGGTTTGAGCTCCCAACCCAAACCTAACCGAACACAACCCCAGAAGATCGTTCGTCGTGTCTTATGATCAACTGTTATTCCCGGGGAACAGGAGCTTAAACCTAAGACCCAAAAGAAGCAATAAAAAAAAGGTTACAATTATTCATTGATGAACAATTTTATAATTTGTGATGTATCCCGAAAGGACAACGCAAATAACAGTCACATAGAGTTAGGCATTTTGACAAATCATTGCTAAATGAAATAGTACACTGAATTGCAAAATTAGGTAGCCTGTAACCTTCAGTAACAAAAAATTTTCAATGCGAATAACTAATATCATTCAGTAGGTACTTACTTTTCTCTTCTATACTGGTTAGATTTTCAATAGGTTTGCCTTGCCTGGTATTCAAAAATGTTTTGCAACAGAGCAACATCACGCAACTTTATGTTATATCTAGTTTAGTCTAAAATATTTCTTAGAACTCATGTTGAAGCTAAAAAATCCTAAGTCTGCTATGTATGTGCGCAAGTGTTCATCCTGTTGTTTTAAATCAGCGCGTAGAGTAGACAACCGGTAATCGATGTCAATATTATGAAAACTGCGTAGAATGTACGTAATGCTTTAGAAATCGTTATGTCTATTATGCGGACAGTCAGACAGCCGGACGGACCAGATTGATTTATGGACGTGTGTATTACTGTGAATATAAAGTGGTAATTGAGTGTCTGTCTGTTCATAGCATTCTTAGGTACCTCATTCTTTACCATTTACATACAAGTCAAGATGGACTACGAAAAGGTGATCGATGCCCATCACAAATGGACACGAGCAACTCCGGAGGCAGTAATTCCCTGTATATATTCCCTGACCTAGTGTTGTATATCGGGACTCCAAGCCGCATTGAAGCACCGCGGTGGAGAAAGCTCCAGGCCTCTCAATAATGGGGAGCTTCTCCTGCTCAGTAGAAGGGTTGCAGCCAGATACTAGGAGAGAAAAGATACCTAAATACAGATAAATTGCAACTGAAACATTTTTCTTGACTATCACACATTGCAGTAAATGTGCAAGAGTGCGCAGGCGAGCCGGCGGTATCGTCACAGTCGTCACACTCTCTTTGCACGCACTATTCCACACTGTGCGTATCCAGTTTACCTACATATCGCATAACATGCTCCGCGGACTAATGTTAGCGTGGCCTTATTTGAATTGCACAAAAAATACTCGTATTCATATATTGCCTACAATGTTATTTTAAGTTGCGTTTAGCCGTTGGGAAATCGCGGAAAACATTGAATAAAAACTACTACTTAAAGTTTACATATACACATACACATACATATGTATACACATCGATAGTACATTTCAAACCTTCCTAGACTGATTTTATTTGGGTAAGATCTTCATCCAAAGAAATTTTCATAGGTGTAGCCAGGTACATAGCCGATTAACTGTAATAACAACGTTCCACACAGATTAAAAATAACGCTTCACACTCATGACCCCACAGTAAGGTACATAATACCCTACTGTGTGTCGCGAGTACCATGGACACATACAAAGACAGAAACACAAACACCCAGACCGAGAACAGAAATTTAAACTCATTATTCAAATTTCTGTTGCGCTGGGTATCGAACTCGGGACACCTCGATTGGCAATCCGGCATAGTAATTCTAAACTTTCTCCAAAAAAAAAAAAATTCTGGAATTTTCTTTTTAATGGGGTAGCAGACGAGCATGAATGCCACATTGTATTAAGTGTTCGCTGCTGCCCATGGACATCTACACACAACCTCACGCAAGCCAGTCTTGCCTGCGCTCGTACGCAGTTACGCTGCTACCCCGAAGGCATTTCATTTGTTGATCGATCGCTTGTGGCTTCTTTGAAGTATTGTTCAATGTTTATGTATTGTTAGTGGCCACCTGGCCACCCATCTTTCATATGACCGCACAGTACATGTTGCTTAGTGATCACCCCTCCTACTTATGACCGCATCAATATTGTTTAACTTTATTGACATCCAGCCTTCTTATGACCACACTAGACATAGCTTAGTGGCCATCCATCCCACTTATGACCGCATCAATATTGTTTAGCTTTATTGACATCCATTCTTCTTATGACCACACTAGATATAGCTTAGTGGCCATCCATCCTACTATGATCATAAGAAGGATGGGAGTCAATAAAGTTAAGCATAAAGGGAAACCACTACCAATTTACCATAACATTCAACCATATTGTTCTAGAAGTTTCCATTAATCGCCACTCAATTGTTTTGGCGCTGTTGTCGTCCCTGAAACTGCAAGCAAGCCTTGCAAGCAAATGAGTCCGAGATACGAAACTTTTTGACATAGGTATTATGTACAGCAATCGATCGCGATCGCTTTGCGCGATAATTGTCGATCGCTGGCTGATTGCTGTTTGTAGCTAATAGGCCCGCCGGCCGAACCATTAAAGAATTGTCGATCGCTGGCTGATTGCTGTTTGTAGCTAATAGGCCCGCCGGCCGAACCATTAAAGAATTGTCGATCGCTGGCTGATTGCTGTTTGTAGCTAATAGGCCCGCCGGCCGAACCATTAAAGAATTGTCGATCGCTGGCTGATTGCTGTTTGTAGCTAATAGGCCTGCACGCGCCGGTCGAACCATTAAAGTTTTACCACCTACAAAATTGTACGCTACTGGTGGAATTTCGAAGAGATCTAAGTCTTACATTAGAGGTCGGTATAGATCTTGCATGGTTCTATCAAGGCAATACCAACCGTTGCCCCAATATCTGCCGTGAAGCACATATACCGGCCATCAGCCTCTAGAGTAGAAACGTAACTTGAGGTGCAATTGCATACCACGTCAGTCAAGACATAGAGTAATTTAACTTACTCGTATATATACGGGTCAAGAATTGAGCCTTTACTAAACATCACGTAGCCTACGTGCTCCTCTACATCTCGTTACGCATTTTGAATAAAATAAAAAACCTAATATAACAATCTATTCGTTCGTGTCAATCAACAAAAATCGAATGTAATTTTGATAGCCGATAGATAAGGTGCCTAATGTCAAAATAATATCTTAAGTGATTTACACGATTATTTCGACGTTTATATAGTTTACAATGCTGCATTTCACAGTCTGATTTCATTTGTAGTTGATTTGTATAAGGAGGGCAATAAGGGGGCTAAATATAATTGTGAGCAAATACACTTTACAATCATGTGTTTAAAGCTACATTTGCAATAATTATAGAACAATAACTACCTACAAAAGACAATTAAAACATAAAATATTATCAAGTACTTACTTATTATTTAATGATATTTAAACTAAATAGGTACCTCACCCAATAAATGCATGCTGCACAATGGAAATTGAAATGCAAAAAGATGAGCAATAAAAGCTATGATCACTATATGTAGCATCTATTAGAGAAGCGGCGATATGTTCCGATATCTCTATACCTAAACGATAATGAGAATGAATCTGTCGTCATCATCCTATATTTTAGACATAGTAGGTATGAACACTGAACCTGAACCGCGGAAACGCGCATGGCTCGGCGGTTAGTGTAGAACGTAAGCGATCTATGCAGCTAAGCCAAACGGGCGCGGTCGGGTGTGAGATGGGTGACCGCTAGTGGCAAAAAAATTATAATCATGCGTGTTTCCGTGCTTCGGAGGGCATGTTAAGCCGTCGGTCCCGGTTGTTGCCGATAGATAACAGTCGATAAACCTCGTCGGAGGCCCTATTGGCGATTTGAAAACATCCGACAGTGGGTTGGCCACTAACCCGCATTGGAACAGCGTGGTGGAGTAAGCTTCAGGCCTCCCCAATAGACGGGAGAGACCCGTGCCCAGCAGTGGGACGCAAAAAGGGTTGCAGCGAGGTATGAACACTGGGAACTATAAACCAGCTGCGTAATAAAACAGACGATAGCTTATATAACATCCTTATCTATGGGCGACAGGTATGTATGTACATAGTACTTCGATCAGCGTTGTCACGATGAATATGACTGAATTTTTTTTTTTTAGCTTTTGGATAACCCCGTAGGCACAAATTTTTACCCCTATGCCATTATTACGAAAAGCATGTAAAATTTAAGCGGAAATATGCAGTTTCTCGTAACACTATATAATATCAGTCTGATAAATAAGGAGTGGTTTGATGAAAACATCGTAAGTGAATTTTGCGTCCATTACATTGTATACCTACCTATATTAACTTTCGAGTGTTATTATAATAACCAATTTTAAATACTTACCTGCTGCATATCCTGGCCTAGTGCTGCTACGTGGACATGACATGCCTTTGAGAAATTTGTTTAACTTATATGCCAAGCCAAGCACGGCAGTTCATTGCCTGCAGGCCCGTAGCACTGCCGCATCGCACTACCAGTAGTGTCATGGGCAAGTTTAAGCGTAGGAACTATCGTTACTTTCTTAACCAGAGAGTCAATAAAATGCCTGAAGAATGGAATAAGCACGTGACTTGCGGTGAAGGAAACGGAGAATAAGTATTAAATCTGCTAGATATGTTATTGAAAGTGACAATATCGATGATTTTCACAATGAGCCCATTGAGGAAAGAAGGCTGAATGCGTGCGACCATATTGCCATCTTGCCACGATGCGGCGTTAACACGCTAGTAAAGTGGAATTTTTTCAATAGATTTGGACAACGAACTGAAGTTTAGGGATACTATGAAAAAAAAAATTGGGAGAAAATTATTTTTTATTGATTTTATTAAGTCCATATTATAAGTTATAACACAACACTGTCACTTAAGTTCTAAAAGACTACTTATAACTCTCCTTTTCTTTTCTGTGTTTACCTCTTTCTTATTTTCTGCTGTCGCTAAAATGCACCTTTACGATGGTCATTCGATTTTCCTTCAGCTCGACTGTCTGAATATAATGTCTCATTATATTTTGCGTTGCATAGAATCTCTTTTGCTTTCCTCGGCTTTTTTTCTTTTGTGTCTCTCGCCTTCATATATCGTATCATAAGGTCGGTTCTTTTCTTCATATTTAATTTTCATTTCCACATTAATGTGGTCCTTATTCTTTGATCGATGGGGCATATCAAATTCGCTATCTTCACTATCATTGGTTCTGTACTTATGTTTCTTTTTAATACTATCTTTTTCTCTTTCTTCAGAATGAGAATGATGCTTATGTTTATGGCGTTTGTGACTTTTATTGAATACGTCTTGGTTGTCCCCACAAGAAGAATCATCTTTTTCTCTCTTTTTGTTTTTCATTTCACCATGTTCATAATTATGTTCGTAACTAGACTTATTAAAATTTTCATGATGATCTTTATCTCTTCTTCTTTGTACATCCGAGGAATGTGCTGTGTAACTATAATCCCTTTCACTATCTCTAGATGTTGAAGATCCATTTTTACTAACATCAGCAGCGTTTGTTGGGTCACAAGTATGTTTTTCAGAAAGATTGTGCCTAGTATGCACCTTCTTTCTAGAAGCATTATCTTTTTCATGACGTCTTTTATATTTTTCACTGTCATCATCATAATGTTTTCTTATATCCCTATTTGCGGAAACTTCCATATCTCTCTTATCTCGTTTTTTTGGTCTACTATATGCATGTTTCACTGAGTCTGATTCACAATCTTCATTATCGCATTTATAACTTTTGTGGGCATTTGACTTTTCATACTTTTCCGTTTTTAAATACTTTGATGGTGTAACATCTTCATATTCACATCTTCTTTTCCGTCTTTCAAGCTCTTCATTGTATCTAGAGTGATTATAATTTCTATACCTACTTCTGTCTTTCCTTGAACTGTGCCCATCATCACTTTCTTTCTTTTCTATGGGAAGATCATAATCTTGCGACAAAGAAATATTATCAACTTTCGAACTGTTTTCATCCCTATCTGGTGGTTCCTTCTTTATTTCAACCTTCTGATTACTTTGTGCTTGGTTGTATAACTCCATCTGTGTAGAACAAAAACTGTATCATTATTTTAAATATAAATAGATTTTTTTTTATAAAATGTTATATTAGGTTATTTTATATGTAAGGCATATAAAATTGCAGTTGAATATCAATAAAGTGAAACAATTTTTTTTTGATTAAATTATTATTTAATCAATCTAAGTATGTGCCGTTGTTATCGACTCACTTCCGGCAGATCATTGATCCCTTTTGATTGAGCAAAGAAACGCAGCAAGCGACGCGTGTTTTTTGGTTTGCTTCAGTCTATTCGTGTGGTACCCACTTTTCGAGTTTTTTTACTTTACCGATTTGGCGCAAATGGATAAGTATCGTTTTGTCACTTACGCCGAAGGGTGCTGCTAATTCAAAAGTGATTTAAGATCGATCTACTCCCACTATCGCTTTCAATTCTTCGTCATTCACTTGAGTATCAAGTTGCCCACGAAGCTCATAGTCTGAATCAAAATTTCCTGAACGGAAACATTGAAACCAAAAACGCACCGTACGTTCGTGAGCAGTGCCTAGTCCGTACACGTCGCACAGTGGTAGATTTCATCAAATTAACTTGGCCATTATAGGAATTTCAAAAGTTGTCATATTTTTACCAACTATAGTTTCTACGGACCATCAACTTTCCAAGGAACAATAAACATTTCGCACCCCCTACCTTGAATGCCCTACACTACCCGCGTGCCTGCTAAGGTAGTCGTAACTTAACTGTCTCCTATATATTACGCATGTCAACTCTTTTTGTTTGTTTTCGCGCCCAGTGTTTCGTAGTGAATATTTCGAATATTATTACGACATATCTATTGAAAGTTATGGATTTCAGTAATGCAGGTAAGACTTAAGTTATTATCATAGAATTTGCCTAGATGTTATGCTTAGATGGAATAATAATATATTTTAAATTTATTGAATAAAGACTGTTTTGTTTGCCAAAAATAATGTAGATTTTGTTTTCAAAATGCATTTTGTTGTACTATCGCCTTCGATCGCATTAATATTGTTTCGGATTATTAAAGTTAGATTTTAGTTTTAAAAAAATTGCGAATACTTGCGAATACACGAGACATAGCATTTCATAAATGTAGAAAAAATTGTCACTTTTAGCAAATTATGTTATTTATTGTTTTAGGTTCTCTCAGCTCTTCAGGAATGAGAATAATTACTCGTAAATACCTATACGACTTATGCAACAACAAAAACTTGCAAGTTTGGATGAAAAACTAGACTTTCTCGAAAAACATTTACCGTCTTCCTATTGTGACTCTGAAGAAAACAAGATTAGTTTGAAGAAAAAATTTGCTCTCTTTCTCAGACAAGGCAAGACTAATGGAACATTTGAAATCCCAACCAATGTCCAATATCGACCAGGGCGCCCATCAAAAAACATTTTCGCCGATTCCGTGAAAATCATGCGAGATAATTTTCCGTAACCGCGACATTTACAACCGGTTATTGTTCAGCTCAGGTCTACTTTGGAGCAGCATGATTAACAGCAAAAGAAAAAACCTAAAGAAAATTAATATTGTCCAGAAACAATAAAATTTATGTTACCTGCTGATACATATCAAGAAGATGATAGTACGACTTATGCTTTCGATGCTGAGGATTACTTATTTAATGATTTTACATAACTATACTTAATATAATAATAAATCACAATTATGATTATTAATTAAACAGGTATGTCTTTGATTTTTTTCTAACCACCTAATTTAATAAGTAAACTTAACTATACCCTTAACTTTACGTAATTTTGTACTTAATTCGATCAATTAATAACATATATCCATTAAAACACTTCTAGAATTAAAAAATAACTTTGGCCGCATAAAACTATGAAATCTACCACTGTGCGTCGTTAATTCCCTACGTCATGTCCCTTGTGAGCCCCCCCCCCCCCCCCTGGAACCGCGCCTGGTTGTTATAGTACTAAAAATTCAAAATGAGAACCTGTGTATTAATGACGTCACGCAGCACATCAGAGTAGTTGCGTGATTTTGAAGCGACCCTGTATTTAGTCCGCCTCCTCTTCATGTCTCGCAGTTCCGCCAAGATTTCCTGCTTCGACTTCGGCTTGATGTTCTTACTATCTTCATCTTTACCACTGAAATTTGTAGAAAATTATTAATGCAAAGATATCACAAGGACATAGATATACACCATCACCTTACCAAGCACATCCTTCAAAACAAGTATCTAACAGGAAATTTGAAATGACCACCAGAGGCCAAGAGTTGAATTTAAATCTGAAATGCTGATTATACAAAGGTAAACTGGAATACTTTAGACCAAGTCCTATTATAAGGTATAGGTCAACTCTACCAAAACCAACATTCTTAGTGTAGAAGACCAATTTTATCCTTAGAATAACTTAAAACATTGAAATTATTAACGTTAACAGGACTATATTTTCGAAGTGTGTATATTTGTTAAAACACACATGAATCTTTTTACCAAAAAAAAACATTGATGTTTGTTCCCAAGCCGATATCCCGAAAAACTCTGCTTACCGATATCTAGATCAGCAATGCGATCTAGAAATTCCTATCATATGTGTATAAAAATTTACAATAAAATACCAGAATCAGATGATTTAAAAAACTTAACTCTATATCGATTTAAAAAAGAATTGCATGACTGGTTAATAGAAAAATGTTTTTACAATATTAATGAATTCTTACAAAAATATTAATATAACTGACTTAATTTACTGATTAATTGATTAACTTAATTTTAATGTTGACATATTTTTTCATGTACTCTAGTCTATTAATATTATTATTTAATTTAATCTCCGAATATTAATAACAATATAATTTTTTTTATTTGAAATTAGTAATTTGACCTTATTAAAAATGTAATTTGATAATATTTAATAATTTATTTAACAAGTTTTAATTGTATATTAATTTATAATTTGCATGCCAAATCACGGCTAATGTGAGGCACCAATATTGTATAAAAGAAGACCGAAACTGTAACCACATTTTTGCAAATAAACTTATTCTATTCTATTCTAAACCAGTGTAGTTATGTTTACCTTAATAGTGCAAGGTCAGATAAGTCATGGCAGGAGGGTACTTGTTTGACCACTGCATCGTGGATGGCACGTCGCTCGTCCGCAGTATACGTCACTTGCAGACGGTCTAGTGTAAGTGGCTGGATGCCACTGCAGCCAGCTCCTTTTAGTTAGTCAAGGAAAATTATTAGGCATATTCTTGGATAACTATACATCATATTAAAAAAAATGTAAGGCAAAATTGAGAATTGCAAAGGTTGCAGATTGTAACTATACCTATACAATCTAAGGTAAAGGCGCCAACTTACAATGGATTGTAACAAATTTGCAGGAACCATACATTCAGAGATCTAAAATTTTTATAAAAAAATAGCTGTAAGTAAAAATTCAAAAATATGTTTGGTAAAGGATACAAAATAGTATAATTTGTCACAGCCAAAGGTACCTGGAACTGGAAAGGTACTTGGAAATGATAACAATTCATATTTAGCTTAATCATCTTGAATATAAACACTGAGACACTTTTCACAAGGCGTCATACCGTAAGAGTATCGTTATACGGACATACGATGAGAAGATTAAGAGCGCAAACATACAACAAGAAAGAAAGAAAGAAAGAAAGAAAAAATATTTATTTCATATTAGGAATACAAATACATTGTGCTGTAGACTGAAAATCGAGTTTCATAAATTCATCTTAAATTTGCAAGTGCCGTTTTTTATCACAGGCTTTGTTCACCATTATTATTAGACTGATGAATAAAGGTGATGAAGCGATCACCGCCTCCTATGGGCAACTACAGGGGAGCCTTCTGAGCATTGCTGCCTGTGAAGGAGAGCTTTTTTATAAATATTATTATGTCGTTCATGTTCATTTAGTAGTAAAACAGATGATTTATGATTTGTTAAAGGTATATATAGACCAATGATTTATGATTTGTTATAGGTATATATAGACCAGCCACAGAATTATTTATTTGTTATTGACTTTAAGTACCGACTTTTTTTTATTTTTATGATTTTATTATCATTTTCTTGGTATAGCTTTGAGTTATGTAGTTGATGGTCCAACCAAGTTGATGGCATTTTGTTCCAGTTCAATATACGCTAAATCGCAGTACCCGAGTGTCATGAAATAAAATAACAGTGCTGATACCTACATATTTTTTGTTTATAAGTAGGTTGTAATAAATGTTGTTATAATGTTTTCATTTTATTGATCTCTTACTTACCTTTTAAAATATTTACTATATGTATACTTACAATGTCATTACAGAATTTTTTAATTTTAAAGCTTTAAGTACTTAAATCTTTGTTGTATTTAATTAATTTCTAAAAATTAAATTAGTTCAAGATCAGATATCAAAATCAGGTCATGTCATTTAATGAACGTGGTTATGTACACGGCTTTTAAATTATACAAATTGTGTTAAGACGTTAAAGCTTAAAGTAAAAATATTAAAGAATTTTTGTTTTGTTTAGTGCACTTAAATAAAAGCATGTTTTTGAAAATGTCATCATCAAATCAAATCATTTTGTAGGCACCAACCCTAGAGCTCCACACAGTCATTTGTTCAAATTTCAAAAATCTGGCTGAGTTATGCAACTGTCTAGAAAGGCGCTCTTTGTATTGCGCTTACGTTATGACTACACTTAGGAACCATATGCGGGGGCTAAGTATACCTCTGAACCTACCTCTCTTAAAACCAGATTCAGAACGTGAGGCATTGTTTATTATCTCAGCAATGTTGTCAGAATCTGAAACAATTATGTTATAAAAAATGTCAATCATGTCCTTAGAAGTCTGGTAAAAAAACCAGTTCTCATTCTCAAAAAATAGCTTTTGTTCTTACTCAACTTAACGAGAGTGGCAACATTTGGGTCCACAGGGCTAGGTAGAAAGCAATCACTCTCAGTATAGCCTTGACTTTTCAAAAAGCAGCTATGCTCGTGTTCCAATAGTTTATCAGGAGGGACTCTGTGATGCGAGTTGTACTGACATATAACCATGGTTTTCTTCTGTAATGGAAAAGAATAATGTAATATTTCAAAAAACAGTAATAGGACACTGTACAAGTTTGCATTTTTTTATGTGAATGGAGTAGCAGATGAGCATGCAGGCCACATGGTGTTAAGTGGTTGCTGCAGCCCATGGACATCTACATACAACCTCAAGAAAGTATAGCTAAGTCTTGTCTGAGGTTGTATGCAGTTGCGCTGCTACACCGAAGGCTGGTGGTCGCCTCATGCAAGTGTGGCCTGAAAAACCATTCCACCGAAACACAATAGAATTGGTTCACAGCAGAAGTGGGTGCAGCGGTGGTACTTCCCCGGGCGAACAATAATACTTCTACCACCTACATAAATGATGTTATGATTAGCCGCAACTCTTTTGGAGTCCCACTTGTGGATGCAGCTCCAATTCTCCTCTATATTGGGCAGGTCTGGTGCTTACTCCATGACAATGCTTCTTGTTAATGAAAATTCTGTTTCATAGCCAACCAGCTGTTAAATAATTTGTCCTGTTGGATCATATCATACATTCTATACTAGAAGCTGTGCCGCACTTTAATTTTATGATTTAGAGCAGCATTTTAACATGCTCGGCATGTGCGACAAGTACTAATGGTAATCTAAGTACAGGCAACTTTCCAAACCCATTGCTTAACAGTAGGCTGGCGACAGTACTAAATCCATGACTCTCATAAGAGAAATAATTAAACACTTCGCTAAAACCTTAAGCAATACATACTGCCCTGTTTGCTTAACAGAATAAACAGATATGACAGTATCATAGGTAGGTTCATTAAAAAAAATACAACCTCTGATAAAAGTTTTCGATCCCACTGTAAGCTTTGTAATATCATAGTCACTTCAGTATCAATGCTCTTTAGAAACGTTTCCAATTCTAATATTTGAGTATGCCTTGAAGTCATGTTCACATCCATGTTTTGAGACAAAATTACTCAAGATCAAGAATCTTAAAAATTGTATTTTTGAATACTCAAAATTGTATATTTTTATCGACAAATTATGTAGGTACTCTGAAGCTGTAGTAGTGTGACCATCTCAAAATTGGCGAATCTGCCACAGGCTGGGTCTAAATTCTGCCAAATCTGCCACAGGCTGGGCCAAATTCTGCCAAATCCACTGCCACTTGAGTTTTTCGGGCTATTACAGGGGAGGGGGAAGGGGAGGGGGCGTTAACGATGTACAATACTAATATGTTACAAATTTTCTTCAGTAAAAAAAAACAATAAGAATTTATTTTCAATAATAATATTATGTATAACAGTAAAATGTCAATTAGATATGTCTATAGCATACAATTAAAGTCCGTGATAATAATATGATTAAAATAAACGTTACACACTCATAGTTATATGCATATACATGCGCAAATGGCTAGCTCGGAGAGTGCAGGTGGAAAGCAGGGGTTTCTACGTTGCCACTGCCGTCCGCCCGCCTCGCTGCTCTTATCTATCACTCACACGATAATATAGGTTTCGATAGGAATCAGTTTCTATAGGGATTTTTTAAAGTATAAAAAACTTTTGACTTTTATGACGTTTGACTTTTATCCTCTGAAATCGAAGAACCCTCCTCTGAAATCTGCCGCCCCTTGGACGTGCCGCCCCTAGGCCGCGGCCTATACGGCCTATTTATATATTCAGGACTGCTCATAGCCCCACAGTAAGGTAATTAATACCCTGTGACGTGGGTACCATGGACACACACAAAGACCGAGAACAGAAATTTAAACTCATTCAAATTTCTGTTCTTCCGGGAATCGGACCCGGGACCCTACGATTGGCAGTCCAGCATGGTAACCATTGCGCCACACGGGTCATCATAAAATGAATTTTGCACAATTTATATTGCCTTCCTCCATGACATGCTCCTCAAGACCTCAACCCTTCTGTTTTTGCACGATTGAGCAACAAACATCCAAGCTTTTGCGTGTTAAATATTACGTTGCCAGTTCGGAGAAATTATTTTAGATCTACGTTATATTATACCAAATGTTACATTTATAAAAAAATACTCATTAAACATTTAAATTATGAGATTTTATGTCTCAAAATATCGGTGATTCCTAAAATCTTCAAAATCTGCCAAAATCTGCCATTTTTATAATTCGTCACCATAATCTGCCAGAGACAAAATTTAGGAGTGAAATCTGCCAAAATGGCAGAAATCTGCCACAAATGGTCACACTGAGCTGTACTCTGAGCTCCGCTGAACTGAATTTTGTTTTTGACATTGACAGTTGGCATTGACCAGCGACTCTAGTATTGCCAGTTGCCAGTACATTTTTTTTTAAATTCGTTTTACGGCATTGGATAAAAATCCTTTCAGCCATTCAATATTTACTTTTCAATTTTAATAATGGCGTCGCAAACGCAAACTCTGTGCATGTGGCTAGCGTCAAGTAAAATTTTTGCATCACTTTGTAGTCGTAGGAAAAAAGTCGTCAGGAATCAGTCAGTCTAGTCAGTCAAATGTTCAAGTAAAGTGATGGCTACTTTACCAGAACATGTCCGATGGAGTTTTGGAGGCAAGCTGAAAAAACATGTTTTCGCACTATTATTTTATTTCACAACACTCGTGCACTGTCATTAACCTACATTGAACAGAATGCCATCAACTTTATCCGATATAACTCAAAAAATACACTAAGAAAATGAAAATAAAACAAGAGCACAACTTGTCCCTTCAGACTTCCCGCCAAAACTCATTGCCAGTACAGATTTATTCATAGACATACATCTTTTAATATACTAGATATACTTAGAGCCAGAGCATCAAGGTATTGACAAGAATGACAGATATGAAACCCATAAAAATAAAAAAATAGTGAGACTTTCATTACGCGGTCTACTGGGCCTGGTTGACAGATATAACCTGATGCCTGATGACTAGGCTTCTCATTTACGCTTTTTACACCACCTTACAGAACATTTTTACTCGTGGCGCTAGGAGTAAAAGTGTTCTATGTACCACCCCAGTTCATGCCAATATTGCCAATTGCCAACATTGCCAACGCCAACCACACCGTCTTAAAGTACCGAAGGTATTGATTCCCGTCAAATCGAACAAGTATAATATTTCGATGAAAAATGCGAGATATGACAACATTATCCATTTGACAGTTCACCGCCCTGTTTCTATCACATCACTAGTTTTTTCAACTTCTTTTTATCTGTATTTCTCGGTACGGCGAGACGTGTGCTTTTGTGGAAATCTAAAGTGTGATCTGAATGTGTGTGAAAAATGGCAGATTCCGAGGTAAAATAGTGATACGAGTCCTAAATTAAATGACTATATCGAAGTCCGATATGTATTTCATAACTTTGTTACCAGGGCCTGCAAAAATTAAAGGATATCCCATTCAAAATACAAACAGCGAACTTGCGGGAGAGACGTGAAGTGATCGAAGAGATTCGGAATGTTTTGTCCACCCCTGGTAAATATCGGTTCATATTTCCTATCCTGTTCGTGAGAGCTAAAGGGAGATATTCACAAATATCGCCGTATCCGACCTAGTTAGTACGAGGCGTAAAACAGCTGTATTGATCCGTGACCAGGGAACTAATTCGCTCTTCCCGACATTTAGATGTTCGCACCGGTCATTGAACACAAAGGATGTGCTCCGTGAAGTCCGTAAGTGATGATCCCATATCAAGTATTATGTGGGTTAAGTAAGGAAAAAATAAGAGGTTAAATTGTCTAGATATGTACTGGGTTAAGGTAAAGGTTACTGACCTTTCATATATTTCAGCACTCACATTAATTTCTATTCTTTAAATATTTTTCGCATCGATTTATTGTAAAAAATTCATTAAGACTATCAATTATTAGTCATGTATCCACACAAAATATATTATGTCCAATTGCCCAAAAAATATTCATTCAAATGACATCCTTCCCTTTCTTTATCTGCTTTTGCATTTCATTAAAATCGAATTTTGTTTACTGAAATAGGGTGTATTAGAGTACAAAACAAGGATTACTCTCTATGGGATATAAACTAATAATGCTAAATAAATTCTCTGAATCTCCATAATTACAATAAAATTATTGTTGCCTTTGCAAGTGCTGTGTTCCACTGCAATCAAAGATAAAAAAGAATGAAGTAAAAGGAGAAGGAATAGAAAAGAATCAGGTTGTGTGGGGACAAACTGGGGAACTTTCTTTCAACTTGAAGTATTTATCAGGGGATCTACTGCCTAGTGTAGTGAAGTGCAAACTAGTGTAGAATACAATTCTACACTTCAAAAGGATTTGTTTGATGGATTAAATTGCTTACATATTAGGTTCCTTTCTCAAGTGTAATTCATAATTTTTCAAAATTCATAATTTCTTTATTGCAATCATGCTTACAATTAGGGTGTTACAATACATAGTGTTAGTATGAGCATGAATCCTGTAAGGGCATCGCAGTAATATAGGAAGTTTTACAATTTTATTAAATTTGTTAACAATACTAATTTATAAAATTATGGAATTACAAAATTTTTTAGCTATAAAAAATTAAAATAATATAGATAGATAGAGAGTGATACAATATAATTTTGATGTCAAATAATTCAATTTCATTAATAATAATCAATGCAGGGATAATTTCTTAAATAACATAAATACAATACAATTTTACAATGTCAATTCGATTTTCAATGTCATTGAAGGAATACAATTTAGATTTATAACAATACAATTTCAATTTACATTCAATTTTAAGTATTTTCGTCATAAATTTAGGCTAAGTATTCATTTAAAGAATAGAAACATTTAGAACATAAGAATTTTATTAATTAGTTTATAAAAAATTGAGGTTTTTCCACTTATCAATTTATGTAAACTTCCACTTATTAATTTATTATTCTTCAGAAGGTATCACAGAGGCACACATCCGGTATGTTTGCCGGGTGCTGATGCTGACTCTCAATCGCTACCGGGACTCCACATCTCAGTCATATGTGAGAAGTCTGCTCATGTACCTGGCTGCAAGCTATAGGGAGTTCACGCTTAAGTCTATGCTGCCGCTACTGTTGGAGATTTCAGAACAACTCGGAAATTCAACTATATCGTAAGTACTTTATTTTTTTTGACAACCATGTAGCGCAATGATTATCATGCTGGACTGCCGATCAGAGGGTCCCGGGCTCGATTCTCAGAGAGGCAGAAATTTTAATGATGAGTTTAAATTTCTTTTCTCAGTCTGGGTGTTTTTTTTTGTGTACATGATACCCGTGACACAGGTGGCTGTGAGTATGAAACGTTTAAACATTTTATGCTTTCAGGATATTTAAATCCCTATTAATTTCTTTGTTTATCAAGTATGTTTCCTAAATAAAAATTTTCTACACCTGTTGATACTACTTTTCAAGTCTTGTCATGTCTATTTATTATCAATCTCAATTTCTCAATTTAAAAAATGTATTTATTTAATTAATTATTTATTTGATTTATGTATATATATATACAGTCGTGGTCAACTAATTAGGGACACTCTCTAGTTAAACCAAATTATGAATTTATTTTTTATTTTCCAAGGAGTCTAAACAATATTCCATATCTCTTACATGTAAGTATAATTATTCATTTATGTGCCAGATTATACCAACAATAACAACTTCTTAAACATTTAACCTCTTTACGGTATAGCTGATAAATTATCACAGTGCTATTTTTTTCAAAGAATGCTGGCTGGCCATTTAATTAGGGAGACTGAGATATTGCATTCTATTTTCATAATCGGAATCTCAAAATTTTTATCTTTTCTCCTACTGTTTCGTGGTAGTTTTGGCGGCAATCTTGATTTTTAATTTTAAGTTTTGAAATTGAAGAACAATGGGCAAAAATAAAAGTTGCGATGCAACACTACGAAAGATTATCATGAAGTTTGTCGAGCGTGGTTGGTCATACCGAAGGATAGCAGGATAGATATTTAAATTGTTCAAAAACTATGGTATGCAATGCGGTGCAACATTTCAGTTGCAACAATACAGCTTTAAATGTGCCCAGAAAAAAAAGATCGAGAAAAACAACTCCGCAAGAAGATAGAATGATAACCAGGTTAGCTAAGAAAGATCCGTTTTTAGTTAGGCAACATGTATTATTCTCTGACGAGACCAAGGTTACTTTGATTTCTTCAGATGGAAGGCAATATGTATGGTGTCCTGTAAAAGCGGAAATGAATCCGAGATTCACAAAAAAGCAGATGAAACATGGCGGAGTAAACATTAAAATGTGGGGTTCATTTTCTGGATGTGGAGTGGGACCTGTGAGGAAAGTTCAGGGTAACTTAGACCAACATCAATACAAGGCAATATTAGTGAGAAGGAGACCTGTGCCCAGCAGTGGGACATAAAAAAGGTTGAAAAAAAAATGCTTCCTTTTGCTGAGGAACATCTCCCTATTACATGGACTTTTCAGCATGATAACGACCCGAAACATACCGCCCGTTCAGTCAAGTCGTTTCTTCACAGTCAGTCGGTATCAGTGCTAGATTGGCCAGCAAGTAGCCTGGACCTCTACCCAATCAAGCACCTTTGGCACCATATCAAGAAAAAAGTTGCCACTTATTGTACCACAACTTTAGATGATCTTAATGAAGCTTTTTGTGACCTGTCAAAATATCCCAGAAACCGATAATGTCTATTCCACATCGGTGTCTAGCGGTAATTACTAACAAAGGTTTTGCTACTGGATACTGATTTTACCCGTAGTAAAATGGAGTTGTTAAAGAAATTAAAATACTGCAGATTTATTAGTTTTGTTTAACACTATTTTTCATTTTACTTTACTGTTCTTAATTAAATGTCCAGCTATAGATTTGTACCTTAAATTGAATACATGGTTAACCTTTGATATAAACACTTTTTTCTATTTATTTAATCTTTTATTTACAGCCATTTATAGCATAATAATCGGACCAAATCATGCAAATAATAGTTACTGAGAAAATCAACATTGTTTTATATTTATATGTACATAACCGGTTATTGTTCTTCACTATCTTGAATGTTCCTAATTAGTTGAACACGACTGTATATTATTAAATTATATTGTTCGAGAACATGGTTTTCGGACAGCTCAGCGTTTGCGAATGTCGCTGAGTTTGCGTTGACGCGCAATCACTTTACCTAAATAATTATAATTTAGGAATAAGTGAGTACGTGACCAGCAGCCGTCCGAGGCGCCGCGTGTATCATTACCATTAACCATTTTCCTATCACCGTCGCGTATTTTGTACCATAGTTAAACTTATACCATTATACCATAGACCATTTAACCGAGTGTGTGCAGTGTAATTTAAAGACAATATAGAACTATATAACCATCAGAAGCTTTTACCTCTTTCTTTCTCCTCCTACCCGAATCCTTTACATGGTCCTTCGATCCTTTAAGTGATAGACAATCAGTGCTTATGGTGTTCGGTGACATACAGGGTGGCTCATTTAAATCGACCAGTTTCAAAGACCATAACGTTATAGTGTGCGAACCATTAAATAGTGTGTGTAATTAGTGAATAAAGGCGTGAATTGCAGTTTTGGAGTGTAAGGAGTACATAAGGTCAGACCCAACCATTTTTATTTTCTGCACTTTTATAAATAATTTACCAAGATGGATAACCTTTTTATAAACCAAACGGAGATCTACGAATCCATGAACAAATTGTTTATTAATTTTAAAAAGGACGGAGCTGATAGGAAAACTTTAGACTTCTGTAAACGTAGGCTAGAATTATTAGAAACTTACTGGCGCGACTACTTAAGTAACCATAAAAAACTGTGTGAATTTGCTGATTTTGACCATGTGTATTTTCAAAAGCGGTGTTACGATACGGCAGAAAATACTTATTTGAAAGTAAAAGAAGCAATTTCTTTAACCATGGAACGGTTGGAGAAGCAAGGACAGCAACCATTGCGGGAAGGGAAGCCAGGTGTTGAGTTGCTACCGCAACCTAGCACGCCTAGACCAATAACACCTTCAGCACAACCAGAAATGTCTCATGAACCTGCCCAACGACCATTTACTCTTTCCGCTGAGGACGGAGATCCCAGAAAGCTTAACCATTTACTGAAGAAGCAAACCATTCAGCTCAAGGCATTCATGAGGACTGTAAGTTCCATAACAACCAACCATTTGGAAAAAAGATGGGAGTACGAAGATGCATTAAGAGCGCTGGAATCTCGTTGGCGCAACATAGATGAATTGCACTGGCAGATTGAGGGAGAAAATGGCGACGAGAACTTGCAGTATCAAGAAGAGTTTAGTAAGCACGAGTTAGTGTACAACAACCTTAAGAAGAACATTAACACCAAGATGTTTTCTGAATCCCATAGAGAAAAATCTACACCACAGATGGATATTCCAGTATTTAGTGGCAATTACCATCAATGGGTTTCCTTTAAAGACTTGTTTAACGAAACCATCCATAAAAACATGTCTATGTCAAACGCACAGAAAATGCAATTTTTGAAAAGTAGGGTGACAGGAGATGCTGAACGTCTCATTCATCATTTACAGATTAGTTCCGATAACTATGATGTATGCTGGGACATATTAAACCATCGATATGACAATAAAAAATTAATCTTTACTTCTCATATTAATGCCATGCTTGGAATACCTAATCTACCACACCAGTCAGCAGCTCTGATTAAGAAATTGCATGATGTAACCAAGGAGAGTCTACACGCTATACAAAACTTAGGCGTAGACATAAGCTCTTGGGACCCACTATTGGTACATCTATTAGGGCAAAAATTAGATAGCGAGTCGTTTGCTGAATATGTAGAATCAGTTAAAAATCCCCGAGAGCTACCAATCCTTCAGGAATTTTTGTCTTTCTTGGAATGTAAATTCACAGCTTTAGAAGCATCTCGTCGAAAGCAAGAGCACTTTAATCAACCAAAGACTAACGTTCCATATAACTCGCGTACTAACTTACCACCTAACCATAAAAAACCTTACCATCCTACCAATAATAATTATCATTCTAATCATCGTTATAACACTAGTAATTTAAAACCTAACATGAATACGTTTCACGTGTCGCGGTCAATCACTTGCGTATTGTGTAATGCTGACCACGGATTATGGCAATGCAGTAAATTCCTGCAAATGTCTAATGGACAGAAATTAATTACTGTGAATCAATTTAATTTATGTCGAAATTGTTTGACTAATCATTACAATAAATCATGTTTTTCTAATAAACGTTGCCGTAAGTGTTTAGGTACTCATAATACATTAATGCATGAAGCTTTACTAAAACAAAAACCAGTATCTGTACCACCCAAGTCTAACGTTACCAAGTCTCCAAAAAATATGAGTATCGATGAACCTGGGTCGTCTTCTAGCCATGTATCATGGAATGACATGTCCGAGATATTGTTGGCCACCGCCATGGTTAAGGTCACGGGGGTGGACGGCACTCAACATACCATGAGAGCACTAATTGACCAGGGCTCTCAGATTTCTTTAATTAATGAAACTACAGCTCAAACTTTAGGTCTTAAGAGAAACCATTGCAGGGGTACCATATTTGGGGTAGGGGAGAAGGAAAACCAGTGTAAGGGGACGATGAATATTAAGGTACAGTCAATGTACAACGAATTTTCGATTAAAACTAACGTTTTTATTATGAATAATAATTTAATAAAAAGCTTACCAAATAAAACATTTGTCAAACCAGAGTGGACGCACATCCAGAATATTTGTTTAGCGGACCCTAAATTTAACGAAAGTAGGCCAATTGATTTGTTGTTTGGAGTAGACATATATAGTAAAATTATGCTAGGCGGAATACTGCGAGGGGATAATGAGGAACTCCCTATAGCTCAGCAGTCGCAGTTCGGCTGGCTGCTCTGCGGTTCTGTTAAACCATTTTATAGATGCAACGTAGTTCTACAGAATACCGATGATTTACGCAAATTTTGGGAAAATGAGGATATCAATCAAACTATTGAGATGAGTAGTGAAGATAACGACTGTTTAGAATATTTTTTGTCTACCACAAGGAGGATTGATGGTGGAAGGTATGAGGTAAGACTACCTTTCAAGCCAGAACTCAAGAACCAGTTAGGAGCTACCAAGTCACTTGCCCTTGCTCAGTTCCGTAGCCTTGAAAGAAAGTTGAAGATGAGTGGTGAACTGAAAACTGAATATCAGCGTTTCATGAATGAGTATCGGGAATTGAACCATATGATTTTATCACCTCAGAGCACCACGCAAGAATGTTACTTGCCTCACCATGCTGTTTACAAAGCACTTATTATAAAGGTATTAAATTGCTTGTCAGATTACCAAACCCAAATTTACTGCTGGGCAGACTCTACAGCCGTGCTAGGATGGTTACAAGGCGATCCAGCACGTTGGAAGCCTTTCGTAGCTAATCGAGTGAGAGCTATCACCTCTGTAATACCATCTAACAATTGGAATTATGTAAATACTTCGGAAAACCCGGCTGATTGTGCTAGTCGCGGTTTAACTACCAAGCAGCTTCAAAACCATGAATTGTGGTGGCAAGGCCCTGCGTGGTTATCGTCATTCAATAGTCAAAAAACCAATAAATCAACTTATGAAACCAATTTTGAGTTAAAAACTTCATATTTAAAACAAACCAATGTTGCAATCTTAAATCAAAACAACGATACCATTAATAGCATAGTTAGTTACCTTTTAAATAAATTTAGTTCATTAAATAAAATAATTCGTATTTTTGCTTGGATATTACGCATACCTACTATAAAGAAATCGGTTCATCAACCCTATCTCACCTTACACGAGGTAAGGCGCGCGAAAATGCTGATTATCAAAAACGTGCAACAATCGGTATTCACAGCTGACCTGAATTATTATAATAAACATGCCAAAGTGCATTGTAAAAGTAATATTTTAAATTTAAATCCATTTATTGATCAATTAGGTATTTTACGAGTAGGAGGTAGACTTAAGAACGCGCAAATAACCTATAATATGAAACATCCCATCATCATTCCATACAACCATCGTTTAACCAGCTTATTAATTCAACAAGCTCATGAATTAACATTCCACGGAGGAGCTCGGCTAACGTTATCAAATATAAGACAAAACTATTGGATAATTAGTGGTTATAGAGCTACCAAAAAGTTTATTAGACAGTGTGTTATATGTCGAAAACAGGAACCTATGAAGCAGTACCAGCTTATGGGTGATTTACCAGAGCCTAGAGTGAACCCTAAATGCGCTTTCTACCATTGTGGCGTGGATTATACAGGATTCGTTGAAGTAAAGGCCAATAAAGGACGCGGAATTAAAACGTGCAAGGGGTATATTGCAATATTTATATGCATGGCGACCAAAGCTGTTCATATTGAATTAGTATCAGATCTTACTAGTTCGGCTTTCTTAGCAGCACTCCAGAGAATGGCTGCAAGGAGGGGCGCACCTCGACACTTGTACAGCGATAATGCGACCAATTTTCATGGGGCTAATAGGATGTTACAGGAAGAGTTTAACCATCTACAAGAATTATTCTCCAATGCATATTTCATGTCGGAAATAACAGAAATGGGTATTGAATGGCACTGGAACGCACCAGCCTAGCCAAGTGGAGGGGGCCTGTGGGAACGGGCCGTCAGAAGTTTGAAATACCATCTCAAGCGAGTCGTGGGTCACCAGAAGTTAACATTTGAGGAGTATACAACTCTTTTGGCCAAAATAGAAGCATGCCTGAACTCCCGCCCACTCTGTGCATTGTCAGAACACCCTGAGGATTTGGATTTCTTAACACCAGCCCATTTCTTAACTGCTCGACCGGGATTAACCATTATAGAAACTGAGCAAGATGCTAGAACCAGATGACACTTAACATCGAAATTGTTTAAAGATCTTTGGAAGAGATGGAAGATGGAATATTTAACCATGTTATCGGCACGAAACAAGTGGAAAGAGTCAAAGAAAAATATTGCTATTGGGGATTTGGTAGAAATTCATGAAGATAACGTGCCTAGCGGGAAATGGGCCATGGGGCGAGTTATAGAGACGCATCCAGGTGATGACGACTTAGTTAGGGTTGTCACATTGAAGACGAAGAACGGTACTATTAAAAGACCAATCGTAAAATTATCTGTTTTACCAATTAATAATAACCAGTTACCAGAAGTAAACAATCCGGAGTTAATGCCCATACCAGATGAAGAAGAGAAGAACAATACACCAGAGGAAAATGTTGAGAAAAGAAGGAGAAAAGCGCCAAAAAGATTCGGTTTTTCTACTGTTGTTACGGCTATACTATATTTTATGACGTTATTTATACCTACGAATGCTATGTTTCATATTAACGAATTCCCAGGCAACCAAACCTTGTATTTTGATTCCATAACCGACGTTCAGCTGATCAGAGACAGGTGGACCCTTGTTTTATATTATGATATGGAACCCTACTGGGACGGTATGAAATCTTATGATAAAATATCTGCTTACTTGGATAAATTGTGTGCTACCATTGAAAACCAATCCCATTGTAATATGGTAATTCTACAGCTGCGTAATGAATTCGAAGAACTGAAATACTATAATGAACTCTTGCTATCTCAGCAATTCAACGTTCACGGCAGACAGCGTCGGCGCCGCCGAGGTCTTATCAACGGCATCGGGTATCTGGCACATGAGTTGTTCGGTGTTTTAGATTCTCGTTTCGCAGAAATGTACAGCAAGGATATAGATACACTTAGGAAAAACGAAAACCATTTGCTTAGTCTATGGAAAAAGCAAACTTCGGTAATGGAAACTGAATTTAGTTTCATGAGTAAGTTCAAGGAATCCGTTGAGAAGCAGCATAAATTTATTAATAAAAAACTTAATGATTTAGAAGGGACTACCAACATCGTTCAGCGGGAAATTCAAAACATGTCATATATTCAAGATTTTATATTGAGTGCGATAGCAGGAAGCGGGCTGTTACAAGGTCTGCGGAGACTTCAGGATACTCTTTTAGACACTATTACAGATATATACCATGGTCAAGTCAGCTTTCACTTACTAAAACCAGAACAGTTAAAGAATGAGTTGCGTATCATTTCTGGACAGATGCCTACAGAAGTTACTTTACCGATCACAAATATTGAAACAGAGTTCCAGTACATCTACAAATTGCTAAACATAAAAACCCGGGTGACGGAAAAATACGTTATATTCGAGCTCGTTTTTCCTCTTGTTAGTAGAGAACATTATCAGTTATATAAAGTTTTCTCAGTTCCACACCAAAGCAACAGTAACATGATGACAATAGATCCGGTATCAGAGTACGTTGCTATTAATCTAAAGCAAAACACTTTCTTTACGGTAACCATTAATGAATTGAATTCTTGCCTACACCATAAGGAAACTTATTTGTGCCAGCTGTTTAAACCAATAATGAGAATGGATAAAGATGAGTGCTTCTGTGATAAGAATCCTCAGAATCATTCCACATGTAACATTAAGGAATCAATGTGTGTGAACAAATGGATTGAATTGCACTTGCCATCGCAATATCTGTATTTTTGTTGCGATAATTATACCATACAAATCATATGCAATAACCAGGTTACCATAAAACATATAAGTCGCGCAGGGGTCATTACTATCGGCCAGAATTGTATTCTGAAAGGAAAAGATTTTGTACTGTACTCCTTACAACAGCAAGCCAATCAACTTAATTACACACCTATCATCCCGACACCAGAAATAGACCAGATTAATAACATAGTGAAGTTGAGAATACCTGATGGAGATGACTCATTGTCTTACCAAGAATTAAATACCTCTTTTGATATACTTAGAGACCAGATTAAAGACCTTAAGTCAAGTAATATTCAACTTGACAAACTTTCGAGTCACGACATTCATCAATACACCATAATCTACGTGCTGCTTGCGGTAGCAATAGCAGCTGCCGCTGGATGGTGGTACCGGCGGCGCAGGAATCGCATCCCGCAGCCGCCTGCCACTTCGCAATCCCGCCGTGCGGAGGGAGCCGTCCCGCCGCCAGCCATGCCCCAGTCTCAACCAGTGTGTAGTGTTGTGAAGCATTCGGTCAGTGATGATAGCATAAAATCTATTAAAACTGTGCGTTTGCAAAGTTTTGCCAAACGGTGGCCTAGTGTTACGCGTAATGTGAGTGCGGGTAAAAGGAGCTCACAGGCGCATCCTGTAGCACGTAAACAAACTATTGAAATTGAAGACACTTTAGTTTAAATTTTGAAGTATCTGTTCTTTAAGCATAATTCTATTATTGCATAACTTTTACATTGTTTTAAATTGTTAGATACCATTTGAGTACTATTTCTATGTTGATTTTACATAATGTTACCAATAAGGCTTATTTGTAGTTGCTTAGATAAATACTAGACGTATCATTTGCACCATTCATTGTCATATCATCATACTTACCATCAACCAATGTTTGTTTTCATCTCAGGCGCGGGAGTATGTTCGAGAACATGGTTTTCGGACAGCTCAGCGTTTGCGAATGTCGCTGAGTTTGCGTTGACGCGCAATCACTTTACCTAAATAATTATAATTTAGGAATAAGTGAGTACGTGACCAGCAGCCGTCCGAGGCGCCGCGTGTATCATTACCATTAACCATTTTCCTATCACCGTCGCGTATTTTGTACCATAGTTAAACTTATACCATTATACCATAGACCATTTAACCGAGTGTGTGCAGTGTAATTTAAAGACAATATAGAACTATATAACCATCAGAAGCTTTTACCTCTTTCTTTCTCCTCCTACCCGAATCCTTTACATATATATTTATGTAATTAATTAAAATTAACTTACAAAATTGAATAGAGATATGCTAAATTTATTTTTTATGGAATGTAGAATATAGTTGTGTTATGGACATTTATTGTTTTATTACAGAAAAAGCATTTGCTTAAGTGGGTTATATGCTTTGGGCTGGTCTGCGGTTGTGGTGGAAGCTGGTTTGAAAGATACTGAAGAAGATGGGGTGGACTACAACACCCTTGTGTTGGCCCAGGGCAAACTCCTTGCTGTTGTCACTGCCTATGGCAACAAGAAGAGAAATCATAATGCCTATTGTTTGGTATGTCCACTAATCTGTTACTGTTAGTCAAAATGCATAATAATTTGCGGTATTTACATTTTTTTTCACAACAAGTCATTTGAAATTATTAATTTCTGTGATATTTTCAGCTACACTCATCCTGGCGTGCCATAGGTAAGGAAAAACTAAAGAAGTGGATTAAAGTTCTTTTAGACCAACCTGCAGATGCAGGACCTCATGTGTGTCTGACATTCTCTGCTCTATGTCGCCATGCCAAGCAGATTGGTGACGAAGACCTAATAGCTGAACACAAGGTAACAATTTTTTCTGCAGACTAATATATGTGCTTTGGGATTATCTAAGGGTTAGACATCTAAGTAATTAAAATCTATTTACAGGGCAAAATGTTGGAGAGCTTAATAAAGACAATGATCACAGTGAAGACTCGCCCGAATGCTAACTACATCCAGGGCTGTGCCGACCTGCTGCATACATTGAAGAAATCAGACATCCAAGAAACCCTCCTGCCCTCGCTGCACAAAGCTATGCTGAGGAGCCCAGAGACCATTATACAGGCAGTTGGGGAAGTCATATCCAATCTGGGCATTTACGTAGATGGACTGGCTGTTGATGTTGGGAAAAGTTTTATTGGTATGTTCAAGTCACACCTTTTTTTATTCACAGCCCAAAAGCATAATCGTTATAGTGTAACATTTAAAATAGAATGCACAAGTATTATGATACTTACTTTAAAATTTCTTGAAACATACCATCACCTTAAACTAAAAAAAAATATAGATATTTTTTTCTTTTCTAGTAAATACTCACTCTCGCGACGAATGGGTGCGTGTGGAGGCAGTACGTGCCCTGGGCAGCCTGGCTCAGCGTGTCAATGACCCAGCCACCGCCAAAACTCTCCTGACCCATGCCTTTGCGGAATATAATGGCGCTAGTGGCAAACTCACGTCAAGCGAGGAAAAAATTGCTGTTTTGAATGTGAGTAAAATTTTAAAATATGTTGCTCAGCATTTTCAGTACTGTTGCATTTCAGTTACAGCTAACTAATACTAGTAGGTGGTAAAATTTGTATTGTTCAGGTAGGAGACACAAAAGCCTTTCTTGAGATTTTCTGTCTATGACAGCATGACAGTAACCACTTTAACACTATATAGGCTGCATGATCATTCACTACTACATTTTATAAAAAAATAGACTTACCTTTCAAATTTTAAATTTAATCAATAATTTTAGGGTGTGAGCATACTGCATCAGCTAGCAGTCTCGGAGTCGGAGCAGCCCAAGCTGTTCCAAGAGGCGATCACCCAGCTAACGCGCATATTGGATAGCGAGTCCCACGAGCGCACCATCTGCGTGGCGCTCGATGTTATACATCGCTGGACACTTATTATCTCTGGCCAGCTGCCAGAACAAGTTCTGCAATTGTTTAAGGTAACTACCATGCTTGAGGTAAAATCAATACATTTTATTGCTGCCCGTTTTGACCATGCCTTATACTTTCCTAAATATTAGCTGAGTTTCCTAAATATAGCAGACCTTTAAATACTTTTGTCCCATATTAACAAGATTTAATTTTTGTAACTGTTATACTGCACACCTTTTTTTGTTTATGTAATGGCTGTACAATGGTCAGCCTTTTACTGTGTGACTTGGTCTCCTCTGTACTTTCAAATGATGTTTGAATAAAGATAAGTAACTCAATTTACAGAAGAACATATCGGCGAAGAGCACGACGCAGAGCGTGCGCATCGCGTACGTTTCGCTGGTGGCGCGCGTGCTGCGCCGCACGAGCGCCGCGCCCGCACACGCCGACGCGCTGCGCCCCGCGCTGTCGGCCGCCGTCGACCGGGCGCTGCAGCAGCCCCTGCAGGTAACCGCCTTGGACCGCTCCAGGCCCTTCCCTTCCCCATGCTGCTCCAATAAGGATGCTTGGATATTTATATATAGAGGTTACTGGTTAACCCACTACACCTTTTCAAACAGACCATAGGGTCTCTGACAAGGTTTAATGACTGCTATCTAACAATTACAACCAGGGTCATTAAATTAATGTGCCCTCCGAAGGAAACATGAAATAAGTCATTGGCTGCCACCTACCTTATAACAGTTAGCTAAAATTTTCCCTCATTTTTAGCTTAACAAAGCTTAAGATTAGTCCAAAAATACAGCAAGTGCAAAATCCACTGTTAAAATTTCATATTTCTAGCTTCAGCATCTGGCAACAACCTTTTTTGGGTTCCACTGCTGGACACTGGTCTCTCCCCATTATTTTTGCGGAGGCCTGGAGCTTATTCCTCCGCGCTATGTCAATGCGGGATAGTGGCCTACCCACTGTCGGATGTTCTCAAACTGCCCATTTAATTATAACTTGATTTAACCCCTCCAACTTTAGACCTATTTCAATTCTGCCCTCCATTAGTAAAATCTTTGAGAAAATAATTTTAGAACAACTTCTAAAACACTTTACTAATAATAGACTTATACATAAAAATCAATTCGGTTTTACGAGGGGTCGATCAACCACAGATGCCGGTGTAGAGCTTTTTAAGACCATAGTGGATGCTTGGGAGACGTCACGGGATGCTTTAGGTGTCTTTTGTGACTTATCTAAGGCATTTGACTGTGTACACCATGAAACATTAATCAGGAAACTCAATCACTATGGCATCAAAGAAACCGCGCTCAGGCTTCTGGAGTCTTATCTGAGTGATAGGATCCAGAAGGTTGAAGTGAACGGTAAAAGGTCAAACGGGTCTGTAGTTCATTTGGGGGTCCCACAGGGCTCAATCCTCGGCCCCTTCTTATTTTTAATATATATTAACGATCTACCATATATGGTGGAGAATAATCACGAGATAGTATTGTTTGCAGATGATACTTCCTTAATTTTCAAAACTAATAGACAAACTGATGATTATGACGATGTGAACAATGCTCTCTCTGAGGTGGTAAATTGGTTTAATGTAAATAACTTACTACTCAATAATAAAAAGACCAATTGTATTAAGTTTTCACCACCTAATGTTAAAGAAATTATTGTAAAACCACAATTGAATGGCGAGAAAATGAGCTTTGTTGATGAAGCTGTATTTCTTGGGTTAACTGTAGATTCTAGGCTTCAATGGGGACCCCATATCTCTCGGTTAGCGAATAGACTAAGTTCTGCCGTCTTTGCAATAAAAAAAATAAGATCACTTACAAATGTCGATACAGCCAGACTGGTCTATTTTAGTTATTTCCATAGTATAATGTCGTATGGTATTTTACTGTGGGGAAATGCTGCTAATATCGACACAATATTTATTTTGCAGAAGAGGGCTATTCGCGCAATTTATAAATTAAATTCTAGAGAATCTCTGAGAGAAAAATTTAAGGAAACTAATATACTAACATTTGCATCGCAATATATTTATGAAAATAAAAATATAATGTATGTTCGTAAAAATAAACACGAATTTATGACCTTTTTGGATTTACATAGTTCGAACTGTGTTTCGACAAGGAATGGCCACAAACTTGCATTCCCCAAGTGTAGGCTCCGCAAAAAGAGCCACTCTTTTATCGGGATGTCGATCAGAATATATAATAAAATCCCGGAAAGTGTTCAATCCCTTCCTTTGCACAGATTTAAAAAGAAAGTCAAACAAGTCCTGTGCCGCAAGGCTTATTACGATCTTAAGGACTATTTAATTGATAATAAAGCTTGGGATTGAGCTGTAGTCCCACAAGGCTGTTTCTATAACTGATGTAATAGATTTAAATCAATCAAACTGCCAATGTTAACAGATAGCTGTGGGACGACATTGACACATGCGGTAGCTGTCACGTATGTTCCTTATCTGCCCATAGCTACTCTGTAAGAAAGCTTATTATTGTATACCTCATATTTTAAAACAGGGCTGAAGTTTTTCTCCGTCTGCTCTTTTCTTCAGCTCAGCATTGCCTAAGCGCACCCAGAGCAGACAGAACAAAAAAATAACGTTCACTAAGAGTTTGTAAATGAACCGTACAGTGAATAAAGAATATTTCATTTCATTTCATTTCATTTCAAACGGCTGCTATCTACTGGTAACAACTGCTTCAGCAACTAAGCGCTGTTAAATTCCAAGTTTACGGGATGTTATTTATGTAGCGTAAGAAAACAATAATGATTATTGATGGCAGCCGCTGGTGGTGAGCGAGGGCGTGGGCGCGATGCTGGCGCTGACGCTGCTGGACGCGCGGCGCGAGCTGCCCGGCAAGGCGGCGTGGGCGGCGCTGGCGCACCCCGACAAGCACGTGCTGCTGCACGACCGCCTGCTCGCGGCCGCCACCGACGATGGTGAGTTCCTGACTTGCCTCCCGCTGCCCGCCCGTTGCCCGCCCGACTCGCGCCTACACAGAACAAGCTACACCCCTATCCCTGGAGTTTGTAAACATTGTGTAAACTGCTAGTGACATCAACGTCTCTCATATGACATGAAAAGGAATGCAATAATATTAATGGACTAATAACTTTATCTGAGGATTGAAAAATCGGCCCTTAAGACATGTAACAGCTTTGAAGATAGATGTCGCTATAATTTAAAAACAGTGTGATTCAGTAACATTTAACATGTCATTATGTTTGTTTACAAAAAGTTATCATGATTTCATATGAACTTTCTTTTGTATATGAAATCCTGTAAAAGCTTACCTTTGTGCGTTAACTTTCTTGTCTTTTATTACTGCGTACAATTGCATGAACTTAAGTTATATTCATGATAAGTGTGATGTGATATATTAAAACTGCATTATAGTTATTTTATTGAGCTTACATAAGCAAGCTCTAAGATATTAGCAAAATATTAAGGGTTAGCTTATATTTTGATACCGAAATATATTTATTTCATATTCTTATATTTAAATTACGAAACCTTAAAACACGTTACATTACAAGGTTTGTGATCAGTTTTTATTGAAATATTTTAACTTAAAAGGTTTCAGTAATAAAATATAAGTAGATACTAGCACACACAATTTTATATCATGTCATTTTTTTCATTGTACTATGGCACATATAAAAGCATATCAAGAAGCAATATAACATTTACCCCTTTATAGTCCTAATACAGGTGGTGATGCTATGCAGAAATGTGTTGGAAAAGTACCCGAGTGTTGCCAAAGAAACCGGCTCTCCTGCGTACCGCGCGCTCATACTCACCCTACTGTCCCCTATAAACAATGTGCGCAAGAATGCCATTGAGGAAGTCAAGCTGCTACTTGCTGAGCCAAATAGAGCCCTAGTGGCGAGGAATTTAGTGCTAAAGTTGAATGAAGTGCTTGAAGAAGGCAAGATATTCACCACAAAAGAGAAGTCGCCTTCCGAGGAGAAGGGTGTTTCGTCCGAAGTCACTGGAAAGATTATTCTTGATTGTATCCAAGCTCTGTGTTCATTTAGAGGTGAGTTGTTATTTAGTTGATCGTGATTTACTTGCTAGCTAAACAGTGATAAAGTAAAAGAAAAAGGAATGATATGACAGAAAAAAATTGAGTTATGATGTCTTCTTTCCCACAGATTATCCAAAAGAAGAGTCCGAAAACCTAGCAATAGATGCATTAGTTTGTTCCCATCACCCACTAGTAAAAACATTGAATAAGCACGCATGGGTGCGCCTGGTGCGGCACCTGCGCCTCGACCCCAGGGAACTAGTCGCCACATACGTCAATAATCTCAAAAATAAATACATAGAAGGATATGTCCATAACGAGGTATGGAATTATTTTCGTAAATAGTATGTTTGTTCTGGGAGCATGAGCTAGTCCTAAGAAATTTTACTTCAAAACAAACAAATGCATGTTTTCAGGTAAACTCAAACATAGTCACAACACTGTGCCAGTGGAGCGAGGACGACATCGCGGACGCGGGAATAGAGCGCGCCCTGGCCATCTTCCGGGACCCGGCCGTGCTGCGCGTCACCCGAGACGAGTACTTCGCATTCCTCACCCCGCCCGGCCACTTGTACGACAAGAGCGTCATACCCGGGTAAGTGGACGTCATCGTGAGCCCGGCATAGAGCGCGTCCTAGGCGTCTTCCGGGACCCGACCGTGCTGCGCGTCACCCGAGACGAGTACTCCGCCTTCATTACCTGCCGTCCGGCCACCTATACGACAAGAGCGTCATGCCTGGGTAGTGGACGACATCGCGGACGCGGCATAAGGCGCGCCCTGGTCAAACTCAGTCTCGGTATTTCTGACCATTTTATAGAAGATGCTTACGTTTTTTTTTCTTTCTTTTAATAAAATTTTGTCTTTATTAATTCCGTCAGATATATGAGTCAAGCAATTGCTACTATTACAGAACGTTTCTGAAAAAGTTTCGGAGGCAATCGGAGAATTAACCTATATCGAACAAAATGCCATCAACTTTATCTGATATAACTGAAAAAACATGAATAATACGAGTACATGCTTCTTTCAATTTAACGCCTAAAACTCTTTTTGACTTGTTTCCAGCAATGAGGAGAGGGAGAAGGAGATGAACCTGAAGCGCGAGAGCAAGGCGTACAGCTACAAGGAGCAGCTGGAGGAGCTGCAGCTGCGCCGTGAGCTCGAAGAGAAGAACCGCCGCGAGGGGAAGGTCACTGAGGTGGGGGACCATGTTGAATCCGGTATTGGACTACCAAATTAATTGGTACTTTTAATGAGCTGTCAAAACCTGACATCTGCATACATTTTTGACGTAAATGATTTGTGACATCACAAAATTGTGAATTGACTCAATTATTATTGATTTTAAAGGTCATATAAATTATTCATGAAAATGTGCTTTCCAAGTTTTTAGGTAGGTACATTTTTTTTTTTTTGCATAGTGTCCAGTACCGTATTTAAATCAGTTGAAAAATAATTTATGCTTCCTTCTTATATGTATCACCTCTCTCTTTGTTGGAATCGCCAGCACTTTATCTCATCTATACTTTTCTCTGTTTTGTTAAAAACCAAGCCTGATACATCTAACTGATATGTTTTATTTTTAGGTGCCATTAACAGCTAAACAGAAGGAAGCAGTTAAAGCTCAGTTGGCAAAAGAGAGTATCATCCGAGATAGATTAACTGTGGTAAGTTTTTGTTATTTATTCTAAAAGGAGATAAGTTATTTAGCTTTAGTAATCAAAATGGCGATTAGAATCCCTGTTTGACTTATGTATATTTACAGTACTCTTGTACCATATTTTGAAGTGGAAAGTAGTACTTGGCATGCCTGTTGTCTATGGTGCTTTTTGAGCTGTATTAGTTTTTTTTCTTCAATTATGACATCGCAAACTCTGCATGTTGCCAGTGTCAAGTATAATTTTTGCATCACGTTTTTGCCAGTTTCGGTGAAACTGTCGTCAGTAATCATTCAGTCAGTCAAGTCAGTCAGACATTCCAGTAAAGCGATGGCTTCTTTACCAGAACGTGACCAATGGAATTTTGGAGGCAAGTCGAAAAAACATATTTTCGCAATGATATTTTAACTCACAACACTTGCTTGTGCACTATAATTTAACCTATATCGAACAAAATGTCATCAAATTTATGCGTTATAACTCAAAAACAAAAACAAGAGCAAAATATGTCTTTTTCGACTTCCCGCCAAAACTAGCTGTATTAGTTAATTTTTGAACTTTAAGGCCCGCCACATACACTATTCTATGGACTTTTCTATTCGAAAACTTCTCTGATATGGAATTTCGCATTGCGGAATGTGCGTTTGGAAGCCCTCAAAATGTTTGAACTCAATAACTGCACTGTTCAACTGAGTCTCGTTATTACGAATAGAAACAAAGTATGTTGTGTGATATTGTATTTATGGAATTCCGAGTGTATGTGGCGGGCCTTAAAATAGGTTGAATATATTGCATTGTGATGGCGCAGATGAACGCGCGCGTGACGGGCGCGATGGAGCTGGTGTGGGCGGTGCAGCGCGGCGCGGAGGGCGCGGGGGGCGCGGCGGGCGCGGCGGGGCGGGCGGCGCGGCGGCTGGTGGCGGCGCTGCTGGCGGCCGCGCGCTCGCCGCTGGGCGCGCCGGCCGCCGTGCGCGCGTACCTGCGCCTGCGCCGCCCGCTGCTGCCCGCGCACCACCTGCTGGCCGACTGCGTCGCGCGCGCCACGCTCAGGTAACGCACGCAACAACCGCCAGACCCGCCCACAAAGCTACCACTTTTTCGACGTCGTGGCCATGTAACATTTTAACATATGCGATTGTAGTTATAGCAGTGTTGTTAATTTACCACATTTTTATTTATTATTTATTAATTTTTTATGTATTAAAATATTATGGTCATAACCAATTAACGTTCAGTTTTTTTAAGTTGAAGACCTCTGCTTACCTCAGAGTGTTTCATCTGTCTTACCGTAAGGAAAAGGCATTTGTGTGAGTAACTACCTATGGATAACACGGGCCTATATGCGTATCTGAATATTCTTCTAAAAGTCCATCATTGAAGCTAGCATCCCCCCTCGCATATCAGCAATTAATTTTAACTACAAAGCAAAAAAAATTGTCTAGCAACAATCATTAATACTATGAGATATTTCAAGTCAAGTAACACCTCCTGTTCCTACATTTCTTAAACAAAGGTACAAAACATTCAGATTCATTCAATCATACTCTTTTCAGGCTCATAAAGCCCCAGTGTGACCTAGAACCCGTCTTGGAGGAGGAACCCCTGGAGAAGTCCACACTGCTGGCCATCCAGGCAACATATTACGGCACGGTAGCGCAGCGGCCGCACGATGAGAAGCGAGTGGAAAAACTCTCGCCCTACATCAAGCGCCGCCCGCCCCCGCCGCCGCCCAAGCCGCTCAACGCGCCCGGCTTCTGCTATGTGTTCCCCTTGCTTAAATATGGTGAGTTACAAAACAAGTTTAAGTTTGTTGTAGTCAAGCTTTGTCATTATTGTTGACAGCAGCAGCAGAACCCTCCCCCCCCCCCCCCCCTCCATCAAGGTCCAGATTCAGGCTTGGGCGCCCCATGGGCAGGAGGGCGGCAAATTTGCCCCCCTCCTGACCAAGAACCTGAGTACGCCCATGTGCGTGTCCATGGTACCCACGACACAGGGTATATCTACGTTACTGTGGAACTATGAATTGTATATTGTATATGTTGTTGAAAAGAGGTGTTTTTCTACAACACTAAAATTCATGGAAATATACTGTGATTTATCCATTTATGACAGCAGAAATTTAATGTATCAACATAGTTATTATGCTTTGTAAAAGTGTATGATAATAGTGTATCCCTATTTTACATTTATAATTTGAATATAGTCCATAAGTATAGGTTTTATTTGCGTATATTAATTTGGTCTTTTAATCTCACTAATCTAATCAGCCACCATTTACAACATTAATTACCTAAAGTGAGTTTTCAGAAATAAATTAGTGTTATATTCTTGCTTGTAGGTCTATCAGCAAACTCAACACTCTGCGACGACCAGGCGATGACGATGGGCCTGTCGGTGATCGCTCACCACGCGGCGCTGCGAGGAGACGCTGCCGCTCTTCTGGCCTCGACACTCTTCCCCATTGACCACATGTTCAGCCT
Organism: Pyrgus malvae; assembly: GCA_911387765.1. Taxonomy (NCBI): domain Eukaryota; kingdom Metazoa; phylum Arthropoda; class Insecta; order Lepidoptera; family Hesperiidae; genus Pyrgus; species Pyrgus malvae. The sequence continues at coordinate 1,088,551 of OU426955.1, read as the reverse complement.
CCTCATCGATCTTAGAGGTGATCACCGCCACTGTTGCTCATAATCCATATCTATAATTCCATACTATTATAGCATCATTAGACTCAACGTCTATGAATTGGATTTGTGTATTTTGGAAATTAACTTCTTGAACTTGTATTACATTTGTCACTTTAAAAGTGACTTTTGCTGCTTTTTTGTAACATCTTAAGGTAAGCAAAGTAAACTCCATATTGTTATTTGTTTATTTAAATGGGGTTAGTAGACAAGCATTCAGTCTGTGTGGTGTTATTGGCAACTTCACCACATTCCATCTACAGACCATCTGAAGTAAGGCACAGTGTTACCTAAGGTTGTGTGCAGCTACTACCCTAAACGCTGATGCGGTCCCAACCGCATCTTTTCTCCAAAACTAAATAGAATTGCTTCACAGTAGAAATGGATGCATCAGTGGTACTTCCCCAGTCGATAGAAAGACAAAGACAAAGACATTTATTTGCACAAATATGGGTGTTTACAAAGTTGTTTATATATATTTAGTTCGCCATATTTACCTTCATGAGGTATGCAAATATACAATGATAAAAATATAAAAGGAAAAAAACTAAACTATAATACAATTACGAAATGTACATTTACATCTATTTTAATATTATTTTTATTTGTGCCATATTGCGCCTTTTATAAATAAAAATATTTATTTATTTATATTTCGGATCGGTTCCGATCGTCAGCTTTGGGTACCCATATCACAGGGTGTTTGTACACTGAGATGAAAAAAAGCCGGCGGAAAAAAAACCTCCCAGGTTTTTATGGAATTCCTTTATGCCGTTTTATCGTTTATGAAATCAGTGACTGAGTAATACGCCTTTTTCAGTAAATACGTTTTAAGTCCTTTTTTAAATTCGTTGCCCGTTTTAATTTTGAGGAATTCCGGTAGACCGTTATATATTTTTGGTCCCATGCAAAAGACACTGTTATGATATTGTTTTGTTTTGGAAGCGATTGAACATAATTTACTGTTATGTCTTTTTGATTTAAGGGTTTCATATTTTGTGATTTCTGTTTTGACCATTAAAGAGATCTCGTAAATGTATAAGGAAGGGAGCGTCATTATTTTTAAATTTTGAAAATGTGGAGAAAAGACAACATAAATATTTATTTCAAATTAGGAATACGGAATATTCGCTTAGTGAATGTAATTTTTTTCTGGTCATTCCCGATCGAACCATTAAGTCATGAGTGTATTGTGCGACCAGTGACTTGAAGGTTTGTGTGGGCAGGTAGCACGGAGGGCGAGGTGGCCCTGCGGTGCACGGAGGCGCTGCTGGAGACGGCCAAGTGCGCGGCGCAGGGCCCGCTCGGCCAGGACGACGTCAACTGCCTGCTGGCCGGCCTGCAGAGCCCGCTGCAGGTACGTGCCTCACTGCAACCCTTTTTGCGTCCTGCCCTCGGCCTAAAGCTCACTCCACCACTCTGCAAATTGGTTGAGAAGCGAGTTAGTGGCTAACCCGCCGTCGGATGATTTCAAACCGCCCATAAGGCCTCCGACAAGATTTAATGACTGCCATCTATCGATCTATCAACTACAACTGATACCGATGGCTTAACGTAAGCACGGAACCGCTTCAGGTACATAATTGTTGCTATTCAGCTTAATATTACAACCTCAATTGCCCTCCACCTGTGTGTGGCAAGTGTGGAAACTCAAACCGTCCAGCGAGCGGCCTAGGAAAAAACGACGATGTAACTGTATGACTAATTTTAAACTCCATATGGAATAGGAAGGCACACTTTCTTTTAATGCGTGGACAATGATATTAGCAATTTTTTTTTCATATACTTACATTAAAAAAACCAGTCTAATAACCATATGTTCGTGATATGTATTTATGAAGTAGCATTCCAGTATGCACATTTTGTATTAAGTTATCCACTCAAACCAACGTCAAGCTGTTATTCCGTAGGTAAAGTGTGTCCTGCCATATGTATGGCTCCCATTTTTATGTAAAATGTAATAACAATAATTGTGTACAGGTAGTGCGTGACTCGGTTCTCCGCGCGTTATTATGCGTAGTGGACTGTTTACCGCCGCTGCTTGAGAGTGAGAGCTATGGACTGATCCTCGCCATGCGTCTCTATGTGGCCACCTACGACATCTCTGAAGATAACAAGTAAGAATTATTTGTAGCATTTTTTGTAAGTAAGAATTATTTGTAAGTTGCTTAGTCTATGAAATTAAATAGTTTATTAATTTCCTGGTTAATAACAACAGATGATGTTGGTCATTAATTCACTTTAATCATCTTTCAATAGTACTATTGAATTTGATCACATTCTAATAAAATCTACCACCCTTTCAGACGTTGGATTGGAATAAAAGCAATTGTCATACTAATTATGTGGTGCGCAAACAATGTGATCTGATCTGAAAATTAGCATACAATATTATGACAAGACTATTTTTATCTATGACTCTAGCTAGATTAACTCCTTACAAAATAAAGGTAGGTTAAACACTACTTTGCAATAATCCACAATCAGAACATATGATGGTGTATATTTTTTTCATGCAATTACTTATCTTTATAACAATGGAGTTCCGCAAAGTAACGCCTGAATCTATTAATCATTACAAAATGTCACTGTTGGAATACAGTTGAGTAATCACAGACATAGTGTACCTACATAAACTATATAGGTGTAAAATAGATAGGCTTGATTTTTTGGAAAAATATACTACAATTCCGCGTGAAAAGAGCCGCCTGCAAAACAACATTCAACCTTCCTCTCACGAACGATAACATCGCAAAAGAAAAAAAGCCAATTGAAACATCACCAGGCAGCTAGCGGAGGAGCTGTGGAGGAGGCTGGGCCGCGCGGAGCAGTGGGTGGCGGAGCGGCCGGCGCAGCTGGCGGAGCTGCTGCTGCAGGAGGTGCAGCACCCCGCCGAGCCGCTGCAGCGCGCCGCCGCGCCCGCGCTCGCCGCGCTCGTGGCGCGCGCGCTGCACCCCGACGTGGCCGTGCAGCCGCTCATGCGCCGCCTGCACCGCATCTACACCGAGCGCCTGCCCGTGAGTCTCCTTCTGCCTCCCCCTGCCTCCCCCTGCCTCCCCCTGCCTCCCTCTCTCCTTACTTACACCCACACTGATAGTAGCTTGTCCAGTAAAATTGCATTCTAAGTGTTATAACACAAACATATCATGGGAAGTACCTAAAAACTATAAAGAATTTTTAAAGGCTATGTAAAGACAATCAGTTTTTACAATGTATTATAAGTTGCATTGAACTAAAAATGTATTAAATTTTTAATTAATTATGTATAAGTAATATCAGTTAGGTGCAACTTAAAGTAGCTTTATCTCGCTGCTACCATTTCAAAGTGACTCCAATGTCAAAACTAGGGAAAATTACAAAGTTTACTTTACCATGCCTACAGCAAGTTTATATAAACGAATACACAAGAATTTATTTTTCATTTGAATGGTATGATGGGATATTTGTTTGTAAATGCAAAATTTTCGATAAAGTTTATGTTATAGCTAGTTTATGATTACAAAGTAGTTTAAATGAAATTAGCACAATTCTTCCATATTTGTTAATCACCCTTATTTAAAAATATTGCACATTATTCTGATTTGCGTGCGCGCCTAGTTCCATGTTAGTAGACTGCGCGTTGGCCTGCGGAGGCCAAATGAGCGCAACTTCTACGACGCATGAACGGGTCAATAATCCACGTACAGTACTCACAACGGATCTACGTCGTAAATAAAACACTTTCGCACAATAGCATATGCGCAGTCGTTTGTTGCACCTAACTTTAAAGCGACAAAGATCCGGCGTGCGAAGTGTAATGGAGTTTCCCCCCTGCGGGGCGGCAGATGATCCCGGCGAAGGTGGACGCGCTGGGGCACGAGACGGAGGCGGCGGTGGACGAGTGGGGCGCGCGGCGCGGCGTGGCGCTGGCGCTGCGCGCGCTGGCGCCGCGCCTCACGCCGGCCGAGGTGCCCGACGCCATGAACTTCTTCGTGCACGTGGCGCTGGCCGACCGCCGCGACCTCGTGCGCGTCGACATGCTGGCCGCCGCCATGGCCGTCGTCGAGCTGCACGGGAAGGTCAGTTGTGCTACCTGCTACCTGCTACTGCTGTTGTCACTTCTTGCTCCTGCATTCAACGTATTAGTAAAATACACACTTGACTTGTGTAATTTATGATAATATAAAATGCCAAAAACTGTCGGAGTTTTTGGCGGGAAGTTGGAAGGGCCATGTGCTCTTGTGTTATTTTCATTTTCTTGGAGTACTTTTGCGTTATATCGGATAAAGTTGATGACATTTTGTTCTATATATAGGTTAATGAAAGTGTTCATGCGTTGTGAAATAAAAATAACAGTGCGAAAATAGTATATTTCATTACAAGTGCGGAAAGGTTGTCATTGCAAGGAGGTCCGACAAATGTCTACCCGAGCCGAGGCGCAGCCGAAGGTGAAGGTTGACAGTCGGAACTCCTTCCAATGACGGTTCCGCACGTGTACTGAACAACTATTTTTAATACAGTTGCGAAAAAATTAAAACAATTTAATAAAATACTAAAAACTCGCAAAGAACATTTTTGAAAAATGGCGCCAACCGTAAAAGAATATAAGCAGAGTTTTTTTTGTTTTCTTCACCCATTCTGGGTAGGCAAAGGGAACTATGCCCATACAGCCAAGTCTTCAGTAGATTTTTTTTATTGATATGAAATGAAAATGTTAATGAGATGAAATGAAATGAAACCTAACCTAACTCATTGAATCAAATCATTAAATCTGATATTGAAACAAATTAGTGATGCATGAATCATAAAAACTTCTAAAACTTCGTGGTTGGTTTTTTTCTTTTTAATAGACATTATTTTGACAGTTGGGAAAGAGAACGCACGAGTGCGGAAAAGGTAAAGAAAAAGCACGAGTGTGTAATAGCCCACTTCCCGCACGCTATACGTCCCTGCAATACGTCACTTTTTGAGCAACTGAATTAATTTCAGCTTTCCTCTAAAACTCCATCGGACACGTTCTGGTAAAGTAGCCATTGCTTTACTTGAACATCTGACTGATTAAACTGATTGATTACTGACGACTTACTGAAATTTTCTGTGACAACTAAGTAATGCTATACTAGACACTGGCAATATGCACAGAGTTTACAATGCCATCATGAAAAAAATTAATGAAAACCGGCGAAGCCACGATTAATCATGTGCATTAAGAGTCCTTGTGCTGCGTGGAACACAATGAGACCCTGTGGACTTTTGCGGTGATCAAGATCCCACTGAGTTTCATACAACACTAACAACCGTGCCTACACTCTGCAAATGAACTGAAGATCACAAAATAATGCGGCCTAATTGTCTACATTCATATACACTTATTGTCTCAGCTTTCGCGGTAATCGGCCTATAATGATAAAATATTTTTTTATCGGTATTACTTTGTACTTTACCTGTGGAAACTCAATTCTTTAATTTCCTTGCTCAGGAGACCATAAGCAGCCAGTTGCCAGTGTTCGAGGAGTTCCTGGACAAGGCGCCGAAGTCGGGCGGGTTCGACAACGTGCGGCAGTGCGTGGTGCTGCTGGTGGGCTCCCTCGCGCGCCACCTGTCGCCGGACGACGAGCGCATCAAGCCCATCACGCTGCGCCTGATCACCGCCCTGTCCACGCCGAGCCAGGAGGTGCGTGTCTCTCTCTCTCTGCTGTCTGCCACCCAGTTGCTGCTCCGATACTTGTCGATCTCAACTAAAACCCCTCTCGGTCCCCTCCCTAGCCTAGCCTAGCCGCGGTAGGGTACATTTCTCCGAGTGCATCGCGGTGCCACAAACGGGCCCATTTTCGGAGAGTGATGTAGCTTTCCCAAACGCTCAGGTAAGCTTACATGGCGAGCGGCCACGCTGCCGTTCTTCCCGGGTCCGCGGCTGGACTGTTCGAGCTCCCATTCTCGCCACCCTCTACCCCAAAAGTCTCCTTTTGGTCGCCTCTGACGATCTGGTAGCTCATATTCTAAACACGAGTTAGCACAGTCGGGCGGTTTCGACAACGTCCACTCCAGTATTGCGTCATGCTGTTCGCTTTTAGACATTTGTCAGTACTTATGTCGTGTAAATTATTAAAAAGCTTCTTTATTCTAGGTCCAAGAGGCAGTGAGCAATTGCTTACCACACTTGGTCACATCACCGGCCCTGGAGGGAGAGATACCAACCATCATGAATAAACTCATGAAGCAACTCCTCACCGCCGAGAAATATGGAGACAGGAAGGCAAGTCCTAGTTTAATAATAAATTGCTTTAAGTTATATTGCTATTGATTTGTGTTAATGAACTATTAGAAATATACCATATTATCAGTTAGCCTGGTAATTAAGCTGAGTCATGATGTATTTATTTCCTACAGGGTGCAGCTTATGGTATTGCTGGTATAATCAAAGGACTCGGTATCTTGTCACTCAAACAACTTGATGTGATGGGAAAACTGACAGAAGCTATACAAGAAAAGAAAAATTACAAGTATAGAGAAGGTAATATTAACACTAAAACCGAAAACCCTATTAATAGCTTGCCTCTTGCTTTTGGAGAGGAATCTGGAATCTGTAGCTGAACGTACCGGCTTCCTAGATTCGCCAAACGGGCCCATAGAAATGCGATATAGATTTCTGACAGTCTCCGGTGCTTCCCGGGCCCGCTGACTGGATGGTATGAGCTCCCACTATCGCGGCCCGCAATGCCAAAGGTAGGGGGATGGAGACCTTTTGCCTCTTTCCTTTATACAGAGGATACTGTAGCTGTTATTCCTTTGTACCTTAGCTCTTATACAACGTTTTATAGGGGGGCACATGTAATTTTTAATGACGTGCCAAACTTTCAGGTGCCCTGTTTGGGTTCGAGGCGCTCTGCCAGAAGCTGGGGCGGCTGTTCGAGCCATACATCGTGCACGTGCTGCCGCACCTGCTGCTCTGCTTCGGGGACTCGTCGCAGTACGTGCGCACGGCGGCCGACGACACCGCCAAGCTCATCATGAGCCGCCTCAGCGCGCACGGCGTCAAGCTGGTGCTGCCCTCGCTGCTCACCGCGCTGCAGGACGACAACTGGAGGACGAAGGCCGGTCAGTGTGCAGTGTACAGTGTACACACCTACCTACAGCCGTCCTGCCGCTCTGCTTCGGGGACTCGTCGCAGTACGTGCGCAGGGCGGCCGATGACGAGGTCGGTCAGTGTAAACTGAGCCTCTCAAGGTCATATTATCCTTCAGATTGTACAACGTAATCACAGAACACATCCTCGCGTTTTTAATGGTGGATTGGTTCTCCCGTCAAGGCTTACTTTGTATCCTGTGTATTCCCAACTATTTCTTCATGGGTTACCAACATCTTGAATTCATTTTATGGTTGTTAGTTTTCATTTCCTGTTCCGTTTCTTACGCGTCTTCGAGGTGGAGATGTAGCACCAACGAAACTTAGTATTGAAAAACACAAAAAGTCCCGCAGTATATCTTGTCCTGACCAGTCTAATTAATTAATACAATAGACAGACTGCATTGTCTTGTTTGCCAATCTGTACTGGTCTTGTCTGCCAATTTGTACTGGTCTTGTCTGCCAATCTGTACTGGTCTTGTCTACCAATCTGTACTGGTCTTGTCTGCCAATCTGTACTGGTCTTGTCTACCAATCTTACTGGTCTTGTCTGCCAGTCTGTACTGGTCTTGTCTGCCAATCTGTACTGGTCTTGTCTACCAATCTGTACTGGTCTTGTCTACCAATCTTACTGGTCTTGTCTACCAATCTGTACTGGTCTTGTCTGCCAATCTGTACTGGTCTTGTCTACCAATCTTACTGGTCTTGTCTACCAATCTGTACTGGTCTTGTCTGCCAATCTGTACTGGTCTTGTCTACCAATCTTACTGGTCTTGTCTGCCAGTCTGTACTGGTCTTGTCTGCCAATCTGTACTGGTCTTGTCTACCAATCTGTACTGGTCTTGTCTACCAATCTTACTGGTCTTGTCTACCAATCTGTACTGGTCTTGTCTGCCAATCTGTACTGGTCTTGTCTACCAATCTTACTGGTCTTGTCTACCAATCTGTACTGGTCTTGTCTGCCAATCTGTACTGGTCTTGTCTACCAATCTTACTGGTCTTGTCTGCCAGTCTGTACTGGTCTTGTCTGCCAATCTGTACTGGTCTTGTCTACCAATCTTACTGGTCTTGTCTGCCAGTCTGTACTGGTCTTGTCTGCCAATCTGTACTGGTCTTGTCTGCCAATCTGTACTGGTCTTGTCTACCAATCTTACTGGTCTTGTCTGCCAGTCTGTACTGGTCTTGTCTGCCAATCTGTACTGGTCTTGTCTACCAATCTGTACTGGTCTTGTCTACCAATCTTACTGGTCTTGTCTGCCAGTCTGTACTGGTCTTGTTTGCCAGTCTGTACTGGTCTTGTCTGCCAATCTGTACTAGTCTTGACTAATTTTATTTAAATCACTATTGTATGATGAATGTTATTTCCAATTAATCATATTTTTTGATTTTATGCAGGTTCCATCGAGCTGCTCGGCGCGATGGCATACTGCGCGCCGAAACAGCTGTCGTCCTGCTTGCCCAACATTGTGCCCAAGCTGATAGAAGTTTTAAGCGATTCTCACATGCGAGTGCAAGAGGCGGGTGCGGAGGCGTTGGGTGTCATCGGCTCCGTCATTCGCAACCCAGAGATTCAAGGTGAGCTTACATTAGGGTCTAGGGTCTAAAAAATATTGCACTAAACCACGTTTGAATAATTCATTTTTATATATGACTTTTATTGCCATTTAAAGTATTAAATATTTTTTCAATTGATTATAAATGACATTCAGTCGATTTAGAGGTCGCCGATTCGGATGGTGTGGCTAATGTTAGGGGAGGCATATGTCCAGCAGTGGATCTGTAAAGCCTGATTAAGAAATTGAATACAGACGCTTAATGTCTCAAAGCTTCATTTTAGCACTTTAAATAAATACATACTCCACGAAAAAAGTTGTAGTTTTATGGTATACCTACACATACTTGCAAAGAACAGTTGCAAAAAAGCTTTTAAGTTTTCACAGTCACAGTACCCCTACTGCCTCCACCACCTCCAACCACAGTTTACAATGGTCAAATTCACTTATGCTTATAGAAGACTTATCCACAACATATTGAATGGAATGAACTTCTGCTTTGAGTCTTTATCTTAACTGTCTGCATTGAGGTATTTCGTAGCTGTTTCAATTTTCACAATATCACAATCTTTTTATTTTGAGATTTGAGAAAAAAGTAACCTATAGCGTTGTTATCCAGCGATCGTCCCCGTCCTCCTGGAGGCGCTGCAAGACCCGTCCGGCAAGACGTCGGACTGCCTGTGCAAGCTGCTGAACACGAAGTTCGTGCACTTCATCGACGCGCCGTCCCTCGCGCTCATCATGCCGGTCGTGCAGCGCGCCTTCCTCGACCGCAGCACCGAGACGCGCAAGATGGCCGCGCAGATCATCGGCAACATGTACTCGCTCACCGACCAGAAGGATCTAATGCCTTATCTACCCAACATTATACCTGGACTCAAGGCTTCGCTCCTCGACCCTGTGCCAGAGGTGAGTAGAACTCGGAAAGTCGCGGTCCAGCCGCCTTCCTCGACTGCAGCACCACGTAGACGCGCGAGGCTTTAAGTTATTAGTAGATCCTGTACCGGAGCAGCGGGGGTAAGTGACATCGATAGATTACTGAGATCTGGCTTTACAACACATTTACATTTGCAAGTGTACATTGCCAGTGTAGGTCTCTGCAGTTGCGCCTGTCAGCACACTACTATTCAAATAGGTATATAACTTGTGTAATTTTTGTTCGCAGAGGATTGTCACAATTTTTTTATATATTTTTTTTGTACGCATATAGGTGCGTTCAAAATCGGCCCGCGCACTGGGCGCGATGGTGCGCGGCATGGGCGAGAGCAGCTTCGAGGAGCTGCTGCCGTGGCTGATGCACACGCTCACGTCGGAGTCCTCGTCCGTGGACCGCTCGGGCGCCGCGCAGGGCCTGTCCGAGGTCGTCGCCGGCCTCGGCGTGCAGAAGCTGCACAAGATCATGCCGGGTGATTCACCGTCACATTTAATAGCAGAAATCAGACGAATAAGACAATGTTCAGTCAAAGTGTGATGAACCATAAAACATTCTAGAGACTTTAAAATTTTGGTATTGAATGCTAATAAGGCCTTTCTATAAGTTACTTGCTATAAAAGATATCGCCCAAAAAAACAATAGTTTTTGTTAGAATCACTTCAGCAAAGCTTAACTAATGCGTAAAACTGTGCGTTTTTCAAAGGTGTTAACTTTCATAGGTAAACATTATCAAAATACCAACTATTTTGATGCTGCTGGCCAAACAGCAAGCTTTGCTCCCAATGGGCTCGGAGCCTAACCTAGGTCTATATTCACAACAGTGAAGTACCTCGTCGCTCTGGTTTAGGAAACTTAGCAATTTATTAGATGCCAACTTGGCTTTGTGCTCCAAGTGACTCCCGATGCCGATTTACTCGTAATGTCAACTCCCAAGTACACTGATGGTCACTTTTACTAATTGATGACCTGGAACTTGGGCGCTTCTTTATTGAAGTAATTGATTTTTTTTTTGTAAACGCGTTCGTAATATTTTTATTAATTCTTTTCCAAGTAACTTGTCTTGATTTGGTAGCTCGATTTGTCCACAGACATAATAGCGACGGCGGAGCGCACGGACATCGCGCCGCACGTGAAGGACGGCTACATCATGATGTTCATCTACATGCCGGGCGCGTTCACGGACGAGTTCACGCCCTACATCGGGCAGATCATCAACCCCATCCTCAAGGCGCTGGCCGACGAGAACGAGTACGTGCGCGAGACCGCACTACGGGCTGGCCAGAGAATTGTGACCTTGTACGCGGACTCGGCTGTCACCTTGCTTCTGCCGGAGCTGGAGAAGGGACTGTTTGACGACAACTGGCGCATTCGATACAGCTCCGTTCAACTTCTAGGTAAGATAATACTTATAGCGTACTTATTAGATCTTTTTATTTCTAAGTGCAGTCTTGTTGCTTTTAGAATGGTTGAGTTTTAGTCAATGTGTTTTGTACATCGATCGCAGACTTCTTCTTCTTCAATCCTCTTTAATGTTTACTGCTGGGAAAGGCCAAATACGATTGAATACATATTCAAAAATAATTAGCAGCGATAAACATTTTGAAGCAATCATCCTATATTAATAGCGCAAGCCGATTTTAGTCCCAGTGATTACGGGATGAAAGCTGCACATAAAAAATGGTTATGGTCTCATTCTGCAGAGCTCCAGCTGTGGATATGTTTCTATTAAAATAAAAATTTTAATACAAAATCAATTTAATTTATAAAAAAACAACAATTTTATTGACACAAGTATGAAGTAAACAGAGAATATTCTGTTTATGTATTACAAGAAGCGTCTGTCATAACTTTTTTTTTAATGGCGTCTCAGTATTTTACCATTTTGCCAATATCAAAGTTGGGGTGTCATTACATACTTTTTAATATTTTATTTGACATTAATATAAAAACTCTTAAGAATCGTAAAGAGACACCTCCTCCTTTAGTACTTCACATAAATTTCTTATGATGGATATTTTTTAATTTAAATTAACTGGATGTATAAATGTAAAAAGTAAAATTTCCTGTTACAAGTTTCGAAATTCTTTAACTATTAAACTAACGCTAATATTTCGCCGGCGACCCACTAGTCCATATTAATTTAATATTATAAATACGAAAGTAAAACTGCCTGTTACACAGATAGAGTCGACCTTGGGAAAGGACATAGGATAGTTTTTATCTCGGTAAAATGTACTATTTCAGTGGGATAGATTAGTACTATTATAACCATAAAAACTGAAATCATCGGGCATAATTGGAAATTTTGTGCTACCGAAGAAAAAGCTATATTCACTTGCCTCAGGTGACTTGCTATATCGGTTATCGGGCGTAACGGGCAAGATGAGCACGGAGACGGCGTCTGAGGACGACAACTTCGGCACGGAGCACTCGCACAAGGCCATCATGGCGGCGCTGGGCGCGGAGCGGCGCAACCGCGTGCTGGCCGGCCTGTACATGGGCCGCAGCGACGTGGCGCTCATGGTGCGCCAGGCCGCGCTGCACGTGTGGAAGGTGTGTACATATATAGTGAACACTATGTAGCTTGGGCACGGAGCACTCGCACAAGGCCATCATGGCGGCGCTGGGCGCGGAGCGGCGCAACCGCGTGCTGGCCGGCCTGTACATGGGCCGCAGCGACGTGGCGCTCATGGTGCGCCAGGCCGCGCTGCACGTGTGGAAGGTGTGTACATATATAGTGAACACTATGTAGCTTGGGCACGGAGCACTCGCACAAGGCCATCATGGCGGCGCTGGGCGCGGAGCGGCGCAACCGCGTGCTGGCCGGCCTGTACATGGGCCGCAGCGACGTGGCGCTCATGGTGCGCCAGGCCGCGCTGCACGTGTGGAAGGTGTGTACATATATAGTGAACACTATGTAGCTTGGGCACGGAGCACTCGCACAAGGCCATCATGGCGGCGCTGGGCGCGGAGCGGCGCAACCGCGTGCTGGCCGGCCTGTACATGGGCCGCAGCGACGTGGCGCTCATGGTGCGCCAGGCCGCGCTGCACGTGTGGAAGGTGTGTACATATATAGTGAACACTATGTAGCTTGGGCACGGAGCACTCGCACAAGGCCATCATGGCGGCGCTGGGCGCGGAGCGGCGCAACCGCGTGCTGGCCGGCCTGTACATGGGCCGCAGCGACGTGGCGCTCATGGTGCGCCAGGCCGCGCTGCACGTGTGGAAGGTGTGTACATATATAGTGAACACTATGTAGCTTGGGCACGGAGCACTCGCACAAGGCCATCATGGCGGCGCTGGGCGCGGAGCGGAAAGAATGAATATGATTAAAAAAAGAAAATGAAATTTAGAAAAATAAAATGATATGCCAAAACAGTCCTTAGGTACGAAGGCAGAAGGCTTGTTTTTTTTTAAAGCGTATAAAACAAAATCACAAGTTAATTTAAATACTTATTTTGCAAAATTGTACTACATATTAAACTGTATGCTTATGCAATGATCATGAAATGTTTAATAATTCACAGTATAAAACAATAAGCAATGCTTAGAATAAAAATAAGACAACCTTGTCACAACTGTCACAAATCGTGTGCTTGTGCTAAAATGCCAACAATTTACAACTAATATCTATTCGCAGGTGGTAGTAACGAACACGCCGAAGACATTGCGAGAAATTCTCCCCACGCTGTTCGGTCTCCTGCTCGGTTGTCTCGCCTCGGACAGCTTTGACAAGCGGCAGGTGGCCGCCAGGACCCTCGGAGATCTCGTCAGGAAGGTAGCATATCGATTTTTTCATTGTGTGATTTGTGCTTATTTAGATATTGGTATTAATTACTTAGTTGGTACTGTTCTTGCGTCTATTGTAGCTAGGAGAGCGGGTGCTACCGGAGATAGTGCCAATCCTAGAACGGGGGCTTCGGTCGGAGCACTCGGAACAGCGTCAAGGCGTATGCATCGGCCTTGGGGAAATCCTCGCGTCTACTTCACGCGATGCCGTCCTCACCTTCGCCGACGGACTGGTAACACAACCTTACATATAATTTACTTGCTTACTCTATCTTGTTTCAGCTGTAATTTGTACTTTGATGAAAATATTGTTGGCAACTTAGTCTGTACCACATTTTTATTATTCTGATAAGCTGCTTTTAATACAGTTGTTTCTACCTCTCTTCTTCTACTTTAAACCTTGGAGCCTGGTGCCTTTCTAAAAGTAAGGCAAGGCAAAACTTGAGACTTAGACTATTGGCGTTTTATGTTAGCGAAATATTTTCTTTGATCTTCTTTTATGTTTAAAAAATCGTATAAAAGAAGTGAACATGAATGAAACATGCCTAGATCCCAACGGTGCGGACAGCCCTGTGCGACGAGCTGCCGATCGTGCGGACGGCGGCGGCGCGCACCTTCGACAGCCTGCACGCCACCATCGGCAACAAGGCGCTGGACGACATCCTGCCGCCCATGCTGGAGCAGCTCAACAGCCCCGACGCGGCCCTGGCCGAGGCCACGCTGGACGGCCTCAAGCAGATCATGGCCATCAAGTCGCGCGCCGTCCTTCCTTATCTTGTGCCCGTACTGACGTCCGGAGCCAATGGTGCGGATACCAGGTGAGGATAGGAATCCTGTTCATACTCAAATTTTGATGTAATTTTTGAAGATTTGAAAAACACACTTGCGATTTCAAAAATATTTTCTTACCAATTTACGATTTGTTTAATGTTCCATGTTGTTTGATAAAATATTATGTGTATTCATATATGATTAACAATATTGGCTTGAACGTTTATCGTGCGAGCTTCGCAATTAATTTAAAAGTGGCATTAGACGTAAGAATCGTCTAATGCCACTTTTAAATTAATTGGCATGATGACACTATTAAAGAATCAGAGAATAAACGGTTTTACAGAAAAATATATGCTAAAAAAGTTTTAAATATGATCCCGTTTTAATTTAAACATTACGATTAATAAGATTTTCAATAAAATAAAAGTATTGAATACAGCAATCGGCCATGTTATCTGAAACGCCAATCAAAAGGAATGACGTCACGTCTCAGTAAATGTCATCGTGTTGCTTGAAGTTTGACGAGCAAGCCGACGCCATGACACCTACGAGCGTTTTGGCGCTTAATTCAAATTACATAGCAGAAAATACATTAATTTACGTTAAAAGTTGAGTTTATTGCTGAAATAAACTTTTTTTCGAAACTAGGAGATGTGTACCTACAATAAGGAAAGGTATTTAAAAATGTGTCATCATGCCCATTGCGAAGCTCGCACGATAAACGCTATTAACTTAATCCATATTACCATAGAGCAGCAAGAGCAGCGATGGCCGAATGGTAAAAGGCCGGGGTTTTCGACGCGATCGATATCGGGTTAAAATTCTCGGCGCGCACCTCTGACAAAGAAATTTGTAATGTGCGAATTTATCGCTGCTCCACGGTGATGGAAAATATTACGATCTTCTCCATCGCCGTGCATGCCTGAGAGGAATTTATAATATCTCGAAAGCATGATGTCCACCAATCCGCACTGCGGATTGGTGCCCAGCGTATTGCCCAGCGTAGTAGACTATGGCCTAAATCATTTTTACTTGTGAGAGCAGACCTGTGCTGACATAAAAAAAAGGTTGAAAGAAAATACCATACTTTACTTATTTAATATTATAAATTTGAAAGTAACTCTGTTTGTCTGTCTTAACGCTTTCCCGCTTAAAATACTAAACCAATTTTAATGAAATTTAGAACACAGCTAGAGTAGAATTGGGAAAGGACATATTTAACCTATGGAACCTATAAAACGGAAGGCTAGTTAATCATAATTGCCACCTTAAGTCACTTTCATAGCAATGAAGAAGGGGAAAATCGGGTCTCAGGCCGCTATCCCACACGCTTTAAAAGTAACGTTAACCGCGCATCTGTGCAGCGTTGTCGCTGCGAATATGTTGGAGTGTCCCCAACGCTCGTAAAACGCCAGTGGGTTAGCGGCCTTGTCCGCTTAGCTGGCTCCTTATACACCAAATCGTGTGTAAAATCGGTCGTGACACTTGACGGCAAATTTGTTATTTTAATAACATCCTACAGGTAAAGCGGCATAAAATATATGTATCTGTTCCCCAGGGCCCTGTCGGCGTTAGCGGCGGCGGCAGGCGGCGCGCTGGCCCGGCACCTGCCGCGGGTGCTGCCCGCGCTGCTGGCGGCGCTGGTGGCTGCGCGCGGCACGCCGCACGAGGCGCGCGAGCTGGACCACTGCCGCGACGCGCTGCTGCCCTGCGTCGACGAAGCGGGCGTCAGATGGTATGCGCTGCTATACTCGCCTACAGGGTGGCGGCAACTCACTGCTTTAGTGACAACACCAAAGCGGACGCGGTCAATGCCGCGATGTACTGTTACTCAACGTCAACGAGGCTGGCGTGAAATTGAAGGCGATACTTTGGGCGCAGGTTGTACTAGTCGTAAAAAAGATACATCATATTATTATACAATCTATTGTATTTAAAGGAACTCAAAGTTTCAAAGCGAGGATTCGAAGATACAATGCAGTTCTTATCCATAACAGCGAAATTTAGCGATTTAGAGCAGTTTCACATAAGCCTATTTTACTTTTATATATCAGGCGCGACAGATGTCAACTCGAATTCTGATTTCAAACCAATTCTAATCGTTCATCAGACGTGTTTGCTAACTGACAGAGCGTAACGAACCCAATATTTATTGACCACCCGCGCGGCGAAATGGTTACCATGCCGGACTGACGGTCGCAGGGTGCCGGGTTCGAATTTTGGCGAAGCAGAAATTTGAATGACGAGTTTAAAATTTCTGTTCTCAGCCTGGGTATTTGTGTTTCTGACCTTGTGCGTGTCCATAGCACCCACGACACAGAGTATTCCCAACTGGGGAGAGTGGGGAGCTACGAGCGTGAAGCGATATTATTATTTTAGTTGTGTCGTTGCAGCATCATCGACACGTTGCTCGAGATCGTGCGCACGCCGGAGAGCCCGGCGGAGGGCGGGGAGGGCGGGGAGGGCGGGCGGCGGCGCGCGGCGGCGGCGCTGCTGTGCGCGTACGTGACGCACACGCGCGCCGAGCTGGGCCCGCACGTGGGCGGGCTGCTGCGCGGGCTGCTGCTGCTGTTCGCGGAGCCGGCGCGCGACGTGCTGCAGATGGCGTGGGAGGCGCTCGCGGCGCTCACGCGCACGCTGGACGCCGAGCGGCTGGTGGCGCACGTGCCCGACGTGCGCCAGGCCGTGCGCTACGCCGCCGCCGACGTGGAGGGCGACCTGCCCGGCTTCTGCCTGCCTAAGGTGCCTTTAGTAGTTATTACAAGAATTAAATTAGATTCGAGGAGCTTGATTTGTTTGGGACAGGTGCGGGCTGCAATTTTAGAAGCATTCAAAGATTGGCGGAGGGGTGGCTGGTGCATGACGTGTACTCGAATCGCGCCCGGTTCTGGGCTTGATTTTAATTTGAGGTTTGTCAAACTCAAAGGTGAACCTATTAAGGTTTGGGGGAGGCTTGAGCCCCTGGATCCGCTAGTGTATGTAATTAAGTGAATTTAAAGTAAATGAGTGTATATTGAGTGTGTATATCAAAAGGTTTCTGGGAGCTTTGAATAGATATTGGATTATGTGGAGTTGGCAAAATCCCTCTGTGACCACTTAGAAAAACTCTGGGATCTTCAACAGGAAGCACCAGTTAGATTGCAGAATGCTATGCAAATAGGCCAATCGTGGTAAAGCAATGCAGCTTTCCTACACCCTTAGGTGCTTACAACAGTGTACAGCTGTGACTGTGACTTTTAGTATCCGTAACAAATAAGTTACTGTAAATTGGATGTTACTTTCAACATAACTTACTTAATTTTACATTGAAAAAGTAACAAAGTATCTTAAACAAATAAATGCCCTTTTTATCCAGGGTCTGACTCCCCTCCTGCCGCTGTTCCGAGAGTCCATCATAAACGGCATGCCCGAAGACAAGGAGAACGCGACGCTCATGCTGGGCGAGCTTGTGAAGCTCACACCCGCAGCTTCTCTACAACCAGCTATCATCCATGTGACAGGACCGCTTATCAGGATCCTGGGAGATCGGTTCAACTCCAGCTTGAAGGCGGCCGTGCTTGACACCCTCGCGGCACTTATTTCTAAGGTATATATATTTATAACATGGTGTAATATTTAATTTAATATTTATTTACTGTAACATTGTGCAGTGTGCACTGATAGTGCCATTAACCTATCAGTCAAACAGGCAAATACAAAGTTTCATGACTTACTTTTTTACCCTATTAGAACAAACAATTTATTAGAATCATGTTTTGAATTTTGTAACTGCACCTGTTGGACCTTTAAATCTTTACATTTTATCTGTAATCTTTTTTAGTAACGATATCACACTTTATTTTAGGTCGGCGTCCAACTGAAACAGTTCCTACCCCAACTGCAAACAACATTCGTGAAGTCGCTGCAAGACCCGAACCGGCCCGTGCGCATCAAGGCGGGCAGCGCGCTCGCGCAGCTGGTCCTCATCCACACGCGCACCGACCCCATCTTCAGCGACGTGCACAACGCCGTCAAGACGGTCGACGACCCCGTCATCAAGGAGACCATGCTGCAAGCCCTCCGCAACATAATCACGGCAGGAGGCAAGCGCATGTCAGAGCAGCTCGCTCTAAACGTGCTAGCCACGCTCACCAATCCCGCCATGTTAGCGAATCCAGAAGATCCCCCACGAGGTCCTGTAGGGGGATGCCTTGGAGCACTGTTACACTGCCTTCCCCCGACCCATCGGGACGCCGCCGTGTTGCACCACGTCCTGGCCGCCGGGAACCCCGTGTCCAATCACACGCAAGAAGACTGGCTCCTTACCCACGGCAGATCCTGCGCCCTCTTCGTCGCTCTCAAGGAAACGCCCGAAGTAGTGTACACGGAGCAGTTCCAGGAGAAGGTGGACAAGGTGCTGCTGTCGTACCTAGCCAGCGACAAGATCCCCATCGCCTGCAACGGCATCCGCGGCATGACCTATCTCATGAGGCATCTGTTGCAGAATGAGAGACCAGTTCCACATACTATATTGTCACAGTTTGTCAGGGTGAGTTAAATGTTGGATTACTTACGTTATTATGTTTTGTTTAATTTTGTTTGTATATTGTTAATCATCAATACAGTTTTGTATCCATAAAATCTGGATAAAATATTGTTATAGATTTGTTCTGCATAAGATGCTGTTATAAACATTACAATTTTTCCACTTTTTGTCTATATTAATATTTGCCTTGCATTATAAAAGTTGAAATGACAATAGTTAACAAAAAGTAACAAACACAGAAGTAAATATTATTCAATAGCCTTAGCCCCCGTAATAGTCTTAGCTCCTTGTTACAAATGATGAAATTTTCTGGTAATGTTTCCTTCTTTATACTGTTACTTTCTGTTTTTTATGCAAGGCGGATGTTATGTAGTAATGAGGGTGCGATCAGACACTAATGAAACTGTGGCGCAGAGCATGAACCACGCGAGCAACGACGTGAAGCAGCTGATGGCGCGCGCGAGCGGCGTGCTGGGGCGCGAGGCGCGCCTGCCGCCCGACGTGCTGCGCGCGCTGCTGCCGGCGCTCGTCAACGGCACCAAGGAGAAGAACACCTACGTGCGCGCCGGCGCCGAGGCCGCGTTGCGCGCCGTGCTGCGCCTGCCGCACGACCCCGACCTGGCGCAGGTGAGGCACCCTCATCGTCACTGTGCACAATCCGCACGTTAACTTCATATCGCTTCCATATAACATTGCAGGCGTGTAATTTAATTTGATGTTTTAAAAACCTACAAGGAGTGCTACCGGGAGTTTTTCTCCTGCATCTCTTCTCCCAATACAACTCACTACCCATGAGAGCACCTAATTCATTAAGAAAATATTTGCATTCAAAAAATATATACTTTGAATTTTGCAGCTGCATATCATTCAAAAGCACTTAATTTGAAAAGATTTGCGAAAGAGGTTAAAAAGACAGTCTCGTCATGAGGCCCGAGGCCGATTCTATGTGTTGGTTGGCCGTTACATTAGAATCTGAATGGAGCGTATGTTGCAGCAATGCATGTCGCTGCTGGACGAGGGCGCGCGCGAGGCGCTGGCGGACGTGGTGTCGCGCGTGCTGCGGCGCGCGCACGCGGAGGGGCGTGAAGAGGACCTCGACTGCACGCTGCTCACCTAACGCGCACCACAACTTTACATTCAAATATACTATAATATACTAGTTACACTTTTAATCAGCTTTTATTTTACTCTCCTCATTTTTTTTTCTCTCTTCTCGCAATACACACATCTATTTGGATACCACTTTGTCATATGACATAAAATTCGTTAAATATTGGAATAGGTAGTTTAGATCCCATATAAACAATCTTGATTTTAGGTATGTATGTGCCGACTGTGCCGATATTCATACAATTTTCTATTTATGTCTATGATACTACCGTTTTGAATAAGTCGATAAAGATCTTGACAGTATGCACAAAATTCAAAATGCATAGCTTAAAAAGGTTGCAAAACGTTAATTCATTTTTATTCATAATTTTTATGGCCTTTTAAATCAATAAAAAATGTCAACGGACTGAAATGATTAATGATGTCACAAATCATTTTCTCATACAAAATGTATGAGAATGTAACGTTTTGACAGCACATCAAAAGTATCTCAATTGATTTGTTACTTTTGGTTGTCCAAGTCCAAGATTGGATTAGTCGAGCACTTTTTTCCATGCTGTCTGAACTGATCCTTACTACGAAAGGATCATTACTACGTATTTATTTATTTATAATTTTATACACACAAATACAAAACACATTTAATACTTCAAAACACGAAAAGACTTAAGGAGTTTTAATACAGATTATCATCTGGTACTGGCACTATCTACTTGTATAAAAGGATTTGGGAGATTTTATATACATAAGTTTAGTAAACAGTTCAGATCTAAGCGACCTAATTGATTTTACTAAAGAAATATTTTATTTCCACAGTAAAACTGCCTCCATTTGAATTAACATCCTCAGTAATTTTGTAAATTTAGCCTTTGTTATATTTGGTTCAGCTGTTTTGACGTGAAAGAAGAACCACTTTGACATTCAATTGAAAGTGAAAGTGTTCAATCCCTTCCTTTGCACAGATTTAAAAAGAAAGTCAAACAAGTCCTGTGCCGCAAGGTTTATTACAATCTCAAGGACTATTTAATTGATAAAAAAGCTTTTGAGCTGTAGTCCCACAAGGCTGTTTCTATAACTGATGTAATAGACTTAAATCAATCAAACTGCCAATGTTAACAGATGGCTGTGGGACGACATTGACACATGCGGTAGCAGTCACGTATGTTCCTTATCTACCCATAGCTACTCTGTAAGAAAGCTAATTATTGTATACCTACCTCATATTTTCAAACAGGGCTGAAGTTTTTCTCCGACTGCTCTTTTCTTCAGCTCAGCATTGCCTATGCGCACCCAGAGCAGACAGAACAAAAAAAATGTTCACTAAGAGTTTGTAAATGAACAGTACAGTGAATAAAGAATATTACATTTCATTTCATACAGACAGATAGGAAGACATGAACATCTTTACCTTTATAATATTAGTAGAGATATCAAAAATCTGGTTGCTTACTAAATTAATAGTTGCCAAATGCATTAAAACATTATCCTGGTACCACTGGTGTGGAGGACCATAACATAACCATAATAATTGGCACATTCATAGAAAAAGTAAATATTTTTGGAAGGTCATATAACATAATAATATCAGTGTTATAAATTCAATGATTGATGAAATGATTCATTTAAGTTATTAGGTACTCAATTATCAGATATGTTTGATAATTTTATCAGTTGAGTTATTTTATCAGTAATATTGATAGCATCAACATGATGATGTGATAACATAAAAAGTGTGCCTAATGTATAGTGTATAATTGGTCATCACAAAATTACTAAATTCAAGCAATAGCAAAAGCATGCATAGGAATATAGAATTATTATGATGAAGGTATGGCTGCAACCTCTTTTGCATCCCACTACAGAGCACGGGTCTTTCCCCATTTTTTGTTTAAATTTGAATGGAGTAGCAGATGAGCATGCAGGCCATGTGGTGTTAAGTGGTTGTTGCAGCCCATGGACATCTACATACAACCTCAAGCAAGCATAGGCAAGTCTTGTCTGAGATTGTATGCAGTTGCCCTGCTACTCCGGAGGCTGGTGGTGGTCATGTATGTGTGGCCGGCAACTGCACCTTTCCATCAAAACACAATAGAATTGGTTCACGGCAGAAGTGGGTGCAGCGGTGGTACTTCCTCGGGTTAACCATAATCGTTCTACCAACTACCAAATTTTGGGGAGGATAAAAGAATGGGAGGTTTTTAAATTGTATGATTATAAGGTTGTTAATAGTATTGTAATGATTATGGACTGATGGTCAGAAATATGACTGTTTCCCCCTGTAGGGCTACAACCTAGTCAGCTGAAACATTAATAAATTATTTTATATATTATATTAATACTTTTCTTGCCTTCTCAAACCCTGGGGATTTGAAATAGTGATGTTACAGTATCAAAATCAATTGAGTTATAGTTGTAGTTTTATTTTAAATAGTAAAGGCAAACAGTAAAAATGTTTACTTGTATTTATTGTATATTTTAATATTTTATGAAAAACACAGTTATAAAGCAGTTTTTATAATATTATTGATAAATACAATCAAAATACCTTTAAAGAATAAACAATATCAAAGAAACTAAATAAGTAATAGCATTCAATGAATTTTTAATAGTGTCATCATGCCTATTGTAATGAAGACTCAGAAACTGGTAGAACTCACCTATTAAAAGATTTTTCAACAAAATAAAAAAATTAAATAATACATTACTTGAGTTAAATCATGAACTCCACGTCCACTTAAACATCTTAAATAATTACATTATGGAATGTGACCAAGATAGGAACTACTATCAATACCAACACTCAGTTCTGTGCATTATCTATTTAGTAAGTCACTTAAAACATCATCAAAGTAAGGATAGATTAATATCATTTAAAGCAATAAAAAATGGTAAGGTCACCTTACCATATAGGTCTATTGACAGAGAAAATGTGAAATAATACCTATCTTTAACCTTTGACATCCCGTTCACGCAAAATGTGATATGATATATATATGTGACCGGATATCGCAACTATGGGACGTCAAAGGTTAAAGTTTTTATAACTAAAAAAATATTTTATCTTATTTGTTATAGAATTTCCTTATTATTTGTGTAACAATAAATTGATTTATACAAAATTTCATTTAAAGTATTCAAATTCTAGAAAATTGTAAATAAAGTTAAAACTCCTCCTTGTCAGACTTTTTAGTAAAACCTCTCTCCTCCACAAGGGAATTGCACTCTTTCCGGTTCAAACCAGACAGATTAATACGATCCAACTCCTGATCGTCCTTTCCCAGGAGTATAAGTTCAGGTGTTGCACCAGTGATAAATTTAACATCAATTCCTTTGTAGGAAGGTGCATCTTCCATGATGAATTTCTTCACCTCTGGTAGTCTATTCAAGGAGCATCCTCTGCATGTCTGAAATAAAATATTCAAAGAAACATAATATCAACACTATCCACCATCCTACATTGAAGCTCGGAGTAAAGCTCCAGGTCTTTCCAGTAATAATGAGGAGAGATCCATTCCCAGCAGTGGGAAGCAAAAATAGTTCCAACCAATTTCTACACTGTTTTAACTTAAAAGCTGACCATTGAAATACAAATACAAATAATACAAATACAAATCTTTATTAATCACAGAACATATGATTCACATTTGCTTCTGGAATCCCTGACTTCCGCTTTAGTTAATAAAAACTGTGTTGCAGAAATGCGAGCGAGAATAGTTGATTTTTGTATATGCATTCGAGCTGATACGCCCCTTATACGCCGCAGTAGACAGCACTTGAATACTTACCTCCACAGAACACTATTTACTCCTAGCGGAGCTTACCTCTATTCTTGCCGACACTATATCTGATTTTTCGTAAGCTGCGGAGATCCCGAGTAATACACCCAATGATATAAACAATAAACTAAGTTTCGAATACATTTTAGCAGTTTAAAAATGGGAATCAATTTTTAATCTAAGTGAGCGTGAGCTACACAAGTTATAGTTTATAGTGAGTATTGATTGTAAATTGTGTAAGTGCCCAAAATGTAAGTAAAACTGGACTGGACTGGATTCCTAACTTTAAGAAAGATTGAAGATAGGATTTGGATTGGTTACCCTATGTATAAATGTACTCTATGGATTGGAAGGAAGACAGACAATATACTGACTGACTGACACTTGACAGTGACAGACAATATTGATTGACAGAACAGCCGTAATGTCACTGTCGGGCCGGCAGTGACATTCTATCACAGAGTACTAGCTTAAGAATAAATTTAAGGTACTAGCATAAGAATAAATAATAATTTATATTTAATAAGAATAAATTATTATTTATTCTTACGGTACTAGTACGTTAGTACAATAAGTATATACGACACAGGGACTAAAATATCGATAAAAAAAATATCACCCAATGATATAAACAATAAACTAAGTTTCGAATACATTTTAGCAGTTTAAAAATGGGAATCAATTTTTAATCTAAGTGAGCGTGAGCTACACAAGTTATAGTTTATAGTGAGTATTGATTGTAAATTGTGTAAGTGCCCAAAATGTAAGTAAAACTGGACTGGACTGGATTCCTAACTTTAAGAAAGATTGAAGATAGGATTTGGATTGGTTCCCCTATGTATAAATGTACTCTATGGATTGGAAGGAAGACAGACAATATACTGACTGACTGACACTTGACAGTGACAGACAATATTGATTGACAGAACAGCCGTAATGTCACTGTCGGGCCGGCAGTGACATTCTATCACAGAGTACTAGCTTAAGAATAAATTTAAGGTACTAGCATAAGAATAAATAATAATTTATATTTAATAAGAATAAATTATTATTTATTCTTACGGTACTAGTACGTTAGTACAATAAGTATATACGACACAGGGACTAAAATATCGATAAAAAAAATATCACCCAATGATATAAACAATAAACTAAGTTTCGAATACATTTTAGCAGTTTAAAAATGGGAATCAATTTTTAATCTAAGTGAGCGTGAGCTACACAAGTTATAGTTTATAGTGAGTATTGATTGTAAATTGTGTAAGTGCCCAAAATGTAAAACTGGACTGGATTCCTAACTTTAAAAAAGATAGAAGATAGGATTTGGATTGGTTCCCCTATGTATAAATGTACTCTATGGATTGGAAGGAAGACAGACAATATACTGACTGACTGACACTTGAAAGTGACAGACAATATTGATTGACAGAACAGCCGTAATGTCACTGTCGGGCCGGCAGTGACATTCTATCACAGAGTACTAGCATAAGAATAAATTTAAGGTACTAGCATAAGAATAAATAATAATTTATATTTAATAAGAATAAATTATTATTTATTCTTACGGTACTAGTACGTTAGTACAATAAGTATATACGACACAGGGACTAAAATATCGATAAAAAAATATCAATAATAAAATTTTATCGATTAATATTTCGATTTTTCTATTATCGATAAAAATATCGATAATTATATATCTATATCTAGTGTCAATACTCAATATCCTAGGCACACTTATTGTCTTCGTTATCGCTCCGCAGGGAATACCATCCGCCCCGCCCCCCGATCCTTTCGCTAGCCAAGGCAACGTCGCACTCGCACGCATGTTTATTACTTGCATTATCGATATTTTAATCGCTATTTTTATATCGATATCAAACTATCGAAATTTTATGGTTATATTATTTTTAAAATATCGACTTTAGTCCCTGATACGACATGCCTTTTTTTCTTTTCATCGGTTCACCCGTACGTACGCTACTAAGTACACAATTCGTCTAAGGTTCACCCTAAGAACAATGCTTTAGTTATTGTTCTGAGGGTTCACCCGTTCTGTGCACAGAGTACTTTATTTTTGTATAAACAGGTTCTGTGACATTCTGACATGACGTTGACGTCCTTCATGTATTGACATGTATGTTAATTTTGGGATCGGAACGGAACAACAGGAAAAGGTGTTTATTTGGAGTTTTTTATATTACAATTACAAATCTGCGCATAGAATCAGTGATTTGTATCGGTGAATCATCCGGATTCTCTAACTTTTTTCGTGATAAAGAATACCTTTATCATTGGATATTTGTTGCAAATTACATCTTGTTGTTTTGTGATTTGTTGAGCTGAGCTACAGTGTTTTTTGTTAAACGCTTTTATGGTTTAATTATTGGTGTTTTTAAAGCTAAGGTCGGAGTGTCTACTTAGGGGCGGGGACAAAATAACAAAATGCAAGACGAACACAGAAAAGCTATCCAAAAAAACTTCACATCTTTGGTCGAGCGAACTGACTTAGACTTGATGGTCTCAGCTCTTTATGAGAAGGGTGTGTTTTCCGAGCAAATGATTGAACCTTACAAGGTAACCATTTTTTCATTGTTTCTCAAGTCAATTGAGATGTTTTTTTAACTAAGCTATTTTGAATTTAAAATTATTCATAATTTGTAACAGGATATCAGCAAGGATGCTCGCACAAGGAAACGGCTACTGTACATTGATATTATGCGACGTGGACCCCAAGCTTTCGAGAACTTGTTAGAAGCTCTGACTGAAGCTGGCAACTGGGATTTAGTGCGGGAGCTGGACCCTAACAATCCCTTGCACTTTTCACGTCAGATTTCGCGCCCTCCTAGTTCTGCACGTCAAGGTAACTTGGATGTTGTTAAGACAATGGAGACACTCCGACCGACAATATGATAGCTATAATACTGGATTTAAAACTCTGGAAGTACTTTGAGCATAAGTTTGAATGATAGTGTTGTAGCTTCCACATTTTTTATTGAGTACAGTCTTATATAATACAACCATATTTTTAAATCCACATGAGTTACGAAATTATATATTACAATGTTATTTCTTTCTAAGTAGGGCTTTAACCATAAGCTCAACTTCATTAACTTTATTATTCGTGACAGATATTAAAATTATGGTGTAGTAAAACAATAGATACCTATTGGAGAGGCCTGGGTCTTACTTGACCACGCTGCTCCAATGCCGGTTGGTGAAGATGCGGGTTAGTGGCCAACACGCTGTTGGGTGTTTTCAAACCACCCATAAGGCCTCTGACAAGGTTTAACAACTGTTATCTGGCGATAACTGGGACTGACGGCTGAACGTGCCCTCTGAAGCACAGAAACGAGCATTAAATTTTTGGCATTAGCTGTCACCCATCTCACACCAGACCTCGCTCTATTGGCTGAGTTGCATAGATTACTTGTGTTCTACGGTAACCGGGCCACATACGCTTCAGGTAAGCTCCAGGCCTTCCCAATAATGAGGAGAGATCCATGCCCAGCAGTGGGACGCAAAAAGGGTTGCAGCCAAAACAATAGTATAATCCTCATAATCAAATCAAGTATGTTAATCATGTTTACACTATAAAATTATATTTAACTTAAGTATTATAATTATATGTTTGTAGTTATTGTTGCAACATAGTTCAAAAACATATATGAACCTTGTTAGGCATAGCAATATTATTTTATTTACAGGTTATTCAAGAGGTCAGGAGAGTAGCTATGTTAGTATTAGCACAGAAAAGAAAAAGACCAAAACTGAGATGGAAATCAATGAAAGTAGGTACATATTACAGCCATTACTGCATAATTATAAATCTAGAATAGTGGTAATAAATTATATTAAAAAAAATATCTTTCTGACATACATACATACTTCAATATGTTGTTAGTGCAATTACTAAACCATGCACATTATACAGAATGATGCAATATAAGTACTAGTTACAACCAATTTTCTACAATTTAATAGTTTACCTAAGTGTTTCATTGATGTTATTTTATTGCATTTTTAAATGAGATATTAATAAAAATAAACAATACAACACAGGTTTTGCTTTTATTTACAGGTTATATATTATGTCTGTGGTCACTCTTTAAACCGAATGAACTACTTTTAGTGTGGTTGCCCTTTAATAATATAACATTTACAGTTTTATTTATTTATTTATTTATTAGATCACCAACATGAGATTACAGTAACTATTTTTTTTTATTTGAATAAAGGGCTCGGGCTATATCAGCCCAGGGTACTTCAACCTATAAAGATTGTTTGTACCCGTAGCCAGATTACAGATCACTGTCCAACCCGATAGCCTTGATAAAGGCTAGGATTTTATGGACGGTGATTTGTTTGGCTTCATCTGGCAGCAGCACGTGCCTCCCAAGATGAATGCTACGCTTGTGGTTTAGCGCACCACAATTTAAAAGGAGGTGGCGTGGTGTCTCGCTCTCCTCCCCACAGTATCTGCACGTGTCGGTTGGACTTAGTCTTAAAAGCGACATATGTCTTCCGAGCTTACAGTGTCCAGTAAGGACTCTGGTTACCGTGCGGATATTTGTTCTGTTGAGCTTTAATAGCTCTTCAGCATAACTCCGATCATATCCTCGTATCAGAGCTTTGGAGTGGCTGTGCCCTGGTCCTTCAGTCCAGTCCCTCATCGCCTCCTCCCTGCACTGAGTGCAGTAACTAAAGTTCAGAACAGAATGCTTTTAGAATATTACAATACTGATCTCACAAATTATAGGTAATCACATCGTGGTTTTTTTTATTTCACACTATTCATTGTATTGATGCACAATATTTTTCAACCTACTTGTATTATATTTAGATTTAAAATATTTTTTAAATTTCATGTTGACAGATTTGAAGCCGCCCATCTCAAGACTGCCAACTAAGCCCACTGAGATTCCTCACTTCCACATAGTAAAGTCAACAAAATTTTTTGAAGACAATAATGATGGTAAATAAAGTTTTTAACTTTTTACTTCATATTTTACAAAACTGTGTTCAATATCAATATAATTATATGAATGAATGAATGTTCCAAGACGTATCCGTCTACGGCGACCCGCTGTTAGCGCCTGGCATGCGCTCTGAGGTGACTAGCGAAGCCGAACTTTGATTTAAAAGTTCGGTTACATAATGTACAATATAACTGCCCAGCTTCATTAAGTGTGTAGGTGTAGGAGGGCTTAGGACGAGATTTGCGAATTTCACGTTTTTCTTCTAGAAAGTTCAGGCGTTTGCTTTCGAAGCTCGATGTAGAGGACTTGATGGTGCGTCGCCACTCTATCCTATTCTGTGCCAGCTCCTCCCATGATTCCACCGATATGTTACAGGCTTGCAAGTGGCGTTTCAAGACATCTTTGTATCGGAGGTATTGGCCACCAGATTTTCGTTTTCCACAACCAAGTTGCGAGTAGAAAACCAGCCTCGGAAGTCGGGCTTCGTCCATTCGCACTAGGTGTCCACACCAACGAAGTTGACTGGTCATCAATAAGCATTCGATGCCTCCTATTCCAGTTTTTCGCAAGACCTCTGTATTCGGGACGTGGTCTTGCCATTTGACTCGAAGTATGGTGCGCAAGCATTTTATGTGAAAGCTATCTAGCCGCTTGATATCACCCTTGTATATACACCAGGTCTCTGAAGAGTACATAAGAATTGGTAGTACTATTGCTTTATAAACAGCTATTTTTGTTTTAAGCGTGAGGTCATGTGAATTCCACACTCTTTTGTACAGTTTGCCAAAAGCAGCGGCAGCTCTTGGTATACGTGAGGAGATTTCGGCTTCCAGCCGGTTGTCGCTGCAAATATTCGTATATTTCTTCCTAGGTATCGAAACTTCGAAACTTCTTCAATCTGTTTCCCATTCAGCTGTATAGAGGAGGCATCTGCAGGCATACCTCGGGCCGGCTGCTTCAGTATCTGCGTCTTGGACGTACTAATGACTAAGCCAAACTTTTGGCATGCTTTATTAAGCTCGTGCATGTATTGCCTGAGATTGTCATCATCGTTCTAATTTATATAAACATAAAGCATAACACATTATTTTGGAGTAAAGACTTTATTCTGCTACTTTGTGTATTGATAGAAAAACTTTCGATGCATACTTTTTAT
This sequence comes from Pyrgus malvae, assembly GCA_911387765.1. Lineage (NCBI taxonomy): Eukaryota > Metazoa > Arthropoda > Insecta > Lepidoptera > Hesperiidae > Pyrgus > Pyrgus malvae. The sequence continues at coordinate 1,058,815 of OU426955.1, read as the reverse complement.
TCTGCTGATTGTATAACACTTGTTGAGAATACTTGTGTTTATATACATTACTAAGAATAAGTTTTCAAAAATTTATAGCCTATTTTCTATACTTAAAATCCACATTAATGCTAAATTTTATTGAAAGTAGCCTGTGATTGCTTACCATTATGTTTCTATATACAGTTTTTAAGAACTCTAAACCTGCACAAACACATTGTAGACCTGAAGCTGTACCGCACGCGGAGCCGGCAGCGCGGCGTGCTGCTCATGTTCTGCTACACGGAGTTCTCGGACGAGAGCGTGCGCAGCGGCGCCGACGTGGACTGCCGCAACCTCAAGTACCTGTTCGATGAGTTCGGCTTCAAGACGCTGGGCTACAACAATCTAACGCAGCAGGTCAGTCAGCGTGGAAATGCTTACTTTTATTTTTTAGAATAGAAAAATTCAATATAAATAGCGTCATAGTAGCGTCTTAAGACCGTTACTTAAAAATATATATGTGGCCAACAAGCATGTAGCCTTCGTGAAGTGTTTACTGCAGCCCACACTAATAGATACAACCTAAATTGAATGTTCACTGACTGAACTACACCTTTGCATTGAAACAAAAAATCTACACGCTAGAAATGTGTGTAGCATGGGTGACCAAACCATGCTAGTGGTCAAGGATCAAATGTTCCGCACATTTGACTTAAAAAAAATCGTTGTTTTATCGCGCGATCTTTTCTATGGTAAAGGAAAACGTGATATATATATCTTCATATGAGCTACTCAAACGCATGAAGTCCGAATTCGAAGTATGTTTGGACATAACTTGAATAGAGACTCGTGTTAAGCCTTGGGATGTACAACAATGCTCGCAACGAATCTTTGTCTCTCAGAACTCGGTGCTGGTAGCTGCGCAGTAGCCAAAAATTACTCTAAACCAATCAAAACACTTTTCCGCACAGCGATACAAGTGGTTGTCGTTTGTTGCGCCTAAGTGCAGAACAAAGCTCTGTGGTGACAGCTGTACTTGTTGGATTGCAGGAGACTCTGGACACGCTGGCGTCGCTGCGGCAGGTGGAGTCGCTGCAGGCGCCGGACTGCGTGTTCGTGGTGGTGTCGTCGCACGGCCACGAGCGCGCCGGCGACTCCGACGTCGATGTGCGCTGCTTCGACGGCAGCATCAGCGTCTACCAGTTCATCGAGTACTTCAGCAACACCAACTTCCCGGAGCTGCTGGGCAAGCCCAAGGTCTTCATCTTCCAGATATGCAGGTTGGTCGCGCGAAACTAATTCTTGGATGGTCCATCTTGTGTACACAGATTGTTGTTTGAGTTGCCCTAATATACTCACACTGGATAGCCGCGCATATCTTGAGTTATGTATGTGCCTATTTAACTTGTGGAGAAAACATATTTTTTTTTCAACCTTTTTTATGTCCCACTGCTGGGCACAGGTCTCCTCACACTTTGAGAGGGATTTAGGCCATAGTCCACCACGCTGGCCAAGTGCGGATTGGTGGACGTCATGCTTTCGAGAAATTATTAATTTCTCTCAGGCATGCACGGCGATGGAGAACATCGTAATCAATGAAATATCACGATATTTTCCATCACCGTGGAGCAGCGATAAATTCGCACATTACAAATTTCTTTGTCAGAGGTGCGAGCCGAGGATTTGAACCTGGGACCGGTCGCGTCGAAGACCGCGGTTTTTTACCACTCGGCCATCGCTGCTCAACAACAAAAAAAGAAAACATATTTGTATTTTATTCCCGGCGAAACAGAAATTTGATGCTGAGTTTAAATTTCTGTTCTCGATCTGGGTGTTTGTGTTTCTGTCTTTGTGTGTGTACATGGTACCCACGACACAGGGTATATATTTTCTATAAATATGTGTGGCTGGTAGTAACATAAAAATTTTCAATATCATGATGTCTACCAGCTTTCCTTTTTAATTTGGTACCTATTACAATAGTAAAATTTTATCAAAAAGTCATTTTGTTTGCATTTTTACTTTATTTTTCTTTTTTGTTACGATTATTTCCAGTTTTTTTTTATTTAGTTTGTGAGTATTTTTGTTTTGTATTTTTTTAAACTATTATTATTATTGTTAGTGGTGTTAGTATTGTCCCGGCGTCTGGTCCCAGAAAGCATTTTAATGTTTCTTCAATGACCGTCATGTCCCTGTGTCTGATGGCAGTTGCCAGGTTGTAGTCATTGATTGTCGATTTTGTTTAAAAGAAAAGTCTACCAGTTTGCACACTTCCAGTTTTTGGAGGAGACTAACAGCCGTATTCAAGAAGCATACTTACTTAAGAAAGCAGGCAACGCCACGCTATGCAAAGAGTGCTATTTGACGTGCGTTCCTTATGTTAAGCTATCGATTCATGTCGATTTTGACAAACGCATAGTAACACACTTCACTTAAGCATCGTCTATGAATTCGTTTATATAGATGGTGCGTTAACGAGCACTATGAGACCTCATAGTATTGTTTATGAATATGGGTGCAGTGTTGCCAGATGCACTGTAATTACAGTGGATCTACTGTATTTTCAAGCCGTCTACTGTACACTGTATTGTTATAAATACAGTGTATGGAGAACACTGTATTTTTTTATGAAACAAGTTTCATTAATTTCTTTAAAATAAACGTTACTGTAATTGAAATTTTTAAAATTATGACCGCGACTTATCGCAAAAATACGTGTAGGTATGTAAATGTAGAGGAATCCCCATTCAGTCTTTTATTCGCAAAACAGTATCACCCGGTTAGAAGGAATGAACACCTTGACAACTACAGTTTGATGTAAATAGTGTGTCTTTCAAATTAGTTGCGTTTTACAGGATCAGCGAGGGCAGTATTACTCATTAGTTTTTTTATACGTACGTTGAAGCGTATAAAAAAAGATTTATGTTGTTTATCTCATTAAAGCTTTTAAATTAACCACTAAGTAGTTTTTCGGAAGACAATAATAGTGGACCTCCAAAAAAGCTAAGAAACGGCACTTGCTATTTGTGTATTATGTGCTATAAAAATATTAACTGACAGAATTGCTATAAAAAGGCATGGTGAAGGAAATAAACATTTGAAAAAATCTCAACCATTGTCATCACAACCAGCAATTGCCATAGTGTTTGAAAAGAAGACATTAAAATCGGAAGATAACCTGAAATTTTTCCCGATTCGGAAGTCGTCGCCAAAAATTTAAAATTAAGTGCACGAAACTAGCGATATATAGAGACACTGATTAATTTAATTTGTAAGGTTGATAATAAACAAATATCTAAATAATATGAATATTTTTTATTTGCACTGTAAAATATACTGTATTTTTTTTTCGTTTTTACTGTATTTATGACAAAAACACTGTAATTTTTAGTACATTACACCCATCGATTACACCGCATTTTCAGATTGTCCATCTGGCAACACTGTATGGGTGTAATGTTTTCTGGCATTTGAAAATGTCGAATCTTGACGTTTGGCAGCCACGCGCGCAAAAAAAAACAAACAAAAGATGCGCGATCGCGCCGAAATATACGCTATTGCACTTAACCTGTTTGTATTGCGACAGTTGACGGTTGATTAGTTCTGAAATCGGTGTTTAACGCGACGTTTACTGATGTGATGATGTGTACAATGGGGCGCAGGGGCCGCAAGGAGAACCGGGTGTCGCGCGCGCTGGAGATGGACGGCGGCGCGCGCGCGCAGCGGGACGGGGCGCCGCGCTGCGCCGCGCCGCGCAGCGACGAGGACCGCCTGCGCGAGTACTCCGACATACTCATCGCCTACTCCACTGTGCCTGGTATCACTGCTATCATTCCTGTTACTTTTTATTTTCTAGTTTTTTTCCGCGGTCAGATGGTCCCCAGTTGTTAAATTTGGCTGAGGCGAAATTCTCCAAGTCATTTTGCTGCTCAAGAAAGCCTTCTTGGCAGTAAGTCGTAAAATGTACCACATATATAACTCTGAATTTTCAGTTGTTGGCATTGTGGTTAAATTCAACCTAATTGTAATAAGGATTACTTACGTACCTATACCAAGACCATAGTACGTATCTATAGACCATGTACTGGCATGTACCTATCTACTACCAATAGTTGTAAGCTTTCGGATGGTTAAAAATGTATTTTATTTCGAAAATATTGTCTACTTTTACAGTATTTTTACAATAAAAGTTGGTATCTGTGAAGATATTTAATGGACAAAGGATTTATTTTAGTCTTTTGTATCTGGTACATACAGTTACATGCATTGTTCAGTTTTTTTTAAATGTAATTACTCCTTTCTAAATCTTCAAATTCAAAGTAGGTTATAATTATAAGCCACTGGTTTCCTCTGCAGGTTTCGTGTCGTACCGCGACCGCGAGAAGGGCTCGTGGTACATCCAGACGCTGTGCGAGGTGTTCGCGGCGCGCGCACACGAGCGCCACGTGCACGACCTGCTCACGCTCGTCGACCAGCATCTGGAGCGCACCTTCCCCGGACAGACCTCCTCCATCGACAACTGGGGCTTCAACCGCCGCCTCTACCTGCACCCCGGCCTCTTCGACGACTGACACCCTAACCCCCGATGCATCTTGTTAATCAGTATTCAATTAACGATACTAACTGACCGGTGGTGTAGGTTCCTTGAATCAACGGAGTGACTGTCGAATAAGTGTGACTGCAACTAAAATGAATCTGCTACTCGCACTGATGACGTAATTGCGTCAAATCGCTCTTAAGTGTCATGTGGATAAGGCGAAGCAGTGTTTGTGCAGGGGAGTGGTGTAGAGCTGATCGCATACCGCACCATATGTGTTCTGATCAAACTCGTGAATCTTACTCCGAGTGATACTTGTGATTTGTGTGAATTTTATGCAGAACTTCACTACACTATTTATTATAGTTAGGATAGAAGTGGTAGATAAGAACATCAAAACTATACTTAAGTATCTTTCCAAGTCCAACATAGATTATAGGAAACTATTTCAAGTATCACATAGTACTTGAACACTAGTTTTATTTAAAATTCTACGATACTTTCAAATAGGAAGTGAAAAGATCGTTATAGTTATATTGTATACTAAGTTTATTTATTAAAATGTGATATTAGTATGTAAAATGTTTAAAATAGTATTAAATTTTGTATATCAATGAGGTTTAATTCTCTGCTCATCTACTAAATCATTTTTATATTATACACAATATTGTTTCAAGAATATATATTACTATGTAGTCAGTCACTAAAATTTATTTAAAGAAAACAAACATAACTTTAAACCAAATTTATATGTTGATGTGCAATTTCGAATTCCTCAGTGATTCACATTTGTTGTTCTGTATCTGCAGTTTATATTTGGCTGCTATCCTTTTTTGTGCCCCACTGCTGGGCATATGGATCTCTGGACTTTCCCTATATATGGGGGACCTGAAGATCACTCCACCAATATGTCCCCATTGGGGTTTGTAGAGTCTATGATTGTTAAAATCTTAAAATTGTTTGTCATAATTGTTATTCTGGTCTTCAACAATATTAAATTTGTTTGTTTTATTCCTTTGTGAAGTAAAATTGACATTATATTTAATGCTACTGTGTGTGTGTACACAATAAAGCTTTTAATCATGGACATAGAAAAAATAAAATGATTTTTTACATCCATTCTTTTAACTTTTGTGATGTAACATGGTCTTAAAACATAGAAAAAGAATGTGTATATGTATGCATTGCCAAAATGTATGTTGCAAAATCATGAATGATTGATTATAAAGATGAAATTAATGTCACATAAAAAATTTAAATTATTTATAACCTATTTTTTAATTTTATAAGGGTATAAAACACAGCTTTCAATTAATAGATATATGGCTTATTGTACTTTATGGATATAATGATAAAAAATGACAATTTTAACTATTTTATTATAACTGTTTGTGAACAACTTTAAGAACTAAACTTCACAATCCTTACTAAGATGCATTTAATTTTTAGGTTGTTAATAAATTAATGCCTTGTATTTTACATTGTAATTTATTTTTGTATGTATGTACATGCTCTAAGTAACAAGGATATTTTTAAATAAAAAACTATTGCCTGATGACATCTTTTATTTCAACATCAAAGATCACTTACAAAAATATACAAAGAACATTATAGTAGGGAAAACGACTCATTTTCAAACAGTCAAATATTCAAAAACAAGTCTGATACAGGGTTTAAGTAGACTACAACAAGAATAAGGACCATAGTGATTTGGATTCTGTCAACTGGATTTGAAAGAAGGCATTAAACGCCTACGTTATAAACCTCAATTTCATTACCCATAGTGTGTAACAATACAAACAACTATACTTTTTGCAGTTATGCTGTTATGGTACATTAAGTGTTGAGACTATATTTAAACAGCATAATTACTACAAACGTTTTTTATACTGAAATAATATTTTCAAGTATTGATGACAACAAGATTTGTTAAGTTTGTTTATAATACCAGTTTGAAAATGAGCCATTTTTATACTACGCTTAGAAGATTTTGATAGTACAAAATATTTTTAGAAAATGTATACTTTGTTAGTTCCTTCTTGGAAGTATAAATTACACTGTAAGTGTGTTAAATGCACAAGATAAGTAAATTAACAACATTTCTGATGTTTTGCATGACAATTCAATATATGGTTGAATACGGGAGGGCTACAAGTTCATTGCAAGCTATTTACTTGTACATTGAGCTTTTTAAGTATACAATGGTAACAACCAACAGGAAGAACATTTTATTATTATGTCTCAAGTCCATTGTTCACGCTGCTTGTCTAAAGGCTGTAGTACACATTAAAATCATAATAACTTACTATCAAAATATTTGACCTTACTTGCAATAGTAAAATCTTAAAATATTTTGGTTACTTTAACCATACAATAAATAAAATAATTTATATTTTGACTATGCTAATTTTGTACTTTTTTAAGAGTGAAAAATGTTTTTTTACTTGAAACAGCCAATTATAAAAGTAAACTGATTTATTATACTGATACAGAAATTTCTTTCTACTATTTAAAAGTTGTTTAGAAATTAATGATATTTAATAAATTTTACCTATGTGATAAATAAAGTATTTTAATGAATAGAATAGAATAGAAGTTTATGAATACCTTTAATACATAGTTTTACTATGTACAACAGCCCCCCTGTATTTTTTACTTATCGATCGGAGACAGAGGCCACCAGCACACTGAGCTTACTCAAATTCAACCACTGCCGAATGCACTGCTGCCGCTCACTGAACTGAACATAGCTGTCGCACCTCTCCAAGCTGCTGGGCGACAGCAGGCCCAGCTCGCGCCTCAGGAGGTTCGCATACTCGTTAATCTTCTCCAGCCACCGCTGCATCGGGCTAATGAGGGAACTCTGGTACAGCCAGTTGAGGACCGAGGTGCGGGACCACCACGGCTCGAAGGACTTCCAATCGTAAACCACGACGCCGTCGAACCAGTTTCTCGTTGCTTGGTCGCCGGCCTCCTCCCGGCGGTACCGCGTCCACCGCTCGCAGCAGCGCAGGTCGCCGAGCGTCACCTCGTCCACGAGTAGGTCGGCGGCGGAGTCTAGCGTGTCGTTCGAGGTGCGGCGAAGCGAGGGGAAGGCGGGTGAGGCGAGCTTCGAGTCCGGAGAGGGAGGGTCGAGGCGGGCGAGCGGCGAGAGGCCGGGCGGGCAGGCGTGCGCCGCGAGCAGCGCGGAGGCGAGCAGCGCGGCGAGCGCGGCGGCGCAGGCCAGCGCGGCGGCCAGCCAGGCGCGCAGCAGCGGGGCCAGCAGCGCGCCGTCGCACGCCGCCGCCAGGTCCGAGTACGTGAAGAAGCCGTGCAGCTGCGCCTGCTTCAGCGCCACCTGCCGCTCCAGCCACTCCAAGCCCGATTCGAATGATTTCTCGCTTACGTATACGTTCCAGTCCTACAACATGTTACAGGAGTAATTGGATCGTTGATGTTTTTGACGACAAGTCGCAGCTGATATCGTGAGACAGCCAGGCCGTCCCTTTTGCAATCAGTATTGGTAAGAGTATATAATATGACTAGTTTCGAAATTTAAGATATACCAATTTGAAATAGAACTCAAGTCAGTGTTCCTTTTTCTGATTTTTTTTATTAATGAAAACTTTATAATCATAAAGTTACAGTTGACCATCCCATGTTCATTGCCTATTAAAGATTTAAAAAAGATCAGTTTTATATAAAACAGATAAAGTAAAATTGTAACAAAAACATACAAAAGTAAACTTACAATAGCGTTAAGAAACTCTATTTCAAGCTTCTTCAGCTGGTTGAGCTCCAGCCCGCCGGACGCCGCCCATTCGGAGCAGATCACTTCATCATCTTCACCGTCGTCTTGTAAAAATTTATTGCTAACCATCTGAAGCAATGCACGCAATATTTTGAATGTCATAGTATTATTGTCAACAATTGTTATAAAATTGCTAACCACAACAGCTTTTATTCAAAATATAGAGCGCAAAATATTATCTGCTCCAAAATCAAGTAATACTGGATGTTTCTGAAAATATAAATAAATCATAAGGCGCGGATCCAGCCCTCAAATAATGTTGTGGGCACAGCCACCCAAAGATCAGTCAAGTGCAAGTCAGATTACCTCATTGATGAACAATCATGGGACTTACTTCAACCATTTTTTTATCTTTTTTACATGTTCAAATAATAAAATTGATTACAAACTAAACTATACACCATTTGATATCAAATAATTTTATCAAAAACTAGCAACATGCTTAGTTTTTGTATATCAGTGTGAAAGTGAGACTTTTCCAGTTACAACTAGTGAATTAGTGTTGTGGGCATGTCCATAGTGCCCATATGAGTGGATCCGCGCCTGACAACAATCTAGTACTGATTTCAATTGATAAATCATATGAAACATGTAAAGGAATGACAGGATAGGCCCCTAGACTAATTTATAGCTGAATCATTTGCATTATTCGAGAGGCATGATGTAATTATGCTGTCAGAGGTTACCAATGAGACTAGGAAGAGGTCTGAAGGTTCGGCGGCGGCGAGGTAGTCGGCATTGCAGCGCTTGAGACGCTCGAGGTAGAGGATGGCCAGCACGAGCGCGCACGGCGACACGCAGGCCGAGCGCGCCACGCTCGCCGCCGCGTCCGCGTGCAGCCGCCGCAGCGAGCGCCCGCGCTGCGCCACCGACCACAGTGAGCACGAGATCTCTGCACCACAACACTATACATGTCAACTATATTCGCTCTGCATGCTTGAACCGTACATGCTGTCTACCTTATTCCCCCCCTAATTGCTCCAGAATCAGACTTCGACATATTATCCATGTCTGTGTCTATTTTCTGTGCATTCAATACTTAATATCAACTTCAATAATTTGATTCCTTATGACAGTCTAATAATCAGCTCAGTCATTACAGTTAGAAATGAGTGCCCAGCAGTGAAACAAAAAAATGGTTAAAAAAAGCCATTCTACCTAAAAATCACTAAGCTTAAGTAAACAAATAATGGAAAGTCTTATCTTGTGCCTTGGTTGCAGTGATTTCTTTGACTGCAAATCTTTTTACGTCCCACTGCTGGTACGGGTCTCTCCCCATTATTGGGGAGGCCTGGAGCTTACTCCACCAAGCTGCTCCAATGCGCGTTAGTGTCCAACCCGCTGTTGGATGTTTTCAAACTGCCCATAAGGCCTCCAACAAGGTTTAACAACTGTTATCTATCGACAAATACTGTGTTCGACGGCTTAACGTGCCCTTCATAGCACGGAAACGCGCATGAAATTTTTTGCCACCCATTTCACTGTTTGGCTTATTAGCATAGATTGTTTGCATTCTGTAGCGACCTTCCGCTACTCATCAAGAAATGGCGCAACGGGTATTCCTGAATCACGCTATCGAAGTTTTCGGCATATCCTACCATATATACAAGCTCCGAATTGAGTCAGTTGGAGCGCGGCCGCTCCCCGGGCATGACCACCTCGCCCGGCGGGAGATCTCCCATTGCCAAACTGGTGACCCCGGACAAGAATACGTCACTTCTGACCTTCATCAGTCGCACCTTCACTCCCTGGATGGACTGCAGCATCACTTCACCAGCTCGTCAGGGTCATCGCAGCGCATCGTGATAACACTTCCTGATCCTGATCCAGCTACCTCCTGCGACGTCGTGGACGGCTCGAGTACCCACTCTACTCGCTTCCACATTCCAACCTACCCTCACATCTCGACTCACCGTAGATAGAGGGCATCTCTACACTTCGCTACACCCTCACATCCCGACTCACCGTGGACAGAGGGTGACACAAGGTCTGCACCCTCACATCTCGACTCACCGCAGATAGAGGGCATTCAAGGCGCTTGTAAGTGAAGATTATTCAAGCATGGATTGAAGATATCGACCTCCGGTCTGAGCAGGGGGTGATGTAGCGACCTTCCGCTACTCATCAAGAAATGGCGCAACGGGTATTCCTGAATCACGCTATCGAAGTTTTCGGCATATCCTACCATATATCTCCGCTCCGAATTGAGTCAGTTGGAGCGCGGCCGCTCCCCGGGCATGACCACCTCGCCCGGCGGGAGATCTCCCTTTGCCAAACATTCTATGCATTATTACCCACCTTAGGTAAGCCCTCACCTTTCTCACCCATACCTAGTAAATAACTGATTTATAGTTAATCAACTGATTTTGATAAAATATACTGTTACGCGCTATGGGTAATAAAAATGCCGTTGGTAACGTAGAAGGCGTTTATTGTCAGCTTCCACAAAAATCCACTTCACAGAGTCCGAATCACAATGCACAATCACTATAGTCCAATATCTTCGCTTGAGTCGTCGAAATAATTCTTCCTTGTCGCTTGGTAGAGATCGCTTCGGTTTCACTTCCGGAAATAAACTGCTCAGTCGCGGCTCGGCGCGTGCCTTATATACGGCTACCCATGGTTGTCTAGAAATTTCCCGAACCAACAAATACAATAGGCCCGTCCCGAACCTTCCTTTATGTTATTACGCACCTATGTACAGCTTATGTAGTCATTAACAATAGCCGCGACCCGCGATGTAAACAACCTATACAAGTACGCTATATATAGGTACGTACTCACCGCGGATTTGTTTACTCGTAGAAATCGATGTTTTTCTTATGACTGATTTTTCGAGAACTTTCTTCACTGTTCGATAGTAGACCTAATACCTGTTTATGCGTTTTTGGGGTTTTGCTGTACGACGCTTTGTTTTCGAGATATAGGTACTCAAAGTCGTAACATTACCCCCTCCTTAGTCATGCTCGTCCCGAGCATGATTCTTTCCGTAGTATTTTGCTAGTCGGTCTACATGTACTACTTTTAGCTTGCCGCGGAGACCCTTCTTAATCCGATACGTGATGTCGTTAATCTTTGTGACAACAGTGTAAGGTCCTTCCCAGCGAGGTTGTAATTTCGGGGACTTCCCCTTTTTCCTCTGCGGATTGTGAAACCACACTAGAGCTCGCTCTTCAAATCCCTTAGAATTGGCTTTCCTGTCGTATCGGGTCTTCATGCTTGTGCTGGTTTTCAAGCTGTTCTCCCGAACCATCTTGTGTACCTCATTTAGCTGGTATTGAAGATCACTTACGTACTCCGTCACAATCTTGGGACCATCCGGTGGAGTTCCAGTAATGGCGTCTATCGGAAGCCTCATTTCTCTTCCAAAGTTTACCTTTGCTGGCGTAAATCCTGTACTGTCGTGGAGTGCCGAACGATACGACATAAGGAACAGAGGTATGTATTGGTCCCAATCTTTTTGATGTTCATCCACTACCTTAGCCAAGTGATTTTCCAACGTTTGGTTGAATCTCTCGACCATACCGTCTGATTGTGGATGAGCAGGAGTTGTGCGCGTCTTATGCATGCCCAGCAAACTACACATTTCTTGGAATAGTCCCGACTCGAAATTACGTCCTTGGTCCGAATGGATTTCCATAGGTACACCATATCGGCAGACTACTTCTTGCACGAGCTTTTTAGCCACGGTGTGTGCTTCTTGATTGGGAGTGGCAAACACTTCAGGCCACTTGGTGAAATAGTCCTGCACAACTACGATGTATCGGTTTCCATCTTCGGTTACTGGAAATGGCCCAGCTACGTCAATAGCTATACGCTCCCAAGGTGCTCCAACGTTATACAACTTTAATTTGCCTTTACTTCTTGTTTGGGGACCTCTTACTGATGCGCAAGCTGTACATTTTCGGCACCAGTCTTCCACATCTTCGCGACAATGTACCCAATAAAATCTTTTACGCAGCTTTACTAGTGTTTTCTTCACGCCAAGGTGCCCACCAGAAGTTCCATCATGAATGTGCCTTAGGACGGACGACACCATACTTCTTGGTACTACGATCTGTAGGGTTACTTCCTTTCCGGTGTTAGACTCCCATCTTCTATGTAAGACATCATTTTCCAAGACTAAGCTGTCCCATTGAGCCCAATAGCTTTTAGTAACTGGACTACATACTGACACATCATTCCAGCTGGGTTTGTTGTCACTTCGTTTCCAGTCCAGTATCAACCGTAGATCATCATCTTCTTCTTGCGCTTTCTTCATGTTTTCGTTGGTCCATTCATCGTCTAAACCTTGTGTCCTTATTAATTTAACATGTCCTGTGGTTTCCTGTTTTTGACAGTGTTTGCAATCTTCAGGACAAGGTCTTCGTGATAAGGCATCGGCGTTGCTGTGTCCTTTTCCACTCCGGTGTTCCGTAACAAAATGAAACTCTTGTAGTTGCTCGAGCCATCGTGCCACTTGACCTTCAGGATTTTTAAACTGCAGGAGCCATTGTAACGCTGCGTGATCTGTCCGTAGTGTAAACTGGCGACCAATAAGGTACTTCGAGAAATGTTGCAAGACCTTGACCACGGCAAGTAACTCTCTACGAGTAACGCAGTAATTTCTTTCTGGTTTCGAGAGTGATTTGCTGAAGTATGCTATCACTACCGTGTGCTCGCCTTGTATCTGTGATAAAACGCCGCCGATTCCAGTATTACTCGCGTCCGTATCCACGATGAACCTCCCATCGCGACTTGGATATCCTAATATAGGCGTTTCACACAAACAACGTTTTAGCTCTCTGAATGCATCTTCACAAGTCGAATCCCAAACAAAATCTCGTTTTTCTTCCGTAAGACGATGTAATGGCCTGGCTATATCTGAAAATTTCTTTACAAAACGTCTGTAATACGTACACAGACCCAGAAATGAACGTACTTCAGATTTATTCCTCGGAGTAGGCCAGTCCTGCACAGCCTTAATCTTCTCTGGGTCGGTTTTAACTCCTTCCGGGGAAATTATGTGCCCAAGGTAGCTTACTTCTTTCTTGAAGAGGGCACATTTCTTCGGGCTTAGCTTAAGGTTGGCGTTCCTAAGCCGTGTAAAGACCTTTTCCATATTCCGCAGGTGTTCCTTAAAAGTACGCCCCATGATGATGATGTCATCAAGGTAGACCAAACATACGTCTCCAAGAAGGCCCACCATTACCCTTTCCATGAGACGTTCGAAGGTTGCCGGTGCATTACATAAGCCGAATGGCATGACTTTAAATTGCCATAGATCATGCCATCAAGCATGAAAGATTTACAATTAAATAAATTTAAAATTAGTTTAAAAAACTGGTTAATAGAAAAATGCTTCTATAGTGTAAATGAATACTTTGACAATTAACTTAATTACGCTTATTATTTGTATTTTTATTATTAATAATTATTTAATCTGACATGAAAAGACGCAATTGATTTTTGTTTATATAAATAATTTGATAATATTATGACATTTTAATGATATATGTAATAATTGAATAATTGACTAATTTTAATTGATTAACCTATCAGTGCATGCGAAAGAAAAATGTACCTACTTAAGTTTTAAAATGTTATTATCAACATTTGTATGCCATTGTATGGCTAAGTGTATTGGGACTTGAAGTTATAATTTTACCATTAAATTGTTAACCTACACTTAATGACAAATAAATAAATAAATAAATAAATAAATAGACCGTTACCTATTCCTGTACTGAATGCTGTCTTTTCCTTATCTTTCGGATCTATCTCCACCTGCCAATATCCACTCTTCAGATCAATGGTAGAGAACCACTTCATACCACTGAGCATGTCCAGCGTGTCATCTATTCGAGGCAGGGGATAACTATCCTTTTTAGTAACGTTATTCAACATCCGGTAATCTACACAGAACCTTGTGCTGCCGTCCTTTTTCTTTACTAAGACAACTGGTGAAGACCACGGACTTGTAGAAGGTTCGATAATTCCGTTACTAGCCATGTCTTTGACGAGTTCAGTGACTTCTTTTTCTTTTGCCCATGGTATCCTTCGAGGTCTTTGTTTAATGGGCCTGGCGTCGCCGGTGTCGATTTGGTGCTTGACGAGTCCCGTTCGTCCGAAATCACAGTCCTTTGCAAAAATGTCTTTAAATTTTGACAGGAGTTCCCATGCCTGCTGTCGCTCGGAAGTAGATAAATTCTCCTTAGAACCTTCAAGAAGTTGATAGACAATATCAGCGCTATTTTGTTTCTCTGGCTGTACTGCTTTGATATTTCCCAGCTGTCTAAGAAGTTTCACTTCCTCGCATCTTCCCATTAAGCTGTTCTTCTTTAAATGAACTTCCTCGTTACTCATATTGAGAACCCGAACAGTAGATACTCCTTTGGACATGAGTAGAGTTCTTGCAGTAATCAAGTTATGGTTACTTCCGGTGTCCTCAACAATCACGCATCTTCTTACTTTAACCTTCGAGGGGAATTTCACTTTCACTAGAGACTCCGATCTGGGTGCCAGTATAGTGTCCTTCAGGCAGTAAATATTGCATGGTTCAGATCCATTAAGACATACTTCTTGATCAGGGAACCTCAAAACCCCTTTCCGTACGTCAACAATGCACTGTTCTTTCCTTAAGAAGTCCAGTCCCAATATGCAATCATCGGTGATACTGGCAATTAATACTGGATGTCGGTATACACGGTCACCAATCTTCAAATCAACGTCTATATTGCCGAGGACGGAAACTGGTTGGCCGGTTGCTGTTTGAAGACGGTATGATGGCGATCGCTTGGTCCACTGAATGGTTCGCGGAAGTAGCTCAGGCTTCACAATTGAACAAGAGGCTCCAGTATCCACAGTGAATTGGCAAGTACGGTTATTCACAATACCCTCAAGTGTTAAGCTGTTTCCGTTGCAAACTTGGTTGATTGTAATACAGGGGGCATTAAATTGACCAACCAGCGCCCGCCCCGCGGCCCTGGCGACCTCTAGTTTAACGGCAACTCGTCCACTTGGGTTTCCGAGTCAGAAACCCATCTTCTTTTCTTCTTGGGGCACTCTAAGCGAATATGCCCCTTTTCGCCGCAACCATAGCAGGTGGGGATAAAGCGTGGCTTCTTTTGCTCCGTGACCACTTCTCTTACTTTGTGGTACCTTGCATCCTGTCTCACGGCTTCGACTTCCAGGGCATGTGCCAAAGCATTCTTTAGAGACTGATGATGGCCCAGACGCACAGCAGCCCTGACCTCCAAATCTCGTATCCCGTCGACAAATGCCTGCAGTAAGTACACTTCGATATTCCCTGGTGTCGAAGAGTAAGCACGCCTTACAAGCCTTTCAACCTCCGTTGCCCACTGCTGGAGGTTCTCGTTGGGCTTCTGGGTCCTCTCTCGAAGCTGGGCTCGATACACATATTCTAAATGTTTCTCGCCATAGCGAGTTTCTAGCGCTTCCATTAGAGCTTCCAGTGTCCGGCCTTCCTTTGGTAGGTTATCTATAGTCATCAAGGCGTCTCCTCTTAAGGCCAGAGTTAGAGCAGTAAAAGAGTAATCATCCCCCCAGGCATTTGCTTTTGCGAGCGTCTCGAACTGGTATCGGAACGCCGACCAGGAAGAGCTTCCATCAAAATGTGGAAGGTCGAGCCTCGCCGATGATGACGACGGAACAACTACGGGCTCGCGAGTCTTTAGTTTCACGACCTCGTTGGTAAGCTGTTGTAGGCGGTTGTCATGGCCTTCGACTCGCTCCTCCAAATGATCCGTCCTCAGCGTAATTTCCTTTACTTCCTGCTGCACCTCTTTGAGCTTTTCCCCAAGTCCAGTCAGCCCACTGTTAATTTTGTCAATCACAGTTTCACGGCTGGCCTGGATCTGTTCCTGGATCTCGCGGCGGCTGGCTTCCTGTTCACGGCGTAAGGCTTCCTGTTCGCGGCGGCTGTCTTCTCGACTGGCCTGGATCTGTTCCTGGATCCCCTGTATGGCGGACAGTAGCGCTGCCATATCCATTGCAGGAGCCGGTGCTGCGGTTGCCCCTGACGACGACCCCGGCGCAGCGGTCTCATCCACCCCTTCAGCCGCAAGTTGTCGCGCAGCATCCATACCGACCTGTCTCCTGGTCCTCGGAGTGCGCCCCTCTTCGTCTCGTTGTACTAACGGCATCCCGCTTCTGACACCAATTGTTACGCGCTATGGGTAATAAAAATGCCGTTGGTAACGTAGAAGGCGTTTATTGTCAGCTTCCACAAAAATCCACTTCACAGAGTCCGAATCACAATGCACAATCACTATAGTCCAATATCTTCGCTTGAGTCGTCGAAATAATTCTTCCTTGTCGCTTGGTAGAGATCGCTTCGGTTTCACTTCCGGAAATAAACTGCTCAGTCGCGGCTCGGCGCGTGCCTTATATACGGCTACCCATGGTTGTCTAGAAATTTCCCGAACCAACAAATACAATAGGCCCGTCCCGAACCTTCCTTTATGTTATTACGCACCTATGTACAGCTTATGTAGTCATTAACAATAGCCGCGACCCGCGATGTAAACAACCTATACAAGTACGCTATATATAGGTACGTACTCACCGCGGATTTGTTTACTCGTAGAAATCGATGTTTTTCTTATGACTGATTTTTCGAGAACTTTCTTCACTGTTCGATAGTAGACCTAATACCTGTTTATGCGTTTTTGGGGTTTTGCTGTACGACGCTTTGTTTTCGAGATATAGGTACTCAAAGTCGTAACAATACCTACCTAAATACAATCGCAAAATATTTCCTAAAAATTGTTCACCCTTTTAATAGCTACTGTTCCACAGTTAGACACACAACTGTCAAACTTATAACACCCCTCTTTTTTAATATAAAATCTATATATATAAATCTAATAATGTAAAAATACTGATTCTCAGGAAATAAGATAAATCACCAGTGACAGGCAGACTGAGGCAAGGCAATGTGGGCAGCTGGCCATAGTACAGGGTCTTGGAGATTCTCTTCAGAAACTCCTTGTGGTCACCCATTGTCTGAAACATTTATGGCAATTATTAACAAACTAATGATTAAAAAAAAAAAAATTTAGTTATAATTGTACTTAATTTAGTAAATAAATAACTGTAGGTTAATTTAGTGATTATTGGATGCCTGAATAAGGTAGACTGTTTAAATACTATTGTTAGACGCAAACACCAAATTTTTTTGTAAACAGTCATCAATAAACGTTTTTCATTTCATTTCATTGGAATTTCATATTAAATAGGAGACAGTCAAAACTTGTATTATATTACTAACAGTTTGTCTGCTAAAGCTGTTACTCCATTCTATATGAAACAAAAGTGTTAATCAAATTTGCGCACAGTAGGTTGTACGACTGTAAAAATTTATAGGGAAATATATTTTTTTGCTGCTTTTCAACCATTTCAAGCATTGCGGATTCTTTCCCTTACTTATATGGTACAAGAGCTACAGAACACTCTGAAATTGACTTGTAAGACTAGATTTTCTTCTACATAGTGCATCAAACTGACTGACACAGCTAGCCAATTGGAGGAGGGAGTCGTCTCTATATAAGCCTTTGCTAGCCATTATTCTGTGGCATTCTGCTTTTCAATAAAAATGCAGAAGCTCTGTTCATTTTACTTCTGGTTGTTTCAATAGTGTTACTCTACCCTGCTGCAACAACACTGCAACAACACTGATACGATACTGATACAATACCCTGTTATTCATTGTGTTCCTTGGTTTTGAAAGTATAAAACAATTTTCTCTATGCTTGAAATTTGAATATGATTGTTATTTTCATAAGTTGAATGAGTCAATAAACATATCAGTAGTGTGAGTCACAGGGCTGAACTTAGGTTAGAATTCGTTAATCACGTTACGTCGTTGAAAGTTGGTTATCGCCGATTTGCACTTCCCATGACGTACACAAACACAATGTAATTCTACTAGATAATCTTTTTATGTAACTTAGCCCTTCGATAGGTAATAATATGTAGTTATCATTAAACGAATTTATAAGTCTAACTATTAAAGAATTATTAATACATAATGAACTATAAAGTAGGGTAGGTAAGGTACAAATAGGGTTTAGTCGTGTTATGCTTGACCTCCTTCATTTCTTACCTTGATCTTGGTCCTCGAGCCCTCCTTTTTTCGTTTCGACACATTTGACATTACTTTTTTGTTGATTATGTATTTCACTACAGATTTTTAAAACAAATAAATGATGTGGTGAAATCCGGATAACAATATTAACAATATGCCGCAATATAAACGGCAAGTGAAACAGAGAAATCACCAAATTCGTTGTTCGTCGTCAAGAAGTCAATAAATAAAGTTGTCAAAACAAAACTGTCAATTGATTGTCAAACTTGAAAATGTCAATGTCAGATCTATCTTTTTTTTTGCAGTATTGACATTGCTAGATACTTAAGTTTGTATTTATGCTAATATTAAAAAAAAATATTGGCTAAAATGTGTCATGAAGTCATAATGATATGCTGTGCGTGCAACTGCATAATTTAAGTTTTTTATTTAGAAAGTTTTGCAATAAAAACAAAAACCTTACGAAAAATAATTATGATATAATATGAAATGAATTATTTTTTGAGGAACATTCAATTCAGTATCAGCTGCCAGTGTTGCCACTTGCCAAATAGAAAATCATCCAAGCAAGGCCAAGACAATGTAAAAAAAACTTAAAAACACGGGACTAGAAAAAAGTAAAACGTCAGTCAGAAAACAGAATTTTGACAGAATTTCAGCAAAATTCAGCAAATGTCATTTTTCCAAGCGAGTGTAGAGTACGGCGGTCGTATTATATTAACTGTTTGTCGAATTAATATCAAATAAATTTATGTCTAAACGGTGATAATAACAAACTTTCATAATTTTATTTTTAAAAGTATGATTTCCATAAAAGTAAAAAGATACAATGTGAAGTTTACATAACGTTTGTGCTGAGGTGTATGGGCTTTTGTTCCGAATATTGATTTGCTTTAATTCGCAGAATAACATTTTCAAAATGATGTAGAAACCCGGCTTTTCGTGATATTGGAGTCATGGCTAGTGGAGTGATGTCAGAAGTTGCGTGGTAGCTGTGATAATGCATGACCAAGATGAAAACTAAAAGTTTTCTGTTGTTTTCTACCTCTGTGTTTGCAATAAGCATATTTCTGATAGTATTTCACTCGCAACCCCCTCAGTCCTTCCAAAACATTGTGACGCAGACGCATCAACATATAAAGGACTTTCAGGTAAGTTTCTATCAGTAAATATTATTATGATGAGCATTCCCAATTATCTTCTAAGATCTCTTAATTGTTAACATGTAATATCAGATTCTTATTAGATTAACTAGCAGCCGCTCGCGACTTCGTCCGTGTTGTTTTATAGACCTCCTAGATAAATGGACTATTCAACACAAAAATATTTTTTCTATTTAAACCAGTAGTTCCTGAGATTAGCACGCTTAAACTCTTCAGCTTTATATTACTGGTGTAGATAACCTAATAATACTGGTATGATGAGTGAGAACTTAATAATACTATGTAAAATTTTACTTATAAAATTTAATTATATCATTTATTTATATAAACATTACAACTTACATTACAGGCTTATCTAATGCATTAGTGTAGCTTACATTTATATTATGTCCCATTGATGGACAAATCCGGTCTTGGGAAATCAATTGAGATACTTTTAACGTGCTGTGTAAATCCTCGTGACATCCTCATACATTTTATTTAAAAAAATGATTAGTGACATCACAACTCATTTAGTCAACTGACTAAATTTCTATTGATTTTAAAGGTATTCAGGTATAAAAATAAATTAACATTATTATCCTGCTTTCCAAGCTTGGTTTAGTGCCACCTTTTTGCATTGCAATTGCAGTGCATAATATGAATTTTTAATTTTTCTGTGCACAGTATCCAACACCCTATTGTTTATTATTGTTACTGTATTGGGGAGGAGATAAAAAAACATTTTTTTTATAATGAGCTGTGCACCACAATCAGCTATTAAAGAAAGTATTGTCATATAAATATGGAGGCCATTAAATCTTAATTTCTAAAGCAAGACTATCCTATGTTACTCTTTACTCTCTTTACTCTTTACTTTAGTTAGCCATCTCACTCTTAACAGTGATTTTATATTGCTGTGTTGATTGCTAATATTCTATACCAGCTATGGTGCCATATGTAGAAAGAAATATCTTTATATCATCACCTTGTTACATTAACTTCTATACATATAATAAAACTGTAATTTTTAATAAATTGTATGTGAACAAGTAACATGAAATCACAACGCAACAGGTTTCATTGTCCCAGGAGCAGCTGCGTGATGTGGAGGAGCGGCACCTGGTGCAGGAGGAGCGGTACCTGCAGCTGGTGGGACTGGGCGCGCCTGGGCGCAACGCGACGACGCCTACGCTCGTGACACACGCGCGCGGCGACGACCCCGCGCTCGTCGTCGGCTTCGTGCGCGCCGCCGCCCGCCTGCCCTACCCTGTGCTGGTCTACAACTTGGGCCTCAAGCCCTACTCCCTGGCTGTGGTGAGCTTGCCTGTATCTTTGCTGGTCTTCTCTATTAGGTGCATGTGACTCATAGCATAGATATTTAATAGTGCGTTTTTTTGGCAACATTTGTGGATTTTTTCAGTAGTTTTTCATATTCCCTTTGCTTTGCTGCGTTTTCTTTCATGTAGAACAAAGTCTGATATATGCGCTTATGAAGTCAAAAACTAGAGAGAAAATACTTTAATATTTTAAATTGGTTTAAAAAAAGGTTTTTTTTATTTGAATGGTGTAGGAGACGAGCATACAGGCCACATGGTGTTAAGTGGTCGCTGCAGCCCATGGACATCTACATACAACCTCAAGCAAGCATATGTAAGTCTTGGCTGAGGTCATATGCAGTTGCGCTGCGAGGCTGGTGGTCGCTTCATGTAAGTGTGGCCGGCAACTGCACATTTCCACTGAAACACAACAGAATTGTTTCACGGCAGAAGTGGGCGCAGCGATGGTACTTCCCCGGGCAAACCATAATAGTTCTACCACCTACAAAAGGTTAGGGTATTGGGTACTTTTTTACTTTGTGTGGTATGGTAGGGAATTAGTCTGATTTTCTATCTGATACTCTTAAACTCCTAAAATATTATAAAAATCTAAAATTATATTATATTGACAAGATACCAATCTTGTTGGCAGGTATCAAACTACTGCAACTCATCAAAATGTTCCATTGTGGACTTCGACTTGGAAGCATTCCCCTCACACGTCAGTGATGAAAGCATATATGCATTCCGACCACTTATCATACAGGTAAATGCAAATTAATTAATTATATAAGTAATTATATCTGTTTTTAAGAAAAAAATAAAACCAACTTCAAATGGTAAAAAATAAAATTGTTCAGTACTTGGCATATGATACTTTTCCTTGCTCATAGTAGTGACTCTTAAAACTGATTTGGAGTTGGTGCCCATTAAGAGCGAAAGGTATGCCATTTTACTAACGGCCGATACATATACATACATACATACATACATACAGCTGAATACAGTTCTGTTATTAACTTCCTCCTTTTAGAAGTCGGTAATTAATAATATACCTACATATTCCAATCACTTATCAATTATCATACAGGTAAATGCATGCAAAAGAGCAGCGATGGCCGAGTGGTATAAATCCGCGGTCTTCGACGCGATCGATCCCAGGTTCAAATCCTCGGCGCGCACCTCTGACAAATTTGTAATGTGTGCATTTATCGCTGCTCCACGGTGATGGAAAATATCGTGATATTTAATTGATTACGATGTTCTCCATCGCCGTGCATGCCTGAGAGGAATTCATAATTTCTCGAAAGCATGACGTCCACCAATCCGCACTTGGCCAGCGTGGTGGACTATGGCCTAAATCCCTCTCACTTGTGAGAGGAGACCTGTGCCCATCAGTGGGACATAAAAAAAAGGTTGAAAAAAAAGCATAATAATTAATTACACAGGTTAACAATAAACAACCAATCAGTTGGTTTCCCACCTTAAATGTCTAAAATGTCCAGGTTTAAATTATGGGGGAACTTCTATACTAAATATACAAATATATAAAGCTGAAGAATTTGTTTGTTTATTTGAACGCGCTAATCTAAGGAACTACTGGTTCGAATTGATAAAATCTTTTTGTGTTGAATAGTCCATTTATTGAGGAAAGTTGTAGGCTATATAACATCATGCTATGACTAATACTTAAGTCCACACTGACGAAGTCGCGGGCGGCCGCTAGTATTAAAATATAACTTTTTCTATGGAAAAGAACCATGCGGTCTACATGGTTTTAAGTGAATGCTGCAGCCAAAAGACGTCTACAGGCTGATGTATGTTTTTTCAACAACAATCATTAATACATTACCAAAAAAACACAAAATAATTACCTCGCATATTAAGGATGTCAATATCTATGACATAAAAATTATCTATTATGGCCAAACCTTTTTTCCTTGTAACATTCAGCAGTTGGCTCTTGTGTCACATAACTTAGTATACAGAAGGTTGAAGTCACCAAAATATTTCATAACAACATTGCTAATTGGCTGTGGGCCTCCCAACATTATCAAACGCGGCACCACTTAACCTCCCATGCCACGCGGCCGTAATTTATCACTTCACCTAATTTCACCGCGACGCTGCCACAACATACTAACTAGAGTAGCGCCGGCCATGTCAATCGCTTGTTAATTGTTATATAATAGGCTGGTAAATGAATTGCATTTACGGGGACAATTATTGTAGAAGATTTGGTACAAGTTGAAAATCTGTAATTTTGGAAAAAAATGTGTTTGTAGTCCCTTACTGAGAACTTAGAATTGTTCCATGTTTTCTATGGGATGTATTTAAAGGCACGTTTCAGTATATTGGCAATTTTATAGCAGATGTATTTAATAATCCACCGAGGATTAGGTGTGGCGGCTTTCTTTAAGGAAACCTTTTATATAATATGCGTTTCTATAAAATCTAGAAAACTATACAAGTCAAAGTCCCATACATGTGAAGAGAAATTGTTGATAAAGGTTAAATCTAACTAGAAACATAATGCTAATTACCTGTTTCATATGAACCGATACAAATAAAGGGATTAAAGTCTGTATGGTGCTCGTTGATAACGTGTACAGTTACCATACACGTACATACTCATGCAAACAAACCACTACAAATATTGACTCAACTATTAATGAGGTGGATCACTGGGCGATTAGATTGTCGCGCCCATTCATGGCGAGTGTTTATTACAATACTTGCAAGTGTTGTGTACGTTCGGTACTACAACGTTGCTTTATATTAAATAGAGTACGATGATTGCTCGTGTTATTGCCGTGTAACTTATTCTTCTGTATTTGAGGGCTGGACATCAAGGTCCCATTTAGACCATAAGAATGAAATAAGGTACCGAACACTTCAGTTGATTTCAGGTTTTTTAAAAGTTTTAACAACATCATGTCATGTTTGGTTGGTAGCCGCATCTCCACCAAACTTATACCTCTGAGCTGGTCTGATGATAGGGCTCGAAGGTAGGAGACGTAACCTTTTAGTAAACCCATCGAGTTTGCGCTCGTTGAATTTGTTTTGACTAGTTCTCTTCATGTTTCTAATTGACAAGGACCTGTTGCTGGAAATGGGATGTGGCGGATGAAACCTTGGAATGCCGGAATGAAACGGATAAACCGATTTATATTTTTGCTGAAAATCTAGAATGACCAAAGTTTAATTAATCTTTATTGTTTCTCAATCTGTGCAATTCCACGCCACGTAAGCTTGGCCTTTTGCAAAAGTGTTTTTGCCCAAATATACTACAGCCTTTTCAACTGTGGTTCCTTGTAACTTATGTACAGTAGATCAGTTCCGTTTAAAAAGCTTGAAATAAAACTTATCGGTTATTAATAGTTAATTAGGTCCCCCAACGCGACGACGCTTGGAAAATAAAAATACTTGAGTTCACATAATATGTGACAGTGATAATTATAATAGGTTTAAAATATTATTTGTTACTTTTTAAAGTTTATTTTTTCGGTCGGGGGGGTTTTTTAATTTTTTTAATTACTTTTTTAATTCTTAAATAATAACAATATTAACAATAACAAACAAGGTGCAGCTATGGCCCAGCGGTAACGACACTAGCGCCGGAGATACCGGGTTCAAATCCTGGGCGCGCACCTCTAACAAAGAAATTTGTAATAATTTAACAGTGATGAAAAATATTGTGATATTTAATTAATTACGATGTTTTCTATTACCGTGCATGTAAGAGAAACTCATAATTTCTCGAAGACAATGTCCACTAATTGGCCAGCGTGGTGTCCACCATGGCCTAAATACGGGAGATCTAAGTTTGCTGTTTTGCTTTATTTTTTATAAACTAGGACTAAGATACAAAACTGACAAATACAAAAAAGAGACATGTAAAATATAGTAAGAAGTCACCACAAACTATTACAAATATGCTATCGTTTATCGTAGATTACGAATACTTACTTGAAGAGTTGCGCGCAAGCTATGATAATGATAATGGGAGATTGATATCGCATTATTTGTCTTTGATTCTGACTATTTGCAGTGATTTCTAAACGATAAGATTTCTCTATCTTTGATACTTAATACTGCATATCGTTTTATAAGTGCTATAAACCAACCAAGGATGTATGTATTATTTGTATTGGTGCAATAAAGAGTTTGTATTGTATTGTATTGTATAAGATATAGTAAATTATAATATCCTACATTATTATATAGTTTTATCAAGTTTTATGAAATAAGTAGTTAACGTTCCCATCGTCGTATTTTTATCGATTAATGAAAGACTTATCAAATTAATTAGACATTTGCAACCCGTCGCAATATTTTATATTTTATATAATAACGTTTCACACACAAAGCATCATCGTAGAATACCCTGTCTCATGGGACACAAACAACTAGAC
The DNA here is from genome assembly GCA_911387765.1 of Pyrgus malvae. Taxonomy (NCBI): domain Eukaryota; kingdom Metazoa; phylum Arthropoda; class Insecta; order Lepidoptera; family Hesperiidae; genus Pyrgus; species Pyrgus malvae. Next base: position 1,033,564 of record OU426955.1, on the reverse strand, counting down.
CAGGAAAATACCTTTAAATTCCTCATTACATCATCATTAAACGCCACACCGGCGTGGTGATTATTGCGAGAAGTGACCCGCCGAGATCCGTATGATACGGTTTATACCATCATATCTATGCGCAGCCTGTTGTAAGAGGCCCTTTAAACTTGTAGTACCTATTGAGAGGTTACGTACCGTCTATTGTTTGAGTTAGGTGAATTAATACAGTATAAGGCTCGAGACAAATTTGTTGGAGATAACATTGTCATTCTACCTATTGACATTTGCCCAGATTTGACTGGCAGATACTTAGGCATGAGATTCGAAATTTTTAAATGCAATAGGCCTGTCAGCTGACAGTGACAGACATTGGTACCCAAAAATCTTAATATCTAATCTAGCTAGTAACTAATAAGTAAAAATGCTAGTGCTAGTAGCTAATAAGTAAAAATGCTAGGAAAAACTGCACACCAATGAAACTAAATGCCGGCACATCGTAGTTGGCATTAAGTGACAATTACTCTGTGAAACTGTTTCGATAGCTATGTACTACACATATTTCTATTTGTTTGATACTCTTGCTACCATGTAGCTACCTAATAGACTGACTGGAACCCTAGCATGCGATAGGCATAGTTCAATACGGCGCATTCATTTTTAATCAAAACTTTTCTCTAGGTAGGTATCTCGTTACTGTAGTATTTATAACATGGTCCAATCCAAATGACTTTACTTTGACCTAGATACCCGATCGTATTTCTTTCTTTTTCTGAGTAATTACTGAGTAATTATTACGAGTAGGCTTTCCACTATACTTTAATCATTATTGCAATGATATTGATCGGTTGATTTTATAGCCGGTAATACAGGTCGCGTCGCGGATCAGGTCGTGAGACGTCATGAGCCACCCAAGCTAGTTCTAGTCTAAGATTATCTAATCTGAAGCCTATTGGATTAGTACTTATTGTTTTGAGTCTCATATTGATACGGAGTACGGTGGGGTTTAAAAGGAAACTACCACCGTTCCTGTATACACAATTTATTAAAAAAAAAAAACAAAAGCACGAGAAGGTCGAGCTAGGGTCGTGGGTGGTTATGCCAGTCTGGTTTCACCGTCGCAGATCCGGTACTCCCCTGTTGACGTGGTGGTAGTCCTTGTGGTATGGTCACTCCTGTGGTCGCAAGGGAAGGCCAGCGTGGTTGTGTCCGCTTGGTGATATCAAGGCCCGCGGTCTCGATCCAGATTCCAAATATATTTATTATTGGCCAATCTCAAATTCCGAAACTCGGACCCCTATCGGGGTGCTTGACGTTCAATATTATTATTTATTTAACTTTTTTAGAAAAAATAAAATCCAACTTTTACTCTGTAATTAATTACGTACGGAATAAAAGGACAAAAAATAAAGACACGTATGAGGTACGAGAACACTATAGAAATTGTAATGCGTGTTGCCTATACCAAGCGAAGCCGTTGTCTGAGAATCTTCACGAATGGTCGATCGCCACGACCCGCCTGCATAAAAAATAGGAAAATTCCACGATCCACGAAGTACGGCCGTGGACGAAAGTGCATAACTTACATACACATATTTTATAACATCATTTTAATTAATATTTTTAATGATGTATTTTTTTATTTATTATTTAGGTTAGGTTAAGATTATTTATTTATTGTTTATTTAGATTATTTATGTAAATAAAAATGAGTATTATGGAACGTTAATCGTACAACGTTACAATATTCATTACTAATCATTATTGGCCGTATTCATTATATTTTTTATGCAGTTCGAGTATACTTGAATTATTAATCGTCATACGTAGTTACTTTTCATTAAAAAATATATTATGCGAAGGTTATTTTTTATTATATAAATAAATAAATAAACGCTACACACTCAAAGCCCCACACTAGGATTCCCTGTGTCGTGAATACCATGGACACACACAAAGACAGAAACTCTAAACACCCAGACCGAAAACAGAAACTGAAACACATCATTCAAATTTCTGCCTCGCCGGGAATCGAACCCGGGACCCTCCCATCGGCAGTCCGGCATGGTAACCATTACGCCACACGGGTCGTCATATGGAATTTAAACATTTTTTTATTACAATACTTACTAGTAAAATGTTAAAATTTTTAGGCGGGACTAAATGATGACATTGATGATGACGCATATCCAACAGTTTAAGAATTCCAGAACGGCTATCAACATGTAAGAGTGCTGTCTAATGCAGTATGCTGTAATCCGCATAATTGTTATTTTGGCAATAGCACATATTCTGTCTTGCCAAAATATACTTTGAAATCACTCCATGTTTAGTGCGGCGGCTTGTGAATGACGTATTAGTGTTTATAATGTCTAAATCCCTGTGGCTACTGCAGAATGCAAGCGATCTTAACCTCTGATCTCAGCAGTACTGGGCGCTGTCGGGAGTTTGATCGGCTATTGCTTATTATTATTAATATTATTTGTACCTATAACGCCGTTGATGTTAAATAACATCTTAGGGTCAAAGACATTAAGATTATTTGATAGGATTGCATGGGGATATAGTTTAAATATGTAGATGCCCCTTTAATGTGCTATTTGGTTACATTTATTTTGTTTATTTATATTGTTTCCCTGGTTCAAAAGGCATGTGCTCTCAGTCCTTTATTATAGATATTAGATTGTTTTTCGCATTCCTTCCAGACTGCATTGGGTACGTCGTGGTGTATGTTAGGCTTTCCCAAATTCGCAAAATAATTACGGTCATACTAGAGGCTGATTTTGACAGTATATATTCACAATATACAGGAGGCGCAAAGAAAAGATGCATGGGCAAATGTTGAGACTAACATAATAATGTACACACATTTATCGTAATCAGTGTAATTGCTTCATACTCCATTGTAAGTACAGATGTAGTTCCAACGATATTCTTTTTGAAGTAAGTAGTTGCCTCGTTAGATTTATTTATTAAATAGGATGCTCCAAATATTGTAAACTTGAAGGTGGAATTGCTTGTTTACAGCACGCGCTGAATCGTACAGGCGGGGTGATCTACTGCGAGCCGTCGCAGCGCTGGACGGGCACGGCGGCCGAGCTGGCGGCGCTGTGGGCGCGCGCGGCGAGCGAGGGCGTGGGCGTGCTGGCGTGGCCACGCCGCGCCGCCGTCACGTCGCTGACGCACCCGCGCATGTTCCACTACTTCCACGCCAACATCGACGACTTCCTGTTCGTGCAGATGCTGGACGTGTCGCGCCTGCTGCTGGCCGCGCGCCCCGGCCTCGTCGACGTCATGCGCCCCTGGATACAGTGCGCGCTCACCCTTGACTGTATCATGCCCATCGGTAAGAATACAAAATGAATAGTACGTTAAGAGCATACAATTTTAGATTACCTTGTTTTATGTAGCTACTTGATGTCTCAAATTAATGCAATTAAAAGTAATTTGTAAATTCAGTTTTGCCATATTTCGTAAGAATAACAGAAAACATTATACAAATAATACAGTGTGATTGAAAATAATGATAATGATGAAAAAAAAAAAAAAAATGTAATATTGGTACCATGTTTTTATTGTACCCCGCTACATCTGCAGCCAAGCGGGGCGTCTCAAGCTACAGAGATGGATGTGTATTTAAAATAAATAGTCCAAATCGTGCGTGGCAGGTGCACAATCGGAGGGGTGCCGGTTCGACAAGAAGCCGCAGTACCGGTACTCGGGGTGCCACGGGCAGGACGCGTCGGCGCTGAGCATCGTGCTGGGGCTGCGCGCCGGCTTCGAGGAGGGCGCGTACACGCTGCGCGCGCCGCCCGCCTGGCGCCGCGAGCCGCCCGCCGCCGCCGCCGCGCTGCTCGCCCGCCTGCTGCGCAACGCCACCGCGCCCGACCGCGCCCCGCCCCCACCCGCACCCGCACCTCACCTGCCCACCGACCGCCCGCTGTAGTCGCGCTGTCCGGGACCGGCCTTCTGTCCGCCGTCGGCTCCGTGCTTAGTATGGGATCTTGCCAACCTTCCGTTAAAATAATATGTCTCCCTTGTCAGTCGGCATGCACACTGAGTGCGGTTTAACATTAGCGTTTTTTTGGCACGCATACGATTGCTTCCGAAAACACGCCTACACGCGCGTTAATTTTTGTAGCAGAAAATGTCAAATCTTGACGTTTTGCGGCTACACTCGCTTAAAAAAAAGACGCGCGAACGCGACGTAAAACACGCTGGTGTGAAACCGCTCTAAGCAGATGATCCAATGAACATTTCATTTAAGTTGACTACAGGTTGATTCATCGAAACAATGTAATGCTTAAACTGTGTTTAGAATATTTTGGAGATAAGCGATCATCCTACGCAAAGTTCATCTGTTGCAAACATCATGGGTGTTAACTATTATAAATGACATCAATTTATAATTCAATTTTCGTACCATTCCTTAACTTGACCAACTCTAAATTACGTACTGTAACATATACATTGATATAAAATATGTACTTCAGTACAAAATCTTCATATAATTCGAGTCTCAAAGAAATTCCTTAAAGATTTATGTTATATGTATATTTATTACCTATAACATTTAAGTAACAACTCTCACATAAACATCATCAGACCAAATTAATATACATAATTATTATAATACATTCCAAATTTATTAAAAACGTATGAGTAATAAGTACGTTTTTATAGTCAATTTTTTTAAAGTAACAGTTTTAAGCGTGAATGTAGTTAGTATTTATTGATATTCTAACTCTTTTCTATGCATTCTATGCCAGGAGCTGGAGCATGCCTAATTGTCAATTTAAAAAAGTTACATTGTCTTAATATCAATATGGAAACAGCAAAATGGCAGGCGGCAAATACTCAAGTCGAGCTGCAAAGGCCTGTGCGGGTGTAATTAGTTAGAAACAACTGATATGGGCGCAATTTACATTGCTACGGAACGAACACCAGTATCATACAGATATATTTTACATCAATGCAGTATCCATGTTTATGTTAAACGATTAATAATATAATAATAGTAATATATTATTTATAGACTTGTAAATATATATGCATAAAGGTTAGCTTAGAATAGTATTTATATCAAACGTCATTCTGACGTTTACTATGTTTTGCACTGTGCTTAAATTTAGAATACTTGCACGAATTCTGATAACTTCAAATATATACTGCCACCTAGTAGTTAAGAACGCGTCACGATCAATCATAATATCATTAAGAACACTTATAAGTGTGCAATTACAGTGGCAGCGGGGCAGGCAGCGGAATACGCTGGCGGGTAACGCAAGCACATAGTTTTTGAGTAAAGCGCACCAAGTGCGGGCGGGGCGGGTGAGCGGGAATTGCGGCGGGACAAGCGGGTCTCGCGAGCGGGGCGGGTGGACGCAAGTCAGTTTGCGTTTCCCATGTTTCCCGCTCGATCTGTTGGAATTCTAGAGATTCAAATCATTCGAATCGACTATTTTTTTTTATAAAGTATAAATTTCTCCATGTCTATACCGATCACTATTAATATCGTGGCGATTACTTTAAAAAAAAAGGTCCTACTTTATATAAGCACTAGCTGCCAAATAATCTGACATTTTAATATTATTTCCAATTAGCTGACCCCGCGAACTCCGTAGCGCGTTTAAATGTTTGGGGCGGGCCACCCTTATCACTTAGGGAGATGAAAAAAAGATAGTAGCCAATTCTCAGAACTAGTGAATATATATATAAATTTTCATAAAAATCGGTCAAGCCGTTTCGGAGGAGTATGGTAACTATAATTGTAACACCATAATTTTATATATAAGATTATAAATATAAGACATAAAAAAAATAAAACTAAGTAATATAAAAAAATAAAACTAAGTAATATAAAATACTACATCCAGATTACTTCCATGTGGAAGAGTACCCAGAACACTGGCAATAGCTGACCCCGCAAACTCCGTACCGCGTTTAAATGTTTAGGGTGGGCCACCCTTATCATTTAGGGGTATGAAAAATAGATAGTAGCCGATTCTCTAACCTACTGGATATGCATATAAAATTTCATAAAAATTGGTCAAGCGGTTTCGGAGGAGTATGGTAAGTAACATTGTGACACGAGAATTTTATATATAAGATATCGCAAGGTACGATATACGATACGATATATAAAGAAAGACATGGAGAATTTTATACTTAATAAAATAAAAACTTGTCCAGACCGCTCAATCGCCCCGCTGCTACTGTGTTCATCCATGGAAATGTGCGTTTTCCGCTCGACCCGCCAATGCTTCCGCTGCCCGCCTGCTGCCACTGTAATTGCACACTTAGCTTTTATGTTCAATATGACTAATGCATTGCTTTAAAATTTATGATACTGTTAAATACATAGGCCGATTGTCAAAAGCTGGCGTGCTGACACTACTCACTCAAATGCATTTTCAGTTGCGACGGGCGGCGACGTCACGTTCAATGTGCAAATGTGAATGTATTGCGCGAGCGTGCTTTCGATAATAATTGACCTATATTGAGCATATTACGTACAGTAAATTGTTGTTTCTGTAATAAATTCAATCTGTTACTAACTTTTTTTTTGTATTTTATTTTATCTGTTACCAATAAACGTTTTACATCTACCGTAAAATACAGTTTATAGAAATTATAAATATTTGTTACAATTTTTTTTACATCCACGTTAAATATTTATATGTAATTGAATTGTACAAATAAACGGAGACCTGCCCCTTGAATGCATTAAGTGATTTATATGTTAATAAAATACATTATTTGTTTATCCATAATACTATTATTAAATGCTTACTTTTTTAAATGTTCCTTACTTAATTTATTTTTATATTCTTAAATGAGGCCATGAGAGCAATAACGGCCTATGTATTAATTTTGTCCTATAGAGATTATCAGATATTGATTTTGAAATTTTTATTTTTTGTTTCATTTTGAATAGACTTTTTAATTCAATAAATGTGTTACTAACACCCTCTCTTGTTGGCTCGACAAATCAATATTAGGCCACTATCCTTTTTTTTTAAACAGATTTTTGATGACGATAGGCCCACAATTTTGTTCATAAAATGTTACAAGGGCCATTAATGAAATGTAAACAAATATTTAAAATAAGACATGCGTGTCATATGTTTAATATTGAGATATTATATGTTGTAGTAAATAAATATGTATTGCAGTCTACTGCGTATTTATAATGTGAACGGGGATTTAGTTTTAGTTGATAGTTTTGTAAAAGTATGCCAGTAGTGGGTTATGTAGGCTTAGTAAGTTTCAGCATAATGTAAAAAAAACTCTCACTATGATACTCACTTTAAATTGTGATAAAAATTGGTTTTGTATTAAGTAACTAGTTCGTATTATTTTTGTTTGTACAAGGCACAAAATCGGACATTTTATGTCATGCGTAGAAAGATGTAAATAGTTTAGTAACTGATTATTTTCTGTCTGTTAAAGCGTAATGTGTGAACAAATTATAAATAATAATGTCTGGTATAAAGGTGCAATAACTTTAAAAAGATAAGGAAAAGGAGTATTATGTAGTTATTTTTGAATACTTTCATGTTTTGTGTGGATTTACCTTGCATAATATAATATCATAAAAAGGAAAACACTGCATTAAATGTGCATTAATATGCTTTCATACTCATTTTGTTCATTGCAAACATGCACGTGAATGTTCAGACAGAACGCTGGTTGTGACACTGTATAAGCCCTAATATTTTTAATAATTTTATATGCTTTTTATATAGTTTGGTTAAATAATCGAGGGTATCATTAAACCTATATTTTTTCAATTGAGATTTTTCAATAACTAAACATGCGCTATTGTTATGCCTAAACCTCAATTTGAAGTACACTATTTTATAAGCAATATTTTTATGAGCAATTTACCAGTAAAAATCATAAATATTTAAGAAGTTCACACCATTCAAAAGCGTATCAATTTAGTTAAACTCTTCTTTTTTTTTTAAAAAATTGCACAATCCATCTCCACTTTACCTATCTCCGTCCTTTTTCCGCCCTCTACATCACGCAAGTCAGAATGACAATCTTTATTCAATAAACAAAATTCTCTGACACAGTACGCGCTGAACTTTGCTTTCAAAACATTATGATGTGATAGTAATTGGATAGGTACCCTCGGTTACATGCTATTAAATTATTTTAGTACAGATATTTATTAACTCTGTATTTTTATTTGTACTGTCTAAGTCATAATCATTCATACTTATTGTATCTAGTTTCAGTATTTACTTAACGTATTAAATAAATTAAGGTTATTATATTTCCTGAATGGGCAATGCTGAAATTTTATGTTTTTTTATTTATGTCAAGTGGAGAAACAATTTATAATTTTTCTAACACTTGTGAAGTTCTTAGATTTCACTTAATTTTATTAGATTAATTAGAATTTATTTTTGATAAAATCTCATCTATAAATTTAACTTGCGTCGGTTTTTTTGCGTATTTGATCACACTCAATGTTAATCTAAAACACATCATCTTAAGGTACATTTAATTAAGACACTCCATTATTTGTAGTCGAACACAATCACTTCATGATTTCCATTTCTTGTGTAGGTAAGTCGTAGATAGATACATCCGTATTTATAATAAATTTATATAAGCTTTGTGTAAGTCCACGTAAAATGGAGTTCAGGATGCAATACAATGTACAAAAAAAGTCAACATTTACGTTGGTTTATTCAAAGATTTATATTAGTCATTCTAGTCTAGCTCGTAATTTTTTAAATATATGTAGTTGAGCGTGTTCGCTGAGCCTTCACAAATAAAAATTCAGACTCTTTTGGACATATATCTTTTATGGCAGTTTTGTATGCCCCATTTATATTGGTAATGCTATGTAACAAAGTGTTTAAAAACCTTAATAAACTTGCTTGTGCAAATACTATGTATTTAAATTACTGTATTTGTTGCGTATCGCACGGCGTTTTCATGCGCTAATTGTGTTTTCGACCCGTAGCAATACTGCATTGTGTGATCGTTACTTATGTGATACCTACTTTTAATATTACTTTATGAACCATTATTTTCTAAATTTGAATTTATGTAGGCCAAAATTTCACGGTTAAAATCCTATTGGTAGTTCTTAGTTAAAATATACCTGAAACAGTGCAAAATTGAACCATTAAAATAATTAGGTATTATCCTTTACACGTGTATTATCCTCATATAGCGTGTTCTTGTGTATGAACATTTAGATCATTTTAAGTGTCTTGCAGCAAGTTACTTGGTTAAGAGATTTTCATATAGTAATCTGCAGTAAATTAGTTGTGTGTGCAAACTATATGTATACAGTTGTCACAAAGAATTATTGTGGCTCTGAAGTTGGGTGCAACAAATGAATGCGTTTTGTCGTCTGCTGTGCGCAAAACTGTATTGAGTTACGCAGTTACTTTCAGCAACTTCATAGTGACAAAGATCTGTTGTGACAACTGAACTATGTAGTGATTGGCAAAATGTAGTGAAAGGAGAACATCACCACTCGTTGCTGTACACGGCAGGAAAACTTCATTCCAACAGTCTCTAGAATTTGCGAAACCAATTTGTGTAACTCTTTCTTTCTCGAGATCGCACATCATTTTGCTTGAATATTAGAGAAATATCAAACTAGTTGTTAACAGTGTCAATCATAATTTAATGTCATCTATTACAGAATATGGTGATTGTAACATATAGAACTTATAATAAAAATATAACTTGATAAGCTTGTTTTAAAGCGACGCTTCTTCTGCGCATATCTTTATCGAAAAGTGAGAATTAAAAGGTCGATTATGATGGAGGAAATTTATTTTATTTTAAAACCTTTTTAACATCTAACTCTTGGGCACAGGTCTCTTCTCAGGATGTAGAGGGATGTAGACCATAGGGTTATGACCACGCTGGCCAACTGGGGGTTGGTGTGAAAATAATTCTTGTAATACCTATATATATTTTTTGAATATCGGAAACGGCTCCAAAGATTTTGATGAAATTTAGTACCCTGGTTTTGGGGGTGATAAATCTATCCAGCTAGGTTTTATTTTCAGAAATTTTAAATTAAAAAAAATATTTTCAGCGACAATCAAATTAAATATAAACAGAAAAATACGAATCTTCTTGACATCTATTGGCGAGTATGAATAATATTGTGGCGTAGAACGCCGTCAAACGCCATCCGTCAATCCAAAGTTCAAAGAGATGACAATGTCGATTAGAAAGAGCTCTATAAAAATTTCATTCATTGAATTAAAGCTTCCTTGGCCGAATGGTTACGTGGGCTGACTGCGGAACTAGAGGCCTGGGTTCAAAACTTAATCAAAACCATAGCTTTTTTTTTTTTGTTTTTTTTTTTATTGGGAGCTATTTCAGATGGCGTTATTAAGTAACACTAAGCAAATGAGTGTTTCGTTTGAAATTAAACCAAGAAAATAAATTGTTTCTATCCGAGCAACGCTCGGTCGTCCAGGTACTTCTTTTAAAACATAGAATAAAAATTATTAACAACACAAGTTTTAACGTCATTCATGTTTATTTTAAATACAATCCAAAATTGCATAATCAAGTTATGTACACACAAAAAATATAAAATTTGAGACAGGCAGGTAATTTAGTCCATTGATATTAAGATACATTCTACTATTATGTTATGAGTAAGAAGATGTTTTAATAATTATGTTTTAATATACTACGTATAATAAATCCTTTATTATAATAAAAACTTTCATTAATAAAATAAAAAAGAAATACATTTCTACTATACCTTATGTTTCAATAAAACAATAGCATAAAGATACCAGGAACTGATAAGGTATAATTTGGTATGGCAACAAGAACATCAACGAAAACTTTTCTATAAACAGCACAAATGGATCTATGTACTATAAAACTATGTACAAGATATTGCTTTGACTAGCAGCTAATCATACTTCATAAAATGCTTAGTCTTTAATATTGAGTACCTAAAATGATTTGTAAATTAGTCCCATATACTACTACTATACTTACCACATAGCTAAATGTGTGGATTCTATTTAAATATTAAAATTTGTAATAAGGACATTTTAACATAAGTGGAAGAATCAGATGGTGGACGATGGTTTGGGCGGCGCATCACGTAACAGTAGCCACTGGATCTCTGTCCGTGCACGCCCGTAGCCCGGCAGACACGAACACGTAAATCAGCCACATTACGTGCCCGAATAAGCAATGTTACAATAAGAAAGGAATACACTATATACAAACTAAATTCTCTATATAACACTCGAATAATTCAAAAAGTAATCTAACTTATTTCACAACTTTGGAAATGAGTTTGAACACCTACTTACTACTTAATATTTTTTCTATATTTAAGAAACTTTTTAACTTACAATAAAGGCAATTCCGTGCTTTTAAAAACTTAGCGTGTTTTTAATAAAATAAAAAAATTATTTGTCCTACAAAGATTAATTTTATTTTCGTCACTGGATTTAAAATTTAAAGTAAAAATAACGATGTGATAATTACTTTAACAGTATCAAAAAGCTTATTTTGGTAACTTTACGAAATTTGCATAGTATCAGACACCTCCCCCTATCAGTAGGTTGTAATAAATACATGTAGGAACACAATTTATGTATGTAAATGTTAATAGCATGTACAGAATTCTAGACGTAAGCAACGTAGGTACATTTCGTTTGGTTTGAGCTAATATAAGTACTTAGGTAAAAAATAGTTTATTTTTATTTTCCCAGCTTCAGATTTATCATGATGATATACTATGGCAACTATGGCAAGAGATCCTACATGAGCGCAAACTAATTTGATAATAGCTTTGACAACTTATACTAAAAATAAAATAAATTTATTTAACAATTTACGATTTCATACTATAGTATGAAACTACTACTATATGCTATAGTATGAAATCGAAAATGTTTTTAGGCGAATATACGAATTCAGAAGTCACATCAGATCAACGCAAATATTATCACGCCAGAATAATATATATACTCGTAAAAGCATAAGAACGCGACCGCACGCGCTACTACTACCGCTACTTGAAGAAAACAGCAATTACCTATATTGCATATCAAATCTTTGTACTATTAGCTACCTACAACGTTTTGTGCTAAATTTATTGCGAAAGTAAGTACTGATTTATTAATCATAATAAAGTTATTCTTATACTAGGTAAATATAATTATATAGTTTATGTCAGCTATCAATATATTATTAAGAAATATTTTATAAACACTTTCTAGAAGTAATTTTCATAGATACTAAACAGTTGTAAACAGTCATAGAAATATCTAAATAAAATAATGCACAAAATAGATATGATTTTATAATTATTAGAAATTTATAAATTATGTCATCACTATTTTACATGTCGTATACTCTACATACCTTAATCATGCAGCAAAACGTCAATCTATTACAGAATTTGAATTGCTTTTTACTTTTATGTACTTTCGTTAAACAAACATAGCTTAAATATAATTTCGAGTAAGTATAACGATTTAAACATATATTTTGCAGTATTTTTCCACGTTTATGCAATTTTTTTAAATTTATTTAGTGGTATGATAACGATTAAATTAAATTTCAAGGATTATTCTCTTACTTTTTCGTTTCTTTCTTTTCGTCGTCCTTAAACAGCAGTGGAGTCATACCCAGAAAGCAACCTAGCGTGATCCCGAGTACTCGCCCCTGGAATAGAAACAATTCATATACCTATTGTCTTTACAGTCTTTGCCTGGAACGACTGGTTTCTCTTAGGTTTGACCGAGGACTATCGGTAAACCCAAAACTTCTAAAGGCGACTAACATAAGCATTTGCTGGAGGTGAATATTCACAATTGAATATTGGTGACAAATATATTATGCCTGTGTGTGCTCCACCCCCACAGTTATATTTAGTAGTAGTATGATGAATTCCTTTTAATCGGTTATAAAAGCAAGTCTATTTGGCAACAAATGAGTTTAATGTCAGAAATAAAGCTGTCGGATCGAACTTGATAAATATCCTAATATAATCCGCGCAGAATGAGATGGAACCTTGTCAAATTGTAACACCTATTTATATACTGTTAAAAGCAAATAAATAATCTTTAAAAATCAATTAAAACAACAATTTTCAATTAGTGTTAGCAAAAACGTTCTGAGTCCATGTTGTCTAAGAGATACTGTTTGAAGTTTCATCCTTTTTATTCAAAACAACTTTATTTATAGGCGTAATTCACACAATTACATTATCTTTTATATATACTTAGTACAGAATTAAAAAAAAAGAAAATGTAAATAGAACAAGAGCATGCCATACATACGCATGATGTGTTATGTGGACGAAATTAACACCAGGACAAACTGTCCACGAGGTAGGTAGGGTCAAAGTTCTTTAAGACCCCTTCCAGGAGTAAGCCTCAAGTGCTCTCTGAACGTACCCTCGGTCTCACGAAGGAAAGGCGTGAACGACGACGGAAGCACTGAACCTATTCCACTGCACCGCGGAGTACGACAAGGGGATGTTATATCCACAAAACTGTTTACCGCTGCACTGGAAGACCTGTTTAAGCTGATGGAGATTACATTACGAAGTGTCTTTTCGTCCAGAATACCTCAGTGCCTGAAGTCGAAAGTTTTCGAGCAGTGTGTGTTGCCAGTGATGACCTACAGCACTGAGACAGGGTCTTTTATAGATAGCCTTTTCCACAGGCTCAAGGTCACTCAGCGAGCGATGGAGAGGGCTATGCTTGATATTTCTCTACGCGACAGAATCCGTAACGATGAAATCCGCAGACGAACGAAGGTTACCGACATAGCTCTCCAAATCTGCAAGCTGAAGTGGCAATGGGCAGACCACATAGCTAAGAGGACTGACAACCGGTGGGAAAGAAAGGTCCTCGAATGGCGACCACTTTTCGGCGGCAAGATAGCGGGAAACCGCAGGATTCAGAGGGCGCAGGAGCGGACGGAGTGGCGAACATTAGGGGAAGCCTATGTCCAGCAGTGGACTTTAAAAGGCTGATGGATGGATGTATGTCCTTATGTATAACAAAAGTCACCATGTTGGCGAAGCGGCGGCTGACGGGCATGTCGAGCTGCACGGGCGCGAGCGCGGGCGCGCCCAGGCCGACCATGGCGGCGGCGCGCTCCACGTAGTACGACGAGCCGATGCCGATCACGTCGCTGAACGTGTTGCCCAGTGCCGCCGCCGCCATCGTTGACAGCGTGATGTACGCGCTCATGCTGCTCTCTATGCTGTCACCCTGCAATGTATATATGATATAACAGGATACCACTGTCACTATACATGCTTCTCTATTCAGAATCTATTATATTTCAGCTTTGAGGTTTGAAAGAGTTGGCCATGAATATAAATTGTTTAAGTAACTAAAAATTAAATAAAAGAATAACTGGCTAATACCGGCCATAGATCTCTGCTGTGGGGGAATTTTAATATTATTATGTGGCAAAATATTATTATGGGATCATTTTTATTTAACTATCTTCTATACTAATATTATTAAGACGAAAGATTTGTATTTTTGTATGTTTGTAATGAATAAACTCACAAACTACTGTTCCAATTAAAAATTGTTTCACCATTAGAAAGCTACATTTACCCTAAGTAACATAGGCTACTTTTTACCGCGGGAAAATGCTTCATTCCTACGTGAAAACGGGTAATAGGGTCAACGAGGTTGAAGCAGCTGGCTAAACGCCTATGATTTTAATATAGCAATGAAGCCTGGAATAGCACATAGGCTATTTTTATCCTACTGGCACCCATTGAATGGGGCGCTGGCGGAAGGCTATTTTAATAAGATGGAGTAGCTGAAATATAGACCATGTAATGTTAAATGCTTGCTGCAACATATAGATGCTTAGATACAACCTCAGGAGGTTGTATGCAGTTGCGCCGCTACTCTGGAGGCTGATTGTTGCCTCATGTAAGTATGGCTGGCAAACACACTTTTCCATCAAAACATTTTAGAATTTTAAAGACCTACTTTTTTAGTGATTACCATGAAATCTTATCTGCATTGCTAAGTTATCCTAATTCCTTAAGACCTAATTCTTACGACTTCAATTATTTTGCTGTTATCCATTAATTCATCTATGCATGCTTGTGACTTACTTTTTTATGAATATTGGTTTGAATGCACTGATAACTATATGGTTGATTACATTAATGTAATTCAAGCCAATATAAAAAGTTAAAATAAATACTGTATTGTATACTCACTGCTATGATCATGATGAAGTTGTCTAAAAACCCAAAGCCAATGAACGGGATTGAATTTGCTAGTGATACTGAAACCAAAACAACACTGACATATTGTAACATGTAGCAACACACACCATGCAATGATTGACAAGCATCAATTTGAAGTTTTAATTTTGTATTGACAACAAAATGCTTACTAAAAAATGCAACTTTTCCAAGACTAAACATTCATTTCAACATTGATTTAATTCTAGCTACTTACAGTGGAATAATTCCTTTGTGGTGGGCTTGGGTACTGTGGCAGCTGAAAAACAATGTAACATTTAGAATATGAACCACAAAATTCAATTTGAAACACTTACAAAATTGAATATGAAGTGAAATATAACCAACAAGAGAGAAAACAATTGATACTATTTTACATACATAAAACCACTAGTGAAGTAATGAATAGAAGTATAGAAGAACAAGTAGAAACAATTTTTATCACTATCCATGTATATGTATTACTATCCTTACATAGTTTACATAATTAAATACCTGCTGAAATTGATCAGCATACTTATGTTAGTTGTAATTTTTCTTTATTGCAGAAAAAGATTGGGAATGTGCTTTAGCAGCAGTAAAGAATTAAATTTACAAGGTTTCATAAGGTACATTTACATAGTAGATTCTACTATACTTACATTTCAACAATCAAATTTGAGACAGACATGAAAATGGAAGTAAAGGGATCAATTACAAATTGTTCTTCTTTATTAGTATGTTCATAAAAGATTTTTTTTAATGTTATATTATGATTGATATCAACAAAAACAAAGCAGACTGCACTGTATCCAGTTTTTGCTGAAATATACAAGTTTAGACAAATATCAATACTTACCATATTTTTTCTTGAGCCAATCTTCCGGCACAGGGCAGTAGGTCCCTGTAGGGTCAACATCACCTAGAGTGGGCACTTTGCTAGGTCTTCCCAACTTAGTTCTCCATCTCTGACCAGCTAATTTATCTACAAGCACAATGTTAAGTTTTTAACTTTTCTGCATTTTTATAAAAAGTTGACTTATTGATTATATAAGTATGTTTATTAGCTTTTCTGATTACCATAGTACAAGCTCTGCTTAGTTTGGAATCAGATGGTGTTGTGTGAATTGTCCAAAAATATTTATTATTTATTATTATTGAAAATGTTGACTGTCCAGGTAAAATCAAGTAGGCTCACATGACATCCTTTACTTTTTTTACTGCAAATAGTTCAAAATACTTCAACTTGAATAAATATATACTTAAAATACTTTTATTGCGGTTTTACAATTTATTCGAGCATATATCATGTGATGCAACAATGACTCTGCCTAAATTTTAGTAAATCTTCTGTGATTCATGGACATTAAAAAAAAAAATTTTTTTAAATGCAGGTATTTCAGTAATGTATTGGTGACTAGTGATTTGAGTTTGTTTCATATGGCATGATAAATGTGATGTTTTAGTTATGTGCATGTAACAATCGTAAAATGCAATTTTCAAGAGAATATCGGTCTGAAGGTCTATGCTGAACACTTTTCATAATGCCTAACTGTGATGTGCAGGCAGAAAAACGACTTGGAATCGGTACAGTCACTTCTATCATATTTCATGCTTTGATATGATTAGAAAAACAAAAATCAAATTATACTTTATAATATTTTAAATTACGTTGATCAACATTTGCATTTATTACCTTCGAATTCTTCCTTTATTTTGTTCGATTCATATTCTTGTAAAGCAGCGAACAGAACTTTTCTCTCCTCGTCATTTAAATGCAGAACGAGTTCAGTAGCGTGGAGTTTTGTCAACGGGCCTGACAGCTGTGTAGGCTCTTCGAAGTCTTTGGATGTGGGTCCTAGCCCCAGATGACGAACATTTATTGTCATTGGAGTGAACCTCATCAGGTCTGAACTTCCCACTGTTGCACTACATCGTAGTTGTAAGTTCAAAGGTTTGTGACAACACACAGTTGAATTAACTACTCGATTACAACCTAATTTTGCTAGTGCTCGCACAGACTTCATGGTTTTTAATAGTCTGAGTCAACTGTTGTAAACTAAAGTAAATAAAATTTATTTTGGACTAAAGCACTCATCGAGATGATTTGTACGTTTCGTTTTTAACTTAAAAATTGAAATGTCAAATTTTCTGAACGCAATGATTAAAGTGTGCAGTACATAAAAAGGAACGTTAAAATAATTTTCCGTAATTTTCAGTCTTTTTATCATATTGTTTATTTAAGTTAATTAACTTTCTATCACAATATAAAAAATGGTTTTCAAAATTATTATCGTTATACCATATCGGTTGATTTATGTCAATAGTATATTAATTGTATATATTAATATTATTAATAACATTACATACTTGTGCCAACTGCGATTATTCGATCATAACGTCAAAGTTATGTCAAAGTCACCAAGGGTTATGTCATACTTTCTTTATGTCAGATTCGGTAAAAGAAAACAGAGCAAAGTCCTAAAATTATTTTTGCCGTTTATGGATAATGTTATCTTGTTTTAGATGTAACATACGATAAAGTAATTCTACAGCCGGCATTCTAATAGTATTTAAGGACTCTAGTTACAGTGTAAGTGAAGTGCAAAAGTGCGTTGTAGTAAGTGATTAAGCTGAACCTGAACGACCATGCACAATGTTGGAGGGTCTAGTAGCATGGGTCCTCAACAATTATCTTGGGAAATATGTGGAGAATCTCAACACAGACCAGCTGAGTGTCGCTCTGTTGTCAGGTAACTCTAGTCATCAAAATTTTGTCTGTAAATATCAATAGTTAAGATGTCAACATTACATAGGTATTATTGCATTTAAATTTATTTGCATAACGATTTTGGCATTTAATAATAATTACTTACATTCTTTAAACAACAAAGGATGCATGACTATTATTAATTTTAAACTCATCTTAATAAAGAAATAATTTAAAATGTTTATTTTGATTTTACCTTAACTTTTATTTATCATGTATTAAGAGATATAAAAATCATGCAACGCAAAAGTGTTTGTGGCTGAACTAGGAACTAAGACTGTCTGAACCCAAAGAAGTCATAATTGTGCCTATAAACAAGGTGTCAGCTAAGTATTTGTTGTATGGTTTCTCCAGCCACAATATCTATACGAATAATATAAAGATGAAAATGATTGTTTGTTTGAACGCGCTTATTCCAGGAACAACTGGTTTGAATTGAAAAATTATTTTTGTGTTGAATAATCCATTTATTGAGGAAGGCTATAGGGGTAAAAAAGTCCACGCGGACAATGTTGCGGCCGGCCGCTAGTTATTGTATTATATATATAGGTACATGACTAAGGTTACCTTATGAAATAAAGATAGTAGAAGGATATTTTTAATGTACTGAAAAATATTTTTTAATACAGTTGCTCAAAACGTGACGTATTGCAGGGACGTTTAGCGTGCGGGAAGTGGGCTATTACACACTCGTGCTTTTTCTTTACCTTTTCCGCACTCGTGTGTTCTCTTTCCCAACTGTCAAAATAATGTCTATTAAAAAGAAAAAAAAACAACCACGAAGTTTTAGAAGTTTTTATGATTCATGCAAATATTTCTAAAAAGAAGCTACTGATTTGTTTCAATATCAGATTTAATGATTTGATTCAATGAGTTAGGTTAGGTTGCATTTCATTTCATCTCATTAACATTTTCATTTCATATCAATAAAAAAAATCTACTGAAGACTTGGCTGTATGGGCATAGTTCCCTTTGCCTACCCAGAATGGGTGAAGAAAACAAAAAAAATCTCTGCATAGGTATAGGCATAAGAATAAAGGTATTATTTTATGGTTGGCGCCATTTTTCAAAAAAGTTCTTTGCGAGTTTTTATTATTTTATTAAATTGCTTCATTTTTTCGCAACTGTATTAAAAATTGTCGTTCAGTACACGTGCGGAACCGTCATTGGAAGGAGTTCCGACTGTCAACCCTCACCTTCGGCTGCGCCTCGGCTCGGGTAGACATTTGTCGGAGCTCCTTGCAATAACAGCCTTTCCGCACTTGTGATGAAATATACTATTTTTTGTATTTTATTGTATAATATGATATTTTTATAATATACAATGATGAAAAGCATAAGTCATGTGAGTGTGTGCTGCTGTACCACAGTAAATAAAATTACAAAATTATTCTGTTGCATATTCTAAAGTTAGTACTTAACAACTGCTAACATCTGATAACTTTATAATTTGCAGGTAAAGTAGAGTTGGAAAATTTGCCGCTGAAGAAAGATGCGCTCAAACATTTGGGGTTGCCAGTGGAGATCAAAGCAGGCTTCATTGGCAAAGTTCAACTCCATGTGCCCGTACGCCAAATACGTTCAGCGCCCTGGCTCATTGCCATTGAAAAGTTATATCTTGTGGCTGCACCAGTTAATTTGGATGAGGTATGTATATCTAATGGTTTTTTTGAATTACTAAGTAAGGAGACTAAAAATATAGTTGAATTGAACCTTCATCATCATCCTTTTTTGAATTTTATTATAAAGAAAGTTTTAGATAAAAGTTTTAAGTATGTAAAATAAGAGAGATTGCCTTACCCAAGATAAGATAAAAACTCAAGAAATGTGTGGATCATAATGTAGATTGCATGATTGATGCTGTTATTGATAAGTAAACATTGTATAATACTGTTAACAATAATAAATAAGGAATGTAAGGATCAAATATATGTGTGTAATAATGGTTCTCTTAACTGACATATTCCATTAAAAAAAGTTTGAGACTTGCTATCTATTCCTCATTGATATAACATTTGTGCTTACAATATAATTATGAGCATTATTTCAAAATCTACCTTTTCTTATGATTCTACTAGTTCTACATTATATTACGTTACTACCTATGTACGTTAAATTGTAAATTTTGTTGAAAATAGGTTGGAGATATATTCAATTGAAGTGTTTCATTTGTTTTGCAAGAGTAACTGAATTTGATTTGATTTAGATTAAATCAATATATAATACCATAATTTATAAGGAAAATCTGGTAATTGCAAATTTTTTGTTATTACATAAACAAAGAGTCAGTCAGCGATAAAAGTTTCTACAAAACCCTCAGGTCAGAAAAATCTGATTCAGACTTATCTAAATATATTATTGGACAAACTATTGTTGTTTTTTGTACGTCCATGTTGCAAAGCATTTGTGTATTTTAGTGGGACAGTGCAGTGGAAGCGGCTTTCGCCCACGAGCGCAAGGTGGCTATATTGGACGCACTTGAAGCCCAGTGGCGCGCAGAACACGAGGCCAGTGACGCCGGATACTATGCTGCTTCATACTCCTCATGGCTCAGCTATGGCACTGGTCTGCTTGCAAATATTGTGGAGAACCTTCAGGTATCGCTTATTTAAAATTAGTTTAATTAGGTTATCCATTCATGTTTGCACTCTTAGTTTATAGGTTAGTTCATAGTTTAGTTCATAGGTTGAACAGAAGTTTTTGGTCAAGAAAACAAGTTTTATTATAGATACTTCAACTCAGTTGTGCGCGCGGCGCTATGTGTGGGTAAACCTGTATATACACAGTGACTTTGTGTGCGTGACAAGAGGTACAGTGAAGTTGTTCGGAAAATCACGGCCGCGTCACTGTCACACAAATTAAAGCTGCATAATTACTAGCCCACGCACACATAGCGCCGCGCGCACAACTGAGTTGAAGTATGTATACTACATTTTTAAGTAAGAAATCAGATGGAATACTGATTATGAATGTTTTGGTCAAATATCACTAAAATAACGACCAGACACAGGTGGCAACATCCTTCTGTACTAAGCAGACATCTTTCATTTATCTAATACCTTTAAAATAGCAATTCTTGTATATAACTTAATATATAATAAAGAAACTGCTCCTATGGTTTTCATGCAATTTAGTGTGTAGGGGCTTCGGCAGCAACAAATCAATCTAGTTAGGTTTTATTTTAGGAAAATATTGTTTAATCCATGTTTTCAACTTAAACATAAACTGAAAAATATGACTCTTCCTGCAAACTCTCGGCAATTATATGTAATGTAAGTATTATATATTTATTTGCGAGCTGAAGTAGATGGTCTTGTTAAGTAAGCCAATGAGTCTCTGAAAAATGTATTGTTTGTGTCCGAACAACGCACGGCCATCTGGGTACTTTTTATTAAATCTGCACTGTGCTGGTTGTACTGCAGTCAATTTGGATAGCAAGTAAAGTTTATTAAAATTTTTCCCGGCAGTTGAAGCTGAACGACGTACACATCCGCTACGAGGACGCACTAACATGCGCGCCGCACGCGTTCGCGTGTGGGCTGACGGTACAGTCGCTGGCGGCGGAGTCGTGCGACGCGGAGTGGCAGCGCGGGTTCACGCCCCCCGCCGACCCCTGCTCCTTCAAGCTGCTGGAGCTGCACCAGCTTGCCGTCTACTGGGACCCCATGCACGTGCCCGCTGGCATGATGGCCGAGTGCACTATCGCTGAGCTCACTGTGTGTGGATACTTTAGATATTTAGAATATTATGTAATATAATATTTCTTCCACACAATAAACCGTGGGACCCCAATAATGGAAATGCATGCTGTAGTGAAATAAAAGGGAGTTTAGGGATAAATTGGGTTTATTTAATAACCTAGTGGTTACAGAAAATATACTACATATATCGTATAACTAATTTTAAAACTAGCACACTTAATGTCCCTAAGACACTCGCGGAACGATAGTAAGATTATTAGAAGGTACCTCCTTTAGTGGATGGTCCAGTGCACGTCCAGAATCTTCAGGTTCTTTATTAGAATAGAATTCCACATTCGACAAATCCAGGCAATATTGTAGATATCACCAAAAGTCCAGTATCCGCTCGCATAGGTATAGGTAGTATAAGGTTAGGTAGGTTTACATTACTTTCACTTGAAAATACTTCCAGAAAGACTAGCAGGATATGTTGTAGAACCAAGAGTAACAGTTCAAAGAAAGAACCAGAAAGCAAGAGCACCTCGTGTTCGGCTGTCCGGCCCTTATATATCAAAATCATTTAAATTTGAATTTACTTCTTCCATGGATTTCCTTTATGCATATTCTTGCATTCGACCAGCAGGTTATCCAAAGAGTTTCCAGTATCCATAAATTTAGCGTGTGTCGTAAATTTATTTAATATGATAACTATTACAAAACTAAATTAGACAAACATTATATTATTTTATTATTTGAAAACAACAACTTAAAATTATAATATAAAAACATGTATCAGCCAAAGACAATATTAAAATGTAATTTATCTATGAAATTAAATAAGAAACATAAATGACAGACAAGACAATTTTGATAGGTAACCAAACATTGTATTAAAGTAATGGAGAAATAAGCAAGGAAAAGTAAATATAATAATAGAACAAAAGGATATAAGTTATAAAAAATGATAATGGAAGTGAATGAAGTAAGTAAGTAACATGTAGTGATATTAATAACACTACAATGCTGATAAACAAGTGTTGCAGTAGTAAGTTTTTGAAAACAGAAGGCGAACCACAATAGCATCTTCAATAGTCTTCAATGATAGCAGGGCAGTGTAACGTGTAAACTAAAAAAATTAAAATGTTTTTGCAGAGTGCTCTTTCTAGACTGACTAGACGGATTATACTCTGTGAAACCCTATTGTATTACATGCTTTTTAGTTTATATCTTATTTTATAACTATCTACATTCTCTTGCTTGAATTGCTTTTAATATCATTGTATTCATAAAGTACTAATAGCAAAGTATTTCATTTATCACTATACTACATAAATTTTTCATTTCAAATTACTCTGTCATTTTTGAGCTTATGTATTAGTTGTTAATAAAGATTCAAAGATTCAAAGTTTTAATATATTTAAATTAAATTAAATATTTAAAGTTTTAATTTAAGATACATTTTAAATGTACAATATTGTTGACAGGAGCGCATGCGCGCGACATGGAAAAGCGCCCACCGGTTCGTATTGTCGCCGACGGGTGCAAGCGCGCGCGTGCGCCGCGAACGTTGCGAGCAGCCGCTACGCGATCGCTCCCGACCGAGACTCGCCTGCCATTTGACTCTCTCGGCTGTGTTGCTGAAGCTTACTCAGGTATGTCTTTGTTAATTTGATTGATTGCAACAGAAATTATTTTTCATTTATTTATCTATTCATGTCAGTAAAAATATATAAATCCCTTCTCTTGGTCATGGCAAGACGCGTGAACGGTTTTTTTATTTTCCATATGTCCTGAAGCGCGCATGGCCCGGCGGTTAGCGTAGAACGCAAGCGATTTATGCGACTAAGCCAAACGGGCGCGGTCGAGTGTGAGTTGGTTGACCGCTAGTGGCAAAAAATTGTAGCCACTAACCCGCATCTCCACCAACCCGCATTGAAGCAGCGTGGTGGAGTAAGCTCCAGGCCTCCTCAATAATGGGGAGAGACCTGTGCCCAGCAATGGGAGGTAAAAAGGGTTGCAGGCATGCATGTCCCATATTGCGCCATTTATAAATTTAAATATTTATTTATTTATATTTCGGATCGGTTCCGATCATTGCCTTTTGGTACCCATATCACAGGGTGTTTGTACACTGAGAGGAAAAAAAAAGCTGGCGGAAAAAAAGACCTCCCAGGTTATTCTTACATAAATTTAAGTTTCGAGGTACCTTTTGATTCCATGCATTGGTTAGATAAGTAGGAGTATGTAAAGGCGCTGCCGGCGGTTGTTGCAGCGGCAGTACAGCGAGATGGCGGGGTGCGCGCGCGGGCTGGAGCGCGTGGCGCGCCTGCGCGACGTGCGCGCGCGCCGCCCGCCCGCGCCGCTGCGGGGCCACGCGCGCGCCTGGTGGCTCTACGCGCTGCGGGCGCACGCGCCGCACATGCGCTGTACGTGTCTCACCTCTCTTCATTTCTGTGCACCTCATCCTGCTCATTGTACGATGTCAAACTTACCTACATACTTGTGTGTGCTTTTAACTATTTTCAAACATCTATTCCATAAGTCCACGATTTAGTAGTGGGACCATAGCAGCCCAGCTGTGGGACACATTGCAGCCAACACCTTAAGCTTTAGCACTTATGCATCTTAGGTATCGAATCGAAGGAAACTGGAGCTCTCTTTAAGAGCCAACATAGTAATTTACAATAGTAGGACATACAATCAACACACATTGTAATAATTATTATCAGGATCGCTGAGCACATTTCTAAAATTCTTTTAAAGCCGCCCTCAGAATATAAAAGCCTTCTAAAAATGAATGTATAAATAAATTATACATCATTTTACAGGGATGGATCCTAAACCAACATGGGAATCGTGCCTAGAGCAAGCGCGGAAAACGCTGCAATACGTGGATATTTGTTTGACGATACTCAATAACCCAGCTGGCACCTTGCCCCCGGACAAGAAGGCGGCTAAGGACGAATACGAGTGGGCTATGCCGCTCAATGTATTGAAACTGCTAAGAGAGGTAAATGATAATTCGATAGTGTCAAAATTTTGTAATTTATCATAAGGTTATTTGTTTCACGTTCAAATCAAAGCAATCGAATCTTTTATTAACCCTTAACTCAGTCTTACTTACTCAACTTAGTCTGAGAGACGTAAGTGCGCAATTAAAGCGGTCATATCTTTTTACACCAAACGCGCACGGACTTGTCATTTCCTGTACCTTCCTAAGACCCAGTGACGCGCGCGCAGGGGGTGTGAGCAGTCGTGCGGTGCGCCTTGATTAGGTAAGTATAGCCGTCCTAACGTCTGTGGGACGTAGCGTCAGAGTAAATGTAAGTTTATTCTTTTTTTATTATTTTTGTTTTAGTGTTAAAATGGCTTCAAATAAACGTCATTTGGATACTCAACGCCCGACTTCGAGTAAACAGCCTCGAATCAACGTGACTGATCAACAGTTTGAGAGTTTTGTCATGGAAACCCTTGCCTTTTTGGAGTCTGATGATTCTTCAGCTGATGAGGATGACATCCTGCCACAGGAGGCTGAAGTAGACTCCTCATCGGATAGCGATGACAATATCCCCTTAGCAGAACTACAGAGTGAAACGGGTATAGAAGAAGCCGTTCCTTACTCAGACTCTGATGAACCTACGACATCACAGGAATCCACAAGAAAATATTATTACGGAAAACGAAGATGTATGAAGTGGGCAAAAGACCCTCCGTCTAGAAATCGGCGTACTCCCGCTCATAACATCGTAATACCAATGGCTAGTGTGAACGTCCCGGCAGAAAGTGAACCAGTAAGTTTATTCAATTTGTTTCTTAGTCCAAATATAAAGAACAAAATTATACTCCACACAAACGAAAGACTCGAGATATTGAGGCAGAAATACAAAAGGACAAACAAACCTGAATTGAGAGATATAGATGAGATTGAATTTGATGCTTTTTTAGGTATGTTGTTGTTCAGTGCAGCTTTCAAATCAAATGATGAAGATGTGAATGCCATATTTGCAACTGATGGTACAGGAAGAGACATTTTTAGAGCAGTAATGTCTAAGGAAAGATTTCAAATGATTTTGATCGCTCTTCGGTTCGATGACTTTTCAACTAGAGATGAAAGAAAATTGGCTAACGTAGCTGCTGCTGTATCCGAAATATTTGAAATATTCGTTTCCAACTGTCAAAAATATTATAGGTTGGGTGATAATACAACAATTGACGAAATGCTTGTATCATTTAGAGGACGTTGTCGTTGGAAGAAATATATGCCAAACAAACCATGCAAGTACGGGTTAGAGATAAAATGTTTGACTGACGGAAGAACAGGATATTTGTATAATGCTTACTTATATACTGGAATGAACAGTGATGGCTTGGGTCTCTCTGAAACGGAAAAGAAATTGCTTTTACCGAGTCAATGTGTTGTGCGTTTGTCGAAACCGATCCAGAATACCAATCGTAACATTACTGCAGATAACTATTTCTCATCTATTGAGGTTTGTTGTGAACTGAAAAAAGTCGGGCTTACTTACGTGGGTACTGTAAAAAAAAAACAAACGAGAAATCCCGTTAGAGTTTCTCCAAAAGAATCGCACTGTCAAGTCAACTATGTACGGCTTTACTAAGGACATAACTTTACTGTCGTATGTACCTAAAAGAAATAAAACAGTAATCATGGTGTCTACTATGCATCATGATCAGGCCATGGATGTTCAAAAAGAAATTCCGGAGATCATTTCATTTTACAACACTTCAAAAGGCGGCGTAGATTCGTTGGATGAAAAATGCGCTAAATATTCTTGCTCCAGGCGCACCAGACGTTGGCCAATGGTTTTTTTTATTTTTTTTTTTATAAATAAACCTAACAATAAGGCAGACGGGCCGCGTGATGTTAAGCGATCACCGTCGCCTATGGACACGAGCAACCCCAGGGGAGCCGCCCGAGCATTGCCGGCTTTGAAGGAGAGCTTTTTTTACAGCTTTCTTGAAGAACCCCATGTTATAGTCCACTGGGAATGCCTCAGCTGGAAGGTTGTCCCATAACCTACACGTCCGTGGTAAAAAGGAGCGTGCAAAGCGGACTGTGGAGGACCGCCACGAGTCCAGATGGTGCCGGTGGAACTTTAACCTTCGTCTGGTGGTATAATCATGGAATGGTGATGTAGGCATCCATTTGAAGAGTTCCTCGGAGCACTCACCATAGTAAAGTCGGTAGAACACGCAGAGCGAGCCTATGTCTCTTCGCAAGCTAAGCGGTTCTAGCCTATCAGTCAATCTTGGGTCGTTGACGATTCGGACTGCGCGCTTTTCAACGGAGTCAAATGGGTGTAGCTGGTACTTCGGTGCTCCTGCCCAGAGATGGGAGCAGTACTCCATGTGGGGTCTGACCTGGGCCTTATACAGCGCCAGGAGTTGCCCCGCAGTGAAGTACTGCCTCGCTCTGTTGAGGACACCAAGCTTTTTTGATGCCAATTTGGCTTTGTACTCCAAATGACTCCGGTACTGCACTTTACTCGTAATGTCAACTCCCAAGATACCGACACTTTCGCCGATGGTGAGAGCGGTGCCCTTGAACTGGGGCGCTATAACAAATGGGGCTTTTTTAGCGGTAAACGCGCAAACTTGTGTCTTCGTGAGGTTAAACTCGACAAGGTTAAGTCGACCCCATTCCGAGACCCGCTCCAGAGAGTTCTCGACTTCAGACACAAGTTTGATTCTGCTTTCCTCCACTTGTGACCTAGAGGCATTGGCTCGACAGGTGTATAGTGCGTCCACCGTACTATCATCTGCATAGCAATGTATACTGCGTGATTGTTGCAGCATGTCATTGATATGCAGAATGAATAGTGTAGGGGACAGCACTGAGCCTTGGGGAACACCGGCGTTAATGGGCTTCATATCTGAGCAGCATCCGTCAACAACGACCTTAATCTGCCGCTCAGATAAAAAGCTAGCCACCCAGTTGCATAGCCTCAAGGGAAGACCGTAAGATGGAAGCTTCGCGAGAAGGGCCTTGTGCCAGACCCGGTCAAAGGCCTTTGCGATATCCAGGCTGACTGCCAAAGCCTCCCCGTTACCCTCGATGGCTTCAGCCCAGCGGTGTGTGAGGTACACCAAGAGATCACCGGCCGACCGGCCCTGGCGAAAGCCATACTGACGATCGCTGATCAACCGATGTCTCTCGAGGTACCTAAGGAGCTGTGTGTTTATAACACGCTCCATCACCTTAGAGAGCAGGGAGGTTATCGCAATAGGCCTGTAATTGGACGGGTCACTGCGGTCACCCTTTTTCGGAATTGGGTGTACTAAGGCTACCTTCCACGAAGACGGTACTTTACTTGTGGTGTAGGAAAGCGAGAATAAGCGCGTTAAGACGGGAGCCAACTCGGGAGCGCACGTCTTTAGTACGACCGCGGGGATATCATCCGGTCCGCTCGACTTCTTGACATCGAAGGCTTGCAGAGCTCGTCTGACGGCCTTTTGAGTGAAACGCACGTCCTTCATCGAGCTCTCACACTGCCTGATGGTCGGCGGTGCGGCACCTCCGTCGTCCAGAGTCGAGTTTGAGGCAAACAGGGTACCCAGGAGATCGGCCTTCCCTTTTGCCGTGTGAGCCAGAGTATCGTCCGGTTTCCGTAAAGATGGTAAAGACGACCGACAGAAGTTACCTTCGACAGCCTTGGCCAGCGACCAAAAAGCTCGACTCCCGCAAGGGTAGCTTGATAGACGCTGGCCAATTCTACCGATGTGCCTAAACTTCGCCTTGGCTGTTTGCTTCTTTGCCGAACGGGAGGCAGCGTTGAATTTTTTTCGAAGCTTAGACGTTTCGGGGTCGTTGCGCGCGTGCGCATCAGCCCAGGTTTTGAACGCTTCTTGCTTAAGGCTTGAAGCCTTAGCGCAAGACCCATTAAACCAGGGCTTGTTTCGCCCGCCGATGGATACTGAAGAGCTGGGAATAAAACCAAGCATGCCCTCTCGTATCACATCGGCTATCGATTCCGCACACGCGCTAGGATCACCCGAGGTGAAGCACAGCTGCCTCCAGGGGTAGGGGGCCAGGAATTCCCGGAGTCCATCCCAGTCCGCTGACCCGTAATGCCAGACTTGACGCTTCCCATTGGGTCGAGAACCTTCTGGGGGCGGCAAGGGTACGGCAGAACTTACCAGGCAATGGTCAGAAGTCCCAAGTGGGGCCCCAACCGTCACCCGGTAGTCAGATGGATGGGTGGTCAGCAGAAGATCCAGCAGAGAGGCAGTATGGGTCTCAATATCTGGTACTCTGGTGAAAGTGTGTACCACCTGCGTCAACCCATATGCCAAGGAGAAGTTGTAAGCGGCCCTGCCAGCAAAGTTGGTGATTCTGGATCCCAACCATTCGGTGTGGTGAGCGTTGAAGTCACCCAGAACCACCAGCTCAGCCGAGGGACACTGTTCCAGCACTCTGTCGGACGTCTTTTGGACGTGCTCAAATAGTCGAGTCGTCTCCGCGTCTCCGCTATAGGACCTATAGAGGCACGCATAGATTCGGGTTCTAGCCCCAGCGTCTACGCGCGCCCATAGCACCGATAGGTCCTTGTCTTCAAGGGAGCTAAGTCGGCGACAGCAGACATCGCCCCTGACGTACATACATACCCCTGCCCTACGCATAAAAGCGTGTTCTAAAGTGTAGCCGGGATAGTGTAGGTACGACGTATCGTCAGGTGGCGCGATCTGCGTCTCCGTGAGGAAAAGCAAAGCCGGCTTTGCTGTCTCTAGGTGTTGGTGGACAGCATTCAGGTTGGAGTGTAGTCCCCTAATGTTGCACATGTCCACAGTAAATGTGGGGGGGATGGCAGCTGTGTAAACTTTCCTTTTCTTATTTTTACTTCCCATGGAGAAACGCTGTAAAAAAAAAGTGGGGAATTTGAAGGGAATCGCTCCGTTGGTGCCCCTCAGGCCCTGGCGTAGGCTTCTTAGCGCCAAGCCGATGGCAGGACGTGGGTTGCCGGCACGGGGGACGAAAGGGCCCCCGGTCCCCCCCGTGCGCAGGTGCCGGGCCCCCCTCCGGTCTCTTACCCCGGCACGGCACCGCGCAACGGGATTTTTCGCTGGTTGGCGGGACAGCCTCCCAGGCCAGAGGTTATCAGTGAGGCCTGGGTTCGGGTCCCCAACTGACCAGCGGGCGGCCAGCGGAAAGCCGTTTCACCGGGTCTTCCTGGCCCCCGCGCCGACACACCACGGCTACCAGGGCGAAGGCGCCTTGAATCCAACGGAAACCCAAGAGGCATCAACGGAGCGATATAGGGATAGGGAAGGGTGGGACAGGGAAACTGGATCTCAGGCTCACAACCGAAACACGCCAGAGGCACACCAAGGCAAGCCAAGGCAAGCCAAAGGCATTAAGCGGTTGACTCCGACCCGAGGGTGGTCGCCACCCAGCCAGGTCCCACGAAGGTACCTTACCACCGAGCAGTTGTCGGGTTTAGTCGCCTTTTACGACACCCTGGTATCCCGACATGGGGCTGGGGTTAGTATTCTTAATCCGCCCCAGCACGGAAAAGTTGATTTTTCAAAGTTTTGTATTTTGAGTTAAAGTAAATATTTTTATATAAATAATGTGTTTTTTTTTAATTAATTTGGTACCCTTTAAGCTAAAGTAACGATAAATAGAAAAACAAATTAATAAATATTAATATATTAATAATAAAGGCTATTTCAAAAAACCATACGTCAGAGTGACGTACGTCAGTGTTAATGAAAGTAAATAATGGTCAGTGGTTAAGGGTTAAATTATTACGGCGACGATAGTTCTTATGCAGTATTAGCACACTTGAAAAATAGATAATAGACAACTATTTTCAGATCGCTATGCGCAAAGTACCCGTATCGACGCCAGCGTCCACGCCCGAGCAAGCCAGCTCCGGGCGGAGCGTGTTAGTGCGGTGGTTTCCCCAGTGGTGGGGCTGGTACGCCCCGGCCTCCCCTCCCGCGGCCTCCCCCACCACGCCCACGCAGCCCACGCCCGCACCGGCGCCTCCCACCGCTGGGCCGCGGCTAGAGGACGAGATCTTGGACGTGATAGCCGACTCGTTAGATGACAACACGTTACTTCGACGCGATGCAGTCTTCGGTCTCTTCGAGTTTAACTTGGAAAGGGGATCGTTGGATCTATGTACAGAAAATGAGGAAGACTCCAAGTTAGTATTTTATTCAGGATGTATTTAAAAGGAATTTTTCGATTTATGAGGGCTGTTTGATTAGTCCTTTTAAAAACTATTTATAAAACCTTTTTTCTGGTAAATGGCATTAACACTGGCAGGCACAATCTTTCAAATGAAGACTGTCAAAAATTAACCCAAAAAATAAAGTTTTGTTATCACTCATAAATTTTCAACAATTGTGGAAAAATCTGGTTTTCGTGCCTTTATAAAACATTTTTTATTTTTTATTTTTTTATTTATTTATTTTATGTGAAAGACCTTAAACTAAGTTTCACAAAGGGTTAAACCTAATGCCTCTTGGCATTGTCTACCGGTCGACCCTGGGTGATGTTGAGAATGCGAGGTAGGCTTCTAAAAATAAACAAGCTAAAAGAACAAAGAAATAGGTAAAATGACAATATGTACCTATAGTGACAATGTACATAATGAAATATGTACTCTACACTAATAAATATAAATACTTACATACAAACATACATACATACATACATACATGAATACATACATACATGCATACATACATACATACATACATACATTCATACATACATACATACATACATTCATACATACATACATACATATATTGGAAGGATATAATGACTACATATTTAATATTAATAGTATTAGTTTTAATATTAATAGTTATATAATGACTACATATTTAATATAAACATGTTTTTATGAAGGGTTGCAGTGCTGCCACAATAAAAACTGAACTTGATTCTGTTCATGGCACTAACGCACCAACGTTGCAGACTGTAACTAAATAAATGATTTTAAACTTGGTCGCTCAATCGAAATCTCTGCCGAGGATGTCGTTGAAGAAGTCCATAATATTGTTCTCGACGACCGCCGAGTGAAGGTGCGAGAAATAGCTGAGAACACATTCCATTGAGCGAGTACATAAAATCCTGCATGAAGATTTGGGTATGACAAAGCTGTTTGCACGATGGGTGCCACGTTTGTTGACAATCGAACAAAAACGCGAACCAAAGCGAATTTCAAAACTGTGTTTGGATATGGTAAACCGTAATCCTTGGATTTTTTTTAACGATTTGTCACTGTGGACGAAACTTGGCTCCATCATTATACACCTGAATCAAAACAGCAATCAAAACAATGGATATCGACTGGTGAACGTGCCCCAAAGAAGGCCAAGACTGTTTTGTCGGCTGGGTAGGTGATGGCGACAGTCTTCTGGAATGACAAAGGAATCATTATGATTGATCACTTGCAAAAGGGAAAGACTATCACTGGTCGTTATTACGCAGAGTTATTGGACAGTTTTAATGCCGAAATGTTGGAAAAACGTCTAAAATTGACTATTTTTTATTGATTTAAAAGGCAATAAAAATCATGTTTAAAATGTAATATTTACAACTATCCTGCTTTCCAAGCATGGCTTAGTGCAACTTTTTTATTTTATTTTATTTATTCATTTATGTACACACAAGTTGAGTGAAAAATACAGAAGAAAATAATACACAAGAAAGTTTGTACAAAGGTACTACTTATTTCCATTGGAAATCTCTTCCAGTAGACCTGAGACTGGAAATAGGTTAAGCAGAAGGTAGAGCATGTACAAAATAAACTACAACAACAACGAATTAAATGTAAATACATATAGATAATATACATACATACATACATACATTCACACATACATACTACATACATACATACTATTATATATACTTACACAATATATACTTATATACATACTATATACCCAATGAGATTATGGATACATACTTCTGAAACGCTCATTTTATATTACTAAGGAAAGAAAGTGTTCTTTAACACGTTTCTTAAAAGTAGCAATGGTCTTGCAACTCCTGATGTTAAGCGGTAGGGCGTTCCACAACCTTACTGCGTGAACTGTGAATGATTTCGAATAAGCAAAGGATTTGAATAAAGGGAAATTGAGCGAACTTTTGTGGACTGATCTGCAGGGAATACCGGAGGGGCGAGCAAATGAAAAGCGTTCACGCAAGTAAGATGGGTAGTTATTGTTTCGTAAGATGTTGAAGAGCAAGCACAAAATCCTAGTGTTTCTGCGAAAGCGAATTGGGAGCCACTTGAGATCCTTGCGAAGATGGGAAACGTGGTCGAATTTTCGAAGTCCGAAGATAAATCGAATGCATACATTTTGCAAGCGCTCAAGTTTATTTAAAAGCTCCTCCGTTGCATCTAAATAACAGGCGTCAGCATAATCTAATATCGGTAGAATAAGTGTTTGGACTAGAGAAATTTTTGTTTTTAATTTTCGTTATTCAGCGCTGCTATCGCTGTATCAGCATCAGCTACAGAAAAGTGACGGTAGAGCTGCAAGTCGTCTGCATAAAGATGGAAGTTAGAAGATATGAGAGGTGTTACAGTGTTAATAAAAACAGAGAGATTTTTTAAGATATGCATTTTGAATTTTTTTTGTGCATTGCGTTAAAATGATATTGTAGTGGGCCTACTAGAAATTTACTTACACTATTTAAAATATTGTTATTGTAAAAAAATCAAAATTTAAAATCTTAAAAAATAATTATAGTTAAAAATTAAATAAAGAAAAAGTTATGTATTAAAATAGTAAATATAAAACAAAAGTAAATGTAAAGGTAAAATATTAAAGTAAGAAAATAAAATAAAAATAGTTAAATAAATTTTGTATGTAAAAAGGACAAACAGTTCGATTTCTATATTAATATTGTTCGTTATCGCTGCCGGCCGGCGTAGCTACCTGGTGGCCGGGCGGTGGCGCGAGGGCGAGCGGGCGGAGGCGCGCGGGCGGGCAGTCACAGAGCGCATTGCACGCCACACGCGCATGATAGATTCATTGAAAGAAATCTTCCATATACGATAGCACGGTTGCAACGCGCCAATGCTTTCGCGCCGCTTATTTGAAAAATTATTGTTACTCGCGACCTTTCTGTTTCTATATGTGTTGTATGTGAACTTTCCGAACTTTTCCTGTCGCTTGCTTACTACTCCTTCTGACTTTCTATGGCGTTCTGTGTGTGTGAGAAAAATAAACCTTGGTGATTCGTGTTTGGACAGTTCTTATTTCGAAACCCACATTACCAACTCATCTGCGCACACCAACCCTCGCTAAATTGGCGACCACACCCCCGCCAAAGTGGTGACCCGAGGAGGACACGATGAGCGATACCAGCAGCGACTCGCAGACCGCCCGTTCACAAAATGGCGACAACATAACCATGCGGCCGAGGAAAAAAGCGCGGCCATGCAGTTTGCCCGCGGAAGCGATACCACCGAAAACGTGCAAGATCAACATGAAGGTACCACCTTTCTCGCCGGAGGACCCAGAAATATGGTTTGCTCTATTAGAAGCCCAATTTGACAATTTTCAAATCGAGGATGACGTAACAAAATTCAACCAGGTCATCATCAACTTAGATCTGGTCCATGCAAAGGCCGTAAAGGATCTGATTGTGAATCCACCAGCCCAGCACCGGTACGAGAGGATCAAGGCAGAGCTGATTCGTCGACTCTCAGCTTCCCATGAAAAGAAAGTCAAGCAATTGCTGACCCACGAGGAGCTGGGAGACCGAAAGCCATCGCAGTTCCTGCGCCACCTTCAGGACCTGGCTGGACCCTCAGTCCCAGCAGATTTTATACGGACGATATGGTGCCAGCGTCTGCCTACCAGCATCCAGTCACTGCTAGCTTCGCAGCCTACACTGTCTCTGGAGCAGCTTGCAGACCTGGCTGATAACATCCAGGACATCGTCGCGCCCTGTAATGTGATGGCAGCATCGACCAGCCACGGCAGCCATTCCAGCGAGATCGCCGAATTGAAAACCATGGTGCAGCAGCTAGCGTTAAAAGTCGACGAGTGCACGCGAAATCCCTATCGATTCGATAATCGGTCTAGGAATAGGCAACGTAGTCGATCGCGTCACCGTTCCAGATCCCGTCCTATGACGAGGTCAGCTTCGGAGTATCGGAAGTACCCAATATGTTGGTACCATAATAAATTTGGTAATAAGGCAAGTAAGTGCATAAAACCGTGTGATTATTCGGTAAACAACGCGGACAGTCGGTAATGGCGGCCGGTGACTGTCCAGGCTCAGGTCGCTTATTTCTGACTGACAAGCGCTCGAAAATACAATTTCTTATTGATACGGGTAGTGATATTTGCGTATTTCCCCGGTCCGCGTTAAAAGAACATCGAACAAAAACAAGCTTCGAATTGTGTGCAGCGAACGGTTCTACGATTAATACATACGGTTATATGCACTTAGTTTTGAATCTAGGCTTGCGCCGCGACTTTGCTTGGCAATTTATTGTAGCCGATGTTACAAAGGCAATTATTGGCGTTGATTTTTTATCACATTTTAATTTAACTGTCGACATTCGTGGCAAACGCTTAATTGATGCTAATACAACGCTTGCTACCACGGGTTTGCCTGCATTATCTTCTGAAGGCATATCTTCTGTGAAAGTGGTTTTAGGAAATTCTGTGTATCATAACATCCTTTCTAAGTACCCAGATATAGTAAATCCATCTGGCTTGCACCGTATCACTAAACACAATACAGTTCACCACATTCACACTACACCAGGGCCACCAGTATCATCATCGCCACGTAGGTTAGCGCCCGACAAGCTTAAAATCGCGAAGGCTGAGTTTGAGGCCATGTTACAGATCGGAACGTGCCGTCCATCAGGATCTGCCTGGTCTTCACCTCTTCACCTCGCTCCAAAAAAGGACAACGGATGGCGACCGTGCGGAGATTACCGTATGCTGAACGCCCGCACCGTGCCTGATAAATACCCGATCAGGCATATACACGATTTTGCCCACAGTTTGTCTGGATGCAGCATTTTTTCTACAATCGACTTGGTTAAGAGCTATAACCAAATTCCCGTCAGCCCGGACGACATTCCGAAGACTGCAATCACTACGCCGTTTGGTCTCTTCGAGTTTCCGTATATGACCTTCGGTCTTCGGAATGCCGGCCAGACTTTTCAGCGGTTCGTGGACGACATGCTTCGTGGTTTAGATTTTGTCTATGCCTACATAGATGATTTTTTAGTCTTTTCCAAGGACGCGGAGACCCACCAGCAGCACCTGCATCAGCTTTTTACCAGGTTGCAGGAATACGGCATGGTTATAAACGTTGGCAAATGCGTATTCGGCGTACCTGAAGTAGCTTTCTTAGGCTACACTATTTCTGCCCAGGGTACTAAGCCACTGCCTGCCAAAGTCGAAGCCATTCGCGACTTTCCTGTACCAAAAACAGTACGAGAGCTGCGTAGATTTCTTGGAATGGTCAATTTCTACCGTCGTTTCATTCCAGATGCAGCTTCGCACCAAGCTCCACTGAACATTCTCCTCACAGGCTCTGTTAAGGGCTCCCATCCAGTCAACCTAACAGCTGAACACCTGGAAGCTTTCAACGCCTGTAAGGATAGCCTGTGTAAGGCAGCTTTGCTTGCGCACCCCGCTTGCGACACAAAGCTGGCTTTAGTGACGGACGCCTCAGACAAAGCTATTGGTGCCGTTCTTCAGCAGCTTAGGGACACTGCGTGGGAACCATTAGCTTTCTTCTCTCGTAAATTAAGCCCTTCACAGCAGAAGTATTCTCCTTATGATAGAGAGCTGCTGGCTATTTACGAGAGTGTGAAGCACTTCCGCCACATGGTCGAGGCTGGAGACTTCACGATCTATACAGTTCACAAGCCTCTGACTTTCGCCTACCACTCGCGGAAAGAGAACTGTTCGCCCAGGCAGTTCCGTCACCTGGACTTCATTTCGCAATTTACCACTGACATAAGGCATATCTCGGGGAAAGACAATGTTGTTGCTGATACGCTCTCTCGTATCGAGGCTATTGCACAACCCGTCGACCTCGAGATATTAGCCCAAGCACAGAAGTCAGACTGCGAAATGAAGGACCTACTTAGCAGTGACTCTTCATTACATCTGAAGAGGGTTAAACTACCTGGATATCAGGTGGAGTTGTACTGTGACGAAAGGAACAATACATTACGACCTTTTGTTCCCTCACAGTTGCGACGCCAGATTTTTGACAGTTTGCATTGCTTGAGCCATCCGGGTTCAAATGCAACTGCCAAGCTGGTGTCAGAGCGATTTGTATGGCCAGGAGTACAGCGTGACAGTCGAGAATGGGTTCGCAGTTGCCTGGCATGTCAGCGCTCGAAAGTTACGAGACACGTAACTTCGCCGCTTGGTAAATTTAAGCTTCCAAAAGCCCGATTTTCTTTTGTCCATATAGACATTATCGGTCCGCTGCCTGTGTCACAAGGGTATCGATACTGTCTTACCGCCGTTGACCGATTCACGCGTTGGCCAGAGGCAATACCACTTGTAGACATAACAGCGGAAACCGTTGCCAAGGCACTACTCAGTGGTTGGATCTCACGGTACGGTTGTCCTACGGACATCATAACCGACCGTGGGAGACAATTTGAGTCCGCCGTATTTAAAAATCTATCCCGCATCATTGGTTTTCAGCACCGTCGAACCACTGCATACCACCCGCAGTGTAATGGGCTGGTCGAGAGGTTCCACAGACAGCTGAAAGCCGCAATCGTGTGCCACAACGATGCATCGTGGGTAGACACACTGCCTCTTGTTTTATTAGGCATTCGCAGCACTGTAAAAGAGGACCTTAAGACCTCTTCGGCTGAACTGTTGTATGGGGAACCTCTCCGACTTCCAGGTGAATTTTTTCACCCAGCTCATGATGACGTCACTGATGTGACAGATTATCTGTCGCGGCTACGTAGGTTCATTAAGGACCTCCAGCCGTCGCAAACTAACTGTCACACCGGAAAACGCCCTACGTTTATTTTCAGGGATTTAGCAACGGCGTCTCACGTATTTTTAAGAGACGACACCACGAGTGGATCATTAAAACCAGCATATTCTGGTCCCCATGAGGTGTTGGAACGAGGTGAAAAGGTTGTGAAGATCTTGTACAACGGTAACAAGGTCACAGTATCAGTAGACCGCCTGAAACCAGCCTACATACTGTGTGACCCTAACACTACACATAACACACACCACACACCTCACAAATCAAATCACACACCAGTCACACCACAGAACTCACCCACCAATCACACCTCCTCAAACACACATACAAACAAAAACACTTCCTTTTCAGATGCCACTAAGCGTGATCCTGTCACTGAAGATCATGCCATCAGAAGAACTAAGTCGGGGCGCAAGGTTAGATTCCCTGACTATTATCGCCCGTAGGACGGTCTCTGGAGGGGGGTGATGTAGTGGGCCTACTAGAAATTTACTTACACTATTTAAAATATTGTTATTGTAAAAAAATCAAAATTTAAAATCTTAAAAAATAATTATAGTTAAAAATTAAATAAAGAAAAAGTTATGTATTAAAATAGTAAATATAAAACAAAAGTAAATGTAAAGGTAAAATATTAAAGTAAGAAAATAAAATAAAAATAGTTAAATAAATTTTGTATGTAAAAAGGACAAACAGTTCGATTTCTATATTAATATTGTTCGTTATCGCTGCCGGCCGGCGTAGCTACCTGGTGGCCGGGCGGTGGCGCGAGGGCGAGCGGGCGGAGGCGCGCGGGCGGGCAGTCACAGAGCGCATTGCACGCCACACGCGCATGATAGATTCATTGAAAGAAATCTTCCATATACGATAGCACGGTTGCAACGCGCCAATGCTTTCGCGCCGCTTATTTGAAAAATTATTGTTACTCGCGACCTTTCTGTTTCTATATGTGTTGTATGTGAACTTTCCGAACTTTTCCTGTCGCTTGCTTACTACTCCTTCTGACTTTCTATGGCGTTCTGTGTGTGTGAGAAAAATAAACCTTGGTGATTCGTGTTTGGACAGTTCTTATTTCGAAACCCACATTACCAACTCATCTGCGCACACCAACCCTCGCTAAATTGGCGACCACACCCCCGCCAAAATATAAAGTATTTTTACAAATTCGTGCACGTCCTTAGCTTACCGAACGGCACCTCGGAGAGCGGCGGCGGCAACAGCAGCGGCGAGGGCGTGGAGCTGCAGTTCTCGTCGGTGTGCGTGCGGCTGGAGTCGCGGCCGCGCGCCGCCGCGCACTCGCTGCACGTGTCGCTGGGCGCGCTCTGCCTGCGCGAGCGCATCACGCCGCACTCGCTCTTCCCCGTGCTCGTCGCGCCGCAGGTAGCTCTCACCTTACACTCAACGCTGCACACTGCACACTGCACTGCCGCCACCCTTTCAAACTCCACTGGTGGACGTAGGCCTCCTCGAACATATACCGCCTGTCCGCTCCTGCGCCCTCTGACTCCAACGCGTTGAACCTCCGATCAATTTCATCATTACTAATAGAAATGATGAAGAAAAATACCAAGCATAGCTCTCCTATCGCTCGCTGAGTGACCTTCAGCCTATAGAAAAGGCTAACAGTAACTGTAAAAGACCAAGTCTCAAAAACTTTTTCCGTCAGACAAGGTACACTGGACGAGACAAGAAGATGCTATGTGATTTCAAGAACGCTGCCCAACCAAGTTAGATTCTACGAGTTATATTTGGACTTACCAACACAGATACTTATACCGATACTTGTTCCAGGTAGATGTTTTCGTCGACAAGGGGCAGAGTCAAAAATAACCTGTGTTGTAGTGATATATCATTATCAGTTTATAACACTATATTACAACACACCATTATAGTAGTCGAAAAGGGGAGTTTTTGGATTTACTCGAGCGTGGCAGATTAAGATATTGGGTGCATCTTGCATCTTATTGAGGATCCTCATAATAAAAAATCCATCTATATAGGAACGCCAACGGAACTGCTTCCAATGACGGTTCCGCACGTGTACTGAACAACTATTTTTAATACAGTTGCGAAAAAATGAAGCAATTTAATGAAATATAAAAAGTCGCAAAGAACATTTTTGAAAAATGGCGCCAACCGTAAAATAATACCTATTTTTTTTGTTTTCTTAACCCATTCTGGGTAGGCAAAGGGAGCTATGCCCATACAGCCAAGTATTCAGTAGATTTTTTTTATTAATATGGAATGAAAATGTTAATGAGATGAAATGAAATGAAACCTAACCTAACTCATTGAATCAAATCATTAAATCTGATATTGAAACAAATTAATAGCTTCTTTTTAGAAATATTTGCATGAATCATAAAAACTTCTAAAATTTCGTGGTTGGCTCTTTTCTTTTTAAATAGACATTATGTTGACAGTTGGGAAAGAGAACGCACGAGTGCGGAAAAGGTAAAGAAAAAGCACGAGTGTGTAATAGCCCACGTCCCGCACGCTATACGTCCCTGCAATACGTCACTTTTTGAGCAACTGTATTAAAAAATATTATGTAACCTTTTTTTCTTGTTGCTGCCAATCTATAAAATGCACTAAGTTCCCATGACGCTCGAGTAAGTTCAGCTTTAGCATCGTCAGCTCCGCTACTATTAGGTGTAGATATCCCATGATATAGCAAATCTGTCATGTTTGTCATGTCATATACGTGAAGTGTAACGTATAAGAGTGTGTACTTGCGTAGGGCGCGGTGCGCGAGGGCCTGAGCGCGGCGGGCGGCGCGGCGGCGTGGCGGCGCGCGACCTCCCCGCCCGCGGACCCGCCCGCCGCCGAGCCGCTCTTCCAGCTCTCCTACGACAGGAGGCCTGCCGGGCTCGCCTGCGATTACAGGTAATAAACACCCACCCATACACAAAACAGAACACATTTACTTAAAACTTTGATCTGTCGTTTATATTTGTGCTCGTTTCCCATTTGTTATTATTTATCAATAAAGAAATTGATATTTTACAATATTAAGCATGCTCTTTTACGATAATAACGTAAAAATATAATTACTCCTTTGAATAACGAAATCTGTTCCTTCATAAACCCTCCCAATTCATGTTTTCAATAATTTCCCTGCCCTTAATAATTTCTTGAAATCTGATTCCTCCGAATTTATAATTGACATAATTGTCAGTAGTTTAAGACACCATTATATTTATCGTGACTATTTTTTTAATTCTACACGCCGCCCGGAAGCATTCAAAGCGCGGATGTACAATTTTGCACACTGTTGCAAGTTGTTAAAAATACCGCTTTTTCAAGTCAAGCTCCAAACTAAAATCAAGCCCGCCCAAACTGAAATCTTATAACCGCCTCTGCTTAACGTTCTCTCTAGATATACATACTAAAACATTTGCCTTTCGATATTAGCACCAATACATTAGTAACAACAGTGAAATGTAAGAACGCACATTTATTATTGAACGGTCAGACTGCGCGTAAAGTCCCGCTCGCTGGAGGTGGTGTGGAGCCACGCGGCCGCGCGCTGGGCGGCGCGCTTCCTGCGCGCGGCGGGCGGCGCGGGCGCGCAGCGGGCCATCGCGCACGTGCGCGACCACACGCGCGCGCGCCTCATGACGCACTGGGACCGCCTCGTGCACAACCACCACCAGCGCCGACCGGTCAGTCTTTATTTAATTTAATTAAAAGCAAACAAGCATTACAATGTAGTAGAATCTATGTCATGTCCATTGGCTGCGACGAACACTTAACACCTACCTACACGGCGCATTTCATTTGCTTCCCGTGGGAATGAGATATTTTCCCGCGGCAAAAAGTAGCCTATGTCCTTTCTCAACGTCCTTTCTATGTTTATGCCAAATTTCATCAAAATCGGTTCAGTGGTTTAAGCGTGAAAGAGTAGCAGACTGACAGACAGACAGACAGAGTTACTTTCGAATTTATAATATTAGTATGGATAGAATAGCACCACCGGCGTTAGAATAGCACCACTCCCACTCTTCCCACGGGAGGTCGTAGGAGGCGACCGAAGGACAAATACCAGGAGATGGGCAGCAGCGTCTTCCTGAGTAACATACCATCTACTGCGGTCACCAACACGCAATGCCAAGCGCGGTGACTATGGCAATAACCCCCATGATGAGTACACATATACCCCGGCCCCCAGTCCCCGGCGGCCCCGCTATT
Source organism: Pyrgus malvae (assembly GCA_911387765.1). NCBI lineage: Eukaryota > Metazoa > Arthropoda > Insecta > Lepidoptera > Hesperiidae > Pyrgus > Pyrgus malvae. The sequence continues at coordinate 991,712 of OU426955.1, read as the reverse complement.
CCTGGCTATGACAGCGGCCACGGTCACGGCGGGGCAGGGGGTGCTAGGAATCTCCGGCAGAGATACGGCTGTCGCAAACGACGACCTCTGCACCTGGCAACATATAACACCAGGACACTGCGAATAGACGAGAAGATACAGGAGCTGGAAGAAGAGATAGACAAGTTAAACTGGAGCATCATAGGATTATCCGAAGTCCGAAGACAGGGCGAGGACACGGTAATCCTCAAATCCGGCAACTTGTTCTATCACCGGGAGGGCGAACATCTGTCCCAAGGTGGTGTCGGGTTTCTCGTACACAGGTCCCTCGTCAACAACGTGACGTAAGTCGAAAGTGTGTCAGCAAGGGTAGCGTACCTTATACTCAGAATATCTAAACGGTATTCGCTGAAGGTCATACAGGTATACGCACCGACCGCAACACACCCAGACGAAGAGGTTGAGGCTATGTATGAGGACGTCAGTAGAGCCATACATGCCTCAAAGACTCATTTCACGGTGGTGATGGGGGACTTCAACGCTAGACTAGGCACGCGAGAGCGACGAGCAGAAAGTAGGGCCCTTTGGGTTTGGACAACGGAACCACCGAGGCCGCTTGCTCGCTAACTTCTTGGAGAAGGGGAACTTCTTCATGATGAACTCCTTCTTCAAGAAGAAGCCACAGCGCAAGTGGACTTGGATAAGTCCAAATGGTTCCACAAAAAGCGAGATAGACTTCATTTTGGCCGACAAACGGCACATATTTAATGATGTCTCCGTGATCAACAGGGTGAAAACCGGAAGTGATCACCGAATGGTACGAGGCACATTAAATATCAACATTAAGCTGGAAAGGTCACGCCTAATGAAGTCTACGCTCCGACCAACACCTGTCCAAATCCAGGGCTCCGAAAACTTTCAGCTGGAGTTGCGAAATAGTTTCGCGGGCCTAGAAGAATGCGAATCTGTGGACGAAATTAACACCAGGATGGTACAAACCGTCCACGAGGTAGGGTCAAAGTTCTTTAAGACCCCCTCCAGTAGTAAACCTCAAGTGCTCTCTGAACATACCCTCGGTCTCATGAAGGAAAGGCGTGAACTATGTGTCCGGTCCCCGGCTTCAATGTCGAAATACAGGCAGCTAAATAAACAGATCTCTTGCTGCAGACGACGTGATCTGCGTGCTCAGAACACACAGCGCGTCAAAAACACTATTGAGCGGAACCAAGGCTCCAAAGTGTTCGCAAGGGATTTGATTATTGGGCGAAGCCAGTTGACGAGATTGAAGACGGAGTCTGGCGCTATGGTTACGTCTAAGCCTGAAGTTCAGAGAGAAATTGAGAGTTTCTACGGACGGTTGTACACCTCTTCACAGGCTCCCGTTCCCAATATGGCGAACGACAAGAGAGCCAAATTAACCCGACACTATACCGAAGATATCCCGGACGTCAGCCTGTACGAAATTAGAGGGGCCCTAAGTCAGCTAAGAAACAACAAAGCACCGGGAGATGACGGTATCACATCAGAGCTACTAAAAGCTGGAGGCAAACCCCTCTTAGTGGCGCTCCAAAGACTGTTCGATACCGTCATCAGAAACGGAACTACCCCGGAGGCGTGGAGCAGAAGCGTGGTGGTTCTGTTCTTCAAGAAGGGTGATAGAGCCCTTTTGAAGAACTATAGACCCATCGCGCTTCTGAGCCACGTCTATAAGCTGTTCTCAAGGGTCCTTACTAATCGTATTGCGCGCAGGCTCGACGACTTCCAGCCTCCCGAACAAGCCGGATTCCGAAAAGGCTACAGTACCATAGACCACATACATACGCTGCGACAGGTTATACAAAAGACCGAGGAGTATAATCTGCCGCTATGTGTTGCGTATGTGGACTATGAGAAAGTCTTCGATTCTATCGAGACCTGGGCGGTGCTAGAGTCTCTCCAACGGTGCCAGATAGACTATCGGTACATCGAGGTGTTGAAGTGTTTATACAAAGCCGCAACCATGACAGTCCGAGTCCACGACGGAAGCACTGAACCTATTCCACTGCAGCGCGGAGTGCGACAAGGGGATGTTATATCCCCGAAACTGTTTACCGCTGCACTGGAAGACGTGTTTAAGCTGATGGAGTGGAAAGGTATTAACATCAATGGCGAACACCTCACACACCTTCGATTTGCCGATGATATAGTCATCTTGGCGGAGTCCCTGGAAGAACTCAGCACAATGCTAGGTGACCTCCATAGCGCCTCCCAACGGGTGGGTCTTAAGATGAACATGGACAAGACGAAGATCATGTCTAATGTCCATGTCACACCCATACCGGTCGTTGTTGATGGCGCTACTCTCGAAGTTGTCGACGAGTATATTTACCTGGGTCAAGCGATCCGTATGGGTAAGTCCAACTTCGAGAGAGAGGTAACTTGTAGAATCCAACTCGGTTGGGCAGCGTTCGGGAAATTACAAAGTGTCTTCTCATCCAGAATACCGCAGTGTTCAGGCTCGAAAGTTTTCGAGCAGTGTGTGTTGCCAGTGATGACCTACGGCGCTGAGACGTGGTCTTTTACAGTTAGCCTTTTCCACAGACTCAAGGTCGCTCAGCGAGCGATGGAGAGGGCTATGCTTGGTATTTCTCGCGACATTACGCGACAGAATCCGTAACGATGAAATCCGTAGACGAACGAAGATTACCGACATAGCTCTCAAAATTTGCAAGCTGAAGTGGCAATGGGCAGGCCACATAGTTAGGAGGACTGACAACCGATGGGGAAGAAAGGTCCTCGAATGGCGACCACGTCTCGGCAAAAGGAGCACAGGCCGCCCTCCAACCAGGTGGACTGACGACCTGAAGAAGATAGCGGGAAACCGCTGGATTCAGAGGGCGCAGGACCGGACGGAGTGGCGAATATTAGGGGAGGCCTATGTCCAGCAGTGGACTTTAAAAGGCTGATGGATGGATGGATGGAGTATGGATTTAGTTTTAATGTTCACCATAGATACAATTATGAGGTAGCCAAAATTTCGTTCATTGTTTACGATTGAAAAGCTACTTTTTATTTACGAATCTTCTGATAAATTAATTAGTTCTTAGCCTCGCCTGCCGGCGCCGCCTGACTGTATGGCTCGGTCGGTTGGTCTACAGGCAGGGCCCACTCAATATTCGCTCGCGACCCACCAGTGGGTCGCGGCCCATAGTTTGTAAAACCCTGCCTTAGAGCATCACAGGTATTGACTTGACTATTTCACTGTGATATTATCAGATAGAGATTTCATCCCTGTTTTTTGAACTTATAAAGCTTATTAAAATTGATGTATGACCTTTACATAAAACAAACTTTAAAAACACATATTTTGTATGTTACATTTTTTAAAGGGTTCTCGGGGCTCCTGGGTGGTAGAACTAGACATCTCAGCGCCGCAGATTCTCCTAGTAGAGCAACTATGCGCACGTGACGCGCCCGTTATCGTCCTGGACTTCGGCCGCCTGCGCCTCGCCAACGCACACCTGCCCGACCCACGCGATCCGGCCAAGCCACCTCATGAGGAGGAGGATGAAGGTATGCTATCTTTTATCCAAAAGTGAACCGAGACTCGATATTGTTGGTAGGCTTGGAGGACCAAAATATGGCTCACTGCAAGTTCTATTAACATTTATATGGAAACAAAATCAGAATTTAGTAAAGATTGATTGCTGAAAGCTGCCACGTGCAACAAGTTCATATTTGCCTATGTCTATTTTCTGTGAAGCACACATTATATACAACATAGGTTACAGTTGTTAAAACGTATCTTTGCCCTTTTGAAGTTAGGTACAATAAACGACTTCGCATGTTTTGCGGAGAAATGTATTGATTGCTTTAGATCAAATTTGCGTTCTGCGCAGCTACTTGCAGGCCTTACAGCCAAGTTCAAAAAAACAAAAATTGGTTGTGAGTTTTCTAAAGGGTGTCATTGTAGACCGTAACAATATGACGCATTTATGTGAGTAGTGTCCGCCCGTCGGTTTCTGCTATAAATTGACCTGTAAAATATTAGTAGTGGTAACGAGGTCTCCTGTATGTATGTTCCTTATCGACCCATAACTACTTTGTAATAAAGATAAGGCTGCAGTACTGTCTGTCTGTCTTTTTGTTCCGGCTAATCTCTGCAACGGCTGGATCTATTTTGACGGGACTTTCACTGCCAGGTAGCTGATGTAATAAAGAGTAACTTCGGCTACTTTTATTTTAGAAAAATAGTAAAAGTAAAGTCCACGCGGGCGAAGTCGCGGGCGCTAGTTACAGTGAAGGTGTCGTTGCAGAGATGTTCATGACGCCGTGCTCGACGCCGCCGGGCAGCCCGCTGTCGCCCGCCTCGCCCCCCTCGCCCCCCTCGCCCACCTCGCCGCCCGCCTCGCCCCCCGCGCGCCCCGCGCCGCCGCCGCCCCTCGATGTCAACCATCTGCAGTCTAGTCTCTACGACAGGTACTCACTTTTAAATTTCACAGAAACATAATGGCCTTATAGTTACACAACAAAACTTTACTTGTAAAATATTGACTGATACCAACGCTTTTATTGGAAAAGCTGTAATGAATTAAAGATAATAATTTATTGGGCGGATTATTAAGTTAGCTTCTTAATCTTGATTCTTTATTTGTTTCAGGTATAATATCGAATTGAGCGACCTACAGATCCTAGTGGGACGCGCTCGAGATAACTGGAAATACGCACACACGAAAAGTACCTCATCGTTGCATCTGCTAGATCGATTCAGCATATCCTTACAGGTTAGTCATAACATTTTGAGTAAAAGATTTTAACTATGGAACATGGCGTGTTTCTTAACTGGCACTCTAATTCAATCATTTTGAGGCTTTGATATTCTACCAGGCGCTGTGCAAACCTAGATACTTTTTGCTGCCGACAAGGCACACCATCAAAGGAAACCGTATTTGCTGTGTCCTGTAGCGGCGAACGGACAATTTTACATCTGCGCAAGGAATTGTTTGTATCCTACACGAGACTAAAAGGCGGTTGCGCAGCACTACTGTTCACACGGAATGGTATTTTATCAATTGAATAAGTTCTGTATGTAGTAATTAATCGTATCTTCATTTGTAACGTACATTGTGAGCAGGCGGAGCGGCGCGTGGTGGCGACGACGGAGCCGCAGTGGCCGCGCGCGGCGCTGTGCGGCTCGCTGCCGGCGCTCGTGGTGCACCTCAGCGAGCACAAGCTGGCCGCCGTGCGCGCCGTGCTGGCCGCCGCCGCCTTCTCCAGCGCGGACCAGTGAGTCTCCCCGTCTGCCGTCTCCCGTCTCTCCCGGTCTTTCTAGCCCGTGCACTACCGGGCTAATCACTGACAGAGAGGATTTAATAACAGCTAAAAGTATTAAAAAAACTCACTTTTTCACTTACTACTAAATACCAAATCACATCTGCATGTCCTATACTCGTGCTGTCACTGGTGACGACTTGAAGAAAATCATTTTAGGGCTTATTGCATGGTCCATTTAAAAGGAGATAGGCAAAGAAGAAGACGCTAACAAGCCAAAAACTGAACATTCTCAAAACAGTTGTCACTCCTTCATTTTCCCGATCGCTTTCGAAGTCAAAGCGTGGAGAAACTTCAGTATTCTAAAATTGAGAAACTTCCAAATCTGATATTTAGGATATAAGAGAAAATTATAATTTTTTTTGTCCAGGTCAAAAGAAACGCAAAACGGAGAGGGTGGAACGGAGGAGGAAGAGGAGGACAGCAGCGAAAGCTCGGAAACGGAGCGCTCGGAGCAATCCGCGCACCAGAACGCTACTTTATTCCTGCTGCAGTTTGCTATCGATCAGATGTCACTAGAGGTAAGAACAATTGGACCTATTTATGCAAACCGGAATCAACCCACACATTGATAGTTTTGAGAAAAAGCCGTTTTTATGTAAATTTTGTATACAATAAAATTGATTGCAATTTTAAAAATATTTATATTTAAATATTGTACAACTTACTTAGTTCTTTCAACTCATATATACTTTTGATAAAAATCGTTTATAATTCATAAATTTATTTAAAAAAAACATGATGGTTCCTTTTTGCAAAGCTGTTTGTGTGTGGCTTGGTTCTTTGTTATTTTAATTACATTAGGCGTAACATTAAAATTCACATACTATTTGTGTAATATTTTACTGAAAAATTAAATTTAACTTAAAGTATCATCATTATAATATTTGGAAATGTATAAAAAATCGAAAATATTTCTTGGAGTACCAAAAATCACTCAATTACTAAAACACATTACTTAATTCAAATCAAATTCTATTTCAAAATCAGACTGTCCTGAAAAACCGTCAACAGTAAAATCGTTGGTGTCTTGCGATATCAGGCGTAGCCTCAGATAAATAAGGCGTAGCATATACGTTTTAAGTTATTCAGCTTGGCCTCAGGGAAAGGCCTGTTGTTCCTGTTGGCCAAAGGGGCTCCATAAGTTCTTTTATTATAACATATTGTCTTCCACGAGCATTTTTTATGTCCACTACTAAGTTATCTTCATTCAGATTTGTTTTCATGTAAATCTTTCACTCACTTTTCGAGTTTTTGACTTTTCTGATTTGGTGCAAATGGATAACTATCATTTTGTCATTTACGCCGCAGGCTGCTGCTAATTCAGAAGTGGTTTGAGATTGATCTTCTTCCACTATCGCGTTCAATTCTTCGTTATTCAAATGAATATAAGGTCGTCCACGAGGCTCATTGTGTAAATCGAAATTTCCAGAACGGAAACGTTGAAACTAAAAACTCACCGTTCGTTCGTTAGCGGTGCCTGGTCTGACCAGGACCATGGACCAGGTACCGCTAACTGTTATGCAATTTTTAAATAATTTCTCATGAGTAGTCACATTTATTACATTTGGAGGCTAGTAAAGTATTATAAAAACAATTAGTATTTTCACATATAGCACCTAAAGTTTCGGCATTTTCAGTAATGACAGGACGAGGGGTCAGTGGTGAATATAGAGGTGCTTCTATGCTTTTTTTTCAACAGCAGCCTCAATATAAGCGTTACAAATCAAAACGGTAGTAGTCTTTCTTTATATATTTTTTTGTTGAAATCAGAAGTTGAGAAGACATAAAACACTGGGAAGGTTCATCAAAGGCCAGAAAAGGGATTAGGTACCTACAGCTTCATCTGCCTACTGTTTGCAAGCCGTTTCTTCATGCAAATTATTAGTTACAACATGCATACCAAATCTTCGTCACTTTCGAATTAATATTATTAAGATTAAAACATTATTAAGTTTTGACAATTACTTGCATATCTCCAAGAATTACTTTTTTAATTTAATACAAAGCAATACATAAAAACACAATCGATTTAAAAATCTAAATTCGAAACAAACGGCAACACGAATCAAACTTTTTGTTTATGTAAGTGTCACAGTGTTATTTACGCGCCATTATTTGGTTACCTAATAATAAATAAATAAATTTACTAAAAATAAGTACACAGACACGATGTGTCAAATTTTAGGAATAAATAAAAAGGATTTAAATAATTTTGTAAATTTAATACTTTATGTGGCATTATTGACTTGAATATTGTACATAATATATATACGTTTCAAAATGACACAACAAAGATTCAAACAACATGATTCCTTGATTTTGTAAGTATAATAACAAGATAGAACCATGTACTTAGGTAACGTGAGTCTTTGTAAACACATACCATTATTCCATTTTTAATATGCTGACAAGAACCAACCTGCATGGTTCTATGTTATTGATAAAAAAATTAAAATACAAGGAACCACATGCTGTGGTTCTTTATAAAAAAAAAACTTTTTATATTCTTTTAGATTGTCTGGTTACCATGCTGCAATTTTGTGGATTGGTAAACATGTCATGAAAATGTTTTGTTCTGTCAAAGTAGTCAGATCATTTCGATCTTTACAGGGTCGATAGAAGGTGCAATTTTAAGCTTTTCTGTGTACTTAACTCAATTTCGGCATGAGTGTGGATTGGTTCCGGTTTGCGTAAATAGGTCCAATTTTAATAATATTTTCTTTTTGCGGGAGAGAAATCTTCAAAGATACCCGGAAGCTTGGGAGGTATACCGAGTTTTGGGGTCTGTGTACCACATCAAAACTCACTCGGTAGCCTGTCTCAGCACTTGGAAAGGACTTCTGATTTAACTCGGGAGTGTGATGTAGCTCTCCTACGCCTTCAGATGCTTACAAAGGCGTACGGCCCCAGACGCACCGCCGTTCTTACGGGGCTGCTGGCTGGACGTTTCCTTTCAGTCGCCTCCTACGACCAGCCAGGTAGTACCATAGACCGTATTTCATATTCTTAATCTTAAACTACAGGGACGGACTTTTGGTGGAAAGTTTAAACGGCCATATCGTAGCGTTGTTTTATTTTCATCTTCTTTGTGTATTTTTGTTATATCGAATTAAGTTTATGGGCTATTATTATTATTCGATATAGGTTATTTACAGTGCGCAATCGTTATAAAATAAAATATCTGTGCGTGAACGTGTCTTTTCGGGTTCCATGCAGGACTCCATCAGAAATGTTCTGAAAAAGTAGCACATCGCTTTACTAGGATATCTGACCGACGTGGCTGATTGGTCAATACTGACATGACTGTTTTGTGGTTGCAACGAATATCGATTCCAAATCTCCTAATGATCGATGCATGTTGTGAGCAGGTGCAGTCCCGAGGCCGCAGCATCGCGGAGGTGCAGGTGATGGGCGTCCGAGCGGCGCTGGCGGCGCGCCCCGCGGACGTGTCCCTCTCCTTATCGGTACACTCGCTGCTGCTGGTGGACGCGCTGCAGGCCTACGGGCCCGACTTCGAGCTGCTGGTCGCCAGCCACAAGCACGTCGGGTATTGTTAACGTATTCACTACTTCAGTATACATGTAGAACGTTTTTGTTTTTTAAAGTGTGCAAGTAAACTGTTACAGAATGTAAGGTGTCTGATGATGGAGACTGGGGATGAATGAACAGTGTATAAAAGCAAAAGTAAGAGGGCGAGGACTGATATGCAATGTGTGAGCTATATTTCTGCAATAAATAATTTGATAAAGAATAGGATATAATAAGATAAAGTTAAGAAGAAAAGTTGTAACATGCCAAAGATTTTTTAAGCAAATTTCTGTGTATTATTTCGATCCGCTACACATAATCATATATAAATTTATACAGATTTCTCTTCGATTGTTTACTTTGAGTGTACTAAAGATGTTAAAATGTTTGGATAACGCCAGCATGGATACGGCGTCGGGCAGCATCCGCGGCTCGGAGCCGACGTCCCCGACGTCCCCGGCGTCGCCGGACGCGCGCGCCGCGCTGGCGCCGCCCACGCCGCACGCGCTGCACCGCGCCCTGCACACCTTGCATCACGCGCACCGTGAGTTGCGCGCACCACCTCTACGTATCATTACACAACTCTCTAAATTTTATCATTACAACATCTACATAAACACGAGAGTTACACACGTATGTAAAACTTACCACCGTTACATTACTACTACCGTGCTAATGATTACACGCCTTTACGAGTACATGCCAGTGTTTAAATGACAATCTATTAGCATTGCTTGTGGTTTTTTTTTACTTTGGCAATCAACGAATTATTCTTCGTCTAGTCCCAGATCCAGAACGAGTGAGTCCAGGCCCCAACTGGATGGGTAGCAGCTTTAGCACTAGTACCGGAACGTTTGGAACAGCGGACAGCGTGTGGGGCAGCACCCCTGGGCCCACGTGGGGGCAAACCCCTGCCTGGGGCGGGGACGGAGCATCCTGGGGAGGCGTTGGCGGGTGGGCCGCCCCGGGCCTGGTCGACTCGGAGGCGCTCATCGCCATCGAGCTGTGTTTCGTCAAGGGCGACGGCGAATCGGAAGACTTGAGGATAGCGAATATTCTGTTCAACAACTTGGACGTTATCGGTAAGTTGAAAGAAGCTATCCTTGAATTACGTCACACGAAAATTCGTCAGTCGATGGATTAAGATTTAAATAGGTCCCTTATTCTCATTTTTAAAGCATAGGGTAAGCATATGGGTACCCAAAGCTGACGATCGGAACCGATCCGAAATATAAATAAATAAATATTTTTATTTTTATTTATAAAAGGCGCAATATGGGACAAATAAAAATAATATTAAAATATATGTAAATGTACATTTCGTAATTGTATTATAGTTTAGTTTTTTTCCTTTTATATTTTTATCATTGTATATTTGCATACCTCATGAAGGTAAATATGGCGAACTAAATATATATAAACAACTTTGTAAACACCCATATTTGTGCAAATAAATGTCTTTGTCTTTGTCTTTGTCTTTATAGGTAGCTCTTGTTTAGACAAATGTTATACTATGGCGTTGCATTGCAGCAAACCAAGAGACGATAGTGGAGCTGATCGGGTTCGCGCACCGCGTGCTGGGCCCCGGCAAGCCCGGCAAGCAGCCCGCCGCGCCGCCCGCCGCCAGCCCCGAGCCGCCCTCGCCCTCCCCGCCGCCGCCTTGTGAGGAGCCCAAGGTTAGCATTGCACCAAACAGGAGACAATGTGGAGCTGATCGGGTTCAACTAATTTCACATCAAAGGGCCTGCTCTCTACTCCCGTTTTATGATATTCTGACTTCTCTACTTCACGGTAATGATTTTTTCTAATGCGGGTGAAACTGCGAAGCCCAGCAACTACAACTACACTTTACGATTATAGTGCATACCAGTAAAGAATGTATTGTTCCAGCGCGGCGTGCGTACGGAGATCACATTCGACTTCCACCGACTCGGCGTGCTGCTGGTGCGCTCTGCCCTGCTGGCCGGGGAGCCCGCCGCGTGCAAGGTGGCCACCGCTACCCTTGGGGAGGCGCGCATTCAAGCCACGCTAGGTAACGACTACTAAGGACGCATGAACCTATAATGAAAATGGTTTTATGCGTTTAAAATGTTGTTTGGTTGTTTACCAATGTTCTCTTGCGCCTAAAGTATGTGGTCTGCTCTGTATTCTTTGAGTTGTGTGACAAAACCCTGATTGATTCATCTTGCATACTCATTGTACTCTTATTCAGATAATTTCACGCATTTTTATTGGGATCGCTCGACTTTATTTAAACCATAATAATTCAAAAGATCCCGGTGGAAGCCTAGGACTGACATTGATGAAATGAGGCTACCCACAGAACACTCATAAACGTATCGCATAAAATCCGAATCGACCTCTCGTCTTATCGTCTCAATCACTTTTAAGGACAAATCATGTTGACATAACTTATTTTTTAATACAGTTGCTCAAAAAGTGACGTATTGCAGGGACGTATAGCGTGCGGGAAGTGGGCTATTACACACTCGTGCTTTTTATTTACCTTTTCCGCACTCGTGCGTTCTCTTTCCCAACTGTCAAAATAATGTCTATTAAAAAGAAAAAAACCAACCACGAAGTTTTAGAAGTTTTTAAGATTCATGCAAATATATTTAAAAAGAAGCTACTAATTTGTTTCAATATCAGATTTAATGATTTGTTGCAATGAGTTAGGTTAGGTTTCATTTCATCTCATTAACATTATCATTTCATATCAATAAAAAATTTCTACTGAAGACGTATTGGCTGTATGGGGATAGTTCCCTTTGCCTCAGAATGTGTGAAGAAAACAAAAAAAAATCTCTGCATATAAATAGGTATTCTTTTACGGTTGGCGCCATTTTTCAAAAAAATTCTTTTCGAGTTTTCATTATTTTATTAAATTGCTTCATTTTTTCGCAACTGTATTAAAAATAGTTGTTCAGTACACGTGCGGAACCGTCATTGGAAGGAGTTCTAATATACTATATTAGTTCATATCAGTTCCACTTCTCTATCCGTAAGGAGCTGCAAACACACCGGAGCTATTTACACGAAAGTATGTTTACCAGACGGGCCACGAATCGAAGTGAGCGGCTCCCTGGGCGGCGTGCAGGTGGTTTCGCTGTGCGAGGGCGCGGGGCTGCACTCGCGCATCCTGTGCGCCGGCCGCGCGCCCGCCCACCACGACCACCACGACCACCACGACCGCCACGACCGCCACGACCGCCAGCACGACCCGCGCGACCACCTGGCGCCCGACGACAAGGCGCTGCTCTTCACCATCTCGCGAACTGTGCAGCCGGAACACGGTGACGATCCGCCTGGTGAGTGCGAATCGCGATCAATATCATCGATTAATGTTAATCATTTTCATATGCTTTATCGATGTATGATGTTGACCCCAAATATAACAAAAACGTGGTCCTTATAAGAAGTATTTGCTTATTTTCGCATATTTTAGTAATGTTTCAAATTCATTCGTCGTTCGTCTATCGTTAACAATTTATTACATATTATGTTTCTTCGTAATGCAAATTTTGCTTTTACTGCGATTCTACCTATTTAACATAATAAGTTCGGTGTACAATCAGCAGTTACGAAGTTTGGTTATTTCATCATACCTTGCTCTTGCCGATTAATGTGAAGGTACGAATAATCCCTACAGTCCACATAGACGAGCATATAGTTCTTTGCTTTATAAATTTGGTTTACTTGTAATAATTTTGAAATTGGTTATTCCTAGCTAGGTATTTATTTGATTAGTTGAACTTGTAGCATCAATTTGTAATATGTACTTTATGCACCATTAACTGCGAAGTACACAAATATGCATACAGAGTAAAACAAGGAAAAATGTTGTTGTGTGCAGTCGTAGAGGTATCAGTGGCGGTGCACGTGGCGAGCGTGTGGTACACGCACTCGGGCCCCTTGCTGCGCGAGCTGCGCTCGTGCCTGGCGCAGTTCCAGCAGTACCTGGCCAACCTGGCGCGCTCCATCCGCGCCGCCGCCGCCGACATGGCCATCGGCCTGGTGCACCCCAGGTATGTGTGCAGTGTCTACATTTTTAGCTTGCTCTGTGCTTCCTGCTCCACTGCTTATGCAACGGTCAGACTGCACCTAAAAGTACCCAATTATTCAGTTCAGTGAGGTACTTTGTACTGTGATCGTAAAGATAGAGACTAAAGTAATTTATTTTCAAACTTATCGAGACATAAAATCATTGTATCTATGGCAAACTTTAAGCTTTCAATTAGAAGGTTTTACCTAAAATCCCGTACAGGCGGTAGGGCTGTAATTTTTTTCCGCCTTCTTTTTTCTCCTAGACCATATAAGCCAGCCCACCTAAAACGGATGACGGTCATTATTCATTTCACATTTCATTTCATTCAGTTTTCTTTGCCTGAGTTCATCCGTCCGTGAGTTGTTTACCGGCAAAATGCTCCTCTCTGGCACTCTATGTTACGGCCCAGAACATTATATTCGTATTTGAGGAGGCGATCTGGAGTCGCCAGGCTTCAGCTTAGAGTATGCGTTTGGTCGTGTATTGTTGAGTGTAAAATAAATAAATACCGTGCAGGAACGAGAGCCTGTACGCGAACCCGCGGCTGTCGCAGTCGGCGGAGGGCGTGTCGCCGCGGCGCCGCACCACCAGCGCCGGCTGCTCGCTCGACGAGCCCGAGCGCGACCGCGACCGCGACCGCCAGAACATCATCTTGAGGTACCGTTTGCTGTCTTTGTAAAGAAGAAGTTTCACCACTTTCATATACAGAAAGATGCAGTTGCCGACCAGACTTACATAAGGCGAGCATCAGACTCTGGACTAGCATCGTAACTGCATGTCAATTGGAACCAGTAGTTCCTGAGATTATTGCGTTCAAACAAAGTTACAAACGAACGAACGAACAAACTCTTCTGTTTTATGTATAGATTAAATATTGATTATTTTTTGTCGACGTGTGGGAACTGTACGAAAAAGCGTGAACCCTATTCGTACAGTTTACCATATTATTGCCAGCCATCTTATGTTGGTTATTTTTTCTATGTATTATCTATTTTTCTTTTCATTTATAAGTTTCATGTTATCATTTAAGGGATTGTAAATTATAAAACTTCAATACATTAACTGAAGTTTTCGATAAATCAACAACGATACTTCCAAACACTGATCGATAAATTCTTGAAATGGACGTAACTTTTTTATTTGTGAATCTATTTAAATAAAACAAACGCTAAATGTTAATCCAAAAAAATACCAATACATCAGTGAAAATCGCATCCTTCTACTTAAAGCCGTTCCAAAGATTAGCGCGCACAAACGAACAGACAAACAGACAAGCAGACAATAATTCTAAAAATCATTGTTTTTGGTTCTATTACGCTAATAAATAGCCCTAGTGACAGTTTTTCTCAAATATCTTCAATGTACGGAAACCGACTTGTTACAGATTTATTATACAGGGTGACTCAGTCCAGATTTTAAACTTAAAAATAAAAATATCAGGTGTACTTATGGAAATTTTAATAATATTAAAAGAAATTGCATTGAATGGAAATTTATTTGTGAAAAATAACATCATCAAGATGCTTTCCTTCTCGCCGTACACACTCTTCGAGTCGGACACGTGTATTTCCTATCACACGCTGCAGTAACTCGCTGGGGATACTGTTCACTTCTTCGGTTATTTTTGCCTTTAAATCGTCAAGAGTCGCAAGCGGGTCGGTAAAAACTTTACTTTTAAAGTATCCCCACAAGAAGGAAGTCGCATGGAGTAAGATCGGGTGATCTTGGCGGCCAGGGTATGTCTCCAAATCTGCTGATGATTTTCCCAGGAAATAATCCTCTGACTGTATTCATTGAGACCCTGGCAGTGTGCGCTGTGGCCCCATCTTGTTGAAACCACACTTCTGGATAGTTACTGATACCCTGTCTTAGTTCTGGCATAAAAAAGTTGTTTATCATATCGGTATAGCGCTCACTCGACACTGTAACAGTAGTGCCACGATGGTTTTGAAAAAAGAAAGGGCCAATGATTTCTTTTGCAGAGATCGCACACCATACAGTCACTTTTGGACTATGTAACATCTTTTGGTGCTTTTGATTTGGGTTAGCGGGAGCCCAGTACCGACAATTTTGGCGGTTTACATAACCTTCAAGGTGAAAGTGAGCCTCATCACTGAAATAAACATCGTCTAAGTCATTTTGCTGCGGGAAAATTTCCAACATTTGTTCGGCATAAGTTTTACGCTTAGCGTAATCTTCAGGCTTGATTTTTTGAGTAACTTGGATCTTGTATGGATGCAGCTTTAAGTCCACTGCCAATATGCGTTGAAGACTTGACCGGTGAATATTCAATGACACGGCATGTTTTCTTACCGAACGTCGAGGCTGAGCCGCGACTGCAGCGGCGACGCGGTTAATGTTTTCAGCTGAACGCACAGGTCTGTTTCGACGCCGATTCGTTTTGTTTATTGCCCGTTAGCCGAAACCTTTCCACCCACGTTTTTATTAATTGGACACTTGGTGCATCTCTCGAATACCGAATATTGTAGTGACTACAAAATTTGCGCCGTGCAAGTGTGTATGAATGTCCGTTGCTTAAATAAGCCTCCACTGCGTACGCACGATGCGCTCCCGACCACGACATGGTGCCGACTAAAAATTTCCAAACGGTCAGCTTTCGAACGCTACACCCCGCTCCCCGCTAGCCCCGGAGCCCGCGAACTTATTAATAATTTAAAAATAAAAAGTTTGCTGAGTCACCCTTTAGTATATAGAGTATAGATAGATAGATAGATTGTAATCGATTGGCAGTGCCAGTAGTGTTTACGAAGTTGGTATCAAGTGTGTGTGTGTCACTGTGTGTGTGTGCGTGTAGCGTGTCGGTGGAGCTGGAGTCGCCGGTGGCGGTGGTGGCGCGCGCGGCGCACAGCGCGGCGGTGTGCGTGGCGCACCTGGGCCGCATGAGCCTGGCCAACACGCCCGGCCCGCCGCGCGCCGCGCTCTACTCCGTCCGCGTGCGGGACATCTCGCTGGTCTCCGTGAGTATACTCGCTTTCATTCGCTAAACAGTTACACATGGGAAAGATGGTAAGTGCGCCCGTTTCCACATATTTCTTTATTTGATAATTAAAAAACACTTTGACAGACTACGTTAGTCAACTACCTACTTCTTCCTAAATTTATTAAGTTGCCTGCGCCCTGCGCGCTCTGCTGCATTTGTCTGTCGGCAATTTTCAGTTTTTATGAAATTTCTATTGACTTACTTTTTTGATCTAATACTTGGTACCGTTGTACCGACGGATGCACACCGAGTTCTATTCGTACAATTTCTAGCAAAAAAGGCTGAAATCGAGCTGAATACACGTCGTCCGACGGTACGCGCTCTAAAACTCATCGCTTTACAGCTGGAAGTGAATGAGAAGGAATTACGGCAGCAGCTGGCGAGCGGCACGAGCAGCATGGCGGACATGTACGACGTGGCGCGCGGCCGCCCCGTGCTGCACGACACCGAGCTGCTCCTCTCCATCAGCTACGAGGACCTGCTGGACGGCCCGCAGGTCAGCCCTTCTACATCACACTGTCCAATAAAGTTATGCTCTAACTTTGTTACGAGCTTTACCCACCTTTTTTATTTACGGGGCCATCTTGGGAGAGCAATGAACCTTTCCTACGCCCTTAATTGCTTATGAAGTCTTGTAGACCGACGTCCTTCCTGGGGCCGCGGACCGAGCTCCCATAGGCGGTGTGTGCGTGGCCGCATGCCGTCACATACTAGAACATACATTATCCCTATCCGAAAATATTTGTTTCACACTTTTTTTGTAAAGTCTTTATTCATTATGTCTGTCTATGTTGTAAACTAGTTTCTTATTCAAAAATTTCATAAATATTTCAGAGACATTTATTTTATCTCATGTGATTCTGTAGTGTATCATAATGAAAGTGTCGTAAAGCGGGCCGTGTCTTCGAACAATGTAATTTCTGTGGGCAGTGTACGATCAGCGGCAAGGTGGTGGGCGACCTGCACGTGACGGCCAGCCGCGAGCAGTACGAGCAGCTGCTGGACACGCTCAAGTGGGTTAGCACCACGCAGGACGCCACCGACTCGGCTTCGGCCGGTCAAACTGCGCAATCTGAGGTAACTTCATGCTATGAAAGATTTGCCTAATTTCATTTTGTACGATAAGGTACGGTAAAGATACGGTATAATATTCTCGGATAACGCGACGGGAATTCAAACTGTGTTTAAGGTTTAAAAAAATGCATTCGAGCAATATGTCAATTACAACAAACTGATACTTGTAGGCCACATTTTCAAAATTTAAAAATAATGACGCTCCCTTCCTTGTACATTTACCAGATCTCTTTAATTATTAAAACAGAAATACTTGTTGTTTTCAAGTTCCCGGCCAAACAGCCAATCGTATCATATTCCAGCTGGAGGCGGGTCTGAGCGCGCTGGGCGTGGACGGGGCGGGCGGCGCGTCGCTGGTGGAGGGCGCCGTGCCCACGCTGCGCCTGGACCCCGCGCTGCGCGCCGCCGTGCTGGCCGTGCCGCCGCCGCGCGCCGCGCCGCGCCCCCACCGCCCCCAGCGCCACACTCCGCTGGCTGGTGGGTCACTCCTCTATCTGAGTAGCCTGCTCTCGGCAGCTCTAGCGCACCATATACTACACATCGGATTCCATGAGTTGGACGCCATATTTCAATAGCCAGTGCACGATATGTAACACATTTCTACTACAGTTACTGAGTCGCACATATCAGAGCTTCTATAATTGTGAAACCAACCAAATTATTCTGACGCTTATTTCATTTTCATACCTTTCACCGCTTTGTATAATTTTGTACCTATTATATGATTCCCAATACTTATATATAATACATATATATATAATCAAGATTTCAAGCACAATTATTAAAGATAAACCATCGAAAGATCGTATAGAGTTAGTTAGTTAGATTTAATGAAAGAACTGAAAGCGACTGACTCGTATAGTTAAAACTTTGAATAAAATGAAGGAGTTATAACCGAGACTCAAAAGCAAGTTTACTTTCAGTTACGTTCGAGCTACCTACATTCACAGTGGAGCTCCGCGCAGACCTGGGAGGCGGTGAACGCAGTCTGGTTGCGCTTACATTCCGGGAGTTTTCGCTAAATTACGAGCATCTGCACCCGCACGAAACTACTTTACAGGTACATTCGAATGGTCTAACATAGAGATATTCATTCAACAGTGAATACGTCTATGGATACTCAAACTTCAAAATATAATAAAACACATCTTCATTCCATTATTTTTATTACATGCACCATTTGACATATTCAAACACTTCACATTAACACCAAAACTCAATACGGGCTAGCCTATTAATTTTAATAATTAACATCTTAGTAGATGCGTTTAATAATTAACATCTTAATAGATGCGATCACAAATATATTTTTATGTCGCTGCGTTGTGTATGTCGTACGCTTTGTGGTGCGTACGAAAAACCCTACACCAAACCGATTGCTGGTGCACACAACTGCTGACTCGGTCACGTTTTTCTTGTCCGCCAGGTGTCGCTGCACTCGATCACGATGGAAGATCTGACCAAAGAGCCGGACTCGAAGCACCGCATGCTGATGGTATCGCACACGCCGCCCATGCCGCCCAAGGCCGTGTTCGTGTCCAAGTCGTGCCCCGACTTCGTCACGGAGTTCCCGGACGATGTGTCCGTCACCAGCTCCTTGCACTACATGAAGGTCAACTCCACCTCGCTGCCCAGCGAGCTCAATGTTGCGGAGGGGACGTTGGATCGAGAAGTAAATTTTGGTTTCTTGCGCTTATGCTATTCATGAATGTGATATTTCGTTTTCAAGTATAATTTGCTTTTGTTTCCATTTTTAGCTTCCAGTTTGAATTCTAAAGCATCTATCAGAGTTTAATGTAAAAGTCTCTGTTGTAGCCTTTGAAGAAGAAAATACTTTTTTGTTTATTTTGATCTTTTAGTTTTTCGTTTAGTTGTCAATTTTATTTAAAATATCTTTGTTTTTTCATTGTTAATTTGTAATAAAAAAATGTGTGCTCAATAATATAGATTTTTTCCAAAAACTATTATATCTATTATTGTAGCCACCTAAATGGTCCGCTAAAGACCAGTCTCCATGATTTTTTAAATCTACTTAATTTATGCCAAAGTTACTTGAATTGAAGAATCACCACGGCAGTGTGCAATACATGCGGGCTATGTCACTTGGTAATGTAGCTGCATTAGGTCACCGACTTTTGTATGTGTAAGCCCCTGATAGAACAAGAAAGCCCCATAAAACGATAAGAAACTAATATCAGTTTTATCGGTTTTAGCGTCGCGACCGGTCCAGGCGCTCGGGACGGGAGAAGCGCGAAAGTGTTTGTGGCGCCACGCCCCCCTGCTCCCCCTCGCAGCCGGCGCCGCACGAGGTGGACGAGGGCGACGCGGACGACGCCGGCGGCGGCAACCTCGTGTGGCTCTCCGTGCACACACGCTACCACACGCACCCGCGCTTCCACGACCTCTACCACAAGGTGACGTCACACCTCGCTCCCCCCTCCCCTTGCTCCCCCTTGCAGCCGGCAAGGTGCAGGTCGCAAGGTGACGTCACAGAGCGGACGAGCGCGTCCTCTCAGTCGGAGCGAGCCCTCTCCCTCCACCCCTCCCCCTCTCCCCCTGGACGACGCCGGTGGCGACAGATGTTCCCTGGTGAAGTGGACGATTGCCCTGAGGACAACGCTCTCTCGGCGAACAAAATCAGGACAACGCTCTCCCGGCAAAGAAAAAAAAATCACCTTGTCCTGCCCCAGTCTTCGGTCGCTGAATATTCTTGTCAGATCTCTGTGTTCGTTGCTTCTTTTTCTGATAGCCGAATCCCAAATCCGTCGTTACCGTGGCCGCCATTTGATTGTAGCTGCCATTGGGGGCTTTAGCATAGTCAGTAATCTTGAGGGACCGCTGCAAATTGTAAAATATTTTGAAGGACACTGGTGCCTGTTTTTTTAAATTTATGCCTCGATCCCTAGGATCTCAACGGGACTATGCAAATCGAATATTATTATTGTGTTGCTTCATTTTAAAACTGGCAACCTATTGCAACTATTTGTAAACCACAGTATTGAAATACATAATAAAATCTTTGTGTTGCCCATTTATCTGATTTTAAAACGATTTTGGTTTAGGTGGGAAAATTAACCAAAGTGGAGTTCAATTGCTTAAAGCTGGTACTGAGCATAGACAGCTGGGTGGCCGTGTTGGACTTCTTCGGCGTGGCGGGCGACGAGCCCCCGGCGCCTGCGCCCACTACAGAACCGCAACAGCCTGCAAACAGTAAGAATACAATCAATTTTAACACGCTTTTATTAGCTTGACCTGTATGTATGTATGTATGTATGTAACGGAATCTTTTAACTTCATTTTCACCTACTTCTAGGAGTCTGATTAACTTGAAAATTTGTACAGGAATCAAGGGCCGATGACAATACAATAATTTCATAAGTAAAGTTTTAACTAGGATCGTCAGGATAAAAAAATATATACGAAGCGCGGCTGATAAGTTCTTGGCCTAATGTACTTAATGAAACAAGTATAAGTTTTATAGTATATTTTTAACACGCTTATATTATTTAACATGTATGTATGTAACGGAATCTTTTAACTTCATTTTCGCCTAAGTGTTTGATAACTTGAAAATTTGCACAGGGGTCAAGGGTCGATGACAGTGCATTAATATGAAAAAAAAAATCCTTAAAATATTAAAAATAAGTAATGTAGTTTAAAAAACTATAATACACGCTTTTGTGAAAATACGCACTAAAAAGTAAGAAATAAGATGAAAATGTATTTTACTGTAAAAAAAAGCGTGGGGTGGTTTTCAAGATACCACCGACACCATGCATCATGCTCCGGCCAGCGTCCAATCGCATTAATATGATGGTATGATCTCATGAACACCGCAGCGATAACGTTGGAAAGATGCTAACGATCGTAAAACGATAGTGGGGCCTTAGTAGAAATTGGAAAATGTATTTTGGGTTTGTGTGATCACTTGTAGCGGCAGCGGAGACCGCGGGGCAGGAGGGCGGCGCGGCGAGCGAGACGGAGATGAGCGTGCGCTCGCTGTCGGTGGTGGTGGTGGGCGCGCGGGGCGACGCGTGCCGCGCGCTGGTGTCGCGCGCGCGCCTGCACGTGCGGGCGGCGGGCGGCGCGCGCGGCGTGGCGGCGCGGCTGGGCGCGCTGGCGCTGGCCGACCTGGCGCCGCGCGCGCCGCTCTGGCGCGACCGCCTGCGCACACGGACCTCGCATGCGCTCACTATTCACTATAATAGGTGAGCCTTTCTACAATCCTGATAAACTATTCATTAGTACAACCTATACCAATCCACACTTGGCCAGCGTAATGGACTATGGACTACATCCTTCTTACTTCCGAGAGGAGACCTGTTCCTGCAGTGAAAAATAAAAAGAGTTGAAAAAATTACTTCCTATATATTCTAGTAAAAAAATTATTTTTTATATCAAAATATTTTTTATTTTCTTTGTACAGTCCTTAGTTATACCTCAAATGTAAATAAAGATGTAGAACTCTTAACCAGGACTAATGACTACTATTAAATCGCATTACCTAATTTTTTTGTCATATCTAATTTGAAAAGCATGCAGGCGCCTGACTTGGATCCAAGTAATCTACCCAGAAACGAATGGTTGCAGGTAAAATGAATACAAAAAGCAAATTACATGCGCGTTTTCTTACCACAAAACACAAGTTAGGCTTTCCCGATCGATAGAGCAGCCAAAAAGATTTTAACCTTGTGATGGTTCTTATATTTGAAGACATCCAACAATGAATTGGTGACTAGCCTATATTTTCACCAATCCACAACAGTTGGAGCAATGGGCGAAGTAAGCTTGTGAAAAAGACCCGTTCCCAGAAGTAAGACACAAATGATTGCAAAAATCTCATTTTCGCGCTTTATTTTAGGCTAAGTCCGTCAGAAGCGGCCGCGGCGGGCCACGAGACGAGCCTGTCCGTGGAGATGGGCCCCGTGACGTACGTGCACACCCGCCGCTTCGTCCTGGAGCTGCAGGCCTTCGCGCGGGACTTCAGCCTGCTGCGGCGCGTCATCATGCAAGCCCGCCGAAAGGTAAGTCATTGAAGTTTCATCTATTGCACTTAAAAATCAACTAATAGTGGTAGGTAAACTATAGAACAGGAGCTCATTGTATATTTGAAAATATTTTTAAATGCAAGAAAATTTGTACTGGAAAAGTCGGGACCCAGTCTAGAAATAGAGTCTCAGTCTAAAAATAACGTAGGAACCAACACTTCCTTGCGGGACGCCGAAGGAAATTTCCATTTCATCGCTAACATAGTCACCAATTTAACTCTCTGTGTTCGATTAAACAAATAATATTTGAGTAATTTCAAACGCATACCTCTTATGCCTATGTCTTCAAGCTTCTGAATAAGAGTTGAAAGACAGACCGTATCAAATGCTTTTTTAAATCTAGGAACACTGCCAGCCATTTATTACTGTTATCAAGATTTTCAGTAATTAAAGACGTTAATTTTAATACAGCATCTTCAGTGGAACTTCCATTTCTAAAACCAAATTGTAAATCTGATAAGATACCTACTAAATTTGTTTAGATAACTTAATAATAATAATAAATTCTTTATTAACAGGCAACAAGGCCCATAGCATAAATACCTTATAGACTAACATACATATTTATTATATCTTATAACTAAGTCACATTTTTTCGCCGATGTGAGACGCGGTTACGGTAACTCCCGGCGGTCGACGACGTCCACGATATATGCGGAACACGACCCCCTTCGGCCACACCTCCTCCTTTAAAAAGGTACTTCGCATGTCGGTCGGGACGCGCACCACAAACGAACTAAAATTCACCGGGTTGCGCGATTCCAGCTTCTCAGCCAACACTGTGTACCTCGTCTTCGCCTTCACATACTCCCTGACATCGGTGACCTTCGTAGCATGATGCAGACGAGACACATAGATGTACGTGGCTGGGATGGCGGGACGCAGGATCTCGTTCTGTTCCGTCGGTGCAGTGCCACATTGGTTACGGCAAGGAGGCCATAACCAATTCTTGCGCTCCACCTTGATAAAGCTGTCCTTGTCCGGTTGTCCAACAGACACCGTACTACGAGGGGGTCGTTGCGGGTGTTCCCGCTCCCACTCTCAGTCCTCACTTTTGTCCGCTTTTTGGGTTGCTGGCGGGCAGCAGCTGCAGCGTAGTCACGTTGAGGCAAAGACGTGACATTCACAGGCGACACCTCCGAAGGGGGAGGCGGGGGTCGAGTAGCGGCTACATTAGCGCTAACTCGTACAGGAATAGCGGCCGGTGAGGAGTCAGATTTCGCTGACTCGGAATTCGACGGCGTAACAATGCATGCCCCGCGACTTAAAAGTCTTGAGTTGATTATTTTTTCTACAATTTTAGAAATAGCTGGTAAAACAAAAATCGGCCTGTAGTTGTTAATATCATCTGTACTTCGATTCTTGTATACCGGTGTAACTAATGACTGTTTAACTAAACAGGGGAATATACCTTTCTTAAAGCAAAGGTTTGTTAGATGACTTATTATAGGGGCCACTACATTACTGTGGGGAAATGCAGCTAATGTCGACACAATATTTATTTTGCAGAAGAAGGCTATTCGCGCAATATATAAATTAAATTCTAGAGAATCACTGAGAGAAAAATTTAAGGAGACTAATATACTAACATTTGCATCGCAATATATTTATGAAAATATAATGTATGTTCGTAAAAACAAACACGAATTTATGACCTTTTGGATCTACATAGTTCGAACTGTGTTTCGACAAGGAATGGCCACAAACTTGCATTCCCCAAGTGTAGGCTCCGCAAAAAGAGCCACTCTTTTATCGGGATGTCGATCAGAATATACAATACAATCCCGGAAAATGTTCAATCCCTTCCTTTTCACAGATTTAAAAAAAAAGTCAAACAAGTCCTGTGCCGCAAGGCTTTTTACGATCTTAAGGACTATTTAATTGATAAAAAAGCTTGGGATTGAGGTGTAGTCCCACAAGGCTGTTTCTATAACTGATGTAATAGACTTAAATGAATTAAATTGCCATGTTAGCAGATGGCTGTGGGACGACATTGACACATGCGGTAGCTGTCACGTATGTTCCTTATCGGCCCATAGCTACTCTGTAAGAAAGTTAGCTATTGTATACCCCATATTTTAAAACAGGGCTGAAGTTTTTCTCCGTCTGCTCTTTTCTTCAGCTCAGCATTGCCTAAGCGCACCCAGAGCAGACAGAACAAAAAATAACGTTCACTAAGAGTTTGTAAAGGAACCGTACAGTGAATAAAGAATATTTCATTTCATTTCATTTCATTTCATTGCTATAATGGATCTGGTAATGCGAACTTAGTGCGTATCTATAATTCATCTATTAAAAAAACGTGATACAGAAATACATACATGTAGATATGGATAGAATAATAATAATAATTAAGAAGAAACAAACAAAAACATACATATATAATCATAAATAAATGAATATATAGCTAAGTATATGTAGCTAAATAGTGCTCAAAAACGCGTTTTTTAAAGATGAAGATAGTTTCAGACTCTCTTATTTTATGCGGGAGTGAATTCCATAACCTAACCGCGTGAACAGACAAGGAATTGGAGTAAAAAGTAGTTTTGTGAGAAGGAAAAATTATGAAGGAATTTTACATTCGATTTACATGGGATATCGAGAGGGCGGGAGAATCTTTTAAAGTAACCTATAGTCAGGCCAACGAGACGAGATAAAGAATGTAAACAAACGGACCGTTACCAAGTTACTATTGCAAGAGCGAGCAATAATTATCTCTGTCCTTATCACACGTATGCAGTAATGGCGTCAGTTAGTCAACGACAGCTTTTGTTGCCTGTTTCGTGGTACAGGAAAGCAGTCAGTACCACAGTTGTCAACATTTGGTCGCGTTTTGACGGGAAGTCGAAAAAGACATTATGTTGTGCTCTTGTTTTATTTTCATGTTATTGATATAATTTTGAGTAATATCGGATAAATTTGATGGCATTTGGTTCGATATAGGTTAATTACAGTGCATGAGTGTAAATAAAATAAAATAACAGTGCGAAAATATGCTTATACAGCCTGCCTCCAAAATTCCATTGGTCACGTTCTGGTAAAAAAGCCATCGCTTTACTTGAATTTATGACTGACTTGACTGACTGATTACTGACGACTTACTGACTTTACCTTTTATACTACCTATTACTCTTCCAGTTATAATGAAACTGGCAAAAACGTGATGTAAATATTGTTACGCCCTATGGGTAATAAAATACCGTTTGCAACGTAGAAGTAGTTTATTGTCTCCTTATACAAAAATCCACTCAACAAAATCCAAATCACCAAGCACAATCACTATAGTTAAATATCTTCGCTGTAGTCGTTGAAATAATTCTTCCTTGTTGCTTGGAGTGATCGCTTTGATTTCACTTCCGGAACTAAACTATGTCCTGTCGCGGCCCGGTGCGTGCCTTACATTCTTACATACGGCTACCCACGGTTCTCTAGAATTTTCCCGAACTACCTAATACAATAGGCCCGTCCCGAACCTTCCTTTATGTTACTAACGCAATTATAGTTATGTACAGTCATAAATAATAGCCGCGGCCCGCGATGTAGACAACCTATACATGTACGCATGTATTAATCCTTATCTAAATAAAAACGTTAATTAGCTTCGTCAATTCAGATTAAAATTGTACAAAATGTAATCAAATAAATACTTTAGAAGATGATATTTTGTTTTACCATAAATCATAACATCCCCCGGCGCGCATTCTCATCGCGCATCTATTTTTTGCCTTTAGTACTTAAATGGGTTTTTGTAAAATAAATTTTAATGTATATCACTTAATCGCTCGAGCGAAGCTGGGCCGGGTCGCTAGTATATGCTATGTATATAATTTATTCAAATAAAAATGTTTTGAACCCCTGAAACTTTGTTTACATTTTTTATCACGTCTCGTTGGCCGGACTATAAATCTCGCATTACAATTTTTGACGTAAGCTAAAAAGGTTGCTAATGTGTTAGATTAATAATGATATGATCAGTTATATTGTGCAATGAAACTTATGGAAATACTGTAATTTAACTGCAAAATCTCATGTGTTAAATCAGGTAAATCAGCGAAATCGGCCTCTTAACGCTGTGTAATGATACGCATATGATCGCTTTCGATGTTTTAAATAAAAAAATGTGTTTTACTTTTGTTTGTCAGGTGTCAAGCGTGGCGGTGGACTCGTCGGCGGCGCAGCGCATGCGGCTGTCGGTGCGGTGCGCGGCGCCGCTGATCGTGGTGCCGGTGTCGGGCCGCAGCCGCGCCGCGCTCGCCGTGGAGCTGGCGCACCTGCGCCTCGACAACTGCTTCAAGCGCGCCGGCGACCCCGGCACCGTCAGCACGCTGCTCGACCCCGACAACCGTGAGTGCGATGCCATTTCAAATTGGACTTTTCATTATTATTGAATTTTTTAAATAAGTCTTTTAGTATTAGGATCTTACCTACTATTAATAAGGTCTTATTATACATAGATTTTACTAGATGTGCCTCGCGGTTTAATTCGCTTTATAAAGTGATACTTTAAATTTCATTTCTCGATAAATATATGTATTTTTTTTTCAATTTGAACTACTAGTTCCTTAGTTTAGCGCTTTCAAACAAACTTTTTAGCTTCATAATCTATACATATAAAAGAGGATGTTTGTATATATGACATCGCAAAACTCAGAAACTATTCGACCGATTAATATGAAAATTGGTATGTAAATGTATTTTTTCACGGAGAAGGTTTATATGCTATCCATTATTATTATTATTTAATATTTAAACGCGATACGGAGTTCGCGGGGTCAGCTAGTACTATTTATTATATTAATAAAGCTTATTTACTAAGTTTAAAAACATATATGTACTACAATATCTAGACGTTGTAAGTTTTGCTAAATTTTTAAAGCTAATTTTGTTGTATAAGTACGGGTGTAAATTTCACTAGATGAAAGAAAGTATATGTCTATGATGTAATCTACTACCCAGATAAGATTGTGTTAAAGGTTTTTAGTTATCACATTCAACATGACCCAAGCAAGAATGAAAGTACACTTAACTTGGGTTGTGTTCACCCCGGTCTGGTATTGAGTGTACTAGGATTGCGTGTCGTTGCAGCTGCGCGGTCGGTGCTGGACGTGCGGCGCGTGGAGCTGGAGGGCGTGTCGCTGTGGGCGGCGCGCGGCGGGCGCGGCCGCGTGCGCCGGCGCGGGCCCTCGCTGCTGCCCGCCCCCGCGCGCCTCGCCCTCGCGCTCGAGATCGCGCCGCCCGACGCGCACGACGGTCAGTGCCACACCCCACAAGCCACATGCCACACGTTACACGCTACAACACGCGCGCAATGTGCGTGCACTCCTACCTCCACTGGATCGCGCCGTTACACGCTTCGTTTTCCTGGGGTTATCAGAAGAGGAGGACTGCTCGAACGCGACGGTGGACGAAGTCAAGCCCGTTAAGTCAGGTCAACGACCGAGTTTTTCATCACCTTGGCTCTCCACCTCATATGTCCTTGTAATGTAGTGTCAAATCGTCATAAAAAACAACTTAACGGAAAACGGTCATCAAAGGCGTGAAGTTGTTAATTTTTTGTTAATATAAAAAAACTTTATTATTAATGTCTCATATTGACTATGATTTAACTTATATTAGGCCTCTCAGTACCACTTTACGCCCTGTCCCTCGTATGGCTGGGTATAGAGAGAGCTTTCTAGAGAGCCATCCTGTATAGAGCCACTGCAGTCTCGGATGTCCCCATTACTGTTCTACAAGCTTCTTCTATCTTCATTATATAGTACGTTGTATAGCGGTTCTAACATATATTATATATATATTCATACAAGTTTAGTAAACACTGTGCTTACAGTTGTTTTTCCTTTTAGTCCCGGATATGACGCTGCAGGGCACGCTGGCGACGCTGCAGCTGTCCCTGGACGAGGCGCAGTACCGGCTCATCCGCGCGGTGCTGGCGCACAACCTGGCCGAGCCCTGCGCCGACCTGCTGCCGCCCCCCGCGCACGCCGCCCCCGCCGCCCCTGCCGCCCCCGCCGCCCCCACGCACAAGGTCATTCTTAGTTTAATTAAAAACAAAGCGCGCATGGCCTGGCGCTTTGAGTGTGAGATGGGTAGTCGCTAGTGATAAATTTTATGCTCATTACTCTGCCTCGGTAGGCACGTTATATCGTATCGGCAGCCTCCTGGGCGGTTTTAAAAATCCGGCAACAGGTTGGCTACTAACCCGTATTTCCACCAATCCAAGTTGGTGGAGTAAGCTGCATGCCTCCCAATAATGGGAAGAGACCTGTGTGAGAGATCTGCTCAGCACGCAGAAAGGGTTGCAACCAATTATTTTTTTTTATTAATTACTAGTACAACACAGCTCTTATTTTCGCCCATCAGGTTTGGACAACGTGGTCCATGAAATTGGACCTGCAAGACGTTATTGTGACCCTGCGCGGAGGGAAGAACGAGCCACCGCTAGCCTGCATCAACTTTATCAAGTCGCGGCTGCTGGTGGAGAACTACTCCGACCTAAGCCAGGATATCGATCTGGTGTCACAGGTTTGATTGTCTTATCGTATTATTATGTACTATGTTGTACATAAGATATTGCTAGTTCTTCGTTTCTTCATTGCTATTCAATAATTTTTGCTAATCTTGAATATTTTAATCTCAAAACTAAACTAAAAAATCCAGTGCTCTTATCAACATGGTGAAAAAAAAAACTTTACTAAATGCTCTTTAGGGCCTTTTTCTAGCCCTTGCACTTGCCTTCGCTTACAAACAAATTTTCACTCACTTTATATTATTATTTAATGACTGGTTTGGTTTTTAGGAAATTTTAGTGAGCGACACGCGTTACGCAGACGAGCCAGCTAATCGGCGCGGAAACGTGTTCAGCCACATCGTGCAGCCGCTGCCCGAGCACCGCCACAGCGTGCAGGCCGAGGTGCACGCCAGGTCGGTATACGCACATCTAGTGAGCGACACAGCTAGTGAGCTTCACGCGATATTGCTAGCTAAGCGTATGCGTAGATGCATACAATTAAGATAAGTCGCGGCGATATAGACAATAAAGTAATCGACGAAGTGTGTTTACAAAAACGTCTGTGAGTTGCCTCGATCCATTGTCCAAAAAAAGACCCAAGAAGCAAACTCTGGCCAGAGATATCCGAATCCGTACCTAATTATCACCATCAGTCGTTCAACTGTTAGCATAGTCTTCGTCGTAAAGCGATGGAGCAGTTATTCTGTGTGCCAACATACAACAATTATTGAAGAACTTCATTTCGTCTGTCCTTAAATTACCGTATAACATCACAAATTCTTCAGCGATGATTCTTCTCAATGAAACAATTTATGCGCTTGTTGATTGCTCTATACAGCCTTTAAAATTAACTTGAAAGTAACTAATACAGTACAGTCGTCACAACGAATTTTTGTCTCTCTAAAGTTAGGTGAGCATGACCGCGCATGTTTTATTGTGTAAAAAATTGTTTTGTTTAATTTAGAATAATTTTTGACGTCTGCGCAGCTACTCATACAAAGTTCCGAGAAACAAAGATCTCTTGTGAGTAGTGTATGTTGGTGTGTGAACAGGAAGCGAGCGGACTCGTCGGCGTACACGATCCTGGTGAACAACATGCGGCTGATGGCCATCCTGGACTGGTGGGAGGCGGCCAACCAGTTCCTGCTGCAGCCGCCGCCGCCCGCCGCCGACCCCGACCAGCTGCATCTGTATGTTGCAACCCGCATATCACACCATTTTCTGTATAACTTCTTTTTTAGGTCCCCACAATTTCACCGAATTCATGAGCGGCAAAGATTTCGTACCCGGAGACCAAATTTTGAAATATTAAATTTTTCTTATCTGAAAAATGGATAGACAGACGCAACGGAACATATAAAATTTAGAAAAATATAGAGGATATGGACGTGGAAGTTTAGCTGACATAGATAGATTCTTTAGGTTGGTCTGCTCTCACTGTATTGCAATACCGTAATAGGGTTCATGTATATTCTGTCAACATTTATAACAATACCTTTTTATTTTTGGTATCGGGGGGAAACCTTTAAAAGGCCCTTCAAAAGGTCAAAGGGGGGAACCTTCAGCACCTTGGAAGAGGATACCGGGTTATGTGGGATTTGACCGCACTAAAACCCCCTCGGTGGCCTGCCTCTGCGCTTGGGGAGGACTCCGGGATCTCCAGTGGAACGCACCAGTGCACTCCACGCGCGGCGCCCAGAACGGGCCCATCTTCGTGAGAGCGGATGTGCTCTTATGCACCTTCAGGTGTTCACAGCGGCATGCGGCCACGCACACACCGCCGTCCTTTCTGGGGACACTGGCTGGGCGGGGCGAACTCCCATTCTCACCGTCCGCAACTCCGGAAGCCCTCTTTTATTCGCCTCTTGCGATCAGGCAGGGGATACCGTAGCTCTATTCTTAATCCCGAAGCTATAGGTACTCAACGTACTGAAGTGAGTATTGAAGGTGATACATGGGTATGGAAAACATATCAAAATCAAAACATTGTAAAAAACTTTTGTTTTTACTTTTATGTTTCTTATGTGGTTTTTATATAGGTAGTAGATAGCTGTTTTTTTTTCATGATAACTGAATGAGATAGATTGTTTCATAAAATGGCGCCTCTTCAAGCATATAATTCGACTAGCTGTGCCCCGCGGTTTCACCCGCGTTAGAAAGGATCATTAGCATGAAGTGAATATACTCCGCAGATTTCATAAGTCGTAATTGAAACCCATACTTTTATATTTTATTATCTTTGCCTGCGCAGATCATTTTTATTTGTACTAGCTGTGCCCCGCAGTATCACTCGCTTTAGAAATGATCATTAGCATGAAGTGAATATACTCCGCAAATTTGTTCCTTATTTTATTTAAAATTATCTACAGCATTGCGTATGAAGTTATCGATCTATGACCAATAATAATCTGTACGTAACCGCCGTGTCGCACCGCCGCCGTGTTGCTCTAACAAAATACCAGCCCCAGTTTCGCATCATTCTTAGCTCTCATTAAATAAGCTACTGAAACCCTCTGTCAATTAATAAGAGGAAAGCAGTTAAAATGTAACAAAATATAATTAATAAATTAGATAAGAAAAACGGATTATCGGAAAGTATCCTATTAACGCTGCAAACTAATTTTTAAACGAAGTCATTGAGACACAACCGTCAGCAATAGCCCTCGCGCGCGTTCTGTGCCCGCGTAACAGGCAGTTTTTGTGATATTGATTCCCCTGAAATAAAAGTAGCCTTAGTTTTTCCTTATTATATCAGCTACTTGCCTGTGAAAATCCCGTCAAAATCGGTTCAGCCGTTTCAGAGATTAGCCGGAACAAATAGACAGACAAAATAAAAGTAGCCTGAGTTACTCCTTATTACATCAGCTACCTGCCTGTGAAAGTCCCGTAAAAATCGGTCCAGCCGTTTCAGAGATTAGCCGGAACAAATAGACAGACAAAATAAAAGTAGCCTGAGTTACTCCTTATTACATCAGCTACCTGCCTGTGAAAGTCCCGTAAAAATCGGTCCAGCCGTTTCAGAGATTAGCCGGAACAAATAGACAGACAAAATAAAAGTAGCCTGAGTTACTCCTTATTACATCAGCTACCTGCCTGTGAAAGTCCCGTAAAAATCGGTCCAGCCGTTTCAGAGATTAGCCGGAACAAATAGACAGACAAAATAAAAGTAGCCTGAGTTACTCCTTATTACATCAGCTACCTGCCTGTGAAAGTCCCGTAAAAATCGGTCCAGCCGTTTCAGAGATTAGCCGGAGCAAACAGACAGACAAAATAAAAGTAGTCTGAGTTACTCTTTATTACATCAGCTACCTGCCTGTGAAAGTCCCGTCAAAATCGGTCCAGCCGTTTCAGAGATTAGCCGGAACAAACAGACAGACAGATAGAGAGACAGACAGACAAAAAATGTTATTGTGGTATATGAACATTCATATTCAAGTAGTAAAAAGTAGTTATTTTAACATTACAAACAGACACTCAAATTTTATTTATTTGTATAGATTATAGATGTATAAAATTAAATCTGTAATTCTGAATAATAAACTATTTTGAAGCAAGTATGTAATCTAAGTTCAATGTTAACTATTACTTGTACAACAGGGAGGATTTATCGATGGAAACAGCAGCCGGCGGCGCGGCCCCGCCCTCGGCGGACGGCGGCCACATGGAGCTGAAGCTGAACATCACGGACTCGCAGCTGGTGCTGGTGGAGGACGCCTCCGTGTGGGACACCAACGCGGTCATACTTAAGGTATTATTGTAGTGTTAACATGAATTACGTTGCCAAGAATTGCGTCACTTGAAATACATAACCGTTTATGCAGATCGCATACATTTGTAGCCTTCATCCGGTACAAAAAGAAATACAAAGCAGAAGTTTCTGTGATTAGCTCGTTTAAATAATTACAAATTAAAATGAGTAATATGATAAAGTTTTGTAAATATTTCATCTATTAATTCTGCAAAGACAATGTACACTTGCATACACCCTCACTTTGGTAAACCGTTATTCATGAGGTAAAACATATATTTGTATGCGTTGCGTATTCGCTTATACCTCAGACACTGTATTGATTGGCAGAGTACGACCGTGATCACATACCGAGTGGGTGAGAACATCCAAGGCAGTAGCGGCACGCCGGCGCTGGTGTGCGAGGTGAACGAGCTGGAGGTGTTCTCTTGTGTTCTGGGGCTGGAGGAGGAGACGGCGCTGTCCATCCTAGACCCCGCTGCACTCACAGCTACGCTCACCGCCGACCGCCGCCTGCACGTGAGTATGCTCATCGGTATTAAAAGTGAGCGCTAAGCTTCATCTGCGCAGAAATTTTGAAACCACTGATATGGATCGGCCTTTCACATTTTCTCGACTGTTTAAGATTCAGTTCTATGATCTGTTATTGACAATAAAAACAAAAGAAGACATGAAAAGGACTTGGTATTTGAGACGAATTTTTATATTTCCAAAATTGTGGTAAAACTATTTTTAGAAAAGTATGTTTTTATCGGATAATATTTTTTAAATTACAGATTACTATGGGCACATTGAATTTGCGTTTGTCCTATCACGATATGCGAATGTTCGCATCGATGTTACAGTCTCTCCCGGAACAAGCGAGAGTTGCGCTTTCTGGTAAGTTATCAATTTTTAATACTATTTTTGTGCTATTAATTATATTTACATCATGCCTTTATAAAATTGATAGACTCAAGTGAAATAGCCGTTTAGTAGCGTAGGGCTACGCTACATTTACTATATTTGTTTACACGCTGCTTGTACAAATTACTAATAACGTTTCACACGGTTACACAGGTCGTCAGAATGAAATTATTTGATGATTTTTATCTCGTGAATCTAAAATTACTATAGATTTGGCACATTGTGTTTGTATGTTTTACTTAAGAAGCTGTCAATCAATTAGTAACACATGACAGACACATTACAATCAGCGATCTACAGTATCTCGATTGTAACTTTAGTAACCTTACTGTCTTACTATATAAATCCTCGCGCAGGCAAATCGGAGTCGCAGGAGGAGGACCCGCCGGCGAACAGGGTGCACATGGTGGGCGGGGCGAGTGGGGCGAGTGGGGTGGGGGAGGGCGGCGCGCTGGTGCTGGGCGGCGTGTCCCCGCGGCCGCACTTCGTGGCGCCGCGCTGGGCCCGCGCCGTGCTGCCGCGCGCCGCGCCGCCGCCGCCGCCGCCCTCCGCCATCTGGCCGCTGCGCGCCGTGCAGGTATGTTTATCTACCTTCTGTCATCGCTGCTCTATATTGTACAGGATATCCGCTGCACTGTAGCTATCATTCAACTTTTATTTGTATTACGTAAGGGATATTCAAATAAAGTAAACATAGAATTTTTGGATCCATATATCATATATATTTGTAAGCCCAGGTCGGCCTCCTAAAATTATGATACATGCGTTTAAATCCAATAGTTCATAATTGAACAATCAGGTCGTCAGACGTTGAAGTCATTTGATTCGAAAGTAGCCTGTATTTCTTTCGCCAGAGCGTAATCGTTTTCTAGCACCATTTTTCCCACGTGAAAATAGCTTATTATTACAATCACACCTGTCCTTTGACACATTAATTTGCTTTTTTAACAATAAACAATTACGACGTAGGATTAAACAGAATTTAATCACCACTTCAGGTGAACGCGGAATGTGTGACACTCTGCGTCATCGACGACTGCCTGGACTCCGACGTACCTTTACTAGAAGTGTCTATGGCTGAATTACAAGTGGAACAGGTACTTATTTCCAAAACACATACCTGCTTTACATCAAAAAATTCATCCTCAAATTTCATAATGGTATTTAAAAATGTAATACAAGTATAATCCGAAGATATTTTTTATTCATAATCATTATCATTTATTGCAGCAATATAGTACATAAGATGTCACAATAAATAATTGTACAGAATAATTGTAATTGTAGTCATATTTCGCCTATTTCGGCATGCAATGTCTTAAAGTAAAATAATGTAAATAACCAATACACTAATTTACTTATTCGTAATTTCATAATGTCATTTAAAGTTCGTAATACAGTATTTCATTAATTCGTGAAAAAAAAAACATTTCATCATAGATTACATTTAAATTTCTGTGTTACTTTAGTTGCTGGATATCAAACAATCTACTTGCATATCTCACGTTAATCTTCATATGAATATTTACCATGTTCCAGGACCTACGCAAAGTGGAGGAGTCGTTCGAGGACCCGCTGCTGGTGTCGACGCCGTGCAGCCCCGCGGCGCCCGACGCGCCCGCTCGCCGCACCGGCGCCGGCGGCGGCCGCCTCCGCGCCGTGCTCAGCGCCGACTACTACAACCGGCTGCTGTCTGGCTGGGAGCCCGTGCTGGAGCCTTGGAGGTAGGTCCCGGCTGCATAGAAAAAAAACAATAAATTTTGGGGGTTCGCCATACTTAGAACTGAAACTAAAAAAAAAAAACCATACGTGTGGGTTAAGATAGTATAAGAGATAAGACGTACAAGATAAGTGTGTGCAAACTAAACGCTGCCTCTGAACAAAACTGTCACTGTCAACACCTGTACCCCCTGTGCAGGTTCGAAGCGGGATGGGAGTACACGCTATCAAGCGCCCTGTCGCTGCGGCGCGTGCAGCTGGAGGTGGCGGCGGCGGACACGCTCAACACCAACATCACGTCCGCGCTCGTCGACCTCTGCCGCCTCGTGCGCGCCAACTGGGCCGCCGACTACTACGCTCCTCAGGTATGCATACTGCATTCAAGGATAGTCTTTTGAGTCTATTCCAACGTCACGCATGGAAGGTACGAGGGGCGGTCAAAAAGTTCACGGAATGACAGGGAAGGGTAATGAAATGAAACATTAAACTATTTTTTCATATCACATGTAATGAAACAACGAGTTTTGATTTCTGTTTTGCCAGTCTAAATCAAAATACAGTGTGTGGCTCGGGATGAAACAAAGACGATTTCAGACCAGGACGATGACAACTCTCGCCCTCGTCAGAAATGGTCTTATTTCACACCTTGCTACACAATATACTATTTCTTTTCAATGTATTCTCCCTTAACCCTAATACATTTATCAGATCTGTTAAATAAATTATTAATACCGTCGAAAAAAAAAGATTTGTATTGGTCGTCAAAATAGGCCGAAATTGCCGACTTCACTCTATCATCGTCGCCAAAAAAATCCACGGACTTCTATCTTCATTTTTGGAAACAAATAATAATCGCTAGGGGCTGGCCCCTAGTCCCTTCCTTGTTTGAAATGAGCGTGCCGAGCGGATAAGTTCGTATAAATTGCTGGTCTGAATTGCTTTTAAAATTCGAAAAAACTTTCATAATAAATCTAGTATATATGTACATTATATACTTACCATATGTTAAAATTAATACATTATTTTTAAATCAGAGTACATCAACTGAGCAGTCCCCAAAAGGCAGTCCGGCAGGTCACCGACGACGGTCACCGTTTGTGCCCTATGCCTTAAAAAACCTCACAGGACATCGGCTATGGTTCACTACTGTTTTAACTACATCTGATGAGTGAGTACTATTTTGTTTATATGCGTAAGTAGTTCACAAGCGATACTTATTTTGTGAAAATTAAACGTAGGTAAGCATATATTAAAATCTTTTATTTAACTTACATTGTATGAATGTAATGTGAAAGGGTTCGCTGAGAATAAAAATGTAGGTTAATAACATAAAAGTAAAAAATAAATTAAAAGAAAAATTAAAAAAGGTTTTTTTTTAAATGTTCTAAAAAGAAGAAAATGTAATTTTCCTTTAAAATTTTAATTGCCAACTTATAATCTCATTATACATAATTTATATGATCATAAAAGCTTGTCGCGTAGGTATGATCATTGTCTATGTTCAGGATTTAGCATGAGATTTCAGTTTGTACTTGAGTCAGCCCAGACGTAAGGGAAGCATAGTTAGTTGAGCACGCTGTTGTCGCTTGTCAGACTGCGCGAGTCGGGCGAGGCGCAGTTCTCGGGGCCGGATGACTCGTGGAGCATGGTGCGCGCGGGCGACACGGAGCCCTTCTCGTTCGGCGCGCGCCGCGGCCGCAAGCGCTGCCCGCCCGCCGCCCCCGCGCCCGCCGCCCCCGCGCACGCCGCCGCCGTGACGCACCGCGTGGCGCTGCGCCTGGACGGCTGGGCGCCGCCCGACCCCGTCTGCGTCGACCGCGTCGGCGTCTTCTTCCGCCACCTCACGCACATCGTGGGTACCCTCGCATCCTGCATTCTGCACCTACACTACCCTTACAACGAACACTCGGCCACTTTAATTGCTACTTAAATAAAAAAAGTTGACGCGTTAGTCGTCGGATTATGACTGAACTTTAATTTATGTATTGTTGATGTTGTGTTGATGCTACTCAAACGCAGCCTCAAATCTATATGACAGTAGCATGTCCTGTATTTATTAATAAAGTCGCTATATTTGTTACTACTATCTTAAAAACGGACTTCACAAGTGACGTAATTATTCGAGACTTCGAGAATCTTACTACTAAATTACTCTTAAAACAATTCCTTAAAGTAATAATTATATGAATCAATAATGTGTCATGATTTGTTACCTGAAGAAAATCAAGCATATAATATTTTCTATGTAAGACTTTTTGTGTCTTAGATTTAGTTGAAATTTTGCTAAACCATCTAAGGATCACCACGATCATCATTAAAAAAGTTATTTGACTTATAATCCAAAAATTTCATTTAACTATAATAAATATAATGAACCCTCAATAGTGT
Source organism: Pyrgus malvae (assembly GCA_911387765.1). NCBI lineage: Eukaryota > Metazoa > Arthropoda > Insecta > Lepidoptera > Hesperiidae > Pyrgus > Pyrgus malvae. The sequence goes on along the minus strand of OU426955.1, from coordinate 954,452 downwards.
TACTTATATCTTACCCACAGCAAACCGGACTGGAGGCGCGAATAGTTCTAGAAGTATCCCTGGAAGGGTCCGCGCGCAAGCTGGTAACCGTTCGCTCGGCGCTGCAGCTCATCAACAACCTGCCGCACCCGGTGGAAGTTCGCGTAGACTACCCTCCCAACGCAGGTAAGTGATTAAGATATCTTTTAATTTTCATCCTATACCCTAAGGGTTGATTTTTCATTCGGAGAATAAATATTACATGTAAATAAAATGCATATGAAAAGGACAGCGAAAATATTAACTGATTAATAACTTTATCTAAGGATTGAAAAATCGGCCCTTGATTGTTTAAAAAAAATCTAGTCTGCATGATCTCTATCCTCGTCCCTTTAAATTACTATGTCTGCTCTGGCTAGTGTATAAAACGCTAGTTCTGTTTTCTTATCTTAGAATCTATATATCTATCATATCTATCATTCAAATTAAACAAGTCTACAATTATTAGTTATCGCATTTGAAAAATTAAGGTTTTGAGTAGGAGGCAATTTAATATTTACATCGTCAATACTATATATATGTTTTTAGTTTGAAATATAAAACAAGAAAAAAGGTGTAATGTTATCAACGAAAGGATGTAATTCAGATTACCAGAACTCACTAGGTCAGTCAAGGGATTCAAAAATACCAATTTTACTCATAAAATAAGTGTACGAATTATACTCGAAATTATGTGTTTGATTGGTTAATTTATATTTAGGCTTATAAGTAGCTTTCTTTTTTAATAAGTGTGACGAGCGTGGTGTCGTTGAAAGTTCGTACAATCCGGCGCGCAAGATGTTTCACAGCCAGAAAACGTGCGTGAAACAAAGAGCCACTAGCCAAATGGCGAGCTAATCTCGCGCCTAGTGCAGTACTCGTATTTCCGGCGTAGAGCGCGGCGCGGCGGGCGAGGCGTGGCGGCGTGACGCGCGGCGGGTGCGCGCCAGCTGCGCCGCGCTGCAGCGCCGCGCGCCCGCCGCGCCCTCCTTACAGACCCTACACCCTATGTTTTACAACTGCGGTAACTAGCACCTAGCACCTAGCCACTAGCCACTAGCCACCATTCGGATCTACAGTGCCGGATCAGCCTAGTGAACCCTAGTATCACCACTATTTATCAGGATCCAATGGTTATTTGAAAAACTATTGGCTCAAACCTTGTAATAAAATACGACGTGACTCTTGTTGAATAAATTTTATTTAAGGTTATATTATTGTACAGGCTATGTCCGTACATTTTTCAGCATCAATTGTTTACGGTACATTTATGCAATTTATTTACACTGGCAAAATCATGTTATCATTGCTAACAGATTTAACATTTTCTATCACTCAAAAATATCAAATGAATTCTTTTGGGAATAAATCGATCTTCTGATCTAGATGTTTGGATTATCATTTTTAGCATATAAATAACAAATACTGTATCGAATTTCGTCTCTGTCCTTACATATTTGGGGTCCTTCAAGCCCAATAATTTTATGGCGATCTTGTGTTGATTTTATCCAGCACTGGCGTTCTTTGTAAAATGTAGTCTATGGTTGTTTTATTTTATTATTGTAATCGTTTTGGTGTTGAGTGGTTTTGTTTGTTGTTAGTTTAATTGCATTTAATATTGTTTTGTTGTTGTTTGTAGATATTAGATTAGCAGGTAAATTTAAGTATATAAAGGGTATTTTATTTAACATTAATTTATCAATTTATGTACAGCAACAGTAATGAAATTTTAATTTATTTCATTCTGTGACTATGACTGATATTTTAAGTAACATTCACACCTTAAAAGTCTTTGTTTTTAATACGTCTAATGCCCCTGCCAGACTATGCTCCTTGCGCTGCTCATCGCTCTGCTCCTCGCGCTGCCGTGATTTGCCGCAATGTTGCGCTCTCTGCCCACACACTGCTCTACTCGCGCAATTAATCGCGACGCTCCTCACTTGTCATTTGCCTTGGTGAGACAATGGACGTTGAAACGGTGGCAGCGTGCGCGCTATGCATTTTTAGTATAGCTAATTATATTAATGTCTGTTGGTGAACCTATTAAATAAAATAAATAAATAAATGTAGTAAAAAGAAATATACATCGTCGTCGTCGTCCTCGCCAACGACACTTTTTCATTTGACCATTCCACGCTTGGCGACGACATAATTTCCAATTTTGCATACGCGTGCGTCTTGCGCGAGCGCTCGATGCGGACTGCGACCGCGCGATTATGTGGCCAGCCACTCGCACTCGTATTGCCGGTCCTTTGACTCGCGCGCAAAAACCGACAAAATAGGGAGCAGTGGGCAGGACGAGGAGCATGACGTGTGGCATGACGAGTAACGTTGCCACACTATGTCTCTGCCTCCTTTGCTCGTTACTTCCCATGCCACTCGTCGAGTGTGTGGCAGGCGTATAACGTAATGTAACGTAATAGGATTGTGATTTTTACAACCTTAACCATTTTAAACAGTATAAAATTTAAATTGTATATCGGCAATAATGTATTGCGTTCAATAATGTTAACGTACCTACATTTTTAAAATTGTCTAACAGCGACGATTAACCAACAATAATATTGTGCTTAAATGAATTCAGCGTAAGTAAAATAGCGTACATTTGTACGTATAAAGGTATGCCCATATTTAGTATGATGATGATATCCCTTTTGATACGGCAGCGCAGTGGAGCAGCGGCAACAGCAAGGTGGCGCGCGGCGCGCAAGTGGGCGCGGGCGAGGCGTGGGCGGCGCCGCTGGCCGTGCGCGCGCCCGCCATCTGGACGCGGCCCGTGCTGCGCCTGCCGCCGCCCGCGCCCGCGCTGCAGCCCGTCGCCATCGACTGGCGCGCCGCCCCCGCCGCCCCCGCCGCGTCCGCCTCCACTCCCCACACGCTGCTGCATTACGAGTGTCGTGCCCCGCATTCACTGCTCTACAGGTACTATAGTTCGCCTGCGATCCTTTTTCTCTTCCCAAGTTAAAATGGACCTTTCGTAAAATGGTAACCGTACCTTTCGGTCTGTTCGTACCTACTCTAAAATAGTTTTAACAGTCAGTACCATTAGCAAGAAAACGTATCATTATGCCAAGTACTTAACAAATATATTTTTTACCTTTTGAAGTAGGTTTTATTTTTTCGTATAAAACTTATTTGATTGGCCCTAAGTTATTATTATTTTTAAGACAGATAAATCTACTGTAGACTTACAAGTAACAATAATTCCAAATCTCAAACAAAGCTTTTACCTGCCTTGCTGCTTCATTTATTTCCGGCCTACACTGTTTTTTAGTTTTTTTATTACCATATCGGATTGCAGGTTCTGCTGCGTAATAGTCCGCGAGCGCTTTCCCCCGGAGCGCGGGGAGCCGATAGCGGGTCACACGTTGACACTAGTGCCGGCATTGCGGCTAGAGAACTTGCTGCCTCTCGAACTGCAATACCGTGCCGCGGGTCTGACCGGCACGCTGCCGCCCTCCGAAACAAGGCCTTTCCACGAGGTATGTGCGCATATTTATATAGTTGCTTAATTTTTAAATACATACTAACATAGGATAAGTTTGTGTACTAACCCAAAAATGTATTATGTTTTCTGTTTTTATTTACTAACATAGTTATGTAAGCATTTGTATTTTACTAACCTATTGTATGGACTTATGGTCTGAAATTAATGAATTATATTATTATATTTACCCCTGAACGTGCATTACTTTCTTGATCTTTGACATAAATAAACGGAACAATTTTTTTACGATTGCCAGCAATTCTTTATCCTAATCCATTTTCTTATCACTGTCCATCGATTTCATTAATTTTTATATTAAAAAATGCGCTAATATTCTCTTTTGACTGAAATGTGAACTTTAATATTTGTCAGATTCAAAGTGAGATCAGTACTAATAGCGACATAGTTTAAGTCTGAAATATTATTTATTACAATTAAAATAGGAGCTCTAAACAATTCTCATGCACTGCTTATAACCGCAGAAACTAAGAGTATCCATACACATACATGCTATCAAAGTGACAGCTACTGCCATAATAGCTGTGCCATATTCCATTAAACTAAAAATTTATTACCTTTTAATCATTGATTTACTGTTACTTTTTGCATCTAACAGCACAGATTGATTATAATAATTAAAAATATTGTTTGTAGATCTATCTAATAATTGTACTTTGTTTTGATTATATTCCTCTCGTAATGTCTACTTTTCGTTATAAAGGGATTTGGATTGAAAGTTGAGATATTTCCTATGTTGTAGTTAAATGTGGAGGAGGGCGTGGAGATGAGCGTGAAGCTAGAAGGCTTCGGGTGGTCGAGCGGGTTGAGCGTGACGTCAAACGTAGCAACCACCTCCACGGGCTCGTTCGCGGCGCGCCTCAAGCTGCGCGACCAGCGGGGGCGGCGCCTGTACCTCAACGCGAGAGTTACCGTCAAAAAGACTGATGGCGTCAAGGTGACCAAAATACAAAAAAAAGTGTTGTTTTTGTGTCTCTTATATGGACATATTGTTTGGATGATAATATTTCATGACATGCTTTTTTTTCAAAAAATTCGAAAGATGAATTTAGAGTTTCCATACTATAGTCCGTACAACATTGCTCCAGGATTTTGGCGGATGTCGTCTTGTTGGATGACGTGACTTTGACGCGGCAACTAAATATAATGTCAATTTCACAAATGTTACAAATGCACTAAAACGTAAAAAAATATAATTTTATTTGATTATTCATTAATTATAATATCAATTGTTCGCAACTACATCAAATTTAGACACTTCCATGTTTTTTTAGCTTAGTCGGCCTAGAACCATAAAACCACACGTGTGACAGTGAACGTTTTCGCGCAAGGTTATACGTGATGGCCTATTTACTAAGTTTGGGACATTAATAACAGGATGATAACTATGATTTGTGTTGGTGACTTAACAATTCAACAAAAATTTCGATTCGCTTTATAAATTCGGTCTCTCATTCAATTTAAATCCAACATAAAAATAAAATTAAATACAAAATTGGTAGTAAGTTTACAAAATTTACTACGTTATTTGCTTTGTGGGGGCGGCGCGTCTATACGGTATGTATGTTCGCGCTACTCGCCCTAGGAGTACGCGTGGTGGGATCGTAATAGCCACCAGCGAGGCCAAAAGGGGAGTGGCGGGTGTATATCGGGTGTGAGATGTTAAACCCGACGCCGGTAACCCAACCTGCGAGGCGCCACGTCGGTGTCGGGGAGTTGCGTCAGTCGTCTGTCACGGGGAAGAGGAGGGGGGTGAGGGGGTGACTTTCTTTGAATAAAACCACTTATGTTCCTGATAAGGAACCCAGCCAGCCCTAACCGAACCCTAATTTCCCTATGCCAAGGCCTCTTCGTATGGTCTTGAAGTCTTCTTCCAAACTTCAGTCTTCAAATATTCCAAAATTCTTCAATCTTCTTTAATCTTCTTGTTATTAGTCTTCTTGAGTCTTCAGAGTCTTGTTTTCTTCTTACTTTTGAGCTCGCCGAGGAATACTTTGCCTTGGCCCCAATTTGCTTAAGTACTCCCCAAGCAATACGAGAAAGACAGCCGCGTGCAATAGCCCGATCGCGGCCTTATTTCGATACAATTTTTGCTTCGGTGAAGGCTGTTTTTCGGGTTCTTTTTATTGATCTTATTCACTTATACATATGTATCATACATAGTTTTGTTCCTCGTAAACTATCCTATTAGACTATATAAGTTCCATTTTCATAGGTAAAATACATAAAGAGTTATTTAAGAAAATATACACAAAGTCCAACAAATTTCGCCAATTGCTAACCTTATGACCTAAATAACTAAGCTAATTCACAAAATATATTCATAAAAATTATGTATCCATGTAGACAAACTTATTTCCTATCGTATTAATCCTAAAAACATCCAAAAACATATAAAAATACGATCTTATTAACAAAAAACTACCTAAGTACAGAAAAAACTTCAACCTTAAATATCTACGTAACCTATACAAATTTCTTTATAAAAATTGTGTTATCCTACATAACTAATCATCCTTAACCATATTATAAAGAAAAATCATGAAAATCTAGATATCTAATTTTCCATACTAATTTCGTAAATTTTCCGCATTCCAATCTCGATTCTACTCGTCACACCGCCCTGTGTGAGCGAAGCAGGAACACTCGTTGCATCTCGTTTTAGACGCCGCGCGTGAGACGGGGATAGACGTTGCCGTCTTTGTCTTCTTCTGTGTGAGTGAAACGGGAATAGATGATGCCGTTTCGTTCAGCGGCCCTTGCAACTTTTAATATGGAATGTTCATACGTTATTCTCAATTCTCACATATGTTTTTCTTGGTCGCCGACATCCTCCCCCTCGTGCGTAGCACCAACTCCTGGCCCGGCGACCCGATGCTCGTTGTCCGACGCGATGACTGCCTCCCCGCAGTCTGGCTCGCTGGTTGCTCGCCCCTCGTCGCGTTGCGCCGGCACCAACAGGATCACCTTGGAGCTGGGACGTTTCAGGACGCCCCCCGTCGTGCGCACCTCCAGAATTCTGGTGCGGCCGTCGGGTCCTGGATAGGTTCGGACCACCTCACCCCTTGGCCATGTTCCTCTTGGCAGCGTAGAATCTACGATGAGGACCGTGTCCCCACACCGCAGGTCCCTCGTGGTAGCTCGTGCGTCGACTCTTCTAGGGATCAGAGTCGGTAGGTACTCTTTCACCCATCTGCTCCAGAAGTGGTCGGCGAGTCGCTGCGCTGTCCTCCATGTTCGTCGGCCGGTGAGGTCTTCGTCGGTGAATGCCCCTAATCTCGTTCCGCAGGATCTCCCAATTAAGAAGTGATTGGGAGTGAGGGCCCCTTCTTCGTTGTCTTCGTCGACGTCAATCAGTGGTCTTGAATTCACCAGGTGCTCCGCTTCCAATAGCAGAGTGTGCAGGACCTCTTCTTTGGGATGCCTTTCCTTGAGGGTAACTGCCAGGGCCGTTTTGATGGATCGGACCAGGCGTTCCCATGCACCCCCCATGTTCGGTGCCCCGGGTGGTATAAATTTCCACCTGATGCTCATCTTCTCCGTCGCGGTGATGATGTCTTCCTGGTTGAGGCTGGCGAGGGCTTCTTGCAGTTCCTTGTTTGCCCCCACGAAGTTGGTGCCGTTGTCGCTGAAGATCGTCTTTGGCATCCCCCTTCTCGCCGCCATCCTTCGTAGCGCTAGGATCATGGAGTCCGTTGATAAGGATGCGGCTAGCTCGACGTGGACTGCTCTGGTTGTGAGGCATGTGAATAAGGCGCCCCACCTCTTCTCATGGCGTCGACCCACTGTGATGGTCATGGGGCCGAAGTAGTCCACAGCAGTGCAGGTGAACGGTGGTTCTCCATGTCGCAGTCTCTCCAGCGGGAGATTCCCAAACGGCTGGAGCTGTGGCGTGCCGCGGTGCACCTTGCACCACTGGCACCGATGAACCGTCGTCTTCACCGCAGACCGCAGTCCCAGGATCCAGAAGCGCTGTCGTAACTCGTTGATCACCGTCGCATGATTCCCGTGGTTGAACTTCTTGTGATAGTGCGCGATGAGCAGCCTGGTGATGTGATGCTTACTGTCTAGCACCACCGGTCTCTTCTCAATTCGTGTGTGTAGCGCTGCATCGATTCTTCCTTGGAGCCGCAGTAATCCATCTTCAATGGCGACGTCCAACTTCTTAAGCCGGCTATTCCTCTCAAATGGCTTCTTTTTCGTGATGCAGCGTACCTCTTCCTGGAAGCTCTCTTCTTGGCTTCTTCGTAATAAAATCTTCTCGGCTTCTTCGATGTGATCGGGATTGAGGGGAAGGAACCTTCTTTCTTGGGTCTTCTTGTTCACGGGCTTGGTCGTCTTCTTGACCTTCTTCTTGTTTCGCCTCCATGTGGGATCTCGACGCTCGGACTTACGGGACACGTTTACTGCATGCTTCTTCTTCCGGCACAGGTCGATAAATTGCAGTACCCTCGCGGTCGCCCTTACCAGTCGCGTCCAGCTTGAGAACTTGACAGGGTTCGGAGTTGGATACCTGTCGACGGGCAAGGTCGCCCCCACGGTCGACTTTTCCTTCTCTTCTCCCGTGGGCTCCGCCTTGAAGGTCCGCGGCTTCGGCCAATCCTCTTCATCTTGCGCCAGGAATGCAGGCCCGTTGAACCATCGGTGTCCGCTGTTGAAATCCTTCGGTATACCTCTCGTTGCGTCGTCCGCCGGGTTATGTGCTGTAGGTACCCAGCGCCACTCTTGAGGCTTCGTTGTGTCTTCGATCTCTGCCAGTCGGTGTGCTACGAAGGTCTTGAATGTCCTTGGGTCGGTCTTGATCCAGGAGAGCACGGTGCTGGAGTCGCTCCAATAAGTTTTCTTCACAATCTCGACGTCCAGTTCTTCTTGCACCGATCGCGCCATCCTGGCACCCAGTAGCGCCGCTTGTAGCTCCAACCTCGGGATGGACACTGGCTTCAGCGGGGTCACCCTTGCCTTGCCCGCCAGTAGTGTCACTCGGTAGCCACCTTCTTCGTCGCGCTGCCTCAGATACACGGCGCATGCGTAGGCCTCTTCGCTTGCGTCGACGAAGACGTGGAGCTCCCCCTCGGTGTTGGACTGCGCTACACACCTTGGCACCCGGAGATCCCTCAGCAACTGCAGGTCTTCTAGGTACTCCTCCCAGGTCCTGTTGTCTTCATCGGTGATGCTGTCGTCCCATCCGACCCCGCTCCTCCATATGCTCTGGATCAGCTTCTTCCCCTGGATGAGCACCGGCGATGCAAGCCCCAGTGGATCGAATGTCGACATCACGGCGCTTGTGACCTCTCTCTTGGTTGGAGTCCTCTTCCCTTCGGCTACCTCTTCCTGCAGGTTGCGAAGACTCGTTCTGAATCCTATTTCGTCGCCCCCTGTGAACCACCTCAGTCCCAATGTCTTTTCTTCTTTGGTCCCCAGTTCGACTTCCATGTTGTTCCCCTCCGGAGTGAGCTTCTTTAACACTTCCTCATTGTTTGATGCCCAACCCCTTAACTGGAACCCAGCCTTCTTGTGTATGAGGTCCACCTGGCTTGCTATCTTGATTGCGTCTTCTGGAGTCCCGAAGCTGTGAAGGTAGTCGTCCATATAGTGATTGCGCTCAATTGCCCTTGCCGCTTCCGGGTACTCTTCCTTGTGTTCCGACGCGTTCTTGTTCTTGACGAAGATAGCAGCGCTCGGAGAGCAGGCGGCGCCGAATATAACTGATGTCATCCTATACTCCCTCGGCGTCCCGCTGCGTTGACCTCCCCTCCATAAGAATCGAAGGCTGTCCCGATCTTCTTCTCGTATCTTCACCTGAAGAAACATTTCCTTGATGTCAGCTACCACGGCGATTGGCCTCTGACGGAACCGCAGTAAAACTCCAAACAGTGACTGCAACAGATCTGGTCCCGGCAACAGTTCATCATTGAGGCTCTTCCCCTGGTACTTCGCGGCAGCGTCGAACACCAGTCGTATCTTCTTCTTGGTAGGGTGCGCGACGGCGAAGTGAGGCAGGTACCATTTCTTCTCGGATGTGGACTCGTGCTTGACCTCTTCTGCGTAGCCACTGTTGAGAAGATTCCTGATCTGATCTTCATATTCCTGCTTCAGTGCCGTGTCCCTGTCCAACTTCTTCTCGATGTTCTTCAGGCGATTTTCTGCTTGCTTGTAATTATCCGGCATCTTCGTATCCTTATTCTTCCATAATAAGCCGGTTTCGTAGCGCCCATTGTCCAATTTCCTCGTAGTTTCTTCCAGAATTGCCAGAGCCCGTTCTTCTATATCTGTGGTCGGTCGGCGTGGATGGATTCCCAACGATTCCACGGCGAAATGTTCCTTGATGACCTTTTCCAATTCCTCTTCCTTAGAAGTAACGTGCGCGCAGGTTACGAAGTTCACAGGCCTCGACGCTCCTCCATCGGACCCATGTAGCACCCACCCTAGGTAAGTCAGTGATGCTACGGGTTGACCTCTTTTCCCTTTGCGTGTTGCTCTGGACACGATGAGCTCCCAGTTGTCTTGACCGATGAGTAGCTTCGGTGATTCCTCTTCATAATACAACTGGTTCACCATCGGCTTGAGATGAGCGCATTCTTCAATTCTTCCCTTTTCAATCATCTGGGGTGTCAGGTTGATGTCGTCGATCGTGCGTACCCCAGAGATGTTCCTCTTCCTGGTCTGGTGCAACCCCTTGATCTTCATGTTGATCTTCATAGAATCTCCCTTGGTGATGGTCCTGCCTCCCACAGTTTCTAGGGTGAGCGCCTCCACGGGTCCCTTGAGGCCTAGTTGTCTCGCGACCGATGAGTCCAGAAGCGTGACGGTTGACCCCTCGTCCAGTAGTGCTAGGATCCTGGCAGCCCCCTTTGGTCCATACAACTCGACTGGAACCATCTTCAAGTAGGCCCTTGCTGTCCTCGTAGTGTTCACCGGGAGCCTGACGTTGTTGGCGATCTCCCTGTCCGCAGTTTCTTTCTTCGCTTCGGGCTTCGGGCAATCCCCCTGGTCTTCATGAAGCACGAAGTGATGCCACCTCTTGCACACCTTGCATGGAGGACGTCGGCAGGTTTCCTTCCGGTGTCGCCCCTGGAGACACTTGAAGCACATCTTCGATTTCTTCGCGACCTCCCATCTCTCCTTGGTTGGCAATCGTAGAAACTTGCGGCACTCGTAGAGGTGATGTTCATACTGGCAGTGTGGACAGCAGGTCTTCCTTTCTTCCTCCAATTGTTCGGATGCGGTGTGTGTGAGTTGACGCCGGGGAGGCTGCCTTGGATGCATAGCCTCTGGCGTCGCGTAGGGTCCACATTCATCCGCTGCTTCATTGAGGAACTTCGTTAGTAGCACCAGATCAGGTTCTTCGTTTTTCTTCTTGGCGGCGAATCTGTACCACCTATGCTGCAGCGTCGGAGGCATCTTCTCCACGATGTTGGCTACCATTTCCGGCGCGTGCAGATATTCCGGTTTTCTTAGCCCCCTTATTGTCGCGACGGTGTTGTTCACCTGACTGGCAAACACGCAGATGTCACGCGGCTTATCCGGGATCCGGGGTAGGTTCTTCACCTTTTCCAATTCCATCCGGATCAGGGCTTCGGGTCTTCCAAACCTTCGACGGAGGGTTTCCATAACTTCTTCAGGTGGGCTTTCTGAATACAGGAGGCTCTTCACTGCTTCCCGCGCTGTGCCCTTGAGTGACCGCCGCAGCCGCGCCATGTTCTGAATTCCCGTAAAAAGCGGTGCGGTGTCTTCGTATACCGTCCTGAAGGCAATCCATTCTTCATTTCTTCCGTCGAAGTCGGGCAGGTCGTGTATGTAACTCGGTTGCGGTAAATTCCTCGGTGCAATCGAGATGGCCTTCATGATTGCCTCGGCGAGCTCCTTGGTCCCGGGTTCGGTGCGGTGTTCCGGAACTGCAGTGGTGACAGGTGGCTGACTGGTTCGCCCCTCCCCGGACGCCCCCAATCGGTGCCCCTCCCCGGACACCTGCCTCTGATGCTCCTCCTCGGGCATCCCCTCCACCGATGCATGATGTACCCATGAACGGATGTTCGTGTTCCATTCTTCGGGATCTTCAACTTCGGATCCGGAATCTTCATTCTCCGCTCGAAGCAGTTCGTACTGTGCTCTGGTGTATTCTGCAGCAGCCTTGGACTCTTCCATTCGCCTCCGCGCCATTTCCACTTTCAGTTCCCATTCCCGTTGCTTGGTGGACTTCGTGGAGTGAGTCTTCCGTGGTGCCGCAGGAACCCCTGGTGGTGCTGCTTCTTGAACCGTGGCTTCGCTCCTGGTGACTCTTGATGTTGGCGGGCTCTCCGTCGTGGTCCCATATGTGACCGAAGTGTCCAGTGTCCCCGGTGCTTCATCCGATGACTGGGGCGCAGTTGGTCGCTCCGGTGGAGAGACGCCTCGTTGACTTCGTGTGACAGGCATGATGGCGGCAGTAACCCGACGATGACGATGGCACGATGATCCGGCTCGAAGGACCAGCTGTGGGGGCGGCGCGTCTATACGGTATGTATGTTCGCGCTACTCGCCCTAGGAGTACGCGTGGTGGGATCGTAATAGCCACCAGCGAGGCCAAAAGGGGAGTGGCGGGTGTATATCGGGTGTGAGATGTTAAACCCGACGCCGGTAACCCAACCTGCGAGGCGCCACGTCGGTGTCGGGGAGTTGCGTCAGTCGTCTGTCACGGGGAAGAGGAGGGGGGTGAGGGGGTGACTTTCTTTGAATAAAACCACTTATGTTCCTGATAAGGAACCCAGCCAGCCCTAACCGAACCCTAATTTCCCTATGCCAAGGCCTCTTCGTATGGTCTTGAAGTCTTCTTCCAAACTTCAGTCTTCAAATATTCCAAAATTCTTCAATCTTCTTTAATCTTCTTGTTATTAGTCTTCTTGAGTCTTCAGAGTCTTGTTTTCTTCTTACTTTTGAGCTCGCCGAGGAATACTTTGCCTTGGCCCCAATTTGCTTAAGTACTCCCCAAGCAATACGAGAAAGACAGCCGCGTGCAATAGCCCGATCGCGGCCTTATTTCGATACAATTTTTGCTTCGGTGAAGGCTGTTTTTCGGGTTCTTTTTATTGATCTTATTCACTTATACATATGTATCATACATAGTTTTGTTCCTCGTAAACTATCCTATTAGACTATATAAGTTCCATTTTCATAGGTAAAATACATAAAGAGTTATTTAAGAAAATATACACAAAGTCCAACAAATTTCGCCAATTGCTAACCTTATGACCTAAATAACTAAGCTAATTCACAAAATATATTCATAAAAATTATGTATCCATGTAGACAAACTTATTTCCTATCGTATTAATCCTAAAAACATCCAAAAACATATAAAAATACGATCTTATTAACAAAAAACTACCTAAGTACAGAAAAAACTTCAACCTTAAATATCTACGTAACCTATACAAATTTCTTTATAAAAATTGTGTTATCCTACATAACTAATCATCCTTAACCATATTATAAAGAAAAATCATGAAAATCTAGATATCTAATTTTCCATACTAATTTCGTAAATTTTCCGCATTCCAATCTCGATTCTACTCGTCACACCGCCCTGTGTGAGCGAAGCAGGAACACTCGTTGCATCTCGTTTTAGACGCCGCGCGTGAGACGGGGATAGACGTTGCCGTCTTTGTCTTCTTCTGTGTGAGTGAAACGGGAATAGATGATGCCGTTTCGTTCAGCGGCCCTTGCAACTTTTAATATGGAATGTTCATACGTTATTCTCAATTCTCACATATGTTTTTCTTGGTCGCCGACATGCTTATTGCTATTAGCTGATGAAATTTACTAGGTTTTACATGTCTATAAACTATAAAGTTTTTCATAAATTGACCAGACTAAATTATAAAATATATAAAAAAAATCGGTTGTCTGTAAAGTCGGTTTACTGACGATAGTTGAACGTGACAACGCCATAAGAAAATACTTGTTGCTATAAACAATTGACACCACATTCACTTTTCACTGCACTTCATACTTGACGAAAACATGTAAATGTATTATTGTATAGCAGCTGTCCACGCGGACGCATCGCTCACTCAAGTAGGAGAGAGACAGATGTCGAACGCTGCCGAACGCGGAGGCCGATTGTGCCTCTTTGTCGCTCGTTCCGCGCTCTCGCTTGCACTTCAAGCCTTTAATGGAACGACTCAGAGCGAGGTAACGCCGCATGAGTCATCTTTTTTCGTGCGTGCCGGCTCCATCGAATTATAAGACGTTGTCACGTCAAAAATATAAAAATTGTATGGTCAAAAATCAAATAACTTCTTTATTCTGTGACAAAGATCTATTAATCGACAGCGCCCGTCGCCATCTGGCATTTTTGTTGTCAGTTTTTATCTTTATAATTTGTATTTTGTGCTGTCTTGTTGTCTACTAGACCTAAGAGGGCAAGAAAACTGTGCTCACCGTGTGTGCGGAGAATTCGTTGTGAGTTTTATAATAAATTATTTGATGATAATTAGTTATCCTCGGTATTCTTGTTATCGGTATAGCAGTGATACTAGTAAGAGTGAACGTGTCAAAATCCTGAAGCTACGAGTATGATGTAAGGACTATAATTGAACTTCTTTTCAATTACGTATTGCATTTGTAAGACTAACCAAAAAGTCAGACTCAAAGGAGGGCTGAAATGTAAAATTAAACACCTTGTTGTTAACTTATGATGACTTAATATTTATGATGAACGCTTATGTGACTCACAGTAGTGTCATAGTTGCATAAATTTAATGAAGTTCATTAATATCTAAGTAAGACATGACACGAACTCACGTTTGATTGGGTGTGAGTTACTTGTGATTGCGAGAAAAGTGCTCTCGCATGGAAATACTCACTAGCTGAGATGCGTTACAGATACCTGCAGTGACCTGAGGGCATATTGACTTTAATTTCATTCTTGTTGTAGTACTATTTACTTGTTTATGGTGAGTTTAAGTGTTGAGCGGTAGCGTGATGTGTGCAGGTGTCGATCTCGGCGCCGTACTGGGTGGTGAACCGCACGGGGCTGCCGCTGGTGTTCCGCGCGGAGGGCGGCGGCGAGGCGGCCGGCCAGTGCGCCGAGCACGAGCTGGCGCGCATGGTGGCGCCGCTGCCCTTCTCCTTCGCCGACGCCGACCCGCCCACGCTCAGCGCGCGCCTCGGCACGCAGCTCGCGCCCGCCCCGGAGGTACTGCCCCTCTCTTTCTGTCTCTCCTCGTCTCCCTGTCTCCGTCTACACTCGGTACCTGTGCTAACGGTGAACGCGCGGCGCACGCGCACGCGGTGGCGCCGCTGCCAGAAGGGTACGGACACCTTCGCCGATGCCGATGCTTCTAGTACGTACGAGTACGAGCTCCCTATATTTTTTTCTCTCTTCCACCCTATCTCACTCCTTATTACTCAGTAGCGGCGCGATATCTACAATAACATGACTGCGCGCCTTACATGAAATGTTGACCATGCATGCACGTCGCAAGTAGCGAACATTGTAAACAATAGAATATGTATTATACACATTATACAATACACACACTGAACTGGCCAATCAGAAGACGTATCCTGTATCACGCTATCGAAGTTTCTTAGATTCTCAGTATATACAAATAGTTCGAAATTAGTATTCGGACCTGGTTCCCAGGCAGTAACATCGCCTGGTAGGAGATCTCCCCTTTTCTTCCACAACTCCTTTCTTTTTCCTTCCTTTTCCTTTTTCTTTCGCCTGTTTTCCTTGATGCAAACCGGTTCAAATATTCAAAATTTACATATTACATAGGGGATCAGCTCCCTGGAACTCCGTACCGGGTTTAAATGTTTGGGTTGAGCTACCCTTATCACTTAGGGAGATGACAAATAGATAGTAGCCGATTCTCAAACCTACCCGATGTACACACAAAATTTCATGAGAATCGGTCGAGCCGTTTCGGAAGAGTATGGTAACTAACATTGTGGTACGAGAATTTTATATATAAGAAGTAACCGGTCCTCCTTTATATCACAAACTACTTATAAAACTAATTGTTGCTTATATTATGCTCATACAAGTATTATTATTCTAGTGGTGTTCGCCATTCGGCTTGGGCCCGGGCGTGACGGTAAAGAAGCTGGAGGGCGGCGACCGCGTGTTCGCGATCGGCATCTCGGTGCGCGCCGGCAAGGGCCGCCACCGCCGCACCAACATCGTGACGCTGGCGCCGCGCTACCAGCTGCACAACAACACCTCTCGACATCTGCAGTTTGCTCAGAAGTGCACTGCTACCACGCTGGTAAGATACAGTTACATATAACAGTGATATCATGAGTCCAGGGTCCTTAGACAAAGTAATATCGCTTCGTAGCGAAACGATATCTAATTTCGTCATCGTCTTCGAGATAGCGAAAACAATTTCCTAGCCAATGTAACACTAATGTCGCAATCGTTGTGTCGAATTGTTTATTCGATAAAAAACAGAAATATTGGCTATGGTATCGAAAATTTAGCTGTCAGTGTAAGTCAAGAAGTGTCAAATCAGATCAAACCCGCGAACTTTTTTGTTGTTTTAAAAGGTTTTAATGTTAAAATTAAGTGAGTGTTGCGTATAATCGTTTTTAGATTATAATAAAAACAATATTTTGAAAGTGGTAAGTGAAAAGAGTGTTAAGTATTACTTTAAGATGGTCTCCAAAACTTAATGCTATTTAAAATAGATTCAGTTTTATGTGACGGATGTTCAAAGGATGATGGAGTGATCTTTATTTTAATTTTTAGTGATAAAACATCGAATCAAGAGTGCGAGCAAGTCCCGAACAATTATTGTCAACGCTGCTTGAGTATATGCAATGGAAACGTAAGTAAATCAAAGTTTTATTTATGAGCATGTAATGTAAACAATGACGCGAACTCAATAATGAAACACTAATATTGAAATTTGTTTGTTTATGTTACAGTCATGGTGACTTGGCGAGGCCCCGTTGCTGGATTACAAGGTCGGGTATGATCAGACCGACTATGGACTGAACTGCAATGCAGTCTACAACGCCTTTAACACAGAATAAATACGGATACGAGAAATAATCACTCCGTGTCAAAAATCAGCTGAATGAAATCCGGCCATATTGTTTCGATAACTACAGCGTTTTACCATTCGTTTCGTCATCTTTTTTGGCGATCGCGATCGATGCGAAGGCGAACACTTAAAGTGCTGCTTGTCTACGCATTTGTATGAGATAACCACGAAAACAATTCGTTACTTTATCGTTTCGTTACGAATTATAACATTGTCTACCAACTTGCGATAACGATGTCGATTGACCACGTGATTTAACGCGGCTTATGTCAATCCCATACATTTTAGTATTTTCGAACTTCGTTATCGTTTTTAAATTGTTACTTTGTCTAAGCCTGCTGGTTATTCTATCAAATAATATTGTGAGCAATACTTACATATTTTTATGAGTCGCTCCTACAACTTTGTTAATTTATAATATAATAATATTCGGATCTTGTATATATTGGTCGAATATTTAGAAAACCTCGATAGCGTTATTCAGAATACCCGTGGCGCTATCTGTTGATAAGTTGTGGAAAGTCACTACAATATCATTATTAAACAGATGAGTTTTGGCTGAGTTACTTTAAATTTTAATAATAAAAATTATTTGCAGAGAATCTGTTGATCGTTGGGTTTCTCGCGTTCTAGTATAAACGCAATTCCAATGCGGATTGGTGAAAATGTGGGTTAGTGGCCTACCCGCTCTCGGACGATTTCAAAGCGCCCATAAGGCCTCCAACATGTTTTAACGACGGCTATCTATCGATAATAAGCGTTACCGACGGCTTGATTGGTAACTCACGTATCCACTGCGGATACGAGGATATGAATCCTACCGTGCCGTTTAGCTATTATACGGAAATCGTTAGCGATCTACGCTGGGCCATGCGCGCTTCACTGCCAATATAAAAAAACTTTGTTGAAATATTCGTCAACAGAATGACCCAGGCGCGATGGCCACGCACGTGTCAGCGGTAGCGGGCTGCTACCTGCCGTGGCACTGGGCGCGCTGGGAGCGGGAGCAGCTGCTGTGCGTGCGCGTGCTGGCGGCGCACGCGGCCGACGGCGGCGCGGGCCCCGCGGAGGGCGCCGCGCCCGCCACCGCGTGGTCGGGCGGCTTCCGCATCGAGACGGCGCGCAGCTTGCATGTCGCTTGCAGGTAAACAAGAATGTACTTTAATATTCTGATTTATCATTTTGTACAGTGAAACATACTTTAATATTGTGAATTTTTCTGCTTCAATCCATTCTTAAATAATGCTTAAAAAAAGGTTCTTGCTATTAGTTGTGTCATGTTTTATACAATTGGATAAGTTTTATTATTAGGAAGAACAGAAGTGGTTTTGCCCATTTGAATCCAATCCGACTAAGGACCAGACTTTTAGGTTATAGAAAACATTATGACCATTTTCCAACCAAAATCAGATGCTGATACGAGTAGCTGAAGATGGCTAGGTGAAGCTACCTATAGGATTGCAAATCAGAAAAGAAACGGGTGAACTTAAGGAAAGTAAATTTTGGTTGATCTCGTAACGATAGACCTCTTAACGATTGCCATTTTTGTCACAATGCTTTTCAGGCTCAATCAGATTTTTTTTTACCTATGCTATCCCACTGCTCAGCAAAGGTCTCCCCTATGATCAAAAATATATTATATTATTGCCTGTGTAACTATTGTTGTAGAGAAAACAATGGTACGGGCGGCGGGGGAGGCTACGTGGTGCTGCGCGTGGAGGTTGTGGTGGAGGGCGCCACGCTGCTGGTGGTGCTAACGGATGCCGACACCGCGCCGCCGCCCATCCGCATTGACAACCACTCGCGCGTCGCCATCATGTTCCACCAGGTGAGTGTTTAATGTTATATGTGACATGCAGATCGTCTAAAGACTTGAGACTGCTATGAAGCATAGCAATCAATCATATCTTTCTTATTGTGGTGTTTTCAGTTTTATAGTAATGGAAAGAAACTGAATTTAGATAAAGAGTTATAGAGTTATAATACATATGAAAAACTATTATATTTTATCATGTCATGATAAAATAGTAGATATTATATCATGCTGCCTTAAAAATCTTTAATTCCTATATTGGTATCTAATTTATTGATCTGTTGACATCTGTTGACAGACTTATTATTTTGTACATTTGTCATCATCGATTTGTTTGCTTTACGCCTGTCAGCAAGCTGATGCCCTATCAATGTAATCAAACGTAACACAAGTTTTGTCTATTGTTTTTAGAGGGTTAACTACATTAGTAATTAAGAAGCATAGCATAGCAATAAAATAGGGTGCGTTGAAGGACACAAAGTATCGGTGTGCGTGTGCAGGTGGGGTGCAGCGAGGAGAGCGTGGTGGGCGCGGGCGGGCGCGTGCGCTGGGCGCTGCCCGAGCCCGAGGGCGCGGCGGCGCTGGCCCTGCGCGCGCCGGGCGGGCCGCGCCTGCAGCTGCCGCTGGACGCCGCGCACCCCGCGCACCCCGCGCACCACCTGCTCTACCAGAACTTCGTGTACGTCGCCTTCACCGCCAGCGCCGCTGCGCACGACCTGCACAGGTGCCCACCTCTCTACTTGATACTTGATTCGCTTCTACTCAGATCTGCCCGTGACCATGACTCTGACCCCGCCGGACCCCGGACCGCAACTAAAAGATATTCAAATGGTATTTTTTTCAATACAGGAAAACTCATAAGTGTATTAATTTTCAGAGAAAACGGAAGTGGCAAAGTGTCTTCTGAGACGGACAATGTTTTGGTGTTGGAAGTGCCACTTGGATCTACGCGAGTCGTTCTCGCAAGAAAACGATACGGCGACAGGTACAAATTTAGTCGTACATTTTTAAAATGTTTGAGAATTTTATGATTTCTTTAATTATTTTGTGTTAACAGGTCTCAGTTATGGCGGCGCGGACCTAACGATCAATTAATTCACGAAGGCAGTTCTCCACCTCAACCTACCGATGCCATGTTATCAGATGAATCCACCATTTCACCGCATGCAATGGTTAGTGCTTAAAAATATGCCAGCATAGCTTAGAACATATAGTATATTTTTCATTACAAGTGCGGAAAGGCTGTCATTGCAACTGCGCCTCGGCTCGGGTAGACATTTGTCGGAACTCCTTCCAATGACGGTTCCGCACGTGTACTGAACAACTTTTTTTAATACAGTTGCGAAAAAATGAAGCAATTTATAAAATAGAATAAAAACTCGCAAAGAACATTTTTGAAAAATGGCGCCAGCAGTAAAAGATTTTTTTTTAATTCATTTTACGGCATTGGATAAAATCCTTGCAGCCATTCAATATTTTCGTTTCAATATTAAATAATGGCATCGCGCTCTGTGCATATTGCCAGTGTCAAGTATAATTTCTGCATCTATATAAAACAGTAAGTCGTCAGGTATCAGTCAGTCTAGTCAGTCAGATGTTCAAGTAAAGCGATGGCTACTTTACGAAAACATGTCCGAAGGAGTTTTGGAGGCAAGCCGAAAAAAACATGTTTTCGCACTGTTATTCTATTTCAGAACACTCGTGCACTGTTTTTAACCTATATCGAAAAAAACGCCATCAACTTTATCCGATATAACTCAAAAATACACCAAGAAAATAAAAATAAAACAAGAGCACAACTTGTCCCTTCAGACTTCCCACCAAAACTCCAAGCCGTAAAAGAATATCTATATGCAGAGATTTTTTTTTGTTTTCTTCACCCATTCTGGGTAGGCAAAAGGGAACTATGCCCATACAGCCAAGTCTTCAGTAGAATTTTTTTATTGATATGAAATGAAAATGTTAATGAGATGAAATGAAATAAAACCTAACCTAACTCATTGAATCAAATCATTAAATCTGATATTGAAACAAATTAGTAGCTTCTTTTTAGAAATATTTGCATGAATCATAAAAACTTCTAAAACTTCGTGGTTGTTTTTTTAATAGACATTATTTTGACAGTTGGGAAAGAGAACGCACGAGTTCGGAAAAGGTAAAGAAAACGCACGAGTGTGTAATAGCCCACTTCCCGAACGCTATACGTCCCTGCAATACGCCACTTTTTGAGCAACTGTATTAAAAAATATGTTTCATTATTTGTTTTGTATTGTTCTGTACTAATGTTTTAATAGATGTTATTTATAGCTGGATATCATAACACAAACAAATGCATTTTCATGTTGCGACGACCAGAGGTGAAACGCTTAACGCACACGTGTTGTGTAATGCTTACTGCACAGACAATTAATTCTTGTAAAATTAATTGAATCAAGCGTTACTTTGTGCAACTCCATTGTTATAAAGTTAGGTAAAAACTACTTTACAATACTCCGCAATCAGAATGTTTGATGGTGTATACTTTTTTCATGCAATAGTACCTCCCTCCCTCTCACATAGGGAGAGGGGATTAAATGAGAATATCAGAGCCTGAGCGCTTCCCAGGCATGACCACCTGGCTGGAGATCTGCAAAACTGATTGACAAGCAATGACTTGATCCAGGTCCTGGACATTGAGGAAGCGGCTCCCCGACCGGGTCGCGCGTCGGCGCTGGTGCTGCGGAGAGCGGATCCGCGGCGTGCGTCCACACAGGCGTGGCGCATCGTGCCGCCGGGCCGCATGGCCTGCGCGCACGCCAACCTCTGCGTGCAGCCCGACGGCGGCCTGCTCGGCCTGGCCCCGGGTGAGTCCCTGGGTGTATATGTGTAGTGTCGGCACAGGCGTGGCGCATCGTGCTGTAACACGATACAGAATAAAATAATCCTCGGCCGCAACTGTATAGTGTCGTCCGAACACCGGGAAATCGGAAGACCATTTAGTATATTTAAAAGAAGCCTTGCGTAAAGATGAAGATCAAAATTTTTACGGATTCGTAATAAAGTTTTGTCTTCTTTGCTACTATTGCACACTTAACAATACTTGAAGACGTACTGATTTGACACCGTCCACTCGGCGATGACGTGGCATTTTGATTATGTCACGTTCGAGATTAAAAGGAAAAGACAAAAGGATGTTTCGGCGTCGTGTTGCGCGCAGTGTCAGCTAGCCGGCAACGGAATCGCCGGAACACAGCAGCTCTCGGCCAAAGTAGTTCTTTTATGTAATTGAATGTATTGTCAGGCAACCGCGTGGTGCTGGGCCTGCCGGGCGGGGCGCGCGGCGGGGGCGGCGGGGGCGGCGGGGGCGGCGCGGCGGAGCAGGTGGCGTGGCACTCGCTGCGGCCCGGCTCCGGCCGCCTCACCGTCACGCTGGCCGCCGACGGGCCCACGCGCCTCGTGAGGATTCACGACCACAATGACCCCGTATGTATATACGAGTACTTAAGAGGCCGTATACGAAATTTTGCCGATTTCGCTGATTTAGCTCATTTTATACATGAGATTTGGCAGTTAAAATACAGTATTTCCATAAGTTTTATTGCACAATATGACTGATCATTTCAATAAATAACTAATAAATGAGCTACTTTTTAATTTTTATTTCGTTATTTTGCATAATAGACATGAAGCCGGCGATAGTTTTGTAAATATAACTGTAATAGGTATAGAATATCACATATTTCTGGATCATCTTAAAGTCTAAACAGATCGAAATAAATGCCATGTATTGCTGTAAAAACCACATACAAAGTGTATGAGCCACTTTTTGCCACTCTCATACAAAAAATATTAGTAAAAAAACATTGAACTTTGTCAATTTTGAGCGAAAATGGGCCAGAAATTGCATTTGATTTCGGCAAATTGGAATAATCTTTCGTAAAATTTATTTGACATAAATACTCTTCAGTTTATAATCAATCCGTTTCCTGAAAAAAAAATCTTATTAATAATGATGATTCGGCATTAATCATCTTTTAAAGTAACCTAAATCTCGCATGATAATTCTTGACGCAAGCTATAAAAGTGTCTAATGTATTAGATTATTAATGAAATGAAAAGTTATATTGTGCAATGATACTAGTAGAAGTACTGTAATTTATCTGCAAAATCTCATGTGTTAAATCGGGTAAATAAGCAAAATCGGCAAAATTTCGTATACGGCCCCTTAACCATATTCATATTATAGACACTAGTTACGTCTTGTTTGCCATAGACGACGAAACGACGAGAAGTTATAATACTTTTATTCTAAGTTAAGTGGATAAATGTCATACCAAGAGTTTTCATCTCTTGTCTGGAATTAAACCAACCCGCATTGGAGCAGCGTGGTGGAGTAAGCTCCAGGCCTTCCCAATAAGGGGGAAAGACCCGTGCCCAGCAGTGGGACGCAAAAGGTTTGCAGCCATTTACTGATTTTTATTTATGCAACTATTTAAAAACAAGTTTTACTTTGAATTCTTGAAGCAACAAAATATGATCTTAAAATATTTTTGTTTACTGATTACTGATAACGTCATATTACTGTTGTATTTATGAGAAATGTTTATAATCTCCATATCTTAATACATCAATCACAGTCCTGTTGGATGGAGGCCGCCCCTTACAATCGCTACTCCGTTAGATCATGCGGCCTTTGAATCCAGCGACTTCCCGCTGTCTTCTTCAGATCATCAGTCCACCTGGTTTAAGGACGGCCTGTGCACTTTTTGCCGAGACATGTCTAGGTATGTTAATAGTTAATGTTGTTATATTATCCAGGAAGCAAGGCTGATGCAGGCCGAGGAGGAAGACGAGGAGAGTCCAGCGGAGCGGCAGGCGCGCGGCGAGTGGGGCGTGCGCGTGCAGCTGGCGGCGCTGTCCGTGTCGCTGGTGGCGCGCTGTCCCCCCGCCGAGCTGGTGTTCGCGCAGTTCGCGGGCGTCCGCCTCGAACTCGCCCAGGCGCCTCGAACTGCGCACTTCACCCTCACCGTCGACAACATGCAGTGGGACAACCAGGTACACCACTCACAACGGAACTTTGTCTCTCGGAACTTTATGCAAGTAGCTGCACTGCACAGACGTGAAATTGTTCTAAATCAAAACACTTTGTTGCACAATAGCACAGTCGTTTGTTTCACTTCAGACTTCAAAGGGACACAGGTCCGTTGTGTAACTGTAAATTTTACTGTACTTGTGCATGGCTCCGTATTTTGAGCCTTTATATAAGTATGTGTATGTTGGAAAACAAGACAAAGGAATGAAGAATTGCGATTTCAATTATTTATTTAATTACCAATAAAATTATTTCATTTTTATATATTTTTGACGTGATAACGTCTTTAAAATCGTTTTAGTCGGGTGACATGTTCAGAAACTTGTGTCACACCAAAACCTCACGAGCGCGATCGCAGGTATAACGAGAGAGAGACGGACCGATCTCCCGTCTCATCTCGAGCGCTGCCAGTCATTCCGTGAAACTTGTCACGCGGAATCCTCACGAGCGGAGGCTGGCATAGCGTTCGAGTGAGTGGACCGATCTTCCGTCTCTCTCACTCTAGCGGCATACAAACGAATGGAGATTTTCTCGTGCGGACGTTATCACGTAAACATCTCGATCGTAAACCTACTTTACAAACAATTTGCCGTTTTTTTTACAACGTTTCATTACGTTACGTTTTCATTATTATATACTTTTTTACAACTCTAATCGTTGGCCGACAAAATGTTAAGATGACGTCAGTCGGTAGATTTATCTCAAATGATTTTTATGTGATTTAATAGCTTGTGAACCGATTGTAACTTTTTGGTAAAGGTGAGATCAGAGCGAAGCGGTCGCGTTAGGGGTTGGTATATGTCATCACGTTACATAAATGTTTGTTACCATGAAAACTGTCAATAGCGTGATTCAGAATAGCATGTCGCGCTACATTTCTTGATCTGCAGTCAAACCACAAGTTAAACTCCATCTCTTGATCAGCTGTGAGATGTGCCCACAACTTCAAGAATCTAGCTGCTCGTTTCGGTTTTGACATACTCGTACCATTGCGTCGTTGAAGTTAGCAAGCGTTTCGTTTGATCGCATTCAGTAAAATAAAGTAGCCCCACGGCAAATGTCCCGCAGCTGCTGGGCACGCCGAGCCCCGTGCTGCTGTACTGCCTGCCGGGCGGGGCTGCGGGGGCGGCGCTGCCCGCGCTGCACGCGGCGGCCGAGCTGGCGCACGCGCCCGCGCGCCGCTACAACGCGCTCTTCTTCAACCACTTCGTCGTGGCGCTGCGCCCCATCGCCGTGCGCCTCGAGGAGAGGTCAGTTGTGCAGAACTACACTCAAACCATGCTTAACTTGTTCAACGAGTAACTATAGTCTATCTAATCTAATAGGTGCCTTTTAACGTTTCATACATTTTGTATCAAAACAACTTTTTATAGGTTAATTTTACTATGGAACTGACAGTGTCAAACGGTACTTTTTAGATTAGATGGACAATAGGTTAACAATAGACTTAACTCTTACTGCAGGATATGGTGTGCTCTCTATCCACATGCCATTTTATAGCATTAGAGAATTTTAAGGATTTAAAATAGGATAATTTTAATTTCCTATTCCTATAATACACATATTTTACCTCATGAAATGTTTTTTTTATCTCACGCTTGCCGATTATCAAGGTTTTCGGAATAAGAATATGACGAACAGTCAGTCATACTCTAACGACCAGTAAGATTACTATAAAAACTAGGTTAATCTGCTGGAAACTATACTAGCTAGCCTGACAATTAATTAACAGCTTGTAAGGAAACGCACAGAGAGACAATGTGAGAATTCATGAGGTTGTAGCCTTGATAAATCTGCATTCGTGTAATAAAATAAGTATACGGGTGGCACAACGGATCTTTGCCCTTTTGAAGTAAGTTGCAACAAATGCCTGCCCATGTATTTCTATGTAGAAAATTGTTTTACTTGGTGTAAAACGTTTTTGCGTTCTGCGCAGCACGCAGGTTTCTCGAGACAAAGACCCGTTGTGATTATTATAGTGAGTATTGTACTGTGGTGCAGGCTGATCCTGCTGCTGTGGGCGTGGGCGATCGCGGAGCGCGAGTGGGAGGGCGAGGAGGGCGCGGAGGAGGAGGGCGCCGGGCGCCGCGTCGACCCCGCCGCGCCCGCC
Organism: Pyrgus malvae; assembly: GCA_911387765.1. Lineage (NCBI taxonomy): Eukaryota > Metazoa > Arthropoda > Insecta > Lepidoptera > Hesperiidae > Pyrgus > Pyrgus malvae. The sequence goes on along the minus strand of OU426955.1, from coordinate 928,904 downwards.
ACCCGCTACTACTTCGCGCTGCTCAAGCTCATCCCCTCTCAGGTCGGACCCCTCTTTCCTACCTGTGATTCATCTCATTCTGCCTATCGACGACTTAGCTTAAGGTGGTAGAACTTCAACGGTTCGACCGGGAAAGTATGACAGTACCCCTGTTGTGTTTCGATGGAAATGTGCCGTAGCCGGCCAATAAACATGAGGCGACAATCAGCGTAACTTGTCACACGCTCGTCTGCTACTCCATTTATATACAAAGAAAAGTAAACGGGTATTTATTTATATTCTTTCAGTTCATTTATTTTCCCTCAAGAAATCTGGTCCACAACAACCATGTCTTTTATAAAATACCTAAACATTTTAATAAGTAGAAAATAGTATATTTCATTACAAGTGCGGAAAGGCTGTCATTGCAAGGAGCTCCGACAAATGTCTACCCGAGCCGAGGCGCAGCCGAAGGTGAGGGTTGACAGTCGGAACTCCTTCCAATGACGGTTCCGCACGTGTACTGAACGACTATTTTTAATACAGTTGCGAAAAAATGAAGCAATTTAATAAAATAATAAAAACTCGCAAAGAACATTTTTGAAAAATGGCGCCATGCAGAGGTATATGCAGAGATTTTTTTTTGTTTTCTTCACCCATTCTGGGTAGGCAAAGGGAACTATGCCCATACAGCCAAGTCTTCAGTAGAAATTTTTTATTGATGTGAAATAAAAATGTTAATGACATGAAATGAAATGCAACCTAACCTAACTCATTGAATCAAATTATTAAATCTGATATTGAAACAAATTAGTAGCTTATTTTTAGAAATATTTGCATGAATCATAAAATCTTCTAAAACTTCGTGGTTGGTTTTTTTTCTTTTTAATAGACATTATTTTGACAGTTGGGAAAGAGAACGAACTCACCTTCGGCTACGCCTCGGCTCGGGTAGACATTTGTCGGAACTCCTTGCAATGACAGCCTTTCCGCACTTGTAATGAAATATACTATTATATTGCAAATTATTCTTAAATATACTGACATTAAACTTTAGGATATTAATTACTTCAACGAGATTTTTCTTTGCAGACTTTTCATAGTGTAAAATGCGAAAAGGTCAGATCAGTTTGTGTCGAGCTAGGATATATAGTCGCACACTGAGTGGTTTTACACGATTGAGCCATTTGCACAGTTATAATTAACTACGTATCAGATATAACGCTACTTTTATTCACTATGCTGTAGTTGACCCGTCATTGAATATCTACCTTTACCAAAATCCTGACCTGACCTCTGATGAGATAGAAGTGTTTCTTACATCTTAAACGATATCATTGAACAAACCAGTAGTTTTCAATAACCATCATATACAATAGGCAGAGAGCTATTACCATTACCATTATTTATAAGTATTTGAGATGTGTGTTATTGCCATAGGTCTAGATAAATATTGATAATATATTTTAGAAAAATCAGTTTCTTATTAAGTTTTTATTGCTGCTACTGCCCTGCAATAACTTTGTATATATTTATTAAATTTCATTTTAATTTTGCCATCTTGTAAATCAAATACCTATCTTGTGCCTCTTGTTAGGTTTCCGAATTTAAAAGTCCTTTTAATGACATAAAATTTAATAGTTTCAAATTATAGCTCCTTCCTTTTTTATTAGACACAACGAAGCAATGTTTAATTACGTTAGGTATACAGAGTGATGCATTTAAATTTGACACTGAGGAGGTCTATCAGTATAAGAAATATATAAATTTGTTCTAAGGGACCATAATATCGATTTTAAAATGAAGTAAAAAGGTCAATGGAAAAGTGTGACATGTCTGTGTGTAGATCCGGCTGTCGATGTTCACGGCGAACAAGCTGGAAGGCGGGCTGGCGGCGCTCAAGCGGCGCTTGGGGCTGACGCTGATCCGCTTCGAGGACGCGGCCGTGGAGCTGGAGCCCTTCGTGCGCGCGCACGCCTTCGACACGCCCGCCGCGCTCGCGCGCCAGCTCGTCGCTCACTTCAAGGATGTACGTATCATCTATACATACCAGCATAAAAGGCTTTGTGCACAACGAACATAGCTGATAAAATTTGATAGTATTTGAAATGATACAAATTACAAATAATTAAGTAAACGAGCCGAGAGTATGTTCGGTAGCGACGTATTTTGCGAACTGGCTCGCGTTGCCGCGTGAGCCGCGTGACCAATATATTGCTGATTTGACTAATTGTAATTATATAATTTTACTTGTATGGTGTACAGTACCGTACAGGCTTCCTCCTGAATCACTGGCGGATTAACGCACAGCCTAAACCGCTGGCTGAAACTTGAAATTTGACTAATAAAAGTACTATACTAAAAACCGTAGCTATTTAGTCACTTTCGACTATAATAGTTACTTTTTTTCAACCTTTTTATGTTCCATTGGAACAAGTCTCTCAGAAGTGATTTAGGCCATAGTCCACCACGCTGGCCGAGTGTAGATTGGTGGACCTAACAGCGTGTTAAGTATTCCTTTAGTAATTCATCCAGTAAATGAGTAACTTATAAACTATTGACTATATAACCCAAACTCCACAGGAGCTGAAGTGGCAAGCGGCGAAGATTCTGGGCTCGGTGGATTTCCTGGGCAACCCGCTGGGCTTCGTGGCCGACGTGTCGGAGGGCGTATCCGGGCTACTGCTGGAGGGCAACGTGTCGGCGCTGCTCAAGAACGTCACGCACGGCATCTCCAACTCCGCCGCCAAGGTTACAGGTAGGTAACCTTGGTTTTGGATTTAACTTACTTAACTGTTGGAAAGCTATAACTAACTCCTTAACCGGTAGAGTATTTATTGTATTTTAAATGCAGTACGCATACCTGTTATATGTGTCGTACAATAGTCGTAGCCGTACAATGGCATTATTTACCCTAACGTAGTTACAATTACTGTGGCATTTTGAGAGGTTATTGTACCTAACTTTTATTGGGATCCGTAGCGATGAAATCTACGGATTCTGTCGCCTAGAGAAATACCAAGCATCGTCGCTCAGGTCGGATAAAGGTCGCTCAGCAAGAGATGGAGGAGAGACATCGCTCTTGAGCTTATGGAAAAGACAAACTGTAAAAGTATGTATCAGTTGTCTATGTATCATACCATGTATCAGTGCCATAGCTCATCACTGGCAACACACACTGTTCGAAAACAAGGCACTGACCTCTGGACGAGAAGACACTGTAAATTCTGGACGAGAAGACAATTTGTAATTTCTCGAACGCTGCCCAACCGAGTTGGATTATACGAGTTACGTCTTTTTCTCGAAGCTGGACTTACCCATACGAATCGCTTGTCCCAGGTAGATGTACTCGTCGACAACTTCGAGAGTAGCGCCATCAACGATCGGTATGGATGTTAGACATGATCTTCGTCTTGTTCATGTTCATCTTTAGTCTCTTTGTGAGACGCCATGGAGAGATTGAATCGAATCGGCATCGCTGGACTCTAGTACCGCTCGGGTCTCAATAGAATGGAATGCTTGTAGTGGAGGTGTAGTTTAGTGCAACCCTTTTAAGGTATGAATATATTTAGTTTTTTTTGTACATAGTGTCAAATAGGTAATTGCTGTAATGTTTGTATTGTACCCATGTCGTATTTACTATTATCAAAAGTGGAACATAATACTAGAAAAGGTAGGCACAAATTGTCATGATACGATATGATACTGTGCAGAGTCGCTGGGCGACGGGCTGGAGCGCGTGGTGGGCGACGAGGCGCACGAGGAGACGCGGCGGCGCATCCGCGCGGGCGCGGCGGGTGCGGGGGGCGCGGGCGGTGCGGGGGGCGCGGGGGGCGCGCACCTGGCCGCCGGGCTGCGCGGCCTGGGGCTGGGGCTGCTGGGCGGCGTGACGTCGCTCGTGAAGCACAGCTACGAGGGCGCCGCGGCCGACGGGCTGCCCGGCTTCCTGGCCGGCGTGGGCAAGGGGCTGGTCGGCACCGTCACCAAGCCCGTCATCGGCGTGCTCGACCTCGCCACCGAGACCGGTACGTGCTTTTGCTATCGCTGGCTGCTTTATTTCATATTCTTCTTTTTTACGATTGACGACTTAGCCGCTTCACTATTTTGCAAATGTTAAATGAATATTTGTGACTAGTTTCTATCTGTATTTAATGATTGAATGAAATTGAAATCAAGTGATGTAATAATAGTCAAATTTAAGCTAATCGTCGTGTCTAACAGTTATTCCAGTAAAAAAATTTGGATACTTTACCAGTACAAGTATAATGGAGTTTTAAAGACAAGCAGTAAAACATGTTTTTGCATTATTATTTCATTTTACGACAGTTTTATTCCATATTAATCTAAAAGTACATCAAGAGTAGGTACAAAATGCCCTTTTGATTGCCCGCCAGGAACTCTTATATTTCATACTAGCCTTCCGCCAGCGGCTTCGCCCGCGTGGACTCGTTTAATGGATCCCCGTAGGATAAAAAATATGTGCTATTCCAGGCTTAATTGCTAATACTACTTAATTGCTAATACAAATCGGGCAGTACTACTGACCCCATGAATTATAGACCAATTTCTGTTCTCCCCACGTGTAGCAAAGTATTCGAAAAAATTCTTCTTAACCAGCTATTGTCTTACTTCACAATTAACAGACTCTTACATAAGAACCAATTTGGCTTCACTAAGGGTCGTTCAACAACCGATGCAGGTGTTGAGCTATACACAGTTATTATAGAGGCTTGGGAGAGATCACAGGATGCCCTGGGTGTATTCTGTGACCTATCTAAGGCATTTGACTGCGTTCAGCATGAAACCCTTATCAGGAAACTCAACCACTATGGCATTAAAGGTACCGCGCTCAAACTCCTGTCATCCTATTTGAGGGATAGGACTCAGAGAGTTGAAGTGAATGGTAAAAGGTCGTCTGGGTCACCTGTAGAGATGGGGGTCCCGCAAGGTTCCATTTTAGGACCTTTTCTGTTTCTGTTGTATATAAACGATCTTCCTTTCATGGTTGAAAACAGTCATGAGATTGTATTGTTCGCAGATGATACTTCTTTGTTATTTAAAATCGATAGACGAATTTCCAATTATGACGATGTGAACAATGCTCTCTCTAAGGTAGTTCAGTGGTTCAATGTAAATAATTTACTATTAAACAACAAAAAAACTAATTGCATAAGGTTTTCACCCCCAAATGTTAAAAAAGAAAATGTAAATCCTCAATTAAATGGTGAGGATCTTGCCATTGTTGAAGCAGCTCCTTTTCTGGGAATTACAATAGACTCGAAATTACAGTGGGGACCCCACATCTCTCAGTTGGCGAATAGACTTAGTTCTGCAGTTTTTGCGATAAAGAAAATTCGTTCCCTCACAGACATTGAAACAGCCAGATTAGTTTATTTCAGTTACTTCCATAGTTTAATGTCATATGGCATTTTACTGTGGGGTAATGCTGCTGATATTGAATCAATTTTTATTTTGCAGAAAAGGGCTATTCGCGCAATTTATAACTTAGGTGTTAGAGAATCACTTAGAGAAAAATTTAAAGAGATCAATATTCTTACATTTGCTTCGCAATATATCTACGAAAACATAATGTATGTACGCAAAAATAAAGAGAAATTCACAACCATATTGGACTTGCATAGTCCTAACTGTGTCTCAACTAGGAACGGCCACAAGCTGGCATTTCCGAAATGCCGGCTCCATAAAAAAAGCTCTTCTTTTATTGGGATGTCCATTAGGATATATAATAAAATCCCAATAAAGATTCAATCCCTGCCTTTAAAACCTTTTAAGAAGACAGTCAAACAAGTCCTCTGCCGCAAGGCTTACTACGACACTGGGGACTATCTTAATGATAAAAGAGCGTGGGAATGAATCTCGCCCACACAAAGCTATTTCTAAATGAAATGTAATATATAGTTTTAAGCAACTGTGAGCAGCTGGAAGTGGGTTTATAGTGTCTCATACGATCAGCTGTCACGTGTGCCCATTATGGACCCATAGCCATACTGTTATCTCAAACTGTAAACGGGGCTAACGCATATTATGTAATCTGTGGTGCATGTAAAGAACAAAAGGACTTGTGGCGCCATCTAAAGAAAAAGGAGGAAGCTTTTAGCGTGCGTCGCAATATCTCTTGTTTTAAAAATCAAATCAAAAATAAATCAGATTGTTTTGTGTTTTTGGAACTTTCTTTTATATATTTTTTTTTAAAAGAGTGCTGGGAGTTTTTTTCCGCCGCCTTTTTTCTCTCAGCTCAACATCTAGCCCAAACGGGCACTTAAAGGCGATGACCGGGAAAAAATGACATTCATTAAGCGAATATTTTGTATTCCTAATATGAAATAAATATTTTTTCTTTCTTTCTTTCTTTCTATTAAAATCATAGTCGTTTAGCTAGTTGCTTCAACCACGTTGACCCTATTACCCGTTTTCACGTAGGAATGAAGCATTTTACCGCGGTAAAGTAGCCTATGTTACTCAGTTTTTTCTTTCTTTCTTTCTTTCTATTAAAATCATAGTCGTTTAGCTAGTTGCTTCAACCACGTTGACCCTATTACCCGTTTTCACGTAGGAATGAAGCATTTTACCGCGGTAAAGTAGCCTATGTTACTCAGGATGAATGTAGCTTTCTAATGGTGAAAAAATTTTTGAAATCGGAACAGTAGTTTTTGAGTTTATTCATCACAAACATACAAAAATACAAATCTTTCCTCTTTATAATATTAGTATAGATATAGATTGCCAATAATGTTTGACAAATCATTTTGTTTTACCGAACAGCCGCGGCATTACGCGAGTCGAGTCGGCGAGCGGGAACGCTGCCTCGTCGGGCGCGGCCGCCGCGGCTGGCGGCCGCAGCCGCCGCGCTGCTGCCGCGCTACTGCGCCGAGCACGCGCAGGGCGCCGCGCTGCTGCACGCGCTCAACGGCCACGACTACTCCGAGCGCTTCCTGGCCTACCGCATCGTGCGCGACACGCCGCACGACATCCGCGCGCTGCTCTCCGACTGCTACCTGCGCATCTTCACCTGCAAGCACGCCGCGCCCGTGCTCGTCATGGAGACGCACCTCAGGTCAGCTCGCGTTTCTAACCCGCATGCTGTTAAATGTGCTCCAGCCCATGCACATCCACATACGACCTCAGGAGTTTTGTTTGAGATCATGTACAGTTACGTTTCGTAGTCTGAAAGCTGGTGGTTGCCCATTTAAATGTACCGAAACTACCGAAACAACCTGGAATTGGTTTGACAGTAAGAAAGTAGCGATAGTACTTCAAATCATGCAAGTCTTCAAAGTCCACTTGGTGGACACACTCAGCGTTTGAGAAAAGTTTCAAGATCTTCGGAGGAAAGTATCGGTGTCTTTCATGTGCGACGCCCGAAACGAAAATAGATAAAATCAGTAAGTTGTTCCTGTCGTCAGTAAATAATCAGTCAGTCAAGTCAGTCAGATGGTGAGCAGTAGTTATGATTGTTACTTTATTAGAACGATTTATATTGTAGGCATGCAAATATATTTTTTGTATTGTTATTTGCAGTATAATTAACAATAATTATGTGAATAAATCAAACCACTTTCAAGATAATAATCACTGTATTTTATAGTATATCACTACAGAACATTAGAACATGTGTGACTCATACTAACTCGTTATATAACTGTGAAAAACAACTGCACTTACCCAGTCTAATCTTATGACACAGAAACAATAACCTCAACCACTTACTTGATACAGTAACTGAATTACACTTAACTCACTTATAATGACAACACAGTTATAAATCAATACTTATTTGAACAGAGCTTTCGCGTACTTATTTTACTACCTAATTCCTTGAAGTCTAGGACAGTAATGATTCTATCATCTCACTTTGCCGGTATTTATACAGAAACTTGAAGAAAATAGAAGGTACTTTATAAAACATGCATTAACAGCTACCCGTATTATGATTGACAAATTAATATAATTATTTTTCTACCCTAGAATGTTGCTATTTTACTAATTAAAATCGTTGGCGACAACAATTATGTCCTTTACGATTTCCTGCTGACACTCTTAGGCGTCTGGTAGTGATCAGTAATTTACAATGTTGTTGGAGTACCTTCGTATTCTCATCAGCAAAGAATGGAATGGACTCATCGTCCAAGAAAAAGAAAAATCATCGTTCTAAATGTATTTTGATGTGCTAATTTCACTTTTGTAACGACAAATTACTACAGGGGTACAAATACGTTTACGGGTATGCACAAAGACCCGTAAGTACCTACCTCGACAACTTGTAGCATAATATCCAACTAAAATGTTGCGGCGTAATGTCAAATTTCATAACGAATATGCGGGACACTTGCACCACGGCCGCAAGCACATGTTGCACGTGCACGACGACCTCGAGATCAGCGACTGTTAACAAATACATTGACGTTTTCTAGCTCTGTAAACATCGCGAGAAACCCTGCCAGACCCGGCCTAGCAGGTTACAATGATGTTGATGAGTAAGCTCCACGCCTCCCCAATAATGGGGAGCAACGGGTGCTGTGCGGGACGCAATTAGCTATGTTGTTATATTGTTGCAGCAACCTGGTGTCGTGCGTGGCGGTGACGGCGGGGGCGGGGGCGGAGGGCGCGCACTTCGTGGAGCTGGGCGTGCGCGGCGCGGCGGGCGAGGGCGTGCGGCGGCCGCGCGTGCAGTGCGACTCGGCCGCGCTGGCCGCCTGGCTCGCGCGCCACGCCGCCTACGCGCGCCAGCTGCACCACGACCGCAACCACACGCTGCGCACGCACGACGACCTCTAGCCTCTGCCCTGCCCTGCTCTGCTCTGCTCTCATGTCAACTACATTGTTGTCTTCTAGCTGTGTAAACAATGCGAGAAACAGGCGCATAACAGGTTATACACACACTATGCGCGTTCCCGTAATCCGGAGTCTTGTAGCATAATATCCATTTAGGCTATTGTAGCATGATATCCAACCCAATGCCACGCATGTGAAACAGTTCGTCGACACCGTCGCTACAAGCTTCTCGTGCACAACAACCGGTAGCCCACAATCGTGTGCCTGGCTGCCCACTAAAAAAACATGTTAGTTACATTACCACCCACGACTTGCTCACGCATAAACGTAGACCCGTAACTTCTTTGTATGAACCGGACAAAAAGGCAGACTGACCGCGTGATGATAAGCGACCACCATTGTCTATAGACCCGGCCAACTCTATGGAAGCTACCCGAGCATTACGAGCTTATGATAAAAACTACTTTTTTGTAAGCAGAGTATAAATCAATATTGCATAATTATCTTTCCCAAGTTGACTTAAAAAGGCATCACTTTAAAATCTTAAACGCGCTTATTATTAAAATAACAATTCATACCGTGGTATTATTTAATAGATCATTTATTCTTGTACAGGAACAGATTATGGCTTTCAGAAATAATGTTAAAATCCATCTTCACCTATTAACAATAACTACTGCAACTTTAAATGTGTCCCCAGCTATAGTTTATCAGTTTGTAGGTCATGTAAAATATATACCTAAACATTTATATTCAATGTTATATTCACTTGTTTCAATACTATCAATATTTGCACTTTCATATTCAATATTTATTCTTTTTGTCCAATAAGAATAATATATTCAGTATTACCTCGTGATAAGATCTTAAAACCTTTTATAATATCTACATAATTATACAAATATTCTTAGGGATTATATGTATTTAATGTTCTTATTTTTTAATACGGGATATCAATATACAACATTAGCCCTAGTGTGCGTCTTTAAAAGAGTAAGTCAATAGTAAATGTAAAATTTGTATTTAACATAACAATCATCTCGCCCAATAATGAATAACAATAATGCCCAAATTAGGTACTTGATCATCATTTGTATGAGTAGTTGTATTTGTGTAATGCACTGTACTAGATGTATTAGATACTATTTACGCTCAATATTCGCTCTTAGATAATTATTTTTTGAATAGATCGGATCTAAAGTTAAGTATTTAAAACTGCCAATTTTTATGAGAACACCAGTGAATTAAGTCAAAAGTATTTGTGCATCTTTTTTATTTAAGTAACGACTTAGGTCTAAAATCAAACGAAATTTTCTTTGAGATTAAAAGTTAAATTTGCGATTTTGCTAAAGGAAAAATATCGTTGTGTCCGATAAAGTACATACCATGAATTAACTTTACCCGAGAGATTATAAAAATATGGTACTTATTTATTAGAAATAATTATTATAATAATAATAATTTGTCATAATTTTCTTATAACATATTGTGTTACTAAAAATATTATGGTAAATTTGAAGCTTTACAAATGGCACAATTATTTAGTAACTCAATTTAATGTAATTATTTTAGTTATAAGTCAAGTAAGGTTGAACGTGACAAATAAATATGTTTCTTTAGTACTTTAGACGCCTATTAGTGGTTTAACTTCCCAATTTCGGGACGGTAAAGTCTGTTTACGTTAAATTATTGTAATAATCCCAGTGAAATACAAGCAATGATGTCTCATTTCTTATAAGGATATGCGTGTGTATGATTCCTGAAGGCTAAAACTATACACCCGTGTCTGAAACTTCGGGAAATTTCGGGCCTCAGTTTTGGATAAGACTGAAGAAATTCAAGCTAACTATATAATCCATTCAGTAGTTTATAAGTTTGTTGAAATAAAAACGTTGTTAGTATACCAAAAATGATTCCGAAAACCGTTACAAGTTACGGACGGATGCGTACAGAGTGAGTAGACCCTCTGGTGGGAGAGCAGTGTTGCTGTATAATCGTTATTTTGACTCGCTTCATTTCATCTTAATCGACGTTCAGAATTTGACAAGTGAATTCTGTTGCCACTTAGTCTTGTACTTGTTAATGTCAGCCGCGTGAAAGTGAAACATCTGATTATGCTGAGTCGTCAACAGAAACGTACACATACACATTTTATTCCTGATATTACTTGTAGATGAACGAAGGTTGCAAAAATAACATATTAATTAAAAATGGCCAAATATATCACATTTTTTTGTAATATAATTGTGTTATTATAACTTAGGTATTTACTATCTTATAATCACGTTGTGTGTGAAAGTTAATGATGTCGATATATCTATCGATAGTAGTCATTTACTATTTCGTTGTTTTCGTACTAATTAACGATGATTTGAGTAAGAGTGTCCTTAACTTAATTATATGAATGATTATGAAAGTATGAGAAAGCGTGTGTATCCGTATATTTTTGTACGTAACCGTGACTTGCGGGCGGAGAGTGAGATAGCTGTTAGCTGTTAGTTATGTAACTGGAGACAAAGATGGAATAGAGGCTGTGTTCACAATGAGGGGTGAGGAGTTACAATTAAGTTATTTATGGTTTGTTGTGTTTTTAAGATTTTAATTAGAGAAGAGGATTTTAAATGCTATAACTTATTTAAGCGTGCAATTTTGTAGACGGTGTGATTGTTTAACGGCAAACTGATGATTGCGTAAAACTTTTTTATAGATTCCTCTGATATGCTGAGATATGACTCTTTCCCAGTTATTATGGCTATATTGTATCTTACCTACTTATTTTTGCCTCTGTCATTAATCTTGATAATGTTGTTTTTAGATTAAGTGCATGGAGATATTAACAATTCAAATTAGAATTGCCTTTCAATGTACATTTTCTTGATTATGCTACTTGTTTAACGGCGACACGAAAATATTGAAAGTAATTAAAGGGGCTTCATGTATAAACATGAAAACTGAATGTTACATAATTAATATAATTTTGTTAACTTTTATTTCCACATGCGAAGTAGTAATTGGTACGGTGTTGGTTATGTATGTCAATACCTACTATTTTGGTTAAAAGAGTTGTATACTTAATACGGCGACTGTCAGTGATTGTTTGTAATTTATAAGAACTACAAAATTCCAATTATGTCACTAATTTTACTGTTTACCTAAACGTGTAATAGAAAACGTAATATTTATTTTAGATCTTCTCAAGTTATTTATTAACAGTGGGAGTTTCATTTTAAGTTAAATAAAACAAATTTTCAAAACATGAGTCGTTTTATTTTTTCTGTTTTCACCTGAAGTCTTTAAGCAAACAAATTAAGATGAAATGGTTTTATAAAAGCAGGTTATCATAATTAACTGGCTGCTGTATTAAAGTGCATCAAACTGTATAACAACTTAAATATAGAAATCATTCGTTAATTAACTGTGAAAACGACAAACACTCGAGTGATAAGTTTCGTCGTGCAATGGAAGTCGAATCAATATTTATAATTTACCGCTCAGAAGGTCAGTTGAAGGCGAGCGGTGCGCACGAGTTTCGACAATCCGTTCTCTGTAGTACATGACATAAAGCCGGCAAGAACTCGAAAGCTACCAGTATTAAGAGCGGGCCATTCACTAGTTTACGTACGTATGATGTAATTTTTACTCAGTCAAAGGTCAATGACATTAACCTCTAGATAGGGTGAAATCACGGAGATGAATGGGAATATTAGTGTGAACAATGGGGCTCAATGGGTGTTTTTTAGTGTTGTCTGTTTATATGTGCATTGTAGCAAGTGTACAGTCCGCAGCCTTGAATATTAAAAACATAGATTCAAGGTAAGTGTCCGGCTATATTATAAGATATTTTTAAGGACATGGATATTACTGCAACCGTTTTAAATAACGTACTCAAGATCGTAAAATCTAACGTAGGCTTGATAGGTAACGTAGGCAGTACCTACGCTTGTATATTTAGTTTTGCATGTCAAGCTTTCACTTTTGAAAAAGATAACATCTTATTGAATATTGAAGCCTTACAATTGTTACCATTTGTTTTCTGGTACAGGGTTTACGAAGAAACCTGCTAGTTGTATAGATGGTTTTCACTACGCTTCCAGTAGGTACTAACTTCTAAATTAATTAAGTAAATCAGTGGACTTAATACGACATACATCTGACGACTGACCTGAATGGTGCAATGGTTACAATTCCGGACTGCCATTCGGAGAATCCTGGGTTCGATTCCCAAAGTGGCTGAAATTTGAATGATGAGTATAAATTTCTGATCTCGGTCTGGGTGTTTGTGTTCCTGTCTTTGTGTGTGTCCATGGTACAACCACCCAGGTTTGGGTATCTGTCTGTGTGCGTTTAGAGCACAGGGAATCCACTGTGGTGTGGGGGCTATGAGTCTGAATCGTTGTGAATTACAGAACAATCCTAACTATAATATTCATTACCTCAGTAAGTCGAGTAAATTCTTTGGTAGGAAATATTTATTGTAATAAATGCATTTTTTATTTTAGCATGGCGAGCGTAGACTATTCAGAAGTTCCAATCAAGGAAAAACCTCTGTATGTGCCGCCTCTAGAAGAAATCGTTGATGGTAAGTTGATGATGAGTCTTGTTTGTATAACGAAGTAGCACCCGATAATGCAGCACATTAGCCCACTCGGTCACATAACAAGTGGTCTCTGCAGCCTTAACATCATAGGTACACAACCTCAAGTAAAACCTTGTCTGGGGATGATGGCTAAATAGAATTGATTTACGGCAAAAATGGGTGCTGCACCGAATTATGTAAGTTCTATCACCCTAGTACCTATCCTAGGATTTTAACGGATGCTATCCTCAAACGGTAATATGACTTTATCAGCTTTACCATCAATGACCGGGAAAATATGACATTCATTAAGCGAATATTTTGGATTCCTAATATGAAATAAATATTTTTTCTTTCTTTCTTTCAATGGAAAAAAATGGGGAGACCTTTCCAGCTGCCAGTTTAGGTTAGACTTAGATATATAGTAGACATTAAGATATATTGTTAGATTAGATATAATATAGTAAATTTTATTATTATGTATCTCATTCTCAGATTTTACGGGTCGAAGATGGTGTTCGACCCGGTCACTTGGAAGGCTAGCGTGGGGACATGGGTCCAACATGTAGACGCTCTTTTGAGGCACTTTAATGTTATTAAATGGTTGCACGTGGCGGATATACCCTCGGCCGTATCATATAAAAAGTTATATGATCCATGTGTGGTCCGCGACATATGCACGAGAACTATTTCAGGAATAAGAGAAACTAATATTGGGTCTATTGGGGTGAAATAACGAGGGATTGGTAAATGGGCTGTGGCAAAGCTGTGGCTGTGGATTTCAGACTAGTAAATAATCTAAAATGAGGCATTTGGTGACTCGCTACTCACTGAATGGGCCCCCATAATAGGCGAAAGCGTCTGGGAGCAACATTAGCGTGACCAGCTAGGGGTGACGAGAAGAGCGGCAACGATTTCACCATCGCGGGGGATAAATCCGGCCCGGAGCGGGTTTCCTCGCTATTACGCCAATTATTTACATTACACTTCCACCGAGCATATAGCAACGACCCCACTCTGGACGGCCTAAGGCAAGCCAGAGGTGGGGACCTGTTCCTCTGGGTTGTCACTCCGCCTGCCGGAGACGAGGAACAGAGGGACTTCCCCGGGAGCAATATTATTTATTTTATTTAATCTGGTAACTTGGACCCATGGGTTACTAAAGCAATAGCGGAATGTTGTATAGTAAAGTAAATGATGGTAAAGATCTGATGGTAATGACATATTGGTTGTTTTGTAGTTTTGTCTCGAGGCCTCCGTGCCACGTTCGAAACAGTCCAGGTGAGCGCCGAGGACAGCCCTGATCTCACGCAGGAACCTTACAGTCTTACATCTCCTGGTAAGCTCATTTTTCATCCGATAACTATATTATATTATGTATATAATTTTTTATTTTTTTGTTATTTAGTAGTTGGGCTTCTAAAATTGTGCCTTGAGTTGTGTGTATAAGTAAACCCATAAATTATTAAACCTACTTACCTATAGTATTTACTAAGTATTATGACATAAATAGTTTTATTTTATGAACAATTAACATTCAAAATGCTGTTATCTAGTAAGCTGTGTAAGATACGGTAGCTGTGTTATTGTTTTGATTGAGTGATAATAAAGCTATTCAAACGTTCTTATCTGGTGTTTGATAAGTGAGCGCTTCTGCAAATCACATTATTACGAAAAAAGAAGAAACTGAACAATAAAGTAGATGAAGGTATGGTTTGGTATATAAACTTAAAATACTATTGACGTACCTTATTTTATTAGGTATTGTTTTCCGTCCGCATGACAAGATTTTTTCCCCAAAAGGATGCGATATCTTTCCGGGTACAAAATAGCTCACTCGCCAAGTCCCAAACTGTCTCCATACCTCATTGATTTTCACACAAAATTCAAGTCAATCCGTAGCGCCGTTGCGACGATAAGTTTTATAAAATTTAACGTTTTCCAAAAATAGATATTTCTTGAATAGGTCACTATAATTCTAAAGGTGCGTTATGTATTTCCAAGTAGTAAAAATTCCGTAACATTGTAAAATTTTATCACGATGTATACGTGTGTAGCCTGGGAGTTGCACAAAATTCATTACGGACATGTCATGTCCAGCAATCTGCACTTGACTAGCGCAGCGGTCAGTGTCATGCTCTTTAAACTTCAAGAGGTGTCTTGTGCACAGTGTTGTGCCCAGGGACATTAATAGCCAAGCCACACTAGATACTTTTAGCATCAGCAGATGGTGATATTGCGTGTTCATCGATGCTGCATCGCGTTTTGACAACTTGGTCGCGGCTCAACTTAAAAGATGCTGCATCACAATTTCGTGACTACCTAGATTTAAACGCGGTATATTGAAAAGTAACATAGTGCGTTTTAGCGTTTTCAAGCGCACACGGTGTAGCGTTCGGTCGTTGCGTTTAAGGACTGTGGGGAATGAAAGATAAATCGCTAAACGTAAATAACTAAACATAACCACACTGGCTTGGCCATTTTATGGTTGACAAAATGAAACTTCTACACATCCGTCTGTCCTCACGAAGCCGACATGGTTGTGATGTTGTTTAGGGTTATGCGGCAAGAAGCCAACAGTGCTGGTGGAGCTGGGCGGGCCGCCGTACCTGGTGCCCACGGTGCGGCGCGACAAGCTGTATGATCTGCGCGCGCTGCTGCACCACCTGCGCCGCGACCCCGCGCTGCTGGCCGGCGCCGGCGCGGGGCCCTGGCCCTACGCGGGCGTCAACTGCGAGGTAATACAGCCCATACTTTGAACGTAATGCCGGTTCATATCAACCAGCGAATAAATGAAAAGATATCCTTGGGGCATGAAGCTTCGGGGTACCGGTTGAACGTGAAGATTGACATTTTCAACATTATAAAATCTGTATGTCGATTACAATATTAAATAGTAAGCACATTGTCGAGTTGATAGTTAGTAGGTAGGTAACTATCTCAAAAACAAAATAAACTAGATAACCTCTTATTGTAATCGAAATATTACATAAATACTTATCTACTTATTATATTTTCGTGCCTTGATTTTATAGGTAAATCTTACATTACGTAACAATTGTAGGGCATCATCAACCTGTCAGTAAAAGACGGCGTGGTAGAGCAGGGTACCCGCATCGTGACGGTGGAGCCGGTGGGAGCGGCCAAGGGCAGCAGCGGCTACCTGCAGCGCCGGGTGCCCAGCAACGAGACCAGGACTGCTCTGCTCGGCAACTACCTGCTCACCGACGGCGAGCCGGGGAAGGTAGTGCACCCTGCACTCTCTATTGTAAAAGGATCATGCAGTTGATAAAAATACATGTATTTTAACGCTAGAGTCTGTACGGCTCTGTACGGGAACTGGGTACTGGCCAGATAACTTACGACAAACTGAGTAGGGAAGTATTACAGCAATTTATAAACTTTGAATGGAATACAAAATCATTGATCCACTTTTCTCCTGGCTCTACCAAAACACTGCAATGATTGACAGAGCTCTTATAGAAACTGAAAGAAAAAGTGTGAGGAAGAGAGAGCGAGAGAGGGAAATTTTATTAGGGAGAGAATATTTTATTCTTGAGTTAAATTGTTTATTCTTTATAGAAAAAAAATGAAAAAAATGTTTATTTTCTCAAAAATTTAATTACGCGAATTGTATTAATTGTATGCTTGTTTGTAACTGTGAGTTTGTTTGTCTCTCCTTTGGAGTCGATTTTGACCCACTTTCAACGGACAGATTTAATTCAAACTTTGGACACATCAAGAATCGGTGGCAATATAATAATTTCATGAGTTTATCTAATTCCGAGAACTTAATTTTTTTAACAATAAATCTAGCACTGTGCCCATACTTTTCCTATAACATGCAACCCACACTTTTTTATCTAACTAGTTAGTTACTGTGTGGTGAGGTTACTTACGTGTTTGTTTTTCTTTTCATTGCAGGTGATCAAGGTTGTAGCCAAAAAAAGAATTGGGGAGTCGAACTTCATCACTGCAATTAGAGAGACTTTGAAGAATCACTATGGAGACAAAGTTGTTGGTAAGCCGCAGAATCTTCTCTAGAAACAGACGTTTCAGCATTATCCACCAAAACATTTTACATCACTTCAATGATATAGTAAAGTCCACATTTGCCGTATTAGACAGCATTTTTCAATATAGTTTCGTGGCCTGGAGGAGAAGTATGCTAGCCCAGTGATTTTAAGCTGTCAGAGCCAAAGAGTATATAATCACTCCAGAGCTGCTCATGGACATCTCAAGAAAGCTTAAGTGCTTGTTCACGTTGAACGTATGGTCGAGGGCATGGCGGACGTTGCTTCTATCGCAACTGCAGTTTAACGTGAACAGCGGTGAGCATATTATGGTCTTTGTGTCATATTTCGCGCCCGTACCCGCTACTACCATAGATTTCAGCCAACTGTTTTTTAAATTGTCTCTTGAAAGAGAATGATTACCGTTACTTCTCTACAATGTCTGCCTTATACAAACAGTCCTTAATACTGATTGTTTTGAAGAACCCATAATATCGTCACCGAAATGAAATGGAAGCTTCACATAATTATAAAAAGAATATTTAAAGTTATCTGTGGCGCAGGCTTGGGCGGCGTGTTCGTGGTGCGCGCGGGGCGCGTGAAGCACCACGTGATGCCGGACTTCTCCGCGGCGCCCGTGTGCTCGGACGCGGCGGTGGACGCGTGGCTGCACTACTTCGAGATGCGCGCGCCCATCACGCACGTGGGCACGCTCGTCACCGGCGACCTGGTCGGTATCGGTATCCTACTGTATCTATCTCTTCATCATTATAAAGTGCACATGATGCCCTTACTAAGCAAGTAGCCAGTTCCGAAAAGAGCTATAAGGCTATATAAATTTTGTAATGGTTATCTGTCTATGAGCAAATCGTGAGTTTTAAGTCAGCAAAATGTGACTCTCTTAGGTCAGCGCTACTGGCAGTTGCCTCTGAAGCTGAGGTCAGTCCAGTTTGGATTAGGCTAGTATTTAAGTATGAAGGAAAGTCGATTAAAATCACTCGATTCGATAGTCGTCGACATTCTCTCGCAGCAATACAAATTAACCTACATCGAACAAAACGCCATCAACTTTATCTATTATAACTCAAAAACACACCAAGAAAATGAACAAAACAAGAGCACAACATGTGTTTTCCAACTTCCCGACCAAAACTAAACTCGTAAGTATTATCTTACTGATGTACCTCCAGGGCCTGGACCTGCGCGTGCAGCACTTCCACGGGTTCAGCGCGCACGGCGACGGCGGCCACTACCACTACGACACCACGCCGCAGGACGTGCACTACGAGGGCTACTTCGTGCCCGCCTCCGCGGTGCTGCGCGTCGACCCCCCCGCCGACTCGCATGGCTTCGGTCGCGACTAAATCGTCAGCAAGGAGATTAGTATGAGTTTTGATAGTTTTAAAAACGTGTACTATGGGCTCAAAATAAGAATAGGATTGACTTTCCGCCCAATAAAGTAGCACAGTAAAAAATAACACGTCACACTTGAAGCCGCACACTACGACTCTGTGTCGTGTGTGCCAGACACATACACACTCAGACTCGGAACGGAAACTTATTACCTCATTCAAACTTCTGCCTCATTAGGAATCGAATCCAGATAGGGACGTCCTTAGTGGAAACATCGGTTAGCTAGACTATATTTAAACAGCTTGGGTTGTGTAAATAAACTTAGTGAATGGCGCGTCGACCCAATTCCGCTTACGCTACAAAATTTGATTTTACATATTTCATAATAACAGATGTGCTCGTGTTGTTTCGGGATGAAAAAGCAGCTAATGTAGTCTTCCAAACCTCTGCAAAATATCATGTCGATCCGATTGATATTAAGTTTAGTTAACGAAACTATCCGAAGACGACCCGTGTGGCGCTACGGTTACCATGCCAGACTGCCTATCACCGGTCCCGAGTTCGATTCCCAGCGAAGCAGAGATTGTAAAGATGAGTTTCAGTTTCTGTTCTCAGTCTAGGTGTTTGAGCCCATGGTACCCACGATACAGGGTATACCCACCTTACTAACGGGCCGAGTAAGAAACGTTGTTATCACAAACTCATACACAGCCTCCAGTTTATTGTGCGCACTCAGTGACCGAATGAAATGATCCTCTTTTATCTGTATTCGACTCATGAAGATAGATCTGTTAAAATACGTATGTATTTTGCTTTAGTGGTTGAATTTCATAAGATACATGCGTATATCAGACGCTACTGTACGGTTTGTCCACCGCTTGTGTCATAAGCAAGTCAAAGATAAGTTTTACATGTAATTTAAGATTCAATGTTAAGTAATTTTTTGAATTTTTACCAACGTTATATTAGTATGTAATGAGAGGTTTAAATAAAACGATTAAACGTAATGGTGTAATATTTATTTATTGGAGTATGTTCGGGTAAAATTCACATACAAATATTAAATCCGCAACAACTCGGCGTTGACCCGTGCGAGTCGCCGCCTAACAACAATGTCTATATATATTGCAAGAACCTAAGTATCGCTAGGAAGAACATGCAGTAATTATTCGAACTGAAGAGACCTTTCAAGATTGATCCTAAAATAATTTACAGTCTATCTAATCTTATAGGTAAGGTACCTTTAGACATTTCATACATTTTATACCGAAATAACTTATTATGTCAATTTGACTATGGAAACGACAGCGTGAAACGGTACTTACTTAGATTAGATGGACTACAAGAAGTAAATGAACTGCTTTACAGTGTAGAGTACGCACACGTAATATAGCGTTTAACAAAATCGACTCCACCATAAGCACAGATACTGAAAATTTGAGGTCTATTTCTGGTTCCCTCAAAAACATATTACATTAAATTGATTTAATAATTAACCAAATTAAGCTACTGAATCGTATTGTATGCTATCTGCACCAATATTTTAATGTTACAAAATTCTATATATTTGGTAGAATGAACAAATAGCAAACGCCTATTACATTTTTTTACGTCACTTAATCCCTGTATTAGTTAAGTATATTAATTTGTGGTTTTGCCTAATATTGAATACACATTTGAAAAAACCCTCAACTTAAGTTTAAAATAAACCTCAAATAAACACCACCCACTCCATATTCCACACCACATTCTAAATTGGATACGGATTATAACTTTTAAATGACATACAAAAATACTAAAACTATCCTATGTACAATGATTCATAGATAATATAAGCAGCTCAATGTTGCCAGAATGCTATAGAGTACTATAGAGGAATATCAGAACTGGCAAGTTTTATTTCTATATTATTACTTTATAAAACACATTATGTAGGAATTAATTATTACAATTTTCTATAACACCAACAAAGGTTGGTGGAATGGAAGAATTTAAATATTATTAAGAATGCATTTACAATTTTAGGGCAAATTCTTTTTGTAGTATTCGACTTGTGAAAACTTAACGTATTGAACTGATTCATTTTTAAATAATAAATAAATAGCTACGTTGCCCATTGGATACACTAAAAATATAGACAAATTGTAAATGTTCGTGAGCATAATTCAAGTAGTAATTGAAGCATTACCCACTGGCAGCGTGCGAGGCGCGGGCCTCGTCGGCTCAAAGCCAAAAACACCTCCCTAAACATTTACTTGAACAGGATTCTAAACTATCTATTTAAGAATTTGACAAACAATCTAACAAAACCTATCAGACTCTAGTTCGGAGCACTCCAGCGGCCGCACGGAGAAGTGACCACACTCATGTCAGGACATATTTACTCACATGTCCGAGATGAGCAAGCTCTTTTTCACGTCGTTATCTAATTCTCGGTAGCGTCTCAAATATGGGGAACGAACTGTGCGACCAGGAAAAAATATTAAACACTTGTTAATAGATTTTATATTAATCGTCGTTTAAGTAAATGAAGAGCTATTATAACCCCGTGAGCAGCGGGCGCGACGGCCAGGGACGTACGCAGCCTGGCATGTGGCTAGCTTTCTAACAAATTCAATGAATAACCACTCGTACTTACATCAACACCAGCTATTTGGCTTTTACAGAAACATGTGAGAATTTATTTAATAAGGTTATGGAGCTAGTAGGTTTGTATGTACTTTGATATTGCAGTCATTTGATGCTATTTAAAAATAGATTTTAAAGTCAAAAAATACATTCTACGAGGTAATAAAACTTTATTCAGTTATTATCAAGTCTTATAACGTACGAAGTAATATTATAAGTAGCATAGTTCCATTCTAATAGGCATGAAATGTAAAAACATTTATACAAAAATAAAATAATTACATGAAGTGCGTAATATCTAAGCCTAAAGATATTATAAAATATATGTACACCTCTCCTACTCCAAATACAAATAACTTGTATTTACATTTAACCAAAAAGTTGAAGTTGACAGTGCGAAACATTTAATTTTGAATAGAATTAAAATCCAAGAATACATATTCCTATAGCATAATAGAAATAAACCAAAATTTCAAATTTCACAACTAAAACTTTATACAAATAGTACTTCATATAAATTTTAAATATCACATTTTAATTTTGAATAACTCAAAGTAACAAACAATACACACCTAAATCATATTTAATTTACTTACACTGAATATTAAGAACGTTTGGAAAGTTTCGTGACCCGCAAACCAGAACAATAAATTTTGAACATTAGTGATTATGTTTTAATTGTAACTGAGTGACTAATAATGGTGAAATGTTAGCAATTAGTCAGTCAAGTGAGTGAGATGTCCAAGTAAAGCGAAAGTTATCGCTCTAATCACAGAACGAGTCTGATGAAGTTTTTGAGGCAACCCATAAAATACATTTTCCTATTGTTGTTTTATTCCACATTACTAGGGCACTGTAATTAATCTATACCGAACAAAATGTCATCAACCTCATTCGATATAATGGCACCCAAAGACGGTTAAATAACTTGATCCACCAGGCTTTTCCAAATGGTTTGATTAGATTGGCACGAACGTGTGTGGTAAAATTTGAGCATATTAAATGAGTAATCCAATGGCAATTTTAATATTTGTCAGATCAAACTGTTTGATCAAATTACTTGAACGGCTGTGGCTGCCATAGTTAAAATACAGCAAAAAATTAAAAATAATTACGAGTGTAACACGCCTCTCAACTGCCCGAGACAACTGTATATCGAGGCGGCTAGGGGCGGCGAGGGGCGGCTGGGGGCGGCTAGGGGCGGCTAGGAGCGACAGGAGCGGCAGGAGCGCTAGGAGCGGAAGAAGCGCACGGCGCGCACGACGTACTGGCGGCAGATGGGGCACTCGGCGAGCTGCTTGGCGCACGCCGTGCACGCCGCGATGTGCCCGCACTCCAGCAGCACGCACTCCAGCGGCGCCGCCATGCAGATCTTGCAGCACTCCTCGATCGGCAGGTTGTCGATCTCTGCGAACATGTACTTCTTGTTGCACTATACTACAACGGCTTTCAACCTGCGGCCAGAGGAGCTAAACAAGCGGCATTCTATTATAAGCGCTTGTAGAGTAATAAAAAACCGGCCAAGTGCGAGTCGGACTCGTGCACCGAGGGTTCCGTAAAATATTTTTAATATATGACGTGCAATTGTTTGGAAAAGATACTAGAGTCTTAAAGAGATTATGAAAAATAAAAACATCAATATAAATATCAAAAGCAAGCTATACGATACAGTAATCCTTGCCAGTCTCACATATGACTGCCAAACATGGGCTCTACGAAAACAAGATGAAGATAAACTGGCAGTACAACAAAGGAAAATGGAGAGAAGTATGTTAAGAATAACACTACAAGATAGAGTAAGGAACGAAACTATATGGATGAACACGAAAATAACAGACATTCGAAAAAAGTAAGAATTCTGAAATGGAGTTGAGCCGGTCACGTTTGCAGAATGACGAACGACAGATGGCCGAAAAAATTACTAGAATAGTACTAGAAGGAACCCAGAGATGGCCAAAGGCACAGAGGCGGACCAAGCAAACGGTGGATGATATTTTTAAAGAAAGAAGTGAACCTCATTAAAGGACACAAGCAAGAGATATAGGGAGATGGAAAGAGCAAAGGGAGGCCTGCGCCAAGGAAGCGACTTCTACATTAAAATAATTTCCAATTAACACAGCATGCTAATTTAATTGTAATGTACGTAAATTATTATTTTTATATATTAATTAATGTTAAAATGTAACAAATTTCAATGAAATGAATTATATTTATTTCACGAAATTAATAATAAACAAATAACTATTTATAATTTAAGTGAACAAAATCAAATGGCTTATTTAAGAATGAATTAAACAATTGAAATATGTATTTAATTTGGAAAAAATGTACATTAATATGTGATTGTAGTACAATAAAGGCTATTTTTAACCGACTTCAATCAAAAAAGAGGAGGTTATTAATTCATCTGCATTTGTTTTTTTATGTTTATTATCTTTCTGAGATAATAAATTAGACTTAGACTGGGTGAACAGATTTTGATGATTTTTTTTAATTTTTTTATTTATGATGTAACTAAAAATTTAAGCTTGATTGCTTAATTTTAAGCTTATTTTTCCTTCATGTGTAGACACGTCAATTAATAGTCCAATGACTCAAAATTAAAAAAAAAAAAACTTTCAGTACGTCACGTTGGCAAAATATACGAAACAAACCGAAACGTCTCCAGAGAGAAAATCCTATGGTCAGAGAAGACGTGGCAGAGAAGCTACCTTAATGCAAATGGTTTGAGCTTGCGTTAGACTTTCATAATGCTGCTAACACTGTACTGGAACATCATACAAACGTGGACATACTATGGAACATTAGTGTTGAATACCCGCCATCCTCGATAAAAAAAAGCCTGGGGTTTTAGACACGGAGATACCAAGTTTTAACCCTTTCATGAGGAGACCTGTGCCCAACAGTGGGACGTAGTGTAGAATAAAATCCTCACCATCCTTGAACTTGGCGTGGTCCTGCCACAGGATCTTGGCGCGCTCCAGCAGGTCCTTGCGCTCGAGGCAGCCGCGGTACTCCACGCGGTTGCGCGTCAGCAGCTCCTTCAGCTGCTTCACGTTCAGCAGGTCCAGGTCCGAAGGTTGTTTTAGATTCTCCAGTGTTATTTGTTTTGGAGTGCCTGCGGGGAAGCGGGAATAGTCGTAAGACTTTTGATGGAGGAACTACGGAGGATCAACTGCCTTTATTCTATTCCGACTCTCATATCTTACCTTATCATATCCTAACTTTTTATTCTGAGACTATCATACATTATATCGGTAAATTAATAACGTAAATGAAGGAAGTGAAAACTTGTAATGTTTGTAATTTAAATTTCCCATCAATCAATTGGTTCGATGACTGTGAGTTCAATTTAAATTGTAGGCAGTAATAATTATTAGATGTACACGTAAATCCGGCTCGTCTTCGCCGGTATAGTTCTTTTACCTCATCACTACTATGTGCATTACATATGAAGCTCCATCAGTCATCAGTTACTATAGTCTCCAGCAGGGCATTAAACTTAGTGTGGAAAAGTTGCTAATCTAATTTTATTCCATTAACTTTTACATAATTCAATTATATGCAATCTTGATCATTAATACTTTAACTTTTAATTATATTGACATTGATATTTAATAGAACAAGCTGAATTTTATTGTATTTTAATTTGTATTGTATTTATTTTATCTTTGTTATGCTAAAAAAGTTTAAATTAATTGTAAGCCTGAAAAGGTAAGACGTAGCGATGTCAATTGACGAATTGTATTGTTACTAAATGTATCTGTAAAGTCGGTTTACGGATGATAGTTTAACTCGGCGACTAGTCGACGAACGGCGCACCTCAAAGTAACGTTACAATGAGTCATCCTTTTTCGTGCGTGCAGCCGCCGTTCGTCGATTTATTAGACGTTGTCACGTCAAAAAAGGGTACTATAGTAACGTGAGTGTTCGCTAACCTGGGTCGGGCATCAGCGGCTCGTCCTGCAGGCTGCCGGTGTCGGTGGCGGCCGAGTCGGAGCGCCGCAGCTCCAGCTCGGACGCGGCTCTCCGCGGCGTGCCTCCTCCTCCTCCCCCCAACCCTCCGCCTCCTCCTCCCGTGCTTCCACTCCCGCCGCTCGACGTGGCCGCCAGCAACACCTCGGAATCTGCAAGCGAAAACCTGCTTAACGGACAGCTTTTGGGATGTAAAAGTACGATATAATAGGTATGCATTAATAAATTATTTCAAGCTGTGGATAAGTGTGCCTGTTTAAGTCAATTTAAAGATTTCTAAATCAAATTTACCACATTTGAATCGCACAATACACGCGACCATTGCCACCTTAAGGCATATATTCCTAGGGGTCAAGCTGTAGCAGTAGTTTAGCTGCATCAACTATTCAAGAATAGGACGAAAGCAAAACACATTGCAACGTTTTCAAAGAGAGACAATCTCTGAAAATAATGTCAGCAAAATATTCAATAATAGTAGATACCATAATTAAAAAACTTATTCAAAAGCCCTTTCTTAAGAGACCGTATACGAAATTTTGCCGATTTCGCTGATTTAGCTGATTTTACATATGACATTTTGTAGTTAAAGTACAGTATTTCCAAAGTTTTATTGCACAATATGACTGATCATTTCAATAATAAACTATTAAATGAGTCACTTTGATTTTTTTTCAGGAAACCGATTGATTGTGAACTGAAGAGTATTTATGTCTAATTAATTTTATGAAAAATTATTCCAATTTGCCGAAATCAAATGCAATATCTGGCCCATTTTCTCACAAATTTGACTAAGTTCAATGTTTATTATATATATTGTGCAATGAAACTTATGGAAATACTGTCACTGTAAATTTACTGTATTTTAACTGCAAAATATCATTTCGTAAACAGCCTTTTAAATAGGTTAACAAACAAAATAACATCTATTCCTGGGTTTAGTGAGTTAGCTAACATGGCTTGTTACACACACATGAAAGCTATCGCTTTCCAAAGCCAGCTGTTATATCAGATAAATGATTGAAAGCAACACTGAGGTTTATCTGCCTGTGCTTTCTCTCAGCTCAAATAAACTGAAGCACATCACACAGTAATTATTGTATGATGATTAACATGAAACGTAAAACTGTGCTTAGAATGTTAACAAATTATTACGTTTTATATCGCATGAACATTGATTAACCCTGATTTTATAGATTCAACATTAAATTTTTAAACGGTTATGATCAGAAGTTTATCCCCAAGCCAAGTTTATTCTAGAAAAGTAGTAACCATTACTCAGAGGTTCTGTCAGGTGATTAACAAACTCCCAGCTGGTTTCATCGAAGTCATCATCCCGCTCTAAGTCCATTCTTTGAAAATATAATTCATTAGGTAGAGGGGCGCCCGAGCGGCTAACGGAGTTCCAGCTATCGTCGTGGTTTCCCACCTCCATGTCTCTTTCAAATAAACAATAATCAAGCAGAGGATCGATTGGCCGACTGGCGGATACCCACCCGGCTACATCTAGATCTTCCACTTCTCCGTTTAATCTTGTGGCATAGCATCTATTAACCTCAGGGCGGCCCGGGCCAGCATGGTCGACGTTTCCAACTGTTACTGCAGGCAAACAGTAACCATTAGGTAGCGGGTCAGTGGGGCGCATGACGAACTCCCAGCCGGCGACACCTAGCTCTTCCACCTGCGGGTCTATTCTTGCCGCATAGCAACAATGAGGCACAGCAGTGGGCAGGCTGTCTACACGCACGTCCGCAGACAAATAGTAACCGTTAGGCAGCGGGTCGGCGGGGCGCGCGACGAACTCCCAGCCGGCGTCGTCCAGGTCCTCCACCTCGAAGCAGTCCGCCGTGTCCACGTGCGCGCTGCCCGGCGAGCTGCTGCGCGGCGGCGCCGGCTCCGGCTCCGGCACCGGCACGCGGATGTCGCGCTCGCCGCCTGCCGCCAATACGGAATGTGCATACATTTTAAAATATGTGTATATATTTCAATTAGAAAATTGCATATAATAATGGCGAAATGGGAAACAGGTTTTTTTTCGAAAACTAGGAAATATGGAAATTTGAAAATTTTAGTATTTTTTTTTTATTTCATCAAATAATGTTTTTGATATTCCACTCACTACATACTTAAACCCAGTTTTTAGCTGTTAAATTTGCAAATCGTAATCCTGATGTAGTCTTTTAAGAACACTTGATCTTTATGCCAAATAGGATCAATTAACATAATTAAAAAATCCTGAAAGTACCCTACCACATTAGCCTGTCTAAAAATTCATATATTTGTTATTCAAACTGAATAGCAGTCGAACATGCAGTTTACATGGTAAGAAGTACAGTACAATCCTTTTATGACATCGAAGGGCAATTGACAGACACCACATACTAAGCGGATACCATACACAGCATTTGGTAGAAAATAAACAACCTACTTACTGTTTTGCTCAAGTATACATTATTATGTATTTATTTTTATAGACGAAAGGACAAAAAGCTACAGAGGCCATGCTAGACATCATATTACGTACATAAACATACATATTATCCTCCCAAACACTTCAGACAATGTTAGGAATTATGGTTGTCACAATAACTTTACATTATTTATTAAAAATGAGTCATATTAAGCGAAAACATTGTATTCGACTTCCTTAAAGAGAATTTTATTTGATGACCTAATTTAATGTAGCAGAAGTTATGATATAACAGATTTCACAGTAGTTTTGCTGTAGCCCATGAACTGTTACTCTATAGTTGCACTGTTATTCTGGAGACTGATGTTCTTTTCGTATAAGTCATCTGGAGTGTAACTCTGCATAAAGCCACACTCAAAAACCAGGCATGCTTGACTGTAGTAAACCTATTTATTAACGCCATGTGGCCTCATTTCTTGACTGCAACACTTTTCGCGTCCCACTGTCGGGAATGGGTTTAGTCCATTATTATTGGGGAGGCCTGGAGCTTATTCGCTATACCACACAGCTCCAATGAGGGTTGGTGGAAGGCCTCATCTGTTACTCCATTAAAATAGAAAATGGAATTTATATAATTATTGTAATCTATGAATGGTACTACTGTATCAATTTTTCATTGTAAATAAGGTTGCACATCTATTATATTAGGAGGAAAGTGCTTACTTTTAAATATAGTGCTTCATAGTATTGTTGGAAAACTTTTACCTGTTACAGGTACCTATTAATTCACAGTGTGCTAAAGGTTGCCCACAGATAATAGAATGAGATGGTATTACCTGGTGTCGTAGTAAACCTTCCATCTACATTACATGGGCCATTGCTTGTGGGGCTACTGGTTGGTGAATGGGCATGAGCTGAGTTAAAACAACCTCCTGAAATAGAATAACATTCAAGTACAGCAATAATTAACATAACATGAGAAATTGAAAAAAAATATAGTTTTGAAATTAACATAATATCCTACGATCAATTACTTAATTTCAAAACGTCAATGAAACTCATATTGAACATATTGAGAAATAACTGGATTTTTTAAAAGAATACTCTAGCAAACTCAACAAAGAATAAATGAGTTACAAGTTACTTCATTAAAATTTAACAAGAATTTATATATGTATTGTTCTTAAATAAGATGTGTTATCAATTCTGAAGGTTTTCTATAAAGAAACTAGATATCTTAATGCCAATCTATTGATATGTATTCATACCTCCAGGTGGTGGTGCAGCATTGGAATTATTTCGAAGGTCAAAGGCGGAATTGATGAAGTCGTTTAAGTTTGTTGTGAGTCCCTTGAGAGTGCTAAATGGGTTCTGACCGGAGCGGGGGCCACGGCGTCGATATGACGCACTATTCACATGTGTTATACATAAAGTAACTAGTTCTTCCTTTTCTGGAATAAATTATAATGTAAATTTTAGGAGTAAGCCATTCAAAATTAATGATAACTATACTACTAATATATAATAACATAATATTAAGCAGTATTAACATAAAAATCATCTGGGGACTCGGAATGGGTTTGACTTAACGTTGTTGAGTTCAACCTTACAAAGACACAAGTTTGCGCGTTTACAGCTAAAAAAACCCAATTTGTTATAGCGCCCAAGTTCCAGGAGACTGTGCTCACTGTCGGCGAAAGTGTCGGTATCTTGGGAGTTGACATTACGAGTAAAGTGCAGTATCGGAGATACCTGGAGAACAAGACCAAATTGGCATCCAAAAAGCTTGGTGTCCTCAACAGGGCGAGGCAGTACTTCACTGCCGGGCAACTCGTGGATAATGTATAAGTCCCAGGTCAGACCCCACATCGAGTACTGCTCCCATCTCTGGGCAGGAGCACCAAAATACCAGCTACACCCATTTGACTTACACTCACACAAAAGCACACAGTCCAAATCGTCAATGACCCAAGAGACTGTTACGAAAGAATTGCTTAGCTTGCAAAGTGACATAGGCTCACTCTGCTATTGGCTTTACTATGGTGAGTGCTTCAAGGAACATTTTAAAATGATGCCTATGTCACCATTTCATGATTATTATTAACACCATCTGGACTCATGGCAGTTCTCCTCGGTCCTCTTTGCACACTCCTTTTTACCACAAACATGTAAGTAATAATGTATTAAAAAAAAACATTATAATACAGTACTGAAGAAGCCAGGCTGGGTTTCTAAATTATACTTAAAAAATCTTTTGTGTGCTGTATTGAAATTTTGTATAATAAAGAGTTTTCTCATGAATATAGGTTTTTTTCCTATTCGAAAAAATATGCATGTACCAAATTAAACTACTCAAAGATGCACTAAGATCTTCTCACAACCACTAAAAATGGCTTGTAAAAAAATTATTTAAATTTAATGGCTTGTAAAAAAATATTTAAATTTATAATGATGGAGCTGGAGCTTCTCAGGATGTCAGTCCACCTTTTAGTATTATATGTAATTGTATAAGTATATGAGAAAAATTAATGGTATTTATTAATTGAAAAGGTAACAAAATGTTGTTCAATTAAGCATGGGTTAATCTGAATATAATTTAGACCTGTGTAAAATTGTAAAACATTTCAGCAGTTATATTTTCACATTTCGATTCAATTCAATTTTATTTTATTGCTGGACAGAATAGATATTGACAAATTAACAAATTTGTATTGCAAGAACATTATCAGTAAGCAAAACTTTTCACAATATTTAAAACCATGACAGATCAAGTATTGCATGATATGTACTTTTATTTTATCATCAATAGAACACTTCATTTCTGTTGATAAACTGTCTACAATAAAACAGTAAGTGGAGTTAAGTACTTGAAAATGTGACTAAATCCTCGTTTCACATATTTATATCATTTTGTTGGGAACTAAGTATTAATATATCTTGGACCAAATTTATCATGTTATAAAATGGTTGTAAAAGGGAATTAATCTGGTCTCAGACTACCAAATCAATTGAGATACTTTTAATGAGCTGTCAAAAGGTGACACCCAAATACATTTAGTATGACAAAAAGAGTTGTGACATCACAAATCGTTCATAGTCAATTGACAAATTTTTTATTGCATTAAATGGTACCTAACAAAAATTGTGTTTGAAAATAAATTTACAATGAAAGCAACCTTTTTAAGGAATACATTTTGAAATATTTTGGTGCATAGTGTCCAAGACCCTAGTAGCTACACTCTCCTAGCTTATCAATATATCTCAATCTGAGGTCTCTTCTCTTGAGATCTGTCTGTCTTGAGATGTGCATTGCATTGGTAAGGTATAGCAAAAAAAATCCATACTAAAATATAATAAATGCAAAAGTAACTATCTGTTTGTCCATTTCGTTTTGAATACTACAAAACTACTAGACCAATTTTAATGAAGTTTGATGCACTGATGGAGTGGACCTTTTAAACAGTCATAGGATATTTTATATCCTGGAAAAATGTACTAAGTAATCTTGTGGGATAGATTAGTATTATCATATAAACTCAAATCACCAAATGAACAAAGCCAGGCTGGATCACTAGTATACAATAATTTAAGCACCTATTATAATGCAATGATTCTCACTAGTGATGTGCCGGATCGTCAAAATTGTATATCCGCGGATACGGATCCGAATACGGATATTTAGGGTCAAGATCCAAGGATACGGACACGGATACGGATCTTTAATTTCTCACTCAATCGGTGGACAAGTTTCAACTTGCATTGCGCGCGTATTACTTTTGTTTAGTGTGACACTAAACATGTTTGAGTTGTATACTATTGGTATGGTAACTTACTAGAATATATGTTTGTAATTAAATATCTTATTTTAAGAAATAAAAAAATACTCTGAATGGATTTTTTTAAAATTTACTACTTAATCACATGGCCGCAACCCTTTTTGCGTCCCACTGCTGGGCACGGGTCTCTCCCCATTATTGGGAAGGCCTGGAGCTTACTCCACCACTCTGCTCCAATGCGGGTTGGTGGAGATGCGAGTTAGTGGCCAACCCGCAGTCGGATGTTTTGTAACCGCCCATAAGGCCTCCGACAAGGTTTAACGACTGTTATCTATCGACAACAACCGGGACCGACGGTTTAACGTGCCCTCCGAAGCATGGAAACGCGCATGTTTTTTTTTATGCCACTAGCAGTTACCCATCTCACACCCGACCGCACCCGTTTGGCTTAGTTGCATAGATCGTTTGCGTTCTACGCTAACCGCCGGGCCATGCGCGCTTCTTAATCACATAATCTGAGTTATTATGCAGCATTTTATCCTGTCAATTGAATTTGAAAATTAATAAAAGATCCGTAAAAGGTCCGCAAGAAAAGTGACGGATACGGATCCAGACACAGACCATATTTCTCCAGCGGATATCCGCAGATACAGATATCCGGAACACCACTAATTCTCACACCTACATAAATCTGAGCAAAATATAATAACACTAGTCTTCCACCAGCGGCTTCGCAAGCGTGATTCCATTTTATAGGTGCCCGTGGGATAAAAACTATCCTATGTTCTTTCCCTAGGTCCACTCTATTGGTGTTCCAAATTTCATTAAAATTGGTTCAGTTGTTTAAGCGGGCAAGCGTAGCAGACAGAGTTACTTTCGAATTTATAATACATAATATTAATAATATAGTAGGGATGAGTTTGAGAAATTTGTGAAAATTTTAAAACTAGCATGTAGTAATATCTTCATTGACTTAACACTTTCAATCACAATGGAAATTACAATTTAATTGTTATTACATGATATGTAAACCATATAAAATTAACAAAATATTTGATATTTTAAAAAATTTTGTTTGACTAAGTTTGTAAAATTTAATGAAATTATCCAACACAAAATATATTTTTATAAAATTATTACAAATAAGGGCTATGAGATGCACACAATTAAATTTCAGGAGGAGGTCAATAAACAATAAACAAGTTCAAATTAATGTATTGTGTCTAGAACATTCTGGAATAAATAATGAATAATAATAAATTATATACGAACCTACGCAGCCTCTGGTAGAAACGTTTTGGCGCTGCAGAAAGCACTGCAGATCCCGCACCTTTAGATGGGTGATGGTCTGGCGAGACAGTGGTCGTGTTGAGAGCACTCTGCAGGGCGCACACATGGCCCCACCGCCGCGCCGCAGGCACCCGCTGCAGTAGTATCTCTCGCACTCCGTACATGCCCGCTTCCGCTTGAATACGCTGAACTGAACCGCGCAGCTCTCACACGGCATTCTACTCCCGCGTCCCCGCACTATCATCGGTCATACTCCGTGAGACGCACTTCACCACATACCCTCTAGTCTACTGTGGGCACATTCTTCGCTCGTTTCGTTGTTTGTCGTTCGTTACAAGTTTGTGCTTGCTAATTTAGGCATTGATGATGGAAGGAAATACTTTGTACTAAAACATCAGGTCAAGCAAGTGCCATCATCAATTAATTGAATGCACAAACGTAACGTTCCGTTTTGGTTGGTAAAATAAACTAAAAAAAATTCAATTGATTGATTGTCTCGTATGCCTGTCTGTTGTCTGTCAGTTGTCTGTCACAATGTATGTCATTTCGGTTGTCAATGTAATTTTTTTAAATTCGTTTTACGGCATTGGATAAAAATCCTTTCAGCCATTCAATATTTTCATTTCATTCTTAAAATGGCATCGCAACCTCTGTGCATATTGCCAGCGTCAAGTATAATTTTTGCATCACTTAGTCTACATAGAAAAAATCAGTAAGTCGTCAGTAATCAGTCAGTCTAGTCGGTCGCTCAGATGTTCAAGCAAAGCCAATGCTGCTTTACCATTTACCAGAACGTGTCCGATGGAATTTTAGAGGTGTCACCATAAACATTACATCATGTACACAATTAACTTTAGATATTGAACTTATGTCTCCACTTGTCGGATCTTTCCTCCAAGTAGAAACACTATGAATATTTCGTAAACCCTAAATGATGACCAAGGATGCGTCATTTCTTAATGCTCCTTAACATCTATGGTGATATTTCATGCGCAAAAACGCGCAAAGCCTTACATGAATGGGGTGGCGGTATAAATGTCGCAGTCGGATCGTATAATCCGCTGTATTACATTCCGGCTAGCTATTTCCTAAAACAGGGCTGTATTGTAATGCGGCGCACTCTCGTTCAGCCGGATTGCAATTCGGCTAAATTAGCGAACGTTGTATTGTATGAGCTTTTCGCGTTCGTCAAAGCGGCGTAATATCGTGCCGCCCAATTGTCTATATGTTACAGCCAAAGTAATAAATCCGGATATTATATATTATCTAGCTATTATTTATAATATCTACTCCATTTAGATAAAGTGATAATTGACAATGAAATAATCACATAAACTAGCAATTTTATATAATATCTTCCAAGGCTTGGGTAATGTAATAAAACAAGTGCGTCCCACTGCTGGGCCCGCAAAAAGTCGTGGTGGACTAAGCTCCAGGCCTCCTCAATTATGGGGAGGCAGGAGGCCTGCAGCTTACTCCAGTGTCAACCACGATGCTCCAATGCGGGTTATTGTTGTTTACCCACTATTATTTCAAAGATTTATTATGACTGACTAAAAATCTATGTATTAGGCTAACTATAGTTCATGTTTCATTCTTTATGAACGCAAGAACTTCTTCAACGCAAGAACATTCTTTAGAACGCAAGCGATCTACGCAGCTAAGCAAAACGGGCGGTGTCCAGTGTGAGATGGGTGACCACTATGTAGCAAGTGGCTAAATTTCATGGGTCTTTCTGTGCTTCATTTACTTCTTCATTTCTTGTTTATTCACTTCGTTACTTTAAATCAAGGTCCCAGTTGTCATCTATAGATAGCAGTCGTTAAGCCTTGTCGGAGGGCTTATGGTGGGTTTGAAAACATCCGACAACGAGTTGTCCTCTAACCCGCATCTCCAATCTAAAATAATTTAGATAACTTCTCTATTGCTAGTATTGCTCGTTACCAGAGCGCCACGTTTTCGTTACACGCTGTAACTAATATGTAGTTACGGAACTGTAGTCCGTGTACGACCGTTCTAAGCTAACATTGTATTTTCTATTTCGCTTAATAGATTTAAAGGTTCGTACAGCTGTTTTATTTGATAATCAGAGAGTCATAGGAATATGCTTTGTAATTTCGATAATATTGTTATGGCTGAGGTGTCCGAGTGGTTAAGGAGTTGGACTTGAAATCCAATGGGTTCTACCCGCGCAGGTTCGAATCCTGTCCTCAGCGAAAATTTTATTTTTTTAGTTGCTTAAATTAATAAAGAAGAAAGTGAAGAGAAAATAATGATATTTACCGACTTCCAAAACTGTATTTATTTTTTAAATATGTTCACCGATTACGAGTACTTTGCCGTTAGTGGATCGATTATAAAAAAAATATTTTTTGAAATGTAACTAGGACCTCCCGAGGTGGTCCCATTGTCAGCAAGTGAAGATCTGATTACGGAATCCTAGGGAAATCGAGGGGAACTTCCAAATTTTCTAGGCACAAACATTGATTTTTTATACATTCTGAAGCAAAAGAGATTTTTATGTATAGTCATCATCATCTCATGATGCTGAGCCATGGAAGGTACTACGATGGTTAGGAGTTGAGAGAATTTTTTTTCAATAAATCTTTTTTTGTTCGAAAACTTATACTCCTGAGGTGGTCCAACTATAACCAAGTAAAGATATAATGATGAAAAATTCATAGGAATACTCAAATTTTATAGGCACACGCATTAATTTTCACTTTCCAAAGCATAACATATATTTATATTATATAGTTATCATCATCTCCTAATGCTGAGCTAATGATGGAATGTACTATAATGGTTAGGAGTTGAGAGAAAATTCTTTCAATAATTTTTTTTCTTCAAAAAGTGTTATGTCTGTGTTGGTCCAATTGTCCATGAGATGCTAGGGATATCGAGGGAAGCACTGAAACTTTATTGGCACAGACATAGTTTGAGTAATACTTTTTAACACGATACAGATATTCATAATAGTAATTATAATAATTATCACCTCATGTGGCTGAGCTGGTGATTGAAGGCACTTCTCCTAAAAGATTAGGAGTTGAGAAATGAAATGAAATTAAACGAAACGAAACGAAACGAAACGGAACGAAACGAAACGAAACGAAATGTTCCTTATTAACCGTACGGTTCCTTTACAAACTCTTAGTGAACGTTATTTTTTTGTTCTGCCTGCTCTGGGTGCGCTTAAGCAAAGCTGAGAGCAAATTCTTTCAATAATCCATGCGTTCAGATCGACTGATAGTAATATTCTTTCAGGCTATTAAATTAACATGGTTATAAAAGGTAAATCTCATAACGTTTAGAAGTTGGGTGGAAAATACCAATTATGCTTATAGAATACAGAATTATTAAATTAAAATAACGAAAAAGAGAGACATTAATTAAAGTTTTTCACAAAAAAAAAAACCGACTTCAAACAGTAACGCCCTTTCTGCCGTGAAGAAATTCTATACTGTTTAGGTGGAAAGTTGCCATTGCAGGCTAGAACAAATTTACAAATACGTTGCAGAATTAAGTCGTCAGTTCGAATTTATAGTACTAACTGTTACGAGTAAATTAGGTTTCCATTATTAGAGAACCGCTTAAATTTTTACTGTACCTATCGGGTTACACAATTGGTGAATAGCAACATGAGAATTATATTTATTATAGTTATAAATATAATATATAATAACTAGCCTTCCGCCTTCGCCTGCGTGGACCCGTTTAATGGGTCCCCGTAGGATAAAAAATAGCCTATGTGCTATTCCAGGCTTCATTGCTATATTAAAATCATAGGCGTTTAGCCAGCTGCTTCAACCGCGTTGACCCTATTACCCATTTTCACGCAGGAATGAAGCATTTTCCCGCAGCAAAAAGGAGCCAACGTTAGTCAGGGTGAATTTGGTTTCCAAATGTTGAAAGATTTTTTTAAATCGGAACAGTAGTTTTTGAGTTTCATTACAAGATTTGAATATTCATTACAAACATACAAAAATACAAATCTTTCCTCTTTATAATATTAGTTTGGTAAAGGGAGATCTCCCGCCGGGCGAGGTGGTCATGCCCGGCGCCATCTCTTGATGAGTAGTGAAAGGTCACTTTGCACCACAAAGAAAATTTTTTTTTCCAATTGTATACGTTCTATCGCACGTAACTACTTGTTATAAGGAGAAATACGTCATTCGAAGAGAGACTATAAATTTAGCGCCGCAACTGAAATAGGTACAGAGACTTCAAAATAAAAATTCTGAAAAAAGATTTCGCTGAGGACAGGATTCGAACCTGCGCGGGTAGAACCCATTGGATTTCAAGTCCAACTCCTTAACCACTCGGACACCTCAGCTGTGGGAAGTATCACCGAATTAGACAGACCGATAAACACTTACAATGGAGTCTACTTTAATTTTTTGTTTGAACAAGTGCTTAGCTTACAATATAATCAATAGGTTTGTATAATACTGTAATTTATTTTCTTAATGTTTGTTCACTCTGTTTTGATTATTTGTATCTATAGATGGTATAACTTTCTTGGTTATAGTGGTTCATTCGAAAGTTGAGGATACTGGCCAGATTGACATGAAGTGACCATCAGAGCGAAGACCTCTTTAAAACTTGAATCTTGCTTGATATTGTGTGCAGATGTCTATGAACTGCAATATCCACTTAAGCGTGAACTATAACTTACGTAGGCGTGAAACCCATAATACATTTTTTCTTATTTACCTGTGAGTCTTCATTTAATTTTCAATAGACCCACGAAATTGGAGGTCATGGAATCGTATTCGTACGATGAAGATTATGTTAGAGTAAATTGGAATGCCTATACAATGAACGTAGGTACTAGGAATTATATATGAATTTAGTTAAATAAAACTCTATTTCCTGTATTTATTCAGAAGATACCTCATATCTTTGATCGCTAGGGTAGTATCGTAGTACCCGTAGCTTCGGGATTAAGACTATTCTTAAAGTAATGTAAAACAAAGCTATTTAGGCTCACATAACGTTTCCTCTTAATATTTTCCGGCTACCATATTGCCTAACGAAGTTTGGTGTGAGGTCGAATTTTTCTTGCTCTCATTCGATACACACAATCATGAACCTTAACCCTCTTGTGTGGAGTAGTATTTGGATTGCGCTAGGGCCAGGGCGGGAGATGTAGGTTAAGTGCAAGTTATTTTTTGCGGAAGTCGGGGCGTCTGCTTCAAGTTGAGTGAAATGAAGGATGACTGTGAGTGCTGGCCATTAATTTCACTATGATTCTGCTAATAGTAAGATAGTCATCAGAAATTAACTACAAAAAACTCTATAATAATAATAATTATTAAGTTTATGTAAATACATATTCATAAAAAAAGAAGTCGTCGTAAACAGAGACATCAAAGAAACGAACGACTTTCGACATTAGCAGTAATAAAATTATTTACCTAAATCTACTAGAAAATGAATTTTCTAGTGAGCAAGTGCATAAAAGTGCATTTATGCATTTTTCAAGTCTAATTGGGTTAAAACATAGACTTAGCATAGGTATACGGTTGAAATAACTTTTCCGTCTGCAATATTGAGAATATCGACCTTTTCTTTTCAGGATCAGCAATCAATCGGGGAATTACCTGAACAGGTTAGTACAGTACAGTCGGCGACAGAAATAGTGTTAAGAGCTAACCTGTTTACATGTTGTTACTTTATATTAAGTAAATAAAGGTCATAATCCGTATTTAAGTTATGTTGTATATATATATATAACTTTGTAGTCCTTAGAAAAATATGAATAACATTCTTATTGTTTTCCTCTACCTTCCACGGGTGTACGATCACGATTGTCATAATTTCATAATTTACATATTTATAGCGATCATGCTTATAAAGTAGTTGATACATTATTACTAACTTATTTATTTTAAATTACCATCAATTATTCAATTAATGTCAAAGTAATTAAGCAAATCAAGATTAAATGAAAAATAAAATCTTAATATAAATATAAATTACGTGTCACGTTGTTTGTCCGCGATGGACTCCTAAACTACTTAACCGATTTTAATAAAATTTGCACACGGTGTGCACTGTGTGCAGTTTGACCCAACTTGAAAGATAGGATACCTTCCATCTCAATTTATAGTCGCAATATTATTTTATTTCTGATACTTTAAAGGCAGGACAACGTCTGCCGGGTTCGCTTGTGGCTGCAACCCTTTTTGCGTCCCACTGCTGGGCACGGGTCTCTTCCCCTTATTGGGGAGGCCTGGAGCTTACTCCACCACGCTGCTCCAATGCGGGTTGGTGGAGTTGCGGGTTAGTGGCCAACCCGCTGTCGGATGTTTTCAAACCGCCCATAAGGCCTCCGACAAGATTTGACGACTGTTATCTATCGACAACAACCGGGACCGACGGCTTAACGTGCCCTCCGAAGCACGGAAACGCGCATGAATTTTTTGCCACTAGCGGTCACCCATCTCACACCCGACCGCGCCCGTTTGGCTCAGCTGCATAGGTCGCTTGCGTTCTACGCTAACCGCCAGGCCATGCGCGCTTCAAATGCGCGGGTTCGCTTGTAAAGTATAAAAAATAAAAATAATCACACAAACAGATCACATATCATATCACATACACACATAACATCTGTTGAAGTTTGATATAAAATGGCAATCTACATATTATATTCAAGAACGGCTATATAAATCAAGTACGGCTGGAGCAATTTTTATGATTTTTGTGTTTTTTGATATGTCTTCGACGGAAATAGGATAATACTCTTAAGCATTAAAATATGATAAAAATCTCAATTTTATTAATATTTTAACAATTAAATTTAATAATGATTAACGGCCCGTCAGTCATTTGTTGTTTGTGCTTCCATTCATTCAAAATTATGACGAGGTGTTCGTCGTTTCTTTTTTTCTGTTTTCGAATCGCATCTTGGTCTTTTCACTATTTTGCTAATGTCAAAGTTGCGGTGTTATAATTTAATTTCGAATATTTTATTTGACAGTAGTATAAATTGTTGTATAGTCCGGCCAACGAGACGTGATAAAAAATGCAAACAAAGTTTCAGGGGTTCAAAACATTTTTATTTAAATAAATTATATACATAGCATATACTAGCGACCCGGCCCAGCTTCGCTCGAGCGATTAAGTGATATACATTAAAATTTATTTTACAAAAACCCATTTAAGTACTAAAGGCAAAAAATAGATGCGCGCCGGGGGATTTTATGATTTATGGTAAAACAAAATATCATCTTCTAAAGTATTTATTTGATTACATTTTGTACAATTTTAATCTGAATTGACGAAGCTAATTTTATTAACGTTTTTATTTTGATAAGGATTAATACTGAACAGAATAAAGAAATTCGAGATAACGTGATATTTTTATTAACATTTTAAACATAAGAGTAGTTATTGTAAGTCAACCGTAAGAGATAGAGTACATTAATGCGGACTTTTATTTAGCAAAATTATATATATTATATACTTGAGAAAGTGACACTACAATTCTAAAAAATATATTTTTGGAGCAGCGAAAAATATGTACATTACAAACTATTTTGCCAAAGGCGCCGAAGGTTTGAACTCGGTATTTCCGTGTCAGAAGCCGCGGTATTAACCGCTCGACAATTGCTGTTAGAATGAATAATTGATTAGTTGTGCAGTAGCGCATCTGAAGAAAGCGGCGCAGCGGTTCTTTTCTTCCGATTTGCTCCCCGTGTCCTTTCTTCCTTTCTCAACGTCTTATCTATTTTTATGCCAAATTTCATCAAAAGCGGTATAGTGGTTTAAGCCGGAAAGAGTAGCAGATATACAGACAGACAGAGTAACTTTCAAATTTATAATATTTTAGTTTATATATATATTATTATTATATATATATTATTTAGTTTATATATATATTAAATATATATATATTTGGATTCCACATTCTAATCGCTGTCGTCTGTATTAGACAAAGATATCTCGTCAGAAGAGTCCAAATCAGCCGTATTTATGACAAAACTATCTATTGTACTATCAATCATGTCGTCAATATGGCTATAAAAATTAAAAATTATAAACTATAAACACTATTATATTAATATTATCAAAAAATCGAACGCAATCATAATAGGAAGGAACTTTCACAAAATGGCGGAACAAAAGTTTTTTTTTATTATTTTTTTCAATTATGGCATCGCAATCGCAAACTATGTGCATATTGCCTGCGCCAAGTATAATATTGTTACGACTTTCGAGTACCTATATCTCGAAAACAAAGCGTCGTACAGCAAAACCCCAAAAACGCATAAACAGTTATTAGGTCTACTATCGAACAATGATGAAAGTTCTCGAAAAGTCAGTGATAAGAAAAACAACGATTTATATACAGTTCGGGATCCGCGGCGAGTACGTACCTATATATAGCGTACATGTATAGGTTGTCTACATCGCGGGCCGCGGCTATTATTTATGACTGTACATAACTATAATTGCGTTAGTAACATAAAGGAAGGTTCGGGACGGGCCTATTGTATTAGTTAGTTCGGGAAAATTCTAGAGAACCGTGGGTAGCCGTATGTAAGAATGTAAGGCACGCACCGGGCCGCGACAGGACATAGTTTAGTTCCGGAAGTGAAATCAAAGCGATCACTCCAAGCAACAAGGACGACGATTATTTCGACGACTACAGCGAAGATATTTGACTATAGTGATTGTGCTTGGTGATTTGGATTCTGTTGAGTGGATTTTTGTATAAGGAGACAATAAACAACTTCTACGTTGCAAACGGTATTTTATTACCCATAGGGCGTAACAATATTTTTTGCCAGTTTCGTTATAACTGGACGAGTAATAATAGGTAAAGTCAGTAAGTCGTCAGTAATCAGTCAGTCAAGTCAGTCATACATTCAAGTAAAGCGAAGGCTTTTTTACCAGAACGTGACCAATGGAATTTTAGAGGCAAGCTGTATAAACATATTTTCGCACTGTTATTTTATTTCACAACACTCATGCACTGTAATTAACCTATATCGAACCAAATGCCATCAAATTTATCCGATATTACTCAAAATTATACCATAACATGAAAATAAAACAAGAGCACAACATAATGTCTTTTTCGACTTCCCGTCAAAAGGCGACCAAATGTTGACTAACTGCTTTCCTGTACCACGAAACAGGCAACGAAAGCTGTCGTTGACTAACTGACGCCATTACTGCATACGTGTGATAAAGACAGAGATAATAATTGCTCGCTCTCGCAATAGTAACCTGGTAACGGTCCGTTTGTTTACATTCTTTATCTCGTCTCGTTGGCCGGACATAGTTAGGTACTTGAATTTCCTAGATGAAGGCTCAGGATGAAGGTTTTAAATAACTGGATCTGGCTATGAATCAGCAATAAGATTCTGGATTTTGTTTTAATTATTATTAAAGATTTTTTGCTAATGTTTATGTTTTAAAATATTATGAACTTAATTATTTCTGATACTTTAAGCTTTAAGGAAGGACAACGTTTATAAATTATGTACTTCATAATTAAATACAGTTGGCTTTCGTGATAAAAGAGTTCTACTTATTTCTATATTACAACCACAGGGGCTGCAGGGCATATAATTATTTCTAGAAATTTACCTGTTGAAACTGTGTATCTTTTATTATCTCCGCATACTTCTTCCTATAATATAATATTTTAATAATATAACTACCTATAAAAAATTTTTTTCTTTTCTTTCTTCTTTATCTTTTACTCTACCAATATTTTTGTAGCAATTGTTTAATTAAAAGTTTCTAACTAAACTATTTAATGATATTGTATCGAAGTGTACTTGTAATCATACACTACCATTAAGTGGTTGACCCCGTTGAAATTTTGCCAAAACACAATAATTTGATACTCGGCGCATGCCATCACTTGTTGTCGATAAATTACACAGAGCTAGGAATTGCGCACGGAATTACTAAAGACGGTCTTAGATGCTCCACAATTTTCTGGACTTTACTTGGCTGCAACCCTTTTTACGTCCCACTGCTGGGCACGGATCTCTCCCTATTATTGGGGAGGCCTGGAGCATACGCCACCACGCTGCTCCAAATGCGGGTTGGTGGAGATGCGAGTTAGTGGCCAACCCGCTGTCGGATGTATTCAAACCGCCCATAAAGCCTCCGACAAGGTTTAACGACTGTTATCTATCGACAACAAACGGGACCGACGGCTTAACGTGCCCTCCGAAGAACGGAAACCATCTCACACCCGACCGCGCCCTTTTGGCTTAGTTGCACAGATCGTTTGCGATCTACGCTAACCGCCGGGCCATGCGCGCTTCAGGACTTTACTTAGTAGAAAAAAATGTCATAAATTGTCAGGTTTGAGACCTTGGACCTTGGTTTGTTT
Source organism: Pyrgus malvae (assembly GCA_911387765.1). NCBI lineage: Eukaryota > Metazoa > Arthropoda > Insecta > Lepidoptera > Hesperiidae > Pyrgus > Pyrgus malvae. Next base: position 885,751 of record OU426955.1, on the reverse strand, counting down.
GCAGATTAGAATGAAATGTATGGGATTGAGACTTAGCCAACGATCGAGATCACGTGACATTTCGTTAGAAAACGTCAGTCCCATACATTCTACATTTCGTCATTTTGTGTAGGGAGGGCGAACTATTTCACGGTAGAAACGGATGCAGCAGAAAGTTGTACATCTCAGAACTCAGATGCAGCGGTGCCAATTCTTATGACAGTCCGTGAGAAGGGACAGTGCAGAGCTGTGTTTTTCGATCAGCTCTACCTTTGTCTTTATATAACAAGGCATTTCAGTAAAGACTCAACCTATAGACTTAGGTATAATTATTATTATTAAAATATGCCACTTAAAATGTATGTTATCTGCGCTAAACTAGCCTTTCTATCATATAAAATTGATATTCAATACCACTCAATACTGCAATACGTTCAATATCCAATCATACATAATCTTAATCTTGATATATATAAAGTAAAGGGTTTTCTTTGTAGGTACGTAAAGACACGGTTTTCTCTATTATCATTAACTCCAATCAACTTCCCGTTGGTGTGGTAAATACCCCTTAGTACGTAGATGATAGTAAGGGAGTTTGATTGCGGTGGGTGGAAAAATCTGACAAAAAATATCTTTACTTTTCTAACCAATAGGGACTTCTGGGTGGATTTAAAAATTTCTGAGATGATCTAGCAAACTATTTTAATTTTATTGAAATGTTCGAGAAAGTTCCAGAAACTTCTCGAAACATTTGGATATTTTTAAATAATTTTAATTAATTGAGAATATTCGAGAAAGCTTCTCTAATTATCTGCATTTTTTAAATAATTGTAATCTTTTTCCGAATGATCTGGAAATTTTGAAAATAATTGCAATTTTTTTAATTAATTGAAAATACATATTCGAGAAAGTTCCAGAAACTTCTCGAATGATCTGAAGATTTTAAAAATAATTGCAAACTGTTTTAATTAATTGAGAATGTTCGAGAAAGTTCCAGAAATTTCTCTAATGATCTGGAAAATCTTACTAATATTATAAACGCAAAAATTTGTAAGTATGGATGTTTGTTACTCTTTCACGCAAAAACTACTGAATGTATTTAAATAAAACTTTACAATAATATAGCTTATACATCAGAATAACACATCGGCTACAATTTATAAATATATTGTGTGAATTGTTCAAAATATGACGATAAGTGTCAAGTTAGTAGGAAAAAATTTATCATCTGCGAGCTATTCTGGCGTGCGCTGCCAAAACCGCTAGAGTTAAATTACACATATGTAATGTATGATGGAAATGTTTATCTTAAATAGTCCTACAAAAAAGCTGGTCCACGGCACTTCAGAAGGGACTTCACTTTATGCTAATGATACTATAACGCGGGTGAAACCGCGGGGCACAGCTAGTAATAGGCATGATGACACTATTAAAGAATCATAGAATAAACGGTTTTACAGAAAAAAATATGCTAAAAAAGTTCTTAAATATGATCCCGTTTTAATATTAACATTAAGATTAATAAGATTTTCAATAAAATAAAAGTATTAAATACAGTAATCGGCCATGTTATCTGAAACGCCAATCAAAAGGAATGACGTCATGTCTCAGTTAATGTCATCGTGTTGCTTGAAGTTTGACGAGCAAGCCGACGCCATGACACCTACGAGCGTTTTCGCGCTTAATTCAAATTACATAGCAGAAAATACATAAATTTACGTTAAAAGTTGAGTTTATTGCTGAAATAAACTTTTTTTCGAAACTAGGAGACGTGTACCTACAATATGGAAAGGTATTTAAAAATCTGTCATCATGCCCATTATGGAAATAAGTAACGTAGAGCGACAAAATTGACAGGTATGACACCAGTCAGAGGAGTGGCCTTTACGGGCGAACCCCTCGTCCCAACGTCCATGCACAATGTGCCTTCTATTTATACAACTAGTGTGTCAGTGTGTGTCGGTGTCAGTGTTGACGGTGCATAGAAAATGACGTTGTTAATTGAAATTGACATATTTAGAAATGTATGCGTCTGTAGTGATGAAAGAATATTTGTCAATGTGTGACAAAATTAAAATGTGTGCTTGCGATCTTTCCCCGCACCAGATTTGGCACAAAAATTATGTATCGAAGAGAGGCGTTGAAGGGTTTGTTGCTCTAAGAGAAGTAATAATAAGATTTACTTAGAATGACTTACATTTGAATAAATAAGACGGTCCTTAGAAACTATTTTGACGTGGAAAATTCCACTGAGTGTTTTTTGCCCGAGTGGGGGCGTAGGGCGGCGTAGGGCGGCGGAGGCTGGGCGAATCGATAAGGGGAGCTCGGGCTGTTATCAACTTGTTTATAAATACTACGCATGGAGTTGTGAGATTCGTAGTGGGGTAGTATTAAGAAAAAGGAGTTTAAATGCTCGATGTTACCTTGATGTTACTTAGCAAGATCATAAGGTACTTGTACCATAAACCTTTATTATAATTACTCTTAGAGCAGGGATAGACTATAACAGTGATAGATTATTAAATCGGACTCCTGTGCCGGTGGCTCGTGTTCTAATCTCGAGGAGGAATATCAAAAATTTTGGGAACTTAAAAGGGGCAAAATTAAAAAAAAAAACAAGTAATGAATATAAGTGTTTACGCAAGAATGATTATAATATTATTTGGCTCGTGCGCGCATTATTGTTAGGAACAATATTCCAAGCAATCTAGATTGCATCATTTATTTGATCATAATAATTATATTAAATTATATATTTGCAAATAATACGATGGTGGTAATATGAAATAAATAAATAAAATGTCACGTGACACTCATAGCCCCACAGTAAGTTTATATACCCTGTGTCGTGATTACCATGGACACACACAAAGACAGTAACACAAATACCCAGACCGAGTACGGAGATTTAAAATCATCATTCAAATTTCGGCTTCGACGGGAATCAAACCCGAGACCTTCCGATCGGTAGTCCGGCACGGTAAATATTGCGCCAGATGGGTCGTCTAGCAACATAAAAGACTTTACAAAGAAACAAAAAAGTAGGTATATAATAGATAGACATCCTTCACCAACCCGCTTTGGAGCAGCGTGGTGGGGTAAGCTTTAGGCCTCCTCAATAATGGGGAGAGATCGCTAGAAAAGTTTTATGATGTGCAGATTGGTTACGGTTTCCCATCGATAACCGCGCCAGGTAAGTAAAGGTTTAACCTGACTGACCTGAGACAGAGCTATGTGAGAGTTAAGCCCCGCAGTTACGCCCGCGTAAAATCGTGATGTTTTATAATCTAAAATCTTCCTCAATGATTGGACTACCCATTACAAAAATAACTTAAATAAGTAGCAGTAGTTCCCATGATTAGCGCCTTTTTCTCAAACTCAACAATTTTACAGTAGTAGTATAGATTTTTCACTGGCACATAAAAGAACTAGGGAGTTTACCCTCATAACATAACTATCTTTAATATTGGATTTTTCAGAAAAAAATCTCTCTCATTAAGAAACGCTTGCGAGACATGTGGTGCCTTTTCCAGGAAGGGTTAAGGTTAATAATATACGTTACGTTGCGTTTTCTCTCTGGCTAGGTGCTAATGACCAGTTTGTTATCAGGGTCAGTTATATAACATGGATTCACACATAAATAAGAAGTTTGCAAATTTTATGTTGTATAGACCTATGTTCCTGCATTTAGTTTGTTTCAAGGAGATCTCAAGATTGAGTACGATGTGTTATATGTAATTTTACACATACTTACACACCCTCAAAAAACGTTGTATGAAGGTCGTTGCTTCTCTGGACGCCATCGCCCGTAAAAATAACTTTTCCTTAAACAAAAATGCTTTACAGCACGAGACGTGGTTATTATTCTGTCGAACGGTACATGATACCTACGCATCACCCAGGATAACAGAGCAATGAAACTTTCAAGGACGTTCAATACCCTATAATGGAGATTCTTCTTCTTCTTCTTCTTCAGCAACCTATATTACCCACTGCTGAGTATAGGTCTCCTCGTATGCACGCCATCTCGTGCGGTGTTGTGCTTTCTGCATCCAATTCTTTCCCGCGACCCTTACTATGTCATCGGTCCATCTGGCGGGTTGACGGCCAACATTTCGCCGCCCAGTCCAAGGTCTCCACTCCAAAACTCTTCGGCTCCATCTTCCGTCTGTTGTTCGACTTACGTGGCCTGCCCAGCGCCACTTCTTCTGGGTGATAGTGGTAGCTATATCTTGTAATTTTGATCGTCTCCGAATTTCGGTGTTTCTTATGCGATCACGAAGTGACACACCTAACATAGCTCTTTCCATTTTTCTCTGAGTTACCTGGAGTTTTTGGACAGCACGTCTAGTAAGCGTCCAAGTTTCTGACGCATAAGTCATGACAGGCAGCACACACTGTTCGTATACCCGACGCTTGAGGGAAACTGGCATCTTACTCTTGAACACTTCAGGCATTTTGCCAAACGCAGCCCAGCCTAATTTAATGCGTCGATCCAACTCTCTGTCTTGTCCGTTCTTGTCAAGAGTAATTAATTGTCCGAGATAGATGTACTCCGAGACTTGCTCAATAATATTACTATCCACGGTGATGGTATCCGCGTTATTTCTCGTCATTATTTTAGTTTTAGATGTATTCATTTTTAGACCAATACTTAGGGATACCTGATGTAGTTCCTGTATCATTTCTTGTAGGTTTTCTACAGAGTCTGCGAAAATGACAATATCATCAGCGTAACGGAGATGCGATAGTTTCTGTCCATTTACTGTGATTCCCTTTTTTGACCAGTCAAGAAGTTTAAATATATCTTCCAAGCAAGACGTAAAAAGCTTGGGTGAAATGGTGTCTCCTTGCCTGACCCCTCGCTGGACTGGGATTGGTTTCGTATAATCATGCAGTTTCACTTGAAGCGTAGCTTGGCTATACATTTCCCTGATGACGTCCACATACCTGCTGTCAACAAGACTTCTCTGAAGAGAGTGTAATACGGCCCAGTGTTCGACTGTGTCGAATGCCTTCTCATAGTCAATGAATGCGAGGACAAGAGGTTGATTGTATTCATTGCACTTCTCTATCACCTGTCGTACGGTATGTATGTGGTCTATTGATGAAAATCCGCTTCTAAAACCGGCTTGTTCAACAGGCTGAGCCATATCTAGCCTCGCACTGAGTCGCATCGTCAATACTTTTGCAAACAGCTTATAGATATGGCTTAATAATAAAATTGGGCGATAGTTAGATAACTTTGTAGTATCTCCTTTTTTGTGTAACAGTATGACCACTGCTCTTTTCCACTGCTCTGGTGTTGATCCTTCGAACAGGGCTGTATTGAAAAGTACTTGAAGTTGTTTTAGTACAGGCTTGCCGCCATACTTTAAGTATTCTATAGCTATCCTATCTGCACCCGGTGCTTTGCCATTCTTCATATACTTCAGAGCATTTTTAATTTCGTACAAACTGATTTCTGGAAGATCTTCTGTCCTGTGCCGAACAAGTTTGGCTCTTGGATCTTTCGGCCCCATGGTAGGTTCGGTTGTCGTTGAACTATATAGCCTTAAATAAAAATTATGTACTTCCTCTAAAATATCGGATCTATTTGTTATGGTCAGGTTATCCATAGTCAGTTTATGTATTTCTTTTGTACCTCTTTTAAGCTGTTTGTTAAATACCTTCGGACCTTGATAATTTTCTACCGTCTCTAAAACCACCTTATATCTCCTTCTTCTTACATCCCTACGAATAGAAGTTCGGATTTCCTTATTTATTTTAGATATTTCATGATGGTCGGCTATTGGAAGAATATTAGTACGCTTTTCCATCAGTGCTCTTGTTTCTAGCGATATTGTGCTAGCCTCTTTTTTAGGTGGTTTCATTTCCTTTACGGTTTCTATAATCGCTTGTTCTAGTCCCGAGCTAATAGTCGTTACATTTTGGGTATCAATAACGTCAAGCCTGTCTCTTAGTTTGTTCTGGACGTATGTATCTTTCAATGCATGTAGGAAATTGTTATCTCTACCGATTCGTGTAGTTCTAATGAGTTTTCTGCGCTCCCTTTTCAGGTTTAAGCTTAGTTTAGCTCTTAGAATTCTATGATCGCTACCTGCATTTACTTGATTTATAACTTCGACGTCATGAAATATGTATTTCTTATCACCCAAAATGTAGTCTATTTGATTAAGCGTTTTTCCGTCCGGGCTTCTCCAAGTCCATAGTTTTTGAGGTTTCTTTTTAAAGAAGGTGTTCATGGCAAAAAGTTTGTGTTGCTCCAAGAAATTAACTAGGTTGTGCCCCCTTGTATTTCGCTCCCCCAGCCCATATTTGCCGATATAGTTTTCGTTTTCCAAGGTTTTGCCAATTTTAGCATTGAAGTCTCCTATGACCAATGTGTAAAAAGAGGTTTCTTTGCTTAGCGCCGTGTTTATGTCGTCATAGAATTCTTCTACATCTTCTTCTTCTGCCGATGTAGGGGCATACACTTGTACTATTTTGATTTTGTAACGCGGATTTAGTTGGAATGTAGCATATATAACCCGTGGTGATACTGCAGTAATATTACAAAGTTTGCTGGTCATTGATGTATTAATGAGAAAACCTACTCCTCCCTGCGATTTGTCTTCGTAACCCTTATAGTAGAGCAGATGTCCCGATGCCAGTTTGATAAGATTTTCACCCCTTTTTCGCGTTTCACTCAGACCGATAACATCCCATTTAATTTTATTTAGTACTTCATTTTCTAATTCACAATATCGTTCTTCAGTAAGCATCGTTCTAACATTATACGTAGCCAAGTAAATCGTCGTATTGGGGCAGCCGGATCTCTTCCAGAGATTCTTCGCACCCTCTGTCCTGTCGGCTTTCCGACCGCTGCCGTAACCGGACCTAACAGGACCGCTGGGGACTGAGGGCCTTTCCTTATCTTGCATTTGCATAGAGGGTATATTGGCCTTAAAACGCCACGCTGGCCATTGCGGGTTGGCGAGTCCACTCTTTTAAAGGGTATTTAATTCCTTTCGGCTTGTGGTAGCCGGGTTGTCAGGTTAGTTACTGCCGCCTGAGACTCGGCATTTGTGTCGCTCGATTAGCACCACCCGGGAGGCACGTGTAGGGTAGTAGAAGGTAATTCCTACGGACGAGAGCGACCCACCTCCCACCCACGACCCACACATAATGGAGATATGTGTATATAAATACCTATATTTATTTATTTAAACTTTTCTACCGTACAAAAGCATCGGATAGAAGGCGGACTTAATGCTTAGAGCATTCTCTACCAGTCAACCTTAAGGTAGTGGGAGATCAATGAATGAATATATATCTAATACATTTAAACGAGCAATTCTTGTATATACCTAAATATATTTTTTGAATCTCCGAAACGGCTCCAAAGATTTTGATGAAATTTAGTACACTGGTTTCAGGGGTAATTAATCGATCCAGATAGATTTTATTTTTAGAAATTTAAAACTATAAAAAAATTCAGCTATAATCAACTAAATATAAACTAAAAAAACGACTCTTCCTGACATCTATTGGCGAGTATTAATAATATTGTGGCGTAGAACGCCGTCAAACGCCATCCGTCAATCCGACGTTCAAAGAGATGACTAATCTAATCGACATTGATTAGAAAGAGCACTATAAAAATTTCGTTATCTATACATATAATAAAACTGTAAGCAGGGTCAATTCTGTACATTGCATATAAATTTAAAAAAATACTTCTAGGGGTCTTTTTATAAGTAACAGAAGCTAAAAATATAAGTTTTGAAATTATTGTCTGTCTGTCTGTCTGTCTGTCTGTCTGTCTGTCTGTCTGTCTGTCTGTTGTTAGCTTTTCACGCAATAACTAATGGACGGATTTTGATGAAACTTTTTTTGTTTTATATATATTGGTCCTCGCTAACATTTAGGCTATAGATAATTTTAAAAATCACCCTTTAAGGGTGTGAAATGAGCGATGAAAATTTGTATGGAAAACTTGAATTTTTTCAATACATTTTCTTGAAATTTGGTATAAATATTTTCTAACCAAAATAAAAGAATACGTGTTTCAGCATTTCCCGAAATTCACCCCTTAAATGTCAATTTTCTTTGAAACTCTTTGAAAATTGAGTGTCGAAACTTGATGTACAGAATATTTTTGTGCAGAGTAATATACTTATAATTTTGTATTTGTAATCTTTACTAACATAGTAAGAATTCTATTTAAGCTTTTTTCAAAACTACCCCTCAATAGCAAATAAAATGGATTCGAAAGTTGGTATCTCAAGCGTACAATAATTAACCTTAACTTAATATTTCATTCTCAAATTCTTTTCCCTTCTTTGAATGATGTGTTTACTGATATATTGTTGAATGAATTTCCGTAACATTAGTGTGTATTTTATATCAATCGGGTGATAAACAAAAAAGTTATTTTCATTTACACAATACGCGACATAAACTTAAAAGGCACTTTGGGGAATTTGTATGAAAGTTTCGGTAACAGCCCATTCAAAACCATAAATAAAAGTTTAAATTTAAGTAAAATTATTTTGAACTCTCACTAATATTGTCGACTATAATAAATATACTTAGATCAGCTTACTGTATTTTCTTTCGTTGGCCGAGAATGGCTAGACTATAGGTACCTAATAAGCGCATCGCGAGCCTTACCGCCGCCGAACCTTACATCACAGGCTCCATTGAGTTAGTTGCTCAGCTTATTAGTCTTCTTTTGGGGTGGAAGATTATGAACAGGCTGCAGCTGAAACGATTATTATCGCTACATTATATCAAGCTGCAACCTTTTTAGCATTCCACTGCTGAACATGGATCTCTCCCAATATTGAGGAGGCCTCTAGCTGCGATGAACCGAAATCCAAATCATACAATCTCAATGCATCCAGCATTAAGGTTGTAAGATACGGAATCTAAACCTTCATACAGATCTAGGTGACCAATAGTGAAACTTTTAGTGAACTAAAATTCTTTAAAGATTCTTTATAAAAATATTCTTTATTTCCAAATACAGATAGCACACTGTGTAGAGACCCTGCCTTCTGCTTTAGTTTTCACAATGTTATATGAGTTATGACCAAACTGCTGTCCGCAAGTTTTAAACCTATAGTTTATTAATTGACCTTACAATTATTTTTCCGATTGTTTAATCCTAAGCACGTGTATGTTTAGAAATTTTATCTCCCAACTACAAGTAGTTGTATAGTGCACCTCTTTTCTGCAGTAGGTTAAAGCTATGTATATAGAATGAGTATACATTCTTTGCAGTATAAATTCACCCAATTTACTAAAGATACTATTTTTAACATAGATGAAGCCACGGGCACAGCAGTATCTCTTAACTTTAATTAACGAGGTACATATTTGTAAAGAGAATCTGATTGCGCGAGAAACGTGAGAAAAGTGGATAGTAAGATCAGTACAGTAAGCATTCCTTACTGTTTTAGGTTTGAAGGATTTAGAAAAAATACATTAGGTTTCTTCTGAACATATGAACATTGTATTATAAGTGATTTCACTATAATGTAAGAATAATCTACCTACTACTTATTCAATGCAAATAAATAATCTTTAATTTTTAATCAATCCATTTTATAAAAGTCTTTATACACGCGGACGACGTCGCGGGCACAGCTAGTTTGAAATAAAGCTTCCATGGCCGAATGTTTACGTGGGCTGACTGCGGAAGTAGAGGCCCGGGTTCAAACCTCAATCAAAACCATATTGCGTTTATTTTTTTAATTTATTTTTTTGATTTCAGATGGCGTTATTAAATAACATTAAGAAAATGAGTGTTTCATTTGAAATTAAACCTAGAAAATAAATTGTTTTTATCCGAGCAATGCTCGGTCGTCCAGGTACTATATACTTATACGCTGTTGATGTTCCGGATTTGCGTTCAACATTAATGTGTACAGTTCGCGTCATGTAAAAATAACGCTGGAAGAAAATGTAAGTGTAGTATAGTAAAATACGAAAGTGTAGGCATATGGTTTGATTTTAGAACTAACCTTTCGCTCGTGACACCGTGTATTAGTTATCGGTAGGTTATTGAAAAACCTCGTACCACCAAATAGACCGATAAATCGCCTAATGCGCAGCTTGACCATCAGCGTTCTTTTTACATGACGCGACCTACCTATACCTACCACTAAAATCTACTTACTCAGCTTGTAATTCAAACTTAGGCAAATATGCCCCATTGAATAGAATAATTATTAAAGAATATAATTCCTTTTCCAAAACTGAACAAATCAGTCCTGGATTTATAAATAGGCCGTATAGGCCGCGGCCTAGGGGCGGCAGCGTACTAGGGTCGGTAGATTTCAGAGGAGGGTCCCTCGACTTCAGAGGATAAAAGTCAAACACGTTCACTGGTTTTATCATGGTTTTTTATACTTTAGAAAAATCCCTATTGAAACTCATTCCTATCGAAACCTATATTATCGTGTGAGTGATAGATGAGAGCAGCAAGGCGGGCGAATGGCAGTGGCAACGTAGCAACCCCCGCTTTCCTTAGGTATGGACACGGGGCGGCGGAAATAAAGTGGCCTACACTCATAAAAAATATAAATCCGCTACTGGAACAAATCGATCTATTCTTTGACCACTTAACTTCATCAACTTTTTGAATATTACGTTTAATTCTTATGTAATTGTTATTAATTTATATTGTAATTATTATCAATTGTTTTTTATTTTTCTTTCATTGAAATTAGCTTGGTAAATTGCATTTTTATAATATATTAAATTTAGTTGTTAAAAATCTAACGTAAAAATTCAATTTGCTATGCATACAATGTAAATTCTGATTCTTATAATACAATTTAATTAATTCACATGATGTTCAGCATGTTGTCGTCACCTGTAACTGTACTGGCATTCAAAAAGTTACACGCTTTATTGTCTAACTTTACAATGATGTCTTAGGGCCTCTTTTACCACCTTCAAGTAAAGTGATAAGTACGCTAATTGTCGGTACAAGTCATCCGAAACTTCAATATCAATTTCACGCTGTTCGAGCAGCACTAATCATATGACAAACTGACTCATACTCATAGCTTTTACTTGCCAATTAACTTTACTTGGGACGTAACTAATCAACACTTTACATGGAGATGGTGAACGAGGCCCTTAATGTCTTAAAGCATCAAAGGTACTGACTGACTCACTGACGGTGTCATACCTGTCAGTACAGTACCTGTGATGCTCTAAGCTTAGTGTACGGTATGTTGGTGACCCACATACAATAAATAAATAGATATTTTTAGATGTACTTAAACTCCATATAAGAAAAATGCATTCTTTTGATAATGAGAGGAAACACCCATTGATTCACGAGTGGAAGCATTCAGCAGTGACGTCACGCGGCACGCTCACGCACGACGCGCGCATCACCACGGATTCCTTCTATTGTTCGTGCCCGATCGTGCGTCAAAGCTATTTGCTACAAAGGCGTGCTATTTCGACAATTTGTCCCAGGACTTAATTACCACTTTATGGTTAGTATAAATATTTCATAAGAAGTGCGCATGGCCCGGCGGTTAGCGTAGAACGCAAATGATCTATGCAACTAAGCCAAACGGGCGCGGTCGGTGTGAGATGGTTGACCGCTAGTGGCAAAAAATTTCAAGCGCGTTTCCGTGCTTCGAAGGGCACGTTAAGACGTCGTTCCCGGTTGTTGTTGATAGATAACAGTCGTTAAACCTTGTCGGAGGCCTTATGGGCAATTTGAAAACGCGCGTTCCCCAGTGGGGTGGCCACTAACCCGCATCTCCAACAACCCGCATTGGAGCAGCGTGGTGGAGTAAGCTCCAGGCCTCCCCAATAATGGGGAGAGACCCGTGCCCAGCAGTGGGATGCAAAAAGGTTTGCAGCCATACGTATTTCATAATGCATATTTTTTTATTTGAATGGAGTGGAAGACGACAATGCAGGCCACGCACGTGGTGTTTAGTGGTCGCTGTAGCCCATGAACATCTACACACATCCTCAAGTTAACCAAATTTTTCCCCGTGGTAGAATGCAGTAGCATTGCTCCTCCGAAGGCTGATGTTCGCCTCGTGTAAGTCTTGCCGGCAATTGCACCTTTCCACCGAAACAGAACAGAAATGCTTCACGGCATTGGGTGCAGCGGGTGGGTGCATCGGTCGAACCATCATAATCTACCAAAAAGTCTACAATAAAAACCATAATATTATGCACATAGGTAATTATGCTAAATGCTTTGACTTTAGGGTACTATCAGCTTCTGAAGGAGCTATGTACTTTGTTGCGTTGTGTTTAGCGTTCCTGCTCGTTTGCAAGTTCATTTTAAAATTTAGTCCTGTTTAAATTAAAGTTAGTCCTGTGCAAATTTTTCAAGTTAATCAGACTCCTAGAAGTAAGTGAAAATGAAGTTAAAAGATTCCGTTACATACATACGTACATATACATAATACATACATACATACAGTTCAAGCAAATAAAAGCGTGTTAAAAAACGAAAAAACACGTTTTGTAGCACATCAACCTAAAAATTAAAAAATAATTCTTAATATAAGCATAAATTTGGGTATGGTTTTCCATGCTCGACCTTTAAAAAGTCGGTTTTTTCGAAGTTCTCACCCTAAAACCCTCAGGGAAAAAGATACTCGGTTATTGTTATTTAAAAGATTTAGTTGAAACGTTGTATGTTAGTAAGTACCTACCTATATATGTATATTAGTTCAGAAATAGATTTATCAAAGAATTTGCATTACGTTGTAAATGCTAAAATTGTTAGAAATATACGGTCTACATGAATATTTTAACAAAGATATGTATTTTAGCTATTTTCATTCTCAGCGATTTACTTGTCAGTCAGTAATCTTTTAATGGTAAGGATAGGGTTATCAATTTAATAATAAATAATAATAGCAATAAGTTATTTTAGTAATGAGTAGTATTCATATTACTGTTTAAAATAAATAAAATACATATAATTTTAAATAAAAAAAGTATCCTGTGATATTATTATGAAACTCATAATATGATTCAACCTTGGAGTGTCTATCTACCATCGCCGCGCCGCACATATCAGTCGTAAAATAAAATTGATTCGATTTTGAAGGTGGGGTGAGATTCTACGAGATTCGTATGTAGATCATGAAGCCACTGTCTGTCTAAGAAAGGCAGCTGCCTCAAAGAGAATTTTAGTCCTGCTTCTCTAAATTTGTCGGTCATTGATAACCATTTACCATAACTTGGTTTGCAAGCAAGCAATACATTACTTCGTAAAAGTAAAATTTAATTTTAATGTTTTTCAGTAGAGCCACAAATTATCTTATCGTTACAAAAATCTGATTTTTACGGATTATAGGAAGAATAATTTCTCATACAACTTCTTAAAAAAACATTTAAACATTTCTTGGCTAAGATTTAAACCACAGAATTAAATCAGCTTAATGGCTGCAACCCATTATGCGATTCACTGCTGAGCATGGGTCACTACAATTCCTAGTTAAGGTCTGGAGCTTACTCCACCACGCTCCTCCAATGCCGGTTGGTGAAGATGCAGGTTAGTGGCCATAACCTGCTGTCGAATATTCGCCCACGAGGCCTGTGGCAAGGTATAACGACTGCTATCTATAGGTAACAACCGGGACCGACGACTTAACTTGCCCTCTGAAGCACGGAAACGCGCATGAAGTTTTGCCACTATCGGTCGGTAACATCTCACATCTAACACCGCCCGTTCTGCTTAGCTACGTAGAAGGCGTAGCGGTAGATCACTTGCATTCTATGGCAGCCGCTGCCCCATGCGCACTACATAATAATATATTATTAATATATCACTTAATAAAATTTATTAGGTTAAATACGGTTGTTGGCAAGGCAACCCTCGTACGAAGATCTTCGCTGATGCGTCTTTCTGTCGCGCTTGATTCACTCTTTCACGCCCATATATTATTATGCAATTCACTGTATCGGAATCTATTGTGTTCATTCATTAAATTTACGTACATCAATTCGTAACGTTATAAAAGCAACACATTTGAGTAAAAGGAACAAGCGATGTAAATTAAAATTATTAAGGTCGAAGTAAATTAGTTGTCGAAGTATAAGCACCTGATCCTATGTAAATTGATACCGCGGATCAATTAAATTAATTTTGTTTGGCACGTGTAAGTTTATTGCCCAATTTCGGCTATTTCTGCTTTATAGTACTTAGTAATTACTAACTTGTTATTACGGAGAAAATAACAAAATTTAATGCGAATGATGATTCTGGCTTACGTAAGATGGTGGCGTGATGCTCTTGTTTTGCTGGTTAAGCTAGCATTAGTAGGTTACATTTTAGACATGTTTCAAATGGATTATATTTTTTGAAATAAAACGTTTTTACAGCGTTTTGATTGCATTCTTTTAAGTATTTCGGTTCACATGTATGACAATGGATATGAAAGAAGTGCGGATGGGACACTGGCAAAAACATTTTTGCAAACAGCATATATTATTATTTTTATATTTCGACGACCCGCGTGGCGCAATGGTTACCATGCCGGACTGCCAATCGAGGGGTCCCAGGTTTGATTCCCGGCGAAACAGAAATTTGAATGATGAGTTTAAATTTCTGTTCTCGGTCTGGGTGTTTGTGTTTCTGTCTTTGTATGTGTCCATGGTACCCACGTCACAGGGTATTCATTACCTTACTGTGGGGCTATGAGTGTGTAACGTTTATTTTATTTATTTTGTTTATACTCGTGACTGGAAGCGCGCATGGCCCGGCGCTTAGCGTAGAACGCTAACGATCTATGCAACTAAGCAAAACGGGCGCGGTCGGGTGTGAGATGGGTGACCGCTAGTGGCAAAAAATTTCATGCGCGTTTCCGTGCTTCGGAGGGCACGTTAAGCCGTCGGTCCCGGTTGTCGTCGATAGATAACAGTCGTTAAACCTTGTCGGAGGCCTTATATGGGCGGTTTAAAAACATCCGACAGCGGGTTGGCCACTAACCCGCATCTCCACCAACCCGCATTGGAGCAGCGTGGTGGAGTAAGCTCCAGGCCTCCCCAATAATGGGGAGAGACCCGTGCCCAACAGTGGGACGCAAAAAGGGTTGCAGCCAGCCACTCGTGACTGGATATAATCAGTCCTGGGGTAACTCATAATTAAGCATTGTTTAGAGCATACGGTATGCCGCATACCGTCACCCACCGCTGCTACCATTTCAATATTTTAGGCAATTATTTTTTGCGTTTCGGAACAAGAAACCCTCTGGAGTAGCATCTAAATACGGCTCTAGGCAAAACTCACTCTTGTTTATTGTCAATGGGCTGCACCGACCACTTAAAAGAAACTCCTTTTAAATAAAAATAAAACATTGAGGTAACAAATACTGCATCTACTAGAATATAGATACTTCAACTCAGTTGTGCGCGCGGCGCTATGTGTGGGTAAACCTGTATATACACAGTGACTTTGTGTGCGTGACAAGAGGTACAGTGAAGTTGCTCGGACGTTCACGGCCGCGTCACTGTCACACAAATTAAAGCTGCATAATTACTAGCCCACGCACACATAGCGCCGCGCGCACAACTGAGTTGAAGTATCTGTAATATAATACACTGGCTTTCCACCGTCGCTCGGAGAGTAAAGTGCATTTAAGAAAAAAAATATAACTACCTATTATGCAATTACATACATATTATTATATTGATATGGCTCATATCTGCTCGTTATTCGTAATACGGTAATACTCAAATGAATGTTGAACGAAGTTGATGAACGAAGCGCGTATGTCTCGGCGGCTAGCGCAGAACGCAAGCGATCTACGCAGTTAAGCCAAACGGGCGCGGTCAGGTGTGAGATGGGTGAGCGCTAGTGACAAAAAATTTCATGCGCGTTTCCGTGCTTCGGATGGCACGTCGGTCCCGGTTGTTATCGATAGATAACAGTCATTAAATTTAAAATTAATTACAGCGGTTTGTAAATATTCGACAGTGGGTTGGCCACTAACCCGCATCTCCACCAACCCGCATTGGAGCAGCGTGGTGGAGTAAGTTCCAGGCCTCCCCAATAATAAACGGGAGAGACCCGTGCCCAGCAGTAGGACGCAATATAGGGTTGCAGCCAGATGAATGTTGATTGCTATTTCTACATACTACATGACATTCAAGATGAAAGTAAAAGTTAGGTAGGTATTATTATTTTTATACATTTAAGCAGAGCGCAGTCGAGGTGGAAAATACGCTTGTGTGAACACTGTGAACGAAGAGGGTATGAGCGGTTAGTGACCAGTGTTGTTCAAGTATTGGGACACTTAACAAATATTTTACTGGAACTCAACAGAGCTCATCCTTACCTTCAATAGGAGTTTTGTATATTACCTTCTAGAACCACTAAACTGACAATTTTTAACTACTTTGGTGTGTTGTATTTGCTTTGACCTAAAATATTTTGGTAATGTTAAAACAAAAATTAGGGGTCAAACTGGAACTTTGGAACTGATTTCGTTTTACGGAAGTGTCTTATAATTCGGACTGTTTTACTTCAAAAATGTCACCTCCTTATCATAGACAATTTCGAGTTTTTTTTAATTTCTCAGACTTCATATTAACGAGGAATTTAATGCAATTGGAAGTCAAAATATTAACATTGTTAAATTGCATTAAATTCTACAGGAGTATATTCAGTTTGAGAATCACTGCTTGGATAGAAATCTATTGAAGCGGTTTATGTAGGGGTGATAATATTTTCATTATCGCTCGTTTGATGTATTTTAGAAATGGTCACTTTTAGGTAAAGTGCGGTCACCGAAAACAGCTAATTTAAAGGCAGTGTGTTTCAGTATATTGAAATGTACCCAAATAATAGAAATAGTAAATAAATAAATGTGACAATAATATCGTCCCTTTTAGACAAGGCTCCTTCATCTCCTCTTTCCTTGTATCATTTTAAACCTTTAAAAGGTACAGGACGGATTGGGAAAGCTGCAGGGCCATATAGAATTTTATACTACTCTTCTTGGTAGTCTTCTTTATTACTTGTCAAGCGTTGACCACACCTTGGTAGAGTCCTTACTCCTAACTGAACTAACGACGGAAGGAATGCTGACGCATTCTCTAGCCACCGGTAGCCAGAAGCTTGCTAGAATTGCCGCTTACGACAACAAACAAACTTTATTCGTATTCCGATGCAAAACTATAGGGATAAACTGTGTCTATTAATCTGGCATAGTTTGTAAACAAAGTACATGTATTTAATCAAAATTAAACTGGATGCAGTATGCTATGTACATCGCGTGTGCCGCGAGGTCGGCAGCGCGAAACTTTGACGAAACTGGGGGCTCGGTACACGCATCACGAATATTGTTTCGTTTGGAGAAAAAATGCTAACCTACACAGGAGGAACCACACAGCAATGTGGCAGGTACATAAAGGTATTTACCATTAAAGCTAAATAAGTCGGACTCGAATGGGTCCCGTCAGTGCTATATTTATAAGTACAAATAAGTTAGAACTTGGGCCGACCTAGTCATGAGAAGGACTGATTCTTGGCCTCTCGTCGTGGGCGTAAAAGCCAAATTTAGGGAAGTATATATGTATGTGTCCCCAGCTGAGGACCACTTTATTACGATAGCCTCTTAATTATGACTGGATATATATTAGGGATACAGGGATACAGGGATATATTAGGTCCTCAGGTCCAGAAGTACTAGGTTATTATTTATAGATGGGCTGGCTGCAACCCTTTTTGTGTCCCACTGCTTGGCACGGGTCTGGCCTGGAGCTTAATCCACCACGCTGCTCCATTGCGGGGTGATGCAGCTGTTAGGTTTTATGAGCTGTTTGAGAACACAAGACAAGAGTATAGGAGCTCTTTGTATCGTGGTTCAAGTTCCACCAACCTAATACTTTATTTGACAGCACTGATGGAAGTTTCCTCTAACGTAAGGCTCCAGCTGTCAATAACTAATGGAAGTGATAAAAAAATGAATTAATTTGAACGGAATAACCTGATATCTTGGTCTTTCTCTTTACATAATGACTCAGTGAGTACAAACTCGGTCATAATATGTTACTGTTACTTCTTGAAATTACGTTTCTCTATTGACGTTCGCATCTTAGACGGGAAATCCCAACCACTTACCAAACAAAGTTTTTGAATGTATTTCGAGAATCGCAGATATTGTGCTCCTTACAAAGAATTTAGGAACTAATAATGAACATACCAACTCTACTTTAAATAGGGAATTGACTTGCAATATTAAAAAAGTAATACACAATTTTTGTGTGTAATTCTAATTACGGTTTTTGTGTTTAAATAATAAAATGGGCGGAGTTAAAATCTGTTTCCGTGCTTCGGGGGCGCGTCGGTCCATTAGGTGCCAGTCGTTAAATCTTGTCGGAGGCCTTATGGGCGGTTTGAAAATATCCGGCAGCGGTTTGGCCACTAAGCCACTTTGGAGCATCGTAGTAGAGTAAACAGATTAAGCCAATAATAGGAAGGGAGCCATGCTCAGTAGTGAGATGCAAAAAGGGTTGCAGCTGCTCTCAACAACAACAAAAGTTATTTCTTGTTAATGTACTAAAATGTATCAATAATTACAAATTTTAACTACGGTGACGAGAGCATCAGGACTCAATTAAGAAAGAAGAATGTATCAACTATATGTATGTCTGTACTGCTCTACCATCAATCGGTCGGTCTGTTATAATCAGTGCTGTTGCTGCTGGTTAAACTTACGCCTTAATCCTTCTTTCACAAACGATTTTTTCTCAGGGACAACGTAAAGAAATACGAAATATAAGCTACTGTCAAGATAGAGTTATGAAACCTTAGACTAAGAATATATGAAACTATGGTTATTGTGACATTTTATTTTCATTCGTCACCTTTGACTTCCGCACATTAATAATGACAAGATCAGACGAGGTTACCTGTAACTGATGTCCGATCTTCATTATACGAGCATCTCATCCGAAGTGATCACTTTAATTACTTGTAGTCGTGCTTATCTGGACTACTACGCTGCACAAAGTTTAAAAATAAAAAGGAAAAAACCTCTTCACTCCAATGTCATCTGTCCACATAAACGTCATTAGTTCAAAGACATCAGCAATTTTATACAGGGTGATGAAAAAATAATGATAATATTAGCATTGAATCATGGGTGGTTGAGGGAGTGATCACTTCGGATGAGATGCTCGTATAATGAAGATCGGACATCAGTTACAGGTAACCTCGTCTGATCTTGTCATTATACTTCGCATCTCATCCTCATGATCACTTTAATTACTTGTAGGATGTTAAAAGAAACTATAAAATTGCTGAATAACACAAAGTAACATATGTAAAATATGTTAATTAAATATAAAAGCCTTATTTTTGTTAATATTAATAGTATAAATAAAGAAAATGGGTTAATGTCTAATTTAATCATTTAGTAATTGTCAAGAATAGCTAAAGAGGAAATAGAATAAATTAGTTTTTAAGGGTCAAAAACTGGTTGACTCTTATACTTATATAATAGCAATATTTATGCACTGAAAAAATATTCATGATACACACGCATGGCGCGTACTACTACAGGAACTAAACATAGAAATTTAAACGCCGCAAGCTTCAAAAAATCCTTTATCCATCTGCTGATAGTGATGGGTAAAGCGGCGTGGTAAGGCTTCTTAAAAATAAGAAGTATCGTTATTTCGCCTGGAAAGTTCAGTAACTTGAATGTTATTGAAGAACAATGCTGAACAAATCATTAGATTGTTATCATATGTATAATAGTTTGGTAAAAATATTAATGAAACGAATGTTTCGATATTCATATCTATCCAATTTTAATAATGATCTCGTTACATAATTAAACAATATTTGACACTTCTAATAAAGCTATTGTTTAAATTTAGGAGCCAGTACATAAAGCGATTGATGATAGGTTTTTTTTTTGTAAGTGACTGAAGACTAAGACGTTCATTTGGAAAATCAGAAGTAAGGTAATTTAAAATAATATTGGTTTGCAATCCGTTCGTTCGATTCCAAATCATTATTTAGGAGCACGAGGCGTCAACTTTGCTTTATACTTGAAAAAACGTTTGAATCTGTAATCATTGTCCTGATATTAATCTAAGGACAGATCTACATCTTTTAAGAGACCTATGGCGTAGATCACTTTCATAATTACAAAGTAATGTCAAAAAGAAATAACAATAATAACTATAGTAACCGATCCTCGACGTCCTTCTTCCCATAAAACTTATTCCAAAGTTTTGTAAAAATATACTGTATCAGTTTTTCCTGAAATTGAGGCTTACATTACATTTAAGCATGCTCTACGATTCTAGTCGACTTAGCGATTTCCACATAAAACCGCTGAAAAGTGAAAGTAATTAATTAGTATTTGGTTTTATTTTCAGTTAATCATGTAAACAACCAAAGGTACAATGGCCGAGATGGTCAATCTGTTACAACCATTATTTTTCGTGCATAATCACATCATCAAACTTATGTGAAGCTTTAAGCGTAAAATAAGTGCGAATGAGGAACAAGCAATATAGTAATGCTTGGACCAATGAATAGTAAATGCATCTATATAAATTTAGCTTCTGGGTCGGTATGTCATGATACATAAAATGTACATTTTGAGTTAGATTTGATGACAAATATATCTTCCTCCAAACTGATTATATAATATGGTAATTTCTTTTAAATTAACTTCAGAACAAGAACATTTAGACATTTCCGTTTGTTTTCTTACAATGGAATGCACAATGCATAAATCCATATATTTTTAGTTTCGAACCCTGCCATAAGTTAAATCTAATTTACATATGTAAGTCTAGAAGTCTAGTACCGCCCATTTTGTTGCCATAATGCGATTACAATAGGTATATCAATAAATTCTGATTAAGATTAAAATCACGCAATCATGCGATGCGGCCAATAACCCTACCTAGAGTTAATAAATTACCTAATTAAAGTTGGGTTGTTCAAAAAGAAAACCTCATCCTGATATAAATTTTATGCATTCGAGTAAATTTCTTCACCAAAATAAAACGTTTGAATGGAATTGTTTGTTTTTAAAACACTTTTCTTCTACAATTCACTATGGTGGAAAATACAAATAAACACAAAGTTTATTGCGTACGGCTTTCAATATTACCAATATTTTTTATCTTAGTTTCATTTCAGACCTTTCAAACATATTTGTGTAGAGAAGGCTATAAAGAAGGAAGGCTATGCTGACATTGTTGCGATGCCTGTAACAAACTTTTAATAAAATTTATTATGAATATCACATTCAGTAAACATCTGTTTTCTTGACTTGGATTTAAGGTAGCCCCTAGTCGCAAAATGTCATCTAAGTAGATGCACAAAATGAAGTCCCGCGAATACATATTTATATGTGACACACTACTGGTTTCATATTTTTATTAATATATTATAATGGGGCTGTGTTTAACCCAAAAGGTAAACAGATTAATGCATATAAATATAAAATTTTCTATACTAGAGGAAACAAAAGTATTTTTCTGTTTCTTTAAATCTATTTTGCCACGTAATAACCATTTTTTTTTTTGATCGGCAGTCCGGCATAGCAACCATTGCGCCAAACAGGTCGTCAGCAAGGCTTAATCATTTTAAATCTGTCATAATATCCTCTAAAATAGAGTGGTTAGTAGGAATAAAATGGTATATTTTATGGCTATAAGCCTTTTAGTAGGCTAGTTTTGGAACCAGAAAAAACTAGAAAGAAACTGTCTTGCACTGCATTGCATTTGCAAGCTCTATGGTCTGGCCTGTAAAGCCAAAGTTTATGTAATTTCTTCAAGAATTATGTAAGATTCCTTTGAAATGAATTAATTTATTAATTAAAAATATTGTGTAAACTGGGGCTTCTCATAATAACATGATTTCAGAGTCACAGGGCTTTTCACTAATTAACAAAAAATGAAAGCCTGCCAGCCTATATAGCCACGTCTCTGTTGTCGTTAACTGCTGCGTTAACGGCGGCGCCGGTGTAGTTGTACTGCAGGACGGAAGGGAGGCCCATTTGGACAAGGTTGCACTGCTAACCTCTCCCCCCCTTGAGTTTAAAGCAACTGGCCTTTTACTAAAGGATAGAGAGTGAGATAGTTTTTAAAACCTTTGCCGCTGTGGCCTTAATTATCTCTCGTAATTCATTAACAAACATATTTAGTACCTTACCAACCTTACCAAAGCGACTCTTTATATCTTTAGTAGAACTGATCCAATAAGAGATCTTCCAGTAATTGTGTCTGAAAGAATAACATCTCATAGCAAGGGGTAAGAATCGCTTAAGCCTTAAGGTTTCAATAGTTTCCTTGTTCTCTTGCGAGTTACAGTTTAACAGTTTATATATAGTTGTACCCACAGCTGAAAAAAATATTTCTCTTCGATTCTTATGCCTTTATATATGACAGCACCGTTAAATACTTATTTTATAAGATCATCTATTAACGGAGGTGTTCAATCTGTACAGATTTTCGAAATCAGATACCTTTTTATTATCAGAGTTTCCCGGATTCTTTGTTGAGCCATCTTAAAGAATAAAATTAGTCGTGTAATATAGTTACTGGATATAATTTTCTGTTCTTTATTTACTTCACTTAAAAGGATAAGAATAGATTGAACCATAGATTCATCTAAGGTATGATCTTCTAACAAGACAATTCATAAAAAGGTTTTCCAGTACATAACCCTTCATTTCTATTTCTTTTAAGATTGCCTTATTTTATACATAGTTTTCTTGAAAAGAACAGGGTTCTCTTTATGTACGAAAGTATTTTTCTGTTTTATATATGTATATAATAGCTAACAACTTGTACTAAGACTTGTACATGATTAACCTCTTATGAAGACTCTGAGATAAGTAGATAAGTGCATACTTATGAACAAGAAAAAAAGGATAGCGATTAGTGAGTGTTCCATGGTCAGTCTCTCGTAAAGACTCTAGGATACATACTTCCTAAATTTAAACTCCATGGACAACCTCTTGTGAAGACTCTAGAATACATAATGCTCAAGTTTACACTCCATGGTCAACCTCTCGTGAAGACTCGAGGATATATACTTCTCAAATTTATACTTTATGGCCAGTCAACCTCTCGTGAAGACTCTAGCAAACATTCTTCTCAAGTTTATGTTATATGGTCAACCTCTCGTGAAGACTCTAGAATACACACATCTAAAATTTACACTTCATGGTCAGTCAACCTCTCGTGAAGACTCTAGGACACATTCTTCTCAAGTTAATTTTACGTGGTCAACCTCTCGTGAAGACTCTAAGATACGTACTTTTCAAATTTATACTCCATGGTCAACCTCTCGTGTTGAATTGTAAATGTATGTTATGTACATTATTTATTACATAACGTATTCAGAGACTGATTGTTTCATATATTGAAACAACATAAACTAATCCATTTTTCTTACCGGGATCGTCGGTGTTGTTCGTAATTTTACCAACTTCTTTGCCGGTTTATTAAATTTTTCTTTGATTTTCCGACTCAACCCGGATGTTTTGCACTT
Source organism: Pyrgus malvae (assembly GCA_911387765.1). Taxonomy (NCBI): domain Eukaryota; kingdom Metazoa; phylum Arthropoda; class Insecta; order Lepidoptera; family Hesperiidae; genus Pyrgus; species Pyrgus malvae. Next base: position 862,257 of record OU426955.1, on the reverse strand, counting down.
CGATTATTATCCATTTTAAATGTAAAATGAGTTATATTGTATTTATAACACAAAATATACAAAAGCATTTCGCTAAATGTATTGCAGCGAAGGAGCACAAAAAACACAATGACGTTTATGTGGACAGATGACATTGGAGTGAAGAGGTTTTTTCCTTTTTATTTTTAAACTTTGTGCAGCGTAGTAGTCCAGATAAGCACGACTACAAGTAATTAAAGTGATCATGAGGATGAGATGCGAAGTATAATTATTATGTTTTGCAAGATTTAAAAATATAAAGAATAGTAATAAAACCGCAAGAAGCTTCATAACTAGTCATTTTTAAAGCACCTCTAAAGATAAAACTTTTCAAGGTTAGTTTTTAATTTTCTATCGGGTGTCCGACTGCCCGTAAAGCCTCCTCCGGCAAGGTTTAACGCCGGCAGAGGCCGGAAGAGAAAATTATTTGTACTCTACATACAGCGGCGATAGCGCAGTTGCCGGCATCGGTCTCCGGTCACCTTTAGTAAGACATTTGACATGAGTATTTGAACTATGTATTTAGCCCTGCTTTATGGGTAAATAAATAAAGCTACCCCAATAGTAGGATTTCCTGTGTCGTGGGTACCACGGACACACACAAAGACAGTAACCCGAACACCCAGACTAGAACAAAGTCAACATTTAAATTTCTGCATCGCCGGGAATCAAACCCGCACCCTTCGGTCGGCAGTCTGGCGTGGTGACCACTGCGGGTCACTACTACCCGGCGGACGATGGGTCGTCACTATTGTAATATTTTATGAAAAGGTTGTTCTTCGTCGCTAAAAAAATTCAAGTCAAAACGCGACATTCTCATACATTTTTTATGAGAAAAATATTCATGACGTCACAAGGAACTGACCTAACTATTATTGATTTAAAATTAAATAAAAATCAACTAAACTTAGTTGATTTTTATTATGAATCATGAATTATGAAGCGCGCATGGCTCGGCGGCGAGCGTAGAACGCAAGCGATCTATGCAGCTAAGCCAAACGGGCGCGGTCAGGTGTGAGATGGGTGACCGCTAGTGGCAAAAAAATTTCATGCGCGTTTCCGTGCTTCGGAGGGCACGTTAAGCCGTCGGTCCCGGTTGTTGTCGATAGATAACAGTCGTTAAACCTTGTCGGAGGCCTTATGGGCGGTTTGAAAACATCCGACAGCGGGTTGGCCACTAACCCGCATCTCCACCAACCCGCATTGGAGCAGCGTGGTGGAGTAAGCTCCAGGCCTCCCCAATATTGGGGAGAGACCTGTGCCCAGCAGTGGGACGCAAAAAGGGTTGCAGCCAAACTTAGTTAACAAATTATTATTCTGGTTCCAATCGTAATTCAGTGCAACCTTTACTTAGAGTACAGTTATGTTGTGTCAATGTTAGGTTTTGTTGTACAATGAGACGCACTGAGAGCCGAGTGCCGACTGGCGCCCGCGACCAATGAGGCGTGGCTATTAGGTACCAGTACGTATCGTATAATGTGACAATTATGTAAGCTGACCACCGCTGCGCCGGCTGACGGCTGCCGGTAGTCATCGTTTACATACGGCATACGTAAACATTCAGTACAGGTAAGCCTTAGTGTATTCTCTTCTTGTATCTATGGCTCGGGATTATAATACTTATAAACTTAGAATAATTACAATTGCATTATAAAAACCAAGTTCACGCGCCCAAATTGAAGCATGTTGATTGGTGCCATTAATGGCACCAAACGCCAGGCCGCTCCGTAAGTCTTAAGGTTAAATATTATCACAAAACTTTTTAAAAACAAAAGATGTCTGAGAAAATAACTTTTCTCGGTGTTTTCAATATTTTTTTGTATTTTATAGTTAATAGCGTACCTGGCAGACGTTGTCCTGACTTAGACCTATTGTGATTATAAATTAAGATATAAGCTATCCTATCTTTCAAGTAGGATCAAACTGCACACCGTGTGCAAATTTTATTAAAATCGGTTATGTAGTTTAGGAGTCCATCGCGGACAAACAACGTGACACGTAATTTATATATATTAAGAAGATTTGGTCAAAATAAAAATATTTTGATTGTCAGATGTGACAGCTGTAGAAATCTATTTAGTGCTTCAGTTTTGACAGCGCGCTTGTATGAAGACACTCATTCTATACGTATTTATTCTAAGAATATAAATGTATTCTCTGTCTGCCGTAATAGGTCACTAAAAGGAGGCTTTCAGTACAGCGGAAAGCTACAGTGCGAATACCCCTCAAAATGACACAAAATGGTGTATTTACCTACGTCACGACATTTACTCTCCTAACATACAAATAATACATACAAATTTTTACCAAAGATATCAATTATTACTGGCCTGTATTTACGAGTACCTAGTTCAACTGTCAGAACTTACGTTATAGTGACAAATAATACCTATTTCAAATTCGGTTTAAGACTTGTTACAGATAACCAATGTGTATTGAATATTAGCTCCATTATGAGAAACACATTTTATTCAAAACACATTTTTTTTAAATATGATCAATGGTAAAAATATATAAATCATCACCTTGCTCCGCGTTGATGTGCCATGTAAGATCGACTTCCAGCCAGGAGAAATCTAAACTTTGTGTGTCCCCTTGGTACACAGGGAATTCTAGCTTTTTTTTTAACTTATAAAATACCGTGTGCTGCATTCTTACAAAATATAAACTTAGACAGTACGTCAAACAGAAGTAATTGATGTAATTACCCGCTAACATTCCTTTGATTGCGCTTGTTGTTACATTAAATATTACACAAACCACCTGCATCTATCTGGTACTGAAACTGCACGCAATAATTAGTTCCGGATACTTATGTATTGTTTGAAAAAGTTATGGTACCAGTAGAACGCGGGCAATTCTCACGCGAGTTCAGTCAAATCACGAATTTAGCTGGTTGTGGTTACTTATTGGTTTACTTTATTCAAAGGGTCTACCATAATCTATGATGTATGGCAAATATGATATTATAATGTTTTTAAAGAGATTGTGTGACGATATTTTGCTAGATACGTAGACTATTCCTATTAAGATCACCCAGTGCAGAAATAAAAATGCCCTTCCAATATTCACCTGTGAAATAACTACAAACTTCTTCCAGTCTAAAGCTTCGGGTATTTTTAAGGGGTTAAGAAACGACTAAAGATATCGCAAATTTATGAAATACCATACCAAGTAAGACGAGCAAACACCGAAATAGTCCCCAATTATTTAAAAAGTTTGTACTGGATAATTTTGCTTTTCTACTTTTTACAAATCAATTGTTTCAAGCCGCTAATTATAACAACGTCTTCTGATATCTTATCTAGAAAAAAAAGCATTTAAAATCGTTTTCCGGTTGTCATTAGATTATTCAAATCATTACCATAGTCATTACTGGCATCTGTTACGGTACTTACGGTGCCTGAAATCCGTTATCAGTTTCCTTATCTCGCCAAACCCGCATACGTCAATTAATAAATGCAACAATCCATCATTTTCCTTGTATTCTCGCCATTGAAATTTCATATCGAAGGTTTCAGATCTAAAGATTAAAAGGAATAGGATAGTGATTCCCATTTTGTCTGGAATTTTATGACTCTACATATACCAGTAGAAATAGGCGATACTGTTCGTGTTGGTTTTTAATAATATAAAACTTTTTGAAAATGCAGAATACTATCATTTAGAACATTTTAAACTACGTCTGTTTTACTTTTTTTATTTACTATACGTGAGCGCATTTATTGCTTACTTTGTTACTCCCTACTGCTTTAAGGAAAACGTAGTATTAAAAACCTGCTAACCAAAATTTCTTAACGTCATGTGAATTCCAATAATCCACACTTGGCCAGCTATATGTTCTATCATTATAATGGTGAAATAAGTTATTTCACATAAGTTGGTTGTGATGATTTGATACTTGGGGGCTTCCGGGGTTGCGGGTGGTGGAAGTGGGAGGTCTAATCGGTTATCAAGTTAGCAGCCTCGGGAAGGTCGGCGGCGTGTGCGTGGCCGCATATGGAAGTGCCAGCGCTGGTAGTCGCAGAAGAGCACCATTGCTCTTCGGATGATGGACCCGTTTGGGGCTTCACGCGTGGAGGACACCGGTGCGTATCTTCGGGGATCCCGGAGTTCTCTCCAAACGTTGAGGCAGGCCACTGAGGGGGTTTTTAAATAAATAAATAAATAAATAATAAATAAACGTTACACACTCATAGCCCCACAGTAAGGTAATTAATACCCTGTGTCGTGGGTACCATGGACACATACAAAGACAGGAACACAAACACCCAGACCGAGAACAGAAATTTAAACTCATCATTCAAACTTCTGTTTCGCCGGGAATCGAACCCGGGACCCCTCGATTGGCAGTCCGGCGTGGTAACCATTGCGCCACGCGGGTCGTCGTCTAGTTTTTAGTGCAGTAACTTCTTCTTCTCACATAACCCGGTATCTCTCCCACACCTTTTGAAGGTTTTCCCTCAGTATTCGGTATTTTACTTTGAAGTAAGAATATAAACATGGTTTGTGATGATCTGTAAGCTGAATATATGAGTACAATACATGTCTATAAATAATATCTACGCGTTGTACTTTCGTCACGTGTGGTGGGTGCGGATTGCAGGTGATGATGACTAATTAGCTCACATTTCCTGTTTCTCTGAATTGGGATATCTCATCGATATTGATACGGTACGAGAAATCAATATCATTCGAATCATATTTCTTATGAAGGAACTCTTCAATCTTGATCAAAATGTATAAATATTGTCTAAATGTAGTGAAACAGTGACGGTGATCATTTGAGATGACTATTTCGCCCAAGTTGGTTTACTAAAAATTAACTATGTACTCTAAAACTACATAGCTTCAAGGTTGCATGTCAAGGTGATGGTTAGTAGATACCTACTTAGTATAACGCTATTGGAGTTCTCAGAAATTCTTAGAAACAAATACCTAGTTGCATTGTGGTTCCAAGGGGTTTATAAATAAAAATCCACTGCCCACCGTTGAATTCACAGGTTGTGAAACATAGATATCTAACCTTCATGATGTTTCACTCTTATAGCCCCACAGTAAGGTAGATACCCTGTGTCGTAGGTGCCATGGACACACACAGAGACAGAAACACAAACACCCAGACCGGGAACAGAAATTTTAAATTCATCATTTTTTCTGCTTTGCTGGGAATCGAACCCGGGACCCTCTGATCGGCAGTCCAGCATGGTAACTACACGGGTTGTCAATAGGTCGTCAGGTAGTTGATGGGAACTGTAAATTTTTTTGGGATTAAAAATAGCTTGAGTGCTTTATTATTCCAGACTCTATAATCTACTGCTATGCCAAATTTCATCCCGATCCATTCAGCCGTTCTTACTGATTTGAGCAACAAGCTTCTACCCAAACATCCAAACATAAATAGGTACATCAAAACTTTCGCATTTATAATAATAAGTATAGATTTGAGTGCGATGAATATAGCTAATTTAGAGACGGTAGGCTTAGTCACAGGCGTCACAGCTGAAACCATGCTGAAACTGAGCTGAGTTGAGTTGACCACAGTCGCGGGTTCCGGTCCTGATTACGGCAAAGGCAAATGTTTATTTGACACTCGGCTATTTAGTCTCGGTCTCCATGTTTGCTTGTCGGATATTTGCATGGACCGTTTTTTAGTTAGCTCTATTCAGTTTTCCTTAAAGTTTGGGATTGCTATAGGTGAATCGTTAAACTGCCCACGAATTTACCCAGGAGTATGATAGGATTTGATTTAACGAAACTGAAATTGGTTTGGACGAATTAAGTCAATTTGAATCGCAGAAATAATAGCTGTAAAGTCGGATAGAGCCTTGGAAGTTCATCATAATTTTATCTAGAGTGCAATAAAATTAATGAAGTGCATAGTCGGATGAAATTGAGACGTCGTTGACCGGAGTGATGAGTGGTATCGCAAAATCCGCAGAATGCAGGTCGCGAGAAGGCCGGCGCTTCCGCGGTGCGCGGCGCGGCGCCACTCGCGCCCCAGCCCTCGCCGCGCTCGGACATGGCGACTCCGCGCTAACCGCCACAAACACGACACGATACCGAAACTCGTTGTGCTGTGAATTACTTTCCACACCTGTGACTTACTACAACAACATGCAGCGGTGAGTACTCAAACATTTCCTATTATCATCGAGCTTATTCTATAGTACTACTCCAAGATTTTTCCGACCGGCGTTTTCCACCCGAAAAACGGTACGCACGGACGAATTTCGCCCTTAAAATTGCGATTTCGATCGAAATTACAAAGTACGAGTATTTACGCGCTTTTAAGTAATCGATTGTGCACACGATAGGCATCGACATTGGATTATTGTTCGCGGAATAATTATGGAATGCCTAGCCAGAATAAATCATCGAAAGATTGGCCTAGCCAGAATAAATCATCGAAAGATTGAGCAAAATCTAAGGCCGACGGCGGCGGCGCCTCGAATATATAAACACAATTGTTTGTTGTAAAATATGTAGAGGGTGTGGTGGAGATAAATCTTGAATTTCTCGGCGGCGGTGCAGAGATATGAATTCCGTAGGCGGGTCTGGAGTGTCTGAGAAATTTCCAAGATGCTCTCGAGGTGATCTCGAGTTTTCGACGGGCAATTAAGTCGAGATGACAGATCGAGTCGTAGAGACGGAGGAGGTCGGGGTCTGGACCGTAATGAGCAGTCGTCGATCTGTGTCGAAGGCTGCGTCGTTGCACCGCACGAGGAATGTTAATCAATGATGCAATGACCTCTGCGCCTCTTTTTGCATAACGCCAAAAAACGTCATCTTCGTCATTGTTGTGCCGGCAGCGCGTCTTCCTTCTCGGGGCGTTAAGTCGCTTCGCATTTCCTTATTAAGCCTCAATGAAAGAAGATGAGACGTCGACGTTTTTTGCGCCGACAAGAATAAGTGGATTTGAAGCTGAAGGATTCCATGTCGATTCGTCGCGGCTAATTTAGGTTTTATGACACTCCGAATTAATTCAAGGTTGGGTTGGTAGGTCAAATTTGACGATAGAGTCATTCGTTTGTAAATATTGCACTGGCTTACTCCGATACATTGTTCTGGCGAAGAAAAGAAGAAAACAATGGACTAGTATCTGTTCGAAGTACGGCACGACACAATACAGGTGGACATGCAACAGCGTAACAGCTTCGGAGCGACATTACAATGAAGTATTTGCACAACTTTTTACAACAATAGATTAAAAAGGTTACGGATGAATTTCGCTTGAACTTTCAGGTCTGGTTGTTCTTGAGAATTGTACATATTTGGATGGAGGATGAACCTTGTGAATGGCTTGTACGATTTTTAAAGCGGCTTTTTGTATCGACAATAAACATAAATGTTGGTCTATTGCAATTGTATTTCAATCTGAATACAAAAATGAAATGTGATATACCTACTCGTAGGTAAAACATTTCAAATAAGCAAAAGAAACGTTTTTGTTCTCTATTAATAATTTTCCCTGCAATTTCGCTACACATCAGGTATCTGGAGATCGATTTTTAACATTTTTGCGTACAGTGATTTTTACATCTAATAGGTAGGTTAGTTACCTATAAGTTCTCACACTAAATAAACTAAACCGAATGTTAGCATTTTTGTGTTCTGTTTTTCTTTAGTCTTTCATATTTACTTCGATAAATCGTGTTTTACACTTGTCGCTTCAAGCTTTTAAAGGCACGGATCGCGCGAGATTGCTAGCAGTATCTAATGAAGATTTTGGTCATCCATCTCAAAATTTAGGCACAGTTTTGGACCCATCAACGTTGAGGATTGCGATAGGCCTCTGCGTTGGTGCTAAGGTGTGTGAACCCCATCAATGCTTATGTTGCAGAGATGTGAGTTAGTTTGGTCGACATGGACTTTCCCGTACCAGGAGTGCTGGCCGATTATATTGCCATGGCGCTATAAACGATTTGATCCGCAGATCTCTTGCCACTGTCTCTGTACCTGCATCGTTAGAACCTTCAGGAATGTGCAGAGACGATGGCAAGAGACCTGATGGGGCTACGCTTGTGCCATGGTGACTTGGCCGGACCCTGGTATGGGATTTTACTTGTGTGGATACTTTGGTAATTCATCTAAGAAGGCGGGGGCCGCAGCCGACCATGCACAGCTTCTCAAGCGCCGCAAATATTCTTCCATTTCAAAGGATTATGAATTTGCGGCGCTTGCGATGGAAACTATGGGTCCATGGTCGGCTGACATGAAAACATTCATGCAAGACATGTCAACCAGACTGATTCTAGCCTCAGGTGACCAGAGGGCAGGCAGCTATTTTTCTCAAAAAATTAGCCTATTAGTTCAGAGGGGAAATGCTGCCAGCGTTCTGGGCACGATGCTACAAGCGCAAATTTTAGATGGGGTTTTCTTATTATAGTTAATTGTTTTAGTTTTTAGTTTTTATTATTACTTTTTTGTTGTTTGTACTAAAATTACATAAAGCTTTTATGGGTATTTACTATTTATTTATTATTTCCTAGTTTATAATAGACATAAATTATTTAAAATATGGTACCTCATATAACCTAGGTTTAACTGCTATTTCGACTATTAATTTTTGCAGTTTTTTTAAATTTCTGACGAAGATGTTCTTTAACGACCGATAAGTAAAAAGTAACTTAAATATTTATCAGTATTAAGTTATCCTTGAGTAATGCTGTTATTTCAACGTATTTAATTCTTATTGATCCAATGTAATTGCTATTTTTGCACGAGATGATAATAAATTGGTACCAATCATGGCAGACTGAGACATGACAGGCAGGACTGAATTCATGGCGACCATCAATCCCATGCAAGGTTTTTTTAAGGTAGATAATTTTCTTTGAGATTATAAGGTTATATAGAAAAGCTATTTTAGCTAGTATAGTTATATGTTTATGATAGTTAAATGCGTTTTTTGTTAATTTGGCACAATTTTTTCAATAAGCTTTGTTATTTTGGTTAGTGACTGCATACTGATCCTAAGTCGGGATACGGATTAGTCAGCAGTACTATAGTCCATGGCAGCAATAAATCCGATACATGTTTTTGTCTCCTCGTAACACATCTCTTAACGGCCGTTATTTTGAGATTATGAGGACATATTGATTAAATATCTGGCTCCCTCAGTAGACAATTTTATTTATCTTACTAGCGGACGCCAGCGACTTCGTCCGCATGGACTTTGGTTATAGTCATTGCATGATGCTATAGACTTAGATATTGCCTTCCGCAATAAACGGACTATTCAACACAAAAATAATTTTTGAATTCGAACCAGTTTCTTGAGATTAGCGCGTTTAAACAAACTCTATAGATTTTCCCCGTTTTTGCAACATTTTTACTGATGCTTCGCTCCTATTGGGCGCAGCGTAATGTTATAAATATAGCGTAAAGCCTTCCTCGATAAATGGACTATACAACACAAAAATATATTTTTTATTCGAACCAGTAGTTCCTGAGACTAGTGGGTTCAAATAAGCAAACTCTTTAGCTTTATATAGCTCCGCGTATAATACAATTTACCCTCTTATAGAATAAAGATTCAAAAATCGAAATAAACTCGTAGTTTTTCTGCGTTTCTCAATTTTACATTTATGGAGCACTGTCAAGTAATAGACCGGAGAATTCGGTTCCTGTCTCATCAACGATGACAGCCATAAATCCCGTGCAAGCAAGCACCACGTAACGAGCCCCGTGACAAGTCGAGACGAGGCGTGTGGATCACGATTGTATGCTAATGGCGCTTGAAACCATATCAAATGCTCTTTCTATCTGCCAGGCAATTCAATTAATTACTAATGGAATTGCGAATAAACTAATCGCTTTGGCCTGCAACATTCTCTGAAAATGTTTGGATGATTGCAACTCCCATAGTGTCCCTTAATAAGATCCGTTCTTTCTTATCATAATAGGAGCGATTTTAAACTATGTGGACGTTTTATAACCATGTAGAACCGCGATTGACCCAGCGGCTAACGTAGAACGCAAGCGATCTACGCAGCTAAGCATAACGGGCGCGGTCTAAGATGGGTGACCATTGGTGGCAAATTTAATGTGTGATTTGGATGGCACAATGAGCCGTCCCGGTTCTAGAAAGCAGTCGGTAACCTTGTTGGAGGCCTTATGGGCGGATTGATAACACCTGACATCATGTTTGCTACTAGCTCGCATCTCCACCGACTAGCATTGGAGAAGCCTGATGGAATAAGCTCCAGGCCTCCCCCAATTAAGGGGAGAGACCCGTGCCCAGCAGTGGGGCATAAAAAGGTTGAAATAAAGGCTGACTCTCTCGTCTCTCTATGCGTCATAATCTTATGTTTGAACTAATAAACGACTGGAATACAACTTGTAGCAACGTGATACAAATAAATGTTAAAACAATGCGAAAATACTAAAGCATCTCAGGGTTGGATTATTGATTGATAGGGAGCTCAAAGAAAAGTTTGCATAATATGAATTTTTAATTGCCTTTGAGCTTAAAACATTTTGAAAGGCCCTTACTCGGTTTTATGTAAATGATTTAAATACTAATAACTTCTCAGTAATACCTGTGGTAATACAATGAATATTTATTTATAATTCTTTTGACTTAAACGAAGCCAGCCAAAAAATAGCGTAGGGCGAAAATATTAAAGATAAACTCATCGGATACGGTCGGTTGTTGGATGGGTGAACAATAATAGCACAAAATTTATGCGCTTTTTCGAAGGGTCCCTTATCCTTCAAGCCTGATTGCTATCAGAGTGGTTGAATCAAAAGTAGTATATGAGGTCATTGGGTTAAATAAAATGTGACAGATGTCTGGGAGGTACGTACCTATCAAGATTTACCGTCAGCGAGGACCATGCTGAAACTTTTTATTATTTGCAAGGCAATGCAGCTCCAATACTCGAGCTTGACGACTCGTGTGGCGCAATGGCTACCATGCCGGACTGACGATCGGAAGGTCCCGGATTCGATTCTCGGCGAAGCAGAAATTTGAATGATGAGCTTAAAATCTTGGTCTGGGTGCTTGTGTTTCTGTTTTTGTTTGTATACATGGTACCCACGACACAGGGTATATCTATCCTACTGTGAGGATATGAGTGTGAAACGTTTTTTTTTAATACAGCAGTACTTACAATTATGGTTTTTCACTGTATCATACTGCACAATTTAAACGCTTGGTGGTATGTATGTATGTGTTACATGAATGCCCATTTTATGCAAATCAACATTATCGATATAGAACAAAAGTGGTATCTATTTGTTCTTCTGCGTTGTGTGATTGTGTGCTACTTGCAACTATAATGTTTGTTTTGCAAATTGTACCTAACCTAGTTAATGTTTTTATTTGTTTTTTTGTAGGTATTACTAGTTGTAGGTTAACGCCCTGCTAAATGCTTTACTAAGCTTTAGTACTTCAAGGTAGAATCGTTCACACGAGCTATTGCTATTTTTAAAATAAATTATTTTATAAATGAAGTTTTATAATTTAAAATAGTTCTAAGTTAGCATCTTAATATAAAATTTATGAAAGCTGGACTTATCCTTAGATGCCCTGCCGTCGTCAAGTTGTTACAAAGGTAGATTTATTTAAATAGCTTACAAAATTCGCACGAACCGCTCACGTACAGAATTTTGTTCGAGCACAGACAACGATATGTCTTATGCAATTAAAACTGTAAGTTAGCGCCGGCGCGTGCGCGTGCGCATGCGTTTTCCTCGCGATCTTGCGCAACATAATTGTTAGTGCGTTAGGTGAATCGCGAGCGTTTGTCGCTTCCCGAGGCGCCATAGTCTGGGTGCCGCATGCCGGCTACAAAATTAAACAACTCTTTTATAAAGTGAAGTAGCCTAAGTGCTTTCGTCCGAAGTCCCGTAAAATTTCTACCGGGTATTTTGTATAATTTTTAAAAGTAATAAATCTTCTTCTTCAAAAAGTCACCCTTTTGAAGAACAATAGTTCCATCGCGCTGATGAACAACGCCTCTAAGTTGTTTTCAAAGGTTCTTACTAACCGTATTGCGCAGGCTAGACGACTTACAGCCTCCCGAACAAGCCGCATTCTGAAAAGGCTATAGTACCATGGACCATGTACACACGCTGTGACAGGTTATACAAAAGACCGAGGAGTCTGACTGATCTGTCCTAAGAATCTGCCACTATGTATTGCGCATGTGGACTATGAGAAAGTATTATATAATAAACAATAATATAATTGAAAAGGTCGGCCACATTCCCTCCTAAGGTATTTCTTTAATAGGCGAAATTAAAAAACGACCCCAATGGATGGAAGAACGAAGAAGAATCCAACCAGATTCCGTCAAAGCCTAAGTGTAGATACTTATGCTATCACCAGATAAAGTGAGCGAGCCCTCAGACGGTGGTGGACGGACCGGCAGCAGTTTCGTGTGTCGAGCGTTCGTGTCTCGTCTCGCATGCCGCTGCATCTCAATGAGACGGGTCGCCGTCGCCATAGCAACTGTTATTCTGACCGCCGACCGTCACTTTTACCCGTGAAAAGGATTTCTGAGTATAGAAAAAGAGATCTTTGCAAATGAAGTTTCGGTAAAATAATCATTAGTTGCAGTAATCTTAAACATAGGTGTTTGGTTTCCGTATACCTAAAATTTTATCATGTATGTATTATGAAAGTATAAAGTAGGTTTATCATTATATATATATTATAGGATATCATTATATATATTCTATAGGAACCATTCTCTTATGAACGACTATATTAACAAATATTTCTAAAATAAGATCGTATTGATATACATTTTATCAACAATTAGCACGGACGAATAAAAAACGTCCGTGACAGTTAGGTTCTTAAAATTTTATTTTATGCAGCCATAAAAATGTCACCAGTAAAATCTCTTATCTTAATTGATTACAACAGGTACTTTACTTATATAAATAGGTACCTAATCACTTAAATAAGCTGCAGTTATCAGCTATCTGCTAACCAATAGCTGAACTAACCTTAATACTGTCACTTTAATGAATTTACTGAAAAAGTACCTCTAAAGAGCAAAACCTCCGGGATAAATTCGTTAAGCCGTTAGCCGTCGGCGTCAGTCCCAAAAAGAAAAAACCTGCTAGCACAGTTTTTATCAGCCCACGTTTAATCACTCCCCGGCTATCATGGTCACGTCTGCTGTCAACGGTTTCTGTTTTTTGAGTCTAGACCTAAATATTAGGCACGAACGCGGATTTCCAAAAGCTTGCAAAAGTTCCATATTATACCTATATTATACTGAGCTAGTTAGTTTTTGCGCTAGATTTTCGTAAAATATTTAATAAAAAAATGTTTTTACAGTTCAAACACTTCAAACTCTAACGTTTTTATCACTTATTTTTTTGTCTTATTGAGCGTGTTTAACATGGTTATTTTACAGAAATGAATGCCGGTGTTGAACAGGCGTTGAGACCCGCTTTTCGCCTATTGAAACACTCATTTCATGACCTGAATTTGCACAGATAACTTTTTGCCACTGTTGAACAAGTAGTTCGTCATTATTTTGTATTATTCTTTATATCCAACCTAGCTTTTGTATTCTATTTATTTTATCGAGATTAAGAAAGAGAATTGCTATATTTAATCTTAAATCCACACTTGTGATATCCTCAAATTCAAATTTTACATTAGGTACTGAAAGTTGTGATAGGTTTAAATTGTTTTTATTAATCTACGTAATTAAAGTATTCTTGTCTCAATATATAAAAATCTAATCTTGAATATTACTAGAGCATAACTGAGGAGCATAAAAGTAACTTTTTGTGACGACATCTTGATTAATGCTTTTTTATCTTTACTAGATTTTTGTACATAATAATATATTTAAATAGAAATAATTCGCAGATTTATCAGTATAATGGGTATAAGCAAGCTGAACCAACTAATTACCTATTGGTTACCTAAGTGATTTCAGAGTTTTCGAAATACTAAGGCTTTTTTTATTAATTCTTAGAGGTGGTAGAAATATCTATGTTCTGAGAAAATTGCATTGATGCGCTAAGATACGAAATCTTAAATTTCCACATTATAGTTCGAGGTTAGAAATATAGCTAGGAGGTGTCATTTAACATTGGGATGGTAGCCTACCTACTTCGGGTTAGGTGAATTCTGTAGCTTACGGGCCTGTTAGAGCAAGAGCTCAGATTATTTAGATTAAATACAATATTATATTATTTTTCTCTTAATTTTTTTATAAAAGTGCAAAATTACTATGAAAATCTTTTATGGAATGTTTTTTAACCATTTTCATTCATTTCTTTAATATGATATGCTGGTCATAAGTCTCCTCAAAAATTGAGAAGAATATATAGGCCCCAGTGTACGGATAGTCGCTGGTCCAGTGCGGGTAAGACGATATAACATGCCGTTATGAAATTTGGAATAACTCTTAGAAACTACGGCTGAAATATTACACATCATAAAATTGTCCTTCACCGTGTGTAAAGTTGAAGGTTTTCTTTCATAACCCTTTTATTGCGGGGCATAAGTTGTATTAACCGAGTCCCTGTAGCTTCGGGATTATGAATAGAGCTACGGTATCCCCTGCCTGATCTGATCGTTAGATGCGACTAAAAGGGGGATTCTGGGATTGCGGGCGGTTAGAGTGGGAGCCATCGGCCCCGGGAAGGACGGCGGTGTGTTCGGCGGGCCGGAAGGCGGAAGGTGGCCGGATGCCGCCGTAAGCATCTGAAGGTGTATGAGAGCACATTTGCTCTCCCGAAGATAGGCCCGTACGGGGCGCCGCGCGCGGAGGACACACTGGAGATCCCGGAGTCCTCCCCAAGCGCATAGGCAGCCACCGAGGGGATTTTAGTGCGTTACAAATCTCACATTACCCGGAGAGGATTCTCCCAAGGTGCCGGGTATCTTATGAAGGTTTCGCCCGATACAAAAAAGGTTGTATTAACTAATATAAATAAATTCAGTCAATAAATTCCTATCAAGTCAGACATGTAGTTTGTTGTTAGTTTTTGCAGCAAGCGTCATTCATCACGGTGAGGTAACGTGTATCGGGGGCGCGGTCACGGTGGCTGCCGGTGGCATCACTGCCCACCGGACACCTAGACCAGTGTCCGCAACGGACTAAATCAATCCATCACTCAAGTTAAAAATGTACTGGTAATTATTTAGGTAAATAATAATATGTAGGTACATATGTAGTGTGCCTACATTTTCATTTTTTACTTTATTTATTTCAGGCTAAGGCCCATAGAAAGTAATACATAGATAAAAATTAAAATGTCACAAACTAATACATATAAAGGAAATAACATACAATAATGCAATACAAAAAAAAATACTTAAAATAAACACTATACATAAACAATAATAATAATTTATCTAGGGAATGTCCGTGTCTAGCCTGATGACAGACTGACAGACATCAGTCTGTCATCAAGCTGTATCTTATGAAAATTTCTAGATACCAGAAATTTTCACAAATGATTTATATCTGTTGCCGCTATACTAAAAAATACGAAAAAATATAATAAAATAAATATTTAAGGGGCTCCCATACTATAAACGTGATTTTTTTTAGATAATAGGCTGTATTTCATGAACTGTAACGCGAGTTCCCCGTGGAAATGGCTAGAAAATAGAAAATTTCACAGATGCTGTATTTATTTTGCCGCTATAACAAAAGATACTAAAAAATGGAATAAAATAAATATTTATGGGAGCTCCCATACAATAAACGTGTTTTTCTAGATAATGGTACGGAACCCTACGTGCGCGAGTGACTTGCACTTGGCCGGTTTATTAAATATTTTTAATGGAGTAGCAGAAGATGATGAAGACCACGTGGTGTTGAGTGGTCGCTGCTTCCCATGGACATCGACACACAACCTCGAGAAAGCCAAGTCTGGCCTTTGGTTGTATGGTCGAGTTAAGCTGCTGTTCCTGACGCTAATGGTTGCCTCATAAGGCTGGCCGACAACTGAACCTTTCCACAAAAACAAAATAGAATTTTTACACGACGTGGGTGCAGCGGTGGTACTTTCTCCGTCAAAATATTAAAGTAATTTTTTTATACCTTAATCTACATAAATTTATCCACCTACAATATTAAGAAAAACATTTAAAAAATATTCTTAGTCTCAACTCTCAGTGTGATTGACACCATCGTACCCTCAAATCCAAACACCTAAACAATGAAGCTAATGCAAATATTTCAGTCACAATATGAAACTACATTATACGCTTTTTCTCCCAACAAAAACCTCATTTGAGTCAATTTGTTGCGTTGATCGTAATATTACTGATATTATTGATTGATTCTAACAAAAACAGTGATCCATGGTTGCATCTATACGCAATCGTGGCACGATTACTGGATTTTGAGATCGACTTTAGGTAATTTCTGTACATTACGATAATTCATTATTACTTTAAATCCGAAGCGCTTATTGCCCTGCGACTTGTGAACAATGCTACTTCTACGTCACTACTTAAGAGGTAGAATTAGGCGCGGTAGGTGACTTCTGGCAAGTTTCGGGATTTAGAATAGAGCTACGGTATCCCCTGCTTGATCGTAAAGGCGACTAAAAGGGGGCTTTCAAGGTTGCTGGCGGCGAGAGTGGGCGCTTGATCCGTCCAGCCAGAAGCATCAGTATGGACGGCGGTGTGTGCACATCTGCTCTCCCGAAGATGGGCCCTTTCTGGGCGCCGCGCGTGGAGGACACCGGTGCGTTCCACTGAAGATCCCGGAGTCCTCTCCAAACGTAGAGCCTCCAAGAGGGTTTTAGTGCAGTACAAATCCCACATAACCCGGTATCCTCTCCCAAGGTGCCGGGTACCTTTTGAAGGTTTCCCTCTGATACCAAAAAAAAAACCGTACCATACTTTACAGGGCCTGTTAATAGGCAACGTGCACGATACTGATAAAAGATATTTTAAAAAATCGCGGTCCTTTTTCAAACCTTCGGGTGTAGTGTGATAGAGACTTCACATCAAGCACGAGACATAAATAATAATAATAATAAAATAGTCTAAGTTCTAGTTTCGGCTGGTGGCCCTCGAAAAATAAAGCATTCAAAAACAGACTTTCAAGGTTTCGATCCCTATGCTAGCTGCTTGTTCACTACTTAATATGATAAAAATCATTCAAATAAACTTAATTAAATTAAGAGCACGCTTACACCCATGGTCCATTGCAGCCACGTGGCGATGGAATGGATGGTAGCCCAGCTCAAACTGGCTTATGACGATTCGCAAAGCAACGTTGCATTTGTGTCCGTATATAGTACCATGCTACGAAGATATGGCTTCGTGACGTGCGTTACATGTGCGCTTACGTGCTCCTTGCTCTGCGATGCATAACTGTTTGTTTAGGCTTCTGAATAATTTCTTGAAGACTGTAAGTAGTAGTTGCTAATTTACAACACTGACAAGTAAAGGTACAACGTCTTCACATAAAAAAGTAAATCGATCAAAAAATTTATAAGAGTTAAATACATCTTATATCTGAAGAGGAACAGACACCTTCTCCAAGAGTTGCATTTCAGAATCGTCTTAGTAACTTTTATATTTTTATATATATGTTTTGTATAATAATATTGTAAAATATTGTAAATTTTGTGTGGTATTAGTGGTATATAATAAAATGAGAAGATGTGTTCGTCCTTATTTCACGTCGGAACGATGCTACGGATTGACCTGTTCTTTTGTATGGAGATAGTTTGGTGTTTGGAGAGTGACATTTTTGAGAGAGTTATTTTTTACGCGCGGATAGTATCTCATTCCTATGGCGTAATACATCTAGCACACGCGGGCTGAGCTGTGGGCGCAAAGTTAGTTATTTGATAAAACAAATCAAAATATTGTAATGTACAAACTAACAAAAAATTTATATTGTACTAGTATATATAACTTTGTCAGTTTATTTGCAACGCTCGCACTGGCATCGAAGCCCCCACACGAGCTCGTCAGATGCGGCGATAGAGCACGCAGAAGTGCACGAGCGACGACCCGAGACGTGTATGGCAATGCTGACTTGTCGACTTGTTCAATTAAAATTTCATTTTCAAAAATACATTTTCAGCCCTCAGCTCTAAAAAAATACTTGATGCACTTAAATCTACGAAACTTAGCAAAACGCGCGGTCAGGTGTAAGGCGTTTCTGTACTCCAGAAGGCATGTTAAGCCACCAGTCCTGGTTGTTATTGATAGGTAGCAGTTGTTAATCACTATCGAGGACCTTAACAGCGATTTGAAAACATCCAAGCGGCTTGGCTTAGTGGTCAGCCAACCCAAAAACCAACTTAAATTAGACATAGATGGTTATTATTTGATATAAAACAATAATCTATAGGCAGTGCGAAGGAAGTGAAAGCGTCTAGCCCGGTTGCGTCACAGATGCCTAGTTTTTACGTCGTTGGGCAATTCGGCAATTACAACTATGATACCACCTGAACGTCACATCCTTTTCGTAAATAAACATAAGTACGTTTAAAAGATATGGGTTTATAAAATTATCTTCTTCTTCTGTCTATAAATTCGTTTCTTAACTTAAGGAATTGAATGTGCCCCTTTTCATTACATTTATGATTCTTATGTTATTTTTAAGGAACATCTAATCTAGTGTTTGTTTCTTTTTCGACGTCTGCACAAGACCCGATTGCATCTATGCTCTTAGAATTATTCTAAGTCTATGCTATAATTTCTATGAAATACCTCTCCTACAATAATAAAGTAACACCTACAGCCTACACTCAAGTGCGACAACGTGAGGAAAACAGGCAGATTGTGTTACATATCGGGTGTCGTTTTCCTCATGCGCTCCTGAATGCACTTCGCTGGTGAATTTGTGGTCGACTAGTGTATAACGAATGACTTCAATATGCAATGCGGTTGAATCATTTCTTATTTATCCTGTCTAGTTATTTTTTTCTATAGTTAAAACATTTATTACCTACATCATGTTTAAAAGATACATATATGGATCTTAAATGTGTGTATGTAGTACATTAGTTTGTATTGATGGGGCGTCGCCGCGTCGCAATGGCAAAGTTATAATAATATACAGTTTACTTAATTTTTTTTAACAGACGAATCTGTAGAGCCCAAACATTTGAGTTTTGGGTTGGGTTTACTAATAGGCGTCCCAGGGTTGAATCCTTTGGGCTCCCACCATCAGACCAATTCGATTGTACCATTGTAATTTCGGCTTATTTACACCAAGTGTCATGGTGATGATGGAACTGAAAGGAGTGAAATTATACAAAGTTTAATTTTATTATAAAACTTTATTACATACGTAGTTAGGTGTTAAAATTAAAAGGACCCAAAAAATCTTTATAATTGTTATCTACTTGTACATCGACTTCAATCTGAATAGTAAGTCTACGACCATGTTACGATATAGATGAACATATGAAAAGATTTTTCATCTTAAGATACAAAATGATGTAATCAAAACGTTGATTTATTATTTGTTAAAACGTTTCGGAGGCAAAAAGTTCCAACACAAAAACTGTTAATTTGGTAACACTGATCTCTAACGTAACTAAATGAAGTCATGTTTAAAGGATTAAGGAATTGCTTTGTAATATTACAGTATATTGACAATGTTTAATAGAAAGTTAAGGAATCCGACTAAATGTAGAGATTAATGTGTGAGTGAATGTGACATACTCGTACAAGGGAAAGTGACCACTTAGTGTGACTAGTGATCACCAATAACCGATATGGATAAAAAAGATACTTCACGACTCCAGATACAAAATTGCAAGAGGTATAGAGAATAGGAAATTGAGTTATTGAATAGGTAGGTGTTGTACCTGAGTAAAAGTATGCGAATGTGTAATGAGTTTAGCATTTAAAATTAGTAAATTATACAGATGTAAAGCTCTACTTGTCTTACAATTATAATCCGTAATATTTATTTGCAAGAATAAGGGTGGCAATGGTGGTCTTAAATAATATGTACAATGTACACTTTCCACTTATACTACCATACCGGTACTATGTATTTTTACATTGTAGTTAATAATTTATTTTACGAACCAAAGGGCCCATTCAATAGCAATCAACTGGCGAAGAGCCTAATTCCATTGCTGCACAAGCACTGCACAACTCTATTAGTTAAGTTAGAACCAAACTTAAAAAGTTAGCTCCGTATAAACTTTAGCCATAGAGATCAAGTACTTATTATTCAATCTTAAGTTACTAATACTATAGCGTTTTATCACTATTTATAAGCAGATGTTAATTAATTTGTTTCTGGTATCTACAAAGTCAAATTCAATAACAGTATTACATCAAAGTAGTTTTGAAATTTATATGAATCGACGAAGAGACAATATGTAGGTACATAACTCTCCAACCTTGTTTTTCTGATGGCTTGATATTTGAATAATTTCTAGTTTGATTAACTCACTCCACTCACGATAAGAGCTTTTACGTCGCCAATAGATTACTTATAGTCAATTCCGTAACTTTATTAAACTTCGTCAATGTTTAACTTTAAACATAAACATACATAGAATTACAATGACAGCCATCTGTTTCGCCATTCTTAGTTTATATTATAACCCAAAACGTTTTTCATAGACATTGATGTAATCTGGATCTGCCGAATACACTAACTAGTTAAAATTCTAACGCTGTATTCTCCAAACAATCCATTCAGAATTCCTCGTGTTATTTTTAATCCTCGATTTGCATATGCGTTGCGTGTATCTGATTACGTATTTCATGCATGAGGTGGAGATTTTTCAACTGGCTTGCAATCCAAGTGTCATATTTTGTGTATTTGTCATAGACATAGAATTTCGGGTATTTGTAGATTTAAAGTTTTGCGCAATATGGCAGATTTTATAACTGTTACGTTCAGAGTTGTTTGTCAAATTAGTAATTTTTACGCATTTCATTAACCTAATTTAAGATATTTTTTCAAATGATCTGATATTTTAACATGTTTGCCCTTGCCGAATTTTTTCGTGAAATGTAAATTTTAATTACATGTACCTATCTGTTAAGAAAAGTCTTGGTCTTAATTTTTTCTACAAATGGAAACGATGTTATTGTTATTTATTACGAGCAGATTTTTTTAAATTCTCTGTACTTATTGTAGCGTAACGACATAAAATATGTTAAATAATAAAGAAAATTTATTATAAAAACGGAAAATTCAATAGGAGAAAAATTACAAATTTTAATTTTATTGTTTCACGTTTAGTCAGATACTGGTTTCTAATTCTGTTCATTTTAATGATTTCTTAGTTTCATAAAATAATAGCTCTATCCGGGTGGAATGATACCCGAAGGAGACAGCGGGAAGCAGCTGGGCTTATCAAATCAAATCAAAAATATTTATTACATAATAGGAAAACAAAATATTCGCTTAATGAATGTCATTTCTCCCGGTCATTGCCTTTAGGTTCCCGTTTGGGCTAGATGTAGAGCTGAGAGAAAAAAGGTGGCGGAAAAAACTCCCAGCAGCACTCCTTAAAAAAAGCACATATGTAATTGAGATAACAGTATGGCTATGTGTCCATAATGGGCACACGTAACAGCTGATCGTATGAGACACGATATTATACTTATATACTTTTGTCTAGCAGTGGATTTAAGCAAAGGCTCATAGATGGTTGATTTTTGGATTTGCAGTTACCTTTTTTTAAAACGTTTCACACTCATAGCCCTACAGTAGGGTAGATATATACTGTGTCGTGGGTACCATGGATACAAACAGAGACGAAAACACAAACTCCCAGACCTAGAACAGAAGTTTAAACTCATCATTCAAATTTCTGCTTCGCTGGGAATGGAACCCGGGACCCATCGATTGGCAGTCCCGCATGGTAACCATTGTTACATTAGATCAGACAAAGTCAATAAAATAGTAAGAACATCTTTTTTTTTTGTGAATTTGGAACCATCGGCTACAGAACCCTACAAGACTTGGTTCAATTCATAGAGTGCGCCTCTCCACTTTCCATGCACACACGGTTTGCATATCGATGTCCCGTTGGTATGCGCGCCCACGTGCTGCCACCAGTGACCAGCAGCGACCACTATGCGCTTTTAACCATTCTGACAACCGGTGGATCGTTATCGCTCTTAGTAACAACCTATAAAGTGCATTATGGCAAAATTTACAAAGTATGTACTTATATGAAAATCAATGTGTGTGCGGATAAAGAGGTTCATAAGGGTTTTAGCTAGTGACTATGGAATAACCTCTGGGCAGCTCGTGGATATGGAGTTCTGGAGCTTTCGATCAAGAATTTTTTAAAACGGTCCATAATTGGCGGAGTAATCGGTGAACATACATAAAAAATACATGGGTACAACTGACCACAGTACATCAATACGAGTGTTATTCTGGGCGTAACGTAGGAAGTAGAAAATTAAACCGCGGATAATAGCCCATATAGTTAAACTAGTTATCTGGGTCCACCTGTATTGGATCAGCGTAGCTCTCCCAGGCCTATCTCCAGGCCTCCTCTATTGGTTTCAGAGACCGGTACCTGTAAATCTAATCGGCACCATTTTGACAGATTTTGTTTGTAGAAACTGGATTCTTACATTCATAGCGAAATGTTCTCAGTCAAGTATTTCAAATATTAATATTTCATTTTCATTATGGTATCATTAATATCTATATAATGAAAAAGTTTCTTCCTTAACTGGTCTAAAGTCTATGCAGGTATCGATAACGTATTAATGAATAACTTAGGATGACGTATGTTAATTCTTACGCATTTCTCCAGAGAATCGGTTACACAATCTCGACGTATATCTAATGAACCATCCATATCCGATTGCTTAATAATTCCTTGCTTGGTCAGTTCCGTAAACGCTATAAACAAAGAAATCTATCCTTTGGACAAAAATATTTTTGTGAAGTTTTCTTGCAAGCTTATCAACGGTTTTGTCTTGTCTATTGTTATCCTTCACTACACTACTCACTAAAACCACCCAATCCCAAATCACTTAAAAAATGTCTATATATGAAACTAGCTTTCCGCCCGCGGCTCCATCCGCCTGCGCTACACGTATTCTATATTCATATTGCTATAAGAATAAAACAGTTTACCCCAAGCTATCTCCTTACAAAAATCAGGATTAATCTAATAGTACTGTTAAGACGTAAAAGAAAGACAAACAAACAAATAAATACACACACATTTTATAATACGAGTATTAGTATGGACTATGGATTTTATTATCTTGTAATTCATTTATTTATTTATTCTTTATGTACCGTAAACTAGATGTACAAAGGTGGACTTAATGCTAGTCAACCTCATGAGAGTCTAATTCATCAGAAGGGAGTATGTCCTATCATTCTCTCTATTTCCCAAACAGTAATCATTTACTTTGAGCAGCGATGGCCGAGGGGTAAAAAACCGCGGTCCTCGACGCGACCGATCCCAGGTTCAAATCCTCGGCGCGCACCTCTGACAAAGAAATTTGTAATGTGCGAATTTATCGCTGCTCCACGGTGATGGAAAATATCGTGATATTTCATTGATTACGATGTTCTCCATCGCCGTGCATGCCTGAGAGAAATTCATAATTTCTCGAGGGCATGACGTCCACCAATCCGCACTTGGCCAGCGTGGTGGACTATGGCCTAAATCCCTCTCAATTGTGAGAAGGAGGCCTGTGCCCAGCAGTGGGACATAAAAAGGTTGAAAAAAAAATCATTTACTGCTGGTGTACTTCTGGACGTAGGTCTTTCCTGATTATCGCTTACCCGGTCCTGCCTTGTTTTAAATATAACGATTTTCCGCTGCCTCAATTACTTAGGTATATAAAATGAGATATAATTGTTACACTAACCTTAATCTTCAATTTTGTGTATCATGTGTATGAATAAGCTATCTTCATCTCCCTAAAACATAACAAAACCTTAAAATCCACTTAAATAAAAGTCAAACATCAAGATGACATTTTCCTTCGGCCAGTTTGTACAAAAATTCCGGAGCAAAGATGGAAACCCGCCAGAAAAGTTGAGGGAAACGGTCAAACACTGAAAGCATGCCAAATGGTTCAGTGCTGTTCCTGCGGAAGTCAAATTACTCGTACCTTTAATGTGTTCCAATTTTTTTTGTACCTGTATAGCACTTTATATAATTTTAGAACTATAAAGGAATACGCCAATCCTTATAATAAATTCCACATGCAAATAAGAGTGTACTTTGGAGACTAAATAACTTATTAGGGATTTACAATTTTTTTCTCCCTAGAACTTTGCATGTTTATAGCGTACGTTTTTGGATAGTTCTGACCTATATTTCACGAATACTATAATGTGTTTTCCAAACATCAAAGACAACCTTGTCACTTCAGATATTTTCCTAAAACAAGTATTGCATTATTGCGCATGATCACTGAAAAAAACATTTTATGGCGCGAATCGTTACGCTTGCACCTGATACACCAATATACGTAGATAACATCTAAAGCAAGTAAGAGATGTTTCTCACTGTCCGTTTCGATATCGAATTAGAAGCTTGTTCACAGACTGAAGCGCGCATGGCCCAGCGGCTACCGTAAAACGTAAGCGATCTACGCTGTTAAGCGAAACGGGCAGGTATGAGATGAGTCTTTAATAGCAAATTTCATGCGCGTTTCCACAGAAACGCCCCTCCGTAGAAACGTGCCCTCTGAAGTACGCTTTAGAGGGCACGTAAAGTCCTCCAAATACTAGTATGGAAATATTTGGGGGACTAAAGAGCGACATAGAATAATTTTAAACAACGGAAAATATCTCATTATATGGAAAAATCGTGTAGTCCACGCGGGCAAGAAGCTAGTTAAACACATAAGACGGAAATAGCGAGAAAGCAAGGATACTGTTTAATTTTTAAAGAAATAAACCTCTTGCTCTTCCATTGGCGTTACAGCTTACAGCCAATTACTGCGGCAGTTTACGACGACATCTGCTCGGATGGTGTACAAACTTTCCAAAGCTATGAATTGAGAGTATTGAGACATTAAAACTGTTATCGTTACGCGAATCGCCATTTTCCATGTCCCTTCCCTAGTAAATTTATGGAGCAATTTGAATACGGGAAACCCCTATCGAAATACTCATAACTTGTCAAGCACCTGTGTTGCGAATTGTATAGCAAATACGATCATAATATTAGTATATTTATTTACTTGAAATAGCGCGGAACTAATTAGTGTTTTTGAATAAATTATTATATTATTTCATACTTCAATTTTAAAAGGTAGAGTAAGTATGTTAGGTTTTTTATTTGGGTAAGGTGGCTTGTGCTATGTCACTATGTTAGCCCTGATTTTTTTGGGCTTTGATAGCATAGGTAGTAAGATTACTCCGTGGTACAAATATTTGCAGAGGCTGTTTATTCGGCCATGTTCAACGTTAAACGAAGAATCCGTGGTTAGTAACCAAGATGGTTATGATATTATTTTTTTTGCTTTTTTAACACATCGTAGTAGTGATGTTCGTCATACGTTGAGTAGTGAAGGGTGAAGGTTGAAAATGGCGGTCTTGGCCATTATGTAGAATTTATTCTAATTTCATTTCCTTAGTGAGAACGAGCCTATACTATCTGAACCAAAATTTAATGATTAAAAATACCACACTTCAGCTGCTTATAACACCGTAATGAAATAATGCGATGAAAGCGATGAATGCGTACATAGCAAATTTCTTAGTAATTTTTCGTCGGGGTTTGACTCGGGGCCTTCGCGATGTAGACCGGTATGTTAATCAGTTATCACTGCTCATTGTAACAATAACTGGAGCTTTTCCCAAGAGATTTGTCGTGTTTAACGGAACTTTTCAAATTGCAGTGGACCTGCAGTCAAATACTGTACCGCGGATTAGCAGAGCCGATGTACAGTTGCGCACTTACCGTTACCCTGACTCACTATTGTTATGAGTCATTATGACATACTTTTACTGCCACGGCGACTGTTATGGTTATAAGCTGGCATTGTTGGACGTCTCTAGTTTTGTCTAATAAAACGAAAGTATTTTTGAAAACTCGTTCTGGCGGAAAGGGACAGTTTTATCTAAATCTTTACGAAACTTAGGCTGGTTTTATATTTTACTTCCGTTTGTGTTTGAGTTTTCGTTCGCAAAATTCATTGGCGAAATTTATGGGTACTTATTTAAAATCTGTACGAATTTAGATTGGTGCGTTAAGTTGGAATCGCTTTCTTAAATATTTATTAAATTCCACAAATTCTAGTCCAGTTTTGGAAGCCTAGAAAAGTCCAGTTAGGTACTATGTTTACTAATACTATGGCTACTCTATATCCAACATGAAACTTTCTCAGGCACAGCTCATTGAATACTTATTTCAATATTCGTTTTGGTTGCTAGCAATAATTTTTACAATGTGAAGCGGATTCAAATTGATATTGAAGGTGTAAGGTGCTTACCGAGTTACTTCAAAGATACAAATAACCAAACTAATACGGGTTGTTTTACTTGCAAAAATATGGCTGTTTATATTGTTGTATTCAAATACTCATCTTTGATTGACAAAGACTTGGCCGCAACCCTTTATGCGTCCCACTGCTGGGCACGGGTCTCTCCCCATTATTGGGGAGGCCTGGAGCTTACTCCACCACGCTGCTCCAATGCGGGTTGGTGGAGATGCGGGTTAGTGGCCAATCCGCTGTCGGATGTTTTCAAACCGCCCATAAGGCCTCCGACAAGGTTTAACGACTGTTATCTATCGACAACAACCGGGACCGACGGCTTAACGTGCCCTCCGAAGCACGGAAACGCGCATGAAATTTTTTGCCACTAGCGGTCACCCATCTCACATCCGACCGCGCCCGTTTGGCTTAGTTGCATAGATCGTTTGCGTTCTACGCTAACCGCCGGGCCATGCGCGCTTCATTCAGACAAAGACTTACATAAATAAATTCATATTATTCAAAACTCATTTGCGTAGATACCCATCATACGTCCCAAATTGAATTTTGTGTCTTCCTCATAGCCCGTGAACAATAGATCGTGATCGTGCATTCTCACGAGAGTGAGAGCAGTTTCGCCGCGTAGCCCCGCGGCGCGTGGAGCGTGGCGGAGATGTGCCGAATCGATCTCGTGCACAATGACGGCGCTAATTGCTTATTATTTCGCTTTTCGTTCATCACATCACCTGTGTTGTAATGTATATTTTTAACAGACTTTAAAATTACAGGGTCTAAACAAAATGCAAATGGAGAATAACTGAAATGAAATGAAATGAAAATATTTTATTTGCATAAAATATATGGGTGAAAAAAGGTTTTACAAAATATTTAGAACTCCGTATTTACCCCTTAGAGTGTACAAATTTTATTATATTATTATTAAATAAAATAATTATTTTAATGGCTTAAACTTAATTTAAACTTAAAAAAATGACTATTGCAGAAGGGTACATAAGAAACATTAAAGTAGTTTTAAATTTTACAGTTTTACTTAATTAGACTTAAACCCAATTTTGTGCTTTTTATAATTATTTTATTTGAACCATACGGGGTTCGCCGTCATCAGCTTTGGGCACCCAGTAGGATGGTTGAACTAAGAACTAAGGATGCCATTGGGCATGTTACCACAGTTGTGACATTGTGTGGAGCAGACAGACGGCATTATGAAGCAGAGTAGTGTTCCGTGACGCCCAGCGCACCTGTGGCCTGTTGACCCACTTTTGGGTAGGGCTGGAAATTTTCAAAATTCTGCATTTTTGAAACAAAATACCACTCTAATTCACAAACTTTATTATTTTTAGCAATTTTTTTAGTTTATTTGAAACTAAATAAAATTAGATTGAAAAAAAAAATTAGATTGTGATGGCCTGAGGACCCAAAATGAGTGTTGGTTTCCGGAGCCCCCACTTCAGTCTATTCTGCGCAATCTACTGCCACTCATCCGTCTATTTTAAAAATGTATTGTATTTAATATATTTTTTCTTACATCAAAATTCAGACCATTGCATAAAAAGAATGTTAAAATATATAACTATATTTGCGTTCATACTTCATACGCTCCATGTGACGGAACTTTAGGAAACTACTTTTCTGTTGGGTTTGTATTTTTTTTAATGGTGTCAATATCAATAGATAGTGTGTTCAGTAAAATAAAAGGAATGGCCACATCGTGAATTATTTTAGATTCTTGTACAACGAAAGAACTATAAGAAGTATCAAACAGCGCCTCCATTTAATTGCCTAATCTCTTTCTGAATAAATTCTATGTGGTGATAGCTGTAGACCAAACTCAGCTAAAGGCTAAAATGTGGGTCAGGTTCATAAAAAATTATTAATGTAGCAAATAGATCTCTGACACAATTTGAACGGAACTTGGCATTATGTTAGCAATTATTTATTTGCTATTTTAACAAAGAAGAAAATCAAGAATAAATTCTTAGATTAATTTAAAATTTGATTAATATGTATATCTTGAAATTCAGTTAATGTTAACTTTCAAATTGCCCTAAAACATTATCATGATTGTAACATTATCAAAGGAAACTAATCTTAAATTTTAAATTACACAAATTCTTACTCTAGTAGTATGAACAAATGTACAAATTACTTTAAAAATAGTATGGCTATTGTTATATTGACGAAACTAAATGTTTCAATCAATTTATAATTTTAATTCGGACCAACCATATTATATATTCTTTGGCAAAGGGAGATCTCCCGCCGGCGAGGTAGGTGGTCATGCCCGGGGAGCGGCCGCGCTCCAACTGACTCAATTCGGAGCTTGTATATATGGTAGGATATTCCGAAAACTTCGATAGCGTGACTCAGGAATACCCGTAGCGCCATCTCTTGATGAGTAGCGGAAGGTCGCTACAATTCAAAAAGAATAATCTTCTTTCGCGACCGAGCGATAAAGCTCGGCCATCCTCGCTCCCGTTTCTTTACTATCTTATTTTAACATTAGAAAATAATTCCCACATAAAGGCACGTAACTTATTTTGTTTGTCAACACTATTTAAAAAAAAAGTCAAAATAGGTATACATACTTTGGTTATTTCTCCTTTTATTGTATCTACATCGGCAGCCCTGTTAGTAGCACGCGCCGAAACCAAAACATTCATTTGAATAAAAGCATCAGACAGTCGCGTTTGGGATCCTATTTAGATTTCATTTCTTGCGGTGAAACAATTCATTTGGATAAGCGGTGAAAGTGATAAAATATGTTAATATACTTAAGTGGATAGTACAATTACTGATATTTTATCTTTTGTGGTAAAAATGTAAGTAATTATTTTTTATATCTAGTAAAAAAGCACAAAATCATTGAAATACTAAAAGCGTTTTAAAGTATATTTAAAAAAATAGCAGTTTCTATTTGCCTTCTTATTTCAATATAATTATTTATCTATACAAATAAATAAAATTGGAGTGACTGTTTGTAATATTAAAACTGCTTTTTACTACATGTATATACCTATATACGGTACATATACCAAAATAAAAAAATTACAGTTTGTCTGTCTGTGTCTGTTTGTTCCGGCTAATATCTGAAACGGCTTTACCGATTTAGACAGTACTTTTACTGGCAGGTACCTGATACTAACTGAGTAACTTAGGCTTCTTCCATTTTAGAAAAATTCTACAACTAAAGTCCATGCGGACTTTGCGGACGGCCGCTAGTATTAAATATAGCGAGTAAAATACATTTCAGATTTCGCAGCAATAGGCATGATGACAGATTTTTAAACACCTTTCCTTGTAGATGCACGTCTCCTAGTTTCGTATGAAGTTTATTTCAGCAATAAACTTAACTTTTAACGTAAATTAATGTATTTTCTGCTATGTAATTTGAAATAAGCGCAAAAACGCTCGTAGGTGTCATGGCGTCGGCTTGCTCGTCAAACTTCAAGCAACACGATGACATTTACTGAGACGTGACGTCATTCCTTTTGATTGGCGTTTCAGATAACATGGCCGATTGCTGTATTTAATACTTTTATTTTATTGAAAATCTTATTAATCTTAATGTTTATATTAAAACTAGCTGACCCCGCGGACTCCGTATCGCGTTTAAATATTAAATAATAATAACAATGGATAGCATATAAACCTTCTCCGTGAAAAAATACATATACATACCAATTTTCATAATAATCGGTCGAATAGTTTCTGAGTTTTGCGATGTCATATATACAAA
Organism: Pyrgus malvae; assembly: GCA_911387765.1. Taxonomy (NCBI): domain Eukaryota; kingdom Metazoa; phylum Arthropoda; class Insecta; order Lepidoptera; family Hesperiidae; genus Pyrgus; species Pyrgus malvae. The sequence continues at coordinate 832,129 of OU426955.1, read as the reverse complement.
CATCCTCTTTTATATGTATAGAGACGTGATAAAATTTTAGAACTTTTTCAGCATATATTTTTCTGTAAAACCATTTATTCTCTGATTCTTTAATAGTGTCATCATGCCTATTATTACGTGAGCCGCTTGCTCATAAAAAATAGCAGTAGTAACATCTCGTAAAGATTGACTCATAAAGTTACCATAAAAAAATGAAACGGGCGCAAATTGGTATATAGGTAGTAAAAGTATTATTACCAAAATCAAATAACAGCGTTAGAATGTTGTCGAGACCAATAAATGTTTATGGATCTGTGACGTAAACCGCTCAAATCTTCGTCTTTAGATTTGTTTACATTCATTCTATTATGTATCAGTACTTTATACTGTGCTGTGCTTGTTTGTATCATATGTGTTGTTCGTGTTATATCCTGATCAATAAAGCAAACAAAAAGGCAAAGCAAAAGTTGAAGGATGAAAAATCCTCCGCAAATCGCAATAAAAGAGTCATGATGTTTTAGTAGTAGTAGTAGAGCCTCATATCTATTATCTACATTTACTTTCCTTTTTATTTTTGAAGGGAAGCCAATATGGTTTATGTGAGCAATATATTGTGTATTGCCTTCCATTTTATTTATCGAAGAAGCCTTTTGTGTTGCAAGTTTACCGCCAAAGTGTGAAAGGCCGATGACGTAGATTTTGCTCAAGTCTCAAAAAAGTGTATTTAAAAGTTGATTCTTCAAAATAATAGACATTATGAAGAACAAGATCCGGTCAACAATTTGGTACCTCGAGTACGAATCAAGTCGTTTAAGCATCCGACTCATCTTCCTCGACTTGTGACGAATTGCTTCCAAGAACTCCGAGAGGTCAGCCCATTCAATACTCTTGTAAGGATAAGGCATAAAGGCATGAAAATCGTGATGTTAAATGATATGTAAAATGCGTTGGATTATGACACTAATATCATCTTCTATTTTCTGGAAAGCGATCCAAACTGAAGCGTATGTTACTTCTTTGATCATTGTAATATTGATGGTAGTTTTTTATTTATTGATTCAAACGCAGTTTAAAAAAAATATAAAGTTTATCATTTTAAAATATTCGGCGAACGATGTTCTTATTTATAGAATTAACACATACTAATACATAATTCTATATAATTCAATGCTTCTACTAGATTCAACGAGATATGGCAATATTGTTTTCTTGTATAAAAAATGTAGGCCAGTTTCAGTTTTCGCTTCTGGGCGAGTCCCTTTGGGTTTTACAAAACACCATGAGAGTGGAATCCTCATCATGCAACTAAAGGTGAAAGGGAAACATGATGGCCGGGGGCGAAAATTTTATAAAAAAATTTCAAGTCGTCCAGATAATTTTTTTCGTTTTCAAGCGGCGGTGTGACATCGGTAAAAGTACATCTCTAGACCTTTCGTTCATAAGAAACCCATGTTCTTTAATTTTAGTAACAGAAAAAGGCATAAAAATATTCTAAATCATCAGAATACAGATTTCTTAATACTCTACGTTTGTACTTACATCGACCTTTCGTTCGTTAGATACCTTTGCCCTACAATAAGGGCTCTGCAATACAGCGTTTGGGAGTGGAGCCCGCATCATTCAGTAACCGCATCCGTGATGGCCGGCGGTGAAAGTATGCGGGACTTTCGCGTCTGCTCCATTGTTATCACCAAGGCTCACACGACCTTGGATAGTCGAGTTAGGACGTTTGATTCGTTTTTATTAAATTTCTCAGAGATTACTCTTAGTACCTTTGAGGAACTGATCTCTATCAAACAGCTCAGGTCTACTTGGTCAACTACTATGTCTACTTCTAGGTTTCAAACGTACGATTTTGGTGATGGTTTGTTTGACTTCTGCCTCTACGCTTGCATAGTTAATAAGATTATGTAGTGTTTTCATGTTCATAAAATTACTGTAATAAAAATTTTGTACCCTTACTAGGTACACATTATTAATTTTATACATACCTAGCCAACTGCAAAGTGAGAGAAACCTATTTCACGTCTATCTTAGCATTACAAATTCTTCACTACCTCAGATCATTCAATCTTTTGCATCGATATCTACAGTTAACCGATAGATGTATCTTAGCACTTAGCCACTTTGTTCTTAAGTAGGTGACGTTAGTAAAAAAAAACGATATTTTACTATGTTCTTAAACCTTATCTGGATTTACTGACAGATCCAATTTTGTATCGGTTCCACTAATTCCAGAATTTACAAGACAAGTACTGAGTTACTGACAATTGCAATCTTCCCTGAGGTATTTCTGTCTTCTAGGTACGTTATCAAGTCGTGGCTCTGAAACTGTTTAATGATTCCAGTGGCATGCAAACTACAGGATGCAGCAAGTTAGTTGTAATGCATTAATGTGCATGGAATTGTCCAGCCTACTACTATTCCTCTGAAGATTAGTCACTATAGGTCAATGATAGTACCAATGAGGTTGCGTCACTGTTTGAAGCATATTTTTGTCGAGGTACCCCATCCCTTTTGCGGATCTTTGCGCATTATGGGAGGACCGTGCTGTAGCTAGATATTTTTAAACCACCCTTACGGTTTAATAATATCGGCTAAAGTTTAATTATCCTCAAGCCAATGGCTATGTTCACTTGGGTGGTACTCAGTTGATAATTCTTGCAAAAAAATTATTGTTGGTATTATTATTCCAAAATAACATTGAGGATGAACGGCCACTTAATAAGAAGACAACCAATTTTCATGAACGTTTATGAATTGTTTTTAAGTTTTTTCATTAAATAAAACGTAGCACGTAAATGATCACATAGCAAAGGAAGAAAAATGGAGTTAAAATAGGTAATGTAGTAGCCAAATATAGCGCTAATTAATTAAAAATGTTGTTGCACAGCAAAATAAAAGGTTCTTATGCTTAACATACATAGCTCAGAGAGGACGAAGAGGGTATAAAGTCATGTCTATAAGTAAAAATACAACAGTATAATGAATAACACCAGAAATCCATCAAATAATCAAAGCTTTCCTTTTTTACCGACTTCCAAAAGAAGGAGGTACTGTATTCGGCTGTATGTATTTTTTTTTATATATGTTCACCGATTACTCCGCCGTTTGTGGACCGATTTTCAAAATTCTTTTTTTGTTCGTATGCTTATACTCCCGAGGTGGTCCCATTGTCACCAAATCAGGATCTGATGATGGGATCCCAGGGAAATCGAGGGGAACTCTCAAATTTTATAGGCACACACATTGATTTTCTTATAGTTTCTGAAGCATAACAGATATTTGTGCATTGTAATCATCATGTCATGTTGCTGAGCTGATGATGGAAGGTACTGCGACGGTGAGGAGTTGAGAGCAAATTATTTCAATAAATTGTCTTTTGTTCGAAATCTTACATTCCTGAGGTGGTCCAACTGTCACCAAGTCAAAGTCTGATGATGGGATCCCAGAGAAATCGAAGGGAACATTCAAATTTTATAGTACAACAAATGATTCTTATATTTTTACTAAAGCAAAACAGGCATTTGTGTATAATTATCATCATATCATGTTGCTGAGCTGATGATGGAAGGTACTACGACGGTTAGGAGTTGAGAGCAAATTCTTTCAATAAATGGTTTTTTGTTCGAAATCTTACATTCCTGAGGTAGTCCAACTGTCACCAAGTCAAAGTCTGATGATGGGATCCAAAAGAAATGGAGGGAAACATTCAAATTTTATAGTACAACAAATCATTCTTATATTTTTACTAATGCTAAACAGGCATTTGTGTATAATTATCATCATATCATGTTGCTGAGCTGATGATGGAAGGTACTATGACGGTTAGGAGTTGAGAGAAAATTCTTTCAATAAATGGTTTTTTGTTCGAAATCTTACATTCCTGAGGTAGTCCAAATGTCACCAAGTCAAAGTCTGATGATGAGATCCCAAAGAAATGGAGGGGAACATTCAAATTTTATAGTACAACAAATGATTCTTGTATTTTTACTAAAGCAAACTAGTCATTTGTGTATAATTATCGTCATATCATGTTGCTGAGCTGATGATGGAAGGTACTACGACGGTTAGGAGTTGAGAGCAAATTCTTTCAATAAATGGTTTTTTGTTCGAAATCTTACATTCCTGAGGTAGTCCAACTGTCACCAAGTCAAAGTCTGATGATGGGATCCCAAAAAAATGGACGGGAACGTTCAAATTTTATAACACAACAATAGATTTTCATATTCTTATTAAAGCAAAACAGGCATTTGTGTATAATTATCATCCTATCAAGTTGCTGAGCTGATGATGGAAGGTACTACGACGGTTAGGATTTAAGAGCAAATTCTTTCAATATATATTTTTTTGTTCTAAAACTTAAACTCCTAAGGTGGTCCAACTGTCACTATGTCATAATCTGATGATGTGATACTGGGCAAATCGAGGGAAACACTGAAACTTAATGAGCACAATATTATACATTGTGTACAGAATTATTAAAGTTACTAAAAAGAGTGAAATAAATTAAGTTTTTAACAAAAAAATAGAACCGACTTCAAACGGTAAAAAATAAAATTGTTCAGTACCTACTTCTTCTTGCATGGTAATGACTTTTAAAACTATTTTTGGAGTCGGGCCCTTAGTACAATGTCCTGTCTTAGTAAATATAGTGTACCTTTCGTTCGGAATGGGCACCGACTCCAATATAGTTTTAATAGTTATTAACATAAGCAAGAAGAAGTAGGTACTGTCCCACTGTCTGTACTGTCGATGCCCATTTAGAACGAATGGTACCTACGACATTTTACTAAGGGCCCGACACCAAAAATAGTTTTAAAAGTCATTACCATGCAAGAAGAAGTAGGTACTGAACAATTTTATTTTTTACCGTTTGAAGTCGGTTCTATTTTTTTGTTAAAAACTTAATTTATCATTGGTTGTAAATATTGTAAACAGTGCCATCATTAATTTTCCTTAAAGCTAGGATGCTTTAAGGAAAATGTCGTGACCGTGTTCTGTGATGATTTACCGCTTGAAATCGATATATTTGTCTTTAACTGTCGACGCATCTTCAGGGTCGATGTCAATTAGTATGTTTAGGACGGCATCATGTGGGTCACGTCTGCAGGAAGCTGCCGAGCGGCAGGGTTTTCCTCCGGTAGCGACCTCTATGTGACTCAATGCCAGTGCTGTTTAGATGCTGTTTATGTAATAGGCACAGCCGTATTACCGTTCCTTATTTGGGGAGTGACCTTTTGAATTGCTTTGATAAAAAATAACAATTACTTTGGACTTTATATTCTTTTCTTCATACAATTGAATTAAAACTAGTGCATATCCATCAGTTGCATCTATAGAAATGAAAAGATCTTTTCCAACCATGATTTGTGTTGGCTTTTGTTGGTATGTTTGCTAGTTACGAGCGTCTTTCTTTAATAAGTGGTTATGGCTGGCAATATTATGATAATATTGCTCTACTGCAAGTAAGAAGAGAAATCAGCTGTTTTCTCTACTATCTACATAGGCACCCAAAATTTTGATGAATGAAATTCCCTAGTATTGAGTAAATAATAATTTTCCAGGAATTAACAAACAAAATTGTAATTTTGTCCAATTTTGCTAATCATTTAATTTCTTTCATTAAAGTAACGCAAAGTTGCAACAAGATTAACCCAATATGGATTGAACGTGTTCTTCGCTGTGGGTCTCACATTGTATTTTGTAAATTTTATCCTTTGATGAATCATTGTAACCTCATATAAGGTGCGTGTTAACTCACTTTATCAAAATATGTGTTTACCGCGACCTTTGTCTGTCTGTCATGTAAGTACATACAAATACATATGTACAAATTGGCATTTGTCGCTCCTCGGCCCCGTTATTGAAATTCAATGAGATTTGTTTTATAATGCAGCTATAAATAGTATATTCTCTACAAAATCATTACATTCATTTTCGTTTACTCATTCTTCTGTATTTTCATTATAATGAAGTTCCTTTATTTTCGTTGGCGCATTTATGGCGTTGGTTCAGAAACTATGAGTATATTTTATTAGTTGTTATTAAGGTTTAAAAAAAGCTAGGCGATATGACTCGCTCACTTATTTTATTAATTTCTGTAATTTAACAATATCAGATGAAAGAAATGTTTGATATCTTGAAGGCTGGATAATCGTATATCGTTAAAATTTTATGGACAAGTCACGAATATGGGCAAAGCATACAAAGACCTTCAAGGATATGGTTACATAATTTTACACAGAACATGTAAATTTGCTTTGCAGTTCCTTGATGACTATGTTTTGTGATTGCGATCTCGACAAGTGAATTATGAGTCAGTTAAACTAATCGTAGCCACGTTTGTAACTGAATGGTTTCAGTTTAGTAACTTAGTTGCTTCAACTTTACTTCCTGATTGACGAAAATGTATTTGCTTTTGAAGGATAAGCTTAAAAAACAAAAAAATATTCTATTATTGATCAATGACAAGATGATCTTAATGAGCTTGATGAGCTTCTTATGTGATTCGATCCAAATAACTTAAAACTTCGTTACCTGTATTAAAATTGTTATTATGCATTTTTATCGTGCATATTCGGGGCATAACATTATTATTTATATTAGTGATATTTTCGAATTTCAATAAGTTTAGCTTCGAGGTGGCCCCAAAAAAACATTTCCAAGTCATTTTTGATATCATCTTACTTTTTGTTCAATTTTACATAGTTGAAATCAGCCTTAGTTTGAACAATTCGATGTGATCCAAGCAATGTTTACCTAGTTAACACAATATCGGTTCTATGATGAAATCAGAATTCGACGACCATTTCAGACATAACGGGAAAAATCGGAGCAGAACTTATAGCAATTTATAGTGCTCAATAACACAAGCATATCGGCAAGACAACGCAACACACGTGAGTAATTGTATAATTATAATTACACTCACGTGGTTCGTAATTACAGTCATTAGAAATATTGATTCCGGTGAAGAGGCAAAATTGTGTCATTTGAAAAAACTTTATTCATGAAAGGTTCTCTCTTATGTCCTTCTTTAATAGAATAATTTAAAACAAATGTTTCAGAAAATCACGCCATCAAAATCCAAATACCATTTTTTTATTTATTAACATTTATTCGGATTTTCTTATAAACTACATGCATTTTATTTCATGTTAGTTACAATGAAGAAATGATACCAATCTTATTAATGTTTATTGTTATCTCTATTAAGTATGTGCCTCGGATTATGCTTATTTTAGATTGTGCATTAAAATATGATCTTTTTAAACGCGTAACCATCGCGTAACCCACATTTTCCCAACGTTTTGCAATAGGAAAAACCCAAACTATTTGGGCTGCGAGTTTAAATTCTGTATTGGTCCTCCGAAGGTCGAGAGCTCGATGGTGATGCGTCGCAGTTTTCCTCCTTCCGTGTAAACAAAAAATTAATGCTCGTCTTAATTTACCTTATTCAATTATGGCAATTTTCTGCTTTCGTGGTTATTGTCTGGTTTTGCGAAATTTTAATCCTTCTTATTTATTTACTTCTCTATTATTTTAGTGTTAGGTTTTTAATTGTTGACTTCAACTTAATCTTGAATGATTGACTGAACACAATTGAATTAAAGCTGTACACGCTGAACAATGTTCTTAACAATATCATTACTAATTTAATTATAACAGTAACTACAAATTGTAACTACAGTTTTCCACGTTTATTGAATTGAAAGTTCATTTTTATTTTTTATTTTTTAATACTTTTGTATTATGTTTACGCTGAAATAAATTATATTTATTGGTAATGGACAAATCCTAAATATTTGCATAACGTACTTACATGCATCTTTACATTCTGCTATATACTATATAGTGCACTGACACCTATAAAATGTTGAAAGTATAACCTAAAAGTTTGCTACTACGTAGGTAATATGTATAAAAAACAAAAAATTAGTTCAAGATTGAACAAGATACGGCTCGCAAATTCTTCGTTCGTTTGACTAAATTATATCAGAATAACAGTAAATAAATATTTGTGTACAGATAATGGAATTCAAATAAGTGGTGTGATTAAGAGATAAGGTGAGACGAGCCGTCTCGGCGGCCCATGACTCACGGACAGACCGGTTTTCTTTGGCATCTCGGTTATTTGCTCGAGAATATTTTATCACATATACGTATAGATATGGCGCTAGAATTCAAATCTGTGTTATTCGATTGGGCTGCTGCAGTAATGGATTGGATGCTTACGAAAGTTGGACAATAGTAATGGAACTCTGGGTATTGATTCTTAGCCTTTAAAACATAAATAATTTATCACATACAAAAATATAGGATGATGAAGTAATTATAGGTCATAAATACAATGGGTATTAATATTTTCACATAGTCAAAGTACTAAAAGTAAACCCTCGACGATTTACGTTTCGCATAGTCTTTTGTTTTATGCGCGTCGCGGCTTTTGTTTTATACACGTTCCAATGCTTTTTTTACTTTACAAAGTGGTCACTCTATTTGAGTATGTTTATTAGTAAGTAGATTTTAACGACTGCAATTTTTTTATGTAGGCTTCATATTTTGAAAAAATATAAAACAAAATTTTTATTTTAGTATTTGAATAAATATAATTTAAATAATATTTTATATTTAATTTAATATAAAAAATATAAGTATAAAATTATTATTTATTTTAAGTATACCTAACAGTAAAACTTGTTTGTTATATCTGATCCTATAATATATAATAATATTATGCAAAACATGTGACGAAAAGTGAAAATGAAAATATTATAAGCCAAAAATATTTAAATTTGAATGATTTAGATAATATATACATTTTTGTTTTTATTGTCAAATTTTGAAACAAAAAGAAACAAATAAAAAAATTCCGCTGAGGACAGGATTCGAACCTGCGCGGGTAGAACCCATTGGATTTCAAGTCCAACTCCTTAACCACTCGGACACCTCAGCTATATGTAGATTGGCGAAATTATACAACCAAATCTACGTAACATTTTAGTGTGATATGTATCGATGGTGATATGCAATAGATGTTCAGTGTCTGATTTTGGAATTATTGAAATTTATAACCATAATTATTTATTTGTTTTACCCTTCCGTTAGTGACAGACTTAACATGTAAAATACGATATCAACACTATGATACATTTTATTAGTTTTAACGCATGTAAAAAAAATCATGTTTTTAATATATAATTTTAATAATTACATTAATATTTTTTATTTATTTTATCGTTTTTTAACACGCTTTTATTAACTTGACCTGTATGTATGTAAGTATGTATGTATGTAACGGAATCTTTTAACTTCATTTTCACTTACTTCTAGGAGTCTGATTAACTTGAAAATTTGCACAGGGGTCAAGGGCCGATGACAATACAATAATCTCATAACTTTATATCAAAGTCCTAACTAGGATCATCAGAATAAAAAAATATATACGAGGAGCGGCTGATAAGTTCGTGGCCTAAGGTACTTAATGAAACAAATATAAAGTTTTATATTTTATCACGTCTAAGCGTCTGATTAACTTAAAAATTTACACAGGGGTCAAGGGCCGATGACAATTCAATAATATGAGAATAAAAATCCAACTAAAAAATTAAAAATAAATAATGTAGTTTAAAAAACTAAAAAACACGCTTTTGTGAAAATACGAACTAAAAACTAAAAAAATAAGAAGAAAATGTATTTTACTGTAAAAAAAGCGTGGGGTGGTTTTTAAGATAAGTACTATTGACACCATGCACCCCACGCTTTTTTTACAGTAAAATACATTTTCTTCTTATTTTTTTACTTTTTAGTTCGTATTTTCACAAAAGCGTGTTTTTTAGTTTTTAAAACTACATTATTTATTTTCGACGGATTTTTGTTTACCATAATTATTATATACCAGAATTGGGAGGAAGGAGCAGACATTTTTGTAAAACATGGCGTGACCTACATAAAATTGTTATACAATAGTCGTTAACGTAATATAGAACGACTCAAATCGTTTTACAGACCACGTACTATCTTAACATACATTTATTTTACGACCAGCCTTAGCCTAATGGTGAATAACATTGAATGTGAACTTAGAGATACCTATATAGGCATGAGAGACATGTTTTTTTTTTTGTTAAAATTTTTGCATTTCAGTTCACGACTGATCACTAAAATTAAAGTATAAAAAATTCTCATGTCACACTGTTACATAGTTGCCATACTCCGATAAAACGGCTCGATCGATTCTTATGAAATTTTGTGTATATTCAGTAAGTCTGAGAATAGGATGTAAACTAACCCCTTAACTACTACTACTACTACTAACTACCTATACCCCTTGGATGATATTTGGAAAAAATAGGGTTTCTTAAAGAAAAACGAACGAAGTAGCGGACGCAACGGGAATTGAGTAGGTATGCTTTCGTTTAAAATTGAAGTAGGTAGCTACCTACTGAGTGATTTTATTTAGGTAGTCTTTTGTAAATAAATATTAACTAATAACATTAATTTTCTTGGACAACACAAATGTTTTGCCTGTATTTACATTAAAATTATCCTCTGAGAAATCGTGCAATCTTTCTATCAATCCTAGTCATTCTTTAGTTTTAGAAAGATACGTTTTAAAAGAAATTAAGGTCTAACAGTTTGATTTAAAGTTATGTAGAGACTTGTAGGTGCTTACCAATATAAAAAAAAACAGGCGTTAGAATAAATATAGGTAGTTAATATTGCGTATTTATTTAGTTGAGTTGTTTCTGTAAAAATAGATAGGTATGCCAAAGTATTATTAAATTTACATGAGTTAATAGTAAAATAAGGTGTCCAAACACACATTTGAGATGTAAAACGTAAATTAATGTTTCGTCTTTTCAAGGTTACTTTTTGTTGATTTAGAATTTATAAAGAAGTTCATTGTGTTTACGTATAAGGCGAATTAAGATAATTGTAACCCGTTATTTTAATTTATTTTAGTTTTAAATGTGTGAATAATTTTTTTTCTTACCTATTTCAATAGTTTTTGTGTCAGTGTTATAATTATATTCATACTATATGGTTATTGTTTTGTTTGGCCTTTATTTTTTTGTATTTGTTAGTTATGCATTTTTACTACTCAACGGCTGTATTGGTTTCGAGTTTCGACATATCTACAAGATGGTAGTACAAATTATGCCTTCATTACTGAAATTACTGACAATTAAGATTTTCTTATCGACACTTCCATCATGAATATATTTTTACATGATTCCCGTGTTTACATTAGTCAGGTAATTATTTGTTATGTCAGAAGTCGGTGTAATGACTAATTAGTCGTGCTAAAACCCGTAAGACCAACGACCCGTGTACGGTAGGCGACCCAGTCAGGCTACTGACAGTTGCATAAACAATTGTGAGAACAAGGAATTCAGTAATAGGTACTTAATTGTACTATTATTATTTAGTGAATAGATTTGATAATATTTAATGCGAAAAAAAGAAAAAATATAATGTGTGTGTATCTTAGCACCTTTTAAATTAAGTCCCTGTAGCTTCGGGATTAAGAATAGAGCTACGGTATCCCCTGCCTGATCGTAAGAGGCGAATAAAAAGGGGCTTCCGGGGTTGCGGGCGGTGAGAGTGAGAGCTCGATCCATCCTGCCAGCAGCCCCGTAAGTAGCCGTAGGCATCGGAAGGTGCAGGAGAGCATATAGACTCTCCCAAAGATGGGCCCGTTCCAGGGCACCGCGCGTGGAGGACACCGGTGCGTTCCACTTGAGATCCCGTAGTCCTCCCCAAGCGCAGAGGCAGGCCACCGAGGGGGTTTTAGTGTGGTCAAATCCCACATAACCCGGTGTCCCAAGGTGCCGGGTACCTTTTGAAGGTTTCTCCCCCGATATAAAAAAAGGCTTTTAATAAGTAAAGCTATGAAAACTCTTAAAATTATTTAGTAATTGTAAAACATTTTTAATTAGATATTTTATTCGCACGCAGTTATTCCTCAGCCAATAACGCCAAACTACTCATAAACTAATTGTTTGCTATAACTGAAGACACTCTTGTTAGCGAACAAACATTAGATTTCTGACTCCAAGCACTGTTCATCCAGGATACACGGAAATGTAGGCTTTGTCACCAAACTGTAAAGGCTTTTAAAAGCTTGGACAGGAGCGCGCAGTACAGTCGTTCGCAATAATTACATCCTAACTGGGTCATTGACAGCGCAGTAAGGCTTGAGGTAAACAATCCGGTTTGTCACTGATCATATTTATGATCGTACATCCTTAGCATACTTGACAGAATGATGGTAAATGGAATAGCTCCCATATGCTAATAGGCATTTTATATATAGCTATAGTAAGAGCTGATCTTTCTCCAGTTGCAGTTGCAGTTGCCAGGGGTGCAGAATTGGACCTTAGAGGGGCGTTTGCCGACCTACTTACAGCTTACTACTACTAGGACATGGGCACACAAAATTAAGATAACTACACATGTTATACGATTTGATTTGCAAATATTTCAATCATTTAATTTTTTCAATTTTATTTCTATCGGCAGTGCCACTGGGTGTTGCCACAGTTTTAAAATAAATTATTTCAGTTTTTTTCTAACTTTACTAGATCTAAATTGTAGTTTAATTTCTTTAATAAAAGTAAAAGGTAAAGTACATCGACCAGAATAAGCTAAATTATAACAGGGTACTGGATGAGCGGGCGTTGCTCGGAAAGAAACAATTGATTTTCTTCAGGGATTCATTGACATTCATTCATCATTATTAAGTTTTATTATTACTTAACAAGACAATCAGTAAAATGGCGTACTTACCTTTAGTTTTGAATGGGCACCGACTCCATGATAGTTTTAAGAGTCATTACCATTAGCAAAAAAAGTATTGTATATAAGTTCCTACTGAACAATTTTATTTTTTACCGATTAAAGTCGGTTTTATTTTTGTTAAAAAATTAAGTATTCAGTTTGATAATTGCTGAAAACATGGATCAAACAATGTTTTCTAAAAATGACACCTACCTAGATCGATTTATTGCCCCCGAAAACCGAGAGCAGTTTCCGAGCTTCAGAGATTCAAATTATGTAATATATATACATATATGTACAGGTATATACAAGATTTGCTCGTTTAAATGTATAAGATATTGTTTATGATCGTCTGAAATATTGCCTTCTACGTCCTGTGCCTTGCGTAATCTGACCGTGCGTCCCTCCGGAACGGAGATGCGGAAAAGCGGGAAATTTTACAATATATTATGCAGTTGTGAGTTACGAGCATTTGTTGCACAATGCGCGTGGGCTCCTATCGTAAATTACAAAGTTAGTAGCTGGAGGCTCCTTGTAAGCACACAAACCGAACCTCAGATTGACAGGTCATTCAGTCAGTTGAAGTAGTTGCTTTAGATGGCTAGAATGATCGATGCGTGAAATATTTTGACCTGAAACGTGTTCATCACATATGAAATAAGCTATCAGGCGGTGCAAATGAAACATAATTTTTGCTTGCATAGTTTGAAGGCTATTTTGGAATCGACTTTATCAGAAAGTTGTTGTATAGTCTACCTAAACCGTCAAAGTCAAGTATAAAATATTGACGGTAGAAATGTTCTATACAGCGCGCCGTTTGGACACTGGTTCTATTTTATACAACGCTGTTGTTTATCTACAAACTCGCACAAAATCTTCGCGAGAAATCTTAGTGATATTAGGTATAAAGTAGAAGTTGTAGCAATAATGATCTATAATATACACCAAGCCGATGCTTTTCTACGCATCAAAACTTTAACTTCGTTATCCACAAAGAATGGAACGAAACTAAATTTCCAACAAAGTGCGAATAAAAATAACAATTCTCATTGTATTTGCCCGAACAATATTCAACATTGTGGCGGCTCGTGTCTAACAAATGCACGAAGCCTTAACAATATGTTTTAATAGTATTTGCTATGCTTATTGTTTATCCAGGTGTATTTTAGCGGAAATCTTACATGTAGGTACGGGTTTTGTGCCTATCGAAGACTCAGTTTGTCGGCTTGATTTGTCAGCTGTCATCATCGTTGCAAGTGAAGTTTGCGGAAATGTTTTTGTGTGTGACTGTACATTGGTTTACATAAGAAAGCTTAGGAAATCGTAGTACGCACATTGTTAGTTCCTACTAATAATAATTGTAGAATCACTATGGTGATATGTGAAATTTCAAAGGATCCAGAAATCCAGCAGCCACATCAAGTTGCTGTTAATTTTCAGCTTATTGGCGTAAAAAACGCGCAGCACGTCCGGCGTACGAAGTAGAGTAACATAGTTTATCGAGTGAAATAAAAAGTCGATGAACGGACACAGGAATGCCATTAGGCCCCTATTGCACTATTGCGGCGGGATTACGCGAACCAACCAGTTTGACTTGTATCTGGAGAAGATGGCGACGGGATGAGTCAATCGGGTTTCATTTGTTCAGTTGAGGCAGTGGCTTTCAACCTTCGGGCATCGAGGGCCATATAATTAATAGTCAGTTAATATCTTCAGTTAATTTTATCCTCCCACCCTTCTTCAGGTTCCGCTGTCTTTATCAGGTGGTCAGTTAATCTGCTTGGAGGGCGGCCTGTGATCCTTTTGCTGAAACGTGGAGATCGAGATAAAAAATAATTATTTTTGTTAGTGTTTTGAAAATTTGATGTTTTATTGTTATTTAATTCGTATAAGGCTATAATATGCTATGTTTGAAAAAAATGATTAAATGAAATTGTTAAAATTAGGTTATGTGGGCCAAAGTAGCCTGAAAAAATGAAACCTAGACACGTCTATTTTCTCTGACGAAATCTGTATAACTTTAAACATAAAACTAGTGTTCTGAAGTTACAATTAGTTTAAAAGAATTAACTTCGATTTTATCTCCATTTTCTACGTTTCTGGCGTAGCTTTTCATCTCGTTTAGCAGATTGCTTTTCCTGCAGGGGTTGGGAACCGCTGTTCTAGACACGCAATGACGCTGTATTACTGGGTATGATGGTAATGGAGTCTTGTCTGTTTATTTTTAAACCCGACGGCGACGTAACCTTGTTGTAGACTGCAGGTTTAATTCGCCGTCTGTGGACCTAGGGCTGGTTGTTGCTTAGAAGCCTAGTCATTAACGTTCATTTCAATTTTTTTAAACCTTTGTAATGTCTTACTTCTAGCGGAATAAGAGGAATTTATGCCAAATTCCACAAAGTACTGGTAAAATGCGGGTTGGTGAACATCACCAACGTTGGTGAACCTTCGAGAGATTATGAGTTACTTTCAGGCATGCTCGGTGATGTGCAATGAATTAAATATCATAATATTTTATCTTCATAAAGGTGCAATGATAAATATACATTTAACAAATTTCGTCAAATATTTGTGCCGCAGGTTTGAGTTTGGTATCTCCGAGTTGGAAACCGTGGTCTTTACCTCTCGGCCATCCTGGTCAATGTATTTTATGTATTTTTTTAAATGAGTTTAAACGTTCAAAAGTATGCGTAACCACAGAGCTGCCTTCATGGCTGCAACGTATAATAAGCGGAAAACTTGAAAGCTAACGTACAGCAAATACAAAAAGAAGTCACTTCATTCAAAAACTTGCGAATGTTTAATCAGTAATCAGCACGTAACTTTTATTGTTCGTTCTTATCTTAGTTAGAAGTCTCTTATCATATTTACCAATCTAAATATCAGTCGCAGCGGACACTGCATAGCTTAGTAAAATAATTAGATATTATTCACATTAGTAATTAGATTTTTTTACTGTTTTTTACTTTTAATGAAGTGTATGAAAAATTCCACGTTTGGGAATCTCTAGGTATTTTGAAATATAATCATATGTACAAGTAGATACCTACTACTTAATACGGTGACGAATCAAAGATATCTCAATAAAATGCCATGTCTGAGACGAAAATGCCGTTGATGACGAAGGTGCCGTCACGTTGATTTAAAATTGATGTGCTGGAACTCTATGGCTGGAAGCACAATAATTCGGCGATGCCTACACATAGTACACAGGACGGCCCACAGTCGTTTTAATCGTTACGAGGACGAGACAGATTGCCGTCAATTCCTTCCGACATAATGGCTTGTGAACGGCGGGTCGGGACCTTAGTCCTAATTGTTCAGGTACCTAACAAACTTTAATGATTGAAATATTTGTGCCATACGATACAAAGTGTTGCGGAAATATCAAATACTCTACTTAGGTACATCTTGTTTTATGAAAGTCGGAATTAAAATTGGTAGGAAAAGCGGTAACACCACCAACACCAGGCTCTCCTCGTTCTCTATGAAATTTCTAGGGCATTAGGTATACTTCTTCTCCTTTACGAACTTTACTTTTCTCTTCTCGGTCGTTTGGTCATTTTGCCAGTCAACATTATATCCAACCAATTTATGCCCGTTTCTTTGAAACCGGGGGATATAATAATAGTAAAAATCAAATGAATCGTCAGTAATCAGTCAATCAAGTCAGTCAGATATCCCAGTAAAGCGATGGGTATCTTATCAAGACGTATGTTCATAGTCGCTCAAACGGAGCGCAGGCGGATAAAACATGTTTACGCACAATAATTTCATATCACAACACTTGTGCACTTTAATTAGATGTAATTTAATAACAACTTAATACCATAAATTATACTCACCCAGTATAACTGAATAATACGCCAAGAAAATTAAACCTGTTCAACTTCCCGTCAGAAAAGCCCTAAGTCCACTTATTATATACCTATATGTATTTCAGAGGCTTTTTTTGAATTTCAGTTACATTGTATGAAAACTCTTTCGCAATGCGACCACGACGACGCGATGATTTATTTAAAAAATCTTACGAGTAAGCAAACGAAAAAAATTGATACTTAATACTTACTAATAAAATCAAATTTATATTCACATGATACAGTTTAGAGCATCACGGAAAACCTCACTAAATTATAATAAGAGTAATAAATATACAATTAGCGTCGAATAAAACGGCATCAAAGTGATTTGGTGAGTTAATTTTCATAACAGTCGTGCACAATGGATGAGCTAATACAGTAATAACTCTGCAAAATAAATACATTCATACAATGAATAATGGTTCCTTATATCAACATTTAAGTTCGTAATTAATACTCTACAAGATGCTAATATCAAAATAAATTACAACCATTTATAAACTATGAGAATTATTTGTCGTATCCGTTATAATGTTTACATTGTTTAGATATTTGCATCTTTAGTATTTAGTTAAAAACTAGGTATCTGATATTAATTTTAATAAAACCTAATGAGGGGTTGAAGGTTGAAGCGCGCATGGCCCGGCGGTTAGCGTAGAACGCAAGCGATCTATGCAACTAAGCCAAACGGGCGCGGTCGGGTGTGAGATGGGTGACCGCTAGTGGCAAAAAATGCATGCGCGTTTCCGTGCTTCGGAGGGAACGTTAAGTCGTCGGTCTCGGTTGTTGTCGATAGATAACAGTCGTTAACCCTCGTCGGAGGCCTTATGGGCGGTTTGAAAACATACGACAGCGGGTTGGCCACTAACCCGCATTTTCACCAAACCGCATTGGAGGCATACTCCACCACGCTGGTGGAGTAAGCTCCAGGCCTCCCCCAATATTGGGGAGAGACCCGTGCCCAGCAGTGGGGCGTAAAAAGGGTTGCAGCCAATAAAGGGTTAGCAAAAGTAGCATAATGTTAAAATTATTCTACAATTTTAAACAACTGAAACTTTTTTTACCTGGAAATCATGAATTGCAAATCGTTATTTAACAATAAAAAAAATCACGTTATGTCTTAATTCTATGTTTATTTTGTTATGTATTTATCAAAATAAAATTTATTAGCTGTCCTTGTGTCTAATTTTATACAAATTTGTTCAGACGTCTATGTGTTATAAACATCCACATATGCAAATTATCACATGTCCATGTAATAAGCGATTGCTCTTGGTTTAACAATCGTCATAATCTTGATAATAACAGTACATTGTCAACGTCAGACGCTGAGGCCTGGTTCCCCAACAATAAACATTGAGATTCCTAAACACAAAATTGTATGAATAACATACAATTTTGCGAATGACTTTGATATGAGGATGGTTATTGAACTTACAATACTGCATAACTTCAACCCATCAAATTTAAATAAATCTTTTTTTATATTACAAAGACAGAACAGAATTATTGCGTCGAAACACTTCATGCCTTTCGATTTTACTGGTCTGGCTTATTAATGTGAAATATTCTCATTAGGAATATTTGTATATATATGTAAGCTTTTTTTATCCTTATTCTTATTTGTTTCAATATTCACGACGTTCATTAAACTAAATAAAATAAGTATTCATGGAAAAACCAATTTAGAATATTTTTAATAATAATATTGGATATTTGCTGAGTTCTGTGTTTAAAAACGTACACCAACACTGAGTCAATAAAGAACAATATTAGAATAAGTCAATATTAGATTCCTATCGTAGAATAGGGACATAGAGGTAGGATGTTTACAGCACCGACGTTTAAGGAATTCTACTACATTATTCTTCAAGCTATTTGCATTCTATTTCTGAGCTGTAGTCAGTAAACTCGAAATTAGATTTTAGAAATTCTTAGAAAACTGGTCATGTTAGTAGTAGTATGTATACATCAGAAAAATATCGTATCTATAAAACTTACATTTACATAATGTGGCAATTTCAAATACTTATACATCTTAACATGAAAATGGTATTATTTATTTATATATTTAGGCATACCATCTAAGTACGATTTTTCATTTGAGCCACTTTGGCCGCTGTAATATACATAGGTGTAAGCTTTAGCACATAAAATATTGTTTACACAACGATATTATATTTATTATTGTGTCGTTAGCTTCAACAGCCCCAAGTTTGTCGTCTTGGCTAATATTTGAGCAGAGCACTCTACTCATTAGACTAAAGTTTGAGCAAATATTTGAAATTCATCCGTGTAAAACCATTGCCTTACATGTGAAATCTAAACACAATGTTATAAATACATACCTACTTCTAATGATGCTCGTGAGAAAATTTCTGTCGTGCAGCAGTTTCAGTTCCAGTAGAAAAGTGTGTCCAGTAGAAATTGTCGGTCACTCTTGTATAACTTTTAGGTCTCTGACAAAAGTATAAGAAGTTACATAAATAAATAAATAATCGCTGCAGACACATTCATAGTTCCAATTCCCACACTAGGATTCCTTGTGTCGTGAATATATAGCATGTACACACACAAAGACAGAAACACAAACACTCAAACCAACAACAGAAAAAACTCTTCATTCAAAATCCTGCCTCGCCGGATTCGAACCTGGGGCCCTCCGATCGGTAGTCCAGCATGTCAACCATTGCGCCACATGGGTCGTCAGTATATCAAAATTCATGTATTTGTTCGTCTGTCTATACAACCAACATTGATCTTGAAAGCTTTTGATGTTCAAACGTGCTCACTGCTTACATCACATAGCTTAAGTCATATAACCAGATATGTCGGATGTGCGTCTCACGTTATTGTTATCACAGCCATATATGAGAGTGCTTATAAATATGCGAGCATCTCTGCATCTAGCGCAGTAATATCGTTCTTTCGTAAATGGGCATTCATCGGAATAGGATTTATTATAGGTATTTCACAGGATTATATCTATTTCTTAAGTATATTAATCAGTTGTGATATACGTACCTATTCGTAAATTGTTAGTTCTTCGTAATACCTAAATGAATTAAGATTATAATAGGAATCAGTTGCTAAATCATGAGTTCTAGATATGCATATGCACATATCTAGGTATATACAATATAATAAAATAGAGCGATTTTGGTACTTCTACAAAAATAGTTCACGCTTTTATGGATGCTTTGCTGCTCTGTTAAAATTAAAAGTAACTTCATTATTCTTGACTTGAATTTAACCGCTGATACTGCGATAGGTACTAGTATCACGTGCGAATATTTGTGTAACCCGTAGTTAAATTTGAGAAAAAAATTCTAATGTTGAAAAATTAATGTAATAGGTGTATCTTTTTACATGGATACATTAATCGTTTTAAATAAAGGTAATATTATCTAGCCGACAACATGAAAAAAATTTCAATTCACGTAGTAAAGTGAAGAACGAAAATTGAAAAGTGCATACGTTTTTTAGTGAAACAGTGAACGGCGCCCGCGTCTCTAATTTAATCTCCAGTTTCAAGCGCTACGAGAACGGTAGCACATTTTTCAATCAGATCGAAACGTGAAAAAAGCGATCTCAATGCCCTCATGCCAGGCGTCTTTTGTAAAAACAGTCGTCCATAAAAACCGAAACCGCAATTCTAATCAAACTACCCAATTGCGAAATCGTAAAAAACATATCGGGAGCGCTGATCTGATCGTCAAGAGATTGTCCACGGTGGCGCCAGAACCGCTAGCTTTGTCCGAATTAATTTTTAGGGTTCCGTGCCTAAAAAGATAAAATGGAACCCTTATAGGATCACTTTGTTTGCAAGTCTATCCGTTCGTCCGTCCAGTTGTCTGCCACAGCCTTTAATCACGGGAACGCGTGAAGATATCGAGTTGAAAAATAAACTACGTCCCTAGAATCGGTGAAAAGTTGGCACGGGTCTGTCCCATTGTTGGGGAGGCTTGGAGCTTACTCCAACACGCTGCTCCAATGCGGGTTAGTGGCCAACGCGCTTTCGGATGTTTTCAAACCGCCCATAAGGCCTCCGACAAGGTTTAACGAAAGTTATATATCGACGACCACAGGGACCAATGGCTTAACGTGCCCTCCGAAGCACGGAAACTTGAATGAAATTTTTGCTAGTATCGGTCACCCATCTTAAACCCGACCGCGCTCGTTTGACTTGCGTCGTTTGTGCCGCGAAAAAAAATATATTTCGTGCCTCTCCAGGTTATCAAAATTCTTATGATACCTAGCTACTTCCCGTAAATCTAGAATTATGAAATTATGCAAGTAACATCGATTTATAGATAGTACAAGAACATCAATCTATGCAGCTAAGCCAAACGGGCGCGGTCAGGTGTGAGATGGGTGACCGCTAGTGGCAAAAATTTCATGCGCGTTTCCGTGCTTCGGAGGGCACGTTAAGCCGTCGGTCCCGGATGTTGTCGATAGATAACAGTCGTTAAACCTTGTCGGAGGCCTTATGGGCGGTTTGAAAACATCCGACAGCGGGTTGGCCACTAACCCGCATCTCCACCAACTCGCATTGGAGCAGCGCGGTGGAGTAAGCTCCAGGCCTCCCCAATAATGGGGAGATACCCGTGCCCAGCAGTGGGACGCAAAAAGGGTTGCAGCCAGCCAACAAGTACATAAAACATTAGAAAATAATTGCATTTTAATGTGCCTATTTCAAATCAGAATTTCATTTAATAATTTATACGGAACCTTCGATAGGCGCATCCGATTAGCACTTGTCCGATTTTTTAAGGTATTGCCAGTATTGGGTCAACGTACGGAGACCACAGACTCCACAGGCGTCCACCGAGGAATGCGTATTATGGTCGAGAATGTTTGTAGTTCCGAAAAAACCCACGAAGCATCAAACTTTTTGCAGGTAAACGGTGCACCAAGAAAAAAACCCAGCTCGTATTGAGATGTTGTCGGTCGGTAATGTGTTTATGCGATGGCTTGCGTTCGTTGCACTCAGCGATCTGGAAATTGGATAGGTTGTAAACATTGTTATGTCGATCGCTCGGTGCTATCCACACAAAAAATCTATCGCTCTTGTGAGTGACAGAGAATAGAACAGAAAGTCATTTATACTTAAAGAGCCAAGATAAAAAAATATCACATTGTTTTACTCGTTGATAGTCCTATTTCAAAGCAAATAAGTAGTCAATTTCTTCAATTTTCATCAAATTATCGTATTCTTATAAATTTGTTACTTAATCCACCAATATCTTAACTTTGTCTCTTTAAATTCTTCTTTCTTCCTTTGACATTTTCTTTGGACTTTCCTTCCTTTTTGGGCTTTTAAACTCAAAGGCTAAAAGATATGTAATTTTGTATATTTAATGATAATCCCACTTAACATACAAACATTGCAATAGGAAATAATCATTTCGATGTTTTTTTATCGCCGTATATGCCCAAGAGTTACTTACACTAGACAAGCATTGCGGACTATGGCATAAAACCATCTTAAGTCGGACAGACCTGTGACCACAAGTGGGAATAGGTTATAAAAGAATTAAAGTAAGATTTCTTCATAGAAATAAAAAGTATTTTTTTTGGGTGTGTTAGTATATAGATCTCTTTCTATTTCTATGGTGTTGTTATAATAAATATGTATTATAATAATATTTAAACAATAGTAAGGTCACTCTCATTCAGTTTTCCTCTCCCTCTAGCTCTGAGGTTTATTACCACCGCCAAGCCGCAACCTTTGTTTAGGGAAAATGGATGCTCGAGCCAACACGGCTTTATTGCTGATAAATGAGAACATTATTCGCAAGTTTATTACTTCATTATGTTTAATGTGTTTTACTGGACCACCGCGCGCTACTTTCCCGAATTATTTATTACATGATGCGAAGAAATAAGTACAGTGATAGCTGAGTGAAGCCATAGGTTCAAACCTGAGCGCACCTCATACTAAGAAAATTATTATGAAGTGTGGATTTATCTCAGCTACAAGATGAATATTTTATCTATCACCAGTTTGAAGAAAGTCTCTCAAAGCCCCCATTCGGCACTTGGCCAGCGCCATAGTCCAGGCCTTTTTTGTATCGGGGGAAACCTTCAAAAGGTACCCGGCGCCTTGGGAGAGGATACCGGGTTATGTGGGATTTGACCGCACTAAAACCCCCTCGGTGGCTGCCTCTGCGCTTGGGGAGGACTCCAGGATCTCCAGTGGAACGCACCGGTGTCCTCCACGCGTGGCGCCCCAGAACGGGCCCGTCTTCGGAAGAGCAGATGTGCTCTTCTGCACCTTCCGATGCTTACGGGCGGTATGCAGCCACGTACACACTGCCGCCCTTCCCGGGGCTGCTGGCTGGACGGATCGAGCTCCCAGTTTCACCGCCCACACCCCGGAAGCCCCCTTTTAGTCACTTCTTACGATCAGGCAGGGGATACCGTAGCTCTATTCTTAATTCCTAAGTTACAAGGACCACTAGCACAAAAAAATTCTAAATGTATACCTAAACCGCGCTTGGAAAGTAGGATAATTGTTTATTTATTTTTATTCGTGATTATATAGATCCTTTTTAAATCAATAATTAAACAATAAAAAAATAGTCAAAAGAATATAAAATTATGTAAGGTTACAAATTATTTACTCACACAAAATGTTTGAGGACATCACGTTTTGAGCGTTTGAGCTCATAAAAGTATCTCAATTGATTTGGTACCCCAATACCGGATTCCTCAATTCATAGAGGAAGCCTGTGCCCAGCAATGGGACATTAAATAGGATTGAAAAAATAACACAATGCTATTAAAACATTCTTCATAGGACTTGGATTTTCCCATGCTATTCTATTGAAATAAAGAATATGTTAAAATTCCTTTATAAAGTGGCGCCACCATATAACACTCATGCGCGATCCAATAAAACAATTGATATTAATTGCGCCTGACCTTACGGCTACGTATTGTTTAAACGTTTAATGTTTATTGAATAGTTGTCTTTCATTCAATTTGTTACGTATGTTCACAATAACTGCGACCTCAATCAGTCAGAAAAGTAGCAAATATATGAGGTGATTGATAAACGAATAAAAAAGTTGTTTATGCTACAAGTAGAGTGCAGAAGGTTTAGAAAGTGTAATAAATAGAGAGGTTTAGATACTTAACAATATATTTTTTTGTCACTGAATACTTAACGTAACAAGTACTTTGACGAGCCTATTACACCGGTATGTAGTTCCCAACTCATCGTGAGTTGAGGTGTCTTTTTAAGAATTTATTTTCATGTGAAATTTAACAAGTTTTTTTTTATTTAAAAAGAAGGGCTTTGTCGCTGGGCGACTATATCGTCCCATTGGGCTATAGACTCCTAAACACAAACAATTAAAAATTACCATTTCATCAGATAATCATAGTGTGTCTATGTTATTTATTCTAATGCATGCAAATAGAGGTCTTATTAAGTTTTCGTACAGTGTCATAGAGATTTAATATCCACTAGAATAGATATTCACGTTATCCAAATATTTAAAGCTAATAAAAAAAAACAATTTTCATATAAAGTAACGGTCGCCCCACGTCCTTCTCCTGTCAGCGCGTGATAATGATAACTGATCGTTATCACATCCCTTAACTTTCACACGGAAGGCGGGACAGTGCCATCATCCAATTGAGAGCACTCGATTGGAAGATGACTACCGACTACCGGTCGGACAATCGGAGCGGCCGGCGTCCACTTAACGGAACGCGATGTAGAGATATTTTTTTATTTACATATTATAAATAAGCCATTCTTTTGACAAACTTATCTATAAAAAGTTTACCAAGTTTATCGTATATTTTCAAAATCGTACAATTCTTTCTACATCAAGTCGAGCGACATTCTTATATATAGTAACCTTTTATCGGACGAATTCTGTAAAACAAACTTTATTTTATCCGAAAAACGGTGTAATATTACAGTTTGTCATGTTTGAACAAAATGTTTTTCTCATTTATTTGCGAATGCCAAAATTTGTAAGAAGATTTCACTGGGTGCCATCCCTTTATTCATTAACTAGCTGTGCCCGCGACGTCGTCCGCGTGTATAAAGACTTTTATAAAATGGAATGATTAAAAATTAAAGATTATTTATTTGCATTGAATAAGTAGTAGGTAGATTATTCTTACATTACATTATTCACTTATAATACAATGTTCATATGTTCAGAAGAAACCTAATGTATTTTTTCTAAATCCTTCAAACCTAAAACAGTAAGGAATGCTTATGTTAAAATATGTGCCTCGTTTATTAAAGTTAAGAGATATTGCTGTGCCCGTGGCTTCATCTATGTTAAAAATAGTATCTTTAGTAAATTGGGTGAATTTATACTGCAAAGAATGTATAGACTCATTCTATATACATAGCTTTAACCTACTGCAGAAAAGAGGTGCACTATAGGTACAACTACTTGTAGTTGGGACATAAAATTTCTAAACATACACGTGCTTAGGATTAAACAATCGGAAAAATAATTGTAAGGTCAATTAATAAACTATAGGTTTAAAACTTGCGGACAGCAGTTTGGTCATAAGTCATAACTCATATAACACAGTGAAAACTAAAGCAGAAGGCAGGGTCTCTACACAGTGTGCTATCTGTATTTGGAAATAAAGAATATTTTTATAAAGAATCTTTAAAGAATCCTTAATATCTCCATCAATCAACGTGTGTGGATGAGCCCTCAGCCCGTACGCAATAAAGAGACGCAAAAAATGAGTTAAGTTATCATTAGTCCAATTAACAATGTTCAGCATCATACGTATACCTACCCAACGATGGGACAACCCGCGTGGCGCAATGTTTACCATGCCGGACTGCTAATCCAACTGTCCCGGGTTAGAATCCGGGCGAAGCAGAAATTTCAATGATGAGTTTAAACTGTTCTCGGTCTGGGTGGTTGTGTTTCTGCCTCTATGTGTGTTCATGGCACCCACGACACAGGGTATATCTACCCTAGTGTGAGGCTATACGTGTGAAATGTTATTTTTTATTTTTTTTACACTATGTACTTACTTTTATTTAGACTTAAGGCTTTTATTTGAAATTATCTCCATCGAATCACTTTGGAGAAGAAATGAATATTGCTCAATAACGCCATCTACCGTATGACATGTAAACTTTGTGGTTGATAAATCGAATGTCAAATTACCAAATAGGTAGATATTGAGATTAACAATTGGTTCACTAAAAGTTTAACTATTCGTCACCTAGATGTCTGCAGTAGTCTCGTTTTGTTAAGGCTTTGTACATTCTGTATGAAGGTTTAGATTCCGTATCTTACAACCTTAATGCTGGATGCATTGAGATTGTAAGATTTGGATTTCGGTTCATCGGAGCTAGATGCCTCCTCAATATTGGGAGAGCTCCATGCTCAGCAGTGGAATGCTAAAAAGGTTGCAGCTTGATATAATGTAGCGATAATAATCGTTTCAGCTGCAGCCTGTTCATAATCTTCCACCCCAAAAGAAGACTAATAAGCTGAGCAACTAACTCAATGGAGCCTGTGATGTAAGGTTCGGCGGCGGCAAGGCTCGCGATGCACTTATTAGGTACCTACAGTCTAGCCATTCTCGGCCAACGAAAGAAAATACAGTATAGTCGACAATATTACTGAGAGTTCAAAATAATTTTGGGTACTTAAATTTAAACTTTTATTTATGGTTTTGAATGGGCTGTTACCGAAACTTTCATACAAATTCCCCAAAGTGCCTTTTAAGTTTATGTCGCGTATTGTGTAAATGAACATAACTTTTTTGTTTATCACCCGATTGATATGAAATACACACTAATGTTACGGAAATTCATTCAACAATATATCAGTAAACACATCATTCAAAGAAGGGAAAAGAATTTGAGAATGAAATATTAAGTTAAGGTTAATTATTGTACGCTTGAGATACCAACTTTCGAATCCATTTTATTTGCTATTGAGGGGTAGTTTTGAAAAAAGCTTAAATAGAATTCTTACTATGTTAGTAAAGATTACAAATATAAAATTATAAGTATATTACTCTGCACAAAAATATTCTGTACATCAAGTTTCGACACTCAATTTTCAAAGAGTTTCAAAGAAAATTGACATTTAAAGGGTGAATTTCGGGAAATGCTGAAACACCTATTCTTTTATTTTGGTTAGAAAATATTTATACCAAATTTCAAGAAAATCTATTGATAAAATCCAAGTTTTCCATACAAATTTTCATCGCTCATTTCACAGCCTTAAAGGGTGATTTTTAAAATTATCTATAGCCTAAATGTTAGCAAGGACCAATATATATAAAACAAAAAAAGTTTCATCAAAATTCGTCCAGTAGTTTTTGCGTGAAAAGCTAACAACAGACAGACAGACAGACAGACAGACAGACAGACAGACAATAATTTCAAAACTTATATTTTTAGCTTCTGTTACTTATAAAAATACCCCTAGAAGTATTTTTTTAAATTTATATGCAATGTACAGAATTGACCCTGCTTACAGTTTTATTATATGTATAGATTTCTTGCCTAGAGGTAAAAAGAGGTAACCGTAGAAAAAAATCTTAGTTATATTTAAAGCTTCACATGGTTTCGTTGGATGCATTTTAACACCTTTTTATTTTAATATCATAACCATAGCTTTAACGTTGACCTCCATAACAGGAATACAATCTTTATACCGTTATTGTTATTATATTAGTGACACGGATCCCTGTTGTTAGTCGCTTCTGTCAATTCTCTGTTCGAAAGTGGAGTGAGTCGTTACCAATTGAACTTTCACGACCTAAAAGAGGGGGTGAGAATGCTGATAATGGAAGTGATTTGAGAATGCTTTTAGAGTTTCGCATCGCATATAGGAAGTCAAAATCTTTATAGGTACTTACGGTCTTTATAGGTATTTATCGGTCCACCTCATGTTATAATGAAGCTATGGTCCATTTTATGACCCTTTTTACTAAGATAGCAGAATACCCAAAACTCAGGTCTCTGTGTATAAGAGATTCAGTAATTTCTTCGGCGTTTTAGAAATGCAGCGGTTTAAATCGTGTATTTTGTATTTTTCACAAACCATTTGTTTATATTTTGATTTTCCTGTTGACTTTGACCAATAAATTTGGACTAAAAGCAAAGTTTTATGGCAAAATATATAATATACGTAAGCTAAGAGAAAAATTGAGAAAATCCAAAATTTATATTTACCAAAAAAATATTATAAAAAGCATAAAATTGGGTTTACGTCAAATTACTTAATTAAAACTGTAAAATTAAAAAACTACTGTAATGTTTCTTATGTCATTTTAAGAATTTAATTTTAAATCAAGTTTAAGTCATTAAAATGTTTTATTTTATTTAATATAATAAAATTTGTACACCCATTGGGTAAATATGGAGTTCAAAATATTTTGTAAAACCTAATTTTATCCATATTTCTGCAAATAAAATATTTTCAGTTCATTTCATTTCAAAAATGAAACGTCGACTAACGATCTCCATTACATTCAATTCAAATATTCATACGGAACCGGTACCCCATTCATACCTCCACTTGTCCGTTTTTTATCGTTTTGTCGGAATGATTGTGTGCTTTTGAGTACACGAACAGGTTATTGTTTCGGACATGATTTGGGCGCACTGTGTCAGTGTTTATCGTTATTTTTCATCGTTGTTGCTTTGATCTAGATTGAGGATGGATGATTTGTGACTTGCGTTGCGATGCTCCAAATTGATATGCTCCACTTTATGAAAACTACAGCTGTATTATAATGATAATAGTTTCTTTTATTATCGGAAAGATAATTAGATTTTATTGGCCGGTCGTACATACTTACGTGAGGCCACCTGAATAGTTTAATTGAAAGATTTTTTTAACTCTCTAAACATTCAAGAATATTTAGCTTACTTACAAGATAAACTGCTTATAAGTTCAGGTGTCTTTAGATATGTAGGAAGGCTACTCTTCTATTACAGAGAAAACCATACGAACTCATAAAAATATACGTACGTACTCAAAGTTGTTTGAAAAGAGCTACTCTTTTTCTACTCTATGTTGTATTACCTGTTCATTTAGGACATACTTAAGGATATAAATGTTGGCTTTACATAGATACTGACTTAGTTGTTTGTTGTTGCAGGTCTAAAGGCGGCATGGCGTCGCCTAAACACGTCATCCTACTGTTCGCGCTCCTCGCGTCTTGCAGCGCAGGTGAGTTGCCGTCACGATTTCTGATCATGGAACAAGAAGACTGTTATCTGTTCTGGTTTGGGCAGTTTTTATCTCCCACTTTTGGGATCATTTGGTCATGGAGGAGACCTTGGAGTTTCACCATGCTGCTAATGTGCGAGTTGGCGGAGATACGGGTTAGTGACCTAGAAGCCTTTGGATTTTTACAAATTTATTGCCAGCAGCCATCACACTGTGTAATACATCGCTTGTGTTCTATGAAGAACAGAGAGAAAAAATATCATTTTTTTTCGACTGTTTCCATATACCTATACTATGAGATGTTTAAATATACATAGTTTTGAACAGTAGAATTTTGAGGAGTCTACCATATTCTGGAATACAATATTATTAATTAAAATTAACTCAAAATATTCTTATGCATCATCGCTATTTGCGCTTTTCTAATTAAACTAGTAGGATATAGAAAATATTAGCTCGATTCCTGAATGACACGCAACATTTGCCTTTAATTTTAGCGTCTATCTTGCGGTGCAGTTCTTATAGTTTTTGGTTATCGTTATATTTATTATTAATTATTAGTCTTAAAGTCTGGTTTAAGTTTATTATGAAAGTTGAGTTCAAATACTAAGCCTTGCATATAAAACTTCTGCTCAGAAAGTTTTGTAATGCATCGTTGTACAATCGATACATACAATCGATATAATACCTACAGTATAAACGTCATAACCTCTGTTCGTGACTCAAATATTTGCGTCATTCGAATGACTAGTTTTTTTTGTTTTGTTTATATTTAACTTTGGTAAGGTCCGGTAAATTAAAGTATTTTATGTATCTTTTTAAATCGAATATAGGCATATTGAGCAAGGCGGTAACATAAGTACTGCCTTAAAGTTACTAAATATCTAAAGCCTCTTTCTCAAATCCCAAGTTTTGACTCTCTATTTCAAGCTAATTGACTTAAAAATGACATCTAACAAAACAATAGAATTTAGCATATATCTAAACTTAATATTTATATGGCGTTACCGTCAATGTTGTTTTTGTCGAAAATCCTTGGAATTCTTGGGCCGTTTGGTATAAAAAGCTCAACACCTGCATAGTACCTGAGTGACCGCATCATCCGTTAAAGAACCAGCCGTCATGTATATTTTTGGCGTGGGCGAGACAACTTCGTCAAGCTCTTTGTATTGTGACTTCGTGATGGTCAGTTTCGGACTCAGAGCGACGCAACTAACGGCTGCTAGTTGTCAAAAAACTTAAAAGAGTCGCGTCTTAATACTTACTGGCTCTAATACTTTTGATGCACGCCCTAAGTGCTGCCACTTAGTTTTTTTTACACATAATTTAAGTTTCATCAGGAAAATAAAACTATCGCACCACTTTCTACCATAACGTATTCTTGTGGCCTTGTGTTGTGACGTCTTTGGAAGGTAGTAAGGAAAACTTCTATTAGAAAAAAATGATGGAAATCAATATGATGTCATTGAGTAGAGAAATAGGCTGCCATTTTATTAGAGGAACCTAAGACCTTTTAATATTTATTTATAAACGGATTTCTATTTGTTGTGAATCCTAGGATAACAGATTTATCTATGGCTTCGATATCCTTCTTCTTCGATATATTTCCTTTATCTGCCCTAAGTGTTGTAAATAGTATGTTCTTAATTTTTTTTACTTTTTCACTACACATCATAGTCCCTTTTTTCCGTAAAAATACAAACTTCCCATTACACGGTTAATATCAATTCTACTATCGAGTGTTAGTTGTGATAAAATGATTTTTTCCTCCTTCCATCCTCTGAAGCAGTGTTACTATTTTATAAAAAATGCAGACATTTTATGTTTTAAATTGATTTCAGCTATAATTCACAGTTATAATTCATTTCCTGAACACTAAAATCACCGACATTTGCCACAACTACGCCTATCTTGTGATCCCATCTAGTTTTCTTGTCCAAATGCCCTTAACCAAAACCAAAGAGTCCTAAGGGCAATTCT
The DNA here is from genome assembly GCA_911387765.1 of Pyrgus malvae. Classification (NCBI taxonomy): domain Eukaryota; kingdom Metazoa; phylum Arthropoda; class Insecta; order Lepidoptera; family Hesperiidae; genus Pyrgus; species Pyrgus malvae. The sequence continues at coordinate 801,327 of OU426955.1, read as the reverse complement.
ACTGACGGCTACTAACCGGTTGGTGTGCAGCTCTACGACGGCCGTCACTGTCTGATATGAGAGTTCAAGGCAAGCGTGTCTTCCGGATGTCATGCGGAATTCACCTATATTTCACGGCTGTTATGTAAGGCACATTCTTGCATAATGTTGTTGTGGGCAGCTAGCGTCTCCTCATTGGTCCTAAATTGTAGTATCAGTATCATTCATTTTCATTTAGGTAATTTAGTCTTGGATAAATTGTATATACCCACAGTGTTAGTCATTGTTTAGTTAGAATCGATATGGCTCAGCAAACACTATTAATGTTTTGGAAACTTTGACATGTTTGACTTTGTGTCTCGCGAGCGAGGAGTTGAAGCAAAACTAAACACAATTAGCATGTTCGATATGCATTTGCATATGAGCAGAGTTAACTTGCAAAGATAGTGGATAAATTAGATGGTTGAAACCTGAGTAAATGCTAGTTTAAGTGTTCGTTTAGAAAGACCTAATCATATACCTGGTCTAACAATAAATACAGGGGCAAAGTAATTAATCTTTATCGACCGAAAAGCTATTACCTATATTCTGATACCATCACTCATTTAATGAGTATACGACACAACTCCGACGGCTTAATTTAACATTGCCGCAAAAACTTCAAAAGCAAGTATACAATTTAAAAGCATGAAAATAGCGTCTAAGGTGTGTGATATTATATATGATAGTATATAATAAATAATATATGATAGTATAAAATAGCCTAGTATCCTAAGTCCTCTCACATGTGTCATGTAGACAGCAGATGGATTTTAGAATTAATAATAATACATTGAGTTTGAAATGCTTCAGGCCCGATGCAAAAAAGGTAGCTCAAATCCTGGATTATTTCAGTATAGGTAATCGAAATTTTGATGGCAATAGGCTTTACCCATTTTTAAAAGTTTATAAGGGATGATATTTTTTATGGAGACGTTTTTCAAGTTCCACAGGTTTTCTCTAAAACTTTTTGGTACTTACAGGTTACTTGATAGAAATTATGGGAATGTTTTCAAAATTTTGGGAAATTCAACCCTTTTTATCCGTTATAATCTTCGATATCTTTAGAATCCGATTTGACATACAGTTTGTTTATACATTAACATGCGTAACAACAAATTGTGATGAGGTAGGTACGGGAATATTAGGTTTAAATGTTTAAAAAATGCTTTGCGAAATCTTATTATAATTCCGTAATATGTAAGTAAACAAATCCTACAATTTCAATAACCTATGCGTAACTTTATTGGCATTATAACTTTGGCAACGTCCCTTATCTGGCGAGTGATCGTATCGCAATAAATTCCCGTCGTTGAAAAGGACCCATATATCTCCCAGTACACGTGTTGCCGTTAGAATATATCGTCGGTGTTGATAAACAAATTAGATTAAATTACGTATATACAGAGTTACGTATGGAACGAATCGCGTACCATGTCCAATGTGAATGGAGATCGTCTCGGTCGTTATTTTCAATCATTTTACGGTTAAATAGTTTGTATTGATCGCGTGAAAGAAACAGAGTAATTGCGTGCAAACTACATACGTTAATTGCGTTATTATTGTAATATAATTTGGATCACTTGGTGATGATAACTATTACTAAGTAATAATATGTGCAAACCTAATAGGTATATTTAGACGGAAATTCAAGATAAACAATGTTAATATATGTAAGATTTCCGTACTAATATTATAAATGTAAATGTTTGTTATTTTGGTTTATCCTTTTTTTATCTACTTCCAACGTAGTCGGAGTCTGTGCTAAAATAATAGGTAAGCATAATAAGTATGTGTCCGCATTCATACTAGTTGTCGCTTGCATGGCTCTGGAACTTTCATCCTTCATACAATCTTTCTTCCATTCGTCTCTTTCACGGTCAGGATTATCACTTATTTGGTTGGTGAGGAGTGAAGAGTAACATAGGCTCCGGGTAAAATAGCGGGGCTTAGAATAGTACTTAAAATTAAATTAAGATGAACACTATGTATGTAGTAAGTAAAATACCACTAGTTATCAACAACAATCTATTTTACTTCTATTTTTTTGTTAAAAAATAAACTATAAAAGTTTTTTAATCTGTGTGTCAGCATACCAGTAATTTTGCAATACTGTGTCTACAAAATTATGATACACAGTTCAAAAATTTCCTCTTGCATTAACTGTACGCTATATTTAAAACCTTCACCAGTGCCATAAGTAATAAGCAAATGCTATGAATATTAAGCAGTACAAATTTGTATAATAAGCTTGTATGACCATATAATAAGGATTTGCTGGTTAAAAGCTGTTACATCAATAATCCGAACAGAAACACGTAACTTTATAGACGTGGGCAATCTGTTGGACAAACAAGTTTAGTTTCCGATAATATCTCTTGTCCATAATTTAATGACATGTAGTGATGTATCTTCACTTTGCCAATGTTTTAAATTATTGTCGATGTTTATAAAGTATGTGTGGTAAATACTTTTATATTTATTTATTTCATCTCCTTCATGCATGTGCAAAGTTGGCAAAAGCACACGTGACCTGCTAGGCTTTATGTATACCACAATCAAAGGAAACTTCTTCATATTTAGTCCCTATTTCCCTCTTCAAGGATAATGAATCTCATACGTCCGAAACAAAAATTTGATTTAGCAAAGCAACTGTACACTACTTCAGATGGACAATAATCGAGCGCTAAAGATGAGAATGGGTGTAGATGTCTAGGGACTGTATAGACTTGAACTTCCTTAATGTTTTATGCCAAAAATAAACCAATTCTCTCCATTACATGAAAATAATAAATTCGACCAATGAATTATTACAGGATATTTTTACACATTTATTAATAACTTTATTCCATGGTTTAAACCATCGCACATATTTTAATAAATGGATTCATTTAAATGTTATAAGACTTACAACAGAAAGCTGAGTTATATTTATAAATATTGATATTTATGGGAATTCTAATTTAGAAGTGCTAATAGTGCAAGAAGAATAAAAGGAATAATAAATAAAATGAAATGAAATGAAAATATTTTATTTGCACAAATATGGGTGAAAAAAGGTTTTACAAAATATTTAGAACTCCATATTTACCCCTTAGTGTGTACAAATTTTATTATATTAAATAAAATAATTATTTTAACGACTTAACTTAATGTAAACATAAATTCTTAAAATAACTATTACAGAAGGGTACATAAGAAACATTAAAGTAGTTTTAAATTTTACAGTTTTAATTAATTAGACTTAAACCCAATTTTGTGCTTTTTATAATAATTTATTTTATTTGAACCATACGGGGTTCGCCGTCATCAGCTTTGGGCACCCACCAGAAAAGGAGAATGAAAAAGCAATTCTTTATTTTAATATGTAAATATACTCTGAACAATTTAATTAATAAATTGTAGCGACCTTCCGCTACTCATCAAGAGATGGCGCCTCGGGTATTCCTGAATCACGCTATCGAAGTGTTCGGAATATCGTACCATATATACAAGGATTTGTAAAGTAACACTAAGTCAATGAATGCTTTGCTTAAAAATAAACCAATTAAAAAATTGTTTTTATCCGAGCAACGCTCGGGCGTCCAGGTACTTATTATTATTATTTGATAATACTATTTGTAAATTTTAAAATGTAGGCGACAATTATGTTTTTTTTCATCTTCTTAACTATTATCATTATTATTTTGTAATTTAAATTAATTAGTGTAAGTGGTTGTGAGCCGTGCTAATTAATTAAATAAATAAAATAAAAAATAAAAATAAACAAGCTTCGAATTAAGTCAGTTGGAGCGTGGCCGCTCCCCGGGCATGACCACCTCGCCCGGCGGGAGATCTCCCTTTGCCAAACTGGTGACCCCGGACAAGAATACGTCCCTTCTGACCTTCATCAGTCGCACCTTCACTCCCTGGATGGACTGCAGCATCACTTCACCAGCTCGGCAGGTTCATCGCAGCGCACCATGTACACGCTTCCTGTTCCTGATACAGCTTTTTCCAAGGACTTCATGGACGGCTTGAATAGCCATTACTCGCCTCCACATCCTACCCTCACATCCCGACTCACCGTGGATAGAGGGCATCTCCACTCTTCGCTTCACCCTCACATCCCGACTCACCGCGGACGGAGGGCAACACAAGGTCTGCACCCTCACATCTCGACTCACCGCAGATAGAGTGCATTCAAGGCGCTTGTAAGCGAAGATTGCACTTGGATTAATGAAGTCATCGACCTCCGGTCTGAGTAGGGGGTGATGTAGCGACCTTCCGCTACTCACAAGAGATGGCGTCACGGGTATTCCTGAATCACGCTAAGGAAGTTTTCGGAATATCCTACCATATATACAAGTTCCGAATTGAGTCAGTTGGAGCGCGGCCGCTCCACGGGCATGACCACCTCGCCTGGCGGGAGATCTCCCTTTGCCAAAAAATAAATAAATTGAAATATCCATACATACTCGTCCATCGATACTCTCGTCCAACTCTACTGCCGTCAAATACGCGAGCTGTTTGCACGGGAGCATTACATCTTATTACCGACCGCAATTTACATTCCCATCTCATCTTGCGGAATAACTGAATAAACTTGTCCGTATCTTATTTCTCTACGTCCCTTTTTATATCATGAGTGGTATGCCTGCTATATTTTCACTTCTGAGTATATGAATCAGTTGATATATTTTTTTCGATCTTTTTCTGTTCGTATTCTAATGGTATTCCACGCAATATTTCAATGGATTTTTTCTGCGTAGTACCCATGAAGCTATATTAGGTACGTTTATTGCTAGTGGTTTTAATGAAATTAATAAATTTTTATTTCTATAACATATGAACGTAATTTAGTACTAATTAAAAAGAAGATGCAGGCTCGACGTGACAATGATTTTAAGGGCATACCTACAAACAGTTGGTAAAAACGTGGTAAGCAGGTTTTCCTGGATCACAATAACAACAAATATGATGGATAGTTGAGATAGAATTAGAAAGTTCTAATATCATTGGTCAGTATAAGGAGTTATGAAATAGTCTGGTTAGAAATGAGAGGTAACATATTTAATTCAGTTTCTTTAAAAGTGAAGCGTGTCAAATAAAAAATCTTAAATGCAAAAATTGTTTCTGTCTACAAAATTTGATTCCAAAGATAAAGTCAAAGAAAAAGTGGACAAAGGCTTAAATCCGTCTCAATTTCGAGAGCAGACCTATGCCCATTAGTGGAACAACACTAAAGAAGACATTAAGCAAGGTATAGATAAAAAACATGCTGGTCTACGCAAACAGATTTTATAACTTTGTAAGTATAATAGAGCCCTAGGAGCCAATTCAAAGTTTCATAAATGCGCAGTTATGTCGTACTCAATCAATAATGTATTTAAGCATAAGCATATTCGTGCAAATTGCAGGTTTGTCAAAACAAATTGAATAGGCGATTAATAAAATGACCTAGCCTCGGCACTATCGCAGGCCTTAACTTAGCACGCACTCAAATTCGCATAACTTAGCTTAAAATAAATTGCCAATTTGCGTTTTGTTTAAAATAAAATTCTTATGAGGAAATAGGTTTTAACCGTTTTAATAAAATTGAATGGAACTTTAGAATAATTACAATTACATTATAGAAACCAAGTTCGTGCGCCCAAATTGAAGCATCTTGATTGGTGCTATAATGGCACCAAACGCCGGGCCGCTCCGTAAGACTTGAGGTTTTTATCACAACACTTTTTAAAAACAAAAGAAATCTAATAAAATAACTTTTGACAGTGATTTCAATATTTTGTAGTATTTTATAGTTGGCTGGCTGCAACCCTTTTTGCGTCCCACTGCTGGGCGCGGGTCTCTCCCCATTATTGGGGAGGCCTGGAGCTTACTCCACCACGCTGCTCCAATGCGGGTTGGTGGAGGTGTTGGATTTTATTGTTAATTTGGTCAAAATAAAAATATTTTGTTTGTCAGATGTGACAGCTGTAGGAATCTATTTAGTGCTTCAATTTTGACAGCGCGCTTGTATGAAGACACACATTCTATACGTATTTATTCTAAGAATATAACTTTTACTAGCATTGAATTGCCATACAGGACTAGCATAGAGTGGAAGCGATTTATTTACAAAGCGAAACAAGCGGTCCCGGTTTAGTTGCGGTCCGTTACTGGCAAACTTCATGTTCTAGTCCTTTCTTCGGCTGTACTCTAAGCCATTGGTTCTATTTTTTTATCGATGGACAGCAATTGAAAGCCTTTGACGAGGGATCGGCCATTAAACTGTATCTCTATTAACTCGCCACGTAAGTTGCCGCATGTTTTCAAAATTATACATATGTATATGGGAAGAAACTCGTGTCCTATAGTGAGGCATTGAAATTATTTTCGTTGTTAAAAAAGTTATAAAACAGAATTTAATTAATAATTGTGTGGTTTATAACAGATAAGATGATGGCTTGAAGAATAGGGTCCTTGAAGAGAAAAAGCTCCTCAAAGATTAAATACACCGATATACGACAGCTTACTTTATACAAACATAAGAGGAAGACTTGCAATTACATAAATCAAAGAAAGCAAGCACCCATTTCAAGTTCCACTTGGCGAGAAGAAATACCTTTCTGTAACGTTTTTTCCATCTTCCGACCTTCACATCACGGAGTATTCCGGAGCACTAGACGCAAACAGGTACAAAAAGAATTCAAGAGCGAAAACCTTTTCTATTTCTTTCACGGTTAAGCTCCGTTTATATGGCGACCAGTGTTACGTTTGAATTAAAATAATGTTTTGTTTTAGCATTTGTTTTAATCGGGTGTGATATGAGTAACCGCTAGTGGCAATATATTTTATGCGCGTTTCCGTGCTTGAGAGGGTCCATCGCTCCGTCGGTCCCGGTTGTTATTGATAGATAACAGACTTTAAACCTTGTCGGAGGCCATATGCACAGTGTGAAAACATTCGACAGCGGGTTGGCCATTAACCCGCATTTCAGCAGCGTGGTGGACTATCCTAGTCTTCCCAATAATATGGAGAAACCTGTGGCACAAGTCCCATGCCCAGCAGTGGAACGTACAGACATTTCAATAAATAGGTGCTAGATTTTTTAGCTTATCTCAGTTTGCTTGCTAAGGATTATTGGATGAGACGTATGTTGGTGACAGTACTGTCATGTAAGGGTCAAGTAAATTATGTCAAAGATTTCGAGATTCTCGATCTCGATTTCGACATCGAAATGTAAACGAACCTTTATAACTATAGAGACCTCCGCGTATCTGAAGTAGGTACGGCGGTACAAAAAGTCGAGCATGTAGCGTCGAATCGTATTCCATTTTCTTTGTCGAGCACTCTTCACGCCGGATCAGGGAGGGACAATCCGAGCTTCAAAGACCATTACCCGTCGTCTGCTCAGAACTGTGTCAGCTCTGCGATGCTCCAGTAACTTAAGTGTTTCGTAGCTTAAGAAATGATTCGACCTGAACGAGACTTGGAAAGTTGTATAATGAGAAGATAACTAAAAGTAAAAGTCTTTGAAACTGAAGAAGAAAAGTGCATTTTTGGACACATACCTACCGAGCGGTCTGTACTTCCTTTGCTAAGACGTGGTCGCCATTCGAGGACCTTACTTCCCAATCGGTTGTCAGTTTAAAAAAATCACTAAGGATTATAACTATTTTTTTTCTCTGATTACAACCTAATTTAACGAATAAAAATCTCGCGTCGATTACTTTTTGCCTTCTCAGCATACCAAGTCATTCCACCAGTAATGGTTGGACGTGATTTCCCGTGCGAATGTTATCTTTAGCCGGCAAAGGCATTTTATAATCATTGTTTGCCGGCGACTATGAAGGCAGATAAGACATGGTAGACTTTGTAAGAAGAGCATTCTTGCTGAAACGTGATCTTTAGTTAAGCCTTTTCCTTAGGTTCAAAAGGCTCTGAGAGAATGATAGAGATTTGATGTATCTTGACAGTTTGGCGTTTGGTATACTATACCATATTGTTAGAAGGTTTGATAACTGATACGGGAAAATGTAATTTATTGGGGACCTCGTCTCTGTAAGAGGAGCACAGATACTCTCCAATCGGGTGGACTGGCGGCCTTAAGTATATAAATAAATTCAGAAAATTGGATGGGTTGCAAATGTTTTAAATGCTGATGAATAGAAGATAGTTTCTTAAATAGTAGTTTCTTTTCTCACAATTTTAAAGCTAATCCAGTTTTTGTAGGAGCATTCCATGAAGTTTTTACAGCAGGTTTACGTCAAAGGTTTCAACCTTAGAGCATCAAAGTTACTGACTCACCCTTCAGTAGAGACGGCATAGTGCGGGGGAAGAACGCATACGTTTTAATTTTGTCACACATTCACAAATATTCTTTCATCGCTACAGACGCATACATTTCTAAATATGTCAATTTCAATTAACAACGTCATTTTCTATGCACCGTCAATACTGACACCGACACACACATACACACTAGTTGTATAACTAGAAGGCACATTGTGCATGGACGTTGGAACGAGGGGTTCGCCCATAAAGGCCACTCCTCTCTGACGGGTGTTATACCTGTCATACTTTGATGCTCTAAGGTTTCGACGTAAAAAAAGACAGAATTTACCGTAGAAAAGTATTCAAGTTAAGCTCACCTGTGCTCGAGCTCAAGCTCAACAATACTCGTAAAAGCAACGTAGAGTTCAGTAAACTTTTAATTTATTTCAGTTCATTTCCCTTGCCAATTTCGTAAAAGTTTTTAGGTGCAGTGATTATAAAAAAAGTTTGTTTTATTAAAATACTATATAAGTACCTACTTTGCATTTTATCATGAAAATCTAAACTGACATATTTTTAATTTGAAGTTTTTTCAGTCGACTAAGAGTAAATTTGGAGACTACGTGTACAATTTTATATCTATAGTGCTACGAAATGAAATGAAATATTCTTTATTCACTGTACGGTTCATTTACAAATTCTTAGTGAACATTATTTTTTTTTGTTCTGTCTGCTCTGAGTCTTTTACAACTTAAACCATAATGGTAAATTATACCGTCTTAGTTAACAATAAGTATGCATTTTTATTACACAATTTCTGATAATATAATGTGTGCCAGCTATGTGATACCGATTTAAAGAAATTATTAATATTGAAAAATATCGTTAACTGTTGCAATTTTTTCTAAGTAGAATAGACCACAGGGGACAAATCGTTCAAATTACTATCATACTATAGTGCAAAGCAGTTCCATTATATAATTGTTTTTACAAATGACTGATTTCCCATAGCGATATTGGTGAAGGCAGATGTGGTTTTCCTGAAAAACTCAAAAGAAAATTTCGGTTGCAAAATCATGTATCTAATTTTCTTTTTGTATATTACTATAATTGACAGCATAAATTGGTCCAGTATTATTCATTTTAAACAGTTCTGAACATACAAGTACAATTCATAGGAACTAAGTTCAGGAATCAAATCCACACAATTTTGGTGATCTGGGTTACAGTCACTAAAACAGTATTATACATAAGGATATGACCAAAATGTCTTACTGAAATGAATGTGTACAGTGCAGTAGGCAATATAAATAGCTAGGTCGTCAGTTACCAGGAAAATTGGAGTCAAATATATGGGCTTTTTGCATGTAATGTTTTCCTTCATTAGTCTAACGACCCGACGGGGCCGTGGCGCCATACAGAAGTTTATTAAAGAGATTTCTCCTCGCAAGTTTATCCGTCATAAATGATATTGCTTATTAAATACTCTATTACATTCCTATTTTCGTAACAGGTAATTCGTGTTTACGTTTGACACGCGCTAATTATGTAGTGATGTAGCACAGTGGCAAGATCGGAATAGAATTACGTCCTAAACTACTTATTACGATTTGAGATTCTTAAATTCAATTAAGAAAACATCGTTTAATATTCTTCTTCTGACGTAAGCAGTGATTGTGGTAGAGATAGTAACATCCTGGCAGAGGTCCGGTTACGTTCTCAGGGCTTACCTGTGACTAAGAAAATTTGTCACAAGCACTAAAAATACATTTCATTCATTTTTGTGCCCGAGATATATTTCTTTTAAGTACCTAAAAGCAACTAAGCCCATTTTTGTGTCATGTCTGTTTTGTGCATGTCTTTTCCCTTCAAGGTTCCGTGGAGCAGCGATAAATAAGCACTTACCAATTTATTTGTCAAAGTTGCGCACCGGACAATCTTACCCGGTTTGCCATCGCTGCTCTAACAGGACATATTAAGCTTATAAAACTTACAAAAAATATGACGAGAGAATGATGATGCAGGGCTAAAAATAGTTGAATGAATTTAAAAATGTATCTTGGCTCTGCAGACTTAGTTACCACAGAAAAACGAAACAGTCGACCTATCTCTACATCTCTAGAATGTTTCAACATACAAAATTACGTTTCTGTGTACGGGATGTGCCCACTTAGGGAGTGGTGTAAGACAATGACACATACATGTCCTGCGGTTTGGACATGCCATGTCACATGTCCAAATGCCGTGCACGCGTAAAAACCGACAACAATCGGCATTGCTTTCATGTAATACTTATTGCTGATTGCAAAACTTGTGCGATGTAGTTCATGGTTGCATTTCATTTAAAATACTGGAAGATTCTTGAAATCATCTGGAGTTTTCTTCTCATTTGTAAAGTTTGAATTCTTAAAGGAAACAAATAATGTTTGAAAACTCAGTTGAAGTAAAGCCACTATACAGGGTGTATTTATTTGCGCAATTAGGACATCAGACACAATTGCGTTACGTCTCTGAAGTTTGTTTTAGCTTGTTCAACTTCGTGAGTGCTGTGTTTACTTATCGTTAAAGTTAGAACGATTGCTGAAAACGGACTTTTTGAAAACATAAAAAAAAGCTTTTACTGGTACAAATGGGTTTATGGTTTTCGAAGTTTGTTAATATTAATGATCACATTGCAACATCGAGAGGCAATTAGAGGATAGAGGCAAATATTTAGCAACTAGTAAACGACAATCTTTATCTTCTAGAGTGACAATAATACATAGTCCTCTATTCGTCAAGCCACATAGATGTACCGTCGCTACCGAACATTAATCAACTCCAGAAGTTGGGAGTTTGGACTGGCTCTTAGTCGATACAAATTCGTTTATGTTAGATCCACAGTACTAAAGTACACTTGACACAGTCGAAGTAAAGCTATTGTACACTGTACAATGTACATTCGCATTTGCGCAAATAGGATACAAAAGAAATAATTGTGTTACATCTCTGAAATGTTACCTGTAGCTTAGAAACTGTAATGTTTACTTCTCCTCAAAACTCGCTCTGAGTACTTGTACTATTATTTATTCTGTGCTCTGAGTCAGGACTTTTAATAAACAAAGGACAAAAGTAACATGTTACTTAATCTAAAAAAAAAAATTCGTGAAATTTTGCTCGTATTTGGGTACATCCAGATTCCGTCTGAAGAGGTTTGCCAAATGCTACATCGATGAGTAGAACCAACGACTTAACATAACCCTTCAAAACACGCAAATAGGAAAAAACTAACTCGTCTACTTAATATAAATGTTCTATTAATATCAGTTATTTATTAACTGATTCTGATGGATAGTCAATAAATAAGATACAGATGATGTACGGGAAGGTTCAGGTGGGCCCGTCGCGTGTCGGAGGGTGTGCCCTATCGATCGTCCGTGACAGTCCGCAACCACCGCCCCGCGATCAGCAACATCGTACACGACTCGTCCCATACTCGTAACATACATTGCGCCGCCAGCACCATCCTTCAACACACCAGCTATGTTCGAAGAAAGTAAAGCAGCAATGGATGTGTAAAAGTTATAAGTGTTGTGTTTGTGGATGTTTTGATTGGTGGTAACAAGGCGGTGTCGTATTGTTTTGATAATAATGCGTTTCGTAGAATTGGCGCTGTTTTACTTGAATGGCTCCTGCACTATTATAACCATGTTACGAGTATAAACAAAAGCTCATGCACACCTGATCGTGTGTAAAATAGTGTAACTTACATAAGTATACTCCTGGTTTTAACTTTTGATACCTGCAGACATTGATTTATATAATATGTATGTATATACTAGCGTACGCAGATATCTTGCCTGACCGTTGATATCTACCGACAGATTTCTATCCATATACTTCAAATATCTCTGTATGTAAAGGCAAGAATGATACGAGGCACCGGGAAATGACGAAGGTTTCCAGCGATTATAATAGACTTATTTGCATTTTTAGAAACTAAATTAAGCGAGTGATTAGCTAGTAAGCAAATTTTAACAAATTTAGAAGTATAAATGAAGATATAACTATCATACAGTGATTTACTATCGCTATAAAATCACCTTTAATAAGAATAGATATTTTTCCCAGTAATGTGAATTTTATGTTTTCTGATTCTTGTAAGGCGATTTAACTAGATGATATTTATGTATATACATATATACAAATAGATTCTATTAAACCGCTATTTGTTACATCGTTTTAAAATCATATTCCCATCAGGATGCCTAGATTCTGACATCTAGGACTCTTAATAGGATATACCAATGTCACCAAGAATAAAAATATATTCTGGCCAGGAAAAGATATTTGTCAGAGATTTTGGAGATATACTCCAGCATCAGAATCCAGTCTTGCTGAGTATTGAATTCCCGACCCTGGGAGTTCTGAATTCGGGGAGGTTTTCGGGGGAAAAGCATGAAAACTTACTTAAATTCAGTCAGCAGTACCTACTTCAGCACGGTGTGGAGCCAACCTAACTGAATTTGTCATGTCTAAGGGTCTTCTAGAGTTGATTAAAGACAGTGTTCGGAACTGACAGGTCGATACATCCTTGTGTTATAACTGTTAGGAGTAATGAGCTGTTATGTATGAAACCTTCATTGTAAAGTAGAAGAAATAAAGAATGTCAGAGTGTGTCAGTCAATGGAAAAGATTGCACTTATTTTCCCCTCAACCTTATATTTATCAGTGGCGACGAGTAAAATTCATTTACAACGCGTGTAAACATGGCCCAGACTCCAGTTTTTGGTATTTTAACAAGTTTTGACCATAATACGCAAAGTTGGAATTCGTATAAAAATAGATTGAATCAGTGGTTTATTGCAAATGACGTAACAGACGTCAATGATGCATCGGGGATTAAAAGAAGAGCAATATTACTAAGCGCACTCACTGAAACCACGTACGGCTTAGCAGCGGATTTGGCGTTACCTAAAAATTTAGTAGAAGTACCTTTCGCGGATATTTTAGCATTACTTGATGCACATTTCACGCCTAAGCGTTTTGGATTCGCCGACCGTCACAACTTCTACTCCGCTTCTCAGCAGGCGGGCGAGAGACACTCACAATGGGCAGCTAGGCTGCGTGGATTGACTGCCCACTGCAGTTTTTTAAATGTAGAGGAAGCTTTACGTGATCGTTTTGTTATGGGAATGCTGCCGGGTATGGAAAAAGAGAAGTTATATGCACAAGATCTTAAGGAGTTTACATTGGCGAAAGCGGTAGAGTTGGCGGAGAGCATAAGTTGTGCCCGCGCTGGAGCCGCGGCTTCTGCGACCTCTGGTGGCTCGGAAAACAATAATACTGTCTTCAAGATTGCTCGGGGCAATAAAAATCATAATTTTGCTGCAAAAAGTAAATGCTCTGTATGTGGATTTACGAATCATTCTGCTCCAGAATGTCGTTTTGCAAATTATACATGTAAAAGATGCAACAAAAAGGGGCATCTACGCAGAATGTGTAAGAGCAACATTAATTGTATTGCCAAGGATGACAATCTAGATGACGTGAGCGATGATGATGGTAAGGTTTTCCAAATTCGTTCGTTTAGAGGCGAGCCATTGGTGGAGAATATAGTTCTTAACGGGGTTTATTTTAAGTTTCAAGTCGATAGTGGATCAGCTGTGACCATTATTCCTGAAAATATATTCAAGAGATTTTTTAAGAATGTGCCCATTACAACAACTAACACAAGGTTAGTTACGTATACAGGGGATAAAGTCTGTTGTATAGGCACCGCAAGGCTTACTGTACAGTATGCTGGCAGGCAGCAACCTCTTGATATTTTCGTCGTACAAGATGGTGGTCCTCCGCTTTTGGGTAGAGATTTTATTTCATTATTTAACTTACAACTTCTACCTATTAATTTTTGTAATGAATCTCATGTCGAAAAAATGCTAAAACAATATCCACGTTTGTTTTCAGACAAATTAGGGTTATTTAATAAATATAGGATTAAATTACTGTTAAAAGATAACATGAAACCTATATTTTGTAAATCTCGGCCGCTAGCATTTGCATTGCGTGATAAGGTTGGAAGTGAAATAGATAGATTAGTAAGTTTAGGAATACTGCAACCAGTTGATTATTCAGAATACGCTTCACCGATTGTACCCGTATTAAAAAAAATGGCAGTATAAGACTATGTGCTGATTACTCTATTACTATAAATAAACAATTGCTTGTCGAACAATACCCTCTTCCAACAGTTAACGAATTATTTTCTAAGCTATATGGAGGACAACAATTTTCGAAACTTGACTTGTCAATGGCATACAATCAATTTGTTCTAGATAATGAATCGCAAATGTTGACGTGTATTAATACCCACCGCGGTTTGTTCAAGTATACGAGGCTGGTGTTCGGGCTGGCTAGCGCGCCGACTATATTTCAGCGCGCCATGGAGTGCGTGCTATCCGGTATGGAAGGCGTTTTGTGTTTTCTTGATGATGTGTTGGTGACTGGTAAGGATCGTAATGAACATTTGCAAAGATTAAACGCTGTTTTTAGTAGGTTAGATAATGCAGGTTTAGTGTTGCAAAAGGAAAAATGTGAATATTTTAAAGATGAGATTAATTACCTGGGTTATGTAATAACTAGATTTGGTTTAAAGAAATCTCCCGAAAAGGTTCGAGCTATACTTGATGCACCAGTTCCAACCAGCATTAGTCAACTACAGTCTTTTCTCGGATTAGTTAATTATTATAGGAAATTTATTAACCATGCATCCACTATTTTAAATCCTTTATATGATTTATTAAAAAAAGACGCGACTTGGCAGTGGACTGCAGTGCATGAAAAGGCCTTCACTAATGTTAAAAATTGCTTAGCTTCAGACCAGGTCCTCGCTCATTTCAATCAAAATGCAAAGCTAATTCTGACTGTTGACGCGTCTCCTCATGGTTTAGGTGCGGTATTATCACAAGTTGAAGCTGATGGGTTAGAGAAACCTATATCGTTCGCTTCGCGAACTCTTAACGCTGCTGAAAAACGATACTCCCAAATTCAAAAGGAAGCAACAGCCATTATATTTGGAGTGCGGCGTTTTCATCAGTACTTGTATGGTCGTTCCAGTCCGTTTGTACTGCGCACCGATCACAAACCTTTAATATCTATTTTTGGTCCACATAAAGGCATTCCGGAGGTATCCGCTAATCGCCTCCAAAGATACGCAATATTTTTAGGAGGGTATAACTACGTAATTGAGTACATTCGTAGTGCGGATAACATAGCTGATTATTTATCTCGAGCTAGTTTACCAGAGACTCCGGTTTCTCTAGCGGAGGGTACAGATGAGGAGGAAGAAGTAGGTGACCGAGCAGCGTATATATGTTTTGTGGTCGATGGCACTATGCCCATCACAGTTAAAGAATTGCGCGAAGAAACCACAGAAGATGTTGCACTCAATTTAGTTACAAAATATATATCGGAAGGTTGGCCTCGCAAAGTTGATAACGTTTTGGTCAAACCTTACTATCAATGTAGGTTACAACTATCATTTGAAAATGGGTGTATAATGAGGGGTCATAAAGTTGTCATTCCAATGTCGTTGCGGGCTAAAGTTCTAAAAGAACTTCATGCTTCTCATCTTGGAATTGTCAAGACGAAAGCTGAAGCTCGATCTAGGTTTTGGTTTCCTGGTATAGATGCAGCCATCGAGGAAATGATAGGTACGTGTAATGTGTGCATTCAATTAAGACCAGCACCCGCACGATCTCCCGTGGCTCCATGGGAGTATCCACCGCAACCATTTTATAGATTACACGTAGATTTTCTAGGCCCTATTAACGGTCATACGTATCTAGTAATTGTAGACGCTTATACTAAGTGGCCAGAAGTATATGATATGGTGGCTACAACTACCTCGAAAGCGGTTATAGAAAGGCTTTGTGACTTTATTTCGAGATTCGGGTTACCAAACACTATTGTAAGCGATAATGGCACAGCATTTTGCTCTAAAGAATTTGAGCAGTTCTGTTTATTAAATAAAGTAGCACACATAACATCACCCGCATATCATCCGTCTAGCAATGGCCAAGCGGAAAGTTTTGTGAAAATTGTTAAAAAAGGTATTAAATCGAGTTTAATGTCCAGCCTTAATACAAAATTTTCACTACTTAAATATTTAATGGATTATCGAAACTCAATTAATACATCGACAGGATTCGCACCAGCTCAACTCGTTTTTGGTCATAAATTAAGGTCACGATTAGATTTACTTAAACCCCCATCATCATCGCCCTCGCAATCTTCTAATACTAACGATGTTCGGAAGAAACAGGCGAAAAAAGACATGGATGAGAAACAATATAAAGCATTCAACATTGGAGATATTGTTTTGTATAAAAAATTTAATAACAAAAATAGTTATGCATGGAGAAAGGGTATTGTGGAGCGACGTATGGGTAAAGTGCTTTATGTTATTAAAGATTGCTTTACTTCTTTTAATGTTAAAAAACATAAAAACCATTTAATGATTTATAAGGGAACCGATTATAAAGAAGCACCAAATATCGAAATAGGAGATTGTTGGATACCGGATCTACCCCAATGTTCATCACCACAACAACTGCAGCAGCCTGTGTCGCCATCGGAGGAGTCGACCGCCTCTGCCTCTCCAATAGAATGTGGCTCACAGTCAGAAGAAGGGGAAGATCCAGGCAATGTGCAAGAGTGGCATGAATGTGACGATTTACCTACTGCCATGCCTTCACAGGAGGAATTTCATGGTGCACAAAATATAGAAGTGAATTCACCACCGAAATGGCTTAGAAGGAAACGGCCTGTAGTGGATTATAAAAAATATTTTTAATTTTGTTTCATTTTCTGTACTATTTTTTGTTTCTTAGTTTTTTTTAAAAATGTTTTTTTTTAATAGGGGTAGGATGTGTTATGTATGAAACCTTCATTGTAAAGTAGAAGAAATAAAGAATGTCAGAGTGTGTCAGTCAATGGAAAAGATTGCACTTATTTTCCCCTCAACCTTATATTTATCATGAGCCAATATGTATTATTGTAACACTTTAATGATAAAGCTTGTCGCTTTCCATCTTCTTGCCATGGAACGGATACTGCTCCATTTCTGCGGAAAATTGCGTGTAAGACGGGTTACTCTTGCTAGTGGTAAATTTTCAAGAGATGACTCATATCTAGAAATGTTTGCGAAATTTCAACCCTGGTGATGCAATGTGATATTTACTGAAAGTCCTTTCTGACTACTTCTAACTCAAGCATGTCACTCACTAAGCTTAAACAAGCTAAGGCAAGCTTCAGAGACGTAACCCTATTGTCTTTGCGCCTTAATTGCGTAAGTTCATTAGTAATGAATCATTACACAATATCTTGACTATACCTCAACTGAGTCAATTCAGAGTGAATTGAGTGAATAATTCGGCTACGCGGCTGCGAGAGCCTTGTTGAGTTAATCAGAAACGTTATTTGGTCCCGGTCGATATAAACCATGTGCCTGACGAATGAGGCACTATGTAATATTGTCATTCAAGGAGTTAAGGGTAGGTTTTCATTGAAAAGAAAAGAAAAAAAATATTTATTTCATATTAGGAATACAAAATATTCGCTTAATGAATGTCATTTTTCCCGGTCATCGCCTTTAGTTGCCCGTTTGGGCTAGATGCTGAGAGAAAAAAGGCGGCGGAAAAAAACTCCCAGCAGTACTCTTTTAAAAAAAGTACAATATATTTGAGATAACAGAATGGCTATGGGTTGATAATGGGCATACGTGACAGATGATCGTGTGAGACACTTTTGCCTGAGAGAGATAGAGAAAATTGTTTAATAATATGTTTTATCAGATTATCTATTGGCACCTGCACTAATAAGGTCCACCTTAATGCAAACACATGAAGAGTTCGGAATCATTTCAACTGTGTGATAGTTGACCGTTTCCGTGCTTCTTAAGGTAGTAAATCCCAGTTGTTATTGATACATACATATAATTCGTTAAACCTTGTCGGATGCCATATGGGCGGTTTATAACGCGGTTATAAGCTGTTTATAAGCGGAACAAGCGACAGCGGGTTAGCCACTAACCCGCATTGGAGCAGCATGGTAGTCTAAACACCAGGCCTCCCAATAATGGGGTGAGACCCGTGTCCAGCAGAGAGACGCAAAAAGCGTTGCTACCAAGCCAAGTGTGATAGTTACTGCTAATTTAACCGAGTGTATCTGTGAAGTGTCATATAATATAAACATAACTAAGAAGAATATAAGAAGAATATTTTAATACTGCTTTTTGTAAAAAAAAATAATAGTACTGCACTAATAACCGTAATTGTAAAGTTCGCAATTATAATACTTGTTCGTTAAGCATTAAAATTTTCCATGAACGATTTTACTAGAAGATGAGTTAGTCAGCAATTTTCTTGACGAATTGTAGATTTTGTTTATGTGCTATCACATTTTATTGCAACACAATAATTATTTTACATAGGTTTCAAATATTGATCTACAAAATTCTAGCAAGATCAGTAAAATGTATTGTTTACTTCATTTAATTATTAACTATTGCTAGGCTACAATATGAAAATTGCACGCATACATAATTTGAAAAACGGTCAAACCTCTTTTAATCATAGTCAATAATCAAAGTCAATTCTTTTCAAGTTTTTTTTTTGTTGACATTAAATTGTATTGTATTTTTTTACACATAGGTACATACTTGACGATTATTTTCAATATGACTTTAGTATATGTACAAATCTTACTGACATTAATATTTTATTTTAATTTTTGTATACTTTTGTATTTGAATATAATTTTTGTATGTACTTAATTTTTGATATTAATCGCATCATTGTAACTTTATTGTTCTACACTAACGAATTAGGCTATCCTGTAATGTTAGTTGTAAGTATATGAAATAAATAAATTCTGGATATCGTTATTAATCAATATTTTTCCGTAAAAGCAGCCAATTGATTATAGAGCCCTCAGCAAGATAATCATACAGGCTTCTAATAGATTTAAAAAATTCTAGGTAGGTACTTATTACCTAAAGAAAGAAAGAAAAGAAAGAAAAAATATTTATTTCATATTAGGAATACAAAATATTCGCTTAATGAATGTAATTTTTTCCCCGGTCATTGCCTTTAAGTGCCCGTTTGGGCTAGATGTTGAGCTGAGAGAAAAAAGGCGGCGGAAAAAAACTCCCAGCACTCTTTTTAAAAAAACAGTACATATATAATTGAGATAACAGTATGGCTATGGGTCCATAATGGGCACACGTGACAGCTGATCGTATGAGACACTATAAACCCACTTCCAGCTGCTCACAGTTGCGAGTAATTACTAAAACCCCTAAATGTTAAAAATGATGGGCTCTCGCAAAGTCAACAATTTTGCTGGTGAATATTTAAAGGTCGTTTTTGGTGCGTTCGTTATAGAACTAAATAGGTAAATTGGGAGGGTGTAAAACACCCTTACAACGTGTCTACTTCATTAGCCGGCTCGCTCCGACCTTCATTAACGCGGCTCTAATTAAAATATATTGCTCCATACGTCTTCCCCCTCGCAGCAAGGCGCCGCCTTAATACCTGATTCGTAGTTTTTTGCGCATAATATTCGTACTTTGTAAGTTGTACGGCTAAATTCTTACTGAGCAAATCTGGTGACTGAAAGCAGTGCAGGATCAGGTTTACTTAAAGCTCTTAAGAGCGGCGATGGCCGAGTGGTAAGGACTGCGGTCTCCAAGAGATACCGGGTTCAAATCATAAGCGCGCCTCTGACAAAAATAAATTTATGATATGCGCATTTCATCGTATTGTGATATTTAATTGATTACGATGTTTTCCATCGCCGTGAATACCTGAGAGAAACTCATTATTTCTCTAAGGTATGATGTCCACCAATCCGCACTAGGCCAGCGTGGTGGAATATGGCCTGAATCCCTCTCACTTGTTAGAGGAGACCTGTGCCCAGCAGTAGGACATAAGAAGGTTGGGAAAAAACCCTATATTGAGAATGGCTTGGGTAGACCCTCGCCATCGGTGAACTAGTATAAATTATGATAACTAGCCTTCCGCCAGCGGCTACGCCCGCGTGGACCCGTTTTATAGGTTCCCGTAGGATAAAAACCATCATATTATGTCCTTTCCCAAGGTCCACTCTATCTGTGTTCCAAATTTCATTACATTTAGTTCAGTCGTTTAAGCGGGAAAGCGTAGCAGAGAGACAAGACAGACAGACAGAGCTACTTTCGAATTTATAATATTAGTAAGGATTATTGAGACTCGATGTTCCCCTTGAGTAAGTTTCTGCTGCTTCCATGACATGACGCCATAGTCGATTTCTTAATTTGCTTAGGATTATATTATTTGGCACTATCTAAAAGATAAAAACTCGGTTGGGCAGCGTTCGGGAAATTACAAAGTGTCTTCTCGGCCAGAATACCTCAGTGCCTGAAGTCGAAAGTTTTCGAGCAGTGTATGTTGCCAGTGATGACCTACGGCGCTGAGACGTGGTATTTTACATTTAGCCTTTTCCACAGGCTCAAGGTCGCTCAGCGAGCGATGTAGAGGGCTATGCTTGCTATTTCTCTACGCGACAGAATCCGTAACGATGAAATCCGTAGACGAACTAAGGTTACCGACATAGCTCTCAAAATCTGCAAGCTGAAGTGGCAATGGGCAGGCCACATAGTCAGGAGGACTGACAACCGGTGGGGAAGAAAGGTCCTCGAATGGCGACCACGTCTTGGCAAAAGGAGCACAGGCCGCCCTCCAACCAGGTGGACTGATGACCTGAAGAAGATAGCGGGAAACCGCTGGATTCAGAGGGCGCAGGACCGGACGGAGTGGCGAACATTAGGGGAGGCCTATGTCCAGCAGTGGACTTTAAAAGGCTGATGGATGGATGGATGGATCTAAAAGATTTTAACGTTTTTAATGTCAAGCTATTGTCACATCCCATTGTCGACCTGTTAATCCAAAATCAAAAAGGTCATTTACATTATCATTGACATTCTGTCTTTGATGAAAATCAATTTCAGATACAAAGTCGTAACAAATTTGACTGTTGAAACGGTAATTTGTAACATGAGTTATTCGGATACATTGTTCAAAGTCGTATCACTTGAACAGAATTAGGTGAATTGAAACAAATTGTTTGGGCAATAAAACCAATTCGTAATGCAGCAACTGCACACGGAGTTATGAAATCGTTTATTAATTGCGTACATTGATTTATTTGACTACGAAATTGAAATCAATGACAATTGTATTATCCAAATGATTTTGCATCAGACAGCCTCTCCGTGGCGTAGTGGGTGATGAGCCGACTGCGAAGCGTGCGGTCGTGGGTTCGATTCCACTCAGGACAAATATTTGTGTGATGAACATGACTATTTGTTCTGTGTCTGGGTGTTAATTTGTCTATATATGTATGTACTTAGAATTATATAAGTATGTTTATCAGCTTTCTGATTACCATAGTACAAGCTCTGCTTAGTTTGGAATCAGATGGCGTTGTGTGAATTGTCCATAGATATTTATATTATTTATCAATATCTGAGGCGTTTCATACTCATATTATTATGTTATACTCGTAATGTTGGAATGGCGCGCATGACCCCGCGGCGGTGTGAGGATGGGTGACCGCTAGTGGTGAATTTCATACGCGTTTCCGTGATTCGGAGCGCATGATAAGCCATCAGTCCCGTTGGGTTGCAGCCATGTTTTTTACTGTTGCTGTTAATAGGCAGTGTTTGAACCTTAGAATAATTACAATTACATTATAGAAACCAAGTTCGCGCGCCCAAATTAATGGCCCCAAACGCCGGGCAAATTTTATCGCAACACTTTTTAAAAATAAAAGTCTAATAAAATAACTTTTCACTGTGTTTTCAATATTTTGTAGTATTAATAAGAATATTTTGTTTGGTAGATGTGACAGCTGTAGGAATCAATGAGTGCTTCAATTTTGACAGCGCGCTTGTATGAAGACACTATTCTATACGTATTTATTCTAAGGCTTGAACTTATTTGTAGACCAGACCGAAAAGTCGAAATTCTTAAAAAGAGAGAGTGGCAATGATTTCATGGATTATCTTTTATTATTGGATTATTTTAATCATTGGCCTGGATTAAGTAACTTGCAAAAGTGTCTGCTCTAACTAAATCGTTGGAACTATATACTTATCACTAGTTATCACAAATAGAAATCACTATACAAATAGATTCTATTGTTAAATTAATTATATTGTAATTTGAATGCCAAATCATGAGTAATGTGAGACACCAAAATAGTAAAAAGACTAAACTGTAACCACATTTCAGCCTTGTTTCATTCTTTATTGTATTGTAGTCCCACTGAATAACAAAAATGGAATAAAAAATTACTTTAAATTTACTTAATACTCTTACTTTATTGAGCTTGTAGCAAAAATTTAAGCAACTTTTTTTGTGAAACCTTTTTCAATCTTTTGTTGAACTATTACTTTAAATATTTTTTTTAAAAAACCCAATTATTCTTGTTTCTAGAGTAACAATGGATTTTATTAAACAGAAATAATAGTGGTAATGAATAATCAGTGGTATTAAATAGAAAGAGGTCGAGCATTCTTGCTATGCGTCTGTTGAGGTAACGCGAATGAAAACAATGATTCATACATACGAGTAGATGTGTTCGATGCACGACTCACCTGTTGCATTCAGTTAACGACGTTACGACCAGATATTTAAATACAGTTATCAAATGACGACCCGCGTGGCACAAGTTACCATGCCGCACTGCCAATCGGAGGGTCCCGGCGAAACAGAAATTTGAATGATGAATTTAAATTTCTGTTCTCGGTCTGGGTGTTTATGTTTCTGTCTTTGTAAGTGTCCATGGTACCCACGACACAGGGTATATCTACCCTACTATTGCTATGAGTGTGAAACGTTAAACTGAACTTGTAATGATGATTTAACTTTGTTGTAAGATAAATGACTGGGCTTCTAATTCCTTTGGTTGGCAGAACTTTCATGGTTCCACCGGCTAAGAACCACCGTTCCATTTCTGCCATTGTGTTTCAATAGAAAAGTGTAGATTCAAAGCTACAATTTCTGACTAGTGGTGCTACATTTAAACAAAATAAAAAACGATCGAAGAAAGTACAGAACTATATTGGGAAAATATTAATAACACCTCACGTTGTAAAATAGTTTTTCAAGTATTCGTATGTGCCATCATAAGCATTCAGCGAAACAACAGAATTTTACATAGGCGTGTCCTTGTCCATCAAAAATCATACACTATAAGCAACGTTTGTCTGTTGAAATTATTTAGGACCTTCAATAGAAACAATGGACGCTTCTTGCTCTGCGCAAATAAACAAATCGGTATAGGAGTGCTATGCAAATTTGGCGACCATAATAGGTAGGAGTTAGTGACGCCCAGTAATAAAGCCTACTTTCTATATTAGGTAGATATTTTAACTAAGTGACGCTGCTTTATCTATTCAATTCTATGCCTATTTTATGTCAATGTTAGCTTTGTTAGAAATATACCCCACAGTAAGGTAGATATACCCTGTATGGTGGATGCCATGGACCTGTGCCATGGACACACACAAGACAGAAACACAAACACCCAGACCAAGAACAGAAATTTTGCGTCATATCCAAGAAAATGAAGAATTGGGAACAAACTTTCGAACGATATCCTTTATCCATATTACAGTGCCGGTTTTAAGTCTTAATTAAACAATAAATAATAATGCTTCATACTCTTAACCACAATAATCATAGCCCCAAAGTAGATCACAATAAACCATACAAAGAAAAAACTTCCAAATTCATCATTCATAGATGTCTCTCCCGCGGAGTATTGAAAGGACCTCTTGCTCACCAACATGACTACTGCGCCTTCCCGGTCGTCAAAATTTGAACCATGATTCCGATAAATTCCTAAGTGATTGTTACAACCATCATTACTGTGTTTAATAAATTTCACGTTAAGTGTGGCGCCAATATCGTCTCATTAATTATGAAAGCGTCCGCGGCGCCCCAGTTCGGGGTCGCCGCCTGTCCTTGGGGTAGTTCAGGGTAGTCAATGCCTTCGGCAAATTCATTCGCTGAGACCTATTTTAACCACCTTTCATGTTTTATGAGTCAAAGGCGACTAGGTTTTCGAAGTTAAATGACTCCTGTATGACCTTTTGATGGTGAACTTATGAATTCCTTTGAAAGGTAGGCTTCAAAAATAAGAATATTAATGAGTTTAATAGACAACTTAAATCCTAATTCATTGAAAAAACGTATACACATTCATAACAGAGTTTATGAATGTTAAAACTTAACTTATTTGACTTCTAGGACTCCATCTTAGTTCTCGACTAATAATTTTCCTACTCATTGTACAGATTTTAAATGGGTGCCCAAAAATTATGATAAAACTAAGTTACCTATAAAGACTTAAATAAATTGTGTGTTGGTAGTGTCTTTGTTTGAGGTAGGTAAAATAAAGGAAATAAAGGTAAGGCTAGATATATTTCTGTACAAAAAATAACAAACTTTAAGATAAATATGTGGACCATAAGTTGTAGGCTTTAAAAATATTCTCGCTAAGTATTGCGTACAATTAATTATCTATAATTTTATAATGGATTCAGGCAAAGGAATCGATCAAAAATAAAGTAAATATAGGTATTTGTGACAAAGCAAGAAAAATCTACAGCATTTCTTTACATTTTCACACTTTTAAAATGTTGCGCATGTTATGTTGTTTGAGGTGTTATGTAATAGTAGAGGCAGTTTTCGACAAGATGGTCAGGCTCAGGCATCAATCAATCAATAATTATTTTAATTCAACGGTACTTGAGAGCATTGCCGCCCGCCCAATGCCGAGGGCGAGGCCGACACGGGACACCACGCGCCACGCTTCGGAGGGCCCACTGGAGGCCCGCCCGTAGGTCACGCACCACCGACCATCACAGTACCACCTCTGATTTGCTACTTGTTTTGTGTAGGAAGTGCGATTGCTGTTATTTTTTGTTTTGTTTTTAATAGTAGCAGTAGTCCTACCAGGCGGTTTCTAAATACCAGTGTACGTAGTACCAAAATCATTTCTTAGAGCGCAAGCAATTATACGCGCAAAACGGCGAGATTTTAGATTTTCAGGCTCAGATTTTCAGGTGCAAAATTATGCGTGCATGTAAATGTAAGCGCGCTTATCGAAACTACCGAATACGCGCCGATATATACGGTAAGTAGGTAGTTTACGCTCTTGATGAAGAAGCGCGCATTGTCCGGCGGTTAGCGTAGAACGCAAACGATTTATGCAACTAAGCCATTCGGGCGCGGTCGGGTGTGAGATGGGTGACCGCTAGTGGCAAAAAAATATCATGCGCGTTTCCGTGCTTCGGAGGGCACGTTAAGCCGTCGGTCCCGGTTGTTGTCGATAGATAACAGTCGTTAAGCCTTGTCGGAGGCCTTGGGTGGTTTGAAAACATCCGACAGCGGGTTGGCCACTAACCTTTTAAAAGAAAGGTATTTGAAGAGGGACAAAAAAAACAGGGAATTGCGCGCATTGTGCGTTACCGATGAAAGGATATTGCTGACATTAAAAGCATATACAGACCCAAGCCAACTCGGATAGTTTAGGAAATTACAAATTGTCCCTTTTTATACGTACATTCCTACCCTTAACGAAAGGGGTTGGTATTTACTATTTACCCCTGCGATTATGTTTAGTTTCACAAAAAACTTCAGAGCTAGTAGTAAGTCGTAATTTGCAGGCAAATTACAAAATTAAATTAGGGTTTTGGTAGCAAGGTTTTAAGATAACTAAAGGTTTTAGTTAATTATTGAAAGAATTTGCTCTCAGCTCCTTACCGTTAAGGAGTTGTATCGTACCTTCAATCATCAGATTAGCAACATGAGGTGATAATTACAAAAAAAGATATATTGAAAAAATTACTCTTTCTAAAATTCGCTCAACTCCTAACCGTCGTAGTACCTTCCATCATCAGCTCAGGAACTATAAAAAAATATTTTCAGCGATAATTAACTTAAATATAAACTGAAAAATACGACTCTTCCTGACATCTATTGGACAGTATTAATTGGTATTAAAGGCTGAGCAGCGATGACCTAGTGGTAAAAAACCGCGGTCCTCGACGCGACCGATCCCAGGTTTAAATCCTCGGCGCGCACCTCTGACAAAGAAATTTGTAATGTGCGAATTTATCGCTGCTCCACGGTGATGGAAAATATCGTGATATTTCATTGATTACGATGTTCTCCATCGCCGTGCATGCCTGAGAGAAATTCATAATTTCTCGAGGGCATGATGTCCACCAATCCACACTTGGCCAGCGTGGTGGACTATGGCCTAAATCCCTCTCAATTGTGAGAAGGAGACCTGTGCCCAGCAGTGGGACATAAAAAAGGTTGAAAAAAAAAGGCGAGGCGCTCTTTGTATTGTGATAATATTGTGGCCTAGAACGCCGTTAAACACCATCCGTCAATCCGACGTTCAAAGAAATGACAATGTCGATTTGAAAGAGCTCTATAAAAATTTCAAATGGCGTTGTTAAGTACCACTAAGCAAATGAATGTTTCATTTGAAATTAAACCAAGAAAATAAATTGTTTTATCCGAACAACGCTCGGTCGTCCAGGTAATAATAATACTTTGTGTAAGTGCCTGGCGAAAAATATTTAGGTTGTTTTAGGGTTTATTCTATATTTGGTAGGACTGGAATGGGTGTGTTTAAAAGGCTTAACAAGGCTGATTATAAACGTGATATCAAGTATGCTAGTTGTAGGGAAAAGTGGACATTACGCTGACCATAAAGCTTACACGCCCCAAAACTCGCTAACAGTCCCGAACTTTGTATGTCTCCTCTGAATAACTGGTGTTTTATCAGAAAATTAAAAATGAACTCAAAAAGCAATTTAGAATTTACCTACATACCAACAAAAATTTTAATAATATCATTTTTAATTGAATGCTTCAATATTACGAAGAAGAGGGAGAATGTTATATGTAAACACTTGAGCGCGATAGGAGCCGATATGACCCCAGAAGCATGGAAGGCTCTTCACAATATTTGCACGGATCAAGTTTTTAATATAGACTCGCTTTCAACGGGATCGTTTGTTCATCCAACAACGATGAGGGTCGTATTACAAATGTTAATATTGTCCTTTGAGTAATAGCAGTAGAGAAGCCAACGTTAATAGTTGTTTAGATGAACTAAAATAATTACAAGCATCTTAACAAGTTCATGGCAAAAATATGAGTAAATTTTAAAATAATTTCCTGCTCAAAAATTTATTATTACATTTCAACGAAGTAGTAGACGATCATGCAGGCCACGTAATGTAAAATTGTCGTTGTAATGAAGTACACAACCTCAACTTCTAAGTTCGTATGTAGTTGAAATGTTTATGCAAAGGTTGATCGTCGCCTCATGTTTCACACGATCAGCTGTCACGTGTGCCCATTATCGACCCATACCCATTCTATTATCTAAAATATATATGTACGTTCTTTTTTAAAAGAGTGCTGCTGGGAGTTTTTTGCCGCCGCCTTTTTTCTCTCAGCTCAACATCTAGTCTAAACGGGCACCTAAAGGCGATGACCGGGAAAAATTACATTCATTAAGCGAATATATTGTATTCCTAATATGAAATACATATTTTTTTTCTTTCTTTCTTTTCTGTCAATTTGCTCGGTAACTGAACGTTCCATCGAAACACAATTAGTTCACGGCAAAGGGTGCAACAGTGGCTTTAACTTGGGTAGTATGCATATTATAAATGTTACCTACCTAGTTTACTCAATTATAAAGAAAAGTTAGAACAGAAACCAAATATATATAACTATATTATGATTTGGTCGTTTTACAGATGTAAATGATAGAAAATATTGTAATTTAGGTTTTATTATTTACGTAGGCGCTGTTATATATATAAAGAGTTTTTATAGTTTCTTAGTAAAATAACAAAGTTACAACTTTAAAATAAAATATTAGGTTTCAGACAGAAATTTCGCTTCACTTTACTACAGTAAAATGTTTGGAAGGAAAACAATTTGATTAATGCTCTCTAACAGTTATAACTTCTTTATTGTGTTTTACCGTCTTGTAATAAATTATGGTCATTATGAATCTTTTCGTTTCTGCAAACTCTCCGAACATTCAATTATTGAATTTATTTGCTAAAAACTTATTTATTCAAGATTTTTTTTGTTTTCCAGGTCCATTAGGACCGCTGCCGAACGTGACCAGCGTCGACTTGGGGTTAAAAGAAGGTAAAATTAATGCAATTTGTTTAATTTATCAAGGGGTCTACAACTACAGGCTGTGAAATAGTTAATAACCTACCAGTTCCCTAACTTTGCTTGCAATCGAACTATTCTTTTCTTTTGGCGAGCCCCACTATGGATTGGTTGTAGTTGAAATCTTATTGATCAGCCTGTTTCACCCCATATGTCGTGGCCGTCTTGGGTACCATGGACACACACAAAGACAGAAACACAAATACTCAGACCGAGAATAGAAATTTAAACTCATCATTCAAATTTCTGCCTCGCCGGGAATCGAACCCGGGACCCTCCGATCGGCAGTCCGGTACGGTAACCATTGCGCCACACGGGTAGTCCGTGTCAAGAAAAGATGTGTATATAGTCTTTTCGATTCTGCTACATATTGAAGTTTACACGTAAATCTTTCCATCCATTTTCTTTGCTCCTGTAATCAAATACATATGTAAGTATCTATGAATTTTGATCTATCCATGAGCAAGTCAACGATACAGCTGATAAAAGAGAATTTACTTAATCAGGGGTACTCCTAATTAAGAACAAAACAAAAAGAACATTTAATTTGTATATTAGAAAAAATTGTATCTCTCCGTTTACAGCTCCACGTAACACATTATTTCCTTGTACTTTCCAGGCAGTTGTGCCCTCGGAGACGTAGTCTACATGCCGGGCGACGAGTTCCCTGGAGCCAGTCCTTGCGAACGCTGCAGCTGCAATGATGGTAGTGTGCAGTGTTCCAAGCAGCGCTGCGAGCCGCGCCCCGGCTGCAAGACCGTCCACCGCCCCGACCACTGCTGCCCCACCTACCAATGTGGTGAGTAGACCTGGATCCGGTCCATGCGTACTGCATCTGCAGTGGAAGCAGCGTGCAGTGCTCAAAGCTGCGCTGCGAGCCGCGCCTTAACTGCAAGACCGCCCCCCGCCCCGACCACTGCTGTCCTACCCACCAATATGATAAGTAGACCTGGATCCGGTCCATGAGTGCTGCAGCAGTGACAGCAGCGTGCAGTGTTCCAAACAACGCTATCTGAATCCTGGGAAATTTTGATAAGGTGCACGAATAGTGCGGGAGGGATAATAATATAATCTATGATTTTTCAGTTGTAGGGATAGGACAAGGTTAGTATTATGTTGGTCCAGTTCTATCGACGAGACCTTTAGTAAGTGAGAGTAAGGGAATTCTCTTATGCTGGTAAAATATGTTAAGAAAATACGTATAACGAACCCATCGTTTACTCAACTTTATAAGGTACCAAGATTCTCAGTCAAGATCCTGCCTGACCCACATTGATATAAGTATTTGAAATTCGGAACAACAATGTCGTATCAACAATGTCTAAAGATTTACGGATCTAATTTTGTTGAAGTTTTTATCTTTCGAATCAACAATATCTGAAGGTTTATTAAGCAAATTTTATTTTAAGTTGTTATCTTCTGAAAATTTTAATTATTTGTTGAATTTTTTTAAATAAGCAAAGTACTTTTATTTTTCAGAATGTGAGCAAGAAGGCCGCGTGTACGACAACGGGGAGAAACTGGTGGATCCTCAGGACCCGTGCAAGGTGTGCTACTGCCAGGGCGGGGAGGTGGTGTGCCGCCGCATCGCCTGCTTCGTGCGAGACGACTGCACCCCCCGCCTCGTCCCGGGAAGATGCTGCCCGGAATATGATAACTGCCCACTTAGAGGTAAGACAGGTTATATATTATTTATTATGCAATGTATATTTCTGCATGTGGTCTTTTATCGGTCGAACGAAATTTCCTGCAGCCATATAAGACCATCAAAGGCTCTGGAGTAGCAATGAAACTTGAAACGAACTCAGACAATAAAAGTATATTCATGTTGAAGACCTGCAGTTACTTCCTAATATACGTGGCCTGCATGCTCATCGAATATGTAATTTAGATAAATAAAACCAGTGTAAGCTAGAATGTGCACATAATCAAGAACTGCAAATTGACCTATAAATGACTTGAAACTTCACGAAAAGACTTAAAAATTCCTTAAAAACTACATATTCAAACATTTGTTAGTCTGAAATAACGAGTTAAAACTTTAAAATTTTCAAACTTCTACTTTATTTATTATTTTTATTTTTATTCCAGGAGTCACAACTCTTCCTGGCGTTTCACCAGCAATTCCCAGCACAGCCGCCGTCGAAAACATTGAAAGCAGTGCTCCACATTCACCTCCAAAAGAAAATATAAAGCAAGAAATTACAATAAAAGAAATCACGCCGGTGTCAGAAATCCCAGTCATCACTGACGTGAAGATAAAGGAGATTTTGCCTTCGCCTTCTATAGAAGTCGCTGAATATTCATCCTCTAAATCACCACTTATCACACGAGAAGCTACAACTGAGAAATCGATTAACGAATCTAGCACGAAGACCGAAGCCCCGGCTGTTACAGAAACATCGTCCTTACTTCCGGCACCAGAATTACCTTCATCATCTAGCAACAATCTCGCAGAAACAAAAAGCTCGAACGACCCTTCTAAAATTAGTCTTTCTTCTCAAGATTCTATAAATAGTGAGATGTATCCACCAAACATTATTAGTATTGCTACCATGGGATCTCCATCAATCGTACCAGATGTGGCACCTATAGTATTAACTACGAAAGCCCCAGTTATTGAAGAAGAAGATCTAACTCCCATTGAACATAATCCTCTTTTCCCACCAATTCCTGATGATTTGACTGTTTCAAGTAATCATGAAGATGAAATAGTACAACAGGAACAAAATTTGGATTCCGAGCATGGATTAGATGCCCATGAAGTAGTAAGCGCATCTAGTCCGCCCACAACAGAAGCCGCAGTAAAAGATTTATTGACTACGACAATCCATTTTATAACTGATTCTGTAGCTTTGACTTCTCAAGATACATCAACAGAATTAACAACATCTAAGGAAAATGTATACACTACTGAGTTATCCAAGAAAACAAGTTTAAGGGAAAATTCTATGATAAACTTAAGATCAGCTATTCCCACTGAAATACTTAATGTTCCATCCCTCGTGACTGAAGATGTTACCGAAGAATCGGAAGTATCAACCGATATTCCCATAACTGAAATTGGTTTGGTTGATTCTTCGCCAGAAATTATCATCGGAACCGAAAACTTAGATACAAGTCAAGAAAGTAATATTGTTTCGGATCTAAACGTTGAAAAAGACTTTATAACTTCAACTGAAACAGATATTCCGTATTCTGATGCGACATATAAACCAGAAGATGATTTAGACCATGTAACTAGTTCACAAGAAACCCAAGACCAAACTACCAACTTTATTTCTAAATCTAACGTTGCCACTGAAATCACTTCACAAACTGAACTCAGCTCAATACCAATCGAAACAAGCGATCAAAAACCTCATGACACTTCTGAAAAAATTTTGAAGGACAAAACATCTACTTTAACCACTAACTCAGCTGAGCTAGATATTGGCACAACAAAATTGTTGCCTGTAAGTTCAGAGATAATAACAGTTTCCAGGGGGGTCTCATCCGAAAATGGTGACCAGTCATTCGAAAATGCAGAGACTACAGAATTCATACTCACGTCATTTGGTTCATCTGAAAGTGCTACCGAACCAGTAGAACTAATTAAAATTTCAACAGATACAGAAAAGAGTTCTGCTATCATCGATTCTAAAGGAAGAAATAATAATGTTTTAACCGATCTCATCAACTTAGTTGGCGATGTTGCATCAATAAGTGATCATACCGAAAGTTCGGAAATGGAGCATCCAACGACTGGCCGAACAACTATTTCGGACTCCGAAGAATTGCTGCCAGTCAACGTGGGTTATAAGAGCAAAAATAACAACAGAAATCAAAATTCTATTACTGAAGTTCCCTTCAAGAGTAAAGCCCCGATAGGCAATAAACAAAGAGTTGTGGAGATCGAAGATGACGATTCTGACAATATTACAGATTCGCCTCCACCTCACGACAAAGTGGAGCCGACCACCCGTCGACCGATCATTGATAATGTTTCTGATGATGTATCTGGAAATAAGACGGAAAAGAGCGGTAAGAAGGATATAGAGATTATTACACAGTCTTATGTGCCAACCATTAACAGGAGGCCGACCAAGGTTGTCATGAAGAAGAGTAACGAAAAGCCCATATCGGAAGAAGTGGCGACTGATAGTGCTACAGTTTCATCTGAAGTTTCTACAGCGAATAACGTACAATTATCCAGCGAAACTACAATAGCGCCAGTTTTCAACGCTTCCTCGTCGGAAGCTGAAGAGAGATTAGTGGACGAGATCGAAAACACGACCACTTCAGTACTGTGAAGAAAATCGTTTTAAAATCGTCTACGGAACCTCAGCTTATCAGCATTTTGTAGCGAATAAGTTTCGTTCTTGAAACTATAAGTTAACGTAGAGACTATTAGGATATAGAATATAAACCCTACGAGAAGGTTGCATCGTATTTCCAATCGGGTTCCCTGGCGTGATTAAATTCCGCCTCGCGGGAAATATTCATAACTTCGATGTAAGTAGGCGCCAGTCGACTGGTTGAATTTATTAATTGTATTAGTTGGACAAATTATTTATAGTTAATCTAGACTAGCGGAACGCGAGAGACGGTTGGCGCGATCTGCGCCGAGGTTGATGTCAATTTGTAAAAGCGATTCAACGGTAGCTTTTTGTGTTAGATGATAAGTTATTTATTTTAGTGAGAAACGTGGGTAGATTGATATTTAAGCAACCAAGCTAGTCAACATGTGACACTAGGCGGGACCCGCGCCCGCACCTCGACGCCACGTTGCCATTTCAGCTAACTACGTATTTATTGAGATCATGACAACGCGTTGCCGTAAATAGATTAGTTCCTCTAATGAAGTAAAGACGCGATTTCATTTTAGTCCGGAGTAAACCTAGACAGGAAGTTTAGACGGGGGCGCACTCTATATTTGGTATCCTGCCTGTTTCCGAGGATATTTTATATTTTTCTCTACCAAAAAACTATGTTTAGGCTGTTTGTCCTTTCTATGTCTCACATAATCCCTATAATATTGTATTTATTTCATGAATAAGGGGTCAAATTCCATTTCCATTGAGAAGAGCTCTTGTGTCTCTTGTGTGACCCGGACCAGAATGTAATCGTTAATTAAGAACTAACTTAGTCAATACAGATAATTAAAGCAGAATGTCCGTTCGTGGGCGGATTTGACAAAATTTGGTACAAAGAGATTTAATACTATAGGATATTCAGATACATAGAACTATGTAGTTATTAGTGTAAATGTGACTGCACTTAGTCTTCAATTTTGCACGCAGTAATCTAAGCTTTGAGATTATACGGCGCTTACTGGGGACTCTTCTGTTTTTTATTCTTCTTGTGAATTACTCTTACATTGTAAGTAGTCTAAACTTGCCAAATTATTCTATATTAATTAATATAATATTTGTCCTCAGTAGGTGTTGCTTTTAATGTGAATATTTTCATAATTTTGGGTAAATTATTACTATTTATGATACACTTCGGCCAGTCTACATACGTTGCACCGTTTTAGAATTAAAATACTCGTGTTTGCAATCTCAAAAGCATTTACTTTGAAAATATTTTAGAGTGATCTGTTCATTTAATAAGTAATTCGGATATTATTAATGCTGCTTTCATTATAGTCACAACTTTTGACGCGTAATAGTAACATTTATAACATACCTAACTAAACATTTCAGTTTCGAACGATCGCGGCGACAATGTGAACGCGTCTTTAGTGTATCTGAATTTTCCGTAACTGTATTTCAGTGCTCGAAACTGTATCAATATTTCCGTATGTTTTCCGTTAGTGTACATGTTTCCGTTTGTCGGTCATCCTGCTGTGACTAAGTCGAGTTTGAACCCTGCTCCTTGCTCCGGAAGACCGTATCTTTTCCCGAGCAATAAGCGCATGTGCTCACTGTATTATTAATTTACTATTGTTTTTTTTACAAATAAAACAAATTTAGACTGATCTGTTGTTTTATCATTTCTCGTTTACCCATATTTCCAGTCAGTAAGATATTAATAGTATACATATTTTCACTTACTTACTTACTTACTTACAAGGCGCGAGAACCCAAAATGAGTCTTGGCCTCGGACAATAAAAGCCTCCACTTCTTTCTGTCCTGAGCCCTCTCTCTCCAGTCCACTGCCTGGAGGTCGCACAGGTCCTTCTCCACTTCGTCCTTCCAGCGGTATCTGGGACGGCCGACCGGACGGCGACCACTCGCCCGCCCCAAGTACGCTCGTTTCACTGCACGATCCTCTCCCATTCTTTCCACGTGGCCAAGCCAGCGGAGTCTTTGCGCTTTTATCTCACCGAGTATGTTTGGCTCAGCCACTAGATCTTCCAGTTCTCTGTTGGTCTTTCTCCTCCATACTCCGTCCCCTGTCAATGTGGGCCCTAGGATTTTCCTTAGGATCTTACGTTCGGTTACCAAGAGTTTGACCTCTTCCTTCAGTGTAAGTGTCCAAGCCTCACATCCGTACATCAGTATAGGCCTTATTACTGTTTTATAAATGCGGATTTTAGTGCGTTTACTGAGAAGCTTGGACACAAGTACCTTGTGAAGTGCTGCACTACACCGGAGTGTATTCTGGACCCTGGTGTCTATTTCCTCTTCCCTGGTGTTGGTGTCCGTTATAATGCAACCGAGATATTTAAACTTACTCACACTTTTGTATGTGTTAACACCAACTTGTAGGTTAACTCCGGGTCTCCTAGTGTTTTTGTGCCGGCGTATATGCATATATTCGGTCTTGTCATGGTTAATCCTAAGGCCCACTTTTGCTGCTTCCTCTTCTATTACTTGAGCTGCTTTTACTACCTCTTCTTTTGTTTGACCCAATAACGCAAGGTCGTCTGCATACCCAATCACGCTATGCTGACCGTTGAGCCGCACACCGCCGCCGAGTGCTAGTATTTGTCTAATAACATATTCGAGTGCCAGGTTAAACAGCATAGGTGACAGGGCATCACCCTGTTTTAGACCAGTAAGTACTTCGAACTCTTCGGTAATATCCGCTCCAACTCGAATTATTGCCGTACTCTCTTTTGTTGCTACCTCATATTTAAATAAACCAATATCGTAAATATCAAATATCAGAATATACGATATTTTCACTTAGGTACTGAATATATGGGTTGTTAAAAAAAGTGTGTAATTATATGAAATAAACAAAGTTGGTTATTATTTTTTAATTTTATAAAAGAAGTAAAAAGCAAATTTAAGTCCAGTTATTTACAATATTGTTAAAAGTAATACTGACCAAATACACAATTGATATAGTTTTTTTGGATACACATACACAAATCATAAATTTATTTGCAAAATAGAAGAATTAACAGCCAGACTCATTTAAGTTGAAGAATGAGTCAGTACCTTTAAGGTCCCAACTGTATATTTTTATGTTACTTTGTGACATTTTTATCAAATATAAATGACAAAAACAGTTCGCACTCATAGCCACACTAGGATTCTCTGTGTTTTACTATGGACAAAAACACCAAAGCCCAGAAGTTTCGGATACAGGCGTACAGAGCAGGCGCTCGTTTATTACTCTTAATTCGCCCGAGTAGCGCTTACACCCGACCGCGCCATTTTTGCTTAGATAGATTCGTAGATCACTTGCGTTCTTCGCTAGCCGCAGTTCCATGCGCGCTACAAATCAATACTACATTAGGTATTTACAAAAATACACACTATGTGCCTACTACATCGCGAGTATGTATTCGAATTCTTCCTTGCAATGATAAATTGCTAATGAAATCGTGTAGGCACATTACTTATTGCATATTACATACAGTGAAGTTATTTTTGATGCCTTCCGCATGTGAACCGATCAAAATGTGATACAATAAAATAAGAGATTGGTGGACAATGGACATCATGATTTCAAAAAATTGTGAGTTACTCTCCCTTTTTTATGACCCACAGCTGAGCACAGGTCTCCTCTCACAAGTGAGAGGGATGTAGGCCATAGTCCACCACGCTGGCGTGCGGATTGATGGATGTCATGCTTTCGAGCAATAATGAATTTCTCTCAGGCATGCACGGCGATGGAAAACTTTGACAGAGATCTTTGTCTTTATCAGAGGTGCGCGCCGAGGATTTGATCCCGGCATCGGTCGCGTCCGAGACCGCGCAACTCTGCCATCGCTGCTTTCTCAGACTCAGACATGTACGGTATATTACAGTACATTGTAATTAATCACAATGTTTTCCCTCACCGTGGAACTGAAATGCGCACATAACAAATTTTTTGGTAAATGGTTTGGTTTGAAATACCTCGGTCAAATAGCTTGGCCAGTGCTGCTTCATAAGCTTTTATAAAAACGGCTATGCAACATTACATAATTATTACACGAAGCTTGAAGAGCCTAAAAATTCTGACCATTGAGTCTTTGAAGGTTTTGGTATCAACTTTCTTGTAGGTATCAGAATAAATCACAATTCACTGTTCGATCAATGGCATCTTCAATATTTATACTTCAATTATATTCTTACGACTTTGAGTACCTACTCGTATATTTCGTAAACATCGCATTCTACGTTACAAATCGTCGCTTAAGTAACAATACCGCACAAGTTAAAAATGACAAGTTTTCAGGAGAGACAAAAAACTGATTAGGTATTTCCTTTGAAATATTACAGAGTTGTTAACTGAATAGAAAAATAGGTTTAGTTTAGGTTCAATTATAAAGTCACAAGTTATAATAATGTATAAGTATAAAATTGACTTATGCGGTATAAGTCTTACAAAATAAAGACTTCTGCGGTATTTAAACTTTTTATTATAATGTAATAAAATTAATATGTTAAAAAAATATAGGTACGTATAATACGTACGAGTATATAATATAGCAGTCTCAACCAAATATGCGAGGGTGGATCAAAAGTCGGGCGGCGGGTTATGTGGGATTTGACCGCACTAAAACCACTTCGGTGGCCTGCCTCTGCGCTTGAGAGGACTCCGGGATCTCCATTGGAACGCAACGGTGTCCTCCACGCGCGGCGCCTCAGCACGGGCCCATCCTCGGGAGAGCAGATGTGTTCTCCTGCATTTTCAGGTGTTTACGGCGGCATGCGACCACACACACATCGCCGTCCTTTCCGGGGCTGCTGGCTGGAAGAGACCTAGTGTTCAATATTTTTAAATGGACAAAATTGAACAACGTGCGGAGATCAAATATCTGTTTAAAAAAGATGACCGTCGCTTCGGCCGGCCTAAAATGTCTACGACGGAAGAAAACATCCACAAAGTGTGTAATCTCATATTGGAAAAGAAGATTGACTATTAAGGAGATTGCAGACGCTATAGGCATTTCGTATGAGTGAATACAAGTCCCTAGACTGCTTTCAGTTGAACAAAAACGAATTCGTTTAACAATTTATCGCGACTGTTTGGAGATGTTTGAGGCTGATTCGCAGGACTTTTTGGATCATTTTGTACTTTGGATGAACCCTGGGTTCATCACTATACGCCCGAGTCCAAACAACAGTCCAAGTAGTGGAATAAATCTGATGAACCAACCCCAAAGAAAACAAAAGCAATTTTATAGGCTGGCAAGATGCTGGCATCAGTTTTTTGGGATGCTCGTGGAGTCATAATGGTGGACTATCTTTAAAAGGGTCAAACAATA
Organism: Pyrgus malvae; assembly: GCA_911387765.1. Lineage (NCBI taxonomy): Eukaryota > Metazoa > Arthropoda > Insecta > Lepidoptera > Hesperiidae > Pyrgus > Pyrgus malvae. Next base: position 763,130 of record OU426955.1, on the reverse strand, counting down.
AACTCTGCATACTATTGCACCCTATTGTGTCGTTGCGTGAAAAAATTAAGGAAAAATGTCCAGGATTACTGCGAAAGAAACCAGGATAACGCATGCGTTCACACTTCTGTCAAAAGCATGGATCAAATTCGTGACTGTGGTTTTGCTCCATCCGACTTGTTCGCCTGATTTGGCACCATCTGACTTTCATCTGTTTCCTGCATCAGAACTGTCAATCCCGCAGATAAAACCGTGATAAATAAATAAAAAATAGAAAATTTTCTGCGCGGTCACACATTCACTCGAAACAATATAGCGGTCTGACGACTTATGCGGTTGTGACACAACGAGCAACTTGCGCGGTGTCAGAACTGTTCAAATAACGCGGTACGATTGATACATTTTAAAATTTTAGTAACATCATTCGACGCGCGCCATTAAAATCTATCCAATGAAGTATAAAACGTCACATGGACATTTTTCGACTTACGCGGTATTGTTACCTAAGCGACGAAATGTCATTTTATTACCCATAGCGCGAAACAATGTTCTGAAATAAGTTTACTTCGTATTTCCTAAGGAGATAGTTTTGTTGTGGTCAATAAATGGTGGCTCGTGAAATACCTACTTTTTATTGAATATAATAATAATATATATATATATATATATATATATTATATATATATATATATAAAATATATATATATATATATTATATATATATATATAAAATATATATATATATTATATATATATTATATATATAAAATATATATATATATTATATATATATATTATTAAAAAAAAATATATATATATATATATATATATAAAAGGAAACAGGTTTTTACTGAATAATAACCGCAACCTATACTTACTTACTGTAGAGTGTAGACTTTCATATTGTATCTAGAGTCGTACAATGACTGAGTGTAATTACACAAGAGAGACTAAGTTGCCAGCATTACGCCATATTGCCCTTTTGACCTCACTTTTCGTCACATCTTCATCAACATCGCTGGTCACTGCGGAATGGTATGTCATTATTAAATAGTTAGCATGAGAATTCATAATAAAGACTTCATAATGCATTGAAAATTCTCGTATCTCATGATTAGAAGAAGGGTGCAGGTCAGCCTTATGTTATGCTACCATCAGCGTCCAAAATAGCAGCGCAACTGCTTACGAGCGCGACCTCAGGCAAGTCAGGCTCGAGGTTGTGTGTAGGTGAAGTATGGGCTGCAGCGAACACGTGGCCTGCATACTAGTCTAGTACTCTATTTAAAACAGGCACGGTTCCAGGGGTCTTGTTCCTTAGGTGGACTTATGTCGAAAACTCCCGGGAGACACCGGCAGACACCCTGCTGAGCAAGGGGGTAAAGTTTTCTTAGTCCATGCGCTCTGTGACCCATCAGCGAGTGTGTCCCGGGCGTTTTCGACATCAGTCCATCTCAGGAACAAGTGTACCAAGACTGCTAAGGCGGATCCTTTAATCCGAAAAACCGAAAATTATTACTCCCCATACAATGTGTCGGCATACGGACTAACCTTTTATCTACTGCACTAATAGCCACTAATAGGTTAGTTAATCTCCACCAACCCGCATTGGAGCAGCGTGGTGGAGTAACCTCCAGGCCTCTCCAATAAGGTGGAGAGACCCGTGCCCAGCAGTGGGACGCAAAAAGGGTTGCAGCCAGCCAATAGGTTAGTTAACTATTAACTAAATTTCATGAAAATCAATAAATCATTGATACCGTTCCCGAGATCCAGATTATATGTATATATAGTACATACCTACAAGAATTGCTTGTTTAAAGGTATTATTAGATAATATAGGTAGGCTTCTCATATAACTTCATAGTAATGATAAGTAGATACCTACTTTCTGATGCGGCTGAAATTACAGAATATCTAATTCTACTTTTACGATGAACTTACCTACATACTTTTGTAACGTTGCGTTAGCTCTTAGCTCATATATTTATTTTGTAATTTAGAGATGAAAAGGTGTCCTTTCACCCACTTTGCGTTAAAGCGCAACATTTCCTTTCTCCTCGACAGTGCCTCTGTTCAATATTCAAAGAACAACAAACCCGCATGAAAGGCACGATTTTGTGCATAATGTGACGGTACAATTTAGTTCAACATTGCAAATATGCCCATTGATCTGGACTTTTATATTATCAACTTTTTACTCGTCTTCACCATAACCTGTTCATGATTACTTTCATTTCTTACGTGGAAACTGACAACATTTCAAGGGCTTTTCTCTATTATTATCTCTGATGGGCTATTTAAATGTAGAAATAGAGTTGAGTGGTCGCTGTAACTCATTATCTTCAAAGTATACTTACCTACAAAACGTCTCAAACCGATAGCCGCGTCATACCATCTCTGATGGGTTTAAAGTCTGATGGGTCATACCAGTCTAGCCGGCAACCTTATTTTTTACCGAAACATAATTGAAGTGAAGAATTGATAGGTTTGATAGGTGGCAGAACTGATTCTCCCTGCAAAACCTTCAAAAGGTACCCAGCACCTTGGGAGAGATACCGAGTTATGTGCGATCAAATTCGTACTAAAATCCCTTCGGTGGCCTAACTCTGCGCTTGGGGAGGACTCCGGGATCTCCAGTGGAACGCACCGGTGTCCTCCACGCGCAGTGCCATGAAACGGGGCCATTTTTGGGAGAACATATGTGCTCACCTGCACCTTCGGATGCTTACGGCAGCATGCGGCCACGCACACACCACCGTCATTCTCGGGCTGCTGGCTAGACGGATTGAGCTCCCACTCTCACCGCACGCAATTCCGGAAGCCTCCTTTTAATCGCCTCTTACGATCAGGCAGGGGATACCGTAGCTCTATTCTTAATCCCGAAGCTACAGCTTAGCGACTTTAACGATTCGACTTGTAATTCAGTAAATATTTAATGCAATAAAACAGGTACAATAGTTGTTTCATTTTTACAATGGCTGCTCTGTTTATGCTTTACGGCCACGCCCGTATATTTAGATATTTCAATTAATTGCTATCAACAACAATTGAATATAATAATTTAAACATACATGTCGAAATATTAAATATCACATATTTAATTATTAAATTGACAGTAATATAGTAATTAAGAGAAATTATAATTATTAATACATAATGAATTATACTAAGTCGTCAGATTAAGTTATCAAATTCCAAGTTATCATGTCATGTTTACATGATATCATTTATTGTAATTGTATTCTTTAAAATGAATCAATGGTATAATAACATTTTTTTTATTAAAATAATTTCAAATAGTTGTTTAAAATTAGTAAAATAATTGAGGTCTTTTAATTCCCGTGAAGCAATTCTGTTGTGTCTCGTTGGAAATGTGCAGTTGCCGGCCACACATGATTAGCCTTCCGATTACCAGCGCAACTGCATGCGAGCACAGGCAAGACTAAGGCTTGCTTGAGGTTGTGTGTAGATGTGTATGGGCTGCAGCGACCACTAAGCACCACGTGAATTGATGCTCTTTTGTTTTTTTCTAAAAACCTGCAATTGACGAATAAGACTCTAGCTTGCATGAAAGTGTAAAAGTATGTTAACACGATTATAAAGTCCCCGATTATTGGCGCCGGTAAATGCCTGTTAACTGCAGCGACCTCTTAATACCACCAATTTATTACACTATATTCTACTCTCCGTTGAGTAACATAACATCATAGTTGACAGGAGTGTACTGCGTGGTACTGCACACATGAGATGCCTTTCTAAGCATGCGTCGTTCCGCTAGCAGCATCCCTCGCTACCGCGTCTCACAACGCGGGATAGATAACAAATCTACAAGACAGGTATCATAACAGCTCTTTTAAGATTGGTTCGTTACAAAGTTACATGGCGCATAAAGGACACCGGTAGGTTCCACTGCATATTCCGTAGTCCTCCTAAGTGCTAAGGGGCGAGGGGGTTTTAGAGAGGTACAATACAAAATAGCGGTTTCCTGTTAACTGCAGGGACCCCTAAATACTCCTAAATTATTACACTCTATTCTACTCTCCATTGAGTAACATAACATACATCGACGCGAGCATACTGCACACATGATATTATGCGCCTTTCAAAGCGTGCGTCGTTCCGCTCGCAGCGTCCGTCGCTTCCGCGTCTTCTCCGAGCTGATGCGAGATAATGACAGATACAATTACCTGCTGCGCTGTAATGCGATAATGATTATGTGGATAGATCGACAAAGTGGCGTAAAGAACTTAACCTTTATAAAAGACATGTAAATTAATGCAGATTTTTTTTCTGTGATAAATCAAGCTGATATTGAGATGCTGTAGCTATAAGCTATATAAATAAAATATCTTTGGACAATTCACACAACACAATCTGATTCCAAACTAAGCAGAGCTTGTACTATGGTAATCAAAAAGCTGATAAACATACTTATATAATTCTAAATACATACTTAAATAGATAAATTGACACCCAGACACAGAACAAATTGTCATGTTCATCACACAAATATTTGTCCTGGGTGGGAATCGAACCCACGACCTCACGCTTCGCAGTCGGCTCATCACCCACTACGCCACGGAGGCTGTCAAAATAAAAATAAATATAAATTGTACTTCTCGAATTCCTAAGAAAAAGAAAAGAAAAGAAAAATGATTTATTTGCGCAAATATGGGTATTACAGAAGTTGTTTAATATATATAAAGTCCGCCTTATTTACCTCAGTAAGGTATGCAAATATTGTTAAAGAAATAAAAATAACTATTATTAGATTAAAGAAATAAAAATTACACTTAAATCTACTTATATAACTTTTGGACTTAAATCTAAATAACTATCCTATCGGCTCCGATACCACTAGTGATATGACGGACCTCGTGACATAAAACATCCATAGTGTTTTATAGCATTACTAGTCTTCAGCCAGCGGCTTCGACCACGTGGACCCGTTTTATAGGTTCCCGTAGTATAAAAACCATTCTATGTCCTTTCCCATGTTCCACTCTATCTGTGTTCCTAATTTCATTAAAATTGGTTCAGTGGTTTAAGCGGGAAAGCGTAGCAGACAGACAGACAGACAGACAGTCAGATGGACAGAGTTACGAATTTATAATATTAGTAGGGAAGTAGGGATTGTACGACTGTTATATTATTCTACGTACAAAATGAATGTGATGATCGATAAAAATTGATAAATTGTATGATAAACATTACAGTATGTAATTGATCGACAAATGGGTCGGAATAGTTGTAAAAAGTCGGGAATGCAAATTAAAGCAAAGTAAATGAATGCTGACAATAATTGCTATAACTTTTACATGCAAGTTGCGACGAACGCCTTTTGGAGATTACAACGCGTGGAGATCGAAAACAAATCTGTAATGCAAGCAAGCATAACTCTGAGCACTTTATTTCACATGCTTTATCTTTTCTTGGCAGTGACAACGGCAATATTCATGTTAACTTACAGCTTAAATTGTAACTGTGCGAAAAAACGTATACACAACAGCCAACACGCAATCAAACTAAAGGTGCAAATGAGACGGGCAGGGTAAACAAACTTTATTCAGAGGGCGCAGGATCGGACGGAGTGGCCAAAATTACGTCGGCCTGTAACCAGCAGTGGTCAGCTAAAGTGGATGGATGGATGAAAAACAATGAAATGAAATGAAAATATTTTATTTGCACAATTATGGGTAGCAAAAAAGGTTTTACAAAAATATTTAGATCGCCATATTTACCCTTTAGGGTGTACAATTTTTTTTGTAAAAGTTATATAATTACAAGTTAAATTATAAACTAATTATGTACAGTAAACACTAAAATACACAGTATACTTAAATAATTTTACATTATTATCACTTTAGCTACTTAAATTCGATTTAACCCAATTTGTGCTTTTTCAATACAAATTTATTTTATTTTATTTGAACCATACGTGGTTGGTTGACCGTCATCAGCTTTGGGCACCCACCATGATGGGTTTTTGTACGCTGAGAGGAAAAAAAGCTGGCGGAAAAAAAACCTCCCAGGTTTTTATCCCGCGAAATATCTTATTTATGTTATTTATTTTAGTTTATTATTTATTTTAGTTAATATTTTATTATATATTATTATTTATCGTTTAGAAACTCAGTGACCGAATAGTACGCTTTTTTAAGTAAATACATTTTAAGTTCTTTTTTAAATTCATTAATAGTTTTAGTTTTTAGGGAGTCTGGTAGATGATTGTATATTTTTGGTCCCATGCAAAATACACTATTATGATATTGTTTAGTTTTGGAAGGTATTGAGCACAACGTATTGTTGTGTCTTTTAGAGTTTAAGGTATCATACTTAGAGATGTCGCATTTGACCATTACAGATATTTCATAGATATATAGCGAAGGGAGTGTCATTATATTAAGATTTTGAAAGTGTGGTTTACATGTATCTATCTGCCGTAGTTGACAGATTGACCGTATGCATTTCTTTTGCGCTTTGAAAACTGTTTGTATTTCCGTTGCATTACCCCAAAATATGAGTCCGTATCTTAAGGTTGCGGCAACATACGCATGATAGGCGCTTAATACCGCCGATATATTTACCACTTTTGATAATTTATAGAGAGCGAATGAAAATTTACTGAGCTTTTTACATACGTGCTCAATATGTGTTCTCCATGTTAATTTGTGATCTATGTATAAACCTAAGAATTTTGTTGTTTCAGTTTCACTTATGGTTTTTCCTCTATAGTTTATATTTATTGATTTTCCGTAAGATACTCGATTTTTAAAAGTCATTATATTTGTCTTATCAAGGTTAATTTTAAGATTGTTTTTATTTAGCCAGTCTACTAATGATTCAATGGAATTATTAATATCAGCCTCATAGGTATCAGGATTATCATTTCTAAATATTACCGTGCTATCATCGGCAAAAAGAACCATGGGATGTTCAATAACTTTCGGGAAGTCATTTATATAAATTAAAAATAGCAACGGACCAAGAATACTTCCTTGAGGTACTCCGTATTTAACTTCTTTGGGATGAGATACGTGTTTCTCCTCTATTTTAGTTTTTTCATTAACTTTTGTTATTTCTGTTACCTGTTTTCTATTACTTAAATAAGACATTATCCAATTTAAAGCATTATCTCTTACTCCATATTTCTCTAAGGTAAAGGCACCTAATTCCGAGGTGTTTTCATGTAAAGTCAAATGAACATCAAAATTTAAGCATATAATATATAATTTGGTAAAATTGGTGATTTTTATCAGTAGTTGTATTTATCTTATTTTTGAAATATACGTACAATTTTACAGTAAACAAATATTATAAATGTAAAATTATATAAAAATATAAATTAGTCCGAAGCCCCTTATTCCGATTTAGAAATCCTAATTACGATTTAAATTGCTCCTAAATCCGAGGGTACAAAATAATAGGGAATGGAGGTGGGGATAGTGAAACATGGTGTTCAAAAATCAAATGTATTTATTTGTTTTTGGATTTCAAATCTGTCTTATTCCCTGTGTTCCATGATTATTAAAATGGCATCACAGCGTGTAGGTACCTAAAAATTTAATTATATTTTTTGTACTTATAAATTACTTATACATTTCGTAGTAATTACTTATCTACTCATAGTAAAAACTAATATGAAAATGAAGTGTCAAAATCAGCAAAAAAATACACTTACAGCATTTTACTGAAAACAACGTTAAACATAATTATGATACAAACTTAAAAAAAGATATACTTACGTACGTACGTACGTATTATAATCAAAAATATTATGAGCTAAATATAATATAACATATGTATTTTTATAGATCGTTTAGTAGTACGAAGTATAACAATTATAATAATCATATCAAAAATAACATCTAACTATTTTTATTAATTATGAGATCAGAACAATAGTAAACATTTGTAATTAGGAACTATGTAGCATAACAGTTACTATAATTTAAAAATAATGGGAATATAATTTAAAATGACGAATTACATTATTTCAATAAATACCTATATTGAATCCTCCGATGTAGATTATCGTATTTTTTTCGGGTTCATAATTCTACAACGAAAAAAATGTAATAATCAGTATTAATCTGATAAGTTAAATCTGAGTATATCGGATTATCAAATTTATTGGAAAGGTTTTAAAGCTATTGAAATAACTAAAACTATGTGCAATAAGGGCGTTACAAACTGCGTAAGATAATGAACACTCTGTATTTTACTCGCATCAATACCACAGAATTAGGTATTCATATAACCGTTCTCCGTCTTAAACACATCGGAATTGCGTTTTTTAAATCTCAAACAAGTTTTTTATTCCGAGTCATAAAAAATATATTTTTTGTTAATATACTGTAAGTAAATTAAAGCATAATTGCAATATCTTTTAAAAAATAATAAAACATACTTAGGATTGTTTAACAGCACATCAATAACTTAATTTTTTTGTCGTTGCCTTTCCATACAACGAATTAGTAAAGTACCTAAAGAAATATATTTTTACCTACTATAACAAACAAATGGCTCGCTAAAGTGTACCTCGGAAATACATTTTTATATTTATTGGTAATTTAAGTGCTCAGTACTAAAATATTAATTTCCTAAACATAACAATGCATTCAAAATTTAAAAAGAAGTTACCCTCTATGATATTCCAATTCCGTGGTATACATCGGATTTAAGAACTAACTCAAGTATTTGGAACCTAATGCCGCGATATTTTTAAACCTTATTTTCTCCTCAACTTGTCAAGAAAATACTCCAATGTTAAGGGTTTTCGATGTAAAACATAAACCTTTTAATGTTTAAATTTATACAAAAACTCACATAGTATAAAACTTTTGAATAAAACACTATTTCTAAACACGTAGAACTCACACGAATTAGGTCCGAAATGTATGAAGCGCGCTTCTGAGACAGCTGTTAGTTTCAAACTGTCCGATTATTTTGAATTATACACACACTAAGGCAATCCTTTGCTCATATAGGCATGATCAAACAAATTATTAACTGCTTAACGTATTTTGCAGACAATAATAACTTGTAAATTAAATGATAACGCCGTTTTTCTAAATACATCGCAATAAGGTGCCACTTTTGGAACCCCTCGGAATTAGGTGCCTTTACCTTAATTTATTTATTAATAATGTGTGGTCTACAAAGTCAAACGCCCTAGTCATATCCATATAAAGCGCTGTAATTTGTTTTTTATTATCTAGACTCATCATTACCTTTTGTAAAAAATTATACATAGCTAAATTAATGGACTTATTCCTACGAAAACCTACTTGCTCTTCCGCTAAAATTGAAAACTTTTCAAAATAAGTGTACAGATTGTTATAAAGTACTTTCTCAAATACTTTAGAAAAGATTGGTATGAGTGCTATAGGTCGATAGCAAGTTATATCCTCTTTGTCTTGTTTTTTGAAAATAGGCTTAATGACAGTTAATTTTAATTTATCTGGAAATGTACCAGTTTCTATGCTTAAATTAACAGTAAAGGCTAAAACAGGCGCTATTATATTTGATACCCACTTTATTATTTTTGTGCATATACCATCATATCCTGTACTATTTGTGTTTTTCAAGCCGTTGATTACTTTTATTATTTCTTCGCTTGAGGTAGGCCGTAAGAAGATAGAATTTGGATGGCGAGAATTTATGTTGTACCTATTAGTATCTACATTCTTAGAACTAGTTTCTTCAATTTGATTCAAAAAATAATTGTTAAATTCATTAGCAATTTTTTCAGGGTCTGTTTCAATGTGATTCCCTAATTTAATTTTATTTATTCCTTGCTTAGGGATATTACAAATATTGTTGTTTATAATTTTCCATGTAGCCTTTGTTTTATTTTCTGCATTTTTTATGAAATAGTCATTTTGGGATTTTTGAGTTAAGTTAATTATTGTCTTTAATTTTTTTGAGTACGATTTAAACTTATTTTTTGCTAATTTACTACGGGAGATCCTATACTTCCACAATAAACTTCTCTTAATTTTAGAGCACTTTTTAATACCTGAAGGCCTACCCCACATTAGGCGTACGCGTTCCTCGAGCGTATGAGCGACGCGAGCGCCGCGTACGCGCTGCATAAACGTCGCGTGTTGCCGCCGTGTGACGTGTGTGCTGCCTTGGCGTTTAACCCCCTTCCGTCAAGTCAGTCACAATTTGGACAGTGCCGTGTTATCTAGCGTAGCGTTGTGTCAAAATGGATTCTGACGAGAAAACACTACTATATTTGCTACTAAAAAGAAGTAAGACACGTAACAAAAAGACTAAACGTCTTTAGCATGATACATTATGGTCTTCTTGTTCACAAGAGAGTCATTACTATATTTTGCATTGCAGACATATAAAAAAAATTAAAAGCATTTTTATGATTATTTACTATCCACCCTGTGTCTGAGCGAAACAGAGCGAGAGCGCGTGCGCGCCGCGCGCTCGTTGCGCACACGTCACACGGCGGCAACGCGCGACGCTTATGCAGCGCGCACGCGGCGTGCACGCGGCGCTCGCGTCGCTCACACGCTCGAGGAACGCACACGCCTAATGTGGGGTCAGCCTTATAGAGAGCCATCGAGGGCTTTTGAACAATTGAGTAGTGAAACGAGTAGTCAGTAGGAGAGTGAGCAATAGTGGACCATAATGCAATGAGATATTACAGCAATACACGCCTTTCTAAACGCATCAGTTAATCTCGTCAGCTTCCGTGAGCCTTTGCACTTTGCCACGATTTCGTGATCAATTCCTACTTTCATACATAACTGAATGTCAGTAATGAAACTTATGAAACACTGTATAGTTTTATTAATACCTAAACATTTCCTTAATTGTGACTTTCTAATGGAGTGGCACAAGAGGCCCTCTTGTTCCTGTCTTGAAGAGGTAATTCCCTACAAACCTTCCCTTTGACACAAGTAAGCTGATACAACAGAAATCATATACAGCTGCGTTGTTGAGCTGAGCACAGAATTTTAGAGAAGTTGAGCTGATAATGAATGAGCAGAGCACAGTAGGGTGCTCTGCTCATTCATTCATGTGACTCTAGAGTTGGTGATTTGAACCGGGAAGTACCGCCGTGGCACCTGTTACCGCGTTACAATACAGGGTTACCGACATGACAGTGTCCTTTGTCGCCTGAGCTGCTAGCGAGTACAAGTATTTGGCCTACAGTATCCTATCATATCAGTATATATACACTTTTCACGAATCTCATCAATAACACTAATATAAATAATGTAGTTTAAAAAACTAAAAAACACGCTTTTGTGAAGATACGAACTAAAAACTAAAAAAATAAGGAGAAAATGTATTTTACTGTACAAAAAAGCGTGGGGTGCATGGTGTCAATAGTATCTTAAAAACCACCCCACGCTTTTTTGTACAGTAAAATACATTTTCTCCTTATTTTTTTAGTTTTTAGTTCGTATCTTCACAAAAGCGTGTTTTTTAGTTTTTTAAACTACATTATTTATTTTTAATTTTTTAGTAGGATTTTTATTCTCATTATTGCATTGTCATCGGCCCTTGACCCCTGTGTAAATTTTCAAGTTAATCAGACACTTAGACGTGTTAAAAATATAAAACTTTGTACCTTAGGCCACGAATTTATCAGCCGCCCGTCGTATATTTTCTTTTATCCTGATGATGCTAGTTACGACTTTAATATAAAGTTATGAGATTATTGTATTGTCATCGACCCTTGACCCCTGTGCAAATTTTCAAGTTAATCAGACTCCTAGAAGTAAGTGAAAATGAAGTTCAAAGATTCCATTACATACATACATACATGCATACATACTTACATACATACAGGTCAAGTTAATAAAAGCGTGTTAAAAATTGGAATAAATTGAACAGCGATAGCCGAGTGGGGTTCGATAGTAATGGTTAAGACACCGGTCATCGACACGAACATCCCAAATTTTTAAGCCCGACGTGCTCGCTAGGCTAAGAAAATTGCTATGTCCATATTAATCATGAACACAGGCGGAAAAAATGTAATTTGTAGTATGTAGGTTGTGCGGTAATCGCACTAGATGTAGAGTGGACTGTATGAAATATGTATGTATGTGTAGGAGATATGTTCAAAACCTCGTTTAGCTAATAGATAATTCTAAACCACCAACCTTAACCTCCAAGTCGATCTGGAGCTGGTGGGTGCGCACGGCGCACTTTTAGTGTTGGTCCGGCTCGGCCGATGGGTCTTGAACACTATCTTGATAGAGAGCGCACGGCGTTCTTCACTTATAGTTCGGCACGGCCAATAGGTCCTAGACACTCTTGAACACTCACGGAGTATACGATACAGCACGGCTGATGTCCTTGGGTACACGATACCTAGGCACTTTCGTATGTATGAGAGTTCGAGGACAACTGGGGTTCAGCACGGCTGAACTGGTCTTTTGGCACACGGTACCGGGGTTTGAGTATCACGGATAACACGATAGGAGAATCGAAGACTTATTCAGCACGGCTGAATATATTTAGTGCACGGCACCATGGTCTTCATAATACACCATCTTTTTACGATTGACGTTGGATGTCAATGTCGATGGAATTCTTTTTATAATTACTTATCAGCCAGTCGCAAGGATTGAACATACCCCCCACCGAAATCACTGTGGCGATTTCCTACGTGACTGTAAGTAATGTAAATGAACGAATAAGGTATCCGGGTACCTTAAAAAAGCTTACGAAGCTTGTGTAGAATGTTAAGAATAAAATTGCTTGAGTCATTGTGTAAAGTAAATATAACTTCTAACATCATTAAATAATAATAAAAAATAATAAAGATTAAATTGTCATACGATAGAGCAAACTTTAATAAAGGTCTATTGCAAAGACTTTGTTAAATTATATTTCTGTAGCACAAGTCACCTCGCTTTAAAGTACGACCAGAAGATGACCATTTCTCTATTTGCTGGAGAATATGTAAATACTTTTGAAGGGACTGCCAACGTGACATCGATTAAATTGAACGTCTTCAATGCCTACCTTATACCTACTTAAGGATAGGTAACAAATTTCTGAAACTTCATGCATGAATTAAAAAAGTTCTAAATTAACGGACTATAACAAATTATAAAATAAAAAAAAGCATATACGCATTCATAATCACTTTTATTTTGTCAAAGAGAGTAACTAGTTCTTTAGACGTGACCGACCGAACACTTTCTACACGGTAGATGTGCTTTGTCGACCTTGCGTGATGCAAGTCTAAAGAAGGTAACGTACCCCTAACTGCTAAAAGATTATAATAATAAAAACAGTTCTTTCATGTCAAATTCTGTAAAGAAGAGAAGAGTAAACTATGCAAATATGAACGAGCGATCACCTACTACACGGTAGAGATGATACTTTGTGGATTTAATACTTTATCTAATGCAAGTGGATGAAGGTAACGTACCATCATCTGTTCAACACTAAATGGTTGAAATTTAAAAAAGAATTATTAATACTGAACAAATAAAACTACGAGCATTATCATCCAGTAACACGTACTTAAAATCCTGCATGCATATTGTTTAGTAAAATATTCCTTGAATTAACAAAAAGAACTTAAAAGTAACCATTTTCTCTTTAATAATTTTTTTATGTCAATTTTATAAGTTTTACTTGTAATTATAGACCCCCCCCCCACCTTGAGGAAATTGTCAGAGTCTACGAAAAATAAAAAGCTTAAGAAGCGATCGGGCCACGTACCTATTGGCCACAGCGAATATCTCAATACTGTTTGCGTAAAATAGCAGCTAGAGATGTTACTAACACGGTTAGTTACGAAATATTTAAATGTATACAGCGAATTGTGTAGCCACGTTATTACTACGGGAGCATGGCCACGTGCGATAATTGACAAGTCAAAATATTTTATGTTGTTTTGTACGACAAACCATATGAGATTGCAAAACAGCACGGCTGCTCTACGAAAGGAAAAAAGATAACGAAGCCATTGTGCGCATTTATTGACCACAGCAGCTCAAAGTTGTGTAAAACCAGCAATAAGGCATTACAATAATCATTTTATTAACACGGTTAGCTTTGAAAAGTTTTAATATGAACAGCGAAGTAAAGAGTTTATCACCACGGGCGAGAATTTGAAAATAAATAACTTTTATATTTTGTATGACAAAACATAATAAGCTTGCAAAACAGCATGGCTGCTCTGAGAAATGAGAAAATATAACAAAGCGCATAGGGTCCACGTATTGGCCGCAATGCTGTTTGTGTCAAAATAGCAATTAGGTATTACATAACAAGGTAAGCTATGAAAAGTTTTAATTTGTACAGCAAAGTACGTAGCCGTGTTAAAATTAGTTTAGTATCGCCACGGGCGATTGTTGGCGAATTAACATCTTTTATGTTTTGTAGGACAAAACATATTTAGGATCATCCGAAGCAGCGCGGCTGCCAGGAGTTGAAATCTAAAGATAAATAACAAAAAAAGTCAATAAAACTGGTGAAGCAGATCGACCCTGTTTTCCGCGATCACATTTCATAATAAACATTTTTTCTTTCAACTGATGATCATCAGGATTTAATGAAATTACGCACGGCGCAGATTCCACTTCATCAAAACGTTTGAGAGTGTCTTCAGTGGTGTACGACACCATGGTTGTAGACGCTACAACACTAGCATCCGTGACATCGTTTGTCGACGGTGCAAGTAATTTACCGGCTACGACATACTCTGATGCGGCAGGTATATCTGAACCTAAAATGAAATTATTTCCATCGTACATGAATTGAAACACATCACTGGACAAAAGTATATCGATCGGCGACTTCTTGTGGAAATAAGGATTGGCTAACAATAAATTTCGGTATTTGTTTATTAAATTTTTTGGTATTTTTACCGTAGGTACATATGAAGTAATGTTACGCACTACAGTATCTATATTAAAAATTGAATTATTAGTGTGACACGATTTTATGACACAAGAGGTTATGCAATAATTTTTCACACTTTCCCAAGCTAATCCAAAAATATTAAAAATGCATTTACTCTGCGGTAAACCTAAATGTTGCAAACGATCAATAGTTTTAAAATAAGATTGCTCGCTCGTATCAATCATAATACGACATGTTCGTTGGTTAAAATTATCCAAGAAGTTAATGGTTTCGGTTCCCAATTTCACATTAATAAAAGAGTGCAACGATGCTGCATGACAACTATCGTTCACAGCACTCGTACTGCACACACTCGCTGTTGGAGGAACGGCAGATGTCGGCACGGCCGAACTGCTGCTAGCAAGAACGTCAACCTTATGCAGTAACGAATGGTGTGACTGTTGACAACTCATGCATCCAACATCACTCATAACATCCCTAGCAATATGATTCATTTTTAAGCAATTGTGGCACAACTTAAGCATCTCAGCACGGCTGAGCCGTTGCGCAGCGGTCAGTTTACGAAACTGCTCGCAGCGGAAAATCATATGATTTTCACCACAATGTAAACAAGAAATATTACTAGAAGTTATTGACGAAACGTGTAAATATTTTTGAAAAGCATCTGTTTTTATTGAATGCATCGGACACCTCTCATATTCTAATTGAAGTTTGTTCTCATTTGTATTGAAAGTACTACGAGTACTTGAACTAGCGTACGACGCTGAATCTGAATGGTCATAGGTTAATGATTCTAACTTTGAAAGCCGCGGTATCGACTCATTTGAAATTTGAGAATCATTTAAAGTTGCATTAATTAAATGTTCATCGGATGTTTTTTGTTGCAAATTAGAATAAGCGAGTTTGCTACGAAAATATAATTCATCAAAACTTTCCAATTCTTGACTTCTAATCGAAATTTCAGGGTTAGTTTTAAATTCGAATTGAAATATTTCAAAAATATATTCTGTAAATGACGTATGTAAATTTTCGATGTCATTCATACGTAAAAAGAACATTTCTATATTTGATTCATCATTTGACAAATCATAAATCAATTGCATTTCTTCAAATACGCATTCTTTTTTCTTAATTAATACGGTTAAGTTGACATCCATAGAGTCTGTACGGCTCTGTTCCTTCTTAGGAGCCATTTCGAAATTGGAAAATGTATGAACTGACAAAACGAATGAAATAAAAGAAAACCAAACAAAGAAATGTCAAAAGAATAAAATAAATGAAAACCGAACAAGGAAATGACTATTGCCCCTGTATGTTCTATATCCGGCTCGAAGGACCAAAAAAGACTGTGCGGTAATCGCACTAGATGTAGAGTGGACTATATGAAATATGTATGTATGTGTAGGAGATATGTTCAAAACCTCGTTTAGCTAATAGATAATTCTAAACCACCAACCTTAACCTCCAAGTCGATCTGGAGCTGGTGGGTGCGCACGGCGCACTTTTAGTGTTGGTCCGGCTCGGCCGATGGGTCTTGAACACTATCTTGATAGAGAGCGCACGGCGTTCTTCACTTATAGTTCGGCACGGCCAATAGGTCCTAGACACTCTTGAACACTCACGGAGTATACGATACAGCACGGCTGATGTCCTTGGGTACACGATACCTAGGCACTTTCGTATGTATGAGAGTTCGAGGACAACTGGGGTTCAGCACGGCTGAACTGGTCTTTTGGCACACGGTACCGGGGTTTGAGTATCACGGATAACACGATAGGAGAATCGAAGACTTATTCAGCACGGCTGAATATATTTAGTGCACGGCACCATGGTCTTCATAATACACCATCTTTTTACGATTGACGTTGGATGTCAATGTCGATGGAATTCTTTTTATAATTACTTATCAGCCAGTCGCAAGGATTGAACATAGGTACTTTTTCTCCGCCGTGCATGCCTAACATATCTACACAATTTGTCAAAGGCACGATTTCCACCAATCCGCAGTTATCCAGCGTAGTGGACTGCGGCCATCCATCTCAATTCTGAGAGCAGACTTGTAGGTCTATGTATATCTGTGTATGTGTTTATCTATGGAATACGAAGAAGATTTTGTTTGTAAATCATAAGTACCTATTATGATTTAGATTGCTCCTAAGTATTGTAAGTAAGTAAGTAATACCTGTTTTCATGTCAATATTAATTCAATATGATGACTAGAAACCCAAAATTACTGCTGTTAAACATGATTCCTAAATTTTGCAAAAAATCGACGTTGAAATGTTGCTACGAGTAAATTGTAAATTCGTGTAAATATTTGAGCCTCCCATTAAGCGTAGGATTAGGCAAACTACCAGCGTCTGCTTTTGCAAACCGGTCCTGTGCGCGTTACTCGCAGATGAGCATGTGGCAAATAGGCTCGAATCGCGATTGCTTCAAGGATACTAACAATTTTTTTAGGGTTCTGTACTCCAAAAGAAAAAAAGATACAAAATCATTAAAAATATTAAAGACAAAGACTTTTATTTGCATAAATATGGGTGTTTACAAAGGTTGTTAATATATTTATTTTTAGAAAAAATATAAAAGAGAAAACTTAATTATAACACAATTATTTTTATTTGTCCCATATTGCGCCTTTTATAAATTAAATTATGAATATAAAATATTTCAGCATCTTTATCCACTTAAATTTAAAATGAAGAGGAAGGTACATGTACATAATATATTACACTTAAAATAGTAATAATATTCTTCAATGCGCCCGGCAAGAATGCTTCTTGTATGCTGATTGAATAAGCCCCTGGCGCCCAAATTATGTCTAGTAGAGATAATTTGGGCGCCATTTTTGCGCCCCTGTCTTGGTAGACATTGTCTACCAAGACAAATGCCGAAAACTGAGATTTACCTTACTAATTTTATGGCCCAGTAGCGGCCGCGCGCGGCCTAGTCCGCGTGGACTTTACTTTTAATATTTCTCTGAAATAAAAGTACCCCAAGTCACTCCTTATTAGATTAGTTACGTGTCAGTGAAAGCTCCGTTAAAATCGGTCCAGTCGTTTCAGCGATTAGCCGGAACAAACAGACAGACAAAAATTGTAAAAAATGTTATTTTGATATGTGTACCGTATATATATATAAAGAGTTAAACAGCAACGGACAAAACGAGTACAATATGAGGCTATTAACTATTTCGGCTTTTACAATACTGTTAAGAACTTAATTACACCAGATTTAAATAATGAATATAATGTGTTAGCCTCCATGTTAATGCAAGCTATTGTAAAAAATAAGGTACAAAAAATCAAAAAATTAAATCCTCCTAGAAAAGATTGGATTAATAAGTCTCTGATAGATTCTATTAATGAAAGAAATACACTTTGGCTTAACTCAAGACAAAACCCTGACGATAATGAATTAAGAAAGCAATTTAATAAAATTAGAAATTCCACCCAACTCCAGATTCAGACAGCAAAGAACCAATACTATTACACCGCTTTTACAAACTGTAATGGCAACCCTTTAAAAATGTGGCAACTAATTAATAACCTAGCTAGCAATTCAACCAGACAGCACAATTTCCCTTCAAAATTAAGTACTTCCGATGGAGTCATCACAGACATAAAAGAAGTTTGTGAATATTTTAATGACTTCTTTTCGAGTATAGGCTCCAAGCTGGCAAACGCAATTATTAATATGCAGAACAATAAAACCATCCCCCAATACAACTGTCAAAAAAATACTAACACTTTATCAAAGTTCAAACCCACCACAATAAGCGAAGTAGAAAATATAATTAACCACTTAGACCCAAACACAAGCTCGGGTATCGACGGGATAAATACTAAACTAATTAAAAATGTCAAAGATCTCATTTCTGCAAAGCTCACTGAATGCATTAACAAATGTTTAGAAGAAGGCATATACCCAGATGCTTTGAAGATAGCTAAAGTTTGTCCCATATACAAAACAGGTTGTAAAACTGACCCGGGAAACTACAGGCCAATATCTGTACTGCCAATAGTTTCAAAAATCTTCGAAAAAATATTACATAGTAGGCTTAGTGAATTTCTAGCATCAAAAAACTTCTTATATGAAAAACAGTATGGTTTTCGTTCAAAATCAAGCACACTGACGGCCACAATTGATTTGGTGACAAAAATTAAACTTAATATTGATAAAAAGAAAATAACATTAGGAGTTTTCATAGATTTAAAAAAAGCATTTGACACAGTTAGCCACGAAATGCTCCTGCAAAAATTAAAACATGAAGGAATTGCAGGAAAAGCTTATGAAATAATTAAATCATACCTATCAAATAGATAACAAATTGTTAAAATAGTTGGGCACCAAAGTGCACCCCGATTAATTACTTACGGTGTACCCCAAGGATCAATACTGGGGCCATTGCTGTTTCTCATATATATCAATGACATACATAAAATTGGACTTAAGGGAGACGTAACATTATATGCAGACGATACAAATTTATTTTATTCTGGTAACTCAATTGACTTAATTAGAAAGGAAGCTCAACATGATTTGGACCTCATAAACACTTGGCTACAGCATAACCTACTTACAATTAACATATCTAAAACAAATTATATATATTTTACAGCTAAGAATAAAAAATTAAAAAAATGCATCTCTTTATTCATAAATAGTGAAAAAATTAATGAAGTTGATAAGGAAACATATTTAGGTATAATGTTAGATAAGCAGTTAACGTGGAAACCACACATACGAAAAATTCGAGCAAAACTTACATCACTAACGGATGCAGTACGTGGCATAGCGCGATGTCTTCCAAAAAATGTACGCTATATGATTTATAATTCACTAATAAAACCACATTTGGACTATTTAATTGAAGTTTGGGGCACGGCTGCTAAAACTAACTTAAAACCATTGCAAAGATCCCAAAATAAACTCGTCAAAACTCTTTTTCAATATAATTTTTTAACACCTACAAATTATAGTTAATGTATTTCTTTATTTAAAAATCATTATTTTAGTTGAAACAATTACCATATGTACAAAAACTTAGAACTAATCTTAATAACTAACCTTAACAATATATACAAAACTTAAAGTTAAAATAAAAAAAAAACATATAAAAAAAGGGCTTATAAATAAAATACTTCATCTAAAAAGTCCGGGCATGGTACCCAAGACACTGGCGGCATTGCCCCTTTGTACGACTAGACTGAGTCGTTGGGCAAAATAGCCGCCAGCCCTCTGGTCACCACAGGCAAGGACAAGTCTGTTCGACATTTCTGACATGAATTTCTTCATGTCAGAAGACCATGGTCCCATAGTCTCTACAGCTAGCGCCGCAAATATATAATTATCCGACAAATTACTATATTTGCGACGCTTGAGAGACTGTGCATGGTCAGCAGCGGACCCCGCCCTATCTGCAGTATCGCTTATATGCGATGGGGCTAAGGTATCCGCACATGTCACGTCCCAAACCAGTGGCCGTCCTAGACTCCACGGCACCAATGTAACTCCGTCAGGTCTCTTGCCATCGCTTCTGGATAGTCCAGATGGTTCTAGTGATGCTGGAATAGAAGCGGTGGCAAGAGCACGACGAACCAAGTCGTTTAAGGTACCGTGGCGGAAAAGTCTACCGGCACTCCTGATACAGGACAAGCCATGTCGACCAAAGCTGTCCACCTTTTGCCCACACGGACAAACATGGGGCTCGCACACCTTTACACTGAGCCGGAGACCTACTGCAATACGCAGAGCTACAGGATCCAACACGGTGCCAATGTTTTTAGATGGCAGAGCGTGCAACCAATGTCCCGACTCACTTTGTGCTACTGCCAATAATCGGGCCCTATCGGTGCTGTTAGGACAACGCTCGAGGAGTCTAGCATAGATAGCTTTTAAGGCTGGTACATCCCAAGTGGACTGTCTATCTTTTGATACACCTGGGATGTCCTCAGACGGAAAGGTGGCACTCCAGACCCCCATAGCCTCTCTCAAGTACGCCACCCAAACATCATCAAGATTAGTGCTTAATATTTCTGTGATGAGGGTCAGCGTACTATGACAGGAGGCCAGGTAAGCAGGAAGAGCCAAACTTTCCGTCGTGCGAATACCCAAGCCACCAAACTTAATTGGTAGGGTTGCCTGCATCCATGCGCAATCATCGAGGTTTAAATTTAGAATTTTGGATACACAATTTTGTAATGTTGAATCTAAAGTCTTTGTTATTAAAGGGAACTTCCAAAAAGGACAGCATCTAAGTAAATACAAAAATTTAGGCGCGAATAAGCAAAGGCGTAATATGTAGGTAGCCATGTGTGGTTTTAAATCAAATAAGCGATCTGAAATTGTATTGAATTTTTCTAATTTAGAATTTATGATGGGAACAAAAGCATCATCAAATATTGGAGCACCTAGCAAAGACAAATTATTTTTTTTTGAAATATTTATATCTGGAGTTATAATTTTGATTTTCTGCAATAGTGTATCAATTTGTTCATCTGTTAAATTATCTGAAAAAAACAGTTCACATTTACTAAAATTTATACAAAGCCCAATTTCATTAAAGCGTCGAATAATAGTTTCTAAGTCCTCCAATACAGTTGATGCAGTTCCTCCCAAGGAACCATCATCAAGGTACCACACGTTAAATTCAGAATTTAGTTGATTTATTATTGGCTGAATCACCAAACTGAAAATAACGGGGCCAAGAGGGTCGCCTTGCTGACATCCCACGCAAGACTCTATTATATTATTACCAAACATTAATTTTGAGGGGGTGCCATAACATTGCCGAATATTTTCTAAAATTTCTGGTATTTCTTTATAATTATAATTTTCTTTTTTATTTTTTATTTCTTATTAACACCTACAAATAAAATATATAAAGAAACGAAGATTATGAACCTAATGCAAATCTATAAATACAATACATGCCTACTAGTTAGAAAGATTTTAAACAAAGATATACATTCAAACATCTCATTAAACAAAAATATAACAGTCACAAAACGCATAACAAGACAAGCAAACAACATCTTTCTTATAAAACCTAGGACCAGCTAAGGCAAAAAAAGGATTCTATATGAAGGTGCACAATGGGCATGATGACAGATTTTTAAATACCTTTCCTTATTGTAGGTACACGTCTCCTAGTTTCGAAAAAAAGTTTATTTCAGCAATAAACTCAACTTTTAACGTAAATTAATGTATTTTCTGCTATGTAATTTGAATTAAGCGCGAAAACGCTCGTAGGTGTCATGGCGTCGGCTTGCTCATCAAACTTCAAGCAACACGATGACATTAACTGAGACGTGACGTCATTCCTTTTGATTGGCGTTCCAGATAACATGGCCGATAGCTGTATTTAATACTTTTATTTTATTGAAAATCTTATTAATCTTAATGTTTTTATTAAAACGGGATCATATTTTAGAACTTTTTTAGCATATATTTTTCTGTAAAACCGTTTATTCTCTGATTCTTTAATAGTGTCATCATGCCTATTGTATAATAAATTGCCAAAGGATATTAAAGAAGTAAGCTCATTTACCCTATTCAAAAAATTGCTTAAAAACTACATTCAGAATGACTCAACACTATACTAACACACACTTTCTCGGTCTCTCTCTCTTTCACACACACACACACACATACCTACATACACACACACATGCATGCATACATACATACATACACACACACATACACAAACACACACGCACACTCCCCACCACCATTAAATAATAATGTTACATTAAACTAAAATATCACTCAAAATAAATGAACAATATATCACTTGCTTATTGAAAATAAATATTATTTTGATAAAATTGTTACTTAAAGTAATAATGTACATTGACTTCATTCACTAAACTAACGCATCATTAAAACCTAAATTTACTTATCTATACATATAATAAAACTGTAAGCAGGGTCAATTCTGTACATTGCATATAAATTTAAAAAAATACTTCTAGGGGTCTTTTTATAAGTAACAGAAGCTAAAAATATAAGTTTTGAAATTATTGTCTGTCTGTCTGTCTGTCTGTCTGTCTGTCTGTCTGTTGTTAGCTTTTCACGCAAAAACTACTGGACGGATTTTGATGAAACTTTTTTTGTTTTGTATATATTGGTCCTCGCTAACATTTAGGCTATAGATAATTTTAAAAATCACCCTTTAAGGGTGTGAAATGAGCGATGAAAATTTGTATGGAAAACTTGGATTTTTTCAATAGATTTTTTTGAAATTTGGTATAAATATTTTTTAACCAAAATAAAAGAATACATGTTTCAGCATTTCCCGAAATTCAACCTTTAAATGTCAATTTTCTTTGAAACTCTTTGAAAATTGAGTGTCGAAACTTGATGTACAGAATATTTTTGTGCAGAGTAATATACTTATAATTTTGTATTTGTAATCTTTACTAACATAGTAAGAATTCTATTTAAGCTTTTTTCAAAACTACCCCTCAATAGCAAATAAAATGGATTCGAAAGTTGGTATCTCAAGCGTACAATAATTAACCTTAACTTAATATTTCATTCTCAAATTCTTTTCCCTTCTTTGAATGATGTGTTTACTGATATATTGTTGAATGAATTTCCGTAACATTAGTGTATATTTCATATCAATCGGGTGATAAACAAAAAAGTTATGTTCATTTACACAATACGCGACATAAACTTAAAAGGCACTTTGGGGAATTTGTATGAAAGTTTCGGTAACAGCCCATTCAAAACCATAAATAAAAGTTTAAATTTAAGTACCTAAAATTATTTTGAACTCTCACTAATATTGTTGACTATATTAAATATACTTAGATCAGCTTACTGTATTTTCTTTCGTTGGCCGAGAATGGCTAGACTATAGGTACCTAATAAGCGCATCGCGAGCCTTACCGCCGCCGAACCTTACATCACAGGCTCCATTGAGTTAGTTGCTCAGCTTATTAGTCTTCTTTTGGGGTGGAAGATTATGAACAGGCTGCAGCTGAAACGATTATTATCGCTACATTATATCAAGCTGCAACCTTTTTAGCATTCCACTGCTGAGCATGGAGCTCTCCCAATATTGAGGAGGCCTCTAGCTCCGATGAACCGAAATCCAAATCTTACAATCTCAATGCATCCAGCATTAAGGTTGTAAGATACGGAATCTAAACCTTCATACAGAATGTACAAAGCCTTAACAAAACGAGACTACTGGAGACATCTAGGTGACGAATAGTTAAACTTTTAGTGAACCAACTGTTAATCTCAATATCTACCTATTTGGTAATTTGACATTCGATTTATCAACCACAAAGTTTACATGTCATACGGTAGATGGCGTTATTGAGCAATATTCATTTCTTCTCCAAAGTGATTCGATGGAGATAATTTCAAATAAGTCTAATAAAAGTAAGTACATAGTGTAAAAAAATAAAAAATAACATTTCACACGTATAGCCTCACATTAGGGTAGATATACCCTGTGTCGTGGGTGCCATGAACACACATAGAGACAGAAACACAACCACCCAGACCGAGAACAGTTTAAACTCATCATTGAAATTTCTGCTTCGCCCGGATTCTAACCCGGCCCGGGACAGTTCGATTAGCAGTCCGGCATGGTAAACATTGCGCCACATGGGTTGTCCCAACGTTGGGTAGGTATACGTATGATGCTGAACATTGTTAATTGGACCAATGATAACTTAACTCATTTTTTGCGTCTCTTTATTGCGTACGGGCTGAGGGCTCATCCACACACGTTGATCGATGGAGATATTAAGGATTCTTTAAAGATTCTTTATAAAAATATTCTTTATTTTCAAATACAGATAGCATACTGTGTAGAGACCCTGCCTTCTGCTTTAGTTTTCACAATGTTATATGAGTTATGACCAAACTGCTGTCCGCAAGTTTTAAACCTTTAGTTTATTAATTGACCTTACAATTATTTTTCCGATTGTTTAATCCTAGGCACGTGTATGTTAAGAAATTTTATCTCCCAACTACAAGTAGTTGTATAGTGCACCTCTTTTCTGCAGTAGGTTAAAGCTATGTATATAGAATGAGTCTATACATTCTTTGCAGTATAAATTCACCCAATTTACTAAAGATACTATTTTTAACATAGATGAAGCCACGGGCACAGCAGTATCTCTTAACTTTAATAAACGAGGAACAACGAGAATACATATTTGTAAAGAGAATCTGATTGCGCGAGAAAAGCGAAACGTGAGAAAAGTGGATAGTAAGATCAGTACTTACAGTAAGCATTCCTTACTGTTTTAGGTTTGAAGGATTTAGAAAAAATACATTAGGTTTCTTCTGAACATATGAACATTGTATTATAAGTGATTTCACTATAATGTAAGAATAATCTACCTACTACTTATTCAATGCAAATAAATAATCTTTAATTTTTAATCAATCCATTTTATAAAAGTCTTTATACACGCGGACGACGTCGCGGGCACAGCTAGTACATAATAATAACTTATAATTGGTAACTCTCAATGTAAGATTATTATCATTGTAGCTTCGTTAACCGCTGCATATTGAACGCAGCCTTATCTTGCTAGAATGCGTCTTCTATTTGCGCCTCTTTTAACTACCCTCTTATTTTAGTATAAAATACCTCGTTACTTTATTACTTGGTAAAATTGTATCTTGCTACGCGGCACTATAATCTTATCTCAAATAATGTATGTTTTCTCTGTAAGTGAATTGTAAATTCTTTAGAGAAAAATAAAGTCTTAAACCTAAACCTATATCAATTCATATGCATGTAGTAAAAAGCATTTTACTACATGCATATGAATTGATATACTATTACTATTGATATAAGTTATTTTAATATTACATATTAAAATAAACAGACACTCCAATTTTATTTATTTGTATGGATAATTTTCGTAATATCGGACTCATCGAAAGTTGAAGCGGAAGCTACTTATTTCTTTGTGGCCACACACATGAAGAGTTCGATCACCCTCTAGGTTGTTATGGATGTAACTCATAGGATGGGCAAACTTGCTAAAGATCGCAATTAATGTCGAGATGGATTGTCTTGACCTTTTAGGGCCGTCGAAGTTAAATTATGTATTTAGAGGGCCGTTTTTGGCGCGGCCGGCCCTATGTGCATCGCGGTAATTGGACTTAATCCTTTTGAAGATGATGGCCATTAAATACGCGTCATCTTGATAGATTGAGAAGTAAATATAATTTTATCCACAATCACGAAAATAAAACAGGTTTTATAGAACTTAATAAAAATAAATCAATAAAAGCGGCTATTCAAATATCCGAATAAAGCGATGAGTTTTAATACCAGAACTTGATGGAGTTCTGGAGGCAATTCGAAAAGCTATGATTTCGTACTGTTACTTTATTCCAAAACATTCGGGCAAGCTAAATTACTAAAATAAAAAACTAACAAATTTAATCCATGCAAGTCAATCAAAAGACTCAATGTTGGAAAAAATCTGTAAAATTAATAATCAAAAATTTTGCCGAACACTGAAAACTTCAGAATCTGAACTTCGATCAATAAGTGGCATATAGGGCCAGCATGGTGAACTAGATTGTTGTCACTACCCATACGAGTCTGTTCGTGTGATATGGCTTGTGGATGGCTTGTTAATGATGACTATTTATAACAATATATATATATATATATATATATATATATAGATAACTATAGAAAACAAGATACACAGGAGACTTGTCTTGACTTGAGTGAATATTCTGTTCCTTCCTAAAAAGGCAGGTATAATGGATCGGGATATTGAACATTAATTACAAGCCGGACACATAAGCCGGATGTTTATTATCCGCCCTAAAGCCTCAAACAAGCTCAACTGCTTTTATTTAACGATATTAACCGATGGATAACGGCCGAGAACCTCTCCAAGGCGAACTTCAAAATCAGATAGTAAATAGTGGAATATCTTCGCTAGTTTCTTTGTTATATAAAATATTATGTAGAACACTGCCTCACATCATAGATTACAGGCACTTTAGGCAATTTAGTCTAATCTGATAATGTTGTATTAAAAACATTTCATGAATTAGAATTAAAAATTTCACTTAAGTAAAATGATTAACAAATATTTGGAACTTAATTTTTATATCGACGCATATAAATAGATAATAATAAATAACGCTTCACGCTCATAGCCCCACATTAGGGTAGATATACCCTGTATCGTGGGTACCATGGACACACACAAAGACAGAAACACAAACACCCAGACCGACAACAGAAATTTAAATTCATCATTCGAATTTCTATTTCGCCGGGAATCGAACCCGGGACCCTTTGATTGGCAGTGCGGCATGGTAACCATTGCGCTAATTGGCTTGTTTCGCCTTCCATCTACGCATGACTGATGGATTTTGGGGAGGTCATATCCCCTGTGACCTCCGGCTCGCTGGGACCGCGCTTACTAAGTACATAGGGTGTAGTACCATTATTAAATTACTTATTCAAGCTTTAGGACAAATAATTCAGTAGCTTAAAAGCTCCATAACGAATGGAAATTGCCTAGCAACATCTCACTTGTACAAATGTATTCAAATCAGGTTTGATAGATCCCACGATAAAAATCAACAGTCTCTTCGCTACCGATCAAAGGCTTGCCGTAACCACAGATTTTGATGGTGCCACTCAAAAGCTTAAGCCTTCGCCTTCTAAATGTCACAAAAAAGTTATGGGATGTTCAATTTTCGTAGCCCGATGGTCAGGAGTGTTGCGCAGGCGATGGTGAAAGTGGCGTAGGGGGAGGAGGCATGGCTATATGAGGCAGATGAATGCGCGCGCGCCGCACTCCTATCTGACCTTACAGGTAAGCAAGTGATACGTGTGGCGTGGTGGTTAGATCCACTTTCCCGAACGATACACATCTGTGCGTTTATGTAACTTTATTTTTTATTCAGTGACGTGTGATTCGAGAACAATCCTTATGTTTTGAGTCTTGTTTTAGAATAAAACTTTGTGAGTGTCGAAAGTTATTTTTATAGGATTGGTATTTTTATAACTTAATCGATTGTTTTTAATATATCGGATACATAATATAAATATTAATCTCATAATATATCTTAATTAAACTGGAACGATTTGATCCTTGCCTATCTCATTATAACTGTCACAAATCATTTCAAATTATGTTGTTGGTCGTTATAACTTTCTTAATCACTTGAGATATCTATATTCACTTTATGAACTCCTGATTTCACATATAATATTGATATTCATACCAATTCAATGGCATATACTTGATGTTGCTATGGACAATAATCCAAAAACGACACTTCAGTATAGATTCACATTAACCATGATTTTATCAAGATAAAAATATTGTGAGCCATTTTCTTTGATTCCTGGTGAGGCAGATTTGTATGATTAGGTAATTATAATTTCGGTTTTCGGTCTGTGTTTTGTGCCCGTGGTACCAACGACACTGGGAATCGTAGTTCGGCTAAGAGTGAACAGCGTTATTTTTTATTTTATTAAACCAGTATTTGTAATCACAAATAAAGTCACCAGCTTTACTGGCGATTAATTTCGTTGGAGCCCGAAAAGTTTAACCATTTCATGATTTCTTGCAGTGGTGTATAACCTTAATCATGAAGACCTTCTTCGTGTGCCTGCTGGTGGTGGCGGCGGTGGCGGCAGCCCCGCAGCGCGAGGGAGCTGCCTTCAGCAACGAGGCCATCAAGCAGGCCCAGAGCACCCACCTCATCCCTAAGGATGCTGTCATCCAGAAGGTAAAGTCAAGGTTTCTTTTTTTAAATTTATCAACCAGCCAAAAAGGGCACATAGGCCGCGTGATGTTTCCAACTCAAGAGGAGTCTTAGCTGACCTAAGCTTGATCTTGCACCTAGAAAAAAGCCTCAAAGCATCCGCAGTAGAAAACCGCAACTTTGCTGGTAACTTAAGTCCTTAGTACCCCTGAAAGGAAAAGAGGGATAATGAATGAATGAACATTTTAAGCAGGTCAACAACGAACCTCCTAGTTTTACAGCAATATTGTGTACTACAACTTGCGTTCTACAATGCATTTGGCCGCAACCCTTTTTGCGTCCCACTGCTGGGCACGGGTCTCTCCCCATTATTGGGAAGGCCTGGAGCTTACTCCACCACGCTGCTCCAATGCGGGTTGGTGGAGATGCATTTGTCGTCATTAAAATAATGTCAACTAGGTAGCAATAACCAAACGTTACTTATACCTATATATCTTATATGTTCTCCCTACCAGTCAAACGATAAACAAATTTTAAATTAATTTGACAAGAAGTTTGTCCAGTCCAATAAATGATGATGTTAATTTTATAAAAAACCTAATTAAACCAATCACCTAGGTATCTCGCTTCTTCAAGTATAATAATAGTTACTGTTGAGCTTTTGATGTACTTCATTGACATTGTGGTTATTATTTATTATACGATTAGCTTTTCTTCATATCTTAGAATCCATACTTAATATTATAAATTCGAAAGTAACTTTGTCTATCTGTCTGCCTGTAATGAATTTCCGCTTAAACTACTGAACCAATTTTAATGAAAGTTGGAACACAGATGGACGAAAGGAAGGTGGAAGATAGGAAAGGATATAGAACGGTTTTTGTTCTACGGAAATCTATAAAACGAGCCCACGCCGGCGAAGCCGCTGGCGGAAGGCTAGTATATAATAAAACGTAATATATTTGTGATTATAGTATGTTAACCCATTATTTAATTATATAAACTTGTTATAAGTTATAACTTTTCAGATTTCAAATCCAAATACCATTCTAAGGTTAACAGTAAAGGTTAAGATAAAATGTTTCGTGACAGTGTCGAGAGCTTTACAAATAAAGGAGGTGTTCATATTTGCATGTGAATTACTTAAATAGCAACAAGTGCTGAGAATTCTAACGTAGTTAAGTGTTTCAACATTGAATTTCTCTACATCATGCTATTTTTTTAAATTTGATTCATAGAGAGAAGCGGTGATCGTTGTGTAACCAAATTATTGCTGAATGGAAATAAAACCTGTGTAGGAAAGCGGATATTAAGATTTACAATAGCTCGTTTATACTTAATTTACATATATTTGTAATAGTTTGGCAAGGTACAACCAGGCGATTTAAAGTAAAATTTAAAGTCTCCTTCAAACTTTTAAATTTCTAAAATGACAAAAACACTTGAATCTGAGCTAAAATTAAAAAAGTATAATTGTTAATTAGAATTCAATACTTTTAATGGAATGCTCTTATCAATGAAACCTCAAAGTCTCTTGAGTACAAACTAATATTTTTCTACAACTAAATTTTCTAGTTTTATCGTTTAACGTCACGTATTTAACATCAGCCTTTATACTCGTAAATTGTGCTCGAAACTTTCAGCGCAACTTTATACTTTTCTTAAATTAAAATCAAATAATCGAATACGCTTTTCCATACTTAGTATTCTTGCTCAAACATACACAATTCAGTACAGTATAGTAATTATAAAACACCACCATATTTTTTAAATCGATATAATTTGAAGAAGTTACAACTGATTTTATTTTTGCAAGAAAAGTTTGTGAAAGTATGTTAACTGCTTAAAATAAGTGATAAGAATTACTATCTTCTTACTCTGTTGCGGTCTGAATAGCCTTATGCAATGACCATTAAAATGATACTTTGTATGATGTACATCATAATGACTGAGCATTATGACCAAATGTACAGTTACCTTGCTTAGACTTAGCAAGTTACTTCATAACATTAGTTTCGAAATCAACACTGGTTGGGACTGATGAAAGATTAAACTTACAAAAGATGTGTCCACTACACAAGTTATAATTTGTATTGTATCATCAGTTGCTTGCCTTGGGTCACTTATCAATACTTTTCTTCTGTCAATATTTTAAATTTACCTTTGGTCGAATAAATTTGCTTATCGGAACACTACCTTGAACTAAGAGAAAAAGCTTTCAACTTTCTATTCTAATTTATATCTACTAATTTTATATTAAGTGTTAATCTTGACCTAGTTCTGTTTTGGAATATATTAGCCAGTAATTTCAGTAAAATAAGGTACTGTATCGATTATCCTATTCATTGAGATATCTCAATGATGGACACAGGTCTCTCCTCATAATTGAGAAGGCACACGTCCACAAGTCCACTAAACTATCGGATATTTTCAAACCGCTCATAGGTATCCAACAATGCTTGACGACAGTTATCAAACAATCAATCAGGACATTTACGTGTCCTCCGAAGCACGAAAACTTTTAACTGAGTAAGTATGTACAATTAAAACAAATCATACTTTTTCAACAGGTGCAAGAGGGTGTGGAGTTAGCAGCCTACGAATCAATCCCCGGAAACCAAAGGATCAACCTGTACGAGATCCTCGGAGACCAGCTGCCTTCGGAGGTGATCAACAACTTACAGTCCCAGATCGACCACGTCGGACACAACTAGATAAATTAGGATCAAGATTTAAAAATATATTAGTTTGGGATCAGTAACAGGAGTTTGATGATGGTCTAAAAAGACAAACCAAAGATCGTAATAACATATCCAAAATTAAAGAAAAAGCAACTTTAAAAAATGAATCCAGTTTAGCAAAAAACCAAAAGAGATTTGTGGAAATTGAATCAAAACGAGAAGAAACGAATGTAAAAAAACTGTTATTGATCCCTAAACGGGCAGATGCCCGACTGTTGAGTAATATTTAATTTATTGGTGTCGCAAGTACAAGACAGTGAATGTGATATTATAACATCTTTTTTATATGTTTGTACATAAATTATATTGTAAAAAAATTAAATGGCTGATATGTCCAACATGTTCGTTTTTTTACGTAATCGAGAGCTTCACTGCGGTGTTCAAACTTTATTATATTTTATTTGTGTTTATGTGTCTACTGTCATACTAGCTCTATTGTAACACTAGTAAAATAGTGTTACAAAGGCAATTTTTAAAGTGCTACATTAAAAAATAAAATAGATTCTATCTAAACTCTCTTCCATTATTGGGGATACCTGGGGCCTTAGCCAAAGTAACATTGCTTTGATACCTAAACGATATGATATTATATGATACGAATGATACGATATCTAAATTCGTCATCGTCGTTCGTTTCGCTATCTTTTTTGAAGTTCGCGATCGTGGCAAAGGCGACAACTAAAAGTGGTGCTTGTCTACGCAATTGGTATGGGATAGTTGTCGATGACAATTTGATAGTTTTAGGTTAAGTTACGAATATTAAAAATCATTGATGAATTAACATTAGCTACCAACTTGCGATAACGATTAACCACGTGATTTATGTCAATAATCCCATTTTATTCTTATCTAACTAAAAGTAGCGACGGCCGAGTGGTAAAAAACTGCGGTTTTCGACTTTCAAATCCTCGGCACGCACCTCTTAAAAAAGAAATTTGTAATGTGCGTATTTATCGCTGCTCCACGGTGATGGATGGACTACAATACCGTTTCATACTCATAGTTCCACAGTAGGGCAGATATACCCTGTGCCGTGGTTACCAATGTTACCATAGACACATAGGTACAAAGACAAAAAACACAAACACCCAGTCCGACTCGTCGGGAATCGAACCTGGGACCCTCCGATTGGCATGGTAACCTTTGCGCGACATGGGTCGTTAGCTAAGGCCTCAATCCCTCTCACTTGTGAGAGGACACCTGTGTCCAGCAGTGGGGCATAAAAACATTGAAACAAAAAGCAACAAAAAACCTAAAATCGAACCCTAGAGCTTACTCCACAGCGCTGCTCCGATGGTAGAGATCTGGGTTAGTAGCCAATCCGCTGTCGGATGTTTTCGAACAATTCACAGACGACTAAACGCGACGTCTGAAACGCGGAAACGCGTATGAAATTTGCCACTAGAGGTGCCACCAATCTCACACCCGACCGCGCCCGTTTCGCTTAGCTGCGTAGACCGCTTGAGTTTTACGCTTAGGTCATGGCGACTGACCAAGATGATTTTACTGAAATTCTCAAGATTGAGTGCAGCTGACTTCCTAGCAGGTGATACAATCGCTGTTACGTATAATCACGTATTCGTTATTTGCATACAGACGCGTATCGTTTCTTTGAGTGACATATAATTGGGATCGCGGTCTCTGCTGCATATGCATGATCGCTTTCGAACTCGATGTAAATGAGGCTGATGAAGTCAAAAATTTATATTCGCTGTACGAGGGACTGGATGCAAAGCTAGGCTGTGGAACAAACTAAACTTTCGCATCTATTTTCAGCTCGCTGCTGTCCTAAGATTCAGCAAACGATAACAAAATCACTATCAACCTATTTTTGTTTGTCTTTATTAATAATCTTATATACATATAAAAGAGGATGTTTGTATAAGTATATGACATCGCAAAACTCAGAAACTATTCGACCGATTATTATGAAAATTGGTATGTATATGTATTTTTTCACGGAGAAGGTTTATATGCTATCCATTATTATTATTATTTAATATTTAAACGCGATACGGAGTTCGCGGGGTCAGCTAGTCTTCTATATAAGTATAAAAATGAATTGCTGTTCGTTAGTCTCGTTAAAACTCAATAAGGGCTGAACCGATTTGGCTAGTTTTGTCTTGAAATATTTAGAAGTCCAGGGAAGGTTTAAACGGTGAGATAATATGTAAAAATTACGAAATTAATAGTAAAACAACTTATTTTATTTTACTATATAAACTGTTAGTAACTGTCAAACATTGGTTCTTCGCGTAATCGTCCAGAAGTTAGACAGTCTGAATAACAATTCATATGTTTTATATTTTTTATTCGACTAATATAAAAACTCTTTGAGATGATAAACAATCTAATCCTCTTTCAATACTTTTAAGGCAGGACAACGTCTGCGGAGTCTACTAGTATGCTTATAATTTTTTAGATTTTTAAATACAAAACCTTTTCACGCAGATTGAGACCTATTTTTCTGTTTACTGTAAAAAGCAATTCAGTACGTTGAATAAACAGTTCGTCTATTACCCACGACACAGGGAATCCAAGTGTCTAGTCAGTAGTAAGTAATATAATAATCCAAGTGTACGAGTGTGTAGAGTTATTAAAATATTAATTAAAATTGACGTCTTGCCAAAGTGCACACTACACTTTGGTCTGACGAAAACGTTATCACATTATTTATTATTATTGTTGTGTTACAGCATCTTTTTTTTCGTAATCTTATTTTATGATTTTTTTCATATTTTAAGTTTGGTAGACAGATGCTTTGATATGAATAAAAAGCATTATTTATTTATGATTTTTTTTCAAAGCGGTTACATTCGAGCGGTATCCGACACAAGTTTTGCTTATCCACAGAGCCACAGAGCTCAAAAGCTAAAGATTACGTCATTATCACGTATCTATGAATTGACAAAGGTCACTCAACTATGCTCACACTGTCACAATCTGATTAGAGCTCATAAGAGAAGCTGAACTGGTTCCATAATGTGACGGTATCATGCCAAAAGATGCCGCGTAACTACTTGTAGGAGAAGACTATTTTATAAAATGGGATCGATCAGATAAATTATGTTCTGCAGTTATAACATTCATAATGTTACAGTTTTTACATTTAAATTATCTAATGTACTTATGTAAGTTGAGGAAAGTTCGTTTATTTTTAAAGTAGGGAGGTAATTGAATATTTGTATTAGAAAACATGATAATAAATACATCAATTAAAAGTTTGTACATTACTATGATAGTAACGGTTTATGGTATATCTACCATACATTAAATAAATTCCATAAAAATTCTAACATTGACTGGATATTAGAAATTTGCACTTTCGTTTATAATAATAAAAATCTTTTTGAAAAGATAGCTAACATGCGCGTTAGAGATATTCCCACAAGGCAAAATGATAATGATATTTTATATCTACCTCGAATAAAATGTCACATTTTAAAAAGAGTACATTGTATATATATATATGCCATTAAAGTTTACAACAAATTACCTAAAAATATAAAAGTGCTGCCAAATACAAAGTTCAAGAAATCACTTAAACAATGGCTCATTAAAAAAGTTTATTATAGTATTAATAAGTACTTTGATGACAAAACCTTATGAAACCATCATGAATAAAACCATAATAAAAAAAAAGTACAAAGGTTTAGGAAGCTTTTCCGCGATAAAATATAAATTTAACAATGCCTGAAAGTTTTTTTCCTCCGGCTTTTTTTCTCTCGTTGACCCAGCGGTGGGTAGGGTTGCCAGGTTGCCAAACCTAATAGCCGGACAGACCAGCCAGTTTGGCCGGACATTTGGGTAGAAAGGCCGGACATCCTACATCATTGAGGATTTTGTATTTATGTATTAATAGGTACGACAAAAAAACTGCGGCACTGCGGCCTGCGGGTGACTCGGCTATGCTCGGCGCTCACTCATTTGCGAACGTAAAAAGCCTAACAAAAGCCGGAAAAGCCGGACACCGTTTATTTTGGCCGGACAGGCAATCAAAAAGCCTACCTATAGTCGTATTTTTAATTAGACGAAGTCAACTGACGTTTACTGTGTTGTCAGTTTTTGATGAAATAAAAATAGTGTTGTGACAAAGTGAATGATTGAAAAAACTCCTGAATGAATGAAATTGCCTCGATAGTCTAGTGAATAGTTACTGTGCCGAACTGCCGATATCGGGTACAGGGTACGAATTTTAGTCGTGCTTTGTACCTACCAACGAGTTTTAGACAACTATGTTCTTATATTAACTACCTATACTGAATACCTAGTGTTGGGAAAACATTGCGAGGAAACTTGTAAGACTGTCCTATTTTCAATACATCATGTAGTTGAAACTATAGATGTATAAAATATAACAATTATAGGTAGGTAATGAAAATAAAAAATATCGCTTATTACATAATTTGTTTTTATTCATCATAAGAAAAAAAATCATCAAACCGTCGGTACAAACCGTCCACGAGGTAGGGTCAAAGTTCTTTAAGACCCCCTCCAGTAGTAAACCTCAAGTGCTCTCTGAACATACCCTCGGTCTCATGAAGGAAAGGCGTGAACTATGTGTCCGGTCCCCGGCTTCAATGTCGAAATACAGACAGCTAAATAAACAGATCTCTTGCTGCAGACGACGTGATCTGCGTGCTCACAACACACAGCGCGTCAAAAACACTATTGAGCGGAACCAAGGCTCCAAAGTGTTCGCAAGGGATTTGATTGTTGGGCGAAGCCAGTTGACGAGATTGAAGACGGAGTCTGGCGCTATGGTTACGTCTAAGCCTGAAGTTCAGAGAGAAATTGAGAGTTTCTACGGACGGTTGTACACCTCCTCACAGGCTCCCGTTCCCAATATGGCGAACGACAAGAGAGCCAAATTAACCCGACACTATACCGAAGATATCCCGGACGTCAGCCTGTACGAAATTAGAGGGGCCCTAAGTCAGCTAAAAAACAACAAAGCACCGGGAGATGACGGTATCACATCAGAGCTACTAAAAGCTGGAGGCAAACTACTCCTAGTGGCGCTCCAAAGACTGTTCGATACCGTCATCAGAAACGGAACTACCCCGGAGGCGTGGAGCAGAAGCGTGGTTGTTCTGTTCTTCAAGAAGGGTGTTATAGCCCTTTTGAAGAACTATAGACCCATCGCGCTTCTGAGCCACGTCTATAAGCTGTTCTCAAGGGTCCTTACTAATCGTATTGCGCGCAGGCTCGACGACTTCCAGCCTCCCGAACAAGCCGGATTCCGAAAAGGCTACAGTACCATAGACCACATACATACGCTGCGACAGGTTATACAAAAGACCGAGGAGTATAATCTGCCGCTATGTGTTGCGTATGTGGACTTTGAGAAAGCCTTCGATTCTATCGAGACCTGGGCGGTGCTAGAGTCTCTCCAACGGTGCCAGATAGACTATCGGTACATCGAGGTGTTGAAGTGTTTATACAAAGCCGCAACCATGACAGTCCGAGTCCACGACGGAAGCACTGAACCTATTCCACTGCAGCGCGGAGTGCGACAAGGGGATGTTATATCCCCGAAACTGTTTACCGCTGCACTGGAAGACGTGTTTAAGCTGATGGAGTGGAAAGGGCTTGGTATAAACATCAATGGCGAACACCTCACACACCTTCGATTTGCCGATGATATAGTCATCTTGGCGGAGTCCCTGGAAGAAATCAGCACAATGCTAGGTGACCTCCATAGCGCCTCCCAACGGGTGGGTCTTAAGATGAACATGGACAAGACGAAGATCATGTCTAATGTCCATGTCACACCCATACCGGTCGTTGTTGATGGCGCTACTCTCGAAGTTGTCGACGAGTATATTTACCTGGGTCAAGCGATCCGTATGGGTAAGTCCAACTTCGAGAGAGAGGTAACTCGTAGAATCCAACTCGGTTGGGCAGCGTTCGGGAAATTACAAAGTGTCTTCTCGTCCAGAATACCGCAGTGCCTGAAGTCGAAAGTTTTCGAGCAGTGTGTGTTGCCAGTGATGACCTACGGCGCTGAGACGTGGTCTTTTACAGTTAGCCTTTTCCACAGGCTCAAGGTCGCTCAGCGAGCGATGGAGAGGGCTATGCTTGGTATTTCTCTACGCGACAGAATCCGTAACGATGAAATCCGTAGACGAACGAAGATTACCGACATAGCTCTCAAAATTTGCAAGCTGAAGTGGCAATGGGCAGGCCACATAGTTAGGAGGACTGACAACCGATGGGGAAGAAAGGTCCTCGAATGGCGACCACGTCTCGGCAAAAGGAGCACAGGCCGCCCTCCAACCAGGTGGACTGACGACCTGAAGAAGATAGCGGGAAACCGCTGGATTCAGAGGGCGCAGGACCGGACGGAGTGGCGAACATTAGGGGAGGCCTATGTCCAGCAGTGGACTTTAAAAGGCTGATCGATGGATGGATGGAAGAAAAAAAATCATCACTTTCGCTTTCGGTGACATTAATTATAAATTTTTCTCAAACATTGTCGATCATGTGGTCGAGACCAACATTTTTGTCTTTTTCTTAAATTATATTAGACACGCAGCTACTCCTATGTTGAAGTCCTTCTTCAAAAAGTTTTTTTTACTTCTGTCATTTTGAAGGTTTTGTTATTTCTTGCAACATATGCTTTAGCCTGCGCCCATACCAACTCAATGGGATTGAGCCCACAGTGGTATGGGGGCAGACGTAAAACAATTATCCCATGCTGCGGTGCCATCTCGTCCACAACATTCTTGTGTTCTTGTTTGTTCCGTACAATGTCTATAAGAGTAGCTTTAACCATTGTTGCTTCGAATGAAATATTTTTGCTTGTTAGCCGCTCTTGTATTCTAGGTTTAGTCCAAGACATTGTAGGCAGAGATTCTAGTTTCCTGGAGTGGTAGGGGCCATTATCCATCACTA
This sequence comes from Pyrgus malvae, assembly GCA_911387765.1. Lineage (NCBI taxonomy): Eukaryota > Metazoa > Arthropoda > Insecta > Lepidoptera > Hesperiidae > Pyrgus > Pyrgus malvae. The sequence goes on along the minus strand of OU426955.1, from coordinate 724,926 downwards.
CTACGGAATTTGGCTTTAGTTTTGGCAAGACCCCCTAAACCACTTCTCAAAGGAATCGGCATTCATCTCTTGATGATAATCTTCTTTATTATTTTTTTGGCTTCAAATATTAAAAAGCTGATTGTTGTTAAATACTACTAGTAACTTATATCAGAGCACTTTCATACAATTTTATTGTAAAATAGAAATAATATTCTTTTATAGTTTGAAATGATTAACTATTCACACTCATTGTTCATTCATCTGATTGAACAAGAACTGAACGCATCACTATTACTTTAAATATGGCAACATTATTTTACGAAGTGACATTAGCTACTGTCAGTTGGCATCGTCTAATTAAAATACGACTTTATGTCCGGCTTTATCCGGACGCCTGGCAACGCTAGCGGTGGGCATTAAAGCCGAAGATCCGTCAAAAATTATTTTAACGGATTATTAAAATTTTAAAATAAACTTAAAATTTAAATTAAGTAGTTATAGTTGTTATTAATTTAGTAAATAAATAACTATAGTTTAATTTAGTGATTATTGGATGCCTGAATAAGGTAGACTGTTTAATTATACTATTGTTAGACGCAAACACCTATTTTTTTTTGTAAACAGTCATCAATAAACGTTTTTCATTTCATTTCATTTTATTACTCTTTTACATTTTGAATCATTTTTTTTATGTTATGTTACAAGAAACATGTCACTGTGTGAAAGGCTATTGTCCAAGATAAATACTAATATACCCCATCATAAGAGGCCCTCTTGGATCGGTCGCTCAGCCCATTACCCTTTTGGTCGAAGGGAGGAATGAGGATGCGGATTTCCGGCCAAGATCCAGGACCGTCTCTTCCACTTCTTTCACTCTCTTTCTCTGAGCTTCTCTGGCTTGCCACAAAAACCAGCTGAAACTATAAAGACCAACATACTCGAAGACAAGAACAAATAGTCCATTAGAAAAATAATAAGTCATTCGTAGGACAGCTGTTGTCGACCGAAAACTTTATACTTAAGGCACAGAATGCTAATTATTGCTAACGTTGAATACTATTGGTTTGATTGTGTATAATTTGTGTTTATTTACATTACGCTTTCAGGTAAAATTTCTAAGTATTATTTAAAATAATCGAGAAATTATTTTATTAATAATGTGTACACATACAAACATACATACATGTATCTATTTAAAGTGTTTATTAAGCATGTAGTATCACTCAAATTTTACTGCCGTTAGTATTGCCCATGAACTGTGACTACAAAACGAAAGAGCAGTAATTCGTCATCGTGTAATTGTTAAAATAACACTTACTTGAAGTGAAGGCTCATCGAATGGTTATAGATACTTGAACATTTGAAGCCTTCATTGCACAAGATCAACTGGAAACTTGACCTTGAATGTTGGTTTAATGATGTGTGCATACTAATGATAATGACACTTGCAATGGCGTAATTATGTTAGGCGAGCCTTCCGCTGCAGTGAACACAAGTCCAAAGGTAATGAAATGGGACTGCAAATTTTAATGTTGATGTTGTAACAATATCTCGATTACTTCGTCAATAAGGCGTAATAATTACTTAATACTAGTCGTAAATACCTACATAAGTAATTGGCATTAAAAAGAGAGCTGCTCGGAGTTTTCTCCTTCAGTTCTTTTCATTCAGCTCAACCCACAGCCGAGTACCGACGGGTCATTTGGTGATTCTGAAATGGATGATGTTCAAGAAGCGAATACCAAATATACGAATACCAAAAATAAATTGTATCGGAATTTAATAGGTACTATTTTGCACACTTTAAGACGCCGAGGCCTGTGACTTGGGTATAAATCCCGGAATCTCCGACTTAACAGCATTTTGTTATGCGCTAGCTTTGTCATTCTCTCTGAAGATATTGCAATCAAACATCAATAAATTTTGCGTTACCTTTTGACACCAGAGCCCTTAGTGTAAGTTTGTAAAGGTGCAAACGTTACTACTGCGTCCGAGTTAAAATTGGACAGATAGATCTTAACATGAAAGGAATAAGGTCGATAATTAAATACTTAACGCAAACGCGTTAGTAACGTTTACGCGTGTGCAGACTTACACTAAGGCCTCAGATACAGATTTATATAAAATGCACGAAGATCTGATGTCTCAGTGTTTTCCACCACTCATGCATACACTCATGTGGTTGCGCCTCGGGGCGGGGGTTTGAAGGCGCTATCTCAGTGTTGGAGACCGCGGTCTCTACCGCTCGGCCATCGCATTAACTCTCAATTTAATTCTTCTTCTGAATAAATCGTATAGCCCAAAGGCTAATGGAGTGATCGTGTTGAGTTTGGCTCGTGAGCTATGTACCTACCTACGGGCCACAAAGCGCGATACGAGATATGTTACGCCATACGGCGACGCTCGAATAATAATCAATTTATAGCCGAAAGGTGAAAGTGCTGGTATTTGGCAGATGTGCCAAGTGGCTTAATGTGCCTCAAGGAAAAGATACACAAGGAGAATGACGAAATTGAGTATTCTGTTTATTTTTGTTTAACAGTCTTCCGAACTTTGAACTAATGTATGGTGTCAGAATTTTTACCTCAATAAAACAAATATCAAACATTTTCGCATATCATTAAGAAGTTTATATTGCGGGTTGCATTTTGTGTCCCAATGGGCATGGGTTCTGCTCATTCTTTGGAAGGCCCGCGTGAGCTTATTCCACCACACTACGCTAATCTAATACTGGTTGGTAGAGATGCGAGTTACATAGAGGCTAAGCCGCTGTCGCACATTTTCATACCACCAATAAGGCCTCCAAAGTAGATATGAGCGCCGATGGGTGTGAGGTCGGCGGCGGCGCGCCGACTTTTTGGAGTCGGCGGCGGCGGCGTTGTCGGCGGCGTGACCTCCAAAAGATTTTTAGATGTTGGCAGATAAAAAAAACACGTAGTTTCGATAAAAATATTAACATTTATTCAATCAATCAATCAAATAAATCTTTATTGTGGAATACAGGTTATACACAGATGTTACATAAAATTTATCCTCTATATCCCTACCGCAGTCGGGTATACAATAATAGAACTTATAACTACTTACAGCACTAAATTTAAAATACATTTATTTATTGAGGGAATCAACTAGACGGACTTATTAGTAAAAGTTTAATCAAATTTGTCAGTCAAGAATTCGTTAACACTATAATAACACTTGTCAATCAGAAAAGCTTTCAATTTTCTTTTGAACTCATCTACACCAATAGTGGCACGTATTGAAACTGGAAGTTTATTAAAAATTGTTGGTGCTTTTGCAAATAAGCTCTGCTTGTATAAGTGAGTTTTGCAAGCTACTGCACATAATTTATTTTTATGGCGAGCTCTTGAATGAAACTGAAATAAATTTAAATTTGTCTTCACAAACACACAGACCTCTAGGATATAAAGACATGGAAGTGTCAAAATTTTCAAGTTGATGAAGTATGGTTTGCATGAATCTATTGGTCTAAGGTTACAGATAGATCTAATACATCGTTTTTGTGCCTTGAAAGCTATATTCTTATCAATAGAGTTACCCCAAAACACAATTCCGTACCTCAAAATTGAGGACACACAGCCGTGGTATGCAGTAAGAAGTGTGTCTTTGTTAACAACCTTACGTAACATGCGGAGGGCATATGAGAGTTTACTTAGTTTTTTACTTACAGAATCAATGTGTGACTTCCATTTCATGTTAAAATCGAGAAACAGTCCTAAAAATGTAATCGTATCGGTTTCTTCAATTTTCTTTCCCTTATAAGATATGTTAAGTTTACATTCAATATTTTTTCGTTGCATAAAATTCATAATTTTTGTTTTGTCAAGATTGATATTTAAATTATTTGATTTAAGCCATTGAATAATTGATGTCAAAGAAGAATTAATGTCATTTTCTAAATTATTAATGTCATTGTTACTAAACAATATAGTAGTATCATCTGCAAATAGTGTCATATTGTGATTGACTACTTTGGGCAAGTCATTCACGTAAATAATAAATAATAACGGCCCCAATACACTACCCTGAGGTACTCCATATATTATTTTTTGACGTTCAGATTTGTACGTCACTTTACATTTAGTTTTTAAGCAGATCTGACTTACTTCTGTGTATTGATATCGGTTCATCAAGTAGGACTTTAAAAGGTCTAAAGCATTACCCCTTATACCATACTTATACAATTTATCTAAAAGTATATTATGATCTACGTAGTCAAACGCCTTTGTAAGGTCCATATAAAGAGCAGTTACGGGAATCCTATTATCCATTTTTAACATTACTTCTTCCAACAGGTTATAAATTGCCATAGTAATTGATCTGTTTTTCCTAAAACCGAATTGTCGGGCCGTCAAAATAGAGTTTGTTTCAAAAAAGGAATATAGAGCGTTATGAATTACCTTCTCAAATATTTTTGAAAACACAAGAAGTAGTGCTATTGGCCTATAGTTCTTTAAGTCAGAGTGAACACCCTTTTTGAACAACGGCTTTATTATTGCAATTTTTAACTGATCTGGAAAGTATTAAACCTTAAAAATAAATAAATTAAAACTTATTAAAACTTAATTAAACGTATTAAAACTTAAATAAAACTTAAATTAAACGTATTAAAACTTAAAAATAAATAAATTACGGTTCAGGAAAATGTGACATTTTTGGCACTTAGAAAAAAAAAACAACGTAATTATACAATTTCGAATAACAATTCGCCGATATTGCAGGTCGGTGTATGACAGGATAGTTTTTTTTATATAAATAAACTGTACAAAAAGGCAGACGGGCCGCGTGGTGTTAAGCGATCACAGTCGCCTATGGACACGGGTAACCCCAAGGATTGCAGCATTGTCGGCTTTGAAGGAGAGCTTTTTTACAGCTTTCTTGAAGAACCCCATGTCATAGTCCACTGGGAATGTCTCAGCTGGAAGGTTGTCCCATAACTTACACGTCCGTGATAAAAAAGAGCGTGCATAGCGGACTGTGGAGGACCGCCACGAGTCCAGAATAGTCCAGATGGTGTCGGTGGCACTTTAGCCTTCGTCTGGTGGTATATTCATGAAATGTTGACGTAGGCATCATTTTAAAAAGTCTCTCAGTGCGCTCATCATAGTAAAGTCGGTAGAACGTGCAGAGCGAACCTCTTCCCAAGCTTAGCGGTTCTAGCCTATCGGTCAAGCTTGGGTCGTTGATGATTCGGACTGCGCGCTTTTGAACGGAGTCAAATGAGTATAGCTGATATTTTGGTGCTCCTGCCCAGAGATGGGAGCAGTACTCCTTGTGAGGTTTTACCTGGGCCTTATACAGCGTTAGGAGTTGCCCGGCAGTGAAGTACTGCCTAACCCTGTTGAGGACATCAAGCTTTTTGGATTCCAATTTGACCTTGTTCTCCAGGTGATTTCGATACTGCACTTTACTCGTAATGTCAACTCCCAAGATACCGACACTTTCACCAACGGTGAGTGCGGTTCCCTGGAACTTGGGCGCTATAACAAATGGGTGCTTTTAGCGGTAAACGCGCAAACTTGTGTCTTTGTAAGGTTAAACTCAACAAGGTTAAGTCGACCCTATTACGAGAACCAATCCAGAGAGTTCTCGACTTCGGACACAATTCTGATATATGATCAGGGGATTTAATGAGCTGCCAGAAAGCCGCACGGTTTGTGTTCATTTCGAATAACTGAAAATTTGCCTCCCGTTCAGCAAAGAAGCACATAGCCAAGGTGAAGTTTAGGCACGTCGGCAGAATTGACTAGCGTCTATCAAGCTACCCTTGCGGGAGTCTTGGGAGCGGGCCCTTCTCACGAAGCTTTTTTTTTAGCGGTAAACGTGCAAACTCTTGTCTTTGTAAGGTTAAACTCAACAAGGATAAGTGGACCCCATTCCATTCCAGAGAGTTCATGACTTCAGACACAAGTTTGATTCTGCTTTCCTCCACTTGTGACTGAGGGGCATTGGCTCGACAGATGTATAGTGCGTCCACCGTACTAGCATCTGCATAGCAATGTACACCGCGTTGTATATGCGCTGTTGCAGCATGTCATTGATATGCAGAATGAATAGTGTAGGAGACATCACTGAGCCTTGGGGAACAGCGGCGTTAATGGGCTTCATAACTGAGCAGCATTCGTCAACAACGACCTTAAACTGCTGCTCAGACAGAAAGCTTGCCACCCAGTTGCATAGACTCACGGGAAGACCGTAAGATGGAAGCTTCGCGAAAAGGACCCTGTGCCAGACCCGGTCAAAGGCCTTTGCGATATCCAGGCATCTGCCAGATAGTTGATTTTTGGAAATTTGCATAAGGCCAGAAATGCATTAAGAGGCTTTAGAGGATAGTTTTCGTTATTTTTTTAGTTGAGGTGGTAAATTAAACCCTTCTGACCGACCACAAGTCTGCAATAATATCAAAAATAAAATAAAAATAGATATGGAAGTATAGCCATAAATAGCAGTCTTTTCCTTTGCATTTCTTAAACATGCGTCACAAAACACTTGATCGTTGAGAACTGTTCTTTCTTTTTCATCTTAATTTACAATTAAGTTTTCAAAATAGTTCCAGCAGTAACTGTGCTTTGATTTCACTCGGGATAGCGTCCGTAGCGACGTCACTGTATTTTTTTCTTTTTTCGTTTTATAAACGTACACATTTTCTAGAGCCGACGACGCAGCCATTTTTCATAGCTAACTGCTTAACGCGTCCTACTTGAACAACGTGCACGTTCATACTAATTACTATTTGACTAGTGACCGATTCAACTATCTTTCTCGCTCACTCGGCGCGCCGTTACCTTTTCGCGGCGGCGGCGGCGCGGCGAAATCTGCGGCGGTGGCGGCGCGCCGGCGCGGCGCTCATATCAACTCCAAAGAGATTTAACGTCTGTTCCCTATTGATAAATACCGGCACCGACGGTTAACGTGTCCTGCGAAGCAGAGAAATATACCTACATGAATCTTTTTTTTGCTCCTGGTGGTCACCCATCTCATACCCGACCCCGCCCCAACTTAGCTGCGTAGATTTCTTGCGTTGTACGGCAGCCGGGTCATTCAATGTATAAATTGTGGAATGCTAATTTTACTTGTAAGTACCTCAATGTAGAGAAAGGAATTAAACGTAAATGAATAATGTCAATAATTTAGATAAACGTTAAAGCTTTAGACTTACTTTTCAATTTTAAAATGGCGTCGCAAACTCTGTGCATATTGCCAGCTTCAAGTAAAATTTTTGCATCACTGTAGTCGTAGAAAAAAGTCAGTTAGTCGTCAGGTATCAGTCAGTCTAGTCAGTCAAATGTTCAAGTAAAGTGATGGCTACTTTACCAGAACATGTCCGATGGAATTTTGGAGGCAAGCCGAAAAAACATGTTATCGCACTGTTATTTTATTTCACAACACTCGTGCACTATCATTAACCTATATCGAGCAAAATGCCATCAACTTTATCCGATATAACTCAAAAATACACTAAGAAAATGAAAATAAAACAAGAGCACAACTTGTTCCTTCAGACTTCCCGCCAAAACTCTAAAGCTTTAGACTATTGTAAGGAATAAATTCAAACTTTGGAATTACTTTCCACAATTTACTTATTGGCCAAAACCATTTAGGTACTACATATCTACACACATATAAAATGTACATAGAAAATAATTGTCATTGCTCCTACTCCGACGATCTATTTGAAAGGCAACTTGGAGATCATGACTAGAATGAATGAATGAATGAATTTTATATATTTGATATATACAGAGTTCGAATGAAATATTTTTGCTTGTTAGCCGCTCTTGTATTCTAGGTTTAGTCCAAGACATTGTAGGCAGAGATTCTAGTTTCCTGGAGTGGTAGGGGCCATTATCCATCACTACTACGGAATTTGGCTTTAGTTTTGGCAAGACCCCCTAAACCACTTCTCAAAGGAATCGGCATTCATCTCTTGATGATAATCTTCTTTATTATTTTTTTGGCTTCAAATATTAAAAAGCTGATTGTTGTTAAATACTACTAGTAACTTATATCAGAGCACTTTTATACAATTTTATTGTAAAATAGAAATAATATTCTTTTATAGTTTGAAATGATTAACTATTCACACTCATTGTTCATTCATCTGATTGAACAAGAACTGAACGCATCACTATTACTTTAAATATGGCAACATTATTTTACGAAGTGACATTAGCTACTGTCAGTTGGCATCGTCTAATTAAAATACGACTTTATGTCCGGCTTTATCCGGACGCCTGGCAACGCTAGCGGTGGGCATTAAAGCCGAAGATCCGTCAAAAATTATTTTAACGGATTATTAAAATTTTAAAATAAACTTAAAATTTAAATTAAGTAGTTATAGTTGTTAATAATTTAGTAAATAAATAACTATAGTTTAATTTAGTGATTATTGGATGCCTGAATAAGGTAGACTGTTTAATTATACTATTGTTAGACGCAAACACCTATTTTTTTTTGTAAACAGTCATCAATAAACGTTTTTCATTTCATTTCATTTTATTACTCTTTTACATTTTGAATCATTTTTTTTATGTTATGTTACAAGAAACATGTCACTGTGTGAAAGGCTATTGTCCAAGATAAATACTAATATACCCCATCATAAGAGGCCCTCTTGGATCGGTCGCTCAGCCCATTACCCTTTTGGTCGAAGGGAGGAATGAGGATGCGGATTTCCGGCCAAGATCCAGGACCGTCTCTTCCACTTCTTTCACTCTCTTTCTCTGAGCTTCTCTGGCTTGCCACAAAAACCAGCTGAAACTATAAAGACCAACATACTCGAAGACAAGAACAAATAGTCCATTAGAAAAATAATAAGTCATTCGTAGGACAGCTGTTGTCGACCGAAAACTTTATACTTAAGGCACAGAATGCTAATTATTGCTAACGTTGAATACCATTGGTTTGATTGTGTATAATTTGTGTTTATTTTTTACATTACGCTTTCAGGTAAAATTTCTAAGTATTATTTAAAATAATCGAGAAATTATTTTATTAATAATGTGTACACATACAAACATACATACATGTATCTATTTAAAGTGTTAATTAAGCATGTAGTATCACTCAAATTTTACTGCCGTTAGTATTGCCCATGAACTGTGACTACAAAACGAAAGAGCAGTCATTCGTCATCGTGTAATTGTTAAAATAACACTTTGAGAAAATTATTTCAGAACAACTTCTAAAACACTTTACAAATAATAGACTTATTCATAAAAATCAATTCGGTTTTACGAGGGGTCGCTCAACCACAGATGCCGGAGTAGAGCTTTTTAAGACCATAGTAGATGCTTGGGAGGGGTCACGGGATGCTTTAGGTGTCTTTTGTGACCTATCTAAGGCATTTCACTGTGTGCACCATGAAACATTAATCAGGAAACTCAATCACTATGGCATCAAAGAAACCGCGCTCAAGCTTCTGGAGTCTTATTTGAGTGATAGGATCCAGAGGGTTGAAGTGAACGGTAAAATGTCAAACGGGTCTGTAGTTCATTTGGGGGTCCCACAGGGCTCAGTACTCGGCCCGTTCCTATTTTTAATATATATTAACGATCTGCCATATATGGTGGAGAATAATCACGAGATAGTATTGTTTGCAGATGATACTTCCTTAATTTTCAAAACTAATAGACAAACTGATGATTATGACGATGTGAACAATGCTCTCTCTGAGGTGGTAAATTGGTTTAATGTAAATAACTTAGTACTCAATAACAAAAAGACCAATTGTATTAAGTTTTCACCACCTAATGTTAAAGAAAATGTTTTAAAACCTCAATTGAATGGCGAGGAAATGAGCTTTGTTGATGAAGCTGTATTTCTTGGATTAACTGTTGATTCTAGGCTTCAATGGGGATCCTATATCTCTCGGTTAGCGAATAGACTAAGTTCTGCCGTCTTTGCGATTAAAAAAATAAGATCACTTACAGATGTCGATACAGCCAGATTGGTCTATTTTAGTTATTTCCATAGTATAATGTCGTATGGTATTTTACTGTGGGGAAATGCAGCTAATGTCGACACAATATTTATTTTGCAGAAGAGGGCTATTCGCGCAATATATAAATTAAATTCTAGAGAATCACTGAGAGAAAAATTTAAGGAGACTAATATACTAACATTTGCATCGCAATATATTTATGAAAATATAATGTATGTTCGTAAAAACAAACACGAATTTATGACCTTTTTGGATCTACATAGTTCGAACTGTGTTTCGACAAGGAATGGCCACAAACTTGCATTCCCCAAGTGTAGGCTCCGCAAAAAGAGCCACTCTTTTATCGGGATGTCGATCAGAATATACAATAAAATCCCGGAAAATGTTCAATCCCTTCCTTTTCACAGATTTAAAAAGAAAGTCAAACAAGTCCTGTGCCGCAAGGCTTATTACGATCTTAAGGACTATTTAATTGATAAAAAAGCTTGGGATTGAGCTGTAGTCCCACAAGGCTGTTTCTATAACTGATGTAATAGATTTAAATCAATCAAACTGCCAATGTTAACAGATGGCTGTGGGACGACATTGACACATGCGGTAGCTGTCACGTATGTTCCTTATCGGCCCATAGCTACTCTGTAAGAAAGTTAGCTATTGTATACCCCATATTTTAAAACAGGGATGAAGTTTTTCTCCGTCTGCTCTTTTCTTCAGCTCAGCATTGCCTAAGCGCACCCAGAGCAGACAGAACAAAAAATAACGTTCACTAAGAGTTTGTAAAGGAACCGTACAGTGAATAAAGAATATTTCATTTCATTTCATTTCACTTACTTGAAGTGAAGGCTCATCGAATGGTTATAGATACTTGAACATTTGAAGCCTTCATTGCACAAGATCAACAGGAAACTTGACCTTGAATGTTGGTTTAATGATGTGTGCATACTAATGATAATGACACTAGCAATGGCGTAATTATGTTAGGCGAGCCTTCCGCTGCAGTGAACACAAGTCCAAAGGTAATGAAATGGGACTGCAAATTTTAATGTTGATGTTGTAACAATATCTCGATTACTTCGTCAATAAGGCGTAATAATTACTTAAGACTAGTCGTAGATATCTACATAAGAGAGTGCTGCTCGGAGTTTTCTCCTTCAGCTCTTTTCATTCAGCTCAACATGGGTTGATCTGAATGAATTGAATCGAATGAATGGAATGAGGATGAATGAATGAAGTCGGCTATGGAGCCGAGTACCGACGGGTCACTTGGTGATTCTGAAATGGTTGACATTCAAGAAGCGTATATTTGTATTCCAAAAATAAATAAGTATATTTCGTCGGAATATAGTACTATTTTGCACTGTTTAAGACGCCGAGGACTTGGGTATAAATCCCGGAATCTCCAACTTAACAGCGTTTTGTTATGCGCTGGCTTTGACATTCTCTCTGAAGATATTGCAATCAAACATCAATAAATTTTGCGTTACCTTTTGACACCAGAGCCCTTAGTGTAAGTTTGTAAAGGTGCAAACGTTACTACTGCATCCGAGTTAAAATTGGACAGATAGATGACATGAAAGGAATAAGGTCGATAATTAAATACTTAACGCAAACGCGTTAGTAACGTTTACGTGTGTGCAGACTTACACTAAGGCCTCAGATACAGATTTATACAAAATGCACGAAGATCTGATGTCTCAGTGTTTTCCACCACTCATGCATACACTCATGTGGTTGCGCCTCGGGGTTTTGAAGGCGCTATCTCACTGTTGGAGACCGCGGTCTCTACCGCTCGGCCATCGCATTAACTTTCAATTTAATTCTTCTTCTGAATAAATCGTATAGCACAAAGGCTAATGGAGTGATCGTGTTGAGTTTGGCTCGTGAGCTATGTACGCGCCACAAAGCGCGTTACGAGATATGTTACGCCATACGGCGACGCTCGAATAATAATCAATTTATAGCCGAAAGGTGAAAGTGCTGGTATTTGGCAGATGTGCCAAGTGGCTTAATGTGCCTCAAGGAAAAGATGCACAAGGAGAATGACGAAATTGAGTATTCTGTTTATTTTTGTTTAACAGTCTTCCGAACTTTGAACTAATGTATGGTGTCAGAATTTTTACCTCAATAAAACAAATATCAAACATTTTCGCATATCATTAAGAAGTTTATATTGCGGGTTGGGCATGGGTTCTGCTCATTCTTTGGAAGGCCGTGAGCTTATTCCACCACACTACGCTAATCTAATACGGGTTGGTAGAGATGCGAGTTACATAGAGGCTAAGCCGCTGTCGCACATTTTCATACCACCAATAAGGCCTCCAAAGAGATGTAACGTCTGTTCCCTATTGATAAATACCGGCACCGACGGTTAACGTGCCCTGCGAAGCAGAGAAATATACGTACATGAATCTTTTTTTGCTCCTGGTGGTCACCCATCTCATACCCGACCCCGCCCCAGAGCTGCGTAGATTTCTTGCGTTGTACGGCAGCCGGGTCATTCAATGTATAAATTGTGGAATGCTAATTTTACTTGTAAGTACCTCAATGTAGAGAAAGGAATTAAACGTAAATGAATAATGTCAATAATTTAGATAAACGTTAAAGCTTTAGACTATTATATTTCTTCGCTTTATTCTCGATATGATAATATTACAAAGGTAGTTTCCCTATCCTACAAGGCAAGTTCGCACTATTTTAAAGAAACTTTTTTGTCTTTACAAAAAAGAAAAAACTCCCGGTGACATAATGACAGTACATCATGTTGACATTAGCTCATTCCTTTTTCGTGCGAGGCAAAGAACGCACCCTCTAACGCCGTATTATGCTAAAAAGAAGCGAAAAGGAGAAGTTCAAATCTATTACAGACGGAAATGAAAAGGACTGGAAGGAGAATAATACCGCCGGATAATTATTTCTCCACTTTTGCTATCTGAAGATGAAGGTACGAAGACCGTGGATGGATTTAGTAACAAGGTGTTACTATTTTTATTTGGAATATAGTTCTGGAATGCTTTGGGATTAGCTGCGGGCTTCTAACTTAGACATATACCAGAACTATGACTGTCGTATATGCATTGGGGTTGACTGCGGGTCTTCAACAATGACATTTGACAGAATAAAATTTGTTTTTTAAAACAAATTACACATAATGCTGCTGTTTATTAAACGTAAACGTATATGCATTGGGGTTGACTGCGGGTCTTCAACAATGACATTTAGCAGAATAAAATATGTATTCTAAAACAGATTACACATAATGCTGCTGCCGCTGCTGGTTATTAAACTTAAACGTATATGCATTGGGGTTGACTGCGGGTCTTCAACAATGACATTTAGCAGAATAAAATATGTATTCTAAAACAGATTACACATAATGCTGCTGGTTATTAAACGTAAAACTAAAAATAGTTTTCCTAATTTTTACTTCAAAAGTATCCACAAAAATATTCACGTCCTATAATACTCATATATTTTTAGGAATAATATATTGTATCATACCAACCACCGATTCTATTGATGACACTCAAATGGAGACGAATAATTTCGTTTCTGACGTGATGGAACCCGTACGATGTGAAGCATTGCCAGAGTCCCGTCATCAAGACACGACTTATACGGATGATCATGTAAATCTGGAATTGTTGGTTCTCGGGGAGTCCACATCCGATACTCCGGATTACGGTGATATTATTCATGTCACGGTTATGGCTTCCATTACTTAAGAAGGTAATATCTTATACCTAATAATAGCCGCTTATTACAAAGCTCAAAGCTTAATGCACAAATATTTGCTGCAGTACCAGATATGTGACATCGTCATAGCTATTACAGCTGATATCTTTTTAAAAGGCAATGATAAAATACATGCAATGAAGCACTTCAGTACTGGCTATCGCTTACTTTAAGATTCTCTCTATTCTATCATCTATTCTCCACCATCCACATTGGAGCAGCGAGGTGGAGTAAGTTCCAAGCCTCCCCAATAATAGGGAGAGACCCGAGCCCGCAGTAGGACGCAAGAAGGGTTGCAGCCACACAAATTTGGTCAAATCTGTTTTAAATGTCATACAAGAATCCGACAGGGATGAAACACGAAAGCTGATGAAGACATCGAAAAATGAGGCTTTCAAATAAAGAATTTAACAACAAAAAGCCTAGAGGCGCATTCGTCCTGGTTATTTTCAGGTTATATATTATGTAATATATACATATACTTTTTAGTCGGCGCCTCCTCGGTTCTCGGTGAACAGGGCGGGGCGCGGAGTGTACAGGAGGCCAACAGTAACGACGGCGACAGCAAAAACAATGCGTCGCAGTGTTTCACAACGTCGCAGTCGCGAGCTGCAAACCACGTGCTTCAGCACACCACTAGAGCAGGTACATGCCGGTCGACTTTACGATTGTCTAATTTATTTAAAAATTATTGATTGCGAACTATCAACAATATTGTGGTTCGAGTGTGTTAACCTTCCATACTCCAGCTTTACAATCATATGTATCCGCAAACATTTTTGCTCATAAAAAAATTACAACATGATTTATGATTTTTGTATACTTAACAGTATAAGTGCTATTTTTGAATAATATAATGAAACAGGAAAACAATTTATATCTATTTTTTTTCTCATTAACAAGCCTGACGGCAGTAAGCGCTATGTTTTAACTTTGAAGCCCTTTAATAAGTTCATAAAACACTTTAAAATGCAAGATTATAGTTTACTCCAGCAGGCTATCATCTAGCCACTATACATTTGAAAAATGTATTTTTTCTTATGACTATACGGATATCAGAACACAAGTACTTAAGATTTCAATTTGAATCTAATGAGGCAACGAAATTAATAACAACTATCAGTTAAATTCAGTGCCCTTTGGCTTATTTTCCGTTTAGCGCCTCGCGTGTTTACAAATCGTCTCCGATACTCTACATCTCATCTCCGAGATCGAAGCTTACTTCTTCTGTCATGATGATATAATATACTTTTTATTGAAGAGAGATACAATACTTCCAGACTGCCGATCGTGGAGTCCCGGATTCGATTCCGAGCGAAGTAGAAATTTGAATGATGAGTTTAAATTTTCTGTTCTTGGTCTGAGTGTTTGTGTTTCTGTCTTTGTGTGTGTCCATGGCAAACATGACACAGGACAGTCTGTTATTTTTATTTAAACAAAACATGTAAGGAACAGATTAATTCAATACTTAGGTTTTGTAGTCAATTTGAGCAAAAGTAATGTTTTGCCACAACATACATTTATGTAAGGATTCGATTAACACTTTAAGTAAAGCATGTTCATATGTATCGAAAAACGTATAGAAAAATTGCAATGTAAGTTAAGAAATTTGCTAAACTACCGACGTGCACGATTTGAGAGTTTGCATAGCTTATAGCAGTTTTAGTAGCTGCCTGTCCAGCAGCTAAGTATGGAGTCCTTAAAGAATTAAACTGCTAGTTAACAAACATCCATTACATTATTTTAGCTTTATCTGAAATTTATGATGGAAATTTACACCGACGCATCTCAAACCGGATGGGGCAATGTATGTAAAAATGATCGGTAAAAATATGAAAGTTTGAGCCACATTAATTATTTAGAGTTACTAGCTTATTTTTGAGTCTAAAATCATTCGTTAACGAGTTAACTAATTGTGCAATATAACTTGGTGTCGATAATACAACTATCATAAGTTATATTACGATGGCAGGTGTTCAATACAAATAATTAATAATAATAATAATAATTTAACCGAGAACTCTGGAATTGTGAACATTGCTCTCTTTGGATATTTACGTCGTATGTAAATATACAGTACTGATTCCGCTTCCAGAATTCATAGCCCTGGATTCCAGTCTTACAAACCTCACAAGTATTGGATGTTCTGTTTCTGAGACCCAGTAAAGATTGACTTCGATATAACTTCAGGATACACTCTCTTCTCAAGAAGTTACGTTGTGTGTTGCGGGGCTCTCCGGCAGTCTATTATCCGACGCGGCGACCCCACTGACTCAGTTTCTCTGATGCTATCATCATTCTCTAATAGAGCTATAATATAATACTCCAAAAACTTGGTGGACTTTTTGTAAGTTTGAAGTAATAGACCACTTCAATAGTTTTCTGTCCACGTAAAAGCTTAATATTAAGTTTTTTTATCGCAACAGCTTAATAACAGCTGTTAATGTGGCACTTTAAACTCGCATTGCTATTGGCTCAAGTGGGTATATGAAACATTTCCTAACTATGTACTGTCTACTGTCTATGTACCCCACATATGCATTAAAAATCCCAAGACCAATTTACTCTAGTACTTGTAACCCTAATAGTTTTGAATCTAGTTGGAACAAGGTTCTATTTAGAAAACATTACGAGAAAAATAGTTGTTCTCTTAGCTATTTGCACAGCACGCAGATTGCTGAAGTTTTCTCTTATAGAAATTGAAAATATTCAGTTGTCACAAGATTAGAATCAAGATTAATATTATATGTGTTAAAACTAGCGCTCCCGGTAGGGAGCAACCAATTCTATTTTTGCCATATCATTTTACCTGTGTTTTTAGGGACAATTAACTTAAACATAAACTGAAAAATATGATTTTTCCTGACATTTGCTTGCTAATTGTAATACTATTATATAATACATATATTTTAATTGCGAGCTATATCAGTAGATGGCGTTGTTGAGCAACACTAAGCCAAAGAGTTTGTTCAGAAACTCACTCGAAAATTGATTTTATCCGAGCAACGATTGGTCTGCCGGATACTTTTAATGAAAATAACAATATATGTCCTGATACAGGTTTTTCAGATTATATTTTTATAACTAAAAATATAAGACTTGTCTAGAGCCACCTGCCACCACCCAACCCATAATTAGATGTTAATCTAAGTTTTATTGGATAGCAGAGCAGATATTAGTAAATTTATTGCACACAGTACGCGTCACGCGTCTACTGCTGCAAGCTGCTGAGACCATACACAGGGCCACAGGTTGGACAAACTCTACATACTTTTGTGTATACCAAATAATATAACAGAACCGTTTTGGCGATCTGTTTGTTTACCAAATAAATTATAAAACATAGTTTATTTTGTTGATTATTTATTGTTTAAACTTTAAATATGATTTCAATCAACACTTGTTATTATTAGGCTTAAAGTTTAACAACTTAAAAACATCATAAAAATAGTGAAAAGAAAACAATAAACATACTTGTTTTATTCTGTTAATACAAAACTTTTCTCTCTTAACATCTACCTTTGTAATATTATCATATCGAGAATAAAGCGAAGAAATATAATATATGATCAAACGAACTTACCCGAAGTGAAGTTCGATCATTATTATATGAGTCGCTTTATTCGAAGATATGATCTCCCTCCCACCCAGGACTACCCAGGTGGAAAAGTTTTGTAGACGCGTTTTACTTTCTCTAGAAAAAATGAGCTAATGTCAACATGATGTACTGTCATTATGTCACCGGGAGTTTTTTCTTTTTTGTAAAGACAAAAAAGTTTCTTTAAAATAGTGCGAACTTGCCTTGTAGGATAGGGAAACTACCTTTGTAATATTATCATATCTTCGAATAAAGCGACTCATATAATAATGATCGAACTTCACTTCGGGTAAGTTCGTTTGATCATATATTGTAAGGAATAAATTCAAACTTTGGAATTACTTTCCACAATTTACTTATTGGCCAAAACCATTTAGGTACTACATATCTACACACATATAATATGTACATACAAAAGAATTGTCATTTCTCCTACTCCGACGATCTATTTGAAAGGCAACTTGGAGATCATGACTAGAATGAATGAATGAATTAATTGTATATATTTGATATATACAGAATATGTACCTACTCGTATAAAATTTTAAATACGTGAAGTGCAGAATGTGGACGTTTAGTGCGCTTTTTGTAACCTCAATGGGTTGCAGGATCAGCATTTAAACAGCATAGATGGCTTTAATCTTAGGTGATTTTAATAATGGACGATTTCAATAGATAAGCTTTAACTTATGAACCTAAGAAAACTCGAACATACTTTACGTTTCTTATTATGTATCTAATTCAGCTACTTACTTCTACTAACTTACCTAACTAATCTATACATATAATAAAACTGTAAGCAGGGTCAATTCTGTACATTGCATATAAATTAAAAAAATACTTCTAGGGGTCTTTTTATAAGTAACAGAAGCTAAAAATATAAGTTTTGATATTATTGTCTGTCTGTCTGTCTGTCCGTCTGTCTGTCTGTCTGTCTGTTGTTAGCTTTTCACGCAAAAACTACTGGACGGATTTTGATGAAACTTTTTTTGTTTTATATATATTCGGCCTCGCTAACATTTAGGCTATAGAAAATTTTAAAAATCACCATTTAAGGGTGTGAAATGAGGGATGAAAATTTGTATGGAAGACTTGGTTTTCTTCAATAGATTTTCTTGAAATTTGGTATAACTATTTTGTAACCAAAATAAAAGAATACATGTTTCAGCATTTTCCGAAATTCATCCTTTAAATGTCAATTTTCTTTGAAACTCTTTGAAAATTTAGTGTCGAGAATTTATTGATGTACAGAATATTTTTGTGCAGAGTATTTTACTTATAATTTTGTATTTGTAATCTTTACTAACATAGTGAGAAACATGTTTAAGCTTTTTTCAAAACTACCCCTCAATAGCAAATAAAATGGATTCGAAAGTTTTTATCTCAAGCGTACAATAATTAACCTTAACTAATATTTCATTTTCAAATTAGTTTCCCTTCTTTGAATAATGTGTTTACAGATATATTGTTGAATGAATTTCCGTAACATTAGTGTGTATTTCATATCAATCGGGTCATAAACAAAAAAAGTATACGCAACATAAACTTAAAAGGCACTAAAAGGAATTTACATGAAAGTTTCGTTAACAGCCCTTTCAAAACCATAAATAAAAGTTTAAATTTAAGTAAAATTATTTTGAACTCTCACTTATATTAGTGATTAATATGGTCGATCATGATGTGATCGACTATATTAAATATACTTTGATCAGTTTACTGCATTTTCTTTCGTTGGCCGAGTATGGCTAGACTATAGGTACCTAAAAAGCGCATCGCGAGCCTCACCGCCGCCGAACTTTACATCACAGAGCTCCATTGAGTTAGTTGCTCAGCTTACTAGTCTTCTTTTGGGGTGAAAGATTATGAACAGTTAGTTAGTTAGTTAAAACTCTTTATTGTTTGTTAATTTACAACACCATGAGTAATAGAAGAGGAAAAAAAACATACACAAAGCTGAAAAAAAACAAACAACGGGCGGCCTTATCGCTTAAAAGCGATTTCTTCCAGGCTGCAGATGAAACGACTGATATCGCTACATTATATCAGGCTACAACCTTTTCAGCGTTGCACTGCTGGGCATGGAGCTCTCCCAATATTGAGGAGGCCTCAAGCTCCAACGAACCGAAATCCAAATCTTACAACCTCAACTTACAACATACTTTTTAGATTTAGAATACAGTAGGTATATACCGAAGGGAACTTCACGTACGACTAATTTATGTAGGCTTTTACTTAGGCAAATACTACACATTGATTATAAGGCTAGGTATTTAACATTTAATCGCAGAAATAAGGGAAATACAATCGCAAAACGAATTGATAACAGTACACAAACAGAGTGTCCACATAGTAATATTGTCAAATTAGATAAGCAAACTCAAACAGAGGACTCTGAAAGTCATGAACCGTTTTTTCGTGTATAATAATATTAATATTTTGCATCAAAATATAAACGGCTTAATAACGAAATCCGATGAGTTAGTAGTATCATTAAATCATTTGTATCTCAAAAAAATATCGATCGACGTCCTTTGCATTACAGAGCATAACATGATACGATCGGATATTGAATTTCTTAATATTCCAAATTTCACCCTCATATCCTATAGCTTGAGAAGTAATAGAAATGGCGGATCTTGCATACTTGTTCGCAACGAACATAAATGTCGATGTATACAAGAAATTGAAAAATTTAATATAACGAACGTTATAGAATGCAGTGCCACAGAACTAATTGAGCATAACGTAATAATTGTTTGCATATACAGGGCACCAAAGATCAATACAGAAGTAATGGAAATTTTCTTTAACAAACTCAATGGTATCCTTAATAAACTGTGTTATAAAAATAAAAAAATTGTTGTGTGTGGCGACTTTAATATAGATATACTGAAAGATAATAGAACAACAATAGAATTTAAAAGTATTTTAGAGAGCTACAATCTTAAACTGAGTATCAACACACCAACACGGTTTATTAGCAAAACGTGTATCGATAATATTGCCCATAACATACAGGGCGCTAAGTCTGACGTCATCGAGCTGGCCTTATCGGATCATACAGCTCAAATCATAAAATGTCCAGTTAAAAAAAGCTATTTTGTAAAATATTGGTTCTCTTACAAGCGGGATTTTAGTACCGAAAAT
This sequence comes from Pyrgus malvae, assembly GCA_911387765.1. NCBI lineage: Eukaryota > Metazoa > Arthropoda > Insecta > Lepidoptera > Hesperiidae > Pyrgus > Pyrgus malvae. The sequence continues at coordinate 704,503 of OU426955.1, read as the reverse complement.
GTAAATAAATTTATAGAATGCTTAGGGAGTTTGAAATTTCAAGAAGTATATACATGTAGTGATACCAATGATGCTTTTAAGATATTTCACGAATTATTTGTATTATTTTACAATTTATGTTTTCTTGTTATAAAAGTAAAAAATGTTATTAGAAAGCGCCCTAGTTGGCTCTCTAAAGGTATAAGAAAGTGTTCTAAGATTAAAAGAAGTCTATTATGGGAATATAGGAAATCTCGCGACCAACTAGCAAAAAATAAGTTTACTGCGTATTCAAAAAAATTAAAGGCTATTATCAAGTTAACTCAAAAATCCCAAAATGACTATTTTATTAAAAACGCACAAAATAAAACAAAGGCCACATGGAAAATTATCAATAATAATACTAGCAACATTCCTAAGAAAACAATTAATAAAATAAAAATAGGCAACTACATTGAAACAGATCCAGAAACAATCGCAAAGGAGTTTAATAATTTCTTTTTAAAACAAGTTGAAGAACTAAGTGACCGTAATATTCGAACAAACAAATATAATATTAACTATAAATATTCTAACTCGTTTTTCCTTCGGCCTACAACAAGCGACGAAATAATTAAAGTAATAAAGGGTCTAAAAAACACAAATAGCACAGGTTACGATGAGATATGCACAAAAATAGTAAAACAGGTATCTAATATAATTGCACCCGTATTGACCTATATTATTAATTTGAGTATTGAGACTGGTATATTTCCTGATAGATTAAAAGTAACTATCATTAAACCAGTTCTTAAAAAGCCAAATGAACAAGATATGGCGTCATATAGACCTATAGCACTTGTACCAATTTTTTCTAAAGTATTTGAGAAAATTCTCTATAATAACTTATATTCATATATCGAAAAATTTTCAATTCTAGCTGACGAACAAGTAGGTTTTCGCAAAAATAAATCTATTAATTTAGCTATATATAATTTTTTGGAACAGATCATGTCTACGTTAGATAAGAAAAAACAAATCTCAGCTCTGTATATGGATATGACTAGGGCATTTGACTTTGTAGATCATGAGCTATTAATAGACAAATTAGAGAAATACGGCGTTAGAGATAATGCTTCACAATGGATAAAATCTTATTTAAGTAACAGAAAACAAATAACTGAAATTAAACGAGTTGACAATGAAACAAAAACGGAGGAAAAGTACTTATCTCAACCCAGGGATGTAGTATACGGGGTACCTCAAGGAAGTATCCTCGGTCCGTTGCTTTTTTTAATATATATTAATGATTTTCCAAAAGTCATCGAGCAACCAATGGTTCTCTTTGCTGATGACAGTACAGTTATATTTCCAAATGATAATCCAAGTACATATGAAACGAATATAAATAATGCCCTTGAATTATTAGTAGATTGGTTAAATAACAATAATCTTAAAATAAACCTTGAAAAGACAAATGTAATGACATTTAAAAATCGTATATCTTATGGGAGATCTGTAAATATCAATTATAGAGGGAAAACCATATGTGAAACCGAAAATATAAAATTTTTAGGCTTGTACATTGATAATAAGCTCACATGGAGACTACACATGGAACATGTATGTAAAAAACTTAACAAATTCTCTTTCGCTCTTTACAAATTGTCAAAAATAGTAAATAAATCAGCGGTATTAAGTGCGTATCATGCGTATGTTGGTGCAACTCTTAGGTATGGTCTTGTATTTTGGGGTAATGCAACGGGTATTGAAACAGTTTTTAAAGCGCAAAAAAAATGTATTCGGTCAATGTGTCAACTACGACAGACAGACACATGCAAGCCACACTACCAAAGTTTAAATATATTGACGCTCCCTTCGTTATATATCTATGAAATATGTGTAATGGTCAAAAACGACATTTCTAAATACAACACGTTAAACTCAAAAAGACATAAAAATAAACTATGCGCAATAGCCTCTAAAACTAAACAATATCACAATAGCGTCTTTTGCATGGGACCAAAAATATATAATAATTTACCAGACTTTCTTAAAACCAAAAGTTATAACGAATTTAAAAGAGAACTAAAAACACATCTAATTAAAAAAGCGTACTATTCGGTCACTGAGTTTATTAACGATAAATAAATAAATTAATAAAATATAAGAAATAAAATAACATAAATAAAATGACTAATAAATAATTTTGTCCGCGGCATAAAAACCTGGGAGGTTTTTTTTTCGCCAGCTTTTTTTCCTCTCAGTGTACAAAACCCATCCTGGTGGGTGCCCAAAGCTGATGACGGCGAACCCCGTATGGTTCAAATAAAATAAATTATTATAAAAAGCACAAAATTGGGTTTAAGTCTAATTAATTAAAACTGTAAAATATAAAACTACTTTAATGTTTCTTATGTACCCTTCTGTAATAGTTATTTTAAGAATTTATGTTTACATTATGTTAAGTCATTAAAATAATTATTTTATTTAATATAATAAAATTTGTACACCCTAAGGGGTAAATATGGAGCTCTAAATATTTTGTAAAACCTTTTTCACCCATATTTGTGCAAATAAAATATTTTCATTTCATTTCATTTCATTTCATTTCATTTCATTTCATTTCAATACATCCAGCATTAGGTGGAAAGATACGGAATCTAAACCTTCATACAGAATGTACAAAGCCTTTAACAAAACGAGACTACTGCAGACATCTAGGTGACGAATAGTTAAACTTTTAGTGAACCAACTGTTAATCTTAATATCTATATTGTACCTATTTGGTAATTTGACATTCGATTTATCAACCACAAAGCTTACATGCCATACGGTAGATGGCGTTATTGAGCAATATTCATTTCTTCTACAAAGTGAATCGATGGAGATAATTTCAAATAAAAGCCTAAAGTCTAATAAAAGTAAGAACATAGTGTAAAAAAATAACGTTTCACACTTATAGCCTCACAGTAGGGTAGATATACCCTGTGTCGTGGGTGCCATGAACACACACAGAGACCGAAACACAACCACCCAGATCGAGAACAGAAATTTAAACTCATCATTGAAAAAAGTAAGTAGGTACAATGTAAAAAAATAACGTTTCACACATATAGCCTCACAGTAGGGTAGATATATACCCTGTGTCGTGGGAGCCATGAACACACACAGAGACAGAAACACAACCACCCAGACCGAAAACAGAAATTTAAAATCATTGAAATTTCTGTTTCGCCGGGGTTCGAACCCGGGACCCTTCGATTTGCAGTTCGGCATGGTAAACATTGCGCCACGCGGGTTGTCCCGTCGTTAGCAGTCCTTACTGTTTTTGGTTTGAACGATTTAGAAACAATAAATTAGGTGTCTTCTGAACATATGAACATTGTATTATAAGTGATTTCACTATATGTAAGAATAATCTACCTACTACTTATTCAATGCAAATAAATAATCTTTTATCTTTATTCAATCCCTTTTATACAAGTCTTTATTCACGCGGACGTCGTCGCGGGCACAGCTAGTTGCTAAAATAAAGCTTAACAGCGTCGTAAATCCTTGCAAATTGTGAGCCTTCCGCCCCACTACGACACAACGAAATTTATTGCAGATAAAAGTAGTTACATTAACTAGTAACATTAAAATGAATGATGAATGTGTGGTGAATAATAAAATTAATGTCATAGCTTTTGCGTAAATAACGCCATCTATTGAGCTACACAGAAACTGCGTGAACAAACTCGGTAAGTTTGTAAAGAAAAGCCCGCGGATGCGCAGCACCGCGCCAGCAAATCATTTGAGCATAAGTGCGTGCTTCTATAGATATACAATAGATGGCTCTCATATGGTTGTTTCAGTTGTTTGTTTGTTTGAACGCGCTAATCTTAGGTACTTAGGAACTATGGTTCGAATAGAAAAAATATTATCGTGTTGAGGAAGCCTATAGATAGAGGCAAAAAACTAAAGTCCACGTGGACGAAGTCGCGGGCGGCCGCTAGTTATTAATAACTCTCTACATCGGGCCCGATTCTCCTCATTATTGAAATTTACTCCACCTCGCTGTTTCAAGAATTACTTACATGGGCATTGGTCTCCTCTCACAAGTGTGAGAGTTAGGATTTAGGCCATAGTCTACCACGCTGGCCAAGTGCGGATTGGTGGACATCATGCTTTCGAGAAATTATGAGTTTCTCTCAGGCATGCACGCGCGGCGATGGAAAATATCGTATAATCAATTAAATATCTCAATAGTTTCCTTAACCATGGAGCAGCGATAAATGCGCACATCACGCATTTCTTTATCAAAGGTACGCACCGAGCCACTCGGCCATCGCTGAGAGACATAAAAAGATGTTGAAAAAAAAAGTTCACACAGGATGTATTCTCTATCCTCATGGTAGCTTGTTCCTCGTCTGAATATATTGTGCATTCTATTAATATTATATGGTATATAATAAAATTTATATGGTAAACTACGAAACTTCCTTATAATTAATTACACTTCAAGATTTTGTTAAAGCTGGAAGGAACCCTGAAGCAGGGTTGGGGCAAATATCCGCGGGTTGTCGGCCACACTTCTGCCGCGCTAAGTGGCGGCCAGTTAGGACTGCTAGGAATGCAAATCGCGTTGGAAATGGAAAAAGTAAAGTAAAGACTGCTGCACACTCCTGCTGATCGTTGGGCGACTTGCGAAGATTCTACAAGGTTAGTAGTTTTTGTATTGTGTATAAATTTAGTACCATTTTCATTTGAAGCCAATATTTAGTTTCAGTTCAATAAATTTATATTCAACATCATAATTATTCAACTTCAGTTACACTGGAAAAAAACTCATTTATTTATTTATTTGTTTAATTCCACTTATCAACTAACATGACAGGATCTAGCCTAATGCGTTAATTGAATTTAATATACATAATGAGTCAAATTTAAATTATTAATTTTAATAAGTCAATTTCAGTCATTAAAACATAAAAAAGAAAAAAAAAATCAGATGTCAAAATAAACTCAATAAAATCACAATAAATTAAAAATTAAATAAAAATCCATTTAAAATTCTAGAACATTAGCATTAAATAATCAATATAATCAAATTAAAAACCATAATAATAAATAATAATAAAAATCAATCGATAAATTACAAAATAAAATTAGAATAAATAAATTCACATTCATTGATTTGATTAGGTACATATTATGCTGCCATTTCTACTACATGAAATACGACCTTCATGAACTCATTCAGCGTGCAAGCGAACAAATATATTCGGTCGGCGACGGTGTTTAATGTGCGCATCGCTCGCGTCAGCGGCGCGGCTCGCAGCAGATTGCTGCGCGCATGTGGTATCGCCAGCAGCGGCACCCGGCGGCGCCGCTCCACACACTTGTCCGGCACACATAACATTATCTGCTCCAGGATTGATGGGTTATCCAGTTCACCCCGTAATACCTTAAAAAGATATTTGGCGAGCGAGACTTCCCTTTTCACTTCCAGCTTTCTGTATCCTACCATGCCGAGAACGAACATAGTAGGATACAGTAACGGGTAACCGGGATACACTCCATATAACTTCAAATAGAGGAACCGTGCGAATTTATTTTGTACCCGTTCCAACATATTCGTGTACTTAGCCTCTGTTGGAGCCCATATAACCGAATTACTCTCCAAATGACTCTTGACCAAAGCTTCATAGAGGGCTCGTAAAGCACTAAAGTTAGTGAAAACGTCCGATTGCCGCAATATTTATTCTCATTTAGAAGCCTCAAATTTTTTCCAAATAATTTAAGTTTTATGGTTTAGATATCTAGTAGATACTTAACCGGATAACCGAGCGTTGCTCGGATAAAACCAATTGATTTTCTTCAGAGACTTATTTGCTTGCCAAACAACGCCATCTACTTCAGCTCCAAATTAAAAAAAAATGAATTACATATATTCGCCGATAGATGTCAGTAAGTCACATTTTTCAGTTTAAGTTGATAACTGCTGAAAACACGGATTAAACGATATTTTCTAAAAATGAAACCTAGCTAGATTGATTAATTTTTCCCTGCAAAATTTCATGAAATTCGTTGGAGCCGTTTCCGAGATTCAGATTATATATTAAGGTATTTACAAGAATTGCTCGTTTAAAGGTATTAGATTAAAATCTATATAAGAATATATTTTTTTCTCAAGAATGAAAAAGACAAAAAAAGACGACTGTTACTGTTATGGCTGATAGAGTTTGTTTAGAAAGAGAATAGAAATGGACCGCAGGCGCTGTTTGCGTTTTATAATCTCGTACCTACATGGGTTTTTAATTCCATCTATCCATCCATCAGCCTTTTAAAGTCCACTGCTGGACATAGGCCTCCCCTAATGTGCACTACAATATTGTATCGCCAGGCTAGCTTCCGAAATAAATTAACAGTGATTATTTTTGGATTCGACTTTTAATTATTATTATTATTAGTCTCCGGTAGCTAGTAAATAATAGCCTCCTCTATTAAGTAGATGGTTTAGGTACAAGTACTACCTAACCGCTACATTCGCCACTCCGTCCGGTCCTGCGCCCTCTGAATCCAGCGGTTTCCCGCTATCTTCTTCAGGTCGTCAGTCCACCTGGTTGGAGGGCGGCCTGTGCTCCTTTTGCCGAGACGTGGTCGCCATTCGAGGACCTTTCTTCCCCACCAGTTGTCAGTCCTCCTAACTATGTGGCCTGCCCATCGCCACTTCAGCTTGCAAATTTTGAGAGCTATGTCGGTAATCTTAGGGTTATTTTTAATTAGTTTACAAAATTGCCACTCCAGTAGTTTCAGAGCAGATTCACACATTTGGCTGTTAAATGCGTATATTTTTTTAACGAAAAGTAACGCTTTGAAACGATTATCTACTGCTCAAATATTTCAGACCTGCGTAGTCCAGAGGTCCAAATCATGATAAAAAATAATAACGATTCACACACATAGCCCCACAGTATGGTACATATACCTTGTGTTGTGGGTACCATGGACACACACAAAGACAGAAACACAAACACCCAGACCGAGAATAGAAATTCAAACTCATCATTCATAGTTCTGTTTCGCCGGGAATTAAGCCCGGGACCCTCCGATTGGCAGTCTTCCATGGTAACCATTGCGCCACGCAGGACGTCAATAATTAAATATAAAGCCATAACAAACGATTTTCCTGAAACAAATTATTATCGTTTACATCATTTCAGTCAAAGTCAAGAATCACGATACGATTTCAAATTATTGATTCCTTGCCAGGCACACTCAATAGAACCTTTTTAAGTCGATAATAATACAATGAACTTGCATGGGGTTAATAGATTTTTATTTGTACATAAAGTTACATTTTTTATCGCGTATTATACGGCCACAAGTTTCATTTAGATGTAACGGAGGCAAAGAATGTCCCTAACCGTGACAAAAAAATTGCCAAAAGCAAGTGTAGGAAAAAAGTTATCTCATCATTTGGCAGTACCGCTACAGGGCCCATTTTATTTCTTCTTATCTCATGAATGAATCCGTCATGCTCAGCGAACCCTTTCATTGGATGGGTCTTTGCTCCGCGGCTGGCAGATTAAGTTGTCACTGAAACTACGTATCATGGTTAATGTGTTTAAAGTGCTGATTACTTTTTGGTTGACTGACTAAAAAATTACTCATTTAAGATTGATTTGAAATGAAAGAGAAAGTCATACTAAGAAACGCGACAAATTTTCTTATTTGAACATTTACGTATTTTTTTTTTATTCAAATGGAGAAGCAGAAAAGCAAGCAAGTGGCGTGGTGAGAAGTAGTCGCTGCAGCGCATGGACACCTTTATACAACTTCAAGTAAGCGTGAGTCTTGCTTGAGGTCGTATACAGCAGTTTTGCCACTCTGGAGGCTGATGATTGCCTCATGTAAGTGTTGCCCCAATCGAAATATGAAAGTTAGGATAAGAAGTAAACTTTTTTTAAAGAGGTATATAACTCCAACCAAGTGGACTGACGACCTGATATGATCTGATAAGATATTGGGATACCACTGGATTCAGAGGGCGCAAGAACGAACGGAGTGGCGAATATTAGGGGAGGCGTATGTCCAGCAGTGGACTTTAAAAGGCTAATGGATGGATGGATATAACTCTGGGCACGCTGATTTGAATAGCACAGGAAGGAAATGTACCTTTTTAAGAGTCATATCATAAGCGATCGGTTCTACAGACGCTGGCCGCAACAAAGGAGGTGATTACTGAAATTCTTACATAAATACATATGTTAAAAGTAAATGTTGTTAAAGTTAAAAAGTACATGTTTTTGATTAATAAACACTGGTTAGATATAACATTTTTAAGAATGAAGGTGTATACACAATACCACGGGAACATAATACCACGAGCAAAAGCCAAATTCCGTATTTAATTATATTGGTGGCAGTGCAGTGCAGTAATAGAATAGACGAGAGTAATAGATAGATATAACTTCGATTGACCTAACAACAAGGCTACTGAAGCAAGAGTGTAGAGCTGGCGCGACCTGGCGGACACCGGCGGAGTTTCTGACATTTACTCTCATTCCGCGCGACGTGAGACTCAATTAGACAATGGTTTTTGTGCTAATTAGGAGCGCCATTATGGCAGGACACACACGCCGCCCGACGACCGTTAGATTCCGCGACGCCACGCATCCGTTGTAGCCTCGGTGATATAGAGAAATTGTTAGAATATGTGTTTGTTTATCAAATTATTATGTGCTGGCTGGAACTTACTAGTCCATGTCTAAAGGATACAGCATGCTCCTAGTACACTTTTATGAGATATTTGCACAATATTTTGGTATTAAAGCATTTACTTTATTATACCAAAATATTATGTCTTCGGCAAGGTATGTCAAGGAATGTCAATGTTTGTTAATGTTTCAATGTTAAATGTATAACACATACTCGTGTTAAGAAGAAACAATATAAAGCTTTTGATTCCACCGATGTCTTATGAAAAAAAGGCGTGGAATGTAATGTAATGCTGAAAATCCTACATCTCAATCTCGTTGTTCATGTTGTGTTTTTCCCTCAACCAAGATAGTAAATCAGAGGGTCAAGTAGACTTTAAGCCCACTGTAGTTTCTTACGAAAAAGGTAAGCTGACTGAGTAAGCAAATATAACCGGTAAACTCACAGCTTAAACAATAGAATAAACAGACAAAACCAGAATAAACTGCGAGTTAATCATTGAATTAAGTGGCAAAAAGCGAAGCACATTTTATTACGGAGTTTGCCAACAATTTAGTGTCGTTGAGGATATCTCGTCGCATGCTTCTGATGATGAAAAATGGATGCCAGTTGGGCTTCGTGGCACTAGGGCTGTGGCGATGTGACCGAGTGTTGCTATGTATTCTTACATATTGCTACGGTATTGTAGAGCCTATCCTATATCGAATAAAAAAAATCTTATTGTAAAACGTTTCGTGAAACTACGATGGGCCCCGATTAGTGTTGATTAAGAATTATGTAGCAATCGCCAATTCGCCGGGGCCACATAGCAAATAAACGCGATGGCTCATGATGAAGAACCTCGGTTTGCACTAGTAGGTCACCTCTGAAGTTTACCACGAGTTAATGTTTTCGATCATAAAACTAGGTAATCGAACTCTCAACGAATTACAGGATTTTTGTGATTGCATTTTTGTTTGTAGTTCTTTATAAGAGAAAATTTGGAGTAGATGTATTAAAAACTTTGACTATAGAGAAAGGAACAAAGAAAGAAAATAATTTATTTGCTCAAAGTATTACAAAAGTTGTTTTATGTACATTTATTAATTCGCCATATTATTTTTTTTAAATCTTTATTATGAAAAAGGGGTTTTGTCACGCAGTGACTATGTCACCCCCATAAAAGCTCTTTACATGGTAAACCTTATAAAATCATCAATTTCTCATACAATTTGATCAGCATTTTGGCTTTCTCAGAAAATGGGGAAGCCAAAATATTGTTACAAATGCCTACATTATAATTCTTATCAAAAAATACTGCTCTCTGCCTGATTGCTTCATTCCGCACACACTCCATCAATACGTGAGAAACATCATCCACTCTGTTACACTCCGGACAGATTGGAGATTCTGCCAATCCCATCAAAAATTTGAATTTATTTGATGGAATGTGTCCAATTCGCCATATTTACCTCAGCAAGGTATGCAAATTTTGAGGACAGAAAAAAAAAACGAAAAAAGCTAGCCTAATAACTGTATGGTTCATTTACAAACTCTTAGTGAACGTTATTTTTTTTTGTTCTGTCTGCTCTGGGTGCGCTTAGGCAATGCTGAGCTGAAGAAAAGAGCAGACGGAGAAAAACTTCAGCCCTGTTTTAAAATATGAGGTATACAATAATTAGCTTTCTTACAGAATAGCTATGAAATTTACTTTAACAATGAAAGTTTATTAATACGTTTTTGGGTACAGCGAAAAACGAATTCTTCAAAAATTACAGAGCTAGAGCTAATTTCAAAACCTACAAAAGTTGAAAAGACATTCATAATTTTCGGGCTGCACAGTAAGGTCCAGTGCACGTAGTTAACAAACTTGATATTTGACAAAGCATTTTCAGGAATGAGGAAACAACAGCGGGAAATTAATACTTTTGTTGATAATGCTAATGAATAATGCTGCTTTAAGATAAATTTGTGGTAAGAGATTTGTGGAGAAGTAGATTGTCCCGTAAGGAATTTTTGATTAGTTGACAACCCTATAGTTTTGCGTCTATTAGCGGTATTCTTACCTAGTAACGACTTTAAATCACTTCTATAAACTAATAAACACTTGGGTAATTTAACAGACATAACTTTTAATGGCAAGTGACGTTTACAATTAACAAATTATTATGTAATTATTTCGATGTACTTAATTAATGAAATAGGATTAATTTCAGTGAACCAGCTAATGTCTAAAGACTTACTAAACTATCAAAAAAGGGATATTTTAAAATTTATATTTAAGGCTAAGTAAACGATTACGGCAAACAATACAAGCAAAATTCATAATGAATGAACTTGCTCATGATACTCAGTCTTGTTTGCGGTTGTTGATCCTCTTCGTTGGGACAAAATTAAATTTTCACTTTATTTATTTCTGCAGCTTAATTATACTTTTGTGGCATGTTAGTTTGTGAAATTTATTGATAAATGATTATCGTTTATAGTAAAAAAATATAATTCAGAGTACCTAACAAAACAATGATATTGAAGTCGCGGATCCGTTTTGCGAAACACGGAACTTTATATGAAGGAGAAGAATAAATTTTATCCTCCTAAGCAACAGAGTGCTCTTGTCTCAGGAAGACTCTTTAGAACTTTTAAACAGCTTATGGCCTAATTATCGAATGATAGGCAAGTAAACTTTAAATCGATACACAACAGCTTTTTCAGGGTCCCTAAATGGGTATCTATAAATGGGTATCTATTAAGCAGCTGTGTAATCTGTTAAGCTTAATTTCATCGATAGGGACGTCTTCACATTCTTCACACATTTTATTTAAGTTTAGCTAAAATATACAGAATCTCGATTCTCTCAAACATTAACTGACATTTTAAACAAATTTAGCAAACTAGCATGGAGTTATGTAGTTCCTTTACTCAACAATGGATATACCCCCCGTAAAACTCGGATTTCGTTTAATGTGATATTATGCAATTGCGTTTGCTACGACGACCCTATCAATACTCTCTTCTCTACTCTCTACTCTTATCAATATCACGGCCAGAGCTTTCCACTAATTAATGTGGGCACATGGCCATTTTTTGTAATACGTTTTAGATGAAAGTTATAACTCAGAAGTAGGATAAAGGAAATCAAAGATTGATGATTCCTATTACCTAGATTTTGCTTTGTCATAAACATCCACTTCACATATCCCGGTCGCTACAGTACTGGGCAAACCGAGAGACACGTCGTCTGAACGCCCGCCCAGCTCCGGCGTCATTTTGCGATGCGTTTTTGTCGCCACCTGGGGGCAATCACATTAATTGCATCTGTACAATAAAATTACGCGACATCGGATGTCACCAGGACTCCGAATGATCAGCGCTGGGCCTCGGAGCCTCAGTGTAGTGCCGAGAGCCGCGGAGGACGCACGACATGTCGCCCGCGCTGCTGGTCGCGCTGCTCGCCTGCGCGTGTGCAGGTCTGAACGCAAATCCGACGGTCAACGACCCCAGTGATATATGCGAAGGATAACCGCGCCTCGATCATACTCCGGTTTTTTATTACCGATGCGATTTCGACTGCCCTCTCCCGTTGTCCTTGGCGCTTTCGGCCCGGGTTCGATTCCTGGTAACGAAAGGAAACGTGTTTCGCGGCCGTTGCGTGATTTATATTTAATACTGCTTTTTGGTTTTGTTCAGAATTATGTTTGAGTGCTGTTGGTATGTATGTAGTTATATTTTTTGCCGCTGTTTAATTAATGGGTCCACAATTGGAACCAACGTATTTTTGGGTTTGAATTAAACATATCCTAAGTAAATCAGGTTTAAGATTCGAGACAATTTCGAACACATGTATATAACCGTTAATGAGACATAATATTATAAATTTGAAGTATTTCACACACTTTTCAAGTTAAAGTAATGTTTCTACTATTCATATAGTCTATCGTATTTTTCCTTAAATCAAGATGATGTTTACTTTCAAATTGCAAGAGCAAAATTAACAATAAATTATTATCCAAAAGCAACTTAACTACTCTTTCATTGATATACTAAAGATATAAAAGATGATGCTTTATCAGCTCTTACATATAAATTACATAAAAAAAGTATTGAGTACTTATTTTGCAGCTTTTCAAACATGTTTATTATACGTACCGATACTCGTACTACAAGTTGTCAGTAATTATATGTATTTTATTAAAGTAGATGATAACTTCTTAAATTTATTATATTTACAAATTTGAAAGTAGGATTGACAATAATTAAATAATTTAAAATGTTTCCAAAGCGTTAATCGTTATTTAACTACAATTCGTCTGAAAATTGTATTACATGGTTTAATTTACTACTTCTTTTGGTGAGTTGTTTGAGCTTAAACTTAGAATACGATTTCTTTAAAAGAAAACTTATATATAAAATTCTCGTGTCACAATGTTAGTTACCATACTCCTCCGAAACGGTTCGACCGATTCTCATGAAATTTTGTGTGTACATCGGGTAAGTCTGAGAATCGGCTACTATCTATTTTTCATCCCCCTAAGTGATAAGGTACGGAGTTCGCGGGGTCAGTTAGTATACAAATAAAAAAATCCACTATTTCTCGTAGCAGACTTTACGATGCCTCATCGTAAATTAAAAAAAGATTAAAAGATTAAAATATTTATTTGTACAGAAAAACACTTTTACAATTTATATGTTCATAAACAGTGGCTATAGTATAAACTGTGTTGCCACTATTTATGCCCACCGTATATATCGTATCCTTAAAAGAGTTCAACGCGCGCTCGAGTGGTTCCCATCGACATGTAGATGAACATGATGCGTAATCGATACAGCCATGAGACCAAGATGATGCTTTATTTATTTTGCTCTCGGATTACGCCCGTGAGTCCTCAACGATAAGGAAAATCTCTAACAGAATGGTTTTTCAACAAAATAGACGAGTTCATCCAAGGTAGTTGCTCTTTAGTTTTCCTTTAACATTTATACCTGTAACTGACTATGTTTTCATGTTTTCCTGATTTCCTGAATCTCTGGACATTTCTGTCTGACGAAGCTGATGGTTGCCTCATAAGTGTGGTTATCAATCGCACCTTTTTACCCAAAAACAAAAGAATTACGTCGCGGTAGAAGTAACGGCCGCTTTGCCTCTTACTACGAATCTTTTTTCTTCTGTTTTCGGCAAATAATACACCTTAATGTCAATTTTAGAGTACGATGTCCTATGCTTATCAACCATAGCCTAAAGCTATCTTTATCCACTAAGTAATTTTGGGTACAGGGCCAAGGGAGTCTCAACAGCATCCTAAAAGCATTATGATAGAGAACCTGTAAGCAGTTCTAAGCTTAGCTTTGTAAAAGAAATCAATTTAAAATGTTACATTCCTAGAGAAATTCTCCTAACATGACTTACAAATTATGCAAGGCGAGATCCGAACTTGACACCTCAATGTCGTAGTGCAGGCTGATTCATGGGCTAACTGTGCCGTGGCTTACTTAGTATTGTTACGAATTTATTTACATGACAATGGGATGTATTTTGAGCTACTCATCCTTAAGATTCATAGTAAGCTACAGTAGCAAGATCTACAGTAAGAACTGAGTATTGAGTATGTTGACCAAGTGCAATTTATTGAACATACTCTTTTAAAATATTTGTATGTAATGTCAGGAATGCAGTGTTAAGAAAACATCGAAATGAATTATCAAATACGAGTGGTCCCAGCTCCGCCCCGGTGCAGGCGCTGTTTTGCCTTAAAAGTATTGAAAGACTGTTTGTTTTCATTCTCCAGTGGACCAGTGTGAATCTAAATCATTTTCAAATCTTTTTGAACACACACAAAATAAATCATCATAATCCGTACAGTCGTTTAGGAGGAGTTCAGTGACATACACACGCACACAAGAAAATATATATACGACTATATTAAGATTACAATGTTTTCATTTACTGTGTGGTAAGTGAGTGCACATTAAATTTGATAGGTGCACTGGTATGAGAAAACCACTGACGTCCATCATACATGATCAGTCTTAGGAATAACCAAAAAGAACGCAGGACTAATTGCGTTTGTCTTTTCAAATTACTTTACTTTTGCCGATGTCTGAGGGGGTGTGAGTATATTGGTACTCATGCTCCTGACAGTAGACATTTTGTTAATAATGATGGCAACTTTGAAAGCATTAGCAGTTCTTTGGGCTTTTCTGCATCTTTTAACAACTCAGAAGATGATATTTGATAATTATATTGTCACTAAGTTGAGGCTGGCTAAACTAGATGCAGGTTTTTTTTATATATAAGCCGAACAAAAAGGCAGACAGGCTGCGATCACCGTCGCCTATGGACACGAGCAACCCCAGGAGAGCCACTCGAGCAGTGCTTTGAAGGAGAGCTTTTTTTTACAGCTTTATTGAAGAACCCCATGTCAGGTTAGAATGACTTTCAATATTAAGTCATATCAGTGCACAGAACTCAGTTATAAAAATAGATTAAAATGGTACCAATATAAAATTACGTCAAAAGCGTGTACTTATCTATAAAGAATTCTAACTTTATTTCCATACGTCCACCCACGGCGATAATCTATGCAAATGTTTTGACCCGCTATTCCGATATATCACTATTGACAAAGTTTTTGCCGTGTTAAATTGAACCCTATCTCTTTGACTATAGTGCTGAAATAGTTGGTAGGCTTCAGAGAAATGGTGAGGTGTTTGTGAATGAACTCCCGTACAAATGTTTGTCTGTGCGAAGCTCCAACCGGAATATTTAATTCTTGTACAAACAGGTGCCGTTTGCTGTTCGGTTTGTGTACTTCCAGAAAATGAGTATGATATTTTATGATGTTGGTGCACGGGCTCGCTTCAGCTAGCATGTTATTTACCTTTAGTTGTGTACATAGTGTATATTTCTTTGTCCTTTAGAAAATAAAACATTGCATACATTGATTTTGTAAAATGCGTTGTACAGAAACTTTTGGACACAGATTATGGAGCAGCGTGGTGGAGTATGAGTTAGGCTTCCCCAGTTACGGGGACAGGCCGTAAACTGTCGACGTACCTAAGTAAAGGACAAGAACAGGAGTCGAAGGACATAAAGGGGTTACCGTATGGGGCTCTTCAAAAGAGGAGTAAATATCAGTGGATAACTTGCTAAGTGTTCTTTTCCTCATTTGCCGCACTAAGCAAAGTATATTTGTTGAACGACAAACAGCAAAGACAACGACAAATAGTCTAAAAGTACTCTAATATGACTGTTGACATCTCAAAAATAATTTTCCTCTTTTCTGTGCTCTCTACCTAACAGAGAAAAGCGCAGACAAACGAATTTCCACAAAGTCTTTGTCGGTACTTTCGATACATCGATACACATTTAGGGCTGTTTCCTTTCTGAACAAATACTTATTCACGGTAACTCCAGATTACCGTACGAGACACACATGTGCTCGTGATTTAAAACTCTACAGTAAATCTCCTGTAAATTACGAACATTCGAGTACGAAGTGGTTCGTACTCGTGTTCGTCCGAACAGACACAAAGTCTTACAGGCTGAGAGGGGTCTCAGCGGGTAAGTCTTTGTGTCAGATCCTCGTCCCATCTTCACCCACAAGAAGCAGGCAACTACCAAACTGAGACTAACAGTGAAGTACTTATTATGGAAAAAACGAAACATATTTTTGTCCGCATTTCTAGCGGCCTTACATTATCATTTTGAAAAGTTATTACATAGCTTACGGAGCTGCGGGTTCATTTGTCACTGTTGGCAATAAATTCATTTTTGTGGTGGAACCCGCATTTTCTGATTCAGTCGTTGCATAGTGAATCTACAAACATTGTAGACATTCTTACGTACCTACTACTGTGCTTATTGTTAGTTAGTAAGTAGTACTGTTCCTTCTACCTATATTATTTCATAAACAAATGTTGCTGGACAAAGACAATCAAAAAATGCTGGGCAAAGGCAAACGAATTACGAATCTTATAAACCCACAATTTTCCTGACAGATACGAAAACTGTGACGTGACGGGTTGGTGAAAAAATTGTGCTCCAAAAATGTATAAAATAAATTGTACTTTTTGACCTATATCCAGTTACTCATTTTAAATTTTTCGTTATAACTATAGCGACGATTATGCATCCGAAAGTTAATAATTCGGGCTAACTTTTTATGAAAGTAACTAGATTATCTAGCAGCAGAATAAATAAAAAATTTCATCTCACTGGAGCCAACATCTCTTTACCATGATTCTCGTGAGTTTGGGAAAGATACAGTTAAGTATCACAATTGTTCATAAACACTTTTTCCAATTAGAGATAGAGACAATGGTCGAAATGTTACGGTTCCCACCGCGGGGTCAGCGGTTTGACTCCCGGCGGAAGTCCGTCTGTTCCCAGGGCGGGTGGGAACGCATTGTTATCCTACTGTTACACTGGACCTCCATTAAAAATATTTTTTATAATTATGATAGATTGCACGACGATAACTTTCATAGAAAACTATTTTTGTTTACTTTTTTAAGAGTTAAAATGCGATTTTTCTAGTAAAGTAAGGTAGAGTAGAAAACACCCGACCTAAGTCTGACTGAACGGAGGAAAGCTAGAAAGTTTACTAAGAAAGGATAATGAACACAGCTTATGAGTTGAAATAGAAGAGCTTACTAAAAAAAGTTATGCCATTGCTTTCGACAATAATAATAAATAAATAAATAAATAAATAAATAAGGTGGTTTTAGGCAGAGTAATTCGACTGGCATAAAAATAATCGAAATATTACAATTATACTACAGGCTTTCAAACTAACTTTTGCTCATAGCTCAACTAACATGATTGTGGTATTATGATGTAATGGGCAAAGACCTTTATGCGTAATGCGATATCTCAAGCTCATCATGGGAGAATGCGTCTGTCAGGTTACATTTTTATAACCAGCCTGACTGAGGATACGACGCTCTGTAAAAAACAACCACAGCTTTATTCCAACAACTTTGTAAATATATTAATATCCACCAGTACGCGGCTGGCGCTCCAACACGCCTATGGCTTGAGAGGAGCTCCCGAAAGAAATATTCGTCATATCCACCAACCTGCCGTCAAATAACAAAAACAAAAAACTATAACGAGTTACGACTAACGAGTTAAAACTATAACGAGTTTGTCACGGCTTACGTTATGAATAAAGAAAATAATCTTCCAAAACTGTTTTTGTTATTTCAAGAATAATATATAATCTATAGAAATTATACCAAACAGGACCTGTATATTTAAATTTTCTACAAAACTATATAAAGCTTATATTATAATATGTTTACTTTTTTCAAAATGGTGAGTGAACAATCTTAGATTTCTTTTTCTTCTTACATACAGCTTAGGGAAATGAAAATATCTAAATAAACCGCCAAGTGCAAGTCGGGCTCGTGCACCGAGTGATACCGAACCCTCGGTATCATTATCTAAAAATCACGTTTATTGTATGGGAGCCCCTTTAAATATTTATTTTGTTCTATTTTTTAGTACTTGTTGTTATATTGGCAACATATTACATCATCTATGGAAATGTCTAATATCTAGTCATGAGATACAGCCTGATGACAGACAGACGGACAGACGAACGGACAGCGGAGGCATAGAAATAGGGTCCTGTTGGCACCCTTCGGGTACGGAACCCTGAAAGAGCGAAGTAAGGGTTCAAAGAAACGAATACTAAAGATTGATATCTCTGAATAAAGTGCTTGACTTAATACACACTACTTATACACAGTACGTAAATTTTGGGAACGCCCTCCTCAATTTATTTGAAAGTAACTCTGTCTGTCTGTCTGCTACTCTTTCACGCTTAAACCACACAACCGATTTTGATGAAATTTGGCATAAACATAGAAAGGACGTTGAGAAAGTACATAGGCTACTTTTTACCGCGGGAAAATATCTCATTCCCACGGGAACAAATGAAATGAATGAAATGCGCCGTGTAGTGTTATAATACACTAACTACATGGTATTACTTACTTCATTCACGTCTATTATCATATTTTATATCTTATATCCTTTTGTTTTATTCTTATACTTTGCTTTTCCTTTATTATTTCTTTACAAAATTATTTACTTTCTGTGTTTGTTTATTTACATTTTGACGCAGCTATCAAAATTGTCATGTCTGTTTTTATGTTTATTTTTTTTTAATTCGTTTTACGGCATTGTATAAAAATCCTTTTAGCCATTCAATATTAAATAAAAAGAATAATTTTATGTTTCTTATTTCATTTCATAGATTAAAAAAGTATAGTATTGTCTTATTCATGTTTTTTTTTTATATTAGCCCGTTAATCAATATTCAAATCTATACATAAAGCTGATGAGTTTTTTCGTTTCGTTCGTTTGTATGTTTGTTTGAACGCACTAATCTCAGGAACTACTGGTTCCAATTGAAAAAATATTTTTGTATTGGATAGTCCATTTATTGGGAAGGCTTTTTTTAAAGGCAGACGGGCCGCGTGGTGTCAAGCGATCACCGTCGCCTATGGACACGGGCAACCCCAGGGGTGCCACCCGAGGGCTTTAGGCTATATAACATCATGCTATGACTAATACCAAAGTCCACTCGGACGAAGTCGCGGGCGGCCACTAGTCTCTGAATAAAGTGCTTGACTTAGTACAGTAAATTTTGGCAACGCCCTCCTCAATTTAGGGAAGAGGCTTTTGCCCAGCAGTGGTATACTATTCGCTTTATTATATTATGATTCGCTTAGTGCTTAAAAATAAAATAGCATAATAATAAGTACATGAAAGTCATTGTGTTAAGGTAATGGTAAGGTAAAAGGCATTAAGTTAGAAAGATAACGTACGCATGAAGTTGCTAATAAGGGGTTGCTAGCTTGTGAAATATTATTATTGTTTTACGAAGTTTTTGTTTTAGAATCGAAATGATACATCCACTTTTTTCCTAAATTTCTTTTTATATTATTATTTCCAAGATTCAAATTACAATTCCAGAAATAAGTACAAACATTAATACTGGGGCACAAAAATTGCTTAATTTTTCTGAACACAGTTATTAAAGAGCTTTAATGTATCTAATAACAATCTTTGAGATCAATGTTGTAAGATTCATAATATAAAGTATATTTATCTATTATACGTATGATCTCCTACATGTAAGAAATAAATTGTACTGATGATTATATTTTTTTAAATGACAAATTAATTGCAATAAAGTTTGTTCAACTCTATTTACTATACATAGTAAAAGCGGAGTGTTAGAGCGAAAATACACTTTCGCTACTTAATGTTTCATTTTAAAGCCTCCATTATACTTATAAAAAGCGGAATTACTTAAATAATAGGCAAATTATATGCTTAAATTTTATGTCTATTACATTAAAAAAGAAATATGGGACTTACATACCAACATTTAAATGTTTCACCGCTATTTGTATGGTTTGAATTTGTAAATATGGGAATTTCAATTAAAGAAAATTATTTTCCACCACTGTTTTCGTTTATTACTAAGTTAATAAATATATGACAACCATTGGTTTAAGCCTTTAATACGAGCTAAGGTATCCTCTGTCTGTCTTAGTTAATTTTAAAGACGGGCCCCGTGGTGTTAAGCGATCACCGTCGCCTATGGACACGGGCAACCCCAAGGGAGCCACCCGATCATTGCTGGCGATTGAGCAAGGAGAGATTTCTTTAGAGCTTTCTTGCAGAACAACATGTTATAGTCCACTGGAAATAGTCCCTGTAGCTTCGGGAGTAAGAATAGAGCTACGGTATCCCCTGCCTGATCGTAAGAGGCGACTAAAAGGGGGCTTCCGGGGCTGCGGGCGGTGAGAGTGGGAGCTAGACCCGTCCAGCCAGCAGCCCCGGGAAGGACGGCGGTGTGTGCGTGGCCGCATGCCGCCGTAAGCATCGGAAGGTGCAGGAGATCACATCTGCTCTCCCAAAGATGGGCCCGTTCCAGGGCGTCGCGTATGGAGGACACCGGTGCGTTCCATGGGAGATCCCGGATTTTATTCTAGACTAGCCTTCCGCCAGCGACTTCGCCCGCGTGGACCCGTTTTATGGTTCCCGTAAAATAAAAAATAGCCTGTGTGCTAATCCAGGCTATATCTCTAACTTTCTTCAATCCATTTGAAATACGACGTACGATGATACATTGCTATATTAAAATCATAGCCGTTTAACCAGTTGCTTCAACCGCGTGTTAACCGTTTTCCCGTAGGAAGAAAGCATTTTCCCGCGGTAAAAAGTAGCCTATGTTCATCAGGGATAATGTCAGCTTCTGCTGGTAAAATAATTTTTCAAATCAGTCTTTTTGTTTCGGAGCCTATTCAATACAAACAAAGAAACAATCAAATATTTCCTCTTTATAATATTAGTGTAGATTAATGTAGATGTGCCTCGCGGTTTTAAAAGTCTAAAACATTCCTTGGTAAAAGGTCTATACAACACAAAAAAAATTTGGACAAGTAAGGCTCTAGATTAGCGCTTAGAAGAAACAAACTCTTCAGCTTTATATGTAATATAAGTAAAGGAGACAAAGCATTTAGCATACAAAATAAAGAAAATCCTTATAAAGAATGGTGGCTCGTCGTGAAGTTTTTAGTAAACCTACAAACGTAAAACACCAGGCCTAGGCCAGGTAGAAGATTTAAAAATTACGCTTCGTCCAGTCAATAAATAGTATTCCATCATGAAGGATACTATTCATATTATTTTATTTTATTTTATTATTCATCTTACCGCACCGATTAAAGTTCACTTAGACTCGAATCCCGCGAAAGATCTGCAACTGGGTGGTCCGTGATGACGTCAGCAAATGCTATGCAGTCCTTTCAAGAGCGCGAGCTATAAAACAACGCCATCGCGATTGCGGAGTAGCCAAGAAACTCTTTCATTTTTTGTATATAGAACTGTGACAGCCAGTGGATTTGGCAGTGGCAGAGCCATGCGAAGCTCTAGAGTGGCAAATTTTCGACGAAGTAATTAGTAAAGGACAGGAAATTTCGATTCGGATTCTGATTTCCAACTTAAATTATGAATAGAAAAGGAATAAGCGAGGATATATCCCTTATATTACTACGTTAAAGTTGTAGAAATCGTCTTCAGAAGATTGCCTACAGAGAGCTTATTAAAGCTCTAAATCTTGATTAAAAAGGCATGTTGGATATTAAGTAACGAAGAAGAACATTAAAGTGTCAAAGAAATTAAAATATTCTGCCGTCTTTCATACTCATCGAAAGTTCTGAAGCTAAATCTAGATTACAAGGCATAAGGTGTCGTGAGAATGTTCATGCATAAGCAACCCACCCACGGTACTAATAGTACCGTCTGAGATAAACGCCCATTGACCATTGCACCTCGCTGACTCATGCTTATTTGTATGCATTCTAAATATAGAATACTAAATATACTACAATTTTTTTAAAGATGATATAGGATTACTGCTATCTTCATCTTATATAAATTAAGATTCTATAGATTAATTCCATAAATCATTTTACGTAGATGTGACCGGCCTTTCCAATGTCTACCAAAACACAAAAAACTGCCTAAAATTGGTGTAGCGAAAATTACATTACATGTAACATACAGAAAAAAACACCCCAGAAAACCTCAAAGAATAATCAATTCTTAGAATGGGATGTTTACAATTGCAATATTTTTTGGGCTTGGATGGAACTGTTCCGTTCGTGGGAAACTAGCCATCGAAGTGTAAAGCCTTGATCGTCGGTGAGAACTTATCTCAATCACATCGAGTGCATTTGACCGCCGAGCGTGTCCATATCAAACGAGTAAGTAGATATATATCTACTTACTTATAGGTACTCAATATCGTGCATATCTTGTTTGGATCTAATCTGAGCACATCATCTCGACTATTGTAGTGAGCCTGATATCGATCTTCTATCTTCTTTTATGTCAGGTCGATCACATCCCAAACTTTTAACATTATTATCAGTCCACATAAGTCATACATAAGTACGTGAGTATTATTACTATATACATACATATTGTGCTACAGAAACCACCTTATAATTCTTTGTAATATTTAAAAGATTACACGAGTCAGCCGGGAAACAAGATTCGTTTTTACAAAAAAACTTATAACTAATTTAAGTACAAGAATAATAAAATAATTAATTTGATTGCAAATAACAAAAGGATGAGGAAAATCATAAATCCTTTTTTGTTCATGTTTCGGAAAAATATTCACATTTTTTATTTTAAGATCGAAGTAAAAACTACTATGAATCGTATTCTTAAGAATAATAAAACCGAGTAGTTCACACGATTAACATGATAATGACAGTCCACTTGTATACGTTTTTGTGTAGAGCTCTTAATTAGGTATAAAACAGATGAAATATAATGCGGTATGAGAGTCAAGCGAAAGACAATTTCGTTTAATGAAAGTGGTGCGTTAATATCTATTCTGTTTTTATTATGAGCTACAGTTACTATAGAAACTACTGATTATAATAATGATTTTCTTTTAAAAAATAGTAGGTATTTTGGAATACCTAACTATTGCTATCGCGCTGAGCCCTGCGCTATCCGCCGCGTGCGATAGGGACAGATGCAGCTCAGACCGATTATACCTACAAACTTTCTTACTAAATCGAGGTTTCGTATTCTCCTTCAAAATTGAGTTTATTAAATATTTTTTTCACAAATATCAAGAAATAGAATAAGTCTATGCCCCTATGTTTTTATTTGGTCGTAAAAACCTTTCAAATTTGTTTTGCAGTTGTTGGATTAGGGCTGTATGAAAGAGGCATTTTCTACGATTTTTGACGAGTAATATTTTCTGATCTAATTAGTTGATTGAAAAAAAAAACAAAACATAGGAGCATAGCTTTAGCAGACTTAGATATTGTCACAAAAAATCATTCCTCTAGAAACATTATCCAGGAAGAAAATAGGAGAATATATTTTTATGGAAATACGGCGGTAGCGTTTCCTCCTAACAGTGCTAGTAAGTAATGATATACAAATCATTGACGTGAAGTAAGGTGAAAAGACTCTGAAAATGTAGCGGAGACGAAATTGCGCGCAGAACGAACTACGCAGCTAAGCCAAGGATGCGGTCGAGTGTGAAATCTACACAGGTGATGCATTCCGTGCTTCGGAAGCCACGATAAGCCGTCGTTCTCGGTTGTTATCGATAGATACCAGTTGTTAGACCCAGTCATAGGCCTTATAGGCGGTTCGAAAATATTCGACAGCGTGGTGGCCCCTAACCCGCATCTCCACCAACCTGCATTGAAGCAGCATGGTGTATAAAGCTTCAGACCTCCCAAATAATGGGAAGAGGCTAGTTAAAGTCAAAGTTAACTGGAGTATTAACGATTCTATTTACATACCAACGGCATTAAAATCGCTTTTCGTTCCTCTGCAGTCCATCGCATTATCACTGGGCGTTGTAGTATTTTCTTCATATAGATTTTATAACTAACTTAATTTTTTTAATCAACAGAAACTTATAAAGGAGCAGAATCATCAGTAAAAAGTAGGAGTTTAAGAGCAATTGGTAAGTTATACATAAATAATATGATGAACACTGTCTCACACTGTTATAAAAATACATTGAGAGTTATTGGTCCTACTTCTACGTTTTTTAGATTTTATATTATTTATTTATATTTATGAATCCCTGCACTTTCTACTTAGTTTAACACAATTTTGTACATGATAAATACATTCTCTTTTTCAAATTGATCCCATCTTTTTCGGTCTTATCGTTTTACTGATCCTGAAATGCTTTTAAATAAAAATATGGCGGATTTTAAATATATAAAACAACTTCTGTAATACCCATATTTGCGCAAATAAATCATTTTTCTTTTCTTTCGTCATTTACAACCTATTACTACGCTGGGTAAGTTCTAAATAATATATTTTTCATGCCTTTAAGAAAGCTTGGGCTATTGTCGGGTGCACAGGTTCCTTAACAATGTTTTCCTTCGATGTAGATCATATTATTTATTCTACTCCGATGTCTTTGTGGTCAGGGTCTTATAGATTTAAATATGAAACAATTTGTAATTTCAGGTTCCCTGGAACTGCCCCAAGGCTGCATGTACGAGGGCCGGTGGTTTGCAGATGGCGCCAACGTGAGGACCAGGGAAGCATGTCTCTTGTGCATATGCTCCCGGGGGGCGATGTCATGCAGGCGCCGTGCGTGTGCGCCGCTGCCGGAGCCGCCGCCACGGTGCCATGTGCTGCATCGGCGGGGCGAGTGTTGTCCGGAGTTGCATTGTCCAGGTTGGTGTGAAAGCCATGCAATCTACAAGATGAAGTATTAGATACCAATATAGTCGAAAAGGCCAGCGAGCTGAAACAAGGCGAAGGCTGAAGGCGGTCACAACTGTCGAAAAGCCGACAATCGATGGAGTAGACGGCTTTTGGAGTGAAGATCACGTTTAGGTAAACGGGGAGTAGGAAGTCCCCCTGTGAGGAGGCGTGATGATCAACTCCGGATACTGTTAGATGCGTAGAGCCGAAAACCGGGCTCAGTGGCGCGCCTTGGGAGAAGCTTATGTCCAGCAGTGGACTAATAAAAGCTAAAGAGTGAGAGAGAGAGAAAACCTTGATAAATGCAACTCTCAATCGCTGAGAGGAAAGCCCGCGATGCTGAAGGGCTGGAGTTTACTCCGGTCAGTCCGCTGTTGGATTCTCCCAAACCATCCATAAAGCCTGTAGCAAAATTTATCACTTATCCCTCGTATCTCATCATTATAACCAATACAAACGGTTTAACATGCCCTCCAAATCAATGAAATCAGCATAAAATTGTTTTCTACTATCGATCGACCATCTTAAGATACGATATATAAAGATAGGCAAAAATTTACTTAGATTAATTTTTATTGGATAAATTGGTTATAGCATCGCTAATTACTGAATCTCATTTGATTCGAAATAAACTCTAGCATGTTTAATAATAATAAATAAATGTCTTTGGACAATTCACACAACACCATCTGATTCCAAACTAAGCAGAACTTGTACTATGGTAATCAGAAAGCTGATAAACATACTTATATAATTCTAAATACATACTTAAATAGATAAATTAACACCCAGACATAGAACAAATAGTCATGTTCATACCACAAATATTTGTCCTGGGTGGGAATCGAACCCACGACCTCACGCTTCGCAGTCGGCTCATCACCCACTACGCCACGGAGGCTGTCAAATGTTTAACTCTTTTAAATCGCGATTTAATACCTGGTATTAAAAAAACAATATAAAAAATAGGGAAAGTTCCGATTCTCTAAAATTATTCTCTTACTGCACACTTTCTTCAGTTCTTAACTCAGGTACATTTTTTACGCTGGGAAATACTTTTGCGCATACCTCCTGGTATTCCCAAGTGATTCAAGAGGAATATGGGACTCAATGGCTTGATGCCATGATACCCACTAAAAAAAACCCAGCGGTAACCTCTACACCATTTGATGAGACCTGCTGAGATTGCTTACGCATGCTAATAGTAACTCATGTACTTGACAACATTCCACCTACCTAGTTTGCCGTCGAAATAAGCTGCCAGTATTTTGAAAATTTTCACGAGTTGGAGCTCAATAGTTTATCGTTAACCTTGGTGCTACTGACCTTCATAAACGTTTATTTAATTTTCAGATAGAATAATGCTGTTAGAACATGGTGCATCTGCGAGATTTGAGGACGAAGACTTTTCAGTTGTAGCAACACCAGCGTCAATCAGACATGGTATGCCGTTTCAACAACTCACCATTGTTTGTCGTCTATTGCTTACAATTATGTAAAACTTTAAGTATTTCCAGCGTGCGTGGAAGGAGGGACTGTGTACGCAGCAGGATCAGCGATGAGCTCCAACGTGGCTTGCGAGCAGTGCTTCTGCCTCGGGGGAGCTCGACGGTGCGTTCATCCTCGCTGTCTTCCACCACCTCCTGGGTGCAAGGCACGTCCTTCACCAGGCGCCTGCTGTCCTCAACGATACTACTGCGACCATGTCAGTACTCGGCCACCGCATATTCGGAATCCTCACGGTAGGTGCTCATGTTAGATCATAGTATGTTATGTGCAAATGAGGAATGTTTGCAAGTAGAAAAAAATAAAGGAATTAAAAATGTCTAGAGATAATTACAGTACTCTCACACCTTAGCATATCATTTAATATTTTTAAGAGTATTTTCAAAATTTCACAGTAAAGACGCAGGAGTGCCTCTTTAGAAATACTAAAAATTATAATGACAAATCTATGCCAACCATAAAAACATCAGTCTAGCAAAATTACACACACGTTTGAGCCAAGACGTGTATTTCACGAAGCAAAGAGCTGCGATAGCCTAGAGGAGGATAGATTTAAAGGTTTGAATTCCACTCACAGTAACACATTTTGTGATTGTTTAATAATGCTTAAGTATATTATCGCATTTGCCTCATAGTGACAGTAATAAATTAAATGATTACAGATTGTGAAAGTGATGATGGCAGAAGAGTCCCAGAGGGAGAGCGAGTGCCATCAGAATCTGGATCTCAATGCACCCAATGTTTCTGTCTGCGAGGCTCAATACGTTGTCAGCACCTGTCTTGTGCTCCACCGTTGCTGGGCTGCACGCCTTTAGTCCAGCCTGGACAGTGTTGTCCTCATCAGTATCAATGTGACCACAGAACAAATGGTAGGAAAAATAATATTGTAAATTTTTTCTATATAAATAAACCGAACAAAAAGGCAGACGGACCGCGTGGTGTTAAGCGATCACCGTCACCTATACGGGCAACCCAAGGGGAGCTACCTGTGCATTGCCGGCTTTGAAGTGAGCTTTAGTTTTAGCTTCATATAGAACTAGCGGCCGCCCGCGATTTCGTCCGCGTGGACTTTGGTATTAGTCATAGCACGATGTTTTATAGCTTATAGTCTTCCCCAATAAATGGACTATTAAAAAAAAAAGAATTTTTCATTTTGAACCAGTAGCTCCGGAGATGAGCGTGTTCAAACAAACGAACTCTTCAGCTTTAGTAACATTAATATAGATAATAACAACACTATAGATAATAAAAGACCCTTATTTTTATTACAGGTAGTGCTTACGCCGAGCTGCAGAATTTGTGGCATAATTCATTAGTTGCTATAAAAAATGAAGACCGGTCTTTTCATTCATCGGAGTCCACAAAACGTGAAACTACAACCACAATTTCTAATACCGTAACAGATAAGTCAACAGAAGGTAAAAACGACTCCGTAACAACTACTAAAGTTAAACGGAAAACCGATGAAATTACACCTGCAAGCTCGACTTCTAAAATAGTACCGACTGAAAATTCAACTACAACACCGAGGACAACAAAACTAGTGGAAACTGCTACAAAATTACTTACTTCAACAGAAGCAACAACTTCTATAGAAATTATTGAAAAAACCACCACAGAACAACCTGAAGCTACTGTAAAAATTATGATTAATGGTACAATTAATTGCACAACTGAGTTATCTTCCACATCAATGTCTCTTAATGTCACTCATAATAACGATACAGATAAAATTCAATATGAGGGCGAACCGAGAGTACCATTTACCGATACAAGCAATTTAGATACACATACATTTTCTCCAGTGGAAATAATTACTGACAGGTATGGTGGCTTTGACGAAAATGACACATTTACGATAAACGTAACAAGCTCTCTTAGAACGAACTCTTCGCTATCTTCAACTACGTCTACTACAACTTCAACAACAACGACGACAACGACAGTTCTCCCAACAAAAGCAGTACCACCTGCTCTATTGGAATCTTTGAATATTTCAAAAAAGACTAAAGAGGAATATGATTACGATTATACAGAACCAACTTTACCACCGTCTTTGCCCAACCTCAAGTAAGTTAATTATTTTACTTCTGCATAGAACTTAAACTTTTCTTAATTTCACTAAAAATATATTTTTGTTTGCTCAGGATTATTCCTTTTGTGGCTGCCGATGCCGTAGTTGAAGATGATATTTCTTCTAAAGAAAGTCTTACATATCCTGTATTAGAACGAGAAGACAAATTTCCTGTGTACTATCCAAGTGCAGAATCGAAGGACACTGCTTTTCCAACCAGAAGAGAAGACATTTATCATCCAACACAGTATCCAGTGTTCATATCGAAAAAAATTGAGTCTCCCCAATATCCTTTATCTCAAGAAGCAGATCTGTCTAACGTTGGGTATCCTGGTGTAACGAATGATCTTTCGACATCTGTTCATGAATATACAGTAACTGCTTCTTTGGGTAGTCGTCTCCCTGAAATCAATAAAGCTGAAACGAAGATGCCCAGTACAAGTGCCAACTTTGAAATGGAAACACCGGCGGTTAATTTATTTTCTCCCCCGGTAGAGACAGAAGGCAAGCAAAACTTTTTATTTATTGTATTACTTACATTTGGCCGAAACCCTTTTTACATCCTAGAATAGAATATAATATAATTTATTTGTCAAAAAGTATAGGTCAATAAGGTTTCACATAAAATTTTCAACAGTTCCAGTATACTTAGCCAAATATTATTGAAATACAATTTTTTTATCACACATGCGGTGTTTAATCTAATTGAACTAAAAAAAAAATACTGCTTGGCATGGGTCTTTTCATATTGTTGGAGCACCAGCAGCGTACTCCGATATGCTGCTTTAATGCGGATTGGTCGAGATGCGATTTAGTGGCCAACCCGCTTTAGGACGTTTTCAAACCGCCTCCGATAAGGTTACCCATCGATAATATTAATAACTGTTACCCATCGATAACACACCCAGAATTAAAAAAAAAACTAAATACATCTGGAAAATAAATCCAATACCGATGAGGTATTCATCATCAAACTATGAAATAAGTATTACCTACGTTATATTTTTGTTTTATTTCAGGAGGATTTATCCCGAAAGGACCAGGAATTATCGATGAATATTATGCAGTTTATCCTAGTACACCCTCAGGACCAGTGGTGCCACATTTGACTACTTCCATGCAATTGGATACTGATAAAGGTAAACCATCATCCACCAAAAACCTAATAAATAGTTTAACCCTAACGTTTAAGAGAAAAATATTCGTAAAGTGACACAAAATTCCATATTTTAAATTTTTTGTTATTTTCAGGTGAATGTACTGCAAGTGATGGACGAAGAGTTCCTGCGGGAGAGTCAGTGAACCTGGCTTGTTCTGTGTGTACTTGCGCATGGGGAGAACTCCATTGCTCCCCACGTCCTTGTCATACACCAGCGGGCTGTAGGCGTCGATCAGCTTCTACCAACTCCGGAGACTTATGTTGTGGAGAATTGATCTGTGATCATGGTTTGTACATTTTTATTATATTTATCTCAATCTTTTCTAAAATAGGTATTTTCATAGAATAGAGACAGATTTAGGCTGATGTGCACCATGCTTAGTGTGAGTTGTTATAGGACTCAGGATGCACGGTGAATAAACATGGTCATTAAACATTGTAATGTTTTCTATATGCGTGCGGCAGTGACAATACGCACGTGACTTAGTCTCGACTTAGTTACTAGTCAAATGTTAATTTTCCCAGGATTTAATTTTTAAACCACGGCGTAGAAGTCTGGTATCTCACCTATTCACCGAATAGGTAAAACACACCATTTTATAGTCTTTCTTTTGAATTTAAAATGATATATTAATCTATACATATAATAAAACTGTAAGCAGGGTCAATTCTGTACATTGCATATAAATTTAAAAAAATACTTCTAGGGGTCTTTTTATAAGTAACAGAAGCTAAAAATATAAGTTTTGAAATTATTGTCTGTCTGTCTGTCTGTCTGTCTGTTGTTAGCTTTTCACGCAAAAACTACTGGACGGATTTTGATGAAACTTTTTTTGTTTTATATATATTGGTCCTCGCTAACATTTGGGCTATAGATAATTTTAAAAATCACCCTTTAAGGGTGTGAAATGAGCGATGAAAATTTGTATGGAAAACTTGGATTTTTTCAATAGATTTTCTTGAAATTTGGTATAAATATTTTCTAACCAAAATAAAAGAATACGTGTTTCAGCATTTCCCGAAATTCACCCTTTAAATGTCAATTTTCTTTGAAACTCTTTGAAAATTGAGTGTCGAAACTTGATGTACAGAATATTTTTGTGCAGAGTAATATACTTATAATTTTGTATTTGTAATCTTTACTAACATAGTAAGAATTCTATTTAAGCTTTTTTCAAAACTACCCCTCAATAGCAAATAAAGTGGATTCGAAAGTTAGTATCTCAAGCGTACAATAATTAACCTTATTTCATTCTCAAATTATTTTCCCTTCTTTTAATGATGTGTTTACTGATTTATTGTTGAATGAATTTCCGTAACATTAGTGTGTATTTCATATCAATCGGGTGATAAACAAAAAAGTTATGTTCATTTACACAATACGCGACATAAACTTAAAAGGCACTTTGGGGAATTTGTATGAAAGTTTCGGTAACAGCCCATTCAAAACCATAAACAAAAGTTTAAATTTAAGTAAAATTATTTTGAACTCTCACTAATATTGTCGACTATATTAAATATACTTAGATCAGCTTACTGTATTTTCTTTCGTTGGCCGAGTATGGCTACCTAATAAGCGCATCGCGAGCCTTACCGCCGCCGAACCTTACATCACAGGCTCCATTGAGTTAGTTGCTCAGCTTATTAGTCTTTTTTTAGGGTGGAAGATTATTAACAGGCTGCAGCTGAAACGATTATTATCGCTACATTATATCAAGCTGCAACCTTTTTAGCATTCCACTGCTGAGCATGGAGCTCTCCCAATATTGAGGAGGCCTCAAGCTCCGATGAACCGAAATCCAAATCTTACAATCTCAATGAATCCAGCATTAAGGTTATAAGATACGGAATCTAAACCTTCATACAGAATGTACAAAGCCTTAACAAAACAAGACTACTGCAGACATCTAGGTGACGAATAGTTAAACTTTTAGTGAACCAACTGTTAATCTCAATATCTACCTATTTGGTAATTTGACATTCGATTTATCAACCACAAAGTTTACATGTCATACGGTAGATGGCGTTATTGAGCAATATTCATTTCTTCTCCAAAGTGAATCGATGGAGATAATTTCAAATAAAAGCCTTAAGTCTAATAAAAGTAAGTACATAGTGTAAAAAAAAATAAAAAATAACATTTCACACGTATAGCCTCACATTAGGGTAGATATACCCTGTGTCGCGGGTGCCATGAACACACATAGAGACAGAAACACAACCACCCAGACAGAGAACAATTTAAACTCATCATTGAAATTTCTGCTTCGCCCGGATTCTAACCCGGGACAGTTCGATTAGCAGTCCGGCATGGTAAACATTGCGCCACGCGGGTTGTCCCATCGTTGGGTAGGTATACGTATGATGCTGAACATTGTTAATTGGACCAATGATAACTTAACTCATTTTTTGCGTCTCTTTATTGCGTACGGGCTGAGGGCTCATCCACACACGTTGATTGATGGAGATATTAAGGATTCTTTAAAGACTCTTTATAAAAATATTCTTTATTTCCAAATACAGATAGCACACTGTGTAGAGACCCTGCCTTCTGCTTTAGTTTTCACAATGTTATATGAGTTATGACTTATGACCAAATTGCTGTCCGCAAGTTTTAAACCTATAGTTTATTAATTGACCTTACAATTATTTTTCCGATTGTTTAATCCTAAGCACGTGTATGTTTAGAAATTTTATCTCCCAACTACAAGTAGTTGTATAGTGCACCTCTTTTCTGCAGTAGGTTAAATGTATGTATATAGAATGAGTCTATACATTCTTTGCAGTATAAATTCACCCAATTTACTAAAGATACTATTTTTAACATAGATGAAGCCTCGGGCACAGCAGTATCTCTTAACTTTAATAAACGAGGTACATATTTGTAAAGAGAATCTGATTGCACGAGAAGCGAAACGTGAGAAAAGTGGATAGTAAGATCAGTACAGTAAGCATTCCTTACTGTTTTAGGTTTGAAGGATTTAGAAAAAATACATTAAGTTTCTTCTGAACATATGAACATTGTATTATAAGTGATTTCACTATAATAATATGTAAGAATAATTTACCTACTACTTATTCAATGCAAATAAATAATCTTTAATTTTTAATCAATCCATTTTATAAAAGTCTTTATACACGCGGACGACGTCGCGGGCACAGCTAGTAAACAATAATAAAAAAGACAATAATGTTATCTTTTGCTCATTTCAGGCAATAAGACAACTCCGGCGCCTCTAACTACAAGTCGAATATTTGAAATTCCCTTCAATGAAACTAAAGTGCCATTGAAAAATAATACTGCAACTGAAATTGAACATATGCCTCACGATTATAAGACTACCAGCCCTACTCCAATTACTTCAACAACAACGTTTAGGGCACCTGATGAGATAACAACTAAAAAAAATACTGAAAAACATGTAACGTTTATGACTACAACAGTTTCAACTCCTAAAATGACAGAGAAAGTAATAACCACCACGTCAACGACAACGGTTTCGAGTAGCAAGGAAACACAAAGCTATAACCATTCCTTGGAATACGATGACGAAGACGATGACGAAGGCTTTTCTTTTGGTAGTGTTTTGAAATTGCTACTCAGTGAAAATTACGACTCAACTACCAAATCGCCTAATAAGAAGAAAACAACCCCACTTGTAATAAATACCACGGTCTCCAAGCCAATAACCACCACGTATAAACCGATGACCCCACCAAGGAATCCACCAAATCTTATAATGGATTCCTTTGTACCCGTTACACATCATTATCCATATAGTCCACCTAAGAAGCTGCTTTCGCCGAACACTATAAATAGAATTGATCATTTAGTGCTAGGAGAAGCTACAGCCATACGTACAACTGCCCGTCCTGTTATCTCTTCGGCAAAACCTAAGACTACAACCACTACCAGTACAAAGAAACCGATAACAACCAGTAGACCTACACCTCAACCCACAACAAAAAATCCGACCGAAATAAAAGAATATATAGATCACGCAGTGATAAATGAGATTTCACGGCCGGCTCACAATTCTTTAGGTGTTGGAGCTGGTCTTTTAAAACTAGCAGGATGTAATATTTATGGTAGAATGTATCGCGTTGGCAGAATCATTGCAGAGCTTTCGACACCGTGCCAAGAATGCAGATGTACGGAAGTGGGAGTTCAGTGTCGACCATTAACTTGTTGAAACTAGAATTGAATTTAAAAAGAACAATTTTTTCTCAGTGTACTTTGGTGAAACTGTTTGGTAATTTAGATGCTACTCGTAAATTATTGTACAGTGTTTGTGACTGTTTAATATTGATTTTAAGGACTTAGTATAAGTATTTGTAGTAAGAAAATATTTATTTAGTTAAGTGTTACAGTACACAGCCGGCATTGATCTCATGCTTTTTGGGATGGACGAAACGAGTAGTAGTCCGATGAAGTTGTTTCTGCCAGGTTGCAATAAATGACTTATCCTCTTGCATTTATAGTTTTAGTTGGAAATTCACACGCAGTGTTAGTTAATTATTTTTATTACGATTCTTTTTTTACACGCCTCTCAAAATACTTGGAAGTGTTTTACACAATACAAGTACAATTTTTTTAAATAACATTTTAATTTTATTACGAGTACTATAGCCTGCATCACTTTATCCATTCATACTTGTATGTCTGTATTTTGTTTAAATATGTGTATTTTGTTTAAATCATGTCTTCGAGTAGATTTTTGAAAAAAAATTAAACTGAATTACAATAATTGCAGTAGTATTGCGAGTAAAAAGACTAACTTTACATAAATAAATGAAAATAAAGTCCTTACTGTGGTTGTTATGTGTTTCATTTCATAATTCGTTGGTATAAATATAAAATTTGTTTGTTTGTCACGAATTATAATAAAACAGACATCAATGTTTGTCTCGACACCATAATCTATCATATCGCTTTTATTATTCCTTGGTTCCATCGGGATTTTTATATCCTGATGTCCTCTGCTTATTTTATATTTTTCGCGTAGTATCATCTTTTTACTCCTGCCGTCGAGTCCTATTTACAAGCATGTTTTTATCTAAATTGTTTTTATTTTTTAATGGCCAATTATATTGATTTCTTTGTGATATTAACTTTTGCAAATGAACTGCTTGCATGATTCTTATCTGTGAATTTATTATTGTCCATTAATGTCATTTATTCTCATGCTAAACATTCGCCTATTCTGACCTTAATTTGTGTCTTCGCAAATCTTTAGGATAGTCTTTTGACCTGAGTGAGTTACGTCAGAATTTTCAAAACTTGCCATTCAATATATAATATCTCTTCTATGAAGTATCTACTTTAAAGTTACATGAATCGCTCCCCATTAAGGCATTCTCAAGTTCCTACTGTCAATAACCATTTTTACCCATAAATCACATTACAGGCTGAACCATTATAAAAGCGAATATCACTCACGTATCACAAAAACTTTTTAAATGCGTTATTGAATATTTAAGTAAACCGCATTTGAGCAGCGTGGTGGAGTAAGCTCTAGGCCTCCCCAATAATGGGGAGAGACCCGTGCTCAGCAGTGGGACGCAAAAATGGTTGCAGACAAGTATCTCAACAATTTAGTCTCTCATCAGAAGATTCCTTGAAAATTCTATAAATTTTAAATTTTATAAATATATCTTATATATTTTTACACTTTTGTTATCTCCGCTGCACCAAGGTGCCTTCCGATTAATAACCATAGCTTCTTGACTATCGTTACTGTTGTTTTCTGTTCGATCTCATAACATACATCATATTATTATCTATCCTATTACAATTTTCAACAAATTTTGCACGTGTTACTTTTTTACCTGTTCGTGTACGTTTCTATAAATATTGTTTTTTTCCTGTTCTATTTATTTTTTTATTTAATTACGTCGCACTAATTTACTGGCCTTTAAAAACTATATAACTTTAATTCCCATTTAAATTTTCTAAATTACCTATTAAATACCTAAGTACAATAAAGTTAATGTGATCAAATCAGATACACTTCCCAAAGATTCTTTTAACAACTTAAGTCTACAATGAGATTACAACCATTTGTAAACTGTCAACTTTAAACCCTGAAGTATTGATATAGTTAGTTTCATTTTAAATCTCTATCTTCTCAACTCAGTATTGAAGCAACATAAATATATTATTTATATAACATAAACATATTGCACGCCTAAAAAGAGGCAAATGTGAGATCTCATTATAATGTCTTTGTCACCTGTTGTAAACCACATTTATGCAAATAAAAATCTATTCTATTCTATTCTATTCTAAAGAGAAAATACCTTGATGAAATATTCTAGTGGTAATCAGCTTTGGAAATTAAATTAGCATGCTTTGGAAATTGGAACGCAATAAACAAAAATTTAAAACAACCGACTTCAAAAGAAAACTATTCCAAAACAAATTAATATTCACTAAAAAGTGAAAATATAATTTCGTATTCATCTACAATTTAATAGTTAACTTACA
This sequence comes from Pyrgus malvae, assembly GCA_911387765.1. Lineage (NCBI taxonomy): Eukaryota > Metazoa > Arthropoda > Insecta > Lepidoptera > Hesperiidae > Pyrgus > Pyrgus malvae. The sequence continues at coordinate 668,346 of OU426955.1, read as the reverse complement.
TAAAATTTTCTGCTCATCAATATGAACATACGATCTGTGTTTACCATAGACTTAGGACATAGAGAAATTAATGTAATGTACAATTTTTTTTTATTTTTGGAGTCCGTGTCGTCCTTCTTTGAAGTCGGTTATAAAGTGACTAATGTGATGTAGCATCGATATAGACGCAAAATCGCCGATAGCCGCTGCTAAAGTAGCATGTCTGCGGAGTCATTAAGGGCTCCGCGGAGACGATTTGGCCTTAGCATAAGACGAAGAATTCCAAGTTTGCAACCTATACACTTAAATACTTTCATCCTTCAAAGTTTGAAAGTGCATTATTTAAGGGTTCAACAAAGAAAAATACGATATTAATGTTGTAAAACTGTTTTATTTCAGTCAGTTGAAAAGTTAAAGTTATTGATAAGTTCAATGTTTTGATGCAAAACAATTCTACGTACGATTTCTCAGAAATCAATTGAATAAACAAGTGACCAAAGTACATAAATTCGCTTATTAATATCTAAGAATAAAACAATCACTTTTAAGATTTCCTAAAAAGTTCAATCTGATCAAAAGTTTAAAGGGATTCGGTATGATTCTTACAGAGCGACAGCATTTTTTCATCCCTTTCACATTTAGATAGTCATAAATAAAACAATAACAATATTACGATGAGTTATCAATCACTTAAAAATTGTCTACTTTATCCTTACTTACATCAGGACTAGAAAAGTGAACCTTGATTTAACAATTAACTTAAATAAATAATTATTGAGTGTAACAACTGTACTCATAGCTCGTTCATCAGGTTATAAAACTGACTTTGATAAACTTTTGTCATATCTACTGAGTTGTAGTTATAAGATTATACATGAATGAGATGAAAAATATTGAGATAATATTGTTAAATTTAATATATTATTTATTAATTTTCATAGGCCTCCCTTAGATAAAAAAAAACATAATGAAGATTACTGTAACATAGAAACGAAATAAGTTTACTTTATGTAGTCAATTGCAAATTAACGTTTTTGGTATACTAGAATTCTAAGAGTAACAATTTAATAATTAATAACAATATGAACACAATATTTCTGCCAAAAGGCAATAACAATGTTCCTTAGGAAGACTTTTGTGCGTTTGTTTAATCTTTCCATATTCTTAGATTCTCAAAATCATTGTCATGCAATTTGTACTTTATGTCCTAAATTTTAAATTCCATTGACAGGTATTCACGTTTCACAAACAAAATATACATTGCGCAGTAACATATTTATCATTTTCTTACACAGTACAACGTCGACTTAAAATTAAGTAGTAGATTCCGCTTACGATATGTGTCTATGATCAAATCAGTATACTTAAAAATTAGGCCTTTGGTAACAGACTGAAAAATGTATATGGCACTTAATGTTAATTAAAGACTAGACTTTACAAAAGCACCATTAGGTACATTAAGTTACGAGTCTCGAAAACACCCTTTATTTTCTACAAGCTTTTCCGTAACCTTAAGTACATCATCACCATCTGCTTCGTAATCTGACTGCTGTCGTAGGCGAGTCTAACTCTCTTTGTAGCTTTGGTAATATTTCATTTGGTAATCATCAATATTTCTTCAAAACCATCATGGTTTTGGTGGATAACTTTCAGGTATATGGGTCGACTTCGTACCACAAAGAATAATGTGCGATGGCCGCAAGAATTCCAGCTGCGATGAGAATAGCTGAGATCACTCTGCATACTTGGATGTGGATCTTTGCAATGTTTTCACCTAAAGCAAGGAATAATATCTATTAAGAGTAATACCAAAATAAGATATTATATAGAACTACAAAATTGAAATAAGTACCTACGCATGATAGTTAAAATGATCTAAAGACACAGTAATGGTAAGTATACTAAAAACTCTCTTGACATAATGACAACAAGACAAGAACTCGGACACAGAAGGATATCATAATAGGTGTTTGGTTTTCATAAATCAGGAACTCTATATCTATGTATAAATGTCTTGATTTACATCTGAATTAATTAATAGAATCAGGCCTAACTTTTCGGAACTCTGTTGTTATAAAGTTAGGTAAAAACTACTTTGCAATAATCCGTAATCAGAACGTATGAATCCAATGGTTTAATTATAGCTTTTTTATGCAATAGCACCTCCCTCCCTTCCACGTAGGACATGCACATGCTACAATAAAAATATACACCAACATACGCACCACCACCAACACTTGTTTCGCCCCAAAACAGAGCATCAGGGTATTTGACTTTACGACGATTACTCACAAAGTGACTTTGAAAAAGGTATACGTTTTGATTGCGGATAGTTGCAAAGTCAAACTCAGCAAACAAGATGAAAGATGACTTAGGAGAGAGATGGTTTATATAATTTGAATGAAATAATTAAGTAGTGCTTACCAGAGAACACGAGGAAGCCCAGAGGAACCCCGACGGCGGCTCCGAGCACGTGCGCGGCCCAGGCCACATGCGCGTAGTTGGAGCCGCTCTCCGGGACCTGCAGCAAGGCCCAGCAGCCCTCCGACGCGCCCAGCACCACCACACTCAGAGGTCTGAACCACCATAGAGGGACATGACCGAATCTGGAGAGGAAGAACAAAATTATACTACTTTATATATACTTATAGCTGATAACACTGAAAGAGATATGGTATAAAAAATACAATACTCTAAAGACAAATGACTTTGTTGTTCAATAGCAATGTTTTAAACAAAAGTTTTGTCTCTTAATCAATCAATGATATAAATATCTGACTGACAGACAGACAATGCACAGTCTTAATTACAGGAAGCAAGAAGCTAACTTGACATGTGTGTTTATTGAAGATTGAAAGAGAGCACTAAGAGAATGTAAAAAACAAAGCTAGGGTTGGATCTTTTATTAATAATATTTCATATTGAACTTATAATCTTACTTATATTAGGCTTATTAGCACCACACTACAAGAAGATTTTCGTAAATCTTCTCCCTAGTAAGCTTTTAATAAATCGCATAATATTAACTTCATGATTATGATCTTAGCTATATATGAATTATATAGGTTGTTATCGCTGCTCCACGGTGATGGAAAATATCGTGATATTTAATTGGTTACGATGTTCTTCATCGCCGTGCATGCCTGAGAGAAATCCATAATTTCTCGAAAGCATGACGTCCACCAATCCGCACTTGGCCAGCGTGGTGGACTATGGCCTAAATCCCTGTCACTTGTGAGAGGAGACCTGTGCCCAGGAGTGGGACATAAAAAGGTTAAAAAAATAGGTTGTTGAAATATAGTGGACTAGGTTCTTGATGCTCACCTCAAACAAACATTAGGAAGATGAGCGGTGAGCAGGGCATACACCGCAGCCGAGGCCCCGACGACGCGCACGCGCGGCTGCAGCGCGCCGGCGCCCAGCGCGCCCGCCGCCACGCCCGCCGCCCACACCGCCGCCACGCGCGCCCAGCCCTGCTCACGTTCTAAGCGCCATCCTACCTGGAATAACAAGTTTAATTTTAAAATATCTAATGAAAGAAAAAGAAAAATCGGAATAATATTGAAACTAAATTCTTAATAATTGACAGGCTTCGTGGCGTAATGGGTGATGAGCCGACTGCGAAGCGTGAGGTCGTGGGTTCGATTCCCACCCAGGACAAATATTTGTGTGATGAACATGACTATTTGTTCTGTGTCTGGGTGTTAATTTATCTATTTAAGTATGTATTTAGAATTATATAAGTATGTTTATCAGCTTTCTGATTACCATAGTACATGCTCTGCTTAGTTTGGAATCAGATGGTGTTGTGTGAATTGTCCAAAGATATTTATTATTATTATTATTATTAATCTAAATATTTTGTCTAATCGCTGAGAGCAGTATTCCAATGTTTCCATGTCGCAGCGCATAAGAGCTAATCTACTCGATCCAAGGCCAGAAAAGTATTTCTTGTGGCCAGTTCAAGCCATTGCTATGACATTTGATAAGTTTTTGTTTCTGTGTACCGCTTAAATGAAATGAAATGAAATGAAATATTTATTTGCATAAAACACGGTACATTTTACGATAAAAATCTTACGATATTGTTCCTGCGTGTTTTACCGACGTAGTCGGTGGGCAAATATTTATTAATAAGCTAAAGTCATCGTGTCTTTAGTGATAACAGTATATACTTAGTCAATAGGTTAAATCATTAATTTACATTTTTTAATTTAAGGATATTAATGCAATTTCATACACGAAGGTACATGTCAATTTGTTACATTACATTTACAACATAATTAATTACAATAATAACAATAGTAATTAAATAACAATAATAATTTAATAACAATAATATTAGATACTGATAATAATGATAATATTTGCATTATTGAATAATTGAATAAAAATTTATAATTCATTAGCCAAGCGTTTGAGGTGTCCAGCATGACAATATTCTATAAATTCATTTGTGGAGTAAAAACAGTTTTTAATCAATAATTTAAAAGTAAAACCCTTGAACCGATTTAGTGTTTGATTTTTTAACCGAGATGGCAGCAAATTATAAAGTTTGATGCACATCACAAAGCTGTTTCTCGAATAGCATGCCGTATAAGACAATGGTCTATGCAATTGACCCCGATGCCGTGTGGAGAATGTATCATCTTTGGTATCAAATTGATTTTGATTATTTTTGACAAATATCAGACTTTCGTAGATGTACATTGATGGCAATGGCAGGAGATTTAGTTTTTTAAATATTGGCTTACAAGATTCCATAGGTCCCGCACCGTAAATGGCCCTAACACATCTCTTTTGTATAATAAATGCTCTATTTAAGTCAGTTGAGTTCCCCCATAAAAGTAATCCGTATCTTAGGACGGAACATACGTATCCGTGATAAGCAATCAATGCTGTTTTTTGATTTGCTACTTTTGAAAGATGGTGTAATGCGTATATGAATTTATTTAGTCTTTGGCATACTATTTCTACATGATTTTTCCAATTTAAATTTGAGTCGATTTCAATGCCAAGAAATTTAGCTGTATGGGTTTCTTGAATGGGATAATTGTCATAATTAATTGATAAATTTAAGGGATTACCATTTTTGTTATAAAATTGAATATACTTAGTTTTAATTAGATTTACTGATAGATTATTGGATTCAAGCCAGTTAATAATTTTAGCGATTTCATTATTTATCTCTGTTTCATAGTTATGATTTATTTGTTTAGGTATAATAACAGATATGTCGTCCGCAAATAGAGAACATGTATATTTTGTGCATGCCGGAAGATCATTAATATACATAATGAAAAGGATAGGTCCCAATATACTTCCTTGCGGAACGCCAAAGGTGTTTATTTTAGTGTTTGATTTGTATACCGTAAGTTCACGTCTGTCATTTAGTTTGGAGATTTCAACGATTTGTGTTCTTCCGCTAAGGTAGCTTTTAATCCAGTCATATGCGCGACCACGTATGCCATACTGTTCCAGTTTTATCATGAGTATATTATGGCAGACATAGTCAAAAGCCTTGCTCATATCGAATAGGACTGCAGATACGGGATTTTTCTTATTCATTTGTGCTGAAATGTTACGTCTAGTGTTTGCAGATTACATGCATTATTTACACATGTGTAAAATAATATTTAAATGTAGGTGAATTTTGAACCCAAAATGAATGTAGAGCACTGACTTTAATAGATTTGAGTAGCTATGAAGCATTTTAAGACTTGACTAATTGTATTATACGAAAACAGTAGCAATTTCAAAGATCAATAACCCTGAAGAGAACAATATGGTCGCATAAAGCTCAAGTCAACTTACGGCTAGAGCAACGAGTGCGTTGAGTGCCAGGTGAGAGGCGCTGGCGTGCATGAACCCGTAGGTAAAGAGCCGCCAGGGCTCCCTCCACCACGGCCCTGGCGACCACTCCCAGCGGCCTCGCAGGAAATCTGGACCAGACAAGTGAACCATCACCTGAAAACAACAGTTTCATGAGGATAAATAAGATTTATGTAAACCAAAATACTGTAATAAAAATAGATTTCAGCATCGTACTTTTAAACCACTTTAATAAAGTTATTTGGACATTACTCAATATTAAAGACTGATTTGCGTCAATTTAACAATAATATTTTTAATAGATCGATAGTATCTTTGGCAGGTTCCAAGTATTTCCCGTTACAAAACAATTCAATATTGCTTCAATTACTGGGAAATTTGCAAGCGTCACAAGAAGCGTCATCGAAATCGGGTCATTGTTTTGTTGGTGTTTCCCTTATAATTTACATTTGAAGTGTTTTGAAAACATTAAGCTATAGTTAATTAGGTATGTACCTGAACTTACTATGATTATTATCATGCTGATGATGAAATACGGCGGTTTTAATATTTCTATGAGCTTCTCTTTTCTCTTCTGGAATTTCGTCTTCACCTTTGGATTCACTTTCTTGCCTATTTCGCATTTGGTGTGTTTCTTAATATCCTTGACTCCTAACGTAAGACCGGCTTGTAGGCGAGATTGTTTTTGGACATTCGGACTTAGTAGTCGCCTGTTCTCCCCTGGGCTGTTAGTTCGGCTATCGGTCAAGCGCTCCAACTCTTCGTTTTCCACCCACGCTTGCGCCGGCGGCACCACATCTGGTAGAATCCTTCTGCCTTGATGAACAGGCACTGGTAGATCGTCTTCGTCGTTCAATCGATGCGCCTAAAAGCATTAATATCAATTTTATAACAATTTTTACATTTATTAAAGAAAAACAGTGGCTTTATTAAAAACTAGCCTTTCGCCAGCGGCTTCGCCCGCGTGGATCCGTATTATAGGTTCCCGTAGGATAAAAATCATCCTATGTCATTTCCTAAGGTCCACTTTATCTGTGTTCTAAATTTCATTAAAGTTGGTTCAGTAGTTTAAGTGGGAAAGTGTAGCAGACAGACAGACAGACAGAGTTACTTTTGAATTTATAATATTAAGTAGGGAAAAAAAATGTCTTAGATTATTATTGTGAATAAACTTATTGTGATTTTATTGTGTTTATTTGACTGATGTTTATGTTTTATGTTTTAATGACTGAAATTGACTTATTGAAATTAATAATTTGAATTGGTGTGTGTACTTGACTCATATGTATATTAAATTCAATTAACGCATTAGGCAAGATCCTGTCATGTTAGTTGATAAGTGGAATTAAATAAATAAAAAATAAATAAAATTATCTATTGATTTTAATATCACAAATAGCCTATTTTAGTGCTGATTAAACCAAAATGTTTTAAACTGACCTAAATGCTACTTTTTAAAGATTTGATAAAGATAAGATTTTAAGATTATTTGTTTCACAATGAGCTTATACATATGATAAACGATATGAAATAAAATTGGTATTTTTTTAACTTATATACATATTCTAAAAAAAGCAAGTACCTCCTCGCAGTCTTCCGCATGTGGTGCCATGGTGCTCTTTGCCATCCACTCTGCTCATCTTCCGCCTGAGTCGAGGGATCGCTGAGCGCTACACCATCGGCTCCATCGCTGCGGACGAATGATGCCCTTTTATCATCTCCAATTAATTTATACCATTATAAAGGAAAACACAGGTTATTAATGGCTCGGGTCAGGAATTCCCTTAAATTGCTTTAAAGGGAAATAGGGCTTATCTAAATTCTGCGGTTCTCCTCGTTTAATACTGATTTGAGCAGAATTAATTTTATTATGTTACCATTTTGAAGCCATTAGAACCAAAATAGATTTGTGATATCAGTGTGATTTGCAACCATTGACTTGTGTATAATTAATATACCTAGTTATGTAATCTAATTGTTAAACCTGAAGATTAAACTGCCTTTTTACGTAACTACGAGTAAATATGACCTAACTGTCTTTTGCTTCGTTGTATGGCGAAGTAGTTTTCAGGACGTTGCGTGCGCCTACGCACTTAAAGCAAAAACACACCTAAAAATTCTAAACTTTCTTTTAGAAGTGAGGATTTGTTTAGTCAGTCTAATTGACATTGACAACGATAAGAACTATGAACGAACTTCTTCACCTATTGAAGTGGACTGTATGAATAAAACGCTTCTTCGATTTTTTCTTGATTTATTTCTTCGTATTTTCTTCTTTAGGAGAGAACCGGGCTGGAACTGACGACAAGCGGCTACAGGCCCCATCTTTATATAAAAAAAATCCCGGCCGCTGATTGGTCGACCAATCACGTGCGAGCATGCCGACCAATCAGCGCGCACTCCAGAAAGCTCCTCAAGGCCGAGCGTCATGCCGACCAATCAGCGCGCACTCCAGAAACTTCCTCAAGGCCGAGCGTCTTTGTGAGATAGCCGCTTATCGCCAGTATCCCTATCTCGCTCATTGTCTGTCTCTCTCTTACATATTACAATTTACGTACTTAAAGTATTATTACAACAACTGGACATAAAAGTACGAAGTATCTAGAACGAACAATAGAATAATATGAAATCTAAATAAAAACACACACATATAACACATTATCCTATAAACTAAGTACAAACTAAGTATTTTTAACTTATAACTAATCACTGGGCTCGTCGTCCACAACATTTCCTCCCCCCGACGCAGCCTGCGTAGTCTCCATCACGACGAGCTTCCTTACAGGCCGCTTGAAGACTCCAGTTCGGGTGCGGACGTCAGCCGTTCGTATTCCGCCGTCTGGACCCGGGAAGGTGCGCTCGACGATGCCCATTGGCCACACGTTTCGTGGCAAGGTGTGGTCGACGATGATCACGACGTCTCCGACTCGTAGTGGTCGCTTGATGCCCGATGACTCTCCTCTGGGTACCAGTGTGGGTAGGTACTCTCGAAGCCAGCGCTGCCAAAAGTGATCGGCGAGCGCTAGGCTAGCTCTCCAGGTTCTTCGATCTGTTTCTTCGCACGCACCGTTGAGAGGCAACCCCATCGATGACCCCAGTAGGAAGTGATTCGGAGTCAATGCTTCAGGATCTCTGGGATCGACGCTGACGTGGGTGAGAGGCCTCGCGTTGATGGAGAACTCCGCTTCGGTCATCAAGGTGTACAGGACCTCTTCCGTTGGCTCTTTCTCATTCAGGGTGGCGGACAGTGCGTCTTTGACGGAGCGCACCAGCCTTTCCCACGCTCCCCCTTGATTTGGCGCACCCGGAGTTATGTAGCGCCACTCCATCCGATGTAGCAGTCCCTCGTCTCGCAGCACATGTGCCCACTCAGCATAGGCAGCTCGCAGTTCTTTATCGGCTCCACGGAAGTTGGTGGCGTTGTCTGAATACAATGTTCGTGGCCACCCCCGTCGCGCTGCCATCCGTCGTAGTGCCATGATTGCTGAGCTCGAGGAAAGTGACGGTACTATCTCCAGGTGCACGGCGCGGGTCGTCAAGCAGGTGAAGAGTGCTCCCCATCTCTTCTCGCGTCGTCGTCCGATCTTCACTGTCATGGGCCCAAAGTAGTCCACTCCACAGTGACTAAAGGGGCGCTTGAAGGGCTCCAATCTCTGTCGTGGTAGATCTCCCGTGGCCGGTACTTGCGGTCTTGCTTTTCTTCTCTTGCACATGGCACAGTCCTTTTCTACTGTGCGTACCGTGGGCCTCAGGTGTATAATCCAGTATTTCTGCCGTAGGTCGTTCGTCACGCGTTCTCGGTTCGCGTGTCCCGCGGCGCAGTGTCCTCGTAGTACAAGAAGTCTGGTGACCCGGTGGCGACCGTCCAATATGATGGGTCGCTTCGTCTCTGCGGGCGCTGTAGCTGCTTCAATTCGACCTCTAACCCTCAGTATGCCGTCTTCTAGCACTGGATCTAGCCGGAACAGACGACTGGTCTTCGGAATTGGCTTCATCTTCTCGAGTCGTTGTATCTCATCTGGAAAGCTATCTCGCTGTGCTCGTCGGATGAGTGCCTTTTCCGCTGCTTCCACGTGTCGGCATTCCAGGCGTGTCGCTCGGCGTCGGCATATGTCGATGAAGGCTAATACGCGCGCTGTCGTCCTCACCAGTGTTTCATATTTGGAGAAGCGGCTAGGATCGGGTAGCCACTCTTCTCTCGCGACTTCTGTGACGTGCAGCACCACCTCTTCTTCTTTGTCTTCGTACCCATTTCGTTCTTCTGCCCATTGGTCTTCAGGGAGTCGTAGAAAGTCAGGCCCCCGAAACCATCGATCTTCTGCCGTTATGGGTGTGTTCACGATTCTCGTGGCATCGTCTGCTACGTTCTCTTGAGTCGGGACCCAACGCCAGTCTTCTTTCTGCGTGAGTTCCGATATTTCTCCCAGGCGATGCGCGATGAACGGCGTGTATCTCTTCGCGTCGTGTCGGACCCAGTGTATCACAGTCATGGAGTCCGTCCAGTATGTTGTTCTCTTGACTTCGACGCGATGTTCTTTCTTAATTGTTTCTGCGAGTCTTGCACCGATGACTGCTGCCTGTAGTTCGAGGCGCGGTATCGTCTGAGTCTTTTTCGGCGCCACCTTTGCTTTGGCTGCTATGAGACTCAGATCGTAGCTTCCGTCAGGTCGGGCGATGCGCCAATAGGCCACTGCTGCATATGCTTGTTCGCTGGCATCGCACAGTACGTGAAGCTCCAAGTTCTGGCAGTCGTGCAGAGCGTATCTTCTTTCCAGTCGCAGGTTAGATATACTGGATAGCTGTTTCATCCAGCAGGCGAAGAGATCGTTTTCTTCTTCCGGGATTGGCTCGTCCCACGAAATCTTCAGACGCCACAGACTTTGGAGTACTATCTTCGCTCTGATGGTGTAGTGGCTGAGGAGTCCAAGTGGGTCGTAGATGGACATCACGGCGCTTAGTGCTTCTCTCTTCGTCGGCGCTCGGCTCTGAGCGCGCACTTCTGCCGGGACCCTGTTCATGGACGTGTTGAACCCCAGCTCATCCTTCTCGGGATTCCAGTAAAGCCCCAGTATCTTATTCTCGACGTCGTCTCCTCCAAGCTGTGTCGGCGTGGTTGTTCGCAATTCTTCAGGTACGTCCTGCAGCACGTCGGTGTGGCTAGTACTCCATGCTCTGAGTTTGAATCCTGCTGCAGTGTGTACCTCGCGGAGCTCTTCCACGGTGCGGTGGGCTTCGTTCGCGTCTTCATAGCTTGCCACCAGGTCGTCCATGTAGTGGTTCCGCGTGATTGCTTCCAAGGCTAGAGGGTGCGAGTCAGCATGTCTTCTCGCGTTGTAGTCTCTCACAAAGTGCGCTATGAAGGGAGAGCTTGCGGCGCCGAAAATCATACTCGTCATCTTGTAGTGGCGCGGTGGTATCTTCCGATCGGCTCCCCTCCACAGGAACTGTTGTGCTGGCTGGTCTTCTCTGCGTATCTTTATCTGCAGAAACATCTCTTGTATGTCAGCCGTGACTGCAACTGGCTTCTCTCTGAACCGGAACAGGATCCCAGGTAAAGACATCAGCAGGTCGGGTCCCTCTAGCAGATAGTCGTTCAGGCTGACTCCCCGATTCTTCGCTGCTGCGTCGAATACTAGTCGCTGCTTCCCTGGTTTGTTCGGGTTCTGTACTGCGAAGTGTGGTAGGTACCAGCAGACGGGACTGGCTATCTCGCTCCCGTCGCAAGGCTCGGCGTACCCTTTCTGCAGTAAGTTCTCAATCTGCTTCGTGTATTCTCGTTCGAAGCTCGGATCGGCGTCCATTTTCTGCTCGATCTTCGTCAGGCGTCGTAGTGCTGCGTCGTAGCTGGGTGGCAGTTTCACGTTGTCGTTTCTCCATGGCAACCCAACTTCGTATCCCTTTTCTGTTTTCTTCATTGTTCGCTCTACGATCCTGATAGCGCGCACATCTGCGTCGTTCACTCGCGGCTTGTGTGCGACTCCTAAGGCTTCGATGCAAAAATGATATTCCACCAGGTTGTGCAGGCTTTGCATCTGCTTCTCTTCGTCTGCGCCTTGTTGAGCGGTGTATACATGCAGCACACTGTCTCGGTTCCTTATCATGCTGCGCGGTACTGTCCCATGGATGACCCAGTCCAGTTGTGTTCGGGATGCGGCTGGTAGGCTCGGCTTGCCGGTCCTCAGCTCCTGCAATACGATGTATTACCAATGGTCCGCTCCAATCAGAAGTCCGGGTTTACTGGAGCCGTAGCAGACCTGATCTTCGGGCAAATCACGTAGATGTTCGTGCTTCAGCAGAGAGCTTGGAATCGATTGTTGTCGCAGCTTCATATCCTTGATAGTGTGCGCCCGTATCTTGTAGAAGTCATCCTCCCCTTTCACGTGCACCGTGACCAATCTGCTGTCTTCTTCTTGCTGCATAGTGCTGACCCCTTGCATGTGCAGCGGTGAGTGCGTCCCTTTTGCACCGATGCTTCTCGCTATTTCCTCGTCGATCAGTGTGATTGTAGCCCCTTCATCCAGTAGTGCATAAGTCTTCACCTCCCCCCCTGGACCGACGACGGTGACAGGACACATCTTCAGTAGCACCGTTGTGTTCGAAGTATTTAGTGCTAGTACCGACTCGGCGCCGTTGTTCTTCGTAGGCGGTGAGGGCTTTGAAGCTTCCTGATTTCCTTCCTTGTACGCGTAGTGCAGACTGGAGTGGTGAGGGCGACGACACTGGTTCACGCCGCAAGGCTTCGCTCTGCAGTAGCTTCGGCGGTGTCTCTTCATTAGGCATTTGAAGCATAACTTTTCTTTTCGCACGAAGTCCCACCGTTGATCGATCGATAGTGCCTTGTATGCGGGGCACTCGGGTAGCTTGTGATTCTTCTTGCAGCTATGGCATTGGTCGTCCGGTCGTTCTTCTTCGGCGACGTTATAGATGGCGTTACTTTTCTTCTTGTAGACAGCTGCTGGTGCCGGCTTGACCTCTCGCTTCGTCGTCGATGTAGCGGGTGCCGTGTAGTTGTATCGCATCATCTGGTCGGCTTCGCGCATCAGAAAACGCGAAAGCATAACAACCTCTGGTTCCGACCCTTCGTTGTCCCTGGCGTAGTCGCTCCATCTTGCTTGTAGAAGCGGGCTTAGCTTCTCCAGCGCCTCTTGCTTCAGCATCGGATTGTAGAGGTAGGCATGACGACCGACGCTCTTGATGACGTGCACGGTGTTCTGCAGCTTGACGGCGAATTGGTTGACCTCCACAGCTGATGGTCCACATCTTGGCAGTTTACTCAGCTCGGCCATTGCTTGATTGATGATGAGATCCGGTCTTCCGTAGCACTGCTCCAAGGTCTTCATTATGATCTCCGGATCCGTAGCTGAGTGCAGCGAGGCAGCCACGTTCCAAAAAAAATCCCGGCCGCTGATTGGTCGACCAATCACGTGCGAGCATGCCGACCAATCAGCGCGCACTCCAGAAAGCTCCTCAAGGCCGAGCGTCATGCCGACCAATCAGCGCGCACTCCAGAAACTTCCTCAAGGCCGAGCGTCTTTGTGAGATAGCCGCTTATCGCCAGTATCCCTATCTCGCTCATTGTCTGTCTCTCTCTTACATATTACAATTTACGTACTTAAAGTATTATTACAACAACTGGACATAAAAGTACGAAGTATCTAGAAAGAACAATAGAATAATATGAAATCTAAATAAAAACACACACATATAACACATTATCCTATAAACTAAGTACAAACTAAGTATTTTTAACTTATAACTAATCACTGGGCTCGTCGTCCACAACACCTATATTCATTATGATTTAGTATTTTACTTAATTCATAATTCAATTATTGCGATCATGCTTGTAAAACGAGGTGTTTCATTTTTTTATTTGCGCTAGCATGAACCCTGTAAGGTAGCAATGTATTGGTAGGTGAGTGGATACGTTGTCAACAATAATATATTAAATTAGTTAAATTTAAACTTTCCATCAATAATTAGATTAATGTCAAAATAATTAAACAAATCAAGATTCAATAAAATGAAATAGAGTTAAGAATTAATAAAATTAATTTTACAATAAACCTAAATAGCATTTTAGCGTACATGAGTCACGAATGCGGTATTTAAATTACTTTATTATATTTACTTGCCGTAACTATCCACTATAATACTATTATTACATACACAATTATAAAATTGACGACCCGTGTGGCGCAATGGTTACCGTGCCGATCGGAGGGTCTTGGGTTCGATTCCCGGCGAGGTAGAAATTTGTAAGATGAATTTAAATTTCTTTCTTAGTCTGGGTATTTGTGTTTCTGTCTGTGTGTGTATTTGGTACCCACGACACAGGTTATATTTATCCTAATGTGGGGCTATGGGAGCGTTTAAAAAAATCGTTAAAGGGCCAAGTTCTTATTATTCAATGACTTACATAAACTACCAGTTTGTCTTACAAATGTCGTTGTCAAAGCTTGAGAATTTTCTAAAAGAGCCCTTCTTTCTTTTTTTTTTTTATTCTCTTGGTCCACGATGTTCATTTTATTCGTCTAGGACTAGAACCGAGGCTGTCGAGGGCTGTCTACGAGCCAGCCAATTATGAACGTCGGAAAACTCGCAACTCTTGCAATTAAAATTGTAATCCTTTAATTCGGAATCCGCCCGTGTCTACAAAAAATGCCAACGAGAAAATCTTTTCGAAGCTCTGTGGTTTTGTCGGGTACAGTAATACGTTAATTGGCTGGATCAATATAAGCTGTTTTATATTTTTACTGATAGTAAAGAAGATTTGCTTGCGATATTGTATGGTTGAATTTGTTTTATGGCAACAATTTTTGAAGTGAAAACTTCTTTAGCGGCGTTGTGCACTTTTTTGGGATGGGTAAAAAATGTTAAACTCGCGTCAGGACACGTGGCCTGATCGAAAATTCGTAAGACGGGGGAGGACAGCTGATGACGGCTCGACTGTCTATACTTGTAAAATTCGTTTATATCAAGTATTTAAAATATGGCCATTGAACAAAGTGAATCTATTAATGAAAAAAGTGACGCAGAAATAGTGAAAGAAAATGAGTGAGTACTGTATAAAAATACTATATGAAAACCTACTGAAAATACTAGATGAAAAATAATACTGATAGTAAAAGCAATTCGTGCGAAATTATTCCCTAACCATTCCAAAATATCAAAAATGCACAATGTTAATGTTCAAGTTTTCACTTCTGCCGGCACTGCCGGAGTGCAACCCGTTGTTTATTTATGTAAATTACGTTTATACGCCTTGTGCTATTTCGTAAATAGTATATAAGTGGAGTCCGCCGCTTCACACTTGGCTCGCGTGCAGGTCTATGATATAAATCCGTCTCAATTTTCAATTTTCAAACAGCGATGACATTTGCCCAGCAGTGGAAATTAAAGAGGGTTACAAAAGGAAAGTTAATAGAAGTGCACATGTTCGGTCGTTGGATCAGAGGCAATCTTTACAGATAAGCGAAACGGACGCGGTCGGGAGTAAGATGGGAGCACAGAACATTATTAAAAGAGGTAGAACGGCAATAATACGCCGTTTGTATGAAGACTAGTGTCGCCGATTAAGCCCCGCCTTTTACCTCCATTACATCTGTACTTAAATAAATACGAAGCTTACGCACATATTTGCAATTTCAAATCTAGCCAATCTTAGCGCCGCACAATCACGCGATTTCAAATGAACGAATCACACCCAAGCACGCACACAAGCATGCATATCGTAAGCACGATCGCGTGTTTCTGTAGAGATTTTGGAGTTTTGAGCGTTTGCTCAAAATTCCTTGGCGACGTCTGCCCCGCCCACATTTCCATTCTAGCTTCTGTTAATAATGTTCTGTGGATGGGAGTGTGGTGACAACTGCGTGTTAAATCGTTTTACGTACGTTTCGTGCTTCACAGGGCCTTGTCTGAGGTCTAAGGTCTAATGGGAAGATTGAAACACAACAGCGGGTTGGCTACTATCGCACATGTTTAATAACATTTTATTTTATTTTTAACTTTTTTTTGTTGTAACCTTTACTAAACTTTTGCGAGTATGATAGTGATTAATTTACGTTAATGTTGTGCATAACCTATAAGTGCGCAATATAAAATTGTTTAGAAGTTTTAGTGTAAGGACTTTTAATTACTTAGTTGGTATGCCCTAAATAAATAAATAAATAAATGCATTGCAGCAGTAGGAGTAAGCTCCAGGCCTCCCTAGTAGCGGAGGTAGAGTCGTGTAAAGAGATGTAAATTCTAAAGTAATACATTAATCAAGCTCAGACACTTTTGTACATAAAACAAGAGATCATTTCTTGTATTTTTTGTAAGAGACATATTTATGCTTATCCGAGTGCAGTTAAAGCGTGCTTGTGCTAGTTATTAGAACTAAGCTGAAGCTAGTACAAGAGCTTATCTTTTAAGATCTTCTGTCTACGAAACTGCGAGGTTGTGGAAGATGATAGCGCAGTTACTTGAAGATTTGATTTTTGCATAGATTTAAATATAGGTAGGTAGTTCATTTTTAAATATAGGTAATTGATTATCATCAACATCAGAATTTATATCCAAGTTTAAATAGTAATAAATGTGTGCCTTAAAGTTCAAGGTGTTTGTGACATTCAACTTTAAATTTCAGACATAATTTTTACATCGGTTTACATGCGTTGCTCATCGTAACCAACTAATAATACCTATATTGATATCTCAGCGATATTGATAAATAAATTAGATAGACTGTGTAGGTAAATACCTTAAAATTTTAATTTATTCCTTTATTTAACGACAGCTATTTAACCAAGTCCTTTTGTCTTTCATAGGTAAATAATAATAATCTTTCCAAATGAAGAAAGTTGTGTACCTACATTAGGTTAACATTTAAACGTCAATAATTTCAATTTTGTCATTTTGATTTACTTTAAAATATCATTATACGGGCAAATACAATTTTGAATTTATAAACAAACTCAAACATTTTAATTTGTGAATTAGGTGAAAATATTGTGCTCTTATTCTGCCAAATCTCTTACAATGTCTTACAATCATGCAAATGATTTGACAAAATTTATATGCATTTTGTTAATTGTTACTTAAGTTAATGTAATTAAAAAGTATTTCATTTAATAGTCTGTGGCAGTATACTTTGAATGCGTAGACTAAGAATAATGTACTTAAGTACTATTATTGGTCTATGTTTGAATGTAAGTACATTATTCTTAGTCTAAGCTTTGAATGCTTAGAGCATCAAGGTATGACAGGTATATCAGGTATGACACACCTGAAGGGTGAGTCAGTAACTTTGATGCTCTAAGTTTGAATGTTTTTTTTCTTCAATTATGGCATCGCAAACTCTGCATATTGCCAGCGTCAAGTATAAAGTTTGAATCTTGTAATGTCATCATCATCAGCTTCATCGAAAAAAAATGAGATGACGCGCATTTTGAAAATGGAATGGTTCGTAGAAAAAATAACAAAAGAGAGCGCGAAGATAAGGATAAGTTTAATCATAATGTAAGTAGTAGGATGTACATATTTGTAACGAAAGTAGATTGAAAGAAAGAAAGAAAGAAAGTGTTTATTCATCTCGTGAATTCTGCACCTATACTAATACAGCATAATTATTTGAATACATTATATTTGAATAACCCATCCGAGAAGTTTTGATTTCATCACACGATTAGTTAAGGGCGATCCAGATAAAAGTATTCATGGAATAAACTAAGCGAATAAATGTAAACGCTGTCAGTTTAGTGACATTAATTACATTATTTATTTATATCAATAACAAATAAAAGGGGGTAACGTGTTTAAAAAAAACTTAAGACGTATTTGTTGGAAAAGGGTTTGTTCGTATTCGTTCACTGATATTTATAACGATAGAGAGAGCTTCTTCCTCTCAGTGTACAAAAACCCTGCTAAATCAGTACACAAAGCCGATGATCGGATCAGATCCGAAAAATAAAAAAAAAAACTATAAAAATGCGCAATGTGGGTACAATACGGTACAATGTAGGTACATTTTTATATTTGTCATTAGTTAAGTTTTTAATTATTGTAAATACGCATACCTAGACATACCTCATGAAGGTAAATATGGTGACGACAAAGCCCTTTAAATAAATAAAAAATAAATAAAATATGGCGACCAAATGTATAAAAAAAAATTTGTGAACACGCATATTTGTGCAAGTAAGAGTCTCGTCTTTGTCTTTCTGGTAGATGTTATGCAATACAAGATGTGATTAAAATTTATACAGTAACGGACCCACCTGCGAGGGCTTCACACCCGCACGCTACGCACACAATGTCTCTAACAATAATATTAAAGCCTTAACCATTATTCTTATGCCTTAACTATCATGTAATTGTTTCTTTGCTCTGTAGACGCGTAATCTAATAGAAATGGCAAGTTGAATTGCAATGTTTGAAAAAAATCCCGCCGTTTACACTATAGAATACACAGTACCTAAATAAATGCTTACTAATGTTTTATGTAAATACTTGTACAACCTGCTTTAAGTATTTTTTTTGTAAAATTAAGTATGAAAAATTATATTTCTGCCTGAAACACTGAACTTTACACAACAACCGCGAATATGAAACACCACTGAATAGACATGGGAGAAACGTCGTGGGGTTTCACGTGGGAGAAATTTGTCAATAAATGTTTCAATTTAATGCAAAAGAATTTAATACGTAGTAATAGTGTCCACCAATCCGCACTTGGTCAGCGTGGACTATGGCCTAAATCCCTTGCACTTGCCAACCTTGTTTAATCGAAAAAACTGTCAACATCGACCCGAGAGCAGTTTACGATTTTAAAGAACCTTAGAAAGTTATTCATAAAAAACATTAATTTTATATATTCCTTTGTTTTTTTAAGCATTTATATCCGAATGTCTAAGCGACTAAATATCTCAAGCGACTGACAGACACTCAACATGGTAGTTCTAGATGAGCAGAGCAACTACGGCGTGGTCTACTCAGTATGCTCAAGGCATCAACAGTTGCCATTTACGAGCATAGGATGTGTGACGAGTGAATAGATGGCGCTTCAGATAGCGCAGGGACTAGCTGCAACAAAACGTCACAATGCCAATCATTGGTGTTGCTTTGTTTGTCTCATAAGTGCATAGTACCGACAACGAGGTATATTATTGATCTTGGACAAGGATAGGATCAGGGCCGGATTTAGGGGAGGGCCACCGGGGCTACAGCCCCGGGGTCTCCACAAAAGAGGGGCCCCCACAAAGAAAAAAATTATTCAGACTAGTATTCACTAGTAAACAACTTTTTCCATCATATTTTTATCATCGTACACTTAAGTACCGTTTACTTTTAATTTAAAACTAATTTCGAAACACTTCGCCTGCATAAAAAGAACACAATACAGTAGGAAAGTCTATATTAAGCTCATCGAATTACTCGGTTCTAATTAGTCGACCACCGACCACCCACGACCAGCCGACGCACCCATTGTTCAAACTATTGTTGTGGTGACATAGTGAGGAATGATGCACTTTGACTACCTTTTTGAAATGAAATGAAATGAAATGAAATGAAAATACTTTATTGTTGACTGTTTACATACATACAGTTAGATGTTTAAAATTATTATAAGAGTTTAAACAGTCTACCATGCTCTGGCATACAATATTATATTACTAATTAAAATTAAATAGCTAAGTAGTCAAATAGTTTTATTTTAAGATCCGCTAAGAATATTCTTAACGGATCATCGGCTTTTGATGCCTACCCACCACTGGGTCAATGAGAGAAAAAAAGCCGGCGGAAAAAAACTCTCAGGCATTGTTTAGAGTTAATATTTTACGCGGAAGCTCCCCAAACCATTTTAATGCACGTCATCAAAAAATTCGTTTATACTATAGTATACTTTTTTTATAAGCCATTGCTTTAGTTCTCTTTTAAATTTATTACCTGATAATTGTTTGAAATGTATGGGTAATTTATTGAATATTCTAATAGCAAATATGTATGTACTATTTTTGAAAATCTGACATTTCACTCGAGGTAAATATAAAGCGTCACTATCTTTCTGCCTCGTGGGTACATCTCTTATGCGCATGTTTATTTGCTTTTCAAATGAATTTATGTTATTAAAAACGAAAGTACAAAACTCCAATATGTATATACTAGTTAATGTAAGAAATTTCTCTTCGGAAAACAATGAGCGAATAGATTCATCGCTCGCTTTACCATACATTATTCTAAGACTGCGTTTTTGCAATATAAATGTTCTACTAACATTGACAGAGTTTCCCCAGTATATAATGCCATAAGTTAGAAGGGGGTAAATATTTGCATAATAAAAACTTTTAGCTACTTCAAGAGTTGACGCATCCACTAATACTGAAAGCGCATAACAATTGGCAGATATTTTATTATTAATTTTATCAATGTGACTTTTCCAGTTTAAGTGAGTATCTAAGGACACTCCTAGGAAATTAGTTTGTTCTACTTCTTCTATTTCAACTGAATCTAGTTGTATATTTAGATTTTCTAAATTCTGTTTATAATTTTTAAATTGCATAATTTTAGTTTTGTTTAAATTTACCGTGAGGTTCATTGTGTCTAGCCAAGTTTTTATAGTTAATAGTGTACTTCTTATTTCATGCCTATAATCCTCAACTGAAATACTATCGTTGTAAAATAAAATTGTTGCATCATCAGCGAACATTACACATGGGTATTTAGCTATGGCGGGTAGTTCATTTATATACATCAAAAATAATAGTGGACCAAGAACACTACCTTGAGGGACACCGATTTTACAAATTGCGAATTTTGATTGTACCTCTTCTAATGTATTGTTCAATTTGTTAAATGTTGTTAGTACCGTCGCTTGCTTTCTATTATTTAGGTAAGATTGTAATAACTTGTATGCAATACCGCGAACACCTATTCTTTCCAATTGTCGTAAAAGTATGTTATGCACAACACAGTCAAACGCCCTGGTCATATCAACAAACAGAGCAGCACATTTTACTTTATTATTAATATTAGTCCAAACCTGTTTAAGCATCCTGTAAATAGCGCAAGAGGTGGATCTATTTTGAATTACAATAGTAAAAGATTTCTACCAACCGGCATTGGAGCATCGTGGTGGAGTAGGCTCCAGGCCTTCCCAATAATGGGGGCAGTTTGACACAAAAAGGCAGCCAATAGTAAAACAGGAAACAATTTGTTCATATCAACTGTTCTAGTGCAGATATTAGCAATTTGTTTTTAGATTACTATCGATTCTATAAGAAAAAGTACAGGCACGCTGATACTGAGGATTCCGTAAAAACTGATTTAAAACATTTTTTGGAGTAAAAATAAATAAATTGGTGAACGATTTAGATTCCCACGACCGTATGTTTCTATCCCCTGGTCCCTGGTTTGTAACCTTATTATTACAATGACTTACAAACATTCTATTTTTCATAGCTTATTACAAACTATTAAATGTCTTTGTGTTAACGAGAAATCATCAAATAACTTTATGAATGGCTGCAACCCTTTCTGCGTCTCACTGCTGGGCACGGATCTCTCCCCCTTATTTGGGGAGGCCTGGAGCTTACTCCACCACGCTGCTCCAATGCGGGTTGGTGGTGAACTTTATGAATACACGATAATAATTTTATTAATACGATTATTAACATTAGGCACGAGCCAATATTTTATATTAATGAAATTTTCTTTACTAATATGTCGTGCCTGACTTACACAAACTTGTACTCGTAGATTGGATCTAACTATAAAGTTTCCGCAGAGCTAAACCTACTTCCTGAAGTAGTAAGGGCCGTGTCACGTTTTTCTTTGCGTGAACAAGGAAAAATGCATAATAATATAATTACAATGTTTTGTTACTATAATTATACAATGCAGTGAAATATTGCACGAGTAACCGCAGAACACGTGCTATACCTAAACATAAGTAACAAGATAAATAAAGATGGGGAAATATACATCTAGTTCAAGTGTGGTTCTTGTCTCTATAACTTGGGACTAAGAATCTGCGAAGGCTCCTGTTTGACCTTTAGAGGCGACTAAAAGAGGGCTTCCGCGGTTGCGGTCCGCTAGAGTGAGAACTCGATTCGACCAGCCGACGACCCCGGGAAGGACAGCGGTGTGTATGGCCGCACGCTAGCGTCGGCGTAAAAACCTGATGGTCGTTGGTGGTCTACCAAGTTGGAATTTACATATTCTTGAAAACTTTGGGTATTTCTTAGGTAGATTCATCAAATTGAAAAACAAAATATACACGTACAATTTAAGCTTCTTGAAATATGCATTGTGTTAATGTTATGTCATTGCAAACGCCATATATGTAATTACATTTATTTACATTAAAAAAAT
Organism: Pyrgus malvae; assembly: GCA_911387765.1. NCBI lineage: Eukaryota > Metazoa > Arthropoda > Insecta > Lepidoptera > Hesperiidae > Pyrgus > Pyrgus malvae. Next base: position 646,179 of record OU426955.1, on the reverse strand, counting down.
AATAAAAAATAAATAAAATTAATAAAAATATATATTTACATTAAAAAAATATTATATTCTTCTTCTAAAACAGGGCTGGAGTTTTTTTCCGCCCGCTTTTTTCTCCTAGCCCATATAAGCCTTAGCGCACCCAAGTCAGCTGATGACCGTACAACAATGACAAACATCAAGTGTTAATTACCCAGGATGTTAATAAACTATTTCATTTCATTCCATTTCACAATTTCATTTCATTTCTGTACGTGTTTTGACAGTGAACTCCTCCTAAACGGCTGGACCGATTTTAATGAATTTTTTTGTGTGTGTTCAAGTGGATTCGAGGATGGTTTAGATTCACAATTCGGTCCACTGGAAAATTTCTTTTAAACACGCTTTTATTAGCATGACCTGTATGTATGTATGTAAACTTCATTTATTTATTTATTTAGTTTTTCCATATAAATTGTTCCTACCTGTCAAATGTTTGTATTTCGTGCCGTGTTCAAAAACTAAAAAACAGGACTGTACGTATGTCATTATTTATTTTATATTTTTGTTTGACAGTAACATGAAATCTCTTTAAGGGAGTTTTGGCGGGAAGTCGAAAAAGACATATTGTGCTCTTGTTTTATTTTCATTTTCTTGGTGTATTTTTGAGTTATATCGGATAAAGTTGATGGCATTTTGTTTGATACTAGCTGACCCCGCGAACTCCGTATCGCGTTTAAATATTAAATAATAATAATAATGGATAGCATATAAACCTTCTCCGTGAAAAAATACATATACATACCAATTTTCATAATAATCGGTCGAATAGTTTCTGAGTTTTGCGATTTCATATATACAAACATCCTCTTTAATATGTATATTTGATATAGGTTAATTACATTGCACGAGTGTTTGTGAAATAGAATAACAGTGCTAAAATATGTTTTTTGTGCTTGCCTCCAAAATTCCATCGGACACGTTCTAGTAAAGTAGCCATCGCTTTACTTGAATGTTGGACTGACTAGACTGACTGATTACTGACGACTTACTTATTGACTCTGTTATTTATTACTTCATTGTTTCCTTGAAACTGGCAAAAAATTGATGCAAAAATTATACTTGACGCTGGCAGTATGCACAGAGTTTGCGATGCCATAATTGAAAATAAAAAGACTCTTTAAGATAATAAGAAAACAAATTCTTTTTTAATACTTTTAAGGCAGGACAACGCTGCAACGTCTGCAGGGCCCACTAGTATATAAAAAAAAATTTTTTTGTCCCACTGCTAGACATTTTGTCTCCTCTTAGTATTAAGAGGGATTTAGGCCGCAGTTCATAACGCTGGTAAGGTACGAGTTTAAATCCATAAACAGATAGCAAATAGGCAATACCTGATGATTTCGTAAAATTATATTGAATTAACGCCTTACATGATAAGACGCGCTGGATGAAGTACTTCCTTGAATTTATTATAGGATTGACTGTTTAGGGAAAACAATTTATATGTTAAAAATCCCGTTGTGCGGTGCCGTGCCGGGGTAAGAGACCGGAGGGGGGCCCGGCATCTGCGCACGGGGGGGACCGGGGGCCCTTTCGTCCCCCGCGCCGGCAACCCACGTCCTGCCATCGGCTTGGCGTTAAGAAGCCTACGCCAGGGCCTGAGGGGCACCAACGGAGCAATTCCCTTCACATTCCCCACTCCTCTTTTTTTTTACAGCAATTAACACCATGGGCAGCTCAATTAAGGAAGGTAATAGATTATCAGCGGCCATCCCCCCCACATTTACTGTGGACATGTGCAACATCAGGGGACTACATTCCAACCTGAATGCTGTCCACCAACACCTTGAGACAGCAAAGCCGGCTTTACTTTTCCTCACGGAGACGCAAATTGCACCCCCTGACGATACATTGTACCTGCACTATCCCGGTTACATCTTAGAACACGCCTTTAGGCGTAGGGCAGGGGTATGTATGTACGTCAGGGAGGATGTCTGTTGTCGCCGTCTAAGCTGCCTTGAAGACAAGGACCTATCGGTGCTTTGGGCACGTGTAGACGCTGGGGCTAGAACCCGAATCTACGCGTGCCTCTATAGGTCCTATAGCGGAGACGCGGAGACGACTCGATTATTTGAGCACGTCCAAAAGACTTCCGACAGAGTGCTGGAACAGTGTCCCTCGGCTGAGCTGGTGGTTCTGGGTGACTTCAACGCTCACCACACAGAATGGTTGGGATCCAGAATCACCGACTTTGCTGGCAGGGCCGCTTACAACTTCTCCTTGGCATATGGGTTGACGCAGGTGGTACACACTTTCACCAGAGTACCAGATATTGAGACCCATACTGCCTCTCTGCTGGACCTTCTGCTGACCACCCATCCTTCTGACTACCGGGTGACGGTTGGGGCCCCACTTGGGACTTCTGACCATTGCCTGGTAAGTTCTGCCGTACCATTGCCGCCCCCAGAAGGTTCTAGACCCAATGGGAAGCGTCAAGTATGGCATTACGGGTCAGCGGACTGGGATGGACTCCGGGAATTCCTGGCCTCCTACCCCTGGAGGCAGCTGTGCTTCACCTCGGGTGATCCTAGCACGTGTGCGGAATCGATAGCCGATGTGATACGACAGGGCATGATTGGTTTTATTCCCAACTCTGTAGTATCCATTGGCGGGCGAAACAAGCCCTGGTTTAATGGTTCTTGCGCTAAGGCTTCTAGCCTTAAGCAAGAAGCCTTTAAAACCTGGGCTGATGCGCACACGCGCAACGACCCCGAAACGTCTAAGCTTCGGAAAAAATTCAACGCTGCCTCCCGTTCGGCAAAGAAGCAAATAGCCAAGGCGAAGTTTAGGCACGTCGGCAGAATTGGCCAGCGTCTATCAAGCTACCCTTGCGGGAGTCGAGCTTTTTGGTCGCTTGCCAAGGCTGTCGAAGGTAACTTCTGTCGGTCGTCTCTACCATCTTTACGCAAACCGGACGATACTCTGGCTCACACGGCAAAAGGGAAAGCCGATCTCCTGGGTACCCTGTTTGCTTCAAACTCGACTCTGGACGACGGAGGTGCCACACCGCCGACCATCAAGCAGTGTGAGAGCTCGATGAAGGACGTGCGTTTCACTCAAAAGGCCGTCAGACGAGCTCTGCTAGCCCTCGATGTCAAGAAGTCGAGCGGGCCGGATGATATCCCCGCGATCGTATTAAAGACGTGCGCTCCCGAGTTGGCTCCCGTCTTAACGCGCTTATTCTCGCTTTCCTACACCACTAGTAAAGTACCGTCTTCGTGGAAGGTAGCCCTAGTACACCCAATTCCAAAAAAGGGTGACCGCAGTGACCCGTCCAACTACAGGCCCATTGCGATAACCTCCCTGCTCTCTAAGGTGATGGAGCGTGTTATAAATACGCAGCTCCTTAGGTACCTCGAGAAGCACCGGTTGATCAGCGATCGTCAGTATGGCTTTCGCCAGGGCCGGTCGGCCGGTGATCTCTTGGTATACCTCACACACCGCTGGGCTGAAGCCATCGAGGGCAACGGGGAGGCTCTGGCAGTCAGCCTTGATATCGCAAAGGCCTTTGACCGGGTCTGGCACAGGGCCCTTCTCGCGAAGCTTCCATCTTACGGTCTTCCCCTGAGGCTATGCAACTGGGTGGCAAACTTTCTGTCTGAGCGGCAGATTAAGGTCGTTGTTGACGGATGCTGCTCAGATATGAAGCCCATTAATGCCGGTGTTCCCCAAGGCTCAGTGCTGTCTCCTACACTATTCATTCTGCATATCAATGACATGCTGCAACAATCACGCAGTATACATTGCTATGCAGATGATAGTACGGTGGACGCACTATACACCTGTCGAGCCAATGCCTCTAGGTCACAAGTGGAGGAAAGTAGAATCAAACTTGTGTCTGAAGTCGAGAACTCTCTGGAGCGGGTCTCGGAATGGGGTCGACTTAACCTTGTCGAGTTTAACCTCACGAAGACACAAGTTTGCGCGTTCACCGCTAAAAAAACCCCATTTGTTATAGCGCCCAAGTTCCAGGGTACCGCGCTCACCGTCGGTGAAAGTGTCGGTATCTTGGGAGTTGACATTACGAGTAAAGTGCAGAACCGGAGTCATTTGGAGCACAAAGCCAAATTGGCGTCCAAAAAGCTTGGTGTCCTCAATAGGGCGAGGCAGTACTTCACTGCGGGGCAACTCCTGACGCTGTACAAAGCCCAGGTCAGACCCCATATGGAGTACTGCTCTCATCTCTGGGCAGGAGCACCAAAATACCAGCTACACCCATTTGACTCCGTTGAAAAGCGCGCAGTCCGAATCGTCAACGACCCAAGATTGACTGACAGGCTAGAACCGCTTAGCTTGCGAAGAGACATAGGCTCGCTCTGCGTGTTCTACCGACTTTACTATGGTGAGTGCTCCGAGGAACTTTTCAAACTAATGCCTACATCACCATTCCATGATTATACCACCAGACGAAGGTTAAAGTTCCACAGGCACCATCTGGACTCGTGGCGGTCCTCCACAGTCCGCTTTGCACGCTCCTTTTTACCACGGACGTGTAGGTTATGGGACAACCTTCCAGCTGAGGCATTCCCAGTGGACTATAACATGGGGTTCTTCAAGAAAGCTGTAAAAAAAGCTCTCCTCCAAAGCCGGCAATGCTCGGGTGGCTCCCCTGGGGTTGCCCGTGTCCATAGGCGACGGTGATCGCTTAACACCACGCGGCCCGTCTGCCTTTTTGTTCGGTTTACATATAAAAAAAAAAAAAAAAAAAAAAATAAGAAAAAAATGTATTTTACTGTAAAAAAAGCTTGGGATGCATGGTGTCAATAGTATCTTAAAAACCACCCACGCTTTTTTCACACTAAAATACATTTTCTTCTTATTTTTTACTTTTTAGTTCGTATAAATTTCACAAAAGAGTGTTTTTTTAGTTTTTTAAACTACATTATTTATTTTTAATTTTTTTAGTTGAATTTTAATTCTCATATTATTATTGCATTGTTATCGGCCCTTGACCCATGTGCAAATTTTCATGTTAATCAGACGCTTAGACGTGTTAAAAATATAAAAAATTATATTTGTTTCATTCAGTACCTTAGGCCGCGAACATATCAGCCGCCCCTCGTATATTTTTTTATCCTGATGAACCTAGTTAGGACTTTAATATAAAGTTATGAGATTATTGTATTGTCATATAGTTAATCAGACTCCTAGAAGTAAGTGAAAATCAAGTTAAAAGATTCCGTTACATACATACATAAAGCGTGTTAAAAAGGATACAACATTTAATCTTTAGTCAACAATTTTTTTTTTCAACTTTTTTATTTCCTACTCTTAGTTCCCACTGCTGATCGCAGGTCTCCTCTCACAAGTGAGACGGATTTTTCGTTATCAACAACTCTTATTTATATATTTATTACATTGATTCGAATGGATTTAACCCAGTTACACTTAGGTATCAGTCAATATAAATATAAATTGGTATTTTTAATATAAATTGGTGCCTGAAACCATTGAAACAAAGTTTTACCAAACAAGGACCGGAGGCGTCATTAAACTTACTGTGCATTTGGTTTCAACAAATAAATATTATCGTTATTAAATTAATATTAAATAAGTAATTATAATTATTTTAATATTAATTTAATGTATATTAAATAATATAATAAATAATTAATAAATATTAATATTAATTTTTATATAATATATAATTAATTATATTTTTTTTATTATATTATAATTATTTATCGTAATTAATAAAATATCACGATATTACCCATCATGGAACAGCGATAAATATGCTCATTACGAATTTCTTTGTCAGAGGTGCGCGCCCATTTGAACCCGGTATCTTCGTGTCGAAGACCGCGGCCCTTGCCACTCGGACAGCGCTGCACTGTGGCTGCACTGAGAGATACTGCAGAGAACTATAGTATTTAGTTAAATAAAATTCAGTCACACAAGCAAGCTGATTAGGTACATGATTTTATGTGGGCACTGCAGCCAATGGACGTCTGTATTATTTCAAACTATTACATCCATTATAAATCCATAACAAGCCTATCATATCAATATATTGAGAGCGCATGGTCCGGCGACTGACGTACAACGCAAGCCATCTATGAAGATAAGTCTACAGGCGCGGTCGGATGTGAAATGGGTGATGGCTAATGTGAAAAATCACAGGAGGGTACGTTAAGCCGACCAGTTGCTATCGATAGGTACCTAGTTTAACATTTGTTAAACTTTGTCGGAGGCCTTATGGGCGGTTTGAATACATCCGACAGTGGAGTGGCCACTAACCCTCCACTAAAATCTCCTCAAATCTGCATCGGAGCAGCATGATGGAGTAGGCTTCATGCCCGGCAGTGGGACGCTTTTTTGGTATGGGGGGGGGAGAAACCTTCAAAAGGTACCGGGGAGAGGGTACCGGGTTATGTGGGATTTGACCGCACTAAAACCCCCTCGGTGGCTGCCTCTGCGCTTGGGAAGATATCCGGGATCTCCAGCGGAACACACCGGTGTCCTTCACGCGCGACGCCCCAGAACGGGCCCATCTTCGGGAGAGCAGATGTGCTCTTCTGCACCTTCCGATGCTTACGGCGGCATTCGGCCACGCACACACCGCCGCCCTTCCGGGGCTGCTAGTTGGATGGATCGAGTTCCCACTGACACCGTCCACAATTTATTTATTTATTTATTTATTATTTATTGTTAATTAGAACGGTCTTGTACAGACCACTTACACTAACTAACACAGTTTTAAATATTACTTTTATAGATTAAACACAATAACAAAATGATTACTTTAAATTAATTACACATAAAATGAAAATAATTAATTAATAATTCAAAACAAAAATTAAATTTATCAATTTCATTGCATTCAATTTACAGAATTTTTTTTAATGGAAGAAAAAAAAATTGTCGTAAATATTTAAATAGCATTATTTTCAGTGAACCTAAGGCACACAGTCATAATTTTCCTCCAGTCATCTGCAAACAGGTCAAAATCAGGATAGGCTACAGAGAGAGCGCAAATACCAGCGAGCATACGGGCTATGGGAGATTTAGAATGCGCTACAGTACGGCTAAAAGGCACGACCAACAGATCATGTTTCCGGGATCGACAATAATTGTCCCTGGAAGCCCCCTTTTAGTCGCCTCTTACGATCAGGCAGGGGATACCGTAGCTCTATTCTTAATCCCGGAGCTACAGGGACTGGCGTCGATGTACCTACAGAGACAGAAAATACAAACATACAAGGAGTCTTCTAGTTTAAACACCTGTTTTTTTTTTATACAAGAGATATTTTTGTGTATTTATTTTAGTAGGCAAGTTAAATATCTATTAAATATTTCAAGGTGAAGTTCGCGTGCGCAAATAGACGTACGCTTCCCGATAATAAATAACAAATATGTATTAAATTTATTGCCTCTTTTATAGCACCAATACATTTTACTGCTCTAACAACCTGCTACTTACTATCTGCCAGTTCCCTCTTCAAACTATGTTATACTCATAGAAGACCATAATAGTAACAAAAATATTCACGGCGTTCTAAGTAATATTATATCTAAGTATGCGTAATACATAAATATTCAAATCTGATATGAATAGGGATCAAATCTTTAATTCTGTTAAGTTTCAATCGTGTCAATCTTTTGGGCACATTATTTTGTGCAATTTCTACCTTTAGCTGTCCGAATCTTACATAAAAGCGGGTTAAAGGGTTCCTATCCTATTCCTGTTCTTGAGAAAGAATTCAATGCCTCGTTACATTATGTTCGTTCAAAATGTCTCTATTAGAAATAGTTTAACAAGTTCAATAATCTATATCAGTAGCTTTTTCTGCTTCAACAAGAAAACACTAAATGATAGAGACCCCTCTAACTATAAGTAAACTATTATTGGTCTTTCATAACATTATTTATTATAACATCACGATGCCTTAAAATAAGCAATTTTCTTTCAACCTTTTTTATCTCCCACTGCTGGTCCAGGTCCTGGTCTTCAAGTGAGAGGGATAGTCCCTAATCGACCACTCTGGCCAAGTGCGGATTGGTGGACATCATATGTACCTTCGAGAAATTATGAGTTTCTCTCAGGCATGCACGGCGTTGGAAAACATCGTAATCAATTAAATACTCGTATCACAATATTTTCCATCCACTTTACAAATTTCTCTTGTCAGAGGTGCGTGCCGAGGATTTGATCCCGGTATCTCCGTGCTGGAGGCCGCGTTCCTTACTCGTTCATCGCTGCTCTAAGCAGTTACTTTACTATGGTTTATAATGTCCCTCAGAAATCCATTCATTCATTCATTCAGGTAACGCTCAGATGCGATAAAAACAACTACGTGGCATATCGTGTAAAATACTAGGGAAGCTAAAAGAATTATCAAAAGAAGGAAAACATAAGGTTATAGAAAGAATTAATATCGGTTTTGACCCAATATGTCATGCACGGCGCTACAACATTATAATTATGAGCAGCGTAATTAAAAAATACGCACGCGAAGCGCGCATGGCCCGGCGGTTGCCGTAGAACGCAAACGATTTATGCAACTAAGCCAAACGGGCGCAGTCGGGTGTGAGATGGGTGACCGCTAGTGGTAAAAAATATCATGCGTGTTTCCGTGCTTCGCACGTTAAGCTGTCAGTCCCGGTTGTTGTCGATAGACAAAAATCGTTCAACCTTGTCGGAGGCCTTATGGGCGGTTTGAAAACATCCGACAGCGGGTTGGCCACTAACCCGCATCTCCACCAACCCGCATTGGAGCATCGTGGTGGAGTAAGCTCCAGGCCTCCCAATAATGGAGAGAGACCCGTACCCAGCAGTGGGACGCATAAAGGGTTGCAGCCAAGCCATGCAAATTAAAAAATAATTAAATGCATGTATGTTATAAATAAATTATAATTGCAATGCTATTTTATTTTCAGTTGTATGTATACATAAATCCTGTATGCGACAATTAACCTGGGATTTACAGAAGTAATTTCCCCATGATAAGCTTGTATTGATTAAACTAGGACACGGGTTTGTCATCAACAGGTCAATACACAACGGGTCAGTCACATTTTCTATATTTATAGAGATTGAATTTAGGTAGAGGTAGTTAGGACAAGTCTTACTAAAACAAAATTAAAATCAATGTTTATTACAATGACGTCTGCATAATTTATTTAAAACTTATTTTATAGGTTTTAGTTGATTTTTGTCCGCTAATCGTCCGATAAAAATAGTTCGATTAATAAAATTTTGTAACTTCCTAATTCTGACCGAAATATAGGTATATATATAAATATTGTTGACTACCGCCAAGCTAATAATGTTACCATTCAAAGGGAGGTTAAACCTTGCTTATATATTTTTAGTATTTCTAGCAGTTATTTTTCCTTTTATATTTTTTTTTATAAAGTTAGGTAAAAACTACTAACAGTCCGCAATCAGAACGTATGATGGTGTTTACTTTTTTCATGCAAGCACCTCCCTTCCTCCCACATAGGACACATGCACGCATGTGCAACAATAAAAAATATACAACAACATACGTACCACCTCCAAGTCTTTGCCTGAAGTAACGGCTGATTCTATTAATTTTATAAATTTCCTTTTAGAAATTTAAAACCTATGGGATAAGTCAAAACTCTTTCATGCCTATGTTGTTTCTGAATAAACTCTACCCTTCTTTGCGATACCCAGTTAGGTAAAAAGTACTTTGCTAATTGAGGTAACTATATACCTATATTTATGTACCTAAACCTGATGAACTTTTCAATCTCTCGACGCAACAGGATTTTTTTCATTACATTACACAAAATTACATCCAGACATTTTCGACGCCCGAGCGCTAAGAGCACCACGGAACAAAAGGGGGTACCATTCATTATAATTCCCATGGCAGGCATGGTGTTGAAATCCATAATGCAAGAGCAGTTCATATTTTTAATGACGGCCACGGCGAGTGGTGTCATTGAACTATTGATTCACATGTGGAGTGAGGCAGGTCCTAAAGAGTTAATAATGGTTTCAACTTTCAGGAAGACTTCATGCTAAATAAAAGCAATCACCACGTTGCTTTCAATTGTATGTAAAACGTTCAGTTGCAGGACGATAGGGACAGATTACTGACCCTCACGAAAGTACACACTCTAGGCTAGGGTTCTTTTAAATATACAGTAAGAAACACGCCTTAAATTTTATATGCACCAAAATAGTCTTTCCTCCACATGGCCACCCTGTGTAATAATAATGTAATATAATGTTTTACTAATTAAGTTACGTATTATTTATCTTTTTAAATTTAAGACACACGCTAAAATTATGCATCTTGGAAAATCTTTGGATAACCTGCTGGTCGAATGCAAGAATAAGAAAATGTTTTCTTAGAAGTCAAATCAAATTTGAATGAAACTGATATTTAAAAGCCAGACGGCAACACGACTCACGAGGTTCTCTTGGATAAACATTTACAACAACGTCTTTCTGCTGGTCTCCTTCTTTATTTGTCTTTCTGGAAGTCTTTTATCAAATGGAAAATAATCATCTGCAACTTAACCATATTCTTCTATTTGCTGGATCAATGTAAATCAGTCTTTACAACGCTAACTGGAATTGTGGATTGTGGATTCTTAACAACTCTATCTAAAGAACTGAAGATTCTGGACTAGCAGTGATCCGATCATCCATGAAATGACAAATTATTACTAGGTACGAATTATTCTCTATCGTTTTGCGTGTGTCATAGAGTAATTAAGTGTGTTAGTATCTAATTTAATTCTGTGCTTAGTTAAGTCTCTTATTTCTGTAACCACTAGGTTATTAAATAAACCCAGTTAAACTCTACAACTTTTATTTTATTACAACCCCGAAACTAGCACGCATACTTTTAATATATATATTTTTAAAAATAATCCATTATAAGTAGACTATTCCATATTTTGCCCCACTACTAAGGAAGGGTTATGTTTTTCGCGCCTATCTTTGTAATTTTCTATCTTACAAACTATTAGGTGGTTGTTAAAAAGTAAGCGTTGTAAGACTTGTCTAGACAGCCTCAATGCTGTTAAGCAAAGTCAATAAAGCATAAATAGGGTAGTGAGATGGCACTTAATGAGGGGATTTTTTATATCTTCGGTCTAAAGGGGCTAAAAATTTAAAATAAAGGTTTTAAAAAAAATAACTAGGCCTACTGCTTCAAATAAGGACTGCTGCTACCTAAACACACGTCCAAGAGACTACATCTAGCTACTAAGAAGAATATGATCAAAATTCAGAACCTCACTTTTTTTTCGTTGCTCGCTTCACGTGAATTTCAGTTGTTTTGACTTTAATTAACTTGAAATTTACACAACTTATGACTCATATTTATAACTATTTTGTAGAGCTTTAGGTTTTAGTCGTGAAAATCTATACATTTCATGACTAATACCTAAAACTGATGTAGAGACATCAACTAGAAAATCCATACAAAGGTAATGCGAAAGTGTGTTTGTTTGTCTTTCTTTCCAGTCGCAACAGTGCTACAGATTGACCCTGTTTTTTGTATGCAGATAGTTTGGGTACGAAAATCTTATATGTTATATATATAAATAATATCTCATTCCTATGAGAAAAAACTTGGAGCCCACGCGGGCAGAAAGCTAGTAGATAATCTTCAATTACATTTAATGATAATTTGATTGCAGCTACGCAGACAAACCGCAACGCAGCATACTCTCTTTTGCGTCAAAGCTTAAAAAATCTGTACGCCGCTATGCGATATTTTTACAAAAATTCATGGTGTTAAAAATAGACGCGTATATCAGTAATAATTACATACAGAGAATTAGGTCAACGCATAAACCCACTTTGATAGCAATGTGATTACTAACGCAATGGACACGAGCTAAGCTCATTAAGTTCAGGATTAATGCCATGAACCCCGCTGATATGCCCTAATGACATTCTGTAAAACATGGACTATGTTCGAATTTATTGTTCTCTTCATTGTTTTTATTCAAATCCTTAGTACGTTAACCTGGTTCTTTAATTCGGCGTGAGAGCTTGGACACATGAGTCAACTCAGCAAAGTCTATTTGAGATTCCTTGAAAGTGACAACCATAAGGTTTTCTGTCTTGTAGACAGCAGATCTCCAGCAGGGGCTCCGGAACATTTATTACTCAGTTAATGGTTGGACCTCCTTCACAAGGCAAAATACGAAATGAAAATAAATAATAACAATTATTTTAAATTCCACCGCCTTGGGCATACCGCCTATGTAAGGACTCTGTCGATTGACTCTGATCAATTTCATCACAGATTTTGCGTTCCTGTAAGATTTTTTAGTTACTAAATGTCAGCCCGCCCGTAGCAAACATGATATTACATGGCTTATATCCTTCTTTTAACAGATGCCTTGTGACTAACAATAGGACATAGGTTTTGATGAATCAGACACTACTTGTCACTATGGTAATATGAACATAGTAAATTGCGCATCATATCCCGATACGGATCTGTCCATCAATAATATAATCTGTCGATTCCTATTATATACAAGGTTTTATCAATCTGCCATTTGTCATACATATTGATGATCTATCAATATTTAATTAAATTAATGCCACATGTAATGGACAGACATTTATTTATTTATTTATGACAGACCTGTAATGCACAGGTGGCCTATAGGATATGTACATATGTATGTATTAGATATCTAACATAATATATAAACTGATAAAATAGTTGCTATATATTTTATATTGAACAAAATATAGCTGAATCTGGCCAGGCTGATTGAGACGGTTTAGATGGTTTGACATTAGTACCTACCTTGGAAAAATGGGAGGTACCTTGTGTGGGATGCCACTTGTGTGGACACTTTGCCACCTTCCCATATTCGCTTATCCTCCAGAGCAGCTGGTGTGGTGGCGACTGATGCTGAAATCCGGAAGCTGCAGAAATATGTAGCTCTTAACCGGGACTACATATTTCTTCCTTTCGGAGTCGAAACGATGGGACCGTGGGGTCCTGATGCAAAGGTATTTTACAAGCATCTATCCAGACGGTTAATTGAATGTACCCATGGCCCGCGAGCTGGCTCTTACCTCGGTCAAAAAATAAGTTTAGCTACCCAGCGGGGTAATGACAATGTAGCCAGCGCCCTGGGTACACTGCCCAAGGACAGTAATTTGGATGCTGCCTTTTATATTTTATGTAAATTTTCTATTATTTTTTGTTTTTAACATATTTTTTTCATAAAGTACATTTAGTTTAATTTTAATAACATATAGTTTAATTTTAATTTAATAATTAGTGTCTTTTGTGTATTTATTTTCATTTCTCCGTGTAAATATTTTTCTTATTATTTAATTTATATTCCTTTATAAGTTACGTGTATTTATTTCAACCTTTTTTATGTCCTACTGCTGGGCACAGGTCTCGTACTCACAAGTGAGATTTAGGCCATAGTCAACCACTCTGGCCAAGTGCGGATTGGTGGACAGACAGTTACGTGTATATTGTAGGTTTATATAGTGGATTTTGTTCAAATTGTTAAGTATGTAATGTTATTTTGTTCACTTATCGAATTAAGAATTCATATTTAAAGTTGTTGTACATACATATAACAGTGATATCAGTTTAGGTACCTATTTATATTATTCTTTTTGTTTTTTGTTATTTTTTATGAAGAAAGATAGCGTACTTATTTATCACTAATTTCAACCATGACTTTGATAACATTAGACTTTTATATCGTGTTATTTGAATTTACGTCAATTGTTTGGATCTTAATATCATTGAACAGATTTTAACGCTGCCCGGTGTTCATAACTCTGAGAAGTTAACAGTATAACTTGTCACATCGCGTGGCAGATACCTAAGCGGTTCTGCAAACAATTTATTTCACGTATGGAAAAGCCAAGGACATCTTAAAATAATAATTATGAGTTGTTTTTTAGAGCATACGTTTAACAACAATTGCGGTTTCCGTGAGGGCACTGTTGTGTTTTCTACAAATGTACTCTGTGGGTTGTTTGTGCAGCTGATTATTGTTGAAAGAATCGTGAGCCTACAGGTACTAACATTGAAGATATGTTTAACGGCTTACTCACGTCATTTTATTCAGGATGGCCCGACTAGTTTCATTAATGACCGAGTACCTTCCTCATGAGGTCCCGATATTAAAATCTAAAATGACAGTCCTGGTTTAAGGACCGCTATGCATTCCTTATGGACCTGGACCTTAGGATCGCTATGAAAAAATCCGACAAACGGTTTGGTCGCTAACCTATATCTCTACCAACCCGCATTGGAGCAGCGCAGTGGAGCAAGCTACTGGGCCTTACGAAGTCGTGTTCAGTAGTATGCAAAAGGGATAGTAGCCAAATATGTTTGAAATACAATATTGGGTCAAGTACCGTTTATGAAAATTTGTATTTCTAATACCTATGAGTAAGGAAAGAAAATAAAGTTTGCTTTTAAGTGAGAGTAGTGTTAAAATAAAATAAATATATTCCCAAAAATAGGGTATCTAGTTCCGCAGTCAGCTCACGCAACCAATTTAATTCAATGAACGAAATTTTCATAGAGCTCTTTCAAATCGACATTGTCATTTTCTTTTTTTTTTCATTCATTTTTCGGGTTTACTCCACTTACTCCTCCTACTCCATTAACTTACACAGTTGTTGAAGCAGAACCTCCTATCGATCGAACAGTTTTACGCTGCTGAAATAAAGGTAGATTTTGACGTTCATTTTGAAAATTTCAAGAATAAGCAAGTATTCGTGAACATGACTATGCATCACTAATAGGCGGTACTATATACCCCTACATAAACATGAACTAAAACCCTCGTGAAACTCAAACTTGCATAGAATAAACAGCAGCCAGCATTACCATTCGTTATCCAACCATGGTGCCACCATAAAGCGCTGGGCCCTACAAAGGGGCAGACAGGGGGTAGCTTGACGCAAAAATAATTAAGAGATGGGGGTGGGAGGGGAAGGTTAACTTGTTACAGTGTTTGATCGCCATGTGACTGGAAAATTTTAGTTCCATGCGTTTAAAGTATTCTATAAAATTCTTTAAAGTTTAAATGGGGTTCGTTTTATCCGATAGAGTAAGTAATTTTTGTAATTAAAATTTTTTAGAACGTAATAAAACTACGAGCAGCGATGGCCGTGTGGTAAAAAACAGCGGTCTTCGACGCGACCGATCCCGGGTTCAAATCCTAGGCGCGCACCTCTGACAAAGAAATTTGTAATGTGCGCATTTATCGCTGCTCCATGGTGATGGAAAATATCGTAATATTTAATTATTATGATGTTCTCCATCGCCGTGCATACCTGAGAGAAATTCATAATTTCTCGAAAGCATGACGTCCACCAATCCGCACTTGGCCAGCGTGGTGGACTATGGCCTAAATCCCTCACTTGTGAGAAGGAGACTTATGCCCAGCAGTGGGACATAAAATAGGTTGAAAAAAAAAACTACGAGTATCATGTTGAGTACAACGTTATTAATTGGGGGGTTTGTGCAAAATGCTTACGGGAAGCTGAACTCAGCTGTAATGTTACAGACTAGCTGTAAATTAAATAAAAATATTTTTTCAGGTTTTTTATAGTTTTATTGAAAATCTGCGAGAAGACGATGATACCGAAACACAGTTTCGAGCTAACTCGGGGATCAGAGACTTCATGTTAAAAGATGTAAAAATGTGTCAATTCAACATTATTATTATATTACTATAGAATTATTTTATTTATTTTCATCATTTATTATCATACTTTGTATTCCTTACACGAATTAAAAGTTTTTCTTTTCAAAGTCCTCGAGACTATACAATTATTGCAGTGAAGTTAGAGTACCAATAATCGCTTTTTGTTGAAATTAATCAATCACAAACTTTAAAGTATTGATCAATGATTTGAACAAAACCTCTTTCAGATATGTGCCCAAAGCAGGCGATTATACAAACTACAGACCTCGCATATTTCTCTCCGCTGAGAAAAGTTAAATTTCTAAGGGTTAAACTTGTACCGTTAAAATAAAACAAGTTTCGTGAATGCTCAAAATTGGGTTTTAACCTAATTAAAAATGTGAAGATCTATCCATACTATTAGATACTATCATCAACCGCACAGCCCGATAGACGCCTAAGTTTCACTTCTTGTACTCGTATTATACATTCTGGTAACTCGCTGAGGTAAGGCGAAGTTGCGTCTTGATTGGAAAGTGTGATGTTTGTATGTTTATTTGTTTGTTTGTTCTTTTATCACGTCGCAAAGATATGCTAGAAAATGACCTAATAGTTGAGGGACTGGAGAGTGACATAGGTAATTAAAAATCTTTCATTTTTATGAAAAAAAAAAACGTATAGTAAACTCAGACGAAGCAGCGAACGGAAAGCTAGTGTAAATTAATATTATTTTAAGTGTGTATTTTTATATAAAATATAATTTATTATTTAACCTAATGTTGTACACCCTGCGGGTAAAATTCAATAGAGTCATTGAGCAAGATCCTCTAATGTTAGTTGATAAGTGTTTATAAATAAATAAATAAAAATATGGCGGCCACAGAGTTTTTGTATAACCTTATTTTACCCATTTTCGTGTTATTAATATAGCCATTCATCTTTATATTTTCATGGGCGAAGCAATTTACTAGCTTGTACATGGCTTGCCCCCTTTCGACATTTATTCAATCTACTGCCGTACAACTAATGCAATTATATATGAGTGATTAATAAAAGGACAGACGCGGGTCACAAAACATAACACATGTGTGGGTAAACTTTGATCCGTTGTTATTGTGCGATCAATAAAATTGTAGATTACAGCCAATAATCTCGTAACATGTTACGTCTTAAATTAAACAGTAATGAGATAAGTTATTTTAGTTATCTTTAAAAAGTTTTTATTATCTTTGTGCAATTTATTTGTGCTTAAATTTCTGAGATTTTTTTAGTTCGTTTTTTCATTACGAAATAAAATCAATTTATGAAATTTACACACTTTTGTAGAAATGTTAAATCAGGTACTTATAGGTAGGTATAATTTTAATCTATGTGTTAAATATTCAGGTTCTGTCATAGCATAATTTTAAAAGATTCTTAGTATTCTTGTAATCAACGAAAACAGTTTTGTAAGATTTTTTTTATTTAACTAAATTCTGGCCTAGGCCCATAGAAACTAATAGGTACATATATAAAAATTAAAATATCACAAACTAATAAATATAAAGGAAATAACATACAATAATACAATACAAAATAAAATTGACTTAAAATAAACACTATAAGTACCTATTAAGCCACGACAACAGTATACGCGAAAGTCGACAAGGTAGGTACCTAGGTACTTTAAGAACAAACTTCATTGAATGCAGCCCAGTGTCAGGTAAATCCGTAGATAACATTAAGGGTCTTCCTGCCTTATTGTTCTTTTACAAGTTCTCAGTAAAGCCCAGGACGCCATGTTAGGTATAAAATAAAGTCCATCTACCTGATTTAGTCTGTTTGTATTCAATCATTGTACACTGTTATTTAGTCATCCGATTTTAACATTGTTTCTTATAGGTTACCTATAAGTTGTGACTAACCATCAACATCACCATAGATTATACAGATAATTAATAAAGATACACCAATACCAGAATAACTGGTAAAACGACCAGAAATGAAATGGTAACTTAAATTCAATTTTAAACAAGATCTAGTTGTAGTTTTAACATATTTGATAGGATTTAGTTCATAAATGAAAAAAGTCGATAAAGTTTAGTTACGATTAAAAGTGATCGAAATTATGGATGCCCAATC
The DNA here is from genome assembly GCA_911387765.1 of Pyrgus malvae. NCBI lineage: Eukaryota > Metazoa > Arthropoda > Insecta > Lepidoptera > Hesperiidae > Pyrgus > Pyrgus malvae. The sequence continues at coordinate 628,401 of OU426955.1, read as the reverse complement.
AACATCCGTACTAATATTATAAATTCGAAAGTAACTCTGTCTGTCTGGAATGGTCATGGTATATCTGAATGAATCTGTATAGGTATGTCTGAATTTGGTCTGGAATAGCACGTCCAGACCAAATCTATCTCTGTGCCTAATTTCATCCCGAGCCGTTCTTGTGTGATTGAGCAGCTTGAGAGATTAAAACTTTCGCATTTATCAACATTAGTATAGATTTCTTATTTCCAGCATAGTGACAGTCAGTCTCAAACCCCGATGACCGTTGCGAACGTTAAAAACGTCCTTCAAAGAACCCAAACAAGCCCTTATTTCGTTTGTACAGTGGGTTGGTCCATTTGCCCTTATTATGCAATTAAGATTGGACTTTAGTACTTTAAGACATATTACTCAGTTTGGGTTTGAAAATGATTTTAGGTATGTTTACTTGCATTATTTACGAAACGGACAAGAGCGACTCGGATTCACAAACCGAGGGCCAAGAGCTACAATAATAAAAAAGTCTCGAATATTTTATTAAAAAGTCTATTCGCACTATAATAATAAAAGAAAATGTTTCTCGTTTTTTCATTCTGTATATTTGCAATGTTGACATCTGCACACATAAAAAAAATAGACACTTCGTCGTATGGAATGGGCACACACAAAGACAGAAACACAATAAGGCCGAGAACAGGCACGTGAATGGAACCCGAAACTCTCGATTGACTGTCCAGAATGGTAACCATTGCGCTATCCGGGTCGTCAAACATAAAATACATACTACATAGTATTTTTTAATGAAACTGCGAAATGATAGAAATACTGCCAAGGCTACTTAAAGGTCCCCTTGCCACACTTACGGGATCCCAAAACTAAAATCAAAGAAACTAAAACCATCGTTTTGATAGGAATTTGGCAGCGGCGCTAATGTTAATTTAGCGAGTGATAAGATAAACATAATAATATTTGATAATAAATAATCGATAATAAAGTACAATTAACTATACAATTAAACATCAAAATGTTATTTTATTGTTCCTTTTACAACGTGAATGAGTTGAAATAAAAACATTAATAAATCGAATCAATCAGCTGTGATAAAGTTACAATACATGTCACTTCAATACATACACTAGCATTCGCGGTATCGTAGATACCATGGACACATAGTGAGTTACCCAAGAACGGAATATTAAACTTATCATTCATATTTCTCTGGAGTCATACCGGGGATTCTAGATAGGTATTTACCAAATACGACGGAAATTAAAAAGAAAACAAATTCATACACTGAAAAATTCCGAATAAAAAGTTGACTTACTGAATGGTTTCCCGCCGCTCTCGGCAAGCGATCAACACTCAACTGTACGCGAAGGTACAGCGTGTTGACAACTTCCACACATGTACTACACACCAAATACGGATTTTCCGCACGTTCGATACGCACTTTTCTTTGCAAGCGTACATGAGCTTTGCTACAGCTTTACGAACTTTTAGTTGCAACTGTACTTAAAGTTAAATTAGATTTTATGCCGCGCTTCTTATTAATACATAAATTTGTTGCAAAAGTCCTCATCCAAATACAATAAAACACTACAAATTAAAGATGTTAAAGAAATAGATAAGGCAATGCTAAGGCAACCAAGTTAATCACACGCAACACGTCACGAAGACATTGACCTTTATAAACTTAATACACGGCATTAATAACCCATTAACAATGACGTATTTCCATCACTATACAAAGAACCGATATTTTTAAGCTCGCGAGTAGCACGGTACTGTCGCGGCCTAACGACGGGAATGTAATGAAATGACGATGTAGCGATAGCGACTGGTGAGCGATAACGAACAGCTGACTGCGCCAGACGATGATGTCTGTGCATGTGTGCACTTGCAATCGTGAATAAAGTACTTCGACTAGAATGACGGCGGGTTTCAGTTTTCTCTGTTTTCAGACTTTTCAGCCTGTACGTCACCCCTCGTTTGTTGCGTGGTATTTTACAGCGGTTTTTGACTTATCGCGCAGCGGTCACCATGAGAGTGTGCCGTGCAGGGGTCTTAGGTTCGAAGAGTCTTAGGAAGAAATCTACAATAATAATAATTTATTTAACTGGTGTTTATGTCCTATCCTTTGTGCGTTTCCACAACGGCTACAACGCAGACATTCTGTTATCACTTATCATACATTGCATGCATAGTTTTTTTCAGTATCAAACAAGATCCAACCAAGAAAATTTTCATATATGTTCATGAGACAGTGGATTGCCTGTGAAAAAGATAATAGATAAGTAGTAGCCCTATCTTCACTTTGCAACAACGAAGCACATCTTCTTCTACTATGTATATAAAAATAAGTCGGGTTTTCCTTCCTGACGCTATAACTCCAGAACGCACGAACCGATTTCCACGGTTTTGCATTCGTTGGAAAGGTCTCGGGCTGCGTGAGGTTTATAGTAAAGAAAATTCAGGAAAAAATTCATAACAAACTTCACGCGAACGAAGTCGCGGGCGGCCGCTAGTTTCTTATATTTTTGATAAGTACTCAATCAAAACCTGTTAAAAGTAAAAAAGGCGATTCTTTTTGGTTTTGGTCTACGGAACGAATAAACATTAATAATAATAATATTTATTTATTAAAGGAAATAATATACAGGCCCAATTTTAATTGTTAGTAATTCTTAAATTCAATTTATTATTTCTAGAGTTAGTTTTACATACATATACGAAACACTAAAATACCAAGCACAACATTGGGCTAGCGCGGTTAATGAAATCTTCCCCGATGGGGAGACCAGTGGCTAGCAATGGCATTTACCTACCTACCGCACAATAAAAAGTATCGGTTCTTTTAATTGGCTTATGATGAAACAATACTATTGTTTTTATTGTTACCAAAAGTACTTACAACCCTTTCTCCTATTCGAGGTTTATTGAAAACCAATGTTTTTACTGTTTGGGGTCGATTCGATTGTAGAGCCGTTCACTCGTCGGCCAATCGATACGAATGAATAAATCAACTCTTTGTCTGTGACTTCGATACTAGGGAATCGGAATGATTTATTTACATAAGCAGAGCCCGGTTACAAGTATAAAAGATTAAAAAGTATAAAGTTTTTTTAACCCTTTTTACGTCCCACTGCTGGGCACAGGTCATCTCGGAAGTGATACGGATTAAGGCCATACCACTTTGGCCAAGTGCGGTTTCTTGGACATCATGCCTTCGAAAATAATTGCCACCATGAATACCTTCAAGAACTCTCAGGCATGCATGACGATTGAAACATCGTAATATCACAATACTTTCCCTCACCGTGAAGCAGCGATAAATACGCACATATTTAAAAGATAAGAAATTCCCACAAAACGATAATGAAAGCTTACGCATCAACATTTGTCTAATTAAATTTATTACATATCTTTTAGCATTAATTTATCAATATTTTCTTGTTTCTTTTGATCAAATAATAATAATATCTTAACCTAAAAAACTTGCCTGCAGAAATTCTTGACGACCAAATCACAAAAGAACTTCTTTATTGTGATCATACTAAAAAAACCGACCAAGTGAGAGTCGGACTTGCACACCGAGGGTTTTGTAAAATATTTTCCGTAAAATTTTTCTATAAGACGTTACTTCGTACCAAATTTCAAGATTCTGAGTTCACGGGAAGTAAGTACCTTGTTCTCCACCAACCCGCATTGGAGCAGCATGGTGGAGTAAGCTGCAGGCCTCACCAAGGGAAAGACCCGTGCCCAGCAGTGGGACGCAAAAAGGGTTGTAGCCAAGTACCTTGTAGGTTTTGATTCCTATGCGAGTGTCGAAAATTTGCTGTAATTTGCGGCATAAACGGCTGTATCTTTTGATTGTGCTAGCTTAGAAGTTTGATTTTTAATAACAAATAAAAATTCCAGCTTCATACCTCCACGCGTTCCTGAGAAAAAAGGTCTTGACAGACAGACGGACTATATATATATAAGGATATAAGGATTCCGTATTTCCTTCCGAGGTACAGAACCCTAACAACGGCAAAGATACGGAGCATTTTTAACAAACACACATGCAAGTCACCTGCTCTTGTTCTGCCGTTACTACAAAATCAGGTGACACGCATTCTGTATTATTCGAGGACACGTATCTTTTTAGTCCTTTGATGCGTCACGTTTACCGCTCCATTCTTTGTGTTAAGAGTATTGTAGGTTTACAAAAACCTGTGTGTTACAAAAACTTGTATGGGTTATACACCGCCGTACAAGCGATCTGTAACAGAAAGTTAACCAATCGGGAGCGGTCCGAAGTAAGACGGGCAATTGGTCGTAGCAAATATACCTAATGTAATTTTTCATAATTGGGGCGCTAAGTCGTCGTCCCGGTTTGCTATCGACAGATACCGTCAAACCTTGAAAATTCACTCTATTTAGGTTTAACTGTTTTTTCAGTAATAGAATCGCATCTGTTCGTATCGCCAATGCCAAGTAAACATTTGTATCTAAGATAGATTTTGTCCGTTTTGTTTAAATTTGGCGAGATAGTTATAGCCAAAGCAGTCGTCAGAGTAAACAGTCAAGTCAGTCAGTGTTCAAGTAACATCGCTTTACCAGAACTTGTCCGATGGAGATTTACAAGGAAGCTGAAAAAACATTTATTTTCGCACTGTTATTTTATTTTACAATACTTGTGTACTGGTGTACTGTGTACTAGCCTCTATCGAACAAAATACCGTCAACATAATCCAACAAAATTCAAAAATACATCAATAAAAATAAAATTAAAACAAACTCATAATGTTTTTTTATCTTTCCGCCAATAACTCTATTTGATTTTCACGACTCGTTTTATGGTTACTCAAAATTTTTTTCTCGATGGTATCTCCAAATAAAAACCTATTTACATATTTTTGATATAATTAAAGTGAGGTTATTTCTTTTGTCGAATGACGAATGAGTTGTAAGTTTAATATGAATAAAGTTTGTTCCTATATCAGTGTAAATAAGTAATATCATCATTGCAAAATAATGAGTCTTCATTTTTTATTTGCCTTTAATTGTTGGCTGGCTGACAGCCTTTTTGAACCCACCCGTATCTGTCGATAACAACTGCGTCCAACTTAAATTTGTTTTCTGAAGTACGGAAATGCGTATGAAAATTGTCACTAGCGATCACCCATCGTAACACCGCGCTTGATTGCTTGATTCGCTTATGCCGCGTAGATCGACATGCGCGTGATAGATAAATACAAATCTAACACGTGCTTCTATTAATTATACATTTAGATTTACCAGTAGGATTTTGTTGCTGATATGTTGTTGATGATTGTGTCATTATGTTATTGGAACGTACGTAGATAAAGAAAAGCATTTAGCGCAATCCAGATAAGTTAGTGACCAAAATAAAAACTAGAGCCATGGAAGTAGACGCGATAAAGCACAAGTTTAATAAACTGCTACTGTGACCACGCCATGTAAGCTAGAAACATACTTAGGGTAAGACTAAGGCATGAGATGGAAATGCACCACCACTGCACTTCACCCATTTAAGTGACGCTTCATTAAACGGAGTCTGACAGAGTCTCGAATGCATGATGTTTGTGTCACAATTTGACTTTAGAATTAGAGGTGTTTTACTCTTCTGGGTGTTTTCATCTTTGTATTTGTCTCACCCACGACACAGCATATACTGCTATGTAGCTAGGAATGTTTGAATATTGAATATTTTTAATTTATGTGATTGGAACGTACGCAGTTAAATAACATTTAACCCAATTCAAATAAATTAGTGACCAAAATAAAACTAGGGCTAAGGAAGTGACTGGAGCGATAAAGCATTGCCAGTTTAAAAAACTGCTTCTGTGACCAGAACACGCTAAAAGTAGAAAGAAACGTATGTAGGGTATACAGATACATTTTATCTCACAATCTTTATTTATTACAAAATAATTTTCATGCACTAACTTTAAAAGTAGTGTTGTTGCCATTAAACCAGTAAATCGACTTCGCACCGTTTCGTTCTTCTGTGGTTCTTTGCGTCTTATAGTCGATAGAACATACACGGTTTTGGTTTGGGTTGCATGAACTAAGAAAATAACACCACTTCACCATTTAATTGTGTTTGGGTAGAAACGGCCAGCTTGACTAGAGGTGACCATCAAATGCGCACCACCTAAGAAAATACCCGAGCCTCTAGGGGTTATTTTATTAGTTCTATTTTTCAAATTATTTTTTAAAGAAAGTAGTGTCAACATTGTTAACCACAATTTGCACAAGAAAAACGTAGTAAAGTTAGTTTTTTTATTAAACTAGGAATGAAGTATAAAGCATAAAATAATGAACCAAATCAATGATAAAAAAACGTTAGTCAATTCTTACAGAAGCATAAGTTGTTGATGGACAGATAGTTAGATTCTAACTGTATGGCGAGCCGGGCGGGTCAACGCGCCGATAACCCGGGTTTAATAACAGCTTAACTAACTCACACCATGAGATTAACACATTTTATTGATCACTATTTCTTAACTATGATAGATGCTGTGAAATTTACTTTAGGTCATTTTGACATGAAATGATAAAAACTTGATAGTTTTCAATTTTTATTTTTATTTAATGCAGTGTTTACCAGTGGTCGCTGTTGCCCGTGGATATCTACACACAACCTTGTAAGCCTGGGTTTTTCGTAAGGTCGTATGTAGTGTGTGTTGCTATTTTGAGGGCTGACTGATGGTCGCCTCACACAATCTGCCTGGCAACGGTAGAAATGTGTACAGCGATAGTACTTCCCGGGTCAAATCATAAAAGTTTGAAACTGTTTAATTTCCTTGCTTTTAAAATTACATCCCGTTTCATCAGCTATGGTTATAATGACGATGGTAAATCGGTAAATTAAGACTAAAACTACACGTCTCTTGAAAAAGAAATAAGACGCTTTCTCGAAAATAAGAATTGTTCTCAGGGGTCCTAATTAATTTCAGTCCAAATTATTGAATTGAATTTTTCCTTATTTTGCCAAGTATGAAATTAAATTAAGATATGAAAATTAAATTACTGAGAATTATTGAACATGTGATGATCGAGGAAAATTAAACCACAACGGGAAATAAACCCAATTGAGGCGCTGGTCCTTGGAGCGCTTACTAATTTACGTTTAACTTGTCACGTATACTTGCATATTCGCTTTTAGTACGAACAATTAGTAAGAAAGTAGGCCTTGCAAGTTCTCAAAAGAAAATTCTCCTACATAAAGTAATAACATATGTGGTAACATTTAAAAGGTTCGTCTGGAGATTTTACTGCTCTTGTCCATTTTCGCGTTACAAATCACCAGCCAGTAGGAGTGGTGCCCGGAATCACAAATGCAAATACAATTAATGTAAAAAGATTCTGGACATAAATAACCAAATTTTTTTAAATTTTCAACTATATCCCAAATGTTATTATCGCGGGATACAGACGTGTAAGATAATATATATCACGCTTTATGGTTCAGATGATTAAACAAAGAGATAATATTAGTTCATAAGTTTATTTAATTTTATCGCCTGTAGGTGGCCTCACGCACGCACTTCAAACAAGGGGAATGATTGCCCGTATAATGAGAAACGCGTGTATTTTTATTAAGCAAATTAAGCCGTTTTAAGTTTTACTCTGAAAATTTTGGCTTAATTTAACGTTATCTTTTAAAAAGATTTAAAAATTATTTGACGGGTCTTCGTTAATATTTAACTATAAAATTTTTATCCTTCTGAATCGTAATGTTTTTATTTCGAATTAGGTTTTTTGATTAACAACAATACTTGCCGAAATGGAATAAACTGTGCTCCAATTCTGTAAATTTCGTAGAGGCTTTGCTTTACTCTACATAAGTTGTGGCTTTTTGCGTCGCACTGCTGGGCACGAGTCTCTTTAAATTATCATGGAGGCCTGGAGCCTACTCCACCACGCTGCTCCAATGCGGGTTGATTGAGATGCGGGTTAGTGGTCAACCCGCTGTCGAATGTTTTCAAACCGCCTATAAGAACTCCAACACAATGTTAAAGGATTGCGATCCATTGATAACAACCGGGACCGGTGGCTTAACATGCCCTCCGAAGCATGGAAACAAGTCAGTATAAAATTTTACCAATAGAGGTCACCTATCTCACACCCGACTATGCCCGTTTCTCTTGGCCGCGTAGATTTCTTGTATTATACATAGGTACACCAGGCGTTCGGCCACGCGTGCGTCATAGTAAAAATTAAAAGAAAAAAAACTTTACAAAAAGCTTTTATTTAATTTAATTTAAATTTAATGGAAAATTTTATAATCATCTTTTTAGAGCATTTAAATAAAAGCTTTTTAAAAAAAGTTTTTTTTAGTTTTAATTTATTTTTTACTTTTTAGTTAGGTATTTCTAATTCCCGGCAAGCCCTTTCATTTGATATTTATATTGCAAAAGTGCATAAAAATAACTATTCCGCCATCTTGGATGTTCCGCCATATTAGATTTAGAATGACGTGACATTGTTTTTCAAGTTACTCTCAACACGCACTTTCATTTGATACCCATATTGTAGAAATGCATTAAAATAACTATTCCGCCATCTTGGATGGTTTATCATATTGGATTTAGAATGACGTCACACACCTTATCGCGTATTGTGATCCAAACTAAACTTGTATACACAATTTCAGCCGATTCAAAGGTTCCATCCGAACAAACATACATTACAAGTTATATAAAAGTTTTTAACAATCAGTGAATATTATTCGTATAAATGATGATGGTGGATGGATCGCAAGTAGGGGAAGCTTCTAGCTGAAAGCATGCTAGTCTACAGCTGAAGTGGTAGAGAGACGTGGTCTATCGAGATCGATAAGGTAATGAGCTTAGTGGACCGGCGAGTGTGTAAACTAATTAATTTCCAGGCAGTAGGGCTAGGCTAGGGGATTTGAAAATAAATATCGTTCTGTTAGGTGCAATATTTTCACTTTCTTGAGTGTATTTGTAAACTGTAAGATACATGAATTATAATATTTTCTCATACTCTTAGTGTGTACTTTGATTTTGGAATTGATTTTGAATTGAATCAAAAAAATCTACCCACCGAATTGTAAGTGAGACTGTAGTCAGTGTAGTTGACTACGTTAATAGAACGAGCAAATTGTGTGGGACGAGCGATCAAAAACCTTTCGGAATGGAGTCAATGTTAAAAATGTAACTCCATAACATTAATAATACTGCGGTTCCGACTCACTGAGACTCGACAAACTACCTTTGTCTAAACTGTAATTTATCATCACTTCTATTATATACTCTTTAAATAACCATTTACACCATTTAAGCATTAGGCGGTATTTGAAAAATGTCTGCAGAAATTTGAATTATACGGTCACTTTCTGCTCGTGATCCAAGTATGTGTCTTCCGGTCTCTATGGGGCTATGCGTGTGTAGCGTTATTATTATGCAAGACTCAACAGAACTTACCTTCAGTTCCAATTTTTGAAAAACACATTGTTCGCTGTTTATTTCGAAGACCTGTCTTTTCTATGCATACAATGCGCACGGTAAGTTGACAATGCACTGTCTGGGGCCTGAAAGTCCATGCAATACAAGTACAAGTAAGTGCAGTTATTTCGACCATGAAAGGATTCAGAGGAAAATTTAAGTTTTCAATGGAATGATAAAATGGGAAAGCGTGTCAATATTCTGAACTTCAACTTGTTATCTTGTTTGAAGAGATTATTTTGGCATTCAGCTTGATCTGTTTTCACGACTATAGAAACAGATATTTCAATTCCAGTAGTGTTTGCCTGAATAAAAATGTTTGAGTTTGAGTTTAAAGGTTGAGATTCGATATCCGATCAAGAACAAAAATTTGAACTTATCATTCATATTTCTGCAGGGATCTTTTAGGAATCTTGGACTTCCAAGATCCATAAAAGGCAGCCTGACATAAAAACACTGTGCTATATGGATTGATAAGAACTCGAACCGACAAACAATAGTACTTAACCGTAGTTACTAAGTACTAGACTATCACTACTTCATACTTGCTTAATTCATTGTTCCGTATTGATAACATAATAAATAAGCAAAATACCTTGACCTCCTCTGTTCAAATACTGTCTATATTTGAATAGTTTTGTGTAGATCTTAATTGGGATTCCATTGTTATGGAACCAGGTGACCTAATTGTTCTATTGGGGCTTATCGATGGTCAACACAAATTTGATGCTACTGAAACAAAGACAATGTGTTAGTCATGTTTTGTTGTTAATAAACCTTGCCAAGCTGTACTTTCCAAACATTGTGTTTTGCAGTCCTTGGCAGTGTTCTTTACTTTGGATGATTCCAGAGGTCTCTGGTGCTGTACCGCGATGAAATATTTAACATAAAGATAACCCGAATCAATACACGTCATAATCGGCAGATCATTAAGTAAGTTGACGTATACACATTTCCAAGGATTTGCAGAACTGGACTGCAAACTTTTTGCGTCCGACTTCTAGATACGGGTTCTATTCAATATTGGGGAAACCTGGAACTTAATCCACCTCCCTGGTCCAATGCAGGTTAGTGGAGAAGCAGATTAGTGGACAATCGGCTGTCGGATGCTTTCAAACCGTCCATGAGGCTTCCAAAAAGGAACAACGTCTCTTATCTAACGTAAACAACTGGGATCGATGGCCTAACGTACCCTTACATAGCGTACACTCATGAAATTTTTGGACCACTAGCGGTTACCAATCTCACACCCGACCACACCCGCTTGGCTTAGCTGCGTAGAAGATTTGTACTAGTACATCAGCCGCCGGACCGGGCGTGATTTGGCACACTTGCAGGCTTTGTAGAGCTGAGTAATTGATATTGATTTTATCTCGATACCTATTGTAGGTCTCTGGCAAAGAAGGTCTTGTCAGACAGTCAGGCAACAGTAACAACAAGGTTGAGTAACAATGTGATCTTATATGGGTTCATTTTTATTGAGATACGAAATGAGCAGTGGACAACTTGAAATTTTGAAAAAAGCCGAAAAGATTATAAAATGAGCAAAATATAGCATAATTTAAAGTATCTACTTATTTAGAGAGCTTTTAAAAACGGCCCTGCTGCATCCAATGCTTCCCAGAAATTGAACTACGCGTATCAAAATTTTCATTCACAAACTCACGACCAAAGAGTCGTAGATATTTTAAGGGGAATTTCAGAAATTATAGCTAAAAAAGCCGTCGGCAGACATCGATTGCAGTTTTGCATGCTTTTGCATCTGACTTTTTTCCGTCTGCCTTGCCATGTTTCCTGCCCAGTAAAAGTCTTATTTTACGTTAGGGTAATTTTGATGTAAGATAAACCAACGAGGGAATTTTCTTGCAAACGACATTTTTTACAAAAGCTATTATAGTGATACCGGAAGGTTTTTATTTCTCGTTTCAGATTAAACAACAATAAATTCTTTTTGCGCTTATCCGGAATAGTAAAATGCAATTTACAGACCATCTTTGTTTAATAAATATTCCAAATATTGTGTAAAATATTTTATCGTTATATTTCAGTGTACGTTGTGGGCTGAATATTTTCTTAAGCAGCTTTTCATATTCGGAAATAATTCCTATAATCTTCAGAAACTTACACAAATTTCATTTTCAAACCAATTTTCCGGTTCTTCGTCGTCTTGGCAAATTTCATCAAGTACGATACTTATGGCTTCTCGCATCGTCTATAAGTTTACCTCCAGCGCTCCTAGACTTGACGGGGAAAACCACATTTTACCACATTTTGAATGTGTTTGTGCTACAATATCCTCGTGGACAATAAAAATCGACCAAGTGTTATTAATAGCTATTCGTACTATGTTGTAATTGTTGTTAGTAGTAAACAAACAATAAGTTAGCGCTCATAATAAAATAGTAATGAATTTACTTAGGTATTAGTCAGAGTTTTTGCAGCGTAGTGCCAATCGGTGGTCCCGGGTTCGATTCCCGGCGAAGCAGAGATCAAAAGGATGATTTAAGGTTTCTATTCTCGGTCTGGGTGTTTGTGTCCATGTCTTTGTTTGTGTCTACAGTCCATTGTTTGTGCCCCATGACAACGTGTATATCTACCCTAATGAGGGGCTATGAGTGTGAAACGTTATTATTACGAAAAAAATATCTGAATCTATGGATCTCCCCATACTGAATTTAAAGAGGCCAAAAAGCGGACGAAATGGAATCAAGTAATCCACCAAGTCACGAAGGACTACCATGGACACGACCTTCAAAATTGAAGAATTGTAAGGAAGGAAGATAAATTACATTAGATTGTCAATCATCTATCTGAGTCATTTGATTTCATCACACAATCAAACAGATGCGAAGTCTTATTTATATTGAGAAAAAAGCGGGCGGATCAAATTCCAGTCGGAGTCGAGTAAAAATTATTAAAGTTTACTGCATCAAAATATTTTTTAAGTTCTGGCAGTATACACCAGAATCGTAGCCGAGAATAGTTAGAGCCCGCTTGAATTCGTGCTAATATGACCTTCAGAAGTATTCGCGTGCGTACATTTAATTTTAACTGAATCCAACCCTAAAAGAGCGACATGGTGAAATGACCCAATTACCCATACCGGCGCAAACACTATAACTTTGATTTACTGCTTTATAACATGGGTTTTCCGTGGAAGGTACAAAATATTCACGACCAGGATGTATTTTGTTGGTCTGGCTGCAACCCATTTTTTTTGCGTCCCACTGCTGGGCACCGGTCTCTCCCATTGTTGGGGAGGCCTGGAGCTTACTCCACCACGCTGCTCCAATGTAACAACAAGGTTTAACGACTGTCATCTATCGACAAGAACCAGGACCGACGGCTTAACGTGCCCTCCGAAGCACGGAAACACGCATGATTTTTTTTATACCCCTATACTCTTGCGAACATTTAAATTTTGATGTACATACTGCTTTTTCACATTACGATTTCGAATTCACCGCAATCTTCTTGTCCATTGTGACTCCAAAATATTAGATCACTTAGTGACTTAGCAAACGAATATGCGGAGAAATTTTAATCAGTGTCCTCCAAAATCTTTAGTGCTACCGATGCCGCGATGGAAAATGTTCCTATCTATACTAATATAATAGGTCTTTACCTATGAATTTGCCGTTCTTCAGTACTGGTCATTTCAAATAGAAAAAATGTTTGGAATGGCTTTGTATTCTAAATTAAAATTATTTTTGTTTTAAAAACATGACATTCTTTTTACAAACTCAGTATTTTGTTTATTGATTAGAGTTGTATTTTCGTTACATTTGAACATTTTTCGTCATAATGGATACTTTAAAAATTCGTATAATTATGGAATATGAGTTCCGTCGTGGCACCAACACGACGCAAACGGCACGTAACATCAAAAACGTTTACGGAGAGAACGAACGAACGCACAACCCGTTATTGGTTTTCCCGGTTCCGTTCTGGAAATTTTGACTTGAAAAATGAAGCTCGTGGTCGTCCGGAGACTTTGGTCAACAATGATATGACTCAGGAACTACTGGTTCGAATTGAAAAAAATATTTTTGTGTTCGATTGTCCATTTATTGGGGAAGGCTTTAGGCTATATGACATGCTATGGCTAATACCAAAGTCCACGCAGACAAAGACGCGGGCGGCTGCTAGTCTATCAGATAAAACGTAAAACCAAAAATGTCACCTACAGAATTTGGATAACTAAACTATTGAGGCTACATTTTATTGTGTAGATAGCATGAAATAATATTTGTAGTAGGCAAGGAATAATAAGATTCGTTGCTAGCAAACTTAAACCAGAATGAAATTTGTAAAAACAGTTTCAGAAGCTTACGTAAGAAACGAGATTGGCATTGAAAATTTTATCTTTATAGTCTGACCCCAATAACCATTACGTGAGTAGCCATAACAATAAACATCTCCGTCTGATATCCAATAAATAACTTTTGTTTGAAGTAGCGTTGGAAAATAAATAACCTGTAACATTAATAATGGTGTAGTAATGTTTATTTACTTACGCTATAATTATAGAAACCGCATCTTGAAATAACATGAACTCAAGATGTCTTATTATAGTGTTGTTATGTAATAAGTTATTTACTTAAAGTATTATAGGTATACGCAGGCAATGTTGATTGATCGAAACTAATTTTGCAAAAGAAACTCGTGTTTTTAGAACAACAAAAATAACGGTTTTTTAATGAAATAATTAATTTTTATCAACTATTTTTTTTTATTTCCCATTGCTGGGCGAAGGTCTCTTCTCACAAGTGAGAGGGATTTAGGCCTAGTGCAAATTGGTGGACGTCTTGCTTTCGAGAAATTATCAATTTTTCTCAGGATTGCACGGCGATGGAGAACATAATCATCCATAGATAATCAATTAATTATCACGATATTTTTCATCACCGTGGTCCGTGCAGCAGCGATAAATGCGCACATCACAAATTTCTGTATCACGAGGTACGTGCCGAGGATTTGAACCCGGGATCGGTCGCGTCGAGACCGTGGCTTTTTTACCACTCGGCCATCGCTGCTCGCAATGAAAAAATGAAATAATAATACAATGCATTCGTAACTTACAGGCATTCTACAAACACAGCATTACCACTTATTTCGCGCACAACTTAAATTATTATGCAAGTCAAAAAATGTAGATAAACTTGTCTACGAGCCGTACACCAAACATAACCAGAAAAGCGCAGTCCACTGAAATAAACGTTTGCGGTTACGTCTATTTGCACTTTAATTATGCACTAGTATTGCATCACGTACCTTTTTTGTCCATCGTCCCCTCTCTTTCATTTGGCAAGCGCGGAAAAAGGCTGCCAGATCCCATACGGTCCCCGGAACTGTCCCGAAAACCATAAACACCTGTTGTGTCACTCACTAACGAAATACTGATGGGAATCCCTATTAAAATGGTCAAGTGGTATAAATAGAGGCTCGATAGAGTTGTTTACAAATAAAAAGCTAGGGCGGCGTAGGGCGGGCGTCGCGGCGAGGTCATCGGCCGACGTCGCGACGCGTTGCCATGGGGACGGCCGGCGGAGGAATAGTTTGTATGCGATGCTCGCTTTGTGCGCAGTGCACCTGTAATGTGCAGGGAAGCAGGACTTCAGGTTACAGGATGTTTTCATGTTTTCAATTTACAGCGTGATAGCTTTCTTTGTTCCGTGCAGTTCTTTATTGCAAAAAATAACATGGTTGCATCGAAATCAAATCAACTTAGATTTTGGTGACTGTACGGGTTTGAACCGTAACTATTATAAAGATAAATAAATAAAAGATAAATTTTAAGTAAAAATCTATAATTCCGTCTTAATGGAATATAAACTAAATTAACTAAATATGAGTGGAATGACGCGGTACTCTTAATGACCGTATGCGACGAGAGACGGTAAGTCACTGCAGTTCACTAAATAACATAGGTATTAAATAAATTAGCGATCGGCGTAAATCGCTGATCGTTGCAATTGTATGCGCGTAGCCCGTACATGCTCCCGGGGGCAAAGGATGAGATTAGTAGATGAGACGACCCTGTGAACTTAAACTAACAAGGTGAAACAATATTCTTAAATCTAGCATGCACCCGATGGTTTGGTTAATTATGATATAACAAGGTGAAGGGCATTATTAAATGATTCTAAATTCTAACTAAACTAAAATTTAACTGCATTTAATTGTCAAAGGAAGTAAACACTGAACGAAGCACTACCGGAGACGCACTTCGATTTACTTTAGACACTCGCGCACTCTCAATTCTATCACTTTCACTTTCACTAACACAATATGCCCTATTGGACATTTCCCTTACATTGAATCTAGTACACTTAACACTATCACTAACACCACGCTGCGCACGCGCTGCGGCCTGCGGTCCCGGGGCCGCCGGGAGGGGCGCCGCCGCCGTGCGCGCACTGCCCGCCGTCGGAGCAGCCACCGCCACCGCCGCTGCCTCCCCCGCCGCCGCTGCCGTCGGCAGACGCTCCCGAAGCAAACGTCTGCATCCATACACTGCACCGACTACGATTATGACTGCTACTATGCTATAGATGAGCGTGTAGTGGTGAACGTCATGATACGTCACCTGGCTAGCTAAGGGTTCACTCTTCTTCATGCTGTCAATCTGTTCCTTTAAGACTTGTAGCTCCTTTATGTCCTCTAGAGGTATTGAAGAGTTTGAGCTTATGTCGGAAAGTCGGGGGATGGTTAGATTGATAACGTGATTTATAGGAGGTATAGCAGGCAGTTGTAATTCTGATGTAATCTTAATTTTGTTAGTAAAAGACGAACTCTGCGAATACATGTAGAAATCAGCTGATTTCATTATGCAGCCTTCTACAATTACAAAAAGGCCGGCTCGGGTCATTCGCACGACGGTAACGTGATCGCCGCACAGTAGCTTCAGCTGACACTGGTCACAACAATAAAAGAAGTATTTATTTATCTCCTTTAATGGAATCCATTGATTTTCGCAGGGTTGAATAATTGACTTGCAAGTCCTTAAATGTAATTTGGTCTCGCACAGAGCCTGATCATCCTTAATATGATATATAGGTTTGTTCAAGTGACATAAAATTCTATTTGAGGCTTGCTGCAAACATAACTTCATATCGTCTTCCGTTACGTGAATTAAAATATCCTTATGTAAGTTGATAGCGGCGTAAGTCGATACTGGAACTATGCTTATCATCTTGGTTTCAAATTTTTGAGGGATGGGAATGAGTCTAAATATTTCAAATCTGTCTCTGCCTATCAGGGGTATTCTAATCTCAAATAACAAATAATCACTGAGCATTCTGGCCTTAATTGTCAGTAAATCGTATATAGCCATTATGTCTGTGTTTTCAATGGGTACTGATAAATCTTTAGGTAGCTGTCCTGGTATAATATTCAATTCTTTTCTTAACTGGTCTGGAGTTATAAGATGAAAGTTTAATTTGCCACTGTACAGATTTGTGAGAGTGTCCATCAAAGTTTCTTGTGTATTTCTCAAACTTAACAAAATGTTATTTGCAATCATTGCGGACGTAAAGAACTCGCTAAATAGTGTGATATTATTTAAATTGGTTTTAAATATCTTCATAGAGTTTTCTAAATTAGTAAGCTGTTGATTAATAATTTTATGCTGTTTATCCATTACGTTTTCAGTGCGCTTTAAAATATTAAGTTCTGCTTCTACAATTGACGTTTGGTTCTTCCATAATAATGCTAAATGATTCTGATTTTCCCTAAGAAGATTAATATCCTTTTCATATTTTTCGGCAAAGCTTTGATCTAGGACACCAAACAAGCTATTTGCTAGGTAGCCCACGCCATTGATGAGACCGCGCCGGCGCCTCGCTCGTACGCTGTCCTGACGATGCATCATAATAAGGTTATTATGTTTCAGTTCTGAGAACTCGTGCCTTAGTTGCAACAGGATCCCTTCGCAATTAAATTGTGATCTTATCTGAGTACAGGTGTTTTCTAGAAATTTGATATACTGAGCTACCGCAGTATTTCCTTGCTGGTACGGGTACATGTCATAGTAGACGATGAGTCGCCAATCGTCGCGTATTAAATTCATATTCGTAATGCTGTCAAAATAGAGACTATTGTTGTTTGGCAAAGGTGTGATGTTATAGTATGCCGCATGTGAGGACGATATAATAGTCATAAAAAATAAAACTAAAGACATACAGAGAGAAACGAAACTGTATGTTTTCTTTGATCGATGACGCTTATTGGAGACATTTTTCTGATCTTCTGGTAGTTGATTAAAATTATCTTGAGTACTTACCGATGCATTTCCATTGCTCTCGTTCACTGGTAAAACTGAAAGCTTGACAACAGGACGTTGCATAAAACCGTTCTTGGTTTTGAGTGTAACAACTCTTACTAAGCCGTCTGCTCCCGGATGCAGTTTTACCACGCGGCCTAGTGCCCATTTCCCGGGCGGGAGGTTATCATCCTTAATTATGACAACATCATTTAAACTAATATTCGTCCGTGGCTTTCTCCACTTGCTTCTTACTGTAAGCGATGTTAAATATTCCTCACGCCAACGACGCCATATATCATTAAATATCTTCTGAGTCAGCTGCCATCTGGTTCTCAGATCTTTCTCCGTATCGTAGAGGGTCAAAACGGGTCCACTCGATAAAAAGTGAGAAGGTGTTAAAAAGTCCAAGTCGTCGGGGTCTTCCGTGAGGGGACAAAGTGGGCGAGAGTTAAGACATCCTTCTAACTGGGTAAGCAATGTCGTAAATTCTTCAAACGTAAGTTTCTGGTCACCTAACACTCTCTTAAGATGGTATTTTAAGCTCTTTACGGCGGCTTCCCACAGACCGCCTGCTGATGGCCAGGAAGGTGCATTAAAGTGCCACTCTATGCCTAAACTCGTTAACTCTGTCATAAATTCTTCGTTAAAAGTTTCCTTAATGCTCTCTAGCTGCTTTCTTAAAACATTGTCAGCCCCAATAAAGTTTTTTCCCTGATCGCTATAGATGTGGCCGGGAACTCCTCTTCTAGCAACCATTCGGTGTAACGCTGCAAGGAAAGCTGACGTGGTGAGGTCGGAGACGAGCTCTAAATGAATGGCCTTAGTCGCCATGCAAACAAAGACTGCCACGTATCCCTTTGTAGTCCTGATGCCTCGACCCTTATTGGCTTTGACTGTCACGTGGCCTGTGTAGTCTATACCACAGTGATTAAATGGACGTGAAGCATTTGTTCGTGCGGAAGGTAAGTCCCCCATTAATTGACTTTTAGTGATTGGACTCTGTTTCTTACACTGGATGCACAGGCGAAGTCGTTTCTTCGTGGCATTATTTCCACCAATAATCCAATACTTGCGTCGTATGAATGCCGTAGTCAGTCTCGCTCCCCCATGAAAGGTAAGTTTATGCGCTTCGTCTATTATTAGGTCTGATAATCTCGTGTTGTTCGGTATGATGATGGGATATTTCATTTCAGGGTCTATATTTGCATTCTTAAGTCTGCCGCCGACCCGCAGGATACCGTTTTCATCCAATTTCGGATTTAAATTGAGGATTTTACTGGAATTGCTGACAATCTTGCTTTCTTTCAGTTGACTTATCTCTTCTGTAAAATATGCACGTTGAAAATACCTAATAATTAAATTTCTAGCCCTATTTAGCTCTTGTATACTCAAATATTTATGCTTTTTTGTTTTAATGGTAAATCTAAGCATCCACGCCAATATTCTTATGGCCTTTGTTAACGAGCTTTGCTTCTCAACCAATTGCTTTATAATATCATCGCCGTTTGATAATACAACATTAGTTTGTTTAATCTTTTTCGCATCTTCATTTGTAAAATATAATTGGTTTTTATTTTCAGGTGTGTATGTGGCTAGCCAGGTAGGTCCCGTCCACCATAACTCGTGTTCCTTAAGTTGACACGCTGTGAGACCTCTACTGGCGCAATCAGCTGGGTTTTCCTTTGATGTCACATACTGCCAGTTATTAGCTGATATTACTTCTGTAATCTGTCTTACACGGTTCGCGACGAATGGTTTCCAGCGGTTTACGTCGCCGTTTAGCCAACCCAGCACCACCATCGAATCCACCCAACCATATATCTTGGTATTATATGTACGAAGGCATCTCTTAATCTTTGCCATTAACCTCGCAAGTAAAAGAGCTCCACACAGTTCCAGTCTCGGAAGCGATATGGTTTTACTTGCTGGCACTAGTCGTGCTTTTCCAGCAACCAATATAACTGAAGGAATGGCATCTTTTCTAATAACTTTTATGTAAACTACGCCTGCGTAAGCCTTAATAGACGCATCACAAAAACCGTGTAACTCGATATGATCATCACGGTGTGTCTTAAACCACCTAGGAACCGAACATAAATCAATATCTCTTAAATCCATCTTAATACGTTCCCATTCGTTCCATAAATCAATAGGTAATTGATCATCCCATGCTATATTGGCCTTCCAGACATCTTGGAACAATATTTTTAATTTAATAGTAACTGGTGATAACCATCCTAATGGATCAAATAACTTTGAGGTATCCGATAAAAGTGACCTCTTAGTTGGTCTTGCTGTCGTCAAAGGTATTTGCAATTGAAACGTGAACTGGTCCGCACCAGGATTCCATCTCAGGCCTAAAGTTTTGGCTGACTCCGCTTGCTTGAAGTCATATCCTTGGGTAGGGCTATCACTATTTACTCCTTCTAGCATCTCTGGCAGGTTAGACTTCCATTTTCTAATATTGAAACCTCCTGAACTTAAAATATTAATTAAATCCGCTTGCAACCCTTTTGCTTCCTCTGGAGTGTGAGAACCATGTACCAAATCGTCCATATAAAATGAGTTTTCTAATACCTCAGGTGCCAAACTCTCTAAATAATTTAATTTTTCGTCGTGAGCTAACTGTTTTAATGTCATCATAGCCAGGAAGGGTGCAGCCTTTGTACCATATGTGACCGTGGCTAATTGATACTCTCTTAAACGATCTCGATGACTATCTCTCCAAATAATTTTCTGTAGGTTTTGATCCTCTGGGTGCAGCCAAATCTGCCTAAACATTTTCTCTAAGTCAGCTGTGTACGCATACTTGTACTGTCTCCACTTAATAATGAGATCTTGAAGGTCATGTTGTAAATTTGGTCCCCTAAACATTAAATCATTCAAACTCATACCACTGGAGGTTATTGCCGATGCATTAAAAACGACCCGTAACTTCGTAGTAGTAGAGTCTTCGCGACGCACACAGTGATGCGGTAGGTAACAATTAGGTGTTGAATTACCGCTCGCTGTCGTCATGTGCCCTAATTCCAAATACTCGTGTATAAATAATTTATATGATTCTAAAGTTTCCGGTTGTTTATTAATTTTCTTCTCTAATTGACAAAATTGAGCAATAGCCTTTGATTTTGATTCTCCTAACTTTTCCTCGTAGCCTGGTTTCAATGGTAATCTTACTTCGTATCGTCCATCCTCTCTCCTAGTTGTAGTATCCTTATAAAATTTTAAGCATTGCTCATCCTCTAATGATAATTCCGACGCATCCTTTATATCTTCAATTTCCCAAAATTTTTGTATTTCATCAAGGTTGTTAATAACTACATTGCATTGAAACGTTTTAACATTCCCGCTTAAAATCCAACCAAGCCGAGTCTGCTGCGCAGTCGGTAGGGTTGCCTCTCCTCTACAAATACCATCCAATAAAATGGTGGAATAAATATCCGCTCCTAATAATATTTCTACCGGACGACTGCTAAAGAATTCTGGATCCGCTAATTTTATTTGATCGAGGTATGACCAATTCGGTTTAGAGAACATGCTAGAAGGCAAATTTTTAATTAAACTCTTCATAATAAGTGCATCCGTTTCGAAAGTGTAATCGCAAGTTAATGAAAAACATTTAATAGTAATCATCCCCTTACAGTTGCTATCCTTCTCTCCTACTCCAGATATTACACCTTTGCATCTCCGTCGAGGTATTTTCAGAAGCTGAGCTGCTCGCTCGCTTATTAAAGACGTCTGCGAACCTTGATCTAAGAGGGCCCGCATGACATGGTATGAACCATCAGCAGCCTGTACCTTTATCATGGCCGTCGGTAACAAAACTTCGCAGGGGTCATCCTGGACTGACACGTGTGTGCTACTTTGAACTTGTTTTCCAGCATAAGCACTTCCGTTCTTCGCGTCCGCTGTATTGCCCCCGCGCCCGCTGCTGCCCTCCCCGCTGCGACCGATTTCCTTCGCTGGGTAGGTATTTTGCGACTGAGCAAGCACTTCGTGTAACAAGCGATTATGACTCTTATGGCATTCTCGACAAACCTTATCCGAATCGCATGGTTTCTCTGGATGATGGGCCAGGCATCTCTTACAAAGACTTAATTTGTTTACCGTTTTGAGTCTATTATAGGGTGACATTTCCAAAAATTGTTGGCAAAAATAAATTCCATGTTCATTACTATTGCACAACAAACATCGATACTTTGATGACGCGACCTTTTTATTGTTACACGCGTTAGGTATCATTTTGCTGGTTGTGAATGAAGTTTTAAAGAAATTTGGTTTATTATAATTTTTGAATGATTTATTATTATTTGATTGATTCCTGTTACTTAATTGATATTTTTGCGAAGAATTATCATGATTTCTACGTAGCGATTCTAATGACGTAAATTTTGCTTCTAAAAATTGTAAGAATTCCTTCAAATCTGGCAGCTCTCGTGGGTTCTTAACCACTTCTACGTAATCTGAAAACGTAACCGAATCTAATTTTTGCGTCAATAGGTACACTATAATTGGATCCCAGGAAGTTATATCAACCCCTAAATTCTTAATGGCATTCAGACACTCTTGCGTCGTATCATGCATACGTTTTATGGCAGAGACAGATTGTTGTTGTATATTAGGTAGACTCGTCAAAATATTCATATGTGAAGTAAAAATAAGCTTCTTATTGTTATATCTTTGATTCAGTATATCCCAGCAAACAATATAATTATCCGAACTTACTTGCAGATGCTGAATAAGTCTTTCAGCTTCCCCCTTAACCTTAGACTTGAGGTACTGCATTTTCTGGGCGTTAGACATCGAGTTGTTGGAGTGTATGGCCTCATTAAACAGGTCCTTAAAGGAGACCCAGGTATTGTAATTGCCGTTAAACGTAGGTATTTCCATCTGAGGAGTAGATTTAGTTATGTGGGCTACTGACCACAGCTTCTTGCTAATGGCTCTCTTAATGTCCTGGTACTTGCGTTCGTATAATGCGAAGGCACGCTCATACTCCTCATTGGTTCCATTTAGCTGGCTGTCCAGATCCCAGTGGAGCGCGTCGATAGTAGACCAGCGGGACTGGACTGAGCGGAGTAAATCCTCCAACTCCCACCTTTCACTTACATCTTCTAACTGGATGCCTTCTATAGTACGATGGAAGGCCTTAAAATTACTTTGCTGTTTTCGGAGCAATTCCTCTGTTAAACTTACCGTCGCACTTGACGATAGTGTAGCAGCCTTACTGCTACTCGGTCTTGTATTGGCTTGATTTGATTTTTGTTCACCTTGATCCATGGGGCTGGGTACAAACGTTGGCGGTTTGATGAAAGGTGACTGCGGTCTTTCAGCAGCCGTAACTTCGCAGCTTTGGATATGACCTTTTATAGTGTAATACCTCTCATTCATCCTCTCCAGATCCTTATTAATAGAATCACGCGTACTAACATCTAACTCCATCCCCGACAATCGCGAATAGCTTGCCTCATACTCAAACCAATACCTATCCAATAAATCTAACCGTTTCTTAACATAATCGGCTGTCTTGCGGCTGGCACCATCCTTCTTAAAATTGGTGTAGATGTTTTCAATCGCCGATGCCAGCTGCTGCTGGTTAGCTAAGATGTCACTAACCGAAGACATTGTTATGAATAATTTTCTTTCCTCTAAAGTAGGTACAAACAAAATGGACAGATCTTACTTGTGATCACCCTGCGCCTTACTAAATGCTCGAACCCTTAACTGACGTCCAAGCTCTGCAGCTCTTAATCCGCAGCTCAACTTGTTGGCACAGCACTAAAGATAGTCTTACACTTGATGAGAACTGTATGTCTATAGGGTCCGGTAAACGAAATCACTTACGCGTACCGCACTATGATCCCGCTTTACCGTAGCTCGAAGGACCAATGTACGGGTTTGAACCGTAACTATTATAAAGATAAATAAATAAAAGATAAATTTTAAGTAAAAATCTATAATTCCGTCTTAATGGAATATAAACTAAATTAACTAAATATGAGTGGAATGACGCGGTACTCTTAATGACCGTATGCGACGAGAGACGGTAAGTCACTGCAGTTCACTAAATAACATAGGTATTAAATAAATTAGCGATCGGCGTAAATCGCTGATCGTTGCAATTGTATGCGCGTAGCCCGTACAGTGACAAATGACAAAACTACTTCTTAATGTTGCAAAAAGTTTTATAATATGTTCAGTAATTTTATATTAGAAGGAAAAATTATTTTTGTATTAATTTAATATACATTAGTGTGCCGTATGAATGAACAAAAACGGAACCCCTATAGGATCAGAACAAATAAGTTGATTTTAAGCAGGTCATGCATGTCTTTTGGCGAGCGAAAAAGTAAAAAAAAAAGGAATTTCAAAGTCTAATCGTCAGAGTTGTCAAACTTTTTTCAATAATTTGACGTATCACGTCAAATTTATTTATTAATAGAGTTAATTGTTTCAATAATTTATTTTGTTAGGTAAGATATACATAAACAATGATGCAAAAATAGGAATGTTGGTTTTGTGGTTAAGTCTTCCCCCTTGAAGTAGAAATAAACCCAGGCTGTTTATTTCGCCGCGCACAGCCAAACATACCTTAGTCATACATATAGAGAAATATAGGTAATAGGTATTTATTTTAAAACGATAAAAATATTTCTAGATGGGCACTTAATTGGTGCACTAATTCCTTAGAGCATCAAAGTTACACGTTCCTGTCATACCTTGGTGCTTTAAGACTAATTCACACTTGATTAAGGCACTTTACAATTTGTCAGCCTGGCATACTATGCCCTGAAACCTTTAATTTTTGAAATGTGGTAAAAGTTGTCGCTATTGATTTATGAATTGTGATTATTGTGGTTGAGTTTTTGATTCAGAATTGATGGTGATTTTGCCTGTATTTATACGGAAATTCATTGCTTTTATGTAGGTCATCATCGTCATCAAATAATTTATCATGTCAATCATAATATATAATCATATTTCTTGGGTTCGTGTGTATGTCACTGAACTGCTCCTATACGACTGCACGGATAATGATGAATTTTTTGTTTGTGTTCAAGGGGATTTAAGAATGGTTTAGATTTTAGATTCACAATTTGATCTACTGGAAAATGCTTTTTTACTTATTTTTTTTATTTATAAGTAGCAGATTACATACTCTCTGATAAGTAGTTTTCCTATACAAATTGTTTTTTTTTTCAATTATGGCATCGCATTCTCTGTGCATACTGCCAGCGTCAAGTATAATTTTTTCATCAATTTTTTGCCAGTTTCAATGAAAGTGTACGATGTAATAACAAAGTCAGTAAGTAAGTCGTCAGTAATCAGTCAGTCTAGTCAGTCCAACATTCAAGTAAAGCGATGGCTACTTTACTAGAACGTGTCCGATGGAATTTTGGAGGCAAGCAGAAAAAACATATTTTAGCACTGTTATTCTATTTCACAAACACTCGTGCACTGTAATTAACCTATATCACACAAAATGCCATCAACTTTATCCGATATAACTCAAAAATACACCAAGAAAATGAAAATAAAACAAGAGCACAATATGTCTTTTTCGACTTCCCGCCAAAACTCCTATACAAATAGTTACTACTTGTCAAACGTTTGTATTTCATACCATGTCGTTCTAAACTTTGACACAGTCAGAATAACACATAGACTTTTTTTCTTCAATTATGGCATCGCAAACTCTGCGTATTGCCAGCGTCAAGTATAATTTTTGCATCACCTTTTTGCCAGTTTCGGTGAAACTGGACGAGTAATAATAGGTAAAGTCAGTAAGTCGTTAGTAATCAGTCAGTCAAGTCAGTCAGACATTCAAGTAAAGCGATGGCTTCGTTACAAGAACGTGACCAATGGAATTTTGGAGGCAAGCCGTAAAAACATATTTTCACACTGTTATTTTAATTCACAACACTCGTGCACTTTAATTAACCTATATCGAACAAAATGCCATCAAATTTATCCGATATAACCCAAAAATACACCAAGAAAGTAAAAATAAAACAAGAGCACAATATGTCTTTTGCGACTTCCCGCCAAAACTCCAACACATAGACTTAGCATACACTTACATATATCCTAAGTCTATGGAATAACAGGATAGTTCGTATATCATTATTTGTTTTGTATTTTTGTTTGACAGTAACATGAAATATCTTTAAGATAATAATAAAAACAAATCCTCTTTCAATACTTTTAAGTGTTACTGGGCCGGACTACTAGTTAATATTATAAATTACTTTACCTATCGTGGTAATTGATACTAATTAATATGCAAATTAAATTCACATATAGACCATGTTACCAAGTCCTTTGCATTTGGTTTGTGGTTTTGAACTGGTTGGTAACATTATCATAAAGTTTAATTAATAAAGGCTATATTTAATCTATTATCTAACCTGGGACAAGCGATCCGTATGGGTAAGTCCAGCTTCGAGAGAGAGGTAACTCGTAGAATCCAACTCGGTTGGGCAGCGTTCGGGAAATTACAAAGTGTCTTCTCGTCCAGAATACCTCAGTGCCTGAAGTCGAAAATTTTAGAGCAGTGTGTGTTGTCAGTGATGACCTACGGCGCTGAGACGTGGTCTTTTACAGTTAGCCTTTTCCATGAGCTCAGGGTCCCCCAGCGAGCGATGGAGAGGGCTATGCTTGGTATTTCTCTACGCGACAGAATTCGTAATGATGAAATCCGTAGAAGAACTAAGGTTACCGACATAGCTCTCAAAATCTGCAAGCTGAAGTGGCAATGGGCAGGCCATATAGTTAGGAGGACAACCGATGGGGAAGAAAGGTCCTTGAATGGAGACCACGTCTCTGCAAAAGGATTACAGGCCGCCCTCCAACCAGGTGGACTGACGACCTGAAGAAGACAGCGGGTAGTCGCTGGATTCAGAAGGCCCAGGACCGGGAGGAGTGGCGAACGTTAGGGGAGGCCTATGTTCAGCAGTGGACAGTAAAAGGCTGATGGATGGATGGATATTTAATCTGTTATGACAAATCTAAATAGTAACTCTAACCCTATACATTAATCTTTTTTCAGAAAGTGTATGGAAAAGAACAAAAACTAAGTACTTAAGCATATTTAATCGCTCAGGACTATCATCAACTTTTCCAAAGAAGAGTGGATAGAAATAAGACGGACCATCAAGCTGCCTTGGAACTTCAGGTCAACTGGTAGAGAATGCTTATAGCATGAAGTTCGCCTATGTACATAGTCACTGTATTTTGATACATAAAGAATAAATAAATAAACTCTACATCATTATCAACAGCTATACAATTCGATCCTGGCTTCAGGTTTTCTTTTCAAAAATGAGAAATGGCGCCACTGGTAATCCAAATTATTCTTTGGAAGCTTTCCGAGTTCCGAATTGAAACTCTCGGAGCACAACCACTTTCCAGACATGACAGGTATCTCGCTTAGTTTGAGGTCTCCCTTTGCAAAACTAAAAACAAAGTGATTTCTTACTTGTTGTAATTTTCTTTCTATGGTGTACAATAAAGCATATTTTGTATTTGTATTTGATAGTAACGAAATAAAAATATTTAGGCCTCCTTTGACATATGTACGTATATTTGGTAACTCTATTATACACCTTTACTTTACGGCTGTATAATATTAGCAAGAGTATCTAAGTGCAGCATTACTGACACGTTTTTAAAATAAGCAAACGTTTCTTAAATTTCTTGGAGTAGGTACTCGAAAGTAAAACATATGCGGTAAATTGAGTTACTTTTCAAATATCTGGTTCTAGGTTCCGCTTTTAAGTCCCTGCAGCTTCGCGATTAAGAATAGAGCTATGGTATCCCCTGCCTGATCATAAGAGGCGACTAAAAGGGGGCTTCCGGGGTTGTGGGCGGTGAGAGTGGGAGTTCGATCCGTCCAGCCAGCAACACCGGCAAGGACGGCGGTGTGTGCGTCGCCGCATGCCGCCGTGAGCATCGGAAGGTGCAGGAGAGCACATCTGCTCTCTTGAGGGTGGGCCCGTTCTGGGGCGCCGCGCGTAGAGGACACAGGTGCGTTCCACTGGAGATCCCGGAGTCCTCCCCAAGCGCAGAGGCAGGCCACCGAAGGGGTTATAGTGCGGTACAAATCCCATATAACCCGGTATCCTCTCCCAAGGCGCCGGGTACCTTTTGAAAGTTTTTCAATTATTTTTTATTTATAAGTACTTTTCTCATATACTCGTAAATTGTTGTTACCTGTCAAACGTTTGTATTTCGTGTCGTGTCGTTCTAAACTTTGACACAGTCAGAATAACTTATTATACGGCAGTCATTATTCTTAGTCTAAGACTTAGACCATTATTTGATTTTTATTTTTGTTTTTACAGTAACATCGTGGCAGGATAAGCGACACTAACAATGTAACATTCAAACCATCTTTTTGTAGCCTTATTAAACAAATAAATGTGATTATGACAATGCCAATAAGCCGGACAATGTCTGCATCCGGGCGGAGCTGGGCCGGATAATAGCGGACAATACATGAGGCAGTCATCAGCCTCCGGGGTAGCAGCGCAACTGCATACGACCCTAAGCTAAGCCAAGACTCAGGGTAGATTGTAGATGTCCATGGGCTCCAGCGGCCGCTTTACACCATGTGACCTGCATGCGCATTTGCTACTTCATTTAAAAAATATTTACTACTTACGGATCAGTTGTACGGAACCAAGAGCGTTAATGTAACTCGAACTTGACCTATTAAGCACGGTTCAATGTTTGTTTATATTCACCACCCTCTCGCTTCAGGCTGCTTCTCCTTCAGAGATGTCGGTCAAGGTAGTGGTTGGAATGACGATATTACCAATAGGAAAATTTATCGCAGATTTTTTTTATTTGAATGGAGTAGAGACGAGCATGCAGGCCACGACCGGCCACGTGGTGTTAGCGGTCGCTGCAGCCCATGGACATCTACACACAACCTCAAGCAAGCATAGGTAAGTCTTGTCTGAGGTCGTATGAAGTTGCGCTGCTACTCCGAAGGCTGGTGGTCGCCTCATGTAAGTGTGGCCGGCAACTGTACCTTTTCACCGAAACACAATAATGCGTATGCGTAAGGAGTCAGAAATTGGGCAACGATTGCACGAGTCACATAATATTGTAACAACCCCAGGACTCAAGATCGTTTTATAAACTTCTTGGTGTTCAAAAGCTCAGCCTCAATAAATAGTAAATCTGTCAAAAACACTATTTTTCCCGAATGAGGGTCATCATAATATACTTAGGTATAATTCATTAGGTATCAGTCAGTTTATTAAGAAAAAAAAAACATTACTTACTTATACTTTTAAAAATGAGGTAGGTACAAAAAGCTAGTTCCTTATTGATAAAAAATAAGTACCTGGCAAATTGTTGTATTCAGAAAATATAAGACAAATAAGAGCAATATATTTTAGAAATGAAAACCAGAAGCAGAATATTTAGATTACCATTTAATTCACAAAGCCTTTGATACAATTTACAGGTAACGATTTAAGGTTTCTAATTAACATTTCCTTATACAACAACAATTAAATAATAAGTAAGCACAGATACAGAATTTCGGTACGCAATCGGACAGAGTAACTGCCGTTATTACGATTACAGCACTAATAATCCCTCCCTTAGAGGAGGCCTCACTTTTATAGGCGTTTTCTCCTACCTCGTCACATTTTTTATTCAACTACCGACGTTAATTCCTAACACGGCCCTCCTGATATCCTGGCGTCCTCGCCAGGCGGTGAAGATCCTTCAATGCCATTGCACTTAAGTAGCAGTGCACTGAAGGAGCGCCCGGTGCCACCCAAGAGCACACCAGAGCGCCACGCACCATACAGTGGCGGAGGCAGCAGCCTTCGAACGCATGCCGACATCACAAGGATTAGCTTCTGCAAATGAGAACAAACCAAACTAAATCTTAAAGATCGGCCTATCGTATGAAGCACTTTTTGGAATTTAAAGTTTTTGTAATAAATCTAACAATTAGGCTTTGAATCATAAAGCTTGAGATGTTCTAGTGACTTAACAGCAATTTATAACAGGCACATCTAGATAAGAATTAAGCTTATAAATGAGATATTTCATTTAAGTTTTGGGACAGCCATTAAAACAAACTTGTTTTGTGAAAGGAAAAATTATTAACATGTACGAGTACCAAAATTATTAATCAGTAAAATAAAGAATGAGTTTTGTCCAACTATTTCGAAATAAGAAAGCACTGTTGCTTTTTTTTTAAATAAATGTACTAGTAGCACCATCTAGTTCAAAAGTTTAGTATAATTAAAATAGTATAAATAAAAATTTAGTATATATCACTGAGCTCCTTTTTAACCACGATTACATCCGGCCGTCCTGCTCACACGTTCGTCCTCGATCGTGTGGGTCTGATTCAAGAACTGCAAAATGAAACAAGTCCTGTTAAAACCTTATATTTTTCTTAAATTTTTATGACTTCTTACAATACCGGCTTGCATGTGAACTTGAGTAGCCCAAACTTAAACACGGCTTGACCTAGGTGATGTTCGTACAATATCACACTAGTCGTGTATCACCGTATTGCAATCTGTAACAACAGTGTTCATCACGGATCTCTGTTAACAATAACACGGCTTCAACTAGATGTTTATATAGGATCCCACTAGTCTTGTATCACCGCATTGTAATCTGTAACAACAGTGTTCATCACGGATCTCTGTTAACAATAACACGGCTTCAACTAGATGTTTATATAGGATCCCACTAGTCTTGTATCACCGCATTTCAATCTGTAAAAACAGTGTTCATCGTAGATTTCTGTTGTACATAATATGTTGTTCACAGGCACTCTTTATAGGTAACATTAAATGCGCAGCCGATATTGCAGAGAATGTATTACGACTTATTAATTGTTCGAAAGGCAATCGTTTAGAACACTTAACTATATCAAAAAAGAAATATGACTCAGGTTTCATTTTATGGTAACAGTTTCAAAAATGACATGTAAAGAAAATTAATATATTTGTGCATAAATTAGGAACAACGTACTTAGAAGAACTTTTAGGTCCAATAAAACTAACAAAAATTTACCAATATAGAAAAAAAAAACTTGGGTCAGATAGGATGTAAAATATAAAAATGAAGTCACCAGTAAAGCCCCCGGGGTTACAGAGCCCGTGGGTTGTATGCTAGCATTTTTCTTAATATTTTCATCTTGCTGTCAATAGTACACAGTGTGTTACACTTTGTTACAAATGTTTATAGCACCATGGTAAAAGCGTGCTTAAACCAGTAGAATGTTTTATTACAAGTTCAGCCAATATCGTCACGCTGTCATCACTAGTAATACCCAGGCATTACACAGTCTTGGCCAACAGACTACACTGTCATTTACCAAAAATAAAAATTCGATAGCAGACATAATGACAAGTTTAGTATCACGCGAAAAAAAAAAACTTATTTGCACATTGAAACACAAGCGTAACATTAAGAAAATGAAATTTTATGAACAAACTTATATAGGAAAAGTAATTTGTTATTATGAAAGATTTATGTAACTCACTGCCGGTTCACTATTGCTACCAGCTAGAATAACAATGTGCACAGTGAGAACTGACCAAATCACATGTCCTCGTGTTCTCCCGTAGTAAAGGTACACAGGTTGAAGCTCGGCCTACCTGACATTACTCTGCTACAACTTACAAAACCGTTTCTGATGAAATCTTTACTAATCGCAGTCAGTAACAAATGTTCAAATTGGTTAGCGGTAAAGGTATATAGGTAGTCGAAAAAAAAAACTCCCTGTACCTATTTCATCTGAAAATGGTTTAGCAATTTGTGCGTTAACAAAATGATTAACAAAGTAGGTAGGTAGTCAAAAAAGAACAATATCCAGTATAAACCTTGTCTGTAAATGCACTAGACATCAATTAAATCTGACAAACAAAACTGTTATATCACATTATACCGTTGGTTTATAATTGAGCTTGCTTAATGTCACTTATTTACCTTAAAAATTCATTAACCATAAAAAGTAAGTAATAGGTAAAGAGAACAACTTTATTTTTAGTACTGTTTTTCTTGGTTGTCAACACTACTTCAACCACTGATCTAGTGTCATTTTTAAGCTTCCAGCACCCATTCTCAACTTGCTTCCTTCATTAGAGGAGAGTCTGAACACTCAAGAAAAATCTCAAGGTTTTGTCCCATGTTACTTGAATAAAAATTGATAGTTAATTATACGAATACTCATAGCATATGCAATCTATATAAAATATCAACTGTCACTTTTAACTTTAAGATTGTATTCGGTTATGCAAGTTTGCCAAAATTTACTTTTGGTACAGACCAACCAATTCAATTTTTAAAGTAAAGATTAAACGTGTTTGTTTAATGCTTACATTTGTAGGTATTCAGAAAAATATCAGATACCAAGTTTATAAATTGACTTCTTGCTTTGAAATGACTACAAATATTCAAAAACACTGTTTCACGGAAATAATTGCGTGCACTCTCGATTCGGAAATATTTAACAAAAATGTTGCCATTACTTACTCCCCAGTGACGGTACTGTACTCGTTGGGTACAAATAAATACTTTTGAAAAGGTAAAAGTAACCGACTGTAAGAACTAGGTACTCATTTTCTTCATACATAAACTTATCTCATAAGCAAAGGATAAGCAGAGTATTTTTACAGTAACAAAATAAAAATTGCTTTTTCACTTGGATTCGCAAAACTAGTAACAAATGTAGCATTAAATTTTTATCATGGATACGTCTAGTCGAATCTTAGATACAGAATACTACTCTGGGGAAACTACAGATTTCATTAAAGCGTTTATAGCATAAAAGAGATGTATTCGCGATACTAATACCACTCCATTAACAAACTGCGAGCCTCTCTTTAAAGGTTTAAAATATTAAGTGTGCCCTGTCTGTACATATATGAAGCCCGTTTATTTGTAAAGACAACTTTTTATTTACAAGGAAAGATGAATATTGTAAATTTCTTACTTGTTTCCCTGATAAGACTATTGGTGCCTGCCAATAACCTAGTCAGCTATAAGGTCAAAAAATTGCTACCACATGTGCGTCAAAATTAACAATAAATTACCGACAAATATTTAAAGCTTCACTATGGTAAAAATTAATCTTTACAATGACTAATTTTTGGGTGAACAGAAATTTGATACTTATCGACATAAATTATTATTAAATACGAAAAATTACATATATTTGCATAATTAATAATAAAATCTATGGCAACTAAAATAAGCAAATGTCCTTGTAATGAAAATTAATTGAAATACCTAATTTAATATGAAACATAAAACTATACCACCTTCGAGCAAATAAATATTTTCTTAAAAGAATTTTTTTACTTACGGTTTCTGACCTTACCCAACGTGTAATACGAGTATAATTCTCACTCAAATCAATTACTTCGAGTTATCATTATCACTGAACTGGTACAGATTGTTTAATCGATACACGAAGAATGTAAAAAAAAAAAAAACCGTGCGTACTGATTTCTGCATTTGTTCAGGATGCAACGTTAAATGTGGGACGCGAAGAGATCCCACTTCTGATTTTAGAAATGAAAACCAGAAGCAGAATATTTAGATTACCATTTAATTCACAAAGCCTTTGATACAATTTACAGGTAACGATTTAAGGTTTCTAATTAACATTTCCTTATACAACAACAATTAAATAATAAGTAAGCACAGATACAGAATTTCGGTACGCAATCGGACAGAGTAACTGCCGTTATTACGATTACAGCACTAATAATCCCTCCCTTAGAGGAGGCCTCACTTTTATAGGCGTTTTCTCCTACCTCGTCACATTTTTTATTCAACTACCGACGTTAATTCCTAACATATAAAACACGAGATTTTCATTTAAAGTGAATTATTATGAAAATTATTCTTATAAATTTTATTAAACTACAAAAATATGTTAATTATAGTGACATCTAGCGGTAGACAAAAAGTTTACCAATAGCACCATCTAGTGGAGCATATTAACACTACTATATAACATGCAAACGTATTCTTGTATTAGTTTATATAATAGTGTACAGATGGCGCAATAACATATTTTTGATAGCTAAATTAATTTCATTTATAGATGGCGCTATTTTGCATAAACGCTTATAATGATTTTATATTGTATTTTTTAAATTTTTTGTGTATTATTATAATATAGCTTAAGGTCATAAGTAGGAAAATATATATATTTTGGAAATGTATAATAATATGGCATCTAAAAACCTTCCTTGTGACATGGTGGCTCATGGTGAATGGTGCCCAGAAAGCTGTCAGCATTATTTGACATCTGTGGTAAAATAAAAGCAAAAAATAGAATCCTGCAATCTGCGTCGTGGTGCTCTATCAATGCACAGACATTACTTGACTGCAACCCTTTTTACGTCCCGCGGCTGGGCACAGGTTCCC
This sequence comes from Pyrgus malvae, assembly GCA_911387765.1. Lineage (NCBI taxonomy): Eukaryota > Metazoa > Arthropoda > Insecta > Lepidoptera > Hesperiidae > Pyrgus > Pyrgus malvae. Next base: position 594,249 of record OU426955.1, on the reverse strand, counting down.
TTTATTGGGTAGGCCTGGAGCTTACTCCACCACGCTGCTCCAATGCGGGTTGTTGGAGACATTACTTACAGACAAAAACATTCTAGGATTAGCAAAGTTTCTAAATAAAGATCTTCGCCATAATAACCAACCTGTTAAAGACTGATTAAAAGCTTGGATACATGAAATTTTGTAAATATATTTAATATTAAGTCATTTGGAGTGCCTATATTATGATATTATGTAATGTATTTTCTTCTACGTAAAGTTAGATACCTACATACTTACGTCACTTTTTAGACTGTAATAAAAACAAAAGAAAAATTTATAAAAGCTAAATGTCAGCACCAAAAATGTTGTCAGTCTTCAATTTGTTTAGCTAAATATAATAGTCGGTTCTGATTAAATTTTACTAACAAATAACTTCATATAATTTGTCTCTCCACTCGACAGCTGCCCACGCTTTTCGCCAGATATTTCTGTTACTGAAACTTTTTCTTTTACCAGAATGCTTTATATATTGGAACAGTTTTAGATTTTATATTTAGTGGCAGCAATATCAATACATCATTGCCACGTTTGACCTGCGTCACATTATTAATCTTTTACTTCTGATTTGCGCTGTATTGGCCTCCTAGATACAAATATAATTTTCCTCCTCCTTAATCAAGGAAAACAGTGTAACAAACTGCGCGTCACGAGTACTCTGATGCTCCTAAATCTTCAAATCCATCGTAAAAAGCTGTTGCCAAAATTTATTTCAAATCGTGGTAATCGTAGTCAGTATGATCTTATGCGTCTTGATGCTCGGCATGCGTTTTTCCAACAGAGCAGCTTACCTTTATGGTTTTCCCCCATAACTGGAGGCCCTTATTTAGGGCCTTCAACAAGTTTTGATATAGAGTATCTAGCAATAACGGCCAGACATAGGTACATATTATCGTGCCCTAATATCATGGCAAAGCGCATTAAATGTGTTATTTTAATTATTCTTATTCATCCTTCTTATTAGGCATAGGTACTATAAAATATTTATTGGTGTCACTTAGCTCGTAAGATTTGATGATTGTAGTTTGTTTCTATAAAGCGATCGAGAGGACTGTCTTTTGGACGAAAATTGGTTTTCGGAAAGAATAATAATAGGTATATTTTTCTAATAATCCTGATTTTACTAGTTTATGTACATATAATATACTCTTAAATTATGATTAACTGCCTTCACGAATTCAATTTTTTTTAATAATATTCTCATTTCCAGGGGTGCCGGGGGTACTATTTATATTATGTAGGGGGGTATTATTTTAATAATTTTTATAAATAAACCTCGGTCTTTAGTTGTTATTGTATGAAGCGGGAAGTAAGGGTCGATTGGCAAGCTAGGGTTGCCAAATAGAGTAAAATTATTGGACATTGCTAAGAGATCACGTGGCTCTCCAGTGTTTGGCTTGGGTGCAACTAGGGTTGCCAGATCGCCAAATCTAATAACCGGACAGACCAGCCAGTTTGGCCGGACATTTGGGTAGAAAGGCCGGACACATTGCATTATTGAGAATTTTGTGTCTCAGTATTAATAGGTACGACACAAAAACTGCGGCACTGCGGCCTGCGAGAGCGACCGACAGTCGTCTCGACTGCGTTTGGCCACGCTCGGCGCTCGCTCTTTTGCGAAAAGTAAAAGCCTAACAAACAACAAAAGCCGGACAAGCCAGACACCGTTTATTTTGGCCGGACACGCAATCAAAAAGCCTACCTATGTCCGGCTTTATCCGGACGCCTGGCAACGCTAGGTGCAACTAATTTGGCGTCCCACTGCTGGGCACGGACTTCTCCCCATTATTGGTCAGACCTGAAGCTTACTTTCCACGCTACTCCAATGCTGGCTTGGTGGAGGTGTAAGAGGCCAATCCACTGTCGGATGTTTACAAAACGCCCATAAGGCCTCCGACAAGGCTTCAGTTCAGCAGGCAGTAATGAAATAAAAATTGCTTTAGAGTTAAACTAGAAAATCAATAAAAAATATCAATGTAACAAGACTTTGTTTATTGATTTTTATTTTTCGACTAAAAATAATGTTTCATATCATATTCGTTACTTCTTCTTGCCAATGGCAGCGGCACTCACATAATGAATTTAAAAATAACGAATGCGAATAAACTTTTTTTTTTCTTTTTGAAGTCGGAATTCATTTTTGTTTAACAATTTTATATGTACATAAGTAATTCTTAATCAAATAATAATTAATTATTGTCAGGCGACATAATATAACACGTCTGATTAATTTTTTGTAGCTGTAATCAAGAAAGCCGTAATAAAAGCTTGGGAAGTTCTCTGCTCTCTTCTGTCGTCGAAATGAAAAACTGTAAAATGCAGTCAAATGCCTGATATTTGGGGTAACCCTAAAGGAGGCCGGTGCCCCGGAGGCGGGTAAGGCGGGTAAGGCGGCACATTAATTCGATTATGCGCGGCCAGGACGGTGGCCTAGAGTGAAGAGTTGCGCTAATTGACAATTATGACTTTTGGGACCGACCACTTTGACTTTACTTGCCAATTTGCCATCGGGTAATTTAGGTGAACTCTACAAGTGGGCGTTCAAAGGGCCTGCCTATACTGTTTATATACGGGTTTTCTTTTGGTTCGTTACAGTTATTATCAAAGTTTTGTATAATCTTCTTTAAGGATTCATCCAAGGGATGCCATAAAAGCCATAGACGTCTAAAGAATATGTCTCTTCTTTTATATATTAGTATTCCTTGTAGAGTAACACTATAAGAGAACTCTTCAGAAATAGAATTTGTATTGCTTGATCTTAAATACAGACACGATCAACTGTGACGTGAGCTTATTATCGACCCATATACATTCTATTATGACAAATATAAAATGCACTTTTTTAAATAAAAGAGTGCAGCTAGGAGTCTTTAAAGGCGATGACGGAAAAAATGACATTTTGGTTTCCTAATATGAAATATATATTTTTCTTTCTTTCTTTCTTTCTAAATAAATAAATAAGGTCTCACACTTATTGCCTCACCATAGAGTAGATATTTTATACTCTGTGTCGTAGGTACTATGGACACATACAAAGCCAGAGACACAAACACCCAGACCGAGATCAAAAATTTAAACACATCATTTAAATTTCTATTTCGCCGGGAATCGAACCTGAGACCCTCTGATTGGCAGTCCAGCATGGTAACATTTGCGCCACCCGGGTCGTCACTAACGCTGTATCTATCAAGGCTCTGGGGACTTATCCTTATGTTTATGTCTCTATTTCTTTATGTTTCGATGTATTCTAGATTCTATTCACTTTTACAGTTTACACATCGGAATAGGTACAAGGATCTAGGGAATGTAGTAGCATTTTAAACAGGTTGTGTCTTCATCTTTCACGTTTAAAACCTTTTTGTCGTACTGCTGGGCATAGGGTTCCTTTCACAAGTGAGAGGGAGAGAGACTTTAGACCACGCTGACAAGTGCGGACTAGTCAACATCGTCATCATGCCTTCGAGAAATTGTGGAATTTCTCGCAGGCATACAATGTAATTGGACAACCTCGTACCTATTAATTTTTAAGTAAGCTAGTAAGTAAAAATGCTTTATTAGCTCTCTCTGGTCTTATTATCTAATGGTACACAGCTTTGTATATAAAGTTTCTGCCTAAGACCCTTCTTTGTAAGAGCCTGGTGCCTGAAGTGGGTTTAAGAAAACCTGAGTTACAGGTCACCAGCGCCCCTCTGCGGGACTGATATTAGGCACCTAAGTGATAGTTATCATATCACAATTGTACATGATATATATGATACAAGATATTAATTAAATAATATTTTCGATTTTTAATCATTTGCCTGATGAAATGATGAAGGAAATGAATTTAATAAGTTTTAAAAAATTATTAAAATATATGCTGTTAAAGAAATGCTACTGTAGGTACCGTTGACGAGTAACTAAATGACTCAGGTATATTGTTATTATTTACGAATTAACGTTTTAAATTATGTATTTTAATCTTAATTCAAATTGACATTTTATTATTTCTATTATTAAAGACTAATTTTTATGTCATATCATAATTTTGAAGAAATTATTGTATTATATATCATGCTCTCTTTCTTGTAAAATTGTACACCTTTATAAGGTATGTTACAGAGGAAAATAATAAATGATTAAATGTTATAATGAACACCGTGGAGCAGCGATAAATAGTTACGCACATTATAAAATTTCTTTGACAGAGGTTTCTTTTCTTTTCGGCAGTGCGCCGAGGATTACAGCCGCAACGCCTACGGACGTTTCGGCAAACACGCCGAAAATTACACCAGTTATGGTAATGAATCTCAAAGCTATTTTGGAGTCGGTATCCATTCAGAACAATAGACACGCCATTTTACTAAGGGTCATTAATGTGTTGCATATTACTTTACCGTTAGCCAGGAAAAATATCATAAGGAGAGTTAACATTTTTTAATTTACTTTTTGAAAACGGTTGTATTTTTTTGTTTAAAATTAATTTATTTCACTTTTTAGTGTTATAGTATTTCACTCCTTTCCAGTTTAGCTGTCGTCGCTACATATGGACGAGATCATCAATATCGACACTCGTGTGATGGATGTTAGAGCAGCTCCCTACAGCTCGCATATGATGCCTCGTTAGATAGAGTGCTGATATCTGTGCTGACGTTTTGTCAGTAGCATGGCTAATATCAAAATGGTTTGAAATGAGTCTTACCGTTTTTTTGGAGCGGCAGACGAGGAACGTAAAGGAAGGCAACGTGGTGTTAAGTGATTCAAACAAACCGCAGTTTTGCCTGAGGTTGTATGCAGTTGCGCTGTTACTCCGAAGGCTGATAATTGCCTCGTGTAAGTCTGGCCAGAGACAGTTTTCCACCGAAACACAATAGAATTGCCTAACGGCAGAAGTGGGTGCACCGGTGGTACTTCTCCGAGTGAACCATGATAGTTCTACCAGCTACAAAATGTGGTTCGAGATGAGTCTACTTCCACTATGGCCTTTAATTCATCGCTAATAACTTTAGTCTTCAGTTGACTCAAAGCGCGTCTCGGACGAAAACTATCACATCGAAATCATAAGGTACCTACGATCACTAGTAGAATCTGATATAATAATAATAAAATAAAAAAATAATTATAAAATATACTAATCTCAACACTTCGTTAATATTTCGAGCCAATGTGCGGCGGTTGGTGTTACAACGGTAGGTACTTTTTCTCCTTAGACCCAGGACCTAAATAGTTAGAGTAGACAAGTGATTTTTTTAGAACAGTGGATAATATTGGTTCCTTTACAATTTAGGAAAAAATATTTTAAAAAATCTATCCCCTCCACAAACTTCAAAATAGGGGCTACAATGAGTCCAAGTCATAATAAAATATACAATTATAACGTTCTTTTAATTATATTATTATGTAGATATCAGACAACAACATTAATCTTATTTTGCTTATTTATAGTCTATTCAACTCAACTTTTAAATTTCGATATTTTTCCTATCAATGTATTTATTTTCAAGAACGGAAAAAGCTATAAAACAGTTTTCCTTCAACACACGAAAATATGGTTGCCCTGCGACTGCGTACATGAAGAGGCAGTGGTTGTTATACACGCATAACGCATATTCGTCAACTTGATCATTCCTACAGCATGATTATTAACGATTTTTTACTATTTCTGTCACTGCGTTGTTTAAATGTTACTATATCTTGTATACAATTAAAGCAACCCATCAGAATTGTCTTTTATCGATGTATTTTATCTCATTGTCTCATCTTTATTATTAGTTCCGTTCCCTCCCACTTCTGCGATCAGCGCCAAAATGGCAAATATCAAATCGGCTCACTCATAAACTATCACGTTTATAATATTAGTATGATAACATGTCTATGAAATAATATACTTGCATGAACGTCAACTTAAAGCTATAATTTACGAAGCGTGCTCGTATCCCCGCAAATCCTTCGCGAAGGACATGTGAAGAAAGTTTAACAATATTGCGTAGTTATCTGAACATTTCGCTTACAACTCTAACAATCGAGACGTTGACAGTAAACTTTTATTATTACTTGCAAGAAGATTGATTTGGACTTTGATTGTACTTAGACAAGTTATGCTTCACCTTCCTTCCACTTTTAAGGGACTTTTACTCGAAAAATTCTATTTAGTGAAGATTTAAAATTGACATCTATTACACAGAAACTAAAGATGAATCCAGCCCTGCAATTACAGGTCTGCTGGAAGATTTTTTTTACAGAATAAGCAGTAACTTTTTACCATATTTCACTTATTATTCTTTTTTCTATTACGTATCTATGTACAATAATTGTTAAATAAATAAATAACGCTTCACACTCATATCCCCACAGTAGGGTAGATATACCCTGTGTCGTGGGTACCATGGACACACACGAAGACAGAAACACAAACACCCAGACCGAGAACAGAAATTTAAACTCGTCATTCAAATTTCTGTTTTGCCGGGAAACGAACTCGGGACCCTTCGATTGGCAGTATGGCATGGTAACCATTGCGCCACGCGGGTCGTCGTATAAAATAATAAATAAAAAAGATCCTTCGATAAGGATCAAACCACAACCAAATGTGAAATATGATCCGTGGCATATTTTAAGGTTTTGACAATGGTCTGAAATAAGAACGTTGTAGATTGTAATTGCTAGAAATATCTTCATTTACATATCTGCAAAGTGGTTTGCATCGCTCAAAGGTACGGAAAAGCATTTTATGGCATAATCCAGAATTCTTTTTTCTCTATTTAATACAAGACAACGGAACAAAATCCAGTTTCTTTGAATCCTTAACTATATTTTTTCACTACCATGTATAAAGATAAAATGAAGGAAACATTAATTCATCTTAGTTTTATAGAGAATTTCGTAACAATTATTTACTATTCACTGAATTTATTTTACACTCTCGTACATTTACAGATTTAAAATCTAGTTAGTACAGCGTACAGTCGAGAGGTTAAATAAAATATTCGACAAAAATATTTTTTACATATTGTCGATATAAACGACGATGAACATTCTATTCATCCTAAAAAGCCGTTCAAACTTTTTAAATTATTTAAACGCAGCACTTAAATTAGAACGCATCAGTAAGTAGGTATTGAAATTTGCATTAAAAACCAAGTTCAAAATCCGCGACAAATCCGTTCACATCGTGGCCTGCTTCCAAGTTTATTTAAGTCCACAATCGCTCTCTTGTTTTTGCTGAAACGTACAAACAGCTTACAATCGATAATAATCATAACACATTAGTATCAAAAGCTTTGGCTCAATCCATAAATTTAACGAAACGAGTTTTAAATTGCTCTGCTCTCCATCGCTAGTTCATATCTTTTAAATGTGTAAATGGTTCATTACGTTCGCGCATTGTATCATATTTTGAGGTATTATTACGTTTGTAATTTACACCATAACACTAGAGTTTCGGTTGTTTTCGCAAAATTTTCAGTATTTTCCAAGAAAACTGCACGCACCAAATCTTGATATAAACATTTCTTGCTATAAATATTCATCTTGAGAATAAAATAATCCAGGTGTTTTGCGTTTGTTTGGATTTGTAATGTTATCAATACATTTTCTTTAGTAAATAAATCTTAGAAGCACTTTTACAGTTTACACCAAGAATGTTCAGTTAGACAGTTACAATTACAATATGGACGGCGGGTAAAAATTTAGATCCTATTTACCTATATCATTGATGAGTATCCTAATTATTAGGACTCATCGATGGAATATTATTGAGTAATGCCCTTATTACATTATACACATTTTTATTTATATTTCAAGGTTAAAATTTTCAAATTAAAGAAATAATATTTCTTGGCCACCGACCAGTTAATGCTGACAGTATAATAATTATTAGTTATCAGTAATTTGACGTTGATTTAAAATCAAGAACAATACCTGCTACGTAAAAACCTAATAATTAATTTTGATAGTCTGTCAATGTTATTTGCACCATAACGTCAATATGTTGAGATTACATAGTACGTAAGTACATTATTCTTAGTCTAAGAGCAGCGATGGCCGAGTGGTAAAAAACCGCGGTCTTCGACGCGACCGACCCCAGGTTCAAATCCTCGGCGCGCACCTCTTACAAAGAATGTTGTAATGTGCGAATTTATCGCTGCTCCACGGTGATGGAAAATATCGTGATATTTAATTGATTACGATGTTCTCCATCGCCGTGCATGCCTGAGAGAAATTCATAATTTCTCGAAAGCATGACGTCCACCAATCCGCACTTGGCCAGCGTGGTGGACTACGGCCTAGAGGAGACCTGTGCCCAGTAGTGGGACATAAAAGAGGTTGAAGAAAAAAAAAAAAAAAAAAAAAAAAAAAAAAAAAAAAAAAAAAAAAAAAAAAAAAAGAGATTACTGCTAGAATTGTAAACACTGTGACCTAGACTAGAGTATTTACGTCAGTAACTAAAACTAAAACAAGCCAAGACAAGAGTAAGAATATTAAATCTAAACGTTGATGTTTGTAGTTTTCCCGCAGGCTCACGATATCGCAGCGGTGTTTTCACGATACCGCAGTGTTGTACAAAGACAAAGACAAAGAACTTTATTTGCACAAATATGGGTGTTTACAAAAGTTGTTAATACATATTTAGTACGCCATATTTACCTTCATGAGGTATGCAAATATTACAAAGATAAAAGAAAAAAATAATAATAACACAATTTATAAAAATGTACATTATTATCAATTTTATTTTTATTTTTATTTGATCCCATATTGCGCATTTTGAAAATTTAAATTTTTAAATTTTATTTCTTCAAGTATGTATTTATTTAGTTGTTTGTTTATTTAATTATTTATTCATATTTATTTGTACTTCGGATCGAATCCGATCGTCGACTTTGGGTACCCATATTGCAGGGTTTTTGTACACTAAGAGGAAAAAAAGCCGGCGGAAAAAAAACCTCCCAGGTTGTTATGGAATTCCTTTATGCCGTTTTGTCGTTGAAGATTTAAGTTGTAGTTTCGATATTGCCATGGGGTGGGTGTGATTTGGTAGCGATGTGGTTACGATATTACAGAGCTGTTGCGATATTGTCGCGGTATGGGTGCGATATAGTGGCAAAATTTACGCATTATGTTTGCGATATCGCAGCGATTTTAATTTTTTTACGGGTGGACATTCATCAGTAATAATAACGTATTTAATTAATGGCCGAAGAATTTTATATTGAGATTCATTTTCAGCTTAAAAATTTGGTGCAAATATTAATAACTGAAATAATCTCTTCAATATATTCTGATGACGTGAATCCCGTACGTCATCCTATTGTCCCATATTTGCTCATCTGCTTACCGCGTCACTCACTCAAGTGGGACTAGCTAGATAGAGATTAAAATAAACTGTTTATGACTAATGGCTTTCTATTCTGATCTAGATTAATGGACCATCTGAAAACAACCTAGTATGTTTGGAGGATTGCGAGGATTTGAGTATAGGACGTTTGGCGTCTTACAATACATTATACGCGTTCATCATCATCGTGTACATTTAACTGTGTTCTTCTTGAACGCTTCAGTGAGTTTTTAAGTTAGTTTCAATAGTTCCGGTTTATACTGTTTGTGCCAAGCAACATGTTTTTATTAGAGATGTTTCTATTGTTATTGTAATATATTGAAGTCCTCTGAGCAGGGTAGAGTAAATTTTAAGAAGGAAAAGAAGGACCTTTGATTGTTATAGTATAACTATTATTAATTCCCGCTTGTTATATCTAATTGAAATCACTTATTTATCAAAACGTTACTTTCTGTCGACACAAAATGAAATAATATTCTGCCTGCATTTCCACCGTGGAAAGTTCCTCAATTATAATGGACTTTATCATCAAAACAAATTTAAAGCTTAAGGATAAAGTAGAAAGGAAAGTCCCCAGCCATGATAGTCCCGATAAATGAATTGCAGTCTAGACTTACTCAGTGGCTGTCTGTATGATCCTGTAATTGAAGAGTTACTCGACGATACTTTGCGAGGTCTTTGGCCACTCCTTCCTCCAATCAAAGCGCCGTTAGCCCCACTGCCCGGGGGAAATCAGCTCCTAACAAGTACCTATCTAACGAAAACAACATTTGGTCCGGAGATGCTTCCCCGATACTACAGCAAATTTGGATTATTTTTTCAAAGTTATATTCGTTTATCTGATAAGTTTGCACCAAGTTTCTAATTCAACTATATTTGCGACGCTAAAGGGTAACGATCAAAGGTCAGATTGTTTTAAAAATATCTTTATCATTATTTTTAGCACCCGACCGGACTGTTACTACTCGTATTATCTTCGTCTTTTGTGTTAATCTTGATAAACGGCCTAAATAATTTTAGGCAACATGTAGAGATTGCTAATATAATGCTTAGGAATATTAATAAACCTGCTTTATTTTACAAGAACTTAGCAGCAAGTAATTGCGATGCTAAGTTATTTCTATAGTTCAAGTTTTGTGCTTTACTTATATAAGTAATATTAAAATTATCGGAATTGTGATGTACAATGTTCTTAATTGTAATTTTTATATGTTGTAGCATATAAGTATTGATTTGTTAGTGAGCTTTTTTTATTCAAGAAAGTTACCGAGCTTTGATAATATACCTACTTATATAGACGTATAATGTATATTAAAAAGTTATAAGCATCTGAGTAAAATTTATACTAAATTAAAAAAATATGAGAACTGGGTTTAAATATAAAAGCCTTGTCTAATAAATGCTATATTGGGAAGTTTCGTAGATTAAAAGCAATGCTGGTTTATTTTTCAAATTGCATATTTTTAATAACATATTTTCTCAATGAACATATCGCGCGTTCCCCGTGGACCAACTGCTGGACCAACTAGCTTCTCACATTTATCACAGGTATTCCTAAAACAATAAGAAACAATCTACTAAAAGGAACTAATTACGTTGTTGTCGGTGCTAAAACAAAAATAATTTACTGCTATGACGAAGTAACCGAGAAGTGCATCCCGAAATAGCGAAATGGGGCAAAGTGGAGCAAATAGTTTGGTTTTGACCCGGAATATTTATAAACTGGAGTAAGTACCGCTTGTTTCCGAAGTCGACGACCGACGGAGTTGGCCTGCTTCCGATCGCCAATTGTAACATTATTGAGAAATAAATATTAAAAGCAATTTAGAAGTTATTTCTTTTCAGCTTCTTTTAACGTCCTACTGCTGAGTATTTTTAGGGGATAGTTACATTAGGTACTCGCTAGATTGGGAGAGATATCGGGTTATGCGGGATTCGTACCGCCTAAACTGGTGGACTGCCTCAGCGTTTGGGGAGGGCTGCAGGATCTTTAGTGAAACGGACCGACGCGATGTCTCAATCCCTAAGGGGCTTAATATGGGAATCTCGGTAAAGCGGTGAAGCTCTCCTACACGCTCAGGTGACCGGGGGCGCTGACTGGAAGCTGGTATGCTTCGGCCTGCTCGATTTATCGTGGAGGTACCCGGTTCAAACCCGGGCGCACACCATTGACGTGATGGAAATTGTTCTGTGAAAATATTGGTTGCAAACGTTAGATGTAAATGTAATCGGGCAGACCGCGATGGACCTACATCATAGGCCGGTTTAGGTCATTGTCCACTAAACAAATGTCAATGTCCGATGTGTTAACCACTGGGCTATCGTTGCTGTCATGGATATTTACATCAAAAAATAAGTATTAATCATAACAATAAAATATGCATGTTGATTTAAAACTCTACTGTATTCAGAAAGTTCTAGTTTTGATGAAACTGTACACTGAATATAATAATGTATGAATGTAATTCTATGTAAGTTTCTAAATATGTAATTAAAAAGAGTACAGTTCCCGGCCACACTTACATGAGGCGACCACCAGCCTCCGGAGTAGCAGAGCAACTGCATACGACCTCAGACAAGACTTACCTATGCTTGCTTGAGGTTGTGTGCAGATGTCCATGGGCTGCAGCGACCTCCTACTCAATTCAAATAAAAAAAATATTATAAATTTGTAGTGTGGTGCTGAGATGCCTTATATAAGTTAGATCATAAGTTCAATATGGAAGATTTCTTATTTTATTATTAATAAAGGATGTTACAAATAAATACATGTCACAGAAGTAGGTTGGATGGCTCTAGCGCTGTATATGAGAGTTGACTTATTACACACATTTACACATGCAAATAACTTTCTCACAGCATTCGAGCATGATAACTAACGCCTTAGCTCTCGCAGCTCGCAACGAAGAACTGCCCAGTATCAGGGTTCTGCGATTATTTTATACTAAACGTCCTAGGGTTCAAATCGACGTTACAAAGTCAATAGAACATCTATTTGACGACCTGCGTGGCGCAATGGTTACCATGCCGGACTGCCAATCAAAGGGTCGGGTTCTATATCCGGCGAAACAGAAATTTGAATGATAACTTTAAATTTCTGTTCACGGTCTGTCACTTGTCACAGCTTCATTTTTGGCATGACCGTATAAAATAAATTATGAACTATGAATTAAAAAAAACTACTAATAGTACCGTGTCACAATTTCAGGCATAACCAACATAATAATTACTCTGATATTTTGGGTGCGTGGAAGTTAAACAAATTTAGTCGCCAAATAATTTTGTCGACAACAAAACCATCTTCAGGCACTATTTTAGTCGGCTTAACAAAACCTCTCCTTTTAATATTTGTCAACATTATTCCATATTTCTCCAGTGGTTGTTTTAAGAGCCTATACAAACACACGGTTATGTACAAACGGACGGAAAGTATTTTGTGTATTCACGTATGACTGAAGGGTCTAGCGAGTTTCCTCCCGGTAAGGAATGTTTTTAGTTTGGTGGAAAGTCAAACATTGTCATGGTCATGATTATACTGGAAATAACAGGACAATTTATAAAATAATTCGGTAGGTATTATAATTTATATTGGATTTTGATCACAGCATCATTTCATTCATGAGCTTCAGCCTATCTTTGTAGGCTGTTGTCGATACAAAAAACTTTTCGGAGCCTCAGAGGTGAATATACAGAGGTGGGCAGGTTCTAGGATAATGTTGCCATGTTTAGGCGGCAAAATTGAAAGGATTAGATCGGATTTTAAATGAAAATGTAAGGTAGACTGGCAGAGAATGCTTTTAGCATTGAGTCCGCCTTTTATACCAATCTATGTGGTGTAATAAAGAATTAAATTAATAAATAAAATGAAAATAAATTATTTGCACAAATATGGGTATTACAAAAGTAGTTTTATGTACATTTTTTAGTTCGCCATTATTATCTCTGCGAGGTATGCAAATTTGGAAGACAGAATTAAGACTTTAATTTAATGTTAGCAGTATAACTTAAATTACTTATAACTAAATTTATTATTATTGAAGGCAACGTTGGTTTTATTTTAACCCATATTTTGCGGTTTTTATTGCGATGTTTTATCAATTTTGCTTTAATTATAAAATGTGTTTATGTTTACACGAGTTATATTTTATACGGGTTTAAATCTGTTTCTTCCTATCCGTTTTTCTACTATTTTGTTCCCCTGGCTATCGAGTTAGATCTGTGCCCAGCAGTGGGAACCAAAAAGACAGAAAGTAAAAAAAAAACTTTTAACCTCTACCGTAATAACGCTATATTTCCACTGGCGTAAAGTAATTATCTAGGTGATAGGTTCGCATTTCAAAGAAGCGGTATAGTTAGTTGTCTATTCTCCGTTCACTTATTTGAATGCTTAAAATGTTATTTAAGTAAAGCAAAGTTCAGGAAACGCGTTATCTGTTGCGCAACTCGGTTGGTCCAATACAGCAAACTACGGCCTAAGTTTTTCTCGTTTCTACAAAATATATGTTTCATTATCACACACAATAGCAGACTTCCAGGCTTTCCCCAGTGCTCCAAAAGAACCTTAAAACTTTGCATTTAATTTTACAACGACATAGATTTTTATTTTTCTCAAATGTGATATAGGTAAATATACATTTTTATAAATTGTGTTAATTTTTTTTTTCAGTTACAAAAGTTGTAAACACCCATAGTATAATAATTTAAGCATATATATTAAATACGCCATATTTTCATGAGGTATGCAAATATTACAAAGATAAAAGAAAAAAATTAAGTTTTTAACAAAAAAATAGAACCGACTTCAAACGGTAAAAAATAAAATTACTCTCTTACTCTCTTACTACATTACTCTTAAAACTATGTTTGGAGTCGGGCCCTTACTAAAATGTCGTACCATTCGTTCTAAATGGGCACCGACAGTACAGACAGTGGGACAGTACCTACTTCTTTTTGCTTATGGTAATGACTGTTAAAACTATATTGGAGTCGGTGCCCATTCAGAACGATAGGTACACTATATTTACTAAGACAGGACATTTTACTAAGGGCCCGACTCCAAAAATAGTTTTAAGAGTCATTACCATAAGCAAGAAGAAGTAGGTACTGAACAATTTTATTTTTTACCGTTTGAAGTCGGTTCTATTTTTTTGTTAAAAACTTAATTTATTTCACTCTTTTTACTAATTTTAAAAATACATACAGCCGAATACAGTACCTCCTCCTTTTGGAAGTCGGTAAAAAAGAGAAAATCATACTAATTTCTTAAAACTTATTTGTTTCATTTTCATGGAATGCAATGCAACAGATCTAATGGCGCGAGATTTCCCCCGGCGCTCAATAACTACGTCATTGCATCACGTTTCCAAGAAACAGATAAATTGCTTGTTTGTTTCCGAGTATATTTCTTTGCTATTAGCGTCACGGTGATGAAAGCGTTTTTATTCTACTAACGAAGCTTCATTTAGATACTTCAGGGATTCTACTACGACTGAAATAGTTCCATAACCTAGTTTTATAGCTACTTTTCATAAGGAGTTTAATGGTGTTCCATTTAATTTACTTGCGTGTAAATTGATATTTGTGTCAAAAAATTAAATTGATGTGAGATATTTTAGTGAATATAAAATACCTTATAAGAAATAATCCAAGGGAATATAATACTTATCAGACTCCTGCCTACCTTGCGACCAATCAATATTGGCATTTATAAATTATATTACTCTTTGCAGCATCACAAAAGTTTAATGATATAAAAACCTTAAGTTCGGTAAATTATTTCCGACCACCACCATGCGATAGATATGTATATAAAGACTTACCAGTTGTCATTAGGATCATTGAGCCTGAAAGGCGAAACTCCGGCGCATCTCTGATTGGGTTTAAGTAGCAAAATTGTTATATTTAATCAAAACATAATTCCTCCCACAGCCCTTGTGCAGCGTGGCTAGTGGCCCTCCCCTTAGATCATCGCCTGAAATCCTTTTCACTTCATAGGAAAGACCTGTGCCTAGTACCGGGACATCAAAAGCACAAAGGGTTGAAAATGCAAAAAATGATAATCATTAAAATATACACCAACAAATGTAGCGTCGCGTAGTAATCTAAAACTCACATATGGGGCATTTTATAAAGAATTCTAATCAGAACACAGCGAGTTTGTTTTACTCATAGTGATAGATTGGTAACAGATTCATTAAACGAGAAAGATCCACTCGCCATGAGCCGAAACGAGTAATGTACATTTCGACAATTATTTACACGTAATTTGAAAACATTTCCAAACAGTACGAGTACTTAAGTAAATGTAAAAATAATGCTGCCGCTTTGAAGTCTGTGGTACATTTCACTTTTTAACTAACATTTTAAGTAGATACATTGCTACAGCTGTCTCACACGAACCTGGCAGTAACGTCGATTGTTAAATTAATAACTATTTAGTTGTTATACAGTTAAACACCGTAAGAGTTGTTGAAGTTGCGGTCTAGTTATACATCCGGTATCGGGTCTTTTGAAATCACTTGCAAAACTTTCCATCTGACTGCTAATTCGTAACAGCTGGGACCGGTGGCGTATTCCTACCAAAACACGCAAATTTCAATTTTTCTTGTACTGGTCGCTCATCTTATTCTAGCGCACGCGTCTCGGTAGTATAAATGTAGGGTTGCCATCTCTAAAATTTGTCAACCAGGACAAGACACGTTAAAGCCCCGGATTTTAGAGCCCAAAACCTGGATATGTCTACAGCGGAGGGACGGTAAATTTAGCGTGTCGGTTGATCGCGACGTGCAGGCACAGTGCGTGCGGGCGGCCCAAGACTATTTTTTTAAACCCGGACTACAAATGAAGTCCGGCCCGGACGCTCTCCGGACGCCCTCTAAACTAGGACAAATCCGGGGAAACCCCGACGGATGGCAACCCTATATAAATGGGATATAATATAATAATATGTAGTATACTCGTTCATTAACTTTTTTTATATACCACTTCAAGGAACAGGTGTATGGGAAAAAATCTTCCATATAATGTACAACAGTATAGTCTTAGTTTATGTGTAGAACTATTTGCGCTCTCAGATCAAATAAAAAAGTATAGATGGAACTGTGCGAGCAACAATGTGACGCCGGTTTTGTAAACACGTGTGCGTGATGTTGCGATCATAATTCCAATTAACTTATTATTATAATAATTATTCATTAATACTACGTATTCATTGCAACTTTTCACAACACATTTCAAAAAAGTTCTTGTGATTTTTATATGTATTTTTGAAAACGTTTTACTCAATGCACCGCGATTTTCGGCTGGCAAAGCCAGTTGCAGTTTCGTTGTACGTTTAGTTGCGTGTCATGTGTGCGTAAACGGCTACCGGCCACACTTCTTTGTTCGGAGCGTTCTATGTATACTTTTTTTAAATTGTATCTGAGTTTGCGCTACATTACTGCACTATCGAAATACTTACCGTTTTTCCTAATAGGAACGTTTTATTAATATTTTTGTTAGTACTTACATTTATAACTCAGAAAACTAAACAAGGGCGACTCTATAACATCAACAAATTTACCCGACCCGAATGACGTAACGGTCACCATGCCGGACAGCCGAACATAGGGCCCGGGTTCGATTCTCGGCGAAATAGACATGTGAATGATGAGTTTAAAATTTCTGGGTGTTTGTGTTTCTATCTTTGTGTGTGTCCATGGTACCCACAGGGTAAATCTACCCTACTGTGGGGCTATGATCTGAAACGAAACGTTATTTATATGTATTACACTAATATTCTTAGTGGTTAAGAGTCATTAACTTAATTTAATTAATTAAATAATGTTAATTAATGAAATTGGAATTCCGGTAAGAATTTTTACAACTAATGGCTTCCATAAATCTGTCATCTTTTAACCCAATAAATCATAGCCATTATCATTAAGGCCCCAATTTTAATGGAAATGGACAATTACACGTTCTGAAATTTTGAAAAAATGAAAGATGATACTGATGGTTTACATAGATACAGCATAATGGGCATGATGACAGATTTTTAAATACCTTTCTTTATTGTAGGTACACGTCTCCTAGTTTCGAAAAAAAGTTTATTTCAGCAATAAACTCAACTTTTAACGTAAATTAATGTATTTTCTGCTATGTAATTTGAATTAAGCGCGAAAACGCTCGTAGGTGTCATGGCGTCGGCTTGCTCGTCAAACTTCAAGCAACACGATGACATTAACTGAGACGTGACGTCATTCCTTTTGATTGGCGTTTCAGATAACATGGCCGATTGTTGTATTTAATACTTTTATTTTATTGAAAATCTTATTAATCTTAATGTTTATATTAAAACGGGATCATATTTTAAAACTTTTTTAGCATATATTTTTCTGTAAAACCATTTATTCTCTGATTCTTTAATAGTGTCATCATGCCTATTAGCTTGCCTGGGGTTGTGTATAGGTGACAGTAGATATCCCTGCACTCTCGGGCTACCGCGATAGCTTAACACCACGCCTCGCTCGCTCACTTGCTCGTCCGCTATTCCATTCAAACAAAAAAAGTGCAATCACTTTTAAATTGTTAATAATAGGATGAAACGAATTCAGGTATATATACGTTGTTGTTTTTATTATCTATAAGGATGTATAAATTTAGTAAAAACCGAAAACATTAGATACACAACATTTTGAGTTCCTACACAATAAGCAATCGGGGCGTGAAGGACGTTCCATTCTGATTGTGTGAATTCGGTCTACGGGTTCATCAATGGACGGAAGTATCAGTGAGAGTTGTTTGACTATGTTACTTATACTGTTACAAGGAAGCAATGACAATAAACAGCAGATAAGGCAAATAGTAGGTAAACTTGCATGAGATTTGGAGGCAAGCTGAAAAAACATGTTTTCGCACTGTTATTTCACAGAATGCCATCAACTTTATACGATATAACTATAAACTTAAACAGAGCTCAACGTGCCTTTTTTACTTCCCGCCAATACTTTGAGCGATACTTATTATATTCTTTGTATATTAATTTCTATTTCATAAGTTCCATACCTCTAGCAACACTTTTAGCTAATTTGCTGGCATAATGTTTTCGAAGGCGCTTATGGGCTCCTGGTTCAGAGTTACCTTTAGGACGTGTAAAGAAGAATAATAATTGTCAAGAAGGTTTTTTATAATTAAAAAGATACCAAAAATACTTTTTTTTCACTGTAGCCTGTCTTTTATGATCGTCGAGCGTATTTTGGCTTAGGAAGGTACTGCAAATTCATTCCAGGAACCTTAAAGAACTTTAGAGTGACAATAATATCAATGCTGCAAAAAAAATTGTTTTGCAAGTTACCGTGTAGTATTTAATTTTTTTAAATACCGTGTAGTAGTAAATAATAAGTAAGATCGGAACTTGGGGCGGAAGATTGCATAAGACTACCATTCAGCCTTCAGAGTAACTACGGGGCTTGCATGCTGTCAAGGAGGAAAGGAATTCCATAAAAACCTGGGAGGTTTTTTTTCCGCCGGCTTTTTTTCCTCTCAATGTACAAACACCCTGTGATATGGGTACCCAAAGCTGACGATTCGAAATATAAATAAATAAATATTTTTATTTTTATTTATAAAAGGCGCAATATGGGACAAATAAAAATAAAAGTAAAATGTAAATGTATATTTCGTAATTGTATTATAGTTTAGTTTTTTCCTTTTATATTTTTGTCATTGTATATTTGCATACCTCATGAAGGTAAATATGGCGAACTAAATATATATAAACAACTTTGTAAACACCCATATTTATTTGTGCTAGTAAATTTCTTTGTCTTTGTCTTTGTCGCTCGTCTATTATCACATTAAAATTTATTATTTTTTATTTGAATGGAGTAGCAGACGAGCATGCAGGCCACGTGGTGTGAGGTGGTCGCTGCAGCCCATGGACATCTACATACAACCTCAAGCAAGCATAGGTAAGTCTGAGGTCGTATGCAGTTTCGCTGCTACTCCGGAGGCTGGTGGTCGCCTCACGTAAGTAAAAAGTCTGTGATATAAAGAGACAACACATTTCTCGCTTTGACAGTTCAGAATTATGTAAAATACACCGATACTCGAAAAAATAGTTCGGAAGATTTGTTTATTTGCCAAGAATTTTTCCGAAGACTTATAGATCTGATCCCTGGGTGTAATCATCTACATATGTTGAGATGAACATTCATATACAACGGGACTAGTTGGAATTGTTTATTTCCCCGTAAGCTTAATATCATTGCCTAATAATGAATGTAGCGAAATCTTTTTGCTTACTTACAGCAAATTTATCGTCGTGATTTTCCTAACTCATCTTCTCTTAATCATATAAGTTGATTTTACTTATGACTAATGCTAGTATAACATGTGGTGGGTTTATCCAATAATTGAACTATTATTTTCAGAAAATCGGGGAATTGCTTTGTGGCAGTTGCTGTCTCGCCCTGTGCTTATGTCCAAGGGAAAGTATTCTTACCGTATTTATCACTATTAGTTTTATGTCCCACTGCTGAGCATAGATGAGGAGAGATCCCCATTATTGAGAAGGTCTGTAGATTATTCCACCACTCTGCTCCAATGAGGGTTGGTGGAGATGAATGTTTGTCGCTAAGGCGCTGTCGGATGTTTCATACCGCTCGTTAGGTTTACAATTAGCTGTAACGAGTGGTTTTAACCTATTGTTAAAACCAGGATCGACAGCGACAAAAAGGCTCGTAAACTTTGCCACTAGCAGTCACCCATTTCATACCCGAACGCGCTAGTTTTGCTTAATTGCGTAGATCGCTTGTGTTCTACGCCAGCCGTTGTGTCATACACGCTTCTTCGCGATCTGGCATAAGCGTGTACATTACATCATAATAATAAACACGTTACGAGTATCTGTTCCTTTATACTTGCTGCAAAGACATTTTACGGTGATCGGGATGATCAGAAATGCGCACATTTGGCAAAGTGCGCCATAAATAAGTTTGTTTTAGATTTCCCTGATGACGTCTGAAGAACTGGAGCCAAATCCACCATAACCGCAGCAACTTACCACACGGTAGTAATGGAATTTTCTTTTGGTTCTGTATTCAATCTTACAAGATCCAACTTCTCCAAATTATCTAAAGGAATATTTTCAGTAGGTACCTGTGTTCTGTTCATGACAAAGGTCTTCGTTCCACTAATAACCTTTTGCTTTGTATACCTCCACATAACAGTGATTTTTTCCGATACTCATTTAATATTCAGGCTATACTGCTCTGGAACGCCGAAACTATCAGAAAGGCGTGAACAAAGTCTACATTTAAGGAGTTCATACGTAAACATCTGTTAGCAAAGTAACTAATGAGGCATTATAAGTTGGCATCATGTTTGTCACCTTTTTTGGCATTAATAGTTGTATATTTATGTATGCTTTGTATGTATGTTGTATGTATGTATTATGTATGTATGTATATAACTATTTATTTCTTTTCATTATTTTTATACCAATTACTTTTAATCACACATTATCCTGCCTACCGTAAGTTCTCACCATCACCCAGGGTTGACTGGCAGAGAATGTCATTAGACTTGTAGCGACCTTCCGCTACTCATCAAGAGATGGCACCACGGGTATTCCTGAATCACGTCGGGGTCACCAGTTTGACAAAGGGAGATCTCCCGCCGGGCGAGGTGGTCATGCCCGGGGAGCGGCCGCGCTCCAACTGACTCAATTCGGAGCTTGTATATATGGTAGGGTATTCAGAAAACTTCGATAGCGTGATTCAGAATACCCGTGGCACCATCTCTTGATGAGTAGCGGAAGGTCGCTACAGACTCATTAGGCTCATAATAAAATGAATGTTTCAACTTCCATTTCTATTTATCGTTTTATAGTATAAAGTTACACCATAGTGATACTAAACAAAAAGGTTTAATGTTGCATAGCTTTGGGATTAACAATAGGGCTATGGGGCTTCCGGGCTTGCGGCCGATGGGAGTGGGAGTTCCAGCCATCCAGTTAACGCCCCCGGGAATGACGGCCGTGTGTGCGTGGTCGCATGCCGTCTCAAGCACTGGAAACTTCCAACAACTGCAACGCAGGAGAGAACCATCGCTCTCTAGAGATGGGCCCGTTATGGGGCGCGGCGAGTGGATGACATCGGTCCTCTGGAGATCCCGGAGTCTCACGTAACTCGTTATCTCCCCAAGGCTACCTTCTGGGCCATACAAAAATGATTCAATTTCAATTCAAGATCAATAATAAGTTCATAAATCTAGTCCATCCATAAAGCTTTAATAGTGGTGTGTATGTAAGTGTCACTTTTAACGTTATCCAGTGGAGGCACTTCTTTGGTCAAATCATGAAAATTCTACACAATGTGAGTTTTCATAATATTACTAAGGGTTATTTTTTCCTAGCATATCCCGGAACACGTGTATTCTGAAATAGATGATACGAGCATCAACAAAGCACAAAAGTATAACTGGTTTTGAATTAACTCTGTTTCATTGTAGCGCCAGAGGATTAACTTCGGTTATTGACTTTTTGCGCTAGTTTCTGCATTTTTTGAACTGCAGTGAAAGTAGTAATATATACATGCCTGCAGAAAAAAAATTTCAAAGGAATATAGGTATGTACCTGTTAGTAATGCGATTAGGAATATAGCATGCAATTGAAGGAACTATCGTTATATTATTACAAAAAGAATTTCGTTTTTTTAGAACGATGGATATTTTTTAGATATGTGGTGGGATATCCAATTAATTTTATTTTGGGTTTTTCGAAAAATTTCCTTTTTGAAGTGAAAACTTCTTTAGCGGCGTTGTGCACTTTTTTTGGGATGGGTAAAAAATGTTAAACTCGCGTCAGGACACGTGACCTGATCGAATATTCGTAAGACGGAGTGGAGACAGCTGATGGCTCGACTTTCTTAAAATATGGAAATTGAACAAAGTGAATCTATTAATGAAAAAAGTGACAAAGAAATAGTGAAAGAAAATGAGTACCTACTTTATCAAAATATTAGATAAAAACCTACCGAAAAAAAATTCGTAACGCTTTACACACATCGCTTCACACACCTATGTGTAATATATACCCTGTGTCGTGGGTACCATGGACAAATATAAAGACAAAAACACAAACACCCAGACCGAGAACATAAATTTAAACTTATCATTCAAATACCTGTTTCGCCGGGAATCGAACCCGGGACCCGTCGATTGGCAGTGCGGCATGCTAACCATTGCGCCACGCGGGTCGTCAAATTTAATTTAATTTAATTCGTGCAAATTATACCCTAACCATTCCAAAATATCAAAAATTCACAACGTTAATGTTCAAGCTTTTACTTCTGCCGGCACTCCCGGAGTGCAACCCGTTGTCTTTTTTTTTTCAATCAATAATCAGGTAAGTCAAGTTCACAAAATCTATCTTAGAACTACTACTAATAAACCACATATATTTTCCAAAAAAACCGTATCTAAATCGGTGGACCCAATTTGGAGTCAATGGTACTAGGTACCCGACTAGGACTCGTATGTTTGAAATGTGCACAAACAACATCTCAACCTTATGCATTTAGGGTATAGGAAATTTCCTTCACCCTCGCATAATAAATAAGTATTTCTGCAGAGGGCAAAAAGGCAAAAGTATAAATACAATATATTGAAAGCGAAAATGTAGGTTATGCAATTATTTAATTCATCAGAAAGGTGGCGCCCACATTTATGCGTATAAATTATGTGTCCTGAACGAATCTGTCAGTTTGTACATTATACCGGCCCGGTATAAAGCTTGCCACACCCCTCCCATGCGAAATCAACTATCTAACAAATAAATATTGATAACTAGCCTTCCGCTGGCTGCGTGTACCCGTTTTATAGGTTCCCGTAGGATAAAATGTCCTTTCCCAAGGTCCACTCTACCTGTGTTCCAAATTTAATTAAAATTGGTTTAGTGGTTTAAGCGGAAAAGCGAAGCAGACAGACACACAGACAGAGTTACTTTCGAATTTATAATATTACTAGTGGCCACCCGCGACTTCGTCCGCGTGGAAATTGGTATTAGTCATAGCATGATGTTATAATATAGCCTAAAGCCCTCGGGTGGCTCCCCTGGGGTTGCCCGTTTCCATAGGCGACGGTGATCGCTTAACACCACGCGGTCCGTCTGCCTTTAAAAAAAGTGCATTCAAATAAACATACAAATGAACGAACGAACAAACTCTTCATCTTTATGTATAGATTAAAATATTGATTAACGGGCTAATATAAAAAAAATGAATAAGCCAAAGATAATACTATACTTAATAATCTATGAAATAGATTAAGAAACATTAAAAAATTTCTTTTCTTTTAATATTGAATGGCTAAAAGGATTTTTATACAATGCTGTAAAACGAATAAAAAAATAAGAAACATAAAAGACAGAAATGACAATTTTGATAGCTGCGTCAAAATGTAAATAAACAAACACAGAAACTAAAATTTTTTGTAAAGAAATAATAAAGGAAAAGCAACGTATAAGAATAAAACAAAAGGATATAAGTTATAAAATACGATAATGGACGTGAATGAAGTAAGTAATTACATGTAGTGTATATTACACTACACGGCGCATTTCATTCATTTCATTAGCTTCCCGTGAGAATGAGATATTTTCCCGCGGTAAAAAGTAGCCTACCGTAAAATGTTCCTACTTTGCTCCTATGAGGTTAATTATGCACCAATTTTCTTAAAAGTTTTATCGCTTAATATTCCCAAATCGTAGCAACATTTCATTTAATTGTGAATGCACTGGAAACATTTAACTTATAAGTGACAACAATGAACCGGTAAATTTTACATCAGCCATTTTTTTCTTATGTCAGGTGCAGCTGAAGTGTAAGACGTTAAAAGTATATTTTTTTTTGTATTCGAAAAAGCCACTTCCATCTTAAAATCAGCATAGCACATTAAGGTAATTATGTTCTAATGTCATTATGTATATAATCAGGTAAACGAATACGTAAATATTTAATTGTATTGCTGAGTTGGTCTTAATCTGACCTCACTTATTTGGCGTGTTTATATTTTCTTTTGTACGATGGGGTAACTTTGCTTTGTTATTTGTTGTTAGAAAAGATGCCAATAAAATTTAAAACACGTTAAGGGTCGAGAAATTATAAAAAAGGACGTCGCAGGATAATACACATTACTCCTTGAAAAAGTGTAACTGCAGAACTAAGCACACTTTTGGATGATAAAGAAATTGAAGAGTTGGCTCAGCCGTTCATTTCAAAGCAACCACATCGCCGTAGATCCAGCACTGAAAGCTCTCTTCCGATCTTGGATCTATTGGAGATTTAGAAAATCTTGAAACTAACTCTTAATACAGTGGCCGAAATTTGTAATAAAAATTGCAATTTCAAACCAATTGTGAAGGCGGCTGGAAAATATGTAGATTTCACGTACTTATGAGGGGGAAATGTTTCCTGGTAAAATTATAAAAATAACTAAACTAAGGCCGTATTCTTTTTTTCTTTATAAAAAAAGCAATGAAACAAATTGATTTTGTAACTAATTTAAGAATATAACATTATTTCTTAAAAACACGGTTTATTTAAATTTTTATCCATTTTTTGACCGAAGATACTATCAAAAATCATAAAGCGTAATATCACTTGAGCATAGTTTGAATAAGGAAAGCATAACTTTGCTCAAAAAGCTTCCACAATGGAAATTGCTTGTGGAATATACCCAGGAGCAAAGTTACCCACGACCAT
The DNA here is from genome assembly GCA_911387765.1 of Pyrgus malvae. Classification (NCBI taxonomy): domain Eukaryota; kingdom Metazoa; phylum Arthropoda; class Insecta; order Lepidoptera; family Hesperiidae; genus Pyrgus; species Pyrgus malvae. The sequence goes on along the minus strand of OU426955.1, from coordinate 569,163 downwards.
GGGTAACTTTGCTCCTTATACATAATTTTATATATATTATGAAATATGTAATTAAGTTAATTTAACTTTAAAAATATGTTAGATAACATGACATTCTTTAAATTTTTACATGTGAGTATATTTCATAATTAATAGTTTAAACAATATTCATAACTCCCTTTTTTTGGAGCAAATATTAGAGCAAAGTAGGACCATTCTACGGTATGTTCTTTCTCAACAATCTTTCTATGTTTATGCCAAATTTCATCAAAATCGGTTCAGTGGTTTAAGCGTGAAAGAGTAGCAGACAGACAGACAGACAGACAGAGTTACTTTCAAATTTATAATATTAGTATGGATTAGTAGGGATAATGAAAGAAACAAATCAATATCGTATTTAAATGTCATTAGATAGTTTAATATCATTTTTCGTTGGTGAAATAAGTAGGTATTTTATTTTGATTACACACCATGCAAACATAAACATACGTATTACCGATCGCGTCGCCGTGCTAAGTGCCCTCACCCTAAAGCCTTCAGTAGATGAGTGCCTCCCTAACGTCACAGGGCTGTGTGAAGTGAAGCATGCTGGTTGGTCAAAGCAAACATCTTTGAACCTTGCTCATTAGGGTCAAGTTTATAAGTACCTTCAGTAGTACCCTAAGTAATGAACGATGTGGAAAGAGCATTAGTATAGTTACTAGCGAGATATATGCAGTTTCATTAGCATAAAACATAAAAATAAATAGAATTTCATTTCATAGAGACTTTAAATATAACTATCTACTCGTAGTACATTATATTTATGCTGCCTACAGTTTAGTTTATTTTTACAGAGTTTAGTTAAAAGCAATATAATTAAAGTGGCTAGTCTAATTTGGCTGATTAAAAAATAAGCTTTTAAACAAAAAGCTCTTAAAAGACAGGTGGACGCCGAAATAGTCCTGTATAGATTTTATTTAAACTTTTGAGGCACACATCCTCTTAAAACAAAATAAATACTAATTGAATATGAAACAATTTTTTCTAACAATACTGCTCTGAAAGTTTTTGTAATTAACATCGTAGCTGTACTAAAATATTAACAGTTTTCTTCAATGTTATATGATATCGTACCTTGCCCAATTCGACCAAAGTAATTACATTAGTTAAATGGTTTATGAATTTTATTTGAAAAGTTCGATACCGTTAAGTTCCCAAATTAAATACTAGAACTATACATCCCGAAAGTTATCATGTTTTACTCCCGAAGTTTTTCAGTAAACTTTGTCGATGAATCAATTATTATTGGAAATTAAACGTCTGGTACAATACTACCTACGAGTCGTTTATGATGAATGTCATTGTGATGATAGGTCTCCGTTGGAACTGATAGCAACCAACAATTACATGAAGGTTAAACTGTACTGGCGTAGGCTGCGTCCCCGGTGCCTATACCTAAATATAATTATTGACTAATAATACAATAAACTTGCTGGGACTGTACCACATAAATACTTACACACTCAAAAACACACACACACACACACACACACACGCAAAAATAAGTGTGACGATTTTGTGCGGCAAAATGATCTTGTTGTGTAATGAAAATTATTATTTATAATTTGTAATAAAAACATCTGTTTGTATTATTAATTATAAAATTCTACATCTGTACGGTATTGCAGGTGGCATACATAAGCTTAAGCGCGGTCGAGTGTTTGATAGTACAGCGCGTGCAGCGGCTTATGCGCATTTCTGCGCGTCGTCGGAGGGCACGCTGGACCAACGCGACGGCTTTACGTGTAAATTGTTATCGATAAGAACAATTTCTTTATAAGGACGCGTGACATGATATTAACCTTTTCATTATATCTTCTACAATGTCTTATGTCTACTATGTACCTATTTGTCTATTTACTTATATTATATTATTATAATCGCTACCAAACCATAAATATGCGCTAGGTGATCCGTCTCACTTGGTGACAGACGGCTAGACCTTGCGCGGTCCAGGTCGGTGTTGGCTGAATGATCTGAGAATCCACCGCAAATAGAGAACAAAAAATAATTCTTTAAATTATCCTCCAATTTAAATTCCCTATAATAATAATAATAATAAATGGTTTTGCCTGGCACTTAACCCACTATCGACTGCTCTTAATGAATCCAAATGCGGCTATAAAGTTAAAAGTAATAGCACACCATTCACTTTAACGCACTTGATGTACATGGATGACATCAAACTCTATGGAAGTAATTTAAAGGAACTAAATAAACTTGCAGATATCACACAGACATTTTCATCAAATATACAAATGGAGTTTGGGATAGACAAATGTAAGATGCAGTCAGTTAGAAGGGGACAGATAGAAAATAATTCGTATGTAACTATGACAAGTGAAGAAGTTGAGGCTCTAGACTGGGATAGTGGCTATAAATATCTAGGCTATCAACAAAGCCGGCAAATACATCATGCAGATACAAAGAAAATATTAAGAGATAATTTTAAATGTAGACTACACAAGATTTTAAAAACATTACTTAATTCAAAAAACACTATTAAAGCTATCAATACTTTCGCAATTCCTTATCTTACATATTCTTTTGGAGTAATAAGATGGTCACAAACCGATTTAAAAAATCTATAAAGGGTCATTAATACTACCATGACTAAACACAGGAAACATCACCCGAGGTCATGTCTGCAACGATTAACACTAACCAAGCTTGAAGGAGGGCGAGGAATTATAGACTTACAAAATCTACACAATAACCAAATAACTTCTTTAAGAAATTTCTTTCATACACGAGCTCAACAATCACCACTTCATGCAGCAATTGTTCATACAGACATAAAATACACACCACTCAATCTACACGATAGCTCCACTCAAAAAAATGAGACCATCATTAAACCAGAACAGAAGTTCGACGATTGGCTGCGTAAACCTCTGCATGGTCGTCATCGACGTGATTTAATCAATCCTCAAATCGACAAGCAAGCGTCCAACGCGTGGTTGAAAAGAGGGGAATTATTTCCCGAAACGGAGGGGTTTATGCTAGCCATCCAAGATCAAGTGATTGAAACACGAAATTACAGAAAATTCATAATCAGAGACAACACACTAATAACAGACCAATGTAGACACTGCCACAATGCATCTGAAACAATACAGCATATCACTGGAGCATGCCGGTCCATCACACAATCAGACTACAAACATAGACATGATCAGGTAGCAGCTATTATTCACCAGTATTTAGCCCTCAAATATAAACTTATCTCTGAAAAAGTTAATTATTATAAATATAAACCCGAACCAGTTATAGATACAGATGACTTTAAACTTTATTGGGATAGAACCATACTGACAGACAAGACAGTCCATAATAATCGACCTGATATTACTTTGCATGACAAAATGAATGAAATAGTTTACTTGATTGATATAGCTGTACCTAACACACATAACTTAAACAGTACATACGCAGACAAAATAACAAAATATACAGACCTTTCAATAGAGTTAAAATCACAATGGAAAGTTAAAACAGTAAAAACAGTCCCTATTATAATATCAGCTACAGGTGTGATTCCAAATACGCTAAAAACAGTCTTATTACGTTAAACATTAATAGTTACACATATTTAAAATTACAAAAGGCGGCTATTATGAACACTTGTAGAATTGTGAGAAAGTTTTTATCAATAGATCAATAACATATCTTTAAATATATCCATTAGTCGTTTGGCCAAAAGCCCGCGACTATAAGGAAGTTCCTCAGCAATGAGAGAAAAAAACAAATAATAATAATAATAATAATGGCTTATCCGTATATTACATATTTATAAAATTAACCCGCATATAATAACTTTCCTGGAGGGTGTCATGAGAAATTAAGACTAGATTATACCTACATCCTAGTGAAAATGAAAAACCAATAATTACTCAGGTTATACCAATTGCTAATGGAATTTTCCAGGGAGATTCACTTAGCCCCCTATGGTTCTGTTTGGCGCTCAATCCGTTATCTTCATTATTAAATAAACATAATTATGGTTATAAACTGACTAAGGAAACAAGTTTAAGTCATCTGATGTACATGGATGATATTAAACTGTTTGCAAAATCTCCTAAAGAAATGAATAGTCTTATCAAAGTAACAACTCAATTCAGTAACGATATAAATATGACTTTTGGGCTAGATAAATGTAAAACTCTTAAAATTCAGAAAGGAAAACTTAATACAAATATAGAAAACACATATGATATTTTTACTTTAATGAACGAACATGATACATATAAATACTTAGGATTATATGAGGGAAGGTCTATAAATCACACAGCGATAAAAAAACATCTTACAGCGGAATATTTTCGTAGACTTAATCTAATTTGCAAAAGACAGCTACATTCAAAAAACATGTTTAAAGCAATTAATACATTCGCAGTACCAATTTTAACTTACGCTTTTGGGATTATTAAATGGTAACAGATATAAAACATCTTGAAATAAAAACCAGAACTACACTAACCAAACACAAATATTTGCACCCTAAATCAGCCATAGAAAGATTAACAATAAAAAGAATTGATGGAGGAAGAGGATTAATTGATTTAAAGAAGCTGTGGGATGGACAAAAAGCTAATCTAAGAAACTTTTTCTATTCAAAATCAAATAATAGCCCAATACATAATGCAGTAATACAATTAGACATTAATTACACTCCACTCAATTTAAATAATAAAAATATTCCATTCCCGTTGCCTGTAGAATATGAAAAGGAAAAAATACAAAGATGGAGGTAAGGAATTACATGGTAGACACGCACATGACTTAGAACAAACTTATATAAATGAACATGCTTCCAATAAATGGTTAACATTAGGGACACTTTTTCCAGAAACAGAAGGATTTTTAGTAGCTATCCAGGATCAGGTTATAAATACAAAAAAATATAAAAAATATATACTGAAAGACCCTAAAACTCAAAATGATAAATGTAGAAAATGTCATCGTCTACCAGAAACGATACAGCATATTACTAGTGCCTGCCCCAGTCTTACTCAAACTGATTATACTCACCGTCATAATCAAGTAGCTTATTATGTTCATCAAAAAATTGCAAGTAAATACAATTTAGTCACAAACAAATTATTACCATATTATCAATACACGCCTAAACCAGTACTGGAGAATGCAACTCACAAAATCTATTTCGATAGGTCCATACTAACGGTCAAAACAATTCATAATAATAGGCCAGACATAACTCTAATAGATAAAACAAACAAAGTAGGTTATTTAATTGACATTTCCATTCCCAATACACATAACTTACAGAAAACCATCACCGAAAAACTTCATAAATACGTAGAATTAAAAGAAGAAATTATCAGAATTTGGAAACTGAATACAGTGTACATTGTGCCACTGGTTATCTCCAGTACCGGTATGATCCCGAAATGTTTATCCCATTATCTTAGCCTTCTAGCTCTTCCAGAAAACTGCTAAATTACCATGCAGAAAGCAGCTATTCTCAATACATGCCGCATAGTCCGTAAATTTCTCAATGAAAACAATCCCGACAGTGATGTGCACTTGGCGTAAGCCCGTGAATATCACTCATTACCGAGATATCTTCAATATCTTGAGTAAAATGGAAGTAAAGAATAATAATAATTCCTTTATTTCAGGCATCGAGGCCCATACAATAAATACCTTACAGACTAACATACATACTAATTATAACTTAAAACTACGTCACACTTTTTGCGGCGATGTGAGCGCGGGTCCGGTGACTTCTGGCGGTCGCCGGCGTCCATAATATTTTCTGAACACGACCCCCTTTGGCCACAACTTCTCGTCCAGGAAGGTACCGAGAAATTCAGTTGGGACGCGCACCGCAAATGAACTAAAGTTTACTGCGTTGCGTGACTCCAACTTCTCAACGCTTAGTGCGAATTTCGTTTTCACCTTCAGGTACTCCACGATATCGGAGGCCTTCGTGGTGAAGTGAAGATGAGAGACATAGATGTACGTCGCTGGGATGGCGGGACGCAGCAGACTGTTGTGTCCAGACGGTGCAGTGCCGCATTGGTTGCGACAGGGACGTCCTATAGACGCATTTGTGTACTAAGAGCTGATTTTTACGCATCAGTGTCGACAAACGCTGATTCTAGTTTTTGTGCTGTGTCTTGTTTTTATACTTTGTTTCGAACTAAGAAATTGGAATTTATTAGTCCTGTTTGGTGGTTATCAGTGGCACCTAATAGGTATAAAATTCAGATCTAGATCAATACCGATAAACACTGAACTGTAAAAAGCGTGATGTGAATTTATAACTCCTCAGGTTTTTTACAATATATACTTCTATACTAATATTATAAAGAGAAACGATTTGTAATTTTGTATGTTTGTAATGAATAAACTCAAAAACTACTGTTCCGGGAAAATGCTTCATTCCTACGTGAAAACGGGTAATAGGGTCAAGCGGTTGAAACAACTGGCTAAACGCCTATGATTTTAATATAGCAATGAAGCCTGGAATAGTACATAGGCTATTTTTTTATCCTACGGGGACCCATTAAACGGGTCCACGCGGGTGAAGCAGCTGGTGGAAGGCTAGTATAGTTTATTATAGTATGGCTGCAACCCTTTTTTCGTCCCACTGCTGGGCACGGGTCTCTCCCCATTATTGGGGAGGCATGGAGCTTACTCCACCACGCTGCTCCAATGCGGGTTGGTGGAGTTTATAGTTTATTATAGTATATTTTTATTTTAAAGGTATTTTTTTCTTTTTTATTTAAATAACTACTACAACATATTTGCAAATATAAATTATATTATCTATACATATAATAAAACTGTAAGCAGGGTCAATTCTGTACATTGCACATAAATTAAAAAAAATACTTCTAGGGGTCTTTTTATAAGTAACAGAAGCTAAAAATATAAGTTTTGAAATTATTGTCTGTCTGTCTGTCTGTCTGTCTGTCTGTCTGTCTGTTGTTAGCTTTTCACGCAAAAACTACTGGACGGATTTTGATGAAACTTTTTTTGTTTTATATATATTGGTCCTCGCTAACATTTAGGCTATAGATAATTTTAAAAATCACCCTTTAACGGTGTGAAATGAGCGATGAAAATTTGTATGGAAAACTTGGATTTTTTCAATAGATTTTCTTGAAATTTGGTATAAATATTTTCTAACCAAAATAAAAGAATACGTGTTTCAGCATTTCCGGAAATTCACCCTTTAAATGTCAATTTTCTTTGAAACTCTTTGAAAATTGAGTGTCGAAACTTGATGTACAGAATATTTTTGTGCAGAGTAATATACTTATAATTTTGTATTTGTAATCTTTACTAACATAGTAAGAATTCTATTTAAGCTTTTTTCAAAACTACCTCTCAATAGCAAATAAAATGGATTCGAAAGTTGGTATCTCAAGCGTACAATAATTAACCTTAGCTTAATATTTCATTCTCAAATTCTTTTCCCTTCTTTGAATGATGTGTTTACTGATATATTGTTGAATGAATTTCCGTAACATTAGTGTGTATTTCATATCAATCGGGTGATAAACAAAAAAGTTATGTTCATTTACACAATACGCGACATAAACTTAAAAGGCACTTTGGGGATTTTGTATGAAAGTTTCTGTAACAGCCCATTCAAAACCATAAATAAAAGTTTAAATTTAAGTAAAAATATTTTGAACGCTCACTTATATTGTTTACTAATATAATATAATAATAATAATAATATCCTTTAATTCAGGCATCAAGGCCCATACAATAAATACCTTACAGACTAACATACATATTAATTATTACTTAAAATCTACGTCACAGTTATCGCGGCGATGTGAGCGCGGGTCCGGTGACTTCTGGCGGCCGTCGACGTCCTTGATATTTTCGGAACACGACCCCCTTTGGCCACAACTTTTCGTCCAAGAACGTACTCAGCAATTCGGTAGGGACGCGTACAGCAAATGAACTAAAGTTCACTGCGTTGCGTGACTCCAGCTTCTCAGCAAATACTCCGACTTTCGTCTTCACCTTCAGGTACTCCACGATATCGGAGGCCTTCGTAGTGAAGTGAAGACGAGAGACGTAGATGTATGTCACTGGAACCGCGGGACGCAGCAGCTGGTTGTGTCCAGTCGGTGCAGTGCCGCATTGGTTGCGACAAGTAGGCTTCCTCTTCTTCCGCTCCACCTTGATGAAGCCATCCTTATCGGCCTGCCCCTTAGGCACTGCACTACGAGGGGGTTCGTTGCGACTCTTTGCGCTCCCACTCTCTATCCTCAATTTAGTCCGCTTTTCGGGTTGCTTGCGGGCGGCAGCTGCGGCGTAGTCACGTTGAGGAGGTAACGTGACTTGCGCAGGCGACACCTCCGCGGGGGGAGGTAGCGGGCGGGCAGCGGCTACGACACCGCTATCACGTGCGGGAACAGCGACCGGTGACGCGTCAAGTTTCGCTGACTGGACGCTTGACGGCGAAGCGATGCATGCTCCACGACGCGTGTTGACGTTAATGAACTCTGGTGACCTACTTATAGCCAAAGTACTTCGCAACGACTCAACTTCAGCTCGCAGGTCACAGATGGTGTTTTGAGAGGTCTCCAACTTCAACACCACATCCGCCAGGCTCGCTTTTAGGGTTGTTATGTCCTTCAGCAACCTGGTGACATCTACGTGGTCGAACGTGACGGGTGGCAACTTATTCAAGTTCCTCGCCACGAAGGACGGCACGTCATCGGGATCCGTCACCTTCAGTAAGTTGATTATGTCCTGAAGGCTTCGCTCTCCCTTTTCATCCCTTCTGCGGGACTGCATCTGGTCGATCTTTCCGACCGACTCAAACAGGAGCTCCTTGGACTCGACTATCTCCTCACACGAATAGTTGGACGAGCAGATCTGGATGATGCTAACCTCGTCCATGCTGTCGATGGCGTGCTGCAGAAACGCCAGCAATTCATTAGCCACGAGTTTTTCGGAACTCAAAGCCATTGCAACGAGCCGCGGCAATCGCCGCGCAGATCGCGAATAATTTTTATTCGTAAGTGCAATGTACGTGTACGACACCGAGCGCGTACGGCACTGCACTAAATATACTTAGATCAGCTTACTGTATTTTCTTTCGTTGGCCGAGTATGGCTAGACTATAGGTACCTAATTAGCGCATCGCGAGCCTTACCGCCGCCGAACCTTACATCACAGGCTCCATTGAGTTAGTTGCTCAGCTTATTAGTCTTCTTTTGGGGTGGAAGATTATGAACAGGCTGCAGCTGAAACGATTATTATCGCTACATTATATCAAGCTGCAACCTTTTTAGCATTCCACTGCTGAGCATGGAGCTCTCCCAATATTGAGGAGGCCTCAAGCTCCGATGAACCGAAATCATTTTGACATTCGATTTATCAACCACAAAGTTTACATGTCATACGGTAGGTGGCGTTATTGAGCAATATTCATTTCTTCTCCAAAGTGAATCGATGGAGATAATTTCAAATAAAAGCCTTAAGTCTAATAAAAGTAAGTACATAGTGTAAAAAAAATAAAAAATAACATTTCACACGTATAGCCTCACATTAGGGTAGATATACCCTGTGTCGTGGGTGCCATGAACACACATAGAGACAGAAACACAACCACCCAGACCGAGAACAGTTTAAACTCATCATTGAAATTTCTGCTTCGCCCGGATTCTAACCCGGGACAGTTCGATTAGCAGTCCGGCATGGCAAACATTGCGCCACGCGGGTTGTCCCATCGTTGGGTAGGTATACGTATGATGCTGAACATTGTTAATTGGACCAATGATAACTTAACTCATTTTTTGCGTCTATTCATTGCGTACGGGATGAGGGCTCATCCACTCACGTTGATTGATGGAGATATTAAGGATTATTTAAAGATTCTTTATAAAAATATTCTTTATTTCCAAATACAGATAGCACACTGTGTAGAGACCCTGCCTTCTGCTTTAGTTTTCACAATGTTATATGAGTTATGTATGACTTACTTATGACCAAACTGCTGTCCGCAAGTTTTAAACCTATAGTTTATTAATTGACCTTACATTTATTTTTCCTATTGTTTAATCCTAAATACGTGTACGTTTAGAAATTGTATCTCCCAACTACAAGTAGTTGTATAGTGCACCTCTTTTCTGCAGTAGGTTAAAGCTATGTATATAGAATGAGTCTATACATTCTTTGCAGTATAAATTCACCCAATTTACTAAAGATACTATTTTTAACATAGATGAAGCCACGGGCACAGCAGTATCTCTTAACTTTAATAAACGAGGTACATTATTTGTAAAGAGAATCTGATTGCGCGAGAAAAGCGAAACGTGAGAAAAGTGGATAGTAAGATCAGTACAGTAAGCATTCCTTACTGTTTTAGGTTTGAAGGATTTAGAAAAAATACATTAGGTTTCTTCTGAACATATGAACATTGTATTATAAGTGATTTCACTATATGTAAGAATAATCTACCTACTACTTATTCAATGCAAATAAATAATCTTTAATTTTTAATCAATCCATTTTATAAAAGTCTTTATACATGCGGATGACGTCGCGGGCACAGCTAGTTCGTAATATTTACAAACCTCGTGAAGGTAAATATGGAGAAGTAAATGTATACGAACAACCTTTGTAAACACAAGTATTTGCGCAAATAAAAGTCTTAAAACAATTCTGATAGAGTAAATACATTGTTAGGGATAACATGGAATTATTTTCGCGCCAACAAATCTATTCTTGACAAACTAGGCGTAAAGCAACGGCTTTAGAACATCGTACATTCTTCGGTCACGTTTCAAGGCGGGGAGATGTTTCCAATTTCCATCGAACACTTAGTGATGCAGGGCAGGATTGAAGGCACAAGACCGCGTGGTAGGTCGCCCATGCGGTGGACTAACTAGATAAAAACCACAATGGCGACATTTGCATGAATGTACAACAAAAACATAAGCAGACACGAGTGGCAGCGTAATGTACAGCGAGTCACAAAACTTAAGATGATCACGACCTTGTAATTTAATCGATGATCACTGTGATACAGTAGATTACTTTACATCGAAATCGAACGCGGAAGTTTGGGCTTAGTCAACCACTTGAGTCGATTGATAAGACCTTGGTCGGTCTGAATAGAACGTATTCTCGATTGTAGAGCTGAAACTCCACAATCTTGGCTAAGATTAAAGTTATAGATGTGACGATTTATTTGAAAGATAAGATGTGACGGCTTGTTTCAAAGTTGACTAGCGATTCGGGCAGGCCTCAGTGATGCAGCAGTGATGAATGCATAATAATACTGAACGTAAAATTGTACTATGCTTTAAAAGTTCACTTTACATACATAACATATGAAAAAATTAATGAGTGTCAAAATAACAAGAAATATAATCGAAATAAAGTCCAATTGTCAGTGTTTACAAAAACTGTTTTTTTCTGCTACCACTCAACAGATAAAATGGTATATCGAACCATTGCATTGAATAACGGGGCAAATAATTATAGTTTGGCGAAGTAACGGAGGCTGGAGTTGACCCCATTTAATGTGTGTCAAGTTTTTGTTAGAATCGCTGTCGATACTGTTAAAAGCTTTATTGATTTTATTATTTCTTCAATTGACATGGTATAAGTATTCCTAAGAGGTTTAAAGCTCTTAGGATGCATTTAATTTCACTAATTAAAATGGTAACAATGTAAAATTATTTAAGTGTATTTTAATGTATTGCACTTTATTATAAAGTACCCGGATGACTAAAAAGACAATTGATTTTCTTCAGAGACTCATTGGCTTAGTGTTACTTAACAATCCATCCACATTGAATTACGTGAAACTGAGCTAGATCGATTTATTGCACCCGAAAACCCATGCATACTAAATTTTATGAAAATTATTTAAACCCTTTCCGAGATTATATATGTATAAAATATATAGGTATGTAGGTACACACAAAAATTGCTCGTTTAAAGGATATATTGTTTATAATTTTTTTCATAAGTATCATATTTTAATAATAAAATGTATGGTTAATAAAGTAAACCAGTAAATATGGCGATCTAAATAACGCAATGATTACAATGCCGGAATACCAAGTAAGGGTCCCGGGTTCGATTCCCAGCGAGGCACAAATAAAAATTATAAGTTTCAATTTCTGTTCTGCGTCTGCGTTTTTGTGTACAAATCTTTGTTTGTGTCCATGGTACCCAGGTCACAAGAAATCCTAGTGCGGGGCTATGAGTGTATAGAGTTATTTGATTTTAATATTTTTGTGAAACTTAAACTATATTTGTGCAAATAAAATATTTGTTTTTTTTTCTTATCTTTTCTTTTGAAAACATTATGATAAAGGAAGAAAAGTCAAGCGCAGTCAGATGTTGAATGGATTTAAATGTTTTAGTTGCTACTTCTTATTATTGTTAACTATCGACAATCATTGATTTATTACAGTCCTTCTGGGTGGTTTAAAAACATTTTTATAATGAGTAAGCCGCATACCATGTTATATCCACTAATCCATGTTAGAGCGGCCTAGTCGATTAAGGCTTTCTCCCTTTTGGAGAACGCCAATGTAAATATTTTTTTTGTAATTTATTAACATTTCCAATGAAGGTAACAAATAAGTTAATGGGAAAACTTTCTCTAGAGAGTTACGTGCCTTCTCAGAAACACTGATCAATAACAGTGTCTATATGACAACATTTCTTACTAGCTATATTTACTGAAAGAAAATTTGTGTGAATCAAGTATTTTAAGTGACAAAGGTGTTAAAATAAAACAAAGAGGTATTATCACAACGGTCATTTTATTCAAAATCAAACCACAACCACATTCACAACACATTAGATTTAACTAACTAAATCATCTTCCATCATGCATTTTTCTTCTCTAAATCTTCATAAGACTCGAAGTGAATTCTGATAACCTTCACTACCTTCGAGAGGAACCAAAGAATGAGTATGAAGAGGAACAGGAAGTCCAGGTACAGGCGGTCGGGAGCGGAGACCTGGAGTGCAGGAGAGCGAAGGTGCATTGCTCCCCTGGTATCAACGACCAGCTGGACCCAGTGGTTCAGCTCCTGTTGGGGAGTAGCAAGGCGCTGACGGAACACGTATGATGCTGCTTTCGCGTTCTCACGATACCTAGAGATATAAATGAAATATATTAAGTGCCAATGGTTCCGTAGTCAGGAGCAGTAATCAAGGGCGTATAGTGTATGTAAGATTTAAAAACCTTTAGAGGATGTTGTACGCATAGATTGGTGGGTGGGTTAGAAAAGAAATCCATTGCAGGAGTTAACAAGGTAGAATATTATTCACCGGTAGTAGCAAATTTTATGCGCGGCCTCCAGAGTCTGTTCAAATAAACAAATTTCTGTTTGCTTCAGACAAATATTGACAGAGGTCTAGACCATGGGTGGTTTGACAACATTTGACAGCGGGCGACCAAGTGTAGGTTACCCGTATGTTCATAAATTTGCATTATGGTAAGGTCATGTACCTATGAAGCAAATTTTAATCTAATTACGGGCACCGTGAGACTACCATTGAGACGCAAGAAAGGATGTTTTGGATGCAAATCACCAAACAACCAGAAATCCATGTCTTAGTGATATTACGAGGCGTCTACGCTCTTTTGCTAGTCGCTCCTTAGATAAAGTGTACATACTGTGCAATGTGTGCATTAATCTTTTCAAGGACTGTAATAACTATAATCGAATCGAAGTTTATAATAAAAACCGAAGATATACAAAATAATATCTGGACTTTGATTCTAATGAAATGAAATGAAATGAAATGAAAATATTTTATTTGCACAAATATGGGTAGCAAAAAAGGTTTTACAAAAATATTTAGATCGCCATATTTACCCTTTAGGGTGTACAAATTTTATTGTAAAAGTTATATAATTACAAGTTAAATTATAAACTAATTATGTACAGTAAACACTAAAATACACAGTATACTTAAATAATTTTACATTATTATCACTTTAGCTAAGTACTTAAATTCAATTTAACCCAAGTTTGTGCTTTTTATACAAATTTATTTTATTTTATTTGAACCATACGTGGTTGACCGTCATCAGCTTTGGGCACCCACCATGATGGGTTTTTATACGCTGAGAGGAAAAAAAGCTGGCGGAAAAAAAACCTCCCAGGTTTTTATCCCGCGAAATATCTTATTTATGTTATTTATTTTAGTTTATTATTTATTTTAGTTAATATTTTATTATATATTATTATTTATCGTTTAGAAACTCAGTGACCGAATAGTACGCTTTTTTAAGTAAATACATTTTAAGTTCTTTTTTAAATTCATTAATAGTTTTAGTTTTTAGGGAGTCTGGTAGATTATTGTATATTTTTGGTCCCATATTTGGTCTAATATTACTACTTTCTTTTCATTGTTGCACGCTTCATTATCAGATTCGTCAGATAAATTTACACATTATGCTTGAATGTCTTACCTTCGGTTACTGAGAACTTCATTAATAGCAGTCTTCAGTTTCTGTGGAAAGTCCTGTGAGAATTCAATTTTGACGCCAACCCCTCTCTCCACAGCGAGATTCACGTTGGCGAATTGGTCCGCGAAGATCGGTATGCCGATAACAGGCACACCGAAATGCGTGGCCTCCAGTAGAGAGACTAGGCCTCCATGCGTGATGAAAAGCACCGTGTTTGTGTGATCTAGAGAAAATGTCAGCGTTATTGAATTGACATAGCAGCTTAGGTACTACTATAGGTTACCTAAGGGGCGTCCATAAATTACGTGAGATGTTTAAGGAGGGGAGGAGGTCGAGTCAAATCTCATCTAATCTTACGTTGGAGAGAGGGGGGTCTCGGCAAATATCACGCAATTTTTTTTCTAATTGAAACAAAAAAATAATTATACTATTTTGGTCCATTTAATCCAGATTTACATGCTTAAATTTAATCTTAAGCGTTATCGTAATACTATGATCATTCACTAATTCGTTGGAAAGAAAATAATTTCATAAAGACGTTATACATGTACTGACTGTCAAACCACCATAGGGACTGAATTAGAGTAGATATTCTTTATTTAATCACAGTACCTAGTTACGATTTAAGTATTCTATTGTAAAAATTTTATTACACTTATAATTAAACTCTCAGCAATATTGATTACTAACTAGTTGTAAATAAAAGCACGAAGCAATTCTTTTTTCTTTTTACAATAACAATCCAACGCGTTTACGTAAGAAACCCACATTTTGAAAAATCTTACGTGAGATTGGGGGATGGGGGAGGGGGTTGAATAAAATATCACGACATCTCACCAGGTGCGGAGGGAGGGACAGAAAATTTAAAAAAACACCTCACGTAATTTATTGACGCCCCCTAACCTATACCAAGCTTAATTACCTAATTAAACTTATATATTTCACCGCCCCAGCTTGAAAACTATACTAGATACCATTAAAATGTGGATGCTACACTCAACCCCACTATCTTCCATTATTATATTCGGACGTAGCAACATAACCGCAAACAATCTCAGAGAGAAGTTTGTTCTATGCAGTATAATGCAGGATTAGTAATTTCCCCCAATAAAATGTTAGATATCTCTAAGTATATTTCTTAAGTATCAAAAATAACGTTTAAATTTATCTTACTCAATATACTCTGCTGTGGAGCCCACTCCATGACATGTACGTTTTTGGGTAAGTTTTGTATTTGTTCCTCCAGTTTCCATATGACTGTTTGATCTAATTGTGAGAAGACGTCTATAATTGGCCTCTTCAAGGCATCAGGAAGGTCAGTGCCTTTCAACATGGAACCCATGCTGAAGAAGATCACCCCGTTCTTGGACTGATCTAATATTATTTTCAGGTCCTGATAAGTAATACGTATTCATCAATGATCATAAAATTATGACAGAGAAATCAATATAGTATTTTATCGACGTAGATAAATTAGATTTGGAAAGTCACATGCAATTTGTATACTTAACAATACAAAGTAAACAGAATTATGTTTTTATTGCTAAGGGGATAATATCATCAGTGCAATCTTAAAAGTTAAAAGGTAATTTAAAAAAAAAACAATTTAGACAAAAACTAAAAAAACTGTTAAATTTTTGCTTCCTGTCATTTTTTGTAATATGAGTATCAACAAAATCACATAAATCACATATACTTCCGATATAAAGAATGAAACTCTCAATAAAAATGAGGTTTAGTACCTTAGGAATTGCCTGTAGATTCTGTTGTATATTATGTCCGCCCACATACTTTACATTAAGTGGTAACGCCAAGCCCTGTCCAAGTGGTGGATGAGAATTGGACAGCATCAAGGACGCATTGAATACCAGAGAATCATAGTCAGGTAGTGTCTTGCCTCTAACCCCAAATGGTTGCCGGTACAGTTCCTCGTATGCTGGTAATTCCACCTTATATTTTACGAAACTGAAATCAATAAGTACCAATGTCAATTTGTTTGAATAGCGTCTAGACCTTTTGCAATGAGAAAAACGAGACGAGAAGCGCGCAAGGTTATCTCTTTTATATCCTGCCTATATTTCTTTTTATTAGCAACAGATAAAAATTGGTAATACAGGAAATACAGTAAAATTTTATGATTTTTATAGGGTAAGCAACAACGACTAAAATAATCTTGTTATAAAATGATTATACCCACTATATCCAGCCCGTTACGTAGAGTTGTATCCAGGTCTCGTAGAGTCGGTCTGCAAAAGCAAAGGGCTGGGCTGGGATTCTGTCCCCATGCATATCTCTGCTATAGGTGGGGCTGCTGGCCTCGTGCATCATGCGGAGGGCTTGCCAGCACACGTCACTTGTTCGGTACCAGATCAGGGGACAGTCGAAAACTTCAGCTATCCTGAAAATTATAGCTTAGCGAATGAAATTTACGAAAGGCAAGGTTATTGATATAAAAAACGAAAGAAAAATATTTAGTATGTCTTTTATCATCTGTGATTTGGCAGCAGAAACTAACTGTATATAAAGCGATATATACAGAATGATAAGACGAATATTACATAAAAAATGTTACTGTACTCTGCTTGTTATAAGACTTATAAGTTATTACTAGACATGAATCTTTTATATTTTCTCCCTTTGTAAAAAGATTTCGCTAATTGGCAAATCTTGAGAAAGTTAGAGATGAAATGATCTAAATTGAGCTTTCAAAATTATTCAGAGGATGATTCACGACAGGGAAACGTCTGCAAACGCGAACAGACAGGTCTCGTCGGCGACGTAGGCGTCTGTCCGTCCGCAAGATGAAAATGTTGACGGATAAAATTCCAGAGTTTTCATAATAATGGAGGGAATTTTTTGAATCATCCTGAAGAAATTCCATTAGCTGAAATAAATGGATCTCTTGTTGAAATGTTTGCATACAGAACCTTGAATCGAAGTGATGACCTAATAATTCACGTTTTAATTTGTATTATCAACATTCTGACGTGTATCCTAAACAAAGATTGTGGAGTTCTTTGAAGGATTTGGCTAAAGATCCATTGTAATTTCGTGCGGTTATAATCGAAAGCGTCTGAACAATATTTAGCTTTGTTTTCATAACGAACTAGATTGTCACCCGCGGCTCCGCACTCTTCAGCTACCAACTTTTTGTACTGGATAAAAGACATAAAAATCAATCAACGAAAAAACATATTATGAAAAAGAAAAGATAACTCACGGTGCGAGCAGGCCAGTGAAGAACCACTCAGCCAACACGACATCAAATGTGACGTCAGGGTCTTGAAGGAGGGCTTGTACTTCCGGATGCTCCAGGGTTTTGCGCGCAAACATTGGCCCCACGTGCTGGACATGATGCACCGGCAGCGGGGCCTGGGCCAGCTGCGCAATGTTCAGCCGCTTTTGACCTGAGATACGCAAACATGTCATCACAAAGGTTAACCTTCTACAACCTTTTTACTGAGGCGGTAGGGATTGCTTGCTTTGCTCTGGTTTAGTCACCGCTGTTTTAGTAGAAACACTAGGTTCGTGCGGCTGTTGCCTAGTGCAGATTCGATTCAGTAATTGGTTCTGATAAGTTATTACAGAATATAGCTTTGGTGGAAAGTTGCGGTTCCTGCTTGATTTACATGAGGCGACCATCAGCCTCTAAAGTACCAGCGCAACCGCATACACATGCATTTCACAATAAAATACCTACATATTTTTCTTATTTACATTGTTCTTAATTTAAATTAAAAATAAATTATTTTTCACTTTTCAGTTTGTTATTTCACAAAACCGTGTTTATTAGTATTTTTGAAACGATTATTTTTTAAGATATAAGCAATAAGCTACCTGCTAACATCGCAGCCACTGAACTGACATTGACATATTTAAGATTGGGCGCGCTGATCTCGGGCGGGAACGGGGACACATACGTTACCTGTATGACACACAAATACACGTGAACATAATATTAGTAAGTATGTATAAATATGTTAATACAAGGGCGCTTTGGATAAATAAGTATAGTTAGTTATAATTTTAGGTTTATAAGTTTTGTTTTAGTGTAAAAATTGTAAATTATGTATGGAATGTAATAGATTTAATAGGTATTTTAGATGCGTCATTGGCATTTTCATATTAGTTAAAAGTAATGAGTATAATAACATAACATTATCATTTATCACACCTGTTCACACGATGTACTGTCACGTGTGCCTACTGTTATCGAACCATAGCAATGCTGTTACCTCTAAATATATATCGAGGTAACTTTACAGGACACTGATTTAAAGGTTTAAAAAGTAGAAAAAAATTGTAATAATTCACCAAATTTTTCAATTATTAATATGATGTTAACACTCGTAGACATTTTTTTTAGCGATACATATTGTTTTAAGGCACCGGAAACTTTTTTAAATACGGATTTTTTTGGTTAGATAAAATTTATCTAATTTGAAAAACAGGTAAAGTTATCTAAATTATTTCTCCAGTGTGTCAGTAATATGTAAAAATAGGACAATTCACTTAGTTTAGATACGGAAAGTACACTTTTAGATACACTTCTGATACAGAAATATTGATCTACGAAGATCTGATAAACGAACGACGAATTTAGAATAAACGTCTTTACTGAAAATTAAACAAAAACGCTTCGCATAGTGCTGATCATTAAAAATTAAAAATAAATTTAAATACAAAAGAATCTCTTAGTTATAAACATTCAGTCTGATATCAATATGTATTTTTTATTCAAAAGTGTGCAGCTCGGATTTATTTCCGCTACCTTTTACTTTCAGTAAAAAAATATTACCCCAAACGGTGACCACTGCTAAAGGTGATGATCGGGAATATTTTGTATTCCTAATCTGAATATATTTTTTCTATATCTCTTTCTTTCTTTCTTTCTTTTAAAATTCGTGCAGTTATTTTTTATTTCAAAATTTTACTCCAAGTTTGTTTGATGAGAATTTATCATTTATTGAGATGAGTTTGAGATGCGATTGTACAATATAAGACTAGTTGTGCTTTTTACTATATTCTTATAGTTACGTGCTGGGATGCTTTCTTTTGGAACAGGCTCCTTACCTCATGGCCAGCATTCAAGAGAATGTTGACGACCGACTTCCCCAAAATTCCATGACTCCTTCCAGGAACCGGGAACACCACCAAAACTTTGCTTCCAACACACACTCCAATAATAATCAACAATATTACTACAGACTTCATATTGAACATCGACACAAGTATTCTATATTTGCACATGCACTATACAGAGCGAGTCTCGTCAAACCTAGAGAGTAATTGCTCCCGTGTTATCGGCACTGATAAAGTGAACAGTTTATCTTTCAACAGTTTAAATTCGATACAAAATTGAACTTTAAGGCGAATACACGTGTCAATGCTTGAAAAGAATTAACTTTTATAGTCAGCTTGTGCTTATTTAACTTACATATTTACAGTAGATTTCACCAGGTCTTTGTTCCATAGTAATTAGTAATGAATTATTAATAATGATAAATTAGTATGTAGTGATAATAATTAGTAACAACATTACAAACAGAAAGGATTTGAATAATATTTGTTTGTTTGTTCACATTGAATAGGCTCCGAAAGTATAGGTAACTAATTACAATCATTTTATTAGTATTCTACATAATCCCATAATAACATGAACATTGAACATAGGTGATAGAATATTTTCAAAAACTGCAGTGATCCATATGAGCAGTGGTAAGGCCGGTGGTATGGTGGGGATTTTTTTTTATTTGAATGGAGTAGCAGACAAGCATGCAGGCCACGTGGTGTTAAGTAGTCGCTGCAGCCCATGGCTTACTACGTACAACCTCAAGCAAGCAAAGGTAAGTCTTGTCTGAGGTCCAGTTGCGCTGCTACTCCAGAGGCTGGTGGTCGACTCATATAAGTGTGGCCGGCAACTGCACCTTTCCACCGAAACACAATAGAATTGGTTCACGGCAGAAGTGGGTGCAGCGGTGGTACTTCCCCGGGCGATCCATAATAGTTCTACCACCTACAATGGAATACCCGGAATGAACGAAAACTTCGAATATGACTTAGACCACAGTCCACCAAACTGGCCAAGTGACAAAATATGTATCAGTAATACTAAACAAATAAAAATTGGTACCTACCTTATTTTTTATCGCTTTCAAAGATACCGCACTTATGCCCTGTAATATGTCTAATCGTACGTTTAAATCTCATTCAATTGCTTTAAGGCTACAGTATCAAATTGGCTGCTATTATAAACTGCATATCATGCAATAATGGATAAGCTAAGTTGCCAAGAGAACAAAATATTTCAAGGTGTTAGAAGCAAGAGAGCACACTCACAAGATCTCATGGTATTAAGTGGTGAAACCAATAAAAATATTTCGTCCGCGTGGACTTTAGTATTAGTCATAGCATGATGTTATATAGCCTCTAGCCTTCCTCAATAAATGGACTATTCAACACAAAAATATTTTTTCAATTCAAACCAGTAGTTTCTTCTCAGTAGTAGATCTCAGCTTTATATAATAATATTATTATAGAAGACATATTGTATTGTTAGAAAACTAAACCCAGGTGATCGAGTCTGGCTTATTAACCTGACACTCCTCAGTCCTTCTTAAAGGACTTTAGTAGGTAAGTGCCGAACAAAAACATCAAAATGTGATGAAATTCGACATTGGGTAACCTTAAATTAAAGCAAATTACCTGTCGATGCAGTAAATTGATTTTAATGATGACAATTACAGAAGTCTTCGCGGGTTGACCGATTAATATAAATTTCAGTTTAAGTGGGCCAATAAAAGCGTAATTGAAACCTTGCAGACTTCGATACAGCAATTTTATTCCACTCACATAGCAGGGAACTAGGTATCATCAGGTATCGTGCTCCACTCGAAGTTTGAAAATTAATTTCTTAATAGAATCGCACACTTCCCTGTCTACTTGGTTTTTAGACACTACAGAGTATAATAAAAATATATGAAGTGTTGCTGTATGTGTTGAAATCAAACACCACAATTAGATCATTGACAATATAATGTAATTTATCTTCCAACAACAAGTCATTCCTGGAAGGTATGAGTATATTCAGTATAATTCAAAAAACAATGGGTTGCACTCCGGGTGTGCCGGCAGAAGTGAAAACATTAACGTTGTGCATTTTTGATGTCTTGGAATCGTTAGGGAATAATTCCGCACGAATTGCTTGAATTATCAGTACCTATTAATTTCTATCTAGTATTTTTACAAAGTACTCTCTCATTTTCTTTCACTATTTCTTCGTCACTTTTTTCATTAATAGATGCACTTTGTTCAATGTCCATATTTTAAATACTTGATATAAACGAATTTTAAGATAAAATTATACTTGACGCTGGCAATATGCAGAGTTTGCGATGCCATAATTGAAGAAAAAAGTATAGACAGCCGTCAGATGAGCCGTCATCAGCTGTCACCCCTCCGTCTTGGTCTAAGAGCCGGTGAAGATATTCACTCGTTCGGTTGTTACAAGAGAGAAGGTGATATGAAAGAAAATTGATTAAAATTAATTAAATTAAAAATAGCTATGAACACTTTTCGATAGTCAAGTTATCATATAAATTATATTTGGTAAACAATATGTCTCATCGAATTATCAGATCGGTGAAGGTCGATCTTCCTCGTCTCCTCTACTATCTTACGAAATTTTGCGATCAGCACACGTGACCTCGCGCGAGTTTCATAGTTTTTATCCATCCCACAAAAAGTGCTCAACGCCGCTAAAGAAGTTTTCACTTCAAAATAATTTACTTTTGATTACATTATAATTAAGCTTCACACTTTCAATAATAGTAATTTAATTTTATTATTATTTTATCATCAATCCTAAAATCCTTTAACAATTTAACCTCCAAAACCCCTTTTTATTTTCTTTAATTGTGGCATCGCAAACTCTGCATATTGCCAGCGTCAAGTATAATTTTTGCATCAAGTTTTTGCCAGATTCGGTGAAACTGGACGACTAATAATGGGTAATAAAGTCAGTAAGTCGTTTGTAATCAGTCAGTCAAGTCAGTCAGACATTCAAGTAAAGCGATGGCTTCTCTACCAAAACGTGACCAATGGAACTTTAGAGGCAAGCCGAAAAAACACATTTTCGTACTGTTATTTTAATTCACATATATTTAATAAACATAATATTTAAAAAAATGACATCAAATTTGATGAAACTGAAAAAATAATAATAGCACAATATGTCTTTTTCGACCTCCAGCCAAAAATCCCACTTTTAAATTACGCGTCATCGTGTTTTTGTTTTTTTTTTATTGATGGCGCTCACATTACGATATGCAAACCTACCTAACCTATACAGTACCTAACATCGATAAATGAAACGAACCATCTTATTATATCCACGTTTTTTCAACTAGTATCATAGCTCTGAATGTCTGGTCCGTGACAAAGTGTATGGCCACGCTTGTCTGTAGGACAAAGTAGGATAACGATTTATTACTTTGTCATGATACTTGTACTTGGAATCGCTTCACGTGTCGATGGCGTTGAACATTGATTGCAATTTATAAGATAAAGTGATATTGTGTGGATTTTTTTTAAATAATAGTAACAAGACCAGACTTTAAGAGTAGAGGCAAATTAGATAATATGTATATGTATTTTGAAAACATCCAACGTCGGGTTGCCCACTAATCCGCATCTCTACCAACCCGCATTTAAGCAAGGTGTCTTTTCCTTGTCCTTACGAGACCCCTCGCTCCTATGTATGTAACCTGGTCTTTTCAGATCTCCCTGGTTGAGAAACCCATGTCCAAAGGTGGGACGCACGCAAAAAATGTTTTACCCATATGGTTGTAGAAATAAATTCGTTTTGCAGTGAATTCTTCTGCTTCTAGAGCACCGATCAAAAGCAATATCAAACATGTATCCGCACACCAATGCACACGGAACTACTGCAGTTTTCATTTCAGAAACGAATTTCTTATCTCATATCGAAATTGGGCTGATTTATGCATTAAGTCGTAACTACAACTGAATATTGACGAATGACTTATCCTGCGACATGTCCACACAACACTAATCAAACCAACACCAACAAAAATCAACACCGGGCATTGAATACAGTAAACTCTGATGGTCAGCAGCTTCATTTTTCGAAATCTCCAGGTTACTGCAATCGCCAAGCCGCTTGCCCAGAGTGGAGATTAGAGCAAACCTTCCGATGAGTACAGTCACTATAAAGTAAAAATTAATACGTAAATGTAATCATGTGTCGAGTTATACTGAAAGTCGTAGAAATATGTTCGTTTTGTAGTGAATACCTGTTTCACGGACCACTGAGCAAAAGCATTATCAAATGTATCTCCGTGTGTCGATGCACTCAGAATTGCAGCTTTTCAGTTTAGAAACGTATTTCGTATCGAATGTCAAACTTCAACTAAATTATTCATTGAATTTTCTCTACTACTGGTTACGTCAAATAAAAAGATATCCCTTCTGAAGAATGCTAAATGGTAAAATACATTTTCGAAAAAGACTGGGTTACCTGGGTAAGATTTGTATTAAAGTTTTACCGTACAGAGTACGATACCCGTAATGACTGACATAGTTCTCTCTCTTTTTAAGGATTATTGAACATGTTAGGTTAAAAAGAGAAGGCTGATGTAAGCAAAACTATGAAGACGATGGCCTACGGTTCAACCCTTGCTTTAGTGTTTGTGTGGATATCCTTGGTCTGCAGCGAAAACTACACATGACATGCTCTACATGCTGCTGGTACTCCTACATGCGTCTGCTACTCCATGCAAATAAATAGAGTGAACTAAAAAGTAAAAAGGCAAGCTATAAATTTGATAGTAAAGTAATGCATT
The DNA here is from genome assembly GCA_911387765.1 of Pyrgus malvae. NCBI lineage: Eukaryota > Metazoa > Arthropoda > Insecta > Lepidoptera > Hesperiidae > Pyrgus > Pyrgus malvae. The sequence continues at coordinate 544,836 of OU426955.1, read as the reverse complement.
GTGTTTTGCGAAATGCAAAAATAGATTCGTTTTGCATTGAATATCTGCATCACGGACCAGCGAGCAAAAGCAGCATCAAACATGTCTCCGCACTCACTTTTTTATTATTATTTTTCAACCTTTTTTATGTCCCACTGCTGGGCACAGGTTCACCTTCTCACACAATTGAGAGGGATTTAGGCCATAGTCCACCACGCTGGCCAAGTGCGGATTGGTGGACGACATGCTTTCGAGAAATTATGAATTTCTCTCAGGCATGCACGGCGATGGAGAATATCGTAATCAATGAAATATCACGATATTTTCCATCACCGTGGAGCAGCGATAAATGAGCACATTACAATTTTTTGTGTCAGAGGTGTGCGCCGAGGATTTGAGCCTGGGATCGGTCTGGGTCACACACATACGCGGTGTTCACTCTAAAAGCCGTCTAGGCCAACGATTGTCGACTCTTTGACTGATGTGACCAGCCTACTGCCACTTCAGCTTGTTGGCTCTTAAAGCCATGCCTGGATTTCCTGATTTCGATGTTATCTCGAAGAGAGTCATAATATGTCCAGCAGTGACTGATGTAGGCTGATAATGATGTGAAGATATTGTAAGTATATATACATACATATTTTTAAGATATCTGCTACTTTGTCTGATTCATGAAATAATTTTTATAGCCCTTCTGTGGAATCAGTCACGTGATACAAAGTTCAAATTTTCATTCTTTAAAACACTTTTTGGCTCTCCCTTTATGTCTAGATCAGCTAAGCTAAGCTAGATAAGAAAGGTGACTGTTTCATTTACTGACTAATATCTTTCAGTGTATTTGACTAACTGTCAGTAAATGAAACAGTCACCTTTCTTTTTACATAATAAAAATATTATTTACTTAATAATATTTTTTTATGTTAAAACATTTTAAATTCCATTATCAGGTACTCATTCATCATCATCATCAGCCCATATCAGTCCACTGCTGGACATAGGCCTCTCCCAAGGCGTGCCACTGATTATCAGGTACTCATTCATCATCATCCCATATCAGTCCACTGCTGGACATAGGCCTCTCCCAAGGCGTGCCACTGATCATCTATCACTCGAATCGACTATCAGGTACTACGGATTATTAATATTATTAATCCAATCCAATTTAGATTTATTCAATTCAATTCAAATCCAAACCCAATCTAGATTTATTCATTAATCTTCCATATTCTTGCCCACCGGTCCGGCCTAGCCTATGACAATGTTTTATTGATTGCTATCTCTCTAACAGATGTTTTGTCCTATAAATATATAAATTACCATCTCTAAATAAAATCTCTGTTTACTGCAGACCGTAACAAAGAAGGTATCCACCTTCCTCTGAAAGTGACATCTAAGGAAAATTCAATAATTAAATCATTGTTGAGACAGACAAAACATCTGCCCGTCTTGTTTTAACAACTAGTACTTATTATAGTTATACTCGTCTTATTTTATTACTTTACGATTCACTAGGTATCGCAAAGAATAAAGTATAGACCATAGATTTACTATGGCTTTGACTACGTCAATATATTCAATAATCTATGGTATAGACGCAATAAATAGTATTGATCTTCAAATAGTACGCAATTATTTTTATGGATACATACGGTCCAGATTACACTTTTGATGTGATGACGTCTACATCGTGATACATCGATGAACGCCGGCTGCACGCACTAAAAAGGATGACTCATTGTAACGTTACGCTCATTGTAACTGTAAAATATGTAGGAATCACTCCAAATAATAATAAGCAATAATCTTTTAGCAATATTTATTCTTTTGCAATTCTAACTCAATTGACAAGATGGAAAATATAATGACAACGAACAAACCAAAAACAATACATTCAAAATTCAAAACATTGACATACATAACACCCCAACACTTATTTTATATATATTATTATATATATATACAACTAATAAAATATACAAACGAAAAACAAATAACCAAAATTAAAATAAAACAAACAATTGCAACTGCCAACCCTAACTAATAAGTTACTGGATTTCCAAATCTTTCAACAGTCTTAACAATCCGCCGTGGCCTGCTGGAAGTAGTTAGCGGGCTAGAGATTTGGGAAATAACACAGCGTGAATTATCTAAATGCGAACTGTAAGGTTGCTCATCCGTCTTTGGAGTGTGAGTGTGCGAGCTATCCATCGGTGGATTATCAATTTGTGGACAAGTGAGCCAAACTGAATTTCCTCGGTTGACTGTAGGATGATAAGAAACTGGACTAAGATCTCCGGAATTTGTGAATCGTAATTTAATTTGATCTAAATGTCTCTTAATATTAGGTGAACCGTCCTCTTTACTAATCAGAAACAAACGACGTCCTAAATACTTTACTACACGACCCTTTATCCATCTCTCCTCCCCACTATATTCACGTGCCCACACAAAGTCTCCTATTTTAAATTTATATAACCTATCCCTATAACCAGTGACCCTATTGTGATTATCCTGGGGTTCCCGATTTTCTGTTGAGCTCTGTTCTCTGAAATCCTGATGATCATTTTTTTTAAGGAAGTCTAATCGAGAGCGCAGATGTCGCCCTTGTAATAAAATTGCGGGTGCTTTTCCGGACGAACTTTGAGGCGTATTTCTGTATGCTAATAAATAAGACTGAAGGGCTTTATCGAAATCCACTTTATCGTGTTCAGCTTTTTTAATAGCTTTTTTACATAATTTCACAGCTCCTTCTGCAGCACCGTTTGACGCTGGATGATAGGGTGGTGTAAAAATGTGATTAATACCATTAGCTTCTATAAATTTTTCAAAATCCTTGCTTGTAAAAGGCGGACCATTGTCTGAAACCAAAGTTCTAGGTAATCCAAAACGAGCAAAAGTTTCCCTTAAAACTTTTATAACCGATAATGCGTTTGTCTTTGTTAAGTTAAAAGCTTCAATCCATTTTGTTGTTGCATCAATGATTATTAAAAAAGTCCTTCCTTTAAATGGTCCCAAAAAGTCAATATGCAACCGACTCCATGGTTCTGTAGTATACGGCCATGGTTGTGGTGGTGCTTTAGGCGGTGCTGATCCCTCTAATGCACATGTGTCACAACCTTTACAAAGTCGTTCAATATCTGCATCGATGCCCGGCCACCAGACATAACTACGTGCAATTGCTTTCATCTTAACAATGCCCATATGACCAGTATGAATTTCTTGTAATATAGGTTTTACGCATATTTTTGGAATTACCATTCTATAACCCCACATAATGCAACCCATGTCCATATACAATTCATTTCTTTTAAAGAAAAATGGCTGTAATTCTGGTTCAGGGCAATGTACCGGCCAACCCTCTTGAATAAATTTACTTACTTTATTTAATAGCAAATCCTCAACTGTTCTTTGCGCAACTTCCTTAAACGTGATAGGTAAAAAATCGTTAACAAAATTAATATATGTGATTTCGTTATGATTTACAATGACACTGTTTTGAGTGTTTGATTTACTGATAGGAAGCCTGGATAACGCATCCGCACAATTTTCATTGGTCTTAACGTACTCAATATCATAATTATAACCAGATAAAATAACTGCCCATCTCTGAATCCTCGTAGCAGCCATTGTGGGTATTCCTGATTTAGGACCTAAAATTGCAACCAACGGTTTATGGTCTGTCCGAAGAAGGAATTTTCTCCCATACAAATACTGATGAAATTTTTTAACACTAAAAATTATTGCTAACGCTTCTTTATCAATCTGAGAGTAACCTCGTTCTGCAACATTGAGTACACGCGAAGCATAGGCTATTGGTCGCTCCTGCCCCTCAGGCATCACATGGGAAATCACTGCTCCCACACCGACACTACTTGCGTCACACACAAGTCAAAATTAGAGGTAAATTCGGATTATAGTGTGCTAAAACTTCACTGGACATTAACTTCCGTTTAACTTCTTGAAATGCAATTTCACACCTTTCTGTCCAAATAAACTTCACTCCTTTTTTTAATAAAGAATATAATGGATATAGCACCATCGTAATATTTTTAACAAATTTTCCATAATACATGACCATACCAATAAACGCACGTAATTCCGTTACTGTTGTAGGACGTGGTACTAAGTTAATGGCCTCAATCTTATCAGAATTAGTATGTATTCCATTTTTGTCAATAACATGTCCTAAGTATGTAACCGAATCCGCGAAAAAGGTCTCTTTTTTAATTTTTAACCCATATCTTTGCAGTCTTTCCAAAACACTATACAAAGTATTCAAATGTTCTTGGTCGTTACTACCCGTTAAAATGATATCATCTAAAAATATCCCTACTCTAGGTAAATCTGAAAAGATTTGTTCTATAATTCTTTGAAAGATCCCTGGACTTGATGACAGTCCATAAATTAATCTATTGTACTGGAATAAGCCCTTATGTGTGTTAATAACAGTAAACTTCCTAGACTTTTCGTCTATTACTAATTGGGCATAAGCCTGTGATAAGTCTAATTTGGAAAAATTTTCACCTCCCTGTAGTTTAACCAACAAATCTTCAACTCTAGGTAGAGGAAAACGGTTTACCTCAAGACATCTATTCAAGGTCAGTTTATAATCACCACAAATTCGTATACTTCCATCGGGTTTCACAACTGGTACAATTGGAGTAGCCCATTCTGAAGTTTCTACTGGAGTGATGATACCGTCTTTAACTAATTGTTCTAATGCTTGTTCCACGGGCTCACGCAACGCATATGCCAGTGGTCTAGCGCGCATGAACACAGGTGTGGCATCTGGATGCACTCGCAAACTCACTTCTCCGCCTGTGTACCGGCCTAAACCATTCGAAAACACATCACTGAATCTGTAATGTAAAGATTCTAAATTAAAATGCTTGTTAGACAAAATATTATTACAACCGAGTTCTTTGAATGTAATATTAAATTCATACAGCCACTCTCTACCTAACAAAGGTTTCCTACCATTACAAACGATAAAAAGGTCTAAATATTTACAAACATTTCTAAACTTAACTAAAGGTCTGATCTTCCCTAATGGCATCATTTTTTCGCCAGTATAATAACTCATAATAATATTACTTTTCAATAAAGTTAAATCAGAAAATATTTTTTTATATAAATTCTCACTAATGCATGATATAGTACTGCCAGTGTCTACCTCCATATCAATTAATTTATTATTAATATCGATAGTTAAAATAAAAGGTTTATAAAAATCTAGACTATGTACATCAAAAGTGTTAAAACTAACCTCATATAAATCATCTTGATTTTGTGCTTTCGAACCACTATCAGTATGTAAATCGGAATAATGTACCTTCGTAAAGCGTTTTAAATTTGGACATACTTTCTTAAGATGTCCTTCTTTGTTACAAACTTTGCAAACGTAGTTTTTGAACTTGCATGTCGATTTGTCATGAAGTCCGCCACAAATACTACATGTTGAGGGTCCAGCCTGTGGTCCCCGCTTGAAACTCGCTGTGTGAGAGGGTCCTCTTATTGAGAAGTCAGAACCATAATTATTGGGAGTATTAAACTTATTTCTTTCTTCCTGAAATTTATTTCTAAATGTATTTTGGCTTCGTATTCCTATTGAATAACTTGCTGCTTCCAAGGAATCATATCGTCTTGTAGGTGTAAATTTAACAATAGCAGCGTTTTGTTCAGCTGACTCAATAGAAATTGCTATTTTAACCGCTTTTGTGAAAGATAAATCATCTTCTGAAAACAGCCTCTGTCTAATAGTTTCGCTATTTAAGCCACAAACAAGCTGGTCCCTTAAACTTTCTTCCAACCATGTCCCGAATGAGCAGCCTTTTGACATTTTTTTGTAGTTCTGCTATATATTGGGCTATACTTTCATTATTGCTTTGTTTCCTACTCCGAAACTTGTATCGTTCAGCCAAGATACTAGGTTTTGGCTGAAGATGTAGCTGCATAATTTTAACAATTTCATCGTATTTTAAATCAGATGGTTTTTTTGGTGTGCATAGTGTTACAAGGAGTTCATAGCTTTCGGCACCCATAACAGTAATAATCATTGGCACTTTTAAATCTTTCTTTATACTATTTACAATAAAATATTGCTCCAACCTTTGGATGTAAAGAGTCCAATCGCCGTTGTTTAAATCAAAACTTTCAACATTACCAATCATTGTGCAATCACGTGAATTCTCAGCTCTCGTCGCCACTTTGTAAAATATGTAGGAATCACTCCAAATAATAATAAGCAATAATCTTTTAGCAATATTTATTCTTTTGCAATTCTAACTCAATTGACAAGATGGAAAATATAATGACAACGAACAAACCAAAAACAATACATTCAAAATTCAAAACATTGACATACATAACAGTAACATTACGCTCTTTGTGATGTTACGTTGAGGCTTGACTGTTTATAAAGTGAAGTGAAAAGTTAGTGGTTTTCATTGTTTAGTTGTGACGATGTCACGTTAAATTATCGTCCGTAAACTGACATTATTTTTTGTAAAATCAGTAACCATAAAATTAACCTGCCTTTAAATAAATAGAGCCTGTAATTAAACAGCTGAATGAATATATTATTTACAAATGTATTACGAAGGAAGTTTTGAAAAACTTTTAACATTTTGTTGCGTAAATTCGCTTGGAATTTTAATCTGGTTATGTAATTTCAACTAGGTGTTAACGCATATGAATTTATTTAATGACTTTTTTATCAATGTAGGAAATAGTGTGACTAATGAAAAAAATATACTTACAAATAGATATAGAATTCCCAATAACGAAAAGACTTTGTTTTTGACGCCAACTGATGATAGAGAGATATATAATATAATAATGTCATTAAAAAACACAAACTCAACAGGCTATGACTTAATAAGCACAAAAATTTTAAAAGTTGTTGCTACATATATCTGTGGACCAATCAGTCACATCATAAATCAGTCTTTTACACAGGGTATATTTCCAGATAGACTAAAATTATCCATTATAAAGCCACTCTATAAAAAAGGAAATCACAAAGACATTAATAATTACAGGCCTATCACTTTAATCCCTGTGCTAGCGAAGGTTGTTGAAAAGACAATGTCCAAAAGGTTACATAATTTTCTTAATTCTTCAATGATCCTTAAGAATGAACAATTTGGTTTTATGAAAGGTAGATCTACAACAACAGCATGTTATTCTTTAGTAAAATATGTATTTGATAGCTTAAATGAAGGGACTCCTATCTCAGCGATCTTCCTAGATATGAGTAAAGCTTTCGACCTTGTTTGTCATAGGAAGCTATTAGATAAACTATATCAATATGGAATAAGAGGAACATCATGGGAATGGTTCCAAAGTTATTTGGGCGAACGTAAACAGTATGTGGAAATAACGAGAATTGTAGATAATAAGAAAATTACTTTTAAGTCAAACTTTAAACGAAATAATAATGGAGTGCCTCAAGGAAGTGTCCTGGGTCCACTTTTATTTATAATCTATATTAATGACCTTCCAGATTGTATAAATGAAAAATGTATATTGTTTGCTGACGATACTACTCTATTAATAAAATGTGCTGACAAAAATAACTATAATGACAAAATTAACATGGCTTTGAATGGGACGATAAAATGGCTCAATAATAATAATTTAAAAATAAACATTGAAAAAACCAAATTAATGCAATTTCAATACCAAAATAGTTCTAATCCAATAATTAATATATTCTATGAAAATAAACAAATTGACAATGCTGATTCACATTTATTTTTGGGTATAATAATGGATAAATATCTAAAATGGGATACTCATATTGAGAAAATGATACGAAAGTTAGATAAATTTATTTATGTACTGAAACGCTTGTGTCAAACAGTTTCGAGAAAGGCTGCTATAACAGCCTACTATGGATATGTCGAATCTGTGCTTCGCTATGGAATAGTCCTTTGGGGTAATGGTACCAACTTTGAAGATGCATTTAAATTTCAAAAAAGGTGCATTAGATCTATATGCGGGTTAAAACCATTAGATAGTTGCAGAGAGTACTTCAAACGTCTTAATATTCTCCCATTACCCTGCCTATATATCTATGAAGTATGTGTCTTCGTAGCAAAAAACTACCACCTATATCAAACATATAACGATGTAGGTCAAAGTACATGCAGACACAAAAATAAACTGTGGTTTCCAAAACAACGCTTAAAAATTTAAAAAAAAAACACACATTGTATGACAGTAAAAATTTATAATCACTTACCAGAGAAGTACTCTAAATTGAATATTAGGCAGTTTAAAAAAGAACTATTAGAACTACTTAATGTAAAACAGTACTATAATGTTAAGGACTTTCTCAATGACAAATATATAAAACATTGAACTGTTTTGTTATCCAATTACTGATGTTAAAATAATATGATCCAAGAAATTTATTATTGACATTATCTTTGTGAATTTTTATTAAATCTTTATTAAACATAAATTATAACTATTGACATTTACATGACTGAATTTTTTGACATTTCAATGGACTTTTAATAACTATACAAAATTGTTAATTCATTTTGTGTTACTAAACTTGTTATCTTCTTTATATTATTATAAGTCTGTTAAATCAATTTATTTTGATATGTAAAAATTTGCACACTGAGTTATATCGGTAAAATATGCAGGTTAATTATAATGTAACAACTTATATGTACGCATATTTATGCAAATAAATAAATTCATTCATTCATTCATTGATAATAATACCTGGTATAATTTTATCATAAATATGCGTAAATAGTTGAAAGGATAAAACATGATTGAATTTTCAATGTGAATGTTTTTGGGCGGCGAGCTCCGTCCGATCTTACCTTTTATAGATGCTTTGCATTTCTTATCTACATTCTGTATTACAACATTAGAATTCTTACTACAATAATATTACTTTATCCTAGGTTTAAATTTGTTACTTTAATAGTTTAATTCTAAAGTTAAGAACTTTAGACTAGACTTAGAAACTTTACTTTGTAAGTGAAACGAACAACTCTATCTCAAAAAATATAATAAAAATATAAAAGAATATTATATTAGTCACAAAAAATATTGCTTCGTTATATTCCGTCCAACATACAAGTATGTAGTCTTAGCTCCAGGATTTTGTCAGATCGTTTAAGAGATGTAACACGTTCACTCTTCAAAGACAAATACATTTATTTGCACAAATATGGGTGTTTACAAAGTTGTTTATATATTATATTTAGTTCGCCATATTTACCTTCATGAGGTATGCAAATATACAATGATAAAAATATAAAATGAAAAAACTAAACTATAATACAATTACGAAATGTACATTTACATCTATTTTACTATTATTTTTATTTGTACCTCTGTCACAGAATAAATACGTTTTTTTTTCTTAGACCATACAAATTTTATATTTCTTTTATATTTTATAATTTATTCTTGATAATTTGTAAAAAATGTTTTTAGTTAGTTGACATAAATAAAATGTAAGCTTTATTTTGTATTTAATTTTATTTTTAAGTTAGATTAGAATTGAATTAGAGATTGATTTTTTTAAAGTTAATTGAAATGCTTGTTGAATTGACAGCGATGCATTTTGATTACCGCGTTTTAAAAGTATTATTTCTGTGTTAGTTAGAGAAATTTTTAGAGTTAGTTTAGCAAAAAATTGAGTAAAATAAACTATTGATTACCATTTGGCCATAGAAATATTTGGCTCTTTCTTTAACGTATACGCATAAAGTTATATAATTTCAGCCAAAACACCTATTGTATTGAAACACGAAATTTTAGTTACCTATTAATTAATCACGAGGCCGCTACGACTCCGTTGCGAGATTAATTTAAGGATAAAAATATTGAACGTTATTTCAATATTTTGATTGAATTTTTGTTTGTTGTTTGCTTTACGTTGTACAGACCTAAAGTCTCGACTGCAAAATACCAAAACTGAGTAGTGGAAGTCAGGATTGTACACCAAGCATTTGTCACATTTTCGGGGACCTGTAGATCTAATATCTTTATGCAATCCTGAGAAAATAACAATTATGTGCTTTGAAATTCTCATAAATGGCCTACCAATTGACACAGAATACATAATACTTAGTACAAGTACTATTGACTACAATCTGAGTTTGAAAATAAAAAGAAAAGTAAATTACATTAAAATTACGGTCATAAAAAGCTCGTAATTTTCATTAAACGGCACCGTAAACTTATTTTCCTAAACATGAATGTCTTAGTGTGTGTCCATGGTATCCACGACACAGGGTATATATACCCTACCGTGGGGCTATGAGTGTGAAGCGTTATTTATTACTATTATTATGAATTAATTATAATAGTAGGAAAAAGAGATACCTTTTTGTCTCGGTTCTAAAATTTTCCTCTCCTATTTATCTGATCCTACGCCTTGTTTTAGTCCTTTAAATAACAGATTTATTAAGGTTTTGTTTGGTCCCATTACTTTTCAGTGGCCGGTAAGCCTTGGAGGATTACCGAGGTCTTTAATTCCGCCCTTCAATTTATTAAGGCCACGCTGGCCTTAATAAAGGGGCTAAAAGTATAATTATATATTATGTATTTATTTGTTGATAGAGTGCACGAAGTCTTATTAGCAGGCCTTATAGCGGAAATGTATTGATTGGAAATGCTTATTTCTTATATTGTTATAAGTACTTTCTACACCCTACGGTTTAACCTGCGTTAAAAAGGATTATTAGCATGAAGTGAATATTCTCTATAGGTTTCATGGATCCCAAGATGACCCCAATTGCAGTCCAAACTTTCATCTCTTTAGTGTATATCGTGTGTGTTATCTTTCTGCAACAGGAACATTTACTCAAATTGATTTAATTCTCTGCTGAATTTTAACTTTGTTGCACTAAAAATAATGACGACCCGTGTGGTATAAAGATTGCCGATCGACTGTCCCGGGTTCGATTCCCAGCGAAGCAGGGATTGAAATGGTGAGTTTATGTTTCTGTTCTCGGTCTGGTTATTTGTGTTCATGTCTATGTGTGTCTATGATACCCACAGGGTATACCCAGCCTAATATGGGGCTATGAGTGTGAAACTTCATTACCTTATGTCTTTGGACCTCGTAAAACGGTCCTGTCGCAAATCGGTTCTTAGTGGACATTTATTAACATATTTTTTACTTTAGACTACCTGCTAACTCTGTTCACCCAGCGGTTATTGATATTCCGTGGCGAGTGAGTTACCTTTCGTTTAGATGCTTATGGTATGTTAGATTTAATTTTATTGGTTAAATATTTTACTCTCCATGCTACGAATTAATACTTAAATACACTGAAAGATAGAATTAAAAGTTAGAGAACGTAGTGGAGGTTGAACGTTGAAGTAAGCCAGACTATAAAGTAAGTTATAAAGTTTAAGTTACTATTTTCTATACGAGTGAGTTTAAAGAGCTCAGAGGAGTTCCTAAGTACAAAAACAAACTAGCATTGTGTATCTTTCTACTCTAAATTAAGGCTGCTATCCTAGTTGCGTTTTACGACGACTCTCCAACGTCTGCGCCGCGACAACCCTACACTGACGTAACCTTAACATTGCCAATACTTCAAAAGCAACGCGAAAAAAAATGTTTATTAAGGCGCTCAGTTGTTAACGATCTTTTTTCCGTCGATGAAATGAAGCGTATTACATCTTGTACATACTATAATACTATACTATACTCTTGTACATACATAATACTTCTAGATTGCAGACTGCAGATATCCGGTCTGTTTTCAGGGATAAAAAAGTAACCTAAGAGCTATTCCACACTATAATCTATCTGTCTGCAAAATTACATCCCAATCCATTCATCCGTTCTTGTGTGACTGAGCAACAAACATCCATCCAAACATCGAAACATCCATCCAAATCTGGGCCCGGGCGTTGTAACGTTTGTTATATAAAAAAAGAATGTTATTTAAAATATTTTCAACTATCACTAATACCAGAGTCGCTTTAATTTCATAAGACTTAACCCGTCCGGCATGATTGTGGAAAATATTTTCGTCTAGCACTCCATTAAGCCCAGGGCTAGGTTGGCCCGGCTCGTAAATGCGCTCATTCTTCTCATATTTTCCACTGTCTGCGGCTGTTTTCATTTAAATGGTTTCGTAGTTATTATGAAAGGAAAATTTTGTTTAAACTCATAAAATATGGTAAAACATCTATATTGTAATTTGAAGCGCGCATGGCTCGGCGGCTAGCGTAGAACGCAAAAGGTCTATGCAGCTAATGCATATGCCGGCGCGGTCGGTTGTAAGATGGGTGACCGCTAGTGGCAAAAAATTTCATGCGCGTTTCCGTGCTTCGGAGGGCACGTGAAGCCGTCGGTCCCGGTTGTTGTCGATAGATAACAGTCGTTAAACCTTGTCGGAGGCCTTATGGGCGGTTTGAAAACATCCGACAGCGGGTTGGCCACTAACCCGCATCTCCACCAACCCGCATTGGAGCAGCGTGGTGGAGTAAGCTCCAGGCCTCCCCAATAAGGAGGAGAGACCCGTGCCCAGCAGTGGGACGCAAAAAGGTTGCAGCCAGACATTGTTATTTATTTTGCTAATTCGTAGTAAATAACATTTATAAGTAGACCTTGTGAAAGCGAAAGCCGACAAGAACTATTATACTCATAACTAGTATAACCGAAGGTACAACAGTACAAAAAGTGTTGACCTTACGCCTATGTAACGGTAGTTAAACGTTCTAACCACGAATGTGGATTCAGTTATAAAGATTGTATAGGATTTGTAAGGGCTTACAAAATTAGCACTTGTTACAGAGTAACAAGCTTGGCTCTACTCTAATGGCCTTGACTTAGCAATATTTTATATGAAAACGCTTTGGTGGCATTGTATTTATTCCAATAGATATGTGGTGATTAATGGAAGTATTATTTTATTAACAACGCTCAGTTGTATATGTAAAAAATATAACAAAACTAACATTCAAAATTATCCATTTTAATTGAAACTCAACTCCAAAACGCTTATTCTATTACCAGATATTTTAGTATAAACGAACAAATTATCTCTTGATTGATTTTCTATTACTTTAAAAAACTTCAAATGACCTATAGTTTTCTGAAATACATATATTTCAGTCATTATTACCTACGACGTTATTGAAAACTACGACCATTATTGAAAATGGTGACCGTCGTAGGCGCGGTCCGCACTCCACACATGCTGATAGGTATTTAAGACATTTAATATAAAGGCATTCACGTAATAATAACAATCAAAAACCAGTTTGAGACCAAAATTAAACACGTTTACGTCTCGAAGCAGACGGCTCGACCTATTAAGGGTTCATAACAAAAGCCTTTTTATAATTTCTTTTTATCTAACAACATTTTAATCCGTTTGTAAAAGAGCACTTAAATAATTTTCTTTCCCCTGTTTAATTTCCTAAAAAATCGCAAGTTAAAAATGTTGAACAAATAATGCTGTCGAACTGCGGGGGATGCATACCCGAGAGTTAGGTACTAACATTTCTGTCATGAGAAGTCCGCCCACTCGCACTTTGCCAGTGGTGGAATCTAGGTAAATCCTCGTCACCATCCTTTTCAATTCAAAGAGGACTTAAGCTAGAAAAAATGAAAAATCCTGACTGCGTAAACATTAACTTAATTATGCAAATTATAAACTGAAAAGAAATAAACCAAGTCCTCAACAACATCGTAAAATAGCGATCGGGTCCCACATCAAATCCTCCTAATTTATTTTACAATCTTTGACGTCTGTTATTCTAAAATACTAATGAAGATATAAGTTGTATATATTTTTATAACCATTTTAAAAAACCTATATTCTGATACCCTATCTCGATCTATATATGTACCTACACGCGTTAGAAGTTATACTTCTTATTAGTTTAAGAGAAACCTGCAAAATATTATAGCTAGATAGATATGAATTATCATTGCCTTTGATTATTCATAGAAATCATTGCATTAAGATTGCATGAAAGGTAAATTGTGGTTTACGATTTATGACGTAATAAAAAAACTACTTACTAGATCAAACCAATTTTCGTTGGAAGTTTGCATCGTAATGTACATCATATATTTTTTTTAGTTTTATCATTCTCTTATTTTAGAAGTTACAGGGGGGGGGGGGACGGACACATTTTTTGGAAGTGTCTCTCGCGCAAACTATTCAGTTTAGAAAGGAATATGGGGAATTCTAAGTATGGGGAACCCTCAAAATTTATTGCTTTTTTCTATTTTTGCGTGAAAATCTTAATGTGGTTCACATAATTCATCTACGTACCGAGTTTCAACAGTATAGTTCTTATAGTTTCGAAATAAAGTGGCTGTGTGACATACGGACGGACAGACAGACAGACAGACAGACAGACATCATGAATCCATAAGGGTTCCGTTTTTTGCCATTTGGCTACGGAAGCCTAAAAAGTGTTAGGAAAGCTTTTATCTCAGAATTAATGAAAATGAAGACAAACCGAGATTGTTCATCTTTGTTGGATTTATTTATGATCCCCTTTTTTTTTTTTTTTTGGTTTCGCTGGGGGAAATGCATTACGCATCCCCTCTCCCAGAGGGGTATGTGGGACTCCCCAGGGGCAATACCCCCTGGTATACCCACTAAAACCCCCAGCGGCACTCCGGCTTCGCCTCCTGGAAGGGGCCTGGGAATCCGGCAGAGCCTTTACGTCCAGTCCCATACCACAACTTCTCACCGTCGCCAAAGGTTAACTGGTAGAGAATGCCATCAGGCATTAAGGGCCTCTTTCACCACCTTCAAGTAAAGTAACAAGTACACTAATTGTCGGTTAAAGTCACCTGTAACTTCAATTTCAATTTCACGATGTTCGAGTAGCACTAATCATATGATAAACTGACCCGTACTCATAGCTTTTACTTGCCAATTAACTTTACTTGGGACGTGACTAATCAACACTTTACTTGTAGATGGTGAACGAGGCCCTAAGTCCGCCTATTTTAAAAATACAATAAAGTATTTTATGTAAGTACCGTAGTCAAGCCGTCAGTTTAACCCGACTACGATTCTTACCTACAAAGGGAAACATATGATTTTCAGTACTCGGGTTTTAGCTGTTTTTGAAATTATTTTTACGATAATAAAAGTCCTAAAATGTTAAGTTTTCTTTACTTAACTCTTATATTTTCCAAGTAAATAACATTGAGCACATCTTTCTCCATCTTATTTTCTCAATGCATGTTTTCAGGCATATTTGGTGGGCAGCTCAAATAAATCACAGGCGTTGGCTTTAACTAACCCAAAAATAGCGAGTGCCAGGAAAGCCATACTTGCATTAAAACATACGGCCAGTGTAATTTATAGTATTTTATCCCAGAAATTATAATAAATCTACCTCCGCGTCTACCTACGCTACAGATACTGATACGAGTATACTGGTTTCCATCATAAAACCATTAAATTTTATTATATCTAGAAATATGAGTGCAGTCGCGCCATTTATTGCGATTTTCTCTTGGCCCCGCGTCCTGGAATCCCGAGTGGAATCCAATCGATCGTATGGCACTGGCATATGAAAACTGCGATCAAAGTTCAATTCAGTGAAAGCACGTAATATGTATAAATGTTACGAGTTTTATCGAATATAAAATGTGCTCAGTAAAATTAGATTGTTTGGTATTTTAGTCTTACCAGGGAGGTAGCTTTCTCTCTCTCTCTCTCGTATGCCTTTATCTTATAGTTTTAATTTACTTTTATTTACGGGAATGTCCTGACAATACATCCATTATTACGGTAAGTAAATCAATTCTATTGTAATTGGATTAAAAGGTGCGTTTGCTGTGTTGAATACATATAAATCACCAGCCTCCGAAGTAGCCGCGATAATTCATTGTTTTATGTATGTTGCGATGTTATACAATAAGACGCAAAGAAATTTAAGTGACAACATGCACTGGGTACTGTGAAATCTCTTGTTTTAAGTAAGAAAGTTACATGACCGTCCAACACATTTTTGGAATTGAAACTAGACTGCATACACGACCTAATCGGAGTGAGAATCGAAGGCCCGGGTTCGATACCCGGAGAGTTTGATTTTCTATTCTCGGTCTGAGTGCTTGTACCTATCCAATACAGAATCCTAGGGTAGGGCTATTGTGTGTAGGGTATTTTTTTCTACTACGCATTTATTGGGCTGCCGACACAACTTACAATAATTTTCTCATACAAAAATAGTTCGTGATCCAACGACTTATCTTGGTAAGTGGAATATCAATCATGAAGAATGAGAGTCTTTTAAACAAATTTTAGCTGTAATAAATTTACATTTCCATACATTTTATGAGCGAGTAGCCGTTACATCTAATTAGTCGTATTAAAGTGTACCGGTGTCCCAAATAGCTCGTAAAGAGCGCTCGGTTTCCTGTGATCTAGTATTTGATTGATGACGCCCAGAAAGCTTGGCGTTTGACAACTCTTCTTGATACAGAGTGTTACATTTAACATCATACATCATACTTTGCCAATCCTTTTTAATGTATACCTTTGGGCACCGGTTTCCTTGTAAAGTTAACAAGAATATCAGTAGATCCTACTACACCGTGGCAAAGCACGCTTGGCCCAATGGCTGGTGTAAGAACGCAACCAGACTAAAAAAATGAACCGGCGCACTATAGTATGTAAGATTCGAGATACTATTTAAATAACTAAATAAAATATAAATATATTTGGACAATTCACACAACGCCATCTGATTCCAAACTAAGCAGAGCTTGTACTATGGTAATCAGAAAGCTGATAAACATACTTATATAATTCTTAATACATACTTAAATAGGTAATTAACACCCAGACACAGAACAAATAGTCATGTTCATCACACAAATATTTGTCCTGGGTGGGAATCGAACCCACGACCTCACGCTTCGCAGTCGGCTCATCACCCACTACGCCACGGAGGCTGTCAATTTAACGCGCGTTTTCCGAAGTTTTGGTGGCACGTTAACCGATAGACAGCAGTTGTTAAATATTATCGGAGGCCTTATAGCTGGTTTAAAAATATCCGATAGTGGCTTAGCAACTAAACCACATTGGAGCATCGAGGCAGGGAAAGCTCCAGGCCTCTCCGATTATAGAAAGAAACTATGCATTGACAAAATTAAATGTTGTCGGTACCTCTCGGAAAAAAATATGAAGTATTGCATGTTCTGACGACCCATATGACGCAGTAGTCATCAGGCCAGACTGCCAATCACGGGTTCGGGGTTTGATTCCCGGCAACAGAAATTACAATAATAAGTTTCAATTTCTGTTTTGAGCAGCTGTTTTTTCTGTGTTGAGCAGCGATGGCCGAGTGGTAAAAAGCCTCGGTCTTCGACGCGACTGATCCCGGGTTCAAATCCTCGGCGCGCACCTCTGACAAAGAAAGCGCATTTATCGTTGCTCCACGGTGATGGAAAATATCGTGATATTTAATTGATTACGATGTTCTCCATCGCCGTGCATGCCTGAGAGAAATTTATAATTTCTCGAAAGCATGACGTCCACCAATCCGCACTTGGCCAGAGTGGTGGACTATGGCCTAAATCCCTCTCACTTGTGAGAGAAGACCTGTACCCAGCAGTGGGACATAAAAAAGAGGTTGAAAAAAATAATTCTGTTTTTGGTCTGGGTGGTGTAGCACCCACGACATAGGTAATCATACTATATTGTGACTGTGGAGTGATAAATACTCGAATAAAACGCTCTAAAGGTCCGCGCCAGAATTTGAATCCGCGCCCCTTTTGTGAGAGTAGAAAGTCTTAATCACTCCACTATCTCCTATGATCACGTAATTACTCATGTAAACTGTGCCGGCACGAGCGTCCCAAATAACGCGTAAAGAGCACTCTATTTCCTGTGATCTAGTCTTTGATTGATAATGCGCTTTCTGGTTTGGCAACTCTACTTGACACAAAGTGCCACATTTATCATGAGGTACACTTTGTAAGTATTCTGGAAGCAAATATAATTTCTTTAGCGGCAAACTTCTCTATCGTGGCTTTAGATCAATTGAGCACAAGTAAAATTTTTCGAAGCAAGCCGTTGACACGATATCTAATTAGATATCAAATCTCATATTTTCGACTTCTTTTTAAATTGATAAATACTTAAAATAATAATATAACTAATCAACTACAGCTAGAATACAAATCGTTTACAATTTAAACAACTCTCCGATGTTTAGAATACTTTATCTACATACTACGAGTATCATTACCAAATCTACGGTCTCTACGTCGGTATCTGAGATATAAACAATTAAAATACAATTATTTTATATTTCTGATTCACTGACGCAGAGGAGTAACGGCGTAGAAAAGGCATACGTTCATAAAGACAAATATATCTTTGATAAGGATAATATAAACTTTCAAAGCAAGTTTTCACGTTTGGGCATTTTAAGTCTGTGTGTAGTGGATTTTTGGCTACTCTAAAGGTCCTGGTTACGATTCGCAGCCAGGGAAAAATCTTGATGATGACCTGTCTTTTCATTCTGGGCACGGAATACTAACTATTACTAACGGCCATGGACATGGACACCCATAAATTAAAAGAAATCCTAGTACATACATATTATACAACAAGCACACACAGACAAGTAAAAAAATTGTGAAGCGTTAATGGAATTTATTTAATGCAGACAACATTCACTTGTCACTAATATTTTATTCTAAGGAATTTTGTGGCATCGTGAATGAGGTGCTTGAGAAGCGCGGACGTAAAGATATACATGTTTCCATTAAAACTAAATATCGAGACACTAAACTAAATAATCCGTATTCCCATAACACAGTGGTCAGTAAGAGTCTGTTCCGCAGCTCGCCAATTAATCCGAAAATAAACATGTTATGGCGAATTGAGGCACAAAGTGGCAATAAATTCGCTATTTTATCGACCGATCCTACCACAGCTTGCAGATGAGGGAATAATTTCCTGTTTCCAGAATTTTCCATTAACAATTATGTTTACAGTCTGCAATTACTATGAACTTGTAGGAAACGCAAATAGCGTTCGTAATCACGGGAAAATAAATAAATACATAAATCAATAAATAACGCTTCACACTCATAGCCCCACAGTAGGGAAGATATACCCTTTGTCGTGGGTACCATGGACACACACAAAGACAGAAACACAAATACCCAGACAGAGAACAGAAATTGCAACTCATCTTTTAAATTTATGTTTCGCCAACTAAACGTGCTGCTCGTATGATTACAGCGCCGTTTAAATGAAACAGGAGGAGTTTCATTGATCATCATATTCAACTACGACAATTACTTGGCCATAACGACGCTACGGTAGGTGACTCAAATATCCGGATACCCTATAAAAGATTCGGTCGAGTACCGTTAATGTGCTCCTAAGAATTGAAGAGTTCCGTTATGTTGTCATGGATCTCATATTCAGATCCTAACCAAACTCTTATCAAATTACCATATCCTTTCCAATAAAAAAAGAATAATTGAAATTGGTTGGCGTGATATTGAGTTATTCGTCCATTTGTCGCGCAGCTACTAAATGCGAATTTAAGACTTATATGGTTTTCTCATGGATGACATTGTCAGAACTGGACCAAATTAAAATGGGACCGCACGGTAACCATCAGCTTTCAAATACTTATATTTTTTTTTATCAAAATCTGTTCACCCAGTCGAAAATTCTGAGGTGACAAACAAAAAAAAATACAGTCTAATTGATAACCTCCTCCTTTTTTGTTGTGCAAATTCACCTCTTACCAAAACTTTGTAACTTAGCCGTAACCATAAGAAACAGATTCTCTTCCTTGCTTTCTTCTGATTTTTAATTTTGTTATCGTTCCATTCCTCCTCTTTTCTCCACCAATCCGTATGGGAGCAGCGTAGTGGAGTAAGCTCCAGGCTCCCCAATGATGGGCAGAGAACCCATAAGTGGCACGCAAAAAGAGTTGTAGTCAGCAATCCTTACAATAATTCTAACTTCTTAGCACTCGCAGTTATAATAATTATTAACTGTCATTCTCAATATTTCTTAACAAATCGTTTCTCCACTATCCTCTGTTTATTTGTGAGACAATCGCGAAAACCTTTGAAAAGCTCATGTACTACTCAAAAAAATAATGCAGCGGATACCTATTCAAGTGAAAAATCCGAAATAACTTTTTCTGACTTTGATAATTAACAGTGTTTATTTTTAACTTTGTTACAATTTCACCCTTCCATTTGGTATAAATAAATTACGATTCTGGTATTGCGTAAGTAAACACAAGCTAAAAAATATTAGCCAGCCGGTCTTTGTTTCTTATAAACCCAAGGAAAACGCCGGCGAAAAGCTCCAGTTTGACCAATAACGGAGTAATATTCACGTTACGTCACTGTTGCCGTTCCGAACTACGCAAATGGTTCTGAAAATAAAACAACTCGGTGGTCTTCTGATTACGTCACTAAGAAAGGGGTTACGAGCTATGTCACTGTAGCCAAGTGGAAAATAGGGCTTGGCCGAGACTGTACAGAATTGATCGAAACGAAAAGGATTGGATCGGTTAAACCGAATTATTTTTACAATGTTCTCGATTATAGATAGTCACAAAAAATGCTTAAGAAGTCTTGAAAGTTTTTATTTTAAGGTGATCTATGTATTACTGCTTGGTGGTACCATGGGGACTATTAAATTCTCCACAATACCACTGGTGATACGGCTGGTGGTGGTAGGGTGAGTAAAGAACGTACCAAATTAGTAGTCACTGCACGTTCTAAATTAATATGATCCCAACGTAAGATTTGCGTTGCTTTTTACCGACTTCCAAAAGGAGGAGTTACTTTATTTGGCTGTATGTATTTTTTTATATAATATGTTCACCGAACACTCTGCCGTTTGTGGACCGATTTTCAAAATGCTTTTTTTGTTCGTTATGCTTATGACTCTAAAATAGTTTTAACAGTCATCACCATAAGCAAGAAAAAGTAGGTACTGAACAATTTTATTTTTTTGCCGTTTGAAGTCGGTTCTATTTTTGTTAAAAACTTAATTAATTCATCTAACAAAAGAAAAAAATACAGTGGATTCTAGATATGTAGGCTTGACTGACAACCCACAGTAAGATGCATCAGTCAAGATGTCGATTTCAGTTGTTTTCTTTCTATGTACTCGTATATAGGGTTTATTGCCCGTGGCACTACTGCTTCGCACTAGCAGTTATTATTCCGATGTAGACCTTAAACTTTGTCGCAGGCAATATAACTATATAGTTACGAGTAAGCGAACACGCAGGCACCATAATTCAATTTTATTTTTTTAACCCTTTAAACGTCTTAGTACTGGCATGATATCTCACGGAATATAATATAAGCCATAGAAATTCCATTTATTAGTAGTTAGTGAAGTTAGCCAAAGCTTCAATCCTCACCAATTATGGGGAGAGACTCGTGCGGGGTAAAACGTAACATGGAGTATTCAATAAAATGACGCGAATAATGTATTCCTTGCGCAGTGCAGCGTAGCGCCACAATCACAAATCGCATCCCACACCAGCTTCTGCATATCAAGTGAGTGAGAAGAGGGCGTGAGGCGTCTACTGCATTTTAAATTGCGCTTTCTTCCTCTTCGTACGCCTGTCATGACTGCTTAGAGCAACGCGCTTTCGATTCGCTGCCAGTAGTCATTAGCACTAGG
The DNA here is from genome assembly GCA_911387765.1 of Pyrgus malvae. Taxonomy (NCBI): domain Eukaryota; kingdom Metazoa; phylum Arthropoda; class Insecta; order Lepidoptera; family Hesperiidae; genus Pyrgus; species Pyrgus malvae. The sequence goes on along the minus strand of OU426955.1, from coordinate 523,195 downwards.
GTTAGTGTGAACTTTTACGGTTGAAACCAATATTTAATCCCGATCCATTTTTGCTTACCTGGTGGATAAAACAACCTACTCTTTGACTCTTATTAAAAGACACAATACACCTACTAGTTATGGATTTAAATTTATTGTTGCCTTATATGTTTCAATGTCAATACGGATGTTAGAATATATTAGAATAGATACATAGAAAGAATACCATTTAGGACTGCTGTCAAACTTCAACTTTAGACAGCATATACATTTCAGCGTTAGATAAGCAAAATTGCCACAGCCCATAGCGCCTTATAAAACAGGGTCGCCTTGTACTTAAGTATTACATTTAAAAAAAGTATAGAGTGCTCGTCTGACGTCTGACTGAAATACAGACCGATTGTTTCTCATCGCAGTAAGAAGGCGGTACGAAGTTAATCAGAAAAGGTAGACGGAGGACGGAGCAAGAGCAAAGCAAAACACAGTTGCGATAAATGAAAGCGCCATACAAATTGCATTAAGAAAATAATTAAATAATAAAATAATTAAGAAAATAAATACCTATGTAAAACTTAGTATTTATAAGCTATATTGTGGGGAGAAATAAAACAAATTATTATTATTACGGTATTGCTACTTCGTGGAAAGGCAACTGTGGTGAGTTATATTTACAAACTGGCCTTTCCTGGGAACTCAGTCACTTCGCGCTTTTACGAACTAGATACGAGTAAATACGAAAATATTTGAATGAAATGTGGCTTTGTGGTGTTGATTTATTCTGAATGAATGTTATAGTCGATTATAATATAAATAAAACCTATATAGATGTTCTAGCCAATCAGACATCGTGAAGTATACCAGAAGTATACCAGGTTTCATTTGTTAAAATAATTTTATTATGGTACATAGGTATAATATTTAATTTCCATTCAGTCATTCAGAATAAAACAGCGATTAGGATAACATAATTAATAATAACAATCATAACAATATTAATAATTATTACACCCAAACTGGGCAACAGTAAGTATCTGAAGAGATCACGTTGACAAACTTTATAGAAGACGTTGCTCATTGTATTACAGAGAGATTCTCACTGAGTTTGAATGTAAAGCGCTCATAGTCCATTTATTCAGACTGAATCACTTACTCGATCTATTTGCTCAAATTACGTATCGGCGGCGGCGTGTGCTACTAGTTTGGCTTTAAAAAAAATATTAAATAGAGATACATTCCATAAGTAAAACAAACTTACAACATCATTGCCGCTTAATTCTCTTCTAAAAGATACAGACAATGATGTTAAAAAGTAAAAATGTGTAAATACGTTGTAGCCGCTCCTAAAAGGGCACGTAAAATGTAGAATACCGCTCTACATGTCCGTTTTCGCATGTAATAAATTGAAACATAATTAAGTAATCTTAAAACACTTGCATTCCAGCCATGTGTTAGTTACATAGCTATGTAGGTACCTATATGTAGTTGAAGGAAATTTTCATAATATACCTAACTGTCCTGATATTCTTGGTTTATGCCCGTGGCACTTTTACAACTTATGTCATTGTCCTACGAATTATTCGTGTAATAGAATAAAGTTACTTCTATTGAAATTTTTGCGAACTAGGCAAAAAACATTGCTTAGGTACGGAATAAGCGTACTATGTACTTATAAATAATGACTGTCCATACAACTGTTCACCTTATTCTACAAATAAATGATTTGAATTTGAAAAAATATGTTCAGCCTACAAGCATATCTATGTATAAAATACCCTTGAAATAAACTGTATGTGTAGGTATTCAAAATTTTTCTTTTAAAGTGCGCCCTAAAAAAATTGAATATTGACACGCGCGGCAACATAACATAGTTTCAAAATGGTGATACTTTTAACTGGAAAAGCTATTGCTTTTTATATATCTTTTTATTTATGTGAACCCAGTGCGTGCCCAGCAGTGGGATGTGGGAAAGGTTACCTGGGCTGCGACGTCTGATAAGATAAAAAGTTAGCTTATTAAAATACATTTTCATTAAATTCACGTTAAGTACATTTATTTATCTAATAATCACTAAGAAAAGTCCTTAAAAAGGTTAAGTATAAGGTTTTAAATTTGAACCTTTTTTAAGGGGCCGTGTACGAAATTTTGCCGATTTCGCTGATTTAACTGATTTAACACATGAGATTTTGCTGATTTGTTTTTGTTGTAGAGAATTATCGATTTATTTTTAACAGATATACTGCACTAGATGCTACATAATATAATGGACAAATTGCGTTTAGAATCACATTACCTACATTTTGATTGCTAATATAAATTAATACCAAAGAAAAAGGCGTATTGAAAATGCCATAAATTATAACAAATACAAGACAAATGTCCTTTATTTGAACCGCACTCCACGCGTAGTCGTAGGCACATAAACAACTAAGAAATCTAATATTACGCTTAAAATTGGTAATTTCACTATTGCGGTTTGACTTCTCCGAATTATAATGAGTTCTTGTGCACACATTACGATTCTCTGGAAGCTATTACTGTTTTATGCTATTTTGAACGTTTCCTAGTAAATAATTGAAAATCACGAGAGCTTCAGCTCGCAGTATTTATATTCATGGCGTCTCGACTTTAGCTGCTAAGACTTAATCAGTATTAGCACAAAGTAGGTATGATAAATACAAATAGACGATAGTAGTATATTCAAATCTCACCAAAAACATTTTCATGGAAAATGTAGCTGAGACCATGGCTCACTCTGTCTAAAAGTTATCAGATCTTTTTGAAGTGAAAACTTCTTTAGCGGCGTTGTGCACTTTTTTGGGATGCGAAAAAAATGTTAAACTCGCGTCAGGACACGTGGCCTGATCGAAAATTCGTAAGACAGAGGGGAGACAGCTGATGACGGCTCGACTGTCTATACTTGTAAAATTCGTTTATATCAAGTTTTTAAAATATGGGTATTGTATCATTATGTAAGTGTGGCCGTCAACTGCACCTTTCCACCGAAACACAATATAATTGCTTCACGGCAGAAGTGTATGCAGCGGCGCACTTCCCCGTGGGAACCAAAAAAGCTCTACCACCTTTAAAATGTCATTCTCTACATAACCACGAACAATGCACTTGGCATGGCCATTATGCTACAGTCATATTGTTATTATGATCGGAGTAAGTAAAGCTGTTCTGTGTACTTGCTATAATATGTTAGAATAATATGGATATTCCCCGAATCCCGGGATTTGGATTTTAAGTAAAAAATAATAAAAACAATTTACGCCTTAGGGAGTAATGAAAAAATACACTTCCTCTCCAACGGGTAAGTATTAGAAGGATGGGTTTAAGGATAGTATAATAAATAAATAGAAACTTGATTCATTAAACCACATATTATTTATTATATTATTTTATGTAACAATTTCTTATATTTTTACAGGAATCAACGATCATTTAACATTTTGAAGTAGTACAAGAACATATTATTGCCATACAAATTATTTGTTCCTCAAACGCGCGTTTCAACAAAGCGGCAAAGTTGCGTGCGCGTTTGACAAAAAACTTTGGCAACGTGTTGTTAATGTAAAATTTACAACGTCGCTCGTGCGCTTATTAGCTTACGTAAACCATTTTTTATACTTATTGATAAAAATAATTAAATGCATTACAATCCCGGAGTATCATTTGGAATCCCGTGGAATATCCATATTAACATCAATATTTGCGTTCAATGAACCTAAATAGCTCTACCTACTCCGATCAGCTTAGTTATCGATAGCGATTGATTATGTAGCGAAACTCACTTGCTGATGAACGCACGACAAATCCTTAGAATATTAAGTTGAATTTAAGCTGAGTCTAATTGAAAGTCCTGTCTACGAACTCTAAGTCCTCCACCCACGCTTTTAAAGAGTCCTTAAAATAGAATCTCATTACGGTTCCCAGATGAAACACCACTCATCGCCTGCTTTAGAATGGGAACTCTCCCACACTTAGCGGATATGACGATAATTACATACAACACGCGTTACCTGTACAGCACATTTGTACAGTAAACTTCGTAAACTTCCTTTTCCTTTCATGTTTCAATTCTAAAAGTTTGCACAAACCGACAGAAATACTTCCAACAGGTTGTCGCAGACCTAACAAGCGGTTGGTGATTAACTCGCATCCCTAACAATCCATGTTGGAACAACGCGGTAGAGTAAACTCCAGGGGATTTCCTCTTCTTGAAGAGGCCCTTATTATGGAAAGATACCAGAGTCCAGCAATGCATTAGCCAAAACTTTGGTCACCTTTTTATTCTATCAGCCCCTTCTGGGGTAGGTTACTATCTTTTCCCTTTCAGTGCTTATGGCAGAGTGTAACCCAATATTCACTGCGCTAACTCCTGACGCTGTATAAGGCCCTGGTTAGACCCCACATGGAGTACTGCTCGCATCTTTGGGCAGGTGTACCAAAATACCAGCTACACCCATTTGACTCCGTTGAAAAGCGCGCAGTCCGAATCATCAACGACCCAAGATTGACTGAAGCTTTCGAAGAGACATAGGCTCGCTCTGCGTGTTCTACCGACTTTACTATGGTGAGTGCTCCGAGGAACTTTTAAAATTGATGCCTACATCCCATGATTATACCACCAGACGAAGGTTAAAGTTCCACCGGCACCATCTGGACTCGTGGCGGTCCTCCACAGTCCGCTTTGCACACTTTTTACCACGGACGTGTAACCTACACCACCATGGAACCACCTTCCAGCTGAGGCATTCCCAGTGGACTATAACATGGGGTTCTTCAAGAAAGCTGTAAAAAAGCTCTCCTTCAAAGCCGGCAATGCCCGGGTGGCTCCCCTGGGGTTGCCCGTGGGCGACAGTGATCGCTTAACACCACGCGGTCCGTCTGCCTAATTACCTTACCTTTACGGGTGGAACTCTTTGACCTTAACTCTGGCATATTAGCTCATTAATAGTACACATGCTCATGTATTCACAAACCTCTAAGTCTAGACCAGATCAAATGGTATTTTAGGTATACGTAAGAGTAGAAAAAAACCTGCAACTGTAAAGTAAAAGGGAAGCTTTTATCTTAGTAAAACAATTATTCGACGACCTGCGTGGCGCAATAGTTACCATGCCGGACTGGCAATCGAAGGGTCCCAGGTTCGATTCCCAGCGAAACAGAAATTTGAATGATGAGTTTAAATTTCTGTTCTCGTGTTTGTGTTTCTATCTTTGTGTGTGTCCATGGTACCCACGACATAGAGTATATCTACCCTACTGTGAGGCTATGAGTGTGAAGCGTTATTTTCTTTATTATTTAAAGTTAATCAACAGCTTTTATTACAATTTTTTTATGACATTCATTATGCGGTGTTATTTAGTAACCATGGTTTCCATTTTAAAATATCTATGGCCACAATACTACTTATTAAATCCCACTGCCAGCAATATTGTACAGATAAGTATATGAGTCTAACAAAAGTAATTCAATTAACTTCCATGAGCACCTAAAATTATATTATTTACATATATTTAATTACTCTCCTCGAGTACATGAGCCGCAATTAAGACTTTCAAACAAGTTAATTCAAAATTGACATGTGAACAAAGGTAAACCTTTTGTAACTCGAAATATAAATAATTGAGTAATAATTGAGTAAAAGTAAATACAGTAGGTACCTTTCACACCTTAATGACTTTTCCGTTACTTCATCCATACATTAGGTTCATACAACTTATTATGACCTTTATGTTCTCAGACATAAGTCTGAAAAGTTACCTAAGACTACAGGTGGTTAAAGAAGTGGATAGGTACCCATTCCCACAGCATCTGTGCATAAAACCAAGTATCGACGTATGGGATAATTAACTACTATCCAGCCAAATTTGAACCTTAACACAACATAACAGAGTTTCAAATTCAATGAACTCTCCTCTTCATCAGTAATAAAAATCTGAAAAATCTTCAAGATAATCTAAACTTTATTTTTAAGACATAAGGTTGATATTTCTTCGTGTACTGTTACCGTATGTGTATGGTACGCATAACGGAGCTGCCTATTAACGCCGGCCTATCATTACCAATCCTGGATAAGGTGATTTCCTCCTTAACCACATCTACCCGCAATGGTCAGCTTCTAATGAGTACGTAACTGGATTTCAGGATTAGATGGCGTTTTTGGTACGGGATACAACCATAAGCGACGCGGAGAGCGGAATTTGAAATCTGAAAATACCATATTGACAGGCAAATAAAATTAATTAGCGCAACCAAGTGGACTGACGTCCTGAAGAAGATGGTAGGAAGCCACTGGATTCAAAGGGCGCAGGACAGGATGGAGTGGCGAACTTTAGGGGAAGCTTATCCAGCATTGCAGCAGTGAAATATAAAGGGCTGATAGATGGATGGATGCTTGGATATAGTATTAGTATTCAGTTTGGTGCTGTTTATTTCCAGGTTTTGTTGCTCATAACTATAGTATCTACCGAATGCCCTCATCACAATTAAAAACACAATTTGATCCGAGCCAAATTTGTAAGATTATTCAACTCTAGTTTTTTGATAAACTTTCCGCTAACGTTTAAGCTTTCCGCTAACACAGTGACGGATACCTACGCTAAAGGAAAATTGTAATGAGTCAGGAAAGGAAATAGATTTACATTCTACAGGTGTACTGCCTAACGGGATTTGTGATTCTTGAGTACTGTACAAGTTTTATCCTTGAATTTCCTATCCTTCTCTACAGGATGTATCTTTGGAAGGAGCTAATTGGAGATTTATGGCAATGTAATATTTAATTTAACCATCTGCAATCCTTTTAAGAGAGGGACCAGCTGAGATGCTGCTGGTTCTTCTCTCACGCTACTCAGGTTGGTAGACATTAATTGAAATTATGAACTTACAAGCTAGTATAATATTAGGTCCTTACATAAGAATTTGCCGTTCAGTATCAAAAAAATGAAACAAGTTTTTTAATGAAATTATTATTTAATCAATTGAATTATGCGTCGTTGTTATCGGTATACATCCGTTATTATATAGGCAGATCAATGATCCTTTTGGAAAAAAAACCCTGTAAGCGAGGATCTATGAACTGTTCGAATGCGATTTTGACTGCCTCATCGAATTGAATGTTTATCCTTGCAAAAAGTTATTCAAAATATTTTTTGAAAAAAGTGATAATCGATTGGGACAAGATCTGGAGAGTATGGTGGGTGACGCAGAGGTTCCAGTCGCAGCTATTAGTTTTCATTTGTGACGAAATCTTCATACCTGGGAGTTTATTATGTAAATTTTGTAAATAAAATGTACTTAAATGCATGTACTTAAGTGCAAAAAAAGTCTAAATTTCTGTCACTTTACCGAAGTGCCTTAGAGCTTAATATTGAAAAATCATAAGAAAGATATGACGTTACGAATAATTGGAGTTTTAGGAAACCATTATGAAAATTAAAAAATCCATTTCAGTTTCAATTAAAATGAAAACTCAGCAGTCCAGCCGCAGCATCGAGCAAAGACACGAGTTAGCGAAGTTTAATGCTATTAATAGTTGGATTCGATGAAAGCTAAACCGAGGCCGGGTTGATGCTTGGGTTCAGAAGTTAAATGGACTTTTCCTTCGCCTCTTAATTTCTATCAACTTGATCAAATAATTTATCCTGGTTCTCTATCAGTAAGTTTATAGAATTGGTAAATTGTAGAACATAGATAAGCTTTTATAAGGTTTTCATTCAAGTATGGCTTATAGACTTGTAGGTATAATAAGGTAAATATACTCAGCTCGAAGCCGACCAAATAAGTTACAGAAAATAAACCTTAACCAGGTTAGTAAATTTTTAAGCTTAAAATAAAATTTAAATTTAAAACCTTAAAATAAAAGATTTTGGTAAATCCCCAACACTAAAAAACATAGCGAATAAAAATTAAAATTAAAAATTCTTTAAAATATCTACTTGAATTTAACACCTTTAACTCTGTCCCCAATGGCTAAACCATTTCGGGCTAAACTTATAAAATGGATGGACATTAGCTTGACAGCTGAGTGAGTACGATTAGCGGATAAACGATTAGGCGTTAAACTGTTTATACGGAAAAGTGTACTCTTATGCGTTAATTAGTAACATAACAAAACTGCGTTTTAATTTTCAACTTATTTGACTTTAATGTGAATGAAATTGAACTAAAGAACCGTTCTAACTGTATTTCAAAGGAACTTTATTGTGTGTGTTATTGAACTTTCGGAAACAAAATCAATAAAAGCGTCGCTAAACTCATTTTCTCGCGGCACTTGTGTTATATTTGAAACTAAAAATCGATAATGTGCTGTAGAGATAACATAAACAATAATAATCTCACAGGAACTTAACAACAGGAACAATAAATTATCTGTTATGCGGAGAAAATAGAATTATAATTTGATAACCACTCGCGAAAAATATACTCACGCATAATAAATGCGTTTCTGCTGATTTCCCAAGCAGAAAATAGCTGTCACACGGTGGATAAATGGATAAGGTATCAATAAATCTTGTCCGTTTTACGTCCCGTGAGATATTCCCTGTCCCATAAACCACGTATCCAATGGCTTTCCTGACCTTCTAGTAGACCTGTTTTAACGGGTAGCAGTAATGAAATCAAAAACATGAAAATTTCTTTCAATAAATTCAAAGATTGCTTTCTATTAGGATTCCATACCGAAAGGGTGAAACGGGACCCTATTACTAAGGCTCAGCTGTCTGTCCGTCTGTTTGATTGTCTGTCCGTCTGTCAACTCTCATGAACCGTAATAGCTAGACAGTTGAAATTTTCACAGATGATTTATTTCCGTTGCCACTACAAGAACAATTTAAAAACAGAATAAAATAAGTAGGTACCTATTTAAGGGGGGGCACAACAAACGTCACTTTTTGATGCGCAGTTTTTTGACTCGCACTTAATTAAGGTTTTAATAACATATTTTCCTTTTTGCAGAGATGAAACAGCATTGACACGTCAACATAGAATGTATCATGTTACTTAAAAGTTTAACAAAGAAGTCACGATCATATAAGCCGGGCATTCGTCGTGGGCGAAGTACATTTGTCCATCCATTTGTCCGAAGCACGCCCAGGACAAAGCGAACACGGCTCACTCACATAAAGACTCGGGACAAGACGATTGTGACCATTAGATATTGTAGAGTAATGTAGAGAAAGTTATTATTTAATTAAAAACCGACTTCAAACGGTAAATTTCTTTGGCGGGAACGTGGAAGATTCCTGTTGTGTTCTTATTTTATTTTCAAAATCGCGGGAACATGCTTTTTCCGGTTGCCTCCCAAACTTCATCGGACACGTTATAGTAAAGTAGCCATAGCTTTACTTGGACATCTGACTGACTAGATTGATTAATTACTGACGACTTACGGATTTTTATGGAATAAATATACTTGACATAATTGAAAGAAATAAAACGGAAAAAAATTAACTTTTCCTTACATAATACTAGTGGCGCGGCCCGGCTTCGCTCGAGTAATTTGAGTTTGTATGGATATGAGCTACCCTATCATTCAAGTTGGATCAAACTGTACACGGTGTGCAAATTTTATTAAAATCGGTTAAGCAGTTTAGGAGTCTATCGCTTTTAATGCTGGGCACTGTAGATCAATATAATCCCTAGATACGGCTACGGCTAGCTGCGGTTCCATTTTGCATTGCATAGCAAATGAACATACGAAATTGTATTAAAAATATCCTATTTCTTTATTTATAACATCCACTATATTTATAACCGACCATGAGCAATAAATATATCGGGAAATATTTCTTTGTCAGTTATTGTATCTAAAAGAAGACATATGGTTCCGCCGACCGTCACCTACTTTCGATGTTTATTTGTACGATGATAAAAGAAAAAATAATGGCTTTGATCACATTGGTGTTCCAATTATTCATTCTGATAATATGTAATGTCTTTTTAATTTTCATTTCGTTTATTGTTCATTTATATCATTTCTCGATAAGGCAGGTAGGTTTTAGAAGGATTAACGTCTGTTAATATTAAAGTCGACACTTCCTCCTTTAAGAATCTTCAAAAAATCTGATTTCTTAGCAACAAGTAAACACAATAATGTTTACAGGCTCATTTGACATTAAAAAGTAGCTGGATTCACTAAAATTAGTATTATCAAAATATTATGAATATATTATTATATATGTATCTATATATAAGATAAGAGAAGAGATAATTTATAAAATATAGTGGCTAGTTGATTGACACTCTACGCTGTTAACTACCATGCTACCGTAGGCTTACAGTACTCATATTGATATTCAATTTAACGAAGTTCGACCGGCTCCGATTGTACTAATGCCATACAAATGCTGTGTACTGACAATCCTGCTTATGTGCGTAACCTTTTTAAGCGTTAGCAAATAAATATGATCATCTTTATCACCAACAAGCTTTTAAAAACATTGCCTTACACAACTCTTTTATGTTATGCTGACGTTTCTCGACACTGGACGCTCTCGAAGATACGCACACTAAAACAATGCGCATGTGCACGCCTCACAACATTCGTAGCCGAACGGACTATATGACATGAGACAGCAATAATGCTAATTTTATATGTATATTCAACTAGCCTTCCGCCAGCTGTTTCGCCCGCGTGGATCCGTTTTATGGGTCCCCGTAGGATAAAAAATAGCCTATGTGCTATACCTTTAACTTTCTTCCTTCCTTTTTAAATACGACGCTACACGATATATTAAAAGCATGAGCGTTGCTTTAACCGCGTGAGCCCTATTACCCGTTTTCCCGTTGTAATGAAGCATTTTCCCACTGTAAAAAGTAGTCTATGTTCATCAGGGATAATGTCGGCTTCTAATCTATACATATAATAAAACTGTAAGCAGGGTCAATTCTGTACAGTGCATAGAAATTAAAAAAAATACTTCTAGGGGTATTTTTATAAGTAACAGAAGCTAAAAATATAAGTTTTGAAATTATTGTCTGTCTGTCTGTCTGTCTGTCTGTCTGTCTGTCTGTTGTTAGCTTTTCACGCAAAAACTACTAGACGGATTTTGATGAAACTTTTTTTGTTTTATATATATTGGTCCTCGCTAACATTTAGGCTATAGATAATTTTAAAAATCACCCTTTAAGGGTGTGAAATGAGCGATGAAAATTTGTATGGAAAACTTGGATTTTTTCAATAGATTTTCTTGAAATTTGGTATAAATATTTTCTAACCAAAATAAAAGAATACGTGTTTCAGCATTTCCCGAAATTCACCCTTTAAATGTCAATTTTCTTTGAAACTCTTTGAAAATTGAGTGTCGAAACTTGATGTACAGAATGTTTTTGTGCGGAGTAATATACATATAATTTTGTATTTGTAATCTTTACTAACATAGTAAGAATTCTATTTAAGCTTTTTTCAAAACTACCCCTCAATAGCAAATAAAGTGGATTCGAAAGTTGGTATCTCAAGCGTACAATAATTAACCTTAACTTAATATTTCATTCTCAAATTCTTTTCCCTTCTTTGAATGATGTGTTTACTGATTTATTGTTGAATGAATTTCCGTAACATTAGTGTGTATTTCATATCAATCGGGTGATAAACAAAAAAGTTATGTTCATTTACAAATTAGCGACATAAACTTAAAAGGCACTTTGGGGAATTTGTATGAAAGTTTCGGTAACAGCCCATTCAAAACCATAAACAAAGGTTTAAATTTAAGTAAAATTATTTTGAACTCTCACTAATATTGTCGACTATATTAAATATACTTAGATCAGCTTACTGTATTTTCTTTCGTTGGCCGAGTATGGCTACCTAATAAGCGCATCGCGAGCCTTACCGCCGCCGAACCTTACATCACAGGCTCCATTGAGTTAGTTGCTCAGCTTATTAGTCTTCTTTTGGGATGGAAGATTATTAACAGGCTGCAGCTGAAACGATTATTATCGCTACATTATATCAAGCTGCAACCTTTTTAGCATTCCACTGCTGAGCATAGAGCTCTCCCAATATTGAGGAGGCCTCAAGCTCCGATGAACCGAAATCCAAATCTTACAATCTCAATGAATCCAGCATTAAGGTTATAAGATACGGAATCTAAACCTTCATACAGAATGTACAAAGCCTTAACAAAACAAGACTACTGCAGACATCTAGATGACGAATAGTTAAACTTTTAGTGAACCAACTGTTAATCTTAATATCTACCTATTTGGTAATTTGACATTCGATTTATCAACCACAAAGTTTACATGTCATACGGTAGATGGCGTTATTGAGCAATATTCATTTCTTCTCCAAAGTGAATCGATGGAGATAATTTCAAATAAAAGCCTTAAGTCTAATAAAAGTAAGTACATAGTGTAAAAAAAATAAAAAATAACATTTCACACGTATAGCCTCACATTAGGGTAGATATACCCTGTGTCGCGGGTGCCATGAACACACATAGAGACAGAAACACAACCACTCAGACCGAGAACAGTTTAAACTCATCATTGAAATTTCTGCTTCGCCCGGATTCTAACCCGGGACAGTTCGATTAGCAGTCCGGCATGGTAAACATTGCGCCACGCGGGTTGTCCCATCGTTGGGTAGGTATACGTATGATGCTGAACATTGTTAATTGGACCAATGATAACTTAACTCATTTTTTGCGTCTCTTTATTGCGTACGGGCTGAGGGCTCATCCACACACGTTGATTGATGGAGATATTAAGGATTCTTTAAAGATTCTTTATAAAAATATTATTTATTTCCAAATACAGATAGCACACTGTGTAGAGACCTTGCCTTCTGCTTTAGTTTTCACTATGTTATATGAGTTATGACTTATGACCAAATTGCTGTCCGCAAGTTTTAAACCTATAGTTTATTAATTGACCTTACAATTATTTTTCCGATTGTTTAATCCTAAGCACGTGTATGTTTAGAAATTTTATCTCCCAACTACAAGTAGTTGTATAGTGCACCTCTTTTCTGCAGTAGGTTAAAGCTATGTATATAGAATGAGTCTATACATTCTTTGCAGTATAAATTCACCCAATTTACTAAAGATACTATTTTTAACATAGATGAAGCCTCGGGCACAGCAGTATCTCTTAACTTTAATAAACGAGGTACATATTTGTAAAGAGAATCTGATTGCGCGAGACAAGCGAAACGTGAGAAAAGTGGATAGTAAGATCAGTACAGTAAGCATTCCTCACTGTTTTAGGTTTGAAGGATTTAGAAAAAATACATTAAGTTTCTTCTGAACATATGAACATAAGTGATTTCACTATATGTAAGAATAATCTACCTACTACTTATTAAATGCAAATAAATAATCTTTAATTTTTAATCAATCCATTTTATAAAAGTCTTTATACACGCGGACGACGTCGCGGGCACAGCTAGTGGTAAAATAATTTTTCATATCGGTCCAGTAGTTTTGGAGCTAATTCAATACATATAAACAAACCATAAACAAACAAACAAGCAATCAAATCTTTTCTCTTTATGATTAGAGCAGAAATGAACAGCGATAGGCTGTTCATAGTGAGAGTGTTAGTGTATATACACTAACACTCTCACTTGAGTCTATATAATAATAACAATAAAGCAAACACATAAACCACAACAAACAACATCTTTCTCATTAAAGGTGTTATTGAAGACAAACTCTTTACTTCCCGGGTAATTTGTGAGGCAAATATTTACAACCTTCACTTAAACTCCTTTGAAAACATTTACAAAGGGCTCATTACAATAATAAAAGACGGACTTGCTAATCTTCAGCTATGACTTGACTTTGTGATTGCTAAATGGACAGGAATTTGAAGTGTTTCGACGCGGTAGTCAATACTTGGTTAAAAAAATTACGGAAAAGATACAGTACCATTATTATTATAATGACTGAAGCGCGCAAGTCCCAACGGCTGGCACTGAACGCAAGCGATACACGTAGCGTGAGATGTGTAGTAGACCATGGGTAGACCGCTAGTGGCTAATTTCCTGGCGCATTTCCGTGCTTTGGAGTTCACATTAAGCCGGTGTTCCTAGTTGTTCTAGCTAGATAGTTTCGACTTTCTGAAGAACTTTGATGAAGATGACAAAGAGGTTTATTTAAATGTAGATAATATTACAATTATAATAATGTTTAATTTGGCTAAGCACTAGTTAGTAAAATTTTGTAGGTGGTAGAACTTTACTGGTTGGACCGGGGAAGTGCCATCGCTGCAGCCCCTTCCGCCGTAAAGTAGTTCTATTGTAGAATTTTCGGTGGAAAAGTGCAGTTGCGGGCCAGTCTTACATCGATTATCAAGCGACAATTAGTTACATACTACCCTAGGAAAGACTGTGGCTCTGGTTAATTCACCATCCAATCACGTAAACTCAACTTTGTCTTTATTAATCCAGTCGAGGTGATATACCTCCGGCCAGTTGATCAAATTTAAAACAACACCAAAAATTCCGTAGCTGGGTTGTCATCTCTTTATGTCTCTCATACATTGTATACATTTCTACATACTTTAAAATAATATTGGGTTTAGTCGCATTAGGACAGATCCTCTCGCCAGTGTCCTAAGCGGACTGAATTTTTATTATAAATAAAAATGGGACTTATTGAATGATCAATTTCTTTTGACGGTGCACATCGTGGAACTATTTAATTCTGAAAAACGTGCGAATGAATTTAATCGTGTTCTTCCAAGCGGATATGGCGTCCGCCCGGGGCTGACTGCGACGGCTCGTGAGACGGATTATAGTGTCAAAGGAACATGACGTTCAGAATGTTCTCATTATTCTTTTGTCAGGAGTACGGATGTGATTTTTAATGCGTGGGCTTAAGCATACGGTCATTTGGATAAAGGGCAATGTAAGGGCAGGTTGGGCATAAGAGATTCAAACGAGATTCATTACTCAATGTAGCAGTTAGTAATCTTTCATTTATGTTATAAATGAAAAGTTGCTAATTTAAGTATTTAATTACGTTATAATGTCTTCTTGATCATTTCCACACGTTAACTTTTCGCCCACACATCGCCCAAAAGGTCACAGTCATGTAGCCGAGGACTACGAAAAAATTGACGTTCTTTACACAAATATTTAAATTAGGAATATATTTAAAATATCTATTCTATCTTTCATTTCGTCACAAACACATAATAAAGTGATCTGTGATTGTATACATAAGTATTCTTTTGTTTGCGGTACGCAACCCTAAGAAAAAATAAAGGAAGATATTTAAGGGATCGTTGTTGTTACCACGTATCCCGGAATATATCCTGATTACTTGATATTATTTTTAACTGACTAGTGTATTGAAAGAGGATTCGTTTCTTTATCATCTCAAAGAGTTTTTATGTTACTGCTAAATAAAAAATATAAAACGAATAGCGACAGATGAATTGTTATTCAGACTTTGTCAAACATCTGGACGGTGACAGGCAGGCGCTCCCTGTATTGTGGTGACGATGGCGCGAAGATTCAATGTTTGACAGTTACTAACAGTTTATATAGGAAAATAAAATAGGTTGTTTTACTATTAATTTCGCATTTATTCTA
The DNA here is from genome assembly GCA_911387765.1 of Pyrgus malvae. Classification (NCBI taxonomy): domain Eukaryota; kingdom Metazoa; phylum Arthropoda; class Insecta; order Lepidoptera; family Hesperiidae; genus Pyrgus; species Pyrgus malvae. The sequence continues at coordinate 507,669 of OU426955.1, read as the reverse complement.
TATTTTCTCACCGCTTAAACCTTCCCTAGACTTCTACTAATATTTCAAGACCAAAATTAGTCACATCGGTTCAGCCGTTCTTGAGTTTTAGCGAGACTAACGAATAGCAATTTTTTATATATATATATATATATATATATAGAGATACACTTTTTATTATTAAAAAAAACACAAAAACCCTTTATTGAGACACCAACGGAGTGACATTATGGAAGTATACTTTATTTCTAAAGCGTGAGAAGGAATTTAATAAGAGTCTTCCCGACTCTGCTCGGGGCGGCATGAGACGGATGTCTGTATCAAAAGAGAACGACGCTCACAATTTTCTTATTGCTCTTTGTCAACAATACGGAGGGACATAGTGCATAGATTTTTAGATTCTTCATTTGAAACAGAAGGGCAGAGAGATTATTCGATTATAGATCGCAAGCGGCACAAAATTTATTTGAACTAGTAAAACATACATTCAAAAATTATAGTTAAAGAAACCAAAAAAATACACTTACTTAATTGTAATTGAATTAAAAAGTCAATAACAATCTTAAAATAAACATACTTTTGTCTGTAAAATCTATATCAGACGTGAAGTTGTCGCTTTTTCGTCCCACAACTGGGCACCGGTCACTACCCACTATTGAGGAGGCCTGGAGCTTACTCATTTACTCCACCACGTAGCTTTATTGCGGATTGGTGAAAATGCGAGTTAATGGCCAACCAGCTGTCGGATGTTTCCGAACCGCCGATGTTGTCGCAGCTGATGGTTGCCTCATGAGTGTCTCGAACTGTGAAAGTGGGTGTGGTGGTACTTCGGTCTAACCATTAAAGTTCTAATTACAAAATTTTACTCACTACTTCTTTGTTTAATAAAATATTATTACAATTTAATTTTTTTATTATAATTTAATATATCTTCTTTATTTATGTTGATCAAAGTTACTAAAAAGTATTAAATTACGAGTTTTACTTTTACGCTGTATCTATGGTCCAGTGGACCTCGTCGGTGAAATGGGCATGAGCTGCAGCGATCACTTAGCTCCACGTGGTCTGCATGCTCATCTGCTACTCCATTTATAACCATTAAACACAGCAGCTATAACGCGGGTAAAACTCATAAAGAAATCGTATAATAATTGAATCCTTTGAATTGTTTTATTTCGCTACTAACTACAACAGAGACATCACTATTTTCCCTTTACTTAAGTACTTCATCAAAGAAAGTTTAAATGACTGAGTTAACCTTTAAGCTATATAGAAAGTACACAAAGGTCAAGCAACAAATGCAAACACTAAGACAGCATGGTACTGGAGATGTAATCTCACAGCTCCGCGTTAGGAAGTGTTTAATGAGAGATCTGTGGACGGCCGTTCACCCCTTCTTATCGAGAGGCTGCCCTTTCAACTCGCACCCGCTGCTCGCTGCTCAGGGCTGTCAACGCCGTGTCAAGATAAAGTTATCGATGTGTCATAGTGACTTTAAGACAATGTCCTGATCGTATGTTTCGATATTGCATCCAATCAACTTATACATACTAAAAAAATACGTTGCAATACGTTTTTGTGTCGCGGATTAAAATATAAACACTACAGATTCCTTCTTTAATAGTATGGCTGCAACCCTTTTTCGTATCGCTACTTAGCTCACCACGCTGATCTATTGCGGGTTGGTGAAAATCGGGGTAAGTGTCCAACCCGCTGTCGAATGTATTCAAACCGCCCATGCAGCCTTCGACAGGGTTTAACGACTGCTATCTATCGTTACCAACTAGGACCGATGGCTGAAAGTGCCCTCCGAATTTTTTAAATCTATCACCAGCACAATCTAGACTCGTGGCGGTTCTCCACAGTCCGCTTTGCATGTTCCTTTTTGCTAACTGTAAATTTTGAAACAACCTTCCAGTTGAGGCATTTTCAGTGGATTCCGATTTTTCAAGAAAGTCTTCTTCTTCAAAGCCGGCAATCCTCAGGTCACTACTCTGTAGTTGCACGTGTGAGGCGACGGTGATCGCTTAAATTCACGCGGCCCGTCTTCCTTTTTGTGCGGTTCATAATATAAAAAAACCGGCCAAATGCAAGTCGGACTCTCGCACGTAGGGTTCTATGCCATTATAAAAAAAACACGTTTATTGTATGGGAGCCTCCTTAAATTACATCATCTGTGAAAATTTCTATTGTCTAGCCATCACGGTTCATGAGATACAGTCTGATGACAGATAGACGGACCGACGGACGGACAGCGGAGGCTTAGTGATAAGGTTCCGTTAGCACCCTTCGGGTACGGTACCCTAAAAAATTAACTATTAAAAAACTTTAATCATGCATTTAGATAGACGCAAAAAAACATTATTTTTCTTTCATCATCAATATGTGCATTTTAAACAGACATACTTTTTCATTCATAATTCATAGCCAGTAGTCACTTTATTGCGAACAAAAAGCTTCGCTTACCGCATCTGATCCATACCAAGTGATATAAAAAGCTATTTGTATTACTGCATCATTTAAATCGGCTGACTCAAATGTATAATAATGAGCTGCCACAGAACGTTTTAGAAACTTTTTAATGAATATGAGCAAAGAAATTGGTAAAAATTACAGTTAGAAGTGAATGGTAAAACTTGCACGTCGATCCGGGAAATTTGATTCCCACCAGGTACTTCAACTAGAACTATAAGCAGTTGACATACTGGGAATGACACCGATCTATAATGTCGACACACAACTAATATACTGTCACAGGCTGGCATTTAAAATAGTGCCGCTTTTTCTTCGCCGCTATTTTTTCAGCTCAGCAAAGTAAAACGTGTCCAAAACAGGCACCTAGAGCCGTTGACTGTGAAAAGACGTTCATTAATCGAACAATTATATGTTTCAAAACTGAAGAAAATGATTTAATTTTTAATTTTAATGTAATTTCTGAGGTTGAATTAAAATTGTATATTTGCGTAAAAAGTACTAATCACTTGCTTAGGGTTAAGAACATCGATTCAATACGTTTTCCTAATAAACAGTTTTTTTTAAGTCACAATAAGTGGGACAGTAAAAAAATGTATGAAAGGGTAACTACCTACATTTTGGTAGTTCCTTAGAATAACGATGTAACGACCTTGCTCAACTGGTCAAGAGATGGCGCTACGGGTAACCTGAATCAAGCAAAAAGATTTTTAGAAGCTCTAAAATGAAACTCTACGAACACGGCCAATCGTCCTTCGTGGCCACCTTGCCTGGAGGAAGATTTCCCTTTGCTAAACTGGTAACTTCGCACTAGAATATGTCCTTTTTGAACTACAATGCGTGATCATGATCACTATTAGATAGACTGCAGCCTCACAGCTATGACAGTGTCCATTTCCACAAGACACTAACTCTATGGCAACCACCATGTTATAGATTTCCGTTGTATGAACCAATAACATCAACTTACCATGCAGGAAATAACACATGCACGTTCTTATCATGCAAGTTGTGATCTGCATGCGCTTATGCATAAAAGCATGTTTTTGCGTAATGCTTGTAGCTGCATTTTGCACGCGTCTTTGTAGCATCTTCTTACTTAATACTTTAATGTATATGTATGTATTATGTATGAGAATATTCTTAAAGCGGATTCCACCACGTTGCACCAATGCCAAACTATAGGTTCATAAAAGGTAAATTAAATGTCCTGATTGACGTATTCACTATACGGTATTATTATTTCAAAGACAAAACAAAAAACCGAGATATGTAAAAATGGCGTATGATTTTAATTACGAATATAGGCTAGGCTATGGGAGTACCTACGAGTATATTTCGATTTTCCACTCTTAATGGTTAACAGGATTACGTGGCTTGGAAATCCGCCAATTTTAAAGCAAGCAGTATCAAATTTGGTATAAGCTTTATTAAATTGAAAAAATTAATATAAATGCGTATTGATTTTTAGTAATTCAACATCAACAAAATACATTATATATTATGATTTAAACATGAAAAGGCACAATTATTTGTTAGGAAATATGTTGTGAAATTGCAGCTTTTTACACTACACCTAAAAGAAACCCTCCTTTTATGAATTTCCCTGTCTGATTTCAGTGGACTCCAATTTTACAAGTCTTGGTATCCTTTGTGGATTTTGTTCCAATAGTTATACTTTGTTGCAAATCTTTATGTGTGTCCGGGTGCGAAAGTTTAGACAAATATTATTGTTACTTACCTACTTTCTATCTCTTAAAAGTATTAAAAGTATGGCAGGTAAAATAAAGACTTCACGTCCAACAAGATGATACAATAAATATCCAGATTGTTAGTAGGTACTGGACGTAGAGCCGAAATATTTGCGATCGAACACTTAGCCAGAGCCGGCAGTAAACATAGAGTAATCAATAATGCTTATGCCCACACGTAACGAGAAATCGTTCGATTTTAAACTGTAGAGATAAATCGAACGCCCCGTGTGCCTCCACACGCCACCGAGATCTGCGTCGATCGTCAGTTTTCCGCAGAAGTCCATACAATAAACATGTCAACAAAGATTGAAAATGATGATGCCGCACTTGCGTTGTTGGGCTTAATTGCGCGTTGTTAAGCCTAATAATGTACTTAAAGAAAAAAAGTCGAGGAGCTTATTGTAAGGAACTATCGCCTTACTCAGGAATAAATAAAAGAACTGATACCGATTAACAACGTTTTATTCGTTTTCAAATAATAAAATAACGATTAAATGCACTATCATCCTTTACTCGCATCTCATTATTTAATAGCAAGGAACTATTCATATATTTATATATATATTAGATATAATACACTGACCTTTTCAAACGATACTCCTCTATACCTTCACCACTAACAATTACACACTTAGCAAATTACTTAGAGAGGTCTTTCCTCCACGATGGCTAGCGACTGACTGACTATGGTTCGGTTTGTAGGCAGCCATCTTGGGTAGTAAACAATAAAGATGGCTGCCAACGAATGAGTAATCTAATCGGGCGTTAATCAAATGTACAACTTTTTATGTTCAAATTACAAATTAGGCTTACAGCTCGGCCATCCTGATAAAGCGAAGTCCCGTCGCTCTCAAGTTAAAAAAAAATTAAGAGTTTCATTTGCTTTAAGTATCTACTGAATGGACACATCAATATTTTTCACTTCTATGTAGGTGTCAAAATAACAAATTTAAATTTTACGTATAAATTTCATTCATGGTTCTATTCTCTTATCCCAAATTCACTCGTTTTACCAGCAGTTATACTAGCAATATTTTTTCAACATTTTTTTTACTGTCCCACTGCTGGGCACATGTCTCAGCATAATAATAAATAATAAGTAAGTAAAGTAAGTAACAGTAAGTAGTCTCGGTAATATCAGCTAACATATAAAACATAAATAATTTACTTATAATACAATTTATGTATAACATTTTTGAAGACAAAGACATTTATTCGCACAAATATGGGCGCTTACAAAGCTGTTTATATATATTTAGTTCGTCATACCCACCTTCATGAGGTATGCAAATATACAATATTAAAAATATAAAAGGAAAAACTTAACTATAACACAATAACGAAATGTACATTTACATCTATTTTATTTTAAATTATTTTTATTATGTAGTAGTTTACTTGCGGCTTGGCAAAGTTCAAAGATTCACCTCCGTTTCCTCTCCTTATTATTCCAAGTGTTTGTGACTTCACCTGACATGCAGACTTTCTTCCGCTCCTTCACTTGATTTATTATGTCATAAGTGCTTGCGCCTTTGCCTGACCCACAGACTCCCTTACGCTCCCTCACTCGATTTATTATATCATAAGTGCTTGCGTCTTTGCCTGACCCACAGACTCCCTTACGCTCCCTCACTTCATTTATAAAGATATAGATCGTCTACTCCAAAAGTTAACATCAAATTAAACTCTAAACTATATAAAGCTCAAAACTGTATAAAGCTCAAAACTGTATAAAACCCAAAACTGTAACAGCAAAAAGAATCATTTTCTACTGAATTAATTCCTGTCCATACTAATATAATAAATACGAAAATAACTGTCTCTCTGCCTGTCTGTTACGCGTTCCGCTTAAAATACTGAACCAATTTTGATGAAACTTAAGGCGCTGGATAAACGCCTATGATTTTAAACGGCAATATCGTCTTACGTCGTATTTCAAATGTATGGAAGAAAGTATACCTAAAACCTGGAATAGCGAATAGACTATTTTTTTAAATCTTAGATCCATAAAACGGATCCAAGTGGGCGAAGCCGCTGGCAGAAGTTATGTGCATTATTAAGTTATCAAATACAACCTTTTCCAATAGGTACATATTATAAAGTGTTTTTTTTTACTTTTCCCCAAATGTAAAATCAATTTATTACCGTATAATAACGTTAATTTTTAGAATAGACGATACAAGTGCTTACGGCTTTGCCTCACCCGAAGGCACATTGCCGCTCTCTCACTTAACTATGCCATAATGACAAGTATAATATTATAAGATTTATTAATGTATTTGCGACTCTGCCTTCCGCTTCTCCACCAGTTCAGCACGCAATGAGTACATGTGGCTTTGTCTTACACGCAGGGTCTTTTAAGCTTCCTCACATGTAAACAGAAAAACTTAATTTAAAAAAATACGTTAACACAAACATTTCAACGGTCTTATCCAATCTCGAAATTACATCTAAAATTTATTTCGCTTGACTGCCGTGGGAGATCATGGTATATTTAAAATCTAGCTTTACCATTAGATACTACTTTAACATTGAAACTTGTTAGGTTCATCATAATTACGTATAGAATCTCGTGACCAGTTTGTTATACTTATTCCAAATCTAACTTTTGAATTAGTTAATGATGCGTGTATAGCCATAATGTAGGATTATACTTTGAATATGACCATATATTATAAACATATTTGGAAATGAATGATTATGATTATTGCAACTTGTCACATCATATTTGCACAAATAGATCTAAAGGCCCGTTAGCCCTCATAAATCTACCTAATAATACAAAACTCCAACACCCTTTTTTTTTTTTTTTGGTTTCGCTGGGGGAAATGCGTTACGCATCCCCTCCCGCGGAGGGGTATGTGGGACTCCCCAGGGTCAATACCCCCTGGTATACCCACTAAAACCCCCAGCGGCACTCCGGCTTCGCCTCCTGGAGGGGGCCTGGGAATCCGGCAGAGCCTTTACATCCAGTCCCCCTCCGGCGAGCCCCGCCTATATGGCGAGCCCTTCGCGCCCCCCCCCTTATGATGGGTGGGGCAACGGGGACGGTCGAGAGTGCGCGACCGTCCCCGTATCCACTGATGGTGAGCGGTGCAATGCGGGCGGAGGAGCCTCACCTGTCGCCCGCTGCTCACCATCGGGAAGGTGAAGGCGGTCATACGCCCGCCTCCTCCGTCCCCATCGCCGCTTCCGGAGCGCGGGCGCAAGAGGGTCTTCCTCTCGCGCGCGCTCCGCTGCCTCCTTCTGCGACATTACGGATTCGCAGAAGGAGGCAACCGCCGCCCACGCTCTCTCGCTCCCCAGCATCGCGCTCACAACGCGGGGGAGCGAGAGGTCCCGCCCGACCACCGCAACCAGACTGCGGCGCTGCTCGGACCAAAAACTCCAACACCCTGGTCCAACTTCAAAATGTCATCTTACATCTATTCACTTACGCTCGATTGCACCAATTTACCAGTATCCTCGATATCTCAATGAGTATATTCCAAATCCAACCTTTCATTAGATATTGCTCATTAGTATTCAGACTTGTTACCTCAAAATTGCACATAGGTCCTTATTCTCACTGGGTTACATCATATCTGAAACTTATAAATGCGAAATTATATAGGGTGATTTTTAATTTATGATAAATTCATTACATTTTATAAGTCCAATGACTCATTTAATAAACGGACAAAATAAATCTCATCACTGTTGAGTATGTCCCAACCACTTTGATATTCAAATTAAAAACTAAGACAGCCTGTATATACGCATGGTAATATGTTCGATCTCAAGTCGCTTCTAATCTGTAATAATATGGGCGTTGATGCCAGAAAACTCTTCATAGTTTTACTTTAACCTATGGAAAATGTATGAACAATCACTTTATCGGAAACTAATAAATAATTTGCGGTACCTAGAGGAAAACAGAATCTAACTTTCGTATACCACGCATTTCAGGCGATAAAATTGCAAAGACCAACAATTTTACTATTTCAAACGGAACCAAACAGCTGCGGGAAGGCATCGGTATTCCAATACACATCACCTCATTACAATCCCACTGCAAAACCCTGTATTCATAGCTATGAATGCCTATTTAGCTAAATAGGGATGTATTCACAACCTTTCATCTCATAATCCGTCCCACCATCAAAACTAATATTTGTGAAGAGATTGATTGTAAATTACAGAAATATAAGCATTATTGGAAAAACAACGATAACGTTATACAGAAACTAAAATATTTTATCTTCAGAACTTCAATATTAATTTAACAAAATGGGGTCATGAACCCGTTGCACAAATTCAAAAGTGGTATTTTAAAAGAAAAAAAAAAGTTTGCACTAAACCACGCTTACAAAACAGGATATAATAATTGTTAATTTATTTTTATACATGATTTTTATCGTCCTCTAAATCAATAAAAAATTAATGATTTGAGACTTCACAAATCATTTATCACACAAAATGTATGAGGATATCAAGTTTAGTCAGCTCAATAAAAGTGTCTCAATTGATTTAGACCGGATCGACTCCCATTAGATTTTTCTTTAGTTCGTAAGTTTGAACACCTTAACAAGATCTAGTCATATAGATTAAAATCTCTCCACCGAACCACGTAAATACACTTGTTGATACGAACAAATAGATACACATTTAAATAATTATAAAGCACACGCATTTCCCTTTTATTTTATCCCATTCGTATTTAGACTTTTAACGTATCCAACACTTAGTATGGAGGCCAAGAGTTCCACAGGCCAGCGATAGTCTTAATCAATCATGTAACACAATCCAACGGGTATCACTTTAGTGTATGTTTGCAATGACTGAACCCAGAAACCACTAGAATATCTGAATTCTCATTTCCACAAATACCCGCATATCGACTTCACATTACATTCGAATCACCCCGCAAGTCCTATATTATCGAGTGTAGACAGAAACACTGTATAGCCCATCATACTTAATATTATAAACGCGAAAGTTTGTAAGTATGGATGCCTGTTACTCCTTCACGTAAAAACTACTGAATGGGTTTCAACGAAATCCCACAATAATATAGCTTATACATCAGAATAACACATAGACCACAATTTATCCAAAATATGACGATAACTGTCAAGTAAGTAGGGAAAAAAAATCTACCATTTGCGAGCCGCTCCGGCGCGCGCTGCCAAAACCACTAGAGTTACGAATATGTAATGCATGATTAAAATGTTTATTTTAAATATTCCTACTATTCCAGTTTATATTAGATATCTCATTATAGCCAAAATAATCATAACTACAATAAAAATTGATAATTTACTGACCCCTTCTAACGCGGGTAAAACCTCTAGTTGAAAAATAAAACGCTTCCTCCGAATTAAAGCAATTAATATAGTATAGTATTCTGTCATTTTATTTCACCCATTGTGCCCCGCTTCTACTTTATTTTTTTTGAATAATTATTTTTACAGTATTATTTGTATTATTGTTATTTATTGTATTTATCACTTCTTTTAGTGTAAATCTCTACAATTCGACAGCGCTAACGAAACGATTACACCCCGTAATTTGCCCGCAACACGCTACAGACAAACGGCCTCCTTCCCCAATCTTCCTCCAATCCTTTTCAAGGTCTTGTAAAGGACTATGAACGCGCAACTTCTATGGTCCATTCATTGCTTCGCAGCACAGAAACGATACCGAAAAGTAAAATCGGAAGTTCAATAATGCATGTTCTAGCGACACTTAACCTTTCAATGATTGGGCGCACTTGCAAAGGCAGAAGTATGAAGAATTATATTACAGTTATATCAGTTTGAAGCCCCCTAAGAAAATTTTCATCACAGTTATCAACGTTACGTTCAACCTAATCATTTCATATTGAAATGGTTGTATGTATAAATGAAAAATTCCATCAAAATAACATGACTTTTCTATCCAAGTCAAGCGGTACCAAAACTATTAGCTATGTATATATTAATTGCTCAAATGGAATGAACGAGGGAATTTTCAATCACCACCTAGTTTATACTTTTATTAACAAAACCTCGCAAGAATCGAGTGAACCCTCAGCGGCCGCTCGAACTATCCCGGATGAAGAGCTTCCAATCACCCATTTACTCATTGTATTCTCTCCAAAGCGCTTCACTGTGTAAATCATTAAACTAAAACAGAAAATACAATCACACGAACTTCAACTATTCAATAATGAGACCTTAGAAAGCTCAGATCTAGGAACGTTTTATTCATGTGAGAAGTCGAATAATAATTGTAGAACATTTGGTTCACAGATTTCCTTTCCATTTATACACAAAAATAAGATTAAATTTCTATGCTCGTATATTGCCTATAACAAACTTATGATCACGGAAGCAACAAACATCCTGTTGAACGTTTACGAGTCACTTAATCAGTTAAGTAAAACAAATTGTTTCATTCAGGTAAGTTTAAAACTACAAATTTAAGAATTAAAAAAAAAACTAGAAATAACACCACAAAACCCGTTTTTTTCTCTTGGAGTTATCATGAACAAACTCCCAATCGCAGTCTCAAGTAAAGGAGACTTTACATGGAGAAGAAATGAATTACCACTGTTTAATTATGTAGTCTTAAAACCTGTTTACCCATTATAAGGTAAACCGAGATTAGATCAGATACTCATAATTTACAAAATCTTTTCTCTCCTATGCAAGCTATATAAATTTTAAATTTATTTTGCACTGCACCTTTCCATGATATGATTCAATTGAACCCCTGATACCCTTAAACTTTAAAATAAATCTAGCAAATACTTTCGTACTAGACATTTAAAGCGTTTTTTTCACTTTATTTATAATTATTTACATTTAATATCCCCTTGGAATATCTACTTCAATGAACAAAGTTCTCCAATTGCAACGTTATATTTACGAGCTTTCCAATTAATTACGAATGTATGAACGAAACGAATAAAACGGCTAATCAATACGAAGTAAAGATAAACTGTGACTAATAAAAGAAAAAAAATTGGGGTGGGTTATACGAATTTTATTAAGATAAAAATTCGCTGATCGCACTTCTGAGTTGTAAGGAACTATCGCCTTACTCAGGAATAAATAAAAGAACTGATACCGATTAACAACGTTTTATTCGTTTCCAAATAATAAAATAACGATTAAATGCACTATCATCCTTTACTCGCATCTCATTATTTAATAGCAAGGAACTATTCATATATTTATATATATATTAGATATAATACACTGACCTTTTCAAACGATACTCCTCTATACCTTCACCACTAACAATTACACACTTAGCAAATTACTTAGAGAGGTCTTTCCTCCACGATGGCTAGCGACTGACTGACTATAGTTCGGTTTGTAGGCAGCCATCTTGGGTAGTAAACAATAAAGATGGCTGCCAACGAATGAGTAATCTAATCGGGCGTTAATCAAATGTACAACTTTTTATGTTCAAATTACAAATTAGGCTTACATTATGTAGGTACATATTATTGCATAAATCATGCTTTGCGTGATACGCACATGTACAGAGAAATCGCATTTTGAGAGAACAAGAATTTCTCGTTACGTGTGGGGCGGGCATAACCAATCATAATATATGTTCACACAGAGACAATACTATACACACATACGCAAATATAAAATGTCTTTAAAGCTCTGATACATTTCCTTTTCAGAACTAAATTATAAATAATAATGACTTTATTTCAGACCATGAATTCATACATTAAGTTAGTACAACACAAATGCTTACAAAACTATTACTGAATTTTAACTATAAGTGAACACAAAACACATTTATGAGTTAGTATACAAACTTATCCAATATTAGGAGGTATTTTAAAATATAAGGAAAACTATATACAGACATGGTCGAGAGCATGTGTATTGTGTGCCCTATTCCAGGCGTACCACAGAGGGATGTCTAGCTTGTACGCCAATGTGCTGAGGATGGCGTTGGTACTTCCCACCAGCCCGCTCATCGTCGACGCCACACGTTTGCGGATGAGCGTGTAGAAGTGATCACACTCGCCTCCGCAAACATGACGGACACGCTGAGTAACGGGGTTTTATGACTCTACGGGACAGGGAACAGACGCCTGGGTAAAATCCTATCGTATTAATCGATCAACGCAAAGTAGAAAATTTAATTTGTAAAATTAGATAGTGTGAATCAAATACCTTTATAATATTCTCTTTCTTTAACCTACTCTGTAATTTCAACCGCGAGCTAAAACCACAGCTAAAACTATCCGAGTTGCCTGCCGTTCGCTGCATTATAAATCGCAACCAGCCCCGCGGATCTCACCGTTTGTTTTTGCACCTGATTCCAGATTTAAATATTGTGCCATGTTTATTAACAGCTAATCGAATTCTGGCTTTCGGTTCGCTTTAAATATTATACAAGCGTCTGGAATGTTCATAAATAATGCTTTTTATGGACCATTTGTCAAGTATAAGCTATGAAAAGATTTAAAAAGTGGAAAATATGAACCTTTTGTGTTTTCTTTAAAGTAAATGTTTCGGCTTGGTTTCTTAGAATATTGCGTTGCGTCATCAAGAAAATTCCGCTTCCTGTCCCATTGTTTGGTAATGCGGCTCTAGGCAGAACCTTCTCAAAATCATTCTAAGAATATTTTTATAATAGTAAAATTTTGTACTAAACTAGCAAATTTTTGAATATAAAGTAATACAATTATATTGCTTCTCCTAAAGCATTACAAAAATGGAGTACGGAATTAATGTCTAATTGGAAGTTCCTAGTCTCGACTTCATTCCTCTCTGAGGCTGTCTCTGCACATGTTACCAGTACATCCTGTGTTCATATATAAGCTGAAGTAATTGTCAATACATTCTTTAACAGGGTACTGACGATAAAATTTTATTAAAACAAATAATGGAAAACATCCCCGAGTTCTCTCAGCCTCTTAGCCACAATCAACTTTTCCATCAGAAAATCTCGCTTTTGCCAAACTTCGGCCGACGCCTAACAGTATTTAGCGAGTTATTATTCAGTTTACCGGTTGTTTTATTGTTCGCTAATTACTTTCACTAATAGTTCATATTTCGCTAAAGTGTTTTCACTAATAGTTCATTACCAATAGTTCATAGCTCACTGTACGTTTATTTAAGGTGTTTCTTTATTATTTTTTTAAGTTTTTGTATATCTTATTACGTGGTAATAAAGAAATATTTTGCTGCCTTCCTACCTGTTTTAATATAACATTTCACACTTGTAGCCCCACAGGGTAGACATACCCTGTGTCGTGGGTATGTCTACCCTGTGGTAGACAGAATACTTATGTGTCATATATCTTTGTTCATCTATTATTTAATTAATAATTAATTATTGCCCTAGGTTTTGAGTGCTTCCATCAATATTCTTAGGTACATGCTTTACAATGTAAACACATTAGTAATCAAGATCGTCACCGATCCATCACGATTGCATGACCGCTTCCGTAACAGCAATTTACAACCGGCGTCAGCAAGTTTGTGCATAATATCATGCTAATTACAATGATTGCATATGCAATATTACCGCGCAGACATAATGAAGGTTAATATCACTCTAGTCTGCTTTAATGATCTTACATATATCTACTTGCCGAGTAGTTAGTGGTTGTAACAAAACAACACCACATTAAAATACTAATTATGCGATTAAAAAGTTAGTCACTCATTGAATTAAAATAGGTAATTATATTAATCGTATTTTTAGAGTAGTTTATAACTGGCCGGAACGGTCACCCGTCTTAATCCCGACTGCACCTGCTTCACTTTGCTGTTCACTACTCTCGTTTTGTACTTAACGCAGCATTCCCATGCATTCTGAAGCTAGACTTATACTTTGTTTTGTTCAATGTGGCGGGACATTCTTTTCCACAGAAAAGTGTGGCGACCTTTCTCAACTCATCAAGAGACGGCGCCACATGTATTATGAGTCACGCTATTAAAGTTTTCTTAATATATATGTAATACCTAATATACAAGCTCCTAATCAGATCATAGCCACTCCACAGCCATGGCCACCTCGCCAGTCGGAAGATCTCCAATTGACAAGAAAGTGAAATGGTTTATGCTGAACTGACGATGAAAGGACTTGTGAGATGCGCCAGAGCTTTCTTTAAGCAGTGCCCCCATTAAAAGATTCTACGGGCATGTAGTGTGTGTCTCTCTCTCTCTCCCACAGCGTAAAATTGTGGGACACCTCCAGGGGCTCCAGGTCACCAGCTAGATAATTAAAAGTCAAAATCTAGGACCCATAAGACATGAAAGTTCCCGTTGAATCGATTCTTACGATTGCTCGTAAGAAACACTGCTACTTAATACGATAAACATACTCGTAGATATTATCACATGTATGTGCTAAGATATTAATGTATCATCCCGCTATTTCACGCCTAACAATCACACAACAAGAAATAACGGGCCACCTAATAGCCGCTTTTAAATTACATTGTTTGACATGCAGACATATCTCGGAGCTGTCATCAACTTTAATGCTTTCCACAATATATAAATGTATCGCATACATAACTGGTATATTATGCAACATATAGCATAAACATGTTTATTAAAAGAGCAATGTACGTCGATGCTGGTATTCATTCGCTCTTTTTTGTTATTTGTTACAGGTGTGTGCGGAACAAGTGTTCATTAGCAGTATGAAATTACCTGTCACGGTGTCGATAACGGAACAATGATTACGGCTCGCTAAGACAAGAAAATATATGCATCAATTAAATATAATACATTTATGTAATTGGGTTATATTTTTTTATCTTTGTAATATTTGCATATCTCATGAAGGTAAATATGGCAAACTAAATATATTTTACATCTTTTGTAAACACCCATATATATGCAAATAAAAGTCTTTGTCTTATTGTGAACCATAAAATGTTTCACACTAATAACCCCACGTACGTTTGCAGAGACAAGTACAGAGTTATGTGGGATTCATACCGCATTAATCACCTTAAGGAAGACGGAATCTTCAGCGGAGCACACCGGTTTTTTCCATGTGAGGCCTCCCTCCAATCTTGGGAGATCGATGGTGCTCTCTTGCGCTGCAAACAATGGAGTGCATCTACGCATACCGCCATCATTCCCGGGACCACTGGCTAACGGTTCTTTCCACTCCCACCCCAGAAGTCCCTTTTCTTTAAAACCTTAACCTTAACCTTTACGGTAACTGCGTGGGATACTGAGCTACAGTGACCAAAGTTCTACAATAACATAAATAGTCGTAAGTAATTCTGGAGTGGGATGATTGTTGGATGCGTACAGGAAGACAGCTTCACGCACAGTGCGCTGTGCGCTCTGATACACCCGGACACACAAACTTGATCTTCCCCAACAGGGCTCTTAGTTACATAGTAAATTAAACAAGTCTGTACGTTTGTGAGTAACATCTTCCATTCTATTACCAACAAATTAATAAGTTTTTTTAAATTTAAATGGAGTAGCAGACGAGTGTGAAGTGGTTGCTGCAGTCCGCCGTCCTCGGTCAAGCTATGAATGTTCTTTCTTCTTCTTTGTCGTATTGTTCATCACTGAAGGTCGTGCCTTGAAAAATAGTCATTTGTGATTAAAATCTAGGCAATTCATGAAGTTGCCTCGTTGTTGTTCGGCTTTTTTTGAGACTCCTGTTACAAAAAAAAAAAGAGTCCAGTTAGTGCGGTCAGGTAGTCACACCAAATCTGTGCTATCGTCTGGTCGGAAGCGCGCATGGCTCGGCGGCTAGCGTCGTAGGACGCAAGCGGTCTATGCAGATAAGCCAAACAGGCGCGGTCGGGTGTAAGATGGGTGGCCGCTAGTGGCAAAAATATTCATGCGCGTTTCCGTGCTTCGGAGGGCACGCTAAGCCTTGGTCCCGGTTGTTGTCGATAGAGAACAGTCGTTAAACCTAGTCGGAGGCCTAAAGGGCGGCTTGAATACATCCAACAGCGGGTTGGCCACTAACCCTCATCTCCACCAACCCGCATTGGAGCAGCGTGGTGGAGTAAGCTCCAGGCCACCCCAAAAATAGGGAGAGACCCGTGCCTAGCAGTGGGACGCAAAAAGGGCTGCAGCCAAAAGTCTGGTCTTCAATGTCCTACCACTTGTAAGTAATAGTCTTAAGTAATTTCCAAGTGATTAATTATGGGATAGCGGTTGGATGCGTGCAGGAAGACAGCTTCACGCACTCTGCGCCGCGCGCTCTGTTACACACGCACACACTCACTTGATCTTTCTCAACAGGACTCGTCGTAAAATTTTCTGTGATATAGTAATTTTTTTCCTATTTATTTCCCTTTAACCTTATCACACTTTGGCCCCTGTCTGTGACTTACTGTTTCATTGCTTGATGATCATTTTTTATTTGAATGAAGTAGCAGATCAGCGTGCAGGTCACGTGGTGTGATGTGGTCTACAGCCCACGGTCGTCTACACACAACCTCAAGCAAGCCTGAGTCATTCCTGTATTTGTATTATGGTCGTATGCAGTTGCACTGCTACTCCAAAGGCTGATGTTCATTTTATTTAAGTCTGGCCAGCAACTACACCTTTCAACCGAAACACAAAAGAATTGCTTTACGGCAGAAGTGGGTACAATAGTGGTGGTGGTGCCCCGGTGGAACCATTACAGTTCTACCACCTTTTTTGTATCGGGGGAGGGGGGGTGGGGAATCATCAAAAGTACCTTGGGAGAGGGGATTTGTACCGAAAACCCGTTAATGGCCTGCCTCTGCGCTTGGGCCTGTTGCGCGTCTTCTCTCGCGATCAGCCAGGAGATACCGTAGCTCTATTCTTAATCTCAAAGGTTCTGGGACCACCACGTACAAAATCGACAAGACGACATATCGAGAAGACGAAACGACCAGTTCACTTAACAGGGAAATTTAATTGGCAAACAAGTAGCTTATACAGTAAGGATAGTATAGATAGATACACGTTTTTAGTATCTGTTGTGGAATTTTTTTAATGTCTAGTCATCACGGTTCTTGAGATACAGCCTGTTGACAGACAGACGGACAGACGGACAGACGGACGGACAACGGAGGCTGAGTAATACCCTAATTTAAGATAAGAATTTATCACAGACCTCGCATATTTAGCTAAGCTCAAAAAAATTAAATGACCTAAGTATATTAAAAAAAGCATTGATTATTACAATTTTTTAATTTTAAATTAAATTAAAAATCTCTGCCTCCCTCCAAAATGCAACGTCTTACCAAGACGCATTTGTTATTCGAATTATTGTGTAATATTTGCCTTGCAATAAATAAATAACATCTTACCAAAGGAGCTGTCACGGGGGCATAAATATCTCTCCGGCTACCAAGATTCATATTTGTGTAATCCGACTTGCACTTTTCTGCTCTTCTACAGGATCAATCTCCACTATATAATACTGACATTATATCGTTATGACGTACTGAACTAAAATCCTAGGTATGAAAATATTTTCCTCCCCTTTCCTTGAGGTCAGACAGGCACCACTAATCCATCAAACGTGCGTCGTGCACTTACGAGAAAAACGTACACTCAGAGCAACGCCGGCATCCATTAAATAGGCCATCAATGTTGTCGGATACGTTACGTTTTTGGGTATTTTGATTGATAGTGTGCCTCCTCTCTTCACTATGATTTTTACAGAAATAATCATACTAGAGTCTGTTCAGAAAGAGAATATGCATGGAATTGAGGTTACTACTGTACTTTATTAAAAGTTTCTGCTTTTGTTTCATACTTTATATTCTCTTTGTGAACAGACTATCTAAAATGAATAAATAACAGTAAAGTTTTTATAAGAACTGCAATTCAGATAAACGTTGTCGCGTTTGCAGCGAAAATCATAATTCGATTTTGCATGAAGCATTAACAAAAAAAAATTATGTCGACGTCGAATGACGCTAGTTGTTCCAACAACGTTGGGGTCACGTTGTTAAGCAGTCACACGGAAATACGCATTTGTGAGCCCGGGTTCGAGACCAAGCGATGTAAAAATTTTTAAATGTTTTACATAATCAAAGAAGCATCATTTTGAAATAGTGAGAATTCTTTGCGTGCCATATTTTGAATACAGGTTTATCCAAACCATTTATTCTTTAAAAATATAAAAGTTATTGCGTAAACAGAGTGGGAAATCATACAATATCCGGCGAAGCCTCGACTCTGCGCCACTATATGGATCATATGGATCAACATGAAATATGAAATGGACTTCCGACGCGCGATGGACTAGCGAAGTGTTCGCGTAGTAGATGGAGTCCTACATTACGCAGAATGAATTGGAAAATATCAAAAAATTAATTCTGTGCGGTGAACAATTCTATGATTTATCTACTGTTTTACAAAGATCTTCTTAAGAGATAGAGATGGATTCAGGTCATAGACCATTTCTTTGGCCAAGTGTGAATCTGTGCCTTTAAATACCTTCAAATGCCTTCACTATATAAAGTGAAGCATCATGCAGAAGACAGTTTTAGGTCTTCTCAACCTAATCGAGATAAAGTCAATCCCAGAAAGTGAAGGTCAATGAACAGAAGTAGGACTAAAAAATCATGAGAATTTAAAGTATCATTAAACTTGGCTGCAGCCTAAAAAATATGTAGGTAAATGGATCTCTCTCCTTTATTGCGTAGGCCTGTAGCTTATTCCACCCGCTGCTCCAATGTGGGTTGGCGGATCTTAGTCTTATTATTGGTCTAGCGTAATCTCTAAACAAGACTTCTTTCTATGTCTCAATAACGTTTAATTGTAAATTCTAAAGGTTAGTTCTTAAAAAATGCTACTATTGTTGGCTCACAGCTCAGAATGCGGGTTTTTGTTAAATAAAAGATAAAACACTTTACAATTGCACGTATATTTCGTAGTTATGCAGTATACAAATCACATATGTAAATGTTTCAAGAACGAATAAACCACCAACAGAACAAAAATGGAGTACTTACATATTAACAATCAACTTAACTATTATTCCTTCAATCCTTTACTTGTTTCACTTAATATTTTATCTATACACTAACACTTTTACTCTTTACTAATGCTTTTCCTTAGCCACGTCTCGATCCCTCAGTGCTTCCAACACGAATGCTGGCAGCTTGGTCGGAGAAAATAACGACAATTCATGTGACCGGAAGTTGGCTATGATTAACTGACGTGTCGGAAACGGAACAATGGAATTACCGCTACTAAAAATATCATAATAATACGGAATTAGCTAATACAATATTCTTCATAAATAAATAAAAGCTAACAGCTCGGCCATCCTGCTTATAGCGTGTCCTCACGCTTTCTTACAAGTACAAAAGTACTATAAATTTTCTAAAAATATTACCAAAAATTACATTCTTTAACACATTATTTAATTATCTGTATAATGTACAATGTAGTTTATATTTATCGAAAGCTCTTAAATAAAATAAAATAAAAACAAGAAATTACGTTCATTGTACTCAATAATTGTATTAATAGCAATTAATGCAGTAAATCATTACAATATATTTTTAATCGTATTTTTAATTTCAAACATAAGCTTTCTCATTTATACTGTAATCTTTTTTTTATAAGTAGAAAGAACATTACTTTTATACACTTCACAAAAATAAATTGGCCTTAGTTTATTTATCTTAAGAATCCATTACCCGTAAACAAGCAATAAATTACTTCATATTAACATCTGAAATGAAATGTCAAAAATCATCATGAAATCTCAAATAAAGTCATAAAATAATTATATACCTAATATTTGGATTTGTATTTGGAACTTTTACACACTACACAAAAATAAATTGGCCTTAGTTTATTTATCTTAAGAACCCATTACCTAATTATATAATTTTTGGATTTGTATTTGGAGTCGAATTAGTTACATAAACATGTTCAATTAAAGACCCCACATGAGTGATACAAAAAGGATCCCATTCAAAACTGGAAAAAGTTATTGAATCTCGCCCTCGTCCCCTCCACCGGGGCACTTTCACTCCATCCCATTACTATATTATTATGGCCCCTAGAACTCCACTAAAAGCTTTAAATAACAACAAAGTCACCAATTCCACATTTCCCGTCAGACCTTTTGTCAATTTTTCTTTCAAAAACCCGATCAAATGTGTTTAAACGACTCACTCAACTCAACAGCGAACTATTAAACTATATATTCTACTCAACCTTCATAGCAATCAACTCTAAAGCAATAAACATGTCCAAAAATTACTTACAAAGACTAATGCGAGACACCTTCTCACTCAGATGAAAGACCCAGTCCGCAACTACATTACCCATAACAGACAAATTTCACTTTATTATCATTTTATTTTCACAAAGCCGAGGATCGGGTTCAGCCCGAAAAAAACAATAATCCATTTTCAAGAAGTGCATAATGGGAACAAACAATTTTATATCAGTGACCAATCCCTGTAATATGTGCAAGCCTCATGAAGGCAAACACGGCTAACTAAATATACAAGAACAACCCTTACTATCACATCAATCCGTGCAAAAATTTTTAGTCCTTGTCTAAACAACTTTTACACCAATATCGTAAAACCAAGGTACCTCAAACAAGTAGAGAAGCAATCCCTGTCTATTAAAACTTCCAAGCGAAATCGGCCTTTTTGTCCTAACCCTTACCGCATCTCAGTGCCCGCTTGCATTCTTATTGCCAGTCATAACCACACTTGACCGCAATTCATAGTCTCCCCAATCCCCTGCATTTGTAAGCCCTTGCTGCAAGTGAAGCCCCGTAAATATTTACATCAAACTTGGACGCACAAACAGTTAATGCCGAACCTCTACTACTCTCGAGATTCACTATACTCCATAAGTATCTATTACATCCACCTAAGATAATTGGGTAGACTGATGTCCAGAATGTGCCACTTATAAACAAAACACGAAAACAGACTACCCACTATCACATAAATTCAAATAGTTGGAATATCAAACATAATTAATTATTGATCTATCGCTTTCTAGTAAATCGAGTCCCACCAACATCCCGTACCATAACACAGGCTAGCGACGTCACTAACCAGCACTTTTCTCTCTACCCTCCAAGTTAAAACGATCACATCCCGCACATACACTTCTCAAATTTATATGTTTGATGTCTAGGCGCCAACTCTACAGCAAAATTGCCAAATCCCCTACCAAGATCAAACCAGTTTAAAATATCAGTCAATACCCCAATTCCCTCCCCGTATCAGAGATACATTTTACTTATAAACACTATTACAACCAAAATAGGAGTTTTAAACAACTCTCATGTATGTACGTCCCACAATCTGTAAAATAACAGGCCACTGCTACGCAATATGATATATTACACAACACCAGAGAGGACGCTATTAAATCAGTAAATCGACCGTCCATATCTTACACTTACTTTCTACACCCCCGAGCAATCCATGTTTATAAACGCCTCCTTCAGACAAACTAAAAACTATGGCAATAAAAATCAGTTCATGATTCGCTCTAAAATGCAAAACGGATGGTTACCAATTTCTGATTGGTGTACTTTCTATGTTCATCCTATCAATAATTATTAATGTCGAACTCCCAGTTATTTCTATAGAGAACTAAGCAATCTGAAACACTCATCTACATCATCTACATCATAAAAGTCAATTGCTTCGCCAATAATATGCAATAACCTGCACTACAGCAACTTTAGTGGCCCTTCACACCTAACGGTACAATTGTATTTGTGGCAATACCTCTTCCTCACCTTTATCAGTTTGTGAATCTAATTTAAAAGACCTGAACCTATTCTGCTTTTAAACCAAATCAAAGCTAGTCTCGTCACACAAAGAACACTTTGCCAACATCTCGCCACAATGAAAAACATATTAGCGTTTTGTAAAGAAGGTACCAGGCTTCGATTAATACCGCTGAAGGCTTCAACCCTACATTCAATACCGTAAGTTTGATACACTTTTCGATGTCCCACAGTGACTATCCCAAAATAATTTCGCACCCGCCCAGGTTCGGTAAATTGGCCACTTGAATTGACTGCGACTATAAGGTTACTTACAGCTCTCTACAAACATTGCCAAGCCCGACCAACTTTGGAAAAGAGCAGCGAATCATATCCCCCCATCTTATATACATATTTCTGAATATTCTTCCACCTTCTTAATCCAGATTAAAATGGTTTGCTCTTTACACAAAGGATCAAAATCCGGTATTACATCGCTATTAAAAGATTTTATAATCAGCGACCCAGCCCAGCCAGGGCGACTCAAAGACAGGTACTCCAGTTTTACCAATGTAACTAAAAAAACTTCACCAATTTAACTTAAATAACCTACGGAACCTACCTATTTCAACAAACTCTACTCCACCTTAATATGGTACGTATAACGCCACTGCGATTCAGAATTCCGCTCAACGCCGTACCACCGTTACATAATATGCAACCCCAGTGTGACGGGTGACGGGAAGAAAACAGCTTCGAAAACATCGCAGTACTTCGAATTCATATTCCAAACATTCAGCATCTGTGAGTCAACCTCAGGAGATAGAGACATCATGAACTCCTTCTCAGCGTTATTGTAGATGTGCAATTCCCCAGCACATTACCCCAATGTATGTCTGCTAGACCACAGTGCACGCATACAAAGCTCCCAAAAAGCAAGACTCCCAACAAAGCCTCGTTATACTACAATTAGTTCGAAAACGAAACCCTAATGACTTATACACCTATCCCTTCCTCAAAATTCACACTATTGGTGAGAAGCGCATTGAAATCTGTTAGGTAGTTTGAGACTACCTAGTTCATATAGACAGACAGAAAGACGCGTCAGCGGGACTAAATTTTATACGTTAGGATTGACAAGAACTTATCTAAAATTATCTCAATTTCAAAATCCCCTTGACTACCACTACAACTCACCGTAGCTCAAATACATATATAAATATATAGTATATAAATATTATTACAAAATAGTTTGTAATACTATAATTTAAAATAATGTTAAATAGAAACTTTGCACACCAATGTTTATGTAATTCAATTTTTTTCTCTTTTTTTTGTAATTTTGCTCACTAAATTTTGGTTAATGTGAGACTATAATTTTCTAAAAACCAACTATTCATATACCACATTTTGGCAAATAAATAATTTCGTTTCATGATTTCATTACATTTCATTTCAAATTACCGCTCAGATGCTGCTTCCCTCTACCAAGACGTTGCGAGTTGCGTTGTTGAGTCTTGAAGGCCTCCTCTGCAAACCTTATCGCTGCTTTGCTCCTGAATAATCTTATGCCCTCTAACAGAGGCTTTCGATCTCCCTCCATCCTACGCATATTGCTGCTCACCGGGCTTACTCCTGCTCGACCTGAGCGTCCATTGCCTCGGCTCGCTCCTGCCCGACCTGAGCGTCCTTTAGCCCTCTAAACTGGGCTCATTCCTGCTCGACCAGAGCATCCTTTGGCGCTCAGACCTGGGCTCATTCCTGCTCGACCTGAGCGTCACTTGGCTCTTAGGCCTGGGCTTACGTGTGCTTACCTTAGCCCTGATCGTACCTCCAATCCTAGGTAGTCTTTCTCGGCGGTATTCGTCCATAATATTATTATCTGCAAAATTACACATTTGAGTACATATTCCATTTTAATCACAATAAAAGTTAACAAAAATGAAAAGTGATTTGAGTACATATTCTATTTAAAATCGACTTTAGAATCGAAAAGTAAAAAGAGAACAAATTAATATAGTATTGAATTATCCAAAGCTAAAGAAAAACATTACCAGACTTCTATATGTCTATAATCAGACAATGGAATGTATTTTTCTCGAAAATGACATCATCGTAATTATCATCACCATCATCGTTGTCTTTATCATTATCACCCTCAACACCATCATTTTTTTCATGTTAAGCACCCCTAGGTGCAGTACAGCACCCACCACAAAAAATAATTGAGGATATGCAAATCTGTAAGCCATCATTTCTTAAACACTAAGTTTTAACCTTACCTTCATTGTATATCGAAGTCTCATGCTTGTATGTATAGATATCTGAATAAATTTACGACAAAATTTACGTTACCAATAGAACCGCAAGACAACTACGAAAACATGATATTGGCACCCCCCTTGTAGATTGAAATTATGTAAAAAAAATACAGTGTTACCGAATTCACGAAACATTCAAATTTTTGCCTTACAATCATTTTAGGTCCTAGTTGGCATTGTGGCACAGTGGATACGTTTTCCTAGAATATATAGCGATTGCTGCCTGTAAAATTACATCAATTTATATGTAGATAAGGTAGAATAAGTGGAAAGTGTACATACTCGTATCATTTCAGCATTTTTTTGTATCCTTATTATCGCAAAACAAAAAAATATGAATTATGAATTATAAGCATCAAATAAGGTATCAGTTTTCATTCATATTTACAAAGGTCAATGTCAAATTTCAATTAATATGTGGATTATGTCGATGCAATACTAAATATAACATGAGAACCTCATCCTTTTTGTTGATGTTGGTAAAATAAGGTAGATCAACTCAAGCCATTGTATATTCATTTATCTTATAAAAAAAAAGTAAAAAAAAAAAAATGGGTACCAACTTCCTGTAAGGGCAATAAATTTAAAAGAAAAGTCACATTTATAAAAGCCTTCATCAAAACTAGTTGTTCACATCTAGTGTACCACAGCTGTAAAAAGATATCATTAATCATGCATCTTATTAATCTAAAACAATATATAAATCTTTAACGCACTAAACATATACGTAACATCTATTCTCAGGTCTTCAAATATTTATATCTAAGTCTATACACCACGGCGGTGTTTCCGATCCAGAGAAAAGAAATTAAGTTGATTTCATAAATTACGTATTTTCTTTCTTTAAATATCTGCGTTTTTTTCATAAATTATTCATATTTTGATAAAAAAATAATAAAGTGAAGTGGGTTGATAAGTATACTGCAAATTTATTACAATAAAAGTTAATAAAAAATGTGGTTGTAAAATAATTGACGTTCACCCCTAAGCGTTCACCGGTTCGATATTCCAACAAATTCAAGAAACTTCAATATATCAGAGTATTTACAGAATTGGCCGTTGTGGACGTGAAAGAAAACAGTAAATTCTCTTATTATCCCACTTCTGAACTGTTGGCTCACAGCTCAGAATGCGGGTTTTTGTTAAATAAAAGATAAAACACTTTACAATTGCACGTATATTTCGTAGTTATGCAGTATACAAATCACATATGTAAATGTTTCAAGAACGAATAAACCACCAACAGAACAAAAATGGAGTACTTACATATTAACAATCAACTTAACTATTATTCCTTCAATCCTTTACTTGTTTCACTTAATATTTTATCTATACACTAACACTTTTACTCTTTACTAATGCTTTTCCTTAGCCACGTCTCGATCCCTCAGTGCTTCCAACACGAATGCTGGCAGCTTGGTCGGAGAAAATAACGACAATTCATGTGACCGGAAGTTGGCTATGATTAACTGACGTGTCGGAAACGGAACAATGGAATTACCGCTACTAAAAATATCATAATAATACGGAATTAGCTAATACAATATTCTTCATAAATAAATAAAAGCTAACACTATGATAGGTTATATACCTATCATTCATAATATTAATTTCTCTACAGAAAATTTCCAAATTTTGTTGGAAATTTTCTGTCGTTTTCCAACGTCAAATGCAGAAGGCAGAGGTCTGGTGCTTAAGTAGAAATTTTAGGTTTTACAGATCATCAGTAAAAGACCTAACTTTGAGGCCTTTAAAGTTGCATTCAACGCAAAAGATTGAAGCCTCCTGACCAACAAGTACGCAGATTATCCGCTATCCGGGCAAGCGCGCTTTGGCCCTGCATTCTGCTTTACATGTCAAAGATACGCGGCAGGGCCTGCAAATTGCCCTCCGCACGTGACAGGTCTTTGGAGGTCAGAGTTCACAGCCAGCACGTGTTGCAAAATAAATCAGGCTTGCATATGCAATGAATTAAATTACTGGGTGAAAAATAGCATCGGTACAAGTAAATTGGTACCTATATTATGAACGTATGTATGTATGTAAAAGTTTGACAAAATGTTGTGTTTTTTTTTTATAATGGCATCGCAAACTCTGTGCATATTGCCAGTGTCAAGTACAATATTTGCATCATTTAGTAGTCTTAGAAAAAATCCAAAGTCGTCAGTAGTCTAGTCAGTTAGATGTTTAAGTAAAGTGATGGCTACTTTACCAAAACGTGTCCGATGGAGTTTTTGAGGCAAGCTGAAAAAAACATGGTCTTGTACTGTTTTTTTATTTCACAACTCTCGTGCAATGTCATTGACCAAGAACAAGATACCATCAAATTAATCCGATATAATTAAAAAATACACCAAGAAAGTGAAAATATAACAAGAGCACAAAATGTCCTTTCTGACTTCCCGCAAAAAACCACATAATGGTGTAGAAAAGTTTATCAAACATAAATTGACGACTTTTACGTCACAAATGTCGTATTTTTTGTATAATAGTTTTTTTTTTGCTTCTCATATTATGCCTTTTAACCATTAAACAAGATGCATCATCGTAGTGCATGCAGACAATTGAATACGGCATAAATCTTGTCTCGACTCGTGACGATAACTGTACAATTACTCAATCACCCATTTTCTGCCCCCTGATAGGCACAGGTTGCCTTTTGATTTGTATGGTTCTATTTAAATAAAACAAACAAGCCGTTTTTCATACGGCTTGCTTGTTTTCGCGTGTGGACACCTTGTTTTAATCAGTGGCGGATTTTGAAATTTGCCACCAGAATAGTACAACATTTTTGCCACTCCCCCATCCCCTCACCCTCTTTAAGACCTTTGAAATTAGTTTCTCCAAATAAAACTAGCAAGCTTTAACAAGTTCATATTGAAAGTATTTTTTACGCAGTCAAACAATGAAATTCCGTAAAAATTAGAAGCCCCCCAAAATCTGCCGCCATACGCTCCAGCCTACTCAGCCTTTCGTTGAATCCAGCACTGGTTTTAGTGGTCAACTCGCCACCGAATAATTACAAACTAAGCAGATCGCTTGAGTTTTACACTAAACTTAACCTCATCTCCTTGATTTAAACCTACTACTACAATCTAGAAACCATATTTTATTAGTTAAACACCAACCAAAGCTATATCAAACTATGTAAGTTCAACGTATTTATTGTAAAAAAAGTTAATTTCCACCATTCGAAATCATTTCTTCACAAAACCAGTCGTGTCGTATCAGAACCGCAGCTGGCTCTATCCGCCCACTTCTGTTATCTCTTTAATGTTCTGCATCGGCTTTGATCCGAACATAAAAAACAGTACCTATCAATTTTATGCATTTTTTTCAAATAAATCTTGCTTTTGTAATCTAGCATTTATATCTAGATTTGTATTCTTTCGCTCTTCATTGAAATTTCTACAAATACAAATACAAACTTTGAAATTCTTCTTGAATCTAGTCTTGAATATTATTACGTCTGTGTTCTACTTAAAGTTTTTTTCTTTATTGTTGTTAACAGTTATTAAAAATTCTAACAAGTAAACGAAATGAAAATAAGTACCTAAAATAATAGTGTTTTACGACCTGCGTGGCGCAATGGTTACCATGCCGGACTGCCAATCGAAGGGTCCTGGGTTCGATTCCCGGCGAAACAGAATTGAACTGTTTTTGGTCTGAGTGTGTATGTTTATGTCATTGTGTCCATGGTACCCGCGACACACGGTATATCTACTCTACTGTGGGGCTATGAGTGTGAAAAGTTATTTATTTACTGTATTCGGGTATACAGAAAAAAAAATAAGGAAAAAATTATAATAGTTTTTATCACGTGCCCAACAGATGTGCGTACCTCTCTCCTAGAAATGTAATTACTACACCATTTCATTTCATCACTTACAATTTGATCAACAACTTTATTCCGATGGTTCCGATGGTAGATATCGTTACATTGACCTCATATTCATCACCTTTTCTAGGCATGTGCAAATGGTATTGATGCTCCCTCAGTAAATAATTATATAGCATTATAAATTTAACGGATGAACGCTTTTATTTACAGTTATACTCATAGGAAGCGAACTGTTAAGACTTACCATACTATTAAGGCGTTACCTCAAGCCAGTATAGCGGAAATTAGAATAGTAGAAAATTTATTTCGTAACAGTAACTTTCAACGTTATATTAATTACTTCACGACGCGTGGAATTACCGCTACTCCCCAGGGTCGTATGCGATCTTTTTACGTGTTTGGTATAATTTAAAGACGAATATACTGAAATAATTCAGAGACAAAAGGACATTGTTGACCTGTGATTCCGGTTTTTCTTTTCCTTCATCGGGCACCTGATTCTAGCTAATAATAACAAATAAATTTATTGCCAAGAAAACACAAATATTAAATAACAAACATAAAAAACACAGGTAGAATGCATTTTAACATGCAAATATTTTATTGGCAAAAGGGAGCGGCTGAGCCTGTGAAAAAATAATCCTGGGCAGCGCTGTTTTCAAACGTCCTTTCTCCCTATGATGTAGCGCGGGAGTTTTGTGATCGGTTCTCCTACCACTGCCATAGAACGATAATATATTGGTAATATAAAAGTAAATAAATCTCTTCTTCGTTCTCGCACACAGTGGGCCACTGTGCCGGGTCACTTGACCCAGTCTCTGAACTCTTATCACACAATAACTCAGACTCTTTTAGTTCACTTACTTTTTGATAAAAGATTGATATGCTGCTTCCCGCTAATTGTAGGTAGTATGCCTGTATATATGTATGTATGTGCCTGTATATAGGTATGCGTATTATTGGATAGGTCATTCAAGGTAGGCAAATTTCAGTTTTGACATAGGTATACATTTTTGAAATAGTTTAAGAAATGTAAAAATGGATTAGAGTCATTAATTCCAACGTTATTCTATCGTTGTCTTTGTCTTA
The DNA here is from genome assembly GCA_911387765.1 of Pyrgus malvae. Taxonomy (NCBI): domain Eukaryota; kingdom Metazoa; phylum Arthropoda; class Insecta; order Lepidoptera; family Hesperiidae; genus Pyrgus; species Pyrgus malvae. The sequence goes on along the minus strand of OU426955.1, from coordinate 478,537 downwards.
GTTATACATAGTAGATAAATAAAATAAATTAGATGTTTCTACCGGGATAGTATTCTGCCGTGGAATAGTTAAGTGGAGCCCTTCTATCTCAGGCAAGACTCAAGCTCGCTTGAAGTTCTGTTTAAATGTACTGAGCTGCAAAGATCATTTCAGATCCCGTAGCCTGCACTTTCGTCTGCTCCGTTTAATTAAACATAATGAATAGTTATGGGCGTGTTACTTTGGGGATACTCATGACAGAACAGAAAGCTCCCTGAGTTTATTCTAGTGAATCGCAAGGCGTCATAAACTTTCACCTTGGCCTCTCAAAGTAATGAAGGTAATGATGTATGTACAACACAATGCAAGCAGACAATCGGTTGCGCGTTCTCGCCCACACCCCGGTTCACTTCGCCACACTGGGGCACTGTGCCAGGTCAAGCCACTGAACTTTTATCACACAATACTTCAGACTTTTTAGTTCATTTACTCTGTGGTTATAAACTGACTTGCAATAAATTTGAATTATAACTCAAAGAATCGTAGAACATAAAAATTAAACTTATGTGTTTTCTGGGTACAAGTAGTAGTGTGGATTATTTTTTATACTTTTTTATATGCCGTGTTCTGGATATGTCGTTACAATTAGTTGTACTGCATATATAAGTCAATTTTGACACAGGTATCCCCAACAAAAACTAACCGGTACTCAATTATTCCACCATTTCATCCAGGCAAAACTTTGACCAATTATTCGTAAGAAGTTTCTAAAGTCGCAAAGCTTTCATGGTTTGAAGGAAGATGGAAGCACCATCTCGTCACTTATTTCTCCAATGAAACAATTTTATTGTGTTTCAGTGGAAATGTAAAATAGGCGGTCAGACTTACATCAGCCGACTATCAGCCTCCGGAGTAGCAACGCAACTGCTTACGACCTTAATAAGCTCAGGCTTGTTTGAGAATATGTGTAGATGTCTGTGGACTGCCGCGAACATTTCAACACCACCATGGCCTAATCGCCCGTCGCAATTTTTTTTATAAACACATAATATGGACATGTTAATATGCGAGACAGCAGTCTGTTAATTTTGAAGAATCGTAAAACGCCGTAAACGTTCACCGTAAAACACTCAAAGTAATTGAGGTAAGGAAGTATGTACTCGTACAACACTCTGCAAGCAGACACTCGGTCGCGCTCTCGCCCACACTCTAGTTCACTCAGCCACAATGGGCCACTGTACCGGGTTAAGCCGCTGAACTGTTATCACCACAATACTTCACACTTTTTAGTTCAAGTACTTACTTGCTTGATAAAAGACTGACTTGCTACTTCCCGCCGTCGTTAAAATTTTTAGCCAGCTTTTTATTCGAATGTTACATCATAGAATTATAGTACCTACTTACTACGCAAATATTTATTAAGCCCGAACTACTCAATACAAGTTGTTTCTGTCCGGGACTCTTGGCTTTTGTAATTCATTCCTCAAACATTCAGAGATCAGTTGACCTTATCTATTGAATTTTGTCACACTTAATTTCAATAATATGTTCTTTGTGGGTTACACATTTCTTTTCTGCTATTTTAAAATACGAAATACTGAAACGGGGCGCCCGTGGTTGCGGACGGCGAGAGTGGAAGCTTGATTTCTCCAGCCAGCGGCCCCGGGATGGACGCCTCCGTAAGAATTGGAAGGTGCAGTAGAGCACATTCGAAGATGGGCCGACACTGAGCGCCGCGCGTGGAGGACACCGGTGCTTTCCACTGGAGACCTCGGAGTCCTCCCCAAGCGCAAAGGCAGACCACCGAGGGGGCTTTAGTGCGGTACAAATCCCACATAATCTGGTATCCTTTTCCAAGATATCGGGTATCTTTTGAAGGTTCCCCCCGAAAGAAAAAGATACTCAATACAATTTTCTTTTTCAGTTGCCTATTACCTTGCAGTACCACATTTCCGAGCAAAGCTCACTTGTTGCTCTCCGGGCGAGACCTTGACCTTTCATATCCGCTGGCTCGCGGCGAGGATGCTCCCGTTATAATATGGCTGTCAGATTTAACTAAAATCTGTTTTTCTTTGTACTTTGTATGTTCCGCATATTATCTTCTAGCAAAACCCAAACATGAGTTAATGCTCACTTGTCCCTGTGTCTTGTTAGTCATTTAACAAGTGAAGAATCTCATTTGGTTTAATCAGATTTAATTAAAAACTGTTTTTATAATTCCATGTTCCTGTAATTTCTTCCAGTACAATTATTCAATCATCGTTCAATAAATTCCTTTAAATTTGTCGCCGAAAACACATTCGGAACGCTCTGCGTTTCGTCTCGATTTTAATGTGTCCATATCATGTCTTCCGGTACATATTTGAACCCAAACTACTCAACACAAGTTGCTTTTTTTTCGGTCGTGCCTTGGCTTTTGTTACTCATTTCTCAAATATTCAGAGCAGATCATTCAGAGCAGACAAAGAACAAAAATTCAAACTCACCATTTGATTTTCTGGCTCGCTGGGAATCGAACCCAGTTTTAAATCTGTTTCCGTTATTGTCTTCTGGTATAAAATTTTATCCGAGTGAGAATAAGGCCTAAGTACTCATTTTTTATTTTTATAAATAAACTGTACAACAAGGCAGACGGGCCGCGTAGTGTTAAGCGATCACCGTCGCCTATGGACACGGGCAACCCCAGGTGAGTCACCCGAGCATTGCCGGCTTTGGAGGAGAGCTTGTTTTATAGCTTTCTTGAAGAACCCCATGTCATAGACCACTGGGAATGCCTCAGCCGGAAGGTTGTCCCATAACTTACACGTTCGTGGTAAAAATGAGCGTGCAAAGCATATAACTTAAGTCTTGGCAAAATGAGATAAAGGTTATGCTTTATAAATATTATGCTTAGTTTGTATATGTTTTGTATTATTAGTTTAAGTAGGTAGGTATCCCTATAATTGTGCATTATAGACGCCACGTATCACTGTCATTACTATTGGTATCTGTGGCCATTACTGACTTGTTATCGCGCCATGAATATTCCATTCAATGTTTTCCGCATCAATGACTGAATTACATAGCATGCACATTATCAATTTGTATTCTTATACCATTGGTGTATAATTAACCACTTCCGCTGTATTGTAGAAACGCTGGTTTTGTTAAGTAGAGTAAATTATGGTGTGGTATGCAAATAAATGTTCCAAGCCGGCTAACTGACTAGATTTTTTATTACTTTAATTAAATACTCGTTACATGTTAATTAATCTGAATATTGAAATATATTTGACAATGCCATTTGAGAATTCTAATGTTCCTCCTCGACTAAAGAATTAATTATTCCCAAATACTTAGTCTAGATTGTTCAATGCAGTTTACAAGAGTATTAGAATATTCTTGTAAACTGATTGAGTAATTTTAAAATTATTATGGTTCCATCCGGCAAGTACAAGCATACATTTCAAGACTCAGGCTTGCTCGTAGTTCTGACGTATCGACGGTCTGATTCTAGACGTCAATGGACCGTAGCGACCACTTAGCATAGGGACCATTAGCGTAGGGTAGCCTGCGTACTCGTCTTCTATTCTATTTAAAAATAAAGTGGAGGTATGTCTCATTCTTTTATCATAATATGCTGCACATAAATTAGGTAATAGGGTGTAAATAATGATGCGCTATATTTAAGCGCAAGCATCGCCTTTGATAACCCCTCTGTTCATTGTTTCAGATAGCCTGTTAATGTCACATTACAACTGTTCTACTTACTGTGAACAACCTTTCAACCGCTTATTTTCTCAGGTGGATTTCCTTACAGTATTTATATGTATCTATACATATAATAAAACTGTAAGCAGGGTCAATTCTGTACATTGCATATAAATTTAAAAAAATACTTCTAGGGGTCTTTTTATAAGTAACAGAAGCTAAAAAATATAAGTTTTGAAATTATTGTCTGTCTGTCTGTCTGTCTGTCTGTCTGTCTGTCTGTCTGTCTGTCTGTCTGTCTGTTGTTAGCTTTTCACGCAAAAACTACTGGACGGATTTTGATGAAACTTTTTTTGTTTTATATATATTGGTCCTCGCTAACATTTAGGCTATAGATAATTTTAAAAATCACCCTTTAAGGGTGTGAAATGAGCGATGAAAATTTGTATGGAAAACTTGGATTTTTTCAATAGATTTTCTTGAAATTTGGTATAAATATTTTCTAACCAAAATAAAAGAATACGTGTTTCAGCATTTCCCGAAATTCACCCTTTAAATGTCAATTTTCTTTGAAACTCTTTGAAAATTGAGTGTCGAAACTTGATGTACAGAAAATTTTTGTGCAGAGTAATATACTTATAATTTTGTATTTGTAATCTTTACTAACATAGTAAGAATTCTATTTAAGCTTTTTTCAAAACTACCCCTCAATAGCAAATAAAATGGATTCGAAAGTTGGTATCTCAAACTTAATATTTCATTCTCAAATTCTTTTCCCTTCTTTGAATGATGTGTTTACTGATATATTGTTGAATGAATTTCCGTAACATTAGTGTGTATTTCATATCAATCGGATGATAAACAAAAAAGTTATATGTTCATTTACACAATACGCGACATAAACTTAAAAGGCACTTTGGGGACTTTGTATGAAAGTTTCGGTAACAGCCCATTCAAAACTATAAATAAAAGTGTAAATTTAAGTAAAATTATTTTGAACTCTCACTAATATTGTCGACTATATTAAATATACTTAGATCAGCTTACTGTATTTTCTTTCGTTGGCCGAGTATGGCTAGACTATAGGTACCTAATAAGCGCATCGCGAGCCTTACCGCCGCCGAACCTTACAACACAGGCTCCATTGAGTTAGTTGCTCAGCTTATTAGTCTTCTTTTGGGGTGGAAGATTATGAACAGGCTGTAGCTGAAACGATTATTATCGCTATATTATATCAAGCTGCAACCTTTTTAGCATTCCACTGCTGAGCATGGAGCTCTCCCAATATTGAGGAGGCCTCAAGCTCCGATGAACCGAAATCCAAATCTTACAATCTCAATGCATCCAGCATTAAGGTTGTAAGATTCGGAATCTAAACCTTCATACAGAATGTACAAAGACTACTGCAGACATCTAGGTGACGAATAGAAACTTTTAGAGAACCAAGTGTTAATCTCAATATCTACCTATTTGGTAATTTGACATTCGATTTATCAACCACAAAGTTTACATGTAATACGATAGATGGCGTTATTAAGCAATATTCATTTCTTCTCCAAAGTGAATCGATGGAGATAATTTCAAATAAAAGCCTTAAGTCTAATAAAAGTAAGTAAGTACATAGTGTAAAAAAATTCACACGTATAGCCGCACATTAGGGTAGATAAACCCTGTGTCGTGGGTGCCATGAACACACACAGAGACAGAAAACACAACCACCCAGACCGAGAACAGTTTAAACTCATCATTGAAATGTCTGCTTCGCCCGGATTCTAACCCGGGACAGTTCGATTAGCAGTCCGGCATGGTAAACATTGCGCCACGCGGGTTGTCCCATCGTTGGGTAGGTATACGTATGATGCTGAACATTGTTAATTGGACCAATGATAACTTAACTCATTTTTTGCGTCTCTTTATTTCGTACGAGCTGAGGGCTCATCCACACACGTTGGTTGATGGAGATATTAAGGATTCTTTAAAGATTCTTTATAAAAATATTCTTTAGTTCCAAAATATACAGATAGCAGACTGTGTAGAGACCCTGCCTTCTGCTTTAGTTTTCACAATGTTATATGAGTTATGACTTATGACCAAACTGCTGTCCGCAAGTTTTAAACCTATAGTTTATTAATTGACCTTACAATTATTTTTCCGATTGTTTAATCCTAAGCACGTGTATGTTTAGAAATTTTATCTCCCAACTACAAGTAGTTGTATAGTGCACCTCTTTTCTGCCTCTACATTCTTTGCAGTATATATAAATTCACCCAATTTACTAAAGATACTATTTTTAACATAGATGAAGCCACGGGCACAGCAGTATCTCTTAACTTTAATAAACGAGGTACATATTTGTAAAGAGAATCTGATTGCACGAGAAAAGCGAAACGTGAGAAAAGTGGATAGTAAGATCAGTACAGTAAGCATTCCTTACTGTTTTAGGTTTGAAGGATTTAGAAAAAATACATTAGGTTTCTTCTGAACATATGAACATTGTATTATAAGTGATTTCACTATATGTAAGAATAATCTACCTACTACTTATTCAATGCAAATAAATAATCTTTAATTTTTGATCAATCCATTTTATAAAAGTCTTTATACACGCGGACGACGTCGCGGGCACAGCTAGTAATAAATAAATATTAATAACGCTTCACACTCATTGACCCACAGTAGCGTGTTGTCCCTGACCCTGTGTGTCATGGGTACCATGGACACATACAAAGACAGAAACACAAACACCCAGAAAGAACAGAAACTTAAACCTATCATCTGGCTGCAACCCTTTTTTGCGTCCCACTGCTGGGCAGGGTTTTCTCCTCCTTATTGGGGAGGCCTGAAGCTTACTCGCCACACCCATACCACGCTGCTCCAATGCGGGTTGGTGGAGATGCGGGTTAATGGCCAACCCGCTGTCGGATGTTTTTAAACCGCCTATAAGGCCTCCGACAAGGGTCAACGACTGTTATCTATCCACAACAACCGGTACCGACATCCACCACCGTGCATCATCATCTAGATACTATTAAATGTTAAGGCGTATGTTAACATACCAACAACTAACAAATTAAGACTAGCACACTTGCGCATTAAAAATCCATGACCCTCAATAAAAAAAATATGTAAAACAAGCAGGAACAAGCAAATCCAATTCACGGAACTCACCATTTGTTTTTCTTCACTTTTTCGCTTGTTTTAATAAAGGCGAATGGGGATGTTTACGTTTGTTCACCGCCGGCAGGTAATTGAAACATTCTGCACTGTTTTGCTAATATTGCTGCAAATATACGCCAAGCGTTACATGCCACTTGTTTTCTATTTCATTTGAATGGATTAGCAGACGAGCATACAGGCCATGTGTTAAGTGGGTACTGCAGGTTATGAAAATCTACACCCAGCCTTACTGAGGTTATATGCAGTTGGGCTGCTACTCCGAAGACTGATAGTCGCCTCATGCTAGTCTGGCCGGCAACTGCACCTTTCCATCGAAACACAATAGAACTACTTCACAGCAGAAGTGGTTGTTATCTTCCATACTGTACCTATGCTACAATTATTCTCCCTTTACCCAACGGTGGGTGGGCGTTAAAAGCAAATCCGTTAGGAATGTTCGTAACGTCTCCAAAAGTCAGAAATATGTAGTCCCGACTACCTATTACCGTTCGGCTCTAATTAAGCCGGTATGTTGGCGGCGGCTAAGGGCCTCCGGATGACATCATTCAAAGCAGCGTGACGCGGTTGAAGACCAGCACTGCGTAGGTACTGCGTCTACACAACCGTGATGCCACAGGCGGCCGACTTGAACACCACAAGGACAGCAATGAGGATGGTTTATGATTACGCCCAGTCGCAGGTCGACTGCAATCGTAAAAGAAGTGTTGTCAAGTAATGAGCTTAGATTTAAAGACGGCAGAGCAAGGAGCCAAAATCCCGATTCCTTAACAGAAACAGTAAGGAGACGAGCATGCTCAGCTGGTGAAACTTTTATTTTAATAAAAAATTCAGCGGCTAATATGGAATTTTCTCACCATTCTGTATGTTTGCTGACCTAAGAAAACACCTCTTTGCACGTTAATTCGGTTTACAATCCCGACCTTATGGATTTCATGTGAGTAACCTGTTTACTGCCAGTAGCTAGCTAATTTTGAGAATCCTGGACTAGACCAGTAGTTAACCCACAATACTGGCAGCTGCATTAAATTCTATCACTTTTAACTAGGAAACTTTGGTTTCAGCAAGACATACACATTCTATGGTAAAAAATTCTAAAGAAACTATTATACTTCATTAAGATGCGCTGAGACTGTGAAAAAATCTCAAAGGTGTTTTATGTCCACCAACTCGCATCTGGTCGACGAGCCAGAATATGGCCCAAATCCTTACCAACTCGATCCAGCATTATGCACTTACAAACGAGATGACAAAAAATTGAGAAAACAATGAGTCATCTTTCTTCTTTCTCCTCCTCCTTACGTAGCGATATAACTTTTTTTTATCATTTCGAATTGTCTAATTAAAACTGTTACGCTAATTCCATTTAAAACGTTCATATTATTTACAACAAACGGCATTACCATCAAATATTCCGTGCACTGTAATATATTTACCAAACTCCAACTGAAATGTCGTTAACATAATACCGTTTGATCTTCTTATACACGTGCAAACATTTAACAAAGAACCACTGGCAAAAATTAAATTTGAATAATATATTTGGCAGGTCTCGCAAGCCCATATAAACATTGGCTGTGGATCATAAAATTCACATTTATGGCTCATGAACCTCGAAGGAATGTTCTGAAAAGTCTAAATGTTTTACAACTTAATGAATTTACTTCCATTTGTTTTCTGTATAAATGCAACAGGTATCTAATGACTACGTTATTTTAAGGGTCTGTACAAAAAAACAAATGACGGAACCTACACACACGCTTAAACAAGACTCCAATGTTATGTACGAGTACGCATGAAACTTCAGTGCAACTCGGTCTGAGTTGCTCGTTGTTAAAATACTTCTACCGCAACAAGAGATTTGATTCACGATAGACAAACATGTCAATACAAGGATTTCATCATTGAAATTTATGTCACATGGAGCCACCAACGCTCCTTCGTTCTCTGAACGACTTCACTTTTAACTAGGACGCAGGACCTTCAAAGGCTGGTGAATGGATGGATGAAACTATGTGGTAATTTCATCCAATGTAATTGTTACTTGAAGTCAAAGACAAAGACATTTATTTGCACAAATATGGGTGTTTACAAAGTTGTTTATATATATTTAGTTCGCCATATTTACCTTCATGAGGTATGCAAATATACAATGATAAAAATATAAAAGGAAAAAAACTAAACTATAATACAATTACGAAATGTACATTTACATCTTTTTTAATATTATTTTTATTTGTCCCATATTGCGCCTTTTATAAATAAAAATAAAAATATTTATTTATTTATATTTCGGATCGGTTCCGATCGTCAGCTTTGGGTACCCATATCACAGGGTGTTTGTACACTGAGAGGAAAAAAAGCCGGCGGAAAAAAAACCTCCCAGGTTTTTGTGGAATTCCTTTATGCCGTTTTATCGTTTATGAAATCAGTGACTGAGTAATACGCCTTTTTCAGTAAATACGTTTTAAGTCCTTTTTTAAATTCGTTGCCTGTTTTAATTTTGAGGAATTCCGGTAGACCGTTATATATTTTTGGTCCCATGCAAAAGACACTGTTATGATATTGTTTTGTTTTAGAAGCGATTGAACATAATTGACTGTTATGTCTTTTTGATTTAAGGGTTTCATATTTTGTGATTTCTGTTTTGACCATTAAAGAGATCTCGTAAATGTATAAGGAAGGGAGCGTCATTATTTTTAAATTTTGAAAATGTGGCCTACAAGTATCCGTTTGTTGTAATTGACATATTGCTCGAATGCATTTTTTTTGAGCCTTAAACACAGTTTGAATTCCAGTCAATTTATAGAATACGTAATACCATAATGTGTTCTTTAAAAGTTCAACCACCTCGTTAAGAAATGCAAAACAAACTTGTACTGTGAACTTTGCTCAATGCTCTGACAAAGTTCAATTGTTGCGAAGTTTTGAGACGTTACACATTAATATCTTAATACCCCGATATACTATATGATTGATCTTTACTATCTATCGTTTTAAACCGATCAGAAATCAATAGTGTACGTCAAGATCGTTTATCGAAGACAATATCGGAGATCGTAAAAAACCCATGTCATGAATATCGTAAAAATGCATAGAAAGTGTGTCTCTTTGCGATCAATGTATTTTGTACTTATCAGTCTGACGCCGCGTAGTAAGGAAATAATTGTATTTTTTGTATACATATAGAATTACTAGTCTTCTGCACGCGGCTTCGCACGCGTGAACCCGTTTTATAGGTTCCCGTGGGATAAAAACCATCCTATGTTCTTTCCCTAAGTCCACTCTATTTATGTTCCAAATTTCATTAAAATTGGTTCAGTAGTTTAAGCGGGAAAGCGCAGCAGACAGAGTTACTTTCGAATTTATAATATTATAGGGATATAGGGATTTATTCATATTTTTATCTTTCCGTTTCAAACAATTACGTAAATGGTCAAGGCTTGAATGGTTTTTCGAAGCGATTGATCGTTAAAATTTTTGTCAGATTAAGAAATAAAAATCTTAGGTCTTGTTGATAGTAGATCTTGTTTTACTTAGGTGCTCCACACGGCTGCTAATAAACAGGCGCGGTCCCAGGGGGGGGGGGGGGGGGTCGCAGCGGACATGACTCCCACCCAAAATCTATCAGGCATGCGTAGATGGAAGGCGAAACAAGCCAATTTGAGACACCTTTTCCCCCAAATTTCTTGGTCCCCCCCCCCCCCAAATTGAAGGCTGCGACCGCGCCTGCTAATAAATGAAATTGATCATAGGCTCACTAGGTCTCTTTTTTTTCCTAAAGGGCACTGTAAATCCGTTTAGATATACACAAAACGCCTGAATTAAAGGAGTACTAACTCCTCCGAACCGAACAGTAATTTTAATTAATGATCGGTTCATATTCACTCAAAATTTTAAAAACTCTGACAGATATTTTAGTGTAGAAAACTCCTAGCAGACACGGTGATAAATATACAAATGTTTATTATTAACTAAGAAGTTTAAATTCAACTCCGCTGCTAGATTTACTGTTAATAGTGTAACATTAGCGGTAGTAGCAGTGTTCCCCATTAGCCCCTTCTACTGAGAATGTGAAAGTGAATTTATAGGCACTTTCATATTTTATTAGTACTGTATAATCTATAGTCGCTTTATTATAGCAAACTGCGTTAAACTACAAAGTGTTTTTTATAGAAAGTGAACTGTTACCAGTCGTTAAACAGTGCGCTATGTGAAGTTCAGTAAAAGTGCTTATAGAAATAGGTCTACATACTACACATACATGCACATACATACATACTACTACATAGACGGAAATATTGCTCATATTGCGTAGGAGATGAGTGGAGTACTAAAAGTATAAAAATTCAGACAAGGTTTAACGACTGCTTATATCTATGACAACAGGGACGTGTCCTTCGTAACACTAAACCCGCTTGAAATTTTGCCTCACACCTGACCGTTCTCATTGAGGTTCATTCCGCTTAGCTAACGGTCTATGCGCGCTTTTATGATTTTTACTGAACAGCTTGACTCAAACTAGCTCTCAAAACTATCTTGGAGTCTTTGCCCATTCAAAACTAATGGTACGCCATTTTACTAAGGGCCCGGTAATCAGCACTAAAAATACGTCTAAAAAGTAGGTAATATTACATTAAATGCATAATTCAGGTAAACTACAAAATCAATCCGATTTCAAAATCGAGAATATCAGAACAACTTCCCGTTGCCATAAATACTATCGGTATTTGAGTGGGCTTCGGTATATATTGTGGCCATTTTAGCGTTTGATATTTGATTACATCTAACGAGAGTAATATCTCAACCCTGTGCTCGATGCGACCACATGGCCCTCAGGAAACGGGTTCAATCCGATATTTACACTGTGAACAAATTTCACTTTATCGTTTATCATTTTATCGTTGCTGAAAGTACCTAATGGAAATGTACCTACATTTGCTGGCACAGTTAAACAAGTAAAGAAACAAAATTAAGGTTCTTCGTAAATCGAAATCTATTCATTAATTCATCGAGATTTATCCTTCATAACGATTTTAAGCAGTATAAAAAGGTCGCTACGAAAGTGTATTCATACAAAAACTTTGTTAACGATAGGAGACGTGATATCGTCGTAGGTTTTCCAGTTTATTTTTAATAATGAAAAACTCCAAAAACATTTTTGGTATTTAAAAATGTTAACTGTAGTACGTTCTCAATTTAGTTTTGTTCCACTTCATCCAGGCGAAGAAATCAAAACCACTTATTCAACAATAACTGACTTAAGTAAAATGATAGCTACTTCACCGGAATTTGTATAGTGGATTCAAAGTCGTACTATCATTTAATTATATCAATGTACTTATGCATATCTAATAATATCAATAACATCTTCCGGACTGGCTACACAAATAATTTTAACATGATAACCAAAGGAAAAACAAACCTTCAAGGTGTCTCATATCGTTTACATTTCTTCCTCATTGGTATTCATTTTGATTCCACACCATTACTAACTTGGAGCTATCAACTGTTTCTCCTACTTTAGTAACTAGATCCAGGTAGTATTTATTACACAATATCTAAGCTAATTCAAAGCGAGCTTGTTTACCGTAAAGCAGTCTAGGGCCGCTAACTGAACAAGGCAATAAACTAACAGTCAGACAAACGCACTGCCCACGACACTGGCCAGATGCTGAGGGCGTTTACACTTCGCTATGTAAATAAACAAGCTAAGTGTTTAAGAGTGTTTGGACCAGAGAACCATTTGAAAGCCGTAAAGATTTTACTATCTTGAACGGAGTGATTGAATCTATTTAAATTAATTAATTAAAATTTAATAAATAAAGCAATTCGTGCCAAATTATTCCCTAATCATTCCAAAATATTAAAAATGCACAACGTTCAAGTTCACTTGTGCCGGCACAAGCATACGACCTCAGGTTTGCTTTTTAACACGCTTTTATTAACTTGTAGACGCACAACAGATATTTATCTGTCAAAAAAAAAATGCATTCGCATACTAGTAAATATTAAAGAACCAGAAAGTTGCAAACCACATTTCATTAAAAACAGTATACTTACATTGACATCAATCTATATTCTTGAGATAAGTAAATTTGTCATGCAATACCCACATTTCTTTAAAAAATCTATTGACGAACCAAGACGCAATAAACTTAGAACTATATATATGCACAAACTTAAAACACCAATATCTAAATTAAAGATGCACAGAGACAGTCCAAACGCTATGGCGGTAAAGATATTCAACAACCTACCACTAAAAATTGTTGAGGAGAAAAATCCAAAAATATTTAGTGCCGTTTTAAAAAAATATTTGATAGATAAATGTTTTTACACACTAAAAGAATTCTTTGACTGCGGAAAAGACTAGAAAGTAATAAAACATTTGAAGAAATTAAACACCGTGACATCTGAAACGATAATTATACGAAAGTCAATAATACAATATAATAAATTATAATAAATATAATTATATCAATCGTATAAAATAGTGTTTTAAGAAAAATGAATCGGTTGACCTACAAAAGACAAAATTGCAATACCCTCTTAGGGTTATTATTATTTTACAACTCATGATTGTAAAAATAATGTGCAATAAAGTATTGAGTAAGTATTGAGTATATTGACATGTATGTATGTATGTATTTAACGGAATCTTTTAACTTCATTTTCACTTACATCTGGGAGTCTGATTAACTTGAAAATTTGCACAGGGGATTTTTTTTTTTAAGTCCTAACTAGGATTATCAGGATAAAAAATATATACGAGGAGCGCCTCATAAGTTCGCGGCCTAAGGTACTTAATGAAACAAATATAAAGTTGTATATTTTAAAACGTCTAAGCGTCTGATTATCTTGAAAATTTGCACAGGGGTCAATTTTTTTTTAAGTCCTAACTAGGATTATCAGGAAAAAAATATATATACGAGGAGCGCCTCATAAGTTCGCGGCCTAAGGTACTTAATGAAACAAATATAAAGTTGTATATTTTAAAACGTCTAAGCGTCTGATTATCTTGAAAATTTGCACAGGGGTCAAGGACCGATAACAATGCAACAATATGAAAATAAAAATCCAACTAAAAAATTAAAAATAAATAATGTAGGTTATTTAAAAAACTAAAAAACACGCTTTTATAAAAAAAAGCGTGGGGTGCATGGTGTCAATAGTATCTTAAAAACCACCCCACGCTTTTTTACAGTAAAATACATTTTCTTCTTATTTTTTTTACTTTTTAGTTCGTATTTTCACAAAAGCGTGTTTTTTAGTTTTTTAAACTACATTATTGTGAGTAAATGTCTATGAGCAGCAGCTTACCTGGCATTGGCCACAGTGGTTGAGCATAGACTAATTCCCCGTCACTTGTGTAGGGCAATGAATTGAAATTAAAAAGAGTTGAAAAAAGAATAATTATTACTTTTATCTCAATATGTTCAACTATACGGCACTTATAATAACAATGAAACTGTGGATAGAATTTCATTATATTTTAACTCTTAAACTAATTAATGAAATAAATTTGGGGTGCGCAATCTAATTTTTCGGCAACCTCTTCAGATAAGAACAGTATCATGAAATAGAAACGTCCGTTTTAGCGTTCAAATGCTTTTTATGCCCTCAGCAACGTAAAAACATGCGATCCTCATCTCAGAGAGCCATTAATAAAACAGTCATAACGCTATTCAGGAATAATTGTTGAACGTTCTTTTATTTTATGGCCTGCTTTAATTAATCTCACATTGTGGGACCATTCAGCAAATTTTGTTTTATAAAAATAAGTGTGGACACTTCACTTTGAATACAAAAAAAAGCAAATAATATGAAAGGTTTTTACAGATTTTTACAAAGCCGCTTGATGTGTCAATTACCAGCGTTTATGGTAGGGTATAATGCGCGTACAAGCGCGCGTCGGTAAGTAAAGGCAAGTAGAATTGTTTTTTTTTTTTTTATTTATGAACCAATGACGAAGGTTTTCCAAGGTATTTAAAGTACATTTTTAACCAAATTTAACAAATAGGCGTTATGTCAATTCTAGTCTGATGGTCAACATCAGTCAGTGCCCATTTTAAAAAAGTTCGGTCATTATATTATGTAAGCATGACCCCAAATGAAGGTTTTGGGCATATGTATCATCCATTAGTTAGAAACGTACTCGTACCTGTCTTATGTGAAACAAATTTTATTTATCACTTTTTGATGTCAGTTTTTTTTTTTGTTTAAAATCATTTTATGGTAACAGACGAGCATGCAACCGCTTGATGTAAAAGGTCACTACACCCCATACATAAGTAATTTCAAACGAGCTCGAGAATTGTATGAGAATATAAACACATTTTTTGAAGTGAATAAGCGGCGTTGTGCACTTTTTTGGAATGAGTAAAAAATGTTATACTCGCGTCGAATATTCGTAAGACGGAGGGGTGACAGCTGATGACGGCTCGACTGTCTATACTTGTAAAATTCGTTTGTATCAAGTATTTAAAATATGGACATTGAACAAAGTGCATCTATTAATGAAAAAAATGACGAAGAAATAGTGAAGATAATTACTGAGAACTTTATAAAAATACTAGATGAAAAATAATACTGATAATAAAAGCTATTCGTGCGAAATTATTCCCTAACTATTCCAAAATATCAAAAATGCACAACGTTAATGTTCAAGATTTCACTTCTGCCGGCAATACCGGAGTGCATCCCGTTGTTTTTTTTTTTTCTATAGTTTGTGCTTTACATAGCTTTGTAATGATTACATTATTTACCATTATTAGAAAGGCACGCCAGAAGGTATGATTCTCAAACAAAAAAAATATAGTTTACGTTTCTTTTTCAAAGGTTAATGTATATTTAATCTTCTAATTGGACTAGATAGGGTTAACATTTATTATAAATACAGAGCGTCGTTCAAGCAGTCATCGTCCGAGCAACGCGGTTACCGGTTACTGATACAAAGTATAAACATGTGTACATAATAATATATAAATGTAAATATAAAGTATACATACATGTGTATATATAAATTATATACGGACATGTGGCGGATATGAGATATAGAAGCGCGCATGGCCCTGCTGCTGACGGAGAACGCAGACAATCTAAGCAGCTAAGCAAAACGGGCGCTTTAGGGTGTGAGATGGGTGACCGCTAGTGGCAAAAAATACATGCGCGTTTCCGTGCTTCCGAGGGCACATTAAGCCCTCGGTCTGGTTGATATCGAGAAATAAAAGTATTTAAACCTTTTCGCAGGTCTTATGAATGAGTGATTTGCAAAAACATAGAGATTTTCCTTGAACGAGATTCTGTGCGACTCAAAATGAGTTGTAGTCAAATATAAGAATAAGAATAATAAGAATAAGAATAATTTATTTGCGAAATGCACACATACAAATTTTTGGATAGAACATGATATGTATCCTATATTAAATGTTTAAAATGAAAATCGGTATGCGTGCACGACACAAAAGGGATCCTACTCAGCATTAAGCTGGAAGCTGAGGGCAACCAGCGCTGGTCTTCCGCAGAATCCTTTAAGTGAAGTCACGGCAAGATACAAGTACCTACTACATAATAGTCAATTACAAAATAAACAACAGAAAAAAAAACCAACGGGCAAACACATCAGAGTACTTAACCTAATGCAGATATGCATAAAATTGCAGCAAAAATATTCATTATGGGAATGGACAGATATATTACTGTTTTTATAATTTTACACATAACCATTTGTATTTATTTTAAATAATACTCGTGTCATGTTTTAAGGTTTCTTGGCTCTTTTGGTGTTCAAAAAGAAATTTTCTTAATTGAATTCTAAAACTGTAAATACGTGGCAGGTTCCTTATTGGCGGAGGGATATTGTTCCAGCATTTCGATGAAGCATAGCGAAAAGAGCCTTTGAAAGCGGCCGTTTTGTGCTTTTGGCATGTGAGTTGTTTCGCGCATTGTCGAGAACCACACTGTCTCTGACTTGACACCCAACTGAACTTGTCAAATAGATATCCGGGAGTTTTAAACTTAAGGACTCCAAATAAAAGACATGCTAAATGAAGCTTTCTACGATGCTTCATTTTCAAAATAGAGCGCTTGTTCAGGTACGGTGTCACATGAGCTCTAAACGGGATATCGAAGCAAAAGCGTGCACACGCATTTTGGAGTCTTTGTATTAGTTTTTGAGATCTTGCTAGCAGACGGGGACCGAAAATAATGTCCATGTAATTTAATTTTGACAAAACTAACGACTCGGTAAGCTGTATACGTAGATCTTCTGATAAAAATGGCCTTACTTTGTACAGTATCTTCAGTTTGTAAAAACAATGCTTCACTGAATTAACAACATGCTTATCAAAACGAAGGTTGCAGTCCATAAGTAACCCCAGATTGCGAACCTCATAAACGCGCTCAATAGGGTCATTACATAGTAGAACATTTATGGAAGGATTAATACGATCAATCTGTTGTTTGTTGCCGAAAATAATATACTTTGTTTTATTAGGATTCAATACTAGGGAGTTATTGAACGACCAAATAGATATCCTTGACAGATCTTCGTTTAGTTTTACTATTGCGTTATCAATCTCAGATGGCTTAAATGAGATATATAATTGTGTGTCGTCTGCATAGAAATGATATTTGCAGTGCTTTATTTGAGTCGTGATGTCTGCGGTATATAAAATAAAAAGAATTGGACCCAACAATGATCCTTGGGGGATTCCCCGATTACATTCGCCTTTGTCTGAAACCAAAAAAGAGCCATCACTGCGATT
Source organism: Pyrgus malvae (assembly GCA_911387765.1). Taxonomy (NCBI): domain Eukaryota; kingdom Metazoa; phylum Arthropoda; class Insecta; order Lepidoptera; family Hesperiidae; genus Pyrgus; species Pyrgus malvae. Next base: position 460,925 of record OU426955.1, on the reverse strand, counting down.
TATCTTTACATACTGAGAACGATTATTAAGATAACTATCAAACCATTTCAGTGTTGCACTATCAAACCCATAATAGCTAAGTTTTGATAAGAGCAAAGTTGTATTAATAGAATCGAACGCTCGTGAATAATCTAGCAGTACCAAAAGAGTACACATACCTTTGTCCTGAGCACATAGAATATTGTCGGTTACATCAAGTAAAGCCGTCACTGTACTTCGCCCTTTTCTAAATCCTGACTGAAACTCAGGTAAAATATTATTGTTTTCTAAAAACCCAGTCAGCTGCGTACAAATAGCCTTTTCCATTATTTTCGATAGGCACGGTAATATACTTATGGGTCTAAGGTCTTTTAATTCAATTGGATTTGACACTTTAGGCAGTGGTCTAACAATGGCCAGCTTCCAAATGTCAGGGAACGTTGATGTGCTCATAGACATATTGATAATGTCTTTTATAATATTTAGCGTGCATGGAAACGTCATTAATAGCATATCTAAATTTATATTATCACAGCCTACTGCGTTGGATTTTAAACATTTAATAATTTTAATAGTCTCATCTAAACTGATTGGATGCATGTGAAAAACTGCATCACTGTATTTATTGAACTCAAAGAATGTTAATTGAGATATGCTAACAGTAGAGACACCCGGAATGTTTAAGAAATGATTATTTATAGTGTTAGGGTTATCAAAAAACGATGGAAGATCAGAGTTATCTTTTGGCAGTATAGTGGTTTTTAAATTAGACCATAACTTTTTAGGATTTCTTATGTTATTATTGATATTATATTTAAAGTAGGCAGTTTTTTCATAATACAAGGCTTGATTTACCGTCGATTTTAACAGTTTATAGTAGATTTTATCTTTAATTAATTTTGACTTATTATATTCGGCTGATGCTTCATCGCGAAGCTTCATCATAAGTTTAATAGTATCAGTAATCCAGGGATAAGAGCGATTTCTGATCACTACTGTTCTTAGTGGCGCATGCAGATCAAACAGTGCTAATATAGCACGAGTCAACGCGCTTACCATCTCATTCACATCACTAAGTTCTGATATAAAATCCCATCTCAAAGCAGAGAGGTCGTTATTAAAAGTTTCGATGCAGATATTTTTCACTGGTCTATAAGTAAAAGTGTATGGTGTGCATTTCTCACGCTTTATATTAAACTGACATACTACTAAACAATGACCTAAAAGAGAACCAACATGTTCTAAATAAACTTTCTTTGCATGCAGACTAGTACACACGACGTCAATAAGAGTACAGCTAGTTTCGGTAAAATGTGTCGGCTCTGTTACCGCCTGTGATAGACCCAAGCATGATAGGAATGCTGTGAATTTTTTAGTGCTAATGTCATCAGAGCGAAGTAGGTTAATATTAAAGTCTCCTAATAAAATGATGTGGTCATAAGTTGGAATCGAGCTTATAGTATCTGTGATGGCGTCGAGAAACAAATCGACGTCCATCCAAGGTGGACGGTACGCTGTGCCGATAACTAGTCTTATGCCGTTCAGAGTTATCGTGATCCATAACTGTTCTACTAATCTATACAAAGGATCTATTGGGTGGCGCCAGATACGTACACCAATGCTACGTTTAAAGTAAAAACCGACGCCGCCCCCGCGAGAACGCTCGCCCTGTGGCCGGGGACTGTGAAACAAACGGTACGAGGGCAGTGCAGGAGCGCGGCCCTCCTCACCCGATCGGATCCAGGTCTCATTTACAGCCAGAATATCTAGGTCATTTCTTTTCACTGAAACAATAAAGTTATCGTGGTTTGTGCCAAGGGAACCTGCATTTAACAAACCTACTTTAAGATATTTACCAATCATAATTATCTTTATAAATAAAATTTAATATGAGATTACGTCTGCGACTCAAGAATTTCAAAATTTCTAAATGGAGGTGCCAAAAATGTAGTGTAATAAAATAATTGAAACGTACCTCACAAATAGATGTAAATACTAGTAATAAACAAGATTTGTACACCCACTGTAGTTGTTTAGTTATTTGAATTCGATTGTGTAATATAATATATCTGCCCCTAATTACTTTCTGCAAAATATGTGAATTATAATGTTTTTGTGCATAGTTAGATACAATCATTGACAGTATGTATCTTAATATTATTATATTAGGACAATTATACAATAGCAAGATAAATTGACTACTATTGCTAGTTACACTATTATAATAGAACATATTATTATAATATAATAATGTGTTTACAGACAATAAATAGACAGTCTCCTCAAACAGTACCCGGTCCAAAAACACGCTCGAGGTCCGCGCTCGACCGAATCAGATAACACTGCTTGCCGTCCCCCTCCCGGACAAAGATACGGCCTTTCTTGGTCCAGGAGTACCGCCATTGCTTCTTAGCGCATTCTGCACGGGCTCGGTAAAACAACAAACGATTCAATTTAGTAAGCCGCTCATTGACATAAACACGACGAGGCGGACCATCGAACCCGATGTCGGCGGTGCTCAAGTTGCGTCGCACACGCGCGGCCTGCAGTATCTCGTCCCGCAATTCTCGCCGCGCAAGCCGCACGATGACGCGCCTGGCGTTTTGACTCGGCTCACCATCTGAGTCGGCGGGGAGAGCTGTGGCGACGTTAATCTTTCCGACCCGCTCAGCAAACACAATATCTTGGCTCTCCAAGGTGACACCCATTTTCGCAGCTAAGACCGTGACGGTGTGTGCTACGTTTTCCCCCTTCTGCTCCGGTATGTGCCCGATATCCAGATCAGTTTGCAAGATCTCCTGATCGCGTTCATTGAGATCTAGCTTCAGCTGGTCAATTGTTTGCTGTAGCTCAGTGATCTGATCAGATTTACTGGGCACCTGTGCCATTTCAAGAGCTTCTAATCTTCGTTCTAACACATCCATTCGCGCTCCCATACTTAGGAGAGAAGTACGAAGTTCTTCCCGAAATTCGCGCTGCTCGGCCATGTACTGCGCTAGTTCTTGGCGCAAGGAATGGACATCTGAATCTGGGGCTGCAGGCGGAGTGTTTGCACTAGCGCCGCGGACGGGTGGCGATGGGCCTATTACGCCAGTGTCCTCCCGCGGAGAGGTTACATTTCCGCCTTTACGCTGCTTTTTTGTACATTCCGGGCAAACCCAATCCTTAGGCGCGCTCGAGCAGTCCGGTATCGCAACGCAGCCCTTGTGGTATTTAGACGTGCACGTTACGCATGCAGCGGCACCTGTTGGGGAGAGGAAGCGACCACATGCCGTACACTTTGCCATAACGAGGTTTGAGTCTAAGTAGGGCGCAACAGGTGGTATTGATTAATCAAGCTATTCCCCACTAGATGGCGGTACAGGAAACTGCCTTAGCAATGTCTGTCTTCGTAAGCGATTAAAATTAAAACTACCCACTTGCGCGAGATATCAACAGAATGATAGATCCGAGTTAGGGTTCTAGAAATCTCGATAGCGCCAAATTCCGAGCACTACGACGCACACGCACACTCACATAGGTACATTAAGCTCTATAGCACGCACTGATTACACTATCACAGAGATCTCGAGCGATTTACTATTTTTACTAACACAGAGTTACGGGAGAGTATACTGACGCTTGATCGTCCGTGACGACACCTTCTCGTCCGTGACGACACCTTCTCGAAATATATTGCACACGTTATAATAATATAGTAATAATAACGTTTCGCACGCATAGCCTCACAGTAGGGTACATAGGTACAGGCACAGGGTACTGTATCGTGGGTACCATGGACACACACACAGACAGAAACACAAACACCCAGACCGAGAACAGATATTTTAAACTCATCGTTCAAATTTCCTCTTCTTCTTCTTCTGCTTCGAACTTCGAAATCGAACCTGGGACCCTCCGATCAGCTGTGCGGCATGATAACCATTGTGCCACACGGGTCGTCTTTCCCTCACGTTCCCTTTTTACGGATCTAAACTTAAAAGGTGCTTCGAAGGACTGTACTGTGTTTGGCTGCATGTATTTTTATTGATTCAGAAATTTTGAGAGCTGATGATTGACGGTACAACTCGATATTAGTATTTTTTAGGTTATGTAAGATAAGCTTTATATTGTGCTATTACGTTGACGTGATTATTGAAGGTATTTAAAATTTGGACGTTCTTATATTACAGGCTACGATGCTCTCAGTACAACAAATCCAAGATACTGATACATGTCCAACTGGGTACAACCAGTCCGGTTCATCAACCCTGTAATGAGAAGCAATCTGCTCGAGTACGACGCACTTATTCACAGTACAAGAAATTTAAATACCAAAACAGTCAGTGATTCCGCGCTGGCAAATTGGACAATTAAGAGGAGGGTTGTTGGACTCCCTACAGTTATTGAGCCAAAAAATGTAAAGCCTTTTCTAGGGTTCAGCACCCGAAGGGTGCCAACTGTCATCAGGCTGTATCTCATGAACTGTAATGGCTAGATATTATAATTTTTACAGCCGCTATAACTAAAAATACTAAAAATAGAATAAAATAAATATTTAAAGCGGCTCCGACACAATGAACGTGATTTTTTTAGATAATGGTACGGAAACCTACGTGCGCAAGTCCGACTTGCACTTGGCCGGAATACCGGGTTACGTGGGAATTTGACCGCACTCAAACCCCCTCGATGGCCTGCCTCAATGCTTGGGGAGGACCGGGATCTACAGTGGAAAGCAGAAGTGTCCCGAAGAGCTCGGGGCGGGGGGGCTAAAGCTGAAACGTTTTTACATCCTAACACATCCATAGGATCATCCTTCATCATGAATAAGGCATTCGCTCAATTTAAGCAAGAATTATACATAGGTATAAAAAAACTAGATGCCCCTGCGAACGCTGTTTAAATATTTGGTGTGGGCCACCCTTATCACTAAAGGGGATGAAAAATAGATAGTAACCTACAACAACTCAGACCCTACGAAGTGTGAATATAAATTTTCATCAGAATCGGTTTAGCCGTTTCGGAGGAGTATGGTAACAAACACTGTGATACGAAATTTTTATGTATTCGTAGATGATGGCATACAATGGCCTAAATTCTTGATTTTGATTAGAAATCTGTGCCTAACAGAACATTTAAAAGAGTTGAAAAGAGAAGCCGTGGCCGGCGTTAACATTGTCATACTATTTTTATATACTATTCTTTGTAAAAACTCAGCAAGTTATATTGCTATTGTTAAAGCAATTTCAGTAAATTTAGAAGGTTTGTGAGAACCTAGCTGTAAATATGTGTGATCTCTGACCTCTTTAAATCGAAGGAATCATTATCGCCTACGATATCGGTGCAGGATGCTATGGTAGGCGATAAATGTACCCTGGTATTTATCGGTATTCGTACTTATTATTGGTATTTGGAATTATTTTTTAGTCGAGGTGACTTGCAGATTAAAATATTTATCACTATCACTAAATAATATTATTTGGACATGTAATTCGCGATGGTGATAACCCAATCCCAGGAACAGCAATTTGACATGACAACCCTTCGTGGGTTAGAGGATTGATTTCCACCTCAGGCAGACATTTGAATGATGAAATTAAATAACGGTTCTTGACCTTGGTATGTCATGGTTTTTTATGTTTTATTCCATAAACCTCACCTATCTCTGTAGGTACTTACTTCCAAAATCAGTCAAATAATAGGTCTTACTAAGATTTGTGTTGGGGCGTCCAATATAAAAGTATTCATTTTCTTAACAAATTGAATTGAAATTGAATTCATACAAACGCAACCATGACATGCATTACATTATAAATTCCAATATTACAGTTTAATGCTGTGGTCTGATTAATAAGTACCAAGACATCGCACAGAAATGGCTCCTGCAAATAATACAAAACAGTTTATCGTCAGTGCTATTCGCGCTAGGACTATTTATGGAGGTCATACTCGTATATTAACGCCGTATCTGGCACTGCATTGACTGCACATAAAGCACTATCGACACAACCTATCGGAATTGTTGTTCTTGTTTATAGACAGAGATTGCAGGCAAATAGCAGTTGAACGTATGCTCAAGAATGATCTTACCCAGCTATACATATATACAACTATAAAGATTTAGGACGAGATGACGTAAGGCAATATTTTTCTGTATATTACTGGGGGATTTACTCAATGCCTGTTCTGTTTAGCTGCTGAAAACTAGAGTTGGTATTCTAGGAGCATTATTTAAAACACTTATTCTCTCACAAATAAAAATCTTCGTTCTTCATCTACTTATTATTTACCTTATTACGCCCTTACTGCTAGTTTAATCTTTAACCAGTTTTCCAAGCGATCTTTTATTCGCCTCTTCTTTCTCTCTGTCTGAATAATAGTTTTACGAACAATTCACGATAGAAATAAGAATTTACCTAGTTAATATTTACTCGGTCTAACCAAGCAAGTTATAGCCCCTATTGGTCTTCTTTCGGTCTTTTATACTCAAATTCAAATTATTTATTGCATGAATACAGTATACAGGATGGTCATATGAGTAAAACAAAAAGATCTTGTATCCATAATCATGGTGTGCAACAATATTATCAATTTATCAATTTAGTAATAATCATTTAAGCCAAACATCGTAAACCTCGTACATCGTAAACATCTTAAAACTCGTACACCCATCTGTGGACAGATTAACATAGTTGGGTGGAATTGTTTTTTGATACAAGTATGATACAGTTTGGTGATAACACTCATTCTTTTTGATTGTATTAACTCACTGAAAATCGTTTTGTAAACACATCGTTAAAACCTACCTACTCTTAGCTATCGTATGATCTACTGGGACATTTAATGTGATACAGCCCACGCTTTCGAAGTCAGAGAGATCTTACTGATATTTATTTGATTAATTGTTATTAGAAAATCGGTATAATAAATACAAGAATCGAATTAATCAGATAGCGTAGGCAACAGTTTAAAACGGTTGATTATAAAGTGTTACTTTTTTCATTTAACCTGTTTCCTTTCACAAATTTTTTATCCATACATAATACTTTGCCGTTTCAATTACGTACATCTACGTCTCTCGTTTCCAACTCACTACGAAGGCCTCCGATATCGTGGAGTTGAAAGTGAAGACAAATTTTGCCGTGAGTGCTGAGAGGTTGGAGTCGCGCAACGCAGTGGACTTTAGTTCATTTGCGGCACGCGTCCGATGCCTGAGAAGCAACATTGGCGTGATAAGCTAGGGGTGTCGGTACCGATTTCACCATCGCGGGGTGATAAATCCAACCTGGAGCGGGTTTCCTCGCTATTACGCCAATTACTTAGTTACACTTCCAGCCCTCAGCATATAGCTATAACAGCTCCAATCTGGACGGCCAATTATTTTATAGTAACTGGACGCCCGAGCGTTGCTCGGATAAAAACAATTTATTTACTTGGTTTATTTTTAAGCAAAGCATTCATTGACTTAGTGTTACTTTACAAATCCTTTTGAAATACCTAGCTCCCAATTAAAAAAAATTGTCATAAAAAAATAAAAAACGCAACTTGCCTACTTGAGATTTGAACCCGGGTGGTCCCAAGCTCCGTAGTCGTCTTTCGTAACCATTCGACCAAGAAAGCTTTATTTCCCTTGACGAAATTTTTATAGAGGTCTTTCATAATTATCGACATTATCATTTGTTTGAAGGGTGGATTGTCAAATGTTGACCATTTGACGGCTTTCTACGCCACAATATTATTAATATTTTCCAATAGATGTCGGTAAGTGTAATTTTACATTTAACTGCATAAACATTAAAAAAACGACAATTTCTATCAATAAAAATTTGTGGATCGATTTATCATCCCCGCAACCAGTGTACTAAATTTCATCAAAATCTTTGGAGCCGTTTCCGAGATTCAAAAAATATATTTAGATATATACAAGAATTGCTCGTTTAAAGGTATTAGATTTGATATCATAAATGTCAAAGTGTCTCATGAGACAAAGTGGGTCGCTACAGTCTCTACAAATAGATTTTGCATGGTTCGAACAGGTTGTCATTGCGGTTTCAAACAAGCGTATTTTTCGGCGTGTATACGGTCGTTTCGGGAAACGCGCTTACACGCGCGCTACTTTTTGTACCGGAAAATGTCAAATCATGACGTAGCGCGGCTACAAGCGCAACAAAAAACAAACAAATATGACGCGCGGCCGGGCCGCGCCGAAAAACATGTTGGTGTGAAACCGCACTCAGACTGTATATTCTGTTAATGGTTTTATCGTTATATTTTAGAAGCTTTTTGTTTTAAATGACACCATCATACATTTATTTTCATCACATTTCAAAAATTTGTACGAATTAAGTTACAACATTAATAGTTAAGTTATGTATATCATAAATTATTAAAAAATAACGCATTTAATTAGTTACATAGTTCTCAAATTTTTGCCTTTCATTTTAATTAAATATCTCTGCCATGAATAGCACAACGTTAACATTTATAAAATCATTCTGATTTTTATACCAAGACGCTTCTTCTCAATTTTTATTAAAAATTATGGAACCTCGTAACATGTTATATTTATAAAGCTACACACTTGCTACACACTCATACCCCCACAATAGGATTCCTTGTGTCGTGAGTACCATGGACACATGACACACACAAAGACAGAAAAACCAACACTCAGACCAAGAACATAAATTTTAAACTCATCATGCAAATTTCTGCAGATATCACAGAACAAAATAGTTACTAGCTAGCTGATAAATCATCTAATTGATTTACTCAAAAGTTCTGTTTCTTTTTTATTGTGTGCCAAAACTAAAGATGATACGTTGACATAGAGTATAATTAATTATCGTTATAAATTACTCCAAAGTAGTTTTCCTTGTTTACTTCAAGTGAGCCATCGCTAATGATCGCGACCGCAGACCCTGAGATGTGTTGAAAACTCTCAACAATGCTCCATGACTGCCAACTTCAAAGTTGGTGAACCTCCCGCTACATGCTCACACAATTTATCGAAACTTACGATGAATGTAAGGCGGGGTTTGCATGGAGGTCGCAAACAATATTAATTAAAATATAATATTTTATCCACATAATCGATTTTTGCTTTTCAAATAAATAAATGATGTTAAGAAAGATGATTTTGAATAAAGGTAAAGTTTGAGATGTACTTAAATAAATTCTTAAGTGCATAAGTTAACTGCTAGAAATCGTTTGACTTTGATGCTTAGAATTTAAAATCGAAAGAAAGATTTAAAATATTTTATTCACTGTACGCCCAAGTAACACGTTAATGAAATTTGGAACTTATTTTGCAACCTGTGGCAGCATATAAGTGATGCAAGAGTGTATGGCATTACTTATAGATGCAAACAGAACGTACTCGAATTTGCAAATGAGTAACTCTTATCACTAACATTTGCTTCTGAGTGATTTTTGTTCCTGCTTTATTACTTGTGGTAGCATTAAGCCGAATTTATTACTTATAGACGCATAAAGGTTTTAATTTTCTCTCTTTTAGAACTCAAAGAGGCATATGACATTTTATAATGCCCCCTAAGGAACTGTGCCCTATTAGGTGGTAATTTTTCCTTATTTGGCATCTTTAGTACTAAATAAGCAGTATATACGAGTTATTTATATAAGGGTATGTATATATACAAGGGTATCTAAGCTTCGAGTTTGAATTTAGAAACGTATGTTTACCTGGATAAAGAAAACGACGGCATATTTTAATTTTACTTTAATAACTTACCTTTGTACTTTTATTAATTTGAATATTCAGTGGTTCCCAGCATATTTTTTTTTCATTTTGCATTTGCACACATTGCCGTTATATAAATCTATCGTTACAGATACGACCTTCAGAAGTATGAAGTCAAAGTCTCCAAATATCTGTCTCCATTTGTCACGGAGTACATCAAAAGGTCTATGATGTCGTGTTCATCCCTGTGTCGTTTATTACACCGCCGAATGAGGCAGGAGTGCCTTTAATTGAAATCTAAAATAGATGCGATCGGTTTATCTGGTTTGTGCTTTAATCATACTATTGGATCGGATGATAGCTGCATGACACAAGTTTTTATTTGTCTCGAGGTACGATACTAAGCAATATCGGCCACCATTTGAAGTTTGGTCGGTCAGATTAAGGAATATGTTAGGCCGTAGGTTCCACTTGTTATTTTTAGATATTGCGAGAAAATTTACCGACAACAATTAACAACTTATGAAAAAATCTTCCATCAACAGTATAACTTTTATGGTTTGACCGGGAAAACCTATACAATTGCATGCATCGCTTTTGCATTTACCGACTAGACTCACATGAAGTGACCCAGCCCCAAAAAACGAAAAATTATGGTATGGTAACCGAAGCGCCACACGGGTCGTCGCATTCCGGCATAGTAACCAACATAATTTGTGTGTAAGGAAATATCAAATGAAGCGTGCATGGCCCAGAAGCAGGCGGAAAATGCAAGTGGCACATTAAGTGTGAAATGAGTGAGAAATTGCATGAGCGTTTCCATGTTTTAAATGATTACATTGTATGTTTCGAGTGTTATCGGTTTTGGATGACGATCGGAGGGTCCCAGGTTCGATTCCCGGCGAGGCAGAAATTTGAATGATGAGTTTAAACTTCTGTTCTCGGTCTGGGTGTTTGTGTTTCTGTCTTCGTGTGTGTCCATGGTACCCACGACACAGGGTATATCTACCCTACTCTGGGGCTATGATTGTGAAACGTACGTATTTATTATTTATTATTATACATGGATGGCAGTCGTTAAAAACCTTGTTGGATGTGTTCAGTATTCTAGCCGCACATTAAACATTTCCAAAGACGGGATCACACCACCAAACCACATTGAGGTGACGTGATAAAGAAAGTTTCAAGCCTGCCCGATTATGGCTGCAAAGGGGCGGTGGAACGCAGAACTCTTAGAAACAAACTTGTGCCCAATAATTTGTTCCTATCCTTACAGATGCAGTTGTGTGCGGCACACGCGTCAGCCGGAGATTAAACTAATCCGGCGTGATTCCATCATCGCTGTACCATGGACTAACGGCGTACGGTTCGGATTACATTTCCAGATTACCATCCATTCATCACTTATAGCACCATCTCATTGTTTCATAAGCCATAATAAATCAAAACAGCTCTTTGGACCAATGTAATCGATACTTTCGTCATATTTGGTGCTAGGAGAAATAATGACACTTTAGGCGAACTTGTGGTTAGTAGTAATGAAAGAGATGTCGAAGAAGAAAACAGATCACCTGGAGGATGTCCGTTAGGTAATCCGTTGGACTGACCGGATCCTAACTGCTCTTGACTACACCTATATTCTCCCTTAATAATAACGTTAAATTAATAACGTTTCACACTCATAGTCCCACAGTTGGGTAGATATACGCTGTGTCGAGGGTACCATGGACACATACAAAGACAGAAAGAACTGAAGACTGTTTCGCCGGGAATCGAACCCGGGACCCTCCGATTGGCAGTCCGGCATGGTAATAATTGCGCCACACGAGTCGTCTCTTATTCTCCTACTCTTTACTCGACATTCATTGCACCATACACTTTAGTTCGATGCTTTGAAAAACATCGAGAACAGAAGTGTATGGCACACCATCATACACAAGAAATCTATTGAATATTAAAATCTCTGAATCATGACCTTAATCCATGGGGGTGTAGCTGCCCCCTGCCCTGCCCCCCTCGGTACGCCCATGTCACTACTTACTATGTTACTCAGCGAATTTCTTCTAATTGCCTATTCGAAGTAAACGCCTTCGTTTTAAGAACTAATGTAACAGAAATATTAGTCCTAAAATGTTTGTAATGTTAATGTAAAATGATATAAAAATTAGTAATTCGAACATTTGCCAGAATTTACGTTGTTTTAAAAAGACAAAATCGTGGCAAAAGTGGCAGAGTTTGGTTACTGGGTAAGTATTCCAACAGATAATAAAAATAGTTTAATCCTAAAAGTACCTAACTAAGTAGGATAGAAAACGGACAAACATTCAGCCGCATCACGTTCAATTCAATTTGTTGCAGTCAGTGCGCGTCTGGGAAAAATAGGATTAAGGTCCTAATAGAATGAAGGAGGGTACCTACATACATGTCGATACTTATATGTTATTTAATTTTATAATATGTGGACGGTAAATTAATGGCGCAGAAAGAGACAGACGCAATGCAATATTGTCTAGGCTCTTATTACCGTCGATAGTTATTAGATATTTTTTCAAATTTATTATAAACTAGTAGCCGCCCGCGACTTCGTCCGCGTGGACTTCGGTATGAAATGAAATGAAATGAAATAGTTTATTAACATCCTGGGTAATAATATACACTTGATGTTTGTCATTGTTCTACGGTCATCAGCTGACCGTCATCCGCTTTGGGTGCGCTAAGGCTTATATGGGCTAGGAGAAAAAAGCGGGCGGAAAAAAACTCCAGCCCTGTTTTAAATAAATTTTCAGGTACAATGGGTATTTATTATGCAGCATGACTGTGGGGCGTATTAGTCATAGCATGATGTTATATAGCCTAAAGCCCTTGAGTGGCTCCCCTGGGGTTGCCCGTGTTCATAGGCGACGGTGATCGTTTAACACCACGCGGCCCGTCTGCCTTTTTGTTCGGTTTATTTATTAAATTTTTATTATTTATTAGATTTTTTCAATTGGAACCACTAGTATAAGTGCGTTCAAACAAATATACAAACCAACGAATGAACAAACTCTTCAGCTTTATGTATAAATTAGAATATAGATTAATTATTGTCGACGTGTGGGAATGGTACGAAAAAGCGTGAACTTACAGTTTACCATATTATTGCCAGCTCATCTTATGTTGGTTTTTTTTTCTTTCTATTATCTTTCTTTTAATTTATAAGTTTCATGTTATCATTTAAGGGACTGTAAATTATAAAACTTCAATAAATTAACTGAAGTTTTCGATAAATCAACCACGATACTTCCAAACACTGATCGATAAATTCTTGAAATGGACGTAACTTTTTTATTTCTGAACCGATTTAAATAAAACAAACAATAAATGTTAATCCAATAAAATACCAATACATCAGTGAAAACCGCATCCTTCTACGTTAAGCCGTTCCTGAGATTAGCGCACACAAACGAACAGATAAACAGACAAACAGCCAATAATTCTAAAAAGCATTGCTTTGGGTTCTATTACGCTAATAAATAGTTACTAATAGTTAGAGTTAGTTAGAGTAATTAATAGTTACAGTTTTTCTCAAATATCTTCAATGTATAGAAACCGACTTACCGATTTATTATAGTATATATAGATAGAAGAAGAAGAAGATAGATAGATAGATGGATACCCATATATTATCATATAAATTACCCAAGAAGCAATTAAAACAGCATCCATTATGACCCGACAAAATGCAAAAATGTGCGTCAATAAACGAATTTCATTTATATGTAAATCAGATATATTCAGCTAATTTATATGCACCGGGGTCGCCGAAATACATGCTGCAGTGTCACAGCATGTGTGTGAAAGGGTGGCAGGTCCCCATTGTTGCATGGAGATTAAACTAATCTTGCGTGAATTCGCCACCATTTCAACGCTACAAAGGGCAACCGTTGCGTGGATAATGGAATTATTTATAGGCTGGTTACTATCGCAGTTACCTCACTAATAGGCTGGCTTATGATGAGACGTGGCAAGATAAACTACGTGATTTCATAAATAATGAAGATTAACGTGCTGAAGGTAGCCTAGGTGGAATATTTACATTTTGGAAGCTTTAGAAGATGACGACGAATTCGTAATTAACGAAAACGTGGTTGGAATCGCATTAATGGCATGGACTTTTGGTGTCCAAATATAGATTATACGAGTATAAGGAACTTGTATTCTGAGACCACGTATCTTTCGAATTTAGAAGTTTTCTTAATATTCAAAAAACTAGTTGAAATATTTGTAGGATAACGTGAATCAACGCACAACCTAAAGCGCAAGTATGTAAATATAATTTTAAATAATAAAACTTATTTCTTTTAAAAATTAAAATTAAAAATCGCAAGGCCAATAAGCATAAAATATTGCATAAAATATGATGCTGAGCACTAGAAAGGGTGGAATTTGCACCTGAAACGTTTTTCCCTTCAACGGAGACCAAACATCGGCTCTAAAAGCCAACTAAAGTTACTAAAACAACTGAAAACCTTGATCACTTACCAATGTAAAAAAACCATAAGGCCCTTTCGAATTTTACGTCTTCCATCTAAGAGAAGGGTCTATGCAATAAAATATTTAAAAGGTAAGGTACAGATGACGCTTGACCTTTATTAAATTGATCTAAGACAACAGAATTATAGAGCAGGATCCAGAGGCCGAGCAGGGTACGTGTTGGGCGCATATTAAACTAATTTTGATATTACAACATTTCACTTAGTTACATTACGAAATATGACAAAAGATGACACTACGAGTAGTTCTAGCCTCTAGGGAAGTTCTTTACACATGCATTGAAGCTGCAAATACATAAGTATGAAGGCAATATTGTGTTAAATATTCACTTCGTTCCTTAACATTTTATTCATTGAGAATGCATATTTTGTAGAATTAAAAGTGGACACCATGAAAAAGTTCAGACAACCTCAAAAAAAAAACTAAGTGAATTCTTGTGAAATGTTCCAGAATCATGTGTTGCATACATGCAGGAGTCCTTGGACCTGGACAACCGCATGGCCTTAGGCCGACTGGTAAACGGTTTGAGCTCCCATTATAGTCGCTTGTAATCCAAATGGTGCTCTTTTGTGGCGTACAGAGATTGCAATGATTTATACTGTACACTGTGTGTACCTTGATATGTAGAGTCTGAAGAACAAATGTTTCAGCAAATTAAAAGCAAAAAGATAACATTCACTCCTCTTTTTATTGTCACTATCTGTCATCAAAACTGTGCACATTAATTCCTTATCGCGTACAACGGGCAATAATTTCGGCCTTGTGATCTCCGACACGTTAGCGGGGGTTGTAAACATGGGTCGCACCTTATATAGGCGCACATCCAACTCTTGAATTTTAATAGTAGACAAATGCCACAACGGTAAAAAGCATAGCTTTTAATAAAAGTTCTAAATCTTTTCAAACCACATACCTACCTAGTTTAACAATGAAAATCTGTTTGAAGGTTAAAATTTAAATAATGCAGTTGCCTTATACATAAAAAAAATCATTTTCGTAATACGTTATCAGATTTGACCAAATCCGTGCAATCCGTACTGTCGATAATGAAAAGAAATGAAATAGTTTATTATAAACACTTGATGTTTGTCATTGTTGTACAGTACAGCCATCGGCCGACAGTCATCAGCTTTGGAGAAATAAAGTCACATAGTTAATAACTCTTTGTCGCAGACGTGGTCAACAAGGGTCGTTTCTGACCCCCCCCCCCCCCTGACACTGGTACACCTTGAATTTTAATCATTTCTACAAAACTGCTTGCCATCGAAGTAAAAATTGTAAAGCCACAAGGCACGAGTACTAGGTGTTAAGAAAGGCTACCCCTGGATAGAAACAGATACCTAACTTATGAAGGTAGTACTCCCCGCAATTGCGTTATAACTAGGGTAGTTAAATGAAATCTCTCGATTGCCGACGCCGACGGGCCGGTAATTCATTTAATTTTAATAGTACTATTATTCCAGTCATTCTAAGGGACGTTTAATGTTTCAGCTGGTCTTGTATGATAGAGGAAATACCACTGGGACACCCCGAAACCGACACCATTACACCCTTGTTTTTCGATTTCTATGATTACACCTTTCCCTTCCGTAGCCATATTATATAAATGGATTAGTTAAGGAAATTAAATATAAAATGAAAATACTATTGAAAGAAAAGCTCGCTTTAGGACTTACACCAAATTTTGCCGGACAACTTTGCACAAAGACTTCACATGAAAAAAATCTCTAGTTTATTATAACTATGACTACAATCATTTTTACATGGTTTAAACCTCAGGGCTCAGCAAGTCTGAAGTATTTAATACATAAATGCTTATTTTTAATCCTTTACTACACGCAAGCTTCAAATTCATAAAAGCATTTCACGCAGATCACGATAAATGTCACTTGAATCGCGAAGGGGTGTTCAAGTTAAACCTTCGAGTACCCATATTTACGGCTATCAGTCGCGTGTTTGACCGTGTTACATGCATGAGTCAGCATAATAATCGAATTAAACATAATCATCCGTTGACGAATCGAAATTTACGCCAAAGAATTGTATTTTAATTTAAAAGTCAAATTCATTTAGTTTGTTGATAGCCGCTGTATTCTCCACCGCGTTATACTAGCGTGGTTGAATAAATCATAAGTCCTCAATTGTGGGGAGCAATATATCATCTTTGGTCAAACGAAACTAACTAACTACCATGAAATAATTTTATACATGTCTCAATGAGTAATGTCCGTAAATACCGGCACGATATTGTTTTAGCAAAGAGAATTTATTTTGTGATTTAATTCTCTGTACAAAAGCCCTATATTATTATTATTCCTTACTTACGTCACCAAACATAATATATTTTACGGTTTTTTCACTCATTGTGCACATAAGACATTCTCCGTAAAAAGTTCCAAAGTATCGTGAATACAAATAAATAAATTCAGCTAAGTATGCCAAAGAAGAAAATATCGTCATAAGAATATTGAGTGGTGAATTATTAAGCCTTAAGCGGCTCATAGACAGATCAGCTGTGCGGGTGTCGTGTGACGGGGTAAGGCGTTAAAGGCCACCGCAGATATTCTACTATTTGATGCCCCTAAAAATGTGGAATAGAAACTTTAATTTTCTTTTTAAGTTCTTCATTTAATATTTTAAAGTTTCTAGCTCGTCGGGATGGTAAGCAAAATCAAAATTAAATGTTAAAATAGGTTAAGGAAAATTTTGTATATATCTATACTAATATTATAAAGAGGAAAGATTTGTATCTTTGTATGTTTGCAATGAATAAACTCAAAAAATACTGTCCCGGTTTCATAAATTCTTTCACCATTAGAAAGGTAGGTACATTGAACCTGAGTAACATAGGCTACTTTTTACCGCGGGAAAATGCTTCATTCCTACGTGAAAACGGGTAATAGGTTCAACGCGGTTGAAGCAACTGGCTAAACGCCTATGATTTTAGTTTAGCAATGAAGCCTGGAATAGCACATAGGTCTTTTTTTATCCTACGGAGACCCATTAAACGGGTCCACGCGGGCGAAGCTAGAAGGCTAGTATAATATAAAACAAAACAAAGTTTTCTTCGTTCTTATGATGCTTCGGCTTTTCGCTACCTATACTCGTATCTTCACCAATCAGCGTCCAATGGTGGGATATACTGTAAACCTACTGTAGTAATTAATAGCACGATACGATACTATTCATTTGTACATTTAAAACATTAATAACTATAGATGAGAAACTATTCTGGTATACATGGAGCCTTATTGCCGATTGAAGACCGATAAGCGATACGGAAAAAGAGTCTTTAGAAAAAAGAATGGCGACCACATTTCAGTAAGAGGAGTACAGGCCGCCCTCCAACCAGATGCACTGGCGACCCAAAAAAACAGCAGAAGCCATTGGATTTTCAAAGGGACGAAGGATCTGATTTGCGAACAATGGGCGACTGCGACTGATGGCCGAATGCATAGGGCCTTACCGCAGCTGCCATCGAAATGAAAGTATCTGTATGCTGCGACCCTCAGAGAATGAGGTACTCCGGAATGTCGCGCAATAATCGAATCACGCACTCGTGCGCGTTTCATATTTATTGGATCACCTCACCCCTTCAGGAGATCAAGAATATGTTCACTATTATCCGTATTACAGTGGCACAAGGCACTTTATATCACTATAAACCGATTTATATCCTCGCAAAAGAACAACGTTTGTAGAAATAATACCTAATACCTGATTCGAGTTACATAACAAAGTAAAGATAAAACACTGCGAACGACAATGCGTGGTTGGTTTTGTAAATGTGTGATCAAAATTTAAATTATAGCGTAGAACGCAAACGATCTATGCAACTAAGCCAAACGGGCGCGGTCGGGTGTGAGATGGGTGACCGTTAGTGGCAAAAAATTTCATGCGCGTTTCCGTGCTTCGGAGGGCACGTTAAGCCATCGATTCCGGTTGTTGTCGATAGATAGCAGTCGTTATACCTTGTCGGAGGCCTTATGGGCGGTTTGAAAACATCCAACAGCGGGTTGGCCACTAACCCGCATCTTCACCAACCCGCATTGGAGCAGCGTGGTGGAGTAAGTTCCAGGCCTCCCCAATAATGGGGAGAGACCCGTGCCCAGCAGTGGGACGCAAAAAAGGGTTGCAGCCAAGTCAAGCCAATAATAATTATTACACACATTCACAACATACTCGTACTTAGTAATTTTTTCTTTTTTGCTCGATAATTTGCTCGATGTACCGCGATATTCGACTGGCAAACTACTGCAGTTTCGTTGTACATGTGTGCATGACACGCGTATATACACGGTGAGGTGCAGTTTAAACCAGCCTCACTTGTTCGCAGCATTCTATTTTTTCATTTGATAGGAGCTAATTTAATACGTATATTCCGTATTAATAATGTGCTTTCTACCGAGTTGTGCTACAAAAAAACTAACGCAACGCATTTTCACCCGAGTGAAGTCATTCTTAAAGCGATCATTCAGTGAATGTCTGAAACACAGTGCTGCACGCGCGGATGTTTGCAATAGCAAACAGCAACTTCGGTATTTGGTCTATACTTGTCTAATTGCACGGAGCGAAAAGAAAATAGACTTTTGCGTACAGTGAGTAAGCTTGCGAGAGAAAAAGTTAGTAATTTTTATTTAGTAAGAGTACAATAACCAAAAAATAGGGCTTCTGTCTTATTTTGTTATTAATAATGCTAAAATTGTAATTTTATCAAGTCATATCTCATATTTATCTCAAATAAAATCAAGTTTCGCAAATTAACGCCTGATTCTATTAACAATCAAATCAAAGTTATTCAATCCCCGGATATTTCTAAAACTTACGATCGAATGTGCGTCATTCTAGAGGAAATACTAGAATATATTATTACAATCGTTTGATAAAGATACTCGTTTGTATATTCCCAAGACTCTTCAATACAATGTTGAGCCTGACGTAAAGTTACTAGTCCTAGCTTTCATAGAAACAAAATAACAGGAAAATGTGGAACTTTCCGCATAATACTGACTGATGTGTGAGCAAAGTTTTTGACTTTGAAATAAGGCTGGTATAATTTTGTTTGTAACAACAAAAGTTACTTTTGGTGAGAGTGAACCAAAAAAGTCTATAGACTTGGCTTAAACCCTCTTTGCGTCCGACTGCTGGGCACTAATTTCACCTCATTATTGGAGGCCCGGAGCTCATTTCTCCTATTGAGACTTGTAACATGTACTTAAATAAGCCTAAGGAGAGTTGAATATAAAAATAAGACGTCTTCTTATAAAACCTTCTTATAAACATAGCAAAGATTTAGGTCAAAACGATGTAAAAAATTGGTTCGAAATGTATACCTGATTTTTATTCTCGGCACTAAAAGCAACTTTAGCTTTTTTAACACGTACGATCCATTCATATAACTACTTCAACACAGTAAGTACTCGATTTTACGCCATATTTTCATAACATCCATTATAATCACTAAAACTTTCATGACAAAAATATGTTGTAATAAATCTCCAAGGATCTTCAAAATAATGTGTGTCGCAAATCAACCAAAGAACTTTCTTCGACCACGACACGACGCGCCCTCGTCCCACCGCCCCACTTACATATTCCAGAAATAAACATCTGTTTTAAGCCTGAAGTTAATTTTTTATGTCTTTTTATGTGAAAATATTGTTTTAAGCTTATATTATTACAAACGTAATAAACACATTGCGGTATTCAGTAGGACACAAAACGTAAAACTTAATTTTAACTCGTTTAATGGTAGAGTACGCCATATACAAGTACTCCAACTCTGACAACTACTTAGGTACTCGATTTCATTCAAATATTTTAATGGTTTGAGAATACAAAGCAAACGATCTTCCTTGATCATTGGGTTGATCAGTCTCCAACATCTAAATCCACATTCAAGATCATTTTTGTTTTACTGATGGATGTATTTTATCACAACAACTATTTGGGCAGGTGAACAGAAAAAAAAACATTATTTGGATCTGAATTCCGCATTGCGTTACAAATATGTAAGTCAGCATAATAACAATTTGAAAGCACAGTATAAACAATACTAAACAAAACTGCAGCTGCAACGCTGCTATGCGCCAAATTTGTTGCACCCGCTGTACAATGTACAATGCTAAGTGTATAACTCAACGTCCATAGTTTACAATTAAATTTTAACTTTAAGTTATTATAGCTGCGGTTCTGCAATACTAAAAGTATTTTTGAAAATGTCCAAATGCAATTGGCGCAATAAAGCGTCACCTATTATTGCTTGCGTTCAGCAGAATTATAAAACGAAGGTTTTTGAATGTGCATATTTTTTTAAAATACTAGGTACCGTTGTCGCCACGGAGTAGACACGTCTTCGTGGTTGTACCTATTTCACCGTAACGTGTTCCTTGTTTCTTTCGAAAGACGACGGTCTTTCACCTCGGTCTTATCACTTACTTGCGACAACCATCAGCATCCAGACTAGCAGCACAACTTCTTACGAGCTATGATATAACACTGATCATAAACTGATGACATGATGACAAATGACACAAAACTGATCTTTCAGTAAGGTCATCTGCTATTTGTAATTATTAAAAAAAATGAGGAACTTATAAAAGCTTAGGTAAGAAAACTGGATACGAACCTGAAATAAATGTGGATGACTGAAGATCCACAAAATCAAAGCGTCGATGGACAGATCTTGCAAGAGTAAAGTCGAATTATTACAAGAAATGCTAAATCATTATCCGGAATCATTATACAGAAACATAAGGTTTATAGTACATAGAACGTAAAGAAATCTTTGAATTTGTTAACACTCGACCATGAAAGGTGAAAGTACCTGAGTACGAACAGCTGCTAACAGTTTTAAGTAGGTGCTATAATAGAGTGCAGTGCAGAGACTTGGAGTGTGCATGTGGGATCGTGAGACACGTGTGGAGCGTTCAGCTTGTTCAAGTGTACCGGTGTAAGTGTTCCTATTAGGGTTGTCTCTCCTGGGTCCAAGATTTAATGACGGAGAAATTACGAATAAAAGGAGGATTGTGGGCGGGGGGAGTGGAAGCTTGAATCGTCCAGCCAGCGACCCCGGGAAGGACGGAGGTGTGTGCGTGACCGTACGTCGTTGTAAGCACCTGAGGTTGTAGGACGGACTCGGCCGGAGAAATATATTACGCTCCCAAGATGGTTCTGTTTGGGGCACTGCTTGTATTGCATTTAGTTAGAGATCCCGGAGTACTCACGAAGGCAGACCTCCAAGGGGATATTAGCGCAGGACAAATTCCACATAACCTGGTAACTCCTAAGCCGGGTAATTTATCAAGGTTTTCCTCCATTCCAAGAAATTCCGTGATGCGCGCATGGCTTGCAACGCAAGTTATCTACGCAGCTAGATCAAACGGGCGCTGTCGGGTTTGAGATGGGTATCCGCTAGTGGCAAAAAAAGCAAGTTTCCGTTCTTCGGAGGATACGTTGAGCCGTCGGGCTCAGTTATTATTATATTAGACAGGTAGTCGGGTGGAACAGACACGTAAAAAAAGGGCACCGGGAGGCTCGAGAGGGGAAAGCTGGGTATTACAAGGCAGACCTAAAACTGGTGAAATATATAATATAATGTTACAATCGAGAAAATTATTTAAATCAAAATTAAAATGGTGTCAGGAGAACGCGGAACGTATAAAACTAGACAGTATAGCGACACATCACAAAAATAAGCGTTTTGGTAGGTTCTGGAAAGAAACCAGTAGGTAAATTGAATCCTCGGTCGAGCGTGCCGGTAAGCGTGGGTGGTTGCAGTGGGCCCGCTCAGATTGCTGAGTTATTTAGGAATCAGTTTAAAGTAGAACCTATGTTGACTCCATCTAGTGAAAAAGAAATTGCTTCAAGTGGAGGTGTAGTTGTCACAGCAGAGGAGGTGGAAGCAGCTGTAAGGGGCATGACGCGGGGTAAGTCACCAGGACATGATTCGCTTAGTATCGAACATCTACAGCATGCTGGCGAACAGATACACCAGGTACTATCCATGCTTTTTACAGCATGTTTAAGCCACTCGTACTTACCAGAGGCGATGATTAGGACACTGGTGGTCCCAATCCTTAAAAATCGTACAGGAGACATGTCCGATATAAAAAACTATAGGCCCATATCGTTGGCGACCACCGTAGCTAAAGTGTTGGACAGTATACTTGAAAAACAACTTAATAAGCACGTAAAGTTACATGATGCGCAGTTTGGCTTCAGACCGGGTCTGTCTACAGAAGCAGCAGTGCTATGCCTCAAGCATACTGTTCGCTACTACACGGATAGGAAGACACCAATTTATGCGTGTTTTCTTGACCTTTCTAAGGCCTTCGATCTGGTGTCCTATAGTAAACTGTGGGAAAAATTGGTGACAGACACTACACTTCCAGGAGAACAAATACGCCTACTTCAATACTGGTATAGGAACCAAAATAACGTAGTGAGATGGGCGGGCTCATTAAGTAGCCCATATAGGCTCCAGTGCGGGGTGAGACAGGGGGGTTTGACGTCTCCCAGGCTATTCAGCCTCTACGTTAATCAACTAATTGAGGAGCTCAGCAATGCCAAGGTAGGTTGCTCCATAGATGGCACATTTGTCAACAATATCAGCTATGCCGACGATATGGTATTGCTGAGTCCCTCAATTGGAGCGCTAAGAAAACTTCTTAGCATATGTGAAAGATACGCGGAGGCTCATGGCCTCAGGTACAATGCTGAAAAATGTGAATTACTGGTGTTTAAGGCAGTAAATAAACAGTATAGGCTCATACCTCATGTCACCATAAGAGGCACCCCAATAAAAGTAGTAAAAGAATTCAAGTACCTGCATGGGGCATTGGGTCACCGCGTATCGTAATGATGACGTGGACATTGAGCGGGAGCGCAGGGCGCTGGCAGTCAGGAGTAATATGCTGATTCGCAGATTTGCGAGGTGTACTGGAGAGGTAAAAATGACCCTATTTAGGGCATACTGTCAAACCTTTTACACCTGCAGTCTGTGGATAAAGTATACGAAAACGGCTTACAGCGTCCTGCGCGTCCAGTACAATAACGCGTTCAGGGCATTGATGGGGCTGTCGCGGAGCTGCAGCGCCTCAGGCATGTTTGCGGAAGCAGGCATTGATGGCTTCCATGCCATTATACGCAAGCGGGTGGCATCACTATGGCGGCGGTTACGCGACAGCACCAACAGCTTACTGCGTACGGTGGCGGAGAGGTGTGACGGTCCGATATTAAAACACTGGACTGCCTTACATGTCGGACCGCCACGCCCTTCGACCTACCTTTAAAAAGTATAATTTAATTATTATAAATTGATTTGTTTGTCGTGTGTATGTCGAGCTGTGTGTTGTTATTTATTTATTTATTTATTTATTTTAAATGTTGCACCAACAAAGTGTACACTTTACATTTAAACAAAAATATGACCATAATACATTGGACAAGTGCCACCCCAATTACAGGTGCAAACGACATGCTAATATTATACCAGCTAACAACAATTAGAAAAAAAATAAAATTAAAATATCAATAAATATTAAAACATTTCCAAAGTAATAATCACAAAAAAAAAAAAATCTTAACACAAAATTATAAATTAACTAAAAGATATGCACATTTATTATAAAATGCATAAAAATAACATTAAATTATTACCATTATTACATCATTGATAACAATACTTCAATTAAAATAAAAATAATAATAAGTTTGAACAGAAAAATTAATTAATTTGTTAAATCTAGTATATGTTTTTTGAAGGCATGTAAAGAATTTGAAAAAACATCAATTACCGACAATGTACCCGGATTGTTTTCCGATAGGCTATTTTTAAGTTGTTTACTGATGGCATTATCGACATTTTTGCTGTGGATGGTATTGTAGTTCATTAAAATTCTGTTTAAAGGACTATAATGACCTAGTTTAGTACGCGAACTTCTCTCTACAAAAGGTTTATATTTTGATGTTCTCGGTAGTCGCCTAGGAACACAGATATTAATGCGTGTCAAAAGAGTGTTGCTGTCGATAATACCATTTATGAGTTTGTACAAAAACATGTGATCTATAACTCTTCTGCGGCTTAAAAGGGAATTTATGCCAAAGTATTTTAATTTATCATCGTAGCTCGGCAGCGATTTAACAAGTTTGAAGCGATACGACAAGTGCCATAGAAACCTTTTCTGTACATTTTCTATGCGTTTTATATGGACATCATAGTACGGGTTCCATACAACACTGCAGTATTCCAGGCTGCTACGTACCAGTGCCGAGTACATTGAAATAATAGACCTGGGCTTCTTGAAGTCTTTAGTGTTACGTAAAATGAAACCCATAGTTTTGAACCCCTTTTTGACAATAGTGTCAAAATGAAAATTAAATCGAAGTTTGCAATCAAGAACCACACCTAGATCTCTGATTTTATCGACCTCCTCAAGAGCTACACCGTCTATAGAGTAAACCCGAGAAACCGAGTAATTTTTCTTTGTAAAGCGAATTACAAAACATTTTTTGGTATTCAAGCTCATCTCATTCAACTCACACCAATGAACCAGACTACACAGATCCTTCTGCAGCAACAGGGTATCTTCTGCTGTATTGACTTGCCTATAAAATTTCAAATCATCGGCAAACGCATAGTATTTGGAATGATTGAAGCATGTACCTATGTCATTGATAAAGCAGTTAAACAGCAAAGGTCCCAGATGCGAGCCCTGGGGTACTCCGGTAAAAGCAATAAAAGGTTCTGCCTTATAACCTCCGACGACTACCACAGACTTTCTTTCAGTCAGATAAGAACTGAACCAATCAAGGAGAATACCTTCTATACCGAATGAGGCCAATTTCCTAAGAAGGATTTTATGACTTACCACGTCAAAAGCCCTGCTGAAGTCTGTGTAGATTGCATCAAAAGAATGACCTTTGTCCAAGCCCTCTACAAGGCCCTCAACGAAGGAAGTCAGATTGGTTGCAGTGGAGCGTGCCTTCATGAAACCATGTTGCTCAGGCATAATCTTATGTTTAATGTGCCATGATAGTATTGGGCATATGAGGCTCTCGAAGACCTTGGCGAATACATTTATAATAGAAATAGGCCTATAGTTTGTTACGGAAGAACGGTCGCCAGTTTTATACAAAGGTATTATAAGCGCATCTTTCCAGACCGTGGGGAAGCTGCCGGAACTGAGCGATTTATTAAATATTATAGATAGAGGTGTTGCTAATGAGTATGCACACTTTACAGCAAATATGGATGGTATTCCGTCAGTTCCAGCTCCCTTCCGGGGGTCAAGTCTTTTTAATACCCTGTAAACTTGGTATTTCGTAACATTTACGCTTGTCAAATAATGGTGAGCAGGTGGTAAGTCAGGCCCATCAGATTTAGCTGTAGTCCTGTTGCTGTATATTGAAGAAAACTGTGCCGCAAAAAGATCACAAATATCCGAGCCCTTGGACGCTATTGTGTTGCCTAATGACATTTGGGCAGGGTAAGTAGTTCTGCCACCCCTTTTGTGTTTAATATAAGACCATATTAGTTTTGGATTAGTTGATAATGATGACTCTAACCGCTCCATGTACCTTCTATAATCCGCATCATATAAATTTGCACTTCTTTCTCTGAGTAAGTCGAAGGAAAGTAAGTCTCTTGGGTTTCCATACTTACGGTACTTATGCCTATACTTATGTTTTTCTTTTAGTAATCTTACTAAAGCTGCTGAGAACCAAATAGGGTATTTACTATTGTTATGGGTACTTGATTTGGGCACATGTTTTATTATCAACGTTTTAAGACGCTTGTAGAAAATGGTTACCATGTCGTCTACTGTAGCACATTTTAAAAATTCATGCGACCAAGATATGCTATTTAATTCAATTATAATTTTTTCGTAGTCAGCTTTGTAAAATAAGTATTTAACGCCGCATTTTGTCAACAAGTCATTAGAAACATTAAATGGAATATAGAAATTCAAGGGGGGATGTAAAGGATCAACTGTGGAAAGTTCGTCATTACAAATATCTAGTTCATACACATTAGTAGTACTAAGAACTAAATCTAGGATTCTTTGTTTGATGTTTAAATAAGAATTATACTGGGACAAGTTAAATAGCGACATAAAGTCGATCATCATGTTGTGTAATAAGCTATTAGAAGTTTTAGGTATAAGTGGATGGTTACATGCAACGTTTTCCCAGTACAAACTACTTAAATTATTAAGTTTTTAACAAAAAAATAGAACCGACTTCAAACGGTAAAAAATAAAATTGTTCAGTACCTACTTCTTCTTGCTTATGGTAATGACTCTTAAAACTATTTCTGGAGTCGGGCCCTTAGTAAATGTCCTACCATTCGTTCTAAATTGGCACCGACAGTACAGTCAGTGGGACAGTACCTACTTCTTCTTGCTTATGGTAATGACTGTTAAAACTATATTGGAGTCGGTGCCCATTCAGAACGAAAGGTACACTATATTTACTAAGACAGGACATTTCACTAAGGGCCCGACTTCAAAAATAGTTTTAAGAGTCATTACCATAAGCAAGAAGAAGTAGGTACTGAACAATTTTATTTTTTACCGTTTGAAGTCGGTTCTATTTTTTTGTTAAAAACTTAATTTATTTCACTCTTTTTAGTAATTTTAATAATTCTGTATGTATTAGCATAATTGGAAAAATTTTCACTTAAATTCTAAACTTTAAACAGATTTACCTTTTATAATCATGTTTATCTAATAGCCATCTAAAAGTCTGAAAGACATACCAGTCACACCTATCACACATATCAGTCCACCTGAACGTATAAATTAAAGAAAGAATTTGCTCTCAGCTCCTAAACGTTGAGGAGTTGTACCTTCAATCATCAGTTAAGCAACAGCAGGTGATAATTACTAGACATAAATATTTGTATTATGTTAAAAATATGACTAAAAGCATGTGTGTGCCTATTAAGTTTCAGTGTTTCCCTCGATTTCCCTAATATCACATCATCAGATTTTGACATGGTGACAGTTGGACCACCTCAGGAATGTAAGATTTCGAACAAAAAACCATTTATTGAAAGAATTTGCTCTCAACTCCTAACAGTCGTAGTACCTTCCATCATCAGTTCAGCAACATGATATGACGATAATGATACACAAATGTCTGTTTTGCTTTGTAAAAATATGAAAATCATTTGTTGTGCTATAAAATTTGAATGTTCCCTTCGATTTCTCTGGGATCCCCTCATCAGACTTTGACTTGGTGACAGTTGGACAATCTCGGGAATGTAAGATTTCGAATAAAAAACTATTTATTGAAAGAATTTGCTCTCAACTCCTCACTGTCGCAGTACCTTCCATCATCAGCTCAGCAACATGAGATGATGATTTCTATGCGTAAATATCTCTTGTGCTTCAGAAACTATAAGAAAATCAATGTGTGTGCCTATAAAATTTGAGAGTTCCCCTCGATTTCCCTGGGATCCCATCATCAGATCCTGATTTGGTGACAATGGGACCACCTCGGGAGTATAAGCATACGAACAAAAAAAGAATTTTGAAAATCGGTCCACAAACGGCGGAGTAATCGGTGAACATATATAAAAAAAAAAAAATACATACAGCCGAATACAGTACCTCCTTCTTTTGGAAGTCGGTAAAAATCACCGAGAATGATGGAGTCTCCTGTATGATTTGCAAGAACACGATTGGCATTAGTAATAAAATGTTCCAGGATATGTTTTTGTACTGGCGGTGGAACATAAACACCGCATACATACATATATTCAATAGAGCCTGAGTTATTTCCCACTTCCAACTTGACCCAGAGATCCTCGCAGTCGGACTCACACCCAGTTAAGCGGTAAGATTTAATAAGTTTAGAGACAGCTATAAGTACACCTCCCCCTTCTTTACCGCAGTGAAACCCAGTACTTTGACGGTCCCGCCTATAAATCACATACCTATCATCAAATAACTCGCTGTCCGATATGCTATTGTTTAACCATGTCTCTGTAAAAACTATAACATCAAAGTAACTGCAAACAACGTTTTTGAAAAGATCAGATGTTTTTGTTCTTAGACCTCGTACATTTTGGTAATAAAAACTTAACTTATTTAAAGTGCCCAATAGTAATAATAAATATATAGGCAATTTTAGCGTGCATTATGACAAATGATTTAGCAAGTCTACATTTTTAACATAAATATAATTAGAAGTATCATTTTTTCTCATGTAAATTCTTCCATCTCGAACCCAGACAAACTTGTAACTAAGTTCCTTAGCTTTTTTGCGAGCAGCTGCATGTAGGGCTTTATTCTCAGATGTTAAGTGCTCAACGATATAGATAGGAGTATTTTTAGTCCCGCCAATTCCTAGGTGGCTAGTATTAAGTTTGTTGTCCTGATTACTTTTGTTAAATTTTGTTGTGGCAGCCAGGAATTCGTCACGCAAGCGAGGGCTGCTAAATTTAACCAATATAGAACGTGGGCGAGGACTAGTACTATTTAATTTCGCTAGCCTGGAACAATAGTGGATATTGGATTGAGTTATCGGACATTTTATTATTTGCCCTAGCTGCTGTACAGTGTTGATTAGATTTTCCTGTTTGTTTTCCGGGACACATTGAATTTCTAAATTACATGAACGAGAATGTTGGTCGATCTGCGCTAGCCTTGAGGATAGCAAGACGTTGGCATCCCTTAAGGATTTGTTTTCTGCAGATAAAGTTGCCAGTTGAGTTTTATGTGCATCATGTTCTGTTTTAATTCTGGCTATTTCATCGTTGTAGAAAGACATAGACGCTTCAATGGTGTTTATAGCTTGCCGGAGTTCCAAAAGCTGGGGTTGAATTTGAAATTTAAAAGCATCCTGAAGTTCTGCACGAATTATGTCTCGGATGTCATTAGCAGAGAGGCAAGAACAACTAACGGCGCTACGAGGTTTGCCTCGCTTAGTGACATAGTCAGGCTCGAGCTGCGGTGACGGGGTAGCGCGAACGGGTGTGTTTGAATTATCTCCGCCTCTGCGTTCTTTACTACGACACAAGACACAAACCCAATTTTGTCTTAAGTCCGTCGACATGCAATCGAAATCATTTTGAGAGATATTGACACAGTCGTGGTGATAATTCGCCTTACAGCGCGAGCAATTTAGTACCGACACATCATTTAAATGGTTGAGACAGCCAGCGCAATTGTTTGAACCAGACATTTTAAATAAGAAGTCGTTTGTGAATCACAGCTAGTGAGATACCGTGCGCAGAGATTTCAAGTCAAAAAGGACACAAGCGCCGTGAGATTCGCGGCGCTTACGCGTTCACTTAAACTGTTAGCGTTCACTATTGAATTCTTTGTTTGTTGTGTTAATAAATGAAATTATTTTAATTTTACACTGATTTAACACATTAAAAAATGTCTTATT
This sequence comes from Pyrgus malvae, assembly GCA_911387765.1. Classification (NCBI taxonomy): domain Eukaryota; kingdom Metazoa; phylum Arthropoda; class Insecta; order Lepidoptera; family Hesperiidae; genus Pyrgus; species Pyrgus malvae. The sequence continues at coordinate 431,332 of OU426955.1, read as the reverse complement.
AGTTCAACAGATAGACACTTCACTTTATTTAACTATTATTACAACTTGAGATTCAGTTTTTACGAGATTACAAATTAAAAACTAACGGAGCAAAAATACAGCTGTTGTTGCCGGTAAGGACGGTATACGATATGTTACGTTTACTAACATTAGTTTTTAAGATTTCTGTTGTTACTAACCAAATATGGATGTGCAGTCCGAAATAAAATTTATTATTATTATTATCGATAACACTCGTTGCAGCTAGCTAAGGAATTCCAAAAAAAAGTTTTTACGAAAATTTGTTATTAGTCATTTGTGCTAAATTTAGGAGATAGTAGCACCCCTACCAAGCCAAAGCAATATCGCAAGTCGCGGAGTCAAAAGAACTTTATTCGCTGGCTCTCACCGGTAGTGTTCTCGCCTCGCACCTCGCAAACTTTCACACTTCTTTCAAAGCTTACTTACTTTACAAATACAAACCTTATAGTTTTAGTTCTATTTTTAAAACAAGAACTCTTAGAATTGTATGTAGTAGATATATTTGATAAAAGGAAATTGCGTTATTATTTCAATATACTGTGGGTACAATGCTTGCATCAAGACTTCAACGGATTCACAGCTGTTTTGACGTTGCATAGCGAATTGTATTATTGTGTAAATTAAAATACGCATAAGCTTTCCAATTGAGTCATGAATGAAATAACATTTTGTTTTAATTCTTCCTTTCAATTCCTCTCAATCGAATATGTCAAGTCACCTCTAATTTTGTTTACTTGAAGAGATGGGAGAAGCGCACTTGGTTCGGTGGCTAGCGTAGAACGCAAGCGTAGAACGTAAACGGGCGCGGTTGGGTGTGAGATGGGAGACCGCTAGTGGTAAGAAATCTAAAATCTGGCTTAAATCCATCAAGCCGTTCAGAGTGCAGAGCGTGCCAAACATTTTTTTTAATTACCGTTTTTTTATATACCCGATATCACTTTCACAGTATAAACAAATCCAAAGGCACCTCACAAGTTAAATCCTATGAGCCGGGCCGAAGAGCGTGCCAAACAATTCGTTTTGGCGCCAAAAACCGCTATTTAGCTTTTATTTTGATATAGGTACGACGCAGCATCACTCTCGCAGTAAATACGGTAGAAAGTTAGAAACGCCTTATTTGACAACTTCCACCAAGTTGGTTTGAGTTTGAGAGAAATTTTGAATATTTTTTTGATGTTCTTACCACTTAATGAGTCGCGTATCACTAATTTTGTTGATGTTTGATTTTTACACAACAAATTTCAACTTCACCTACACTACTGTTTCTTTTCCCTTTTCGTACTAAAACTTACAAATAGCACAATAAAAAAGATACTTTAAACATAAGCTTGTGACGTCCTGGATCAAATCTCGTCGCGTGTACACGTGGTGGTCGTAAACCCCGTCTCATCGGTACTAAACTTAAATAGAAAAGCAGATAGCACTTTGTTATCAAAGTCAAAGTTATAAGAAAACTAGCTGTGCCCCGCGGTTTCACTCGCGTTAGAGAGGGTCATTAGCGTAATGTGAAGTCCCTTCTGAAGTGCCGCTGGACCGGCTTTTTTAGTAGGACTATTTAAGATTAACATTTCCATCATCCATTTCATATTATATGTAACTACTAGTGGACCCCGCAGACGTTGTCCTGCCTTAAAAGTAATAAAAGAGGATTTGTTTTCTTATTATCATAAAGAGACTTCATGTTACTATCAAACAAAAATATAAAACAAATAATGACATACGAACTGTCCAGTTATTCTGACTGTGTCAAAGTTTAGAACGACACGGCACGAAATACAAAACGTTTGACAGGCAGGAACAATTTATATGGGAAAACTAAATAAGTAAAAAAGTAATTAAAAAACATTTCCAGTGGCCCAAATTGTGAATCTAAACCATCCTCGAATCCATTTGAATACACAAAAAAAATTCATTAAAATCTGTCCAGCCGTTAAGGAGGAGTTCAGTGACATACACACTCACACAAGAATTATATATATGTATTAAGATAGCGGTTTTGGCAGCGTACGCGTGAACAGCTCGCAGATGGTAGATTTTTTCCTATTTACTTGACACTTATCGTCATATTTTGGACAATTCACACTATTTCTTTATAAATTGTAGCCTATGTGTTATTCTAATGTATAAGCTATATTATTGTAAAGTTTCATTAAAATCCATTCAGTAGTTTTTACGTGAAAGAGTAACAAACATCCATACTTACAAACTTTCGCTTTAGTAAGAAGAATTGTGACCACAATAAGACTTTTATTTTATTTTTATCGGTTTAAAAGTTTAAAGTTCAGTTGTGTTGTAATAAAAATAAAAACCACCAGGATTAAACTTTAAGTGTCTTTATTCACAGAAAAGAACACAAAGGATAGCAAGTTATGTTCGAAAAAAAAACGTACCTATGCCACTGAGGTATTAATTAGTACGTTAGTACATAGTATCTCGATGACCTATGGTCACGTGTTCCTTCGCCCTAGGTGTCGATGCACAAGCTATTATAGGTAGGTACTTCGTTGTCGATGTCGCACTGCCGCCAGCATGGAGCATGGCCGCCAGTGATCGAATCGGTAGGTACCGTATTTTTCTGTTACCTACTCGGCGCGAACCACCGTGCATAGCGGGAGACATAACTTTATTCAGATTTTTTTATCACGAGCAATAATGTGTAGCGATAATAATGAGCAGGATGGCAAAAGCATCCGGTTCAAGCCGGATTTGAATAAGAAATTTCTTGAGTGCTGCTCGTCGCAAGGCAAAATTTTAAAAAATCAATAGGATGTTGTCTTCGTTCATCATATACCACGTCCACAAAGCCGCCCTTGACCAGCGTGTTGGACCAATCCTCCTCAATTCCAAGAGAACACCGGTGCTCTGTTATAAATACTTAATAAAAAATCCAGTAACACGGTAGTATTTAACTCGGCAGGCCACATTAGAGATCTGCGTTTGATTTCATAGTGCAACTCTGACTGAGAAATATTTAATTTGCTTTTTTATTGTCGAGTAACACAGTCAGCCTATCGATCTGTGGTTAATATGTTTTTGTTAAAAATGTTTTCATCTCTTTTCGAACTGCGGCGAACTAATCGTGATTTAACCGGCATGCCTAAGAATTACCCGAATGTTTTATTGCTACTCATATTGATATATTACCCAGAGGCGGCGTAAGGCGTGGGCGACGTGGGCCACCGCCTACGGCCTCGCGGACCAAGGGGCCTCGCGCCTCGAAGGCCCGCGAAAGCAAATATAGATATAATTACTCATCTAGCAATAAATAACAAAAAAAAAACCAGCTAGCAATCTGCATATCCATATTAATATAATATGCATATCTGACAATTCTACCCTACCACATTCGTTTTTTAAAGATCTAGTCTGCAACATTTGCTGGCATTGCGGGCGATGAATGACGCGGGGAATCCTCGCTTTGCCCGCTGGGGATTTCCCATTCTGTTTGCTCCGTCTATGTTCGCAGAATCCAGCGGTTTCCCCCTATCTTCTTCAGGTAGTCAGTCCACCTGGTTGGAGGGCCAACTGTGCTCCTTTTGCCGAGACCCTTCGGTTGTCAGCCCTCCGCCCATTGCCATATCAGCTTGCAGATTTTGAGAACTATGTCGGTAACCCTCGTTCGTCGACGGACTTTATCGTTATGGATTCTATCGCGTAAAGAAATACTAAGCTTAGTTCTCTCCATCTTGAGCTCATTGAACGACCTTGAGCTTCTGGAAGAGGCTAATTGTAAAATACCATGTCCCGCCTCAATGGCAACACACACACTTTGTAATTTCCCGAAGACTGCCCAAACAAGTTGGATTCTACGAGTTACTTCTCTCTCAAAGTTAGACTCACTCATAGGGATCGCTTGTCCCAGATAAATCGTTGACAACTTCGAGAGCAGCGCCATCAACAACGACCGGTATGGGTGTGATATGGCAATTAGTAGTAATCTTAGTCTTGTCCGTGTTCATCTTAAGACTCACCCGTTGTAAGGCGCTACGGAGGTCACCTAGCATAGTGCTAAGTTTTTTTAGGGACTCCGCCAAGATGACTATAACATCGGTTAATTGCTGCATAATTAACTGCGAAAATCGAAGGTGTGTGAGGTGTTCGCTATTGATGTTAATATCTACTCTATCCACTCGCCGGGATATAACATCCTCTTGTCGTACTCCGCGCTGCAGTGGAATAGGTTCACTACTTCCATCGTGGATTCGGGACGGTCATGAGTGCGGCTTTGTATAAACACTTCAACACCTCGATGTACCTACCTGTAGTCAATTTGACACCCTTGGAGATACTCTAGCACCATAGAGGTCTCGATAGAATCGAATGGTTCCTCATAGTCCACATACGGAAAATAGCGGCAGGTTATACTCCTCGGTATTTTGTATAACCTGTCGCATCGTATGTATGGTTATATTGTACTGTAACCTTTTTGAAATCCAGCTTGTTTAGAAGGCTGGAAATCGTCTGGCCGTCTCACAATATGATTAGTAAGGACCCTCGATAACACCTCATAGAGGAAGCTCAGAAGCGCGATACACAAGATAACCACCACGCTTCTCCTCCACAAGGTAGTTCTGTTACTGATGACGATATGAAACAGTTTTTGTTTTGGAGCGCCGCTTTATAGAACCGCAATAAAGAAGGCATTTTTCTGAATAAAAAATTGAGTATCAAAAATTTTTTTCTAAGCAAAATCCGTCCTCTAGCGGCACCCATCAGGGGGCCTCGCAAAATATATCTTGCCCACATCAAATTTAGGTCTTGCCCCGCCACTGATATTACCTGTAGTAAAATCATCGGATTTCAAGGCCTAACTCTCCTCTGTTCCCTCTTTCAAAGGGTTTCTTTCGAACACCTTTACAAAGGCTATTGGAATCATTGTTTCAGTGCAATGACAGGGATAAAAGAATGAGAGCGCTTGTATGCAGGAAAGGCCGCGGCCGCCCCCATTGTCTCTTTAACCCCATGACTTTATCATTTCGTATGTCTTTGCTTAAGCCCAATACATTAAAGGAAAGAATCTGTGGTGGAGCGCTCGTGAGAGACACAGAGGCACAATACTCGTTGCAGAAGCCTGCATCGCTTTTTTAGGGTTCCGTAGCCAAATGGCAAAAAACGGAACCCTTATGGATTCGTGATGTCTGTCTGTCTGTCCGTCCGTGTGTCACTACCACTTTTTTCCGAAACTATACTGTTGAAACTCGGTACGTAGATGTATTCTGTAAACCACATTAAGATTGTCACACAAAAATAGAAAAAAGCAATAAATTTTGAGGGTTCCCCATACTTAGAACTGTTAGATTTTTTTTTTGTTTCATCAAACCCATACGTGTGGGGTATCTATGGATAAGTCTTCAAAAATGATATTGAGGTTTCTAATATTTTTTTTTAACTGAATGGTTTGCGCGAGAGACACTTCCAAAGTGGTAAAATGTGCCCCCCCCCCCCCCCCCCCCCGGCTGTAACTTCTAAAATAAGAGAATGATAAAACTAAAAAAAATATATGATGTACATTACGATGCAAACTTCCACGGAAAATTGGTTTGAACGAGATCTAGTAAGTAGTTTTTTTTTAATACTTACGTCATAAATCGTAAATCACAAGCAGTCCGGCATGTAACCGTTGCGCCAAGATTGATTGTTTTGTTTAAGTTATTTATAACATACATAATTCTGTGTTCTGAAGGACTGAAGGTATATCAACAGAAAAATAAATGTTATAAAATGTTAACAAATAATAACTTTAACAACAAACTAAGAACATATTTAGTAACTAAAAATTTTTATGACATTAAAGAATATTTATTGTAAATAGCTGCGAAACCCGGCGTTGCTCGGGTTAAAAAACGTCGCATGTTTAATCTAAAATTTAAAGAGACCTTTTATAATCATGTTTTCTAATAGCCATCTTATAGCCTGAAAGAATACTACTGTTAGTCCACCTGAACGTATAAATTAATGAAAGAATTTGCTCTCAGCTCCTAACCGTTGAGGAGTTGTACCTTCAATCATCAGCTCAGCAACATGATATGATGATATTTATACACAAATGCCTGTTTTGCTTTAGTAAAAATATGAAAATCAATTATTGTCCCATAAAATTTGTATGTTCTCTTCGATTTCTCTGGGATCCCATCATCAGACTTTGACTTGGTGACAGCTGGACCATCTCAGGAATGTAAGATTTCGACCAAAACCCCATTTATTGAAAGAATTTGCTCTCAACTCCTAACCGTCGCATTACCTTCCATCATCAGCTCCCCACTCCACCCACCGCGATCAAACTCCCTTACTATCATGTACGTACTAAGGGGCATTTACCACCCCAACGGGAAGTTGATTGGAGTTAGTGATAATAGAGAAAACCGTGTCTTTACGTACAAAGAAAACCCTTTACTTTTTATATATATATTAAGATTAAATCTAATTTGACATTTTATTTTCATCTAACCTAGAGTCAACAAATAAATTCTGTATAATTTGCATGCTAGCTTATTCAATGATAGCAGAATATGTGACACTAATGATAAGATAAAATTGTAACATCCAGTGTAACACTATTCTATGCAAATAAATGATTATGATTACGACTATGAAATTTCATTTTTACATGGAGGAGAGCTTGCATGGTTCGTTTTACTGAGGAAGTACCACCGCTGCTGCGGCACCCATTTTTACCGTGAAGTTCTATTATAGTTCATTACCCGCCCGACTGACACGAGGTAACCGTCACCTCGGGCAAAAATCATGAAAATTTAATGTTCTAAGAACAGCAGCGATCACTGGAGATCTGTGTATTTAGTTAAAAAATCTGTGTTGGTCTATTCAGTTCAGAGATCTCGCCTTATTTCGGCTCTCCCAACTCGAACGAGGCTTATTATACCTAATATACAATTATTATTTTGAACGCTTAATTCTACAATTACTTCCAACTCAATAGAAAGTGTAGTTTGGTATGTGCTAAGTAATTCTAGACTTTCACCATTTCATTGTTCGTAAACAATAGTGATCTAAATTCAATATACAATAGATATCAGCTTGGTGACGCGTATTGTGTAGTAGTCAAGTAACACCGATCAAAAACTGATTTCAAAAGGTTTTGTGGTTGGTTTTAATTTCATTGTTTAAAACAAAGTTTGCATCTATATCTCTTATTTTTTACTCTGCTCTTTACCTACACATTTCATCCAATTTAGAGTCATCAGGATCATCTTGCAATTTTGTTAGACTGTTTGGTGTGGGATTTTGAGAAATTTCAATACAATATACCCAACATGGGCCTAAAATAAAATGCCACATATATGTCACTTTCTGCACTACATCACAATACAAACTATATTGTATCTACATGAATATGACACACAGTCATTCAATCTCAGGAACTTAGTATTAACTTTTTTTAACATGTCGTTTAAGGGGCCTTTGTATTCGAGTAGAAAATAATGAAAAATGCTTTATCCATACCGATTTTAAGTATATAACAATTATCTCCCTAATCGTATTCTACTTACTTAAAATGTAACTGAGCAGCACGATAAAATTCAGAACTTTATACAAATATCGTAAATCTGTAAGTGTGTGTTTGTCCATCTTGCATGTCGCAACGGTGCTACGGATTTTTTTTTGTTGCAGATAGTTTGGGGTTGAAGAGTGAATTCCTGTGTCGAAATCGTGTATCCCACGCGGACAGAACCGCGAGCGGAAAGCTACTTATTGTATCATTTAACCAACAAATATCCGACGTCAATAAACTAACCTAAGGAACAGTACCTATATCCGTAATTCACTTACAGTTAATAACTTTACATTTAACAAAGTGTTAAAACTTTCCCTTCCAATGCTTGGGCTACGGCGGTGTGCGGCGCCATATTAAGCGGCAATCTCGAACTTTCCAAGTTGTTGCGATGTTATCAGCCCACGGCGGAGAGAGCTTGCCGAGAGAGTTACCCTTTGTAGATTTGTATCTGCTTCAGCCATAACGAATGGAGTTGCGAACAAATGCAATCTGTGGGAACAGTCACTTACTGTGCTTTCGCGATACGCGACAAGTGCACGGTTATTTATGACAACACTACTTACAAGTTGTGCAGCGAATACCTATGTACTCGTAGTATTCGGCCGCTCTGAACGTTTAACACTGTAAGCGATGTGATTAACACACGGCGGAGCGGAAATATAAAGAGATAGAGAGAAAGGGTCATAGGGGGTAGAACTTACATAGTTCTACTCTTTCTTTTTCTGCCATAAAGAAGTTCTATTATGTTTCACGTGCGGTTGCTGGCCCGACTTTCATGAATTGAAAATCAGCCTCCACTGTCTTTGACTTTCTTGAGTCTTGTCTGAGGTCTCGCGCCTGCTTGAGGTTGTGTGTAGATGTCCTTGGGCCGCAGCGACCACTTAACACCACGTGGTCTGCATGCTCGTCTGCTACAAAATATGGACCCATGCTTACCAATTCATATCTGCTTGGGAAATAGTGAAACAAACAAATTCAATAAATAATATTAAGAATTTATTTACTTCAACTTACAAACAAGGTCCAATGGTCAAAATATTAAGTGTACAATGTAAAATTCTCGAGCTTACTTAGTGAGGACCTGGTTCCTGATATGGGTTAAGAAAACCTGTGACGCTATCAACAATAATGCTGGTTCATCATCTTGAGCAACTGAAGTAGTGTTACTACCTATATCGAGGACAATTCTAGAATTTTTGACGTCGTTTACAACGCTATAAATATAATCTTACTCACAATTAATAAATAACGCTTCACACTGATTATCATTGATAAATAATTTACTAATCATCCGTACTAATCATCATCTTATTCCTGTTTGTTAAGTTCTAAAAAATATAAACAAGTATTCCAGCATAGGTATGAAATAGACTCGGATTTATAAGATCAGGATTAAAAGTAATAAATCGAGATAGACGCTATCTTAAATCAATTTCCGTTTGCTATCTCCTCACTAAGCGCATCTCGTTGTTCAATAACCTTAATTCATTATCGCTTTCTGCTGCCAATGTGTCGATTTCTCAGCAATTTTTCATGTGAATAATACTTTGCCTAGTAAGTCAACAATCTTTTTTTATTAGAACAGAACAGTAGACGAGCATGAAGGTCTCGTGGTCAGTCGCTACAGCCCACGGACATCTACACACCACCTCAAGCAAGCCTGAGCCTTGCCTGAGGCCGTATGCAGTTGCGTAAATACTCAACATGTCGATGATTGCCTCATGACGGTCCTTCCATGGTTTTACCAATTTGATAATAAAAAGGACACTCCAGATCAGCATTTTCATAATCATATTTATGTGTACAATATATTTGATGTTCAGCACTTTCTACGCGACTGCTCAAAGGAATTTTACGGGTTCTTGTATGTATATATGTATGGTATGATAAAAGTGTGAGCGTCTTTGTCATATCTTCTAAATCACTGAACAGATAAGTGTAATCTTATATTATAGGGTATCGTAAGAATCATCTTACTGATACTGGCTATATGCTTTTCAAAGAAAAAAAAATGTTTCTTCATTAAACACGTTGCATCTGCCAATCTGCATATTGCCAGTGTCGAATGTACATTTGTATCCAGTTTTTGCTCGTTTCGTAATCGGTCAATCGTGTCATTTGATATCCACGTAAAGCGATTGCTACTAAAAAGGGTCCAATTGAGTTTTGGAGGCAAGCTGAAAAAAACACATTTACGCACATGTTATTTTATTTCACTGCACCCGTGCACTCTATTAAGCTACGAGTATGTCGAACAAAATGCCATCAACTTTATCCGATAACTCTAAAATACACCAAGAAAAAGAAATTAAAATGAGAACACATTATAAAATTTTCTAAATTCCCACCAAAAATTCAATATGATAGTTGTTCGATGCCATTTTTATCACAAATAAAAAAAATCTTCACAAAGAAATTTATTAGCAAGAATTTTTCTCCTTAATATTAAATAATACCTATTTAGTTGTCCCAGTAAGTAATAAACTAATAATAAAAATGATTAAAACACTCGCCGCCTGCCTTGCCGCTTAATTTATCGTGGCTGTCATTTTTCGTTGCTTATTCATCTTATTTTTTTACGAGTACCTACTCTGTCGTCCGAGTGCAATAATCAATTAAAGAGATAGAGTATTATATTTTAAAATTATAAATGTTTTATTTATTTTAAGAGGAATAATGTTCTTTTTCATATACTAATAATCATCTTAATGAAGACGGACTAGATCTTAAATGTCTTAAGTTAATTCCGCCTCGCACAGCTGCCATTTATTAACCCTAACTCCATTATCACTTTCCGCTGCCAAATTATTAGTATTATTAGTACTTAAGTGTTATGCAGAAATGCTAATTCAATTTCTATGCTATTTTCTATCCAGTGGGTATGGGTCACCTCCTTTTAATTGGGAAGTTCAAGAACGTACTTCAGTACGCTACAGATGCATAATAGTGGAGATAGTATCTCATAGGATCAGCTGTCACGTGTGCCCCTTATGGACCCATAGCCATACTGTTATCTCAATATATATACTTTTTGTTTAAAGAGTGCTGCTGGGAGTTTTTTTCCGCCGCCTTTTTTCTCTCAGCTCAACATCTAGCCCAAACGGGCACCTAAAGATTACCGGGAAAAAATGACATTCATTAAGCGAATATTTTGTATTCCTAATATGAAATAAATATTTTTGATTTGATACAGTACAAGTTAGGATCTAATTCACTGTCGAAAAGTTTAAAATCGAAATCACGTTAACAAGTGTTACATAACATAATACAGACAACTCAATCATACACATAATTCATAACACATCTTAATATAAAATTAAGTTTTTAACAAAAAAATAGAACCGACTTCAAACGGTAAAAAATAAAATTGTTCAGTACCTACTTCTTCTTGCTTATGGTAATGACTCTTAAAACTATTTTCGGAGTCGGGCCCTTACTAAAATGTCGTACCATTCGTTTTAAATGGGCACCGACAGTACAGACAGTGGGACAGTACCTACTTCTTCTTGATTATGGTAATGATTGTTAAAACTATATTGGAGTCGGTGCCCATTCAGAACGAAAGGTACACTATATTTACTAAGACAGGACATTTTACTAAGGGCCCGACTTCAAAAATAGTTTTAAGAGTCATTACCATAAGCAAGAAGAAGTAGGTACTGAACAATTTTATTTTTTACCGTTTGAAGTCGGTTCTATTTTTTTGTTAAAAACTTAATTTATTTCACACTTTTTAGTAATTTTAATAATTCTGCACATGTGTATAAGCATAATTGGATTTTTCTAAACGTTAAAGAGATACCTTTTATAATCATGTTTATCTAATAGCCATCTTATACCCTGAAAGAATACTACTATAAGTCCACCTGAACGTATAAATTCATGAAAGAATTTGCTCTCAGCTCCTAACCGTTGAGGAGTTGTACCTTCAATCATCAGCTTAGCAACATGAGGTGATAATTACCGGACACAAATATTTGTATTATGTTAAAAAATATGACTAAAAGAACGTGTGTGCCTATTAAGTTTCAGTGTCTCGCTCGATTTCCCTAGTATCACATCATCAGATTTTGCCATGGTGACAGTTGGACCACCTCAGAAATGTAAGATTTCCAACAAAAAACCATTTATTGAAAGAATTTGCTCTCAACTCCTAACCGTCATAGTACCTTCCATCATCAGCTCAGCAACATGATATGATGATAATTATACACAAATACCTGTTTTGCTTTAGTAAAAATATGAAAATCATTTGTTGTGCTATAAAATTTGAATGTTCCCTTCGATTTCTCTGGGATACCATCATCAGACTTTGACTTGGTGACAGTTGGACTACCTCAGAAATGTAAGATTTCGAACAAAAAACCATTTATTGAAAGAATTTGCTCTCAACTCCTAACCTTCGTAGTACCTTCCATCATCAGCTCAGCAACATGCTATGATAATAATTATACAAAAATGCCTGTTTTGCTTTAGTAAAAATATGAAAATCATTTGTTGTGCTATAAAATTTGAATGTTCCCTTCGATTTCTCTGGGATACCATCATCAGACTTTGACTTGGTGACAGTTGGACTACCTCATAAATGTAAGATTTCGAATAAAAAACTATTTATTGAAAGAATTTGCTTTCAACTCCTCACTGTTGCAGTATCTTCCATCATCAGCTCAGCAACATGAAATGATGATTACTATGCTCAAATATCTCTTATGCTTCAGAAAGTATAAGAAAATCAATGTGTGTGCCTATAAAATTTGAGAGTTCCCCTCGATTTCCCTGGGATCCCATCATCAGATCCTGATTTGGTGACAATGGGACCACCTCGGGAGTATAAGCATACGAACAAAAAAAGAATTTTGAAAATCGGTCCACAAACGGCGGAGTAATCGGTGAACATATATAAAAAAAAAAAAAAATACATACAGCCGAATACAGTACCTCCTCCTTTTAGAAGTCGGTAAAAATGTACTCTTATAATAAATATCAATATATTTTATAATGTAAATAAATGTAAGTGAATTAATAATTCAACAACAAATGTAATAGGCACACATATATAATTTAATATAGGATTATTGAGAAGATTTAATAAATAGAATGTTCTATTGACTTTGTAACGTCGGTTTGTAACCTAGAATATATTTTAGTATACAAGAATTGCAGAACCCTGATGCTGGGCAGTTCTTCGGTACGAGGGGTTAGCATGCCCGAATGCTGTGTCAAAATAAACGTATATTAAATTATACGTGTGTGACTATTATATTTGTTATTTATATTTGAATATATTTACAAATGTGTACAATAAGTCAACCCTCGTATAAAGTGTTAGAGCCATCCAACCTACTTCTGTTACACAATAGGTATATTATGTTGATACTTAAGTACTACATTGCTTTTGTAGAAATCTTTTGTAGACATCAGAAAAGTTGCTACCGCAACAGATAATGTAATAACACTCCAAGCTTTTTTGAGTCACTCGATTTACTGAAAGATATGCTTTTTGGTAACCCCATTATAATCGACTTCCATTTAAGCGAGTAGTCGTTAAAGAAAACAAGCGATCGGCACACCGACGGCTTAAAGGAGAAATTTTCCCATGGATCTTGTAATATAGCAGGCTATAAATATTGAGTGTCCTGTTATGGCAACTGGCACCGAAGTTGCTCATAATTAGGACTAGGCTGGCAAGTTTCTTGCTCGTAAACAACCGCTAAAATCATACTCGTTTATGTAGCTACGTGAACGAACTCCATAGTTTCTTACTAAAATTTAATGGAATAGGTATTTTATAATACATTGAAATTTTGTTGGCTTTTTATCCCAACAGTCTTGTAATATTAATTTCAATACCACATAAATAGCAGGAATAAACGTTTAGGAAAAAGTTTATTCTCTAATTTTTAAGTCTTGGTTTTAACAGTTTTGACCAATAATAAATGGTTTTTCCTTTTGTTTTGAAATTTTATTTTTTTATAAATTGTATCAATACAGCATCTCAATCAATACAGTATATACACAGCCCTTGTAATTAATTTTCAAGTCACCTCATGAATATTTCACGAACAATTTATAAAAAATAACCTAATAAAGACAATTAATTCAATTATGTGATATTTTTTGAACCTCTTTAAAAAAATCTGGAGTACCACACCATTATTTCAAAAATTTAAAATTATTGAGTCAATGATTTTTGCATTTGATTCATTTCCTCCAGAGAATCCACTTCCCACCGTCTAGTTTAAAGGTATGTGCAGCTATTAGACTAAGCTTAGCTATAACAACACTAATTCTGTTGATATGGTACGGACGTTATAATATCAGAGTTTAGTCCATAAGATTACCAACGTATTTTATTTTCACTTTTTCTCTATTTTTTGACAGTTTTGTATTTGAATTTATTTGCAAGTGGCTACAGACCCGCTGCCGACCGACCAAATAAAAAATAATAGGGTCACATAAAATATAAGGTAAAAAACGCAATTACATTATATTTTATTTGACCCTATTTTCCCAATTCCGATAAGATGAATACTGAATTAGATATTTAAAATACGAAATGAAATGAAATGAAATGAAATGAAATGAAATGAAATGAAATGAAATGAAATGAAATGAAATGAAATGAAATGAAATGAAATGAAATGAAATATTCTTTATTCACTGTACGGTTCATTTACAAACTCTTAGTGAACGTTATTTTTTTGTTCTGTCTGCTCTGGGTGCGCTTAGGCAATGCTGAGCTGAAGAAAAGAGCAGACGGAGAAAAACTTCAGCCCTGTTTTAAAATATGAGGTATACAATAATAAGCTTTCTTACAGAGTAGCTATGGGCAGATAAGGAACATACGTGACAGCTACCGCATGTGTCAATGTCGTCCCATAGCCACCTGCTAACATAGGCAGTTTGATTGATTTAAATCTATTACATCAGTTATAGAAACAGCCTTGTGGGACTACAGCTCAATCCCAAGCTTTATTATCAATTAAATAGCCCTTAAGATCGTAATAAGCCTTGCGGCACAGGACTTGTTTGACTTTCTTTTTAAATCTGTGCAAAGGAAGGGATTGAACACTTTCCGGGATTTTATTATATATTCTGATCGACATCCCGATAAAAGAGTGGCTCTTTTTGCGGAGCCTACACTTGGGGAATGCAAGTTTGTGGCCATTCCTTGTCGAAACACAGTTCGAACTATGTAAATCCAAAAAGGTCATAAATTCGTGTTTATTTTTACGAACATACATTATATTTTCATAAATATATTGCGATGCAAATGTTAGTATATTAGTTTCCTTAAATTTTTCTCTCAGAGACTCTCTAGAATTTAATTTATAAATTGCGCGAATAGCCCTCTTCTGCAAAATAAATATTGTGTCGATATTAGCAGCATTTCCCCACAGTAAAATACCATACGACATTATACTATGGAAATAACTAAAATAGACCAGTCTGGCTGTATCGACATTTGTAAGTGATCTTATTTTTTTTATTGCAAAGACGGCAGAACTTAGTCTATTCGCTAACCGAGAGATATGGGGCCCCCATTGAAGCCTAGAATCTACAGTTAACCCAAGAAATACAGCTTCATCAACAAAGCTCATTTCCTCGCCATTCAATTGGGGTTTTACAATAATTTCTTTAACATTAGGTGGTGAAAACTTAATACAATTGGTCTTTTTATTATTGAGCAGTAAGTTATTTACATTAAACCAATTTACCACCTCAGAGAGAGCATTGTTCACATCGTCATAATCATCAGTTTGTCTATTAGTTTTGAAAATTAAGGAAGTATCATCTGCAAACAATACTATCTCGTGATTATTCTCCACCATATATGGTAGATCGTTAATATATATTAAAAATAAGAAGGGGCCGAGGATTGAGCCCTGTGGGACCCCCAAATTAACTACAGACCCGTTTGACCTTTTACCGTTCACTTCAACCTTCTGGATCCTATCACTCAGATAAGACTCCAGAAGCCTGAGCGCGGTTTCTTTGATGCCATAGTGATTGAGTTTCCTGATTAATGTTTCATGGTGTACACAGTCAAATGCCTTAGATAAGTCACAAAAGACACCTAAAGCATCCCGTGACGTCTCCCAAGCATCCACTATGGTCTTAAAAAGCTCTACACCGGCATCTGTGGTTGATCGACCCCTCGTAAAACCGAATTGATTTTTATGTATAAGTCTATTATTAGTAAAGTGTTTTAGAAGTTGTTCTAAAATTATTTTCTCAAAGATTTTACTAATGGAGGGCAGAATTGAAATAGGTCTAAAGTTGGAGGGATCTGAAGTACTGCCCGACTTAAATAAAGGTATCACTTTACTATGTTTCATTAGATCAGGAAAGTCACCACTTTTAATACAGTTATTGAATATTATAGCTAAGTGGGGTGCTATTAAGTCAATTATTGAACTAAGAATTTTTACAGAGATACCCCAAAGATCAGTAGTGTTCTTAATTTCTAAAGTCTTAAATATCTTTACAATGTCTTTAGCGTCTACGGGCCTGAAAGTAAACTTACATTTGCATTCGCTTACATTTTTCTTAAGCAATGATTCGGCGGCTTCAGGGGAAGACCTAAGCGATTTAGTCGTTGAGACTGGAATGTCAGCAAAGTATTTTTCAAATGTTTTTGCTACAAGTTCGTCTGATTCAATGACGGTACCATCCGTAATAAGTTTATAGACACGATGACGGTCATTGACACTTCCAGTCTCAGCGTTAATAATGTTCCAAGTCGTTTTAATTTTATTCTTACTAGATTTAATTTGGTTACCAATATGCAATGACTTGGCCGCGATACAAACTTGCTTAAACAATTTCGAATAATTTCTAACGTGTGCGCAAAAGGACTCGTCTCGATTATACGATCTCTCTTCATAGAGGTCATATAATTTTTGTCTACTTTTATGTATCCCTAACGTCGCCCAATCACTGAATGATTTACAGTTTTTAGGAGAGATTGTTTTTGATGTAAAAACAGTATTATACATTTTGTGTATATGAGAACATAATGTCCCATAATGTTTATTTACATTTCTATGGGCTGGAATAGGAAACCCATTTTCAATAGCACATCTAAATCTCTCCATGCGTTTTTTAGTCACTGGAACGACCACCTTGCTCTTACTAACCTGTCTGTCCATCCTGTAATTAAAGCAAACTAATTGGCCACAATGATCAGAGCTTAAGTTGTTTATTATCATAGATTGCGCTGGTGACCCATCTGTAAAAATATTATCTATGCAAGTAGCTGTGGATTGTGTAATCCTAGTTGGTTGTGAGAACACGTTAGTAAGATTACAGCATTTTAAGACAGACAAAAACTTTTTGCTTATGGCTGAATCCTCCAATATATTTATGTTAAAATCACCACAAACAACTATGTCCTTCTTCTTTTTAGATTTGTTGCACAATTTATCCAATAATTGTTCCAAAACTGACTCAAAAGTATTATACAAAGAGTTTGAAGGTCTATAAATACAAACAATAATACAATTTAATAACTCCACACAGGCTATTTCTATAGTTCGTTCAATAGAAAGGCTCACGATGTCATGACGAACCTTAAACTTCAGGTCCTTACTTACAAAAATTAACGAGCCACCGCGTAAGGCTGTCTGCCTACTGAACGAACTTGCGACTTGGTGCGTATCAAAGTTAAAAACAAGTTGGTAATCTTTCAACCAATGTTCTGTAATACACATTATATTAATATTATATTCCTTCAAAAATAATTCTAGTTCTAGTTCTTTGTTTAGCAGACCTTGGATATTTTGATGCACCAAGTTTAGACATTTATTATTTCTTATTATGTTACTTGACAAAGGGCATATATACGTATTTATTCCGTTGCTAGAGATTGATGTCTCTGTTGTCTCACCATTTAATTTAAATTATTTTGGAAATGATTTAAACATTTCGATGCAGTAGTACTACAAGTATTACTACATGTCGATACATTAACCTGCTCAATAGAAGCAGAAGTTTTTATAGCTAAGTTTATAGCCGAGTCTAGGTTTAAATAATATGATAGCAGGGAAGCTATCTGTTTATAAAAAAAAATTGATAGATGAAATCTATCCAATGTCAAAATCAAATTATTATTAAATATTTTATTGATGTCAATCAAATTAAATATGTCATTATTATTATTGTTATTATAATTATGATCAGAGCATTCAAAATTAATACATTTGTTATTATGGGCAATTAAATTATACATATGTATATTTAATTGATGTCTTATTTTATTTTCATTATAATCATCCTTAACATAATTTTTTTGACTTTAAGGTCTTGTAGTTTTTTAATATAACTAGTAAGTAGGTTTTGCCGTACTTGTCCCCGTCTACCAAATAATAAAATTAAAGTGGTAGTGGGGTCATATTTGCCTAACAGTACCTTATCCATTATTTCTCTCATTGTAGCCCCGGGCATGCTCAAATTACATATATTTCGGCCAATCTTTTTATGTAATCTGGCACCCATGTTTTTGCCTAGTTCATCGCTAAGCATGAGTGTCTGATTTTTACAAGATAATGGATTCTCAGCTACGAAGCTGGCATTCTGGATCGTTACGGAGGGTTCAGTCCCAGATGCTGGCCCCGAAAACTGCGGCTCTGGGTGTTGCGCATTATTAACTAAAGATTGGAATCTTTCTTCATTATATTTTGATAGCTGTAAAAGCTCATCCATGGCCAACACATGGTCACTGATTTCCCTCCTAGCGTCATTATAATTCTTAGTCATCTGTTCTAAAGACTGGTGAAGAACGGTAATTTTATTATTTAAGGCAGAAATGTCCGCTTCGTAACTTCGTCTACGAGCATCCATTTGTAAAGTAGACTTCTTACAGTTTTCATACAGTGATCTATATTTTTTACATAAATTTATATGGTTTTTAAATACATTTTCCCTTTTTATATGTTTATTTGCCTTTTTAATAAACTTATTTACTTTTACATATTTCTTAATTTTTTTCCTACTGGCACCACACATCCCAACCGGTGAGCTGTTGATTGAGTCATCACCTGTCAGGTCTATGGTAACCGCTTTGGGGATAGTCTTGACCGGCGCTGAACTACATGATGCATTGACCAACTCGTCAAATAAATTTTGAGTATTTTTAGAATTTACCAAAAGAGCCTTTTGTTCGAGCTGATCAATACGCTCCCGGGCATCCGCCAGTTGAGAACGCAGCTGGGTAATAACTTTTAGGTTGCTGTCGTATTCATTGCAACAGTTATCAAAATCCTTAGACTGTCTTTTAAGTCGGTCCCTCTCCTCGCGGATGTCCAAAAACTGCACATGCAATTCTGCCATTTCAGTTTTAATATTCTTATATTTATTGACGGATACGGATATTCAAAAAGAACAACGTAGAAACCTATAACAATTTCTTTGTGTTTTAATTTAGTTGTGATATTGTTCAGTAGTCAATCACTCATTAATGCAGATATATTGTACAGAAAAACGTAAAGTGCTAAACATGCTATTTATCATTGGATGGTATAAATACATTTTAATTGGCTGTCTGGTTGAGTCTAGCAGCTTTTTAGCACACGAAATGAATGCACAATCGGGAGATAAATGGCGAATAACTGCAACATGTGATCGGGACGCCTCATAAACGAGCCCACAGATGGCGCCTCGATCGCCTGCACTCGTCTTTAAGGGGCTGTTAAACTTTTACGAGACCAGCCACTGGGCTATGGTGATGGGCGAAGCGACTTTGTAATTAAATTCGCTTTAGTAATGTCAGAAACAGAATACTGTTCACCTACAAAACTAAGCTATCTAATAAGACATATATATCTAATATGATAACTTAGTTTTGTAGGCTGGCGTCTACGTAATTAAAACACGTCTTTTATTGACGTGACAACGTCTTATAATTCGATGGAGCCGGCTGCACGCACGAAAAAATTACTCATGCGGCGCTACCTCGCTCTGAGGCGTTCCATTTAAGGCTTGAAGTGCAAGCGAGAGCGCGGAACGAGCGACAAAGAGGCACAATCGGCCTCCGCGTTCGGCAGCGTTCGACATCTGTCTCTCTCCTACTTGAGTGAGCGATGCGTCCGCGTGGACAGCTGCTATACAATAATACATTTACATGTTTTCGTCAAGTATGAAGTGCAGTGAAAAGTGAATGTGGTAACAAGTATTTTCTTATGACGTTGTCACGTTCAACTGTCGTCAGTAAACCAACTTTACAGACAGCCGAATTTTTACTTCCAATTAATGTTTGAATTTTGATCTAATTTCACGCTCTACTCATTATTCGTTAAAAGGGAATTTGTTTTATTTATGTAACCTGATGAGTGATGACTTAAATCATTATGTAAATATTTTCTTCTTCCTTGTAAAGACAGATTCTAGGGACATTTTTCCCTTTTTTAATTTATGTTTTTACGGAAAAAACATGGATTGATTGAAAAAAAAACGAAAAATATTTTTCTGTAAGTTTCCCCGTACGGTAACATCTAAAAATCTGGTAAAATTCATGCATGGCTTTTTTGTGTACTTGTATACATTTGTTCTAACTATATTTATCATTAAAGCTCTATAAAATGTTTGATATTAAAATCTTATTTCCATGACATTTTCAAATAACAACAAGCTTTCGCGTTGTTACAACAACATACAAACACGAAATTATATACAACAATATCAATTACCTAATGTTTTTTAATTTTATGAAATGCGAATGTGAAATAAAATTCCACGCTTTAATCATCTTTCTATTTCCAGTGCAAAACTGTTAGGCCACAAAATTTTCCTGACACCCGCTCTACGCTTTCCCCATGCACACTATCGACAATATTGGACAAGCAGCTCTTGTCCAGACATCCAATGTGGCACAGTTTCGTCACTGATGGACTGGGGAACAGTTTCAGTCGCGATTTACGAGTATGAATGCAAAATGAACAGGCGTATGCGTTTGTCTACTGATAAAAGCTTCTATCGTTGATGTGTCACAATGTAGAGCAGAGCGATAAAAGTCAAGGAGCTGATACATTATCGTTACGTATCGTTAAGTACCACAAGCGAAGACAGGCGAGTGACTAAGGCATTGACTTCACTCTGAGACTTCACTTCAAGTCTCCGCTCGAACCTCTGACTAACACTCGTAGAATCCAACTCGGTTGGACAGCGTTCGGGAAATTACAAAGTGTCTTCTCGTCCAGAATACCGCAGTACCTAAAGTCGAAAGCTTTCGAGCAGTGTGTGTTGCCAGTGATGACCTACGGCGCTGACGTGGTCTTTTACAGTTAGCCTTTTCCACAGGCTCAAGGTCGCTCAGCGAGCGATGGAGAGGGCTATGCTTGGTATTTCTCTACGCGACAGAATCCGTAACGATGAAATCCGTAGACGAACGAAGATCACCGACATAGCTCTCAAAATATGCAAGCTGAAGTGGCAATGGGCAGGCCACATAGTTAGGAGGACTGACAACCGGTGGGAAAGAAAGGTCCTCGAATGGCGACCACGTCTCGGAAAAAGGACCACAGGCCGTCCTCCAACCAGGTGGACTGACGATCTGAATAAGATAGCGGGAAACCGCTGGATTCAGAGTGCGCAGGACCGGACGGAGCAGCGAACATTAGGGGAGGCCTATGTCCAGCAGTGGACTTTAAAATGCTGATGGATGGATGGATCGTTAAGTACCACAAGCGAAGACAGGCGAGTGACTAAGGCACTGACCTCACTCTGGGACTTCACTTCAAGTCTCCGCGCGAACCTCTGACTGACAAAAGTGCTTATTTGTGTATTTAGCAGTCGGTGAAGAAAAAGTTAAACATAACAATTTATTTTGGTCAGAGTTTGAAACTGTGCTCGCGCGATAGGTGCTCGAGTATTGACCAAACGACTGCCACTGCAAACCTGAATACGAATAACAAGACTATACTACTCCACAGGACTGGATAGCACATCCCTTAGTAGAACTGCGAGCACAAACTGGAGTGGCCACACACGCTCTGCGACGAGACGTGATTTATGAGCGCGCTGATACCGTCGTGCAATAACGATGCAGGAGGGCACTCGCGCTGCAGCATTCAAATGAATCTAAATACTAATTTTCTTTTTTCAACTCTATGTGGTGTATAGTATTTATCTTTTTTATCTTTATCTTTTTTATTATATCCCACTTTCACTTCAAATATCAATATGAAATAAAAGTAATTAACTAAAACCTGGTAAAAGAAAATTGCTAGACCTCTTTTAAATATGTTATGTTCAATAACCTGTAAGGCATTAATAATACAGATATCAAACAGTAAAGACGCCTTTTATTATCACCGAGCCTGCGAAGACACTATATCTTTTTTACCCACTACTGAACACAGGTCTCCTCTCTCTCCGAAGTAAGAGGGCCTAAGTCCACCACACTGACCAAATGTGGATTGGTGGACATCATGACTCCGAGAAATTATGAGTAACTCTCACCGTTATGGTGATGGAAAACATCGTAATTCATCAAATCATCACAATATTTACCCTCATCGTGGAGCACCGAAAAATACTTAACAAATTTCTTTGTCAGAGGTGCGCGCCGAGGTTTCTGCTGTGTGTTCCTGCTCGGTCATTACTACTGTCTTATTTCTCGTATTTTTTCCAATTATTTATATGGGCTAATCATTAGTACACTATAAGTCCACGAAAATTATAAGTCTTTTTTCTGAAAAAAGTCTTCTTCCAACTTCCAACCGCTTCCAAAACAATATCATAACAGTGTCTTTTGCATGGGACCAAAAATATATAACGTTCTACCGGAATTCCGCAAAATTGGGCAACGAATTTAAAAAAGGACTTAAAACGTATTTTCTGATAAAGGCGTATTACTCAGTCACTGATTTCATAAACGATAAAACGGCATAAAGGAATTCCATAAAAACCTGGGAGGTTTTTTTTCCGTCGGCTTTTTTCCTCTCAGTGTACAAACACCCTGTGATATGGGTACCCAAAGCTGACGATCGAAACCGATCCGTAATATTAATAAATAAATATTTTTATTTTTATTTATAAAAGGCACAATATGGGACAAATAAAAATAATAGTAAAATAGATGTAAATGTACATTTCGTAATTGTATTATAGTTTAGTTTTTTCCTTTTATATTTTTATCATTGTATATTTGCATACCTCATGAAGGAAAATATGGCGAACTAAATATATAAACAACTTTGTAAACACCCATATTTGTGCTAATAAATGTCTTTGTCTTTAAGCTATTTCATAACTTACACACAGCTACGTTCACCTGAATATTTATTTTATTCTATTTTTAGTTATTTGTTGTTTTAGCGGCAACAGATATACATCACCTCACCAGAATCTAATTATGAATAGTTCAACAGTCTAGCTATCACGGTTCATGAGATACAGCCTCGTGACAGATGGACAGGCAGACAGACGGACGGACAGCGCAGTCTTATTGATAGTCCCGTTTTAACATTTGGGTACGGAATCCTAAAAAGCAAATACAGAGTGGAATTGCGTCACAGTGCAACGAGACGTGATTTACGAGCGATGCAGGAGTACACTTATACAGCGGTCAACTACATAACAGCGAACAATTCGTTTTACTGCATATTGACGCTGAGGGATTCTTCAATGTATGTAGGTCAGAAACAAGCTAAACAGCGTATTATACCGTGAAGACTATTCTTAACGGATCTTAAATCAAAATATTTTTAATTAATTGTAATTATTAATATTGTATGCCAGAATATGGTAGACTGTTTAAAACTCCAATTATATTATATTCTATCTATTACATGTAAACAGTCAACAATAAAGTATTTCAATTTCATTTCATTTCATAGTACCTATGCAAAATATGTAAGGTTGCAGTTGCAATCTCAAATGCTCTGATTTCCACCGAGCTAATGAGATTTACATAACACTAACGTGGCTTGCAGTCTTAACAGTACTAATAGCAAAGCATACTATTTAGCACTGCTTAGTGTTGTTATGAGTAGCTTGTTCATACCTATGATTGCACACCTATGATTGGTATTTCGAAAAATTTAATGTTGCTTGCGTAATAATTACAGTTCGTCTAAAACACGTTATACAATTGGAATGAAGTAAAAATACATTAAGAGATGTACGTAGTGACTCTATTTAGAACTGGAAAATTTTTGGTTTACCATCAATATCCAAAATAATAATAAAATAATAATAATCTTTATGTTGCATCGCTATAGACAGCTATTTCGGACAAATGCGAAGCTAAGTATAATAGTACCTATTAATTTACTAAGGGCTGATTTTTCAATCCTCAGATAAAGTTAATAGTCAGTTAATATTATCGCTATCCTTATAAATCGTCATAGTTGACATTGACAGCAATAACATTTATTTGACGAATAAGTTTTATCCGGGTATCGACCCTTAAAAGTATAAAATAAGATTAAAATCAAATTAACCTAAAACCACCTTTAACGAATAAAACAGAATATTCACTTAATTCAGGTAATCTAAACGCTAATTTTGATAACACATTCCATGTATATCTATAACTAGCAGCCGTAGGCGACTTCGTCCGCGAGGACTTTGGTATTAGTCATAGCATGAATATTACCGTCCGTGCTATAGCCTTCCTTAATAAATTAACTATTTACCACAATAAGAATTTTTCAATTCGAACCAGTTGTTCTGAGATTTGCGAGTTGAAACAAACAAACAAACTCTTCAGCTTTATATATAGGTGTTAGTATAGATGAAAATTGTAATTATTAGGCCTTACCCATAAACGCAGCCGCAAACTGTATATCAATTCCGAAAGCATCGTATCGCCATCAGAATAAAGAGCGCTTTGAACACGATTTCTTAACCGACATTTTGAATCTAATCGGAACAAACAACGCTTGCCTTATTTCCGACATCACCTTGAGCGTTGCGTGATGGATGACGGATCGGGAAATATCCCACATGCCATTCCATCACATATAGATGTGTGCTAACACTAACACTTGACCCCTCAGAATGCAAACATAGGAGTCAACGACCGCTGGCGCGGCGAATCACTAATCTCTTCCGGGTTTCTGAGCGCCTAGTACACCTGGACCAAATAGAGTCCAAATATTCGTTTTCAATGTGAATTTATTTGATTGATTTCGCCGCTCTTATAAATTTTGTCTGATACTTGAATTTTTTTGTTTCAGGCCTGTTGTTGACACTTACTCTATTTACTTTACAGACACGTGTGGTATTACCATTTTATATACCAATAACTTGTACTTGTGATATTTTGCGGCGATTGTGTACTGTGAGTTTTTCTCCTCAGCTCGTCTCAGTCCCAACGCCCATAAGATTAACGTTTATTAAGCGAATTTCTTTATTCCAAATCCTATTTATGTACTTTTTTTTGTAATAATGAAATTTTACTGCGTACATGTAATTAATTGACTCAGGATTCTTCAGAAAACAATATACTTAAATACATTATAGTAAAAGGGAATCAATCTTGATAGAAGTATTATTGGCAGTTGGCCACCTTCTAGAAAATTGTACCCTACATGAACCTTAGATCATTTACCGGAACAGCTGGGAAAATTAACGTTGTGCAAGACAACTTACGTCGCAGATAATGGCGTTCACGTTTTCTTGGTACGAGTCATTTTAACCGAACCCAGTTTTGCAATAATTTTTAATGCTTTGCCTACTTTTGATCTTTGAACAGATTTAAATTCTACAGGGTGAAAAAGGGTGAAGTCACTGCACTGCCCTCTTCGCTAGGCACAATTTCCTGCGAGTGCGACGCCGCAGTGCGACGGACAACACAACATACCTATTTAGCCTGTTGGTACTATTGTTATGTACGCATATTACGTAGTTTTCCCAAACGATACCGCCCGCATTCCCAAATTATTTAATAGGAAAACTGTGGCACGCAAAAAAGCTAAGAATAAATAAAATAAAGTAATTTTAACAGATTTAGAGGCTCAATTACTATTCATTGCTCAAATTATTATTACTAGAGGTTTTTATTAATTAAATTTCCTGCCATGCCAATTAGTCCCTCATGGTTTAGCTTATATAAATTCTTATTATAAGGTAAATATCGTTTAATCTACAAGCATACAATTTTCTAGTGGACCAACCTGCACGTAGCAAGTAATGAAACATTCTAAAAATACATCTGATCTAGGTATTGAATTCCAAGATTCCACAGACCTTTGAGGAAACTAATCAAGTAGGTACACTAGCCTGCCCAATCGGGAATATACGCGAACTTTACTAAAATGTAATCTTGAAAATTGTAGACTCATGCCTAGCAGTGCATTAGTGCATTTTTATGAACTGATGGTAGACCAAATTACAGACAAAGCAAGAGATACAGTTATAAGTAAGCCACCGTCGTTGAATTCGATTCAAGACAGTTTGACAGCTTATCGTATTCACAATGCAGCGGTGGGCGAACTGCCAACTGCCAAGTAAGTACCGCGCCGGCACCTGGACCTGAATAAATATGGCGGCTTGACCTCTCTGCGCAACTACAGCGGGTCAACGACCGCTCCACCTCACTTCCTTCCGGGTTTAAGTCAGCATTCCATACCTAGGTATGAAAGAATTTCACCATTTAATTTTGTTGTTATACTCGTTAGCCTAATGAATTTGACGAATCATAAATTTACAAAGTGCAGTGCAAGTCCGTGAAGTATTGAAGATGTTTTTCATAGCACACACAAATTTTAATAGTGAAGAATTTACTTTTAATTAAATTCTACTGGCCTTCCGCCAGCGGCTACGCGTGGAACCGTTTTATGGGTTCCCGTAGGATAAAAACCATCTTAATATATCCTTTTCTAAGTTCAAGGGGGTTAGCGTAACAGAGACAATTTCTTTCAATTCGAATTTATAATATTAAGTATGGTGTATGGATAGTATGGATTGGAAGAGGTAGTCACAGCCGAAGTTTTTGTGGAGGGTTATGTATGACTTTGGGAGGAAGAGAGCGATGATTTTGGAAAGAGTCATTCTACTACTTTCAACACTCGGTCACTGTAATTAGACTATATTAACAGATACCCAACTAACTGTACCCATTATAGATTCAAATATTCACCAAGAAATTGACAATAACACATGAGAGTACGACATGCCTATTTCAACTTTCCGCCGAAACTCCATCACAAATTAATTACTAACTCAGTTGTTGTTTTACAAGTATATTAAGAACTTTATTACGCTTTATTTGCGATAAAAATAAGTCGAAAATACTTCACAAAGGATTAATTTACTCAAAATAATGTAAAGATTATCTTACTTCGACGTTGACTGACACATTAAGCTTATCTTCGTGTTTTCAAAACATCTCAAAATAAATATTTTATTAGCTTTTGCACAACATTAAGGCTGAGGTTTGGACATAAACTGAATCGCTTTTAAACGTGACTAACGATTGCGTTTTGCTTTGAGTTTTGATTACCGGAGATTGACAGCATAGTGGTTTTTCGGATGTTGAATTCAAGAAAACAAGACTACAAAATTGGCTCAAAATTGGATTAAGATTTAAATTTCATACCAAAATTGTATTTATAAAGACAAGCTTTATTATTTAAGACTTTATTTTCCAATTGAACAACGGCAGTTTGCTTTGACTTCAGCTTATTTCTCTGAACAAAGTTGGATATAAGATTTTTTGATGCTTTTTGCTTTCTTATGGGAAGCTATTGAGAGAAACATTACAAATGCGAATAAAACTGACGTGTTGATTGGGTAGGCACTTGAAAGCAAATTAAGATGGCGACGACAGTGGTAAATTACTGGATATGTGTATCTGAATAGTCATATTCATAAAACCTTATAACAAAATATGACCACTATACCATATCTAATGTCATCAGAATAGTTATACCTACTCAAATATGTGATAGTATCGACGTAAACTGGATCATAAATACGTGAATACTGAGAAGCGTCTCACTCGTAAAAATTATCTTATTATCTACGGAAGCTGCGGCATTAAATTTATTCTTAGTATGTAATTTATATCTGGAAAAAATCAGTGATACACAAACTCTTCCGTCCGACTCAGACTCAGTAATACTGTGAATTACCTTGACGGATTTTACAGATATAATAATAATGAAAATCTTTATTTGCAAGAGTAAGGTTTTAAATGGTGGTCTTTGTCTAAGTTGAGGACTCTCTCACTCTGCCTATAAGGCATGCAAACATACATATTATAATAAAACATTTTCAAATTCATGTACTAACATATGAATTCACTAAAGGTTACAATTCCAATTAAACACATAAGTAAGTAATTTATTAAACACCAATAATACTTAATTTCCAATTAAGTATTATTGGTGTTTTGTGTTGTTGGACCAGGCTATGTCTGTGTACATTTATGTCAATGTAAATGTCCATATTTCTCAAATCTAGGTAATCTTTAATATTAAAAAACTTGCTGATATCAGGTTTTTTAAAAAATCGGGCAATTTGTTATATTATAATCAAATGTTTCACACTAGTAGGTAGTCCGACCTGCCTGAGTACAGTAGTAACATGATTCACAAACCATAAAAAATATAAATATAAATGTAAATTTATATCTACAGCCTAGCGGCTAGCGTAGAACGAAAGCGAACTATGCGGCTAAGCGAAATGGGCGCGATCGGGTGTGAGATGGGTGTCCGTTAGTGGCAAATTTCATGCGAATTACTAAAGTTCGATGGAGGGTCTGTTAAGTCGTCGAACCCGGTTGTTATTAATAAATAGTAGTAATTTAGAGACCTGTAGGGTGGTTTGAAAACATGCAACATCCGATACAAGTCGACCACTAACCCTTATCTCTACCAACCCGCACTGGAGCAGCATGGTGGAGTAAGCTCCAGGATGTTAAATAGTCAATTCAATTTCTTAAATTATACCTTCAAGCCTTCGGTTACAATAAAAATTACCTTAAAGTGACAGATCAGCTTGTAGTCAACTTTTCAACCTCACCCTATCGCTCCCCGGTCGATAATTGGATTGCATTCCACAGCACGAAATGCTGACATTTTCGAAATAGGGCTTAATCGCATTTTGGACGTAATAGCTGTCGCTGCATCGGCTATCTAATATTCGGTCGCTGCAATATTTCACGTCCGGATTATTAGGGTTCGTTCACACCCGCCCACTTGGCAGAGCCCCCCAAGAGGAGATTTTAAAATTCCTCGAGTGCATCAATTTGATTTATTCATTTTTCTAGTGCCCCAAAAACTATATATGCTTTTCAATCTTTGATAATTTCCTTTTACTAACGTAAATAGAAATTTAAATTTAATTGCGCCGCTCGTACGCTTAAATCATAAGATTACTATTACGTGAGCTTCTACGTTAACAATTTTATTCTATCGGATATGCTAATGGATGCTATCATCGTAACGTCACATTTTTTTAACCTTTTTTAATGTCGTTCTACTGGGCACAAGTCTCCCCTCAGAAATGATTTATTAGAAAGATTTAGATAAAAATCCACCACGTTGCATCAATCTGATTGCAGTTCCGTATCCCGCAGAATGCCTATGCGTTGCTATCCGAGTGCGGATTGGTGGATCATATAATTTATTTTCTTTATACTTTTGAAAAATGCATTTGATCCTTATAGTGCTCTAGTAAATTCACACAAAGCCTGATGGGCACTAGCACTGCGACGCGCTATGTCAAGCGTCGCGACCTCCAAGCTCATAAATTAACGTATTTCTAAACAACTTAGTTGTAGCTTGTGGGGAATGTATCTACAACTAATTGCGTTTTTGTTACAATGTTGCTTGAAGCATTGATGCGTTCTTAAAATAGCAAATTGTGAATATTATTTAGCTTGTTTAATGCCAGGCATGCGACACGGCACAGAAAATAGAATATTTTTATTTTTACCTTTATTTTCTCTCAAAACTACAACAAAACATAGAAAATAAATAAGCTACTAACGTAAAAGTAATTCAATTATCAATATATGTGCAGTCGAAGAATTATTATTGTAAAGATCACTAGTTTTCGCCCGCGACTTCGTTCGCGTGAGACGCGTTCTTTGCTTAGACATTGTGGAATTACACTGAAAAATAAAGTACAAAGCAGGACAGGCAGCATTAGGGTTACCAACCGTACTCGGTACTATAATATAATATAGTATTGTACTAAGTTCGGGACTCCGGACTACATACTGTTGAAGAAATTTATAGTACCTACGCGAAAATACCATTTTTCAGCACAATAGATACATATTTTGCAACACCAAAACTTCTGAGAACCAAAACTACAACAACTTTTAAACGGGTCTTTCGTTCGACAGACGTAATATGCCGTGCGTGTAACCGAACGCGTCCCTGTCAAAACTCTATTAATGTGTTAAATAAGGCAAGAAATGCAAAAATATTATAGGTTTTAAAAAAAGAAATTAGTAAAAATTATAACTTAGTCATTTATTTATTCTTCTCTACTAAAATACTATAATTTATTAAGCGTACTATACTTTTTACAGCTTTTTAATGAAAATACTATATTCAAAGAAAAAAATGTAACCAACCCTAGGCAGCACTAGAATTTCTTGGGAAATGTAAGTACAATACTTAGGTTCAATATTGAATAATACACGTATTTTCTGCGCAATTTGTGTTCTAGATGTAGCTTTCACGGTAAAGGTAAAAGTTTTGCCGAGAGATACGGTTTCGTTCAAAGTAGGTACTTATAGTCCGGAAAATTTTGTTTTCTTTTCTAAAGCCGAGCTTGTACGGTTTCGTTCCATTTCAAAGTTTTTCATATAAATTATTTCTTTGCTAAGACTAAGTATTGCCAATGCCGGATTAGCCCATTATGAATAAGCAAATTAAGCAATGCTTGGGGTATTAAAAAAGAACACTATATAGAACATATAGACTATTAAAATATGTATAGATAGATAATAACACAATTATACTAGTATTTATTTTCATTATTATTTTCTGCTTTCTTTTTGCAAATAAATAATTTGAATTTGAATTTAAGTTTTTTTATTCTTTTTAGTTTGATGTACAAGTAAAGCGTTTTTTTTTTAGCTTTTTAGAGTATTATTTATGGTGCCAGACTTACACGAAGCGATCATCAACCTCCGGAATAGCAGCGCAACCTGCCTGCGTATTCGTTTAAATTTATTTATTTATTTATTAATTTGTCAACATATGTTCACAGTATATACCAAACACATATGTGAATTTTTAATATAAAAGGACAATAGAAATAATTATAGGTACACTGAATTAATTGCGAATTATCCCTACTATTAAAAATGATTTCTAACTAAAGCTAAAAAAATAAAAAGTGTCCCTCAATTTTTATTTTTATATTATAGTCATGTTAGACAGTAGGAACTTTCTATTGTTTAGACGAATTATCCGTCTAAAAGTAATCCAACAGAACTGTAGCGGTAGTAAATCTTTACTGTGAACTTCCACAAAGCTCAGGTTCAAAGTGCACGGAGTAGCTCTTTCAACGCATTGAGTGCGGAGGTCAAGCCTAGTGCAAGCAAGTCGAGGTCGGTACTCAGATTGTATGCTGACCATGCAGTAAACGTAAAACTTTTAAATTACTTCAATCAATTTTAACTTTTAAGGTACCTAGTAGTCGTATGATTTTACTGGTATTATATAACCGCTGCAACCATTTCCGCAAGACTGCCGTTGATGGTAATATAAAATAGTATATAGCATAAATCAAGCTGGATATGGTTTCATATTATTCAAATTCATCGGATTTTACATTTTTAAATTTTAAAGTGTTAAATGATAATTTGATCAAAAGGTGGTTATTGTGGCTTATTTTTAATAGTTAGTATGTATTTGTTTATATCATTAAACATCTCTTTATTTAGTTTTTCGTAGTCTATGTTAATAATAAAAATTCAAATTCAATGTTTTTTTCTTGGCAAGTAACTTATGGTCTGCATTTATTTTAAATTACTTAAAGGATTTTTTTCTTTGCCATAATTTTCCTCTCCACAGATGAAAAATTATTAAACGATATTATTTTGGTCGAGTGGTGTCGGAGTTTATTCAGTACAAACAAACTGAAATAAATTTTCTTCGATTCATTGGCTATATAAAATTTTGGCATAGAGAATTAAGGTAGCTGATATCCTGTTAGTCATGATGTTTCAGTTTTGTTAGCCATCCTGCAGAGAACGCAGAAAATAACTAAAGACATTAACATACTTTAAAATCATAAAATATAAATATATCCTGCGTCGCAATGTATAGGTACGATAGTCACAATAACATTACCTACACCAAAAGTGTATATTAGACAACATGTCTCCGTACATGGTAAAATGTTGTTTTATTGAGGGAAAGACTGATTGATCGTGAGCAAGTATGCGGAGTATCGAGCCTCAACGCCCCCTCGCTCGTGACTCGTCCCACGCCCCCTCGCGGCCCCTCAGCCCCTCGCCTCCGACACTCATCTTGACCCCCAATGCACTCTTGCAACATTAACTCGATGACCGTGTTTTTCCTAAAGGATGTAATCTTTTCAGTAGGTTAAAGAAACTATTTTAGTGATTATTGTCTGCATCCATTTTTACGTCCCGCTGCTGGGCACTGGTGTCTCCACATTATTGGAGAGGCCTGGAGCTTACTTACCACGCTGCTCCAGTGCGGGTTGTATCACCGCTGCAGTTCATGGTTCACCAGCCTCCGCATATTTACAAATATTTTGCACGTAGTCATAGTGTACTTACGTGGATATTGTACAAGTAACAACACTGCTCCCATTTCTGCCGTGAAGCAATTCTACTGCATTTTGGCAGAACATCCGGCGACACTTAAAACTAGAGCGCCACTGTATGTAACCTGACTTGGAATCTCACTTTCCAATTCATTACACAAAAAAAGGACAACAAACATAAATTATAAACAATATTGCTTTGCTCAGTCACATAAGCTGCGCTTGTTTGTGACTGAATGAATGAATAACAAAAACTAACTCAATTTTATATTCGTGCACTGGTAAAGGTAAAAGCAACTTTATCGCCACTTTTGAGTATCAAAGCAAAGTGCTGAAATTTTTGATGCCTTCAAGCTGCCGTAACGGTGAACCGAAGACAGACGAGTCTTAAAATAACCTTCAGCATGCGGATGATACTCGCACAATATAACGAGGTGAAGAACATTCAATTATGTCAACAAAATAAAAACTTCACGACCAATAACCGAGGGCAAATAAAAAGGTACATTTCCAAAGGCAAACGAGCGACACTGACATACGATGGTTTCTGAAATATCGTGCGTGCATTTATCTGGCTGTTAGTGTGTTTATTTTCAACGACTGATAGCAGTTAATCCGGATTGCCGGAAGAGACGGAGATATATCGATGATACAACGCATCATTAACTGTGTAGTGGGTACCTACTTTATCCCTGAAATTATTTAGTAGGAATTATTTATGTCAGATAACATTATAAGATTTTTAGGGTTCCGTATCCGTATTAAGCTGGAATTTATATCAAATACTCAGGTCTACTGTCCCTTAGGCTCTAAGCTCACATGTTGAAAATTACGGAAATTTACGGCAAAAACGGCTGTATCTTTTGATTGCGCTTGCTTAGAAGTTTGATATTTTCAAAGCTCTAATTAGAGAATACACTGGTAAGGGAATCAAAACCTACAGAGTACTTCTCGTGAACTTAGAATATTTAAATTTTGTACAAAGTAACGTCTTATAGCACAAATAAAGGAAAAATTGCGAAAACCGTAATTTTTTTGATACATCATAATATATTAAAAATATTTTACGGAACTCTCGGTGCGCGAGTCCGACTCGCGCTTGGCCGGTTTTATTAAATTTGATGAGATATGGCAATGGTACACCATTTTTCCTCAATTTAATATTTCAATTTCATATCCCACTGCTGGGCACAGATTCTCTTGGATTTGAGAAGGTTTTAGTCTAGTCCACCACGTTGGTCAAGTGTGGGTAGGTGGATAGGTATTTATTTATTTTATTTCAAGGTATCATGTCTTTGAAAAATATTCTGTAATTCTCAGACAAGCATCTTACAAAATAATATCTTCTTAGCAACATAATACTATACATCGTAATTAAACATTACAATTTCTTAGCGTTTCATGCCGGAGCCGGAGCTTTAACTTGAGAAATATCGGAGTCCGTATCTTTAGTTCCCAATCGGTTATCGGTGAATACTTATTTATGGTTACTTGAACCAAAATTATTCAAGCTTCCATTCCGCATCCATATTTTAAGAACCTATAGATACTCACTTATAAATTTAATATATCAAGATGATATTCATACAGACAAACAACTAACTTATCTATCTATGTCAAACGTTCTTCATTGTCAGATTTTTTAATGTACATACATATCTATTATCCATAATTTTTTTGTTGAGTCGATATATGGCTATATAAACATGAATAGCCTAATTTGGTTAAAAACAAGTTTTACTTACATTTGTCTTATTACTTCTCACAAGGTTTGTTTAAAGTCCAACATCAATCAAAGTTCGATCAATAATGCAAGGTCTGGTTACCTTATAATGCGTAAAATAAAATTGTCTCGGAAGTCTTATTAAGCGTCGTCTCAACCGAAAATTATTGACTAAGAGGGCAACAATTTTAATTATATCCATATAGTGAGTAGGCTGTACACTTCGCCTTAAAGTAAGTATCTATAAAATTAAATGGTAATGTTACATCGTCAAAGGAATACAATATAGGAAGCTTGTTCGTAATGCATCAGTATTTCAAAAGGCCGTTGATCGTAATGCAGAAACCACATTCCGAGTCAAGGTAAACAGTACTATATTTATTAACCTTACGCTGAATATTTCCTGCAGTTCTTTATAAACACAGAGAAAAACAGTATGAATATAACTCAAAGGAACCTAAACAAAAGAAAAGCTGCAACATTCCGACGCCGATAAAAAATTCAAAGTAGCGAAATGTAGAATACGGAAACACAAGATGAAAGATTACCGCGAAATTTCGACACAACACCCTGAGAAGTTAATCCTGTTGTGACAGTGAAGCGATGGCGTATTAGCAGCGACCAGATTTAGGCGTTAAATAAAGATACACATACCACCCGAAATACCCCAATGTCGCTTTTTATTAAAATATTGAAATAGCGCGCGACGCTGCCAAGTGGCCGCGTCCGCCTGGTGACAGAGTGTTATGGACAAGAAATGGATTTCCTGTTGACAGTATTTCATTGCTCGTGGTTTTTATCAGAAATATCCGACCTGTTGTGCAGATATCTAATGTCACGAGTAGAATATGATATGACGTGCTTCTTTAAAACAAAATTTCGAAGTGTTCATGATAAAATTATCTCTAACATTGTTATCAGGTCTGGCCCCCTAGACAAAATGCATTCTACAATCGTAAACGCTCGAATATAAAATGAAGAATGTATGGGACTGACGTTTGGAAATGTCACGTGATCTCGATCGGTAGCTAAATGTCAATCCCATACATTTTCTATTCCACAAGCGTTAACGTTAGTAGAATGCATGTTGTCTAGGGGGGCTGTATAGACTTATTAAAACTTATACCGCGGACACTTCTCACACAAATGTATTTTCATTTTTCATGTTGCGTCGTGTGGCAACGTCCAACTTAATGCACTCATGCATGTGTAATATGTGCTTCACAGACAGTACACACGCGCAAATGTGAATGTGTTGCACGTAGCAGCTTTGGATATTCGACAATACGTTAAGTTGTCATTTTAACCGTTGCGCCACACGGGCTGTCTACTGTATCAGGACTTAGGAACCGATCTTACATTATAACTTCACATACACTGCATAACGTCCTATATAATACACTAGCTTTCCGCCAGCGGCTTCGCGCGCGCCGCGCCGACCCGTTTTATAGGTTCCCGTAGGATAAAAACTATCCTATGTCCTTTCCCAAGCTCCACTCTATATAAGTTCTAATTTTCATTAAAATTGGTTCAGTAGTTTAAGCGGGAAAACGCGTAGCAGACAGACAGAGTTACTTTCGAATTTATAATATTAGTAGGGATTAACGGTCATTTGTCAAACCCACTCATACTCTATTCTATGAGTATCAATCTAACTGTGACATTGACATTGCTCTACAAATCACCACAGCATAGAGCACGAAGAGCGCTTTTAAATGATATAACTGATTGTTGGCGCTCCCTTGGCCCGATTGTGACAACCTGGCCGTGAACATGATACATCAAAGACGCTGTCCGTTTGTTTGTCCCACGAAAATACGTCTGGAATCAAACCAGTGGCCGCCGGTGGCGCTAATGGATAAATAATGTCTTGATGTGATATTTTTGATGCGCGACCTTCGCAATTGGTTCAAAGGACTAGAATTTTATCCAGCCATGTTCGTAGCCCCATAATTCCAACACACAACTATCTTGATATTCAATTAATGACCCAAGCTGGGCACTGGTTTTAGAATTGAAAGAGATCTACATCTTATACTAGTTATTAAGTAAATGCTTAACAATTATTGTTATTTTACATTAAAAATAATTGTTTTTTCGCAGTTATTGTATTTTGTTCACTCAGTTTTTCTAACGTGCTAAATTTTAGTATCTCGTGAGATAGCTAATAAATTGTGCATGTTTTCAAATATTCTGCCGATACAGATTTTATACATTGGTGACTTTATTCTTCAATTTTCAAAGTTGAATTTCGCATATTCTTGAAAAAAAAACCTAAAATATTGAATTACTCGAAATTGGTTGACATTTGGATAGGGGTCATAATAGGTAATTTGGTTGCAAATGGCCTCCCCTACATCTCCTTAACGTATTGCCAACCCGTTACCAAACACCCAAAGTCGTGCACCATTTATAACTCAAGAACGGCTGCACACATTTTTATGATTTTTGTTTTTTTTTGGATTTATCTTCAAACAATGGGAATAGTATAAAAAGTATTAAAATATGGTAAAAATCTCGATTGTTTTAAATATTTTAACAATTTTATTTTTCCATATAAATGATCTGTCCACCATTTTTCGTTCCTGCTTCCATTCATTCAAAAATATGACACGAGGTGTCTGTCATTTCTTATTTTCTGTTTTCGAATCGCATCTTGGTCTTTTCACCATTTTGCCAATGTCAAAGTTGCGGTGTCATAACCTACTCTTTAATATTTTATTAAACAGTAGTATAAAAACTCCTGAGGATGACAAATACATTTTTTTTTTCTTTCAATAGATTTGTTGTACTTTAAGAATTTATTAGATGAAGGGTTTAATTGGATCTGGCTATGTATCTACAATGCGATTCTTGATTTTCTTATAATTTTTATTACAGCTTTTTTGACGTGACTACATGTAGTAAATCGATGAACGCCGGCTGCATTCACGATAAAGGATAACTGTTTGTAACGTCACGCTCGTAACGTTACGTTGAGGCTCAACGTAACGTTACGCTCAACGTTCGTGCGCCGTTCGTCGACGGTTTATAAAGTGAAGTGAAAAGTTATTGTAGTTATCATTGTTTTATAATGACGTCACGTTAAACTATAGTCCGTAAACCAACTTTACAGACAAACTATTTTTTGACGTGATAACGTCTTTTAAATCGTTTTAGTCGGGTGACATGTTCAGAAACTTGTGTCACACCAAAACCTCACGAGTGCGATCGCAGGTATAACGAGAGAGAGACGGACCGATCTCCCGTCTCATCTCGAGCGCTGCCAGTCATTCCGTGTAACTTGTCACGCGGAATCCTCACGAGCGGAGGCTGGCATAGCGTTCGAGTGAGTGGACCGATCTTCCGTCTCTCTCACTCTAGCGGCATACAAACGAATGGAGATTTTCTCGTGCGGACGTTATCACGTAAACATCTCGATCGTAAACCTACTTTACAAACAATTTGCCGTTTTTTTTGCTAATGCTCAATGGTTTTTGCTCAATTTTTTTATTTAAAAGAAGTAGCTAACGAGCATTCAGGCCACGTTGTTTTAAGTAGTTGCTACAGCATACGGACATCTACATACACAAGCAAGCAAAAGTCTTGTCTGAGGTCGTATGCAGTTGCGCTGCTACTCCAGAGTCTGACGGTCGCCTCATGTAGGTCTGGCTGGCAACTGCACCTGTCCACCGAAAAACAATAGAATTGATTCATGGCAGCAATGGTTGCAGCGGTGGTACCTCCCTGAGCGAACCATCAAAGTTCTACAACCTACAATTAATAATTTACATAATAAATACACAATTAATAATTTACATAATAAAGCGTGAAATTACCAAGTAAATTGTTTGTATTATAATGTCTTTGAAAGATTTTGATTGTGAAAAATGTAAAGGAATATTTTTTCTAAAACTTTTAAGTTACTTTTCTCTTCAGAAAATGAAAAGTATTAAATCTCTAAAGCGAAAAATAACTTGAGCAAGTACTTCAACATGCGTCATTAATTTTACCCTATATCGCCATGTTTGCTTTGTTTGAGCAGCACAATGTTTTGAAAAAGGGGATTTTGACGTTATCTTAATTAAATTTCCGTCAGCCACGTGGGAAGGATTCGGATCTGAAACGCTTAAATAACCTTTTTAAAATGAAGGATTACGGCATTAAGGTCAAAAGGCACTTAATAATGAGTAATAAAGAGTTGACACGTTGATGGCCATTTTTGGTAAGGAGGTAAAATTAGAACATTTTACTTCAAGCTACATAGTTATTTGGGTTTCTTTTTTGTGTTTCTATACAGGGTGATTTGTAATATGCGTAATTCTTTTAAAGGGGTGAAAGTATGGACCATTTGCTGCAAAATAAGTCATGTAACGCCATATCCGATTTTCAGTATTTTCGAAGATATTTGATGACTTGTACTTTTCCTGAAAATACCCCGATTTTAAGGGAAAATGATAAAGCACGTAAAATATACTGCTAATACAAAATATTTTATATTGTTAATGTTTTCTGAATAGACAGTTAATAAATAGAAAACAAATAAAATTAATAAAATGTTCAATATTTTAGAAATAAAAGACCAAAAGTTGTAACATAAAAAATCTTCAACGAAATCTATATTTCCATGACTTTTTCTTATTTTTTTTTACAAAAAAGTTATTTTGCAAACAACAAAAATAAATTCTCTGTTTTCTCTATAAAATATAGTAAGAGTATGCAAAATTTTAACGAATTAACCAATTAATTTAAAATTATCGAGTCAGTGCGCCAAATATGCGTTATCATTATCACTCAACGAGATATTTCAGGCACCAGAAATACAATATCACAATGTGTGGCTGGGCCGTTTCATTACTTCAGAAACAAGATTAATGGTAGCGTAATGGCGAAGGTACACATTTTGATTGAGATGTAAGTAGAGGTAGTGCCGTTAGGGCCGGTAGAGTTGGGCCCCATCGATATAGTATAGTAGTATATATGATCAATGGTTAGGCCTGTAGAATCATGAGCTTACATGAGATCTGATTTCTTTTTTTCTACAATCGTATGTTCTCATCTTGGCAATATTCTACATGAAAATGTTTTGGTGAGATCATTATTTAAATAAATCAAATTGTTTATTCATGTTTGGAAGTAGGTCAAACTATGTTACAAATTATTATATACTCCTAAACGGACCAAAATATTATCGTCAGCTTAAAAAACAAATTAGAAATTGTAATCATTAAAGCAAAGAAGGGCAAGAAGGCCAAAACGGCAACCAAATGTCCAAATCTGCGGAGAAACGACGGTAATTACATTTAGCCGTTATCGAAGTAATGAATGTCTCATTATGTACTCCGTCCACGTCTGGCTGTCAGTTGGCGAGGACAGGCACCAGAAAGATTTGTCTTTGACTTAAGGGAAATAATTGTTGAAACACACTACAGGGCCAGCACGGAAAATAACGTTTTTACAATAAAACACAGCTTGAAGTCTATAGAGCCGATTAGAGCCTAGTATTACGTTCATGAGAAACTTTTATATTGATGTTCTGTGTAGCGACCTTCCGCTACTCATCAAGAGATGGCGCCACAGGTATTCCTGAATCACGCTATCGAAGTTTTCTGAATATCCGAGCATATACACAAGCTCCGAAACGAGTCAGTTGGAGTGCGGTCCGGCGATCGCCCGAGGTTCACACTGCCCGAGCCTACCCGCAACGAAATTCACTTTCGATTTCTGCAACTACCCTCTCTCCACCTAATTATTTGTTAATTACGGTGTGAGAGAGACGGGAAGCCGGCGTCGACAAGGACAGGCGACGCCTACCCCCAAGATTCCGTCTTTTTTCCTGTGAAGGAATTTAAAGAAGATACGGGCTGCAGTGTAGCCACCCCTGATGGGGGACCGCCACGGCCCTTCTAAGGGCCAACCGCCGCCTCCGAAACATCCAGCAACGGAAGACGCATCGCGCCGCCACCGTGACCGCTCTGCACCCGCGGGCAGCCACGCACGCGCGCGATCGCACTCGCGCACCGACCGCCCGGCGGCCACCAGCCGGGAGTCTAGGGGCGCTGAAGTGCGCGCCGCGGGAGGCGCTAGTCGGGAGATGGAGAGGGCGTTCGCTGATGCGCAACGTCCCTCAACATCGACCCAAGTGTCGACCGCGCCCGCGCACCCGCGCACCTCCACTGCCACCACCGTCAGCGCTGCCGGCCAACCCGCCGGCATGAAGAAGCCCGACACCACCACCACCGTCGAAGCCGCCGGCAAGATGTCCGGCAAGAAGACTGAAGCCGCCGGCCAGCCGGCCGGAAACAAGAATGGAGCCGACGCCCAAGCCGCCGGCCAGAAGACGCCCGTCGCCGCCGCCGCCGCAACCTCGAGCCGCCCGCCGTTGCGCCCGGTCACGCCGCAGACATCACCAAAGTCTTTGCTGGAGCAAGACATGGTGATAACCGAGCGGCTGGCCGAGTGCAAGCTGGTCAGCAAGGAGATGCTGGCCCACTTGGCCATGTTTCTCCGCGACCGGCAGCGGGCGCTCGAGGCAGAAGGGGTGCAGATGGAGGAGGAGGAGCTCTCTGCGGAGGAGCGCTTCCGCCTCGCCAACAGCATCCCCGCCACACCAGCCCCCCCGGAGCGCCCATCCAGGCGCCCAAGAAGCCCGGAGGAGGAAGACGACGAGGACGCGAAGCTCATCTGCGCCGAAGCCCTCCCCCTCCCCCGCCCGCAACGTGTTTGGGAGCGTGACCCGCGCACCCGCTCCCGCAGCCGCGCCGCGCTTGAGCGCGTGTCGTCGGACCCGGGTCCGCACGCGCCTCCGCCACCGCCCGCGACTCCACCCGCGACCAGCGCGCCGACCGCGCTGCCGCCGGCCACTCCCGCGACCTGCGCGCCGCCCGCGCCGCCGGTAACATACGCCGCGACACTCGCGCGCGCTCCCGCCGCGACCGCAGCGCGCACCTCTGCCGCGCCCGACGCCCGCACCTTTGCCGCGCCCGACGCGCGTGCCGCCGCCGCCTACGCCGTGCCCGCCGCGCACACCACCACTGCCGCGCCCGCCGCGCGCACCACCACCACTGCCGCCGCCGCACCACGAGCCGCCCCTGCCACCACCGCAGCCACCGCCGCCGCCGCCACCGCAGCCACGTCCGCGCAGACCGCCGGGGCAGCGACGCGCGGGACGCCGCGCACCTCCACGCCTGTTGGAGGTAATGCCGGACAGCAGGTACCGTGTCAGCCTAAGTCTAGGTACCCTCCGCTGATAGTGGAGAAACTCCCGTCCTGGGCGACGCACTTCAGGATCCTGAAGGACCGGCTGGGCCACGCGCCTAACGCCCGTCCCTTCGGTCAGGGAGTGCGTTTCTCGCCCAAGGACGATCGGGAGTTCAGGCTGGTACAGTCGTACCTGACCAGCCTGGAGCGGACCGAGAAAATTTCTTGGTTCTGCTACTCCCTACCAGCGGAGCGCAGTCTCCGCGTGGCGATCCGAGGATTGCCCGCGGATACAGAACCGCAGGAGCTGGAGGCCGAGCTTCGCGACTTGGGCTTCGTTCCCGAGTATGTGCGTGCCATCCGGGCCAGGGGCGGCCGGCCCGGTTGCATCTTCTACGCAATACTCAAGCGGACGGAGAACCTCATCCCGGCAATTTATCAGGTAACCGAACTCCTGTGTATGCCCGGGGTGAAGGTGGAAGCCTGGCGCGGAAAGAAGGGACCGGCGCAGTGTCACCGGTGCCAGAAATTCCGCCACAGCTCGCACAACTGCCATCGGCAGCAAGCGTGCGTGCGATGCGGTGAGGAGCACGCTGCTCGCCAGTGCCCGCGCCCACTTGAGGTGCCAGCCACTTGTGCGAACTGCGGCGGAGAACACCCCGCCAATTACACGTCGTGCCCCGTGTTTAAGCGCGAGGCGCGCGCGCAATAAACACGCGGGCACGGTGGCGCTATCGGCGCCTAAGGCGCCCACTACACGAACGCCATCAGCCGGTCCCAAGCCGCAGGCCGCGAGTGAGAACGTAGGCTCACTCATGGCCCCGGCCAACGACCCGCCGAAACGCGGGACCTCCAGTACGAGCCGGGGGAAAAAGAAGAAGAAGCAGGGCAAGGGCAAGGCCAAAAAGGCTACCCCTCCTGCTCCTCCCGCAACAGCAGCCGCAAAGGCCCCCGAGGCGGCCCCTAAAAAGGCGCCCGAGGGTCAAAAAAATAAAGGTGTTAAGAAATCACTGCAAGCCGCGGCACCGAAGGCGGCTGCTGAAGAAGGCGACCTTAAGAGGTTCGCCATTAAGATCCTACGGGAGGTCTTCAACGCCATTGACGAAGGCCGCGACGCGCTTCCCGTTATCCTTGGCGGCTTAGCCAAGATCGCATCATACAATGATGGATCTTAAGCCGCTAAGGGTAGTTTTTTGGAATGCCCGCGGTCTTCGTAGCAAGGCCGCCCTCTTCCGGCTTCTCCTGCGGGAGCAAGATGTCGACGTGGCGCTGGTCTGCGAGACACTCTTATCCCCGTCGGACCTCATTCAGATTCCGGGATACTACATCTACAGGAAGGACGAAATTTCGGACACAGGCGTCACCTATCGCGGGTTGGTAGTGCTTGTTCGCAGGAACGTCGTCCATCAGCCGCTTCCGGTTCTGCAGTTGGGCAGTATGTACGCGCTGGGCGTTGAAATATGCTGCCTCAACACCATATTGCAGCTGCACGCGGTGTACCGGCCTCCTGGCGGCACTCTGTCGTTGGGTGATGTCCATGCTTTGCTGGACTCACCCCACGCCACGATTGCCGCGGGAGACTGGAACTGTAAACACCCCGGCTGGAACAGTCTGTCCTCCTGCAGAAACGGCAGGAAGTTATTTGATGACGCCGAGAGTCACGGGTACTCGGTTAGTGGCCCAGACACACCTACGATATTCCCGGACAACAGGGCCCACAGCCCTGATGTCCTGGATATCGCCGTACACCGTGGCCTCCACTGCCAACCACACCTGGAGTCCCTGCAGGACAGCATGGGGTCCGACCATGTTCCTGTTCTGCTCGTCCTCCACCAAGACCCAACGAGAGTCTCGCCGCCCAGACCACGCCGGCAGGTCGACTGGAACAAGTTCCACGACCAGCTGGAGACCACCACGCCGACTCGCCCTGTCAACTCCGCAGATGACGTTGACCAGCTTGCGGTTGACATCACTGCCAGCATTCGGGACGCCTTGGACGCTTCCACTACGGAGAAGGAAGTCGAGGACAGGCTCCCGCCTGTCCCCTTTAACATCCGGAAGCTCCTTACGCGGAAGAGGCGTCTCCGCAAGAGCTGGCAGCAATCTCGATGTCCCCAGATGAAGAAACAGCTCAACGACATCGCGGAGCGGATCAAGGTAGAGTTGGACGCGCACGCGAACGAGAGCTGGGAAGGTCGTATCGACGAAGCTCATGACGACTGGCCG
Organism: Pyrgus malvae; assembly: GCA_911387765.1. Classification (NCBI taxonomy): domain Eukaryota; kingdom Metazoa; phylum Arthropoda; class Insecta; order Lepidoptera; family Hesperiidae; genus Pyrgus; species Pyrgus malvae. The sequence continues at coordinate 387,965 of OU426955.1, read as the reverse complement.
GCGATTCATCGACTGTGCCGGTCGTTCAAGAGCACCCCAGCCCCCGTTCGCCCGCTTCTCCACTCGGATGGTACGCCGAGATACCGGGCGGAAGATCGCGCAGAGATCTTCGCCGAACACTTAGAACGCCAGTTCCGGCCGAACCCGACTGACCAGACAGAGCACGTGGGGGAGGTTACGCGACACGTGATTGAACACCTGGCAGCGCCTATAGCTCCGGACGAAGACCCAGTGGTCTTTTCCCCGAGCATGGTCCAGCGTGCTATTGAAAGGACAAAAGCCAAGAAGGCTCCCGGCGCAGATGGCATTACCAACGCCGCGCTCCGCCACCTCCCGCGAAGGACGGTTGGAGCGATTACTCGCCTGTTTAACGGCATTCTGCGCACGGGTAAATTCCCGCACATATGGAAAATTGGGCACGTCATTATGTTGCCCAAGCAGGGGAAAAATATACTGCAGCCCTCGAGCTATAGGCCGATCACCTTGCTGCCCACGCTGTCGAAGGTGTTTGAGTCGTTGCTGCTCAAACACCTCGTGCCTCACATCACGCCTCGTCCTGAGCAGTTCGGATTCCGCCCGGAACACAGCACGACTCTCCAGCTGTCGAGGGTACTGCATCACGTTACCGCGACCCTTAATAAAAAGGAACGCGCGTGTGCAGTGTTCCTCGACATGGAGAAGGCGTTCGACCGTGTTTGGCACGACGGCCTGCTGTACAAGTTACTGCAGTCGTCGGCGCCCCGGCGTATCATCAGAGTGATCTCCAGCTTCTTGCAGGACAGGAGCTTTAGGGTGTTGGTAGACGGGGCTCTATCGAGCGCACGTCGTATAGAGGCCGGTGTCCCACAAGGGAGCTGTCTGTCCCCGGCCTGCTATTCCTGCTACACCGATGACATCCCGGCGCCTGAGGAGGCGCTGCTAGCATTATATGCAGACGATGCCGCCTACGTCACAACGTCTATAAAATCGGCGCACGCGGTCGTTAAGATGCAGCGTGTATTAAATGCGCTCCCCGAATGGCTTGCCAAATGGAGGTTATCGGTGAACGTGGGTAAGACGCAGGCCGTCAGGATCGGCGGCTTCTCACAAAAAGATCCCACCCTGAAGCTCCTAGGACAAGAAATCCAATGGTCCACCCAGGCTAAATACCTAGGTGTGACCATTGACCATAGGCTGACAATGGTACCACATGTCCGCAATGCCTCCACACAGGCGAGGGCGGCTGCTGCCGTACTTCGTCCTGTGCTCACCTCGGGTCTCCCTCTGAAGGCCAGAGTAGCCATCTATAAGAGCTATGTTCGCCCCCGCCTCACGTACGCGGCGCCGGCCTGGTTCGCTCTCACCAGTGCAGCGCAGCGCAAGCGCTTGCGCACTGTGCAAAGCGCGACACTGAGGAGAGTGGCCAACGCGCCGCGCTACGTGAGGAACACCACCATCCAGAGGGACCTTCGGGTTGAGTCACTGGATGAGTTCGTCAGCAGCCTCGCCCAAAGGATGTTCGCGCGCGCCGACGCGTCGCTCCTCGCGCATCTGCGCGAACTGGCGCCGCTGCACGCGCGCCCACCTGACCGTCGTCCCCTCCCACGCGACCTGCTCGCGCAGGACTAGTCGCGGGAGGCGTCCACCGTGCAGCCATACCAAGAAGAAGCCCAGGACACCAAGACTCCAGGCTGTCCAGAGGAAAGTGTGGGAGAAAAAAAAAAGTATATATATTTCATATTATAAAATATTTATCAATAAAAAAAAATAAAAAAAAAGAGTATATATTACATATAAAAAATATTTATCTTACAACAAAAGAAAAAAAAAAACAAAAAAAAAAAACAAAAAAAAAAAAAAAAACTTCCACACCGGACGATGGACAGCCTCCACCCTAACAGCCACAGGATCACCTGTTATAAGTAAAATGAAGACCCGAACAACATAGAAGACCACGACAGGGACCACCCGGTCCCCACCCCAATGACCGGGACCATGTTCATGGCCCGCGGTAGCCACCCATGGCAGGGGCAGGCCCGAAACGTGTGCCCCGAGCCCCTTGCGGGGCTCGCGAAGATAACCCCGGAGGTTGGAGTGCGGCCGCTCCCCGGGCATGACCACCTCGCCCGGCGGGAGATCTCCGTTTGCCGAACTGGTGACCCCGGACAAGAATACGTCTTTTCTGACCTTCATCAGTCGCAAGTTCACTCCCTGGATGGACTGCAGCATCACTTCACCAGCTCGTCATGGCCATCGCAGCGCATCGTAATAACGCTTCCTGGCCCTGATCCAGCTACCTCCTCCGACGTCGTGGACGGCTCGATTACCCACTCTACTGACCATTCCAACTCTCTCATTAATTTATAATTTGCATGCCAAATCATGTCTAATGTGAGACACCAACATTGTATAGAAGAAGACCGAAACTGTAACCACATTTTTGCAAATAAACTTATTCTATTCTATTCTAGTATTTACGTTTTTTCCCCTAAGATCTTTAATATGTACATACTTACATAGATGTTTCTCAATGCAGAACACGAGTCCGGAATAATGGTAGTAGTGGTTGGTGGACTGAACATCTACTCTATACCTATCATTTATCAATAAACAATGTAACATATATATCAGAAAATATTATATATGCCTGTTCTGTGAGTTGGCTACTTCACGTCTTCTGCAGTCAGTGTGTATCTTCCCTAATATCCCGCTTTCGTTGACAAAAACTATGGTTTAAGAATAATAAGTTATATCCCGCTCCGACGTCAAATTTGTCGCCCCTGAGAAATCTTACGCTGCGATTGTTTAATGGAGAAATTAAATGAAATATGATAAATTGTGTTCTTGGAGCAGATGTGGCCGAGTGGTAAAGCCGCGGTCTTCTACATGGCCGATCCCGGGTTCAAATCCTCGGCGCGCACCTCTGATGCCGGATGCCGACGGACGTGCTCGGAGCCGGTCGGATGCGCTCGGAGTCGGGAGCAGTGGCGGCTCATCCTAAAGAGCGCTGGTGCAGTGCACTCCCACTTTAAAATTTAAATATTACATAGGAAAATTACATAGGTAATCTATATTCCTTCATAATACATACTATCCTTACATTACATCTATCATCTATCCTTACTTACATTATATCTACGCATACATTTATCGTCATATTGTACGAGTGGAGCGCCAGCGATTGCGCTCCTAATGAAACGAAGTTTAGTACGATTCCTAGCGCTGTATTCAATGAGTGCGAAAGAGAAACATCGCAGCACATAGCCGACGCGTGAAACAGAAGATTTAGTATGAGAAATTAACTTAATCTGGAGCGCCGCTCACGCGCGACGTTGCCAAACCGTGGGTTCGGCCGTGACGCGTGCCGTGGGGCGTGGCCTCAACCTGCTTATGCGATGTTGCCGTTCTTATGTATACAAACAAACGTGTCGTCGGCTTTGACAGTTATATCGCAGTTTTTCTTTAAATTAAAATTAAAAAATAGTTTATGCGCGACATTTTGTTTTAAAAATGGAACAATACAGTGTATCTTTTATTAAAAAGTGTCAAAAACTATAGAAGTACGCCTTGAACTAAAAGCTAAAGGGTCCTCAAATTGCACTTACACAAAAATGTAATACAAAAACTAAATCTTTTACGCGTGTTTTTAAGTTTGAACAATATTTTAAAACTCCTTGGTTGTGTGGTTGTAAAGATAAATTATTTTGTATAAACCAATAAATTATTTTGTTTTCCGTGTCTGGTGTTTGGAAACTGACACCGGCAGTGGAGGTGAATCTGCATGGATCACAACGGGTGTTGACGATTTAGCGCATCTTTCAATAAAACTGAAAAAAACATTCGCAATCTCGATTTCATATGTTATGTGAAGTGCAATTATTGGCATCGATTGGCCGACAAGATATTCATAGCGCTCGATTCTGCGTATCGAAAATCTATTCGAGAGTTCAATGAACGCGTTGATGAAAATCGATATATTTTACGGCGTTTGATAGATTGTGTGGTATTCTGTGGTGCATTTCAAGTTGCTTGCGAGGGCATGATGAATCTACGGAATCCCTGAATCCCGGAATCTATAGAGGTTTGGTTAATTGTGTATTATTTTATTTTTAATTTTATCTATTGTGAAATGTGTATTATTATATTGAATTTATCTGATTATGACATGAAACAACATGATATTCTGACATGACATAAATTTAATTAGCTATTTAATAATTTTGACATTTTGACACGAAAAACTATGGCGCAAGAACGTCTCAATGCATTATGTATGATAAGCATTGAAAAACGATTAATTAATTCTATATCTGATTTTCACAAGAAAGTCATAGATGTCTTCGCTCGTCAAAAAGACCGGCGAATGAATTTTCTGTATAAATAAAATAAATGGTAAGCTCTAAGTTTTTTTTTGTGAACCCCCATCAAAAAATGTCACGAGCCGCCTCTGGTCGGGCGGGAGGATACACTACAAAAGCAGTACCAGTTCAAATGTTCTCCGCTCCTCTTATTATGTCACACGAAGCGCGTTCAAGCATTCTTAATGACAAAAAAGGTGTACCTATCCAAAAATAAACTTTACTACAACTACTCAAAACTCTGTTTCCAACGTGACAAAAATCTGCTCTCCTCTCCGAGCCGGTCTGTATGAACAGACCCTAAATCCCTCTCACTTGTGAGAAGGAGACCTGTGCCCAGCAGTGAGACATAAAAAAAGATTGAAAAAAAAAGTTCTTGAATGATATCTCTAGCTGCTGCTTAAAGCTTAACAGATCAGGTCATTGCTTTTCCATTAGAAAGACAGACGAGACCGGAGACACGCGCTGTCGTTAATAAGTTACAGGCTCTATTTCTCTGACTACAAAAGTACTGAGCCAACTCAGACCTATAAGTAGACTGCGTCGTACGTGAGGCGACCATCAGCTTCGGAGCAGCAGCGCAACTGCATACGACCGCATATCTGCTTGCTTTAGGATGTGTGTAGATGTGCATGGGTTGCAGAGACCACTTTAAACTATGCTCCTAGCCTGCATGCTCACTGGCTATTTTATAACATTTACGATCGGCACTTGTAACGTTACGTTGAGTCTTGAGCGTTCAGCTTGCGCCATTCGTCGACTGTTTTTATGTGAAGTGAAAAGTTAATGTGGTTTTCATTGTTCTGTTATGATGTTGTCATGTTAATCTATTGTCCGTAAACCGACTTTTTGGCTGCAACCCTAGTTACGTCCCACTGCTGCGCGGGTCTCTCCCCAATATTGGGGAGGCCTGGAGCTTACTCCACCACGCTGCTCCAATACGGGTTGGTGGAGATGCGAGTTAGTGGCCAACTCGCTGTCGGATGTTATCAAACCGCCCATGAGGCCTTGTCGGAGGCCTCGACGACGTTTATCGACTGTTATCTATCGACAACAACCGGGACCGACGGCTGAACGTGCCCTCCGAAGCACGGAAACGCGCATGATTTTTTTTCTACTAGCCACATCTCACAAACGACCGTGCCCGTTTAGCTTAGTCGCATAAATCGCTTGCATTCTACGCTAACCGCCAGACCATGCGCGAAACCGACTTTACAGATGACCAATTTTTTGTATAGAAATTATTGGGAAGCTGGACAATGATAGAGGTTACCCGCCGGCTTTACCCAGTTAAAATAATAATATTTAAATCCTACCTATGAGAGAAATGTGTAACCCACGCGGGCGGAAAGCTAATGTATAATAAATTAATAAGGTTTCAAATGTTTCTTATTTAAAATTCTTGTTACAAAAGAACAGTACAAAATCAACAATAGACCGGTTCCTTGAAGCGAATTCCACCTGGCATCCACAACGTGACACCCAAGTATCAAATAACTTATTATTACAAGTTTTCAAGTAACGTTTGTGCTGACAATTCAGAGGATTTAATAAATTTTAATTACGTTTCTAATAACCTTCGCCTGTGACACCTGTCTAAAGGAGATATTCTACGGAGTCTCAAGTACCCTTACATGTAATTATAGCTTTACTCCGGTTAAGTATCGTGTTGCTTACTTTCATGGCAAGAATGTTATCATTTTATGAGATTAAACTACGTAGATCCTTATTAAAGACTTGAGAATTCGACAGAGATTAATCAAACTGTCTAAAGCCTATGATTTTGATGTGTTTTTGGTTCAGTGGTTTAGAAATATAGGTTAGTTCCACGGTCACGGTTCACACAAGCATCGTGATGAAATAAATTCCAGAATTTTAATTCCAATTCCAAAAAACTTAGTGTCCTCAATAGGGCGAGGCAGTACTTCACTGCGGGGCAACTCCTGACGCTGTACAAGGCACAGGTCAGACCCCACATGGAGTACTGCTCTCATCTCTGGGCAGGAGCACCAAAATACCAGCTACACCCATTTGACTCCGTTGAAAAGCGCGCAGTCCGAATCGTCAACGACCCAAGATTGACTGACGGGCTAGAACCGCTCAGCTTGCGAAGAGACATAGGCTCGCTCTGCGTGTTCTACCGACTTTACTATGGTGAGTGCTCCGAGGAACTTTTCAAACTCATGCCTACATCACCATTCCATGATTATACCACCAGGCGAAGGTTAAAGTTACACCGGCACCATCTGGACTCATGGCGGCCCTCCACAGTCCGCTTTGCACGCTCCTTTTTACCACGGACGTGCAGGTTATGGGACAACCTTCCAGCTGAGGCATTCCCAGTGGACTATAACATGGGGTTCTTCAAGAAAGCTGTAAAAAGAGCTCTCCTCCAAAGTCGGCAATGCTCGGGTGGCTCCCCTGGGGTTGCCCGTGTCCATAGGCGACGGTGATCGCTTAACACCACGCGGCCCGTCTGCCTTTTTGTTCGGTTTACATATAAAAAAAATAAAAAAAACAACCTCAGGCAAGCCTAAATCTTGATTGTGGTCGTATGTAGTTGCGCTGAGAGCTGAGGCTGGTGGTCAACTCATACAATTCTGGCCTGCAACTGCACCTGAAACACAACAGAATCGCTTCACGGCAGAAGTGAGTGCAGCGGTGGTACCTCCCCGCTAATGGTTCGACATTAAACTTCTGCCAGCTACATTTTTTTCTATACCACTTCTGGGCATAGACCTAGTAGTGGTATAAAAATCACTTAAAACATTGACGGACACGGCGCATTATTACATAGTACGATTTCAAACGAAAGTATCTTTCGGCGCGTATACGTTCGTCCACCAATCCCCACTTGACCAGCGTAGTGGACTAGGGTCTAAATCCCTCTAACTTGTGAGAAGAGACCTGTGCCCAGCAGTGGGACATAAAAAAGGTTGAAAAAAATACGGTTGTTTCAGAAAACGCGCTTACATGCGCGCTACATTTTGTACCAGAAAATATCAAATCTTGACGTTTCGCGGCTTCACTCGCTTCAAAAAACTAACAAGGAGTTTTTGGCGGACAGTCGGAAAACACATGTATGTAGTGATCTTGTTTTATTTTTATTTTCTTAATGTATTTTTAGGTTATGTTATATGGGATAAAAATTATGGCGTTTTGTTCAATATAGGCCAGTGACAGTGAACGAGTGTTGTGAAATAAAATAACAGTGCGAAAACATGTTTTTCAGGTTGCCTCCAAATCTCAGCACTAGCCGTCGCTTTACTTGAACATCTGAATAAATAGACTGACTGATTACTCACGACTTACTATTTTTTCTGTGACTACAAAAAGATCCAAAAATTATACTTGACGCTGGCAATATTCACATAGTTTGCGATGCCATTATTAAAATAAAAAGACGCGCAAACGCGCCAAAAAATAGGTTGATGTGAAACCGCACTTAATGATTTTTGCGATATCCGTCCCATCGATGACATTTAATTTCCGACCTAAAGTAAAATTTCAATTTACAGTAAGTGTTTGAAAGCAAATTTATGTTTATTATAATATAAATTTTGCTCCTTACGTAGAAATTATTACTTCAGTCACCTTTCGATTGAACTTGCAATGTTTAATCGGGGAAATAAATAAATACCACAACGGCACTCATTTCTGCCGTGGACTTTTGTATTGATCTAAGGCCGTGAAGCAATTTTATTTCATTTCTGCAGAAAGATACGGAAAGGTATTACCAGCCACACTCACATGCGGCGACAGTGAGCATCTGGAGTCGAACTTCACAAAACCTCAAACTAAACGACCCGTGTGGCGCAATGGTTACCATGCTGGACTGTGGATTTCGAACTACGGATTATGGATCGTACCGACTGGCGATGAATGATGAGTTTAAAATTTCTGCTCTCAGTCTGAGTGCTTGTCTTTTTGTCTTTGCGTAGGGCTGTGAGCGTTATTCATTATTCATAACTCGAGTCTTGCCGTACCATCTAGTGTGTTACGAAATCCATGGGCTGACCACTTAGGTATTCTAGGCATGGACTGCAGCCGCGTTTTATAAAAATCTTGAAAATAATCCTCTATTTCTCTATAACGATCGATACACATATTACAGGCACAAGACAACAGCATGCAGTGCCTATAATGGCACATAATTACATAAACGGTGCAATTCGCCGAGATTCTGCGCCTGCGCCGATACTCAGAACTATTAGGGCCAATTTAGTGCCATTACGGCAGGCAAACGCGTAGGTTGCATATTAATAACGAACTGCTAAAAATAACCTAACCCTTCGAGGTATATAAAACGACCGTTTTGCAGCCATAATTAAATAGTACCTGGACGCCGACGGACGACGCGTTGCTCGGATAAGAACAATTGATTTTCTTGGTTTATTTTTAAGCAAAACATTCATTGACGTAGTGTTACTTAACAAAGCCTTCTAAAATACCTAGCTCCCAATTAAAAAAATTTGTCACAAAAAATAAAAAACGCAACTTGCCTACTTGAGGTTTGAACCCGGGTCTCTAGCTCCGTAGTCAGCTTTCGATTTGACCAAGAAAGCTTAAATTCCATTGACGAAATTTTTATAAAGGTCTTTCATATCGACATTGTAATTTGTTTGAAGGGCGGATTGACGCTCGACATTTGACGGCTTTCTACGCCACAATATTATTAATATTCTCCAATAGATGTCAGTAAGAGTAATTTTATATTTAACGGCATAAACATTAGATAAAACGACAATTTCTATCAATAAAAATTTGATGAATCGATTTATCATCCCCGAAACCAGAGTACTAAATTTCATCAAAATCTTCGGAGCCGTTTCTGAGATTCAAAAAAGTATATTTAGATATATACTTTATTTAGTACTATATTTATATATACTTTAGATATATATTGATTAGATATTCTCTATTCTTAAGTCTGATAAAATTCTTTTAAATACATTTTTTGCCATCACTATTGTTTTTATTGCTTACCACAGAGCACACAGAGAGATAGCATTAATTTAAATAGGTATTTTTCAAAATCTCTCCAGATTTTAAATGTCACGAACTCCTTCTGTCCAACCAATTATGTACTTAATACCACTTTCACGATCTCCATAAAAAGTCTTTACCATTTAAATGTAAATTACTCAGTAGCATGAAATAAGTTTATAAACCACAGGACCGGGCGCATTTTAGGAAAAGCATAAAGTGGACTTCTAATTCTTAAAAAAAATGTCTGTAATGATACTGGCATTATATCCTGACTAAGTTCCTGAATCTACTACCTAGCTTCAATAGTAGAGTTTTTGAAGCTAGGCCGCGTAAACTTTCTGAAGTTTAATTCCTGACGGTTAAGGTAATAAGCTCCTGAGCTTAGCTCAACATGAGAGCTGATATATTATGTTTCACAGAGTATATACACTAGTCTCGGCAAAATTTTACATGAACACATGAACACCTTTTTTTTGGAATTTGGATATACGATACATAACTTAGTACAATGAAAGGCATATAATATATATACATAAATAAATCTAAAGCTATTTATTACCATACATAATATAGATTACGTAAAGTGGGACACGTACACAATGGCATAAAGGTGGAGACGCCAAATGAAAGATGAGTGCATTAAGCCAGAAACAAATGCAACGCAAACGAAAATGTGACTTGTTGTGTTGCTTGGTCGTAAAAATAACGTTAACCGTCTACAGTTCGTGTGAATTATTGTGGTTTAATGTTTGATGAAAATGTTAAAAAACTACAGTAGGTTACTTAATGTCATCATTGGCTATGCTAATCTTTTAAACTTTTAAAATAAAAATCTGTATCAATTATTATCGTTCGCCCGGGGAAGTACCACCGCTGCACCCACTTCTGCCGTGAACCAATTCTATTGTGTTTCGGTGGAAAAGTGCAGTTGCCGGCCACACTTACATGAGGCGACCAACAGCCTCCGGAGTAGCAGCAGCAACTGCATACGACCTCATACAAGACTCACATAATGCTTGCTTGAGGCTGTATGTAGATGTCCATGGGCTGCAGCGACCACTTAACACCACGTGGCCTGCATGCTCGTCTGATACTCCATTAAAAAAAAAGATCTATAATGCTAGAAATTACTGACGGATGCGTAGAGAGTAGGTCCTCAGGCTTCAGTATTGTGCGCACACAAAATATTTTTTTCTGAAAGTTATTCGTACGAGCAGCGATGGCCGAGTGGTAAAAAACCGCGGTCTTCGACGCGACCGATCCCAGATTCAAATCCTCGGTTCGCACCTCTGACAAAGAAATTTGTAATGTGCGAATTTATCGCTGCTCCATGGTGATGGAAAATATATATTTTATAATTGATTACGATGTTTTCCATCGCCGTGCATGCCTGAGAAAAATTCATAATTTCTCGAAAGCATGACGTCCACCAATCCGCACTTGGCCAGCGTGGTAGACTATGGCCTAAATCCCTCTCAATTGTGTGAGAAGGAAACCTGTGCTCAGCAGTGGGACATAAAAAAGGTTGGAAAAAAATTCTTACTATGCCATTGATTTAATTATTTTAGACATGAACATAATTTTATTATTTCATATATAAATACAAAATCAAATACTAACTCAATTTCACCGATCTTCTCGTTATCAACACATTGACAGCCACACGTTGTGTTCGACGGTATGCTTCTAGCTTAAACCACGAGGGCCCACGTCGCCCGATCCCGCTGCGTATCTTTATGCGCTCGTAAAGATAAAACGCTAGCCATCGCAGGTGGTCCGCGGTCCCGCAGATTAGGCCACTTACGATAATCCTGTCTACTCCAACAGGGATATTGTTGTTACCCATTTAACTTTTATTTCAAAAAAACCTGTAATGTAAATAAACATACGTTTTCTGCATACAATTCAGATTTTCTGCCCTGATGGCCTACATGACACGAATTTACCTCCAAGTGGACGAGCCGTACGTAAGGGATTAATTTATTCTGGAACCATAATTATAAAATAGATTTACACTAAAGTAAACCCTTCGATTTTTGCACCGTCAAGATAGTGCCGACATTCAAAATTACCATTACCATTATAAACATTTGTAATTGATTGGTAATGTTAAGTAGGTGCATAGTTTAAGTTACAAAGTCGATCAAGTCGAGAAGAAGGTCCTAAATTTAAAAAAGGCTTACAGTGTATCGTCTTTTTTACACACCCGTAGTCAACACACATAAATACCCATCTTTAAGCTTAGATGTCCGCAGCTACACACGCACCTACTCTATCTTTTGCCACTTGGTGCCATAGAAACAGTGTCAATGTTAGATTTTGTGGAAGCAGGCATGCCATATGGTATGAATTTCATTCATTCATAGTAGGATTCCCACCACACAGGGAATTCTAGTGCGTCTATGAGTATATAGCTTTATAAAGTTAGGTGGACCAACAACCGACAGGGGAGAAAGGTCCTCGAATAGCGATCGAGTTTAGGCAAAAGAAGCACAAGTCGCCCTCCCATTACGTGGACTGACGACCAAAAGAAGACATCGAGAAACCGCTGGATTCAAGCCGGTTGGAGTGGCGAATGTTAGTAGAGGCCTATGTCCAGCAGAGGGCTAAGAAAAGCTAGTGATGGTGGTAATGATGAAAGAAATAATATTCATTAAATACATATTACCATAATTGAATCGTTATTTCTCGAATTTTTCTCAGGAAGAACTAGAAATAGACATTTATTTTTAAAATAAATTCTAAGATGTAATCGGAGATTAAAAGGAAAACTTTTCTCGCCCACGAACTCTTCATATAAACGTTTATCTTACGATTTACTAACTTACGCAAAACTTCCAAAATTAAATAACGAGTTCGTAAAACTTCGACCTTTCAAGAAGATTAAAAAAGCAACGTCAATAAAAAAGAAAACTTTTAGTGTTTTTTGTCCTTGTGGATGTAACTACTCTACGTGTAACTACGGGCAATTGTCCGTCAATGTATGTATGTCAATAAAATTTTATCGCTATCATCATAAGAGTAACTTATGACATATGAAAAGTATAGCAATAATAATAATATTAAGTTACTAATAACTTTATATCGGGATCGAAAAATCGATCTTTGTTAATACCATATTTTTACAAATGAAAGTCTGTGTCGGTGTCTTGTCTTTACGATACACCTATACGATAGATAGGTGTATTGTACAGGTGTCAAGCTGCTCTAAAATTTATTCACCGCTACCTACCACATTAAATTAAGTGCTTGATGTTTTATTTCAATATTTGATAATATGTCCCACTACTGGCCACAGGCCTCCTCTGGCCTCTGGCTAGTCCACCACCCCGGCGAAATGCCTTCGAGAAATTATGGTTTACTGAGGGCCTAAGGCATGCACAATCTCACAATGTTTTCCCACACTGTGGAGCAGGATAAATACACACTAAACACATTTCTTTGTTAGAAGAGGGGATTTTCACTCGGAACTATGGTCATTACCGCTCAGCGACCGCTGCACATTCAAAGAAATATATTCTTGTGATAATTGAAGCTTTTCCCATCACAAAGAAAAGTAGAGGACAGACATTTTTGAAAAGACATAAAATTATCTGAAAATTTATTAAAACTTGTTCCTGGTAGTGTGGCAATACTTAATTGATCGGAGAAGATCGGTAAGAAATTTAACGTTAACAATAACACGATAATATCAGAAAGGGACAAGCATTTAGCATTTGATATAATAAGAAACGAATACGTTTATAAATAGATGGCAAGGCAAATAAACGCGGATTACGTGATGAGTTGAAGATGGCATATCGCATTACCGCAAAACTTTATATCGCGGTGTCGCGTGTCTCGAGCGATCTGTTTAAATAAATACTCCAGACGCGTGGAGACGCAGGTATACACAGGGCTGTATTTACGCACAGCTTATACATATTACTTTATGGTCTATGAATGGGTTGGCTGGAACCCTTTTTGCTTCTCACAGATAGGCATAAAACTATTACATTAAAATGCCTGGAGCTTTCTCCTTTTATTCAAATTTAATGTGGGTTGGTTGAGATGCAGGGTACTGGCCAAAACTGTCCATAAGGTTTAAAAACTTATATCTACCGATAATAACCGAGTCGCAATCACATGCTGTCCATCCATTTAGTCCACTGCACCTGTTTCTTTTACCTGCATTGTTCGCTTAGTAGAAACGATAGACAGAAACATGAAGTTCAGAAAAATAATGAGTTATGACATCTTGGACTTAGAGTCCAGCCAGGGAGTCCAGGTAAAATGAGGTGGAGGATAGTTACATGCAGTCGTAGACTTCGAAAGAAATCAGTGGCTGCAAATAACTCTAGCTAGTTAGGAAGTTTCAAGTAAAAATAAAAACGCTTCGAACCGCCTGAGAACTTAGACTAATTTTGAACTGTGTTTTCTTCACCAATACGCGTGTGGTAATCTGCATTTTTTCACCGAGGAGCGACCACTGCTGCACTTTTTTTAAATTAAGTTATAGATACGGCCTCAGAAAAGACTCGGGTCTTGCTTGAAATTTGGACTAAAAGTCTGTGGACTGCAGCAACAAGTGGTTTGACATCCAAAAAAGAATAAATATAAAAATATATAGATAAGTTTTCGTGAATGTAGAATTCAGCCCTGGATAAATGTAAACGCGCAATCGTAATTGGAGGGCAGAAGAAGGTTTACTCGGCGCCATCATTACATTAACAAGGCATTACGGCGCTGTTTAATCTTCGTTCTCCGAATATTTTATGATAAATCTCGTAGACGTAGCCTGTTGACAGAGTCTACACTCTGGCAGTCTGCGAGGCAGAGAAACTAAAAATTCGTATGATGTTTTTAGTCTGGATGTTTTTTTGCCGTCTTTGTGGGTACCCACGACACAGGGGAACTATGAGTGTGAAACGTTATTATTAAAAGGTGTTTAAGAATGGATAGGGTTGTTGGGGGTTTGAACTATTATCAGTTTATAAAAGGTTAAATATTTTTGAAATTTGCTAATGCTAAATAGATATGACCATCAACTCAGGATTACGTATATCGTAATTTTTTTCTCTACTCTTTGGACTATCTGACAATGTTTTGCTTTTAAATTCACTTACGCTTTATTACAGAAAAATGGCATTGGTCGCGCCCTATGTCGCGTATACAAAGTGTTTTAGTGTCTGTACTAAAACTCGTCAACAGCATATGAAATCTAACCAAACTCTAACATATAAAATCAATTGAAATATATAAAACCCAAGTATCCTACCTTATATATACATTTTTGTAAAATTATTTGTCAAATTAATAAAACCGTGTTAAAACATTGATTTATTACTACAAAATTAAATGTTATAGGCCAAAATAGGTTTTACAATTCAAAATATATGTTAAAATAGTGTTTGTAGCATAAAGTAGCATAGCACTATCTTGCACCCAATTTTATAAATAATTTATTCAATGAAAACCTTAAAACCATTTACGAGTAAATACCAATTTTTTTTAAAGCACACACCAAACCAATTTCTAGTTATAATTAGGGATACCTGTGCCACTAATTATAATTAGTACATGTACCACTAATAATAAATTGTAACAAGATACAAAATATGCCGCGATGAAAATGTCTTTATTTATGGCTTTATTATCATTATCTTTGAAAAGAAACATACCTCCCGGAGATCTTGCGTGTTACGAAACAAGATATGAAATATTTTTTTCCAGTGTTAGCCGTAATTATACAAATACCGTAATAATAATAATAATAAGGAATGGTTTTAAAAGTCGTTAAAATGTTAGTTGCAATATAGTTCTTAAGAGACATCAACAATTTATTAATTTACTTTATAATACCCTAAAAGAAAATTCCGCATGTTCTGACCACTGCAATCTTCAACATAAGTATGTATAAGTATATATCCCATGTCGTTTTGGTATGTATGTCTTCTTTAATTTGTCTCCGTCTCCAGATAAGTAGCAATATAATAATATATTTGAAAGTTCAAAATTCGGTTGCAAGCAATCCTCCAAGGTTACCTTTTAGGTCCCTCCTTTGACTCTCCACGCGTCACACGAGTAAGTTGTTTTACAGTGTGGAAAAAGTAATTTTATTGTCAACGTCGTAAAGTGCTCACACGTGCCGCAAAGATATTTACCTTAAGCTTTAGTCTCCTGATAAACTTACTTACATTGAACCTCAAAATATTTTTTATAAAATACAAAGTGCAAGCATTATGGCATAAAGCGTTTTATCATCGCACATACATACATACATACATACATCTAAATTCATCTTTAATCTCTATTAATATATCGTAGGTTAGGACTTTAGGACACTTATTTAGTAAGTGACTGATGGCTGATAAATGGCTAGTGGCTAATAAATTTTCTGTCCAAGGGGTATTTAGACCATAGACGCTGGCCAAGTGCGGATTGGTGGACATCATGTCTTTGAGATATTATGCGTTTCCCTTAGGCATGCACACGGTGATTGAAAACATCGTAGTTAATTAAATATCACAAATTATTCCCTCACCGTGGAGCAGCGATTAATACGCATTTATTTTAATAAAATTTCTTTGTGAGAGGTGCGCGCGGGATTTGAACTCGGTATCTCCGTGTCGGCTGCGCCTTTTTCCGCTCGGCCATCGCTGCTCTATAATATCAGTATGTATAAAATTTATTGAGAAACAGTCATATTTTATCCTGCTGTAGTGTTACTCGCCGTTAATAAAAAATCATACAATTCAATTTATCATGGCGCCTGGTACTGACGTCATTTGATTCTTCCGCGAACTCTTCAAGATGATGATTGATCTCCATTCCGTTGAAGGACTGCATTCTGTTCTCATTAGGCGACAGCATTCATCATTTTTCAATCATTTTGTTCTTCGAGGGCTTGTTAAATGTAATTAAGTACTCGTATATTTAAATAATTGAGAATTCAGAGAATTGTAGTCTTGTTACTGTGGGATGGAGGGCGGACTGAATGGTCCACATGTTCGGCGTGTGAAATAAAACACTTATGAATAAATCATAAAACTTTTATGGTCCTTGAAGTGTTATCGAGTAATTCACGTTCAAAAAGTAAAACTTTAAACTAGAATTCTAAATCCTACTCTTAAATTTTGTGGTTTCGAAATTTGTTAGCTCGATCTAAAAGGATTTTATTTAATAATTAACACGAGGTTCGGTGTAACAATGAGCTTTCCATTATTCATTCTCTTTGCATATTATCATGCAAAATCTGTCACGTTACATGCTACCCATGTAACCTAAGTTTTATCAAAACGTAATAGAATTTGGGCAATATTCTTCTGTTAATAATACTGGTTTAAAAAACTAAAAAACCGGCCAAGTGCGAGTCGAACTCACGCACGAAGGGTTCCGTACCGTTATCTATAAAAATTCACGTTTATTGTATGGGAGCCCCCTTAAATATTTATTTTATTCTATTTTTAGTATTTGTATAACAATAGCGGCAACAGAAATACATCATTGCCTTTGATTATCCATAGAAATCACTGCATTAAGATTGAATGAAAGGTAAATTGTGGTTTACGATTTATGACGTATTAAAAAAACTACTTACTAGATCTCGTTTAAACCAATTTTTGGTGGAAGTTTGTATCGTAATGTACATCATATTATTTTTTTAGTTTTATCATTCTCTTATTTTAGAAGTTACAGGACCAACATTTTACCACTTTGGAAGTGTCTCTCGCGCAAACTATTCAGTTTTAAAAAAATGATACTAAAAACCTCAATATCATTTTGAAGACCTATCCATAGACACCCCCTTAGTATGGGTTTGATGAAAAAATTTTTTTGAGTTTCAGTTCCAAGTATGGGGAACCTTCAAAATTTATTGCTTTTTTCTATTCTTGTGTGAAAATCTTAATGTGGTTCACATAATACATCTACGTACCGAGTTTCAACAGTATACTTCATATAGTTTCGGAAAAAAGTGCCTGTGACATACGGACGGACAGACAGACAGACAGACAGACATCACGAATCCATAAGGGTTCCGTTTTTTTGCCATGTGGCTACGGAACCCTAAAAAGGAACTAGGGTTTTAAAACGGAAATAATAAGATTTTCTATTCATGACGAACCGTCACTGTCGTCGTTATCACAGATGCACAGTTTGCGAGAAACATCACTTGAACACATTATTCATACTTTTAGGAAGGTACACTTGACGAATGAATCACACACAAATTTTTACTTCTGAAAATACTTTATTGAAGCAGTCAGCTCCAACGTCTGGTTTCGTGTATTTTTTTATTTCTATACAATTTTCGTATTTATCCGATAAATTATCATCTGAACTCCAAGTGAGAGGTCTGAAACTTCATAGATAAAGACTGCATGTTAAATACAAAAAAAAAATATACTTAAAATAAAAAAGCAATGACGACCTGCGTGGCGCAATGGTTACCATGCTGGACTGCCAATCGGAGAGTCCCGGGTTCGATTCCCGGCGAAACAGAGATTAGAATGATGAGTTTAAAATAAGTTTAAATGTTCTCGGTCTGGGTGTTTGTGTTTCTACCTTGTTGTGTTAACGACACAGGGTATGTCGACCCTACTGTGGGACTGTGAGTGTGAAACGTTATAAACGTTACGTTATTAATTCACAAAAATAAATTAAAACGAAATAGTCAAGTCACAATTATATTATATTTTATTATTTTTATTTTACTCGTATTAAGTTGGTTTTTATTTTTATTTTAAATTGACATAATTAGAATGAATGTATTTTTGAATTTAGTAAATTAAATTAAGTTAAGAATATAATTTTTAGATAGGTGACTAAAGCATGAATTCAAATGTGATTTATTTTATTTTTATTTTGTGTAATAATGTAATGAATGACATTTATTAAATGTTATGACTACGCTAACGCATTCGTACTCATACTGTAATGTTAGCGTTAAGCTTATTAAATAAGTAAATAAAATAAATAAATAAACAAATTTACAAACAAAATATTGAAAAAAGAAAGTCATAAAAAATATTGCATATTAAATAATACAAAATATTCGCTTAGGTATTTAATGAATGTCATCTTTTCCCGGTCGTTGAGTAGAATATGTAAAGTAATATAGAGTTAAGAGAAACTTAACCTTACCTACTACTTGACCCTACTTGATCTAATGTTCAACAATCAACATGGTCTCATCTTGGCATCATTTTACATAAAAATATTTTTGGTGGTTTGCAGGTTCCAAGTTCCACTTTAAACACAATTGATGAAATTATATAAAAGAATCTAATGGATTGACAAATTACTGTATTGATATATTTTTCCAGCAACATTGGTTGTTGATGGAAAGGAAAACTTCCGTCAAACACTCTTTTAAAACCGGTGTCACTGCTCATTATGCTAGTGTGGTAAAATAAATATTACTTATATTAAAGTGTTAAATAAATAAATAAAAGGCAACCAATTAGGTTTGACCGCTCGAACATACTCTTACTACTCTTAGATCCGCGATTTAGGTCGCCTTTGTAGACCGTCCTTCCTTTTGATATCCTTTAAAAGTAAACCTAAAGTCCTTCAAGTCAGTGCGAGGCTGGCGAGAGCTTCCTCCGCCGGCTCTTTACTCTCAGCTCATGATAGACCAAAAGGGTACTTACGATCCATGACCGCCAAAAGATTTAATGAGATAATATTTTCATTCCAAAAAAATATTCTGACTTTTTTAAGTACCTTTATGTTGTATTATTAATTAAACATTGCAACATAAATGTTTTAAAATAATCTTTTGCAATACAATCTAATCGGCAAGAACTTGAACACAATGACGAATAAATGATTCAGTCGTTAAATTCCTATTTGAATTAATTAATCATTAAAAAAAATCGAGAACCAATCCCGACATTGACTAACTGAATATACTGTTTCGACATCATAAAATATTTTTATCAACAAATTAATGTTTATAGTTCATCAATAGCCATCAAGTATAACGCAAGATTGAGTAAAAAAATAGTTTCAAGCTAGTAATACATGATCTCAAGAATTAGTGGTGAAAGCCTCAGTTTTTTTTTTCTTGTGTAAATGGCTGCAACCCTCTTTGCGTCCCACTGCTGGGCACGGGTCTCTGCCCATTATTGGGGAGAATTGGAGTTTACTCCACCACGCTGCTCCAATGCGGGTTGGTGGAAATGCGGGTTAGTGGACAACCTGCTGTCGGATGTTTTTAAACCTCCCATAAGGCCTCCGACAAGGTTTAACGACTGTTATTTATCGACAATAACTGGGACCGATGGCTTAACGTGCCCTCCGAAGCACGGAGACGCGCATGAAATTTCTTTGCCACTAGCGGTCACCCATCTCACACCTGACCGCGCCCGTTTGGCTTAGTTGCATAGATCGTTTGCATTCTACGCTAACCGCCGGGCCATACGCGCTTCGTTTTCTTGTGTAAATACAGGACGCTAAAAGGTTAAATGGATTTCCACACGAGTGTCAAATGGGTTTTCCTCGTCGTGCTGCGGACACATTTGTAAGGCAAACTTAGTGGCGTAAAGGTGAGCGCACACCGGATATTGCAGGGGCTTACGTGCTCAAAGGCAATTTAAAAAGTTACATTATTATGAAACTACTTGAGAAGCTTGAAAAAGCTAAATTTGGATTTTTTTTTTTCATTTGTTGACGTAATTTTTAACTCAGCTCACCTTTCAGTGTTATCGATTCTATCCTGTCCCATAGCTGTTCATGGTACGCCCCCAGAATTTAGAAGAATTTAGCCTATTATGGAATAGGCTAAATAAAGCGTCACACATTAGCTCCATGAGAGGTAATGAACGCGACAAGATTAAAGAATGTTTTTAAAATCCTCAGATATGAACGGTGAAATGATAAATACACGCATAATAATAATTATTGTACTAAGGCAGCATTATTACTTGATCCCTGAATCAAGACTTTCGAGTCCTGTTTATTAAAGTAAGACTATCACCGCCCTCACTCGTGCCCCTGAAATAATTTTCCATTTTATTTCTTCTTTGAGCAAATTTTCGGAGCAAAATTGCTCTACAAAATTCTCTTAAAAAACGCTATTTTTCACATTCTTACTCTTTAAATCTCTGTCAAAGGCAAGGCTTTTAAACGTGAAAGAGATACTTTAACTACGACAGAATGCTTTTATCGTAAAGACTCGTGCACGGATTTTTAGGCGTTTTGTTATCTTTTGACGAGCCGAGACGCGTAATTATGAAAACAAAGCTTCAAACTACGAGTATCTTGAAATCGTTTATAGTGCCCATGGTATATAAATAAATAAATAAATAATATCTTTGGACAATTCACACAAAACCATCTGGGTCCTTAGACAAAGTAACATCGCTTCGTAGCGAAACGATATCTAAATTCGTCATCGTCTTCGAGATATCGAAAACAATTTCCTAGCCAATGTAACACTAATGTCGCGATCGTTGTGTCGAATTGTTTATTCGATAAAAAACAGAAATATTGGCTATGGTATCGAAAATTTAGCTGTCAGTGTAAGTCAAGAAGTGTCAAATCAGATCAAACCCGCGAACTTTTTTGTTGTTTTAAAAGGTTTTAATGTTAAGATTAAATGAAAATTGCGTATATTCGTTTTCAGATTATAATAAAAACAATATTTTGAAAAAGGTAAATGAATAGAGTGTTAAGTATTACTTTAAGATGGTCTTCAAAACTTAATGCTATTTAAAATAGATTCAGTTTTATGTGACGGATGTTCAAACGATGATGGAATGATCTTTATTTTAATTTTTAGTGATAAAACATCGAATCATGAGTGCGAACAATTGTCAACGCAACTTGAGTATAATAAATATGTAATGGAAACGTAAGTAAATCAAAGTTTTATTTGGCTGCAACCCTTTTTGCGTCCCACTGTTGGGCACGGGTCTCTCCCCATTATTGGGGAGGCCTGGAGCTTACTCCACCACGCTGCTCCAATGCGGGTTGGTGGAGATGCGGGTTAGTGGCCAACCCGCTGTCCGATGTTTTCAAACCGCCCATAAGGCCTCCGACAAGGTTTAACGACTGTTATCTATCGACAACAACCGGGACCGACGGCTTAACGTACCCTCCGAAGCACGGAAACGCGCATGAAATTTTTTTGCCACTAGCGGTCACCCATCACACACCCGACCGCGCCCGTTTTGCTTAGTTGCATAGATCGTTAGCGTTCTACGCTAACCGCCGGGCCATGCGCGCTTCAAGTTTTATTTATGAGCATGTAATGTAAACAACGAACTCAACAATGAAACACTTATATTGAAATTTGTTTGTTTATGTTACAGTCATTGTGACCTGGCGAGGCCCCGTTGCTGGATCACAAGGTCGGGTAAGATCAGACCGAATATGGACTGAACTGCCATGCAATCTACATATAATCGCCTATAACACAGAATAAATACGGATACGAGAAATAATAACTCCGTGTCAAAAATCAGCTGAATGAAATCCGGCCATATTGTTTCGATAACTACAGCGTTTTACCATTCGTTTCGTCATCTTTTTTGGCGATCGCGATCGAAGCGAAGGCGAACGCTTAAAGTGCTGCTTGTCTACGCATTTATATGGGATGAACACGAAAACGATTCGTTACTTTTATGTTTTCGTTACGAATTATAACATTGTCTACCAACTTGCGATAACGATGTCGATTGACCACGTGATTTAACGCGGCTTATGTCAATCCCATACA
The DNA here is from genome assembly GCA_911387765.1 of Pyrgus malvae. Taxonomy (NCBI): domain Eukaryota; kingdom Metazoa; phylum Arthropoda; class Insecta; order Lepidoptera; family Hesperiidae; genus Pyrgus; species Pyrgus malvae. The sequence goes on along the minus strand of OU426955.1, from coordinate 365,936 downwards.
TTTTAGTATTTTCTAACTTCGTTATCGTTTTTAAATTGTTACTTTGTCTAAGCCCCCTGATTCCAAACTAAGCAGAGCTTGTACTATAGTAATCAGAAAGCTGATAAACATACATATATAATTCTAAATACATACTTAGATACATAAATTAACACCCAGACACAGAACAAAATATAGTCATGTTCATCACACAAATATTTGTCCTGGGTGGGAATCGAACCCACGACCTCACGTTTCGCAGTCGGCTCATCATCCACTACGCCACGGAGGCTTATATGACATAATGATGGTAGTTAATTTGTGTTTTAAAAATATATTGTGACTTTCATTGTGCTAAAGGCATGCGTGTACTAATTACGGAGTATCGTAACGTAAGTCCGTACTATGTACCCATACTATAATATTATTAACGTGAATGTGTGTTTGTTTGTCCTTCTTTCACGGCGGGACTGGGATTTATTGTAAGGAGATAGTTTCGGCGATACAGAGAGATTTCAAAACATAAGTTTAACTTATCTAAATCAAAAGAAATTAAAGAATTAAATATTTATTTGCACCTATTATGCGTACTTTCAAAACATCAAAAGCGGAAAAATAATAAAACTGGCAACAAAAATAAAATTTAAGTGACATAGAGCTACTCTTAGGATCCAAAACGATAAGTATTAAGTTATGTAATGTTTACGTTGCCCTGGCTGGCTGGATTTTATTTCGTCGTTTAGGTTCTTCCGGCACTTTTCTGCGTCTGATATTCCTAGCCTCGAAAATCTTTTCTATCCAAATGACTCTTTGAACCAAATCCCTTTTTAATATTTTACGTGAGAAATTCCAGGATTCCATTTTCCTTCGGCGACTGCACCATTAGGAACTGCACTGCGACAGTTCCGACAAAAGCCGCGTCTTGCAATGAAAATTGATTTCAGAACATGTTTGCCTGGCCTGTTAAAGTTTTAGCAATCGAGGGATTGGAAGTGCTAGAATTCATAAAATATTATCGAAGTCTACTCGTAGATCAGTACATTTATTATTTCTCAGTTGCTTAACGATGTACTATTTATTTAAAAAAGGCAATTGAAATTGAGCCTGTGTATGTACATATATTCTGGAATCTATCTAGAATATAAATAGACAAAGACTAATACTTTTATTTGCACAAATATGGGTGTTTTCAAAAGTTGTTGATATATATTTATTTCGCCATAATTACCTTCACGGTATGCAAAAATTACAAAGATATAAGAAAAAACAACACAATTATAAAAATGCTCGTCTGCTATTCCATTCGAATAAAAAATAAAAAAAATATTATTTTTATTTGTTCTCATATTGCGACATTTAAATTTTTTTTAATTTATTACCTAAACATGTATTTATTATTTTATTTATTTGTTTATTTTGATAATTTTGATTTAATGAAGTAATTAAATTCAACATTATTTTGTGTAGGAAATTGATTTCAAACAACTGCAATCTGTCATTTCCCTATCAAGACTTAGAATTACTGAAAGAACAAAGGCATGTACTTAATTTAAAAAAACAATTATTTTTGTTAACATTTCGCACCCCAAAACTCCTACAAGCGTACAAGCTACTTACATTTAGGGCGGTCGCAGCAGGATGCGAAATGAAAACTAATAGTTTTACTAAACTATTTTAGTTTAATTATTAAAATCTACATTATAATTATCTTAAAAACTAGCGATTCGCGATCGATGTTAGACCGGAATGTCTGTGCAGCTGCGGACCTCCTCTTTCCCACGCGCCGTAGTCCTGTGTCAGCAAAACCTCGAACACGATATCTTGCCTATACAAGGCTGCGACGCGGCGGTGCCTGGATTTATTATATATTTAGTCTTCCAATTTAAATTATAAAATAGGTATACGTAACACCTTCCTCCCCAAGATCAGCAACAGTTTTTGAAAATGGAATTTGATGAAAATGTTGCTGAAAACTGTCTGCCATTCATCTTAAATTTTCTGTACCAGATATAAGAGTGCCTGTCCTTTTTCAAAATTTTCTTTATGTTTCCAATAATTGTCCATTTATTAAAATTCAGCGTAGTGATGATGATGAAATCATTATGATGAGTTTTATTGATCCTGTATGGTGTGAATGTAGAAGTGCTTCGGGCATTCAGCCTCCATGTACAGATAAAGAATTTGCATCGGTCGCTATTTTTGGAAAGGTATTAAAGGAAAAATATTAAGGATAAAGGAACCCTGCCGTTATTGGATTTAAAAAAAAAAATTTAAGATATTTTAAATGATTTAATTAACCTACGACATCTGCCGATTTTTAGACAATACATCCAAAAGGGCGAGTTAAAGGTTAAATTTATAGTTCTAAAAACGGCCTCTTATCCTAACTTATAAAATAATATCGCTAACCTCTGGGTGGTGAATAGGCTAGTGGAAGGATAAGAGATTTTACAGAGAATAAAATAATTTAATGAAATATGAGTAATTTATTTTAAAGGTCTAATATTTTAATTCATTAAATAGAAACAATTGTAGAAGAAGGTAGTTAATTTAATTTAAATTAATTTAGAGCTATGTTCATCACAAACAATTATATATTGACTGCATTGCAATAATTTAACATACTTTTTTTAAATTTTACATTAAGAAAGAGGAGACTCGCGAAGTTTTTTAAATATCTTCTTAATACTTTTTTAAATTAAATTCAAAGAGAAAGGGAATTTAATTTGTGGACATTTTAATAAAAAATAAAACGTAGATATTTAATACACGCATACATATTAATATATTATATTATTTAATTAATTATTCAATTTAATTTAATTTAATATTTATTTTAATTTTAATCATGAGATACGTCTTTGTTACTTTTTTTATTCAATTTTTATTCACTTAAGGGATAGGATTAAAAGGAAGGACAGCTCGATGCTATTCTATCCGTACTTACATTACAAAGTATTAGTTTCCATCCCGCTGTGGTGTCGATTTTTGTACACTTGCCTCTGCTGCTGCCGTCCAGGTTCTTTGCTCTTCAAGAGTAGGTAGCTCCCTCGCCACCAGGTTGCAAATGTCCTATTCGATATAGGTAGATACCATTCACACCATCATCTTGAAGTTCTGCCGACTGCGCCACTTACATTTAGGGTGGTCGCAGCAGGGTGCGAAATGAAAACTAATAGTTTTACTAAACTATTTTACTTTAATTATTAAAATCTACATTATAATTATCTTAAAAACTAGCGATTCGCGATCGATGTTAGACCGGAATGTCTGTGCAGCTGCGGACCTCCTCTTTCCCACGCGCCGTAGTCCTGTGTCAGCAAAACCTCGAACACGATATCTTGCCTATACAAGGCTGCGACGCGGCGGTGCCTGGATTTATTATATATTTAGTCTTCCAATTTAAATTATAAAATAGGTATACGTAACAAGCTTGATGAGAATCAGTATAAATAAACACAAACGGTCCCTAGTGTTCTCAGGGCTCACTGCCGACACGGAAGCTTCAAGTACGACAAAGGGTATTTAACTTTTAAATCGTTAAACAATATAGTACTACCAGTAGCGAACGGCTAAAATTGAATGTACAGAATGTCATGTCAGGTACCTACTGAGTAGAGAAGTTACTAGTCTTCATTCTTCTTAATTAATAATATCCATATTTATAAATTGTTCGCCATTTAACTTTCAAGCTATGTAATGTTAAGCGATGTCTGCAGCCCATCTGCAGGATCTAGTTCTTGGTAATTTCTACCTTAGCCTATATGAGGGAGGTTACATTAAATGCTAGAGGTACTTATATAATCATCCTTAAAAAATTTATCAATTTTTTGTTAAAGGAATAAGCGACAATCACCTTCTTCCATAAATAACACAAAATCAGTTCTATTTTCTCAGTCGAGTAGTACAGTTGTGTTTTAGGCTCTTTATCACGAATAAAACTTAGATAAACGGTTATTTCTTCGTTGTAATTCATGTACTTTCTTCAGAACATCGCTTCACCACCACCAGTATTGTGTTATATTAATGTTTTATTAATTCTCGAAAGACGGTAAATGTTATATCAACATACAGTCGTGCAGTCGTCATATTTCGCTTCCGACGTCGTCACCTGATACATGACATTAGTGTTCAGTACAACAAACCCAGTGACCTTAATAAGCGACGATAAAGTTACACGAATTACAATGAAACAATAATTCGTTTAAATTAACATCTCAATTCATGTGAGACACATTTGCGGTTCTTGTCGCAGTGGACATTTAGGTGATTTAGGCGTAAGGCCTTTCGCTTCGTATCATAGGTCTGTGCGGTCCTGGCGACCACTTAGTTGAACTCTACCGATAACGCTAAGAATACTAGAATTACCTACTTAACCTTATATATTCTTTCTAACATTTTTTGTCTCTTCAGTTAATCCTTACTTAATATTATAAACGAAAGTAACTCTATCTGTCTGTCTGTCTGTCTGTCTGCTACGCTTTACTGCTTAAACTACTGAACCGATTGTAATGAAATTTGGAACACAGATAGAGTGGACCTTGAGAAAGGACATGGGATGGTTTTTATCCTATGGGAACCTTTAAAATGGGCCCACGCAGGCGAAGCCGCTGGCGGAAGACTAGTAATAAATAAATTTGATGACATTCAAAATACAAACTAGCAGCGCCCGCAAGCACCACCAACTCCGTCCAGCTACTTGCGACTGTCCACTTATAGTTATTTGTAAAAACAAGAGCAGCTGGTTTACTCTAAAATAAATAATTTCATTCATTCATTCTGCCATCACAATAACTGTAGGTAGGTACGCCTTCATAAAAATTTGAAGTTAGCGTCTCAGACCAATAAAAAAAGAGTCAGCGTGTATAATTTGAACCACTAACATTGTACCATTGACTGTGTAACACCATTTAATTTTGTTTTACAACTTATTACCACGCGAACGTACTGGGTTTGGTTCCAGGTGAAACATAATTTTGAATGATAAGTAAAATTTCTGTTCTCGATCGGGGTGTTCCCTTGAAATTTTGATCCTGATTTAACATTAATTTTCTAATTTCAGTGGATTTGTAGGTATACTCCTACATACAGTAACGTGAAATAATTGTGTTCACAGCGGAGGCGAGCAGCGTCAACATGGATGACAAGGTCGTGTGCACCGCCAACGCGGGCATTCGGGTATCCGCTCGTGTGGGAATTCGCGGGAAACATGATTACTGTGGCCGGATATAGCGCCACCCCATAATATGATGATTCCCGGTGGAAACATTATGAGCGGAGACATGTAGCCGGTCATTATTAACGTTGGCACCAGCAATGTTGTTTATGTAAGCCTCAAGTAATCTTGGTCTGCGGTATTAATCCCTCATATCTACCCCGGATAGCCCGATATAGGGAGATATCATGGTGCTGTTATAAGCTGATATCAGTTTTAAGCTAATTTTAAGGTCTTCCAGATAACAAAAATCATAAAGCCCACCACGCTGGCCATGCTGAATGAGCTCCACATAAGATAACTTCAACATTTGACCTTGAGGAAATTCAAAATATGGGTCTTATGACGGACTTGTTCTTCACCGTTAATTATGATTATCACGCAACGCACAAAATAACTGCTTGCCAGGTAATGAACCCGACTACACTGTTTATAGCTATTAATGTTCATGGTTCAACCGAATCGAATTCGCAAAAAAAATCGTAACGTATGAAAAGTTCAGTGATACCTACTTTCCATAAATTTGATAACGTAAAAGTGTTGTAAAATATTTTAAATTCTTAAATTTGAATACCATAAAGTAGCCATAATTCACATAAATTGCGCGCTGAGTGCGCTACAACACGCTAAACAAAACTAATTTTAAAGCAATGTTAGAAAAACCCGTTGATACTAATATCGCCATGGGAGCAATAAAACTTTCCAAGTACAAGGAAAACTCTGACGTGTTCTTACAAATGACCTCCTAACACAACACTATATTTCGAACCACTTTATATTTTATGTTTTATGTTGGTTGATGTTGAAGATTGTTTTGTGAAAAATAGAACCTTTCGAGACGATTTATTTAAAGAATATTGTTATGAACGGATTTCTGTCCCTCAAAGATATTGAAGTAAAACTAACTTTTCTTTAAAATCTTCTTTCTGTCTAGATATTCTGTATGTACGTTAACCTATGCCTCGCGCAAAAGCCGTAATTGAATTCGTAATTTTCATAGTTCATTGATGGGAAGTCTTAATTCAAGCATGACTCTAGCCTTAATTGAGGTTGTGGTGTAATGTCCCTGGATAACAGCGAAAACTTACCGACACGTGGCCTGAATTCTGGTTTGATACATAATTTTCATAAGATATTTTGCAGGTGGTAGAAGTTTAGACCCTTTAGCTTCGAGATTAAGAAAAGAGCTACAGTATCTCCTGCCTGAGTAAGAGGTGACTAAAAGGGGGCTTCCGGGCATGTGGACAGTGAGAATGGGAGCTCGATCCGTCCAGACAGCAGCCCCGCGAAGGACGGCGGTGGGTGCGTGGCCGCATGTCGCCGTAAGCATCGGAAGATGCAGGAGAGCACATCTGCTCTCCCGAGGATGGGCCCGTTCTGGGCACTGGATATCCCGGAGTCTTCCCCAAGCGCATAGGCAGGCCACCGAGGGGGTTTTAGTGCGTTACAAATCCCACATAACCCGGTGTATGATGTAAATCTATTTTGTCTCGGTGGAAAGGTGTAGTTGCCGGCCAGACTTACATGAGGCCAGCGTCAGCCTTCGGAGTAGCAGCGCAACTGCATACGACCCCCGGTATAACTTAGGTTAGATTGAAGCTTTATGTCGATATCCGTGCAGTGACCGCTCAACACCACGTGGCCTGCAAGCTCGTCCGCTGTTCTGATCAAATTAAAAAAGGCCTTTCTTTTGAAGTGATCTTCTCCTAAAAGTCGAAGTTCACTTCACCTTCGTCTTTGGTCACGAAAAAGCAGCGCCAATTGTCAACTAGAGATCCGTATCATCAAGGGTTTTTATTTTTATATTATTATTCTATATAATATATGTACCTTTAAAAGAATACATATTTTTACCAAGGATAAAATTATCCTTATAACATTTCTTGAAATAAATTAACGGAAAAGAAATCAATAACGACACAAATTCGGGCCTATCTCAATGACGTAAACGTCTTGGTGTGAAGAAATCAACATCGCTTCAAGGAACCATCGGCCGTAGGACCCTTAGGTCAACGAGGGTCGAGGGATCTTCAGCGTTGAAGGATCATCAGTACCACGTTGCTAAAGGAAACCGCCACTCCCGTTGATGTTCTATTTTTGGAATCGAAACAGCCCCTTTTACAAAGATAACCTTTGGTATCTATTATTGGTCAAATTTATTATTATTATTATACAGATCTATTTGAAAGTAAAAATAGTGATTTTTTATTTAATAACTATTATTTTAATATATGTGAGAGTTTTTATCCGCCGTCTTTTTTCTTACATTGACCCAGCGGTGGGAAGGCATCAAAAGCCGATGATTTAGTTAACTTGAATTTAAATTAATAATATAATATTGTATGCCAGAACATGGTAGACTGTTTAAACTCTTATAATAATTTTAAACATCTGATTGTATGTATGTAAACAGTTAACAATAAAGTATTTTCTTTTCTTTTCCAATAATACAGTGTAGTACGCCAGTACTCCTTAACTTTACTCTTGACTAGGCAAGGTACGGTCCGCCAAAGTCAGTCAAGAATAATCTTGGATTGTCAGACATTGTTAGTCAGCAAGAGGCAGTCTAACTTTACCTATATATTTCTTTCTGATATGACTAATGTCTAAAACGTTAATAGACAATGATGAAAGAAAGAAGTAAGGAAGCTACAAATTAAAAACGTGTATATACGTTCCATAAAATAACAATCTTTACATAATGAATGCGCCCTCATTTCATAATTCATACAACAGTGACCAAATGATCACCCTACTCATATTGCGTAGTGTGGCCGGTTGTGAGCGGTAACTGGAAAGGGTGGCAGCAAACAAGGCCCGAACAAATATGGCCCTGTTTGCAGCCGCACCCTTCACCCTGCACCATCGCCGAATCCTGTTACAAAGCGGACTGGCCAGCATGTGCTGGTTCTAAATATTTGACTATTGAGTATTTTCTGTGTGTATATCCTAAGTATACCGAAAGAATTCGCCAAGTTTGTGTGTGTTTTGTGTTCATAAACTTATATCGCGTTCCTTTAATATAGGGTTGCCAACCATACAGTTAAAAACAGTAATATACTTTTTACTGTTGAACAAAAATGAAGTACACAAAATATTGTTTTCAGAATCAACATCTCGGACGAACACTTTTGGCAAAGGGAGATCTCCCGCCGGGCGGGGTGGTCATGCCCGGGGAGCGGCCGCGCTCCAACTGACTCAATTCGGAGCTTGTATATATGCTCGGATATTCGGAAAACTTCGATAGCGTGATTCAGGAATACCCGTGGGGCCATCTCTTGATGAGTAGCGGAAGGTCGCTACATCACCCCCTGCTCAGACCGGAGGTCGATAACTTCTATCCATGCTTGAGTAATCTTCGCTTACAAGCGCCTTGAATGCCCTCTATCTGCGGTGAGTCGAGATGTGAGGGTGCAGACCTTGTGTCGCCCTCTGTCCACGGTGAGTCGGGATGTGAGGGTGTAGCGAAGTGTGGAGATGCCCTCTATCTTCGGTGAGTCGAGATGTGAGGGTAGGTTGGAATGTGGAGGCGAGTAGAGTGGGTACTCGAGCCGTCCACGACGTCGCAGGAGGCAGCTTGATCAGGAACAGGAAGCGTGTACATGGTGCGCTGCGATGAACATGATGAGCTGGTGAAGTGATGCTGCAGTCCATCCAGGGAGTGAAGGTGCGACTGATGAAGGTCAGAAGGGACGTATTCTTGTCCGGGGTCACCAGTTTGGCAAAGGGAGATCTCCCGCCGGGCGGGGTGGTCATGCCCGGGGAGCGGCCGCGCTCCAACTGACTCAATTCGGAGCTTGTATATATGCTCGGATATTCGGAAAACTTCGATAGCGTGATTCAGGAATACCCGTGGGGCCATCTCTTGATGAGTAGCGGAAGGTCGCTACACACTAAGTTAGTGCAGCGCAGTCACAATCGACACACATACAATTTTTTCGTCCTTGCTCGCCTTTGTTTTTTCAATGAGTGTTTTAGACACAAAAAATGGAAAGTGGAAACAATTTACCTTACCTTCAAATAATAAAATACTGTTCATTTTTGTAAAATACTGTTTGTTTTCCTTCTCAGACCTAAATATACTTACTATTTTAATTCTTGTAAAAAAAGTTGGTAACCTACTCTTATAGGGAAAATATGATTATGTTATATTTTCACTTGTTCTATGCCGAAGGAGAAGCTGGATGCTTGTGCCCTAAAATCTTTACAATCCTAATAGAAGAAACGTGCTCAGACGTGGGACATTAACAAGGTTTTTGATGATTACAATGATCTCCCTAGGTACCACGGAAGACAAAATTCTATCATTTGTTTTCTCTGTGGTGTGGAGAGCAGCGATGGCCGAGTAGGAAAATAACGCGGTCTTCGACGCCCCGGGTTCAAATCCTCGGCGCGCACCTCTGACAAAGTAATTTGTAATGTGCGCATTTATCGCTGCTCCACGGTGATGGAAAATATCGTGATATTTAATTGATTACGATGTTCTCCATCGCCGTGCATGCCTGAGAGAAATTCATAATTTCTCGTCCACCAACCCGCACTGGGCCAGCGTGGTGGATTATGGCCTAAAATCCCTCTCACTTGTGAAAGGAGACCTGTGCCCAGCAGTGGGAGATAAAAAGGATTGAGAGAGAGAGAGAGAGTGGTGTTTTCTCCAGTCCTACCGGAAAATAAGATAAATTAACACGTAGCTTTCTAATTCAAATGTCCCTAAAAGTAATAGAAATGGTTGGTCGGTCTAGTTTTTTTTTTTTTTTATAGAGGATATTAATGTTTTGTTACTGGTAGTGTTCGATCTAAACATTATAAGAAAAAGAACTTGCGTTGCTGACTCATGTAAAATATTGTCATTTGGTCTGAAACTCGCCATAATATCAACGGATAAAAAGATTATTTACAATTACTTAAACTCCATTGCACAGTTTAATTCCTCACTTTACAAACTTTGGTCAATATAAAATATTTAATTTAGCATTTTTTTATTAATTAAAAGGCTATTTTATTTATTTATTTATTTATTTCATTGCACAGTTGACTAGCAGAAAGGAGCGCTTACATAGTAATAATAAATAAATAACGCCACACACTCATAGCCCTAAATAAGCATTCTTTTCTACCATGGACATACAAAAAGACAAAAACACAGAAAAATTTAAACACCCAGAACGAGAACAGAAATCCAAACTCATCTTTGAATTTTCTGCTTCTCCGGGAATCGAACCCTTCGGTCGTCAGTCCGCCTTGGTAACCATTACGCCACTCTGGTCATGGTAAGTCGGTAGGTGTTATTACGTTTTGAAATACTGTCAAAAATTTATCTGATTATTCTTTCCCATATACCATCCATACTATCTTGCTTTTATGGGTTTTTCATCACTCACACAAGTCACACGTCCTCCAATATAAGGACCGTTTGTCAGTTTATTTTGAACAGACTGTCGCCTACATTCTTTTGGTTCAGCAATCTATTCGAGAGCTTTGCCAGCTCTGTAGCTAACAAGACAAGTACCAAGTATGATAATTTCCGTTATCAGTGGCGTCAAACGGCGCTCGCGCGAGGCCGATATCATCTGTCGCGGCTATAATTGGAATAGAAAGTGCACGCACTTCGTCTTTGTCAGCGCCGATACGGATTCTAATTTATGACCGATAACTCGATATACCTAGTTGCAAGACAAGCTTCAAGACAACTTTCTCGAAGTTTACAGCTGTACCTACTCCGATATTTTCAGGGCATTGTTGCTTAGTTTTATTAGTTCTAATCAGTAATGGTTTTCTGATTTCTGTTCTGAGATAAACAAAGAGGTCAAAAAAATAAGTCGCAATTATGGTCTCTACAAATTCAACTCCTGTCTTTTTGTTGTTATAGCAGCCATAGTTACATATATAGCGGACCGGCCGACAATCAAATACCGAACGATTTGTTCCGCAACAAAACCCGCTCGGTGGCCTATCTCGGCGTTTGAGGAGGACTCCCAGATGTCCAATTGAACGCACTGGTATGTGCCCATGTAGGTACAAAAACATATTGTAAATAATTTAAAAAGATTGAACAAAAACAAAAACTTCAAACCCGTGTCGTTTATTTTTGCTTACAGATTTTTCCTTCGCAAACTTTACAGGTAGATTACCAGCAAATAACGGATTTCTAGACCACAGATCGCATTTAGAAGCTTTAAAAAAGAAAACTCGCGAGAGAAGAAATTTAATTACAAACCGACGAACATTTATTTTAAAGGATTCTTACTTTTAAGCCAAGATATACAGAAATGCGCCAATTAGTATAATCAGTATATTCATTTTAGAAAGTTGGAGAGTATTTTTAGGAGCCTTTATTTAGAGCGTCCTGCAGTGGAATTAGTTTGTAATCTATAACTTAGAGCATCAAGATATGACAGGTATAGAGGAGTGGCCTTTATGGGCGAACCCCTCGTCCCAAGGTCCACGCACAATGTGCCCTCCAGTTATACAACTATTGTGTCTGTGTGTGTCGGTTTCAGTGTTGATAGTGCATAGAAAATGACGTTGTTAATTGAAATTGACATATTTAGAAATGTATGCGTCTGTAACAAAATGTGTGAATGTGTGACAAAATTAATATGTGTGCGTTCTTCCCCCGCACCAGATTTGGCACAAAAATTATTTATTTATTTATTTATTAATATTTATTTATTTATTTATATATTATGTATCGAAGCGAGGCGCTATGCCGTCTCTACTGACGGGTGAGTTAGTAACTTTGATGCTCTAAGGTTTATAATCTTATCTCGACTTGATGAGCAAATTTTTTTATTTGACCTTATTGAATGTACTCGTACATCTGACATTACTACTCAGCGCTATCAGTATTGACATAAAAAAAAGATTTATTAAAAATTACTTAAAAGCCTTAAAATAACTTTACAATAAAATCGTAACTTTAAGGCTTGCAGAAGCCCAACGGAGTCAAATGTTGGGCGATTTTCTACAAGAAGCCTTGGAAATGAATAGTGAATTCAAAGGGCTTTAAAACGTGATATAGGTATTATATTTTACACAAACCACAGGTATAGGGTTACCTATACACTGAGTGACCGCAGAGGATCCATTTTTTGGTCGGCCATTGTCATTGCAGGTCAAGGTTGTTTGAATGATCTCCTATTAGAGATACCACTTGGCGGTGATTATATCGACAGGCTCGGCTTTTATAATCTATCTGTCTGTTTTTTTTTCAATTACTTTTAATAACCAGCTGCATTACCCACTACTTACTTACAGTTGTAAATCCTTATAGACGGCGTGGAAACATCGGGGGGTTAGCCACTAACCCCCATCTCTGTCAACCTGCGTGGTAGATTAGTTAAGCTCCAGTCCTCCCCATTAATGGGGCCGTGCCAAGAATCGGGACGCAAAAAGGTACACACACATGATAAAATTAAATTTGTTGAGTTTCCAAAGTTCTAAATGCCAAAACAAGTGGGAACCAATGTACTCAGAGCTTGAACAAACGCTGCGTCGCCGTAATATACTAAATGTCGACACACCCGGCAATCCAAAACTTTGCCAATGGGTTACCGGCAATGTTTGCCTCACTGTCATAACCTCACTCCGCCAACATTGACTCTGACTAACTGTCCACTCCTGACTGGTTTTGTCCTGTTTTCTCGGTTAACGAATTTCAAAGATGTGAGTTAACCGACCAATTCTAAGGTGAGGTATTTTATACCACTTTATAAATGCTGGTAGAAACACTGCATACTTGTAGGTGCATATTTCTTGTAAAATTTATAATTAAAAGAAAAAATCCTTAAATTATTTTATTAATGTCTTGTGATGAAAGATTGTACAAGATCTAATACCTACTAATACTAATACCACTACTACTATACTGTTAGAACGTTAAAGTGAAGATAATAAAGAGTCAAAGCCGTATTCTGACATTGTTTTGTCTCCCAAACTACCTTTATGGACTCAGAAAAAAATTTGGTTCATTGACCTTCTTACATACTTACTCAGTTGAAAAACTTGATGAACAGAAAACCATAGATGTGTTAGCCATTAAGATGCACCTCACACATTCCCATCTCAGTAAGGCCACCTCGCCCGAAGTCATCGACCGCTCAAACAACTTCCGCGACAGTTTTATTATTATCTACTCGTACTAATTGCACAGGTATCACTTCGCATAAGTCATTAGTAGTTTATACTTATATCTTCCAGTTCGATTAATGGGCTCGTTAATAGCGTTTTATCTACACTACTTATAATATTATAAAGAGGAAAGATTTGTATTTTTGTATATGTTTGTAGGTAATGAATAAATTCAAAAGTACTGTTCCGATTTCAAATATTCTTTCGTCATTAGAAAGCTATAATATATTATCCCTGAGTAATATAGGATACTTTTTACTGCGGGAAAATACTTCATCCCTACGTGAAAACGGGTAATAGGCTCAACGAGGTTGAAGCAACCGGCTCAACGCCTATGATTTTAATATAGCAATATATCGATTTCATCGTATTTCAAATGGGTGGAAAAAACTTAGACATATAGCCTAGAATGCACATAGGATATTTTTTACCCGGGGACACATTAAACGGGTCCATGCGGGCGAAGCCGCTGGCGGAAGGCTAGTTATCTATAGTTACTGATAAATTGTGAAAATTTTATAATGTAGTACGCCTACAGACTATTCGCGTCGGGTTTGATATTTTCTCGTATATTACTTTAAATGTCGATTTTTCGATGCCCGGATAAAAGTATTCGTTGAACAAATGTTTGCGCTGTCATCGTTACTCTTATGTTATGACATAATAATATGAAAAGAAACGCAATAATATTACTGACTAATGACTTTATCTCGTGCTTGAAAAAACGACCCCTAGGCCCAGGCCCTTAGTCATGTTAGGTACTAGGCATCATTTACTATGACGTAATTTTCTATTGTACAAATAATTAATGAAAGTGTCAATTGTGATTGACAGCAGTAGAATTCGTGCACACATGAGGAGGCAGGCGCTCCTTGTATTGTGCATGAGGTGTATCTCGTCGGAAGAACTCTACCGATGAGCCTGACAAGATTTTAGTTTAATTTAATTAAGTTATCAAATAAAAAGGAGAATTAGGAAATTACTTCAAAACATTTGGTGAGATAATATGAGATAAGATGTCTCAATATACCTAATATTTTTGTTCATCGTGCATACCCGAGTTAATAACATTTGTTGTTAATCATTTTTTTCTCTTATATTCGATTTAAATTGAAATAATATTACAAGAATTCATAATTTCATAACACAATACTACCCCCATCCAATCACCGTTTCAGTCCGTCATATTCAGTGAGGACATGTGATCTCAAACATTCCTTGTAGACTTGTAGTTATTTATAAAAGAAGATGTTACGTCTATTTATAAACAAAATCTAAATCTAGCTTACATTTACGTGAAAATAAACGTTATTTCCACAAGCACTTAATTAAAGACTGCAGAACATCTGGAAATAAGACGGATGCAAATTATATAATATAGACCGAGCGAGCAGTCAAAGGAAGCCGCTGCGTAATTTATTGGCGGCATTTACCGAGCTGCAGATTTATTGATACTACATAGTTAATCCTGCAGGAGACAGGCGATCGAAAACTGAAAGCAAAATGTATCGACTGATTTTTTTAAATATTGTAATACCATATGATTTAAAAAAAAACTTCCGTGATTAACCCACATTAGGGTACATTTCGAAGTCGTGTGCCCAAAGTAGTTATTTAAAAAAAAAACTAAAAGTTGTAAAAATACAATTAAATGAGTAGACAGTCATGTGAAGGTTGTGACTGGCAAGTCAGTTATGTGTTAAACTTGCAAAATTTGACACTTTGTACTCGTCGAGTACAAAACCAGTACAGGTTAAAGACTTGCTATTGGGTATTGCTAGTAATAATAATTCATAGGTCATTAAAAATGATTTTGCTTAATCGTAAAATGTTTGACAGACGATCGTAAGAGGTATTATTAATTGGTATCTTTCACGCTAGTAATTTAATTTTCAGGTTAAATAAAGTCGAAAAATTTTAAATTCAAAAATTTCTTTCCCTAATCTGAAGTTATTTCAGTGGAGGGCTATTTAATATTGTTTAATTAATTTATTGGACCATAAGGATTTAGAAAAAATTGCAATTTTAAATACTATGCTCTGCGTACGTAAAGGAGCGTTTCTGAATTTCCTACGTTTTCAATGATAGATAGGTACTAAATTAGCAGATGAGATATTTCTGAACGAAAGATTCCAAAAGCGCTTAAATGATCAAAGCGAATATAGTCGGAAATAGTTTATCATTTATTAATTACGGATTTACCTACTTTGTAAGATTAACAATGAGGTACATTATAAAAACGAAATACTTGTACAAATACTGTTGACGGTGATCTATGTTCAGTTAAGTTACATAAATATCATTGTTTTAATTTGTTAATCAAAAACAAATTCTTATGTATTTTTGAGCGTGAATGCATAGATTCTGTCCAATTCGTATTTCGTATTTTGTACTCACAAAAACTTCCTGATTTTAATTTTACCTGTTCTGAAGGCTGAATGCTGTTGTTTATTCTACTTAAAACCTCTCATTGAAGGTAGGGAAAATATTTGACATTACATTATTATGTCATTATTCCTAAAACGTAAACCATTTTGGGTTTTTAGCGAAAGTTTGAAAAAAACGAAATTAGTTATTGTGCTTTGTTTTATTTTCATATTCGTAGTGTATTTTTGAGTTATGTCGGATACAGTTGATGGCATTTTGTTCAATAAAATAACAGTTTTGTTATTACATTATCTCACAAACATGTTTTTCCAGCTTGCCACCAAAACTCTATCATGTTTGTGATGGTTAAGTAGCCATCGCTTTAAAGTACTTGAATATCTGACTAACTTGAATAACTACTGACGACTATTGACGACTTAGTCCAGGAAATAAAGACATTGAGGTAGAAAAAAATAGAACCCAAACCAAAATTGGTACAGACATAGGTGGAGGTCCCCTAATTGACATACTAAAAGTCCTGGGGGGTGGGGGTCCTGCTCGAGGGGGGGGGGGTCATTAAAGGTCCCATTTTGGGGTTTTTCGCGAATATCTCGAAAACGGTGCATTTTTCGAAGAACCATGTCCTATAGTAAATGAAAGCTGATAAAATTTTCTACAATTTTGATTTTATACGTTTTATCGAAATTCCGAACCGTTACGGAGATATGTGCATCCGAAAATTGACAAATTTTGAAAATTAGGTTTTTAGCTCACGTTTTTCGGATAACTTTGTTGATTTGCGTCCAAACGGTTTATCTGAGAAAAAAGTCCTCTTAGAGAAAGTTGTAGAGCATCAAATTTCCTTGAAGAATATGTGGTTGAGTGCCAATTTATCATTCACCAATCAAAAGTTACGCCAGTTTCAAAATTTGCCCCATTTTTGTCATTTTTACTCAAATGTTGTCAGACCACTTTCCAGTGTCCTCCAGCTTCAATCGTCCTTCTTTCTGTCATCTGTCGTCATACATACGTCCACACGACCCCAGAATTACATATTACATACCACCACATGGGGGGGAGGGGGGGGGGGGGAGAATGAGACGACGATGTAAAAAAGTGAAAAGGTGTAATAAGTAGATATTAAAATTTAATTAATGTTAAAATAGAAAGTTAATTAACAGTACATGATTAGAACATGTCGTCATCTTCGTCGCTCTCCTCGTCGGCTAGTTCCGTGGGGGCGGCGTTTGAACATGCCCCGTGGCACCCGATGCAGGCGACGGAGCAGGCAATGCCTGTTTTCCGACACCCGCAGCGGGTGCCACATCCGCTCGTGCACCGGCAGAAAATCGCGTTCAGTACTGCCTCAGGAGCTACTGGGGCCAAGGTTGTCACAGGATGCAGGCCATCCTGCCTCATAGCCCATCCTAGTGTAGTCGGTGGTAACTCATTCCCCAGCCACTGCTGGACCTGAAAAGAAATACCAATATATTTGTTAGCAAAGCATTCAATCCAGTTACAAGGTATACAAGATGTAATGAATAATAATAATGAATTATGTACCTGGAGATAGACTCGCAGGGAGTGCTGCAGTGCTGAGGCTTCGGTGGGTGGCAAGCTCGTCAAATCCGGGTTTGGCCTGAGGGAGGCTTTAACGAATGCATAATGGCGCAATTTGTTGAGGCCAGTGATGTGGGGAGGCGCTTTGAAAATGGCGAGGAACAGCGCCTCGCCAGCTCTCTCGATCTGTTGCGGTGTGGAGGAGGGTTGGTAAAAGATTTCAGCAACCTCGGCTGTGATCGTGGGGTTGTCAATGAAGCATTTCACCGCAGTAGCCTTACTTTTGCCGTAGATGGCTGAAGTAGTATCGCAGCCAGAGAAGCTGTGAAGGAGAAGGATGTTGGCCGCAAATGGCAGCTGCTGCAGCCTGCTGATGGAATAAACCTTTGAGGGGACGTTCCCTCGGCCTGGCTTGAGGAAGAACAGTTGGCCACTGTGGTTGGTAGGCGTCAAGGCTACAAGCAGCACGACGAGATCAACATCTTCCCCAATCACAGAAACCCTCACGTTTTCAGCTGCTCTATCCAAACCACACCTGACAATCATCGTATCGGCATCTCCTAAGGCAACCATTGTTTGGATGTTGGATGCTGACATCCTCCTTGTTAGAAACTCGATGAGCCTTGTCTTGTTTTTCTCGTTACCGAGGAAGTGCTCCTGCTGGATGGTGATGGTGGTCGCGTCTTGGAAGTTAATATCAGCGGACGTTTTCAGGAGGACTCTCCGCTTCTGCTCGGCTTTTTTCGTGCTGTTGATGTCTCCGTAACCATCAAACACCACGGTGCACCTGTTACCGTAATGTTTTATTACATAGGTAACGATCTGTTCGCAGATGGAAGCCACCGTCGAGCGAGGCCTCCACTTGACCCGATGGAGCAGGAAACCACCATCCACAACATTAGTGGTTTGTGTCACGTCGACAGTCGGGTTCTCCTCTTCTGGGAGAACATTGTACAGGGTGGACTTCGTTCCTTTCCTCATTCCACCCTCATTGAACAGGGATAGAGGGAATGGAGAGAGTTCATATCCCAACAGGGCTTCCACATCCTCGTCGCTCTTCTTTGTGATTAAAGTTCTTTGAAAAATTGTCAAAGGGTTTATGGTTGCCTTCTCTCCCCCAATCTTGATGGTGCAGCTCATACTGCCCAGGGACATCACCGTGTTCTTCCTGGATTGCTTCATTTCCCCAAATTTGGTACCAATGAAGCTTTCCATGGTCGCAGTTCCAATGTTGAGGGCTTCATGGCAATTGATTTTTTCGTTGCCAACAAGTCCTGTTGATAGAGACACGAGCGACTTGATTTCTGGAAAAGGAGGATGGTCAATGAACCATTCATTGATCTTTGCTCGGTCCTGTGCATCTCTCTGCTGCCGTGATGCCCGGAAATCGACGTGCTGTTCTCCGCTGGAAAATAGCACCCCAGCGAACTCCTCCAACGATGAACAGATGGCAGAACTTCCTGGCAAGCCTGCAGTCCACTTGGCTAGGACGGAATCTGTGATTCCTCGTCCTCGTGTCAGGCCACCAGAGCTCTTCATGGAGCGCATGAGGGTCTGCTCTATGGCCATGTCAGACCATACTCCAGCCCAGGGTTTGCCAGTCCGATTGATTGTGAAGCATCCCTCCTCAGCAAACTGTTGGAACGCCTCTGGTTGGTCCTCCTTCAATTGCAACATGTCTTGAACGTAGATATGTGCACATTTTGCGTAGTGAAAATGTCCACTGGCATGAAAGAATGGTATCATCTGCTGGACACAGGCCAGATGTCCACACCAGTCACCTCGACGCTCAGAATCGATGAACTTTTTCATAAGGGTTATCATCTTGAAATACTGGACCCATAATGATGCAGTGGGGCCATTGCTGGTGAGGGATTCCAGGCGGCTCTCCAGCTTACTCAAAGTTGACAACAAGGATGGCTCTTGAAGTTTCTCCGGACCAATTTCATCCATGTTGCTCAAGATGGTTGATATGTCCCTCTTCTCAACTGTTGTTATGTTGGCTCCTTCAAGGACGATCTGAGCTAACACTGCCTGAACAAGAAAATGTCCTCGAACACCACGGCTGTAGGCGTGGCCAGTCAACATTTTGTCGACTGAATTCGGAGCGAACACCTGGGACAACACCTCTTTCAGCCCAGATCCTGCCATGGTTTGCCCGATGCAGCCCATAAACGACATGAGGGTGTGGAATCCCCCAAGCCTGACAGCAATTGTGCCACATTTTATCTCTCGGGCCTTGAGGTATAAAGGCTGGTCAAAAGTTACAAAGCAAACTGTGGCCCCATCCTCTTGACTTTGCTGGTGAGCAAACTGTAATGCAGTGTACACAGTGCTGTAATCACTAGGTGGGGCATTTATGAACGGAAGAAATGTGACAGAGGTTCTTTCTGTTGTGTTTTGTTTGCAAATCAACTGCATGAATCCCTTCCATTCTGGGATTTTCGGCACTTCTAATGTATGCTGCCCATCCTGCAGCCACTTACCACTCATCCACAGTAAATCTGCAATGCTTGGAGAGAGCATGTCCGATGAGATGGGATTCAACGTGTTCAAGTCCTTGACAGTCACATTTTGTAGTGCGTTGGTCGCAGCAGGCTGGAATGGCTGAAGCTCAAGAACTCCAAGTTGACCCAGCACTTCCTGTGTGGGAGCTGATTTCACCCTTGGCACATTTGAGGAAGGAGGAAGAGCGCTGGCCGGTGTCACGCACCGTATGCCTCCCATGCTATGGAAGGTATTCCAGCCATCGATAGTGGCAACATTGTAGTCTGCATTGTCAAAAACATATTGACTGAACACCTTTGGGAGAGGGGGCTTTGGTTGATACATCGTCGAGAGCTCCAACTGCTGAGCACTGTGGTATGATGCACTAAGTCCCAACTTCGAAAGAAGGGTCACCAAGTTTTTCGAGCCAAACTTTCGATATATGAAGAGAGCGATGCTGTTCAGAATGGGTGATATGAAGGAACGAGGGCGAATAACTGCAATCAGGGCATGAGCAATAACAGTCAATTTCGTACCAGCTGATTCCGTCGATCTTTTCTTTTTCAAAAAATAGTCCAAGAAGACACGGAGAGATTGAGGAATCATATCACTGGCCCCACTGCAGAAATTCTCGGGGGGAGGATATTCGTTGATGTCATAGGCCATTGTCTCAATGTCTTGCAGTATAATTTGTGCTGCTTTCTTGACAATTCTGTCACGTTCTGACTGTTCATCTGCACACCTATCAGCATACCAAGCGTCATTCAAGATTTTATAACCGGCACTTCGTAAGCAGATCACTGTTTTCCTTCCTGGGAGTGTACTAATTACAAGGCGGTCTCCATACGTCTCCTTCAACCTGTTCAGGACTGTTTTTAGATTTGGGGGTTCCCCTGTGACCTGTTCCAACAGCTCGTCAATGGAGAATTGGCAGCTGTCATTTCCCTCGATGTAAGCGTGAATTTCCTCCATTGCTTCACAAATTGCCTCGTCACGAGGGCGTCCTCTGCCTTTGTCTGATGAGGTGGACTTTAACATGAACTGTCTGTAGCATTCCTTATGGTACACTGCATCGGCTGCATGCAGGTCCCCGACAGTGCCCACACGCCTTGCAACATCGGCTCCCCACTCATCTCCCCTAGCCTGGCCACGGGCAATGATGGTACTGTGAAACGTGGTCGTGCGTACATTGTAAATGACTCGGCGTTCTGCGGCACTATATTTTTTTTGTTTCTCTGCATCGCAAATTTCGGTGCAAAACAAACACTTGCTTCTAAAATCGAAGGCTGGTTGGCTTGAACGCAATGTTGGAGGAGCACCAGATGTTGAGGGTTCCGGAGAGGGAGGATTTTGTGTCAGATACTTTTTTATTGAGTCACTCCTCGTATAGTCTTTCCTGCAAGCACCATGCACAACACCAATTTTCTTCTTTTTCAACTCTTCATCTTTCCCATCTTTCCTCAAAACACTAGCCTTCACCAATCCAAGTATCCCTTTCTCACCCACCTTACACAAATCACTAACAACCTCTTCGTCACAAACTAAACACTTCTCAGCCATAGTCACATCTAATCACAGAAAAACTTATTGAACCATGAGTAGCACTCCACGTGGAAGGACGGCGTCGACTGATATGGGACGTCTGGCATGAATAAAGGGAAGTCCTACGTCGTAGGAATGGAAGGGGCCCCTCCTAAGCACTCCGGACATTCCTGAAATGCAGGAAAACAAAAATAGTCAAAATACAATTCAAAAGTGAATAAAACTTTTATTGAGATATAAAATAATATAAAAACCAAACATTTGGTCATAATTATTGTTATATAAAAACGACAGTGTATATAGAAATATAAACTGACATTATCCTTTACATGTTTGTGCTAGAAACATTAGTTCATTATCCTTTACATGTTTGTGTTTAGAAACATTAGTTCTTTGATTTTCTTAGTAGATAAACGTGTTTGGTCTATCACTAATAGTGATTTAATTAAATTTATAATGGCACGGTACACTACACACTACTCAGTTAACTAAATAATTGACGTCAATAAAAGTCACTAAACGCAAAGTTTTTAATTTGAGACGAAAGCAGGTTATGAGATAAAGACGAGTATAATGACAGGTATTTTTACAGCTTATAGCATCCTAGTTGCGCGCGCACCCACCTGATCACCTGTTTGTTACTTTTGAACAAATAAATGATACAGACTGATACAGCGTAATAAACAGAGCTATAATAATCAGTACCAGATATACAAAAAAAAAAAAAGTAGTATCAGTGGAGTAAATAGGTTCGTTCAGACACTGATACTGGTAACTGATACTTTTGCTTTCAGGTACCTGATATTTTAATAAGTAGCCTGTATCAGTTACAAAGTATCAGTGACTGTTACTTGGACACATCTCTAGAGCTCACCACCCAACAAATTTGAATGCAAAAGGCCACTTCGTAGGATCATTGGTAAGGGGTGAAAGAAGTTGAACTCGTGCTTACCATGGAATAACACTTTTTTACATCGTCGTCTCATTCTCCCCCCCCCCCCTCCCCCCATGTGGTGGTATGTAATATGTAATTCTGGGGTCGTGTGGACGTATGTATGACGACAGATGACAGAAAGAAGGACGATTGAAGCTGGAGGACACTGGAAAGTGGTCTGACAACATTTGAGTAAAAATGACAAAAATGGGGCAAATTTTGAAACTGGCGTAACTTTTGATTGGTGAATGATAAATTGGCACTCAACCACATATTCTTCAAGGAAATTTGATGCTCTACAACTTTCTCTAAGAGGACTTTTTTCTCAGATAAACCGTTTGGACGCAAATCAACAAAGTTATCCGAAAAACGTGAGCTAAAAACCTAATTTTCAAAATTTGTCAATTTTCGGATGCACATATCTCCGTAACGGTTCGGAATTTCGATAAAACGTATATAATCAAAATTGTAGAGAATTTTATCAGCTTTCATTTACTATAGGACATGGTTCTTCGAAAAATGCACCGTTTTCGAGATATTCGCGAAAAACCCCAAAATGGGACCTTTAATGACCCCCCCCCCCTCGAGCAGGACCCCCACCCCCCAGGACTTTTAGTATGTCAATTAGGGGACCTCCACCTATGTCTGTACCAATTTTGGTTTGGGTTCTATTTTTTTCTACCTCAGGGCCCTTTTTTGTCTTTATTTCCTGGATTAACTGATTTGACTTTGAATATTATTATATCACCCGATTTCAAGACAACGAGCCAAATCTAGATGCGATGCCATTACTGAAAAAAGATACCAATTTTAATATTAAGATGTTCAAAAATGTCAACTACAAGCGAGGTGGTTTCGAAATAAGTGTTATTTTCAGCAGATACACAAACATTGATCAGGGAAGATCGTCCGATCACCCGGCGCGGACGACGACCCGGCGGCCATGACACACTCGCGTGCAGTAGCCAGCACTTCCCACCTGTAACTTATTCGATCATCTTTAGATTAATCCATACTAATATTGGCTGCAACCCTTTTTGCGTCCCACTGCTGGACACGGGTCTCTCCCCATTAATGGGGAGGCCTGGAGCTTACTCCACCACGCTGCTCCAATGCGGGATGGTGGAGATGCGGGTTAGTGGCCAACCCGCTGTCGGATGTTTTCAAACCGCCCATAAGGCCTCCGACAAGGTTTAACGACTGTTATCTATCGACAACAACCGGGACCGACGGCTTAACGTGCCCTCCGAAGCACGGAAACACGCATGAAATTTTTTGCCACTAGCGGTCACCCATCTCACACCCGACCGCGCCCGTTTGGCTTAGTTGCATAGATCGTTTGCGTTCTACGCTAACCGCCGGGCCATGCGCGCTTCGCTTACTAATATTATAAATACGGAAATCTGTTCCTTTATTTGTTTTTCTTTCTTTTACGTCACTACGGTGCTACGGATTGACACGTTTTTGTATGAAGATAGTTGGGGGTTAGCGACTTTCATAGAGTACTTTTTACCTGGTGAAAATATCTCATTCCTATGGGATAAAATGGGTCCCATTTACTATCAATAAATAACAGTCGCCAAATCTTTACGTGTTTCATAGGCCTTGGAACACATCGAACGGGCTGAAACGAACGTCCAGAATAGTGTTGGTCCTGCTACTTCTAAACAGATTGGTACTGCTACTGCTAAACAGATTGGAGCACCGTGACCAAAATACAAAAAGCTTCTTACGACCCCTTCCTTCCTTTTGGTCCTTTTTGATTTAATTCATTATCTAAAACAACTCCACAACAAAAAAGTTTAAAAAACTTTTCGTGTGACCTCTGATTTTGAGGATTCATACCGCATCTGGACAGCGCTTGATAATTCGGAGTTATAGGAAGAGACGTACCTGTGGAAATTTTGTATTACTGAAGTGACAAAAATATCAAAATAAAATACTCTATATACACAGTCTTTGCCAATTATCCACACCTCGTTGATTTTTCGACTGAACTGAAAATAAAAATAAGTTAAAAAAACATCCAAAAGAAAGGAAACACTGTCGCGCACGATATTCGGCGATCTTGATTTATTTCGCGCAGACGGCAAATATTTTGCTGCAAAAAATACTCGCTCATTTGGCGGAGCGCGGACATTCACACACATTATAAAGAATGTACTCAATTATATGTGATACACCATGTACCAGCATCGTACGAGATCAGCTGTTCGTGTCGTTGACCTCACTCACACTCGGCCTTTCCCTTTCTTTCTTTTGATTTATACTTGTTGCTGTCAATATATCCCAATTACATGTCGTTCAGGTGGTGTAGGTACAGCTTACAAAAATTATATAAACTTTATTGACTAGTGAAACGCACAAAAGGCGTTTTTGAATAAAATTGAAGGGAGTTTTTCAAATTTCTTATCATATACTACTATGATATTATCTTATTAGGAAAATCACCATATTCTTCACGTCGAGAAATCCAATTCATGACGTTTTACTTTAATATAATGATAAAACACTGGGTGCCTGATACCTGCATCCAGGTTGCAAGGTCAGTACGTAAGTATGTATAACCTAAGTTTAAGTGGGTTAAGCCTAGTTCGCCCTGAAATATTCCCTGACGTAACCGGGTTCTGTGGAGTACGCGATTTACTGTTTCACAAACAGTTCCTGTAACGCACAACACCATAAACTCGAGTGAAATACTTCACGAATGATTCAACGGAAAACTACAGTTTCATTAACTATTACTACGAAAAGTTTCCAAACAACTCAACTCAACAATTTTAATTTGAACTAGGAATCATATAATTAATATTTATAGTAGCTATAATGTGTAAATTAAATTATAAGTAAAGTAAATTGTAGGTTGAAATAATATTTAGATACGAGTTCTGTAGTTGAAAGTGTCTGGTATAGTCGAAATAATTCAAAGGAAGATTCCTGGTTAAGCTTCGGGGCGCGCAACTTTCTCTTCAGATGGTCGTATCCAACAGGTTTATTTAGTGCCATTCAAGAAAATTTTAAATTTAAAAAAGCTCGCGGAAGTCTTACCCCAGATAATTTTAGTATCAATCAACCAAGAATTTTGTTTTGTAACTTTTTATTGGCAAGTTCTATATACATCAAGGAACTTCATAATCACTCGATGCTAATGTTTAGATAGATCTGGTTTTACGAGAGACCTCGTTACTGGTAATTTACGATTTCCCAACGCCCATAACTCCGGGCGGAGAGTCTGCCCATCGCTCCCCAATACATGCAGGCAATAAACTCGAGTGGTGGCTACGTCAGCGACTCCATTAACCGACACACCTACCCTGCTGCTGCCTGCCAACTATTTAATAATATTTTGATAGGAGTGTTTCAATTGCTGCATTAATGTTTGTACAATAAAAATGTCCGTTATATTCCAGATAATATAATATAAAAATATATTGAAAAGAAAATAAAATAGGAGCAGGGAGCCGTAGGCTGGAAAAATGATTTTTTTACAAGACACTTGACGGATTAAAGTATTTAAAGAAAGCGGCCAAAACTGTCCAATATTATAAAGCAATTGAGAGTTTCCTACACTAAACAGGAGACAGACACTTTTCCAGACCACAGGATTGTTTACCTGGTGTGCCATTCTCATATAAACGCGTCTGAGAGACTCGCGAGATCAAAGCGAGTCCGGCGGTTTCAAGTCTGGCCACTCCTAAAAGTATACTCTCTGCAGCTTCGCTAGACGTGTGTACTACTTAAATAACATTTTAGTCCTGTAAATTATTTGGTGTTCTATTGACTTGTGAAAATAACGTTTCAGAAAGGAACGCAATAACTGGTAATAGGCAATCCTTCAATACGTATCACGCTGTTGTGTTATTTACTGGATTTGGTTACCAGCAGCGCAGAAATTTTAATGAAGAATTAGATGTATTCTTTTGGTCCCGGTGTGTGTCCACGCATAGTGCGGAACACCGTCATGGATTCCCCTCAATTTCTAGACCTTTACTGGCTAAGACATTGTTCCTCTCCACTGCTTATGTCGAGGTAAATGTACGCTTTTATTTTCTGCCGAGACAGTTCAAGGAATCCTAGAATGAGACTATCAGTTTCCATTTAAAAGAGCATTGTTACACTGGTGTGGGCTTGAAATACGTTTACACTGAACTCAAACTCACACTCAACATTTGGCTCGTGTAAAGTTAAACCCTTAATAATCTATTCAAACATTACAGAATCTGCGGCTTAGGTGCGTACACGGCTCAGATAAGATCGCATCGGATACACGGCGCGTTCAAAGCATCGCCCGGCAGTCTGGCCCAGATAGCGGCCACTACTACCATTATTATTATACTCGGTACTCCGCCAGACGACACGCTAATAAATATAATTAGGAACCTACTTACTGGTGAACTAGTTAGATGTCTTCCTACTCTGCGTCACTTCACGTAGTGAGTTCTAATGGCAGATTTAAAAGCAAAGTTCGAAGCTTGGAAGTATTGGAAGTTGGCTCCTGCTCCCTTTGTTATAAACGTGTACCTACACATTTCTTTTACCTATAATTAATTTCGAAGTACATGCAGAACCAAAATATAAAGTCTAATAAGTGAAACGAAACCAATGAAAAACTATCATTATTTCAAGCACTTCCTTACATCTGATTCTAAAATTATTTTTGTTCCGTTGAAAAAGTATGAAAATGAGATGAAATGAAATGGAATGGAATGGGATGGGATGGGATGGGATGGGATGTTATGGGGTGGGATGGGATGGGATGGAAAGGGATGTGATGTGATGTGGTATGATGTAATGAGGTGAGGTGAGGTGAGGTGAGGTGAAGTGAGGTGAAGTGAAGTGAAGTGAAATGAAATGAAATGAAAATAATTTAATTGCGCAAATATGGGTTTTACAAAAGTTGCTTTATGTACATATTTACCTCAGTGAGGTATGCAAATTTGGAGGACAGAATAATTTTATCTAAGTGACAGCATTCTAAATACGATATGTTCCAAAATAGCGGACTCCATAAATAGCTATTTTTGTACGATCCTGTAATATAAGTATCAACTGCATAAAATAGTTGTAAAAAAGTCTATAACTAAACTACAGTAGATGGATTTAATATTATTCAAGAAAAAAGTCGAAATTTGACCATTTCGTCAAAGCAGAAGTAAGAAAAATTAAAGAGAAGAGTTATTTCTATGAATATTAACGTAAAAACTTGTAAAAAGCTTATGGTCTTTAAAAAATCTATCGTACCCTCTTCAATCGTAATACAGTTGCTCTTGCTTCTACGGTTCTTTCTAAAGGTACATAATAATTTTCCATCAGATTTTACCTGTACAAATATTAGGTAGCCGGTAACCTATATCTACTTGCACGTCCGACGCGACGGTGTGTACCGCTACAAGTACGATTAGCTTCGTTAATCAGCGTTTCAGTTTCAGCTTCATTTCACTGAACGCTCGTTATTGTAGCTAAAATTGATACAAGACAGCTAGACAAGTGAAAGCGTTACTATGGCTTGATTTTATTTGTGCACTGAAAATATCTCGGTTGCGGACTGCGGTTTTTTTAGGTGATACCAAAGTATTGGATATTTAAAGGATTGCAATAAATTGAAGTAAATGTGTAGCCAATTTTTAAATTATAAAACAATAGTTTAATTTATTGCACTTGCTTTCGGTCCCTAGAAGGGTTAAAATAGGCTAAAATATTTCGAAATTATTAAGAATATTGTGTACCTATTGAGATAATTAATTGAAATATGTAAAAGCTATGCTATGTTTGTCTCAGAAATTGACAATGTTTGTGCAGTTTTGGGTCTATTAAAGACAAATATCGGGACAGCGTTATACTATGTATATATTATGTAGAATAAAAAATCTAATATATTGAATCAGCCAAAGCTTTTAAGCAAGCTAAATTTACATCCATAGTACAAGAGGGCGCAGGTTTGTATTTAGAAAACCATTTTTATCCCACGAAGCGTCTACAAAAAACATTACATTTACAGTGAGTAGTAAAACCAAGCACACGAATTTCCAGTGTTTATCGAATTAATCCATATAGTTTTGACATGACCTGTAAAATAGTCTAACTTCGCTCATCGGCCGTCTGATATTGATTTACAAACTATTTTAATATCTAGCGACTACCGACTATATCCAGCATTGAAGGTTGGTCTAGTACTTTCAAACTGTAAAGTTTTTATATTTGAATAAGGCAATATTTGTCTATCTATTACAAACTGTATAGATGGATAAGAACACCGCGAGATCGAGAATATGAGAAATAGTAAGTAAAACACAGCAGTATTGAATAATCAGTCCAAGGATGGTTATGTAATCTGTTTCACTCTCTAATCTATCACTCACACGATAATATAGGTTTCGATAGGAATGAGTTTCTATAGGGATTTTTTAAAGTACAAAACACCATGATAAAACCAGTGAACGTGTTTGACTTTTATCCTCTGAAATATGTCGCGCCTAGGACGCTGCCGCCCCTAGGCCGCGGCCTATACGGCCTATTTATAAATCCGGGACTGACTTAAATAGTAGGAAAGCCTACACAAAGAACACTAAAGTGTTTCCAATACAAATAGATACTAGATACGTTTCAGCTGGCTGACAGTTGAAAGGGCATCGCAAAAGGGCGCGAAAGCGGGGGCGGAAGCACTCCAGTCTACGGCTGAGCGGCCATCAATTGATGGGAATCACTTTTTCATCTTACTATACGCTATTGAACTATCGTTTATCTATTTTCGGGAAAGGAAACCATGTCATGTCATGCTATTTTCGGCCTACATACGTGTATAGATATACTCGTATATTACTTACACGTCCAATTGCCCGTAGACGACGACGTTTAGATAACAGCTTTTAAACACGAAGTTCAACTATTAGTACGACGTTCTATTCATATTATCTCTGAAGAATGCACTAGTCCCACAATATTTCAACATGCTACACAGCGAAAGCTAAAGCATAGGCCAGGGATGCCAAAAACTGTGTACAACTTTCATGGAAATAAAGAAATTGAAATTGAATTTTAATATTTTGCGGCTAGTGTATTCTTCCAGCAAGCATTATCATTCAAACCCTAGAAACTGCTTGAAAATTTCTGCAAGGTTATTAGAATAAACGTACTGAGAAAATGGGTCAAATTAAAGCTTGCCAAATAATAGAATTAATTCGGTATTCATCATTTGAATATGTATGTACCTACCTTAAATAGGTATAAAAAGAAGACCAAAATTAAATGCGAAAGCAATTTCTACCGTGTCGAGCATTAAAACCTTAATGGATATTTTCACTCTCGTGCAGAGTCTGGTACGCATTTTACGTCTTTTCCAATAACAACGTATATATCACTCATTAATATTAAGAGTAAGGTAATAAGCATAATATTATAAGTAACAATACTTATTATAACGAAACTTGTCTCACTCTATATCTGCACCGGTCTCTAATTACATTCTCCGAAGCCGACGAATGAAGAGGCTGCCTTCCCGCCTTCTTCCACGTCTGATTCTATAAAATAAGTTGTTAGTTTTGGAAATAACTTTATTTTGTAGTCAGACAACTGAATACTTAAAGCAATTTTGTAGGTGGTAGAATTTTTATGGCTCGCCCAGGGCAGTACCACCGCAGCTGCAGCCTCTTCTGCCATGAAGCAAATCTTTAGTGCTTCGGTGCGTGCAGCTGCCGGCCAGATTTACTGAAGCTTCAGAGCAGCAAGGCAACTGCATACGACCACATGCCGAGCTTAGACTTGTATGAAGTTGTGTATACATGACCATCGGCTGCAGCGACCACATAAAAGTTCGTCTGCTACTCCATTAAAACAAACATCTAAGAGATTATGTAGTTAAATATTTTTGTTTTGATAGCTACAGTCGTTCTGCCAAGAATTTATTTCTTGGCCAGTCATGCTGCTCTAATGCAGATTAGTTGAATGAATCACCCGGCTATCCCCCTGTGTTTTTCAACCGCCCAAAAATTCACGATCCTACGAAGCAAGGAAACATTTTATTAAGATCACTTGCGTTTTAGCAGTTACATCTAGTAAAAGTAGACGCTTGCTTAAAAAAATATTTCTATTCTGGTCTGTCTTCTAATAAAAGAGACTGCCTTTCTGCTGGTAACCTAATTGTCTTACATTTATGTACAGGTAGTATATAGCTTACATAGAGCAACGACTTATTTCCAAGGAAAAAACTAAATGTAAACTGTAGTTTCTAGGTAAGCTAGGCTTCCAAATATCGTAAACGCAATTTTCACCAACAATTGTATTTATTTGTCACTCGCACGCACAATATTCCTTTACCTTTCTGTTATTAGGGTTCAAATAAACTGGTACTGAAAACCATCTTAACAATACATAAATTGAATAGTGAATACAAACTTGGTTGTTGTAGTGGTGGTTATTCTGAATTCACGGACATACATATAATTCAACAAGTTTTATTAAATTGTTTTTTACATTTATTTATCATGTTTTCAAAATAATATATCGTACGAAGCATCGTACATATACTAACGTAAATAACATAAATATAAAATACTAAACATACAAAACACAATACAATTCAACACACAGATATTTTTTGGCAAAAGGGAGCGGCTCAGCTTGTGCTGCCTCAAGCAAGAACCCTGGGCAGCGCTGTTTTTCAGACTACTTCTCCCTATGATGTAGTGTAGTGTAGTTTTACGGCGATGTATTATTTTTAGTTCTTCAATAAATAGTTTTAACTTTGAGAAAGAAGACGAAAATTGCATGTTTTTTTCTATGTATACTACTAAGACTAACTTTGAAAAAAATACAGATTCATTCTCACACTTTAATTACAGAGTAGCTATGACTTCTTGTCATAGCTACTCTGTAACAAAGCTAATCATTGAATACCCTATATTTTAAAACAGGGCTGAACTTTTTCTACGTCTGCTCTATTCTTCAGCTCAGCATTGCCTAAGCGCACCCACAGTAGACAGAACAAAAAATAACGTTCACTAAGAGTTTGTGAACGAACCGTACAGTGAATGAAGAATATTTCATTCATTGTTTTCATTCATCGCATTCATTTATTTATTGACGACCCATGTGGCGCAATGGTTATGCCGGACTACCAATCGAAGGGTACCAGGTTCGATTCCCGACGAAGCAGAAATTTGAATGATGAGTTTAAATTTCTAATCTCGGTCTGGGCGTTTGTGTTTCTGTCTTTGTGTGTGTCCATGATACCCACTTTACAGGGTATATCTGCCTTACTGTGGGGCTATGAGTGTGAGACGTTATTCATTCATTCATTTCTTTCATTTCATTCATTCATTCATATCATTCGTTCAATCATTCATTCATTCATTTCATTTCATTAATTCATTCATTCCTTTCATTTCATTCATTCATTCATTTCATTAAAATGTGTCTAGTTCTGTTTATAATTCTACTGAACCCAGCACTGTGTAGCGACACGCCCGTCTCACTGGTGGCTAGACAACGGCTCACGTCCGCCTTTTTATCGGATCGACAATTTAATTGAAACTATTCGCTACTCGTTCCGCTTTGCTACTCGTTGCTCCAATGTTTAGCTTTTTGTCGCAAGCTTACATGACTTAAAGTGTTTTCTAGTCCTTAACTGAAGAATAGAGTTAAATAAAATTGCGCCGGGAAAGTGAACTAAATAATATTGACTTTTTCTTTAAGTAGAGTACCGACTCGAACATATCCAATTCATAGGCCGTCTGAAGTTAAGTATCGTCGCTACAACCCACGGACAGCAATCAACCTCCAGCATACTCAAGTGCTATTATCACTAGATTGTAATGAAAAAAATTGTAAGAGAGATGGTGGTGGGGTTTGAAGCATTTTCAATGTACTGTAACGTAGTGTTCTTCCAGTAAGTGATAAAAAGGAGAGCTTCTTCAAAGCCTTTATTTTTTTATAAATACTATATTTCAGTTACATGAGATCACGGGAATTAAATCCAACAGTCCGAACTGATAGAGCCTAACATATTTTCTGCTTATCTTCTCGGTCACATAAAAAGGCAACATTCAAATTCAATATAATCTATCAATTCAGAAACAAAAAGAAAGTTTAAAGAAATTCCTTCCAAACAGATTTCCAAATTGCTTATGAAATAGAAAGGTCAAACGCGGGTTTTACAAGATTAGTGCTAATCCAATGTTGTTTGCTGTCGCTCAATGGAAATCTTGAAGGCCCTCAGGCCCCGCGCCCTAGAACGGACAAACGCGATTAGCGGACTCCACATTCACATTGGATTACGAAAGTATATAATCGTTTAGTGGACCAAAGGCTTTACGAATTTAAAAAATTGGAATTATATAGATATAAAAATTAGTGATCAGCAACGAGGTACTTAATAACAGCATAGTTCTATATCTCCACATTAAAATTTAAAAAAATATACTTGCAGGAGAGAATTTAACGCAACATCATTGCCCCACACTAGGATTCCCTGTGTCGTGGGTACCGTGGTGTCCACAAAGACAGAAACACAAACTCCCAGACCGAGAACAGAAATATAAACTCATCATTCAAATTTCTGATTGGCCGAAATCGAACCCGGAACCTTTCGATCGGCAGTCCGGCATGGTAACCATTTAATGGCATACATGACACTCTTTTTATTTATATATAATTTATATATAATATGTTTTTAATATGTTATCAGGAAACACATCGATGTCGTCTTATACTTGTCATGAAAGAGTAGCGATTTTTCAGCTCCTTATAATTTTGTCGGCATATGAATAGTATGTTGTTACCAGTCAACTAACTACATACATACTAGCAGTTCACAATCCAAAATATTTTTTAATAGAATCGTGCTTCTTGTGAACAAAAATCGATTAAAATCACAGCATAAGTACAGCAGCTGGCGTCCGGAGCACCAGTTGTAGTTAGTTTCGAGCACAGAAATTATTAGCATAGTAGTTACTCGTAGTAAACCAAACAATTATTCGTCGTGTACTATTTAGTATTGAATGAGGTTTTTAGATGGCGCCACCGATTATATGTTTTTTTATTATCTTATAGCTGCTTTTTTTCTCTATCAATTGTCTCATATATTATGATCTGCCTGTTTGCTGTAATATTAAATCGTATTTTACAAATTCAATCCCGTTTTATTTGGGTTAAATCCATCAGAAACCTCAATAAGGGATCCGCATACTAGTACATATTTCAAATGCTAAACGCATTTGATCACATTTGCACTAGAATACGTTTAACTGAGCTGAGTAGCTGAGACAATATCATACATGTACGGTTCAATATATTCATACTAATCTATGGTTCAACGCTACTGAGGTCTCAGGCTGCAATTGCGCTTAATCCTAAAACCATATCAAGTACTTTCTTCTTCTCTAATTAGCATTAATTAGCATACCAAATACCGCTCCCGGTGTGCCACACTTTACAAACTTAAGTCTGAAGCAGATAACATTATGCGCAGTCATACATACTCGTATCTGTGCCGGCCGATAGCGCTGTTTGCCGCCAGCGGTGCCGGTGTTTGTTGGACAGCTAAAGTGCATCTCGCTGCGGCTAAATAGCCCCTTATTTGCGGAGCTTACTACTGGTTGTAAAAGATAATGCAAGCGGCAAAGAAAAGGTGTAGATATTTATTATATTTATCATAGAAAGGTAGCGGTATTTAACGGTTATTTTGATTCCTCTTAAAGTTACGATATCGGTAGAAAATTTAATTATTTTCCGTTTAAACTTGATAAAATCAATTGATTTGCTTCAAATTAGTCCTTATTAAATACTTAAAGTTAAATCTAACCAGTTCATATCTCATCCCTTCTTCATAGTGGAACATTCGAAACCCGTGTAGCGCAATAGGGTCCAGGGTTCGATGAGCTGAAACGTAAAAAAACACGAAAGCAGCCCAGATGTGCATCAGACTCTAGACATTTTTTAAATTGTAGGTACTTACATGGCTACTTATTTAAGTAAAACGTATGGATGGATCCTTATCTGCACAGCACTACTCTGTAATCAGTTTTTTTTAATAAATAAACCGTACAAAAAGGCAGACGGGCCGCGTGGTGTTAAGCGATCACCGTCGCCTATGGACACGGGCAACCCCAGGGGAGCCACTCGAGCATTGCCGGCTTTGGAGGAGAGCTTTTTTTTACAGCTTTCTTGAAGAACCCCATGTCATAGTCCACTGGAAATGCCTCAGCTGGAAGGTTGTCCCATAACATACACGTCCGTGGTAAAAATGAGCGTGCAAAGCGGACTGTGGAGGACCGCCACGAGTCCAGATGGTGTCGGTGGAACTTTAACCTTCTTCTGGTGAATAATGAACGATACTAATGATAACATGGTTTCGCACTTGTATCCAAAAACGTCTTCAATTCAATTCCTTAATCGTTTGGCTCAGAATAAAAAGGTGAACTCAAAAAAATAGTGGTAATAAATGGACGAAATAATTAAATGAAGGATTCTATTACGTTATTGTTACATCAGTCATAAGTAGGTAGGGTAGTCATAGTTAAACCGTTTCTGAGATGATATATTTTATTTAATTTAGGTTTGGCGGCGACGAATAAAAGGAAGTTGTTTTCCTACCTACTGAAATTTCCTCCAAGTCAAAGCGGACCAAATGGAAAAAATAATTATTTATTTCATAAGCGTAATAAAAGGTTAACGAAAAAGCGACGGATTCGGATTAATTGACCAAAACAAATCGAGGTATGTCAGCGGCTTCGCGATGAAAAAGACGTTGATTACGGAACGATGGAAACATTTGCTAAGTTTTTTTTATTTTTTTATTCGCCATCAGACGTGACTCGGCGCGGCACGACATACATTTAACGACGCAAATTTAACATTATGCAATAACTTATTACCACTTTCTTCATTTTTAAAACATACTTAATACTTTCATTGCATACATACACAAGAAAATATACTAATAATATCAATACAATTTAGTAGATCATATTATTATCAATAGCCAATCTTGCTTCTTAATTATAGTGAACTGGGAAATGTGTTATTGTAACTACTTAGGTGAAATCCTGGTTCTCTAGACGAATGCTTGTAATAAACCTTTACTAAAGACAAACCTATGTTGTGGCTCACCCAAAAACATAGAAAGTGTGCCAGAAAGACGACAGCAAACTTCAGTTAGCCTCCGCACGAACATAATTTAATTTTATAGATTGAATGTTATTTGGATGGTGGATGCAACCCTTTCTGCGTCTCACTGCTGGGCACGGGCACAATAGAGATATAAGTATAATGAAGCTCTCTTTGTATTGTGGCACGGGTCGCTCCCTAATCTTGAGGAGGCCTGTACCTTACTCCTCCACGCAGCTCCAATGCGGGTTATTATTTAATCTTCTCGGCTCTCTTCGGATCTTCAAAACAAGTAATAGATTGTTGTTCCTTTCGGAGATACGCAAAAATTGATCGAAATGCGTACTTCAAAATACATACTATGGTCTGGTAAGTTGATAAACCATACATCTGTTACACATAAAGATTGTATCGCACTACTACAGTTCTACACTACCAGTTAACGGCCTATGTCGGTACTATGATACACTCTATCTCACAGCAGAACAAGGCGAGCACTGTGAGCGCCTGTGTCGTCACTGCACTAATTGGAAACACTTTTAGCTTTGAACACAACGGCCTTTTTTTTTTTTTTTTTTTTTTGTTGTCGGGGGGGAAACCTTCAAAAGGTACCCGGCACCTTGGGAGACAGTACCGGGTTATGTGGGATTTGACCGCACTAAAACCCCCTCGGTGGCTGCCACTGCGCTTGGGGAGGACTCCGGGATCTCCGGCGGAACGCACCGGTGTCCTCCACGCGCGACGCCTCAGAACGGGCCCATCCTCGGGAGAGCAGCTTTGCTCTCCTGCACCTTCCGATGCTTACGGCGACATGTGGCCACGCACACATCGCCGCCCTTCCCGTGGTTTGACTAAAACCTACTGGTTTTACTAAACTAAAGGATAGTATCGGTCT
Organism: Pyrgus malvae; assembly: GCA_911387765.1. Lineage (NCBI taxonomy): Eukaryota > Metazoa > Arthropoda > Insecta > Lepidoptera > Hesperiidae > Pyrgus > Pyrgus malvae. The sequence continues at coordinate 329,726 of OU426955.1, read as the reverse complement.
AATGAGGTACTTCACGTGAGGAAATGCTTTACAAGAAAGGTTTTACAAAAAAAATCTGTGACAATAAACTCGAAAGACGAAACACTATTAAGCCACAAATTTTACTCTTGGTATGATAAATCCATCACGATTTCGATAGCAATTCACGTATTTTAGGCCCAGGGTACTTCAACGATAAACGAAATAAAGATGATTGTTAGCCTCTTGTCACTCTTAAACAAAACTTTGTGGATAAAATTAAATTTACAAATTAAATGTCCCAAGTCAAAGCTTGAGTTATAAACATATTGCTGTGTTTATCCTTCAGTTTGTAAGTGGCGATGGTGAATTTACAGCACAGCAATGGTATTTACAAATCCTTGAAAATTCTCCACAAGCTGTGCACGAGAGGCGAGGTGTGATCCTGACCTTCCCCACGCCGTAAAACGCCTCAACTTTGGCCACAAACACGCGGTCCGACCCCATAATAAATACGATTCAGGCGATGGAAAGCACAATGTAAAGCCCTTTTTCCACTGGACGCACTGTGAAATAGCATGGTACACGTTAAATTCTACATAGCAATCTCCGTAAGGTGCCAGTATTTTTAATTTTTTTGCATGCATTTAAAATTTAAACTTAGTAGGTCCAGCATACACCTCAGTTAAAGGATGAAACCCGTGACCAGCAAAGCAACGCGTTGTTCTACCTATGCAAACGGATTTCCACCAAAAGGTTTGCTTAACGTTATTCACACGCAAATATTCTTCCCTGTTTTTAAAACAATCTGAAAACTTTAAAAACAAAATTATGGTGCACGCCTAGTGTTTTCAAAGCGGAAATCTACATCGCTGAAAACTGTATATCTACATATATAACTTGATTATTTCTTCACTAAACTGTACACAATACACGGTGTATTTAAAATTATAAATTTAGTGTCAAAAAAAATCAAAACTGACATACCTACATATCTTCCATCTTTTAAATAATCTCTAGTAAATTAAGCCGTTTGTCTTATCTTATTTTAAATAACGACCAAATTAAACTAAAAGTAATTAAGGTAGGTACTGATTCGTACATATCTTTTGTGTTTTGTACAGACGCCATAATCTACACTTGAAAGGCTTGGAAATTTAATTATGGCCCGTAATTACATTTAAAACGTGAAGTTGGATCTCGTGAAGTTTTCGCAATCTTTTAATAAATTAATACTGTAAATATTTTTTACAGGGCATTCCAGTTACAAGATCAATTTGTTAAATTTGTCTCCTATTGAAGAGATAAGGGTACTAACACCAGTTGCAGGTGGTACAACTACTCGTATTATGGTTCCACACCGAAGAAGTGCTACCGCTGAACCTAATTTAGCATTTCATAAAGCAATGTTATAACTTCGGTGGAGAGTAACCTGTCATACTGTATCGACGCGGTCTTCAGCCGCCGGAGCAGCAGCGCAGCAGCATGCCACACTAAAACAGTAAGGATTGCAGCAACCTTGATATTACCACGTGCTTTTCAGATGCCTCATTTTTAATAATTATATTGTGAAATCTTTCACTAAGCCCTCCACTGAGTTAACCGAGCCTCGGTAAAAAAATCAAAGCCACCTCTCACAGTCATACAAAACCTTTTTTTTGTAAAAACAAACCTGAGAAAAGCCGATACATAAGACTATAATCAATTACCTGAAATAGAAAGCAACAAACACTCAACAAACGAGTAGCAAAGCGCAATATGCTTCACTGGAAATTGATAGGCTGGTAGAAAGAAAAACGAAAGATTTTCCACTGTGCAAGATTTCTACCAACGAACATGACTTAAATACAAAAAAGCGCTGGTGAAATGTGACGTGTGAAATGTTGGTCACATTTAAAATATTTGTACCAATCTGAGGGCCTACTCTGTATGCATCCGTCCGTAAGTTCTAACATTTGCGGAATCATTTTTGGCATACATAGATTGTTTTATTTTCCACTTGTCATTGAATACATTAAGTAAGCTACTGAATGAATAACATTGCTAGAATTTCTTCAGTCTTGTCCAAAAATGAGGCCTGAAAATTCACTAAATATTGGATACGGGCGTACAGATTACAGAGTCTGCTGCAATTCTGAATTCCATACTACTCGTAATATTATAATGTAACGAAGCAGCGATGGCCAAGTTGTAAAAAAAACGCGGTCTTCGACACGAACGATACTGGGTTCAAATCCTCTGACAAAGAAATTTGTAAGTGCGCATTTATCGCTGCTCCGCGGTGATGGAAAATATCGTAATATGTATTTGATAGTCATTCACGACCACCAATCCGCACTTTGCCAGCGTGGTGGACTTAAATCCCTCTCACTAGTGAGAGGAATCCTGTGCCCAGCTGTGGGACTTAAAAAAGGTTGAAAAAAAGTTATAATGTGAAAGTGTGTTTGTTTGTTTTTTCTTCTTACCTTCTTGACCCGATTTTTTGTACAGGGACAGTTGGGGGGCTGGAGCAACATAGGCTTTTTGGGAAAAAATGTGTAACCGCCCAAAGCCGCCAGCTGGCAGGTTTATATAGCGCATAACCTTAAGTGGGCAAGTAACCCAATGGCAATTTAAGAGCGACTTTACAAGGCCGCCGAGCTTGCGGAGAGCGGCCAACGTCGTATTGCGATACTGCAGCTCCATAAAGAACACACAATACGTCCTGCAGTACAGTACGTATGTATATGTAAGCGTAAAAATAAAATCTTTGCGGTCTTCTACGTATACCTTCTACTAGTTTATATACAAAAAAAAGTCTGTGAATTTAAATTAAAGTTTTAAGGTACAGGATGGTACAGGCTACATTTATGTATTGCACTCTACTGCTGTATATTAGTTTGTCTATTATTAACATGTAATAACTATAATTCTTATTATTGATCGGCCCGGCTGTACTCGGGTGATTCGTGTTTATATGCTATCCCACGAGAACAGTAATTTTTGATCATTGAACATCAAACATGCATCTATCCATTCAACCTTTCTTTACACACTCATAGCCCCACACAGAAACACACTAATAAAAAAAACACAAACACCCAGACCGGAAACAGAAATTTAAACTCATCATTCAAATTTCGCCTGGAATTGAACCCGAGACCCTCTAATCGGCAGTCCGGCATGGTAACCATTGCGCCAAACGGGTCGTCAATTGTCAAACCTTTCACATTTATATAAGTTTAAATTAATTTATTTGCTTATCAAATCATAGATTACCTATATTTTATTATATTTTGATTTAAATGAGAGCTTTGATTTAACGTCACAGTGCATCCATTTTAACCTAAAGAATGGAATGTATTTCTAAAGCAGTAGAAAGAGAGCAATCATGGTTGTTTTTCCCGCCATTTTCATTAAAAATTCACGGCGGGTGGCGGCCGTTTGAGAGACGTCGCCCTGATTTATTTAACGACGACAGAGTGGGCCATAAACAGACGATTATAGACAATTATACTATATTACTGAACTTAATTTCATCATTATTATGATTACCACGCAAATATTCACGTAAATATAGGTTTTCAATTTTATTGGGAAAACTCTAATCATTTTTCTAACACAAAAGAACGTTGGCTTTCTACGGAGATTCCAAAAAAAAAACAGTTTTTTGATAGCACTATCAAAATAAATCGATATCGATCGAAAGTCGATACATACGAATGCTAAGGAAAGACATACTTGCAATTTTTTAACTAATTTTGATTTACTTACTAACCTCACTCTCGTAAATACATCCTTTTGCGTTTAATTATGAACTGTTATGTTGATGTGAGAGAAGACACAATGAATTTATTAAGGTCCTCCTAGCAGCTCGAGCTTTTGCGCTGCTCGTAAATAAACTTACCCTACCTGACGCTTGATAGCTTCCTTCAGGAGCTGCTAACTTCTCTAAATAACTACTTAAATGGACTTTCGCTACTGCTCTGATAATACAATCCTTTATTGATCGACATAAACTATTACAACTGAAATTACGCATTCATTTTCACATCAGCGCTTTTGACTTGCTACTTCTCCGCTGAAATTGTAGCCCTCAGTTTATGGGAGGTACTCGTTAATCGTGCAAAGAAATTAGCTCTTGAAACAGCTTATTCCTCGAGCTTCTTGGGCTTAGAAATTTTCGAAATATATTGCAGTGTAGGTATTATGGTTACATGTTAAGCTTCACGTAACAGCCTTATCATATCAGAAACATCTTTTTTACCGACTTCCAAAAGAAGGAGGTACTTAACTGTATTCGGCTGTATTTTTATGTATATCCGATTACTCCGCTGTTTGTGCACCTATTTTCAAAATTATTTTTTTGTTCGTATGCTTATACTCCCGAGGTGGGAGCAAGTCAGGATCTGATGATTAGATCCCAGAGAAATCGAGGGCAACTTTCAAATTTTATAGGCACATAAATTGATTTTCTTATACTTTCTGAAGCATAAGAGATATTTGTGCATAGTAATTATTATCTGTAAGGAGATGAGAGCAAATTCGTTCAAATAGTAGTATTCTTTCAGGCTATTAGATGGCTATTAGGTTAACATCATTATAAAAGGTAAATCTCATTATCGTTTAGAAGTTCGGTGGCAAAAATTCTAATTATTCTTATACGTACATATATGCAGAATTAGTAAATTAAAATTACAAAAAAGAGGTAAATTAATTTGAGTTAAGTTTTAAGTTCTTAAGAAACAAATAGAACCGACTTCAAACGGTAAAAAATAAAATTTTTCAGTACGAGGTACGAGGAGGTACCTACTCTAGCTCTTCTTGCTTATGGTAATAACTCTTAAAACAAGTTTTGGAGTCGGGCCCTTACTAAACTGTCGTACCTTTTGTTCTGGATGGGCACCGGTACCTTTTAATATGGTACTTAATAACAATTTAATTATTAATAAGTACCAAAGTTCGTTTTTGAACTTTTTAACATGCACATTCGAGGAAACATCGAAGATTTCTTCGAATAATAACCACACTTTACCACACTCCCCTGGATCCAAAGAAGGCAAGGGCGCTACACCAGAAACAGTAGATGTAATAGTGTTGTCAGTCGTCTCATATGAACACTTCAACTGCAATAAACCACTTCTATGCTACCAAGAATTTGTAAAGCTAATAAGAATCCTTAGAAATTGTATATTGTATGTGTCCTGCTGTACAATTTATAAGTTGAACTTGATAAAATGTTAATAAACGGAATAATTTAATGTGTACCTACACCTTACATAATCTTTATAATAACTTTATGCAACCATTCCAAAGTCACGCCGAGTTATTGTAAGGCAAATACCATGGACGTGGAAATGACCATGACCATTCCCAGCAGAACGGCTTGGAGCGACGCGCGCGACGGTCAGACACTCCACACGCAAATAGAAACACAAACATTTACACGACAAATGCACTTACGGGAATGCCGTGCTTTGAGGCTATTTGTGCAACTAAGTTCACAGAAAATGTAATTAATATGCATACTTCGAACAGCTATTTATCCTTCATGAAGTAACCTTCGGCATTTACAATCTGAGAAAATGTTTAAATAATAGTTTTTTACATAAATATTATTTGTTAACTTATAGCAAAGCGTTACCTATAAGTTTTGTCCCTGGTAAGAATTGAAAATTACTTCGAAGCACACTAAAAATAATATTTTAAGACAACTTTAGATGTTTAATTGAGCAAATTAATCCATATTTTAAGCACCCTATCGAGAAATCGATTTTAATATTATCCATATTTTAAGCAATAGCTGTGGCACTAGTTTCTAAAAACAGGTACCTACGCCTAATCGTGAAATCAATTTTAATATGATCCATATTTTACCTGAAGAGAAATCAATTATAAATGTAATCCATATTTCGAGTTCTTGTTTCTAAAAACGGACATACACCTCACCAAGAAAAGAATATCGATATTACTCGTATGCACCGTAAACCGTAAAGGTACGCATAGGTATGGATATAAAACGCATACCTGCCTGTTTCCAGCAAGTGCATATTTCTTGAATAAAAACCATTTGATTATTCAGTACTGCTAATTAGCTTAAACGGTAGACTGGCCGCCATAATTAACTAGATGAAGCGCCAAAGATGACAAAAACATTTAATTGCATAACTAGTGGTTCGAAGCAGCAACGGCGACCATCCCATAAGAGGCGCTTCCGCCTTGGACTGCGATTCCCGGCTGCAGCAAGAACATCATCTCTAATGCAAATCGATGTAACTGAGCATGCGGGCAGCCGCCCAGCCGATAAGGGAACGCTTTAGGGCCCATTAACACTATATTAAAAGTAGTAATCTGGTCTTGAACTGCCAAATCAATTGAGATAATATTAATGAGCTCTCAAAACTTGACATCGCATACATTTTGTTCAAGAAAATTATTTGTGATGTCACAAACCCGCGTTTGACGACCCGCGTGGCGTACTGGATACCATGCTGGACTACCAATCGAGGGGTCCCGGGTTCGATTCCCGGGGAAACTGAAATTTGAATGATGAATTTAAATTTCTGTTCTCGGTCTGGGTGTTTGTGTTCCTGTTTTTGTATGTGTCTATGGTACCCACAACACAGGGTATTAATTACATTACTGTGGGGCTATGAGTGTGTAATGAATTATTATTTATTGTTTTAGATATCATTACAAATCATTTATAGTCAAATGAATATTTTTTATTGATTAACAAGGCAATAAAAATCATGTCTCTAAATTAATTGTTAATTATCTTGCTTTCCTAGCGTAGTTTAGTGCAACTTATTTAAGGTAGGCATTTTGAATTTTTTGTGCAAACTGTCCAAGAGCCTATTTCATCTAAAATGTTGTAGAACTTGCATGCTTCTATGCTTTGGGTTCCATCTGTTTCGGAAAGATGCAGCGCGACTACATATGACCTCAGGCATAATCAGGTCAATCAATGCCACGTTGCCTGCATGCATCATTTGTTATTCCTTAAAATAATAATTAGATTGAATGAAACCTATGAGTGTTACAACTACGAGCAAATAAACCTCAACGCACAATTTATTCGAATAGTGCTAGAGCTAGCTAGCACAGTAAAGAAACGAAATAGCTAGTTCTTGTCTAAGCGATTTTAATCTATAAATAAATATGTAATCTAATGAATGAATAACGATACATACCTTCAGTCCCACGCTACCATTTCCTGTAGCGAGGAATAATTACCATGAAACCAACAAAAACAAGTACCTACTTTATAATCCAAAGAACAAATCTGAGAGCACGGCAGTGCTCCCGCCAAGTATAGCGCGAAGCAAACACAACCGTACTATCCTTAGAGAATAGTTACCTTATTTTTTATAACGATATTAATGTACTTTGTTTAAAATAGGGCTGGAGTTTTTTTTTTCGTCCGCTTTTTTTCTCAGTCCATGTAATAATAGCCTTAGCGCACCTCAAGCGGAGGACAGTCTCATGGTCATGAATGACCGTATAATTAATAACATCTAGTACCTATTTATCATTACCTAGGCCGGTAAAATACAATTCCATATAAAATTGCCTGAACTGGCACCATAGTGTGTGTAGGACCTACCGGCCACTTGTCCAGTCGCAATCCCTATATGGCGTCTGACGGTTAGAAGTCCCTTATAGGCTGGCGTCCATTTATCAACCATGCCTCCGCAGCTCAAGCCAATCGTCTTGTTTGGTAGCCGACGTGATGTGTCACATGCTCGTAACCATGTTAATGTTATGTTTATGTTAAACACAGGTACCTAAAGCGTAATAGCTTCACAGGAATACGTACTTGGATGCAAAATCTATACGAACCTTCATGTTAAATGAAATGTTTCAAATCTATAATATTAATGTTCAGAAAAATAATAGGAGAAAACATTGCAACACGATAAGATAAAACAAATGTATGAGAATTAAAACAGCTAACTCATAAAACTGAACCCATGCAAAGATTATATAGAGAAGAGCGTGCACTTGAGTAGCACAAAATATCTTGATTTTTACTGAATTAAATTCTATCCTGATTATTCCGTTCCTTGAGCCATTTATTCCATGACCTTTCTCAAAGTCAATCTAGTCTACAATCGTTATCCAATTACGGACAGACGGAAAGCAATTTGTAGCATTTTACTCGTAGTTGAATTCCAGATATGGAGTGTTGAGGAATTCCGCTGGCGACCTCATTATGGAGCCATCAGCTTATCCTCAGTTTAGATATGGGGTCGTACGGGGGACGGAGGACTATATAGCTCAACTGACGTCTCGGTATTCAAGAAATGCCGGACCTCCCTTCATTATAAAATGCTTTGTTAGAAGTGTATAGCTTATAGTCATAGTTGTCATTTGTTTCCGTCTTTGGATCGGAAGCAGGTAGTAGTAGGTACTATACTCACCTAATTATTTTTATTATAATGGAATAGCGAGCATTGAGCCAAAGAAACACAATGGAATTATAATAAAAATGTATGGCAAATATGGTTGCAGTGGTGGTTCGGGTATGACTCGGGGACGAACCATCAGTTATATAACGTATAAAATATGAATATGTACTAGTATTATATTAACTATGGTTCTATAATTTTTTACAATAGGTAAACCTACCTAACGATTGTTCATCAGAATTTCTTAAAAACTTTATGGTCTTAAACCAAAAGTTTGTATAAAATATGACTTTAAAGGTAAAACAATACTAAAAGTTATTTAATTTGAGATGTGAGTTTCTAATAAATTCTCAGAAGATCATTATGTAACTTAGGAATGAATCAAAATGTAATATTATCATTAATTTTTAAACTTTTAAAATTCTTCCGTCCTATTAGGATGAAATATCCCGTTTTAACCATTCCAAGGCTGAGACAAGCAGTTAACTAATTCAGGCAAGAACTTTTGTCAATTAACAAGTCAAACAGCAGAAGCTCAAAAGCTAAGACTTCTGATAAAACAAAAAGTCAAAACAAGAGGAAACTTTATAGATAGATACCGATAAGTTTTGTTGCACATTTAGATGTATCTCTTACATATTTTTAATGTCACTAAAATTCTAATTACAGTGGTAGCCATGATAGAAATCATACATATCCTAATGGTTAAGATCTCGGATTTAGTTATTGGTGATCCGGCTTCTAATCTCAGCTCTGACTAAGAAAAATTATAATCGTACCAAATCATCACAAAAGAAACTATTGAAATGTAGGCCCATAAATATTGACTAGTTACGGAACATACATAAAATCCTTACAAATTAGTATTTACATGCTGACTGCACATTATGGTTTATGGTCTGCCCTTTTTAAACCGCTTACGGGATTAGTAACTCAAGTCTTTATGGAACCTGCCACCCGTGAAGTTTTGACTCTACACGCTCTCGAAGCCTGTAGTATACTGCCTTTCATTTTGAGACAGTTGATAAAAATAATTTTCTAATAAAAGACCTCTCAAGTTTTATAAAACTGAACGCTCCTGCTTTAATTTCATACAGACATATAAAGTATACTTGGTCTATTTTGAAAGATCTTATGGAGGGCCCCAGGATCTTCAGTAGAACCGGGCACATCAGATTTGTGTCATAGAATTTAAAGTATAAATTACATTAACTTGCATGACGTCAAGGTAGAATATGTGGAAAGTATACAAACATACTATTTTTAAGACCTTTATTGTAACCCTTATTCTGGCACATAAAGATTTTGAATTATAATTATGAATCGTTAAAGAAGCTCTTTTATGTTATTTTTATTAAGTTATTACTTATTATGCTCTGTTACTAAACGAATCCTACCTTGAAATGAAAGAGTGTAGGCTCTCTGACTGCTTCCGGAACTTACAAAATTATCCAGCACAGGCTTTTAGGTGTCGATGGTGTGGCTTATCAATAAATTGCAAGTATTAGTGCAAATGAAATGAAATTAAATAGTTTATTAACATCCTGGGTAATAAAATACACTTAATGTTTGTCATTTTTGTACGGTCATCGTATGAAAGCAGGCGGAAAAACTCCAGCCATAGTTTAAATAAATTTTCAGGTAGTTTCACGCATTTTGCGTGGTCGTAGGTAGTTGCCTCATTTCGGTTGCCAAGCAACCGCAGATTTCCACGGAAAAACTGTAGAATTACGTCACGGCAAATATGTCACGTCCAAGTTGCCGAAACGCGATGCAGCATCAATGCCGATCGCCGATACTATAAGAAGCCAGTGTGGTTTGACTGTAAAATGTAAGTATCAGGTAATTTAAAATAAATGTGACATCAAGTCATAATTCCAGTGTTGCAGAGAGTGCAGTTAGGTTGTTCATCGAACAATGCACTGTCTCGCGTGGCGTGAGTAGAGTGGTGCGACGCGCGGACGAGCTCAGGAGCACTTTCCGAGGCGAGTGTTAAGCGGGACACACTATCTGCACTCCACCACACTTCTACGTCACGTCATGCCAACTATATGCCATCTAGCATATATGTAGTACTAGTACATCTACTCCTATTTTGCTCTCTGTGATAAATATTACGAGTAAAAATCAAATATTGACGTACAATAGGCACTGTGCGTAGCGATCGATGACTGCCGCCTAGTGACTTGAATGAATGAATGAATGAATGTATCCGAAACTTTTACTACGAGTAGCATGTATCTCTAATTAGAGTGTTTGTGGTCAAATTCTATATTTGGCATAACACGGAAAATTATTATGATTTCGTTTTCAATTTTGCAGTATTAAATATTTAAAATGTATTTCTGGGTGTTGTAGTACATACTTATTATTATTATCATTATTGAGTGACTGTAATTCAATCTATAATTGTAATTAAGTAATCAAGTTTATGTTTGCATTTGTTAATAATTCATTTTTCATTAGTGTAATTAGAGCAATTTGTACTAAATCACTAAAAGTAAATAAAATCCAAGAAATGATGAGGTCGGTTTTATTTTTTATGTAAACAAACGCACTGATATCGGTCTTTATGCTAGCGGTATCATGATGCCATATCAAGGTAGCGACTGTTCCGCTTAAAGAAATACATTTCAAAAAAATATTATAAGACTAATATTTTCCGAGTGCTTATTGCCTATCAATCTCAATGACGACGACCCGTGTGGCGTAATGGTTACCATGCCGGACTGGCGATCGGAGGGTCCTGGGTTCGATTCCAAAATTTAAATGATGAGTTTAAATTTCTGTTCTCGATCTGACTCAAACTCAAACATTTTTATTTGTGAATAAGGTAAAAAAAATCGGTGGAATGGTTATAATAAAATCTTATACTGCCACGAAATTTACTTACAGACATATTATTTGGTTGCAATAACATTTGCGAAATGGTAATGATTAAATTATTATTATATAAATACGTTCAATTTAAAATAAAAAAAACACCTGCGAAATTCACATTATTAAAAACCATGTTAAAATAATAGTAAAAATAAAAATACAAAATGTCATTACAGTCATAATAATAACATAAATTAATAATAATAAAGACTTATTTCTATTTGTCAGTAAGATAATAATGCATTTGGGCTATAGAAGCCTTAGAGCATCAAGGTATGACAGGTATGACACCCATCAGAGACGAGTGGCCTTTACGAGCGAACCCCTCGTCCCAACGTCCATGCACAATGTGCCTTCTAGTTATACAACTACACACAGACACACTTGTCTTTGTGTGTCGGTGTCAGTGTTGACGGTGCATAGAAAATGACGTTGTTAAATGAAATTTACATATTTAGAAATATATGCGTCTGTAGCGATGAAAGAATATTTGTGAATGTGTGACAAAATTAAAATGTGTGCGTTCTTCCACCGCACCAGATTTGGCACAAAAATTATGTAACGAAGCGAGGCGCTATGCCGTCTCTACTGAAAGGTGAGTCAGTAACTTTGATGCTCTAAGATAGTAGCATTTGTTGGTTAAATATAAAGTTTTGACTTTGAACACTTTTACATCTTTGATTTTGCGTATTTCTTTTTGAATTTTGTTGTAAACAAATGGTTGAAGCAATACCGAAGAAACATTGAATACATACAATAAAATAAAAACATATTTATTGTTTTAGCACTGACAGTGTGTCCTGTATGAATCTTGTTGCCTTAAATTACATATAGCCCTAATGCATCTTTTTGCGCTTTAAATACAGTGTCTCTACATGTGGAATTGCTAGTGTAATTGTAGTCTAAGTGTGGAAACAATAAAACTATGGTAGGCTGTCAGGACCGTAGATTGATGGACAATGGTTTTTAATTTCCGAAAAACATAACAATACTTGTTTACTTTGTTGCAGACAATATTTACGTGAGATTTCCATTTCATGCCTTTGTCCAAAGATAGTCCCAAAAATTTATTATAATCTATGTCGTCCATTTTGTTAGGTACCTAAAAAGTTAATATCATAGTTAATGTCATAGTCAGCATGAATGATTTCGTCGAGTTTTCAAATTTACGTATTTAGTTTTTGATAAATTAACATTCAAATTTTGTAGGTGGTAGAACTATTATGGTTCGCCCGGGGAAGTACCACCGCTGCACGCACTTCTGCCGTGAGTAATTCTATTGTGTTTCGGTGGAAAGGTGCAGTTGCCGGCCACACTTACATGAGGCGACCACCAGCATCCGGAGTAGCAGCGCAACTGCATACGACCTCAGACAAGACTTACCTATGCTTGCTTGATGTTGTATGTAGATGTCCATAGGCTGCAACGACCACTTAACACCACATGGCCTGCATGCTCCTCTGCTACTCCATTTAAAAAAATCAAATTGTTGCACTCTAGCCTCCCTATTATTTTTGTCAAAGATAGATTTATGTCCATTTCTAATTCATTTTCATCGTCAGCAGTTTCTGTTTGTGTTTCTGTCTTTGTTTGTGTGCATGATGCCCACGGCACAGGATATATCGATCCTACTGTGGGGCTGTGAATGTGAAGCGTTATTTATTTATTTCAACTGTATATTTTTAGATTTATCTCAAAAAGATTAAAGTACTGTATTTGCGTTATAAAACATGTCCCTGCTAGTGATTTGTCTTTTGGCTTCTTTCTTACCGTCAGAAAGAATTATGTCTGTAAAAACTAAAAACAATAAAAATTCACAATACACTGTCTACCTTACCATTGTCGTTGATGATAATATTGCAATGATAACGGTTGTTGTAACGGTACCTATGATGGGAAATTTATTACTAACGGTTTACAAAATAGCCAATCTTAAATTCTAAAATATTTAAGGTATATTATTTGTTTGTAGTAAAAACATGGGCATATAGTATATCGTCGGTCGTATAGTATACCTTTTACATACTCGTAGTTTTAAAAGTGCAAAGCACAAGCTCATATAGACATTTCCAGCAAACCTTCTCTCTTATACGTGTGACTTGCTCATTAGAAAAAAGGCAGAATATACAGCGAATAGACTTTATTTCTTTTTTTAACACGTTACTAGGTATAGCTAGACTTCGACACACTTCAAGCTTTTCATGGTACTTAATCAATCTCCCATGATTTTTTATATGAACCGGACTTTTTGTCTGAGCCGCGTGGTGTTAAGCAATCACCGTCGCCTATGGACACGGTTAACTACAGAGACTTGCACTTGTTTCAGGTTGAGTGTAAAGGCACATGGGCAGCAACGACCTCACTCAACTCCACGTAGTCTGCTACTACATTTTATAAGAAAAAATAATAATATACCTACACAAATCTCAGTGTAACGTTGAAATTAACCTACCTCAACCATGAGGCATTTACTACTTACTCATTTTTCAGTGTACAATTACACGAAGATTCCCTTGCAATCCGATCGTCCTGCACAAGGGCAACACTATCAGTGGTACTCGGGTATCGCCAGGAAACTCCTCGCGTTACGGACGCCCGTGGCGGCCCTCGCGACCACCGCCACGTTTCCGCGTTGGACTGTTTACAAAAATACCTTGAATGCTATCAGTTATTTCTAGATATATGTGTCAACAAGCTAGGATTAGAATTATAATACCGACCTGATATGAAATTCTATATTATGTTTTCTGTTTATTGTTACTGAAAATTCGGTTAACGGTACCGTGAAATTTTGATCTTAACTAATTCTGTTAGTATATGATGACCTACGATTACTCACTAAAAATAAAAGATTTGCCTTTGACAATAAAAGATTTGTCTTTCATAGAAATAGACGAACGTTAGCGAATATTTTTAAGATCGAAAGTCAACAAATACTTTTAAATCCCAGTGGAAAGCTCAAATCCGATTATGTCAAAAGTAAAGCTTTAGAGAAGGATGGAACGTAAGGAAGCTCGACAAATGCAAAGTAGTTTTATATGGCAAAGTCTCTTGAACTATGTAAACCCAAGAAATATTATAGACTTTTATATTATAGTGCACTGGTCCTCGAAACGATTATATTGATGTAACAAAAATGATACTTAAAAATAGGGACAAAAATCATTCTTAGTTCTTATGTACTTGCATTGATTTTTCTCGGAGTTGTCTCAGGGCACTAATGTTATCAACGAGTAATAGAGTCATTAGATTAGAGAGTCATTGTCATCCAAGAATACGAAATTGTTATTTTAGCCAAATACCTATCATACTTACGTATACTATGATTCTTATTTCTTTTGCAAGAGGCGTGTTTAGAAGACATAATGATGCACAAAACTGCTCGACTGATCTTTACTAATAACGAAACCTTGTCTCCATCTCTATGTAACGGAGCAAGGGCTTGCCGTAAGAATGCACAATTTCCTGCAGTTGCACGATTCAGTCCGTTGGAGAGCAAACGGTTCGCAACAGCGCTCCCGAGCATCCAGGCCAGCTGGAGGTAATGGGATGAGCATGGGAGAACTTGTAAAAGGATCACGTTTTATACAGAATTGTTACATTTTTGCATCATATGACCTTATATTTATTGGAGCAGTGATAGGCGAGTCGTTTCGTGACTACATAACGCTATTTCGCACTTCAAAACCGTAAGCCCGTATACGGGTTATTCGATTCTCAAACAGGCAAGGGTAGTGTACAGGCAGACGCTGTCCCGGCTGACTTATACAAACTTATAAGCGCGCAACGCTCATACGAGTCCGATGTGTGGCAAAAGCTCACCGATACGCATACGCGCCTACATGCGCAAAAAAACGAGCTTATACACGCGTTTAATACGCGGTCTTAAACCGCCCTTATTCTTATGTATCCGTCAGTAAACCTACATCACTTGTCTTTTGATACTGATCATACTGAAACCGTTAGACTAGTTCCATGCATTCGCGATTCCTACCAACGTTCTGTTCAACCACATTGTCTAATAGATACTTCCCCTTGCATTACAAGATATTGTGCAAAAAGTCTCTTTGCTATAATAAAACAGAATTCATAATTTATAGGCACTTCCTCTTTTCAATCGGATTGCACCCCGCAGCGCATTCAGCGCAATGTGTTAACATGGAGCGCGCCGCCGCGCCGGTCCCGCGGGAGTCAGGCCACGTGTGCCCGTGGGAAGGGCGACCCACGCCCGGCCACGCGACCGACATGCTCTGTAGGCGCCCCACTTCCTGTGATAATTCGTATATTTTCTACAGCTAGACGAAGTTTCATTTTTAAAAAGGAAAAACTTCTACAAATATTAGGTTTTTTTACCAACAGATCCTGTAAATAAAAAAACTGGCCAAGTGCGAGTCGGACTCGCGCACGAAGGGTTCCGTTCCATTTATCACTCAAAAACGCCAAAAAGTCACCCTGGTTGTATGATATCTATTTTATTTTTGTGAATATATAGGAAACTTAATATTCTGTGAATATTTCAAGCGTCTACCGGTTGTCGTTTGTTATTGAGATCGAAAAAAAACACGTTTGTTGTAAGGGTTCCATTGCAAAGTATTTATTATTTTATACTGATTTTAGTATTTGTTGTTATAGCGGCAACAGAAATATCATGACATCATCTGTGAAATTTTGAAGTGCCTGTAACGGCTCATGAGATACAGTTATTATATCCCTTCGACAATGTAAAAATCCTTGTAATATAAAAACCTATTTTTAGGGTTCCGTAGCCAAATGGCAAAAAAACGGAACCCTTATAGATTCGTGATGTCTGTCTGTCTGTCCGTCCGTATGTCACAGCCACTTTTTTCCAAAACTATAAGAACTATACTGTTAAAACTCGATACGTAAGTAGATGTATTCTGTGAACCACATTAAGATTTTCACACAAAAATAGAAAAAAGCAATAAATTTTGAGGGTTCCCCATACTTAGAACTGAAACTCAAAATTTTTTTTTCATCAAACCCATACCTACCGTTTGTACCTACCCATCATTTGTAAATAGCCATCTATAGATTTAGCTATTATAGATTCAAAAATGATATTGAGATTTTTCTAATATCATTTTTTTCTAAACTCAATAGTTTGCGCGAGAAACACTTCTAAAGTGGCAAAATGTGGGTTCCTCCCCCCTGTAACTTCTAAAATAAGAGAATGATAAAACTAAAAATATATGATGTACATTACGATGCAAACTTCCACCAAAATTGGTTTGAACGAGATCTAGCAAGTAGTTTTTTTTAATCCGTCATAAATCGTAAACCACAATTAACCTTTCATTCAATCTTAATGCAATGACTTCTATGGGTAATCAAAGGCAATGATATATTTCTGTTGCCGCAATTGTTATAAAAATACAATAAAATAAATATTTAAGGGGGCTCCCATACAATAAACGTGATTTTTTTATAGATAATGGTACGGAACCCGTCGTGCGTGAGTCCGACTCGCACTTGGCCGGTTTTTGTACATACAAGAAGGTACGACATATCTTGCCAAATAAAAAATAAAATTGTATTCTAATAGAAGCACGAAATATTTATTTACCTACGGGCAGAAACATCGCTGTAACAAACCATCAGAATTTAGATAATCGTCTTATCATAATTTGACGATATAGACTTGAGTTACACGTGGCTAATTTGTACAGAAACAGGAATGAAATATAATTTTATTTTCTTCCAATTATTACATTCTTTTATCCAACAGGTAGTATGTTATCTGGATTCTAATATGAATTACTCTGAACTGTAAAGTCAACCAGAGGTGAAGAGGACTTTGCTCGCCTTTTCTTTGTGCGACAGGTTAAGAAAAGATAAAACCCGAAACCGAACGCGGGTAACAGTTACCTAGATTCTTAGCAAAATTTTATGCGAAAGTATGCCATATTGACATAAATAACGCGACTGGGAAAAGGGAGTTAAATTCGCATGGCAACCACTTTTATGCACTAGGAACCCTGGCCGGCCTCCAACCAGGTGCACTAACTACTTGAGAAAGACGAAGGGAGTGGCAATCATCAGAGAAGACATACAATCAGTCGTGGACCTATACAGATTGATGACAACGAACGATATTAAGTTACACCATCCGGTATCAGACACACTTTTTATGTTATTTCTTGTAATCAAATCCCAAAAAATGTTATCTCTTAACTTTTTTTTAAAGCAATAATAAACCTTTCTGACGAGTAAAAGAATTTAAGCGTGAAAACGTTCATAAAAACGGCAATAACTCCTGCTACGAATCCTGTGTTTATAGTAGCACGCAACGGAATCAACGACTACAAAAATCATATAATAATTTAACGTGATGCTGAAATACACTGCACGGCTTGTAAAAAATAAACATGAAATTTGATTTTGACATGGGCATAGCAGCCCAGGGCTGTCGAATGGACAAATACACCAATAGAGTCAAGCCGCAATTATTTCAATAACACAGTACGATACTTACAAATTTGTTATGTACTTTTGTTAATCGTTGTGAAAATTTCATTATGTTTCATAACTCAGTTTATCAGCTTTTTATGTTCACCAAACGTCCAAACAGCATTTTACCCCGTGTGGTGGACTATGACCTGAATACTTCAATATATTATTAGCGCCCAGCAATGGGACCATGTTATGATTTGGTACTGATTATGTAGGTACGACCGTTTTATAAATACGCAAGGTAGGTGCGCAGCGTGGTTCATGCTGTTTGTCCCAGTCTAACAGTCTCAATGTAAATAAATGTCTTTTTACTTTTAAATATCAATAAATGAGCATAACATTATGATAATATTTTCTTGAAGGCAAAGTCATGGCAATTAAGACACTTCGACCATCTTCTGTTTCTGTCTGCGAGTGGGACTGTTGATAAAAAGGTTGTAGATCATGTCATGTAAAGTATTGGCAGTTGCCAGCCCTACCGGCATGTAGCCAACACAATTTTTTGCAGCCTCGACACACGAGCCGCCGGGCTGCCGGGCTGCCGACGGTAACGTCGGTAACCCGAAGCGCGTTTGTTTACGTTTTTTGCTGCACGTCGTGGCAACCGATGTGTGGCGCACGTGCGCGCCAAAAACATATTTCATTTATTGAACACATTTTTTATTTCACCATCAGCAAACGCTTGGCCTCGTTTGCTAACAGCGCGGTTCAAAATGGGTCGTGCAACTGCGGGTAATTTGAGCGCTCAGATTTAATAGTAATTTCATAAGTAACGGTTTACAATGTCAGCATAAGACGCTATTTTGATTTTGAATATTATGTACTTTCATTTTAAGACAATTATGGCGGAGTTAGTCATACGTATTACATACCTACATACGGATCATTCATTAACGGTTATTTTCCAATCCCTTAACTCGGAACGTTCACAATCAATCATTGGTGGCAGACGAGTATTAAACACGTCGAATGGTGTGAGATCAATAGCTTGCCTGAATTGTTCTGTGTAAGCTTAGAAACCAATATTAAATTATGACTCGATGTGATTACCACTATTCCCACGAGCCCCGAAACATCAATCATTTGTGTTGTATAACGGACAAAGAACTCAATCAAAGCAATAACGATATATAAAAGTCTATTAAGAGCATTAAGAGCGTGCACGTTTTTCCCCCATTCGTCCGTATAAAATAGACCATAACATGTTTTACTGTTAACGTTCTAAAGGAGTAGTAAATCCAAAGTAATACAACCCTGCGATACGAGAGTCTAAGGGATATGTTAGCTTTTTTTATAATTGACTGAGAATTTTTGTAAGCAATATATGCCCATAGGCCATAACCATAATCATGGCCATATGGCCGTAATGACAGAATAAAACTTGTAAAATTATGCCAAAACGAATCCATACGAAGCATGTAGAGGTAAGCTCCTAAATCTAAGTACTTGCCTACTTCTACCAGCCTAACTTCACCAACTATAAATCTCAGTCAAAATTTGTGACTTCGCCGATTCGCTGCTTCCGCGAATCCGTCACTTTTGTGCTATGCCAATATTATTATCTAGTTTCTGAATAATGTAGCTTATCACTAAATTACTCAGAAACGTAATATATTATTAAAAACAGACTGATACCTACTAATCGCCTTTAATACTAGCTGCAAATTTTAAAAGTTGTATAACGCTAATTGATAAATGTTCGCATATCTAAAAGCGCAACACACAACTACTGCGAAATGGCCCAGACTAGACATAAAGGACTATGATATCTAGATCAATTGGCACTTTGAACCCTGATTGAGAGCATTCTAGTGCACGACACTTAGATGTAAGCCGCTTACTCGTATATGTATATGAGTAGGTCCCCTATAGTCGTACGTGTGCACTAATTAGACCTATGTACGTAGTCGCTTTGATATACATAGAGGTTTTTGAGGATGGAGGCAAAACAAACTTGAATAAACAGCACCAGATTAATATTAACACTTTACGAACTCTGGTCTGTGTTTACGAAGTAAAATAACGTTGTAATGTGGGACTGACCAAGCCGTACTATCGATCGAGAGTCCCAGGTTCAACTCAAACTCAAAAATCAAAATCTCTTGGGTGGCATATAGGTACATTTTGTAAAATATGTATATTATCTTTTCTTTTTAAGTTGTTTTTAATTGTAATAAAATATTTTGGATGTTAAGAAAAATTCGTACAGGGTTTACATTTAAAAATAAAATCAAAATTAATCAGAGAATTATTTATATGCACAAAAGAAGCAATAACATATATGTACAACTAATTTTCCCTAGACTATGGTATCAATAGTTCGCGTGACGGATCTATCGTAGTTGCGGTTCCAGCGAACAGCAGCGCAGTGGCGACCTCGATGGCGGGCGCCGGCGTCACGACCGCGCGGGCTCTTTGATCACTGCTCGGTCCCACTAAAAAGTTCTTCGACGTCCTTCCAAGAAATCCTAATGAGAAGTACAAAAAATACGGCTCTATTTGTCATTATTTGTGAATGACAAAATTGTAATATTTTTAAGGCTGTAAACAAACAAGAATAATATTTAGTCTCAAAATTCATAATTTTTCGTTATTCCTTTATGCTATAGATACCTAGGACGTCACCTCTCATCTGTAGGTTAACTGAAAGTGGGCATTCTACAGGCTTAATTTAAATATAAGTAATTGTAATTGCCTTACCTTTGTACGGTTACCAGACTACATGAGGCAACCACCAGCCTCCGAAGTAGCAACGCATACGATAGCATACGATCTCACGCAAGACTCAAGCTTTCTTGAGTAATTACTGGCCAGCAGCAATCAATTAATTTAATACCACGTTACATCACCTGCATGCTCCACTGCTACTCCATTCAGATATAAATTACTACCCATTAACGCAGGCAAAGAAGTTATTCGTGTCGTACGGAACCCTAATTAATTACCTATATAAGTTTTTAACAAAAAAAAACCCGCCTTCAAACGGTAAATAATAACATTGTTCAGTACTTGGCATTTAATTTTGATACTTTTCCTTGCTAATGGTAGTGACTCTTAAAACTGTTTTCGAGTCGGTGCCCATTCAGAGCGAAAGGTACGCCATTTTAATAATTTTTTTACTAAAAAGGGCCCGGCTTCATAGGATCGCATAATCAGATCTTGACTTGGTGACAATGGGACCGCCTTGGAAGTATGAACTTTCGAACAAAAAAAGAATCATCAAAATCAGTTCATAAACGATGACAAACGATGAAAAAACAAGCATATATACGGTCGAATTGAGAAACCTCCTCCTTTTTTGAAGTCGGTTCAAAACAAGCTAAAACTTCAATAAAAGATTCAAAGCGCAGAGTCTGTTAGTTGACCAGTCAAAAGCATTGTCCTCTATTCACTGACTGTTTCCAGGAAAAATGCTCTCCAATAATGAGACATGACGATTAGTTAATAGTACACTGATCTCGGTCACTGACGGTATGACGGACGGGACAATTAACTATATTCGCGTGACAGGCTCGGTTAACAATACCAGACAAAATACCTTCACAATTGTTCTCTTAACATTATGGCATACGTTAATACTGTCATCATGTCACATTATGTTATACAGATTTTGTGATGTGATTTTCCCTTGCCGTTTTTAGATCTACGGGATGAACTCTCTATAGGTTTTGATTCCTTTGTAAATGGCATTTAAAAAAAATATCATTTAAAATAATTGTAAATGTCAATAAATACGGAATAAATCGCCCAATCTTTGTATTTTATTCATATAGTTCTAGAAGTTACATTTCTTCAAAGCCTCAAGTTGCTTGCAAGACTTTTGTTACCTGATTAATAGAGTTATTGTTAAATATTTTTATTTATTTCAAATGAATACCTTCTCCTAGCATAGTTACGTATGGCTGCAGACGGAGGATGCAGGATAGTCAAAATGCAATTTTACTTTTACTGAATTTAATGTATAAAGTAATTAACCTAGGTACAATCTATGTTCGAAGTATGAACAATAATAATGCTATCATATTTTATTAAAACTACGGGGAAGGCTGCATTCGTGAGAACGGGCTCGTATCGCAATTTCTGCTGCGTCGATAGCACGTTCGCTCGGTGACGACGGTACGCGACGAACGGGATGCGATAAGCGATATGATGCGGTATGCATCATATGTAACATCTCCCTCCTGAAGTTGAGCAACTACTGACTGGCTTTAGGCAAAGTAGTTGCTGAAATGGCGTCATGATGAACTTTTATGAATTTTGGGTCCACTTGCTCCTCATCGACTTTAACATAAATTTCTTGCGAAGTTGAAGGTTTTTCAATTTTAATCTGATTTTTCTTTCGATTGATACGACGACGTAAAAGTGCAGCACTAACAGCTACAGTAATAACTACAATTATATAAATAGGAATTGTAGTATGATAGACAATTAAATCGGCGGTTTGCTCAAGTTCCATTGGATATTGGAGTGATATCTTCTTATTGATGTCATGAAGATTTTCAAGGTTAATAGAATTTAGCTTGATAGAAGGTATTTTACTCTCGGATTGATCTTGTAAATTCGGCAGCTCCGTGATCTTTATAGCTCTTCCTTTAATATGGTCATGATTATTCATTATGGTAAAACCAGGTGCAGAAAGGTAGCAGTTGTAAGGTATAACTGCTAAAAAACTTCCTTGAATAATCTTAAACTGTTCTTGTCCACACGAAGTCTTGATTTTAGTGGGCAGAGGAAAACTTACAGTATAATGTCGGTCGTCAAGTTGCTCAAGCGATTCTCTTGTTAGAATTATTGGAGCAAGAGTACAAGTCGGCTGCAATTCCTGCTTAACGATCAACTGATGCACGCAGTCTGGAGTATGAGAAGATCTGTGATTGTATTTAATTTCACAAAGATACCATGAATTTGTCTTCGGACATTCTGTCTCTATGTACATAGAATCGGTACCAGTAATGGCTATGTAAGGATGGACAGGTATAAGGGCTAGGTGATTTTTATTAGGGAATACGGATAATTTATAAAAATCGTATGTTATAGGCAAGACCAGAGGGATTTTAAATACTACCACCACTTTATCATCTACATAAAAATATCCTAACTTCATAGTGTCATAATACTCTCTAAGTTCAATGTCAAGAATTTCTTCTTTTGTATATAGATTTCGTAATCTATCTAACATTTTTCTTAATGAGTCTAAGCTTATTATAGAATGTGGAGTGCTCGATGCACGGATAAATGCCAGATTTATTTCTAATTGATTTATTTCGTCATAAAGACTCTCTATGCTATCACTTAACATTAAAATATACTGTGCTAGATACGAGTCCCTCCCTAAATCCGTACTTTTGTCACTTATTATCCTATCGATAGCTTCAATGATTTTTTTCTGATTTTTAACTACACTATCTAACAGATTTGAATGACGTAACATCCATTCTTTACTTAGAGTCATATGATTATTAAATTCCAATTCAATTTTCTTTTCATTATTTTGCAAAACGTTGATAGCGTGGTTGTATTTCAAAGCATCCGTGTAATCCAAGTTTCCTGAAATACTTTTAATTATAGAACCCAATCCATCAATCAGGCCTCTTTTGTTGCGTATTGGCTTGAAACTTTCTAATTTATTAGATATTTTTTGTATTTTAGTATTCAAAAATGATATATGTGGATCGTAAAATACTAAAGTTTTATTATCAAATCGGTTTTTTAGATCTACCAAATTAACATGAAAAGATTTTATTTGTTCATGGATGTTTGCAAGATCTATATTTTGTAAGAAGGAATGATAGTGGGATATTACTTTTGCTGGTCCCAATTTGAAAGGAAGTAAGCCAGGTCCGTCATCTAACGGGTCAATCCTGAGCTCTTGCCCGTGAATTAGTAGTACTTGGAAGATTAACACTGGTATCCTGTAACAATATGCGATCTTTAGGAACTCTTCTTAAACGAGATTTAGCGACTGGACCACGATTCCTCTTAGTATATATATGAATAGGAAGGTCGGCTAATACATTATCTTCATTGAAGCGTGGTGCTAATTTTTGACGACTAGCCATGGGATTACGTATAAAGACCTGCTGACCTGTAGAAAATTCTTGTTCAGGTTCGCGGTTTATGTTTCTATTCTCAATTAACGCTGTTCGTTCATGAAGAGAAGATTTATTGATAAGGTCGAAAACTGTGGCCATTCGCTTTCGGTGATCCTGTAAGTATTGCTGCGTTAAATGTTCAGTTAAATTAACGTCTACAGGATCACGAGGGTCGAAACGCCCTGTAATCAATTCTAATGGACGGCATTTAGTAAAACTGTGAATCGAACTATTGTATCCTAAAAGGGCATAAGGCATGAGATTTTTAACACATTCATTAGGCTGTTCTAATTTTAATATTCGTAAATGTTCCAAAATAGTTGAATGAAAACGTTCAACTATTCCGTTCTCGTTGGGAGCATGAGCTAATATTTTGTGGTGTTGTATTTTATGCACTCTAATAAATTCTAGAAACATTTGATTAGAAAATTCTGGTCCCTGATCTGAAACTAACGTCAAAGGTACGCCATGATGAGTGAAAAACTGAAGTAGAGCTTGAATCACACTTAATGCTGTTCCATCTCTTAATAAATATGCTTGAGCATATTTGGAGAACGCATCAACTGCTGTAAGGTATTTTTCATTTTGTACAGTAAAAAGATCTATATGAATAATTTCGAAAGGTTTTGAGGGCGGTGGAACAACTTGAAATTTTTGTTTAATAGGATTGCGATCGTACTTGGCCTGGCCACAGATGCCGCATTCATAAATATACTTTGTTATTTCATCTTTCATTCTAGGCCAATAGTACCTTCGAGATAAAGCCAAATAAGTTTCGTTTATTCCACGATGGTTAGTTTTACCACAATGATAGTTTTTAATTAGAACCTGTTGTTTCAGATAATCGTTGACATTTTCTACTTCCGTTTTTGTAAACACTAAATTCATGGCGGAACTTTTGAATCGATTTTGTATTATTGGAATAATTTTATACATGGCTGACTGTGGATGAACAAATAGGCCTGTTTTAACCTTGGGATTGACAAAATCTTTAATCGCTTTTATTACATCATCATCTAATGATGATTCTAAGAGGTGAATAGTAGTCCTCTTATGGGTTTCAAAAGGTTTTGTGATTGATGGACTTTTTTTGTTTCCGTTAACTATGACAAAACAAATTTGGTTGGTAAAACGATTAAGTGGGGTATCCGATATTGGTATCTCCAATATGGGATTTTCTTGACTGGTATGAACTGTGAGTGTAGAAGAAGCTGTAAGAGTAGAACTTGAATTTGCAGTAAGAGTAGAAGAGTTAGAAGGACGTCTTATAGATGGATTGACTACGAGTGAACTTATGTCATCATTGTTAATTTGGATCCGTGAGAGAGCATCGGCATTGGTGTTAGATTTTCCGGGCTTATATACAACAGTAAAATTATATTCACTGAGTTTTAGTCTCCAACGGGTAAGCCGAGAACTGGGCTCTTTTATGTTCATAATCCATTGCAGAGGTCTATGATCGGTGACAATTTTAAAATTACGGCCAAATAGGTAAGGGCGGAAATATTTAGTGGCCCATACAATAGCCAAGAGCTCTTTTTCTATTGTGCTGTAGTTAGTTTCGCTCACATTTAAAGTTCGCGATGCATATGCAATTGGTTTATCAGATCCAAGGGGTCCCTGAGACAGAATGGCACCTATAGCAAAATTTGAAGCATCGGTTGTCAGAATGAAATCCTTTTCAAAATCAGGATATTGCAATATTGGATCATTCGTTAATAAAATTTTGCATTTCTCAAAACACTCAACATAGTTTGGATCATCTAATTTAATTTTTGCTCCCTTTTTAAGACATTGCGTCATAGGTTCTGTTATCCGAGCAAAATCTGGAATGAACTTTCTGTAGTAACCTAGTAATCCTAAAAAGCGTTTTATTTCTGTACAAGATTTTGGAAGTGGAAATTTTTGAATAGCGGTAATTTTATCCGGATTTGGTTTTATACCGTCTTTGCTAATAATGTGACCTAAGTAAGCTGTCTCTAATTTCATGAATTCAGATTTGTCAAGTTGAATTTTAAAGTTAGAATCTCTAAGTTTATCGAAAACTTTTCTTAAATTTACTATATGTTCCTGCAGTGAAACACTAAAAACAATAATGTCATCTAGGTACACTAGACAAATTTCATTTTGAAGGTCCCTAAGCACATCATCCATCACTCTTTGAAAAGTTGACGGTGCATTTTTAAGTCCCATCGGCATACGCAAGAACTCAAAATGACCGTGCTCTATATTAAACGCTGTCTTGGGGATGTCCTGTGGTTCCATTTCAATTTGGTGAAAGCCGCTTGCCAAATCTAAAGTTGTGAAATAATGACATTTTCCTAGTTTGTCTAATACGTCCGTAATATTAGGTATAGGGTATTTGTCATCGATAGTTTTTTGATTTAGTTTTCTAAAATCGACCACTAACCGCCACTTAGCTTTACCAGAAGCGTCTGATTTTTTGGGTACTACCCAGATGGGGGAGCTCCAAGGAGATTTTGAAGGTCGAATAATGTTTTGTTGAAGCATTTTATTAATCTGATCCTTTATTTCCTGCCTATGAATAAACGGATATCTATAACTTTTTGTGTAAACCGGAACCTCATCTAAAGTCTGGATTTTATGTTTTACTTTATTACTAAAAGAAAGGGGTTCGCCGTCGATGTAAAAAATATCAGCATATTCAGCACATAAGTTTTTTAAATTAGCTTGTTCTTCAGGATTTAGGTGTTCGGTCCTTAAACGGGATAGAACTTCTTCAACTCGCGAATTTGGAAGTTCAAGTTGCTTAATATGTTTACATTCTACGTTAAATAATTCGGCTTCAATTGGACAATCCATCGAAAAAACTATATCATTATTTGATTCATTAAATACCTCTACTACACCACGACAGTTTTCTACGTCAGTAAGACATTCACGAATTACACAATTTGAAATAAACTGTTCTGGAATAAATGCTTCACCATCTTTAAAATTAATTGGAACTTTTAACAATTCAACTGAATTTGCTGGTATTATCTTTTCAAATAAATTACAATTTTTAGAGTTATATAAATGAATCGGATTTATCGCATTTCGAGTCACCAATGTCTTATTCTTTAAATTAATATTTGATTCCCATTTTTTTAATAAGTCATAGCCTAAAAGCCCATCAAAATAATCATGAAATTTATAAATGAATAAACGCATATTATCGGTCTCACAAAAATCTGCAAAAGTAGGTACAGTTATAGAGTAATTATGTCGGCTCGTGCCGTGATAATTAGTAATTTCAAATGGTTCATAGTTACAAGAAATGTGCGAAAAAAATTTTTTGACAGCTTCAGGGCTTATTACAGACTGATTAGCTCCTGTATCAATAAGTAACTTTAATGGCGGATTTAATATTTCGACATAAGGCAGCATACGCTGAGTTTGCAGGTTCATTTCTATCCTAACGCGTGTGACTTCGGATTCTTTTGAAAATTTTTATCATCGGAACGAATTGAATCTGCGTCCTCCTGAGGTTTTTCTACCTCAGCGTGGTAATGCATATCAGCACTAAACGGTTGATCATTACTCAGAACGTAAGGAAAATTGGAACACTCATACCATTCAGAATTATTAAAATAACCATAAGGGTCCAAGTAAGGTTCATCGCAAAACTCATTATAATTGATTTCCCTACCTTTAAAATAATTAGAGGGGGGTGGATTACCAAATCTTGACCAATCATGAGCTCTCAGAGGTCTAGGCATTGACTTTGCAACGTAATGACTCACTCCACTCATTGGTTGCACTTTGCCTGGTGAATGTGAACTCTGTAACATATTTTGCTGAGGCATGTTTGACAAATTATTATTATAACGAAAATTTGGAGGGGGTGCACTAAATGTTTGTTGAGTACGATTAGGGCCTCCGTAAACGGGGAATTGATTCTGCCTCCACAAAGCTAAATCGTGCTGATACCGAGAAGGTTGTGGTGTCAAGTGTCTGGGTGTATTAGAAAACGTAGAAGCGTATGGGGATGGAATCGCGGTTGCATAAAAACCTAAGGGGGGTTTAGACGTCTTAGCCTGAACAAAAGGAATGACTTTCCTTTCGGGAAACTGAGTATTTCTTTGCTGTATATACATTGTATTTATCTCTTCCTGAACGAACTCTAATGCTTTTTCGATCGTTTCTGGTCTCATGCACCGTATACGAAATCCCAATGGATCATTTAGACCACGTACAAAAGCCTGTAGGGTTAATTTTTTATACAAGGTCCTCTTAGATTCTATTGTCGATTTTACAGTTTCGTGTAAACATACATATGTCATGATTGTAGAAAATAAATTTTGACACTTATCATAAAATTCTTGCGGTGACCCTGATCCCTGAGTCAAAAGAGCCAAGTCATTATAAAGTGAGGTCTCATCACGATTGTCAGCAAAATTATTTATTAATGAGGAACGAATACCTTCCCAGCTGTCCGGGATGCCGTTGGAATTTATTAAACAAGCTGCAGGTCCCGTGACCTTGTTCAGGATACCGTTTAAAAGTGATAAATTTTCTAATCCATGACCCGGTTCTGTACTCATATAGGTTTTAACTAACTCATCACATAATTTAATAAATCTTATAAGAACATGACAATTTCCATCAAACTCTGGCAATAGCTGCAAAGCTTTAAAAATTTTATCTAAATTTGGACTTTCCATAGTACTGAAATTATCTAAATGTCTACCAAAATCTAATGCACGATTTCTACTTATTTTATCTAACCTAGGAGACGATTTTCTTGGGTGAAAAATTTTGACTGATTAATTTAACACAGTAACACAATAATAAAAAAATCACACAGGGGAAAATGGGTAAAAAAAATGTATAGACTTATGGATACAGTAAAAGGAGAGCCACAATAGAACGATTCTATAGTACTCACATGCGCATTTTGGTATCTGCTGTATCGAAGTTTAGATACTCCTCCTGGTCTGAAGCTTCGTAGATTCTGGATACCCGAAGTAGGCCTAGCTAAGTCCTAACTATCAGATATCCTACCGACTGCGCCAGTTACGTATGGCTGAAGACGGAGGATGCAGGATAGTCAAAATGCAATTTTACTTTTACTGAATTTAATGTATAAAGTAATTAACCTAGGTACAATCTATGTTCGAAGTATGAACAATAATAATGCTATCATATTTTATTAAAACTACGGGGAAGGCTGCATTCGTGAGAACGGGCTCGTATCGCAATTTCTGCTGCGTCGATAGCACGTTCGCTCGGTGACGACGGTACGCGACGAACGGGATGCGATAAGCGATATGATGCGGTATGCATCATATGTAACAGCATCAAAAATATAGTTTAATAAAAACAAAAAAAAAACACGCTTTTGAAGCACATCAAACTTAAAAAGTGAAAAATAATTCTTAATATAAGCAGAAAATAATAATGAAAAAAAAATACTAGTATTATTGTGAAAAAGTGTGGGTTGATCGATACGAAAAATATGGAAACAAAGCGCAAACTATATTTATTATTCATTTTTAGTTCAATTTATTGGTAAAAAATATTTGAAATGAAATGAAATGAAAATACTTTATTGTTGACTGTTTACATACATAGAATAAGATGTTTAAAATTATGATTGGAGTTTTAATCAGTCTACCATATTCTGGCATACAATATTATTAATTAAAATTAACTAAAATTGTTTTGTTTTCATCGGCTTTTGATGACTACCCACCGCTGGGTCAATGAGAGAAAAAAAGCCGGCGGAAAAAAAAACTCTCAGGCATTTATTTCAGTTCTCACAATTAGATAAACTTATTAAAATATTATATTGCCACCGATTTTTGATTAGTATCCAAAGTTTGAATTAAATCTCCTTTGATCAAAATCGGTCAAAATCAAGTCCCAAGGAGAGTTACAAAGAAGCTCACAATTACAAACAAACATACAGGTGAAGCTTATACATATATGCTTGTTATAAAAGGCTAATTAGTAGACAGACAAACAGAGGAATAATGATGTGATCCTATATAAGTTTCTTTTTACCTTTCGAGCATAAATATAAAACTTTTATTTATAAAGTCGTTCATTCACATTGCGCGTAAAATAAGATGTCCGTTACCAAAACTTTGATGAAAACGTGGTACCTACACTAATGAATATTTCTTTGCGCCTTGTCTGTCACTGCGCGTCCATATGTTTACGGTGCAGCAGCGGTGGCCACTAACAGCTCAGTAAAAATAAACGGTGGCGGCTTCCGGTATCGGCAACCAGGCCGACCGCTACCGGTAAACATGTGTATCGAAAAACATGTGTTATCCAGTAAGTCAGTATAAATGTGCGATGTACACTGATGTTCGGCCAGGGGAGGCATGTTTTGTGGGTTGGGTGATCGGGTGGGAAAAAGTATAGTTTTCTGACTTTCTTATTAGATTGTTAACGCTTCCTTCTGTCTGTTTTTGGTGCCATACACAAAGATATGGACACAAACACCCAGCCCGAAAATTTAGTCAACTCAGGAATCGAAAGAATTCTTGGTGCGAAACGCAGTCAGCTTGTTAAATTCGCCATACGGTCGTCAACCGGTAAGGTTAACGTATTAACATATAAATAAAGTTAATAAGGTTCAGAAATAATGATAACAGATTCCTAACAGAGCCCAGCTTAACGGATTACCAATTAAAGAAACAATGGATTCATTACTGACCACTAACCAGATAAATAATATTTTAGGGTCACATTTTCTTTATTAAACAGGGAAAGATAGGTTTACATTATATCACATAAATTAAGGGCAACGATGGCCGGTGGTAAAATACCTCATATGTAGCAGCTTAGGTATCCTCATAATTAGGGAGACCTAGAAGTTTACTCCAACACGCTATGTGGGTTGGTGCCTTGGTGGAGATGCCGGCTATTGACCAACGGCCAACAGCCAACCAGCAGTGGGCGGTTTAAATGTTTTCACAGTTTAAAAAACCCATAAGGCCGCAGACAAGGTTTAACAACTGCCACCAATTGCTATCACTTAGGACAGACGGCTTCACAAACCTTCATTTACCTATAGCATTCACTCATCTTACTTCCAACCGCGCCCGCTAGATCGCTGGCGTTATACGCCAGCCGCCGAGGCATGTGCGCTTCTCCTGCTATCAAAAAGGTAGCAATTTATGATGTACGGCATTTCACGGAACATTATAATCGTCCTCACATCACCGTTACCCGAGTCGTTTGTGCTCACCGGCGCGTGTTCGTAACTGTAGCTGAAGATAGACCGCGCTGTCACGCACCGAAACTCCGAAAAGTAACCGTGGCCAATTATAGGCGCGCTGAGGTATTTCTTGGCTGAAAAATCCACCAATCCACTTATCATTTATAAACGAGTTATGAACACGCAGATTGCTAAAATACATACGTTAAATTAAGACGCTACCTGTTATTATGTTGCAACAATTGGTAGCAGATAATTTATAGTCCAGTTCTGCAGCTGCTGAATAAAAGATGGGTAACCGCTATTAGTAAATTGCTTCTTAGTAAAGAAAACTTCCATCTGGAATGCAGAGAGAGAATGCAGAACGGAAGACACGTCGAGGTAGCTGAGACCTACAGGAAGATTGAAAGACATCATACTCGTGGATATGCCTGTAATCTGTTTACCTTCCAATTTCTAATCCTCCTGAGACTGGCTCAAAAACTTATAAAAATAATTTTTAAATATTCTTTCGGCTGAAACCAATAAACGATCTAAAGTTTGAGATTGACAGGAACCTGAAAGTTTTATCAATTGTTTCTTATTAGTGTGAATAACTGTCTTTATCTTTTTCTAATTAAAAAAGATGGAAACTATAATATATTGAGAGCTGTGAAACTTGAAAAATTATTAGCTCTCGAGAATCTCGAGAGTCGGGCCGAGATAGACAAAAATGGATAGGGTCTTGAAAGGTTTCGGGATTAAAGTAAAGTCAAAG
Organism: Pyrgus malvae; assembly: GCA_911387765.1. Lineage (NCBI taxonomy): Eukaryota > Metazoa > Arthropoda > Insecta > Lepidoptera > Hesperiidae > Pyrgus > Pyrgus malvae. The sequence continues at coordinate 298,004 of OU426955.1, read as the reverse complement.
TCAAATTTATTTATTGCTGGACTCAGATGAAGTTGCTGGAATACAGTACACAGGGTGGTCGTAAAACAGAAAGATCATGTATGCTACCATAATCATGGTGGGCAAAAATATTAACAATTTTTAGAATTTGCAAATAATTAGCTAAGCCAAACATGTCGATACAATTTTTTTACGAAGGAATAGGCTTCTACCGCTAGTTTTAAACTCACAAAATTTGTTGATAAGAAAATTAGGTTATAATAGTCACAAATATTAAACGAGTTTGTTCAACCATATCCTCCTACGCTCCGTGGAAATCCGGTCTTGGACTACCAAGTCAATTGAGATACTTTTATTGAGCTGTCAAAACGTGACATCCCCATACATTTTGTATGAGAAAATGATAAGATAATAAGACGTCACTTATCATATATAGTCAATTGACTTCATTATTATTGATTTAAGCGGTAATAAAAATCATGTATAAAAAAGAATTAACAATTATATTGCTTTCCAAGCGTGATTTAGTGCAACCTTTTTAAGGTAAGGATTTTGAATTTTTTTGTGCATAGTGTCCAAGACCCTATTATAAAAGTTTTAAACATTGAATGAAACCTGCATCCACGGATGTATTAAATTCTCATGCATAAATCAAACAACAATAACCCTGAGAACACTATGCAGACAAGGTTTCATTTAGCATAATATACTCGTATTATGCATCATTTGGTATCGAGGCAGCCTTTGAAGGACGTTCGACTCTACGCTTAGCAGAGCGCTTGTACCGTGCGTTGATTCTCAAGGATAGTAAGACTTATTCTTTATCACAACAACAACAACTTTTTTTATGACCTACTATTGGGTATGTGTCTCTTAAAAGGAGAATAAGTCACAGTCAGACTTGTTTTATCACGTTATTTTTCTTTACCATACCTACTAACTATTCAGAAATTAAATCTAATATAACTCACTGACGCAGACGGTGTGCCCGCACAGTTGCTTCCCGATTTGAGTTCTTTGAATGAATTTGGACGCCTTTTTTGTTCGCAGTGATCGAGATAAGGAGAATTCTGGATACGTCAACTGATATTGTGATCTTTTCAGATAAAAAGTATTATGATTCGAATAAGTATAAACCCATCCGCATTGGTGCAGCATGGTGAAGGCCTACTACGATACCACTGTGGAGGCGGGCCCAACAGTGGGACGCAAAAAGGGTTGCAGTCAAAAGTAGCATTTTTACAAGCAAAAGTTCGTACTGGGCTGGTATTGACAATTAGAATTATTTATTTATTTAATTAAAATAATAATAATAAATTTAAATAATAAGAAAGAATTATCTACTTATAGAATAACTGTGACCGCCGCAGACTATTTAGACCATCTAGACTATTCTAGACTATCTCAAGGGAGGCTTTAAGTAGGCGGCCAATGCGTGATTCATCGGCGCTCCACGTCCACCTTGGGCTCTAGGGAACCCTTCTAGTACGCCGAGGCACGCCATTCTGTCATGGATCTAGTACGCGTAGCCAGAACTAAGCTAAAATGCCGTACTAAGTACGGCAAATAATCAATTTTACTTTGCTTCGTAAAATTGTTTATTTTTTTTATAAGGCAAAAGTTTACCAAGCAAAGATCATTTTAAAAACTTTACACCAATTCCATTATTATCAAACAAACATTAAGACCATAGTTATGTTAGTCCGGAGAGTGACGGTCGCCTCCTGTTCGTACTACAGAGAACCGTTCCCTTCCACCGACTACGCAGCAAATTGATATTGCTGTGTAGCGGCGCGATACCTACAGTGACATGACCGCGCGCCTCACAAGAAATGCTGACCACGCAAGACGACTCAAGCAGCGAAAATTGTAAAACAATAGAAAACCGTCACACCACGTTACACTGAACTGGCCAATTAGAAGACGCGTCCTGAATTACGCTATCGAAGTTTCCTGGAATCTCAGAATATATGCAAATAATCCGAAGTTAGCATTCGGACCGCGGTCCCCAGGCAGTGACATCTTCTGGCGGGAGATCTCTCCATTTTCTCCACATCGTGACCCTGTTGATTGAAGCCGCCCCGCTGATCACATCTCAACGGTACCAGCACCTTCATCCTCAAAGTATTCGACGTCCTTCATCATAGAGTCGTCGTGGAGTCAAGGCAGCAACAAATAGCACAATGACCAGATTTCACGAGCGGCCTTACGAAAAGCGCCTTGGTTCCTTCATCCTGTAATGCTCAAGATCAGCCATCCGCAGCACGCAGTAGAGGTTTCTGGATTTCTCTCCTGTGCTTGCGCACGCAACGCACCATTCCGGCACACGCAGCGGATGACGACACTGGCATACGAGAGTTACGACATCATTTGCTTAAATTATACAAGGTTTACCACTTTTAAAACCACCAGCTTGCTAACCTGGTCATTTCCTGCTATCGGATAACTTAGACGGATATGGAAAACCATTAATCCAAAATGACGAATACATCAAAGCTTCGTTCAGATGACTCCATTTTGCTTGTGCAATGGCGGTCATGATACAATGTCTATTGACTAAATATTAAGGTAAAGTAAGCTGAGATAGGTAAAGTGTAGCGTTGACCTAAATTATAAAAAGTATAACAGTAAAGTAAGTACCAAAATGATATAATTTTCCAGCATAATGATCAGTCGTGACAGGTCATGCTCTACAAACTCGTGTCGCGCGGTCTTTGCCCCCAGACGCCTCTTGTAGACCGTCGCTTGTTGCTGCTCCTCAACTGTAGGCGACAGTGTCATCATTTGCAAGTATAAAAATAAAAATCAATGAATAATGCTTATAAGCCTTCCTCTATAATGCAATGATGAGAATCACGATCATCATCACATTTGATAGAGTTTATGGTTCGACCGCGAAAATATTACCGCTGCCTCCATTTTTGCCATAAAGCAATTCTATTGTGTTTCGGTGAACAGGTGCAACTGCATACGACCTCATACAAGATCTAGGCTTGCTTGAGGTGGTGCTTAGATATCCCTGGACACTTAACACCTGCATGCTCGTCTACTACTCCATTAAAATAAATAAACTACGCTACCTCCTAGGACTGATTGCATGGCGATGGCGCAACGATGACTATAGCGGTGGGCTGTGTGAGGTATTCTGGGTTCCCTGACCTCAAACTCTATAATTATAAATCTCGGCATGTTTATGGCTATACTCTGGGTATATTGAATTCAGACCTCCTCAGATTGACAGTATAGTGTAACGGTCACCACGCCTATGTGCTGTTCTAGTCCTGGGTTCTCTCAAAGGCGACTCACTCAAGTCTTCTACGGCGGATTAAGTATTTATGTCCTAATTTTTTTTTCATTCATTATTCGGGCCAAGCGTTGAACATTAAATGGTATTGGGGTATGATCTATGGGTATAATAATAATATTATTTGTTAAAATAAGCCATTATTTGTTGGTGGTGCATGTGAAGCACCATGAGGTTCGCCATACTACAACTCTGAGCGGCATTTCATTCATGTGCCGAATAGTGTTCATTCATGTACAACATCTGCGCCGCTGCCAATTCTATGTGAATTATTAAGAAGCTCTATTTCGGAACCTTTCCAAGTAATCTAATTAAATTCTATTTTTGTTTCAGAGAAGCGGTATTTCTATAAACCTATGCAATGTAAATGTGAAGTACATTTTATAAAGGAATGTTTCACTTAATTTGAAAGTTTTTGTTTCCGATATAAAGGTAGATAGATGCACGATGATCATGAACAGGCCTTCAGTATCAGCGTTTTACATTATGAAACTACTTAGATTTATTTGAAGAATTATAATAAAAATAAAAAAATATAAGTATTTATTGTTTATACTTATATTGACTTTTTTCAAATTTTTTATGGCACAATATGAAATATAGTATATTTCATTACAAGTGCGGAAAGGCTGTCATTGCAAGGAGTTCCGACAAATGTCTACCCGAGCCGAGGCGCAGCCGAAGGTGAGGGTTGACAGTCGGAACTCCTTCCAATGACGGTTCCGCACGTGTACTGAACAACTTTTTTTAATACATTTGCGAAAAAATGAAGCAATATATAAAATAATAAAAACTGGCAAAGAACATTTTTGAAAAATGGCGCCAGCAGTAAAAGATTTTTTTTAATTCATTTTACGGCATTGGATCAAATCCTTGCAGCCATTCAATATTTTCGTTTCAATATTAAATAATGGCATCGCGCTCTGTGCATATTGCCAGTGTCAATAAGTATAATTTCTGCATCTATTCTTCTATATAAAACAGTAAGTCGTCAGGTATCAGTCAGTCTAGTCAGTCAGATGTTCAAGTAAAGCGATGGCTACTTTACGAGAACATGTCCGAAGGAGTTTTGGAGGCAAGCCGAAAAAACATGTTTTCGCACTGTTATTCTATTTCACAACACTCGTGCACTGTTTTTAACCTATATCGAAAAAAACGCCATCAACTTTATCCGATATAACTCAAAAATACACCAAGAAAATGAAAATCCCACCAAAACATTCTGTAAAAAACTAGCCAAGTCTCGATGGAGCTGCTTGTTTATCTCTAAAAAGTAATGAAATCTAGAGAAAGTCGTGCCAAGTCTAAGGTTCCTTACTGCGATTTCTTTATTATTATAGTTAACGTTGTGTGACTTGGCCGTTGAACATTCGTTTTGTTTACACGTAATGTTATATCTGTTTTAACTACCTATGTTCATGTACGTACCATGTATGTACCATGTTAAGCGAGATAATAGCCCATACTGGTATTGGTAATTGGACGCTAGTGTCTCATTTTAGGCTGTTGTTGATTGTGCAACACATGCATTCAGCATTGAGAATGCTGACTTCTGCTCACTTCTTTTTGGAGCGTCAAATCGACCACCGATCTAACATAAAATAACACTTGTGTATCCTTCAACGGCCAAGTCACACAACATTAACTATAATAATAAAGAAATCGCAGTAAGGAACCTTAGACTTGGCACGACTTTCTCTAGATTTCATTACTTTTTAGAGATAAACAAGCAGCTCCATCGAGACTTGGCTAGTTTTTTACAGAATGTTTTGGTGGGATTTCACTTCTTTTTGTAGAAACGTGGGCATATTGATTTATTTTATTAGATTTTCTTATTTGACACAGTTTTTTTCTTTTTATTCGAAGTACTGCCTAAATGTAAATTAAACCTAGAAAACTAAGAGTACTAAATAAGTAACAATTAAATAAAGCATTCAATTAAAACTTCTTTCAAATCTAATAATTAAGTAATAATCAGTAATACGTCACTAATCAGAATATTCCTAACATAGATACCTATTCAAATCTTAGAATTGTTATAATAACAACCTGCTAATTAAGGGCATGCATAAAAAAGGAGTAGGTATTGTAATTGAATATGTTTCATTTTGTAGAAACGACTGGAGAATAGTTTTTACATAATCTGAATTTTCTTTATATTTACTAAATTTTTATGCAACAGAAAACACGATGCCATAAAATTTTCTCGATAGAATTATTTTTCAAAATTAGGACAATATTTTCAATTTTTATCATTTTATGTCAATACGAGTTTGAATGTAAGTATTTATCATTATTTTTTAACAACAAGCTAATATTATTATAAAGCTTTCTATGCAAACAGTTTTCTATGTTTTGTTTTAGTTATTTAACGAAAAATTTTTTTGATTTGGCGCTTACGACATTCAAAATAAGATGATGCTTTCTTTTCCTCGCGAGAGCTGAAGTAACGCATGCCATCACTCTCTTCTCTTCGCCACTTCCATCCCATCCCACCATGATACCACCCATAGATAATACACTTTTATACAGGAAATACCACCCGTGACCACTGTCAACGATGGACGCGTACTTTTTATGCCCGTATCACCCGCGAAATACGAAAATTTCAAATTTTATTTCATTTTGTTTAGTTTTTGAAAATATATTTTGTTTCTTAGTAAGTAAGTATTAGGTATAAGTTATTATTTTTAGTAAGAATTAGGTAATTTTAAAGTTTAGAAAATGGGAAATAAAAGTAAAAATAAATTATCAAAACGGAAATATTTACAATTCAAACGACAGCAAATAGCTTATATGAACGAAGAAAAAAGGTAAGTAGAAAGAAACAATACCCGATATATCGATAATCTATTTACAATAATTTTTTTCGTAATATATTTTATTTTAGGCTAGCTATCTATTTATGAGCAAAGAATATTTAGGTTACTCGGTAGTCACACCTGGTCCTTATTTCACGATTTGGAAAGTAGCGTCTGTAGTCAAGTTTTTGAAGTCTTGTTTCACTCACGTTTGCAATACGACTCAGGTTCGATCCCCAGCGTAGCATATGTTTTTTTTATTATATAAATTTGTTTTTTTTTACTATTTTAAAATTACAAATAATTTTTACAATAAAAAAGCTTATAAAAAGACAGACTGAAAACATAAATATTTGAAATTCTTACGGCCGAAAGAAGTCTACATGAACAAAAGAAAAGTACGTAAGTAACCTGACAACGAGAAATCCTTACTGTGTGTGGTAATGTGTAGCCATACTGATCCTTTATTTCACTCTAAGTGAAGTAGTGAGCGTAGCTCGTAATAAAATCTCGTGCATTTTGTAGGAGTGTTCTGGGTTCGATTCCCACTTGTACAGTTTTTGTAAAATTAGTCCTCAACCACAAATATTTTTTTTACAGTGAAAACGTTTTTCCGTTTCTAATTCATTAAAAAAGTGAACAAAATTGTGAATTTATTTTAAGTATCGATTTTTTTACTTTATTTATAATTTTACATATGAGCTGCGGCCCACTGTATACAATCGTAGAACAGTCGCTGTACAGTGTTTTTTGCAATGTTTAAGTACTGTACGTTGCTGATACTTATATTATACGTATTTGTTCAAAATTTTGTTACTAAATGACATTGTTGCAAGACAGTTATTTGAGCTTCTTCGTTGTATAAGAGTTTCTTCGTTGTTCCGCTAGGTGACGCTGGCTCGTAATTTAGAAATCAACTTATTTTTACTTAAAGTCACCGATAGATGGCGAATCCCCGCAAGGGGAACATCACCCCGCCGCAGGGTAGAGGCTTGGCTTGTGATTAGGTATTTCGCATTGATGCATGCCCTAAACCTTAGCAAACCTCACGAAATAATAAGCGAAATCAACAAAATGCAAATAATCCCTCCTAATCCATAGCAAACGTTTTCAAGCGCAGTAGAAGAATGTCGTAAACGAGTCGACTGTAACGCGGCCGCAAGCGCGTTTTAAAATACAGTCAGCGCCATCTAGCGACCTCACTATCACCGCCACTCTTAGTCCAATGCATTATATTTTGACCAAATGAGCGAAATTAATATTTTAGTGTAATTTGTTTATTTAATTTACCTATGTAATGTTCGAGTAGAATAAAGTTAATCGTTCGACTGTTTCTTCTTGTATACTTGTAAGTATAAGTATAAAAGCCAATCTTGTCTTATCCAGAGTTTTCCTTTAATTTTATTTATATGCGTATTAAAAGCAGAAGGGGAGGCATTCGCCCAGCATTGGAACGTAATAGGCTAGATTAAATTAGATCTTAATAAAAAAAACTCAAAGGAAATAATACTGAACCTACTCAATCTATACAAACTATAAACATAACGTTAACTCTTTATCTTTATTATTAGACAGGTGTTAATATAATTAATATTTACATAATAAAATCAATGAACTTTCTACCAAAGGAATTACCTACTGTCCTGCCTCCTGGAGGACTCGAGGAGAGGGGGTTGAGGTTCGAAAAAACTTCGGGTCACTTATTCTCGGAGTCGAAGTAAGGATGTGACTTCAAGCCCGATTTATTTGCGATTGCTTTAAAAATTTTCATACATTGGGTCTTATATACAATTTACCCAGAACAGCGTGATTCAGAGTGTACATTACTAACGCCATCTAGCCCGATATTGGAGAACTATTACAACTTACAATTTTAATTGCGCTCCGCTAAAGCACGGTCGGACACCTACCTAGTACTGAAATACAGCTAAATTAATGATATTTTTAAACGTAACGAAGATATATCTAACTAAATAAACGAAATGTAGAATACTAGAAAAGTACTTATAAATACGAACGCGATTCGAAGTACTGCCTAACTGTAAATGAAACCTGGAAAACTAAGAGTACCTACTAAATAATCCTAGTTATCCTAGTTTTTATAGTTTTCCCTTTATGTGACCATTAAACCCTAACTCTGTACCAAATTTCAGCTCTCTGGGTTTATGGGAAGTACTAGTTCTATTTTGATTTTATGAGTAAGGTGAGTGTCGTAAATGCGACGAAAAATGCGAAACTTTGCTTTCGCTTAACTTCGGAACTAAATGACCTACAGACTTGAAATTTTGGATTTTAAGTATGTGATTATAGCTTACTGGATGATGAAAATTTAAGCGCTCTGGTCTTATCCAGAGGTTCTCAAATAGGGGCCTGAAAATGCGGCGAAATGGTTCCAGTAAAGGATGGACTAAGAGTACTAAATAATCCTAGTTATCCTAGTTTTTATAGTTTTCCCTTTATGTAGCCATTAAACTCTAACTCTGTACCAAATTTCAGCTCTCTAAGTTTATGGGAAGTACTAGTTCTATTTTGATTTTATGAGTGAGGTGAGTGTCGTAAATGCGACGAAAAATGCGAAACTTTGCTTTCGCTTAACTTCGGTACTAAATGACCTACAGACTTGAAATTTTGGATTTTAAGTATGTGTTTATAGCTTACTGGATGATGAAAATTTCAGCTCTCTGGTCTTATCCAGAGGTTCTCTAATAGGGGCCTGAAAATGTGGCGAAATGGTTCCAGTAAAGGATGGACCAAGAGTACTAAATAATCCTAGTTATCCTAGTTTTTATAGTTTTCCCTTTATGTGGCCATTAAACCCTAACTTTGTACCAAATTTCAGCTCTCTGAGTTTATGGGAAGTACTAGTTCTATTTTGATGATCCATGAGTGAGTGAGTGTCGTAAATGCGAAACTTTGCTTTCGCTTAGCTTCGGAACTAAATAACCTACAGACTTGAAATTTTGTATTTTAAGTATGTGATTATAGCTTACTGGATGATGAAAATTTCAGCGCTCTGGTCTTATCCAGAGGTTCTCAAATAGGGGCCTGAAAATGCGGCGAAATGGTTCCAGTAAAGGATGGTACGGCAGTGTTTGCTTTGCGCTCGACTTGGCGGGGCACTGACGTGCCATCCAGATAAAAAAGAGCAAAACTTGTCCCTTCAGACTTCCCGCCGAATCCCGCCAAAACTCCAAGCCGTAAAAGAATACCTATATGCAGAGATTTTTTTTGTTTTCTTCACCCATTCTGGGTAGGCAAAAGGGAACTATGCACATACAGTCAAGTCTTCAGTAGAATTTTTTTATTGATATGATATGAAAATGTTAATGAGATGAAATGAAATAAAACCTAACCTAACTCATTGAATCAAATCATTAAATCTGATATTGAAACAAATTAGTAGCTTCATTTTAGAAATATTTGCATGAACCATAAAAACTTCTAAAACTTCGTGGTTGTTTTTTTTAATAGACATTATTTTGACAGTTGGGAAAGAGAATGCACGAGTTCGGAAAAGGTAAAGAAAACGCACGAGTGTGTAATAGCCCACTTCCCGAACGCTATACGTCCCTGCAATACGCCACTTTTTGAGCAATTGTATTAAAAAATATTTTTTCTCTTTCTTATCTCTGGACTGAGAGGAATTTATGACATATTCTACCACTCAGGCTAAGTTCGGGTTGGTGATTATGTCCACCAAGAAAAATTAAGTTTCTCTCAGACATAAACGATGATGGAAAATTTAGTTATTAATGAAATATCACAATATTTAATCTCGCCGTGGAGCCGCCGTGGAGGATAAATACCCACTTAACAAATTTCTTTACCAGATGTGCGCACCAGAGGTTTGGATTCGGTATCTCCGTGTTTTACCGCTCGGCCATCGCTCGCTACCTGTTCTGACTAATAAATTTAATTGAAAAGCACTGGCCTGCACTGGTATTGGAGATCCTGTTTACAATATCGATTACGGGGATTAGATATAATTAGGATACGAACGCAAGTCCGATTAGCAGTAATTGGAGCCGGGATTAAGGCGATTCACGTCCAATGCCACGCAGTGCGTGTTGGTGACGCGCCACGCATTGCTCATTGTAGGGGGCCCAGGATGCACAATCTGGATTTACTCGAACATCGAGTGAGCTTAGTAGGTTCTATTGATTAAATGGTAGAAATTTAATTACAATTATCTAACAACAATTCAACCTTTATACCATTTGGCCGAACAACAATATGCTCTCAAATTATTCTGTATGCTAAATCATCTGCATATGCAGCTAATGTTGATATCTAACAGTTTGACCCTTAATTTTATTCGCAAATGAATGCATGTTCATAAATCTGTAAAGTAAATTTATTTTCGACATTTTTGGACTACAAATGGGAATTTTCTAATCTGTCAATTGTGACAACTGGCAGTAAATAACTTAAAAGTAATCAAGAAAATCCTTTGAGGGTCCTTTAAACTTTAAAGGGTGGAAGATGGCATGTCCTTCTCATTGCTAGGCAACGAGTTTGTTGTGTTGTTTACTTTCAGAATAAAAAATGGTTTCAGTACCTATATACAAACGTGTTTTATTTATAATTTAATAAGTACACAATAATTGGCGACGAGATGTCGAATAAGAGAGGGTCATTGTCAGATAAATTACTTACAATTAAAACACGATTGAGACGTACACCTAATACTACAGTTTATCTCCATACAATTTGATGTTCGGTAGAGAGATTAGCACATAATTGCATGAGGGAACAAATATCACACTCTAGAGAGTCCCAGCTTGATGATAGAATACAATTTCATGACTACAGGAATTCTCGGCCAAAATGGAACTTCGGTTTTGTAACAAAAAGTTTGGGCATTTTGCATTATAAAATAAGAACCGATGAAGGCAAAGTGGTCCGCCGTTATTTATACCAGATGCTGCCAGCAACCAAGGTGGCAGATCCAGCAATGGAATAGGGGCGGAGGTCGAGTTTGTTATATATATTGTTTACTTTTAGAATAAAAAATGATTTCATTATATACAAACGTGTATTAATTATAATTAAATAAGTACACAATAGAAGATATTCCTAATATTTTAATCGGACTGACTCGAGTATATGCTAAAATCCCGTCTCGGGTTCCCCACTATTTTGCATTCAAGCATGAAACATGCATCATATTATATGCAATGGGAAGCGCCAGCTAGCTAGTTGCCGCTTGATTTGTACGTACTTAGGTACCAGTAAATGTATGCAGCTGCCAACTGATTGTTGACTGACGGCCAGTAACCGCCAACCACCGTTAGGTCAGGTTACAGTACATGCCTACTGCAACATACCGGTATTCATAAATATTATTAAAACTCTAAACATAATTGTAAGAATGCAGCTAATGTAGAGTATTTTCTCTTGTAAATATTTATAATCAATCCTTCAACCCTTTTTGCCACCCACTGCTGGGCACGGACATAGTTGGGGAATGGGGAGGCCTAGAGCTTACTCCACCATACTACTCCAAAGCGAGTTCATAGAGATGCGAGTTAGTGGCCAACCCGCTGTCGGATGTTTTCAAACTCACTAAGGTCTCCGTCAGGGCTCACAGATTCTATCTACCTAACGATAATAACTTCGAACATCGGCGAATTGTACCTTCCGAAGCAAGGAAATGCTGATTAAATTTGCTACTAGCAGTCACCCATCACACCCCGACCGCGCCCGTTTTAGCATCGTAGATTGCTTGCGTTCAATTCATAAAAAATACAATAAGAATATTTTAAATAAGATTCTCAATAAGACTGAAAGGCATATCCTGACGTGGCATTGAATGAAGCCCAAAATTACTCGTTCACCTCAATTATTCAGCGTGGCGTGTAATGACGTCACGACGCCGACGTGTGATGTATAATCGTACCACCGCAGCCGGCTGGAGGCTTCTACCCTTATAAAAGCCATGCAATATAAATAAGAATACAAGAATCATTGGGTCCATTTCTATTTTTATCGCAAATCGTCTTGGTAAAAAATGTCTTACATACCTACTGGTGTGTGATGTACAAATACAAATGACGATACTTCGCTTTTGTTCCCTTCCGCGGCAGAGTCCCAGTCAGGTAGCCATAGAATGACGATGTTCCGACCGCGTCCAAATTTCTTAGCTGTGTAGATCGCAAAGGTGCGCTTGTTTCACTTTATTCCTTTACAGTTCAAAGAAATTCTAAAGAAGTTATACGACATATTATTATATAGTTTGACGACCCGCGTGGCGCAATGGTTACCATGCCGGACTGCCAACCGAGGGGTCCCGGGTTCGATTCCCTGCGAAACAGAAATTTGAATGATGAGTTTAAACTGTTCTCGGTCTGAGTGTTTGTGTTCCTGTCTTTGTGTGTGTCCATGGTACCCACGACACAGGGTATTAATTAAGTTACTGTGGGACTATGAGTGTGTAACGTTTATTAGTTATTGTATTCTAAAGTTCATTTTCTTAATGCAAAAACCTTCAAAGCTTCAAGTCCTACATAATACAAAAGTAAGCTTCAACTTGAGATAAATCTAAAGTAGTTTTGTTTGATTGACATTTCGATCAGATATGCGCGGCACGAGGATAGGACAATGAGGAGGGTAGGTACGGGGCACTCGGACCACTTCGACGGCACATTGACGCGGAGAGCAGAGAACACACGATGGACCACGCATTACGTATGCACATAACTTATAAACTTTGCTTGCCACAGTAATAGAACAGCCAATGTATTATGTATGTGGGCAAAAACTATAACGTAGGAAAAATTCTAGCAAAGAAAACACCCAATAACAAAAGAAACTTTTGAAAGTTTCAACGCGAACGTGCCCATAATTACAGTTTACTAACTCGTCGTTTATGGTTATACATTATTAACTAGCTGACCTCGCGAACTCCGTACCGCTTTTAGTAATATTAATTAAACACATCAAAGAGACGTTTACATTTGGAGTGACATTTTACCACAGACAATTTTGACATCAATAAAGATGATGGCATTTTCTTCGATATGGGTTAATGATACTGCACGAGTGTTGTGAAATAAAATAACAGTGCGAAAACATGTTTTTTATGCAGTTGCTCAAAAAGTGACGTATTGCAGGGACGTATAGCGTGCGGGAGGTGGGCTATTATTAAGTACATTATTCTTAGTCTAAGGCTATTACACACTCGTGCTTTTTCTTTACCTTTTCCGCACTCGTGCGTTCTCTTTCCCAACTGTCAAAATAATGTCTATTAAAAATAAAAAACCAACCACGAAGTTTTAGAAGTTTTTATGATTCATGCAAATATTTCTAAAAAGAAACTAGTAATTTGTTTCAATATCAGATTTAATTATTTGATTCAATGAGTTAAGTTAGGTTTCATTTAATTTCATCTCATTAACATTTTCATTTCATATCAATAAAAAAATTCTACTGAAGACTTGACTGTATGGGTGTAGTTCCCTTTCTTCGTTCTCTGCATATAGGTATAATTTTACGGTTGGCGCCATTTTTCAAAAATGTTCTTTGCGAGTTTTTATTATTTTATTAAATTGCTTCATTTTTCGCAACTGTATTAAAAATAGTTGTTCAGTACACGTGCGGAATTGCTAATCATTGCTAAAAGTTCCGACTGTCAACCCTCACCTTCGGAACTCGTTGGACTCGTCGGAACTCATTGCAATGACAGCCTTTCCGCACTTGTAATGAAATATACTATTTTCGGTTTGCCTCCAAAACTCCATTGGACGCGTTCTAGTAACATAGCCATTACTTTATTTGAACATCTGACTGTCTAGACTGACTGATACCTGACGACTTACTGTTTTTTTCGAAATCACATGCCCTTACTGTCGAAGTAGCCGATACCACGGTGGCGCCAGACGTGAAAGTGCCAGGTAAAAGTGAATGTACCCGACTTGGGCACTAACGGATACTAGCTGGTTTTAAACCCTAATCTGTACCAAGTAAAAAAGATGTTTTAAATGAAAGTCGCTCTGACTGACTTGAGTGAGTAATGATGCCATAAAAATGTCTTTTCCAATATCTTTGAACGATACAATCAGAACAATGCAATTAAATAATTTGTACATACTGTGCATAAAGGAGTTTAATAAATAAATAACGACAAATGGTAATAATAGTTTGGTGCCAATATATTAAGCAAGGTAACGAACGATGGGGTTGGGTCAGTACCGTGCTCGTAACCAAAATTGTTTCCAAGTAAACATGCCGAAGGGATAGTAATTGAAATTCAATTAACGTGTGTAGGCAGCAATCTACCTGCATTGTTCGTGAATTGTGCACGGACTCGTGTGGTGAGCGGTGACGGTGACGGTGACGGTGGAGACTCCTCGAAAATGTGAGGTTACTTTATAATTACGTAAGGTTACTTTGGTTAGATAACCTTTACAAGAAATACGTAATACATAGTTATTTCAGTTTTTCAATTAGTGGAATATAAAATAAGTACTTACTGGAGAGGAAATCGAAAAAATGAATGTCGCATATTTCATACAATTCACGAAGGCATCATAATCTTTCTGTTTCTACTAAAAATAAAGAATACTACATAATCATATATGTATGATTTAAACCTTGAATTTATAATGAGATTTAAAAAAATTGTGTTAGCCGTTAAGTACCGTTTAGTTTTGCAATAAATAGGTAATTGAAAGTGGTACGGGATATGTAGGTGCAATTTCTACTAGCACTATACGGTTTTTTTAATTTTCCTATATCCTAATCTTATAAAGGGCAATACTATTGCTTCATAGCTTCTTTTACTTTTCTGTTGTGCTTGCCAGAGAGAAACTATTTTTAGACAACCTATTCGGTATCGAGTGCACGAATGGCGAAATAGCACGAGCGATACTGTAAAAATTGCACGAACAAAGTCCTGTGAAGCGTCCTTTGTAGTGGTGGTTAATATAGCATATAGCAAAATAAAGCACCGTGCTTAATATAAATATCATATAGCAAACGATATCGTGGCTCTCACTAGTTGCTATTTGCTTTTTATCGCATTTTCCCTCTGTACGTCGCGTCGTGCTGTAAATCGCATCGCAAGATTCGCTCGCAAGTCACAACTAGCATCAACGGCCAACACACCTCGCAATTAAGCATTAAGCAAATAGCAACTAGCCGCCAGTCGTCGCATGTTAGCGTTTGTTGTCGGTTGTGCGGGTCTTGCGATAATTTTGCGATCTCGGGCGACTCACGTAAAAGTTTTATTAAAACTATCGTGCTTTGTTATTGTAAATAGTACTTTATTGACTGTAATTGTGTAAGGACTAATAAAAATTGAGAGTTTGTGTTATTGTTTTTTGTTATTTAATTTTTGTACATACAATCAATGATCTTTTAAATACCTACGCCTATAATTAACTATTTTCCATACCTACTTCATTTCATAATTACACTTAATAATTATAGACAGTCCTAAGCCTGGAAAGTATGAAGGAAAGTTCATTGTTTTTTACTGCTCCATTTTATAGTAATAAATTCGTAACACGATGTAATATTCTTATAATGCATGCTGTCTGTCCGAAGAGTCCAACGATAGTAGGAGCTGCGAGTTAAGCACCGCTTGCTTTATTCGCGTCCGCCGGTCTTAACAAATACACATATAAAAAAGCATGCTAAAAAAAAGCACGAAAAATAACATGCTTAAAAAATTAAGCATATAGCATTAAGCAAGTTATTGTCATATAGCACTTTGTAACACTACTAGTCCTTTGTGCCGCAGCCCTTATTGTCCTCGGCGGCACTCGGCGCCGCGGCGTAGCCGGCACTTCACCGGCGTCTACTTAAAGGCTGAACCATATTGTAAATCCAATAACGTATTACTACCTTTAGTTACATTATTTACAAAACACCACAAGTATTTTATTTAAATGGAGCAGCAGATGAGCAGTCAGGTCATGTCGTGTAAAGTGGTCTCTGTAGCACATGGATATGTAAACACAACCTGAAGCAAGCATAAGTCTTACCTTGCCTGATTATGTGCTCGTCGTTGAGCTGGTACGGCTGATGGTCGGTTCATTTGGTCTGGCCGGCAATGCAACTTTCCCCTGGACGCTCAATAGAATAAGGAACTTAAGTCCTAACTAGGAGCATCAGGATAAAAAATAATATACGAAGGGCGGCTGAAAAGTTCGCGGCCTAAGGTGCTTAATGAAACTAATATAAAGTTTTATATTTTTAACACGTCTAAGCGTCTGATTAACTTGAAAATTTGCACAGGGGTCAAGGGCCGATGACAATGCAATAATATGAGAATAAAAATCCAACTAAAAAATTAAAAATTAATAATGTAGTTTAAAAAACTAAAAAACACGCTTTTGTGAAAATACGAACTAATAATTAAAAAATAAGAAGAAAATGTATTTTACTGTAAAAAAACGTGGGGTGGTTTTTAAGATACTATTGACACCATGCACCTCACGCTTTTATTTATAGTAAAATACATTTTCTTCTTATTTTTTAATTATTAGTTCGTATTTTCACAAAAGCGTGTTTTTTAGTTTTTAAACTATTGATATAAAGTGATTAAAAAACATTTAAAATCTAAGCTTATGCTCTAAGCATGCCATCAATTCCCATCCCACCAGTATGTTTCGAGCCGAACTTTGAAGGCTGCGTTGCCTGCATTCTCCGCAATATATCCCGTATTCGATACAAGAATACGGAACTATATTTCCTCAGTCGCTACTCCTGTGCTCCTCTGTATGCTGACCATTCCGACCAGGGCTGTCACTGACGCCAGGATTTGTTCTGCATTCTGAAACTTTTATAAAATCCCTACTTATAATATAAATGCGAAAATATGTATGTTTGTCTCTCTGTATAAATTTTCTGCTATCATTTCATATTGGATGAACTGATTCAAATAAAATTTGTAATGTCAGCGAGAGGTGGCCTGTCCGCCCAGCGCCGCCCAGCGCCGTCCACCGGCGACCATTGTGCTACGCCCCAGCTCTAACTTACCCCGTCCTTCTCGCTCTAGAATATACTTATTTTTTTGCCGTATAAAATGGTGATATTATGCACATAGCATAGTGCATAGGTACCGTATCATGGTAGTAAGAAACTTTTTTTCATATACGGCATCATCCAATTCAAGTTGTACGTTTTTGGAGGATAACGGATTCCCCGAGTACGACTAGCCTAACTTGGAAAGCCTACAAGGAATACTATACTGCCAGACAGCTATAATATTTTATCGAAAATTGTAACAAAATAAAATGTATTCGATACATATGTGATATGCTTGTAAAATGTAAGATAATGAAATCATCAAAATACTAAATAAAGACTATACAATTATTATTGTTATTATTAATATTATATTTGTAATTTTTGAATTGAATTTGGTTACTAACATAGGCTATAAGATGCTTACTAACACATTAATGGACTATGTCTGACTTTAAATAAAATTGAATTGAATTGAACAATCAATAATAAATAAAGACAAAAAAATGATTAATTGTGCAAATCTTTTATTTTTATCGTTATTATCATTATCAGTCTCGCCATCGGTCAACGTCGTGTTTGCTCCACTCTCTTCCACCGTGAGACAGCGTGAAGTTGCGTCGTACAAGAGGGCAATTTTTAAGTGACCTATCGTAAAAACTCACAAATAAGTTAAACCAAACGAGCGCCCGTTTAGTGGCACTAGTCGGTGAGCGCGTAAAGATTATGTTCGTTCTATTAAAATTTGCAATCCTGAACTCGTGGCGGGCGTCGCAGATTGATGCCCGGCATTGCCCGATAACCAGGCCCCTGTGAGCGTGCCGATCTGCTGCCCGCCTCAAGGAGCGATCTCGCAGAAAGTTCTGCAGGTCGACCCCCTGCGTACCGCAAAATGTGCCCGCAGCGTGCCAGCCTGTCGGCCCCGACGATCTGGCCTGGGCGCCGCTCGTGTACGTTTCTGCGTTCCTGGAGCGCGGCAAGTTGCCGCTGCACTTTAGGCTAGAGGGTTCCACATTGCCGGATTTCAACGAACTGATCGTGCGCTTCGAACACGCTGCGACTCCAGTGTATGCTCTCCTTACAAACAACGGCTCCCTCATGCTCCACGAGACGCTGTCGCTGCCGCTTGACCGCTTCTGCCTCGATCGGTGCGCCGCCCTCATGTGTGCTTCGGACGTCGAGTGACAGGACCCGACGAATTCGTGAAATTGAGATCGTTTATAATTAAACGAAACCTTAGAAAAAAAGAAAAATTGTGAAAATGTAATATGCTAAATGTTATTTAATGTTCTGTAGCGACCTTCCGCTATACATCAAGAGATGGCTCCACGGGTATTCCTGAATCACGCTATCGAAGTTTTCTGAATACCCCACCATATATACAAGCTCCGAATTGAGTCACTTGGAGCGCAGCCGCTCCCCGGGCATTACTACCTCGTCCGGCGGGAGATCTCCCTTTGCCAAAGTTCCGTGAAAATGTAACACGCTATTATTTATAAAATTATCAGGCTTAAGTTATTATCTTTTTCTTGTAATTAAATTTTATTTATATATTTATTTATTTAAATTTAATTTATATTTCTAGCTTTTTAGTATTTTTGATGCTAGTTTGACTACAGGGTTGTATTGTTAAACTACTCGTACCAAGTTCCTATGGCCATCTAAAAGCTCCATAATCAGACCCTGGCTACCATCTAGAATCAAAGTACTCGTTAAGACGGATCAAACGAGTCCAAATATTTTTCCAACGTTCCATTTCAAATCGTTTTTTTTTTTTAATTTTGATATGAATGACGCCTGCACTAAATCGTCAGTTAGGAAAAAAACCTTTATTTAAATAACCTGTACGAGTATCAATTAGGATCAAAATTTATGTTTTAAATCATAGTAAAAATATTACACGATTATACGGTTTGCATTGTTATACAACTACAAAATGACTCTGTCTATGTAATAACACCGTCATCCTTGATTTGGTGTTGATTATGTTCCACTTCCTGATGCCGCCCGCTGCTTCTAGCGCCGTTTACCTTTTTTTTTGTATCGGGGGGAAACCTTTAAAAGGTACCCGGCACCTTAGGAGAGGGTACCGGGTTATGTGGGATTAGACCGCACTAAAACCCCCTCGGTGGCTGCCTCTGCGCTTGGGGAGGACTCCGGGATCTCCAGCGGGACGCACCGGTGTCCTCCACGCGTGACGCCCCAGAACGGGCCCATCTTCGGGAGAGCAGATGTGCTCTTCTGCACCTTCCGATGAGACATGCGGCCACGCACACACCGCCGTCCTTCCCGCGGCTGCTGGTTGGACGGATCGAGCTCCCACTCACACCGTCCACAACCCCGGAAGCCCCCTTTTAGTCGCCTCTTACGATCAGGCAGGGGATACCTTAGCTCTATTCGTAATCCTTACGATAGAATATTCTTATTGTATTAAGTTAAGGCTACTCCTACTTTGACACTGAGGTATAGAGACAGTGCGAGCATTATATACTAATGGAGACGTAAAGAAGATAATAAAAGGTGACCTTAAGATTGTCATCTTGCTAGCCAACTGCTAAGCAGTTGCGACAACTTTCTAAGTAGGTAGACGTTATCCAACTACTCAACCGGCAACCACCCAGTAAGTTGTAGTGGGTAATCACAGTGTATGTCAACACCGCCGCGTGGACCCGCTCTACAGGCCGCGACATCGGATAGAAATGGCACAGACGTTATAAAATACATAAACTCTACAAATCCATTTCTTAGCTCCAGGATTACCTGTGTCGCGAGTCTTATGGAAACATGTCAAAGATAAGTTAACAAAACGAAATTACGATTTCTTTTCCCTGTTTCATTCGCCGTAAAAGATTTGAATACATTATAATGGATCTTCTATCTGATTAAGAGGTTTCACCGCGGTAAAAAGTCTATGTCATTCTTTAGACTCCTAACTATCTTCATGCACAAAAATCATTCCATAACATCACTACATCGAGACTTGACAGAAGGCCAAAGAAACATAAACAAACATACTTTCGCATTTATAATAATTATATGGATTATCGATTAATTAACATTTCCCTCTACTGTGTATCAAACTCAAGACGTTTGTAAGGTACTTCTATATATAAATTAATGTTTGTCTGTACGTCCTTTATAGAATCGTGAACAATGCATTTGATCATGACATGATCTTCAGCAAAGTGTTGTGCATGAGTTCACAAAGGTTTCTGAGTTGGTACGACCTGTGGTACGACCAAGTAGCAGTGCAACACGCGCAGGGTACTTACAGCTAGTATGCTATAATTATTACATGATTTTCGTCTCCGAATATTTGTTCTAAAATAATGAACATTAGATTTATCTAACAAGATACGTTAGTTACATAAATACTTTTCTCTGTTTTGAACTCGTCTTTCTTTAGATTAAAAAGCTAGGCACACAGGCGGATAGGCATTTGTTTTTAAATATTTAATAACATTATTTTTACCCACCACATCACAGTTACCAGCAGTATTATGAAAATAAAAGAAACAAGAAGAATTTCTAGACAGTTCTCTGTGTTCTGAGTCTGTGCTCTAAACACACTGTTATCACAGGCCTGTGTAAACTGGCACGAGCAAATACAATGCTAGGAAGGTAGTCATTAAGTCCAATTAATAGCTTAACACGTCATATTCTATCTAAATAGTGTATCTGCCACGACTTTGCCACGATTCATGACATTTTTAGTGGTCAATATCGATGAAATGTACCTTTGTTTGTCATAATAAAGGAGCATACGAGTTGATCCTTGATCCCTGTAGCTCGGGATTAAGAATATGAACTACTTTATCCCTTGTCTGATCGTAAGAGGTGACTAAAAGGGTTTGGGGTTGCAGGCGGCGAGCGTGGGAGCTGGAACCGTCCAGCTAGCGGCCCCAGGAATGTCGGCGGTGTACGCACCTACTGCCCCCTACAAGCTACATAGCTCTAACAAGATGGGCCCGTTAGAGGCACCACTTATGGATTCAACTGGATGTCCAGGACCTCCCCAAGCGATGAGGCAGGCCACCGAGACGGTTTATAGTGCAGTATAAATCCCACATCCATCCATCCATCCATCCATCCATCAGCCTTTTATAGTCCACTGTTGGACATAGGCCTCCCCTAACGTTCGCCACTCCTCCCGGTCCTGGGCCTTCTGAATCCAGCGGCTACCCGCTGTCTTCTTCAGGTCATCAGTCCACCTGGTTGGAGGGCGGCCTGTACTCCTTTTGCCGATACGTGGTCGCCATTCGAGAACCTTTCTTCCCCATCGGTTGTCGGTTCTTCTAACTATATGGCCTGCCCATTGCCACTTCAGCTTGCAAATTTTGAGAGCTATGTCGGTAACTTTCGTTCGTCTACGGATTTCATCGTTACGAATTCTGTCGCGTAGAGAAATACCAAGCATAGCCCTCTCCATCGCGCGCTGAGCGACCTTGAGCTTATGGAAAAGGCCAACTGTAAAAGACCACGTCTCAGCGCCGTAGGTCATCACTGGCAACACACACTGCTCGAAAACTTTCGACTTCAGGCACTGAGGTATTCTGGACGAGAAGACACTTTGTAATTTCCCGAACGCTGCCCAACCGAGTTGGATTCTACGAGTTACCTCTCTCTCGAAGCTGGACTTACCCATACGGATCGCTTGTCCCAGGTAAATGTACTCGTCGACAACTTCGAGAGTAGCGCCATCAACAACGACCGGTATAGGTGTGACATGGACGTTAGACATGATCTTCGTCTTGTCCATGTTCATCTTAAGACCCACCCTTTGTGAGGCGCTATGGAGGTCACCTAGCATAGTGCTGAGCTCTTCCAGGTTCTCCGCCAAGATTACTATATCATCGGCAAATCGAAGGTGTGTGAGGTGTTCGCCATTGATGTTAATACCCAGCCCGTTCCACTCCATCAGCTTGAACACGTCTTCCAAAGCAGCGGTAAACAGCTTCGGGGATATAACATCCCCTTGTCGTACTCCGCGCTGCAGTGGAATAGGTCCAGTGCTTCCGTCGTGAACTCGGACTGTCATAGTTGCGGCTTTGTACAAACACTTCAACACCTCGATGTACCGATAGTCAATCTGGCATCGCTGGAGAGACTCTAGCACCGCCCAGGTCTCGATAGAATCAAAGGCTTTCTCATAGTCCACATACGCAATACATAGCGGCAGGTTATACTCCTCGGTCTTTTGTATAACCTGTCGCAGCGTGTGTATGTGGTCCATGGTACTATAGCCTTTTCGGAATCCGGCTTGTTCGGGAGGCTGGAAGTCGTCTAGCCTGCGCGCAATACGATTAGTAAGAACCCTTGAAAACAGCTTATAGACGTGGCTCAGAAGCGCGATGGGTCTATAGTTCTTCAAAAGGGCTCTGTCACCCTTTTTGAAGAACAAAACTACCACGCTTCTGCTCCACGCCTCCGGGACAGTTCCGCTACTGATGACGGTATCGAACAATTTTTGGAGCGCCACTAGGAGGGGTTTCCCTCCAGCCTTCAGCAGCTCTGATGTGATACCGTCATCTCCCGGTGCTTTGTTGTTTTTAAGCTGATTAAGGGCCCTTCTAATTTCGTACAGGCTGACGTCCGGGATATCTTCGGTATAGTGTCGGGTCAATTTGGCTCTCTTATCGTTTACCACATCGGTAACGGGAGCTTTTGAGGAGCTGTACAACCGTCCGTAGTACCTCTCAATTTCTCTCTGAACTTCAGGCTTAGACGAAACTACAGCGCCAGACTCAGTCCTCAACCTCGTTAACTGGCTTTGCCCTACACTCAGATCTCTTGTGAACACTTTTGTGCCTTGGTTGCGCTCAATAGTGTTTTTGACGCGCTGTGTGTTGTGAGCACGCAGATCGCGTCGTCTGCAGCAAGAGATCTGTTTGTTGAGCTGCCTGTATTTCGACATTGAAGACGGAGACCGGATGCATAGTTCACGCCTTTCCTTTATAAGACCGAGGGTTTGTTCAGAGAGCACTTGGGGTCTACTACTGGAGGGGGTCTTAAAGAACTTGGACCCTACCTCGTGGACGGTTTGTACCATCCTGGTGTTGTATTCGTCCACAGACTCGCATTTTTCTAGGCCCGCGAAACGATTTCGCAACTCAAGCTGAAAGTTCTCGGAGCCCTGGATTTGGACAGGTGTTGGTCGAAGCGTAGACTTCATTAGGCGTGACCGTTCCAGCTTGATGTTGATATTTAATGTGCCTCGTACCATTCGGTGATCACTTCCGGTTTTAAACCTGTTGATCACGGAGACATCATTAAATATGTGCCGTTTGTCTGCCAAAATGAAGTCTATCTCGCTTTTCGTGGAACCGTTGGGACTTATCCAAGTCCACTTGCGATGAGGCTTCTTCTTGAAGAAGGAGTTCATCATAAAGAGGTTCTCCTTCTCCAAGAAGTTAGCAAGCAAGTGGCCTCGGTGGTTCCGTTGACCAAATCCAAAGGGCCCTACCTTCTGCTCGTCGCCGTCTCGCGTGCCCAGTCTTGCATTGAAATCCCCCATCACCACCGTGAAATGAGTCTTAGAGGCATGTATGGCTCTACTGACGTCCTCATACATAGCCTCAACCTCATCGTCTGGGTGTGTCGCGGTCGGTGCGTATACCTGTATGACCTTCAACGAATACCGTTTTGATATTCTGAGTATAAGGTACGCTACCCTTGCTGACACACTTTCGACTTTCGTCACGTTGTTGACGAGGGACCTGTGGACGAGAAACCCGACACCACCTTGGGACAGATGTTCGCCCTCCCGGTGATAGAATAAGTTACCGGATTTAAGGATTACCGTGTCCTCCCCCTCTCTTCGGACTTCGGATAATCCTATGATACTCCAGCGTAACTTATCTATCTCTGCTTCCAGCTCATGTATCTTCTCGTCGGTTCTCAGTGTCCTGGTGTTGTATGTTGCCAGGTGCAGAGGTCGTTTTCTTTTGTGACAGCCGAATCTCTGCCGGAGATTCTTAGCACCCCCTGCCCCGCCGTTACCATGGCCGCTGTCGTAACCAGGGATAGCGGGGCCGCCGGGGACTGGGGGCCGAGGTTTAATTGTGACTGCCATAGGGGGTTTTTGCCATAGTCACCACGCTTGGCATTGCGGGTTGGTGACCGCAGTAGATGATACGTTACTCAGGAAGATGCTGCTGCCCATCTCCTGGAATGTGTCCCTTGGTCGCCTCCTACGACCTCCTGGGAAGAATCGGAGTGGTGCTACTCTAGCCGGACACCACACGGCCAAGGTTCAATCCCACATAACACTGTATATCTTCCAAGCCGCTGGATTGTTCAATGATTTCCCCTCAAGAATATCGTCACGTGGCATTAAGTGGTCGCTGCAGCTTCTGAACATAATATTAATGACACGTATTTAGTATACGTACCAGCAGTTAGTTAGCATAATATATGCTAACTTATATTAATAGCTCAAAAGCAACATCTCAAAACATTAAAGGTAGTAAAGAGTGTGACAATCATTTTAATTTAGAATGGGGCATCGTTTCACACCACCGCGGCACCGTGGGAGTTGAAATCCGCAGTGGATACAACGTCACGCTAATTTCATTCCGTGGAGTGTACTATACTCGTATTTCATTACAAATTGGGTCCGGAAGTTGTGGGATTCATACTCGGACCGATATTTAGATGGAGCCGTGATTAACTTTTGTAATCTAACAATGTGCGCGGAACTCCGCCACTAAACAACCGGCTTCAATTCGCTACATTGCATTGCATCATCAGTTCAATATTGCCCTCAATTTCTGAGGCGAACGAAGCGAAATTTAAAACAGATGAGTCAGCCAAAAGCTTCGCTATAAGTATTGCAAAACAATTTTACCCTGCAAACGTCAATGACGCAAATGGCAATAAATTGCACAAGACTACGTGGCATGGCGCAGTGTGGCCCACTGGCCTACAATAAGATCCGGCCGCGAATCCTGCGCGCAGACGTCGGTATCGAGGTGAGAGCGAAAGTGGCGGAATTTAGCCAAACTTATGTACTGTACTTGCTCGTAATGCGCTGACGTACCAACCCGGACCTCCTTGATACAGTTACGAGCTCGTAAGAGCGCCGAAACATTATGAATGATGCCAAATAACAGAATCAACATTAATTTACTCTTATCTATACTAATGTATTACTTACAGTTATGTTATAGAGAGATAAGATTGTTTGTGTGTTTTGTTTGTAATGGATAAAACGTAAAATACTTACACCGTAAATTATTGTAGTATATCCCTAAATCAATTTAGTAGTACCTTCTTAATGTTACATCGTGCAGAAGTAGAGTTAATGGTATCTAATGTCCATGTATGATGTCATTGTCTAATGTTATTTCAATAAAATACACTAATTATGTACTTGTAAGTGCTAAATTCCTGACTAAGCAATTATTAAGCACAGTAGCCTTCGATGGATCACTTTCATTGTTTTAAGATTATACGTTGCATAAAAATAATAATAAAGACAATATCGATCGTGGGCCGACGACCTTACTGGCATATTTGAGATCCTTATTAGCTGAACAAGTTATTTTGGTTTCACTCATATGCGATATATAATAGAAGCTAATACCACAGACAGACCTGACATACGATACTTGTGTATGAACTATGAAGTAAAGATAGCGAGGTATAAAAACATAAGCACAAAGCTAACTCCACAACTATTCTAACTGAAGTCCAATCTCCAAAGACCCAATCAGGCCAGCATACCAGTGGGCCATCAATATTCCTATGCTATAGTGTTATTGTTTTAACTCATTACACTTAAAGTGGCGCAAGGAAGGATGGAAGCGCTTGCAACGTCCGTTGTATCGTTGTAACACCTTACGTCGGCATCTTCACTATTCTTCACATTACAAATGATTTCTTTTAGGGTTACACTGTTGACTACACACACTGCATGTGCCGACTCATCCACATTTATTTTGTAGGGGACTGTATTATTGGGCATGAGATACATGGAGACATGAAACGTATTATATGGTTCATAGTAGCCATTTGGGCTATAAAATAAATTTCATGTATATTGTATTATTGGTGGAACTAACAATAACATGATATTAACAATGGTAACGCGGCGCAGAAAAGTGACCACATGTTGTTAATCAAAAAATAATCATCAATTTCAAAATTATCTTTAAAGTACCTATCACTGGGAAATAAAGTCAAAATGATATTACCACTTGGAATAACAGGAATCAATTTGCTATCAGTCAATATAATATTAGGACCAGTTCTACGGAAATTTGAATTTTTATTTATATTAGTTTAATTTAAATTCATAGTGAAAAGAATATGAATTTTATATTTTATATTAAAACTGATCCTAAATGTACAATTAAACATCATACACGCAACGACGTAAACGCAACGATGTCTAGTGTTGAACACCTCATTTATCAAAAGGATGCAGTGTTAATACACATTGTTTTGAACGCCTACAGCTACAAGATCATTATTTCGCAGCAATCAATGTACAAATAGTTCAATGTTTCACATTCGGCGTAGAGGCTTGTGGGCGAAGTTCGTTACTGGTACCGTATCGATGTACTGAATTGTACAGGTGTTGGCCGTAATACTCTTTGCTAATCGAAACTAGCACTGCTCTCATCATTAATAGAGCAACCTCCAGGCTTTCAACATCTTGCTCTTCAATGTGTATTAGTGAATATTTGTATCTGTGACTAACCTTATGTGGGTTGGTATTAAACTACCTATAACACCCCTAAAAATTTACATCTGCTGTTGAGACCACTGATTTAATGTGCTATCCAAAGCCAGAAATCGCTGTGGAAATTATATGCCCCTAGGCAGAGAGGCATTCAAATCTTGAACTGGCTATAGTACAGTTATTAGTTAGTATTATGTGGCTGCAGCCAACACTGTGTGCCTGTGTAGATCGCTTACATTCTACATCAGCCGCAGGGCTATGTATTCCATTACTCGAATAGACATTAATTACCACTAAACCATCTATACCGTGCACATTACAAGTGATCCCTTACGTAGGCGCCCTCTTACGCTAGCTATAAAGTTCATTCGTTCACTAATATGATTATTTCGTTATGCTCTCGACCTGTCACGTTAATTTATGGTTATTGCTGTCGGTTGTTTGGTGTAACTTTTGAATTATGTGTACCGTGGAGTTCATTAAGGGCTCTGAAGATGTATGCGTGAGGAAAAGGCGTCTAATTGTTGGGTACTTAATATGCGATGCGTTAACGACTTTGTAGGAAGTTGGGATATTTTTAGTCTTAGATTACAAATGAAGTTACGTGCTTTAAATAGCCAGTCATGTGGACTACAACTATCACATAATTTGATACCCACATGTTTGTGAAAATTAAGGGCTCCGTTGCATAGATTGCTTCCGTGCTTGTATTGAAATTCAGTCAAATATTAAATTACATTGCACTAACAATAAAATTCGTTTCTATGTTTCCGTTCTATGTTTCGCTGTCAGGAATAAGGTAAAGTAAGGCTTTTCTAACTGCGGTTTGGCGGACTTCTCATACTACTACTACGTCCTTAAGAATAAGTAGGCTAAGATTTTTTGATATTTTTTAAATATCTTTGGACAATTCATTCACACAACACCATCTAATTCCAAACTAATCAGAGCTTGTACTATGGTAATCAGAAAGATGATAAACATACTTATATAATTCTAAATACATACTTAAATAGATAAATGAACACCCAGACACAGAACAAATAGTCATGTTCATCACACAAATATTTGTCCTGGGTGGGAATCGAACTTATCGAACCCACGACCTCACGCTGCGGCTGTGGCTCATCACCCACTACGCCACGGAGGCTGTCGAAGATGCATATTCGTAGGTATATAAAACACACACCTATTAAGATTTTTTTAAAAGATAATATCCCTTTGAGTCCAAGATAAGACTTTTATAAACCCAAAAAACACCAACTGTCATTTTCTTGATGGTGTACAAACAAGCGATCAAACCGAACGACTATAACAATCGTTGTTGAGCATTTCTTTTTGCCGGCAGCGAGCCGTGATCCGCCGGAAACCAGACTAGTTTTTGCAAATCTCGCAGCAGACGGCGGCAAAAACGCTGCGCCAAATAATTGGTCCGTCGGAAATTACACGCATAGGCCGCCATTACTACATCCTACTCTAGCAAATAGCTGCCAAACTAGCTTGTTGATGTACCTATACAGAATGGTATTTTCACATATTTTGGAGAACGTGAGAACATAATTCTACTACTAGAACAACACATAAACATTTATAAGAATGGAATGTATGAATGCACAGTATTCGTGGTTGGATGTGCCTGACGACAGCGGCAAGGAAGCAAATTGTTCTTTTGCTGGTAGAAGAAGTCAATTAATTTTATCAATTCGTTAATGTCTGAAAGTTGGGCAGCAGGGGAATGTTTTTGTTGTTAAGTTCATGTGTCTTAATGTGTATTTTAATAATAATCACGTATCTATAAAACAAGACCTCTTCTGAGACACCTCCAAGAGTATTCTTGTTGGTCTATCCTGAGTGAGGTATCCATCATTGCACGTTCCCTTCTCCATTGCCAACAAAAATTGTCTGTGCAAGCTTCCGCTTGAAAACTCTTATAACGGTAAACATTCGATGCCCTGGCCCCCGTAATCAACGGTGACTAAACTGTATTTTATTACAAGCTGTTATTTAGTTTCACCTATCACGTTGTCTGTCTGTCTGTAATCAAATCTTGCAATTTAAACGACGCAACCCTATCGACTTTGGACTCGTTTGACCCGACTTGACGAGTACTTTGATGCTAGATGGTAACGGGGGTCAATATGGTCATAGGAACTCGGTAATTAAGCGACACAACCCCGTAGTCAAACTAGCATCAAAAATACTAAAAAGCCAAAAATTTTATAAAAAGAAAAAAATATTTTTAATAACAAGCTTTTACCCTTTAATATAATAAATAAAATAATTAAAAAGTTATAAATATTTTTTTCTGATAATTTTATAAATAACAGCCAGCGTGTTACATTGTGATTGCAAAAGAAAAATAAGGAAAATGTAATATTCTAAATGATCTTTATGTTCCATAAAAATATAACACGCTTTTAAATTATTTTTAACATTTTAAGTTCTTTTAATAAATGCTTATTTAAAAAAAACAATTTCAATTTTCAATTTCAAATTGAAATTGAAAAAATTGGTAATTAAATAAATTAAAAAGGTTTTTTTCTTTTAATTTTTGTGTAAATTATAGCTTTAATTAAAATCCTATACTAATGATTACTTACAATTTTACTAATTTTTTAAACATCGATGCAATAAAGCGATGTGTCGTTGACCACCTGTCGACAATTAACGCAAGCTCACCACGACGCACCAGTCGGCTTGAACATCTGTTTAGCTTACACTAAATTATAATTTATAACACATCCTGACTATGTAATAAAAATGTTTCAACCTTTTTACTACGTTTAGGTATATTCTATCTGACTAACAAATAAACGTACGACGCGGGACGATAGACTGATTCGATGATATTTCTAGCTTCCAAATACATTCTTAGAGGAATTACTCATTGAAACAAGGCCGTACCTAAGGCCTTGTTAGACATAGAAAAAGAAGGTTACTGACGTGACATCATCTATATACCTGTGAGAAGAATGAAAACATGGTTTATATTAGGGTATATTATAAACCATGTGTTATGTGACTATATATGGTATGACTTTCAACAATTTAGGTCCACGAGGAGCCGTAGAATGTTGGCAACCGTAACTTTCAGTAACGATAAACCATATTATTATTATGACTATAATATGCTCTTTCACTGATTTTAATTTATTTTTAATTGATACTTTGACATCAATATTATTAATGTTTTATCATGACTAATTGTTTTTATTTAAATATATTAATTTATGATTATTATTTTTAATAGATGTTAATAATGTTATTTTTATTTACTTATTGTACATATTTCGTAGATGTTATAATATAATATTTGTACGCCCAATGTGGCAAAATAAGCGCACTGTATATGCAATAATATGTCCAACTTTATACCTTATTTCACAAATAAACAAATTGAATTGAATTGACGCTATGTAATGGGTATCCAAAGCCAACGATCTGATCCGATCCGAAAAATTAAAAATAAATATATAAAAATTAACCAATAAAAAGGCGTAATATGGGTACAAAAAATGTATGTCCAAATGTATATGAACACCAAATTACTTACTACTACTTAGTATCATATTAGACAACAAAATATTTTTTAAAGTTAATTAAACCATACCAGCAAAAAAATTGCCCTTCTCCTACTAACCTACTTGTGACAGTAACATACATTTTTAACGGCCATTCAACGGTTCGACACCCAGATGCTAACGGGTGCGTACTACAATACAACTGTTGTAAAAACCGTGTAATAGTAAAAGTGAGTCGAATTTACACCAAAACAATGGTTGAACCACAAACAGAACATTAGCTAGCTCCCACGCTTCGCGGAACAACTCCGCAAGCAGCTCCTGATCCGTGCAGCAAGAAACAAACTATCATACAAAACTCTTTAAATCAAGTACTTCGTTGTATGCCATTTAATTTTATGTTAAAGAGCCTCGGCGGAAACTAGAGAGCGAGGTCAGATAGGTTTCGGTCTGTCAAAGAGTGTCGGTGACGATGATATGCAGGAACACGTAAAAAAGCGTAATGTGTAATGGCCTTTGTTCAAAACAAAATTAGGTAGCGGTTATTTTGTTTTAGTACAAGGTTCTCTTCTATGCCCGAGCGAGTCTCAGAAGGAAGACTGCGTGGTGATGAATTACAATTTGCATCGGCAGACTGTTTAATTTGGCTTGTCATTTCTCCTCATTGGAGGACTCTATCGCGATGCAAGGAGAGCGGTCGCCCTTGCAGAAGCCCGATTTAGTCGGAGATGGGTGTGTGGACCTTTATACGCTCGCAATCGTAAGTAAAAAAAATTGGTGATATTTTTTTATCATCTACAACCCACGGTTCCAATATCAAATGTTTTGACAAGTTGTTGTTTTACTAAGTTTATCATGATTGATCCATATTTTCTCTATTCCATTATTCACATGTGTCAAAGTATTCTATAGTTTTAGCTAGCTTTAGTTCGCAAGTTCAATCTTAAATAAAGAAAATCTGTCCAACGATGTGTTTCTAGCTGTAGCAGCGTGGCCGCGTGGGACGCTAGACGGTTTTGGCTAAACGCGCTCCTTCCGTCTGTAATTACACTTTAAAGTCTTAATCAATCTCATTTAGAGCTAAAAAGGAAATCCTTTAAACACACTTAGGCCCGTGTTAATAAATCTCACTCAAACAGAGAGCAAATCACTCGCATCATACTCATGTCCGAATCGGTAACTTAAAATAAGAAAATTTTAAGTTCGTATCATTTAAATCACTCTTCAGTGCAAAACAGTCACCCTGAGTGCAAGATTCTACATTCGAACATAACTTAAGTTAATGGATACAGATAAAAAACAAGTTTTCGAAAGGGCGGGATCAAATTGTTTTTAAACAGTTTAACTTCTACGTGAAGTAACTTGTCGACTAGAAGTGACTTCTACTTGAAGTAACGTGTAAGCAACTTGTCGTTGTTTTCAGCCTATCAATAGGTACAATATTTTCTTTTTTTATTTAATTAAGATTAAGTCTTAATCTTTATTAAATAAAAATAAAATTTTGTATAGAGTATTAGTTACAGATATTTATCACTTAAACATATTGTACCGACATATTGATTGTTTTCACGATACCCAGTAGGTATGATGACGGTTACGTTATGGTAGTAATATGGTAGAACTATTAAATGTATGAATATGTGCAAAAACAGTGGACAAAATATTGATATATACGGGCTTATACGGCGGACCACCTTCTGCGCATATATTTTATAGGAGCCAGTAAGCGCCTATCTAATTTATTTTACAAGTTACCTACAACTCAATACCTAGCCTACTTTACTATTTCTCACATCAGAAAAAGAATTCAAAATAAATTAATGTGAGATATTAAGCCAACTCTTAGTACTAAAATTTAAATTAAACTACGAGTATTTTTCATTCAAGTATTCCTAATATCTTCCTAATATCTACCTACTAAAGTGTAATTCTAGTTTTTAATGATTGCTTGATACGTTCATGACAATCTTGCGTAATACAACGCAATGATTCTATAATAATAGACAGGCACATTATTATAATAATGGTCCAATATATGGCCTCGTACCTATTTTTTAGTACATAATTACACTGACGAACGCGGACGCTTTATTATTTTGTTGCAGGTTTCCCTTTTAGACAAATTTTCATCATCTTACTTAAAAACTTAATAAAATGATTTAACCACATTTCTAGAGAGAGAGCAAAACATTTAAAAGAAATAAAGTCAGTTTCCTTGCATGAATGCGCAGCGTTCTCACAGCTAATTGGCAAGCCAGACAAAACGTTGCTTACGTCAAATGAGTTCCTACTTTCACTTAATGAATCGGATCTGGGTCCTTCGAGTCTAGTGTTCACTTGATATACCCACCAGACTCGTGACGTCATTCGCCACTTGTAGGAGTGTGGGGCTGCCCGGTGTTTTTTTTTTTTGAATGGGGTAGCAGACGAGCATGCTGCCACGTGGTGTTAAGTGGTCGCTGCAGCCCATGAACATCTACACACAACCTCAAGCAAGAAGCATACGCTACGCTATGCAAAGAGCACTATTTGATGTGCGTTCGCTATGTCAAGCGATCGATCAAAGACTCCTTTTTCGATTTCTATGCCATCGATTCATGTCGATTTTGATGTTCGTTACTTGGAACTCCGTGATTTTGACAAACGCATAGTAGCAGGCTTCACTAAAGTATCGTATCGTCTATGAATTCGTTTAGATGACCCTATGCGTTGGCGAGCACTATGAGACCTCATAGTATTGATTATGAATACGAGTGTAAGTCTCACCTGTGCTCTTATGCAGTTGCGCTGCTACCCCGAAGGCCGCCTCATCTAAGTTTGGCCGGCAACTATACCTTTCCGCAGAAGTGAGTACAGCGGGGGTGATTCCCCGGTCGAACGATTAAAGTTACTTACTACATTCTACCACCTACATACGTACATGTGGCTCGGCGCTCACAATTAAATCCATTCAGAGCTAAATAGGACACCCCGAAAGCAAGACGGCCAGGCGCAGACGAGTAATTAGTAAAGGCAACGGTTCTCAACTTTCGTTTCGTTACTTCAGAAACTAGACATTTGCATAACAGATAAATTAAAAGCAAAAGAACTTAAAAATAACTTTTATTTAAATTCTCTAAAATACCTTTCCTTTAAAATTTTAACTATCAACGTATAACCTCATTTTACACAATTTATATGATCATAAAAGCTTGTCTATGATAAAAAAAGGAAAGCGTTAAAAACTTTATTTGATACCCATATTGCTGAAGTGCATAATAAATAACTATTCCGCCATCTTGAATGTTCCGCCATATTTGATTAATAATGACGTCATATAATTTTTCGAGTTACTCTCAATAAGCCCTTTCATTGATACCCATATTGTCAAAATGCATTAAAAATAACCAATCCGCCATCTTGAATGGATATCCATATTGGATTTAGAATGAATGACGTCACACAGCTTTTCGTATATTGTTGTCCAAACTAAAGGTCTATATAAAATTTCAGCTCAATTTGTTGAAGATATCTGCTTCAAATTTGAGTTGCAAGATTCCACCCGTACAAACATACATATGTATGTATATATAGGTACATACATTGCAAGTTAAATAAAATATTTTAATAACAAAAGCCTTGACGGTAGTGAAACATTTTGACTGAGAAGTAGAATTGGTGAAGTTTAGGCAGGTATCAGATCTCAATTGATTTCTTTTTCACAGAGTAAGCCATACTCGTATGCAATAGCCTTGCAAACATTTTATCTGAAAATTTAAAAAAAATGTATGGGCAATTCTCGAACGAGATTTTATGATTCTAGATCAGCGGGGAGTGTTTATTTTTGTCATTCCAATTCTTGGTCGATCAGCAGTGCATTTTCTATAAAAATGTATGCTTATATGCTTTTATTTTCATACATTATCAGTATGCAACATTTAAAGGTTGAGAGCCGTGTGTCACCGTAAAGATATTGCTCATTAGTGCGACTTCGGGCCGAGGCGACGCGGCGACGATGCGACGCTGACATCTCTTCCGGCACCTCTGCGACTCGCAATTGCAGCTTGCAGCTCCAACGCCATTACCATTACCGTAACGGCTTACAGATATGTATTTTGCGTTTTAAATAAATGTAAAAAATGATGAATGGGCAGCAAGCAAAATGGCATCATTCTCTTAATTTTACCCTGCCGCGCCGTTACTGTGTAATACGCATAGCGGTGTTTTCAATTAATCTTGGAATCTTGAATTTTTTATTTAAATAAATAAATAACATTTCACACTCACAGCCCCACAGTAGGGTAGATGACACAGGGTATTATCGTGAGTAGCATGGACACACACAAAGACAGAAACACAAACACCCAGACCGAGAACAGAATTTTTAAACTCATCATTCTAATTTCTACTTCGCCCGGACTCGAATCGAATCCGGGACCCGCCGATCGGCAGTCCGGCATGGTAGCCATTACGCCACGCGGGTCGTCCTTCAGCTTCGCGATTGTAAAGTAGGTTTTAGGACTTTAGCTTGGATCTTTTCGACTTCCTTTCAACCTTGAAAGACAGATAGATCACCAACAGTAGGAAATGCTTGTGGTTTCTAGTCCATTCAGACTCTCAGATTGTTTTAGCAATTGCAAGAACAGCGATAGCCGAGGAAAACATTATAACGATGTTTTTCATCACCATGCATGCATTAGATTCATACAAAATTTCTAAAAGTTACGGCGTGTAAACTACGGTAGCGAGCGCGGCGTTCTATTATCTAAATGCTTCTTTCGACATAACAATTACATATTTAAAAGCAAAAATTGCAACTAAAATAAAATTCGTCTTCGGTTCAAACTGCAAGCGCGTTAAATTTTACGAGTTAACTTTAAAGCGCGCTTCATTTTAAACTTTAACATTTTCGCATAGCACCATAAAGCTAATTCAACACATAAATAACCCACAGCCCCAAGCGGTCCCATTGTTCCCGTGTCTTAAATTACACTAGGGTTAGTTGTACTTGCAAACAACCTCACCCTCGCTAACTTGATGCGCCGACACATTTTTTCGACCCCTTTTTTAGTGAAGTTTGAGGAATGTCAATTTAGAACACAATAGGTCCCGTTAAACTCATATTGTAATGGATCTAATGGATCCTATCCGGCAATGACGAGCATGACTGATGCGATGGGTCTCGTAGCGCTTTGGCCTGATGGGAGAACACTTCACACGTCAAACCCAGTCTGTTGTAGGGGCCAGAAGATGATACGTAGAATAAATATAGAGGTAGTATACGCCCTTACCCTAATTGTATCTACAGCTACATTTTGTAATAAAATAACGAGGATTTTAAACCAAGTGATCCTGATTTTAAGTTGTCATACGTAACAGCAATTTATAAATCTTTTGTTGTGTTTTTCTCAAATTGTATAAATACAAACGAGGCCGTTACTCCAAAGTAAATACTTATGTATTTGTAATTAGTGAATCACAAATAACCGCCTACCAATTTACGTATTGCATGAGAAATGCTTAATTTGACATAATATGTTGCACAAAATCGCATTTACACTGTAACAGTAGGTATTCAGGTATGGCATAAATATGAAAGTAGCTGTTACTGTAGGTACCTACCATAAAAATTCATTTTCAGATCCAGTTGTTACTGTCACATTAGGTAACCAGTCACTGGCACATGTAACGCATATGACATAATCACGGATTCGGTTATCAAAAACCAAATTGCCTCGCTCGACAGCCAAAGTCCTTTCACCTCTTGTCGTGCGTAACTAAAACTAAATATCTTACACTCTAGGGAGTTTTGGCGGGAAGTCGAAAAATACATATTGTGCTCTTGTTTTATTTTTTGCTTCCTTGTTGTATTCTTGAGTTATATCGAGCTATATATAGCGTGCTTTATTTTTGAGTTATATAGAGCACGAGTGTTGTGAATTAAAATATCAGTGCGAAAATATATTTTTTCGACTTGCCTCCAAAATTCCATTGGTCACGTTCTGGTAAAGAAGCCATCGCTTTACTTGAATGTCTGACTGACTTGACTGACTGAAAAACGTGATGCAAAAATTATACTTGACGCTGGCAATGTGCAGATTTTGCGATGCCATAATTGAAAAAGAAAACTTACACTCTCTGCCGCCGAGCAGTTGATCATCTGCATCGTAGATTTGTGATGTAGATGACTTGGAGGGTAGATGCAGTGACAGCGTAGGTATTTGAGCCATTTTTGAGCTTTGTTTGCAGCTACTATTACAGCAGGACGCTATATCAGATGAAATCTCCAGCCTGATCTTAATTCAACAAGTCGCCAAAAGGTGATGCAGCATCGATATATCGCGTGGTTTTATGTCGAGATGGAAACGAATGGATAGAACACGAAGAATAATTGCCAAAACACACTCACCATCCATGCAACCTATCACCGATCGCCAATGCTAGACGGCGGCGGTCTGCGGAGGTCTAAATAAACCGATGCTTACTTTTTATTCGTGCAGATATCGACCAGGATGCGAGATCGGGACTGCCCAGTGAACTGATCACCGTTATTACGCAATTAACTCACCAATATCGCATTAAGGATTACATTCTATCTCCTATGATATGAGTCACATTGACGCGCTGCCGCTCGCTGCTAATGTGTTTGGAGTAATTTACTGACCTAAACATCTGTTTATTTGTGTTTGATATCTTTGTAATGCAAATGAATAACTCTGACACGATTTATTTTTATCGAGCACACATTATAAAGATTGCATACATTTTAAAACTTTTTCGGCTGTATTTTTTTAACCAGCCTTCCCAACAAACAAATACGTCGTATAAGTCTTGACTTGTACGATCTAAAGTTGGATAGCAGTCTTACAATGGTAATGATATGACTACCAGGTCCTATAGATGTTTTTAATGTAACTAATTAGTCGTGCGACGAATATGTCATAGTAAACGGGTCTTAGCAACGTTGGGGTGACTAAACTATATGACGTTATATTACTTCTTAGCTAAAACGTTTTTACGACAACGCAATAGTCATACTAACGTTATAGTCCGATAAATGTTTGGAACAGACCAAATTATGTCTTTGAAAAACCTTTATATGACATTTATATAACGTGCATGTTGTATAGACATTATCACAGAGACGTTTATATAACAATCAATATATTGTTTTACAGCGGTCAATTAAAGACTCTTAAATGACATGGTTGTTTACTGACGACTCAAATATAACCTTTATATTACATGATGTTCGTTTAATGTCATGTCCTGACTTTAATCAAACTTGCAGTCGCATTTAAATCAGGTTTTGACTTTATAATGACTAGGCGGACATATTTACGAACTTTTGATATAATTTTGTTATGAAAATGGAATCAAAAAAATCGTGGAGACGAAGATTAACGAGAATTTTGGTGAATATTGGCAATATGAAAAGGGTTTTCTTTATGTTTCTTGTGGAACCCTAATAGCTAGCTGTCATGGCGACCATTATCATCATCATCAGGTCGTACAGAGGTAAGTTTGCGACAAAAGCAATATGTCGGACATTTTTAGAGAAAAACCTATATTTATTAATAAAAATCTATTGATTTAAACACAAAATTACGAGGGGGCATGAAAATCTTAATAGTATTTACATAGGTATATTATCATAAAACTTCAGTTCCCAGTCGAACTAAATAGCATGAGAGACAGATAAAGTAAGTAAGATATGAAAATAACATAAACTCAGCTAGCATTTATTTCCTTGTAATTATTTATTTTACACTAAAATCTTGAAACGAAACTCTTGACTCAAATAAAACGTTTTAGTCATTCAGTAACACCTGTACGACCACAATACAACAAAGCGTCGAAAGTTATGGTTATCCCATAACATTTGTACGACTTTTGAATGACGTAAACGAAGTTGGCTGGAGACTTCTGTATGACCATTATGCGACCATTTAGGTCGTATAACTGGGGCCATTTTCGCGTTTAGTAAACGTTATTATAACGTTAGTATGACTTAACTATTGCGATGTATGGTATTCAGATAACGTTTACTAAACCTTTATACGACGTTAAATTGTTACTTGGGTTACCAGGAGTTTCTTTTACCTGTAAACGTAGGTATTCTTACTATCGTGTAATTACTCTACAATTTAATCCATTATTTAAAAGCCTAGTAAGTACTATGTAGTGACGTAGGTATATGAAAAATATCACGGAAACATTACTTTTAAGTTTTAATAAATAAAGAATTTAAAGCCTTTTGGCGTCGAAACTATGGGGCCATGGGGTTCAGATGCCAAAACTTTTGTCAAGCATCTATCCTAACGGTTAGTCCAGGTTACGGGTGACCAGAGAGCTGGTACTTACCTCGGCCAGAGAATAAGCTTGGCCATTCAACGAGGTAACGTTGCCAGTGTTCTGGGTACTTTTCCACATGGAAGTAATCTGGATGAAGTATTCTATATTAATTAGTATTGTTTTTTTTTCTTGATGTGTTATATTTATAATTTAATATAAGTAATTTAGTTGTATATAGTTATTTATTTTTATATTTACATTGTAATAATTTTGTTTCCATAAATAAATATGTTATTCCATAATTAAACGATGATTTATAAATAAAGAACATTAAAACAAAATCTACTTTGAAACTACATAGATAGGTAACATAGGTATTCAGAGACATACGATTAGCTGTTACGTGTGCCCATTTCGACCCATAGCCAAAGTGCTACCTCAAATATGTATATGTATTTTTTTAAAGAGTACAGCTGGGAGTTTTTTTCCGCCGCCTTTTTTCTCTCAACTCAACATCTAGCCCAAACGGGCACCTAAAGGCAATGACCGGATAAAAATTACGGTAATGAAGCGAATACTTTGTGTATATAATAAATATTTTGACTTTTGGCTTGTTTCATTAGTTTAAAGATTTTAGCACTCTCAGGACTCTTTCTGCTTTAGGTCATCGTGTACGAACTGTTTCCTTGCTCTTCCTAAAATTTTGCTTCTCAGAAGAAATTCGTGTGGTTCGACCATATTAAAACGCAACCGCTCTCTTGGAACAACCAGCTTTGAGCTGCAACCTACATTATTAGCCAAAGACGGCGCTTGCGAGTAGATAACATTTCTCATAATCTGGAGCTAAGCAGGCGTAATGGTCGCGAGTCACGCTCCACTGGTCCACAACGCAGCTGGAGCGTCGTCGTCGAGCTAGCGGCCAGTGCGGCCACACCGAACCGACAAACTGCTGGCTTCTTAGACCATTTTAAAGAAATTTTACACACCAAATTGCTTATACTTTAATAAGCAAATTCACACTAAGTATTATTTAAATTTATACATTTGAAACACTAACTGAAATTTGGCAGCGGCACATCGAAAGTGGGAAATATTTCCCATATTTAACATTTTTCATGGAATATGTATTTTAAATAAATTGGAAAAGTTTTTAAAAACATTGGTACATTTTAGCTATGCTGTAAGTATTTTTAATACCAAATTGACATAGCTAAATCATAATTTTAATAACTTAATTGTATTTAGCAAGTTTATCTTCTTATGATAAAATTTTAGCTTAGATTGATCTAAATTAGAGAGCTATTGCAAATATGTGCAAATATATTTTATTTTCATTAATTGCTTCCAAATACGAGGTACAAGTTATAGGTATAGTGTAACTAGAGTCTTTTGATAAGGAGATGTTGGCGTTTCTCAGTTTCACCCCTTGTAAAGATAATCAAACGATTTTTACTTTTTTCTTTATTTAAAGAGCTTTGTCCATGAGACAATATCGCTCTGTAAGGTAAGCTAGAAAAATTACACAGCATTACATCAAACATCGACATAAACATATAACACCGATACGTACATTTAAAACCTACGACTAACAGCCATTTCAACTAACTTTTATAGTGATCTGGCACTGTCACCTGAAGGAAGAGCCAGGGCACTATTACAGACTTCCTATTTTACTTTACAGTATGTTTACAGTACAGCTTTTAGGCTCTTCCAGTACACTGCGAAAAATTATATAAGTTATAATTATAATACAAATTACATTCTTACAACTCACCAAAAAAATATACTACTTACTAGAACAAATGATACTGCATTTCTAGGTAATTATGTAAGTATGTAAATTTTAAGAGATATTACCACGAAGCAATGGTCTACGTTATACTTATGTTTTAACAAACTACACGTGTCGTTCGTGTTTAATGCGGCGTCAAATTCTGTGTAACAAGAATACTGACAACAAAAGCCATGTACCTTTAACACTAATTCACATGTAACAAATATTACGAGTATATAGGCTACTAAGGCTACTGATTACATACCTACCAGAAAGGCAGAAACGGGTTACCGCTAACTAGCTGACATAAGATTGCGGAGTCAAATTCTAACACGGCGCTAAAATGTCTGCATTTCCTCGTACCTATATACTTTGTACCTATAGAGATTGCTAAGATCTGATAAGAAACTTTATAATCATAGGGACGAGAATCTGTGGACTCTCCATATTTTATTTTGTGATGTTTAATTTCGTTCGGAAGTAAGTATGCTCACCGATGAACCGATATCTCCGTACGTTTTTCCACTAAACTAAAACCATAAACAGCCAGTTTAATACCTATAGGTAGGCTTAGTTTATTTCAAACGACCAGTAATATTGACATAGATCTCTTTTTCGCAATACAACTATGTAATTACTTCTCAGTAAAAAGAGGACATGTCTTATCTTGGAACCTACTCAGGTAATAAAGTCATTAGTTGTAAGGCCGCCCGTTATTGTTATTAGTTATTAGCCGTCGTCATTGAATAGACGGTGATAATTTGAACGACGTTTACTCAAAGTGGTCTAAGTATTCAAAATATGGCAACGTTATTTCACCGAAAATAGTTTACAACAATGTGTTTTACTTTAGGAGAAGGCATGTTACAACAGTTACAAGTAACCACTTTGTTTCGGGATTATGGCGCGCAGATGACGAGAAACTAGAAACAATAAAGTTATCTATTTCCGAAGAGATTTTTCCTTCTACGAAGATTAGCTTTACACTTTAGCAAAATGAGGTAAGAATAACTTCTCAGAATTTATAAGAACAGGATATGTAAGAGTAGGTACAGGATTATATTTTCTTGAAAACTTAAATTTCGGTTTATCTATAAACTTATCATTGATAAGGTTATAGATAAACTTCCCGGGGCTGCTGGCTGGACGGTTCGAGCTCCCACTCTCCGCGCCCGCAACTCCGGAAGCACCCTTTTAGTCTGTTAGGGACTGTGCGCTAGTCCCTGTAGCTTCGGGATTAAGAATAAAGCTACGGTATCCCCTGCCTGATCGTAGGAAGCGACAATGCGTTTATGGCGTATGGCATCCGGGGTTGCGGACGGTGAGAGTGGGAAGGACGCCGGTGTGGGTGTAGCCGCATGCCGCTGTGAGCGCCTGAGAGTGCAGAAAAGCACATCTGCTCTCCCGAAGACGGGCCCATTCTGGGGCGCCGCGCGTGGAGGACACCGGTGCGTTCCAATAGAGATCCCGGAGTCCTCCCCAGGCGCAGAGGCAGGCCACCGAGGGGGTTTTAGTGCGGTACAAATCCCACATAACCCGGTATCCTCTCCCAAGGTGCTGGATACTTTTTGAAGGTTTCCCCCTCGATACCATAAAAAAGGTACTTGCGCCTCGAACATGGACAAAAGTCTAGGGACTTGGTAAAAAATCTCAGGAATAAATTTTTATTTATCTGGTATCTTCTCCGCTTTTTATGAATTTTCTAAAGATATTGTACTATTTTCAGTATCATAGACATGTAAATTCGATCAGCTTATAGCAACGTCTGTGGAAAATGTTTAGTCATCCGTGTGCACCGGCTGGAGTTCTCTGTTATAACCCACCTAAAAGGCCAAATAGTACAATGTAGGGACTTAAAACCGACATTTCTAGTCGAACAAAAATTGGTTTGTTTTTATAACAACTAGCCAGATCGGGTTTAATTAACGCGTCGCCCGAGTCGCTGTTTCTTGTTTATCGTCAAAAATTCCTCATTCTGATGTTTTTAGCAGTGGTCAAATTATTTCCCGTGTGCTGTTCAGAAACCAAGTACGATTTTATTTCGATCATTGCCCGACTTGCCCGTACTCGTATTAAATTTGATCCTCGTATCTGACGTTACTGTGCGAACTGTAATTATAATTTCATTAATTTTTCATTCATTTCATAATTAAATGGTATGTAGGTTAGTCGTGTTTATTTGTAAAACAAAAACATACGTGATTTTGTTTTCGCCAAGAGTTTCAAATTTTAATTGGCTTTGCTTAGATAATGTTAATATTATACTCACTTATGAGACCTGTATTGTAACGAACAAGTCCTTATTGCGTTTGCCCATGTAAGGAGTAGAGAAAGTAAAGCAATAGATAATAACAAATAATGATGTAATGTTACTACATATGTTAACTCCTCAAATAATAAGGCCACTTTGTACTAGATCTTCTAATCCTAGTACTAAACAGGTGTATTACGTAGTAAATATCCTTATCCCTTAATACGCAAATAATACTAGTCTCAGTATTGAGTTTCAATACGCCTTTTTCTACGAAACAACATTAATGAACGCTGTTGTATTTGAAGAATTGAATGTATTGAATTCGTTCTGTCTTCTCGGTACAGGACAAAGAGCAAGCTGAGAACGTCCGGCTTCCATTGAGGATGATAAGCCGAGCATGTTCGTTCGTACGAGTACATCTTGCGACGACTCCACGAAAGGATTCCGTATCATTCTCTAAAATAAAACGGCAAAAAATAATACGTTTGCTGTATGGGAGCCCCCTAAAATATTTATTTTATTCTATTTTTTAGTATTAGTAGTGTATCTACATGATTTGTGAAAATTTCAACTGTTTTACTAACACGGCTCCTGAGATACAACCTGGCGACAGACGGACAAACAGCGGAGTTTTAGTAATAGAGTCCCATTTTAATGTTTTAGTATGGAACCCTGAAAAAAAACAAGTATTCGATTTTCAGCAAATCTAATTTGCTGTCATGAATTTATTATAGTTATTAAAACTAAAATTGTGTATTACATATCTAGAGAAGTCGCACACCTGCGTACAAAGTCTGAAGCTGGATTGAGCGTAAATCTCCACGAGCCGTGACTACCGGGGTACCGCGTGTGGTCTCTTTTCATTGTATACAAAAATCATCTATCCTTACTTAGCGCAAAAAAAGTAACTTCCGCGTCATTTTCAGGTCGCCAGGGAGTAGGTACGTAACCTGTGCACAAATAAGTAGGTACATCAGATTTGTTTTACCATTCGCAATCGCATAAATCTCTGTGATGAATGTAATGGTGATGGTAACATATTAGAAAGTATGCAAAATGACTTTGATAATTAAAATTTGCGATCGGCTAAAGTTTACTTACCCACGCATCAGATGATCAGAATGCTTAACAACTTTCGAATTTCTTCATTACGTAGTCAAAACAGACATTTCTCTTTTGGCTGGCTGGCAAATAGTACTACATACCTATATAAATAAGTAGGTAGTAAAAATTACAGTATAAAACGTTAGTTTGCTTTTATAAAACAAAATTATTTAAATTTATCTATTTCGTTCGGATTGATAGATTTACTTTATATGTTTTATTTATTAAACAATTTATTAAAAGGCGGTCTTTTGTTCGGTTTATTTATAAAAAGCCTTCCCCGATAAATGGACTATCCAACACAAAAAAGATTTTTTCACTTGGAACCAGTAGTTCCTGAGATTAGTGCGTTCAAACAAACATACAAGCGAACGAACGAACAAACTCTTCAGCTTTATGTATAGATTAAAATTATGATTAATTATTGTCGACTTTTGGGAACTGTACGAAAAAGCGTGAACCTTATTTCGTACAGTTTACCATATTATTGCCAGCTCATCTTATGTTGGTATTTTTTCTATGTATTATCTATTTTTTTTTTCATTTATAAATTTCATGTTATCATTTAAGGGACTGTAAATTATAAAACTTCAATAAACTAACTAAATATAACTAAAGTTATCGATAAATCAACAACGATACTTCCAAACACTGATCAATAAATTCTTGAAATGGACGTAACTTTTTTATTTGTGTACCGATTTAAATAAAACAAACACTAAATGTTAATCCAAAAAAAATACCAATACATCAGTGAAAACCGCATCCTACGTTAAGCCGTTCATGAGATTAGCGCGCACAAACGAACAGACAAACAGACAATAATTCTAAAAATCATTGTTTTGGGTTCTATTACGCTAATAAATAGCCCTAGTGACAGTTTTTCTCAAATATCTTCAATGTAAAGAAACCGACTTGTTACAGATTTATTATATGCATGTATAGATATAGATAGATATACATAGTCCACCAATCCGCACTTGGCCAGCGTGGTGGACTATGGCCTAAATCCCTCTCACTTGTGAGAGGAGACCTGTGCCCAGCAGTGGGACATAAAAAAAAGGTTGAAAAAAAATACATAGATTAAGGGTACCTAGCTATGGCTATTCTTCGACTACAGAGGATGCAAAAACTCCAAGAATCGCCCGGGCCGCGACAAAATTCACCAGAGTTTGTGATTTTTGAATCGCTGACACTCAACGACCCTTTGCCTTTTTCGCAAACCTTACGCTTATGCAATCAGCATTATAACAATTTGCTCATAGTACATTTGTAAATCATTTGATTTGATTTGTTTTACTCTATGAATAATTTACATACCTAAGA
The DNA here is from genome assembly GCA_911387765.1 of Pyrgus malvae. Taxonomy (NCBI): domain Eukaryota; kingdom Metazoa; phylum Arthropoda; class Insecta; order Lepidoptera; family Hesperiidae; genus Pyrgus; species Pyrgus malvae. Next base: position 253,011 of record OU426955.1, on the reverse strand, counting down.
AGTTTGCTTTTAGAACTTACCCCTGTTTTACTTTATCGAGGCCGAAAATTCTTGATGCTTACAACTAGATTTATAGGCGTTTGTTCCTTTTATAATTATCATTATAGAATCAAGTCTTCACTCTTAGTGCTACCAGCAGGGGCGTAGCTACCGCCGTATCTGCCGTATCAATTATACGGGGCCCCATGACTACGGGGGCCCCCAACTTAACCATAACAAAAATTTATAAAAACTTCCCAATTTTCTTCCAGATATAGAAAAAGTAAAAAAAAAAACAATTTCTTTTATTCCCTCGTAAAGCGTGTATTCAAAAGTCGGCAACACCCTACATCAGTTATCGCGGGCTGCGCGATTAATGAGTTAACGGGCTAAATGAGTCAAGATATATCAAAAGAGTAAAACGGAGGGTTACAACTGTTTTTAAAAACAAAAGGCAAAAGATAACGAAGCGTTTTTTTGATGAGTTATCACAATATGAGAGAATTTCAGACCCGAAATCCTACTTCCAAAGTCAATGTCTACTATTGCTGTTTAGATCTATTAATTTCTCAACCTAAACAGAGATTTCAAAGCCTTTGCAACCTGAGTAGTATATTCGAAATATTACTACCAGAGAAACTCCTGTATTTTTCAAACGAAGAGATATTAAACGCTTCCGGAAAAGTGTCGGCTAAATACAGTAAAGACATTTCAGTTAATCTTTATGACCAATTAAAAACCTCTAAAAACATGCTTAAAATCTGAAATTCAAAAAATCATTCCATTAAGGAACTCATTGAATTCAATAGTCTTGCATCCAGTTTTCCGGAGGTATAATAACAACAGCTTTTTATTCTGGACCCTTCCAGTTACAACCGCGACTGCTGAAAGAAGTATTCCAAAATCCAATCTGATAAAAAAAATACCTAAAAACTGCGTTGGGACAGGAACGCCTGTCAGACCTGTTACTAAAGTCATCATCAGCTATAAATGATTTAATAAATAAGTTTGCCGAAAAAAAGGCAAGGAGAGTGTTGTATATTTAATTTGAAATTTTTGTTAAAATTTTGGAAAAAATGACAGATAGATAATTATAATAAATAAATATTTCTTTTAATTTTATGTAAAAAAAAATTTCTTTTGTGAGAAATCTTACCCTTCCTAAGGGCCCCCAAACAAATGTTTATACGGGGCCCCGCCTAGGCACGCTACGGTTCTGGCTACCAGTATCACGACTGACTGACCTGATTCTACAATGACCACCACATACTTACAGCAGATAGATCAACAAAGAGCAGCTCGAGGCTGTTCCTTTGATATGGGCACAATTGGCGAGTTGACTGTATTCAATACAATTCATGCAGCGTGAGCCACCGCGCACCGCACACCGTCCACACATTATCGCCATTCTTGGCGCTCGACGTCTCTATCGATAAATTGTTCGACTTCCAAAATAGTTTGTAACGCGTTTGACGCTCTGTATTGGAGCTATTGAAGGAGCGATTGTTGTACGTCATGCAATACATACACCATTTTAATAATTGACCCACCATCTATATTAAGCTGTCGACCTCTGACTCTATGAAGGCGCCGCGGGTTCAGCCATGAAAGGTCGAGTAATATCTCAGATTCTACGATTTAGTTGTGAGTTGCGATAGACTTTTCTGAGACTTTTAAATACAATTCGATTGGACTAAACCACTAATCTGGTTGAAATAAGTATTGCGTAGTGCTGAACGTGATTAAGATTGGCTTTGTCCAACGCGTCCGTGAGTCATGGCGCAGTTGTCGATAGTTACAACACGTAGGCTGATCCATAATCAGCTCCAATCTTTGTAACCCTATTAGGCAATCTTTTCGTAATTATTGGTAGAGGAATTCCCAAAAGTTGAGTTGATTTCTTACGAACAGGAAAACACAATGAAAGCAATCCTGTCATTTGAGCCTTGACCCGTAGTCTTAGCCTCAGCCGTAGCCGCGAGCCGCAGGCGCAAGCCGCCATCGCTGCACCGGAAGGAGAAGGTCACAGTCGAATGGCATTCTGCAACACATATTTAAATACACATACCGTACTGCGTCGCGTTACCGCATGTCCCGATTGCCCTATTCTTTTGATAAATTAAAGTAAATAGTTAACGAGCCTGCTGGCCAACAATTCGTATGTTGTTGTGGAAAGTCGTATGTCTCACAGGAGGTAGAACTTTAATGGTTCGACCGGGGAAGTACCGACACTGCAGCCACTTCTGTCGTGAATCAATACTATTGTGCGTCGGTGGAAAGTTGCAGCTGCCCGTCAGACTTAAACGAGGCGAACATCGGTCTTCAGGGTACTGCATGCGATCACGGACAAGACTTATGCTTGTATGATTTTTTTTGTAAATATCCACGGGCTGCAGCGACCATGTAATCCCACGTGGCCTGCATGGTCGTCTGCTACTCCATTCAAATAAAATAAATAAATGTTGTTGCTACTGCCGTTATAACTTCCAAAAGGCTATTCAGTTACTTAAGATGCCAGTTGCGAGCGGCCATAAGTCAATAGTCCGCGGCTAATGACTTATTAATTATTTCGCTCATTATTGCGCCGTCCCGAATGCGGGAGGAACTGCCTAACATTATGACACCGGTACTCGGATTACGAAATCCCGGTCAATTCAGTCGGTTCAATTGCAGTATCCAAGTAATTACTTCGCCGGTTTCATTAAGCAAAGGTAACTCGGTTGAAAATGATGTTGTTTATAACTTAAATATTTGTAAAAAAAGATGCTACAAAATTACAAACAATGAATGATTCTAGAGAAGTTTTAGGTAATTATGTAGCGAATTGAGTTAAAAAATAAATAACATAAAATAATAACTGTACTTACGACAATAATGCGCTAATTATCAAAATAATGCTATTTACACCATCAGAATGCAGTTATAAATAAATTGTCAACGCTTTTAAGATAACTATCGTGTTCCGAAAAGCATTCGAGTTGTTCGGTGAGATAGTGCATCAAAGAAGCTCGAGATTTATTGCGGTCAAGAGTCGATGTGATGCGATGAAGAGGCGTCGAGCGGCAGGCCGGCAGCGGCGTAGAGCAGCGCGGTATCGCATGTAAACTTTAAGAGAATTTTGCTTCTAGTTTCCGTAGGTAGATGGTTCATGGTAGTGCTGTACAGCCGCAGTCAACTCTGCTGTGAAGCAATGTGTGGAAAGGACAAAGGTGCGGTCTTGATGAAGCTAAAATCAGCCAAAACTCAGGCTTTCTAGAGCCCACGGACATTTGGATATGGACACTGATGATTATATGATGCAGCAACCGTACCGCCGGCCGCATTCCCAGTGCGTGTTCGCCAGTTCGTCTGCTGCTACTGTATTTCCAAAAAGTCCAAGAGGTGCAGTGCAGCAACTTTGCTTGCTAGGTTTGGTACTTAATTTGATAAAAAAAATCTTTTTCGCCATTCTTTCATATTTCGCCATTCATTTCTTCATTAAGTGACCCATGACACTTAATGAAAAAACGAGATAAATAATTTGCTTATTGACAGAGAATGAATTAACTGAAAGCATTATGATTTGGCAGGCGAGCATTCTACCACTGACCACCACACACCACTGAGCACACTGAGCCAGTGGTGGACTATGGCCTAAATCCCCATTACTTGTGTGAGGCCCAGCCACGGGATATAAAAAGGAATAAAAACGTTACACACTCGTAAATAAAAGAGCAAAAAAATATGATTTGATTTAATGGCTGGCGGCCGCGGTTCTGGGTGGCTGAGCGACGGGCGACGGGCGACGGGCGATGGGCGACGATGCGCGGCTGTGGCGATAAGCGCGGACGCTAAAAGCTCGTTTATCGGTGATGTCACCGCGTCGGCGCCGCCGCGCCGCACTGTGGCCGCACGCACTGCACTAACCTACATAAGATGACGTTTTGCCAGCTTCTTTGCCACTTATCGACATATACATTGATGATTTAATAGTTAAGAGTTCACCTCCCTGCCTTCCACATCGCTTTTACAGTCTACTTATAAAATATGGTATTTTAGTATTAGTTGAATTGTTAAACTTGAACTCCCAGTCGCCCCGTGATATCACATGCTGATATATTTTCTACACTATGCTTTAGCTATTTTCATTTCTAAATTCTGCTTGTAAGTACAACGCACACAATTTGGCCAATGTTTGGCAAATAATATAGGTACATATCTTCTCTGGAACTCATAAATTAAGTGTTTATTTATTTAGTAGTTCATTTATGTCAGAATAAATGAACTACAAAATAAATTAATAAATACTTGTTATTATTATTATTTATTCTTCATTTTTTGCTACCACTTTTGGGATGTCACGTTCAAAAATCCTTGCTTGTCGAAACGAAACCTTCTCCTCACTTAATTCTTTCTACTCGTACACTCCTTTAAGACCATGTTTAAAACTCATTCCCAGTCCCAGCGTTAACAAGTTTCCGTGAGCAGTATTTCCTGTGCTCCGATACTACGATAGCCCTGAGCTCTTCAGCCGAAGTGGGTCGCGTCGCCGCCAGCGCTATCCAGCGCACATTAACTGTGCATTTGCGTTATCATTTATCACTATTATCACAAGTACCACCAACACCTGTCTATGGACTTACGTTCATCATCAACTGCCAAGATATACTAATTACAAGACTAAGGAAGTGATCATGCCTTTGGAACCCAACTTTTAGAATAGGAACCACGAAGAAAGAATTGTTTTCTTAAATTTCTTAAAATTATAATAATATCTACCTAAATTGTACCTACCGGTTGTTTTTTTCGTGGTCAATAAATAACTTAAATAATAGGTAAGTACTAATCGGTTGACTTTTTGGTGGTGACTTTTGATTAGTATGAATTGGTTGAAATTTCATGAGTGCCATCACGAGTCTGACCTAGGTTTTGGGTTCGTCTTGAATATTCTTGAATTTCTCATTAGTCATTATTCTCGTGTCCTCTTGAGCGAATAGTATACTTCAATGAAAATACGATAATTTAGTTGACTCATGATCCTGTCAGCGAATCTGACATGGGTCAATGAGACCAGTATCGTAAGATCGTACTGTCATTACTTATCGCGTCAATAAATGCTGTTTGCACTCTGCAGAGTTTGCATCAGCACAAAAGGACTATTTATAGATGCAGCCTGTTACGACCAAATAAGTCATTCGATTTATTGCATCGCATTTAAATTTTATTGTAATAAATGCGTGTCTATTTAAATATTTCTATAGGACATAGTTTTGAATAAATACCGGACAAAGTAGAAGGGTATGAGTTCGTTAACAGCATACAACACGAGAAAATGTGTTAAAAGTGTGTTATCTTTCCTTTCATTCACTGAGAAAAAAAGCCGCTATGAAACTTGTCTATGATGTTCTTCTCAATTCTGAAAACGTGAGCTTCTAACGTTATGACCACAGGTGGGACATTACAAATTGTTGTAAATAACGATAATTAGGTACTACATAATGTTACGAATTTTTTACGTTACCAACTTTTTTTGACAAAAAAATCATATTAAATAGTTTGGATGGGAAAAAACAAAGTATTTAGAAGAAAAAAAGTATTTTTCTAATTTTATGTTTTTATTGCTTTAAAAACACATTTTTTTGTGCTTTTAGCACATGCTAAAAATATTTTATCTTAAAATGTTTCAAAGCTGGTTTGACAATCAAAATTTAAAAAAGTGGCCAATTGCGAGTCGGACTCGCCCATGAAGGGTTCCGTAGTAGCAAGCATTATTATTTTTTGTCAGCAAAAATAACTTTGTTTTTCATAGTGTTTGTATGAACGGCAAAGTCATATTTGCGGTTTTTAAAAATTTACTATATCTCAAAAACTGCGTACTATATCTCGTTCGAACCAATTTTCGTTGAAAGTTTTTATTGAGATCTACAACATATATTTTTGATAGATTTTTCACTTTCTTACTTTAAAAGTTAGAGTTTTCTCTCTCTTCTCTCCGCAATCAAATTAAGAATAGGTAAAACATTCTTATCAAACATAACTATCTATTGGAGATTCAATCGCAATCAAGCAGATAGCGCGATGTTGGTATCGCTCATCCTTACACTTCTCTGTAAGTACAAAGCTGGTTCTAAATTATTATTGTTGGGTGCCGTCCTTGCCGCGAACAATGAAAGTATGAATAATAAAGTGGCACCGCAGTGGGCACAGTGGGCAGTGGCTACAAAGGTCGCAGTAAGAAGCGAGGGGCGAGGAGCGTCCTCCTGCGCCCGCGCACGCCGCGTCATAACACGATGACAGCGGTAAGTGGTTACCGCACACTCTTTGTCTTGTTACTGTAAACAATAACATAGCATTGTGTTCCACGGCACTGATGTTTCATTATCCAGGCCGTATCAAAGTTAAGATTGCGTAATGGAGCTCGACGTAGAAAGGAGCCATCGTCTAATATGCATCTGAATTTTGAATAATTCTGTTGTTTCATTTCTATGAAGATAATATGTAGGCGGCACAATTTTGTATTTTCTACTTCGTGAATTTCGTTCACTTATTGTTTGATCATAAAATTAAGATCATTTATGTCGTTTCTTTTTGCATTCCATCGAGGTAGGTAGACACTTCAAGTGGACGGTGTGAGTGGGAGCTCGATCCGTCCACCTAGCAGCCCCGGGAAGGACGGCGATGTGTGCGTGGCCGCATGTCGCCGTAAGCATCGGAAGGTGCAGGAAAGCACATCTGCTCTCCCGAAGATGGGCCCGTTCAGAGCTTCGCGCGTGGAGGACACCGGTGCGTTCCCTCGGAGATTCCGGAGTCCTCCCCAAGCGCAGTGGCAGCCACCGAGGGGGTTTTAGTGCGGTCAAATCCCACATAACCCGGTACCCTCTCCCAACCTACCTTTGTAGGTACCTTTTGAAGGTCCCCCCCCCCCCCATAACAAAAAAAGGTAGATACTTCAAAAGCTGCATCACTGCATTGTAAGATTTGCTTGTATTCTATTCTCTGCTGTAATTAAGTTTAAGTTCTTATAACGGATTATAAATTTTAACACATAACATAATGTACATAGACCACTTAAGGCCACGAACAACGAAGACATCTTACAAACCACGCTGCATACAAAACGAAGTCAACATTCGCGACTTGCTATTTATGCCACCGCCTCACTAAACCTTGCCATATGGAGACAGTGTACTGGGAACACAACACATATATGGATACAGACCTGCTCAAATACTCATGCCAACATTGCTAACGATCTAGACGTTCGATGGGGATGGGGAGTATCATTGCCAACGACCTAGACGTTCGATGAGTATGGGGTATTATCAATCTTTAACAAAACTGTTCATAATCTATTTTTTAATAAAGGGATTATATAAGTCGAATCATATTTTTTAGAAAAGGCGGCTATCTGTTTTACGTCCCTCTACTGGAAATGGGTCGCCAGACTCGCCAGGCCTACTCCAACACAGGTAATTAGGGCGCTTATGTGGATTGCTTTCTTTCATTCCTGGGGTGAAGTGTGTACGTATTCTATTTGTTTGTAGATACTTATACATGCCACTAAGCTCCAGTACAATTACCAACTTACTTAACTAGTAGATCAGTTAGGATCTACAACAGCTCTGGAATTAGGTGCGCTGGAAATCATGGAAATGCAGAATGAAAATTTAAAGCAGGATGTAGTCACTACAAGAAGTATTCCATGCGTAAATTCACCGCCTCACTTGACTGACTCGCACGTGGACTTACTTGAAAGTCTTGAAACAACGACTTGACATTTGCACGGCGCACTGCCCTCGGGCATTCTACGCCATCACGTCAGGCGCTAGGCTCCACGCCTGGCATTCCATTCCACTCCACAGAGAAAGGTGTATCTGTGTGCGCGCATAATGCCTGTGTGCGGCCTTGTGAAGCCGGTCTCTGCGCCAGCGCCGCCATCGCGCCACCGACACGCAAAATAAATGAGAAATATGCAACGGAACACCTGCTTTCCGACTTCGACTGTTTGTTTGGACATGGACACTGCAAAAAAATAGGCCTTATGGCGGGATTTGCAACATTGATCGTAAGGTAGCAAGGAAAAATGAAGCCTGTCATTTAAATTTTTGGGTTCCCTTTAGGCAATGTATGTAGGTAAGATCCGAATTTCACAATATGCTTGTAAGTAAGTAAGTATCTACTCGTTCTCCCTATATTGAAAAGTTTTACCGTCCGCATTATGTGATTTCGTATTGCTTCATCAAAGAATTACAATGAGCCGACTGCCGAACTGGTCCATGTGTAGACAGATATTGTAGACCGGCCACTGTGCGGGGGGCGCATTCTCTCGCGACCACGACTCGCCGGTGAAAGCGACCTCGTCCCTCGCCCCTCCTATCTGCCGCGCGCCCGCCGCCTCACGCACGCACGCCACTTTCGACCACTATCAACATCGCGTGATGTTCGCCGGCCATTCAGCTTTGTATGGCCATCGTTCTTGACAATCGATTGAAACGACCCTCAAACTTGAATTGGCACGATTGGGCACCTCGCCTCGCCGTCTACGGCGATTATCGAGGTTGTTTCCTTACGGCCTACGCGAACAGGATAATCGTGCGTACGGAAATCGCCAAACCATGCCAACCCTTATAAGGAAAGCGCAACGCGTCCCTGCCCGGCCGGTTTCATGTCAAGTGCATCAGCTTAATTACTGCTACCCTTCCAGGGCGGACTGGGAAATGATTAAAGAAATGTAAGTTATGATAATGAACGGTTTATTTGTTACGTAAAAACGTGGAAACAAAGGCCCTACTCTAAGCGCGATCGTCCGAAGTATCGTGTATTTTCGAGTGATCATTAAAGTTTGGAGAATTATAAAGGAAACATATTACTTACACTTTTAATAGCACCTTATTTTTGATAACTTTACTATAGATAGAGTCATGTATCCACAAAAAGAAAGAGCAAAACAGGGTCAAAAATGTCCTGAAAAATTCACGATATAGGATAGGTATCGATTATCGACTTTAAGAGTAAACCCCCAGGAACGACCTAGGTAGCTCGTTCCAGCGAAAAAGTTGTACGTTATAACATATTATTTTCACTCTGATCTAGCCATACTGTACAAAAATATTTCTGTAACAAGTGGCGTTTATAAGAGTGCTGCAGAGTTTTTCTCCTCCGGCGCCTATCTCTCAGGCCTCTATGGCCATCTCATCGCCCCATAAACCACGCAGTCGGGCTGTGTGGTTGATGCATCACCCATAAGGGCACCTAAAACCGATGACCGCGAAAAAATTGACGTTCATTAAGAGATTATTTCAATTACATATTTGTATTCCAAAAAACGAAAATACTTTTTATATTTTATCTACCCAACCCAATAAATAAAGATGGACAAATCTTACTCCTGCAATCATATGTAAAATAAGTAAAAAAGTACTTGTACAGATTGGAAGGATATCTAATAAGGACAAATGAATTGGCAATCAAGGTTCATTGGCGAGATATGGACGCTGGGACGAGAACAAACTGTACAAATAAAAAGCTGATCGTACTGGCGTTACTGGCGATTGCACCGTAAGTGGCGCAAGTGGCACAAGTTCCGCGCATCGCGACATTCGCGACCCGAGCCCACAGCCGAGACGCGAGCTGCAATTATTGCCAATTGAACGCCCATGTGTCTGTGCGTGCTCGTGTATAGTGTCGTGAACTCATGTGTGCGCGCTCCACAATTCCACATACCTTCTTGTATTCAATTTCAATATCGGACCTCCTCGACTATTCGTCATTATTGTAAAGATTAAGAAACTGTCAGTCGACTTGTATACGTACCTACCTAAGTTAGTTTCTTCAAGAAATGTTTAAATAGATAGTAACATTTTAGTAGCAGATACCTTTCGCAGTACATTCGCGTTCGGTGTTTGATGAATAGGTTTCGAATTCGCAAAAACTTAACACTAAAACCTCACAGGCAGGTCCCACTAGCCTTCCACAGAGCTTCTAGCCGATTGAGGCAAATAATGTAACAGTATTATTTTCGCCGAAATACCTGAAAAGAAGCTGTTTTCACAAAATTGATATACCTAGGTAGATTTTTAAACTAAAATTATAGTTGCGTGTTGTATAATGGCTACAGAGTATTGTGAGTTTGGTCGCGGTGGCGTAACAGCGAGCGTGCCGGGCCGGGGTTCGAAGACGTGCCGGCATGCACGCCGCTGCCGATTGCTTCACCAGGCTTCACACTATCACACTAACCACTCTGATTGCTCTTCTATTCTGGTACTAAAGCAATACGCCATTTATGTGCAAATAATTCTAATAGAAAGGTTAGTATCTGTAATATAACAAATAATATCTTAGTTATTGAAAGTAGGAAACTACCTAAAGTATTAAGAAATATAAGGAGTCAGCGTGGTGCCCAAAATTCCTCTCAAATCAAGGGACATTAAAAAGAGTTGGAAAAAAACATTTTATAGTAGAAAATCTGTTAAGGTAAATATTAGTGAAGAAAGCTCGCAAGAGAGACGTTAACGAAATTCGTAAAGCTATAAAAAGAATACGAGCGCGCATTCGAGTGTCAACAAGACACATCAACAGTACCCGATTGCGTATTGCGTCCGTCGTTCGCCGAACACGGAACAGAACCAGGTTCTCCTACCTACTCGTACCTACATACCTACCTACCTACTCGCGTCGTGTCTCGACTCTCGACCTGTCTCGTACACTGGGATGTTGGTCACGGGAGCGTTGAATCATTGGCGGTCGTTGCTAGTTGCTACCCCGGTTTTTTTAAAAGCACTGTATTCGGCTGTATGTATTTTTTTATATACCTGTTCACCGATTACTCCGCCATTTGTGGACCGATTTTCAATATATTTTTTTTTGTTCGTGTATGCTTATACTCCCGAGGTGGTCCCATTGACACCAAGTCAGGATCTGATGATGGGATCCCAGGGAAATCGAGGGGAACTCTCAAGTTTTACAAGCACATACATTAATTTTCTTATACTTTCTGAAGCATAAGAGATATTTGTGCATAGTAATCATCATCTCATGTTGCTAAGCTGATGATGGAAGGTACTATGACGGTTAGGAATTGAGAGCAAATTCTTTCAATAAATGGTTTTTTGATCGAAATCTTACATTACCGAGGTGGTCCAACTGTCAGCAAATCAATGTCTGATGATGGGATCCCAGAGTAATCGAGGGGAACCACAGACTTATGTATATACTTATAAGTATGTGAGGGGAACATTCAAATTTTATAGCACAACAATTGATTTTCATATTCTTACTAAAGCAAAACAGACATTTGTGTATAATTATCATCATATCATGTTGCTGAGCTGATGATGGAAGGTACTACGACGGTTAGGAGTTGAGAGCAAATTCTTTCAATATAGGTATATTTTTTGTTCATAAACTTATTCTCCTAAGGTAAACTGTCACCATGTCAAAATCTGATGATAGGAGGCTAGGGAAATCAAGGGAAACACTGAAACTTGATAGGCACATATATTGTTTAGTCATATTTTTAACATAATACAAATATTTATGTCCGGTAATTATCACCTCATGTTGCTGAGCTGGTGATTGAAGGTCCTTCTCCTTCTCCTCAACGGTTAGGAGCTGAGAGCAAATTCTTTCAATAATTTATACTTTCAGATGGACCGATCGATAGTAGTATTCTTTAAGGCTATTAGATGGCTATTAGATTAACTTGATAATAAAAGGTAAATCTCATTAACGTTTAGAAGTTAGGTGGAATAAATTTCAATTATGCTTATACATATACAGAATTATTAAATTAAAATAACTAAAAAGAGTGAAATTTATTAATTTTTAACAAAAAAATAGAACCGACTTCAAACGGTAAAAAATAAAATTGTTCAGAACCTACTTCTTCTTGCTTATGGTAATGACTCTTAAAACAATTTTTGGAGTTGGAACCTTAGTAAAATATCGTACCTTTCGTTCTGAATGGGCACCGAATCCAAAACAGTCCATAAACAACTGTTCTGAACAATTTTATTTTTTTACCGTTTGAAGTCGGTTCTATTTTTTGTTAAAAACTTAATCTTTTCCCTGCTCACCTGCTACGATCTTTATGAACGTAGTAATGAGTTTACCTAATTAGTAGTAGGTATGTTCTCCTGAACGATCTTCGAAAAAACTTTCGTGTGCTTCCAAGTTGTGCAATCCGAATATTCCCGACCTAATGAATTACAATTTTATTAAAGTATCTAGCATAGGTACCTTGGTATATTGCTTATGATACAGGTAATAGTTATTTTAGTTAGGTAATTATTATTGATAGTTAGTACCTGGAAGAACGAGCGATGCTCGGATAAAAACAATTTCTTTTCTTGGTTTAATTTCAAACGAAACACTCATTTGCTTTGTGTTGCTTAACAAAGCCATCTATAAAAAATATTATCACAAAAAATAAAAAATAAACGCAATATGGTTTTGAATGAGGTCTGAAACCCGGGTCTCTAGTTCCGCAGTCAGCCCACGTAACCATTCGGCCAAGGAAGCTTTAATTGAATTGAATGAACGAAATTTTTATAGAGCTTTTTCAAATCGACATTGTCATTCCTTTGAACGTCGAATTGGCGGATGGCGTTTGATGACGTTCTACGCCACAATATTATTAAATTCGTATTTTTCAGTTATATTTAAGTTGTTTATCGCTAAAAAAAATTAAAGTTTCTGGAAATAAAACCTAGCTGGATCGATTTATCACCCCCGAAACCAGGTTACTAAATTTCATCAAAATCATTGGAGCCGGAGCGGATACGCGACTCAAAAAATATATTTACGTATACCCAAACAAGAATTGCTCTTTTATAGGTATTAGATAGATCCCATATGTACCTGTCAATATTACGGTCAGTAACCATTCTTTAGCTTATTCTATAAAGGTATCTTTTTTCGTTTGGGAGATTTTTTTGGGATTCTGTAATCCCTGAATCTGGGCCTTAATCAAAGGGGGGGAACCACCCCCCTTGCCCCTCACCCGCTCCGTACGCCCATGGATGTAAGGTAGTGTAGTAGGTATAGGTTACTACTTAACTACTTACCTATAGGTAATTGCACTATCCACCTACCTATTTTTTTTTCAATCTTTACTTATCTCTTTCTCTCTCTCCTTCTCAGTCTCAATCAAACCTACGAAATAAACCTTATCTTTTACTTCAAAAGCCTCAAAAGAACGTCTTTGAGTAATTGATCAGTTCGTGCACTTTGTGTAACAAAATATTATGTAATTCCTACCTATAATGTTTTGTAACTTAACGTAATAGAAACATGATAGAATTTGCGATAGGAATCGGAAGTGCGGAGACTGCGGAGCAGGTCGCTGACCCCGCAGCGCCGGCGGCCGCCGCTCGGCGCGCAAGGTCGGCCTCGCGACCTTCAGCTGCCGCCGCGACGCCGTTTGTGCCGCTGCCGTCAGGGTAGCTCACAAAATGCATCCTGGGGTTTCATACCGTAATTTTCTAGCAATACTTGCAATCCATTGTGTCACCTTGCAGCCAACGCTAGCTTTTAGGGATACACTAGAAATACAATAGAGATAAAACGTGACCACCTATTTTTTATTATCTATCTATATTTTCGCTGCAGTTTGATAAATCCCTCTTTATTGGTATAAAAACATGATTAAAAAAATGTGACTAGTTACAATTACAGCAGGTATTTAACGTCTATAATTCTAATGCCAGAAATCGATATATTGTTGGGAAGACTAGAGTTAGGTACCTAGGTCACGCCTAGGTGTATGTTTCAAAACTGCTTCACATTCCTAAAAGTTACCAGACATTAATTCTGAGAAGGGATTCTATGACAGGATACAGAAAATTTGAGAACCGGTCTGGAATATGAGAACAACTTACACAATATAACACGACTGCGTTACCTACCTAACCTAAATAAACTAGTCAAAAACATTTGAACGCCCCGCAGTGGAACCAGCAGCGAGGGATCGTCGGTCACAGATAAATTCCAATCAATGAATCACCGTCTTACTTGTAAGTTCAGATTAAAATTTCACTTCTAATCATTACAAGGTACCTGGGAAATAAAAGGTGTCCCATTTTTTTTCTTCTTTAACAAAAAAGAAAAGTATATTGTACAATAGAAATCGAAAAAGGAGTATTTAATTTTGTATTTTCCAATATCTTTGGTAGGTACCTAAGTAGGTGTTTATCTATACTAGGCCACTACACATTCCTATATAGATCTAGTCTATATAGTAAAGTAAAGTAGGGACAAGGAATTCAAAAGTACATTATGGTCTGTATTAGAAACCAATTCCAATATCGCTGAGTATGTAATTATGTATTTAATTTAATTATTAGTCCGGCGAAGCAGTGAGGTAGTCGGTTGACATTCCAGTCGGGACGTCGCGCTCGGCGTCCGTAGACTCGGTACCTACCTCATTACGAACGAACAATCCACCATTGTTTGAGATCGATGCTTGTATGCATGCTTTGGACTTTACTTAATCGATATGTGGCTAATACAATACTAAAGAGTTAGGTATTAGGTAGCCATAATAAGAGTAAATCATATTTGAGTAACGCGAAAGATAGAGAGCAATGTATGGTAATGTGTGGAACTCAGGTGTGGAAATGTCTTAACGGCCAGGTCACATTAGCTAGTCCCTGTAGCTTCGGAATTCAAAATAGAGCTACGGTATCTCCTGCTTGATCGTAAGAGGCGAGTAAAAGGGGGCTTGCGGTGTTTTAGGTGGTGAGAGTGGGAGCTCGATCCGTCCAGCTAGCAGCCCCGGGAAGGACGGCAGTGAGTGCGTGGCCGCATGCTGCCGTAAGCATCTGAAGGTGCAGGAGAGCATATCTGCTCTCCCGAAGATGGGCCCGTTCTGGGGCGCCGCGCGTGGAGGACACCGATGCGTTCCACTGGAGATCCCTTTGTTCCATTGAAGGTTTACCCGCCCATACAAAAAAAAAGTTCACATTAGCTATTTTAGCATCGTTAATCGACCAGGTAGCGCTGTCCACACTTGAATTGAAAACGCTAATACATGCGATACGAAGGTATGACAGTAAGTCAGACTCGTCAGTAGTAACAAAGTAGTAACGCGTACAATGGGCCCGCATACAAAACGAGAGCCTTCTACGAATCCGCTGAGTGTGAATACGCGATGCGATACGCGAAGTTTTTTGATCAATTCCTTATCTTTTTCCTCTTTTAAACAAACTCTTTACAAAAATTTATTGGATTTATACGCTAATGAATTAGTCTACTAATTTAAAAACTTTATTTACTGCTATCTAACCATTTACAAACTAAATATTTCTAAATATAATTTACTAATTGCACCGATTTGTGCTACTCGTAAGTACTAGCACGAGTTTGTAGCGGCGCGATACCGACAGCAACATGACCGCGCGCCTCACATGAAATTCTGACCATTCAAGACGACGCAAACAGCACACATAGAATTTATTTCATTTTATGTATATCTGAATTCATGCTTGTTAACACAAGCAGGAATTCGGATAGTCTTTCCCCATTATTGGGCAGATTTCAATTTCATTTATTTGCAAGATAAGGTTAAACAGTTGTTACAAGTAGTGAATACAGTACTCTTATCCTAACCCAAAAGGGTATTGGAGATTTGGAGCTTATTTCACCACGCTGTCCAAGCAGTAATTTTTTTTGGCCTTTGAGTAAAGTAATAAAAATTGTGTGTTGTTAGTTTGTATTATCATGAGGTCCATGATTATAATATTGTTATCGTCAAAACCAGAGGCGGCTCGTCCTAAAGAGCGATGGTGCAGTGCACTCCCAAGAAAATTACATAGGCAATCTATGTTCCTTCATAATACATACCTACTATCCTTACATTACATTCATTCTATTATACTATACCTATACAAAGTATATTATATTAATTATTACCTATGCGTACCTACATTTAGCGTAAAGTTTTAAGTTGTAACGAGTGGAGCGCCAGCGATTGCGCTCCTATGGAACGAAGTTTAGTACGATTCCTAGCGCTGTATTCAATGAGTGCGAAAGAGAAACATCGACACAGGCCGACGCGTGAAACAAAAGATTTCGTATGAGAAATTAACCTAATCTGGAGCGCCGCTCACGCGCGACGTTGCCAAACCGTGGGCTCAATCTGCTTATGCGATGTTGCCGTTCTTATGTATACAAACAAACAAACGTGCCGTCGTCTTAGTCAGTTATTTCGTAGTTTTTCTTTTAAATGAATATTTAAAGAAATAGTTTATGCGCGACAGTTTGTGTTAAAAATGTAACAATACAGTGTATCTTTTATCATTTGTATCTTTTAGTAAGCAGTGTGAAAAAAACTTTCGAAATACGCCATGAACTGAAAGCAATAATGTTGTACGAAAACTAAATCTTTTAAATTACGCGTGTTTTTAAATCTGAACAATATTTAAAACCCTTGGTTGTGTGGATGTGAAGAAAGCAATAAATTAATTTGTTTTCCGTGTCTTGTGGTTATCAACTGGAACTGACACCGACAGTGGTGGTGAATATGCTTGGATGGCAACGGGTGGTAATATATTTTTTTTTTTTTTTTTTTTTGTGAACCCCCATCGAAAAATGTCACTAGCCGCCACTGGTCAAAACAATGGTTCACGCAAACTTTGCGACATTGAGTCGGGCTAGAGGCGAGAGCGCCGCGCGCCCACAAAAGATATAAACGCGCGTTCGCGAGCTTTCTACTGAAAGTAGGTGATTACTAGGTATTTAATTCAATAAGAGAGCTTGTAGAGATACTTCAACTCAGTTGTGCGCGCGGCGCTATGTGTGCGTGGGCTAGTAATTATGCAGCTTTAATTTGTGTGACAGTGACGCGGCCAGGATCGTCCGAGCAACTTCACTGTACCTCTTGTCACGCACACAAAGTCACTGTGTATATACAGGTTTACCCACACATAGCGCCGCGCGCACAACTGAGTTGAAGTATCTGTAGAAGGGTTAATGGTAGGTAAAAAAAATTAAACGTTAGGAATACAGAGTGAAATATTTGCAATTGCGATTTACGATTTTACACTTCAGGGAATTTAGGTGTTGGTAAAAATAAAAGATATTTCTAGTTTCATAATCATTTTATTTCAACAGTCATTCGAACGGGCAAGACGTTCACAGATGACGCATCGTCACGTCAGTACAGTTCATTATATAAATTAACACATACATATACAAATACGTATACAACTATCGGCCGACTAAAATACGTATATACAGAGCCTCCAGTCGCGCTCGAACGCGACGCATACCACAGGTACATTTACATCGTCTTATCTAACATATTCTTATTCTTAGAGTCTAAGTCGTTAACAAAAATACAAAAATAATACTGCGGAATAAATATGGAGCGGAGAGACAGCGGCGACTGGTGACTGGCCACTGGGTGATGGGTCAGTGTCAGCACACGGTCTCCATGGGCACTCGCGGCACGTGCGGCGCGGGCGGCGCGGCCGTCGTGTGCGTCAGCGACTCGCCGCACGAGGGCAGCTGCGACGACGAGTGCGCCGCGGCGTTGGGCGCGCGCGCGCACCACGCGGCCGCCGCGCGCTTCAGCGCCGCCCACGCGTGCGGCTGGCAGCCCACCACCAGGAAGATGAACACGCCCTGCAGCGCGTTCAGCAGGTCCGTCGCGTACCACACGTACTCGGGCCCGCCCGCCGCCCACGACACCACGTCGGCGCCCCACGTCACGCCCATCACCACCACCAGCTTGGCGCACACGCGCCCCAGGGCTGCCCTGTGAAAAAACTTTATTCATAAGTTCATAACTCATAATTTATTATTAGTATTTTTGGGTTACACTATTACCACTTACAACTAATTTAGTCATCATCATCACATCACACCACAAAAATACAATGTCGATTAAGGCTTTTAAATGACATTAATTTATACAAAATAATTATATTGAACACAAAGACAACTTTTAAGAATAACAATAAAGGATTCGGAGACAACAATATTAATAATACGTTTATAATAATAATAATAACATGTCATGATAATTACCTAATTAAATAAATGTCAATATTCAATTCAAAACAATTAATATTTCTTTGTCATTTAAATAATCGTCACAGCTGTACTGTAATAACATTTTGAAGTCAAAATTAGTTTAATTTTTTTGAAGAATATATTGTCTTCATTATTTCAGTTGGCAAGTTGTTATACAGTTTTACTATCATACAGTATGCACCTTTACTGAATATACTTAATTTTTTATCACGAGGATACGCCAAATCTAAATTATCTTTCTACGTGTATTTTGTTTCAAGGCTTTTTCAATTTGAATAAAGGACATTTTTCACGCGCAAACATTAACATTTTTAGCATGTACAGACCGGGTAGAGTTAGTAATTTGTATTTCTTGAACCACAGGAAGCAACTTTCTGTTCTTTTTATACCTTTCTATACCTTGCTTGTACCCTGCAAAGTATGGTATGGATTGGAATAGATTATAACTATGCATGTGTAATTGTCAAGGACAGTCGTACCTTGTCTACAGTTCAATCCATTTATGGTGTGAATGTAAAGAACCACGTGTAATAAATTTATAGGTCAGTAAATATTCTTAAATAACACTGACCTTTCTGAGGTGGACTTGACTTCGTCGCGGCGCCACAGGCCGCAGGTGAGCTGGCGCGTGGTGGAGACGAAGAGCGCGAGGTTGACCAGCAGCAGCACGCCGACGGGCCCGAAGAAGTAGACGAGGATCTCCATGTCGCCGTAGAACCAGCAGCGCTGCACGGCGAAGCGCGGGCGCAGCAGGCCGGGCGCGGCGGCGGCGGGCAGGCGGTCCAGCAGCGCCGCCGCGCCCGCCACCAGCAGCGGCCCGCCCCACGCGTACACCATGTACACGCGCAGCCGGCACGCCTCCTGCCCGCGCTCCAGCGACGTCGGCCGGAAGTCCCTGCCACACGCCACACGCCACACGCCACACGTCATTCAACGGCTCAACCCCCTAGGGCCACAGGCCACAACGCAAGCACAACACCAGGAGCTCCTTTTGTGAAGCTCGTTTAACGACAACCGGAAAGAGAAAATAACCTATGCGCGCTATTTTCTCCACAATATACAAAAGCTCTCGGCTGTTCCCTCTCTTGTTTAATAAGCTAGAGCCATCTATATGAAAATTTGTAATTAGCTAACATCAACTGTTACTTTAGTCGCTAGTAGAACGCAAACGTCTATGCAACTAAGTCAAACGGGCGCGGTCGGGTGTGAGATGGGTGACCATGCACGGGTGATGGGCGGTTTGAAAACATCCGACAGCGGGTTGGCCACTAACCCGCATCTCCACCAACTCGCATTGGAGCAGCGTGGTGGAGTAAGCTCCAGGCAAGACAGGATATCCTGCTCCGTAGCTCCAGGCCTCCCCAACAATGGGGTGAGACCCGTGCCCAGCTGTGGGACGCAAAAAGGGTTGCAGCCAATTTTAGTCAACTTCTTCTAGTCTTCTTCGTACCTATGTTTTCCTAATTCAATGATGACGAACAATTAGCACGCGCACCAAGCCAGCACTGGCCAATTCTAAAAAATTCTGAGCAAGGAATTCAGTTTTACCAAAATTTTGTTCAAGTACAGCAACAAAGTAATTGCCTAACTACGTGGTAGAGGTACGCTCAAAGAAAGAAAACGCTCATTGAGCGAAAAAGAAGCATGTCAGTCACGACTCCGTTGCGTTCCGCTTAAAAAATAGTACGCATTATACTTATGTTAAAATTTCGAAATGTTTATTTATTAATTTTCTTGTTTTAAAAAGTAAACTAACATTTCCTACTAGTAACCTATCTCAAGACTAAGTGATATTTTTAGATGTTTCCTCTTGTATAGTAAAATACCCTATTTCGCGTCTGTATGTAATCTTTCTGTGATAAGATAAGCAAAACGCGTCGAAAGCGTTTTCAAAGCCACACGAATTTACGAAGTGTATGTTTTATTGTGACAACAACCGCGTGAGCTATTTCTTCGCTCAGTTTTGCGGCCTAGCCACAGTAGCGTTGCGCGCGAGATTTTGTGGTATTTGAGCGTACTCGTCGTAACAGATACAGTACATAGGGTAAAACTACCTGTTTGCGGCTACTTTACTGACTTCATGACTTCAACGTTGGTTTTGGTCACTTTAGTCATGAAAAACAGCATCTATATTGTGCAATATTTTATTATGTCATCCTGCAATAGCCTACTTTCCTAGTTTAATACCTGTCTGTATATTAATTGCACCACATTGTGTGCTTTGTCAACTAGTGCCTACACTTTATAAACTATCCGTCGATTCATAATTTGTTACGTACACTGATGTTTATGACCCTTTAGCATCGATTTTATAATCGCAATCATAAAATTTCTGAGATTCTAAAAACGGCTACACGCGCGAGGCCTGGTTGGGTTTGGATCTGGGGCGCAGGCGCAGAGGGGTTAATTTTATTGTTAAGTTGATATTTTAAATAAATGGTACCATTTAAAACTAAGGTTTTTAATTATACCTACTTAAAAAAAAATAAACAGCAATTAACCTGTTTTTTTATAGATACTGGTACGGAACCCTTCGTGCGTGAGTCCGACTTGGCCGGTTTTTGCGTGCCACTCGATCCGGGAGTAATTTACCATTTCTTTACCAGGGGAAATGAAATGAAATGAAATGAAATGAAATGAAATGAAATGAAATGATTTTATTTGTACAAATATGGGTGAAGAAGGTTTAACAAAGTATTTATATCGCCATATTTACCCCTTAGGGTGTACAAATATTATTAATATAGATATTAATTAATACAATATTTAATTTATAGAAATTCAGCAAGATAATTAAACTACGATATTATGATAATAGTTAATGTTATGTTACATATTATTACAAATGGAATAAAAGTTAAAATTTGTCTGTCAAAAATTCTCTAGTTGTGTAATAACATTTGTCAATAAGAAATTTATGAAGTTGTTTTTTAAATTCATTGTCATCAACAGTGGCACGAATCGATTTTGGCAGTTTATTAAAAATATGTGGTGCCATTCCAAAAAAACTTTGTTTATATAGATGCGTCTTACATGCAACCGAACATAATTTATTTTCATGTCGTGCTCTAGTGTGAAACTCATATAATTTTAAGTTATTTCTTACAAATAAACAGCTTTCAAGTATATAGAGGCATGGTAGAGTTAAGATTTTAAGATCTCTAAAATATTGCTTACATGAATCTGTCTGTTTAATATTCACCATAGACCGTAAACACCTTTTTTGTGCTTTGAAGATAATTTCTTTATTTGTAGAATTTCCCCAAAATATGATGCCGTATCGAAGGACTGACGCAACACATCCGTGATAAGCGGTCAAAAGTGTTTTTTGATTTACCACTTTCCGTAAGTTACGCAGTGCGTAAGAAAGATTACTTAACTTTTTACAGAGGCTGTCGACATGTGACTTCCATTTCATATTGTAGTCTATATATAAACCCAAAAACTTCGTACTATCAATTTCAGAAATTTTTTTGCCCTGGTAGTTTATGTCCAGTTCAGTAATGTCTAGTTTACGTTGCATAAAATTCATAATCATCGTTTTGTCAAGGTTTATTTTTAAGTTATTACACTCTAACCAATTAATAATACATGTCAGTGAAGAATTAATGTCATTTTTTAAATTATTCAAGTTTTTGTTATAATAAAGTATATTGCAGTCATCTGCAAATAAAGTCATATGATGCGGAGTCACGTTTGGTAGGTCATTAATGTAGATAATAAATAATAAGGGCCCAAGCACACTTCCCTGAGGCACACCAAACTCTACTTTACGAAGGTCAGATTCATATGTGACTTGAGATTTAGATTTCATGCATATTTTATGTACCTGGGTAAATTGGTACCTGTTTTTTAAATATGATATCATGAGATCATGTGCCTTTCCCCTGACGCCATATTTATGCAATTTGTACAACAGTATGTCGTGATCTACATGGTCAAATGCTTTTGTTAAATCCATGTATAGAGCCACAATAGGAGTTCTTTTATCCATTTTATTCATTATGTGTTGCAAGAAATTGAAGATTGCCATATTTATCGATTTGTTCCTTCTGAATCCAAATTGATGTGGGGTTAATATTTTGTTCACTTCCAGAAATGAATATAGAGCATTGTAAATTACTTTTTCAAATATCTTAGAGAGAACTGGGAGTAAAGCTATTGGTCTATAGTTATCAATATTTAATTTATCCGACTTTTTATGTATAGGTTTTATAATTGCTCTTTTTAGTTCCTCAGGAAAAACACCATGTTCAATACACAAATTAAATACGTAGCTTATTGGTGGTGATATAATTTGTGCCGTATCTTTAATTATTTGTGTAATAATTCCGTCGTATCCTGGACTATCAGTTTTTTTTAATGAGTTTATGATTTTGTATATATCTTCTGGAATTGTCGGCGCAATAAAAATTGTATTCAGATTGTCAAACGATAATTTATAATTAATTTTCATGTCATTTCTTTTTTCGGACTTAGCCACGTCAATGAAATAATTATTAAATATATTAGCAACAGTCTGTGTATCTCTGATCAGCTCTCCGTTGACTTTTAGTTCAGGTTCAGTATAAGTTGAATATTTTTTTCTAGATGAATTGTTGTTTATTATTTTCCACATAGCTTTTGTTTTATTAATTGAATTATTAATAAAATAGTTATTTTGAGACCTCTGCGTAAGATTAACAATCTTTTTAAATCGCTTGCTATAATTTTGATAGTTAATTTTGTTTTTGACGTTAGGATTAAACCTAAATTTCCACAGCAAATAACGTTTATGCTTGCTGCAGATCCTGATACCACGCGTTATCCACTTTGGCCGGGCTTCAGTTTTAACTTTTATTCTTTTAACTGGAAAGCAGAGGTTATATAATAATTTAAACCAATCATAAAAATAACTAAAGGCATCTTGAGGGTCATCCATTTTGTACAGATCAGTAAAGGTAAGTTGTTGTAAGTAATTAAAGAATTTATGACGGTTTACTTTAGAATAGTCGCGTTTATTAGTATACCAAAACTTGATAGTACAAGTTTTTTTTACAGGGCATTTAAGAACCTGTGCATTGTGGTCAGAGAGAGCCAGCTCCAATACTTTGCTTTTGCATCCCATTATATTATGTAAAATATTATCAATGCAGGATCTGCTGATACTACGAGTGGGTGTTTTTATTTCAATTTTTAAATTATATGAAGACAGGAGGTATTCAAATTCTTGTGAAATTTTATCATTCTTTAATATATCAATGTTGAAGTCTCCACAAAAAATTACTGGCGTATAGTTTTTGAGATAAGTACCTAAAACTTGCTGTAATTTTGAGAAAAAGGCCTCATACGATTGTGAAGTAGTTCTTGGAGGTCTATAGACACATATAACATGTATTTTATGCTCTATCAGTTCAATAGCCGATATTTCAAAGATTCCTGTTATTGATAGTTTATTGATATTATGTGAAATTTTAAACTTGTGAAGGTTGTTAACGAGAATACAACATCCTCCATGTCTACTTTGCCTCATGAATGACGATGCTAAGGTGTAATTAGGTATACATAAATTATATTCATCGCCGCTGATCATATTATGCTCTGTCAAACACAATACATCAATTCGAGTGCCACTATTGAGCAAATCGTCAATACAGACAATTAATTCATAACACTTGCTTAGCAGACCATTTATATTTTGATGTAAAATATTGAGATGATTATAAACGAAAAAGCTGGTTATTATTATTAACGATAGGAGGGTCCGGTAAAATGTCAAAATTTACTTTATCTAAATTTGAAACATTAGAATCACAATTGATTTCAGGATTTAATTCACAATTGCACTTGCAACTTTTTTCGATCAAAGTTTGAGTACCTACAGTGACTTTGTCAAGCTGGTGGCTATTAACTTTGCGCGATAATTGGTAGAGTTTCATTCTCCTTTTATAGTTTAAACTTAAGATTTCCTTTAGAAATGATCGTGCCAAGTTGCGAGTAAAATTGCCATGCTGTGGTGATGAATACTTATAGTTAAGGTCTACATACATTGAGTTACTATATTTGGAACATAAAAATCGCAATTGATAGTTTAATTTTGATACATTTAAATGTCTATTATTCGGTATTTCACCAACGATTACATTTGTATGTGTTACTGTCGATAGCCACAAGTTAAATTTAAAACTAAACTCGTAGGGGTTGTTATCATGAACTCCGCCAAGTAGAATAACATAGTCATCTTTCCCCAGTTTCATAATATCAGATTTCATAGAGTCTACTACATATGAGAGAGGCGCGTAAGGTTTCAAGAAGCTTATTACAATATATTCAGTACCTAATAATTGTTGTAGCCTCTTCCTAAGACCGATCCCTTGGTTGTCGGCTATGATGATGACTTTATATTTTTGGGGTAAAATTTTATGTGACGTAGTTGGTTTATCTTTGAATACCTCAGCTGTTTGTAGTTGTGAGGGCAATTTATGTATCACGACATCTTTTTTTATATAGTCTGAAGATTCAGCTTTTAAGATTCCTGTTTTTGAGACAACAGCGTCATAACTTGTTTCAGATGTAGATGGGTTGTTATCAACATCGTTCATGCTTGGTTTCCTAACAGAAGTCTGTTCAAGGCTGAAACATACACTTTTTTCATTGTTGATTTGGTTTGATGAGGGGCTTTATCTTAAAAGTCAAAGACATAATAATGTGATCTCAAGAGCCAATTTAAAATATGCATTGCCTAATCGTGCAAAATTTAGTAAAAAAACAATGCAAGTGAAATGATTTTATAAGATCAGATACAAGCTTTCAACAAGCTGTCAAGTATTATGTAGGTACTGTCACATAATGAATGTTAATACAGAAGACTCAAAATAAATCATTTTTCATAATAACAGATATTTTAGGTGGCCTGTGAACAAGTTCTATTTGCTGTATAACTTTACTTTCGCCTACCTTATACTGGCTACAGCTTACGGCTTTCTATACTGTTTTCATTTACCGTTTTTTGAAAAACGTTTAATTCGTCTACAAAGAACTATACCTCCATCTACCTATACTGATCGTAAAGATCAGAGGTTTCACATCCAGTACTAAAATAGTAACATCTGGAGTACCCTAGGGATCTCACACTCACTGTTTTTCTTTGTGTTGTTATGTATGAAAGATTTGCTGACAATCTTAAAAATAAAAATGCAATCTGACATTAACACAATCAGTAAGTAGACAGTGATCCGTTAACAATGAAATGAAATGAAATGAAATATTCTTTATTCGCTGTACGGTTCATTTACAAACTCTTAGTGAACGTTATTTTTTTGTTCTGTCTGCTCTGGGTGCGCTTAGGCAATGCTGAGCTGAAGAAAAGAGCAGACGGAGAAAAACTTCAGCCCTGTTTTAAAATATGAGGTATACAATAATAAGCTTTCTTACAGAGTAGCTATGGGCGATAAGGAACATAATTGATGACTATAAAACCTTCAAAAAGTTGCCATCTGAAATTTTCGCGAAAAAAAGACCTACCGAAGCCACTTACTTTATCAACAATATAGTGTTAAATGAAGTATTCAGTACCAGAGACCTAGGTGTCATCGTAGGTACTAAAGTAGACTTTAGAGAGCACGTTGATCATATCACCAAAAAAGGAGCGCGACTCGCCGGCTTTGTGTTACGCCAAATCAAGTTCTTTGAATGTTCCGAAATTCCAATCCTACTTTTTAATTGTCATGTAAGCTCTTTACTAGAATATTGTAGTCCTATTTGGAACCCCTCAAATTCTGTACACAACGATCGCCTAGCCTAGAATGACTACAAAAGCCATTTTTATGCCACCTTTAATACGCAAACAATCTGAGCCGAAATCTAACATCGTATGACTCTAGAGTTAGGTAGTCATTACAAAATGTTACCGTTTGAATACAGACGAGAAATCATACACATAGTGTACCCACATAAACGAATTAGTAATAATTAGTGGTAAAAGTCAGACAAACCCGTACCCGATTGTACCCAGGCGCGTTCGCAGCGTTCAATTTTGGTGGGGTCGCCAAGAAATTTAGGGGGGTCACTAACAAATTTGGGGGGATAAGGTGTCCCAAATTGGCTTGTTTCGCCTTCCATTTACGCATGACTGATGGATTTTGGGGGAGGATGGGGGGTCATGTCCTCTGTGACCCCCTCCCCCCCCTGGGATCGCGCCTGGTTGTACCTAATAATAGAACATAAAATTTGTTTTTAACTTTTTACGCATGCAGTGTTTTCACATCTAGAAGGATATTCACTCAACTGTAAATGCTCCTGTTAAGAAATAATTTTGTAAAGTGTGTCCAGTTTTATGAACCTAATTAAAAAAAACTGGCCAAGTGCGAGTTGGACTTACGCACGAAGGGTTCCGTACCATTATCTACAAAAAATCACGTTTATTGTATGGGAGCCCCCTTAAATATTTATTTTATTCTATTTTTAGTTTTTGTATAACAATAGCGGCAACAGAAATACATCATTGCCTTTGATTATCCATAGAAATTATTGAATTAATTAATTCGGTGGAAGTTTGCATCGTAATTCGTAATGTACATCATATACCTATATTTTTTAGTTTTATCATTCTCTTACTTTAGAAGTTACAGGAGGGGGGGGGGGCATTTTACCACTTTGGAAGTGTCTCTCGCGCAAACTATTCAGTTTAGAAAAAAAATTATGTTAGAAACCTCTATATCATTTTTGAAGACCTATCCATAGAAACACGGGTTTGATGAAAAAAAAAATTTGAGTTTCACTTCTTAGTATGGGGAACCCTCAAAATTTATTGCTTTTTTCTATTTTTGTGTCAAAATCTTAATGTGGTTCACAGAATACATCTACGTACAGAGTTTCAACAGTATAGTTCTTATAGTTTCGGCAAATAGTGGCTGTGACATACGGACGGACAGACAGACAGACAGACATCACGAATCCATAAGTTAATAAATATAGTTTATATTATGTGGACAGCCAATATAATACATATTACATTACCAAGTTTTCAGCCGCCAATATTATGTCTTATAATTTATAATAATAGTTCTTTACCTATGAAATTGCCGTTCTTCACAACTGGTCATTTCAAATAGAAAAAAAAGTTTGGAATGGCTTTGTATTCTAAATTCAAATTAATTTTGTTTTAAAAACATGACATTTTTTTTACAAACTCAGTCTTTTGTTTATTGATTAGCGATGTATTTTCATTACATTAGAACATTTTTCGTCATAATAGATACTTTAAAAATTCGTATAATTATGGAATATGAGTTCCGTCGTGGCACCAACACGACGCAAACGGCACGTAACATCAAAAACGTTTACGGAGAGAACTGTACAAACGAACGCACAACCCGTTATTGGTTTTCCCGGTTCCGTTCTGGAAATTTTGACTTGAAAAATGCAGCTCGTGTTCGCCCGGAGACTTCGGTCAACAATGATGAATTAAAGGCGATTGTGGAAGCTGGCGAAACTCAATCTACAGCTGAGCTAGCAGCAGCTTTTGATGTTAGCATCAAAACAATTTTGATCCATTTGCGACAAATAGGCAAGGTAAAAAAACTTGATAGATGGGTGCCCCACGAACTTAACGATCGCTAGCGCAACGTACGCGTCGAGACCTGCCTCGCGCTGCTCAATAGAGGCAAAGAAATGTAGGAATTGTTACGTGCGATGCGATGAAAAATGGATTCTATTCGACAATCGAAAGCGCTCAGCAAGTTGGTTAGATCCTGGTTCAGCACCAAAGCAATGCCCTAAATCAAAAATGACCCCTTAAAAGGTGATGGTCACTGTTTGGTGGTCTAGTGCGGGTGTGATTCACCACAGCTTTTTACAAAAAGGCATGAGCATTACTGCAGATGTGTACTGTGAAGAACTGGAGACAATGATGGAGAAGCTTGCACATCGGCAACCAGCTTTGGTCAATCGGTCGTCCCCACTGCTCCTTCACGACAACGCGCGACCCCATACTGCACAACAGACAGTCTCCAAGCTGCAAGAGCTGGGGTTGGAAGCTGTCTCTCATCCACCATACTCACCAGACCTAGCACCTACCGACAATTACTTTTTCCAAAATTTAGACAATTTTTTTAGTGGAAATTCTATAATAAATTCAATTCCCAAGTACAAAAAAGTACAAAATGCCTTTGAAGAGTTTGTTGCCTCCCGTCCAGCTGATTTTTACAAGGGCATCAATAAATTGTCAATGCGTTGGCAAAGATGCGTCGATTGCATGGGTGATTACTTTGAATAGCAGAAATAAAAAAGTTTTAAAAAATAAGTACTTTCACTTATTCCATACAAAACGGCAATTTCATAGGTAAAAAGACCTAATATTTATTCCTAAAGGTATAACTCCCAAAAGTATCGCATTTTGAACAGCCGACAAATAGTAGATAAAAATTAAACTCGTTTCCGGCTTTAGAATTAGAATAATTACGTTGTCGGCCGCTAAGTTGAGTGGCCGGTAATCGGTTTATTCTCTAATTTGAGGGATTATATTGATTAACAAAATTTAGACTATAGGATAACAATAAAATATGAAACATTCTTGTTGATACTGTACATTATTGACAAAACCAAAACTGAAGTAGGTATAGCTTCATGCCGAAAACAGGTGTTTACCCGACGTCGGTTATATCATTTCTCTCTACTGATAGGTATTATCGAAGAAAGAAGGCTAATAGTGTGCTAATAGGCAACAGGACCGATAAGGGACCCTCGCTAACTATTGTAATGTTATTGTCTACTTGTTATCTTCAACTCGGAACAATTATAGTACCTATAAACGTTATTCATCGCGAAGCAATTCAAGCAACTCACCTAAACGTCCACCAAATGTTGAAGCACATCGTGTTGAGCCAGAAGAACGCAGATAGGAACAGGAAATGCATACACACGGCTGCTCGCACGGCACATGCACAGAACAAGATTTCACATTAGACCGGGGCTCCACTCGTTCACACTCCAAGACATCGCAAGGAACGAATGCTCACCGAGAGCCTGGCACAGCCCGGGCGGCACGCGGTCGGCGGCCAGCTGCGTGGCGGCCAGCAGCACGTCGCCGAGCATCAGCGCCGCCACGTAGTGCGTCTGGCAGCGCCAGTGCAGCGCGTGGTGCGCCGCCGGCAGCGCGAAGCCCGCCGCCAGCGTGGCCGCCAGGAACGCCGCGCCCACCGCCAGCCCCGCGCCGTACAGCGCGTGGCGCGCAGTGTGTGCGGGCCGCGCCGCCCTCGCCGCCGCCTCGCACGCCAGCACGCGCGCGCCCTCGCCCTCGCTCGCCGCGCCGGCCACCGCCTCCGCGCACCACGCGCCCGCGGCCAGCCGCTCGGCCGGGGCGCCCGCCGCGCGCAGCTCCAGCGCGCCGCCCGCCAGCAGCCGCGCGCCGCTCAGCGCGCCCACCACCGCGTAGCGCGAGCCCTCCGCGCACGTCGGCCAGCCGGCGCCCACCGCGCTGCCGTTCGCCAGCGCGCGCAGCTCGTGCAGCGCCAGCGCCGCGCGCCGCTCGTCCTCCACGCATCGCGCGCCGTCGAACGCGCGACCCTCGGCGCAGCACTTGGACGGACCCTGGTTCTCCTCGGCGTCCGGGGCGCACACGAGCGCGGCGCCCAGGTCTGCACAGTAGCGGTCGGGCGGCAGCGCCAGGGCCGCCGCGCCGCGGAGCATCAGGGAGCCGTTGTTGGCGAGGATGGCGTAGGGGGCGGCGTGCTCCGGCAGGACGCGCAGCTCTTCGCACTCGGGCAGCGCGGAGTCCTTGAGGCGCCAGTGCGCCGGCAGCTTGCCGCGTTCCAGGAATATTCTCCGGGCCGGCGCGTACACGAGCGGCGCCCAGGCGGGGGCGTCGGGACCGACGGGCCGACAGGCGGCAGGGACGTCCGCGGTCGGCAGCCGGCCGGCCTGCAGGGCGTCCTGCGAGATCGCATGGTCGTGCGGGCAGCAGCGCGGCACGGCCAGCGGAGCCAGCGGAACCAGCGGCGCCGGCCGCGCACCTCCCGCCGATGCCGTCCACGAGCTCAGGAGTGCGAGCGCCAACGACACCAACATAATCCAAGCGCGCACGCTCACCGACCACAACCACTGAAAGGCCGCTGCATGCTCGTCCGATCCTTTGTCTTTTCGAATCTACAATAGATACGAACGTAATGCACTATATAAAATCACGTAACAAATTGTTGCACACCACTTCGAATTTACGAAAACAATTCATATTTCGCGACTTCGCGTCCGTTCGACAAATACGACGAAACACGTGCGAAAACGTCCGAATCTCAAACGACGCAACCTTTCGCTTTGAGAGCAAGCGCTTAACTGAGCGTCGAGCCGAGCGAGCGAACGAGCCAGCGGAGCGAGCGTCAGCGAGCAGCGAGAGCGAGACTGGCTTGGCTGAATGAAGCACAGAACACAATAAAATTACTCGAATGAAGAAAGAATGCGCTGCGGCCGACCCGCTGCCCCTGCCGTCGACCGCGACCGCGAGGTCCGCGAGACGAGACCGCCCGCCGTACTTGCCGTCATAGTACCGTGATGTCCGTGATACCGTCCCCCATTAAATATAAATTTGTTATATAGGTACTTACTTATACATGTTTGTTGCAGATTATTACCGAATTGTGGTTATCGGTTGCATTAGCTGTCAGCTGTCAAGTAGCTAACTATAAGCTCTAGAGTAAATCGTAAATTAAAAATATAAAAGCCCAACAATTTATATGTAATCTTTATAATATAAAAATGAATCGCAAAATGTGTTGGTAAGCGCATAACTCAACAACGCCTAGACCAATTTGGCCAATTGTTTTTTTTAAATGTTCGTTGAAGTTCAAGGATTGGTTTGTACGGCGAGAAAAATTCGAATAATTGCCGGAAAAATCATAAAAACAGCCCTTTTCTTTTTCCCATACAAATGTTTTCTAACTTAAACGTAGTCAATTTGAGCTTTATTGCTATTGTATAAAGTTCATATTAAATTACAAGCACTGACTGTTGTCTAAGCAATGTAGGTGTGTTCCTAACGTCAAAGATCATAATATCTATCAAAACAGTGTGCGTGTGTGCGTTGGAGCACAGAATACATCGTTGGAGGAGCTTAATGTCGCATAGCATGATGTTATATAGGTTATAGCCTTCCCTAATAACTGGACTATTCAACACAAAAATAATTTTTCAGTAGTTCCTGAGATTAGCGTGTTCAAACAATCAAACATCCACGCGGACGAAGTCGCGGGCGGCCTCTATCCCTACTAATATTATAAATTCGAAAGTAACTGTCTGTCTGTTACGCTTTCTCGCTTAAACTAATGAACCAATTTTAATGAAATTTGGAACACAGATAGAGTGGACCTTGGAAAAGGACATAGGATGGTTTTTATCCTACGGGAACCTATAAAATGGGTCCAAGCGGGCGAAGCCGCTGGCGGAAGGCTAGTACGTTATAATATCAATATATAGTTAAAGTTCTAATCGTGAAAGTGTTATCTATATAGTATAATATATAAGTATTTTTTTTTATATATAGTGTTAATATTGCGTAAAACATGAGAAAACAGTGCGTAAAATCAGTGACTTTTTAGTGCGTCAAAGTTAAATAAAACGGACATAAACATAGTGCAAC
This sequence comes from Pyrgus malvae, assembly GCA_911387765.1. NCBI lineage: Eukaryota > Metazoa > Arthropoda > Insecta > Lepidoptera > Hesperiidae > Pyrgus > Pyrgus malvae. The sequence continues at coordinate 221,411 of OU426955.1, read as the reverse complement.
GTTATTTACGGACATTAATTACAAAATTATATTGCTGTATTACGTTTTTCCAACTACGTTATAACAAAAATCAAGTAAATATTAATGATATTGTGATTAATTCAACGATCGTATAATTTGTTACCAAAGATCAATTAATTTAGCGATATATAATTTTTTGCAACAGGTGATGTCTACGTTAGATAAGAAAAAACAAATCTTAGCTCTGTATACGGATATGACTAGGGCATTTGACTTTGTAGATCATGCGCTATTAATAGATAAATTAGAGAAATACGGCATTAGAGATAATGCTTTACAATGGATAAAATCTTATTTAAGTAACAGAAAACAAATAACTGAAATAAAAAGAATTGACAACAAAACAAAAACGGAGGAAAAGTACTTATCTGATCCCAGGTAGCGTTGCCAGGCGTCCGGATAAAGCCGGACATAGGTAGGCTTTTTGATTGCGTGTCCGGCCAAAATAAACGGTGTCCGGCATGTCCGGCTTTTGTTAGGCTTTTGACGCTAAAGAGCGAGCGCCGAGCGTGGCGTGGCCCAGCGCAGGCGAGTTGACTGTCGGTCGGTCCCTCTTAAGACTGATATGGCATTGGATTTTATTTATATTAGTAAGAATTTAACAAAATTTATAAGAACAATCAAAAAAGCTTGATTTAACATACAGTTTTTTTGTCGTACCTATTAATACTTAGACACAAAATCCTCAATAATGTAGGGTGTCCGGCCTTTCTATCCAAATGTCCGGCCAAACTGCCTGGTCTGTCCGGCTATTAGGTTTGGCGACCTGGCAACCCTAATCCCAGGGATGTAGTATACGGGGTTCCTCAAGGAAGTATCCTCGGTCCGTTGCTTTTTTTAATCTATATTAATGATTTTCCAAAAGTAATTGAGCAACCAATGGTTCTCTTTGCTGATGACAGTACAGTTATATTTCCAAATGATAATCCAGATACATATGAAACGAATATAAATAATGCCCTTGAATTATTAGTAGGTTGGTTAAATAACAATAATCTTAAAATAAACATTAAAAAAACAAATATAATGACATTTAAAAATCGGGTTTCTTATGGGAGATCTGTAAATATTAATTATAGAGGAAAAACCATATGCGAAACAGAAAGTATAAAATTTTTAGGCTTGTATATTGATAATAAACTCACATGGAGATTACACATTGAACATGTATGTAAAAAACTTAACAAATTCTCGTTCGCTCTTTACAAATTGTCAAAAATAGAAAATAAATCAGCGGTATTAAGCGCGTATCATGCGTATGTTGGAGCAACCCTTAGGTATGGTGTTGTATTTTGGGGTAATGCATCGGGTATTGAAACAGTTTTTAAAGCGCAAAAAAAGTGTATTCGGTCAATGTGTCGACTGCGGCAAACAGACACATGCAAGCCACACTACCAAACTCTAAAGATATTGACGCACCCTTCATTATATATCTATGAAATATGTGTAATGGTTAAAAACGACATTTCTAAATACAATACGTTAAACTCAAAAAGACATAAAAATAAACTATGTGCAATAGCCTCTAAAACTAAACAATATCACAATAGCGTCTTTTGCATGGGACCAAAAATATACAATAATCTACCGGACTTTCTTAAAATAAAAACTAATAACGAATTCAAAAGAGAACTCAAAACATATTTAATTAAAAAAGCGTACTATTCGGTCACTGAGTTTATAAACGTTAAATAAAATAACATAAAAAAATTATAATCAAACAAAATAGAATTACATATAAAATAATTTTGTCCGCGGCATAAAAACCTGGGAGGTTTTTTTTCCGCCAGCTTTTTTCCTCTCAGTGTACAAAAACCCATCCTGGTGGGTGCCCAAAGCTGATGACGGCAAACCTCGTATGGTTTAAATAAAATAAACGTATGGTTCATAAAATAAATTATTATAAAAAGCACAAAATTGGGTTTACATCTAATTAATTAAAACTTTACAAATGTAAAACTACATACTATTTTAATGTTTCTTATGTACCCTTCTTTAATAGTAATTTTAAAATCTAAGTTTAAATTAAGTCATTAATTATAATTAGTTTATTAAATTAAATTAATATTTGTATACCCTAAGGGGTAAATATGGAGTTCTAAATATTTTGTAAAACCTTTTATTTTTCACCCATATTTGTGCTAATAAAATATTTTCATTTCATTTCATTTCATTGCATTCTCTTCCCGACGACTGTAACGCATAATATCTATCGTATCTTGTACTTCCTTCGATGACGAGAGGGTAAGGGCAACACTTAACAAACAATTAACCTACTTATATTGAGCTAAAAATCTAGAAACCCATTTAAGCCCAGTTGAGCCTATCATCTCATGATCATAATCATATTCTCTGACTGAGGCATAAATAGCATTGTGCTGATGCAAATGGCAACGAAGACATATCATATCGATAAATAAGAGTCATCGGTAAGAATTATGTAGGTACCTAGGTTCCTAATGTAAAACTACCTTTTTTTGGTATCTGGGGGAAAACCTTCAAAAGGTACCCAGCACGTTGGGAGAGGATACCGGGTTATGTGGGATTTGACCTCACTAAAACCCCCTCGGTGGCCCCTCTGTGCTTGGGGAGGACTCCGGGATCTCCAGTGGAACGCACCGGTGCCCTCCACACGCGGCACCCTGGAACGGGCCCATCTTTGGGAGAGCAGATGTGCTCTCCTGCACTTTACTGAGATTGCGACGGCATCGGTCAACCAGGTGATCGAGTAGTACTTGCTGTTGAGATGTTGAAGATATTTCTAACTCTTAGGATGTCGAAGGCATATCACCGTCACATAATATTATGATGACGGGATTCTCCTGTTTTATTTGTCCCTGAAAAGTATAAAGTTCAATCCAAAGATATTTAAAGTTTAAATTTTTTATGACCAGATACATGGAAAATGATTTAATTAAAGATATATTTAAAAAATATTACCCACGACTTCATTATTAATTATTTAATTGATACTCTATAATGAAATTACTCTACTTATATAAATTTATAATGATGACGATGAAACACATCATTAAACTAGTTTCAAAAATCCTTCACCAATAATGACTTAACCTCCGAAGACCCCTTGTACAAAATAAAGTTCACTTGTCAAGCCCACCTCACAGTATTAAACGCCAACTGTACATTTTTTTGTACATAGGTAATATTGAAAGGAGCCGCATGCCTATTTTGAATCTTTCCCATATTTAATGTTTTTTTTAATGTTGGCACAATGTTGGTGACTACAGAAAAAAATATAAACTGCCAAAATTACGTCGTATGAAGTCATGAACATGGCGCAACGTCGATGTAAAGGTAAGTATGTTAAATCTACTTTAATCTTTTATATTTTTACTTTCTTTTAACATAATATGTTGGTGTAAACATGTAGAGATAACACCAAAATATTGAATAAATCAATTATTTCAACAAATGTTTCTAAATCAGATGAAATTGTAGGTAAGTCACAATATGTTTTTTTTGTTTTTTGCACATTGGGTTTCAACTAGAAATATTTTTTTTTTTAATCAAATATGTTAATATTTTGTTCTTTATTATCGAGTATCTAAATGACTCCGAAATGGAAGATGAGGAATAATTGGACCTCCAATATAATTGCACCAATGACAAGTATATATATACATATATGTAACAATCGAGAAGAGTCTCAAAACTCAACATGAGATACTTTGTTGGAAGATGATTTGCCGCTTCAACAGCTGCATGGTCGTGGTAGACCTCGTGGAGAGGCAGCAGGAGTAAGAAGAAATCGAGGTAGGAACAGCCGCAGTAGGAGTAGTCACGGAAGTGGCAGATTGTCGGGACCGAATCATAGTAAGACAGACCATTTACTAAATGAAGACAACAATCTACAAAACGACGGCAGTCGCGAATGGCTTAATAAAGATTTCGCTCCTCCAATTGGATATCTTTCTGAGCTATCTTATGTAGGTACCTATTGATTCATGATGTTGATGTACCTATTGTGTAAACGGCTGTACCATACGTATAATTATTATTTATTCTTATGACTGTACTCAGGATGTTAACACCACGAGTACAGCCGTTTACATAATATAATAATTAGTATGGCCACATATAACCACATCTCGTGTTTGACCATGAGGTCGATTTTATTGAAACTGTTGCATATAGGATAGCTCTTATGTGCTTTTATCATAGTCCATGAACAGGCGTACCTCGAAAGTCGTAACTTCGGCTGTGCTACCGATCTTCGCCTAATTTCGAATATGTTAAGTTTTCCAATATAATTTGAGGACAGGATGCGTATGTAACTACTAAATACGAAAGTATTTTTCATGAGTTATTATATTTTGTGGATCAATTGTGGCTTACTTCTCACCGTTGGTGACCAGTGCGCTTTTTCAGAGGAAGCATCGACACGTTTTTTTGGCTGTGTTTTAACTTTGATTTAAGGCAGTGTTAGAATACAAGTAACAGTGAACTTTGTATATTATTATGACCTACATTTTATCTCCTTTCTTATGCCGTTATTATTTTCTATCTCCTTCACGTATAGAAGTCACAATTGAATTAAATGCTATCGAGTTGATATGGTGGCCATCTTGTTGCCAAAATTCGCCTGCCCCGAAGTCGATTCTTTTGTTTCGTGTATTATCCTTCTATATAAGCAACTTTTGTTTAAAAATACGTATGTTTGTTTATAATTGAGTTTTCAAAAACGGCTCTAAGGCTTTTTATAAAACTGTCAATTTTATAATACTATATAGGGTGACTTTTAATTAGTTCTTAAAAGCTTTTAACTTCCCATACTTAAGTAACGTAACTCGTAAGTTACACAATCCTATGTTTTTTTTGGGAAAGTTGTTTGTTATCACGAGTACGTTCATTTCTTTTACTATAAATTTCAATTAAACGTCACTTTTTTGTAGATTCGCAAAAAATCTACATAGCTAGAGCTATATAAGGTCAGATCTTTTAAATTGATTATAAGAACTGCAAATGTTTTAAACCGAGTGTTCTACTCACGATTACAAACAACTTCTACTATAAAACCAACTCTGATATTACCATAAAAAGGCTGCTTGTCGACTTCCGATTTCAAAGCTGATTTCGCACACACACACATGAAACACGATAACTTAAATGTTAATTAAAATGTTGTGAGGTTAACAAAAAATCATATAAATAAATAAATAGTTTTTTTTGTGATCGTAAATAGAACACATGATTTCAATATTTGCAGTATGTAGGTACCTAATAATAGGATCATATATTTGTCTGTCCTTGATTGCCCAGATATCGTAAGGTAATGTGTGATTGCCTCCCGTACATTTCAGATCGAGCGTTCATACAACGCTTAATGTAGGTAGGTACGCAATTTGCGGCGTTTCGCTTGCAGACTCATTCTGTCAGCAGCTGATTTGTAACTTTCATAACTAGACAGTGGGCCGCTCACTCAACTTCACTCAACTTGAGTTTTAAAACTTTATATAGTTTATAAATAGGAGTTACTATCATCTAGTTGACTGAATTTGAGTGAGTGGCGGGCTGTCTTGGTATGAAAGTTGAGAATCAACCGCTGACTGAATGAGTCGGCAAGCGAAACACCGCAAACTGAAGGGATTCAAACAGTCAGCTGCAATCAATTTGCCTAAGATAAACTTGAAATAGATAGATATCCAAAGGATTTTTCTGTTTAAAAATAAATAATTTACCAACTTAATTTGATTTTTCTTGCTCTTCTCGTTATTTTGAAACTAAAATTATTTGTGGCAACCCTATCGAAACTTTTCCTAATGTATGAAACCATCTCCAGACTGTTGCTTAACTTCGCCTACTACACATTTTTTTTAATTATGGCTCTATGGTGCTTAAAACAAAGTTCATATTCGTCTCAGATATTCTAAATTGCTTTAAACTACATGACGTAGTAAAGGTATTTTTTAACAATTTTTGAGATTAGTCACTTTGGCATGATGTAGGCGAAGTTAGGCAAAAAACGCCAAACTTCGCCTACTACCTTTGAGATCGAATTTTGCTTATTATTGCTCTTATTTTAAGACAGATTTTTGACTTATACGATAGTAAAGTTTCTAAAAGGTACTTTTTTCGGTATGTGTTGCCAAATAAGTTTTTAATTTTAGCGCAATCTTTAAAAATATGCCAAAACTTAGGCGAAGTTAGGGAATTCGACGGTATTTATTTTTATTAGAAAATATCGTTTTATCCGTGTTTTCAGCGATAATAAACTCAAACATACAACAACTATTAGGGAATAGCTTGCAACCATTTTTACCACCTACTGCTGGGCACGAGACCCTTCTCCATTATTGGGGAGGCCTGAAGCTGAAGCTTCAGCTTCCACCGTGCTGCTCCAATGCAAGCCGCATTGGAATAATTACCATACCAATTACCTACCAATAACATGAAATTATAACAAGAATAAGATATTATGTCTCTTTAACTTCCCGCTGACACTCCCGTTAGTACAGTTATCAGAAGGTTGCTATGGATACCAACAGGTTAATATCAGGTATCGGACAGAAGGCGGACTTAATGTTTAAATCATTCTCTACCAGTCAACCTTAAGGTAGTGGGAGATCAATGAAGGCGATAGCTAAAGGTAACTTAGTCCCTGTAGCTTCGGGATTAAGAATAGAGCTACGGTATCCCCTGCCTGATCGTAAGAGGCGACTAAAAGGGGGCTTCCGGGGTTGTGGACGGTGTGAGTGGGAGCTCGATCCATCCAACCAGCAGCCCCGGGAAGGGCGGCGATGTGTGCGTGGCCGCATGTCGCCGTAAGCATCGGAAGGTGCAGGAGAGCAAAGCTGCTCTCCCGAAGATGGGCCCGTTCTGGGGCGTCGCGCGTGGAGGACACCGGTGCGTTCCGCCGGAGATCCCGGAGTCGCAAATCCCACATAACCCGGTACTCTCTCCCAAGGTGCCGGGTACCTTTTGAAGGTTTCCCCCCGACAACAAAAAAAAAAGCTAAAGGTAACTTTTGGCTGCAACCCTTTTTGCGTCCCACTGCCGCTAGCCACGGGTCTCTCCCCTTTATTGTGGAGGCCTTGAGCTTACTCAACCACCTGCTGACGGATGTTTTCAAAACCTCTTCAGCAGGCGTTGTCAAGCAACACTAAACCACTAAACCTATGAGTCTCTGAAAAAAATCAACTGTTTTTATCCGAGCAACGCTCGGTCATCCGTACGGAGACTACGGAGTTCCAAATAACGCACACTGTGGTCATACAAGTTCTTAGTTTAGTAAAATATATCGGATATGTATATTTGTGTTGAATAAATTAATGAAATAGGCGAGTATTTAGACTTCTTAATCTATGCTATATAGATCACATTGAGGGATATTCATTCGTGAGGACATTAATAACTAAGAAGATAGTATAAGGTGTTGCCATACACAACTTCCAAAATGCTTCCAAAATAAAATCTGTTACAATTTATTCGTCTTATTTTTTATTTTATATCAATGACTTGAAAACGTAAACAATAAAAAATTAAAATAAATTTATGATTAATATAAACTCAATGTTTATTTGCCCATATAACTCTGTACCTTTATTATAAAATATATAAATTTGAAATATAATTCTACTAAAAGGCTACATATTATGAAGCTGGCAATTGCTAGAAAGTGACACACTCCTATTTTGACGTTGTCTTGCTCGGAACGTTTTTACTCTGTCAAAAGATATAAATGAATATGAACTTTAGGCTTATATATATAAGCAATAAAGTTCAATTTTTAATATTTAGCGTCGCGTCGCTCGTAAGCAATCCAGGTAGAATGTAAGTTTCTTGGCAGTGGAGCAATACCTAGGATTAGTATAATTCTGTGCCTAGGAGTTCAATACCTACTACCATAGATTTTTTTATGACTTTGACTAACGTAGTTTATATAAAAAAATAAAAAATCTATGCCTACTACTGAATAATCTATACTTTACATAATATAATAACGTAAGTATAGGGCTGATTACATTGACCAACTTGCAGGGTCTGATTTGGCATACATTGCTGGTTATCTTGAGTATTTTATTACAATGTACTTAGATAACCAGCAATGTATGCCGGGTCGGCCCCTGCAGGTTGGCCAATGTAATCAGACCTTTTATCCTAAGTCTATGGAATAAGCATATAAGCATAAGAATAAATAGTAATGGAGTTTTGGCGGGAAGTCGAAAAAGACATATTGTGCTCTTGTTTTATTTTCATTTTATTGGTGTATTTTTGAGTTATATCGGATAAAGTTGATGGCATTTTGTTTGGTATAGGTTAATTACAGTGCACGAGTGTTTGTGAAATAGAATAACAGTGCTAAAATATGTTTTTTTCTGCCTGCCTCCAAAATTCCATCGGACACGTTCTAGTAAAGAAGCCATCTCTTTACTTGAATGTCTGACTGACTTGACTGACTGATTACTAACGACTTACTTACTGACTTTGTTATTTCTCCGTCCAGTTTCATTGAAACTGGCAAAAAATTGATGCAAAAATTATACTTGACGCTGGCAGTATGCATAGAGTTTGCGATGCCATAATTGAAAAGAAAAAAAAAATAGTAATTATTACTTTGAATTATTATTTATTCTTATGATATAAGCCTTCTTCTGCCATCTCGTGGTCACTTTGGAAATTAGCAGGAGTTCGAACTTTCTCAAGTGCATGACAGATGGCGCTGCTTACCCATTTATAGTCAAGAAACTTAGTAGGTAGGTAGGTATGCAGTTTCTTGTATAAAGCACAGAGTACATTTGGTATAAAGTCACACGACTGCAGTGCGAGTGCTTGCACAAGGTATAATTACCTTAGAGCATCACAGGTATGACACCCGTCAGGGTGAGTCAGTACCTTTGATGCTGTATTTACAGACCTACGTATTTATGCAGCTCTATATTATGTAAAGAAGAAAGTTGCATAAAGCATCTGTAATGAACCAACTGAGATTATTAAATATTTAATTAATGTTTCACTAACAATAAAGTATCTGGCTGCAACTCTTTTTGCGTCCCACTGCTGGGCACGGGTTTCTCCCCATTAATGGGGAGGCCTGGAGCTTACTCCACCACGCTGCTCCAATGCGGGTTGGTGGAGATGCGGGTTAGTGGCCAACCCGCTGTCGGATGTTTTCAAACCGCCCAGAAGGCCTCCGACAAGGTTTAACGACTGTTATCTATCGACAACAACCGGGACCGACGGCTTTACGTGCCCTCCGAAGCACGGAAACGCGCATGAAATTTTTGCCACTAGCGGTCACCCATCTCACACCCGACCGCGCCCGTTTGGCTTAGTTGCATAGATCGTTTGCGTTCTACGCTAACCGCCGGGCCATGCGCGCTTCCGCATATAAATTAAATAAACAATTTATTTCAATAAAGTATCTAGTTACACATTATTCTTATAATACAAATACAATTATGTATGTATGTTGGTATGGGTCACAGAGGAGAGGTATGGGGCTGCATGTATGTGCATTAGGTAGATTAGATGACCAAGAAAAGTAGGAGTAATATCGTCGATCGTAAGTATCGAGTATAATAGTCTTAGTCAAATAGTATTTAATAAAAGCATGTTATTTTTTTTTGGTTTAGTTAGGGTAGCTGCACCGCACCGGAGCACTGACATCCATCCTCCTGCCCTGTAGCAATTTCAGAGTCTTCTCTAAGGATCGTTCGCAATCGGTGTTGTATTTGTGGTAGATTAAATTTAACCAAAAGTAAAGTCCACCACGACTTTACATGGCCGAGTAGGATATAGTCAATGGTTGCATAATTTTTGTAAACGGTTTCTTTTAAAGTTACAAAAATCACGCGTTCCCTGTGGTTCAACCGTTAGTCCAACTACTCGGAGATGATCTTGGTGGGGACTTCTAAAACTAGCCCTGAGAAGTTGCCGTAGTCCAACTAAAAGTGAGCTAGTTGTAGAAGTTGTTGGTTATTTCAGTTTGAAATGCAAAAATTAATCAGTAACTGAATTGACTAAATAATAATTTAATATTTGCAGTGGCGCCACCTAAGTGTCTAAAACTTGTTCTTATTTTTTTCATCCCTACCATTTCAAAACCAAGTTAATAAAACCACACGCTTCACTCTGTCGTCAATTATTCTCACAGTATTCTTAATAGGAAACAGATATAGCTCTTCCCAATATAAAATAATTATTATTATACGTCTGCCATATTGAAATTCTTAAAAGTGAAGTTTTCTTTGTGCCTGCCTAACCTAATCTCCAATAGGTTATGGGCCCAGTGTTCGTTACGTTCGTATCGCGTTTGTAGGTCTTTTAGAATTCAGTGTTTCAGGCAAATAAAATAAACCCGTGCTACAATGGAAAATTCCAAAATAAAAAGAAATATTAAATCATTTGACGGTGAAAAGTATAGCGTTTGGAAATTTAGAATACGTGCTTTGCTTAGCGAACTTGACGTTCTAAAAGTTATCGACGAGGAGCCTTTAATACGTTGCCGCGAGTGGGAAAAGAATAATCGGATTGCGAAAAGTGTGATTGTCGAGTATTTAAGTGACTCCTATCTCGGTTTTGCTAAGGAGGAAAGTTCCGCAAAGAATATTTTGAAAAGTCTAGATGATTTGTACGAACGAAAAAGTATCGCAACTCAGTTGGCCTTACGTAAAAAATTATTGGCATTGAAACTACAAAGTGATGTGCCCCTGATAAAACATTTCTCAATTTTCGAGGATTTAATTGCGGAATTATTAGCATCCGGGGCGAAACTGGCAGAAACAGATAAAGTTGCACATTTATTTCTCACACTACCCTCGAGTTATGACGGCGTCGTGACTGCGATCGAGACTTTGTCAGAAGATAATTTAACGTTGGCTTTTGTTAAAACAAGATTATTAGACCATGAAGTGAAGTTGAAAAATGAATCTAGTGACACGAGTACTAAAATATTACAAGCGGAAAGGAAATTTCCTACATCGCGGAAAAGAAAGTTTGAGAATTACCCACATTTTAATAATTATCAATCGCTTTCTAAATCAAGAACAAAGCCGTATATTATAAAATGCCATCACTGTGGACGCAAGGGTCATGTGAAAAACGACTGTTACTATTTTAAACGTATCAAGCAGCAAAACTCTCAACGAACAAGAACAGTTCAGGCCATTGAAATTAATGAACCATCTACAAGTTTTTCAAGTTTTGCTTTTATGGCCGGTGACCATCAAGAAAGTTCCAGTGGAAGCACAATAACATTTTTACTGGATTCTGGCGCATCTGATCACATCATAAACAGAGATGACCTGTTTATTAAGTATACCAATCTACCTCAACCTCTCAAAATTTCTATTGCTAAAACTGGTGCTTTTATTTCAGCTACTAAAAAGGGAACCTTACAGCTTACTAGCAACACGGGCGTACCAGGAGTTTTAGAGGATGTCTTATTCTGCAGTGAGGTTCCATACAACCTGCTTTCTGTATCAAGGATGCAGCGGGCCGGTTATACAATTATCTTTAATCAACAAGGAGCGCAAGTATGTAAGGATGGTAAAATAATTATGAAAGGTATGTGTAAAAATAATTTAATTACTATAGATTTCATAGCTTACGTGAATGTCAGTCGCCCTCTTTCCCAAGCATGTTATAGTACAGATAAAAATAATTACGATATATGGCATCAACGTTTAGGTCATATAAGTAAAAGCAAATTCTTACAAATCATAAATTATAATATGGTTGATGACATTGCTGAAATTAATACAGTGGTACCAAACGACAATTTATGTGAAGCTTGTATAAATGGGAAACAGACTCGGCTGCCATTCAACCAAGCTAAAGATAAAAGTTTTATTCAACGACCGTTGTTTGTTGTGCATTCCGATGTGTGTGGACCTATCACTCCTTCTACAATTGATAACAAGAATTATTTTGTACTTTTTGTTGACCAATTTACACATTACTGTGTTGTGTATCTAATAACGTACAAATCTGACGTGTTCTCGTGTTTTAAAGATTTTGTTGCAAAAAGTGAAGCTAAATTTAATCTTAAATTAGTAAACCTTTATTGTGATAACGGTAGAGAATATTTATCTACAGAAATGAAAAACTTTTGCGTTGAAAAGGGTATCTCGTATCATTTGACAGTTCCGCGAACTCCACAACTAAATGGTGTTTCTGAGCGTATGGTTCGAACTATTACTGAAAAAGCTCGTGCTATGTTAAACGGTGCTAAATTAGAGAAGATATTCTGGGGTCAAGCTGTGTTGACAGCTGTTTATTTAATTAATTTAACTCCAACTAAGGCTTTGAAGTCTTCACAAACACCATTTGAGATGTGGCATAATAAAAAACCACAATTAAAATATTTAAAGGTTTTTGGTTCAACTGTCTATGTTCATAACAAAGTTAGTAAAACAAAGTTTGATGAAAAGTCATGGAAGGGAATCTTTTTGGGATATGAACCAAACGGTTATAAAGTTTGGGACCCTAATTGCGAAAGGTTAGTAATTGTCAGAGATGTAATTGTGGATGAGACAAATTTCCTTAAATCCAGGCCACTACTGCGGCTTGAAGGGAATAATCAAAATTCTCTTGACAAAACTGATACGGACCATGAGCCTAAATCAGTGTCAATCAAGTCTCGGATCTTTGACAGTTTGAAATCAGATACCTCTAAATCTGATGAGCACGAGTGCTCCAGTAAAATTCGCAAAATTAACCATGATTTAGTTGAATGTAATGATGATGTTGAGACACGTTCTGATAATTGTAATTTGGATAGTGATTTAAATTTAAGGAGGAGTGATAGGATTAAAAATCGTCCCCCTAAGTCTTATAAAGGCATTGACAGTGATTTTTTGTATTGTGCTCAATCAATTTTATGCAAATTACCATATTCTTATGATGAAATTAAAAGTAGAGATGATAGAAGTCAGTGGGAAAGCGCAATAAAAGATGAAATAAATTCTCTTTTGTTAAATAACACATGGGATTTAGTACCAAGGCCAGAAAATAAAAATGTAGTTGATTGTAAATGGATTTTTTCTATCAAAAATGATGAATTCGGAAATCCTTTAAGATACAAAGCGCGATTAGTTGCGAGGGGGTTTAGTCAAGAATATCTTACGGATTATAATGAAACATTTGCACCAGTTGCTAGAATATCTAGCTTCAGATTTATTATTAGTTTTGCAAATCAGTTAAATTTATTAGTTCATCATATGGACGTTAAAACTGCGTTCTTAAATGGTGAGTTAAAAGAAGAAATATATATGAAAGTTCCGGAAGGTATATATAGTAAAGATGGTTATGTGTGCAAATTAAACAAAGCGTTGTATGGGTTAAAACAAGCAGCTAGGTGTTGGTTTGAAGTTTTCGATCGATCACTTAAAGAAAAAGGTTTTCAGAATTCACCTGTTGATAGATGTATTTATGTGTTAGATAAAGGGGATGTTAGTAAAAAATATTTATGTTGTTTTATATGTCGATGATCTGGTCATTGCTTGCGCTAATATTCAAACGATGAATAGTTTTAAAAATTATTTAATGAGTTCTTTTAAAATGACTGATTTAAAAGATATAAAGTTATTTCTTGGCATTAAAATAACTAGATTTAATGATACAATATCTTTAGATCAAAGTGCATATATTAAAACAATCTTGAATAAATTTAAAATGCATAATTGTAATCCTGTTGGTACACCGTTAGAAAGTAAAGTTAACTTTCAAGCATTAAACTTAGATGAAAAATATGATGCTCCATGTCGTAATGCTATAGGTTGTTTAATGTACATCATGTTGTGCACTCGGCCTGACTTAAGTGTGAGTGTAAATATACTAAGCAGGTATACAAATAAAAATAATAAAGAGCTCTGGCAGTGTATTAAAAGGGTGCTAAGGTACTTAAAAGGTACTATTGATTTAAAATTAATTTACAAGAGATGTGACTATAAAAACATTTTATGTGGGTATGTAGACTCTGATTGGGGTGGCAGTGATATTACTGATAGAAAGAGTACAACAGGATATTTATTTAAAATGTTTGATAACTGTTCAATTACCTGGTGTACTAAGAAACAGATGTCTGTTGCAGCTTCTTCGACTGAGGCTGAATATATGGCTTTGTTTGAGGCTGTTAGGGAAGCATTGTGGCTTAAATCTCTAACATTAAGCTTGAATATAAATATTGTTTTGCCCATAATTATTTACGAAGACAATAACGGCTGTATAAGTATAGCTAATAACCTAACTAGCCACAAACGATCAAAACATATTGATATTAAATATCATTTTTCTAGAGAACAAGTTGAGCAAAATGTAATAAAATTAAAATACATTCCCACAGGTCAGCAGCTGGCAGATTGCTTGACGAAACCGTTGCCTGTCGCCGCCTTTCGTCAGTTAAGAAAGGGGATGGGTCTGGAGTAAAATTTTATGTAAAATTTGGGGCAGTGATAATTTAATTAATTACATACTATTGATTCAAGAAATGTTAACGAGTGTTATATGTATATAATTCATTTTTATTCGTTTAGTAAGTTAAATGGTCTGATTAGGTTTTCCTGGGTTTTCCTAATCCTAGCAACAAATGTTGGGCCATGATTATGTATTCCCCAGTAATCATTGGGAAGGTGTATATGATCTGTTTAGGGATTTGTGATTGTATAAATCTTATTATTATATAGGATTAATTTTTGAGGGGGCGTGTTGGTTATTTCAGTTTGAAATGCAAAAATTAATCAGTAACTGAATTGACTAAATAATAATTTAATATTTGCAGTGGCGCCACCTAAGTGTCTAAAACTTGTTCTTATTTTTTTCATCCCTACCATTTCAAAACCAAGTTAATAAAACCACACGCTTCACTCTGTCGTCAATTATTCTCACAGTATTCTTAATAGGAAACAGATATAGCTCTTCCCAATATAAAATAATTATTATTATACGTCTGCCATATTGAAATTCTTAAAAGTGAAGTTTTCTTTGTGCCTGCCTAACCTAATCTCCAATAGAAGTTGTTGGGACTTCGACACCTACAAGATCATTTTTGTTACAAACCATCAAAATCTGCTTATCGAAACATGGCGCGCATTCTCAACCGAAACGAATGCATTGCCATGTAGCTAACAGTGAAGTCACGCTCAGTGCACAAATGTAAATTTTTTTGCCAGCTTTTAAGTAGTTATCGACGCGAATATGTTTCTCAGATATAGGCAAAACCGCCACCTTCGCCTTTCCACCGAATTCACACGGCTGAGTTTGGCCGAGTGTATTGCTGCGATACGTAATCCATGGTCCGATTCTTGTTTCTTATCAGCGCATAACTACATACATACTAAAATATACTGATAAGCGTAGAAACAATACACAAGCGTCAACTCGATAAAAATGAAACAAGCGGGCGTATATCAAGTCGTATATTAAGGTGGGTGGGGTTCGAGCGGAGGGTCCTCGGGCGCGGGGGGCGCGGGGGCGGCGCGCGCGGGGGCGGGGGCGGCGTCGGCGGCCAGGGCGGCGTAGCGCGGCGGGTTGGCCCAGGGGTCGTAGCCCAGCACGGACAGCATGGGCGCCAGCTCGGCCATGTCGGCGCGCACGTCGGCCGGGATGTGCCCCACCCACTTGTCGAGCGCGTCGCGGTTCACCGGCCGCACCACCTGGTCCGACGACCGCTCCACGCTGCAACGTGTCACAAGGAAGCGTGATTGCACCATTCATTTCTTTCAATCGTTTCAATCTAAGGAAGCATCGTAGCTTTATACTTCGTACATGGAACTGAAACCGTTCCCGAATGAAGGATAGTAGGAAATCGTTAGGAAGTTAAGGACTTACAGTCGCAGTCTTCTCTATTTGTTTTATCATCCACCCACTAGTATTTAAAAAAATACCCTTTAAATTAACCTATAATAATGACCAGTCACTTCAAGTCAAGCAAGTCCTCTGCCGCAAGGCTTATTTACAACAATAACTATCTTAATGATAAGGAGCGTAGGAAAGAATCTCGCTCCTAAGAATCTCCTTAGAATACATTACTTTTAGTAATTACTCGCATCTGTGAGCAGGTGGAAGTGGGTTGATTGATATCTCACACGATCAGCTGTCACGTGCGCCCATTAAAGACCCGTAGCCATTTCTGTTATCTCGAATACATAAATGTAATTTTTGAAGAGTCCTACTGGGAGTTTTGTTCCGCCGCCATCTAGCCCAAACGGGCACCGAAAAGCGATGTCCGAGAATAAAATGGCATTCATCATTCATTAAGCAAATATTTTGAATTTCTAATATGAAATAAAATATTTTTTCTTTTCTTTTTTGATGTCACTATACGTTTAGGTTTTGGTTACTGGTTTACTTTTAGCTTTATTTTCTTTACTCCATTTATTTTATTGCTTTCAACAACAAAAGTCATAAATCTCAGCAATGGTAAAAATGA